>CM066729.1:131627510-141627510 GCA_033961575.1 Aselliscus stoliczkanus
CCCAACTCCCCAATTTTTCCCTCTGGTTGGTGTGTTAATTGGACACCTTCCAAATGGAGGACAAGAACACTTCTTACCATCCAATTCTTGAGAGTCCAGTAACGTATTTTCCACATAATAGATATAAATAATGAACACAGGACTACACTAATTTTAATTCATGTTAGCTATGGTTTCTGGGTTGCATATATTTGTTCTCTGTGCTATTTCACTTCTCCCCACCATGTCACTATTTAGCTTGAAATTTCACAATATGAAAATGAAAAAACAAACCCAATCCTAATTATCTCCTGCAGGATCATAAAAATAATGTTAATAAAATGTGGTAAATATCAGTGGTGATCATTACCAGGCCCACATCACCAGAAAATGACATGCAGCACCCAAAAGCAAGAGGGACTAAAGCAAGCCTGCCACCATTGAACACACACGTATTAGCATATTTGCTCAATAAGCAGATTTAGTGGCAATAACACAGTTGTCGTTACTCTGAACTGGACCAAAATTTCCAGTGTGCATGGATATGCATAGCACCCATGGCATCTGTACACTGCTTCACATTTTTTAAAGCAGTGTCACATCCGCTATTTCATTTTTGTATCCCTGCCGCACTCACTCAAAAGCAGGAATAATAGGTCTCATTTCACTGGACAACTGAGACTGAGACAAAGTAGAAAGATGTGACCTTCCTGGATTCATCTAGTAAGTCAAGAAAGTGAGGTTGGAACCCAAGCCTCCTGGCACGAGATCTATGAACTTCTCACTAAAATAACTTTTTTTTTGTTTGTTTTGATAAACAAAATGGGCACAGTGACAAGAAGGACTCCCTAGTCATTGTATGAAAAGGTAAAGGACAAAATACAATTCATAAGAAAAGGAGATAAATAAAGTATCTTACCAAGGACGGAAGGAAAGAAACAAAGCAGACAGTACTCAGCAGTTGATGATGTGGGAAATACTATCCTCTGCATAGCTCTGTTCTGTAACAAGAGTTACAAACACATCCATCCAGGTAGGATGGCCAGGAAAGTTGTACCAGGGAATGTCAGATGCAGAGAAACTTAACTGACTAGTGTATGCCTCTATTGCTAATTACTTCATTAGCATAAGTAAGACCCTACTTACCAGGATGCCAAAGTAAAAAGTAAACTTTGGTTCCTGTTATAAAATGTTTGATATGTAAAACTTTAATATACTGAAGGAAATTCAAGTACATTATCAACTATTGACAGGTACTGATGGCTGTGAGAACATAAGCAAAAGGCATTAGCGTAAATAAATAAACAGATATAACAGCATGTATGCTGGGCTCTAATGAATTAATTCCTTAATTGGTCTTCCCTGAACCTCACAGCAGTCTCCATTAGGTCTTCATGCACAATCCATACATCAATAACAGGATGTTTCTATGTCTAGGTCCAAGGGCCAGCCATTTCCCTGGCCTTGGATATCATCCCTTAGAAAACAGGACTCAACAAGGGCAAGTTAAATGTTAGAGAAAACAAAAGCCACAACATTGTTGAATAAGGAGTTGTGTTCAAAAGTGTGGGCCCATGGGCTGGTGCGGTTCTTTAATCCATAAACATTGGTTTGAGTAAATGTATTTTTCCGGGGCAGCAAGAGGCGGGCTGGAAGACAAAAGGGCCTTCCAAAAGCTTTGGAATTAGTTGCTTAGCTATTTATCTAAGGCAAAACCCAGTTTATCATTTGGGTTTAAAAAACTGGCTGAGGTCAGCCATTTACTAAGCCTGCAGCCTTTCAGTAGGGTGGGTACACAGGGCAGTGCCCTCTGATACATGCTCTTGATGCTGACATTTCAGAATTCTGACCCTGAAGACTATGTGGCCCAGTGGGTCTCAAACCTCGTGTGCACCAGAACCACCTGCAGGGCTTGAGAAGGCACAAAATACAGAGCCCATCTCCAGAGTTTCAGGTTCAGGGGGTTTGGTGTGCTGCCTGAGAATTTGCGTTCTAACAAGTTCTTGGGTGATGCTGAAGCTGTCGGTCTAGGAACCCCACTTTGAGAACCACCTCAGTCATCCAATGCACTCATTCAGAGAGACAGAAACCAAGGCCCCGAGAAGGGAACTTAACTTTCTTTCAGGGCCAATCTTTAGTGCTCACAGCCTAGTGTCCAATGGTTCCTTTATGTTATGAACTGAATTATGTCCTCCCCGGTCACCAGTAAAATTCACATGCTGAAATCCTAAGCCCCAGTCACACAGAATGTGACCTTATTTAGAAATAAGGTTGGTGCAGATGTAATTAGGTCAGGTGAGCCCTAATCCAATGTGACTCATGGTGTCGATATAAAAACGGGAAATTTGGACACAGACATGCACACAGAGAGAATGCCACGTGAAGACAGACATCAGGATGATGCAGTGACATGCCACAGACCATCCAATGGTGCAGCAGGCAATCCACCAGCAGCCAGGGGAAAGGACTGGAACATGTCCTCCCTCACAGCTCCCAGAAGGAACCAACACTGCCGAAACCTTGATCCCGAAGTTCTCCAGAACTAGAGAGAACCTATTTGTGTTGTTTGAACCACCAACCAGTTCGGGGGACTTTGTTACAACAGCCCTGACAAATGAATGCTCCTTTATAGCAGACATCAGAGTGAAGGTCAAAATTCACTTCAGGGGATGTGACAAAGCTACCCCAGCAGGATTCTGCATGCCCCTCCGCTGAGGACTAGGGCTCTCCTGTCTTTCAAAGTCTGTGTCCATGACTCGGCTCTAATATGGCTGCAAAGTGCAATGACCTGTCACCACAGCAGCATGGCAGGACCCTTCACCATGTTCTCGCTCAGACCCGGGAGTTTGGCTTCTAGGCCTTCCAACTAAAGAAATCATGTGAGGGAATACATGCAACTCTGAACTGAATAATAATAAAACAAAATGAAACAAAATCTTGCTACAAGGATATTATGCAATCATTAGGTACTTTTCATTAGGAGTATATAATTATATGGAAAACACATATGCTATACAATCAAAAAGGCAGGATATAAAATACTCTCTATTAAAAACAGTAGAAGAATACTGGAAAGAAATACATCAAAATATTAAGAGTTTTTAATTTGGGGGCTGGCAAGACTATTGGAACTATTTTTCTCCGCTCTGTTTTTTTTTTTCTTTAAAAAGCATCTATTATTTTCATAATAAGGAAAATATCATGGGGATGGGGGATTGCTTTCTGAGATTCACAATTTTTCTCTGTTCATCTTGACTCCGGTATTTCTATCCTCATGTATCAACATTACCTAAAATCTGCCAAAGGTTTGACAATTCTCGCTTTGCAAGGAGGAAGAGTATTTTCAGTTTGGAGACGAGGTTTACCCTGAAAAATCTGGTTAAAACCACTTTCCTCCCCATTACAGAAAATCTCTAGCTAGAAGGAGTATGAAATCCTGCACACACAGAAGTTTTTCTCCTTTTTCTGTCCCTGGTGACTGAGGTGAGTTTCTGCCTTCAAATCTTTCCAAGTGGTTCTCCCATGAAGAACAATACCCACATTTATCATCCTTTGTCTCTTCAGCTGCTTTCTTTTCTGTAACCAATTCTTTTATTTCCCTTTCCTTTTTTTCTTTTAACACCACTGTTTAAAATTCTTACTCTGCTATACTGTCCAAAATTCAGCTACTAGAAATTGATTTGAGTTAAAAGATGCTATCCATGGGGAATTTCAAATGATCAGATATTCACACTTGAGTATGAATTAGCTCGAGCTCTGTTTTCCTCCATTAAGCTGAGGATTAGAGTTTTGAAGGGGATATGAATTCAGTTGAGTCTGCAGCATGCGACATTTGTGGAGAGAGGGCACAGGCCAGAATGGGGCACATGGCAGTGGGGAAATAGAGCAGCTGTGGGTAGGAAGGTGGGAAGATGGTGACGCCAATGGAGCAAAGACAAACAAAACTGAGGTCGGTGTTCTGGTGTGCGGCCCCACTTGAGTAGCCTAATTGGCTTATATTTTTTGCCAAGGGAGGATTTCTACCGTAGCTTATAGCTAATGTTCAAAGTAAACAGAAGCACCTAAACAATGTTTAAATTACGTGACTAACATAGTAAGTGCTCTTAAGCAGGCAGGGTCCTGGGGTTCCTGCAATACTGAATGCTGATCATTAGCAGGTTGGACAGGAGTTGACTGACACAAGTCATTTCATATATATAAGCAAACATATATGTGTATGTGTATATGTGTATATGTGTAATAGGCTTTTATAATCACTTAGCTAAATTCTTAACTGCAGAAGGAATTCAGGGTGGGGTACTGAACTCCCTTGAATTATATGCAAAATGTGCACAAGCATGTACCGGTTTCAGCTTTGAGCAGGTTCTCAGGTGTCAGAAGTTACTGTACTAAGAACGGATGCTCTGACTCCAGCCTGCGCGGTGCGGAGCGCCATGTTTTTCCATGCACATCCCCAGCTTCTCACACAGGAGGTGCTCCGTAGAAGGGCAGCTAGCTGGGATTGTGCCAGCTAAGACACAGCCTTCTCCCCACACCGGCCTGCCATGGCAGGGACCGTTCCCAGTAGTCCGGCAGTTCCTCTAGGAAGAGGAAGGAAGTGGGGCAGGGAGAGGCTTCTAACTGGCTTTTCCCTAAGACCCTTTGGGTCTCAAGGAAGCAAAGACTTTGCCGATGTTCTCAGATTTTCCACTCACCTTTGAAGGCAGAGTCATTCTCTCTCTAAATTTGCTCCCAGTTATACAACCCAGTGGTGAGTTCTAGTTCTGTCCTACTTATTTCTTGAATATGAAGTTTCATTTCATAAAACTTCAGTTATCCAAATTTTTAAAATAATAATAATAATAATAATAATAATAATAAACCCTCTACATTTATTAGAAAACTTGGGCTACTCTCTTTAACCTGAACTCCTCTGTGAGGCTACTCCAGGCCGGGGACACATTTTCCATTTCCAGGGGAAGACAACAGGCGCTGATGTATAAAATGATAAGTCGAAACCCAAATAAAGGCCTGCAATAATAAATACACTCTTGTGAATTTTCTAAGGCAGGAATATGACCAAATAGATTTTATAATGTTTCTAACAAGGTAACCAGGAAATCTTATTGACCAGAATACCCCATCCCCATACCATCCCAGTTAAGAATTATATAGCTAGTCATAGACCCATTCAATTCCAGCTTCATTTAACATTTGTTCACAGCACAGGGCAGGTGTGACAAGGAAAGCCTGCATCTGCCATGAGCAAGAAAGCAAGGTGTCCCTTACCTAGCCCTTGGCACCGCCACCACCCACCGGCCCCCTCCTCCTGGCCCTCGCTGCTCCTTGCATCAGCAGCCGCAGCCCTGCAAATGCATTTCTCTCACCAGCACCACCTTCAGCAAGGCAAGCAGGCTCTAGTTTCCAGTTTATAAACCTGTAACTCGGATACCATCTCCTTTTTGCCCTCTGCACGAGCCCATAAACATCCCCAGCTCTGGCTCATGACGGGTTCTTTCCTCTAATGGAAGCTCCCTCCTGGATATCCCAAAAGAGAAAGATGTGTCTGGTAAGTGGGAGAGGTCAAACCTGAGCACGGCTATTTATTACATATACTGCGACCAGATGGATCTAACTCATCCATCAAAGCCCTCGTCATCCTCATCACATTAGCTTCTTATAAAAGCCTCCTGCTCTTTCCCCTCACAGTCCAGCTCTGCTGCCTCTCTCCCCTCTCTCTCTCTCCCTCTTGCTCTCTCCCTTGCATGCACTTTTAGGAAAATGAACCCTCTCTAACCCCACTGCTGTTCTCCTTAAATCATGGCTACCCATCACTCCGTGGCTATTTTTAAACTTTACTTTTATCAATACTCATCCTATAGCTCAGGGAGATATTAAAACTGTACTGGGGCAAGGAAGGGCGTTTCTGACACTTGCTCCCTCATTCATCAGTTCCTCATAGGCCCGTTGGTGACAATGAAAAGATTTCACAATACCATGCAGCAGAAACTCATTCTCCTACTCATCCATCATGCTCAACCTAGCAGCAGTTCTACTGACCTAATCTGCAATGCCTCGGTACTCACTGGAGATTTCTTAAAGGCACCCTTCATTGTTGTTCCGTAACAAAGAATAGGCCTGGGCCACTCGATAAGGAGGCTAAATGGTGCAAGGATTAATGAAATATTCCTTCATCTCCGCCAGTCCTGGGTTCAAAGACTGCGTGGCAGGTGTAGCCGAGCATCCTCTCATAGACTGAACTCAGCACAGCCCACTCACATATCAGCTACATGTGCTCAGATACAAAGACCATTGCTTGCAGCACAAAAGAAAGAAGGGCCCCAAATGGTGGGGGCCATCACCAACCCATTTCTTCATTCATTCACTGATTTGTTCCTTCATTTCGCAAACACTTTTTAACCATCTATTATGTAGTAAGTTCTACTGTAAACATTTGGGACATAAAGGTAAGAAGGATAACTGCTGGCTGCAAGGAGCTCATTGCTCAGTGGAAGGGAAGGCAGAAAATACCCCATAGATTTCAATGATAGCAGTATGGAAGACTGCAACTGTCCCCTAGCACATTTACCCCCTTCATCCTTTCAGTAATATAATAGAATTCCCTCTGAATTGTAGCGGGATAATGGCAGCCCAGCAAGGGACTACCCCTCCCAGCTATTCTTCAGCTCAGTGATGCCATGTGACTAAGATCAAGCTAATGGACTATCAGTGTAGTGTTGTGTGCAAAGTCGATGTCATATCCTGAACACGGAAGCCAGCCATGCTTCATGCCACCTCCCCTGTTCCCATGGAAAGGAGCACATATATGGAGACAGTGAGCCAGCTTTGGCCATAAAGATAAGAACAACTAGTTAAAGCATGGCAGAGCAACCAGGTAGAAGGAGCCTGGGTCCCTAAAAGACCTTGGGGAGCAGAAACACTGGAGGTATTTATTAGGTGATCCTGAACTGTCTATGGCAGTGACCCAAACGCTGGCTACAAAGTCGACTTGTGTGACCATGTGGGAGAAAGGGGACTCAGACATCGAATTTCCATTTTGACCTCGAGGGGCCTCTGAACGAAACCCAGAGGAAAAATAGCTGTCCTAAAGGCCCTTATGCGTTTCAAAACTGACATCAGCTCTATTTAAATGCTCAGAATGATGACAAATGAGAGGCAGTTCAGAGACCCCAATAGACAAATACAAAAAAGCACTCCTGATTTATTTAAGTTCACAGACCATTTACCCCTTACCCTCCAGCTTGTTCCTTGCTAAACAAAACAAACCCGACTTCAGAATGCTCTAGTTCCTAATAGTCCCCCCTGTTCTTTCTGTTAGCTGCTCACATATTCTTGGAACTATTCCCATTTCAGATCTCTGTCCTCTCCCTTAAATGAAAATGCAAGCTCCCTGAGGGTAAGAATCACATCTTTAGCATCTCTCCCACACAGAACTCAGCACAGAGCTCAGCATGCCACAAGCACTAAAAAAATATGAACCAATTTATGCAGAAGTGGGAAACCAAAGAAATGCAACAACGAAGACACTGGTCAAATTTGGTGAAAACAAAACATCTGAGGTGCTATGGTTGAGAGCTTCCATTAGAAAGATGCAAACATAGAGAACCCCAAGGCAGGTGGATGCTGATATTAAGGTCTCACAGCGAGTTAATGACAAAGATGCTCCAAGACTGTGGTCTCTTGTGTTTTGTCTGCTATAGCAGAATACAGAGCTGGGCCAGAAACAAAAGCAAAGCCAAATGACAGATACCAAGGGCACCTACTCTAACCACATTTAGTCCACATCCCACCTCTCAATACATTCCTGTCTGAACACAAATTCCAGTTGAAAGCCCAAGGAAATCTGAGGTTAGAGAGAATAGCAGGAGACATTTGTGGAGTGTAGAGGCTGAGGTACATGATTAGCATAATTTTAATCTACATCAGGCTCTTAAACCCATTCACCTGGATTCCAATCAAGGGGCACTTTGAATTTAAAATGGCACCGATTTCTCTAGCCAATCACAATGCCAAAACTCCACTCTCCACTTTTCCAAGTAAAATATCCCTACTTTGTAACTAATGTGCAATACACAAAAATATTTTATTTAAAATTATGTGAATTTAATGTGCCATTGATTTTAATATTCCATGATTTTATGTACCACTGAGAAAAACAAAGCTATTAAACTGAAACATAATGCTTTCCAATTGCTTTGAATTTTTATTTTATATGTATTAAAGTAGTTCTTTTCGACTAATTTAGACATAGATTTTTATCACTCATGTACATTTATAAAAAATATATACATAAGTGAAATACATAAGGTATTTCAAAAAAATTATTCAATTCATTGCCTGACTCTTCAGAATCAATTTTCAACTCAGAGTTTATTGACATTTGTGTTTTCCACGTAAAATATCATCTTCTCTGTCAGTCAAGAGCATAGCCGATGCAGCCACTGAGGTGGGTTCTGCAAGTTTTGATACTGACTGGCACATTCTCAGTCTTACCAGGAAGTAGCAACAGAAGGACTTACAGTCTTTCCTCAAATGGTCCTTCGGTGGTTTGTTGACTGAAACCATAGGGGTTACAGTTCAGAGGCGTCACCAGATAGCTGCCAACACAGCAGACAAATGCACCATGGAAGACTGTGGCTATAGCTTCCTTTCATAAGACACCACGATATGGAAAAATTAATCCCCATCTCAGAGATATTAAAATGTGAAAAAACATGTATCTTAGCAACATGAAATTCAGTATTACTTTTGGTGCACATTTATTGTATACTCTTCCCAGAACTGCATTCCCTTCTTTTGGGGCTGGCCATGAGCTTATGACCTAGGGCTGCCTATCATGGGAGGATATACCTTGGCTTCTGGACACAGAAGTGGACACACGACTCCAATCCTAGGACTGCATTCACCTGTCCCACCCCTCAGCTGGATTCTATACTCAAGGCCATCACAGGCCAAAATCAGGGAGTCGGTCAGGCTAGACTCTTATCCAGAGACCCTGGAGAAAAAAATCATCTTTCAGGCTCACTCAAGTTACTGGCAAAGTCCAGTTCCTTGCAGCTAGACACTATCATCTCTGATTCTTTCCTGGCTGCCTGCTAGGACCCAGGTTCTGCTTCTAGAAGCTGCCCAAACACCTTCCCACATGAGCTCCTTCATCATTGAGCCAGGAACAGATTGTCAAATCCCTCTCCTGCTTCAAATATCTATCATGTCCTCTTCTGCCACCAGCTGAAGAAAGTTCAGCTCTTTTAAGGACTGTGTGATTAGATTAGGCCCATCTGGATAATTTCCCTTTTTTGAGGTCTACAGCACATTATACTGTAACATAATCATGGCAGTCATATCACATTCACGATTCTCAGGACTAGGGGCACGGAATCTTTGGGGTCCATTGTTAGAATCTGCCCCTACACTAGCCCTCCTGTGAACTAAGGGAGTGACCCAAGTACCTTCTAATGAACTCCTTAATTCCCTTAACTTAGCTCAAGTTAGATTTCAGAGCCCTAATACACTTTTATAATAAGTAGAGTTAAAGACTAATAATATCAAGAGTGACCTGACTCATTTCAACCAATGGGTAGCAGATAGCACCATTCTTAAATTAGTCTCAATAAAGCTAGTTCCAATTCCTTTTGGAAACAAAGGTCCTTCAGGAATAAAGGCCCAACAGTGAAAATGCAGAAAGGTTATGGCAGCGTCTGAAGGACTTGGACAGGAATCTGGATGTTGCCCAGCCACCCTCATACAGGGCTGGTAGAGACAAGAGCCCAGAGCCCCTGAAATACAATTTTCTTTAAAAAAAAATAAAAATCCCAAGATCTATGTTTTAAATACTACACAAAAGGAAAAACAGAACTTTCCAAGCCTTTTGTCCTAATTAATAATTTTGCCTCAGAATATCCTAACTGAATTGCAATACAATGATCTTCATTCTGCCATCCTCCACTCACCAAAGTATCCCTCACTTACCTTGTCTTGCCAAAATCATTCCAATATTCTTTGCAGTGTGTGTGTGTGTGTGTGTGTGTGTGTGTGTGTGTGTGTGGAGAGAGAGAGAGAGAAAGAGAGAGAGAAAGGGGGAGAGAGAGAGAGATGAAAGAAAAGGGAGAGCACAAACATATCTGAAGAAAACCATTTCAGAATTTTTCTTCAACACTTATCTCCAAAATGGCCCATTTGATTCATGAACATCTCTAATGTATATCATCAGTGACTGAAGGAGTTTTTTTATATGATTTTTGACAATTTAACAAGTCCTCCTGACAAATTAAATGGTTGTGTTGACAACTTAACTGTACTGCCAATCAATATTTTCAATTACTTTCATTGTCATTCAGAAAAAATACAACATGAGGTCACATCGTGGTAAAACCAAGGAAAGAAAATAAAACGAGGAGCAATTGGTGGGGTGGATATGGGATGGGGGGAGGAAAAAGCAAACTTTAAGGTACTGGCACCATGCTATACTCTGGGCCTGGGGGCCCCCAGGGTTTCTGAGACATGTCTGGAAAATGGCACTTCCCGCGCGGTGACTCTCTCAGACTCTACAATGGAGATTTCCCCCTTCCTGGGAGCTATTTAAAAGTCATTAGATTTGAGCCATGGACACACAACATCTTATTAAAAGGCTTTCCTTTCAGGCATTTGCCAAACTACCGCCAACATGTCATCCTCAGTTCTCCGGAAAGGCCCTCCAGGACCGCAGGTAACGTTTCACAGCCTTTCCAGGGGTCAATTGGTCAGTCTAAAAAAATTCAAGACTGAGAAGGCTGAGGCAGAGGTCAGCCTTCTTAAGATTTTCAAAGGGGTAGCAGCAAATCAATATTTTCAAATGTGTATTTATCATGCGGGAAGAGAGGTTACCCACGGAGAGCAGAACAAACACACAGAAATATTCCAGTTTTTCACTGTCCAGCGAGTATAAATGGAGAAAGATGATCTGGGGTTAAAGGCAGATTTCAAGAATGATGATTTTTTTTAAAAGATCACTCATAGTAAAGAATATTAAAAAGGGATTATTCAGTAATATGCACCAGCTCTCAAGTCAAGGAGAATGCTGTGGTAATCTCCCAGGCCCTTGTGGCTTCTGGCCTCTCCACTTCTACAGGTAGCCTGATCATGAGGAAACAGTATCCAGCTCTGCTCTCTTCCGTGTGTCTCCTCTGAGTAGCTGCCATGCTGTTTCTCCCTCTGCTGTAGGCTGTCCTCCCCCCTCCTCTGGCCCTTAGACCTACCTCTTCCAGGAAGTCTCCTCTGATTACACTAGCTCTGCACGCTCTCTCACTTTCCACGCTCCCCTGATACTTACTGTCTGCACCCTTCCATACCCATTTAGCTCAGACTCATTTAATGTTGTGTATTATTATCTAAATGTTCCACATACTAAGCACTTTAAAAATATTTACTTAATCTCTTTAGTGAACTGTAAGTACCCTTGGGAAAGCACACTGTCAGCCTTCTCAGGACCACTCACTAACGGAACCAGGGATGGCAGGAAAGTTTCACTTCCAATGTTAACTCCAAATGATGGTAGCAGCTGCCAGGAGTGTTGTGTCGAACAAAATTCACAGGCAATGTTAGGCCTCACTGAAAGAGGATGCTGTGACCAGTTGGTGGTGTCTGCCTTGGGCGTGGAAACAGGAAGTGGTATTGCATGAGTCATTTCCACTATTCCTGGAGGAAACCCTGGTGTATTCCCACAGTGGATTCTCAGTAAAAAGCTACCTTAAAGAATTAATTAGGAATGTACCATTCATTAGCAATAAACAATTCAGGAGTTGTCTGTAGAGTCTATCATCAAACTCTAACTTCATTCATTCACTTACTAAATGTTATCGAGCAATCACTGTGTGAAAAGGGCAGTGCCAGGGAGTAGGGAGGCAGAGTAGAGTAAGACATGTCTCTGGCCTTCGAGATGACTCACCAGCGAGTAATCAACAGAGATGTGAGTGCACAGCAAAAACTATTATTAGTAATACTATAATAAGTGGCTACCAAAGAGGACTTCATTTCACTTAGGGGAAAATAGGATTTGAATGATAAGGGAATTTAATGGGTAGGGATGAGAGGAATGAACATCTCAGGAGGACAAGCACAGAATGTTGACTTAGCCATCAAAACATGTAAAGTCTGGAAGGCAAGCGGGGGCCAGCATGAACAAGGTAGAAGGGCGTAGAAGACAGAGCAAATTGCTGTAAGAACTCTGAGGCCAGATCAGTGTCTTAGAAAGGTAAGTACTGAATAAACGAGTAGGATATGCCCTAGGGAAGGGAGGCTGAAGAAGGCACAGACTAGCTGAGGTGCCATTACCAAAGTCAAGAGAGGAACTGATGAGGGCCTTAGTGAGGGCAGTGGCTACAGAGAGGGGAAGAAGGGAGAGCAATAATAACTGCTGGTGGAGGGTTGTGAGTGTTTGATGACTGAAAGGATGTGAGGAATGAGGAAGGGTGATAAGCCCACCCTCCAGAGGCTACAGTCACTCATACAAATGGCTAAACAGGGAGGGCAACATCTGATTCCTCTTAGAAATCCTGGCATCTTGGCCAGGGCTCTTCCCACCTCCAGACACCAGGATGATCCAGAGGCCCTCTCCTGCAAAACTGAAGGAACTAGAGTTCACTAGGTTTTCAGCAAAATGTTCCTGTTGCCAAGAAAAAGTCGTAACACCAATAGATTTCAGTCTTGATAATACCCACACTTCCTGTTCTCCTCCCAACATCTTGGGGCAGGTTGGAAACTCTCTAAAAGGCAGAAGAAAAAGGAGGTGAACTGGTATGCTTAGCATGTGGCATTTGCAGGTCAGAAGATACAGTTGCTCAGAAAGCAACCTTCCCTATCAGTAAATAGTGACACATTCAAAGCCTGCTGAGTCACTAAGGTTGATCATCTTAAGCCCCAATTTCAAGTCTCCAATGGAAAGAACCATAACATTGGGCCTCTGAGGGGCCCATCAGTATAAAGGCCAGAGGATGAGACAGGGAAGGCTAATGGACAGCACCACACTCCTCCCAGAGACTGCCCAAATTATTCCTC
Source organism: Aselliscus stoliczkanus (assembly GCA_033961575.1). NCBI lineage: Eukaryota > Metazoa > Chordata > Mammalia > Chiroptera > Hipposideridae > Aselliscus > Aselliscus stoliczkanus. The sequence goes on from CM066729.1 coordinate 131,640,522, forward strand.
ATGGCCTGCCATCGATCCTCTCTTCCAGGAGAACTAGGGAGCCCATCATCCTCCCAAGTTCAAACTCGCCCACAGCTTTGTGAAATGCATTTCTATCCCCTGGGACATTGGAGCTTGTTCCCAGGCTTTTAAGACTTACTGAAAAGCCCTCAGGGCTCAAACATTACAAAGCATTTTCAGGCCAATCACTTGATTGCACAGTATGAAGAAAAATTGACAAGCCACATGATGGAGACCCAGATTTATGTGTTCTCTCTAGGGAGAGGTACCTAACAAAACAATGTCTCACTGATGATAAACCTCGTTTGCAAGGGCCGGCTGCTTCTGGGGTTCTGGGACACCCCTCCTACACATTCTCTCTCTCTCTCTCTCTCTCTCTCTCTCTCTCTCTCTCTCTCTTTCTCACACACACACACACACACACACACACACACACACACACTCAAACACAACTCTCCCCTCACATCTTTTCTTTGTAGACTGAACAAACACTCCCTCAGTCCTCATACCAGTATGTTGCTAGGGGAGGAAAGGAGGGAGGGAGGGAAGGAGGGAGAGAGAGAGGGAGGGAAGGAGAGGGGGAGAGGGGGAGAGGGAGAGAGAGAGAGAAGCATCTGGTACATTTCCATCAAGATACATACACATACTCAAACACATTAAAAACTAAATTTTAAAAAAAGGCCTGGAATTGAAGTTTATGCAGGGAAAAACAGCATTCTCAAAGCCAATCCTATGCTTGTGTTACTGAAAAACCAATGGATTTGGCTCAGTTCTGTTAACCATCAGCAATTATCTTCCTGTCAAAGCTAAAGGTAACAAATTTCCCCATATCCAGCAAGGCTATATCACCAACCGGACACCAACATCATCTGACGGCAAGTAAATCACCACAGCAGCCATGGGCCCTGACAGACAAATGTTCTGTCTCAGAAAATCCAGGCCTATCACTCAGAAGGGGAAAAAGGTTCTCTCAGCTGGTCTCACAGAGAAGAGATTAAATGCTGCAGATTCGGTAAGTACAGGAGAAAGCAAATCCTAAATATGAGAATTATTAATGGACTTTACACCGGTCCTTTTAATCTGTTGCCAACATATGCTCATCTATTTTACGTTGGTCTGCCTTGTTTCCAGATGGACATAACAGGCAGGAACAGTGCATTATCCCAGCCTTAATCAGAGCCAACGGCACAAGAACGATGTCCCGCTACCCATCAAATGGGGGCTACGCTAGCAAGAGCCGCTCTTTTATAATGAAGGCTGTGTAATAAAAGATACCACTAATATGTCCTGTCCTTACACTTAACAGTATCATTCATTTTGTCATATGCTGCATAATGGAGATATCAGTTTTTAACTGGCTCAGGAACAAAGTACTGCATTATCGCAGGGCAATTGGACCCTGGCTGGAATTCCCCAAGACTGTACGGGTGGAAGCAGCATATTCCCCCAAAGGACACAGAGTGCTAGTGTCGAATGCTAACAGCCACTCTACAATCTGAGAGAAGCCACCTCTAACCCTCACAATCATCAGCCATTAAACGTGGGGCGAGAACATATAACATTATGCAAACGCCAGCAGGGGGACCTTCACTAGATTATACAGTTGGTGTGTAAGTGTCTGCAAGAAAGCATCTTTTATTTACCAACTGATTACATTCAAGGCCCTGCTAGAGCTAAAGGAGAAATGGCAGGGATCCCGAAAGATATCACTGCTGTCAATGAAAAAGTAGTATGCCTGGGAGGATAAACTTTATCCATAGAACCCAATCACCTAACAAGAACATTGAAATGACCAGTTATAATATTCAGAGTTAATGGGCAGAAAGGGGAGAGACCTGTGAATTGGCCCCAGGTGCTGTGTAGAGTCAAAAGTGACATTACTGGCTTTATAGCCTGGTACCATGGTGTGTGTGTGTGTGTGTGTGTGTGTGTGTGTGTGTGTGTGTGTGCTTAACAATATTGGGTTATTGGAAAAGTCATGACATATTTTTCTGTTTTTCATTGCAAAAATGAGTCATGACTTTTCCGACAACCCAATAGCTATTTATTGAGCCCCCACTAAGTGCCAAACACTGGCCGGGCATTTTGGCATATATTATGCCATTTAATTTTCACAAACCATGAAGAAAATCATTTTACTCCCAATTTAAATACAAGAAACCTAAAAATCAGAGAACTTAAGAACGTAAGTCCAAGGTCATCCAGCTAACAAAGAGTGGGCCCAAGACTGGATGTCAGGCTCATAGCATCGAAGGCCATGTCACTTTCAATCCACTACATCAGCCAATGCCAGAGGCTGGCCTCTTCTCACTGTGACCATCCACGGCCCGCATGGAGCATCACTGTTAAGATGGCTGCTGGGGGCAAGGCTGGACGACCAGGAGGTGGAAAGAGAGATGCTCGGAAACCTGCACAGTCCTCCCACCTGTGACTGGACTCATCAGCATCATGCTGCAGTCACCTGGGCCAAGACACTTCCCCAATCAACAATCACCCAAAGAAAAAGTCCAGGTGGTCTGGGATTTTTACATCTACCCTTACTGTCTGTCAAACCCTAAGTATTAGGCTGCATCATCTGAAATTGACATTTTTTGTAGGTCAAAATTGGTCAGATATCAGCAATTTCATTTGAACTAGTACAACCCCAGAATTCAGGGCAGGAGAATGTAGACCAAATCATCCACCTCAGGTGGAAGGGACTTTTCTCCTAGAGAAGCTATTCTGCCTTATTTTCATGCCAAAGATGAAATGCTACAGTGAGGTGAGGAAAAGCACTGGGCTGCTGGAGCGTTCCAGGAGTGTCTTTGCCCCCGACCAGCTGCATGGCTTCAGGTAACTTGCCATCTGCTCTCTGCCCCAGTGCCTCCTATGTGATATGAAGGTGCTGACCATAAATCCTGAGAAGTTTCTTCCAGTTCTGAAATGTTATAATGCTGGTACTCTGTGGCTGATATCAGCTGTTTCCCTGAGAGTGAATGCTTGGCTAAGGAGAGTGACAGAGAGCATAAGGGAATGAGACACCTGCAGTGGGCAGGAGGGAACTACCACAGAAGATGAAAGGAGCCCAGGAATGGGAAAGTGTCAAGACAATGTCACTAATGTTATAAAATGGGAAAAGACCAGCTTGGAAGCCTAAATATTTAATAATAATTAATATTGTTTCCAGCTGCCTACTTATTGAGTACGCAAAGCTCAACAAGACACTGGGATGGGCAGGCTCAATCATATTTTTCTCATCATACTCCTCTAAGAGGCTCAGAGACCTTTAACACACCCACAGATCACATGCCAGCAGCCAAATGAAGCTGGCATTACCCTTCTCAGGATTTATGGCTGCTGTGCAAATTCCTTGTCCGGTCCTAAATCTGCCATTTACAAAGGAAGTATCCCCAGATCCCAAGTGCAGCCACAAGCTCCATATCTGCCTGCATAGGGACACAATGACATTTGGTGACAAGACAGAGTTCAGGAAAAAGTTCTCCAACATGACAGTACTTTGGATTAGAACGTCAAACAGCTCACACAGGCCTTGGGGAGAGTTGGCAACCTTAAATATAAGAATGATCTGAGGCAAGCTGGACGCAGCCCACCAGTCTGCCTGTCCTCACTGTGCCAAAACCACTTAGTGGGTCAAGTGGAAGAGAATCAAGCAGTCCAATATCGCCTGCCATGGCACTTCTTTCTCCAGCTGGCTTTATTGCTTCCCCATACTCTTCAAGGGTCACTCTCTGATATTGCCCATGGAAACATTACCTGTTATCATAGCCTCTGAGAAGTTGTCTGTTCTAGCAAATAGAGAAAGGGACATTAACTTGGCCTAAGAGAGAATGCACTTGGCTGAGTCAGAAACCTTAGTTCTAGTTCAAAATCTGCAAACTGGGGCCCAACATGATGCATAGGCATGATTTTGTGTGTGTGTGTGTGTGTGTGTGTGTGTGTGTGTGTGTGGTGGGGGTCGTTGTATACAGGGTGTTTAAATATCAATGTAGCTGCTTACAATGAATAATCCATATATTTCACATAATTAATCTATATTTCTGGCTTCTCTTAAACAAGGGCAATGGCAGAGTAGTTTCTATTTGACTGACCCTCCCATAGGTGATATGATGAATTTTGGAGAAAAATTTTTTTAAAAACTACTATGTAAAGGAATTGGAAAGCAACAGAAAAGCTGGCAGAAACTGGATATAACTCTTAACAGAAGTCTGCAAGCAGAGTGGCTAAAACACAAGTAGAAGCTCATAGTCTTGTTGGCTGAAAGAGGCAGAGACAGACTCTGCCACAGAGAGAGCAATGAGAAAGTGAGGAGAAAGATCTGGGGAGGAGGGAACAACAAAAGCTGAGGCTCCAAAATGCGCACAAAACCTATAACCAAATCTTTAGGTGACCCTGGTCTGCACATTTGCTGGGAAGATTATAAGAAGCTGAGTGAAAAGTAAACAATGGAAGTCTCAAAGAACTGAACAGAGATCTCAGCTGCTGCTTACGAAAGACAATTTGTAGTCTGAGTCCAGCCAAGTTCCCCGCCTGCTAGAACAAAAGTCTACATATACTTGTACATACATCTTTTACACTTACACACACACACACACACACACACACACACACACAGAAGTCTGACAATTAAGTTTGTGAACTGTTGCAACGCTGTTGCTAACCTTTTTTGATATCAGAGGGAATATTCATTATGAATTTGTACCAACTGGACAAACAGTTAACCACATTTACCATTTGGAAGTGCTGAAAAGGCTATGTGAAAAAGTTAGATGACCTGAACTTTTCACCATCAATTTATGGTTCTTGCATCACGACAAGGCACCAGCTCACCTGGCATTGCCTTTGAGGGACTTTTTAGCCAATAAACAAATAACTGTATTGGAACACCCTCCCTACTCACCTGATCTGGCCCCACTGGTTTCTTTCTTTACCTGAAGATAAAGGAAATATTGAAAGGAAGACATTTGGATGACATTCAGGATAATATGATGACAGCTCTGATTGGCCATACTAGAAAAAGAGTTCCAAAATTGCTCTGAAGGATGGACTAGGCACTGGGGTTGGTGTATAGCTTCCCAAGGGGAGTACTTCAAATGTGACCATAGTGTTATTCAGCAATGAGCAACCCTGTTTCTCCCAAAATAAGACCTAGCTAGAAAATAAGCTGTAGCATGATTTTACGTACCAAAATATGGTACCTTGGCATAATGAATATTTTAAGCTGAAGGGGTTTGTAGAAAAGGCACCCTTCTCCCTGACACAGGTCATAAAACCCTCAAGTGAGGGGTATGTGCCCTCCATATCCTGGAGGAATCATGCTACGGCTTATTCTCCAACTAGGTCTTATTTTCAGGGAAGCACGGTATGTAGCACTTTTGCTAGGATCTGTTCTCAAATGTAATTGTCAGACCTTTTACATACAGGCAAACAATGGTGCAATACAATGACTGACTTCCCATGAGAAACAATGAAAGCTGGAGACAATGGAATGACCTCCTTAAAGTGCTGAAACAACAGAAATCAAACCAGAATTCTATATTCAATGAAAATATTGTCCAAAACTGAAAGAAATATAAAGGCAACTTCAGATAAACAGAAATAGAGAATTTAGCCATTAACTCAAATGATAAAGAAAAAGTTCAAAGAAATTCTTCAGGCTGTAAGGAAACATTACCAGATAAAGTTTCTGTTCTATAGTGAAGAATGAAGGGCAGTGGAAATGGAAAATATGCAGTCAAGTGTAAAGACATTATTTATTTACTTCTTTCAATATCTTTCAATGAGATACAGCCATTTAAAGCAAAATTTTACACTGTAGTGTGGTGGTTATAATGTAAGTATATGTGAGGCATCAGAGTATACAATCATGCCTGGAGGAGGTCCTCAGTAAATACTCAATAACTGTTGTTGAGTTGAGATCACCACCTTTGAATGAGGTAACTACCCCAAGGCTCCATTCAGCCCTTCTGTTCCATAATGATAAGTAGCTATGGCCAATCTCTTATCTATTACTACTAACAAACTGTGAATAATCACTAATAGTACATCATCCAAAAATTGTCTTTGTTTAATTTGGATTAATATATATCAATATCTCCCAATATACCATTGCAATGCCTGTATCAGTCAGTATATCACAGGAGACCGTCAACATTTTTGGTTACATGAGAGACAGGAAGTCCATGATAACTTCTCCTGTTTGTGATATCTTTCTCTCTGATGACATATAGATAAAAGTACAGAAGTTAAGAGCATGAGCATTGATATTAGACAGAGCTAATTCTATCTGACTGTGTAACTTTCAGATGTGTGGCCTAGGGCATGTCACTTAAATTCTCTAAGCTTTTGTTTCCTCATCTGTAAAATAGGGAAAATAATAACTCCATCATAGGGTTGTTGAGATGATTAAATGAGAGGAGGTTTATAAAGCTTCTGGCATGGAAATGAGTGATAATAAAAGATTCCGGGTAAGATGATTTAATAATTAAAATTAGTTTTAACAGCATAACCCTCAAAGCAGTTAAATGAGAGTGGACACTGGGTGATTCTATCTTGTATTCCTTTTTTGCTGAACTCATCAATGAGTGATCCTGCTTAGTCATCCAATTCAGAGCCCTTTAACTGTTGGGTTGTCGGAAAAATCATGACATATTTTTTCTATGCTTTTCATTGCAAAAATCCATCATGACTTTTCCAATAACCCAATACATCCTCTAATTAAGGAAAATCATCCTGGAATCACACTCCCTGGAACCCTCTCCCATCATTCTGGCAAGCCAAGATGCCCTGACCACAAACTGGCCCATTTCTTCATATAAGATTCTCCTCCAAATTAATGAGTCAACTCAAAAGTTAATCTAAGCACATGACACATAGCATCAGAGTAATTCATATCCTACAAGTCCACAGACTCATGGATGATGGGACTGCAAACAAGAGACTGTTGACTACATCCTCACAGAAAGAGCAATGCCCACTGTGAGCCTTCAATTGCTAGCCATGAACTATGTTGCAACCCATCTCCCCAAATACTCAGCTTCAGGAAGAAAGACCCAGAATATGAAGACACAAGGTGCAGTGACCGGCATCCTTCATCACTCAGCTCATTAACCAGCGAGATGTTGACCAAGGCCAAGTCCTCCAACGCATCACCACAAAACCAACAGGACCTACCTCGCTCCTTACCAATTAAATGTAAGCCAAGCATGGTGCTCCTAATCTCAACTTCAGAAATGAGTTGCTTGTCTGGTTAATTACTGGTCAGAAGACTTTCTACCTGCCCTTAACTCCCCCTAAGCGGTTAACTAACGAGCTCATCATTACCAGCTTCATGAGGATTAGAGGTTAAGCATAAGCTTGATTATAAGCCATAAATGTGAGTAATTTGAAATGTTATTGGTTATTACAAAAATATATGATAATAATTTCCTCTTTAATGAAAGGGAACATGTTTATAGTGGTCCCAAGCTCCTTGTTCAGGCTTTGGGAAGGAGATGAGAGCATGATAAACAGCTCAGCCTCAGGATGGGCATCTGGGGTGAGGTGGCACAAATGAATACTCACCACTTAGCAGGGTCGTAAAAATGCAGAGACATCACTGCAGTTGTATGATAAATACTGAGTTTATGGGCTCCTTTCTTGAAGGGGCTGCATGGAGCTGGGGAGATTGCATGGGAAAGGAATCAGAGAAGCCAAAGAAAAGAAGACCAGCATGTCCCCTTCCCATTCACAGCACTGCATGTTAAGATAAGGATTTGCCCAAGGAAATCCTACCCACAGATTAAAAATGACATGCAAAATGCATAAGACATGAAGTAATAAGACAGACGGCAGAGGTGTAACAATGTATTTTAAACCCCCCAACCACATCAATGTGACACGGAGAAAGTAGAATGTGAAATTAGAAATTTATAATAAAACCTGAATATTATCATTGGATAGAAAGAGGAGTCCTGTTTCTCAAGAGATGGGAGGAATGCCTGTTTGCTGAGGACAGGCTGTTGTCTAGATAACATGACGGTCATGAGTCCCCTACGTTTACAAGGGGTTTGTGGTCTGTATGGCTGCCCGGAGGGCTTCCCAGGGCTACCAGATCACAGGACACTCTATATTCCAGCTGGCTGGCTCTCAAATGCCAATCAATGATAGGCAATCCAAGGCCAATCAAGTCACAACTCTGACCAAGAGGTTGTGACACAAGAAAGGGACCAGAATGGCACCATGCCAATGAGATATTGTCATCTTTCCTAAGCCCTGTGAGCAGGTGAGAGAACTCCTTTGAGAGCCAACCATGGTGCCAACACCAATAGCTAAGAACCTCAGGAGAGAAAAGTGGTGATAAAAGCTTTACAGCTACCCCTCCTTATGCTGAGTGTTCTCTTTCTAAATTAAAAGTCGTTTTCCATTTTTAACAGCCCCAACAATAACACTTTATAGAGCACTCTTTTCACAGAGCACTTTACCGTCATTAGTTATCCAATCCTCAGAGGTGTCTCAGGAGGCCAGTGGGCGATGAACACCTTACTCCCCTTTCCTTGTCCAGAGGGGCAGGACAGGCCCAGAGTGGATGGATGGGTGGCTGGAGGTTGCTGCACCCAATACAGGGTGAAGGGCTCCATCCAAACCATAGGGCAGCTCGTATGCATTTGCTGAGCTCATTGATATTTGCAGAACAATTATTTTTGTAAACACTCTCAAACCATTTTCACCAAGAGAACTGCTTCTTGCCTTTGTTCGCCCTTAGCAGACACTGATGCTAGCTGTTCAGAGTGGTAAAGGTTTTATTACAACCTTCAAGTTAACAACCCCTCCAAAATGTCTTTGTTGCCTGGAGAGGCAGACAGACATCACCAGTCCATTCAGATATAACAAACCCACTCAGTGAAATACCTACACAGCCATAAATCGGTGTTTCACTGAAGCATCTCTATTTATCAGATCAAACTTCAGACAACCTCAAAAGCTCCCCCCACCCACCACACCATACATACTATACATTTTCCTACCTCTTCCCTGTAGTTTCTTGTTTAATGAGTACTTATGGAGCACCCACTATGTACAAGATATTGCTGAGTGCTATAAGGGACAAGATGTTAACTACACATGGTTCCAGTACGTAAGGATCCCACAGGCAAGAAGTGGAGATGAGATGAACACACGAGCTACTATGACAGAAGCCAGAAAGCTCCAAGGGCCAAGTGCAGCGAGGGTGGACTTCTGCACAGGAACTCTGAGTACAGACATTCATTTGTAGTTGGCGGAGCCAGAATGTCTTCATTGAAGAGATGGTCTTTGAGCTGGGCCTTGGGAAATGAACAGGAACTAGACATGTGGGGTACAAAGCATGTCAGGGCTCTCCAAAACAGGCACAGGGATATGGTTGGGTGGGGGTGTCCCAGGGGAACATTCACTTCTGGTGTCTGCGATGCAGAGTGAGGACAACAAAAGCCTTTTCAGACTGCCCTAGTTAAAGGAGCTCCCTTGCCATTCCCAAGCCACTTTGTAACCTAATAAGTCTATGTATTTTATAGTTCACATCAGAAATTGCCCATGTGAGCCTCCATTCCACACCCCTGCCACCAGAATGTAAACTCCATCGCATTCAACTGTGCATCCAGAACAATGCTTGGCACTTAGATACTCGATAAACATTTGTAGCATTAATCACCTAATTAATTACTGTGTCATGGAGTCCCAGAAATGCACCCTATACCCAATTTTAGTTCCAGAATGTACATGGTTCTCTTTATTCAAACCCTTACTCTCTGTATGCTTGATTTTGGGGGGCTTGATTTATCTTTCTTCTCCTCAAGGCACATGTGTTGGCATAAATATGTCACAGTGTCATACCAGAGACAAAATGCTATGAGGTCTCCCAGGAATGGCTCTTTCCCCAGTAGAGGTCACTGGGCTGGGAAGCATGAGTAAAGCTGATGTGGTATGGGGAGGGAGGGCAGGAGCCCAAGGGTCAAACATCACCTTTCCAGCCCAAAGTCATGATCCAGTCTACAGCTTGCCCTCTGAGAGTAACCGCGACAATCTCGCTGCCAAAGGTAATGCAGTAGAGAACAGGTGCCGAGTGATGCCGAGGACAAGTGCTGGCCTCCTGGGAGGAAACAAAGTAAAGCATGGCCTTCCCAGATTTTATCAACACTCTCTCCTCCCATGAGCCCAAATTCTTCCTGGTGATAGCTCAGGGAAGATTCCAAGGAAAGAAGCCCTATATTCAAATAAGATGAGAAGAGATCTTTAAAAGGCCTTCGCATTAAAAATGGAGAATGAGAAGCCAGCCCCCAAAACACAGGGCCTGAGATACCTTTTCTTCCCAGGAGATCTTCTCTCCAAGGATCTTTGGGACATAAATTCACCACAAATGGGAGGAAAAAAACAAACAAACAGCAATTAAGTCCACTATATGTGGGGTGTGGGCCCCCAAACCTGGTGCTGTTCAGTGAAATCCAAACTGGAAAACCCCATCTTTCCAGTGGTCAGGCTCCAATGCACTCACCCCCGCTACTTTGTGTGTAAAGCTGTGACCAGCCACATACTCGTCTCTGGCATCCACACCTGACCAGGGCCTCTAATAACTGGAAGAAATCGCTTTCATAAAATATGTTTTTAGGACGGCAAGGATAATTGAGACAGAATGCTAAGCCTGTGTGATTTGGGGGGATCCATCTAAAAAGCCTAATCATGGCTAATTCACCGTTTGCGGCCACCCTGGGATTTCATGCAGAGCATTGGTTTCACTAAGGTAATTGGTGCTATTGAAACAAGCCAGTGCTCTGCAGTTCGCTGCTTCTCTCCTCGCCTCTGGGCACAGAGAGGATCAATATTTGTTAGGATTGCTTCTTGTTCCAACAATGTAAGATTTACAATGCTAGCTGGGATTCTCACTTTGTCTTCACACAACTCATCAGTGGAACCCAATTACTAACCTCAGACAAACAACATTAACATGAGCCTCTATGCTGCTTTATTGCCCTTCATCCAAGTCTCATTTCAGGGTCTTCAGGCAGTGCCACTATAACAGATACTACACTTTAAAGTGTGCTCCAAGGAATAAATTCTCAGTCTTTCATTACTCGTACCTTGATTTACTTCATATCATCTTGCCGCTATAGACAAAGATAACACACTGTAAATTACAGCCATCCTGTCTTGTAGTTTCAGAGGTAGGGGGAAGGCAGGGAGTGAGGTTTTCTTTGACTTCACAATTAGCAGTGGACCAGGCGCTATCACTCCCATATTGCCCACGATGAGCTGGTGTTTATTAGTGCTATTTGCAAAGCGTGGTTTAGATACAAATCCTTTCCCCTACCCTCAATCCTCCCTTCCTGCCTGAGAGCCCATTAAATTAGAAAACCTCAAAGCTAAATGAAAATATGGTTTCAACCGTTTTGTAACCCATTCTCTCGCAGGCTCTCAGTTCATGTACATCAGTTCAGAAGATAACAAGGCAAATTTATTTAGTGGAGAAACTCATCCAGTTATCAAGCTCCTGTTACTAAATGGCTCAAAGTCTCCCAAATCGGGTAAAACTCTCAGCAGTTTCCTCTTTAGAATACCCCAAACCCTGGTCGAAATAAGGGCTGTCTAGCTTTGCCCTGAATTTCAACTAACAAGAGAGCCTGGGTGAAAGAGAGACCTAAGGAAACAGTCATTGGAAAAAGTCCTTCAAGTTAGCTGTAGCAGTACCCCCTTATTTGTCCTACAATTTCCTCCATCCTCCATCCTATTCCAGTAGCTGATAACTAAGAACATTAGTTTTATGCGACTTGTCAAGCTCAAATGAAAAGAGAGCTAACTTTAATGACACTGCAATTAATCGCCCCAATAGACAGACAGCTAAAAGACAAGATATTGACTTCATTAAGGATAATGTATTATGTCATTAAGTTGGTAGGGTCACCTTGTGTATCATACATGCCTGCTAATATATTGGCATTTTCCTCAAATAAGATAAATTCAGATATGAGTGATAAAGCTGATTAGAAAATGTTTAATCTAAAGAGGCTACTTTCCTTATACCCCTGCTCCGCAGCCCCACGTAGAAGCAAAGTCATAAGAAGCCATTATAGACCTAAGATTATCTCAAATACCAGATCCAACTCATATATAATCCGGCCCTTCTCTCCTTCATTTCTGCAGTTAAAAGGGGGTTTTAACTGATGGAAGTTGAAGAGCTTTTGGTAACTTGATGGTTCACATGCTTGAGTTGGTGGGGCATTGTTTTTAAATAGCACCTGTTTTATTTTGAACCTTTACATGCTCAGGCAATTCAAATGAAAATAGCCACATGCTCTTGGTGACATGGGGCTAGGGTTTAACCCTGTCAGGACAGGCTGCCTGGTTAAGAAGAGGGATTACAATGCAACACAGTTTCAAAAGGGATCATTCTTTTTAATGAGATAACTTCTCTTCAAGGCTTATCTAAATGGAGGTGGTTGGCTTAAATAAAACCATTTTTCATTTAGAGTATTCACAAATTAAGATACATTTGCCAAAGTTTCTCCTGGCACTTTATTTCAAATAAATAAAATTAGGTTTTAAAAAACTTATACATCTCTCTTCAACTATTGGGTTGTCGGAAAAGTCATGATGTATTTTTTCTACATCTTTCATTGCAAAAATGTGTCATGACTTTTCCAACAACCCAATAATTCAGTAAAAATAGAATCATAGTTCAAATGTTTTCTGAAGCTAAGGCATCCCCTTGGAGAATACTTTATCATCCCTCTGAATTGGTAACTGCTTCCACAATACACTTATTTTGGGAGTGTTAAGACTTCTTCCCCCCATTTAAGTATTAATAGTTTTTATTCAGTAAACAGAATGATGATTGTATAACATTTCATTTGATCTTAGTAAAATACTTATTTGTAATTGGGGGGCTTAGTCCATAAACAATATTTGGATGAGAACAAACCAAAATAAAGATTATACTGTAATGTTAATTGTGACATAAAGTACTGAAATTCATGGCTGGATGAATAAAAGATTTAGATGTGTGGATATACATATTATTATAGATACATGTTTGTATATACCGGGGGTGCCAAAAAAAAATATATACACATGACTTGTATTTATCTTTTGTTATTGGTATATATTAAGTATTACAATTTTAATACAGTTTTTTCCTTTCTTAAAATGTGGATACATCTTTTTGGCACTCTCTGTACACAAATAGACTCACACCCACAGACTGTGAGTAGATATAACACTGAAACCTCAGATTATAGGAGGGATCTCCGTGACTTCTCCCACCCCTCAGGGGTTCCCCATTTTAGAGATGAGCACACTGAGCCCTGAAGAAGTGAAGCAATTTATCCATATCCATATAGGTAGGAGCAGACAATAACCCAGGCCTGATGATTCTCAGGCCACAGGTCTTTCCTCCAAGCCTCTCCACACCACACTCCTACCTGCACATGTATACATATTTTTAAATCCGCTTTTCACATCCATGCATAGAACTTTCTGGATTGTGTCTCTCTTCTTGGAGTACAGAACTATAAGAATCAACACACTGCATGCCTTATAAACAAAGAAGATTAAAAAAATAAACAGGAGCTATCTCACCAATCTTGACTAAGTCTGTGACCTAAAATCTCATCACCTTCTCCCTCAGTCTTTTAGATTTAAAAAAAGAAAAAAGAAAAAAAAGCATCAACTAAAGGTGACACACCGCAGAGACCAGAGCAAAACCTCTGATTTGATGTCCACCCTCAAGCATCGCCAGCACACCCCAACCCACCTTTTTCCTTCCTGCTGCTACTGACATTAAAATCACTCGCTTGATTTTCCAAACCTCCAAGAGGAGAGCAGGACTGACAGCGGCAGGAAGCATCTCGGCTGCCTGTGGACAGACGCCTTCCCAACAGTGGAAGGGGACTTCCTGACACTCCCTCTCCAAACTCACCACTAATTACCAACACCTGCAGCCCTTCATGCCACGCCATCTCTTTTAACCCGAACCCTCATCTTTTCTATTATTTCCATTAAGGATGTCAAAACCAGAAGTTTGGGAACCTTTCTCTGTGACCTTGACCTTTCTTTGCAGGCTGAACGTATTGGCATTTTTTTCTCTGGCTGCATCTCTTCTCATTTGTCATGATTATTGCTGAATTTTTCAACTGTCATTCCCAAACGTAAATCAATGGTTGTCTACTTCCCCTTTGTCATATCTGCACGGCAAACAGCCTTTCCCTTCTAAATGAAGCTTCCTCCCTTTCCATCCATTAAAAGGGGCCTGTCTGCAGGAGAAGTCAATCCTTTGTTAGGTCATTGCATTTATCACGCTTCCAATCAGTGCCTGACACACTTATTCAGCCAGGTCTTCAACCACACAATCATTGTTCATCTGGGGGTTGTGCTGTAATTTATTTATGCATGGTGTTTTCACTATCCATCTTGGGCAGTTTCAAATTTTTCACCCTGCCCTTCTCTTCCTCGGGACCTTCATTGCTTAGAGGGAATTGGGGGGTGGGTGGGAAGGAAGGAGCACAGTAACAGGGGGCAGGGAGGGGGTGGAAAGGAAAAGAACAAGGAGCTTTGTTTCTGTGGGAGTGGCTGTGAGCAAGATCCCCTCTCCGTGAGAAACTGAGTGCAAACCAAGAGAGACGTAGAATCAGGGCCTGGAGCCCCAATTATAGAGTACAATTAAGCCAGGAGGCCCTCTAGCCGTGATGTGTGTAAGTGGGACAATTCCCGTGATGTACTAAGAGAGAGTAAAGTCCCATCAAGATTAATAAGGCCTCTTTGTAAGTATATTGACCACAACTGTTATAAAGAACTCTTTAAGACAAAAAAAAAAAAAAAAAAAAAGGGGGGGGAGCAATCCCTTTTCTAAAAATTCATGACCTTATCCAGGTAGCTGATTAGCTTGAAAAGAGCCAGTCTGTGTTGCCATGAAATTCTCAGGTAAACATGGGACTGATACCAACACTATTAGTGCGCAGGGCCTGAGATCCCCCGAGCGGTCACCAGGCCTTCTGTTTCCCTATAAATGTTTCCAACTCAGGTTCAGAGAAGAAACTCCTCCACCACTGGCCAGGGCCCTACAGGCTGCCCAGCCACCTCCTGCACTCTCCACTCTCCCATCAAGGCACCCTAGGCCAAATAAGACATGGAATAATGATTCCATGTTTAATGTCTGTCTTCCTCCTTTCACCAAACAAAGGAGCATCATAGAAAACCAACAGGTTCATGCAAAGAAAATAGCTAAAGGGAAAAGGGTACTCTGGGTGTTTAATAAGCATAATTTCACATGTTTATACTATACTTCATTGATAAAGCCCTTCATCCCTAGTTCACACCTTATATCAACAGATGATATTTTTCCTCCTCAGGACCCACAAACACACATTTTGCAGGTGCATAAATTAAGGCCCACTATTGTTGAATAACTAGCCTGAGGCCACAGAGCTAACCAGGGCAACTGGGGTGTTTGGTGCTCCAATCACTGACTCTAATGAGAATCCTGAGAAGGATCCCAATATAGTTATGGTTGACAATGCTCTTAGTGCTGCTGTTTACAGTTGTGCAATATACCACCTGCACAGCTGGACCTGGTAACCCTATATAAGTATGAGGAGATAAGAAGGGGATAAGCAGGTGTCCTACAATAACCCTTATAGAGAAGTGTTTACTTCTCTAGACAAAGCCCAGACAGAATAGTACAACTACAGGCACCTAAAAATAGATCCTCAGCAGGAATAAAAGGCACCAAAAAAATACTATATCACCATATTCTCATCTTAGCTAACATCTTCCCACATATCCTTCCCACCCATCCTCCATACAACTTATGAAGCTATTTCTACGTAGTGATAGTGAGTCTGGAGTACTAGCTACATCATTCTAGCAAATTCATAACTAGGGAAGAATTACTGCTTCATCTACACGATGGTTCTACAGCATCTCACAGGACCTATAATGCACTCTGGACCTTCTATGACCTCAATTGCTGTGTCAGAAAATAACCATAAGCTGGATCCACTCCTCTTAACAAAGATGAAGTCTTAATTTTGTTTTCATGCAAACACTGCAATGTAGCCATTACAGTATCCAGAATATGTTCTTGCTCTCAGAGTCCTCACCCAAGTATGGATATAAGTACTCAAATCAAATATTAAGCTATTTCCTCATTAGCAATGCATCAGAGCCAATTTATGTGGTTGAATCTGGAGTGACAGGTTGAAGGATGAAGAGCCCGATGAATCGCACAGGCCAATCTCTTCCAACATCCTCCTAGGCATCCCAGTAGCCTGACTATCCTTTTAGCTGGATCATTTGCTTGAAGGTGATGAGGCAGGATGGTGACAGCTGAGATAAGGTTCCTGTCCACAACTTCCTTAAATTCAGACCTACTGTCAGGAATGATAGTGTCCGGAAAGCCATGTGTTGAAAGTACCTGTGATTATTTCATAAAGGGCTAGATTTAGAGTATCTGTGAGCACCTTGGATCATTTTGAAAATGAATCTATGCCTGAATTAATTCTGCAGAATTAATATGATTCTTAATGAAGGCTCTGTGCAAGTAACTTTATGGTTTACAAAACATCTTCACATACACCATTTTTGGTGGGTTATGTCAAGTAGCTTGCCATTATCCTTAACACTCTTTAACATTATAATCCATCCTACACCCCCACATTTAACTTCTAGTCAGTTCCTTAGCACATAAAATTCACAAAAGTACTGCCTATAGAATGACCAAGATAAAGTGACTATTCTCTGGAATAAACAATGTGATTTTTTTTTGAGGGCAGATAATTTACACAGGCTGGTTGCTTCGAATGGCTGAGTTCCTATTGAGTTGTTCCATGGTCATCCCTTCTATTACAACCAATGAGAAAGAGATCCCAAAACATGCAATTTTCATTTGTGTAGCTTTATCTGATAGGCTGTATAGATGAGAAAGCTTTAAATCAAAATCATGTGGCAAAAGAAAATCAGTGTTTATTAGTCTTCCTGGCTTGTAAACAAGTATAGTCATAGGAAAAGAACAAAAGACATCATATATGTACTAACACAATCAAGCTTGGAAATAAGAACTCAAAGAAACTCATTATTGATACAAATGATAATGGTTGGTTATTGAGATAATTCAGACTTTCTCGGTTCTCACAACAGCCGCAAAATCAACTTCATGAAACTGTGTTTTATTGTTGAACTGTGTAGCCTGGGTATGACTGAGGATTTTGTGGCAAAACATAGCTTCAACATGGTGAGATGAAGAAACCACAAGATAAAACACAATGGTTTTTGGTTCACCTTGAGGTATGAATGTAGACTCCTAAATCGAGAAACATTGAACACCCTGAATATGGTCACACAGCTGGCAAAGCCAGCTCTGCGGGCAGAGTTTCCCCAGTAGGAGAATCAGATAGCTCAGCAACGCTAATAAGGGGGGATGTTAAGAGCCCCAGAGAACCTTGAGGTTCTCTCTGTTAAAGAGTCTCATTTAGGGGTAAGCATTCTTGGGTAAATTTCCTTGAGAAGAAGCTCAGAGGAATGAAATAATGCAGGCTCTGGTTTCATGTTTCTCTTTCATTCAGAAACTTACCTTATAAGAACTATCCATTCCCAAAAGTATTTTGGCAATTCTATCTCCAGTTAGGGGATAGAGAAAACTATCCTTATCATCATTTTAGGCAGTATTCCAGCTGATATCCTAAAAACCTATCTATGGGCATTCCTAGAGCAATGGAAAGTCTGAACTGAAGGCCCTTAATATGAAATACCACTGAATTAGTGATAACAATTTAGACACCTAAACAGTTACTCAAAATTTGGGTGAGATCAAATTTGGCAGTGGCCTTCCTGCCTTTTTTCTTCCCCAAGGACACCTGCAAGATGATTGACATCTGACACTGGAAGTGGGCTCTACTGTGCCTATTCACAATGTCCATGACATCGCCAGAAAGTCTTAGCTTCCTGGGTATGTACAGTTGATCCCACCCAGGAGAGGCACTCAGGTTTTTAAACTTATTTTTAACTTGTAAAATATAGTTTTGGCTCTCAAACAAATAAGTCCAGTGACTGGAACTAGATGAAATATAATGGCATCATCTTCCCCTTGTCTATTCCCTAGAAAATGTCTTAGGAATTAAATTAGTAAGATCCTGTAATTTGGTCCAATGATACCAAAACTTTGGAGTCTGATTATTTGTTCTTGGGAGATATTCTAATAACTCTGAAAGTGACAAATGCCCTGATAGTGGGAGAACCCAAGCAGATTACCTATGAAGTAGACTATAGATGGGATTTTTATTACGCTTATAAATTAGATTAAATAACCTCAAATCTCAAATTTGCGATTCTATTTTTCTATTCTCCAAGATTACCCACCTTCTAAGAAATCACAATTTATATTCCCAACACAGTAAGTCCTCACGTAATGCCATTGATAGGTTCTGTGACTTTACATGAAATGACATATAACAAAACCAATTTTATGGTAGGCTCATTGATAGAAACAAGAGTTAAGTTCCTACAGCAGCTCATCAATGGTATAACTTAACGATGTTGAACAAAACAACATCATTCAAGGACCTGTTGTACAGACTTCAGCAACATCAACTAAATGAATATTGCTTTCTGAAAAAATTCATAGCAGGTAAACCTAGGAGTTGGGATGAAGGTTGTCTCAGCAACTTTGACAAATGGCTTATTAAGAATATGCCCTAAAAGTGTCTTGACCAATCATCAATAAACTACAACCTAAATTACCTTCAATCTAACAGTTATGATCATTAAAACCAAGAACAACAACATCATCACCATCACCTAGTGTCCACTTATAGTAGAACTTTTCTAAATTATAAATCCTGACTAGGTCGTACAGCACATATATTTGATTGAGCCAATACTTTCAGATTTCTCCAAATGGCTGCATCCATCTATATTCCAGCAGCATGCAAGAGTTCCAGTTTCCCCTCATTTTCCAATGAGGTGCCAAGAAATTCCACAAAGTGCTATACCTATGAGAAGCCTAAGCTCCACACTGCAAAAAGCCTGCCCTTAATGCATTCTCATTTTACCTGGTAAAATTTAAATTTCTAAACAGTGATTGATGGTTCTGGTGAGAATGTTTATAAAAGATCTTAGACTTACGCAAAGCAGGTGAAAGAACTATTATTAGATATGTTTAGGCTTCATGAACCATCAGAAACAGAGCATAAATCTACTCAGGGCTCTCATGATATTTCCTTCAAAATAAAAGCCTCTCAGCATATGATTCCAAGGAAATAGAAAGACTGATAAAGTCTTCAATGTGTTTCACAGTGTGAATAAAAAGTAACAAGATTTGCTAAGGTCTCAAGGTGGAGATTATATTCAGTTATTTTCTAGTAGTACCTAAGAATGGTTTTGTATAGTACTTGTTGCTGATCAGCCTTATTTTTCAACAGGCTCCCCAATTGTCACAACAGAAGTTTGGGAAGGGAGGCCTCAAAGAAGGAGGGCTTGAACAAATCCCCAGTAGCCATATGTTAATACTCTTTGGGAAACAAACAAACAAAAAAAAGTGGTTGGGATAAACCCTGATTATCCTGTGTCACTGTAAACCTCAACTACAAGATGCAAAAGTAATAAAACAGGAACTCTGGCATTTTGGAGATAGTTCTCCTCACACAGAAATTGAAGGGCTGTGTAGACGAGGGGCCCTTTGATGTCAGGGTTCATTTCCCCTGCCCCTGGCTTTGAGATCTCAACATGAAAGAATGAACCATCCTCTTTCTTTGAACGAAGGAAATTACTAAATGGATAACCCATTATCAGATAGGAAAGCCATCTGAAGGTCAGTGCAGAAAGAGTGCCCATCTATTGGCTGGAAGCATACCACCCCAGCTATATGTTAAAAATAAACCTAGTATAATCCCTCTATTTTGCAAATTACTAGCTGTGACTTTGGATGAATTAATCAGCTTCTCCAAGACTCAGTTTCCTTACTTCAAACAAGATTATAAAGGCTAAGAGGAAATCCAAGATGGCAAAGTAGATAAACACTGTGCCTGCTTCCTTCCATGAACACATTAAAATTACAACTAAATTATAGAACAATTAACCTGGAGAATCAACTGAAGTCTAGCTGAACAGGAGTGTTATAACTAAGGATATAAAGAAGCCACGTCAAGACTGGTGGGAGAGGTGGAGATGCCAAACAGGCTAGCCCCAAACCTTTGTGTGGTGGTTGAGAATGGGAAGAGATATCTTGGCTGCAGAGGTTTCCCCACACACACCCTGCCACCCCAGAAAAGCAAGGGAACCCCAGCCGCAAACCAGTCTCCCCAGCCTGGAGTACTGATGCCCAGAAGAGGAGCGCCCTACAACATCTGGCTGTGAAAAACAGTGGGGTTCCAACCTTCTGGGTGGGATTGGAAGGCTGCAGAAAACCCACACGTCCTCTTAAACAGTCCACACACAGACTCTCTCACTTGCAAGCACTCACCTTAGGCTCTGGTGGAGGGACAGTAACTTGGGGGTGGAGGTGGGAGACATACAGGGGCAGACTGAGATGTGTGGCTTCAGGAGAAGGACTGGATACAGTCACCATTTTCCGTGTAAGGAGGTCCTCCTCCCATGCAGCTGGCCTCCATCTTTTCTGTGTTGAGCCCTCCGCCATATGTCAAATCTGAATCTGATTGGCCTGGTGAGCTCCACTGCTCCACCCTGCAGACTCAATGGGACCCTGCCCCACCCAACTCCCCCAGGGCTGGAGTACTTTCTCAAGAGCAGCCAGCCCTGCCCACATTGCACTCTTTCTTGGAAAACTATTGGACTCCAGCAGTTCCCAGATAGGTGACAGCTGGCCTCGGTGTGCTCTGAGACCTTTGATGAGTAGCTCTAGGTTCTGCACTGGCACCAAACCAAAGTCTACATTAACCTGATGACCACAACTCTTCCCACTCTAGTGACTCCCTGATACTCTGCCTCACCCTGCTTGTGTAATGCACAAGGCTTTATCAGGTACTGAACCTTCAGGGAGCTGGCAGGTGGCAGCAGGCCTCGGGGTGTCCTAGGTTTTTGAAACACTGCCCCAGGCCTGTTACTGGTGGCAGCCATCCTAATTTCAAAGCATGGCCTCTCCACATACCTCCAGTGTTAGCACAGACAGTGAACAACCATGGATCACTTTGTAGCTACTACCAGGTAGTCTCTGGCTGGTCACAGGCAGTGGGTAACCTGGGCCAGCACCAGGGCCCCTCCCAAGGGGCCCCAGAACCAACATACTTGAAAGTTGGTTTCAGAATATAGCAGAGCCCCACCCAATTAGCCTGAGAAGGGACAAACCAAAAGAGCAGTCTTAAAAGGCACCAGAGCCCCCTGGGGTGAATCCCACTCAGTGGGATAAGCCCCCCACACAGCAGCCTGTAAGCTGTGCATGTGGCCAAACGTCACAGCCAGTCAGCCTGTAGGCCAATCCCACCTATTGATGTGCCGGTATCAATCAAGGCTCAACTATAACAAGAAGGCACACATACAACCCACACAAGGGATACTCCTGGAGCCCCCAGTGCAGGTGATAGGGAGACTGTCACTGGGCCCCATAAGGTACCTGCTACATAAGGTCATCTGGCCAAGACTGGGACACATAGCAAATCTACCTAATACATAGAAACAAACAGAGAGGCAGTCAAAATGAGGAAACAGAGAAATATGTCCCAAATGAAAGAACAGGTAAAAACCCCAGAAGAAGAACTAAACAAAATACAAGCAAGCAACTACCAGATACAGAGTTCAAAACAATGGTTATAAGCCTGCTCAAGAAACTCTGTGAGAACTTCAACAGAGATAAGAAGCATAAAAAAAGGACATAGAAACCACAACAAAAGAACCAGTCAGAAGTGTAGAATACAATAACTGAAATGTAGAATGTACAAGAAGGAATCACCAGAGACCTAGATGAAGCAGAGAATCAAATCAGCAATTTGGAAAATAATGTAGCAGAAAACACCCAAACAGGACAGCAAAAAAGAAACAAGAATCAAAAAAAAAAATAATGAGCATAGTTTAAGAGACCTCTGGGACAACATCAAGTGTAACAACATTTGCATCATCAGGGTACCAGGAGAAGAAAGCAAGGGATTGAGCATGTACTTGAAGAAATAATGACTGAAAACTTCCCAAACCTCTCAAAAAATATAGACATACAAGTCCAGAAAGTACAGAGAGTGCCAAACAAGAAGGACCCAAATAGGCCCAAACTAAGGCACATTATAAGTAGAATGACAAAAGTTAAAGACAAAGAGAGAATCCTAAAAACAGCAAGAGAAAGGCAACTATTAACTTATAAGGGGGCAACTATTAATAAGATTGTAAGCTGATTTCTCAACAGAAACTTTGCAGGCCAGAAAGGATTGGCAAAAAATATTCAACATAATAAAAACCAAGAACCTACAACCAGGGCTATTCCACCCAGCAAAACTATCATTTAGAATCAAAGGATGATAAAGAGCTTCCCCGAAAAGAAAAAGCTAAAGGAGTTCATCACCACCAAACCAGTATTATAAGGAATGTTAAAAGGACTTCTTTAAGATGACAAACAAAACAAAACAAAAAGATCAAAATTATGAATAATAAAATGGCAATAGCTACATATCTATCAATAATTACTTTCAATGTAGATCGATTAAATACTCTACTCAAAAGACATGGTATGGCTGAATGGATAAGAAGACAAAACTCTTATATATGCTGCCTACAAGAGAATCATTTTACAATGACACAGACAGAAAGTAAAGAGACGGAAAAAGCTATTTCATAAAAACGTTAACAGGTCTGGCCAAGTGGCTCAATTGGTTAAGAGTTCACTCAAGAATGCGAGCTCTGGGCTGGCCAAGTGGCTCAGTGGTTAAGCGCTGGCTTGGGAAGCTAGCGGTCCTGGTTTGGTCCCACATGTGAGGGCCAGTGACACTGCCCTCAAAAAAAAAAAAAAAAGAGTGCGAGCTCTGAGCAACAGGATCACTAGTTCAATTCCCAGCCCACGCTGAGCTGCCACTGAACTGCCAACAGGTGGCAGGATGGCTCTAAAAAGAAAAGAAAAAGAAATGTTACAACAAAAAGCTGGAGTAGCAAAACTTATACCAAATTTAAAAAAAAACACTTTAAAACAAAGGCTATAACAAAAGACAAAGGAGGGCCCAGTAATCACACTCTAGGTATTTATTCGAAGAAACCCACACACTGCTGCAAGGGAATGTGTGCATCCATATGTTCATTGCAGCATTGTTTACAATGGCCAAGATGTGGAGGCAGCCTGGGTGTCCATCGATGGATGAGTGATAAAGAGGAGGTGGTACATATATACAATGGAATATTATTTGGCCATGGAAGGGAATGGGTTCTTGCCATCTGCGGTGGCATGGATGGACCTTGAGGGTATTGTGCTGAGTGGCATGTCAGACAGAGAAAGACAGATGCAATGTGATTTCACTTTTTTGTGGAATCTCAAGATCATAATAAACAAACAAAACAGAAACAATCTCATAGATACAGGGAATATTTTGATGGTTGCCAGGTGGGAGGGGTGCTGAGGGGGTGGGAGTAAAAGGGGAAGAGATTAAGAAGTACAAACTAGTAGTTACAAAATAGCCATGGGGATGTAAAGCATAGGGAATATAGTCAATAATATAGTAATAACTATGTATAGTGCTAGGTGGGCACTAGACTAGTCAGGGGGATCACTTCTTAAATTATATAAATGTCTAACCACTACGCTGTAACACCTGAAATTAATATAAAATCATATTTAATGTCATCTGTAATGGAAAAATTTTAAAGTGGGGAAAGGTGAAGGGGAATAAGAGGCCCAAATCTCCAAGAATAAAACAAATGAGTCTTGGGGATGGAATGTACAGACAGCATGGGGAATATAGTCAATAATGCTGTGATAGCGTAATACAGTGTCAGATGGCGGCTGGGCTTATCATAGTGATCACTTCTTTAGGTATATAAATGTTAAATAACTATGGTGTACACTTAAAACTAATATAATAGTGTATGTCAGCCATATTTTTTTTTTTAAGCTGAGCCATCCTGCCACCTGTTGGCAACTCAGCGGCAGCTCAGCTCGGGCTGGCCTTGAACTGCTGTTGCTCAGAGCTCAGCTTGATCTCTTGAGCGAGCTCTTAACCAACTGAGCCATTCAGCTGGCCCTAACCACATTTTTAATAAAACCTTTAAAACACTAAAATCGATTACAAAGGTTAATCCCCCATGGTGTTGGCAGGCATGAACGAGAGAAGGGGTGGCCAGGGACAGTACCGAGTGCAGAGGCCTCACAGTACAGCTCAGCATACATGTCCTCTCTAAACACATATGAGACACACTATTATACATGGGTTCTACCAACTCACGCACAAACTTATTCATTCACACAAACACACAATGCGTCAAAATGCTCAGATACACACTCACACCCATACACACATTTAAGTGTGCACCTATCCACATTTGTGAAAGGGTTTTTGTCAGTATTTTTCTTCCCTGGTCAAACCTGTCTTTGCTGTGTTTTAGGGGGATACTGCCCTGCCCCCTGGGCACCGAGGCCTTTCTGATCATGG
The DNA here is from genome assembly GCA_033961575.1 of Aselliscus stoliczkanus. NCBI lineage: Eukaryota > Metazoa > Chordata > Mammalia > Chiroptera > Hipposideridae > Aselliscus > Aselliscus stoliczkanus. The sequence continues at coordinate 131,665,091 of CM066729.1, forward strand.
ATGGTGGTTGCGCTGAAACAGGGCCCCGGGGCTTCCAAAGCCAACTCCTACTTGGGTATCACAGAACTTTGAAAAGTGATCATTGCAAGGCTTCTTAAAAATAATCCAACCTGGGTCCTGACACCTACATTTCAGTGGTACAATCATTTCTTCAAAGAAAATCTCACCCCGTGATTCCAGTGTGTAAAGCAAACAGAGGCACCTGTCAAAATGGGGTGCATATCCAGACCCCTGTTTATTGTCCCCCTCCCCAGGTGACCCTAAGATCCTGCCACAGAGCCATGGGGTTCCAGGAAACACCCTTCATTTACCATATTTAGGGAATAGGGCCCAAGGTGATAGAGTGAATTACCCAGTGGCACACAAGTGGTTTGTGACAGGGCAGGACCTAAACCAAGATCTACTGGCTCAAAAGCCACCATTCTTTCCCCCCGAGTTTCCAAAATATAGCCATCTAAATATCAGCATTTATATTAAGCATTAAATCCATTTTACTAAACAGTAAGTACCCTCACTATATATGATGCACCAAGCCTTAGATGTCAACTAATTTGACTTACTCTCCCTTTCATTGCCCTTATATCTTGCTTAATAAGACATTTTATTCAGATACTGCTGAGGTAATAAAGGAAGAAGCGTGGTTGCCAAATGTACTGCCATTTTTATTTTTAGCTTCACTGGAGTAAGGGGTTATTTTCTTGTGAAAAGGATGAAATGCAACTGCCGGCCTTTTAAATTGTATCACGCAATCCTGCTTTTGCCCAAGCAATAGATTTCCAGATAACTGCAGCAATCTTCTCAAAGTGTAAAAAAAAAAAAAAAAAAAGCGAAAGAAAAAAAAGCCACTGCCACCCTTCCCAAACCCTGCTCTGCCTCAACTGTAAAGCATCAGCAAGATGAGCTGTTTGCACCCATCCACTAATCTGCTGAACCTCACCCCCCACAGGAGCTAGGAGGCTATACCTCAGGTTCTGCAGGCAATAGTGCAGAGGTATGGCAATCCCTATCACAGTTCAAAAAAATGATAATGATGATGATATAAAATGAACATTTATTGAGTGGTTATCAGATACAGGTGCTATGCCAACTGCTTTCTATGCATTATTTCATTTAATTTTCAAAATACCTCTATGAGGAAGGTACTATTATTATCACCATTTCAGAGATGGGGACACTGAGGCATAGAGAGGTTAAGCACCTCATCAAAGGTCACCGGTTAGTATGTGGAAGAGCCAGGATTTGAACCCAGGCCTGCTGGGCTCTAAAGCCTGCACTTATAACCACTACACTAGACCTGCCTTGTAAATAGCCAAGGCTTTGGTTCAATGGACCTCAGTCTAAATCTAGTTCACTGTTTACTAGCTGTGTGTTCTTGGGGAAGTAACTTAACCTTTCTGAACTTCACTTTCACCTGTAAAATGGAAACAGCACCACCAGCTTGTAGTCTCATTGTGAGGAATGTGCCTTGTTCTCTCACCTCAGTCAGGAGGTCCTTTCTTTAATACTTAAATTCTAGGCTCAGGGCTACCACCAAATTAATGAAAGGAACTGAATTCTGATACAGCCAGAATAGATGTGCCATAAAAACTACAAAGAGTAAGCTTGGAAAAAGTAGGGTGGAAGGGGAGAGAAGAAAGAAGAGCAAGTTTTGCTAGTAGGCCTCTCTAGCTATGACTATCTCCAACAAACACCACGGAACCAGCAGCTGAGGGAGAAGATGAGCATATCTGAACCAACTGAAGACTTGTACAGTGGACTGTGTGATATACACATTTTACACTTGGGATCTATGTAATCCCAGGATTTAGAACAAGGACCAGTGGGTGGAAGTCAGGGAAACATAAGTAGGAATGAACAAACTTCCTACTTGTCTCAGGTAAGTTGGTTTGCACTCTCTGGACACAGTGAGACCCTATTGGCTGGAGACCCACGAGAGGGGACAATGAAAAGCTAGTTAAGCTCCATGCATTCCAACCATGAAATTCTTCGATTCAAGGGTCGAAATCCGAATTATGTCCATGAAGATCCAACTTGAAACCAACATTATCGCTGTCCAGCTTTTAGACTTGCTGCATCCGGAGTGCAGCATGGAGTCTGGGGGAGGCTTCTAGAGGCACCCCCAACACCTCAGGTCTCACAAGATACAGAAAGACAGCAACGGGTATGTAGAACTCTGGAAGGGTCCCTCCCCTCTTGGTATCAGACAGACTAAGAAAAGCCAGAGGTTCCCAGGAGAAAAAGAACAAAATCTCCCCCTGGGGCAGGAACATAGCCCACTAATAGAAAAACAAACTCTGCTTGTTTACAACAAAGTTACAGGCCCAGGAAAGCAGGATAATGGGAACATGACCAGGTGCTAACGTGTGGTGGCACACAGCTGTAACCTACACGACATGCCCTGGCTGCAGTGGAGGATGTGGGGGCTTTATGCCCATAAGTCCCCCAGGAGAGGACCCCGCTAATGAATCCACGTAATGAACAATTTCGTACTATACTATGTGAATTCAAAATGAAAAAGGAGAGCAGCTGCCAGCTCGCATCTCCAGCCAAGTCCCAGGAAGGCTGGAAGAAGAAGCTGTTCACTAAACCTAGAACTGAACGCTATATGGAAGTATATATTTATTTTTTATAGCACTAGACTACAAATTTCAGATGTGTGCTTGTATTGTGGCTCAGAAGCCGGTTTACCTGTGTGACCAAGACACCATTCCAGCCATCCTTTTTGGTCTTTTCTCCCTTCTGCCCCTCTTCTAACACTGATAATAGCTGAGGTCTCCATGGCCTGGCTCCTTCCTAGGCTGCTCACCCTGCTCTGACTGCTATTGATGCCGAATGCTAATGAAATCCTTCCCAGGATGCACTGCCACACAAATAACATAGATAAAACAGGACTTGGCCTGGCATCTAAGTGCCTTCCCACAAACTCGCACATGCATAGCATGCTGATGAAAAACATGGGCTCTGGTGTCAGGCTATCAGAGTTTGAATCCTTACCACTTTCCAGCTGTGTGACCTTATGCAAATTACTTAACCTCTCTGAGTCTCAGATTCCTTATCTGCAAAATGGCAATATGACTAGAACCTACCTTATAGGGCTGTTATGGGAGTTAAGTGGGTTAATATATTTAGAACACTGCCTGGAACAAAATAAGTGCTTATGTAAGTGTTTGCTGCCACAGCTCACCACTACTATTACTTCCATATTCTTCTTCCACAACTACCAGAGTTATTTCTTTGGAAAGAAGAGCCCCTCTAAACTACTATAGCAAATCAAAAACTGTATTATAGCTAAACACATGTCAAGAATTTGGATGGTTTTCAGAACATATTTTTTTAAGATACACAAAATGTTCAGATACACAAAATAGTCTTAATATGATTAACTACCATATTCCAACCCTTCCTAGACTCTCATACTCTCAAGCAACCAGGGCAATTAGATCGTAAAGATGTGATGTGTGGATGGAGGAAGTACTCCAAGGCCTGATATAAAAATGTTCATTACCAGCCAGGCCCCCGCAAGATGACCAAATTAACCTCACTGCCAGGAGTATATTAAGGAAGAATAATAAATTATTCAAAACCTAATGCTGATAGAGCAAAAAAATATTTATGGAAAAATCATCAGATTATTGCATTTTAATCATGATCCTATTGTACAGCTAACGTGTTCAGTCCTTTTAGCACTTTGGCAAAAGATAAGCCAGCCCCAGAGTGACTCACTATCAGAGTCATCCCCAGGAGAATGGACAGCATAACCTGAAGGGGAGGAAAGGTCAGCAGATGAGGCTGTAGATCTGAAAAGCCCAGGAATATGCCAGCACGTCCCCAGGTGTACTTATAAGAAAGCCACCCACCCAGCCAGAGTGGCAGGCAGCCACTGGGACGTGCACGTGCCTTCTCTTAAACCACCCTTTCTTCAAACAGCAGAGAGAATCCCCCAGGCCCTCAAATTTAATTCACTGGCCCTTGAGAAAAGGCGGGGGAAGCATCCTAGGAAAGAAAATATTCAGAAACCCACAGAAGACGAGGGCCTCCCCCATCCCCTTCCCACTGTCTGTCTCTGCTCTCCAGCACTGCTCCTTGCCACACCACCCCCCAGCCTTGTTTAATGTCTCTAACTTTATGCCATGTTCCCTTCCTCTTTCAGCACGGCTGAGCAAAGCTGACAGGCGGATTCCTTTGGTTTTCAGGGTATTAAAGCCACTTTCCCGCTCTGACAGCCTGTTCTACTCTGCCACCTTATAGCTCTGGCTTCACACTCCTCTGGGCAGCCAGTCCTTCCTGACAGACCACTGTCACTTCCCATCATCCTCTCTGTATATCCTGTTCTCTCCCCCTCAGCACGCATCCCGACTTTCCAACCAATGCAATTATTTTTTTTGACAAGCCATCCATCAGTTTTAACTTTAAAAGCACTTTCTGCTGATATCCATTGTTAAATCCTTTGCTTTTTTATGGGGCTTGCATGAGAGAATATGATATCAGACATTCAAACTACCAAACCATGTAAATTTACTTTGTTCTCAGCTATGTTTCCAATTTCACGTCCAATTTTTCGGTACATTATGCGTAGTTGTTGTGCTTAATATGATGTTGTCAAATCCCATTAAAGTTCACTGCATTGCACGGCTTTAAAAACAGGTTACAATTTGCATTCTATAAAGAAAGGAAGGAGTGCAGTCTGAAGTCAAGCTGAATCTTATTAAAATTATCTGTTCAATTGTTACATTTGTAGATGGAGTAATTTTGAGGCATTAGCTGAGACACATATGAAAATGTCAGCGTGCCAACTAACGACAATGAGAGCAAAAGGAATATCTCTGTGAAACTCAATAAAGCTCCTTTGCTGGTGACATAAATTTGATGATAATCCGAGGAAATGAATAAGGGACCATCCCATTTGAATAGGAATTACCTTTTCTATTAAATCACTTTGGTGTGTTTCCATTTGGCCTACATCTTGGTCCTAGGCCACACTGAGTCCCTGGAGACTTATTCCAGTACAAGGGGGTCCAGGGTGAAGTCCAAAGGAAAATTCATAAAACAGAAGGGCATTCCTTTGAAGGACACCATACTTGGCGGAGTCTTAAGACATCCTAAAAAAGAGTCTTTAAAGATATTTTCTCCCTGTTTGGAACAAGCACAAAAAATAGAGCTCTTCCATGCACCAGTGGATAACTTCACTGATCTACAAGCAAATCTCTTTGCACAGAAGGTTCATGGGGAAATGCAAACACACATTGCAAAGGGGAGATGCTTAGGGTGCTGCTGGAATGGATGGGGGGCGGATTTAAGGGAAGGACTAGAGGCCAAGATTTAGGAGATTGGAACTAATAATATCAGTGGTTTCTGAGGGTTTTGTTCTCCCATGGAATTCCTCTCCCAGCTGTATTTACGACAGCACTGATTTCTACATGTCTTGTCTTTACATCTAGTGTCTGATTTCCAAGGTATCCATCACTGGCACTGAGCAGAATTATGCCATCAGGGGCATTATTAACTGAACCATTGACTTCATTGACTATAACAAGTGGAATTTTTGTTTCACACACAAAAAGTATTCCCAGTGCAGACATCTACACCCCCTTCAAAGTTATTTTATTAAGAACACCATAATTTTAATTTCTCCAATACTGTCAGTATTTAGGTAAGCCACAATGATAAAGAATAAAATTCAGTGACTATGGAAGATGTAATGAGGTGCTAAAAAAAAAAAAGTCGGTGCTGAGGCAGGGAGAAAAGGCAGAGTGTGTGGAGGTTCAGCTCAGACAAGGACTTACTTTGTGGCCTTAGGAAAGTTGCTTAACCTCTCTGGGCTCTCATTTTCCTATTTGTAAAACAAGGGTGAGTATTCTTTCCAGTTTTTATAAAGATCAAATGAGCTGATACATGCACAGTGCCCTGTATATTCTGGCGCATGGCATGAGTTTGATCAACACTGGGTGTCATCTCAATGATCACCACTATTACCAATAACATGAAGAAGAGAGTACAGGAAATAAAAGGGAAAGAATGGGGGCAAGTCTATCAAGAGGTCTAAGCTGGAGGTGCAAATGAGTGTTGGGTCTAGACACCGGGACATCACGCAGGTGTCAATTCTCATGACAGAGCTGGTCATTTGGTGGCTACTTTCTGGACATTGATAAGAAAGATTCTGAGGCCACATCCAAGTTCTTGGGAAAGAGTCATGCAATCAATGACTTATGCCTATGGTTAAGCAGTGCCGGGTGGCATAACATCAGTAAGTCACCAAGACAGCCATGAATGTTGGAACCCTGCCTCAAAGGGTAAACATAAAGTTAGGACAAGAATCGGGGTGAGGGGGTCACATTTAATCACACAAATGAAAAGTAGGTGGCAGAGGGCTGCTTCCAAACTGGCTATTGAGAACCAAGCAGGCAGGCAACAGGGTTTCCAACAAGGGCAGCTCCACACCCTTCTCCTGATCCCAGTGTGTGTACATCCATGGTCCACCCCACAACGTCATCGCAAACGTTCTGACCAAGCAAGGAAGGCGAACCAAGCTAAACCCCATGTTGTTAGGCCCGAGAAGAAGTGAAGAGGCCATGAAGGGGGTAATGATTTAAAGCTTCAGAGTAAGAGTAACTCTTCATTCTGAACAGTGAGAGATTTGCCAGAAAGGGAGAACTGGTCCTAAAAAGTAGTTTGCTTGATGGAACGTGGAAGGAATGAAGGTAGAAGACATGACTTTCCCCCCATTATTGGGAAGCCTGGCTTCCTGGGTGAGCAGGGAACAGATAGCAACTCTGTATCAAGGCTTGTTAGAATTGTACACAGGGTTCTCCTTGCTCATCACAGTGGAAGAAAACAAAAAGAAAGATAAAAAGGGGATCAATGGGGAAAAGACGTAGGGAGAGGAACAATTGAAGGATGAAGGAGTTTCCTTCTACGGCACATTAATAAACCTAGATGACAGAAAATCGGGGTGGAGGTGACGGAATAGGAAGCTTACCAATGTTAAACGCCTAGTCAGGAAGGATAGGAAGGAGGACGGGGATATGTAGACACAGTTTTAAGAAAACGTCTTCATGATAAGAGCTTCTTGAAATGTTAGAACTTGAAAATGAAATACATCTTGGCTTCATTTGGAACTAACGTTTGAAGAGCCTCCCTCTTACTCCAGGAAGTGCCTTTGGGACCTACAAGACAGAAGCATCTCACATGGGTGTCGGTGTGCACGTGCGTGTACACGCATGTGTACACACACACACACACACACACACACACACACACACACGGCTGTTTTCTACCTCGATTGGAGATCTTTAGTGACTACTCTAAAATTTCTCCAGGATGTCTTCTGCAGGAGTGGAGATTCAGCTCCACACACTCTGTCCAGCTAAACATATTTCTAACACGAGTTTCCCTGTTCAAAGGGTAATGAGCCCTACATGTCGTCCGTTACCCCCTGGATGCCTGCAGCAGGTATTGTGTATAAAACCAGGCTCACAATGGCACACCCTGATCCGTATTTAGATTCATTTCTCTACACATATGTCCTTTGACAAATGCCCTTTGAGAGCAAAGACCATATATTCTACTCTCTATGACCCAGTCTTGAAAACAAATGCCCTTTGAGAGCAAAGACCATATATTCTACTCTCTATGACCCAGTCTTGAAAACCCACCATCTAATATGAAATAGGACCTCAACAAATACATCTATTTGAGGAAAATAGTATCAGGCAGTAACGATTGAACCTAAAATAGTGCATAAGAGCCAGGTCTCCAGCAACTTGGCATTTTTTATTTATTGGTTTTTCTTTTCTTATTGCCAAATCTCATATCCTATTAAAGATTTACATGTCAGTGGCAGAAATATTCCTGTTTAAATATCTAAAGAGTGACTCCATTTGTTTCTCCCTACATTATTAATTTGATTGGTTTTAAACTTATTGGATGTGAGAGGCATTAGACAGACCACACACAAAACAAGCTCACTTCTCTCTAGGAAATTACTCTAGTGAAACAAGATGGCCCATCCGCCCACCCTCACACCGTCTCTCGGGGGTGAGATCATGCCTGCGACTGCACAAAGCTGCCTGCGTGGAGAGGAGTCAGCACTTCCTGGGGTGTCTGCAAGTCATCAATGTTTATTGAGCACATCCTATGACTTGTGCTGTGAAACAAGGCTGGGCTGCATTTCATTTTCTTTTCTCTTTCTTCTGGCTATTTGAGAATGTCCTAGTAAAGCCTAGTGCCAGATAAGAAGGAGGGTCTAGGATGTGGTATTATGCTAAAGATAAGAAGACTGAGACCCCGGACCCAGCTGTGGGACTCTCCTTAGGCATTTCCCTCTCCATGCTTTGGCTCCCTCGTCCATAAATTGCATGGAGAAGACTGGATAGGATAGACTGTACCACCGATTAGGTCTCCCTCAAACTGTCAGCTTTCACAAGATCACTGACATTACTGGCCAGGTGACCTTTGTCCTTTGTTTTCTTCCTCATGAGGTGCCCATAGGAAAATTCAAAATGGTCATACGATAAGTCAAATCCGTCATAATCAAAAATAGTCCATGTGAGTATTCTCAGATCTGGACTTCTTGAGGGTGGTGTACATTCTAGGTTTGCTTAGGGTAGCACTTTCTGAACTGAAGATGCTTTGAAGGTCTCGAAGACTCAGCACTGAATGGGGAGATGTTTCTCAAAAGGATGTATTCACCAGGCCCAGGGGCTGGGAATGTGGGGATGACCTGAGCGGGGGGAGGTAGGGGCCCCAACCCACAAGGAAAATCAAGCTTGAGCATTGAGCTGGAAGCAGAAGAAAACCAATGAACCAGGTTAAAGTCAACTCAAGGGATTGGGTCAAGGTGATGCTGACTTTCAGAGAGAGAGAGGGAGGAAGAGATCATTATTAATAATTCAGAGACGACGCATTTTTGAAAATCAAGCGTTAGAAAAGATTCTGTCTACCTGGACATGGCAGGGAAGCCTCACAAAGACCCAGAGCAAATTGGAACACTTCTCCAGATCCACAGGGCCACCTCTGGGCCTTCTCCAGGCTGCACGTCCCAGGGAGAGAGGGGCCATATCCAATCACACAGGTGCTGCCACAAAAGCTGCAGTATTTTAACCATAGCAACGATTTTACTGAATGTGCTAAGGATTCCAAAGGGCTTCTTTAGGGGAGTGACCCTTAGAGTTTCTGTGAGATGAGCTCCAAAGGCTCGCTAACTGAGATTTTACGAGCCTAAAAATCTCCACTCACTCCATTATACAGAAGCATTTGAGTGTCTTAGAAGAACAACCCAGGCTGAACTCAAAAGTGCCAGGTGCTGAGCTGCCACTACATCGATGTCTGGCCACACAGGCTGCTGACAAAGGCTGGCAGTGGGCAGGATCTCTATGCTCCACTTCACTGGTAGGACACCGAACCGAACAAAATCTCTAAGATGAAATCACCTGCACCGCAGCAAGGTTTTGAAAACAGTGCCAAGAACCAGAAGATGCAGACCAACCAAGTCAACGGAATCTTGAGCCTATACTGTCCTGTTTCTTAGCCAATCAAAGGGAAACTTTCCTTTTAGCTTTAGGGCTGCCCCTGATGAGCCCCACCCAAGGCCAGGCAGCAAAGGGTGGGGAGCAGGTCTGGAGGCCCGGCTGCCCGGCTGGCTGCGCTGACTCTCTCCCTCTCTTTCTTGTTAGCTCTATGCCCTCAGTCAAGTGACTACACCTCGCTCTGCACCTCAGACCCTCCTCTCCACACTGGATCTAATAACGGGAGCTGCTTCCTAGGGCACCATGAGGATTAAATACCTGAGATACCTAGACGATGTGGAACCACACTTGACACTTAGTAAACTCTAAAAAGGTATTGTTTTTGCTTTTTACTCTACAGGAAAATTCCTCCACATCAATTATGTCACTCTCTTCACTGTCCTCTCCCAACTGCAAACTACTGGATGGAGAGACGATCCAAGTCCTACCTATGTGCACAGTGCCTGCGCTGAAATACAACAGGTGTGTGATTAATGAATACGTAAATCCGGACGAGACTGGGATAAGTCCCCATGAAGGCCCCCACACTCATAATCACACACACACACTACTCGGACGTTCCCAAGGTCAAAGTTCTTCTCTGCCTGGCATGATTCTGCCTATCGTTCATGGCTGAATTCAAGACCTCTGCTCCCTAAGGTACTGGGAGGCAGAAGCCATGTAGCAGTTAAGACAACCAGACTCCCTGGGTTCAAATCCCAGCTCTTCCCTAGTGAGCGCTAACAATTATGCATTCCCACCCAGGTGCCACTCTGAACACTTTATTTCCAATCTCTCATTAAATCCTTACAGAAACCTCAGAGCTACATACCATTATTACCATTGTGGAGGTAAAGCACCTGACTTTACAGCTTTGTTCGCCCAAGGTCACAGTCAACTCTCTCCTCCTCCTGTTGCATTTTCTCCCAATGACTCCCTTTTTTTATTTTTATTTTTTTTGAGGACAGTGTCACTGGCCCTCATATGTGGGACCAAACCAGGGCCGCTGGCTTCCCAAGCCAACGCTTAACCACTGTGCCACTCGGCTGGCCCCAATGACTCCCTTTTAATTTGATTTCTTTTTTCAATTTCCTGCCTTGTTGTGAAGCAGGAAGGACTAAATGTGCCATTCTAGGGCCAGTTTCTGACCTCAGGTCTAGCTGCCTCCAAGGCTGTGCTTTTCCATAGTACCTAGCACAGGGCTGGCTCCCGGGATCACAGAACGATCTGGTAATTCACATTTGTTCCCCTCTCCAGGTTCCAGACTCAGCCTTGGTCTTATCCTTGGATACAGGAAGCAAGCTCTCCATTCAGAAGGTGTATTTGGGATGGGTCCTTCCCAGAACTGAGCCCAGAGCCTTCTGACCAGTCAGCTGTGGGGTCAGTAGACAGCACCAACCACATATAGCACAGAGCCATGTTCTCTAGGGCAACCCACCCCCAGGACAGGCTGCCACCAAGACCCCAAGAACACGCCAGAGCTGCTGGCCTCCTTGGGTGTGCTGCTAGATGGGAGAATTCACATGATGGGTTTCAAAAATCCAGGACACTGGAGCTACCTCTGGCACCTGGAGGCGAGGGAGAGGCGACACACATCCCAGGTGGTGCTGACATGGCACCCCCAGTCCTACCCGGAGGCGCTCTTCCTTGTTGCTAGCCTACACGCAGGTACCCTCTCCTGCTCCTACTCCTTGGCAGAGGAGAGGTCGCAGGCCCTGCCACCGTTCCCACGCAGCAAACTGCTGCTAGGTTTATGTAAATACCATGGAAACCAGGGCCCTAACACAGAAAGACACGCGAAGCAGCAACTTAACATGAGGTCAACAAGCCCCCAACGCAACGTGTACTCAGAGCTCCAACTTTCTGTCCAGCCACCTCGCTGTTTCCTTCCTAACCCCTGGGCTAAATAGGCTAATGAGATTCACAGACAACGTATCAAATGATGGAATCCTCTGCACAGCTCGATTTCTTTCTATAAATAATTTTAAAACTATTACTCAATAATGTATTGTAATAAAAAAGCTGACAGGGTCTTGCTCAATAAGTAATCGCCGACGTGTTTTCCCACCTGGAGATGGAGAACTTTCCTATTATGTGCCCCTGGTGATTTTTAGGTGTTTCCATAAAGCTGTTGCCATTATTTATAAGCCATAAGCTACTTCCCTTCATTGTATGCTAAAATTAACAAAAACTTACTTTAAAGATTCAGACAAGCAGGGCAGGCTAGAGGGTTTGTGCCTGGCAGCCCTGGGGGGTGGGGACGCTTCTTGTAAGTCACGTATGGCTTTCCTGAAGGCAGCTCTGAATCCATCCACAGGGCAGGAAGGAACGCCTTTGGGGATGAGGTGACCTCCTGAGGAGGAGGCCCTAGGAAGCAGCAATCCACCCAGGAAGGGGCTGTCTCCACCTCTGTTGCCTCAGCCTTGCCAGCTCAGAGCTCCAGGGGTAGGCCAGCCAGCACCAGCCACATGGGCTCGGCAGTCTCTGCTGTCAAGCACTGTACGTCCTGCCCATGCCCGCTGCCTGAACACCTCGGTGCTTGGATCAGCATCCTGCAGGAGCAGCTCATGAGCTGTGTGGTCAGCACACAAGCATGGCCCGCATGCACACATATCCCCTGCTCATTCCTGGCACCCCCAGAGCTGAAAGTCAAGGTGAATACAAAAGCAGCATTATGAAAACCACCAGGTCCTTCCAACTCCTCTTCAGACCTCCGTGCTCTTAGACACAATATACACCAATGGGTTCAAAAGGGCCTCCAGTGCCTATAACTCCAGACCCACTTCAAACGTTCTGTCCTCCAAGAAGCCTTTTCTCTTTCCTACCTTGAGGTGGGGTCGCCACCCTTATTAAGTCCACAGCAAATGTGGCCACTTCTATGACACCTACTGGCTGGCCTAATTGTCTGGCTACTTGTATTCTTATCTAATCTCCCTGCAGGACCAGATAGATAGACAGGCTCTTGAATAGACTATGTCTTCTCATGTCTGAAATACCAGTCACGCGGTCCTGCCTCCTGAATCTGGGGAAGGACTCCAAACTTGGAAATGAAGACATGGAGTCAAGCCAAGGTTGTCCTGCAAGCTGTGACCATGGGCAAGTCACTTAGGCTCTCTGAACCTCGGTTCTTTCAACTGTTACATAAAAAAGGTTAGACGTGAGAACTGCTAAGGTGCCTGTCAGCTTTAAACCTCTCTGACTTTACAATATAAAGCTTTGGTATTTGTAGCCAGCAGTGACATTCTAACTCAACCCAGCCAGGTGATAACTTGTTTTTTAAATGGACCAGTGTGTGCTGTTGAGGGGAGAGGGGTGTATTTTGAGGATTTTTCTTCTGCCACTAAGTCACACTTACATAGACATCTGCATTGGCCGTAGCCACACGAGTTTATGTTGTTCCATGTCTCCAATATAACACCTGTTTACTGATATATCTGAGGGACATTTAAAATAATCAATTAGCAGATGTCTCATCCACTGAGAAAGTTGTCTGTAATTAAGCTGCCAAATAAACACTTACAAATCAACCCAGTTTACAAAGAAAGATCATTTGAAAAGAAGGACACGTGAGAGGTTAGCTGGCTATGAGATCTGTACTCTGGGTGACATCTTGACTAACACATGCCACTTGCAATTTTGGATCCATCAGAGAGAATTAATGAATCTTCTATCTCACCAGGAAATGAAGCTCTGATATTGGGAGAGAGTACTCACTGATTGAATTATGCTTCTTAACTTTGGAGAAAGATCTGAAAAACATATCTGCTAAAATATGTCCCTGCTCACAAAAATCATAATTTTAGGTATATATTTGCACCCTTATGATTCAAATCATATGGACCAAAAAAGTTGCATCTCTGTTTTTCCCAACACTTGGGATTAATGAGGTCGCCAGTTCATTTCTAAACTTGGAGTAAAACACAAAACACACTAATAGAAGAGGTGAAACGCTCCTTACTATAAACTAGCTATTTCAACAGCTGGAAGCTAAGGAGCAGCCACATAACAGTGGAGAAAATACTGCCAGCTGCAACTTACTCTCCTTTTTTTATCCTTTTACAAGTATGTGTTGTATGTGTTTTGACTATTTTTGAAAAGGAGGAAAAAAAAAAAACAACAAAAAACCTTGGGCAGTCTTCTCACCGTGGCTGCTTTGTGCAGGCCTTTTTTCAGATGATATCGCTTCATTTAGTAAACCTCTTTTTCTTTGTAATCATTTTTGAAGAAACCTGGAAAGACAGGCAAGTGCTTCTCTGGGAACACTGTCAGTCAGTGGGAATGCACAGGGTGGGCTGTGGAGCCAAAGGCAGAGACACGTTGCTTTATTCACTCGGGGAGGGAGGAGCCTTTAGAATAAATTCATGAGGGATTCCAGAGAAAAAAAACAAGCCAATTCAAGGCCACTCACTTGATTGAGACAGCCAAAAATTCATACCCAACTCCTGGGGTCCCATTCACTCACTTTTCTCTGGGGCTTCCTGCCAGGAGTCCCTGGAGGTAGCTGGGGCACTGCAATCCTGGGGCCCTGTGTCCTCACGTCTCGCTATCGCACAGGACCTGGAAGATGAACTCTGAGGTTCCCTTCCTCCTAACGCAAACATTCTACAGCTGTCTGAGCAGAGTTGGGAGAATTTAGCTTAGTTCCCCTTAAGCCAGACAGGGCTGACTTCTCCATCCGGTAAGGGAGCACAGTGCCTAAAGCCCATGAGACTTGAAGGGAACGACAAAGATGTTTCAATTTCTTTTAGCAGCAGAAGGAAAGAAATTAACTTTAGGTTGAAGAAAATATTTTAATATACGATATTAATAGATGTATCTTGACACCAATATTTTTAATACTCTTTATGCAGGAAGAGGCCCAGAAAGTCCAAAGCGCCTAGGGCACACGGAAGTCAAGATGAATGCCTGATTCCAGTTTGTTCCTGCCCCTGGGCCTTTGCACATACTGTCCGAGATGCCTTGCTTCAACCTCCCCTTAATTCAGTGCATGAACAGGCCCAACCTCCACCTCTTCCCTGATACTCTGATTCACAATACCTTTCTCTCCTCAGTGTGAAATTCTCCAGCAATTAGAGGCCATACAATAGCCTCACCCTTACAAGTTTCTATTTCTCCTGTATATTGTTCCTATTTCTTCATCTGAAAAGACAAAGGTTACTCCTCACTGCTAAGATAACTGGAAGGCTCACCACTGCCCACATAATGGGCAACATGGCTCAGCCTTACATTCAAACTCGTGATAATTAGACCCCTAGTTGCCTCTCCTTACCTTTCGCCTTTCTACCCTGATGTACTGTGAACAACAGCCACACCAGGCACTCACCATTTTCCAAGGATGCCTCGTAGTCCTACCATGTCCTGGCCTTTGCAGAAGCCATTCTTTCAGCCTAGGATAGTCTAGCCTTTCCTAGCATCCTAACAAAAGCCCTACCCAATCTTTAAGAGGCCAGAGGAAGTATAGCCTCTTCCAAGAAGCCCTTCCAGACCCTCTATTTAGTCTCTGTCTCTCCAGTTCCTACTTTTCCTCAGCACCTTGCATGTCTTCTGCAGCATTCATCAGAATCTGACCATGAAAAACCTCTTAGTCTATGTTTCCCCAGAAGCAGATGCTGAGACAAGAATTCCAGCAAAGTATTTGGAGGGAAGAGACCCCAGGGGTGAGGGAATGGAGAAGTGAGACAGGGAAGGGAAGGAGGCAAATAATGATGCATGGCACCTTATCAAGCAAGTTACCCAGGTGGACAAGTGGAGCTGCGAATCGGAGACGGAAAGGAATGTACCTCAGCATTATCCCAATCCAGGAGGGTGGGGTGTTTATCCACCAAGCCCTGTCAGTCACTCATGCAGGTGAGGCTGCTCCCAAGGGTCATTAGTTCTCTGGCAACCTGCCCTGTGACAGGCCAAGGCACTCCAGCAGCCAGAGGAAGCTCCCTGGCAAAAAGTTGCAGGTGCTTGTAGCTGGTGCACATAGAAATTGTTACACTTGAGGACACGTGGGAGGCCACAGACAGCTTCTGCTGCAGAAAGTGTGGACTCGGGCAGCCTGAGGCAGCCAGCAGGACGCTGCGCACATAGCAGGCACTCAGGAAGTGCTCACACAAAGGAAATCATTTTAAGCTCTTTGAAGGCAGGGCCACGTTTTATTTTGTATCTGCTTCAAGACAAGGACTCAAGGCATGTATACTAGCAGAAGAACAGCGAGTGATTGAGCATTGCCCCACCTCCCAAATGAGGCCAGGCCAAATAAATTGAATTCCCATCTTATTAGCCATTCTCTATTTCACAAATGTTATCTAATTCATGCAAGTATTACAGACCAATCCTGCAATGTGAGGTTTGGCAATAAAGACAGTAATGAAGATGTAAGGAGCTAAACAATCTCTTGAGAAAATGCACCTATGTCCAGAGTTACAACTGAGGGATGCTACAGGATTCTGGGTCATTCCCAGAACTGCAGCCTCTGGCATCTCAGTCTCCCAGATAGTGCTGCCTGTACCCAGGAACTGGGAGGAAGAATATACTAGAGACGTTCAGTGGCCCCCATCCCACCCCTCCAGCTTCCTTGTGATCATACCACACATCACACCAAGGAATGGCCTCAGGGTCCAGCCTACACCAGACCTAGCCAAAGACTCAAACAAAGAAAAGTAATGTAAACTCATGCAATAGCATCAGGTAAAGGAGGGACAAGCCAGCTTGTCTTGCCAATTTCAGAGCAGAACAGATGTTTCTGCATCTCCGAGGTACCTGCCCTCGCAGGACACCAGACACAGGTCACCCATCAGTCATTCATTTTTATGATGAGTTGGAGCTGCCAGCACACAGTCAAGATTGATGCACATCCTTTCCAAGAAATGCTGTTTAATAGCAAGGGTATGCTGAGGGTGACTGTTCATGCCAGATCATTCTAGGCCACAAAACCAACCAGGTTTCAATACTAAACTAGGAAAAGAAAATCCTGCACCCTCTCTTGTTCCTAGCAAGGGGCAGAGTAAACCATGGACAGTATACGCATTGAGATTTGCCTGGGAGGAAGTGGCTCTTGGCTGAGTTTGATCAAACTGGCCAACTTGGACCTGTCAGAAGACCACGGGACTCATTGGCTTGATCTAGCTTGAATACCCTCAGGCAATATGGAGCCAGCACATCACAGACATGCTTCTACTCATGGCTCTGACGATAATATCTTGAGCAAATGACTTCTGCTGTCTGGGCCTTAATTTCCCTTCCTAGAAAATGAGAGGATAACTTTCAAGTTGCCCCTTGCAGCTTTAACACTACAAGGTTCTAAGAATCGTCATGCTAGGGTATATAATGTTAGCTTTCATCCCTGGAGGGACAACAATAAATTGGACATGTAAATCGTCCAAAATGTAAATGCCGCCACGAATATATTTTCACCTGGATAAAGAGAACTGTCCTACAACTACTTTTTCCCCAAAAAATGTTCCAAGGGAAAAATGCTTTATGGTTTAATTAGAAAAAGAAATCAGCAAAGGAGAAACACAGAATTTGAACACAGCTCTTTAATTTTATTGACGTTATTCCACCATCTGTAAGAGCCACATAAGAATTACTTTGACCACCAGAGGGCTATCAACATTGAGAAAAAGCATTAAGAAGACACAAGGTGGTAAAATTTAAAAAATAAAAAGTTCCCAGTTACATTGTCTAGGTCTATAAAGGCATGGGGGCTGAGGAAAAACGGAAAAAGAAAAACTTGAGTTTCTCCTAATTATGATGCACTTCTTTATAAACATGATGAGGAACAATTCTAGCCCCTCCTAAATTCCAGAAAACCATCAAAAGAATTTTGCACAGAGAACCAAAAAGACATAACAAATTAGCTACCAGAAGTTTCAGAGTCTTGTTAATAAGATACCATTTCCCAAATGTTGAACTACATTCTTGTGCCCTTTTGTTTACTTGGTCAAAATTTACAAGTACTCGCAAATATGATGCGTTTTTAATGCATGGGTTGGGCATAGTCAACACGGTGGGACATTCACCACCTGACAGTCCTTTATGTATGCTCAATTCTCGTAATAGTCCTATGAGACAGACCCCATTATTACCCTGGTTTTTACATATGAAAAAACTGAGGCAAAAATCAGGTTAAGGAATTTGCCCAGGATCAAGCAGCTAACCGTTAAAAACAAGTCGGAAATAAATCCTCCCACCAACAGCCAAACTTCCACAGACTACAGGTAAGAGTTCCACAGGAAGAGCCACCATTGAATGAAAAACAAACGAACAGGTGAAAAGTCTACCTTTGATCGCTCTCTATGGGCTCTCAGATGGCATCCCATCGCACCCAGAGTCCTGAGGGGGCATCTCCCAGGGGAGGCAAGAGGGTTCAGAGGGAGGCCCTGTGTGCCTAGGAGGCCCCATTTTCAC
Source organism: Aselliscus stoliczkanus (assembly GCA_033961575.1). Classification (NCBI taxonomy): domain Eukaryota; kingdom Metazoa; phylum Chordata; class Mammalia; order Chiroptera; family Hipposideridae; genus Aselliscus; species Aselliscus stoliczkanus. The sequence continues at coordinate 131,682,991 of CM066729.1, forward strand.
CAAAATATCTTCAGATTTTCTTCTGTTTTGTGAATTGGAGGTTCCCACATACAATTTCATTTGGAATAAAAGATTCTACTAATATTAAAGTTTAAATCTTCTACTTCATTAGACATTTCAGAAAAAAATATCCCTTTTTGGCATATTTTCTCTTACTCCCATATTATAGCATTTACTATTAGGGTGAAATAGTTTTACTTGTGTAGCTACCTTTCTATATGGTTGAGCTCCATGAGGTCAGGAATAGGATTGTTTTATCTTTATGTTCCCAACCTATAGCCTAAAATTTGGCCAAATTTCAACAAATATTTGTAGAATGAATAAATACAGGAATAGTTAAGGTACAGCTAGCTGGTGTGATAGATAAACCATGAAATTTTAGGGGCATAACAGAACAGATGTTTGTTTCTTGATTATGGAAAGTCCAATTATATGCCCAGTAGGGGGCCTTCCACACAGTGATCGAGGGACCCAGGCTCCTTCTACATTGTGACTCCACCAACCTGCATACCTCAGTCCTTTACCTGTAACTGGCAGATGGGGAAAGAGGGCATATGCAGCCTGTGGTCAGAACAGTAACTGGGCCCCATGGAGCAGGAAGAGTGCCAGAAGGTGCAGTCCCAGCAACTATTCTTCACTAGAGAAGAAGACAACAACTTTGGTGGACATCTAGCAACCCATTTGCTCTACAAAAAGTTCAAGAGGAACATCAGCCTGAAAGCAATACCCAATGCATAAGACAAAGCTATCAAAAAATATGTAATAAAATGAGTTCCTAACTACTTCCTTTCCACCTAAAAATGTATATCAGTACAGCTATAGAGACATAAAATTATAATATCTTGTAAGGAATTGTCATTACATTTTACCACCACAAACCAGACTTGCTACCTATTGGTACAAAATGGTCAGAAAATAAAATGCAGGTCAGCCTACAGTCAACATTCCCTCCATTTACAAAATGCTAAGTGTCTGGTTCCTCCCTACCAGAGGGTGCTAGTGGAGAGAAAACAAAACTAGAAACTAATGTCTTATTTGGAAAGGCCTCATTGTAGTAGCACTGTGACATGGAGAGAAGCCCAGAGTCTGAAGTCTGGCCATTGCCAATATCCACATAGGTGACCTTGGACCAATCCATCAACTACCTTGTGCCTCAGCTTCCCTCACATGTCAAAAGGAAAAGACAACTGGCAAAATATTTTACGTATGAGGACACATAATAAGAACTATGAAAAATCCATAAAATATTTTAAAGCCTCTGAAAATATAGGGCATGGGACTGTTACATAGTAGTTTCCCCAGCCAGATGGCAATTCCTCCAACTCATCATCACAATGATTGACAGGCTTCTGGAAACCTCCTTATCAGCCACCCTTGCATTTCCACTTTCACATCCCGGAGAGCCATGCTCAACTCCACTGCTCAAAGTCAACGTTACGGTGAAAGAACCCCTTAACCTCCTCTCGGGATCTAACCACACCTATTGACTGGCTATGGCCACCCCCGTGGTGGCCTAAGCAGGAGCCTGAGTCACTGCTCCCTTGCGGGTCCTTCTTCTGAGACCCAAGTTCTGATTCCCAAGTTTGAGCCAATGGTGTTAGAAACAGCATCCGGACCACTACAGTGATTTTGCCCTCCCTCTCCATGTGTTTTAAACAGTTTGACCATGTGGGAGGTGCAGATATTAACGGCAGCTCCACTCTGACGTTACTGTAAAGTAACAGCAGAGAACCATGCAATCACTCTTTAATGTCAGCCATAACCTTCATAAATGGGTTTGTAATGAGAAACCCTTGTTTGTCACAGGGAAGGTATGATTGATGTGGCCTATGAGTGAAATGAAGCCACAGTGACCATCTCAATAACATGAACAGCTGCCAAATATTCATTTAGCAGAATGAGTTTAGAAAACTTTGAGCAGATTGCTTTCACAAGGCTGCCTTCAACAAAAGGAAACATAATTAACGAGCTAATATCAGCATGTGTCTGGCTAAGCTAATGAATATCAAATTACACAGAAACCTGTATAAATCATCATTACCCTGAATTTTAATTGAACTTGCAATTAAACATGACAAATTTTATATACACTAAACCTTTAATTTATACTTTCAAATAAGGAATAATTTATCATTTTTAGTATTTCATAGTTAATTTCCCAATATGTGCACTTCTAATTAACAAGGACAGACAGGCATTTAAAAAAACACACACTTTCTCTCCTATGGCTCTGTTCATAACAATAATTTTCCCTTTTGTATACATTAAGAACTCTGTCCAGGAGTTTGAATGCCAAAGGGGCTACTTGTGTATTCGAGGAAAGATCTTAACACAGCTACAGAGAATGAGGGGAAATGTTTTTGCTTTTGCTTCTCTTCTCTCCCCTGAAAAAAAAGAGAGATTAAAAGAGCAAAACCATGTGAAAGCATCCTGGCCAGACATCTCAATTACTGGCCCAGCCTTGCACCCCAAACCCCAGTTATGTACAGAACATAGGGCCTCCTTTGCTGGAAAAGCAAAGCATCTTGTGTTTCAAAGTGGCACCACCTTAGAAATAAACGGCCTTGCTCCAGAGTCAACGCTAAGCCTATTTGTTTTACCTGGCCAGCCAGTAATGAGCTCGCTCTGTGGATGGATTTGTATTTTATTATTATAATTACGCCACCATTATAAACACACCTCGAGCAACCTCAGCATAAAAGGCAGGGAATGCTATTAAAATATACATATAAACACACAGGGAAACAAGACAGGATTGTAAAAGGGCTGCAACAGAAACTAATTGGGTTTGCTTTTTTTTTTTTTTCGTTAATCCCAGCCTATTAATATGGTAAGCAGTGTGGTCTAGGGAACAGCATGCTGCGAACCATAGTTCTATACCTGGTTAGGCCTCTAATTGGCTGTGTGACCACAAGCAAGCTGCTTTACCTCTCTGTGTGTCAGTGTTCTCCGAGGCAAAACAAAAGATAATAGAGATACTCGAGATTGCTTTAAACATGTAAAAATAATTTGAAAAAAAAACACAAACTATAAAATATAATAGCATCATCATTTTCTAGCTCCAGAAAAGACACAGTGAGAAAGCAGACAGTAGTCGGCGATGCTCACGCATGCATCATGTTTTTTAATGCAATGATCATGTTAAATATTAGCACTTTAATTCCTATTTTCTTATTTGATATATGAAGGAAGCCAGACAGATATTATTATCACCATTTGAACAATCAGAAAATAGAGCCATGGAAATGCTGACTCAAAGGGGCGGCGGGGGCAGGCAGAGCTGGGACTCAAAGCATCTCGATTGAGGCTCTTCTGACCTCCTCGTGCTACCTGCCTTCCTGCACCTTCCTTATATGTTGATATTAAAAAAACAAAAAACAACAACAACAAAAAAAACCTTTGGCTAATGGGACCTCATGACAAGCACAGCAGTCATCACTGCCATCCCTATTCGGATCAGACTGATGGCTCAGCTGAATCTCTTAAATCTGGAGAGGAAATAGGTACCACTGCCCAAGAGTAAACTTGGAAAAGGCCTGAAGTCAACAGCACAGATATTGTCTATGCTCAGCCTAGAAAGGAAGGGCATGCATCCGCCAGATTAATGAAGGCCGAGAATTGAAAGACTCACAGAAATATGAAGGAAGTGAGTGGTAAGGGCCACTCTAACTAACCCCTTTCACTGGAAACCCAAAGGCTCTAGAAATTAGACTGAATCAAAGAGGCAGGGGGTGAGAGCCAGTAAAGGGAAATGAAAAGGAAGAGTCTTTTAAAAAATTAATTACTACTTCATTTCAATTGCAAATTCTCATTTTGTTTCTTCTAGAGATCCTCCAACCGGAGGAAAAGGAGAAGAAAAGAGAGGCAGCAGAGAGCCTGGAAGTTTAATGCATTTTCTGGAACACAGTGTTTGCCCATGCCTATGAAGCAAAGGGACAAATATTTTCGCACATTATCAGATAGCCGAGTAAAACAGCCTCCACCAGAATTTACAACTGAAGGCTACCAGAATTTACAACTTGTGAAATTGTGCCTGTCCGTATTTTCTCATTACACTGGAAGCAGGCTGCAGATAGAGTGTGCACTTTCTTTTTCCTTTTCTCCCCCTTTCTCCCCGCCTTCTACTGTCTCACTACTTCCTAGTTAAACCTTGTCTCAAGTTATCAACACTCTCTGGAGAGATAAGGCTCCTCTCACTTACAAGCTGTCACTAATAATCGAACTTTCAAGACTCCATCTCTAAGAGAGACTCCCCGAGCCATACAGGTCACGAGAATTAACTGCCACCAGTCCTTGCAGAAAACTCGGCTCATCAATCTATAGCTTTCTCGTCATAATTAGAATAACGGCTTTGAAAATTTGGGCTGATGTTGACTTGGTCTCAGGCCGCAAAGAGCGCTGATTAAAATCTTGGTGTGAAAGTTAATGATAAGTGCTGGTGGCGTTGCCGTGGAGACAGGGACAAACAATTCCCTCGCTGTGACATTTTCAATGTCCTGGAGAAGAAAAACTGTCCTCTTTAGTGTGGCAGCGTATGAAGCTTATTTATGGCTACAGGGCTTGGTGGATTGATGACTGTCGTAACATACTGTCAAATCCTTTACTGACACATTCATTTTTTTGGAGCCCCTGGTGCAGCAGAAATAAAATAAAATAATAAAAACAAAACCAGAGGGAAAATTCTCCAGCAAATCACAGACAGCCACCAGTGGACCTTCCTCTCACTACAAGATTTCAGAATTAATAGACAAAAAGACTTTGTGCTTCTTAGTTCCATGGCCAAGGAGAAAAGATAGGCATAATCAGAAATGGCTGAGTAAGAACGAGCAGTATCGCGGCCAGGCCCAGGAATGTCTGTTATTAAAGTAAGCTATTTGTAAACATTAAAGATGGGTAACCAGTAAGTATTCTTTCCCTACTTATCTTAGAGGATAACGGCTTAGAAATCTAAGGAAGGTTTTGGAAAATTCTCCCAGCCAAAGAGACAAGCTAGTACAGTCCCCGCCACCATTACAGAGCATCTACAGAGCGTGCCAGCCATGGCAGTCACGTCACTGTTCAACACGGTCATATTAGTCTCTGAAATCTATGGAGGAGAGCTTGATGGTCTACAGAACCTCTTCCCATTCACCATTTCCTTTGCTCTTCGCTACTTTGTGAAGCAAGTGTCATAATCCCCATTTCACTGACAAAGAAGCTGAGGCTCAGTGAGTCTAAGCACCATTCCTAAAGAGACATAGCTAGTTAAGTGTCTGAGCAGACTTCCAGCCTAAATCTTTAGTAGTTGCAATGAGCAACTATTGGGTGGTCGGGAAAGTCATGATGTATTTTTCTGCTTTTCAATACAAAAATGTGTCAGGACTTTCCCCGACGACCGGATAGTTACTCTTTCAGACCAGCGATCTGGCCCCACCAGCTCTGAACTGGTTTAACGTGGGTTCCGTGAAGAGCTTTCCATTGACTCCGCGAAGTGGCTGCATTTCAGCAGCAGATAAAAGGACTGGCAGTGATCGCAGCTAGTCCATAAAGACTGCTCGAGGCGCTGGCATTTTTCTACTTCCTTTCATTCAAGGATCCCAGTCATCATCATCATTGTTGTTGTTGTTATTAATAATGATAATGAAATAAACTATGCAAATGTAGGGAATGCCTTTAGCCCTCAAACGCAGGCAGTAATGTGGTAATTTATCCAATAATGGAATCGCAAAGTGATTTTATTTGCTTTTATGGCTTCTTTCTTTCAGAGGAGCTGGGCATCAATAATGGCGATAGTAATGAAATCAACTATGCAAATGTGGAAATCGTTTTTACCCTAATATACCAATTTAGCCAGCGAAGGGAATTCAACATAGTCTGATGCGCTTCCCGACACTGAGGGCTTTGATGCTAACCTGTGCTCAGTTACCCACACGTCATGATCAGTTTTTTACGGCACGGCCCTGTCAATATCAGTTTGGTAATGACCAGCACCTTCACTCCATGATGAAAGATTCAGGAAATGCCCTTACTTATTTAAAGATAGAGACATGAGAGCAAAACATGGTTCACTTTCTAGGCAAAACCCCCACAGATGACGCTGTGGTAGGCAGGGGCTGCCTGGAGTCACAAGCTTCAACAGACCCTCTTGGGGCCCAGCCATTGCAGCCCAGCACAGAGGGACGCCCTCTGCCAGATTCCTCCTTTTCCCCCCATGATCTGGATCCAGTGGGGGCATTTCCTGGCAAGACAGTGGGAACTCTGAAAAATACCAGAAGAGATGAAAGAGGGCAATGAGTACAGCATGCCCCATAGCCTGGGGGAATTGGAAAGAGTTCACTGCTTCTAAGCCCAAGGTGTTTGCGCCTCACTTCTCTAAAAGATCTGCACTACTTGCTGTGATGATAGGGGAAGGGGAAAAAAACAGAGAACAAGATACAAGTGAGACCTGGAAGGCCAAGTGCAATTACTGTTACAAATTTGAAAAGCCTGTGAGATCCTTGAAGGTAGAGAGACCTTAGCTTCTTTTTCTTTGTGTCTCCAGATCTTGGCACGTGAGTGCCCCATAGATGTTGAAGAAATGAAAAAATGAAGGAATAAGCAACAACAAAGAATCAAGTAGACCAGCAAGACAGAGCTCCAGATATACACACTCAGGTACCCACGAGCAAAGAGTCTGCAAGTGCAATCCCTCAGATCCAAGTAAGAGCCCATGTCCAAGGCCAAGTGCTTTAGAAGGGCCCCTCTGATAGTCCTCCATCTTCCGCCACCCCTATGAGACAGAGTCCATGGGCCATTGGCCTGACTAACCTTGAACCTATTCTCCAGTTAGTAGACCATATTACAAACATCCAAGACCCCCAACTTCCCTTTCAAACAGCCCTGAGCTTCCTCAATGACTCCAAGGACCTCTTTTCCAGGTTCTACCTCCCACCAGTGGATGGTACCACCAGGACCCATGCCCCTAAGTCCAGGAGGGAGCCAAAGAACAGCTGTTGGTGGGTGGAGCTTGAGTGGGCAAGCTGGGCATCCACATGCATCTCTGCGGAGGCCTCTAGTGGGTGAGAATGGAGTCAGGGGCAGAAAGAGAAGGAAAGCGAACATCAGGCAAGGGGCTTCATGCACACTCTCACCCTGAGCCCCACAAACGTTAGAGGTGGGCCTCTGTGTGGATAGCCACATCCATCCTCTAGTCTAATTTGCTGCCTGTCAACGTGGGCCGAAACCCTGGGGTTGGCGAGGGCTATCTGGGGTATGAGGGAACACGATGACCTTCTCACTCTGCGCCTGGCTGATGACTTCTGGAGGGAAGTCCATGAAAAACCTCAGGTTCTAAACAGATTGTCGATATTTAAATAAATAAAAAGGCAACTCCAGCAGTCAGTTCTAATTAATTCATGGCAATCAGCTTCTCTTGTTCTATTAGTTACCATTATACCAACACACTTTTGAACAAAATACCAGAAGCTTTCATTAGAATCATTAACATAATTTGATAACTGATGGTATTTGATTTCTGACTTTTGCACTTTGACTTGAATCCTGGCTCAAGATGTAATTTCACTGATTGGTGGGGGGTTTTTTTTCTTCTCCCCACCCCTCCCCCCATGAACACTTCACATGACATTTCTTTGTTAACTGTAATTAATGTTCACATTTGTCACAAGCAGTCGTGATGATAAAAGATGTGACAAAGACACACACATGTCTTCTTATCCAAAATGGCTTTATCCTAATTTAGGATTGGGGAAAAAAATAAATGAAATAAGTCAAGCATATATTTGTTTTCACAGTCAGGATGGATTGTTTAAAGTGATGCCTCTTGGAGAAACCAATGCAATTAGCTTTCTCAAAAAAAAAAATGTGTCATTAAGGCATGAGTGAAATCTAAAAAAGACAAGTAAATTTGAATTGAGGTTGAACAAGCCAGATTATAAATCTGTCTAACTTTTCCAATGACCACAGATGCTAGACAGCAGAGACTGGACCCACACCTCTGCGGTTCAAGGGGACTCAGAAAGAAGTAGGAAACAACCTTCCTTCCTTCCTTCCTTCCTTCCTTCCTTCCTTCCTTCCTTCCTTCCTTCTTTCCTCTCCCTCCCCACCATGCACCTTTCCATTTCTCTTTCCCTCTGTCTCCCTCCCTCTTTTTATCTTCTTCTCATTATCTTGAATTGTCTGCTGCTAACCAATGGAAAAGACCCCTAGGCTCTATGTAAGTAATCACATAAATATTCCTAGCCAAGGAGCACCTTTTTGTCTTGAAGGTCAGCACCAGATATGAGGAATCTGTGAACAAACATGCTTATCAAGTAGGTATTATACTTTCTTCTTTGGCCAACAAGACAAGCCTGAGGTCTTCTGTAACAGGCCTTTATGATCTCTCTGGGCATCTGATAGGCAGGCAACAGTGTTCTGTTTATTTAAAAAGAAAATGTGGGGGCCAGGGGGATAACATGTTCCAAGAAACGCAAACGTCCATTAAGATTCAGAGCTGGAGTGGAGCTGCGGTGATGTCCACTCAGCCTGACAGAAACATCAATTGTGGGTACAGGAAGCTTCATCTGTGTGTATGAACCACTCCAGGGGTCTGCTGCATGCGTAGTGTATGCTGTGTTCGGAGAGCGGAAAAGTGGCCCAAATCAATCTCCCCTTGCCTTCCCCTCCCCCAACCCAGTCTCAAAGGGGTCTCCTCCATTGCGTACTAATGGTCTGCAATTTATTTTAAAGAGGCTATTTTGATCCTCAAGAAGTACTTAGGGGAGCTGGGAACCATAAACACCTCCTTTTTAAAAAATTTGTTTCCTTTTTCCCAGCCTGTAATTTAACTCTGACTGGCACCATTCAAATCAAGTGTTCCAAGCACAGACTCCCATCAAGTCAGCTCCAACTTGGAGCACATTTTTACGACCAAGTTAGAAATCCCTTAAAACAAGCTTTTCGGAGGGAAACGTTTGACAGACTTAACTCTGTGGTGCAAATATGCCACGATGACATAGCAATTAGTTATTCAAAATATGGGAAGGGATTACAAGCTTTTTCAAGTCGTTTCATAAATATGTCCTCTTCTGGTATACAATCAGTAATTATACCATTCTTACTCAACTGTAAACTTCCTGGGTATGATTTATATCTCATTGAAATCAACACAAAAGTATTTGTTTTCTCAAAGGAAGGGCCCTGGCTCTAATCTCCAAGGCTCACACACATCAAAGCCCAAGAACTACTGTTCTCCTTCACCAATGTAAATAAAATCATACAACAAATGTTTATGCAAATTAATAGAGTGAGGTCTGTCAAAAAACATTTATCTTCTGGGCCTGATGTGGATTTACATAGCACTCCCCTAAGAACATTCCTACGGGGAATTGGGTCAACAATGTACCATTGAAGAGAAGACGAAACCAAAGGCAATTCTGGACTCTCTCCTTGTCCCTGTAGAACTAGTAACCCAGGAATATCGCAAGCCTGAGCTGAATTGGGCACCAAAGCCATGTGTGGATGTTTCCTCCATCCCTTTCCCTATTCCATCCCCAAATCCAAGAGGTTGCAGTAGTTGGCCACTGTTAAAAAGAAAATCTCTGGCTAAATGGATCCCCTTAGTCCCACAGGTCCCGGCTCTTGCCTCGCATGTAACAGCCATCTATTAACTATCTGTGGAATTGGCCACATAGGTGAACAGAAAAGATGGGTGTACACTGCAGCTCTGGGATTATGATAAGCTACAGTAAAACCTTCCTCATACGAGCCATCTGAACAATTTCCATCTTTGTCTTTACACAGCATGCTGGGCATACCTCTGTCCCAGAACTCAACATATTACATAGAACTGATCAGTGTCAATATTTGCCTCCACTGTTGGATTATAAACTTCTTCAAGGCTAGACATACCCTGGCACCACAACTTGTTAGAAAAGTTTGCTGAAAATTCTGAACCAGGTTTGGTAGAAGCATCTCTCCTGGAAAGGCAAACACCAATTTGTTAGAGAGGGTTGGAGCTCTTGAATGACTGTCCTACAACCAGAAATCTGACTCCCCTCGATATAGTTCTCTGCATTTGAATATATATGAATGAGAAGCACCCTGCATCTGAACCACAGTAAACCCCAAGCTGTAGGAGGACACAATACGGCCACTGGGTCCACCTCTGTGTGATCAGTGCCCAGCACAGTGCCAGGTAGGTAGTATGTGCTCCTAACAGTTCCCCTGTGGAAAGATGCATGGATGGGTGGTTTCCACACTTCTGAAATGTCAAGGTTTCCAAAGGTAGCTTTCACTTCTGGGCCCCTGTACTGTTCCCCAAATCCCGCCACAAGAGTTGCACCTCAAGGTTAAGGCCCTGGACCAGCAGACCTTGTTTAAGACATGAATGTGAGCAGGCTAACCAAGGATTAAACTGCACCACAAAGTTATCTATGAATTATTCTGTAACTTGGAATATATTTTCCCATAAAAACAGAATTATAGAACATAATCAGGCTTTGGAGTGACCCATAAAGTCTCTGATCTTGGACATTTCTTAAGTTTCAGACTTCAGGTTTATGTGAAACCTAAACTCTTTTTGTCCCCTTGTTAGGGGGAATTCCCCATGATGTGAGGTCTTGGAGTGGACGATGCCAGCTCCCAAGTCCCACTGGAAGTGGACTCCATCCCCACCCCACCTCCACCCCACCCCATCTCCCTAGCAGCCAAAGCACTGGCAAGTTCTTCAGCTTAGTGCTTGGAACAAGAAAGACAGAGGCAGAGGATGATAGCAACTCATTTGAGATGGAACAGTGTCAGGAACTAGAGAGAGAGGCTCTTGCCTCCAGAAAGTGGTCTAGTGACCTGTGTCTGGAACTTCTGGGGCTGCTCTAACACCTTCCCCTTTTTCTCTCCAGGTCCCCTAGCCTACAGTCCATTCTGAGAACCTTCTACTGGATTCTTTGGTATGGTTCTTTTGCTTTGCTTGTTTGTTTTTGATTAAGAGAGAAAGAGGCAATGTGTTTGCAACCAAGAGAGTCTTCACTGGCACACCCATGGGCTGAGATCAAATGGCGTACATTTGCCTTGAGAAGAAGTAGGAAGAAGTGTTCCAGCAAAACTCATCCATTAACAGCATCACTTTTGGTCCCATGAACAAAAAGAGGTTTTGCTTTTCCTTCAGTAGGACTGCTTGCAGATAGATTATTTCAAACAGAGGTAGATGGTCTGAATTGAGAAGATCCATTATTCTGCCCCAAATGACCTAGGTAACTATTGATAAATTTCTTAGTCACTTTAGCCTCAGTTTCCCCAGCTGTAAAGTGAAAGGGCTGATCAGATGATTCCTAAAATTCCTAACAAGTCAAATATATTATAATTCTAAGGTTTGGAGGAAGACATACTTGAGGGTTAGGATGTATTCTCCCAGCCCTTTTGTCAAATCAGAAATTTCTGAGCACCCCTAACCCTCCCCAAACATCAGAAGAACAAGCGTTAGCATTATCTCCCCCACTTCTGCTAGGTTGTTGACCCTAGACCATGCTCTTGATTAGAGAATGAAAGGCAAGAACCCCGTAATGTTAAAGGCCTAATTAACTTTGTCATTAAATCAAACTCTTCAACTTAACCTTTGGTTCTAGGGAAAGAATTGTTGATAGAAAATTCTGCTACTCATTGGAGAGCCATTACCCATTTTAAGAGGCATATTTAAACTTATTATTACCCCAAACACATAGCTAGATATTCTTATTATACATGGGGGGAGAGCGGCCACTGGTTCAGAGCAGGGCTAGGTGTCTGCTAATGTTGAATACATTTCAGCTTTTCTATGGTAAGACCTTAATTTCAGAGATTTATAACCACTGTAAATCTGCCCTGAACAGAAGCCTGACACAAAATTACTTTGCCCAGTAGCAATTTTTTAAAGTTTTGGACTAAGTGCCTTTTATTCAACTTTACAACCAAAAAAAAAAAAATGAAACAAAGCAAAGCACTATAAGAACTACCTTTAGGCTACAAATATTCACACACACACAGAGGCAGGCACAGAAATGCATGCTCATAGAGTTAGCACCATTAACTAGAGGCTCCTTACGGAGCAGGCTCAATGCCTCAGCATGGGTTCCAGCAAGGGAGAGTAGATAAATGTTTAGTGAGGAGACTGACCTCAGAAACCCCCGACCCAGCCTGATTTCTGCAATGGATGGACTCAGTCCTTTTTTGTGACATCATCACCCATATATAATATCCAATCAGTCATGGTTACTTCACGCACTGAATCTAAAGTTTGGGCAGCAGGGGCTACTTATCCGGGCACATTCTCAGCACTTAAATAGGATTCAACTAGAAAGACACACAGGTCCCTATTACATGCCAGGTAATAACCAGAAGGTCTAGATATTTCAGAGGCCACAGGCAGTGGAGAGGGGGAATTAACAACTAAAACAACAACAACCTTCAGACTATCAATGAACAACTAAGTGTACTAGGTAGGTGCTAGTCTAAGCACATCACACATATTAACTTATATAATCATCATCATAAACTCACAAGGTAGCTAATACCTTTTTCCTTATTTTCAGCTGGAGAAACTGAGAACAGGTTAAGTGAATTACCTCAAATCATAGGCTGGCAGGCGATGGAGCCAGAACTGGAATGCGAGCGGCTCCCAAGTTTGTGTTGCACCCATTAAGGCCCAACTGTTCTCTCTAAAAATAGTGCTGTCATTATTTCATTTTAATGCCCATGAATTATTGTAAGAATGAGAATCATAATAGTAATAATGGCTAGTATTGATGGAATACGTATTATGTCACATACTTTACATACACTTTGTATCCATTAGCTCAGTCTTCTCAGCATTCCAATGAGAGTGATGCTTTTAGCATCCTCAACATACAGATGAACACAAATGAGATGCAGAGATTATGTGAACTGCCCAACATCACCAGGTTGGTAAGAAGGGGACTGGAACTCACACCCATATCTATCTCATTCCAAACCAATACTCAACTCATTTTACACTACTCACGTCTCAAACAATCTCTGTGAATTTTTTTTTTTTCTTAGCAGAGTTCATGTAGAGCCATCATGGTAGCAGTTTCTAATTCCTCTCCATGTTCTAAATACAGACCTACTATTTCAGAAAGGCTTTCTGCTATCCTCCATGCACCATTCTAAATCCTTCTCAGTTACTTTGTCCAAGGCATTCTTCCATACTGGGGATATTCCTAAGCATGCTCAAGCTATTCCAACACTTAAAGTTTATTCTTTATATCATGTATGTCAGTTTTCCATTCCCTCTTATCACTGTCACAGTCCTAGAAGTTGTAAGAGCCTGGGGCAGAGTCGGTTCAAGCAGCCTGGCTTGAATCCCAATTCTGATACTAGCTAGCTGTGTCACCTTGGACAAGTTACTTCTCTGTACCTCAGTTTCAACATCTGCATAATGGGCATGCTATGAGTACCTACTTTATAGGGTTTTTGTGAAGATTTATAAAGATGATATATATAAGGGACTTAAGGTAGCACCTGAAATACAGTGAGGGTTCAATCAATATTTGTTTTTGTTGATGGTGCTGTTTTTGTACATAGTTTTAGTCTTAACTGATCTCTGCTTCCAGATACTCTCTCTTATATCCACCCAGTACCTGACAGTCAGATTCAATTTAAAATGCCACTTTCCTCATGTGTTCATTGCTTCCCATCGTGCAGTGAATCAAGTCCCAATGCTCACAACTGAAAGTGAGGTCACATACAAACGGTGGCGACCACAGGATTTCCGTTGCTTCCCAGATACATTTCAGTCTCCTTTGCAGAACTTCAAGCTCTGCCCTTTCCCACCGGGTTTCCTCCAAACTCTTCCTCCAAACAAGTCCTGCCTCCTCCAAGCCTGGGAGCAACGGTCACTGTTGTCCTCACCTTGTGGCATTGCCAGCATCTTTCTCACACCAAGTTGTAATTCCCACCTACATACACCCACATCCTACCTATCCATCCAAAGCAGTGGTTCTGAAGCCTAATTACACATCAGAATCACCTGGGGAACTTTTAAAACACACAGATGCCCGAGGGGTCTGTGCGGAGACCCAGGCGTCCCCTTCATCAAACACTCCCTGTTTGACTGATATGCAGCCAAAAGGTTCACCCATCCTCATGACACCCAGAAACTCTGTCCCTTCTTTTTTCCAGTGAAGACTAAGCATCATTCTGTTATTTGATGTTTCATGCAAATGTACCCTCCCTCTGCTACCAGACCGGAAACTCTCTGAGGGCAAGATATACATCTAACTTGTTTATAAATACTGGAGCCAGTGTTGTACACCCCTCGCCTAGGTAGTAACACTTATTTTTTATGTGATTCTAGGCTTCACTCTCTGGAGAACATACTTTCATGGCAGGTGGAAATGAATGGCACATGGTTTTGTATTATCTCAGTGCCCAGCACCCACTGAGCACTCAATAACTATCTGAGGTCTCAAGTGGCAGACACCAGGTGCTCGGAAGATGCTAGAAGATACAGGTCATCGCTGAGAATCCAACACACATGCTGTCCAACATACACACTATACAAACAACATGAGTAACAATTCCTACCACAGGAGTTCAACCCAGTGGCCCTTTACTGACAGCCAATGATCAGGATACTGACCACCTTGAGGTGCAGTGGCAGCAGCTCTTAATTTTTATAAGGCATCTATGACATCTAATCATAACCCAGAGGTCTGTCCGCTGTGCTTCTCCCCACTAGGGCATCACCTGTGTCACCTCCAGCTCTCCCAAGGGGACTGTGAACTGAGATTAACCAGCAGTCTGCCTGGATAAGCTCCTTGGGCTACCCTCAGTCTTTAAAAAATGAGCAATGCTTTGAAGGTTAAGAAGTTATCTGTGATTCCATTGGCCCCTGAGAAGCAAACCAGCCCAGGACCAGTGAGGAGGGCCAGGGGACAGGTCAGAGCTCTGACTGGACCCGTCCCTCCATGCTGGCCACAGGTGCCAGAGGCAGAACTTGAAGATGACTATGTCCTCCATTATCAGCTGCTATTACCATCCTACCATAGCCGAAAGAAAGAGGCTATTAAACATAATACATAAAATAACATTTAGTAAGGAAATCTAGATAATTACTTAGTAAAAAGGACATTGAGTCAGGTTCTAAGCCATTGCCCTGAATTGGGAATGGCATTACTTATGTCTTAAGTTAAATTGAGTAAAACTTCCTAAGCACTCCCTTAAAGAACACCTGTAAGTAATGAGTTGAAATGTCTCATCCATCCTGCTTTACGCTGCAGTCCTCAAGAACAGGCCCAGATGACCAGGCCCCCCACCACCCACAGCTCTCTGGCTGAGGCAGCTCGCGGTGAGAAGCCCATCCAGGCCACTGTGGGGTACAGGGTCCCCTAGTGTGCACTGGAGTTGGCACACACAAACAGAAACCAAAGAGTTCAATTGATAACACATTTTCTTCCCTTTGTTGCAACTGATAGACATTAAAATGCATTCAAAATTAGAGTGGACAGAGAATGCAATAAGTGAGAATATAATGACAGGGAATGTAAGTGGCCCTCTATGGAATCAGAAAACGTTAAAGCTGATTAAATTCCAGTAACACCACTACAATCACCAAAACTCATTGATCATCACAGTCACACTAACTTCTTCCCTGTACCTGGTGCAGAGTGAAAATGATCTCAACCACCCCGCGGCTTTAAATACCACCTTCCTACTAATAGAAAGTCCCCAAGCCTGATGCCTCCCCATGGAAGCCCTCCCAATTCATTACCTTCTGGACACCTCCACTTGGATGGCTAAGAGGCATTTCAAATGTCAAAAGTCCGGGACCTAACTCATGATTAGCCCCAAACCTGCTCATCCATGCCAATAAAAGGTACGTCCCCTCTTTCTGTTGTTCCTGTCGCTCACATGGCATTTCTCATCAACGAATCCTTTCAATTGTTCCTTCTAAACATTCAGAATGTGACCATGTCTCACCACCTACATGGCAATCGCCCTGACCCACACATTAATTATCCTAACAGCCTCCTTACTGGTCTCCCTGGTTCAATGTTAGCTTCCAAGCTGGTTTGCCCCCAACCCCACCCCGGTCATCAGTCTGAGTTTCAACTTAAGTCCAATTATGTTCGAAGCCTTTCAATGGCTTCCCTTCTAATACAGACTAAAACCCCCAAATAACCCGAGCCTAGAAGGCCCCACATGATGCAGCC
Source organism: Aselliscus stoliczkanus (assembly GCA_033961575.1). NCBI lineage: Eukaryota > Metazoa > Chordata > Mammalia > Chiroptera > Hipposideridae > Aselliscus > Aselliscus stoliczkanus. Next base: position 131,699,154 of record CM066729.1, read on the forward strand.
TCTGAATTCTCCTGACCTCACTCACTTATCACAGCACTCCCTTCACCCACCTCCCCCTGCTGGCCTCCTTGCTGGGTCGCAGGCTCCTGGTGAGCTCCCACTTCAGGCTTTTGCATGTGCCTTCCCTCCACATACGCAACTCATCCCTCCCCTCACCTCCTTCAGGTCTCTGCTGGAACACCGCTCATCAGGGAGGCTTTTCCTGACCTCCCTTTATGAAAGCATCCACTCCCTCCTCACTCCTACTCCCCTCGCCATGTCCTATCCATCCTTACACTGCTCACTGCTCTCTAACACAGACACCCCTATTTGTATCTCCCACAGACACCACATAGGACAATGCAAGCTCCATGAAGAAACATTCGATTTGGGGGTTGCTTTTTTTTCTGGTTTAGTCATTGCTGTTTCCCAACACCTACAATAGCATAGATCCCCAGGAAATATTTGTGGAAGGTGTAAATGAAAAGACATGAAATTAGCACTTGCCAAATGTTAACTGCTTTTATGTTAAGAAGAAGCTGGGCTTCCATCTGGGGCCAACTCCTAAAGTGAAAGTTCAGTATTCTTTCTCTCCATCAATCTACCACTCCAAATTAACCAAGTATATTTGTTTAGCACTTCATAGTTTATAAAGCATCTTGATTTTAAATGCTTCTCACTACAACTCCATGATCCAGGTAGCTCAGACAGGTAAGACCAATAAGACGGTGTTAGCATCTAAGCCAAGCCTCCTGTCCTCAGCACCATGCCCTCGCCTCAGCCATATTTCCCCTGCTTGGGGGAAGTGCTGGCTGTACCAGCCAGGCAGTGAAGGGCAGGCCTTGCCCTCCAAGCATTCACAGTGCTCAATTGTACAAATAATGAACAGACATGCACGGGACTTAGGGGTGACATGCAAGTAAACATGCAAGTAAACATGAAAGTAAAACGCTCCCAGCAGTGGCATTTCTGGAGGAACGGGAGATGCTGGTCCATATCTACCAAGAAGTTATTGGTGGGAAATGACTGCTCACCCCTACATCTGATTCCACCGCAACCCACACCAACGCTCCTCAAAACTACCAAGATCGAGACTTCTCCATGACTCTCACACAACCTGCCAGACAACCCCTTCTGTCCACTCAGGGGACACTGGCATTGGATCCTCATTCCACCAGCAAAGATGGTCCTGACCATTATCTGTCAAGTTGGAATTGATTATGCCCTGACACCGCTCCATTCCCCATTATTACTCCTTTATTATTCAGGGGTGGGTACACTATTTCTGGGGTCATTTTTTAATGTTTTGTGTGCCTTTTAAATATCAGCTACCACATATAGAGAGAGACTTCAAATGACTGTCTAAGATATTCCATTTTAGCCTTAAATCTTTAAATATACTTATAAATTTTTGACTTGAACAGATTGCCTAATGTCTCTTTTCTCATAATGGAAATAGATCCCAGGGAATCCTCATTAATTCTATCTCCCTGGGGCCCTCTCCTTTTGAGATGACCTTCCATCTCAAGATTCAGCTCTGAGCTTGATCCACATGGGATGTACTAAGGTCACTGGGCCTTGGGCCTAAGCATGGACCTGGGCCAGTCTGCATCAAAGGACAAGGGGGAATGTTTCCACTTAGCTGGAAAAGGATTTTCTCCCACCAGCCTTTGAACCACCAAAGCTGGAACATCCTTCAAGCATCTAAAGTCCACCTACCCTTCAGTTTCCGGTCTTGAAGTCCTGGTCTTCCTCACCCAGCCTCGGCCTCTTTGTTGAACCTCTACAGCCCTTAGTTTGAACCATGCAATGTGGCCATTAATTAAACATGACCATGTAATGGAAAAGTCCTGTGTACCAGCTGGGGAGGGCTTGGTCCAGTCTATCCCTACTCATGTGCCTGACTTGATGCTGTGCATAGGCAAGTGCTCTGTAACTAACCATTGATTTGAGCACTGACAGTGGATTTGCTTGGTACCAATACGTTGTCACTGCAAGTCCAGCTCTGGTCTTCAAACAACTTGCCTGTTCTAAGAATGTTCTGGCACTATCACCAAATCTCACCATTCTTCATTGCTGTCACATTCCTTCCTTCTTTCCCTAAGAATGATTTAACACCTAAATTTGATCCAAGAAAAAATATTATAACCCAGATTTCCCCAGTGAGAGATCACTGACACCATAAGCAAGTAAGGAGGAGCAAGTTAAGACTCTAGTAACCCCTAGTCTCAAAAGCAAGGAGTTCCTCCCGTGTGTGCTGTGTGACAGCAACTCCTCCCAGTCCAAGAAAATAACTGAAGGGGAAGAATCTACTCTTTCTTTCCTAAAAGCTCAAGAAAGAAAAGATGGCCTCTAGTGTTCCTGATAACAGTCTTAATTTCAGGTTTGAACCTAAGAAAATCTAACTTGTTGTATTTAACCCTTATACATGCTTCTGAGACTGTATCACTTGCTAACATTTCATATGCTTTACCAGGCTGGTCATTAAATTTTTCGGACAGAGCCTGATTGTTTCAGCTTCTCAAACCTCCACAAACCCTCGTGGAGTGCGGATTTGTATTTCATACCATTTGACGTATATGTGGCTCACTCTTTTTTAGGAAGTTTGCATTGAGATACTTCAATTTATCATCATTGATCTTTATGCTAAAGTCTAACTTTTTGTGCCACAATAAAAGTGGACAGATGAAAAAAGATTCTCAAACAAAAGGGTAGTGAGATATTTTCAAAGAAAATATTTCCAAACCAGATTGCTACAGAAAAAAACATTTTTATCCTAATATCTATCTAAGTTCCCTCTAGCATTTACCAAAATCTTGACAAGGAGACATTACATTTTCCATCCTTCTACTGAGACCATATTAAACAGCCACCCCCAAATGAGCAGGATATGATATTACAAATATATATATATTGATAACCCAGCTGTTATTTGTACATCTGAAGTATGACATCTATACTCCTTTGTTACCAAGCAGTAGTAATTAAGAATAAACAAGTGGGTGTTAATTGGACATAATGAAACAATCTCCAGTCAACCTGAGCCTACTATTTGCCTCCTACTAATAATTAGGAACACTAAACACCCGTGCTAATCTCCTTATTCTTGCACAAGCCAAAACGAGATACAGTATTTACTCAGCTAATGGGTTGTTTTGTCTGCAATTTACTCTGTTTTAAGCAGAAAACTCATGATTTGCTAAGTCGTCTCCAGCTGCTGGCCCCAGACCAGGAGCACAGTATTCTTAGTGACAACCATTCAGTGTATGTCATCTTTTCTGAAAGTACAGATATTAATTAAGCTGACTTCCAGGTGCAACTGTATCTGGACATGTAAATGCCAAAAAGCCTAAGTTCTAAGTTTGTATTAATCTAAACGACTTGCAGATCAGGCACTTATTCTATAATGCCCAGGACTTCATCCAACAGAAGAGTGTTTCTCATGTAACTCGCAAAAAGTCCCTCTTTTGTTCTTTCCAACTGTCTCCAGGCCGCTACCACTACAGAGCTGGGGATTGGCCTTTGGTCATATTACTTCTGGAGCCTTTTGGCTGTTGGATGACTATTACACAGTAGTGAACTAAAAGTGTCTTATCGAGAGTGACCATTAGAAACATATTACTGGCCATTAAGCAGATGGTTAGATGTTTTTAAAGAGCTCTTACATAGTAATAGAATCCAGACGTTGACTATATTTATTACTCTCCCAAGAAAGTGGAAAAACTAAAAAGATTGAATGTTTATTCTAGAATGATTAATTTCATTCTCTCAGGGTACACCAAGAGGTCATATGTAGACTACAAACTGGCAGCTGGTGACTGGATTTTAAAGCAGGCTTCTGAACACGACAATTAAAATTCATTTCCTTTCTTCCTTATCAGGACTCAGCTAGGTGGATTCCAAGTGAAGACCCCCTTGTTTGATGGTAGTAGAATCAGTGTTATAAAACAGATATGCATCTAGACCAGAGGTTTGCAAACTTCTCCTGCAAAGGGCCAGGTAGTAAGTATTGGGCTGTTGAAAAAGAATGACTCATTTTTGCAACGAAAAACAGAAAAAATACATCATGGCTTTTCCAACAACCCAATATTTTACACTTTGCAGACCATGAATCATAGGTCAAGACGACTCGAATCTGAAGTCATAACATGAAAGTAGCCATAGATGATAGTCAATGAATGGACATGGCTATGATCCAATAAAATTTTATTTCAGAAAAAAACAGGCAGCTGCAGGATTTGGCCTATGGCTCATAGTTTGCCAACACCTGAGTTAGGCCACACTGAAACCTGCTAAGTTGAGGATGAGGTTTTGAGGGAAATTAATTCTCCTCCCCAGCCCTCCACAGCTACCCCCTATTTTAATTCCCAATAATGAACTAATATTTCTCAAACACATTTCTGAAAATATGCTTGAATCAATATGCTCCATTGTGTCATATTTTTTCTATTAATACATACTTTTATGTGAAGTTTTGTCCTTATTTTGGGACTGAGCCATAATGAAGTCGTCAACACCTTCTACTCAGGACTTCATGCATAAGTAAACATATTATTTCGCTATTGTTTTATATTTATATATAAATATTATACATATATACATACATGATATATTATATAAATTATTTTACATATAAATATTTATATGTGTATATATATAAATAGATATAGATCAAGTTTTTTTTCCTTTTTTCATAATTTCAAACACTTGAGTTTTTTTTAAAGGTAGTCCATCTGTAATTATTTGGTGAACATCTGTTCATTCCAGGTCCTTTATTCAAAAGAGGTGCATAACTTACTACAACAGAGATATAAATTGGATATTGTAAAATCTGAAAGGATATTTTTGAATTAAAGGTCAAGTGGAAAAGCATGATGACCTGGAGTGAAGGACCCTCATTTCTCAGTCCCAACTCTTTTGCTAAATAATTGTGTGACCTCGGGTATATTATTTACCCCCTCAAGTGCCAGTTGCCTTTGAACAATTAGGGCACTGAATCAGAGGATGGCTACAGTCACCTTCCAAGCTTTCGTATTTTCTGATTAGTGTATGTAAAACAGGCTAATTAGCTCAATTGATTGCCGGCTTATATTAACGAAGCCAAAGGAGCAAGTTAAATAGCCACGCAAGGCTAGCTAGTTTTAAATAGAGAAAACATTGTCACACAGATTATAACTCAACTTAGTTGATGGAGGGGATCTGGCTCGTTTAATGCTTCTTAAATCAACAACACAGATAATACATGATCATAGTAAGCAAGAAACAGATTTATATGACAAATAATGTCATGAACAGATTTTAATATAACTATGACTACTAATCTACAAGTCAGGTATTTCTCCCAGTTTCTTTTCAGTGGTGTGGGGAAGGACCATGTCTCCCAGCGTATCCTGGGCCAGTCTGTGGCCCTACTGTGCATGACAGGAGTGTAGTGTATACCATGTGTGATTCACTACACAAGTTTGACAACACTCAGGCTGGTCTGTACAGTTTAACAAGACACATCCATGATCACATGCTTGGGTCATGCAGTGTCAAATTACTAAATACTTGTTCTCCATTTCTCTATCTTTTTATAGATGGCTACCCATTTACAGACCAGTATCAACAAGCAGGCATAGTCTCCTGGTTGTCACTTTCTGTTAAATAGAAGAGATGTAACCTACAGTTTAGAGACTGAAGGAAAACAAAATTATACGGATTGCCACCAAGTTTCTTATTTTCTTCTCTTTCTCCAGGTCTATGTTCTCTCCCCATTTTCCAGTTAGCCTGAGTCCAATTACTCATCTTCCATTTCTTAGTTTTATTAACTCATCTTTTCAAAAACATTTACTTCTATGTGCCTGGGAGTGTCCAAGGCATGTGGGGCCCAGTGATGGATGAGACAGATTTGGTCACTGCTCCAGTGGAGTTGGTGAGTTTCTTTTGAAGAGGTATGTTCTAGGCATATGTGCTTATGCAGTGTCAATGCTGCTCCTAAAAGTGGAGGGAATGTCTTATCTGAAATTTAGCATCATTTCCCATACTCACTCATTCCCAATTTAGTAAACACCAAATATTCACCAGGCAATCTGATGGCTTTAGAGATATAAAAATGAATGAGACGCGGCCTCTGTCCTCAAGGAGTTTACAGCTTAGGGGAACCTTTCTTCCGTGTTCTTTGAGGTGAGTAAGGATCCCAAGTATCAGTGTCATTTCCAGGTTCTGGGAGGCTGACTCAAACCACAGAGATGGCTCCACCAAGAGCTCTAACCAGGCCTACTTGGATATATTGGGTCGTCAGAAAAGTCATGACACATTTTTGCAATGAAAAACATAGAAAAATACATCATGACTTTTCCCACAACCCAATACAATGGTATTTACAGAATATACTATGCTTGAGCTGAAAGGGTCCACAGAGGCCTTCTAACATTTTACTGATTAAAAAAGTGAGAAAGGTGAAGGCACTTATTCAAAAATCACACAACTAGTAGGTAAAAATAAGCTCTAAGGGGATCGTGTCCAACATAGAGTTACTAGGTCCAGCTCCAATGTTGGCCAGCACATTCCAGAAGGGGGCCTGCCAAGTGTGCAAACAACCCAGTTTCTGTAGAACCACTACCATCAAATAAATGGAAATTAGATGCAGTGGCAATATCGCTAGGTGAGGGAGCTCAGTGATGCCCTAAGAGGCCTTTCATAGGCCAGCTGTCCTCTCCATGCCTCAGTCTTCTGACCTCATAACTTCCATGACCTCAAAGGTCCTTTTCAGCTCTTAAGCTCTGCTGGGCAAACATTACTCCATGACTTTGGAAATCTAGCTGACCTACTAGAAAAAGTAGACTGCATAGAGTAAGTGGATGACACTCATGCTGTTACTGTCAGGCATTCCTTCACTCCTTTAAATAGCTGTGGTCAGGTTCATATATAATAATAATGGAATCCAGAAACTTCCAGTATTCCTGGATCTAGGTCTAGTCACAAGGTTATCCATGAGCTCATCCCTGCTGGCTCCAAGTCCTACCTGCCTCTGACCTTCTTCTTGATTCTCCACCTGCCTTGCATGAACCACTGGACTTGTCACCACTAGGACATTAGACTCTCTTTGTCTACCATTCATATTATCCAGCCTCCAGCAGCCCTGAGAAAAGGGCCCCTTGGATCCTACCAAGATCACAGGATCCCACCTCAAGCTTAAACTTCCTATGCATAGTACTGGGGATTCGATCAAATTACTCACAATTCACACAATAACATACCCCCTCCCCCCCGCCACACACACACAAGAACACACACAGTCACCTGCCCTTCCAATCACTAGTAAAATAATGCAGGCGAGCTTTCACTGAACTCTACTATGAAATTTTCTATTCATTCAACACCCACCTGCTCAAATCTAAGAGCTGTTTAAATCCATTAATGAGCTTAAATATTAGATATATGAATGCTTATGCATGTCCTATAAACTGGGAAGAACCAGACTGTCACGGTAGCCAAGAAGAAAAAACTAAAAATCCAAAAGCAGCTTACTGAGACTCATATCTATTAATGTCTCACAATGAGTAGTTTGATGAGGACAGGGCTCTGCACCACAGAGAGAATTTTTATTTTATTTGGCAAGCAATGAAATCATTAAGGTAATACATCACCATTCCTGCGAACAGAATCTCCTCATGTCATCTCCTTCAATGTGCATGCAAGCAGAAGACACATATCTATTGTCTCTTACTTCTGGAAGTTGTAAATGTAGGAAATTGTCATCATTAAATTGAATGTAACAGTCCTCTCTCCCCTCTCCGCTTTTCGTTCTCTCACTCCATACCTCGGCTCCGCCTGACACATACCTTGTAAATGCCAACACAAAAGTATGTCCTGAAGACCAATGGGCAGAAAGTTCTGATTACCAGCAAAAATCCATCATGCGATACCGAACATTCACCCCTGCAGTGTGAGAGGGAATGATAATTGCTTTGCCGTGCAAGGTGGAGAAGCCAACCTCCAAGTGTCCGTGCTGGTATTAACATGTAACACAGATGGGTGCAGACAAAGGCCACTGCTGAGCACACCAGGGATGCCATCGGACATCCTTACCCCGAGGTGTGCTGCACACGTATATGGGCAGCTCTAATTAGAGCCTGCTCTTCACACTCCAGTGTCTTAACCCAGGCCCTACTTGGCTCAACACTGGGGGAACCAGGAACCTCTCACAAGACCAAGATGAACCCCAGGAAATTCCCAGCTAGGGCTTAAGGAGGGTTCCCACCAGGAAGCCAACCTCTACAGGAAAAGGAGAGAAAGGAACATGGCCACTGAGCTCTGCCTAGAGGGCGCCTGGCTGGTTTGCTGGGAAGGAGAATGAGCAGCTTTGATGTCATCGGCACGAAGCTTGAGAGGTCAAAGAGAGAACTCCAAGCCAGCAGCATGCTGAGACAGCAAGGGGGAAGTGGAGACTTCCTGACCTGAGGAATTCTGCAGGAGGCCTCGCTGTCCATAGACTGTCAGGGGCTGTCATTGGGCCACAAGGACTGTTTGGCCTTGAGCATTAGTTATGTTATGTAAATTATGCTTAATGAAAGCACAGCCTTGGTCCATAAAAACTTAACAATGCATTTGTCTTCATTTGAGCAGTCCCAGGCAGCCACCACCTCCCTTTACAGACCATATTAACTGGGCTTTCACGGCATGTCCCTGTCCTCCACAGCCACCATCAGGAGGGCCCCAGAAGAGAAAGAGAGGTTGGCTTACAGTTAATAAGACAAATGTGCCATCGTGGAATTGGCATCAGGTGTCCCAAGCTCACATGCAGGACGGCCAAGCAGATGCAGCCATACCCATCCTTTCTCCCCTGGCCCTCTTTCATGAACAATGTTCAGATGGCTGGAAAAGATAAAACTTCATTTTGCATTCCTGAGAGCTGGGTGTCACCTCTGATTCATCTGCAAGCATTTATTAAGTGCCCCTGTGTACACAGTACATAGCAAAGACACACTTCTCTCTATAAACATGACAAGCAGGCAACAGAGTTGGACTCTAAGATACCCCATCTTGACAAGCCCAGAGCAAACCTTTTAGGTGCCCTACAGCTGCTATTCTCAGGTCTATGCTAGGCACCTTTGAAGAAGGGATGTCAAGCAACAACAACAAAAAAAGTCAGTGTGAAAAAAACCAGCTGCAAGTTTCAATACAGGTCCCCAGAGTTGAAGAGGAAAGGATTTGGGATTATGTTACTGTGAGAAGAGAACTTTGGGTTTGGCTTGGCTTGAATATAGTCTGTATAACTACCAAACATTTTAAAAAGTCAAACACCTTACCACTGCCTATAAGGTCTCCCATGGACCGATCCTACCCACCTCCCCGGGCTCAGCTCTGTTCCCATCAACTTCCCCAACAGCCACACAGGCCTGTTCCCAGTACCTCGGAATCACCGAGCTCTCTAGTCAAGAATATTTGCACTTTCTGTTCCCTCAGCCTGCAATGCTTTTCCCTCTCCTTCTCTTTCCTAATTAACTCTGCCTCCTTCAGCTCCCAAGGGAGAGAGACATCACTTTATCAGGGAAGTCTTTCCAAAGCTCCTTAAGTCAAATTTGGTCTCACCACAGCACCATGTTTTTTCTGTCTCCAGCCCCAACTGTGATTTGATATCTGTTTGTATCAGTGATTGTAGGTGTAATTATTTAATGACTTTCACCTCCACTAGACTGTAAGCTCCATGAGGACAGCAGCCATATTTGTTTTTCCTTACCAGCAAATCACGAGCACCAAGCATGCAGTGGCAGCTAAAGCATTATTGAATAAATACATACATATTGATCACTTTTTCTCCATGACTATGGAAAAAATTCCAAGATAAGAACTATGCTCACGTTCATTAGACAGGAAGAAAAAAAAGAGTAACCCTAACAGTGACTGAACACTAGAAAGAGCTACCAATAGAAGCCAGGTGAAATCCAAGTGAGAACATCTTCAAGAAAGGCTCGTCCTTTCCCAACAGGACAGCAGGCAGATGGGTCAGCTGGCTTTTCATGAATCCTGTCATTCCCATTTCCTGTCCTGGCAGCCGGACTGTTCAACCATGGCAGGCACATCTCATCTATCAGTTCCCTGGTTTAAAAGCATTTCCACACCAAGAGCAGGCTCAAGCAACAACAGACTTCATCCCCATTCTTTATTGTACCACTTGGCTCCCAGGAAGAACCTGGATTTTTTTGTTTTCCAGGCAGCAAAATACATAAAATACCTACAATGAAGCAACAGGCTGGCAAATGCTGATTTCCTGTAAGTCAAGAGCCAAATGAATTGGTTGTCCTGCCCTAAAGCCTCGGGGGAAAATTCCCAATAAGAAGAGGTACTTGCAAAATTCCTCTCTTTCACCTAAATATCAAAGGTGCTTCATTCAATCAGTTGGTCAGAATTTCCTGGAAAGATTACCCCAATTTGTTCACCTCCAAAAAGAATTGTGTGAATCCTATTTGACCCCTGTTTTTCCAATCTAGGGTATGAATTTAGCTAGCTTTGAAAATGTTTTAGGGCTTACACAGAAATTTGTAAAATGTCAGTGTGAAAATTTTAATTGAGTTATTAGCAATATCTCTTCTTTGAATGACCTTTTAGTACTCCTTATAACATATCACCTTCTTTTACTACCTTCTGGCTGACAGTTTCTAATATATTCCTTCTTCCTAGATGATATCATCTGTCCTTGGGTGGAATTAACTAAAGCACTCTACATTCAGAAGCTGACATTAATCCATAGACCCAGATTTCTAACAGCTGCTGGTATACACACAGTCTCCATACATTGAGTTTCAACAATGACTGTAAGAAATGCATACTATTCATTGGACACTAATGGCATGCAAACAGGAATGAGGGGGGACAAACAGCAATGATTTTTTTTTAATTTAATTTGCTTAAATATTATACTTACTGCATCAATTTAAGGGAGTATTTCTAGTTTCATGGAAATTTTATATTTCTCTTAAGAACCACATGTGTAGAGGAAGCTAATCAAAACAGGAAATTACAAGGATGAATGGCAAATGAGTTGTTTGCTCAAATAAGTTTCTGATACTCCATAAAGGAAATACGGAAAATATAGTCCCATATTCTTCATAGCTCAGACATTCTGCATCATTCCAAGAAATGGAAAAAGTAAATCAACATGTCATATGCCTACAAAAAGGTACATTTAAAACTGAGAATCACCAAACAGGGAAAAGATAAATAAAACCCCTCCTCAAAAATGTCCCAACTCCTGTGATTTCTCATAACAACCTCAAGGCACCCAAACCCCATGTCCTGGTGTGAAAATGACCAACAAAGGGCAGAAGGCCCCCGGTCTCCTCCACTCCCTCCCAGCCTCTTTCCCCCAGACTCTCTCTCCTGACAGACACAAGTGCATGCACCTCAGTGAAGCAACAAGCTGTGGCATCTATAGGGACCTCGCCGGCATTTTCCACCAGCACAACCGTGTTATTTAGATTCGGAGGCAATAAGGACCATCATGAATGCCAGACTGCTGATGCAGGTTCCAGGGCTCAAGGTGGCTGATACTTAAAGTATGGACGCCTCATTGTGTGGCAGGAACCCAGAGGCGGGAAGATGGAATGTCCAGGGGGAAAGGAATCTGCAAGCAGAGGTAGTGGAAGCGCAATTCTGCGGAAGCCAAGTGAGTGGTCAGTTCTGTCCCTTTCCTGGCGCCTCACCCCTGTGCTCCCTACTCCGGGCTTGCTGACTCCTCACACTGCCTAAGTACATGACTGGAGTCATAAGACTGCACTTGCCATCGCATTAGGACATTGTGAAGTGCTGGCCATAAGGTTACACACACCTACCTCTGTGTGCAAGGGACTGAGGTTATCCCTGTTAGGTGTCCCCTGGGGAACAGGTGGGTTTCCAGACAAGAAGCCATGTCCAACAGAGCAGACCTAGGTAAGTGTGAGAGAAATAGCTCCCTTGGACTAGGTTTGCAAGGTGTTAAGTATTGTGGAAGGTGCTCATCATGCTATGAAGTCAGGAAGGCATCCAACCATGTGGAAGCAAAAGCTGCCAAGCAAGGACCCAGGTGGACTGAAACAAACCTGACAGCACCCAGAGCCGCAGGAGGCAGCTGGCCAAGGCAGAATCAGAGCCTGGGCTTTGCAGCCAGACTGACTCACTCCTGGCTCTTCCTCGATAGCTCGGTTCTATCCCGAGAACTGCTCTAGCCTGTCTCATCTGTTCCAGGACAGAGCGAAAAACAGCTCAGCCCAGGGACCAGCGTGGCTGCATCACACATGGGGAAATCAGGGCAGTTGGATCATCCACCACTCCCCTCAAAGAGACTCCTACTAATCATGGAAGGTTCTGAGTTTAGCTTTTACTAAGTACGGTGGCATTTCCTTATACGACCTCCAAGTATTCAAGAATTACTCATCCTACTACCCTCTAAGCTAATTGGCCTGTTAAACTAATTTAAACTCAGTTAATAGGTCTAATTATGTCTATTCTCCAAATAGCATATTTCCTTCACTCATTTACCTGCTCACCCCCCTGCCCATTTAGTACAAGCCTGGCACTGCATTGGGTATGAGGCCATAAATGCAAATGGAGTGTGGGCCATGCCCTCTAGGAACTCACATAGTAACGAGGAGACAATGGATGACAAGCTTAGCTTAAGAGGGTAACTCTATTGGTGGAATTTGAGGGGCTATGTCTCCCAGGGGTGACACGTTAGTTCAGGGAGCTGCTTCAGAGGATGATTATGTCACAGGAAGCCAATGCCTCCTCTGCCCAGGCCCAAGACTCCATGTTACAGGAAGAGATTCAGCAAAGCAGTGACAAGAAAGTCCGTTTCCCTCAGTAGGAAAGGGGTCCATCAGCCCCACAGGTGAGCAGCACAGCCAGTCCTGGCCTTGCATAATGGAAGGTGGAGACTGTGAGAAAGGATAGGAACTGGAGAGCCAGACAAACATGGGTCCCGAGAGTCATCCTGCCGCCCTCAGCCTAACCAAGCCTCAGAGGTGCTCACACAAGACAGGCAACAATCCCCGGCCCTCCGTGCTTGTTGTACAACAATGGTTCTCAGGTGTGGCCCACAGCACCGTCGACATCATCTGGGGGCTTGTTAGAAATGTGAATTGTCAGGTTCCATTCCAGATCTCTTGAAGGGAAAATACTAGTGGTGGACACGGCTGATTCTGATACTTTAAAGATTGAAAACTACCAATGAGTGACTTCAAAGAATTGATGCTTCACAATGGAAAGTGCTTCACTAAGTGCCAAGCGTGTTGGAAGCCCAAAAACATGGTATTTGCCTCATGAGGCCCTGGGAAAGTGATAGAGAAAAGGGCAGGAAGAGGGGAGTTCATTTTCGCCAGAAGTCAGAACCAAAATGGAACTGCAAGTGCTCTAGCAGCCTGCATCCCATCCCAACCCCCTGTGTGGTTATCAAGGGGCAGGTCCCTAGGCCACACCTCAGACCCATGAATACACATTTTGGGGGGTAGGGCCTGGGAACCTGCAAGCCCTCATCTAGGCATCTATGAGGTAAGTGCCTTCTAACCAGGTAGGAACGCGCGTGCGTGTGTGTAAGAGTGTGGGTTTGTTATTGTTTTCTATGATTATTTATTCATCTACCTCAAGACGGCTCCTTCAAGGACCCCTCTTCTCAAGCTCTCCTTTCTGACAGTCTATTGCAGAGCTTCTCCCTTCTCCTTCTCTTTCTCTTGCTTTCCGTCTCTCCTCCTCTCCCCTTCTCTTTATCCCTCTTTCTCTCTCCTGGATTTCTCTCTATCCTGGGCTCCTAATTGCTGTCCCCATCTGTAGCCTTCTCTCCCTTCTGGTCCATTCTTTCTAATCACACTCTTGTGTAATGTTTCTATAATATACATCTAAGCATTTCACTTTGCACTTAAAAGTGAAAACAAACAAACAGCACCCTTCACTGCCCCTGCCCCTTGCCCCCAAAGAAGGCTTCATGGGAAAGAATTCAAAGCCCTTCGCCTGTCCCTCAAGTCGGTCTCCATGCTGACTCAGCCCCTGCTACACCCACTTCTCTTCAGGCATCGGGCATCATCACCAGGGTCCAAATGCTGCTCCCCAATTAGCATTCCTCCTCCCCACCGAAACAAATGACCTCTGTCCTTTCTCCATAAGAAGTAGCCTCTCACCCTTATCCAAGCTCCTCCATCACTGATTTGACCAGTGAAATGTTTGGTGTGGTCTTTGCTAAACCAGTAGCTCCAGGAAGGAGGAGACTCCTTTAGGCATAGCCTATGTATGAGCCTGTACCTCGCCAAAATTAGCATGAAGCAGTGTGGAGATGCAGTAGCAACCCTCTTCACGACTTTTCACTTAATGAGCTGCCTGGAGTAACCATCCCTCTTCCATCCCTAAAACACATGAGCTGTGAAGTGAATCCCGGCAGCAACAACACACACACATCACCATTGTCTAACACGATGGGCTGGTAGATGGACGAGTAGTGGATACTGGCATGAAGGAGTTTCTAAGTGGAGGTGAACCTGCTACTGAATAATTACTCATGATTATATCCCCTGCCTACCTGCCTCTGTACTCCAGGTATGGCACATGGATAGGCTGGTGTTCATGGAGCTGAACTGAAGAAAAAGTAGAAGCCAAAAGGTGAGTGGAGCAGTTGTACTTCTTTCCATTCATCCCAATGAATGGAGCAAGGGAATGAACCTTCCACCATTTACCCTTTGTCATTACAACATATTTTCACACACTTGGCAGATATATTTTACAAACCTCAACTCACTGGGTGCCTTTGGTCATCTGTCAGTACTGTTAAAAGTTTTGCCAACATTTTATAGCATAGTATGGCAAAAAGAGCACTAAATTATAGAGACCAAAGACTTAGGTCTCTGAAACTTAACTCTGCCTTTTGTTAGCAGTGTGACCTTAAGCAAGTCACTAAAACTCTTGGGCCTCAGTTTCCTCGTTTGTCAAATAGAGTTGCCAAATGTTGTACCAAATCACAGAGTTGCTACAAGGATCATCTGACATAACAGAAGAATGTGCTTTGTAAATGTAACTCATTATTTCCATTATCATTCTGCCCTTTTTAAAATCTTATCCCATGTAGTTAGACACCTTGCTCTTTTCCTCTTTTCTGAGAATATTTGTGATGACACTGCGAAAAATTTCTCATTAGCTTTTTACCTTTCAAAGTCTAGGCCCAGGAGATCACATCCATTCTTCCAAAACCTTTCTAAAATGCAACATGGAATTGTGTCCCCTAACTTTTCTTGGCTCTAAGAATGAGAGTGAACCCCTTCTTTCCTCCCTGTCTTACTGAATTAGTTCTTGCTTATTGATCAGAATTATTTATTCATTCATTAAGCCCAGGGCATATGTTCTTTTTATTGAAGTACCTCTCAATCTCAAGGAGGCTTATGAGCAGTGGGAGGGATAGGATGAGTGACGGGATGAGGGAGGGGCCCAGGTGAAGACAGGTATGGGTCTCTAACACTTCTATAAATTCCACAAACTGGAAGACAAAGAAACAAGAAAGGGTTTATTGTTCTGAGCACGGAGACACCACTTGGCCATTCTACCCCTTCCTGGGTCCTCCCTTCCCACATTGCATGTCAGATCTGATGCTATATGGGGACAGAAAAGTCATGGCTAGTCACAATTCTGGCACCTCTCCTTGCCGCTATGCCTTGCTGATGATATCAGCTGGAAGCCTGCCAGAGCTTAGAAAGAAAAACTCACCAGAATGATCATAAAGCCATTTAGAAATATATGAGCATGATCAACACACTATATAATAATTACTCACATTTGTATTCCCTGCCAATCTTCACACACAGGGGATAAGTGTAACCTGCCTCAAACGAATTGCCTGGTTTTAAATGTCTGCGAGTCAGCCCTACAATTCTGACAAAGTAACCCACATATCTCATACCTCAGGTTTATAACAAAGACATCGTTGTGAATTGAAACCCCAAAGAACAAAGCCAGTTGAAATTTTTAAACATTTACTCCAAACTTTTCATTATGGGTTATATTCTGCTCAAATATTTCATCAAGCCTTTTTCCTCTCTCTGGTTTAAATCTCAATCACTAAAAGGAATGATTCCAAGGCAATAATGTAGAAACAAAAGGGGAGATTAAATACAAATTAAGCTTTCATTTGTACTGTTTTTCCAGACTGAATTAAAGTGATTGAGCTAACTTTGGTGTAAAGTAAATTTTACAGCTATTGGAAATGATAGAATGTAAATTGGATTATGCTATTTAAATATTTTACAAATAATGGAAATGGCATTCTTATAAGTTATGCTCCAATATTCATGTTCAAACATAGTAGATCATGCTGACTGGCTCTAGATATATATCTTTCTTTCTGCTTGATTTTCTTCCATTACCAAAATGAAACTCAAGGAATTTCACACAAAGATAGGTCAGGGGGCACCAGTTAAGATGCTATGAATATAAAGCCATGATGGTATGATTTAACCTATTCAAATTAACTCATTCCAATAGATATTTATTGATTACAGGACACTGAGCCAGCTACTGGATACAAGAAGGAAGGAACCAGCCAGCCTTGTCCTAAAGGCGCTTATCATCTCCCAGAAGGAAGGAAGAGAAGCCAAAGACAATGATGCTGCCTAAAGCAGAATAATATATATGCATAACATATGAGCAGAAAGTTCAGGGGGAGGGGAAGGAGTGGGTTGAGAAAGACTTTATGAAAAAGATATTTAAGCTGAGTTTTGAATGATAGATAGAATTTCCATTAGGTGAATACTGTAAGAAGCATGTGTAAGAAGCAAGAGAGAAATAAAGAGCCTCAATCCATGGAAACAGGGAAACATGGGCCTTGTTTGGAGAAGAGAGACTAGAACAAACCAAAAGGAGCTAGGACGCCTAGAAAAGTAGTGAGAAATTTTCTCATTCATTCAACCACCATTTGTTAATTATACATGCTCCCATAAGATCGATGGGGGAATATAAAGAAAAATTAGCAAGATCACTTTCCACATTGGAATTTGCATTTTAGCAGTTAAGACTAGTTAACAAATAAATACAAAGCAGACATCACTAGCTCTGTTATACTTCGAGGATGAGTTTAGCTTATGCAGGACTCATATAGCTCCTGGGAAGTTCCTGGGGCAAAAAACAGAAAGACTCATGGAGTAAGTTGAGAGGAGACACTCTCAGCAGGAGTCTGAGCTCACAGGGAATTGTGCATTACAGCTGTGACTGCAACTAAAGGTGGACAGAGGAGACATGATGGCACCCCAAAAACTCTGCTAGAATCAGGTAGCAGCCTACAGGTAGCAGGATAGAGTTGAAGGGAGAGTCATTGACATAGGAAAGAGGAAGAGAATGGGGAGCTGAAGAAAGCTGGTGGGACTGCTGAGAAAGGGATGGTTGTTGAAATTATCCTCAAGGATTAAGCAAGTAACTGATTAACTGTGAGGAGCTAAGTAGATTTAGCACAGATAATTGAGGTTCTAAACCTTCATAACTGAGAAAAGATGGTGTCAGGGACAGAAGATAAGTGACCACGAGCAGAGCAGCTAAGAGAAGATGCCCAGGACAAAGGTGGAAATATAAAACTCGGGTTTTGGAGACAGTGAACTGAAAATTATCAGCACAGAGATAGTAGCTGAATCCATAGTTTTGCTAAGAGGACTATATAAGAAAGAAAAAAAAAAGAGTAAAGATTAGAAACTAAAGAAACATCTACATGAATAGAAAGGAAAGACATGATGAGACAGAATAGGAGAAATCAGTGCCAAAGAAAACAGAATTTCAGGAATGAGAGACTGGTCAGCACGGTGACGTGGCGCCAAGAGCATGGAATAATAAAGATCTGGAAGTGCCCACTGGGTGTGGGGACTGCGCAGTCATGGATGAGCTTCAAGGGGCACCTTTCAGCAGAGAGGCAGCCAATTCCAGGATCTGGTTGACAAAGATCTAAGGAACAAGGGAGAGTCAGTCTTTTTCAATGAGGATTCCTCATCTAAATCTGAATGGGATACCTGTAACTCTTTTCTCAATTCTCCCAAGATTGGTATAGAATTAGAACCTTTCTAAATGCACAGAAGTTACAATCAATGCCTTAGGACAGGGGTCAGTAAACCTTTTCTACAAAGAGCCATATGGTCTCTCGCAACTAACTACGCAGCTCTGCTGTTGCAGCCCCAAAAGCAGCCATAAAAAAATACCAAAATGAATAGGCATGGCTGTGTGCCAATAAAACTTCATTTATGGACACTGAAATTTGGATTTCATATATTTGTCACGCTTCAAGAATTATTCTCTTTTTAACTTTTTTCAACATTAAACAAAAACAATCTAAGAACCATTCTTAGCTCACCAAGCCCAACAAAAGCACATGGTGGGCCAGCTGTGGCTTCCAGGGGAACATTCGCCCCTACCTTAGGACATCAGAGCTTACTTATCACCAGAAGGCCCAGTGTAGAAATGCTCGTAGACACTTCAAATCAATGAAGAAGCAAGAGAGGAGGAGATAGTAGTGTGAGAGAGAGTTAGAATCAGGGTTTGTTTTAAGTGTGGGGAAACATATTCATCATGGCGGGTTACTAGGAAATTATCTTTGGAGAGGAAAGCTGAAGATACATAAGAAAGTGGAGGAAACCAGTGGATCCAAGTGCTAGATGATGAGGGAGAAAGAGACAAGGGGCAGGAGTGAGCTGGGTACAGGAGAGGCAGATGGCTTCCTCTGAGATGGAAGGTGAGGCAGGCAGATGGGCTGGAACTGGGTTATGGAGGACCTAAGGTGCTAACCCAAGAAGTTCACACTTCCTTAGGTGAGCGATGAGGTGCTCCGAAGGTACTTAGGCAGAATGTGTTCAGGCCGAGGAGTGCAGCCCAGGAATCAGTAATGCACTGGGTGTCTCCACTGCAGACTGAATAAATAAGCAAATAGCCTGTATATATGTATTTACATAATGTAGGTATGAACAGACCAGAAGAAGCTGAAAATATGTGATAACAGACTCTCTTGCTCAAAAACTGCTTCACAAATGCATTCTGGGAAGTAAAGATAAGACAAGCTGACATACTCAAAGACAGCCAGTTCAATATACCCATACATTAAATGTGCTCTTACCCTCAAGAATTTGAGTATCACATACAGCAAGAGAGTGGGAGGGGGGGATATTGTAACCAGAGCTAGGTCCCAGTCTCCACTTCATTATTAACCATCTGCATGATGCTAGAACAGGTAAATTAATCTCTCTGGATCTCATCTCCTCAAGGTCGAATGGGAATTAGAATCTTGTACCATGAGCCTGAAAGGGGTGTAACAAGGATCAAACGAGCTAGTGGACATTAAACTGCTTTAAAAGTGTACCAGGCTACACTGGTGGAATCTTATAGCTGACAGGAGAAAAGTTCTATGGTGTCACTTGCCAGGGTAACTTCTCTAGACCTTCCCTTATTTCCTATCTGAGTCTTTCTCCCATCGGGCAGTGGTAAATACTTTCAGTGGGACACACCCTATTTTAAAAAAAAAACATCCTGCTAGGCTGCCCTGCAACTTCCATCCTTTGGCATTACCCTTTGTCTTAAAACCTGTACACCTTTTGGAGAACAAGATGAGGTGTGGTGCTGGGGTGGAATCAAGCCGCTCACACAGGACAGCACTGTGGGGACTGAGGACCCCATGAGGACTTCCTGGTGGGCCTCAGACAGACAGAGGGGAGGGCAAGGCTTTCTGAGCAGTGGGACAGCTCAGGCTAAACTGCACATGATCATTTTGTGTAGGCCAAGCATCAGCATACCCTGGAGAAACAGCCGAAACACTTGGAGAATCTGACGAATACGCAGCCAATCTCAGAGTCTAAGAAGGAGGAAAAATGAGAAGATTTGTTTTCTTCTTTGTACAATTCAAATTCTGGTTCTCTTTTCGCAGCTGAAATATAGGAGATACAATCTTTTAACATTAACAACAATCGTAGCTAACAAAAAGAGCCTGAGTTGGTGAAGTGGTGAAAATAAACCCAAAGCTTTGCATTTAAATAATGGTTTATTGTTTACTAAGAATTCTCATTTCTCTTAACTCTTTGGTCTGTAGAATAGTCAATGTCACATAGGCAACAAAAGTATAATTAGCCCCACTGCATAAAAAGTAAAAAGGAAATGGAGCTCAGAGAGGTTAAGTGACCAACCTGACATTATACAGTAATTAAATGTTAAGGGACAGTTGGTGTGGGAACTTGACTTGTCTGCCTCAGAGCTCAGCCTTGTTTTTATCCAGAGCCACTATACCTCTTGGCTGAATATGGCCATGGACTTAATCTTTAGGCTGGCAACATCCTCCTGCCAGAAGGGACTGCCACCACCTTTTCACACTGGCAAATGAAAAGTAACAAGCCAGAGCAAACTCATAGGTCAGAGATAAACAAGCTACGGTCCATGGGGCAAGTCCAGCCCATCATCTGTTTCTGTATGGCCTGCAAGTTAAGAACGTTTTGTATATTTTTAAATGGTTGGGGAAAAGATCAAAAGAAGAATCATCTTTCATGGCATGAGAAATTAGGTGAAATTCAAATTTCAGTGCTCACAGCAGACACGCCCACCATTTATGGACGGACTACGGCAGCTTTTGTGCTGCAACAACAGAGCTGAGTGGCCTGCAAAGCCCTAAATATTAGCCATCTGGCCCTTTAGAGAAGAAGTTTGCTGGCTGCTGTCCTATGTCATCCATCTGCAATTACAGCAACGATCAAACAAGGTGAGGGGCATTGCAAGAGAATACAGAACCCAAAGTCCTGAGCCCCCAGGTTTTCCATATCTCACTTATGAGAACGGGATTTTGAGGGAGAAATCCTCAAAGTGCTGGTAGTTCCCCACTAGGTGTTATTCGGGTTCATGTGACAGTTTCATGACTAAAACTGCTTCTGACAGTCCCTTTAATTTCTCTCTACTCCCGCCTCCAACCTACCCTCCATGTTCACGTGGGTTGAACCTCATTTTTTCCAGAAATGAAGAGGCTCTGGTGTCAACTGTGAAATCTGGATCTCACTTCTCAGACACGTGGCTATTTATTGACAGGGTGTGGGGCAGAGAAAGAATGGAGAGAGACTGCCTGTCCGGAAGGCAGTAACCTTGGTGGAGATGCAATGTCACCAGCCTAAACCATCATTCTCACAGATGTACAGCATATTATTTAAAGGGAAACAAATATCAGCTACTGAATGTCATGGCAAGGACACATCTCCTGCCTCTTAACTAAACTTATCAGGGCTGCAGTTTAATACAGTTCCTTTTTCATCCTCCCCTCAAATTCATCTTCCAGAGCAGCTCTTGACACCACCAGCAAACAGTCAAGACGAAGATTTAGTGACGTTCGCTTCAAACAGATCTAGATTTATTGACATGTGGGGCTGGCTTCCTTTCTCAGGAGCTGCAGTATACAGGATTAATTTTAACTGTTCCTTAATGTTCAGTGCCGCTTTGCAAATACCCTAATGTCTGGGGCTGGGCTGTGGCGTCGTGGGGGAGGTTGGTTGTCATCAGGCGCAGGGCCCTCAGCTGTGGCTTGAGCTTTTTCTAATCAGGCAGACCAGGTTAACTGGCACCACTCGGTTTGTTCATCAGAGGGCAGAACCGGAGCAAACTTCCTTCTCTTCCCATGTCCTTTAACCTGTCCCTGCCTGTTTCTGAAATCAACAAAGAACCAGCAAAGCCAAAAGGCAACCTTCATTGCTACAGAAGCATTCATCTTGTTGTTTTAAATCTTCCCACATACCTATGACACTTCGCTGGCTGACGCGGCAAGCCAGTCTTTTCACAGGCTGACTGTGTTTTCCAAGTCCTGGGCCACTGTGCTGAGCTTTGCCCACTTCCTGCAAACACATTTTATGGGCTTCCTTGCTGTGCCACAATTCTGTGCGGCATGGAGCCGGGGCAGCCAGCAGTGCCATGGATATCCCCCGGCTGAGGAAAGCCTAGTCTTTGTCCCAAGCCTTTCCCACTGGCCCTTCATTGCCCGTGCCCCCAAACTCACACCAGAATGCAGAGTAACATGAAAATGAGTGCACGGTGAAGAAGGGGCAAAAAACTTAATAGGAAAAGAGAAGAAATAAAATCTCTGTCAAGCCTTTCCTAACACTAGACTAAAGAACAAATTTGCAGAGCTCTGTTAAAAGATTAACTGCTAAATGAAAAAGAGCTACTAGATGTAAATTTAAAAGTCCAAAAACACCCAAGAGGCATAACTATAATTATTGCTGAGGGAAGCTCTTTAAGACTAAAAATACATTTCCATTAACAATCAAAATTAGTTTTCATTGCTTTTTTTTCTTGAGCTTTCAGTGAATAACCTTTGATGGTAGCACATGATAATGATTCATTAGAAAAAAGTGGATTTGTAGTTCAGAAGTATGCACCAAAAAAAAAAATTAGCCAAGAAATTATTCCTCCATATAATTCAAGTAGCAGAAAAAGGGAACATTTTTAGAATGAGTAATGGCTTCCTATAAAAGCTAACCCAGACAGCAGGTACCCACTTGAATATCCTTGGCTAACAGAGCTGACAGACAAATTTTTTCCAAATATCCAATGACTTAGAGGGACTAGTATTGTCATATAACATCTTTTTCTTTCAGCCCTTTAGCTATCAGGAAAAGGCATCGCATCCTATTGCCTCAAAATTTCCTAGTTTTTAATCATCATTAAAGGTGCATCTAAAATGACATGTGCAGAACAGTGAGTAATAATTAATTTTTTCATATTTTTATTGAGATGTATTTGCATAGAGTAAAAGGCACAGATCTTAAGTGTACAATTTAATCAGTTGACAGATGCACACACCCATGTATAACCAACTCAATCAAGATCTAGGTTTCTAATTTCTACCATTCCACCAAGTAGGTTCTTCAAGTTCCCCAAAAGCAACTATTGTTCTGATTTCTATTACCCCACATTCGTTCTAGAATGTCATATGAATGGAATCATAAGGAAGTATGTTTTCTTTTGTGCATGACTTATTTTGCTCAGCATAGTATTTTTTTGGATTCAATTTCAATTAACTTTTTTTTTCAAACTTAACTATGTAAAATCTTCTAAGGCTAAGTGATATGGGGGTGGGGGACTTAACAAGCAACAGCATTTTCAGGTAGAGAATAAAAGGGAGGGGAAAACAACATCCCCGATTTTCCTAGAAATGTTTTAAGTGACAGGGGAAAAACTGGAGATTTTTCTTCAAGTGTCATAAATCACCCTGAAAGGCTCTGGAAATCCTGTGATGAACTCTAATTCACTCACCTATCACAGGGAGGTGTGATGTAATGGTGAATTGTACATAATTCATAATGCTAAACCTAATTATGATGAGTGGTCTAGAGATTTGATTAAAACTCATTAGTTCTGCCAAAGAGCCTCAAAACAAAAATAAATATATAGAAAGGATAAACTGCTTGGCTAGATGGATTATTCTTTGAAAATCTGAAGCAAGACGATAAAAGTAAATTATTTCAAAGAATCACTGCCAAATTGTAAAGCATGAAATGCAAATACTGAGTTGCTGGTACTAGGGCAGAATGCGTGGCTTACATTAAATGATGTAGATAAAATACACATTCCTGCATCCAACAGACACACAGTAAGAGTATCACAAGGGCAAGACTCCCACCTCTCCCCCACCCTCCAAGGATACGGCCAGAGGGTAGCGCATGAGTTAAATAAAGGGAACCAAGAAGCCAGGGAGCCTGGGTTCCTCTAGGCCTCTGTCTCTGGGAAGAGTTGAGACTCAAACCCAGAGCATCAAGAAGCCAGAGTCGAGTCTTCATGGTGTCCTCTGTGTTCGTAAAACTCATCCTGATTTTTTTCAGAGCCTTTTCACATCATTATAGCATCTTTGCAACAACTTTGTTGGGTGGAATTATTACTAGCTCCCTAACATGTATGTCGTGCTTTAGGATATCTGAGTATCATCTCCTCTGATTCTTGACATCACTGTAAAAATAGTTAGAGGCTTTATCCTTTGTAAAGATGGAAGTCTTTCACCAAGGTAATGGGGCTATTCAGTGGCAGGCTTGGGTTTTAAAATGTCTGTGATTTCTAAAAAATAAAATAAAATAAAATAAAATAAAATAAAATAAAATAAAAAAATAAAATAAAATAAAATAAAATAAAATAAAACAAAACAAGAACCTGGGCTGGCCGAGTGGCGCGGTGGTTAAGAGCTGGCTTGGGATGCCAGCGGCCCCGGTTCAGATCCCACTTATGAGGGCCAGTGACACTGCCCTCTTAAACAAAATAAAAAATAAAAAATAAAATGTCTGTGACTTCTAATCCAGTGTCCACATCACTCCATATCATGCTCTAGACAGGTTATTATTAAACCCAAAGGATGGAATAGAAGACAGAGGCAAAGTGAGGTTAATCCTTAGAAGCTAGCTATGGCAGCTAAAGGAAAACACCTTTAAAGATAATACATGGGAAAAAATAAATTTTCAGGGATAACCTTTAGATCTCAATGAACCCTTCCCCTTCCTGGCTAGGGCATTCCTTCTATGTGTTTTTATCCTTCTGATTCAAAACTAAAAGTGAAGTTTCACACTTGAAAGTAAATGAGCCTTCCCACTATACCTACCTCCATTAGCGTTCTAATGACGAGCATGAAATAAGCACTTCCGAGGTTCCAAGCAATACTTCACCAGTATTATTCTTTTAATCCTCACAACAACCTTATACGGTGAGTACTAATAGCATCCTTATTTTCCAGGGGACAAAATGGAAGCACAGAGAGGTAAACAGCTCAACCCAGGCCACACAACAGTAAGCAGCAAGGCTGGGATCTCAACCCAGGCTGTCTGGCTCCCAAGTCCATCCTTCAGCACCAGGCTGTAAGGGATGTGCTAATCTAGGTAGCACTAAATCACCCCCAAATTCTCCACTCCAAAACGTATGAAGGTGACAAGAATGCTCCCAAAATAAATAAATATATATATATATATATATATTTTTTTTTTATTTATTTCAGAGAGTGGGCTTATATTTATATGTGCAAACAGATTAAATAAATCATGATTACAACAGTAAACATGTAAATTCTGATCAATAACTATTTGCCTTCCCCTCCCCCCAACGCTAACAGCTGCAATAAAGCTTTAACTGTAAAGCGATGCACAACCAGCCATAAAAGTATGTAAAATAAATGAGGATAACATAATGAGGGAATCCAACATTCATCTCATAAATATAACATAACGACCACAACTAAAATGTCAGAGAATCTAATAAATCAATATGGTAGGACAGGACTATCTTTATGTTCAGAATACATAAAAAATATATTTACATGCAGGGTGCTTTTTTTTTTTTTTTTTTTTTTAAGCCAGGACCAAACAAAACAGAATAAGAAACTTAACCCTTTGTTTACCTAGATGCTCTGGTTCGACAGTGATATTTTCCACCCCATTGGGCTCACTCTCCCCCCCCCCCGCCCCTTTCATATCAAGAAATGGGCTGCACTCTACATCTGCACCAAAGGCCTTAGATACCTGCTAATATGCAAATGCCACTGGAAGGGAAACGAACAGGAAAACATCCTGAGGGTCCTTTGAAAGGATCAATTACAGGCTCTGGTTTCGAATACTTCTGATCATGGTGATTTTTGGAACTTCCAGCTCATTTTATTAGCACCAACAAACCCTGGGAGGTTTAGTTATTTCCCTGTTAATGCACTAGCGATTGATGTGGATAAATCCCATAAATACTAATGAGGGTGACACAAGGAAATCTCCCCTGAATTAATGAGAAGACAGTCTCCCACACTGACCAACATGCCGCCTAATGACTTGAAATGATGGATTTATAAATTCTTCCAGGTTCCCCCGTGGACACAAGGCTGCAAAAATAAATACCCCTACCCAGCCACCTCCTCCCATGGGTTCTGCTGGATCTAGCAGGCTTGATGGGGGAGGGAACTGACCTAAATCAGAAAGGGACAAATGTTTCTTCCACAACCTTTCTCTTAGTGAAATGGGCATACACCAAACATAACACCTCACCTGAGGGTGGACTAAATTAGGGAGGTAAGTGAGAGTTAAGAGTCTTCTGATAAAACAGCCTGAACCCAAGTCCAAAAACACAACTTCTCAGATTGGAAAAACCAGTTAATGCCCATACATTAAACTGAGCTTACTACGTGGGTGTGTGTTTTAACCCAATGCTTCAGTTATCTATTGCTATACAACAAACATAGTGGATTTACACAACAACCATTTGATTTGCCCATAATTCTGTGGGCTAATAGGGGCTCAGCTGGGCAGTTCTACTGATCTCACTTGAAGTCCTCATGTGTTTGCTGTCAGACAGTGACAGGGGATAGAATGTCCAAGATGGCTTCACTCACTGTCAAGAACCTGAGTCAATGAGTGGGGGATGCGATCTCTCTCTCTCTCTCTCTCTCTCTCTCTCTCTCTCTCTCTCTCTCTCTCTCTCTCTCTCTCTCTCTCTCTCTCCCTCCCTCCCTCCCTCCCTCCCTCTCCCTCTCTCTCTCAATATAGCTAAATTGAGTTTCTTTCCCTGTTAGGTGGATTCTAAGATCAACCATTCCAAGAAAACAAGCTCCAATGCGCAGGCAATAAGTTTTTGCTTTCATCCCACCCGTGCTAGTGTCCCATTGGCCAAGTTCAGAGTCACCAAGGAAAGGAACTACACAGAGAGCCACCAAAGTAACAGTTCACCACAATGAGCACTATTTCCCCCCCAGAAGGAAAAAGACTGCTGCCATTAGAATAAAAAAGCCCTGTTACTGTTATTTTTTTCTTTTCCTAGTCTTTCACATTAATATTCAATGACCTAGTATTCTGATAGTCGCTTAAGCTTCAGAGATTTGAGTTCAACGTGAAAGTGGGGAAAGCAGGGCAAGAAAGAGAAATGCATGCCACAATTTACAAACAAAGATTAGGCTTTCATTTTTCTAAATAGAAGCAAAACTGTACATAACCACAGATAACACAAGAAAACATGCAGCCAGTCCTACCCATCCTGCTTCCTGATTCTCGCAGCACGAGAACTCCATGCAGTACTCAGTTTGCCTGTAATTCACGCTTACAGGCTGTCTGTCCCCTCTTAAAGGACCAACACTGAACTTTTTCATTCAAGTGGGGGAAGACTTAAGGGTCCCCATAAATCGTGCTCCAACAATTCTCCCCTGAGCACGCTCTATTAATATGACCCTCCTCCACTGCAATAACACCATGGGTTTGGTGAATATTCGTCAATTCCAGTCCACCTGTTGGGACTCCTCAGCAATAAATAATTTGTACGGCCTTTTCAATTTTATCGAACCACATCCGACTTGATGCTCAGAACAGCTCTCTGAGATAGGTAAAAAAAAGATTTATTATCTTCATTGGACCAAAATAGAAACAAAGCCTGTGCACATTAGTGTGTACTGGCTTTTATGGTTTTATAGTTAACAAAATGTCCCCTTATACATTATTTTTATAAAGATTCCCCCAAACCATCCTCAGAGGTAGGTGATAATATCCCTATTAATAGGTGAGAGAGAGAAATCAAACACTTATCTCAAAACCCCACAGTCAGTAAGTGGCAGGCACAAGCCAGGATCTGAAGTCTACCAAATCTGACTTCTTCCCCAGGATGTAATAAGGAAAGTAAGTGATCTCTAGCCATAGAGCTTATGGCAGAATTAAAATTAGAACGTGTACTTTCTGGTGAACATCCCTCTGCCCCAAATCATGTTGACCCTTATGCCTCTTAAAATCCATGAGAACTCTCCCAGTGTTAGTGATAAGATGGGCTGCACAAGGAACACTGGGCTTTGAAAGAAGAGCTAGAACCACCATAAGGATCTACCTTTCCAAGACCACAGGAACCTAGCACAGTCCTCAGGCTTTAGAAAGCACATGATGGCTGACACCAATGGCATGATGATGAGGCCTTATGAGGTGACCCCTTGGGCTCATAAATGTACTGAAATATTGCTCAGGCAGTTTAGCCACTATTTTGTTTAACATTTCTAAAAGGAAACCAAACAGACAAATACATCAATGAACAGGATAGAGAGTCCAGTTATCTAATTAAAATCTTTTACATGATAAAAATAGCATTTCAAAATAGTTAGCAAAATAGCCTAAAAACAAATGGTTTGTGGTCAACTGGCTATCCATTTGGAAAAACTTTGTGTATATATATATATATATATATATATATATATATATATATATATATATACTTTTATGTTGAGATCAACATATATATGTATATGTTTTGATCTCAACATAAAAGCAATCGTGTGTGTGTGTGTGTTTGTGTGTGTGTGTACACACAGCATATATATACATCTCCAATGGATCAAAACCCAAAAGGTAAAATTTTTAAAATCTAAATTGTCAAAGAAATGCAGCAGAATGTGTTTGTGGACTAAGGTTCAGGAAGGCCTTAAACAAGACCCAAATAGCATAAAGGAAAAGACTTATTAATCTGACAACATCAAAATTAAAAATCTATACATAATTAAAAGCACCATCAAGTTGAAAGACAGCAACACACTAGAAGAAAATATTTGCCATATATGACAGAGTCAGGCCAAGTATACCTGAGTATATAAAGACTCACTAGAAATTAAGAGTAACAGTCTCACAAGCCAATAGAAAAATGGGCAAATGACATACATGGGCAATTCAAAATAGTAAAAAGAATCCAGATAGACAATAAATATATGAAATAATTCTCAAACTGGCAAGAAAATGAAAATTTTAAATGGCAGTGAGCTGTACCATATCATACCCAACAGATTGCAATTATTTTTTATGTGTGTTAATGCCAAGGGTTGACAGGAGAATGGGTCAAAGGGTGCTTTTCACACATCACTAGTAGGAGTGAATATTAATAAAAATCACTATGGAGGACAATTTTATAGTATCCATTACAATTTAAAATATGCATACACTATGATTAAGCAATTACACTTCTGAGAAGATACCCAAGAGAAACCCTTGTCTATGTATACACAGGCCCATAATCAGGCCATTCATTACTGATTTGGTAAAGAGAAATGCCTAGCCACCAAATGCCCTTGAGAAAGCTAATGGCCAAATATAAATTTTGGCATATCCATACCATGGAATATTGGGCTCAAAGCAAAAAGGGTGAGGACGTTTATATGTGCTGCCATGGAAAGATATCTGAGACTGACAATTAAGTGAAAACAACAAGCTGCTGATCTTAATTAGTACTATAAATTCTTTAGTATGTGTCTCTATGTGTTTATGCATGGAAACATAGAAATTCACAGAAAGAAGAGTAAACATAAACTCCTCAGGCAGTTACCTCTGGGGAAGGAAGTGGGCTGGGTTGAGGACTGAGCCTTAGCAGTTCGCGGTTAGTATGAACGCAGTTAGTTGTGTCATTAAAATATAATTTTCAATTAAGAAAAAGACAGGACAGGGCCACCTCTCCCCCAAATTCTCCAAAACATTCATAATCTTTTCTGAAATTTATTTAAAAAAAAGAAAAGAAAAAGAAACCAAACAACCAAAAACTGAAGGTTATAATGGAGGAAGATGGGAACCAAAACAATGTAAGCCAAGCTCTGTGGTGTCCGGTGGCCCAAGTTCAAACCCTGACCCTACTACTTTCTAAGGTATGTGACGTGGTAAAAATCTTAGTCCTTTCGGGCTGCTATAAGGACATACCATAGACTGGGTGGCATGTCAACAGCTTATTTCTCACAGTTCTAGAGGCTGGAAGTCTGAGGTCAGCGCCCTCTTCGGGGTCACAGACTTCTCCCCGTATCTTTACACAGCAGAAGGGAGCTCTCTGGAGCCTCTTTCATAAGGACTCCACTTTTTTATAAGGGCTCCACTCTCAGGATCTAATCACCTCCCAAAAGCCCCACCTATAATGCCACACCTGGGGGTTAGGTTTCAACATATGAATTTTGGGGAGACACAAACACCATAGCAGTCAAGTAAACAATGCTGTTACTGGTTAATACAAGGTATTAATGAGTATCATTTTAAAGATTTGTGAATCTTGTGGTGTTGAATGGATCTGCTCCATGTGGTCATTTTATCTCTGGGTTAGTATTCAAGTTGTTTGCTTGCCTTAGCTCTGTATCAACGAAAAAAATATGATTTCCCACATGTGCCCAACACTCTGCTGTTTGCAGCATTCCCTTACATATATAACCCCATTTAATTCTTAACTACAATCTTTTTAATCCCCATCTCACAGATGAAGAGACAGAGGCTTCAAGAACAATAGATTATTTTCACCATCACATTACATTTGAAAGGCAAAGCCATGTATTATTGCACCTCTTGTCAACCTCCTGCTCGTTTTGCTAGAAGTGATAAATCCATCCTTTGACCCAAGGGCAAAGTCAGTTGCTCTCTCTTTTTATGGGACATCCCAAGAGCCTTTGGGAAGAGGGTCTTGCCTCACAATCTTTTGCCACATCAAAGTGGCAGGAGGAAGATTCATTCTCATTCCCTCTTTGTTACACTGGGCGGATGCTGACATAACTATTTGCATGACCACAAACTTGGGCTCAAAGCATCACAAGGCCTCTGCCCTCCTCACCAGGTTTCTTGGCTTATTCTGAGGAAGAAAGGAGAACAAACGTTTATTCTCTACCTAGCTATCCGCCCAGCAATTTGCTAGGCTCTTTGCATGTAGTTTTATTTAATCCTCAGCACAAATCTGTAAGAGATGTACAATGATCCACATTTATAAACAAAGAAACAAAGGCTCATAGAAGTTAACTTGCCCATGGTCACGTGCTAGGGAACAACTTCAAAGTTTGTATATTTCCAAAGCCTTGGTTATCTCCATGTGCCAAGGTCTCCATGGGGCAACTAATATAAAAATTCCTTTCAAGTGTTATATATAGGGTGATCATCCAAATCCGGATAATTTTGAGAGCAAAAGGGAGGGGATTGCTATTTATATCAGGAAAAAAAGGCACAAATTGAGACTATCCCAAGGAAACCATGACATACAGTCACCCTGATTATAGTCACTCAAGGAAACATCACTCAAAAAAAAAAAAAGAAGGATATTCCAAAACCCATAAACCATGAGTGATAAATGTTTCATTCCAGGAGGGCACCATCATTCAGATGGTCAGGACCTAGCTTATCCTTTACAAACCTCAGAAAGAGAAGGAAATCCAACAAAATACTAGATGAGCTCCTCTCCTCCTGACCCTGTTGTTTTCCCAACAATCAACAAATCTGTATTGCTTGCCCCCATCATGTAACCACCACTCTAAAGCTGAAGCCAGGGAAAAAGAAGACCAACGCAGATAATATGCAACATGGACTTCTGGGGAACAGCCACCACGGAGGTCTTGCTCTGTTCTGGAACATAAACACTGGCAGGTGCCTCCAGATTTCCAAAAGCAGGTCAGGAAGACCAGCAGCTGCATTTTCTTCCATGACCTGCTTTCCCCCACAAGCACAGCTGTACTGTTATGAGAGGGAAGCTGCCTGAGAGGGGCCCAGTGGCCAGGATTCGGCAGCTCTGCAGATGTCAGGGGAATTAGGATTTCTTCCTCTCCCAGCAGTAGAATTCCCAGCCGGGCCCATGGAATCGCTGTGATATTTCAGTCTTGGCGGCTTTCAAGGACACAACCCAGAACATCTTTGCATTCAGAATTCAACCTCCCAGGGAATAATTGCTCCTTTCTACTTCGTGACATAATGCCCAATTATACATCATTATGTTTAGTTTTCAGGATGGGATTTTCAGATTCACAAACGATTTAGTGTCAACTAACCCCAACATCAGAACCCACTCACACAGAATGTACACTGCCCACTTTAATACTAGATTGTTCTTCCAGAGATACAGGAACACACACACACACCACTTCTTTGCATGGATGATTCAAAACTGGCCAGGACATCTGAGCTATCACAACACAAAGAAGAGAGCGTGCCTCCTCTATATAACCCAGTAGATAATTTTCATTCTCCAGGCTAGCATTTATAATCACTGCCCTGGCCACCAGGGGAGTCTGGCAGGCCTGCAGCCTATGGCAAGAAATTTTGTTAAATGGAAAACAATGCTTTCTCCTTTAAAACTCTGCCCACCCCCATCTGTGGAACCCATCCTGAAGCTACAGTTTGTGGACACTCACTCTGCAACTGACTAGCACCTAAGGTCCCCAGAACTACCTCCTACCAATGCCTATCTTCACCCCAGTAAAATTGCCATCCATCTCTTCACAGAGGCCAACAAAACACACACTCTCAGTGGGAAGCAGAGGATTTCCTTATTAGTCTGTCCAGATTTGCTAATGATCCACAGACACATGTCAAAGCTGGACCAAATTTTTGAGACCACCCCCAAGAGAGAACTATTTCTTTATCAGCAGTCTCATCTTCAGAACTTCGGCTATGACAGGTAGTGGTCCAAAATGAAACTGATTTTTACAACATTTCCTACCATGCAATTAACCTTTTTTCTGCAGAACGTTGTTTTCTAAATGTCTGATGCAAAACAGACTCCTAAATAAATATAATTTCCCACTCACCTTTAAACAAAAATATGCAGATTACAACAACTCTAAAGATGAACCTGAGAAGTTCAAGTTTTCAACCTGTGTTTTTTCCTCCAATTTTTAAAACCACGGTTTTCACTGAAAGCCAGTGAAACCTGGCTTCTCATGAGTGGCTGGAAGTTGAGCTGAGACAAGATAATGAAATGGCCTGGAGCTTATCACCAGCTTTCGGGATCCTGCCATAGAAAACCACTCCAACAAAGTCTGTCCCTGAGAAGGTCTGAGTCAAAAAGTAAGGGTGGTGGAGATATCTTTTCTAGGGAAGTGGGTGACTAATTGCCCACTCCACTCTGGCCCTTCCCAAGGGCTTTCCCAAGACCCTTCCTATGACTACATTTATAGATCCCAACTAAAGGGGACCTTCTTGGGTTCTTGAAGCCATACGACAAAGGTGGATTACTTAAGAAACAATTAGGTGCGTACACAAAGCAATTTGCAGGCAGCCGCACTCCTTCAGCTTTCTAAGTGAAGGGCCTTTCAAGGCTGATTTATAACACTGTCGTCTTCAGAAGGCAAAATAATTAATAGGAGCATGGACTTCTAATTTCAGTGACTTCCAGAGAAAGTGGATTTCATTTGATTTATGACGGCCGGTGACTTTGCATTTTATCAGTTCATTCACTCATTATTTATGCTGATGGCCAATTTCAATGGGTCGCTATCATCTAACTCGCTACTAATCAAAGAGAATTAGGGTTCACTGCATTATTTAGAAGTCGCTAATTTATCTTCAGAACAAGTAGTGAGAAGAGTTTAGGGCCTTCAATAAGAAAAAACTGAACAGCTGGCTGCAGCCAGAAAATTTGGTCAGCATTATAAATGAGTTTTATCAGGGGGATTTCAAGTAGACGAGTTTTGAGTTGGAAAGAGAGAAGGAAGGAAAGAAAGAGAGGAGCCAGGAGGAAAAACAAAACAGAATAAAGCCAGAAAAAAATAATCATAGATCCTGAGTTCCTACTGCAGTCTGGCCAGCCCCTTCATCACAAAAGACTAATCTAGTCTTGTAACCCAGGGATCTGAGTATATAATCTCAGTATTAAAATATCCCAGCACCCTTCAGTTTAGCTCAATAAACAAGTATATTTGCACTGAAATAACCAGAGTTCCCTTGTTTCTCATCTTAAAGTCATTTTAATATGTCCTAGGCACAAGATAATGGATCACATTTAAACATGAGAAAATTAAGTCCCATCAGCAAGTAATAATACCCAATCATATTCAATCATATTGAATAACAACCTCTACCAAAATGATCCTCTCCTAGTCAAGGTTAAGAAAACAACATTTTTTTTAAAAAAAAGTTGTTATTTTACTTTTAAAAAGATCCAGCTTTAAAATACTTCTGTGTAATTTCCCTTAAGGCAATATAGCTCTGTGTTCAAGCCTCCGGACTTTTGATGACTCTGTTTCCTCTGACCAAGATACTCCTCTTGCCATGCTTACCAAGTAAATTCCTCTTGTCTTTCAAATTTCAGTTTACCAGGTCTCTCTAGATACCTTTTCTCTGCTCGCCAACACCCTGAAACTCCCTTGGGCTGTTGTCCTCATTGTCTGTATTCCTCTGTAGATTCTAAACTCCATGAGAGTAGGAACAAACTGATTTGTTAGCTGCTAAACCTCAGCACTCCATGTATCTGCTGAGTCAATTTTGTTGAATATGTCGTTGCTTTGACTTTGATGTGTTCTACACCATCAGCAGTCATTCTCTCCATCCAAAGCCTACCCCTTAGGAAAACCAGATAGTGTTACATGCCAGCCACCCAGTATTTTTCTTGGCATCCTAAAAACCAAAGGGGAGGAAACCAGTACAAAATAACATCCTTCTTTGAATACTTTCAAGTTTGAAAGAGAATGCCCATAGCTTGAAGCTAATAAATGGCCCTGTCAGGTTGTTGGGGGAAGATCCAGCACATCCCGAAGGGAATACAAGGCTGCTAAAAACAAAGGTGCCATCATTTGCCATTTTCATAATAATTCTACTCTACTTTTTTTTTTAATGTCAAGATGCAAAAATGGCTATAGACTAATATAAATATAATCTGTAGAAAAATGTTTAATCTTTTTATTCGCAATCCAAACACCCCTTTTTAGTTTAGACATGGCTCTTCTAGTTTATATCTTTCCTGATGCCAGGCTATCAAGGTACTCATATAATAAATATGGCCTTATTAAACCAGATAGAGTAACCATGCTGAGTTATGACTATGAGATTTTCTTTAATATAAAACAGACACTATGTTTATCATATTAATGATCTGAAATAAAGTCTAGGATTCTATCATTGATTTCTATCCCATTTCACAATTTATATGCTACCATAAGTAAAATAAGACTCGTGAAACACAAACCAGTTTACCTTCCCACTCTCAGCAACTGCTTTGTCTTTTGGCTACAGATGCAGCAGTGTTTTCCTGTAACTAATACTGAAAAGTGTGGCCACATCGACATTGACACCCCTAGTTTTCAATCTTGCTTTCCTTCAGTATATGGGTTTTTACTGGACAGAACTGCTCAGGACTTTCTGAAGGCCCATGGACTGCCAAAAAAAATTGCATCAGCATCAAAGCTAGAAAATAGAAACTGCTTCTAATATTTACAACAGAAGGAATTTGATGCATGGAATTGCAAATAGAAATGATGGAGAAGCAACAGCAAGAAACCACGAACATCGATAGGCTGAAGAGACAAAGGGAGAACTGTGGCCAAGTCACCAGTCTCAGTTCAAACTCTGGCAGGCCATGTCTCATAGGAATTGGAGCCATGGCAGAGGTTCAGCCTCTAACAGAGAAGCCACCAAAAGTCGAGTGAAGAGAAGTGCCCTGGCCTGTTCCCTCCTCCTGCCTTCCAGGCTCCTGCCAGGGCCTCCCATGGGTCAAACCCAATAGGCAGCTGATGACGGAGCTTGGGGAAGGCTCCCGTGGGCAACAGCCCCCTGCAACAGAGAGTAAAGCACGCAAGGGCAAGAATGCATCTGAGGTCGAAATGAACCACGTCTCTTTCCCAAAGAGAAGGTCTATGAGTCAGATGAATCTAAAACAGAAAGGGGAGGCAGGGCGTTGTCCTATGCTGCTTTCACTTTTCTTCCCCACTGAGTACCTGAAGTCTGAGTACACAAGATAATTAGGGATAATTAAGGGAACAACTCCAGTGGATACAATTATAATTCATTTGGGGTATCCTGATGATTTACAAGCCTGGTTCTCCTTTGGAATTTGAAAATAAATAGACAGACGCATATGAAAACCCATGAAGAAGAAATCAGGAGGACCGGTCAAGTGGCGCATTGGTTAAGAATTGGCTTGGGATGCCAGCTCTGAGCAGCAGGACCCCGGTTCAGATCCCACATGAGGGACAGTGATGCTGAGCCCTCTACAGCTAAGATGCTGAACAACAGCTCGACCTGGAACTGGGCTGCCATGAGTTGCCTGCAATGGTGTAGGCTGCAGTGGAGCTGGCTGGCAGCTGGTGTGAGCTTTCATGAGCTGCCGTGTGTGGCCATCCAGAGGCCAGCGACCGATCTGCCTTACCCAGGAAGAGCGCAATGATGATACCCATATGGGCCAGTGAAGCGATGTCTTCCACAACTAGACAGAAGAACGAAAAAGACAGCAACTTGTCTGTTCCCCTTCCCTGATTCCCCAATGCTGTTCCCCTCCCCTAATTCCCCAATAAAATCTTTTAAAAAAAGAAGAAGAAGAAGGAGGAAGAGGAGGAGGAGGAGGAGGAGGAGGAGGAGGAGGAGGAGGAGGAGGAGGAGGAGGAGAAGAAGAAGAAGAAGAAGAAGAAGAAGAAGAAGAAGAAGAAGAAGAAGAAGAAGAAGAAGAAGAAGAAGAAGGAGGAGAAGGAGAAGAAGAAGAAAGCAGGAGATGAAGCAGCTATAGGCCTGGCGCCAAAGGCTGCACCACATCAGTGGGCCTCAGCAGAGCTCAGGGGCGTGTTTCTAGGCCTGTTGAATAAATAATGGCCTTGTGTAGAAAACTGCCAGTTTAGCCAGTGAAACAATGGGCTTCCGTCCCACTGCCCCCAAAGGAAAGCCACACTCTTCTTCAGCACTATTTAATGAAACATGAGCTGTTTTACCAGCAGCCAGAGGTGAAAAAGGCCCACCAAGTGGACTGAGGACTGTGACCACCAAGGCCCCAGACCCACTGCCTCTAGGAAACCTTCTCTACCCACCCCTGCCTACAATACTCTCAGTCGCAAAGCAGTTAGAGTGACATCTTTTTGACTGGATTCCAAGATCCCCTGAGGATAGAGACCAACATTTACTTTGCTGGTGGCTATGCTTGCTGTTTTTATTGTGGTAAAAACACATAACACACAATTTACCATCTTAAAACCATGTAAGTATATAGTTCAGTAGTGTTCAGTATATTCACATGGTTGTCAGAAGATATCTAGATCTCTAGAACTTTTTCATCTTGCAAAACTGAAATTCTATATCCACTAAATATTAACTCTGCCTCTTCTTTTTCCCATCACCCTCAGCCCTTTGCAACCACATTACTACATTATGTTTCTATGATTTTGACAACTTTAGATACTTCATATGAGTAGAATCATAATGGTGCTTGTCCTTCTGTGACTGGCTTCTTTCACTTAGTGTAATGTCCTCAAGTTTCAGCCATGTTGTAGCACGTGACAGGATTCCCTTCTTATTTAAGGCTGCATAATATTCCATTGTATGTATATCCCACATTTTGTTTATCCACTCATCTATAAATGGACACTTGGGTTGCTGTCACCTCTTGGCTGTTGTGAATAATGCTGCAGTGAACATGTATGTGCAACTATCTCCCTTTAAGACATTGCTTCTATATACACAGAAGAAGGATGGCTAAATAATACATAGTAATTCTCTCTCCAAATTTTTTTTAGCAGCCTCCATACTATTACCTTTCATGGCTGTACCATTTTACATTCCCACCAATAATGCACAAGTGTTCCAATATTCCCACATTCATTCTCATCAACACGTTATTTACTGTTTTTTATGATAGTAGCCATCCTAATGGGTGTGAGGCAATAGCTCACTGTGGCTTGATTTGCATTGCTCTTATGATTAGTGATATTCAGCAATTTTTCATATGCTTCATGGCTGTTAGTAAATCTTCGCAGGATGTCTATTTAAGTAACTTGCCCATTTTTTAAATCAGGTTGGGGTTTTGTTATTGTTGTTGTCTAGTTTAGAAGTTCCTTAGACATTCTAGATATTAACCCCTTATAAGATAGGATTTGATAATATTTTCTCCCGTTCTACAGGTTGCCTCTTCACTCTACTGATAGTTTCCTTTGATGTACAGAATTTTTAAGTTTGATGTAGTCCTATTTACCTATTTTTGCTTTTGGTGTTATAGCTGAGAAATCATTGCCAGACCCATTGTCCTGAAGCTTTCCTCCTATGCTTTCTTCTAAAAGTTTTATAGTTTTAGGTCTTGCTTTTAGATCTTTAATCCATCTTGAATTAATTCTTGAACATGGTATAAAATAAGGGTCCAACTTTGTTATTTTGCATGTGTATATTCAGTTTTGCCAACACCATTTATTGAAGAGACTGCCTTTCCCCATTGTGTAATCTGACACCCTTGTCAAAAATCATTTGACCATATACAAAGGGTTTATTTCTGGGCTCTCTATTCTGTTCCAGTGGTGTCTATGTCTGTCTTTAAGTCGGTACAGCACCATCTTGATTACTGTTGCTCTGCAGTATGCTTTGAAATGAAGAAGTGTAAGGCCTCCAACTTTGTTCTTTTCCAAAATTGGTTTGGCTATTCTGGGTCCCTTGATATTCCATACAAATTTTAGCGTGGTTCTTTCTATTTCTGCATAAAATGCTATTGGGATTTTGATAAGGATTACACTGAATCTGTACATTGCTTTGGGGAGTATGGAAATTTCCAAATATTAAGACTTCCAATCTACCAACACAGGATGTTTTCCCATTCATTTGTATCTTTAATTCTTACAGCAGTGTTTTGTAGTTGTCAGTGTACCAGTCTTTCACCTCCTTGATTAGGTTTATCCCTAAGTATTTTATTATTTTTGATGCTTCCATAATTAGGATTGTTCTCCTTTGTTTTTTCTTGCTGTTGTCATCATTTATTTTTATTTTTGCCTTTATTCCACACTTAATGTACAAATGATGGACATTACGACATTATGTATGGAATAGAGGCTGTTAATGTGTTGCTTTTCACAAAACATTTGATGCCAAAGAAATATTTTTTGAATGAATAAAAGACTGATTGCATTTGTCTCCAATTAACCTAAAAGGGAATGTGAAGAGGGTTGAAACTTTTTCTTTCCAACAGTAAGGCTATCTTGGCCAGTTCCTTTCAGTGACTTCAGTATAGACAATAAAGACCTTTTTAGCCTAAAGCTTCAACTTCTGACTTGTTTGGGTTGATAAAAATAATTTTACCAAATGCAATGAAAATAAGACTAAGCCATGATTTCTCTCATTATTTGTCTTGTGCCTTTTATCTGAGACTCGATCATTATTCACTTTACATACTAAGACTCTCTTTCCCTTTAATTATTATGAATGGTTGGTATGAATTTGCTCAGTAAGCTGGATAAAGGTTTATGTGTACCTTGCTGAGTTTAAGGAGAAAAGCTCCCAAAAATAAAACAAACAAATATATCTAAACACTAAACAAATAACAACAGCGGCAGCATTCCTACGTGAAGTAAATGCATTACCTCTTATTAAGAGAGCACCCTTGGCATTCTCATACCACTTTCCCCATGGAGGCCTTTATGATCTTGGATTTGAAATCCTAAGGAGCGAATTCCTTAGACAGAGCAAAAAGTTAAATCAGTTGCAGTGATAATATGAAACTTTGGGGCTAGGCCCCCACATGGTGACTATGTATCCTGAAATGCTAGGGAAAATTAACTGGGCAGATTAAGAGAGATTTTAAGTACTGAAAATTTTCTACCACCATTTCCTTCTTCCTTCTCTGTCCCCAAGAGGTTCTTTCATTTACGGATACAGTCAGTGCAAGAGGGCTCTTTCCCAGTTTTTCTTCTCTCTATCTAAGTTACATGAAATTCAACAAAGCAGATCTACCTGTGACATAGCTACAAAAAATGCAGGCATGCCAGGGGACCCACAATCAAGACCTCAAAATGGGGACAGAAGTGCAATAGGTGGCCTGATTCCCGGCTAAAGAAGTCACAAAGCCCCTCACCTTCGCAGCTGCCTGGCACTGTGACCTTCTCCAAATTAAAGAAAAAAAGAGAGAGAGAGAGGTGCAAGAACCCGGCCTCATCGCCACCATTACAAAATGCCTGGCTTAGGAAGGAAGTGAGCAGGAGACTGTCAAAGGTAGATGAGAGGCACAGAGGCTGGGGGAACACGGGATTCGCTGCTGGCGTATCATGACAGCCAGGCAAAAGCTGAAGAGTGGGAGTTTTTGAAACAAATGCCAGTTAAATGATCCATTCAGTTATACTTGATATGTCTGGTATACTATAGCTTGTTCCAGATGTCAAATAATATTGCCAAACTATGCTCACTAATGTGAAAACCATTGTTGCTGATAAGCCTAAGTGTTGTTGAATTTGTGCAACAGCCACCCATCTGCAAACAAAATATTGCATTAGAAAAAAAAAAAAAAACCTATGGCTCATAATTTAAGCCAACAAAGGGAGTGACTGAAAAATGTAACTTATAAAAAGCAGTTTTCCCCTGAGAAACTTTTTTTTCAAAAATAATATTTCACATTTACACATTTAAGTTATATTCAATTTTATACAAAAATTATAGTAATTGTCCTTCACCTAACATGAATGTTATAATTATACTTTCAGCAGTGCTGCGCTTCAACACCGAGCCATAAGAAAAGTATGCTATGTTCACAACCAACCCTGGAAGGAACAAATAGATTTGCAGCGTTTGATGTGACCCCTTTAAACATGCAGCTCTAAAAATATCCATTGTTCATAAAATTCATAAAGGGCTGGATATGTACATTTCCAACTCTCCTTCCCATTCGATATATATGAAAATGCAATTTACTGTATGTCAAATGAAAAATGCAGTTTTCAAATGCATTGACAACAGGTGCTAGTTAAATGATCAGGCGCTGTTTGTTACCTAGTCCCTTACTCTCATTTGCAGCAAGATAAATTGCATTTTAGAAGAGTAGTGTGATCTAAGGGGTCTTGACATGTTTTTATTGATTTGCATAGGTTATATGCATGTATTCCTGTTTGTAGGCAAATAGAGCCACAAGTAAATTCAAGGCTCTGTGCCTGTGTTTCAAGAAAATTGGAGTCATCACGGGGGAGCCAAGATGGAGTGAGCCTGGGTAAAAGAGACACATCCAGCCTGCTGGAATCTCAGAACCTCTATTAAGATTTATAGGCTGTAGGATTCTTTTGGGCTTCAACATTATTCTTAGTAAACCCTTTCTGTCTTCTGTTGTTTATAAAAACTGGCAGCTTTAGCAAAGACAGAAGCTTAAGTTGTAGGTAGCACAATTTAACATAATAGTTCTCGCCTGTCCTCCAAATAGCCTAATGCTGATTTTGCAAAAGGAAAAGAGAAAAGGGGAAGAAACGCCACATGAAACCACATACCATAGGCTGTTGCTCTGACACGGATGGATTTGGCTGTCACTACAGAAAAGCATTGGTAAAATTTGATTATATTTCTAATGTCAAAATTTACTAACTATTTAGACTCCCGGGTTCCATTTCTCATTTGATTTTTCATTTTGTTATCTCAGCACCATCAGGCCCATCACAGAGAGTAATGCACCAATTAGCCCAGGGAGTCACTCACTCAGAAGGGACTTTTTCATCCACAGGGGACTCCCCTCTCTGCTGCCACTCCCCCAGCCAGGCTGGGGCCTGCCCTTTCCTCCAAGACTCACACAGCTCTCACCACCACCTCCCTCCCCACCCTTCCTCTCCTCACCTCCAGCCAGAGAATTTGCCTTATTTTTTAGAGTCAGAACATTTACAAAGGTATGGATGGCCATACCACATCCCTTCTGCTATGGCCTTATTTTCGATAGTGTTGTTATCGATCTTTTCACCAATTTAATGTGGGGACTCTAGTACCTTATGGTTCTGAACCTTAGCTTCTGAAAAGCTCAGTAACAACTCCTGACCTTCCGTTTTCCACTGTACCTGCCACGTGCTTTGTCCACAGCAGAGGGTTGACACAAATACTTTAATGTGACAATAATGAGCACCGCCCCTGCATGGGGCTTTATACTTTTCAGTGCACTCCTCTACACACTGCCCCATCTGATCCTCAGAGCTGAGGTGTACGGCAGTCATCATCATCATCTTCACTTCCCCTGGGTTAAAGGAGTTTGGCAGAGA
The DNA here is from genome assembly GCA_033961575.1 of Aselliscus stoliczkanus. Classification (NCBI taxonomy): domain Eukaryota; kingdom Metazoa; phylum Chordata; class Mammalia; order Chiroptera; family Hipposideridae; genus Aselliscus; species Aselliscus stoliczkanus. The sequence goes on from CM066729.1 coordinate 131,740,990, forward strand.
AGCCCGGGTGACGAGTTCAAGTTTTGCAGCAGTTCAGGGTGAGTGGGCACCAGAACTCAGGCCCTCAGTCCAGAGTTTGTCCCCTTTCTATGCACCATGCTCATCACATCAGGATGGAACTCAAACCCAGTGTCTTATGTGCATCTTCATAAGAGTGAAAAAAAATATTTGCCCGCTTACTGATATGTATGTCTTTACTTCCGGTAACCCCATGCATTTATTTCCAGTAACACCATACATGAAGACATGTTGAGAGCTTATCTAGTAGCTGGGTCCATCATGGTCAATAATCATGCCTTACTTCTTCCCTGAACTCATTCATTCATCTCTTCAAAACACTTCCAAAAGCCTATTCTTTCCAGCATTGGGCCAGGTCCAAGGAAACACAGATAAATAAGACAGGCTCTCTGCCCTCACAGAGCTTCCAGGCCAGTGCTGTGGCACTCTTTGACCATGATCCACCTTATATCTAACGTGATGACCCTGCACGTATGCATGCACACATGCATGACACAGCCCTCTGAGAAAAAGCTTCATAAAGCAACATTTAACCTTACCATGTGCAATGCTCTGGTATTGTCTATCTTATTTTATTCTGTCTTATTCCATCTGTTGATATTTGTAAAATGCTATTTGCAGCCCTCTAAATTAATTTCACCAACAGATGACCCCATAGTTTGAAAACCACTCATCTAAGTGTGGAATGACCTAGCTCAGGGAGCAGCAAACACTTCCTGTAAAGAAAGGGCCAATAAAATATTTTAGGTTTCATGGGTCCATCAGTAAAATAAAGGACATTATATAAGCACTAACAAGAGAAAAAAGTTTTCTACTTAAGTTTTATTGATGAAATTCAAAATATTGTAATAATAATTGAGTATAATTTTTTGTAACATAGATTTAATAACGAGGACAGCAAAATTTATGAACACTGCAATTCAAATTTTCTACAATTTTCATGTGTTACAAAACATTATTCTTCTCTTGATTTTTCTAATTATTTAAAAATGTAAATAAATCATTTTTAGCTCATGGACATATGAAAAGAGGAAGGAGGCCATAGTTTGCCAACTCCTGATATAGAGCAAGACCAGTTTTTACTGATATCCCTAAAATTTCAATTGTTTTTATAATCCTGGGTATTGAGAACAACTTCAACTGGTGCTTAAGAAAGACCCCCAAAATGTCGATCTCTAAACAACCAAGAAACATTAAATTTAACCCTCTCGATATCCTATGAGTTTGATCCCATTGTATCTCTATCTCACCAATGAAGAAATCAAGACAGAGGGGTAACAGGACTAGCCTAAAAGCTTCCAAGCCCAAGGTTAAGTGCACTACATCATCTAAGCAGTGACAGGGCCTGGCTGAGATGACCAAGAGGTGAAGACCAACATCAACTCCGGAACAACAAACCCTCACACCTCAGAGGCACCAGCAGAGATCGTCATGCTCTCCAACACACACATGTTCTCGTATGCCATTCCGCTTACCCCAAAATGCCAACGTCACCTCTACCTGCTTCTTGTACACTAACACCGAGAACCTGCAGGGGGCTTGGATCTCCAAGTCTCTGAATGGTAAGTAATCACTTGAGCTGCAACATAAGTTAGCACTGAACCTGATTCCCAAATTAGTCTTCGTGTCTTAAAGGGTATTAAGCAGGAAGACAAATCACACGACCCGACGTCTCCCCACTCACTCCCCACCGCCCAGTGCATCTGGCCAAGAACCCACGCAGCCAGAGGCGGCTGCATGTGGCGTCCACAATCGATGACCCCGGCTCCCAGGATGGGCTCGAACCTGGTACGTGTGTTCTCCCTGGGAGCAATCATTCATACAGACATAGCACAGCATTCCAAGCTTAGGTTATACTTATGCTCAATAAGAAACTGTGGGAAACCCAGGGCTACTCCACATTTCTGAGGACACGTGTGCTGCACTGGAGGGTTTGGGGGCCCATGAAAGGAAATGATTAAAACACACCCAGCATGTAAACACGTTATATTATCATGTTGGTAATGCTTTAGGAACTAAGTGTGTTACCTCTAGAAAAAATGTGGATTCAGTGTTAGCTAAAATAATGCTTGTCTTTACTTCAAACTGAATCTCCAGCACTGTGGTCTATAAACTGCTGAACATGACCCCCAGGGCGAGGAGTATATAAACTCTGTTGAACACGACCCTCAGAGCGAGAGAGTATATATATGAGCATTATCACAAAACCCTGGCCCGGGTAGCATTTACAACACAGACGGGGCCCTCTGATCGTAGACATGTAGGTCTTTAAACAAGAGCACTCACAAATAAACACATTGAAACTTAACATGCCAAATCAAAGCATATGCAGGAGGCAACAATGGACAAAAAGTAAACATCACAAGTTAAACACATGTGAGGTTACAGTAGATACTTCCTATTCTAAATGACTTACTGCAGTTTCTCACTTTCGCCTTCAGGTATTCAAGGTCTTAATAATGCATAGCTTGTATGAAGAAAAGGGACAATTGTAAAACTGTAGGTTATTTTACTCTTCATAGTTCATTAGTAGCAAGAGAAAGCAATATCTCGTCCATAACTCTGTATTAGAGCTTTATCGCTTTGCATTTTCCCCACCTAGTCTGGTCTGCAAATGAATTAATACATACACATACACACACACACACACACACATACACACACTGAAAACAGATTCATAGGTGCAATATCTCTGGCACTACATGTGAAGCTCGAGGCAAGTGGACTGCAAGGATTTAAGTATATGACGACAACTCCTACATGAAAACACTATAAAGAGAACTCATTGTGCAATTAATCCTAAGTCAATGTTCATAACAATTGTAGAGTGCTTTAAAGTTCACAAAATGCTTTCACTTGGACCAAGCCCGGGAAGAAGGCATTGCTATCTTTATTTAACAGACTGGGAAAATGAGGTTACAAATGACAGGGCTTCCTATTTTTTGCTAGGAGACAACGGATTGAGGGATTAAGATCAGCAACCTGGGCTGTGCATAGAGGTGGAGGAAGGCCTGTCAGTGTATGCAGGCCAAGACCTATGCTCTCAGAGGCCTGGAAAGTAAAAGGGAAGAGAGACAAGGGACAGGAGTACAATTGTCAATGAAGCTTTGCCAATATGAAAAAAAAAAAAAAGTTTCTGGCCAATTTCACAAAACAAATTGTAATGCATCATTGCAAAAGTTGGATACATGTGAAGGAAGTAGAATTAAAAGTACGAAGGTCAAAAGCCATAAAGCTTTTTACTCTCTGGCAGATCTGGAGCAGGCAGCGTGATGGGGCAGTTAGGGTTAGTGCAGGATGAGAGAGAAGGAGAAATAAAAGCAGCAGCCCTCTCTAGCTGTAGCCCCAAAGCTCATACCACGTTATGGGTGCCCAGAGAGTGGATTGGTCCACATACCCACCCCATCCGTATATGCCCTTATTTCCACAGGAAAAACAAAAAAAAGTGTGTTCAGCAGAATCATAGCACATGTACTTTGTTTGTGCTTATTAAATAAAAAGAAAGGATCACCTTCAACGATATTAATGATGGACTGGCGGATGAAGGATGCCTGTGAAAATTCACAACATCTGTTTGCTCCACTCTCTTCTCAGCATGCTGCACCTATTTCTCATGCTTAATGATGCTCAGCCACTCTGCAAGTTTTACGAACAAATGTGTGTTTAGCCACATTCATCATTCTGAATGAGCGTTCCTGATGAAGCCTCCACTGGCCTGTTTCGCTCTTTCTGCTACACTTTAACAAATGACAACTGCTCTACGTATTTTTCATTTGTTAAAAATAAAAAGCTAAGTGAAGGATAGGCCTGGAGGATTTTTTCCCCCTTCTCTTTGATTTGCCCAGAAACTTCGGCACACCATCTACTGTATTTCTACAGCCCCCAGCCCTGGCACAGATGAGGACGTACCAGGAGAGCTTGCCTAGAACCTTTGGTGTCAGAGCATCGCCTGCCATGTCCTGCCTATAGAGACCTGTCTTGGCAATGGCTTCCCTCTCTGTAATCACCCAACTCCGGAATCTCTATCACACAGTATGGTATTTAAATATATGCCATCACTCTTTACTGGGCAGGAATTGCAACCAATAAGTTGGCAAGAAATCAGGAAATACTGTGTGTATTACGAAGAATGTCACCTATTAGATCGGAGAGTAGGAAACAAATAAATAGTTGTTAAATTGAACAGCAGTATTTCTCTCCAGTTCTTCAGAAGAAAGCCAAGATGCTCACTTAGTTTTGACAAACAAGGTAATATTTAGATGATTGCAAACTAAGAAGCTTCAGCTCAATCAAGAGGCTCAACGTTTTCATCCTAGAAAGCCTGAATTCACCATTGGAATAACCCACATAAGTCAGGTCAAGTTGGCTAGAATCCAAGGGTTCAAAATAGCAGAGGTATTATAATATGTTAAGGACTAATCTTTCAGAATTTATTTTCAAGTGATTGTTTTTATTCTGATCATTTAATTAGGAGCATGGAAAGCAAAAAAGTAAGTATTTCCTCTGTATTAAACATTCAGAATCATTGGAAATCAGATTAAATTATATCTCATAAGACAATACATTTTTCTCAATATTTGCAATGCTGAATATTATATTAGTATTTGTATTACATTTGACTCAGCATGCACTGCAAAACATTTTACAAATGAAATGATCATATTATAAATTCAATAAAGCCACACTGTCATATCACCAGTTTTAACCACAGTGGTTTCTGGTTTTTCCACCTCCTGATCATGCTATGAAAAGAAGAATGTTTCAGTCATCAAATTTAGCTGCTTCACCCACCCCTAACCTTTTTTAAAAAAAATATCCCATTAGTGACTGTGGGTTTTATATAGTTCATTAACTGAATTGTTAATATACTTTTATCTAGTTAAAAAAAAAAAAGCTTCTAGGATCAGACACAAAAAGCTTTTAGGATGTATCTATTCAACAACAAAGAAGCTAAACTTTAGCAGACACAGTTAAGAATTGGTTAAAAGCCTAAAAATCAAGAAACCTTAACCAGAAATCCATCAACATTACACAGGTATCTATTAAGGTCCTACTCCAAAGGTTCCCTGGAGACCACAGTCCACCAAGAAGCCTTGGCATTCTTGAGCCCTCAAATCCATACTTGTCACAGCTTGGCTAGAGACAGAATAAAAACCATACATTAAAAATATGTGTATATTAATCTTGAACTTGTACCACCTTTGTCCATTCTATTTTGTTTTATGAACACCCACTACTAAAGATACAACTATTGTCATGCAGGCAAACATGAAAATGTTTGGCATTTCAATAAGCTCTTCAAACCTAAAAGGGTTTGATGCAACTATCCTCAAGGATCCACCCAACTCCGACCCCCTCCATAAGGGTCTCCCCAGCTCCCCCAGTCCACAGAGATCACCCGCATCTTTGAAACACATGAGGAGTAGCTATCGGTGCCGTACAGTTTAACTCCACCCAGCACTACTGCTTACTGATATTTTGCTATCTCCCCTCTACAATTAGAATATGATCTTACTAAGACCTGGGATCTCATTTCATACTTCTTTTATATCTCCCATGTTATCTAAACTCAGCACTATACTGAACACTAAGTCATAGCTGTCTATATCAATATCAATATCAATATCAATATCAGTACAACAAGTCCTCAAATAATGTCTTTTTGCTCAATGTCGCTTCATTATAACCTTGATGAGATGCCATGGGAAATTAACTCTGGTTTATATAAATTAGCCTATGGTAAAACTGGTTTTGCTATACATGCCATTTTGTGTAAAGGGACAGAACCTATAGACACATTGAGGACTTAACTATATATCGATACAGATATCCACACATGCTCATTTATTTTGTCTTATGTATACAATGAGTCTATGCTTAAGTGTGAATGAGATCTTTATTCTATTCATTCTTTTACATGTATTAAGCCCCTCCTGCTTTAGGTACTATGAGAGATGCAATGATAAATAAATTCCTCAATGGCATTATAATGCACCTACTGTGGCCAATGCCATTAAAAATTAAGTACTGGAAGTAAAAGAGGAGATTAAGAGAAAGAAATGATCATCTGGGGATAGAGAAAATAAGAGGCTCCATGTACACGCATAGCATTTGAGCCAATCCTTGAAGGACAGGGATTGTTGGCACGTGAAAATATGGGCAAAAATTTCCAGGCAGAGGAAATAAAACACAAGTGAAACTATGAAAGCTCAAAGGTGGGGTGCTCCCCTGAGTGCAGAATAGAAAATTTCTCTTTGTAAAAACCCAAGATTTAACCTAGCTTTACAGACCAGTTTAGAAAAATCCTATGGCCTTACCAAAGGGACCTCTTCACATTCTCATCATCATACGTATTGCCCTTTAGAAGCAACAGAAATATTGCATATGAGTCCCCAGTGGCACAGAGTCCCAAAGGACAAGCTGAAAAAAATAAATTTCCTCTTCTGAATACTCCTCGACTCGGTGCTTAAATTTCGTGACCTGATTTCTTTGAGGCCTCTGCTCGAGTTAACTTTCCTGTTTCGCTTGTGGAGGGCTTAGCACCCGACACCACCTCCAACCCTCTGGAGCTCTATAACATGTTGGCTGCTGCAGCCTTCTCTGCAGCTGCAGAAATTCAGCAAAAGCCAATGCTCGTTTGCTCCAAAGGTCTTTCTCTCTCCTACTGGAGACATGGACCTTTGGAATACCTCCCGATATTTCCTCAGATATAACTTTCACCCCAGAGAGCATAAGAAACTCTTTCCTCAGTCCTCAGTTTCTATCACTTTAGTCATCCTGAACCCCTAGCATATGAGACAGTGATGATTCCTTTTCCTTATTCTATCCAAGTGCCTTTTAAGAGAAACTGTGCTTGATAATGTTTTTGCTCTGAATTGATGGGTGCTGACCGTAACAGGTCCACAATATCGCAAGAACACCAATAGGAAACTCAACTGTCACCTCAAAAGAAACTCAGCACCAAACTGCAGTGCCACTTTGGCTAATTCACTCTTAACCTGTAGACAACTGAAACTCATCATCTTTTTTTTCTCAAGAAGCCTTTGATTTGCAATGACAGGCCACAACCAAAGAACCATAACAGTGGAGAGTACTAAAGGGCCTTGGCAATCACTGATTAATTCCCTCATTTTGTAGCTGACAAAACTGAGGCCCAAAGAAGAGAAACGGCCTGTTCTGTCATGCCCCCTTTTCAGTATCCCAGGTAAGACTGAAATCTCGGTTTCCTGACTCCTAAATTAGTTCCTTCCTCTCCTACAAGTTGTTTATCAGCCTTCTAAAGGTTGAGAAAACTCAAAGAACAGCAGTGTGGTGGGCTGATTCATACTGAATATGTCTATATCCCACTTCCCCCAAACCTGTAAATATTACATTACATGGACAAAGGGGCTTTGCAGATGTGATTAAGTTAAGGATCCTGAGATGGCAGGGTTAGTTTGGAATATCTAGGTGGGCCCAATGTTTTCGCCATGATCCTTATAGGAGGGACACAGGAGGAGTTAGAGAAGAAGGCGATATGATGACAAAAAACAAAGATGAAGTGATAGGCTTTGAATATGGAGGAGGGGGCCACAAGCCAAGGAATCCAGGCTGTCACTAGAAGCTGAAAAAGACAAATGAACAGATTCTCAAAACTAGTCAGAGCCTCTTGAAAGAACCAGCCCTCCTCACACCTTAATTTAGCCCCGTAAAACCCATTTTAAACTTTTGACCTCCACAACTATAAGAGAATTCGCTTGTGTTGTTTTAAGCCACTTGATCTGTGGTAATTTTGCTGCAATGGCAATAGGAAACTCATACAGATTTGGGTACCGAGAAGTGTAATGCTGCTATGACAAGTACCTAAAAATGTGGAAGCAGCATTGGAAATTGATAATAAAAACTAGAGGAATTTCAAGAAGCATGACAGAAAAGCTAGGTTGCCTTAGACAGACTGTTGGTAGAAATACTAGGATTCTGACTCTTTAGTGAGGACTCAGAAAGAACTGAGGAGTGTGGTAGAGAAAAACAGTATTCTTTTAGAGAATGCTTAGTCATCATAAACAGACTGTCGGTAGAAGTACAGACATTAAAGGTGCTGCTGGTAAGATCTCAGAAGGAAATGAGGAACAATGGTAGAAAGAGGATTCCTGTTAGATAATAGCAGAAAGATTAGCTAACTGTCCTACAGTTGGATAGAAAGCATAATTTGTAAGCAATGAAATTGGCTATTTAGCTGGGGAGATTTCCACACAAAATGTCGAAGATGCAGCCTAGTTTTCTCTTGTTGCTTATAGTTACATGCAAGAAGAAAAAGATAAATTGATGAACTGTTATGCAAAAAAAAGAACCAAGACTTGATGATTTGGGAAATTCTCAGCCTATTCAGATTGCAAAGGATGCTAAAATTAGGAAATACACTGTCAGGAAAGGATGCTGTGGATAACCTTTAGTTAGTGCTTCACAAGAATAAAAAGATCAGACTATTTATTCACATAGAGAACACTTTGAAAAGATTAGGCTCATGAATCCCTTCAACCATGTCAGCAGACGCCAGAAAATGAGATAGGATTATCCAGGGAAAACCTATGGAGGACCCTCATGTCTCATGGAATGAATCCCATGACATACAAGGGAGATCACAAGGTTTTTGAGAATGCTATATCAGCAGAATACTAACAGTTTGGACTAAAAGGAGCACAGAGAAGGTGAAATGTAAAAACACCGTCAGGTAACCAAAATTCCACAGACAGGAGACAGGCTGATAAAACTCCTCAGCTGTAAACATATGTGACCTGTCATGGGAAAGGAAGGGGGACCCACAATGCAGAGCCTCAGACCCAAAGGGTAATGCTCCAGACCCAGAAAGCAGCTCTTCAAACCATAGCAGATTACTCCCAGACCTTAAAACAATGGAGCTTGCCCTGCTCGATTTAAAAAATTGCTTAGGACTGGTCAATGACCCCCTTTCCTTTCACTTTCCCCCTTTTCTGAATGGAATGTCTAAAACTGGTATGCTGTGTCTATCCCAGCATTGTACTTTGGGAGAAGATAACTTATTTCTAGGTCCACAGAGAATAATTTTGCCCAAGAATGGATTATACACAGAGCCTTATCCATAGCTAATAAAGATTACTTAAGGTCATGAAATGTGGTACTTTTGAGCCGATGAGACTTAGATGAGATTTTGGACTTGAAGTTGTAATGGTTGAGACTTTTAGGGGCCTTGAGATGAGGCAAATGTAGTTTTCTATGTGTGGTTGATATGAGTCTTTGGGAGACACGGAGAAAACATTTGTGGCCATTTGTTACAGGTGGAATAGGCTGCTAATGTGCCAGGAGAGAAGAGGCAATCAGAGGAGGAGACAGCCCACCACAAATGCTCTTCCTGATGGAGACATCACAGCCCTTGAAAGTAGCAAGCAACATCAACCTAATCTTCTTGCTACACCACCCTTGTAGGCAGAAACCCTGGAATATGAGATGCTTTTCAGGGGGCTTTTCATGCTGTACCATCTGCTGGCACTAGCCCTGTACAACCCTCTCTTTCTTGTGCCAGTCAGATATTCTATAACATGACAGAAATAGGAAAACTATACTTTCTGATTAAAATTAGGAAGCATTAGAAACACGTTGTATGCTATTTTCAGGTACCAGGGATTGGCTGGAAGGTTCCAAAACTAGATATCAAAATGTTTAGATTTTTCTAGACATTTCAATAGTTTAGTGCACAAAGTATTTTAAAATGAGACTTCCACAGAAAACCTGTGATATGTGCTCACCTTATTTATTCAGGAATCTAGAGAGAATGCGATGATATACATGGGATCTCAGGGTCAAAGTTCACCAAAATGCAGGCACCTGAAGACAGGACCCAAATCCCTGATATGCACAAAGATCAGCCAGAAACTTAGGGTCAAGTTCAGTAACTAAAGCAAATAATGGTCATCACTACCCCCTGAGTACCTGTTAGGTTCTTGGAGCTTCACACAGACCATTTTGCTAATAAGAGCCCCTCAAGGGAGAGTACTGAAATAGACATTCAAAGGGGTTAGATAACAATTTCCCAGGCAATCTTCATCAACAGCTAAGTGGCTGGGTTGGGGCCACAAAACACTTCCCACTCTACCATGCTGCCAAATAACTAGATCCAGTGATCAGAGAACATCTGCGATGAAAGGAATTCAAAGGAGAGAAGTCATTTGATTGGACATGGATGAACAGACATAGCTAAAGCCAACAGCAGAAAAAATCTTCTGTCGTGATGAAGTAACCAAATAAAGTTGGGATACAAGCCATCAACTAACATCTCTCAACAGCAAAACATTTTGACTTATTCTAAAATGTATGCATTCAACATTCATTCAACAAACTGAGCTAGGTATTAACCGGAATTTAACACCCATAAGATAGTATTCCTTACCCTAAAGAACTTATGGAAAGACCAAGAACTTAGGGAAGAACTAACTGATCAGTGTAATTAATTTATTTGACTCTTTCTTCTGGAAAAAACCTAAGGGAGTTAATGAAAGCCGCAAAGTAGTTACTAACATATCCTAAGGAAGAAAAAGAAATAAATCTATTTTCTTCTTTAAAAGGATACAATCAACCTTGGAGGTTGATTCAGAACAGCAGAATGAGGTAAAAATAAAGTGAAAAAAGTGACTTTGTTTTTTTAATATCCTAGAATGTTCATTTTTCTCTTAAAAGAATTATTTTATAAACTGCTTATCTCAGAACTGAGGCCAATAGAGAGAAGTTACAGGGCCACAGACATCCCATCCAAACAAAGATCATCCTGAGAGCTGCTCATCAGTAGTCCAGCTGCTTCTCCAAGTACTTAGCACCTCACCACTCGAAGGGTTAAGCAAGAGGCTGATCAACTGGATTCCAGGCTGGCATCAAATGGATTCCTTCTTTGGGATGGGAAGCTGGAAAGGATGGCCTCACAAATCCCCCCTTAGATTTATGTGATTCCCGAACTACCAACTCGTCGAAAGGTCCTGGCAGATCATTCAAGGTCATTTGGCGCAAACAACATTCAAAGAATGTTCATTTTCCTAACTTTTGAGTCTAATGCTAGAGATCATCTTGTCACAAAAACTCTAGGCGACACGAGTTCTCTAAATACAGCTAAACTAGTCCTTCGCCTTGACCCGTAGGACCTAACCCTGTGGGCTGAACGGCAGCACCAGCTGACCCTGAAAGGCTTCTCCCAGCCCCACGTTCCTGCAGTTCCACATCTCACTTACCTGTCTGGCTGAGTAAATTACTACAGGAAATACCTGCCTCAAAGACTTATAATGAAAAGAGATTCAAGAGGACAACGGCCAAGTGAAGCAGCATTCATGAGAACTCTGAGATGAAAATTCCCAGTCGGCCTTAATGCTGGAGAATTTACTTTAGGGTGTAAAAATAACACGTACTGCTATATTTCTTCACTTTATTTGCTCTCCTCTGCAGAGATTACTGCTGTGTGCACAGCGTCGTAAAAGTGGAGAAGGTCAGGTTGACAAAACTTCATGGTTGGGAATAATCTTTAGCCCTCCAAATATATGCTCCTTGCAACTTCCAGGCCACAAAAGCAAACTCTGGTTTGGAAAATGCCAAGTCTCATCTTCAAGGAAAGTCAATAACTTCCAAATGGCCCCAAGATCACATTTGTGTGGTTATAATAAACCATTAAAAACATTAAGGAATAATTCAGATTGAAAGAGCTTTCAAGGTTATTTTTTCTTCTTCTCAGTTTTGGCAAAGACAATATAAACCTCAGTGAAGAAAAAGCCTGCTAAATAAAATAGGAAAATGATAAAATTAGACCTGGTTGAACTTGCTGCTCATCTACCAACAACTTAAGAAAATGATAATATTTTTGCAGCAAAAAGATATTTTGGAGCTTCTCTGTGGAAGAAAATTTACTTGTTTTCAGGTCTGAGATAGTTTGGGATGGTTATAAAGAATCTTTCCTTTTCCTGGGGAGCAGTGTCCTCTCAAACCAAACATGAAAACAATTCAAAAGTTTGGTCAGGTTTCAAAGGAGACGGTATAGGGTACACGAGGAGTGCTATTCAACACACCAGCCCCAAACTGTATCTAAAAGCCAGAAATGAAAACAGGTTTGAGGGTGTGCAAGCAAAACATATGATTCTGTGTTTCCCCAACAATAATTGCCCATCAACAATGCCAGCTCTTAGACTGCAGTTCTAAGAAAGCCCAAACACTCCCAAGAATTCCAGCCTATCCTGGAATTAAGGCCCCACTGCAGAATGTTACAACAGCTGGAACACCAGAGATCACCATCTTTCAGACCTCATATGAAGCCACAGCATGATAAACAAATTCAATGAAATTACGAATTGGCAAACTGTTTGCAACAAATGTTATTTCCTGGATAACAAGATGGATAACGTACATTCTGCAACATATGCGAGGAATTATTGAAAACAGATGTAAATGTTCTCAAACTCGAGTCTTTCTTTGGCACAAATCTGAAAACGTTGATTTTGCTCTTCACTTTACAGCAGCGCCAATGTACCTCAAATAGTAACCCTTGTACTGATCAGAAGATGCTTTAGGAAGATGTTTCAGCTGTCCTCCCGTATTTCATAATGTGTGTGATAGGGAAGGTATTTGTTCCAAAAGCCCTTCTATATCACACCAAATAAAAGGGTGAATCCTGAATGGAAAAGCAAAAGCAAGGATGAAACAGAAACAGGAGATAATAATTATATGTACATAACCCCAGTTCTAACAGTCCTCTGCTAACACATTCACACTGTAAAGGATGCTCTGACATCCCCTTCTCCATCCCGTTCAAAACCAAAGCCCTTTCCCCTTTGCTAAGTGCCACATCCATCTTGGTCTTTCCTTTTTACCTCTGGCACCTCCGCTGACTTGCCTATGTGGCAAAAGCAGCCATGTCACCACATCCTACCTGCCACACAATCAAGAGTTTTCTAATTGTAAGGAAAACAATCTCCTGAGCACGCACAAAAACACACAATGTGCAATCATCACATTTTGGAAATGGGGGCTCAGAGAGGTATTTTCCATGAAAAGTAATTTACATTTTTCAGCTACAAATGCATCTTTTCTTCTAAGAAGAATCATCTGTACAACAGATTTGTATCTGAAAATAGAAGGCCGGATTTATGCAAAAATGATCTCAGGGGATCATTGCAGAAACACAAAAAAGTAATTTTCTGCCAAAATTATACACAGCACTCATAAGAGATGTTTTTCAAATATGACCACTAAACACATAAAATACACAAATGAAATGGAATTAATACAAACCGAGAGCTCTATAGCGATCTTAAATTAAAGAGTTTGGCACGTCAGACAAAACATCAGAATAAAATTCTTGAGAGTTTAAAAATTACAGAAATGTCAAAGTCCATATATTTCATACTAAAAGGAACCTTTTTTTTTGCTTTTGCAAAGATTGGCCTCTCTAGTTTGCATAAATATGCCACAAATGCACTGGATGGTAAAGTTAATTCTCTAAAATTCCCAAACTGTGTTAATATGCCCAAACACAAAACTGGTACCATCACCCAGAGTGAGTTGAACTATAAAACTTAAAAGATAATAGTTTAAAGGGAGAGCTCCACAGCCCTAGAATCATAAAACAAATTAGGAACATGAGCCAGCCTGGGAAGGTGTTTTAATACAAACATGGCCCAGACCATTTGCAAATCAAATTAGAAAGGGACCAGGGTCCTTTTTAATCACAGTGGACCCTTGAACGGCATGGGTTTGAATTGCACAGGTTCACTTATACGTGGATTTTTTTCAATAAATGTACAGTACTGTAAATATATTTTCTTTTCCTTATGATTTTCTTAATAACATTTTTTCTCTAGCTTCATTTTAAGAATACAGTATATAATACATATTAACATATAATATATGTGTTAATTGACTGTTTATATTATTGGTATGGCTTCCAGTCAACAGGAGACTATTAGTAGTTAAGTTCTGGGGGTGTCAAAAGTTATACTTAGATTTTCACCCACATGGAGGGGGATAAGGCACCCCTAACCCGGCATTGTTCAAGGGTCAACTGTGCTGCATGTCTTAAACCCAGCAATTCCAAGTAACGGTGTGTATGTGAACAAAAGCAAAAAAGTAGAGTGGAAGGAGCTCTGGGCCAGGGGGTAAAATATTTGGGTTCTTAGGACCTTACTTAATTAGCATTTGACTGTAGGCAATTAATTTACCGGAGGCCTCAGTCTCTTCATCTGTGAAAGAAGAAAGAGCTATACCGAAACGTCTCTTAAGATTCCGTCTAGCTTTAACATATAATATGTAGCAGATAAATCACAGCAGGATTAAGCAAGTGCTCACCCCTTTAATAGTTTCTGAGGAGTTTAAATTCCACCTATGTTATAAGAATGAGCCCACAATCACTTCTGAGGCCCCCGAAGCCACATGGTACTTTTTCTTCCCCTGGAAGATAGGAAATAAGCTCCATTTTATAGACTAGAAAGGGAGCCGGAGACTAGAAAGTCCCACCTCTATTTGTCTCTACGTTGACGTCGCACATGCAGCTGCTGTTTACGTTGGCTGTCATCCTTTGATTTCCACTCCAGTTTGCAGCACGGGGGTCACTGGGTAGCCTCTGCCTTGCAGAGTCCTATGAGCTCTCAACCCCCAGGCCAACGGTGCCTATGTATCTGGCGGGCTTTCTCTGACAGTCTCCAGCACTTCGCAAGAGAAGATCGAAAAGATGCAGAATAATGTCAACTCGAATAGTCATCTGTTAGGTGAATGGTTCTGTTGCTTACTACACAAGAGTAGGTTATGGTTTCATATATCATGTTCAATGTGCAATAGATATTTTTTTCAACCATTCATATTAAACTGGTGTAAATGTTTTTATTCCTTGCCACATTTCTGGGTGGTAAGCTCGGACTCTCCCAGGAATTTGTTTGCTTTAAAATGCCATGCATCTCCAGGCGGCTTTCCCTCATAAAAAATGGGCACGTCTTCTAAATGAATTTCCCCTTTTTTGCAGTTAATAACTAACCAGCACAGCAGAAATACACCATGTGTGAAGCCCTGTTTACTATAGGTGGTAAATCACGTGCCTAACATCCTGTAATTCACTCTGAATACTGTAACTCCATTCACTGTAACATGCCTTGCCTTGTGCTGGCAGACATCAGTACCACCCAAAATTTGTGGTAAATTTGATTCTAACTCAGGGTCTTGTTCAGACATGTATTTATTGGTGGGGGGTGGGGGAAGGGATGAAAAGGGATTTTTAAGGAAGCATCATGACAATTTGCACTTGGGAACAAAGAGTCTCTCACCGATCCCATGGCCCTTGCCCACAGGTTGGCCTCAGGAGGCCATGGTCCAGTTTAAGCCCAGCTCCGGCCTCGTGTGCCTCAGATGGTCTCATGTGCCATCTGTCCTTGTGTTCCAACTCCCCTTGCCAGTCTTTACCATTCTCCAAAGCTTACACTTTGCCAGATGAAAACTTACCTCCCAAGCTGTCAGCTGATAGGTAAGGTGCTAAGATTACACACCTCCGTGAAATAGCTGCTTGCTGATGGGAGTTCTTAGATATAAAATACCTTTAGGACCCCAAATTATTGAAATTTACTATGGTTGCTCATGAGGGCAGGGGAGCCTCTTAAGTCCCTTCATATGGTTACCCCCTACTTGGCAGCCATGACTCTGTGTCTCTAATGAAAAATGTCAGAGATCCAGGAATGAGCAACAATGTTCCCGCACTCTTCTGCTGGACGGCAAAGAGTTCCAGCTTGGCCATCTCCAGAGTCAGTTTTCTGTCTCTACACTCTCTTTCCAGACTTCTAGTAGCAGGGGTGGGGTGAAGGGTCGGGGGTAGGTTTACAACTTATTTAGAGAGAACAGGCTGAGGAGAAAGAGGAACATGTGCCTGAATCTCCCCTAAGACATCAGGTGAAGCCATGGTTCCCTCTCCTTGCCTGAGGGAGTGACTCACAAGGGCAGGAATCGGGGCTTCCTGGACTGCTTTTAGGTTCTACCATGTCTTCTAGAATCCTTTAGATTGGAGTTTAGCAACCTGTTCCTGTAAAGGTCCAGATAATAAATTTTTTAAGCAACATGAGCCATACAGTCTCTACTATACTGTAACTAGTCAACTCTGCCACTATAGCATGGAAAGAGCCGCAGACAACATGTAATCAATCAAATGCGGAGTATCTGTGTGCCTACAAAACTTGATTTACAAAAATAGGCAGTGGGCCAGAGTTTGCTAAGCACTGATCTAGACCAGCGCTGTCCAATAGAAATGCCAGCCATGAAGATAATTCAAAATTTTCTAGTAGCCACGTTATAAAGGTAAAGAGAAACAGTTAAAAATAGTTTTAAAACTACATTTTATTTAATCTAATATATCCACAATACTATTGTTTTAACATGCAATCAAAATAAAAGAGCATTGATGAGATATTTTGCATTCTTTTTTTCCACTAAGTCTTCAGCGTGTATTTCACACCTAGGGCACAGGTCAATTCTCCACCATTTAACTGTTCAATGGGCATATGTGGCTAGTGGTTACCATATTTGACAATGCAAGTCTAGATCAACCATTCATTCCCCTGCCTGTTTTAGGTGCCATGCAGAGGAACTGTCAGGGTCCTCCTGACCACCAGAGGGCCGCCTGCCCTCATCTGCTCCAGAGATCGATCCCAAGTCACTGGCATATCTAGGACATCAGCAGAGCCACAGCTGCCAACACAGAGACTTCACTGGAGAATGTTTAGAAGGAACATTTCCCATAATTGGAACATCTCCACAACAGGAGCTTTGGTTAGTTAAAAAAATAAATACATAAAAAATGTAAGGCAAATGTAAAGGCATTTAAGAAGAACAATCGAACACTAAAACCATTTTCCCAAAAATAACAACAAAAAAAATCTTTTCACTGCTTGAATTTTGCTTCCTCTACCCTTGTACTCCTCAAAAGCTCATATTATAGACTCAAAATATTTTCCTACTGGATCTATAGGCAACCCCTTGCTGCTACCCCAAATAACAAACTCTTACTCACAAGGCACCTCTTTAATTTTAACAAATACTCAGGATATATCATTGGGGATGACCTTCACAGTACTGCGGCCCACAAGTAATGCCATTTCCCCATCTCTGTTCCTGTTGTTTAAATACAATCCTCCTCCCACAGACAAAGGTTTGTTTAGTAGGAATGAAGGAGGGAGGAAGTTGAGAGAGCTTTCACTCCAATTTTTATTGTAATAAAAAGCCATCAAGACATTTGCTTTCTTTCCCTATGTTTTCAACTTACACAAGATTCTTTTTAAAAGCATTTTCTAAAATGTGCCTAAAGTAATCTTTTCCACAGGGAAACACAAACCCAACAAAACAGCCTTTTGTTTCTGCTAACATTTCACAAATAGAAAATAGCAATACCTGGCACAGGGTCTTGAGCTTAAGGAAGTTGCGGAGGCCACACTAACTGTTCTCATGGCCCCTACTTCACTGTGAGGAGTTGTGAGCACCCACTAATGGATTTCAGCATGCCCTACAATGCCAGCCGCCATGACGCTACTAGTACCAGCAGCCAGCATCTATAAAAATTCCCTCCTGTTGGGAGTCGGGGGAGGACTACAGAAGAAAACCAGGAGTTCTCCTTCATCCCATGACAGGTCTGTACTTTGTCAATGATGTGGATTGAAAACAACATTGGACCAGTAATCAGGAAACTTCTGTCCCTGCAAGAATTCAAGAATGACCTCCATTACTACTTGGTAGGGATGTTGGGAGTGGAGATAGGCACCTTTGGAGGAGGGGGAGATGCTGGACTAAGCCCTCTCAAGCCTGAGACTGGGATTCTATGATTCAATACAATCTACTCCCTCTAGCCACTAACTATCCAAGTCATCCACATACCTCTCAGTTTTCTGATCAGAAAATAAGAATGATATCACCTACCTGGAAGGGTTATTGCAAAGAGTGAAAAAGAACACTGAAGAACACCCAGCATATAAGAGATACCAGACATATGACAGTTATTGTATGTCATTATCTGTGAAATTAAGCAACGATGCAAGATCACAAACACCACTGGCAGAGCTGACTCCACAGCCCTTACCCAGCACTTCCACCCCAACTCTCTGTTAGCACAGTCTGCCTCCTTCTAGTTCATCCTCTCCTAAAGCTAAGGTGTGGGCATGTGACGAATCATGGCCAACAGGACACAAAGGGATGTTTTCTGTAGGACAATTGAAAAATAATATCTCAAATAAAAAAGGATGCACTGGAGGAAACATCCCTCTCACTTCAACATAACCTTGTTGTGTCCACGTGTGATTCATGGAACCATCACACGTAGGCTGTGGCTACGAGGTATCAAGCTCTAGCACCAAGCCAACATGCTAAGGTTGGCAGAGAAAAAGATGGAAGGAGTCTTGGTCCTTGACGTCAATTGCTGGACCAGTCCCTTAACTGCTTAAGTCAGCTTTCCTCTTATGTGAAATAATAAAAACTCCTCCCTGCTTAAGCCATTTTTTCTTGAGTCTTCTGTTACAGTATTCTACCTACAACAAGTGTCCTCTAGTTTTATAATATTATGACTATAAATCCAACTTCCTAATCATTCTAACTCCCTCCTAAAATTCAACTTGTTTTATTTTCCCTCAGCTTCCTGACAAACACAGGATAGATGTGTCTCTTCTCTCTCGTACACACCACATCCATCAACTTTGTGTCTTTACACATCTCACTATGTCAACTTAGAATATATTCTTCCAGCTTTCTATTTACCTTCTCCCCTTTCTTTAGGGCCAAATTCAAGTCCCAATTACTCCAAAGTGACTTTTGTGACCACTTCTAGCACATATTTCTTCCCTATTCATTTCATAGCCCTCATAGATTGTGTCACATGGCTTATCATAAAATCATAAAATCATAGAACAAGGGCCATCTAGTCTAACCTGTTGGGTGAGAATTTCCTCAGATAACATCCTATGATGGAGATGACCAACCTACTTCAGATTAAACAATTTCAGCATCAGGGAATTTGCGCATTACGCCACCAGAACCATGCTTATATTAAAACAAAATGCAACTCCTTGTGACTGTTAGGCATGGGTCTCCGTGGATGTTCTGTGTTGAGTTCTGGCCTCGCACCCTCCTCCAAAGCATGAGTATCTCAAGGACACAGGCATTGCCTTCTTCATATTCATGTCCCTAGCCTTTAACATCATGGTTGTCACATCCTAGGCATTCAACATATATTGCTGAATAAATGACAGATCTGATCCCACCATCATTGCTTACAGTGCTCAGAGTGACCATGACTCCATATGGATCTAATTTTCCCTTTCGAGTTTGTAGAGTTGGGAGTGAAAGCTGCTTCTCGACCTCTAACAGGTATGTGAACTGAAGACCCATAAGCTCAGGAAGCACATAGTTACATTTGTCCCGGAACATATGGCAGCTGAGAAAACCAACAGGGTAGAAGGAGTGAAAGCAAGCACACTGACAGAACTGAGAAGGGCCCTGCACCAGCTCCAAGGATGGAAGGAGGGAGGGGTGGCTCCACAGAGCTTTCCAGGCTCTTATTCCAGGCCCCCCTGAGGTCTACCTAAGCGTCTAGTGTTGGGGTTCCATAAGATACCCCTATACCAATTCCTGTTTTTTACTTAAACAATATTAAGGCAGTTTCTGCCACTTAAACCCAAAAGATCCCTGGCCAATGCCTTCTTCAGCTAACTCAGCATAAGAATAGGCATGAGTGTTTATGAATGTTGTTTCTGAAACAAACCGCTGGAGACAGAGGAGTGGAAGGATTGAGCAACTACAACCCTTGACCAGAGCATATGAGAACAATTGAGCAGAATCACAGCCCTTCGAGCTGCCCTGCCACACTAAAACTCCTCTTTCTGCCCATGTAGGAAAGCTGCCCATCTTTCTAAAGCAATAAACAGCTGAACAGACCTGCAGTCATCATATGCCCCACTTCTCCCCGGAGAGTCGGGATCAGCCCACAGGGGAGAGCTCCCACAAGAGCTGCTTCTCTGTGCTCACAACACCCTCACCAGACACCAGTCTTAGGGAGAGTAATGCGCAGTCAAAGGACCACTCCAGTCCCTGGTTCCTTCTTACTTCCCCTGGAGTCCCTGACTCCCTTTCTGCTGACTCATGTGCTCTTTTGGAGCACCCAGCACTATAAAACCTTTCTAGGGCGTTGCCAATCATAGCATTTTTTAGCTAAAAGGCAAAAAATAAAAAATTGTGACCTAAAAATAAGTAATTATAATGGCAAAATGACAGGTAGCTGGAACTATGTGGACAGATAATGCTAACTGGTACCCTCTTCAATGAAACCACATGAAATACGGTATGTTCCACCAAATCATAAAACTCTCTCTGATCCTGACTCATTCATTCACCATTTATTATTTTCCAGAATGCCTGGGTTCAAGTCTCAGTTCTGCTCCTTACAGCAACATAACCTTAGGCAAGTGACTTAACACCACAGAACCTATGTTACCTCCCCTGCAAAATGGGGTAATAGCAGTAACTTTATCAGTGTTACAGTGATCATCAAATGAATTAACACATATAACGTACTTTAAGTACATGGCACATATCACTGAATAAATGTTCATTTGTATATCAGTCAAGATAGGCTAGGTTATGCTGCAATAACAAACAAGCTTTAAATCTCAGTAGCTTAAAACAACAAGGGGTCATCTCTCTCTCATTCTACAGGCGCGACGTGTGTTGACTGGTGGGCAGGGGGGCTCTGATCACTATAGTCACTGAAGGATCCAAGCTAACAAAGTCTCCAACATCTTACAATTCTGGTCTCTCGGTAAAAGGCTTTAGGGTTTTCCATAGCCTAAGAAAAGGGCACTCACTGTTTACTGGGTCTTAAATACCCCTATCAGAATGTGTCACAAATGACTGCTGCTCTCACTGAATTGAGCAAAACAAGGCACACCTAATCTCACGAGGATGGGGAAATGTAACTGTCCACATACACAGAAGGAGAACAGTACTAGAAATATTACTGAGGCATAATAACATCCACCACAACTATTATTGTTACTCTCTACCAAGCTTTATGCTAGACCTCCACATCCCACATCTATTAATAAATAATTCTGATATGACACCTTTATGTAACAATCCCATTCGTTTATGCTGGACATTTGCCTTTAATGTGTGTGTTTGTGTACGGGAGAATTCATTTTTGATGCTGGGTCTGGAGAACATCAAAAATGCTAGGTTGTTGTTAGGGATCCCATCAAACCAGTTGTTGGTAGCAGGCAATGGGACCACCTGGACAACGGTCTAAATTGATGAGCTATTTGGTAGAACCACTTTGAATTAGTAGATTACTCCAGCTCTACTTGGAAAACCAATGGACACAAGCTTTTTCATGATCAACATTTCTGTTGTTTTGGGAGATATTATTGTAAACAGACAGATCAATGTTAAGATGCACTTAGAAGCGCCAATAATGTGCAACAATTTTCCTAAAAACTGCAATAGAAAAAAAGCAACTGAAACATGAAAATGTAAAGCCCGATTACCCGCATTTCGCTCTGTAACATCCCACTTCCCATCGTTTCCAACACACATCTTAAGTGTGCTAATTGGAAAGGGTCTGCCATGTATACAGCCCTGTTTTCAAGATGACAACTGCTTTGCTTTCATCACTAGGCTCAATACCAAGAGGGGAATCATTTTCAAAATTCAAAGCGTTTTGATCTGGCTGTGTCAACCGGCTGCCTGCGCTCGGTTGGTATTCTGTCTTAGAGAAAAAACATGAACATTTTAGGCAGTAGGGCCGAGGCTAGGGAAAGGGAAGCAGCCCTGAGTGGCTGAGTGGGAAAAGCATGTCTTAAGATTAAAAGCAAAAGCCTGATAACACTGAAAAGGCTGCCAAATCATTTCCCACCACCCCTTTAGGAAAGCACACTAAATACACTACAAATATTTATTGAAAAGAAAATCATTAACTAATAAATCCCAGAAATGGATGCTTAGGTTACCACCCAGGAAAACACGCAGAGAGATTTTCTCAGTTTACACTCATCTCCTCCAAGATGACAAAAACGTTGGGCAGATGACAGCTGATAAGTGGTCTGATGAGTGACTCATGCCTACGAAAAACTCTCAAAATAAACAAAAGAAATCCATGTTTTTGTGAGTCACTCCATGTTGGAGCCATGTCTACCAGACAGAAGAGCAGGATCTTCACGGTCCCTAAGCCCAGGAGAAGGAAGCTCTTCACCTTTCCCCCAGCTCAAGAGGGGCTCCCAAATAATTCACATATGTAGGACTAAGGATAAAGAAAGCATACCAAACATTCAAATGAACACAGATATGCAAAGTCAAGCATATCAATGCTTTCCAATGGTGACAGGTAGATTATCTATCTATATCGGGGGCCATGTTTCAATTTTCACCAAGGTGTACAACAACATGATGAAGAGCAAGCATTTCAACCAAGCAGAGCTCTCTCTAGGCCAATATCCACTGGTCATGTCTTGACTATCCCATCAACACAACTGCTCAAACAAGCATAGTGTGATCGGTGAAAGGGAGCAACAAGCATATAACCTGTCTTCTAGCTGAGTCTTCAACACATGGTTCACCATGGCAGAACTTTGGACATTTGAAATTGCATGCAAACTTGTGTCTGTGAGATATCAAAACACAACTTAAAGAAAACGTATGTTGTATATTTTCTGGAGAATATCAGTTTCTTAAATGGACCTGTAAAGTGAAGCATCTCTGTTCTAGATCCATCCAAAGAATATCCCAGTCTCTCAAGATACCCTATATACACTCTTCTGGGAAACACAAAACGGAGATCAAAGGTTCTTCTAACTTGGTAAGATTTGGTAACTCTGGAGCAGTGGTTTGAAAACTTTATTGGTTTTCAGGGAACTCAGCTAGGGAACTTTTCAAAAAATAGATTCACAGCTTACCCACACGAGATTCTGACTGAAGTTCCAGGCGATTGCGATGGAGTCCCTGGTCTCCACTTCAAGAAACTCTGGGCAGGTTGTTTCACTCCATGGGGCAGGCGCTGCAGGCTACTTTGAGTGAACCTCATTCAGAAGCGAACCTCATGAAAGCAGTGACCCCTCCAGAGCTGTCCTTGGTGCCGTCAGCAGCTCTATTGCAATATTCCCAGTGTGCTAGACACCCCACACTCTCTTCGGATCACCTGACCTCAGATTTGCCAGGCTCAGCCTCTGGCATACACCTGTTCTGCTACCGTGATCCATGTTGCCCAGGGTGTCTATAACATGTCTGGCATCCTCACCTGTCTGAGATTGTTCCAAAGAAGTCTTCCTTTGTTCCAGGAGCCATAGGGACTCTCATCTAGGAAACTCTGGATTCTCCCCAGGTCTCTGACATTACCGCAACCTGTGCACATGTGCTCACCCCTATCATTTCTTGTCAATCAGCTTTGCTCCTACCTGGGTTCCCTGTTCAGCTGGAACAGAGCCTGAGAGAGATGGAATGATCAAGTCACTAATTATAGTTGAATGAAAATGGCAAGGTACTGGGGAACAGGGATGGGGACAAGGTATCACACTTGCTCCCAAACATCCAGAACATATGTCCCTGAATTCAAAGTCTCATACTTACCTCTCAACTAAATTGGGAAACGCAGACTACACAGATAATCAGGCCCAAAAGAAAGTGTGTGTGAATAATGGAAACAAACAAAATATAGATTCTAGAAGCTCTGTCAATAATTGCTGCTGGATTCCCACTTCACCACTTAACTATAAATCCATACTCACTAAGGATTATATCACAGATCATAAATACCTGTTTATACCATGTCACCACATTCAGAATTGCCCCAGAAAATCATTAACTGGCAAAGAAAGTTTGCAATTTAGAAGACAGCAGTAAGGAAATGCTCTTCTCTACATTTCCTACTCATGGTCAAAAGAGCAGAAAGAAATCTCTAAATATATATATATTTTAGAACACAATCATAAATAGCTACCCAAAGACATGCTGCACGAGCTCATTTATATCAGGCTGCTAACTTTTTGTTTCATGCTATATTGATGGGCTTGACAGGTTTTCGAAGAGTTTATAACTGCAGCGGTGTTGATCTTATTTAAAGAGAATATTAAATCAAATCCCTTGTCTTTGGCATAAAATCTCCTATAGCATCAACAAAAGGCAGCAGTTTTCATTGATTCCCTGATACAAAAGACATATGAAGCAGACCGATGCTGCTCTGCCAAAAAAAAAGATCACAATTAAAGCCCCATGAAAACTATTAGTCATTATAAAGGTCATCATCGACTTTTAATGGCATCCTAAAGGGAAACAATATGCTTCACTTCAACATCAAGGGCAAGGAGAATAAAACACTGTATTTCCAGGGTGGGCATCGCAGAGAGTACCAAGAAGCCTTAAATAAACACTTGTATCAAAAAGCAACCCTAAGAAAACATTATTCACATCACTCAGTGCACTGTCCACATTCATGAAGCGGAAGTTTCCAGGGGAATAGCTGATGAAAAATTCATGCACCCAACCAGATGTGCTCAGTCGTATTGAATGAGCCAATACAGGAAGTAGGTTCGCTATGTGGTGAAGGGCTGCTACTCTTGCAGATTTACTAATTGGGAAGTAGGAATGAGGGTGTGAGCTCGACTGGTGCCAGAAAAGGCTGGTCGCTGCCCTCTCAGGCCCTCAGCGTGCTTACCCCTAAAGTGATTTAACATGGATCCAAACCTCTACTGTCTCACCTGGACAGTAACAATGCCCTCCAAACAGTCCTTTCACTTTCCCTCCTGCTACCCACCCACAGCCTACCAGCAGCCAGCATGACTTCAGAAAATCCCGCCCTCATTGTGCTGGCTTCCTGCTTAAAACACTTGAGTAGCTGTGTGTGGCTCAGAAAATAAAGACAGACAAGTGGATACACAAGAGGTAGTACATATATATACAAGGAAATAGTACTCAGCCATAAAAAAGAATGAAATCCTGCCATTTGTGACAACATGGATGGACCTAGAGGGTATTATGCTGAGTGAAATATGTCAGACAGAGAAAGATAAATACCATATGATTTCACTTACATGTGGAATTTAAAAAACAAGATAAACGAACCAACAAAACAGAAACTCGTAGATACAGAGAACAAATTGATGATGGTCCCCAGACGGGAAGGTTTGGGGCAGTGGATGAAAAAGGCGAAGGGATTAAAAAGGACAAATTGGTAGTTACAAAATAGTCACAGGATGTAAAGCACAGCATATAAATATAGGCAAAAATATTGTAATAACTGTGTGGTGTCAGATGGGTAGTAGACTTATTGGGCTGATTGCTTCATAAGATAAATGTCTAATCACTATGTTGTACTCCTGAAACTAATATAATACTGTATGTTGACCGTAATTGGAAAATATATTTTAAATAATACAAGCACACCAGAAACCTTCAGGGTTGTGCCGGGTCGACCATCACCTTCTCTAGCGCCCTGGCCTCAGCATGTCCCCCACCTGCTCTCTAACTGCAGACACAGTGACCTTCGTCCAGTTTGCAAACACGCCACCCTCCTTCCTGCCCAAGACACTGCTCCTGTTGTTTCCTCTGCCTGGAGCCGTCTTCCCGCCCTATAAGGCCCTCACACCTTAGCACAAACAGCACTTCCTCTCGTGGGAGTGCAACCCGCTCAGCTGCACAGGCCCCCACACCTGACTGATTGCTCTGCTGTTGCCATCATGAAGTTCTTAACAATTTTGGAACAAGAGGCCCCGGACTGGGGCCTGCAAATTAAGTAGCCAGTTCTGCCCTCAGGGGAGCCTTCCCCAGTAGTTCAAATGCCCCATCACAATCCCTCATAGTGCTGTGTACCTGCCCCTTTATGCTACTTTCTACCGTCAGCATCTTACACTGATCTGAGAGACTGTGATGGTTTATCTTTCCCATTAGAATGCAAGCTCCATGAATCCAGGATCCATGTCTGATTTTTGTTTTCCATTACATCCCCACCACCTAGCACACAACAGGCAATCAGTAAAAGTTGGCTGAATAAGAGTTTTATTATCCCGTTATCATTCCTATTGGTACCCTGAACCACTAAGGATAAAAATACAGCAGGGAAGGTAAAGATGCCACAGATGATTCAACTGAAAGAACACACCCACTTATGGGGGGTGACCATGGAGGGGGAGCTGAAACAGGCAGTTCCTGGGAGGATCAGGGGAGGGCAGCCCCTCAAGTAGAAGGAACAGCATAAACAAAAGCACAAATGTGAGGCTGGGGTGGGAGCTAATGGATGGAACATTCTGGCACAGAGGCTTCACTGCAAAGCAGTCAGTCAAAACTGTGGAAAGTCTTGAACCCAGGTTAGGGGGTTCACACTTCTTCTGAAGTAAGTGTGGAGGTGATAAATGCAGTGTTTTAAGAAATTAGGGCAGTTCCTTATGAAGCCTTAAAAAGTGTGAACATCATTACTCAAATAATTGCATAAAGATGATTTGCTAGCTACACACAGGAAGAAAAAAAAAGTGTTTCAGCACAGTGCAACACCTTCTTCTTTTTTTGGAACCATATGTTAAAATGTGGCTAATAAAAATATGCCTTCATATTATATACAAATGCACGTTAAGCACGCTATACTTTTCAAAGTGCTTTCAAACACACCGCATATAAATGGCTCTCAGCCACCTTTGGCGGGCCCCTCATCAATTGATCAAGTGTTTGGTCATCCCAGCTGACATCTTCCAGCTGGTCCTGCCCCAGAAAGACGTTTCCCAGATGAAAGACACACATGTATTTCTGCAGGAGGCAGGGACATCTCATCTGCAGCTCCCCGCTTCAAAGACTGATACTGGAAAAGGTGTTTATTCTACTTAGAGTTGCAGTTGTTACTGCTTAAATTCACCAAGACAAAGGTGAATTTTTCCAAAAATAAAAAGAATGCCCTTTAACAAATGAATAATTCACAAATGCCCACATACTGTGTGCCTGTGTACCAGGAATCCAATTGAGCAACAAGAATGCTCTCATTGTGATGTACAATAAGATCCAAATGTTCAAAAACAGCACTTAACTCATTACTTGGAAATATGTCCGTTGCTCACAATGGATAGCTATTTAATTTCAAGTCCAAGGCTGCAGAAAAACTGACATGCCTCTGTTTACACACTCCCTGTTTACAATCAACATAAATACAGGTAGATTAGGTCTTCCATCTAAGGCAGATCAAAAAAACACCACATGATTCTGCCCCATTCCCACAGTCTCCTATATGAATTCTTGTCATTACATCAATTTAATCCCCTGCCATTTTCGGCCACTGTTTGTCAGGCTGAATGAAAAGCACAATGGCTGGCATTTAATGTGACAGTGAACCTTTTCCCAACCTGCCTCCTTTCAAGTAAAAGTTTGTCGAATGCACAGAACTCCTTTTACAGCTCATTTGAGATGCATAAACAATCCCAAAGACAGTAAAGAATGAAAATAATAATTTGACCTTTTAAGGGGTTGAGCTCCTTGAGGGAAATACCAAATTTTGGACCTTCTGTTGGTCGTTGGGAGATGCAGGCCGCTAGGCCCCCTCGCTCACCAGGCGTGCCTGTGGCTGACCAGGCACAAGTCCTGCCTGATTTGCTTTGGCACGGCATCGCCTCCAAGGCTCACCTCTCTAGACAACCCCTGAGGGTAAATGCTGTTTCCCCACCCAGCCCCACGTGCCCCTGCACACAAACCCGGCCCAATGCTTAAGGCTCACTCCAGCCTACATGCTCGCTGTACAAGCTGCGATTTGGAGCAGCGACAGCCACAGGACAGACCTCAAGCTAGAGTCACAAGGAATTGAGAGATGGGAACGTGCTGTGTACACTCGCCCCCTCAGGGATTCCAGAGCTCAAACAGGTAGAGGCCGGACGCAGCTTCAAGAAAATCAAATGATGTCAACCTAACCAGAGCGATGCTTGTGCTGCCCTAAAGTCCACCAAGTGACACCTCTGCCCACAGGAGGTATCTGCGCAGGGAGGGAAAGACAGGACTCAAAAAGGAGAGGGGTTTTTAAAGCCTTTTCAAAGACAGAGACTAGGAAGACTGCAGGTCGGAGAACCCCAAGGTGCATTCTTACCTCCAGTTTCCAATATCTCAATAAGTCAGCTGGGGCTCCAGCACACAGCAGCCACCATGGCCCACAACCACAGGTATCACTGGAGCCTGGGATTTGTAAGGGATTGTAGGGTTCTAAGCTGTATCACTTGTCAAGCCAAGGATGGAAAAAAAAGGAACTTCAACAGGCAGTTGAGTAACTGTACCTGACGGGTCACCCAGGATCTCCTGGCAGTGCTGCATGGTGTTAGCAATACATTAGGGGACTGCAGGGCCCTCACAGAGACATGGACAATAATTATTACAGACAGACTAGAAGAAGCTCCACAGTTCTACCAGAACACTCAAAGATCCTTCCATATTTGCAGAGGTACATCCCCCTTTACCCAGGACCACCGACACTTTAAGAACTAGTCCAGATCTAAATAAACATGAGCAATTAACACAAAAGAAGTATGTGAGATTGCCTGAGTTTTAAGGAACCCTGCTAAGTTTTACAGTTTACTTAATGTTCAAGACAAACTACTATGACCCCTCCCCATCATAAAATATCAGTGTATCTTCACAGATAACAGAGTAGCCTATAAACTTTTGTATTAAAAAAATTCCAGTTATGAAAATATGGACTAAGATCACAAAATCTCTGGTCTTGTGCCTGGGTGAGCTTTCTCCAGTCAAATTATTTATGTCCTTGACTTAATATTTATCTTTCTTGCCTTCCTCTCTCCCTCCCTTTATCTCATTCTCATCTTAAAAACCTGAACTGCAAAACTACCACACAGAGAGGTTCACAAAAAAAGAACCGATGGTGACAGAAGCCTCACAAGGAACCTCTGGCTTCCAGAAAAGTAACCTGCCTAGAATCAACGACTTCTTATCACCACCTCAGCTCTGCAGTACCTCAGAATCCTGATCCCCGTGCATGGCCCCAACCACCCACCAACGCCAAGTCCAATTCTACTTGTGACTTTCGCTAGCCACCAGAGCAAATTCACTGCCAACTCAGGTGCCCGGAAATGTCTACTTCTTCTGCTTGATTCCAATATTCACTTCACTTCCATCATTAAATGTCTCACTACAACCCATTTTCATCTGACAGGTTCCTTTAGTCCTGTATGAAGTAGGGGGTGATGCACCTTAGATAAGCCACAAACACAAAGCACTTGCCTTCTCGCCAATGGTGGCCTGGCCAGTGAATGCCTTCAGGGGCCACTCAGTTTAACACTGTTACATTCTCCAACCCTCACTTCAAGCCTCTAATTCATTAAGCCTCAGTATATTAGTGTTAAAGGGACCCCTGGTTCATTTTACAGATGAGAAAACCGAGGTCCACAGAGGCTAAAAAACTTGACCCTTAGCCTCACAGAAAATGTCACTAAGCCAGCCTGACAGCAGTTTCCTTCACTACTAAAATCTGAAAAATGTTTCTGAAAAAATGTTTCTGAACAGCCTCAACAAAGACATAGCACAAGTGGGAGTGAGCTTGTTTCACACGGGGAGCTGTTTCCTCACCAAGGCCCAGTACTCCTTTGCCTCCTGGCAGCCTCCTCCACTGCCCAGTGTTCTGGTCTGCGGTTGGCCAGAATCCCCATCCACTCTTGGAATACGCTGCTCCCACGCAGGACCACTCTTCTCATGCACAGAGAAAATGGCATTCGCAACCTTTAGTCTTAGCCTAAGAAACCCAAACTGGCTGATACAAAGGCCAAGAGTATTTTAAGCCACCCATCCTCCCATTGTTATGAGGAGCCCCTCAGAATTCTACGGACTGGCTCCCCCCAGAACACACACATCCCCACGGTAAGCCCCTCCCGGAGCAAGCCCTGGGGCTCCAGTCCTTGGGAACAAGAGTGCACACATCCTGGGGCTTTGAACGGGAGGAGACAGAAGGTGGAGAGGAGGGATCCTCAGTCAGGGCAGGAAGAAAATCGAACCCTTGAAAATTGCAAAGCCAAAATTGCCAAAAGAGATTCTTCACTGTCGCAGCTATTTACCATAGAAATCTCTCCTCATTTGGGGAATGACATTGGCAGACCTGATTTTTTTGTCACCAGTCACTCCGTACTTGCTTTAATTATGCAGCACACCAACAGAAATTTTCTTTCTGATCACTTAAATCACATCGCCGTGACACCAGGCTCAATAGGCAGCCCTAGAACAATGTGGCGAGAGCTATCGACTCCATTGCTCGGGTCCACAAGGTGTATCATTTAGCCAAGAGTGATAATCAGACGCAGAATATACTGAGAACTGTCAATAGGCATGTCAATAGGAGAACTCTTAGCATCTAACACCCAGTGAATCAATGGTGTTTTTCAGCTATAAAATCAAGAAAATGATAGCTTTCAAATGAATGGCGGAAAGGAAACAGGAGCCTCCTTGGGGAGGAATAAAACAGCTCAATTTTCCCTTACTGAGTGCCTCTCCAACTACCTCACTCAATGGAAAAGGTCACAGCACATTACAGCAAAATATCTCTGAAACAAGATGTACAACAGCGCTGGGACATGACATGCTGCCTGGGTACCCCACAAAGGCCTCGCTCTCTCTGACCTGACAGGAGTAGCGAACGGGTCAGCAGATGGCAGACCAGAACTGGAGGGGGAGCCGAGCAAAGCGGGAGGAAGACAGTGATTGAGCTGCAGGGGAAAGAGCTCAAACAAAAATGAGACAGTGTACATGGACGGGGCGGCGGGGGGTCAGGTCTGTGACCAAGCACAGAAGAAGTGGGCACTCAGAATGGGTGCTGCTGAAAAGACAACCTCTTAGCAATGCTCCATTACATTTCACAATCAATGCAAATATGAACAGATAATACTTACATGCTGCTCTAAGTACTCTGCACACAGTACCTCACTTAATCCTCACAATAGCTCTCTGCGATAGGTTATTATTAGCTCCATTGTACAGGTGAGGAAATTGAGGCACAGAGAGGTTAAATAATTTGCCCAAGGGCACACAGCTAATAAGCAACAGAGCCCGAATTTGCATGCACTGAATCTGTGCTCTTACCCAGCATGCTATGCTGCCTCTCATATTGGCCCGGTAGCACCCTGTTACACCTGCCTCCTCCCTTTTAACACGAGCAGGTGATTGGTGAACCTGTGTGAATGCCTCGCTGGCTGGTACTATGTGTCCTGGGCAAGCCCTGGGGCACTTCTGGGTCTCCGTTTCCTTATATGTAGAAGGGAGGCCTTGATCATGAGACTTGTGGAGTATGTTACAATATACCAAGCTCCCTAGGTGAACTTGTACATTCTCACTCAAAGCCTGAAAACTGCACCATCATTTCAATTTACAGACACTTACACTGAGTACTGCAGAGGTTTAGTCAAATGCCTCTGATCCCACAGCTGTAGGCTGGGTCAGAACCTAGTGGGTCTAACTCTCAGGCTGGGCCCTCCATCACCACACTAATCTGAAGGCTGCAAGAAAGTCTTCTGCCTAAAGTGCCAGGAACAGTTACTAGTGCGCTTGGTTCATCCTCAGTAAGTGATAGGAGGAGTGGAAGGGGCAAAGGGCAGGGGAAGGAAGGAGAGAGGGAAAAACAGGCAGACATAAAAGGAGCTGGGAAAAACATACACAGTAATGTACACATCTGGACAGGATCACAAATAACTTCAGCAATTAACAGATCAAGAGAATGTACATGAGTTGCTAACTCTAGTTTCAATCTAATATGCTATTTATTTAACTGATAATTAGTATTCTCTTTAGGGGCTCTTATATTAAATTGATGAGGTATTTTTTTTAATCAAACAAAGCAGTAAATCTAATTTTAAGTAACATTTATTGAACACTTACTATGTGCCAGGTTCTGAGCTTGGCTCTCTCATTTAATAGTGTGTGTTTAATCTTCTTTGTTCTTGAAGCTATTACTTAAAAAATAATACCCTTTTGAATGTGATAAAGGAACTCTACCAAAGACACTGCCTTCAGGAAAATAAACCAGCTGTCAGACCAAGGACAGAAATGGCAGCCTTATAATTAACTAATCATTAATGGGCATTAGCCTGATGACATTTGCAATATCGTAATCCAGCAAGGTATATGGCTATATGCACACATAACCAGGTGCTTCACCACG
The DNA here is from genome assembly GCA_033961575.1 of Aselliscus stoliczkanus. Lineage (NCBI taxonomy): Eukaryota > Metazoa > Chordata > Mammalia > Chiroptera > Hipposideridae > Aselliscus > Aselliscus stoliczkanus. The sequence continues at coordinate 131,773,166 of CM066729.1, forward strand.
CCCAAAGCTTCATGCTAGGGCTGACTTCCTTACTCAGTTCCTTCCCTATCATGTGTGTTTATCTATGTGGCAGGAAAGTCTGCATGCTTTGATCCCTGCCAGGGCAAGAAGGAAATCCAGAACACAACTGACGAAGTGGATAACATCATACAGAGCACATAGGAAGCTCTTAACGAATAATGTTATTTGACCTAAATCAATCATCATCATATGTCACCAGTTGCAACAGCTCTCTAACTGGTCTCCCCGCTTCTTCTCTTGTCCCCTAGAGTCCAGGACTTACATTAATTATTTTATTCCTCTATCTAAAACCACCTACTGTTTCCTATCTGACCCAGAGCAAATGCCAAAGTACTCACGATGGCTTACAAAGACCCCACAGGTAAACTTCACTCCAGCCCACAGGTTGGAGTGGCTCCTCCAGCTCATTAATCACACTCCCGCCCAGGCTTCGCATTTGCTGTTCTGTCTGCCTGGAATGGTGCTCTTCTATTAAATCTTCCCATGGGAATGGGAATCTCCCTCCCCAGAGAATTCTTACCTGAACATGCTATCTGAAGTAAAGCATACACACAGATACACTCACTAGTTCTTGACAGCACTCAGTTGTCTTTGTAACAATTATGAAGAGCTGACAGTTGTCTGCTCTTTATTTTCTGCTTCCCTCACCTACAAAGACAGCTTTAGAAGGTGTTAACTTTGTTGTATTCATTTCCAAACTACAGCACCTAGAAGTGTGCCTCATATACTATAGGTTATCAATCTATAATTAATGGCTATCTGAATAAATGAATAAATCCAGATGTATAAGAAAAAATAAAAGTAAATAACAGTGATAAAATTTACTGATTGGGCCACTTAATTGTAAGCATCTTCAGAGCACAGTTGGAGATTTCCCCCAATCAATATGAAGGTCAATCTTATTAAAAGGTATTCATCATGAAAAAATAGAATATGACACAGGGATCCAGTTGCTCACAGAAATATCCCAAATCACCAAAAATAGAAGAGTGAAGAGAACACCAGAAGCGCTCCTTGCCTATTTCCAGCCTTAGAGAGGAATATAAGAAAGCTACTGATGGGAGTTCCTGTTCTGGTAAGGATAAAATAACTTGTATCAGACTAATTCTCCCACAGATAAAAGTTATAAACTCTGGAGAAAATATAAACAACAATTAATTGGAGACACTGAAGAGCTATTTAAAAAGGCAGGAATGGAGCGAATACAATTGTCTTTACTAAAGAAGTGATCTATATTAGGTGATCTCTATATCTACATTTAAATGACTTTTCCCTTAGGCCACTTCACTGTCTGCATTGCACACAGCAGGTAGAATTTAAGAAGCTGCCATCTCACTGGCTTAAAAAGCCAGAGGGGAGGGTAATCAAAGTGGTTGGAAATTGTAAAGGGAAACCCAAGAGCAGAGAAGGGACAGTGGTAGAAAATCTGCATATACCTCCTCACAAATCCTTAGCTTACCCTTGAGCCAGAGGTACACAGGAGAAGTCCAAGTGGCCTGACAGAAACTAACAGTTGAAAGAAAACCTGGAAAAACTATCAGGTATTTCATAAGCTGTTCATCATAGGGGAGTCAGAGTTTGGAGTTTTAGTTCTGATAAAGTAGTACCTTGGGCTTTCTATCAAAACTCCTAAAATAAAATACTTTAAAAGTACAGACTATTCCTGAGGACTATGATTTTGCATTAGGACCAATAGCAAAATTGAAACAGAGCTGCCCTGAGATGTACAAACAAGAACGCCCCCCACCTCAAGATCAAGGCTATAAGCCAAGTAATTTAGCTGCAAAAATCAATCTAAAACAAAAGTCAAAACTTATAAGAAGAAGATAACAGAATCCAGAATCTCTATAATATATTAACACATCTTATGTACAATGAAAAATACTAGATACATACAAATGTGACTCAGTCAAAAGTAAAATTTGGCAAGAGAAACAGACCCTGAGACAATCCAAATGTTTGTATAAGCAAACAAGGAGTTTAAAGAAGCTGTTATAAATATGTTTAAAGAATTCAAAGAGCATCATAATGAGCAAACAAATGGGGGAGGGGGAATTTCAACATGCAATTTTAAACTACAAAGAAATAACCACAATGAAATTCTATAATTAATGTATCTAAAGTGAGCAGAGCCTCAGTCAAATGTGAGATAATATCAAGTGGTCTAATATATGTATAATTGGAGTCCCAGAAAGTGAGAAGAGAGAATGAGGCAAAAATGGTATTTGAACAAATAATGGACAAAATTTTTCCAAATTTGGGGAAAAGCAACAACAAACTGATCATAAAGTCTTCATAAACTCAAAGACAGATAGATACAAAGAAAACCACACTAAGGCTCTGACAGCAAAAGATGAAAAGAAAATCTTCAAAATATCCAGAGGTCAAAGACCCATTAAATTTATGAGACAGCAAAACAATTGATGGCTGTCTTACTATTAGAAAAAATAGTTGTCAGAGTCAATTGAAAAATGTCTTTAAAACATTGAAAGAAAAAACTAAATCATCAATCTAGAATTTCATATGCAACAAAAATATTCGTCAAAAATGAAGATGAAATAAAGGTTTTTACAGATAAATGAACACAGACAATTCATTACCAGCTGATTTTCATAACAGTAAATTATGCTTAACAGAAATGTTACCAGACAGAAACTTGTAGAAGAATATCTGAAAAATGAAGAATATCTGAAGTAATAAATATTTATATAAAAATGATCTTTTTCCTTAATCTCTTTAAATCAAAACTGATAGTTTAATACAAAAATTATAACAATGTGCCATAGGGTTTATTATATGGATGAAAAAATGTATAACAAGGAAAGGTAAGTAGAATGGAATTAAACTGTTCCGAAGATATTTTCTCTATGTGAAATTGTACAATATTAACTCTGAGTAGGCTGTGGAAAATGAAGCTAAATTGAGGCTTCAAATTTTAATCTCTAGGCATAAAATGCTAAAAAATCGTTTGAAAGCTTCTGGAGAACTTAAAATATAATACTAAAAAGCATTCCATTTATCTAAAAGAAGACTAAAAACAAAAAAAGTAAAAACATATGGAACAAATAGAAAATACCTTACAAAATGGTACACCTGAGCCCAAACTTATCAATAATTATATGACATGCAAATGACTAAACACTATGATTAAAAGGAAAAGATCACTGACCTGAAAAATACATCATGGTTTAACTGAATGCTATCTACAGAAATGCATTTATAATATAAATACACAAAAAGGTTGAAAGTGAAAAAATGGAAAAATATATGTGTACCCTGGAGAATATAAGTATAAAAAAGCTGGAGTGGCTATACTAATATCAACAAAGTCAACTTCAAGACAAAGAGTATGCCTACAGACTTAAACAGGGATGTTATACAATGATTAAAAGGTCAGATCATCAGGAAGACATACAAATTATAAATATTTGTGCACTCAAATACAAAGCTTAAAATACATGAAGTAAAAAACTAGATAAATCTAAAAGTAGAAACTGACAAATCCACATCCAGGTAACAGAATTAATACCATCTTTAAGTAATTGATAGTATTTAGGTAACAAAACAAAATCCAGTAAAGATAAAGATTTGAACACATTACTGTACAAATTATTTTAATTGATATTTATAGAACACTATACCCAATAACTACAGAATACACATTGTTTCCAAGCACACAAGGTATATTCATGAAGATAGACCATAGCTGTGCTACAAAATGTCTCAATAGATATCCAAATATATTGAAATCTTAAAGAGTATATTCTCTGAGAACAGAATTAAGTGAGAATTCAGTAAAATATGTTTAGAAAACCTGAAATAAATTTTAAAAAAACAAACAATTCACTTCTTAAAAATCATGGATCAGGGCTGGCCAAATGGCGCGTTGGTTAAGAGCTGGCTTAGGATGCCAGCTGCCCCGGTTCAGATCCCACATATGAGGGCCAGTGACACTGCCCTCTACAGCTAACAACAGCTCCACCTGGAGCTGGGCTGAGAGCCCCGGCAAAGGTATAGGCTGCAGCCCTTGCTGCAGTGGGCTGCCATAGGCTACAGTGAGTGGCCAGCAGCCAGTGTGAGCTGCCAAGAGCCACCATAAGCGGCCGTCCAGAGGCCAGTGACCGATCTGCCTCACCTGGGGAAGAGCACAATGATGATACCAACATGAGCCAGTGAAGCAACATCCTCCACAACTAGACTGAAGAACCGAAGGACAGCAACTTGTCTGTTACCCTTCCCGGGTTCCCCAGTGTTGTTCCCCTCCCCCAATACCCCAATAAAATCTTTTTAAAAAATATCATGGATCAAAAAATAGTTAGCTATTGCACTGTGTTGTACATCTGAAACTAATTTCTTTAAAAAATGTTTATTTCACAATGAATTAAAAATAAAATGTGATCGGGCTGGCTGAGTGGCACGGCAGTTAAGTGCTGGCTTGGGAAGCCAGCGGCCCCGGTTCGGGTCCCACTTATGAGGGCCAGTGACACTGCCCACAAAAATAAATAAATAAATAAATAAATAAATAAATAAATAAATAAATAAATAAATAAAATGTGATCATATAAAAAATAAATAAATTACAGGGGCGGGCCGGGTGGCTCAGTTGGTGAGAGCGTGAGCTCCGAGCAACAGGGTTGCCAGTTCGATTCCCACATGGGCCAGTGAGCTTCACCCTCCGCAGCTAGACTGAAGACAACGACTTGGGCTGAGCTGCAGCTGAGCTGTCAGTAGGAGGCCAAATGGCTCAGTTGGTTCAAGCAAGTGCATGTAACAACAAGGTTGCCTGTTCAACTTCCTTATGGGATGATGGGCTGCACCCCCTGCAACTAGATTGAAGGACAACAACTTAACTTGGAGCTAATGGATCCTGGAAAAAAATACATTGTTCCCTGAAAAAACACATTGTTCCCCCAATAAAGTTTTTAAATAAATAAATAAATTACAAAACCAAAATTTTGAGAATATTTTGAATAGCATAATAAAAAAAACACAAGGCAGCTAAAGTGATGCCTGAGAGGGTTATTTATAGCTTTAAATATACTTACATTATAAAATTAGAAAAGTTTAAAACCATGGTCTAAGAGTCCACATTAGAAAAAAAATACCAAAGCATATAAAAAGATCAGAAACTAATCAAATAAAAAAAGGACTAATAATAGAAAAAAGTAAACAAAGCCAAAAGCTAGTTCTTTTAAAATATTAATAAAACTGACAAACCTAGGAGAAAATCTTCATGACTTTGAGTTAGGCAAAGATTTCTTGTATACAACACAAAAATAATTATCCATAATAATAAAAATTGATATATTAGACTTAAGCAATATTAAAAACTCTTGTAATTCAAAACATACCATTAGAAAAAATTGAAACGACAAGACAAAGATTAGAAAACAATATTTTCAAATTATATACCTCATATCGAAATTGTATCCACAATATATAAAAAATACTTACAATTCAATAATAAAAAGTCACAACCTAATTTTAAAATAGACAAAGGATCTGAATAGGTATTTCCAAAAAAATATGTATGAATGGCTAATAAAAACAAAAAATCATTCTATATTATGTCATTAAGAAAATGCAAATTAAAACCACAATGAGATACACCACCACACTCACTAGAATGGCTAAAATTAAAAAGATAAACAATAGCAAATGTTGGGAGAATGTGGGAAAATTGGAACCCTCATACACTGATGGTGGGAATGTAAAATGGTGCAGCTATTCAAGAAATCAGTTTAGCAGTTTCTTAAAAATTTAAATATAAATTTATCATACAACCAAGTAATTCCACTTTTGGAGATCAACTCAAGTGAAATGAAACCTATATCAACAAAAAGACTTGTACATAAATATTTATAGCAGCATTCTTCATAATGACCCCAAACTGGAAACACCCTAAATATCCATCAACTGATAAAAGGTAATGGTCTATATCCATGCAATGGAACACTATTCTGCAATAAAAAGGAACAGAGCGCTGAGACATGCCATCATGGATGAATCTCAGAAACATTACGCTAAATGAAAGAAGCCAGTCACAAAAGACCACATACTGCATGATTGCATTTGTATGAAATGTCCAGGAAAGGCAAATCAATAAAAACAAAAACTAATTTATTGGTAATTTAAAGAAGGAGGTAGAAACAGGAAGTGACTGCACAAGGCAGGAAGACTTTTTAGAGGTAACGAAATGTTCTAATATTAGATAATGGTGATTATTAGTGTAATATTACTAAAATTCAATGAACTGTACATTGAAAGTGGGTGATTTTTATGTATTTTAATTATACCTCAATAAAAATGCTTTAAAAAAATCATAAACACCTAGCAAGAGACTGGACAAAAAAAAAAAAAAGGGAAAAAAAACAATTCAGAATGGAAAAGGGCTGTTACTAAAGAGTCTACAGACATTACAAAAATAATAATGGAATATTGCAAATAACTTTATGTCAATAAATTCAACAATTTAGTTGAACTGGACAAATTCCTTGAAAAATGCAGTTTAATGAAATTGACACACAAAAATTAGAAAATCTCCATAGCCTTATATTAAAGAAATTAGATTTATAATAATATGTAAAAACCTTCTAAAAAAGACATTAACAGGACCAAAAAATTTCATTGGTGAATTGTATAAAAAAATTTAAGGTAAAAACAATATCAAAATTATGTAATCTCATTCAGAAAATAGAAAAGCAAGCAACAGTTCCCAACTCATGTTGAGGCCAGCATAATACACCGAAATATAGAGAGATATTACAAGAAAATTACAGACCAATTTCCATAATGAGCATAGACTCAAAAATCCTTAACAAATATTAGCAAACTGAATCCAAAAATATATATATAAAAAAAACTAATACATCATCACCAAGTGATGTTTATACCAGAAAAGCATGATGAGTTTAACTTTAAAAATCAACAAAATGCATTCACCATATTAACAGAAAAATAAAGCAGAGGGACCCATATGATCATTTCAATAGTTAGAAAAAGCATCAGACAAAATTCACACCATTCATGATAAACTAGGACCAGAAGAGAACTTCCTCAGTCTGATAAAGGGCATCTAAGAAAATCTATACCCAACATAATACACAATGATAAAATACTGAACACTTCCCTTCTAAAATTGGGAACAAGGCAAGAAAGCTTATTCTTCTACAAAGCATTGTAATGAAGGCCTTAGCCAGGGCAATAAAAACAAGAAACAAAGACATAAAGTTGGAAAGTAACAAGAAAACTGTTTTTATTCTTAGACATCATGATTGCTTACACAAATCCTGACAAATTTTAAAAAACAAAAAATACTATGTTAATTTAGAAAGGTTGGATGTCCAATCAAGATGGCAAAGCAGGTAAAAGCTGTGACCATATTAAAATTACAACTAAATTAAAAAACAATCAACCTGGAGGACCATCTGAAGACTAGCTGAACAGAAGTCCTATAACTAAGGATATAAGGAAGAAGCCACATGGAAACTGGTAGGAGGAGCAGAGACACAAAACAAGCTGGGCCCACACCACATGTGGCAGTCAAGAATTGGAAGATCTCAGCTTCAGAGGTACCTCTGAAGAGCGTGGGGTCCCAGCCTCACACTGGGATCCCTAGCATAGAGCACCAGTGCCAGGAAGAGGAGCCCCCACAGTATCTGGCTTTGAAAATCAGCAGGGATTCCATCCACCTGGGTGAGACAGAAGGCTGTAGGAAACCCAGGTGACCTATTAAAGGGCCCCATTAAAGGACCCGTGCACAGATTCTCTCACTCCCAGGCACCCACCCTGGGCTCCAGTGAAGGGACAGGGCTTGGCAGGTGCAGGAGACATACGGAGAGAAATTGAGTTGTGTGGCTCTAAGGCAAGGGCTGGAGGGACAGCCACCACTGTCCCTTTTGAGCCCTCCTCCCATGTAGCAGTGGGCAGACACCATCTTTCCTATATTGAACCCTACTCTCATATGGCCAAATCTGAATTTTCATTGGCCTGGTGAAATCTGCTCTCTCCACCCTGGTGACTCCCTGTGATGCCATCCCACCAGATTAACACACCACCAGAGACTTTTTCGGCAACTGGAGTGCAGCCAGTGTTAGCTCACACTGCAGTTTTTCTTGGACAACTCTCAGGGGTCCATGAGCCCCAGGCAGGCAGTATCTGGCCTCAGTGTGCTCTGAGCCTTTTGAGTGGCCCCAGGCTCAGCACTGGCACCAAATCTGAATCTACATTAACCTGGTGAACACCATTTGCCCCATCCAATTCATTCACTGCCAAAGGCTTTTATGGTGGCTGGCAGGCAGCCAGTGTTTGCCCATGCTGCAATGTTTCTTGGACAACTCACAGGGGTCCATGGGCCCCAGGTGGGTGGCAGCTGCCCTTGGTGTGCCCTGAACCTTGTACTGAGTGAATCTGAATCTGAAATAACCAGGTAAATACCATTTGCCTCACCCTGCTGACTCTCTGACACCCCGCCTTACTCAACTCACACACTGCCCAAGGCTCTTTCAGCAGTTGAGCCTATAGGCAGCCAGCATGTGGCAACAGGTCTCAGGGTGTCCTGGACCTTTCACTGAGTTGCCCAGCCCTGTACTGGTGGCAGCAGACCTTGGTTTGCTGCATGGCCTCTCCCATGCATCTCCAGGTTCAGCACAGGCATCAAACAACTGTGGATCACTTTGTAGCTCCTACCAAGTAGTCCCAGGCCAGTCACAGGTAGCAACTGACCTTGACCTACATGGTATCCCCTACCAAGAGGCCCCAGAATCAACACACCCAGCAACCAGCTTCAGACCCCAATAGAGCACCACCAGATCAACCCTTCAAGCAGCACACTAAAAGGGTGGTCTCGGCAGGTACCAGACCCCACTGAGGCAAACACTGCTCCATGGGGTCAGCCCCTGTACAGCAGCTAGTATGCTGTAGTCATGACCAATCCTCACAGCCTGTAAGCCTGATGGTCAATCACACCCACTGGCATGCCAACAACAATCAACTACAATAGGAAGGCACACACAACACACACAAGGAACACTCCTGGAGCATGCAGCTTAGGTGACCAGGGAGATTGTGCCACTGGGCCCCACAGAAACCTATGACATAAGTCCACCCGGCCAAGACTGGGAGATGTAGCAGATCTATCTAATACATAGAAACAAACACAGAGAGGCAGCCAAAATAAGGAAAGAAGAAAAACATGTCACAAGTGAAAGAACAAAACAAAGCTCCCGAAAAAGAACTAAATAAAATGAAGGCAAGCAATCTAACAGATACAGAGTTCAAAACACTAGTTATAAGGATGCTTGAGGAACTTAGTGAGAACTTCATCAAAGACAAGCAGCATAAAAAGGATGTAAAACCCATAAAAAAGAACCAGTCAAAAATAAAGAATACAAGAACTAAAATGAGGAATACATTAGAAGAAATCAACAACAGATTAGATGACTCAGAAGATCGAACCAGTGATTTGGAAGACAAAGTGGCAAAAACCACCCAATCAAAATAGCAAAAAGAAAAGAGAATTTTAAAAAATGAGTACACATTAAGAGACCTCTGGGACATCATCAAACATAATAACATTCACATCATAGGGGTACCAAAAGGAGAAGAGACAGAACAAGGGATTAAGAATTTATTTGAAGAAATAATGATGGAAAACTTCCCTAGCCTGGTGAAGGAAATAGACATGCAAATCCAGGAAGCACAGAGAGTCCCAAACAAGATAAGCCCAAAGAGGCCCACACCAAAACACAACATAATTAAAATTCCAAAGGTTAAAGACAAAGAGAAAATCTTAAAAGCAGCAAAAGAAAGGCAGTTAGTTACCTGCAAGGGAGCTCTTATAATACTGTCAGCTAATTTCTCAACAGAAAGTTTCATGCAAGAAGGGATTTGCATAAAATATTCAAAATAATGAAAAGCAAGAATGTATAACCAACACTGCTCTATCCAACAAGGCTATAATTTAAAAATAAAAGAGAGAAAAAGAATTTCCCAGACAACAAAAAGCTTAAAAAGTTCATCACCACCAAACCAGTATTAAAAGAAATGTTAAAGGGACTTCTTTACGAAGAAGAAGGGGGAGAGGGAGAACATAAATATGAATAATAAAACGGCAATAACTATGTACCTATCAATAATCATTTTAAATGTAAATGAATTAAACACTCCAATCAAAAGACATAGTATAGCTGAATGGATATGAAAACAAGACCCATACATATGCTATCTATAAGAAACCCACCTAAGATCCAAAGATACACACAGACTGAAAGTAAAGGGATGGAAAAAGATATTTCATGCAAATTGAAATGAAACAAAACAAAACTGGGGCACCAATACTTATATGAGACAAAAAAGACTGCAAAACAAAGGCTATAATAGGAGACAAGGACATTTCATAATGATAAATGGATCAATCCAACAAGAGGATATAATCTTTGTAAACACTTATGCACCCAAAATAGGAGCACCTAAATACAGAAACTGAATATTACCAACATAAAGAATTTGACAGTAATAAAATCATAGTAGAGGACTTTAAAACCCCATTGACACCAATGGACAGATCTTCCAAGCAGAAAATCAACAAGAAAATAGCAACCTTTAAATGACACATTAAACCAGATGGATTATATTAATATTTTTAGAGCATTCACACCAAAGCAGCAGAATATACATTCTTTTCAAGTGTACATGGACTATTTTCCAGGATAGAACACATTTTAGACCACAAAACATGTCTCAATAAATTTAAGAAGACTGAAATCATGTTAAGCATCTTCTCCAGCCACAAGGTATGAAACTAGAAATTAATTACAAAAACAAACAACTGAAAAATATACCAACATGGAGACTAAATAACATGCTACTAAACAATGAATAGGTCAACAATGAGATCAAGGAAGAAATCAAAAGATACCTTGGGACAAATACAAACAAAAACACAATGACCCCAAATCTAGGGGACACAGCAAAATCAGTCCTAAGAGGGAAATTCATAGCAATATAGGCTCACCAAGAAACAAGAAAAATCCCAAATAAACAATCTAATCGTACTCTTAAAGCAACTAGAAAAGGAAGAACAAATAAAGCTCAAAGTGGGTAGAAGAAAGGAAATAATAAACACTAGAGTGGAAAGAAACAAAATAGGGTCTAGTCTAAAAATACAATACAAAAGATCAATGAAATGAAGAGCTGGTTCTTTGAAAAGATAAACAAAACTGATAAACCTTTAACTAAACTCATCAAAAAAAAGAGAACACAAATAAATAAAATCAGAAATGAAAGCGAAGAGTGACAACTGACACCACCACCACAGAAACACAAAGGATTATGAGAAAACATTATGAACCAACAAATATTATATTCCAACAAATTGGACAATCTGGAAGAAATGCATAAATTCCTAGAAACATACAATCTTCCAAGACTGAATAAAGAAGAAACAGAAAATCTGAACAGAACTATTACTACTAATGAAATTGAATCAGTAATCAAAAAACTCTCCACAAACTAAAGTCCTGGGCCAGGCGGCTTCACAGGTGAATTTTACCCAACATTCAAAGAAGAATTAACACCTATCCATCTCAAACTATTACAAAAACTTCAAGAGGATCGAGAAGTCCCAAGCTCACTGTATGATGCTACTATTATCCAAAAGCCAGACAGAGACATTACATGAAAAGAATATTATAGGCCAAGATCCCTGATGAATATAGATGCAAAAATCTTCAATATTAGCAAACCAAATTCAGCAATACATTGAAAAGCTCATACATCACAATCATGTGGGATTTATTCCTGGTATGCAAGGTCAGTTTAATATCCACAAATCAATTAACATGATATACCACATAAACAAAATGAAGGATAAAAATATGATCATATCAACAGATGCAGAAAAAGTATTTGACAAAATCCATCATCCAGTTATAAAAAAAAAAATCTCTCAGCAAGTGGGAATAGAGGGAACATACCTCAACATAATACGTGCCATATATGACAAACCCAAAGCTAGAACCATACTCACAGCGAAAAGCTAAAAACATTGTCCTTAAGATAAGGAACAAGACATGGATGTCCACTTTCACCACTTTTATTCAATACAGTATTGGAAGTCCTGGCTACAGCAATCTGACAAGTAAATATTCCCTAAAGATTCCATCAAAAAAACTATTAGAACTGATAAATGAATTCAGTAAAGTGTGATACAAAATTAATATTCAGAAATGAGTTGCATTTTTATACACCAATAACAAAGTATCAGAAAGAAAAATTAAGAAAACAATCTTATTATTGAATATATAGATAGTCACAGGATGTGGATTATATGGTGGAAGGGAGTCAAAGGAATTGTAATAGATAGTATGATATGAGAGGTTAAGAGTGGGGGGGAGAATTGGGGGAGGGGAGTTGTCACTTTGAGGGGTAAAAAGTATAACTATTGCACTGTGTTGTACACCTGAAGCTAATTAAAATTTTTTAAAAAGACTTAAAAAAAAAGAAAACGATCTTATTTACAACTGCATCAAAAAAATAAATAAAATACATAGGAATAAATTTAACCAAAAAGGTCAAATATTTGTACTCAGAAAATTATAAGACATTGAAGAGTGAAGTTGAAGAAGATACAAATAAATGGAAGCATATACCTTACTCATGGATAGGAAGAATTAATATCATTAAATGTCCACACTACCCAAAGCAATCTATAGATTCAAGCAATCCCTATCAAAATACCAATGGCACTTTTCACAGAACTAGAACAAATAAACCCAAAATTTATTATACATGGAACCATAAAAGAACCCAAATAGCCACAGCAATCTTGAGAAAGAAGACCAAAGTTGGAGGGATCATGTTACCTGATACAAAACTATAAAACAATGGTATGGTAACCGAAACAGCATGGTACTGGCATAAAAACAGACACATAGATCAGTGGAACAGAATAAAGAGCTGAAAAATAAACCCATGCCTATATGGTCATTTAATGTATGACAGAAGAGACAAGAATATACAATGGGGTAAAGACAATCTATTCAATAAATGGTGTTAGGGAAACTGGACAGATACATGAGAAAAATAAAACTAGACCATCTTCTTACACCATATACAAGAATAAATTCAATATGGGTTAAAGATTTAAATGTAAGACCCAAAATCACAAAACTCCTAGAAGAAAATATACGCAGCAAACTCTCTGACATTGCTCTTAGTAGTATCTTTTCTGATATATCTCCTTGTCAAGGGGAAAAAAAAATAAACAAATGAGACTACATCAAACTAAGAAGTTTTTGCACAGCAAAGGAATTCAAAAACAAACAAATAAAAAAACACAAAAAGACAACCTACTGAATGGGAGAAGATATTCGCCAATGATACATATAATATAGGGTTAATATTCAAAATTTATAAAGAACTCATGCAACTTAACACCAAAAATAGTAACAATTCAAATTTTTAAATGTGCAGAGGACCTCAATAGATATTTCTCCAAAGAGGACATACAGATGGCCAATAGACATATGAAAAGATGCCCCATGTCACTAATCATCAGAGAAATACAAATTAAAACCACAATGAAATTATCACCTCATGCCTGTCAGGATGGCTATCATCAGTAAAGTCAACAAACAAGTGTTGGTGAGGACGCGGAGAAAAGGGAACCCTCCTGCACTGTTGTTAATTAGGAATCAGCTGGGAGCTCTGCCTCATGGCATCCATTGTGGGGTCCAGCTGATGGAGCAGACTATCTGAAAGGTTGTTGGTCACTGTAACAGGGAAATGAGCAAGTTCTGAAAGACCTCACACCAGCAATTAAATGATTTGACTCCAAAGCACCACATCACTTTTCCTCACAGCTCCAGGGCCAGAACTATTCACATGACCCCATTCACACATGGGGACCAGAAAATACAATCCTACCATTTGTTTACACATGTGCCAGAAGTGGAGGAGAACTGGGATATTTGCCAAATAGCACTAATGACTACCATAATTAAAGTGTGTACCAATCAGTCCAGGTCTTTATTTCCAACAAACATGCATAACCCTGCTGAAATATTGCCCCACTGGGTAGAAGTTCTAATCATAAAAATTCTAAAAGTTGCCCCTCACCCTTCCCTTTGGCTCCCATGCTATTGGTTAGAGCAGCCCAGCACTGTTTTCTGCCCTCATGATAGACCTAGATTGCAAAATGACTAACCAATTTCTTCACATTAAATATTCTTTAGAAGAGGTTCCAGTCCTCAAGAATAAGTCAGCAAGATGGGACCCAGAATGCTGCAAACCTCTGACACCCCGCAGCCTCATCTCTCTCTGACACAGGTTCAATTTCGTCATGCTGGAATACAACTTATAATTATCCAGGCATACCATACTGTTTCCGAATTCCATCCATTCTTTCGCTCCTATGGTTTCCACTGTGTGGAACGTCCTCTCCTATTATTCTCACCCTTTAAGACTCAGCACAGTCCTTATCTTGCCCACAAAGCTTTCCATGACCACCAGTTAGAGAAAAGTTTGCTACTATTGCATCAGACCCAAAGTGCCTCATCACAGCAGCTGGCCCATCAGGTTAAAATACAGCTAACTTACACAGTACTCACCAGGTGCCAAGCACTTTTCATATATCATTTCATTTAGTCCTCATAACAACCTACAGGTAGTTACTAGTATCATCTCTATTTTACAGATAAGGACACTGAGGCATAGAGGTATTAATTAATTAATTTGTGCAAGGTCCCACAGGTATTAAGTGGCAGAGATGGGATGTGACTGGTGGGCGCCAAGGCATGCCCTTAACCGCTCTGTAATCCTGCATCTCACACGGAGAGCAGACAGGTCTGTCCCCTTTGAAAGCATCAAGTGCTCGGCAGCAAAAGACAGCATCTCACCTTCCCTACCTCCAGGGCCTGGATCACAGGTATTTAGGCAATATCAGCTGCTTAAATCAGGTGAAATAAATGAGATTCCCCAGACCAACCTCCCTGCTAAATAAAGTCGTCTTGACTGGTGACGTTTAGGAAGTGGACAGGTAATTACCATATATACCTTTTCCTGGATCCCAGCCCTTCCTCCAGGGCCGCTGGCCAACTTGGAAATGAAGAGGCAGGAAAGGTCCGAATTACAGATCATTAGAAAACAAGCTACTCCAAGCTGGGACAAGCATCTGTGCAATCATTCAGGAATGTTTACAGAATTCTGGCTGTTTAGAAAGGTGAGAATTTGACTTCTCTATGCAGAAAACAGTACAAATCTTTTCTGAAAGTTTTTCTTTCCTCACATAATTATGTTTTAAATTGTTAATAGCCATAATTATGGAAGATGGCATTGTTGTGCTTGTAATTTTTCCTATCCCTCTTGGTATTTATTGATGATAAATGAGTTTATTAAAAAATAATGATAATTACCTTGTTTGGTTGTATATCAATGTAGTTTCAGTTTTTCTTTATTACCACTTACGGAATTTTATGGATTGCTAACATTTAGTTCTTTTATTGGTTTATATTCTCATGATGGTATAAAAAGGGAAGAGGAATTAACAATTTTATTCCTTCATTTCCTGACCACCCCCCACAACCTGCCCCAACTCTGTTAAGAAAGCAATCAAGTGCACTATTGACATAGAAGGTTCTCATTTTTACTGCTACATAATGCTAACAATGAGCTGCATACTCCAAAATTCTCCTCTACAGGCCAGTGCCTCACCATACGGCTGGAAGTGGATGTTGTTCTCCCCACAATGCACCCCAC
The DNA here is from genome assembly GCA_033961575.1 of Aselliscus stoliczkanus. Classification (NCBI taxonomy): domain Eukaryota; kingdom Metazoa; phylum Chordata; class Mammalia; order Chiroptera; family Hipposideridae; genus Aselliscus; species Aselliscus stoliczkanus. The sequence continues at coordinate 131,788,943 of CM066729.1, forward strand.
AGAATCAGCACCTATAGCTCGAAACAAAGCCCTTTCTGGTGGCAAAGAGTTTAAAATCTATGAAATTAACTACAAGAAGATCGTGTGGGCACATAGCTAGTCTCGGTGTTCGCCAGAAGAAAATCCCATTTGCTTTATTAAATATCCACATGAACCATCACAGCTAAAGCCACCTTCCTCCCAGAAGATATCACAGCTCTTGGGCAGTTCCCTTTCAAAAGAAACTCCCCTTGGGCTTCATCTGAGTTTTCTCCGGAGTCCCTTGAAAGGCTAAGAAGACTACACACGTTCATTTGTTTATCGGTGGCCCTCCACTGGGGTACAGCCCAGCTCATATTCTCTGCAAAACAAAAACCAAATCAAATCAGTGACGCACGTATAAGCAGCCCATGAGTCTTTGCAAACAGTGCATTGGGCAGTGTTTCCATAAGGAAGTGAAGTCTGTGTCCTTAACATCAAGAACAAGAACAAGAGCAGAACAAGAGCCCTTGGTATTTGATATCAGACTGTGTTAGGAGGGAGAGGAGCACAAGCAAAAGGGTGCCACATGTGGACTCTGACGCCATCTGCTCCACCTCAGGCCATGTTCTGAACCTCTGTCCACCTCTCTTCCTGCGAAAGTGATTTCGGCAACACCTGTGACTCAGAATCATTGCAAGGATTTAATGAGTTAAACATCTGGCACGTGCTTATTTCTTGTTTAATATATGCTACTAGCTCTTTTTCTTTCTTTTGGCTTAGTAATTCTCAACTGAGGCCATTTTTCTCCCCAGGAGGCAGTTCACAACGTCCGGAGGAATTTTTTGTAACCACAACTTGGAAACGGCCATGCTACTGGCACCTGGTAGGCAGAGGCCGGGGATGCTGCTAAACATCCTACCACGCATGGGAACTATCCAGCCCAAAATGTTAACGGGGCCAAAGTTGAGAAGTCTTGTTCTAGACCAGTGTGAAATAGTTCTTGCATCATGGTTGTTTATTCTCTCTATATACTCTCTCTTTAAATGAGCCAAGTTTTACTGAGGATCTACCATGTGCAGAGCTCTATGCCAGGCACATCTTTAACCATCTTGCATATTTTGGTTGCCTACTGCCGTTTTCCCAAAGCAGCTCTGAGCCTCAAATATTGTCCAGCTTTATGAACATCAAGCTTTGGCTTTCCCTTTCTTCCCGATGCTGCTCTCAGCGGCCCTGAAGTCAGACATGCTGTGTGTCAGAGCAAAGACCTGTAGTAATCAACAATTCCAAATATAGCAACAACAGTTTGAAAATCAAAGAATGGGCCTTGGGGACATCAATATTTGCATGTTCATAATAAATACTTAACTACACATCTGTGCAATGTTCAATATAGTTGGGGGGGAAAAAAGAACATTTGTGTTGATTTTTGTCAACTTCCACAACTCAAACATCGTATGTGCTAAAGAAATGTAAAACTGTATAGTCATAAAGATGATTTTAAATCTATTTATCATATGCACTTATGAATGGAGACATGCTTGATTTACTCCGAGGTTTTTCTAACCATCAGTTAGCCTATACCTGCTCTTTGGGTAGATGGAATAATTTTCCAATCTGTGTATTAAACATCCACCTGTTTTCTATCTTATGCATACCTCTATTACTTATACTGACCCCAGCTTTAATGTCCAGGACTCAGTTTCATGTTTTTATTCTTCTCTGTAGATGTTGTGTATCTGTATGAGCATCTCTCTCTCTGCAGAAGCCCCTAGTTATTGTTTATTGCGGGTTTAGGACCTGCCAGGCTCTACTGTAAGTGCTTTGTACAACGCTCTCATTTCATTGTCACAAATCCCTACAGACACTGATGGTATGCCCCTATTTTTCGAGGGAAATAAATGAAGTCCTAGAGAGGTTAAGTAATTTGGCCAAAGTCACACAGCTAGAAATAGAACACGTGTTCGCACCGAGTGTTGGGTCCCAAAATCCATGTTCTTTACTCCTACACCATATTAGGGAAAAACAGACCTCCATCTGGTGAGGACTTTTTGTAGGAGGTCAGCAGTGGGCACAACCTTTGACCCAGCAAATCCACCTCAAAGGAATGCTCATCCACAAACACAGCTCATGTGCAGCAATGTATAGGTGATAAGATACTTCCTACTGCGTGATTTGAAAAGGAGAAGAGTAGGGCTGGCCGAGTGGCACAGTGGTTAAGCGCTGGCTTGGGAAGCCAGTGGCCCCGGTTCGGTCCCACATATGAGGGCCAGTGACACTGCCCTCAAAAAACAAAACAAAACAAAAAATGAAAAGGAGAAGAGTAAACAACCTAAATGGGGGAAGTATATCCATGCTATGGAATGGGTGAATCCCATCCAAAGCAGGGGGATGTGGCAAAGAGGGCTTTGCTTACCCATTCTTCATCCCCTTCCTTCTTCCTTAGTCATGAAACCCTGATTTCATCCTGGGTGGCAATGCACCCAGTTAAAAGACTGCATTCCCAGCCTGCCTTGCTGCCAAGGATAGTTGTGTGCTGGCAAATGTTTCATAACCAGCTCACCCTTACACCAACTTGTATGGTGTAAATTTTCCCACTGTGGCCAACTTCAAGCTACCAAATTGAGGTCCACTAGCTCACAAAAACTCCTGGAAATGTAACAATTGGTTCTTGCAACCAAGGATGAGCCAGCTCCAGCACTCAATCAGCTAGGGGTGAGCAATGAGATGTAAGCAAATTCATCCTTTTTTAAAAATGAGACAGACTGCAAGCATATGCCTTTTCTTTTCCTCTCCTCGTCTTCCTTCCTGCTTGGAATCTGGATGATATAACTGGAACTCCAGCAGCTACTTTGAGCCACATAGAAAATGATGATGCTGCAAAACAACAGAAGGTACAAAAAGAAAGGAGAAACTTGTCGCTACTGACCTCATGAAGCTAATATAAGAGCCTTGACCCGCCTACCGCTGGGCTCCTCTCATCGGAAATAAAATAAAACTATTTTAAGCCACTGTTGTTCTGGTTTTCTGTTACATGCCACCCAACTAATACAGAGGTCCTCAGACTTTGCTTTCACATCTCTATTACTTATATCTTTTATAAGGAAAATATTTTATTCCGATATTATTTTCAGATAAACAAAGGCCAAAAAAAAAAAGTAGTTTAAGAGTCAAGTGTTTGGGCCCTTAAGTTTTTCCAAGTTGCCAATTCTTACAACAGTATCCATGGATCACAGAGAGGGGGCAGGGGCAGAGAACCAAGGGAAATCACAGGCCTGGCACACAAACCAACAACGTGGGCATGTCCTGAAAATGAAAGGGATAAACTGGAATACAACCAAGTTCACAAATTGCCAAGAAGATTTCTGGCCAAATAAGATTCAAAGCCTTCCTGAGATAAGCCTTGGCTGCAACACACAACAGGTGATGGGGAAAGCACAGGATGTACTGCCAGGCTGAGGTCTCCAACCCAGGAAAACTCCCATGAAGCCTGCCCAATGGAGAGGGAAAGCAGCAGGAATCCATCTCCTAGCTCACAGCAGGGGCTCCACAATGAAGGTATCACAATTAAGGGTACCCCAAGGTACTGTAACAAGGAAGAAGACAGGATATTGAACCACCAAGCATGGGATGAAGTGAGAAATGTGGAAGCCACTTGAGTCTCCGGGCGCAAAGGCGCTGTCAGGGTGGCCTGCCAAGTGCAATCTGGTGGTTAGGACAGGCCTGGGGGAGAGCACAGGCAAATCTCATGGGGTCTTCATGGTCACAGTCCCCAGAGGGTCACAAAGATTATACTGAGAGTGACACATTGTAAAATCAATCATTATGTGATTCTTCTGCCTTATCTTATACAAAATAACTGCCAAGCCCAGTTAGGATGACTCTTTAGAGAGCAGGTCAAGTCACTAAAGCTCTAATAACACATACTGTGTGCCCAAGGTTAGGCTTTGTGCCATGGAAAAGGCACTAAGCATAGGCTCCTATTCTTGAAGTTACTGCAATCTAAAAGAAAATCGAGTTGTGCATAGATAAAAATATCTAGAAAACCTCCATATATTTTCAAGCACTGAGGCAGGACATGTAGCCTAGGAAATTGACAGCGCCTTTCAGGGTACAACTTGAGGTGCTTCACTGGTTACACCAGTAACAATGTGAATGTATCCAGCATCTGCAGCTGGAGAAGAACAAGAACCAGTTTCTTCCAGCTGGGCTGATTACTATGACCGGGACCTGACTTTTAGCTAATTATAATGTCATTATGATGTCATTTACATTGCCGGCACTACAATGGGGCATTACCAAACATGCCCCCAGGAGGTATAAATACCGTTGTCAGTACTTCCTCCCCAGGACTCTTCTCTGAGTTTGCCCACACTTTCCTCTCAAGTGTGTACTTTCATTTTCAATAAATCACTTTTGCTTGCCTGCATCTGTCTCACTCTTGGAGATAAGAACCCAGTCCCCGCTGTTCCAGTTCCTCTCTTGCACATTCCCATGAGCCGCCGGCAACAAATTACCTGTATATTCAGATCTTACTGGTTAAGAATTCATAGACGAAAAAACAAAGAGGGCTGTGAAAGCCACACAGAATACATGTCAGGAAGACCTGGGTCTTCAGTCAGGCCCTAAAGGATAGATATCATTTGAGCCAGAAAATAATTAGAAAGAATAAATACATTCCATACTGGAAAACGGCAGACAATGAGTGCTGAACAAACATATTTCCAATAACAAAAGCAGTAAAGAAAAGGAAAGTGGGAGAAGAAAAGGAAAATGCTGGACTTCCATGGGTAATAACATTGAAGAGGAAAAAGTAGAATTGTTCATTCTTTCATTCATAAATGCAATAAATATGAAATCCCTGGGCACTTATTCTAGGGCTTCAAATAACCACACTCAGAGCTCCTGGACAACAGGGAGCCCCTGGAGCCTAAGTACTGGGCTCCTCCTATTCATTGGAATTGAAGGAAATTCAGTTTTCATACTGTCAAAAATGGGAAGATGTTATGAGGAGAAGCAGCCCAGATAATTCTAGGCCTCAGCAGCTCATAACTGCAAGAATAGGCAATAATCAGCCCAGGAGTAATGAGGCTGCCTTAGGGGCTGAAATATCCCTTCTCCAGCATTTCATACTCAGTGAAGTTGAGTCCTCTTTGTGCCCATCAATGCCTCAATCTTCCCAATGACCAGTGTGCCTTGAATATAGTGTATACCCAGTAAATATTTACTCATGGGTCCTGCTCCTTGTCTGCAAAGGCTCAAGGAGGGTTAGGGCCAGGTTTGGTCCATTGTCCCAGGTGCCAGAGAATCAGAACCTAAGGCTAAATGTATGACATGTGTCCCCTAGGAAGTCATGGCAGATTTTTCAAAGTGGTTGATGAAATGGAGGGCAGGGGTCAGAGATGCTTACAGCAAGAAACATGTCATGTATATTGGTTTTAAAACAGAAAGCAGCACTGGATTTAAGTTAGTGTTTCATATCCAATAAAGAAGGCTAAATATCTATTGTTTTGATAGATTTCTATAAATGAAACATTAGAGGGGCTCTTAAACACCTTGTTTCAGATCTTCATTACATGAAATTAATCTTGAGTAGAATATCACATCCAATATGGCTGGATTCCATTAAGTAGCCAGTTAGATAACACAGGCTACACTCTGTCTAGGTAAGGGCAGAATCAGGAACGAGTCCCAACAGCATGATTTCACCACTTCTGCAGCCCAGGAGCAGCCCACAAGCATTGTAAACCAGAGCAGCAGAGAATGTTTCCTAGAAACTCTCAATGTAGCCATCATGCCCCTGAAGGAGACACAGGATAATTTCACAGTGTCTTCCAAAAAGCAACACGATGACCACGCTGAGTGCCTAACATAGAATTATCAAAGAGTCGAGACTGGAGAGATGGCAAATCTCCATCCTTGGTCCACCTGAGAATGGGGAGACTGTTGCTGCCTCCAGACCCCTCTGAGGACTTCCACAGAATCACTGAAGTTGGTGAATATTTATCTGAGATTGTCTTGTAGCAGCTTCTCTCAGTAAGCAGAAGAAGACCAAAAGCTCAAAATGGAATAAATTCAGAAGATGGGAAATGTAAAGAACACAAAGCCCTAATATAACTAATCATGTCAACCAGAAACAAGCCTGAGAAGAAATGCAAACCTCCAGGAATGGAGAGAACTCAAATGTCTAAGGACCAGAGGTCCTCTTCTGACAACACCTGCCCATTTATACAGGTACACGCCACACACACATTACAGAGGCTCCCATGCCCATACCATGTGCCCCATGCCCACTGGCAGAGACTGATGTAGACTTCACCCTTAAAGGAGACACGTGGAGAACCTGGGTAAGCAGACAGTGTTCCTTTAACCTTCGCCTTCAATACAGCAAGTATTTACCCAAAGACCCTACTAAACCTATTTCACAACACGTTAGATAGATAATCCATAACATTTTAAAAACTAAGCCAAAAAAATCCTCTTCTGTGTGAGTTTCATCCATAAGACCATCTCAATCAGATTTTATTTCTATAGTGAGGACAGGGTGGAGCAAAGCAGGGCAGTCGGTCAGTCACTCCAACAACACTTCCTGTCCAGCTATAGGATCTAGAATCATCTTAGCTCTAAATTCCTCCCATAGAGAAGATTCTCCAAAATGAAGCAAGTATTCACTCCAGTATACCATTACCACTGGCTTCTATATCTAAATATATTTCTTCCTCTGGTACTTTTGACCCACCTGAATTTCAGCAATATCTACCTTTCTCAACAAATCATTCATTCATAGTCATCATGGTTAACATGTATATACAACATGCCTTTTTACACGCTTTATTTTTTATGTATTAACTCAGTCATTTTAATGAGACTGTGAGGTAGGTACTATTACTATCCCATTTTAGAGGTGAGGAGACTGAGACTTACGGAGGCAATTTGCTATCCAGCCTTCAGTCACACAGCAACTAAGAGGAAACCTGGGATCTGATCCCAGCAATTTGGCTCTATCAGCCTTGCTTTTAAGCCCAACACCATCTTGCTTGGTTTTATTCATTCCAAAGATGAACAATATGAACCCAGACATATAGTCCAAAGAGTAAGTGTAAGGAAAAAAAAAACAAATCTCCAAGTGTTCTTGACCCTATTTCTCTCCCATTCCTTCCACCTCATTCCCCAAACTCCCAGTATTGAGCAATTAAGTATTTCATCTGCCCCCTGAACCGTGTTTTTGGTATCAAAATGCCCATAAGCAATCCCAGCAAGCATAGGAGTGACAGACAACAGGCAAATAATTGTTTACTTTGATCCTGGAGGTGTGTCCTTGATTTTGATTTCTTAGCCAGTGTTCTAGGTTTGGAGTATTTTGCTTGACTATAAGAAAAGGAAGAGATCAACATTTACAGAGCACTTTCTCAGCATGTGTCAGGTACTATGCTAGGTGGTTTCACCCACATTATTCACTTTAATACCAAAAGCGAGAGCCCTCCTAAGGTAATAAATGGAATCTTGTTTGTAAAGACAAAGAGGCAGATTCAGAAAGGTTAAGGATCGTGCTCCAGGAGGCTAACCTCGACTGGAGGGTTTAAGCCAAAGCCTGATCTGAAGCTGAGGCTCTTTCTCCAACAGCATGCTGGGTAGTACGTACCCTGTCCGCTAAACAGAACCCATTCTTAGTGTTTTTTTGTTTTTCTCCTCTGAGCAGTGAGTCTTTACAGATTTACTGGTTCTTAAATGCTACTGACTCTAGCTAATTCCCAAATTAACTAGATTCCTTTTGGAGCTTGTAAAATGTGCTACACACTCAACTTCTGAATTAAGCTTGCAAGATGATGACCACAGCGAGGAAGGCGGGTGCAACTTTCTTGTCAGAACAATGCACGCCTCAGAGCCTCGTTTTAATTCCTACCTTCTTTTATGAGGACTACGTGAATGAGGACACACCTAGGATACCACATATTAATTTCAACACAGCTAATACCCAAAATGTCCCACCAATTTACTCTTCACTGACAATGTTAAAAGAAAATGATTTATGCAGATCAATCATCTCGCTCATCAAGTCCTACCCTGACAGCCAGCCTTCATCATCGCTATTTAAAAGGCACCGCTGACAGAAAAGACCGACTCTTTGATTAAGGGCCCTGTCTGGCTAACCTTTTATTTGAAGAATGATTGCTGCTGAGTGACAAATACTTTTCCCTTCATTTCAAGGCAAAGATATTGACATTCAAATTCTTGATGGCTACGCTGAGCAGATGCCACTGTTGGCAAGAGGCTTGAGAGCAACAGCAGGTATGCCGGCCCTGGGGGCACCGGAGGAAGAATGAAATGAACACACGCACACAGGCCCTGGGCACAGGTTCTCAAGCAGTGAAAGCAACGGGTCTCTGGGCCAGATACTCTTTCCTCAGGAGTCCTCAAAGAACATCTGGTTGTCGTTTCACCCCAGGCCTCTTCTTAAAAGTGCCCTTGTGTTACCTTGACCTGACTAGGCACTGCACAGGCAGCAGAGACTAAGAGTACAGAGGAGGTTGGGGCAGGCAGTTCCCTACCCCAGGAAACACAGCTTCTCCCCCTCCCCCCGAATCACGTGATCCCAGCTGAACTTACACTAAAAGTATTGGCCTCCTTGTCACCTCACAGAACCCTAATGACTAAATACAAAGTGGAAGAAGCATCTGAAAAATCACCTATAAAAAAAACAAGACAGCAATATTTATCCTATTTGCTAAAGAGAAAGAAGAGAAAAAAATATTTACAAGAGTCAGGGATCAACATAAACAGAATGACCATAAGAGATAGACATTGAGCTTTTAAGAAAAAAATGAAAGGCAATTTTCCTAATCCATTTCAGGGAGATTTCTACCTTGGTCAGTATCACATATATGTAATGTAAACATATTGTCACAGCAGGATTATTTTGCTCATTTTCATTTCTTAAATGCAAAATAGTACCTTAAAGGGAAGTGGGGAAATTATGGATTAAGGGAGGCTATTTGTGACAAGAGCCATCACAAAGCTTCAAGATTAATCATTTCCAGGAACAAAATGAAAATACCTCAGCAGGCCATCAGTGATTCCTTTTAAATCTTGCCGAGATGCAATGTAGGTCTCAAGTACTCATGAGGGACAGGGTATCAGAAAACTGCAGTTCTGATCCTCTGACAAATTCCCACAGTGGGGAACCAAGAGACAGCCAAGACACAGCTAGAACCTTCTCCCCAGTCACCCCAGGGTCTAACAGGTGACCAAAGCAGCAGAGGAAAGTGATAGGACATCAGAGAGAAAAAACTAATAGGGCATCAGATAGAAAAAAGCCAATAGGGCATCAGAGAGAAAAAACCTGGGTTTGAATCCAATCTTCGCTGCTTATTAGCTGAGGGATATGAAGCAAACTTTCTTTCTAACCCCCCACCCCCACCCCGCCCCGCAAATCCTCTGTTATCCCATCTGCAGATTGTCTACCTTACAGAGTTATTTGTGGATATGAAAAAATATGTATTAAATAAAGCACCTTCTCATTCTCTAAACCCACTTTTCTCCTTGTACGGGAAAAACACAAGATTTACAGTTACAAGTGTAAGTAAGCTCCGGTCCTAGTGCAGACATATACTACCCACACAACTGCACAATCTTCGAATAAGTTACATGTTGAACCTCAATTTCCTCAACTTTAAATGGAAACAGTCATACTGGCCCTATGTCCCTCGCCATGTTACAATGAGAACAAATAAGATAATGTTAAAGCACTTTGTAAATTTTAAATCAATATAGAAATGTTTGCTGTAGTTTCTGTTGTTCTCCAAAAATGGGACATTGCAACCCATTTTTATTATTGTCCTTATTATTTCTCCCATCTATATTTCTCATGATGAATAGTAAATCGACAGCCAATTAATTAATCAATAATCATATCATCTCCATTCCTTAGTACTATTAGTAGTTGCCTCTGTAGCTGTCTGGAAGAATTACCAGGTAGAAGTGATGTTTCTTCCATAACAAAAGTTTATTGGAGGTTATTATGAGCCAGGCATAGGGACAAGGAGATGAATAAAAAAATGCAAAATTCAGTCAAGTGGAGCCAACAGACAAATAAAAAAATGATTTCAATATTGCTGCATCATACAAATTAAGTACAAAGAATGCTGAGGATGCCAACAAGGGAGGGTGTGACTACCTGACGGAGTCAGGGAAGCTTTCACCGAGATGGATGAGGCCTGGGTCTCTCCAAGAGTGAGCCACCAAAGGTGAGCAAGTCTTCACCAGGCAGGAAAGGAAAGAGAGGTCATTCAGGGGAAAATAATGCCCCGTGCAAAGGCATGGAAGCCCAGGAGAGATCACATAATCTGGCAGGGACAAGGGCAAGTTCAAGACGTCCTGTAGATTTAAGACTGACTCCTTTAGGCAATGGGGAATTTGAGCTTGAAATTGCTTTGATATGGTACATGGTTTGGGAACATCACCCTAATGAAAGGCCAGACATTCACTGGGCATCTACTCTGTGCTAGAAACAAAACATCAAGGTGAAAAAAGAGTATCCTGATGATCCCTCCAGGAGGCGCCTTGATAGTCTTACTTGCTTTGGGGCACTACCGGAGTAGCTGACCAAATAGGGGTGATGAGTGCCCCTCACCCCCAGGCACCAGCACCTGTGGCTTCATGTTTGGCCTTGGAACCTGCCCTTCATACCCAATTTGCAGCTATAGGTGCCTGCTTTTCTGTTGGACCCTACTGCTTTCTTTCTATGGATTCTGGGGTGACTCTATCACCCAGAGTCTGTCCCCACTTTCTGCCTTCCCTCCTCGATGCTGCCTCCTGCTGTCCTGCTTTGACCTGCAGCAATCCTGCGGACAGCCCCACAGTCCCTAAAACTGTCTCTACACGTGGGAACGTCTCCATTCCAGAGGCCTTTGCCCCTTGCTCCCTGCATGCACACCCAGTGAACGTGTGGCAAAGGATGCTATGTAGTCACCAAATCTTGTTTCATCGTTCTCTTCCTGGGCACACAAAATGACAACAGTTGACTACTCCCCTTACAGTTAATTTGGGTTCTGGCCAAAAACATCCCCTCCCAGGGCTGGCTTTTAAATATACCCCAGTGCAGACCTCCTCTGTTAGTTTCCCAGGCTACTCTAAAAGCTACCACAAACATGGTGGCTTAGAACAACAGGAATTTATTTCTCTCACTTTGATGGATAGCAGGAACCCAAAAATCTAGGTATCAGCAGGGCCACATTCGCTCCAAAGTCCCTAGTGGGAAACCCTTCCAGCCTCTCCCAGCTCCTGGCGACTCCTGGCATTCCCTGGCTGGTGGCCACATTGCTCCAAACTTTGCCTCTGTCTTCACACAGCCTTCTTCGTGCTGTGTGTCTGTGTCCAAATCTCCCTCTCTTTTCTCTTGTAAAGACACCAGTTTGGGGATTTAAATCTTACTCAAAATCCAGTATGATCTACGATCCATCTCAAGATGCTTAACTAATTACATCTGCTAAGAGCCCACTTCCAAATATGGTCACATTCCAGGGTTCTAGGTGGGCATGAATTTGAGGGGTCACTGGTACACCTCCAACGCAATCCTGGAGGCCTCACGATACTGATGGTGCAGTCACCAGATGACAGAGCCGTAGCCCTGCATGACCACGTGAAGCAGAGTTCCCCCAACACCAACCCTCGCTGGGCAAGTAAATGAGCCTAAAACAAAACTTCATGCGGTGAAGCCACTGAGATTTCAGGGTTAATCTGTTACAACAGCAGAGCCCAGCCTGGCTTGGCTACCACGCCAAGCTTCGTGCCCTTGCCCTGCAACCCAGATGCTGTTTGTGGATCCAGGGCTAAACATGCAGTGTTTTCATTTGGGTTCATTTTTCGCTCAAAAGCCCTTTTAGGTTGCTCTTGCTGAATGTCCCAGGAATTTCTCCCAGAGCTTTGCTTGGCCTGGATGTGACTGTTTGGGAGGTTTCTTGTTTTTCCTGGGGAGTGTCATTAGGCTGTTGCTGATAACATCGATGTTTTCTCTACTGATCTCATGGGAGAATGTGGTGGCGAGTGTGAGTTAGCTATTGCTATTGGGACAGGGGAAAGGGAGAAAGGGTTGAATGTGGATGTTTTCCAGCTACATTCACCCAAAAGGGAACCAAGAGAAACAGTAGCTAGTGTCCGTTTCTCACACAAGGAGAGAGAGCACGAGATTTTAAAGTCACGCTGACTTGGGTTAAAATTTCCCAGTTCTGCAAACTCAACAGCTATGATACTTTGAAGATTACTTTTTATCACAGAGCCCTACTACTTCTCTTACCTTTTTAAAAAAGGGGATAAACACAATCTTTTTCACAGGGTGGCTGAGAGGATTAAATGATACTAGGTACATGGTTAGCTGACTGCTCTAATCATAGTATTGGGTTATCGGAAAAATCATGACGCATTTTTGCAATAAAAAACATAGAAAAAATATGTCATGACTTTTCCGACAACCCAATAGTTACTGGATATACGTGCACTTCCTTTGTTCTATGGACAGGCCGATTGATTCCCACTCATATCTTCTTCCCTGCGGGGCCAAGGTGACAGCTAACGTGGTGTGAAACTACGATCTTTAGCGTTGGGCTCAGTGACCCCCAAGCATTTTCTCACTTTTTCCTAGTTTGTCCTTTTAGATACTACTAGTCTGTTCCTTGCAAATGGCTTACAAGATACTAGACAGAATGACTAATGTCTTTAACCAGTTGAGTTTTGCTTTTAAATACTTTAGGACAGTTCGTTTTGATCAGCCAATTAGACTGAAAGCTCTCTGAAGGCAGGGACTATGTCTTATCCTATTTCTGTCAACCCCAAACAGTCAGCACAATGCTGCTTGATTGTGGGTGCCTACTATGTACTCACTGACTGGAGATAAAATGGAAGATTTGGCCTCTAATAACATGGATATTCACTAAATGGTGGGCGAGTATTCAAGTTAGCTGGCTTACTCACAGAGCAGAGGGAAGGCGGCAGAAGTTGAAACATCTAAGAAACAGAACAAAAAGAGGCAGGATTCATCTACACTCTGGGGAGTTGGTGGATCCCTCTATAAAAAAAAATCAGCTAATAGACTGTTTATCACCCCTTCCCAGCTGGATCAGCAAAACTTATAGTTGTACGAAGGGGTTATATCAGGGGAGTTGTGATAGATATGTATGATATGCGGGGGGAATGGGGTGGCGAACTGGGGGAGGGGGGTTGTCACTTTGGCGGGGTAAAGAGTATAACTATTGCATTGTGTTGTACACCTGAAACTAATAAAAATAAAAATAAAAAAACAACAAAAAAAACAAAAAATAAATTACATGTTATACATTGCACAGCATATGTTATATATGTGTGTTACATGTCAATTTATAATATATATTTATTGCTTTGTACCAGGCACTGTTTAAGTGTTTTACCTAAATATTAACTCATTTAGTCTTCACAACTCCACATACAAATGCTATTATTATTACCATCTTACAACTAGGAAACAAACCCAGAGAGATTAATGTGCCCCAAATCAGAGAACTAGTAAGTAGGCAAGGCCAGAAGTCAGATGCTGGCAGCCTGGCTCCGGAGTCTATGACCTTAGCCATCGGACCAAATTATTTCTCAAGAGGGAGACGAAAGGAGTAGGGGAAGTGAGTCCCCAGTCAGGACAGTACCCTGAAACAGGGGCTTACAAATTAAACGGATTCTGAAGAGAGAGCCCTTCAACAAAAGCAGCTCATGGCAGGAGCCGGACACTGATCTGGCAGCCACCCATGCACAGGGACAGCCCTATAAAAGAAAAGAGCTGCTGACAACCCACCTTAACGGTAAAATTGGGTTGTCGGAAAAGTCATGACATATTTCTTTTAATCTTTTTCCTTGCAAAAATGTGTCATGACTTTTCTAACAATCCTATAGAAGCCAGATGGAAGCAATACCCTAAATGCATACCTTTAGTCTGAGACAGGACTAACCCATGGTTAAGGCCCTGAAGAGCAGCATCATTTGAGGCCCAGGAACACACAGCTCTAGCAGATTGAAGACAAAAGACAGAGAAGGGGCTGGGAGCAGTTTTAGAAAGCCTTGATGGGTCTGCTTTGAGCTTCACATCTTTAATGTACAAACTGCTAGAGGCAAGAGACAGCCAGCTTTCCCCCCAGCCCTGCAAAGCTCAGCAACTCATCTCGTACACTTGTTTACTATTACTATATAAATCATTTCAGTTTCCTCCAGCTTTGGCCGTCCTCCACCACAAACAAGAGTAAACTGGGACTCCCCACCTGAGGTAGTCATCTAAGGCTGAAAGGGCAATGGTGGTCTCTTCCAGGCCCCCAGCCCTCCTGGGCAATGTTCCCTCCCCCCTCCTTAAGCATATCGGAATGAGTGCTATCTGACGGTTGACTCTTTCATCTCTGCAGCTTTGAAAACCTCAAACGTTATATCAGAGCTACAACAAAGAGCAGGGACTTCAGGGGTTGACAGCACGGCCATAATTAAAGACAACCATCAATAAGCTGCCATGTTAAACAATGCCATGTTATAGCTGCTCCAAAACCAACTGTTTACCTTTCAGACATTTCTATGGAAAGGTTTAAACAGGTGCAGTTTGAATTGTTTTCATAAAGATATGCAAACAGGAGATAGGAACTTTTCTTCTCTGTAAGACAGACTTTAACGTACAGCATGCTATTCCCTTGCTAATAGTGTACAATTGATTTATTCAAGGAAAATACTCTGGTAAGTGACAAGAATATGAATCCAAACATACCACTGAAAATATTACAGGGACATTGCCAAAGATGAAATGGAAAACAATCTAAAAATTGCCATTTTAAGCTCCTTCTGTCCCATGGACCTCAGTTTTTCCCTTTACAAAATAAGGAGGTTTCATTTCAAGCTTCTGCTGACATGCAGAACCTCTTCCCAATATAAGTCCAACAGACAGAACAGGAAAACTCAAGAGTGTTTGTTTTTCAGGTGGATCAGGGTCCCACCCACACCCCCATAAGATTTCTATAATCTTGAGAACCGCTGGATCAGATCATCTCTGTGAGTTCTTTCCAGGACTAAAATTGTATGATTCTCAAGAAAAAAGGAGTGGGGGGCAGAGGCAAAACAAACAAAAACATACTCCATCTTTGGTCCACAATATTTTTCTCACCAAGATTACTCTACCAAGCAAGGCTATCATTCAAAATCGAAGGACAGATAAAGAGCTTCCCAGACAAGAAAAAGCTAAAGGCGTTCATCACCACCAAATCAGTATTACAAGGAATGTTAGAAGGACTTCTTTCAGACGGGGGGGAGGAGGGGATAAAAATTATGAATAATAAATGGCAATAGCTACATATTTATCAACAATTACTTTCAATGGAAATGTATTAAATGCTCCACTCAAAAGACATTAGAGGGCTGAATGGATAAGAAAACAAGACTCTTACATATGATGCCTACAAGAGACTAACTTCAGATAGAAAGACACACACAGACAGAAAGTAAAAGGATGAAAAAAGTCATTTCACAAAAATGGAAAAAAAATAAAATAAAAAAGCTTGAGTAGCAATACTTATACCAGTCAAAATACACTTTAATATGAAGGCTATAATAAGAGACAAAGAAGGATCCAGTAATCCCACTTCTGGGTATTTATCCAAAAAAAACCCAAAACACTACTTCGAAGAGACATCTGTATTCATATGCTCCCTGAAACATTGTTTACAATGTCCAACATGTGGAGGTAGCCTGGGTGTCTGTCAATAGATGAATGGATAAAGAGGAGGTGGTACATATATACAACCGAATATTGCTCTGCCAGGGAAGGGAGTGGGTTCTTGCCATCTGCTGTGGCATGGATGGACCTGGAGGGTATTGTGCTGAGTGGAGTATCAGACAGAGAAAGACAGATACAATGTGATTTCACTGATATATGAAATCTAAAGAATAAACAAACAAACAAAAAAAACAGAAATAAACTCATAGATACAGAAAACATTTTGATGGTTGTTAGATGGGAGTTTGAAGGTATGCATGGGAAAAAGATGAAGGGATTAAGAAATACAAATTGGGGCCTGCTGAGTGGCGCATTGGTTAAGAGATGGTTTGGGGATGCCAGCGGCCCAGGTTCAGATCCCACATATGAGGGCCAGTGACACTGCCCTCTACAGCTAACAACAGCTCCACCTGGAGCTGGGCTGTGAGCCCCGGAGACGGTGTAGGCTGCAGCCCCTGCTGCAGTGGGCTGCCATAGGCTACATATAATGGCCGGCGGCCAGCGTGAGCAGCTGGCAGCCAGCGTGAGGTGCCAAGAGCCATGGTGAGCGACCAGCCAGAGGCCGGCGACCAATCTGCCTCATCCAGGAAGAGCGCAATGACGATACCAACATGGGCCAGTGAAGCAACGTCCTCCGCAACTAGACTGAAGAACAAAAGGACAGCAACTTGTCTGTTCCCCTTCCCGGATTCCCCAACGCTGTTCCCCTCCCCCAATTCCCCAATAAAATCTTTAAAAAAAAAAAAAAGAAATACAAATTGGTAATTAAAAAATAGTCTTGGGATGTAAAGTAAAGCATAGGGAATACAATAAATAATGTGGTAATAACTATGTATAGCACTAGGTGGTACGAGACTAGGCAGTGGGATCATTTCTTAAATTACACAAATGTCTAACCATATGCTGTACACCTGAAATTAATATAAAATAATATTGAATGTCAGCTGTAATTGAAACATTAAGAAAGGAGGGCAGGGCCAGCCCAATGGCTCAGTTGGTTAAGAGCTTGCTGAAGAGTGTGAGCTCTGAACACTGGGTCACCAGTTCGATTCCCACATGGGCCAGTGAGCTGTGCCCGAGCTGAGCTGCTGCTGAGCTGCCAACAGGTGGCAGGATGGCTCAGCTCGTGAGACCACATGCTACTAACAAGGTTGCCTGTTCGAGATGGTGGGTTACGCCCGTCCGCAATTAAGACTGCACTGGGCACCTTGAGCTGAGCTGCCGCCTGGATGGTTCACTGGATAGAGCATGCACTCTTAACAACGAGGCTGAGGGTTTGACTCCCACATGGGATAGTGCTATGACCACCCATAACTAATTGAACACAGCACTTTGTGGTGAGCGGCATGACTGGATTTGGAACTGAGCTTGCTGCACCCTCCACAACTAAGATTGAAGGACAACAACTTGGCTGGTCCTCTCCCCCAAGTCCTCAACACTGTTCCCCTCCAATTCCCCAATAAAATCTTTAAGAAAAATAAAGAAAGAGGAGCAAAGGTGAAGGGGAATAAGAGGTTCAAAATTCCAGGCACGGGCCGGCCGAGTGGCGCAGTGGTTAAGCGCAGGTTTGGGAAGCCAGCGGCCCCAGTTCGGGTCCCACATATGAGGACCAGTGACACTGCCCTCAAAAAAAAAAAAAAAATTCCAGGCATAAAACAAATAAGTCATGGGGACATAACGTACAGCATAGGGAATATAGTCAATAACATAGTGATAGCATGGTATGGTGTCAGGTGGTTGCTGGACTTATATCATGGTGGGCATTTCTTCATGAATATAAATGTTGAATAACTACAGTGTATCCCTGAAACTAAATAATAGTGTATGCTAGCTATATTTTTAATAAAAAATCTTAAAAAATAATATGCAGAATTCAAGATTGACCTAATCTCCTTGCTAGGCCCCTTCCAGTGGGAGTGCCACAAAATCTCTGCAGAGCAAGACCAAATCACAAAGTGTCTCACTTCTACGAAGGAGGATGTGGTGTCCAGTGATGTCCAGCTAGTTCCAACAGACTAGGACAGAGCCAAATGAAGGTAAATAAAACCATACTTCCTCCTTGAGGCTGGGCTACCGGACCCTCCCCCACCCTCCCATCTCCATCGACATCATTCTTGAGAGAGCCCTGTTTCCTTCTAGCCTGGAGAGCTCCATTTTGAAAACAATGACCTTTTGTAGAAAGCTTTCATCCAAGCTTAAGTTCTAAAAAATCAAAGAGGCAGTATGTCTGAGATGGAGAAAGCATCCCTCAAGAATCTGGGGAAACTGCCATGGGTGGTTTGTATTTAGTGGTAATATCTTCTTTAACTTGTCAAATTTTGTTGCTGTTTTCAAAATGAAACCAGATTAAAAAAAAAAAAAGTGTTTGAGATAGGTTACTGATCACTGGTTTATTTTTTTGAGTTGAGAAACCACACAGTTTTCCAAGCACGGTTACGTTATAGTAATATACTTTGTCATAAATTTACTATATCCTTCTGCTTGTCTATAAAACAGTCTGCTCCTCATCTTTCTAAACTTGGCCTGGATACAAAACTTTTAACTTAAAATATGTAATAATATGTCATATCTACCAGAAGATACATGACAGCTCTTTCTAAGATACATAATATTATTAATTGTTTTTGAATGTAATTAAACTGTTGTGAATCTAAAAAGTATAAAACCGACATTTAGCCATCAACAGTTCTTGAAACATTATATACACAAAAGAAGAAATACTAACAAGTCCAACAGGACTCGATTTCAAAATTACCCTTTGAAGCCAAAATGACATTAAGAGAAACAGAAAAAAAATGTACAAATTTAAAAATAAAATTACAATACTTGAAAATATTAAACTTACCTTCTGATAAAAATGAAGTGTACGCTAAATTACATTTTATGTTTGTGGAACTGTCAAACAAAGTGCTGGTTCCTTAAACTATTTAACAGGCTATGGCTGGAGTGTGTGGAGACAATCTGTTAGATACAGACAATGCTGAGCAAAGGAACAAGCAGATTAAATTCAATTTGCTCTAATCCAGTTAGAATTTACTGAGCACCTAGTAAGAGTTTGCACTATATTTTGTATCATGTAAGATAAAAAAGAAGAGTTTAAGCCTTAAAGAAGTTAAAACTTCCGTATTTAAATTTTTTTTAAATAATGACACAAACCCATCTTTGATTAAACACCCAAATGAAAATTCTGGCAAGTAAGTAGGTGTGGGGATACAGCAGAAAGAATTCAATGTGAGCCAGGGTAGTTGAGAGGGCTCCACATAAGAGCTAGAATTTTTGCTGGATCTTGAAGACAGAGTCATATTTAGAAAGCTACAAAGGCCAAAGCATATTTACAGTTGGAGAGGAAGCTTCAATTATGGCCTAAAAGCTGAGACAAATATAACTTGGGAGAAGGGTGAACTGAAAGGAGTGGGTTCCCCACAACCCAAGGGCAGGAAAACTTTGCATCTGACCCCTTCTTCCTAATTGGGCCTCATGGCCTGTTCGGCAGAGTCCCACCTGACAGAATTCTGAGGGTCCCACTGTCCCTCTTTCACCAGGCTCACTCCCCTGGACCCAAACAGGAAGGAAGTCACTGGGTTTATTATCATATGAATCAGAAACTTCCTTCTTCTCCCTCCAAGGACTGTGCTCATTGTAAGAACAGATCAAATTGGCTAGAACTGAAGTGGCCACACTCTTCACTGACTTAAGACATTAAACACCTTTCTACTGTGGCCTCCCTACAATCCTGAGGTCAGTGATTCTCAACCCAGGGCAACTTTGCCTTCTAAGGACATTTGGCAATATCTGGAGACATTTTTTGTTTTGACACCAAAACAAAAAGGGAGAATGAGTTACTGGTATCTAGTGGGCAGGGGCTAAAGATGCTGCTAAACATCCCACAATACACAGGACAGTGCATACAACAAAGAAGTTTCTAGCCCAAAATGTCAGTAGTGGCAAGGATGACATGCAGTGAGTATAAACACAAGATTTTCTGAACAAATATATTTCAACAAGGCAGAGAAGTTTCCTTTTTCTTTTCTTTTTCTTAAACTTGACCCGGTCTCATCAACTTCCAGAAGGCTCAGCCCAAATTCCAAGGTGCTTTCCAGGGCAAAGTTGCCTGATCCAAGCAGCCCTGATGAATCCCCACCTTCATTCCTGCCCCTTAAGAGGAGCGCACTGAAGGGAGAGGGAATTCTGGCAATGAATGGTGTCCTCCATTTGGGAAAATGATCCACTCACACCTAAACTTAACTAGAAATGAAAGGATAGTGAAAGCTAATGTATTTTGTACCTTTGTGCCTTTCCAAAGCTAGACACATTTTACATACTTAAATTTTTAAATTTCAGTATGGAAGGAAAAACAATATCCAAATATTTGCTATTTGAATACTTTCAGCTTTGAGTTTGCACAGGGAAACAAACGTCTTCAGAACTTGAAAAGATTCATTAACAAACTGATACTGGTTCCCACTCAAACATTCCTTTAAAGTAGCATTCAACCCTGATGCTTTCATTAACAGTTTAAGCCTGTCTGATGGTCAAATGTTATATTAACTCCCAATGCAAATCAGCTGCAGTGAGATGGGAACTTCTGCAAAAGGTGTGGGGTTTCATGAATTCAACTGAAGTTATGTGGGAGAAACACTCAAATTACTCCAAACCACTGATTTTGTAGCCCTGGACTAACTGAAAAAGAGAAAATGAAGAGAATAATACAATAGGAATTTTATGAAACGTATTTAAATATCAAAGGATTAAGAAAAGCTCTTATAAAATTGTGCAAAAATAATCAACTCTTATAATCATACAATAGAAGAAAATATGAAGTAAAAGATACCACATATATATGGTTTGTTAATGAATCTTTTCAAGTTCTGAAGACGTTTGTTTCCCTGTGCAAACTCAAAGCTGAAAGTATTCAAATAGCAAATATTTGGATATTGTTTTTCCTTCCATACTGAAATTTAAAAATTTAAGTATGTAAAATGTGTCTAGCTTTGGGTGGGTGGGTGTGTGTGTGTGTGTGTGTGTGTGTGTGTGTGTGTGTGTGTGTGTGTGCCAGAATGTAATTTCATCAGAAATATTATGGGGAAACATTAAATTAACAGCTGAATTTTTTTGTTCTAAGAATTAGAACATAGTAGCAACTACAACTAAAAATGTTTTTGATGCAAAATACATACACAACTTTGAGTTTCAACTTTTAAAATTAAATCCCTAACTCTGCCCCACCTCCATATTTGCTATTACCTTTTGCCTCCTATTTAAGTTGATTCATCTTAGGTGATCTTTTTCCCTTTATACCATGGCCTTCTCCCTGAAGATCTGACTACCAGAAGCAAAAGCAGAACACAAAAACAGGCTGAATCCCTCTCCAAACTTGCCTTTCCCATACCTGGTCATATTAATAAAGGTGTCCAACAGCCTCTCTCACCTGTTTGACAACCGTAACTGATTTCCAAAAAATACAAAACTGGAAGGTATAAATAAGCCTGAAACAAAAGATCCTGCTAAATCCATACCCAAATTCCATTGCTCTTAGAATAAAATTCCAACTCCCAACCAAAGCCCACTAGACTGAATAATCTGGCCCCTGCCTGCCTCTTCAGCTTCATCTTAAACCTCTTTAATCCTCTTCACCCTTTTCATCCAGCCACATAGATCTCCCTGGTTCTCAAACTTGTCAAGCCATTCCACACCTCGTGGCCTTTGCACATGCTGTATCATGTGGAATGTTCTTGCCCAGTTCTTTCCATTCTGATCCACATGGCTCCGTATCAATGTTCCCTCCTGAGATGACTTATATTAACAGCCTATTTAAAGTACCCTCAATACTCTACATGTACTTAGATGTTGAAAAACTATTTGTTAAATAGATGAATGAATGAATGAATGAATGAATGAATGAATGAATGAATATATGGATGGATGGATGGATGGATGGATGGATGGATGGATGGATGGATGGATGGATGGATGGATGGAGTTCATTTGCGTGGGAAAGTCAGTCAATATCTTCTGTCAACAGCCATTATTCCCTAAGGCCATTTTCCAAGCAATTGTTTTTCTCCTTTGGATCATTTGAGATGGAATCAGTGAATCCAGAGCCAGGCAGGAAAGAGCCTGATTAAGGTCACTGCACCAACCTCCAGGGATGGTTCCCTGTCATCCATTTTCTCATGCTTTGTGTCAAGTCTTGCTTCCAGCCCCTCCAGTGGCAAAGCTTCTTTTATGTCCCCACAGACACATCCACACACTTTTCCCATTGTGAAATTTGTCCTGATTTTCCCAGCCTAAATTCCTCTCTGCTTAACTTCACCCCATTACTCACAGCTATCTCCCTCTGGACTTCAGCAAATGACAACTCTGTGGAACTCACTTTCTCCTCCTGGCTTCCCCCAACTTCCCAACTCCATACACTATTCCTTGCTGAAATCGCATGGCAAGAGTTTACACAAATGTTCTGAATTAGAACTCGGTCATCACCAGCCCACCTCACCCACCCACGTCTCTCATCCATCACTCACTTGCCCTTTCCTCCCCCCGCCCCCAGCCTCCACAAAGCCAATCTGGTTTTATTTTCCCATTATACAATTCTTTCGAAATATAGTCTTATGCTTGAATATAAACAGCAAGTTTCTGAAAGGCTAAACGAAGTTGTTAGTAATGGTGGCTTCTGGGGAAGGGACGGTTGTGGGAGAGAAGACTTATTTTTTGATAATTTTTTATGCTATTTGCATTTTTAACTGTGTGTGTGTATACAATGATTTTTAATTTGTGACAAAATACACATAACATAAAATTTACCATCTTAACCGCTTTTAAGTGTACAGTTCAGTGGTATTAAGTACATTCACATTGTTGTGCACCTACCACCACCATAGATACAACTTTGTCCACTGAAATTTTTTTAACTGAATGTTTCAAAGTGCAGTTCTTGCTTAGGTAGCTATACAAGACAAAGGATAGGACAGGAACGATGATGCTATGCCTGGCATGAGCAATTGAAAACAATGATCAATGTCGCTTAGCCATTTTTGATATATTAAAAACTTCAAAATATAGGGTGACAGATACTCTATAGAAATAAAAATAAAGGGAGAAAAGGAATGAAATACACACACACACACACACACACACACACACACACACACACAAACACTCAGTAGGGCTTTCCCCCCGTATACACACATACTTATAATAATGATGACCAAAATAAGTATGTGCGTTTTTAGTCAAATACAGAGAACAGCATCTTAACAAACCAGAATTATGGCTATCACAGCAGTTTGTGAAAAAAATAAAGTATTCCAGCTGTTTAATCTGATCATCAGAACACTGCCAATTTTCTCAGCCACATAGTCTTTTCATGCAGCGGGGAACTTATTGCAATTAAGGGATTTTCTCACTTCTTAATAATTCTCCGATTTGGAAGGTTTTTCTTGTAAGTAACAATCCAAGTGGTGGTATCCTACCCAGTTCTTCTTACACAATTTTATAACTTGCTAGAAGTAGCAGAGACTGCCACATACAAGGATGGTGATTTCGTGTGTCTCTAGTAGCTGTGCTCAAAGTGAAATTTCCCCAGTCTGACAGCATGAAAGCTGATGCGAACCTCTGATTGTAATTTCTGCCATCGAAACTCCTTCAAATCCTACACATTTCATAGGACATGCACACTGTGCCCATCCACGATGGGTTCCGGCTTCCATTAAATCTGACTTCTCTTTGGAGTAAGTGTTCTTTCAACACTGATCTCTCACTCTTGAATTGCAGGCAATGGCTGATTCAAGAAAGGCTAGATGTCTGAAAAAGAGGATGTCTAGGCGACCAGTTATGTTTAGTAATAAAAAAAAAATCTCCTAAACCATTTTTAGTTTGCAGCTCACAATGATCCCTACATATTTGTTCCAAATCTATCTTCCTCTCTCCTACCTACCCGCTACATACAATCACACTATACTATAACACAGTGGCTTTTTATACTAAAGACCCCCAAGGAGCCACCTGGTACCAGTCAAGTACTCTGATGTTACGGTCCTCTTTTCTAGGTTGGGTGAGTCAATTAAATATAACAGAAGCCTGGACTGGAGGCCCAAAATCAGAGAATCAGAACCAAACTTTGAGCCCTATCTGTGTGCCTGACTTTAGCTCACCACTCTGAAAATGGTATGGAACAGAAATGAAAGATAATAGAATAATGTAAGGAATAAAATGCTGGACTGTGATCTAGGACATTTACATTCAAATCTCAACTTCGGTGTCTACCAGCTGGATGTTTTTCCTTAAGTTACAGCCTGATAGTTCCCTTATAAAATGGGGTGATTATTATCCCTCCAATGTACAAGTTTCTTATGGGAATAATATAAAGATAATGCACAGTGGAAAAATTCCTATGGATATTTATACAATAATTTGCTCCTTTTATGTCCTTAAGAGGTCCCACTTATAAAATATATCAGTGGGGGAAAATGGGCTGCCTGATACTGATGCCAATCCAGCTTCTGGGAGTGCTAAGGTACCAGCACCAGGGCCATTAGATGTTGTATTAGACTCCTATTGCTGCCATAACAAACTACCACAAACGTGGTGACTTAAAACAACAGAAATTTATTCTCCCACAGTTCTGGAGGCCAAATGTCTGAAACCAGTATCACTGGGTCAAAACTGAGGTGCCAGCTAAGCCACACTCCCTCCAGAGGCTCCAGGGGAGAATCCGTTCCTTGCCCTTTCTATCTCCTGACACCTGCAGGCACTCCTTGGCTTGTGGCCACATCACTCCAGTCTCTAAGACCAGCGCCTTCACATCTGCTCAGTCTTCACATCGCCTTCTGTGTGTGTGGATCCTATCCCCTCTGCCACCCTCATAAGGTCACATGTGATTACATTTAGGATAACCCAGGATAGTCTCCCCATCTCCAGAACTTAAGCTTAATCACATCTGCAAAGACACTGCCATACAAGGTAATATTTGTAAATTCCAGGGATTAGGATCCGCCATCTTTTGGGGGACCAATTTAAAGTTACCATAGGTATCAAAGACACAAAGTACAAAGCACAAATAGATCAGGAAAAGAAGTTAATCTAACAACTTGTTAAAATTTCAGATGACCCCATGAAATAGAAATCACATTAAGGTTTTGGCCTAATTTACACTGGGGTATGAATGAATGATGTCATCTTCCTTGGTACGCTAAGACAGAGTCATTACATGGAAATGAATTTGGTTTAAGGAAAAAGGTGAGCCTACCAGGGTACCCCAGCAGGTACATGAGGCCACAAACACAGATGTGAAAGCATCTGACTCCCAGGGAGGAGCTTGGAAGGAGGAAGCAGAAAGCTTCCCTCTCATTTCCCACCTTAGCGGAGAGCCATCCCAAGCACAGACCACAGGGAAGTGAGAAACTCTATCTACCCAACGTCATTCTGTGAGTTCACTGTTCACTCCTCTACAAATGCTTACTGAGCGCATAATATGTACTGGGCACTGCCCACAGCACTGGGGACAGAGCCATAAACCATACAGATAAAAATGCTTTCCCTCATGAGGCCCACAGCCTAGTGAGAGTTAAGTCAATTCAATGCAGCAACTGTCTAGAGAGGACCTACTACGTGTCAGATACTTTGATGAACATGCCATCTATTCCTGCACCGAACTCCCCTTGCAAAGGTAACCATGTGATATTCCCAAGAAAATGGGCTGTAATCTCTGAGGTGGACACTCAGCCCTCCAAATAATCTATCCTGCTGAAGGTCAGTGCAGGAGCCCAGAGCACTCAGACAAGCCCCATCCCTGCGGGTGGGGGAGGGACACTGTTTAGGATACGGTGTAGTATACCTGGAGTCACCATTCTCCCGTCTCACCTTGTCATGCTCGCATAATGGATTCTGAGAGCTCGTCCTGTCTATCTGATTACATACTCCATACTTCCCACAGGAGGGTTGCATGATTAAGTGGCATTCAATCTTCTCTGCTGGGTGATGTCAGGCTCAGCGGAACCACCACACAGAGTGGGCACCCCAGCAGCTGAAGGCGGAGCAATTCTGAGCAAGTGAAGAATGGGGATGCAGGGGCGGAAGAGGAGAGCGGAAGGCGGCTCCTTTTCATTCTGCACGTGAGCTTCTCTGGGTCCCATAAATTCCTCTACCCTGTATATTTCACTCAGCTGTCTAAATGAGGTTTGCTCATATCACCACCACTGTGCACAATCGATCATGCCCTTCTGCACAGAATGTTAATTGCGTGCCTCTCAAAAAAAAAAAATGGAGCATACTTCAGAGGCCCGAGAAAAAATTCAAAACCATTTTTTTTAGAATTTACAATACTTTTAAAATTGCCGTGTGAAGTAAATAGTCACAAACCCAGGCATGATCCAACAACAATCCAGGTGCCTTTTTCAAGGCCGGGGAGAGGAATATGAAGAAATCTCTTTGCACGTCCACCCAACTGCTGAGCTGCCCAGATAAAGAAGCTCTGAGCACCGCCACTAACTAGTGTCTTCAGTAAACTCCACACAAAACAGCCCATGCAAATCAACCTGGGCTGCAAATCTCTACTTGTATCTGGGAGGGGTTGACTCATCTCAGAGGTAGGAATGGAAAAGAAAAACAACTAACATAGAGTCTTCTCCTCCACTTTCTTGTGTGCAAAAGCAGTAAATACATGAGGCCAGCTATTACCAAAGTAAAATTAAGCATATGAGTGACAGCTGAAAAGTCTTTATCAAGTCACCATCTAAATGACTGGGACCCACCAGTCATGTGTTTCAGGGAATGTCCTATTTTTTATTCTACAGAGGTCATATTATTAAATCACAGAGCATGAGATCATGTACTTAAAGAGGAAAGAGATGCTTTGAACATACACACACACACACACACACACACACACACACACACACACACACCCCTCTGCAGGGAGGGTAAAGAGCTGACTCCACAGCCAGGGGTTTCAAGGAGCCCATTGTTTCCTAAAGGACTGGATGGACACCCTGACAGCCACACTGACTTCCAGCACCAATTTGGGGAACATGTGAAAAATACAGTATGCTGCTTTGCTGGTATGTGGTCCGAGATGACTCATAAATCTTCCTTTATCTCCTTCGTGGTGTTAGCAGAAAAGGATGAGTTGCTTTTTTCCATCTCATTCTCCCGTCTATCTGTCTGTTAGCCGTGCCCTTGAGCAAAGATTACTGATGCCCTGCCTTTGATATATGACACATCACCCACAGCAGCTTTTCATCAAGTGAATTAACCTGGAAAAATGCAAACCCACCTGCCAGTTGCTTCCAAACTTTGCACAATTCCTTTGTGTGCTTCCTCTCTAACATGCATCAGCCAGGAAGGTAGAGGGCAAGCTAAAGAAATATGGAAAATTAAGAGAATCTAAATATGAGGCTCTGTGAAATAACTCATTTGCTGGAATAGGCTGCTTTTGCATAAAGACTTTCAGAGAGGGTTTCAATGAGAAACCTTAGCTAAGCCACAGTTTAGAATGCTTTGCACCTGAGTTGGAAAATGCCATTTTCCCCCAGTCATTTAGTCTGTGTGGCTGGAATAATGACAACGGCCTTGGCAGCCATTGATGACATCGTTACAGAAACTATATGGTGATTTCCAATCAATAATCTAGACAGGTTGAGGAGGAGCCTGGAGCCGGAAAGAGCAGGCAGACAGGAGAAAGAGGTGGGGAAAGAGAGAGAGGGAGAAAGAGGGGGTGGAAGAGGGGAGGGGGGAGAGAGAGAGGGAGAGGCTAAGACAGGAAGGAAAGAAAACTGAAGAGATGGGAAAGCAAGCATGAAATTAGTGTGCATTCTCCTACCAGCCCTTCCCACACCTGACGCTCTGTGCAACCAGGTTTATTGACAATCAGTTCCTAAGTCTAATTCTCATGAAAGAGTAAATGAAGACAGCACAACTGATACCTTGAAGGAACTCTTCAAGCCTGTATGTTCAAACAGAAGGCACTTGGGAGAACATCAGTTGGCACCCCTGCATTGTTCAGCTAGAGAGAGCTGAGGCTCAGAGACAGCCCCTGACCCATCCGAGGTCATGCAGTTAAGCATGGCGGGAACAGGGATGGAAACCAGAGATTTCCCAAATCCGGGGCTCTATCCATCACAACTCACTACCTCCCAACCAAGCCCACACAGCCCATCATCCCCAGCCCTGCAAAAAAACAAACACATTTATACTGACTTGAAATTGTAAAGAACTTGTTGCATGGGGGAATAAGTAAGATTTCTAAGCTGGGACACAGGTAGGCTCTGTGCCTCTTGTTTACCCAAGGAGTAAACATTTTCCTCGCTCTCATCCTTGATTCTGATAATAAAGCAGTTATTCTTTTCAAGGTGACACCCACTGTGTGTGACTACTTGAAGGCTTGCGATGAGAGAGATATGCCTGCAATATATTCTTAAAATAAAAAACAAAACTGAAAACCCAAAGAACCCCAAATAACAATCATAGTTCCTTGCCCATACTCTAATTTTGAGGACAAGTTATAAAAACTGGGTTTAAGTGCATTATTAAGAACGTGTCTTCGGGGATTCCTGTGTTTAGTATACAGGCAGTCGAATATCCTACACCTACATAGATATTTCTGGCCAACACGAACGGATTCTCTGAAATGGCTCTAAAATCTTTCATTGTCAAGAAAAGATTAAATTTTATGATCCACTATACTTCCTAAGGAAACAAAGGACATTACTGGATTTTAGAGACTTTTCACAAATAAAACTTGAAATGAAAGTTGGTATCTTGTAGGCATCAGTTAGTCAGAAAATTAAATTATCCAAGACACACTGTTTCCTGAGCATTCTGGAGAAATTTGAAAACAGAAATGAGAAAAATAAAATGTACGTACACCCATTGACTGATTAAAATAAAGTAGACCTCAATTCCCTTAGGGAGTCAGCTTCTTTTCTGGTAGGAAGAAATGAAGTTTTCCTTCCTTCCAATCAAACTAACATTTGCCCATAAATTCTGCATCTCTGGCAAAGACAGTGGTAGAAAGTAGATGAATAGATTATATTAGAGTTTCTGAGGAAATGCAATTGTAGTTGAGATCATATATAGTTATCAAAAAAACAGTAATAATAAATAACATTTATTCAGGGTTTACTATGTGCTGGGTATTCTAAGAACCTTATCTGAGTTGCATCATTAACGTGCTGAATAATCTCATAAGGCAGGTACTTGACTCCATTTTCCAGATAAGAAAACTGTGGCTCAGAGAAGTTAAGTTCTTTGTCTGAGCACTGAAGCTGGTAAGTAGGGAAGCCAGGATTCATACCCGGGTGATCCGTCTCCAAAGGCCATAACATTTTGCATGGTGAATATCAGCCACGTTTCTGTGTCCACACCCTGGTCAAGTGCCTGGGCGCCACACATCTTCATTTACAGGAAAAATAAAACAGGGTTCTGAACCCACCCACTTCACTGTCAGAAAATAACAATCCCAAGCCCTATTCAACTACTGCTCTTCGAAAGATAAAACCTTGATCCTTCAAAGAGGTATGCCAAAGCCTTGGGGAATGTATTTATATCTTTTTTAGGCTACATTAGCCTAATACACTTCCTCAGATATTCCTCTATTTTTTTATTGTGACAAAATATGCATACCATAAAATGTAGCAGTGTAACCATTTTTTTTTTTTTTAATTTTTTTTTAGCTGAGCCATCCTGCCACCTGTTGGCAGCTCAGCGGCAGCTCAGCTCAGGCTGGACATCGAACTGCTGTTGCTCAGAGCTCAGCTCGCACTCTGAGCAAGCTCTTAACCAACTGAGCCACTCGGCCAGCCCAGTGTAACCATTTTTTTTTTTTTTTTGAGGGCAGTGTCACTGGCCCTCATATGTGGGACCGAACCGGGGCCGCTGGCTTCCAAGACCAGCGCTTAACCACAGCGCCACTCGGCCGGCCCAACCATTTTTTAAATATACAGTTAAGCGGTATTAAATACATTCACATTGTTATGCAACCATCACCATTATTCATTTTCTGAACTTTAATCATCCCAAACAGAAACTCTGTCTCCATTAAATAATAACTGGCCATTCCCCTGCCCCCTAACCCACGCTAACTGCCATTCTACCTTCTGTCTCTGTGAATTTGACTATTCTAGGTACCTCATATAAACAGAATCATACATTTGTCCTTTTATGTCTTTCACTTAGTGTAGTGTGCTCAAGGTTCATCTATGTTGTAATAAGTATCAAAATTTCATTCCTTTTTAAGGATGAATAATATTCTATTCTAAGAACATACCATATTTTATTGATCCATTTATCTGTTGATAGACATTTGGGTTGCTTCTACCTTTTAGCTATTGTGACTAATGCTGCTGCTATATACATGGGTGTATAAGTGTCTGTTCTTGGTCCTGCTTTCAATTCTTTTGAGTATATTCTTAGAAGTGGAATTGCTAAATCATATGGTAAGTCTATGTTTAACTTTTTGAGAAATGCTCTTTCAATTTCTAAAAACTGAGCATTTCTAAATAGATGGTGAGTTCCAGGCAGACAAGAGCCCTACCCTTAGGTGCCATTGGATCCCAGGGCCTAGAATAATAAAGTTTCTCACTGGATTTTCAATGCATATTTTTATAAATCCATGAATGACTCGAGTCAAATTCTAATTCTCTGGGATGAGGGGCAAAATAGCACAAACATATGGAATCCCTCACCGCTGGAACCCATAGTAAGACTTACGTCTACACAACCTTTCCACTCCCTGATTTTTCTCTATCACAAACACATGCCCAAGCACATGGATGCCTTGATGCCAAACAATATCAAAATAATCCAAAGAGAAACATCAAAAGGGTTAAAAACAATTCTTAGTAAACCACTAGCTATTTCACTGTTGAATCTGAAGTCTTTATCCACCACCCCTCATCCTTCTAAATCCACCCCATCAGTAGTGGGGAGCGAGAAAATCAGAAAAGATTCCTTTAAACTTTGCCCTTGCTGAGCTTTCTATTATAAAATATGGGGACAGGGGCAGGAGAGGGGAGCGGTGGTGACGGAAGGCTCTGCTTCCACTACTATTCGAATATCAATGCCTCTTTTAGTTCATTAATTCATCAAGGGGGTATTTTTCAACACATTAAATTCAATTTCAAAAAAAGAATGAGCTGACACAGTCAAATACACATGACCAAAATACATAGTGGGCTTCCCCGGCTGCCCTTTCTAGCCACTCTCAATCCCATCTTGGGAGTCCAGGCAGCCATTACTCGGCTAATTGGCAGGGCTGACTTAGAGAAGGGAAACTCCAACCAGTCATCTGGGCTTTTCATTACTTAAGTGCATTCTGACTTGAACTATATTAATGGGGCTCCAAATTTTAACTATTGATGGCTTTCAATAGGAATTTGCATTTCTATGCTCCTGGGGCCCACAAATCACTAAATTCTCACCTGTGGTGAAGACAGCCACAAGGGGGAATTGGTTTCAAAGACAGAAAGCAATGATAATATATGCACTGCTCCTTCCTATGAGCAAATACACTTAATTGTCTTTTTCCCCTTTTTTCTATATTAAATTTTCAACTCTTTACTACATCTTTTAATGAAAGCAGTGACTGAAAAATATAAACATGGATACATAATTCCCAATGAATTGGTCTAAGTGTAACTTGTAAAAACTGGATTAATGGTACAAAGCATGTACTTTATAAAAATAGCCTGTAGAAAGAAGCATTAAGCAATTACAACTCCAGCTCTGAAGGCTCCAATATTATAGGGTAATATTTCCTTAATGTTAGACTTCATTAACCCTAAGATAATCTCTCATAAATTTTGCTGATTTTTAAAGAGAAAAAAAATAAATTATGTTTATTAAACTACTGAATATGTTTATGAAAACAAGACATAATCTAGTGCCATAAACTTCTTGTCTTTATCTGAATGATCAAGGAACTCATAAATAAAATATCACATAACAAAGTGAGTGTTAAAATTCATTACTGTAATAGCTATGTTCATGATCTATTTCATTAACACTCCTCCTCTCCTTGGATAAATGGGCTTCTTAGCCTACGAGAGGAAAGCCATTTACAAGACAAAATACTAAGCCGCTTTTTCTCATTTTCCCTTATCTCTTCCATTCCTAACTTTCTAAATTAATTCTTCCCTTAAATCTTATTGTTCCTTCCAGTGTAACTCACAGCACATTAGAGAGAATAGAGAGAAATAGAAGCAAAGAAATGGGTCTATAGAGTATAAGTTAATTAGGGATCTAAGTGACTGGTGATGAGATTTGATGACACGGAGCCCCAAAGTGAATTTAGAAGCTTATCTTCTTAAAATATTTGAGAATAAAATACAAATAATAGAACTGCAAGAAATATTCAGTATATCAAGCAATCTACACAAGCTTAATAATAAACTCCATTTCCTGTTTAACTATATATCGCAGCACCACTGGCTGTTTTCCACAGAATTTGCTAACCTTTATCTTCAGTGGTTTTGCAGGTAATTTTATTTTTATAGATGTGCGTACATACAAATACTCAGAGAAAGGTGAGTGCTTTCCTGTGAGTTACCAAAAATAGATAGATGTGTATATATGGGGTTCTAAACCCACAGGGCTCTAAACCCAACTCAAATAAACAAGTGGACTTCCTGGCTTAGGAAAATAACAACAGAGCAACAGTGGTTCTATATGTTACCTTGGCAATTTGTTTAATCTTAATTCAACAGAGTCTTAGGATGCAGCATCCTCTACTCAGATAATAATCAGAGGATGCTGTTTATGATAATTGCAGAAATTAAAACAGAATTTTATAATTGCTGAGCTGAAAAAAGGCAAAAATCCCCACACGAATATTAAGCAGTGTAAATAAAAAAAGAACCCACTTGTTTTTATTCCAAATTACATACGAATTTATCTGGCACTGAGTGTAATGATCACATTCACATAACTCTACATGTATGTAAATAATAAAAGTAGCAATTAAACTCAATAAGCATTTCTGAAGCACTGTCCCCTGTGAGGCATGTGGAACAGATAAAGATACACATGATGCCCTCAAGAAGCTTCCATTCAGTGGACACATCTGGTGGGTGGCTTATCACCATGTAAGACAGGCAGTGGTCAATGCCATACTGCATTGATAGATAACACAGTTAAGGAAGTGAGCAATGCTAACCAAGCTCCAACCAGGGTTTCATGGATGAGATGACATTGAGCTGGGCCTTCAAGAGCAGATACAATTTTGATTGTCTGAGACGATCCCAGGAAGAAATTCCATGGGAAAGGTTCCTCACAACAGGCAGAAGACTGGACATGAAAACTTAGTTTCTGACTCCACAAGCACCAGGAGGGTCCCTGCGTCACCGCGTGGAGCAGTTTCCTCCATCCCAAATGTTAGTTTGGTTATAGCAGTCAGCCACCTCTGACTAACACATGACACATGTCTGCCTCTGAGTCATCCCTCCGGCCTCACCCACTAAATGACTCAGAAAGTAGTTTCCGAATTATTGCCAAGAATGTGGCAGACTAGCAAAGTGATGAATAAAATAGTCTAAAATCAGTTGAACTGGAGTTGGAATCTAGATCCTCCAATTTACTAGCTGTGTGACTTTGGGCTAGTTATTAAAGATTTCTGTGCCTCTCAGTCCTAGATATAATGCCTACCCTATAGAATGGTGGTGAGAATTAAGGGAAAACATATATATATATATATATATATATATATTAGAATAGTGAAGGGCACACAGAAAGCACCACTAATAATAATAATAATAGCCTCATTATTATCAAGTCTTTCACAAAATGAACACCTATATCACTTAGAATTGTGTTCAGTTGCATACAACAAAAACAAAAAGCACTAAAATATCAATGGCCTAAATTAGAAGTTTATTTCTCTGGTACATAAAAGAATCCCAAAGGTAGGCAGTCCAGGGCTGGCATGGGACTCTAAGAGTTATCAGGGACACGGGTTCCTGCCAACACTGTGCTCTGCCATCCTTAGCATGTGCACCTAGTTCTCATGATCCAATATAAATGTTGGCATTCCAGCCATTACATCCAACTCCACACAGCAGAGTAGGAGGAAACAAAAAAGAAACACCTTCTCTTAAGAGGACTTTCTGGAAGTCCCACATAACACTTACATTTAGCAACATGGCCACATCCAGTTCCTAGCTGCAAGGGAGGAGAAGGTGGAAGTATGCACAGTTCAAAACCAAGAATTTTATAGGTAAAACGATGAAGAGAATGGATGTGGGGAGCAACCAGAAATCTCTGCCCCAGCACAAGAATCAGTCAAAGAAAGCAAGCTACACTCCCCATCCAAAGTTCTAGCCAAGTTTAAAGAAAAAATTTCCTTTAGAAAGCAAACATCAGTATATGCCACTGCAGTTCCTACTCTTGCCTCTCTACAATCCATTCTCCACATACCAGCCAAGTGATATGGTAAAAATGTAAGCCATGCCCCACTTAAAACCCTCCAAAGGCTTCCCACTGCATCAAGTTAAGGAGTATGGCTATTATTTGAAGCATAATGTCCCACCTGGTCTGGCACTGTGCACCTCATTTGATCCCTCTGCAGCCATGGCTCTCAGCTCCCCACAGTGAAGCCTGGCTGGCTTTTGCTGCCGCTGGGGTTGCACCCTGAACACTCCAGCTCACGCCTGCCTAGAACCTTTGCTCTGCCTGTTTTCTTGACCTGAATCTTGCCTGTCCCTGACGTTCCTGTGATCAGCTCCTTCTTGTCACTCAGCTCTCAGCTTTAAACACGATCTTCTCAGAGCCTTTCCTGACCCCACTCCCATCCTACCCTACATAAAGCACACCTCCCTACCTTACCCGTCAGCACAGCGCTCATTAGTGTCTGATATTTGCCTTGTTCATATATTGGTCTTTCTTTACTAGAATGCTTGTTCCCATAAGAGGAGTGTCCACCTTATTCACTGTTCAAAACACTCCCCCAACTGTAACTTCCAATTCTCCTCTAAGCGGACATTCACTGAACATAGAGTTACTCGATACCTGCTATGTGCCGGGCACAACGACATGGTGATATGATACTGCCCCAAACCAAAGCCCATTTTTACTATGTAAGCTCGCCGTACCAACATGGACGCTTCTGTTTCAGTGCATTTAAGAGACTTTTATTTTCAGAGACTCTGAGCACCATAAAATGATGTTCAAGGAGTACAGTAAAGTGACACACTGAATCTGTGTTAACAGTAGATGAAGAGAAGGAATATGGGTTGTTTTTATGGCATCCTAACAACTGTAACGTGGATAACAGCCAGGGGTTTAAAAACAATGTCCAGGAGTTCAGGAACATATACGTGCCCTGGACACAATCCACTATTTTTTTTTATCCTTAAAGGATAAGTTCATACCCACAGATGTTCTCTGCAGGAAATCTAAGGTGTGCAACTGCGGGAGAAATTGCCCAGTGACCATCTATGGCTGCCATAGACTCTGGGTGGATGCGATGATGTAACCAGAACATGCAGAAGGTACAGAGAAGGTGGTGAGAGAGAAACAGAAAGAGAGAGGATGTGGTAGAGAAAAAAGTACATGCTAGTTGGAGGAGGGGAAACAGGAAGAAAGGGAGAAAAAGGAAAACAAATCAAAGAAAGAGCAGTTATTAAAAATGCTGAGTTGAAAATGTTTCAGATGGCCTCTGACATCTAATAAGTCATCTGTCTTTCTCAATACAGAAAAGTCATTACTTACTAGTGAACTAATACCAGCAACTGTGACAAGTAAAAACAACAGAGCCCATAAAAATATAAAAGTTCACCCCTCGCAGTTAGGTGAAAAAAAGACTGTATTCAATTTTTCAGATGAAAAACATTTGAACTGACTGAATTTATTGTAATGCAACTTGTATTATATGTTGGGAAAATGAAAAGGGAAAAACTAGCCACTGCTCAGGCTGTCTTCAACTTTTCCCAGGAAAAAAGAATCCAATACGTTTTTTTGAGAGCATGAACTCTTCATAGAAACCAGTCATAAATATCAACATGGCATCCTGACTACAGGCCATCAATTCTCATAACAGAAGCATGAATTAATAGCATTATCCGCCTTGCCCACGAGGACCCCTATATAACCAACTCCTCAGCGGGTATAACCTAGACCTAAAATGCAGCATGAGGAATGCAGGTCAGATAAAGGAAGAACTTGAGAGCCTCTAACTAACCCGAGGCCCTGGAGGATTTTTCTTTCCTAGGGGAGGTTGAAAGCAACAGTGGTCATACGGAGACCAGGCAAAATGACAGCACAAAAGTGTCATCAAGACCAAAAGGAGGCCGGCCGAGTGGCGCGGTGGTTAAGCGCTGGCCTGGGAAGCCAGCGGCCCCGGTTCGGTCCCACATATGAGGGCCAGTGACACTGCCCTCAAAAAAAAAAAAATAAATAAATAAATAAATAAAAATAAATAAAATAAGACCAAAAGGAGCTTTGCCTCCCCACAGCCATAAATGTCATCACCATTCTACGACTCATCTCTGACTCCTCTTTCCTCATTCAACTGCAGTCAATCCACCAACAAGCACTGATGTTATATTAAAAATCCAGCCTCTCTTCTTCCTGACATCTTTACTGCCCACCAGCACACCTAACTCAGAGGCTGCCGCCATGACCTTCTAACTGGACTGCCAGCATCTATTCTTGCCTGCCAAATTTCCAACCAACAGCCAGTGTGGTTTTTGAAAAACACAGATCAGATTCTGTCATTTCCCACTGCTCAAAACTTGTCATTGACTTTACTGGTTTCCCATCACACTTAGAACCAAATCTATACTCCTTACTAGGCTCAACCAGCTCCACAAGGGTCCCTGGCCTCCCTATCCTCTTTCAGCCTTCTGTCCTCACATTCCTGGCCAGCCCCACCGGTCTCCTTTCTTTCCCTTGAATGTGCCTGGGGGACTTTGCATGTGCTGTTCCTCCTGGCTGACACACCTCTGCTGAGCAGAATTCTCACACTTGCCTCCTCACCACCAGCTCTCTGTTCAAGAGTTGCCTTTCTGAAGAGGCCTTTCCTGGCCAGTTTCAAAATCAGCCCTCTTCCATACAACTCACTCTCTGTCCCATCACCCTGTTTTATTAGGACCACAGGAAATTGTCTCATTTAAAATTTTTTTATTTACCATCTGTTTCTCCCAACTAGAATGTAAGCTTCCCACAAGTAACGGCTCCATTGGCCACGTCCACTGGTGTATTCTCAGCACTTTCAACTAGTCCAAGAGGAGCCTGGCATACAGAAGGTATTCAGTAAAGATGTGAGAATGAATTGGTAAGTGAGGTGAACACGCCCCTTGAGATTATCCAACTCACAACTCCACCCATTTTATTTTTATTTATTTATTTATTTATTTATTTATTTATTTGTTTGTTTTTTTTTTTTTTTGAGGGCAGTGTCATTGGCCCTCATATGTGGGACCGAACCAGGGCCGCTGGCTTCCCAAGCCAGCGCTTAACCACCGCGCCACTCAGCCGGCCCTACCACCCATTTTACATGTGGAAGACCAGAGGTACCAAAAGAGGCAACACATGTTCAGTCACAACTTACAGCATGGTACCCTTATCCTATGCCATTGTGCCTTTTTCCAGCTGTCCAGGTTGAAGGTCTGAATCAGATACAATCCCCAACCACTCCTAACAGGCAGAGTGACACCAAACTTGAAGAAGAACAGGACACAACTAGGAGAATCACAGAGGTAAGGTGGATGCAGATAAATGGTAGCTAAAAATGGCTACCCATGATGCAATTCAGAGTGGAATTGGTCTCAGATTGTAGGAGTTAATGGATCCAAGGCAAACCACAGAAGCAACAAACTCTTAACCAAAACAGCACATCGGAAGAAGAGAAGCACACACTGTATTTAACGCTTTCTCTAACATGATACTGGTGTGTCAACCCTAACAAAATGGCTACAAAGAGATGTAAGAACATACAGGAGATGAGGGCTCTGGTCCTAGCTCTGCTTCTAACTCTCTCTGGCTCAGTTGCTTAACCTCCCTGGGACTCATTTTGAATTAAATCAGCCTGGCCCCCAAATTTGTATCATTAGTGTACACTTTCAAGACTTTACTATATTCAGGTATGACACATGTACTATTCACTGAATATTTTAACTTCAAAAATTGATTTTTAGAAGAAATTTTATATCTCCAAAATGAAAATCACTATCATTTACCAATGATACACACACACGTACGACAGGAAAACAAAATCCTATTATTAAATGCTAGTTAACTATTCTTTGTTGAGTACTGGAGGCTCTGAGCCTCAGATTTCATCTGTTTTTTAGAAAAGAATTTATCAAGGGTTAGGAAGGTATTAAAGAGAGACCAGCACCAAATTGGTGCTTTTCCCTAGATGTAATTCAAAGGATGGAAAGGGAATTGTAGACGGAATAACACTTGGAGTGTGTGAGTCCATACTGGGCAATGCCTTGTCTTTGTGACATCTCAAATGATCTTGCATGCTTCTAGGTATGTATATCTCACTTTGGGAAAGAAAAAACTGGTTTAAGCACATGATCTATAAGGACTTCAATTATGTTCTATCAACCTATGACTGAAGATCAGTGTGTATGACCCATTTGATGAAAGAAGGAATGTATTTAATCATGCTGATAGGGAGAAAAAATGATTTCTTAAGAGTAACTTAGAAATAAAGATCATTGTGGGGATAATGGTGATGGTAATGTCCACAGTAATAGCACCTCACGTTTATTTGGTCCTTACTCATGGGCAAGGGGTCATGCTAAGTAATTTAATATTCACATCTTTTCTTTGAGGTAGGCAAAAACTTTTAACAACTTTATTAAAGCACAATTCACGCATACACACACACACACACACACACACACACATACACACACACACCCTCATGTGTTTAATAAATACAATTTGATGAGTTTGCAAATCTTCATACACTCCTGCTACCATTACCACAATCAAGGTAATAAACATACCCATCACCTCCAAAGCTTTCCTTGTGTCCTTTGTTTTTCTGAAGTAGGTACAATTACAATTATTGTTTTACACATGAAGAAGCTTAAAATTTAGCCAAGAAAACAGAATGTTTCTTATTTTAATGTAAGACAGCTGAAATTATTTAAATTTTTCCCAAACATATTTGTCCATGACAGTAAGATGTAGTACATTAAACCACACAAATTCCCAGTATTTGACTGTCTTTTATCTATAGCAATAGCAATTTCATACGTTCAATGTAATACATTTTACATTGGGACCTAATACACAAAATAAATGCATACATATGTAAACATATACAAAATATAAACATTCTGATATGTATATATCTGTATATGTATGTATATGTGTGCATATACACACATAAATGCATATAGCTGATACATAAAACAATATTTATCCTAATTATGGGCCACAATTAAATTTGTGGCTGTATTTTATTTTAAAATACAGAAGTTATATTGAAAAATTTTTAAATTGAAACCTGATATTTCGTATTCTGTTCTATCTTTTATAATGTTTGTTAAAAACAACTAAACTGATTTTACAACTCATTATGGACTGCAACTTTCAGCTTGAAAAATACTGAATTAAAGGGACTCTAATCATAATCAAGAAAATGACAGAGTCACTTTGAGCTAGCTGCTAGCTGGCATTTCATGCCATCTCCCCAAGTTGTAAAGTGATGAAAAGTACAGGGCCTGGCCCTAAATGTCTGTTGGATAAATAAAATTTCTATAATTGGACTCCAAGAGTAACTGTCATGCAAAAGAACATATGAGTTCAGCTGTGAGGATGAAATACAAGGAAAAACAACTTTGATAAATGCCTAATTTTTTTAATTAAAAATAACAACAAAAGCCTCCTATGTAAATATTTAAATATGAAGACAAATAGCAAAAGATAGTTTGAAAAATTGAAGGTGGTTTCCTGTGGGGAAAGGATTTGGAGCCAAAAAAGAATAGGACATTAAGTGGGACTGCTAGTTTTTTATTATATAAGTCTTAAGCATAACAATACTATCTGACTCTTTAAATGGCACTCATATTTTACTTTGGGAAAAAAAGTATTTAATTTAAAAATTCAATCTTAATGGCAATTCAGTGTAATGGATTAAACACTAGATTGGGACTATGAAGACAGGAGCCTGGGAAAGCTACCTGACTTCTTGGGGCTTCAGTTTCTTCTTGGGTAAAACAAAGGATTCAACTCTGAAGCTTCCTCTACATCTACTATTTTAGA
Source organism: Aselliscus stoliczkanus (assembly GCA_033961575.1). Lineage (NCBI taxonomy): Eukaryota > Metazoa > Chordata > Mammalia > Chiroptera > Hipposideridae > Aselliscus > Aselliscus stoliczkanus. The sequence goes on from CM066729.1 coordinate 131,828,874, forward strand.
ATTGTGACCATGAAATATGTAGTGGGATTTTCAGGTAATTTTAACGAAAGAATACCACATTCCAAGGTCACTGAAATGGTGAAAACTCCCAATCTAGCACATAAAAAGTCAGACCAAGCTTAATGATCTCACCACCAAAGCAACTCAAGCAATCCCCGCATATCTCTTCTGTTGTGTTATTTCTTCTCAAGTCTGGTCCTTTCATACATATTTCATAAGTTATAATTTTAGGTATCATATTGCTTTTTTCATGTTAACCAAGTTCCTTTCTTGGAGTGTTTTTCTTGAGTGTTTTCAATGTAGCAGTAAATTTATATGAATAATACCATAATTAAATCTCTTAACGGTTGTATTTTATTTTAGAAGACAGGAATTATATTGAACATTTTTTTTATTGAACTGTCATTTTTGTCTTAACTGTGGCTTAACCTCATCATCTAATTATTTTTTCTAAACCTATTTTACAGTTAATAAAAGAAAGATATGAAAACTTAAATTACGTAATAAAGCATGAAGCAAGTGTAGCTATCATGAGACTCTCAGATTGAAAAACTAGCATGAACTAATTTACACTGTTGAAAAGCTGTGTTTTTAACTCATATTTTTTTAAAATATTAAATAAAAAGAAAAACGTCCTTAAGTGGAAAAATAAATCAGGCTATTCGAATTCCCGTGTATACCTTTAGAACTCAGTTTAAATCATCATAATATTTTACCAAGTCTTCAATCACAGTAGAAAGACCCAACCCTACAAGACCTACTCAGAATCCCTGTTTAAGGGATTTGTAAAAGAACTACTCCCTCTTTCCTGTCTCACACTGAAAGCATTTAGTTTTCAATTCTAATATAATAAAAATTCCTATTTCTTCCATATTTTCCATGAGGATATGTCCTAAATGCTTCTATCCTCCCTAAGGGCCATGTGAAAACACAAGTTCCCCCAAAAAGATGGCCCCCCGTGCCCCACAAAACACCTGCACAGATAAATATTTTGAAAATGACTGTTATGATGAAATAAAACACAGTGGTAAATATTCTTTGGGACTGTTAAGAATCCATTAAGCAATACCTTAGCTCTAGAATCATCAAAACCTCCAGCAGGGGCCGGCCAAGTGGCTCAGTTGGTTAAGAGCGAGAGCTCTGAGCAACAGAGTCGCCGGTTTGATTCCCACATGGGCCAGTGAGTTGCGCCCGAGCTGAGCTGCCACTGAGCTGGTGAGAGCGTGTGCTCTTAGCAGCAAGGTTGCCCGTTCGACACCCATATGGGATGGTGGGCTGCACCCGTTTCCCCCACACACACACACACACACATACATAACTAAGACTGAACACAGCACCCTGAGCTGAGCAGCCTCGACCTGCCAACGGGTGGCTGGATGGCCCAGAGTGCAACAAGGTTGTCGGCTCCACTCCCACATGGGATGGTGGACTACAACCCACCCCACCCCACCCCGCAACTAGATTGAAAGCAGTGACTGAACTTGGAGCTGAGCTTATGTCCTCCACAACAAAGACTGAAGAACAACAACTTGACTTGGAGCTGAAGGGGCCTGGAAAAACACAATGTTCCCCTTCCCCAACACTGTTCCCCTCTCCAATTCCCCAATAAAAATCTTTTAAAAAAACAAAACAAAACAAAAAAACACCAGCAAATATTTGTAGGATCTCTGCAAATAGGGACACCGTTGCTGCAAGTCCGCAGGTCCGTGTGCCTCACTCATGTACCCTCAGATGTTCCCACAGTCCTGAACTCAAAGCTCTGGTCTTAGCAAAGGCAGCAGATGATCCCTTCTTCGTAGTCATTTTTTTTTAATGATGTAGTTTTATAATTTACTCCTTAAGTGCTGTGAACAAAGACTACCAGATTAGTTGCAGGGAGAATTCAGTGGGTTGGGATTGTGTGTTACTTTAATCAAACACCTCCAACAGTCTGAAATTAAATGACTTATTTAATGACCTTCCAACTAACTTTTGTGGAGTACTTAACTGTGTATAAAATATGGCATGGCATTAGGTCCCATGAAAAAACACAAAAAGCATTAAACACGCCCCTGCTCCCAAGGGAAGAATCGTCAGTCTAGCTGGTGGTGAGACGTCAATATGAAAACACATGGAACGTAGTAAGTCTACTGAGAGAAACCTGGCAAACGGCTGCCTTAAGTGTTGGAGGTTAAGAGGGCCCGTGAGAAGCCATGTTGATATTATGAACCGTTGAGATAATGTGACAATACCTCTTGTGTGGTAAATTTCCCCCAAAATCCATAAGCCCGACGTAATCATGAGAACACAAGTCAGACAAGCCCAAGTTGAGAGACATCCTACAAAAAAAATGCTCCTCCAAACTCTCCATGTCATGAAAAAACACAGAAAGGCTGAATAACCACAGAGCAAAGGAGACTAAGGAGACACAACAACTAAATGCAGTGTGGTAGCTGGGACCCTGGATTGGATGCTGGAACAGGCAAAGAACATTCATGGAAAAACAGATGGAATCCCAATCAAGCCTGGAGTTTCAGTTAATAATGTTCCAATGCTGCTTTCTTAAATTTGACAAATGTATCATGGTGATATGAAATGATAACAACAGGAGAAACTGCAATGGGATTAGGGGTATACAGGAACGCTGTACCGGCTGCAGATTTTCTGCAAGTCTAAACTTATTCCAAGATAAGCCTCTCTGAAAGAGAGAATGTGCACACACAAGAGAGAGAAAGAAAGGGAGAGAGAAATAAGCTGAACAAAAAATGTCAACAAGTTGTGCAGGGCTTTTTTAAAGACTGCATGAGGTGGAATCTTATAAAGTTGTCAATATTTGACTTTTTTTTTTTTTTTACCTACAAACCAGCATTTTCATATGAGCCAACCACATAAAATGGCTGTGGGCTGGGAAGTCCTCACTGATTAAATGGAGCTTATTTATGAGGAATATGAAAGGAACTGGAAATGGCAAGAAAGACACATCCTAGGAGCAAGGACAGTGTGAGCAGAGGGGGAAATATGCACAGCATGGTCAGGGACAGGAGAGAAAACTACCTGTGCACGTAGGCAGAGAAGTGACAGGCAACAGACATGCTGGGAAAGCGAGGACTTTGAGCAGGGCTCTGAATTGTAATACATCACAAAGAGCCCGGCCTCCCAGTGACCGGGAGTGTCCTCTGGAAAGGACTGCAGCCACTAGTGACACTGGCATGTGAGCCAGTCCTGATGCCATCAGTGGCCGTATTTTGTAGCCCAGAGTGAAGTTCTAGCACAATGGAAAGATCGTTGAACTACAAACAGGCAGATGACGTCCTAATTCTGGCTCTGCCACTAATGGGGTGAGAAGCCCTAAAAAAGTCCCTTACTCCGTCTCAGAACCCCACGCTACAAAGGAGGGGAGCTGGGCGAATTGCTCTTGAAGGCCTCTTCCAGCTCTAAAATGGTAACTCCAGCATGGGATGAAATATGTTTCCTGGCTCTCGGAAGCAACATGTGGTTCACTCAAGTACAGAGAATGATGCAAGGTCCGTGAAAGCAAAAACACCGAGAATAAAAGGACTGTGTTTTTATACACAAGAGTCTATTCTTTTATGATACATGTCTAGACCCCTCTAAATATTTAAAGAACAATCCTGTACCAGTGTGAAAACTCCCTAAATCAGGCTCTGTGGTTAAGGAGGATATATGAACAGATGTGATCTTATTAAGGCCCTAATGTAACTCACAAACAATTTGTCATATCTGACGGGTATTGTTAAATTATGTCCACCTGCCAGAGGCAACCAGAGAAATTACCAACCGCCTTTACTCTACTTCTACTCAAAATTCCCTAAAAAGCTCCTGTAGATGTGTCCAGGATATGTATTTTTTAAAGCAGTAACCTAATTGTCACCAGCACATAACAGCCAATGTCTCACAATTCCTTTTCATGTATATTTTATTATGGGCCCAACTGTTTCAACACCCTAGTGGTTCAACTTTAATGTAGCTCAGGAAACCCTCTAAGTAATATCACAAAATGCTTAACATCTGTGAAACTTGGACTCAAAAATGTTCCAATTCTTTCTTTGGCTTGGGAGGGGGATTTGGGGTGGGGGGCACGCTGGCCAGGGTTTCATTAACAATTGTGTTCAAGCTCACAATTTTTCTTTATTGCCTCACAGGCAGGAAGAACACTTCAGGTTTACCTTATTAAATGCTCAGAATGATTTCAAACTCCGAGCGCCACGCTTGCTTACCATCACTTTGAAAGGAACCCGCAACCTTTCCTTTCTCTAAATATTTGCCTCATCTTTCCTTCTTGCATGACAATATTTTTAATTAAGTGAAACAATGAAAAGAGAGAGGGAAAAATGAAGTGTGAAGCACATGGTGTGTTTCCCAAGCTATTTCAAAACTTCTCAGAGCTCTTTGGTCTCCGGTGGTGTTTGAAATATTCTTTATCCAACTAAGGAAAGGATGAAAAATTGATCTCCCAACTTCAAATGCTGCGTTCTTTCCCCAACTTCAGGCTGCGGGAAAGACAGGCCGGCTTCGGAGCTGGCAGACCAAACAGGAAGCTGCTCTCAGAGGGCGCGCTGCTTATCCCAGGCAGCTCCAGCGGCAGAGTGTGTACAGAGGGCCACTAGGAGAACAAACACTGGCTGCACTTCTGAGTGAAATCAAAGCAAATCTCAGAGAAACCGAACATGGAGTCAAGCCTCAGTAATTCGGATTAACTGGGAGGAAGGTCAGGTGGGAGTAGACGAAGCCACGATAGTATAGTGGTTTTTTTTCATTTTTGTTTTTTGCAAAATGCAACCGACTTCATTTCCAGGTCCACCCCCCCAACCCATGCTTCCAGCTTCCCACAGCAGCCTCCCCGCTGCTCCCCAGCTCCCGTGCATGAACCAGGAAGTGGCTGCTCATCACCATAACCTTCCCCACCCTTATGCTCATCCCTTCGCCTGAGATGCCTCAGCACCCACTGTCTCCTTAGTAAACTCCTCCATTTTCAAGGCCGCCCTTCACATGCCACCTCCTGAACAAAATGAATACCACAGATCCCACGGCACACTGTCACACCTATCATATGGTAAAGTGGTTCTCACCCTGGCTGAGTGGTGTTAAAATCACCCAAACTTTTCAATAAAACCCTACCCCCACATCCCATCTCTAGCAATACTGATTGAGTAGGTCTGAGGTGCTGCCTCAGCTTCCCAGGTGATTGTAATGTGCAATCCAGGCTGCACACTTTTGGTACAGAATTTATTATACTGTTTAGAATGATTTACCTGTATCCCCAAGGATAGTGGGCCCTCAACAAAGGCTTGTGTAAGCAAGGATGGAGGGCATGAGTCCTTCAAGAGGCATCTCTAAGAACAAGGAATTTCATGTCATTTCAAAGCTTCTGTCCCCAAGTGGCTTACCACCAGCACTCATTGATTTATTTCTCATAGTGTACTTCCCACCCACCTCCACAAGGGGTGACATACCTATTCAAAAGTGGGTGGGGAGGACCCACTACTTTAGCTGGACTCCCCATTACTTCCCTGACAGAGCAGGCTTTTTGCCACTTTTGTGCCCCTGCCCATTCCTGTCCCTTTGGTCCAAGGGTGTCCCTGGTTGAAGGTCTGCTAGCCATTTCCTCTCTTAAAGCCCACTTCACCTCTGAGGTGTTACCTTTCCCACTCTACTCCACTTAATTGAGCACCTGTCCTCAAGAGTCTTGCTTGGTTAATGATCTCATGGTGCATGGATGGAAAGCTTTGCTGTGAGAGCGTAAGGACAGAGAGATTTTCACCTCCTGCCCAGAATGCAAGGCTGGACAGACAGCAGGCCCTCCACACGTACATGCTGACAGAACCCAGGCCAGGCTGTGGGACAACAAATGAAAGGTAAGGACTGAAAATTTGTTGCTCTGAAAAATCCACACCACAAACATCACACCAAGTCCTCCTGTGATAGACAGGAGTCTGAGATGCCCCACAGACCCCTTGCCCAGTGCTGCCACGTCCATGATTATGTTTTGTTACATGGCAAAAAGGATTTTGCAGATGAAGTTAAGGTTACTAATCAATTGGCTTTAAGATACAGAGAGTTAGTTGGATGAGTCTACTCTAATCACATGAGCTGGTTTTTGTTTTTTAAACAGAGATTTTCTTTGACCAGTAGCAGAAAAGGAAGTCAGAGAGAAGTCAATACAAGAGATATGCTGTACTGCTTGCTTAACAATGGAGAGGGCCACAAGCAAAGGGCCTGAGAGCACATTCTAGAAGCTTGGAGTGAACCCCAACAAACAACCAGCAAGAAAACAGGAACCTCAATCCTGCAAAGATAAGAAACTTAATTCTGACAGAACCCTGAATGAGCTTAGAAGTGGATTCTTCCTCAAGCATCCAGATGAAAAGGCACCTCAGCCGACACCTTGATTTGAGCCTAATGAAGACCCTGAGCAGAGACTCTGGGCAATGCTGCCAGATTTCCCAGTTTACGGATATAAAATGGGTATTGGTTCAAACCACTAGGTTTGTGGTAATTTGTTACAAAGCAATCCTCAGCCTCCTCCCTGAGATTGGTTAAACAAGAGAAGTCCCCTTGTAAATTAATTAACCTACATTAATATATGTTTATCCTGATTAATATATATTCCACATATATAGGAGAGGCTCCTGAAAGAGTTTTAAGTACTAGGCCAATGCAAACCCCTACCTGCATTCTATCCTTCTGTTGAGAAAGGTGGCAAGATATCATAAAGGCCTCCATGTTAAGCGCTATTAATGAAAGAGTCACTTACGAATTATTAAAAATTGAATAACAAATCATGTCATCTGTCTCAAATGCTATTTACTGAACACAGTCTCTCACTAACCAACAGAGGTACGGATTCTTAGCTGAAACTCTAAGAGCCTGATATCTGGAAAGTACACAACCACGCACAAGATGCACCTTCCGCCACTCCATGCAGGGATAAGGGCACCTAAGTGCTCTTGCCAATTTCTTAGGAGGCCAATAATCCTACTGCTTCTTAGTCCCCACCCTGCCTGCTAACAGGCATGAGGCAGGTGGTTACAGAGGGGCTCTTGATGAAGCATTCGTTACATTCACTCTCGTGGGGCATCCTTAAATCCACACATCACATAGGGCTCCTTAAAAGGCCACCTACCCTGGGGCTGGAGGAGGAAGAGGAAACAGTCATGACCTTCCAGCCCCACTGGCCTCTCACGCTGATGAGTGATGCCACCAGCACACACGTGCGTTCCCAGCAGCCATTCCTGAAGTCACCTGCAAGGCCACCGCCCCTCAGCCTCGGGCTCCCGTTTGTCTGCGTCAGCATTTGTCTGCACATCGCACTTCCATCATCCACAGGGGAAATTGATGTCAATGGCATGGCAAAGGAACGTAACTGCAGCCTATTCTAAAAGCACACATTTATTTTATTTTATTTCAGAAATGTATGCATTATGTATGGCTGTACATAAACGGTTTTATAGAGCCTCTTAAATGATTTACCGTGAGGTATGCATTGATTATAATCTCTGCTTATTTAAGAGAGCCTTGTTTACCCCCATAGTAGTTAATACATTGAGACATGTTTCAACTAACAGTGACACCAGTAAACAAAAGTTACTGATCTACCTCATGAGTTATAAAACTTGTAACATGCTGCAAACAGCTCTGTCATTTTATTTAGCATATTGCATTGTGTGAGCTGCCTTATTTATCTAGTGGTAAATCTTTATGTATCAAAAATGCTACAGAAGGCACAACAGATAAATTACAGACAGACACTAACATCTGACTAGTTAATCAAACAAATAGGACATGTAACAAAGAGAAAAGCTATAAATATTGACAACAAGCTGCTTCAGTCACAAAAACATTCAATACTTCAGTTCTCAAGTGTGAGTTTTATATCAGTCCCCTGGAAACAGTTTGTATCCTCCAATAAATTTTTACAGTTGATTCACCTGCCTGATACCCCTCAGCCATTTCCTTCAGAAGCTGTCAAACCCGCCAACGATAATATATGGCCCGACCAACAAGAACAGCTGTAGCCATTCTCTCTGCAGGTCCTTGCACCCTGTTCTGCATAAAATAATACATCAAGATTAATTGATTTCCCGTCAGTCTCACAGAACAGAAAATTAATTTTCATGTAGCTATTTTCCTCAGCATATGAATTTTGTACATGGCAAGTAATTTAGGTTTTTAATTATTCATGAGCAAGAAGGGGGTGGGGAGAAACATGATAAACTAAGCTTGCAAAAACCCCAAGGCCAATCCCTGGGCCTGGGTTTGTGCTGAGGCAACAATAGCATTCGCTAATGTCCATATAAATAATATATGTATTAACATACATCTTAGTACAACACCAATTTCTCTCACTGTGACCCGAGACTACCAGGTCACCCCACAGTACTTTGTCAAAGTCGCTGCACTGGTTACATGTGACATGCGGTGGGAAAACACAGAACATGTCAGCCATATTGAATTGACCTCTGCCTGCCTCTCGGCGGCAGCCACACAGCCCAGGCATGAGTGGAGGTAATTTAAGGGTCAGTGTGTGAGCGGGACCAGGCAAAAGTTGCTAATCAGCCAGGTGCTACCTCAGCAAGTCTTCCATTTGCAGGTGCCACTGACTTGTGAACAAGAAAAATGTAACCAGAAAGAAGGAAGCAAGAATTTGACTCACTCAGGCCTCATCTTTCAAAGACTCTCAGCAGACCAGCCTGAGAAAAACTGTCTCCTCAGAAAGGGAAAAAACCACAGCGTGAGCACCTCCGGCAATCAAGTATATTTGCTAAAATGCGGACTGAAATGCTCCCATAGTACCTCCTTAGACATTTCATTGGCATACTTCATATAAACTGCAAGACAGGTAAATATGCGGAGTCTGCCTCGAGTCACAGAGCTGGAGTTAACCCCGTTAGGACCAAACCCAAAGCACCTCACACAGCACTCTTGGGCATGGAGGAAACTGGCCACCAGAGTCCAGGATTTGGGGTCACTGGTTAGTTATTGATGACTTCTTCTGCCTGAATATTAAGTTTTGGTGTGAAACTAGGAGATCACTATAAACAACTGATCTTCTCCCAATTAAACTATTAGACCCCATCAGTGCTGTTCAAGAATCAGGAACAGGGCAGAACCTGATCAAATCACTAAACTCATACGAAACAAGGGGAGGAATGAGAGGCCCCTCTCAACTCAATGAGAGGCAGAAAAAGAACGCAAACCAAATATTTCTGAGAGGAAAACTTGTTTGGGTGACCCGAGTAAGAAGCTCTGATTCGGGGTATGCCCCCATCCTTCACAAATGCCCCACCAGCAAGGGGAACACTTTGGCAAGAAGGAGACAAGCTGAGAAGGTCAAAAACAAAAGTGAACGAAAGTCAAAATAAGTCATAAAAAAAGAATTTTTCCCTGGTGATGAGGGGTGGGGGTGGGGGGAACACTTGGTTGGGGTAAGGGGTTGGGATTGATGAATTTAATGAGATACGAAAGACACAAAAATAGAAGTTTGTACGAACCTCTTTTCTTAACAGCTTATACGAATGGCCATTTTAACCCGAAACCTGAAAGAATCAGGAAATAGCTTCTCTGATTAAAGGGGTCACGCCTCACACTGGAGGCTAGAAGGACACTGTGCTGCCAGGGTTTCCATCATAAAGCCTGTTTCCAGTAACCCGTGAAACCTGGAAGAATTCACTTCACCCAGAAATCTGGCCGCCATGCAGCAGCAGTGTAGGCTGTTTTCACTCTGTTTCAGGATAGGGCTTCAGGATTCTATTTCTATTACTTTGATGGCTCCAGACAAAGGGGTAACATGATACATCATGTCAAGCAGCTAATTATTGGCACTGAAGACCAGCTAGTCAACTTAGGCTCAGTTAAAATTAAAAGGAGGGGAGGTATTCTCCGCTGTTTCATGTGGTATATTTGTGAAGGGAGGGTCAATGAGCTTTGCTTAAGTCTTTGTACCTCAGGGTTTAAAAACAAAACAGAATGGGGTAAGGAAATTAAATATAGTGTTGAAACCCCCAACAACACAGGCCTTGCTGCTAACCAAACCTGATCATGGTCTGCAATGTGGCCCAGTGCCAACAAACATGCCCAGACCCTCCTGACCTTGAGATGCCCATGGCCACATTCCTTCAATGGCCTCCCAACATTCCTGCCTAGTGGTGATGGGCTGAAACCACAAGACCCAGGGAATGCCAGGGGAATTTTCAGCTAATTATTTTTTACTGCTGAACGTATCTGACACAGTTCTTACGTTGCTGAGAGCTCTGCCATGCTGATAAATTAGGAAGGTTTGACAAGGCAAAGCAGCCAAAAAGATCTTATCTTCTTAGGATGCTGTGGAATTGGTTTGCTTCTAATGGTTGATGGAACTTCAGGAAGGCAACTTACGGAGCTGGTCCAATGAATCAACTGTGGCAATCAGGTGACGAGAAAGAGAGAAAGAGAGAGAGAGAGAGAGAGAGAACTGGGAGGGAGACAACATGAGGTAGGAGACAAACCTTAAGTATCTAGAATGGTTCCATACTCTCCATCAGCCTAGCTCCCCAGCCCAGCACTGTCTTCCCCACATGACCAAGAGCATGGCAGTTGCCATCTGCATGGCAACAAAGGTGCATTTCAGTTTATACCTGTGTTTGCAGGTTGTTGTATTTTTTTTTTCATCTGATGAGGAGGAGGTTTGCTTTATTTCATTTTGAAGATAATCCTATAGAGAACATAAATGAACTCATTATGCACACCATAAAAAAATAAATATGTGTGTTGGCAATTCTGTAACTAAAAACGTAAAAAAGTTCTGGAAGTCAACGCTGCTACTGGCTTAGCTTAAAGGTCTTTGTTTCTGTAAATTCAATTGAGTGTTTCTATTTCTAAGTCTGGCAAGAGGTTCTAATTATTGTTAGAAGCCTAATTAGCATTTAGCATTACATTACAACAACTGCAGCAAAATTGTACCCATTCTCCAATAAACAGTATTCACAGTATGCAATCAAGCCGCTGTACCGAGCAATGAGAATTAATAGCACCACACGACAATGGTAAATCCTCCATCTCCCGCTGTGTGTGTTTAATAATTTTTCACTCCTTCCAGATTGTTCCCATCAAGCACAATTCCCAAGGTCCTAATCAACCACCCTCCCCATCAATACTACACACAGATCTGAGCACTGAAAATTATCTGCAATTTCAAAAAGTGCTTTGTTGCATTATTAGGCCACTGACCTAAGAGGTAATGGGTAAATAGTTTCTGAAAAATGTCCAAAGCACAACATAAATTAAAGCTTATAGTCTTGCCTGCTGTTCTCACCATAGCTATAACAGCAAACTATTACGGTTTTTACACAATATTCCTAACTATAATTTTACACCATAATATTGGTGCAAAGCCCCAAATGTTCTGCTTTCACATGCCTTCATTTACTAAACAAGGAGAGTTTGGAGAGGGAGCTGATGTAGTCAGTCCTTCAGAAATTCCTCTTGGCTACCCTCCCCCCACTGCCTTGCCCCTCTGCCTACCTCCTCTGCCGCAAAAAACAAAAGTTCATATGTAGTGTAGGTAAGCATTTTACAGTAGACAGAGATAAGAGACTTTTAAAAGCAGAGGTGCGTGTCACCCTTTCTGCGTCTCACACATGCGTGGGTAGGTTCACGGAGTTGGGCTATGACACTTCCAGGAGGACTCAGGAAGGGACTAGGGGATCTCAACTGAGAGGGTAGCCTGCAGTACTTTCTGTTGCCTGGTGATGAGTACAAAAGTGTCACACAAGCCCAAGGCAGAAGGAAAAACACTGTGTTTCAAGAATTTGAAAAGTGGACTTTGTGAAGCAACCGTTTGACCAAGGAGAACGGAGCCTGCAGCCTCAAACCCTAGCAGAATGCAAGAGCTTGGGCCTCTCAGGGCTGCTAAGCATGGGCAACACATAGCACATCACGGCAGCACATCAGTACTAATCTAGGAGTTTGGGTTGGATATTGTGTTGCTGGTTATTTGTGTTTTGCACAAATAAAGGAATTTCTGACAGCTCAGCCCAACTTACCCAAGTGAACATCTGAGGACCTTCGCTGAGCAAAGCTAGATGTTGGTTACCCTGTGCTTGGGCCACATTTTACCAACGAAGTACTTTCCATTTTGCCACTGTAATCAACATCCCTCAAAACAAGACTTCCACAATATTGGCAGACTAATGCCTTCAATTTCTCAAGACTAATGACTTACTGAATAATAAAACCAAGTTTTCTTCAACATCATTGTAATACTCTACTCCTTGGTCACACAGTCACTTATTAATTTATTCAGCAAATATTTATTAAGTGCCTACTATTGTTCCATGCACTTGACATACATGTTGAACAAGGAGGGCAATTATTTCTACCTTTGTGAACATAGATTCCAGCATGAGGTGGGCAGACCATCTCCAATTATCCCAATAAATAAGTTACAGTATATCCTGTGTTGGAAGGTGATGAACAGTCACTAACAGTGGTAAGGGAAGAAGAAAAAGCAGAAGAGCGTAAGAGAATCAGGAGTTTGGGGGAGGGAGGGAAAACGTGTTGCTGAATTAACCTGAGTGGCCAGGGTGGGCCTCTGTGAGAAGATGGAATTTAAGCAAAAACTTAAAAAAGAAAAATAATGCTTGATAAGTGTTATAAACCTCTTGAATGTCTTCTAATTCAAAGCACTCCCTCCGTCCTATTTTCTGATACCATAGTCTGTTGGGCTGCTTAGAATACAACTGAGTGAATGGGCTTCCTTGCAGGATAGTAGGTGCCAAGACAGAAAAGTCTGTCTCTCCTGTTCACCTCAGTAATCAGCACTGTGCTCAGCAATCAGCACTGTGCCCAGCAATCAGCACTGTGCCCAGCAATTAGCACTGTGCCTGGCAATACGCACTGTACCTACCAATAAGCACTATGCCCATCAATAAGCACTGTACCCAGCAATCAGCACTGTCCCCAGAAATCGGCACTGTGCCCAGCAAAATGTAGGTTCTTAGCAAACATTCACTGAGTAGGTGAACACATAAGTGAATCGACAGTAATGCATTTATTTATTTTCAGAACACCAAGTAATTCCCTAAATATTGGTATGTAGTGCTTTTGCTTTTGTTTTCTTTGCTTTCAGTATCATATCCATGAAATAATTTCCAAGACCAATGTCAAGGAGCTTTTCCCTTATGCTTCCTTCTAGGAGTTATACAGTTTCAGATCTTACACTCAAGTCTTTAATACATTTCAAGTTAATTTCTGTGAGTTGTGTGTGACAGGGATCTATTACAGTTTCATTCTTTTGCATATGAATATCCAGTTTACCCAACATCATTTATTGAGGAGACTATCTTTCCCCATTGAGTATGTTGGATCCTTTGTCAAATATTAGTTGACCATATATGCATGAGTGTATTTCTGGGCTCTCAGTTTTTTGTCAATGGTCTGTGTGCCTGATTTTTATGCTAGTACCATACTGTTGTGATTAATAAGGCTTTTTATCAGGAAATATGATGTCTCCAACTTTGTTCTTTCTTAGGATTGCTTTTTCTATTTGGAGTCTTTTCTATTTCCATATGAACTTTAGGATTGTTATTTATATTGCTGTGAAAAATACCATTGGAATTTTAATAGGGATTGCACTGATTCTATAGATAGTTTGGGGTGGCATAGACATTTTTTTACATTCATTCTTCCCATTCATGAACACAGTATTTCTTTTCATTTATTTGTGTCAATTTTTTTCATTAATGTCTTAAAGATGTCAGTGCACAAAACTTTCTACCTCATTGGTTAAACTTATTCCTAAGCATTTCATTGTTTTTGATACTATTGTAAATAAGGTTGTTTTAATTCTTGTTCAGATAGTTTGTTGTTTGTTGTTAGACATACAAATGATTTTATATATTAATTTTTTTTTTAAGAGGGCAGTGTCACTGGCCCTTATATGTGGGATCCGAACCGGGACCGCTGGCATTCCAACCCAGCTCTTAACCACCGCACCACTGGGCCGGCCCTATATTGATTTTTTTATTCTGCAACTTTACTAGATTTGTTTAGTAATTCTAACAGTTTTTGGTGGAGCCTTTAGGATTTTCTCCATATGATGTCTCCTGCAAACAGAGACAATTGCTGATTTAGATGACTTTGATTTCTTTTTCTTGCCTAATTGCTCTGGCTAGTACTTCCATTACTGAATAGGAATAGTGAGAATGAGCACCCTTGTCTTGTTCCTGATGTTAGATAAAAATTTTTCAAACTTTCACCAGAATGGGTGAGCTTTGGGCTTGTTATATAGTCCTTCATTATAATAAGGCATGTTCTTCATATACCAAATTGTTTCAGAGTTTTTATCATGCATCGGTGATGAATTTTGTGAAATGCTTTTCCTGCATTGGTTGGAATGATATGATTTTTATCTTTCATTCTATTAATGTGGTATTCATTCTATTAATGACATTGACTCATATGCATATGTTGAACCGTCCTTGCATTTCAGGGATGAGTCTCACTTGATCGTGGTGTATATAATTCTTTTAATGTGTTGTTGGATTTGGTTTGCTAGTATTTTGTTGAGGATTTTTGCATGTCCATTAGAGATATCGGTCTGTAGTTTTCTTTTCTTGTGGTGTCTTTATCTGGCTTTGATATCAGAGTAATGCCAGCCTCATAAAATGAGTTTGGGAGTGTTACCTCCTCTTAAATTTGGGGGAAGAGTTAGAGGAATAACAGCATTAACTCTTCTTTAACTGTTTAGTATAATTCACCACTGATCATGGACTTTTCTTTGTTGAGAATCAGTTTTGATTACTGATTCAATCTCCTTATTTGCTTTTGATCTGTTTGGATTTTCTCTGTCTTCATGGTTCAGTCTTGGTAAGTTGCATATTCCTAGGAATTTATCCATTTCTTATAGGTTGTGCAATTTCTTGGTATATAATTGTTCTAATAGTCTTTTATGATCTTTTATATTTCTATGGTATCAGCTGTAATGTCTCCTCTTTCTTTTATAGTTTTATTGATATGGGTCCTCTCTCTTTTTCTCTTGGTTAGTCTAAAAGTTGCTCCATTTTGTTTATCTTTTCAAAACCAACTCTTAGTTTGGTTAATCTTTTCTGTTATTTTCCTATTCTCCATGTAATTTATTTCTGTTCTAAACTATTTTTCCATCCTTCTGCTAATTTTAGGCATAATCCTTGAGGTATAAAGTTAGGTTGTTTATTTGAGATCTTGCTTTTTCCTTGATGAATATATTTACCACTATAAAATTCCCTCTTAGAACTGCTTTTGCTGCATCCCATAAATGTGGGTATGTTTTGTTTCCATTTCCATTTTACATTTTGTCTCAAGATATTTTTAATTTCCCCTTGGATTTCATCTTTGGTCCATTTGTTTCTAAGGAATGTTCTGTTCAGTTCCCATGTATTTGTAAATTTTCCAGCTTTCCTTCTGTTATTGATTTCTAGTTTCATACTGTGGTCAGAAAAATATACTTGATATAATTTCTATCTTCTTGAATTTGTTGAGACTTGCTTTGTGACCTACCATATGATGTACTAAAAAATGTTCATGTGCACTTGAGAAGAATGTGCATTCTGCTACTGTTGGATAAAATGTTCTGTATGTGTCTGTTAAGTCCACAAAGTCTATAATGTTGTTAGAACCTGCAGTTTCCTTATTGATTCTCTGTCTGGGTGATCTATTCATTTTTGAGAGTGGTATATTCAAGTCCACAACTACTATTGTACTGTTTATTTCTCCTTTTAGCTTTGTAAGTGTTTGCTTTATATATTAGGTACTCTGGTGTTGGTTGTATAAATATTTACAATTGTTGTATCTTCTTGTTAAATTGACTCCTTTATCATTATATAATGACATTATTTGCCTCTTTTGACCATTTTTAGCTTAGGGTCTAGTTTGCCTGATATAAGTATAGTTACCCCTGCTTTCTTCTGATTACCATCTGCGTGAAAGACCTTTTTCCATCCCTTTACTCTCAGTCAATGTACATAAAGCTAAAGTGAGTCTCTTGTAAAGCAGACCTTATTTTTCCTATCCATTTAGCAATTCTATGTCTTTTGGTTGGAGAATTTAATCCGTTTATATTTAAATTAATTTGTAATAGGTAAGGACTTACTACTGCCATTTTGTTCATTGTTTACTGACTATTCTGTAAATCCTTTGTTCCTTATTCCTTTCTCACTGCCTGCCTTTGTGATTTGATAACTTTTGTGGTAGTATGCTTTAAGAATCCTGAAGGGAAAGGGTTCAAGAAGTCCCGTTTTCAACAACTGAAACCTATGTAATTTTACAAACAATTGTCACCCCAATAAACTTAAAAAAAAAAAAAAGAATTTCTCCCTCTAATATTCAAGTAGAATATTACCAATTAAAGTTCATTTCTGCATCTCCCTTAGGCCTTATGATCTACTCCTACTTTCAAACAACAAATCTAATGGTATACAGAGAGCTCTGGTTATCCCCAACATCTTTATTCTGCCCAAACCACTCTTACCATACTCAAAGATATGGCACATTAAAAGATGAATCTGTTTCATGGAGAGAAAACACTTCCCTCCTATCCACTAACTCCCAAAGAATAATTTCCCTTCCCCTTCCTTTTCTTTCTAGCAAAGACAAGGCAAGAAGAACTAAACGTCAAGGTAAGAAACTAATGCATGACCTCTCATTCTGCCTCTCAATCACAAGACACATTATCATCTCGATAAAACATCCTACTAATTTTTGTTCACTATGCATGAGAAAATAAAGTCAAATTGTGACACTAAAATAGAAAGGCCAAGAAAACTTCCTTATGAAGTTAGGACAAAGGGATGGAGAACGTGTTTATAGGATGAGAACAGCTTACCTGATGCTGACAGATAAGCATGACAAATATGACAGTGATAAATGTGAATCATACAAACCCCTTCTCACTTCTCACTCAAACAATAAAAATTACACAACCTAGCTGGCTTTTCTTGGATAACACAAAGGAATGAATTCATAAGAATTTTAATAGTAACAATGGCAGCTACCATTTATTAAGAGCTTACCATTGTGCTATGTGCCTTCCGTGCATATTCTCTTTAAAGTTGAGAATTTGGCAGTAGCCTGAGCATGACTGTCATAATCATATGTGGGGTGCAGACAGTTCATCAAAGAGTTGCCCAAGTATTCATTTTAATCCATTCCTGAGACATTCTTACACAATGAAATTTGAGATGACTGGATTATTATTAACATCTGTCCAAATCTAAGGTCATCTTTGTGCCTGTAATTCAGGAAGCATGGGCTTGTCCTTAAATTAGGAGGCATGTAGCATTAGTTTTTCAGTACATTTCTTTGTCACCAGCAGTACCACTGTGCAGCCTGAGCTAAAGGAGATGCTTTCCCTGAGCGTACGTCAACCTTCTTCAGACTGTGCCCTCCTCATAAGATGCAAAGTCTTCAGGACCCAGGAGCACACCAGAGTACACCCTCTACTTTCTATCATCCACTTTGGGGATCCAGAACTCTTGAATTTTCTTCCCAAATGACCCAGAGCTCACTTCCAGGGACTGAATATCCCTGGTCCATCCTATAAAAGTAAAGCAGTGTGTCCAACCCTAACTTGAGAGATGGCTATTTCTGACAAGGTGAGGACGGACATGCAGTGTGGTCATGCAAGCACATTCAGGCACAGGTGCAAAAGGCTCCTTACAAAACAAGACCGAGGCAGGGGTACAAAGAGAAGGGGTATGGATCAAGGACCCAGGGCAAACTCTCTCCACACTATCACGTTCCAGCTTAAAACGTCAAGGAGGTGAAGGATTCTAAAATGAAATCTGGAATTTCAAGTCATTGATGAAAGTATGTTTATCATGATAAGAAGCTAGAGCATATTTTATTTAGCATTTTTTGTTTGATTTATAACTAAGTATTTAGACATATGGTATGTGGGCTTCCATTTGTACCCTTGACCAAGAATCTACAAATGTTAGGAATAAACTGATCCTTGCCCCAGTGTTTCTCCCCAGGGTTTAGTACTCCATATCAATTCATGCTACCTTTTCAAACACAGGTATGTCTCCCTTTAAACAAACCCCAATTTCTACCAAAGACATTTTAGAGTAGGTGCTCCATTTACTAAAGGATCCCATTATTCAGCAAACTCCCCTGATGCATGTGGTGCAACCAACTGATAAAAATTTATCACACACACACACAACATCTCACAAAATCATCTTTTCATATATAAAGTAAAAGGATTAGGGGGAAAAACTTTAAATAATTTCCCCTTCACTATTATTTTATTTCACACATGCTATTTAGTCATTCCACAAAAAGAAAATGAAGAGCAACAAAAGAAATGGTATAAAAATCCTCTTACAGAACTTGGCAAGGTAACCACTGTTAGCACTTAGTAGTGCATATACTTCCGATTTTTTCAATGTCATTACATACATGTGAAAATACAGATATACAGGTGGTTAATTTTATAATAACTAGGTCATACCTAGACTGCAAGCAATTTTTCAGTACCGTCCATGTGCCAGGCACTGGGGAGTCCGGGGTTAATAAGACATGTTTTTTTTTTCCTTATTAAGTAAAGCTTGTGCTGTAGTTGAAGAAAACAACATACAAACCAATAATTATGCTTCAGTATAAATGATGCTTTACCAGAAATTTATAGAAATAACTATACAGGACTCTATAGTCCCCAGAGATAGGAATGACTCTTTCTGGCTGGGGAATGACTTCAGGGTCTTCACAGCAATAATATTCAGACTCTGGGCTTCCTATTCTCATTTCAACAAATACTACTGAACATTTACCGTGGGCCTGACACTATTTTAGGTACTCAGTTTACAATGGTAAACAAGACAAAGTTCTATCCTTATGCAGCTTAGAGAGACAAACAAATTTATAGATCAATAAATGCAGCAGGGTCATACTTCCCCCTTGATGAATATACAGTAGGTGCTCAATAAATGGTTGTTGACTGAATAAATGAATAAAGGTATGTGATGATCCCACTTCTTTGTGCTCCCACTTCAGAGGCAGCTTTTGCCCTTGAGGTTAGTATAGCAGATAATTCGGAAGTTTCAGAACACAGCCTGGGACGTCTGCTCTGTTTCACTTAAAAATATGAATCCAATAGGCTTAATTCAAAATCTCTACCTCTGAATTGGGTTACCATGTGTTGTATTTGATTTGTATTTCCATCAGTATCAACCCAAGCATCCTTATATAGACACCAGCAATGTACATGATTTATAGCAAGTCAGTCAAGGCAAAGCCTATAGCTTCCCTTCACATTTTGACGTTATCAGATTACTTCAGAAGCTGGCAGCAGCTACCATAAGTAACAAGCTGTCAGTGTAAATAAATCACTCTCTCAAAAACAACTGCTAAAAAGTATAGATTAGTATGAGCAGAGGTGGGCTTGGGCTTTGTTTTTGTTTTGTTTTTCTTTTCATTTTCCCCTCCCCAACAAGTCTCCTATATATTTAATTTTATACAGAAAGAAAAAAATGAGTTCATTTTCTTTCTTTAAAAAAAGAAAAGGTTCCAGGCTTAAGATCCATATAAGAAACTCATGTCACAAAAGGAAAGTTGTGGCTCTTGTGTATAAGTCATAAGACAATAAATTTGCAATCACCTAGAGAAGCCCAAGGTATGGGGAACAACTAGCAAATTCTGTGGAAAGCAACCCATGCCAAGCCAATTTAATTTCCTTCTATGATGGAGTGACAGGCTGCTGAGATAAGAGAGAAGCAATAGATGCAATCCACCTGGACTGCAGCGGGACTGTCTCTCTGACACCACGTGATGCAATCATCAATGAGCTCAAAAACCTAACATTATTAGGCCTCAGAAAGCGGGAGCACCCCTCCCAGAATGGGATGTCCAATGTCTATACCACCTGGGGTAGACAGAGACAAGTCGTCACCATCGTGAACAGGAGAATGATGGGGCCATGGCCACTGCGCATCTGTTGTGGGTCAACGGTGGAAGGAGCTGCACACGATTGTCCTGAGAGATACTAAATAGAACAGGTGTGCAGCAACTGGGGAGGCATCAACACGGTTCTGAAAGTCCAAGAGACAAATTCTAGAAAGGCCCTAGAGCAAGATAAATCTTAGTGTGAATAAGAGACAGTGTTCTATAGAAAAATCTAAGTCCATATCACCCCCAAAAGAAAAAGGTGTATGTCACTGATTTCAGTCACTGCCAAAGATGGTGGGGTCACAGTAGGTTTTAGGCAGAAAATGAAAAGACGTTTTTAATGATATGAGAAAATTAGGATGGCACTGGGATGGCTGAAAGCAGCCAGATATACAAGACTCAGGAGTCATCCATCACTTTATTTAGCATGGGTAAATCTGCAATGTTCTGTCCTTGTTTATTCATGATATGCTACACAGAGATGACAGTGTGTCCACAGAAGTTAACACTACACATGCACACAAACCCGCTCCCACCCTAGTTTTTAGGGACTTAATTTCTTTGCCTGCCCCTTACACCCCAGGAAATCCAACACTTTTGGTCTCTTGGCCACATTTAAATGACTGAAGGTGACTGAGGAATTCTAGAATCTACTACCTCACAGTAGATTCTAGAATCTACTTCTTCACATTCCCAGAGTCCACCACCAGAAGGTCTGGATAAAATGACCAAAGCCTCTCACGTTGGTCAAAGGACAGAAAATGAATTCTTGAGAGGGCAATGAAGGATGAAGCTGAGAACTTGGTGACAATCTGTCTTATTTTGGGAGTATGCCCTACTCAGCCAGAGCACCAGCAAATAACCTTCCTTCTGACTTCAGTGGGCACATGGAACTACCTGGTTTCCTCTAGTCAATTAATCAAGTTTAAACATTTAATGTGAGAAAACCATGACTACACACACACACACACACACACACACACACACACAATCACAAACACACACCTTCTTAAAGTGCAAAAAGAACTAGACACATAAAATGTATTCAAAGATATTTGAGAGTGTTTTTAATGACCAGTGGTAATTCCATGATGAAAGATTATCTGGACAATTCCTACCACTTTTCAGTATGTTATTGGTAGGTGGGATCCTTTTGTACAGTGGCTAGACATGTTGTATGTGTAAGAAGAAGATTGTACAGTTTGGTGTCATGTCAAAAAGCAAAGGTTTTGTAGTCGGACCAATATTTTTCTCCCAGTTTCACTGATTGCTGGCTATGAGTCTTCTGGCAAGTTATTTAACCTTTCTAAACTTCAGTTTCCTCACCTGTGAAATTGGGATCATAATATCCCCAGAGGGTTACTATGAAAATTAAATGAAATAATGGATAAGTTATGGTCTGGCTCATAGAAGACATTCAAAAAAATATGATATCTTTTCCTTTTCCCTCTTATTGGGGGGGAAGGAGAGTCAAAGATGGCCTTAATGCAAATTTGAGTCAATGTTTCCCCCAAAAAAGATAACTTCAGGAAACAAACTCATATATGAAGCAGACTAAAATATAAGACATAGCTTCCAACACACGACATTAGCATATTTAGTGGAGACAGGTATACAACAATAAAATTAAATTAGAAGAGCTTCAGACCATCACTAGAAATGTCCTTTTTTAATTCCACAAAATAAAAATAGAAAAGAAATTAACTGAGGGAAACAGAAACACCCACAGATTATCATCTTCCTTTGTTATGTGAAATAACTCACGAAAATCATATTTGAAGATTTTCTTTTTTTTGCATTGTCACGCTAAAAAGCATGCTTGCTGGTTAAAATAAGCATTCATAAAATATACACAGTGTGGGCATATAATACATACATTTTAAAACACAAAGAAAAGCAAGCTATAACCATATGCATGCCTTACTGCAAATAAAGCCTGTGACCTTTCAAATGAAGACAAGAATATACCTTTTCTCCTGAATTTCTAATACGATGCCCTAATACTCATATTTCCCCCAACAGATATTCTGCTTTCAACTTCAGGCTGTTGAGGTAGCACTCTTCACATTCCCTATTTGTCTTCCGTGGTCAGCTGAGCTCAGCTACCCAAACACACATACAGATGCTCAGAGGACAGATTTGTCATTCTGACCTTTCATATCTCCTACGCTTTTTAACTGATCGAGATTCCATCCCATGGAAACATGTACACAGCATCACCCCAGAGGAGAGAAATCCGGTGGAGGATGGCAAAGATAAATACCAGAGAAGCAAGCTAGAACCTGAATGCAGGGTACATTGTTCCCAGAATTGTTCAAGGGAACAAAGCTGGTTGAAAGCTAGTGAAGCAAGCAGCACACAAAGCAAAATTAACCATTGACCTTTACCGGAACGTCAAAGGTCAAAACGATTTGTAAGGTAGTGCTTACCAGGTGCCCTGCGCTGGCCTATATGCGCACTAGATAGAACCCTGCGTAACGAAACACTGAGAAAACCAGCAGAATGAAAATGTCCTCTACATCTGAAAGTAACTGGGGCTCTACATGAAGAGTGTCTGTGATACATTACTGTACCCACAACCAGATCCCCAATTTGTTGATGTGATGGTGTCTCAGAAACCCTAACTCAAAAATCCTAGAACACGGCAAGCTATACACCTCCTCCTCCATGGCTAATGTGAGCTTTCATCCTGTGAAGGGAGGCTAAGGCTACCATACTGTTCGTATTGAAAACCCTCCGGAAACCTCTGTGTCACAAGTTGTATCCACTGTATTTTCCCTCCACATGAGATGAGAACTTCCTTCCCAGTAGGGGCCTTGGCCATGAGAAATGAGTGTTTTTCCCTTTTGCTGGTAAGAAATCTTAAGACCTGGTGTAAAAACCACTCAGGCATAACAAGTTATAGCCCAGCGGGTACACTGATTAGCTAGGTTCCATAACCATAAAGTCAACAATAATCTACCTACATGCCCTTTCTGCAGGTGGTTGACCTACGATGCTAAGTAAGTCAGCAACAGTTCAGCAGAAATTACATTGGAGAGCATTATGCGTAAACATGACTGCTCTGGCTTGTCCTTAACTATCCCACTGGGACTCCAGACCTGCACAATAATCCATTACCCCCACTCAACACTAACCCCGCTGCAACTTTTTCCTTCTCTGTAGGAATTATCCCCACTGTAACTGCACTTGTGCTTAACATGTCTTCCCTATTAACAGAGCCCTTCCTGATTTCATCTTGCCTTCTATGCAAGGAGCCATCCTTACTACCAAAGAGGGCGTGTCCGACTCCCTCTGAACAGTACCATACATAAACTTTACGTTGATTTTTTCCAGAAATGTTGACAGGTCACACTAAACTGTTTAACTCTCTCCACGGTCCCCCTGGAGATGCTAACCACACATTGGAAATCCAGCTCCCTAGGGGTAGGGCCACAGGGCAGGGAATACATACACACACACTTTTTTTCAACTTATGAAGGTAAAAATCTTCAACTTCTGACCACTGATTCAACATCTCTATTCTAAAAGTCTAGAATTATCTCCTAAGTTTGGCTAAAATAAAAAGGTCTTTAATAATCAAGCAAAACCTCTCCCATCCAGTCAGACAAGAAAGGCAGATACAGTCCTTGGAAATGACTATTAAGATTAATATCCTATTTCATCTTTTTTAATGGCTTGGAATTTACACCAAGTTAAACAGGAACAAACAAAAGGATAGTGCCTTTCTTAGACTCTAACAGGAAGGGCTGAATCCAAATCCATCCTTTAGAAAAGCCATTACCTCCTCTGAAAGCAGCAGGTAGGAGGCCTAATGGGCTTTCATAATGAAGGGTCAGTCTCTGACGTGAGGTCTCCCACCACTGTGTGACATAGAGTGATTTACACAACCCCTACTCAAAAATGGTGTACGAAGTTTGACGATTCATAAAATCATAAATTATAAATCAATTACCGGAGATGGAGAGATTGATTTATCCCCAGGCCCTTTCATTCCCAAGGTGTGAGACCCTTTTACTGGACCCCTGGAACTAGAGGAGACAAAGAAGAAGAGGGCTGCTCAGGCCTTTCCTGCCACCCCAGCCTTTTTTTTTTTTGCAAACCCCTCATTCTGAGGGTCTCATTTTAATCCAGTAGTGCCCAGCTCAGGAAGCAAGGACTGGATCACAGGAATAAATTGAATGAACAAAGATAAAAGTGGCATTGGCCTTTAGCAGAAAGGAGCCTGGATTCTCCTAGTTCCCAAAATTCAAGTGAAAATGGAAAAACACTATTAAATATTTAGGACATTGAGCCAGACAGTTCTATAGATGCCTGCATGCAGAAACACCTGCATACATAACCCACACTTTTAGGACTCATCTGACATGATTTACGAATAATGTTTTCTTAAAAAGTTCATCAAATATGCTATGTCCCTAAATTTCTATAGCACAGGAGAAGCTTTTTCATTCTTTAAAGAAAGGCACAGTTATTTATTCTGTATCTCAGGTAATAAAAGTAAAGCCATCTATTTTGGCATAGCCCTGGGTTGTTCTGGAGATAGGCATCTACAGACAGGTGCAATCAAGCAACACACACTCTGGAGGAAATTCTATCCCAATCACAGGCTGAGGGGGCATCACACTTGGCCATCCTGTGTCTCCATTCCCTAAAACCAGCAGTACAAACAGCCAATACTCCCCTCCTCTTGAACTTCTTGAAATTGTCTTCCCAGTGGCTAGGAACAGGACAGTAGATTCCCCTCCTCCCTTATCCGCAGTTTCACTTTCCACAGTTTCAGTTACAGTCAGCTACGGTCTGAACATATATAAAGGAAATTCCAGAAATAAACAATTCCTGAGCTGTAAACTGCGCACTGTTCTGAGTAGGGTGATAAAATCTCGCACAGTCCCATTCAGTCCTACCTGGGATGTAAATCATCCCTTTGTCCAGCAGAGCCAGGCTGCATGTTACCCACTGTTAGTCACAAAGTAGATGTTTGAGTTATCAGATAACTGCAGTGGTATCGCAGGGCTGGTGTTCACGTGACCGATATGTCACTTAATAATGGCCTCAAAGCCATTCATGTAACTATTATTACAGTCTATTGCTATCACTGTTCTATGATTAGTTATTGTTATTCCATTACATTACCTAATTTATAAATTAAATTTTATCATGAGTATGTACATATAGGAAAAAACATAGTATATAAAGAGTTCTGTACTATCTGTAGTTCAGGCATCCACTGGGGGTCTTGGAACATGTACCCCACAGATAAGGGGGAACGACTATAGTAAGAACCACTTATCTTAACTCTTATCTTAACTCTGACACAGCAATGAAAGTATTATAATCCCCAAATTAGAGATGGGGCAACTGAGGTCCAAAGTGAATAGGTCAAAAGAGCTAGCAAGAGGAAGCCCTGGGGTGAAGTCCCACCCCAGTCCAGGCCTCTTGCCCCTGAATGCCATGATCTCACCACTACACCATGCTGCTGTTTAAGTCAAAGAAAATTTCAATATTTCTCAGGCTGTAGAGCTGAAGAGATAAATCTCTCCTCCCATACCGCGAATAAATTTTAAAACTAAGAGAGTAAATGGCAATGCAAATACTACTATTAGATATTTATTATGTTGCAAAGCTTGAAAACAGTCAGGAAAATGGAAGAGTTACTTTTCTCCCTACAAATTTGTTAATGGGTGGCATAATGGGGAGCCCTGTTTGCTGGCACCCTGTGAAACATCTACAAATTGCCTCTGCAAAGCATTATAGGTTGTCAGGCTAATGCAGTTGAAGATAATTTGGCCTTTCAGCGAATTGAACCTCACAGCACGATTATACTCCACAACCAAGTAGAATGTCACAATTATTCTTTCATGCTGAATTACCATATAATGTCATGAGTCTACCTGTCATAAGTCCTGTAGTCTAGTTTGAATTTTTTTCCCCTAAATCTATGGTTCATGGCAAAAAAAAAAAAAAATTTGCTTCTAATGGAAATCTGATTGTTTTTATCAACAATAAATTTCATAGCAAATCAAAGGATATGCTTGGACAAACAATCCGATACTCAAGGTTAAAAAACACACAAATAATAAATTGCTGGTGTGTCATGTTCAATTTTTACTACGGCATTACACTGCAATAACCATAACAGGATCTAAATTGTTGTCAGAACATTAAACAAACCCCCATACTTCACAAAGGCATCCTGTCTGAGTAATTCATACAACGGAAACAACTATCAAATTTTCCACTGTCCCACCACTACACCATACATCAGTGCGATTTTATGTATTTGGACAATTCATTGAATAAATTACTTCCATCCTGCCTGCTCTTGCCACTTCTGTTAAGAGTCATATCAGTTTTAATTGTCTTTCCGTCTATATGGAGCCACTGTTTTTCAGGCCTTTTCCTGCGCTATTTCCTGAGCACCAAAATAAACTATGAACACCCATCAGAGCTGTGCATGAGGGACATGCGAGTGCAAGACAAGGGTGTCCTGTCAGAGGTCAGGGGCTTCTTCCCTCTCCTGCTACATGACACTTGCTGAACGTGTGTTGGGAGTATGAAAATTCATGGTGTTTGTGTGGGAATATAGAGTCTTTTCAATATCATAGCTCTAACTAAAAGCTGAAGGTATCCAGGACCCTGTATTCTACTGTTTCTGTTAGACGGTTTACTTGCTTGGTTCATTACAGCATTTAACCTGCCATGGGAAATGGGCTCAGCCAGGGTTAAATGTCCCCAATTCCATTCATAGTCAGGGTCCAGACCAAGTCAACAGAGCTCCACAGCCAATTCACGGAAAAATCCTACAAACTGTTTCCCTTTGGTTTGATTTTGCTCCCAAGAAAATGACAAGCCCACCTGTCCGGGTTGAATGTACAGAGGCTCATGCTGAAAGTACAGCTGTAGAACAAGTAACACTATCATGGGCACACACAAACTCTGTCTATACAATATGGGGTTAATAACTTCCCATCATGTTTCTCAACACCTTCGACACTGGACTAAATCGGCAGCAACCAAAAGGAGTCAGATCAATTGGATGCAACTCTGTTTCCGAAATGAGATCCACTTAGGTTTGTCTACAGTTCAGCGCATGTATTTGCACAGCCAAAGTCAACCTCTCAGGTCAGGTAATTTAATAGAAATAAATATAAGTAGAGCCTTTTAGACACCCTAAACTAACTTGGATGCTGTTTTAAAATTATTCTATCACCTATGTCATCACATCCAAATAAATGACCATACACTGAAATCTGACCTTGCTGCCTATCTGAAGCCTGATGCTGCCAAGCAACCATTTGATGCTGAGCTACTTTTGCTATTTCCAATACGGAACTCCCTGACTGAACCGGCTCCAAAACAGATCCACTGCCCTGTACAGGGGTGGGTTTTGGGCTCCAGTTGGCCCATTTCTGCCTCTTGGGGTAACATAACAGAAGGAAACCCTATTCAGAGAGGGTAGCTTTGGACTGGCACCCTATCTTAACTCAGTAGCCTTACTGGGTAGCAGAAAATAACCATTTATTTATAACCCCAAAAGCAATAATAAACACAGAACTATGATTTACTCTGAACCTTCCTATTATTAAAACACTTTGTCTTATAGTTTTATTGATTTACAATCTGTCCTACTTACTTTTTTAGCATCTGAAAACAATCAAGGCACAAAGCTGCAAAATGTTTGGACATTAATTGTTAGGAGACAGCATTTTATTCCAGGCGAGAGGTTTGAGGCCTCGACAGCGATGCATTCTGGTACCAGAATGATTTATGGTCTTGTAGCAATAACGATGCACCAGGGCCATTACCATATTGGCAGGCCCGAGGATGGATTAGTGGCATTGATTATTTCATGGGCCACTGATACCCATTTGTTATGAGGAGCTCAAAGATGGCCGCTCCCTAACTGAAATCTTTTTATGAGCAGACAGCATTTTAAGTATTAGGAACCTGGGATTTGGGCCATTTTTTATCATCTTGCTGTCGCCTCACCTTAGTAGGCAACCAAGAAAAAAAGTGTCAAAAAATTAAAGTTCATTCTTCACCACGAGCCTTAATTCCTCAACTCGTCATAACCATGTCTTCTTTAAAAATTAATGATTGCCAGCATTTAGCCACTGGTTGTTGCTATGAAGATCTATGCAAAAAGCAAGGATCCCTATAGAGTGTGTGATATATGGAATACTCTTTATTACTACAATAAAACTTACTGACATTTCAATACTTCTGCAAATAGCATTATAGTATCAATCTTCTGAATTAGGTTGAAAATTAAGTTGTAAATTAAAAGAAAGTGTACTTTGGAATACAACATGATATGTCACCTAGAAAAGGACCTTTGTGCATAACTAAGCTGAGCTGGGGAACACAGATGAGCCCAGTGCATCAGCAGTGCTGCTAGTGTTCTAAAGATCAAGGTTCCACTGGAAGAATTCATCCAGAAATCCTAATAGTCTATCACTTGAGACATTTTCTTTCATTGTACAAAGTCAAGGGATTTGACAACAGCCTTTCATGAACACAGTGAAACCCCAGATCTTAATAGGTTGTTCTCCTTTGCCACATCCTTACCATAAATTTCAAGTAGGGCACATATAGAATAAGAAATGCCTTATAAAATACACAGAAATTACATGTTATGCTTATAATGTATATATACATAAATACAACTATTTCCTTCTCTTGTCATCAAATACAAAATTACTCTCATTCCCTCCCACGTCAAGCCCAGGCTTCAAAGATGCTCAGAGCAGAGAGCTATCCAGGGCAATAAATGACAATTCCCAAAACTTGTAACAACTTTGACGCTATTAGGTTCAAAGGCTAATGTCACATACTGCAAATTACAAACAGCCTCTGATCAGAGCCAAAACCAAATGGTTATGCAAAAGGCTAGTGATTTTCAAATATGTATTTATTGAAAAGTCAAAAGTCTTAAATCACTTTGACCTATCTACCACAGCATTCTCTGTATCCCCAAAATGAAACTGCATAGTTAAAACACAGCTGTACAGGACCAGCCAAGTGGCGCGTTAGTTAAGAGTTGGCTTGGGAAGGCAGCTCTGAGCAGCAGGGCCCTGGTTCGGATCCCACATATGAGGGCTAGTGACACTACGCCCTCTATAGCTAAGATGGTGAACAATAGCTCAACCTGGAGCTGAGCTGCCGTGAGTCACTAGCGACAGTGTAGGCTGCGGTGGGCTGCTGTAAGCTACCATGAATGGCTAGTGCCAGCTGCCAATCAGCGTGAGCTGCCAAGAGCTACAGTGAGCGGCTGTCCAATGGCCAGCAAACGACTGCCTCACCCAGGAAGAGCGCAATGATAATACCAACATGGGCCAGTGAAGCGACATCCTCCACAACTAGACTGAAGAACAAAAGGACAGCAACTTGTCTGTTCCCCTTCCCCAATTCCCCAACAAAAATCTAAAAAAAAACAAAAACCAAAAATACAGCTGTACTACTGATTTGAAACATAATGAAAATACAAACTAAGTCCTGCCCATTATGACTTCCCCACCCTGCAGCATGGTTTCTCATGGTTCCTTGCTTATTTCTTGAGACTAGAAGCTCTTTCAGATAAGTATCTATTTCTCTTAGATCCTCACCCCCAAATCTTTCAAGGGTGTACACACACTTGGCCAGAGAGGATAAAGAGGTTTCATCTCGGGAGCCAACACTGGCCCCCTGGTCATGCCAGGCTGTGCTGAGAAGGATTTTGAGGCAGATTTTTGGCTCAATAGGAAAAGGTGCCATAATTAATTAGCTGCATGGGCTGAGAGCACAGGAGTTGGAGAGGTGGTCCAAATTCAAGTCTCTGAATCCAGAAATCATAACATACCTTTCTGAAGACCACTCAGTTAAACTGGATAAATACTAATACTTTGAGAGTATTTCTGCTCACAGAATGAACATAAGAAAATAAAAAGTCCCTTCTCCAAGACAGTTTTAACACAGACCACAGATCAAAGAGTTTAGAACCAAAAAGAATCATGAGATGACCTAATTCAAGCCTTTTATGCCATTGATGGAAAAACCAGAACATGTTGTTAAATAAATCACATAGGGTCACATGACTAATGATGGAGAAACAAAATCCCAGGTCTCCTGCACCGGAGCTCTCTCCACAATGCCTCCTTTTTGCATCACCTTATATGCTGCTTATTTTTCCTTCCTTCCCATGTGTATAATAATAATCACATTTTACTAAAGTTTGATATACTGTTGCAGACTTCTCAAAATTTGGATTATATGATAAGACATAAACTCAGTAATTTTTATTACTGCAAATTTAGGAAAACAATCTTGGAATATGATATACAGTAATTCAGGGTTAAGTAAAAAAAACAACACAAGAAGTTTGCCACTTTCCTTGTTAAATTTTGAATTTTATTTTAAGTAGGGAAGAAAGACATTGTAAATGTGTACTTGAGAGGCACAGAGGTGCTTGAGAAGCTTTTAGCTTCAGCCTCTAATTTCTGATCCCTTTGCATACACCACCCAACATTAAAATACATAGGGAAAATAACCCCCTCAAAACCCTGCAATTATCTCCTACTATATCTAGCTTATAAATTAATTGGGGAAGTGGAAAGCATTTCCTATGGGAAGCATTTCCTATTGGGAAGCATTTCCTATGGAAATTAAAGTTCTCACAGACTCTACAGCTCTCTGTGATAGAGCCTGTGTGCCACCCACTCAGATTAAGTAGGTTGTGCCCTCCCCAGGATAAGAAGGAGATGGGGTACCACCTTCATGACCTCAGTCAACAGTTTTCAAATGCTGTGCACAACCCTACTTTCTCCCTCAAGATCCAGAAAGCTTTTCAGAGAGGTTCCAATTCCCTGCCTCCAGAAAGAACAATACATGGCCACCTATAAGAGCTTCATTCTCAGTGTAAAGTTAAAAATGAAATCCTCCACAACTTGGAAACAACCCCAGGTCATCATTAAAAAAAAAAAACTTAACAAGAGAAAGGAGTTCTCCTATGGCTCTAACAATCTGAACATGCTGAAATGTTAACCTTTTTCTTTTTGTACTCACTTCCTGGTTAAGATGGAGAGCAGCTGGTTACCTTCTCACACAAAACCACCCAATACACCAGAAGTATATCCTTTAAGCTTCTCTTCTTTAGGCAAATAATGTCAACCCCACAAAGCTCTTCAGATATATCATTTCACACATTACTATTATCTCTACAGTTTCTCTGGACTTTTACTAAATTTCCTATATCCTTTTTAATTCGGTAGTCTAGGTGGCATTACAGGGCAAGGTGTTCATTGAGGAACAGGTTAACCATTTGGACATGTTATGCATCTGTTACCCAACTGTCAATCTTGTAATGTTTGCTATATGACTCTATCACTGGGAAAATGAATGCCAAATGAAAATTTACCTTAATCTATTCCTCTTTATTCTCTTAAGGCTCTTTCTGATTATTTGTTAACCTGCTTCACTTCATTCTATAAGTCAGTCACATAACCAAAATTAATAGCCAAGACCCAAGATAAAAGTAAATTGTTATTGACTGAGATATTTGTCCTCTTTGAGATATTTATTCCTATTGTCTGAAACAACCACTCATAAACATAAACGTTAATATAGCCACAGGAACAAAGAGCACACAATGATGGAACTGATTCTCCACATATATTATTCTCATGGTCCTAAATTCCATTTAAATTTTTGTATACTTTTACTAAATACCTAATTTATTTTTACAGTGAAACCTTATTAAGTCACCTCAGACCGTGAAAGTTTTGAAAAAAATTGAAGGTGATTTTTTTCCTATTTCTGATGGAGCACCAAGCCAGGCTCATGAGAGGTGCCTAATAAATTACATGTTGACTACATAAACAAATAGCGGTGCATTGCAAAATTGTTCTCGATTCTTCACCCTCCCTTTACCTATGCCCTCTGCCATGTGATTTTATAGTTTCTACCACTAGAGTATCAACCCCCCAGCTGAATGATGGTCTTGGCCATAAGACTTCATTAGGCCCATGGAATGTAAACTCAAGTGACAATGGGCCCAGTCCGAGTCCAAGACTTAAGGAATCACATATTTCCACTGCCCCTCTGAGAGCCCCTAAGATCTGAAATGAGAAGAGCATGCCTGGAAAATCCATTGGTTCCAGACAAAATACAGACACATGGAGGAGAGCAGCCCAAACAATGTACAGACATGCAATGTGAAGCAGAGCTTCCCCAATTAATCTGCAAACCTTTGAGTGTGGGAATAACAGCTCATAAGTGGGTGCAACTAGGTGTTGGATTATTTTGTTAAGAGCAGCATTGTTGTAGCAACAACTGATATGCAATAAATGGTGCAAATAAGATTGCAGGGTCCTGTTTGTCCACCTTGAAAAAAATCATCCATTTATACAGGAAAAAAATTAAAAACTAGTACAATGTACATTTTTCAATTTATTTAATGCATCCTCTAAGAATCACTCCTTCTTCACAAACTGGGGACTACATTTTGAGACAAAAAAACATTTTAGAAATATAAAATTAATTTTTTGTCCAATAAGTAGGATGAACCTTGGCCCCAAATATCGAATCTACTAAAGTTTTGCTCAGTGATCAAAGAACCTATGCAGAGGAACTAAATAATGAATGAAGAACACTTCCGTAATCCCTATTGGAGGAACTGTTAGCTGGTGCCTGTTTTCATGAACACTCTACCCATTGCTGGTCCTTAAGTTGAACATATATTCTCTGTTAGAAGAGCAGCATGGCAGTGTCTGAAAGTTCTACAGAGAGACTGAATAGTTAACTGAAGTTGTATGGTCAGGGTGGCCAGATGAGGCATCTCTAGCCACTCATCATCCCCCTTGCCTCTTGGCCCATAGATGTCACACAAATAGGACATCGAAACACAGTATCCCCAGAAGAGACCAAGTGCAGCAGGGAATTCTCTGCCAAAAGCACCTCTGTGTGCCACCAAAATGGCCTCTGCAGTGTGGCAATAAGAGCCTTGTCATTAAAGGCAAGTTTCCATTTTATATGCTCAAGCCTTCTGTGGCAAGATCCCACGATTCCCCAGGAAGCTTGATTTACCATCCCATCACCCTGTTTTTATAGGGCTTGACTCTGAAAATGGAACTGATGGAGACCTCAACCACGAGTCACTGAGTCCCTAGGTATAACTGGAGATTTACAGCACCTACAAATTCATCCTGTCATTCAGACTTGTGTCTCCTCAATGTGCCCCCAGAGGCTTCAGCTGAGCTCCATTAGCTGCACCACCACCACCCCCAAAAAAGAAGTTTTTCCTCCTCTGAGCCCACTTTCCCTCACCCCAGAGCTCACAATCCAGGAAGCACTGTAAGGATCTGATGACTGCTGGTGGGGACAAGGCAGTCATGTGTGGGAAAGCTCGCTTCGTGGTGGCTGATGAGTTATTATTGGGACAGAAGGAGGGGATGGGAAAAGGCAGGAAAGAAAAAGTGGACTCTGAGTCATGTTGGTGAAATTTTTCACAGCTAATCACACACAAGACTGATTCACTGCTCACTTTGCTCTGCTCACTCATTTTTCATACCATACTTTTCACTGCCCCATCAGCCTGTTCCACCAAGGTCAAATGAAGGGAATGATAGCATGCACACCACACTGAGATTTATTATAAACGGAGTCATTCACCTTTTATGTGGAGCAAATGGGCTCCTGAAATCACCATTTATGAAGATGGACCTGAGCAACCGTCATGTGAGGAGATGGCAGAGGAGAAGGGACTCAGTCCAAATGGCACCATGGAAGCCCCATGGTCTCTTTTCCTGTGTGCAGAATACAGACTGAGGCCACCCACTAGCTTGAACCTAAGTATATACAAGACTTTTAATCAATGTCAGAGTTGTAGTTCCTGCCTTTGTCCGATTTTACAGAGTTGGAGAGGGTCTTTCAAACATTTGGGCAGATCTTAAATGAAGTGCATGATCAAAGAACACTGCTCCAAGGTTTTTATACCCTTTAGGATGCTTTAGGTTGCAAGTAACAGAATATGTAACCAAAAGTAGCTTAAACAATAAGGGTTGATGATATAACAAAAGAAGTACAAAGGTAAGATGCTTTCCATTGTTAATTCACCAGTTCATGATATCACCAAGGACCCAAGTGCTTCCCATCTTTCTCTTCTGCCACCCTCAATTCAAAACCTTCCCTCACAGAGAAAGATGGCTGCTGCCATTCCAGGTATCACATGTATACATGACTACATCCAGTGAAGGTTCTGTCCTTATTACAGAGGAAATCTTTCCCAGAAGGCCCCATTATACAGCAAACTACACATAATGACATTGGCCATAATAGGATCACATGCCCATCGAGGTGACTGGCTCAGACCAATTATGGTTCACTCTCAGACTGGGGAGGAAGTACTCTCCATGACATGAAGGCCTTTCAATGACATGAAGGGTTAATTACATGAACAAGGCTCTGAGAGCAAGCACAAGGGGAGATGAGGTGGTTATTGGGTAGGTGACCAGTGTGTCGGCCACAGAATAGATTCCATTCCTACCTCAGGATTTTGTACTTACTGTTTCCTCTAGTTTTCCCACTATTTCCATGGTTTCTTTCCTCATATCACTGAGATCTGTGTTCAAATATTAAGTTATGCGAGAGACCTTCTCGGACAATCCATCTGAATGAGCTGCACACTTACCCTCATCATTCTTCTCTCTAGTTTTCTTCATACCTCTTACCAGCATCATATGTGTGCATGTGTTTATTTCCTTAATAATAGGAACTCAAATATTTATGGAATAAATGAATAAAGAAATAGCATTCGTTAGTATGTCCCACCTTAGTCTTACTTCTCTACTATGTTTGCCATGCCAGCAAAACAGATCTCCATATTCTCTATTTTCCTACCATTATCTTTTTGCTTACACTACCCCCCTCCTGGAATGCTCTCCCCACCTCTCCTCTGCTTATTTAAATCCTGTCTTTAGGGGCCAGTTCAAATTCTATTTCTTTTATGAAACCTAACTCCACATGATCTCCTAATAGTACTTTCAATTTTCCTTGAACCCAGACCGGAGTTCTAAGTACCAGTAGATCCTGAGTCACTCAACACTCTTATTTTTATAACTGAGGAAATTGAGTCCCAGAGATGTTTTGGCCTGCCCACCAGTAAAGGACAAGTAGAATGTATACTAGTATAGATAGTCCCTATTTGATAATTAACCAGTACTAAAATTGTAGCACATTCTCCAATTGACAATTTCTAAAAATATTTGCTGCATTATGAGTGTTTGAGGAAAATGAATGGCAAATGATACACAACTCGCTAATAAGCACAAACAGATCACTCTGTCAGATGCAAAAGAAGTGGAATAAGCCTCAATTGAACATGAGAAAGCCTCCTTCCTTATCCTTCTTCTCTCATGGGTCTGAGTTCACTAATGGAACTGAGTATGAAAGTGGGACTTCCAGTAAAGAAAAATAACACATTCCAGGGGACAGAGAACTATGACAGATTTCAGTCACTTGACATTTCTAAGCCTTAGTATCCTCATCTATAAGAGGAATGGAGGTAGACTAGATCAACTATCTAGTAGGAGAACTTTCTTTAAAAAATA
The DNA here is from genome assembly GCA_033961575.1 of Aselliscus stoliczkanus. NCBI lineage: Eukaryota > Metazoa > Chordata > Mammalia > Chiroptera > Hipposideridae > Aselliscus > Aselliscus stoliczkanus. The sequence continues at coordinate 131,864,357 of CM066729.1, forward strand.
AAATAAAATTTAAAAAGCTGATGTTTAACCCTAAAATAAAACTTCTCTGGTTGTATTGAGTGCTGCTGGGATCCTCACCCTCTGAGCCTTTTGCTTATCCCCAGTGGTTCCTTCACTACTGGGTGGTTTAATCTTTGGGGATAGCTTGTTAGGCACTGAGATATAATAATTCTAAAGTAGATGATCATGAGGCTAACAGTACTAACAATATTGAAAGACTGCCCTGACTTAATAAACAAACAATTCATGCTCTCTAAGACTCCAGGAGAAGTTATTCATATGGGTAGACATTGGTCCTCTGAAACCATGATAAATCAAAAACCGAAAAAGGATGGTCTAACAGATGAGAGAAAGGAAGGGAAGACGAAATGGAAAATGGAGAAAGGAAGGGAGGGATGGCAATTTAACTTTCATTAATTAAAAAAATAAATGTATCATTAGCTGCCAATTAGATCTGAGTTCATCACAGTTATATTTATACAGGAAGAAAACTTAAGTAGCATAAATGCCCAGCCATAAGAGACTGCCAAAGAAAACTTGACCAAATAGCCTGTGCCTCCACTAAACACCATCTTTTAAAATTGCTAATGAGAATATGCTCAAAATACATACTGATACCTGCAAAAGTTGCAAAATAAGATTATGGAATGATCCTAGTTTTTAAAAATGTAATGTTTCTATTTTTTTAAAGACTGGAAAGATACACAACAGGGTATTAACAGTGGTAGCTTCTGGGTGGTTGGATTACAGATAATTTTTGTTTCTTTAGGATTTTCTGATTTTTTCAAACTTTTTACAGTAAACATACGTTGCAAAGAAAATAAGATTGAAATAAATCAGGAGACATAAAACAATACTGAAGTCCAAAAGTCCAAAAGATATGGAGGGGTGAGGCCAAACTATCCAAATGGATTCAGTGGTGGTGGGGGCAGGGGGATGTAATCTCTCTGGGCCATTTGTCAGAATCCCCAAGTGCTTCTAAAATAACAAATACAAATTACTCAGTGTGGACCTCATCCCATCCTACTGTATCAGAATCTCTGAGGAGATGGAGCTCAGGCACCTGTACCCTGCTTCTGGAAAACACAGGCATAGTGATTCTTATGCATGTGTTGGTAAATAGGATGTGAAGATTATGGAAGCTAAACAAAAATCTCCCAATAAAAGCAACAAGAAACCAATCCTCCTTGACCTGTTCCCACAAATCATGGATCCATACGTGAGAAGTTACATCCTTTCCCCAAAAGTTTCCCAGAGTCGCCTTGGAGGCCCCCAAGTTTCCATATTTCAGAAAGGACCAGAATTCTGTATGGCCTGTTACACTGAGCTATGTCTCTGGGCCCCGTGTGAGCCAGCTTTTTAGTAAACTGAATTTTACCACGTGTCAAATTTTTCAACCTTTGAAAAATTACTCAATACCAGGATTAATATACAATATAATATCCACGTGGTTAACCAGCTCTGAGCTCACATTATCCCAAAATGATGCTGGATGTGTACCTGGGGGGTACAGCTCCCGGGCTGCCACAGCCTTTAGTTTGCACCAGAAATGTGGGAGTGAGCACGAGGACAAGTCCACTTTCGAATGTCATCGGAGTGATAGGTAATCTATGCCAGGCCTGGACATGTGTCTCATGGATCTCCATGCAATAGAAAACTTATTAATTTCATTTTTTAAAGCACCCATTCATCATCTCAAGCAAGTCAACAGCCCTTCTCCCACAACCTTGCTTTAATTGTGGAGGCAGCTAATATTGCATTCTGGAGGCCTTCAAGAGCCAAAATCTCAGGATTCTGTCACTACCTCAGACATCCGGCCTTTGTGGAATTTGAGGAGGGAAATAAATGCATGCTGGAGATACCTCACAAGAAAGATACCTGCCTCAAAACCAGTGTGTGCCCATGTAAACCAGCACCTTTAAGGAACAATTTTTTTTTTTTTTTTTAAATATAGAGCAAAATATCTGAGACTCTTCCTCTCTCCAGGTCATTTCTTTGAGAGAAGAGGGAGGGAGGGAGGAAAAGGAACAAACAAACTTTGTATGGAAGGTAGATAAAAGAATTAATCAGAATTAATTTTGAAATACAAAGTTTCCTTCAGTGTATTCCAAAATGAAAAAGAGATGTCCCAAGCTCCATAAGGTCCCAGGGTCCTTGACTGTACTGAAATACCATGGCTCATTTTTGAACTACCACACTTAAGGCTAGATAGTATTAAGTTGAGAATAAATTAGCTTTTCACTTTCCCAACAATTATTGTGTGTGTGTGTGTGTGTGTGTGTGTGTGTGTTTAGGTTTCTCTTTTGGGATTTTATTAACATTAATACTTATCCAACACTCCTAAATCAACCAGACTCAGAAAATCATTTTCTTTATTCATACAAGGAAACAAAATCCTAAATATACATTTGAGTGTGGTACTCAATTATAATAATTTGATTTACCTTCTACTGCTTTATATAATCACAGGTTGTAAATATTTTTATTTAAAAAATTCATATGGCTTTTTGACCACAGACTCTTTTTTCTGAAATGACCATTTCATAAATAGTAACATATGTAATACTATCCATTTTTCTTACTGGGGGAAAAGAAGATTCGCCCTTTTTTCTCTCCCAATTAAATTTTTTTCTTTTTTTTAAAATTTGATTTTGTTATGGTAAGAATATTTAATATGAGATCTGCCCTCTTAACAAAGCATTTATTTGTCTAATATGACATATTTGGAGTTTAGATGAGAGCATATTTTCTGCCTTCAAGTAAAATGTTACAAGCATTAAATATCGAGTCCCTCATTAATATACATGCACTGAATAAAGGTAGAAAGCCACTAAGTTTTTCCTGCACAAAGGAGGCACACACATCATTATCACTCTCACATGACTTCAGAAAGCAACAATAGGTCTCCTAAAAACATGGTTTTCAAAAGGAGCAGGTAAATATTATTATTTACTACACTAAGGCACAATAACTGATTAAGGTAAATTTAGTGGAAGGATTAAAATAATGGCAGGGGAAGAAAATTTATTCTGCAGAAAACACTGTGTGAACTTATTGGAAATAATCAACAGCTCAGTTTGAATTAAATGAATGTGAGTGAATGTAGTTAGGGGTGTAAAGGGAAGCTGGAAGAAAAAGCCTGCCATATACTAGCTGGGATCTTGAAGCTTCCCTCTGCTGTGTGTGGCTCACAGGAAAATCTGCAAAGATGCAAACAGTCCTCCCGTGTTCAGTTAGCAGTAAGTAAATTGCTGTGGGAGCTAAGGGCGGGCATACTTTAGCAGGCAATTCCTCTCTGTCTTTCATTCTGTTTGTCTGTGTTAAATTCCCCCTCTGCCCTCATCCATTCTCACATCCAGTTCCCTGCTTTGTCCATCCATCAATCCCCTCACTTTGTCAGTGCTGACTTCATCCCGGCTCTCACAATCGTGCTGCAGCCATCCCAAGGCCGCGGGGGAGCCCCCATGCCCGCCACCGCCTCCCTGCTTCCTGATCTGCTGACGGAGGGCCCAGCCGGCAGCCTGTCGTTTTCTATTGCACAGGCCAGCAAAAACACTAATACTCAACCTGATTCCTATCGTCCTGCTTTTCACCTTTTCTATTGAGGGGAATGGAAGAGAGAAAGACATAGGGAGAGAGAAACAGGGACAGGGGAGAAAAGATGAAGGTGGGGCTGGTAGATAATGGAGAGAGATGTTTGCAGAATTTTCTACAACAATTTGCACACTGGTCAGGTGGAGGCCCAATCCAGCTTCCTGTACCACACATCAATAGAAATCACAGGGAGAAAATGTAGCGCTAATTAAGGGTTGATAAGCTGTAGTCAAGTGCAGTTTAGGGGAAAAACAGCAGACTGCCCAGGCCTGTGCAAGCCCAATTCTATATGGCTCTTTCATCGCCAGCTTAGGATGGAAATTTTGCAGCGCTGTATATATATATTTAAGCTCTGCCTTTAAAATCAAATAGGCTGGGAGAAAAATATTAGATGATAGTTTTGATTCAAAAGATCATTTGCAAAAAACATTTCACATGTTTGGGGGGGTGGGGGAATAAAGCTTACTAAAGAGAAAAATAGTTACCTAGCAACAAAACTATTTTAAAACATTCTTCAGTGTATTGCCTGATTGTGTGCTCCTAATTCAAAGGTGTATAATTCAGAGCACCTGCCAAATTAATAAAATATTTCTTCCCTGAATTCTAAACTCCTCTTTCTTCCCCCTACACAGGGCAGACTTCACAATATGCCATAATCAGGATGATAAAAAACTTTTTCAAGGCTACACATTTCTTTAAATTTTATTCTTGGAGTAAAAAACAAAAATTCACTTGAAATATGAATGATAAAATTAGTTAGTAAAGCTATTTATACAACTGTTTAAAAGGACTTTAAAATAAAGAAGCTCAGTAAGGTAGGTTTTCTGTATAGGGTTCTTAAAAAAAAAAAACTACTGTAACTAGTGATAATTATAACTAGCATTCGGGAAGTCCTACTGCCTACAGAGCATTTTTATGTATGTTATTTGATCCTTGCCACAATCCATTCCCCAGTGACTGGTACCTGCTGTGGGGAACTGAGAAAGCTGAGACGCAGCAATACAGTAACTTTCCCCAAATCATACCACTGCTAAGTAAGAGCATAAGGATTTAAAAGTAGCTGCTGGAATTCCAAGTCTTTGTCTGACAGATGGGCATACTCTGTCACCTCATCACAAAGTTGTTTTCTAATTAAAGAAAAAAGCCTGAAAGTTTCACTGGAATAAAAATGACGAAACTGAATCAGTTTCTCTCTCCAAAGTGTGACCACAAGATATTGAGATTGATGTTGTAACTTATCATTCCAAATTCCTACTTGGAGAGATTATTCACTTTTTTGTTCAATGAAACAGACTGCCTCTGGAGACCAACCAAGAGAAGTTTCCAGAAGGCGCTGAGAAATGATCATGATTTAGGAATAAATGTGATGCCTTTCAAGGCAATGACTTTGAAGCGCTAAGCAGTCTCTCAGATGCATAAGTGTTGGTCTGTTCGTTAGGAAATCATCACAGTAGCCTGTGGCCACACCTCATATCACTGTGAATTTGGGAAGCAAACTGCCAATCACTGACAGGGGCAGGTCAAACCATGGCATGAAGAGAAAGGGAGAGGTTTGGAGAGCCAGCTAAGCCTCCTGCCTTCCAGCCTTCACTCCAAACTATTGTCTAATCCAGAACCTGTGACCACAGCTCATGTCTCATTCCTTTTGTTTCTTGAACTCACATGCCCAGATGGGCTTTGGCTATGACACAAGAGATCAAGGGAAGGAAAAACAGGCAGCAGCAAAAGTCTCCTCTGCGGTGCTACTATACACATCAGACATCCCTAATTAGACAGCAACAAAATTTTATTAATAGGATGGACATTATAGAATGAGCTTGTTATAAATGGGCCCTGTCAGGGCCTTATTCAGCTACCAAATGAGTATTCTCAGTTCAGTGCTCTCATCTGAGGCATCACGCCTAGCGCTGGATAACAAATGATTGCTATTAACCGTATTGTTAGTAATGATGGCTGAAAACAAACAAAAACCCATAAATAACAGTCTACAGAAAAATTAACCCATAAACTTGATAGATATCCAGCTGAGAAATAATAAATGACACTTTGGGGCCTGCTGGGAGAAGCTAGTGGTTTTTGTTTTCCTCTTTGTCATTAACACATTTTCTGTGCTAAAAATTAGATTCTGATATATAATTATCAACGCTCCCAGATATTAATTCTGCTATTGCTCCCTCGGTTTCTCTTCTGGCTCGGCTATAATTTTATTCACAGATTACTGTGAGAAAACACATCAAACACTGAACAGAACAGGTCAAAGTGACAAGCAGCTTCTGCTGACAACACCAAACCTGCACTGCCTTTTTTTTTTTTTTTTGAACCTGGGACACAAAACAAATGTCTCATATTCATTAACTAGGGTTCCCTTCCAGCCACAACAGGCCTGTACAAGGTGATGTGAGCTAAGCAAATCTCCTCCTTCTCTAATGAAGGCAGCCAAGGGAAGCCAGGAGTGACAAAATTATCTCGCATTTATGACATTCAAATCCACGTTCATTAATGCCTTTCAGGGAGAAGACAGGGTTCCAAACAACTTTCTAACTGCAGGGCACCTCTCACCTTCAGCCCCTTCGTCTCAAAAGAGCCGAGTAGAAGGGCAAGGACATATGCACACAATTAAGCATGTGAGCAAGACACCTTCACCGTAAGAGGCCAAATTTCAGCCACGGAACCCAAATTAGCAATGTCACTGAGAAGGACTTTAACTTCCCAAACACCATGACTTCCACACAGTTAATTGACCTTGACTGGAATGCAATCTCACCCATCAATAGCTTATATTTGTCAGGAACCACCAAGAGACGTGAAATTCACCAGACTCCTCCATGGACTAACTAACCCATATCCTCTAAGCGCGTACGCGTGCGTACACACGCACACACACACACTCTCACAGAGACAACTCTCATGCATGCATGTAAAGACCTTATCACCAGTACTGACACTATTTATTCCATCAACTCTATGAATTTTTACTGCTATCACTTTGAAAATTTAATTTCAAGGAAAATAACTGGGAGAAAACTTTTTTAATCAAAAAGACTAAGGTATCTAATTTAGAGAATGCATAGAATTGTCATGGTTGGTTAAAACTAAGACAATGCAATTTGAGATGAAAGAGTTAAGGGGGAGAAAATCCATGCAAACAGGACAATGCAATAAGTGAGTAAATAAGCAGGTATAGGATCCTTTTCCCAAGTCTTTCCTTCTACCAGGGAAAAAGAGGCAGCAACTACCTCTCCCTAAGCAAACGCCTTCAAATATGAGGGAGCTCTTCTATCAACTGGGGAAACTAAAAGTAAAACCAAGAAAATTCCCTAAAATTAGGCCTTGTAGCCAAGCTTCTGAAACACAAAAGGGGGAGGAAGGGATGCAAATGCAAAAGGCAGAGCAGAGAAAGCACAAGTGAAAATAAAGAATGCTGAGCTGCTATGTGAAAAGCAGAAAAGACAAAAAAAACAACAACAAAAAACATGGGTGAGGTGTTTGACTGCCAATTTAGAAAACCTTGCTAATTCCAAATAGTTGTAGGATGTTCCCTTTTTCCTTTCAAGTTCCATCAAGGACTTGGGCTAGACAATCATCTAAGTAACATTTTTTTGAGATAGGAATTTTTTTTTTTAAATAAGCAAATGCCTCCCGTGTCCTGTGCCCTGTTCTTAACCCCCACGCCTCATCCCCATGAACACGGTGTCTCGATGACAACAGCCTAAACTGCAAATCCCTCACCGCCCATGCACTCCATTTTCTCAGTATCTGGCATTGCGGTATTAAATAACTATAAAACTAGAAAGCCAAAATAACTAAATCACCTGGCAGCCAATTTCTGAGAGTTAAACCACAAACCCGGAAAATGGTGGAGTGTGTTGAAATAATGTAAAGGAAACCCATAAATTCAAACTTTATGTTCTGTAAAGAACAAATATGAAAAAGGCATCAAAATAATGAAAGATTGTTTATGTATTCTGGCATGAAATGGGAATGTGTTATGAGAGAGAGAGCAGTGGTGGAGACAGATCGACGAAGCTGACAGTGTGGTATTCATCCTGCACCGTGGAGCAGACGTCCCGCTAGTGGCAGTAGACAGCGCAATAAATCAAGGGCTCTCGAAGCTGTACCTACAGCTTATTACATCCAAGATGACAAATAAATAATAATCCCTGTCAGAGCGGCCCTTTGCTCAAGGATTGAGCCTGAAACCTTTGGCTCATCACTCCTCATCTTAAGTGAAAACACTAGAACTAGGGAATTGGAGGCCACGGTTTGCTAAGCTCATGAAACACAAAACAAGCAGGACCTGGGAACTAGGACTGAACAAGAAAGGTCAAGAAGGAAGGAAGGATAAACATTTAAATAATCTTGACCGAGAGGGGGCAAAGCAGTGGAATGAATACAGGTTAACATGTTCTAATCACCAGGGGGGAGAAAAAAAGCCCGACATTTATTGTTTGGCCCCACCCCTAATAGGGAGAAATAATATAATACCAGGCTTCAGTTTAGAATGTGTACCGGCAGACAAAGAGGCAAGGGCACAGAGATGTCGGGACCCAAACACCAGAGGCCATCCCGCCCCCAGGCCCTCAACCCCCCATCCACCCTCCTGCCTTATTTAAGAATCATGCAAGTCATTCCAGCTCTCTCGCAGCCTCAGAGGACAGGAAGCAGTGTCAACTAGGGCCAAGGCAAGGAGACAGGCTGAGGCACAGAGACATTCCTGTGTTTCCCTGCTTGGTGAGTTGGTCACCTCCTCTCCTGTGTGTCTCCCACTGGCTCTTCAATGTAGGGATGACAGAGAACGCTGCATCTAAATCTTCTAGACATCCATGGGCATTATGACCTTGAACTTGTCCCTTGAGCATCCCCCATTTTCTTATTCTTCCTGACTGGCTTTCTCTAAGAGCCCTGACTTGTTCTTCCAGAGCATCCTTCTGCCTGGGTGGGCTCTCCACGTACAGCAGTCCCCAAATGGGTTTTCCAAACAAGACCATCTCTTCTCCCTGACACACCTCCAGTTCCTTCACCTCAGTGCCTTCAGGAAAGCAGAGGGAAAGAGTCAAACCTGATAGGGCCAAAGAGGTTTGGATTCCAGCTCTCCTACATACACACACACATGCGCGCACACACACACCAACCTAACAACCCCTGAATATCCCACCAGCTGCTGTAGCCAGCCCACTTACAATCCCCACCACCCTTAGGTATTAAAGCAAAACTATGTTTCGTGGCATAAAGATGGGTCTGCCAAAGGGGATAGGAATCACTACAAAGCCCTAAGACCCAGTGGCTACAATAAGAGTTTCTGATATTACAAGGGGGAAAATAGCCACCATTTTATGCTCATCTCAGACTACAGTGGAGTCCCCACTACTATGTCACCTACCCATATGTCTTTAGAAAAAGGGTGCCTAGCAGGCTTGAGCAAGTACCTACTCGGGTAAGGTGAACCTGAGTTCAAATTCTGGCTCCACAGAAATTGGATGACTTCAGGTAGGGCACTTAACCTTGCTGTGTTTCATTTTTTTCATTTTCCTCCTCTGGGAAAAAACTAGTGCTACTAATTCCCAGTCAGTACGATTGTTTTGAGATTAATTTAGAATGCACACTTGATAGTTCCTAATGTATTCTACATGCCCAAGTGGTGCCAGTCCCCATTGCAGTTTGCTTTTTCCTTATTTTCTATCATCCACTAAAGCATAATTTGAAATGAATGGTCTCATCCACACTAACTAGCCCATAGTAGGGTTTTTAAATGTTTAAAATTATTTTTTTAATGTGGAATGCTTGTCAGATGAATGGTATGTTTTCACAAATGATGACTAAAGACAATGATGCGAAAAGGCAAAATTCATATCATGTACATGAAAAAGGCGGGACATAATTGATACTTGGCTCTCATTTTAACTAAGCAGTATTACGCCTCTGGAAAACGACAAAGAATATACATAAATAACAGTGTTTCTGTGGCAGAATTATAGACAATTGCCTTTATTCTTTCATTTATTTTCAAACTTGCTATGATTATGTTTCACAACACTTTAATGTAAAAAAAAAAATCTAAAAATATTCAGAAGTAAAGATGTTAAAGGAATTAAACATTGGAAATGTGGGAGGAAAACCGAGAGCTACCGAAATTTTTTAGGTTCCCACTGCGTCCTGTCATCCAAGACACCACTATGGGGACCTTTTGTGAGGTGATGAGCAAAGATGGAATAAAAGCCTTTTTGAAGCGTTCCTCTCCTGGGCCACCCCCATCCTCCTTTTCCAGTCATCCCTCATATGCTGCCACCTACCCCTACAGCCAGTACTTTAGCATCACCCATGCCTGCTTCCAGCCTTGTTGGTGATGTCACTCAGCCCTCCCCCAGTATTCTTAGGTAACTCACTTCTAGTGAGAAAACTCCAGCTTTCAAAGTCTGAGGATTTCAAATCCATCCAGTCTAGCTAGCCCCTATGAGATCCTGCTTTCTACCACTCATTTAATGTCCAAAGATCCATTTCAAAAGTGAGCTGTTGAGGACAGCTGGAAATGAGGCAAGAAGATACAATGAAAAAAGAAAGACAACGGTGTCGTCCTGTAACTATCCCAAGCCTTGGGCACCTTCTAATCCTTCCTGTTTCTCATTCCCTGAATTTAGTGGGGGAAACTCAAGATGAAGATGAATACTTCGACTTGCTTTATAAACATTCCAACACAAACAACTGGCGGATATTCTGTCGATTGTAGCTTTGTTACCAGAAGACAGTGAGGACCCTGCCCTTTTATGAAAATAAGGAAAAGAGAAAATAACACTGGGTGTCTTCGTCTGTGCTAAGTGCTTCGATCGATACTCATTCAGCAACAGGAACAAATCCATGAAATGATTGGACTTTCCCCAGCCCTCAATAGTTCTTCCATCATCTAGGTAAAAACGTTCTTTTTAGGATTCATATCTATGCTGCTGAGCTATAGAAACACTTTACTTGGCGACATTTTGAATTAAAGGTCCTCATTTATTCTCCTTGTTTTCCCCTTCCTGTCTTCTCCCTCATTGCTCCCTTGAAGGCACATCTCGTCCTGTAAACTAATTCACAGTTTACAGATGGGAAAACTGAAGCCAGAATGCTGAGGAATTTGGCCATGACACAGAGTTTCTGTCAGGACAGGAACTGGCACTCGGGCAGCTGGTCTTTAGGCTGCACCATGCTAGTTCTGATACAGCAGAAACGAAAAGGTCACACCTTCTCAATATCTTGCAGAAAAGCTTGAAAGGTGGTCTTATGTGGCTCACATGAGACCAAAACTCCTGCTATCCCTGAAAAAGAACTAGCCCCTATATTGAGGCTTGTCCCAAGGTCAACAAATGGTCACCAGAAAGCTTTGGGGGCTGGGAGAAGGCAGCTCTGTACCATGCCAAACCCTTAAACCACGCCATTGTCCCAGATTAATTTTTAAAATACATCATTTGAGATATGCTCAGGTTCACCGGCTTGAAATGGGTTAGCTTAACAAAAGATATGAGTAAGAAATAATAATGCAACCATTTAACACAATATCACTGTTTAAAGGGGTTTTTCAAATATAAACACGGCAATTCTGCTAATACATGTTACATACATTTGCAACAATGCAAGAAGGCTGAAAGGTGGTTATTGTTGAAGTGAAAAAGTCCCAGAATCCCACGAAGAAAATAATGTAGGACAATAATGCATATTTCAGATACACGCTATAACTGACTTAAATTATTATGGATGTACTTCATACTTAATTACCTTTCTAAAATATGTCAGGGTATTTTGTCATCAACTCTGCAGAGTCGCCTATACCTCTCCTAACTACCGCTCTGAAATACCAACCCTTTGCTCATGTTTTTATTTGAATAACTTATTACCCAATATAGCAAAGCATCAACACATTTTATAGAACCAGAACTTGGCTCTCTGAAAATTCCTCCTACCTTAATGCCAGTCACTGTTGGGAGCATTTAGTTATAAATTGTCTTTCAATAAAAGTAAAAGCTCCCAAAACAACAAAATGAAAAGACACAGCAGCTTAAATCAAGGGAAGTCAATTTCCACATGCCGATCCTAAATATTTCATGGCCCTATTTTATTCTGACATTTGTAGATGACTAAAGTGTTACAAAGGAAATAAAATGCTGATTAAAGAGTTCACTGTCATAAAGGTTACTGAATTGTAAATGGCCCTTTCCATCTTCCTGTTAATAGGTACCCAGCTGTAAACATCGTGAAGGATGTGACGGGAGGGCGGCTTCCCTCCTTTAGGAGCTGTATATACATTAATCACTGAATCACCAAGCCATGCTTAATTGCAAGCTGTATATCACACAAATCCATGGTAAGTAGAAGGAAACTCATTATTGCTGCTTCATAACTACTGGGTACTTCTCATTTTAACCTCCTCACACCTGGTACACTTTGTTGCTTTACAACAGGAATGCAGAAAAGGTATTACAACACTAATTGCAGCCCACGCTGGCACCTCCATCTCAGCTGCCTGGAAGAGAAAGGAACTCGCTCAGATCTGCAGCCATCCCACGCTTCTGCCGCATGGCTGGTAAGGATTTTATATTTGGCTTGCCCTCCTCGCTCCTCACTGCCCCCGCCTCCCCTATTGTCTTCCTGGGGACAACATGTTTAAATCCATTATTCCTTGAGAGTTTACAGAACTGTTTAAATGATAAAGAAAAAAAAAATAAACCTGCAGTATATTTTGCTTTGACAAAATTATTGATTTAAATCCCATACAATAGCACAATACTATTTAAAGGTCAACCCAAGAAAAATGAGTTTATACCCCAACAGAGCCAAGCTTATCTGTCATGAAAGTGTAATGATGTGTTTATTCCCTCACTAGGGTGTATATATTTTTCAGGGAGATATACCAGTCTACTTGCAGGTGAAATTTGCTCTTAAATGGGAATTTCAGGAGATATTTACATTTCCGATGGTGGGCTGATATCTAAAGCCCTGAGACCTATGTCTGCACTTACTAGTCAGTTGAGTATTTATTTTCATCGCCTAAAAATTTTTCTTCTGACTCCCAGGTCAAAAATGAGACATACACATGAAAACTACCACCACAACTCACAGGGAATCTTCTAAGAAGCCCAAGGCTGCAACACAATGCAAAGGTTGTAATCACTGCCTCTCTTGCATTTTGGATTCTCTTTTACATTTAAAAAACATGGCAATAAAATGTTCTAAGTTCATTGCTTCTAGAAACATTTGTCATTAATGAATCTGCATTTTTGTCCTTTTTTTTTTCTTTTCAAAAGGCCAACTAATGTATGATCTGCCCCAGGACCTCTACCATTACCCTTCCCCCGCTGGTCCCCAGAGGTACTCAGACCTGAGCCTCACTGAGCTGGGGTGAAGGGGATGGGGCATGATACCTTGCATCCAGGTCACAGCCCCTCAAAGCCACTGCCTCCCCAGTGAGTTCAGTTCAACCAATATTTATTGGATGTCATGCTAGTTGTGTGGGTTCAAACTAACACAGTACTATCATTCTTAAACAGCTTCAGCCATTCACCAGGCAAACATGGACTGAGCATCTCTCTGTGCCTGGTACTTACTGTGCAATACCTACTCAGAAATAATAATGGTCTTACAGGGCCGACAGACACCAAATACATAATTACCAGTAAAATGACTATCCCACAAGTGGACATTCAGGATGCTAGGGGAGCATACAGCATGGGAAGCCACACCAGTCAACAAGGTTCAAGGGAGGCCTTCCTTAGACAGTGACATTCAAACTGAGATTTGAAAGATGCAAAGATGTCAGCTAGGTTAAATAGGAGGGGGCAGGTGCAGGCAGTAGAAAGGGCAAGGACACAGAGACAAGACAGGCTTCTGCAGAGAACAGAGTGGCATGTGATCTCACTCAAGGATGGGAGGGAAGACAAAGGAGAAAATCCTGCCAATAGGGGTTAAGGGCTCTGAACCTAGGGGGACCACTGGAAGGTTTCACGCCTGGGAGTGACATAACCTGAGCAGTACAGAAAATGGATCAGGAGTGAACAAGGGGTATTTTTGGAATTCCCCTTCTTGGAGGTTATTGGAGCAGCAGGAGTAGTAACAATGGGGGTCAATGCCTGGGTTCCAATGAACAACACAGGGAAACCCTCCCCTCTATTACCACCAGGCACAAGAAGTACATTTCCAAGAACTGACCTTTATTCTTGTGTTTTAAAGACATAGCTGGCTAGGCTCAGGATTCAGCTAATGGGTCTGAGCCCGTCTGCACAGGTGCAGTTTGGCTGCTCTAAGGATTCTAACAGCTCTGAAATCCCCATTATCTCCCATCAGCACCCATCTGCCCACTGGCTATTTTCCTGTCGTTATTAGCTCTATCAAAAGATGAGCTGGAAAAGAGAACACTTCCAAATCTAGGTAGTTTATTGCTAATACTTGGAGTAAAAGATGCTTTTGAGTCTGCTCAGAAAGAATAGTGAAGTTATTGGCTAAAACTCGGTCTGAGGGTTGTTGACATTTAATTTATCCAGACAGCTTCCTGTTCCCCATCATCCTGAGTGTTTATACCCTGGTTGTCTAAAAATCAGTTAGTATACAAATTGTGTTTCTCTTCCAACACTCCTCATAGGGAAGAGGACATGGTGTTCGTGAACCTGCTATGATTCGTTCTATCGTTGGCATTCAGGCAAAAGCCTAAAGCCTAGTCAGGTGAACCACAGACAGGGTGAGCACAATCCCACAGACCACCCCGCCACAGCCACCTCCAAATCCCCTTCCCAAATCCAACACCACCTCACAGGCCAACACAGTCCACGCATCAAGGACTCTTCTGCCTTCTCAGGTAATCTTTGGTACTGCACTTCCTCCTCCTTGCCACCTGGTCCCAGTGCTGAGGACATGAGTCAGCCCTACATGATCACTACTCAGTGTCACTCGTCACATTCACAGCTTCCTGAAGGATACCCGTAAGGAAATTGTGAAGCAGATGATTCTAACAAGCATACTTCTTCACAAGATGATAGCAAAGTGGAAAGACCACCTGCTTTGGAACCTAGCACACCTGGGCCCACAGCTAAGCCCCTACTGTCAGCCATGTTTCCTCAGTCACACTACTTAAACTAGGTTCCTCCATTTTTTCATTATCCATCCATCCATCCATCTATCCATCTATTCATTCAATAAATAGCTATTGGATGTCTATCATATTCCAAGAGTTTTCACATTTATCTCAGGTAATCATAACAATAATTCCTTAAAACAAGTTCTTCAAATTCATTTGATCGTGTACCCCAACATATGTTAATTTATAAATTATACATATGTACCATTGTACCAATGTATTCATAAAAAATATACAAAATAGGCACTATAAAGATAGGAAGAAATATAAGGATTGTAAATGCAATTCTATTCATTAATAATGTCAAATCCCCTTTGAGCTCATCAAAAAAGCATAGATACTATATTTTATATAATATATAATAATTTTTTTCATTATAGAAGTGTTATATATTTATGCCTCACTATTTTTTAAATTACTGGCTTAGCACTTTGTAAAAAATCTACTTAAAAGTTTAGTTCTAATTTCAGTTTATTTTAACACTTAGTTTTAATAACTGAATCACGGTTTTTTAAGTTACTTAAGTATGTGTACTAGTTTCCTGTGGCTGCTGTAATAAATTATCACAAGCTTGGTAATATATATATATATATATATATATATATATATATATATATATGGCGCGCGCACACACACACACACACACACACACACACACACACACATTATTCTGACCCAGTTCTGATTGCCAGAAGTACCTCTGGGCAGAAATCAAGGTGTCAACAGGACCACAATCCCTCCAAAGTCACTAGGGGAAAATCTGTTCCCTGCCTCTTTGAGCTTCTGCAGGTTTCTGGCATTCTTTGCTTATGGCTGCATCACTCCAGTTTCTGCCTCTCTCATCACCATTGCCTTTTCCTCTTCTGTCTGCATCAAATCTCCCTCTGCCTCTCTCTTATAAAGAGGGCTGTGATGGCCATGAGGGCCCATGCGGATAATCCAGGATAATCGCTCCATTTCAAAGCCTTGATTGAAACACATCTGCAAAGACCACTTTCCATCTCAGGTAACACTCCCAGGTACCCGGGATTAGGACCTGATGCCTTTGGGAAGCCATTACTCAGTACCACAGTACCTAGGGAAGAAACTGATCACTGCCTGAGTATATTAAATCATTCACGATACTCTTTCAATCTCATTAACCAGCCATGCTCAGATGGTTGTTTAAATTCAGTGGGTAAATTTCCACACTCCTTGATGTCAATTATCCAAAATGTGTGGCAATTTCATATTTTTTACAAATGAATTCAAAACCCACTAAAATTCCTTCTTGAGAAGACTCTTCAACGGTTAGAAAATTCCTTTTCTGAATTTTTTATAGTATACAGAGGTGAGCATTTTTATAGATGGTATACTACACCTAGATACTTTTTAGCAGTGAGCGCACATGATGACGGAAACCTTTCCAAACATCTGTTTTCAAAATGTTCTCCCATAGTCTAAGTTTCTTTCAGAAAGCATTTTCCCAACTGCATTTTTTGCCATCGTATCTCTGAGGACATACATTTCTGGTAAGCATTAGTAGTGAAAAAATTAAGAAGGCTTGAACTTTAGTAAAAGAACAATGGGGAACTCATATTTATAATAAAAAAAATAAAAAAAAACTCAATTTTCTCATTACATAATCAAGGAATCTCTGTTGGAACCAAAGATTTTTGTATCCAATCCCCAACTCATAACCAACTATAATGTAAAGTTTCTGTTATTTGAGGATTTTTTAAAAATAAAATAAAATAAACACCATCACTGATATCCTGTAACAGAAACTAATAAAATTTGCAAAATGCTGAAGACAAAACAAGGGGGGAAGGTGGCACTATGAATTTCTCCTCAGAGAAAAGCCCCAGGTGGCCTCTGGAAGCTCCCCAGTGTGTGTGACACACCATGCCTATGAGCCTGACACCTGCACCAAGGGAGGATGCCAGCTGAGCCTGAATATTAAATACTGATCTAGCTGATCCCTTTCTCATTTTTAGATTACACAAATCAGATACGGGATTCTGACACCGTCCTCCATCATGCCAGTGGTTCTCATGCTACATTCCCTGGGCTCAAGCTCCTCACTCTGAGGACCACAGACTCTGAGCTAAGAATGAGTGAGTGTTCTTACACTGACAGGGACAATGAAGCTGAGCAACACTACGGGAGCTGCCTAAAACAGCGTAGAGAGTGGGTGTCAAAGCCAGGGTTTGAATCCAACCTTCTGGCTGAATCTCATTCCACTGCTCTGTAACTCCTGCCCTCACCAACAGAGTGGGAAAGTGAGGAAGGAACCCCAGCAGCATGGCTCAAACACCAGCTCTGAGTCCAGGCTGCCTGGATTTGAACCTTGGTTCATTTCCTCACGTCCCAGCTATGGGGCAGTAGGCATAGTAGACTCTACACCGTGGTTTTCTAATTTTCAAAATGGGGATAATAAGCATATCTATTCCAAAGGGCGAGGGTAAGGAGGAAACAAATTAATTCATTTAAAACACTTAGGACAGCAATAAACACAGAGCAAACACTCAGATGTTAGCCACGCAATAACACCTATTTCATAAGGCTGTTGTATGGAGCAAATGAAAAATACACAGGTACACACATGGACACACATACAAAATATACAGGGACAGAATGGGGGCAGATGCACCTGGTAAATAATGGATACCTAATGAAGGTTTGCTTTTATTGAGCTTTTGTTTTTAATTTTGAATGGAATATGACAAAAGTCATAAAGCTGCTAAGGGTCCTCCATCTGAGCAAGAAGGCATCTTTCTGATGTCAGACAGGACACCCTCTGCATTATCTCCCACAGACACTAGCCACTTAAGCATCCAATGCCAGAATGCCATGCTGTGAATCCTAACACGTGCTCTGCTGATAAATGCTTATGTCCATAATTCTGACCATAAGAAAACAACGAATACTCTTCTAACTGGTAGGTCCATCCTGGTCTATTGTGAAAATCATTTGGAAAGCATGATCCCTTATCTGTTAACAATGACAAGTATTATAAGGTCTTCTGTGCCTGTCTAAAAGTCTTGAGTGTACCTTCCTACCCCCAGCGTCTGAAATAGGAACTTGAACTAGTTTTTTAGACAGTACACCAGTAAACACATCAACCAAACTTTGTCTTTTGATTCTGCTGAGTCACAGCAAAGCAGAACAACATACCGTTGTCCAGACCAAATCACTATTTCCCTTACCTCCTCAAAGTAGGGGCAGGTGCATATATATATTATGAATAAATCAATAAACATTTCACTCTGGGGAGTTCCTCCTGGTCTCACCTCCTTATATTGACTCTGCTGAACATCACATCATTGTCTCAACATCACCCTATGCACCCTGTGTCATATTGGTAGAGTTTGAAACAAGAATTCAAGTTCTAGTACCGGAAATAAAAATCAAGTGAATCTGTTGCTTCTTAACCAAATCCCGCCTGCAGGAAAATGATAGGATGGTGGCCAAGGAGTCTGGAAGGGGGAAGCCAAGAAGTACCTGGGCCCAGGCAGACCCAGAGCACCTGGACAAAGCAAAAGCCATCCAATGAAGGGCTGAAGTCAGTGGAGAAGCAGTTAGGACCTGCACGACCAGCACACACAGGTTTCACAGCAGCACACACAAGAACTTGAGGCCCCAAGATTACAGGGAAAAGGCATCACTGTGGATTCGAGTCAAGAAACCTGGGGTTTGCATCCCTATTTTGCTCCTTTCCAATGCTGGAAACTTGGAGTCATTATTTCCCTTCTCTGGACCTCTATTTCCTCTTCTGTAGAAGTGAGAGAATGAACCAGCTCATCATTTTAGAGATAATCAGCTAAATATTCTAGACCTCTTCCAGTCATCACCAATCAGTGTACTGTTAAAGCTAATAATACTTTTCGTATGTACAAAGAAGGTTTTTAATGAGTAACTGTTGTGTATATCCAATCAACAGTATTACAGCTGTTTACCAAATATGCCTAGTTCTACCCTGTTTGGGTCACAAGGTAAAAATGGGCCCCTGTGACAATGAGCTGTGATACCTTTACTTGCCAATGCGAGACACTTCAGATCTCTCTTTCTTTTTGGCTCAGTGTCCAGTAGTATTCAAGATGTCAACATCTCTGCCTTCTTGAGTCCCGGTGTGACTAAAATGATCAGAACCTCACTGCTAACCTACAATGAACACAAAGCATAACGAGAAATATATCTGGTTTGTTCTATACCTTTGAGATCCTGGAGTTACTTGTTACTTCAACAGAACTTAGCCAGACAAAATGGATACAACAGGCAGTCTGAAATTAAAAGTATTGTTATTATTATCATTTACTCTATTGGATTGTCAGAAAAGTCATGACACATTTTTGCAATGAAAAACAGAAAAATACGTCATGACTTTTCCAAAAACCCAATATTTTACTGTAACTACTACCTATAATAAACAATCTTATGTTTTTATAACTATTTGTATTTCTCAAGGGTAAAGCAGGTACCATATACCGGGAGCTAATGACTCACTTTTCAAGGTTTATGTCCATTTACTCCAACTTCTCAAGGGGTCTCCTACACATAACAATGACCATCTCAGATAAGAATAAAGAGGTGAGGACATAGTCATCACACTGACTGCATTCAGTTTCATGAATAACTTGCTGATGCAGCAGAATCTTAAGGAAAAAAAGAATCAGGGTGGGCTGAGTGGCGCATTGGTTAAGAGCTGGCTTGGGATGTTGGCTCTGAGCAGCAGGGCCCTGGTTCAAATCCCACCTATGAGGGCCAGTGACACTGCCCTCTACAGCTAAGATGGTGAACAACAGCTCCACTTGGAGCTGGGCTACTGTGAGTCGCCGGGACGGCATAGCTGCAGCCCCTGAGTGGCCGGCAGCCAGCGTGAACAGCCGGCAGTCAGAGTTAGCTACCAAGAGTCGCCAAGAGCAGCCATCCAGAGTCTGGCAACTGATCTGCCTCACCTGGGAAAAGCGCAATGACGATACCAACATGGGCCAGTGAAGCGACATCCTCCACAACTAGACTGAAGAACAAAAGGACAGCAACTTGTCTGTTCTTCATCCCCCGGTTCCCCAACGCTGTTCCCTTCCTCCAATTCCCCAAGAAAATCTCAAAAAAAAAAAAAAGAATCAGGCCATAGAGGGACATGAGAGAATGTTTAAAACACAAACTGCTGGTTGGCAATGTAATACTACAGGATAGGGTGGACAGATTTTGCTCACAAAAAGCAAGTAAAAAGGAAACACACCACCTGCTACCTGTAAATTGCAAAAGACTTCAGAATAACAAAGACTACTGAAGAGGGCACAGGGGGGTACAGTTATAAAGGATGAGTTTACCAGGCCTTGTTGGGAGGGAAAGCGGAAAAGGAAGAACAAAGAGATACAAGCTTAAAGATTAAAATTTTTTGAGAAAAGCTCTGGGGTAATAGAAATGCAGAAATGTACAAATGTATATGAGATTTAAGAAGCAGAAGAGCCAAATGGTTAAAAAGTCTCTAACTTTCAGAAAGCATAATAAGAAAAAAAAAGGTAAAATAAAAGCAATTGTATTTTAATCAATTGATAATTTGCTATCTGAGGCCTCGGGGGAAATGGTGTAAAGAAAAGAATTTTAGTAGATAAACTATTTAAGAAACTATTTATGATTTTTTTAAACTCAGAGTCAAACCCCTGTAGGATATTTCTTGCTTTAAAAAAGAAAAAGAAAAAAAAAAGACACACACACCCCCTGTCTTGTTGGTTAATCACAGAACTGTTGTTTGACAGAGAAGCGGTCAGCGTGACCTCCACTGTCATCTACTCAATAGCCACTGCGCGGGGACCAGATGTACAGGCCTGACTTCCTACAGGCAAATCATGGGGCCAACTCACACCCTGTATGCTGATACTGGGGTTCTCACTGATGGAAGGATGTGCTGATGAATTAGCAGTCAGACAGCGACTGTCATTGGTAATAACTTCTTATTATGTCAAGGAATTTACATGCAGATCAATGTGAGCAGTGTGCACTTGCTTATCCCCACCATAAATCACCATCGATTGGCACACCAATTCCTCGCCATAATTAGGAGCTACAGACAGGGTTGCAATAGTATCTTAAATACCATGTCACTACCCTCCATAGATAGCTGGCATCACAGAACCCTTGCACTGCTGCTCTCACTCCCCACGACGCTGCTTCTGTTGTTATTTGGGGTGAGAAGTGGGGGCAGTAAGTGAATAAATGTCCCTGTGAACAGCTTCTACCTGAGAGACTCCCCACATACCCTATTAGAGATTTTTTAAAAAAGGGAATTTCTCCATATCCATATTGAATTCTTGTGTGCAAATGCAAAAGTTGGCAACACGCTGCTCTTAATCTGATTTATGCACCAATTTATTTTATACATTAGGCACACTGTATGCAAGCTGACTGATGCATAAAAATTTCATGCAAAAAAGGACTCACTCCTGTACAACTGCTTTTCAGTTATTCTTACCTCTTGTGGATCACATACTACGGTGGGTAGGACAAATGACTCCATACACCAAATGCATTTTACCCAATATACCAACATCTTGATCTGTTTCTATTCCCCCTTAGCTCCAATTCCAGAAAGCTAAAAATACTATATCTGAACTCTGAAATCCTTTAACTCTACCAAACACCCACTTATGCAGAGAACTTCTCTCCACTGTTTAACTGAGTATAATAAATGCACAAACATGCACAGCAGAGGCAAACAGAGACAGACAGACACATACCCACAACACACCTGGGCGTTTTTAGTTAATTTTTTGTTGTTGTTAAACATTTTTTTTCTCTACATATCATAACCACCATGCATTTTGCATTACTTTTCTAATTATCTTCACAGGAATACATTCTCCAGAATATTAACAGCAAAAATCCAAACAAACAAAAAACCTTTTGGGGTAGGATTTTTAGTTAGGAAAAAAACAGCTAGAAAAAGCATCTTTCTGTATTTTCCTTTTATTAGAAGTCTCCTTTCATCCAAGAAATATAGGGCCTGAAATAAATTGTACCATCCTGCTTTTTTTATTCAAATCCTTGCCAGAGCTAGGCAGTATGCTAATGAAAACAGGTTGATAAATGACTCCCTGATATTTTCCAGACATTTTTCTCTCAGAAGTGCTCTAAACTGATGTAGCTCAAAGAGAATAAGGCGCATTAAGTCATTATATCAATTTTTGTTACCCAGATACTTCAGTCCCAGTTAAGCGCTGACAGCCAATATAAAACAAGGCAAGGGCATCATACGACTCCATCGATCAAATCTTGTCGTAGATAGATTGCCTATTACACAAATAGAACTAGCGGATTCAGTTTGTAGTTTTATGCTCTCCAATTAAAGGATAACAGGGTACTTTCCCATAAATCTGCTAATTGCAACTGAATTAATTTAACAAATTTCTCCAAGCACAGAGGAAAAAGCGATTGGTTAAGCTAATGTAAACTAGCACAAGTTGTCACAAAGAGGCTCCCATAACATCCTTTTGCTATACCTTGATTGGGCAAGGTGTCACAAGTATTTAGCTACATTGTGGCTCTCTGGCAACAGACAGCTGACAAGGATAAAACATTGCACAAATAGGAGATAATTTATTTGTGGTACTTTTTTTTCTCTCCCTCACTCCCCACTCCCCCCCACAGAACGATGAAATAACTCCCTCTTTGCATCTAATTAATGTTTCTCTCGAAGTGAAGCTGTTTTTCTAAATCAGAATTACACCAGCTAGAGCACTATATTACAGCAAGGGGTCCCTCTGCGCCACTCAGCCAACAGCAGGAGTGATGGGCGAACACAGAACAACTGCCTATTGCATTTCAAAAGAGGAAGTACCTCAAAGCTCCTGAATAGGGTGGGGTGAACACAAGGCGAGGTACCCACTCTCACTAGTTCAAATACACAGGCAATGGTAGCCCAGTGCCAGAATCAAAGCAGATGACCTCAAGCCATAAAATAATGTGTCACAGGAGATTTCCTCAACTGCTGTGCTCAACCTGACGCAGGTGGAGGTGTGGTGACTGCACACGCACAGTGGAGTCCTTGTGACGCTCCTTGCCTCTCTCCCCTCTCCACCATGCCCCCATCGTGCCTCAGGCAGAGACTCAGGTATGTTGGCAATACTCACAATGGCCTCAGACAGCTAAAGTTCTAGGACTCAGGTGGGAAGGGGGTGAGGAACAGAAAGCATATTTTTCAGATTTGGTGGAAGAGGACAGATATTAAATACCTTGTCCCATTGAACCCATATTTTTAGACTGGATATTTAAAATATCACTTTGCAAAATACAGTTGCCATCCATACTTGGCAGCCACACCTCCTGCCAAAAGGGGATAGATTTCCATTGCAGCAGAAGCAACAGAGCCCAGAGCCAAATGGAGAAAGAAGGGGGAAAGTCAAGACAGCAATGCCAGAATAATGTGCCTCCCCAACTCAGACTAAAGTCAAGTATCTTCAGCACGTGTCTCTCCTCTCATGAGCACAGTTTCAAGTTTTCTTGATGTGGAAACTGATTTCTTTTTTTCCCAGGGAGAAGAATCCAAGGGTTGACCCTCTTTTCCAAAGCACATTTCTAATAATCCCATTTATCCTTATGTGTTTCTGCTGAAAGAATGAAGCTCTGCCATGTCACCCCCATTTGACAGTTAGCTATTTGAGGATGAGAACCACATGCATTTGTACTGCAGGCCCAGGGCAGTGGCAGCATGGCATGTCACCTCTGGGCATACAATATACACAACCTTAAAACTGGCGGAGTCACCTGGCCAAGAGGTTACGGGGTTCTGCCAATGGAGAGAGGGTGTGGGCTGAGTCCAGGCAGGAAGGGTTAGGGTGTCAATTCCTACACACTATTCGTTTGCCACTCAATACCTAACCAGAAAGAAAAGTGAAGCGTGCACACATGCACATGCACATGCGCGTGCACACACACACACACACATACACACACACACACACACGATATACTCTGAGTTATAGATATTTACGTAAAAATGCTAGATCAAAGTCAGGAGACCTGGGGTACGGCCCCAGCATTGCCACTAAGTAGGTATATAATGTTAGGATCACACCTAAAGACTTCTTCCTCATCCACGCAAGGGAGATACCAGAGTGTATCTCAGAATTCAGTCTAACGAAGGCTGGGAGACATAGCCATTGCTTTTCAAATTCCAGCTGCATATGGAATCCAAGTCCAGGGTGCTGCCAGCATTTTTTAACAGAATATAACAAATCAGAGTATACTGCCTGTAGTAAGGGTAAGTATTGTTTTTTGACACTTTTGATTCAGTTATGTAAATAGGTATGTGCTTGCAGGCTGTAATGGGCAATATTTTCCTTAACATCAGCCACAGTCAAAAACATTTAAAAATTGAAAGCCACCAATCCAGTGCAATGCAAGGGCTGGATGCAAAGATTCTGTGGCTCTGCCATCACCTGTTCACATAGAGAGCCAGCTGCAAGAGCTGGAAGACTGACGCGCTAAGGCTCTGAAACGACCAGTATAAAAGCCTTCCTCCCCAACAGCAGCTCATCAGTCATTTCTGATGAAAATGACAGACTGGGAAATCCCCCACCAAAGGAAAGACACCTGTCTATGTGCAGATAATGAACTGGCTTGTCTCAGGAAGGGCCCCAGCAAGGCCCCTCACCCCAGTGGGTGTGAGTCGCATGCCAGTTCAGAATGAGAGGTCACAGGTCTGCCACACACAAACCCCCACACAGGACCTGAACACTAGGCACCCCAGGAATACACAGAGCTCCTGGCAAAGGGAAAGAACTCGCATCTACTGAAAGCAAAGGCTGGCTCCCCCATTAAGTGTGGGATACATATTTCATACGTTACATTGTAATTCACATGCATACAGATGAGCTAGCATGGACTTGAGGAAGGACCATGAAGGACCTGAGGAAGGATGACTTGGAAAGAAGCATGTCAGCCTGAGAGAACCTGCTGGCCACCTCTCAAGAATCCATATGAGATGAAGTAGGATCTACAAGTAATTCCCCAAATCCTTTCTCTTCTTCAGTTATGCTAAGCCCACTGCTCAACAATAATTTTTACTGTGCCTTTTTATGCGTTATGATCTGATATGTTGGTTGCAGGAAAAATCTACAAATAAGAAGTCATTTCACAGTACAAACATGTTAGGTTTTGAGCCTAAGCTTCTGGAGGGAAAATACGCCTTTAGCTAAAATATTTTCTATTATTTGAATACCTCCTTTATGAAGATGGCATAAGGGTTATGGAACTTGGTTTACAGAAGATGGGGAGGATATGAAAATAAACAATAGAAGAACCATTAGTGAGGGAGGTAAATAAAGGGTCCAGGAACTACCCAGCTAGCCAGCCAACTAATATGTACTGTAGACCCACTGTGTGCCGGGCCCCAGACATTAGAATACAGGGTGAACAGAGTAGATAGAGTCCCTTGTCTCAGTAGCATACCATTTGGCTGGGAGGAGAACTGTTAAATAAGTTTTATAAATAAAGCAGCACCATGAAGGAAAAACAAGAATAATGAAGGGGGTTGAGACCTAAAGGATAAATCGAAGGGCAGGCAGAGAGTGCGAGAAGCCTTCAGGCATATTCCAGCCCAGGCCCCCTGTCACAGCCTTCACCACCCCAGCTTGCCTCTGCCTTTCCATTCCATCATCACATCTCCATCGGTAATCCTCTAAACGCTCCATACTGGCAAAGGCCCCGATCCCCACTGGCCTTCTGTCCTCCCCAGTCCAGCTTTCACATCTCTCTTCTACCCTGCCGCTCCTTCAGCTGAGAATGTTTTCAGGCAGCTTTCTAGCTTCCTCAGGTACAAAGTCCAGCTTCACCACCTCATAGATATGTAACCTTGAACAAATTTCTTCGTATCTCTGTGCCTCAAACTCCTCACTTATAAAACAGACATGATAATGGGCCCTACATCATATGTTTAGTATATGGATTAAATGAGATGATACCCATAAGGCACTGAGAGCTGTACCTGGCATGCAGTGAGCAGCCAGTAAATGCCAACTATTATTAGCATTGTTTTTGTTATTGTGATCGCTGTTGCTTATTACTTTGTTTTCTATATTCCACTCTCTCATAAAAGCGCCAGGTCAAACTGCCCTTCTCCTGCAAAGCTACCCAGACATCCTGGACCCAATGTACCCCCTGGAAACATATTGCACCTACTTCTATCATAGCCTTTATCATGTGATACTGAAATTCTATATGTATCTCTTTGTTCCCTGGACCCCAAGCCAGAGGCCACATCTTATTTATCTTGTTTCTTCAGTGTCTGGAAATCAACAATCTCTCAATGGACGCACCAGAAGATAGATAGATCAATGAATTAATAATGGATGCTCAGATAGACGGGGCAGCCTGGAAAACTTACCTTGGCCCTCTCTCTTTTTCTAAGGAGGTATTCTCAAAGTACTTGAGCAAATGGGCTGAAACCCTCCCAGCCATATAGTGACCTTTGACCTGAAATTATACTGCCCATGTTTACCCCCATTTGAAGAGTAAACCTCGGGAAGTTAACTTGTCCTTCAGAAGCTAGGACAACCATTCAAATCCTTGAGGAGAAGAAATATGTTTTCTCAAAACACCGCTAAATGTAGTGGGGTATACTTTTTATAAGCCTCTAGCTAACATGCCCGAAAGTGTCTTTCTATTTATTGGTGTCGTTATGTGTACAGTAACAATCCCAGAAGCCGGGCATGACGGCCATAGCTTTATGCCTGGCAAAATCAGTGTCTGTATTATCTGAACTCAAAAAGACTATAAAATTAAATTTAAGTGACTCACTTAACTACTAGAATGAGAAACGATCCAATTTTAAAACTGAAAAGAGAAAAAAATAATTGTGACTGTTTGGTAGGAGTTTATTATATGCAAACAAGTGGAGGGCATATCAAGAAATACAGGGCCAGCCGAGTGGCGCATTGGTTAAGAGCTGGTTTGGGGATGCCAGCGGCCCCGGTTCGGATCCCACATATGAGGGCCAGTGACACTGCCCTCCACAGCTAACAACAGGTCCACCTGGAGCTGGGCTGTGCGAGCCCCGGCGACGGTGTAGGCTGCAGCCCCTGCTGCCGTGGGCTGCCATAGGCTACAGTGAGTGGCTGGCAGCCAGCGTGAGCGGCCGGCAGCCAGCGTGAGCTGCCAATAGCCGCGGTGAGCGACATCCAGAGGCCAGCGACCTATCTGCCTCATCCGGGAAGAGCACAATGACGATGCCAACATGGGCCAGTGAAGCAACATCCTCTGCAACTAGAATGAAGAACAAAAAGACAGCAACTTGTCTGTTCCCCTTCCCTGATTCCCCAACACTGTACCCCTCCCCCACTTCCCCAATAAAATCTTTAAAAGAAAGATATACAGATGCCCACCCACACCTCCACAGTAATGAGAGACAACATGGGAGAGAATAGGAAACGTGTGATCTTTGGTAAGATCAGAGATAGCATCTCCTTTGACTCTTGGGAGGCTTTTTTTTTCTTTTTTTTTTTCCCTGTAAAGTTGAAAATATTTATTATATGGCCCTTTACAGGAAAAGTTTGCAGACCCCTGTATTAAAGGGTAAAGAAGATTTTTCACTCAGGCAAATCACATGGTCTGCCCGAGTCCTGATTTCCTGTCTATACAATAATTTTCTGTCTATCAATTTGACATCTGTGAATGTACTAAGCATATTCTAAAGGTAATCAGTGAGTACTAGCTCCTGTATCGTTACCATTTGTCACATTAGAAAATATTGTTCTCACAATATATTTCATTGGTCAAGGAGGAGTACCCATCATAACATCGCAAAATCACAAGGCTGGAAAGGATCTGAAAGGTCATCCAATGCTACCTTTCCTCTCCATACAATAAAGTTTCCACATAAAGAAGTGAATTCTCGGGCCGGCCGAGTGGCTCAGTTGGTTAAGAAGAGCTCGCTCAAGAGTGCGAGCTGAGCTCTCAGCAACAGCAATTCGATGCCCAGCACGAGCTGAGCTGCCACTGAGCTGCCAACAAGCGGCAGGATGGCTCAGCTAAAATAAATAAATAAAGAAAGAAAGAAGTGGTTCTCTGTCACTGGAGGTATTTAGAGGCTTTTGAGAGCCTCACTGAGCCAGGAAGCCCGAAACCACTGGGTTCAAACCCTGATATGCCACGAATCCTTTCCATGGAAGGTCACAGTGGGCCATTAACCTCCAAATAATTTCTCTATGGCACATTCTTCCCTTTGCATGTCAACATGGAAGGTTCTGAAGTGCTCAGGAAATGCTGCTTCTCTAATTCAAGTGGGAGCTGATAATGCCACAAGAAAGTTGAAAGCAAAGTTGGACCTGCCTGAGATGAGTTGATGGTAGCCTTCAATGAGCTTCTGCATCCCCATGCCACTTTGTAGGCAGTAGGTGAGTCAGATGACCCCAGCTAACCCCAAGCCACTGCTTTCCTCATTGTTGTAAGACTTAGGAATAGTGGGCTAAGAATTTTCTTACTAATCATCGTTTCCCATAGTAAAATCTAAAGTTAAAAAGCAGGATCCCCTCTATAAAGGCCACAAAGGTAAAAATTCACTTTGATGACAATTCCTGGATAAAGAAGGAGGGCAGAGGTAAAAAGATGTAACTACTCCACCCATCACACGTCTAGAATCCTAGGCGTGGGAAAGATCCTATGACCTAACTAGGCCTAAGGACTCCACTCATTTAAAAGTTTCTCATGGTGAATCTATTTTAGCATTTCTTTCACTGGATAATATTTTGTGGGGAGGGCAGAAGACATTGATAATCCCTCACAGTGCTGTCTAATTTATATTTTCATGTATTATTACCTAACAAAACATTTTAGCCAAATTGGAATGGTAAACTTCTTATTTCTGAGGCATAGGCAATACCAGAACCAATCTCCAAAAATCTTTCAAAGGTGCCCTTAAAAATATGTGTATGTCTACCCCAGGTAAGATGCAGGTCCATAAAAATCTATAAAATGGGTGTGGGGTGGGCATTCCAAAATTCCAATGGACTCCCTGCATGCTATGACCCAGTCAAAGGGGCCTTCATGAGGGGAGGAACTGAGTGACCAGCACTTTGTAACCCCGTGCTCAGCACTTTGTCTAGCCTATGGTAGGTGTGTCATCAATCTTTCAAGAATGAAGGAAGATTGTCTTAGGGGTCTTTGCCAAGCCGAGGATGCCTAGAGAGGACCCCTTTCACCCACACAAGTCCACTGTTGTAATAAACTTCAGAAAGACACAAGGCCTGCGTCAGCCGGCTTTCATGCAGGATAAAGAAGAGGGAGTGTACGCCACCCAGGAACCTTGCCTGACACCAAAAACACAGCACAGGACATTTTATTCTCCATTAGTTTGGATATACAGTATTTCTCTGTGATTACTGTAGCACGCAATGTTCTTATAAGGTTATGAACTGGTTTTGCATCATTCCATTGCTAGAATTTAACGCTGTACTAAGTGTGATATATCTCAGCCATGATTTAATCCTGCCCAGTTCGGCAGCAAGTTTCCATAAAAGCCAGCTTGAAATACAGGACTCTTAAAGCCCTTGCCAAATCTGCAAGATGTGATATGAACACGGCTCCAACCCAGGCGAGCACGCCTAACTGACGCTGAGACCATCTCCACATTTCCCTTTGTGCTCTGTGAGCAGCTATTTATCCTATCACGGAAGCCTAAAAAATTCAGTGAGTGCTGCCCTGGCCTGGTTTACAACAGCATTGTTAATACTGCTCAACAACAAAGTAAAATTATAGATAAAATCTGAATAGGCCCATTATTGTTTTCAGAGGGAGGTAAAAAATAAAAAAAAAAAAAGAAGAAGAAGAAAAAGCTATATAATTTTTGGGGGCCTATAGAAAGCTCGCCCTGGCAAAGCCAAGAGCAGAAAATGCACACGGCAGCCAACTAGCCACCGGAGCTCAGCGACATGTGAATCCCCCCCTTGAACATTGTGAATTAAAGCAGATGAAAGTTTTAAAATGTCAGGCAAGTCCCTGGGGATGGATATGCTTTATGTTTTTTATACAGTGAACATTAATTTCAAATGGAAAGGGAAAGCAGCCCTCTATCTCCAGCCATTTGCTCCATTTTTTCTGAAGTTCCATGTGTCCACTTAGAACTGGCCAGTCTCAGGGGAATTGATGCTTCGCTGAGTCAAACAGTTGGGCTCAAGGTAAAATCCTTGTAAGGAAGAAAATAAAAATTCGCCACCCACTTCAGAGCAGCAGCCCCAGTATGGAACATTTGGCTTGGAGTTAAACAACTGATGTTCAAATCCTACCTCCAACTCTTTCTCGGTGTTTGGTCTTTAAAAAAGCTAGCTTGTATGATCATTAATTTCCTCCTTCACTTGGTTATCAGATAAATGAATAGTATACGTGTATATACGTACACACACATATGTATGTGTGTATGTATTATATATTTGTGGACATCTTACACACACTCCTCGGGCTGTTGCTTTAGCTCTTTTAACACCAGCTTTCCCCCCTATTTAACCTCCATCATGCATTCCCAGTTTCATTTAACTGTTCTACAAAGGAAAACAAAATTGCTGTTCATTATTCACTCAATCATATACCACACACTGAGGGTCTATTACATGCCAGGTCCTTTGGGATCCAACAGAAAACAGGATGTTATCTTTGCCCTCTAGGAGTTCACAATTTAGAGTAGTGGTTCTTCCTATAAGGTGAATCCTAGGTGAAATTCAAAAGCCTTGTCTCCCAGTTTAGATCAAGAAACTAGTTTGACACCATGATGATGATGGGACAAATAACTGGCCTAGGCACTCTGGCCTAAGCGTTACAAGGCCAGAAGGCCCATGATCATTTGGGTTATTGTCCTGCCAACAGTCATTCCCTTCCCCATCCCACTACAGGCAGAGTCCACTCCTCTGACCCCCTGATGGTGGTCCTGGCCATAAGACTTACTCAAGCAGTGAAACTTAGCAGTCTGATGTGAGCAGAGGTGCTAAGTGTGCTCACATCACACTGCCACGTGGCTTGGTGCTTGCACTCCATGACCTACCGTGAGAGGCTTCGGGCAGCCTCTACTCAGTCAGCCTGAGCCCGAGAACAAACATATATGGAACAAACCTGAAGCCAACATACAGCTTAGGGTCAAGGCCAGCTGCCCCGCCACCTGAGGCAGAGCAACCCAGCCTAGATCAGCCAAGCCACAGTCAAGTTGCAGATCACAAGCAAGAAAATAAATGGGGTGGTGTCTTATGTAGCATTATTATGGAAAAATAGCTGACCAAAAGAAGGTCTAAGCAGAATCCCAACCAGTAAACCATTGCCTCATCAAAAGCAATTTGGCACAACTTAACTACTGAAGCATTAAAATGAGATTATGGTACAAAACATGCTTTTCATGGTCAAATCAATCACTCTGTCTCAACTCCTCTGTGCTTGGTTTCAGCTCTCTCCCCATTGAAGGAAATTAACCCAAAATAAGTTAATCTTGATGAGTATGATTCAAATCAATAATGTTAATTGGGCTCCTGAGCTTAAGCTAAAATGACTTCAGATCAACAAAAGCTTAATATAGCTTTCCCTTCATGCAGCACCATCTATGATAAATCCATAGTGGTCTGAAATTTCCAATTTCATTAACAACACATTTAACTTGCTAAAAAGACAAGAACAGTCCCCCTACAAAATGTTCTCTCAGTGCCCCCAGCAGGTAAACTGAAGGTGCAAAGCATATCCAATTGTGTAATTAAGTTATACCTGAACAAGGGGGGAGGGGTGATGTACTCAATGGTGATAATTTATTTTCAACTTTAATTTTAATATCTTTCTGTCTTACCTACTTGCCTTCCTCCATGGTATTTTATGGTATTACTGGATATTTTCCCATATAGGCTATTTCATTGTAGGTCACATTAGCTAGCAAAGAAAAAAAAACATCATTCCACATTCTTACTGAGCATATACAGTATGTAAGGGATATGAGTAATGCTCAAGTAGATGGCAAGAGAGGTTTAAAAAAAGAAAAAGAAAAAGAAAAAGAACAGCATTGCAAAGTCCCTGTCTTCAGGGAACTTTCAGTCAGTTATGACTTATAAATGACTAGATAGCAAATAATATACATAGAAAATAGGCCACACGAACAAAATCATATTAACTGGACAATTGCTGGCTATGTCCTTTGTATCCATCTCTCCTTACCCTCCTGGTAACATTTTCCTAGATTTCATTAGTATGCAGATAACTCCATTCTCCTGCCCCAGAGCAGGGCTCAACTGCCTAAATTCTATGAGCAAAGTCCACCCACCCTCCCAGCCCCCGGGCACAGTAACTGGTTAAAGGACAGGCTTTGACCCTGTCTTCGCACATTCAGTCTGCTATAGCAAATTACCAGGTGATTTTAACAATAAACATTTCTCACTGTTCGGGATTTTAGAAGTCCGAGACCAGGGTGCCAAGCACATGTAGTCAGGCTCTGGCGAGGATCCTCTTCCAGGCTGCACACGGCTCACTTCCTGTTGTTCCCTCAATGGCAGAGAGAGGGGATGGGAGCATTCTGAGGTCCCTTTTATAAGGGCATGCATCCCATGCATCAGCCTTCCCCCTCATGGCCTAATTACCTCCCAAAGACCCCATCTCCTAATACCATTGCACTGAGGATTAAGATTTCAACATATGAATTTTGGGAGAACAAATATTTAGGCAATTGCAGACCCCTTTTAGACCTATTTGGCCAATGAGACTCACTTTGGGAAATTCTGTTCAAGCCCTAACGGAATTGAACTTTCTCTTGGCTGGATTTGAACCAGGACACACATAGTCTTAGGAACTATGTGCAACCACCTTGCCACAGTGCAAAGCCCCCTAAGATGAAATCATTCATTGAGGAAGATCTGCTGAGAAGTGGAGAGAGAACAACTCGATCTAATCAGACTGAGTTTCTGGCTCATGCCTTACCTGAAGCCCTTACTGCTATGAAAGCCAACACTGACCCTTTTTGTCTTTAAGACAGTTTGAGGTAGGGGTTCTTTTCCTGTGATTTACTACTAAAAAACATCATCTCAACAATAGAAATTGCAACAGATTTCCAAAGAAAGAGAAATTATTGTGGATTAGAAAAATCTAAATAAAATCCAAAGAAGTCTGATCTGTCCTGATCCTTGAAAAACGGATAAATTTTAAGTTACTAGGGGGAGGGAGAGTGATGATAGAATAAAATGGAATGAAAAAAAAGCAAACCAACTGAACTAGATGATGTCATCAGAATGGTAGTTTGTGAGCTCGGGGATGTTATTAATAGTAACAACGCCACACGTGTACATCACTTCACAGAAAACATGTCACTGTCTTGTTTAATTCTCACAAATACACTATGAGAGAGGCCTGACCATTCCAGAAGACAGGTGGGAAAAGAGGGTCCAGAGAAATGTCATGACTTAGGCAATGTCACCAAGGATGGGTTTAAACTCCCAAAGAAATGGACGAGAATTCTGATCTGTCACTAACTAGCTGTGTGACTCTTTGGCACATTACTTCAACCTCTCAGAGCCTCACTTTCTTCAAAGTAGGCATTGTAATAATAATACCTACCTCTAAGATTGTGAAAACGAAACCAAATAATGCATAAAAAGTGCTTACCACAATGTTTATCACAACACATATGATCCATAAATACTACTCATTATTTTTGCCATTATTTTTTCAAGTAACAAACAGGTTTAGGACCTACAGCCACAGTAGAGGAGAATCAGACCAGTGGGTAGACATGACAAAGTAGAAGATTTAGGTTTAATGTAAGAAATAGGTTTCAAATCTTTAGTATTTCCTGCTGACACAATGGATTTATTCAAAAGGACTGAACCTCCAATTCTGGAGGTTCCCACTCAGAAGAGGAAGACTGTCTGTTTAAGGACACCACGATAGGGACATGAGTATCAGAAGCATGATTTAAGGATGTGGCCCACGGACTCTTTCATCGCTGAAGCTCCCCAGCCCTATGAGATAGCACTGTCCCACCAACTGAATTTCCAGTGCACCCCAAAACTAAAGACTACTAGATCCTTTCCCCATACCTTTCCAGTCCTCAGTCCGTAACAAGACTCAAAATCACTTAACACATTAAAGAAACGCAATACAAATTTGACTGGACTTGACTACACCCGCGCAATCCTCCAATATTGCGAAAAGCTAATTTCAGCTGTCACTTACTGAAAGTAAAATGACAAATATCTGTAATATCTGTCAGGTTATGAATGCTTTAAAAAGAGTTATGCAGCTGTCAACATTGTGATGACATTAACAAGACAAAAGTAAACGAAGAAGAGGAAAGAGCATGTCTGTGGAGTGTCTGGTTGCCCAACTTCTCTATTACTTATATTAATAAAAATCAAATTATCTCCACAAAAAATATGCAAACAATGAAGACTTCTGGAGAAAACCAACAGAGGCAAATCTGTTAATAATGCTGCGAATTCTATAGATGAGATCTTCAGAATTCTATAGCTTCAACACCTCAGTAGAAAGTGACTAATTCTTTTAAGGAACGTGAAGTCTTTACTAAATGTTTCCATACCATGATGGCATAGGAAAAAAAGTGTGTAAAATCCCTGGCACAGAGTAACCAATCTTTTTAAGAGCTTCTTGTCATCTTGGAAGGCAATGTACTATGTAAGTAGGTCACTATGCATCTCGGTTTGCCTGGAAGAGTCCTAGTCTATATCCATTATTTTGGAATAATTATTAATAAAGTGTGGTAGTTTGGATAAGTTATTATGATGTGTATATGTGTGTGTGTGCAAGTGTTGTGCATGTACACAAATGCATGTATGTGTGGTTCTATATATATGGATCTGTATACGTGTGTGCATACATGTGCGTGTGTGTATATGTGTGTGAGAGGCTCTTTTTCTTTTGGATTTCTAAGTGGATCTCATCTATAACATAGTTTTTAGCTGTAGGGACGAACACAACATTTTATCACAAGAATTTCCGTAGTTACATGATGTTCAATATTTGTCATCCAATTAAACCAAAATAAATATGGGAGGCAAAAATAACCTGTTTCATTCACATTTTTGTTAATCACATATAAACTGAATGCTACCAACAAAATGACCTCTTTGGAAACAGGGATAGGTGGTTCAATCTTTAGTTTAAGAGAAGGTTTTAATTCAGTGGGCAACCGGCCTCAATGTAAGACCCTAACCAAAATCCACACCGTTAATCATAAAGTGGTATCTGTTTTTCCAATATTTCTGTTACTTCTTCACTATCAGAGAAGGACAAAACAGAAAACAAACACGAACAATCAGTATGAAAGTCGGGTTTCCTCTGAGGGCTTAAGTGATCACTTTTCATATAAAAAGCTTAGCACTGTCCTCAGAATATATATCCATTCTTTCCACAGACATTTTCTAGGTATCTACTCTGTGCAAAGAATAGCATACATTGGGGTCTCACTGAACTGTGATTTTTTTAACGAAAAAACTGAGAAAAGCCCAGCAATTAAAAATGAACAGGCCTTATGTTTTAAACCTTAATTCATCTCTATATATGACTTTTGACTTGAGACATCTGCGAGCTACACTTTTTAAAACATTCATGAAAATTCTCCCCCATCCCTCTTCCGGATTCAGGAAATTAAATCCAATGGAACTTCTGTCAGCCAGCCGATGTCACTCTTTTAGGATGTCTCCATACCAAGAATATCCAAGCCTCTTCTTGGTCTATAAATTAAGTCATTAACAAAGATACACAATTTGAGAGGAATGAAATGTTCTGCAACAAATCAAATTGCACTTAGCATAGGGCACTGGCACCATTCCCATGGAAATTAATAAATTTTGTTGAACAAACCAACTTCTTTTCCCCAACATATTCCACAGATAGCACACTCTTTGGTGTGCCTCATAAATCTGAGAAAATTAAGTTAATGTGCCATGATTTATTTTTTTTTGAGGGCAGTGTCACTGGCCCTCATATGTGGGATCCGAACCGGGGCCGCTGGCATCCCAAGCCAGCTCTTAACCACCGCGCCACTCAGCCGGCCCTATCATGATATTTTTATTACTGACTCTAAAGCAATAAATATTCAAATACCAGTAAATACAGAAATGGTGGTACCACAAGAAACCATCTTATGGCTCTCACAGCCTGGGCTTTGTGGAATAATAGACGCCAGTGCAGAAGCAGCATGGGGCCTAAGATGGCAGACGGGAATGTGACAAGCCACATTTCCCCCCCAGGTTGGAGACAGGTTTAATCAGGTACCTGGTTTTGAAGCCATTCTTTGATTGTAAAACCGTAATGATGGGAGTGTGGAAAATCACTCCTTTGAACAATCACTTAAGAGAGGAATCATTTTTTTAAAAATTGAGAGAAAGGGTAAGAAAGAGAGTGGGTAACCAGAGCAGAGGTGTGACCATTCACAGCCAGGTGCTATGATAAGCCCAGGACAAATGATACCTCTTAGGAGGGAATGGGAATTCTACAGGCAGCCCCCCAACGTTGCTTATGAAATGAGAAGTGATCATGAATTTATGTCTGCCTGTTTTGGGGAGCTGATGTGATGCAGCCAGGTACAAACAGAAAGAAACAGTTCAGGGTAAAAAAGAAGTCCTTCTCCGGAGGCTATATTTTCAGATGGGAACTAAAGATGATAAAAGTGGGGTGTGGGGGTAGGAAATGCCACAATTGGAAGAGATCTCATTTCCATCCAAAGGCTTCTGTTTAGACACAAGTTAGTCCTGGTCAGAGATTAAGAAGATGTCCAGAAATCTAAGCAACTCACTTTTGGGAAGCAGAGAAGAAAATATCCTTTAAGCCAAGTGTCCTGTCACAGGGCCAGCCCAAGGAACCAGTGCAGGTGCTGGGCAGACATACAGATAAGCCTGCAGTCAAAGCAGGGGACCTGGGATCCTTTCCCCAGAAACTGAGCAAGTGTTTGAAGGGTTTGCAAGCCCCCCACCACACCTGGGAATGAGATCAACCAAAACCTTTTGCTGCCTGGAAGATTCTGTATCACTGAACATTCAGGAGAGTTCAAAAGCCTTCCATCTCTCTATTACTCTCCAGCCCAGCAGGAAGACTTTGGTGGGCCGCTGTGGGCTGTGGGCCATGCTCTGGGAATCAATCTGCTCAATTTACCGAGAGCAGAAGAAGCTGGGCCATGTTGATTAGATCAGACTTTGAAAAGCCTCTCAGGATATAAGTCACACTTCCAGAAAGTTTCCCAAACATGTAATGGACACGAGTATGCCCATCCTATAGACGAAGACTGAGATCTGGAATGACACCTTAAAAAGTAACTGGTATGGATGGTTTTTCAAACTGCAGGCCTTGATCAAAATCAATTTAATGAGTTGTGATAAGTTTTTTTTTAATGGAATGGAAAAAAACTGGATCAAAATGCAATCAAAAATACCAAGTACATCACCTGTAGTAAGGCCAAATATACACATACATGTGCGTGCATCAGATTACAAAGTAAAATGTTTATCTTTATGAGGGTTGTTGTTTTTTAAAAAAGTTGGAACAACAGTTTCCTGGTGCAGCCTTCTCATTTCATTAACAGGTCCTCTGCGACCCATAAGACATAACGTGTCCAATATTGCGGAGAGTTAGTGACGGAACTGAGATAAATCCAGGAAGAAAAGACCCAGCCTCTTACACCACCCCATGTTGTCCCTGTGAAATTAACTCTGTAAAACTCTTCTATGCCATTACAGTTGCACACATCCTACTCCTAAGGACTTCTTTTCAGTTGAAAATTTTCTTCCAGTGGCATACTTGGGTCAAGTCTCTTGCCCTCCCTGCCCATGGGAATCCCCATTCGCATAGGTTACCACTGACCAAGGTCTCGGTTTCTGTTAGGAGATGACTTTGAGAAAACAAATTCTTTTGGATCCATTGGCAATGTTGCATCACAGAGAAGACCAATCAGTAAATGTACAAATTGAGATCCTGCTCACACGCTGCCATTTCCAGAGCTGAGTATGTATTTGTCCTACATAAAATGCACTGCTTTCATTTGTGTCAGCTGTGCCTACAAATAATAGGCTTGATTTGAATTCCATTGCTCCTCCTGAATTTCACTCCACTGAATCTAACAGGAAGAACATAACATTCCACCAGCATTTCAAGGACCGAAAACCATGATCAATACCCAGGCTTGCAAGCAAACCAACATTGATTTGTTCTTCAGTTATATGGAAAAGAAAAGGCTGCTGCACCAACTTCCCCGTCCTTCCTTAGAAAAAGAATGGTGTCGAGGTCGCCATCATCATCATGGTCATGTGACAGAAACCATGATGAAACTCAAATATGCCAGACATAGCCCTCGGTTGTCATGTCCCTCCTGCTGCCCACGTACAGGACCCCAGGCAGAAACTGGGGGCCTCAGCTCAGAGATTCCTGACCATAGATCCCCAACACCCAGCAGTTCAACTACTCTCCACCAAGTTCATAAAAGCAAAGGCAGGAAGTTAAGGAAATCCTGACCCACAAGGCTCCCCCCTTGCTTATCATAAAAGTGCCCTCATCTGGTCAGTAACCTCAGCACTGCTTGTGCTTCAGAGTGAACAGGAAGGGACAAGCCTCTGAGGAAGGCAGGCCTCTTTAAGAATAACTTTATTCAAGACAGAAGGCTCAAACAGAACCATTCAATCACTGGGCGATGACACTTATTTAGATAAAGATAATATTCTCTCAGAAAAAAAAGAAAAATGAAACTCTAGGTTCTCCATATATTTATATATCTGAAGGAAGCCATGAGAAGAAACCTGCATGAGACATATGAAATTGGAGCTTTCAAACATGCTGCTTCCACCTTATCATTCTTATCTGTTATAAAAAAAAATACAAACAGCTGCATTTAAAGATAAGGGGACGAAAGGTGTTGTGTATGTCGCCCAGATGTTTCTGAAATCCGTTCCCTGTTAAACTTATCTCCCCAGAACTAAAGACACCTCTAATCTTTTCTAATGGCTTAATCAAATGAAATAAATGACTTGACATAATATCTTCTTTAAAACTTACACTACTAGTCACGTGCACATGTGTGCGCATACACACATGCAGAGATGTTTTCAAATACTTATCGCAGGGAAAACTAGTCCCAGCATTAAAATATTATTCACCTATTATATTTTCTCAAAGACAGCAAGCTGGAAAACAAGTCAGGAAAGATTTTTTTCAAATACTATTTCATTTTGTTTTTCAAGGTAACCGTTCTTTTCATTCATTACCGCAAACATGTATTACATTCCCACTACGTGTCTGGCAGTGCAGAGAGAAAATAAATGGGGACATGATACAAACAGGAAGTCAGAGAATGGTTTGAAAGATAAAGGACGGCAAGTTGTAAAGAAGGGTTGTGTAACGGGTGAGGACAGAGAATAAAGAATATTGACTAGCTGTCCAGTTGAGGTCCCAGCCCCTAGGAGCATCCCCAGACACAAAAGGGCAAAGTGCAGAGGAAAAATATTCTCCACCCAATCTGTTACCCTTTTGTGAGCCAACTTCACATTTCTGCTCAGCAATTTATCATTTCTGAACACAGAACTGAGAGTCAAAGTGTCCTTAGATATACATGGGTTTACACCCATGTTTTGCCCAGAGACGAGGGGCCACCAGAAAGCAGGCCCAGGTCTCACATGAGTCTCAGAACAGAGCCAGTCCAGCACAGACACCACGCCAGGGATTTAATCG
Source organism: Aselliscus stoliczkanus (assembly GCA_033961575.1). Taxonomy (NCBI): domain Eukaryota; kingdom Metazoa; phylum Chordata; class Mammalia; order Chiroptera; family Hipposideridae; genus Aselliscus; species Aselliscus stoliczkanus. The sequence goes on from CM066729.1 coordinate 131,903,712, forward strand.
CTCAACAATTTATGTTTCTTGAATAATACAGAGAAGACTTACAATACCAAATATTATCGATCTGTCTTCCCAGCTGACAGATGCAGGTATTAAACCAGGTGACTGGCCAGGTCTTTTCTGGTTCTAAAAGCCTGTGAGCTACCATGCAGCCGGGCCTCTGGCAATTTTCACATTTTTCTTCCTCCATATTTTGGGTGGGTGAGGAGGCCTAGGTGACAACTCATACCTCCAAATAACTTTACCCTCAACCCTACAACCCACTCAACAGGTTCCACAATATACACCCTTAAATGAAATTATAATCCAGCAAACATACACTCTCTTTTATTAAAAGAATACACCAAGGAAGCACGTGGTTTCTGCCAGTTCCCACACCAGATACCAGTGGCAAGGGAGCATGGGATGAAATGGACTAGACTTTCTTTCTACATCATTCATTTGATGGCACCATTTAATCTCTTAAAAGCAATTACAGTCTTGACTGGCAAAAACAAAAAAAGTGGATTACCAGGCAGCTCCTGAGTAAAACTGACAACCATGAGAAGCCAATGGTAAAATGAAACACTACGAGTAAACTTCATGGCAAAGAAGAGATAGAAAGCCCCAGTGGTTGTAGCTAGTGGTTTCTACAGAAAAAAAAGAAAAAAAAAAAAAAATTTACCCTGAAGAAAAAAAACAGTACTTTCAAAGAAGCTTTTCAGACAGATGCAAAGAGAATCTTTGTATCATTATTGTCACTTACCTACAAAATCTCTAAGGGCCCAGCCTGTTTGCCAAGGTGACCCCCCCTTCTTGGCTCGCCTAGGTAAACCTGGAGATCTCAAAGGCCACTCATCTCAGTATAAAAACATTCTTCCCTGATGACCATATAAGAAAATAAAATAACCTACTTTAAGATTATGCTAATCAAGTTATAACCCATTAATTTGAAAGCTGTTTCTTAAACATGTGATACTCTTTTAAGTTTCTTCCAGGTTTTCGTTCTAGAGTAGCCTGAGGGAAATGGAGCCAATGCAAATGAATGAAGGGGTCTACCAAGGCCACAGAGGAATAGTGTAGATTAGAAAGTTCTTTCATGTAAAAAACAAAAAACTAGAGAAGGAATCAAATAGCAGCTATTGAGAGAAAGCCCTTCTATAAAAATGATGTGCTTCTGAAACCTGTATCATCTCTCTATTGCACAAGCAATACCTGTAAAATTGGGCCTCTTGAAAGAAGAGTGAGATAGGACTACTCAAGGCAAGATGGATCTATGACCGGGTTTTCTTATAAGTGTGTGTTTTAAAGGAAGGCTCAAGGATATCTGCAAGTGTCAAAAAAGCCTAATAAGAGGATCTGTAATAAGAATCCTTGGAGATAACATGGCAAATTATGCTAAGGATCCCAGCGTACTTGAACTCAACCCTTCCATTTGTCAAGCAGAGTAAAGTATTCAAGTCAAAGGGTCAAAAGTTCCACAAGTATGGAAGCTAAAATGGGGTCCATTAAACAATTCTCTCTACCTTGCTATATGTGTGAAGATTCTCATAATAAATTTAAATTTTAAACTTTTTTTTAAATGTTGAAGAGCCAATAATTTCCTCACTTCTCCCTTCTCAAAGATGTATTCCTGGCAGCCTCTGACCTACAGACTTTATAAATCTCATAACCTCCTGAGCTGGAGTCACCACCACAATGACAGGACCAGGGAGAGACAACTTGCCTGAACAAGACCAATGAGGTTTGTCACCACCACCACCACCCAGCCCCCGCCCCAGTATTGCAAATACAGTTCCAACTCCAGATAGTGTCTATAGAAGAGGAAAGATCATATTAAGGTGGAATGGGAACACATCGATCTTCAGGGAAAAGAGGACAAAGCAGAGGGGCAGAGACAAGAAGAATGAAGAAGCCCATCTCCATCCTGACATGCTGGCTTGTGCTCCACCCCTTCAGGAGGCCCCTCCCATCCCCTGGCCTTGGGACCTATAAGGTATTCCTTTACTCATTCACTTTTCTGCCCTCTTCTCTCTTGTTTAGCCTGATTTTAACTCTTCACAAACAAAACACGCCTAGGCTAAAATAAGTGGGAAGGAGAGAACTAACCTAGTGACCCAAGTGTATCCAGCTGGATAAATCAGCATCTAAAGTGAAGGGCTACCTTCCTCCTCCCCTCCCCTCCCCAGAGGCCTCCTTGAAGCCAAGATAAAAAGAAAGAATGAAGAGAGCTGGTTCTCAGTACCCATTCTCCTCTCCAGAAACACTCTAACACAGCCAGGCCTTTGCACTTCTTTTCATGCCTCACCATTTCTTTGCAGAACCTAGAAGAAAAATTTATGCAGCAAATGAAAAAAGAAAAGGCCAGTAATGTTTTTCTACTTCCTTTTAAATTTAGAGTATATAAAAAAAAAAGAAAGAAAGAAAGAAAGGTATGTGCTGGTAAAGGGAAGGGAGAGAGTGAGGACAGATCTTAACGCTTTCTTCCCTTTGTGCTGTTCAGAATCCTCTGGCTTCAACAAAGAGAGGCCCTGCACATTTCAAAGTCACTTTAGAGCTTACAAAGTAAACACACATTGCAAGTTATTCATTTTTGCTAATAAAGGAGATTTCTTTTTCCTTCCTAAAGGTCATTTATACCCTTGATATTCCGAGAATAAGTGGCCAGTGACAAAGTGGGGACATTACTGATACGGCTTTATAAAGAGGCAAATATTACATCCACTATTATATGACATCTATTTAACATCAAACAATGTTTCATTAGCTAACAAGACATTTGCTTTCAGTGAATGAAAACTATAATAACGAGTTGCTATATTTTAAAAAGTAATGAATGTAATTTTTGTTCTATTTTATATTGCTATAAAAAAAGGCCTTAAGTGTACTTCTCCTCTGCTCTTCTTAACTACCATAATTTATGCAGATAAATGTTGGATGAATTGCATCAAGAACACTATTCAGATTGCTACCCATAAAAGTACTTAGCTATCATTTGCTTTTTCTTCTATTTATATGTCTTTATATTACAAAAATCAAGTTACCAACATTAAAAATGATATATTGTCACCAAAAGTACTGAGGCATAACACCGAATAATAAATTATTAGTCGGTGAAGGTTAAAACCAAGTTTAAGAGATAGCAATGCTTTTCTCATGCCGGACTCCTTTCGAACTGCAGTTGACTGAGGGAAGCTTACAAGTGACAAACACTGACACCCTGCTAACGCTATCAGCCTGCAGATTTACTGCAAAACTCTAAAGCACTGTCAAGGGCAGATCAATGTTTGTGATAATTCATAAAATAATTTGCCTTTCCATAACAGGCATAACGTCACATGACTTAGATATGCAAGCCTTGGGGTCTTGAGGCAAACATAAGGAGACCATGTGAGGTTTCTCCAGCCTCCCCAAAACTTCAGCCTATCAGGGGCTCAGGTTAAAGGATTCGGACAGGTTCCATCAAGGGCTCTCCCATCTTGCCCATTTCCTTACCCACCTCCCCCAAAGAACCTCATAGGAAAAAGAAGATCTATCCTCTGCAAAGCACTGCTGCATCCCTCATCATTTCTAAGTACAGACTCCCATGCCAATAATGTGCCATGGCAAAAGCAAATCCATACTCAGAAACGGGGGTGATATCATACCCTCAGAAAGGTCATACGTGTAAGGGCCTGGCAAGCAGAAGACAGCTTCGTGGGGATCCCAAATGCTACCTAAGGGGCTAAATAGAACGGAGAGGAGAATGCTAATAGCTGACAGCATGCTACCTGTCAGCATCTTAGCTCAAAATGGAAGTCATTCAGAGTTCATACACTGCATAGGTGCTTAAGAGCCTTAAGAGACACTTACTGGCTTGACCCCCAACTTGGTCCTAACCATATGATGGAAAAGAAGGAATCTAGCAGCCTCTGAATGCATGAGGGCAGGGAGCAGAATGCCTGGCACATAGTAGATACATTATAAGTATTTGTTGAATAAATTAGCAAAGCAACAATTTATTCTCTGTAGTTCTCACATTCATTATCACAATCTTTATGCAAGAACACTTCAAGAATGTTGAGGTAATCTGTTTTACTAACTATGCATTGCTAGATCACTAGTTAAAAGTGAATTTAACTTTAAATGAAGTTTAATACAAAGCTTCCTATTCCTTTCAGTAATTCATTCATGAAAAAAAAATTTTATTGAGCATCTACTCTACATGAGACACCATTCCAGGAGTTTCAGATATATCCACGAGAGGGAAAGAAAGAAACAGAAAAGCTCTGCTTTTATTGTATTTACATTTGGGAATAAATCTGAGCACAGCCACATAAATCACTGAACCAATCAATCCATGTTTACTGATGGCCAGCACAGGACTGGCAGAGGTGGGTATCTGTGACCAGGGCAGACCCTGATAATCGGTTAGGGAGCACTTTCTCGGAGGCAGGACTGAGAATCCTTAATATGGCATCCCAGGTGGCCACTTCCACTGGATCACAGGGCGTGACCGAGATGGAATGTGCTTGCCAAGATATCATGTAAATACAAAAAGATTAAGACAAAGATCCAGCCCACAATAAGCTTGCAGGCTATTTAAGGAGAAGAGCCTTTTTAAAAAAACAGTGGTAACTCCTGATACGAGGATTTTGGGGGTAGGTGCAAAGGAAGTGATTCAGGCTAGAACAGTTCACCTCGTAAGCATTACTGGCAGGGGTGGATTTATCAAAACCCTATTGAAATTTCAGTTTGGGGGAACTTCATTTGAGCTAGTTGCATCTAAGGCCCTGGGAGAGGTCCTAGAAGTTTTGTATATTGGCTTTTCTGATTAGAATTAACAAAAGGAACGAAGGGGAAAGTGCTGGTGTTAGTGATCACTCTTAGTAGTTGGTGGTGTTTTTAAGGATTAAGGATGATGGTCTTTCTTCTGAACTATCTCATCATAACCATCCTGCCCCAGTAGCATTAATGGCAACAGTCCAAAAATATCTTACTTCAAAAATGAACAGGCAGACATGCTAATTAAAAATAAAAGTAATAAGTTTCTTCATCTGTAGTACAAACACAGAGTTTGAACCTGAGCATTTTGATGGATCCTTCCAGCTCTCTGATTCTAAGCAATACAGGCTCCAAAGCTCCATTCACTGAACACCCTGTTCCCACACCAATGAAGACAGAGCCTGGCAGAAGTCCTTCACTGAAATGACAACCAAACCCACTCAAGAAAAGGAGGCACACAGTCTACCCTATATTCTTTTCTTTAAAAAAAAAAAAAATTTATTGGGGAACAGTGTGTTTTTTCCAGGGCACATCAGCTCCAAGTCAAGTTGTTGTTTTCAATCTAGTTGTGGAGGGTGCAGCTCACTGGCCCATGTGGGGATCGAACCGGCAACCCTGGCACTAAAAGCCCGTGCTCTAACCACCTGAGCTAAGGAGCTTCGCTACCCTATATTCTTAAAGCTCGTTCTTACAGGGGTTATCAAATCATTTAGAAAGGACAAATGTACATAAAATTTTTATAAAAATATGCAATATATATTACCATGATAAGCTTAAAAATAAATAAGTAATTACTTGGTTTAATTAAAAATTGGATTCAGAGTTTCCAAGAACTCTTTGGGCTCTGATAATTTAGGATTTAACTATACAGTGCTTTTCCCAAGTATAGAGAAAATAAGAAGGAAGAAGGGCAAAGAATATGGGTATTTTGACTGCTTTTACGTCATTGGAGTGGTCAGAATGGTCCTGTAGATAAGGCATCAGAAGTGCCCCTAACTGGAGACTTAATATTCCCCTAAATTATCTCCTCTCAAATCATTATGTTGTTATACATACACAACTGACTGAAAAAGCACCTTATCACAGAGTGATATGAACTGCTATGCAATTCCAGTGCCTGTTTTTGTACTTGTCTTATTCTCAATGTGCTGATCAGCATGTTGGACTAAGAATCTCAAAGAACAACAATCTACCCCAAACAGTGAACTCCCTTTGAGATGTTAGGGTTTTTTGCTTGTTTGTTTGTTTTACTTATAGACAATAACTTCTCTCTTGCCCTGAAAATTCATAATTAAAAGATGTTTTCATCTGAATTAGGCTTTTGTCTTCTCAAACTATTTAGCAAATTGTGAGGAATTAATCTGACACCAAGAAAATAATAAAAGGAGTAATGTACAAGTCCAAAATCTCTTGTCTATATCTAGATCGATATAGACAGATGTAAATTCAGATTTTTTTTTCATATTTTAGAAAGATTTACAGTTTATACACTGTATGTAAGCTAACAGGTGTCCATATTTCTACAGTGAGAGATAGGAATGTTCATACTATACAAGGATACATTTTTAAAAATTAAGAAAATCACAACTCTCATATAAATATAAAATGAACACATGTAAAATATTTAACTGAATTCATTAATTAACTAGCAAGATGTTGTACCAGTTCAAAGGAAAATTCCAAATACCACACACATAAAGGCAATCAAGAATGTTAAATTTACAGGCTGGCAGAGTGGCGCATTGGTTAAGAGTTGGCTTGGGACGCCAGGTCTGAGCAGCGGGGCCCTGGTTCAGATCCCACATGAGGGCTAGTGACCCTGCACCCTCTACAGTTAAGATGGTGAACAACAGCTTGACCTGGGGCTGGGCTGCTGTGAGTCACCGGCGTCGGCACAGGCTGCAGTGGGGCTGGCCAGCAGAGGGCATGAGCGGCTGCCTTGAGCTGCTGTCCAATGGCCAGTGACCAACTGCCTCAGTCGAGAAGAGCACAATGATCACAATACCAACATGGGCCAGTGAAGTGACGTCCTCTACAACTAGACTGAAGAACAAAAGGACAGCAACTTGTCTGTTCCCCTTCCCCAATTCCCCAACGCTGTTTCCCTCCCCCAATTCCCCAATAAAATCTTTAAAAAAAATAGTGTTAAATTTACAAATAGATACAAAACTGGTATCCACAGGGCAATAAACAATTGCATAAGAAAGGATACCATTCATTTGCATTTCTATGGAAAATCATTTTGTTTGCATTATCATCAGTTTGCTACAAAGTACAGGTTTATAAAATAGCTCAAAGACAACAATGAAAGGCAAAGATAACCCAGAAGGATGTCCTACACAGAACATCCACGAATCTTTGTGCCCAATTTCAAAGTCTTTCACAATTCTTCCTGACATGACTAAGCAGGGTGAATAAAGATTTGTTTCACATCACTTCAGGTCAGATTTTGTTCCAACTTAGTCCATCACAAATTTGTTTTTAAAATTTTGTTTTCAGAACTTTGGAATTTTGGTCAATTTCTCATGAAGAAGGTGGAAGGGTTTTGATATCACAGTATCTGATGATGGTTTCCATGTGAAGACCCAACATATTATGGGGAACAAACAATGAATGAGGACAATACCTCTTGCCAATGTAATGAATGGCATGTTAGTCAAAACAGCATCTCTGTATTGCGTCAGCTGACTGGATTCCAGCCCCACCTGTTCCATCCCTCAGCTGGGATAAAGCACCTGTTCTCTCTAGGTCTCAGTTCCTGCATAGATCTCAAAGGTCCTTTCATATTCTAACAGGCCTGGATTCTACCACTGACAACAGACACCTCAGGGACCGTAACCTGGCAGAAGAAACTATTCCATAAAGCGCCAAATGAAAACCTTCAGGCTTCTCTATTCTGTCAAATTTCAGTGCAAAAATCCGTTCCTCTATGGAGGCGTCTTCAATATAAATCCAGGTCTGTGTTCCAATCCAGCCCTCGTAAACGGTAGTTGGGTGACCCTGGGCGAGTATTTAAACCTCTCTGAGCTTCAGTGTTCATATCTGGAAACTGAAAGTAACTTCTAAGTCTCAAATTGCTGCTGGGTCTTTCTGGATTCTCTCTTTCCTTACTTTCTCCTCTACTGGTTCATTATCAGATCTTCCCCCCAGTGTTCATACACAGTGGAAACACTAAGAATTTATAGTTAAATATACTTTTTTCCTGGTATTCAGGTAGATTTTCAGTGTGCATGTCTCATTTTCTCAAAATCGGGTACAATGCCTTCAGTTTTGTTTCATACTGCTAAAGTGTTCCAGGCATTTTCGCCTTTTTGTATCCCTCACCCTGAATAAATAAACCTCCCCCTCCCTTTCTTCTGCTAGTTTCTCGAATTCATCCTCCAAACCTTAGCTCAGGAATCACCTCCTCCATGTAACTTTCCTGGTGCCTTCAGGATGGTCGGGTGCCCTTAGATAAAGTTCCTTTTTTTTTTTTTTGGAGGGCAGTGTCACTGGCCCTCCCATGTGGGACCTGAACCGGGGCTGCTGGCTTCCCAAGCCAGCGCTTAACCACCGGCCCTAGATAAAGTTCCTGTAGCACCCTGTATGCCTCCCCTCTCAACCCCCCTCCCACATCACAGGCACAGTGTGATGTAGGCTTAGGATCATTATGGACCCTGTTAGAACCAGAGTGCATTCAGGCGAGTCAGAGTATCACCCAGCTTTGTAGCCCTCGCACCAAGCCCAGTGCCTGGCATACAGCTGGTCCTCAATATAAATCTTTGCAGAACTAAATTCAACTCTCTAGCACCTAATACGGCTTTGCCCATTGTAAATGAATAAATTATGTCACCACCTCACTGTGCAAGGAAGGGAATGGAGAGGTTTCCCTCAGATGGGGCTTGTCATTATCAGCATCAGAAGGGATGGCACATGGCTTCGGATTCCAGTGGAAAAAAAGCCAGGGCTGTTAAAAAAAAAAAAAAAAAAAGGAGACACATAGGAGCCAGTCAGCTCAGAGCAAAAAACACATGAGTCAGCAGTCTAGACCAAGCATTAAAACAGCCACATTATCTAGAGTGAAGGCTGGACCGAGGCCCAGAGGCTAGAACAGCACTGGCCAAAGAATATTTTATGGGCTATTAGACCCACACGAGGGTCCCTGATAAAAAGAGTTTGTGAGGACAGATGAGCGGGAAAGATGGTATGCCCACCTCTTAAATATACACATGGGCATTGAATGTATTCTGAGGAGCCCTAGAGTTAAGACAAGTGTTGAACTTTATTTTACTTGGGGCTTCCCCAACAGTCTTCACCACAGAACCCATCCTTTTTTATGACATGCATCACACCATGCTGCTGGGAACATGGGTCAGAACTGAGCGCAGGGTTCGTTTTCCGTGGGGGACACACAGATCTCAAAGCTCAGGAAGCACTAAATGGCAGACCAAGCCAACAGCCAAGAACCAAGGCAACAAGGCCAGAGACGGGACACAGTGGGCAATGTCAAGTCCAGAGCAGTTAATCTGCACCTACAGAGCACCCTTTTCCATAGACTGTGGGGTCTTAAGGCAGAGTCCCTGTTTAGGTCACCCCTTTATCTCCATGGCTTCAACATAACAGTCGGAATTGATCTGGTTTCAGAGATGGTCAGCAGCTAGAGAAGGAAAGTGGCCGAGGTGAGCAGAACAGACTTGCGGTCTTATATTGTGGTTCTCAGCCCCGGTTGAGCACTAGAATTACCTGGGGAGTTTATAAAACAACAGGTTCCCCAGCTCCCACCCCAGACCAATTAAATTAGATATTGGTATCCACAGAGTCCCTCTTCGTTAGACAGGGAGCTTTTATATACTTCTTACAGGAAAGGCCTATCGGCCTATCTCCCATCAGAGCAAAGCTGGAATCCCCCAATGGAAGAAGCAGAGCTCTGGCCCAATGACAGCAGAGTCCCAAGGAGGCTCCCGCCCCTGCCCTCCCACCCCCACCCCATTCTAAGAGTTCTCCATGAAAACCACCACAGATGCACCCCAAAAAATGCCACTCTAGCTTTTCCCTAAAAATAGCTTGGCTTCCTTGGAGAGGTCAGACCCATGGCCTTCGGAGAGAGAAGCATAAACACAAGGCTTGCCAAACCAGGCTCTCAACACTTAAATCAGCCTGTTCTGATGTCCGCACACAGTTTCAAGAACAAGAAGAGTCTTCTGTAAAGGGCGTAACAGCAGACCGTGGTTATGCAAGGCACCCTGCTCCAGCTCTCAAAATGCTTCATGTCCAGAAGTTCAAATTAATTATTACTTTACCAAACACAAGTGAGTTATGTCTTTCTGTCACTTTGGCCAGGATACTCTCCAGGCTGCCAGAAACACGCGCATACCCAAATACCAAAACTATGTAGGAAGGCTACAGGACGTCCTCACCAGAGACAAGACAGAATTCTCACTTCATAAATCAACAAGAAACTCTGAAAGGGCGGCCAGTTGAAAAGACAAGCTACACTGATGAAATATTTTCCTAATTCACTTCATTCGGGGTAATTGATTTCTTTTCTTACTTCAGGGACAAGTAATTTTTAATGTAAATAATAAAGTCAGTTACCCATGTACTCATATTGCACGTGGAATGACAAAGTTTTTATCGGAATTAATTAGGTGATTTTTCACTAATACAGATTTGTTGCTTTTGCTTAAGACTTTGTTTTTAATCAAATCCCTTCCCATCCTGACCCTCACCCCACTACTAGATGAAATGGAAAGCAATGGAGGTTAGCTATGTTTCCGTTTGTGATTCTTTCCAGGGTATTACAATGGCAAAACCCTTAGCACCCATCCATGAATTGCCCAGCTTTCTGTACATGGGGTAGTTTCCAAATCTCAAGCCCTATTTAGAATGTCTTTCAAATTTATTTAATCCCAGTGTCATCACTGCTAGAAGCATCAACCAAAATGTTAACATGTGTATTAGTGCCATATAACTTTGCACATTGTAGTCCCTACTTTTGGGTGTAAAATTAATCATAGTGGGTAGAAAATTCAAACTATTTTTTGCCAGATGAGCTAAATTCCTCACCTTTAAAAGGAGAACATTCAACCTGGCAAAAAGAAGAGGCCCTCAATTTACATTTTCCTTCTGTTTCTAATCTCCACGCTCCCATCCTCTTTAGGAAGCTGAAAGAAAAGTGTAGGGAAGAACACAATTACTTTCATAGCCTGTGATTTGTCTGGTGTATTAGAACTGAGAAGTACTCTTATGAAACCCAAGCCTCAGTCCTTTATATTAATAATAGTTATTATTATTATTATTATTATTATTATTATTATTTTCATTTTGAGCACTTTTTTTCTGGAGTAGAATTTTTTTTCAGGTGTTTTAGGCACCTTTTTACAAAGTTCCATGAAAACATTTTTTAAAGTCTCAATTTCACTATTGCCTCCATCGGAGAAACCAATCTTTATATCATATATGTTTCCTTTGCCCAGATAAAGGTGCCACATTTGTGCACCTGTGTATGTACTTTTGTGAAAATTCTTTTTGTTTCCACTTCCCAAAATCTTACTGATCTAGCCAAAGGGGGAAAACACACACACGCACACTCACACACACCACACCACGCTCCTGGAGGTTCCTGTCTCACGCTATCTTCAGGCTTGGAAGCAGGACCTTAGTTGTCATCAATTGTCTAGCGCTTTGGTACTCAACGTGTGGTCCATGGACCAGCAGCTCTGGGGTCACGTGGGAGCTTTTTAGAGATTCGGATGCCCAGGTCCCAGCCAGACCTCCTGAATAAGCAATCTATACTTTAACAGGATCCCCCCCAGATTCACATGGGGGGCCAAGTGTGAGAAGCACTGGTCTGGTAGAAACTCCCACTTTCAGCAAGGAACAGTCTCTTCTCTCAGTTCACTCTGCCTCTGCTCACATCCTTTCAGAATCTAGGTGTGCAGGACTGTAAAATCCTAGCAGAAGCCCTTACAGTTTTCAGCAGTCATTCCTCAAACCAGGCAACATTCAAGGAAGCAGGGAGAAGTGCTGAGGGGTGGTGGTGGTGGGAGCAGCCTCCCCTGGCCCCTGTGTCTCAACACAGCAGAGTCATTAATTAAGATACGCCCGGCTGCTGCTGGCGACGCAGTCACTCTGGCGTTCCCTGTCTGCCTGGGACTGGCGTGAGGTGTGAGAATCTGGGTAGCCTTCTCCATGGCTCTGCCCCGCTGGCGTTGATTGTGTATGATTAATGATTTAAAGGAATAAAAAGAGAAAGGTCAACTTCTGAGTTCAAGACAGAGCAGCTACATAGGGAGTAATTAAGATACTTGTGTAAGCATGATTAATAAGCACAAACTGGCACTCTGGGCAGTAAACAAGATGCAAGCAGATGGTTAGCATGGAAAAGGGTTTTTTTTTTTTTCTTTCTTTCCTAAAAGCAATTTTTCAGCAGCTTGAAACTTGGCTGTGAATTCTTTTCCTCCCCCAAGTCTCAAAAAACTCATTATCTCCACAACCTAAAAAAAAAAAAAAAAAAAAAAAAACTGTGGTGAACCCCTTTCAGTGCTCACTCACTCTCTCTTAAAAACTTATTATTTCATTTTATTTTTACAGATAACTAGAGTTTGCTTGTAAAATGGATGCAACTCATCTGGGTTTCTCGCTGCCTTTCATGTCAGGCATCCCATGAATTGCCACGCCTGACAAGGTGGCTCGCTACACAGTCTTTTAACTCCCACCCGCGCTCCTTCCCCCACTGCTCCCTGGCCCGTGATGGGCAGAACAGAGGCACCAATGGTGGCATTTCTGGAGAGTGCTGGCAGGCAGGTGTCAGAGCTGTCCGGCAGGCACCCCTCTCGAACACTAATCAGCCCCGGTGTTCTTTTACAATCCATATCTAATTCGCAAGTTTCATTCTTTCTGAAAAACAATTACTAGGTTTTGAAGTTCATTGTGCATTTACTCAACTGTCTCTTCACATTAATGTAAAGTGGGAACAAGGAAAAATAGAGTCAGCAGGGAAGGGACATCAAAAGATGTTAAGAATGGATGAAGGCTTTATTTTAAGAGTAATATAATTACAGATGTGTGCAATATTTTACAATAAATGAAACACAAAAGGTGTATCCTTTACCTTCAAGGCTGTGTGTGTGTGTGTGTGTGTGTGTGTGTGTGTGTGTGTGTAGAGAGAGAGAGAGAGAGAGAGAGAGAGAGAGTGAGCAAGCGAGAAAGAGAAAGGGGGCAGATAGAGAAAGAGACAGAGAAAAGAGAGTTACTCAGACACACAATTGCTATGGGGATGCGAAGAGAATAAGAAAAAGCAAGATCATTTATGACTTAAGAAAAAAAAAATTTCCCAGGCTCAAAACAATAAGGTATGCATCTCACTTATCAAAAAGCAAAAAATATATTTAGCAATGACAGGGCAGGCAGATTATTTTCCCCTCTCTCTGTTAAAAAGAGAAAGAGAGGGTAAAGTGTGGTAGAGAAAGAGAAGGGCAGAAAGAGAGTTAAGAGAAAAAAAAAAAGAGGAGAGAGTGAGGCAGGAAAGGAGGGAGGTCAAAGAGAAAACAAAGAGAAGTGAAGAAAGTTGAGTCTTAGGCAAAAAAAAAAAAAAAAAAAAAAAAAAAACGGAAAAAAAAATAGGCATATGCTTGATGAAGAAGGTGCCACCATCCTAGAGGTCTCTCCCGGATTCTAGTTCTTTGCCTTCCTAAGTCACACAATGAGGTGACCACCCCTGGACCACTCTCACCCGATTCTCAGGCTGACTGGTCCTTGGCAAGGGCAGATGTGTACGCTGTGACAGCAAGCTGCTGTGGGCCTCCCCAGGGCAGCCTCAGTAAAATGGCCAGGTCTGTGCTTGTCATGCCTTGGCCAGCCACAAGGGCCGTCCATCTCACCTCCTGCCACTGGGACCAGTCCTGCCAAGCTTCTGCACCTACCCAGACAGTTCAGGTCCCAAATCTGAGGCCACATCACTCAGCTTATGCATCCCCACGACTGGGAAGGCGCATGGTTAGTGATCCCTGCACTTAGGCCAGAAAATGGCCCTGAACAGATAGGTGACTGTATTTTCTTCTTCATCATCAAGAAAGGAAAAGACCCCAAGCTTCCCTCCATAGAAAATGCTAATGTATTATTACCACGATGTTTGGACTCATGCCTCAATTCTTTTATTTTTGTTTCATACTGAACACCTTAGTAATTCCTAAATCAGCATTTGCCAAAGGTGTTAGAAAGATAACTAAAAATGTTTGGATTATTCTCGATTACTCAAAGTGAAGTGGGGAGCTTTCCTGCAGAAAGCTTCAGTCCCTTTAAGAAGCTAAATGCTAATGTGCTCTCTAAGACTTGGGTTCCATGGAACACCATTTGACAAACACAGCTCTACATTTAAAAAAACCCTTTACTGCTTGAGAGTAGTAATTAATTTATACTCTAGCTTTTCCTTCCCTAGCCTGAACACACCAGTCTTACAAGATTTCCTTCAGAGATCTATTTTCTACCTCTTGAATCATTTTTTCACAAGCCTGCCCCACCTCCCATTTTTTCACATTCCCTTTGAACTCTAGTAAGCAACTCTAGAGCTCCAACAAGCATCTCATTCATGCAGCATAAAGTAAAATAGGCTTTGCACATCATACTTTCTTCATACAGCTCCAGATTAAACTGAAGTTTTTCACCCTATGTCATCTCTCCAAATAATTCATGGCCATGATTTCACCTGCTCCAAAGTCATTTAGGAGCAGCTTTCAGAAGGTGCAAAAAAAGTCTCAACACTGTGGAGCGATAAAAAAGAGGAGGAAAGCAAGTACCCACATTTGGCAGGACCCACGTTCCCAGCTCACGCCTACCTCTCTCAGGACATACTGTTTAGAAGGCAGCGGCTTACAGAACCATGGCACAGTATAGATACTGATGTTCTCCATGGTCCAAGCAAAGGACAGTAAGAAAAAGAAAAATCAAAAAAAAACTACATACGCTCTCTTCTTTATGAGACTCTATTCTCTGTCCAGGACTCATTACCCTGTACCTAAATTGCTTAAACGGCCTCTCCAGTCTCTTCCCTCATTCCATTCTCTTACCCTAGAATCACATGACTACCGTTATAGGGCAAATACCACTTCCACTGCATGTCTCCTCTATTCAAACACACACTTCGTCTTCACGACCATCCAAGTTGCTGTGATAACCCCCATTTTACAGATGAGAAAACTGGAAAACAAAGAGGTGAAGTCACCTGCTCAAGGTCACGCAGCTAAGAAAGTGAAGGGGCTGGGACGTGAACCCCAGGCAGTCTGGTTCCGGGATCAGTGCTGCCCAACTGTTCAACCACAGCACCGCCCTGTCCCAGCACACTTACCCACCATGCTTCTTCCCACCTTTCCCCTTCCAGTTTCCTCTCTGAGCATTTTCCCAGAACCAGCTTAAGTGTCACCATCCCTAAGAGCATTCTCACCATTCCAAACGCCACTGTCCTTTCCTGTGAACTCGCAAACGCGTGGCCTGTCTCACACAGCTTAGTGCCAAAGAGCATCATGGACTGTTCTTCACCATTGTTACCAGTGTGTTGGCTGCTTTACCTCCTTATATAGATTGGAAACTCCTTGAGGCTTCAAAAAGTTGCTTAACAAGCTGAATAAGTAGGTGGACATCCCTCTACTGCTACCCAGTGTGCTCCTTGTCTATCCTTTGCTGCTGCCCAATATGTCTTAACTGTGCCAGGACTGCCCTGCTACCAAGCCTGCCTCCAAAATTTTCTTTTCTTCAAGCCTAAGCTTCCATTTTATTGTCTCTCAGGCTGGCCCACAAATTGAAATAGAACATAATGCTTAATTTTACATCAACCCGTTAAGCTGCTTCAAACACTTCAATATTCGCCAAATGTAGTTAAATATATGAACTTGCACTTAGAGTTGTCAACAATGCTTTGACAATTTGTTTTATAGTTGCATGTTAATCTACAATCTGTTTAATGCAATCCAATACATTATTCGGGATGGTGATATATAAATGTAAGTCTTCAACCATGAAATATCATTTAGGATTAAGACACTAATCTCTTAAGAGAGGGGATGCCCGCTCACAAATGCAAGCAGCTGAGAAGAGTCCTGTGTATACACAGCATCCTCATTGTCTCCTGTACCAAAGAAATGAGTCCTGGAAGGCAGGAAAAAGAGGGGCAGAAATGACCTTCCTTCCTGCTCCTGGGCAGACTCCGTCACAAAATCAGCCTCACAAAAGAGTTAAAATTTCACTAACCCGAAGCACTGCTGATGACTACCTCCTTTTCCTCCCCAAAGTCCTCAGATAAGAGAACAAGTCATAGAAACAATGGCAACAATGGGTAACTCATATAATGCAGCTACATGAAGTAGGTCCTCTTACATCCCCACTGTGCAGATCAAGAAACTGAGGCACAGTGAGCAATGGGCATCGCTGAGCCAGGCAGTCTGGCTCCAGTATCTGGGCCTGTAGTCACTACCTACTCTGCTAATCATCACACACAAAACACGAGTCATCAGGCTACTGTTCAGGCCAGATTGGGGAGCAGTACCAGTTCCTTGGTATAAAAATATTGTTCAATAAATTCTTTGGAATGAGAGAACGTGTGAGCGAAAGAGAGCAATGAAAAGCAAACAACAAGCAAAACTAAAAATACAAGACACTCACTGTCCTCAAAAAGTTCACAGTTAATAGAAGAAATAAGGCAGGGCCGGCTGAGTGGTGCTGTGGTTAAGCGCTGGCTTGGGAAGCCAGTGGCCCCGGTTCGGGTCCCACATATGAGGGCCAGTGACACTGCCGAAAGAAAGAAAGAAAGAAAGAAAGAAAGAAAGAAAGAAAGAAAGAAAGAAAGAAAGAAAGAAAGAAAGAAAGAAAGAAAGGAAGAAAGAAAGGAAGGAAGGAAGGAAGGAAGGAAGGAAGGAAGGAAGGAAGGAAGGAAGGAAGGAAGGAAGGAAGGAAGGAAGGAAGGAAGGAAGGAATAAGGCAAATACTCAAGATGAGATCAGTAGGTCAATAAAATGCTAAAAACAGGGCACATAGGGAACTTCTGGTAGTGAAGCTGATGACCTTGGTTCTGAAAGGGGGCAGGATGGAGACGATGGTGCGACAGGGGAAGATGCAGGTGAAGGGACCCAGGCTCATCACCATGTTCAGACCAAGCACCCTCATCCAGGTCCCATGGAAACAGCTGATCTGAGAGTCTGCTACCAATAAGTGAAAGATGCCACCTACAAACCGAAACACTGCAAGTCCCCCCTTTCAGGCAGAGACCTAACCACGTTCTTCTCCCAGCCTGGGGCAAACACAGACCTCTCCCCTAAAAGCAGAATGCATCTCTCCACAGAGCCCAGCGCTGTTAGGGTCTCTGATTCAAGGTTCACCATGACTAATTCCAACATCATCAGATGAGGACATCATCAGATGCTCCACACCTCATCCCACTGAAAAACTGACAGACTCCAGCACCCAGACTCACCCAGACTCCAGCACCACTTGGGGTCCCAGCACTTGGAGACCTCAAGGACATGGGCAGGTGGTATTCACGCAGTCAAATGAGCATTAGGCTGACCCAGCAAGGTACACGCCGAGGAAACTGGCAATCTCAAAGGATGGTCAGCCTCCCAGAACTGCGCCCATCACAACCTTATCAACTTTTTGCTTCCCTGTTTGGAAGTGATGTATATTTCAGACATGTCAAAATTCGGAGAGAAGTGTGGTGATAAAATGAATAGGCTGTTGGCTCTCCATATTGATATACCCAATTTCAGACTGTCAAAGTGCTTTTAGTTATAATAGGAAATGTACAAAGTTAGCTTTGCTTGTTTTGACAACCACAAAAACGGTTTATCAGTTACGAGTACCCGTTAAAGTGCCAAGGTTTCAAAGTGAAAACTGGTTCTAACCAAGTTCTAATATTATTCTTTTCACGGTAACAAACACACACAATTTTTAAGAACTTATTGCCTTTATGAGGAAGAGTTTGGAAATCCAGTCCACTTGCCAGAAATTTCTGGTACTTTCATGCAATAATTCACCAGAAGTCCATAAAAACTAGAGCAAAGTTAACTTTACTGTTTAGCTTCTACAACAAGAAAAGTGAAACGTAGCTTTTAATAGTGGCATTGTGATTTCCAATCCCCGAGTTATAAGGATTTCTTTTCATTTCCCTCTTCTGCCTTCACACATGTATGCTTTTTCCATTTTGCTTTAATTGCTTCAAATATATGAAATTCCCACTGTTTTCTCTGAAAGCTCGTACAAAGCCACGTGCAGATTTCTCACTTAGTCTAACTTTCCTTTAAACTGCAGAACTCAGAAGATACTTGTATTCCACATCCGTGCATGCACAAGTTTTGGCTTTACCTCCTGTGCTAAACTTACTCCAAGACGTGGTTACTAGCAAATCTTCATGCCAACCAACCTTGAAATTAAAGAATAAAAAGAAAGAAAACATCTAGGTATTAGTCTAGGTATTAAGGAAAATGGAAAGGATTCAGAATTTCCCAGTTGCAGAGCTGAAAGCGAAATCTGGTTGCCTCTGTCTTCCCATTCGTCTTGAAGTTCTATGAGTAGAATTTTAATGTACTATTGGTGATTGCAATTCAACGTCCATGAACTGAGTAGATTGACTAGTGTTATCTCGGTCACCTCCAGGACAACCCTGTAAAGATGGAGTACCTCCAATGGACAAATAAGGCTCCTGGAAGGTTGAGAAACCCCCTTATAATCAGACAGTTGGTAATTAATAGGGCCGAGAACTGAACCCTCTGCCACCTCTTACTGAAAACCATCTAATCCCAAATTACAATTACTACATAGCCAAGAGGGAAATGTTTCAAACAAAGGTCTGCTTGCCAGCTTCACATTAGCTGTATCCCTTAGCCAAAGAAATATGACACAGACAATGCCTCATCACGAAGGGCAGAGCACTGACTGCTGGTGTGACTTCCACCTTTGGGGAGCAAACATCCCTAAGGCCAGCTTCGGGACTTTCCTAAGCAAATGCTGGACAACTGCGAACAGCTTAGCAGACGCAGAGAAGGCTGAGTCGGAGACATGTGGACAAAAGGGTATATTCAGCAGGCACCAAGGATTCAGAAAGGAAAGCTAATGGCATTTTTTAAAACCATGTTTACATTTTAAGTTTGATGGTCTGTGAAGCTGATGCACAAACAGAATATTGGGCTCAAGTTCCAAGGGGTGCATTTTTTCACACACAAGTATAAAATACTTCGAGCTATAACCTAAAACTAAATAAAACTAGTCTTTAAAAGATTATCAATGAAAGAGTAAGTAAACTGAAATTTTGTCTAAATGGCTCCTTGGTAATTATATGTGTATATGTATGTTTACATCTCTCCCGGTACAGGGAACCCACAGACATTCTAAAAAACACCCCAAAAAATTATATTTTCATTATTACATTATCTATACACAACTGTATATTTACACTGTTACCCTACAACTCTCCCATATACCCCACTTCTTTAGCAAAGGGGCACATTTAATTAATTTTGTTTGTTTGTTTGTTTTTTGTTTTTTGAGGGCAGTGTCACTGGCCCTCACATGTGGGACCTGAACCAGGGCCGCTGGCTTCCCAAGCCAGCGCTTAACCACCGCGCCACTCGGCCGGCCCAAATTAATTTTAATTTAGATTTAATTTAGATTCCTCTTCTATCAGACCTGACTAGACCTCTACCTAAGCAAAACGGAGACAGGAACAGAAAAATTCAACTTTTCCGTCAAGAACCAGACCCTCACCCATCACCTCACGTGACAATTAGCAGTTTCTGCAGCACATTATATGAGAAGAACTAATAAGGCGAAGGAATCGAGGGCAGGCTTTCCCTTCACAATTCTGTCTGAAGCTTAAAAGAAAGTCTGAACACTAATGAATTCTGAATTCATGTCAGCTCAATAGAGAACAAAGTCTTTTATCTTCACCTGGAACAGGAATGAAAGAAGAAAAACCCAACAGTTCATCTACTTCCTCTAAAATATACTCTGTTTCAGTCCTATTCTTGGCTGAATGAACCTGGAGTCCATTAAAGCTGAAACAGGTCTTAGAAATCACCTAACGTGACCATCTTATTGTAAAGAGAAGCAAATCTGAGCTCAGAGACGTTGAGGAACTCACTGAAAGTCACAAAGCCAGTCTTCATAACCACCACCCCTGGCCTTGAGTTACCACCACACTATTAATAATAGAGGAAGGAAATGAAGTATGGGCTTTACTCCAAATGGTAAGAGTGTTTGCCTAATTTTTTTCTCCAAGTGCTTGTGAAATTCTAAACCAGCATATGAAATACGTGTGAACTGGAGACAGGTATTAATGGGCTCAGAAACAAGTGATCAAAGGGGACCCACTTCCACAGACTGCTTCCTGAAAGAACAGAAAGAACACATTTACACACATATACATGCCCCCAGAATGCATGCTTGTAAGACCCAGATATGCCATCTTCCAGGGACTCCCTAAAAGGAACTCACCAAAATACTCGCCAACAGAGGACAGCTGAATGCACATTTTATGAGAGAAAAAAGGCCAAGGCCCAAAGATTAAAACAAAGTACCGGAAATCAAAACCCAAGAGAAAAGATTTACTGTTTCACAGAACTACTCACAGGCAAGTTTAAAGAAGAAGCTGGTTATCAGACAAAATAGTTCTGCAAAGCACCGTGACGTAGTGAGGAAAACAGTGAGTTCCCTACTAAGTTTATCTGCTCTGACAGCTCCTGTCTTGGCCTGGCAGAGGTTGTGAGTCCACAGAGTGAACATAAAGATAACCTACAATGGCTACCCATCCCTGTCCACTTGCCAAAGGTCACTCAGGATTGAGCATTTTGCTTCACTGCCTCCACTAATCCAAAGACATGCCAATCTGCTTACAGTTACACAACATCAGGAGGTTTGGATTTTAGTTATCGAGGGATGTCGGGCTCGCTTTGTCAGAACTTGGTGACTATTAGCACAAGTTGAGTGACCATGGCCGCAATGAATTTTTTTTTTAATTACTGGACTTGAGGATGCCCATGAAAAAAAGATGTGACTAACAAGATGGCGGTAACTATTGTTGGACAGCATTCCACTCTGAGAACATAAAAGTCGAACAGTGGAGCATTGAGAAATTAAATTCATGGCCTGGAAAACAAGCCAAGATTAAAAAATGTCATGTTGATACAGTAGGTGCTCTTGAGAGTGGGAGGGGAAGATGTCAGAAACTGGATTGATTACATTTTCATAGCAATGTTGTGTGATGGAGGTGGGGAAGGTCAAGTGTATCGATACCCTTTAGTGCTTTAGGAGCACACACCATATCTTTCATCACAATTCTATACAATGTAAAAATCTACCATCATACAGCTCAAAATTTTTGTCACCAGAGCCAACCAAAGACTCTTCCCGTAGAAGGTTGAGCAAGTTTAGCTAGGTTTTATGCCTTCCTTTAGAGCCACCAGGAGGTGCTATTAACAGCAACAAGGCTTTCAACTGATGGACAACTTGGAAGAATAAAGGTCCCAATGTTTCCTCTTTTAGTGAAGCTTGAAATTTTCCTCCTATCTATGTCTAAGCAAATATCCTTGCCAACCCTCACAGATCCTAAGAGGAGTTTCACTTTTTCCTTGAGTGTCCATAAATGAATGCATGAATGAGCTTACTATGAGAAGCCACCAGACTTCCTATAGACTTTCGATTCATTCTAGTAAGACAGAAATTTGGAGACATTCAAACATAACAGTCTGCACAGTCCTAAAGGGTGAGTGATAGCCTCACCCATACCCCTTAGACCAATATTTTCTGCCCAGAATCATGAGCTGGAAGCAGATTTGTTCCTGAGCCCAGGTTTGGGGACTCATCGATTAACCTCACAGCTTGTTGGCACTTACGGGTATGTCCTGTATCTTGCCATACAGAAACATTCTGTGCGGTCGTACATACAGCACAGAAACCCAATTATGAAAATAACCACAAGGAGAGGGAGAAGGAAGACCCAGGGCTTTCCTGAGATGAGAGGGGAGAATTCCAAGAGACAAAGAGATGGAGAAAAATGGGTAGAAAATGGGGAAGAAAACTTGTGGGACTGAGTGGCTGCATTTTCTCTTTTCACAACAGTGCAAGACACAAAGAGGCTCCCCTGCCTTGAAGAGATAGTGAACTGCCCTTTGATGCCGGGCAACCATCTATAATGCTGATGAGAGTTCTCCCTGGCCCTGTTTGCCCACCAGGAGGGCTCGTCTTCTGACCCCATCCTCTAAGCTGACCTCCTGTTTAGTTATTAAACTGCAGGAAAAGGTTCATATGAAGGTCAGGAAGATGGCGGACCTCACACCCACCCAGAAACCTGAGCCTTCCTGTTGGGAGAAGGCCCTCCTCTTTTTTTCAGGACTGAAAGGCAATTCCAAATCTGTTTTCTCTTTTGTCTTCAAAATTGCCAATATTATCACCTTTTTTTATCTTCAAAATAGGGACAGAGAAGTGTGATCAGTTTCAAGGTCAGAGCCAAGATTAGAACCCAGGCCCCGATTCCAAGTCTAGGGGCCTAAACTGTTCACCTCTGCTGTCTCTCAATCTTACAATAGATTAGGGGAAAGTCAGTAATTTTATGAGGGCATAAAAAATAGTTGGGTTAGACAGGGCCAAGCCTTCTTTCATTAAAAAAAAAAAAAAATCTGAAGCTTTCAACCACCCAGAGCCTGTTTCTTCATCTATAAAAGGGGAATGTGCCCACCACCCCCAATAAGACACAGTATCAGGGAGTACCTGGTACCATATCTTACATGTGTTAGGCACTCAACAAATCTTAGTTACCTGCTACTTCCCCAGAGCAAATACTTTGTTTCTAAAACCAAAGGTAAACGCCTTTTTTTATATTATATAATTACATAGGTCTTAAGTATACAATTCTGTAATACATCATCTATATATCACACTGTGTGCCCACCACCCAGAGTCAGTTCTCCTTCTATCACCATATATTTGACCCCCTTTACCCTCTTCTACCATCCCCTCCACTCTTACCTTCTGGTAACCACTAAACTATTGTCTGTGTCTATGACTTTGTTCCTTTATTTGTTTGTCTTGTTCCTTTGTTGCTTTCAGTTTTATATTCCACATATCAGTAAAATCATATGGTTCTCGACTTTTTCAGTCTGACTTATTTCGCTTAGCATAATAATCTCCAGATCCATCCATGTTGTCGCAAATGGTAGTATTTCATCTTTTCTTATGGCAGAATAGTATTCCATTGTGTATATATACCACAACTTCTTTATCCAATCATCTAGCAAAGGGCACTTTGGTTGTTTCCTTGTCTTGGCCACAGTAAATAAAGCTGCAGTGAACACTGGAGCACATATACCTTTATGGGTAAATGCTTTCAGATTTTGGGGGTAGATACCCAGGAGAGGGATTGCTGGGTCACATGGAATTCTATTCTTAACTTTTTGAGGAACCTCCACACTGCCTTCCATAGTGGCTGCACCAATCTGCATTCCCCCCAACAGTGTATGAAGTTTCCTTTTTCTCCACAGCCTCTCCAACACTTGTTATTATTTGTCTTGTGGATGCTAGCCATTCTAGCTGGTGTGCAGTGAAAAATCATTGTGGTTTTCATTTGCATTTCTCTGATGATTAGTGATGTTCAGCATCTTTTTATATGTCTATTGGCCATCTGTATATCTGCTTTGGAAAAAATGTCTATTCAGGTCCTCTGCCCACTTTTTAATTGGATGGTTTGTTTGTTTGTTATTGAGTTGTACGAGTTCCCTATTCTGACAAAGGAGCCAAAAACATACAATGGAGAAAAGAAATTCTCTTCAATAAATGGTGTTGGGAGAATTGGAAAGCCATGTGCAAAAGAATGAAACTAGACTGCTATCTGTCACCATGTACCAAAATTAACTCAAAATGGATCAAAGACCTGAACATAAGACCTGAAACAATAAACTGCATAGAAAAAAACATAGGTACTAAACTTATGGACCTTGAGTTCAAAGAGGATTTTATGAATTTGACTTCAAAGGCAAGGGAAGTAGCTAAAATAAATGAATGGGACCATATCAAACTAAAAAGCTTCTGCACAGCAAAAAAAAAACAAAAAAACCATCAACAAAATAAAGAGGCAACCAACCGAATGGGAGAAGATATTTGCCTTCTTTCTTAATTGTGAGATTTACTGTGAGGTAATTGGCAGCTCACTTTGATTTCAGGATTGCACTGGGTGTTTTGTATGGGGAGGCCCCAGAGTCTTCCCTGGGCTTGATGGCCAGATAATGAGGCTATTTCTGCTCACATTCCCAAGTAGACTAGGACCGAGACCCATGTGGTCACACATCTGCATATGTGGAACAACAGAAAATCTGAATGTGAATAATAAACTGCCTATAAAAGCCCCCTACCCAGTCTCTACTTAGAGAGACCAAATAGGACACAGGCAGGAATATTTTTCTTGGGGTTTCTTTTGAGTCTCAAGCAGATATCACTGATCCATCCACTAGCCTGAGTTGTAAGGAAATACATAGCATCTGAGCAAGACGTGATACGGTAGAGTGGGAAGCATCAAGTTTCAGCGGTAGAGATTGACTGAAACCCCAGGTCTGCTCCTCAGTATGACCACGGGGCAAGTTCTCTAATGCTTGGCCTTATTCTCCTCATCTGTTAAATGAGGAGAACAGCACCCGCCTGACAGGATGGTTGTGAAGATGGAGTTAATGTACATCCTGATATAACAGTTATGAGAAAACCGAAGTGTCGCAGCCTGAATATCAGCGGGTTCCTTGTATACCCCTAGACCACAGTTGGTGGGTACCCCAGAGGGATGTCAATCTCCCTTTCTGAGGATGTAGGGTAAAGGGTGTCCTTTCAATACCCTATCATAAGACAAACATTATCTGTGAACCCCAGGACTTATCTTCATTTTCCTGGCTCTTATGGCTTGGTGGGGAAGGTGGTGGATGGCAGAAGAATTGGTGGGGTTGGGGTCAGAGAGAGAGAGAGGTCAATGGAGAATTAGAGACTAGCCATGTTGCTCCTTCTCCAAGTCTCTGATCTTAGGTCCATGGGATAACTCATTGTCTTTATAAATCCTCCACTTATGCTTAAACTACTTCAAATTGGATACTGTTTACATGCAGTCAGGAATCTTGACCAAGATACAAATCCAGAACTCAAGCCTGTGTAGGGGCCAAATATTCTGGTCTCCACCTCCTCCCCCTTGCCTTCCTTGTCAAGTCATTGAACACCAGTGGGATGGCCATGAACCACTGGGCTCAGTCAGCTCTTTTAAGAACATGCCTCCCTCCCTCCCCCAACTTCCCCTAGTCATTTCAGCCTGTCCTTTTAGACGAGTCTCATCCCCTACACCTACACACACACACACACACACACACACACACACGTGCATGCACGCACGCCCCACTTTTGATTTGACTAATTATGCAAACAGCTAACAGCAACTTGCTGGCATTAGAAGCACGGAGTTGGCACTTCCCTTGCGCGGTCCCCAGCCTGTGTGAGCCCTCATGGTCTCCTTCGTGGATCTGGAAAGCACCCGTAATTACCTCCATCACAGCCAAAGACTTTAGCAACAATAGAGCATTTAAGCCTTTAGGGCCTTAAAAAAAAAATTGGACATGGTTATAAGCACTCCTGCTCAAAGTTTCACTTTGTGCAGCCTGCCTCAGGACACATTTTTCCCAACTTGTTGCAGCTTGTTGAAGAAGCATGAGGAGAAGAGACAAGCGAGGCCCCAGAAAAGCTTGGCAACAAGGACCGGGGAGATTCTGGGGGAAAGAGGCACTGGGCAAACTCCATCTCCCTAATCTGCATGGTGACTGCCAGCCAAGTTTGCTCTCAGAGCTGTGAGAAGGACCAATTAATTTATCAATCTGCACCTCTTTCTGCCATAACATATTTCCCTCTTGCCAACAAAAAATGTGTCCATTATCCGGCAGGTCCCTGTCCTCCTAAGCAGCCCATGCGGCTGTATAATTACACTTCTTTCCTTGACAACTTGCATGATTGTTTTCCTAACAGTATATTACTTCGTTAGTACTTTCCAATATACGTTATTTTTAAACTGTCACTTTTGCCCAACTCATCCCAATTCGCACTCGTCTGTTTATCATAACAATCATTAATAACTGTCAGTCCACGCCATCAATGTAACGAACTCACTCCCTCATTAGCATGTTCTAGCATTTGTTCCGTAGAGGGGGCTGATTATTTTTTACAACAGGCCAAGCCAATTACTTTAGTGAAATGGAATCACATTAATCAAAACTTAACAAGGTGGCAAATTTAAAGATATCAGATTGCAAAAGACAGCATAACTAATATGTCAGTGTCAGGGGTAGCGTGTAGGTATGCAGCAGCTGTACTAAATATATCTCTTCGAGGAGGCCACATGAATTTTGACGTTTCATATGATCTGACAACTACCAAAGTGACATTAGAGGAAGCAAGAGCCCGGTGCCGCACAGCTCACAGCGACTTTTGTAGATCCTGGCAAGGGCAGAGTGAGCAGAGAGGGCGGAGGAAGAGCGGAGACGAAAATGGCGGCCGTGCCTATCCAAGCTGGCAGGCAGCAGTGGATCGTGTCTCTCTGTGCCAAGGCATTTTCTTTTACACTTTAAATGATGATAGTCATCCATCACCATCTGACAACTGCATCAAAACCAGCTGC
Source organism: Aselliscus stoliczkanus (assembly GCA_033961575.1). Lineage (NCBI taxonomy): Eukaryota > Metazoa > Chordata > Mammalia > Chiroptera > Hipposideridae > Aselliscus > Aselliscus stoliczkanus. The sequence goes on from CM066729.1 coordinate 131,930,101, forward strand.
AGAACATGCAAAGCCCAGCAGTCTAAAATATGCTGACATAACCAACAACAAAAAAACAAATATATATATATATATATATATTCCATAGGAAGAGGATGTCGGGAGGGTGAAGAGATAAGAAAGGAATGGGGGTGAGGGTAGACTATAAAATGTTTAGGAGTGGAAATGAGTAAAGAAAACACAAGGGCAGTGAGGAAAGGGAAGAAAAATTAGAAAGAAAATAAAAGGAAAGAATGAAAAGGAGACAGGGAGACAAAGCTAAAGGGGACGTGATGAATGGAAAAGGGGACAGGGAAGAAAGAGAGAGAATAAATAAAGTTGCTACCAGCACTGGGAAGGCAGGCCAGGCGGAGGCCCTCTCACCAGGAGCTCATCCTACCCCAGCAGTATTTCTGCCTTTCAGCCTCATCTCTGCTTCACTATCCAGGGCTTTAGTCCAAGCCTTGCTTACCTCCTGCCAGGGGAAGGTGCTGGTTCCATGCAGGGCTCACCCCTTCAATCAAGCTGTGCTACTGTCATTCCCCCAGCCCAGGGTCTTCCTGTGACCCGCAGGGCAGGGTCTTATCCATCTCTTGGGTATAGCACCCAGGCACCTTCACCACCAGGCTGCCCAAGCTCATTGCACCTTCCCCCACATCAAGCCACCATCCTCTCTGGCTTATTCCCCACTCAGAAGGTAGCTCAAATCTCTGCCCTGACATTTATTTACTGGGTGACCTTAAGTAAATTATTTGACCTCTCTGAGCCTCTATTTCCCCATCTATAATAATGAGGATAATATTACTTACAGCTCAAGATTTATCTTTAACAGTTGAAAAAAACACACAAAAAAAGCACCTAGAAAGATGTTTAATGCATGAGTATATACCACCCTTTAGACTGGTCCTGGGGTAGAGACTTCGTGTCTATTCATCTCTTCAGTCAGTACAAAGCAAGGAAGGCCTGACACTGTGCAACTGAACTGCAGTAGAGCCCTTCTTTGCAGTTCTCATTTATGAGGTCTATATCCTACCATTTACTTAGTAGACTAAGGGATCTGTTGGCCACATGCAGAAGTCAGAAGATAGCCACCATGATCTTAGGTCTCTTAGGGATGAGCTAGCATGGCAAAGCACCATGGTCCAGTATGATACCTCTGGATGCTTCCTTCCCTGAACCCACAACCCCACTGGCCCAGCCACCCTACTGTTATTGTATTTAATGGAGCCTGTTTATTTACTTCTTCTGAGGAAGCCCAGAACCAGATACACCAAGCTGGCAAACGCCCCGTTGTACAATGTGATTAGATTCAGTTATATCACACAGTTCATGAAATTGTACTATGATTCATTTTTACAACTTAAATAGCTATTTGGTTGGGTTGCCAGGTTGAACATGATGAATGTGTATGATAAACCAGAACAAAGAGAAGGGCCAGTGCTTGTAAACTGAAACATTAGTCAGGGTATTAACCCCTTCCCTTCTTAACTGTGATGCCTTCCTAGGGGCAGCTGCCCTGTGGTCACCCTCCTTCAGACCTCATGTGTGGTATCAGATCTCCACCACTGCCAGAGGTGACAATTTAACCTTCCTCTCAGCAAGGAAAAAGCTTTATCTAGAAGTTCATCATCCATTCCATCCTAATCCCTATGTCAGGATAAAAGGATGAGCCACGAGTGTTCATGGGTTCTACTTCAAAATCCAATCGCCACCCAGGGCTCCAACTTACACTTTAGTCCTAAATCCTGTGTGTCAAACATTTAACTCATGTCTAAATTAACATTCATGGAAATCCTGGTGAGATATCAGCATGCCACCTAATCACCCTCGAGTCACAAGAAACAAAGCTGGGCTGAAAGGAATCACTGCAGCATAAAATTCAGTTGCAATAACTTAGGGGGCAAAGACAAGACCTGCACATCCCTCATATCGTGTCTTTCATGCTGCATAAGACATTGTCTTAAATTGTTCTCAGACACCAATCTATTTAAATATATCCCAAAATAGACTCTCTAATAAAGCCCATCATCGCTTTGTAAATTACCATTTTTTAAAGAAAATTGTATTTTCATTTTAAAGAATCACATAATTGTAATGTTAGAAGAGGCCTTACCAATGAATTCTGGCCCTGACCCACTTTTAGTCAGTCACAGAAAAGAAACCTGGGTGTGGTATATGTTCCAAAAACGTTCTCTCTCCCACCTGATATGTTCTTCTAGAATATGACCTTGCTATTTCCTCATCAAGTGGCAGACTGACTCCCTTCCCCCTGGATCTGGGCAGGCCTGTGCTACTTTCACAGATGGAGTGCATGGGACTTCTGAGCCTTGGTCATACAGGTGATGGAAAATCCATCTCATCACGGGAACACTTAATGCTTGGAGCCCTGAGCCACCATATAAGAAATCCAACCAGGTGGCCATAGCGCGAGGAAGCCAGGTCACATGGGAAGACCATGTATGAGGGCTCCAGTCAGCAGTTCCATCCTTCGAGTCATCCTAGCCCAGATGCCAGACATGTGTGCGAATGAGCTTCCAAGTGATTACAGCCACCAGCCTTTGAGTCTTTCCAGGGAACCAGAGACAACCTGCTCCACTGTGTCCTGAGTTCATGCACACAATAAAATTGTTCTTTCAAGTCTCTGGGTTTGAGGGTAATGCAGCAACAGATAAGAGGAATGCTGGTACACCTGGGGAAGAAAGGCTAAGTCAGAGCCAAACCCAGGGCTGCTGATTCTAGGTTTAGAGCTCTTCTTCCTTTACCACTCTTCTATCGCGACTATTGCAAAAAGCAAGGTACACCCATGCCATGCACACCAACTTACTATTCCAGTAAATGAGGTAGGAACTGAGAGAAGTTTAGCCAAAACCTCGTCATATGCACAGGATGTAAGCAGAGGTTTCCACTGCCCTTGAGACCAGCCAATGGAAAGCGTTGTTCATGGGGAACAGCAAAATCTGGGTATTTGGGCTTTCAAATAGAAAAAAATATATGTACCAGCCAGCAGTCACTGACATTCACTGGCCCAATGATTTGTTCCCAAGTATAAAATTCCCTGAAAAGCAATCACTGCCCCAAATGGAGGCCTTTATATCATATCTCCCACAAATTCCATTTTACTCCAAGCTTGGAGAGTTATCAACAATCCCCCAACCTGGTCTTCCGGCCATTTGGGTCAGTGACTCAAGTCTGGCTACTCAAGACGGATCTAGCCGGGAAACGTCCAGGCAGAGCAGCATCAGCATCGGAGACGGACACTCAAACAGCTGAAGACGGCTACATTCCATCGGAGCTTCTCACTCTTCTTTGCGTAACCTCCCACATGACCCTCCACATGGTGGCACACTTTTGGGTTCGCCCTCCTCTCTTCCTGTGAATGAGTCTGCTAAGGATCTCAGTTTCTTTACCACCTTCTCAGTCAAGAGAACCCAATATAATGGTCGTTCAAGAAGAGAAACCTTTGAATCAGCTCCTCCTTGGTGGATGAAAAACATCTTCCAAGCCAAGCTTGGCATATTAGGAATGATGAATACAATACACTTTCTCTCCCAAATTTGCCATAACATGTTCCTGGATCCAGAAGGAGACCTCATGGTCTGACGAAAGATGTTTATCTTTTTTGTATATTTATTTAAATGAAATTCCACAAAGTCACAAAAATTAAATCACCCTCAGTCATTCATTTTATGAATTGTTTTTATGAAAAATGAAAACCAAAACTTTCAAATAAACTTTAAAATAACTTTAATGTAAACTTTAAAAGAACAAAACTTTAATAACATATGTACATACATATTATATATACACATATTAATTCATTTGTGAATTCATTAATTCATTATTTGCATTTTCAAAATCAAGACCATCCTGGACAATGAGATGTAAAGTTTAATGCTGAGATGGAAATTCCCAGCAGATCAGAGAAGGACTGAAGGCTTCTTCCCATATCATCTAACCCAAAATATAGAACTTCATTTGTTTTTCTCTCTTTAGCCTCCCAAGGGTGCATGGACTCTTTCTCTTCCCCTGGACAATTCACCTTTTTTGCGACCTCCATTTTTCAATTGTAACACACTCAGAGAAATAAAGGGATTTGTCCAGGTTCACAAACCTTAGCAGGAATTTACCAACGTCTCTAACTCTCATTAGATTGTTCTTTTCACCTCTATATCAGTGCAGATGGTCCGGGCCCCAAATTCAGAACCCCCCACGCAGACTCTCAAATACCAAACTGGCCTGGGAAAAAGACAAGAATATTCCTAAAAAGTTAAAAACCAAAAAACCACAACCAACAAAACTTCCCTTTGAACTCAACACAGAAAGTCACTTGAGGACAGAGCACGTAGCTTTGTTCTCCCCAACGTTCTCACCTTGCACCAGACATTCCCAGGCCTGACCGCTGTGCGAACAGAGAAGCTGCAGATGTGAGAGGGGCCTCTAATTTATTTCCTTCTCTGATTTATTTTCCCCCTGCACATCACTTTGGTATGACAACAATGCATAATTCGATTACATGTGATATATAAAATCATTGCAGCTGTTCAGAAATATTCACAGCAAGAGAATTTCAGATCCACATTCACTACAAATACACAGACATACACACACAGCGACTCTGTGAATATCCTAAAATCACATGGGGAGAGAAGAAAACAAAAAGCTGTTCTTTCTACGGATTAGGTATTTCCAGCATTCCCTGCCTGCATGCTTTGCCCATAAGCACAGAATTAAGAGTACCTCCTTTTTAAAAAAAAAAAAAATCCAGAGAAGATCTAATGGGGGCAAACAGCATTTTGGGGGCGGAGGGAAGGATGGCAATGCAACAGAAAAATGAGAGCATGTACCATTTAATTTTACTTTAAGATGCTACTGTGAAACAGGGTACATTTAATTCCCTCTTAAACGCCACGTAAAAGTTTCTCTCCTGCCTGCTCACTCTGTGGGCTACATACCATGCCTAAGATTAATCCCTCAGGAGTTTTTTATTTCCTATTCTGCCTATCTTTCATCTTCACCCCAGACTAAGCAGATGGATGTGAATTCAAAGTTTTCTGATCTTTAGCACAAGTTATGGAGGGTTATCTTTGGCTGTATATCTTTCCGCTGGCAGTGCTCCCTTGGTGATGAAGGATTAACCACCCCAGCTGTCTCTTCCCAGAATGATGCAGTGCCGCGCTCCTCAACACGACAGCATCACTTAATCTTAATGTCCGCTCTCCGAGCGCAGCCGCGCAGGACAAAGCCAATCAACATCAGATGCCACCAAGATGGACCTACTGCTTGGCCCTGGAGTCTCTCACCCTCTCACTCCTATTAATCAACATCATCCAACCCAATCCCAGAGTTCACTTCTCTCAAACCACAGTTAAACTAAGCTGGGGTCCATGTTAAGCCTCTGAAGCACGTGGCTGGCGGAGGGGTGGTGTGCAACGTCAGGAGCCTGGCACACGGAGCCCCGTCGTTGGGAGAATCCTTCCCTCTGCCCAACTTCTCTCCAACACCAGCCACCAGCATGGGTTCTGGAGCACTCAGCACCTCTCCTTACCCGTGTGGTGTAATAAAGACTATCTTGAATGAAACCTGACTGTCTTTCAGAAACCCCAAAAGAGTCTAAAGAAACACATCTCCTCCATTCACCATCTAACTATTAGCTACCCCTTCTCCCCAAGCTCGACCCTGACCAACAGCTTACACGTACGTGCACAACTGGGCCTAACATATTTTACTTCTTTTTGCACACAAAAAAAGCCTCATCACAGATAGCACAAATGAAAACCCTGACCCTACCAAAAAAAAAAATGTCCTGCTTGTGCGACTAATAGATCCCCAAATACATTTAACCCTAATAAGTCTTCTATCCTCCTGACTTCTTTTTGAAGTTTTGTATCACAGGTGGAGAAAGCAAAATGGCACTCGCATCTTTTTCTCTAGCTACAAACAATTATAGTAACGTACCTCCCTTTTCTTTCTTAAGGAAGGGAACAAAAAAGTCAGCCCAGATCTCAAAGGCAAACGTAATAAAACAGTAAATTATTGCTAGAGTTTACTAAACAAATGCAACCTAGTTAAATTTGGAAAAATCTTCACTTTTGCTTACATTTGCAATTTTACTGCTGAACTACTGGTATTTCTTACTTATGCAACATTAAAATGTATAAGAAATCCTCTTGTGTGCTATATCCAGCATCTACTCTTGATTTATAATACCCAATTTAGGGGGGAAAAAAACACAACTAAACCTGATTTAAATCACAGATTACTCTGTAAAACACAAGCAAGGAACTATTCCAAATCCTAAATGTAATTTAAACATATTTATATTTTACAGTGATATATTTTCCCCATTCCTTGTCTTACGACTGTAAACTTTCTATAATTATATAAGCAATTTCCCTAAGGTCACAACATTGATCATGGTTATAAATTGCTAAAGTACAACACACAGTGAACAGTAAAATATATGCTGGACATCACAAGCAGTTTCATCAAATCAGGAATGGGGTGGGGGAAGAACAGAGAGAAGTAAGAATGGAGATGGAGAAACAGGGAAAAAAAAGTAAATTTTCAAAGAAGTCATTACACAAAGTCATATTCCCTTCCCCAAAGTCATTTGGAATACAGTGTTGTTACAAATTGTCCTGAATAGGGCTTGTTCTAATTTTTGATAATATCCTTAACCCTTTGCCAAATATTCTGAAAGCCATTTGAGAAGGAAGCTTGGGAAACCAACTATAAAAGCCACTTGATTAAAGCACCAGAAAAAACAAGAAGAGAAATCCTACATGATTTACACTGCTTTCTGCTGTGAACAGTAGTTCTCAAATTGTGTTCCTAGGAACCCTAGGATTACATAGAGGTATTCCCTGGGCACAGTAGGTGGGATTCAGCCTTCCCACTCTGTCACCAGAGCAACATCTCTTTCCTCTCCTGGGGCTCTGTAGAGGAAATTTTACTTGTAAAAACAGTTTTGAAGGTTGTAAAATAAAGAAAGGATTTGGACTCTACCACGTCTGATGCTGTCGTAATGATGTGTGGGATCTAGAAGAAGTTACGTGAGTGTCTCTAGTTGTCAGTTTTTCTGGTATTTTGGGGTAACTTCTCTTAATGAGAGAGGATGTGGGTGCTCTACGCACAGGATGTAAATGGGGTTGCTGTCTGGTGGCTCCCCACACAGGGTTCCAGCCAGGCGGGCTGACAGGCCAGCCACCCCGATGGTTAACAATGCCACACTCCACTCTGGGCAGCTGCCTATTAGGAAGACAGCTGAGATGCAGAGGGGAGGGAGAAATCAGCGTCTGACAGGCCCTGCCTTGCTCAGTGTAAAATACACTTATAAAGACCTGTGCTCTCTGAAAGCGTAGCAACACAAAGCTTCAAATTTTTTCTTCACCACATTTTCCGAGGAAGGCTAAAAGTCTCTGTAGCCCAGAATCCTGGTGCAGCTCTGAGAAAACAGCAGAGCTGTTAGTACATGTTACACGTGCTTTCTAGGAGGATGGCCATTAAGAGATTGATCTCCTGAAGCAAATAATGTTCCCCACGCCCCCCTCCATTATTCTCTGCCCTTCTCTCTACTCTTACTTCTGCTACTGCTGCCTCTCCTCCTCCTCTCTCCCTCTCTCTAACTCCATTTTTCTACGTAGTTCCTATTAATGGCTCTCAAATAAAGCATAGCTGGCTTCCTGCAACATGACCAATTTCTCGGACCAAAGGGAATGTTCAGGACAGAAGCTGGCTAAAAAAATTAAGTCATACAAAAAATGTCTGACTGAATCAATGTACATGTTGGCCCCGACAACAAAAGAAAGAAGCTGTGCAGCAGTTAACTTTGCAAGCTTCCAAGTCAGAGTTCAAATCCCCACTCGCCCAGTAGGACCTTTTCCTATAGAACCTTAGATAACTTAACTCAGAACCTGTCTCCTCCCTGTAAAATATGCATAATAATTCCTACCTGTGAAAAGTAAATGAGCTATTGCAAATAAAACTAAAATGTAGCATAAGTGCTCAATAGAGTAATTAGATAGAGTCTGCCTCTTCATTTAACTGTTTCTAGTTGGTTGCCTGTTTTCTGTTTGTCATGTAGATTGCCTGGATTTTTGATGAGTCCCCTATAAACAAGTTAGAAAACAGAAAAGCCTCCCTGATTCCAGTCTTGGAAGAAAGGGAGGTGTCCCAACCCTGGGTCATCTGGGTGTGAGGTGAAATCTCAGAGGGGCTAAATGGCAGGTGTGATGGTTGTGTTGCTGTGTTAGAACCCAGAGACACAGCACAGCTAGCTGAGGGATCTTGCTGGATTTTTACCACTTAATCAATTAAAAAAATCATTATATCACTATTTAAAATTACATAAAAATTTTATCAAAGCAAAGACAATTAAAATCACCTGTAATCCTCTTGCCCAGATCATGACATTTTAATATTTAATATTTTACTGAGAGCTTACTATATGCCAGCACTGTACTGTTTTCTTATATTACCTAATTTATTTCTCACAACTTTGTGATACAGGGAACAGAGGCTTATGAGTAGAGTGTTTAAGTAATTTTCTCACGATCACATCATCACATCACTCATAAGTGATGGCACCAGCATTTGAACTCAAATGTGAATCCAAAGCTTATGTGCTTAAGCTCCATGCAATGTTACCTCCTAGAAATAACAAAAGTTCACATTTTGAAGTACTTCCTTCAACTCCTTTTCCTAAGCCTAGCAATAGGTAGATCGGTAGATAGATGAATGCATGCAAAAAAATTCTCATTGAATTAAATGTTTACATAAGATTAATCAAGTATATAAATACTCATGTATTAAAATGTAATTGGTTCAGGCACAAAATCTTCAGTCCTATGGAGCTTGAATCTCTCAAATAAGATAATTTCTACAGAGGCAAGTTTTACAAACCTCAAGCATAAGTGTTTTTCATTCCAGCTTCAACCATTGTAATTTTGGACATGGCTTCTTAAAAACGAATAAACAGAGTGCAACACAAGCTCACAATCACAGCCCATGAGTTTCTCAGAAAATAACAGAGCAATGCAGACCAAACATTAAAGAGAAACAGAGATTTAAAAAGCAAACAAACAAAAAAACATGAACTTGACAACATGCAGGGATAGAACTTTCTGTACAAATATTTTAATCAGAAAAAGCAGCTTGAGGCATCCCATTAAATGTCAAGAATGGCCAATTCTTTTAAACCTTCAGATCAAATCTCTCTTTTTATGTCATCAATTCCTATAACTGTAAAACGAGAAACATTCCACGTGGAGCCCATTCTTCATCTCTTTCCTTGTGACTGCTGGTAGTAGGCTTAATTATGGATAGAAATTAGGCTCACCTGGCACCAGTTTTGTTTTTGTTTTTGTTTTGTTTTGTTTTTGAGGGCAGTGTCACTGGCCCTCATATGTGGGACCCGAACCAAGGCCACTGGTTTTCCAAGCCAGCGCTTAACCACTGAGCCACTCGGCCAGCCCTGTTTTTGTTTTTTTAAGGCCAGAACTTTGACTTCTGCTCCAGCGGGGAGAACAGATAGATTTAAACCCTTCAGAAAACTGAACTGAAAGCCTTCGAAAACAGAAACCAACCAGCCATTGACAACCTCAACTCCTCAAAAGTCATTAAATAGAGGGAGAGGGGAAAACAACGCTAACTCCAGCACGAAAGGCCAAATCCTGCCCTCAGACACTCAAGCACATTTTCCAGGCTCCAGTTCATTCTGGCCTCCAACTGGCACCTAAGAAAGTTAAATAATCATAACTGCTTGCAAAGACAACTGAGATCCAGCCTGTGACTTATCAATTACCACATCTGCTAACACAAAACACAAGCATTGTGCAAAGGTCATCGGAGCCATTTCCTGGGCACCATCTCAGACTGGTCCCAATTCCTCAGGAACCCCAAGCAAAGCAAGCCAACAACTTACAAGGGTGGCAAGAATTTCATCAACACTTTGGAGATGGGAAGACATCTTTCCATGAGTTTTCAACCTAGTAAATTCAAACTATTTGGGAATGTGACCATTTTATTCATTTGTTCATCTTCGGTAATATTTTATCATTTTTTAATATAAGTCCTGCATTCTTTTTTATTTTATTTCAATTACAGTTGACATTCAATATTATATTAGTTTCAAGTATACAGGATAGTATTTAGACCTTTATATAATTTATGAAGTGATTCCCCCTAATAAGTCTAGTACCCACCTGGTACCATACATAGTTATGACAGTATTATTGACTATATTCCCTATGCTGTACTTTACAGTCCTATTTTGTAACTGCCAATTTATACTTCTGAATCCCTTCACCTTTATCACCCAGTCCCCAAAAACCCTCCCATATGGCAACCATCAGTTTGTTCTCTATGAGTCTGTTTCTTCTTTTATTTTGTTTTATAGATTCCACATATAGGTGGAATCATGTAGTATTTGTCTTTCTCTGTCTGACTTATTTCACTTAGAATAATACCTTCTAGGTCCCTCCCTGTGTCACAAATGGTAAGATTTTATTCTTTTTATGGCTGAGTACTATTCCATTGTATATATGTACATTTTCTTTATCCAATCATCTATTAATAGACACTTAGGTTGCTTCCATATCTTACCTATTGTAAATAATGCTACAATAAACACAGAGGTGCCATCGTTCACTATTTCTTACTAAATTAATTTGTAAGCGTTCATTACTAACATTGAAAATGAGATCCCTTCTTCTACATTTTGCTATCTAGATTTTTCTATACATTTTGACTACTTTATATAGCTCTAATTAGTTTAATAGTTTTTCAGTTGAATTTTTTGAATTTTCCAGATTAGCAATCACTTCACTCAAAAATAATGTCACTTTGATATGTTCATTTCCATTATTTATACCTCTGTTTTCTATTTCTTTTTTATTATTATTAGTTTCAGATGTACAAAACAATGTAATGATTAGGCATCTACACACCTCACAAAGTGATAACACCCAACAAGTCTCCTACCCATCTGACATCATACATAGCCATAACAATATCATTGACTACAATCCCTATGCTGTATTTACATCCTGTGACTATATATATATATATATATATATATATATATAAATTTTTTAAATTCAGTTGACATTCAATATTATTTTGTATTAGTTTCAGGTGTATAGCACAGTGCTTATATATAATAAATTTATATAATTTATGAAATGATCCCCCTAATAAGTCTAGTACCCATCTGTTGTAAAAACCATGCAAAGTTTTTACATTATTGATTATATGTATTTTACAACATCATGACTATTTTGTGACTACCAATTTGGACTTCCTAATTAATCCTTCACTTTTCTTACCCATCCCCCCAAATCAACTCCCATTTAGCAACCATCAGTTTGTTCCCTGTATCTATGAGTATTTCTGTTTTGTTTGCTCATTATTCTGTTCTTTAGATTCCACATATAAGTGAGATCATACAGTATTTTTCTTTCTCAGTCTGGCTTATTTAATTTAGCATAATATCCTCTAAGCCCATCTATGTTGTTGCAAATGGTAAGATTTCATTCTTTCTTATGGAAGAGTAATACTCCATTACACAAAGGTACCACAATTTCTTTATCCAATTGTCTATTGATGGACATTTTGGTTGTTCCCATATATTGGCTATGATGAATAGCACTGCAGTATACATAGGGGTGCATATATTTTTTTCAAATTAGTGTTTTGGATTTCTTTGGATAAACACCCAGGAGTGGAATTGCGAGTCATAAGGCATTGGGTTATTGGAAAAGTCATGACATATTTTTTCTATGTTTTTCATTGCAAAAACACATCATGACTTTTCCGACAACCCAATAGTTCTATTTTTAACTTTTTGAGGAAACTCCATCGTGTTTTCCATAGTGGCTGCACCAATTTGCAATTCCACCAACATGCAGGAGGGGTTCCCTTTCCTCCACATCCTCACAACACTTGTTTATTGATTTATTGATGATAGCCATTCTGACAGAAGTAAGGTAATATCTCATTGTGCTTTTTATTTGCATTTCTCTGATGATTAGTGATGTTGAGTGTATTTTCATGTCTATTGGCCAGCTGTATGTCCTCTTTGGAGAAATGTCTGTTCAGGTCCTCTGCCCATTTTTTAATTGGATTGTTTGGTTTTGGGTGTTGAGTTGTATTATTTGCTTTCATGAATTTTGGATATTAACCCCATCTCAGATCTATCATTGGCAAATATCTTCTCCCATTCAGTAGGATGTCTTTTTATTTTTTGATGGTTTCCCTTGCTGTGAAAAACACTTTTTAGTTTGATGTCTCATATGTTTATTTTTTCTTTTGTTTCCCTTTCCCAAGGAGATACATCAGTAAAAATATTACTAAGGGTAATGTCTAAGACTTTATTTCCTATATTTTCTCCTAGGAGTTTTAGGGTATCAGGTCTTACATTTAAGTCTTCAATCCATTTGAGTTTATTCTTGTATATGGTAAAAGAAGGTAGTCAAGTTTCATTGTTTTTTACATGTATCTGTCCAGTTTTCCCAGCACCATTTACTGAATAGACTACCTTTACCCCAATGTAAATTCTTGCTTCCTTTGTCATTGATTAGATGACCAGACATGCATTTATTTCTGTGTTCTCTATTCTGTTCCATTGATCTATGTGTCTGTTTTTATGCCAATATCATGCTGTTTTGATTACTATGTCCTTGTAGTAAAATTTGATTTCAGCCATGATACCTCCAGCTTTGTTCTTCTTTCTCAGGACTGCTGTGGCTATTTGGGGTCTTTTATGATTCCATATAGATTTAAGGATTATTTGTTCTAGTTCCCTAAAAAATGTTGTTGGTGTTTTGATAGGGATTGCAATGAATCTATAGATCATTTTGGGTAGTATAGACAGTTTAACTATACTAATTTTTCCTATCCATGAGCATTGTATATGCTTCCATTTATTAGTATTCTCTCTTCAATATCTTATAATTTTCTGAATACTGGTCTTTTATATCCTTGGTTAAATTTATTCCTATGTATTTTATTTTTTTATGCAATTATAAATTAGATTGTTTTCTTAATGTCTCTTTCAGATAGTTCATATTGGTATAAAAATGCAACCAATTTCTGAATAGTAATTTGTATCCTACTACTTTACTAAATTCATTTGTCAGTTCTAATAGTTTTTTGGTGGAATCTTTGGGGTTCTCCATATATAGTATCATGCCATCTGCAAATAAAGAGTTTTACGTCTTCCTTTCCCATTTAGATGCCTTTTATTTCTTTTTCTTGTCTAATTGCTGTGACTAAGTCTTCCAGTGCTATGCTGAATAAAAGTGGTGAAAGTGGACATCCTTGTCTTGTTCCTGATCTTAAGGAAAATGCTTTTAGCTTTTCCCATTGAGTGTGGTATTAGCTGTGGGTTTGTCATATATGGCTTTTATTATGTTGAGATATGTTCCCTATTCCCACTTTGCTGATAGTTTTTACCATAAATGGATGCTGGATTTTATCAAATGCTTTTTCTGCATCTATTGATATAACCATATGATTTTTCCCATTTTGTTTATGTGGTATATCACGTTAATTAATTTGCAGATATTGAGTCAACTTGACATACTCGTACCAAGAATGAATCCCACTTGATCATGGTGTATGAGTTTTGTAATGTATAGCTGAATTCAGTTTGCTAATATTTTGCTGAGAACTTTTGCATCTATGTTCATTAGGAATATCAGTCTATAGAATTTTTTGTAATGTCTTTGTCTGGTTTTGGGGATCAGGGTAACGGTGACCTCATAAAACGACCTTGGGAGCCTTCTCTTCTTCTGGATGTTTTGGAATAGTTTGAGGAGAAAGGTGTTAATTTTTTTGTGAATGTTTGGTAAAATTCACCTGTGAAGCCACCTGGTCCAGGACTTTTGTTTGTTGGGAACTTGTTGATTAGTGATTCAATTTCATTGGTAGTAATCAATTTGTTCAGATTTTCTGTTTTTTCTTGATCAGCCTTAGAATATAGCATGCATCTAGGAATTTATCAATTTCTTCTGAATTATCAAATTTGTTGGCATATAGTTACAGTATTTTTCTTAAAATATTTTGTATTTCTACAGTGTCGGTTGTCACTTCTCTTTCATTTCTGATTTTATTTGGATCCTCTTTATTTTTTTCTTGATGAGTCTGGTTACAGGTTTGTCAATTTTATTTATCTTTTCAAAACAACAGCTATTGGTTTCCTTGATCTTTTGTAGTTTTTTAGTCTGTGTTTCATTCATTTCCATTCTGACCTTCATTATTTTGTTCCTTGTTCTCACTTTGAGCTTTGTTTACTGTCCTTTCTCCAGTTCCCTTAGGTGTACAGTTAGACTACTGATTTGAGATTTTTCTTGTTTCTTTATGTAGGTCTGCATTGCTATGAATTTCCCTTTTAGGACTGCTTTCACTGTATTCCACAGACCTGGGGTTGTTGTGTTTTCATTTTCCATTTGGCTTGAGGTATCTTTTGATCTCATTGCTGACCCACTGGCTATTTAGTAGCATGTTATTCAGCCTCCATGTGTTTGTGCGTTTTCCCGATTTCTTCTTGTAATTGATTTCTAGTTTCATAGCATTGTGGTAAGAGAAGACACATGATATGATTTCAAGCTTCTTACATTTATTAAGACTTGTGTTATGGTCTAATATGTGGTCTATCTTGTAAAATGTTCTATGTGCACCTGTAAAGAATGCATATTCTGCTGCTTTGAGGGGAAATGCTCTAAATATATCAATTAAATCCATCTGGTCTAGTGTGTCATTTAAGGCTGCTGTTTCTGTGTTGATTTTCTGTCTGGAGGATCTGTCCAAAGGTGTCAGTGGGGGTTCAAGTCCCCCACTATGATTGTCTAACTATTGATCTCTGCTTTCTGTCGGTCAATATCTGTTTTATATATTCAGGTGCTCCTGTGCTGGGTGCATAGATGTTTACCATTGTGATGTCCTCCTTATTACAGACTTTTTTTAGTCTATTTTTTCTGAATAAGTATTTCTATCCCAGTTGTTTTCTCATTTCCATTTGCATGAAATATCTTTTTCCATCCCTTTGCTTTCAAGTCTATGTGTGTCTTTTGATCTGAGGTCTATCTCTTGTCAGCAACATATGCATGGGTCTTGTTTCCTTATCCATTCAGCTATCCTATGTCTTCTCATTGAATCATTTAATCCATTTACATTTAAAATGATTATTGATAGGTACATAGCTATTGTCATTATTCGTATTTTTGACCTTTGTTTGTTTTCTCCTTTCTTCTGCATACAGAAATCTTTCGAATATTTCTTGTACCCTGGCTTGGTGGTAATGAATTCCTTTAGCTTTTTCCTGAGTTCCCCAAGTTGCCACTGGCTTTCCACTGCTGTAAAAGGCTTCTGCAGTTTGTGCAGCCAGGTCAGCCATCCAGGCAGAGTTCCAGGGAGCTGCATGGGGTGGGTGGTGGGTTATTACAAAGTTTTGGTTCTTGCACCAATGCCAGACCTGTGACCGTTTCCCAAAAATGCTCTGTAAACACCATGGCCAGCACTACTCGCCTTAGGCCCACAGGTCCCCAAGAGCCACAAGGGAGATTGTGGCACAGGCTGTGGCTCACTGCCCACTACCAAAAGTTCCCTGGGCCACCACAGGCCATCCACTGTTGTAAAAGGCTTCCACGGGATGGGGCTGGCTGCTCAGTAGCCTAGAGTGCCCCTGTCAATGCAGTACTAGCTGTGCAGGGTAGAGACCCACGGCATCACTGAGGCAGTGCACACATGCAGATTTTTTCAGACCAACACAGTCTCAGATTAGGTCCTTTGGGGGAAAGTTCAACATAGAAAAGATGGCACCCTCCTGTAGGCTACATGTGAGACAGGGTCCACACAGGGATAATGGTTGCTTTCCCTCCAGCCCTCACTCCGGAGCCACACAACTCAGTATTTCCCCGTATGTTTCTAGCACCTCTTGAGTTTCCACCCCTGTATCAGAGACCAGGTGAGTACTTGCAAGTGGGTGAGTCTGTATGTGGACCCTTTAAGAGGGCATCTGGGTTTTCACCTGCATTCCACCTCACTGGGACAGGCAGACAGAGTCCTTGCTGATTTTCACTGCCAAATGTCGTAGGAACTCCTCTTCCCACACAGGACTCCTGGGCTGGGGAGCCCAGTGTGGGGATGGGACCCCTCCCTCTTCTCTGGGTACCTCTGCCACCAAGGTGTCCCTCCTGGTGTTCAACCACTATCTGTGGGTTTGGGGTCAGCCTGTTTCACATCTCTGCCCCCTTCTCCCAGTCTCGATGTGGCCTCTTCTTTATATCCTTAGGTATAGGGGTCCTGGTCAGCTAGTCTTCAGATGATTCTTGATGTTTACTGTTCTATAATTTATTTGTAATTTTGGTGTGGTCCTCAGATGCAGTAGCCATAGCATTTACCTAATCTTCCATCTTGGACTACAAGGATCTCTATTTTCTATTTCTTATCTTACCGCATTAACTAAGGCAATGATTGGAAACTCAAATGCCCACAAGGCCAAGCAGTTAACTGAGTTAACCAAGACATGAGAGTACCTGGGTAACCTAGAGAATGTGAATGCATGTCTAAAGATGGCAGGTGGCACTCTGTTTGGGCCTCATGCTATATTCAGGAGTACAGGCCTCATCTTGACAGATTTTCAAGAGAAGCCAGATTTTTTGGTATAATCTTTAGTCCTTTAAACTTCATAACAGGTTTTTTGTTTTTAATTTTAAACATAGGGCAGACCAGGGCCTGGCAAGTGGCGCATTGTTTCAGAGTTGGCTTGGGAGTGCCAGCTCTGAGCAGCAGGGCCCCAGTTTGGATCCCACATGAGGGCCAGTGACGTTGCACCCTCTACAGCTAAGATGGTGAACACCAGCTCAACCAGAAGCTGGACTGCCGAGTTGCCGGCGATGGTGTAGGCTGCAGTGGGGCTGCAGTGGGCTGCCGTGAGTGGCCATCCAATGGCCAGTGAGCGACTACCTCACCTGGGAAAAATGCAATGATAATACCAACATGGGCCAGTGAAGCAACATTCTCCACAACTAGATTGAAGAACAAAAGGACAGGAGCTTGTCTGTTCCCTTTCCTTGATTCCCCAAAAAAATCTTTAAAAAAAAAAAAATAGGGCAGACCAAAATAGAATACCTTATGGTCAGATTCAGCACAAGAATGACCAAAATTCTAGGTGAGATCATCCACAATTTGAGAAAGTGTTGAGTTTAAATCATTATACAAGTGGATACTTTTATCTCATCCCTGCCTTTTTCTAATATTGGGCCACAAAAGAGGATGTTTGCTTTTGACTTGAGGTAAACAGTCTCTATAATAATGTCTCTGTGTAATGTTAGTTTACTGTGACTATTTTATCAGAAATAAATTTTTAATTCTATTAAGATGATTTGGGTTTTATATGATTACATTAATAAATTTCTTAACACTGGAAAAGAAAAAAACAGAATACTTAAAATATCAGACTGTGAGGAAATCTAATACTTGTAGTAGATTTGTGGGAGACTCTAATACAACTTTCAAAGAAAAATGTAAATAGACCTTTCCTACTTTTTTAAACTGCTTGGTTTTATTTCATTGGCTCACCCCTTAGCTGTGACTTGCTTTCTCACCCATATTCCAGCAACTTATGCTAACCTGTCCAAATCCCAGTCATAAAACTGACATTGACATCATGTGTTTAAAAAAATTATTCACAACTGGACTCATCATCAACTCAGTCTACACAACTAGTTTTGAATTCCAAAGCAATTCCACACTGCAATCCACATCTGTATTCTTAAATCCACTTTGATACAGTTTCCCAAGTCCACTTTGATACAGTTCACTCTTTGGAAAGATGTTAGAATGACAAATTTTCTGGAAACAGTTTTTTATTTTTTTGGTGGAGGTGGGGGAGGCAATATTAAATAAAAAAGATGTAACTGGCTTAAGACAGAAAAGACATTCAGTGCATGAATGTAAAAACATCACTAAACTTGGCTTACAAAATTGTTAATTATGTATTTGACAGTGAAATATCACAAACAGCTGGGGCTAAAGAATACAAACCCACACAGGGAGTGGGTAGGAGTGGGAAAAATATACTCAGACTCAGACAAATGCCATCAAAGAGGATGTCTAAACTCAATCTCTTCTTCTGTAACAAGTTTTACACCCACGTTGCGGGTTGCCTACCTCAACCAAAATTCACAATATTCAACCAACCTCTTCACCTCCTATTCCCAGGCTTCAAAGTGCAGGCTCTAAATCGGAAATTCTTCTCCCTCATTTAGAAAGTTGGGTCATTAAGTTTGTGGCCACCGGAGAGAGAGAGAGGGCCAGGCCAGAATCTAAAAGAATGTGTGTACCGAGACTCTGAAAAGAAAAGCCATCACTTTGAGAAGTTTGGTCTTCATTTTTTTCAGAATACATAAATAGTCTCAATGCCTTGGGAGACTGCTCCAGAAACCTCCCAAAGCCTGACATCCCATCTCCTCTCAAACACATGCTCAAGTGCTCATCACATCTTCTGCCAGGAATCCATTCTCCTGGGAGTCCTCCCCCAAACCACAGGGAGGAGCCACAGTCAGAAACACTCACATGGAGCTGTTCACAAAAGTCTCACCAGCAGTCAATGACAAGGCAAAGCCCAAACCAGACATCTTGGGGGAAAATGGCTGCCTGACCTTGTTAACACCAGGAGGAAAGATTCTCGGCAAAAAAAAAAAAAAAAGGAAGAAAAAAAGAAAAAACAAAACCTCACTCCTCAGAGACCTCCTCAGCAGTTCTATGCTGAAGGAGACACAGGCTCTCCCAAGGCCTGCTCTAAAGGCAATCTGGTTCCCACCCCACAAGACGTACTGGCTGGTAAAAAAGAAAATCTAATCTTTCTTTAATTCCACAGTACATCCTAACACTTAACTTGAGTAAGAGTCTGAAGGGCACAAACTTAGATAGAACATTAAAATATTTCTATAAATGTTATACTTTGTAATAAGTCTAAGAGTTTATTAGTAAAGCCATCCCTAATAACTCAATCTTGGCTAGCTTAAGATGGTAAATTTCAAAGTCCAAAGGCTAGAAAGCCTTCTAGGAAAAAAAAAAAAAAAAAAAATATATATATATATATATATATATATATATATATATATATATATATCTCACAATAGTCTCTTCTTTTCAGACAGGATCATGAAACATCCTTATTTGTCTGCTTCCAAGTATTTTTAGAAAATGCTGAGAACAACTCAATTGTAATTTAACCTTCTCTGAAAAGGAAGGACCAGCAACTGAAAACCCAATTCCTTCCCCTAATAATCTTCTCCAAAGATGTCCACATTAAACAAAGGTTGATTAGCCTGACTGACAGCCTGATTGTCTCTCAGGCTGTCTCTAGGTGGACAAGGCACCAGAATACCTAACCTTCCAGGTGAGAGTCCAAGTTAACTCTGCTCTAGGCTTCTGACCACTACTGGGACCTGGAAGCAGGAGTGTAAAGGTTGGTGATGGGCAACAAAGGTCTTGGTATATTAGGGGCCAATGGAATCATAGGGGAAGGGTCCATACAAGAAAAGGATGCATTATGGAGTCCAATACTGATGCTATAAAAACCAAACAAACAAAATCCTCATCCAGGGCGGCCTAAGAGCAATGTGTCCAGATGCCAGAATACGGGGAATCAGTTTAGGGTGGGTCAACAGAAACAGCTTTACCTTCCAGAAGACTATCGCAAAAACCACAGCAATGCCCGTCATAGAAGATCACTCTATTTTGCAAAATATAAAACTGTTT
The DNA here is from genome assembly GCA_033961575.1 of Aselliscus stoliczkanus. Classification (NCBI taxonomy): domain Eukaryota; kingdom Metazoa; phylum Chordata; class Mammalia; order Chiroptera; family Hipposideridae; genus Aselliscus; species Aselliscus stoliczkanus. The sequence continues at coordinate 131,949,847 of CM066729.1, forward strand.
CATTGCAAATCTATGGAAACAATGTCACAGGGGCCAAGGGCTGTCACTCTGAGTCAAAGAAGGCCCATTTCAGTGTGGCGCTGATGGCCAGCGACATCAAGGCAAATTATACCCCCACTGACTGAGAGAGAACTCTAAGTCAGGAGAGGGCGTTCAGCTGGAGACACACCCACAGAAGTTTGGAAAGCCAGCACTCCTTCCAAGTCATGCTAATCTATCACAGGCTCAAACAAAAGATGTGGGGTTTTTTCCTATCAAGAAATGGAAAGGACTGGTGACAGGACAGTCCAAAGGGAGACTTAAGGAACTATCCCAAAGGCCAAGACTCCACTCTTGCCACATGTGGGAATGGGAGGGAGGAGCTGCCACAAGACAGTAAGGCGCAGAAACCAAAAGGGATGGGCACCCTAAGGAAGAACTGGAGTTCTCTCTCCAGGTCACACTGAGGTTCCATGAGCTACCTTGGTGAACTGGTAGGTGGTACAGAAGGAATAAATGATTTGGAGTGAGAGACTGAAGTCTTGGGTACGTCACAAACTCTCTGGGCCACATTTGAGCTATGACCAATAAGGCAATTCTGTAGAAACATGGTGTCATGGCTAGAAATTTGCCCTGTAAAGAGAGGTCAGAAGAATGACCAAAAGCAAGTTCAAGCCGGGTTCTGATGTGGGAGAAGAAAGGAGTAGATCTTATGTAGATTCCAAGTAAGTCACAATCATTTATATACATAGATCTGAACCAAACATGAAGGATTTTGGAGGGAAGCAGATTCCAAGTAAGCAAACTGTTGATATTCACATCATCAGGCGTAGGAGCACACTTCAAACGGGGAAAGTAGTACATCCTCAGGCTCCTTGATTTAGACCTGATAGTTATTAAAACTGCTGATTCCAAGGATAGAGGCCACTCAAGTCTTTATTCAGCATGTAAATGGACAAGGAATGGTAAATACGTGCTCATAACCTGAGAGATAAAGGACTACCAATCATTAAGTGTCTTCTGGGTGCTAAGCACTGAGATATATATGAGGGTTTACGAAATCTCATTTTATCCTACCAGTCACCCATTTTATAGACAAAGAGATGAAGGCTCAGAGAGAAACTATAAAATTTCCAGCACACATTCATCAACGGTCATGGCGACTAAATGTGACAGAGATTAAGCCTCATGGAAGATTTCTTCTTGGGACCCTGTCATCCTTTATGGAAACTCAGCATTACTGGGCTCTGGAGCTCTTGGTCTGGGGAAATGCCTGGCCATTGCAAGATAACTACCCATGTAATCCTTGATTTGCAGAAAGCCAATGATAGAAAAGCCATCTTGGTGGTGGCATCTCTCCCCAAAAGCAGAGGTGTGACCTGCCTCTCAAACTGCGGTAGTCCTCGAAAGAGTAGGGAGGGGAAAGGATGTGTCCCCCACCCCTTCCCTGTAATCCCACCATTCACATACACACAAGCCCCTGGGCATTGCAACAGAGCCACTGCATTCTACCCTAACAATGAGAGCCGGAGAGTAGTCAGCCCAACCAGAAGGAAATACAGCAGGAGGGGCCATGGCTCTGCCAACCCCACAAAAAGGGATCATCCTTGGCCGAGTCCTTCTGTCAGGCAACTTTTAACTTGGGATATAAAAATGATAAACTGCCTTTGTTTAACACCTTCCTAAAGTTTCTGATCACGATGATTTATGTAAATAAAATGTTAAATTAAAATGTGGGCGTTAATAAAATTACATATATGATGGAATGGCCATTCTTTTTAAAACTGATCTGCAATAAATTTTCTAAATTCTGATTGCAGGTGATTCAGGCCTTGAAAGCTTTGCCAACAATAGCCAGCAGAGGTCTATTACCGAAGTGGTATTAATATAGCTATCATCACCAATTCAAAGCAGATAATAAAGGACTGACACATTTATTATCATTATTAATTAACAGTTTTCTGAGATGGAATTAAATCAATATGCTCCTCTGATATCATTTTAACTAGTTATGCAAATCAAACATTTAGAGCCCATGAACAGATATAAATGCCATTCAAAATTCACTTCACACTTATTACTGTAATATCAGAACTTTCAGGCTTTGCTAGTAAAAAAAAAAAAGGACTTAATGCTCATTTAATTACACTCAGACATAAAGCTTATGGAATGAAAGTTGAAATAGCTGATTAGTTAGGAAGTCATAGTAAGACTATAACACTCGGGATAGACAATGAGATAATAATGGGAAAACGTGGGGCTTTGCACAGAGTGGTTCAGACAGATCCTATTAAAAAGAACAATGACATGTGTAGGAGAATATGTTTTAAACTTACAAAGTTGAGGACCCTTTCTTGAGTCTAGAAAGGAGAAGAGGGAGAAGGAGAGAAAGGAAAAAAAAGAAAAGAAAGCAAGACTCGGTGGAGGGAAACCTACAACTCTACAACTAATTCATCATTTATAAAATAGAATATTGCCATGTTCAATTTCCCAATATTTCTTCCTAATTTGATGATGATGGTGATAATGATGGTGATGGTGATGATAATGAGATTACAAGCTTTCTTCATGCGGAGTACTAACTCTACCTCCCAGCTTTCCTTCTGAGAACAGGTCTCCATGCCCAGGACAGCTGTCTGGAAAGTCACAGTAAATAGTTCTCTGCTTCTGGAGCCAAGAAGGCCAAGAAAAGATACGGAAGGTTTGACACTTAGAGATGTGGGTTACTCATTTGAAAAAGCAGCTCAACCCTGAGGATGGGCAACACTAAAAGTATTACCAGAGGAGTATGAACAGGCTCTCTGACTCTGGCTATTTGGACAATGAGGAGACTGCCCTGCTGTCTTGGGTGGTTGAAGGCAGTGATGCCAAGAGGCAGTGTGAGGGACTGAATGACTCCCCAAGGTCCACCTGACCTGAAAGCTCTGAGCACTTCTCAGGTGGCCTTCTGGAAACCAGCCAGCATGTCCACTGTCAGCACTACCGAAGAGAAGCAGCAGTTCTGATGGGCGAGACTCTGAGGTCACTTCCTGGTCAAATATAAGGCCCAGTAAGGAGCAGCCAGAGACTGCAAGTACTGCCTGAGCCATGGCTCCGCCTTACAGCAGGGTGCTTGAGCATTCTGCAGATGTTTACTGGGCTTCTAGCAAGCAGAATTAGGCTTTGGATATTTTTATGGAAAGAACTGACTTGTTTCTATAGTTTAAGTTAGTCTGGGCAATACCTCACACTATTCTTCTTTCTCTAAATCATATTCCCATCTTCTCCCCGGAGGAGTACATTTGATCTTTAGTGCAATCAGTTTCAGAGCCAGAAAATGAGAAGTACATATACCAACAGAAAATGTAGTTCAATCGTGCTGCTGTGACCCAAAAGGAACAATATAAAAAGGAGAGAATGAAATTTTATTATCTTTTCCATACCTTCCACCCGGACACATAGCATCTTAACATTCTTCATTTGTTTCTTAGAACACATGAGTTCAAGTCACAAACCAGTATTCACTATGCTGTGCTGCCATTTGCCATGGAATTTTACAAATTAAAAAAAGTGTAATGACTAAAAAGTTAAAACTTGATGCACGAGGGTCCTGCTCCAGGAGGGCAGAAATGTACCTCTCAGTTATGAGCAGTGATAGGGGCAGGGAAATGCAGAGAAAAAGACTGGAAAGATGTACAAGCAAATGTATGCTAGCAGTCGACTCAGAGTAGTCTGATTATGGGTGATAATTGTTTTCTTTGTGCTTTGTTGTGTTTTCCAAACCTTAACAATGTCCATTCTTCCACTGTAGAGTATTTACTGAGGGCCAGACCCTATGTAAGATCCTGCAAATGTGACAATCAAGGCAGACGCTCAATGAAAACAAAAGGAGAGACAGAAAAATCAAACAAGCAATTAGAAACATGATGATTTGTGTGATTTTTTTTTAAAATCAGGATTTATTTAATTGTCTACACATCTTTCCCAGGTCTTGAATAAATTTGAAATCTCTGAATTCAGAGTGTTCATTATCTTCCTAATATGGAAAGTAAGCCCATAGCATGTCTGAGGCTTGAAAAATCACTGCATGCTCTGCTTTTCCATGGTGAGGATGGAAGAATTCTATCAGTAGCCAAGATCCAAGCATCTAGGTGAACTGTCTTTGTGGTTAGCTGAGCTGGTTCCCTCAACCTGCTCCACTCTCATGCTCGGTAAGCTTTTTATGAGTGTTTCCTAAAGACAGCGGCCCCTGAGTTCCCTGCCTTCTCAGTCCCACTTACTCTTCTATACCAATGGCACTTGAACAGCCAGACTCAATAGTCCCATCTATGGCCCAAATCAGCTCCACCTCTGACTTTCTATCAGCTCCAAACATGAAGCAACATTGCCATAAATCATCATCTTTAAAGACTTTTGATCTTAAAAAAAAAATCTTTTTCCATGTCTTTAAATATCTGAAGAATACAGAACTCAGAAGATTGTTACAGTAGAGAAAGACTCTAAGCAAAATACCTACTAGCTGCCTCCCCTCTTTCACCCTTGCCCCCCAGAAAATTCAATCTTTGGTTCAGAAATAATATTTGTATATGAAGACTAATATGTGTAAATTACTATATCTGAGGGTAGGTAGTACCCCATTGGTAGATAAAATAAAATATATAGAAAATAAAATACAAGCCCTCCCTGGTAGGTCACTTTAGGTGGCAATGGGATTGGTTGTTTGCAAGGCTAAGCACTGAACCCCTGTCATCTCAAACCTAACATGGTTTTACCACAGTGCCATGAACCAATGCAGCCCTACCTAACAGCAAGGGCTTGGAAGGTGAGACCAGAAAGTGAAACATCCAGCCATGGGTCAACTATCACCTCAATTCAAGGAAGAGTATGGGTGCCAATAAACTAGGGACAAAGCCCAATGACTGCAGCAATATGTAAGCCATTCCCCTAAGCTGAGACTGCAGACACCTGGCTGGGTTGCTGTGGCCAACACAGAAAAGTGAGCCCTCCAACCCTAGCCCGTCCTCCTCCTATGTCAGTCAGCACAGGCTAGCAACTATCAGGTCACACATGCAGAATGCTGATGCCTTTGCTGTCACAAAACAATGGTACATTTCACCCCAGGATACCCCCTTTCCCTGGCTGTGAGTACTCGGGGGTGGGGGGGAGGCTATGGCTCTCCAGGGAAAGCCATGGACTGTGTAAAGCTCTCTGCCTCCGCTTCCCCGTCTGCACTGCAACCTGCCAAGCAGTGGATTTTAGGGCACGTCATTAGAACAGGTGTTAAGGTGAATATACCCAAAAGTTCATGGAGCCCACTCACCTGTCCCTTAAATCCTTTCCAAGGGGCCCTTCCTCCCTAGCTACTTAGCATGATACTTCCCACCCCCCCAGGCCAAAAAGAGCAGCTCTTCTCTCCTTCCATAGTCCATAGTCTCTCCTGGTTCTCTCTCTACTTAGTCTTCAGTCCCACCTTCTCTGACCAGAGTGCTTTCCTTCTCCTTAGCATAAGGAATCACTCAGGGTTAAATGCAGCAAGAAAACTTTAGCTCATCCAAGGACTGAGAGAAGGGGTGGAGATGGGACTGTTATCACACGGGACAGTCAAGGTCAATTGGTTCTCTCACAATTGATGCTGTTCTAACTGGGTTTGAGATGTGCCTTTGCACAGGCACATAGGTGGGTGGCAAGCAGCTAAAATAAAGCATCATCTCCTTTTTAAATTGCCTACAAAATTAAAAGTACACAGAGTACCAAAGAAAGGCACAGGATTTCCCTAAATTTCCTCCCTTTGAGGTTTTTCTTAAAGTTGGAACTTAAGAAGAAAAAGAATGGAAGAAGATGGGATGAGAGAAAATGAACTACTGAAGTGTTTCACAGAAAGGAGACTGAGCATAGTTGTGTTAATTTTTAAGCCTAAAAAGAGAAATTAACAAACTATAGCAGCAGATCTACAACTTAGAGAGAAGTTTTCAGAAGATCAGCAAAGTGGAATGTTCAACTGGTGAGTAACCAAGGAAAATATAAAATTACTTTCTTAAAATAATCTCCCCAACTCCCTCCAACCCCACCACATCCCAATCTATTGCAGTCTAGCCTAAAGTCAGGAGCAAGCCTCCTGGGATGCACTGGTTAAGAACATGGACTCCAGAGCTTAACTGCCTTGGTTCAAATCCTGGTTCCCCTATCTATTAGTCAGACAAATTCCCTAAACTCTCTGTGCCTCAGTTTCCTCATCTTTAAAATGAGAATATCGATAGTCCTATCTCAGAGTGTTGTTATGAGGATAAAATGCAGTCAGTACATGTAAAGTGCTCAGAACAGTCCTTCTATGTGGCAAGCACTCAATACACCACTAACTACCACCACCATCAGCATCACTGCCATCTTGGAAAGGTCCTTCTCATGCAGGTTTTGCCCCACAGTAGCAACGAGCCCACCATCGCTGCTGAGTACCCAGCATTTGCAAACGTCCCAGGGCTGAGGGGAGCTATAGAATCCTCCCATAGGATTATCCTGACCAAACCCATGAATGTACAAGCTCCCATGATTGAGATCACTTGAAGACAATTTTGAGGATCTGGTCTTTGGACTCTTTATATAACCAATTTATAATATTGAAGCTTCTTTTTTGTTGTTGTTGCCCACAGGTCTCCTGGCTTGTTATTAGTGCTGCCTTGTGTAGGAAGCTGCAATATGATCCTCTGACTAGAAATACTGGCATAATTTATTGCATTATTACTCCCCTGAACTGAAAGCAATTAATTACCTGGAGCAGGATGCACAAGTGAAAATTTATCAGAGGAAAGTGATGAAAAATGTGCCCACTGCTTTAAAATAATAGGTGCTTAATGGTTTTTTTGTTTGCTGGCTAATCTCAGGCATCTTATAAACACCGCCAGCGCAGTTATCAGTTGTGAATTCTGCCCCCCTCCTTTCTTGTTCTCTTATATTATTCTATCATCCCATATCTCCCTTGAGGACAGGAAGAAATGTCTAAAATATTCACTTAAAAGCAGAAGTGAGGCTCCATTCCTCTTCTGCATGGTAAAATTATTAATATAATGTAGAAATACGTGATAAAATATATTCGTATGTTTATCGCCCAAGTTGGTAGCACAAATATATCTACCTGACTGATGTCTCTTTTTCTCTATCACAGCATTTTACTTTAAAACTTATAAAACTCAGGCTGGATAAAAAAGACATTCTAAGGGGCATGTGTATATTAACTGTTGTCTCCAACATCTTGTGACATTCATATAAGCTGCCTCTCAAAATCTTCAAATATGGTCTCCATGGGTGTTTTCCACCAGGCACTTCCCTGGAATCTCTCTTATTACCATCATCGAGCAAGATCCAGAAAGAAAGAGGAAACAAGACCAATAATGTGTTACTGTTTTATTTATAAATTTCATGCACATGTGAAAGATAGAAACGGGGCAAAATTCATTATATTTGTTTCTACTCCTCAGAATTATTCACATCTGTATGATTCCGTAATTGTTTCTTCTATAAAGTTATTGGAGTAATTTTGCTCCGTATATTCCCGATCAATTCCCCCTCTCAAGGGCACAGTTGAAAAGTGATATTTGAAAACGGCCTCTGATAGATTGCATGGTTAGTCAGCAGCAGAGACAAACAACCTAATCCAGCACAAATTAGTTCGGCTGCCAGCAATAGTTTTATACAAAGATGTAAATTATGTTGTCAAAATCGGTCGCTTTCTAGCTTGCTGCTCAGCTAACAAGAAACCACTTTGGCTGATAAAGACGAACACTAAGCTTCCCTCTCTTACAAATTTGCAAATCTGCCATTTCAGCATTCTGTTAGCCACAAACAAACAGCCAGCTATAATTGCTTCTTTTCTTCCGTGGTGGTATTTTTTTCCCCCTCGTGCTGTTCCTTCCAGGCTGCTCTTGGAAATAACAACAACAACAAAGCCCAAAAGCACTACAACAATATACACCAGCAACCCTCAGACAAGAATTTAGGGGAAAGCTGGGAGTCTGCAGCCCGGAGCCTCTCAGCGCCTTCCTTCCCTGTGGCACCCCCCGCCGGGCCCATTCACCCAGGGCACTCCGCACTGGTTGTGTGCAGACCCTGACAATGTCACTCCCCAGCACCGCTATCTAAAGGACTGAGAGGGCAGAAAAAAATTCTTGGCTTTAATGGAAATGGAAATATTCTTTGAACAGCTTTGAACAAGAATTGTCTTTGACAGTAGCCCATCCATTCTTCTTTAGTTTACAAGCTCCCATTCCAGGGAAGGCAGCAAAGCAGAGCACATTTTGAAAAGGGCCTGAGTCGAAAGCTCCACCAGGCTGCCTGCTTTAAATTGGTATCAGATAGATCTTACGCCGGACGGAAAATAATAACGCATTAGAACAGTAATTATATCCAGCGTAAGTCAAATAAATAAATTATAAATTACAATTACCCTTTAAAGTTGCTAGTCTCACTGTTTGCTTTACAATTAACTGCAGGTGCTGCTCCATGTTTTATTACAATCCCAAAGTTATATATTTGAAAGAATGGTACAGATGATTCCTGTTTATTTGTTAAATTAAAGCATTGTTGGTAAAATTACGGCTTAATTAATATTATGGGTACTGTATAACAAAATAGTTTACCTTGTACATAATTTATTTCCACATGCATATCTCAGCCCAGACCCATTACAGCTCCAAGGCAGCTAAAATAAAATATTCCTCCTTTGCTGGCATTTTTCTAAATAGCAGTTCACTAAATCAATATTATTCACTTGGTATTTTTAAAAGCAGTGTGTCTTAATAATTACACAGCATTAGAGTAGGCAATAATTTTACTTGCTAAGCATATTAAATTTAGCAAACCATCAGTCAAATAGTTTGTTCTTTCTCAGAATGTGTAAGCAGTGAGTGAGTTTGGAATCATGTTCCTTTGGTATAAATGTCACATAGGGTTTAAGAATGCATCTGTGACTCCCTAAGCCAGCCCGGCACTATATATCTTTATTAGTTTCAGTGGTCAGTGCAGTGACCAGTTGTTTATTCTCATTACTCAAGACAAGGTGAGCCACTGGGTAGTGACTGAAATCACAGCTAAAAACATATGACTTTGCAGAAAGTGAAAACTGTAGACAAGGCTACATGCATGCGTATGTCCTGAATGCCTGCTCAGAAAAGGGGGCCGGGGGATGGGCAGGAAAGCAGATAAGTAAACACACACACACACACACACACACACACACACACACACACCAGTTTGTGTGCATGAGAATTCGATCTGTCCTGACCCTCTTATCTTTGGGGTATCTTGCATCTCTCATTGTTCCTAATTCATTGTAAAACACCATTAATTCTATATTTGTCCTGTCTTTGTTCATGTCTCCGTTCATTCTTTCTTTCTCAAGCTCACAGAAAACACCACATGAACCTTCTCTCTTCCTATGCCACCACCCCTAAATAAAGTAAATCCCTTTTAAAATCAAATTCCATTCTCTCTCATAAACACACACACACACACACACACACACACACACACACACACACACAGAGAGATTTTTGTTTTCCAGAAAATCAATTCATTCATTGCATAAAACCAAAGCGGGTGGATTTTACCTGAGTTGTAGGTAACTGCCAGCACAATCAATTCAACATTTGATTGATGCACCTAAAGGTGCTATGGCCCCTGGATTATGTGTTTTAGGTAAATGGCTAAAACCCCTTTATAATCATGGAGGGGAGAAGGAGAGAGAGGTAGAAATTAGCAACTAGTGCCAGGAAATGCTTCTCTATCTACAAAGAAAGACAGCAGCCCACACTTTCTCCATCCTCCTCATTCCTTCTCTACTGGGAGGCAGCCCAGACTTCTCCTTCCCTGGCCCCAAGAGAGGCCACCCCAGGATCAGGCCCCAGCAGGGCCTCGGAGAAGCCTCTCACTCATCTACTACAGCCAAAGCCTAACTACACACACACGTGGTTCCCCAGAGCTCCTGAACCTCAGGGAAATGCCTCGATGGTCTTCTATGCCCAGGGAGCATATAAACACCTAGTGATTCACTCAGCCTCTTCTTCATGGGCAGCACAAATCTGCGTCTGCCCTGGGAGAGGGCAGTTCTCTGGGTATTTGCTCAGCATCTGCCAAGATACATACCGACCAACAGCAGCCAGCTGGCTAATCCAGGAATGGGACAGGGACACCTTCCAGGGAGAATAGGGACAGTGCAGGAGGTGGGGTGGGGACCACAACATTCAAGGTTATCGTTCAAAATAACCACAGAAGAGAAACCACAAAGTCAAAAGGATTAATTGTCCAATGAAATACCCACCCAGCAATTCCTACAGGAATAACTGCCAGTCACTTGGATAGGGTGCTTCAGGAAGGAATCACAGACGAGGTGGGGTTTTAACTAAGCCTTGAAAAGCAATTCATAATTAGAGTGAAGTAAAGAGAAGATGGTTAAGAGGAGCGAGACTGTATGCACTGGAGGCTAGAGGAGCGGGACTGCAAGGCATCGAATTCCAAGGACCACTCCTGCCCACCCAGGGCCAAGCACAGGGCACGTAACAGTGGGCCACGCTGCCCCCGCCCCAGCCAAACCCACAGCACAACAAGCAACAAACTCCTCAACCTGAACCCCACTTGCCCCTAGGTTCTCAAGGCTGATATTTTTAAATGAGATATTCTAGCTGCATTAAGAGTATTAACTGAAAGTGGGTTCAGTTTTTACATATGTGCCTGAATCGTACACCTATGTTATTTCATAGCAGGTAGAGCTTATTCAATACTTTCTTTTCCTGATACCTACAATCAAGATTGAGGTGGGGCCGGCCGAGTGGCACGGTGGTGGTTAAGCTCTGGCTTAGGAAGCCAGCGGCCCTGGTTTGGTCCCACATTGAGGGCCAGTAACACTACCCTCAAAAAAAAAAAATTGAGGTAGATCTCCCAAAAAATGACTGGTCTCCCTGATGAAAACATGAACAGGCCCAATCTGTGAACACACAGCCGTCCTTCCCAGGCCAGGCAACATGCACTTCTGGGACCTGCTCTGAGTGTGCGTGCCAGGACTCTCACCAGAGATGCCACGGGAGTAGACCTGGCACCCAAATGAGCATCGATAATACAACATGGCACTTAGGGTAAGCTAATGGCATGGGAGCAAAATACGATGAAAGAAAGAAAGGAAAAGGGGAAAGCTTCCAAATTATTGAATGCACTGTGCTAGGCACTTACACATACACTTACAGATTAGGACACTGGGAGTGGGGTTAAATGATTTGCACTCATGGGTCACACAGCGATCAGCTGTGGAGAGGCCACTGTGAACCCAGATCTACCTAACTGTGAAGTAGATGCCGCCCTCCCTGCCTTATACCTCAAGAAGAGCTGCTATGTGACAGCGAGCCAGTGCACAGGAACCTCTTCAGGAGAGATAAGCTGTGATACTGAAGAAAGGTTCAAAGAAGATTGGGTAGAAATAAATGTTGGGAAAGTAGCATTGTGACGTGGGTATTTCTTCCCCAATTCCAGCTCAACAATAGGAAAACCTTGGGAGCTTTGTATATTCACACCCCACCCTACAACACACATCCCTTTAACATAGCGATGAACGACAACTCTTGATATTGATTAAAATGATCAGGATGCACTGCAAACCTACTCAGGAGCTACAACTATAGACACTGGGAGGGAAATTTCCCTAATACCTGCAGCTATCTTCCCTCTGAGAGTATCCAGCAGACACAGAAAGGACCAGGACTCTACATAAGCAGGACAACAGGATGGGAGATAAGGAGGGAGGGAGGGAGGGAGGGAGGGAGGGAGGGAGGGAGGGAGGGTGGGAGGGAGGGAGGGAGGGAGGGAGAGAGGGAGGGAGGGAGGGAGGGAGGGAGGGAGGGAGGGAGGGAGGGAGGGAGGGAGGGAAGGTGGAAGGGAGGGAGGGAAGGAGATAGACAATACACGCTATATATAATATTATATACACACATGTGTGTGCACACGTGAGAGAGTGAGTGTGTGTGTGTGTGTGTGTGTGTGTGTGTATGGCAAAGATGACGCACAAAGATAGAAGCTTATGGTAAAGACGAGAAGAAGAAAAGGGAGAATTAAAGAAAATGAATCTTGAAAGCAAATTTTCCCATCCTTTTTACAGTGTTATTTTGTAATGAATAGCATTTTCATAAGTCAGAATTACAAAGAGGAAAAAAGTCCAACTTAGAGTCAGGACAGACTCAGGAAATGTTTAAAAACAAACAAACAAACAAAACAGCAGGTGAACTGCATTATAAGATGGAGATACAAGAGCACTAACAACTCAGGCCATGATTCATTCCTAAAGAACATCCCTGAGATGAGTACAGTGCATTGCTATTCACAAAGTTCCTCTGCATTCATCATCTCATGTGATCTTCCTAGGAGAGAGCAAGATGCTTATTCTCAATATCCTCACCTTCTAGCCAAGGAGATAAAGGCCCGGGGAGTTGACTTGTCGGAGAGCACAGTCAGCCTTTGGTGGCACCGGTCTTCTAAGGTCCACACCCATACTGATGCCTTCTCTTCTAGAGGAGCCGCAAGTTCAAACATGGATGGACTGTGATACAAAATATTATGGAGGAAACAGAAAATGGTGCTTGACTTCAAAAGCTGTATGACCAAAAACGGAACCCATGTAATAACTCAGGGAGACAGAACAGAGTAATGAAAGATGGGGAAGAACAAGACATGGTTCTGAAGTGATGAGATAGCTTTAGCTGGAGCAGAGTACACAGACAAAGGAGTAGCAAGGGAAAAGCCCAGAGAGAGAAGACTGAGGGCTGCAGTGCATGCCAAGCTAAAGAGACTGCACTTGGTTGTATAAGTCAGTGGGAGCCAATGAATGGTTCTGAGAAAGGAGACTAGCATGATAACAGCAGTATCCTGCAGTATTCTGGGAGAATACAAAGTATTTAATGGCACCACTTGACACAGAAAGGACACTCAAATATGCTGAATTGGCCAAATTCTCTCAGTAAAAGTGAGACATGGGCTACCACTTTGCTTTGATATCAGGGTACCACCAGGTACCCTCAACCAGCCATGTGCTAAATGATAAAGGCTCACTTCTTCCACTTAGAGGTTACGCCTGGGGATCCTTCACAGCCTTCCCTACATGCATGCCCTTATGCTGCTGCCTGCAGCCCTGGCCTCTTCAGGCTTCTCCTCCCCACTATGCTGTCCATCTAGAATGGTTCAAGATCAGAATCTCACCTGGATGCCTCTCTGTACCAGAATGCACATGTCTTGGAGGTGACTGCCACTAATCTGATAAAGGGACTCACACCAGGGCCACAATGGCTGCTGAAGTCAGTAGTCTGCCTTCCGCACATGTGCACTTCCTTGGCAACTGTCAGTACCGTAACCCAGGGATACAACACTGGGATGGGCTTGGATCATCCCCAGCCCCACGCCCAGAGAGTCTGGTCCACTAGGTCTGGGACAGGGTCCAGGTATCTGCTTTTTTTAAAAAAATCATCTCCAGGCGATTCTGATGTTCTGACAGATTTGAAATCACTGAAATGCCACAGATCAGGGATTACAGACACCCTGACAAAGAGAATATGGTGGTATGTTCTAGCCTTTCTAGGTCCCTTCAAATGAAAACATATAAGAGGTGCCCTACAGTACCCCAGCACAATGTCTCCTTCAGATTTCCCCAATGCCTAGAATTATGCTATGAAGCTAGATCCAGACACATACAGCTATCTTCATAAAAATCTCATTAAATCAGAATTTGAGATTATTCAGAAACAACCCACACTAAAATTGACTTTGCTCTATTAGTCAGAGAATAAACATAATAAAGGTGATAAAGAGTGTGTTTATATAGGTATATCTATATGTAGATAAAGATATATTGGGCTGTCGGAAAAGTTGTGACGTATGTTTTTTGTGGCAAAAATGCGTCATGACTTTTCCGACAACCCAATATATACACACAGACACATATATACACACATACAAGCATTGCACAAACTACCTTTCAAGCCATAGACACTTATCATCTGGTGCTCTGGAGAGTAACAGCTTTCAGTAATCTGAGAACCACATTATAATTTTCAGCATATCTCTACAGTTGTGCTATTATATATGTAAAATTTTTCCCTCTGATTGGCTCATTTTTTCTACTAATTCAGAAACAAAAAAATATATAACTTATAATACAGTCATAAATGGGTAGCCAATATTATTTGAAATAAATAGAAGTCAACCATAAACATACACAGTTATTAAAATTTAAAAGGCCGATTCCATGTACTCTAAAATTGTCCTATACCACCCATGATCCACCACTTTGGGCAATGCTGATCTGGAACCAAACATCTCATTTGACAGAAGAAGGAACTGGCATTCAGAGAGGTAAAGTAATTTGACTAAAGTTACAGAGCCCCTAAGCAAAAGAAGCATCATTCCAGTATCCTGCTCCTTCATTCATAAATGTTTTTTATAGTATGAATATTCAACTGATGCATAAATAGCAAATCACAGCCATAGCCATATTCTCATTAAAATAAGTACTCCAAGTACCTCTCCTTGGCAATATTTAAGGGTCCTAGTTCAAACAACTTTGTTTCTATCTGAAAGTAATTAAAGGTTGTTGTTTTTTCTTTCTAAAAACATTTGTCATACATACTCCTCATTAATTCTTATACTTCCCCTTGTACCAACAATTGGCTGCTTTCACAGCAAATTTCATAAAATAATACTTTAAATAACACTTGTATGTTTTTTATTTGAGGTTGACCCTCATGTTTTACAAAATAATATGCATATTTTTAAAGATATTAGTATACCGAGCAGTCAGAGATCACGTATATGACTTAGTTATGATTCGTCATCAACAGCCAGAAAGCCACTGCAGCCTGTGGGGTCTCTCTACTCAACACCAAGTCTTCATGTAACAGAGATGAAGGAAAGGACAATGGTCATCCTTCATCAACCACCAAGATTCACCCAGTTTATGGCATAAACTGACCATAAGCCATGGCTACTGCTGAAGAGCTTGCTAAGCAGTGATGGAGTCCCCAGGTCATGGTCAAGGCTTGGTAATCACCTACTAGTGGCAGCCACTCAATACAGATGCTCCAGTGTGGGTTTATTCCTCCTATCTTCCTGTATCCTCAGGTTATAATAAGGATACCTAGACCATAATTCCAAAAAAAAAAAAAGAGAGAAAATAACACAGATATCCACAAAAACTCCTTATAAATTAAAGAGTGCATCATGAGTAACACAGCTATTACTCAATGAATACATTTCCATTGTGTGCTCCATGCTATGTTGTCAGATAAATGTATAAAACACATGTACTGAAGAGGCAATGAGAGTATGGGGTTGGGTCCCCCTCACCCCACCCTCGCCACCACCACCCAGCAACTTCTAGAGAGAGAAAAAAGACAGCTGGATTGAGGTGGGGGTAGGAGTAAGGAGAAGGCAAGAGAGGAGGGAGACTCTGGGAGGCAGAAGGAGGGAAGAGAAAAAAAGTACTAGGGTTTCTTTCTTCCCTTTTTTCCCTTAGTCTGTGGCATGAAAAAAACAATGGCTTTTCTGAGGCACAGTGCAGACAAGGCAGCTCTGAAAAAACTAATGGCCGTGATTAATGACAATGGGCTGGAGGAGAGTAGGGACACAGCCGCCACATACATCATCCCTTCCCGTCAGTCTCTGCTCCTCCCTGCCCCTCTTCCTCCTACCAGCAAGGCATTATAAAAACGTCTTATCTGCTCTGGACGCTTCTGTTAAAGCTGTAATCACAGCTAGACCCCCACCCAAAAGAAAAACAAAGAGTGAGAAAGAACAGCCAAAAAAAGAATGGCGCTCGAGAAGGGTAAAAGAGGGAAGAGTGAGGGAGAGAGAGAGAGGGAGAGAGAGAGAGAAGGGGGGGGTGGGGGAGAGAGAGAGAGAGAGAGAGAGAGAGAGAGAGAGAGAGAGAGAGAGAGAGAGAGAGAGACAAAGAGGTGATAGGGTGAACAAGAAAATGGCATGTAAAATAACTATAAGATATTCCAGGGGAAAATGTGCAGGCTGTAATCATTCAAGATTTCAGCAACTTGACTCCTCACATGCTGAAGCCACATTTTCAAGGTCTTATCTGCCATATGGTTCCCTGTTTGGATGATTTATTAGGTGTAGAAAGCACACTGATAAATTTTACTGCATTTCCCTGAATAGGCAACCTATGGTGTCAATAACAAAGCTCAGGCGACTTTAATGAAAACTGCAAGCACCAAAGGGTAACCATTTATTTATGAGTCGCTATAGTATTACTAGGACAAAATTTATCTTCCCTTCTCACGCACTCTGTAGAAACCAAATCTGGTCAAAGTAACAGAGATCACATCCATATGTCAGTGGTTTGCTAACATCTCTCCTGCATGAAACACTGGCTGTTGCTCTGGAGAAATTGTTTGGTGCTTTCAAGTGACCCATTTTGCATAAGAAATCTTATTTTTATGAAAAAACAAGGCGAAACCTGAAGAACTCTGCAAACACTATAGCCTTAGCAATCACACTTAAAGGCAACTGTGGAATCCTCTCATTTTTCTTTACGCAGAAAATGGGACAGCTGCCCCAGGGGTAGGGATGAAAAAAGAGAGGGTGGTGTGCAGATGAGGAGGAGAGAGATTTAGAGATCTAGTCCAATCCATAAATATTTTAAATTTACCAGTGCACACAACACTGTTCCCCTCTATCCAGTCTGCGTCTTAGGACACCAGTCATGGAAATAAGTAAAAACCTCCATTTTCCACTCAGTGCACAGTTTCCATCCCTGCCCCCTCACTGCCCCTAAAATGCCTCTTTCCTTGGCTGGTGGCTATCTGCAAATCTGATGTATGTGTTATTTTTATAACAGAGAAACAATCCAACTTTTTAAAACTCCAAAGGCAGAAAACGAATGACCAAATTCAGAGGGGGAAAGACACTGTCGAAAAGGGGAGGAAAGCCAGGTCGCGCTGTTCCATCCTGAGCCACAGTTAACTGCTGCAACAAAATATTTGGCCCGATTTTCAAGTCTACAGTTTTCCCCACTTGTGTAACATGCCTGTTCTGAGTGAAGACAGCCCTGCCCAGGAATGTCAAAAGAAGGAAGGGTAGAGAAGGAGTTCGACCACAATAGCACACATTTGAGTAATGCTCTTAGCACAGCAAACCAACAAAAGCAAAAGCAGAGGGAAAAGGCTGGGCCGAGGACTTGACCTAAGCACATCTCAACCTTCATTTCTTTCTCACCAAAGCTAATGCCCTGAAAAACTCCTCCGCTGGATAATTTTCCCCAGGTTTGTTTCGTTTTATGCTTTTGAATTTTATACAGCTTTTTCCTGGTGCTGCAAGAATATTTCCTCCAGTACTTGCACAGAGAGAGGGCACAAAAGGTTCTCATCAATGCTATTGCCTCTCTATGCCTAGCATGTCCAAAAAAAGAGAGAAATAAGCAAACTCTTTGGAAATCTGAACAAAAATAATCAACATTTTAGAGAAAAACCTCTTTTCACATTTTCACATCATACATAATAAACAATTAAAAGTCATCTTGATCAGTTCAATTACTGCCATGCCTGCTTTTAAAATCTGCTTAGTGAAATGGCATCAATTAAAGTTTAATGCCTTATAAAAGATCATTCGAGTATTACAGTAGAATTAGGAGGAAATAGGTGCTGCTTGGGCTCTGACCATATTTTTTAGAGTTCCTCAACCAGAGAGATTTACAAGAATATTCATTATGGCCTAGATTGCTTTCAATTCAGCCACTGCTTTATTAAAAGAGGTAGGGTAAAGGCCCAGCACGGTTCACAGCACACCCAACCAGCTGCGTTTTCAGTTTGTTAAATATTTCAACTAGTTTTCAGAGGCATCAGCATAAGTAAAACCTTGCACTTATTTTTCTACACACTTTTCCTCTTAATTTTTAGCCCCCTGAGTATTTCCAAAGGAAATCTAATCCACATAAGTCATTTGCACTTAGCTCACACCAAGTGACATTTGAATGAGTTATATGTGTTCCTGGAAGTCCCATCACCCTTTTCAGTGGGCCTCTGAAAGCCTGTCATTCTCGGGAAGTCCCATTCTGAGGAGAATTAATAAATGTGAACCTCAACACAGCACATGGAACCAGGGTAGGAGGAGGAGGCTGGAAGGACATAAACGGGTAACGGGGAATCCAGGGCAACAGGGCATCTCTTTTTGAGGGCCTGGTAAACAGGACCGACTTGCACAGTTGTTCAGGTTGCTCACTATGCAATGGGGTTTGGCCAAGGGGACAGGTGGGGACTAAAATCCAGGCCATGCTTCACCTGGCCAAGTTCAGGTTCTGGCCAGAGGCTGCATCTACCCAGAGAAAGGGGAAACCTTTGTCTAATTCCCCCCAAAGGCACTGTATGGGCTAGCTGCTGATAAAGGCACTTTAAGAAAATCAGGGTAAGCTGGACACAAAACAACAAATGCTGTATGATTCCACTAATAGGCGGTACCTAGCGTAGTCAAATTCATAGAGGTAGAAAGTGGAATGGGGGCTGCCTGGGGCTGGAGGCAAGTGGGAATGGGACTTGTTTAACAAGCACGGAATTGCAGTTTGGGAAGATAAGAAAGTCCTGGAGATAGCTAATGGTGATGGTTATACAACCCTGTGAGTGTACTTAATGCCACAGAATTGTACACTTAAAACGGTAAGTTTTACATCATATATGTAAAACAAAAGAAAATATCCAGCCACACAGCACTGTGGACTCTCAGATACAGATTCCGCTCTCAGGCAGGCTTTCCACAGCCCATGCCGTTGACCCCACTCCTGAGAGCGTGGGGGGGGGGCGCGCGTATTATCACCACAAACATCGGCCGGCCGGATGCTACCTTTTCCAACCTCTACTCCTACGACCCGTCTCTCGCCTCCGACAGTCACTGAGGAGCCAGGTCTAATGTCTAAGGTCCCTGGCCCCAAACCAGCAGGCTCCTCTCTCAGCCTGTCCTCCCTCTGCCTGAGTCCTCGGCCAGTTTCAGCCTCAGCTAATGGCCTCCCTGTCCCCAGCCTCACCCCACCCCGAACCCTGTAAGAACAGAGGCGCGCTTTCACCCAAGTCCACACACCCCCCCACACACACACACACACACACAGAACAGTTCATTACTTCACACACTTTAAGTTTCCACCCATACAAGGCCAACTCAGGAAGAAGAAAAGTTCATGACTCCTATAATTTGTGGTAAAATTTAGTCTTAAGCTGAGCCAAAGAAAGGGTTTGCCGTGAAAATTCACAATATAAATAAGACTTGAGGGGAAAACGTTCAAGCAAAGAGAGGAAATTATTCTTCAAGGTTTGAGTTCAATAGTATATTTTATGGAGATTTTATTGCCAATTATATACACATTAAAGAAAACATTTTGTGTCAGGATTGGGAAGCCTGGTCCTCCCTCTGCCACACATGCAGGAGCCCGGCCCGTTAAGTCCCTGGTCACGCTCAAGGTTTCTGCATCCACAGAACGGACAGAGAATTTCCAGGGTCCTTCTGGGCACCATCGGACAATGAAATGAGTGTAATGTACTCTGCATATTTACATAAAGCAGCACGTGTGTGTGTGTACATACATGTAACAATGAGGTCTGCTACTGGGTAGAAACAATTTGTCAGTGACTTAGAAACATTTTCTATACTTAAGGGTGATCAAGCTGAAACTATTAATAGATAGTGGTGGCGGCTGCACAACCTTGGGGATGTACTAAATACCACTGAATCGTCTGCCTTCGAATGGTAAAATTTAGGTTGTGTGTATTTTACCACAATTGTTTAGAAGTGACAAAGCTGTATTTCTTTTGAAACATTAAATAAGCTCACACTTCCTAAGCTGTAACTCAATACAGTCTGTCCAAGTTAGTAGGATTTCGCAGCGCTGTACTATCCTATCCACTCCACCCAGGTGAGTTTTCAATGTAGGCCCAAGGCCTGGTAGTGTTATACTGGGGTCAAGTCCTGGAGACTGGGCATTCTCTCTGGCCAGCCAAGCATAAGGCTTCACTTTCTACCCAATCAGGAGGCCATGGCCCCACCCGTCGGGAATATCCTTGGTAGACAAAATACCTGTTGATGCCTGTTCCCACAGGAGGGTAACACAAAGCAGGCATCCTGGGGGCCCAGTACTGCTTGACGTTCACACCAGTGCATCACAATTGCATAACTCATCACAACATATACTCACTCAGGTCTTCTCTTTGGGCCCAGGGTGGGGCTCCCTCCAGTGACCACAAGGCTTAAAGATGTGGCAAAGCTTCTTATCCCAATTTTCAACTTTTTTAAGCAAATAAAGTGCTCCCATGAACTGGACAGTCAAGAATTTTCTTACAAAGGTGAAAATTGCTGAGTTCTCTTAAGATGCCACATTTACTCCTTCCAGAATTAGGAAGTGGAGGGCAGAGATTGACAACTAAGAAGATGGATAGTATAACTACAGATATTACTCAAATGAAGCTCACTGATCCATTATTTTTAAAACCTCATTCTCCAAAACTGGAGCTTTCAGTCCCAATTAATGGCCTTTGACAAGAACTAGAGTCCTGACACTTCATTCATGAACAACCCTACAAATGAAAAGGAGGTGGGGAGTGCCCTGACCAAGCCCATCTCCAAGCAGTGCTCTCTTACTCAAGCCTCCCCAGGGCCCCTGCAAATCACTGGTTCTGGATCCACTGCACGGATATTTGAAAATGACATAATCTCCTCTCAGAGCCTTTAAATAAGTCCATTTTGTGGAGTAAATAATGAATTGTCTCTAGGAATTCAAACCTATGAGTATTTCTTTGAAGCTTCCTGTTGCCAATACTTTGGGTTTTATTCCTCCCAGCCTAGAGAGGACTGACTGCATGTCACTGGCGTGCTCCCAGCTTCTAATTATCTCCAGGGAAGCCCTGTTCTGTTAGGTGCTATGCAAGATTAATGTGGCCTGTGGACAAATGAAGGAGGGCTAGGGAGAAATCAGAGGTGAAGTGGCTTTTTGAGGGGGCAGCAGTGAGTAAAGTGAAGGGTCACTGCACTCAGACAAACAGGTGCTGGAGTTAAAGGTCTATGGTGACCAACTGGAATGTGGCCCTTGACCAAGGAGGCAAAGCCAGGCAGAAGCAGTAAAATAAAGGGGTTCTTTGGACGAACCAGTAAACAGAGAGATGTCAGACTCTAGTGTGAAGTGCAAACTTGATCTGTCTCATTAGCTTTATCCTCAAAAGACCAGGCTCCCCACTTCACAGTTACTGGCTCCACTATTCCACTGCTCCCAAATCAAGCAACTCCCAATCTGCGATGCACAGATGGAAGACAAATGTGGGTCCCTGTCTGGCTACTGGCTTTTTAACCACCATGGCCAACCTCTCGGTGGTTGGGTGCCCACCAGCAGCAACCAGAGAACTGGTTCAAAATAGAAACTTTTGGGCTCCACCAAAATCCACTGAATGAGAATCTCCAGGAGCGGCGCCCAGGAATCTATATTTTTTAAAGCTTCTCGGGTAATTCCAACACAGCAGTCTTACAAACCAGCATTTGGGAACCACTAAATTATCTCACTTGCTTTCACATGAGGTTAAAAAAAAAACAACAAAAACCAATACTGTCATTACAAGGCCTAAGCCAGGCAGGGATTTTCCTTTAAAAAGACAAAGATGCTCACCCATAATGCTGTACTGTTCATTTACAGGTCATTAAATGTGGAGAAAAGGAAGGCAAGAGACCCAAGAAGACCATGCATTAAAAACAGATTTCAATATAAGGACATCCCAAGAAATACAATACATATTACATAAAACAACTCCCATCTGCATTAGCTCTAACAATAATTAAGACAAATCCACCAAGGAAAAAATATCAAGTAGGTCAATTTTATTATTGCAAATCTAACACACTGAAAATTTGCAGAAATTTTAACAGACATTTACTTTCCTATGATATGTCAAGGATGGACTTGTTCATTACATAAAAAAGACTGATAGAAACAGTTGAAACTCGTAAGAGGACAGTTGTGAAATGTTTTAATCACTTTGGATTAGCCATTTTTATAAATTTTTACAATATGTGCCAAATATTTTTAACTAGTCATTAAAACTGTCCTAACAATCTCTACTGTAGACTTTGATACCTAATTCAAATTGCTGTATCAATTTGGAAGCTACAAAATCAATTTTCCATAAAGTATCATTTGGGTTTCACTAATCCAAACTGGCCTCCTTCCTAATTAGGTTGAATTCATGGGGTTTTATTGTAATGCACTGCCAAATCCAATATAAACAACTCGGAACTTTGTGCTATTTTGGATTATCATACCATCCCTCCCCTCCATTAGCAGGGATGACCAGAGGTTGCTAACATCATAAATATTTAATGGATAGTAACACTGTCCCTTGCCCCCAGAAATAGAGATGCAGACACAAACATACTTTCAGATCTATTTGTAACCCTGCTTTCTGCCCTCTCTCTTGCTCGTGGCAAAGAGTGAATTTTCCCAGTACAAAGAGAAATGGCGATCGACTAACTCAAACCAAAGGTAAACAGAAACAACGTCAAAAGAAAGAAATGAAAATTTAAAAAAAAAGACTGCAGCAGCTTTGGGAGCAGTCTCCATGCCAAGAGATCATCACCTCCTCTAAATGTCCCCAGTCTTCATAACATTTGAAATCCAAAGGAACAGTGGAAGTCCAGGACCTTGGGTCAGGTACAGAGTCTGAACTACAGAGAGCCAACAGGAAGAACCAAAGTAGCCCAGAGAGAGCCTTTGGGACTTAACAAGAAGCTAGGAGTCAGAGAGAAAATGGAACTTCAGCTTTAAAAAAAATAGCAGTTTGGGTTGGTTTTTTGTTTTTGTTTTTTTTCTTTTCTGGTTTTAATAGTTTCATTGCACCTTTGTTTTAGAGGCACTTCAGGAGTTCTGATATTTTCTTTCAATGGAGAGGAAATTAAACCACATGGTAAAGTTGACATCACCATCTCACACCTTAACACAGACATATGCATGCGTGAGCACACATACATGTGGCCTCAGTTTTGTTTTGTTTAAGAAGGGAAATCACCAGAAGTGAAATCTTCTTATCTCCCCATTAGAAAGCTGGGGTTATTTGGAAGAAGGATAAGACTGGGAAGAGAGCCCTTAATCACCACGACAGCCATCACCATCTTTCTCCTTCAACTACTCACATAATAATAAAGGTTCCGGACATTCGAGCCAGAGAGATTCCGATTTCTATTCCAGCTTCACCTCATCTTCCTGTGTGACCTTAGACAGGTTAACATTTCTGGGACCCAGCTCCTTCATCTTCAAAATGCTGACAATTGTCTTGATGCCAGTCACCATGATTCCATCACCAACATCCCAGCAGAGGGATGCTTTAGGACACAGGCCCTGGCAGTCAGCCTCAAATCAAAGTGTCCTACCAGTGACCTCTCAAGGTATTTATCCTTCTTTTATTGTCCTCCCACTGTGGGGGAACAAAATGCTTAATTATCCCACAGTGTAAAAACTTTCTCGGTGCTATTCTCTGTTTGGGGGCAAACGTGGGAAACTTTGGAATATATCCAAATGTTAAACAGGCTGAGTCTTTTATTATTATTATTATTATTAGTAGTAGTAGTAGTAGTAGTAGTAGTAGTAGTATTTGGGAACTGCCATGGTCATTGGTTACACATTGCTTTCATGCTACAATGGCATAGTTGATTTAAGGAGGGCACAGCTCACAGTGCCATGTAGTGATTGAACCAGCAACCTTGGTGTTATCAGCACAGCGCTCTAACCAACTGAGCTAGCCAGTCACCCCCAAACAGTCTGAGTCTTGAGTGGACCTGCTGCAAACAGGCGTGGGACAGGCTGTCTTCTAATGGGAATGTTTCCTGTCAGCTGAGCTATTTGACATCTAACCAGCAACAGGACCATCACTATGAAGAAAAGACTTTGAAGAAGACACTCACACCCCAACTCAGAGAAGTGATGATCAGGACTGAGAAGTCAAGTCTCGTCACACCCCATCCCAGGATGTCCCCATGACACGGTATTTAGGCATATTAATGGTGGAGCATTCCTGGTGTAGTTTGGTTTTGTCTATCTAAGGGGCTTAATCTGGGATCCCAAGGACAATGTTGAGGGCAATCCAGGAATCTCTGAAACTAAAGTTTTATGTTAATATGCATTTTTCTGGGACAAATGGACATAATTGCCATCAGATTCTCAAATATTTCACCTTAAAATATGAAGAATCACTGTTCCGATACAATTATTCCCTCTCTTTCCCTTTCTAAAATTGCAATGCCTTATGCTTCTTGTGAATTTTATAATATCTCCTCATCTCTGTTCTCCTAAAAGTGTTTTATGGTATATCAAAATTAGGTCAATAATATTTTCAGAGATTTTTAAAAACACTCAGACACCTACCATACATCTGCAAGTTCTGGCTAGTAATTACAGCCAAAGTGTCTTGGTAGTCCGGGTATCGCCATTAACCATAGTGGGAGAAATACTTTTTAAAAGGACATTCTTACTAATAAAACAGATGCTAAACTTGACTCAATTTAAAAGAGAAGCTTCAAATTTTCATGATTTTCCTTCTTTACCTGAAATCCACTTTATGAAATACTGACTTTTAAAAAACTTTAAAGTCAGTCAGTCTGACTATATCCAGAATGGTAAGATCCCGAAATATATAAGCCATTGCTACTAAGCCCCAAGATATAAGGGTCCTCTTTAGTAGAAAGCTGGGTTACTGTCCAGTTGAAACCTAACTATCCATCATAAATGCCTTCAATACATTTGAAATAGCAGGGTGGACAGATTCTCTCACACTGAGGGTCATTTATGAAGCGATCAAAGGCTGTGGTGGGAAAAAGAAGGATGAAGAGGGACAGGGCTTTATAGAATGAATAACTTTCCTCATTCTCAATATTTCTTGTATTCTTTTACAACAAATTGCTTGGCTCTTGAGAACAGACTCATAAAAGAAGTGAAATATATTTTTCTACCCTGAATCTGAACTTTTTTTTAATAGATAAAGTTGTAATGACCCTTTCCAAACAATATGAGCCAACACTTCAAATTTTTCCATTGTTTCAAAGACACAAATTACTCTGTGCATCTATATCTATCAACTGAATGAGAAAGGAAAGCACATGAAAGTCATCTGAAAGACAACAGCTCCTAGGAGTTATGCTTGGAAGCTGGAAAAGCCCAGTAATCCCCCTACCTAGATAAACAGTTCTCCAAAAGACCAGAGGGACCAACAGGGTAGCAGGACCAAGCACTTGAATGTTATAAAAGAGACTCCATATTGGACTTTGGGGAGAGAATCCAACATGCAGCTCCTTTATGGCTGGCCAACCTCTCTACGGCACATCCCTACCTTGAGTGGAAGGGAATCAAAACAAGACAGTATCTTCAAAAATTTACATACAATTCAAATGGAATTTCTCCAAGCTTAGAAAATTTGAAGTTTATTCAGTCCATATGCTATCCCAGGTTTTTATGCCTTCTTTTTTAAACAAATAGAACTTAGAGACAAGCAGCCATTTCGTGGTCACTCAAGATCAAAATCCCTCCTCCAGTAACCACAAATCATGAGTGACAGCAACTGTGCGTCATTTCGAATGTTTGGGGATTATTTTTTCCTCCTACTAAGAAACTCACTGGATGCACTTTGTAAAGTGTCTCAGAAGGCCTACCCAACTCTTCTTCCATTAACAGCAACCATATGGCATATGATTTGACCTACCATTGTGCTCCTTAAACCAGGATTTAGGGAAACTGATAATTTAATAGGGTGACTATTCATCACAGAAGACACAATTCTGGAAGAGAAAAGAAGTCACATAGAGCATTTTTCTCATGGAAAAAGTAAGTCTTTGCAGTAAGGTAGATCACCTCCACTATGTGAGTCAAAATTCATACCTTCATGGAGGAAATGGTATAGCATATTCTAGTTAGAAAGACACTAGGTCAAATCCTACCTTTGCCAATTGACCCTGTACAAATTACTTCATCTGACTCTCAGTCTCAACACTTATAAATTGGTAATGATAATAACATACCTAGTTCATAGGGTTGTAACGATTAAATGAGATAAACCAATTGGTTCATGTAAACCAATGGACACAGTATCTAGCACGGTGTCTAGCAATCATTCAATAAATGTTAGTTTAACTATTGCTATTACTACAGTGTTTAATTACCAAAATCAAGGACAAGGACTGAAAAGCAAGACACTGTTTCTCCGCTTGATTATGCCTGTAATTCTTTTTTTATTTTTATAAAGAAACACCCTTTCTCCTGGGGGAGGCAAGTATTAGAACCACACAGAACATTTTGAGAATGTCCGTTATTCCCATTATTTTCTTAAGAATTAGATTGTTCTGAACACTTTCATTCTCTCCTTGCATCTTCCATCACTGTTCTCAAGGGGTCAAATTAACAAGGGAATCAGTGTTCCTCGTCCCTAACTTTAAGAAGAGTCAGAATTCCCAGGCTTAGAGATGTCCCTTTGAGCAGCTCAGAGGCATCTCAAACCAACAGGCAAGAAAGAGCAGCCATTCATGGAACAAATAAGTGATTTGCATTTCCAAGGATGTGGGGAAACATATTAGTTATAATTAGCAAACATGCAGAGTCTCTGTGACAGCTTCACTTTACAAACCCTTGAATGTTTGACAAGAAAAGGTCATGTTTTGTAAAATCCTCAAAAGGTCATTCAATAACAAATCACATGAATGAAATCGCAAGGGTTCAGGGAGGTTAACAGAAACACCACAGGCAGTAAAGTGCGTTTTCAAGGTAAACAAGGAAAGAGGGAAAGCGGCCTTGCCTCAGCTCTGGAAGGGTAAAATACAAGCAATCTCTAATTTACCAAACACTATAATTTCAAGACATTTTCTCTGTACTGGGCGGTTTAACACCGAATGTTATTTCTCATGTTCAGCACACTTGGAGGATTATCAGATAACAGCCCAGCAACATTTCAACAGTTCTTCAGAAGGTCTAGGCTGACCTTAGCTAAGGCTTTCTTTTATATTTTTTTTATTTCATAAATCTCATGAGTGGATTCCACTTAAAACAAATCGGTGGCTGCATACATGGCACGCACACCCACACGCCTCCAAGGATGGTCCCTACGCAGCAGCCACCCCACAGGCACCCCAAATCTGGAAACTCTAGCCCCAGAAGCCTTTTCTTCTGGCACTTTGACCTGCTCGTGACCTCTTTCTTCCCAGGTCTATTTTCTTCTTCAACAAGAGCCAGCCCCACATCTCTCACAGTCAGGAATAACAAAGGCTTGTTTATATAGGGTAATTTAGCTGCAGGATCAGTAGGGAAGCGAGAGAGGGATGATGCATCTAATCCACAGGTTGAAGGCACAATTCCCACATGCAGAGCCCACAGGTTTAAGGAGGGGCTCCCTAGGGACAGAGCCAATGGCTGGCTGCCTTCCAGAAAGTAAGGCGGAAGCCCAGGAGTGGGGGGCATCCTCTGGGGTGCCTCAGACTTGGGAACACCTTTCACATGCAGGGTATTGGGTGTTTAGACTAAGAATGCTGTGCAAAGAACATGCTAGAGCCTGAGACCAAGCAGACAGGTAGTTCAGAGCTCCGACTTCCTAGAAAGTAGAGTCACCCATCAGAGCCCTTGGAAATAGGGGCCAGGATTTTAACAAAGAAGCAAGCACAGGGCCTGGAGGTGGCAGACCTGGTGCTCAGCTTGCTCTTGAGCAGACCAGTTTGACATTTCTGGGCCTCAGTTTTCCCATTTGTAAAATGGGTTACTACTTCTTGCTTACTGCCACAGGTAGGTAATGCTAAAACAAAATAAGAGTTACCTAGAGAAAGCCATGTGTTGTTTTACACTGGCAAGGACTTGAGGTAGACAAGTCGTGACTCTCATCACCCCTCATTTCTACATCTTTACTCCATCCTCAGAATTCACTGAAAAACCACTCTCCGGAGTTCTGCTCTGCTCAATGTCATAGCCACGTGTGGCCACTGAAATCTAAGTTTTAGTTAAAAACTACATAAAATTTAAAATTCGGTTCCTCATTCACAGTAGCCACATTTCAAGTGCTCCATAGCTACACATGGCTAGTGGCTTCCATATTGGACAGTGCAGATACAGAAAGTTCTATCATCACTACAGAAAATTCTATCGGGAGGCGCAGCTCAGACCTACCTGCTTTAGATGGAGGACAGCCATGCCGTCCTTTACCCTGCCAGCACTCCACCCTCTCCGTGGACCTCAGCCTCCTGCATCCCATATTCACCATAAGACCATCCTCCAGATGCAACCCTGACTGATGATGCCAGCATGTCCCTCTCACCTTTATGATTTTACCTGCCAGCCATGAAGCCCCACCAGTTTGGCAACTGTTTGATCAAAATGACGGTCAGAAACAAGACACCTCACTTTGTCTTCCTTGCCAACTATTTTAGCTTATTTGCCATGAGTACAGGGTATAATTAATATCACACAGGAGCCAGCATTGTCATTTTTCAAATCATTTCCCTGGAAATGTTCTACACCTCTTAATGGCCCTGCTAATGCTGTAGCTGTCATGTTTTGGACAGCTGCACTTTTACAAGACAAACTCTGCAGCGCCAGGAGCCTCTCTGCAGACTTTTTAGCTCAGAGGCTCAGAGGCTGTGAACGCCAGCCGGTAATGGCTAAGATGGAAATCTTTGATTAATTTTTTTACCTCTTGGTGCTGACTGCTACTCAAGTGTCACCTTCCCGGCTTCCATCCCCAGCCACCTCACCCCTTCATGCCCTCTCTCCTTCCCTCCCACCCCCACCTCCTCTCTTCTATGGACAGGGGATGAGTGAAATAGGCCTGAGTCATACGACTGATTAAAGCCAGGATACTCTGCCCAGAGGTGCAAAGGCTTAAACATCTGGAGGGAAGCCAGGCCTCCGTGCTAAATGCCCACACACTGAAAAAGTAGGGCCTTCCGTGCCTATATTTTATTTTTCAAAAATATGCGTATTCCTCCCTGATAACTTCTAGCAAAATGTTCAAATTTCTCTATGTACTGGATATGTATGAGAAAGATTGGGGAGGGAGACGTACAATGAAAATAGGGTTATATTTGAAGTGTCTTTGGAGCCATGCACAAGGCAAGCAAGACAGATCTAAGCCACACCAAATATTGACTTAAGGGGCATGAAATTAAGATGCTTTTAAACAAGATGGAGAAAATCACCAGATTATTTTTAGGTAGTTAACAGCATTTGCTGTTCTTTGTAATTGGTAAAATTATTTTTCTTTAAATAATTGGTTTAAAAGTAAAAGGGGGTTATTTGAGTTGGATGTCACCAGAAAATATAGCTACACTGTCCAACCCTGTCCAGGAAAGCTCTCTCTGGTGAAGCGTTCTGTCTTAAAGGGAGCTAAAGCCATGCAAAGGACACAACTCTCTTTTTTAGGCTAAACAGCAATGTTGACTCACTGCTCCTTTAATGCTGTGTTTATTAGTGATCTGCAGCCCACGGAGAGATGAGCACACAACTTCCTTTCACGCTGCGTCTGCAAAATGCTCCAGAAAGTTGGACTCATCTGTGAAGCAGCAGGTCCCTTGGTTGAAACCAGCCAGGCCAGAAAAGTGACATGAACAGGATGCTGCTAAACATGCACAATTCGAAAATATACACTATTCTCTTCTGCATGATTTGCTGCCATTTAAAAGACAATAAACAGCAACTTTAGATTGCTAACAACATGTCATTTAAGGTTTGCTGTTGCTCAACATCAAGAAAAATCAATGCTGGCTCTATGGGGGCAGCAAACCCCGAGAACTGAGCTCCATTTCAGGTCTGTTTGAACTCATTTCCTTTCTCCATGGTTGCCCCCTTGTACTCCCCCTCAGGCGTCCCCTCGCAGCAGGCTGACAGCTTGACACATTGACAGCTCGCACTGAATGACAACTGATTTGTACAAATTTCAAGCCTTATAAATCTACCTGTCACAACAACAACATAAAAGCGCCCAGGCCCAGCAGGTAATTCAGAAAAAGCTTCCCTTGACAGCACTTTCTGAAAAGCAATGGCGTGCCTCCTGCCAAAAACTCCAACTATCATCCTTGTATAACTTTGAATAAAAATTCAGGGCCCATTTTCTTGCCAACAGGCTACCAATCGTCTTATTTAAAGATTAAAAAGAGTGAACAGGAGAGAGGAGGGAAACAAAACCATCCACACAATTTCATTTTATACTGATATGAAAGTAGCCCACCTGCTATGCCAGGATTACCCCACCGTTTTTCTCTCTGGTACTCAGAAGGAGTAAATGAGAGGGGCTTTTTACGGTATTTAAACAATATCCCAGATTGCAGGGGCTGCACCTCCCAGAACCCTCCTTGCTCACCTGGGGCCAATTGTGCTGCCAGAGCAAGCTGGTTGACTGGTGAAGACCAGAAGGCAAGGGTCTGAGGTCGATAGCCATTGTTTTAAGTAAAACTGCCCCAAGATACCTCCAAGATGAAGGACCTTCAGATGTCCATAGCCCCACCTCTCTTCACTTTTCTTACTAAAACGATCAAGCTATGTCAAGGTAAACCTTTATCAAAATACTCATTTCATTCAAATCAATAGTATCACATTATTTCATCAGTGCATCTTTATTACAAAACAGTAGCTGAAATTCAGAACCTGGATGTGGTTTTTAGGCATGGTTCCATAACCAAAGGAAAAAAAAAATCTCCTAGCAAAATAAGGTACTGAAAAGTAGAGAAACAGACAGACACTAAGCACATGAGCATTTAAACAGGAAAGAGCAGTTTACAAAAAAATTTCCCTTTATCACTACTATTCAAGCCCTTCCAATTCCATTCAATAGAGAGAGGTATAGCTGGAAATTGGTTGGCATAATTTCTCATGCTCTCATATGCTCATGTAAAGATCTCTAAGTAGACTCACAGATGGAAAGATAAACTTAGACTTGCCCTTAGGGTTTGTTGTAAGTGCATGTTGAACGAGGATGCTAAGGAGACTCCTAGAAAGAGGACGTACAACCAAGAATCAGGGCAAAGTGAGTGCCCATCCAGTTGGTCAAACTCAGAAACAACAATGGTGCCACCAAAGCATCTTGTCACAGGGACCATCAAATGTAACAGGAAAGAACACAGGTGTTAGATGGACATTTTGGTTTCAAATCCTGGGTTTCCCTCTAATGAGTCGTGTAACTTTGGGCAAGTTATATTTACCCTCCCTGTGCTTCCGTTTCACCATCTGTATAGTACCATAATCATATCTACCTCAGAAAGTATGAGGATTCAATACCTGTAAAAAGTTTACTTCATAGTGCAGAATATGTGTCTGTTCATTCTTCCCTACAGACATAAATACACACAGATATATACAAACATATATAAAAACATTAAAAATGATAAGTGGTGTAGAGAAAAAAGCAGATTGTCATATTATTATATCATTAGTACTACTAGTACTCTCATCAAGATTCTAGATTATGGGGCCGGCCGAGTGGTGCGGTGGTTAAGCTCTGGCTTAGGAAGCCAGGAGCCCCAGTTTGGGTCCCACATATGAGGGCCAGTGACACTGCCCTCAAAACAAAAAAAAGATTCTAGATATAATTACTTTTCTCCCATAAAGTGTAAACTTTCAATGTAGTTTAAAAAAAAAGTAGGGAATAATCCCTGAATATGTTGTAACTCATTTGGTTAAAATGTGCAAATAAGAGATTTCTTTCCTACCCTATCTTTTATAAATTTCTTTATCTACTCTTTCAACTTGCTTTTTCATGAGCTCATGACAAATGAAATCATCCAGTGTGTGTTGGAAAAATACATATTAATTTAGAAGCATATAATTTGCAATCTTAACACCATTTATCACTCAGAAATACTACGAATGTGTGAATTACAAGGGGGAGAAAAGCAACATATACACACAAACAATATATACTCAAAAATGTAAACACACATAAATATATATATAGAAAGAGAATATTTTGGCCCCAAAACATAGCTGATATATTACCTGGTTAACCTTGAGACTGAGATTAGAAAACAAAATAGAAAGTTATGATTTGCTCTAAAGCCCACTATCAACATCTGCTGAATGCCAAAATATAACTGATATTAGAACCATCTAAATTATTTGAACTGATATCTACTTTGTAACCTTCTTGTTACTATTCTTCTCAATTTAATGGCAAGACTGGGGAGCACAGACTGACCTTCAGAGGCCAAAAGGGACAACAATCAGCAAATCTATTATTTTGTAATTATTTGTACAACCAAGAGTAAGTGTTTTGATTAGGAACCATTAGTGGCCATTAGTAAATAAAATTGGGTTTGAACTTTACAAACACTTTTGAATATCAGAAGATTTGTATATCATGCCAAGAGGCCAAAATCAAACTAAATTTTTATGTAATAAAACAACTGATAAATCATAAAGCACAACAACTACACATCAAATCTTTGTAGAATGAGATGGAGAAAAAAAACAAACACCTACCTATAAAACAAGTGAATACTAATTTACATTAACTAAACCAACCTTCTTTTTCATCTTTCATCAATTGTAATGCCGACACAGGAGAACAGGTAAGTCATGGATAGGAACAAACAAGGTGTCTCAGTTAAAGTTCGGCCTCAAGCCAACAACCACCAAGAATAAGTAAATTCGGTTGTTCTTCTATTAACCCTTCTCTTCTCAACTTGAAACCCAGGATTCACCTAACAAAATGATAAATCATATTTCTGTTCACTATTGTCTTCCTGACATCAGTTACCAAGATTTAACAAACACTGTCTCACATATGCTACCATGTGAGAGCATATGACACCCCCACACACACACACACATACACACACACACTATGACCAATTAAATAACAAACCACTCAGTGAACTGCAGGGCTGACAAAGGCATAGTGAAGCGTGCGGGTCAGATTGTCACACATTGGCCCACAGAGTCTGCTTAGGAAGAAAGAGTTAGGAAACTTCAGATGCAAAACACATGATGTCTTAGGTGTCTTTGATATTCGTGTGTGTGGTGTTTTCCACACACCAAGAAAGAGCAGTGCTTTCAAATCTGTTGGCCTTTCATGGGCTCCTACAAATTTCTTTTCTTTTTTTTCCCCCTAAGAGGCTCCTCACTTCACTGCTTGCTTTCTCCATCTCAGTAAGGACCAAACCTGGAATCTCAGAATGTCATCCACCTGTCAGCCATCCGTCCATGGAAGCTGATAGGCTTTAAACCAAAAAGTGGTATTGCCTTGCAACCTAGGAGAAAGCTCCAACTACCACCCACTTGGCCTTGAGCAGCTTCGTTCTGCCCCAGTGCTGTGCCCTCTGGATCAGGATGACACCCCTTCTCACAGCTTCCCTCAGTGCATTCTGCATTGCCCAGGATGACCAAAGACTCAATGGTCAGTCCTCCGACCAACAACACTTTGAAAAGAGTGGCTGAGTTTCTATTGCCCGTGGATCTCTTTATACACTTGCTGGAAAAAAAGAACCAACTTCAGCCAACCTTTCCCACAAAACTGGTCACAAGACATTTTCCAGCCACCTGACCTCATCATGAGTCACCATGGCCTCCTCAGGTCCACTTACAGAAAAAGCCCCGTATCTGAGCCCACAAGCCATGTACCCAGTCTAAATGCCACCAACAGTCCAGGTGTGACTTGTCTGGCGCCCCCCAGGGGCAAAATGGGAGAGCTGGCCAGAAATAAAGGAGAGAGGATCCATACTGCCTCTGGCTTGAACTTCCATGGAATCTGTAAATTTTTACCATTTAGGACAAATCACGTTATTTGTAACTGTCAGAGGAAGGAAAATCTGTAATTGTTAAGGGGGATGAAGCCTGTGCAAATTCTTTCCTGTGTAAAGTGAACAGTCAATCACTTTTATAAGGACAGCAACAACTGAAACTATCCATTCGTATACTTTCCTTTAGTCAACAATATTACCTTTAGTAATCTGGGGAATGTGCATCCATAAATTACAGAAAGTGTTATTGCATTGCTGAATAAACAGCAACATTTCCATCAGCAGCAGCAGTGGCAGCCCCACAAAGGTGTAACAAACAGACTCAATCATTTTCTTGTCAAGCTTTGCAATGACTGCAGAGTTTACTGCTGGAGATAATGTTGCTTTCCTCAGCATTGTGTGCCAAACTGCAAACTGCTTATTAAAACAAAACCTCTTTTTCGGAGCAGCATGAGTTGGATAATCACTTATTGCACTCAAGAAAAAACAGGTTTGGTGCCCAGAGGAGGTTAGCAATCAGGCATATGTGTTAACATTTGGCTGGTAAAAACTGGTTAAAAAATAAATGTTCTGACATTGGGGTGGGGGAGGGAAGAAGTTAACTGATTAACATCACTATTCCCAGGTTAACTATTTTCTTTAAGATGTTGTTCAGTCTTTTGACAACATGTTTCAAAGTGCTAAGCTGGAGTGATTGATGGAAGCTTTGTTGGGGGGGGGGAGGGGGAAGAAGAAGAAGATTATGAAAGAAAACCAGAAATGAAATGCAGCCTGCTAGTCTTCATGGAAAGAAACCTCTGGAAGAAACTGGATCCCAGGGGCAGGAGAGAAAACTGGAAAAAAAAGGAGGAGGAAGAGGAGGAGGGAAGCCAGTAAACTTTAAGAACTAGGCATTGGTGTCTAAACTATTTCTGAAGACAGCACCTATTATTACTCTGTGAAGAAATCGCTTGACATAACTAAGCCAGCGATAGCACTAAAAAACCATCCTCAATTTTCCCTTGCTTAAAATAGATTGACAGCCATTTTACTGAGCCCGAGGAACAGGTATGCCGAGACAGCCTGGGAGGCCTGCTGTGTCAGGAGGGCTGCTCCGTGAGGAAAACCATTATTCCTGACTATGGAATAGCTGCCCCCATACTTTCCTGTGCTTTCTTTTTCTTTTTTTTCTTTTAATGCCCATTAAAGATGAATTAATATAAAAGCCGACACAGCCTCTCCCCTTGGCCCACCCCTCCCCTGGCTCGAGGCCACCAACAGGCTTGTGGTCCCGGATCATCAGCTGTGGAAGAGGAAAGCCTATACTTCGGATGTCCCTATCCGAACAGGAAATGAGACTCTGAAGGCTTTATTATAACTTTGGGCAGCATATGAGGGTTGACTCCTATCACTGCTCTAAAATGAGAATGAGTGGAAAACAGAGAAAAAGAAAACAACACAGATGTAGAGTGGAAAGGCAACTCCGGTAACTGTCATTCAACTTCCACAATAGAAAGGAGGCAGGTCAGCATCGTGCCACATGCCAGGGGGTGCTGGTCAGTCCCCACTCCCAACTCCTCGCAGCTTTAAATTTGCAGAACCAAGGGCTGTTCCAACCCAGCTTTATCCTGTTTGCCAACTCGGGGCCTAAAATCATGCATTCCTTCTGCCTGCAAAGGCTTTTCTCCCTTTGCTTGGTTCTTTATTCACATCATTCGCCACTTCTTCAGAGCAAGGCCTTCCGTGCCCCACAACCTAGGTGAGCCTCCCTGCTCCCCACCACCCTCCACCATCTTCCCGTTTATC
This sequence comes from Aselliscus stoliczkanus, assembly GCA_033961575.1. Classification (NCBI taxonomy): domain Eukaryota; kingdom Metazoa; phylum Chordata; class Mammalia; order Chiroptera; family Hipposideridae; genus Aselliscus; species Aselliscus stoliczkanus. Next base: position 131,985,331 of record CM066729.1, read on the forward strand.
TTTTGACTTTTCTTCAGATCACTCCCTCTACCTGAGATTATATCGTTTGTGAATGGTTATTCCTATCTCCTGTTTATAATCTGTCTTCTCCATGAGAAGGTAAACTCCAAACAGGCAAGGTCTTTATTTTATTTGGAACAATATCCTCAGCACCTAGGGCAGTGCCCCGCACCCAGCAGGTGTTCAGTAGTTGATAAATTACTTAAAAACTATTCTGTAGTTGCTGAGAAAATATCCTTATAATCAGAGACTTCTGTTAGACCCAAGCAACAGTTACTGAGAGCAAACTATGAGTCCTGATCATGAAAAAACTATGGAGAATCTTAAAAAAAAAAGTGAATAATTCAATTTTATAAACATCAACTGAATACAAAGCAAAAATTTTGCATAACAAAAAACAAAAAGCCACTAAAAGGAAATCAGACAGCAACCAAAAAACATGGGGGAAAATTCAACAATATCACAGAAAAAAGGCTGATCACATATCCACAAAGTACACACATGCATATGCACATTTAAACACATACACCAAAACACATATATACACAAAGAGTTCCAAAACCAATCATAAAAAAGATAAGAACCCAATAGAGAAATCAACAAAGGATACAAACACACAGTTCATAGACAAGGAAATACAAATGCATCATAAATAGGTAATAGGACACTTAACCTCATTCATAATAAGAGAAATGCAAATTAAAACACTGAGAAACCACTTTTTTTTAACCTACCAGATTGGCAAGAATCCAAAAACTTAATAACACACTCTATTGGAGAGGCTGTAGAAAAACAGGCATGCACTTTACATTGCTGGTGAGGGTGTAAATCAGTTTAACTCTTAATGAGTGCAATTTTGCAATGTCTATGAAAATTACAAATGTATATGCCCTTTGACCCTGCAAGTCTATTTCTGGGAATTTATCCTATAGATATACTTGCAAACGTTCAAAAATGACAGTTTAAGGTCATTGGCTGTAGCTCTGTAATAGTGAAAGAAAGAGAACAAATGCAATGTCCATCACTAGGGGATTGCATAAAAAAAAACCATGAATTCATACAATGGAGCACCATGTACCTATAAAAAATTAATGAAAGGGCTCTCTATGTACTAATATGGAAAGGTATTTTTGTTAGGTGAAAAAACCAAGGGGCAAAATAATATGACTAGAATTCTATCTTTTATATAAATAGGAAAGGAGTAACATATACACTAAGTCTTCACTTCATGTTGTCATTAGGTTCTTGGAAGTGCAGCAAAATGAAGTATTATATAAGGAAACCAGTTTTACCTTAGGCTAATTGATATAAACAACAGTTAAGTTCCTATGGCATCTCATCCATGTTATAAAGAAACAAAGTTGAATGAAACCACGTTATTTGAGGACCTGCTGTATTTAATTTTGCTTGTAGACACAAAATTTTAGAAGCTAAAAAACTATATAAAATAAACCAAAAATAGTTGCCTTTAGGATAAGGCAAGAAGATAAGGAACAGAAGGAAAACTTTTCATAATCTTCCACATCTCTTAAGTTTCAAATCACATGGGAGTATTATCTGTTCAAAACTTTAAATTGATAAAAAAATAAACCTCCATTCACAGAGCATTAAAGTATTTTAAAAATCAAAAACTACAGCTCTACTTGAGCTGTGTGTCCTAAATAGGAAAAAACCCACGTGGACTAGGCAGGAATAAGCAAAGGTGGGGAAGTTTCTAGACATTTTGGCCTTTAATTGACCACACATGTGATAGAAAGTCTACAGCCCCAGTTGGTCCACTTTCTTTCTTTGGCCATTGCTTTGCTTTCTAGATATCATGATAGCATCCATCCCAGGTCCGTCTCTTTCTACCTTGTCTCCAGTCCTCCATGATATCTCGCTCAACTCCCTCCTCCCAGCCCAGACCTCTGTTCTGCCTTGCCCAAATAGCCCTCTCTCATTTTATCCCTCCAATACCCCACAACTCACTCTTAACCCTATTCAGTCTCCCTTCTCTCAGATCTTGCTGGGTTCACAGCAAGTGACCATACCAGTGACATGGTGCTACCTTGAAATTATCAGTGGATGAAAGAAGATCCAAGGGAAACAGTGTCTAGTTTCACTAAGAAAATATAAGCAAGAATCCATGATCATTTCTCTTTGTCCAGCATACAGTAGCACAAAAAGAGACAGGATTGTAGGGGTTGTGGGAGAGAGAGTCAGCATGCATGCATCTCTTACGGGCTGCAGCTCTGCCCACTGCCCCAGTGAGGAAGTGTGCCTAAAAGAACATGTTTGCTCCAGACCTTGACTTACCTGGGCACTCAGTGAAGGGTGGCCATCTGTAGACGCCAGCAAGCTATCATGTTAGCTCGGGGCCATCTATCTTTCCACCTTGTCACATCTTTGAAGCCCAATCCTATCATTCAGAGTTCCTGATTGTAGATTCCTCCCTGCTTCAAGTTATCCTAAGACCTGACCAGTAACGCCATCAACTGCCTTCATCATGGCAAGTCACACAGAACAATGGACAGAGGATGGTGGCAAACCATTAGAGACTCTAAAGAAATGCCATTTCATCTATTCATCTTATGACCCACACCTTTTTCAATACAGTTTTGGCAATTATATGTGTATATGTAAAAGATAGGTGAGCAAAGTGTTGTTAAATGTGTGAGTTTAAATAAAGACGTCAATTAAATAATAATAATGCATTATCTTGGCATGTTATTTGCCTTCAGAGGCCTCTAAAATACTCAGTGGGTTCCCTAAAAACAGAAATAAATGCAAGCCTGGATATTATATCTTAACATCCTTTGCAAACCACTATCAAAAGCTACTATGAATATAAATTTCTGTTTAGCCTATATGCATCCCCCGCTATGTTCCATACCAATGGAATCCAAATGAGCAAGAGTTTATCATAGGTGATAAATAAATCTTGACACCTATGTGACACAACTAGAACTTCCATACTCTGATGATGGAAATACAAGTTGGCAGAGACACTTTGGAAAACCATTAGGCAGTACACACTAACATTAAATAACACATATAGTGTGTGACCCAGCAATTCCATCCCTCAGTAAGTATCCAACAGAAATGAGTGTGCATGTTCACCAACAGCCAGACAAAGGTGTTCATAGCAGCACCATTCATAATAGCCAGAAGCTACTGAGAAACAACCCAAATATCCATCAACAGTAGAACAGCTTTTCAAAAACTTGTCATATCCAACAAAACACTATATAGCAATGAATACGCAAACCATAGCGCCATCAGCATGAATTATATCTCGCAAATATAATGTTGAGCAAATGGAGCCAAAAACAGAAGAGGGCATACTATAGAATTCTATTTACATAAAGGTTTAAGACAGGCAAACCTAATCACTGCTGTTAGACGCCAGGATAGCGTTCAGTTACCCTTGGTAGGGGAAGGGGTACAAGTGGTGCCTGGGACAGACACTCAGATGGCTGCTGATCCTGGGTGCCAGCAACATTCTATAACTTGATCTGAATGCTGAATACATTGATGTGCTCACTTTGTGATAGTTAATCAAGCTAGGCACTTAGGATTTGTGGAGATTTTTGTATGTATGCTATACATCAACAAAACATTGATTTCAAAATATTTAGAAAAAATATTGCCTGCAATTACTCCTCAAAGCGTCAGGTAACTGAACTGCTGCGCCAAAGTTGGAGGGACCCGTAATTCCTATCATTAGCTCCTGACATGTCCAAATGATTCTTTGGCTTCTTGTTAATAATGGAATCAAACGGCACTAATCTCATTATCGCTTGTCAGCAGGCGCTGTCAGAATGCTGTTGGCCATTAGTCGCCTGCTGCCGTAATCAGTCAGAGACTTGCAAAGCACCCAAAAGGAGACACAAAATATTGCTACTTTCGTTTTTCCCTTGTGCCACTCACCGTACACCAGTCTCATACCAAATCCTTCCCACTCCCCCCAGACCACAGGCTGTCTCCTCCAAGATGCCATCCCGGACCTCGCCAGCCAACACACAACCCCCATTCTTTGACCAACATTCATTCATGTACTCATCTATCCAGCCACACATCCATGAAAACATTTCTTGAGTACCCACTGCATGCCAGGCTCTGTGTTCAAGATATGACACTGAGTAACACATCATTCCTTTCCGTGAGGTGCTCATAGTATTGTGTAGAAAACAGAAACAAAAACAGGATTATAATGACAAACACGTACACAGAGAATAGAAGGAACATAGGAAAGGAACAGGTAAGCCAGGTTGGGGCCGGGCAAGGGAGGACAGGAAATGATTCCTAGAGGAGGTTTCACATCAAACATGCCTTAAAGGAGGGGTAGGAGTTGGCCAGTCAAATGAAGACAAAGGCAGCTCCTAGCAGAGGGCATATCATGAGTAAAGACACGGAAGCAATAAAAGGCCTGGAGTGGGGATATGGGTTGTTGGCATGTGGGGAACTACAGGCAGCCCATATGGGCAGAGAGTAGAATCTGCAGGACAGTAGGCATCTGCTTGTAGAGAGAGCAGATCACAAGGTCTTTGTAAACCATGTGAAACAGATGAGGCTTCATGCCAGAGAGGAGGAGCAGTCACTATGGGTGCTGAGCAGGGGAGCAGCAGGGCCAAGTTTGTCATCAAGGAGCTGTGGAGGAAATGAAATTAGAGAAAGAAAGAGGCAGGGAGATGTCATCGTAAGACCTGCTTGAAACAGAACACTTGGAATATGGTTGGAGAGGAGAAAATTTCAAGAAATGTATAGGTGACAGAAATCAAAAAGACTTAGTGACTAATTTGGTGTGGTGTGAGAGTGGGGAAGGAGAGAAGGAAGTTGATGAGAACTGAAGGATTGGTGACAGCGACTAAAAAAAGTACCAGAAGAAGAGAAGGTTGGTGTGGACAGGAGGGAAGGTGATGAGGTCAGCACAAAGTACTAAATGTGAGATGCCTGTGGGGACTTCTGGGGATATGTTCGGCAGGAGAGTTAAACACCTGAGTCTGGCAGGAAGGAACTTCGGCTGGAGGTGGAGGTGGACCCATCAGCACATACTAGAAAGTGAAACTCTAGAGTGTATGAAATCACAGAGTGCACATGGTGTGCAAACAGAGATCTGAGGACTCTTGGTAACACCAACATTGACGAAGGAGTGGAAGAAGGGTCTATGGAGAGGACAGAAGAGGAATGGGCAGAGAGGTGTGATATGATCAATGCCAAGGCAGTGGAGAGTTCATAAACATGAGTGACAAATCAATAGTTCCAAGTGTAGTACTTAGAGGGCCAGGATGTCACTGATGACTTCTGTCAGAGATTTCAGACTTCAGCTCACAACATGGCAGACTGGGCTGATACAAACACAAGGCACGACACTCTTACAGAAATCTGGATAAAACATGGCCCTCCCCTAAAATTTTAATATACAACAGAGCCTGGGGAAAAAGAGAGACAAAAAAACTACCAAGTAAGAGAAACAAAAACTAAATCCAAGCCTACACCACAGGAGGCCACGACATCAGACCTGGATATAAACCCTAAGATTCAAGGATTTAATACCCTCAGATGGATAGGACATGTTGCTTTGGGCCCACACAAGATGGGGAACTGGAACTAAGAGTTCTACATAAAGCTGAATATGTAAGGGCTGCCCAATACAATAAAAAGGGACCAAGAGAAATTTTATCTACCAGCCCAGAAAAGCAATAAGGAGGCATGCTGTTTCTCAGGGCTCTAGACAGAAAAAAGGCCCCTGCAAGAAACTAAAACTGTAAGTCTGTACTACCCAGGGTTAAGAGTAATGGTATTTCAAATCCAGGCTGAAAAATAACATAAAACTGGTGCAAGAAAGTTCTGTTTTCCAAAAATAGTGATCATTCCACAATCTAGGACCCTTGAAACAACCCTTGAAAAATACAAGCTCACAAAAAAAGAAAAAAAATACATATATATACACATATGTGTGTGTGGGATTGTGTGTGTATGTGGGATTGTGTGTGTGTGTGTGTGTGTGTGTGTAATTTCATATGTCATTTCTTTATCTCCCCATGCTGAATTCTGGGTAAAAATCTATTTATTTATTTATTTATTTATTATATATTTATATTTATATATATATATATATAAAATATATTTTTTCCCCACACACAAAGAAACAAAAACTATAAGAGAGATTCAGCCAATCACAAATGGGAGAATGGGAAGTTATAGAAAATTTTTAAGGAGTTAAAAAGGTATAGAAACCATTATGAAATAAGAAAACACTATGGGGGAAAAAAGAATATCAAAAAAAATAGTCCTAAAAATTAAGATTTCATGGGTGAGCTCAGTGGAATATCAGACACAAAGGAAAAGAAAATTTGTGAATTACAGGGTAAATATGAAAAGAATTACCCAGAATTCAGCATGGAGAGATAAAGAAGTGACATATGAAATGAAAGATAAATGGCAAGGAGGACTGAATAAGACCCATGATGTAATCTAATAGATATTCCAGAAGAAGAAAAGAGAGAAAGGGAGGAAAGGCAATCATCAAAAGAATAGCTGAGGGTTTTCCAGAACAGGAAAAAAATTAAATACATGAATTCTCAGATTGAATATGGTCACTGAGTTCTAAGGATTTCAAGTAAAACAAATTACACATTGATATGCACTGCTGTTATGAAAACCCTGAAAGCAAGGAGAAAAATCCTTAAACCAAGTAGAGAGGAAAGATTATCCTCAAAGAAACAAAAGATTTATAGTAGACTTCTCACCAGTAACAACAAATTACAGAAAACAATGAAATCTCTATCAGCCTGTGCTACCATAATAAAATACCACAGAGCGAAGTTGTTAAAAAACAGACATTTATTTTCTCACAGTTCTGAGCGCTAGAAGTCCATGATCAAGGTACTGGAAAATTTGATTTCTTGTGAGAACTCTCTTCCTTGCTTATAGGGAGCTAGCTGCCTTCTCACTGTATCCTCACAGGGCCTTTTTTCTGTACTAATGGAGAAAAGGAGAGAGAGAGAGAGAAGGAGAAAAGGGGAGAGAGAGAGAAAGAGAAAGATCTCTGGTATCTCTTCCTCTTCTTATAAGAACATCAGTTCTATCAGATTAGGGTCCTACCCTTATGATGTCGTTGAGCTTAATTCTGTCCCTAAAGGCCCTATCTCCAAATACAGTCACATTGGGGCTTCAACATATATATCAATTTGGGGAGAAGGGAAGTGAAACACAATTCAGTCCATAATACAATATCTTCAAAGTGAGAAAAATAACTATCAGCTAGAATTCTATACCCAGAAAAACTACATTTATCCTTCAGGAATAAAGCCAAAGTAAAAACATTTTGAAACAAAGTGAAAAAATTCCTGTATCTGAACCATCACTGAAAGATCTATTAAACTTAGCAGTATACTAATTCAAACTAGAAATAAAGAGTGAATAGAAGCAATAAATCAACTAAATTGATAAGATATTCTCTCAACAAATATCGATTAAGCACTTTTCTTCTATGTGCCAGGACCTGCTCAATTTAATGAGGATACTACAATGAATAAAACAAAACCCCTGATTTGTTACATATAATCTGGTAGATGGTACTAAGTGCACTGAAGAAAAATAAAGCTAGAAAAAAAGACAGAGAGTAAAGATAGAGGTTTTATTCTATGTTGTTAAATCTAAATATGCTTTGATTATTAAAAAGTGGTGAATGTAGGGGTTTAAAAATAAGGGGTTCCAGATTTGAAGATGAAGGCAACAAGGATCATTTGGATCAGATAAGTTTAAGAAATCAGTGTTGGGGGAACCCGAGTCAAGTTTTAAGGCCCTTTCCACATTTCTCCACTGCCACCTTCAGTATGCCAGACCCACAATGGTAAGATTACGGGAGTTACAAAAGTCCTAATGCAGACTCAATAGAATCTAGTGGAAAAGGCAGAAGAATCATCTCTTACTTGTATCTCTTCTTAAGAGCAAAAACACCTTTCCCCAAAGCCTTTTGGCAGGTTTTCCCTTGTGCTCATTGGCCCAGAGAGATCACATGCCCATGTCTAAACCAACCACAAACAAAGGAATACAGGATCCCAATACTGATCTTAAAACAATCAAGATTTAACCCCTGGAGTCGGATGTAGGTAACATGGAAAAGAGGAGACATCCAGACAAAATCCCAGCTTTTCCAGCAAAGAAAAAAGCAATGCCCACTGGGAAGACCACAAACAGTGTTTGCCCCACCTGTCATCTGCCTCAAAACTCACTATACAGTGGTGACTATGTGAAACCAACCTCCATACAGCATGACAGAACATAACCATGGAAATTTGAAAAAAAGGAACCTATGTTAATCTAATTCTTTCTACAAGTTCAATTGCTTTGACCAAAATCCACAGCATGGGGCCGGCCGAGTGGCGCAGTGGTTAAGCGCTGGCTTGGGAAGCCAGCGGTCCCGGTTCGGGTCCCACTTATGAGGGCCAGTGACACGCCCTCAACAAAAAAATAATCCACAGCATGTGCTCAGGAGCCATGTGCGTGTTAATCTCCCTCTGTTTGTGCTAATTCAATAACCAAACTACAAGGACAACAAAACCATCCAACTACCCCCATCATTCCCTGAAGATGGAGGGATGGAACATGTCCCATGCAGTAGGCCATACAATGGTCAATTTATGCAGAGACTTGGACCTTCCCAGATACCCCTATAAAAATTCTCTTTTCAGACTACACAGTCACATCTAGATTGGCTGAAATGTCAAAGTAATGTCCCTTTTACTAAAGACCATTTCCAAATTATTTCAACATTACCAAGTTGGAGGTAGGTTTTGGAAATGACTGACTACAGTGGATTAAACGCGTTCATTTCTATGAGAAATTGAAGTTATGATAATGGAATTTTAGAACCAAAATGGACTTCTCAGAGACTATTTAATAAGACGCCCACATTTTACAGATAAGACTGTGCACATCAGTGGTACCAAGGCTGACAATTTGACAAAAGATTTAATCTAAGAGGAACCTTTTAAATATCTTTGTTGTCACATTGTCTGGGAACAAAGAGCATACATTAATTCAGCAGTTCTCTCAACCTTTGTGGCAAAGTCACAGAGCCAAATTTTACACCTAATTTAGGTTGTTTCTGGGCCCTCTGAAGCTCACCTAGGGACCCTAGGGTTAAAAGTCCCTCCATTAGATACAGGTAACACACACGATTCAGATAAATATACTGAGGTTATGATTTCCCATGCTATTATTTAGATGTAGGAAATAAAAATAAAAATAGCTTTATAATCATTCCTTCTTCTACCTCCTGCTCATCCTATTTAGCATCTTACAGTTAGTAGAAATTCAAGAAATTCTATCCATGTTAAAAGCTCTCCAAGAGAAAGAGGACAGCAATCCCATAATGGGAAGTGAATAAAGGGACATCTTTGCCCTCTTTCTAGTCCACTACTGTGTCCTTAGGTCTAGCAGAACTTCAAACAGAAGGTAAGCCATCAATAAAGGTCTTTAACTAAGTAACAAGATCAATGGAATGCTTTTAACCTTTCAAGATACTTATAAAACTATTATCTCAAATCCTTTACCATCTAGGAAGGGGTGGTTTGACTATTATTCCTATATTATAGATAAGGAAATAAAAGACTCAATAACTAGCCCAGGGTCATGTATCGAATTAAGAGCAAAACTAGGGTAACACCTGGGTTTCCTCGTTGGTGTTTCCAGCTATCAGGCCAGTGGTACACTACAGCATTTTTTCAACTGGAAACAGCTATACAAATATAAGCTATTGTTAATATACTGTGTACCTTCCAAAGCAAAACAGAACTATCTTGTGGATTATCTGCTCATTTTGAGTAATCCATGCTGCTTTACTCCACTAGCCCAGAGAATAGCACTGGTTAAGCCTTAAATACTTGTAAAACTGCCTCCATACACATGAATTATCCAGGCAGTAAAGGCACAGACATAACGCTTTCCACTGGCTAGCTGACCACAGCTAACTTCAACAGTCTCTAAGTAATCCTGAGTAACTTTCACATCTCCTTAATCTGATTTGTGCTAAAAAGAGCTAATCCCTTCAGCTGGGCATAATCAGATGAAAACAACAATTGTCTTCACCAACTTGGATCACTTTCCAGCTCATTTTCGCTTGATATGTAGCACCTGCTAAGTGAAATGAAAATGGAAAATGTTTTAAAGGGCTTTCGCTTAATGTCTTCAAACTACTGTAAATGTATGAAAATTTTATATCCAGGTTTTTATTACTGTTGATTGCTAAACTGACAGGGGAAAATAACCCAAGCTGGCACATTAATGAAATATGACTTTCTTCTGAGTTCCTTTTTTATTTTTTAAAGAACAGAGCTAAACACAATTAAATGGTAAAAAGCCACTGCAACTCTTGACTCTTTAAAAACTGAACAGTAGCTCTCAGATTGTTTTTTTACAGGCTTCCTTAGCCACTTCCCCCTTGTCTAGAAAACCCTCTGCTTTCTTGTGACACAGCAGCTTGCCCAAACCCAGCCTTATGTTTTCAGGTTTACTCCCTCAACCCCATCACTTTCTCCCCCTTCAAATAAATGTGTTTTCAGAGCCTTCAGGAACATGCCTATCCATTCCAAAGAGCTATAGCCAAACAGAGAAAGAGGGAGTAGAAAAAGAGTGCCAGGACTTGTGGGCATACACCAGGAGAGGCTCCATGGAGCAGATGTGCCCTTGGGAAACAGTGCCAACCATAATCCAAGTCTCTCAGGAGTGGGGTTCAGCCACACCAGTAACAACAAAGAGGAGCCTGGCACCCTTCGAACAATGCTCTCTCTCACAGATGCTCATGAACGCATTGCTTCAGAAGCTCACACTCAACCAAGAAGTAGGGTCAGTGGTGGAATTAGTCACACCTGCCAGTGACTAGCAAATAACAGCTGTATAGACACAAGTGAGTTATTGCTTGTAGGCTACAATCTCCCAGGAAGCAAACTATGCAATTTCTGCTGCTTCCAGGCTTAATGAAAGGAACCTAAACTTGCAAATGATTAAGTACCTTAATTGTGTCATCTTAAAGCATTTCATTACCATAAGCAATACCAAAAGGCTGGAAGAAGCCCAGCTGCCACTGTCAGATGCCTGACTTTCAATTGCAGCAGCCATGACACTTTCCATCCTACTGCTCTCTCATCATCAGATCCTGTATGTGGGTTCTTATTTGCCTGATGCGAGCTAGTTAGTGGAAGAGGCACCCCTAGAAACCAAGGATTCTGGCTCCAGTGTTCTTTCTCTCACCACGTTGTCCCTTTACTTCTATATAACAGGAAAGGGAAACTTGGGGGAATAAGTATGGGGTGTTTAATGGATTTCTCCCAACATTTAATTTTGTGAACTCAGCTTATATTTACAAAGTACCTGCAGAAAATCCGATATAAAAAATAAATAAATAACATGTGGTATGTGCCCTCAAGGAAGTTGTGTTCCGGATCTGAAGGCAAAACTTACATCACACTAAGAACGTTCATTCACCAATATTTATTGACACATGTTATGTGCAAACCATTGCACTAAAAGCCTTCAGAGGAACTACAATAAAACAAATATCCTCCCACCAAGGAGACTAAAACTAAGTAAAACTAGACTTGAAAGGGACCTCAGACCACCCAGTGAGCTCTTCACACTCAATCACACCCTGGCCAAGAGGCTCTGGCTGTGCTCCCCCTAAAAAGATTCCAATTTACCTACTTTCAACTTAAAATTTAGAGCACAGAACTGAACACAATATTCTAGGTGTGGCTTTCCTCCTTTTTTCAAGATAATTTGCTTCTGTAATTGAACCTACGATCTCATGAGCTCCTTAAACAATCATATTCAGATATTTAAACATTCCAAATAAAACTTAATTTTTTCTCACACATTATCTTTATTCTGATGCTTTGTTTTAACAGTTGATTTGCGGGTCCAAGTACAAGTATAATCTCAAATTTCATTTCTTCTGACTTGACCATATTTTAGATGATAAAAATACTGTGAGATCATAATTCCATTATCTGATCTTACTGTCCCTTCCAGCTCTGTCTTCCACAAATATGATACATGTGCTTTCTGCATCTTTACCTAAGGCACTGGTAAATATTTTGCTAAGCATCAGGTACCAAACCAAGCTCTGTAGGAACCACAAGACATCTTCCTCCAAGCTGACATACCTTCATTTAGGTGCCCTCTTTTGGTAGAGCTGTTTGGCACAAATCCAGTATTAAATGCCTTCTTGATCTTCAGATTCATGACACTTAACACATTTCCTTTATTGATTAAGTCAAAAAAGGGAGATCATATGATCTGATCTATCCACAATGAACGCAGACTGACTCATACATAACTACTGGTTTGCTATCAGTCCTTGTAATCATTTGTATTAGAATCTCATTCCAGATGCCAAAGGTCATATTTAGTAGGGGATACTAAAAAGAGGAAACAGGACTTTGGCCAAACATAGGGACTTTGTAGAGAATAGTAAAGAAGGGTCTGGGTTCTGAGCAGAGCAGACCTTGAAGCCTGCACTAAAGAGACTAGACTTAACTCTGAAGGCAGAAGCAGTGAGCGCTTTGGTGCAGACAAGGGGCATCATCAGAACATCTAGAAAGAAAGACCTGACAGGGAGGGCAAGAGAGGCAGAAGTGGGCAGTGGCTAGAATTACAAAGATCAGGCCCTTGTGATGGTTCAGGAAAGATGTTTAAATAACTTGACTAAATAGGAAATGAGAACATCAGCATCCATGGCAATAATGGAGGTACTATCTGGTGACTGATTAGACAGAGCAGGAAGCCAGGGAAGAAGTCAGAGGTGATTCAGAGACCCCCCAGGGATGTGACTGTAACAAAGGCCAGAGGAGAAACTGCCTTTTGGAGTAAAGAAAAATATAAGTTAGTTTGGACCGAGTAATCTTGATGTTCCAAAGGGACATCCAGTGTGGAGCTGTCCATCAATCAACTACAATAGTGGAAATGGATCTTGGGAGAAAGAGAAAGTGGAGCTGAAGATACACTGGAAATACCTGTATTTTGGAGGTGACAAGAGCAAAATAGGCCAGAAAATGACCCAAGGAAAGAATGGCCAGCAAAGTGTGAAGATTGGTGTAGAGCTATGTTAGGAGGCCAGGGAGAAGCTTTAAGGAAGAAAATCCTATCAAATGATAGAGTTGTCGAGGAGAAGGAAGAGTGAGACGTGGCCATTAGATGTTGTGCTCAGAAGGCCATCCGAGGCCTTTAAGAAAGGATATTAGCCTGAGCAGTGCCTCACAGACTTTAATATGTCACCAATTGTGTGAGGATCCGGTTAAAATGAGGATTCTGACTCATTAAGGCTAAAGTATTTAGCATTTCTAACAAGCCCTCAAAGGGTGCCAATGCTACTGGTCCACAGACCACACTTGGAAGACCGAGGGGCAAACAGGAGGTGAGCATAGGAAGGCAGTGGGTAGAGACAACACTTTCAGGAAGTTCAGTGAAGGAGAAGGAATGAGTGATGGAACAGGTAATATAAATTGTGAGTGCTGTAGGAATTAAGAATCAGAGGAAGAAAGAATCAATAGTGCTCTTTTCAAAGAACTCCTCTATCCTGGAAGCTTACCCTGAGAGCTTTGATAAGTGTGCTAAGAGAATTCAGTATATGATTTTAGTTCCTCTGTCATTTACTCTTACTTGACCCAAGTGATTTAAAGTTTAAAGCTAAGTAGGAAGTGTAGAGTTTGACGATCAGGTTGGTCAGCAAAAAATGAACATACCCCTCCATGATCCTATTCATTGACTGGTTAAACATCCCATTAGCTGCCCCATTCTCCTTCCAAGATACTTCCTGAATAGAGGGATGCTCTCATAATGCAGTTCTCTTCATACTTCAGCTCAAAGCCTCCCCAACTCATCCACACCTGTTTGATTAGAACTTAGCCTCTGTTGACAGATTTTTATCTTTGGAAATACCCCTGGCGGTGCCAAAAAGAATAAGTGAAACAAAGGATTAACCAAAACACTCTCACTGATGCAGTCAAGCCAGCACTGAGTTAAGAGGTAAAAACAATTTTAGGTAAGCACCCTCAATGAATTGCTGCTGAGATGCCCCCAATAAGACCCCAGCGAAAGAATTCAACATTCAGCCCCTTTCTTATGAGAATTGTCTCTGTGCTTTTTAAATGGAAACTCTATTCTTGAGGGAACTTTCATATATTCTCTATTCACCCTAGAAAACAAAATCATCCCTGCAAACCCACAAAGAATGTCACACCTGCCAAGGTCACATGATGGTTCTGAGACAAGTCAGAACTGCACAAAGAATCTCCCCATCTAGGTGGTACCAGAGATTTTGCTTCCAGAGTTAACTAGAAAATCTTCATGAACCATTTCCATTCCTTGGGATGGGTCAATCAAAATAATCAAAAGAATTGTTGAGAGAGAAGTTGCCATAGGAAGGGACCCTAAAGGGTATTAAGATAAAAATATCACATCATCCTAAATGGGCCAATTTAAAAGGGCGAGTGTATATGCAGAAATCATCTTCCCTGCCATTTCTGTAAAATCATGGAATTACAGAATATTACAACCTGGAGAATATTTACAGATCAGAAAACGATCATCTATGAAGCTTGGTGAAAATACAGATGCCCAGGCCTCACCCCACACATGGACTTACTGACCTGAATTCTCCAGAAGTGTTTAATTCACTTGCTTTATTTATAAGATTCAGAGAAGTTTAGTGACTTTCCTAAGACCACAAATGTTTAAAGTTATACTCTACCTCATTCCCAAAAGGATGTAAGGCAGAAGACATATGGTTGGTAAGTGCTTTCAATGATTTAATATAGGCGCTTAAATAGGATTCAAGTCAATGAAAACTTTGAGGACTAATTTTATATTATTCAGTGCAAAGTCCTATTGAAACACAGGACTGCTCTCTGATCAAAGGAAATAGAATTCCACTCTGCCAATACCTTTTAGGTCACATTGAAGCCCCAAATTGCTTTACACAGCCTAACTTTCAAGGAGGTACTTTGAAAAGTTTTTAGCAGACACTAAGCAAATCAGGCAAAGATGAAAAGGACAAGAAATCATACCATGGACTATCATCTGAGTTGGATGAATATGTTTCCCAGCCTTTTTCTGGAGAAGGAGTTTGGGTGTATGAGTGCCATTTGCCCAGTGAAGTAATACACTGCATACCCTCTTCATCAGAGAAGGAAAAAACATGCCATTGTGCTGGCCATATCCTCTATGCTGGGTTGTCTTGGAGGATTTAGACACCACATAATAAAGTCACTCACACTGTGCCTCCTGCATATCAGTCCGAAAGGACACATCAAAACATCTTGTCCTTAATTGACATACAAGCCCAGGATGTACAGAGAGTTCCTAACAGGCTGAATCCAAACAGGCCCACACCAAGACACATCATAGTTAAAATGGCAAAGGTTACAGACAGAGACAGAATCCTAAAAGCAGCAAGAGAAAGACAGCAGGTTACATACAAAGGAACTCCTAAGACTAACAGGTGACTTTTCTTCAGAAACTCTGCAGGCCAGAAGGGAATGGCAGGAGATATTCAAAGTGACACAAAATAAAGGTCTACAACCAAGATTGCTCTACCCAGCACGGCTATCACTTAAAATTGAAGGAGAAATAAAGAGCTTCTCAGAAAAGAATAAGCTTAAGGAATTCATTACCACCAAGCCAGCACTGCAGGAAATGTTAAAAGAGCTTTTTTAAACAGAGGAAAGGGGAAAACAAGCTAACCCAGGAAGACAAGAAATACAAATAACAAAATGGCAATAAATATGCACCTATCAGTAATCACTTTAAATGTGAATGGGCTAAATGCTCCAATCAAAAGACACAGAGTGGCTGAGTGGGTAAGAAAACAGGACCCATGCATATGCTGTCTACAAGAGACTCATCTCAGATCAAAAGACACACACAGACTGAAAGTAAAGGGATGGAATAAGATATTTCATGCAAATGGAAATGAGAAAAAAGCTGGAATAGCAATACTTATTTCGGACAAAATAGACTTTAAAATGAAGACTACAATAAAAGACAAAGAAGGGCACTACATCATAATAAAGGGATCAATTCAACAAGAGGACATAACCCTAGTAAACATCTATGTACCCAATATAGGAGCTCCTAAATATATAAAACAGATTCTGACAGACATAAAGGCAGACATCAACAGTAACACTATCATAGTAGGGGACTTCAACACCCCGTTGTCACCAATGGACAAATCCTCCAGACAGAAGATCAACACGGACATAGTGGCCTTAAATGACACTTTAGACCAGCTGGATTTAATTGATATTTTTAGAGCATCTCACCCCAATGCTATAGAATATACATTCTTCTCAAGTGCACATGGAACATTCTCCAAGATAGACCACATGTTAGGCCACAAAACAAGTCTCAACAATTTTAAGAAGATTGAAATCCTATCAAGTGTCTTCTCTGACCACAATGCTATGAAACAAGAAATCAATTATAAGAAGAAATCTGGAAAGCTTACAAATACATGGAAGCTAAATAACATGCTTCTAAATAGTGAGTGGGTCAAAAATGAGATCAAGGAGGAAATCAAAAGGTACCTTGAGACAAATGAAAATGAAAACACCATGACCCAAAATCTCTGGGATGCAGCGAAAGCAGTCCTAAGAGGGAAGTTCACAGCAGTGCAGGCCTACCTAAAGAAGGAAGAAAAATCTCAAATCAACAGACTCTCTCTACACCTAAGGGAACTCGGAAAAAAAACAGCAAAACAAGCCTAGAAGCATACAATCTACCAAGTCTGAACCAAAAAGAAACAGAAACTCTGAACAGACTGATTACTGCCAAAGAAATTGAATCAGTAATCAACAATCTTCCAACAAACAAAAGCCCTGGACCAGATGGCTACACAGGTGAATTTTACAAAACATTCAAGAAAGAATTAGTATCTATTCTCCTCAAACTATTCCAAAAAATACAGAAGGAGGGAATGCTCCCAAACTCTTTCTATGAAGCCACTATCACCCTGATTCCTGAGTCAGACAAAGATATTACAAAAAAGCAAAACTACAGGCCAACATCACTAATGAACATAGATGCAAAAATTATCAACAAAATACTAGCAAACCGAATCCAGCATCTCATTAAAAAGATCATAAACCACGATCAAGTGGGATTCATTCCCGGTATGCAAGGCTGGTTCAATATCCGCAAATCAATTAATGTAATACATCACATTAACAAAATGAACAATAAAAATCATATGAACATATCAATAGATGCAGAAAAGGCATTTGACAAAATCCAGCAGCCATTTATGATAAAGACTCTTAACAAATAGTGGGATCATACCTCAACATAATAAAGGCCATATATAAGCCCACAGCAAACATCGTACTCAATGGGGAAAGGCTGAAAGCTTTCCCCTTAAGATCAGGAACAAGACAAGGCTGCCCGCTTTCACCACTTCTATTTAACATAGTTCTGGAAGTTCTAGCCACAACAATCAGACAAGAAAATGAAATAAAAGGCATCCAAATTGGAAAAGAGGAAGTAAAATTGTCATTATATGCAGATGACATGATACTATATAGAGAGAATCCCAAAGACTCCACCAAAAAAACTGCTAGAAATGATACACGAATTTGGTAAGGTAGCAGGATACAAAATTAATATTCAGAAATTGGTGGCATTTCTATACACCAATAATAAACTATCAGAAGAAGAAATCAGGAAATCAATCCTTTTTACAATTGCTTCAAAAACAATAAAATATCTAGGAATCAATTTAACTAAAGAAGTAAAAGACCTGTACTCACAAAATTATGAGACACTGAAGAAAGAAATCAAAGAAGATACAAATACATGGAAATACATACCATGCTCATGGAGAGGAAGAATTAATATAGTTAAAATGTCAATACTTCCTAAAGCAATATATAGATTCAATGCAATTCCAATCAAACTACCAAGGACATTTTTCTCAGAAATAGAACATAGAATCCTAAAATTTATATGGAGCCACAAAAGACCCCGAATAGCTACAGCAATGTTGAGAAATAAGAACAAAGTGGAAGGCATCACACTACCTGACATCAAAACATACTACAAGGTCACAGTAATCAAAACAGTATGGTACTGGCATAAAAACAGACACATAGACCAATGGAATAGAATAGAGAGCCCAGGAATAAACCCATCTATTTACGGTCATTTAATATATGACAATGGAAGCAAGAATTTACACTGGAGTAAAGATAGTCTATTTAATAAATGGTGCTGGGAAAACTGGACTGACACGTGCAAAAAAATGAAAATAGACCACCTACTTACACCATATACGAGAACAAACTCAAAATGGATTAAAGACTTAAATGTAAGACCTGAAACTATAAAACTCCTAGAAGAAAATATAGGGAGTAAGTTTGCAGACATTACCCTGAGTAATATTTTTACCAATATATCCCCTCAGGCAAGAGAAATAAAAGAAAAAGTGAACATATGGGATTACATCAAACTTAAAAGTTTTTTCACAGCAAAGGAAATCATCAATAAAACAAAAAGGCTGCCTACTGAATGGGAGAAGATATTTGCCAATGATATATCTGATAAGGGGTTGATATCCAAAATTTATAAAACACTCATGCAATTCAACACCAAAAAAACAAACAACCCAATTAAAAAATGGGCAGAGGATATGAGGAGGCATTTCTCTAAAGAGGACATAAAGATGGCCAATGGGCATACGAAAAAATGTTCAACCTCACTAATCATCAGAGAAATGCAAATAAAAACCACAATGAGATACCACCTCACACCAGTCAGAATGTCTATCATCAACAAATCAACAAACAACAAGTGTTGGCGAGGGTGTGGAGAAAAGGGAACTCTGGTGCACTGTTGGTGGGACTGCAAATTGGTGCAACCATTATGGAAATCGGTATGGAGTATCTCAAAACACTGGAAATAGAACTGCCGTATGACCCAGCAATTCCACTCTTGGGAATCTACCCAGAGGAATCTAAGATGCTAATTCGAAAAAATATATGCATCCCTATGTTTATTGCAGCGCTATTTACAATAGCCAAGACTTGGAAACAACCGAAATGCCCATCGGTAGATGACTGGCTTAAGAAATTGTGGTACATTTATACAATGGAGTATTACTCCGCTATAAAGAAGAATGAAATTGTACCATTTGCAATGATATGGATGGACCTAGAGACTACTATATTGAGTGAAATGTCAGTCGGAGAAAGACAAATACCACATGATCTCACTGATATATGTGGAATTTGAAAAACTGAATGAATGAGCATAAGAAACAGTAACAGTCTCATAGATATAGAGGAAAAATAGGGTTGCTAGTTGGGAGGGGTGTGGGGATGAGGGAGAAGGGGAAAGGATTAGACAGCATAAATAGGTAACTACAGTATTGTCACAGGGATATGAAAGGCAGTTCGAGGAATATAATGTTAAAATTTTGTGGGGTGTCAGATGGTCACATGTTTTGTTAGGGAGACCACTTCACAGATGGAGTAGAGGCTTGATCACTGCACTGTATACCTGAAATTGATGTTGTATAATATTGTATGCCAACGGTAACTGAATATATAGACAGTAACGGGATGTGGATTATATGGTGGAAGGGAGTCAAAGGAATTGTAATAGATAGTATGATATGGGGGGGAGGAGTGGGAGGGGAGAATTGGGGGAGGGGGGTTGTCACTTTGAGGGGTAAAAAGTATAACTATTGCACTTTGTTGTACACCTGAAGCTAATTAAAAATATATAGAAATTTAATAAATAAATAAATAAATAAATAAATAAATAAATAAATAAATAAAACACCTTGTCCTTGAAATCTCTTGGGGGCCCAGATGGAAAATAGTTGGATTTAACAAATCAACACACAGCTCCATACATTATATGACTTTAAGCGGGGAGGGGGACATAAGAGCTTAGTGAAAACAGGAACAACATACTTAAAGATGGACAGGTTGCAAGCAAAGCAGGAAAAAGATGCCTAGGCTTCTTGCCCCATGCTTCAATCCCAGCTCCAGCTGGTTCTCAGCACTGAAGGAGAGTCAGTTTTGGCTGACAAACTGTGTAACATGGAATCAGGCCAGAAGAGCTGGACAAGCCATAACCCATGCCTCACGTCTGCTCTAAATAGCTCATTTCCTTTAACCTGGTCCACCGATGTCAAGCTTGCAGGGCTAGAACATGGGTTTTCACAGCCATACTGCATTCTGATGTCCCAAAGCTCTTCCACAGCCATTTAAAACATCCCTGAGAACTAAAAAGTCAGGCCTTATTGGTCCCATTTCAATTGGGACTTTAGTCCATTAACATTTAATGTACTTATTGCTATGGTTTGGGTGAAACCAACCATGTTACCCTTGTTTGCCTCTTGTATTTTGGTTCCTTTGTTTCTCTTTTCCTACCTTCTTTTAGAGTTTATTAGAATATCATTTTAATTTATTTACTGGCTTTTGATCTATATCATGCATTATTTTTTATGAGTTGCTCTAAGATTACAATATATTGGGTTGTCGGAAAAGTCATGATGCATGTTTGCAACAGATGGCACTAGTTCATTTTTGGAAGTACTAGAGTCATTCGCATCTATGTTATTGCTATGTCATTTGACAGTTGACTGTTCTAGCCTCATTCTAAAAAATTTGAGCAATTTGGTTGAGTTTTGGAGATTTTACAACAAGTTGAAGATGGAAGACCAAACTGTGCATTTTGACATATTTTACTGTTTTACTTCCATAAAGGGAAGAACACGTGTCAAGCTTGTGAAAAGTTGCATAAAGTTTATGATGACAATGCTCTACAAGAATGTCAGTGCCAATGATGGTTCACAAAATTCCGTGCTGGTGATTTTTATCTCAATGAAGCTCCTCGGTCAGGGAGGCCCACCAAGGTTGATGATGACAAAATAAAGGCATTGATCAAGTCAATCCCATGTTACACTACAAGAGAGATTGCAGAAACATTGACCATCCATCATTCAAGTGTTCACGACCACCTGAAAAAGGTGAGCTACATAAGCAAGCTCAATATTTGGGTTCTGCATGAACTCAAAAAAGTTCATTTGATGGCGCATATAAACATCTGCAATATGCTCATTAAATGTGAAGAAAACAATCCTTTTCTGAAGTGACTGATAACTGGTGATGAGAAGTGGATTGTTTACAATAATGTGGTGCACAAACGGTCTTGGTCCCGATGTGATGCTTCACCTCAAACGACATCGAAAGCAGACATTCATCAGAAGAAGGTTATGCTCTCAGTGGGGTGGGATATTCAAGGTGTTGTGTTTTTTCAAGTTCCTACCAAGGAAGCAAACAATCAATTCAAACGTGTACTGTCGGCAATTGGACAGTCTGAATGAATCCATTGTCCAGAAACATCCAGAGCTTGTTAATTGTAAAGGAGTTGTGTTCCATCATGACAACACAAGACCACACACAAGTCTGATCGCCCGTCAAAAATTATTGGAGCTTGGATGGGATGTGTTGCTACACCCACCATACTTGTCTGACCTTGCACAGTCAGACTTCCACTTGTTTCTCTCTCTTCAAAATTCCTTGCATGGCATAACGTGCAATTCAGATTAGGCTGTAAATCAGCACCTTGTTCAGTTTTTCGCAAATAAAGTCAGGTCCTTCTATGAACGAGGAATTATGAAGCTCACTGAAAGATGACAAAAGGTTATTGAACAAAACGGGCAATATATCATTGATTGATCTTTGTTCTTTATATAAATAAATGACCTTTGAAAAACATAGACAAAATGCATCATGACTTTTCCGACAACCTAATGTATTGTTCCTTTGTCATTATCTGCACAGAGCTAACTGTACCACTTCATGTAAAATGAGGCAATCGTGCAACCATATGAGGCCATTATCCCACCCTCAGGTTTCATGCTGCAGTTGTCATATACACTGCCCCTACATAAACTCCAAAATACAATATTCAAGTTTGTGGGTTAAACAATCACATGTATTTTAAAGAAATTAAAAGGGAAAACATTCTCTCTCTCTCTCTCTCTTTTTTTTTTTTTTTTGCTTAACCACCATGTTTATCACATCTGATGTTCTTCTTACTTCCTAAAGATGAGTTTCCGTTCTTTTGCCTGTAGAACTTCCTTTAACCTTTCCTGGCATGCAGGTCTGCTAGTGATTATCTTAGTTTTCTTCTGTGTGACTAATTATTTCACTTTCGTTCTTGAAGGATATTTTTGCTGGATAGAGAATTCTAGATTTACAGTCTGTTTTTTCCTTTCCATAAACCCTATAAAGATATTGTCCTATTGTGTCTTCTGGCCTCCATTGTTTCTGATAACACACTAAAGTAATTCAAGTTGTTCTCTTATAAGCAATATGCATTTTTCCCTAATTGTTTTCAAGATTTTTTTCCTTCACCCTTTTTTAGTTGTTGTTTTGTTTGTAAGTTTAACTGAGATGTGCCTAGGTGTGGACTGCTTTAATAATGTGATTTTCTTGCATCTACAAATGTGTACCATTCATCAAATTTGACATATTTGCAGCAGGTTGTTTTTTTCTTGCCCAATTCCCTCATTTCTCCTTCCAGGACTCCAATATGCTAGAACTTATATTAAAACATATATTAGAGCTTTGGATATTGTCCCACAGGTCCTTGCAGCTGTGTTTGCTTTTTTCTTTTTTCTCTCTATTCTTCAGATTGAATAATTTATGTTGATCTTTGCTTAATTTGTCTGACTCTTCCTCTGCCATATGCATTCTGCCATTAAGCTCATCCAGTGAATTTTTGATATAATTTTCAGTCCTGTGTTATTATTATTATGCTATTATTAGAACAGAATAGTACTATTTCTCTTCTGTAATTTCCTATCTTTTTCTATATTGTGAGCATATTTCTCTTTATATCCTTCAGCTTACTTAGAATAGCTACTTCACAATCTTTGTTTGTTATTCTGTCAGCTGGATCATCATGGGGTTGGTCTCTGTTGATTACTTTTCCTAATGCAATGAGTAATTTTAGATTGTGTCCTGAATGCCTTGACTAATATGTTATAGAAATTCTGGATTCTGTTAAGTTTCTCTAAAGATCTTTTTTTTTTTTAAGCAAGCAGTTAACTTGACTGAGAGCAAACTGCAAAACACTGTTGCCCTGAGGTAGGCAGCAGTTCAAATTTCAGTCCAATTGTTTTAGTCTTATTAATATGGAATCTATCCCACACATGTGGTTCAGGGTCCAACTATAGATTTGGGCAGATTTTATACATGGAATTTGAGATTCCACTCATTGGCTCACTCCTTTCAAGGAGTCCCTCTTCCCAGCAACTAAGATTGCCCTAAACTTTGGTCTCTTCTTATTCAAGCCAATAAAAAGTGTGCTTTCTATTGCATTTTAGCCTTCCCACATGACATAAATTGAAGCCTGCCCCAAGACAAAGCATGCAGAAAATGAGAAATTGACCCCATATCTTTCCCTTTCTTCGAGGGTCAACTCCCTTTCCAGGAACTGCCTGCTTCTTCCTTCCTTAGTAATCATGTAAGGATAGTATAATTGCTCTCTACTTTTCTTTATAACTTCATTATAAGGCAACAGACAGCAGAATATATATGAAGTGGTATATTATTTAAAGGTAAACTGTGACAAGTTAAAGACATATACTATACCCCCTAAGCAACCACAAGAAAATTTTGAAAGGAGAAAAACTTATAAGCCAATAATAGAGATAAAAATAAAATCATAAATATATACAAATAATCTCAAAAAGGACAGGAAAAGAATGAAAAAAAAGAGACTAGATGGGATAAATGGAAAATAACTTACAAAAAGTTAGATTTAAAACCAACTATACTGATAATAATATTAAATGTAAATGGCCTAAAATTCCAAGTAAAAAGAAGAAATCATGAGATTGGATATAAAAGAAATTCAATACGAAATATAAATACAAAGATACATAAAGAGTAAAAGACAGGTAAACCACATAAACATTGAAATCTCTATATTATAATACAAAGCAAGCTTCATAATAAGGAACATTTTCAAGCACAAAAGAGTTGATTCATCCAAACAACAAATATGTATGCATCTAACAACAGAGTTCCAAAATTCATAAAGAAAATCTAATCAAACTGAAATAAGAAATAGAAAAAAAATAATTGTATTTGGAGATTTCAGTACTCCTCTCAGTAATTTATATAAAAAGTAAATCAAAAACAAATTAGTAAGGATGCAGAGGACTTGAACAACACTTGAACCCACTTGACTTAATTGACATTTACAGATTACTCCAACCAACAATAATAGCAGGATCCAAATCTTTTCAAGAGCCTATGGAACATTCACCAAGATAGACTACTTTCTGAGAAATGCTAATAGCTGCTATACACATAATAGCCAAAAACTTTAACCAATACAAACATCCATCAAATGATGAATGTGTCCGCATATTGTGATAGACCTACACAATGGAATATTATTAAGCAATAAAAAGGAATGAACTCCTGATATATGCAACAAGATGGGTGAATGTCAAAAGCATTATGCTAAGTGTAAGAAGTTAGGCACAAAAGGCTACATCCTATATGATGCCATTTTCATGACATTCTGGGAAAAGGTAAAGTTATAAAAATAAAAATTAGATCACTGCATGCCAGGGACTGGGGAGAGGGAAAGAAGACTGACTGAAAAGGAATACAAGGGAAATTTTTGGTGTGATGAAAATGTTCCATCTTGACTGTGGCGGTGGTTACCTGACTACACATATTTGTCAGAAATCATCTAACTGTTCACTTATAAAGGGAATTTATTGAATGCAAATTACACATCACTAATTCTGAATTTTAAAATAAAAAATAAATGTCAATACTGTCACCTAAGATAGAAAATAGGAGCAATTAAATAAGCTAATAATTATTATATTTATTACTATATAATAAATATAATTTAGATGAAAGGTTGTGCTGATCTGACCAAATTAAGAGTCTATAATAATAATAGTAATAATAATAATAATAATAATAATAATAATAATAATAATAGACTCAATTTGGTCAGTAGACTCAATTTGGTCAGATCTGACCAAATTGAGTCTATTATTACTATTACTACTATTATTATTTATTATTATTATTATTATAGACTTTTAATTTGGTCAGCTCCACATGGTCTTTGACTCAACTCCTGGAAAAGACTTTCTGAGGTGCTACGTCATCCTGTTGCCTCACACAGAACTTCATGGAGACTACATCACAGATAAGCCTATACAACAGGGTGTACTTAGATCTCTTTATAAGCCAGAGGTCAGAGAGATAAAAAATACAACAAATTTTAATCCCATGAAGGTGTATGAAATTTTGTTTTCTTGTTTATAATGGACCATCCAGCACCTGGTTCTGAGTTGTGCTCCTTAAGAACACATGGCATTAAAAGGGGAGTTTGGGGAAGCAGAAGACCATCTGCGGGGGCGGGGGGGGGTTCTTTGTTGAGAACAGAAACTGTCCTTCATCGCCCTTCATTGTTTAAAATATTGTGGGTTGTCCAGGTCAGAAAGAATATAATTAAACAAGAAGAAGGCATAGGCTGGGTCCTGGATTCCTGGGTCCTCCCTAGGGTACTAACATAAGAGCTCCTCCATCTTGGATGGGCAAGGCGTTCCCTGATCTCTTCCTTGGGCAAAGCTAGGGCACAGAAGGGACCTTCCTGCATAGAGGGAATGTGCCAGCTAATGCTGCCAAAGCCTTGCTGGTTCCTGCCAGGGGAAGTCAATACTGGACACTCTTTTCATCGCTAAAGGTTAATCTGCAAAAATATTAAATGCCATCCTGCTCTTGAAGAAGAGTCTTTGGAAAAGTTCACAACGTTCCTACCAAACCCAAAATAACTTTCTTAATTATCCGTTAAGAGCTCCCAACAGGCCACCTCTAGAAAAACATTTGTCCTCTGAGTGTTTTTTTTCCTTTTAAATGCTGTCTTTCACCACTGTGTTTATACTTGCCACAAAGATACGGTGTGATTAATGCAGAAAAAATAAATATGAAAAGCCTTACAATCAAATTAAGGAGGGAACTTGATAAAATGAGCCCTCTTCTTATGAGTAATTTGAAAGAATAACTGTTTTTTATTACAACCTCAGCTCCCAGCAGGTTCTATATAAACCAAGCCAGCTGTGGTTCAAGAAAAGGTCCAAAGGAAGACCCACTCAAGGTGTGGATAAATCACAATTGTGATCACAGACCAGGTTTCTATCTTTTTTATCCCCCTTAATAAATTGGGCTTGACCTGAAACTCCAAGAAAGTTAATTTATAACAGCCAATTTTTTTTTTTACATCACAGCTCACCTTTCTTTTTCTTTTAAATTTAAACCATTATGACAAATGGAGATTTATTATATACCATAAACACATGTGGCTTGAGCACTGGTATTTAGTCTGGAAACTCAGATGGGGCAGTAAGCTGCTGGTGCAATCAGGAAATGCCACGTGACATTCCTGATAAAGATGAAACACACACATTCCACAGCGCTTACTGTGGCCACTGTGGTTTGGGCCATTGTGTGGACACCACAGCCCAGTGCCGGCTGAGAACCGAAAGATGTTTCAGCGAGCAAGGACAGGTACTGTCACAGCTCAAGGCTTCACAAGGACAACCAGAGCTTTTCATCAGAGCTGAGCAAAGAGTGACAACTTCCCAAAACACTCCTCCAATCTTGGCCTGGTCTCACCCACCTTACCTGCCCCTGACATAACCCTGCAAGCGGCTCAGGTGTTTTGGTCCAGGGACCCTTGGTAATGCTACACGGAATCATTCAGAAATGTCAGGCTGGGTTCACTGATGAGTAAACGGCATCTTGGTGGGAGATGGGTTGGGGCCTTATTTCCCGCCACGTCAAGGCTGGGATGAGACGCCTGATCTCGCTTTTCCCTTCTCTTATCCAGGCTGAAATGATCTGTTCCTCTTTAACTGATAACTCCTATAATTCCTCACTGGCAGTGAATACCAGGTGATTCACCAGCTAAACAGGGTTCCCTGGGAGGTATATTAACTGGTGGTTAAAGATGTGACCTTTGGAGTCAATCCTGGCTCTGCCATTTCCCAACTTCTCTAAACCTCACCTTTTCCATCTGTACAATGAGAATATGAATAAGTACTCTGTGTATGCTGGGAGGATTTGGTGAAACAATACATGTACATCACATACATGGCTATAATACATTATTAAAAATTTAGAGATTTTCTATCATAATCTAATCAGCCACATACTAGTAAAATACTTAATAGCTATCAGTAACTATCATTGTTTATAAGCTTTCCATATCAGTTCTGTCCAGAACTATATAAAATGCCTTGAGGACAGAACCTCCATCTTTCCTCTCCTTTTTCTTTGCTTATAGCTCCCAGGCACAAGCAATTTATTTATAAATACAGTAAAACCTTGGAGTGTGAGTAACATGGTTTTCGAGTGTTCCACAAGATGAACAAACACTTCTAATACATTTTAACATGGTAAACAAGCAATGTCTTGCAATATGAGCAGTTTGTTTCCCGAATGAATGATGCTCGCAAACCAAGGTATTACTGTACCTGTTGATCACATCAATTCTAACATTAAAAAAAAAACCACAAAACACCCTTTATTTGTAAAATAAAGACTAGTGAAAATACAGATAAAAAGTAAAATTAAGATCATCCTTGATCCCAACACTAGAAATACCCAGTTAATATTCTGATATACAGTTTTCTGTTCTTTTTTCTATGTACACACATGATTTGGGATCCATAGTGTATACGCTATTTTATAACCTATTTTATTAACTTTAGAATAGTTCCTGGATGTTTTCCTCTACCATCAAACATTGTTCAAAAGCATCACCTTGGAAGGCAGCATGGTATGCCCCATTGTTCTCAGCTGCCATCTTGTAAATCGAAAGTGCCTGGTACTAGAGCTCAGTAAGACTTCTGGAACCAGAAAATGTGTGTGGAATCACCTGGCACTATGCCCAACACTGGTCAACACTCAATAAATGTTCTCTCATTCCTCTTCTGGGTGTCTGATGTCTTCAAAGAAACTTCAAGATTCTAATTTCCACCATGAAATAATGCTTCTCAGCACAGAAAGAACTGACCCCCAAGACCATTCCCATAAGCCTTCTACTCATTTTCTTTAGTTTCTAGCACAAGCTTTTGGATCATAACAGAGTCTGCATGAGTGTCATTGTTGTTATAAATGATAATTCTTCTTACCTATTCCTGTGTCCCTCTAGAATCCAGGGCTCTCAGGCTGGAAATTTTGTCACTAAATGTTTCTCTAATTATTTCAGACATGGTGAACTTTCTTTCCCAATCAGACTTAACTTCTAGACCATATAGGGAAGCTTAGTATTGCAAAGAACATAGAACTTGGGGTCAGAAAACCTGGCTTCTAGTCTCAACTTTGCCATTTACTAGCTACAGTAAATAAACTCCCTTTCTGGGTCTCATTTTCCTGTCTATAAAATGGAAGTTTTCAGTAAGATAATCTCCAGATTCATTATGTAACCACCTTTAGGGCAGCAACCAATTTATACATTGACAGTCACTTACTAAGATCTAGTGTAAGCCAGACACTAGTCTACAGGCTTTATC
The DNA here is from genome assembly GCA_033961575.1 of Aselliscus stoliczkanus. Classification (NCBI taxonomy): domain Eukaryota; kingdom Metazoa; phylum Chordata; class Mammalia; order Chiroptera; family Hipposideridae; genus Aselliscus; species Aselliscus stoliczkanus. Next base: position 132,013,940 of record CM066729.1, read on the forward strand.
TTATGATACAGTACTGTCATTTGTCCCATTTAGCAGAGAAGAAAACTGAGGCTTAGAGAGGTTGAACAACAAGTCCAAAGTCCTGCAGTATAACCATTATCTCAATCCAGATTTGTGTCTAAAGCCTGTGTTCTTGACCAGCAAGCTCTATACTTCTCAGATCTTTTTGGTTCTTTGTCCCCATAGCAGTTCCAAACTCTCAACAATGCTTGTTGATTGACAGGTTGAGGTTTCTAGCATAATTCGTGGACTTTTACTGAGCGTTTATTTCTATATGTCACTATGCTAAACCAAATCGACACTTGGGACCTAAGAATTCTTTGTATTGGGGGCTGTTCTGTGAATTATAGGCTGTTTGGCAGCATCCCCAGCCTATACCCACTAGATGCCAGTAGCCACCACCCACCCTCCCAGTTGTGATAAAATTGCCCCCCCTTCCATTGCAAACCACTGCTCTAAAACATAACACACTGAAAACACAGGAAATATGGGCAAAATAAGAGAGCATTAGACAAACGCCTATGTGAATGGTAAGAATAGCATCCTATACCCAAGTGAGAACCCTGGAGGTATTTTCCAGAAGAACCAGCGTTAACATGGTGAGGTTCGTGGGCTGGCCCACAGAAGTCTAGTTTACCTAAAATAGTGCTTTTCTGCAGAAGTGAATTTTTGAGATAGCCTGGAAACTTACCATCATTTAAACCTCCATTATGTCAGAATGTAAACTCTAAATATGAACTACCAATTAACATAAATTTTGGGAGGTAGACTAGATACAAGGTAAATAACCACAACCAAATCTTTTCTATCCTTGCTTTTTACCCAAACGTTCCCATGAGCATTAATCTGTCTCCTTTCTCTTAGGTTCTCCATCAAAACTTATCATGTGAATATAAACATACACAGCTTCTTTTCATTCTTAAGTGAACCTGTAGTTGACTTTTTAGGGATCTTTCTGGCACTCGTTTGAAGTTGCTTCTTGGGGTGAAACTGTGTTTGGGCAGAGGTGGTGTAAGGGACCCAAACTTTAAATACACCAGAAAGCACAAACCACAGAGGGAAAATGCTTTCGGGGACCCCTATATCAGAATTAGTAAATTTCTGTCACTGACAAGAGTGAAAATCCAGAAGTGCTATAGATCATCAGGGACATTGCAGCTTACCACCATATTTTATAGACAAAATTACATTCCAGGAAGGGGAAGAGGGGAGAAGGGAGAATAGATGGAAGGAGGGAGGAAAAGCCACATAAGAGTTCTGAAATATATCAATGTCCAGAAGTAGGAAAGGCAAAAAAAATCAAAAGAAACCTTTGGAGAATTTAAAAAACATGAAATCAAATATCTATCTTATTTCAGAATCTGAAGTAAATAATATGTCTGATGCCCCCACAGAGAGTCAAACCCAGTCACCAAAACACACACAAATACAAATAAATATTAGGCCAGTGAATTAGGAAAGGTACACAGAGGAATTTAAAAATAAGATGAGGGTTTGTTTTGTTCAGAAATAGAATCCTTCCTCCCTCCCCCTCCCACACACCCCTACAATTTTTTTTTTTCCTTGAAGTAAAATCCATTATTTTGAAAACACCATTTGAAATCCTAAAGAAATAGCAAAACAAAGTATTGTGGTATTCCAAAGTAATCTCTCTTGTTTATAACCATATAAATTTAGCCCCTGGCAATACAGGGCTTATATAATAGAATAGAGTTATTTTAACAGTGCCCTGTTAAAGAAGAAGCAAAATGTTCAGCTCATTTTCTCCAGTGGGAGGACACATGGCCTCATGCGAAAGAGAGAGAGGGAACATGCCTAAGTCATTACCGCGGGAAAGCAATCCGTCAAAGCCGGGTCGCTCTGGCATGGCCAACACCACTGGCGGGATCACAGAGGCAGCCTCTGCTTGCAATTACCAGGGAAGGACCTTGGCTCTAGGCAGCCTGCTATCAATTACTACCCTGGCCTCACCGCTTGGACTTGTCAATTTCCCAGTGTCTTCTGTTTTGTAACACTAAGAAAAAGGGCTCCTCCTGACTGATTCTTGGAAGTTTCTCATGTGTTGTGTCACTCCTCGGTGTCATTAACAATTCAATTAAAATTTCACAGCACACAGGCAGGCAGCACTGGACAGGGGCAGGAAGGGGCCCGGTAAAGGAGATTTCCGAAGGGCCTGCGATGGGGCCACATCCGATCAAGCGAATCCACTCTTGAAATTTCTTTGACTTCACAAGTCAGGTTTGCATGTGTCTCCCATCTGACGCGATGCTGGCTGTCATCTTGGCAAAACGACATGTTTGATGTTCTCACCCCGCTGGGGGTGTAGTGATGGAAAGGAATTTCAGGCTGGCTAGGAACAAAATCTCACACATTATTTCACTAAAAGTTTTGGCTCCATAATGGATAATTATAAATATTCATAATCAGCTCTATTAACCAACGGTGAGTTCTAGAAACTTCTTTTCTCCACTTGGTTTTTTTCATTGGGCCCTCCTATTTTCTTGCTGTTTAGCATGGGGCTGTCTCTAAGAATTTAGAGACAGAGAGTAAATCACAATGAAATTCTTCAGGAAGGTGGGTGACTGGGAATGCTAAGACAGGATGGCTGGAGACAAGAAAGACTCGCTACTGTCATTATTAACTCTGTGAAAGTGCAAACACTCCTTTGTCTGGCTGAATGATGGAGCTACACATGCTCACGTGCTTTTAAGAGTCCCAAGGGTTTAGGGCAAAACCAAAAAAAAAAAAAAAAGTTTCAGGCTTAAGACTTCTGAGGCAGCTTTCTCTCTAACCCTCTCAATGAGTTTAGTCATGCAAGGAAAGATTCTTTAAAGTTACCAAAGACTTTGTTTAATGCCCAAGAAAATGCGGACTGTCAGCACCCTTTGTCAGGTTTTGGTGGCTTAAGTCCATTCCCCAATACACTGGTGACCCTCCACCCCTTATTCACTAGTTTCTTTTTGACATCAAGCGCTAGATAATTGTTTGATTTCCTTCTAGGTAAAAGGAGATTAAATTCCCAGCTGCAACAGCTGACACACAAAAGGGAAAATATAGTTTAACCACCATATTTATCAAGATAATTTTTCTTCCACACACTGATTAATAACATTAGCCAACATCCCCCTTTGGCTTGGGGATGGGGGGTAGGGAGAGACATGTCCCCCTCAAGAGTATCAGAAACAGGAGTTGACAGTTCAAGGCAAAAATGATTTGCATGTAAATTCTGATCAAAAGCAAGTCTGCACTCTGAAGTTGTCAAGTTTTGCTACCAATTTGACACTTAAATGGGCTATAGCAAAACTTGATTTAAACTGAAGAGGAAAAAAACATGGCAACTCAATTACCCCTTAGCAGATCGGATCTGGCAGCTGAGGTCAAACTTTTCACCCTGCCATTACATTTCTCAATACCTGATGCTTTAAACAAACACTATGTATTCCTCCTACAATCCTGGAAGAAAATGCATTTCTCAGGACTCCCTACTGTGCCCCAGATTAAAAAATAAAGTTTCACTTGTGTGGGATCTGGGGCTATTTTCTCCATGTAAATTTCTGAATAAATCAGGACTTAAGAAATGGCCTTTTACACTGGGAAAAATAGTCTCTGCCTAAAAAAAAAATACTTCGTGGGGAAGATTTGTGGAGTACTAAAAGATGATTTAAAAACAAATATTCCCATAGCATTAGAAGGAAAACATTGACCTGTTTTTAGTTTGCTTTTAATATATTTCATATTTGAGCTTCGGCTGAACAGCACATTAATTCAGGAGGGAGAAGCACAGCTAGCTAGTTCCAGATCGGCTCCAAATTTATGAAGGACGTATCTTGCAAGGCCCTGGGACAAAAGCTCAAATGCAGGAAAGACCCAGGCTAACGACCCAGCCGGCCTCTGGGATTTCCATCCCACCAGAGCTAGAATGCTGCCGTCTCCCAGGCCATTTAATCCCCCCAAGAGCTCTCATTCCTGCAACAACTTTTTAAACCAACAACTCTTGAAACTCTTGTAGCTCCAAAACTGGTTTTCCCCCACTTTTTTCAAGTTTTATTTCCCTAAGTTGGTTTTAAGCTCCCTCTACATAAGCAAGGAGTTTATTGACTCTGCATTCCCCATAAATTCTAGCACTCATATTGGGCAACCAGGTAACGTGTAGGGAATTGTCTCACTTATTAAGCCAACATATACATTGAGCATTTACTGGGTGCCAGGCACTGTGCTAAGCACTAGGGGCCCAAATGTGAGTGAAAGCTGCTTATAGATAGAAAGACAATCGTACATACTACTAATTATAGTAATGTGGGATAAGCACTGTAAGCGAATAATATTCAAAGTATGTGAGAGCCGATTTAACTGAGGGATTCATTCTGGAGGAGTGAAAGTTTAAAATTTCTCCAGTGACTGAGACTTTATGGGGGTTGACATCCAGTGAATGGCGGAACAGGAGTGCCAGTGGAGTAATGAGACATTTCTACGGATGTAAGCAAGGTGAAAATAGGACAGCCTGTTTGGCCAGGCTCTAGGTAGATGAAGACAGTATGTCATAGAACAAGAAGTCTGTGGCTACACACATAGGACACATGTACAGAACCACATTCCTCTTGTACCTGGCCTCCTTATAAGCCTACTATGTCAACCCCCAACCTTGGAGCACTCCCACCACTGCTTTCTCTGAGATGCACTGGCCTAGCTGTTCCTCAAACTTGCCAAACTTGTTCTGGCCCCAGGGCCTTTGCACTTACTATTCCCTCTGCCAGGTTCCCAAACCTTTCCATGGATCAGGCTATCTCATCAGTCAGTTCTTCACTTAAATGTCACTTCTCAGAGCAACCTTCCCTAATATTTCTGTTCCCACATTCACCTCTCTGAGACACTCTAACCCCTTACATTCTGCTTTACTTTCGTCACAGCATGCATCACTACCTGAAGTTTTATTATCGTTATTTCTCTCCTTCTCTCGCTGTACTGTAAACAATATGAGGATCAGGACTATATCCCCAGCTCCTGGTATAAACAGTACAATAAATATATAGTGACTTATTAATACCCATTAACCCCCCCAAGTCCCATTAAGCTAATGTCCCTGAATTCATGCTATAAAGAAAATTAAGGCCCAAAAACAAAATCAGCACAGACCCTGACTTCTAAGTCCTTCCATCAAGAGCAAATAGCAATATAGGAAAGGATGCAAATGCAGCATTTTTGAAATCTAAATATAGAGAGAGGAGGGAAATTACCCACACACCAAAAAAAAAAAAAAAAATGCCATTTATCAGAAATCTCTGAGATTTTCTGAAAACACACATTTAACTCTAACTAGGTTCCCAGGCTTCCCACAAATCACCACCACACAAGGGGAAACCATGTGAGAAGTTATGTTCTGCTCCTGAACATTTAAGCATTTTTATCAATATTATTTGCCAGTATAAATATTTTCCCCATAACTTCATATTTAAAATAGGAGTGCACCAAACCGGGACTTATAATGTGCAAAGGAAACAGTTCAGTCTAAGGTATTCATAACTTTAGTCATTCTCTCATAAAACAACAGATGAAATAAAATGTATGACATTCCCAAAGAGGGAGTTTCTTGTGTAATTCATCTTAAAATGCAATGTTCTGTCATCTCAAGTAACACTTACTGAAAGCAACCATCAATACTTTTTGTCAAAAGCCCATACTCTGTGTAAAATGTTCCATCAATCTCTATTTACATAAAACAAAAAACTTTCAGTGTGGTTCTAACACAGCCATGGAGCGTCTCCATCTCCAGTTTTCATGCTCTACTGAAAAATAATTTGACTGACACCAGAAAAATAAAGATGACCCTTAAAGGAAAGCTTTTTAGAAGGGAAAAGCTACAATGGGAAAATGCCTTACTCTGTTGGATACATGTCCTATTGGAAAAACGTGGTTTGCCTTTTTTTTAAACCGTAAGATATATTTTCTCTTAAAAAAAAATGCATTTTGCTAGGAAATCACCCCCAAAAGCTTTCGTTCAACTGCATGCAAGCAACATTTACCAACCCCTAATGGAGGGATGGTACCCTACAGATTCTGAACTTGGGCACAGAACTCATACCACTATTGCAAGCCAGAAATTTTAGTTATAAGCCCTATAGAATGTGACTATCACATGAGGCTAGAAGAAGGTCATCGCCTGGGGTTGTTTATAAAACACACAAATTAAGGTATTAGCCTTTCACCCTGAGGGTCTGAAAATCAAATCCCAGCTTAGGTAACAAAACAGAAAGTCTTCCCAGCAGTCTTTCCCTAATACTTGGTTGTTGAAAACATACAGGCCCTTTCATCTGACCCAAATTGGCTAGGGCCTCCATGAGAAAGCTAAGAAATTGCATGTCAAAGCCAAGAAAAACTATTCAGTGCCCATCACAGACATCTGAACTTCATGCCCAGTGACCCTTTTTGCCATCCTTCATCCTACCCCTAAGACCTGAATAGTCTAGGGTTGAGGATTACACAAGAAACAAAATGGCCACTGACATTTTTTTTCCATCGCCAATGTAAGGTCCATTAGAAAATCATTCAGCCTCTCCTGATTATTCCTTGAATTCCCTCACTGTCCGAGCACCCACTATGTGAAACACATGGGGCAGGAGCAGGGTGGCCAGAGCCGGCATCAAGTATTGCTGTGGGGCCTCAGCCACACCACTGCTCCCTCTGAGTCTCTGGCACTTAGTACCTTCACATATAGAACAAGAGAGTTTGGCTAGACCAGTGGTCTTCAAAGTGTGTTCTGCAATGCCCAAGCAGTAGCCAAAAGCCTCACAGCCCTTTGGAGGAGAGATGAAGACTGAGCAAGCAGCCTCCTGGCCCCTCTGACAGCAGCCTCATCGTCACCTGTTTTGTTAACGGGCTAACAAAGCTGAAGAGGCCGGCCGAGTGGCGTGGTGGTTAAGCACTGGCTTGGGAAGCCAGTGGCCCCAGTTCGGGTCCCACATATGAGGGCCAGTGACATTGCCCTCAAAAAAAAAAAAAAAAAAGCTGAAGGCTTCGTTTGTGACCACACCCTTAGACCTCAAAGTCCCCTCCAGCTCCGCTCTTCTGGGACCTTACGCTGTGGTCGAGCTAGAACAGAGACACACACTTCAAGTCAGTGAAGATGATGGAGAGAAGGGTGTGCCTCCGTCACATTCCTGGTGGCTGCACGTTGGCCACCAGGGCATCAGCAGGTAGGATTTTCAGAGAGCAGAGATTGGGACTTGAGGGAGAGTGGAGAGGCCATCCTATAGGGGGCATAAACAGGGTGAGCAGCAAATAAAAACAGAGGCAGGGCCGGGAAGCACGGGCAAGCATGGGGCACCTCCAAGAAGAGGAGAGGAAAACCACAAGTGAACCCTGCATGGCAGGCTGAGGATTCGAGATTCCTGGACCCAAGATACACATCGCAAGACCAGTCGTGAATGCAAATGCCCACTAGCAACCCGAGCTCACTTCAATGCTTTTAATCACGTCTACAAATCCCATACACATTTGTCCAGATCTGAATGTCTGTCCTTAAGGGCCTGGTTCTGGCCTTTTACATTTGGTAGTCAATATAGTCTCTGATAACAAGAATAATGAGGATAAATTATGTGAGGCATTTTACTAAGAGCACACAAACAGGGCCTGATTTAATTCAGACAGCCAGTGAGGGAGGTATATCACCATTTTGTGGGAGAGAAAATTAGAGCTTAGAGAGACTCAATAACTTGCCTGATGTCACACAGCTAGAAAAAGTCAGAGCAGAACTCAAACCCAGATGCACTTGACCCCAAACCCAGCCACCCTGGTGATGATTCCCAGAGAGTAGGAAGCAGCAGCAAGGAGAATGCCTCCAGATGATGGAGAGGAGAATCAATGATGGACTGACAAAGCTTTGAGCTAAATGGAAAAATCGCCCCGCCCCCAACAATGAGGAACACAGAGGGAAAAGAAAGCTCATCAGAAAGCACCTACAGTGATGGTAGAAAATGGCCTCTTGGATAGTTTGGGCTTAAAATTTCATTCTTTGCTTTTGTTCTCGGCTTGAACCTAATGTGAGTAGCTGAAATACCAGAGCTTTTATGCTCTCTAGAAATTCTAGGCCTTAATCACCAATAATCAGTGGGACACCTATTATTTGTCCATTTTATGCTGGGTGCTGTGCGGGACACAATGAGGACATGGTTTTGTCCATAAATGTCAATCAAGGCTTGAACATACAGTCCCTTCAAGATAAAAAATGCTACAATAAAAGAACAGCCAGTGGTCCAATATACAGTTGTGTTGATCAGTACAGGACGGACAAGTACAATAGAAATCTAAGAAGAACCATCTCATTAAACACCCAAGTAGCCAGGAAAGGCCTGAAGTAACCTGAACTGGCCCTGAAAGGATGGTTATGATTTCCACAAGCTTAAAGTAAGTATTGTAGAGGAAGCAGGGTAGGCACCTGAGATGCTGACGCTGCCATGAGCAAAGCCAGGTGAGGGAGAGGGACAGAGGGATTCGGCACAGCTGAACCAGAGTGACAAGCAATCAAGTCAGACAGCAAGGAGGTGGCTTTACCTTGCATCACACAATCCAAATCACCATCCAATCCGACTTCTCATTTTACATGATACACAGAGTCTTGCTCAAAGTCGCACAGTCAGTTTAGTAATAGAAATGGATCAGAGCAGCCCCCAAGGGCAGGGGGACTCCAGGAAACTGAGGGAGGTCAGTCAATGGTAAGTATACTTCAACACCATCCAAAATGCTTAATGGGCCCATACCTAATTTTTTTGAGGGTTTCATCCTGAAAACCCTTGAAGGCTAAAGTTCCCTTCAAGATCATTCCAGTTTCCTCAAAATGATCTTAGTTTCTGTGATATGGGTCATTGCATTAGTTTGCTCATCTTATTCCCAAAATGCACTAAGAGAAGAAAGGAACTGAGATAGGAAAACAAAAACAGGAAGAAAGTATCTAATTTCAGTTTTTGTCTTTCACAAAGAGATCCATGACTTGAATAACAAATCTCTAAGCTACGGCTAATGGTACACTTTGTGAAAAGGGGACTAGAGTGAAAAAGAATAAAAGAAACTAAAGCAAAGACAGGGATCTAAACTGGAGTTCTAGGGGAGAAATCAGAGAGCAGAGAAGACTTAGTGAGTATTTAAGGTTGTCGGTGAGGTGTCAATGCTAAGAAGAACAACTCAAGTGAAATCTCTGTGAGAATATTCAAACCCTGGTGCAATCCTAAAGAGGAAAAGGGCACTAACCAACAAGCCAAAGAGCAAAAACCACAATAGCAAAAGGAGGAGGAGGCAAAGGAGGAGGAGGAGGAGGAGGAGGAGGAGGAGGAGGAGGAGGAGGAGGAGGAGGAGGAGGAGGAGGAAGAGGTCCTTTTATCAAAATAGTGAAAAACTTAGACACATTCACAAAAATTTTCCCCCATAGGCTTAACCAAGTCCCTTTATAGTGGATAGAGACATCACCAAATAGATGTATTTTTATTTATTTTGAGTTTGAAGTCTTGTTTGTGTTTTTTTAATGAAGGTTGTAGATAAAAGACAAATTCTGGTGTATAGTTTAAGCTCTTACTAACAACACTTTCCCCTAAGTATGACCCCCATTACTTAAGTGTAAACCTAATTAAGCTTAAAAGGGGAGGGTGAAAACGATGTCCATTTCCTCAAGAGTCCTATTTTGGGATTCAAAATTCTTCAAAAAAGTCACACTTAAATTACTCGGCCATTCTGTGGTTTGAGTCAAGGTTTTATGAACATTTTCTGTCCATCAGCAATCACAGGTTGGGAAAAAAGACAGAGACATCGTAATTCAGAAGCTATTCCAGGGCTACGTACATGGCCCAACATGATGTTCAAAGTCAGCTCCCTCCCCAAGAACACACACATATTTTGGAAAGCAGTCCTTGACTTAAAAGCTAAAAATCATAAACTACTGTCATCTTCCATTCTTACTACTGAAGTTGACTCATGAACCCAGAATCCCCCGCTCCAACCAAAACACACCCACAATGTTGCAGAGAAAGCTCATAAATTCCCCAAAGCTAGGGTGACTGGAAACAGTCTTAAATGCCACTCAAAACCATGGTACAGGTTTTTACACTATTTTTCCTTAACTTTTATTTTAAGTACTCCACAAGATAAAGGTCTCAGAGGGCCAGTGCCCACGAAATGTGATGGGCACCTAGCTGCCCTGCACAGCACTTTGCATCCAGTAGATGTACAGAGTTATCTGCTTAATTGAACAAAGCAGTCACAGGTTTATATGACAGCACCTCACAACTGAGCACCAGAATCGCCTCAAATGCTCACCCTCACACACCATGTTTTCTGTGAAGGACCTCAATAAGCCACCAGGAGACAGCCTAGTGACGCTAGAAATGGCCAAGAAAAGAAAAACTAAAACTGGATTCTTGAGGACATCTGTTGAGCCACCGGATCAACCTGTCCTGAAACCTACTCAGACACCTAGCTAATAAATTGCTTTTATTGGAGAAGCCAATTTGAGTTGGGTTTTCTCTTTCTTGTGATACAAAGAGTCCTAATATTAGGATGCACATATTGCATATATACTTTATTATAACATTTGTCTTTTTAGTCCATGATGATCCTTTTATTACCTTCCAAATAGCACCTCCTTCAAACAGCTAACAACCCTTCCAGGAGCAATTGTTACTTTCTCTGTATCCCATGGAATTTTGTTGGAGCTTTTTCTCCCCTCACCCTCTGAGTGGACCCCACTCTCCTAAAGACAGAAAGGGGCGGGGAGATCTTGCTCATCAGCAGATTGCTGCAAGTGCCTGATCCCAAGCCTACTTCCCCAGGATGCCATGCAATGAGTTCCCCAAGTTTTCCCTCCAAGGTTCCCCAGAAAATGATGTCTTCACATAGAACAGACAAGAAGACATAGACGTTCAATGACATAATTTATCATTTACACTAACTTTAACCAGGCTGGTGAGAGGAGCAATAGGTATGAGTGTTAGCCCAAAGTCTCTCTTACTCAGACCTAGATAAACTCAGTTATAAAGAACTCAAAATTTCTCCCCCACAAAAATCAATGTTTTTTCGGCTTCACAAAGTCACTCCAGGTTCTGTTGTTGACCTTTCCCTGAGGTAGATCCGGATAGACTAGAAGTTGCTCCCCGTCTAATTACCATCGATTTCGTTCAGGTATGGGTTTTCCTCATCAAATGTTGTGAGGAGCCCATTTTAAGGGAAAATGAAGGGTGGTACATGAATCTCAGCCTTTTCTAAAACTAACTTTAATACAGTCCAGCCCCCGTTATGTTCTGTATGAGCCATCCCCTCCCCCATTGAAAGGGTGTAGAATATGCTTACAGTTCTGCAGTGGCTTCTCTTTCCATAAAATCGCACTGGCTGGCATATGTGTTAAGATTTACCCATCAAGTACACGTCTTTTTTATGTGCTATAAAGTGGATCCTTCCTCTGATCAATAATGCACGCTCAACAAACATGGCTGTGCTGTCTTGTAGTAAAATGAGCTGAGTTGGTCTCTCTCATTAGAGACTGAGCCTCTCGAGAGCAAGAACTGTTCTTTTCTAAGCCCCTGCAGTGCTCAGAACCAGGCCTCCTACAAAACAAACCAGCAATTTTCAAACTTGAGTGTCCACCAGGATCAAGCATGGAGCTCACTAAAAATACAGATTTCTGAGTCCCGATCCAGAAATGCTGAGCCACTGGGTCTGGGGGGAAGCCTGGGACTCTGCATTTCTCACAATGTGAATCTGGTTGCTGTGTGCTGTCTGTTGATCATGCTGAGAATTACTGAAGTAGGCCCTCGATAGGAGTTTTTAAATAAATGAGTACAGACACATTCACTCATGCCACTACCAGTCCTTTTCCTACTGGGCATTCCTGAGGATGTTTCTTGAATTGTCACCTATGGGTCCTGGGGAGCAGAGCCTGACTGGCAAACTGGCCTCTCTCCACAGCAGAAAGAATGTGCTCCCCAAAACATTCCTCTGCCCTCAGTTTGTCAACACCCAGGCTCAAAACTTACATCTAAGGACGCAAGAGTCCCAAAAGCTCAAAGACAACAAGCCCAGGACAAAAACTCCAGTATTCCGCACAGAAAAAAAACAAAAGGAAACTGAGCTTAGGAGCCATTATGGAACCAGGCAACTAGGAATGCCTTTGTCACCTTTCCCCAGGATCTCTGGGATCTGGCTCCAAAGTCAAACTTCCAGCAAGAGGTCAAGCAAATGAGATAGTAAAGTAGATAATAAAGACAGCAGTGGGGCAACCAACAGCCGATAGGTCATGAGAACGGACATTCATTTCCTTTAAAAATATTTTTTAGCTGCCTTGTGCTGTTCACTGTGTGGTTCTTTTCTAAGGCCAATTCCTGTTGGCCCAGCTGGAACACAGGTCCCATTTCTCTGGCACTGACCTTAGAGTTGGGCAAACACAGGGTGCTTAAAAGACTCTGTCAGAGAACAAGGCAATGTAACAAGCCAGTGAAGAGTGCTGGCTTTAGAGCCAGAGAGAGCTGAGTTCTAAGACCACCTCATCTTTAATCCCTGTGGCGCCTAGAACCAGGCTTCATACAAAACAAGCCAGCAATCAATGATTCTTGGGCCAGCCACTCAGCTTCTACCGCAGAGCAAAGAAGGGTAGATGCCTGGGAGAGGAGAGAGTCTGGTTGTCAGGGCCCTTGGGTGTGTTCAGATACATACCCTGTGCTGACGTTTTCTAAAGCTACCCTCACCAGGTGCCTACGAAAGGGAAAAGAAAAGTTTAGTTTCTTCTCCAGGGCCTTTGCTCACACAATTCCCACTGCCCAATTGTCCTCCCTTCTTTCAGGATAACTCCTCATCCTTCAGGACTAAACTCCATTGTCCAGCAAGTTTTCCCTGACTTTCTGACTGGGTTCACTGCCCTCTTTGTTGCACCCATGGGCTCCTGTACCACTCCCACCCTGGCACTTATCACACTATATCTGCCTATTGACTTGTCTCTTCACCCTGCTGGTGAGCTCCACAAGGATGGGGCTGATGGGTATCCCCCACAACAGATGTGTCCAACACAAGAATGGCTCTTACTAAGCCTAGATCTCCTTAGATGTGAAATAAAGAGATTTTAGGACTGTTTCACTTACAGGACTGTTGTGAGAATTAAAGATGATATATATAACACAGCCTAGTACAGTCGATATTCAATAAAGTACAGATAATCTCATTGAGGTTGCTAATATTGAATTAATTACCAAAAACCCATAGTGATAGAACTGAGACTGGTAACCAAATTCAATATAAGCGGCCTAAGTGCTATGTCAATGTTTTATTTGAGACTTTCTGAAGGATCGACCCCCGAAGCTTCTTTTTCCATTCTGCTTCTAAGAAAAACACTCGGGAATACAGAGGAGAGGAAGGGACATTTGCTCTTTGTTCCAAGTAGCCCAATGTTATTTCCCAGTAGTAGCAAGCTATCACCTGAAACCAAGAGTCTGATGGGAGGGAATGCAAAGAAAAACTGTTCCCACAGTCAGGAAGTGAGGCAAGCTAATTTATGAGGCATGATTCTAAAGAACCTAAATACACACAGCTTGGCACAGCAACGGGCAAGGAATTGGGGAAAGCCTTTCACAGCCAGGAAACCTCAGGGATGAGTCAACACTGAGGTCAGCAGTGGGAAAGGGGTAAAAAGGTGGTCCCTTCATTCTGCGAAGAACTTACAGACGCCGTGTCACTTGTCAACTGACCCAAGGTGCTCTACACATTTTTGTCTTTGGATTCCTGCAATTCTGTGATCCCATTAACAACTCCCCCTCTTGGGAGAGTCAAAGTAGAGCATGACTCCATAGAGACTCACCAAGAATTCCCATCCATCATTCTCATAAATCAATACATTTTTAATTGTTTTTCAAATTATAAAAGAATATAACCATTGTAGAAATTTTGAGATATATAAAATGTATAAAGAGGCAAGAGTAAATACCCATAATCCCACTGGCATGTTTCCCTCAAGGTTAAGTTTGGGTTGCTTTGGTTTTTTTAATTTATAAACATATATCAAAAAGTTCCCCATGGTTTGTCACAAAAACAAATCTATAGTTCCCCTTTCTTTCTCCTCATATCTCCTACCACCATCTCTGGACTAATACTTTTGATAATTTCCTCCATGTTACTAATTTACAAATAAGTATCATTACTTCTTGATTTTTCAGTTTCAGGCATTATCTGTTGATTTCCTACCATGGCTCATTTTCCTATGTTGTAAAAGCAGGTCCTTTCTATTCGCCTTGCCATTTTTCCAATATATAGTCATACTGTGATTTGAGTTAGACCACATTTTGTGTTCCTAGTTACATTCTTCATGCTGTAACTGTCTATGATGTAGAAAAGTTTTTCTTTCCTGCACATTTTTTTGTTTTCCCAGGAGTTAAAAATTGTCCACCAATAGTACAATACCAAATTCTAGCCACTTTTTAAAGCTTCCTCTCAAAATGTCCAGATGTATTGGGTATTATAGCACAATCACCATCCTGGAGAAGTCTCTCTGGACGTTTTCCCTCCTAACCACTCTAGGCTAATAGCCGTCCCCTGGCACACAGCTGCCATCATCCTGAGATCTTCCTTGTCCTTTACCCTGAAGATTCCCTTCCCTTCTCCCCAGCAACATCTTTTTCTTTCTCATTTACTCTCCTGTTTTGATGGCACGCCACCTCCAGGAGCTTCCTCAGAGGGTAAAATGTTTGAGACATTCCATACCTAATTCATCTACCCTCCATCTTGTTTGGCCGATGATAGACTTCCTGGCTGATATCACTTCCTTTCAGAATTCTGAAGGCACTGCTCCATTATCTCCAGTGTAGCTTTTTGGAAGTCTGAGACCTTCTGAGTACTGATTGGTTTTGCGTGATGTGTTTTTCCAGTGTGTAGTATTCTGAAATTTCACATTCATGTGTAATGGCGTTGAGTCACTTTTATGGTAGGCATTTGGTGGAATCTTTCATTCTGGAACCTTATGTTCTTTGGTTCTGGGAAATTTTCTTGAAATAATTCATTTATTTCTTCTTTCTTGTTTCTCTGGAGCTCTAATTATGTGGATTTTGGACCTCTTGGGCTCTTCCTTTAATTTTGTTTCCTCTCCTATTATCACCTCTTTACCTTTTCTTCCTCTACTTTCTAAGAAAATTACCTTCTATAGATTTTTTTCCTTTCTGCTTTCTGTTTTTAATTTTCAAGAGCTCTTTTTATTTTCCACATACTGTTTTTCTGATATCCTGTTCTTACTTCAGGACTACATTATCTCCTTTTATCTAAGGATATTAATAATGCAATTTTTCTCTCATGCTTTCTTTTCTCAGCATAGTCCCTGATTAAACCATGCTTCTTGCTTGCTTGCTTGTTCTGACCTTTATCTTTCATGTTAGAGGCTTCTCACAGATATCAGGCAATCCTTAAACTTGCCCCATAATTAACACATTTTTTGCGGGAAACAAGTAAATTCGTCATATAGCTTTTTATGCCCGCTTACAAAGTGTTAAGAATGGAGAACTAAAAACTGACTGGAATCTCTGAAAATGAGGAGGGCTTGTTATCTGGAGCCTCACTATGAGGTGAACTGGCTTGGCCATTTACTTGAGAAACTTCCAAGGGAGGTACTCTCAGATCTCTTTCAGCTGCTGTCTCCCCAACCCCTGCTTTGGTCTAAAGACTTGATTACCAGTCCTAGAAGCCAAATAAGTAAAGAATGCTGGGTGGGGATGAGGACTGTCTCAAAATCTACTATGTATAGGTTTAACTAACATGTATGTTAAATTAATACGTTCAGTTACCTGTTGTCTGTAGTGAAACCCTACCCTCAAGAATGCCTGGGGTCCCCACGTCCAGAGATCCTCTGGTTTGCTCTCTCTAAAGAAGAAATCTCCAGCCCTTTTCCAGAGTGGAGGGAAGAGCAGTTGCCAGGCTATATGGAACAAGAGTGGGCACCAGAAATCTCACAGCTTCCAGAGGGACTTGTGGCAACAACTTCCAGGCTTTGGGGGAATTATGTAGTATCAATCCGATTGGTTCTCAGCTTTTCCTCCTGCTGGTTTAGGGCTCAATTTTCCTCATCTACTTTCCAGCTTGCAAAAATCTATTGCTCACCTGAAAAAATTCTCAACACCATTGGTCTTTAGGGGAATGCAAATCAAGACCACGAGATACCACTTCACAACTACTAATATGGATATAATTTTTAAAAAATATATATAACAATAAGCATCAGTGAAGAATAGAGAAATAGGATTTTTGTACATTGCTGGTGGGAATGTAAAATGGTACAGCTGCTGTGGAAAATAGTCTGGCAGTTCCTCAATGAACTAAATATATAATTGCCATATGATTCCTCAATTTCTCTCCTAGGTACACACTCAAAACAATTGAAAACAGATGTTCAAACAAAAATGTGTACAAGAATGTTCATAGCAGCATAATTCATAATAGCCAAAATGTTGAAACAATCCAAATATATATCAATGTGATAAACAGATCTCAACAAAATGTGGTACATCCATACAATGAAATATTATTCAGTCACAAAAAGGAATGAAATACTGCAACATTATTCTGAATGAAGAAGCCAGATATCAAATGTCATATATTGTATGACTCCGTTTATGTGAAATATCCAAAACAGGCAAATTCACAGAAACAGAGGTGACTAGAAGTTGCCAGGGGCTGGGAAAGGGGAAAATGGAGCGCAGTGTTTGATGGGTAGGGAGTTTCCTTTGCGGGTGATGAAATGTTCTGGAACTAGATAGAAATAGCAGTTCCATAACATTGTGGATGTATAAACTAACACTAACTTACACACTTTAAAGCTGTTAATGTGGTACATTTTCTGTTATGTATATATTTACCACAATTTTTAAAAATGTTTTGCTGGTGTTTCCATGCTTTAATCTGCACATCCAATGAATTTATGTCTTTTTAAATTTTTTTTCCTCTCTTTTACAGGGCTTCAGGGAAAAACACAAGATTCATGGGTTCCCTCTGCCATTCGCATCCAGAAGTCTAGCCACACATTGTTTAAAATATGAAATCAACAAGTATTTACCAAGGTTATGGAACACACAAAGCATTGTAAAGCTGTATCCCAACTTCAAAGAGCTTACAATCAAGTTGCAATTAAAAAAATAAGTAAAATAAATTTCTTAAATGAAAGAAAACCACACTATGCAATAAATTATTGTGGCCAGACTATCTCGCACAATACATGCCATACAGATCAAAATAAAGGGTTGTAGCTGTGGATATTATGAAAGGCTTTGCAATAAACACTGAATTGGAGCTGGGTAAGAAGTAACCTAAAAAAGACTTCCCTAGTGAAATTAGGTCAGAAATGAGATAAACACAAGAAAACATGAATATATTTAGGGTCTGGTCAGGAGAACAGCTGTGCCAGTTAGTAACGAACTATATTGTAGAAAAATAAAAAAGTGGTCTAGGATCAGATTGAAGAAGTGCTTATTGGTTTACATGACCTTTTCTAAAAAAAAAAAAAAAAAAAAAAAAAGACAGACAAAAGAAAACAGAAGAAAAAGAAAGCTATTCCAGACATATATCAGCTCAGGTTAAAGTGTTTACACTAGCTAACCCATTCATAACCCTCCATTCTGGATTTAATCTGAGGCATTTCCATTTTCATCCCTAGAAGATGAACAGCCAGATCATCATAAAATGCATACTCCAAACTGCAGCAGAATTTTAGTGCCCTTGGCATGACAGGCCTGGGCTCACATACCCTCCCCAACTTCCACACAGAAGGCACTCATGTCTCGTCCATCATTCTGATTCAGCCCTGGAGGTAGGAGCAATAATGACTGTTGACTGTTAACCAAATGGTCTCTGAAGGCCGAAAATGCTCTCTCCTCCCCAATTAAACAGGGGTATCAGAGAATCATAGTGTGGATGCTGCAAAGCCAGGGGCAGTCTGCAGATTTGTTGCGGGGGTGGGGGACTGGGAGAGAAGGTAAACTCATCACCCAAATTTCTGTATCCAGTGCTGGACGTCCCAGCTACATGGCCAATAAATCCCATCTATGGCCTAATACAGCCCTACCAAATCCCAACGCCCAGGACTCAGTCATTAAGCTGAAAAGCTCTAATTCCCATTAAATCAAACTCTAGTTCCCACTAAGTCAGCTAGACTATAAATTCTTTGGATATCTTTGTGTCCCCCTGCCACTGATTTGTACATCAAAAGAATTTAACAAATGCTGGATAGATGGATGGATGGAATGAAATTTAAAAATGAAAACAGAAAAAAAATGACAAAAAATACTAAAGTTTCTGCCTAATTTCTTGTTTATTCATCCTCTTCCAACTCCAAGATCTCTGTTCTGAATTCCTTGGACAACTACAGAGGCCTTGGTTATAAGGGAGAAGCCATCCACACAGAGAACTCCATTAATCTATAGCAACTTCCCATTTCCTAACCCAATGACTCTGGAAGGGCAGAAAGGAGGAGAAAGCTATGTCTAATATTTTGAAAGTCTCTATGAGCCACCGAATTAAGTGATATGTAAATATTCTCTCACACAATCCTCATCAAGATCCTGAATTATAGATATTTAGTCACCATTATACAGATGACAAACCCAAAGAGAAGGTGAAAATCTTGTCCAAGGTCATACAACTTGAAAAATACACTTGAATATTTCTGCACCTTATGGTCAGTTATTTACATGGATAAATTCCTACATGAAATGAGTTTAGGGCCCCCAAAAAGACCAATCTCCATAAAAATGTCTCTTCCCCTGAGGCTAGAAATTCTATTATAAATTCATTCTTTAGGTTGCTGTGTCCCAGACTCCTCATTCATAATATTAATAATAATTTACGTTTGCCTTAACTCTTCATTAGTCATTCATGTAAGTTCTTTTGTTTGATCTGCACAGCAACCACATGAAGCTGGTATGTTTATCGCCATAATATGGATAAGAAAACCGAGGCTCAAAGAAATAAGAAGGCCTACCAAAGCAAAGCCCTCCTCTGCTAGCATCCTAGTCTTCCAACTCTGTGATTTCAGATGCTTCTTGTACATGCAAATTATAAACTGGGGTGAGGGCTGATCTGGTATTTAGATGATAAAGAGACCAGTGCCTCAGGAAGGAGCAGGTAGAAGAAGGGATGCTGGGGAAAAGGGAGGGAGACAGCAAGGATGCTAGAGGCTGACTCTCTCATCACCCAATCTGCCCTGAGTTTGAAACTGGACCAAGATACCCAGGTGTTATTACAAGAATGCCCAACATCCCGGCCTGGGACAGTCCTGGAGTGTGCCTGTTTTCCCAGCATGTTAATAACTCCCTTTCTCATTTTCAAACATGTCCAAGTTTGGACAATAAATTATACGGTCACTTCAGTTATTACCTGCCACAGGTACAGACTGCGGGGAGGTCCCCATACCACAGTCCCTGCACAGCTCCCAGCTATGTGTGTTTCAAGTGAATGCAGTTGAATCCTCTGGTTTCCCATTTCAGATGAAATTTAAAAAAAAGGATTACAACAGTTCACACAGAGGCCCCTGGGCAGCAGAACTGGGTACCCCGTTGTACAAGCTCTTTTTCTCCTTCGGTAATCACTGGTTGCTCAGCTAGCTAAGCACCAGCACCCTCATAAGCCACCATGTAATTATGGGAAGGCTTGAAAGAATGCCCTCAATGTGACACAGCCTTTTCCAGGAGAACACATAAACACACACTCGTGTGCCTGTTCTCACAGTCTCGCTACCCAGGGAGAGCCAGTAGCAGCAATGACAGCTTATATGTAGATAGTACTTTACAGTTTATGAAGCTATTTTACCCATGCTACCCCATTTGCTTTCCAACACCCTCATGACATAAGAGGGCAAGTAGTATAAGCTCCAATTGACAAGTGAGGAAACGAAGGTTGAACGAGAAGTGATTGCCCACGGCTGCACTACTGGGAGGAAGCAATGTTGGGACAAGAATGCACGTCTTCTGATTGATGTTTAAATGCCCTCTCAACCAACCAGGTGCACCCAAGCACCTGTGCTCAGCTCAGAGCCACCTTCTGCTTGGAGGAGGCCAAAGGGAGAACCCGCCAGCCTCCACTCCCAACAATACTTCCAGGGCCTGAGGTCACTCACTCAGCTTCCTTTGTTTCCTTTTTGTCCCAGAACCTTGGCCTTCTCTCCACCCTTCCACACGTTTTTTATTTTTGTTTCATTATTCAGTTAGTATTTAGTAAATGACCCCGCTATGTTCAGCCCCAAGATCATATAAGGCTTGGCCTCAGCTTTCACAGCAATAGCAATCTCATTGTGTAGGAAAAGGAGGGCCTGCCACTCAGGAGCTCGGGGTACCCAGGTCTCCTCTGTCACTCATGGGTTGGATGACTCAGACAATTTATTTCACCTCTTTGTGTTTCAGTTTCCTTCTCTTTAAAATAAGGAGGTTGAACTAAAGCTGGTGGCCAGGAGGCTGCACCCACCTCCCCAGATGTCTAGAATTAGCTTACGCAGCATTTTTACATCTTTTTTTTTTTAACTCCAATCCTTCTATTCCTAATTATATTTCCTGAAGCTGCTTTGCTCTTTCATGTTCTTTGTGTGGAGGCTTTTGAATTTCCAACCACTAAACCAGATGACCTCTAAGGCCCTCCTAGTCCAACATTCTGTGTTTCGGAGGTGACAGACTCTAGAGTCAAGGACCTCTCTTTCCACAGGGTCACACACACCCATATATCTTCTTTGGTGAAGTGCCTGTTAAGGTCTTTGGCACATTTTTAATTGAGTTATTTTTCTCATTGTTGAATTTTAAGAGTTCATTGTGTATTTTGGGTAACAGTCTTTTATCAGATGTATCTTTTCAACATATTCTCTCCCAGTCTGTGGTGGTTTGTCTTCTCATTCTCTTGACATTGTCTTTTACCCAAGTTTTCAATTTTAATGAAGTCCACCTTCTCAATTACCGTCTTTTGCCACGTATAATGTGCACCCATGTTTTTGGCCCAAACTTTCAGGAGAAAAAATCTTTCACTTTAATTTTTAATTCAAATTTTCATTTGTTTACATTTAGGTATCTGTGTTTTGTATTATAAAGGAATTTTAGCATTTATTTTTTAACATATGATGGTACAAGAAATTTTATATAACAAATAATTACAAAACACAAGAACAGATACATGATACAAGAAATTTTATGTGCTGG
This sequence comes from Aselliscus stoliczkanus, assembly GCA_033961575.1. Taxonomy (NCBI): domain Eukaryota; kingdom Metazoa; phylum Chordata; class Mammalia; order Chiroptera; family Hipposideridae; genus Aselliscus; species Aselliscus stoliczkanus. Next base: position 132,035,113 of record CM066729.1, read on the forward strand.
TAACAAATTTACAATATTTATGCATCATAGAAGGCCAAGAACTCTTCATCTTTGCAAGTTTGTCGTAGGTTCAAGAAAACTGATGATCATACTCCAGGATATTATTTTGCAAACTGATATCATTATTGATTTCTAGAGTTACACTTTTAACTGATAAGCATAAATAAAAGACTTAAAACCATATAGATACAAAATTAGTACTACCCATGTATAGTGCGCATCCTTATTTTTCCCTCACAAATTTGGGCAAACAAGTGAGCATTATACACAGCAAAACACGGTTTTCACAGGTCATTTCTTTGGTGTCATATCTAAAACTTTATCACCATACCCAAGATCATCTAGGTTTTCTCCTTTTAGGAATTTTATAGTTTTGCATTGTACACTTAGGCCGATGATACATTTTGAGTTAATTTTTGTGAAGGGTGTTAAGTCTGGATTCATTTTTGTGCATGTAGATGTCTAGTTGTTTCAGCACCATTTCTTGAAAAAACTATCTTGGTGATTTCTCATCACAATGGCATAGTAGGTAAACATTGTGCTTGCCTCCTCTCTTGATCACATCAAACTTACAACTAAACCACAGACCAGCCATCATTGAGAATCACCTGAAGTATAGCTGAACGAAAGCCTACCATGAAGGACACACAGAAGTAACCACCTTGAGACTGGTATGAGGTGTGGAGACACAGAACAGGATTGTCCCACACCTGCATGTGACCATTAAAAATTTGGAGGGATATTTCAGTTGTGGAAGTTGTTCCCCCAGAGAATCGAGTGGTCCCAGCTCCAATCCAGGCTCTCCAGCCCAGGATTCTATAGCAAGGGAGAGAAGTCCCCATAACCTCTAGCTGTGAAAACCAGCAGAGATTGGGGTTGAGTGAAATGGAGGGTAGCTGGATCCTTTTAAAGGGCCTATGCACAAACTTACTCTCTGGTGGACTCACTTGCTCTGAGCTCCAGCACTGGGACAGCAGCCCAAAAAGTGCCAGGGGTATATGGGGAGGAATTCAATTGTCTGACTTCAAGGTGAAGGCTGAAAGAGCAGCTTTCTCCCAGACAGAAGTGCTGGTAGACTCCACTGTTCCTTTGGTGAGCCCTCACCCATCCTGGCTTGCAGACACAGGCAGCCTCCATAAATGAGTTTCCATCAACCTGGCTAACAGCATTCATCCTCCTCTCCCTGGTGATTTCCTGAGACCCTAACCCATGCAACTTCTGGGCACACCCAAGCCATGTCCATTGGCTTTTCCATCCAAACAGCCTGTCTTGGCTCATGCTTTGGACTTTTCTAGCAATCTCTCAAAGGTTCACAAACCCCAGACAAGCGGCATCTGGCTTTGACATGTCCTGGACCACTTGCTGAGCAGCCTCAAACTGAGCACTAGCAGCAGCCAGCCTCAGCTCACAGCTTGGCCTCTCCAAGCGCCTCCAAAACCAGCACAGCTGTCAACAATCTGTGAATTGCTTTGTAGCTCATACTAGGTGGCTCATGCAGGGCAATGGCTGAGGCTGAACTTAGCATATGGCAGGGCTTCAGGGCTGGCACACCTGGTGGCCAGCTTCAAACCAAACTAGAGCATCACTTGGCCACCTCCAAAATCAACACATCCAAAAGGCAGACTGGGCAGACACCAGTGCCTTGGTGACTCCTAAAGGGAATCCTGCTCTGTAGGGTCAGCCCCTACATAGCAGCTCCTGTACTGTAATCATGGCCAGTCCTCACAACCAATCAGCATGAAGGTCAATCCCTCCCACTGATGTACATACAGAAATGAAGGCTCAACTACAACAGGAGAGCACACACAACCCACACAAGGAACACACCTGGAGAACCTGGCTCTGATGACCAGGAAGCTTATGCCACTGAGCCCCACAGCACAGCTACTACATAAGGCCACTCTACTAAGACTGGGAGACAAAGAAGTCATACCTGATACATAGAAACAAACACAGGGAGGCAACCAAAATGGGGAGATAAAGAAACATGTCCCAATAACAGAACAGAACAAAACTCCAGAAAAAGAACTAAACAAAATGGAGACAAGCAATCTACCAGACAGAGTTCAAAGCACTGGTTATAAGGATGTTCAGTGATCTCAAAGAAAACTTCAACCAAGAGATAGGAAACATAAAAATAGAGATAGAAAACAAAGAACAAGTCAGAAATAAAGAATACAATAACTGATATGAAAAATACATTAGAGGGAATCAACAATAAAGTAGATGAAGCAGAGAATTGAATCAGTGATTTGGAAAATCAGGCAGCAGAAAACACCCAAACAGAACAGTAGAAAGCAAAAAAAAAAAAAAATCCAAAAAAATGACGGTAATTTAAGGGGCCTCCGGGACAACATCAAGCATACTAATATTTACATTCAGGGGTACCAGAAGAAGAGGAGAGAGAGCAAGGAACTGGAAAACTTCCCTAACCTGGCAAAGGAAATATACATACAAGCCCAAGAAATACAGAGAGTCCTAGCCAAGATGAACACAAAGAGGCCCATATCAAGACACATCATAATTAAAATGCCAAAGGTTAAAGACAAAGAATCTTAAAAGCAGAAAGAGAAAAACAGTTACCTACATGGGAGCTCCAATAATATTATCAGCTGATTTCTCAACAGAAACTTTGCAGGCCAGAGGGGATTGGCACAAAATATTCAGTAATGAAAAACATATGCTGTCAACAACAGGCTCACTTCAGGTCAAAAGGCACACACAAACAGAAAGTGAAGAAATGGGAAAAAGATATTTCATGAAAATGGAAATAAAATAAAAAAAGATGGAGTAACAACACTTATACTAGACAAAACAGACTTTAAAACAAAGGCTATAGCAAGTATCAAAGAAGGACCCAGTAATCCCACTTCTGGGTATTTATCTGAAGAAACCCAAAATTCTACTTCCAGGGGACGTGTGCATCCATATGTTCACTGCAGCATTGTTTACAATGGCCAAGATGTGGAGGCAGCATGGATATCCAAAAATGGATGAATGGATTAGAAGGAGGTGGTACATATACACAGTGGAATATAGCTCCGCCAGGGAACGAGATGGGTTCTGGCCATCTACAATGGCATGGATGGACCTGGAGGGTATTGTGCTGAATATAGCATGTAGACAGAAAAATAGATGCAATGTGATTTCACTTATATGTGGGCTCTAAAAATGGATGAATGGATTAGAAGGAGGTGGTACATATACACAATGGAATATAGCTCTGCCAGGGTAAGAGATGGGTTCTGGCCATCTACAATGGCATGGATGGACCTGGAGGGTATTGTGCTGAATACAGCATGTAGACAGAAAAATAGATGCAATGTGATTTCACTTATATGTGGGCTCTAAATAACAAAATTAACAAACAAAGCAGAAACCAACTCATAGATACAGAGAATGTTTTGATGGTTGCCAGATGGGAGGGGGGGTGCATGAAAAATGGGAAGAGATTAAGTACAAATTAGTTGTTACAAAGTAGTCATGGGGACATAGGGTAGAGCACAAGGAATATAGTCAATAATATGGTAATAGCTATGTATACTGAGTGCCAGGTGAGTACTAGACTAATCATGGGATCATGTCACAAATGTCTAACCACTATGCACACCTAAAATTAATATAAAATGTTGAATGTCAACTGTGATTGAAAAATTTTTAAGGGGGCGTGGGGGTAAGATGAAGGGGAGTATAAAAAATAAAAATGAAATAAAAATAAAATTTTTTAAAAAACAACATAATGGTACATACATCTTTACAGGTAAATGTTTTCATATTTTGGGGGGAAGATACCCAGAAGAAGGATTACTGGGCTCTATGGTAATTCTATTCTTAATTTTTTAAGGAATCTCCATACTGTTTTCCTTAGTGGTTGTGTCAGTTTACATTCCCACCAACAATGTATGAGGGTTCCTTTTTCCACAGCCTCTCCAGCACTTGTTATTATTTGTCTTGTTAATAACAGTCATTCTAACAGGTGTGAAGTGGTATCTCATTGTGGTTTTGATTTACATTTCCCTAATAGCTAGTGAAGTTGAGCATCTTTTCATGTATCTGTTGGTCATTTGTATATCTTCTTGGGAGAAGTGTCTGTTCAGGTCCTCTGCCCATTTTTTAATTGGATTTTTTTTTCTGTTGTTGGGGTGTATGAGTTCTTTATATATTTTGTATATTAGCCCCTTATGGAAAGTGTTGTTTGCAAATATCTTCTCCCATTTGGTTGGTTGCCTCTTTGTTTTATAGACGGTTTCTTTTGCTGTGCAGAAGCTTTTTAGTTTGATACAGTCACATTCATTTATTTTTGCTTGTATTTCCCTTGCCTTTTGAGGTCAAATTCATAAAATCCTAAGATCAAGGTCCATAAGTTTAGTGCCTATGTTTTCTTCTATGCATTTTATTGTTTCAGGTCTTATATTTAAGTCTTCGGTCCATTTTGGGTTATTTTTTATGTATGGTGACAGGCAGCTTTCTAGTTTCATTCTTTCTCATGTGGCTTTCCAATTTCCCCAGCACCATTAAAGAGGATTTCTTTTCTCCATTGTACGTTTTTGGCTTGTCAAAAATTATTTGTGGGTTTTGGGTCCTCAATTCTGTTCCATTGGTCTGTGGGTCTGTTTTTCTGCCAACACCATGCTGTTTCGATTATTGTCACTTTGTAGTATAATTTGAAGTCAGGGAGTGTGATACCTTTGGCTTTGTTCTCTTTTCTCAGGATTGCTTTGGCTGTTCAGGGTCTTTTGTTATTCTATACCAATATGATGATTTTTTATTTTATTTCTTTAAAAAATGCCATTGGGATTTTAATGGGGATTACATTAAATCTGTATATTGCTTTGTATAATGTGGCCGTTTTAATTATGTTGATTTTTCCAATTCATGAACATGGACTATCATTCCATTTCTTTGTGTCTTCTTCAATGTCTTTCAACTATGTCTTGTAGTTTTCAGTGTATAGGTCATTCACACACTTTGTTAAGTTTAAAATACACATTATATGAAATTAACTCTTCTAAAGGTACAATTCAATAGCATTTAGTACATTTAAAATGTTGTGCAATCATCACCCCATCTAGTTCCAAAACATTTTCATCATCTTAAAAGGAAACCCATACCCACTAAGCAGTCACTCTCTCTCCTCTCCCCAGCTCCTGGAAACCATTAATGTACTTTTCATCTCTATGGATTGACCTATTCTGGATATTTCATATAAATGGAATATAAAATATGTGACCTTTTGTTTTTGGCTTCTTTCACTTAGCATATGCTTTTAAGGTTCATCTACATTGTAGCCTGTTCCTTTTTAGGGTTAAATAATATTCCATTGCATGGATATATCACATTTTGTTTATTCGTTCAGTTGACAGACTTCCTTTGCTTTAATAGAAATTCTAAAGTGTCCTGAGAGTGGCCCAGTCGCGCTTACCAGGACCCCTCTCAGGTTCATCCTGGTACATTCTGAACAGACACTAGAAGAACCATCTGCTCCTGCCCTTCCAGATGAGGGAATGCTCTCCCGCTACGAGAGACAGGGGAATGTACCATATGCGGAGACTGACATTTTGGAGTTTGGTCGTTAGGTTTACAAAAAAAGAACAATATATAATCAGAAAACTGATAGGATCTTCTCTTGGGGACCAAAAAATGAGAAAAAAACAAAACAAAAAAACAGTCAACTGTACCATGGGCAGGAGTAGAGCTAAGTTGTATAGTTTATGTCCTGGAAAACTAATAAAAACCCTCCAAACAGGAATAAATAATTAACCTTTTTAAAAATAATAATAATTACTCTTTATAACAAAAGTTAGGGTGATTCCAGAAACTCAGGAGGGCACTTAAGAAAACTACCAAGAAAATATGTCCACTTTAACCACCTGATGTCTTCTTGTCCATTGTCATAGGCAGTATAATGCCACAAGATGTCCATGTCCTAATCCCTAGAACCTATGAACATCACCTTACATGATAAAAGGGACTTTGCTGACGTGATTAAATTAAGAATCTGCAGTGGGGAGATTATCCTGGATTATCCAGATGGGCATAATGAAACACAAGGGTCCTTTATAAGTGGAAACAAAGGATCAGAGTCAGAGAAAGAGATGTGAAAACAGAAGCAGAGGTGAGAACAATGCACTGCCACCAGCCAAGAAATGTGGGCAGCCTCTAGAAGTTGGAAAGGTAAGAAAGAGTCTCCCCTAGGGCTTCTAGAAGGAGCACAGTCCTACCAACACCTTGATTTTAGCTCAAGAAGACCCATTTTGGACTTCTAACCTCCAAACTACAAGATAATAAGTTTGTGTTGTTTTAAGCCATGGAGTTCACGGTAATTTGTTACAGCAGCAGTAGGAAACTAACATATCCATCTAAAATACCCAGCATTCCTGTAGTTTATCAACTAATCACCAACATGTAAAAAGACACTCTGAGAAGTAGACGTTCTTCATGGGGATATTTGAGTCTTCATGACAAAAACATGCTGTCTGCATATAAGAAAGAAAGGTAACACACGTACAAGAGAAAGAGAGAGAGACTGAGCCCTGATATTTGTTATACTGGAATGGGGTGGGGCAGAGGGGTGGGGTGGAGCCTTAAGGATCATAAATTTTTCACATCTGCCATAAAACATTTCACAGCACCTTCAAATCAGATGGGCCCTGGTAAAAGGCTTTAACAAGCAACTACCCTATGTGGTAAGACTCAGAAAATGAACTTGCAATTCTCTTAATTTTCTAGTTAAATGAATCTGATTCTCTCGATAGGGAGGGAATCCAACTCCCCCAACCAAGAAAACCCCCTTTCCCACATAACAACTGATATGGTAAAGATAAACTTGTCTATAGAATGGCCTCGCTCTTGTTGCAAATCATCTGTCAAATTTTTGTTTAAGCAGGGTAAATCAAGAGAAATAAATAACAGTTTTCTGCAAACCCTCATGTCCACACAGGTATACTTTAAATGAGCTATGCTTGACATAAAGCACACACACACACACTTACTTTCTCAATTTCCTGGCAATGCACTCTTGCTTAAATACACAACCATCAAGCACACAGAGAGAGATGCAAATCATTTCTCCTCCTCCTCCTCCTCCCTCCCTCCCTTTTTACCCCACCCCTCAACCCCCATCTTGTTCCTCTGGGAACTCAGACTCAAACCAGTTTTGCTCCTTCCCAGCTGCCAGCTCCCAAGAACCCTCACAACTCTCCCTCACAACTGGAGTCCTCCTAAAACAAACAGCACATAAATCAGCAACAAAAACTAACTCAACTTCAAAACAGTCCGTTCCAGCATTAATAGTGCCTTTGTTGTCAATAAAGCTATATTTGACTTCTCCTATTTTTATGTGTATTTTATTTATAAGTTACTAATGCTTTTCCTGGAGCAAACTGGTCAAAATAATAGTCTTACACTGAGCCATATTTCATCAGCTAGAAAAGAAAAAATACAGTTCAAATTGAGTTAAGGAGAGAGAACTATTAGCTGTGAATATACTGGCATTTCCCAATTCTGCTTGATCTGCATTATCTACACTTTCCATTCCGGGGAGAAGAAAGCCATACAGGGCGGGCTTTAGGCAGTCAGCAATCAGGAAGACGGAAAGTGGAAATCATAGCTCGGAGGAGCCACTCTATGTGGCTGGCTGTGCCTATAATGCAGAGACACCAGTATTGATGTACTTGTCAAAACCAGAAGTGTAGAGGTGGCGGTGCTGGTGGTGGCGCTGGTGGTGAAGGTGGCAGTGCTGGTGGCTTTGTACTGAGAACCTACTAAAAACCCGGAATGAGACAGAACCCTCCAGCTCCTCAGGAATGCAAAGAGCTTCCAGAAGCAATAGTTCTGTCTTCCTCAAACTTCAGAGCAAGCTAGGACATAGTGCCTGCTGGAAGAGACGGAATAGTGAGCTGCTTACAGAGGAGAGCGAAAGAAAAATACATCAGGATTTAACATGACGTTCTAGTTCTTTCTTTACCCAAAAACCAAAAGACCTATTTCTCTCCTGCAGGGAGGTTTCAATCTAATGGGTTTGAAAGATGGAAACTTCACATGAAGGTTAACAGAAGGAGACCATCCAAGTGTCTTGAGCCATCTGGCTTAAAGGAAGCTTTCTCCTCTGATTCCTGGTTTGAGTGATTCAAAGCATGGGAGTTGCTTTCACAGAACAGTGGGACCTGTTACATCAACAGGCAATGTCTATCATCTTGGGGTGGGGAGAACAGCCCTGACATGCCAAGGCCTTCCCCAAGTGGCCCAAATAGACACGTGGGGTCCACACTCCAAGTAGCACAGGTACATGGCAGGTACGAGGAGGAAGGCACCTGAGAGATTGTCTTGTTCAACCCCTCACTTAAACACTGAGGAAACAGAGGCTCCCAGTCCCACAGTATGCAGCGGGGTAAAGCTGAAGCCAGAATCCTGGCTTTGTTCCTCCTCTTGTATTTCACCTTCGATCCATACGTGGGAGTCCTCCAGAAGTCGACAGGATAGATACAAGTCTGAATGCCATAGGAGCCGGGAAGCAGAGAGAACTACAGTGCCAATTGCCTTCTTTCCCTTCAGGGATCCAGCAAGGGAATGAGCAGATACAAACTCAGACCAGTGGCCTGGCCTTTTAGGGCTGGATATGTTATTTCAGAGGAGGAGGATCCGCTCACCTGCCTCAGGACCAGGCTGGTCCTATCCTTCCTGGGCTTGCTCAGCCCCTCCCTCTGCCTCCATGGCCAGCATCCCCACCTTTTCCAACCTTGCCATCAAACCAGCCTCCTCCTTCCCCACAGGAACTGCCCCATACCACCATCCGTTCAGTTGGCCTACAGAACAAGCTCAGTCTAAGGAGGACCAGTGTCTATGGGTACAGAGGGTTTCAGCTTGACATTGAGAGATTTCACCTATCCAAATCACCTATCAATTTCCCTTCAGAATTCAGCTCAAATCCCATTCCTTCCTCCAAGAAGCCTCTCTCATATCTTCATGTGTTTAGACATCTTGGATCACCCCACCCCAGTGCTCTGAAGTACTCATAACAGCTAATAAGTCAGAAAAAAAGTTTTAGTCCAAAACTACATAAGATATAGGGCCCCTTCTCAGGGACCCACTAGCATCTGTATTTTTCTTCACCTCTGACTCTCTTCTCCCCTGAGCCCCGAAAATCTTTCCCTAGTATGTAGAGTCAGCCAGTTCTTCTATCAGCATGCATTCTTCCAAATCTTTTTTCTTCTACTTGGGCCTAAACTTTGAAATTCAAAAGCTAGGATTCGATTCTCCTCTTGTTTTTCTGCCACGTCATCATTGTTGAAGAAAGTAAACATCAAATAACCAAGATGACAGGAAGGGCAAGAGGTGCAAAGAAATGTAGTTGGGGGAAAAAAGAAAAGAAAAAAAAGACACAACTCAATGACAATCTCAAATTCAATATCCTGTCACACAAACTTTGATTGAGTGCCATTTCTGTGTCAGGTACTCTGCCGGGCATTTTTATTTCTGTTCTCATCTAAACTCAGAACCCTGTCTCGGTGTCACAGAGGAAGAAACAGATGCAGATGGCCAACGACTTCCTCAGAGCCACACAGTCTTTGTGCCCTGTGTCTCACACAGGCATTCAGGCCTCAAGGCTGGGGCTGTGAGGTCATTCATATGCAGGTGGGAGAGCAGAGGGGTTAAGAGTGAGGGGCCACGTTTGAACCCCCACCGCCTACTAGTTGAGTACCTACTAGCCAACCTCTGAGCCAGTTTCTTCATCTGCAAAATGGTGATAATAGCCACACAGACACACATCCCTCCTCCCCTTCCTCTCTCAATGGTTTGATGAAGGATTCAATAAGTTAATACCTGCAGAAGTACTTAGAATTGTGCCTGGCTCAGAGAGGTCATTTCATCAATGTGAGCCATCATCATCATTTTCCCTGCCAGGTATGGGCACACAGGGCAGGTCACACTGACCACTGCAGCCAACCCTGCAAAAAGTGCTGGATTCAGGGGAAATTATTCTCAAGCATAAACACTCATCTAGGGGGATGCATGCCAGGGTGACTCGGCTCTTATTGTCTCTTGTCCCCTCAACTTTAACAAGCCAGCCACACCTGGGGACTCCACTTTTTCCCTGCTCAATTTCCAGTTTGCACAGACATTCTTTACTCTTCCCCACACTAGTGCATGCTTTAAGAACTGCACAGTGATTCACTTCTGAGAGATTTCAGCTCTGTATCACATTCCCAATTCGATTGCAAGCCCCCTGAAGATGTAGCTGGAATCGAGTCCATAAGTACAAGTCTGCACTTACCTAAAACTGGGGACATAATGCCATGGGGATCCCACTCCTGAACTTATTGAGCGGGCACCAGGAAAGAAGCAGCCCTTGGAGTTGATCTGTTAGTTCTCTCAACTTTTTATGAATTCAGATACTTCTTGCTTTTACCTCGCAGTACATACACCTAATTGTGCTAAAAAAAAACAACAATTAGTATTTATTTTAGATTAAGGTGATCAATGACACAATTATTAGCAGCCAGGTAGTGAAACAAGGCTAATATGTCAGTCTTTTCTTAATATTTCATTTATGTCTATGAAAAACACATTCATTCTTTTTGGCCTGGTGAACCACAGGAAATAGGAACAAAAGTTTAGGCTCTGGAGAGCAGGAAAAGAAGGGTCGAGGTCCCACATTCAGAAAAGAAAGTGAGAAAAGACAAGGCTCTGAATGGTTTTTAAAAAACTCTTCCTAGTACAAAGCCCAATAACTTCCTCAAGCCTCATCATAAAAATTAATAGGCTTCCACAAAGAAAGTGAATTTAGAAGCTCGCAAATTCAGCCCCCTTTATTTTACAGATAGAGAAACTGAGGCCAGAAAAGTGAAGAGACTTGTCCAGTGTCTCCTGACCAAAATAAAAATGAGCATTCAATGAAGATAAGGAAAATAATGAAGTGGAAAAAATGGTTGATCTCAAATAGGGACACATGGACACCAACCCCAGTCCTGCCGCCAATTATGCTACCTTCTTGGGGGCCCAGTCTCATCTGTAAGATGAGACCTGAAAGAAACACACAGCAAATCACAGTGTCAAAAGATGGCAAGTGGGCCGGCTGAGTGGCGTGGTGGTTAAGCGCTGGCTTGGGAAGCCAGCGGCCCCGATTCGGGTCCCACATATGAGGGCCAGTGACACTGCCCTCAAAAAAAAAAAAAAAGACAGCAAAGACACCAGCAGTGCTCACAGTAACATTCTGTGACCCCCCTGAGATCCAGTCTCACAGCCTAGAGTTTTCTACACACAACCTTACATGTGGTACTCTAAATGACATGCACACACAGCACAACTACACAAAAACATATGTCTGTTTTAGCAGAAAGCAGAAGAGAACTTTAACTTACAGTAAGAGTTTGAAGTTTAATAGTCATTTTTTTTCTTTTCCCTCCTGGTAAAATTGCTTAAAGTGTGTTACACTTACTTACACACACACACACACACACACACACACACACACACACACACACACACTTCTCTGGCTATTTGAGTTTCTGTTCCCAGGCAACACTGTGCCAAGAAAGAGGGACGCATGCCAGCAACGGTGGCCCATGAGGGCCAACAAAGAGGGGCCAAGCACTCCCATTGTCACCACCCCAAAACACCTGGTCGACTCTGATTAATGAGAAGAGGACCAGATGCTAAAAAATGTCTGCTAAATTAAAAGAAAAAAGAAACAAAGGGAAAAGGAAAGGAAACCAGAAGCCTGCCTTTAATACAGCGCACTTTGTTATCTGTAATGTCTTTCAACCACAGATAACAGAATCAACCACATGGAATCTAAGATGCATGCCAGGTGAAAAAACATCATAAAGACATAATAAAAAGTTCCACCAGTGCCCATAAATTGCTGGGGGACTGTTACAAGGGCAGAACCATAAATTCTTGATGTTTCCCAAATTAGAGGGTACCAACACATATGCAGATATATTTGTGTGGGTAATTGAGGGCTAAAAATCTTACATTAAACACAGCTACCTCCTTCAAACGCTGTTAAGGGAGCCTCCAACAGGCACACACATACAGCACACACTGGAGGAATTCAATTTGGAAACCATCATCTAAAGCACAGAGGAGAACAGGAAAGTCATATTGCTATAATGCTTAGATTATCAATCATCTTGACAGCTTATTGGCTTTATCACCACACATACCATTAAAATGATGTCTGGCCTAGACTGTCAGGAGCAAACATTAAACAGACCAGGATTAAAAAGCAGATCCCAAACAGCACTCCAGTCAAGTTTCCCTTCCACTCTGAAATTAGTGAGAGCTGACTAAGAAACTGGCGCTCGACTTTGAAGAAATATACAGCCCAAAGGCTGCGAGTCAACTCAGACCTGACGAGCTGATAGGTAATGTCATGTTATGGCAAATCTGACTCTCCTGAGGTTGATTTATCACGTACTCTGTGCAACAGAATGATTGCTAATGGTGGAAAGGAGAAAGAGGGGGGAAAAAAAAAAAAAAAAAACACCACCACAACTTGCCTCTTCTTGCAACCAAGGACTTGCATCAAAAGGGCCAAGCCAGCTCCCTGAAGTGGGGTAGGAATGCTAATACATTCACACCACTGAGCAAACATATTAACATTACCCCCACACAGGTTATTAAAGTAATTTTACAGATTCAGAAGAATTGAATAGGCAGTGGAAGAGACATTCATAATTCAAGAGCTCTAGACAGCGAAAGAGTTACAAATCCTATACGTTTTTAAAATGCTTCTGCATGTGTCACTTTGGCAAGGAAATCTCAACACAATTAAAACTATACTAGCACATCAATAGGGCTCAATTGAGAGCTGTGTACCTGCCTTTTACTGGGCCAGGGCTTTATAGATGCCTCAGGAAGAAAGGGGAAATGGGAAATTCACTGCTAATTAAAGGGAACCTTCTGTGCCTAAGGAAAAATGGTGGCATTTCTAAAATATATATAAAAGAAACACATTTTCAACTATCTGCCAAGGGTTTGGCTTTTTCACAGCCCCTGCACTGTTCTGTGTTTGTTTGGAAGTTACAGAGCCATTCTGTTTGTGATTAGTAGTTTGCTTTCCAGTACAAATAAGTCATTAAGAAGGGTGGGGTGCGGTGCAGAGAGAACTGACAGGGTAGGAACTGGCTCTGAAACAATGCAAGTAAGAAATTCATTCCACATTTTCCAACATTTTCACTCCCTTGCATTTACCCAAGTGGGGTCCCATGCCCTGCCCACTGGGAGACTTAAACATGATCCCTTATGTGAAAACACTCATTGGGACACCACATTAGAGTCACTTTCTCTTGTGCCTTCCCCCAAGTGGGATTGTCAGTACCTCAGGAACTCAGTTAATTCATCATTCAGAAAAGGCTCCAGAAAATGACAGGGCAGAAGTGGTCACAGGGCACAAAGGAGCTGCTTGAGCAGAGCTCATGCTCTCACTGGGTTACCCCCAACTACCAACGTCCCACCCAATGGGCTGTACCACCATCTTGTGATACTTCAAACCAGCTTCTGCTTCTAAGTAGTGCCATCTTGTTTCGTTGGTTGTATGCTGGGGGAGGGGGATGACAATACACAATTTACCCAAGGGGTGTCATTCCTTGTATGTAAGATGTCACCAGGGAAAACAAAGTGACAAGAGAATACAAGGCTTATACACAGCTGAGCAAACACCTGAATGAACATCTGGGTTTGGGAACCCCGCAAAGCCCTACCCACATCCTCGAGCATGCGCACAACCAACAACATCACAACTCCTGGTACAAGAGCCAGGAGAAAAAAACAACTAGGGGAAGGGCAGCCAGCATCCAAGCACCTCACACCAGAAACTTCCTCTGCCATCACCTCTGGCTCAGATTTCCAAAGCACTTTCACTATCAGTGAGGAGGAAACATCCCACAACCTATCTTCCACCCACTCACCCCCCAACCAGGAAACAGACAGAATCTCCACTTTCACACTCCAAGACATCAAGGCACCAAGTGCTCCATGCAGAGATATGCAGCAATCGGTCAGTGAAATCATTCATCAAGGTCACTGGGCACAAGCCAAGGGACCAATATTGTGCTGAGCTCTGTCAGGGACAGATGGGGCTCTGGAGAGCATGTCCGTGTCTCCACCAAGCCTACAACCAGTCCAGCTAGGGGATGTGATTGGCTTATCACCAAGCAGCTAGTGAGCTTTTGCTCTTTCCTGAGCTTCTGCAGGGCAGAGACTGTGTCTCATTGATCTGCTGTGAAACAAACCAAGGAACAGATACCAGATATGAATGAAAAAAATACATGAATGATTATTTTTTAATCAAACAATAACACAAAGAGTAAAAAGGCAAAACTATTAGTTGGCTTGGAAATCCTGGCTTTGCTGCCAATTCAAGTCCTTCTTCCACCTACTAACTGAAAGACAGACAGTGGAGCAGCAGGGAACTGAATAAGCTTGTTCTCTTTTCTCTAAGTCCTCCTAGAACCCTCTACTCCTCCCACTGCACCTTCACAATGCCGATACCCATGCTGTAACGACTGCCCACGTTAATAGGGCTATAACCAGCACAGTAAGTCAGGACAGGAGTAGTGGGCATAGGAAGTACTATCTATTAAGAAATGAGAAAACTGAAGTCTATTTTAGGCTCTTCTACTTACATTCCATTGCCTTCTATCATGGAAATGGCTCCAAAGGATTCCTAAGTGTCACCCAAACACTAAGCTCACTGGGGTTTTTCTTATTATGAAAAATAATAAGGCTTAAAGATTCTGTGTTTGTGTTTTAGGAAATGGTAGAGAGAGAGGAGAAGTTAGTCTGGCCTATAGGAGCCTCTTAATAAACACATGTTGAATGGAGCTCAGACACACAATAGTGATTTGAAAAGTTAAATCATTCAGCATGAGAGTTAAACAGAAAAGACAAGTCATCAGTGTGAGAACTGTCGTCATTACAGAATGCAATAATAGGAATGATTAGTGTTAGAGTTCACCTAAAGGAGAGCTGCGGTTGGGGCTTCAGGGACAGCTTTCTGGAGCTGGTAAGAATCAGCTGGTCCCTGAAGCATGAGTAGAGAGAGAGAAGGGCATTCCAGGTAGGAAGAATATGGGTGGTATCGGGGATACAGCAAGTATACTTCAGTGGCAGAATAAAGGAGTCATGGAGATGAGTTGAGAGAGCTAAGACAGGATAGGGGAGAAATTATAAGGATCCCAAGCACAGCATGAAATAAACATCTAATACTCATTCCTGATCTCCTACCAATTTGTCCTTTTCTGGTGTTTCTATGTTATGACTGCACCATTATGGTAGAGATGGCTGGTTGTCCTCTAATCATCTACAGCTATGTGTGGCCATATGACAAGTTGTGGCCATGGGATGTGAGCAACTTCTGGGTAGTGACTCTGCAGAGAAGAGACACATCTAAAATGAGGACATAGTGGTGAGCCAGCTAGAAGCATGCTGATAATGACAGCAGTCTAGAGATGGCAGCAATATGACCAAAGGATTCTAGGAGTACAAGACATGGAGCCACCCTATCAGTCCTGCAGTGCTTACACGGGGACTCTGATGTGAAAGAGCAATCCAGTTCCATCTTGTTTAGCCATTTTCAGTCTTCTTAGTAACTCAAAAGTGTAGCATAACTAAAACAACAACCCTTATTCATCCAGTTTCCAAGCCAAGCACTCAGGTGTCAGCCTGGACTGCTTCCTTTCGCTCACCCCTATAACCTGTCTCTCTCCTAGTTACTCTGATGCTAATTAGTGTCCATTGCTCAAATTTGCCCTCTTTATTTCATCTCACTGCAATAGGCAAGTATGTGATCTACCCACATTTACTCTGACCTCCTCTGATCCATTATCACACTATAGCCAGAATCATTCTTCTCTGAACAAATCTGAACATGTCCCCTAATGAAAACTCCCAATATTTTCCCATTATTCTCAGGGTAACACACAAATCTTTCTACAAGGCTCAGCACAATCTGATCCCAATCTGCTTCTCTTATACCACACACCACACCAACCTGCTGTTTATTGGTCTCTAGTACCTACCATGCTTTCTCCCACCTCAGGGCCTTTGCACATGCTGTTCCTACCACCTAGAATGCTTTTTCCTCCCCCTCTTTATTTAGTTAAGTCCTACTCATCCTTCAGATTTAACCCAAGCATCACTTGGTTAGGGGAAACTTCCCTGACCTCCCACCAGGCCAACTCCCCCTATTACTGCACACATAAATATATACATTTATAAGATAATATATACATTTACCCATGAGGCTTTTACAATATTTCTATTTGTAATTAGCCAAGTGTCCATTACGTCTTATTTCCTATTAATCTAATAAAATGTGGAGTGAATACTATAGTTATTTGATTAATATGAGACACCCACTCTCCACCCAAAACTATATGCTCAGTGAGGATGGGACATCCCTGATGCTGCTCAATTCTGAATCTCTGGCACCGGATCTGATGCATGTAAACATTCAGTAAATATTTCATAAATAAGTTAACACAGAAAGTAATGGATGGCTCTGGTACCTTCCATGGCCTTTATTTCATTAACAGCCCTTATCCATCTGATATCTGGTTAATCAGATATCACTACGTTTCCAGGTTGATCTTTCCAAACAAAGCAAAGACTCTTAACTAACTATTGGAAAAATATCCTGCCTGCTCTCCCTCCCTCAGCTTCTTCCCCCATAAAGACAACCTACTGTGTGCATGGAGCTCCTTGTGCACTCTATTCCCAGTACAACTATGATGATACAAAAAAAAAAAATCCCAGAGGAATTGAGCATCACGGATATTTAATGACCCATTAGACAGTCACCTTGATGTAAACCAGAAGGTGGTTAATACTCTCACAAACTGACTCTAAACCAAGGTAACAGAGAGTGGCAAAGGGATTATAGCTTTTATAAACCCGTAGTCACGGTTTATAACACTAATATTTCATTAACTGAATGGGAAATAGGGCATACCGGATTCCTGACCAATTACAAAGCAGCACAACTGAACAGCAGGGGCTGTGGCCACGTTCCCCAAATGTCCACAAACCTAATGCCACCTGCATCCCCAAAATGGCATTGTTTCCTTTAAATATCCTCCACCATCGCTACCAGCCCTGCCCTATGCGCGCGCACACACACATACACCCACTCTCCAGCATGAGAAGCTCCAGCCTCTGAACTGCACAGTCAAGCGTTCTGAAAGAAGTCAGTGAAAGTTCCCTAAAAGCCAGTTGGCTTCACATTCAAATGCAAACTTGTTTTTAAAGACAGCAGACATAATTGCAGTACCTATAATAAAGAAAATGGGTTATTAACTGACAGTGGGTATCCTCACCTCCAAACCTGCACTCCCTAAAGAAAGCAGTTTCTTCTCGACTTTGTACTTTCACACGGTGAGCAGGGGAACGCCTATCTGGGCTTGTGTGCCATCTCACCCTGCCAGACACTCGGGCCTTCCAGGTTAAACTCAAAGGCAGTGAGTGATGCCATGTGTCACAGGGTGGTGTGGGCACAGGGACCTCCTAGAAAAGGGAGGGTTGAAGGACTGGGGAAGAAAGAATTGCCACCAGTCAGGACAAGAAGAGGGGGACGTGCAGCTGGCAGAGCCTGTGGAGGCCTCTGAACCCCTTGGAACAAATAGCAGAACTAAACTTAGGCCCAAGCTTGCACCTTTCAGAGTTCAGGGGCCAACCAGGCCCCAAAGTCAAGGATGCCAGGAGTTTATTATACTCGATTCTTCCCAAAGAAACATGGTGGCCTGGTGGGGTCCCTTACCCCCGTTTCTACCAAAGGGTAAACGTAAGCACACAGCAGTGGTTCCATGAATTCAAGTCAGAGGTTAATTTTTTTTTTTTTAATCTAAAAAGCAAAAGGGCATATGACTTGTTCTCTTGACTGGGTAGGTCCATTATAATCCCCTCCCAAGCCATGCCCACCAACAAGAATGGTAAAATGGGTCATCAACACACCACTGTCCTCATCTCTTCTTCAGCACAGCTGGACTTCATTTCTCATCTCCCTTCACCAAGGTGGGGCCATATAACTAGCTCCTACCCGTGAAATGTGAAAGGAAGTGAGGTGTACAACCTTGGAGCTGCAGTAGTTAGCAGCTAGCGTGCCTTCCTCTCCCAGGCTCTCTGTGCCCATCTGCCAGAAGAACTGAGATGACTCCAAGAACAGAGGGGAGAGAGGGGAGCTACAAGGAGAAAGGAACCTGGGCCCTGAATGATGGCATGAAACACAGCTCTCCTCTCCCACCTCACTCCCACTCAGACACACACGTTCTGCTTTAGACTGGAGACAGCAATAAACACACTTGTATCACGTTAAGCCACTACAATTGGGAGGCTGGTTTTAATAGCAATTAGTCTTCTCTGGCTAATGGAACAACTCAGACTTCATTAGCATCTGGTTTAAAATGCATGTTCGTTATGCTTATTTGTATGGCAGCTTCAGCCTCTTGATTCTACTGGGTTCTGGTTAATATTAATATTTGGTTTTTCTTCTCTCAGTTGGATCAGAGTCTGGGATAAAAATTGCACCATGGAAAACCGTCAATATGGGGAAGCCACCAGCAAATATTCACAAGCTGACCCCACTTCCATGTCTATAAACAGGCCTGGTCCCTCTCACTTTTATGTTCCTTCTGGTCTCTCTTATAATAGAATACACACATGGAACCCACTACTTTCAGGAACTTATTAGGTCAGTTAGAGCTTAAGCAGTAAGAAAAAAAAATTAAACGCGCACACACACACACACACACACACACACACAGCAAATGTGGGAACAATTGAGAACACATTTTGCAAGGGGATAAATATGAATTCCAATCAATGGAACAAGTTGTTATCTATTGCCTTGTCTGAGACCGCCAATTAAAAATGCTTGTTTCACAGAATGAAGTATAAACAGTTTATTCAGGATGTTTATCGTACGTTTAGAAAAGCATAAACCACAGACCAAGTCCTGCTGGAATGATAGGTAGAAAAGAAAAAGCACTTTAGGAAAAAAACCCCAGCATCCCAGCACCCTGACTCCTGGAGTACCCTAGAAAGCACAGTTTGGCTGTTGAGACCTAGACTTACCTTTCTAGAGAGCTGTGATGAATGAGTGGCACCTGCAATGGGAAGTCTCTGTCTTGCAGCAGGGACAACATACAAAGAGCAGATCCGAGAACCTGTGCAGAAGACTGGTAGCAGGAAGGACGGTCTCATTCTGGAACTGGGGAAACCAATCCAAGTGCACAGATTGACTCACACTGTTACGGGTTTATTGAGTATCTACCATATCACTTAAAAACCTGTTGGGGGAACTGAATTTGACAATTTCTGAGCTGAAAGAACTCTTGGAGACCATTTGTCACTTCTCAGCTATGAGGTCTTTGCTTGACCTCCCAACCTTGGTTTCTTCATTTGTAGGACAGGGATAATAATACCCTACATCTTGTGGTAATATTCTGAGAATACAATTAGCTAATAGATGCAAAGCATTTAGCAAAGGTAAGCCCACAATTTATTTTAGCTGTCACCAGAATGAGAACAACAGTAACCATCCTGGAGGGAGGGAGGGAGGGAGGGAGGGCGGGAGGGCGAGAGGGAGGGCGAGCGGGAGGGAGAGAGAGGGAGGGAGAGAGAGGGAGAGAGAGCGGGCGGGAGAGAGAGGGAGGGAGGGAGAGAGAGGGAGGGGGAGAGAGAGAGAGAGAGAGAGAGAGAGAGAGAGAGAGAGAGAGAGAGAGAGAGAGAGAGAGAGAGAGAGAGAGAGAGAGAGAGAGAGAGAGAGAGAGAGAGAGAAGTCACTGGGAGCACCCTCCGGACTCCCACAGGGATGATAGAGGGTCAATCAGGCAAATCTCCAGCCTCCCACCCCACTCAGGAGCAACTCAGTTTGGGGCTATTCTGTATTTGAGGGTCCACATAACACATCATTTAATTAAGGGGTTCTTCTCTCCTTGGCAGGAAAAAAGTTTTAGAAAACACTAATTAAACCCCTCCACTTTTCTTAACCATTGAGGACATGGGAAAACAGAAGTTAACTCAGGTTTTCTGACTCTCAGCTCAGTTATCTTCACATTGAACCAGTCTGGAGGCTGGGGATGGGAAAGACCCAGGCTTCTCCCAGCCAACCTAGGGCTCCAGTGTCCAGATCCTGGCTCTAACTAAAAGCCATCTCTGGAAACCCTGGTACTTCAGGGGTGCAAAATCCCCTAAAGCTATTATTTGTACCTCCCTACTAATTGTGTTAGACAAGGCCAGCTCCATGCTAATGGCACTGCTCTGACAAGCTCCAGACTTGAGATGTGGTACCAAGGTAATGAAAGTTGTGACTGTATCTTAATTGTAACAGCAGCAGCATTTGTTGAACATTTACTTTTTGCCAGGCCCTATGTTAAGCACATCACACACATTATTTCATGTAAACTTCAGGACAATTCCGTGAAGCAAGGTGCTATTATTATCTCCATGTTGCAAAGAAGAAAAGCAAGGCCAGCCCACAGAGTAAGTAAGTGGGCCTGCTCACCCAGTTGGAAAGTATGGAGGTTGAGTCTGACCCCAGGCAGTGTGGCTTCATTTCCCATTCTCTTTATTTGTCTACATACTGTTTCCCAATCTCACACCCATACCCTGAGGAAGGCATACAGGCATTTTATCCAGTCATGAATAGCTGCATTTTAGGAATGGGGGACAGAGTAAATACATGTGGGGTAGGAACCTCACAGCTCAAGAAAGCTGGATGCAAAAGCAAATTGTCAGTGCTTCTTAGATCAATCCAGAAAAACCACCAGGAGAAGGAGATACTTAAGGAAATGTCTAGATTTCATTGTTCAGGTCATCTCCACAACTTCATTCTTCATTACCACCTTTCCTTCTTGCCTCTGACCTGTGTGTCCAGGTCAGTATTTCCCCACATGGTCCTGCTTCACACAGCACACAGTAGGCACTCAACTATTTTCCCTCTACCCGGCTACTTTAGGAAGTGAACCCACAGTGTCTCTTATGGTTCATCTTCCCAAAACTAACTCACTCCCCTCCTCAGACTTCTGAGAGAGAATTCATAGAAGGTCACACCCCTGGCTAATACTTTGCCAACTCACCCATCTTCCCTCCCCCACTCTTTAATTTCCTCCATTATGCCTGGATCAGTTTCCTCACCCTGTGCTAATTCCTCTCCCTCTCCGGTGTTTATACCCTTCAGATGTTTGCAGGCTATTATCATGTACCCACTTAGTCAAGCAGCACACATTAAGTTCTTTTCATCTTTCCTCATAAATCAATCCCTTAATCCCTCCAAGCCCTTTAATCGTACTAGCTGCTCCTCTCTGAACTCCGTCCAGTTTCTCCAAGTCTCTGATAATGTTGTGACACAAGGCTGGATACAAGGCTCCAGCTGCTGACTCTCCCAGCTCCCTAAGTGTCAAGGAGCTCACACACGCACGCATATGCATACATGCACACAAGGCCTCATCAGGAAAGATGGGCACCTTGCCTTACCAGCTCCCAGCACCCTTTCTGCAGCCATATCATCATGAAGTGACAATGGCTAGTGACAGAAATCGGGGGCTCTCAAGCATTTTGGTGTCATACAGAACTCAAGGGAGAAAAAAATCCAGCAGGAAGTTTTATAGCTCCATAAGATTTTCACTAGCTATTCCCACACACTCCCTAAGAATAGAGATAATGCCTCTGAGATCAAGGGGGATTTAGGAGCCTAGGAAAAGACCATTTTGGAGCCCCAGGCCATAATCAAATTAAAACCAAAATGAGATAGCCTACACACCCCCTAGAATGACTGTAATTAAAAAGACTGACAGCACCACATGTCAGCAGTGATGTGAAGCAACCAGAACTTGCACGCATTGTTGGTAGAAGTCAAATGGAACAACCATTTGGAACAACTGGCATTCCATAAGAAACTACACACTATACTACACTAGGACCCAGAAATTCCACTCCCAGGGATTCACTCAAGAAAAATGAAAATAGATGTACCCACAAGGGCTTGTATGCAAATATTCATAGCAGACTTCATAGCTAAAACCTTAGAACAGTTCAGTTGACATTCAACAGAAGAGACAAATTGTAGTATATATATGCATACAATGGGAGAGACTATCAATAAAAAGAAACAAACCCTGATGTACACAACATGTAAGAATCTCAAACACACTGTACCCCAGCAAAAGACACGCCAAAAAAAAACATACTATTAATATATGCATCCTGTTTTATGAAGTCCTACAACAGTCCCATCAAGCTATGGGGGGAAAACCGGAAGAGCGATTGCCTCTGGAGTAGAGAAAGCAGGGAGTAACCCGGAAGGGGCATGAGGACACTTTTTGGATTAAGGTCAGGTTTTACATTTTGATAGGAGTTTGGATTAGAGAGATAACTCATTTATCAACTTATTGGGGAGACCACTTCATGGACTATGTAGATACCTGATCACTGTGCTGCACACTGGAAGCCAAAGCTGAAAAATAGTGAATGTCAACTATAACTTAATATATAGTCACGGGATGTGGAGTGCAGCATAGGGAATAGAGTCAATGGAATTGTAACAGCTATATACAATGCCAGAGGAGTAGTAGATTGGGGGAGGGGGGTTATCACTTTGTGAGGGGAGTAAATGTCTAACTATTACATTGTTTTGTACAACTGAAACTAAAAAAAAAAACTCATAGAATGGTACTAAGGTTCATACATCTCTTGAAAGAAAAAATAAACAAACTAATGTTGAAACTCTAGTGTTTCTAGAGTAAAACGTACTAATGTCTGCAACTTACGTTGAAATGCATCAAAAGATGGATTGATGGATAGATAGACGTAGGAAAAAAGTAAGCAAGCCAGCAGCCCTGGTTCGGGTCCCACATATGAGTGCCAGTGACACTGCCCTCAAAAAAAAAAAAAATAGTAAGCACAGTAAAATGTTAATTGAAGAATCTGGATACTACCTGAATGGTGGGTATGTGCATGTTCACTATCCAATTCTTTTAACTTTCCTGTATAATTGAAATTTTTCATAATAAAATGTTAGAGAAAGAAAGAAAAACTTGACCCTTTGCATTCTTGACTTTGGGTAGACCCTGGAGCCATAAATGCCACACTGATGTGGAACCATTTTTTTATCATTCAGTCACTATCTCAACCACTTGCTTCTCATTCTAGCTGTGGCCTACTCACCATGCCCCATCCATACATATGTCCTCCATTCATGTCTTTTCCCCCATTCTCTCACTGTCAATATCTATAATCCTTTAAAACATAAATAAAAAGTTCATACAAGGATTCTTAACATGGGATTCCTTTAGAGGAGGAGAAATGGGAAGGGGAGAGTGAAATCCACACATCACCTGAAATTCTATGAGAAACTCTATACACATACATACATGCATACACACACACATGCATTCTTGTAAGAAAAGGACCCATGGCTCTCATCCAAATCTCAGTGAGGTCCGTGGCCCTGGAAGGCTCAATGCATAACGTGAAGCCCTCTTCAACTGGACTTCTGGAAGTATGTTGGGGCAGGTATTGCTTCCAATTTAGAAAGTTCGTGCATTTTGGTCAAAGTGCCTTTTCATGGTATACCCATCTCAGGTAGACGGAAAGGAGGCCTGCTTGAAAAATCGTCATGTGAGAGCCCATGCCCCTGAACATCTCCAGTCATATACAGTAAGGTTTGGGTTATTAAATGTAAAATAAAAACTAAAAGTAGGACATGCAACATTGATCAAGATTTTTTTTTAAGCTTTTGATCACAAAATTAATATGTACTAAGAATCTAGCACAGTGAATGTCTTAAAAAGAAATTAACTTTTGCTGAGGACCTACTACGTGCCAGGCACTTTACATATGTTCTCATTTAATTTCATTGTCCATTGAGTTATTCCTCATTAGACCTGTACTATAAATTTTTAAAAAGAAAAAACTGGGGCTCAAATTATCACCCAAAAGTCACACAGCAAGATTTGAACCCAGATCTCCAAGACTCCCAAGTTCATTCTCTTCACAGCTACTCCAAGCAAGAGCTCCAGGTACCATAATCATAGCTCCTAGAGCTTGGTGAAATCTCCTAGATTTCAAATATTCTGTCCTGCTGACTCTAAAAGCCCTCAAAATGATCCAGAAATGCAAGCATTTCAGAATGCAAAACTTGTCACCCAGACTACCCATTGTCTTCAGAGGTGGCATAACCTTTTCATCAGATCACATGACCCAATTCCTGGTTTGGAAAATTCCACTCCTGCTGAACGACAGAGAGTGGACAGGCTGGAGTGTAAGGAGAGACACAGAAATTTCATCTGCAGCATCGTCCTGCCTCAAAGCACCTTTGTGAGTGGAAGAGGGCCATCACCTCTGGGCATGGGGACCACCATGCGCATCTTCACTTGGGTTGGCAGCAACTGAGGCTCTGAGGCTAGCTTACCCTGAGGCAGTGCCTTCATCTTCTGAGAATCCGCTAAAGCAGCCTTTTCACAGGAAGGTGAATGTATGGCACTGGCCTTGACTTCCAGATCCCAGGGATTTCCATAAGGTAGAGACTACATCGTGCCACAAGCCACAGGACTCTGGACCTCAAGGGGGTGCACTTTGGCCGATGCCTGCAGGGTCTGGAGAAGAGTGACAGTCACGACCCCATGAAGGGTGATAGCTCAGAGGATTCCAAGAACCACTCTGGCAGCTCTTTAGTCACCTTTTCCTCTGTAAGGGAGGTCTTGATGTTTTAGCTAAATAAAAATGTTACGAGGTGGAAAAATAAAGACTTGGCACTCAAGAAAAGGCTTCCTCTGTCCCCAACATCTTAATATCGATAAAAGCAGGTTAAAACAAACATCAAGGGAAGCCTTGAAAGGGAAAAGAAGGCATAAAAGGTCAGTCTGGGGCATGTAAGGAGCTGGGGAGGGGCATCCCAACTATATATAGCTCAGAAGATGGTAAAGTGTACATGCGCGCGCACACACACGTGTGTACAGGAAAAAGAAAGGGAATGATGGTTGAATGAATTGACACATTGGATTTATTCCCTTCTCCCTCAAGAACAGAACCTCACATTGCCACGGCACATTGCCACCCAGGTAAAAGACTGCAATTCTCTGCCCCCTTTGCATCTAGCTGTGGCCTTCCATCTAAATTGCTGCATGAAATCTCAAAAGGATTTCTTAAAAGCGGGGAGGGCATGTCCTCCTTTGCCTTTCCTCCCCTGCCAGCCTGGAGCATGGATGTGATGATGGCTGGATCACATCCATCTTGGACCAGGAGGTTTAGTCCAAGAAGCCATATCCTAGACATAGCAGAGTGGAAAAAGGGAAGGAGGCTAGGTGCCTGGGGATACCATGAAGTCACCATGTCAGCCCCAGGTTGTCAGCCTCTAGGTTGCTTTAACATGAGAGGGAAATAAACATGAACCTTGTTTAAGCTGCTGGTAACTGGGATTATATATCCTGTGCCATTGAACCTAATCCTAACTGATATAAAGTACTAGATGGATAAACAATATCTTTAAGAAGTTTTTAACAATAGTTAGCAAAAGTACCATACCCTAATCACAGTCTCTAACTAGCCCCTACCACCCAAATTAGGAAAGGCTGGCTGCCAGAAGAAGGAACCCCTGAACCCCTCCATTTGGGAAAGGCCAGAAGGAAAAGACTACCATTTTGAAGCCACTAAATCAAATCCATGATTTCAAGCAAATTCACGTGTTCACGGCATTGTGCCTTATATGAGAGGGTGAAGAAAAATGTAAATTAATACATAATTAATTAGGCCTCAGAAGCCCTACCTCATAGCAAGTGAATTCTAAAATGCCTATTTTTCTGTAAGGAAAATTTAGAGGGAGAGCTGCATCATTCAAAGAGGTAAATTCCAAGCAAGTCAGTCAGAGAGTCTCAATTCCGGAAGCTACCTAATGAGACAATGGGGAATAAGAGAGAGGAAATGGTGAGTGGTCTTTCCGGGCGTTCTTCTGCTGCTCAGTTATTGAGTGGCATAAAGAAATAATTTCTTGAAATAATTTCTGACACCCGGCCTGCACCCACACACGTAATTCAAAAGCCAGCAGTGAGAAGTTACCCAACAGCAGGGAAGATGAGGCCAAGGTTCCGGGAGGCGCCAGATGTCAAGGGCATGACTTAGCCATCTCAACCAGGAGAATGACTGAGTATTTTCCATCGCTTCTTCAGCAGTCGCAACTTCTTCACTATGCTCTTCAGAGGAGTACCTTCAGCATGTAGCAGCCCTGCCTGTCCTGTCAGTCCAGGGACTCTTTAAGAGAACACCCCTTCAACCCACAAGGATCCTCAAGGGCTCCCCTGGCTTCCCACTTGCCATCTACCCATCCTGATTTCAGGGACTAGCAAGCAAGCGCGCACACACACACCCCAACCTCAGGACTCCATGGTCCGCACCTCACTCCTCAGCCTCTTCATAGAGATCCTTACGGGCCAGGAATTCTGAGAGTCTCAGAAATAAAGCTTTCTACACACTTTCCAACTCTGAAGGGGCTCCTTCTCCAGGAACATCCAAGTGGGAAGGGCAAGTCATCTTTTAGGATTTCAGCGGCTGGATTTTGGTGATAAAGTTTTAAATTGCTGTCCATTATTAATGTTAAATTCACAGCAGTCAGCCCTGAGATCTGCAATTATTACAATTCATAAAAACAGCCCTTTGTTAGTCGCGCTTGAAGAGCTTTTGAAATATAATTGCAACGTGGTGCAAAGTGAAATAAAAATTCAGATTTTCTTTTACCGAGGCCATGAACAATACTGTCCTTTTTTTAACAGCAGCGGAAAGCCTCAAGACATCCGTTATATTCCTTCAATGAGCTTTGTTCAATAAATGCTAAGCCTTGAAGCTTTTAAATGTATTAAAGTGATTATGATATCATCACTCCAAAGGCACTTCAATAGAACATTAAGACAGAAACAATTTTCCTCCACACAAACGGCATAACAGTAACAAAAAGTTGATTAAATGCACATTGTATCAAAAATATTTTCAGTATTTACAGACATATGCAGATAACATAAACTGTAACCCACACCATGGGCAGGGAAGAGATGGGAAAGTAATAAAAGCATTAGGGGGAAGAGCAAATTTTTAACAGTAAATCTTCAGAACTTAAGCTGTGGCTCAGCTGTGACTCTGCTTGGTGGATTTACAGTCAAAGTCACACTATGTAAAAGAGAATCAGGCTCAAAATTAATAAACACTAGTGGAGAATAAGTCCGTTGTTTGCTCTCCTCCTAAGCCCGAATATATTCCCCACTCACATATGCCATACTGCCTTAACTGCCTCGGTGTGACATCACATAACATACTGCAGGCAGGCGATGACTCTGCAAGGGGCAAATGCCTAAAGCATCCGACCAGGAGGTGTGGAGAGGTGAGGAAGGAGGCCAAGAGGTGGGGTCAGAGCAAAACCGTGAGATGTAGGCTCTCTTTGTGGCAGGCTCATTACAGAATGCTCTTAGCACAGATAAGGGGATTATGAATTCACATGTGAATTTATCCCCGATTAAACTTTCAGCAAAAGGGTCAGTTGGCTGCAATAGTAAAGCCAAGGCACCATGGTCACATGGCAAGTGTGAACCTGCTTGTGGGTTCTTCTGACACAAGAAAGTAAGGAAAAGGGGGAAGTTTCAGCCCTTTCTTCGAGTGAATGTGGATTAACAGTTACATCTGTGTGTTCGGTTCCCTACCCTGCTATTTTGCTCAGCTTTATCTCGAGAGCATGTTCCCAGGACATTTTGAAAATTTGGTAATACCCCTTATAATAAATGCACAATATGGTGTTGGTGGGGGTTGTTTTTTTTTTGGTTTTGTTTTGTTTTGTTTTTTTTGAGGGCAGTGTTACTGGCCCTCATGTGTGGGACCCAAACTGGGGCCGCTGACTTCCCAAAGCCAGTGCTTAACCACCACACCACTCGGCCGGCCCCAGTGGTTATTTTTTGTAGTGGCTATTTATATATAATAAGGATAGCTATCCTATGCTTGCCATATTATCATCAATTGTTTTGCCTCTTAAGTTTGTTTATGGAGTTTTATAAGGTAGAAGTTTTTCATTTGAAAATTAAGAAGTAAAATATTTTTGGGAATGGAAGGGGAGACTGTGGGGAGACGATAACACACTCTTGAACCAGTCGAGACCAAATCCCTACACATGACCCAGTGCCATTCAACTTGTCCTACCCCCTAGGCCAAAGGAAGAGTGTCTGTGTTTCTCAGTGGAAAACACTCCATAAACAATGCAGACTACGCAAGAAAAGCCACTGACAAGGCCTTTTGTTACCCAAGTTGGGGATCTTGTGCTTTTCTTTATGGAGAGAGTATCCTTGTCCATCACTTCGAGCACTGCTCCCTGGCCCTGGCGGCTTCTTAAACCAGCCCAGAGAAAGGAACACATAACAAAGGGCCAAGAAAAATGGGAAATAAAGGCCATACAGTGGGTGACAAGTTCCCCACTCGAGCAACTAGCCGGTGCCGTGGGCCAGAATTGATTTTCTATATGACATCAGAAAGGACTACCTCTCCCCCACAATATTGCCCAAGGGGATGGAATAGAAATCATAATTAATTCAGGCAAATTCAATTCTGAGAGTCCTAGTGACAAATACTTTCCTTATAATATGAGGCACAGTCTCAAAACATCTTAAAACAGTTGGTGGGAGCTATAGCAACACACTCAATGCAATAAAGACACAAAGCTACACAATAAAATGCCTGGGACCAAATAATAATTCTTCCAAGTGAGGAAAGAATATTCTTTTAAAAAATAAGTTCAAACTTCAAAGAAAATGCATTTCCGTTATTAATGCTGACTCTCCTTCCCCCCTAGAGACATGGGGTGAGTGGGAGTAGAGGTCAATTTAATTCCTTAACTATCTTGGTCCATTAGGCCCACAAAAATATTCTCTGTGCTAGAAGGAAATGTATTATTGTGCTTCTGATGCACGGAATCTGATGGGAGAGGTTGCTTCCATGGCCAATTTGACCTAAACCCACAAGCATCTAAAAATACCAGGGCAGTCAACTACAAATTAGCCACACCAGCAGAGAATTAGAGACACCCGTATTTTGAAACAGATAATCAAAGCACAATTTCTTTTTGGCTTCCGAGTCTTTTCCCTGAGTGGCACAGTTTTACAGGGGGGAGAACACTAGATCCAAAGACAGACATCCCAGAACCTAGCACCAGTTCTAACGTTATCAACCAGAAGCCTTGGGCCAGGGCCAATTCATACCTCTCTAGATGACCTGATGCTCCTTCTTTCTTAAACAAAAATGGCCAACTTACATGTTTCCATATGCTCTTTCAGTTGTAATATTCTATAACAGTGGCTATTATAATCCTCCTAAAGATATTCTGCTTAGAACTACATTTGAATGAGTTTCTATTCCTTGACCCCCAAACAGCTGGGCAAGGGTGAGAATGTGGTAGATGGAAAAGAAAACAAAACCAAAAAAAGATGACATTCTAGAATTAACAGTCACAGGGTTGGTTACCCCCAAAATAGAAAATCAGAAGTTGATTGTGTATATGTGTGTCTATCATGTGTGCACATACACAAGCATGCCACCTTCTTGGCCAAAATACTTCTCACTTCATCATTACAACCCAATGTTTATTAAGTGCCCACAAGAGGCTGCTTCTGTTTAGCTAATTATCTGATTAGAAAGGGTGATTAGAGCATGACTGATATATTCAGTCTTTGGAATCAGATGACTGATCCATATGCCACCCCCTCGGGCAAATTTATATAACCTCTCTGAACCTCTATTGCCTTATCTGCAAAATGGGAAAGATAAGAGTACCTTGCTCATATGATTATTGTGAGACTCAAATAAGATACTCCACATAAAGTAAACACAGAAATTGCTATAACCACTTATCACTACTACCTCTATTAATATCCCATTAGGTTGTTGTAAGAGTTAAGTAAGAACATGCTAAGTACTTAGCCCCAATACCTGGCACACAGTAAAAGCTAATAACATGTTGCCATTACTCTTGTCATCTATTACACTCATCTATGTAGTTACCATTATGTTATCATCAAATAAGCTTGTAACATTTCTCTTTAGGGCAATACCTGTTTTCCCCACAATGATCATTTTCAGTGGAATAGTTCTAGAACTCAGGCCCCCTTGGACACAAATCACGGAAACCCCAGTCAAACTAACACTTCCTGGTAGTAACAATACTTGGTTGAGAAAAGCCAAGGAGGACAGACTGCGAGACTTCTGTTCCTCTCTGATAAGTACAAGGGTGAGAGCCCATAAACTCAGAGATCTCTCCTACTGACTTCGCACAACCCGTCAGCCATGATACAGTGTGGGCAGCATACACAGCTCAGCTTCCACTCTCACTGACTTTTAATGCTTGATGGCCCCAAATAGACAATTTGAAATCCAGAGGAGTAACTTGCACACGCAGCTGCCAGACAACTCGTGAGATTGCTACCAAAACCAGGGTTGAAACCATTTTCCAGGCTTGGCCTAATTTTGTGCTCTGTAAAGACAATGGATAGATGTTTCTGGACCCCAATGCACAGAAACAAGAGTTTCTCTCCTACTCCTTCGGTTTCCACTTAGAACAAAATCAGTGACACTCAGATTTTAATTCAGTCCTCTACTGATGAAATTCCTTCTATTTTTTCTCCTCAAAGTCCAAGGGGATTAGCATGGAGAGTTTTGCCTACAGTGGGGTAAGTGCTGCAAAGTAAGATGTCCTAACCCATTAGGACATCTTAAAGGGTTGAGGCAGTTCAATAAGCAGTTATGAGCCACATTAAATAACAAGTCAGCGTTATGTGTTCCTTTAGCTGCAACTGGTGTAATTTATCTTTCTTGGAAAGGTGCACAGCTCATGTAGGGGCTCAAGTGAGAACCGAGACAACATGTGACCGTGGTCACAGTTTGCCAAGTTCAGGTGGCTCCTACGAAGGGGAAGAAAAACGTATGGAGATTTAAGAGGCTCCTGGCCTATAAGAGGGAACGAAGCAAACATTATGCTTCCAGGAAACCAGGCAGATGGCAGTTCAGCATCTCCCCTGGACGGCCCTCCTTTCTATGGACACCGTAGCCCACAGCTCTGCGGCCCGTCTAAACTTCCCCTTGGCTTCTGGAAGGGCGTCGCTGCTGACTCTGGGTCTTTAAATAGAACCATAGGGACAGTTGCAGGACATTAGTCACCTCACTCCTGCCACGTGCTTCCTTAATGCCTGAAAAGTGAGTCTCAAATACCAATGGGCAGGAGACAAGAAATGAAGACGATGCCAATGCCTATTATTTAGTTACTTTATTTTAATAGAGTTTTCCTAACTCGTCTGCACAAAGGGAAGGGTAAGCTTCAGAAAACTAAGTGGCTTTGTCATCAAAAGCCTTCCCACACTGGCACACAAGCGCCTGTCAGGGCAAAAACTGCTTCTTTATCAAGTCTTCCTACCGACCAGGAGCCAAGCACACTCCGAGCTTTCAGACTATTTTCCTCCAATGTTTTGAAGTCCCTTTAGTTCACATGAAGGCTAAATATTTCAAAAACGTGGGGAAAGAAAAGAGAAAGTTCTTTTTTTAAAAAAAAAAAGGAAAAGGAAAAGATACGGTGCCATGATTAAGAAGTCCTAAAAGCCTTTTAGCTGACAGCACAGGCTTTGTTGAACAGCCTCTTAAACCTCTACTGAGAGACACAACTCAGCAGTAAGATAGAGGCACAGCATCCCCAGCTTCCTGTATTCAGGTAGCCCATAGAACACCAGAAATCACATTTCCCCCGCAACAGCCCGTTCATACACTAGAGGTCCAGGGTGGCATCCGACCAACAGACACACGAACTCAACCAACTGATACATCATGTTCTGCCAACAGAGAAATGAGTTTGTACCAAACTCAGCACATTTCTGCAGTTAAAACCCGAAATTCAAAAACAGAAAAACTGGCTTAACCCCTCAGAGTGTGCCCTGTGCCCCATCTGTATCAGTCTACTCATGATGCTCTGTCCTCGGTGCCTACACTGAGCAACAACTGCCAAGCTAGCAGAGTCACTTTTCCAAGGGCTTGTCCCAGTCGGCAGAGTTTGGACCACGCAGACATTCAGCACTCAGGCATTCAAAGCACTCCCAGGGAATACCACTGGCTTATTGAGAGCTGTGGTGAGAGCTGCATAAACCTGCATGTTCTCATTTCAGTCACCACTGCGTCTCCTGCCATTCTGCCCTGATCAGCTGTCAGAGAATCGGAGTGCAGGGTGGGAAGCAGAAACCACAACCAAGGTTATATTAAGTAATTTCACACATCTCCCCCCACATCCCAACATGAAACCATGGTTTCGGCAGCACTTGCAGCATTCGGCTTGGTGTGTGAAACACCAGATTTTGAGTGATGGAGCACTCACCCCTATTTCAGACACACCTTTTCTCTGAAACTATTGCACTTGGAGAGCTTCGAGCTCCTGCTCCAGCCCCATCCATCTAACAACAGAAAGCACCTTTCAAGCTCCTTTCTGACATGAGCCCATCACTCACCATTTGCTGGTACGCACAGCTTTTGCTGACAAAGCTCCATTACTAGAAAAAGCTCAGTAAGTAAAGCTGATTTGAAATAACTATATATTATATGGAGGCTGGATGAGGAAAACTGACTTGAAGTCTAGAAAATCATCATATAAAGAGGCTCTAGAAAGAACTGCTTAATTATTTAAATACCTTCACTTCCTTCCGACCACACATCATTTGATTTATCATCGGTGTTAAATATTGGTAATTTACTGGGGTCATCTGACAAAACAACTCCATATAGCAAGTACATATCAGACACTGTAATTCTTCAACTGAAATGCCTACAGTTCCCTGATTAATGTCCAAATGCTCTGCTAATGCTATATCAAACTGAGGCGTGTGCCAATTTCAGCTCTCAAGTGAAGCTGCAAAGCTAAGAGTACATCAGTAGGGCAGCCTGAAGAGCAAATCACTATGTACTATCCTCCATTGCTGCAAGGTAGGCCGATAACACGGCTGGGGTGGCCCCAATAAGCATGCTTATGCCTAAGTCAATTGAGTAGAGATGCCTGGTCCCGTGTGCCTCTCACTCCCCAGTTCAACTGCAACAGCAAGTCATAGAGTGCAAGACCTTGGGAGGAGAGTGTGTGCCTTCTCTCCCCATGCCTGTCTCACCCCAAGCCCAGCTCAGCCCACCGTGCCCTCCCACTCAGGAGGTGGAGAACATGTAATGAGACATTCTAACTCCTACTTGCTCTGCAAGGTCCATCTCCTGCATAAAACTTTCATCAGCCAAGCTCAAAACACTCTCCAGTCTTTCAACTCCTACTACTAACAGTATTTTTTGAAGTCAAATTGTCTCCTTAATAAATTCAAGGTAGAATCTAAATCTTCTATATACTCTCTGGAGTTCTTAGTATAATAATGAATACGAGTGACTCAGTTTCGGGCCATGATTAAGTCAAGAAGTTCAAAAACAAGGAATACAAGAATCCTGATGTCAATTCATAAGGAAATTTAATTGATAAATTTCTAAGCCCATAGCTTGAAAACAGAGGTACAACTTTTGGAATTGCCTATTTACGGAACTTGACTGTATACTATGTCCTGAAGAGTACCTAGAATTCCAAGAAATAAAAGTAGTGCAGACCATACTCTCTGATCACACTTTACAGAAATTTAAAAACCTTCTCTTCACAACTAAGTAGTGACAGTACATCCCTACAATGGGACTGTAACAGGATTAATAAGTGCTTCAATGTTAAGAAATCTAATATAGTTTATCACATTAGTTAATAAAAAAGGGGGAAACCACATTCCCATCTCCACAGATGATGAAAAAGCACTGACACTAAAATCCAACAGCAGTTCCCGATTTTTAGAAAAGGAATAAATTAGAAGTATCACTTCAATCTCCTGATTTTGATTCTTTTGGGAATATACCCATCAGTGGGATTGCTGGGTTATTTGGTAGCTCTATTTTCAATTCTTTGAGGAACCCCCATACTGTTTTCCATAGTGGCTGTACCAATTTACATTCCCACCAACAGTGTACAAGGATTATCTTTTCTCCATATTCTGGCCAATGCTTTTTTTTTTTTAGTAATAGCCATTCTAACAGGTTTGAAGTACAGCAAAGGGCCTATAGTCAACAATTAGTATTGTGTACTTAAAATTTTGCTAAGAGGGTGAGTTTCATGTAGTGTTCTTATCACACACATCACCATCATCATCACCCTAATGGTGGGAGGAAACTTTTGGAGGCGGTAAGTACATCTAAGGCATAGATAATGGTGATGGTTTCACAGATGTATACTTATCTCCAAACTCATCAAATTGTATGCATTAAACATGTACAGCTTTTTGTCTATCAGTCATATCTCAATCAAGTGTTTTTTGTAAAAAAAAAAAACAATAAAGAATACTGCTCTTAAAAATATTTTTTAAGGTGGCAGGATGGCTCAGCTAAAAAAAAAAAAAAAATTTTAAACCCTCTCAGTACTACTAGCCAATGCAATTAAAGAATTAAAAGCATAAAATTAAACAGCAACAAAATAATTTTATCCATATGATACAACTGTATGCCAAAACCCAATAGAATTAACTGAATAACTTTTAGGAAAAAAGGTAGACATTAATAAGGTGGATTGTAATAAAATTAACATTTAAAAGCCAATAGTTTTACTCATTGTTTCATTTTCAATCATTCAATTTCATTTAATTAACTATAGTTTACAAGCCCTTTCATTTTTGCAAAGCATTTCTCAGAATCCTAGGAAGTAGATATTAATCAATCCCATTTCACAGGTACAAATAATAAAGCTCAGGGTAAGCCCCTTTTTCACAGTCAGAAACCTAATAAACAGCAGTGTCTATCCTCTGACTCCAAGCCCTGTATTCATTTCCTATAACAAAATGCCTTTTTTCCCCAATAAGGCAGAGATATTAAATTCCATGGGTGTTTCTCTCAACTCAGTCAAAATTAACTCTTAAATCAACAGCAGATCTTAAGGCTTTGATCTCTATTTCTAATGTAGATATTATCTATAAAAATGGACCTATTTGTTCATGGGGTAGAATGATGAATGTCATACACAGCAACCTAGATAAAGAGATAATTCTTAGCTAGGCAGAATATGTGATTAACACTCATTTTTGCTTCAAGAGTGCAGATGGGAGTATTTTTCCCCAAATTCACACTATCACCTCTTAACACAAACCAATGATTTATCAAAAATTATTTTTAAATTACCGGAAACTCACATTTCTAAAAGCTATCATTTGATTTTAAGTTAGCGAAGTAGTATAATTCAATGCAAAATATATCCCGATACCTGCGGCAGTGGGCCAATTTGTCCAGAACAAGTAAACTCTTCAGATTATCATGGAAGATAATGGCATAAACCACATAGCTGAGTTGAAACACAGACTTTACTCCATCACTTAATACATGTTGCACACCTACCACGTGTCAGGCACTATGTAGGGGTGGTTGGAAATACCATGCACAGTAACAGACCCCAAACTTGCCCTCATGGAACTTAGTGTTTAGTTCAGAAGACAGACCAAAAAAATAAATAAATAAATAAATAAATAAACATATAAAATTGCAACTATAGTTGCTATTGTATCAGCCACCTATTGTCAAACTAATCCTGCCTAACAAACTGCCCCAAAACTCATTTATTTTTGGGCCGGCCGAGTGGCGCATTGGTTAAGCACTGGTTTTGGGATGCCAGCGGCCCCGGTTCGGATCCCACATGAGGGCCAGTGGCACTGCCCTCTACAGCTAACAACAGCTCCACCTGGAGCTGGGCTGTGCGAGCCCCGGTGATGGTGTGGGCTGCAGCCCCTGCTGCAGTGGGCTGCCATAGGCTACAGTGAGTGGCCCGCAGCCAGCGTGAGCGGCTGGCAGCCAAGCGTGAGCTGCCAATAGCCGCGGTGAGCGACATCCAGAGGCCAGCGACCGATCTGCCTCATCCGGGAAGAGCGCAATGACGATACCAGCAGTGAAGCAACATCCTCCGCAACTAAACTGAAGAACAAAAAGACAGCAACTTGTCTGTTCCCCTTCCCCGATTCCCCAACGCTGTTCCCCTCTGCCAATTCCCCAATAAAAAAAATCTTTAAAAAAAAAAAAAAAAAAAAACTCATTTATTTTTATGTATCCGCAAATCAGCTCCAACGTGTCTGGGTTAGGCTGGACTCCAGGTTGCAGACTGCAGAGAGGGCTCAGATCCGTTCTACACGAGTTCATCATGAGGCCCAGTCTCATAACAAGCAATGGCAGAAGCTCAGGAGACGCAGACAGAATGTGCAAGGCTCCCTAATGTCTATACTCAGAACTGGAACACCCTCTCTTCCATCTGTTTTCCACTGGCCTGAGCAAGTCACATGGGCATGCCCAACATCAGTGGGTCAGGGGAATATACTTTGGAGGAGGAACTGCAAAGCCACATGGCAAAGGGCATGGATATAGGGAGGAGGACACCTGGGAACAATGCCATCTGCCACAGCCATAAAAGAAAGACAGGTGATGCTATGAGATCACTCAACAGAGACATCTGACCACGTGAGGGAGGTCAGGGAAGACGTCCCTAAGAAAGTACAGCGGGCACTAAACTCTGATAGACAAGCAGAAATGAAGGAAGTGAAAGGAGAGGTAAGAGACTTGCGAACAAAGAGAACAGCATGTGCGAAGTCCTAATGGGCAAAGGAGACATGACCAGCTCAAGGCATTGAAGGGAGACTGCTATGGCCTGGCAGAGGGAGAGAGAAGGAGGCAGGGGGCCTGCGCCCCATGTGAAGGAATTTGTCTTTATCCTAACATAAAATCACTAAAGGATGATAAGCTAGGAAGTGGCATAATTAGTGGGTCCTCCCTAGATCACTTTCTCTGCATAATAGAGCATACGTTGGTGGGCCAATCAGGTGAGAGATGATCGTGACTTAAACTAGAATGGCTGTTGTGATGGAGATGGGGAGAAGGGAATGTGTGCAAGAGATACCATACGGGCAGAAAAGCCCACCTTTCTATCCAAGTATTCCTGCCGAGGTCACTACCTACTTCCCTATTGCTAAATCCAACAGTCATTATAAGACCTCATCCTATTTTTCCTCTCTGCAGCATCTGACCCCACTAAACACTCCCTCCTTTTTAAATTGCTCTCTTTCCTTAGTTTCTGGCAAACCACATATCTCCTGGTTTTCCTCCTCCCTCTTTGGCTGCTCATCCTCAAGTCATTCCGTAAGTCCTCAGATATGTCTTATAATTTCTTATTACCCTAAACTTCACCCCCTGCACACACACAATTCCAAGCAAATTCACCCACTCCCCAAGCTCTAAATACCTCCTTATGTTGAGCTTCATACTTCTCTCTCAATCTTAGATCTGTATATCTAGCTACCTCCTAAACGTTTCCACTTGGATGTCCCCATAGGCACCTCAAACTCAATATGGCCTAAATTCATCTCCCCTCATTTATTCTACCCTGAAAACGCTGTTTGTCCCCAGCTTCCCCACCTCAGAGATTGCCACCACCATCCATCCAGTTGTTCCAACAATAAACCCAAGAGTCAGCTATAATTCCTCCCATGCCTTGCCCCTCTATAACCACTCAACACAAATACAGGTAAAACTGCCTCCTAGAATATTACTCAGGCTCATCTACTCTCCTTTCATCCACCACTGCTCCAAGGCAGGGCTCCACCCCTCATCTGGAGGACTCCACAGCCTCCTACCTCACCCCCTAACCTGTACCGCCAGCCTACTCTCCACCACAACAAACGTGATTTTTCTAAAATACAAATATGAAGAGCCAGCTGAGTGGCTCAGTTGGTTAAGAGCTTACTCAAGAGTGCAAGCTGAGCTCTGAGCAACAGCAGTTCGATGCCCAGCCAGAGCTGAGTTGCCGCTGAGCTGCCAATAGGTGGCAGGATGGCTCAGCTAAAAAAAAAAAATTAAATACAAATACGACCTTGCCACTCTCCTACCTAAAACCATTCAGTGGCAACCTCTTACACTCAGAATAAAGTTCAACCCCTTTGTGATCTGGCCCCAGCCTTACTTCTTCGTGTGCCCTGAATATACTCATTCTTCCTGGGATGTGGACATTATCTGTTCTGGTCCCTCTGCCTGAAATGCTCTTCACCTCCCCACAGCACGTTACTTGGCCACCTCTCCTCACTAACACAGAAGCTTTGCGAGGGCTTTGTTTGCCAGCAATCAACATAGTGAGTATCCCCCTTAACACACAATGGTTTTGTAAACAGAAAGAATGAATGAGTGATTTCTTCAAGTTCACCTAGATCATCACCTCTTTCAGGATGCCTTACTTGACACCCTGCCCACTTTCCCAAGGTTGGGTGTACCTTTCAGTTGTTCTCAGAGCAGACTAAACTTTCCCCATGATAGCATCACCTCACTATTCACTTGGCCATATCCTCCACGCAATGCCCCAACTAAAATGGAAGCTCCATGAAGGTAGGAACTCCTTCTGTTGCAGGAAAGAGCCCTGGAAGCTGCAGTGACCCAGAAATGACAATGCCTCGAAGGAGGTCTCTAAATGCATGGAACCAAAGGAAGGTGAGAATGAAGCAAGGAAAGAAGCTTAGGGTGAAGGCCCAGATAAAATGAACCATGTACAAGCTTCAGGGGTACATAGAGAGCACACATGGGGGTGGCGGGGTGTGAGGCCAACCATCAAGGAGGGGTGCAAAGATCAGAAGGAGGACTGAAGTCAACACCGAGGCCCACAGCCCCGTACCTGACTCACCCTCACCGGTTACATGGTGAGACCCTCCTTTTAGGCAGAACTGGAGGCAGGTGGGACAATATCTCCACATCTTGTAGAAATGCACAAATTTCTACCAAAATCCATTACACACTGTTAAAGAAATGGTCTTTTGGATACTTTTACTCATTGTCATTTTTGGTTCAAGGGGGCAGACTACATTTAAATAAAACCTGAGGTGTATGTTAATGCCTTTTATAATGGAATAGGACTTCATCAATTCAGTCCACTCCTTCTGTAGTTATTAAAGAACAGCTCTTTAAACATAAAATGCTAACTACTTAAGTTAAAACAGAAAACTTCCTTAACTCAGTCACTGAAATATAGTACTATGATAAGGGACAAAGCAAAGCAACTCGAGAGGCATGACCAAGCAAAATCAAATATTAAAACTAAAGAAGTTAAAGGACTGGAGATTCTATGTCAACAGGCAAAGCTATGGCCTCATTGGGTCTTCAATCTCTTAGTTATTAACAGCAGACAGTGCCACATCAGTCACCAAGCCTGAACCAAGGACCTTTTGCCTGAGGTTAGGTTTCCAAAGCATCCACTCAGCACATTCTGGCTCTTAAATATGATGTTCCCTTTGCTATTTTTCTCTACCTGACTGGGAGCAGGTTGTAATCTTGGGAGAGGGCTGCCTTCTCCCAAGGTGAATTGCAGGCAGCACTGATCAGGAAACAGGCTGCACTGGGGCTTAAAGACCTACTCTCTCCATCCTTTGGCCCTTCTGAGCAATGGTCTAAAAACTCAAAGGGGTGAAAATCCACTTCTTAAGTGGGGCATGGCTCAGAAACCAGAGAACAGGAAAGGGGGATAACAAGGAGAGAAAGGAGGCCTCAAGGTAGGCTGTTCCTCAGGGACCGTGGCAGTAGAGGCAGTGACCCAGCCTGCCTCTGAGGGAGAGGGCAGGGGCGTCCCCTCTGCAGCAGCTCAAAGGGGCCATCATGAATAAATAATTAGAAAAGGAATAGTAATTACCACAGATATGACAAGGTGTAAATGACAGGGAGTGCTGTCAAAGCACATAATTCCTTCAAATGAGTGGCAGGCCCTGGGTGACGCGAATCCTCCCTCATGACTTACACAGGTGGCCATGCATGGTACACTCTGGGTGCTGCTTAATCAGAAGGAACCCTCATGGTAGGGACAGCAAGACCCCAGGAGTTACATAAGCCTCATGTCTCCAAGAGGTAGAAGCAGAAACCCAGCCTTCATGCCAGCAAACACATGTGGGGACGTGGCAGAAGTGGGAGGCTCCTGGGAACACAAAGGCAGCTGGGCAATAATGCACTGAGAGTTAGGGAAACCTTGGTGAAAAGGAAACATTCAGATTGTGAGCTTTGAACATGTAGATGCTTGATAGGTGTTAAGGGCATTCCTCGGAAAATGGTATTATGATCTGAATTGTGTCCCCCAAAATCTATATGTTGAGACCCTAGTTGCCCTGTACCTCAGAATGGGACTCTATTAGGAGATAGGGTCTTTAAAGAGATAACTGAGTTAAAATAAGGTCATTAGGGAGGGCCCTTACCCTGCATGACTGGTGTCCTCAGAAGAAAGGGAAATTAGGACACACACATGCACAGGGAAGACCACGCCCAGACACAAAGAAAAGGTTGTCTATAAGCCAAGGAGTGAGGCCTCGGGGGAAACCAACCCTGCCAACACCCTGATCTTGGAGATTTTGCCACCAGAACTGTGAGAAAATAAATTTGTTGTTTAAGCCACTCCATCTGCAAAATTTTGTTATAGCAGTCCTAGCAAACTAATACAAGAGAACAACACAAACAAAGAACAACACACACACTGAGTCAGGACACTTGGCAGGAGTTTAAGGAAAAAGGAACTAAGCAGGCCGGCCGAGTGGCACATTGGTTAAGAGCTGGCTTGGGATGCCAGCGGCCCCGGTTCGGATCCCACATATGAGGGCCAGTGACACTGCCCTCTACAGCTAACAACAGCTCCACCTGGAGCTGGGCTGTGAGCCCTGGAGATGGTGTAGGCTGCAGCCCCTGCTGCAGTGGGCTGCCATAGGCTACAGTGAGTGGCCGGCAGGCAGCGTGAGCTGCCAATAGCTGCAGTGAGTGGCCGTCCAGAGGCCGGCAACCAACCTGCCTCATCCAGGAAGAGCGCAATGATGATACCAACATGGGCCAGTGAAGCAATGTCCTCCACAACTAAACTGAAGAACAAAAGGACAGCAACTTGTCTGTTACCTTTCCCGATTACCCAAAGCTGTTCCCCCTCCCCCAATTCCCCAATAAAATCTTTTTTAAAAGAAGAACTAAGCTAGAAAAGTCTCTTGTAAGCTAAGAGGCTGACCTGCAATTCAAGCAGGGGAGCAATTTGGATCAGACGGTTCTTGCTCAATTGGCATAGACCATTCTTGCTCTACTGGCAAGGTTTTGGAGGAGAGAAGAGATGTGGGCAGCCAGAGCAACTAAGATATTTTAGCAATTCTTA
The DNA here is from genome assembly GCA_033961575.1 of Aselliscus stoliczkanus. Classification (NCBI taxonomy): domain Eukaryota; kingdom Metazoa; phylum Chordata; class Mammalia; order Chiroptera; family Hipposideridae; genus Aselliscus; species Aselliscus stoliczkanus. The sequence continues at coordinate 132,076,349 of CM066729.1, forward strand.
AGGGTATGAGAATGTGAACTTAGACTTAAACTTGGAATATTGGGAGGATGGCCACACCAGTAACTGAGATAAAGGAAACAAGAACAAATGTGGGGAGGAAGCATATGTAATCTGCTTTGGATGGGCTGAGTTTGCACATATTCAGGGTAGGAAGGCAGGGCACAGTCCACCCTCCACTTCACTTCCAGCTAATGACACTACCTCCACCCCTTGCCGAGCTTGGATCCACACATGTGCAAATATATCTCTTCCTAAAAATCACAAGCAGTGATTTTTTTTTTAATTAACCCAACACGATGACACTACAACCAACTTAACCCTAACACAATAATCTTAAAAACGCAGTAAGTAGTGTTAAGAAAAAAAAAGAGAGAGAGAGAGACAACAGGCCCAAACTGGAGTCCCATGGGCAAAGCCCCAAATCATCCAACAGAGAGTTAATACCTAATTAGTCTCAACCTCTCCCAGGAATGGAACCTTAAAGCGGTCAATCGGAAATTACCTGGTCAGCACTAGAGAGGTAAGCTGACTGCTAGACCTCTGCCACCCCCTAAAGGAAGGTGACCTTGCCACAAACAATCTGCTCTTTGCTACTAGAACTTCCTTGCCTGGCTCCATGCTGCCTATAAAAATCTTTCATTGTATCAGCTCTTCAGAACTCCTTCCTATCTGCTAGATGGGATGCTGCCCAATTCATAAACCATTGAATAAAGCCAATTAAGATCTTTAAAAATTTACTCAGTTGAGTTTTGCTTTTTAACATTATGAATAAGGCTTGGATCACACTACTTTAAATTCAGCTCCCCATAACTCCAGAAAGGCTAGGCATCCCACTTCCATTCTGATGGGTCAGAATCTCTGGTGAAGCTGTCAGAACATCCTAATGTTTGCAAATTGTGAAAGTTCAAGCAAGAGTCAACCATGTGGGAAGAAGGGGGAGCCGAAGGGCAGCTCTTAGAATATTGTGGTCTTGGCCCACTTAAAAACAATCAAAAATCACTTTCAACACCCTCACCTTCTTTCAGAAGGAGAAAAGCATCTAAAAGCACTGCCTATTGGAAAAGAAAGTTGTATGAATCATTTTATTTCATGCTCCATCATTTACTCAGCACCGGCTTCAGTGACACCTCCTGATTGGGTTTAATTTTAAGCCAGCAAGCACACCACATACCGCATTGTCAGAGAAAGTTCCATTTCTCTGCAAGCCTGATGGGTGACTATTGTAATGTAAAACCCTGGGATTTAAATAACACAAGCGGATTCTATTATGAGAAGAAAGGTTTATATTTTGGAGTCTTTTTATTTCAAAGGAGCCCAGATACCAAACCATGAATTACCTGAAACAATAGGCTTCAATGATCCGCTCTTTGCCAATTTCTTGAGGGAAAAAGACTACTTTGCTTGCCTAATGACCAGGACTCAGTGATCCAATTATCTCTCAGAAACAGTCCCAGGTTCTCAAAATGAACCCTGGTTAGGAAACCTGAGGGGGGAAAAAGGGGAGACCTGGCTTACCCTGGAATGGCCCCGATTTCTTCACTACGCCATCCTCGCCCAGGCTCCAGGTCACAGGAGGACCATCTCCCCAAGAAACACTAAAAGGACGCAATCGGAACCAGAGGGAGAAAATCTAAGAGCTATCATCTCCTGGCTCTTCAGGCACCCAACCAGAAGCCACCCGCACCCCACTCCCATGAGGTCCCATCCTCTCCAATGATCCCACTGACGACATGGAAATCTTACTCAGATGTCCCCAAACTATATTTATAGTCTCACAAGAGACATTTTTGAACATGACCATGTACCAGACACTGTGCTAGGAATAAAAGAACTACTGTCCACCCTCGATGAGCACAGGAGGTGGGCAGACAGCGCCATGAAGTGACACTTGTCCTGCAGTGTGACACACATCGCCAAGTGTTAAGGCAGGACAGACAACCAGGAACAATTTCCTGTAGGAAGCGACACTGGTGCAGACCTTGAGAACAGTGCCTGCAGACTTGTTTCCCGAATGAGCCAAGTACTGTGACACACATACTTACACACAGGAGTCTTACAATCCAGCCCAAAGGACCAGGCCCGAGAAAATAAGACACAATACAAAGTGAAATGATATCACAATGAGGGCCTCGGGATATGTCCCACTCTAAGTACCTTCCAAAAAGGTCTAAGGCGAACTGCCCCTGAGCTGTGGTCACCTGACAGAGGGTCTGCTGCGATGGCAAGTCTGTCCCATACCCGCTAGGCTGCCTTAAAGAGCAAAAGCACTCACTGCCCTACTGCCTCTTCATGAGGCTTTCTCCTGCCTTTAGATCTTCCTGCTTTGATCACAAGTATCCTTGATTTCAAGGGAATTCTGGGTAATGAGTCATCTAACCATACAGGAGAGAGGACAGTGCAGTGGGAGGAACAGCATATGCAATCACACATTCTAAATTATATCACACAGAACAAAGGCAGGTTCTCCCATGTGGCCCCCACCAGGAGTATCAGCATCACTCAGCCCTACAGAATCTAAAACTCAATAGGGTAGAGCCCAAGAATTGATATTTCTAACAAACTCATAGGTGACGCTAATGGTCTTGGACTATAGGTTCAGAACCACTGCTTTAGGGGAAAATGTTCTTGGTCACTGGTGAGATGATCATGATGCAATTACAACGGCCACTTGAACACTTACCAAGCAGTTACCATAAGCCAGACACTGCCCTAAGCAACCTGCAAGCATCGCTTCCTTTTATCCTCACAACCAGCCCTTCACAGGTGAGGAATCTGAGCCACAGAGTGTTAAACAGCTTACCAGCATCACAGCAGACCACGGTAGGGCTGAGATTTGAACCTAGTAGATCTCTTTTGAACTCCCAACCTCTCCGCAGATTTACTAACAAGTTCACCTCTAAATGCAGCCTGCTGAGCCACTGTCTGGAGATTCCAATGGGAGGCAGGGACGATGGTCTCTGAGAAATCCAGACACCAAGAAAGCACACAACTTTGGAAACCCAGCACTTTCCAACAGTTTGAGTAACACTTACCTCTCTGTATCATGATCATCTATCTCTATTATTTCCTTAGCTCTCCAGCAGCACTTTTCTCAAATCTCAAGGTGCTTACAGCCTCTGTAGCTTTCCTACCCAATTCTATCAGTGTCACACTGGCCTCTGCAGAAAAGCTCGAGGTCGGGCTCCACTTTAGTGTACATTCCTGGTCTGGGCCCCACTTCGATATGTACCCTTGGTTTCTACCACCACCCCCCAACGTTGATATGCATTGCTGGTCCACCCTCACTTTGGTGGGCACCCACAGTTAGGCCCCCACTTGGTTTGTATGCAGTCTACCTCTAAGGCAAGGAACTCAGTAGCAGCAAGAGGAAAGACCTCGCAGCTTCCAGAGTTTCAGTTTGGTGGTACCCAGCTCCTTTGTTCCATCATGGGGAAGAGAGAGTGCAAACCCTAGAATTGTTGCACAGACCAAACCCCATGCTGGGTGAACCTGACCCTAAGTTAAGAGTGACCAACAAGGGCTGGCCAAGTGGCTCAGTTGGTTAAGAGCTCGCACTCTGAGCAACAGGGTCACCAGTTCGATTCCCACATGAACAAGAGAGCTGCGCCCAAGCTGAGCTGCCAAAAGGTGGCAGGATGGCTCAGCTGGTGAGAGCACGTGCTCCTAATAACAAGGTTTCCGCATGGGATGGAAGACGATGCCTACTGCAACTAAGATTGAACACAGCCCCTTGAGCTGAGTGGCCATGAGCTGCCGACAGGTGGCGGGATGGTGATTGGACTCGGAACTGAGCTAGCTGCACCCTCCACAACTAAGATTGAAGGACAACAATTGGCTATTCCCCTTTCTCATTCCCCAATAAAATATTTTTTAAAAAAAGAAGAAGAAGAGTGACCAACAAGACCCTTTGAGCCCTGAACTCCCAAGGTCAAGAGCATTTCTCTCTCAGATCTGGTCACACCCACTCTCCCACCTGCGCTTAGGAGCTCAGCAAGCGAGGGGAATTGGGACAGAGACAAGGCCCAGATGCGGGCTCTGCTCTTGCTCAGGGCAGAAGGCAGCTGTAGGAGATTTCCCCTCCTCTTCACCTTTGTCAATGTCCAACCCTCGCCTAACTACAGAGATTGCTGCTTGAAATTAAAAGCACACACCACAAGCACAACTGATATGATTTTTCTCTCCTGATTCAGCAGTGCACAGGAGGAATTTTCACTCCCACAAAGGAAACTGTCCAACAATTCAATTTGTAACCAAGCAAAGAGTCCATCCACCTGTTGCTACACAGAGCCAACTACACACTGACATGGGGTGCAGTGAAAGAAAGTGGTTCACTGTACAGCGCTACATCATGGAGAATGGGCAGCTTGTGCTGGAGAAACCCAAACTCCCCAATGCAGGGTTCAGGGCAGGACTTTAAAGGTTTAGGGGGAACAGAAAAACAAAGCTTCCACAATGCTTAGCGGAAGCATTGGTGGGGCAATTTTTAACTACAGGACCTTGGAGCTTGGCCATATGGGAAGGGGTATCAGCACCAGGTCTTCCTGGACAATGGACCCTTGGCTTCTGGAAGGGTTCCACTGTTCAAATTCAGGTGCTGTCCTGATCCTTCGGTTCTGTGTGCCAGGGAGGGTTGGGGTGAGACTTTGATTCAGGGTGCAGCTAGAGATCAAAGTTCCCTCCTCTGCGCATGCTTCGGCTGCCTAATTTGTGGTTTAGGTCTATCATCTCTGAAAAAGCAACTCAATATCTTGATAAATAGGATAGGACCATTTTGAGCTGGTTCTGCAATTATAAATCCCCTCTTTTTGTGGTTCACGCCTCAATTTTAAAGGAAATAGAGCAACCAAATCTGGGCTCAATTAAGATAGAGGATTAGCTTCAAGATGGAGCCAGAGTTGTCTGCCCACTCTGCCCCTCTTATCCAACTCTTACCCACCCACCTAATCCACGATGGTCCCTGAGCCTTAGACGTGGCATTCTCGAGTGTTCAATTTACAAGCAGAGAAGAGACCACAGCAACGGTAGAGGTGGCAGCAGGCCAGGACACCTGTACCCTAACATGAGATAAAAAATAAAGAGTCACTTTTGTTATGATGTCCCGCCAGGACCCAAACTCTGATGGAGATTATTATGATGACCACTGGGGACAAAGAAGTTGGGTTTGATAGTTACCTGCTTTGCTCCTAGCTGTAAGACTTCCCTAACATCATTATTATGTTTCAAAAAGAGTTGTTTGGATCCGGTTCTGGGGAAAAGGCATTTCGAACAGCAGAGGGTAAGCAGCTTAAACATCATCCCTATAATGTATATTAGAAAAAGGATGACCAGGGCCGGCTGAGTGATGCGGTGGTTAAGCGCTGGTTTGGGAAGCCAGCGGCCCCGGTTCAGGTACCACATATGAGGGCCAGTGATACTGCCCTCAAAAAAAAGAAAAAGGATAACCAGAAAAAGTTGTAATCCAGGTCATAGGAAGAATCCAATACCACAGGGGAAGCCAACTGAAAAGATTAGAGAGGAGGTCAAACTCGGGTTCTTTGTCAGAGATTTGTTGGAGCCAGATGGCTTGTTTCATTTTATTTAGGTGGGTTTCAACTTCTGCAGAAGTGTTTATATAAATGCAACATAACAAGTTGGCTACTGTATAAACACCTCCTTGTTCAGCTAACAATCTAAAGCAACCCTGTTGTCTAAGAACCCAAGCGCTAAGGACCCTAAGATGGTTTGTGGGAGTCTTGGAGCTTGAGTAACATAACAGGCCAAATGGCTGATTGTACAGGTTAAACTCCATAACATCAGATATTTGATAAGAGGTGTACTTACAAAACAAAGAGAAAGGCAAAGTTTAATGATCAGAGCAAATTATATACAAGTTTCTGAGTTTGTAAGACTATCAGTCAAGAGAATTTTTAGATATAAGGCTGGGAGCATCTTTTGTAATTTGAAATGTCTCTGATGATGTCATCAGGTGCTCAACATCAGTCATTGAGATTGTTTAAGCAGGAGCTGTGGTGGGGAGTTCTCTGAAATTGATATCATGCCATCCAGCTGCAGTTTGTAATTGCAAGGCTCAGGAAAAGGGCGGTTTTAGCTCTCAATGATTCCAAGTCAAAGGATGGGAGAAAAACTAGAAACATGTTTGGAGAGTCATAGGCAGAAGAACTCAGGACCCAGACCAGTTTACAAGTAGAAAACAAAATTCAATAGACAATGAACAGCACTAGACTCTAATATCCACAAAAGTATATTATAGTTTCAATTGAAACAAACTTTCTCCCTAAAAATCATTCCCAATAAGTCTAGTTTCAATAAACTTGGCCTGATTATTTGTATAAGTCCAGCAAGAATAGTAATTAACCATATAGTCATTTTTAAATCTTTGCTGGGATTTTTCATAAGGAATCCTCAGATTGAATTTTAAAAGGACTCCTAAGGCCAGAAAACCCAAGGCAAGGACTTGCCATCAGAAGTTGCCTACAATGCCAATAGTTTTGGGTAAAGTCATTTTTTCCCAGCTCCATTTTTTTATTATTAAATTTATTGGGGTGACATTGGTTAGTAAAATTATACAGGTTTCAAGTGTACATTTCTATAATACATTATCTATATATTGCACTGTGTGTTCACCACCCAGAGTCAAATCTCCTTCTATTACCAGCTTCTCCCTCTTCTATCACCATCCCCGTTACCTTCTGGTAACCACTAAACTGTTGTCTGTGTCTACGAGTTTTAATTTGTCTTGTTGGTTGGTTGCTTTCAGTTTTATATCCCACATACGAGTGAAATAGCATGGTTCCCAACTATTTTTATCTGATTTATTTTGCTTAGCATGAGCATATCAAGATTCATTCATGTTGTCGCAAATGGCAGTAGTATTTCATCTTTTCTTATGGCCGAGTAATATTCCACTGTATATACATGTACCACATCTTCTTTGAATTCCTGTTCCTGAGGTCCTCAGCATAGGCTGAGGTTCTTTCCTCTAATTATAACAATGGCAATGGCTTTATCTCCATCAGTTAGCATGTATGCAGCTTATGGGTTTACTACAGGCGGTGAGTATCAGGCAAATCCGGCAGGGTGAAGGCGCCGGGATCATTTGCAACGTGAGTGGGGTAGCAAAAGACTGTGTTAAGCAGCCTATCTTAGTGCTCTTGGCATTGGTTCCTTTTCACAGAGCATTTGATCTCAGACTTCAACAGGATCGATGAGGACCACATTCGCTGGCTACGACACACCTTACTGTGGCAAGAGATATCCTATTCAACTTGGAGGAAGTTGCCAGTCCAACCCGCCTCCATGTATCCACTCCTCTGGTTCAGTATCTCAAGGAGCTCTGAACCTTAGCTGATGTTGGTCCTTTATCAGCTCTGGTGCTAAGGCATCAGGCCATATAACCTTTAACAGACATGGCAGAAGAAAGTCCTTTGCAGCAGTTCCTAAGCCTCAGTAAGGAGCCAGCCTTGTGTTATTATCAGTTGAATTCATTTTTCTACCCGCCTCACCAATAACCTTTGCCCACCCGTGCAAGATAGAGGATTGTTAAAGAATCTGCAGCTGCTGGTTAGAGCTGTACACCTAGGGGCTTAAGGAATGGGACTGCTTTGCACCTAATGGCAAATATTCATGTGCCTGGTTCTGCACTGCTGTCTTGCATTACTAGTATTTTGATGCCCTGGCCTACAGCTCTTGAACAACAGTAGACCACTGCATAGATACCACCCTGTTCAGCTAGACTATAATCTAAAGCAATTCCATTATCTAATACAACTTTGGCCAGAGAGTCTAAGGCCTCCTTTTGAGATACTATGGCTTGAGTGGTCTCATTGGCTATTTTTCCTCAAGTTACTGAAAGATTTCTAATTATGCGTCCATGGGTTCCCATGCCCCACCAAGAAGATAAAGTCCTGCCAAATATTGGCCAAAAACGATAGCCAGGTAGACTGTCAGAATGTTGGGGAGCTTCCCTTTTGAGTCAGTTGAATAAATTTAAAGGAAGCTAATTAAATTTTGCATGTGCAAAGGAGATGGTAAAGCAAGAAATTCAGACTACAAGTAAACTGAAGATAAGGATGCAGGGCAGTGAGTCATGCATTACTTATCTTTTGTTAGTTGTCTTCTAAACAGTAACTTGAGACCTGTTAGGGGTTCAAAGGAGTATTCTGACTGTTAGGGGGTATCTATGGCCAGAACAGGAGCACATCGCCAGTGATTTCAGGAAGCATCATGAGTCGATTTTTGTTAGTGTGGGGCTGGTCTAGGGGTTAAGAACAGCTAGGTCAATTTGACAGAGGAATGGGTTATTAGAAGAACCTGGTAGATTGCGCTACCCCATTTGAGTTCAAGCTGATCATCAGGATGTTTGTTTTTCCATGATTTAAATAATACCCAATCTCCAGGACTGATGCAATGGAGAGGTACATCAGTTAGGTACACCTACTTCTAGATGTAAACTTAGGAAGAGCTATTCAATTTAGACCTAAGGACTGCCTGTAAATGCCAAAAAAAAAAAAAAAAAAAAAAAAAAAACCTTAACATGACATGGTTATAGATCTGATTACAATGCATTTGACAAATTTGCTTTTCTCTTTAACATTTTAAGAAACCAAATGAAAATATTATATTGGGACATTGTAGACTCTTGGAGATTATAATCTCTAGAACGTCCATTTTAGTAACAATATTATATGCATACAAATACAACAGAATTATTTCTTTATTTGACAAAGCTTCCCATGCAATTTTAGTACAAATAGGCCTTATTAGTTTAAATTTTGTTTCATAAAGAGGAAACAAATCTTTGAGACATTCCAGGGGCCCACGGGAATAACCCAAAGCCATTTCCAAGTTAAGAAAAGTCTCCTTTTACATCCTGAACTCTGGGAAGTTTGTCAAACATGTTTGACTAAAAGGGTCACATAACATTATTAAACTATCCATTTACCTAAAGTGGAAATAAAAGACATCAAACACAATTAAAAGTTGCCTATGATTAGCAAAACCTTAGTCTTAGAATTGTTTTCTTGAGTAATCAAGTACCTGATTAACATGATATAAAACACAAAAAAGCTATTTTAATACAACATAGAACCCTTGCTTTCTAGGTAGAAAATGTCTCATATCTTAGGTGGAACAGAACAACATAGGAAAACTTTGTCCTTTTGACAGTGTGAAAAAGAATCAAATTCTAATTCTGTAACAGGTTACTTTTGATACTTAAATTAACTTACTCTATTAGATTTATTTCAATCTTATTCAGCTTGACCACACAATTTCCTCTCTCAGGATTCCTTTTCCACAAACCTACAACTTTCCTAGTCCTTCTTAGTTTGTCTCTTCTTATTCAGAAATAACCAACCTTATTTTAGGACAAACCACTTTCTTTTCATTCCTTCAAAAATGTATTTCTAAGGGCCGGCTGAGTGTCATGGTGGTTAAGAGCTGGCTTGGGAAACCAGCAGCCCCAGTTCAGGTCCCACATGAGAGGGCCAGTGACACTGCCCCCCAAAAAAAAAAATGTATTTCTATACCTTATACCTTCCTTAACTGAAAACACACATTTCTTTCTACATGAGAACCCATAACCTGTAGAAACTTTAATTTCAACTGATAACTAAAATGTAACTAATCAGCATTCTTTAGATTGGCATATTTATGAATCTATTTTATAACCTTTAGAAACACAGGTTCTTTTACTGGCAAATCAAAACATTTTCATTAACAAATCTAAATTTAACTTTTAGTTTCTCTGTAATAAGAGGTCAAAAGTAGATAAAGGTAGACTTAATCATTAATATTTCAGTATTTTATTTTATTTGTTAATGATTTCAATATTCAATGAATTTAACTTGACTCATTATTTAACTTAAATTGGCAAAACTAAGGTTTCAAGTTACCAAAATTTTAGAAACTATTTGCTGAGAAGTTCACCTAGAAACTCTTATCCCATTTACAGTGTATCTATTATAGATAAACCATGTGTTTTTAACAATTATCTTTATACTACTCCTAAAGATTTCATGAGATTTTTAAGCAATTAACTCTATTATCATCTTTTTTCTTTTCCTGACAAATTTTTTAACAGAGAATATATGGGTTTATTTGACTAATAAACTCAGGTAGAATGAAAGCTATATGTCTGCATTATTTTCAGCATTGATAACTAAAGGCACAACAATTTTACTTAAATCAACAACATTAAGCTAACTTTTATTTACTAAAAATTAATCTTAATTACGTGCGCTTAAAAAACATTTAATTTCTGTTATGTCTCCAATTTGTATGAGTACTCATTTGTTTAAGCCAACTAAATAAGGCTCCTTTATAACTTAATTTTGAGATCACTAATCAATTTTGGCAATACCATCCAGAGGTAGAAATATGCCATATTTAACAAACATACATAGATATATATAAACATACATGTAAACATAGAGATCTCATAACATTCATTTTAAAATGCTAGCTTTTATGTCCCAGGTACAATGCAAAACTCAGAGAAAAAACTGGATCCAAATTTTGTTTCTGGCAGATGGACTCAGTTAAAATTTGATCAGATGGCCTAAGCTTGGCATGCTGTAAGAATTCCTTTAAAACCATTTTTAAATTAATTTATAATCAATCAAAGAATGCATTCCACTGAGAGATTTGAGATCCTCTTTTAAGGGTGCCTTTTAAGATGAGCTTATCGACAAACAAACAAAAAAGTAGGAAGCAAGCATTCACAATAAAGTTGGAAAGTTCAGAGAGTCAAGAAAGCAGCCTCAGAAAGTCTGAATTTAAAAGTGGCAGATTTTTCTAGAGGAAAATGATGCTGGGTGGAGCCTAAGTACAAGATGGCTGCTGCCGCATATCTGGAAAAGAAAAACGATGGTGGAGGGGAAGAAGCCTCAGAGGCCATTTGACTTCTTATTTCCAGGGTAATTAAAGACCCTTGTGTTTGATCATCTCAAAGGGAGGGGAGGAATGAACCACAAAAAGGAGAAGTGTTTTTACCTTTTTGTTTTTTGGGGTGGCCACAGCAAATAAGGCATCGGTTAAACTCTGACTGGGAATCAAATTGGGCCCACAGGGGTAAGAGCACCAAATCCTAATCCTTACACCACCAGGGAGATGTGGGTTAAACTCTGACCATGTGTCATACAGATTCCTCTCTGGCACCAACCAAGTTCAGGCGAGTGAGCCCCGGATACATTACCACTGCCTGCAGCTCTTACCATGTTCAACGAAAGCCCAAGAGGAGTGTATGAAGTCCTCAGCCCCTGGAAACAGCTCAAAAGGCTGGAGGGAAAAAGCAGAGCCTCTGTCCTCCAGGGTCAGAAGGCTCTCACAAAGGAGTTCACTATGGTCACCAAGAAATTCAGTTCCTAAGTCAAATCATTTAAAACAAATAACATGGATGGGCTGGCCGAGTGGCGTGGTGGTTAGGCGCTGGCTTAGGAAGCCAGCGGCCCCGGTTCGGGTCCCGTGTATGGGTGCCAGTGACACTGCCTTCAAAAAAATTTAAAAAAATAAAAAATAAAACAAATAACATCAACAAACATCTCTCATTCACATTTATACATTTCCTCCCCGCCCCAAACAAACTTTCAGACTTAATTTGCCAGCTCTGGACCAAATCCAAACTGATTTCAAAACAAAGCTGATTTCAAATTCCACAGCTGGGTTCAAACAAACCAGATTTCAATCTAGATTACCAGGGTAACTTCTCAAAGCCTGTTCCCTTATGTAACCAATGGGAAAGTCCCAAAGCACCAAAAGGGAAAGATTCCTTGGTGTCATCACACATGAAGTGACTCACCAAGAGACATCTTCCAAGCCAAGTACCCAATTTCTCCCACTGCAAAATGAAAGTGATGCATGTCAGCTGTGCCTGGTCAGTGGTGAGCGGTGAGCTGCAGATCTGTCCTTGGAACAATCAGTCCAGGCAGCAGCTGGGATGGGACCTAGCGAGGCCACCACTAGCCAGGGGTTGCTGAACCACAAGCGGAAAGCCTATTCAAGACTAAGTCCCATTGGAGTTGCCCTTTGTAACGGAGCAAAGAGTTCGTCCACCCAGAACTGCAGAGAGCCAATACCCTGACACTGTGGTGCAGTGAAAGAAAGCGGTGTTCACTGTACAGTGCTATACCATGGAGAACAGGCAACTTGTGCTGCAGTAACCCAAACTCCCCGATCCAGGGTTCAGAGCAGGTTTTTAAAGGTTTAGGGGAAAGAGGTATGTGAAAGTGTTTTGGGGGCAGGACCTTCAAGCTTGGTCATTTATGGGAAGGGGCATCAGCACTGGATCCTCCTGGACAATGGACCCTTGGCTTCTGAAAGGTTCTGGTGTTTAAATTCTGGTTATGTCCCAGTCCTTTGGGTGAGTGAGTGAGTGAGTGAGTGAGTGAGTGTGTGTGTGTGTGTGTGTGTGTGAGAGAGAGAGAGAGACAGAGAGAGAGAGAGAGAGAGAGACTCTGGTTCCAGGTTCAGCTGCTAGTCAAAGTTCTCTCCTCTACCCATGCTTTGGCTTCAGGACTTGTGGTTTTGGACTGTTGTCTGTGAAAAGTAACTTAGTATCTTATTAAACAGGATAGGGCCATTTTGATTTGCAGTTACAAATTTAACAAGCATTTAATGAGCACCTACTTTGTGTCTTGCACTGCACATTGATTAGGAAGGAGAAGGCATACGAGTTAAAGAAATGGTTCCTACCATTTGGGAGTTCTGTCACTTACACGGCACTCATTTTTTTCTTATCCCTGCCTGGGATAACTTTAACCCCTCATCACTGTGAAGCAAAGATAAATCCCATCTCAAAGCATTGCTATGAGGATAAAATGAGACAACAGTGGAAGCATGCTGGGAACATGAATGTAAAACACCCTCCCCTCCACCTTGCCTCTTTCCTTACCCAGTTTTGAGGAGATAGGAATTTATGTGACAGCATATAATTTGGTGTCATGTTGAAAAGGGTGGGGTTTCAAGGAGTTTGAGATAAAGGGAAATCAACTTTGGCAGAGAGGCCTGCCTAGAAGCTGTAGATGTTGAGCTGAAGTTTAAGAGCTGGACAGGGTTAGATATAGAAGGTTTGGGGAGGTAGAAACAGGGAGCATTCCGGGTAAAGAGAACGGATTTAGGACTAGTGAATAAGGTGAACAAGATGGTTGGATGGAAGGGAACAGGGACCAGCCTGGCAACATGGTTTTGACTCTCCCTGAGGAAGAGGGGAAGTTAGGAATCTCTAAAATACTCAGCAAGGAAGTCTGGCTTGAGCTAAAACTCAGAGGGTCAAGGACAAGAAGTGAAGGTCTCCTTCCACGAATCTTCACAGGTGAAGGGCCAAATGCTCCTCAAAGAACCTGGAGACCCTCCCAAGGCTCCATCTGTGCTGGCCAATTGCTCGTTTTAGGAAATGGTGGGGGTGATGGGGTGGTCTGACCATTCTCCACTCAATTTCCAACATCAAAGAAATGAGAAATAAACATTCAATATTTCAGGGACTGGTTTACATTAGAGTACATCAGCATAGGGAGAAAAATCATGTAGTCATTTAAAGAGATTATCATGAATACCAAAGAAACACAGAAAAATGCTTTTGACATGTTAATTGAAAAACAGCAGAACTCAAAACAATATGTGGACCCTTACCAAAAGCATGATGCGGTAGAGGGAGCACAGGCTCCAAACAGACAGAACCTAGTTCTAATATGGACTGCAAACTTAGGACCTATGAAGCCACAGGCAGGTTTCACCTCTATTTCCTTGCAGATAAAAGAGAGATGATAAAAACAACCTCAAACAGCTGCTAAAAGTCTTCAAAAGCCTGGCACAACTCCCCCACCCCCATGCTGTGTGCAGGCAGAGCCAGAGCTCTTTGGATGAAATTTGGGTTTTTTTCAACAGACAAAAAAAGGTAAGCTTTTTTTAAACACAGAAGGAGAACTTCTTGAAGGCAGGGACTGACTTTCTTACTGCTGTATCCCCAGACCTCCATAAAAGCAGGAGGAAGGTGGTGGGATAATAGATGGTTTACTACTACCACTATCTATGGTTGTTAAAAAATAAATAAAAAGGACCCTTAGGAAATGCCTATCTCTAGCAGACACCCAAAACATGACCTTGACGAGGCCATTCCGCTTCTCTGGAGCCACTACTCATTGCTTAAGGCAAGCAGCCCAGGAGCAACCGACCAGCAGCATCGCTGCCCCACAGATGTGCCCTGGCCTAGAGCTGGTGATTCAACAGGGAAGGCCCAAAGCTTCAAAGACCTCCTAGGACTGGACTGAATCTTCCCAGGATTTAGAAAAACAGGGCAGTGCATGGGCTGGAATGGGTTGGCCAGCGCTGACACCTGAAGATCTGCTAACCATCACCTAGGAAGTGGCTGGCCCTTCTCAGGAAGGATTCCCCAAACTCATGTACTCTTGGGGACATGACTGTTGCCAACAATCAGGTGGGCTGCTCAGACTAAGGGCCCAACACCCGTTCCACAGAGAGGCTAGCTCTGAGCCACTAAGGCCATTCTAGCATGGGGAAGCACCATCGACCCTACAGCCAGCCCAATCAACCATCTGCTCCACAACCCACCCCCACTGACATCTCCCAAGGACCCCCAAATCCCTAATGGCTAAAACCCCTTCAGATGGGTCTCTGTCCTTCAGCTTTAGGATGTCATCTTCACAGAAATGCAAATACACACAAGACAGTTAGAACCCACCCTGTCCATTCAACCAAAGTATGAAAGGGGTCCTGACCTGATCCTCAGACCATTTTGATTATGGCAGGGGGAAAGCAGGAAGGTACTGGAGTCTTGAGAAAAAAAGGAGAACGTGTCATTAAAGAGGAGAAATGCATCAAAGAACCAGGAGCATGGGGCAACTAAGACAGCCTTTTGGACTCCATCTGTCATGTTGCTGAGATCCAGGGTTAATACCCTGGAGGTAATAAGCCATAGCACACAACAGACACAAGAAAACTCCATGGAGACCAACACCAGGCTCTGAACCTTGTCGGAGGCTCAACATACAATTCCCATGATTGCTGAGCCCAAAGGCTAGATCCCTCACCCCAACACCAACCACCAACCCCTGGTTCTTCCCCTGAACAAGCATGGTGACAACCCACATTCCTCCACAAAAGTCCAGCATTGCTCTGCCACTCTGAGAAATCCAAAAAAATCACTGGCTTCCTTCTTCCCACCCAACCCACCATCTTCCTGCAGCACCTACCACTTGAACACACAGGGGCAGCACACTCCCCAAAACACACATACATTCAGGGACAGCCAGTATAGCACCCGCACACCCACCTTACCATACAGAAGCTAAGAACAATGCAGGATGCAATCAAAGTCATCAGAAAGGTTGGGACAGCGGAGATGGGGAAGACAAGATAGCATACTCTGGGTTCAAGCTGGGCTCAAGCTCTCGGAACCCCTTCACAGCAAGGCCCTAGGAGCTGCCAAGGCCTCTGGTTGGGTTGGTGAGGAGGGCAAGGGTTAAGGCAAATAACACAAGGCATTTCAATTGATGATGCTCCCCCAGTGACTCACTGTTTCTTTATTGCAACATGCTCTCTATAAAAGCCATTTTCCTCTCACAGGATCTGCTTGGGCAACATGTGATGTCATCATAAATCATTTCTCTCTTTCTTTCCCCCCTTTAAAATGTCAGCAGATTTCTTGGAGTTTCTATAAAGCCAAGAGAGCCAGCACCATCTCTGAGTTTTGGCAGGGAAAACCATCTTCTTTCCCAAGATGTCTGTCTTCACTTTTTCCCCTTGCTCTCCCATAAGAGCCCTGCAGAGATAAAGCCTCGAAGAGTACAGAAAGTCACAGAAAGCATTTGTGAAAAAAGCTTTCCTTTCTACCCTTTCCAAATGCAGGCTCTTTCTCTTGCTCCCTTTTTTCCTCTCATCCTATTTTGGTGCACTTCCAGGGCAAGTGAATGTATAGCAAGCACTTTTAAACAAGGTCTAATACAATCCATGCCTCCCAGACACGGATGCCATTAATCAGAACGAAGGCTTTGTATGAGAGAGGCCATAGGCTGGATGGGCGCCATGGACCAATAATGCAGACAGGGTCCTACCTTCCCACCCCACTCTGTGTTGGGGCTTGGCATTCCTCCTTCCCACCCTGCCCCCTCCCAAACCCTGTACCCAGCATTCCCCAAAGACCTGCAAAAACCTTCTACCACAGGAAGAAAAAAAGCTTCCTTTCATTCCAAGTTCACTGAAAAAAAGAAATAATTATCATCATTTTAACTGCAGAACCTCACAAGCAAAAGAAATATCCAACCCAACTCTAAGCCATAGAGCTGGTAGGGCCATCACAGAGGGGAGTCTGTTGCAGGCTGAGATGTGTGTTTTGTCACACTGTATCTCTTGAAGCAAATCTACCTTCTGGAAGACCTCCTTCCAGAAAGATCTCTAGATCAAGACGATGGCTGCCCTATCACCTACATGCAATGATCACACAGTAATGAAGATGGTGCTAGATGTCTAATGGTCCTTCTTTTTACATCCTTGCACCACAGCCAACAATCTGTCCTCTCCCTGCCAACAGAATCCAATTAACTAAATAGAATCCAATTAACAACTGAGCAAAGGATCTTATGTGTTGGGGAGAATGACAACCACCTCTGTGAAGTCCCTTGGGGCTATTATGAGCACCCCTAGGCATCCTCCGACCCCTCCCTAAAAACAAATCCTCATGCCTGGCCCAAGACGCCTGATGTTCTACCATTAGTCCTTGATACATTAGGATTAATCACTGGAAAAATGCGGATAGCCCTTGGGGGCTTTATACTGGTATCAGCTAGTTGTACCTCAGTATGATTAAGTGGCAGGTATCTTAGTAAAGAGAGGAGAATGTGGGTACCATAGAGCAGTAAGTAATTAGAGCAGATGATAAGCTTGCAACCTTGATGTGTGGCACTGGTGCTGCCTCTGGTCCCCACAACTCATCTCCACACACAGGTGTGAGATCTTCCAGGAACCCTTCTCATTACACACAGTTTCCCATCGTCTTTCTCATTACCTTGATTGACCAGTTTCTTATCATAAAGAAAAAAGCTAGCGTGGCACAGTGTCAGACGGTTGCTGGACTTATCATGGTGATCACTTCTTCAGTGTAGGGATATAATCAATAATGCGGTAATAACTCTGTATAGTGCTAGGTGTGGGTACTGTTAAATAACTATGATGAATACCATGTTAGCTATATTTTAATAAAGGTCTTAAAAAAAAAAAAAAAAACATGGGCCGGCCAAGTGGCGCGGTGGTTAAGCGCTGGCTTGGGACGCCAGCGGCCCCGGTTCAGGTCCCACATATGAGGGCCAGTGACACTGCCCTCAAAAAAAAAAAAAAAAACAAGGCAAAAGGTAGGGGAAATTTAGGAGGGAAAAAGAAGAGGAAGGAAAAACAAGAGGCACAGAGGGCACAGGTCTCTGCTTCGTTGCCTACAGGTAGTTCAAGCACCTAGCACAGTGCCTGGAGAAACCTAAACACTGAATATGTTTGCTAAATAAACCAGAGACCACAAGGGCTAAACGCTGCCAAGGCCATGAAACAGACAGTGGGGAGCCCTGGCTCCGGCTGTTGCACCCTTCCCGCGTTGCTCACACTGTGCCGTCTGCCACAAGTGTCTTCCCTTGTCCTCCCAAATGGCTCGTCCTGCTCATCTTTTCAGATTCAGCTCAGACATGCTACCACTCAGGAAACCTTCCTTGCTACACCCCAGGACTGGTCAACTGCCATTTCTCCACATCATCACTACCCTGTGCATCCCTCAGTATTTCACCACTTGACTGGGTTGTAGTTACCAATTTCTACATCTGTCTCCTCTATGGGGATGTTAATCCTTTGGGTATCTTTAATGTGCAGCCTTCACCTGGCACATAGCAAGCATTCAGTAACTGCTGAATAAATTGATTGAGCCACTGAAAGAAAACCACCAATTATTACCTAATTATTTAAGTTTTGGGAATTTTTTTTTTTTTTGCTTTGCTTTCCATTTCAGAGCTTTCTCCAGAAAGATCTATGCCAGCATTTCTCAAATGCCAAGTAAAGGAAAATTCACATTGGGGGGTGGCGGGACAAGGTTTAGAAGTGGGAGAGAGATCAATGTCAAATATGAGAAGTGTTAATTCAGCGGGGGCCGTTCCTGTTCTGTGATGAAGGAACTTTCTGGAATCTGTCCACGGGGCTAGGCCATACCATCTGAGATGGAAAACACTGAGGAAGGGGTAAAGTACAGCCTCGCTTAACCAAGGCAGCCCAAGCCTCCTCATCTTCAGAAGGGAAAACGACTCATACCTTTTTATCAGTTCCTGGTGCCTACATCAGTGGCCAGAGTGGAGAGGCTTCAGTGGATAAAAAGGAGTTTGTGGATAGAGACATGTTAATGATTACAGAACAGCTGAGGACTAAAGCAAAACCCTTGGCTCACACAGCATCCAGAAAAAACGCAGGGAGCTATTGAAGGAACTTACCAAGTCAAAGAAAAAAGGTACCACCACCAGGGTTTCCCCCACACACAGGCCCAAGCAAGATCCCAATCCTGGAACCTGCTGGTGCCATCACTACAGACGCAATGCAAAGTGAAGATGGTAGAGGAATAAAAATCTCTCCCCAAATAAAGCCAAATACACAAGGCAACAGCCCTCCAAATCCTCTCCTGTCCAATGCCTTATTACTACCTTTTGCAATCTCCAGCCTTGTTTCTGGAAAGCTTCAAAGTCACCACCAGCCGACCCTTCCCAATGCACAATGGCATTTAATAATTGCTTACGGTTCTCGCCTGGGAAGCCAGGCAAGCACCCACAATTCATTACACGTGTGACCTTTCGAGCCCTCAGCCCCCAAATGATTTTCACTCACTTTAATCTGACTCCGATTCAAAACAGATCTGCTGTCAGCAGCCTGAATTCTGTAGCCCCATAGATGGGCAGTGCCTACGGCTAATCTTTTAGTGCCTTAATCATAAAATGCAGCACTTCCCCAGCTGTTTTCACCCAAATAGCCAGAAAAGGGGGTGAGCGGGGTGTGAAAAATGATGAATTATGAACTCCAAAGTAGTATTTCATTAAGCAAGATTGGACGCTAAAACTTTAACTGTGCTCTCTGCAATTGAAAGGTCATTTTATAAAAATCCAAACTTAGAGAATTTTCAAGCTGCACGGTTCACAGGGGAGCTCACCACTCTGGGCCAGATTGACGGGGGATGAAGAGAAGATGCGAAAGCAGTGGTCAGCATAAAACGTATTCTAAACCATGACCACTTTAGGTTGTTGCAACGTGATGCCAAGCACATTCAACAGGTCTACCAATGCACTGTATTAGCCTAAATTTAGTGGGTGTTAATTGAAATCAGCGCTGCAGTCGTTACCACTGACATGTTTCTAAATACTACCCAATAAATTGTTGTCTGTTTCAGATGCTCTGTGACAGCCAGCAATGAAAAACCAAGAGCGGCACAGCAATCGGTCTTCTTATGTACCTAGTCCCCTAGTATGCGTACAAAAGGATGTCTGTGTGTGGATCTGGCCTATGTCTGCACACACAGACATGTGTGTGGATAAACACTAGATAGATGTGCATGCCTTGCCCATTTTTAGAAAGAGAACAGGGGGACATGTGCTAGGACACACACATATACTCTTTGTACTCAGGCAACTTCCTTTGTACTAACGCACCTCCACCGAAAGCAAAATAGGCCCCCACAATGTGACAAAGGCATTCTAGTTTACGGTGAAAGGGGTATGGGCTGTTTCCCTTTCTTTCTCTCTGGCTTGACTCACTCCCTTCAGGTAAGTATTGTTTCAATTTAAAAAAACAAAATTAAAATTTCCTCCAGAACAGAGCATTTAAGGGTCAGCCAGGAAGAGGTCTGCAATACATAGAATTTGAAAGGAAGAGGCCTAGGGGAAGGAAAGAAAAGTCTGGAAAAAGAACCACTGGCTTTCCTGAATACCCGCAGAAAGAAAATACCAGCTTCATCCTCCCCATTACTCATTAGTTCATTATTAGTTTGCATGAAAAGAGGTGTCTTTGTGCTCTGAGGCTTGATTCCAGCCGAAATAAAAGCAGAAAAGGGAGGCGAGTGTCTAGTCTTGAGGACCCACACGTGTTGCCCTCCCTCGATCCTCCAATAATTTGAGGACCTCCCCAGATCCCAATAGCATTGTCTAACTTTGCCAGGGGTCTATTGCATCTGAAAATAAACACTGCCACTACTTGCACAGCAGGGGGCCAGGAGGAACCTTGGAGGCAAATATGTTTACCACAGACTAATGACACCAAAGGACAAGTTTTAACCCCAGCATCAGATCCCCAGGCAGTTTTTCACCCCCACATATATGCAATCGATCTGATTATTCAAATGAGCATCAGCTAAGGGGCTCCTCTTAGCAAGCTCTCTCTCATACACACACACTGTCTCCCGGATTTTGGTACCCGCCTGTCCCCAAACATATAGCTAACACACAAGTGTTTATATTATCACACACAAATACTATACACTCAGGCTTGTTGCATGCCTGTCCCCAAATACACCACTCCCTGTACTCAAACACCCAAGTTCTGCCAACACACACAGGTTCAGTACGTGCCCTTCCTCAACCAAACAATGAGCGTATATGTGAAGTACATGCGTGTTTGCACACACACACAGCCGACCCCTTCAGGAAAGGTAGGGTACCTTGGACTAGGAAAGAGGCCTGTCCCCCAGCCACATGGAGCTGCAGAAAAATTCATCAGTCTGGGCCTCCTCTGAAGGGGCTAGAAACATTTCTACAGAGAAAGTTACTTCATGATGTGGAGACCATCCAGCACCATCTAGGCCATCGCAGGCACTTCCCTCTCCTCATAACCCTACAGGAGTCCATCGGATGGTCTGTGGGAAGATGAACTGAACTCCGTGATACTCAACTTGGGTCTGCAAAGCAGCAGGTCAGCAGCACCTGGGACTGTGTTAGAAATGCAGAGGCTCAGGCCCCAGCCCAGACCTACTGAATCAGGCGCTGCACTTGAACAAGACCCACGGAGGATTTGTGTACACGTTCAAGTTTGGGACGCGCTCCCCAAGAGTCCACCCATCCTATAACCAGGACACGCCCAGCTGAGGTCACCCTGTCCTCTCCAGCGCTGCTGGAGCAGAGAGGAGGAGCACACACCCCTTCAGCATCAGACCTCCTTTCTCACTGGAGGCTCCCCGTCTCTCCTCCCAGCAATAACTTGAGTTAACAACACAGCCTCAGGTGTCCAGACTTGCCTGCATCTCTAAACCCACCAGGAGCTTAGTGATACTAACAGTTCGCTCCCCACTAATTGTCTCATCACTCCACAACTGCTGCTTTTTATTTCATTATGCTTCTCATCCGTTTCAGGTAGGAATATAACCGAAAAAGAAATTGGAGGGGAACCATTTCAATATTTCAAAACACATGCAAATCAACACCCGGAATCCTACCTGGAGTGTTTTTATTGAGACAATTCCGTACTTGTCTGAGAGATGGCCTTATAATAAATAAATTCATATCTTGCAAAGGTAGATTTTCTCCCCATCTTATAAAGCTAATTATACCAGCACAACATAACGTTTTCCTAAATGCCTGATAACCTCATCCTGTTACTCAGGAAATATTATTTTTAAATAGGTGTGATAGATACAAACTGAAACACTCAGATTTCAATTCCATTCCCAATTCCCGGATCCCCTCTCTGAGTAATTTAAGGACTTCCTCCAGATAGTTTTTCATATTCTTTTAGCTGACATTTTATCTTTATACAGTATCTCACAGAATGAGCACACACTAAGACAATGACAGCCAAGAAGGCCTGTCATTTCTCATTCCGACAAAGACAGATGTCTTACACTGGCTTATGCCAATAATAGATCCAACAAAAAACAAAAGAGACTACACCTGCCGCTGATGTAAAGGCACCAATTCACATTTGTGACACTCATTTGTCAATTAACAGATTTCTTCCATTGTTGACACACGAGACTTAAAAGATGTGGGCTCGAATGTGATGAATTAAAAAAGACAGATGAGTAAGCTATGAGCTGCAAAGTAATGCTATAATGTGCTTTAGATATGAATATCAACTGACACCCCTGACAGGCCATACAAGGTTTTATTTCATTTTGCACTGTATCCAGGCTTCATACTTTGTCTTCTTTGTTCGCTTTTCATCAAGCTCCTAACATCTCATTCTGACAGCCAGAGACATTTAAGGCACTTTCGTTTCAAATGCAAGTTAGCGTACTTGATTTGTCATTAAAATGCAAAACGACTGCCATTGCAGGTAAATGTAGGTATGCTTAAAAGGTTGGATCTGCAAAGGAAAAGCTGAAAATGGTTTGTGTTTCTTTTACCTTCTTCACAAGGTTAGTGACCTCTAGGGGTCCCACCTGACACCCCACCGGGCAATGGCCTGCACTGAGGGGTCCACAGGAGCTTCTGGTCAGCAGCCACCATGGACAACATGTGGACTCAGAGGTGAGCCAGGCTTGAGTGAAGAACAGCTTTCCCCTCCCCACAGGCCTGCTGTGCCTCCCAGACTATGGGCAGGTATTAAGTTTACCTGTATGTGAACCAGTAAAAAGCACAGCCTGTGAAGAGGAAGCGTGAACAGGCTTAGGTCAAGATGCTAAAAATAATTCTTCCCACGGAGCCCCAATCTGCCACCTCCTCAGCCTCCCACAGGAAAGGAGAAAGTTCCACACCCTCGACTCTCCAGTGGGAGATGGGGGAAGGGTCAGACGGGGGCTTCAGAAGAAAACTGTTTTAATGAAATTTAATTCAGTAATTTCACTCTTTGGGAAATTATCTTAAGGAAACAATGAAACAATGATTTATAGGCAAAGATGTTCATCACAGCATTTCTTATTAACACCTAAAGGTGGGGAACCACATAAATGTGTGTGTGTCAATAAGAGAATGGCTCAATCGTGGTGCATCTGTGAAAAACTATTATGTAATCACTGAAGAACCATATTACCCTAAAAAACTGAATCACATGATATAATATTAACAGAAAGAAATAGGATACAAGACTGTATATATAACCCAAACCCAATGTTGTAAAAATTTATACATATGCAAATATTAATAGTGGTTTATTGTTCATCACTAAGATCATGGTTACCCTTTATTTCCTTCTGTATCTTTTTCCTATATTTTAAAATTTTTTATAAAATGAATATGTATTACTTTATAACCAGAGAAAAAAGAAAGCTTGAAAAACAAATTTTAAAAAGTAAACATTTTAGGGCCGGCCGAATAGCATGGTGGTTAAGCACTGGTTTGGGAATCCAGGGGCCCCGGTTCGGATCCCACATATGAGGGCCAGTGACACTGCCCTCAAAAAAAAAAAAGTAAACATTTTTTTACGTTTCAGTTCCCTGTTCCCTGCCACCATTTGCACTTTCTGAGCCTCAATTTCCTTTGTTCAAAGCAAGCATGAGACCAGTGTTTTCAAACTGTGTTCTGAAGAACCTTGGAGTACCACAAGGGGCTCCTGAGTTTCTTCAAATGGCTAATTCGAATTTAACTTTCAAACTACTTTAACTGTTTTTTTCAAACTATAATTTAAGGGCAGTTAGCACTCTCAAAAATGCGAGATAGGGCCAGCCGAGTGGCGCGATGGTTAAGTGCTGGCTTGGGAAGCCAGTGGCCCTGGTTCGGGTCCCACATATGAGGGCTAGTGACAATGCCCTCAAAAATAAAATAAAATAAATGCTAGATACCAAATTTCAGCATACTGGAGGACAACAGCCTATTATTTTGTGCTATTAAATTCAATAAAGTTTCTTCTTACAATTGTCTAATTAAAGACTATCCTGATAGTTACAAGGTTAACTTTATGGGGGTTAGGGGGAACTGTCACTATTTGCAACTACTTAACTGAGTGAGTTAGCATTTAGGTAGTGCACACTCAAAGCCAAATACAGGAATAATAATCTAAACACTGGGACCAGGATAAAACTGCATCTTGTCTCTGACTTCAATATCAAACCCAATGTTCATCTGAACAGCTTCATTGCTTTTGCTGACTCACCAAATATAATGAAACATTTTTACTCTATAATGTTCTTTCTATATGTGACACTAGGCAAAGTACTTGATCATCTAAGTCTCAGTGTCTTTATCCGTAAAATGGGGATAAAAACTTCATAGAGTTGGAAGGTTCAATGAGGTAGCATGGTAAGCACTTAGTTAATTGTTAGTTGATGTTACATCATTATTACCATCTGGTACAAGTGAAAAGAAGAAATGGCTAAAGCATAGATGGCTCAACATGGCACAAACAGTCCACAGACGTGAAAGACGAAAATACTTTCCTACAGCTAGTAATAGACATTTCTTTACTAAAGTGATGAATCAAATCCAAAGCAGTCTCTCCCTAGGTTACCTGGCCCATGTTTATTTCCCCATTTATTTCCTCACCTTCTCTACCTTCTGCCTAGTTTATGCTCTAGGAGCATAGTATTCTTTTAATAGTAAATCAATTTCAAATCTGTACACTCTATGTCCCTGTGCACTGCCTAAATGTGATTTTTACAATTATCTTCTGGGAAGAGGCTCTAACAAGCCCTTTTGTAAAAAAAGCTAACACTCAGAGCCAAAAACAGAAATAATGTGAACACTGGGACCACTATAACAAGTTAGTTACAACAGAGCCATTCAATTTTATGTAAATCAGAAATTACCGAAAAAGCAAACTTTGAGTCAACGCAAGAAAATCAGATGGGAGAAACTTATCGTTGTAGAAAACAGTCACATGCTCCCTACAAGGAAACACTGTAAAACTATGGTCTCCCTTTAGATTTGTACACCAGTCACAAACAATGAATGCTACATGACCCCAGGCAAAATAATATTAAAGATAATTCTGCTCAAAAAAAAAAAAGAGGCAAAAACAAAAACTATTTTGGAGATAGCTGCTCTTTTAGTACATCATCTACAGAAACAATACTCTTTTACATTAGTATTTCATTTGACCTTCACAGCTCTGATAGGTGAGTATCATTATCCCCATTTGAAAAATGACAGTACAGGTTAAATGACTTGCTCAGTCTCTCACAGATAATTTGTGATGGAGCAAAGACTAACAGTCATGTATCCTGTCTCATGATCTCATTGCTTTGCCACCAGATCACCCTCCAGCCAGAATGCCCCTGGCTTCTTGGTCTCCAACATAACTCTGAGCTTCAAAGTAGCAAGAGTTCAGCTTCTCATTTAAAAGAGAAAAACATGTAATGACAATAATGCATTACATGTTAACTAAACTTATTGTGGTAATCATTTTGCAATACACACATACATCAAGTCATTATGTTGTACACCTTGGATTAATGCAATGTTATATGTCAACTATGTCTCATTAAAACTGGGAAAAAATAATGTATTATAGTTAGGTAGCGCTTAGCAATTTACAAAGCACTTATATTCAAATAACTTATCTCCTGTGCAACCCAGAGACATCCTAAGGAGAAGAGTAGACAATGTTTTTTTCTCTATCACAGATCAGAAAACAGACTCATGCCTCCTCAAGGATTGTCCAGGTAAACAGCCGCAGCAGCGGGACTCAAACACCTGAGATGGGGCCAAAAGCTGTAGTGGAGGCCCAACTTCCAGAGGCCCCTAATGAATGCTTGAGGGAGTTTCTTATATTGTTGTTTATCTTCCTACCACAGGACAGCAAAAGATAACCAAACCTCATTTTCTACAGACTTCTAAAATGCTAATATTTGATGGAAAGGCTCACTGTCTACAGCTTTTATCTTCCATGAAATATGATGAGGTCAAAACACCAACAGCCTTAAAGGTGGTGTCGGGAAGGGTCCCATTTTCGTGGGTCTATAAGACAA
The DNA here is from genome assembly GCA_033961575.1 of Aselliscus stoliczkanus. Taxonomy (NCBI): domain Eukaryota; kingdom Metazoa; phylum Chordata; class Mammalia; order Chiroptera; family Hipposideridae; genus Aselliscus; species Aselliscus stoliczkanus. Next base: position 132,102,204 of record CM066729.1, read on the forward strand.
AATTTTCCTCTTCTCTACTATTTAGTTACCAATCTACACTAGTTGACCAGATAAAGTTCTTGAGGACAACAAATAATTAAAACTGGGGAAAAAACACAATGGAATACAAGACAGTATAGGAGCTCTGCATGCAGGCGTTGTGGTTGAGCAAAACTAGATCTTGCAACAAAAAACAGAAAAAATATGTCATGACTTTCCCAACAACTCAATAGATTAAAACAACGACTTCACTTGGAGTTGATAGGTCCTGGAAAAACACACTGTTCCCCAATAAAAATATATAGTTTTTAAATTAAATCTTGGCTCTCACTGACCAGCTGTGTACCCTTGGGAAAGTCCTTAACCTCCTGAGCTTTCACCTCCTGTCTTTAAACTGTGAAGAACACCTAGCTTGCCATAATGATGTGGGGGCAGGGGGGTAGGAAAGCTAATGCATGAACAATAATTACCATTGCTGCTACTTCTTTTAAAGTAAGCTGTTATGTTTTTCAACATCCCCTTTAGCCAGTGAGAAATTCTGAGATTAGCTAGCCTCTTCCCATAGAGGGGTATCCACCACCTGCATAACTCTGCCCAGGACACTCCTATGAGAGCTGTTCTCCAGCCCTGGAAACGCTTACGTCTCAATGGGAAGCAGAATTACTGCAAAAGTCCCTAGGTGTTCACAGAACCAATAACATGCAAAATATCCCGGGGGGGAGAATGCACCCCTGAGTGCCAGCCTTGCAGAAACTCTGTGGCATGGAAGAAATATAACAAATGCAATTTCTAAAAGATGAGGTTTGAAGATTTGATTCCTCCCACCCCTTCTGAACAAGCCCAGGGCCGGCTACAAAGCCTTGCTGGGTACTGAGCTGCACAGCATGCTAGCGGCAGGAGTCGGGGAGGAACTACATTAACTATGACCCTCTAACAGCATAATTGCCACGTATATGTGTCAGGGCTGACACTCGGGCCCCGCTCAGCCTGGGAATGGCTACCCTCCACCAACTAGAAGTGGCTTCTCTCCCCCACGTGCCTGTCACTCCAGGGTGAAGGTTTGAAGGGGAGAAGCCATACCTCCCCCAAGCCCTTACTTGGCCTCCCCAAATGGCTCTGGCCCGCCCAGCTTCCTTCCCCATCCACCTTCTGAGTCCCAGAACCACCCCCATTCTGCACAGCACAGGGGTTTCTGTCTGCATGTGTGAAGGAGTTTACCCTACTCTCAATTTCTCTCTTCCTGGACTCCTACCAACTCCTAAGGGCACATAGACCAGGGCTCCCCATCTCCACTCAGGACAAACCCGGTTCCAAAGCTCTGACATTGTGCAAGCTATTTACCCTTACCAGAAACCTTGACCCAGTGGGGCAAACTGCTCCCTCTTCAGGGTGTGACCCAAGTCCCTATCTTTTCATGTCGTTTCCTTTGAGAAGTCCTCCCTCCTGAGACCTTCTTGGGCATGAGACTCAACAGTATGCCCCTGGCACTTAACCGAACTATGCTGCCCTGTGGGTATCTTAACAGATCTGTCAGAGGACACCCCAAGGGCTCTCCTGGGTCAAGTCCCAGCTCTGGCTGGCTGGGACCCTTCCTTTCCACAGGTGGCTTCTGGAGTTGCTCATTAGCTCAAAGAGAGTAAGCCTCCCAGACAGTAGATGGAGTAACTCTGCTACCCAATAGGAGAGAACTACAAAGTTCTTAAAGTCTGCCAGCAGAAGGTGGCAGTGGACTTGGACTGTTCTCTAATAATTTCACCTGTATTAACCTTATCTCCACATTGAGCATGTGGGCTTTTTCAAGGGAAAACATCACTTCTACGTTCCAGGTGCTGGGGAACCCAGCATGCACTGAACATTTACAGATCTACAAGGAACAGGAAGGGACCCACAAAGAACCATGATCCAGATCCTCAGCCCTTCAGGACATCTCCAGGCAGCTTGGAGAGAGTCACTCCATCCTGAGCAATCCCCACCCCCACCTAGCAGAAGTATGCAATCAAAGGCCATAGCCCCACGAGCCATTCAGAGCCCTTGAAGACCACCTCGTCCAGAGGTGCATCCTCCAAAACATAAGTCACCCAGGCCTGACTTCCACCCACCAGTTAAAGAGAAAAAGAAAAACTAAACTATCTGGTTAAATTCATCCCTCCAGTCATTCTTCCAGGACTTACTGCCATGGGCTGGAACAAATACAGTGCTGCTCAGGGGCAGGACACTAAACCAAGTGGCCTCAGAAGTCCTTGCCAGGCTCTGTTTTTCTATACCCTAGGTCAGGCTGATTTTTCTTACCAGAGCCCAACCTCCAAAAACAAAATTTGGGGTATTGGTTTGTTATATCCAATTACAGCTTTCCATGATGTTAGCCCAGCTCAGGCATCTGGGAAGAACACAAAAGAGCCAACCAGGGCAGACCCACGATTCACCTGTCAGGACAGGTGAAGACAGCACCCCCAAGCTCGCCCTCAGGGTCCTGATCACCCACGGCCCTTAGGAGGTGCGAATCCTGAGGAATCGAATTACCGCACTGATACATTTAGAAGGGACAAGGAATATGTTTTCAAAAATAAGTCCCTGAAATAAAATTAACCCCCCACCAGGCAATCCCAATGTACCCCTCAAAGACTGACACACAAGAGGGCAAATGCCCACTCATCCGGGTTCTCAGCTCTTAACTCCGTCCCCTTTCTGCCCCACCAAACCCACAAATGCAATTTCGTATAAAAAGAGAAATCATTAGACTTTCTGAGGAACAAAGCACTTAAACGCACATATTTGAACATCTAGAGGGGTGTATGTCTCAGTGAAACCAAAAAAAAAAAAAAGAGTCTTGGGAAAAGAATGCCTTTCCAAACAGCATTTTATTTGAAAAGAATACTATAAACTCTCCCCCGTGCTGTTCTTTCTTCGGCAGCTGGGGGACAGAATGAAGCTAGCTCTAATTAAGGCGACTTTAATTTTCAAATAATAAAAGTGAAAAGAGACTTCTTTTGCCAGCATCCTATGTTCTCCCCTACTCACATCTGTGCACCATTCAGGAGAGAAGAGCATAAAAACCAGCAGCTAAGCAGAGGCTACAGACAGTGGCGACACTACTACAAATGCCACATTCTGACAGTGGTCAGCAGCAGAGGGGCTTTCTTCACGCGCCTTCTCTCCATCTCTCTCCGCCCACCGCCTCTGTCAGGCCCTCACAGCAGAATGCATTCCCTGAAGGTCTGCAAGATCTAGAATTTCTCTCTCTTTGGTGCACAAAGCTATGCCTCTGAATCATCCGACTTCTCTTTGACCCACATCCAACTAAATCAGGTCAAAGTTCCAGATATCATGTTCCACCTCCAATGAGGACTCTTTTACCCTCAGAAGGTCCACACGTTTACTAAAATAATTTGAGACTTCATCAGAAAGCCATTATGCCTGCAAACACTAAATTATTTAAGTGATTCCTTGTATATAAATATTTCATATCAGAAATTGATTTCCAAATGACGTGCACATGAAGAATGACCACACCAAGCAGTGTCCGAGGAGAACGTGCTGTTCAAGAAGATGGGCAGCATTTTAATGCCACTGAAAAACCTGAATTCCACACGAGGTCATGCACCACTCCATGTATCATCTATGCAGAAGGAAAACTGCTGCTTCTAACTCCCTTCGTGTCCAACTAGAAACATACCCAGGACAATCTTCAGGAAGCAGAGCTAAACAACAAGGTTTTGAAACAAATTTTTTGTGAAACTAGATACTTTTTTAACTGTCATGTATTGAAAGCACTGAGTTTTAACCTTGGATAACACCAGGTAGATTTTCAGCACGCCAAGCCTAAGGAAAAAAAAAAAAAAACACCTCTGGCCACTAGCCCCTATTCTGTGCCAAGAGGCAAAGAAAAAAAAAAATCCTGTTTCCCAAAGTTGTGAAAAAAAACGGCTGTGGTGTACCCTACACCTCCAAACACCCACGTTCTCGCTCAGTGGTATGAACAGCAGTCACGTTGGAAGGGGTGAACAAAGAACAGAGATGCACAATAAACATCATTAACCAGGGCTCTAGGCAGCACAGAATAAACCACCTCGAAACAAATGGGCACTGAGACCCCAACAAAAACTTTCCAAGCAGCCTCAGGAGTGTGACAGCCCAGGACCCCAGGTAGCCCTGAGGTGTGGCAAAAAAGGGCAAGTGGGCAGGGGGTCCTTGCTGAGCACCCCGCCCCGGCCCTCCAACAACATTGCTGCACTTTTCCTCCATCTCCTCCATGGGTACCCAGAGAAGAAAGCATAAAAAGATCAAGTAGGGCTGAATCAAGTAAAACAATGCCCACTTTATACACCAGGCCAGCGGCACAGAATTGAGCCAATTAGCATACACATATAACCCCCAATGCACTTATTTAGCAAAGCACCACCTTGCTGATGGAGACTTAGAATGAATGCACACACACAATAAAACTTCCTTTTATCAGAGCAATAGCTGAGAAGAAAAAATTATTACTCCTCAAGCCCTAGCGAAACCTAAATCCTGTCTCTCTCCTTAGCTCCTGCATTCAGCTTGATGTAGCTAAATTAACAAAATGTTCCCTTGGCATTTAAATTCTCTTTTTCTTCCCTTTTTTCTCCTTGTAATAAGCATAGTGTGGGGAGGAGGGGGGAGATGATGCATAGTAAGTCAAAAGACAAAGCAACTTCAAAACAAAATCAGTTAGTTGTAAACAATCCTTGTGGGGATTTTTTTCTCCCCACCCCAAGAAAAACAGCCCTGCCAGTTGTAATAGAAAGCCAAGTAAAGATAAATCAATTAGCTTGCTAATTTCTCCCCTCTCATTTATTTAGCTCTGCACTGTATTTGTCGTAATTGACTACAATTATGTTAATTACTAACTCCAGTATAATTACTATATTTATTGTCATTGAGCACGCGATGTACCCACAGCAAAGCTGGCATTTGTCGGGCATCAAGAAAGCAAACTGTCGAGAGGTGATTCTGGCAAACTGGCGGATGTGGCTTCAGCGAATGAAAGGGCAAAAGAGATTTCATGCAATGTTAGTCTGGAAGCACCGGTTCATTAAGGATATTAATTTTCTGATAACTACACATTTAAGCATGACACCCTAGCACAGTTATCTACAGGATTTCGCAATTATTAATGCGTGACAGTTTCAAATGCTAAGTGAATCAATTAAACAGCAGCATTCACAATTTGAGAAGAGATAACTGCTTCATAACTACCTAAGACTACAATTTTCACATGACAAAAAAGAGCCATTGAGGCGCCTTCAAAACCTGACAGGTCAAGAAAGAAGTTTGAAACAAAAGCACCTTACAACCATCATCTCTCCTCTTTACTTGTCAGATCAACTTTGCTAGTGTCTCCCCAGAAACGGCATCACATGCCAGCTGCCACAAGGTGATTTTTCATGTCTTGTCAAAGAAATCTTTTATTCTATTTGCTCTGCATTAACATGTTACATTTATTGATCAAGGGCCTGTTCGGCAGCCACAGCAGGGCACTGAGCTCTCCATGCCTACGGGGCTTTGATGTCCTGGTGACATTCCAGCCCGAATAATGCACATACTAAATGGATTTAATGCAGAAATGTGTTTGGGCCTGACAGTTACATTAATAACAGCCCCTCACACTGATAAATATGCAATTGCTACTATTAAGAGTTACCCAATTATGGGGAAAATATTTCTCTACCTTAAAAATAAATCCATCAAGGAAAAAAAAAAAAGTTTTAACAATGGTGCATTTTCTTAAAACACGTCTCCAGCTGCAGAAAATGCACCCGTGTGGGGGTTAATACCCCCTTCTCCTGCTTTCTCCTTCAATTGTTTTTAATAAGTCTTGCTTTATCTCAAAAATGGTTTGGGGATTTTTTTTTTAACCTCTTTTGTTGGTCTTCCCTGCTCTATCCGTCTCTTATTTCTTCAAACCCAGAGAAAAAGCAGACACCCAGGAGACTGAAAAATTGGGTTCTGTATAAACTCAGAAAGGAACTAAGGGGAGGTGGTGCAAAGGTGGGGGGCACGTAGCTGATCTCCATAATGATGGGTCTGGAGAAGGAGGTGTCTTTTTTTAATATAAACTCTAAACGAAACATGACCATGTGTGTATGTGTCTCTCCCTCATTTAAAACCCTAAGTGACCTTGTGCTATGGCAGTGATGGCAGTGGGGGTGCAAAGGGAAAAAGAAAGCAGCTGGGATAGAAGAGACCTTTTATTAAGAAAAGTCTCGGCCATGGAGAATTTGTACTTATTATATCCCTGCAATTAAACACAGACACCAGCAAAAAGCATAATCGCTCCCCTTTCATCATAAAGGAGCAGGGAACAGCTGAAATCACCAATTCTGCAGTCCCTGAGGAGACAAGAAAGAGGCTTTTCAGATGGCGGGTGTGTGCATGCGAGTGAGTACACGTGCAAGTACAAACACATGGATGGACACACACAGCCCCCAGCTCTTTTCCCTCTAGACTCAAAGCTCAAGCGTGCAGTCATCTGTCCCAGGGTTCCCAGTCCCCAGACTGGGACGGGACAGGCTAGCCAGGGCACTGCTGAGCCATTTCTCCCCATCGCAGTGACCTTCAGCTGAGCCATGCCTCACAGCCCAAGGAACGGCAGACAAGAAGATGGGTTCCCTAGGAATACCCACCTCCAAGCCAGCCCAAATCTCTCCAGGTCCTGCCGACCCAAACTTTCCAAATCAGGAAGGTTTTAGAGAAACAGCAGAGAGGAGGAAATGCAACAGAGCCCCAAGGCCTCCAACTTGGGGCTGCAGGATCCTCTGTGACCCTACTACAGTGAATTCCACAGGCTGCTCATGATTTAAAAGAGGTCCCATGCCTCCCAAAGACATTTAGGCTAGGGAATGGCTGCCCGCCTTCTCGTGCAAAGAAACCAATGATTTCTACTTTGAGAAGCAGTTTAAAGCTAAAGTCAGATCACCGGGGCCATTAGTCCCATTTAACCATGGAGTGTCTGGAGCAAATTTCTTTCCCTGTCTAGGCCTCAGTTGCTCCATCTGTAAAACGTGGGTAATAGTCCTATTGTCCAAGTGCTGTTGGGAGGACTAAAAGAAATAACACACATTAAGTGTTCTTGGCATATAGTAATTGTGCCATAATACCGGTTATTTATTAATACGATAAACATGACTGATGTCAAATGTTTGATCATTTGCCCCCGGACTCCACTGGAGAGTAGAGCCAGTCACTTCTGCGTCCTTATTTGCAAAGCTGCTTTACTGTGAAGCTCGTCAAGAGAGCCACTCTGCCATCTCTCTCCGACAGGACTCAGAGGTCTCCCTCGACAGAGTGCAGCTGGCCTAGGGGAGGGAGAATTCCTTTCTGTCCAAGGTTGTCCTATGCCCTGCAATACATTTAGCATCCCTGGCCTCTCCCACTAAATGCTAATAGAGCCCCTATTCCCCTCATTGCAACAGAGCTTCATGGTGGAGAACCTGGAGGGCTGAATAGGAAGTCTGAAGGGGTTAAGCTCACCAGTCTCTCCCCACCTCCCCTCAAGTCACCAGTGCTTCCCACAACCACGCTGATACCACAGAGGGCAGCATCACCCACATGCTCGACCATGCCCTCAGGACGGAGAGCAGGGCAGAGGGAGAGGGTGAAACAGTGAGGCCCACGATGCCAGAGGAGTAAAATGGGTGAAAAGGGAAATGGAAGGCATTGCTAAAGAGTCTAGGAATTCCTTATCCTAAGAACAAGCACTGCAGGAAATACCAAGACAATGTTTCTGAAAGCACTTTCTAAATCACACTGCCAGTTAGAGGGATCATCTACGAGAAAGCTGAACTTATTACCACGGCAACTTCAACAACTCCCTCTGGTCGCTCACCACTTCCCCAGCTCAGTCTCACCCACAGTGGCTCAATACCCCCATTTTCTCTGGCAGAAAGGTGGAAATCCAGGACAGCAGGCCTCTTTGGGGAGAGAAGGGGGAGCCCTACAAACCTCGCTCACAGTGGCTGACACCACTCCCTTAGTGGTCTTCCCTCCCCCTCCCCAACTGTTTTTAGTGGTTCCACATTCCTGGAGGTCACTCCAGAAACTGCTGGAAGTACAAAAATCAAAGTCTTGCTACTGAGACATTAAATATTACCTTCCAAGTCATTTTACACATCATCTTTTGATGGTATGTTCTGTGTTAATCACTGGAAACACTAAAATTGCCAATGATATTCTTGGAACAAAAATAAACGATGCTTTTCACACAGCATTGCCCAGCTTAGAGACAACACAGTTTCCGACATACATAGGCCCTCTGTCCTTGGCATTTATCAATGCCCTGGATCTATTTTGAAAATTTTCTAACAGTGTATCTTTCTAAAGCCTATCTTTCCTACCATTGTCTCTTCTTCTCAGTGCTTACTGACATCTGTGCCACCCCGACTCTAAATCAGCATGCTCCCCAAATAAAACCACTGCATTTGAGTTTTGAAGACAAGACCTCTGACTGTAAAGAAATGGTTTGATGAAGAAAGACCCAATACCAAAGAGCATGCCCTTCAAGCTGCTCTGAGAATCTGGGTGGGGGATTTTCTTTCTCGCCCATTCCTACTGTAATACGAGCAAAGGTATGCTCCTAGAGGGATGACAAACATGTATGAGATGAATGGGTTTAGCCTATGAAATGTCCAAGGCCGTTGGAGAACTAAGGTATTTATATTGGTTAGTATGGGCTAGGTTTTTGCTGCATTAACAAATACCCTCAAGTCATTATAAAAAGATTTATTTCTCTTTTACAGCCAATGTCCAACATGGATGAACAAGAGGTTCTTCCCATGTATGGTCTGAACCCAAAACGGATGATCCTAACAGGTAGAAGAGAAAGTAGCTTTGACCAAATTATGCACTGACTCTTAAAAGTGTCTGCCCATTGATCATACCAAAGGATGCAAAGATCTGTAAACATACCATGTTCTGAAGGAGAAGAAATACTCCAATATGACGACCAGCGAAATGGCCCTTGTGGAGGATCAAGCCTGGGCTTTTAACCTCACTAGCACCATGATTAAGCTCTAACCATAGTTATGCTTATTGAAGACCTATTACCTGTACCAGGTAATTTGCTAGACACTTTACACAGTTACACACTTAACATTTCTCCAATTCGCTCAAGGCCAACTAAACAATTGGTGAGTGACAGAAGCAGGATTTCAAGCCAAGTTGGTCTAACCACAAAGCCTTGGATCCTTGGAATTCCACTGTCCATTTTCCCAACTGAGCAGCAAGTTAACAGACCCAGTTTTGTCTAGTAGTTCATAACAGACATAGGAATGTTGGTGTGTCTGTCCTAGAAGCTTTGACAGGGCACTATGTATCTGCCTCACTGCCTGGGGGAGAGGCCAAAGCCACCACCTCTTTATTGGAGCTGTCCAAACTCCCCAGTCCTTCCCTTTCAACCTGGCCAAAGCCAAGGAAGCAACAAGCATGCTCCCAACTAAGAAATTTTCTCCTACACAATTCCCCCATCCAGTGCATTTATCAGAATGATGCTAAGTAAGATGCAGCTGCAAATCATTTTTAAAACGTAAGCTTCCTGTTGCCACAGATCAATTAAACCCTCTCGATTTTATTGCCAGATTGACGTGGGTATATTTATCACTCTTTGTGTTCAGTGTTCAACAAGCTCAGCAGGCAACCCACTCAAACCACTCAGGTCCCTTGAGGGAGAGGAGCGGGGTCACCAGGGGGAACTCTGCCCTTTCCCAATCAGGTGAGGAGGAACACTAAAGCTGGAACAACCCATTAAAAAGCTCTTTGCCTTGAGCACATCAAGGAACCAGCACCAGTTAAAGCACGGGATCTCTTTATTGATCAGCAAACAGAAAGTAAAATATGAAAACCTCGAAAACAAGCTTAAGGAAGGGCTTATGACAATGGATATTCAAATATTCTTGGTAGCAGAAATTGGTATAACCTCCCTTGAGGGCAATCTGACATCTCTATCAAAGCCCCCTGACAGTTTTGTCTCTAGGAAAATGTCCCAAGCAACTAATCAGAGACCTATTCACCAATCAGTATTACAAGGATATTTATAATAGAGATATTTACAACCGTGAAAATGTGGAAACAACCTAAATGTCCAACACTAAGAAATAAGAAATGATTAAAACTGTAATGCAGTATTTACTGAGATGGAAAAATACCTCCTACACAAAATAAAGAAGAGCATCATTTTTTTTTTAAATTTGACATTATGAAAAACAAGGACCATAAAATATTAACAATGGTGATTTCTGGGTTGTAAGATCATCAGTGATTTGAGAGAAAGAGGGTTTTCTTCATACCTTTACAAGTTTTCCAAGATTTCTATATTGATCACTGTCATTACAAGAAAAAATTGTCTTCAAAAAATAAAATCTACAGTAAAATCTCATTGAGATGTAGACACTGGACTCATGATCACTATCACATTCAAGTTCAAAGGGCACCACTACTCCTGTCAGCTGTTACCTAATTAGCTCCCTGAACCTTCTGTCCCCGTTTCAGGGTGGATGGCAGAACCCCACCCCTAGAAATCATGTCCAGGGAGAATGAGATCTGGGCTGAAACAGTAGAGGAGAAAAATATTAGAGTCTTTTAAAGGAGCAGAAATTGTATTCGGACCTGTTACCTTGCTTCCATTTCCAACTTCCAACCTGGGCACACACTGGTCCCAGGAACTTCATTCCCTGAGATACAGTCATAGAGACACATAGCCTGAATTTCCATGACCTTCTGCATGGAGAGGGCTGCAGTTTAATATTGGACAGCCCAACAGAAGGAGAGGAAGTCTCGTGGCAGTTAATGCAGAGAGAAGACTGAAGTGTAATGGGAAGAAAAACATACACTTGTATACTGACTTACAACACAAGTTCAGAGCTTATAAATCCATGACCACCCTGCCCTCCAGCACAAACAGGTGGCCATAGGGAGCAGCAGCAGAGCCACCACTTTCATGAAGGCAGTTCATCAGGATGGTGCATGGCTATGATGATGGTAAGACAACAAGGAAGGATGTTCCTAATGGAAGTGGTTGAGTGAAGCCTGGTGACTTCCTTTCAACATCCTGGCAAGAAGTAACACAAATCTGGCCACCTAAGATATTCACATTAGTATATGCATGGAATATCCCTGGAAGACTATAAAAAAAAGTGAGTAACAGAAGTTAGCAGGGAAGAGGAAAACTGGGAGGCTAAAGAACATAAGGGCAAAGGAGACTTTTTCACTTTGCATATTTGTTCCTTTTAAAGTCTGTACCACGTATTAACTATTTCAAAAATTAATAAATGCAACTCCTTGCCTACAAACAAACTGTGGCCTAAAATACAGATGGACTGCAGCAGATTTTACAATCTATCAGAGGAGCAAAATCGGTATTGAGGGGTATTGCTCTGTTTAAGGCGTTACACTGACATGACACTGGATGTGAAAAAGGAAGTCTGCAGAGACGTTCTAAAAGGCGGGGGGAGAGGTAATAATTTTTCTGTATAGAATAAAGTGAGGGGAATCTTGTGTTTCTGGAAGCAGCTCTGGGAAGAAGGTAAGTGACATGGAAAGGAGAGAAAGAGGCTGGGAGAGTGGCACCAGGGCACATGCAGGAAGCCTGACCTTAATGAGAGGCACGGCCAGGGAGAAATTCTCTATGGCAAGGCAGTGCCCAGATTTTCAGAACAATGCTGTCCCAAACTTGTCTCCTGCGATGTGCTACAAATACCACCCCACCCTTCCCCAGTCCACCTCGAACTGTCAGAAGTCTATAATACACAGTAATATTGTGCTGGGAGCATCCCGAGTGGGACCAGACAGGATGCCAAGAGGGAGAACAGCAGACAGAGCAGAGAGATGGTTAGAGCAGGGAGCTATGGTGAATCCATGTGTAGAGCAAAATGACCAGAACATATGCTCCCCCAAAATTCCATGGAAACAGTAAGGCGGAATTAGGGAGACACTTTCAACAGAATGTAGGACAGGAGTTCACAATATTTCATTTGGATATGATGATCCCTGTAGGTGGCCTTGGGTCATCTGTTAATCTTCACTTAGTGGGAAAGTAAGTTTATGATCTTCTTTCTCTTCCCTTCTCCCTATTCTCTCCCCTCCTCCACATTTTTTTTTAAGAAGAAGAATCTAAAATGTCTTTAATCTTGATCCAGCTGAAGGCAAAGAGAGACCAGTGCCTTCCTGCTGATACCCGCTTTCCATAAACTCAAATCTTCCTTTGGCAGCCAAGAAAAATAATACAGCCGCCCCTCGCCCCCCAGTTAGGTAAATAAGACGGTCAAAGATGATCCCATCCCAAACATAACCATATCATGTTAGGATTGCTTTTCTCCATTCTGGTCAAGAGCTCCCGCCAGCTTAACCAAGTCCTGGTGGAAACCCTTCCAGAACCCTAGATGCCACCTTTCCATTGTTCATCCCTGCCCCAACCCAGCCAGAACCCACTATGCAGATTACACACTGACCACAGCACTGACAAGACTGGTTCCTGACCAGATGTGATAGTTCCTCAAACTCAACACTAGGGAAATTTCTCTCCTCTAAAAAAATGAAAATAAAAATCATAAAAACAGAAAGCTCCTCTCCCTCTGAATCTACTTTACTGGCCTTCCTCTCACTCAACTTTCCTGCCTCCAGGACCCATCATTTCCTCTAATAAATCCTTAAGGACCCAGCCCCTCAGGGCCAAGAGCCCCTTCTCACCACCAACGCCACTCACCATACACACCCCTCCCAGGGTCCAGCCCCTTCTGTCAAAGGCAGGCAGGGCCCCTGAGTGTGACAAAGACGGCTCTGTTTCCTCAGATCTGACAGCCCAGTCCCATGACCTGTGCCTACTGACACACTCCCTCAGGGGCCCAGCCTCCTCAAACCCACATCCGGGCTCCCACCACCAAGGCGGCTCCAGCCTGAGCCCCTAGAGGTCAGTCACAGAGGAAGAGCTCCTTCCAGTGCCCAGGCAAAGGAACACTTTGCCTGAGTCCATGCTGGGGAGCTATTTAAGGGGTGCACACATGTCTAAGGCATGGTCCCACCCAGGCTGTGTGCTCTGTCCTTCCCTTGGGCATTGGGACCAGAAACCATCCTTGCTTTCTTTAGAGCCAGCATTTGTTTGTTTGGCATCCTCTCATCACTATGTATTACTCTGCAACTTTTCAGTTTCCACATCTCCCCAGAAGCATACAAACCCTTTGGGAGTCAGGAAGAGAACACACACAGTAACCACTCTTTCTACATAACCCTCTGGACGTCCCTTCCCTGGCAACAATGCATCTCAGAGTGGTCATTTGCCACTTTAGCACCAGCCCAAAAAGCTCTGCTGGCTTAATTTAAAAGTCCCCTCTACCCACTGGTACCTTAATGCCCTGAGTTTTGTCCATCTTCTCTCAAATTCTTAATACCCTGATTCAGAAGTTGGGAGGAAAAAGACTGCAAGGCATGCAAGCAGGAAAGGGCCTGTGCCGTGGGGTAGGATTTGGGTTCATCTCTCCTTTCATGCCAAGACTGTTGTTTCCATTCAGCTCTCAAGAGGGCACATAAAGGAAAAGCTCTGCATGGGACCAGCTTGCTAGAAGTAAAAACCACCACCCTGACCCCTGCTCATTGATCCCACTGATACCTGCTTTCCAACTTCCCTTTCCCAAGCCCCCACACCAGTCACAATTCATAACCTTTTAGGAAGAAAGAAATAACTGTCTGCAGCCTCCACTGGAATAATACAGAAAATCGCACTTACCTTTTGCCAAGATTGGAACAGTTGTTCAAGTTTCCCTCCCACCACTCCATGCCAATAGTGTCTGAATTACTTTGAAATACCATCTGGGATACATCATCACCACAAATATTTAAGGTTCCAATTCATAAAAAGGCAAAGAAAGAAAGGGTACACAAATACACACCCTACCTGTGATTTAGCACACCTTTGGAAAATGGGGTTATCCAGAAAAGTATTCCTACGCATCCCCAAAACACTCTTTGCTGATTCCATCTCATTCCTTCCCCAAGAGTATTCTAACGTGGCTGTGTGAGTGCCAGTGAGAAAGGAAAGAACAAAGTGAAACTCTCCTAGGAATTCATGTGAGATGGATGATGCTCATGCTCACTGGTGCTTCAGTGGCACGACGAGCTCGCCAAGGAATCCTTCGAAGCCGAGTCAGACCTCTGGGGTGCGAGTCCGTAGCTCTCAGACCCCGGAACCCCATGCAGAGCTAGAATGTGTGGCTTTTACCTTCAGGCCGTTAGTAGGGGTGCCCAGCCTCCCAGGCCTGGCCTGTGTCTTGTGAAAGTCACATACCTCAGGAGGTTAAAGCTCAGATCCAGCCTCTTTGCGAAACGTCCACAGTCCCTGCCGAGGTGCTCTGGAATTTCTCTGCAGTCCTGGCCTATGTAAGACACCTAGAAATTAAATAGAACAGAAACAATGTGGCAAAAGGAAATCACCCAGCTGCTCACAACCCTGAGTCATTGATCCGATGATTGCTTCCGCAACTTTAAACACACGCTCCACACATACACACAAAAAGGCCACATTTGTGGCTGTTTTCCTGATCAAATCAGCTTTCGGGGCTTCAGGGACTCTGCCAACATCTCCCCTTTCCTGGTATACTTAGCATGATGGAGATTAATCCCAGCACAATGGGAACTGGACTAAAATTGGCCGATTCATGTGTCAAAAAAAAAAAAAAAAAAAAAAACAACGTCAGAGCACGGTGATATAATCGCAGCAATCAGTCTCTCGCTCAGGGGCCTTTCCAACAGCTGCCCCTCTGGCTCTCGCTCTTCTACGCCTCCACTGCCCCCAACCCAAATACCCTGTGATACACATTACCTCATAAAAGACACAGCAGATGCACTTACCAGCGTTCAACCTGCAGGGTGCTGAACAAATAGAGTTGGACAAGAAAACCTCCCCAGACGGCCAATCCCATCCTGTTACCACTGTGTATTAAACGTCCGCCAGACTCTGAACAAAGCTGACTCAAAGGCAACAGGGCAACGACGAATGACTAGAGCGTCCAAGTCTCCCTCCTCCAGGGAGCCTTGTGCAGCCAGCACCACTCCGCTCGCAGAGCTGTTCCCTTAAGCCATTCTTTTACTTGTGTTATTATGAACCTAGTGTGCACCCAACTATTAAGAAGCTGAACGGAAATTTGATCCCAAAACTTCTGACTGTGACAGGGCTAGAGGGCTTTCTCACTGCTCCAACCCCTCAGCTTCTGAAAACAGTTTTCTGAAAAATGGATAGCACCCTGTGGGCAGGATTAGCAACTCATTCCCAAACAAGCTTGTGGGTCAGAGATGGCCAGTGGATCACGATACATGAAACTCCCCTGAGGGACCCTACCCTGAACTGCCAGGTCGAAAGTCAGGCCCATCTCTGGGCTACAGCCTGAATCCTTTCTCCCAACAAATCCACTGTCTTCTACACAGACAAAGATGTCCTGGAATCAGTGGGAGACTATGAGTGGGTTATGATTACTAACGGGGAACAAGAATACGGTGGCCATCTCAGATATTAGGTTCAACCATATGAATTACTAATATTCCATTATTTTAGAACTACAAAAACAGTACTTTCATATGGCTCAAGCTAATAAGAATCACACTTCACCCCAGTACCCTCAATGTTTCAAGTCATCTCTCAACCCTCCACTATCCAATAGGGACAAACTGCTGACAATACAATACCCTGTATTTGCTGTCCTTCTGTAACTTCATTCCTGATGGGAGAAAAAGTAGGCAAAGAGACAGAAAAATAGCTGACTCCAACAAAATAATTATGACTTGGTAACATGCAGGCTAAAAAGTAAAGGACTCTAAGTTCAATCTAGCAAGCTCCCACCTTCCCAAACGGGACTCATCTTTCTTCAGAACTCCTTATGTAATATATTAAGTTCAGCTTCCAAGCCAAGATGAAAATCACTCACCAAGGAAAGACTGCATGTCTAAAGCTCATCTAGGGACGTCAGTTTCCCTCAGGATGTCCACTCTACCAGCAGCTTGTTCTGTGTTATAAGTTCACACTGACCACCATCCCCCGTCCACAGTGCTCCCCACAAAACCCATCCTTTTCACCCTGGTATGCACCACCATCTTGCACCACCATCATGCAAGACCCCTATGGTGCACATGTCAGAGAAGCTGAGCTTTAGATGTATTGGGTTGTCAGAAAAGTCATGACACAGTTTTGCAACTAAAACCATAGAAAAAAACATGTAATGACTTGTCCGACAACCCAAGAGAAACTGAGCTATTTCCTCATAGACTCACCAAGGACTAAGTCTAGCAGGGACCTACTTTGTCAACTGCATGTTTTATGCAGGGAAACTAAGGCTCCAGAGGCCTGTTCAGTATAATACAGTTTTTAGTGATAGAGCCCAGACTAAATCTTACACCAGGAATAAGGACTTTCAACTTGGGGGCCATGGAGTTCTTACAATTCTGTATGTGGATTTTCTTGATCAATAAATACCAATGGCACATCTATCATGTTTTGGCTTCACATTGAGTCTTCCCAACTGAAAGGTTGAGAACTACTTCATGACACCATGTTGAAGGCCCCAGAACAGTGTCAGACACTGAGGAAAGGGGGATATTTGCTCCCTTTTTCTCCTGTAGGATTCCCCTTTTGAGGAAACAGCAGCACTAAGGGGAGCTATCACCACAAAGTGCTCGGATTATTCACAATATGTCTGACAAGACTTTCATTAGCTTGTTTTAGTACATGGTCTTAACATCACAACATCCCAAGAAAACTAAATAAAGCACAACTTATTCCCATTCCACCAAGTCTCCAAAATTGAGTAAGAAAATCAAGTTGATAAGCCATCTGCAAACTTGGACCACCCTCTTGGTAAAGTGGAAGCTTTCTAGAGATGTGAGTTAAACCAATCACATTGAAGGGTTCAAATTGGTTGGAACAGGCTTAAAAGCAGCAAGCAGCCATTACCAGGCACTGCAACCAACACTCATAAGAAAAGAAGCTTGTTGGGCCGGCCGAGTGGCGCATTGGTTAGGAGCTGGCTTGGGATGCCAGCTCTGAGAAGCGGGGCCCCAGTTCAGATCCCACATATGAGGGCTAGTGACACGGCCCTCTACAGCTAAGATGGTGAACAACAGCTCCACCTGGAGCTGGGCTGCTGTGAGTCCCCGGGTCGGCATAGCTGCAGCCTCTGCTGCAGTGGGCTGCCATAGGCTACAGTGAGTGGCTGGCAGCCAGTGTGAACTGCCAAGAGCTGCCGTGAGACGCCATCCAGAGGCCAGCAAGTGACTGCCTCACCCAGGAAGAGTGCAATGATAATACCAACATGGGCTAGTGAAGCAACATCCTCCACAACTAATTTGAAGAACAAAAGGACACCAACTTGTCTGTCCCCCTTCCCTGATTCCCCAACTCTGTTCCCCTCCCCCATTTCCCCAATAAAATCTTTTTGGAAAAAAAAAAAGTAGAGAAGCTTGTTTAAGAAGTGCTCCTCAGGGCCGGCGGAGTGGCGCGTTGGTTAAGCGCTGGTTTGGGAGGCTGGCAGCCCCGGTTCAGGTCCCACATATGAGGGCCAGTGACACTGCCCTCAAAAAAAAAAAAAGAAGTGCTCCTCAGCATAAGACAATCTCTCAGAATGTCAGGAAGTTTCCTGGAGCATATGACCACCTAATGTAAGATACAAGTCCAGAAGAGCCAGAACAAAAATAGATTGTTCAACAAACAAGAGAATGAATGTAGAAATTAATCTTACATGGCACAGAAGAACACGTCCAAAAGAAGAAGTCATTGCATTTAGTCAATTATCTTGACTTAGACTGAACTGAGGAACCACGTTTTGTAATTTTAATTTGTCTACCTTATATCGTTTGTACCCAAAGACTTCCACCCTGTGTGGAATAATAGCAGAAAGTGACACCATTATCAGGGAAATTAAAACATACCAACTTAAAGACCCCTACAGAGAGGAACACCAGAAAGGAAAAACAAGACTATCTCGCAGGATCCCCACACTTACATACACCCGGGCTAGCCCCTCTGAGGGGATGCAGAAAATTACCAAACTGCAGAACACGGAGGGGTTTCTCTTTGCAGTTAGGACATTTAGGCTCCCCGGAGATTTTTAAGAATGGTCTATTTGTCAGTAGTAAGACAGAGATTATTTTATGATGCCAGCCAGGCATGAGGGATTCTTGATTTTAAATTTGCAATATTGGAAGCTTGTCAGAGTAGCAATCCTGGGCACTAGTTCAAGTCCGTGTGCTGCTGCTTACTAGCTGTATCATCTTGGATGGGCCACGATCTTGTGGAGTCTGCTTCCTCCTCTGTAAACTAGTCCAGACACTAACCACCTCCAAAGGTGTTAGGAACAATGTAACAACAAATATTAAATGCCTATCTCCTCTGTTATCTATTCAGTCTTCACAAGACAGCCCCATGAATCATACGAGTATATTATTCTCATTTTACTTAGATTACAGGAATGAGATAAGATAACTTTGAAGTACACAGCACTGTCCTCAGCACCTAGTGGTCACTTGGTAAACATTGGGTTGTTGGAAAAGTCATGACGTATTTTTTCTGTTTTTCATTGCAAAAATGCATCATGACTTTTCCGACAACCCAATAGTTATTGAATCAGACTAACATCACAGTGGAAGGCATTTGTTACTCTGATGTCTCTTGGGCACAAAATTTCAGTGCCCAAATTCCAAGTATGCATTTGTGTCTGCAACTGTATTGATGCCACTACTTTAATTGTCATAAGCTGGTGGAAAAGAAGACTGAGACTTTATGCTGAATATAAATGATGCATTCAAGCCAAGAGAAGGCCAAATGAAGTCAGATCCATGTTGAAAGATTTTACAGAGAACAGCGGAGGGAGAACTAGAACATTTCCAAGCATTTGGTGTTATCAGCCTGTGGACACCTGACCACCAGGGCAACGGCAGTCAGTCCCCAGTGGGGTCAAAGCAGTGACCTCATTTCAGCAAAACATCCTCATCTCGTTAAATCATTTTAACTTTATTGGTATTGTGGGTTTTTTAATTCTCTGTATGTACTTAAATCATCTCTTAGTTGGGGGGTTTTTAGGTCTCTAAATATGAGCTTAGAGCACTGGACGAGTGGAGTGTTGGTTAAGAGCTGGCTAGGGACGCCAGCAGCCCCGGGTCCGGATCCCATATATGAGGGCTAGTGACACTGCCCTCTACAGCTAAGATAGTGAACAACAGCTCCACCTGGAGCTGGGCTGCTGTGAGTCCCTGGGACAGCATAGCTGCAGCCCCTGCTGCAGTGGGCTGCCATAGGCTACAGTGAGGGGCTGGCAGCTGGTGTGTGCTGCCAAGAGCCGCTGTGAGCGGGTGTCCAGAAGCCCGCGACCGATCTGCCTCACGCGAGAAGAGCACAATGATGATACCAACATGGGCCAGTGAAGCATTGTCCTCCACAACTAGACTGAAGAACAAAAGGACAGCAACTTGTCTGTTTCCCTTCCTCAGTTCCCCAACGCTGTTCCCCTCCCCCAATTCCTTTTTTCTTTTAAACAGATTTTGTTTAAATAATAATAAATATGAGCTTAAAAAAAGTTATATCTGGTTTTGTTTGTACATTCAAGCAATGTTGTGATAAAAACAATATTAACACTACAACCTCATGGGAAGTTCCCGCCTCCCCCCGCCTTAAGAATCTACTAAAGTTTGAGAAGTACCATGTGACACGTTCAAGATGCTACCTCATATAATGAACATCATTAGAAACTGTAAGCAGCAGAATGCTAAAAAGACCCTAATCCCAGGGCTGCCACCTAGGGTTAAGGTCTTTAGGAGGTTTTTGGACATGGGGCACTAACACCCCAGAGATATTTTCTCAGCTTGCCTTCTCAGCTCCTCCCCTTGGCAGCTCCACCTGTTTAAAACAGCCCCCAAGGGTTAAAAATGTGTCACCTACAGGTCATTGATTACCCTTGGGCTGTGTGGGGTGGGTTAAAAGCAGGAGGTGTAGGGGGAAATCACGTTTGGGGAGGTGCGGGGGAAGAAAAGGAGGCACAGGAGAGTTTTCCATCCCATGTCAAGTCCTCCATGAAGCTGGAAGAAGCTACACTCAGAAAATACTGGGTCCGCAATGCAGAGACCTAGGATCTGAGGGGAAGGAGACCGTTCTTGGACAGAGGCCCTCTCCTCCAGCCTTTCCCTCTAGGCGGCAAGCCATGTTAACTCCCAGAAGCCCCTTTTCCCTGCCAGCTAAAAAAGACCCATCATTTTTAATCTCTCCCCCAGGCTGGTACCTTCCTGGCCTGTTCACTTCTGAACTCTGAAAAGGGGAGAACATTCCCTTTAGCCCAAAGTAATCTCAAAATCTAATTGTGCCTGACACCACCTGCCTTAGGCAATCCAAGGGGAGAGCTTCAAAACCTTAGAACTATTTCTCTAGGGTGTGCAAGGAAGGGTGGGAAGTATAGGAAGACTGGCCTAATCAGAGGTTAAAAGAGAGACCTGGCTTTTCCAGCAGGTAAAAGGCACCAGGTCCCAGAGTGGTTGGGTCCATCCCTCCAGCAATGACTAAGAACACCGGAGGCTTCACTACAGGGCTGAAAGCAAGTGCAGCTGATGTCTATCACGCAGGATTGAAACTGGAGTATTGACATTTCCCACAGACAACCGTCCAAGAATCAAAACTGGAGCACTGCAGCCTTCTTCCTGCCCTGGATAAGGGGCCTATGGTTAGGAGCCAGAGCCGGTCTGCAGTGGAGCCCCTCAACCTAGAAGCCTGCTGGAACGCATCAGGATTCCACTATCTTTGGTGGGACCCAGGCATTTCTGCCTTCCTCCCTTAGAAAAAGCAGGCACACCTCCGAGATACAGTGAAACCGATGCCAGACAACCACGGTAAAGCAAGTATATTGCAATAAAGCCTGTCAGACTCTTTTTGCTAGTGAAGGGTCTTGTCTTTAACTTATTAAAAAAAAAAAAGCAACATCCGTGAAGCTCAATAAAGCAACCCCTTCTCCCCTCAAAAAAAGGGTATACCTGTATTTTACAACTGCACTAGTACCATGACTGGTATTAAAACGTTTTCTTTGACCAGAGTTCTTCTGATTATGAAAGAAACCAAAACTTTTTTGTGTGGGGCCGGAAAAGTACAGTGGGCTGTGGGCACTGACCACTCTGCCTGAGGAAGTCCAACCAGCTGGCCCTGGTCAGTGAGCGCCAGCCAGGAGCGGAGAAGGTGGAGGGAACCAGGGGGGGGGCTTTCCCTGCCCCCACAGCTAAGGGGTGTGTCCTCACCCCCCTAGGCAGGCCTGTGTCCCGGACAGACGCCCCACCTGCTGACCTGAGGTGGAGCAGGGAGCCCTGTCCAGCCTTGGGGCAGGGCGGCCGTCGCCCCGCGCTCCCTCCCCAGACCGACTGCGCCCCAGCGGGGGCGGGGCTGGCCTGGCGGACTTACTTGAGTTCCACTGACCGCGAGTCCCGCCATGGCGAAGGGGCGGTCGCTCGGCTCCCCGTGCAGAGCACAGAGCTGAGAACGTGCAGGCGCTGGGCAGCGCGGCTCGGGAGCTTTAGTTCCGCACTCGGAGGTCAGCTGACCCGGCGGAAGCCCGAGGCGCGGGCTTCAGTCTGCACCTCGGCTCAGCGCTGCACCGGCCGCCCAGCCCCGGCTCGGCCCTCGCGCAGGTGAGCCTCGTCACCCCACCGCGCGCCGCCACAGGTGGCCCGCAGCGCCCCGCCGCAGGGCCTGAGCGATGGATTTCTCCTTGCTTCCCGGGTGCCCCAGGACCCTATCGCGCCTGACGGGGTCAGGGAAATAAGAATATCCCCTAAAACTCCATGCCCAGAGCTCTACTGCGTTAGTCGGGGCACACAGGGAATAGGGGGGCTTCCCATCAGAGGTGCCCCATCTGAGCGTTAGCGAAGGAGGGGTTAAAGAGCGATTCCTTTCCAATATTTCACAATCCGGATTACATAACTGTCTTCAACTGCAAGGAGGAGGGCCTCTTGCTCAGAACTCCCCTCCCCAACTTTTGAGGGGCAGGGGGAAGTGGAGAGGTTGAACGGACACCTGGTAGGGTGGGGTTTCCATTTCCGGAGGAGGTGGCGGGAATTGAATTTCCCTAAAAACTGCTGGCTCAGCTAATAGCGCGCGCACACCCACACCCACATACACCCCTACACCCCCCACACCCCACACACACACACACACACACACCACCACCACCACCACCACCACCACCACCACCGACAGCAATAAACCCTGGGAAGAGAATCGAATGATCTACCCAAATTTCAGGCTTCTCTTTTTCTCTCCCTGTTCACAGAGAAAAGGTATTTGTGGGGCTCAAAGTCCTCCATGAAGTCAGACCACACACCCCCACACACCTTCCCCTCATCTGGAGGCCAGGGCTGGCCATTTCATCCGACTGGATGAAATTAGGCCCAACGGGCAGGTAACTGAAGGCTCATGCCTGCCCTCAACAAAAAGGATCCGAATTTTCTCTGTGCCTATTTTTGCCTTTACACCCCATCCCCAGGATGCACAAAGCTATTACCAGATACCAATTCTTGGTCGTGTTACCACCTCCCCCGCATAGCAGCTAAGAGCCAGCCCAAGCAATTACAGCCTCTCCACCTTGCTCCCTTCACACTAATGGGTATAGGCACCATTCAAATAGAGAATGGAAAACTAAGTTCTGACTTGCCAGACTCCAGGTCTCACTGCATTGCAGGTACCTCAACTCAGTAGACCTATTTGTAGTTGTAGCTCCCCACCTCTGTCCGGGAGGTGTTCACAGAGCTTTTCATTTTTCTTTGTGTCTAAAGAGCACTTAGAAACTCCTGGTTGTGAAGCTGAGGATGATAATTGTGATCATGGTCAAGCATTGTGTGGTTCTCATCGGTGGCTCAGGCCTGGTGCCAACACATTGTAATGTGAGCCCTTATTGTCAGCATTCAGATGAGTGGTGTTGACCCCTGAGGGTTGACCCACCTGCCCCCCTGTCTGCTGAGAGGAGTGGACATAGCAAAGTGGAGCTGTAAGAACGTAGCTATAAGAATATTTGGCTGTGTTTGCTTTGGGAAGTTCCAGGAAACGCTGCAACAAAAGGTCTTGCAGGCCAAAAAAGAAAGCTTGCCCTCCAGAGATAAGGGGGATCAAAGGGACTCTTTTGAGGCCTACTGCCCCTCAGACCAGCTCCTCACACTCCTTCCTCCTTCTATGCTGGATGAACCTTCTCTGGTCCATTGTCCACTTTTGTCTGCCTTTCCTGCCTAAAAAGGAGGAAGTGGACCCGGTCTCTGACTGTCATGATAATCTGCCCTCCCCAAGCACCTTTTGCCTTGGCCTTCCTAGAAAGGCTTTGACCAGCAGGAGAGGACATGTGGAAACAGACTTAAAATGAAATTTTAAACCCCCTTCCCACGCCCCTGCCTCCATACATGGCTGTGTCTTTTGAGTTGACGTTGACTCTTCTGCAGACACTACCTGCCAATAACACCAAAGTGGGCAGGCATCTTTTCCACCTTTCCAGACCCCCTCACTACTGTTCCCTCCTCTACATAGTGCCAGGGTAATCATTCTAAAAGCCCTATTAGACCCTACCTAAAATATTGTAATGGCTTCTGATCAAACAATAATACTCGTACAGTCCAAAATCTCTAGTATATCCCTCAAGATGTTTTATAATTCCATCAACCCTTATATCTCCTGCCTCTTCTACTTCCGACATCCTCTGCTTGGTTTTTAGTTGTTAGTTTTGCCTAGAATGACTCTCAACCCATTCTTGTCTCCACTAGGCGAATACATCGGGAAGGCCAGTTGACGGTAGAGGAGAGATAATGGGGGGAAATCACAAAAAATAAAGTTCAGAATAGCTCAGATTGAGGTCGGCTTTAGTGTTTGAAAGGTAAGCTGATGACAATAGGAAGCTATTGAAAGTTCTTGAGCAGGGTAGAAATTTGCTGAATGTAGTGGGGGAGGGACCCTCTAGAAACAGACTG
This sequence comes from Aselliscus stoliczkanus, assembly GCA_033961575.1. NCBI lineage: Eukaryota > Metazoa > Chordata > Mammalia > Chiroptera > Hipposideridae > Aselliscus > Aselliscus stoliczkanus. The sequence goes on from CM066729.1 coordinate 132,126,153, forward strand.
GATTAACCTCTCCTTACTCCCCTCAGGTTTGGAAGTTAGTCTTCAGAACAGAAGAATGGGAGGAGGAGGGGGAGTGGGAGAAGGGGGGAGGAAGAGGAGGAGGAGGCTGAAGAAGAAGAGAAGGAGATGGGGAAAAGGGAGAAAGAGAAAAAAAATCTCTATCTCTGGACCATGGAAGATTGGAAGAGGGGGCTGGAACATCCTTCTACCTTGTCACCTTGAATAAGAAGGAAAATTAAATAGAAATAGCAAAGGTAAAGTTCTTCAGGCAATGTGGCCCTCCCTTTGGAAGGGAAGAGAGCAAAGGAACACAGGAGGCAGACAGCTGATTACTTTGAAATACAAGTTTACAAAAGTGAACAGAGGAGATAAACCTTGTTGGGGCTTCTTCCTGAACACACCTCTTTCTGCCCCTGCCCCAGGAGCACTGAGGGAAAGGGAAGGCCCATGCAGTCATCTAAGTTCTTCCTCAGTCCCCTTACCCCATTCCATGACAAATTGAGAGCGAGCTACCTGGGCCCCCTGCCTCACTCCATTTTATTCCACAGCCTCTCTACCCCAGCTTCCAAGGACCAGGCACTGTGCTAGGCACTGGGGGTATGCATTGGCTAAGACATACATACCCTTTGGGAAAGACTTGTGCTCCGACATTTACAGTACTAAGTGTACTAAGTTGACCCTATTGTGAGCCTATTTCCTGAACCCAAAATTGAGACATGTAGCCTAATTTATACAGGGCATTCATGAGGACCACAGAACAGAAAGTTCAAATCAGACTCAGACTGGAAATCCCGAGCCTATAAATTCTGGAACTCTTAACATGTGCATATGGAGAGTGAGAAAGTTCAACACATACAGCTGGGCATTTCCTTATCACCCTTGATGAAGAGGGCAATATTTTATTCCTACTGTCATCTTTGTTATTATTATTATTATTATTCTTTGGCAGAAGAGGCCCTTTCCCCTAGAGTCCTTCCTCTGTCACATTCCTGGGGACAAAAAGGAAGATCCTGTTTATTTCTAATCAAGGGAGTTGATTCTGGGGTCGGCCAGAATCAGCAAAACAGGAACTGATTCCTTAAATCTTCCAACCCTATGCATCAGCAGCTGAGAGAAGGACAAGGTCAGTGAACAAAGTTTTATCAGCATTGCTACCTATCCTTAGCCGAATTTCTATTCAGCCTGGCCTCATTTCTTCCAGGCCTAGCCCCTGGGCAGATTAAAATGGTCGCTGTAATTAATCATGCCCCAGCCCCTAGTTCAGACTCACCACATTCAGATTTCAATTAAAAAAAAAAGGCTGGATGTCTGCATACAAAATGCTCTTTGTTGCTGAGGCAGCCTTCTTTCAGCCTAAAGAAGGGAGTTTAGGAAGTGTAGGAAAGAGGAATGGTTTCTGGGCCCTCTCTGCAGTATTTGCACATATGTGAGGGATAGAGGATGACCTATGCTCCAAAACACCTCCCTGATCTAACCAGAACAAATTAAATTTTTAAAAATATATGTTAAATGCAATCATAATGTCTGGCATGAATTAGTATTGCACCAATGTTAGTTTATTGTTATTATTCACTACTATAGTAATTATTATCACTATTATTATTACTTCTCAGTGCTTCCAGTTTCCCTTCTCTTTTGATCTTAAAAGATTTTGTTGTTGTTGCCTCTATTAAAATGCAAACATTAACACGGACTGGGAAGGGAGTAGGTTTGGGGGGGGTGAGTGGGAAAGGGGCTTCTGCTTTTGACTCCATTTCTTCTGTGATTTTTTGCAATATGCATACTACTACTTTTGCAATTAAAAAGGGAGGGGATTGGGAGGAAAGAGGCAGGAAAAGAGAATTTAAAGTTGAAACTGCTATCTGCTAATCTCTTAATTAGCATTATTTCCACAGATCCTGAAAACAGCAGTGAGAAATCTTATTCCCCAATTTGCCTGGAACCTGCCCAATAGCTGGGCTCCAGGGGGAAGCCATCCCTGTCTTGGGGAGAGGGACTCATATTGGACTTTCAGGAGGGAAAGGGAACATTGACCAAAAGAATCTGCTCAAATATACAATATATTGTTCAGTGGGAGCGAGGTGTACAGTGGCTAAGCCCCAGGTACCCTTCTGGAATCCTAACTTGGCATAGAGAGGCTCTGGCACTTAGAGACTGAAGAATCTCTCCCCACCTCAATTAAAATATATGGAAATGAGATTCTCAGTCAGTAGGTAGTACCCCATTGTCTATGGTTTTCTCAAGTACCCCCAAGTTATGTGGGTTTGTGATCATCCAAATTCACTGCTTTAGAAATCATCTACTCCAACTGCTGACTGTGGAAACAGAGGCCAGGAGAGTGGAAGGGACTTGCCCAGTGTCACCGAGCAGATGAGCATTTGACCCAAGGCCAGAACTCTGATCTGAAAAAACTAAAACAGAACTCCTCTTTTGTCCCAGGAAGAACAAAGTGAAGAGACTGGGGAGGAGCACTAGAAAGACGCCATTTCACATCTAATCGCTTCTTGTCATGTTGTAACCATTTTCCTCATCTAGGGCCCCACGCTGATGGATCAAAAATAACATTTTCAAAGTTATATCTGCAAGGAAATGGCTATTAATGTTCTTCCTCTCCTTTTAGAGCGCTGAGGAATACATATTAATTTTCTCTCTACTTATATTGCCTATTTGCAAATTGTATTCACTACCCAGCTCCAATTTGTCCTACCCCTGAAGAGATTATGATGAATAAATGTGTTCCTGGAAATAAAATAAAATAAAAAATTTGTCACTGAGATTTATTTTTATAATTATTTACAGGAATTATTTTAGAATTTATGGGGGGCAATAATAATAATGCACACACGAGGGTTCTGGCATGATTTACCAATATTAATTCAGAGTCTCTTCCCACTTCTCCGAAAGGAGCCCCAGCTCTCTGTGTAGCTCTGAGCCAGGGGCAAAGCAAGTGGCAGCTGCACCAGGCACCACCGGTGCCAAAAGGCTGAAGGTCAGATGAAGTGCTGGCAAACTTTGTAGTGCCCAGCATCCTGGGTTCAAGACCTAGCTTTGCTACTAACTAGCTGGGTACTCATGGATGAATCCCTTCATTCCTAATGTCCTCAGTTTTCTTAAATGTAAACTCACTGACCTAAACAACTATTTATTACTAAAATAAAAATATAACTAAGTATGTACATCTCCCCAAATAAGGACAGAAAATGCAGTCATTAGTAAATATTTATTGAGCACCTACTATGTGTCAGGCATTGAGGGCACAATAAGGAACAAGACATATACAGTCCTTACTCCCATAAAGCTTACATTCTGGTGGGAGGACACAAGTAGATAAACAATACAATTTCAAGTATGTGAGATACATAATTTCAGATAGTACTGACACATGCTATAAAGACAAAAGCAGATAATGTGGGACAATGGCTAATTTAGATACAATGTCCAAGGTCTCTGCCAGCCCTTCAGGGTCTGTCTTCTGTGAAATCTTTGATGAGCAGAGCATGGGCTGGACTTCAGCACAACTCACAAAGCTTTTGTGATGCGCGAACCGCACAGCCTCAAACAGCTGTGGAGTGTTCTGGGAAGGCTTCTCTAAGAGGAGCGACATTTGAGCTGAAGTTTAAATAATAAGATGGAGCCAGCCATGAGAAGACTCGTGAGAAAGGTTTTCCAGGCAGAGAGAACATTTGTTGTCATTTTGCTTATGCTCGAGTGATGAACTTGAACGCAAGTGCTTTCAAAGGCACAGTGTCACCTCAGTCAGAAAGATGAGTATCCCAGGTACAGCTGCACCAGGCTTTGGATTGCTCTAGCTCCAAAGCACAGGCAGGCTAAGTCCTTGAGATGCAGCAGCTAAACACAGAGGCATTTATGGGCACACACAAGTTCTAGGGTGGACATCGAGGGAAAAAATATTCCAGGCAGCCAGAACAGCAAGTGCAAAGGACCTGAGGCAGGAGGGTGCCTGGCAGGTTTGGAAAACAGCAAGGATGTCAGAATAGCTGGAGCAGAATAAGCAAGGGAGTAATAGTAAATGAAATCATGGGGAAAGGTGTGGGACAGGGATGGGGGCAGATCATCTAAGGCCTGATAGACTGGGGTTAGGACTTGTGCTTGTACTCGAAGTGACCTGGGGAGCCTTGAGCAGACCTACAGTTTGTAAGGATTGCTCTGGCTGCTATGTTGAAAACGGACCATGGACAGCGAAGGGCAGAAGCAGGGAGACCAGAGAGCAGGCTATGACAAAACCTGGAGACAGTGAACAGTGCCTGTATATATCTTTTCTTGTTTCAGCTGAGCCATCCTGCCACCTGTTGGCAGCTCAACGGCAACTCAGCTCAGGCTGGCATCGAACCGCCGTTGCTCAGAGCTCAGCTCGCACTCTTGAGCAAGCTCTTAACCAACTGAGCCACTCGGCCAGCCCGCCTGTATATATCTTGAAGATGGCATCAACAGAATTTTCTGATGGATTTGACATGGAGAATATAAGAAACACAGAAGTAAAGACTAACTCCAAGATTCTGACCTGAGCAACAGGAAGGATAGAGTTGTCATACTGAAATGGATGAGAAAATCAGGGGATGGGGGGATCAGGGGATCCCTTTTGGACCTTAGAAGTTTGAGATCACTTTGAGACATACAAGTGGAAAAGTCAAGGAGGAAGTTGGATGCAAGGAAACAGATCTGGACTAGAATTAGAAATTTAGGAGTCCTCAGCTTTTAGATGGCATTTAAAAACCACAAGACACGATGAAAAGGATCTGAAAATTGGGCTTTAGAGTACTTACACAGTTAGAGATAAAGGAGAAGGGAAGAAGCCACAGAGAAACTAAGAATGAGATGAGCAGCTGGAGAGGTAAGGAAGAACCAAAATGAAGTCAGGCCCTGGAAGCCAAGAGAAGAAAGTCATCAAAAAAGATGAGGTTCCAACATAATGACTAATTCAGCCAAGGATCATCAGGGGGGTGTTGAAAGCACTGGATGAAGATGACTGGATGAAGATGTGGTACATACTCGGCCATAAGAAAAGATGAAATACTGCCATTTGCGACAACATGGATGGATCTTGAGATTATCATGCTAAGCAAAATAAGTCAGACAGAAAAAGTCGAGAACCATATGATTTCACTGATATGTGGAATATGAAACTAAAAGCAACAAACGAACAAGAAAAACAAACAAAAACTCACAGACACAGATAACATTTAGTGGTTACCAGAGGGTAAGGTGGGGTGGTAGAAGAGGGTAAAAGGGGTCAAATATATGGTGATGGAAGGAGATTTGACTTTGGGTGGTGAGCATACAATGCAACATATACATGATATATTATAGAATTGTACACTTGAAACCTATATAATTTTATTAACCAGTGTCACCCCAATAAATTTAATTTAAGAAAAAATAAATCACTGCATGAGCAGGAATTCACATGATATTAAAGCATCATTCCACAGATTACCTATAAATTACAAAGGGGAAAATACATCTCATAAATTTGAGGAATTTTTATAAATAAAATGTTAAGTAATAAAAGGAAGAAGTGATCAACTTGTCCAGTATTACTTAAGGTGAAGGTAATTGAGGACAGAGAATTTACCATTGATTTAACAACATAGAGGTCATTGGTGACCTTGAAGATGGGAGAAAACAAAACTGGTAGACAGGGCGGGATCACAAAGAGAGATAGGGCCAGATCACTTTGAGCACGATGGAAGTAAGTGGTTATTAAACATTTGTGTTTTAGAGCAATTGGTCTGACAGTTGTGGATAGGATGCTTAGCAGGACAGAAGGGTCAGGAAAATGTCCTCACAGGCTCTGAAAGTGCGCCTGGCCCCCTGTGAGAAGTGGTGAGGGCCTACAAGGAGAAATTGCAAAGAGACTGCAGCCCAATTGCTTGATGTCTGTTTGGGTGCTGAGGATGGAGGAGCCAAGATGGTGCCATTCACCAAAATAAAGGGGGGTGGGGGTGATTTTGATGCAATTAAAAAGTCTATACAAGCATTTCGCCCTCCTCTGGAGGAAGCAGCAGATGGGACACCTTAGGACCAACAACAGCATGTGCCGATGTAAATGCAGCACACCTGAGGACCTAGTGAGTCACTGCCACACAGCATTCTGCATCTGATGTCTAAGCCAAGCTCAGTGTGCTGGGGGCCATGACTTTGGGTGTACAGTGACCTGGCTGGTGGTGCCTTTGTTCATAAGTCTCCTCCTCTGGGGAATCCCTCTTCCCATAACCCTTTCCAAGTGCTGCTTACCCTTGTGGATGAGGTTTCTCTAATGCTCCAACCCTCAGTGACTGCTCAGGGCCTGCAATACCACCGTAAAGACTTTCCCGTGTGCCTGGCTTTGACGCCTACTATTTGGCTTTGTAATGTACAATTTATATCTGTCCCTAACTTCCCAACTAATTGGTCGACTCCTAGAATGTAGGGAACCCAGTTTATGTCTCTGAATATCTCAGAGTAGGTGATGTATAAACTAAAAGACAGAGGCCGAGAGGGAGGAAGCGGACGAAGGCCGTAGTTTAACTAGCACTCCCCATAAAAGCTCGGGGTGCTGACCCTCAGTTGTGAGGACCACCTTTCATTTCTACCGTAGGAAGTGAGGATACTTAGAGGCCCTTGCTGCCAGCCCCCCAGTTCCTGTGTTAGAACCCTTGGTAGGAAGCCTCTCCAAAACAGCCCGGGTGCTCACTCCTGAAGCTGTTTGCAGTAAGTGACTCACCCAATTAAAAGTATCTACATAACAAAGCCTCACCGGGCTGCAGAGGTCACGGAGACTGTGAAGTGTGTCTTTAGTGTGTGCTGCAGAGAAGACTCACTAATTACCAGTCATTTCCACCCCTCAAGAACCTGTCAGCCTTTGAGATGCAGAGGATAAAAGAATCCCCAAATTCCCACCCCACACCAATCACTTCTCCCTCCCAACCCTCCCCTGCATTTCAAACCTGTGACTATCAAGTGCCACGGATGGGCCTTTGCCCACCTGGCTCAGATCAGGGAGAAAGGCAGGAGAGGAAAGAGGTTGCCTCAACTGGGAGCATTTTATAGTAAAAGGGAACTGGGAGGGGCAAGGAAGCAGAGAGTTTCAGAAGCATGGCATTGTCTCTGTTAAATGAGCAAACAAAACTTGCATTGTTTTTTTCTCTATTTATAAAGGTAATTAAAGTTTGTAGTATAATAGAAACTACAAGTGAGCAAGAAGAAAGTGACAATCACCCATGATCCCACCCCTTAAGATGGCCAGTGACTGGTCACACAGACAACCTTACAGCCTGCTTTCTAGGTGACATGTATTAACTGTGTGTGTGTGTGTGTGTGTGTGTGTGTGTGTGTGTGTGTGTGTGTGTCCCTGCTCTTTCATAACCAGATCTTTTCATCATCTAATGATGTATCTCCAACATCTCTCCCCATGGGCACATGGAAAGAATGTTAGAGCTGGCAGGGGTGCTGAATTGGGCTAGCAGAGAAGGTGCATTTGGGCATTAGAATGCAAGAGGGAGGCATTGCCAGAATTTCTGAGAGCTGAAGGAGGCTATTGTGAGTCAGGAAAGAGCCCTGACCTTTGGAACTTGGTCAAGTGACTTCCTGTCTATGAACCTCAGTTTCCTCATCTGTAAAATGGGAATAACAGTACCTGCTTTATAGGATTGTTGTGAGAATGAAAGGAAATCATGATTGTGAAAGGACTGTACAGGCATTGGATGTTTTATTACTCATTTTAATAAGTGCTCATTCATGGCTATCTTTTACTTAACCCTCTGTTAGTCTGTGTTAGCAATATAAAAAAGGCATCTGGTTCAGTCCTGGAGATGTTTAAAATCTAATTGGGAAATTGAACACACACACACAAAAAGTTAATTTATTAAATAGTTAATAGAAGATATCAATTAGTAGATAATTAAGTGCCACATGAGTGACACAGACAACACTCCAGAGGTTCAGAGGTAAGAAAGAACACAGGGTAATAATGATGATGATGATAATAATAATAATAATAATAATAATAAAATAACAACTACTTTGAGCACTTTGTACATGCCAGGCATACATGTTGTCTCATTTAATTTACTCATTGACCTATGAGGTAAGTACCACTATTACATATACTTTGCACAGGAGGAAACTGAAACTTCAAAGAGGTTAAGATCCATTCCCCAAGTCCCACAGCTAGGAAATGTGGTAGTACCATTCTTTGTAATCAAGCAGATGGACTCCGGAGCCCACCACATGCAGAAGCACTGTGATCTACTCTAATGGAGGCAGGGGAGGGGAAGCCAAGCCCTGAACTCAATGGTACAAGAGGGAGCTTCAGAAGCAAAGATGGAACTGAGGAGCGTATGTTAGTGTGAAGGGGGAGATCCCAGTCTGGCTGGATGGCCAGTCTGTGGGAACTGTGAAAAGTACACTTTGCTGATGAGAAGACTGAAGGAAAGAAGCTAAGACATGTGAAATGTTCTTTGGCGGGAAATGGGCTGCCCATGAGGGTTTGGAACAATTTAGGGTCTAATCAAAGCAGCAGATAATCAAAGGAGACAGACACCTCAGGAGGTTTTAGGTGGAGGTGAGAAGGACTGAAGCCGGAGCAGAAGCACTGGGGGGTATAAGCCATCCTTCCCAAAAAGCTCTTGTTTCTCTACTTTGTATCTTTGTGACATTTGGGACTAATCTACATTTGGTTCCCATGACCTCCAGCTGCATTTTGGCATGTTTACTAACTCCTTTCACACTTCGGTTCTACAGGAAGTAGCTCCTTCATTCATTCCATAAGTGCTCCCATGTCGAAGGGAGAGTCAATCTGCACAACCAGGGGTCTAATTATTTAGGTTAAAGGGGGGAGAGGTTGAAGACACTGCTGCTGCTCTGCCAGATCCTCACCAGACTACCCTGCAACCCTCCCACCCTCCGAACCTGACAGACCCCACCTCCCCACATCAGCCAGTTCCTCAGGCCACTCCTGCCACTTCTCACCCTCAGACCTCCTCATCACTGCTGAATGGGCTGGTCCCCTTCATCAGACATATGGAGTGCCATTGAGGCTTGTGGAGTGAGAAGGTTAAAAATAAAGGGGAGAAATTCTGTACATTCTTGAATCAGATGAGGATAATAATTCTTTTCTCACTGGGTTTTGGTAAGAAGTAAATAAGGTAAATGTTGTGAAGCTACCTAGAATAGGGTCCAAAATATGGTAGGTGTTCAATAAAATCATCTGAGCATTAAGTATGTCCTCTCAGTCAATTCCGGCTTAACTGATTCTCTTCATTGAATTTACCAGTTTTTCCATTGAAATCATTGTCTGCCTGGGTTTAGAGGTAGTTAGCCAGGATGCTTGATATTAGGGTCCCGACCAGCATCCATCATAGGAGCCCAACTAAAAAATAATCACCATCAGACCTGCTATGGCAAATAGCCATGCTATGGCAAATCAATTGATACATACTTGGTTATGAGTGACAGAAACTGGCTCCGGCTAATTTAAGCAGAAAAGGAAATCTGTCAGAAGGATTTCAGGAAGCTCAGAAAATCAGTAAGAAGACTGGACACCCAGTCTCGGAAAATGGATAGGAACCGCAAGTGGCTGGGAAATGGAGGATGTAGTTGGTCATGATACTACAACAGTGTGGTTAGGCCACTGCTTGGGTGACTGTCATTATCACACTGGACATGGCAGCAACTGTCCTCTCCATTCTGCCTCCCTTAGGTAGTCAATGCCATTGATTTGAGCTCAATGCTCCAGCTGGGCTCTCAGAGTCTCTGCTGCTGCTGAGAAGGATTTCCAACCTACCCCAGTGCTCTGCTCACCTCTTGATAGTCAAATATCCCATTGGTGGAGCCTCAGCTATCAGGGGCAGGAAGAAGGAGGACATGGCCCCTTCAGCTTCTGTAGTTGGAAGCAGGCCATGCATTATAACAAACAGGAAGAGAATTCAGATGCTAGGCAGACAAAAAAGATTTTAAAATACTAAATGTCTACTATATGATAGTTTATAGTAACACTGAGAGTTAAAGGTATGACCAGACCTGACTCCAGGTGATTTGGAACTATTCCAAAATACCAAAGCCCTCAAGAATGTTTTAAAGCAAGTCTCTAATAGGTTTCTAAAACTTTTTCGTGGGGTATTCCATTGTGGGGGTATTCCAATAGTGGAAACACCACTGGAAATAAAAAATTTGTCAAAAGGGGCATGTAAAGGATATGTTTAGCTGCAAATATAAAATTCCCCAGTCATTGACTTAAACAAACAGGCATTTTCTTTTTCTAATGTAACCAAAGTTTTGGAGGTGGGTGGTTGCTAGAGATGGCTCAGTGTCCCAGTGATGTCAGGATTAAATGTCTCTCTGCTCTTCTCTTGGACTTCTCCTCATGGTCACAAGATGGCTGCTACAGCTCTAGATAGTATATCCAAGTTCATAGAAGGAAGAGAAAAAGAGGGGGAAAGGGAAGGGTCAAAATATCTGCATCATCTCCTTTGATCAGGAAAACCAGAGTGTTTCTCAATGCCCCCCCCATCCTGCTTTTCCACCTCCTTACTTCTACTTGTGCCTCATTTGCCAAAATTGGGTCACATGGCCATTCCTAGCTCCAAGGATGATTGGGAAAGATTAAAACAGGGTTATCATGATTGGTCTACACCAATCATGAGCCATTGCCTGGGACCAGCACACTGCTACAATATTAAGCTTGGGAAGAAGGGAGGGAGGTGGATATTGGGCAGCATATCTAAATTCTTGTATCAGATTTGGGCATTGCAGGACTGGAAGTTGGACACACAAGCATGGGGGAAAGGGCCTTCCAGGAAGAGGTGACAGAAGTGCATATGGGGAGAACAAAGAAATCAGATATGACTGGGGTATAAGGAAGGCACTTGTACTTCTGGTAATCTATCATATAGAAATAAAATCACTGACTGCAACTAAGAAGTTTTATTAGTAAAAAAAAACTGATAACAACCTATATGACCATCAGCAAGGGAATGGTTGAATGAGTAAGGAATAACCATTCTATGGAATACTATGCCACTAAAAAATGAACAAATTAGCTCTATATCTCTAGACCCATTTGTTATAGAGAAAGAATGAGAGCATTGCAGAGAACCCTTACATAATTATTTTTGTATAAATAAATGATAGCATAAGCACCATATATATGAGCATGGTGAACATGGAGAAAGGAATAGAGGTTCTACCACAGGGCCGGCTGAGTGGCGCAGTGGTTAAGCACTGGCCTGGAAGCCAGTGGTCCCAGTTTGGGTCCCACATATGAGGGCCAGTGACACTGCCCTAAAAAAAAAAAAAAAGAAGAAGTTCTACACCAGGCTGTTAACACTGACTATATCAGGAGACTGGGTGAGAAATGGAGAGGAGATGGGTGAGATCATAATAGTTTTCTTTATATATATTTCAGTGCTTTGTGGCTTGAAGTTGCCTTCTTTATCATTTTGGAATGGAATTTAATCAAAGCTTTTAAAAAATTTTTTAGAACTAGATTGTGAAGAGTCAAGTGTTACATGTGGACATAGGGAGCCACTGAAGATTTTTGAGCAAGTGAATGATATGATCAAAAAAATTAACCTGGGGCCAGCCGAGTGGCACATTGGTTAAGAGCTGGTTTGGGATGCCAGCGGCCCCGGTTCGGATCCTACATATGAAGGCCAGTGACACTGCCCTCTACAGCTAACAACAGCTCCACCTGGAGCTGGGCTGTGTGAGCCCCAGTGACAGTGTAGGCTGCAGCCCCTGCTGCAGAGGGCTGCCATAGGCTACAGTGAGTGGCCGGCAGCCAGCGTGAGCTGCCAATAGGCATGGTTAGCGACCATCCAGAGGCCGGTGACCGATCTGCCTCATTCAGGAAGAGCGCAATGATGATACCAACATGGGCCAGTGAGCAACATCCTCTGCAACTAGACTGAATAACAAAAAGACAGCAACTTGTCTGTTGCCCTTCCCCAACTCCCCAACGCTGTTACCCTCCCCCAATTCCCCAATAAAACCTTTAAAAAAAAATTAACCTGGAGGATATATAAGATGGTGGGGTATATAAACACTGTGCCTACTTGTTCCATGAACACATTAAAATTACAACTAAATTACAGAGAAATCAACCTGGAGAATCATCTGAAGTCTAGCTGAATGGAAGTTTTATAACTAAGGATATAAGGAAGACGCCACATCGAGACTGGTATGAGGGGTGGAGACACAAAGTGGGCTGGCCCCAAAACCTCTGTGTGATGATTGATAACTGGGAGAGTATCTCGGCCACAGAGGTTCAACCCCCACCCCGTCCTATCACCCAGGAGGAGTGAGAGACACCAGGAAGAGGAGCCCCCACAATATCTGGCTACAAAAAACAGTGGGGATTCCGACCATCCAGGTGAGATGGAAGACTACAGGGAAACCCAGATGTCCTCTTAAATGGCTTGTACACAGACCCTCTCACTTGCAGGCACTCACTTTGGGCTCCAGTGGAGGGACAGTAACTCAGGGTGTGTCAGAGACATACAGGGGGCAGACTGAGGTGTATGGCTTCATAACAAGGGCTGGGGACAGTCACCATCTTCCCTGTGTGGATTCTTTCTCCTGTATAGCTGGAAGGCCGGCGCCATATTTCCTGTGTTGAGCCCACCCCCACAGTCTAAACCTGAATTTGATTGCCCTGATGAGCTCTGAGCTCCAACCTGCTGATGCATTGATACCCTGCCCAATGAAACACTCAACTCACCCAATATCAGAGGTACTTTCTCCAGAAGCAGCCAGGCCTGTCCTCATTGCACTCCTTCTTGAAAAACTATTGGAGTCCATGGGCCCCAGGAAGACGGCAACTGGCCTCAGTGTGCTCTGAGACTTTTGCTGAGTAGCAAGCATAAAAAAGGACATAGAAACCATGAAAAAGAACCAGTCAGAAGTGAAGAACACAATAACTGAAGTGAAGAATGCACTAGAAGGAATCACCAGCAGACTAAATGAATTAGAGTATCAAATCAGCAATTTGGAAGACTAAGTGCCAGAAAACACCTAATTGGAATAGCAAAAAAGAAAAAAGAATCCAAAAAAAAAAAGAGGATATTTAAGAAACATCCAGGACAGCATGAAGTTAACAACATTCACATCATAGGGGTACCAGAAAGAAGAGAAAACATGAGGGATTGAGAACCTATTTGAAGAAATAATGACAGAAAACTTTCCTAATTTGGTGAGGGAAATAGACATACAAGTTCAGGAAGCTCAGAGAGTCCCAAACAAGATGAACCCAAACAGGCCCACACCAAGACACATTATAATTAGAATGGCATAAGAATGGTAAAGGTTAAAGACAAACAGAAAATCTTAAAAGCGGTGAGAGAAAGGCAATTAGTAACTTATAAGGGAGCTCCCATAAGATTATCAGCTGATTTCTCAACAGAAACTTTGCAGGCCAGATGGGATTGGAACAAAGTATTCAACGGATGAAAAGCAAGGACCTACAACCAAGATTACTCTACCCAGCAAAGATATCATTTAGAATTGAATGATAGATAAAAAGCTTCTCAGACAAGACAAAGCTAAAGGAGTTTATCGTCGCCAAATCAGTATTACAAGAAATGTTAGAGGGACTTCTTTAAGATGGAAAAAAAAAAAGATCAAAATTATGAATGATGTTGGGTTGTCGGAAAAGTTATGACGCATTTTTGCAACAACAACAACAAAAAAAAAACACAAAAATATATGAAAATATGTCATGACTTTCCTGACAACCCAATAGAATGGCAAAAGCTACATGTCTATCAATAATTACTTTCAATGTAAATGGATTAAATGCTCCACTCAAAAGACACAAGAGGGCTGAATGGATAAGAAAATAAAATCCTTTCATATGAGTAAGCTGCCTACAAAAGAATCACTTCAGATTAAAAGATGAACACAGACGAAAAGTAAAGGGATGGAAACAAATATTTCATGAAAATGGAAATTAAAAAAAAAAAAAGCTGGGGTAGCAATACTTATAAAAGACCAAATAGACTTTCAAACAAAAGCTATATAGCAAGAAACAAATATAGACCCAGTAATACCACTTCTGGGTATTTATCTGAAGAAACCCTAAATGCTACTTTGAGGGGAATGTGTGCCTCCATATATTCATTACAGCATTATTTACAATGGCCAATATGTGGAGGCAGCCTGGGTGTCTGTCAATGTAAGAATGGATAAAGAAGAGGTGGTACATACAAGTATATACAATAGAATATTGCTCAGTCATGGAAGGTGGTGGGTTCTTGCCATCTATGGCAACAGGGATGGACCTGCAGTGTACTGTGATGAGTGGAGTGTAAGACAGAGAAAGACAGATGCAGTGTGATTTGGCTTTTATGTAGAATCTGAATAACAAAATAAACAAACAAAGCAGAAACAAACTAATAGATACAAAGAACATTTGATGGTTGCCAGATGGGAAGGAGTGGGGTTGAGAGAAAGGAGGAAGGGATTAAGAAACACAAACTGGTAATTTCAAAATAATCATGGGGATGTAAAGTAAAGCATAGGGAATATAGTCAATAATAACTATGTATGGTGTCAGGTGGGTACTAGACTAGTCAGGGGGTTCGTTTCTTTCTTTTTCTTTTTTTTTGAGGGCAGTGTCACTGGCCCTCACATGTGGGACCCGAACTGGGGCTGCTGGCTTTTTAAGCCAGCGCTTAACCACCACGCCACTAGGCCAGCCCGGTCATTTCTTAATTACACAAATGTCTAACAATTATGCTGTACACCTGAAATTAATATATTATAATATTGGATGTCAACTGTAATTGAAAATTTTTTAAAGGAAGGAAAAGTTGAAGGGGAATAAGAGGTCCAAATTTCAAGGTATAAAACAAATAAGTCATGGGGATATAATGTATAGCATGGGGAATATAGTCAATATTGTGATAACATGGTACAGTGTCAGATGGTTGCTGGCCTTATAATGGGGACCATTTCCTTAGAAATATAAATGTTGAATAACTAAGGTGTACACCTGAAACTAATGAAATATTGTATATTAGCTCTATTTTAATAAAAATCTTTTTTAAAAAGTAAGTATAATATAAAGAAAAAACTAATGGGAAAACAATGGGGGAATTTGTATCATAAACCTTCTAATTGTACATTAAAACTTAAATATAAAAATACTAAAAAGAAAAATTAAAAAGAAAGAAAAAAGAAAATTAACGTGGCAAGAGTATGTATAATGGACTAGCGGCAAAAGAGGCTGAGGATGTACAGAACAATTGGAATGTTCTTGTAGCAGCAGCTCAGTCAGGAGCTAATAAAGAACTAAACTACAATAGCAATAATATGTGAAGTAGGGAAGAGGAAAGAGAAGCTGGGCTAGAGCCTTGGATCATACGTGCCTGAATGGCGGGAGGAGTTGTTCTCAGGGGGATGTTTTTTCATTAAACTGTGTCTGTCAATCAGCACATCTTGCACTTTGAAAATCTGAATAAATGGCTGGAAACCTTAGATATTTCTCTACTCCAACCTCCTCAAGCATTCACTTATTTGATATTCACAATATAGAGATTCAAAATAATCATTACTTTTTCATGAGATTTCTGTTATTTCCTTTATTAAACTGAAAACATCTTAGGATGTGAAACCATAGAAAACAGTTACTGCTGGTCCCCAAAAGTGCCTTTAACCCCAAAAGTTATTCATTCATTTAGCACAGTTGATAGTATACACAAATGCTCTCTTCCACGTTAATTCCTTGAAGGAATAAGCCCAGTCCCTGACCCCTCAGAGCTACCATCCAATGAAGGGACTAGACTCTCAGCAGAAAATCCCCAGTGTGGTTAAGTGCTTTGAGAGAGGGTTATGGAGCCCTGACTCAGTACCAGGTGGGAAGGTGCAGGGAAGCGGTATGTAAGATGAGACATTAATAATGAGGAGCAGTGAGGCAGGTAAAGAGAAGGACAGAAGTTCATCCCATATAGAAGGAAAAGCATTAGCAAGGTTCCTGGGGTGGGAAGTAGCATGGCACATTTGAGTAACCAAAAGGCAGCCATTTAAAGCAGGAGGAGCTCAAGAAGCCAGCGGAACCCGGTTCGGTCCCACATATGAGGGCCAGTGGCAATGCCCTCAAAAGAAAAAAAGAAAAAAAGAAAGCAGGAGCTCAAGGTGAGGGGGAGTAGGAGTCAGACAAAGGCAGAAAGGTGAGCTGAGGAAAATCAAGCCTCAGAGACCTGTCAGCCATGGACTCAACTTGATCCTAAAAACAATGAGAATTCAGAGGCTTTTAAGCAAAAGAGAAACATGGTCTGATATGCTTTTTTTAAACGATCACTCAGGGTTTGGCAGGGAGTTTGAAGAAACAACAGGAGGTCCAGTTAGGCTCCTATCAGGCTAGGAGCTGCCCAGGAGCTGAGTTGAGCCCATCTCATTTATACCTTTCTCCTCTGTGCAGGGCCCCCTCCCTCTGAGCAAGGCCTCAGCTGCAAGCACATGTGGTTAACCAGACACAGACACTACCCCCATAAGGTAAGTAAAAGCCCAGCAAGTTCCCTCCAAAGTGATGGGTTGGGATGCTGAGGATCTGAAGCAGAGATAAGAATATGAATGAGATGGGAGTGAGGCAAGGCCTTTTTTCTTCTCCATGCCTCAATTTCTTTATCTATAAAACAGGGTATTCATGGTACTTACCTCAGAGAATTGCTCTGAGGACATGATTTATGTACAATTCTTAGATAGTGTTTGGCACAAAGCGAACTTTCAAAAAGTGTTAACTTTTGGTTTTGTTCTTCCTGAAAGATAGGTTGGACCCTGTGGGCACGCATATGTATTCCCTAGTGTGGGAAAAGACAACTAGTCAGACCTCAGAGGATGTTTGAGAGCCACTGGGCCAGACAGGTCTCAGGATTACCAAAAGGCCAAAATTTGGCAGTCTTAAGTGCGAGTTAGGATCCAGGTTGCTAGTGTGTAGGTCCTTCTGTTTCTGTGATTTAAAAATCCTACAACAGAACCACCAGCTGGGGCCAAGGAGCTACCCGCTGCCCTCCCGGGAGACCCGGGTTGTGTGCCTGGCCTGAGGCAGGGGCCAGAGATCTTGTAGCTCTGTGGGCGGGGACAGAGCCCCCAGAGCTAAGGGCGGGCCGGAGGGGCGGAGGGGCGGGGTTAGCGTCCTAGCCCCGGCCCCGCCCCCAGCGGAAGTGCCGCCAGGCCCGCCCCGCCCTCCGGAGGCCCTTTCCCCCCTCCGCACTCCCTTCTCCCCGTCAGCTCTCCCCGGCTCAATTCTGCTCCTAGACCGTGTTCGGCCAGGACCCCAACACCAGGTCGGAAGAGGAGGCCCTAGGTCTGCGTATCTGGCTGTCTTGGGTGGTGCTTTCTGTCTCTCCCACTCCCCCCGCCCTCCCTCCTATTTCTCTGTTACCAGCGCGGCCGCAGGCGCCGCGAGGAACTGTACAGGTAAAGACCGCTAGTGAGGGCGCAGGTGTGGGTGCCTCCCAGACTGCACGGGCAGGGGAGAGAGGTTGATGGCACGTGTCCGGCTCTTTTTCCAAAGCGATTATATTCACAGTGGAGTTCGGGGAGGGCGGACGCAGACACTAGGAGGGCTGCGGTGCACTGGAGAGGCAGAAGCCCCCGCAGCTTGGGGCCGGATCGTTGGTGCCCCGGCGTCTTGCGCAGGCTCCGTTGTGCCTGGGAAGCAGTGAGCTGGTTGGGTGGGGGCGGGCCCGGGCCGCTATATTGGAGGGTTATCCCCCACCCACTCCCTGCGGCGACTGGGGTCTGACAGTCGCCCTGCCTGGGCGCGCACAATCTTGGGTTTGCAGAATGAAAATCAATAAAAATCGATGCAATGGTAAAGAACACGAAACATGTTGGATTGTTATTATTATTTGCGTTTGTTGAATTCTTATTTATTTATGCATTTATTATTTTACTTCCTTCTTGGGAAAGGTGGCTTCAGCTTGGATCAGGGCCTGGGAGAGGGACGCAGAATGACTCCGGGTCTCCCCGCAGGGAGCAAGGGCCTGTCCTCTGCCCCAAGGCGCTCAAACTTCCGGGAGCGGCTGCCCTGGGGTCCGGGGCCGGGGGAACCCCCGGGGCGCTGGGCTTTGGGATACGGCTTTCCTCCGCGCCTCATTGTCCGCACTTTAGGGAGATGCCCCCCTTCCAGCCACATTTCCACGGTTCACCACCCCCAAGCCCCGGGGGCTGCGCTTCCTCCCCTCCCCCACCCCCCGGAGCTCTCCTCGGCGCTTTAAATAATGATATTTGCATGCAGGGAGCGATTCATAAATATGTCAGGACCGGTGAAATATAGGCAACATTTCAAACTTTCTATTTAAAAAACATGAATTATGGCCGCGGAAAATGTGTTCCCATTTAAAGGCGATACGAAGTATTTGGTGTCTCGTCCCCGGGCCCATCCATCACGCAGACAATAAAGAGAGTTTTTCGCCCTGACACCCGCGATTTATGGGCGCCCTTCTCTGCCCTCATCACTCACTCGCCGCGGCCGGCCCGGCGACAGGCCCCGCGGAGAGACCGGCGGCCGCCACCCCCCAGCCCGCGCGCGCACTTTGCCCCCTCGCCAGCCCCCCGAGATTGCTGCTCCCGGGGGGAAGCGCTCGCTCCGGGGAGTTGGGAGGCCGGCGGTGATGGCCTGGGCAGCCCGTGGGAGCGGGAATCACACTAGTGCTTTCACCTCCGCGCAAGCCTGTCTTAGGGCTGGGGCTGAGCCCGCAGAAGGGCGGTCTCGAAGGCCCGCTTTGCGTCCCAGCCTCGCCCGCGGACCCCGGCGCAGGGCCGGGAAGTTTGCAGTGCAGCGGCAGGAGATTATTTACGCGCGGTTTCGAGGTGAGGAGAGAGGAGTGGGCAGGGGGCTCCCTAGGCGGATTTCTGACCATTTCGCCTCGGGGAAGGCGATCCGGTCCCAATCATTTTTGGACTCCGCTGGACGGACGCTTCTAAACAGAGCGCTGTCTGCAACTTTTACAAAGCCCCAGCCTCCCTGGTGCAATCCCCACAAACACATCCTAGGCGTCCGCAGCACCTTGGAAACTATTTTTACAGACGGGGCCGAGAAGTTGGTTGAGAAACAAGGAAGGGGAGGCTCCTTCCCTAGGATTCGCCTCTGGCCTGGCTCGGCGGCCCTGTGCCCTCTTCGCCCACCGCCCCAACTCTCGTGCGCGCACACACGCACACACTAGCGCGCTGTCTTCCCAATGCCTCCACCGAATCTCTGCTGCAAACTTGGCGTCGAAGAAAGTTAGGGCTTCATCTGCTGCGGAATTTGCTTTCAGTTTTCGCCGCTGGTGGACTCGGCCCGGCTGGTTCCCGAAGCACCAGCACAATTGGGGGGCTGCCAGGCACTGCGGGGCCACTAGGCCCAATGGCGCTGATAGTCCACTCTCCCTTAGAGGCCAGACCTGCAGCCTCACTAGCACGAGGAGCCACCTTCTGTCCCGCGCTGGACGGATGCGTCTGCATACAAGAGAACTGGGAGCCGTTTCCTGCAGGGGATGCTTGAGAGCTGGATTTATTCGGATAATGGCAGTGCAAACTGCAGCCAGAGAAATCCCGTCGATTCTAAAAATGACAAGGTTGGATTTATTAGATCAAGATTCATGTGTAGTGCAGGGAGGTGAAAATTATACAAATAGCTCCACGTCCAGTGTAAACGGAAGATCGCTTCTGGCTCAAAGGCATGTAACATAACATATGAATATTTAGATCTAGAGAAGAATATAAAATATTAAATTTTCGGTGTGTGTACATATAGTTAAGTTGGAAAATTTCTAGAGCAAGTGTCTTTTTACAGTCCATGCTTGGGTGTAATCTGGGCTCAAGACAGCACTTACCTCCAAATAACCACACAGCGAATATTTCCTATAGCCAGAGTGAGCTCTGCATCGTTGAGAGGTGCAGTATGTGTGCCTCTTTAAATATCTGCCGCGTGGCAGAGGTGAAATACAGGTGCACAGGTAACTGAGCCACTACATCGCTACAATATTTCTGGGTAAATAAATAAATATTCCTACCAGGTCAGCTGTGGATAGTGAGCACAAATAGGGGGGCTTTAGGAAACCCGGGGTGAGGGCCACAGGTCCTACAGCTCCGCGCGCCCAGCACCCTGAGGTGGACTGTATTCGATATCTGTGGCCTCGGACCCAGATGTGACTACTGGGAGAGGCTACCCCCGGATGGCCAACACTGTCATGGGGGGACCTCCCGGATAAACGCGCAGTGAGGGAGCCTTCGTGGAACTCCGAACCCGGCATTTAGGGTAACAGGGCCTGGGGTCCTGCGGACAGCCCTTCTCCCTCAGACACAACTGCCCCTCAATTCTGGCCCCACCAGGCTTTGGGAGTGGCCATTTGGGCCCAATGATTTGGAGACAGAGCACGGAAAAGGGCGGTGGTTCTGAGGCGTCCAGAAACACCCAGCAGAAGGCCACCGGAAAGAAAGCATGATTTCATGTCCCTGCGGAATCCCACCTCACCCTTGGAGCACCAGTTTGAGGCTACAGCAGCAGTTATCTGGGTGTATTTACTTATGGAATGTTAGGCACCCCTTCACATACTCAATGCTGAGGCCCAGATGTCCTGTGGGTCTCCTTCGCATATTTGCAACGCTGTCAACGAGGTAGGCGACGTTAGAGCGGTGCAATTCCAGAGCCAAATACTAATTCCAGAACAGGGCGCTTGCAAAGGTCCACCCATCTCACTGCCCTGGTGTCTCTTTTTTCTCACACCTCCAAATGCACGCAATCCTTAAACAGGCATAGAGTTTCTGAGAGCCCTTGCTTGGGGAAAAATTAGAAAGGATTTTGTCCCGAGTTTCTTCTGGGAATTGCACACACTCCTGAGGCAATCCTGCCGTAGAGAAATAACCCGGGCCCTGAGAATGCCCTGCTTCAGAGAGTGTGACTTCGCAGGAGTGGTATATACGGCATACCTAGAAGAGGGGGAGAGAATAGGAAATATTCCTTGGCAAGTAGGAAAAGGGGAAAGGAAGGGCGAAGGGAGAAGGAAAACGTTAGGGAGACGAGAAAGAAGGGGGAGAGGAAACAAAAAAGAAGGTGTGTGGGGGGGTAGAAAACAGCCTGGGGAGGCGATCGGAAAAGAGTGCAGGCCGTGGCGAGGCACCGCGACAAGGCCAGGCTGTGGCTCCAGCAAGGCGGGTGACTCCTCGGCCTCGAGAAGAGGAAAGGGCCATCCGGGACCGTCGACTACCAGCCCAGCGAATCTGGGCCCCGCTCCCAGTACGGAGTCTCAGGCCTTGGTCCAGCAGTTTCCGCGCGCTCTTTTCTCTCCCCCCTCCCGGGGGACCACAGGGTAGGGCGGGACTCGGGTGGGAAGGCCCCCAGGGGCGCGCGCCAGTCCCGGACTGTTTGGGCGCTCTGGGCCAGACTTTCCAGCTCGCCGGGCCTGACCTGTCAGGCGGATTATCTTCGAGGGAGATTAATAGGGGAGGCGGGCTGCAATAATAATCGTTTTGTTTGATGTGACAACTCTGATAGGCGTTGATTTACTTACAAACTGATAGGCTTTTAATTGAGCGCCTCCGCCGAGCCCGAGATGAAAGGGAAGCGGCGGTGAAAGGCGGCCCGCCTGCCCTCCGGCCTCAATACTGATTAGCCATCTCGACAGTGAATAGTTCAAGGCATTTTCAGAACTTTTTCCTCAACTCTCTCCCCTTCCTTCTCCTCTCACCCCCTTCACAAATATCTGCCATGCCCACTCCTTTTTCAGAGAAAACAAATCATTTCCATTGTGTGCAAATAAAATCCGCAGGACATCCACGCCAACCGCCGCTGGGGGTTAGAGGCGTTAGGCCTAGCGCGGAGTAATTAATAACTCCCCCACCCCCATGGCCTACGGGGATTTGGCCTCCCCAGTGAGATGCGCAGGCTCGGTTGCTGGAGCCTCCAGAAAGCCCAGGGCGCACAGGCCGCCAGGCGCCCCCATGCGCTCGGACCTTCGGAGTTGGGTTTTGGGAAGAGCGAGTGCACGCGGACCGTGACCACGCGCGCGCCACACCGTTCCTGGAGACCCCGGGGCCACTCTCTGGCGACCCCACGGTTTGGGTACTGGGGCTACCGCCCCTGAGCCACCTGGAATAAAAAGAAAGCTTCTAGAATTCCAGGAGAGGTAAAGAACTGAGTCTAAAGATGGGGGTAAGGAGGTAGGGGCACGCCCGCGGTCACCTCCACCTCTGGCCAGCGTCCCCAGCATTCAGTGTCCCAGCCTCCAGGGGAGGCCGCGACCACATGCGGCCCACGGCCGGGATCGTGGAGCTGTGAACTCTACATTTGATCTGGTCCGACACCTCGAAAGCCGCGCACTCTAAGACACAGATATACACTAACACCCGCAGGATACAAACGGCCTCCCAGGCTGCTCTTCAGAGACAGGTTAGGACTCCCTGGGACTCGCTCTCCAAAGATGACCAAGACAATGTTCATAACCTTGCTTGTGGCCTCACCAAACGTCTCCCAAACTCACCTTCCTCAGTTATCGCACAGACACTTCAAACCCCCTTGAACGCAGGTAAGTTCCTACACACACACACACACACACACACACACACACACACAAACACACACACACACACACACACACACACACACACACACACACACCGACAAACAGCAGCTCCAAATAGGCATCGCCTCACTCGCCTCTTCAGGTTATCTTTAGTCACGTTACCATCTCATGAAATTTACCAACCTGAAGAATCAAAGGATAAGATTAAACCGTAGGAAATGAATGTCTACAAGAAAATTCTAAAACTCACCCCCAGAAAGTTCTCGGTACCTGTGCAGAGTGGGAAGCAGAAAAAATGGGGGAGGGGGAAATGGGGTGGTTAGAGAGGAGAGGGACAGCACCCCGAGGGCAGGCTGGAAACCTGACCCCCGCGCGTACAGGATTCCAAGCCTGGGGAGCGCGGGTGGAAACCGGGTCTCCAGGCCCGGTCCCCTCCTCCGGCTCGGGTACAGACAAGCTCCTCGCTCCCATCGCTCCCTTCCCCACCATTTATCAAAAGAATTGACAACAAAAGAAGAGTCGGGGCGGAAAAGTGGGGGAGGGGATTTTCAAAGTCTTCCAAGTCCTTCTGAGGAAGGGGTATGTCCTCCTCTCGCCCCCCTTCCAATTTCTGCGACTTTCTGTAGATGACTCCGGAACTCGCTCCGGACGCTATCGAAGCTCTGACAACTCACACAGAGTCACAGGCATACATACACACTTGTGCACCCAGATTCAGGTACACGGAGACACGCGCAGCGCCTCCCCTCATTCTTCCAAACAGCCGAGTGACGGTGCAAATCGAGGGGAACCCGGCAGTCCCGCTCGGCTTCCCTGGAAGAGCCCTCGTTCCCACAGGCAGCATCCCCCTCCCTCTCCGTTCGTTCCCTGTGCTCTCCCAGAGCAGGTCAATCCCAGCTCCGCGTTCCAATAAATTCAAGCGAACAGCTGAGAGTAACCCCGACTACCAAGCCTGCTGGGATGGCGCTCACTGGGGAAGCCTGGGGAAGGTGGCTGAGTGAGCCCGAGACGCGTCTCCCCTGTACACCCACGGTCAGGCCTCTTCTTCACAGCCTCTCAGCCCTAGCCACGATCCTAGGGGGGTCAAAGAATTGAGGGGGATACCCCACCATTGACCGCAAGGTTACGTTGGTGATGTGGCTTTTAGAAAGAAGTCTCCGAGTTTGGGGTCAAGGCACTACGGAGTGTAGGGTCCGCGGCAGGCTCGCAGCCTGGCATCCGCACGCTACACGACCCCAAGTAATATCCCGAGGGAGAAAGTATCTCCCATGCTAGATGTCGCAGCCTCCCATTTTGAGTACCCAAAGCCACTCCGAGCTCCGCGGCCCCAACGGACTTAAGTCCCCAGAGGTGGAAGGGTGCATCTGTGTCCCCGACGCCGAGAGGGGTGAGGCACGCACCCCAGGCCTGCGCACCCCTCTCAGCGCCCTAGGCGCACCTGCGCACTTTACTCTCACTATTCATTTTCCTGACACTGAGCGCCTCCTTCCCTCTTTCATTCTTTTTCTTAGAGCCCCCATACCCCTCCCATCCCAGGAGGCTGCTCCTCTTTCCCCCTCCTCCAGTTTCCCCTCGGTCTCTTCCTTCCTCTCCGTCTCTCTCTCTCTCTCTCTCCCTCTCTCTTTTCCCCTTCAAGTCGCACCCGTCTTGTAATCAGCAACAAAAGCTGACATAAATCACGGGCGGATTGACAAGAGCTGACAAATAACTGATTGATTGCGGTCGAGGAACATTGACAATTGATGGAGGGGTGGAGATGCCCAAAGAACTTTGGGGGTGGGAGAAGAGAGGGTGGCAGGGGAGAGGAAGAAAGGGGGGCTGAGTGTGAAACAGAGGAAACATGTGACCCCCTCTCCTGCCCCAATCTGAGAGTCTCCGGGCGTCACGTGGCAGGGAAGGGCGGGGAGCCCAGCACATAGCACGGAGATGAGCCGCCACCACCTCGGCTGCCCACCTAGCTTCTGGTTTCTCCGCCGCCGAATCTCAGGAAATCAAAGCGGGAGGGCTGACTTCCTCCAGCACCCGCCCCCCACCTTTCCTTACCCTGGCGGCCACACCGCGAGAGATTTCAATTACTGAGGAGGAGAGCATATTTGGTGTGCGGGCCCCCTTGCGCCTCTGGAGTTGACAGTCCCGCTGTTATTCAGACTTCTGCGGGTACTCCATTTGAACACCACCTCAATCTGTTCTTCACATGCACCCTTCTGCAAACGTTTCAGTTTATTTTCGAGCTGGGGAAAGGAAGGACGACAAGGAGAAAAAAAAAGAGGGAGGCGGCAGATAGCAAACGTAGAATAAAAGTCCAGCTCGTCCTCTTAGCGAAATCGAAGGAGGGGACAAGGGGGGGGGAGCAGCGAAGAGAGAGCTGCCCATTAAAACCAGCGCTGAGAGTCCTGGCGGCGGCGGCGGCGGCGGCGGCGCGGGACGCGTCACATCCCCTTGACCCTCCAATCACCTCGGGCTCCCATTTGATTGGAAGGCGGCAAAGGCTTTAATCTCCCCCTTGGTGCAGCTGCTTTTGAAGTGAGTTTCCTCGCCAGAGCTCCGACTGGACAGGCAGCGGCTCACACCGCAGAGAGCAGCGCCAGCGCCGTGCCGCGAGTGCGCAGCGCAGGGGCACAGCCCGAGGCGGACACGGCGAGCCACCCGGCACTCCTGCAGACCCGCCGCTCCTCTCGCTGCAGAGCGGCCACCCAGGATTATTCGCTTCTGGCTCCAGGCACCCAGAAGGCGCGCTGGGCGCCCCCGACCGCCGCGTCAGCTCCTCCTGCAGCTCCTGCTCCCCGGGCGAGCGCGCAGCCCGGAGCCCGCCCCGCGCCTCCCGGAGCCCTCCCCCCGCTGCTCCCATGCGCGCGGGTGGGTCATGAGCACAGCGCCCTCGCTTTCTGCCCTAAGAAGCAGTAAGCACAGCGGCGGCGGCGGAGGCAGTGCGGACCCTGCCTGGACCAGTGCGCTCTCTGGAAATAGCTCCGGCCCCGGCCCAGGCTCGTCCCCGGCCGGCAGCACCAAGCCTTTTGTGCACGCCGTGCCCCCCTCTGACCCTCTCCGCCAGGCTAATCGACTGCCCATCAAGGTGCTGAAGATGCTGACGGCACGGACTGGTCACATTTTGCACCCCGAGTACCTGCAGCCCCTGCCTTCCACGCCTGTCAGCCCCATCGAGGTAAGGATCCTCTCCCTAGGTCCTGCTGGGACCACCACCGCGAGTGCCGCTTCATGGAATTTCTTTTTCTCGGGAGGATCTGGGAGTGGAAGTTTGAGTGTGTGTGTGTGTGTGTGTGTGTGTGTGTGTGTGTGTGTGTGTGTTGGGGGGGGTCGGAGTGATTCAGCTCCGGGATGAGGGGAGAGAATAGTGCTCCCACACCTTAAAACTAGGGCGGAAAGGGAGGAGGAGGTAGAATGGGGTGTGAATGCCCAGGGGGAGCAAAGCAGCCAAAACTTGTTTCTCCCTTTGGTATGAAAGCCCCGACCCAGGTCCACTCACTTTCGGAAGACGGACAGGAGTCCGAAATACAGTTTTAAAGTCGCAGTCCTCGGGTTCCCCCAGAAACTGGTATTTGCACACAGCCACTCAGGGGCAAACCCCCCCCCGCGCGCGCGCACACACACACACACACACATACATGCACACGCCCTTACTCTGAAGAATTCGGGATGGGGGCTGTTCTACAGTTATGCGTCTATGGATCAGAAACCAAAACATTTTGTGAGGTTTTTTTTTTTTTTAAATCCAGAGAGGGTATGAAAGATCTTGATTGGGGGGGAAGGGGTCTGCTACCTTTCTCAAGGACAAGAATGTGTGTATCTGTGTGTAGGGAGCTGTCTTCTAGAATTGCGCCTCGGGGGCTGGGAGGGTCTTTGCGGCCAAGCGCGGAAGGGCATTTGAACCCTGGAAGCCAAGATTCTAAAGGATTTTTTCCCCTTCTTTCTCTTTGTGCCCCCCCTTCACGTCTGACCCCGCAGCTTGACGCCAAGAAGAGCCCGCTGGCGCTGTTGGCGCAAACATGCTCGCAGATCGGGAAGCCCGACCCCTCGCCCTCCTCCAAACTCTCCTCGGTCGCCTCCAGCGGGGGCGGCGCGGGCGGTGCCGGCGGCGGCACCGGGGGTGACAAGGACGGAAAGTCAGGCCCCCTCAAGCTGAGTGACATCGGCGTGGAGGACAAGTCGAGCTTCAAGCCGTACTCCAAACCTGGCTCGGATAAGAAGGAGCCGGGAGGCGGCGGCGGAGGAGGCGGTGGCGGCGGGGGTGGCGGCGGCGGCGGGGGGGTTTCGGCGGAGAAGTCCGGATTCCGGGTACCGAGCGCCACCTGCCAGCCATTCACGCCCAGGACAGGCAGCCCAAGCTCCAGCGCCTCTGCCTGCTCGCCAGGAGGTATGCTGTCTTCGGCCGGGGGCGGCCCGGAGGGCAAGGACGACAAGAAGGACCCCGACGCGGGCGGCGGCGGCGGTGGTGGCAGCGGCAAGGGCTCCGGGGGTACCTCTGCCGAAGGGGGACCCACCGGGCTGGCGCACGGCCGGATTAGCTGCGGTGGAGGGATTAATGTGGACGTGAACCAGCACCCAGACGGGGGCCCTGGAGGCAAGGGTCTAGGCTCGGACTGTGGCGGCTCGTCGGGCTCCAGCTCTGGCTCCGGCCCCAGCGCGCCCACCTCCTCCTCGGTGTTGGGCTCAGGGCTAGTGGCGCCAGTATCGCCCTACAAGCCGGGCCAGACAGTCTTCCCTCTGCCTCCCGCAGGCATGACCTACCCCGGCAGCCTGGCTGGGGCCTATGCCGGCTACCCGCCCCAGTTTCTGCCACACGGCGTGGCGCTAGACCCCACCAAGCCGGGAAGCCTGGTGGGGGCGCAGCTGGCGGCGGCTGCGGCGGGCTCTCTGGGCTGCAGTAAGCCGGCCGGCTCGAGCCCCTTAGCCGGGGCGTCGCCGCCGTCGGTGATGACAGCCAGTTTGTGCCGGGACCCGTACTGCCTCAGCTACCATTGCGCCAGCCACCTGGCGGGGGCTGCGGCTGCCAGCGCATCGTGCGCCCACGATCCAGCCGCGGCGGCCGCGGCGCTCAAGTCCGGATACCCGCTGGTGTACCCTACGCATCCGCTGCACGGCGTGCACTCGTCGCTAACGGCTGCGGCGGCTGCGGGCGCCACACCGCCCTCCCTGGCCGGCCACCCGCTCTACCCTTACGGCTTCATGCTCCCTAACGACCCACTCCCCCACATCTGCAACTGGGTGTCAGCTAACGGGCCGTGCGACAAGCGCTTCGCTACGTCCGAAGAGCTGTTGAGCCACTTGCGGACCCATACGGCCTTCCCCGGGACAGACAAACTGCTGTCGGGCTACCCCAGCTCGTCGTCTCTGGCCAGCGCCGCAGCAGCCGCCATGGCTTGCCACATGCACATCCCCACGTCCGGCGCTCCGGGCAGCCCGGGGACCCTGGCGCTGCGCAGCCCCCACCACGCGCTGGGACTCAGCAGCCGCTACCACCCGTACTCCAAGAGCCCACTCCCCACGCCCGGCGCTCCAGTGCCCGTGCCCGCCGCCACCGGACCCTACTATTCCCCCTACGCCCTCTACGGACAGAGACTGACCACGGCCTCCGCTCTGGGGTATCAGTGAGAGGAGGTCGCGAGGGCTAATAGGGGAGAGAAAGAAGTTGGGGGGGAGGGGAGGAGCCGAGGGAGGGGAACAGGGAGAACCTACTGTCAACCGCGAGTGGGGATGACCCGGGCCAGGAAGGGAAAAATATATATACCGTATCTATCTACCCGAAACAGCGACCGAGACCCGGTGGGAAGCTCCCCTGTCCCCCACCTCACCTCTTCACCCAAACTTTATAAAAGTTGAAAAAAAAATAACATTTGACTTTTTATAGAAAAAAGAAGGAAAAAATAATTGAGAAAGTGTCCATCTGAGGACTGCTATCGGTGGACACTGCTATTTATTTATGTTAGCTCCAAGCGGACCCGTGGTTCTAAAGTGCATTATTTAGTTTGAGCTACGTAGGTTA
Source organism: Aselliscus stoliczkanus (assembly GCA_033961575.1). Classification (NCBI taxonomy): domain Eukaryota; kingdom Metazoa; phylum Chordata; class Mammalia; order Chiroptera; family Hipposideridae; genus Aselliscus; species Aselliscus stoliczkanus. The sequence goes on from CM066729.1 coordinate 132,154,659, forward strand.
TAAAAAGGGGGGGGATTAAAACTTGAGGGTAAAAATGGAAAACAAACCCTCCCGTCCCTTGTAGATTATAAATACAAAACCACCACAGAACTAGAGGTCTTCTCTTTAATGTTACTTTAAAATTGCTATGATTGTATTGTACGTTCTTATTTAATGTCTGATTGAAACACAATTTACATGCATGTTTGTTACAAAAAAATGAAAAAAAAAACCAAAACGAGTCACAATTTGTCAGCTCTGATTTCAAATTGCAATTATTTTTAGGGTGTATACCATCGGAAGAGAAGGGGTATTTTTTTGTATGTATTCTGGAAGAAAACAAAAAAAAAAAGGAAAAAAACAGTTCTATTCCAAAACCTCATTTGCCTTATTTTGTTCTTTAAAAGGAACACTTAACTATTTTTAATTTTTAAGTCCACCCGCTGAGAAGGGGACAAGTAAGGTTTACGTCATGTACTAAAATAATAGACAATGTATCGCTTTAAAGATTAAAATTCCGTATATTTGATGTATTAAAAGGTTTTTCTTCTTCTTATCTTTTTTATTTTTTATTTTTATTTTTATTTTTGGTTAAAGAGAAAGAAGAGCATGACAGTTTCAGCCGCAGTGGATTCCCTGGGCCTCGAGGCTACTCCTTCCCGGGACCGTGGCCGCATTTCCGATTGTTTTGTTGTGATTTTCAGGAAGAGGCAAAGGCTTCGGAAGGGCAGGCCAGTCGTGGGGTTGGCCTTGGGAAAAAAATATTTTTAAAGGGGCGGGGGGAGGTTCACAATTTGAAAGGATAGTGTGTCCTTAGCTGTCGTTCATTCATTTCGTTTTTAATTTTTCTCCCAGCAGCCTGTTTATTAAAAGCGAAAGAAAAAAAATAATGATTCAAAAAACTTTCCTCTTGAGATTTTTGAGAGTTTGGGTTTCGTTTTGTGCAGGGAACGACGCAGGCTGGGACTCGCCCGCCCGGCCTCGGCCCCCGGGAGGTGCTGCTGTCGGCTGTCCCTCCCTTAGCTTTCCAAGCATCCCCAGCCCTGGGCAGGCAGCCGGGACAGATTGGTGACGGAGGGCGCTTGGAACCTGTTTCCCAGGCCTGGAAAGAGCGCGCCGGCACCCTCTTGTTTTTCGGGGGAAAAGTGAGTTCGCTCTCCTTTTCTTCTAGTTGCCGAGGGCCAGAGGTGGGCGTCAGCAGACCCCTCCAGCGCCCCCCTACCCCCACCCCGGGCTCCTTCCTCTCTCTGGAGTCGAGACTCGCGGCAGGTCGGCGCCGCGGCCCCTTTTTCGCGTCCCGATTTCTCTGCAGCGGGCGCTCTATCCCAGTCTGCGCCGCAGGAGAGCGAGCCGGGGAATGGGACCCGGAAGGCCCTTTAAATTCGACCCCGCGAGGGGCCTTGCGCCCATTCTTGGCCTCGCTGGGGCGACTAGGTGGGCGCCGAGTGCGATTCTGGGCTTCAAGGGCCGCTCAGCAAAGGCGCGGTAGGACCCTCCGTCCCTGAACGAATCCCCGCCCCGCTCACCTCTCCCTTCTCCCCAATTTGAGCGGGGAGACTGAGCTGCCTCAAGCTCCAATGGAACCAAGCCGAAAAGAGCCCTAATATTTAATTGGGAGGGGGGTCCGAGGCCCAGCCCCCACCCCCACACACTCATACTCCAGGCCTGGGCGTGACTCTGTACTTTCTGGCTGTTTGGGCGCTTGCCCTCCCGGTCCGCAGGAGCTCTGGGCCAGGAGCGCGCCGGGATCATGCAGTCGCGGCGCGGAGCTCGTACCCCGAACTCCCTTCACCTTGGGGTCTGGCGGTGCTGGGTTCTCCCAGTCCCTGACCCCCTCCCAGGCGCCAAACTCCCCCCCCCCCCCCGCTGCCTCGGGAGGCTCAACGCCACGCAGAGGCCTCCCTCGGCCTCGGGCCTCGGTCGGTCAACCGCGCAGCCCCCGGCGCCATTTGTTCGGGGTTTGGTGACTTGGAGAGAGGGGTTTCCACCCTCCTCCCAGCGTCAGCCTCACGGCTGTGGGGCCTTTTCCCGGGTTGCGCGCAAAGCAGCTCCTGGGACGCAGAGGGGAGCTCCCAGGCCTTCGCCTGGAGAGGACTAGGTGGAGACTCAAGGTCCGACGCCGCCACCCAGAGGGGTGCCGCCTCCAGCCTTCCGACCCTCCTCCCTGGACTCCCCGACTCCCGGAAGGGGAGCTGGCATCCAAGGAGAACCCCGGCTGGCAGTGTCCTAGGACACCGCACCCTGGTTCTGCTAAAGGAGCCTAGGCTAAGCCTGGCTGGGCCTGGCTTCTCGAGAAGCCTGGCCTAGGGGGAAGCTGGTCACCCGCAGGCTCTCAGACACCTCCCTCCCGCGAAGTGCTAGGGGAGGGCGTTAGAGGAGGTGGTGCGGCCAGAGTCCCGACCGACTCCAGTGCCCATACCTTGGGACGTGAAAGCTAGGCCCCATCTCCCCATCTCAACACCAGCCACAGGCCACTGGCCACTCCACCCCACACGGTTCGCCCTCTTTCGCCTCGCGTCTTCAAGCAGGGGTCCTTGGGCCATCACGCCTTGCCCGTCTGGACCCGCTTGGGCGGGGATGTACATAGAAACTTCCCAGCCCTGGAATTTCCAGGTCTGGAACAGGCGGTGAGACTAAACTGGGCACGTTTGTGCCTTCACGTCCACTCTTGGTATTTTATTAACAAAAATCAAAACCAAACGCCTTGATATTTTAATGAGACCTCCTTCCAGGAGACGCTACTCAGAGGCAGCAAAATTCCGGAGCTGGGGGCCGAGGGCTGGGGGGAGAAAGGACTCCCCGATATGCTGGACGGAGCTGAGTCACCCTGGGCGAGAAGTTAGAGAAAAGAGTATGCCCGTATGTGCTGCGGGTCCAGGCGGAGGTGCACCCCCCCTTGGGAAACAAACACACCTCCCCGCTGTGCGCCCCGGTCTTTCTCCCGCTTTCTCCTGAACTGCCGCGGGATCCCCAGCTCACGGCTCCCTGCAGCTGAAGCCCGACTGGAGCGCGGCGTGTCCGCCAGGCGGCGCTGCGGTGCCCGACAGAGCGGAAAGAGACGTGGAACCCTGTCCAGGGCGCGGCAGGGCTGGGTGGTGGTCCCAAGACTTCGCAGCGGTGTCCTGAAGTCCCCTCCTTGTAACTAGTCGCTCCTCTCCTACTGCGAACCGTATCCTCTGCACTTCTCCACCTGCTCTAGCTTCTGCTATTGTGTTCCTCTTTCTCTCTTTATCCCAGAGGAATTGGCCCAGGTGTCACGGGCTCCTCCCCAACCCTGGGAGCTCCCACCGCCACCCTCACGGTCCCAACAGGTCACCTTGTCTGTCATACTGAAGTGGTCGCTACACATTCATGCATTCATTCACTCTCTCATTCACGGATTATTTACTAGGGCCTAACCCTTATCAAGAGCTGCCCATCTCTTTACCGGCCTCTGACACAGATGGAGAAACTGAGGCTAAGCCCTGTGGCAAGGCCAGCAGAGAAAGTCCAAGCCTTTCCTTCCATTCAGTCTCTTCCCCTATCTGTACCTCTGGTGGTGACCCTGTGTGACCCTGGTGTTTTTGTGCTGGGTGGCCTTTAAGCCGTAAGAAAAGGCAGATGAAAAAGCCCTTCTAGTTGATGAATTCCCTGTGCTTTAGGTAAAAGTTGCCCAGAAGGTGAGGCCTGTCCCTGAGAGACCATCTGATGACTTCTTCTGTACATATTGGCTTAGGTTTCCCCTCCCGCTGTGGCTAGAGGCCTGGTCATGCTCAGAGTGACTGCAAAGCTCAGGCTGACCTGCCCACTCTGTTATGGACTATGTCCAACCCATATTACCCTGTATGATCCCGTTTAGACTTCACAATTCTATGAGGTCTTTAGAATCTTTACTGCATTTCATAGATGAGGAAGCCGAGGCTCAGCAAGGAAAGGATTACTAGCTGGAGGTCACATAGCCAGTGAGAGACGGAGTTAATGCAGAGATTCTCACCTTGGCTGCTCTCAAATAAGGAGATTTCAATCCTTATTTAAAGAGAGTATGGTGAACATAATTGTTTTTTCTGTTGTTTAAGTTTTCAGAGTTATTTTTATTTTACTTTTTATTATGGACATTTTCAAGTATATGCAGATGAGGTCATCCAGAACTGGAGGCAGAGTAAATGGTATAATAGACATGCATACCCATAACCCAGCCTCAACAATTATCAATTCATGGCCAATCTCATTGCCTCTCAACCCCCTCCATCTTGCCTCCCCTTATTATTTTGAAGTAAATATAGACATCTTAACATTCACTTCCTCAGGTGTTTTTCACTTCCAGCAGGGTCTGAACCAATCCAGGGCTCATTCTGCTGCCCTGCCTCAGTTGAGTCTCAGTGAGGTTAAGGACATTGACACCAACGTAACAGGGTTGTTGTGAGGCTCAAATAAAATAATAAATATGACAATGCCCAACCTACTTTCTGGCCCACACTAGCTCTCAGTAAAGACAAGTTTCTTTCCTTCTTTTCTTCCCAATATCTCATTTTATTATGATCAGCCCTCTTATTCATGAACAAACTGTGGCTCCCTGTGGCCCTGAGGCTCAAATTCTCACTCTATCACCTGGCTATCAGAGTGCCTGTAATCAAATCATGGTTCATCTTCTGACCTGGCCCTTCTTTTGCTGTCCTACTGGTTTCTCACAAATCTTCACAGTTCAAACATTGCCAATCAGCGAGCCTCCCAACACCTTGGTTGGCGATGTTCATCATATACTTCTCTGAAATGTCTTTCTCTGCCCCTTCCCTCAAAATTCTCTCAAGACTCATGTCTTCCAGGAAGCCCTCCAGGTACACACACACACACATACACACACACACACGCACTCACACACACACTGATCTTTCCCTCACTTTCCCTTGGCACTTAACACAAAGGCAGAGGGTAAAGGTATAAAGGCCACTGTACTTGGGTTTGAACATTGCCTCTTTATAGTTGTGTGACCATGGACAAGTCACTTAGAGTCTCCGTAAAACTTGTCTCTAAAGCTGATATAGGACTCTGCATACCATAGGTGAGCAGCACATTTACCAATAATAATAGTGTTAATAGGTAGCATTTATTGCATATTTACTTTTCAGGCACTCATCTAATCCTATTACTATTATTATCCTCATTTCACAGGTGAGGAAACTGAGGACTAGAGAGAAGTAACTTCAGTTCAAGTCCTTAATCACTGTACTACACTGTGCTAGTCTCTGTGCCTGGGAAGTTTGTCCTCAGCCTTCTTTTCCTAATTATTAGCAACTCAAAACTCCTGCTTTAAATCTCAGGCCAGTATCACCTCTTCCTGGAAGGCGCCCCCACCCCAGATCATTCCCCTTAGATCCAATGCCTTTCTCTTTGTTCCTGTAGCACCTGTTCATGCCACCATCATACTCTCTTTACATTTTCTTGATAGCCTAGACTCTGAGAACCTGGGGAGGACTATTTCTAGTCCTGGCAGCTAGCATGATGCCTGGAACATAGTAGATGTTCAATAAATGTAAAAGGGAAGGAGGGAAAGGGAAGCAAAAAAGAGAGGGAGACAGAGAGGAGAAGTCAGAGGAAAAGAAAAAACAAAAGACAGAAGAGAGGAAAAATGGGAAAGAATTGGGCCCTCTTGGTCAAGACAATTCTTCTAGAGAGTAGGAAGAAATGGAGCAGTGGCCTTAGAGGAACTTTGAATGTCTTGGCCCATGGCACAAAACTAGGGCTGGGAAAGCTTCCACACATTAGTTAGAAATTACATTTGCTGAGAATGACAAAGACCCTTAAATAGTGGCTTGAAGAAGATAAATGTTCTCTTCTCTCATTCTGAAGGTGAACAGTTCAGGCTAAGAGTGGCCCTTGGTCATCAGGACCTAGGGTCCTTCTGTTTTCAGCTGTGCCGGTCCAACCAGCAAGCTATCGTCTTCACATCATCTCAGAATCCAAGATGGCTGCCTGAGCTCAGCAACTGTCACCTCATTCCAAACAACAGGAAGGAGGAGTGAAATGAGGTAAAAGGGTCCCCACATTTCTAATTAGTCTTTCTGGAATCCACACACACTCTTCAGCTTATACCTTATTGGGCAGAACTTATTCACAGGGTTATGCTTAGCTGCAAGGGAGACTAGGAAATGCGATGTTTAGCTGGGCACAGTGCTGCCTCAAATAAATTCAGGATTCCGTTACTCAGGGGACCAAGAAGTGTGGAAGCTGGGGTAGAACATTAGCAAGACTCCCCTGCAATACACAGATGGGGTCATCCAGAGTCAGAAGAGAGCTCTCTTGTTAGAGGCCTTCTAGTGGCTCACTGGCTGGTGACGTCTACCTAACCACAAATTCTGTTGATAAAGTTGGCAACAGCGGTACTTGATAAGCCCACAGAAGTTGTAATCCAAGGTTGGTGGGTTTTATTCCCCTTAGGTACCTGGAGTTGTATACTGCACTGATTTAGAGTGGGATTGGTCAAAAGTAATTTTTACCCCTAAAAAGAACTTTGGTTACATAACTGTTCATTTTGACCTTGCACCCTGCATGCAACACTAACCCAGAAAGAAGGGATTGCCTTAAAAAAACAAAAACAAAAACAAAACACAATGGGATATTGATTAAAAAACAAACAAAAAACAACTGAATATAGCTTGCAACTCAAAACTGAGGCAGACAGATGCTAAATCAACTTTGCACTAACCCTACGTTAAATAATTATAGTGTAAATACAGAAACCTAAAAGAAACAAACCACAACCAAAACTATATTACTGAATTGAATCATAGCAATATTTGAGCAAATTTCAATCATGCCTCCATACGCCTACATAGCGGTGGCCCTCAGGACACACCTATGCTAGGTCTGCAAGGTGTAGGTAGGGTGGGGGCCTTGGAGAAAGGAAGTGGAGACTCCTAGGACTGGAAGGGATAAGGAGAAAGCAGGAACAAGGATCCATGAAGGATTCATGAGAGTTTTGGTTGTCCTGTTGCTGAAGCTTTCTCAATTTCAGGTCTCAACAAGGAAGAGATATTTCAGTGTTCCAGGCTGACCTCTTTGTGTGTCTCTCTGTGTCTCTGCTATTTTTCTTTCACACACTTTACAAACATCTCTCCCCCACATCCTCCAGAGGCAATTCCTGTGGTGTGGGAATTCTACACCCTCCACATCACTCGTTCTTAAGCCTTTTGTGGGTTGAGGGAAAAATGAAGAAACCACAGCCTTTTTTTTTTTGAGAATTAGATAAAAGCTATGGCCCCTCCTTATAGAAATAAGTACACATACTCATAACATTGAAAAAGTAATTTCAGGTAGTTCATGGACCTACAGATTTCAAATCCTTGATCTTGAAAGAAACCCAAAATTTAAATATAAAAAGAGCATGTCCTTGGGAAATGCCCCAAGGGACTCTGGGGTTCCCTTTCTAAATTATTCTGACCAAGGTGACATTCCAACTACCCTGTGTGATTAATTCTAATAAATAACATTTGTCAACCTACCAGAGGCCTGTATTAACTTGTGTAACCTTTACAATAACTCTATGAAGTGGGTACTATCATTAGCCCTACTTAGCGATAAAGAAACTGAGGCACAGAGAAGTGACTTGCCCAAGGTCACACAGCCAGAAAGTGGCAGAAGTGGGATCTGTTATAGGCCATTAGACTCCAGGGCCATTATCTTTTGTGCTCTTCACCACTGCATAGTGGTCTTTACCTCTTTGTGCTCCGAAGCCACACACATCTGCCCTTCTCCCCTAATGCAAGCGTCAGGCCCCACCTAGTAGTGTGCTGCAGTCAGCTCATACTGGCTCACAAGAGCCAGTTGTGCACATCTCTTCCTGGCTCCTCCCTTTGTGGCATTATGTTGATAGACTGAAATCAACCACAGTGGGAGTATTTACACCACTGCAATTGGCATACACTGCAAGTGGAGGCTTCCCCCCAGCCCAGAGAGCTGTTTATTAAGCATTTCCCAGCATACCACTGGGCTCACTTATTCTACTCCCACTCAGATAGCTGCAACCTGCAGATCCAGCCACCCAGGCCCTGAATCACTGGGAAGCAGGTATCTTCCTCCCTGCCAGTGAGAAGGAATTGGATATGGTCTGCTGCTCCCAGACTTAGCGTGCGGCGTATTCAGGGAGAGGAGAGCTTCCCTCTCTGACCCCACCATATGCAGGCCATTTTCCAGCTGCCCTTAGTACCTTCCCTCTCCTAGAACCCTGGTCACCTGGGGGCCTGGACCCCTTCTTCCACATAGGGCCAGATACTTCACTCCACAGCAGCCTGACCACTGTGAGATGATTCTGATATGGGGAGCTGTTGGCTGCCTAGAAGTTTCTGGAGCCTGCCTAGCTCTGTATCCCTGACATTGGACCCTTGGGCTACTGATGCCAGCAAGATCTAGTTAAACCCTGTCCCTTTGGGGTTAGTCACCACAAGCAACTGGTCCCTCCCTCCTGCCCCACAAGGTACCAGCCCTACTCCCCCCTTCTGAGAGCACCCAGCCAACTGCCCAGCTGGTGCCAAGACAGTCATGACAGTGCACACGCTCTGGCCTTTGTCCAGAAGGAAACCCCATCCCCAGCAAAGGTTCTAGCAGGCCAGGCCTCCGGTGGGGCCTGCTCTGGTGCACTTCCCAAGGCAGGTGTCAGGTCACAGGAAAGAAACTGGATTATTACTATTACCATTTAGTAAGCATTTTCCTTGTGCCAAGAGCTTTATATTTCTTTATTTTTTTTTTCAGCTTTGGGGAATCAGGGAAGGGGAACAGACAAGTGGCTGTCCTTCTGTTCTTCAGTCTAGTTGTGAAGGACATTGCATCACTGACCCATGTTGGTATCATCATTGCGCTCTTCCCGGGTGAGGCAGATCTGTCCTGCCCCCCTCTGGACAGCCACTCACAGCGGCTCTTGGAAGTTCACACCAGCTGCCGGCTGCTCACGGTATCTTATGGCAGTCCGCTGCAGCTCCACTGCATCCTACGCCGTCACCAGCGACTCACAGCAGCCCAGCTCCAGGTCGAGCTGTTGTTCAACATCTTAGCTGCAGAGGGCAGTGTCACTGGCATGTGGTATCCGAACCCGGTCCCTGCTGCTCAGAGCTGGCATCCCAAGCCAGCTCTTAACCAATGCGCCACTCGGCCGGCCCTCTTTATATCTTTTTAAATTCCTACAAGAACTCTAGGAGATAAGTACTATATTAATCTCATGTTATAAAAGAGAAAACTAAGATTCAGAGAGGTTAAGTAATATGCCTAAAGTCACACAGCTAACAAGTGTGGTCTGAAATTCAAGGTCAGAACTGTCTCAAAACCCATAAGCGTGGGGAAATGTGGGAAGGGCAACCCCACTTGCCTTCCTTGGGGTTCCCTGGGGTAGTCCCCAAGGCAAGAGAGAAGGCAACCTTGGTCACCTGTGGCCAGACCATTGCCCAGTCAGAGTTGTGAGCCTTCAGCCATGGAAAGTGACTATTCAACTGGCAGGCATGTAATGAGCACCTACTGTATACACAGCATTTTCTTAGACATGGAGGCAGTGGGACGATGACCAGGACACAGTGTCTGTCCTCAGGTAACTTACTGTCCAGTCTAGTGGCTCGCAGAAACACTGTTGCCTTACAGTGGCTGTGATAAGAGCCATAATCAGTGGAGGCACAGGATTAATTCCCATAGGAGGATGTGGAAATTTTCCAGGACTGGCATCGGGGAGGAGGCAGCAATTGATCTGGGCTTGGACAATGACTAGGCATTTGATGGGTGGAAACTGGGGGATTTGGGAATCCAGGAGGAGGGACCAGCAGGGTCAAAGGCAGAGGCAGGACAGCCCATGAGTGTTTGGTAGGGACATGGCTATAGCAGAGGGAGTGGGTGGGAATGTGGTGGGAATAGATGGTGTCCTGTTCTTTGAGAAGCAGTGGGGAGCTTATCAAAGGTCTTTGAACAGAAGTGGTGAAACAATGAGAGACTAAAGATAAAGAGACCAATTTGAAGGTCCAGTGGTTCAGACAGAAGGTGAGAGTTAGAAGCAGAACCCCTTTTTCCATCCTGGGAGAATGCCCCAAACCACACAAAAAAGGGGTGACTCTGGCTTGACTTTACCTACCCCCATACTTCTCTTCCTATTTGTCTCCTGCTTGTTCACATGACTTGTCCCTTTAATCTGTGTTCCTAGCCCCCAGCCTCTGGGCCCCTACCCTCGAGGCGGCTGCCTCTCTGGCCCCTCTTGGGCTCTGCCCTTGGCCTGGCTCCACAGTCCACCCCATAAAGGACATTCCCAAGCTGCACCCCTTCTCTCTCCATCCCCAGAGGGTCAAGAGGGGGGTCTGGTGGCAGAGAGGTAGAGGGGAGCACAGGGTCTCCAAACACAAAACATGGAAAGGTCTCCATGTTTCCTTTAATATATTAATTTCCCCTTAGGATAACTACATAAGGAGCAAATGTCAAACTTGGAGAGACGGAGGGATGACAGTCACAGAAGAAGCCCCTGTGACCAACAGGCAGATCCAGGGGACACAGATGGGGAGGTGATTGGAGGCACCACATCTTGGGAGGACAAGAGACCCCAGAGGGGTCCTGGCTCCAGTGCCAGGAGTCCCTAACAAGGCAGTAAGGGGTGGGGGCTTTGGTAGGGGGGTTGGTGTGATGGCATAGCCAGAGCATTACTGGTTACCACAATCAAGTTAATTAATACATCCATCACCTCACATAAGTGTGTGTGTGTGTGTGTGTGTGTGTGTGTGTGTGTGTGTGTGTGAAAAACACTTAAGATCTGGGGCCGACCGAGTGGCTCGGTTGGTTAAGAGTTGGCTTAGAGCACAAGCTCTGAGCAGCAGGACCACCAGTTCGATTCCCACATGGGCCAGTGAACGCTGTGCCCAAGCTGAGCTGTCGCTGAGCTGCCAACATGTGGCAGGATGGCTCAGCTGGTGTAAAAACAAGCTTGCCTGTTCGATGGTGGCTACGCCCACCCACAACTAAGACTGAACTTGGCACCTTGAGCTGAGCTGCCACCTTCAGTGGATAGAGTGTGCTCTCTTAACAACAAGGCTGCTGGTTCGACTCCCACATGGGATGGGGGCTACGCCCACCCACAATTAAGATTGAACACAGCACCTTGAGCTTAGAGGCCACGAGCTGCTGATGGGCAACCAGATGGTGACTGGCACCCTCCACAATGAAGATTGAAGAACAACAACTTGACTGGTCCCCTTCCCCAATTCCCCAACACTGTTCCCCTCCCCTAATTCCCCAATAAAATATTTTTTACAAAAGACAAACAAACAAGAAAACCACTTAAGATCTACTCTTTTAGCAAATTTCAAGTATACAATATAGTATTATTGACTATAATCACCAGGATGTACATTAGATTCCCATAACTTATTCATCTTATAACTTTGTTTGTACCCTTTAACCATCACCTCCCCATTTCTCCCACTCTCCAGCCCCAGGCAACCACCATTCCACACTTTGCTTCTATGGGTTTGACTATTTTACATTCATTATATATGTGGTATCATGTAGTATTTGTCCTTCTGTGTCTGGCTCATTTCACTTAGTATAATGTCCTCCAGTTTTATCCATGTTGTTCAAATGGTGGGATTTTCTTATTTTTGAAGGGTGTGTATGTGTATCACATTTTCTTTATTCATTCATCCCTCCATGAACACATAGGTTGATTCCATATCTTGGCTATTGTGATAATGCTGCAATAAACATCAAAGTGCAGATATCTTTTCTAGATACTTCTTTCATTTCTTTTGGAAATATACCCAGAAGTAGGGTTGCTGGATCGTATGGTAGTTCTAGTTTTAGTTTTTTGAGGCATTTCCATACTGTTTTCTATAATGGCTGTACCAATGTATATTCCCAGAAAAAGTGTACAAGACTTCTTTTTTCAACATCCTTGCCAATGCTTGTCAGCGCATCTTTTTTTTTTAATGCATTTTTTTTTTGAGGGCAGTGTCATTGGCCCTCATATGTGGGACCAAACCGGGGCCGCTGGCTTCCCAAGCCAGCGCTTAACCACTGCGCCACTCGGCCGGCCCTCATCTTTTTGATAATAGCCATCCTAACAAGTGTGAGATGATATCTCATTATGGTTTTTCCCTGGTGATTAGTGATGTGGAACACTTTTCATGTTCCTGTTGGCCATTTATCTGTCTTCTTGGAAAAATGTCTATTCAGGTCCTTTGCCCATTTTTAAATGGATTACTTGGTTTTTTTGTACAAGTTGTACGAGTTCTTTATATATTTTGGATATTAACCCAATATTCAATATATGGTTTGCAAATATTTTCTTCCATCCTGCAGGTTGTCTTTTCATTTTGTTAATTGTTTCCTTTGTTGTAAGAAGCTTTTTAGTTGGATGTGATACCACTTGTCTATTTTTGCTCTTGTTGCCTGTGCTTTTGTTGTCATATCCAAAAAACCAAATCATTGGGCCGGCCGAGTGGCGCGGTGGTTAAGCGCTCGCTTGGGAAGCCAGCGGCCCCAGTTCGGGTCCCACATATGAGGGCCTGTGACACTGCCCTCAAAAAAATAAAAACAAAAAACAAAAAACAAAATCATTGTCAAGACCAATGTCAAAAAGCTTTTTCATTATTCTTTCTTCTTCATTATTCTTTTTTCATTATTCATTCATTATTCATTATTCTTTTTATTCTTTCATTATTCCTTTAAGTCTTTAGTTAATTTTTGTGTATGGTGTAAGATAAGGGTATGTCAATTTCTTGGGGGTTTATCCCTTTGCCTGGCATCAAACTCTATACATCCTGAAACTGGCCAAAGTGCCCCCATCTATGCACCTTGACTGTTCAATACTAGGACCAATGCCTGCCAAGGCAAGGGTCTGGCCATTGATCAAATAACTGGCATACTGATTTACTGACAGGTCAATTAAGCACCAAACATATTGCCAGATCAGCGATTGATAGACAGATCATCAGCCTAGCTGGCTAAGGATACAGTTTGTACCTTAAGTACCTTGATCCCAACCAACACTTAGCACAGTGCCTGGCTCAGAGCAGATGTTCAATAAATGGCTGCCATATTAGTCACATGGCCCGCCTATCACCAAAGAGAGGCTGGGAAATGTAGTCTTTATTTTATTAAAATCAATTACAAATCAGGGTTCTAGAAAGATAGGGGAATGGAGATTGGAGGGCCACTAGTGGTCTCTCCTATAACACAGTGAATGAGTTCTGGTTTAAGGATGTAGACACTTGAAGGCAACATCTCGAGTTAAGAGGTGAGATTGGAGAGCTTTGGAATTTTGGAGTTGCCTCATCTGTAGAACTTTCCTAGGGCCACCATTTCTCCCTTTACCCACTGGTGTCCTAGGGAGATGCTGAGCTGAGAGGCAGAGAGAGGCCACTTTGAAATGATTGTTTTCTATTTCCACAGGCCTGGCCTTGAGGAAATATAGTCTTAAGTTCTCCTTGATTCTACTCATCATAAAATCTTACAAAAGTTCCCAGTCAAGACCTGACTTCAGTGCTCCTGATCACTGTGGGTCCTAAATTCTTTGCAGACAGGCCCATTCAGTGTCACAGGCTTCAATTCAATTAAGAAGTAAGAAGCAGAGGTCCTGAAAACTCTCCCTCCTTGCCCCTTTGCTGAAATTGCATCAGCATACAGGTACTGTGACAAGATCCGGACCCCAATGCCTGGGTTCAAATTTCAGCTCTGTCACTGTATGGCTTTGTGACCTTGGGCATATTGCTTTACCTCCCCGAGTCTCAGTTTCCTCATCTATAACATGGGATGAGAATAAGAGTGCCAACCTCAAAGAGCTGTGTCAGTGGTGAGAACAGAATGTAGCGGGTGGTAAGAACTCAAAAACTCTTAGGTGTTATTAGAAACGTGGACAGTCATTTGAGGCCTGTTTATTCTGCCTCTCCTGCTTTTTGAAGGGTAAACGGCCCTGCCTTGTCCATCTCATGTACCCCTCTCCGCTCCCCCATGCACAGAGTAGAGAATATGCCAGCGCAGTCTGAGTGCAGAGTTGGCATGGAGTACAGGTCTGGGTTTACATAACTCTTCTGGCCTAGGTGCTAGGCGCCCTCCTCTCTTCCCTCAGCTTCAGCCGCATCCCACCCAGAGGTGCTGAGGTGGCCAGCACTGCACCATGGGTGTGAGGTGCCTACCCCTTCCCACTCTGCTTTGAAGAAACATGGTGGGGTTGAGGACCCAAGGCACAGGTCATCAACCTACCTTGCATTCAGATCATCCCTCTCCTGGAGCACAGGATAATGGGGTGAAAATAAAATTTGCTTCCAAGCTTCCCTCTGGTTCCTTGAGCATCACTTTTCTGCATATTTATGGTAATCATCCCTGCAACAAAAACAGTGACTTCACTGTCTAAATAATAAGGTAATTTGTTACAGCTAATTACTCAAGGACTTCCTTAATCTCAATTAAAAGATCCAAGAGGATTCCTGCCCCCCTCTCATTCCAGTGTTCCTGAAGTTCCCCCTAATGTATTCTGGATCACAGATTAGTGGGGAGCCGAGAATGGTCCTTGCTGGGCAGAACTGCTAAAATCCATCCCAGCAACGTGAAGCAGTGATTTATTGTGACATGGAATGTGGGACATTTCCCCAGCTTTTGTGATTGTGGTAATGAAGCTGTAAACCAAATAGCATGAAATGAGGCAAGGCCTTACAATTTAATCAGCTCGTAAACAGATCTACTGCATCAAGCAAATGACATTATTATCCATCCGAAGTAAATCATGCTAATCTCGGGAGATAAAATCAACATCGTTAATGGTCACATGTCATATTCATCAACACTAAACCATCCCCTTTGACAGATTAATCCTAACTACAGCTCCCAGGATGTATGGTAATAGGGCTTGTAGCATGCATTTCACTCCGTGCCAGGCTAACCAGCACTCTTAGGCTGCTATTACAAATAATTTTTTTTATTGATTTACATATTTTAAAATGCATTTAAGGTGAGGCACCATTAAAAACCCTGTCACCCACCCATATTTCTTCCCTACATTCCCAGACTTTATTAATAGGAATGGGAAGACAAACTCAGTAAGCCTTATAAATACTTTGTTTAGGGCACTGTTAGGGGCAATTAAGGTCAAGACTTGGGGGGTTTGGGGGCAGGAGGGACAGGTGAGGAGCAGAAGGGGTGATAGGAAGAAGGCACCCTCTTGTAGCTCACGGACAAAGGGAAATTGCAGGATCCTTTGCTTTTTGTTTTCCCTAGAGATGCTAGGGAGAAGGGGAATAAATTCTCCCCCAAATCTTCTAGCTGAGCCTCCCCCTCCCACTTTCACTAACCCCCTAGCTCTACCCCATCATCTCAGCCTTATGGTAAGTGTATTTGTGCTTACGTATTGGTCATTATATCCTGCCTGCTGACTTCAAACGCCAAATGTATTTATTTATCATGAGGCTGACCTAGGATGAATGCTCCTGGAAAAGTGTCCACTATTCAAAATGTCACTTCCCTTCAACAGGCCGTGCATTATATTGACAGGCATACTTTCAGAGGCCCCTGAATGACGAGGATGAATGGAGGGCTGCCATAGCAGCCAGCACTGCTGCCTGGGCTGAGTAAGTGGATGAGTAGGTGAGCGAGTAAGTGAGTGGGTGGGGTGCCCAAATTATCTACGCCCTCACCCAGGAACTCAGAAGCAGTGGGATCCAGGACTATGACAGGAGATGCCACATGGAGACTTTCAGGGCTGCATTTCTCAGTGACAAGCAAATAGGCACCCACCTTATCCCAGTCAACATTTCAATGGGCACATTGGAGGGGTTTCTTGCCCACCAATAGAGCCAGTAGGGGGTGGAGGGTTGGAAAAAGGGTGTTGTTATTGTTCTTCTGAATGAAGAGGGTGGGGGTCCAAGGACCACCACTTTTAGCCATGTAGACCTTGCACTATGTAATGGCATTCCCAGCAATTATTCAGTGCTGCAACCCTGCAGTCATCATTGAATCATGCCCACATCAACCTGGATAGAAATCCAGGAAGCAGATGAATTTTGGAGGAAAATGTACCAGAGTCAAGCTATTAAACTCAACTGAAGCCCTTTTCTTGATACACTGAAAAGACCCCACCTCGGCTTAAGTGCACCGAGGTAAGGCTCAGACACTTCCAGACCCCCCCACCCCCAAGCATGCTTTGTATAGCCTTCCTCCCACTATAATTTATTTCAGAGGTGGGGTGTTTGATAGCTACAACAGGAGCCTGAAAAACTCCCCAGCCCAGGTCTGTTTTATAAAATTGCATCTATCGATTAGACCAACTAATGAAATGATGCAGTGTAAATTAACTTCACGGCTTAGGTGGCACCAAGTTCAAGTGGTTAGAACCCACTGAGCTTTAAGACTCTAAAGATTTTGTGTCGAGGATTTTCCAGGATCCTGCCTGAGAACCAAGGAGGTTGCCTGCTCTACTCGTTGGGGACCAGGGAGGCTGAGGAACTGCCTTTCCCTGGAGCTGCTCGGTCAGAGTTGGCATGGGTTAGAGCAGGGGTTCAGGAGCCTTAGCATGAGTCAGGAGCACTTGGGAGCTTGTTCAAACACCGATTGCTGTCCTTCCCGCCCCGCTCCCAACCCCCAGAGTTTCTTACTCAGGAGGTCTGAGGTGAGGCCAGAGGATTTGCATTTCTAGCAAGTACTCAGGTGGTACCCCTGCTGCTAGTCCTGGGACCACACTTTGAAAACCAGGGTTTGGGGGGCAGGAAGATCTATGCCAGGGAAGGGCAGAGAGGGCAGGGAGGGAGGTGTAGGTGAAGAGCATTAGGCTCCCAGGTACAGGTGACAAGCCCAGACATGGGTCATGGCAGGAAGCTGGGGCCCAAAACAGGAAGTGAGGTCATGAGTGGGGCCTCCATATCTCTGAAGGTTTTCCTATTCTAAGTTTCTGTGACTCTGAGAGTGCCAGTGAGCAAAGTGGGCCTGACAAGCCAAGGTTCAGAACCCCAGAGGTACGTCCTGGAGGCCAGAGTTGGTTGGATTCCAGCCCAAACCCCGCTGTTGCCTGCAGTCCATCCCCTTCCTTCTGGTCTTCCCCTCTCTTGCCTCCTCTGTGAAGAGGGAGTGTTCCACTAGATTTCCTCCAAAATTCCTTCCATTTCCGATAGGTATGAGGCTATGCCAGTGTTTCCCACCCTTATTCTCCTTGGAAAATGGGTTTCATGGTCAGGTAAGTTTGGAAAAGTTTTCAAAACGTAAGACCCCTCTTGGAGTTTTTTATATTCACACATTAAAAGCTCTTAAGAACCCTGAAGTCAGGAAACCTGTTTAACTTTATTTAACAGAGCATTTCCCAATCCTATTGGAAGGATCCTTTTTCCACTTAATACCCATTAACAACCCTAAGACTTATTAATTAGCTCTAGGGTTCTACGGAACACACACTGGGAAACACTGTCCAACGCCAACGGTTGAGACAAGAGGCAGATGAATATCTCAGCATCTGAACATGCCTTCACCCCTGTGTCCAAAGGCGCAGGCCACTTCCCCTTGGCTCCCAGCACCTTGGTGCATTAGCACAGCCAGAAAACATCAACTGAGCACCTGACACATGCCAGGGACTGAGCTGGGCACTCAACTAATAGTAGACAGAGAGCTCCTGCCCTCAAGGGGCTCCCTGGCTGAGGTGCAGGGGCAAGCCTAGGTGCTGCCTTGGCCTGGCAGGGAAGTGTAGAGATTCTAGCCAAGCTTGGGGCCATTTGGCCCTCCCTTTCCATGGGCTGATATCAATTTGCCATTGGCGTCACTAGTAGATTTGCTCCATTCAGTCTCAGCTGCCTATAAAGCATACAAACATGTTCATTCATTCATTTAACAAAAATATATCAAGCTGATTCAGCTTCTGAAAGTGGAAGTTCTGGGTTCCACGGATGCCTCTGCTTCATCGGGGCAGGTCCTGATCATCTCAGCACCCCCACTCCCATCCTCCCCCTTCCGCATTTTCTAGTCTCCAGAGTGAGATTCCTCTCTGAACATTATTTTTTTCCCCCCTGGGTCCTTTTTC
This sequence comes from Aselliscus stoliczkanus, assembly GCA_033961575.1. NCBI lineage: Eukaryota > Metazoa > Chordata > Mammalia > Chiroptera > Hipposideridae > Aselliscus > Aselliscus stoliczkanus. The sequence goes on from CM066729.1 coordinate 132,172,624, forward strand.
CCTAAACCTGTGAAAGCAAAAGCCAGGATGAGCCTTTGTTTCTCTGCTATCCCATCTCTCCCCATGCAGCACAGAACAGGCTAGCTTGAAGGGGTATGGGTGTCGGGGGAGACAAAGAGAAGGAGATAGTCAGGGTTGTTAAAAATTAATTAGTCGTTCAAACATATCATGCTACCATAAAACAACAGCAATTTTTAAATATGCCCTTTTGAAAAGCACACTGGCCTCTGGATTGTGCTACAAACACCTTCCCTGGTGAGTATCAGAGCTCTGTGAGGCCAGAATGTCAATGTCAAGATCATTCATTCATTCGTGTGCCAGAATAGACAGCCGCTGTTTCCTTAAGAAAAATTCTTGTCTTGCTTGTACATTCTCTTCTGGCCCGCTGCCTACAGAGGGAGGGTGGCCATTCATTTGGATAAGTCTTGATTAGGCTTCTTAATTTTCATAAAAGGCAATCAACCTGACAGTCCCCAGGTTGACTTAAAATGTTGTTTTTAAAATTATTATGAAAGTAATACCTACTTACCATAAAAATGTTACGAAAACGGTTAATTTAGAAAGTGAGTCTGCTGTAACCTTACCTCCCCAAGATAACCACTGTTAGACATTTGATCTTTATTTCTCCAGATTTTGCCTTCCTAGCTCACCTTTTCAATAATACTGATCTGCTTCATTCTTCTTAACAAAACTGCATTGTTTTCTTGGTTAACATTTTAAAAATTATTTTTAAAATCTAAACATACTGCATAATTATAGTAAGGAGGGCTTAGGTAAACTATAGAATTCGCTCCCCCCCAGGGTCGCCAATTTCTGACGTATTCTTCTGGAAATCTTCTATACCCCTATGTTGTTTTATTATTTCTTTTTTTTTTTTTTTTTTTTTTTTTTGAGGGCAGTGTCACTGGCCCTCATATGTGGGATCCGAACCTGGGCTCCCAGCATTCCAAGCCAGCTCCCAACCACCGTGCCACTCGGTTGGCCCTTATTATTTCATTTTTAATCCAAGCAGGATCCTACAATACCTACTCTTCTGTAATATGCTTTCTGCACCTAATAGTGTCTTATGCAACTTTTCCTCACAGCATGTATCACCTCCTTTGCTCCTGTTGATGACTGCACAGTATTCCACAGTACCGATGTGCTGTAATTTATGTAACTAGATCCAATTCTCAGCCACATGCAACACTTGAATTCCAGGTCTTTGTCAGAAACAAGAGCTTCAAACTGCCCACTGCCCAGTCTCTAATTAAAGCAGAGCTGAAAGACACACTTTGCAGGATGAAGTTGAAGATGAAGTTGGGGTTAGTCCCTGCATTTTTCTAGTATCTAGGTCTCATTCCTGAATGAAGCCATCTATTGGTGAACCGTGTATTTGATCCACATCTCCTGGATGTCCCAGGCAGGTGCCTTCACAATTTCCAATGCAGGGGCATTCACAAGCCCTGTTCCTGCTCTACCCATGAGGATGCCAACCGTTGGTGATCCACATGAAGTCCATGCAAAAGTCTCATTTATTTTGAGGAACTGGTCTGCTTCTCCTTTAAGGACCTTGTGACATTTGTAATTAACCATGTTGCTTATTTTCCCTTTTTGCTTTGGCTTCCGGAAAGCCCAGAACCAAATTTTAGTAATTACATAAAATTTTGTGTGCACATCTGCTTGTTATTTTTTTCCTTTCATCTTATCTGTATAGTATTTTATATTTCTCCTAGACTTTTCGTTTTAAAGATCTTTTTTTGAAAAAAAATCTTGATTTTTTTTGTTTTTGAACTTTTCTCTTTCTGTGTTGCCAAGATTTCTAATTTTTGTTGCTACCCTTGAAAGTCACCTCTTTTGTCTTTTTAATTACAGAATAAGCCAGAGACTTAGAAAAATAGTTTTGGAAGATGCTTTTCTGACATTACCCCTTTCTGTTCTAATGCTTTCCCCTCCTCTGTTGATGTGGAGAGGGTTGGAGGGTACTGTGAAGACCACAGAAGCAAGGTAGGGCAGTAAGCAGTTGGCCTGACTGGAGAGCTTTGTAGCTCAAGGACATGGGGCAAAATTCATTCAAACTGCCTGGGCTCCCTTGAAACGAGGTGGGAGACTGCTAGGCTGCTCCCTGCCTCAACTCTAGATTTACGGGGCCTTTCCTAAGCCTGAGAAGTGCCTCGTCCTAATAGGACTGCCAGTCCTGGGATCAGCTTGGAAACTGGTAAGGCCAACTTGGGACTTGCAATGCTTTCAGTGTCAGAGTCAGGAGGGACCCTGGGTCTTCCACTAAATAAGGGGCAGGAGGTGGCAGTCCCTAGAACTCAGTGGGTTAGATGCTGTCCTGTCACCTTACATGAGGAATGGCTGTGATAAAATAATAACCAGGAACAGTAGGTGACCCAGTTTGAACAAAGGGGCTAAGGATCGATGTTCTGCAGCCTCTGCCTGCTTTGTGGGTCCTTTTGCTACAACATTATATATTATATGCAAATCGCAGCACAAACTTAAGGCCGCTTTTCACGTCAAGTGGCTTCTTTGAGCCTATATGTTATATTTTACAGATCTTGGACAGTAACATTTTTCTTTTTAGTGCAAAGTTGCTCAAGGTTCATCTGAGACTCTTTTAAATTGCTGCTTTCAGAGAAATAACAATGTAAAATGACACGATGATGTATGGCCCCATCCAGCCAACTGGGGCTGCAGCAGCCGCAAACGCCACCAAACCTCTGGGAATGAAGCGGTCTCCAGAGCGCCATTGTGCAATTGTCCTAACCGGATCATTTTTAATTAGTTGCAATTAATTTCAAGTGACAGCGTCCTGCAATATCAAGTCAGAGAGTCTCCGGTGCGTGGGTGGGGTTATTAGGAACAGACGGCTAGTGAGAGAAAAGCCAGAGGGAGGTCTCATCACGGGCTTCTACCTACAACAAGATTTCCTGGGTTGGGGGTGGAAGGAACTTCTTCCTAATGATGCAAATGTTCTGATTCTTTCTGGGCTGTGGATAAGCCCTGCTAGGTGGGCACTGATTACACACCCGCACCCATGCGCAAGTGTGTTCCAGCAATTATCTTGCATCAGTTACACAAAGTGGTTCAGCCAGATAACCTCTGCCTTAGTGTAGTAGGAGCAGATCCTGAGAGGAGGATTTGGGCAGGTAGTCTATTTGGAAGGTGACCCCGGGAGTGGGGAAGCGAATCAGGAAAGGGAAGGAAACTGATCAGGGGTATGATATTAAATGAATTAGCCATAGGGGTTCCTGGAGCTCACCCATTGGGGAACTCTGGGAGACAACCTAGAATGTACACCTCAGAGCTATCCTATCCATGGGACAAAGGATATTACACAAGGAGCCTCTTGGCCATTGGTGGAGGACTGCTTCTGAGCTGCTGTGTAAAGGTGCACTGGTGGCTGGAGAAAACTCTCAGGCAGAAAACTGCAGGTGTTAACAGCTGAAAGTCAGGCTTGGATCCCTGACATGGTAAGGGCAAGGGATGGGATGGGCACTGACAGTGTCTGCTATAACCTCTAGGACCCCTTCCAGTCCTAACATCCTGTAATTTTCCCTTGGATATCCCTCTATGCCATTGATATGGGGGGAAACAGGCAGGGAGGGTAAGTAGGGTGACACACCCAAGGCCACCAGCCTTGCAGGGGAGGCTGAGAAGTCAGGCTGCCTGCCTCTGGGTGGCAGGCTCCCCCATCCCGGCTCATCTAGGAATCCAAGCTATCTTGGATGGAGCTATTGTGAGCTGACTGGGTTTCTTTCCCTCCAACCAATGCTGACACTTGCAGATGCTGTGTCCCCTAGCAAACATCTCTGATTTTGATGTTCGCACCCTCTCCCCTGCATCCAGGTTTGGATTCAGAATTGTTCTCATTAGGATTGCTATTGAGCAGTGATAAATGCACAAGAGATAAAACTAGAGAGAGTATCCCTCCTGAGCACCATGTCCTCTAATCAAAATGGTTTGGGGTGCACTGTGTGCATAGAGACACTGTCACTCCGTGTCAGCTGCCTGATTCTTTGGGGCCAAGGGGCTAATCTCCACTTCTAATGCACTTACTACTCTAAACAGTGGATTTAGAACCAGGATCAGGGCACTTAACCTCCATGCCCTGGCTTTTCTGTGAAGGGAGGAAAGCATATATACCACCACCACCACCCCCACCACCCACTCCTCCCTTCTGTTCCCAAAGCCATCCTTCTTTGGTTAATCAGTAAGGAGGAAGTGAGAGCTAATAAGACTTTGCCCTTTTCTCAGGAGTAATAACAACAGCTACAACAAATATTTATGGGGCACTTGTCATATGCCATATGCTATTCTAAGCATTTCATATACCGTATTAACTCTTTTAATTTTCACAACCCAATGAGATAATATTATTATCTCCATTTAGGGGGATAGGGTGGGAACTGAAGCACAGAGAGGTTAAATAGCTTGCTTAAGGTCACCCAGCTACTCAATAGAGGGTATGAACTTGGCAGTCTGAGTCCAGGATGCCATTGATGACGTCAACTACCTCAGGAATTCTGACACCCACTACATTCCACTGAGTTTTGCTTCATGCTTCTCTTAAACTGAAAGACACATGTACTAAAAATTCCTCTTTCCAAAAATGCAGACCTAACTCTTTTTTCTCTCTTTAAAAAATGGAAATGGATTACTGCATTCATTTGGGGGACCTCTGGAAATAACTGGAGAACCCAGCATTGCCTCCTTCCTTCCAGGACCTGGGCCCGCTGTCCGCTTTGGGTTAGAACACAAGAATCCTCACTGGGAACATGTGGTCATCCTCCAGGTATCACTAATGCAGCCCCTACCTCCAGAGGAGCCAAGTTCTCCTCTTTTTTTTTATTTTATTTTATTTTTTTTAGGGCAGTGTCACTGACCCTCATATGGTGGGACCCGAACCGGGGCCGCTGGCGTCCCAAGCCAGCTCTTAACCACTGCGCCACTCGGCTGGCCCTAAGTTCTCCTTAATCACCCTTTATGAGACGCTCATTTGTTAACTTATATAAACCCTGTCTCTGCGCTTGGCCAATCTTCCCATTTACCAAGGATGCCTCTTTGCCTGCAAAGTCGCTTTGAAGTCACTATCACCACATCGGACTTCTTGCCCCAGTCCTCAACATGTCTTGTCTTTGGACTTCCAATAAACTGTTTTTCAACAGTCCCAGAATTTGGGTGGCTTATTTGTTTTTTCAGTGATTTTCTGCCATTTTTTTTTTTTTTCCTAATCGGTCTTTACTTTCTCGAGATTATTGTGAAATTTCTGTTCTAAAGTCTGAGTTCTCTCCATTTTGCCCAGCTCTTTCAAGCTGTGTGATGGAGTTTTCCAGAGTTTGCATTACTTTGCTATGGATGCCCTTCTCCTGTGTTTCCCCACAGGGATTCCTGCACCATTAGACTTGTGCATGTCAGGTCTGCCAGACAGGTTAGTGACCTTTTCCCCTGGGCCATAAAAGATGACCACTTCAAGTCTGTCTTTGGGGAACTTATGTATTTATTAGGACACAAGTGACAACAAAGGGCTTCATTTAAGGAGGAAGAAAAGCAGGCTTTGGGTGGGGCTGTGGGATTAAAGCAGCCAGACCAGGCTTCCTGGAGAAGTTGCTGAGGCTAGAATTCTCTGCTGTAGCTCTCAGCCCACCAGACTCACAGCCCCCTTTTATTATCAGGGCTGTCACACCCCATTTACTATCCCAGGACAGAAAGCAGAGATAATATAACCAACCTATCCACATATTTTTAAAAATCAATATATTGACCCAACTATAATATAAAGGAGAAATCAAAGGAAAGCAAGTTATAATAAAATAATACATATTTCAATATGTAAATGCTCAGCAATAATGGTGACATTGAATACTTACAGCTAAACAGAAAACCACACGATGGGACAGCTGTCAGTAACTCCTGCGACGGGGTGTGTGCTGGTGACTTAAGGCTCCTGAGAGATGTGCCCACATGAATGGCAGTTTCTGAAATGGTGAACAATTCTTGGTAAGGTTTTGTACAGAACAGAGGACAATTTCCCTCTCAATCACCGCAGGTGTTGCATTCCTAGAAAATTCAGTGTATATGAAATCATGCAAAAATACTCTGCTTATATCTTGGTTTGGGCCCAGCTCATTGTAAACAGATTTCTCCACCAGGCTCACTGTCAAGCCTAGGACCTCTCCCATGGCTGAGCAGGTCGTGTACTGCATAGCCATTTACTTCATCACATAAGTGAATGGTGCCCCCTAGGGTTGTGGAGAACACAGCAGCTTGCTTGGGATTTTTGAAAGTTGCATGGAACATGGAAGAATTAATTCTTCATGGCATGGGACTGTCCTATACATTGCAGTATGCAGAAAACACTCCCAGGTCCTCCCCACACACAAACTAAATGCCAACGTTGTAACAATAAAATACCCCCACAAAAGTCCAAACTCACCCTTGGGCAACACAACCCCTTTGAGAACCACTGCCTTAGAGCTAATTGTGGCTCCAGCCTCTCCCACCAGCAGGCAGCCTCTTCCTGACACCTCTTTATTGCTTCCTCCATTCATTTTTCCCTTCCCACTCCTGCCCCATTCCAGCCTTTATGGCCTCATTCCTGGGCTCCCTGCTTCTGGCCTCAGCCACGGAACCCTCCCAGCCCTGGAGCACAAAGTTCTTTCTCTCTTTGTCACTGCACTCAGAATTCAGACCCACACTAACAGTGCTTCTTGCTCTGACCCCAACCTTTCCCAGTAATCGTTCCTCCCACCCCATTCTCCAAGCATTCCCACCTCCAAATGTTTGTTTCCGCCATTCCCCTTCTTGGCCAAACCCTATCATCCCACTACCTCCCCCATCTCAGCCCTTAGGCGCCACTTCATTCACCAGCCTTTCCACAGGTGTATGGTCAGAAGCAATGTGTTACATGGTGTTTTATCTGTAACTCTTATAGACCATAACACCTTTGTGGAGTGTTTTTCTCCCTCTGAAAATTAGAATCTCCCCAGAGCAAGGACCAGGACTTACCACTCTTGGGGACCTGCACTGGGGCTCAAGGTTGGGTTGAAGGTAGGGCTAGCCTAGGAGGGGCATGGATTTAATCAATGGGCTGCCGGGAGCCATGTGGCTTTCTGAATGGGGACTTGAAGCAGTGGTGGCTTCCAGGGATTGCTCCAGTGAGGTGGGGCACATAGTATTGGGGCAAAGAGTGAAGGCTGATCCATCTTACAGCAGCGAAGGATGAGAACTTGGTTTCCCAGGAGAGAGAAAATCAGAAGAAGCCCTGAGTCCACTCCGTCTGGGAGATGGTTGGTGCTACCACCTTCCACCAGGGTGAGGGTGGACAGTGGTCATGTGGAGAGAACACTGGTCTCGGAGTCCAAAGGCCTGGGTTCAAGTCCTCAGTCTTGCTGTCATACCCACAGGAGCACATGGTGCAGGGTGGCCCACCTTACCAGGAGGTTCCAGTGAGAAGGAATTTTACCAACTTGTCCCTGGCTAAATTAAATCCACTTTACTACTCTTTGGCCTCATTTTTAAGGCACCAATCTCACTAAACATCTTCTGCGCCTCCCTCCTAAACTAGATAAGGCTTAGCCATACAAATTATTGTGCATTATTTTATTAGAGTGGTTACATTATTATAGGATAGTAATAATAATAATAGCCTATATTATTACCCAAAGGAAGGTACCCTTGTTCAGTATGCTGTCCTAATCTATGCCCTGCTCACCGTTATGTTCTATACTTAGCCCACCTTGTACAGAGCTTCTCTCTTGACCTTTGTCTCCACTGTCATCTCAGCAGGGCCAGGAAGGGAGAGTGGATGAGGCCCGTGGGGCCTGGGCAGGGACTTTAGAGAGCTCTGCCCAGTCTCTCCTCCTGTCCACCAAGCTTCCTCTTTAGAAAGGTGCCCCCATATTCCCCTTGTACTGGGTCCTCAGGTCCTTCCTTATTTTAGGGGCTCCCACCTGTCTTGTGACCTCAGAGTTTCCTGCTGTGCAAAGGGTATGGCCATGAGCAAGGCTGCTTCTAGTGACTTGAGACCCAGAGAAGGTGAGCAGGATGGGAGGGTGTACTGGTGACCTGAAATAAGCAACAAGAGCTCCCCTACAGAGTACAAACTGATGGGTGTTGTGGTCGGGAACCCTGAGGGAGACAGGGAGTGATGGGCTGCCCGGACGGAGACAGAGAAGGGTTTTGTTTTCACAGCCTGGGCTCTCAAGCAGCCTCCCTCACCCCTCACCACTGAGTTGCTCTGTAACTGGTGACCTTTGCCCTTTGTACCGCCTTCCCCCGCAGGTGCAAAAGCTGCCAGAATAAAGGTCCAAATCTTAACTTTCTCTGGTGCCTACACAGGGCCCAGCCTGAGACTGAGTACATATCAATGTCACTTGAGAATCAGATTCTTAAAGTACAGATGCCTAGGCCCCGTTTGGAGAATTTAATTTAGCAAACATGGCTGGTGCTTGAATTTATGTATTTTTCTCTTAAATCTATACAGTGACTAGCACAGAGTCAGGAGAGACCTTGGCAGTTGAGCAGAAACAACTGGCCACCTCCTGGCTGAAGGCTTGAGCAAAATTGGCAAGGGGAGCATCTCTAAGTTTATGGCTTTGTCTCTCAAGCAGGAGGCCCTAGGAGGCCCCAGAGAATTACAACAGCTCACAAAGCAGGACATTGCCTCAGGCTGGGCCCAGGTCCGCTCCAGCCAGCCAGCTGAGGAGACAAAGGGCCTGTTCACCTCCAGGGCTGGGCCTGTCTCCTGGGCCAGGGGCTGTGACGGGGCCTTGCCTGGACTTCAGCCTCCTCTGCTGTGCTGCTGTGCTGCCATGGGAGGCTCAGTGGGGCAGGCCTGGCAAATCCCTGGACAGAGAAGGGAGGTGTGTGTGTGTGTGTGTGTGTGTGTGTGTACGTGCAAGCTCAGTCTCTCTGCTGCTATTGCTGCTGCTGCTGCCGCTCCTGCTGCTGCTGTAGTCTGGCTGGAAAGCAGATGTTTAAAGTCCCCATTGTAACTTCATCTCACCCAGGGGTGGGGACTTGCCCGAGGCTACTGGTGAAGGTGAGGGATGGGGTGGAAGTGGAATGGGGGACAGAAGAGGGAGGACTCTGAGATTTCCCTCTGGCCATTTTGAACAGGACCAGGTAGGGGCAGGAAGCTGGTGCCCAGACTCCCAGCTGAAGCTGAGCAGTAGCCACCCCCCAAACCGTCACACAGGGCCTGACTCTAATGTCTTCTGATGGGACAAATTGGTGAGTACAACTATTAGCTGGGTGACATCAAAAGGCATTAATCTCTGGTTCCCGAGCAAGACCAGCACCACATTAGTGCCTCGCACCCAGTCATTATTAAGACTTTAGCCCAAGGGTGTAATAAATGTTTTATGGCATGCAAACCAAGGTAATGGAATGCAAATCCCATAATATAGCCATACATTTATTTTCTAATGGAGCAAATGATGATGTATTTTATCTGAGAAGAGCTGCCGATAGGGTCTGCTTGGGAAATGTGAAGTTAGGGACCCAAAGGGTGAGTGGGTGGCCCTGTTAGTGTGGGAACTTGGGGTGAGCAAGTGGGGGGCTGTGCTGGGACTTCTCAGTGGTCAAGCTTTAGTGCACACAGCCTTCTGGACAAGCCCATCGCTCTTGTTCTCATGCCCCCAAATGCCCTCCTTTTAGGGCATATATTGAACATTCTGAAGCTTAATTACATCCCCTTTGCAGAGTGCCCCTCCTCCCTGGAGCCCCCACCCCCACCCCGAGCTGCATACCAATAAGCTACTCAGCTCATATTGGCTTTCCAAAAATATGGCCACATTAAGGTGTGAAATGTTAATGGGATTAAGGGGCGCAGGGCTATTTCTCCAGTGGAGTTAAGACTTGGCACTGGTGCTGTTTTTATTAAGAAGCCAGCATTGTTCAGTTGCAGCCCTGGGGCTGGTGGGGAGGCTAGGCTGGCAACCTGGGGCGGTACAGCCTGGGGAAGGGCTTCGGGTGACTGAGTCCCCCAGGTCTTTCTGACTGCCACTGCTTCAGAAAGAACTTTTGATTATTCCAGTTGTCCAAAAAGAATGCGGGATCCCTTCTGCAGTCAGAGCGCTTCTTTATCCCCCAAACCTTCCCAGTGCCCTCTCTTACCCTCCCCAGGCCCAGGCACACAGTATCCAGCTGAGCAGGAGCTCATGGGCCTGATACTGATGTCTAAGGACCTGTCTTATACCTAGATTTATAGGGATAGCAAAAGGTTCAAGACCTGTCCCTGCCTTCAAGGTACTGATGATCTAACAAGGGACAAGGACGCACATCCGAAATGAAATGATTAGTGTCAAAAGGTACGTGGTTAAGGGCCACTTGAGTGTATATCTGAGGGGTACAAGTTTCCTTGTAAGAATTCTAAAGGGGGAAAAAAAGGCATCCATTGAGAAAAAGGGAAGGGGAATGAAAACCACTGTCCGAAAGGAATCCTGATGAAGATGTTGCTGTGGTGTGGAGGTGTTGAAGACCCCTTCAAATTGAAAAGGCAGGACTTGGCTCTTCCCCGAGAGAGCTCATAGTAGGTGCTCAATTCACACTGGCTTTTAAATACCCTGGAAAACAATAACTGTTTTCAGAGTGCTGGGACTAGATCTAGAAATGGCATTTCAATGCTTGGCAGTGCCTTTGATTTTCTAATATGCCTTCTTGTTTTATAGAATAACATTAACACCAATAATAATTAATTGAGAAATGATATCAGGCCCCATGCTAAACACTTCATTATCTCATTGAATCTTAAAACAACCCTTAGAGGAAAGTACCTTTATGATTCCCACTGAGGAATAATAATAAGGGCACAAGTCTCGAAGTGGGTCTGGCCCACTGATGAGTGAGAGCTGGGATTATAACCAGGTCTCTCTGCTTCCAGAACTCATCCGATACAGACTGCCCCTCCAGATCCAGGGAACAGAAGTCAAAGGTGTAAAGAGCTGTGCTGAAGGACACACAACCATGGTTGCTATGGTTAAGGAGAGCCTTTGGCTCCAGGCCACTGCTATCCCCTGAATCTCAGTGAGCAGCTCTCAGCTTTCATGTGCATATTATCCCAGGAAGAGTCTCCTCAGCTCGAGTGCTGGATAGTCTTACCTTCAACTAGTCTGTGCCCGGGAATAATATCGTCTCATTCTAAGGTAAGTCAAATCAGGGAGAACACAAATAAAAGAATGATAACCATAAATCTGAGTCCCAAATGATTCTGAGCCCACTTTAATTTGAAGATTCTCCATTGATTTATCTGTGCCTGAGCCTCTTCTCAAACATGGATGCTGTAGGCTGATTGTCTTTTCAAAGAATACTTGGGCTGAGATGAGTAGCCCTGGGTTCTGCTCTGGTTTGACCTGGTAAAGCCCCAGAATAGGCCTTAAAGGGACACTATCCTCCAAGGCCCAGAGAATGAGCCAAGCCCACCTCTGGGGGAGGAGAATAGCAATTAACTCTGAATTCTTCAGATTGGATCTGAAAACAGATAGGTGTAAACACTCAGCAACCTGGACAGGGCCAGGTCTAGAGTGAGGTGAGAGGAGCCTACGGTGTCAAACTTAAGGAGGCACTCACTCTCAGAGTCATGCAAATGCAGGCCTTAAAAATGAATGCTGGGGTGGCTGGTTAGCTCAGTTAGTTAGAGCACAGTGCTCATAACACCAAGGTTGCCGGTTCGATCCCCACACCCTCCACAACTAGATTGAAACAACTACTTGACTTGGAGCTGATGGGTCCTGGAAAGACACACTGTTCCCCAATTAAAAAATTAAAGAATGAAAAATAAATGAATGCCCCTAAAATCATGTGCTCTAGGTGCCTCTCTTGCCAGGGCCTGACCCTGAATTGCCCTGACTCTATCACAAAAAGGAAAGTGGAAAGGAGCCCATGTCTCTTTGGCCTACCATTGAGTTGGGGGAGGGGAAGGATGGCTTCCAATGGGTCCCTGTACCTAGAAAGCTTGGGACTCAGGGGATTAGCAACAGAAATTCTAAGGAAACTGATCTATACAAGTGTACATAAGAAAAACTTGAGGTGTTCAACAGGCTCACTTAAGTGAAAGTCCAGTGGTTGTCAAGCCTTAAGCAGGGCTGGATCCAGCTACCCAACGTCCTTAACAATCTTTTTCTTTCCATCACACAATTCTGCTTTCCTTGAAATTCTTCTTGGGCACAGACTAGTGGAATGTAAACAGAGAGCATTTAGACCTGGGATAATATGCACATAAAAACCAAGAGGTGCTCATTGTGGTGCCAGGGACAGCATGACCTGAAGTCAGAGGCCCTCCAGCAGGAGGAATGAAGTGATGGCTTCACTCTAAGGCCCAGGAAGCATCTCCCAAGTGAGGGCAAGGTGGCAGCTAGCAGCTCCAGGCATACTTCTGGTCAACCCCAGTGGAGAAAATGAGCTTCTCCTTCCAAGTAGTTGCAGCAATAGCTTCCATTAGCCCACCGCCAGCCCCATGCCCATCACTGACCTAATCACTGTGGCCAAGAGGCTGAACAGCTCTGATTGGACCCCAGACGCTCAACCCCATTTGAAACCACACAGACTTAGTGACAGATGTGGGTTCCCCAAAGGAGAATCTGAGCACTCTCTTGGAGGAGGGATGGATGTTGGGTAGGCAAACTTAAGAGTGGTCAATCAAGAATTGGAGACCACTCTAAAACCCTGGCTGCACCCAGATCTCTGGGGGCCCAAATCTGCGTGATTTGTGAGTATCTTCTGGAAGCTTTCCTCAGGCATGAAATGCTTCTTGCTTATCTTTGGCCACCTAACCCTCTCCCCTAAGCGACTGGCCAATGACTTGTGCATTACAGTCACTCGGTAAGAATTTGCTGACGTTATGAAAGAATGAATGAGGAACTGTGCTGGGGCTGGGCCCCAAACTTTTATTAACTGCGAGGTTAAAAGCTATCGAGGGTCAGAGGCACCACAAAGGGGCAGAGGGAGTGAGTCAATTAACACCTGCCTTTTTATTTCCAAATCGAATTGTTGCATGAGGTTTGGGGATGATGTAACCACTCGGCAGTGGCGTCGGGGTAGGATTTATGAGTCATGGTATGCGGAGCGATGGTTTGCGCAGGCAGCTGGTGAGAGGCACTTACCCTGACTGCCCTCGCTTGGAAGTCTCCCTAAAATAACCATTGTAAGACATGAAGTTCCCTTGACAGTTATAAACCTGTCCCCCTGTGTCCAAGGTGGACCTGAATTGAGTCACTTTTTCCTGGGCTTGTTTATAATTTTTTTTTTTTTTTAAGGGCAGTGTCACTGGCCCTCATGTTTGGAATCCTAACCTGGGCCGCTGGTGTCCCAAGCCAGCTCTTAACCACTGTGCCACTCAGCCGGCCCATCCTGAGCTGGTTTAGAATGGTGTCCACTTTAGGCCTGGCTTCGTGCTGGGAGGAGAAAGGAGTGGGAATGTTGGGTAGTAGAAGGGGGAAGGGAGAGGCAGGATTAACTCAGCTTTGGGTCCCAGGAATGGGGACATGGCTCCATCGGAGACTTCTTAGGATGGTTTACATTTGAGTAAGGAATGGTATTAACCAACACAGAGAGTCTATTTGTTCATGTCCATTCACTGTATCCTACCTGAGATGAGCAAGTTTAGCCAGCCTCTGCTGGAAGTTTCTGGGAATGTGGCTGATGTGGCTGGACTCACTGACCACACTATGGCCTGATCTAAGGCTTGTGGAGGAAGTAAGAAGGCAGGCTTCCCCTCCAGCCCTACCTACCAGGGCTTGGGTCTAAATAATAGATTTTCAACTGGGTCATTAAATGCTGATTAAAGTACTAGAGAAAAGAACAGGAGGAAAAAAAAAACAGCGAGTGTTGTACATACATACACACTCCCACCTCAGGCCCCCCTTCCCTTTTTCTCAAGCTGCCTCGAAGTTCGTTCCAACCCTCCACTGGAAATGCTATAAAAGGCCAGGTTAATTAAGTCCTATATATTACCAGCGCAAACACTTCCAACTTTATTCCGGCGGCTCAATGAGTGAGGAGGAGGCCAGGCAAGGTCCAGGCAGCTCAGGGTAATAAAACAGAAGACTCAATTACCTTGTACATTTGCAGTTTTTATAAAATCATTTAAAGTTCTCCCAATGAAAATAACCATGGAGAGGGATTGGAATCCTAAAATCCAGCAGGAGCTTAGGAAACCAGGGATTTTAGACATGGGTAAGTCAGTCATATTGGCCATCCCCCTACTTCTGGGCAAGGAGGCCCCTACCAAGGGGCAGCTCAAGTCAAATTAGTGGGAAAGGAGAAAGGGAAGGGGACACCCCCCCCCAGCCCCGCGCAGCCATGCATTGAGTGCCCATCTGGAGTACTATACTGTGCATCTGGAGTACTATACTGGGCTTTACATAACCTGTTCAGGTCGGTGTTATCCCGATTTACAGATGAGGAGTCTGATGCAGCTCAGTAAGTCTTTGGAATCCACCCAAGAGGGACCCAACACCCAGAATCTGTGGTGCTCTGGCTCCTGCACCTCCCTTTAAGCTACCAGGCCTATTATCTGCACAACATGGCCCAATGTTAAGAGAACTATCTCTGGAGTCCATGGGTCTGGATTCAAATCCCAGTTCCACCATTTCCTAGCTGTGTACACTTGGGCAAATTACTTAACCTCTCTGAGCCTTAGTAAGTAGTCTCCTCACCTGTGAAAACAATGCATTGCTAAGAGGAGCAAATGGGACAGTGTATAAGATGCTCAGCCCAGAGCCTAGAGCATGATATACATTGGTTATTACTGTGATTATTACACTATCAACTTGTCATGACCAGCTCATTACATTTTCCAGGGTGATATCCAGTGAACCAGTTATACTAGCCACACGCGTGTGCTAAAGGAAAGGAACTCTCCCAGCTTCTTCCTCTATGCCGTAATGACCCAATTCACAAGTAGATTCTCCTCCTCTGAGTCTCCACAAAGGGCAAGAAACTCTTTCCTATCGAGGAACCCTGTGTTTTTCCCATGGTTGCAACAAAAATAAGAGCTACATATAAGTAAAAACTTTTTTTTTCTTCAGTAAATAGAAACTATTCCATTTGCCTGCTTTTACAGAAATGGGAATATAAAACTTCAATTCAACAGTAGCCCCCAGCAGGAGAAATTATTCTCTGGGCCGTAGCCACAGTGACTTGGAGCAATGTTTCCCAGAAGACTGGAGAGAATTAAGCCCAAAGTTCCCTCATCTTGATCAAATCTCCCAGGGCCTCAGAGGGAGGACCTGAGTGGGGGCAGGGCTGAAAGGCTGTGCAGCTGGGGACCAGTCTGCAGGGTGGTGCCTGGCACATGGTACACATTTTGTTCACCATGTGTTAACTGAATGAATGACATTGTAACACCTGGGGCACAGGCACCTCTCAGATCCTCCTGTGTGGAGAGCTTCCTCTGAGCTGGGCCCCTGAGGCACGCTGTATTTTCTTCTAAAATGGCCACAGTAATATTTTCAGTCCCACTTGCTCTTCTAGAACCTTGACACTCTCCGATCAAGAAGAGGAGACTATTTCTCCTCTCTTTGGAATTGGGTGGGACTTTGTGGCTACCTCAACAAGTGAAGTGTCACAGATATGAAGCTACACAATCCACAAATCTAAATGGTAAAAGACAGTATGGCTTTCAACCTGGCTGTCTATGCTGGGAATCTAGTCATCATATTATGAGGAAGCCAAAGCTCTATGGAAAGGCCACATGTATTCTGGCCTAGAGTCCCAGCTAAGATCCCAGCCACCAGAATGAGCCTTCAGATGATTTCAGCCCCCAGTGGTTGTCACCTTAAGCCTTCAAATCTCCCAGATGAAGCTCAGAATGGTGGAGCAGAGACAAGGCACCCCTATATGAATTCCTGACCCACAGAGTATATAAGCATAATATACGGTTGTTTTACACCACTAAGCCTGGGATAATTTTTAACTTAGCAATAGATAACCAGAATAGTCAACCATGACTTTCAATGCTAGGTTCAGTTCTGGGGATTGTGAACTAAAGAAACTCCTGAGCATTGTAATCAGGATGGGAGGGACCTAGACTGTGACCTAAAGGGTGAAAGCCAGAGATGGGCTCTCCCCTTAAGCGGCCTGAGGTGACCTCTGAAAATGGTTCGCTATTCGCTTGACCCAGAGAACCCCTCAAAGTCATGTCAATCAAGAGGTTCAAATTTACATGTTCATTTTAAGAACACTCGTGAAACTGCCCAGTCCATCAAGGGTATGCATATCAGAAAAGCCACCAAGTATCTAAAGGATGTCATGGCACAAAAGCAATATGTGCCATTCTGTCATTACAATGGTGGAGCTGGTAGGTGCGTCCAGGCCTAACAGTGGGGCTAGACACAGGGTCAGTGGCCCCAAAACAGTGCTGAATGTTTACTGCACAGGCTTGGAAATGCACAGAGGAATGCTGACCTTAAGGGCTTAGATGTAGGCTCTCTGGCCATTGAGTACAAGCCAGTGAACAAAACTCCCAGGATGCAGCCCAGATCTTACAGAGCTCACAGGTGGATTAACCCATACACGAGCCTCCCCTGACACACTGAGATGACCCTCACTGAGAAAGTGCAGATTGTTCCTAAGCCAGAAGAGAAGGCTGCACAGAGGAAAACGATCTCCCAGAAGAAACTCAAGAAACAAAAACTTATGGCCCGGCAGTACATTCAGCATCAAATAAATGCTAATAAAAGGAAGAGAAAAAATAAAGAAGAGAGAGAGAGAGAGAGAGAGAGAGAGAGAGAGAGAGAGAGAGAGAAAGGAAGGAAGGAAGGAAGGAAGGAAGGAAGGAAGGAAGGAAGGAAGAAAGAAAGAAAGAAAGAAAGAAAGAAAGAAAGAAAGAAAGAAAGAAAGAAAGAAAGAAAGAAAGAAAGAAAGAATATGGGAATATGGGGGCCAGCATGGGGAGAGGATTCAGCCATGCCCCTCCTTTCCCTGAGGAAGGAGTGGACTTACTTTGGGCAGCAGTATGGTGCAGCAGGAAAGGAATGGGCTTTGGAGTCATGGCCCCTGGACTCCATCTTTCTTTCCTCCCCTCTCACTAACTCTATGACTTAGACAAGTCAGTCCCCTTCTCTGAGTCTCAGATGAGGATAATAATGTCTCTCTTGCAGGAGGCTTGTGCAGATTGAGTAAGATCAATATAAGTGACTTGCTTGGTACATAGACCCTTCATAAATATTCTCATAAAAGGTCTCTTGGTTACCCATTCCAACCTGCAAATAGCAGGTGTTTATGAAAATGCTGCTGCAGGACATCTTTTCTGGGTCAGGGGTGGGAAGGAGGGTTAAAACATAACTCTCCTTGTCTCGGAGTTTTAATGTGCAGGAAATTAGCATAAGGAGGTGAATGCAGATAGAAGTCTCCTCTATTAATAGCAGCAAATGCCCAATAGCTGCTAAAGGGAGCGCTAAAGGTGGAGCCTGGCATTTTCCGTGTGAGGAGATCTTTAATTAAGGATGCAGATTCTTTAATAGTTATAGGATTATTTAGGCTTTCTATTCTTTTGTCAGTTTTGGTAGTTTGTGTTTTTCTAAGACTGTCCATTTTTATCTCAGTTTTCAAATGTATTGGTATAAAGTTGTTTAACTGCCTTTTTAATCAATCATTAAGTGCCCCCTTCTATCAAACCCTCAAAATTGTGCAAAGGGGGTCACTCCATGTACACTTGTCTATGGGTCACAGAAGTGGCATTTTTGCCACCACTAGTGCAACAACCTGTGGGTAGGCACATTTTCCTGGACCTCCCAGTGTGGAGTGGTGAAGGTACTCTGGGCATTAGTAAGTTAAAACTGCTCCTAAAACTCACCCAGAAAATTCAGGGGAAAGCCAAACTCCCTCCCAGCCTAAGCTCCTAAAGACAGCTCAGTGTGCTCCTGGATGATTACAGTTTGGGCTGACCAATCCATCTCCTCCACCCCATCTTAGGTATGTAACTCCTTCTTTCTCCAACAGTTTCCCAGGATGAGCAGGCTTGGTGACCTCACTTGACAATAGTCATGCACGTTCCACTCTCATCGCTGTTTTGCTTATTTATTTCCCCACCAAGGACAAGCAGCATCTAGCAGACTGGGGTAAGGGCTGGGACCTGGAGACGAGAGGGAAACTTATGGGGTGATGACTCCCATAAGTTATCTGTTTATCCCAGAGTGACCTCATGTGTTCTTCTGCTGAGTGAAAATGGACAGATGTAACCTCAACAATGGCTTCAATGAGTTGCCCTTTCTGGACGTACCCCAATGTTCACCTTTCCCAGTAAAGCTCCCTTCCTTCCCTGACAGTTTCAGAGAAACTGTAAAGGATGGGACTGGTGGCTGATGCTCCTTGGCCCTTGTCTCCTTGGGAGTCCCTGGCTTGCAGCCCCCACCCTTCACCTGTCTCCTCATTTGGTCCTTCCTGCTACCTTGCAGCTCCCTCCCCAGAAAAGCAGCCATCCCTGAGCTCTGTCTGCCTCCAAGGGTGGTTGTCCTGAGAGCCTGGCAGCATTGTCCTCCATCTGGTCATCCAGCTGAAGCAAGCAGAGGACACAAACAATTGCCGGGCCTGACTCAGGGTCAAGTCCCTGCAGACACAGTCAGGAATTGGCTTCTCAGCCAGCACTGGAATGTGACACTCTGAGAGATGAGTCGGTGCCCAGCTGGGCACTGAAGGGGTTAAAGGAACACAGTGGAAGATAAGATAATGGGGGCACAAGGCACTGCTGGCAAGAAGCAAGCCTTGTGTATGGATAATTAAAACTGAACATCAGTAAACAATGCCTTTTCCCCTCATTAAGGACAAATCTGTATGTATAATGTGCCTATTTTCTCTTTCATTAACTTATAAATGGCCACTACTTTAAAGCCATTTAACCAGCAGTTTTGACTTGCCCATCAGCTCCGGGTCTGATGTGCCTTCTCCTCTTCTACACAGACAGAGGTTCCCACTTCAGCACACAGCCCCCGTGGGGAGACAGGCTGTGGGGGTGCTCCCCTGAGATGCCACAGACGGAGCTGCAGCAGCTTCCAGAGGGGAGTGGAGAGAAGGTGTGAGGGCAGGTCCTAAGTCCTGGCCAACCCGCACCGGCCCCTCCTCTCAGCTGGCTGATGACTCACTCTCCTCTAAATTGCTTCATCTATGCCCTTGTTGTAGTTGAGAACCCTGACTCTTGGGAGCCCCTGAGAATGTGGCCAACTGAAAGCATCCCTCAGGATGCCCAACAACAAGCTGGGACTAGAAATCCCAAAGGTGAAAGAAATATCAATTCTGCCCTCTTGAAACTCACTTGCAATAGAGAGAACAGCACCAACACACATATATACGTAAGGAAGGATGCTGTGAGAGAGGTTCATGCAAAATGAGAGTCTTCAATGAAAGTCAAGAAGGCTCCCCAGATGTATGTCTCCTCCATCAGTCTGGAAACTTCCCTGGAAATTGAGCTCCTATCTCCTTCATCAGGCTAGGCGCTTCAGGGGAATACTGACCACATCCCTCCCATCAGACTAGGAGATCCCCTGGAGGCAAAGACCAGGTCTCTTCCATCACACAGGAGATCCCCAGAATTAGGATTTAGTGCTCCTATCAGATTGAAAAATCTGTTCTAGGGCAGGGCCTTGTCTCCCTGTCTTTCTCTGGGTAGCCTTCTAGGACCCTGGATAAGGACAGCATCCTTGCATCCTTTCTTCCTGCAGCCCAAAGTATACCGCACCTATGCCAGGACTGAGAGAAGTGAGCATGGTGCTAAAGGAAGAGACTGCAAAATCTCTGTCCTCTGGAGCACCCACAGGCTTTTCAAGTTTGCAGTGACACTAATCCACACAAAGCTACAGTGAGACAAGGAAAAGGGACTAAAATGAACACTTTGTGGTGACGGGGAACATGTACATTACCTGCTCTGTTAGCCCACATAAATGCTCACAAACCTGGATGTGAGCAATATGTTCCCCATCCTACAAATGAAGAACTTGAGACCCAGGGAGGTGAAGCAATTCACTCAAGGTCACACCATCAGTCAGTGTTGGAACTGGGAATTACACAGCCGGCCTGGCTCTACAGAACAGGCTCTTTCCACCATGGCCAGCTGTCACCTCAGGTGAGTGAAAGACCCCTGTGAACAGTAGAGGCAAGAGGAGGAGAAGAACAGTGAGACTGCAGGAGTCCTGCCTCGGGAGATAAGATGGACCTCAACTGCAAGAAAGATCTCAAGAGGCCAAGCGCATTGTGAGAGTCTCCTGATGGTGAAGGTGGGAGAGCCCCACTTCTCACTCCCACCTCTACCTTCCTGGGATGGGGAAGTGGAGAACCCTCAGGCCTGGTGAGGGACCTTGCTCACAAATTCAGTTATTCATCAAAAATGCCACTCCCTGATAATATTTTAACTTTAGACTGACTTTGGATGGATGTGAGGTTGTCCCACTGTTGGGACGTTATCCCCATCATCATGCTCATCAGCCTGGTTAGTAATTCCAAAGAATTGGAAACAACCCGAATATCTATCCACAAAAGAATGGTAAAATAAGATGTGGTCTCTTCATATGCGGAATGCTCAACAGCAGTCAAAAGGAATAAAGGAGACCCACATGGGCTTGACATGGCTAAATCTCTAAGACATATATTGTCGAGTGACAAAAGCAACTTTCATGTTATTACATTTAGTGAGGTATCACTTATGTAAAAAGAAAAACTCCCGAAGTGCTTTCAGTGGCTGCATATTGTACTTAAACGGTCTGTGAAATTCTCATCAAACTGATAACAGTGGTTACTTCCTATTGGGAGTGGCCCTAACTGAGATGTGGGGTCATCAAAGGGGACTGTGGCTTTGGCAGGGTGACCACCTGTCCAGGTATGCCCGGAATGGCCTCTGTTTTCTCTAGTGCTATTGTAACTAATAAAAGTGCTGCCTTTCACTCTCAAAAGTGTTCAGTTTGGGTGATCAATTATATAATTACCATACATACCTGCAGGGTTTAATTTTTTACAAAAAGAACGCATTAATTGATCACCTGTGTCATTTCTAATAAGTGCATCAGGTAGAAGGTAAAGCTCCCCCTCCCCCTGTTTCCAGGCTTCTATCCCCAAACCTCAGAGACAACTATTGTTAACATTTCTAGACTCCTTCCTGCAACTATAAATCTATATAAAACCAGGTACCCTTAAAACACAGAGAAAGAGACTTAAAGAATAATGCAGTACACACTGCCCTGGCATTTGCTTTTTTCACTTAATTTTGTGTATATCAGGATCATCAGGAAAACCAAACTACCACATGAATCCTCAGGTCCCACCAACAGAGAAGCAGGTTCTGTTGAGTAGGCAGTGTTCTATGGACACCAGGCTAACCTTTGTCCATAGAACCATCATTCATTCATTTATTCAATAAAGAATTATAGACCCTTGCTTTTTTTTTTTTTTTAAAGATTTTATTGGGGAATTGGGGAAGGGGAACAGACAAGTTGCTGTCCCTTTTATTCTTCAGTCTAGTTGTGGAGGACGTTGCTTCACTGGCCCATGTTGGTATCGTCATTGCACTCTTCCCGGATGAGGCAGATCGGCTGCCGGCCTCTGGATGGTCGCTCACCGTGTCTATTGGCAGCTCACGCTGGCTGCCAGCCGCTCACGCTGGCCACCGGCCACTCACTGTAGCCTATGGCAGCCCACTGCAGCAGGGACTGCAGCCTACACCGTCGCTGGGGCTCGCACAGCCCAGCTCCAGGTGGAGCTGTTGTTAGCTGTAGAGGGCAGTGTCACTGGCCCTCATACATGGATTCCGAACTGGGGCCGCTGGCATCCCAAAATCAGCTCTTAACCAATGCGCCACTCGGCCGGCCCATGGACCCTTGCTTTTGAATTGGCCCTGACACAGCCTGGAATTCAGCAGAGAACATAACACAGTCCCTGTGCTCCAGGGCACAGCCTCAGGTCTCCCTCCAGTGGGACCAGTCATCCCTGACAGTGGGTTGAACTGGCTATGAGCATGCGCAATGGGGTCAGACAGACCTAATCCCGGCAATCCCTCTTTGTGACTATATGACCTTGGGAAAAGTACTTAGCTACTCTCTGCCTCAGTTACCTGGTCTGTAAATTGGACACAATAATACCCACATCACAGGATGAGCATTCAATAAATTGCAGCCACTATTATTAATAATAAACTAATTATAAAGAATATATGATTAATAATAAACCTTGCAGCATTCTTGCTAAGAATGTTTTTTTTTTTTGTTTTGTTTTTTTTTTATTGGGGAATTGGTGGAGGGGAACAGCGTTGGGGAATCGGGGAAGGGGACAGACAAGTTGCCGTCTTCTTGTTCTTCAGTTTTAGTTGCGGAGGATGTTGCTTCACTGTTGGTATCGTCATTGCGCTCTTCCCGGATGAGGCAGATCGGTCGCTGGCCTCTGGATGTCGCTCATCGCGGCTATTGGCAGCTCACGCTTGGCTGCCGACCACTCACTGTAGCCTATGGCAGCCCACTGCAGCAGGGGCTGCAGCCCACACCATCACCGGGGCTCGCACAGCCCAGCTCCAGGTGGAGCTGTTGTTAGCTGTAGAGGGCAGTGTCACTGGCCCTCATGTGGGATCCGAACCGGGGCCGCTGGCATCCCAAAACCAGCGCTTAACCAATGCGCCACTCGGCCGGCCCAACTAAGAATGTTTAAAATAAGTTCAATCATGAGGAAATAATCAGACAAATCCAAACTCAGAGACATTCTAGAAAACTTGCCTGTACTCTTCAAAAATGTCAACATCATGAAGGACAAAAAAAAAAGGGAACGTTCTAGATTAAAGAAAACTAAAGAGACATACAACTAAATACAAAGTGTGTTCTAGGTTAGGATTATAGATTTAAAGAAATATATCTATAAAGAACATTATTGGGATAACTGGGGAGATGTGAATATCAATTGTATATTATATAATAATATGGTAGCAGTGTTAAACTTCTTGAATGTGATAATTGCACTATATAAATGCCCTCATGTTTAGTAGATATGTGCCAAAATATTTAGGGAGAAAGTGTTATGATATCCACAAATCACTTTCAAATTATTCAGAAAATTGTGTGTATACAGATGGGGGAGAAAAAAGAGAGACACAGAGAGAATATGAGGCAAAATGTTAACAACTGTATATGAGTGTTCCTATTCTATTTTGCCCATTTATTTTGTAGATTTGAAATTTTTCAAAATAAAAAATTTGGAAAAGTGATATCTAATTGTCTTAAAAAATAGTATGTGGGGTAATGGTTGATTAGGGGAGGAGGGAATGACTTGACAGGAGTGGAGGAGTGGGGGAGCACAGCTGGAAGCTTCCAGACTTCAGGGATGTCCTATTTCTTGAACAGGGTGTGTTTACTTTGTGAGGATTCATTGAGCTGGGCACTTATGATTTCTCCTCTTTTTGTGTGCATGTTACATGTCAATAGGTAAATTTATTTAGAATAGCCATCATAATAAAGCCTCCTCCACAACATGCTATCCTCTGATCTGGGTATGTAAATGGAGGATGGGCCCAGGCTGGAGGGGAGGCTGGGGCTGAGCCACCTTCCCTGACAGTGTGTCACCTTCAAGGGGAGGGTCAGCAGGCCTGCATCTAATGACAGCCTGCCCTTTAGAGAGGAGACAGGCTTCTTCCAGGAAGTGCCCCAGCCTGTCCCTCCCAGCCATGCCCGACTTCTGCTGCCAGCCTATGGGGCAGGAGGTTGGCCTTGCCTCCAGACTCCTCAGGCCCCAGCGTGCTCCTTTCCTGTCAGTCCTGTGGGCCCAGATGGATGTGGGCTTAATGAGGCATCTCCTCCTGTGTGCAGAGTAAGTCCAGGGGTCACACTTTCCTCTCCTTGCATTGTTTCCCCAGGTGCTTGATCTGATCTGCTTCACTAGCTAGAGACACAAACGTGGTCACATTTCTGTGTTTTGCAGATTAATTGCTAGAGTCCTCATCTGCCTAAATTAATAGTAATGACAACAATGGCTAACACTTCCACAGAGCTTACTACTTGCAGGCCCTGTTCTAAGTACTTTATGTACACAGTAAGTCCTCACCTAATGCCATCAATACATTCTTGGAACTCTGACAAAACAAAGTTATAATGAAACCAGTTTTACCATAGGCTAATTGATATAAACAAGAGTTAAGTTCCACAGCATCTTGTCAATGTTTTAATTAAATGACATTGGACAAAATGATGTTATTCCAGGGCCTGCCATATAACTCATCTAATACACATAACAACTCTCCGAGGCAGGTCATATTCTTTGACCCATTTTACAGATGGAGAACTGAAGCCTAGGAAAGGAAAGGAATTTGCCCAGACAAGCCTGGCCTCATAATTTGCACAGCCCAGTGTAAAATGAAAATGGGGGTCTGTGTTCAAAAATTATGAAAACACTCAAGACACTGAGCATTAAACCAAGCATGGGCTTATTGAAGGTAGGCTCCTATGAGACTGCACAGGTCTGCCATCCAGGGAGAAAGACCTGTACACAAGGTAAACCAGTAGTTAGTAGAGCAGAAACATTAACCTGAGCAGTCTTCCTCAGCGTCCATCCTAACCACTGGGCTATGCTACCTCTCTAATGCTCAGGGTCCTCCTCCCCTCACCTTCCCCAAACTGTCCAAGAACTGGAGCCGCACAGTGTATCAAGGTCTGTCCTGTCTCTAAAAGCCCAATGGAGACAGGACTGAGCAATCATATCAGACTGCTGCCACAAGGGGACACTGTTGAACACTGGTCCTGCGCGGTTTTACACTTTCATAGCCACAGCTCAGTGCTGCCTTTGCTGGTCCAAGCCCTGGACACACAGCACAGCCGGTCCCACACTTGGGATCCTGCTACAACTCTTATCCCACACTTTTATGTGTAACCATTGTTCCCACAGAACGATCTCTGCCAGAGCACCTGGGTCAGAAGGGCCTCTGCCCTGCCACCTGCTAGGTGGGTACCAACCTCCCTAACAAGCATCTAAGCCTTATATTAGCTTGGTTCATCTATTTGGACTCCCTGATGGTGAATTCTCCCCACCCTCACCCCCCACCCCAGGTCCTTCATATCTTTTCCTGACAAAAGATCTCAGAGGGGTACATCTCAGTTCATTAGAGAAGCTCTAGTAATTGTAAACCCCAGTAGGGACTGGTCAGTCAGAGTCTGGACCCCAGTCCTCCCAGCAGCCTTTCTGGCCCATATGCGAAGATCCCCACCTCTGTTACCAGCTCTCCACACCAAAACCTTTATAGAATCACAACATTCCCTGTGGCATCCTTTTTCCAAAGCAATGTGTTTGCCTACTTATCTCATAGTTGCATAACAGAAGAAAACTGCTTATTTGCCAGAAAAATCTAGTTTTGCCTTACTAGACACTCCATTATACAGAGTTTAACATAACCGTTATATCAATGTCACACTTAGGTACTTTCTTAATGACCTAGGTGGCTGAAAAGGTTGGAGAATGAGACTTTGAAGGATGAAGGATTTGAGGCGGCAAAGCTAGTGGTATTTGGGTACTATAACCTCATTCATGGCCACAGGGTGATGAGGCCCAGGGATGTCTGGATTACTCTGGGTACCGTGAGCATCTCTGCAGTCAGGCTGGCACCATCCAGAGTTCACCTTGTATTAGTTAGAAATATACTCAGCTACAGGTAACAGAATACCAACCAACAATGGGCCAAATAAATAGACATTATTTTCACCTGACAGAAATCTGGAGGTAGCATAGCTGCTAGCATTGGTTTACCAGCTTGTGGCTGACATCACTACAATTTTCTTGGTCTTTGCCTCATAGAGGCTGATGGCTGCTGGAGCTCCAGCCTTCAAGTCTGCTTTCAAGGAATAAAGGGAAAAGGGCAACAAGTAGCAGCACCAGCAGCATCCAATGCCTTTTACCAGGAAAGGAAAAGCTTTCCTAGGAGCCCTCAGACAGTTTCAGCTTATGCTTCATTGGTCTGAACTGGGTCACATGCCTCCCCTAGCTGCAAGGGAGTCTGGAAAAATGAGTCACTTGCCTAGAGCTAAGACATTATCACCCCGAACAAAATTAGAATGTTGAAGCAAGGAAGAAGATGCCACACCTTCCTCCTACAATCTTCCCAGATGGCACAGGACCCCAGGGCTCCTTCTCAACCACCCCAAGAACCCCTCCCCCCAAGGGATCACCTGCATCCCTAGCCCCAGGCAAGAAGGACCCACCCAAGGAGCCAAGATTTCTCCAGAGCAGAAGGCCAAGCTGACATCAGCTTTCTCCAACGGTGATTAATGGTATTCTGCTGAGCTGGGGGAAGGCAGCTAATTAGCTGTAGACTGATTAAGGACAAATCAGGCAAAGTCCCAGATGTGATAAATGTGGACTTTCCATCTTCCTCCCTCCCTGTCCTGCCACCACCAGTAGAAGCCAGTCTGTGGCACCCCTCACAGTGTACCTGTCTGAGAGGCCAGCAGATGTCATCCAGGCCTCTGCCCACTATGCCCAGCATCAACCAGGGCATCGTGGTGGGGATGGGTGGGCATACTGGGTGTTCTTTCAGGGCTTTATTTCTCTTCCAGCATTTTCCCAACTCCCCTTGCTCTTGATCAGGCATGGTACCAGTCCTGGGAGTTCTAAAACAGCCTCTGCCATAAAAAAATCTATAGCTGGGGCCGGCCAAGTGGCACATTGGTTAAGCGCTGGTTTTGGGATACCAGCGACCCCGGTTCGGATCCCACATGAGGGCCAGTGACACTGCCCTCTACAGCTAACAACAGCTCCACCTGGAGCTGGGCTGTGCGAGCCCCGGTGGTGGTGTGGGCTGCAGCCCCTGCTGCAGTGGGCTGCCATAGGCTACAGTGAGTGGCCCGCAGCCAGCGTGAGTGGCCGGCAGCCAACAGTGAGCTGCCAATAGCCACGGTGAGCGACATCCAGAGGCCAGCGACCGATCTGCCTCATCCAGGAAGAGCGCAATGACAATACCAACAGTGAAGCAACATCCTCCACAACTAGACTGAAGAACAAAAAGACAGCAACTTGTCTGTTCCCCTTCCCCGATTCCCCAACGCTGTTCCCCTCCGCCAATTCCCCAATAAAATCTTAAAAAAAAAAATCTATAGCTGAGGACCCAGAAAGAGGTGAGTCCAGTATAACCTGAGTTCACTGGACAGGGCTCCATGGAAGGGCTTTGGGTGGGCTCTGGGGATGCAGCAGTGGTCTTGGAGAGAGGGGAGGACACCTGCACAGGAGGAGATGAAAAAAGCACAGAGCACAGTCCTGGGGCAGTGAGGAATCTAGAAGCAAGCCTGGTTGCGGGGAAGGTGCAACAAGACAGAGATAAAGTCAAATAAGGAACAGTTTAGATGTGGTGCAGCCCAGCTGTTTCCAGCCTCAATTCCTCAACAACAAGTGGCATCCATGTGCATGACATCCCATGGGCAATCTGGGATGACACCCACTCCACCTCCAGCTGTGACACCTTGCCTGTATCTCACACTCCAGAAAGCTCCTGCCACATGCAAGCAAATTCACCCCGCTGTGGCCCAGGCTGAATTTGGTGGAAAAGCTCACTGACACATGAATCTTAAGCAAGATAAGGCTGTGATAAAGACAAAGGACACATTTAGGGAACAGATAGCAAGAGAAATTCAGTGAGTGCGACTTATCAGGTCCTCTGCTTCCACCCAGGAGACATGCTTAGGAGGTAGCAAAGATTGAACACCTGTCCAGGGAAGGACTAGGAAGCACCCCACTCCATCCCACTTCACCTGGCTCTTACCTATTCCTTGGGTCTCAGCTCAATGTGTCATTTCTTTGGCAAAGCTTCCCCTGACCCCACCTAGATCAGACTCTGCATTTCCCTTCATCAAGTGTATCACAGTTCATATTAACGCACTTGGGTGGCTGTATTTATCATAAATCCAATCAGCAAATACTAACTGAACTACATACGAACTGAGCTAAGTTCTGGGGATACCATGAGACATGGACCTGCCTTCATGGAGCTTATGGTCTAGGCATAAGTCCCAGCTGGTATGTAAGTGGGGGTCCACTCTAACTCCAGAAGTAAGACTCTTCTCAGCTCCAGTAGAATAATGGTACAACACATGCCCATTTAACTCATGACCTCAGGCCACCCCCAGAAGAGCCATGTGCAGTTGCTTAGTTTGTACATGACACAAGGGGATTGTAGTGGATGATGGTGTGCACTGTCCATACTCCTCCTTCAAAGCCAAGTTGTTCATTCTTTCAGCTGCTGGGGGTGTTGGCTGTTAATGGCTGAAAGTTGAATCCCTCTGCAGGCATTATCCTCAGCCAAAGAGGCACATCATTCATCAAAGTGATGCCTGATCTGATGTCTGGTCATGTGAAATGACAAAGACCTGTCTCTCTCCTTGCCTCAGTGCAGGGCATTTCTGAAGGATCGCCCGAGCTTCTGAACTTCCCATGGGGTTGTTGTTCAACTTCTCCCTCTGCTCAATCCTGCTCCCTTCACTCCCTTGTGGGGGTTGTTCCTGGGAGCACTTCCCAGTGAGACTCCTGCAAGCCAATCTCCAGTCTCAGAGTCTGTTCCTTGGGAAACCTGAGCAACGAACATAGGTGGAGCAGAAATCCACCCGGCATGTGTCTGAATGTCTGGAAGGAAGGACTCATTATTCTAATCTGCACGAAGATGCCCTTTTATGATTAAGCTATAGTCTGGCCCCCACCCACCCAGGCTGAGAGCTGAATAAGTCCTGCAAGCCAGTGCCAGAAAGGCCTTGGCACAGGCCTTGGGAAGGAATCAAGCATTGCCAAGTGATTGAAAAGGCTCCAGAGAAGAGTATATCTGTGGCAAGAAACCCACCAGCCCCTAGAGCCTGATTCCAGCTGATAAAGGGGCACCCAGGGCCAGTTTTTCAGCAAGACAACTGAGAAATAAGCCAAGGGAAATTGTTAATCTGGGATTTCCAGCAATGTGGAAGGTGTCAGACCAGCCCCAAACAACCTAACTCAGGGCCAGTGTGTGGGAACACGCCTGGGTGGGTGCGGGGGGGAGGGGGGGGGACAGAGAAACGGAAAGGAATTAGATTGTACAAACTTCGTAATTGAAATCATTAATAGCAGTAAAATAAGCTGTCCATCCTACACGTAATTTGTAGTAATGTTTGGTTACTGAGATTAATTTTTAGTAATGAAACACTAATTAAACCATTTATTGAGTAATGTATTTGCTTGGTGGTGTTTTATGGGTGTTCGCTTATAAATATTTTAATTACTTTTGCTAAGTAATTAGAATTTACTAAATAATTTCCCAACTATTTATTAATTTCTAGCAATTCTCAGCCAACCAACAAGTAATTGTTTTACTTTATATCAGTAATTACAGTCTTTTTTTTAACTTTGAGTGAAGAGAAAGACAGTAATAAAGACAGTCTGATCTATCACACAGGGTTGAATATATTAAAGCAAAAAAAGACATAAAGATCACTCATAATCCAACATTACTCAAACACTGTTAACATTTTTGAATATATCTTTACAAACTTTTCTTTTTTTACAATATCATTTTATTAATTTTTTCAGATCTTTTTTAATTAAATATTTGGGGTGACATTGGTCAATAAAATTATATAGGTTTCAAGTGTACAATTCTATAATACATCATCTATCTATTGCATTGTGTGTTCAACACTCAAAGTCAATTCTCCTTCCATCACTATGCATTTGACCCCCTTTTCCCTCTTCTACCACCACTCCCCTTACCCTCTGGTAACCACTAAACTGTTTTCTGAGTCTATGAGTTTTTGCTTGTTTGTCTTGTTAATTTGTTGCTTTCAGTTTCATATCTCACATATGAGTGAAGTCATATGGTTCTTGACTTTTTCCTGTCTGACTTATTTTGCTTAGCATAATACTCTCAAGATCCATCCATGTTGTCACAAATGGCAGTATTTCATCTTTTCTTATGGCCGAGTTCATTATAAATATGTGGTCCATTATAAATATGTACCACATCTTCTTTATCCAATCGTCTACTGATGGGCACTTGGGTTGCTTTCATATCTTAGCTACTGTAAATAGTGCTGCAGTGAACACAGGGATACATATATCTTTACAGATCAATGTTTTCAGACGTATTTGGTAGACACCCAGAAGAGGGATTGCTGGGTCATATGGTAACTTTATTCTTAATTTTTATTGAGGAACCTCTATACTGTTTTCCATAGTGGCTGTACCAGTTTACATTCCCACCAGCAGTGAAGGTTCCTTTTACTCCATAGCCTCTCCAACACTTGTTATTACTTGTCTCGTTGATAACAGCCATTATAACAGGTGTGAGGTGATATCTCATTGTGTTTTGATTTGCATTTCCCTAATAGCTAGTAAAGTTGAGAATCTTTTCATATGTCTGTTGGCCATTTGTACGTCGTCTTGAGAGAAGTATCTGTTCAGGTCTTCTGCCCATTTTTTAACTGGATTGTTTGTTTTGTTGGTGTTGAGTTGTATGATTCTTTATATATTTTTGATATTGGCCCTTTATTGGAGTGTTGTTTACAAATGTCTTCTCCCATTTTGTTGGTTGCCTCTTTGTGTTCTTGATGGTTTCTTACAAACTTTTCTTATGGGCACATGTGCTATTTTTTCAAAATTAAGATCATACCAACTACATGCTTTCTAGCCACCAAACCACCAATTTTTGTATCATACTTTTTATTCCATTACAATGCTAAACAATTCTAGAAAGACATTCTTTTTAATAGTTGAAGAGGCTTTCTGAAACTACTATTTACTTTTTCCTCTATGTACCAGCCATGTGTCAGACACTATGCAAAGTAATTTACTCCTCTCTCACCTACTGCAAAGTCACCTCCTTCCTTTGGCCATCCAGTCCCCATCTTTAGCCCCTCTGACAGGGCCACCTTGAATAATTTTTTAGTACACATAAGAAGCATCCTCCTCCAAACAGACCAAAAACCCAAAACAAAACAAAACAAAAAAACCCCACAGCTTTCTTAGAGAGAGGAGATATTTCAACAACTCTTTGAATAAAGAGAGGGAGGCAAATTCAGAGGGAAAGGTGAGAGTGACTTGGAGAAGGCCTGGTGTAAAGACAGAATTGGAGCCATTGAACTTCCCCCAAAAGAGAACCACAAAGCAGAGCACACAGCTGGTGCTCAATCCATGTTTGTTGTTTCTCCAAAGAACGGATAATTCCACAGGTACATCCCTGTGATACTACCCTGCAATGCCACCCTGTGTTATTCTCCTTTATTCTCTGTATCCCTTTCCTCTCTCCCCCTAGAAAGTATCACAACTCAGGTACCTCCCTAGGCCCTCAAAAGTCACTCAAAATAGGGGAACAGCAGAAGGCCCACAAAATTGCTACTCACTCCTCAGCAAGGTCAAGGAAAACCAGGCCTGGCTCCCCTTACCAGAAACCCCCTTCCCTATGGACCAAATTAGAGCCAATTTTCATAATATTAATAGCTAACATCTACTGAGTCCTTACAATGTGACAGGACCTCTGTTAAGCACTTTACACACATTATCTCACTAATTTGATATATTTATCTTTACTGAACCAATGAGAAAGTGAGACTCATAGAGTTTAAGTGAGCTACTAAGTGGGAGAAGCCAAGATCTGAATCCAGGTTCTCTATTTCCAGAGCCCAAAGCCCCTAAGTATTATATTCTATTGTCTCCACACAATAGGTGGTCCATAAGGGCAAGGTGAAAAGAGGAAGACAGAGAGAGGGAAAGAGGGAAGAAGGAAGAAAACTGTACATCACTGTAATGCAGGGAAAATAGTGTCATTTGCCATAAGTAGAAGGTAACATTAAAATAAATACATCACAGCAATTAGAAATGTTTGTCTATGTGTCATCTAAAGTCATTGGTTCTACTCTTGGGACACACTGATATTTTATCTCTGAGGTCCCTTTCTAGCACACAACCCTATGTCAGGTACATAATAAAATTCTAAGAGCAGATGCTGGGTCTTTATTTACCTCTATGTTCTGCATAAGCATTTACTACAGCAACCCAGGTGCATTTGTGGAAGATGAATTATGAATTCCTTTCCCCTCTCAGTCTTAGTGTCCCCATCAGGAAAAAAAAAAAAGAGGAATGGACTACCTGATCCCTACGGATATTTTTCACTCTGCAAATCATTGGTCCATTGGCCCTAAGAAGTGGTCCCTTTCTTACTGGTTATCTGGCTTTCTGCTCATCACTCCTGTGGCAAGCAGAACTCTAAAGAGAACTCTCCGAGATTCCCATCCACTGGTTATTCAATCAAGCACTAACCTAGGTACTGCTGTGAAGGGATTTTACAGATGTATTTAAAGACTTGAATCAATTGACCTTAAGATACAGAGATGTTCTTGGTAGGCTTAACCCAATCAGGTGAGCCTTTTGAAAGCAGTGAGTATTCTTCAGCGGGTAGCAGAAGAAGTCAGAGAGATTCAGAGTGTGAGGGGAATTCAACCAGAGTGTAAGGGACATTCATCTGTTGCTGAAATGGAAGGGGCCACGTGTAAGGACCTGAGAGTGGCCTCTAGGAGCTGAAAGTGATCTCCAGTCAACACCCAACAAGAAGAAGGGAACATCAGTCCTACAGCTACCAGAAACTGAAATGGCCTGAAAGTGGACTCTTCTCTGGAAACTCCAATAACATCTCAGCCTGGTCAACATCTTCATTTTGACCTCATGAGATCCTGAGCAGAGAAACCAGTCAAGCCACCTGGACTTAATGACCTACAGAACTGTGAGATGATAAATGGGTGTTGTTTTAATCTACTATGGTTGTGGTCATTTGTTATGTAACAATAGAAAAAGGAATGCAATTCCCTACTTTATCCCCATTAACCCATGCTCTTACTATTATTATTTTGGAAGGAGGAAGAATCACTTGGGAATTTTGAGCTGAGGCTTCTTTCTGCCAATTTCATGTAAGTCTAACAAACTAACAGTAAGTATTGAATTCCTCCTGTGCTCCCAGGTCCTCTGTTGGAGATCAGTATATAATTAGGAGGTAAGATTGTGTGGAATAGACAAGGTGAGCAGGAGGAGTGTGAGAGAGGTGGAAGATCAGTGTGTGTAGGAGATGCTGAGTAGGCTTCACGGAATAAGTGAAACATGGAGGCTGGATAGATTTTAAGTTGGCAGACAAAGGGCAAGGGGTAGAAATATTCTAGGTGGAGGGTAGCACAAGCAAAGGAGTGAAAGTAGAAATGAGCATGATGTTGGTCAATCTTGGTTCCTGAGGGCAGGCAAGGTTTCTGGAGCCCTATCATTGGAATCTAGCTGCTATGCTGAGCTGCCAGTTGACAGGGCCAGGGAATAAATAGAGTGTGCTTTTAGGCAGCAGTAGGGGCTGCCTTAGTCTTGGACAAAGAAAGATGAAGGGAGGGTCTGAGAAAGTGGAGGGTCTGAGAAGGGGCAGGGGGCAAAATTTGCCATGAAACAGATCAAAGAAATGAAGGCCACAAGGGAAGCCATGAGAACAGAGGCACATCATGCCTGTGTCCTCACCCCCACCACCATGGAGGGAGGGAAAATGAGAAACTTTAGCCTCCCAGCCTTGTGCCTGATGCAGAGGATGGTGCAGGTGGAAGTCTGAGCCTTGAGTAGACTGGCTTGTAGAAGGGAGTACCCACATTGGGAAGTAGGGAAATGATGGTTACCAAGGCTGGTTGGGACTAGACTATAAGGGACCTTGAAAGCTAGGAAGTAAAGTAGGGGTTTTCATTCGTAACTGAACACTGGAATCACCTGGGGTTCTTTTTAAAAATACTGATTGATATCTGTATTCTGCCTCAAAAATTCTGATGTAATTGGCCTGATTTGACTTGGAATTCAAGAGTTTTAAAATTCTTATAGGCTATTCTAATATTTCACCAAGACTGAGAACTACAAATGTAGTTTGGACTTCACCTAGTAGCCAGTGGAGCCTATTGAGGATGTGTGAATGACATAATACAATGGAGAACTGTACTATTGGAAAGAAGACCAAATCAAGTAAAAATAATCACAGCAAATAACAATACAGCATTTCTTAGATTCCAGATGCTTTTCTAAGATTTATATTATATTATATTATACTATACTAAATTCATTATATTATATTATACTATACTATATATAATATTGTATTATATATTTTTACTTTAATATATATTTAATTTACTTTAATTTATTTTTAATTTACTTTAATATATATATAAAATATATATATATTTTTTAAAGTATATTAAATATATTTGTTAAATCATCATAATAACCCTATAAGATAGCTACTGTCATTATCATCATTTTAGAGATGAGAAAAGTAAAGCTAAAAAAGTTAATACCTTGTTCATGATCACAGAGCCAGTAAACGATGGACTTGAGATTTGAATCCTGGAAGTTTGGCTCCAAAGTCCCTTCTCTTAATTTTGCTTCTGGATATGGTGGTTTAGTTTGTATGAGACCAACTTCTTCACAAAAACAACCAAGAAAGCAAGTTTTAACATAACGTTACCAGAACACTGAAGACTTGAGAGGCCAAGATCACCAAGAAGCACATTCGTGTGACCCTGACATCTGGCCACTTTTTTTCTCCTGCAGGGATTTGCAGATTTGTAAGTAAAAATCTGAGAGGCCCAGAAGTAGAGTAGATGGTCATCAGTCTCCTGAGACTGAGGGTTCAAAAAAAAAAAAAAAAAAGAGCGAATCCTGCACTGTCATAGGCATAAGAGGCTTAGCAAACATCCCAGCTTTCAGTTGGGACGCCTGGTAAATTATAGCCAAAAAGTTAGGACTAACCATCACAAAAGCTGAAGCACAGATTTAAACCAGTTTAATCTAAGATTAGATTAAGATGATCTGACCTGACTTGAGACAAAAGCAAACCCTCTCTGGAGGAAGATAACATTGAAGCTCAAATTTGCACTATAATTTTTGTATCTATAATTGCCATCATTCAATCAAAAGTTATCAGACTTACCAGGAAATAAGACCAAGTGTCCCAAAATCAGAGAAAGACCAACTAATAAAAGCAGACTGGCAGGTGATTCACATATAAGAATTATCAGATACAATTTTAAAATAACTGTCATCAATACATTTAACAAGCCAGCATTGCAGGAAATGTTAAAAGGGCTTTTTTAAACAGAAGAGAGGGGAAAACAAGCTAACCCAGGAAGACAAGAAATACAAATAACAAAATGGCAATAAATATGCACCTATCAGTAATCACTTTAAATGTGAATGGGCTAAATGCTCCAATCAAAAGACACAGAGTGGCTGAGTGGATAAGAAAACAGGACCCATGCATATGCTGTCTACAAGAGACTCATCTCAGATCAAAAGACACACACAGACTGAAAGTAAAGGGATGGAATAAGATATTTCATGCAAATGGAAATGAGAAAAAAGCTGGAATAGCAATACTTATTTTGGACAAAATAGACTTTAAAATGAAGACTACAATAAAAGACAAAGAAGGGCACTATATAATAATAAAGGGATCAATTCAACAAGAGGACATAATCCTAGTAAACATCTATGCACCCAATATAGGAGCTCCTAAATATATAAAACAGATTCTGACAGACATAAAGGCAGAGATCAACAGTAACACTATCATAGTAGGGGACTTCAACACCCCATTGTCATCAATGGACAGATCCTCCAGACAGAAAATCAACACAGACATAGTGGCTTTAAATGACACTTTAGATCAGCTGGACTTAATTGATATTTTTAGAGCATTTCACCCCAAAGCTATAGAATATACATTCTTCTCAAGTGCACATGGAACATTCTCCAAGAAAGACCACATGTTAGGCCACAAAACAAGTCTCAACAAATTTAAGAAGATTTAAATCATATCAAGTGTCTTCTCTGACCACAATGCTATGAAACTAGAAATCAATTATAAGAAGAAATCTGGAAAACTTACAAATACATGGAGGCTAAATAACATGCTACTAAATAGTGAGTGGGTCAAAAATGAGATCAAGGAGGAACTCAAAAGATACCTCAAGACAAACGAAAATGAAAACACCACAACCCAAAATCTCTGGGATGCAGCGAAAGCAGTCCTAAGAGGGAAGTCCATAGCAGTGCAGGCCTACCTAAAGAAGGAAGAAAAATCTCAAGTCAAAAGACTCTCTTTACACCTAAGGGAACTCAAAAAACAACAGCAAAACAAGCCTAAAGGGAGCATAAGGAAGGAAATAATAAAGGCCAGAGCAGAAACAAATGAAATAGAGACCAAAAAAACAATACAAAAGATCAATGAAACCAAGAGTTGGTTTTTTGAAAAGATAAACAAAATTGACAAACCCTTAGCACGACTAACCAAGAAAAAGAGAGAGAGGACCCAAATTAATAAAATCAGAAATGAAAGAGAAGTGACAACAGTTACCACAGAAATACAGAAAATTTTAAGAAAATACTATGAGCAACTATATGCTAACCAATTCGACCATCTGGAAGAAATGGATAAATTTCTAGAAGCATACAATCTACCAAGTCTGAACCAAAAAGAAACAGAAACTCTGAACAGACTGATTACTGCTAAAGAAATTGAATCAGTAATCAACAATCTTCCAACAAACAAAAGCCCTGGACCAGATGGCTACACAGGTGAATTTTACAAAACATTCAAGAAAGAATTAGTACCTATTCTCCTCAAACTATTCCAAAAAATACAGAAGGAGGGAAGGCTCCCAAACTCTTTCTATGAAGCCACTATCACCCTGATTCCTAAGTCAGACAAAGATATTACAAAAAAGCAAAACTACAGGCGAATATCCCTAATGAACATAGATGCAAAAATTCTCAACAAAACACTAGCAAACCGAATTCAGCATCTCATTAAAAAGATCATACACCACGATCAAATGGGATTCATTCCTGGTCTGCAAGGCTGGTTCAATATCCGCAAATCAATTAACGTAATACATCACATTAACAAAATGAAAAATAAAAATCATATGATCATCTCAACAGATGCAGAAAAGGCATTTGACAAAATCCAGCAGCCATTTATGATAAAGACTCTTAACAAAGTGGGAACAGTGGGATCATATCTCAACATAATAAAGGCCATATATGATAAGCCCACAGCAAACATCGTTCTCAATGGGGAAAGGCTGAAAGCTTTCCCCTTAAGATCAGGAACAAGACAAGGCTGCCCGCTTTCACCACTTCTATTTAACATAGTTCTGGAAGTTCTAGCCTCAGCAATCAGACAAGAAAATGAAATAAAAGACATCCAAATTGGAAAAGAGGAAGTGAAATTGTCATTATATGCAGATGACATGATACTATATATAGAGAATCCTAAAGACTCCACCAAAAAACTGCTAGAATTGATAAACTAATTTGGTAAGGTAGCAGGATACAAAATTAATATTCAGAAATTGGTGGCATTTCTATACACCAATAATAAACTATCAGAAGAAGAAATCAGGAAATCAATCCCTTTTACAATTGCTTCAAAAACAATAAAATATCTAGGAATCAATTTAACTAAAGAAGTAAAAGACCTGTACTCACAAAATTATGAGACACTGAAGAGAGAAATCAAAGAAGATACAAATAAATGGAAATACATACCATGCTCATGGAGAGGAAGAATTAATATAGTTAAAATGTCAATACTACCTAAAGCAATATATAGATTCAATGCAATTCTAATCAAACTACGAAGGACATTTTTCTCAGAAATAGAACATAGAATCCTACAATTTATATGGAACCACAAAAGACCCCGAATAGCCATGGCAATCCTGAGAAATAAGAACAAAGTGGGAGGCATCACACTATCTGACATCAAAACATACTACAAGGCTACAGTAATCAAAACAGTATGGTGCTGGCATAAAAACAGACACATAGACCAATGGAACAGAATAGAGAGCCCAAGAATAAATCCATCCCTATACGGTCATTTAATCTATGACAATGGAAGCAAGAATTTACACTGGAGTAAAGATAGTCTGTTTAATAAATGGTGCTGGGAAAATTGGACTGACATGTGCAAAAAAATGAAAATGGACCACCTGCTATTACCATATACAAGAACAAACTCAAAATGGATTAAAGACTCGAATGTAAGACCTGAAACCATAAAACTCCTAGAAGAAAACACAGGGTGTAAGTTTGCAGACATTACCCTAAGTAATATTTTTACTGATACATCCCCTCGAGCTAGGGAAATAAAAGAAAAAATGAACATAGGGGATTACATCAAACTTAAAAGTTTTTTCACAGCAAAGGAAATCATCAATAAAACAAAGAGGCAGCCTACTGAATGGGAGAAGATATTTGCCAACAATATATCTGATAAGGGGTTAATATCCAAAATTTATAAAAGACTCATGAAACTCAACACCAAAAAAACAAACAACCCAATTAAAAAGTGGGCAGAGGATATGAAGAGGCATTTCTCTAAAGAGGACATACAGATGGCCAACAGGCATATGAAAAAATGTTCAACCTCACTAATCATCAGAGAAATGCAAATAAAAACCACAATGAGATACCACTTACTCCAGCCAGAATGGCTATCATCAACAAATCAACAAACAAGTGCTGGCAAGGGTGTGGAGAAAAGGGAACCCTGGTGCACTGTTGGTGGGACTGCAGATTGGAGCAGCCATTATGGAAATCAGTATGGAAGTACCTCAAAAAACTGGAAATGGAACTGCCGTATGACCCAGCAATTCCACTCTTGGGTATCTACCCAGAAGAATCCAAGATGCTAATTCGAAAAAATATATGCACCCCTATGTTTATTGCAACGCTATTTACAATAGCCAAGACTTGGAAACAACCGAAATGCCTATAGGTAGATGACTGGATTAAGAAACTATGGTACATTTATACAATGGAGTATTACTCCTCTATAAAGAAGAATGAAATCGTACCATTTGCAACAATATGGATCGACCTAACGACTACTATATTAAGTGAAATAAGTCAGTCAGAGAAAGACAAATACCATATGATCTCACTTATATGTGGAATCTGAAAAAACTGAATGAATGAGCAAGGTAAACAGAAACAGTCTCATAGATATAGAGGAAAAACAGGGTTGCTAGTTGGGAGGGGGTGGGGATGAGGGAGAAGGGGAAGGGATTAGACAGCATAAATAGGTAGCTACAATATTGCCACAGGGATATGAAAGACAGTTTGGGGAATATAATAATGTTGTGAAAATTTTGTGGGGTGTCAGATGGTCACATGTCTTGTTAGGGAGACCACTTCCTGGATGTAGTAGAGGCTTGATCACTGCACTGTATACCTGAAACTGAAGTTGTATAATATTGTATGCCAACTGTAATTAAATGTATAGATAGTCACGGGATGTGGATTATACGGTGGAAGGGAGTCAAAGGTATTGTAATAGATATGTATCATATGGGGGGCAGGAATGGGGTGGAGAATTTGGGGAGGAGGGTTGTCACTTTGAGGGGAAAAAAGTATAACTATTGCACTGTGTTGTACACCTGAAGCTATTTTTTTTAAAAAAATGTTTATTTCACAATAAAAAAAATACACTTAACAAAATAAATGACAAGTAGAGAATTTCAGTGGAGAACTAGAATCTATGAAAAAATATGAAATAGATTTTTTTTTTTTTTTGAGGACAGTGTCACTGGCCCTCACATGTGGGATCCGAACTGGGGTCGCTGGCTTTCCAAGCCAGCGCCCAACCACCGCGCCACTCTGCCAGCCCTGAAATAGATATTTTAAAACTGGGAAATACAATAATTGAAATTAAGAACTGGATAGATGGGTTTAACAGAAAAGTAGACACCATTGAAGAGAAGACTAGAAAATTACTGATAGGTCAGCAGAAAACACAGACTGAAACAAAGGGAGGGAAAAAAATGGAAACTTTGGAAAAGAAGTTAAGGATACAGAACACATTCAAAAGGCATAAAATACCTGTAACTGGAGTCCCAGAAGGGGAGGAGAGAGAAAACAGAGCAAAAGCAACATTTGGAGAGATTCTTGACTAAGAATTTTCCAAAAGAAACAAAAAACACCAAGCCACATATTCAAGAAGTGCTAAGAAGCCCAGGCAGGATAAATATAAAGGAAACCACATCCACACCTTTGGCACATGAAATTAAAACTGCTGAAATTGGGCCGGCCGAGTGGCGCATTGGTTAAGCGCTGGTTTGGGGATGCCAGCGGCCCTGGTTCAGATCCCACATGAGGGCCAGTGACACTGCCCTCTACAGCTAACAACAGCTCCACCTGGAGCTGGGCTGTGCGAGCCCCGGTGGTGGTGTGGGCTGCAGCCCCTGCTGCAGTGGGCTGCCATAGGCTACAGTGAGTGGCCCGCAGCCAGCGTGAGCGGCTGGCAGCCAAGCGTGAGCTGCCAATAGCCACCGTGAGCGACATCCAGAGGCCAGCAACGGATCTGCCTCATCTGGGAAGAGCGCAATGACGATACCAACAGTGAAGCAGCATCCTCCGCAACTAAACTGAAGAACAAAAAGACGGCAACTTGTCTGTTCCCCTTCCCCGATTCCCCAACGCTGTTCCCCTCCGCCAATTCCCCAATAAAATCTTTTAAAAAAAAAAAAACTGCTGAAAGACAAAGGCAAAGAAAAACCTTAAAAAACAAACGGAAAAAAAGAATATTACCTTCAAAGTAGTAATAACAACTGAGTTCTCTATAGAAACAATGGA
Organism: Aselliscus stoliczkanus; assembly: GCA_033961575.1. Taxonomy (NCBI): domain Eukaryota; kingdom Metazoa; phylum Chordata; class Mammalia; order Chiroptera; family Hipposideridae; genus Aselliscus; species Aselliscus stoliczkanus. Next base: position 132,213,211 of record CM066729.1, read on the forward strand.
GGCCAGAACAATGAGGGCTACCTTCAAAGTTTTGAAAGAAAATAATTGCCAGCTTAGAATGACATATCTTGCAAAAATGTTCATTTAAAATAAATGGAAATAAAAGACATTTTCAGACAAACAAAAATTAAAATATTTAACCAACAGACTCACATAAAAAAAAATAAAAAACTAAAGAAAGTCCTCCAGGCAGAAGGAAAATGACCCTAGATGAAATCAAAGATATTTGGGAAGGATGAAGAGCAATAGGAAGGGTCAAAATGTATGTAGAACTAAAATGAATATACTGTCTATATAGAAAATTTAAAACAATCTTACAATAAAAACTCCTACAACTAATAAGTGAGTTGAGCAAAGTCACGGGATACAAGTTCAATATACAAAAATTTATTGTATTTCTACATACCAGCAAAGAACACTGAATTCAAAATTTTAAATGCAGGTATTTACAATAGCAGCCCAAAAATGAAAGACTCAATTATAAATCTAATAAATATGTGCAGTATCTGTGTGTTGAAAACTACAAAATACTGATTTTAAGAATAGGAAAAGACATAAATCAAGAAAGGTAATACATGTTTATGAATTGGAGAAATCAAATTGATAAATCACAACCTCCCCCCAATGATCTGTAGATTCAATGCAATTCCAATGAAACTCTCAGTATACTTTTTAAAATCACTACTGAAAAGCTGATACTAAAATATATGTGAGAAAGGTAAAAGGTCTGAAATAATCAAAACAATTGAAAAAGAAGAACAATGTTGGAAGACTTAAACTATGTAATTTCAAGACTTACTATAAAGCTATAGTTATCAAGATACTTGGTATTAGCAAAAAGATAGATGTATAGATTAATGGAACAAAACAGAATCTAAAAATAGACCAAAATGATTTTTAACAAAGTTCAAGGGCAATTCAGTGAAGAAAGGATAGTTATTTCAATAAAGGGTGCTAGAAAAATTAGATGTCCGTATGAAAAAAAAAAGAATCTCAACCCATAGCTCACACCTTATACAAAAAAATAACTCAACTATTCCTAGGTATATATTAAAGATAACTAAAAAGTGTATGTCCACACAAAAACTTGCACACAAATATTCATAATCGATGAAAATGAAAACAACCCAAAAGTTTATCAAACAATGAAGGTAAAAATAAAATGTGTATAACCATACAATGGAATGTTATTCAGTCATAAGAAGGAATGAAGTACCAATACATGCTACAACATGGTAAACCCTGAAAACATTATGGTGAGTGAGAGAATCTACAGAAACAAAAAGTAGACTAGTGGTTGCCTAGGGTTGGGGAAGGGGAAATAGCCAGTGACTGATAATGAGTCCAGGGTTTCATTTTCAGATGATGAAATGCTCTGAAATTAGATAGTGGTGATGGTTGCACAACCTTGTGACTATGCTAAAAATCACTGAATGCTATACTTTAAAAGGGTGAATTTTATGGTATGTGAATTATAGCTCAATAAAACAAAATGTTTTTAAAAATTAACTCAAAATGGATCATAAACCTGAATGTATAAGGTGAACTACAAAACTTCCAGTAGAAATATAGGAGAAAATCTGCATGGCCTTACATTAGGGAAACAGTTTTTAGATACTAAAAGCACAGTCCACAAAAATGTGATCAATAATAATAATAATAATAATAATAATTTGAATTTTACTAAAAACTCTTGCTTTACAAAAGACACTGTTACGAGAATTCAAAAGCAAACCATGGACTGAAAGAAAATATTTGCAAATCATATTTCTGACAAAGACATATACAGAATATATAAATAACTCTCAAAATTCAACAATAAAAAAAAAACAAGCAATCTAATTTTTTAAATGCCCAAAGTTCTGAACACACATTTCACCAAAGAAGATGTATGAATGGCTAACAAGCACATGGAAAGATGCTCAGCATAATTAGTCATTATGGACAAGCAAATTAAAACCACCATGACATACTACTACATACCTATTAGAAGGGCTAAAATTAAAAATCCTGATCAACAATACCAAGTGCTGATAAAGATGTAGAGTAATTGGAAGCCTCAAATATTGCTGGTAGAGATGCAAAATGGTTGACCCACTTTGGAAAACGACTTATTGGTTTCTTAAAAAATTAAACATACATATGCTATATGACCCAGCAACCAAGAGAAATGGAAACTTATCCTTATTATAAATGAATGTTTATAGGAACTTTATTCATTATCACCCCAAACTGGACATAACCCAGATGTCTTTCAGCTACCAAATGGGTAAACAAAGTATAGTACAACTATACAACTGAATACTACTCAGCAATCAAAAGGAACAAACTATTGATTCGTACAACAACATGTATAAATCCTAAATGCATCTTGGTATGTGAAAGAAGTCAGACCCAGTACGTTACATAGATTTCCAAGGGTTGGAGTTGAGAAAAGAGTTAAATTCAAGGGGACATACAAGAAAATTTGGAGGGTGATAGACTGTTCTATATCAAGTCTTTGGTGGTAGATATATGACTTTCTGCGTTTGACAAAACCCATAGAATGGTATACAACAAAAAATGAGGTTTACCAAATGTAAATTTTAATCAACCAGGATATAGAGAAAACCCAAAATGAAATACGAACTGTGATAAATGAAAAATAAATATTGTTTCTACAAAAATTATATCATGTGTTGTGTAAAATATATATATAATTAAAACATATGAAAATCATAAAATAAAAATTAGAGTGAAAGTATTCGAAAGTAAATGGAGTGAAAGTATTCGAAAGTCCTTGAATAGTATGAGAAGTGGTAAAAGTACTATTTCATATTAGACTTTAAAAAAATCAAAGCTAGGGCCGGCCGAGTGGCGCATTGGTTAAGCGCTGGTTTTGGGATGCCAGCGGCCCCGGTTCGGATCCCACATGAGGGCCAGTGACACTGCCCTCTACAGCTAACAACAGCTCCACCTGGAGCTGGGCTGTGCGAGCCCCGGTGATGGTGTTGGCTGCAACCCCTGCTGCAGTGGGCTGCCATAGGCTGCAGTGAGTGGCCCGCAGCCAGCGTGAGCGGCTGGCAGCCAAGCGTGAGCTGCCAATAGCTGCGATGACCGACATCCAGAGGCCAGCGACTGATCTGCCTCATCTGGGAAGAGCGCAATGACGATACCAACAGTGAAGCAACGTCCTCCGCAACTAAGACTGAGGAACAGGAGGACGGCAGCTTGTCTGTTCCCCTTCCCCGATTCCCCAACGCTGTTCCCCTCCACCAATTCCCCAATAAAATCTTTAAAAAAAAAAAAAAAAATCAAAGCTATACATTGGATGATCTAAGGTAACTACTAAAAATAATAGTAAAAGAATTTATAATTAACAAGATAGAAGGAGGAAATAGAATAAAAACACTTGTTTAATCCAAAAGAAGACAAGAAATGAGAAAAAAAAAAAAATATATATATATATATATATATATATATATATATATATGTCATGTGTGATAAAAAGAAAATAAATAAAATGGTAGGTAAAACCCAAATATATTTGTAATTACATTAAATGTAAGTGAACAAGATATTCCAATTAAGAGGCAAAAAAAATCATGCTATATTGAATAATTAAATAAACTTTCTAAAAATTATAATAATATCCTAGTGGGTCTAAATGTATATAAAGAAAACATTTAAAACGATTTTAAATGGGAGAGTAAAGGAACATAAAGGGTGATAAGTTCTCTATCCTTTACTTAAACTGGTAAATGACATAAATAGACTGTGACAAATTATGTATATATAATGTAATACCTAGGGCAGCCTTAAAAAGCTATACACTCAAGGGTGTCAAAAAGATACACTCAAAACACTATATAAATCAAAATGGAATTTTCAAAAAGTCAAGTAATCCATAGGGAGGCATAAAGCAGAAACAAGAAATGAAAAACTGAAAAAAAATAAAAAATGAAATAGTAGGCTTAAGCCCTAGCATATCAGTAATTACATTAAATATAAGTGATATCAATGCAATAATTAGAAGACAGAGACTGGCAGCATGGATTAAAATATAAGACCCAACTGTATACTGTCTCCAAAATTTCCTTTCAAATATAATGATATAGCCAAGTTGAAAGTAAAAGACTAGAAAATGATGTATCATGAAAATATTAATCAAAACAAAGCAGAAGTGACTTAGATGAAATACTACCACAATTCATCCAATATGAAATAAATATTTTGAATAGTCCTATAACTATTAAGGATACTGAATTCATCATTTTAAAAATTTCCAAATAAGAAATCTCCAGGCCTAGATGGTTTTGCTAGAGAATTCTACAAAATGTTTAAATAATTAACACTAATTCTACACAATCTTTTCTAGAAAATAGAAGTGCTTGTCTATGAAGCTATAATTACCCTATTACCCAAACTAGAATAAGTTCACACAAAAAAGGAAGTACACAACAATATTCCTCATGAATATAGATGTAAAAAATCTGTCAAAAATTAGAATTATACACCATGACCAAGTAGAATTAGTTTATTACAGGGATACAAAGCTGGTTCAATATTTTAAAAGTCAATGTAATCTACCATATTAATAGGCTAAAGAAAAAAATCATATGATCATTATGCTATATGATTTCATTTATATAATATTCTTGAAATGAGAAAATTATAGAAATAGAGAACAGATTAGCAGTTACCAGGGGCTAAGGAGGGGATAGGACCATGAGGAAAGTGGGTATGGTTATGAAAGGATAACATAAGGGTTGGAAATGTTCTGCATCTTGACTGTATCAATGTAAATATCCTAGCTATAATATTGTTATATAGTTTTGCAAGATGTTTACTGCTCAGAGAAACTGAGTTAAAGGGTATACAGGATCATCCTGTATTATCTAAAAATAAAGAGTTCAATTTTAAAAGCTGGATTTTCTTAATCATCTCTGTGTGTCAAATGTGATACTTGAGGAATTAATAAAATATGTATTCTTTCTTAAAAATCTGTATCATTATTGACATGTCCTATCAATTACTAAGGAAAATATTTTTAAATAATTCATTATGATTGGGAAGTGTCTATTTCTCCTTTTAGATCTGCCAATGTTTGCTTTATATATTTTGGGACTATGTTATTGCATACATATACATTTAGAATTATTCAAACCTCTTGGATGGTTGAGCCTTTAATCACTATGACATGTCACTCTATATCTTGTGGTGTATCTCACATGATCAAATCAATTGATACAGAAAAAGCTGTAATAAAATTCAACACTCATTCATGACAAAAAAAATTTTCAGAAAAATAGAAATAGAGAACATCCTCAACTTGATAAAGAACATCTACAAAAAATCTACAAACATTATAGTCAATGGTAAAAGATTGAATCCTTTCCCCCTTTAAATTGTCTGCTTTCACCACTTTTGTTCAACATAGTGCTGGAAGTTCTAGCCAATGCAATAAGGTAAGATGAGGAAATAAAAGGCTCACAGATTGGAAAACAGTTTGGTACTACTGAGAAGTGAAAATTTAAGTTCACACAAAAACCTTCTCATGAATGTTTATAGCACTTTATTCGTCATAGCCAAACAAGGGGGAAACAACCCAGAAGTCCTTCAATGGGTGACTACTTAAACTCTGATATATCCATCCCATGGAATATTATGGAGTGATAAAAAAGAACATGCTATTGATATACACAACAGAATCTCCAGAGATTTATGCTAAATGAAAAAAGCCAACTACAAAAGGTTACATACTAACTAGTAGTTTAAACACAGTCTCTGCAATCTTGTTTATACTGTTCCATTCACTTGGTATACAAAATACTTTCTACCTGGAGACCAAAAAAGACAATTCAACCTATCTTGATTTCAGCCATTTTGATTATCTGTGGTGAGAGGATCCTTGGTCTTCAATAAACTGTAATATCTGTGAGAGTAAATACTAGACATGACTTGCTCACCATGACATTCCTAGTAACTAGCACACCACTGGACACGAGAGGGGTGATCAAATGCTGTTTGAATGTATGTGATTAAATGAATGAATGGGTGTTTGTACAAAAGAATCTGAGGACCCATATTTAACACTAGAGTGTCTACTCAATCCAGACAGAGGCAGGGGTGAATAAAGAAAGAGTCAGGGGCAGGGCTGAGGCAGGACAACAGTGAGGCAAGAGCAGTTCAGTCTTGTCAGGCTCACTTTGCCTACCTTATTTTGGCCTTAGTGGTATAATGTGGATCCAAAAAGCTTGCTGCTCGCTATCCCATACCCCACACAACCCTCATCCATATCACTGAGGTTGACCAGAACCACTTTCTCACTATCTCTGTGGTCACTTATACCTGAACTAAAATCACAAAGAACAGATTTGTGTCACACACTTGACCCTGGCCTCACCCAGTTCAGTTTCTCTTGCCTGAATTTCTCCCCTGACCTTCACACCTCCTTCAAGGCAGAGTCTGGCAGACACCTATGATATGGCTTGGAGCAGAGGCACTCCTTAAGCCTTTTTGGACCCATCAGATTCTTTCTATTGGAAATTTGAACTGGAAATATAGAGGACAGAGATGTTCATTAAATAACAGAAGCTGATAAAAACATATCAAAGGAATTCTGACTTCTGGCATGATGGAGTTAGGAGATCCACAAAAAAATCTCCTGAAAAAAGCAACTATGAAAAAAATAATAATAATAAATAAATAAATAAATAAATAAATAAATAAAAGCAACTATGAAGGTGGAAAAATACTAAGATACATAAACAAAACCCATAGCAAACCAAACCAACAAACAAAAATATTTCAGCACTCTGGAATTCTACCAATAACATACAACTACTGAGGAACATTTATTCATTAAAACTACTCAACTTTGGGTAAGAACAGCATGAGTCTATGGCTGCTCTCAACCCCATTCCCCATACCTTAGCTCTGTCAGTGCCCTGACAACGAACAGCTTCAACATTGATGCTGGAGGGACCACATTTGATTTGGAGCATTGTCAGTATAAGTGATGATCTCAGTGGTAAGCAAAAAGAGAAGATCAGTATCTCAATTAATCTGAGGTTTCAGGCCTGTTTCAGAAAAGCAAAGGAGTGGTGGACTAGCCAGGGATTTATCACAGAGTTTCAGGAGGTAAGTCAGCCATGAGGGCTTCCCACATATCCTGGGTTGACCACAGGCTATATGCATGTACAGCAGAGAGCAAAGATGGTCAAAGATGCCACACATCCCTGGCTGACAGAGCCTGTGCACATGTGCAGAGATGTAAGGCAATGTTACAGGTACCAACATATCTGTAATGGGTATCCTAAAAGGAGAATAGAAAGAGAAAGGGATAGAAAAAAATATTATAAGATATAATAGCCAAAGCCTTCCAGAATTTGATGAAAAACATAAATCCACACATCCAAGAAGCTCAGAAAATTCTAAGTAGGATCAATACGAAGAGATCCACACCTAGATCCACATAGCCAAACTGTTGAAAGCCTAAGACCAAGAGAAAATCTCAAAAGCAGCAGGAGAAAAAAACAACTCATCATGTACAGGAGAACAACAATACAGCTGATTTCTCATCAAAAACAATAAAGCTCAGGGAGCAACTGTAAAACTTATGTAAAGTACTAAAAGAAACAAAAAACATTCAACCAAGAATTTCATATCCAGCTAAAATAATTTTTCAAACATGGCGAAATAAAAATATTACCAGATAAACAGTTACAATACTTGCCCCATCATACCTGTCTTATAAAAAAATATTGAGGGCTGACCGAGCGACGCATTGGTTAGGAGTTGGCTTCAGACACCAGCTCTGAGCAGCAGGGCACCGGTTCGGATCCCACATTGAGGGCCAGTGATGCTGGGCCGTCTTCAGCTAAGATGGTGAACAACAGCTCGACCTAGAGCTGGGCTGCTGTGAGTTGCCAGTGATGGTGTAGGCTGCAGTGGGACTAGCCGGCATCTGGAGTGAGCTTTTGTGAGCTGCCCTGAGCACCGTCCAATGGGGAAGAGCAACTGCCTCACCCAGGAAGAGTGCAATGATAATACCAAAATGGGCCATGAAGCGACGTCCTCCACAGATAGGCTGAAGAACAAAAGGACAGCAACTTGTCTGTTCCCCTTCCCTGATTCCCCAACACTGTTCCCTCCCCCAATTCCCCAATAAAATCTTTAAAAAATAAATAATAAAAAATATATATATATATTAAGTGAAGTCCTTCAGGCTAAAAGAAAGTGACCCCCAACTGATAACTCAAATCCACAAAAAGAGACTAAGAGTACCAGATATTATAAACATGTGAGTAAATATAAAAGACTCTCTATGTTTATTTTTTTTCATCTCTTCAATTAACTTGTTTAACCTTTTTGCTGCGATGGTCAGATATATCTGAATGAATATTTCCATCTGCTGACTGAGGATGGAAACTTCCAGAAAGGAAGTTTAGGAAAGCAGATGTATATTTTTCTACATTTTTGTGTTTTTCAAGAATGAATAACAATAGAAAATTTTTATACATAAAATAATATCATTTATATACAAAGCAGTTCAAATTATTATTAAATGAGTAAAATAGTCAAAATATCAACTTTTTGTTTTTTCGTGGACTCCTGACACATTTTGAAAAAAAACTTGAAATCAGTTAACACAGCAAAAGAGTTAAAAAACACAAGATTGTAATAAGAAATAATTATAACACTGTACGGTTTTGTTTACAACACATATAGATGAAATGTATAGCACCTAGGAGAGGAAAGATATAGTGAAATACAGTTTCTGTATTTTACAGAATTAATGTAGTATTATTCTGAAATAGACTGTAATAAGTTAAAATGCATATTGAAATCCCTATAGCAACCACTGAGAAAATAACTTGAAGTAATACAGTAAGAAAATAAGGGAGAAATTTAAATACTTTTAAAATATAATTATTTAACACAAAATAAGGCAATAAAGGAGGAACAGGAAAAAAATGAAACAAATAGAAAAATGTCAGGTGTAAATCCAACCATATCAATAATTATATTAAAAGTGAATAGAATCTAGCTAGTCCTTGACTCTTTGGAGCCAAAGTTTCTTCAATCTGTCAAATGGGTATAATTGTACTTACCTTGCTCATCTCATAAGAAGATAGGAGAAGCATAATACAGTGGTTTGTGTTATGAGTAAGAACTCTGTGCCAAATACTAATCAGGTATGCCTGATGAAATATATCATGTTGGGCAAATAATTTCATCTCTTTGGACCTCAGTTATGAGATAATAAGAACAATAATAATAGTATCAGAGATGTGTATGGCACTAACTACATGCCAGGCATTGTTGTGTGTGTTTCAAATTGATTAATCCATTAAATACACAAAATGCATGTAAAAGCTATATCCCAATTGCCTAGTAGATTTCCAGATACATATTAAGCTGTCTGTTGAATGAAAGTTGAATAAATAAAATGGAAAAAAATGAAAACAAAAGGGAATGGACTACAAACCCCATTCAAAAGGCAGAGATTGTCAAACTAAATAAAAAAGCCACAGTCAACCATATATTATCAACAAAAGACACACCATAGATTCAAAGACATTAATAGGTTGAAATTAAAAATATGGGAAAAGATAGCTCATGCAAATAGTGATCGTAAGAGAGCTGCACTGGCTATATTAATATCAGAAAAAAACAGACTTTAAGATAAAAAAAATATTGTTAGAAATAAAAAGGAAAATTTTTGTAATGATAAAAGGGTAAATATATCAGGAAGTAACAGTTACAAATATATATGTGCCTAACAAGAGAGCCCAAAAATACATAAAGCAAAAACTGATGGTACTGAAAGGAGAAAAATGACAATTCAACAATAATTGGAAATATCAACATCCCATTCTCAATAATTGATATAATAACCAAACAGAAAGTCAGAAAGTACATATAAGATATGAATAACACTATCAAACAACTTGGTCTAACTAACACTTCTATAACACTCCACACAAAGACTGCAAAATAAACATTTTGAAGAGCACATAGAACATTCTCCAGGATAAACCATATGCTAGGTCACAAAACAGGTCTCTACAACTTTAAAGAGACTGAAATCATACAAAGTATGTTCCCTGACCACAACAAGACTAAATTAGAGACCAATAGAAAGAAATATAGAAACTGCCAAAAAATTGTAAATTAAACATCTTTAGAGCAGAAATCAATAAAATAGAAAGTAGAGAAAAATCAGTGGAGCCAAAAGTTGGTTCTTTGAAAATGTCAACTAAATTGGCAAACCCTTAGCCAGACTTAGCAAATGAGAGAGAAAATACAAATTTTCAAAATCAAGAACAAAGAAGATACATCATTAGCAACACTACAAAAATTAGAAGGATTATAAGAGAATATATGAACAACTTTATGCCATCACGTTAGACAATTAAGATTAAATGGGAAAATTCCCAGAAGTATAAAAATTACCAAAACTGACTCAAGAAGAATTGAAAATCTGAGTAGACTTACGATGAAAAATAAAACTGAAAGAGTAACTAAAAATCTTCCCACAAAGAAAAGCCTAGGCCCAGATGGATTTACTGGTGAATCAAATTTTAAATATTTAAAGAAGAAATAATACCTATCCTTCACAAAGTCAGAAAATAGTGGAAGAGGGAACACTTTCCAACTCATTCTAGGAAGCCAGATTTTACTAAGAAGCCAATGCCAGACAAAGATATGAAAAAAGAAAACCAATATCCCTTATAAACACAGACTCAAGAATCCTTAACAAAATGTTAGCAAACCAAGTTGAGCAACATATAAAATGGATTATACACCATGACTAAGTAGATTTATCCCAGGAAGATAAGGTTGGTTTAATATTTGAAAATTAATTAATATAGTACACCATATTAAAAGAGTAAAGACAAAACTCACACGATCACTTCTAAAAGAAATAATTCAACAATAATAACTGGAGATTTCAATAATCTTACTAAGTAGATGCAAGAAAAGCATTTGACAAAATCCAGTGCCAATTCATGATTTTAAAACAAAAGTTATTCCGGGACAATTGGATATCCATACACAAAAAATGAATTTAGACTCTTAACTTATACCATACACAAAAATTAACTTCATATGGATCCTAGCCAAAAAGTTAAACATAGAGTTAGTATATGATTTAGTAATCCTACTTACTAGATAGATATCTAAGAGAAACGTAAACATATGCACATACAAAAACTTATATACAAATGTTCATAGCAGTATTAGTCATAATTGCCAGAAAGTGGAAACTACTGAATGAACATCAGTGAGGAATGGATAAACAAAATGTTGTAAATCTGTATAATGGACTATTATTTGGCCAAAAAAAAGGAATGAAATTCTCATACATGCCTCAACATGGATGAATCTTAAAAACGTTATGCTGAGTGAAAGAAGCCAGACCCAAAAGACCTCATACTGTATGACTTCATTTATATGAAATGTCTAGAATAGGCAAATCCATAGAAACAGAATGTAGATTAGTGATTTCCAGGGATCGATGGGAGGGAGGAATGGGAAGTGACTGCTAACGGGTATGGAGTTTCTTTTTCATATGATGAAATGTTCTGGAATTAGACAGTGGTGATATTTATACAACTTTGTTAATATATGAAAACCACTGAATTTCACCTTTTTAAAGGACAGACTTTATGGCATGTGAGTTGGATCTCAAAGAGCTGTTACATTTTTTTTCAAGTGGATCACAGTCCTAAATGTAAAACCCAGTTGCCTAGGGCTGGGGCTGGAACAGAGTATTGACTGAAAATGAGCCCAAGAGAATTTGGGAGGATGATGGAAATGTTCTAAAACTGAATTGTAGTCATGGTTGCATAACTCCATAACTTTATTAAAAATCACTGGACTGTTCCCTTACAATGGGTGATTTTATGGTACGTAAATTTTACCTCAATAAAGCTGTTCAAAAAAACAAACCTACTGAAAACAGAAATCAAAATACCATAGTAAATACTGGGGGAGAAATTGGGGTGGAAAATTAACTTTCAAAAAAATAAGTGAGGGAGGGCAAATGGAGGTAACTAAAGTACGGAACGTTCTGTTTCTCACTCTCCTTGTGGGGTATAGTTCGTAAAAATTCATTAAGCTGTATTCTTATGATATGTGCGCTTTTCTGTGTCTATGTTATACCACAATAAAAGTTTTTTAAAACATGGCTTTGGGGCTGGGAGGAGCCATGAATGAGGCAATTATGAGTTACAGAAGCTGAAAGTCTCAGCTGTTCAGTCATTCTTAGGTCCCCATGAGCTTTTTGCCCCTTTATTGCCACTTTCTTACAATAACCCCCATTACTAGAGCTAGCCTAAGCGACTTTCTGTTTCTTATTATGGAGAAGCCTCACTCACACACCCACACAGATAGCTACCAAAATGTCAGCTCCACAAGGGAAGGGAATTTGTGCATTATTGAATACCCAGTGCCCAGAACAATACCTGGCACATAGTAGGTTCTCAATACAAATTTCTTGAACAAGTGAGCAAATGAATGAATAGAGGAATAGTTGTAGAGGAAGGGAGGTGTCGAGGGAGAGACATGTACCCTGGCCAACATTTTTCAAGGGATATGGACAAAATGCTGTGGAGGCCCAAAGTATGACAAAATGGCTCCTGGGGAATTTCAGGAAAGTGTGGCAGAGGAGGACACATGGGAGGTGGGTATTGAGGGATGAATAGGAGTTTGCCAGAGGAAAAATGCAGGGGAGTGAGATAAACAGATAAACACAGGCCAAAAAAAAAAAGCACATCGTTTTGAAAGAGTCTGCCATTGGAGACATTGAGAAGGCTCATGTAACAGGAGTGCAGGGTTCATAGTTGAGGACAGGTGAGAGATGAGGCAAGAAAGGTAGATGGAAAAGGGTCCTGTATTCCCAGCCAAGACACTGAAGTGACTTCTAGAGGATCACAGCCAAGACAGAATTTTAAGCAGGGGTCAAATTTGCTGTTTAGGGAGCTTGTTTCGGCTGCAGCAAGAAGAGTTTCTCTGAATTCATGGGCCACCTATTCTGTTGGTATCTACATTTCCTTGCCCCTGTGTCTCTCTCTTCCTTTGTATTCTTGTCTTCCTTCACTCTCCATGAGTTTTCATGTCTGAGTCTCTCCTATCTGCCTATGTATTTCTTCCCATTTTTTTCCCTCAAGATACAACTCCTTGAAGATGTCCTTCTAACTGCCTCCATCTTATCTGTCCCCAAACAGCTTTCAGATTCCATCTCCATGACTCATTTTCTCCAGGACACCATCCCCACCCAGGCTTGGGTCCTTCACAAACAAGTAACTCAGGATTTTCTCTTGAGCAGTAAGTTCTTTGGGGCCTCACCAGAGCACAGACATCTGGAAGAAAGGAGGGTTTGAGTTGCCTTTCACTGGGCCCACAGAAGATGAACCACCAGGTTCTGAGGCCTGAATGGACCAGTGAGGTGGGAACAGAACACTCCTCTCGGCCATCCTGATACTCTCATGACATGAATGGCGCCAGTGGCTCCAAAACCACTTCCCTTCCAGCCTCACCCAGGAAAGCCTACTGCCCAGTTGCTCATACCACTGACCTTCTGCTAAGAAATGTTTCCTGGCACCTGCCCACCTTCCCCAGGGTCTAGACAACTGGGTCAGGGAGGAACAACAGCCCCTTCACCAAGCTGAGCCTGGGACCTGTCTCCAGGACAATTCTCTCCCCTGGGACAAGAAAGAAGGTCAAGCTGCTCTTCTCGATATGACCTCAGAGAAGTGCGGCAAGGGCTCTGGTCCAATTTATCACCACGGAGCTATAATTAGGTTTGTTAACATACAGTCCAGTGTAGTCTTGTTGACTAGGAACTTAATCACGTTACTATTGAGTTCCTGTACGCATGGCTCGGGGTGACTGTTTTACTTGTAGAGTTATAGCCAAGCCCAACGGGAGGAAATTAGCTTTGGACACAAGTTTGGAGGGGGGTTCTTTTTCCTCCTGACTTTGTCTCCCTCCCCCCACTTCCATGTGAAAATATTTAGCAAACAGTGACAATGATGAAAAACAGTAGGAAACAAAATGTTCTACATTAGTATAAAACATGAAAAATGCAGCAAGGACCCTTAGCGGTACAACATGTGTTATGCTGGCTGGCAGTCCATTAGCTCTGATAGACATTTCACTTACCTAAGTCAAATATAACAGTCTAGTATTCATTAATATAAGAAGGGGCTGTGGAATCAGAGCTACCATCTGGCTGGGCCGACAGAATAATCTACAACTCATGATTAGGTCTAAGGAGTGGGGTTTCACTTTAATCTTTCTCATTGCTCGAAATTTCCATCTGCGCAGTTCGGCACATCATTTTTCTTCAAGACAAATGTGCTGTTTTTCATGTTCCAAAATTAGATCAGAAGAAAACGATTAATCATGTCACGGCCTGGGAAAGGAAACAAAGCTCCGATATTCTCCTCCTCTCCCCTCCGCCCGGCCCGCCCCTCCCCGGGCCCTGGACGGTTGCAAGTTTCGGTTTTTTTCCCCAACCTCTAGGTTTTCAGCACAACTTTCGGAGCCGCCACCGCCAGCCGAGAGGAGGAGGGTGGGACTGCAGGGAGACGGTGCCGGTGGGGCCTACGGGGAGATGTGGGGGAGGGGGCCTGGGACCCCACCTGGGGCGCACCGCTGTCTCTCTCTCTGCAGTCCTCCCGGCCCCCTAGGGTCACCCCCGACGGGTCCAGCCGCCTGCCCCTTGGAGCTGCCGAGTCAGGGCGCTGGGCGCTGCCTTTCGCCCAGTGACAAAAAGGGCTGCGTGCCTCGCTCCCGCGTCCCCTCCCGCGGCCGCCACAGTCCTGTCTGTCAGCCGGCTCGCAAGTCATAACAAATCCCTGGCGCGGAGCTGAAGCTGAGCATTTGCCGGAGCGTCATGGGGATGATGAATGACCCGCAGGCCTTTGAAGTGCTCTGCCAGTTCAGCTGGGTCCGCGGTGCTGACAGAGAAATATACACAACAGCGTAACCAATAATGAGAACATTAAACATTCCTGCGCCGTGACAGGCTGACAGAAAAACCCAGGCTCCCATCAATCATTGAGCAGATAGAACCTTGACAATTGGCCCCTCACTGATACCGGCGGTCACCTTGCCCTCTCCCTCTGCTTGCCTCTCCCCTCGCTCCCTCTCTCTGGGGCGCCCTCTCTACCTCTCTGGGGTTTCCTCTTTCTTTCCTGACTCCACCACCCGTCCTCTCCACTCTGTCCCTGCTTCTCTGGCCTCCCTTTCCCCTCTCTCCATTCCCCACCTCCCCTCCCTGCCTCTCCCTCTCCTCCTCCTCCTCCTCCTCCTCCTCCTCCTCCTCCTCCTCCTCCTCCTCCCTTCCATCTCCTGCTCTCCCGCGACTCCTTTCTGTGCAGCTCAGAGGTCAAGTGAGGTTTAGGCCATTTCCATTTCGGTAGGTCGCCTCTTCCAGAAACAATGAAGATGCCACATCAGAGTGAGAAGTGCGAAGCCTAAGTTTATACGAGTTTAAAATTTTGTTACTTTTAACCAGATGCAAAAAATAGTACCATCACTGTATGTAAAACCTCACTTTGAAATATCATTAAAAGTTAAAGCGAGGCCCTTGGAGAAAGTGAGGCCCCACGAACCCTCTTCTCCTTCTTCTGCAGGAGGAGGGTTCTCTCTGGGTGGCTTCCTGTGTGACTTTGGCAAGGGACCCTTCTCTTTGTGTCAGCCTCGGCCTCTTTTTTTTTTTCAGCTGGGCTTATCTGACGGGATCTGATTTCTGATCTGTCTGAAAGGGAAAAAATAGCAGAGAAACACAAAGATCTCTTCCTTTTCCTCCAACAGGAAATGGAATCTGCCCAGATAAAGGGTATTGGCTGGACCTTCACCCTGGTCCCTGAAGAGATGCCTGTGACCTCTTAGCCATTTTCTGGATCCTCCGGGGCTCCCAAGATAACTTAGTTTGGCCACATTTTCCTGGGCTGAGCCTCTACTCCAGCCTTGTGAAGGTGGGGCATTCCCCCACCCCACACAGATTATCTCTGCCAGGCCCACTCCTTACTGGCCGGCCAGGGCTCGTGGAAAGAGCCCTGGGCCCATGATGAGAGGCCAGGGTCATACCATGAGAACTGGAGCAGGTCCAGAATTTTCATGGACCTCCATTTCTTCATCCACAGCATGGGAGCAGAAGTCCCTACTTTAAATACATTTGCATATTGATTCAGGCAAGCTGCTCCCGGTATGAGAAGGAAGTATCTTTTGAGGCAATCTCTGCTCCAGGCTCTGAAGTATCTTGTCCTTTCCTTTCTGCACTCCTGGAAAAGCCAGCTCCATCCCACTCCTCCAGGAAGCTTGTTCTGCCTGTCCTGGCCCACAACGACCTTGTCCTCCTCTGAGATCCTGTGACTGCTGGCTCAGATGAGCTGCTCACCTACCCAGCTAGACTTGAAGCTACTTGAGGGCAGGGAGGGTACCATGCTCTGCTCTTCTCTGGGTCACCTGGGATTAGCATGAGGTGTTGTTCTGAAATGCCTGACCTACCCACAGCTGCCTTCTCTAAGGAACTGCTCCTTCCAGGCCTGCTCAAGGGGAAGACCTCAGAGACCATGTTTATCCTACATAACCCTCACCTTTGCCACAGGTGATTGGTCCATTGGTGAATACCTATCCCTACAGCCAATCAGATTCTCTCTTCCTTGAACTCAGCCATAGGTGGTGTTGGGCTCCTAAAAGTCATGCAATATTTGGGACTGGAGCAGCTATTCTGAGCCATGTACATGCTGAGGAGAAATAAAAATAAATAAATTTTTTAAAACCCTGATCTTCCAAGGGAAGCAGGAGAATAAGGAGGTGGGCAAAAAGCAGCAGATATGAAATACCTTCAGGTAGACCCAGAAAACAGCATGGCCTCAATTTCTGACTTGTCCATTCCTGTCCCCTGAGGCCTGGTTGTACTGCCTCCTGCCTTGGATGCCTGTGAGGTAGCTGGCCACTGGAAAAGATACATGACCCAGGACTGGCTAATCATTATATCCTATCTCTCTGCCTATGAAGATTGGCCCAGGGATAGGCATGTGACCCATGTCAGCCCCATCAGAGTCCTTCCCTGGGATTTTATATATTGATTCTGAAAGAGAAACACTCTCCTTTCCTTTTAAATTGAGAATCATAAGGCTAGGACTCCAGAACTTCCAGCACCATGGCTGTCACTGCCTGGAAGAAACAAATGAGGCCAAGCAGAACAGTGGGGCCCACTGATGACAAATCTGATGACTTCTTCAGATTCCTGGATCGAGTCACGCGTGAAGTCCACTTTACCATTGGCCTTCACAGCAGGTAAGCTAATACATTCCCTTTCTTGCTTAAACTAGCTTTAGTTTCCCGTATGTCATTTGCACAAACACAGAGAGTCCTCATTCTTGTGCTCACGGGACATGTCAACTTTAGGAGGATTCACCTAAAATCAATAAATGCTTCTACTGTCTTTTTACACATATGCACATGAATAAGAATCCACTGAACCCGTAACAAGGACGGCTGCAGTGAATCTCTTCTGATTCTTTCCTTCCCGACAGTCCTCCCTGTGATCCCGCCCCTCATGCCAGGCCGTCAGTCTGTTCCCAGGCCAGGCCCAAATGACTTGCATTTTTGAGCCTGTCAGGAATGGTACTTCCCTATTCCTGTGGTTTGTCCCCACCTCCACGCAAGTAGGGAACAGGCACTTGGTGACGGAGGTCTTCTCAGCCTCTGAATGGGCCCATTTGGTCTGTCCCCAGTGCCTGCCCAGCAGGGATGCAGAGCTCAAGCTGACCCCTGGTCCACCTTGGACATGGCCACAGATCCCACTTTTCAGACACACTTTTGATTTCAGAAGTCCTTTGGGGCCAACAACGGACCTCTGGATAGTCATCCTCATTCAAATTCTGGTCTGATGAGAAGGTTCCTGGACAAAAATGTCATGGGAGACACCATGCAACAGTAAAGTGAAAAGTGATAGAGGGTATTTAGTTGACTGCAAGCTTAAGAAGAGCCAACCTTGATGTGGCTGCTTTAAAAAGAGAGAGAGAGAGCCATATTGCCAAGCTAGGCTAGAAAATCACATTCAAATGATATCTTAAGAATTCTGAGAAATTTTAACATAGGCAAAGGTGATGAGAGTGGGGTAACCTGGCCGTTGAGGAATAGGGGAAAGACCTCAGAATGCAGATACTGAGTGGTTGGCACTTGCTTGTTTCCATAAAACAGCTGTGAATGCCCCAGGCACAGGCCCGACACATAGTTAGCACTCAAGAGCTTTAGTTTCCATCTATCCTGTCCAGTCATCATTCACCAGGGGCAGAACCAGAGCCAGTGAGCAGGCCTTACAGGGAAGGAGCTTTTATCACAATCTAAGAACTTTTTGACAATTCCAACTGTGCAGCAATTGATCTCTGCACCACCGTAGGTTTTCAAACAGAGACTAGATAATTAGTTCCATAGGACACTATAGAAAGAATCCCCAAATTGAATAGATGTTGGGCTTTTAGGACCCTTTTTCAATTCAATGACGTTTGCAGCCTCAGTTGTTCCCTCTGTGAAGTGGGTGTGAGACTCTCTCTTTGCCACTGGTCTCTTTATCTTCCTAAATTTATGGGTGTGGTAGGTAGATTTTTCAAATATGTGGGCAGTTCAAGGGTACAGTTGACACTTGAATAATGGGTTTGATCTGTGCAGGTCCACTTATATGCAAACTTTTTACAATAAATATGTACAGTACTGTCAGTGTATTTTCTCTTCCTTATGATTTTCTTAGCAAGACTTTCTTTTCTCTAGTTTGTAAGAATATAGTATACAATACACATAATATACAAAGTATGTGTTAGTCGACTATTTATGGTATTGGTAAGGCTTCTGCTCAACAGTAGGCTATTAGTGAAGTTTTGGGGCAGTCAAAAGTTATACGTAGAGTTTTAATTGTGCAGAGGGCCTGCACCCTGAATCCCTATATCATTCAAAGGTCAGCTGTATGTTCAAAGGTGGCTGCAACATCTCCCATCCCATATACTCTCCTTACAGTGTAACTTTACCTCTCCCCATGAAGAAGAAGCTAATTCCTTTCCCATTTAATCTAAGCTGGTTTATGACTGTTTCCATGAGTAGAATGTAGCAGAAGTGACACTGCATGACTTCTAAGGTTGAGTTAGGAAAAGCCACGCAGCTTCTGTAGGCTCCTGAAATTCCTGTCCCTAGAATCCAGCTGCATGCCATGAGGAAGCCCGAAGTTGCCCATGCAGAGACTTCACATGGAGAGGCCCATCCAGGTGTCTGACCCACAGCCAGCATCAACCACCAAGCATGTGAATGGAGACTTTTCCAGGTGATCCCCCAGTCTTTGAGTTGACCCAGCTGAGATCAGAGACAAACCATCCTCACTGTGCCCTATCCAAAGCCCTGACCCTCAGAATCTGTGACATAATAAAATGATTTGCAATGGTTTGATATGCAACTTGAACAGTACGGGCAAGAGGCCTGTGGGCATGACACAAGTCTAGGGCTGAGACCTACGAGGTGTGATCGAAAACTAAAGTGAATGTTTATATTAAAAAAATGTATTACAGTAAAAGACACGTTGCCATTAATTGTCCTCAAACTACTCCCCCTCACCTCAAACACACTTAACCTACCATTCTTGCCACTTTCTGAAACAGTTCTGTAAGTCCTCTTTCATGCATGTTTTTAGTTGCACTGTCATGGCCGCCTTGATATCTTGAATTGATTCAAAACATTTTCCTTTCATGGTCATTTTGACTTTGGGGAAAAGCCAGAAGTTGCACTGTGCCAGATCCGGTGAATAAGGTGAATGAGGACACACCATAATGTTTTTATTTGACAGAAATTGCTGTATACCACAAGCAATGTATGACACAGAATCTTTCTGTTATCACAAAATGCAGTGAATGCTGCTGCTGAGTGCCATCCAACAGAAAGGCGGGGATCTTCAATGTGGAGCGTTGAACCTTAGTAACAGTGTGTGACAAGTTTCAACTTGTTGGGTGCAGTCAGTCAGGTGTGAGCTACGGTTGAGAGAAGGTGTGTTTTAAAGTGTGCTGTAAATCACCCTCCATCATGACAACGTTCCGTGTCACACTTCGCTCCTGGTATGGCAATTTCTGTCCAATAAAAACATTACAGTGTGTCCTCATCCACCATATTCACCGGATCTGTCACCGTGCGACTTCTGGCTCTTTCCCAAAGTCAAAATGATTCAGGGCATCGAGGCAGACATGACAGCACAACTAAAGACACTCACAAACATGGACTCCCAGAACTGCTTCAGAAAGTGGCAAGAACAATGGGATAAGTGTGTTTGAATTGAGGGGGAATATTTTGAGGAGGATTAATGGCTCTGTGTCTTTTACTGTAATAAATTATTTTTATATTTAAACATTCACCAAATTGTTTGATCACACCTCATACTGGTGACTCAGTTATTACTGTCTATTGTGCAACAGTCCCCACCCTACTGAGACTCTCTCTCCAGACAGGTTTAATCACAATTTGCAACTCCGGCGTTGTCCCTCTTATAAACAGCCCTTGTTCCTACCCCTCCTGGCCTCAGAAATCCACCCCGACCTACCAGGTAGCAAGAAGTACTAAGAGTGTGGGAATTGTGTCCACAAGGAAGACCCAGCCCACAGGCCTTCTTTTCAGAGCTCTGGGACAGCAAGTTTAGGGAAAAATACTTTCTTTTCAATGACTCCCATTTAGTCCTCCAGCCATGAATTCAAACCCTGAGTGAATTTTCCTCTTTATTCTGACCCCAATTGCTTCCTGGCAAGTGCTCTGCAGATCAAAGGCCTTGAGTACCTCCTTTATCCTAGGCTGTCCCAAGGCCCTCCTGCCAGTTTTGTGGAGCAGGCTGGGGGTCTACAAGCCAAAGGGGTTCAGGGGGTGGCATGTCTGAATGTCCACAATGTCTGTGACTGGCGAGGCAGGGACAGCCACAACACAGAAGGCAAGGGTCAGCTCCTAGCTGAACCCACTGGGACCTTTGGGAAAGGGGCAGATTCGTTACTAGAGAATTCGTTGACACTGCTGTTTGGGAATGCACAGTTCAAGAGGTTCTCCATGGTGACAGAGGATGGCGTGGTAAAGGCCCTGAACATGGGACCAAATGGAACAGGCCCTGCCTGCAGCCCAGCTCCCAACAGCGTCTCACAGCTCTGCGGCCCAGGCATAGACACACTGCCTTTACTGTCTCCTCGTCTCACCCTCCCATCTCCTGGGCAGGAAGCCCGGGCCTACCCTCAGCTGGAGCCACCCAAAGGAACCTTGGCCAAATCTCACTCCTGGTTCACTCCTGGTTCATGGAAAAAATAAAAAGATTATTCTCTAGCTCCAAACATGACTGTGCCTCTCTTGAGACAAATCCCCAGCGGGGCAGCATCATCTGTGCCTGATCCCAGTGTCCCATACGGCTTTGCTTGCACATGTTGATAGTGATGGAACGTTGGGGGACCATCTCCACCTGCAGTGGAGTCATGCTTCCTTGGTTGGCGTATCACCTCCCTTCTGGATAACACCCTGTTGTGATCATGGTATCTCCCCTGCAAGGTCAGTATGGATAACACCTTGTCTAACCTGCACAAGAGTGGGCAGGTAGCCTGTACCTGGCCTCTCCTAGGCTCCCATCTGCTCAGCACAGTCATGCATCCAGGGTCGAGCACGTGTCCCAACCTTGGACAACTAAGTCCTTCCCAGGATTTTTAAACTAGGGAGAGTTATTCTTTCTCCTCAATGGGCTTTGATGTGAGGCCACAGTTTGGGCAGCCATGTCCCTGCTGAGGAGAAGCTGGGCAGAGGATGCTATAACCACAGAGAGCAGCAGAGCCTAGGGAGGCTTGAGTCCAGACTTTCTTAGAGGCCCTGGTTCCACTCATCGCTGCCCTGCTCAGGGTTTGGTGTGTTCAACCTACTCTCAGTAAGCCTTAGGCCAGGCCCTGGTAAGCGGGAATGGGACAGTAGGAAACTGAGAAAGTAATCAGAAAAAAGCTGATTAGTGGAGTGGAAGGTGGGTTTCAGGGTGGGCTAGAGAGGTCAGACAGAGAGTCAGGACAGAGGATAAGGGGGGCAGGCGTGCATCCAAGCTGGTCAATCCATCAGTCCTTCAGGATCAGGGGACAGAGGTGAAAGATAGAAAAAAGAGAATGTCCTGAGCACACATACAGAGACTGGGGGGATGGAGGAGTCACCTGAGCAAGGAGAGGCGACCAGAGCCTGCCAGAGCCAGCCGGGGAAGCAGGAGCACAGCAGGGAGCAGGCAGGTGGCAGCCACCCCACAGATGGTCACCACCAGATGCACAAGGAGAAGACCAGGTCCCCCTTGTACAAGGACCAGAAGCCAGCTGTGAGGAAGGGCATCTCTAAACCACGTGGGCACAGGGCAAGCTGGGCCCTGGTGAGTGGACTGGAGATTCCCACAGCCTGTTTGGTGTCCTTCCAGCTGACCCACTGACAGAGTCCAGGGTCACACCCCCATAGCTGGGGCCTCCACACCTGGTAATATGACACTCCAAGATCCTATCTCCCTCCCTGCGATGGGAGCTTGAGAATCCCCAAAACGGTTTGCACAGCTGCTGGGGTTTGGGAGGCTCCAGCAGAGGAGGACATGAGGACATTCCTTCTGTCTCAGCCCTGTCCCCTGTACAGGGGCCCTGGCAGCTGGGAGATGGGTGTGGAGTACCTTTCCACCCCGGAGAAAGAGATAATGCAGGGAAGAAATGGCAGCAACACTGAGGAGCTATTGAGCGCTTCCTAGGTAACGAGTCCTTGCCCGGCATTCAATATGCATTATCCCATTCAATCCTCACAGCACCTTACTGATTACGCACATTTCACAGCGGAGGAAACCAAGGCACAGGAAAGGTAAGCCTCTTGTCTAAGGTCACAGAGGTGCAAAGAGGTGGCTTTCTGGCCCTGGCTTATCTGGCTCCCCAAATGGTAAAGAATGAAAGACCAACCAGGGGAATGTCCTCCAAGCCCTGTGAGCTTCATAGAGCCACGTGAGTCTTATGCACGTACCCACAGCCCCAGCCCATTAATATATACATATGGTGGAACTGCCTTGTGCTTGTGAGAAAAGACTTAACTAAATTCAATTAAAGTTTCATTCTGTGGCCCTAGACTCTTTATGAAAGTAATTTTTGCCTAATTGTGGCTATGGTGGCACCTAAGTGGCTACCTGCTGCAAATGAAGACAGCAAGCTGAACTCATATCCCTCAGAAGCTAAGTCAGGTCTAGAACTCAGGTCTTAGACTCCCTGTCCAGTGCTCTCTGCACTTCCCTCTAATGGAGAGAAATTGCCATGAGGTTACCGTGAGCCATGGCATAATGTTTATCCTTTTCCTTGGGTTCACCCTAGTGGTGTGCTGGTAAACGTTTAATAAGCCACTGGTCAGGAAGCAAACAAACCAACAAAAAACCTGATTGGTAGCATTTGCCATTTTTCCACAGTGTATATATTCCTACCACGGTCAATTTTAAGCTGCCAACGTGATGTGCCTGGAGAGCTGGGGACAGTCCAGCACACCACTGTTCGTTCCACAGTCAAGGAAGGATTCCAGAAAAGCTGGTGCTACTTTGTAGTCAACCTAGTCTTCCTCTAATTTAGTTTGAAATCCAGGAGTCCATTGTCCACGAAGGCTCAGAGTGGGAGGGTAACTGATGACGGAAGAGGTAAATCTGTCCACAATGGCTTTTGATGCCCAAACAGACCAATTTGTCAATGTCATCAACTAGAAATTTAAATGGTTCAGAATAAACTGAGGAAAATAGGGGGTCACGGTTTAGAGAACAGACTCTAGAGCCAGATAGCATGGGTCCAATCCTAACTAGCTGTGTGACCTTGGACACGTAACTTAACCTCCCTATGAAATGGAGATGGCACTGGGGCCAGCCTCATGGGGGCTGTGAGGATTCCGTGAGAAATGTACACACAAAGCTTGCAGCGCAGTGCTTGGCACATGATAAACACTAAACAGATGTTAGCTGTTTATAACCAAGTCAGGGTGGTCAGCTGTTACTACTGTGTAAGTCAGGGAGGCAAACAAAACAGGGTCAATAGTAGTGATTGATTGCTGGACTAGAAGCTCCATGAGGCAAGGACTCGTCCATCATGACCTCTGCGTTATCCCCACACCTCGCACAGAGCCTGACACACTTACGGAGTCAGCACTCACTGAATATTGGTTGCATGTTGTGTATGGCATCTAACAGTACTTAAATATTTGTATTTCTTTAGCCCTTGCTTTAATTGTATCCTCCATTTAAAAATAACCATGTGTAACCCTCCCTAATGTTTATGCCTAGTTTTTCTAAAAAGTCATTGTATTTTTCAAGTTCGTCTGAATGGAAATAAGAACCTACCTCCCCTTTAGTTAACCACGCTCATGGGAACCTGCTGGTATAGATTATAATCCAGACAATAGATCTACTTGGTGGCAGGACAATTGAATAAAACCAAGGGCTCAGACTAAAACCTTTCCAGGTTTAGCCTCACACACCCCACACCCTGAAGGACGGACTTAGCTAGTCCCAGCCCCACGTCCTGACCATCACTCCCACCATCTACCCAGAATGAGGGGTGGGGGAGTTCTGGACCTGGGTGGGGCCTGGGGAGATTCAGTCTTCCATTTCTGTTCTGCAACCTTCCTGAGCTCTCCTCTCCATTGCCTCCCCATGCCCCCCCCACCCCAGACCCCTTCCCCACCCTCCAGAGCAGACCCCAGCCTGTCCCCTCCACAGGCCTCTCCTCACTGCTCTTCCCAAACTAGTTTGTTAGGGCATGAAAAATGGCTCCGCAGAATAAAGATGTTTTCCCTCTGATGAGCACATTTGCAGAAGGTATGTCAGAGATCCCAGGGCTGGGGTTGGGCAGTCTCTCCAGAAAGTTGTCCCCCCCCACTTCTTTCCCTCCCTTCCTTCTTCCCCCTCTCTCACCAACTCCCCCCCCCCTTTGCTTACTTATTGGAAGAGTAATAAATATTGGGCCGACAGGCCCTTCTCACAGTTACAAAGCCTACCTGTAAGCGAGCTCAATAATTAGCAGTCTTGAAGATGATATATGACTTTCATTACCCTTTGGGACTGCAGACTAAATGAGGACAGAGCTAATTGCCGTGCAAAGCAGTTTGGCATGAATGAGAAAAATGCAGGCCCTGTCTCCTGCCAAAAAAAAGGCCCTATTGCTGCTCTGATCTCAAGGCTGGTTTCTGCCGCAGGAGTTCACTCTGTGTCCATAAATCATGGGCTGCTTACAGCTGGGGCTGCCCTGAGTCGTCAGCAGGCTGTGTGCTGAGTGACAGATCCCAGCCGACTGCATTAGAACCTCAGCTCACTCCTTTCTTCTCCTCCTCCTCCTCGTCCTCTTCCTCCTCCTTTTCTCACTGACCAGAAAATTAAACCCAGACCCGTGGGAGAGGGGAGGCCCAGGGTGGGGTGGGAGCTGTTGACTTGGGTGGGTCCTGGATGCCCATGCCCAGCTGCTCATTGCCTGCACACTGTCGCCTCCCTTGAAACATGCACCGGCCCCCCAAGGCCAGGGGAGGATGGCTCCCTCCATCCTCAGGAGGCAGGCCCCTCCTGGAATGCTCCAGACTGAGCTTTTGTCCTTGGTTTGTCATCGAGACAAATGTGGCCTCCCTTCTGGCTGCCTGTCTCCCTCTTCCCCCCACCACTCTTTCAGGAAATGCTTCCCTTCCCTTAAAGGGGAAGGACTGACAGCAGCCACATGTGTGTCTGCAACTGACAGATGGAGTGCACAAGCCACGGAGGGCGGAGCTAGCCTGGGAGGGGCAGCAGTGACGGGGGGGATGCCTCCTGGAAATATTTTCTTCTCCATACCTCAGCCCCAGCCCTTGGTGGCTCCACCAGGAGCCCTGCTTCTGAGGGTCTGTGGCGAGAAATGCGGTGACCATCCAAAGCACTGTCCTTGTCCCCTTCCATTCACTTCCCTGGGTGAGGGAGGGAAGTACCCTCCCTTGTGGGCAGATACCAATTTCACAAGCAAAACTGCGCTCCCTGGCTTTTCTAAGGGCAATCACATAATTAATTTTTAGTGTTGCCAAATTATATTTGACACTTAATTTAAAACTCAAGGTTCCATAATGCAAAATTCTCTCTTGGCAATAAGGGTGACATGCCCAATGAATGTGTGTGACTTGACAGCCAGGGTGGGAGGGGTGGTTCTAAGTAACTCTGGGGGAGAGACGGGGCTGACTTTTCTTGAACAGTTACTTTGCATCCAGTGATTTCCTGGATTTATCTATTTATTTTTCAGTCACCCATTTATTATCTCATTACCTCATTACCTTCCCAACAACTCTGTGAGCCCCGTGCTATTTAACATCTCCAGTGTGCAGACCCAGGAAGCCGAGACCCAGCAAGGTGGAAGAGGCAAAGTTGGAGTTCATGATCTTGGGAGTGTCTCACTTCTTTGTACCATTTTAATTTCTCCTTTAAGAGTGGGGGCAGGGGGTCTCCGAACTGGTAGGCTCGGTTATTTCATGAGGGTGGGAGTCAAGGCCAGACTTTGGCTGCAAGTCACAGAATGTCTGGCTACAGCAGCTTAAACGAGCACAGGTTATCTGTCTCACATAACAAGACCAGAGGCCGGTCGTCCAGAACCCATACACTTTCTATCTTTCCAAACCATTATCCTTGCATTCTGGTTTCTTACATTCTAGTTACAAAGCGGCTATTACACCATCAAGCATCATGTGGTTGGTGCGGGGAGGGAAAAGGGTTAGGGAGAAGGGAGAAAAGGGATTCTCCAGCCAAGCCTTTGTCTTTTTATTTGGGGAGAGGAGCCCTCTCCAGCAGACAGATTTCCCTTCGCATCTCATTGGCCAGAACTGGATCTCACATTCCCCACCTTCTCCCCCATCTAGACCAAACATTGGCCAAAGGAATGAGTTGCCATGACTCTTTTAAACCAATCATGATTTAGCTCTTGGGCCTGGGGGAGGGCCCAAGATCCCAGCTTCTCCCAAATCAGCAACTCTCCAGGTGCTAATTGCACAAATCACCTTGTTAACAGGGAAGAAGAAGGGATGTCTGATGGGCATGTAATGGACAGTGCTTGCCACACGCAGTCCTTACTCTTGGCCACCCTTTATTCTCATGGAAGAGACCTACGTCCCAGTTGGAGAAAGTCTGATTTGCCAGATATATGCACAGACAGCTTTGGGGAGTTTGGGAATTTGATTCCCTCCTAACATACCATCTTCTCTGGATTTTGTCCACCCTAAGCTCCCTGTGGTGGGAGTTTGTGTTTGGTCCTCTGGACCTGGGTCTGTGGATCTATGTGTGTGTGTGGAGAGGGGTGACACCATGATCTTTCCCCTACATGTGAACCCCAGAGCCAGCTGTGGCCTCTGCTGGGAGCAGACAATATACTGAGTAAGTGAAATGAGCAGGTAACACCCACAGCAAGAGGAGATCAGTGTGCCGGGGACCATGGGCACCAACACAGGAGGCTTATCACATTCATACATCTCACATTCTGGCTTTGTAAAATCTTTGGCAGTCAAATTGATCTAGGCTATTGTTCCCTTCCCATCCCCACCTGCAGCTGGGGCAGTTCAGGGCATCCCCCCAAACTAGTCTGTGGCACCAGGGGACACTCTCATCACTGTCTCCCTCCTGTTTAACTGGGGGCAGATTCACTTGCTCTGTCAGGAAGCAGATGGGAGACAGACAGGTGACATACTCAAACAGGGCCACTGGGCTGGTTACGGCACAGCAGAAACCAGCTCACCGCCCATCTTGCAGGGCTCCACTGGTCATTTCTGGACTCCTGGATGCCTCGCTCACTCCTAGATTACTACTATTTCCCAAAACTTTCTCAAGAGGCTCCTCCAGAAGGATGGGAGGGATGATGAAAGGTTTCTGAGTGCCATGGCCCTTCCTCAGGCCCTCCAGATGCAAATCAGGTCACATATCCCTTTCCTCAAGACCCCAATGGCTTCTCATGTCCTTGAGAATAAAACTCAAACCCTTTACCTTGAACCTACAATCACGATGACCTGTGATCCTGACATTGTTATTAGCAGCACCCCTTTCAGTCTCAGATGTATCCTGGTCTGGATGATAAATCATGTGGTCACCTTATCAGGCAGTTGGCTCTGCATGGTCCCAGCCCTGCTCTGCTCACTTCAGCTCACGAGCTTTGCTCCAGCCATGCAGAGCTGTTCCTTGAAGGGGCCAAGCTCTTGCCCACCTCATGACCTTTGTGCCCGAGTTACCCCACCTGGAACACTCCTCCCCATTCCCTCCCCTGCCTAGCTCTACTCAGCTCTTAGGTCTCATTTCAATGTTCCTTTTTCAGTAGTGTCTTCCCTTGTCTCTCCACCAGGAACCATTATTATATCATACAAATGCTGTTATTTTTCTTTATTGCTAGAATCATCAATTTGATGACCTATTTATATGTTTAATATCTGTTTCCCCCACTAGATTTTAAGCAGAGACCCCTGCATCTCCAAAACCTAACAGAGGCTGTTGCCCAATAACTGTTGTATGAATCAATGAATGAATGAATGAATGAGTGAATACATACTGTTTCTCCCAAATGCACACCCCCACCCCCAAGATACCAAGTTCACTATGATCGTCAGCAGGGAGATGTGATTCTGGCACGATTTGAGCTTCCCGGCAACATAACACGTCACTCTGAGTTGCCCGGCACAGAAAGAATTCAAACAAAGGCCATGATGGGATGAGAGAAACTGTACCGTAAAGCCTTCCCTGCACCTGGTTCTCATGCAACCCCAGGCAGGGTATCAGTCAGATTGTCTCCAACTCCACACCATCATACACAATAGCACAGCTAACATGGATGTGTGCCCTTATGGACCTGTGGGAAAATTTCCCTGGAATACAGATTTCCCAGGTAGCTGAACTGATGGATTATTAGGGATATATACACTTAATATACTTAATTGGATTAAACTACCCCCCACCCTTTTTGGACTGCATTAATTCTAGATTTCTTGAGCTGATTATCCATCTTGACAACTGGGACCTTGAACTAAATTTAATTTGATTTAAAAAAAATACACCTTCCTTTTATTCTATCACAGTAAATTTGCTATTATAGACAGCTTTATGTGCTGTTATCCAACTTTAGGAAAAAGGCCTCAGAATGAGGTGGATGCTGTGGGGTTGGTCTAGATCATGTCAACCCTTGCCCATCCCCTGGTATAGGAGAAAGTTCTGGTAAAGGCTAGGTCTCCTGGGAGTGTGATGGCATGGCTCTCCTGAAGGCCTGTGCAGAGACCCATGGTGCAGAACACTAAATCATGCTCCTCCAAGACCTGGGCTGGGCTCAGGGCAATAAGCCGATCCCTCCAATGACCAGAGAGGTCAGCCCTCAAGCCAGGAACCCCAGAAGGGTCAGCCTGGGGCTTATGGGATTACTGTGGAAGGGAAAGGAGAGGCAGGCCCCCAGATCAGCCCCAGCGGACTCAAAACAGAAAAGCCACCCTGCTCCTGCCCCGTCTGCCCAGCCAGAACTACAAAAGGCAAATGTCTGCTTGGCTCATCTGCAGCCTGTCCACAGGCCAGCCCAGGCCAGCTGGACTCTGGTGTGGAACATCCAGAGATTTGGCAGGGTGGGCAGCCTGGAGTGTCACCTGAGCAGACAGAAGGAAGGACCCTATTCTGGGGGCAGCCACAGACAGCTGCCCACACTCCAATAGAATGCATTTAGACATGCACACAGGTGTGCAGACAGACCTGCAGACAGATGTGCCATTGGAGATAAACGATACACAGTTATGGGCACAGAGAAGTACACCCTTTCATATAAACTGTCCCTTCTTCTCCCAGCCAATCCCATGACCCAGTCTTCTCTGGAACTGCTAGCTTCCTGGTTTAATGGCACTATTGCTGAAAGCAAAATAACACTGAGTGCCTTCCACTTCCAGCCAAGACATACTAACAGGGACCGGATTTACTCTCGCAACTGAAACAACTAAAATATAGTACAAAGTATATGAGACCTTTTTTTTTTTTTTCAGGGCAGTGTCACTGGCCCTCATATGTGGGACCCGAACCAGGGCTGTTGGCTTCCCAAGCCAGCGCTTAACCACCGCGCCACTCGGCTGGCCCTATGAGACCATTTTTGAGACACTGAACACCGAGCAACAGAGATGGGAAATCAATGAGGTGAACCATACACTTTTCCCAACTTACTGCCTTGAGTGAGTTTCCAGGATGCAGCCAAGGGAGGAGGAATCCAAGGCAGAAATTAGTTAAGAAGATAAGTTAAGGAGTTGGAGCTAAACCAAGGCATCTGGCATTTGCAGGACAGAGTCCAGGGAGGAGAAAGTTGCAGAGAGGAGAGACGATTGCAGAGAGGTGCAGCCCCTCAAGTACTCAGCAAAGCACTGACCAGTGCATGGTGTGTGGGGATGCTACCTGAAGCCAGGGAAAGAACTATCAGAAAAGATCAGAGGGCCAAGAATACTTGCTGTTTCCACCAGCCAAACTGGAACCCTTGTTTTTCATTGTGGGGGGAGGGGGAGAGGGCGAGGGGTAGAATACTTAGAAGGATCTTGCCTCAGTACTGGGGTAGAATTAGTCATAGACTAACACTACTCTGGTGCCACCTAACAAATCTTAAAAGCAAGATCCAAAAGGGTCAAATTGTCTCATGTAACTTAATGACATCTAGAGCAAAGCTCAAAAATATTTATAAAATAGAATACACCCAGCAAAGTAAAATTCAAAATGTCTGGCACCCATGCAAAAATGTAGGAAGGTGAGACCCATGAAAAGGAGAAAAATCAATCAATAAAAACATACAACTCTCACAGATATTAGAATTAACAGATGAGAACATTAGAACAGTTATGATAATTGTATCCATGTATTCAAAAGCTAGAGGAAAGAGCACACATGGTCAGTAGAGACATGAAAGACATTTAAAAAAAACCATATCTACTTCTAGAGAAATAAAATTGAACATATTATATCATCAGTGAACTGTAGAACAACCCAAGCAGCCTAACATATAATATATAATATGTAATATATCTATATAACACACAAACACACACACAAATATATATCACTGGAAGCCCCAAAGGAAAGAAGAAATAATGGCCAAATTTTTTCATCAAACTGCTAATGCTCACTCAAGAAGAAATAAATATGCTGAATATTCCTGTAACTATTATAGAAATTGAATTTGTAGTTATAAACCTTCCCAGCCCCAGATGACTTCACTAGTGAATTTTAGCAAACATTTAAGTAAGCAATAACATCAATTCTCTATACAGTCTCCCAGAAAATTGAAGAGGAGAGAATACTTCTGAACTCATTCTATGAGGCTAGCATCACTCTACTAAAACTAGACAAAGGCAGTACTAAAAAAGAAAACTATTGACCAATATCCCTCATGAACCTTGATGTAAAAATTAACAAAATTTTAGAAAATGAAATCCAACAATGTATAAAAAGAATAATACATTATGACCAGGTAGGGTTTATCCCAAGGATGCAAGATTGATTTAACATCCAAAAATCAATTAATGTTATATACCATATTAATAGAATGAAGGGGATAAAAGCCTGTTAGTTATCTCAATAGATGCAGAAAAAGAATTTAACAAAACCCAACACCCATTCAAGAAACTGGAAATGGAAAGAAATCTCCTTGACCTGATGAAGGTCTCTATGGAGAGTTCACAGCTAGCGTCATATTTAATGGTGAGAGGCCGAAAGCTTTTCCCTTAAGATCAGCAATATGATAATGATGTCCACTCTTGTTACTCCTTTTCAACGTTGTACTAGAGGTTCTAGACAATCCAATAAGACAAGAAAAGATTTTTAAGAAGGCATCCAGATTGGAAAAGAAGAAGCAAATTGTCTTTATTTGCCTATGACATGATCATCTATGTAGAAAACCCATTGGCATCTACAAAAACCCACTAAAACTAATAAGTGAGTTTAGCAAGATTGCAGGATACAAGATCAATTTCCAAAATCAATTGTATTTCTATATATTAGTAATGAACAATGGGAAATTTAATGAAAATTCAAATTCCATTTTAATGGAAATTAGAATGACTATGGTCAAAAAGACAGGAGATAAGTATTGGCAAAGATGTGGAGGAAAGGGAACCTTTGTGCACTGTTGGTGGGAATTAAATCGGTGCATCCACTCTGAAAAATAGTATGGAGGTTCCTCAAAAAATTAAAAAATATTATAGAACTACCATATGATCCAGCAATCCCACTTCTGGGTGTATACACAAAGAAAATGAAAACAAAAAAACAAAGAGATATGTGTACTCCCATGTTCTCTGCAGCATTCCCAATAGCTGAGGTATGGAAACAACCTAAGCATCCATCAACAGAAGAATGGACAAGACAGATATAGATGTAGATAAATATAGATATAGACATATATAGATATAGATACACACATACACACACAATGGAATATTATTCAGCATTGAGAAAGGAAATCCTGCCATTTGCAATAACATGGATGGAACTTGAGGGAATGTTCCTAAGTGAAATAAGTCAGACAGAGAAAGGCAAATACTCCATGATATCATGTGAATGGTATCATGTGAATCTTAAAAAAGTTGAACTCATAGAAACAGAGAGTAGAAAAGTGGTTGCCAGGGCCTGGGGGTTGGGGGAATAAAGAGAGCTTGGTAAAAGGGTACAGGCTTTGGGCTATGAGATGAGAAAGGTCTGAGGATCCAAAGTACTACATGGTGACTATAGTTGATAACATTGTATTGTATAATTGAAATTTGCTAAGAGAATAGAACTTAAATAGCCTCACACACCCAAAAAGATGTTTAAGTGAGTTGATGGATGGGTTAATTAACTAGATGGGGAGACTCCTTTCACAATGTTTATATATACCAAATCACCACAATGTACACTTCAAATATCTTACAATTTTGTCAATTATATCTCAATAAAACTTAAAAATTTTAAATCCTTTACAATATCATCAAAAATATGAACTATGTAGGGATAAATCTGACAAAAGATGTGTAAGACTAATACACTGAAAACTATAAACAACTACTGAGAGAAAATAAAGATCTAAATAAATGGAGAAACACACTATGTCCATAGGTCAGGAGACGGTTAGTATTTTGCTTCTCCTCAAATTGGTGCACAGCATCAAAGCAATCCTAATCTAAATCCTAGCAGGCTTTTTTGTAGAAATTGACAAGCTGATTCTAAAATTCATATGCAAATACAAGGCTTAGAATATAAACAACTTTGAAAAATAGCAAAGCCAGAGGCCGGCCAAGCACTACCTGATTTTAAGACCTATCATAAAGCTACTGTTCATAAGATAGTGTGGTATTAGCATCAAGATAAAGAAATAGGGATGGCCGAGTGGCACGTTGGTTAAGAGCTGGCTTGGGATTCCAGAGGCCCGGTTCGGATCCCACATATGAGGGCCAGTGACACTGCCCTCTACAGCTAAGATGGTGAACAACAGCTCCACCTGGAGCTGGGCTGCTGTGAGTCCCGGGGATGGCATAGCTGCATCCCCTGCTGCAGTGGGCTGCCATAGGCTACAGTGAGTGGCCGGCGGCCAGTGTGAGCCACCGGCAGCCTGTGTAAGCTGCCAAGAGGCGCTGTGAGCAGCCGTCCAGAGGCCAGCGACCAATCTGCCTCACCCGAGAAGAGTGCAATGATGATACCAACATGGGCTAGTGAAACAATGTCCTCCACAGCTAGACTGAAGAACAAAAGGACAGCAGCTTGTCTGTTCCCCTTCCCTGGTTCCCCAACACTGTTCCTCTTCCCCAATTCCCCCAATAAAATCTAAAAAACAGAAAAAAAGATAAATAGATCAATGCAACAGAAAGAAACACACACAGATATGGACAATTAATTTGACCAGGTAGGTTTTATCCCAAGGATACAATTGCTTTTGTACTGCAGTGGAGAAAGTATAGTCTTTTCATACATAGTCTTTTCAACAAATGATGCTGAAACAATTGAATATATATATATGTAAAAAATGAAGTTCAACTCATACCTCATACTGTCTGCAAAAACAGTTTGATCTATTAGATCAAAATAGATCATAGACTTTACACATAAAACCTAAAGCTATAAAATCTCTAGAAATTAGGCAAACATTTCTTAGATATGATATCAAAAGCATGATAAAGAAAAAATGATAAATCAGACTTCATCAAAATTAAAATTTTCTACTTTTCAAAAAATACTTTTAAGCGATAGAAAAGATACATCATACATTGGGAGAACTATGTGCAAATCACATTTCTAAGAGAGGACGCCTATCAGGACTATATAAAGAACTCAAAATTCAATATAAGGAAACAAAAAATCCAATAAAAAATAATTAGCAAAAGATGTGAACACTTTCCAAAAGAAGATATACAAATAGCAAATAATAGTCAATAGGGAAATGCAAATTAAAACCACAATGAGACACCACTACATACCTCTTAGAATCAATAGTTCAAATTGAAAAGACTAACCATACCAAGTGTTAGTGAGGAAACAGAGGAACTAGAACCCTCATACACTGCTGCTAGGGATGTAAAATGGTGTAGTCACTTTGGACAACAGAGTGACAGTCCCTTTAGAAAGTTACACATACACCTAACATACCATCCAGCCCACTCCCAGATATTTGCCCAAGAGAAACGAAAACGTTGGTCCATGTGAAGACTTGCAGACAGATGTTTGTAGCAGCTTTATTTGTTTTTTGTTTTTTGTTATTTTTGAGGGCAGTGTCACTGGCCCTCATATGTGGGACCTGAACCAGGGCCGCTGGCTTCCCAAACCAGCGCTTAACCACTGCGCCACTCGGACGGCCCTGTAGCAGCTTTATTTGTAATAGCCAAAAACTGGAAACAACCCAGATGTCCATCAACAAATGAATGGACAAATAAGTACTGCATGAAAAGAGCAAGTGGCAAAGAGATATTTGTACACCCACATTCATAGCAGCATAATTCACTAGCCAACAGCCAAAAGGTGGAAGCAACCCAAGTGTCCATGGGTGGATGAATGGATATACAAAATGTGGTGTGTACATACAATGAAATATTATTCAGCCTTTAAAAGGAAGAAAATTCTGACACATGCCACAACATGGATGTTAAATAAGCCGGTCACAAAAGACAAATACTGTATGATTCCATTTGCATGAAATATCTAAAGTAGTCAAACACACAGGGACAGAAAGTAGAAGGGCGTTTGCCAGGAGCTGGGGGATGGGGGGGCAGTTAGGGAATTAGTGTTTAATGGATATAGTTTCAGCTCTGCAAGATGAAAAGAGTTCTGTGGTTGAATGGTGGTGGTGGTTGCACCAAAGTGTGAATGTACTTAACACTACTGAACTGTATACTTTAAAATGGTTAAGATGGTAAATTTTATGTTATGTGTACTTTGCCATAATTAAAATATTTTGAACTTTTTTGTTTCAAGTGCCAAGAGAAGGAAGAGATTCCTTACACCGTGAAATAATCCTAGACAGCTTCCTGGAGGAGGCGTCATTGAGTGAGGTCCAGGAAAGAGAGTAAGATTTATGTAGAGGGCAGGAATTGGGCATCCCAGGTAGAGGACAGCTCAAAGCAAGGCAGGGAGGCTGGAGTGGGCTGGAGGGTATGAGGTCAGAAAGCCGGCAGCAGGGCACTCGGGATTGGGGGATATGAGGCTGATATGAGCCCAGTAGGCTGGGCTCACCCCTCAAGGGCCTCCCAGCCTCAGTTAGAGAAGAGAGACATTTGTAAACAACAGCCTTGTGTGAGCCAGACTCACAGCACCATGGCTCCATCGAGACGGCCACTCGGGAAGGGAAAACTTGGGGTCGGCTCTGGACAGTCGTCAAAAAATAAACATGTCCCTGGACATTCAGGAAATGCTCGGCGAGGCTGTGTCCAGGAGGGGCTGTTTGCTTATTTGTGACTTTTCTGCTTTCCATCATCCTGTCAGTGGCTACCCTGCCCCCATCTTGACCCTGACACCCGGCCAGGCCTGGTCTCAGTCATTGGCTTCAGAAGAAAACCTGTCCCTGAGAAGCGAAGGAGGTAGGAGGAGCAGCAGGAGTGCCCGTGGAGGGTCAGGGGGTGAGTGTGTGTGTCAGGGTGCATTTGCACACAAACGGGTCTGGCAGCATTGTGAGTAGCAGCAGGGTGTATATGCAGGTGTGTTTGTCCACATGAGCATGCATGGGTTTATGTGTACAGGTCAATGGTCCTGCATGTCAGTGTGAGTGTGTGTGTGTGTGTGTGTGTGTGTGTGTGTGTGTGTGTGTGTGTCACACCAGAGTACATGGGGACCTGGGTGAAGCAGTGGACTGGGCCCACACGGAGTGGGTTCAAATCCAACTCGGGCAAGTTACTTTGCGCTTCTGTGCCTCAGTTTCTACACCTGTTAAATGGGAAAAAATGATATTATATACCCATATCTCACAGATGGTGCTAAGGACTGAAATGAATTCATGAATAAAAAGCACTTAATCAAATGGTACTGGTACATAGTGAGTGCCTAATAAGTACTATCAGTTATTCATAAGTGTACCTGTGTGTGCGCGTGCATACACACAAGTGTGCATCTATGTAGGTTCCGAGTGTGAAAATGTGAGTAACTTGGCAGTGAACGAGCATTAGTGTTCTTGAGGGCACGTGCGCTGCGATTCGGAGAAGAGCAGCCATCATCAGTCCGGTGCTCCTCTAGAGGGTACTTTGCCAGCCTGGGCCCAGCCTCCCCATGGAGGCGAGCAATGACTTTGGGAGTGTCCTTTCTCTACAGCACGCTGGCCTGGGCTGGCTTCTTCCTTCCTTGGGATGCTCAAGCCTCCTGTTGTCCTTCCATTTCCTCAGGCTGCAGGAGCGTGGTTATTTTTTTCTATCAAAGACCACTGACCCCCCCCAAAAAAATCAAGCAAGGGTCATATACAAAAATCAACTTAATCTGGGGACTGTTTCTCCTTGAAAAATAACAACGGAACTCAATTCTTCTGCTTTTTAAATCAAGAACAGTAAGTGGCGCCAATTCTAAAAAAAAAAAGTCCTCAATTTCACATTGTGTGAAATTGCTTCATAAAGGATAAAGCATTTTACAGATGTAATTCTTCTTTTAGAGGCATAGCTCACCCCGCCTAGTTGTGGGAGGACCTAGCAAAGCGGGGAAGAGAGAGACCAACAAGAGAACCAGTGATCATGAGGTTGAATGGTTCATGGGGGTTGTGAGCTTAAATCCAGTCTCCAGTGTTGATACAGGCTAACCATGGCTCTCTGGTCTTGACCTGTTCTAACTCTCGAACTCTCGAACATTTAGAGCCTAAATTCTAGATGGAAACAGTGGGCTTTGGAATCAGGCTGGCCTAGATTCAAATCCCAGTTCTGCCATCAACTAGTGGGGCCGCTATGTTAAACACCATGTCCCTAGAATTACGCAACTCAGGGGCCCACTTACCAGGTATGCAAATTGAGCTGCGGTGGGACGAATGGTGATCCCAAAGGGATATTCTGTGTTTTAATCCCAGAAACTGTGAGCATTACCTTATATAGCAAAAGATGTGAATAAGTAAAGATTCTTGAAAGGAGGAGCTTACCTTGTATTATCCGGGTGAGTCCTAAGTCCATGACAAAGTGTCCTTATAAGAGAGGGGCAGGGGTGTTTTGAGAGAGACAAGGAGCGAAAAAACACAGACACACAGAGAAGGTGATGTGAAGATGGAGTCCATGATTGGAAGAGGAATAGTAACAGTTCTTTCTTCCTAGATTTTTTTTTTCTAAGTATTAAATAATGAAATGACTGTACAGATAGAAGTGGAACTCAGGGGTCCTGCTTTAAGATGCACAGTGGTGATATTAACTCCTCAGTTTTGAGGGCCGGCCGAGTGGCGCGGTGGTTAAGCGCTGGTTTGGGAAGCCAGCGGCCCCGGTTCGGTCCCACATATGAGGGCCGGTGACACTGCCCTCAAACAAACAAACAAACAAACAAACAACCTCCTCAGTTTTATCCCAGAGCACTCACTGGTGAGCAAGATACAAGATCAGCATCACAGTGAGAATTTTGAGCTTTATGTCTGTGTTGGAAGCCTCAAGGCCTGATGCTCTACCTTCCTCACACCTCCTGACTCCTAGCAGCAGTCTAGAGCAGTCCAGCTTCCTTGTCTCTAATTCTCCGCTAATTCTATCCTCCCCACTTCTTCCTTTTAATAGCAGCAACTGCTGAGTATCAGATGGACACACAGCTCTCCAACCAGAGACTTCGTTTCCCAGACGCCCTTCAAGCCAGGTGTGGCCTTCTGACTAAGTTTCAACCAATAGAGTGTGAGAGGAAGTGATTTGCACCCTCAGAGGAAACCTGCTCGCCCTCCCCCTTCTCCCCCACTTCCTGAAATCTACAAGGTGGATTGGTAGAGTCTCTTTCATCCAGACAGATAAGTGAGATATGCTGTCCAACACTGGAGCTATTAGCCACATGTGCCTACTTAAATTAATTAAAATTAAATAAAATTTAAAACTCAGTTCCTCAGTCACTCTAGCCACATTTCAAGTGCTCAGTAGACACATGTAGCTACTGACTGGCTACTGTACTGAACAGCCTACATTGAGAACATTTCCATGATCACCAACAGTTATATTGGACAGCACTGTCCTGAAGGATCTGGAGCAACAAGCAGAAAGAACCTGGGTCCTTGGACAGCTTTGAGAAGCAGAGTCACCCTACAGGCTCCCCTGCCCTGATTGCCAATCATCTTATATTTTTACAGGAGAGAAATAAACCCTCTATCTTTATCTATCTGTCAATACAGTCTAACATATATATATATATATATATATATATATATATATATATATATATATATTTATATTTATATATTTATATATTTATATATTTATATATTTAAATCAACCCCTCTTTCATTTAAGTTACCAGAGGCAGTTTCTATTGCTTGCAAATAAGAATGTTGACTGTTGAGGAAAAAAATGAGTGAAACAGGAGAGGCAATGAGGGGCTGCTGATGTGGTCTGAGAGAGCAGGGAGGGCTTTCTTGAGGAAGTGCTGTTTATTCTGAGACCTTTGCCACTTACTCTGTCCACAGCAATGGGACAGGGTTGAATTCTTCAAGTCACACAGTGCCTGGGCCAAAGTGGCACACAATATAAGAAAGGATGTCCCTCCCCGCAAATGGACCTAGATTTATTTACTCATCCACAGGAAATGACTGATCCCAGCTCTGAGGCAGGAAAAGAAAAAGATCAGCCGTGTCATACGAACAGTAAGACCTTCCAAAAGACCACTAGGGTAGTGTCAAAAGGACTCAGGAGCAAACTGACATGCTCCTACTGGACAAAGGGGGACAAACTGAGCATTAATAATAAAGCTAACTGCAATGGATTGAAATGTATCAAATATATTTAACTCTATGAGTTTACAATGATACTAAAAGCAAACAAAACAACAAACCCAGGAGGATAGAAACTCACTTGTTCTTTTGACGACTGGTAAACAAAAAGATGAATCCAGCCTTTTACTACCTTTCCTACATGAACTGTACGACTGGGTAACCAAACAGTAGATGAGAAATTTCTCTTTGCTAGCAAATGAAGAGTTAATGATAATTTTGGCAGCCCTTTATGAATTTATGGATCTAGACAATGAGTGTCGATGGTCTCTAATATCACAAAGAAAGACAACCAGACATTATATGTCTCCTGATGGAAGATACACCACCATCACTGAGGTAGCCTTGCCGAAAACAGAAACAAAAAAACAAAAAACCTGAATCTGACCAAACCTTTAAATCCAACTTCCAACTTATAGGAAATTTAGAATCCAGAGGATCTTGCTAAACATACAATTTGAAAATTCAGGATGTGAGAAACTCTTCTGAACAACAATCCAGTTTCTTCAAAAAAATCAACTTCAAGAAAAAAACAGAGGAGGAACTTATGAATTGAAAAAAGCTTAGCGATACATTAACTAATCACAATGTGTGGGCCTTATTTATAGTCTGACTCAGGTAAATTAAATTTGTTTTTTTGTTGTTGTTGTTTTTGAGGGCAGTGTCACTGGCCCTCATATGTGGGACCGAACCGGGGCCGCTGGCTTCTCAAACCAGCGCTTAACCACCGCGCCACTCGGCCGGCCCTCTAAATTTGTTTAAAGTATGACATTAATGAAACATTTGGAAATTTGGGTAATGACTGATATTTCATGATCTTAAGGAATTACTATTAATTCTTTTAATTGTAACAGTGTTTTTCAGATGAAATGATGAGATGTGGATTTGCTTCAACATAATCTAGAAAGGGAGAAAGTGAATGGGGGTGTGGATGAAAAAATAAATCACCATGAGTTGATAATTATTGAAGTTGGGTGATGGGTACACAGGGGGTATAATATTCTCTTTCTCTTTGGATATTTGAAAATTCCTGTTTGGCATTTTCTTAAAGAATCCTTCAGCATCTTTATCTGTTTGAAATTTTCTAAAAATATTAAAAATAATAATTTACCTCACACAAAGTCCAGAAGCACAAACCAAGATGACTGGGTCAAGGTAGATTTTTGTTTCCACTGCCTTCCCCGCCCTACCCAGGGCCACCTCCCCTTCCACAGGCCAACCCACTTGTCCCATGCCGGTCCGTAGTGATCTTATTTCAGGGGCCTCAATAGCTGTCCCTGCTACTGAGTCTTTTTGTTGTTTTAAGAAGTACTGTATTTTTATATATTCACATATCACACAATTCACCCATTTAAAAGGTACGATTCAATGGTTTTTGGTATAGTCACAGATATGTACAACCATTACTACAGTCAATTTTATCATATTTTTTTTTTTTTTTTTTTGAAGGCAGTGTCACTGGCCCTCATATGTGGGACCGAACCGGGGCCGCTGGCTTCCGAAGCCAGCGCTTAACCACCCGCGCCACTCGGCCGGCCCACTACAGTCAATTTTAGAACACTGCCTCTGGGTGTTTATCACATACACACTCTAAAAATTAATACCTTTAAATCTTACACAAAAGGAGTTAGAGTCTTGATCCTTTCTGTTCCAGAAGGCCTCTGCAAGTTTTATAGCAGCTTTCCTGCAGTGATACAAGTTCTGTGTATCATTTACTTTACACACACACACACACACACACACACACACACACACACGCCACCTCACTGGTCACCCTGCCACAGAATAATGAATGACACAGACTTCCAGGCCCCGGAAGAAGCCTGGAGGCATGAAGCTGTGAACGCATTCGAGATCAACAGGAATCCTTAAGTCATTCAGAGGTGAAAGCAGAAGCAGAAGAGGGAGAAATCCACGTGGGGCTGAGGAGACAGGAGTGGCCCCTAACACTGTAGGGCCGGCAGGCACCCCTACCCAAGGGGATGGGACCACTCCCCTCTGCCCTCCTCCCCGGCAGGAAACCTTGGGGGTCCTCACTACCCCTTCCTGTCCTCCCACCAGCTCCTGAGGCCTGCAAATCACACAGGTCACCAAGCTCAGGCAGTCACATCTTTCCAAGCAGTAGTTTCCTTCATTTGAAGACAAGACATGTTTCCACTGGGGGCTGGCCCTTCCTCCTTCCAGTCCTCCCTTCCCAGGGAATCAATCTTCTTAAACCTTAGCCTCCCAGAGACCATCTGGATGAAAACCCTTCAGGAAACTCTGCCAGGTACTAAGCCCAGAGCTCTCATCCATCTTGCTCTGTCAGAGCCCGGCACTCCAACCTTAAAGAATCCTTACAGCTGAGGCCACCACAGGCCTTCTGGCCACAGGAGCGAGTCCTGCCTGCACACAAAGCCACACCTTCCAGACATCTCCGGCCATCACCCTACCTCTGGATGCCTTGGTCACACTCCGCTGCGTCACCCAATTGTTAATACCCAGAGAAATAGTGTGGTAGAGTGAGAAGAATTCACATAGATCCAGGATCGGAATCTTTCTCTGCTGTGTGACCTTGACCAAATCACCTAGTCTCTCTGAGCCTCAGTGTCCTCATTAATAAAACTGTGGTTCATAACACTCACCTTGGGGAACTGTGGTAAGGATTAAATGAGATCAGGTCCTTTAAAATCACTCTCCTCCTCATTTATTCTGCTTCTTGCTGTTCTTCGAACTCTCCAACCATCCTCCCACCTGAGAGAGTTTGCACTTGTTCCCTGTACCTGGAAACTCTTTCCCTGGATATCCATATGTATGGTCACTTCCTTCAGGTCTCAGCTCAAAATGTTATCTTGTCAGAGAGGTCTTCCTGGACCAGCCTATCTAAAATAGACACCCCCACCCCCACCCCCACTCCTCTCTGTCCTTCACCATGGTTTAATTTTCTTCAAAGCCCTTAATACTACCCAGCACATTAGAGTACAG
Organism: Aselliscus stoliczkanus; assembly: GCA_033961575.1. Classification (NCBI taxonomy): domain Eukaryota; kingdom Metazoa; phylum Chordata; class Mammalia; order Chiroptera; family Hipposideridae; genus Aselliscus; species Aselliscus stoliczkanus. The sequence goes on from CM066729.1 coordinate 132,255,567, forward strand.
TAATGTATTTATTGACTGCCTATCCTTCCCACTGGAATGTAAGTTCAGTGAGGGCAGGGACCACATATGCTTTGTTCCCTGCTGTATCCCCAGTACTGGGACAGTGCCAGGCACACAGAAGGCATTCAACAAATATTTAACCAGTAGAAGAATCAATGGCTGACTGCATGAATGAGTCTCCTTGCACAATGCCTGGCCATCACTGGTGCTCAGTAAATCAGAATTATTGTTACTATTTGGAAGTGCTGAGAGAGGCATGAGAGGGTTGGACTCTTGGGAACAGGTAGGGCTAAAGAGCAGAGGTCAGATGGGACTCAAAGCCACCCACAGCCTATTCTGAGGCCAAACACAAGCCATGACAGGAATTTGTGGTCAGAGAACTCCCCAGCAGGAGGGGGCCTCAAGCCCCACTCATTGCAAGCCCTGCCTCCAGTGTCCTCTGGGACCTGGGTCAGGGTAGGCAGGGGATTGAGATGGGCCTGATCCTGAGGCTGGGCAGACCCTCCCACCCACACTTAGATGGGTGCCCAGCTAGTCCCAGCAATGGGGTTCATAAGAGGCTCTCTGTCCCTCCAGGGAGCCCAAGCATCAGAAGGGACTGGTCACCAGGATTGAGTTTGTGGTGGACCCCTAGGCCAGGTTGAGAATTGGACCACGCCCAGCCAGAGGAACCAGAGAAGAGCATCATGAGTCTAGCCTGAGCTGTGCCTCCAGGGGCCTGGGGTTCCCCAATCCAGAACAAGCTGGGGGCCCCAGAGTTATGGAGGAAGGAGCAAATCTGTGCAGAAAGCCCAGCTCCATCCCTTTAACTGTGTGACCTCAGGCAATTCACTTAACCTCTCTGAGCCTCAGTGTCCCTATCTGTCAGGTGGAAATAATAATAACTACCTCAAGATGCTGGCAGGATGATTATTAATAATAATAATGTTACCATTTATTAGCACTTTACTACATATTAGGGAGGTTATATTATCTCCTTTGATCCTCAAAACTTCCCTAACGTTAGGTATTTCTAGTCTTTCTTTACAGAGGAAGAAACTGAGGTTCAGAGAGGGTAGTGACCTGCCCAAAACCACACAGCTGGGGAGAATCAGAACAAAACTCAAGTCTGCTGGTTATTAAGCCTCATTTTAATGACCACATAGAGAATGTACTTAAGGCCCCAGCACCTGGCCAGGCACCAATAGAGGCCCAATCAATGTGAATTTTCTTCTCCTTCTCTGAGCTTCAGATCTGGGGACAGGTGAACCTGGCTATGGGGATTGCAGGGACAAGGAGCCAGGTGGCCCTTAAGCTCGGTTGAGGCTGCAGCAATAGCCCCCACCCCACTCCCGGCCAAGCAAAAACAGCCTGGGCTGGCTTCCTGCTTCCAGCAGGTTGCAATAACCTTCCCTAGCACCCCCTCCTCAGCCTGGCCGGGCTGGGGTCATCCTCACAGAGGAAGTGCAGCCAGGTCAGGCCTGCCCTTTCCCACAACCCCAGACTGACCCTCCACAGCTTGTCCACTCACCTCTGGGCCAAGTATCCCCTCAGGTCCCCACCCAGGGCCTACAGGGTTATGCTGCCATTGGCGTTGCTTTCAATAGGGGACAGCCTAATTCACATATGACCCACACCAATAAATCAGGGAGGGGAGGGTGGGGTGGGGACATTCATAAATCCATATCAAACAGCCCCCAAATTATGACAGATGACATGGCAGTCATAAAATTGCACAAGCAAAACTCACCAAGTCATTAATTTCATGGCCGTAGAAAATAAACAGACACATTTTTTCGCGGCCCTAATAAATTTTTAAAAACTCAAAGAATGGTCCATCTGCTTCGAATAATTTTTAATTTCCTATTCTGTCTCATTCCCATTAGCTATTCCACTGAGATATTTGCTAAATTCTTTCATTTACCTCCTCCCATCTGTATTCAATTACCCTATTCCCAAATAGAGTGAGTTTTTGTTTCTCCTAAGCGCGGGACAAAATACCCCCGCCTGTACCTTAAAGCAAATGTTATGTGTGTTTTATTATCTGTTAGACCGTATGAGTCATTCTAACTCGATTGCCTGTGCGGAAAGACTTGGAGAGCAATCTGATTTTGATGTTTTCTGGCTTGGGTGGAAAACACCTGCCCGATTCTCAAAGCTAATCTATTAACGTGGTAAATGCTGTAGCAGATGTTCCTGAGTGAGCGAGGGGCCGCACTGGGCTGTGACCGGCCTGGAGTGTCAAGCACACAGTGGAAATGTTGGGGAGATCAGAGGCCAGCAGCACCACTGGGGGCCGAGCTGTCACGAAGTCACATTTTCCGGCTGCCCCCAGGCTCGGTGACTCCCCACTGCCTCCCTGGGCTCTCAGCAGTCACTCAAGATGAAAGGACATTTCAAGGTCACCTGGTCCACCCCATCCTACCCCTGTTTTCTACAGAAAGGAGACTGTGGCCCAGAGAAGAGGTGTGCCTTGTCCACATCCACACACAGCCCACTGAAAAAGGAGAACAACCTCAGAGGTTGCAGAACCTTTATATTCAGCAGACCCTACAAGCTGCAACTCATTTTGTGGAGCTGAGGTGGGGATAGGGGGAGGATTTTGTGAGCACACCTTTCCCCCCAGTGCCTTCTACCTGGGCAAACAGGATCACTTAGGGGTTGTTCAGTCTAAAATTCTTCGCAGGCCATCTTTCCTCAACCCACAGGAACTGGGCCCGGCCTGTGACAGAGAGGGGAGCAGGGAAGTGGGCTGAGGGGCCAAAGCCCTGCTCCAGGGTGGGTTAGTTTCAACACTGTGCACGCACTGGAACCTGCATATCTCCAGGAACATAGCCTTGCAGGCCAACCTGCAGGTCTGGGGAGGAACCTGGATTCCCAAAGCTACACACGGCAGGATCCACGTAGCTGCACGTGGGTTCCCACACGCCCTCAAACCTCATTATTTCCACACATGCTGATGGCTCCCTACTATGGGCACCTACAGCACTGCCAAAGAGCTTTTCCTAGCCTGGGATCATATTCTACAGACCCTTGGGACAGGCCAGGGTGCCAGGGATTTGATGTCCCCAAAGGCAACCCTAAAACAATGATGAATGGGAGTTGGTGTGTAATGGGAATTGGTGTATCCCCTTAGATGGGACAATTTTGACACACGTTCTACACCACTGGTTCTCAACCAGGTACCATTTTGCCCTTCAGGGGACATCTGATAATGTCCAGGGACATCTTGGTTGGATGGTTGCTACTGGCATCTAGTGGGTAAAGGCCAGGATGCTGCTAAACATCCTACAATGCACAGGACAGCCCTCCCACAAGCCGTAACTATCTAACCCAAAATGTCAGTAGTGCTGAAGCCCTCTCTCCCAAAGGTCCCCAACAGGTCCCCCAGATGACCACAGCAATAACCTGCTCACTTAGGCACACTCTCCTGTTTCCTTCCCCTCCCTGGCCCACTTCCCCACTCTCCTTCCAGCACCTCCCACATAGCTACTTTCACTCAAATCCTCACCTCTCACGGTCTGTTTCTTGGGAGACCCAACCTAAGATCTTCCATTACTATAGTCATGGCGACAACCTTGGAAGGGTTTCAAAGACTTGGGAACCTATTTCAACCATCTATACTCTTACCACACACATTCAGTCCCAGGGACACCCACACTGATGTGGCCACTTGAGGACACACAGATGAGGCCACACCAGACCAGCTTGGGCAGAGGTCCTTTGGTTTTACTCTGGTGGGCCAACTGATTGGAGCTGCACTCACCCCAAAAAGTAATGTAAGACTTGAGTACAGATTCAATGCAATCCTTATCAGAATCCCAGATGACTTCTTTGGAGAAATTGACAACCTGATTCTAAAATTCATATGGAATTACAAGGGACCAGGAACACCCAAAATAGTCTTGAGAAAGAAGAGAGTAGGACTCATACTTCCTGATTTAAAAAGATTGCTACAAAGCTACAGTTATCAAAATAGTGTGACACTAGCACAAAAATAGATATAGAGATCAATGGACTAGAATTGAGAGAGCAGGAATGAATACCCACATATTTATGGTCAACTGACTTTCAATAAGGGTGTCAAGACCATTCAATGGAGAAAAAATAGTCTTTTCAACAAATGATACCAGGACAATGGGATATCTACACACAAAAGTGTGAAGTTGAATCCTTACCTCACACTATATACAAAAAGTAACTCAAAATGGATTAAAGACCTACATGTAAGAGCTCAAACATTCAGTATTATTTTATGTCATTTTCAGGTGTACAGCATATTGTTAGGCATTTATAGACTTTATGCAGTAACCTCCTCTGATTGGTCTAGTCCCCACCTGGCACTGGATACAGTTGTTGCAACATTATTGACTATATTCTCTATGCTGTACTTTACATCCCTGTGACCGTTTTGTGACTACCAATTTATACTTCTTAATCCCTTCACCCTTTTCACCCAGCTCCCCAACCTCCATCCCCTCTGGCAGCCATCAGTTTGTTCTCTGTATCTATGAGTCTGTTTTTGTTTTGTTTTTAACTAGAGAGTTCATTTATTTTGTTAGATTCCACATATAAGTGAGATCATGTGGTATTTGTCTTTCTCAGTCTTATCTCACTTAACATAATACCATCCATGTTGTCACAAATGGTAAGATTTCACTCTTTTTTATGGCCAAGTAATGTTCCAGTATATATATATATATATATATATATATATATATATATATATATATATATACATATATATATATATATATATATATACACATACACACACACATAGAGAGAGAGAGAGAGACCACACCTTTATCCAATCATCGATTGATGGGCACTTGGGTTGCTTCCATATCTTGGCACTTGTAAATAGTGCTACAGTGAACATAGGGGTGCATATATCTTTGAATTAGTATTTTGGATTTCTTTAGATAAATACCAAGTGGTATTGCTAGGTCATAAGGTAGTTCTATTTTTAATTTTTTAAGGAACCTCCAAACCATTTTCCATAGTGGCTGCGCCAATTTGCAATCCCACCAGCAGTGCATCAGAGTTCCCTTTGCTTCCCATCCTCACCAACACTTGTTGTTTGTTGATCTATTGATGATGATTCTGACAGGTGTGCGGCGACATCTCACTGTGGTTGGCAATTTTTTTAGTCTAATCTGATAGTCTATGTATTTTTAACTGGAGAGTTCAGTCTCTGTATGTTTATAGAGACTAAAAATATGTTTTACTTTATTTCTATGATCTTATTTTGTGTTTTATTTTAATTTGTCCTGCTTCCTAAGGATTTCTTTTCATCTTCTTTGTTGTATTATTTTCAATTGATTGAGGTTTTCTTACTCATTGCATTTTTTCCCCCATCTACCAGTGCGCATTCTATTTCTTATTTTTACTGGTGACTGAGCATTTTGAAATGATTATCTAACTTAACAATCTAAAGTTAATCACTACCTTACCCTTCTCCTGAACAATGCAAAGTACTTTGAAAGCTTTAATTCCATTTAGTTAAGGCCCAGACTTTAGCTCCACCACTTGTTTAACCCCATGGGATAGACATTGTTTTGGACAGTCACTGTGTTTGTTTAGATTTACCCATATTTTTATTATTCTTTCATTTCATTTCTTCTTGTATCTCAGACTTTCTTCCTCAGATCATTTTTCTCAAGTTCATCCTTCAGAAATTCCTTTAATGAGTGGTCTGTTTCATATAAATTCTCTCAGTTTTAGTATAAATGTAAGTTTTATTTCCACCCTTCTTATTTTTTATATTTTTATTGAAATATAATTCACATGCCATAAAATTCACCCTTTGAAATTGTACAATTCAGTGATTTTAGTAACTTTTAAGGTTTTACAAACATCACCACTAATTCCAGAATGCTTCATCACCCTAAAAGGAAACCTCATGTCCATTAGCTGTCACCCCACATTCCCCTCCCTCACCCCAGCCCCTGGCAGCCACGAATCTACCTCCACTCTCTATGGATTTGCCTATTCTGGACATCTCATGTAAATGAAATCATAATTTGTGGCCTTTGTTCTGGCTTCTTTTGTTTAGCATAATATTTCCAACATTCCTCCATGTTGTTGCATGGATCAGAACTTGATCCCCTTTTATGGCAAGTAATAATCTATTGTGTGGATATACCACAATTGTTTATCTATTCATAATTTGATGGACATTTATCTTCTAAGAAATTTCAGTCTTATTAGGAACTGGTATATGGTCCTTAGTTGCTGTCTTTTCTTTTTTTTCTTTTTTAAAATTTTTTTTTTTTTATTGGGGAATTGGGGAAGGGGAACAGACAAGTTGCTGTCTTTTTGTTCTTCAGTCTAGTTGCTTCACTGACCCATGTTGGTATCGTCATTGTGCTCTTCCTGGGTGAGGCAGATCAGTCACCAGCCTCTGGATGGTCGCTCACCGTGGCTATTGGCAGGTCATGCTGGCTGCCAGCCGCTCACGCTGGCTGCTGGCCACTCACTGTAGCCTATGGCAGCCCATTGCAGCAGGGGCTGCAGCCTACACCGTCGCCGGGGCTCACAGCCTAGCTCCAGGTGGAGCTGTTGTTCACCATCTTAGCTGTAGAGGGCAGTGTCACTGGCCCTCATATGTGGGATCCGAACCGGGGCCGCTGGCATCCCAAGCCAGCTCTTAACCAATGTGCCACTCGGCCGGCCCTGGTGTCTTTTCAAAAGCCCTTTATAGTTATTATTCTTCTGTCTTTCATTGTTACTACTAATATAATTGTAACTAATAAGCCATTAATTTAATATCATCTAATTATAGAAGTTGTGAACAACAAAAATTTTTCTTTCTGGTATCTTTAAGATCTTCTCCTTCTCTTTGGGATTCTTCAGTCTGGATATGATGTATCTAGGGGCTTTTTATTTATCCTGTTTGAGATTCATTGGTTCTGGAATTTAAGCATTCATGTTTTCTAATAATTACAGAAAATTCTCAGCCACTTATCTCTTTGAACATTGCCTCTCTCCCATTATTCTTATAATTGCTTTCCAAAACTCCAATTAGATATGATTAGAGCTTTTCATTCCATCCTCCATGCTTCTTTTTCATATTTTCCATTTTTCTTTCTGTGCTGGATTATATGTAATTCTTTCAAATCTATCTTCCAGTTTACTAATTCCCCCTCCAGCTATGTCTATTCTATTTAACTGTTCCACTGAGTTTTTAATGTCATATATGATATACTTAAATTTCTAGAATTTATGTCTGGTTCTTTTTCAAATCTATCTGGTCATTTTTATAACTCCTCGCTTCTTTCTTGTGCCACAGAAGCTCAGGTGGTGGAATCTGTAGACTCCTAATGAGGCAGAAGTCCTCTGGGTGTTCAGTAGTTTCAGAAATCGTTTACTTCCCTGGACTGATGTTTCCAGTCTGTTCCTGGCCTCTTGTAATTCCCTTATTTTCTTACATTAATTGAAGAGAATTTCAAAATATTTTTTCTAGCATCATTAGATGTTTTGTAGCTGATTCATTAGTAAACCTTTAGTCATAAAGATTTCCTTTTCCAATAGCCATGCTTTCAGAAAATAACTATTAAGCACCTACTATGTGCCAAGAACTGTGCTGGGGATTTGGGGGAGAACAAAACAGAGCCTCTCTATGCCTTCATTGGTGCTTATGGTCTATGGAGAAGCCAGACAGCCCAGTTTATCGGTGTGCTCTGATGGGGAAGGTAAACAAATCCTTGCTGAAATATAGAGACCAGAAACACTCAATAATCAAGTTGATTCTCTTTAAGTAAATATTAAACATATAAGAGGGAGAAATACCTTACAAAGCAAAACCCAAGCTCTTTTCCTGCATTAGGGAAGCTGTTATTCAAACACATGTTGCAACTGCAACATACATCTTTTGGGGGAAGCATCCCTACCCCAAACCCAAGCTACTTAGAAAATCAATTATTCCAAACAATACACTAGCTCCTGGAGGGATGTTCTGATAAATTTTTCCATCTCCTTACATTTCCACTGATGTTTAGTTGCTTCTCTAGCCACCCCTTAATTCTAAGTGTTCTCACTAACTCTTGCTATATGACAAATCACTCCAAAACAGTGGCTTAAAATGATAGCTACATGTGATGGTTTGAATTCTGCCCCACACTCAAAAGATATGTTGAAGTCCTAATCCTCAGTACTTCAGAATCTGATCTTATTTGAGAAATAGGGTCATTGAGAATGTAATTAATTAAGATAAGGTCATAAGAAGGCCGGCCAAGTGGCATGTTGGTTAAGAGTTGGCTTTGGGATGCCAGCTCTGAGCAGCAGGACCCTGGTTCAGATCCCACATTAGGGCCAGTGATGCTGTGCCCTCTACAGCTTAGATGGTGAACAACAGCTTGACCTGGAGCTGGGCTGCCATGGGTCACCTGCAACAGTGTAGGCTGCAGTGGGACTACAGTGGGTTGCTGTAATCTACCGTGAGCTGGTGTGAGCCAGTGTGAGCTGCTGTGAGCGGCTGTCCAATGGCCGGCAAGCAACTGCCTCACCCAGGAAGAGCAAAATGATCATAATATCAACATGGACCAGTGAAGCAATGTCCTCCACAACTAGACTGAAGAACAAAAGGACAGCAACTTGTCTGTTCCCCTTCCCCAGTTCCCCAGTGCTGTTCCCCTTCCCCAATTCCTCAATAAAATCTTTATTAAAGAAAGAAAGATAAGGTCATAAGAAGAAGGAAATTTGGACACAGAGACTCAGGGCGAACAGCGCAAAGATGGAGGAAGAGATTGGAGTGATGCATCTACAAGCGGAGGAATACCAGGCACTGCTACAACCACCAGAAGCTAGGAGAGAGGCCTGGAGCAGATTCTGTCTCAGCGCCCTCAAAAGAAACCAACCCTGCCAACACCTTGATTTTGGACTCTAGCCTCCAGGGCTGTGAGAGAATACATTTCTGTTTTACCCAGTTTGTGGTCGCTTGTTATCTAAGCAGCCCTAGGAAACTCATACACGATCATTTCTTCTGCTCATGAATCTGGAGGTTGCCTAGGCTCCACCAGTTCTCACTCTGGGTCTGTCATGCATTGCAGGCATTTGGTGGCTGGGGCTGGGCTCACCTCCAACGCTTCCTCACACACATGTCTGACATCTGGGCTGGGAAGACTCCAGCAGCTGGGGCCGGTGGAGTTGGAGCCCGTTGGGCATCTCTCTCACTCCATGTGGTCGCTGCACATGACAGCCTTCAGGGAGATAGACTTCTTACAGGGCAGCTGACAGCTCCAGAGCAAGATCGCAAGAAGGAATCTGGGAGAAATTATTTGGCCTTTTCTAACCAGCCTCGGAAGTCACAGAACATCACTTACGCTACATTCTGTTCCCAGAGGCCCACCCAGGTTCAAGGTAAGGGGACACAGACTTCACCTCCTGATGAGAGGGATGTCTAAGAATTCATGGACATGTTTTAAAACCACCCACCAGCATGGTCAGGGGGAACATCTGGCCTGGTAGAAGCTCCCTGGAGACGGCACTGTCTGCCTGCCTGAAGAGTTAGCCAGGTTGAGCAGGTGAGCAGGGCATGTGACAGGTGGAGGAGCCACTCTCTCCTGCCCTGGCCCTGAGCCTCCCTCCCAGCTGAGGTTGGACTACCTCCCCTTCCATTGGTGTGGGTCCCCCAGGCCCAACGGAGGCCCAGGCTCACTCACTAGCTGAGGCTCTGTGCCAGGCCCTGGAGATCCAGACTCTGCCCAGAGGCCGCCCAAGCCAAAGGGGTAGAAGCGAAGCTCGGGTGCTCTGCATGCCTGACAGAGCCCCTTCTTCCTGCCTGTAGTCTGAAGCCATTCTGTCCCTGCCTTCCCCACTAATCTAGGGCAGACAGCAGGCCCCTTAAATGGGCCCCCACACATTCAATAACCCTGTGAGGTTTGAGGGCCCAGTCCTAGGGTCTGTAGCAGTTACTCTCTCCCAGCTGATCCCGGATTTGGCCTTCTGGTGAGTCTTTAAAAATCTCCCCACTCCCACCCCACCCCACCCCAATCTGTTGATAAGGAGACAGATGCATTTCTAGTTGTGCTGTTAGTCTGTGGAGGCCACTTTTCTGTCAAGGGAAATATCCAACTGTCTGATCACCTGGAAGTGTCTACCTAATCCGGAACACTGGGGGCGCACACACATATACACACACTGCTCCCTTTTCTCCTCGAGGCCTCTGATCTCCAGAGGAGGCTGAACAAAGGTTTGCCTAAGGCCATGTCACCCTTTCCTCCAGTCCTACCTCCACCCTCAGAGCAGCAACCATCAGACTGGTGTGGGGGGTCAGGGGTGCCTGTTCGCTGAGCGTCTGATACAGTTCAGCCCTGAGCCATCAGTCCTGCAGGAGAGGTGCTCTAGCGCGCTGGGTCACACACTGAAGAAGCTGAAGCTGGCGGGGAGGAACATACTAGTTTGTGTCTGAGCCAAGATTCATTGTTGGTTTATCTCAAAAACCTGAGATCCTTCTCTTCTCCCTTCCTCTCACCCTCCTCCTGCTCTCTGCTTCTCTCTTCCTCTCCTCTCCCTGTCTAGCTGTCTATTTTTGTATCTCTGAGCTTTTTCTCTCTCTTTCACTGTAACATGCACCCCTCTTCCCCCTCTGCGCCACCCCACCCCACCCCAACACACACACACACACTCACACACACACACACAGGCTGTTCGGAGGCCAGAATTATCTCCAAAATGGGTTCGGCTTTCCCCTCAGTCTTTGGTACCAGGATCTGGCCACACTCCTTAGGAAAACTCCATAAAGGAATGAAGAGCAGCCACCTCCTTCTCCCTGTCTGACAAGGGACCTTGCTCTGGTCTCCAAGCTGAGACCTAGTGTGAGATGGATGTGGGAGAGAATGACCAAAGGCCAGAATGGCTAAGGAAGGGGATTATTCCCAGTGGTCATGCTATCATAGGACACATGCCGCAGAGGAGACAGGATTTAAATGATCGATAATCAAAATTCTTCCCAACCTGAATGCTCCAGCCCCAAAATGTGCTGCCACTTGCCAGCTGTGTGACCTTAGCTGTGTCACTCTCTGAGCCAATAATCCCTACTTTAAAGGATTGTTATTATGATTCAACGAGAGAAGGACTATTGATTTGTGTAGAATGCTTTGGGCTGCAAATAACGGAAAAGTCAACCAAGACTTGCTTGAGCAATAAAGGCAATTATTTCACACACTAAGATTCTAGCAGTAGTAGTTTTCAGGTTTTGGGCAGTGATTCAGAAATGCCATTGAAAACCAGTTTCTTTCTATGTTTCACCATCCTTAACTTGTTGTTTACATCTTATGCTGTTTCCTCATGTTTGGAAGATAGCTGCTGCAGCTCCAGACATCAAGTACCACATTCAAAAAAAGAAGGGAGGGCCAGCAGAGTGGCACGTTGGTTAGGAGCTAGCTTGGGATGCCAGCTCTGAGCAGCAGGGCCTGGGTTCAGGTCCCACATATGCGGGCCAGTGACACCGCCCTCTATAGCTAAGGTGGTGAATAACAGCTCCACCTGGAGCTGGGCTGCTATGACTCGCCAGCAGTGGTGTGGGTTGCAGCCCCTGCTGCAGTGGGCTGCCCTAGGCTACAGTGAGTGGCCGGCAGCCAGTGTGAGAGGCTGGCAGCCAGCGTGAGCTGCCAATAGCTGCCATAAGTGGCCGTCCAGAGGCCGGCGACCGATCTGCCTCACTCACAGGAAGAGCACAATGATAATACCAACATGGGCCAGTGAAGCAACGTCCTCCACAACTAGACTGAAGAACAAAAGGTCACCAACTTGTCTGTTCCCCTCCCCCAATTCCCCAATTTAAAAAAATAATAATAAAGAAGGGATATATTAATAATAAACACTCTTCCAGATGATGGACTCTATTGTGGGTGATTCTAGGATCCCACCTGGAGAGGTTCTGCCCTGCAGCATGATTACATAAAGTGAAACTCATTCTCAGTTCAGATGCTTTTGCGTTTTGAAAAAGGTTTCAGAGAAAAAGTGATGCCTCATTGGTTGGACTCCATGCACATGTGAGCTAGGTAGGGCAGAAGGCTTCCTGGTACCTCAGGTTATCACAGACCTTCAGAGCTGGAAGGGACCTGAGAGAGCCTTCCCTCACCCCAATCACACATTGGGGAAACGGAGGCCCAGGGAAGAGAAGTGATTTCTTCAGTCACACAACAGAGGCAGGGCCAACGACTCCTGGCTATGAGCCCCTCTTAGCACTCTGGGGGGAGTCCTCAAAAAGGAGGGCTTGGACCAGGAAATGCAGGTGTCTTAGGTGGGTTCCCTAGAAGCAGGGCCTGCACTGGGGATTCTTATTCAGATGGCGGACTGGGGGAGGCTCTGAAGAAGGGGAGTGAGGGACACAGGAGGAGGAAGGGGTAAAAGCTACACCAGAGAGGGAGGTGGTCTCAGCTGAGGTCAGGGCACAGCCTGGTCCCACAGAGGGCTCCTGAACACAAATAGCATCACAGAGTTAGTCCTACCTTGAGTCTTCTATTTATTTATTTTAAGATTTTATTGGGGAATTGGGGGAGAGGAACAGCATTTGGGATTCGGGGAAGGGGAAGAGTCAAGTTGCTGTCCTTTTTGTTCCTCAGTATAATTGTGGAGGACGTTGCTTCACTGGCCCATGTTGGTATTATTGCGCCCTTTCTGGGTGAGGCAGTCACTTGCCGGCCATTGGACAGCCACTCACGGTGCCTCACGGTGGCTCACGAAAGCGCGCACCCACTTCTGGCCAGCCCACTGCAACCTACATCATCGCCAGCAACTCCTGGCAGCTCAGGTCGAGCTGTTGTTCACCATCTTAGCTGTAGAGACGCAGTGTCACTGGCCCTCAGGTGGGATCTGAACCTGGGCCCTGCTGCTCAGAGCTGGCATTCCAAGCCAACTCCTAATCAATGCACCACTCGGCAGGTGCAGTCTTGCCTTGAGTCTTGAGGGCACCTTTTGTGCTGCCACGTCAGTCAGTCACTGACTACAGCCTGCCTAGGTCGCGCGGGGTGATGCGTGGCCTCCTGGGTGGAGGCAGCTCTTGTTTGGCTGAGGACGCAGCTCCAGAAGGGGCAGCTGTGAGCCATTAGCAGCAAGCCTCAGTAGCTGGGCGGTGCGGAACCAGCAGGTTAGAGGGAAAACAAGCAGCTCTCCCCACCGAGCCCCAAGGTCACCCCAGCATTCCCTGCCACAGAACACAGTGTCTAGGTGCCTAGGCCTGTCTCCTCCGCAACCTCAGTTTCTCTGTTCATAAAATGGGCATGCAGGAGCCAGGGATCGCTGGGTTCCCTTCCAGCTCTGCATTTCAAAGCTTCTGTGGTGCACTTCCACCTCACCCCAAAGTTCCAACCAGGCAGGGCCCCTGCCCACAGAACTCCACTTGCCCAAGTTGCTGACGAACCAGTGAGACCCGGGTGGGGTGTCCATTCAATCAGGCCTGAGCCGCAAGAGGTGGGCAGAAGCAATAGTCTCTTGGTTTGTGTACGTGGGCCTGGGGACTCAGTATTTCTTGTCCCCCGGCCAAGACGTACAATGTAAGTACCTCGCCCACACTGGGTTGTCAGTAAATTCATTATCCCATTACACAGGCCTGAATTATTCAGCGCTCTTGAGGCCGCCTCAGGAATGTGCCCGAGCACAGTCAATGCTGGCATTAGTGGGGTGGATGGAGCTAGGCCCGGGATGTGGCTAGTGCTTGCCAGGGCGGGAAGGCACAAGCGGGTTCCGGATGGCAGGATCTGGGTCCTGGGTGTTCCTGAGACTCAGGGAAGGGGTTGTGCAGATATGCACAGACCCCTCATCCCACCCCTCCGCCCAGGAAACTGTTAGTGCGTCTTTGGAGCCCCACCTGCTCCAGTGAACCCAGGGACAGAAGGCCCAGGCTCTGCCTCTTCCTGGCTGCATCCCCTCCAGCAGGTCATTCACTTTTCTGACTTTCAGTGTCTTCACCTGTAAAATGCAGCTAAATGTTCCCAGTGTCTATTCTCCCTTTTGAGTTTAATGATAGAACTTATTTTTAATTGAGCACGTAATCCTATAGAATAAATACTATTTTTAGGCTGAATTGTAGCCACGTGACCAAGTGCTGGCAAAGGAATGCTAGTAGAAGTATCCTGTCAAACTCTAAGGAAGTGTCCTTAAGGGAAGGGGACGAGTCCTATCTTGTCCCTTTCTTTCCCCTAAAAACTGGGGTAAAGGTATAATGGCTGGAGCTCAAGCAGCCATCTTGCTCAATGAGGAGAAGCCACCTAAGAGGATGGCAGCACAGCAAAGTAGAAGCTTCCTTACTGCCTCCAGGTCGTATCTATAGGAAACAGAAATCAACTTTTCTCTTGGTTAAGCCATTGTTCTTTTGGATTTTTTTTTCTGTCACTCTCAGTCAAACCCAACCCTACTTTGTTGGGAAGTCTGCAAGTGAAACGAGACACATAGGAGAAGCAGCCACCTCAATGGGCATTTCTCCTATGACACTGCAGTGCTTAAGAATTGTAAGTCCCAGGGCTGGCCGAGTGGCTCAGTTGGTTAAGAGCTCACTCAAGAGTGCGAGCTGAGCTCTGGGCAACAGCAGTTCGATGTCCAGCCCAAGCTGAGTTGCCAATGAGGTGCCAACAGGTGGCAGGATGGCTCAGCTAAAAAATAATTAAAAAAAAAAAATCGTAAGTCCCAAAACCAGAGGATGGGAGTTGAAATCACAACTCTACCACCTATAAGCTGTGCAATTTCAGGCAAGTTGCTTAATCTCTCTGTGCTTCACCTTCCTCATCTGCAACATGGGGATACATGTGAGGACTGAGTGAGGTAATATGACGTTACAAGAAGTCGCTGGCATACAGCAAGTGCTGTGTAAGTATCAGCAGTTAGTATCCCATTTTCACACATTTAGGGGGATGCCCCATGTAGCTCAGGGACTGGGTCCCCAGAATATCTTCCAAAGCTTCATCTCAGTCCGGCTTTTTCCCCTCAAGGTGACTGTGCTCTCAGTGCAGCAATGCCAGGGGCAAGCTGCACTCCAGCTTTGGCTGGAACAGCTTTGCCTTGGAAGAGAGGAACCAGCGGAGGTTAGAGGCCAAGACTGGGCTCCTGCTTTGGAGCCCAGAAGAGGGACTGCTCCCTTGGATCCAGAAGAAGTTCTTATTAGGAAGACAGGAAGAGAAATAAAAGTGCCCGACTGGCTGTGTACCCTGGGTGGGTATCGCTCCTCGCTGGGCCTCTGGGCAGCGGGGTAAGTCATGTGTCAGCAGCACAAAGACCAATATGGAATACGAGTGAACTTTGTTGGTTTTGAGACACGGGGGGAGAGTGAGGTGGGGACTGGGACAAGGGCACATGACCCATGGGGGATGGGGCAGGTATCACGCAGTGCCAGCCAACCTGCCAGGCAGCAAAATGGATCAGGATTGTCAAATCGTCTGCTTTTTCAAAACAAATGGAAATCAACTCTGAATTCTTTGTTTCTCTGATTGTTCAGTGCTGGCTCCATTCTAACAAACAAAACACTGATCAAAGCAAACAGAATATGTCCCCAGGCCACCTTGGGGGTACCAGATATAAACAAGTGCTGAGAGGTCTCCCAGGCAGTGCAGTGTGAATCCTGAGTCCCAGGCTACATGTCCTGGCGTCTCTGGGGGAAATGGGCATATGCTGAGCACAGGGGTGGCGAGGAGGAAAGAAAGGGCTGGGAGTTCATCTTGGCAGAGAGGCAGATGCTCTGGGCTGGACCCAGGCCGGTGAGCTTGACCCCTCAGCTCCTTCCCCTGCCCTGGTTCATGATGGCAGTGCAACCTCAGGCAACTCTCTGGCTCCCAGAGCTTTAGGTCCCTCCCCTGAGGCTAATCGATTGGGGGATCTTCAGCTCCAGCTACCCTAGCCCACCTGCCCCTGTCAATGGCCTGCCCAATGGGGAACACCCTGGGGCTCTTCGGACTGGTGTGTAGATTGGACTGCTGCTCCTGACTCTTCACCCCGCCACCAGTAACAGGGCTACATGTCCACACCCTTTGCCCAGTGACCTCAGCAGCCCATCCCATGTAGGGGGTTCAGCATGCATCCTTACCCTGTACTTGGGGCTTGGCTAAGGGACACTGTGGCTACTGGAACATCCGCAGACCTGACTGAGACAGAGGCTTTAAAAGCTCTTGCATCTGTGCTGTCCCCTGGGAAAGAGCATCCCCAAGTAGAAATATATGAACTCACCACCTGAAGCAGAAGCACCCCCGCTGACCCACTGAAGCAGGAATGAGAAATGTAGGTGGTTATTTTGGAAGCCGCTGAGAGGTGGGGCTGTTTCACAGCATTGTTGCAGCACAAACCTGACTACTCTGCGGGAGGATGTGGGCTTCCCTTGACCCCGTCCCCAGCAGGCTGCACAGAAGCTCCCAAACCACCTGGTCATCCACTGTCCCACAGGCCTCCATGTTGTCGACAGGCCCTGAGGCAGAGAGGCTCCCCTTGGAGTGGGGAGATCCCTCAGGCTGTGGGCCATACAGATTTGGAATCAATCCCCATGTCCTGGCTATGAAACCTCGGATGAGTCACTTCCTCTGTCTGAGAGCCACCTGTAGAGCGGGGGTGATCATGCCTACCTCACTGGGGATTGGGGGGGGGGCTCGATGAGAGGCCACAGGTCTGCAGGAGGGCAACAGTGGATGCCCAGTACTGGCATTTGGACTCATCAGGCTGTGGGGAAGGGGACAGGAGAGGAGGGAAGAAAAAGGGAGGGGATGGGAGGAAAGGGGAGGGACTAGGCCTGCCATTAGTTTTTGGGATGGGGCATCCCTATGAGAAAGCTCACTCTTGAGGAAAATGAAGCCTCACCTTTAGAGGGCATGATTTCAAGTTCAGTATGGAATCTGTCACTCTAGCCCAGGGGTTCGGCAAACTGCAGCTCCCAAGCCACATGCGGTTCTTTGGATATGTTCCGTCTCAAAAGTTTGCCGACCCCTGGAAGAGCCAATCCTGTCCCTCACAATTTAAAAATTATTCGAGAGCCATAAATATATTTTTATATAATCACCATTGTGTGAATAATAGCCTTTAAAAATTTTATAAATGAAACTATGATACTTTTATTTTCATTTTCAATGTTACTTCAGAGCCACATGTGGCTCGTGAGCCGCAGTTTGCCGACCCCTGGCGGCTCTTCTGTCTCAAAAGTTTGCCAACCCCTGCTCTAGCCTGAAGAAAAAGCAAACAGGTTTATCTCAGTACCAACTCTAAGCCACCCCAGTAGGCACAGGCCACCCTGCTTGAGGGCCTGTGTCAGTTAGGGATGCTTTGAGCTTCAAGTAGTGTGTAGCTAATCACTGCTTAAACACAAAAGGCTCAATTTTCTCATGTAACAAGTAATTTGGAGGTAGATAGCTGCTGGTGGTGGTTCAGTGGGTAGATAATATTTTCAAGGACCAACACTCCATCTTTCCTCTGGCCATCCTCACCGTTCAGTTTTTTTAATCCTTAAACTTGTTGCCTCATGGTCAGAATATGACTGCTACGGTTCCAAGCATCTCATCTTTACACAAACCCATTCAAGGTAAGAAGGGGCTAAACAAGAAAAAAGGGTTTCTTATCATCAGGGAGGAAAATGTCCTGAGAAGCACCCCTTTGTCTCTGGCCAGAAATGAACTGCAGGAGAAGGTGAGAGTGGATATCTTGAAAAAAGGACTAGGTTGGTTGTGACAGCCTGAGACTGGTCACAGTTCATCCCCCAGCGTTGGGCACGCTGTTGCCTGAACAATGTCAGGCTCTTTCCTGTTGGCAAGGCAAAAGGAGGAATGGCTCAGAGGCAGAGGGTAACTGTCCGCTGGAGCAGGGAAAATCAGTCCCACAGTGCAGTACCAAGCGGGACTCTTAACTGCAAACAATAGAAGCTTCTCTGTGGCAAACAGCAGATTTTACTTTGTTACAAGTAACAGAATCCACTCTGTAGCAAAGAGCAAACTCCACTCTGTTGTAAAGAGCAGCCTCTGGGAGGACCAATCAGGCTTGGATAGTCCGTGAGCAAGAACGACACAGCTAGAAGCCCCACCCAATCCCATCACGGGACTGTTCAGTTAGAACCAGCCACCACCACAGCCCACCTCTGGGTAGAGGCTCCACCACAAGCACCCCAGCCGAAACAGGCACCGCCACCTCCGTCACACTTGCTTGCCAGAGCATCGTTCTCACATGCCCACATTTGCGTTTGAGTCTCGCGCCGCGCATCTGATAGGTGGAAGCTATGCCTTCTGGGAAGAATGTGTGTTTGTCTTCTTTTGGGGAAGGAAGGACTCACAGTGTAGCCGAGTGTCTCAATGCAAAGAGGTAAAAGCTGCAAGGAGACTTTCTTTGACGCTTCTCCAAAGGGCCCCATGAAGTCTTGACCATTTAAAGGCTCTTGAGGGCCGGCGGAGTGGTGCGTTGGTTGGGCCAGCAGCCCCGGTTCGGATCCCACATATGAGGGCCAGTGAAACTGCCCTCCACAGCTAAGATGGTGAACACCACCTGGAGCTGGGCTGCTGTGAGTCCCAGTGACGGTGTGGGTTGCAGCCCCTGCTGCAGTGGGCTGCCATAGGCTAGAGTGAATGGCCAGCAGCCAGCGTGAGCAGTTGGCAGTCGGTGTGAGCTGCCAAGAGCCACTGTGAGCAGCCGTCCAGAGGCTGGCGACCAATCTGCCTCACCCGGGAAGAGCACAATGACGATACCAACATGGGTCAGTGAAGCAACGTCCTCCGCAACTAGACTGAAGAACAAAAGGACAGCAATTTGTCTGTTCCCCTTCCTCAGTTCCCCAACACTGTTCCCTTCCCCCAATTCCCCAATTAAAAAAAAAAAAAAGGGCTTCAGAGGGTCAGCCAAGGTGTCCAGGAGAAGCACCCCTTGCCACCTCCGACAAGAAAAGAAGAAAGAAACAGGGGACACCATGAAACACACACATAAGTCATTCACTGGGGACTCCTGAAACCCCTGATTTGAGCCAAAGAAACTGGAACACAGGTAAAGTACTGGCATGTAGCAGGTGCCTCCCCCAAAGAACTAAATGAATGTCCACAGGACCTAGGAGATTGGACTTGGGCCCCGTAGTGAGATGACAAACTTTTATGGAAGCTGAGAGAGACAAGTCACATCCTGGCTCTGCCATTTGTGTGACACCTGACATCTGGGCACCTCGGTTTGCACATCTAGAAAATGGAAACAATTCTCGCTACTAGAGAGGCTTACTATGAGGAACCTACCACCTCCTGCTCTGTTCACAGGGCAGCAGGGAAGCCTATGTGTTGAAATATCTAATCCTGCATTTCTCAAGAAGGGGGAGACAGGAACCAGGCAAGGGTGTTTGGGGTTTTTTAAAAAGATTTTACTGGGGAGTTGGGAGAAGGGAACAGCATTGTGGAATTGGGGAAGGGAACAGACAAGTTGCTCTCCTTTTGTTCTTCAGTCTAGTTGAGGACGTCATTTCACTGGCCCATGTTGGTATTATCCTTGCACTCTTCCCGGGTGAGGCAGTCGCTGGCTGGCCATTGGACGGCCTCTCACAGCGGCTCACAGCAGCTCATGAAAGCACATGCCAGCTGCCGGCCAGCCCCACTGCAGCTACACTGTCGCTGACCACTCGCTGCAGCCCAGCTCCAGGTTGAGCTGTTGTTCACTATCTTAGCTGTAGAGGGCAGTGTCACTGTCCCTCATGTGGGATCTGAACTGGGGTCCTGCTGTTCAGAGCTGGTGTCCCAAGCCAATTCCTAACCAATGTGCCACTCAGCCAGCCCAGGCAGGGGTGTTTTAATCCATACAGCCATCCTCAGAGGTTGGGAGGTTGGAACAGGCGGAATTTTGCCATCCTTTCACCATCTCCACCACCAATGTTACTCCCATGGTTGTCATTTTAGACAGCAAGGAGAACTTTGCCAGTATAACTAAAGTCACTCACCAGCTCACCTTAACATAGGGAGAATATCCTGGATTACCAGGGTAGGGCCGAGGTAATCACATGATCCCTGAAAAGCAGAAGCAGAAGGCGGAGCAATTTGAAGCACCAGAAAGATTCAAGGTGCCTTTGCGGGCCTTGAAGATGGAAGCTTCATGAGAAGGGACTGAACCCGCCAATAGCCAGAGCTCAGAAGAGGGCCTGGAGCCCCAGGGCAGAGCTGCAGCCCAGACAACATGGTGACTGGAGCCTGGTGAGGCCCTGAGCAGAGAATCCGGCCACACCTTGCTGGACTTCTGACCTACAGAACTCTGAGATAATACATGGGTGTTGTTTGAAGCCACTAAGTGTGTGGTAGTTTATTATGTAGCAATATAGCACTAGAACAGAAGTATCATCCCCATTTTCCAGCTGAGGAACTCAGTTCACACAGCCACAAAGTGAGTGGTGGGACCGATGTTTGAAGCCAAGGCTATCTGACTCTGGAGCCTATGAGTATACTGGCACTTGCCATTCGGCCTATCTATTGGGTTGTCAAAAAAGTCATGAAGATTTTTTTCTATGTTTTTCATTGCAAAAATGCGTCATGGGCCGGCCGAGTGGCGCATTCGTTAAGAGCTGGTTTTGGGATGCCAGAGGCCCCGGTTCGGATCCCACATATGACGGCCAGTGACACTGCCCTCCACAGCTAACAACAGCTCCACCTGGAGCTGGGTGTGTGAGCCCCGGTGACAGTGTAGGCTGCGAGCCCCTGCTGCAGTGGACTGCCATAGCCACAGTGAGTGGCCGGCAGCCAGCGTGAGCGGTCAATAGCCAAGATGAGCGACCATCCAGAGGCCGGCAACCAATCTGCCTCATCCAGGAAGAGCACAATGACGATACCAACATGGGCCAGTGAAGCAACATCCTCCACAACTAGACTGAAGAACAAAAAGACAGCAACTTGTCTGTTCCCCTTCCCCGATTCCCCAACACTGTTCCCCTCCCCCAATTCCCCAATAAAATCTTAAAAAAAAAAAAATGCATCATGACTTTTCCGACAACCCAACAGATGAGGTAACTGAGGCACTAGAGGCTGGGGCCTTGCCAGCACCAGCTCTGCAGCATCTCGGTACTGAGGAGACAGGAGCAGGGTGTGGGCCCCATCCTGCTCAGCTCATCTCAGGAGCCCCAAAGCCTGACTCATGTCTATCTACACCCATCCACTCAGCTGTAAACAGGCCCCTGGAGCCCTGGAGTCAGGCATAACCTCCTGAAGTCTTAGGTGCAAAGCTGCCGTCCTCTCTGGGGAGATCGGCACAACTTACCTGGATGTGATCAGACTCCAGGCTACAGTTTCCCTGTGGAGAGAGGAGACCTAGAGAAGGCAGGTCCTGGAGACAGACCCCAGGCACCTCAGGCGGCCCACAGCTGATTGTGAAGAACCCACTCAGTGGGGGTGGGGGGCGGGGACTGAAGGGCCCAAAGGCAGGAAGAGGATTCCTGGGGAAGGGATGGGTGTGGGGTTGTCAACCAGCCCCTGAGACCCGTCTGGCCCTGAGGGCCTTCACTTCCATCTCCCAACTTCTCTGAGCCATGCTCTGAATCAGAGGAAACAGTTGTCCCATGGGCCAGATCAAAGAGGTATTATTCAGTTCTGCTGACATGGTGCTTAAAATAAAAGTCTAACCAGAATGTTTTAAATTGTGAGGTTTTACATTAAAAACCATATTTCCAATTTTTCTTGGAAAATAAGTCTGGCCACACCGCACCCATCTTCCCACATGGCAGCATGGGCTGGAGTCAAGTGGCTGCCATGCCTTATGATGGGGCGTGAGCTTTGAGGAACCACAGTCCCCAATGCTCCTATTACGCTCCCCTCACCTACCTGCCTGGGCCCTGAAGACATCCGAGTTCCAATGCCTTAGACCCAACTTGATTCTATGACCATACTCTTCTGCCCCTGCCCCCCCCAGTACTGGGGGGGTGGGGATCCTGGGGTAGGGGGCCTAGCCTGTGTGATGTTAGCAATGCTGGGAGGAAAAGTTGGGGGCATTAGGATAAAAACTCAGGTGCTTCCTCCAGGCCTGTTTTTGCGAACAGCTGTTCCTCCAGTGACCTGGTTTGACTAAGTGGTCAGGGGTAGAACCCCTGACTTCCTGGTGTGAACATAAGGGAATGTACAAGCACCCATTTTCTCAGACCAGCAGGCTGCTTGGTGCCTAATACGGCAGATGCATTTGGCAAAAGGGCAACCGAGAGGTAGAAATGGTCCTCTCTGTCCTCAGGGCAGCTGGCCCACATCCACACGGCCTTTTGGGGGAGGTCCAGCTCCCACCACCACCTCCACGGCCACCTCTGAGGAGAAGAATCAAAACGCACTTTGTCTTCAGCTCCCTGGCCTTCTAGCAAAACTCTATAACAGATTCGGAGGCGACAGTTTGCTCCCTTCATTGTGAGCGGAGACGCTGGTGCTGCAATGGAAGAGACAAGAAATGAGGAGCAAATGGGGGAGGGAGGTGGAAAAATTAAATTCTGCGTGATCAGCAAGGTTTCAAACAATCGCTCGCCAACTGAAGTGGGTGCCACGTCTATAAGTCATTCTGTTTTATAGACCATTAGGATCTCCAGAGAGAACCTGCATGGAGACCACTGCTTTTTGTTGAAATTAAAATGTCAGAGAAAAAGAAATAGAACAAAACAGGGAATCTGCAATTAATTACCAGGCCATAAAAATTCAATAATCAGGAGGCAGAGCGGCCACGGGCCCAGAGGTATCAGAGCCAGCGTAACAAGAATGGAATACATTAATCTTTTCAAATTAGTTTTTTAATCTGACGGGGATATATGGTGACATGCCTCCCCTTCCCGCCTGCCCCCCACCTCTGCGGGCTTCGGCCTGAAGCCAGGCTGGTGGAGGGAGGTTCTGGTATGAGCTGGGGGTCTGTCCAAACCTGGACCCCCAGACAGGGGAGAGAGTGGGGCCTGCAGCCCCAGCTGAGCCCAGGGTCTGCATACCGGCTGGCCTGGTGGAGGGGCCCCAGCAGCGGTACCAGAAATGCACTTCTTGGGGGTCTGGTTCTGGCTGGGGCCCAGTGAATAGAGGAGTTCATATGCGTGTTTCCACTCCTATGTTTCCAGGGGTTCAGGGGGATTCAGAAAGTAAGAGCAGGGTCTAGGGAGTAAGCATGGGGAGGTGGGCTCTCTGAGCTGAGGTTTCCTCCTCTGGAAAACGGGGATATCACTGGCTCGCAGGGACGCCTGGTGCTCAATAAAAGGCCCCCACTGCTACTATTTTTACTGTCTAGACAGGCTGCTCAGACAGCAAGGAGCCTGAAGCACCACCAGCACACTATTCGGAGAGCATTTATTTAGCACTTGCTGTGTGCTCAGCACTGGGGGAGGCGAGACCAGCAGCCTCAGTCCTTACCCTGGAGAACGAGACTCGTAATCAGGTCAGAGAAACATTTACAGGGCCAAGCAGGATACAGAGGACGAAAAGGTAAGGGGGAAGGAGCGTCTCCTCGGAGCGGCCGCCTGCCGGGCGACGGGGAAGTGGGAGGAGCCGGACAGCCCGACGCGGGCCCACCCAGCACCCAAGCCCAGGCCCAGCGGTGAAAGAGCAGCTCCTCCCTCTCACCTCCGGCCTGCGGGACGCCGGCTGATTGGTCTCATTGGAGGCCCTGCCCTCGGCTTCCGGAGCCCCGCGCCAGAACTGGGCCTCCTTCTGCTTCGCCCGCCAAGGCCCAGGGTCCCGACAGCTCGGGTCGGTCCGGTGCTCCAAGTTTCTCTCCAGCTCACCCTGCTCTCCATCCTCAGCCAAACCGCTCGCTCTCTCACTGACCGCCCTCCCCACACCACCATCAAGCCTGCTTTTAGGCCTTGCGGGCGCTGCGCCCCGCCTGGGAAGCCCTCGGTGGAGCTCTAGTTTGGCCAGTGTGGTTACTAACTGCGCTGGCCCCAAGGGACAGCTGCAGAGCAGCAGCCGGGTGGCCTTTTGCCCTTTGGACTTTGACTCCTTTGAAGTGTAGCCCACCAAGTGCTGGGACCTGTATAAGTCCTTCCCCTGGATTTTCTCATTTCATCCCCTGGGATGTCGGGACCATTAATAACGCCATTTTACAGAACAGGAAATTGTGAAGCTGGGGTTCCTCACCAGTTCTGTGTGTCCTGTGGTCCCTGAATCCAGCTTCACTAAGAATACAAGCCAGGACAGCTTCTCCCACCTCCTCCAGAGTTTGGCACACAGTAGGTGTCCAGTCAGTGCTCACTGGATAATGTCCCTGCAGAACAGCCCGCTCCAATCGCTTTCCTCCCCAACATGTCTTCACTCCATCCTATGATAACGGCAGCTGCCATTTATTGAGCACCTACTGTGTGCCAAGCTGTGGGATCTGGTGTCATTTACAATAAGACTGTGGTTCTGGCTTTACACAAAGGAAACTGAGACTCAGAGAGACTGATGGGCCCAAGATCTCACACCCATGTCTATTTGGTACCCAAGATTCTAAGGACATTGTCTCAGCGCCCCATCAACCTGACCTGCCCCAGACCTTCCCAGCTCACTTCTGGTTGTGTCCCCTCAAACTAGGTCCTTCACTCCTTCAACCTGCTACCCTTTGTCACCTCCCCCAAAGGCCTCCTCTGATTCTCAGTTCTTCTCAGGGGCTCCTTTAATTTCTATCACTTTGTGCTCGTTACTATCCTGTTACACTGACGACCCATGCACCCTCCCACACACGCCCCAGGGGGCGTCTCAGTAGAAATGATAGACAGGAGGAAGAAGCATATCAAAAATTTCCTCCCTGACCCAGGTCCCCAGACCCTATATGCACGTCTTGCTCCCCGCCAGGCGAAGTTCCAAGTGCGGCCACCAGATGGCACCCGGCTCGACTGGGCAGGGTTTGCAGTAAGGCCGTGGGGCCGCCAGATGGAGCTCGAGGCCGCAGCTCCGCGGGCAGCGCCCAGACAAGGAGGACCAGGGAGAGGAGAGCACAAGGGTCCCCAGGGCGGTCTGGATAGCCCTAGCGCAGGTGACCTTGCAGCCGCCGCCGCCTGCTGCCCGCACCATGATCCAGCCCATGCCCCGGCTCTCCGTGCCCGCCGTGCTGGCCCTGGGCTCGGCTGCTCTGGGTGCCGCCTTCGCTACCGGCCTCTTCCTGGGTGAGTCGGGCCGAGTCCGCGGCACCGTCCGCGGCACCGTCCGCAGAGCCTCCGCGGGCGGGACCGGCGCGGGAGTAGGGCCCGTGCATCCTCGAGGCTGGCTGCGGCTGCGGCTCGGCCCCGACACCCCGGCGGCCCAGGCCCTGAGCCGGTGTCCTGTCCCCGCAGGGAGACGGTGGCCGCCCTGGCGATCTCGGCGAGAGCAGCGCCTGCTGCCGCCCGAGGACAGCGCCCTGTGGCAGTATCTGCTGAGCCGCTCCATGCGCGAGCATCCGGCGCTGCGGAGCCTGCGGCTGGTCAGCGGGGCGGGGCGGGGACCCCCGGCCCTGGGGCTCCCACGTGGCTGCGCCGGCCTAGGGCTGGGCGGCGGTTCCCTCTAGGCTTCCGCTGGTCCTCCTGCCCCGCGCGGGGGGCGTTCCCGGGGAGGGGGGGGTCCCCTAGGCCACGCCCACGAGGGCGCCTGAGCCTGGGGCGCGGCGGGTGACTGGCGGGGCCGGTGCCACCCCCCCCCACCCCCCCCCCCCCGCACACTCGCAGCTGACTCTGGAGCAGCCGCAGGGGGATTCCATGATGACCTGTGACCAGGCCCAGCTGCTGGCCAACCTGGCGAGGCTCATTAAGGCCAAGAAGGCGCTGGACTTAGGTAGGGCGCGCGGCCGCAGTCCCTGGGGGCCGGAGTCGCCGGCGTCGCCCCACTGTGTGCTGAGCCTGTGCTTGCCCCCGTCCCCAGGAACGTTCACAGGCTACTCAGCCCTGGCCTTGGCCCTGGCGCTGCCGCCGGCCGGTCGTGTGGTGACCTGCGAGGTGAGCCCGGGGCCCCCAGAGCTAGGGCGGCCCCTGTGGAGGCAGGTGAGTGTCCCTCGTCACGCCCCCCCCCCCCCCGAGCAGGCCGCTCCCGCTCCGCGAGAAGGGACGTGCTGGCCCTGACCCTGCTCCTTTCGCAGGCTGAGGAGGAGCACAAAATCGATCTTCGGTTGAAGCCCGCCCTGGAGACCCTGGGTGAGCGCCGTGGAAAGGGCCTTGGCAGCGTTTCCCACATGGGGCCCCTGGGAGCTAGTGACCAGGGCTTCCGGATGGGCTTAGGGCAGTGACAGCGTCCCACCGCCCAGCCTCACGGTCTGCGGCCACATTCAGGGGGACAGGGCTGGCACCTTCGAGACCAGGGTCCGCGAGTGGTAACAGTGCCTGGACTGGCCTGGGAAGGGACTTCCAGCCATCGTGGTCTGCGGACTCAGCCACATCTGCCTCTCCTTCCCCCGCAAGACGAGCTCCTGGCCGCGGGTGAGGCCGGCACCTTCGATGTGGCCGTGGTGGACGCCGACAAGGAGAACTGCACCGCCTACTACGAGCGGTGCCTGCAGCTGCTGCGACCCGGAGGCGTCCTCGCTGTCCTCAGAGTAAGGACTAGCCTAGGGGTGCGGGTCCTCTGGGGCAGGGTTTCCCTCTGGCTCCGCCCTATGCCCCGCCCCCCAAACTACCAAGTCCTCCTGGAAGCCCCTCCCTCAAGGTATTCCAGGCGGAGTCCCCAATTCCCCACCCCCAGCCCTCGCCCCGCCTCCTGCCGAGGCAGCTCCTGCGGAACCCCATGGTGCCCCGTCCTCCCCGTCCCCCGCAGGTTCTCTGGGGAGGACAGGTGTTGCAGACTCAGCCGCGGGATCCGAATGCCCGGTGTGTCCGAAACCTGAATGAGCGCATCCTGCGGGATGCGAGGGTCCACATCAGCCTACTGCCTCTGGGCGACGGCCTCACCTTGGCCTTTAAGATCTAAGACTGGCCCCTAGCGATGGCCTCGTTGGAGGGGACCTGGGAACCCCAACCACTGACCCCGAGTTTTAAATGTCTGTAATAAAAGTGGGGTCTGGGACACAATCTTCTGAGCTTCCATACGTGGCACTGAAGTGGGAGGGAGGGAAGGAGGGAAGGCCCAGCACAAGCAGTTTCTTGAGCGAAAGAGAGCGTTAAGGTCCCAGCACAGCCCTGAGGGCAGCCTGGCACCAAAGCTGTGGCCACATCAGGGGAGCCTCCAGCTGACTGGAGGAAAGATCTAGTTTTCATTGACCTGGCCATATGCAACTGGTCAGGCCCCAGCTCCTCAGGCTTGCCGCCACTCCACAGGCTCTGAGGGCTGGGTAGGGGCTCCCTTGGTCTCCCACCTACCTCTCTTCCTAGGAAAGAGAAGTGAATGAAATTCCTATTCAGTGCAGCTGGGACAGGGAGACCATATCTGGGATCTGACAGAAAGCCTTGCAAGGGAGTGGGCTATGCCCGTTTGTCAGCCACTTGCCCACCTTTTCACCAAACTGCCAGCCTGGCCTCACCTCTGTGAACCAAGCCACTTGACTTAGACCTGAGGACCTCAAGATTGACTTACGTATATATTCTGTCCTCCCTCTGAAGTCCTGAAGGAAGGTGAGGGACTGGGTGGGATCATCGGCGAGCGAGGTGTGACGCACAGTCCTATAGGTAGATCAGTATGGCCATTTTTAACAAGTTCCCCAGAGTAAGATGAAGAGAAAGTTAATGTGTGGAGGTGGGGAGGGTGCCGGGTGCTTCATTTTTCTCATTTTAACTTCCCCACTCCGGGAGGAAGATCACACCAGAGGAAGGTCGGCCTCAGGTACCAAGTGTTCTTTCCACTCCCATCACCTCAGGCAGAAATGGCACTGCCTAGAACGCACTCAGGTTTTGCCATCAGCTGAGTAGGCCTGGGTAGTTAAGTCCACTGGGGCCCCAGGAGCCACAGGTGGCGCTTTCATAACCCTGCATTTTATTAGACCACGCTCAGACCCCTGGCTAGAAACCTATCCCTCTCCCCAACTCACAAAAACATAGTAGGATGCATATGGGTGACTAGGTCCAATTTTCTCTCAGTAGATCCTTGAGAAACTGGTAACTTACTTGCACCACACAACGCATGCATGATCACAGCCCAGTCCAGAGTGCGGCCCAGGTGAACTCCAGCCACAGCATGAGGGCGGGCCACCGGTGAGCTAAAGAGCAGCAGGCATCCAGGGCGCTGCGGGCGTCACCGGGCCCAGTAACCAGGCTTCCTCCTCCCAGAGCACCCACTACCAGCAGTCTGAGAGGCTGCTGGTCCACTTCACACGTCTGTTAGGTATCTGGAAAGCACAAAAAGGTGCTTTTCTTGTTTTTCTTCTTACCTAAGAATAGGTCCTGACTCAAACAAATTGGCTCAAATTCCAACTTTCTGCATTAAGTCTTGTGTGCCTTAATCCACATGGGCCATTCCAGCCAGTCTTGTAGGACAAACACAGTGAGACCAGCAGGGTCTCTGTGCCCCACAGTACACCGTGTAGAAAGCTTGTTCAGGCTTTGAATTCCTCATCATGTTCTGGATCTGGAAATTTTCAGCATGTGTAACTTTTTGTGTAAGCAACTCAAAGTACAACATTTTCTTATCTGCATTCTCAAGCTTCAAACTGTACTTCAGGCCTATTATTATGCATTTGTTGGACAAATCTCCCCTTCTCTAACCACCTTTGATTCTATCCTTCAAACTATCTCTTCCCATCAAAAAACTTGCTCTGCCCTGCTTTTCCAACCAGAATCACCTATTAATTTCTATCACTTGGCCTATGTGTAGATGAAGACCAATGGCCACATAACCTGAAGGCATGGCCTGTGATCTCAAACTTAGGCCCAAACTTTTAGTCAGTGTCTGCCTGGAAAAAAAAGGTAATGACCTTTCACTGCGACTATGTACTTACTCCCCTCTCACAGTCCCTCTGCTTACTATACTGTCTACACCTTACTCCAGTTCCCTACACCTAGTCCCATCCCACCTATCTAGGGCCTAGTTCATTATCTGTAGCAATAGCTTGCAGGAGTATGGTTTGTGTACGTAACTTTTCAGCACCATCCCTTCATTTTCATCACTTACTCGCCAACCCTTCCTGGGGTTAACAACATTCCAGTGTAATTTTGCACAAACTTACAAACTGAAGAAGTAAAGGCATATATCCTCTTATTTTATTATGGTCTAAAAAGCTCATGGAGTTACTCTAGAGACACAGAGGATTTTGTGGCATAGATTTTGATCAAGGGCAAGATGCTCACTGGAAAAATTAAGTATTAGCAAGATACCAGGGAGATTTGACCCTACCTAGCAATTTTTTAACTCCGCAGATACTTGGCATCATTAATTATGTACACTTGTTTTATTTGTAATTTATGTTTTAGGATACCAAAGTGATTCTAATGGTTGAATTCAACAAAAAAAATTTTAACCTCATCTTAAATCCACTGATCCATTTCATTCAAAGGCAATATTCAATGTTAAAAGGAACATAAAAACAAACATGCACACAATTGCACAGTTTTCATAAAGGTCTATTTCATTATTGGTGGGTAGCGCATTTAACAGTTAAATACATTTAAATAATGTATAGGTGACTGCATGACTGCAGCATTGGTAACTAGTTAGATAACCAATTCAACTAGAAACCAGCTAACAAGTGACTGTCTAATATTTAAAATACAGCTCTTGTTTAGGTCATCCTTTGTTTTGATCACCTTCTTGGGGGATAAAAGCTTGCTGGTCACACTGGAAATATATTAAGGCCGAATCTTCTGATATCCATTCCCAGAGGTTTCTTCCAGCTGGATTAAGCCTCCAACTCCAGGGCAAGCCCAAGTTTGTGGCCTCCAGCGTTAATGCTCTTCCCATCTACCAGAGCAGACAGTGTAAGCTTCACACCTGTAAACAAAAGCAGACAACCATGATGTGTGTGAGACACCTCAGGAGAGTGCAGTCTTCTTTAATAATCTCCCCCTCTGCCTGTTACTTTTCCTCAGCCTGTCAAATGACCTATTAGTTCCAGCCACCAGAGGGCACCTGGGAGTATCTGAGATACCAGACAGAATAGAGCTGTCGCCATCCCAGGTAAGGCATCAAGTCACAGAGCATAAAAATGGTAATAATCAAGTTCAAAGTACTCTCAAAAAAATACAATAATGTTCAATATACTATCCAGACTGAAAGAGACTAAAACAATCATAACTGGATCCTGGAAAGGAAAAACAATAAAACATTTGGGGGACAAGTGGGGAAATCAACAGACTATAGTACGTACTAGGTATTTTTAAATTAATGTTAATTTTCTTAGCTATGACAATGGTATTGCAGTTACGAAGAACTAAGTCTCATTCTTGGGATATGCACGCTAGGGCTGATGTGTCTACATATCTGGAAAACATCCATTTAAATAAGTCACACGGGCATGTGAAAAATAGATGATGTATACAGATATGGAAAGATAAAACAAATGTGGTAAATGTTAGTAATTGGCGAGTGTGGGGAAGGGCATATGGGTGTCCATGGTAATGTTCTTTAGATTTAAAAATAGATAAAATACAAAGTCTATGGGAAAATCCCCATTTGGAATAGGCAGAAGTTCCAAGTGCTTTAGAACCCTGCTATCCAAGTGGTTCGGAAGCAGGGACACTGGCATCATCTAAGAGCTCGTTAGAAAGACAGAACCCCTCATCCCAGACCTAGGGGATCAGAATCTACACTTAACAACATCCCCCAGGTGACTCATGCACACACTGAAACTTGAGAAATACTGCAAAGCTCAAAATACTATGTAAATGAGATTAAAGAACAACCAACAACCAAAGCAATGAGTAAGCTTTGATGGAAGAAATAAAAATTACTAGAAGACATTTCAGGTACAAGTAAGGAAAGTGACTAGAGAATGGATACTAAGTAATATTGCATCACTGTTAATTTCCTTAGGTGCGATAATGGTATTGTAGTTACGCAGAACAGGATAATGTTCTTATTCTGAGGGGGCACATGCTTAAGCATTCAGAAGTGTCATGATAGCTGCACCTTCCGAACAGCCCATCGCCCATCAAAAAAAGGGGGGAACAGGGGCGGGAGGAATATAAAATTGTGGCCAAAAGTAAACGTGTTCAGAGTCTTCTGTCAATTCTGTATGCTTGAAAGGTCTGCCAAATAAGTCAAGAAATGAAAACTAATTTTTAAAACTGTATCAGAAAAATCCCACTTTATCAAGAATACTTACCAGGCCTCAGAGTCTGAGTGTAGCCCACTCCAATTAAACTAGAGTTGTTGACTTTTGCCTAAAATAAAATGCACAAACAACTTTAAGAAAAATTTTTGAAAGGAGACAAAGCCCCTACATGTTTCCTTCCTTATCTTGCAATTATGAAGTGTTCAGCTTTTTCTTCACTTGACAATAAAATCTAATGTTTATTCAGCCAAACAAAAACCAGGTGCTACTTAATTCTTATCCATTCGAGTCAAATTGTCAGTAGGACACAATAGTCTTGATATCTCCTGGGATGTATCCACAAGACCCCCAAATGTCCATATAACACAAGAGCCTAAGCATTCTCATAAAGAAATAGTGCTTTTTGAGTCTAATCTAGCACATCAAAACCACGCCAAAATGTGGCTAATGGAAGTCCACCAGGTTCACTAGCTATGTGACATACACACCAGCCTAAAGTGTGAGATGTGACATTTAAATCCGTGATGTTGACACATACTTTACTACTTTCAGGGGTCTTCCTAAAGAATCAAAACCATCAATGGTCAAAATCTCCAAATAACACAAACACTTTCTCTAAGAATAAAACCGACTAAAAACCCGTGACCTCACCTCCTCCCGCCCCTCGTGATTGCTCCTGGGTCTCGGCTGTATGTGAGTCAGGGCATCAACACCAATCCAGGCCCCTGCCCTCCTTGTACAATTTATTATTTTAGGATTTAGTCACAGACCTTCATGGGCTGAAAGGAGCCCAGGAGAACAAGACCTGGGGAGGGGCAGCCCCATTCTCTCCCACTACCAACACCATGAAGCCACACCGCAGGCTGTGGCTGTAAATGGGCCTAGCTCTCCAGGGCCTACCTAGTCTGCTTTTCGTTTTTCAGTATTTTGAGTGCTGTGGTAAAAAGGAAACAAACAGCCTCTGGCATCATAACAGATTTGGAAATGATCTGACATCTACACTCTTTTATAATGTGTAACATAAAAACAGCCTAATCCAGAAAAAGAAATGATATAACTATACAGACAGAAATCACATAAATAGCCACTTCTATCCACTGGGCGCTACAGCCACCTCAGGAGCCACCAATGGCCATGTGAGTTAACTGTCTCAGGAAGAAATGTCCTACCAGTGACCATCGTGTGTCCAACAAATTAAGATCCTCGGAAAGCTGGATGCAAGTTCCCACTGTGTTAGACTGGGAGTCAACCATGAAGCTGGCATGGGGCATGAAGGATTGCTCCGGGTGACCCTAAGCAGGGCAAGCAGCACTGCCCAGGCAGAAGTACTGGGTACAAACAGTCCCCAGGAGCCACTCGAGGACTCGCAGGTCCCAAGCTCCCACCCACTTTAGTCGGTGAGAGAGTGGCCCTTCTACTGGCATTAAACCCGTGATGGCAGCAGACACATGTGAAGACAGAGCAAGGCAGCTACCAGAGCGCCATGTGCATGGGACCCCAAGGTTTGACTGCTGCACTGCGGTCAGACACAGATGGGAAGACAGATGAGGAACTGCCCTGTCAGCGGGAGCAGTATTCTGGGTGCTGCTCATTCTGATTACAACTGTGCTAAAATAAAATAAGAGCGGGGCTGCAATGTAGCTGCCTAAATGATCAAACCACTGTCTTCAGAATGAAGGTCCCTTCATGCAACAAATAATTCTCCTGGCAGATTGAACTTCTTTCATTCCCAGTACATATAGTACAGACAGTCCCTCACCTGTAAACAACTGACACACAGGAACAGCTGCCGATCTGCCTGGAATTGGAGCCAGCCCCTCTACACCCTAAGACACTGCATTCCCTCACCCACTGTGTCTGAAGGAAGAAAGAGCAGAAAAAGTCTAAGGACAGGACTAGGGTCTGACTCAGCTAGCCCGTCCTCAGGATGCAAGACTTCCAGTCCTAAAGCTGGGACAGGCCCAGGCAAAGCAGGATGAGCTAGCTGGTCACCCTAGACAGGAGGGAAATCAAAAGACATGCAGCCTAGGGCCGGCCGATTGGCGCATTGATTAGGAGCTGGCTTGGGACACCAGCTCTGAGCAGCAGGGCCCTGGTTCAGATCCCACATGAGGGCCAGTGATGCTGTGCCCTCTACAGCTAAGATAGTGAACAACAGCTCCACCTGGAGCTGGGCTGCCGTGAGTTGCCAGCGACGATGTAGGCTGCAGTAGGGCTGGCTGGCAGGTGGTGTGAGCTTTCATGAGCTGCAGTGAATGGCCGTTCAATGACCGGCGAGTGACTGCCTCAGCCGGGAAGAGAGCAATGATAATACCAACATGGGCCAGTGAAGTGATGTCCTCCACAACTAGACTGAAGAACAAAAGGACAGCAACTTGTCTATTCCCCTCCAATTCCCCAATAAAATCTTAAAAAAAAAAGGCACGCAGTCTAGTCCTGGCTCTACTCCTCCTACCCTCCCTCCCTAGCAGTGGTGTAAAGTCCTTTCTCTCCAAGCTTTGGTTTCTTCATCTGCAAAATGGTATGCATACCACTGAGCACTGAGATCAAATCTGAAAATATTTTGTAAACCATAAAAAGTCAAAGTAACAATTGAAGTACTTATCCCCCCAACAGGAATGAGAACTGCCCAGGAACCAAAACACTGCTTCCCTGGGCTTAGATAGGCTTGGGCTCAGGGTTATCTATATATTTTTCAGATTACATTAAAAAAACTCCTGTGGCCTAAATATCAAATACTGTCTCCATAGCAAAAACAGTATTCAAAGTTCTAATCCTAATCAGTGTGTAAACTGGGCATAGTATGAACCACAGCTCAAATTCTCAACACAATTCAGCATACCTAAAGATTGACTCCCACAAGCCCAAATCCCACTCACTTATTCTAAGCCCACAGTAATACTCACAGAAATGGAAGCAGTGGGATCCAACTTATATTTAGCCGCAATGCCGAACCGAGTGCAGTTGGTACCTGATGTCCAAGCAAGGTTTACTGAAGTGTCAAGATCTTCACATACTTTCTGATAAATCGATCCTCCAAATTCTGTTCCATCATTGCTATAAGATATTTTAAATTAGTAAATCTAGAAGACAATGTAACATGTTTAAGGCAGTAGGCTGATACTGTAGCATTACAGTTAAACAAAAGCAATTGCTCACATGTGTCTCTAGTGTTCCACTGAAAACTTTCCTTTTAAAAGGTCTTTTCCCCAACCTATGTTCACAAACGAAGACTGGTCAAATAAATCATGGTATATCCATTCAGTGGAACTAGCCTACAGCCAGCCACTAACACTCACATTGCAGAGTACACAATACTATAGGAAAATGATCACAATGCATTAAGGTACAGAAAAAAGCTTATCAAATAGCCTTTCCAGATATTTAAATGTATTTTATGTATATACACATATAAAAAGGTAAAACACGAAAACATTAACAATTAATAAAGAATAGGTGCCTAGGTGGTGAAATTATAAGAAATTCTGGTTTTCTTCTTTGTACTTATATTATTTACCAATGATTTTTTTTTTTAAGCTGAGCCATCCTGCCACCTGTTGGCAGCTCAACGGCAGCTCAGCTAGGGCTGGGCATCAAACTGCTGTTGCTCAGAGCTCAGCTCGCACTCGAGAGAGCACTTAACCAACTGAGCCACTTGGCCAGCTGCAGCAATGCATTATTTTTTATATAAGGGGAAAAAATTCTTTTTAAGTCTTTTCAACATATCTAAGTTGGATTAGGTAAAAAGACCATACGGTTTAGGCAATTCTATCAAATCAGTACGTCATACATCACAATTAAGTCAAATGAATGCACTGGTAGAGTCTGGCAATGTCTTAGCTTCTTCTAAAAATACAAAGCACATCAAGCCTTATATGATGAAATGAACATTTACTCTTAGCGCCAAAAGTCAGACTAACTTTTCACTATGTACTTTTGAGGGCTACCCTAGAAATGCCCAAAGATGGCCTTTTTTTTGAGGGCAGTGTCACTGGCCTTCATATGTGGGACCCAAACCGGGGCCGCTGGCTTCCCAAGCCAGCGCTTAACCACTGTGCCACTCAGCCGGCCCAAAGATGACCTTTTTATGTTAAAAGAAATATTTAGGTTCAACCTAGATTAATAAAAAATGACAAGGGACATGAATCAATATTATCTGAGGTCCATGGTAATATCCCACGAAAGAAATACTTACACATTAGTGTGTAGCTGGAAGTCTCCAGTCCTGTAGCCCACTGCAAAGTTATTCCTGGTCAGCTTTGATTTGGCACTGTCAAATGTCATCTGGTACCCAGCAAGCCAGCCCTCATAACCAAAGACAGCTGACCCATGGATTGCAGGTCCAGCAAAATCAAAGTCAACATCGCAACCGAGGTTTATACACTCCCTCTTGTAAGAAGACTTGATTTTACCACTTTTCTTTCTGGAAAAAGAACAAACTGACTTAAAACCGATGCCAGTGGGAAAGATTTACACGCAGAGGGCACAGACTTAAGTGTAGTATAACTGCAGTAAACGAAGTAGCAGGGTAATCATAAGAGTTAAAAAATATATAGCTTACGAACTAAAAGACAAGGGCACATGGGGTAATTGGACTGCCACCAACAAAGGAAGGCTGGGTTGCAAAACTGGCAATCCGTCACAAAAGCATATTTAAAACATGTTAATTACCCAAGTTAGTGCCACAATGACAAGAGGCAAATATCTGAAGGCAAGCCAATGATAGCAACCATAGTGCTCACACTCAAAAAGGCAGAAAGAGAAGTTCCCCACCAGGCAGCTGGGTAAGCTATCCAACAGTAAATATGCATCTTTCCCAAATACACAGAAGAAGAATGCTTTTCCATTTAAAACAGATAAAAATGTCCATGCTTACCCTGTGTTTGGTGAAAAAGTGGTATCAAATGTCAGCTTCAAACCTTGACAAATCTATTTTGAAAGAAAAAAAAAAATCTGTTTTCAGCTGTATTTCCTTTTTGAACTACAAAAATAAATAATACTAAAGCACATTTTCAAAATGTTACCTGGTCTTCAATTGCAATTTCTGTTCCCAGAGTGTTATCAGTGTTCCATTTCTCTGTGAAAGTCAGGCCATACTCACACCATTTATATTTGGTCTCTAAGGTCCCAGTAACTTTACCAGTGTCTGTATTAGATGAACCTGATGTTGAGAATTCCTAGTAAGACAATAAATAACTTCATGAACTTTCTAGTAAGCATCAAGAATCCACTACCTCCCCGGTTTGGTCCCACATATGAGGGCCAGTAATACTGCCCTCAAAAAAATAAAATAAAATAAAATAAAATAATCCACTGCCTAACTTACATAAACAAAAAGAAAACCGCCTGAAATACTTAGTAACTTCACTAATCTTTTTTCTAGCTTGCCAAATAATCCTACCTTCTGCTACTGAATATAATACACAAAACTGATAAATTAATCTGTTAAGTTACTAACTGCCACCTTACTTACAGCTGACATTTCCAACTAATCAATCACAAGTTAATCTGTATCTAATTCTCAAGTGAAAAACAAACTGAACAGGGCTGGCCGAGTGGCGCACTGGTTAAGAGCTGGTTTGGGGATGCCAGCGGCTCCGGTTCGGATCCCACATGAGGTCCAGTGATACTGCCCTCTACAGCTAACAACAGCTCCACCTGGAGCTGGGCTGTGCGAGCCCCGGCTATGGTGTAGGCTGCAGCCCCTGCTGCAGTGGGCTGCCATAGGCTACAATGAGTGGCCAGCAGCCAGCGTGAGCTGCCAATAGCCGCAGTGAGCGACCATCCAGAGGCCGGGGACCGATCTGCCTCATTTGGGAAGAACGTCCTCCACAACTAGAGTGAAGAACAAAAAGACAGCAACTTGTCTTGTTCCCCTTCCCAGATTCCCCAACACTGTGTCCCTCCCCCAATTCCCCAATAAAATCTTTAAAAAACAAAACAAAACAAAAACTGAACACCTTTCAAGGAAACTCTAAGGTGACTTTGAGATTCAAAATCAGCAGGGGAAAAAAAGAATGAATGTTTTGACACTGCATTCAATCTGATTCTGGATAAAACAGTAAATAAGTCACTATGGATAATCATAGATTTCCATCATTAAAATCAGAGTTTATAACAGATACTCTTATTTACTATGAAATGTTTTCTGGAAGTACCCCACTGTACTAAGTCATGCTATGAACAAATAACTGTTTTTCTAAATTCTTAGGTAATCCCAATATTCTGTTTCTCTGAGATAAAAAGTCTGCACCAGCTTCCATGCCTTTCCACCATCTTTCACGTTTTCATGAAAAAAGAAAAAAAAGTAGGGGAGGGAATTATAGACTTAGTTCTACAACTGGTTTATATCATGCATAATATAAACTATATATGCACAAAGAACAAAGTCAAAATGAAAAATAAAAACAAAAATAAAATGGAAAAAAAGAGAACTATATATGCACAATAGATGGTTATCAATAGGGAAAAAATCTAATGCAAGAATCAATTTGAAGTACATTATATAATCTTATATTTGCAACAAATATAAATAACTTGCCAATCCCTAACTGCACACCAACTGAAAAGGAAGACAAATATGGAAGAGGGCATATCTGAAATTTAAAATCTGATACAGATAATCCAGCAATCTTATACTCTTTCAGAGCTCAGTATGTATACAGGCAATTAAAATATAACAAGATAAAACATTAAAAAGCCTTTCAAGGGTTCTGATTCACAATTTGTGTGCTCATAAAGGGGGTCGATCTGAACTATGAAAAGAACTTCGATCTGAAATTAATACCTGCATAGTGAGGAAACATCAAAAACTGCAACAGGATAAAGGGCCAATCACCTTTCACTCAGAAAACAGAACATTTGTATAACTATTGCTCTGCAGTAAAGTAAGATTCAAATCCTTAGGTCTTACAAACGATCTCCTAAAATTAAATGCTTTCATTAACAAGAATTTCCAGTTAAAGTTGACACTTAACGTCCATACTAAAAAGGAACACTGGATTATGTTAAGAAAGAACAGTGGGGGAAAAAAAAAAAAATATGAGTCCTGGCATCCATTTCTGTAGTTTACTGAATGAGTAACACTAAGGAAGACATTTAACTTTTCTGGGACTTGGTTTCTTTAATTATAACAACCAAACCTATCTCTAAAAGATTAAACTGGGCTAACACTGTGAAAGCTTTGCACATATTCATGTGCTCTACACAAAAGGAAAGCGTTATTAAAACCATATGGAACACGTTCTAGCACAGAGCTCCAATGAGAAATGTGTATGAGTTGCTATTTAACTCCTGAGTGACAATGACTTAAAGATTCTTGAGGCCTCACCCACTATCATCCATCAACCCACAGAGAACCAGCCTATATACATGCCAAAGAATCCTCAAGACACAAAACCAAGATCACACTGTGGGACCAAAACTGAGCCAGATAACACCACTGGCAGAGCTTATACCCTTCACTTCATCAGCAGACCTTTAGTCTTCTATGTTCTGGGATGGACTGGACATCTCTGCAGTTCAGGTGAGAAAACGGAGCCAGCCATCAATGAGATTTATTTGGGGCCAGATACATATTACAACATCAGTACCATGCTTATTGAATTACACACATTGAATGGAAACAAAAACATACTGCATCTAATCCACTTCCTTTACATCCATGATCTTAAACCTAATTTCATAAAACTTTCCTTAACCCTGTCCACAATAAGCCCTTCATTTCCAACAAAGATTTTGATTTATCAAACAATCTAGTATTAGATTTATTTCTTTAATTTTCCCCAGTTTAAAATTTGTCTTTCCAACGATCAAATAAGTTTTTTAAACACAGGACTGAGGCTTTTACTTTTTTTTTTTAAGAAGGCCTTTTGTGTTTCAAAAAATATACAGCAAGTGTTTATAAGGTACCTCAGTATGTTAAAAGTGGGAACAGAAAAAACAAACATGAAGTCACTACTCTGAAACCTGTTACATTAAGCAAATAAGTCAACTCAACCACCTAAATAATCAGGCCTCCTTTCAGATCAAAGAAACCAAATGACAAAACAAATGTAAAACTCCAGAAATCCAAATCTAGGCATCAAAAACTGTAACAGAATTAATTTTAATACCAGTTACACTATGGGAATTACCAACTATAGCAAGAATTTATCAAAATAACCAATAATGCACATATTATACCCATCCCCATAACAATCTCAAAACAAAAATTTTAGAGGAAGAAATTACACAAAACTAAATTTTACTTTACTCCCTTTGAGGGAGTTTGTGAGGCAGAATCAAGACATCAAATACCAAAGTATTAACCTCTTTAACAAAACTCAAATCAGGATTCTGTAAATTCATAAAATATATGGGGAAATCTCCAAGGAGGGCTGCTAGACTATGACCATTATATAAATAATTAGTACACTCAAATTAAAAAGTTACTGAATATTTTTATGCCCAGAACTCTTAATGCTTTTAATAAACATCGAAAGAAAGGGTAATGAAAAAGTATGACAGGTTCCCTGCCTTCAAGCCTGTAATCTTACCGAATAAACAGAGTCTCACATGACCGGTGTCCTTCCTGAGTTCCTTGTGCATACATAGTAAGTAATATGGCAAAAGACAACATGAAAAAAAGACCAAAGCCAAAATAAATCAAGTTACATGCATAAAATTAGCTTCTGCCCTTCAAGATAAAATGGGTAGACATCTTTCAGTTATGACTATTTTATGGGTAGAAAATTACATAAAGGCTCATCAGAACTTTAAATTAGATATCAAACACTCACCACACCACTGCATGACTTTGTTTTCACATCCAATTTCACCAACCCAAAACCTTAAAGTGGAGAGCAAATGATAATAAAATGATTCCCTTGTATAAAAATGCATACCAATAGACTATATACATTAGGGGAAAAAAAACCAAACCCTAAGGTTTCCCATTTCGGGGTGGGGGTGGGGGTGTGTGTAAAACTGTTGATACACAATAATTAAATGAAAAATTTTAAATTATTCTATGTAAACTGTCATGTAAAGGACAGAACATCTCTATGCAGCTTTGCCTAGTGTATTAGTTTTGTTATATTATTTGGCACCAAAAATAAAAAGCTTTCAAACCACTTTAAAACCTAAACATCAGATTGGAGTACTAATTCAGCTTAAATCTCAGAATAGCCAATAGTTTATTATAATAGACATTTAGAACATTTATCCCAAAGGTTCGTATCTCCCCTTGGGATTAATAATCTAATTAATTGGAGGAATAATCAATTTAAAGTGGAAGGGGTGGACCAAAATAGTCAGGAAGAAAACCCAAGTACACGTGGAAAAACCCATAATCCATTAGGAGTCACCACCACAAAAGTAAAATAGTCATACATAATAATAATAATAAGAAGAAGAAGAATAGTAATACTTCTAGTTAACCAAGTCCTAATCTACATCTGAAGGAAATGAAAGCACAGCAGTTTTCTTCTTAAAGGTAAAATCCTTAAACTACAGTTTGAAAATATTGGCAGAAATTGGGGTGGAGGGCGATGTGGACTGTTACAGAACTATTTTAACAGACATTTTATCTAAAAATGTATCTAATAAAAGAATTAATGCAAGGAGATATTTACAATTTGAAGAAAATGTTAATTTCCCTGAGCAATCCAAACACATATTTTCACTTCTGATCTAAAATAAAAAAATCAAAAAAAGTTCTTACCAAATCCTTTGTTGAAAATATCTCGGGCAGCTTTGCCAAGGTCAGCATATGATGGAGGAACACACATGGCTGGTGGGAAGAAACATTCCGATGTTAGCGTTCCTGTTCTCCCACTTTCTGTCCAAGAACTAGAGTATGACCTGCTGCTATCTTTAAATTCGAGCAGTCCAAATTGGTGGAGATGTGTTTCTGATTCCACCAGAAGCTACAATAAAACTGTACTCTTTAACAACCCATGAAAGAGGCATCACCAACAAAGTCTTGTTTTTAAAATAGATAACCACAATAAGTGACTATACAAACTAAGGAAATGCCTTCCAAAATAGAAAAACAGGCTGTCTTTTCCTAAATTTACACAGTGCCTACAGCCTCACATCACACACACAAAAAAAATCAAACACATCCACATACATATCTCTCTCTATTGTAGATGTAACTGCCAAAATCGCCGGAATGAGATTTAACCAAATGAAATCAAAACCAAAACCTAAGACAAGGCCTTCTCCCCCAGTATATCCTTTACTAGCCTCCCTGAGGTCAGAACCAACATTCTGGCGTGGGAGGAGAAAGGGACATAATAAATCCTTGGGGAATTTAGGCATTGGAACGTAGGAATAATATGACCATCTATGTTTCACGCAAGTGGCTACATCAACTAAATACCAAATGGCACCTTAAACGTACCAAGGCGACGCTCAGGCCCGCAGCCGTGGGCGCGGCCTCCAGGCCCGCGGGGCGCCTAGCAGCAGCCCATTCATTCCGCGCGGCGCGCCCACGCCCTTAGGGGCGCGTGCGATGACCTTGCGCTCTTACAGGCGGCTCTGCTGCTTCCTCAAACACGTGTCGGGTCCAATCCTCCACAGACCCAATCCCACAATTAATCACTTTCTGCTTTTGAGTTCGTCAGACACGTCCAAAAGCGTGGCTGCGGCCCCAGACCCGAAACTTCCCTGGCCTGGTCCCTTTATCCCGAAACCCAGCCGCCCAGCCCCAACCCCTCCTCCGCAGAGCCGGGTGGTTCAAGCCGTGGGGTGTGCACCGACAAGGGCGAGTCTCCAGGTCCTCGGAGAGACGCGGGGTCAGGAGGTGCGGTTTTGGGCTCCGCCGCGACGCCCCGCCGCCCCATCCCGCCCGCACTTACGCCGCGCGCAGCTCTGTCCGTACGTCGCCATGGCGAGGCCGCGGGAAGAGGGGATCTGCGGGAGGGACAAGTGCGGTCAACGAGAGGGAGGAGCGGGTCGCGGGGCCAGAGGGCGAGACGGGCGAGGGGCTGCGGGGCAGCGCGGCCATCTTAGGGAGCCGGGGCCAGCCCCGGGCCGGCTCGGACGCCGAGGCCCGGGTCCCCAGGTCCCAGGGAGGCGGGCGCCGCGGTACCTGGTGGTCTCCTGGGAGGGGCCGCCGCCGCCGCTCCGCTCGCAGCTGAGGACGCTCGGATCGCTGTGGCTCGGGCTGCGGCTGACGGGGCTGGAGGGCGAAGTGAAGGAGACACCGTTCCGCCCGCCGCAACCCTGTCCTCCCCCCTCCAGGACCCCGCCGCTGTCCCGGGGCTGCCCACCGCGCCTGTGCCCGCAGCGCCGCCCGCTGTCCGCTCCAACCTGCTCCGGCACGGCCGCGTGGACCGAGGGAACCCCTGTCCCCAGGGCGGGCCGCCTTGGTCCGTCGGCTGGAGCCAGACAGGCAGAAGCTACCGGACCTCTGGTCAGGCAGCGACGCGGGCAGCCCCGGCGGCGAGGGGGCGGGGCACGGCGGACGCTACGCGAGGGCGGGGATGGGGCGGGGCCTCCCGCGCGCTCGTCACCGGCGGGGCGGGGCCCCAGGCGCAGGCCCGCGCGGCAACACCCCCCCGGAGGTCGCGTACATCTACTGCCTTTCTTGGCTGTTCCCAAACCCCGCAGACAGTCCGGGGTATAGGGCATCTGAAATGAGTCAGCTGAGCGTTCTGCCCGTTTCCCCTGAGCAAGTGCAGCGTGCGCTTCTGAAACGCAGCCT
Organism: Aselliscus stoliczkanus; assembly: GCA_033961575.1. Lineage (NCBI taxonomy): Eukaryota > Metazoa > Chordata > Mammalia > Chiroptera > Hipposideridae > Aselliscus > Aselliscus stoliczkanus. Next base: position 132,298,246 of record CM066729.1, read on the forward strand.
GTCTAGGTACGGTGATAGGGGAGTGGGCGCAGGGGCGCCAGCGCCAGCCACGCGTGCCTGGCCTCCCTCCCTGCGCGTCCTAAGGCGCTGTAACTGCCATGCTGGGCGGTTCTGCTGGGCGGCCCCGCTCTGAACCAACTTGGGCGCGTCTCAGGGAGCCCCGCCCCTTCGCCTTGCTCCCGCCTCAGGCTCCCTTTGCGGCCGCCGTCACACGTGCACAGAACCGCAGCTGCCTTGGTGAGGCAGACCTGCGAGAACATTGAGGGGTCATGCTGAGCGGGCCTGAGAACGCTGTCCTCGGGCTCCCTGGGTGTTCAGGAGAATGAGGGAGCCAAGGGAACAAGAAAAAAGGAGCTGTCTAGTGAGACAGAAAGGGGGTCGGGCGGCCGAGTGGCTCAGTTGGTTAAGAGCTCGCTCAAGAGTGTGAGCTGAGCTCTGAGCAACAGCAGTTGGATGCCCAGCCCGAGCTGAGCAGCCGCTGAGCTGCCAACAGGTAGCAGGATGGCTCAGCTAAAAAAAAAAAAAAAAGGTCAATTGAGGTTCCAGAATCAATCGCCAATCTCAGCAGTGTATCCCCTCTGTACCCCAGTTTCCTCGACTATAAAACGACAAGTGTCATTTTATAATGAGGTGAAGTGGTCTTTAATAGCCATTCAGCCGTAGACTAGGGAACTTTTTTCCCCGATTGCCTATGGTTCTAAAAGCCAATGCTCCACTCTCCTAAACCTTGAGAAGGATAGCTAGATGAACTTCCACAGTCCAAACCCAGATTACAGCTGCCGTGGTGGATGTACCTTCCGTGAGCAAGCCCAGACAGCAATCGTGCTTAGTCATGGTAGGGGTTGTTCATATAAAGGGTTGTAAGAAGAATAGAGAGCTTTTGCGCCTGAGAGTTCAAGCACCCGAAAATCCTAATTAATTCCGTCATTCAAGCTCAAACAGGTTGGCCTGAAATCAGCCGAGCTCCACTAGGAGCGGGTCTGCTCTGGCTGTGTTTGATGCTATTGTGAGGCTGGTGGCAGACCGACATCCCATCCCAGCCGCAGCATAACACACCACCTCCCAGGAAAACATGCTTTGCTCAGTCACCTCCATTACCTGCAGCAGAGTTTTATTCACATTGTGAACGACAGTAGTCACCCCCCCCATCCGTGGTTTCCATTTTTGTGGCTTCTGTTATCTGTGCTCAATGGCCGTCCAAAAATATTAAATGGAAAATCCAAGAAATAAACAATTTATAAGTTTTAAACGGTGTGCTTTTCTGAATAGCGTGATGAAATCTTGCTCCCCATCTCACCCCCTCGCACCTTGGATGTGAATCAGCCCTTTGTCCTTCTAGCCATCTTGGTTATCAGATCCACTGTCACAGTATAGCATTGCTTGTATTCAAGTAACCCTTATTTTTCCTAATAATGGCCCCAAAGCACAAGCGTAGTGATGCTGGCAATTTGGATATGCCAAAGGGAAGCTGTAAAGTGTATGTATGTATAGGAAAAAACAATATACAGGGTTCAGTACTACCCTCAGTTTCAGGCGTCGAGTGGGGGTTGGAACATATCCCCTGTGGATAACGGGTGTGGATGAAAAAGCGGTTCTATGGGAAAAAACCTCACAGAGGGATCTGATCATAAATTCCTAACTGGGCAGGTCATGGTGGAGAGTCACACACCACGCCTATAACTTCTTTAGTGAAAATTTTTTAATCAAGCCCTGTCCAGTGTGCCTGTGTATCTAGATTAACACACCTTTGAAATGCCAGAAGTAATAACCCTCATGAGAAGTAACCACCCTCAGGAGAGGACATAACCTTCTTGTTCACTATGTTGTAATCCAATCCCCACCTTACTTTCTCTCACCTTCATGTACTCTTCCTTAAATTTCATCCTTAATTTCAAATACATAAAAGAAACTGCAAAACTGTTATTCTCTAGACCATTTGAGATCTTGCTTCCTGGAAACTGTCGTCAATTTTCACTCAAACAAAATAAAAATACAAGTTTGGATATTCTTACATTGACAGTGAGGATTACTGTGTCTGTAGCATTTGTAATCCCCAGAGAATTTCACTTTGCGACAGAACACTGATCTGAGGCATCACCCATTAAGAACCCAAGGAATGTACACAATACCCAATAATCAGAAGAATCACAGCAATTTATTTCAAAGTTGGATTCAGTAAATATACAGAGGGTGCCAAAAAGGTGTATACACATTTTAAGAAAGGAAAACTATTAAAATTGTAATACTCAATATATACCGATAACAAAGAGGAATACAAGTCACATTTGGCTTCTGCAATTACAAGAAGTGCTCAAAGTGGTTACCATCAGCGTCACTTTAATACAGTTTTTTCTTTCTTAAAATGTGTATACATGGGCAGCCAGGTGGCTCAATTGGTTAGAGCGCGAGCTGTGAGCAACAGGGTAGCCGGTTCGATTCCCACATGGGCCAGTGAGCTGCACCCTCCGCAACTAGATTGAAGACAACAACTTGAGCTGAATTTCCAGTGGCAGCCAGTGGCTCAGTTGCTCTTAACAACAAGGTTGCCAGTTTGACTCCCGCATGGGATGGTGGGCTGCGACCCCCACAACCAGCTTGAAAAATGGTGACTGGACTTGGAGCTGAGCTGCGCCCTCTACAACTAAGATTGAAGGACAACAACTTGACTTGGAGCTGATGGGTCCTGAGAAAAACACACTTCCCCAATAAAAATTTTTTTTTTAAGTGTATACATTTTTTGGGCACCCTCTGTATATGAGTACTTAAATCCAAAGCCCTATAGACCAAAGCAGCATTACCTTGTCTCACCCACAGGGGTAGCAGGGTCCATTCAGACACAGGTCCTGTTCTCAAGGCACTTACAGTCAAGTGTGTGTAGAGGTGTCAAGAACTGTGAAGTGTCCAAGATTTTACCCTACTTGCAAACTAGCAAGTTAGCCTCCTGTGGTTTCATAGGTTGATAGATTCTGGCGAAGTCATGAAACTCGAAGAGAAGAACAAAGGACTTTATTACTTGGGGCACAGCAAGGAGCATAAGCTTCATGTATAAATCCGCTCTCCCTGCCCTCTAAGTTCCACAAGGATGACGCAGACCACCCTGGGTAGAAGCTGTGCACACCATGTGTTTATGTCACAGCTGAGAAACCCTGAGTTCAGGAAATTCCCTGCCTTATAAGGAGCTGCTAACAAGCCTGTCCAACCACTGCCCCAGAGAGAGACAATAGTATACTTCTCAGGAAATAAAATCTGCCCTCTGCCTTCTAAAGGGAGACACTACCTCTAGCTCCCAAGGATGAAAAAATAGTTTGAGATCAAACCTGTCACAAGACCTGCAGAAACACCATGGAGGACTGTCCCACAACAAAGGACGGGAATTCAGGAATTTGAAGTACAATGCTCAATGTAAGCACAGAGAACTGTGGGCATAGTCACATGGAGAAAACACATGCACTAAAGTTCGAAAGTAGGACTTACCAAAATGAAAAAGCCATTAGGTCAAGGATGGAAAAGCAAAATTCTAGAAAGAGTCATGTGCAAAGCCATAGCAGGGCTAGAAGTGGCAAGAATCATTTGGAAACCACGAGTAATTAAGTATAGCTGGAAAAAGATTAAAAAAGTTAAGACATTGGTCTAAAGATGTTGGCTGGAGTGAAATGCTGAAGGTCCTGAAAGTAGCAAGTGAGGAGGAGTTGAGGGTGGCTAGGGGCAACATTTATAACTTGAGGAACTGGGAGGAAAAAAGATTCCACTCATGGGAAGGGCTATAGGAAGAGGGGCAGGTGTGACGGTAGAGAGGATGATTCACTTTCAGATAAGTATGCAGAGCCAGGGACCACATCTAGATGGAGTTGTCCAATAGGCCGTTATGACACCTAGGAGAAAGGTTTGGGTAGGAGACCCTGGCATGAAAATTTTAGCTTTAATTATGATTAACCATGGGAGTGATGAAAGTCAATGAGAGGTGGGGTAGGAAAAAAATAGTAGAAGACTTAGGAGCTTGGTGTTTCAGGGGCAAGCAGCAGAGGAGCTAATGAAGAAAATCGACAGAGACTGTCCAGGGGGCTAAAAGAAAACTCGGGAGGAAGTGGTTTCCTGGAAGCCAAGGGGGAGAGCCCTGGGTAGAGGAGGAAGTGACCAACAGCATCACATCTTGAGAAGCAGTCAAGTGGGGTAAAAACAGAGTATTTATTAATTACTATTACTTAATAGCTTAGAACAACACATATTTTATTATCTGAAAGTTTCTGTGGGTCAAGCATTAGGGAATGGCTTAGCTGGGTGGTTCTGGCTCAGGGCCTCCCCTGGGCTGTAATCTTCTGAAGGGTTGACTGCGCTCAAGGATATTCTCCCAAGATGGCTCCCTCAGGTGGCTCTCGACAGGAGGCCTCAGTTCCTCACCTCAGGACCTGTCCACAGGGCTGCGTGAGTGTCCTCCTGACATGGCAGCCAGCTTCTCCCAGACCAGATGATCGGAGAGAGAGAGAGACTGAAGCCACAATGTCTCATATGTTGCATCCTCAGAAATCACACTGTCATTTCTGCCTTATTCAATTTGTTAGGAGTGAGTTACTAAGGCCAGCCCACACTCCAGGGGAGAGGGATTAGGCTCCACCTTTTGAAAGCAGTGTCAAAAAATTTGTGGAGATACTTTAAATCACCACAGTCAATGTTCTGGTCACATTATTTACATTTCTCCTACACAGAAAATACACCAACTTCCTCCCAAAACCTCCAGCCCTTACACCATCAGCAAGAGGCTTCTCAGGTAGAGTTCCTTACGTGCAGGAACTCCAGTACAATTCCTCTTGATCTGAAGACCTGTGAACTAAAGAAACAAACTGTCTGCCTACACATACACATATCCAACACACACAGGGTTAGAGGTGCAAGATAACTGCTAAAAAAAACCCTGATAAGAAAGGGGTAGGGGCAAACAGGACTGACCTGGGAGTCCACAGCAGCCCTGATATCTAGCCAGACAAAATCTGAAGGTTCCTTTATGAGGACTCAGTTCTGTTTCTGTCTGTACCAGATGAGGTCACATGGGAGAGCCAGCCCTTCTTCCTGTCCCAAGTTGTCTCAGTGTGAAGGGTACGCCCGAGCCCACATATCTAAGCAGCATCCCCCCTCACATACACAGGCTCCTTGACCACCCATGGGCTTAGGGATGTGTCATTGGCAGTTCAATCCATGCTCAGGAGAAAGGGCCCTGAGGAAAAAGGCCATGCAGCCCCAGAAGCAGGCTCAGATGCTTCAACAGGGAAGACTGAAATCTTCTGTATCCAGAGTTTGGTCCAGAAATGGAGATGGTGGGCATGGGCTTTGGTGGGCATGTTCCCTCGGCCCTACAAATTCCTCACCCCGTAAGAACAATCACAATCTGAGAAGACGTCAAGCCCTCTGAATTATGAGGCCCAGGGCGGGGGCCTCTCTTGCCCAGGTCTAAAGGCCACACTGGGGCTAGGGCCTGGGAATCTTCATGCAATTGAAACAAACATGGAGATGAAATGAGAAAGTAAGAGAAAGGACGAATAACTGTGGTTATGGTTAGAGTGTGGGATGCTGGGATGTAAGATTTAGCAGTGGGGCGTTCTGGGTGGTGATAGCCATGGAAGGGTGGAGTGGAAGTGAAGTTCACTGGAATTGAGGTGGTCAAACACAACGGGCGAGGTTAGGTTGTTGGAGCTATTTGCTCCCCACCCTTCCCCAATCTAGTATACCATGGTGGGATAGGCACAGATTGTTGCCAGGGATACTGAAGTCACCAGAATGTTGCTAGGATACGAGGCAGACAGAAAACCTGTGAAGTGCCAAAGTCCTCAGGGAATACAAGGGAGTAACCAGGAAGCTGGTCATAAAATATGACAACTGATGGCAGATGGTAGGAGTAATGGCATAACCTCAAAGCAGGTTTTATAGGAGGGCAGAGAAATAGAAAGTGGCCATCCTTCCCATCCCCAGGTCCAGCCCTAGGGCAGAGGAGGGCGTGAAAGAATGAGCACTCTTCCCTGGGATCCAATATGTACAGGAAAAGGTAGTTTTGTGCTAAGGTGAGGAGAGTGAAAGCATTCAGTGGTGAAAGCTGAAGACTTAGGGTAGTTTGTTTACAATAGAACGAGGTTCTAGAGGGCACCAGGGATGGGGTGGCAGGGAGAGCAGCACTGGGAGGACAAACCAGGAAGAAGGAAGCAGACAGGACTAGGATGAAAACTGAGAAGAGCACAGATGACTAGAGGGACTTAAAAAATATGTTGGGGAGTTAGGACAGCTAACTCCCCACAGCTGGAGGTGAGGGGCATCCTAGAATTAACTGGGCTCAAAAGACAAGCCAGGTGGCCAGTCGAGTGGCGCAGTGGTTAGGAGCTGGCTTGGGACGCCAGCTCTGAGCAGCAGGGCCCTGGTTTGGATCCCACATATGAGGTCCAGTGACACTGCCCTCTACAGCTAAGATGGTGAACAACAGCTCCACCTGGTGCCTCTATAGCTAAGATGGCCGGTGATACTGGGCTGCAGCTCTAATGCAAGGTGCTGCCCTAGGCTACAGTGAGTGGCCAGCAGCCAGCGTGAGCGGCTGGCAGCCATTGTGAGCTGCCAAGACCTGCCGTGAGCGGTCATCCAGAGGCCGGTGAGCAACTGCCTCACCCGGGAAGAGCGCAATGACGATACCAACATGTGCCAGTGAAGCAACGTCCTTCACAACTAGACTGAAGAACAAAAGGACAGCAACTTGTCTGTTCCCCTTCCCCAGTTCCCCAACGCTGTTCCCCTCCCCCAATTCCCCAATAATAATAAAAAAAGACAAGCCAGTACCTGTGAACAATTTCTGAAATAAAGGACAACATGTCTGGTTTTGTGTGTGCAGCTTTGGGCTGTCTTTCTTAGGTACACTAAAGCTTGAAAACCACTGATCTACACTGTCTATCAAACCCCAGCAGTGACTAGGGAAAAGGAGACGCATTCTACAGCTCTCCAGACCACATGCAGGGTGGACTCCAGGCTGATTTAGTATTTAATATAAGGTGTGATGATTAAAGTATATAGGGGAGTTACAGTTTAAAGGACGCAAATGGGGTGCAAACTTCATGCCGTTCCTATCACCTGATATTCAGAGTAGTGATCCTACGTTGATATAGAGACTGATATAAACTATTTATCATTCAGTCAGCAACCTGTGGTCTTACTCAGAGTTCCAATTAGAATACTGGCGAAATAATGTTTTATTCCTTGACAAAGCTCACATCTTCCTCTATGGGGAAGCTTAGCCCAAAGTAACAGGGAAAAGGCAGAAAAGCTCCTGCTCAAGAAACTTTGGTGGCTCCCATTTACTCATAGGATAAGGTTCTTGATATCAGGAAGATGGACCATGATGCTCTTCTGCCTTCCATCAGCCATGTTTCCCACCTGCCACCTGCACTATGTCAGGGGACGGACTATTCCCAAATCAGTGACTTAGTGTCACTGCCTCTGCTTATGCCACTAATCCCACCTAGAATGCTTCCCCATCCCCACCATTTTGAGCTGAACCCTCTGAGTCCTTTTAAAGCCCATCGCAAACATACCCCCACCAGTTTTTTCTGACTTAACCAGCTACACGTTCATTTTACTTCTGAACTTCTATGGCAATTGTTATTTTATGGCATTTTATTACATATTTTCCAATATTTTATTATGAAAATTTTAAACCATACAGAAAGTTGAAAGAATTGTATAATAAACACTCCATGTATCTACGACCTAGATTCTACAATTACCATTTTGCTTTATCCCGTATTTATCCATTTATCCATTCATCAACCCATCTTACTTTTTTGATGCATTTCGAAGTCCATTGCAGACAGCAGTACACTTCACCCCTAAATACTTTGTCATTAACAAGAGTTCAATATTTGTTTATGGTTCTTCTCTTTACATAACATTTACCTACATATCATATTTTAAAAATATACAATGCCTTCCCTATCAAACTCTTTAATTGTGAAAACTGTTTCTTACTCATGTCTATCCCCAACCACCATCCAATACCTAATAAAGATGATATTCATAATGATAAGCACAATCAAAATAATCATAGTCAATTTATATCAGGCATTTCCTAGTGCCAGGCACTGCTCTAAACACTCATATACTTTAATTTTTTTTTTTTTTTGAGGGCAGTGTCACTGGCCCTCATATATGGAACCCAAACCGGAGCCGCTGGAATCCCAAGCCAGCTCTTAACCACCATGCCACTCGGCTGGCCCTACTTTATTTAATTTTTATAACACTCTATGAAACAGGTATTATAAAGATACCTGTTATACCTGTTACAGATAGGAAAAAAAAACACACACAAAAAACATGAGCCTACAAAGATTAGCTAACTGGCCCAGGATGCATAGGTAGTTCTCTGAGGGGTGGAGACACAATTGAAAGCCAGCTCCCTCTGAGCATATGCTTTTAACCACCTTTCACGTGGCCTCCCCATTGTTAAGCCTTCCCCACTGAGGGTGACTAATCGTATGTATGGAACATTCAAAGAGTTCACCGCTTTGGACCATTCTTATCATGGCCCATTAACAGAAGTAGTTGCCTTCAAAATGTTTCTCTGGTAAATTTGTGGCGAAGACATGAGCCTCCACAATGCAGGTAAATGTGGGAGAGGGAAGCCGGCTTCTCCAGACTTGTCACTGGGTCACTGCTGAGACTGTCTCATGACTCACATCCCACGGCTCCCTGCATCTACTGTGTGGCTGCCCTGTGTCTCTGGAGCCAGTGTGGGAGTCAGCAGAAGGGGGGTGAGGGAGTTCTGAGGCCTGAGAAAGTCACAAGGGCAGCTTGGCTGGCAGCCTCCTGGACGCTCAGTGCGAGGGAAGCTGATGAGGAAGCCAGAGGGACAATGGGCCATTATTTCTGGCTGTAGGAGGTTGGTCAGTTTGATACTAGGTGACCCACCATCCCTGCCAGCAATTTAAGCTCTCCTAGACCTTTGGTTGGAAGTAAAGCAACTGGATTTCAGATGATTCACATGCTACATCTGGAGACTGGGGGCAATCCTAGGGCAGGTTAGGGCTGTAGGTAATCAGCGACTAACTTCGAGGGCCACCCTCTTGCTCCCATCTCCACGGCGCATCGCTGCCAGACAGCACAGTTCTGAGCGCCTGGTTCCCCTCTCCAGAACCGCTCCATAAAGCAGCCCATGCCAGGTTAAATACATGTTCAAGTCTCAAACCTAACTTTCTAAGCAAGCACGGAATTTTGTTGAATACTAATTATACAGGGCATTAATAGAGTTTACAAAGATATCAATAGAAGGAGCTCGGTGATCAAACAGGTCTGGGAACTGCTGGATTAAACCAAGGTGAACCCATTTCTTTAACTGGAACTTCTCAGAGCCTTGAATTATTGTGCATGATGAGCCTCTGAAAGGGGAATGCAATCATGTACCCAATTTTTTCAAACAGGATTTTGAGAGACCAGTGTTCCATAGAAAGTGTACTATGTCACATGTCATTCTCAACATAGCTAACCCTGAAATTTAGCCCATTCCTCTAGGCCTATCATGGCAGCCATGAAAACGCAGTGCTCAGGTCGGCTGCTGTGAGAAGTGCAGTGCTGACTGCTCCAGCTGAATCCACTGAATCCTGGGATCCATGGAAGCCACACAGGCTGCTCCCAGCTGACGACTGAGCATGGCAGGGGCGCCCACGCAGGCCCACCCTTGTAAAACGTGGGACTCCTCTAACAGGTGACTACGGCTTGAGGAAGCCCCTTCGGCCTGACTGCCCTATGGCCACCGGAGACCCTACCCAAACTTGCTTCCTTCCTGTATTGAATCCTGAAGCTTGTCCTGCTTTTTCTCCTTTGTCCATCACAGGCATATCTCTCAATAATGCTCTCGTACATTTAATTCCATCTTGGCACCTGCTGCTCAAAGGATGCAAACTAGCACACCTGTTGCAAATGCGTTTCTAAAGCCTTCAGCTCTACCTTGGAGCCTCACATAACTTCTGTGGCATCCGACTTTCATGGTCTGCACTGAGAGGCCACCTGGTACAGTAGGGAAGCTCACGGAAGACAGTGGCCTACGATGAATCTCAACTATGTCACTTACTAGCACTATAGCCTCACGGAAGCTCCTCAACAAGCTATAAAACACCAGGTGACACCACTACCTTGCAAGGCTTGAAACAATGAATTGAAATATCAATTTCCAGGGGCTGGCCGAGTGGCGCGGTGGTTAAGCGCTGGCCTGGGAAGCCAGCGGCCCCGGTTCGGTCCCACATATGAGGGCCAGTGATACTGCCCTCAAAAAAAAAAAAAAAAATGAAATATCAATTTACAGCACTGAGCATAAAGCAGATGCTCAATAAACAGAATGATTATTCAGTCATTTGTGGGTTTTTTTCTAGTTTTTCCTATCAGATCATAAACAGTTTTTTTTTTTGAGGACAGTGTCACTGGCCCACATATGTGGGACCCGAACTGGGGCCGCTGGCTTCCCAAACCAGCGCTTAACCACCGCGCCACTCAGCCGGCCCCAGATCATAAACTCTTGAGTGTGGACGTGTAGTCTTCATCTTCAGCTCCCCTGAAGGACCCTGAGATATAGGCCTTATTCATAGTGAACTAAACCAGTAGCTGTTGAGTGGGAAAAAAATGGCCATTTGCAGAAGGAAAGGGACATCTCAGGACGTCTCAGAAAAGAGGGGCAGAGAGCTAATCAGGAGAGTCATCCAGTGGCACAGGAAATGTAAATATTCAAAATATATAAATATGTATTATAAACATATATATATAATCTCATAAATATATTAAAAGAACCATGATTTCAGAAGTAACTGCCTAGAAGAGGTCCAGGAATGTCAAAGGTGTGCCCCCAAGCCCTTTTGCAGAGGTTGGCACTATAGGTCCTATGCAACCTGGAAGGGCTATTTGAGTAGTGAAGGCCTCATACCCAAGCTCAGTGCAATGAAGAACAAAATGACAGGTAAGCAAAGGAATGAAATTGCGAAGATTGATGAGGAAAAATGTGTCAATGAAGGGACACAATTAGAACACCCAGAACTGGGCTGTCTACTTAGTTCAGGGTATTTATTGCCTTCTCCTTCAGTTCAGGGTGTCATGCCCCCTGGGTTTGGGTCTTTTCCCCATGGAGTCTGACTTTGTGGGGGAAGTCACTCTCCCCCACAGCACAGCAGCAGTGGCCCCCAAAGTAACCTGTTGGTAGGTCTTCGCAGGAGGAAGCTACTGGAATTCCTAGATCTTCTGCCCCTAAATCTAGCCTGGGGCTCTGCCTCTGGGGAGGTTCAGGAAAGGGCATCACCTGTCCCAGGAGCCTGACATTGTTCCCCGACAGGAGGAGAGGCCTTCACACTCAACTTGGCTCTTCCCAAAGCCTCATTAGCTCCTTGTGACTCCAGTTCCAGGAAACTTGGGCAAACAGTGAAACAGTCATGGCTGGAACAAGTGCTTGAGGCCCTGGTTGGTGGGAACAGGCCAGTGCCAATGGCCTCTGCTCTCCCAGGAGGCCAGTGTGTGCATGTATAGCAAGCTTTCCTCCCCGGGTAACAGCCTTTTGTTCTAACAGGGTGATCCTCCATGACCAGTCTGTGCTTTTCTTCATCTAAGGCTCTTATGCAACAGGAAATCTCTATGGGAATGCCATATGTATAGAAGTAGGCTTTTATTTATTTACTTTTTGGAAGAGGGAAAGGTTAGAAGGGGTTCCTGTTAAGAGTCAGGGCTGCTGCTATAGCTCCCTTACAAGAAGAAAGCCACCAGGCTCATGAGGTTCGAATCTAGAGGCCACAGTCTTCCAGGGGACACCTCTTTCACCTCCTCCTCCAAAACAGCATCCATTTTCTCTAAGTTTCCAGCAATTTTATGAGACAACCTACAAAGACACATCCTATGAATGAATCATTCTGCTCTATGCAGTGTCAAGGGCTTCAAGTATAGTGAATTCAGATCAACTAGGTCTGACAAAAGTTGGTTTGACTCAGTCATAAAGCATATTAAAAGAAATTCAGTTTTATTACCTTCAGGAACTTAGTGGAACTATGTTAATAAAGTGCTCCTCAGGATAGGTCTTAAGGGGAATTTGTTTTAATGAACAGATGAGAATATTTCCTAATTCAGTCCATCAATTCATTTATATAGAAAGAGTTACTTGTCAAGTGTTAAAAGTGACTTGAAATGCCTACTCTTGTTTATATAACAGTATTTTAGTTGGAAAAACCCTGTGTTTATAAATGGTATAAAATATCCACTTATCAATCCTTCAAAATCGGTGAAGTCCCAGTTTATGTTACAATGGCTCTGTCAGCATGACAGCCAGGTACTGGACTCGTCACCCAGAAGGAACAATCGGCTTTGGCATGGGCTGGTCTTCTAGCCAGGGGCCATCCCTATTTTGTGACACACATTGCTTCCTCTCTCGCTTTCCTCTACAAATGTTTATTAAACAACTAGTATGTGTCAGACACTGACCTGGAGACTAAATATGAACCATCTCATGGTCTAGAAAGGGAGACGGACACAAGTAAAGTGCTGTAGGCGCAAGGTTGCTCTATGAACCAAGGACAGTGGGATTATGGAGTCAGTTCAGCCTGAGAGCATCAGGAAGGCCTCAGAGTTAAACGGGTCCCTAAAAAAATGGAGGATGTGTTTGTGCAGCAGACAAGGAGGAGGAGGACAGCACATAAGATGCCAGGCATGATACAGCATGGCATGTTCAGCAAACTGTAAATAACATGGCAGGAATGGAAACTGTAACAGATCGGATGCTAGGGGGAGGTAGCAGGAAGAGAGGTTACCCAGCAAGGCTAGGGGGAGAGCTCAGCCAGGCCAGAGCACAGCCTACTACAGACAGGACCTGCTCCGGTTCTACTTCCTTTATGAAATTACAAGCATGAAATGATAAACATACAGAGTCCAGGTCAAGGGGAGCAGGGGCAGGCTGCCCTGAGTACTGGGCCCACATCATCACATCTGGAGGATTCCATTAGGATGATGGTGACACACTAGGGGATAGCAGTGAAATGGGAGGGGAAATCTCTTCCTATCATTCCATCTTGGCCATAGGCAGAAGTGATTCCTTATTTGTTTTATTTTTTATTTTTTAGCTGAGCCCTCCTACCACCTGTTGGCAGCTTAGCAGCAGCTCAGCTTGGGCTGGGCATCGAACTGCTGTTGCTCAGAGCTCAGCTCACACTCTTGAGTGAGCTCTTAACCAACTGAGCCATTCGGCCAGCCCAGAAGTTATTTCTAAATGAAAAAATTGAAATCCTCTGTGTTGGTCGATTTAATTCCAGGCAAAGACAAGTAAGAATGCATCAGTGACTCACCAGTGAGACTAACATGCAACAGCCTTGGAACCAAGGCCAGCCTTGTAAACACAGACTCCAGGACAGTATGGAATTGGATATTGGCCAAGAAGGATGGAAAAACACACTCTAGTCATTTGAAGTCGTAGAGCCAGGCCTTTCAACATACATAAACCAATGGGACAGGGCTTTAGAAATAAAATGTTAGGTATATCAGTTATCTATTGTCACCTAACAAAACATACCAAAATTTAGTGTCTTCAAAGAATGTCTCTCCATGATTCCGCACATTGGCTGGACAGCTGGTCTCCTGGCCTCCCTTGGGAGTACTCAGCTGTGGGTCAGCTGGGCACGGGGATCAGCTGGGATAGCTCGGCCAGTGAGAACACATTATTCATCAAGGCTGGGTCTCTCTTGTCTTAGGGCCAATCATTTCAAATGTTTTTTTCCCTAAGTGTACTCAATGCTCACTTAGGATTCAGAATACTGTCAATTGCTTTGTGAATTGGTGTGTTCTCTGTTCCTGAATATCTTGACAGAATACAGTCAGCAGATCTACTTCTGGCCACCAGAGAAACAAGAGCTTAAGAAGGAATGTGGGAAGCATACAACTGTCCTTCACAGACGAGGAGACTGTCTACAACTATGTGAAAATCCTAAGGCATCTACAAAAGAACTTCTAAAACTAATACATGCGTGTGGCAATGTCACAGGATAAAAAGGTCAACAACATGCAAAAATCAACTGTATTCCTGGTACATTAGTAATGTACGATTGGAAATCAAAATGAAAAGATGGAACAGGGGAAGAAAAAGGCTAAGCATAATGCTTAGGTAAGTTTGTATAGAGCTAGAGCTCAGAGTACTTGTACAACCGCCCCAGAGGAGGGAGGAGAGAAGTAGGTAGCTTTGCAAACACCGGGCATTCTCATTCCACCGCATTCTGAACCATCCTTAGGGAGAGGTGCCTCCGACAAGCTGAAAGGCTTTTCAAGTGGTTCTGACACCTCCACATAGAGAACCAATCCGACTGAGAGTGTCAGCAGCACCTGGGAACCTGTTAGAGATGAAAATCCCTCCCATCCACGGACTCAAGCTCAGGAGGTAGGGTCTAGAGTCGTGTTTGAACATGCCTGGTGATTCTGATGCACACACACTTAGACTTTTTCAACACAGCTACTTCCGAGTTCATTCTTCTCCTAAGCAACAAAGGCACACAAGCTGCTGGAGGTTTGTAGCACCCTCTGCTGGTGTCAATCGGCAAAGGCCGACCTCAACCAAAAGCAAGACACCCCTCTCGATTGTGGGCCTGTGGCTTTTTTGTTCAAATGAATTCAAGTTAAGAATTCTGTTTCCTATTATATCCGTTGCCGCCTCGCTCCACCACAGCATTTCTGAGATCGTGGTGCACACTCCTGCCACTTTCATTTCCTTGTGCATCTGTCATTCTTCCATGCTCCTAATAAAGAACCCAGAAGAGCCTGATGAAACTTTCAGGGACAACCGTCTCCAAGGCTCGGCAAGTCACCCCACACAGAAGTAGGTGGGTGGGTGAGGCCTTCTCTACTTTAGCCCAAAGGTAGTGTCACTCTGGCGACAATGGAGATATGGGATGGAGATGTGAGTCACTAGCTACACAAAATGGTTTCCTAGAACACTTGAAGCAGAATCTAGTCCTTATCAGGACCTTTGAGGTCTGCTTGATTGGAGCTCTGGCTGCTTTTTTAAGTTCACTTCCAGTCACACTTTCCCTTGCTCACTCGTAAGCCAAACTGGCCTCTGAATTGTAGAACATGCCAAGCCTTTCCCGGAGGTCAGTGCACTTGCTATTCCCTTGACCCCTAGATACATATCCACATAGTTCCTCCCTCTGCCCAATTGCCTGTCACCTCTGCAAAAGACCTTTTGGTGCTGTCCGGTAGCACATGCTCCCTGTCACTTTCTATCCTTTTGTTTTTAGTGTGTGTGTGTGTGTGTGTGTGTGTGTGTGTAGGGGGAGGAGAGAGAGAGAAAAAAAACCTCCTCACCTCCCACCTCCAAGCTGTTGTTCTCAGTCTAGTTGTGGAGAACACCGCTCACTGGCCCATGTTGGTATTATGATCACTGCTCTACCCGGCTGAAGCTGTCGGCCGGCCGTGAGCTCAGGGCAACTCTCACCAGCTGCCCATGGCAGCCCAGCTCCAGGTTGAGCCATTGTTCACAATCTTAGTTGTAGAGGGCACAGCTTACTGGTGGGAATCGAACCGGGAACTCTGTTGCTCAGAGCTCACACTCTAACCAGCTGAGTTATCCAGCTGCCCCCAAGAGAGAGCACTTTTGGCTGTCTAGAGTCAATTCCCACAAACCAAAAATCACCAAGAGCACACATTAGTCAGTCAGTTTTTTTAAATTAAACTTCCTGCAGCAAGAAAAAGTAAACACCAGGAAGAAAAGTGAGGAATCTCAGTAGGAGGGTGTTAGGAGGCGCTTGTACAGGATTTGGGCTTGTGTTAGGTGATCTTACAGACAGTTCACGAAAACAAGAAAGTGGGATGCAAGTCTGGGCTGGGTGTTTTTACACAGATGGGGCAATTCAGTCTCTTCGTTACATGTGTTAATCAGGAGAGAGGGGCGTATGGTTATTTTTGTGTTGCAGTGTCTGTTTGGGCCTGACTGGAAGGGAAGAGGGTCCATTATGGTCACGCAGTATCTTCATCTGATGTTGAGATTCTCTATAACACTGTTTATGGTCAGGAGGCGTATACCACGGTAACTAGGCCAGTTACTACAGTGGATGCCTGTCGGGGATGCTTTTTTCTTATATTTTCTTTATTGTCTAGGAAGTAAGCTTCCCAAGGGCAGAGACTTTGTCTTGTTTATGCAACCCTGACGCACTGGTGCTTAAATAGTGCCTGGCATAGAGTACGTGCTCGATAAATGTTTGCTAAGTATTCTTTCAGAACATCTTCCATACCTCAGGTCCTACACATCTGTAATGGAGCCCTATATATGGCACAGGTAAATTCGCGTCCTTGGAATATCTCACAGCTGATGGCAGAGCCAACAGTAGCTGATGGTGGGCAGACAGGTGTTAACACTTACCCTTCCTTTAAACCGAGCAACCAAGTCTCCAGATGCTCCCTTAGACCAGACAGGACTTGGCTTCCTTCAGGTCCTTGGGAAGACAAGTATCAGAAAACACCACTACTTGCCAAGGGCAAGAGATGGCCAAGTTAAAGATTATGCCGCAGTAAAAGGGGAGAAACACTCTTCGATCTGCTAAATTATCTTCCCTTTCCCATTCAACATCCTACAGTCATATTCTTTTTTTTTTTTTTTTTCTTTGGCGGCAGTGTGATGCAGTAATTCTCAAATTCTTTATTGGCATAAGTAATTCAGACATTGGATTCTTACTAAACATTGCATACAGTCATATGCTTTTAACAAAATATATGAATGACGTAGCCTATGATTCAGTTAAATCTCCAGAAAGATTTGCATACGGATAAAGTTGTCACCATTCCCTTATCACACTACTATTTAGAAATACTTCTGGGGCTGGCCGAGTGGCGCGGTGGTTAAGCACTGGTTTGGGAAGCCAGCGGCCCCCGTTCGGGTCCCACATATGAGGGCCAGTGACACGGCCCTCAAAAAAAAAACAAAAAACTTCTGCAGCTTACTTATGTAGAAAGGAAATTGAGATACCATTTTAAAGCCCATCAGATTGGTTGGGCCGTCCGAGTGGCACGTTGGTTAAAAGCTGGCTTGGGACACCAGCTCTGAGCAGCCGGGCCCCGGTTCAGATCCCACATATGAGGGCCAGTGATGCTGCCATCTAAAGCTTAGATGGTGAACAACGCTCCACCTGGAGCTGGGCTGCCTTGAGTCACTTTTGACGGTGTAGCTGCAGCCCCTGCTGCAGTGGGCTGCCATAAGCTACAGTGAATGGCCGGAAGCCAGCATGAGCAGCCAAGAGCTGGTGTGAGCTGCCAAGAGCTGCTGTGAGCTGCCATCCAGAGGCTGGCAACCGATCTGCCTCACCCAGTTAGAGTACAATGATGATACCAACATTGGCCAGTGAAGCGACGTCCTCCACAACTAGACAGAAAAACAAAAGGACAGCAACTTGTCTGTTCCCCTTCCCAGGTTCCCCAGTGCTGTTCCCCTCCCCCAATTCCCCAATAAAATCTTTAAAAACAAAACAAAACAGGGCCGGCTGAGTGGCACGGGTGGTTAAGCGCTGGCTTCGGAAGCCAGCGGCCCCGGTTCGGTCCCACATATGAGGGCCAGTGACACTGCCCTCAAAACAAAACAAAACAAAACAAAACAAAACAAAACAAAACAAAAAACAAAACACAATATCAGATAGGCAAAAATAGGAAAGTTCAGTAATACATTATGTTGGCAATGGTGTGGGTTAACAGGAAAACTCATACATTGCTAGTGGAAGAATAAATTGGCACACCTTCTATTGAGGTCAAACCGACAATATCTAACAAAGTTTAAAATGCACAAAGCCTTGGACCCAACAACTTCAATTTGAACAATTTATTCTATGGATAAACTTGCACACATGCAAAGTTGCATATGTTATTTATTACAGCACTGTTTGAATGGTAAAGAATCTAAATGTCCATCTTTCAGGGAATAAGCAACAAATTATGACACCCGTACAAATGGACTATCATGCTGTCATTAACAAGAATGAAACAAATCTATGGGGCCGGGGGAGTGGCGCGGTAGTTAAGCGCTGGCTTGGGAACCACAGAACTGCCCCCAGCAACCCAAAAGCATTCAATTCACAGCAAATTCACATTTCCTTAAAACTTTTCCCCAAAGCCACCTAATCCAAACCCAAATTATAGTAAGTCCTTTCCAACACCCTCCAACCAAGATGCCTTGTAATTCTCCATAGCGTGTGTTCTCCCTCATTGCAAAGAGCGATAAACCCAACTTATTCAACTCAGGTGTGTCCTTGAAGGGGAAAGCACGTTAAGTGAAATGAATGAGGTGCAAAACTACATGTGCGCGTGCGCGCTATGATTTCTGTAAAATACGTAAAAATAAATTTTAAAAATACATTTTTTTGTATATGTATAGCATACCTTACCTCTAGAAAAACTAGTTAAAATAGTTGCCTCTTGGAAGGAGAACTAAAGGCTGGGGTGGGAGGAAAAGAGTTTTGGTGTGTATAGTTTGTTACCATGTTCATAAATTACTTAAAATTTATATATATATTTAAAAGATAGTAAGAATCACAGTGGAATCACTAGTGAAGAAAATTCAGCATCTTGCCTGGGCAGTTAGGCTTCTCAAATTTCTGCATGTGAGATTTCAACCGTGTTGAAGTCCCTTAAATTGCATCACGACTCCCAAAATGCTCTCCAACTAAGCCTCCAAAATCAGTCTTTGTGGAAAAACAGGATCAAATTACGTGTACTTTGACATCTTACTAATGAATGCTGCTAATTGGTCTGTATCAAAAAAGCCATTAGGGGGCCGGCCGAGTGGCGCATTGGTTAAGAGCTGGTTTTGGGATACCAGGGACCCCGGTTCGGATCCCACATATGAGGGCCACTGACAGTGCCCTCTACAGCTAACAACAGCTCCACTTGGAGCTGGGCTGTGCGAGCCCCGGCATGGTGTAGGCTGCAGCCCCTGCTGCTGTGGGCTGTCATAGGCAACAGTGAGTGGCTGGCAGCCAGCGTGAACTGCCAATAGCCGCGGTGAACAACCATCCAGAGGCCGGCGACCGATCTGCCTCATCCGGGAAGAGTGCAATGACGATACCAACATGGGCCAGTGAGGAAATGTCCTCCACAACTAGACTGAAGAACAAAACGACAGCAACTTGTTTGTTCCCCTTCCCCAATTCCCCAACGCTGTTCCCCTCCCCCAATTCCCCAATAAAATCTTAAAAAAAAAAAAAAAGCCATTAGGTACAGGTATCTCTTTAGAGTGGGATCCAGGGCTCTTAGGGCTGGAATACAGACAGGTAATGGTGGTTTTGTGTTTCTGCTCTCACAGGGAGCCCTGCGAGCTGAGAACATATAGCACTTAAATCTCTTGCTCTTCTAGCAGAGGCCTTACAGCTATCATCTGCTCTTCAAAGTTAGAATTGAGGGTGATAACTGAGCTCCTCTGAGGCATTCCCGCACCCAGCACCCGCCTCAAGTTTCTGCCAGAGCCGGCTCCCACTCCACTTGATCCCTGGCAACCTAGCACTCCAACAGGTGGGTGAGGTGCACCACAAGAGACAGTTCTGGATTTAACGTATGTTATATATCCTAGATTCATATTACACCAGCCAGTAGCAGCTGGCCATTCATTTGTTTGGTGTCTTGATCTTCCTTGACTGGGGGCAAAGGCCTCCTACAAGCTGTGCCCAGTCCTGATTCCTTGACCTACTATCTTGGGGTCTCTAGCCTTCCCTTCACCTCCAGTGATTTCTTGTGTACTTTTCACCATCTTACCTTTCTTTTTGACTTACACCCTGCCCTTGACCAAATCCTGTTTTAGAGAACTATTTATCCTTGTCCCCACAATTTAGACCTTGGCAACAGGCATTTCCCATGCTTCTACTTGTAACAAAATCAAACACATACCTTATCCATCTGTTCCTTACTACACACACACAAATAAATCCGATTTTTTTGCATGATAATTAGAGCTCACTAAGCTTTTCATCGTGTCCTTAGGAATTATCCTTCAGGGAGGGCTCAGTTCAAGTTTCACATGCTTAGTGAATTCTTCTTGGACCCTCAGTGCCCAGTGTGCCCCTCCTCTCTCAAGCTTAATTATGATAATACCATTACCATTAAGTGAAGACAATACATTTGTCTTATTGCCTCAGTCTTTTCCAAACATCTCCTTGCACTATCCTCAATCCTTTTTCTCAAAGGGAAAGCCTACTAGTAAAGTCATATATACAAAACATCAACTCTGGGAAAAAAATGGTACAAGCTCTAGCTCCCTTCCCCTACCCCTGAAGATGTTCAGCCCAGCAGTTTTAAAACTACTGGTCTTTTCCACCAATGAATGCTGTTAGCTACCTTTTGATATCATCTTGCCAGCCAGATTATTAAATCCCTGGGAGCATAAACCCTATTTTACTGACCTAAATTCAACTACTATTTCAGCAATATGTACCAGGTACTGGGCCAGCACTGTATTTTCATAATCTGTCCTTTAATACAACCTATGAGGTAGACACTCCCGCCCCCCCACCCCACCCGCCCGCCATTTTACACATAAGGTTAAGTGGGGCTGGAAGAAAAGGCCCAATTTACTCAGTGGCAGAGATGTAACTCATACTCAAGTCCTTAAGAGTCTAAATCCAAGGGCCGGCCGAGTGGCTCAGTTGGTTGAGAATGCGAGCTGAGCTCTGAGCAACAGCAGTTCGATGCCTAGCCCGAGCTGAGCTGCAGCTGGAAAAAAAAAAAAAAAAGAGTCTACATCCAATGCATTTTCCATTCCACCAAGCCGCCTCTAGGTTTGTTCTACACTATTCTTTTCCAGAGTTGTGGAAAGAAAGACCAGGTTGGGCCAGCACCAGAGAGGCTCCAGTTAGCAGCAATCGTGAAGACAAGTTCAATCATGAATTAAGCTCATCTGGTCCTGCACCTGTGATAATGCTTAGTGTTCCAACTACTCTATGACTGGGCTACCGGGCTACCCTAACTGCTTCCCTTCTTTTCCTGCTCATCATTATCTCCAAAGCTGACCTGACAGGATGATAGCATCTTCCCATATAATCTACAGTTAAAATAAAAAACAAACATAAATTTTACTGTGTCTGGAATAAGTAATCATTTGCTT
Organism: Aselliscus stoliczkanus; assembly: GCA_033961575.1. Classification (NCBI taxonomy): domain Eukaryota; kingdom Metazoa; phylum Chordata; class Mammalia; order Chiroptera; family Hipposideridae; genus Aselliscus; species Aselliscus stoliczkanus. Next base: position 132,319,346 of record CM066729.1, read on the forward strand.
CTTCCCTCCCTCTCAACTTAATCTACAATTATTCTAATACCCTCAGCAAGATCGCTTTTCTTTCCTAGTTTACAGAAAAGAAAGGGGAAAGGGAAAACGGCTCATCTAACGGAAAACTAAGAACTAGAAAATGCCAGGGACTGGGTACTACATTAGGATTTAGAGTTGTGGGGCCCGATCATTTGCAAAAATAAAAATTTACTGTATAAAAAAATAGGCCAGCTGCATCAATAATGTAAAGACAGTTAAATAAGAGACTGTAATCCAACTTTCAAATGTTTTATTTTTAGTGTTTTAAAACATTTTAATACAACAAAGATATAAAATAATATATATTAGTTAAATCTGGATTTAATTTAGAATCAAGGTATTTACTTATATACAATACTGTGCTTCAAGGTATGGCTACCACAGGGACTTTCACATCTTCAAGTAATACTAGTTTCTCTGTGGATAGGGTGACATTTAGGTAGAATTCTTGAAACAAAACATGCCCACTTTAATCCAAGCTAATTTTGCTTCCCCCATTATGTACCAGTTTTCATTTCCTTTGTTTCATATCAGAAATACTTCAATTGTTCTAACAATCCATAGGTTCTCTGAATTAAAAAATTATTAAAATTAAGCATTTTTAAGATGACATTACTAATAACATTGCTTGGTTATGTTCAGACAACCCAGAAGTTCAGATTGAAACAGACCTGAAATAACAATGAAATTAACACAGTATTCCTTCTCTCTCCAAATCAGGCACAAAGCTTCTTTATGCTTAAACATGGAGTACACTAAATAGAAAGTCCTTTGGTTAATTTAGGGTAGAACATATGCTGAAAAACAACTTTATTGGTAGCTGAATTATGGCTTATGGATTTCACAGATATTTTTATTCAACTTGATGCAAAGTAACAGGCCACATTTTAGTTACTTGAAATTGGTGGCTTTCACTGGGGGTGAGGGGGAGGCAAGAGGGGAACCAAAAGCTATTTCCATAGTAATTTCAGTCATTCAAAGCCACACAAAGACAGAGAGGGGAAAGAACATCAACCTCTTTCCTTTCTCATTGGTCACCTGAAGCAGCCTGACTTCTGATGTTGCTAACAATTCTCCTCTACAGTGGTATAAGGGCTAATTCTGGTGAAGCTTTTTACAAATGCAAACTGTCTTAAATGCCAAGTAAAGCTGGCATTAAAACTGACATGCTTTGTTGGCTTTGCAACTATCCAAATGAAACCAATACTGTTTCAGAAAGCTGCTAGACTATTCTAAAAGAGAGCTTTCTTGTCTCAAATGCCTGACTACCTTCAAGAACTGACAAATGACTGTTACTATAATTACTTTTAGTAAGGGATAACTTAAGTCTACAAAAAAAACTATCAAAGAAATTAGATCAGAGAGTTTAAAACAAGAATAAAGTTAACGTTCTTGAGCATTTTGGAATTAGAATCCTTAAAAAGTTTACTAAGAAACTTATGATGAAATTGCCTTTTGCTGAGTACAAAGCAGGTTAGTGTTATGAATATGACTTTGAATATATAAATAATACTTTTCAAACAGATGTCCCTAAAACAGACTGTTTCATCACCTATAAAAGCATGTGGCTCCTCTGTTCTCACTGACAAAGTATAGGAATTTTGGGACTGTAAGTGACAACGATCAGGCAGGCACAGGGTAGAAAAGAGCAGCACTCGCAGTGTCAGGTACGCTACCAGCAATCTCTCAGGCAGTGGGTTCTTTTCTGATGAACAATCCACACTCATTCACAGACTGATTCTAAGGCTAAGCTCATGCTTTCTGATTTAAAAGGATACTAATAAACAGACCCAGCATATGGAAATTGTACTTTTACCCTAACAATTCTGGCCACAGAGAACTATGGAGAGGACAGGCATGTTGAGAATTCTGCAGGACAGCCAAAAAAGGTCCCTCCCAAATTATTTCTAGAGAACTGCAAACCTGTCTTCTTCAAAACATTCTACTCCTTATGAACTTCAATTACCCTTTAGTAACACTGCTCTGCATGGACTGTAAAAAAAAAGAAAGGGAGGGAGGGAGGAGAGGAGAAAGAGGGGAGGGAAGCAGGAAGGAAAAAGGGCACACTGTCCCCAGGAACATAGAAAATGCATCAAAGAACTTTCAACATAACCTCCAGTTTGCATCCCCAAACCAAAAACCTTCTTCGATTCCTCCTATACTGAGGTCTCAGTGTTTAATGATGTAAGCTTCTCAAAAGTCTGCAACTGTAGAACCTAATACAAGATAAAAAAAACTATGGAGGTCTAAGGCATGTATCTTCTCTACCTAGCCACATTCATTCTCAAAATATAAATGTCAATACTACCTTCACTATGGTTTAGATATCAACAAGAAAAAAAATACAAAGACAAAATCTGAAAATTTCTGGACAAAACAAAAAGCAACTAATATAGGTTTCATATTGAAAAAAAAAAAAAAGGCACAAAAAACGGAAAAGAACTTTGTCTCAATTTCCAAGAAAGAGACTTGGAGATGACTGATTTATGTAAACACTTGCCTTGTAATAGTTATAACAATAAATTATAAGTCTAGCTTACGTTTTCCTCAAAACAGATATGATAACTCCAAGGCTGAAAAGTTATTTTACAATCTTCATAGTAGTCTGCTATTAGACACTCTCAATGTCAATAGTGCTGCAAATTAGTTGTAATTTATTTTTTTCTATTTTGTTCTAGAATAGAATCCATATGAAGGAAAGAAGACTGATGTTAGGAAATTTTACCACTAAGTAACTACTTAACATTCTTGAATTAATTTTGCCACAGATTTTTTTTTTCAAACACTTTTCCAAAAGCCTGAACATTAGTCCCTCCCTAGCTAAATTCGGTCCTGTTCTGTCATTTGGAAAATAAATGGCAGTAACACATCTTTTGACCTCAAGAGTCAAACTACTCTAACTAGCATAGGAAGCACCCTTTCCCCTTCATAATTATGCAATTTCCTTAGATGAAATGTTGGCATTTTTGACTCTAGCATGTATTAGAATCAACAATTTAAGCTATTATAAGATTCTGAAGTATGAGATTTAAAAGTATAATAAAACTTGAATTGCTTTGTGCCATTTCTCAAGTGAGAAATAAAAAATAATGTTCAGAGCAGACCCAAAATGGGGTCATTTAGCACTGGTTAAAACTTATTCGCATAATTCTCCTTTCCTGCCCAATTCATTCAAGGCTCCTCCATAGCTTATACAGGGGTAGGAAAATGACAAAGTGCAAAAATAAAATGTTTCACCCATATGAGGAGCAGGCCCTTGCTAAGTGGCCTAATTTTAGACCTCGATATGCCAGCACCTTTTCTAACACCTTGTCTTAAAATGGAATGTAAAAACTACGCTATTAATATTCCAAGTGGCTAAGCTCATCAGTTGGGGTTAAAATTCCAATTCTATACCCATCCTACTATCATAGCTACTATATAAAATCATTAAAAGTAAAGTGACAAATGTTATCACACAGATCAAATTACAAAAGGTACTACATTTCTAGTGTTGTAAACAGCAACTAAGTTATATCACTTCCTGAATGCCAAATGAAGACTAAATAGAAAGAATGTATGTACACAACTGTATTTAAAAATAAAAAAACAACAAAATCTTTTCAGATCCAAATATGTCTGTGACTGCTTACTTCTGATGGCCAAGAATGAGACATTTCAAAAACCAAAAAGTTATATTATGCCTGCAAACTGCTATAAATTTCTTTCAGAAAGAGAAAAAATATTTTTTGCATGCGTATCTCCCTACTTAAGGACATAAGAACTTTATCTAACATCTGGTAAAACACTCCACTGTTTTTCTCATTAAACAACTTCATTAAAAAGCATAAAAGTGGGCTGTCATCTAACTAACAGCTACAGCACAAAGTTATTCCAGGTACCTACATCACTAAAAGTCAGCCAGTTTTATTTTTATGGATGCAGCCATGAATACTGAACCCTCAGAACAAAATAAGAACTGCATTTCTGGTGCACCTTTGGTGAAAAATGCCAGTACGGTATTGGTACTTTGTCACCTCATGTATGCCCCCTTTCTCTTCTTATTTCAAACATCCTGGTATGTTCAATACACTTTTCTTAAAGATGGTTCAGAAGATAAAAATTATTTGTTAGTAAAACGGATCCCTTTCCAGAGTTGCATTTTTAAAAAGACACAGAGATTAGTTCAAAGAACAAGTACTGTTCACTTGGTGGGGGTTTTTCTTTTGAAGATAATGAGCTTCAAAACATTATTTCTTGACTGGAGTCCTACTGGAAATTGAATTTTTTTTAAAAAAAGCTTTCAACCAGCAAATTGCTTAAGTTGACTTAAGTTGAATAAGCAAATACTCAACAGGTAAGATTAACACCCTGACTTCAACCACATTCCCTCTGTCTAAAGAGAAGAGGCAGAAAACATCTACTTAAGCTTTCTGTTCAAACAGATATATAAGGATTCTTGATTGCTCTTTTTGCTTTCTATAATCACAGCCTTGCTCAGAAGAGGGACATTTACTTTGTTAACATATAAACCAAAAACCAAGGTATCCAGGAACAACCTAGGGGGAGAAGCAAAGTTATTCACTTTCAACAGCCATTGTATATTTAATCATGAACTCATAACAAAGATAGTCATCCAATAAGTCTTTTCATTATTGCTGGTTTTGAAAAGGGCCAACAATATTCATTAGGTACTGTACCATTAACATTGCATTCAAAAAAAGAAAACATGGGAAACCAAATTCTTGCCCTTCTGCTCTGCTGATAGGCTCTGGTATTAGCTAGTGTGTGGTAGTACAAAAAGAGTCTTGTTGTGATATAAAAGGCAATGAACACATCAATGGAATAATGTTCATGGGCAGCCAAAATGAAGAAGATTCCAAAGAGGTTGAGAACCCAGGATAAAGTGTGCAAGAAATTCCAGCTTCTTGGTGTATCTGGGAAAAGGACAGAAAGATCATTTTAAAACCACATTCCTTCCAATGCTTCTCAAGCCCCATGCTTCCTAGGTCAGTCTGCTTTTCCCACTGTTCAGAGAACTTGATACCCTAACCTGAAGCTTTCTCTGCAGAGTCCTGTCTAACAGGCACAGAAGCACTAAACAGATACTTACATTCTGTGACAAAGAAATTCAGCATCGTCAGGACGACTGTGTGGCCACTGAACATGTAATCTCCACAAGTGTGCACGCCGGTCAGGGTCATCCCAAAGCCGCTCCAAATGGCAAAAGCCCGGTGCAGTTTCTCCCACACGCTGCCGTAGATCTAGAAAAAAAGCTGTAAATCAGTGCTTCCAGTGCTTGGGGAGGGGCAGCTTCCAAACAGCTACTCCCACGGAAATTCTGATGCTGAATGACTTAGAAATAAGATCTAAGCAACAGCAACCAGACCCCAAGTCTAATTCATTCCAGATATCAAGAATGGGTGGTCCAAGTTTGGCTGTATTCATAAATATTTTGGCAATTAAATGAAATCAATATAATTCAAATTTCTCTACTAGGAGTTTTGTTTTTTTTTAAAGATTTTTATTGGGGAAGGGGAACAGACAAGTTGCTGTCCTTTTGTTCTTCTGTCTAGTTGTGGAGGACGTCGCTTCACTGGCCCATGTTGGTATTACTGTGCTCTTTCTGGGCGAGGCACATCGGTCGCCGGCCTTTGGACGGCAGCTCACGGCGGCTATTGACCCCTCACGCTGGCTGCCAGCCACTCACTGTAGCCTATGGCAGCCCACTGCAGCAGGGGCTGCAGCTATGCTGTCCCGGGAACTCGCAGCAGCCCAGCTCCAAGTGGAGCTGTTGTTCACCATCTTAGCAGTAAAGGGCAGCGTCACTGGCTCTTATATGTGGGATCCGAACCGGGACCGCTGGTGTGCCAAGCCAGCCGTTAATCAACATGCCACTCGGCCGGCCCTCTACTAGGAGTTTCTTTACAATGAAAAGGTCACTATGACACAAAAATATTTCCAAGTTTTTAATCCAATAATAGAGTAGTATTTGCTTGGCTGTTCTTGCCAATAAGAAATAGGCTATGACAGAGACAATGGCTACCATTCAATATCCATTTTCCCCTTCTTCTCTGGTAACAGAATCTCAAATTTATTTGAGGTGGCAATGAACTCAATCAAAGCACTGCCATTTCCCAGCCTCCCTTGCAGTAGGGATAGCTATGTGACTAAATTTTTTACAGTAAGATCTTAGTGGAAGTGTAAAACAATTCTGGGAAGGCTACTTATAAAGGAAAGAGACAACAGCTTGCAGGAAGCCTTTTTTTTTTTTTTTTAGGGCAGTGTCACTGGCCCTCATACGTGGGACCCGAACTGGGGCTGCTGGCTTCCCAAGACAGTGCTTAACCACCGCGCCACTCGGCCGGCCCGCAGGAAGCCTTTTCTACCTTTCTTTCTTCCAGCCTACAATTCAGACATGATAGCTGACGTTCCAACAGCCTTCTTGGACCACAAAATGGCCTTGAGGATGCAAGCCAAGTGTTAGACTAGGAGAGCAGGAAGACAGGAGAATCACTCCTCTACAAAGTTACCATACCTGACCTGGAGTACCTCCTTTCAGACTTCTCTTATGAGAAACAATAAACCATTGTTTGTTTATTAAACCATAGCCATCTTGAATCCCAACTCCCACACATAAATTTAAAAAAGCAATCCATTTTGAGGAAGTTTGAGCAATGGTCGGTCTCTCTCTCTCTCTCTCTCTCTCTCTCTCTCTCTCTCTCTCTCTCACACACACACACACACACACACACACACACACACGACATTTATCACATAGTAACAATACAAAAAATTGCTAAAATTTGATATGCATTTCCTATGTGCAAGGCATACTGCTAAGTGCTTTATGTGTTATTACATTAAATTTCCACAACAATCTTATGAAGTAATTCAATTGCGCAGATGAGAAAACTGGCTTAGAGGGGTCACATAGCTAGTAAGTAACATAACCAGTATGTGAACCCAGGGAGTCCAATTCCAAAGGACTATGTCTTCAATATTCTACTGTGGCTAATGAACAAAAGAAACTGAAATGGCACTTAACAGTAAATATGTTTAGGTATTAGACCATGGAATCTGGAGATATAGATATAGGCTTTAACTAAAGGTTTTCATGGCTTTGGTTGTCACGTAGCTTATAGTCCAAGATTATAAAGCATTTTAGTCATGTCCTAAAGGCCTGCCCATAAAGCAAATTCCAGAAAAAGATGTTTAAAAGTACACTATACTTAAGATAATAGAAAAATGCACCTAGTTCAGCACAAAACAATGATAGCTTAAACAATAACAAAGGTCACCAAATGTTCAGTTTCTGCTTTTTGCTTTAAAGATATCACTGACGTACAATTATGAGATATTTTGCAGAATCTTGGCTCCTCAATCAGTTACATCACTCAAGCATAGTGATGAAGGCATGAAACCAGATGACCTCAGGAACTGAATTAGAAAAGGAAAACCACTGAAGCTTGCGCAAGAACTAACCAATCAGCTTCACCCTCGGCCCCTACCTCTAACCTTCAATCTCTGCCTTTCAAAACTTTGATCAAAAGCCATCGGGGAGTTTGGGTTTAAAATATTAGCTTCTCATTTTCTTGGCCTGGTGCCATGGCAATAAATGGCTACAATTTCTCCACTGCAAAACTTGATGTTCAGTGTTTCCCTCTGCTGTGCGTGGAGTGGGTGGACCCCCTTGTTTGGTAACAGAACATCCTCATTAGATATCACAATTTCATTAGAAAGCTCACCTGCTGCTTGAACACAACCCAGCTTTCCCTTTCTGCATTAGTTGAGGGCAGGAGAGGAACAGGAATTTATTATTAGAGAAAAGGAAATTTATTAAATGTATTGGGGTGACATTGGTTAGTAAAATTATATAGGTTTCAAGTGTACAATTCTACAATACATCATCCATATAGTGCACTGTGTTCGCCACCCAGTCAGTTCTCTTTCCAACACCATATATTACCTTTCTATTTTTAACTGCTGCGAATAATATAGGTCAATAAGTAGGTTATTTTGTAATTCAAAGCAATTAACATCATTTAGCACAGATTTGAATAGAAATGTCCATAAATAACTAACCGGTAAACAGCCATTAGAGATGGGAAAAGGACTTTCCATGCTGTCGAGGGATGGTATCTAATTTGTTTTCATAGCACATGGTGCAGCCCAAATGTCTTTCTCTTTAGTGGCTGACCCACAATTAAATACGTAAGCTATAGGAAATTCTCTTTTCAATGTAAATCTCTTCTAATCAATTAGCATGCTACTTGGGGAAACTGGTCTATTGCTAGTTCATGCCATGTACAGAAATAAATTCAATAGATTAGTAGTAAAGATTTAAATGTAAAACATAAGACCATAAAAGTCTGCTATCGTCTTTCATGAATCAGAACGACAGTGACTGAAAAGGCTGATAAGTAGTGCAAGCACAGGGGTGAAAAACTGGCATGCAGACATTGGTGGTAGTGAAAACTAGTCGTGTCTAGCGGACATTTGAGGAATACATATCACAATTTTAATGTGTAAATGATTTCAAAATTCCACTCCCAGATTTTATCTTGAGATGATTAAGTAGTGAAAAAGAATAAGTGTACAAGGATGTTTACAACAGCACTGTTTATAAATAGTAATATTTGGAAACAACCTAACTGTATATATCACTTGGAGACTGATAAATCATACAATGGAACACTTTGCAGCTATTAAAAAGATGCAGTATAGCTATATGTTTCTTCAGAAAATGTAACAACATACTATCAAATAAAACATAAGCTTAAAAAAAAACTTTGTCTGCAATACAATACTTTTTTTCAAAAAGTATCTATCTATATAAACTTATCTGAATATGTAAGCATACTTAAAAATAGTCTATGTGACTATATATATACTCATACAGCTGTGAATAGTTTTATTTATGGGGTAGGGTGAAAAAAGAGGGCATTATAGGAGCTTTTACTTTTATATATTTACATAAAATCTGAATTTTTCTAATAAACATATAACTAACTTTATAATTAGAAAAATTCACTTTCCCTTTTTGAAAAGAAAACAGCTTTTACCTTAAAAACAGAACATTTCCTTTACTCTAAATCCTAAATGTCATATAACCCTTTTCCCTTTCTTATGGGTCAGTCTTCTAATACCTGGAGAAATTTTGTCACCCTTCAGCTCAGGGCTTTATTTTTAGCTCTTTTGATCTCCTTTGGCTGCTTAATTTTCGCTTGTTGGCATTTCAGCTATTTATACTGCAGTAGAAGAACTGATCATTTTGTTTTACACTTTATAAACAACATTAAAATAACAAAGGCATTAATATACATAGTTGAATATTTGCAAACACATAATTAAAGCATGGAGGCTTAGAAAAGTCAGATAATAAATTCTTCTGTCCAAAGTCACAATAGTCAATTTTGTATAAAAAGTGTAAGTGATTTTCAGATTTTAAAATTTTTTACAGTAATTCATTACTCATTTCTTTTTGTTTCCATCTGTATAATCTCTCTTCTCTCAATTTAACCAGGAGAGAAGATATGCCTACAGTATAACAAAACAAACTACAAAACAAAACAAAAACAAAAACAAATCAACCATTATTTAGTATATCCTAGAAAGAGTAAAGTTTGGAGTAGTGGGCACTATATTTTAAATAGAATAAGGTCAAACTGCAACACTTAAAAAAGGAGTGATGGGCCGGCCAAGTGGCTCAGTGGTTAAGAGCTGGCTTAGAACAAGTGCTCAGCTAGATTCCCACATGGGCCTGTGAACGCTGCGCCCTAGCTGAGCTGTTGCTGAGCTGCCAACAGGTGGCAGGATGGCTCAGCTGGTGTAACAACAAGATTGCCTGTTCAACGGTGGGCTACGTCCACCCACAACTAAGACTGAACTTGGCACCTTCAGCTGAGCTTTGCCCAGATGGCTCAGTGGATAGAGAGTGTACTCTTAACAACAAGGCTGCTGGTTCGACTCCCGCATGGGATGGTGGCTATGCCCACCCGCAACTAAGACTGAACTCAGCACCTTGAGCTGGGCTGCCACCCAGATGGTTCAGTGGATAAAGCGTGCGCTCTTAACGACAAGGCTGCTGGTTCAACTCCCGTATGGGATGGTGGCTACACCCGCCTGCAACTAAGATTGAACACAGCACCTTGAGTTTAGAGGCCACGAGATGCCAACGGGAAGCCAGATGGAGACAGGAGCCCTCCACCACGAAGACTGAAGAACAACAACTTGGCTGGTCCCCTCCCCCAATTTCCCAATAAAATCTTAAAAAAAAAAAAAAAGGAGTGATAAGGACAGTGAAGGGACCAGAGTCCTGTGATATGAGGAACTGAAAACGCTGAGGATGGTGGGAAAGGGGAAAGAAATAATTGAAAGGAATTTTTTTTTCTATAGCTCCACAGCGTAGAGCTAGTATCAATACATAGAAGTAACAGAGAGATAGATCCTGGCTTTAAATTTTTACCAGATTATTTCTAGAGGTTCATTACAAGATATGGAAAATACCAAAAAGTACATTTTAATATTAAAAGCAAAGTCTTGGGCCTACTGCATATATGGTGCCGTAAACCCACCAAGAACCGAGGAAAGACTGATAAAGAAGGCAGCAGGCTACCTTTCCAGTACACTGCAGGTGCTGTCCTGGCACGGAGAGTGAGGTCACAAACATGGTAAAGCAGCGAAGCAAGAACACAGTGCCCATCAGACTACAGAGCCTTCGCAGAAGAATGGACCTGTGAACAGAGTGACCAAAAGGGGAGGTGATCAGAAGAAAACAAACGAATACCCCAGGCATCCAACGTTTACTTAAAGGGATAGCAAGCAGGAGAACCACTCGACTCTTTGAAGAGGACAGAAATCTTAAAGACAATCTAAAGCATCACTGTCCAGTAGAGCTTTCTGCAATGATGAAAATGTTCTATAACTGAACTGTCCAACAGGCCATCTATATGTGGCTCCTGAGCACTTGAAATGTCACTAGTACAACTGAGGAACTGTATTTTAATTTCATTTTCACTAATTTACATTTAAATAGTCACATGTGGCTAGCACCTGCTATATTGGACAGTGTAGACCTAAGAGCATCATAGAACATAAGAAAACACGGTTGATAGAAAGCAAGAGTTACGTGAAAGAGAAGACTTGTGCCCAGCCTGACTCAGTTTAGTGCTAGTCCTGTTACTCATATATTGCTCATAAATTATTTACACAATGAGAGATATAAAGTTAAACATGTGATTCTAGGGAATTTTTTGGTTACTAATAACATTGTAAATTCCTTAATGATAGCAGCTAATAAATGTTCTCTAAGTTTCTCCTAACTTCAACTTAAGCTATGAAATACTGTTTTTTTAATACTAAGTTTTACATTAAGTATATCTCTAACGAAAATTTTGAACTGCATTGTGACAGCGATTGTACTGTTATATTATTTTTAAAAATGTCTTAAACCAAAACAGGCTACAAGATTCTTAAGTACTCGGACTATGCTTTACACATTTCCAAAATGCTCCCTCACCTTCAAAATAAGCACTGGATGCAACGTTAGGTATATTTCAAACCTCAGTGTGTACAGCTGGGATGGAGCCTAGAATTCTGCATTTTAACAAGAGCCCAGGTGATTCTAATGAAAGTGGCACAAAGACCACATTTTGACACTTTCTTTCCCTAATTTAAACATCAAAATGTGCATTTAACTGGCCACTGCTATGATTTGCTAAACCTACCAGTTTCCTATAAAATCGTGTTTTGAAGAGTGGATAAATTCAAATCCACAGCGTCTGTAAAAGTTAAACCAGAAAGCAGCAGTGATACAAGTATTTTTAAAAACTATGTCTGGTTTTAAGCAACCCAATTAAAAATATTGCTGCAAACAGGGAGAATGAATGAAATACAATATGGCCTAAAAGTGTGACAGGAATAGCAAACATCAACCTTTCTCTTCACCTTCAAAGTACTGAAATAACTGCTGCTCAGGACCTAAGGCCCATAACTGTGGTTTACCTCAAGCACTCCCTGGTGAGGAAAAAGGATAAAAGAATCAAGAAAGTGGCCCTGTTCCTCTTCAGCGTCCAAAGACAAAGAATAGCAGATCCACACACTTTCTAGTTCTTTTTCTTCAGTGTGCCTTATTTTTTACTTAAATCAAGTAATTTCCCCTCATTAAAGTAAGAAAAGAGCCTTCCTTTATGCTTCTCTGCTTTTTTTTAAGTGAGAAAAGAATTTCTCTTTATATTTCTTGGTGAAAGTGCCAAAGAAACACGTTTAGCAATTTCCTATACCATCTGAAGTAAACCACACTGTGCATGGTATGTGCAAAATGACCTCTTTTTCAATGGGCCTCCTCCAAGCAGAGAACAATTTCTTCCATCTAAACATGTGACCCAAGACTGTCCCTGGAGCAGTTTCTATCCTTCTACATAACATGACATTTTTTTGTTTCTTAAGAAAGATAAGGCTAGAATGCCAATGGTTAGCCCATGACCAAACATCAGAATCTGTGATCTTTCCTTAAGATACATTCAGAATATTACTAAATATGTGTAGCTATCACCTCAGGCTGACTCTTCTGTTGACCAAACCTCAAACACTTCCCTTTATCAATAGCTACAATGTCATAATGACTAGAGAAGGAAATTAACAGGGAAACTGCAAAGGGAGAAACAGATTTGATGACCTTTAACACAAGACAGTCAAAACACTTTCAGTCTTTTAATGGAATAAGTGAGGTACCTGTGCTTGTGAAGAAGAAGAACCAGGAGCCAAATATAGCACAGAATCATGCCACATACTTCTGTCATGGCAAAGGCCCATGGGATTCTAGGAACACTAGAACAGAAAAAAATTACATATTGGGCTGACAAGAAGTTTATATGTACACAAGTGACGCCACTCTTTTCAATTAAGATACTCTTCTAACAGTGACCTTAAAATTGTTTTCTATAACTTTTACCTCTTTTAGGAGATGATATTTGGAGAATCCAAGGGAAACAACTGTTTCATAAAGTAGCCTATTTACCTGAACCTCTTGTTGTCTGTGATTCCCAGTCATGGATCTTGGTAGAGAAGTAACAACCCTTTTCTCCCTCCCTATAGTATGGTAGATTTGGCTCTAGGACTGCCCACAATAGACAATGGAAAAAATGCTCACTTCTTGCATGATGTGCTTATTTCAGAATCCAGACAAGCAGGGCTTGAACTTGACTCCTCTGTTTTTAGTATGGAGTCCCCCTTATCCATGGGGTACACGTTCCAAGGACCCAGCGGATACCTGAAACCATGGTCAGTACCAAACCCCTACACATGCTATGTTTTTTCCTATACGTGCATATCCATGATAAAGTTCAACGATGAATTAGGCTCAGTAAGAGATTAACAATAGCTAATAATATAATAGAACAATTATAACAATATACTATAATAAATTCATGCGAATGTGGTCTCTCTCATGCAATGTCTTATTGTATTTACCCACCCTTCTTGTGATGATGTGAGATGATAAAATGCCTGCATGATGAGCTGAAGTGAAGTGAATGGACATTATTAAGTAAAATAAGGGTTACTTGAACACAAACACAGCCGATCTGATTGTGGAGATGCTACTAAGTGACTAATGAGCAGGGAGTGTCTACAGCATGGATAAGCTGGGCAAAGGGATGACTCTTGTCCAGGGCGGAGCTCCTCTTATGTATTTCTAATCTGTTGCTGACTTATTCATCTGGCATTACTGGGGAAAGGGTTATCTCACATAACAGAAATTTTCAGATAAAAGACTCTTTTAAATGACTTATAAAAATTCAAACTTTCAAAATAAACATATAAAAAACAATATTTGTATGTATATATGTTTATATATTTTTATATATATTTAAAATAGTTTTACAATGTTTATGATGAAAATAAGTTTTCTGCCCTACTCCCAACCTAAACCTAATTCTTGCTTCCCAGAGGTGATCGCTTTCACTTTTCTGTTTTATTTGACATATTTTTCAGTCACACACCACATACACATACATTCTCTCTCTCCCAAGTTCACAATACTATTTCATAATTTTGTTTAGTTTGTAAATATCATTCATAGCTGAGTCAGGATTAAAGCCCTTTCTTGTACAACTTTTTATAATTCTCTGGAACTAATAAATAAGTCTTTTTTTTTTTTAGTTTACTGTGTTTCTTGCATGCCTATCACCAATTCACCTCCAAACTATTCCATCAATTTCAGTTTTTCCTTCAGGGGAAGCTCTCCCAGAGCTCTTCTCCCTCTTGTCCACTCTAGACTGGTTGCCATTTTCTCGCTCGCTGGCATAGATATTTGTTGGAATAAAACTGAACCCTCGGGAATTCTTTTCTCCAATGGATTCTCTGTTTCCTGAATCTTCATGTCCTCCTCTTTCTCAGTTTATTCCTTAGTTTTGATGGTGTATATCATCCAGTTGTTTTCTGAGAAAGAGGGGCTGGAGTTTTTAATATCAGGTTTATTTGAGGTTTACTTACACGCAGAAAAATCCATGCTTTTTAGCTGTACAATTCAATGAGTTTTGACAAATGTATTCAGTCATGTAACCACCACCATAATAAAGATATAGAACATTTTTTCATCACTCCAGAAAGTTCCCTTGTAGTCAATCTTCTCCCTCACTTTCAGCTCTGGGCGAACAACTGATTTCTGTCCCTTACAGGTTTGCCTTTTCTAGAATGGCACATAAATGCATTTGCATAGTATTTATCCAGATACCTTTTATATCTAGCTATTTTCATTCAGCATGGATATGTTTCAGATTGATCCACGTTACTGCATGTATAATTCTTTATCTACAGTTCTTTTATCCATTCACTGGTTGATGGATATTTCGGTTTGTGGTGATTATGAATAAATGCCACATACAGGACTTCGCATGGACATATGTTTTCATTTCTCTTGGGTAAACATCTAGGAGTGAAAGTATTTAGTCCTTTGTTAAATGTATATTTAAACTTTTAAGAAACTATCAAACTGTTTTCAAAGCAGTTGCATCATTTTGCATTTCTATCAGGAATGTATGATAGTATCAGTTGCTCTGAATCCTTATCAGGCTTTGTTATCATTTTTTTTTTAAAGATTTTATTGGGGAATTGGGGGAGGGGAACAGCATTGGGGAATCGGGAAGGGGAACAGACAAGTTGCTGTCCTTTTTTGATCTTCAGTTCTTCATCTAGTTGCGGAGGACGTTGCTTCACTGGCCCATGTTGGAATCATCATTGTGTTCTTCCTTGATGAGGCAGATCGGTCGCCGGCCTCTGGATGGTTGCTCACCGCGGCTACTGGCAGCTCACGCTGGCTGCCAGCCGCTCACGCTGGCTGCTGACCACTCACTGTAGCCTATGGCAGCCCACTGCAGCAGGGGCTGCAGCCTACACCATCGCCGGGGCTCACACAGCCCAGCTCCAGGTGGAGCTCTTGTTCACCATCTTAGCTGTAGAGGGCAGTGTCACTGGCCCTCATATGTGGGATCCGAACCGGGGCCACTGGCATCCCCAAACCAGCTCTTAACCGGTGCGCCACTCAGCTGGCCTCATTTTTATTTTATTTTTTTTTAGCGATTTTATAGGTGTGGGTTACAGAGTCAATTTTTGAGACTTGCAAATATCCTTGGGTTTAAACCTTGTATCTAATTGGTAGTTTGCCTGGATAGAGAATTTTAGGTTAGACATTTTCTCTCAGATGTTAAAGACATTGTTCCATTGCCTTATAGCTTCCACTGTTGCCAAGAAGTTTGATGCTATTTGAATTTCCAGTCTTTGTATGTTATCTGTTTTGTCTCTTAAGATGCTTTTTTGGGTCTTCTGTCTATATAGTCAGTACTCTGAATATTTTCATTTCTAGTACTGGGTACTCAGTGGGCCCTTTCGGTCTGGAAAGTCACATTGTTTGGTTCTAAGAAATTTCCTTGTATTTATATCTTAGATAACATCTTCCCCTTCATTTTTTTCTATGTATTCTTTATAGAAGTCTGATTTGTTCACTGTGGAGTCAACTGGATTGATCTTACCTTTTCTCCTCTTCATTTCAATCTCTTTTCTACACGCTGGACAATTTCATCAAATCTATGTTCAATTATCCTGCTGGATTTTAAATTTCTACTTTCATTTTTAATTTCCCAAAAGCTTTTTTTCTCTGAATTTTCCTTTTTTATAGCTCACTGTTAACTCTCTCATAGTAAAAGGCGAAAGACATGCAATCTGAAGAGAAACCAGAGGATATTACTCTCTCATAGAAGGCAACATCTCTTCTTATCTGTGAGAATACAAATGGTTATTTTTTTTGAAGTCTTCTTCTCCCTTTTTTGTTTTTCTCAGTTTGTATTGGTCTGGTTTGTTTTTGTTTTTGTTTTTCTGTTTGTATTGATCTGTTTTCCTCAAATGTCTGGTGATTCCTGACTGACCATTTATATTTGACAGTGAAGTACTAAACAAAACAAAACACTGATGCTTTGTGTGCATGGACTGAACTTGTCCAGTTGTCGGTTGCACTGACTGAGCACAGGTCTGGTTGATGAGCTAGGGCTACATGAGTCTCTCCTACCATAGTATCTACAGTTCTTTTCTCTTGTGCAGGTTTTCCAAGGAGAGAAATCTGTTCTCCTGCTTGGAGGACTGGGGCTGGGTTGGAGTGGGGATGGGAAATAAGTCTGAGTGTTTAAATAAGGAAGCTGGAAGTCTCAGTGATCAATAGACAGATTTACAGTTAATCCTCTTGAAAACATTGAAACACGTACACCTTTGTTCTCATGGGGGCCCAGTGTCCAGAATCCAGAATCCCTCACATTCAGTTACTCTGGAGAATATGCCGCCTGTCTTCTGTCAGAGTAGACCAAGTCTAAAAGCTTCTTCAACTGATTTCCAACCAAATCTCTCATATTTAGCTTCTATCTGTACCTGGTCTTGAGAGATGCTTGGTGCTTCCTGTTCTGAGAGTTTTTCTGGAGCTCTGCAGTACAAATAATCTCACCTCTCAGGCACTGCTAGTCCCCACTCCCAATCTCACAACAGGTACTTACCTTTGCACTTTCCAAATTTTCATTATTATCACTATTTTTACCGATGCTTTTTTTTTTCTAGATAGAATTTAATTTTCTTTGGTAATTCAGAGTCATCACTGTGAACACTAATTATTATATTGAACATGGTAATGACCGCAAGGACTTCTGAGAAATGAAGGGCAGTTAAGTCTCAGATTGATGTGGTTCTCCATTATTTATTTTGTTTACAGTTCTGTTTCCTCCCTTGTTATTATGGTTATCAGCTATCCCGTCTCATTCTCATAAGTGGGCCTGCCTCTAGAAGTATCCCTCTTGCTTTCTAATTTTCTGTTTACGTTGTGCTGAAGCTCTTGGAATTGTGTCAAATAAGCTTCAGAGGCAAACTCTGAAACAATCAGTGTGAAAGTGATTAGGAGTGTTCCCAAGGGAAAACCACAGGGCAATGGGGAAATGACATCAGCAAGGCAAGGAAGCAAGGCAAGGGTTAGACATCAGGCACAGCCCTGTGGAGACTCAGGCAAGGGGAACTTTGGCTCAGTCCTGTGGGGAATTTGGGAAGCAGTGTAGGTCCGAACTAAAAGTTGTCCCAATCAGGATGAAGAGAAATGAAATATTTATACCCCACCTCGCCAGTCTTTGGTTACAGGTTGCTGCCGGAGTGATGTAAATTTCCAAGCATGTTTGGCTCTCTTTTCAAGCAGGCAGTGTGTTCCGGCAGCCCAAGAGCTGGAGATATGTTTGCTGGATGTTAGGAACATCAGTGTGCAAGAAAATGGAAAAAGAGATCCGAGAGGATATAGGAAGTACACTGACAGCACCTGCTACCATGTTCTTGTGAATAAAATTTAGATATTAAGAGGATGGAGCTTTGTAGTAGGTGGCACTGTACAGTTAGGCAAAATTTGGTTTTAAATCCCTATTGTTAACTGAAAACATATGTCTGCACAAAACTCTGTACAGTAATGTTTATAGCAGCATTACTAGTAGCCACAAAGTAGACACAACTCAAACATTAATCAACTGATGAATGGATAAACAAATTGTAGTATATCCACACAATGGGATATTATTCTGTAATAAAAAGGAACGAGGGCCAGCCGAGTGGCATGGTGGTTAAGCGCTGGCTTGGGAAGCCAGCGGCCCTGGTTCAGGTCCCACATATGAGGGCCAGTGACATTGCCCTCAAAAAAAAAAAAAAAAAAAAATCAACATTTAACCACTGGCCGAGTGGTGCAGTGGTTAAATGCTGGCTTGGGACACCAGCGGCCCTGGTTCGGATCCCACATATGAGGGCCAGTGATACTGCCCTCAAAAAAATAAAAAATAAAAATAAAAATAAAAAGGAACGAAATACTTATATATACTACTATGTGGATGAATCTTGAAAGCATTATGTTGAATGAAAGAAGCCAGACACACATAAAAAAGCCACATACTGTACAGGTTCTATTTATATGAAATGTCCAGAATACACAAACCCACAGAAACAGAAAATAGATTAGTGCTTGCCAGGGTCTGGAGAGAGAAGGGAATGGGGTGTGACTCATAATGGATATGAGTTTATTTTGGGGGCGATGAAAATGTTCTGGAATTAGTGGTGATGGTTGCACAGCTCTGTAAATATACTAAAACCAACTGAATTGTACACTTTAAAATAAGCTCCTCATTGCTCTTCCAGCCCATTTGCCTTCTTCTCCTATTATGCCTTGTTATAATCATCTCTAAACTCTCAGCATCCATTCTCTCATTTCTTGAAGATTTTAGCTTCTGCTTCACTTGTCATTGTCTCCAAAACCTCTCCTGTCGTAATTTGTGTTCTTCTCACTCACTTCTCTTTTAACTTCCCCTCCTATGACCTTGTCTTTTGCTCTGCTTCAGTAACCCACACCCATGGTTACAACATGTATCTTGTCATTACCAAGGTTATTCTTTATAATCTCAACTTCAAGAATCCTATACCAACCAATACCTCATGTTTTTCCCGCTTATTCCTTCTAATATTCCAACTTCAATAATTCTGAGACCTAAAATCAACTGCTCTTACAACATTTCCACTGTCTTTGACCTACCTCATATCCTCACAGCCCTCCTTATCCACCTGAGTCCATGGTTCATTATAATCACTCCCTTGCCTCTTTTGCCGTCATAGTACCACCTAGAAAAACTTCAGCCCTGCCTGAATCCACTTACCCATCTATCCCAACCTGTATCTGCAGTGAGGCTGGTAAAACACATGGTGCCAACATGACTGCTAACCCATGGAGGCCGTCAGTGCTGCTCCTGCATCACACATGTCTATTCACTCTCCTGGATGACTATTTTACACTTCATCCTTTCTCCTCAAATCCCAACCTTCTCTCCATTCTAACTCTCTGAAGAGAAAATAAAAACAATCAGGAAAGCATTTCCTCATGCTCCAACATTACATCTAGCAACCTTCAATCTCTGTTTCCATTTTTTCTCCCTTCCTCTCTGTTATCAATAGTCCATGTGCCTAAGACGAGCCTCTCCCACCCACTAGATCCCATCTCTTTTCTTTACTCAAGGACATGACAAGGCTCCAACAATTGTTCCTCTCTTTCCTCTAACATCATCCATCGCCTGCCCTCAAAACCACTCAAAACCACGTCATTACTATCATCAACATAACAAATCAGCTGTAATATACCCCATCCAAAACAAAACCCAGTAACTCCATATCCTTTCCTCTTCTCCCCAACCTACAGCGTTATTTCTCTGTGGCCCTTAAAGGAAAACTTGTAGGACTTGCTTGTTTCCAATTTCTCTCTTCCCATTCTCTTTTTCTCTCTTATCATTTCTTTGCCCATTTTTGTTAGCTTGAAAAATTCTGATCATACCAAAAGAAATGTTGAAAGAATAAACACTTGACATTCTTCACCTAAAGCTATTGTTTACAATAATTAACATTTTTCACATTTGCTTCATTTCACTCTTTCTATAAATATCCACATACACTCTTTTGGAGACTGAACCCCCCAAAAGTGGCAGACATTATGACACAACTCCCCACATTACTTTGACACTTACCTCCTAAGAGCAAGGATATCTTCTTCCTAACCCAGTACACTGTTACATTAACTTAGTGTTACACTACATCATTAATATGCAGTCCATATTTGAATTTTCCTAATTGTCCCTACAATGTCCTTTATAGCAGTATTTTTTTTCTTGATATAGGACCTAATTAAAGTTCATGCATTGCTCTTAATTATGTCTCTTCAATTTTCCTTACAATTCCCCCTGCCTCGCTTTTGTTTGCCAGGACATTGATATTTTTGGAGAGTCTAAATCAGCTGTCTTGTAGAATATTCCATGTTCTGGATTTGTTTGATAATTTCTTCATGATTAGAGTTTGGGTACATTTGGGGGAGGCAAGATTATTACATAAGTGACTTGTGAACATCACATCCAATGCACATAATGTCAGTTTATCCCACTGTGATGCTACCTTTGATGATTCGGTTAAAATGACACATGCCAGATCTTGCTATTGTAAAGGTACCTTATTCCCCCTGTAATTTATACATATAATATGTGAGATGATACTTTCAGATCATGTGACTATCTTGCTCCCCGATGGTCTTTCACCTAATAGATTTTGCATCCACTAATTTTAGCATCCACTTGCCTGAATTAATTATTACATTGGAGGTTGCAAAATAAAAATAGCCATCCACATTTATTTGCCAGTATTATATTTGAAGAACTTTCCCTTTCACTGCATCATTTTTTGCTTGTTTTGTTTACTACTATAGAGTCATAGATTCTTTTTCTTACTCAATATACTATAATCCATTGCCATCACTATTCTTTTTGATGTCCCAATTGTCCAGTGGGAGCACCTCCAATTTGATCAGTGGGAGCACCTTCAAACCAATACCTATGTTCTTTTGACCTATTTCCATTGGTTTTGTGCCCATTCTTGCTTTATGGCACAAGATCTGCTTCAGGCTCATTTTTCACTTTCCTTGCCCCAGACTTAAAATCATCCATTTCTTCAAGGAGCCTTGGTCTAGGGTTCTTTTTAGTAGGGACTGGTATTTAAGAAACCATCATCTGGATGCTCACAGTGCTCACTGCGCTCACTGCTACTGAGTTTTTCTTGCAAGTCATTTCATATCATTTTGTAGAAATCTTCCTCATCTTTTTTAATGATTAAACAGTACGGTATTATATCACAGTACCATAGTATATTCAACTAGTTTTCCATGGATAAGCAATTTAGATTATTTCCTATATTTATAATTATTAGAAATAATGTCACAACAAATAACTTTGTGCATATGTTGTTTCATATTTGTGGAGATATACCATTAGGTAAATTCCAGTAAGTCTCACATTCTCTCTTAAACCCATTACAATCAGGCTTTTGCCCTTACTGACTCTTGTCAAGGTCACTGATGACCAACATGTTGCTAAATTCAATTGTCAGTTATCCTCATCTTACTTGAACCTTTACCAGCACTTGACACAGCTAATTATTAGTTATTCCTACCTTCTTAAATTGCTTTTTTAACTTAGCTTCCAGGATACCACTCTCTCTAGGTCTTGACAGTCACAGTCTTGTTTGCTGGTTTTGCCTTACTTCTCTGACCTCTAAATATTATAATATTCTTGGGCTCAATCTTCAATCTTTTTCTTTTCCCTTCTCACTCCCTAGGAGACCTTATCTAATAGCATGGCTTTACCTATGCTGGTAACTCTTCAAAATCAGCCTAGATTTTTCCGAATTCCAAATCATCTTTCCATCTCTTACTTGCTATATGATTTGGTGTAAAACATATCTCAAACTTAACATGTCTAAAACCAAACTCTTAATTTTCTCTCCAAGTCAGCTCCTTCCATAGTTTTCCCATTTCTGTAAAGGACAAAGCCATCCTTCCAGATGCTCAGGTCTAATATCTTGGGACAATCCTAGACTTCTCTCTTTCATTTACACCTTACATACAAATTCACCAGCAAATTTTTTTTTTTTTTTTTTGAGGGCAGTGTCACTGGCCCTTATATGTGGGACCCGAACTGGGGCTGCTGGCTTCCCAAGCCAGCGCTTAATCACCGAGCCACTTGGCCGGCCCCATCAGCAAATCTTATTGGCTGTACCATATATGTTATATATAATATATATTCTTTCACACCATCTCTACCACCACTTACCACCACTTCCTCATCCATCCAACCTCATTTTTGTCTAGATGAATTCAATAATTTAACTAATCCCTGCTTTCCCACCTCCACCCCCAAGCTATCCTTAATACAACAACTAGAGGGACCTTTTAAAATGGAACCTATTCACCTAGGTTTAAGGTCTAATTTCCTCTAAGAGAAAGAGCCAATTTCAAAGCATATCTTTCTACACTACTAGATAAAGCAAATGGAAAGTATATATCAACCAAACCAACAATAATAAACAATTATCATAAATATATTATCATCATTGTTGTTATAGCAATCTCCTACAAATATGGCAACTAGAAAAAACCTTACCTGTCTAAGAATATATCTGGGAGCGGAGGATAGGTCTGCATGTCAGGCACTCTCTCGTGGACTATAACCATAATGAAAGACGTAAACCCAAATACTATAAAAACATATATACAACTCAGTATGGTCTTCCAGTACTCTGGGTCCAATCTTCGAATAGAATGTTTGTTTTTACCATTCATGTACTGGTACTGATCAGAATTCAAATCAGCGATGGGTCCATCATAGTCATGTGAAGGCTCCCCATTACAGAGCCACTCTGCGCTCTGAAGAGCACTGATAAAAGGGGTCATGGAACTCATGGGACTGTCACTGTTGTATCCCATCTCTTCTAAAACATCAATGTGTATTTTCTGCAGTTTTCGGACCGAGAGCATTAACCTTTTAATGTCCCCTAAGACTTTGATTTCCAGAGGAGGAGACCGGAGATCATATTCAGTTAGCGTTAGCAATGTGATTCCATCAAGTCGGTGCTTATTGCACAAAATGTCCACATATTCTAAGAAGCCTTCATCCTTCAGCCAAACAGCTACTTGCTTGGTAGTCCAGCGACGAATGCAGAGCTGATTAGGACAGGCCATTTCCTCCTCCGCTGCCTGTTAAGGGAAAACAGAAAACAAAACAAAAACTTCAGAGTGTCCTAACAACTCCTTTGAAGACCAAATACACACAAACAAACCAGAAACAGTAATTTGCCAATGCTGCCCTATTGGCTTCTAGAAGAGTGAAAGGAACAAAAATTATTCAATAATGAGTGGTTTTCAATAGATTAATATTCTAATAATTTTATGTGTATAAACCAAATAGCAAAAAGAAGGCTAATGACCAAACATTTTTATAAAATGTTATTTTACAAATGGCTTTTCCACACGACAACAGCCATAACCTAGTTAGATAAAGCTTACTGTTGAGAATGGAGAAAAATCTCATTTTAGTACTTTTCATAAAATAATATATAAAAAGATTTGTTATATCTAAAAATAAATTAAATTTTGGACATCTATGTGTTCATGAAGTATCTCCTCTCCTCCTCCTCCAAAAAAAAAAAAAACAACCCACAAAGGCAGATAGATAACTAATTTGAGAAAACCCCTTAGATTAAGTTTATTTATGGACTATACAAATAACAAATAAACAAAACAGATATAAAGTCTTTAAATTGGATATAAATATCTTAATAACTCAGTTCTTTCTATTTGACTATTCCATTATAAAACTGAATAAGGAATTTCCTTCTTAAACTATCATCAGATTTTAATGATAAAAAATTTAACACAAAACTGTCATTTCAATATACTATAAATTTGAGGACCCAAACTTTATATTGTAATTATAAAAGGCTAATAATGTGCTGTTTCAAAAAGTACTAATAATTTTTACTACTTTGATCCCATAAAGCATTGTTTATATTCTTTTTCCATTTTAAAACTTTCAGTAACTTGGGTCAATATCAGGTTTATAAACTATCAGATACATAGGAGACAAAGGCCTACACAGAAAAAAACCTATTTCCTTCTAGTATTTTCTCAACTACTAAAGCCTGTGGGTTTTCTAACATTTTTCAGCTCTCTAAAGACCGTATTTCTTTTCTTCTGAGATGGTTTTAAAAACAAACAAATAAACCATATTAGACAAACTTTAAAGCAATTTTTTAAAAATAAAGGATAATACAAGAAATAACCATGTGCCCACTACCCAGCTTGAAAAAAAATCAAACAGTTCTGATACAAATGTTCTGTTTCTTAATCTAGGTATTAATTATATAACTATGTCCATTTTGTGAAAATTCATCAAGCTGTTCACAAGGTATGATCAAAACATATGGTGAATGTTTAAAAAAAAATATTACATAAAAGACACATTGAATCAATTCAAAACATTTACCTTTCATGGTCATTTTGACTTTGGGGAAGAGCAGCGCGCCGGATACGGTGAACAAGGTGGATGGGACACACCATAATGTTTTTGACAGAAATTACCATACCAGAAGTGATGTGTGACATACAGCCTTTCCATTGTGATAGAAAAATACGGTGAATGCTGCTGCCAAGTGCCATCCAATGGAAAGGCAGGGATTTTCAATATGGGAAGCAGTGCATGGAACCTTAGTAACAGTATGACAAGTTTCAACTTGTTCCGTGCAGTCAATCTGGTGTGAGCTATGGTTGAGAGAAGGTGTGTTTTAAATTGTGCCGTAAATCAGCCTCCATCATGACAACACTCCGTGTCATACCCTGCTTTTGATATATGGCAATTTCTGTCAAATAAAAATATTACAGTGTGTCCTCATCCACCTTATTCACCTGATCTGGCACCGAGCGACTTCTGGCTCTTCCTGAAAGTCAATATGATTCAGGACATTGAGGCAGACGTGACGGAGCAACTAAAGACACTCACGAAAGGGGACTCCCAGAACTGCTTCAGAAAGTGGCAAGAACAATGGGATAAGTGTGTTCGAAGCGAGGGGGAGTATTTTGAGGGGGATTAATGACAATGTGTCTTTTACTGTAATATATTTTATTTAAACATTCACCGTATTGTTTGATCACACCTCATACTTATGATCTATACTTTTCTGTACGTATGTTAAACTTTATTTTGAAAGTTTGATTTCAAAAGCAAAACAAAACATCAATACAGTGAATGTCCTTCTCGGATAGTATCCCCTTCTCCTCCCAGTCATTCCCGATTTTGGTGTTTACCATTCCCTTATAATATGCATTTTTGGCTATGAAAAACCTTTTATGCTTCCTTATGCTGAGGAAAGTAAAAAGCTGCTACTGTTCCGCACTTTTCCCCCACGTCCCCACAAACTCTTGGCATGAAGATTTATAATCACTTGAAAAAGGCAGATGCTTAACTACATGAGCACCATTTACACCATTACAAACATTCAGCAAATAAGAAATACATTCACTAAATATTTATTTCTTAAACACTAAAAAGAAATTCTAGTTTTTGGTAGCCTTAAATCATATTTTGTTTCTAAACAGTTTTTAATATTATAAATACACATTAGCTTTCAGTCTTAGAAAATTAACAGCACATCCATCTCTAAGTTATCTGCATGTTGTAAAAGGCTATCTAATTCTTATAACCTGTAGACCCACAAAAACTCGTACTCAAGTCTTCTCTTTAGCTACAGCATTATCATCACCATCCCAAATGCCAAAGAACTATATTTTATTCACTTTAACACATGGAATTTAGACACACTGATATATATCATTGATTACATAAATATATATATAAATTCCATTCAACTATGATTTTGCTATGTTTTGGTTCATATACAAAGCCAGATGGATAGGTTTCATCCTATCCACTACATACATATCTTTTCCCCAAGGTATGCTCTGAATAAATTACTTCATCATTGAATATCCAACAAGCACATGCTACAAACTCTTCAGTAGTTATGATGTAGCAGATTTGAGAAGCTCATCTCATACAAAACATTTCTTCTGTGATTTTAATTCTATTTTGGTACTTTTCTCCTTCCTCTAACAGCTTACCGCCAATGGGTTCCAAGTCACTCCCATCCTTGTAGCATTATTCTTCAATACAGTTTCGTATGATGAACTGTTCAAAATGACCTTCTCTTTCTTTCTTTTTACTTGTTTGGTCTTATAGCACCTGTTCTTTAAACCCTGAACCAAACTAACAAACAGGCTTTGATGGTGGTGTTTTAGCTGCTAGAAATTAAGAGTTATCACACAAGGAAGCCTCCTGGAAGTCTGAGCCTGCTGTGGCAATGCCCTAAAAACATGATGCATTCCACTGTTGTGCTTCATCAGGTCAGGGCATGTCCTTTAATTGTATGCTACTACACCTCGTTAGGTGCCTGTACATAGCTAACACTGTGAAAGCCTGCATTAAAGAGGTATATTAAAAGATGACAGAAGGCTTTAGGGCCAATTTACTATTTAAGTTGTCTCATAGGAACTACAGTGAACAGGGGACTTTGAATGAAGAATATGACAGATACAGGTGTCATACAAATCCACAAAATGAAGAAATTAGGTCAGTAAATGTTTAAGAACACTATCAGCTTTAACCAATGATTAATGTGAATCAATGATCAGTTAAAGGGGTTTCTGCTTCTGACGAAGATGTAACAAGAGGGACCAGATTTACCCTCCCACCTGAAACAACCCCAAAACAGACAAAATACTCGTATATGGCAAGGGGGAAGAGTTTTAAGACCCTGGACATCAGACAATAAAGAAGATCCCTGACGGACAGGAAATAAGGTGAGCCCTACTGCCCCAGCTTACTACTTTGAATGTTTCTAGGCCGTGAGAGGCACAGGATGGAAACTGGATGAGGTCCGGAAGACTTGCTAAGTTGCGGAGATAAAGCTGAGAGTCTGAAGAGATCAAGGTGGCTAGCGTTCATGGAATAGAATACTGAAGAGCAGAAAGATACAGATAGAGAACTTGTCGTGGATTAAATGTTATTGTCCCCACGAAAAACTCATATATTGAAATCCAAACCTCCAGTGGGATGGCATTAGGAGGTGACGAGGTCATGAAGGCAGAACCTTCATGAAAGGAATTAGTGCCCGTAGAAGAGATAACCCTGAAATAATTGTGTGTTGTTTAAGCCACCCATGGTATTTTTGTTTTAGTGTGAATGAACTAAGATGTAACTCCGAGATCTACCTCCAGAGGGTCTCCTTTGAATATGCAGCTGAAGGCTGATTAGCGCATAAATATGAGGAAACCAAACAAGACTGAAAAAAGAACCCCCCAGAAAGATCAGAGAGAATAGTGCCCAGTATTCACACAAGGCCAATAAAAGTGCCCACCCCATACAACCAGATTGAAAAAAAAAAAAAATCTCATGATTCATGGGGCACTGAGTACACAGGAAGGTCTTGCCATAGTAGTGAGGCAGCATTAACCCTAAAGCAGTAATTCTCAGTGGGGGAGGGGGAGGAACCGCTTTCCCTCAAATATTTGGCAATTTCTTGGGCCAGCTGAGTGGCTCAGTTGGTTAAGAGCTCGCTCAAGAGTGCAAGCTGAGCTCTGAGCAACAGCAGTTTGATGCCCAGCCAGAGCTGAGCTGCCGCTAAGCTGCCAACAGGTGGCAAGATGGCTCAGCTTTTAAAAAAAAAAAAAGAAGCAAAATATTTGGCAATTTCTGCAGGCATTTTTGGTTGTCATAACTGAGGCGGGGTCATCTAAAGAGCAGAGAAGCTAGGGATGCTGTTAAACATTCTACAATGTACAGGACAGCCCCTCGCAACACAGTGTTATAGTGCTGGTATTGAGAAACCCTGTGCTACACTAACTATGTCTCTGCTTCAGCCCAGCAAATCTTAAAAGCAAGACCCAAAAGGATCAAATTGTCTTTAAGTAATTTAACTACATCTCACAACAAAGCTCAAGAATATTAATAGGAATACAATAGTATTCAGCACCTAACGGGTAGTTTATAATGTCTGGCATCTAATCAAAAACAACCAAGCATGCAAAGATGTAGGAAAATTCACCTATAATGAATATTATAGGTGAAATTAACAAATCAAAACAGACCCAGAACTGACAGATAACAGAATTAGCAGCCAAAAACTTACCACAGTTATGAAAAGCATATTACATATGTTCAAAAAGTTAAATAGAAGCATGGACACATAAAAAAGGATCCAACTCAAAATTCTACAGACTAAATTACAATATATGTAATGAAAAACACACTGGATGGGATTAATATCTGATTAGACATTGTGGAAGATGAGAATAATGAACTCAAAGACTTAACAATAGAAATTGTTCAGGGGTGGCCGAGTGGCGCGTTGGTTAAGAGCTGGTTTTGGGATGCCAGCAGCCCCGGTTCGGATCCCACATGAGGGCCAGTGACACTGCCTTCTACAGCTAACAACAGCTCCACCTGGAACTGGGCTGTGTGAGCCCCGGCGATGGGGTAGGCTGCAGCCCCTGCTGCAGTGGGTTGCCATAGGCTACAATGAGCGGCTGGCAGCCAGGGTGAGCTTCCAGTAGCCTGGTGAGCGACATCCAGAGGCCGGCAACCAATCTGCCTCACCCGGGAAGAACACAATGATGATACCAACATGGGCCAGAGAGGCAACGTCCTTCACAACTAGACTGAAGAACAAAAGGACAGCAACTTGTCTGTTCCCCTTCCCCGATTCCCAGATAAAAACCTTAAAAAAAAAAAAAAAGAAATTGTTCAAAATGAAACACTAGAAGAAAAGAGAATTTTAAAATATGAAGACAATATTATTTAGCCTTTAAAAGGAACCTTGAGTCCACAAATAAGAGATCATATAAATGAGCAAACTAAACAGAAATAGTCTCAGAGATATAGAGGAAAAACTGATGGTCACTAGTTGGGAGGGGAGTGGGGATGAGGGAGAAGGTGAAGGGATTGGAAAGCACAAATTGGTAACCACAAGATTGCCATGGGGACATGAAAGACAGCTTGGGGAATAAAATCAATAATGTTGTAAAGATTTTATAGGGTATCCAATGGACACTGGATACTTGTCTTATTAGGGAGTCCACTTCATGTATGGTGTAGATGCCTGACCACTGCAGTATACACCTTAAGCTGAATAATAATGAATGCCAACTATAATTTAACATATACATAGTCACAGGATGTGGAGTACAGAATAGAGAATAGAGTCAATGGAATTGTAACAGCTATTCATGATGTCAGAGGGGTAGTAGATTGGGAGTGGGGAGGGTTATGACTTTGGGAGGGGAGTAACTAACTATTACATTGTTTTGTACACCTGAAACTAAAAAAAAAAAAAAAAAAAGGAACCTTGAAGACATTATGCTAAGTGAAATAAGCCAGACATGAAAGGACAAATGTTGTATGATTCACTTAGATGAGGTATCAAGAGTAGTCAAATTCATAGATACAGGAAGTAGAACAGTGGTTTTCAGGGACTGGGGGTAGGAAACAATGAGTTATTGTTTAATAGGTACAGAGCTTCCATTTGGGATGATTAAAAAGTTCTAGAGCTGGATAGTGGTGATAGTTGCACAACAATGTGAATGTACTTAATGTCACTGAATTGTACACTTAAAAATGTTAAAATGATAAGTTTGTTTTGTATATTTTACCATAATAGAAAGAAAAATGAAAAGAACATCAGTGAGAGGTGGGACAACTTCGAACAGCCTAAAAGAGGTATAATTGTAGTCCCCAAAGAATAAGAGGGAGGGTCGGCTGAGTGACGTGTTAGTTAGGAGCTGGCTTGGATGCCAGCTCTGAGCAGCGGGGTCCCGGTTCGGATCCCACATATGAGGGCCAGTGACACTGCCCTCTACAGCTAAGGTGGTGAACAACAGCTCTACCTGGTGCCTCTATAGCTAAGATGGCTGGCAATGTGGGCTGCAGCCCCTGCTACAGTGGGCTGCCATGGGCTACAGTGAGTGGCCAGCATCCAGCATGAGAGGCTGGCAGCCAGTGTGAGGTGCCAAGAGCTGCCGTGAGCGACCGTCCAGAGGCCAGTGAGCAATCAGCCTCATGCAGGAAGAGCACAATGACGATACCAACATGGGCCAGTGAAGCGACGTCCTCCACAACTAGACTGAAGAACAAAAAAGGACAGCAACTTGTCTGTTCACCTTCCCAGATTCCCCTATGCTGTTCCCCTCCCCCAATTCCCTAATTAAAGAAAAAAAAGAAGAAGAGGGAGAGGACAAGACAGAAAAAAATATTTGAAGTAACAATGACCAAAAATTTTCCAAATTTGGTGAAAACTATAAACACACATATCCACAAAGCTTAATAAACTCCAAACATAAGAAACACAAGGAAAACTATAATACACCAAGGCATATCACAATCAAATTGCTCAAAACCAGTGACAATGAGAAAAATCTTAAAAGCAAAAAGAGAAAGTAGACACATTAGTTATATGTACATAGGAACAAAGATAAGAATGATAGCAGATTTATCACTGGGAACAATATAAGCTAGAAGACAGTGAAATAATGTCTTTAAAGTACTGTAAGAAAAAAAAGTCAACCATTTTCTATGCCTGGTGAAATACCTTCTAATTACAAAGGTAAAATAAATGCTCTTTTAGACACAAAAGCTGAACAATTTCATCACCAGGAGACCTGCACTGCCAGAAATGTGAGAGGAAGACCTTTAAGAAGAAAGAAAATGCAAGCATATGAAAATATGAATCTACATAAAGCACTGAAGAACATTAAAAATGAGTAAATAATTAAGTAAAATATATGTCAATAATAGCACAAAACTTGGGAGAAATGGACTATTCAAATAACACTCTTTCAGAAAAGGAAAGAATATTTCTGAATTCATTCCATGAGGCCAGATACCAAATGAGGTCTGATACCAAAATCAGGCAAAGACATTAAGAAAATAAAACTACAGCCTGCTAGTCAAGAACACAGATGCAAAAATTTTAAACAAATCAAATCAAATTCAACAATATTTAAAAAGGATAATACATCAAAACCAAGGGATGTTTATCCCAGGAATGCAAAGTTCGTTTAATCTTTAAAATAATTCACCATATTAACAAACTAAAACTGGGAAACATGATCATCTTAAAACACACAAAAAAGCACTCAATAAAGCCCAATATTCATTCCTGATAAAAAATTCCCAGCAAACCAGGGATAGAGAGAAACTTCACCAACTTCAGAAAGGGCATCTTTGAAAAACCTGTAGCTAACATCATACTTAATGATGAAAGACTGAATGCTTTCCCTCTAATACCAGGGACACCATTTCTATAAAACATTGGACATTCTGGTCAGTAGAATAAAGGGAGAAGAAGAAATAAAAGGCATACAGATCAGAAAGGAAGAAGTAAAACTGTATTTGCAGAAAATATGATCACTGATGTAGAATATTCAAAAGCATCTATACCAAAAAAAGCTGTTAGAAGTAATAATTTAGAAAGATTGCTGGATATAAGATCAACATATGAAACCCAATTGTACTTTTTTAAAAATATTTTTATTAAAATATAGCTAACACTTCCTCTTTTTAATTTTTCAATTACAGATGACATTCAATATTATTTTATATTACTTTCAGGTGTACAGCATAGTGGTTAGACATATAATTTAAGAAGTGATCCCCCAGACTAATCTAGAACCCACCAGGCACAGTATATAGTTATTACCATATTATTCACTATATTCCCTATGCTTTACTTTACATCCCCATGACTACTTTGTAACTACCAATTTCTACTTCTTAATCCCTTCACCTTTTTCACACTGCCCCCTCCCATCTATCACCCCAATAAATCTGGTACCCATCTGACTTCATACATAGTTATTACAATATTATTGACTATATTCCTTATGCTATATCCTCATCCCCATGACTACTGTGTAACAACCACTTTGTACTTCTTAATCCCTTCCCCTTTTTCACCCCCCCACCAATCCCCCCACCCCGCCCACCCCCGTCCGATCTGGCAACCATCAAAATGTTCTCTGTATCTATGAATTTGTTTTGTTTATTTTGTTCTTTAGATTCCATATATTGTGAAATCACATTGCATCTGTCTTTCTCTGTCTGACATGACACTCAGCATCCCTCCAGGTCCATTCATGCCGCCACAGATAGCAAGAACCTATTCCCTTCCCTGGCTGAGCAATATTCCATATTATATATGTACCACCTCCTCTTTATCCATTCATCCATCGACGGACACCCAAGTTGCCTTCACATCTTGGCCACTGTAAACAATGCCGCAATGAACATATAAATGCACACATTCCCTCGAAGTAGAGTTTGGGGTTTCTTCAGATAAATATCCAGAAGTGGTATTACTGGGTCCTCCTTTGTCTCTTGTTATGGCCTTTGTTTTATTTATTTTATTTTTTTATTGGGGAATTGGCAGAGGGGAACAGCGTTGGGGAATCAGGGAAGGGGAACAGACAAGTTGCTGTCTTTTTGTTTTTCAGTTTAGTTGCGGAGGATGTTGCTTCACTGTTGGTATTGTCATTGCGCTCTTCCCGGATGAGGCAGATCAGTCGCTGGCCTCTGGATGTCGCTCACCGCGGCTATTGGCAGCTCATGCTTGGCTGCCAGCCGCTCACGCTGGCTGCGGGCCACTCACTGTAGCCTATGGCAGCCCACTGCAGCAAGTGCTGCAGCCCTCACCATCACCGGGGCTCGCACATCCCAGCTCCAAGTGGAGCTGTTGTTAGCTGTAGAAGGCAGTGTCACTGGCCCTCATGTGGGATCCGAACCGGGGCTGCTGGCATCCCAAAACCAGCGCTTAACCAATGCGCCACTCGGCCGGCCCTGGCCTTTGTTTTAAAGTCTATTTTATCTGGTATAAATACTACTACCCTAGCTTTTTGTTTGTTTGTTTCCATTTTCATGAGATTTCTTTTTCCATCCCTTTACTTTCAGTCTGTGTATCTGTCAATCTGAAGTGAGTCTCTTTTTTTTTTTGAAGTGAGTCTCTTGTAGGCAGCGTGTGTAAGGGTTTTCTTGTCCATTCAGCAACCCTATCTTTTCATTCGAGCATTTTATCCATTTATATTGAAAGTAATTTTTGATAGATATGTAGCTATTCACATTTTATTCTTTTTTTTTTTTTTTTCCATCTTAGAGAAGTCCCTCTAACATTTCTTGTAATACTGGTTTGGTGACGATGAACTCCTTGAGCTTTTTCTTGTCTTGGAAGCTCTTTATCTGTCTTTTGATTCTAAATGATAGCTTTACTGGGTAATCCTGACTGTAGGTCCTTGCTTTTCATCACTGAATATTTCCTGCCAATCCCTTCTGGCTTGCAAAGTTTCTGTTGAGAAATCAGCTGACTCTTATGGGTGTCAGCTCCCTTGGAAGTGACTACGAGTAGCTAGCTGTCTTTCTCTTTTTAAGATTTTAATCTTTTTAAGATTCTTTTTTTGTCTTTAACCTTTGGCATTTTAATTTTGGTGTATCTTGGTGTGGGCCTCTTTGGGTTCATCCTGTGTGAGACTCTGCACTTCCTGGGCTTGTATGTCTATTTCCTTCACCAGGTTAGGGAAGTTTTCTGTCATTATTTCTTCTAATAGGTTTTCAATTCCTTGTTCTCTCTCCTCTTCCTCTGGTACTCCTGTGATGCAAATGTTGGTATGCTTGATGTTGTCCCAGAGGTCCCTGAAACTATGCTTCTTTTTTTTAATTCGTTTTTCTTTTTGCTGCTCTGTTTGGATGTTTTCTGCTACCTTATCTTCTAAATTGCTGAAATCCTCTGCTTCATCTAATCTACTGTTGATTCCCTCTAATGTATTCTTCATTTCAGTTACTGTATTCTTTATTTCTGACTTCTTTTTTTGTTTTCTATCTCCATTTTTTTATGTTTCCTTTCTCTTTCTTGAAGTTCTCCCTAAGATCACTGAATATCCTTATAACCACTATTTTGAACTCTGCATCTGATAGATTGCTTGTATCCATTTTGTTTAGTTCTTTTTCTGGAGCTTTGTTCTGTTCTTTTATTTGGGACCTGGCATGAGCCATAAAGCAATCCACAGATGGCCACCATCCACACTGTGCTAGGAGGTGCCTTGAAAGGCCAAGCCATGAACCAAGGTCAACTGTCACTACTACTGGGCTTAGGGCTACTCAGCCAGAGGTATGGGACACACCGAAGGCTGCTTGTTTGGGTTTTGTGAACCCTTGAGAGATTTTAGGAAACCGCAGTATGAACCAAGGCAGGTCGCTTGCATGGAAAAGCCACTGGATGCAGCTTGGATGGGCCCACAAGTTGAGTGGGCAGAGGTCTCAGAATCTCCAGAGTGGGGTGAATGAACAGTGTTAGCCAAGTTGATGGATACTCACATATGGCAGCTACATGCATCTGCCTGTGGAACAAACTAGAGAATCCGGAAATGGACCTACATATATATGGATATCTCATTTTCTACAAATGTGCAAAGGCAATTCAGTGGAGAAAGTACTGGAACAAATGGTACTGGAACAAACAGATATACATATATCCATACATAAAAAGCATCAATCCATACCTCACACCACACAAAAAAATTAATTCAAAATAGATCACAAACCTAATGTAAAACCTAAAAATAGAAAACTTATAGAAGAAAATACAGGAGAAGATCTTTCTGACCTGAGGTTAGGTAAAGATTTCTTACATGACACCAAAAGCAAAATGCATTTTGCTTTTGACAGATTAGGCTTCATTTGTCTACATAGGGGACTGAAGGACTTTTATGGTTTAGTCTGAAATTTTCTGCACTGTTTGTATTTTTTCATGTATTTCTATAATAAAACGAGGAAAATACATAAAATACATATTCACTGAAGAACGTTTGAAATATAATTTTAAATTTACCCCCAGAGAATTATTGCTTGTAATTTGTTATATATCTCACTCATAGAATTTTCTGTAAAGAGAAATCATACCATAAATGATTCTGTATCATTTAACTTAACATTACTGTATGAGTCCTGTTTAATGTTATTAAATTATCCTTTGAAAAGGACAGTCTATTGCATGGCTACACCATTATAAAATTCACCCATCTCCCCACAGTTGGCAATTGTTCACAATTTTATTACTATTACAAATGGTACTGCAGTGCCTTAGGTTAGATTTCTAGAAGTAGAAAACTGTAACAAAGAATCTGAGGTGTTAGATAAATAACTCCCAGGTTCGTCATTAAAGCTTGATCCACATTAAAAAGCACTACATGCAAAGCTTGGTACTTGTCCAAAATGTTAATTTTGTATGTATAACATATGTACAACAATGTTGTATGTACAACATTTCAACTTGAGATAAAAAAATTTTTAAAGTTTATTTTGAAATATGAGCCATTAAGAAATTACTTAATTATCAAAGGTCAATATTGTATTATCAAGGCACTGAGAGAACAGTCCACTCATGCAGAATCTTACTATCAATGGGCATTAGTCAAACAGTTCCAAGTCATAAATAACAGATAAACAAAACAGCTGATTGTTCTGTACAAAGTAGAACAAAAGATATCCTATCTTTTGGGTGGACCATGGTTAGAAACTTTTGAAAACGATTCAAAAATATGCAACTTTTAGCATATCAACTCTTTTATTTAATAATGAATTTATTTCTTTTCTTTCCAAATTTAGTTCATACAGGGATTTCAGCAGCCTGAGAGCAAGTGCTTAGTATAGTTCCTTGATGTTCTTATCTCCATACTTAATAAATTAAAAAACTTATCATAAACGTAAGAACTTTAAATCTGGTATCCCTAAACATTAGTGTATCCCATTACAGTGACCCAAATCGCTTAACCATAATATAAATAACTCCGTTGTGCTCTACCATATTAAAACTGCAAATGTTGCATGTTAGGTTTAACAATCTAAGCACAAGCAGAATTGCAAAAGGAGATAATGATTATTAACAAACCATTTCCTTATTCTGCCTTGTTGAAGCTATTAGTGTGCCCCAGCCTACCTCTGTGACTGACCAAGCTTCAGGATAACCTGGCCACTACTAAAAATAATGACTTGATTAAAAGGAACATCATCTACGACTGCTATGAATCACCACTGACTCAGAATCTATGACAAATATGATGAATTGGCACTCAGCATCCTTTCCAATCTCCCTCTAATTGTTTTCTGCTACTACGGAGGTTTAAAGCTATAAATTATTCCCCAGGATCACTTGTAAAGTAGGGTTCTAAATGTGAGTAAGGTTCAGCCAAGTAGATTTTTTGACATAAGATGAGGAAAGTAGAAAGTGAAGTTGGGGCCATTTTACTGAAGTTTTGGCTATCCACAAGAAAGACTGTGAAAATACTGGTTGGATGTGTGTGTGTGTGTGTGTGTGTGTGTGTGTGTGTAATTCTCCAATTTTAAGTCACTAACTTTCTAAGTGTCACGAATAAATTGCAGTTGTGCAGAAGCAGTACTGGCTTTCTAATACCTGCATCACAGATGATGGTATTGGTATGTTCTGTGTGTGTGTGTGTGTGTGTGTGTGTGTGTGTTCAATTATACAGAACAAAATTTACTATTTTAACCATTTTTAAGCATACAATTCAGTGGCATTAAATACATTCACACTGTTTACAATCCATTACCACCATCCACTACCAGAACTTTTTCATCATCTCAAATGGAAACTCCATATTAATTAAACAATAATTCCCCATTGTTCCCTCTCTCCAGCCCCTGGCAACAACTATTCTTTCTGTCTTTATGAATTTGACTATTCTAGATACCTCATGTAAGTGAAATCATACAATATTTGTCCTTTTATATCTTGCTTATTTCCCTTAGCATAATGTCATTCATTAAGGATCATTCATGTTATAGTGTGTGTCATAATTTTCTCCCTTTTTAAGGCTGAATAATATTACACTGTAGGTATATATCATTTTTTGTTTATCCATTTATCCATCAATGGGCATTTGGGTTACTTCCACCTTTTAGCTATTGTGAATAATGCTGTTATAACATGGGTATATAAATATCTGCTCTCAAGTCTTGCTTTCACCACTTTTGGGTACATAACCATATTGGAATTGCTGGGTCATTTGGCAATTCTATTTAATTTTTTCAGGAATTGTCATATCATTTTTCAAAGCAGCTGTACCATTTTACATTCCCACCAGCAATGCACAAGTATTCTAATTTTTCTACATCCTTGCCCTGTTATTTTGTTTTTTCCTTTGTTGTTGTTTTAATAATAGTCATCCTATTTGGTATCAAGTGGCTATTTCATTGTGGTTTTGATTTGATTTCCACTATTATTAGTGATGTTGAGCATCTTTTCATGGGCTTACCGGACATTTGTCTATCTTGTTTAGAGAACTATCTATTCAAGTCTTTTGCACACTTTTTTTTTTTTTTGAGGGCAGTGTCACTGGCCCTCATATGTGAGACCTGAACTGGGGCTGCTGGCTTCCCAAGCCAGCGCTTAACCACCGCGCCACTCGGCCAGCTCCCTTTGCCCATTTTTAAATGGGGTTATTTGTTTCTTGTTGCTGAGGTGGTGTGTTCTTAAACTAATAGCTTTATGCTGGCTTTCTAATACCCTACCTAATACCTTTGCTGACTGTGACAAATGTGGTACTCCTCTGGCACACCAGTTCAACAAGTCATTTCTAGCAGCCCAGCCCAGACCCTAGAGTAGTCTGTCTCTTGTAACTGAGTCCTGACTGAATATACTAGTATAGGCCCTTCAAGCTGTCATTTGTCAAAGCCAGTGAAGTACCCAAAGTAAAGGCTTCACGCTCTCTCATAAAGGCCACATTCTTGTTCAATTCTAGGTAAGGCAAAGTAACTTCATGTTGCTTTCATTAATTTCCCGGAAAATTAATAAAGCATATTATGAATTTTATCATCTCTTCTAATAAATAGATATGCTCTTGCATTATCTTTAGAATGAATGACATGTTTTATTTCAATAAGTTGTACAAATATTTTTTTCTCAACCAAGCAAGCACTTTGTGTCAGTGGAAAAAGACTTGAGTAGTAAAATGTCCCATTAATAATTTAAACAAAACAAAGGCTCTGATCTGGCCATTTCATCTATTAAGTAGGCTCAACAGTATCAAGTATAAGAAAGTAGACAAATACCACACCACAAATGAAAGAACGGTGGAGAAAAGGGAAAATAAGAAAAAAAACAGTATCTAGTCCCTAGGATAACAGGAAAGCTTACTAGGTTTTTTGTTAGGCTATTTTTGTTTTATTTTTGGAGAAGACAATAGGGATTACTAAGATGATTACTAAGGCCTATATATGATGAGCACATAACAGGTTCTCAATAAGCATTATTAAATGCACAAAAATGAAGTAGCAACAAAATAATTTAATAACTCAGTTCCCTAAAGCCCTTGCAAACAGGATTAAAAACAAAACAAAACAAAAACCCTGCCTTTAGACTTGTTATTTCATTTTTAGAAGTATATTCTTAAAAAGATTTTATTACAAGTTTCCCTTTATTTATGCCTATTTTTAATTACAAAATTTTATTACAACCTCTTGAGGGCTTCAGACAGTTTTATATCAACAAATTCAGAATGCCAAGAGAAGACCCCTGATCATTAATTTGTAAATGCATCAGAAATCAGGACCTGGTATTCAGGTCCAAAGGTTCAAAACTTGATTTTCTCAGTGTCCCAGACTTGATCAAACCAATAAAGACTAAGAGCAAACTCATAAGGTACTGAAGGATACACTAAAATGTTAACACTGGACACTTAAAATGTCAAGAAAGAAGGTTCCAAGCACCTTGTCTCAGGCACAACCTTTTACAGTTTTGAAGTATGTAGGGGGATGATTTAATAGTCAGAATGCTACTTGTAGAGTAAATAATCAGAGCAAAGAAAAGCAGATGATCTTAAGCAAAATTTAATCCAGACTCTAATGAGACCTAAAGTAACGTCCGTGCCGCACAGAGTACATGTCTAGAAAAGGCTGTTCACATCTCCTCCTCCCCCTCCTCCTTCTCCTCTGCCTTCCCCGCCAGACATTTGCTTTCCACACATGCCCACATTGCTGAACCATTTAATATGAAGACATTATGATATTCACCATAAATTAACATCTTCTGATAATAATACTTACTACAACACCTAAGAAAATGAAACACAATATCACTCTAATAGTCTCCAAAATGTATTTTATATGTTTTTTTCCCCAAAATCAGAATTCAATTTAGGTTCACCCATTGCATTTGGTCATCACTTTTCTTTAGTCTCTTTGAGTCTAGAACAGTGCCCCATCTTTGGGAGGAAAGAGGAAGAACAGCTGAGTCAGAGCAGCTCTGCAGATTGACCTACATTCTGAATTTGCCTAGTTGCTTACTCATTTTCTCTACTCTTAACCACTATACTATGACATCAGGTTACGATCTCAGCTAAAATTAACACAGATCTCCAACAATAAGGATTCATGTAACTATTCTGATGACACTAGGGGTGTTTCTTAAAACATTAATAGTGTTATTAAAACTTTACCTACTATATACCTAAGGCTGTATAAATAAACCACTTTCTTTTGTCCCTAAGACCTTCTTTTTCCTATATAAATGACAAATTCAAACCTGAAGATGTCAATGAGACTAGGTAATCATTTTAATTTTAGACAAGTTAAAAAGAGGATAAAACAAGTACCTTCAGGATAAGAAAAGCACATTGGAAATAAGATCCAAATGATTTTTAGATGATTTGTAACACAGAAAAGGATTATGGAGAAAAGTAGGGCTTTTTTATTATGAAACTGTCCACTTTAAAAGACCCTTTTGCAGATAGAAATGGTGCATTTTCCTCAATGTTTGTCTGGAAATCTGTACTAACTATTTAGTTACCAAAATCAAGTAAATGCACATATCAATAATGCAATACAAATAGCTAGATAAAAAACAAATCTTGCCACTTCAGGTCTGCAACTATTCATTTCTCTTAAACTTTGTAACCACTACAGGTCACCAGCCCAGTATCCCTGTGTACACTCACAGTCAATAATCCTCTTCTTCCCCGCATGGTAACCACAAACTCATCTTTGAGATAATCCTTTGTTTTTCTTTATACTTTTACTACCTAAGCATGTATCCATAAGCAACATAGTTAAGTTTTGCCTGCTTTTGTATTTTATATCAATGGAAACACACTGCACGTATTCTTGAAGTCTTATATAAAAGTAAATTGCATGATTCACTTGTTATTAAAATAAAGTTTGAACCAGATCAAGCTTGGAAAAATTCTGAGGATTGTTAAATTGATAAAAACAGACATAAGATTAAAAATAACGTTAGGGAGCGGAAGTAGAAGACAGTTCTAGTGGCTTGCGGTATCGGCGGGAACAGCAGGGAGGCAGGAGTAGCAGTTGCAGGAGCTGGAGCTGCTGTTCCCAGATTAATCCTGATCAAGAAGACAACCTCCCAAAAGCACAGAAACTTTGTGGCAGAGCCCATGGGGGAAAACCCAGTGGGGAGCCTGGCCAGCATTGGTGAAGTCCTGGGCAAGAAGCTGGAGGAAAGGGGCTTTGACAAGGCCTATGTGATCCTTGGCCAGTTTCTGGTGCTACAGCAAGATGAAGACCTCTTCCGGGAATGGCTAAAAGACACATGTGGCGCCAACGCCAAGCGGTCCGGGGCTGCTTCGGGGGCCTCCGAGAGTGGTGCAATGCCTTCCTGTGATGCTCTCTGGGGAGCCCCCAATCTTGAGCCCCAGCCTGGAGTCTCCCAAGTTTGCAGTTGAGTGGAAGCTCCTCCCCAGTCCTCTACAAAGAATTGATGCCTACTCAACCTCCGACGCCCTCCAAGGTTTTCAGGGAGTTCTCTCCCCTCACCATTTCAACTTTTGTGGAAATCTGCCTCTTGCAAATCTGCCTCTTGCATGCATCTCCCTTATCTTTCCCCTGCCAATCTCGTGTCGATAATCACCAGTTTTTCTGAATGGATTTCTGCCCTCTTCCCTCACCCCCACTCTCATCTCCCATCTGTTTTATGCTATTTGGCTTCTCTTTTGGCAGAGCAGTCATTGTCCTTATAAAGTTTTTAAATAAATAAAGTCAGTGGCCTTTCAAAAACATAAATACATAAATAACATTAGGGAATGTAAACTAGTCATTTTAATTTGTTCATGAAGACAAAATAAAGGTGTATCAGGTAGGAAGAGTTAACTGCACTAAATAGGAAAGCATATTCAACCAGAGCTAATAAATTTGTTATATCCTTCAAAGGAAGAAGACAAGAGTACACATTGTTCCTTGGTGTGGATTAGTTAGTCCTTTCCAAGCTAAAAAGTTCCAGAAAGACTTGTTTAACTTTTGTAGGATAAGCACAATAAAGTGACAAGGATGATCAGCTATCCAAACAATACATCCTGCGTAAGAATACAGGGGCAGGATGCACAACTATTGATATTTGATATGTGCAGAGTACTGTTCCTTTAAAAGGATATATATCCTAACACACACTCCTTAAATTTTGAACTGTGTTCAGAACATTTTCAGTAAATAACAACAAGTAATAATTAGATTAGCTAATACTTAAAGCATTTACAAAGTGCCAAGAACTGTTCTAAGTGTTTTACTTATATGCTCAAATTATCCTTACAACAATCATATAAAGTAGGTACTATTATCTTCCTCACTTTACAGATGAGATAACTGAATACATGGGTTAGGTAACTTGCCCAAGATGAACTTGTACTAGTAACTGGTACAGACAAGTTTTCCACACAGGCAATCTCATTTCAAAGTCCATGTTCTTACTCACTACGCTACACCACCTCACATGAGCTGAGGCTCTTGTACTTCTAAAGGGGATGAATTTCATAAATATTAAATATTTTCTAGTATTCAGCAAAGAAATTTATCAAAGGTCTTCAATTACATTAGATAAAGATTACATCAATGAAACTGCCTATTAATGAAGGCTTTTTGAATCACAAGTTTGCACTGTTCAGTTTCAAACATACTGACTGCTATCTACAGATGTCAGATACTAAGGCATTCCCCAGCGACAGTTTTAAGATGCCCTCATGTTACATTTATAATATGTGAAGGATATTTACTTAGGTGAATCTGAAACAGGCCCTACCCTCAATGATTTTATAGTCTAGAAAGGAATATTAAATAGAGTCATTAAAAAAGAAGGTAAAGGAAATTACAGTTGCTAGTTCTTTATATACACTGGCTTACTCAATCTCAAAGCAACATTAATAAAGCTTTTACTTCTGTAATGTGTTAAAAAACTGAAACGTTATGGGAGTTGGGGAAAAGAGGTTATTTCCAGTTGGTGAGACCAGAGAAGAGTACTTAGAAATGACATTTGAGCTAATGGAGGGGTGAAACTGTGGATAGAGATAGAGATATAAAAATACATTAGCAGAGAAAATTGTATGAGCCTAGGTATGATATTAGGATATTAAGTTGAAAATATAAATTGGAGCCAGATCATGGATATCTTTGTCAAGTTAAGGTTATTCAACAGACAACAGGGAACCACTGGAGATTTTTGAGCAAGAGGATAACATAATCAGAGAGTGCTTTAGAAAAAATAATTGTCAGAAGAGTGCAAAACAGTGAGGCTTGCTGCTATTGAGTTGTTGGAGAAGTC
The DNA here is from genome assembly GCA_033961575.1 of Aselliscus stoliczkanus. Taxonomy (NCBI): domain Eukaryota; kingdom Metazoa; phylum Chordata; class Mammalia; order Chiroptera; family Hipposideridae; genus Aselliscus; species Aselliscus stoliczkanus. The sequence goes on from CM066729.1 coordinate 132,361,931, forward strand.
ATGACACGTTTTTGCAACGAAAAACAGAAAAAATACATCATGACTTTTCCGACAACCCAACAGAATGAAAAGTACTGACAGACTGAAGGAAGGAAACACTTCTAAAAAATAGAGGCACAGGATGAAGGAAATACTATAGCAGATGAAAAGACACCACTGTTTGCAATCTTTAAACTTGCTGATAGGTACCTTTCTTAAAAACAGCATTATGTGGACTACTGCATGGGGGGGGGCAGAGTAAACATTTCTTCCTATTACTCCCTTGGGCATTATATATGAAACAAACATGAGAAGACTGAAAGGTGATGAGAGGAAGGCAGACTGGCGAGGCACCTTGAAACAGGAGTAAAAACACGGTGGTGACTTGTCCGGGTGTTTTTGTTTGCTTATTTGTTCATGAAGACAAAATAAGGGTGTATCAAGTGAGAAGAGTTAACTGCACTAACTAGGAAAGCATATTCAACCAGAACTAATAAGTTTGTTATCATATATCCCAGACTAGATACTGGAGAAGCCAGAAACCTGGAAATGCCAATGGATTCAGACAAAGAGAGTCCCAAGAAAAGCCAGTTTTCTCCAGCCAAAGGGCCAAACAAGAGGCAGCTAATAAGCAAGACAAAACTTAAACAGTAACTGCTCCACTTCAAATGTAGAAAAACAAACTATGGTCTCACCTCCACTAGCAAAGGCCAATGGAAAGCCTGGACTCCTAACCTTGTCAGGCTGTAACTAGACCATACTCCCCGCTCCCTTGCCACGGGGGTGATCTCAGAGAAGGCCATATAGGGAGCAGTCTGTGATAACCGCCTAGCAGTAACAAGTCCATCCTTATCCATTAACACGGTGTTAGTGGAGACCGTATGGGGAGCCTGGACCCCACTCAGCACTGGTGAGGCACCCTCGCCACTCCTTGCTGAGGTGCTATCAGCGAAGGCCTAGTGGAGAGTCAGGACTAATATCACTGCCCAGTGGTGCCCAGTGGTAAAGAGACCATGCACAGTCCCCCATCCTCCCACTCCCTGAAGCCTCCCAGGGGAATAATAATGAGGTCCCCTACACCCTCACAGCCACCAGAGTGGAAACCCTGAACCTCTACCTGGCATTAAAGAGGTGGTGGCTGTAGAAAATTACAAAGTGAGTGAGTAACATTCTCTACAAATACAGATACAAAATTCTTAATGAAATATTAGCAAATAGAATTCAGCAATATATAACGATTATTCCATGAGTAGGTGAAGTTTATTCCAGGGATACAAAGCTGGTTTCAATATTCAAAAATCAAACAATGTAATCCACTGTGTTAACCAGCTAAAGAAGAAAAAACACATTATAGCAATTTAGGCAGAAAAAGCATATGACAAAAATTTTATCATGAACACTCATTCATGATAAAAACTTTCAGAAAACTAGGAATAGAGGGAGAATTCTCAATTTGATAAAGAACATCTATAAAATAACCTACAGCTGGCATACATAATGGATCAAGAAAAGCAAGGATGTCCACTATCAAACATAGCGAGCACAATAAGGCAAGGAAGGAAATAAAAAGTGTACACACTGGAAATTAAAAAATAAAAATATTCCTATTTGCAGGTGACATGACAACATACAAAGAAAATCCCAAGAAATCTACAAAAAGAAAACCCAAATGTCCTAGAACTAATAAGTAAGTTCAGGAAGGTTGTTGGACACAAGAGTAACATACAAAAATCAGTTGTATTTCTGCTGTATGCTAGCAATGAACCCATGGACAAAGAAATTCAAAATGTAATACCATTTATAATCACTAAAAAAAGAGAAATATCGTAGATAAATCTAACAACATATACAGGATCTACATATTGAAAATTCTGATAAAAGAAATCAAAGAAAGCTTAAATAAATGGAGATATTCCACGGTCATGGATTGGCTGACTCGACATAGTATAAAGATGTCAATTCTCCTCAAATTGGTATATGTTTAATACAATTCATATGAAAAATACCAGTGAAAAATTTTTTAGATATAGACAAGATTATCCTTAAATTTACATGGAAAGGTAAAGAAACTGGAATAGTTAGATCAATTCTGAACAGGAATACAGTGGAGGAAATTGCTCTAGACAATTTCAAGACTTATTATACAGCTACAGAAATTAAGACTACATGATACTGGCAGAAGAATAGACAAACAACTCTACTAAACAGAATAGAGAACCCAGAAATAGACTTACACAAATATGGCCAACTGATTTTTGACAAAGGTGCAAAAGTAATTCAATGGTGGATAGAGCAACTGAATCACCATAGGCAAAAATGAACTTTGCCTAAAGGTTCAAAATGGATCATAGATTTAAATGAAAAACTACAAAACTTTATTAGTTAATAACATAGAAGAAAATCTTCAGGACCCAGGGTAAAGAGTTCCTAAACATGACATTTAAAAGAACAATCCAAAACAAAACAAAACAAAAAATGATAAATTAGACTTTCACAAAATTAAAAACTTTTACTCTACAAAAGATCCTGTGAAGAGAATACAAAGACAAGCTACAGATTGAGAGAAAATATTTGCAAACCACATATCTGAGAAACAACTTGTATCTAGTATATATCAAGAACTTCCAAAATTCAATAGTAAAAAACCAAAAATCCAATTAGAAAATGGGCAAAAGACATGAAGAGGCATGTCACCAAAGAGGATATATGAATGGCAGATAAACATAGGAAGAAAGAGATCAACATCAAAAGCTACTAGGGAAATGCAAATTAACACTATGATGAGGTATCACTGCACACCTATTAAAACAGCTAAAATAAATTGTGACAATACGAAATGCTGGCAAGGATGCAGGGAAACTGGATCTCTCACACACTACTGGTGGAAAAGTAAAATTGTATAGCCATGTTCAAAGTAGTTCGGTATTTTCTTTAAAAATGAAACATACACTTACCATGCAACCTAGCAATTGTACTCCTGGGCATTTATCCCAGGGAAATGAAAATTTATATCTACACAAAAACCTCTACATAAATGTTCATAACAGCATTACCTGTAATAGCTGAACAGTGTAAAACACCAAAATATCCCACAATATGTAAAGAGTTCAACAAACTGTAGTATATCCATACCAATAAAAATGAAAAAACTATGGACACAAAATAACTTAGATGGGTCTCAAGGGCATCAGCTGAGTGAAAAAAGCCTATCTCAAAAGGTCACAAACAGCATGATTCTATTTATATAACATCCTCAAAATGACAAAATTATACAGATGGAAACAGAATAGAGGTTGCCAGGGGTCAGAGATAGTGTTGGGGGTTGGAGAGCAATGATAAAGGGATAAGCCAAAGGAGATCTTTACATTGATAAACTAATTCTATAGCTTAATTGGGGCAATGGTTATACAAATCCACTCATGATAAACTGACACATCACTATACACACACTTTAAACAAATGTCAATTTCCTGGTCTTGATATTGTACTATAATTATATAACCATTGCAGGAAACTGGGTAAAAGGTACATGGAAACTTTCTGTATCAGCTTTGCAACTTCCTGTGAATCTATAATTATTTCAAAATAAAAAGTTTTAAGTTTTTTAAAAAGGAACAAAATGTCCTAAAAATAGCATATGTATATATTTTAATTAAATAAAATATCAAACTATTAAAATAGTTACTTCTCTGGTGGAATCTTTCACTCTCTAAATTAAATATTTCTAAAATTTCTAAATGTTATACAATGAGCATGTAATGCTTAATAATCAGAGGGAAAAGGTCCTTTGAAAAAAATGAAAACAATATTATTTTTCACTGTTCGAAGCACATCGTCCTTAAATAAATACGAATAGAAATTAAGAAAATCAATTGAATTCAATGATTAACCCATGTATGCACATACACACTAAATAAAAGATAAAAAATAATGAGGCAACTAGCAAGACCAAAAAGTCCAAGAGAAGATCTGATTATAGATCCACTCCCTTCTCCCATAAACTGTGTGACTTTGAAAAACGACAACTTTTATCCTTTAAGAGGCCAAGAGGTGATAGAAACTAATCAAAGACATTAAATGCACCATATTTTGTAAATTAGGATGACAGATTTCTTACAATGTTAGAAATGGAAGTGAGTTAAGAGACCTGGAAACATTCTTTAATCTACACCTGAAGATGTAGCCTTTGATCTACACTAAGGCTAGAGAGTTAAGTAACTTTCAGACATAACTGAGAAACAGAACAGCAATACAACTGTGATTCCAGTTAACCGATCCAGAATTCTACATATCAACATGAGTTTCTCATAGAAAAACTTATTTAAAATGAAATTTAATTCAATAAAGTATTTCAACAGGAGCATTGCACTCACCAACATTTTTAAAAAGTATGTCACAGGCAATTGATTATTATTGACACCTAAAAGTACTCCCATCATTTAAGAATTTTGGAAGAAACTAGAAATTTCCTAAAGTGACAGGCACCGATAAGTGGAAAGACACAAACTATGGGCTCAATTATACAACATACAAAAGACCAAAACAACTTCTAGTTTCTCATTAGACAATCTTTAGAATACAGAGGATATATCGACAAAATGAAACTTTTACTCTTTGTTTTACAGAACCAATGTCCATCTTCAGATGGTAATTGTAATGATTTAAATATGCTGGATTTTTCTTGTGCTTTCACCTGATTTGTGTGTGTGTGTATGTGTCTGTGTGTGTGTGTAGCTGTCTGAAGCAACTGCCCTCTTTAAAAACCATACACTGACTTTAAAACCCGACATTCAAATTTAGAACAACTGAAAAAACGATTCACAAATACAAAATGTGCTGGTTTTGGAAGTTATTACTGATTTGGTATACAGTAAAAAATTTAAAAAGTTATCATTTCTAAGTGATGTATAAAACTTAAAGAATAATTTCCATATCCCGAGGCAAAAAAAAAAGGGAAGAAATTTTTTTTAATTGTATAAAGTTAGTGTCAATATATCATTCTTAGTGCAACCTTATAGTTGCACTCATACTAAAATAAGCTTAAATTCAATTTTAACTAATAAAGTTTAATACACACACAATAGAGACAAATTACACTAGTTTGTAGATCCATAAACTAGCACGTGAAAGTAACTTTTTATGAAAGCAAAGAGCCTAAACTTAACAATGTAGGAGGGCGAGGTTTACTTTGAGCATTTAGCTCTACAGTTTATTATATTTGGGACTATCAAGCCTTTGACATCCCATTTTTAATTTTTAATCCTAAACTTATTTTCAGTGAGCAAATAAAAACTATTCTCTTGATATTTATCAAAAATTATTTACTTTTTCTTAGTAAGCACAGGGCATTGTTTCTAAAACATCTATGAAATATGCTATCATTACAAAACAATTTCAAAGACCCTGAACCAATTTCTACCATCCATTTTTTAAACTCTAGCAGTGATTTTCTACTGTTTTGTTATGTCCCACTTCTGAGCAGAATTTGGGGCAGCACAATTAAAGCAATCAAATGGCCTCCTCAGTTACATCATAATTCTGCACCTCAGTTTTGGGACAGGTTTTGCTGCCGAGACCATGCACTCAATATATTATTATTTTCTTTGAAGTTATCATGTATACCAATGAGCACAAACCTTTGCCTTTAAACTAAGACTCTCATTATCAGGTTGCATTTAATTCTATACCACATCTAGAACTGTCTCAACTCAATGAATATGGATCAAATAAACAACACTGTATCCTCAGCTATAGCAAAAGTTTTTACACAATGGTAAAAATTTGTGGTAAATCTGATGAAGGGCTTGACCTGGCTGCACACCAGAGCACACCAGTAAAGAAGCCAAGCATACAAAACTATAATTCTTTTTTTTTTTTTTTTAAAGATTTTATTGGGGAATTGGCAGAGGGGAACAGCGTTGGGGAATCGGGGAAGGGGAACAGACAAGTTGCTGTCTTTTTGTTCTTCAGTTTAGTTGTGGAGGATGTTGCTTCACTGTTGGTATCCTCTTTGCGCTCTTCCCGGATGAGGCAGATCGGTCGCTGGCCTCTGGCTTCTGGATGTCACTCACCGCGGCTTTTGGCAACTCATGCTTGGCTGCCAGCCGCTCACGCTGGCTGCAGGCCACTCACTGTAGCCTATGGCAGCCCACTGCAGCAGGGGCTGCAGCCCACACCATCACCGGGGCTCGCACAGCCCAGCTCCAGGTGGAGCTGTTGTTAGCTGTAGAGGGCAGTGTCACTGGCCCTCATGTGGGATCCGAACCGGGGCCGCTGGCATCCCAAAACCAGCGCTTAACCAATGCGCCACTCGGCCGGCCCCAAAACTATAATTCTTACTCTAATCACTAAAATAATATTTGGGCAGGCTAACGGTTTAATATATTGATTGGTAAAAATCATTGCTTTTAAATATGCTACACCTCCAAATCAAATCAAAGTAATAGAAAATGAGAAACTGGCTCAAGACTTCAAATTCCATTACAATATTATGAAATTATATTGGATTGGGGCCCAAAATCTAATGTATGGTTTTGGCAACCTTTGACGTTCATGCCAATATTATATTGATGAAACTGACATCAATTTAATTTAGTCTCAAAGTTCCAAATTAAAAGTAATTTGCTGGCATTTCCAATAACTCAGTGATAGAATTTAACTTATAGGAAGACTCTAAGTTAGCATACTTCATGATTTTCACCTCCTACTAGAATTTCCTGCCTGTCAAGAATTTTAAGAGACAAGATAATACACATTATTATCTCTCCATCCCTTGCCATAATTCAAAAGCTTAACAAAACCCACAATAAAAATATAAGACGAATGCAAACATACGTCATTACCTCCACAACTCTTTTGAGATACGTATCATAAAACGCTATTTTATAATGAAACACTGTGATGAAACCAAGTTTTCCTAGTTTCTGCCATCATAAGCAAGAGGAGCCAAGACAGACTCACATTACGTTACATTCTGTACTGAAGTGGTTATATTACTGGGAGGGCCCAGTGGGTGGTGAAGTAACAGAGCATTTCAGTATGGAACCATGAAGTCTAGACTCAGCTTCAGATGCAGTGATACTGGTGCTGTGTGTATGGGAGGAGAGGGTGCAGGAATATTCACTCCATAGGTCTGTCACAAGTTCACAGCCACATATTCTGATGGAAAATTAACCAGAGGCAGCATGTAAACACTGAATTGTTTTCCAAGTGTGCCTGGCCCATGCTCTGCTATTTTTAGTAAACTTCTTCATTTCACAAAAGCCAAGAGAACTGTAAGACCCAAAGTAAGAATCACTGTCATGTTTACTTTTAGTCAAGTGGCTCTTTCTGTTCCTGCCCCACTATTAATATCCCTCAATGTGTGACATTACACCTTAGAGAAAATCAGATCAAAACAAAACTAGACTTCATGTTTCCAAAACCACATGCAAGCAAAAATTTTAAATCACAAAGGTACAACATTATGTAAATAACTAACACCTTATTTGTAGGTAAATACAAACACATGACAGAAAAGACAAAAAAAAAAAATTAAGTTCCCCCCCAATCTCTGTGAAAAGTAAAGCATTTAGTCTGGGCACGATAGTGCAGTCCCTCCCTGTAACCTGCATCCATTAAAAGAATTATAATTAGCTCATATTGTATTCTTCCACTAATACCACAATCTTTGAAAAGAGATTCATGGGTAATTTAGCAGAATATGGATTTTTATTCATATCTCATGTAAGTCAGTTTGATATACAGAAAGAATCAAAGCTACAGAAGTTTTAAATTAAAAAAAACTAATTTAACCTTCACTAATAATATACTACCACAGAAAGAATGAAGACAGGAAGATTTCCATTCATAAATTAATGGCTGTGCTAGGTACGCCCTAAACGTTATATCCGGGCTATCGATAAGAATTTGGAAAGAATAGCTAGTTAATATGGTCATTCTTATAAGACAAAATAATAATAATATTCATTAGAACATCTGTGGTTCAACAGTTTCACAAAAACAATGCTCAAATTTCAATTCTCAGAAAAACGATGAAAATGTCTCTAAATTAACAAAACTATGGGCAAAGTTTGGAAAAAATATTGAGGCTCTAGTGAGTAACAAAATAAAAATGTTTACAAGTAGTTGTTCAATGTAAGAGTCTCTACAGAATTGTGGCGCGGTGGTTAAGCGCTGGCTTGGGAAGCCAGCGGCCCCCGTTCGGTCCCACATATGAGGGCCAGTGACGGTGCCCTCAAAAAAATAAATAAATAAATACATTAAAAAAAAAGTATAAATAAATAAATAAAAGAGTCTCTACAGAGTGGAAAGAGTGCTACTGAAATTAAAACTGACTTATTTACAGATGATTGCATGTTCTGCCATCGCAGCATGATGGCTTCTTCTGGAGTAATACAGGTTTTCTTGCCGTAGAGAAACTGTTATACCATAAAACTGATTTTCTTTACAATGAAGTGATTATGAGAACTGTCAAAGGGAAACAAAAATAAAGTAACTATCAGGCATGCTAATATATTAATTGTACAACTCCACTTAACAGTTTTTCTTTAATTTTGCAGTAACAGTAAGATGTAACCTAAATAGAGAGTTCTTATATTTCAGTTCAGTTCAACAAATTTTTACATGCCAAGATTTATTTAGAGCGAAGTATGAAGACAAAGTCTCTAGAAGATCTCAATCTGATGAGGGAAAACTGAAATATAAATCAACAACAGAAATACGATGTAAATGTCTTCAACTAAAGATTATTGGTATTAAGTTAAAGAAAAGGAAGTTGATCTTTGGACAAATCTAAAAACAAAGCTAAGAATTCCTCTCTCCCTTGAGGAAATAATTACTAGCCCACTGAGCATTTGAAGATATGGCAAATACAGTCTATACACATAAACCAATTTAAAAGCTTGTTGCAATCAGCAAACTATCATCTCGTGAAGACTGAACAGTTGATAACCATTTGGAATAGAAATACTTGATGACAAGTTTGTTTTGAAACGGGCAATAACTTTGTAAAAATCAATAAACAGATACGCAGTCGTAAAAGTAAAACAACATATAAGACGTGGCTCAAGGCAAAGGTTTCATGAAGCCATGTTATAACAACAATTACAAGAGGAAATTAACTTATTTCTATTAAAGTGAATATAACTGTTACAATCATTTTCTTGCACAATTATGGATTTGTCACTGTCTTCTATCAAAAGCCTCTGTGCGCCCACCTATTCCAGCTCTGTTAACGGCCAACGACAAGCATCCTCTATTCTATTTTCCTAGATCAGTGCATGAAAAATAGTATCCATACAGTATCTGCAAAATCGCATTATTAGTGGTCCTGCAAATGGGTCAAAAATACCCCTCCAGTGTTCAAGCGATAACTCCCACCCTGCAGTTACCGGTAAGAGGAAGCACCAGACCTGGAAGATGCGGCGGCGGTTTCATATCGAGTGGTACCCCCTGAACCCAGGCACCTGCCTCGGCCGCATGCTGGCCCTGTAGTAAATCCCTGTGCCAACCCAAGCTGTCAGTGTGGAACCCGTCCACACTGAGTATCTGTAAAACCTAAAGAGTCTCGATTCTTGCTTCGAGTTTAATGGATTTTCATTGAAAGGGAATGTATTCAATATCGGTCAAGATCTACATTTGTCTGTACATAAACTTAAATCTTAAAAAGAAATACAAACAAACAAGAAAAACCATACTGTTCGAAGAACTCCACATGACACCTTGATTTCAGGGTCCCTCCTTGCACCCTCTTTTCCCGCTGCTTCCCCCCAGTCCTTGGGGCAAAATCAGCGTCGAACACCGTCTCTCCCGCCCCAGAGGTTAACGGGAGCCGCTGCCCACCAACGAGAAAGCCCCGCACTCCAAGTCTATCCCCCTAGTGACTTTCGATGCGTTCAGACACCTGTGCAGATGCCAAAGCCCTACATGAGATCCCCAGGGCTCCTTTCCTTTTTGGACTCCGCTCTCTCTCTCCCCGGCCTTGGGGGCCAGGCGACCCCCCCTGAAAGACCCCCCCCCCCGGCAGCCCTCCATCCCTCCCGCCCCACCCCCACCCCGGCCCGCCGTCTGCGGGCGGGAGCATCGCGCCGGGACCTGCTCCTCCGATCCTGGCTCCCACTGCCAAGCCCAAGAGCATCTCCGCCTTCGGTCCTCTCCCATCACTCCGCTCTCAGAGCCCTCCAAGGCCGCGTCTCCCTCCGCCTCTACTTACCCCTCCGCCTCCGGCCACCGCCATCCCCCTCAGGCCCCGCGGCTCCACCGCCTCCATTTCCCTCGGGCTCCATTCTGGAGCTCCTGCAACCGTCTCCCGGGGCCCCTCCGCAAGCCCCGGCTTCCTCCCTGACCCCGACTCTCCCCGGGATGCAGGTGGCCCCGTAACGCCCCTCTCCTCAGCCTCAGCATCTGCTCACCTCCGCGGGCTGCGGCGGGCTCCCCTGACCCACCTCCGAGTCGGCGTCCGAGCCGCCGTCGGAGTCCGGGACGCTCCGAACCTCGAGCGGCGGAGGCGGAGCCCGGGGAGGGGAACCAGAGTGGAAGCGCGGTCGGTGGCGGCTGCGCGCAGGCATCGCTCCCGCGCGGGTCTTCGCGGCTCCCGCAGCCACTCTACAGCCGAACCGGAACTGCTTCGGGAGGTGGGGCCCTGCGGGTGGGAGGCGGAGCCTGAGGCACGGGGGCGGGGCCCACACCGGAAGGAACGCGAGGCTCAACATGGGCGCGAGAGAGCCACAGCGAGAAAACCCAGCCACAGCGAGAAAACCCAAGAGCGCGTGCGTCAGGCCCACAGCGAGAAGATGAGGCCAAAAAAGGGGACGGTGACGATGAAGCGGGCCGATGGGATTAGCAAATGGGGTTTGAGGACAAGAGGAAGTTATCCTAATGCTTTTAGAGGGAGCCAGCTCCTCGCCAACAGCCAACTCACAATGACCATTGTTACCGTTCGTTGCCCCTTTACTCTCTTGACCGCCCCTATGCCACATGCCATATAGTTCACTTAATTCTTCTGCCAACTCTATAGGGCCAAGAGACTTGCCTGAGGTAGGGCGGTTGATATGTGTCAAATCTGCCTAACTTCGGACCCTGTGCTCTGCTCACTCCACTATATGACCCCAGCCCGAGGGAACGGCCCAACCGCTGCCTAGCATTAGCACAAACCAAGTCCAAAACCACCTGCGACCTGCGCCCCAGCCCCTCTTTGGCTCCGTTTCCCCAAGCAGTGCCAGGCAGGCTTCAGTGGCTCTGATGAGGGTAGGCACAGTTTCTGGGGTAGATGGTGCAGACCGCTTACATGGGACGACCTGGGGTGGACTTTACCCTCAAGCTGGACTCAAGGCCAGGGGCTTCCCGCTGCAGCTTGTACGCCTCCCAGCCCCGTCAGGGCCTTCATGAAGCCATCCAAGAGCAGGCAAGATGTCTCACTTCTTTTGCTGATAACTAGTTTTGGCAAAAGGACAGATAGAGACCTTTCTCAGTTTCTATTATGGGGACAAAAGCCCTTACAATAAGAGGAATTTCCCTCCTGACCCAAAAATGTTTCTGATGACAGGCCCTTTCCTTTGGCTTTTCAGAAAGTCTTGGGCAATACTTACTTCCCTTCTCCCCCTTTGACATACATGGCACATTTCCACCTTCATTTTTGAGAAATCTGTCATCTTTACTACAGAAACAGTGTTCAAACGTTCACCCATGAATCCTGTGGGCACCCTTTAAATGAGGTCTCCATACCTTCCTCTCCACAGTTCTCTGACTCTACAACTCAGGATGTTTCCTGAGCCCTATAATCCAGAGACTCATTCAACAGCCATACATACGGTTCCCACCCAGACCTGCAGAGCTTTTTCTGTCATTCATCCTTGGAGCCAACCACCGCCTGTCTACCTAGATCTCCATTTTAATTCAGTCCTCAGAACCAAATAGCCTGTTCAGTGCTCTAAATGTTTTTTTTTTAAATGTTTCATAAGCATCTACTGTATGTTAGAGACAGAATAATCTTTGTTTCATTTAATCCTCACAATTCGTTGAGGTAGGTGTAATTATCCTTACTTTACAGAAGAAACTGAGATGGAGAGGTGAAATGACTTGCAGAGGTATGTCTGATTACATGTGGTCACCGAGTTTGGGGTTAGAGGGGTGGCTCGGGGAGGAAAATGTCCTGTTCTCTCTGGTGGCGCCTGTGACTTGCTGAGTCACTTCCTCCTGTTCCACCTGTCCCTGCCAATCTCTTGAAGGAGAAATGACACTGGAAAGGCAGAGAGGAGTGAATGCAGAGACAGAAGAGTGGGTGGGCTGGCCCATGGCTGAGGCCTCGCTCCCAGAGTTGAGGGGAGACGCCGAAGCCACACCTTGCCCCAGCGTCCTGGAACTGGAGGAGCTCCTGAGGGCCGGGAAAGTTTCTTCTTGCAACCGGGTGGATGAAGTTTGGCCCAACGTCTACATAGGAGATGCGTGAGTGGTAGCTGGCTGAGAGGTGTGGGGTGGGAACAAGGAGAGACAGTTCTTGGGCACTTTACCAGAGATTGGGGGCCAGAGAACAAGGAGAAATAGCTTTGCTCTGAGCATCCTAGGCGGGGGGACTTGCTCTAGGCTGGAGATGGTGCAATGAATAGATGTGGCCAGCAGGGGGGAGGACTTTGTCTGAAATTGAGGCTCTCCCAGAGGTTCTTGAGAGCCTTCTGGCCCATCCAGTCCTATTGGTGAGTCTGGGGGGCAAAGGCCTGGGGAACGCTGATTTGGGGTATGAGTTCGAGTGGACAGACAGCTCCCCTTCTTGGTCCCAGCCTCTGTCCTCTGGACACAAAGTGGGTGAGGAAGCTTGATTAAAGGTGAATCAGGAAAGGTGGCACTTCTAAACATTCACAGAGTAGAAGCAGGTATGAGGCAGTGGCCAGGAGAGGCCGGAAGTGTGTGGGAGGGCATGGGGCAGGAAGGGAGGGGCAGCTGGATCTGAGGGGTGAGGCAATTCTTTCCTTCCTGTACTGGCCAACGCAGGGCAGATCACCTCAGGAAGCAAAAAGGGGCTAAAGATAATTCCCTATACCATCAACTCTCCCACCAGAAAGCTCTGAGCATGGGGCTGTGAGCTGTGGATCCCAGCTCAAGCTTGTTGGGGTTTTTTTTTCCAACTGCCTTGAACCAATGTCTCTGTCCCTCTGAAGTAGAGTGTCTAGAAAAGCCTTTTTCCTGGACCCCATGGTTCAGCCAGCATCCAGCACCCCCTTCCTCCCTTCTCCAGGGCCACAGCAAATAACCGCTTTGAGCTATGGAAGCTGGGCATCACCCATGTGCTGAACGCCGCGCACGGGGGCCTCTACTGCCAGGGTGGCCCTGACTTCTACGGCAGCAGTGTGAGCTATCTCGGGGTGCCAGCCCACGACCTCCCTGATTTTGACATCAGTGCCTACTTCTCCTCTGCGGCTGACTTCATTCACCGTGCCCTCAGCACACCCGGGGGTAGGACTTGGGGTCTGATCTCATATCCCATCCTGCTCAGTCATGAGGGGATGTCCAGTTTCCCTTCAAGCATCAATGCCCTCCCATCCCTAGTTTTTATAAAAGTCATTGTTTTTTTAAAATCCTCTGCTCAGTGCTCCAGTGATTTATCCAAGCACATTGCTTTACAGATGGGGAAACTGAGGCCTAGAATACAAGGTCATGTCACGAATTAGAAGCAGCCCTAGGACAGGAAGCCAAGTCTCCCAAACAGCAAAACAGTTCTTTCTCTGCATCACTCAGCCTTGGGAAATCTCTATCTGGCACCTAGATGTCTGGTTTCTGCCCCAAAGTACTTTCAAATGGAAAAAAAGAAAAAAAGAAACCCCAAACTTCTAATACCCAGGGCACAGCAAAAAGAAAAGGACCTGGGGTGAGCTGAGCCCCCAATTTGCGTTCATCCTGGGTGAGAGCTGTGCCCCTTGCTACTTGACCCTAGGCAAGCCAGTGTCTGTCACTGGATTTCCATTTCTCATCTGTGTGATGAGAGAGACAAGACGATGGCTCATAGCACTTCTTAACCGCCAAAGCACTTTGACATCCATTTGTTCTTCATCCATTCACTCGCCTGCTATTCATTCTCTTCTCTGTGTCAGGCACTGAGCTAGATACAGGGAATTCACAAGGTAGGGTGCCTACCCTCATGGAACTTGTAGTTATATGTTTGGTGAAAAAACAGTCAACATGTAAAGTAGTGTGAGGGCTACTCATATGAGTCGGCAAATGTGAAGAGCTATGGGAACACTGGGCAGGGGAGCTCAATTCAGAGGATCGGAGATGTAGGATGACTTCCCTGTACAACATGCAAAAAGGATCAGCTGCTCTGTGATTTCAGCGATACCATATGTGGTTAGGAATGCCTATGCGAGGAAGCCATGTCTCAGCTGAAACCTAACAGATGAGTAGTGACATTAGTCAGACCAAGAACAGGGGAGAAGGTTTACAGGAAGTTGGAATAGCATGTGCTGAGGCTGGAGGCCAGAGACCATGACAACTTCAAGGAACCGAAAGTTACCCCATGCTCTTAGAGCTGAGGCTTGGGGTGGGACAGCCCAAGATGAGGCTGCAGGACCATCAGGGTCTTATAACCCTTGTGAAGGACTTTAGACCCCATCCCAAGGGTAGGCAAAATAGGTGTTGGTCTACCTACTTGACATATCAGGAAACTGAGGCCCATAAAGGTTGAGTGATTTGCCCAGGGTTTGTCACAGAGTACACCCAAAGCAGAGCAGGAAAAGGAACTTGGGTCCCCACCTCAGCCCCTGGGTGGGCCAGCTGGTGGGAATGGGTCTTTCACCAGGATGTCTTCCTCAGCCAAGGTCCTGGTGCACTGTGTGGTGGGTGTCAGCCGCTCTGCCACACTGGTCCTGGCCTACCTCATGCTGCGCCAGCAGATGTCCCTGCGCCAGGCAGTGATCACCGTGAGGCAGCACCGCTGGGTCTTCCCCAACCGAGGCTTCCTCCACCAGCTCTGCCAGCTGGACCAGAAGCTGCGAGGTGCAGGCCGGAGCTGAGAGGCCAGGTGAGGGCTGTGCCAGGTGTGAAGGGGCAAGGGGGCAAGATTGGGTGCAATTAGAGGCCAGGTGAGAGCTGGGCAGGAGAGATGGAATGAGACCAGTTCAGAGGTTGGTTGTCAGGACTGTATGTGGCTGGAAGTGAGAGTTGAAGGGGGCCTGGCCCACTCACTCCCCAGCGCAAGGTCTTAATAGGGCCTGGCCAAGGTAGGAGGACCCTCTGTCTCTCCCAGCCCATCCAGATTCTTTAAATCCAAGAGAGGATGGAAAGACTAGGAAAAAAAGGGGTGGAAAGCATAAAATGAAAGGGGTGAGGCCTTCCTACCTGGTCCTGATGCTGACCTGCCCTACCTCCTCAACCCAAAGCCTGTGGGGACTCACCTAAACCCTATCAAGGCAGCAGCACAGCCAGTCCTGGCACTGGGATGTCTGGACCTTCCCACACCTCTGCATACCTTCCCTTCAGGTCTGGACCTCAGCTATAGCTCTAGGGGAAAAGTGTGGCTGTAGTTATCTCTCCAAGCTTATTTGTTATTATCATTCTCATGCCAGCCCTGCCTCATGCCAGCCCTTCCCATGTGGGGAAGGAGAACAGGTGTTCCTGCCACCAGCCCTGACCTCCTTCCACAGGCCTGCTTGATATAAAGTTCTCCTGTTGTCATGTCCATCAGCTCTCTGCCTGAGACCCAGTACCCCATTCCCTACCTGCCCCGCACCCTATCTGATCCCAGAGATGAGATCTAGGGAAGGACCTTTCCTAACCTTCTGGGGACTCCTCAGGGACATAAAGGTCTCACTGAAGACTAGTCAGACTCCTTCTTGCTCCCATTTACCTCTGACTTCCTGTTCTGTATTCAGTGCATTTGAAGCAACAGCACAAAGGGAACAGATCCCTGATACCTCCTCTCCCCAAGCCATGTCCCCCCTGCTGGAAGCCCCAGTGTCCCCAGCTACCCAGGAGAAGGAGTTAGGCTACCCTGGTAGCAACCCTGCTTCTCAGGCTCCCAGCCCACAAATGGTCACTGAGGTGCTGCTTCAATTTCTTTGGCATCAGCCCTGTGTTTTCCTCCAGCTCATTTGGGAGGAGGCAGAGGTGTCTCTTCCTGGGGTGGCGCCAGGATTGTGAGGAAGCTGCGGAGCGCCCACTGCCCTTCTCCCACCATGTCCAAGCTTGGTGTGGCCCCAACGGCCCACCTTTCTCACATTCACATCCCTGCTGAGGGCAATCCGTTGGGGGGGGGGGCGGGTTAGACCTTCAGAGCTGCCCTCCATTCCCCAGACCACGCCCCTAATGCCTGCTACCCATACTGCTTCTTTTCTCAGCTCTCCTCAACCTTGACTTTGGCTGGGCCACACCATCCATTGGCCCACGGGACAGCTAGTGGGGAAGGGTGACTGGCCTGGGCTCTCCTGGGAGTTGGAAGAGCAAAAGCTTTCTCCTCCTGCCAAGAATTTCCCAGGGTGTGGCCTGAACCCCCCCCCCCCCTCACGCAGAAGAGCTGTTTTGGTCCCTGAATGCATAGTCAGCCCAAGCACTTTAGCAACACCAACCACTTCCCACATGCTGCCAGGAGAATGAGCATTTTGCGGGGGTGGGGACCAGGGCAGGATGGAGTGCTAGCTAGGTTTAGAGTTTGGGGGTGAGTGTAATAGAAGAAACTTAGGGTTGTAGCTGGGGTTGGGATTAGGCCTGGAGCTAAGCTGGGTGGGAAGCTATCGCGGGAGCTCTGTGAGTATGGAGAGCCAAGAACGGCATGCATGTTCCCACTCTGCTCTCTTCTAAGCAGGTTTCAGGAAGCTGGCAGAGCAACAGATGTCTGATCATGCCCAGTCACCCCATTTCCTAGGCCTGGGGATCTTAAATACCTTGACTTCCAACCTCGGCGTCTTTCCCATCAGACGGTTGGATTTGGGGGAGTCAGCTGGGCTACAGCGTTGCACAATTCTCGGGGTGCCACCTACCAAATAGTCTGTGCAACTGGACCCCCCAGGAATTGTGCAGTGCGCAGCCTGTGCCATACACAGCAGCCCTGGGGCTGGGAGCTCTGAAAGATGAGGGGGCTGTTGGGAGAGGTCATCTCTCTCCATAAGCCCTGGGCCCCAAACCTGCCTCCTCATCTCTCCTAGTACCTGTATCCACTTGACCTTACCCAAAGGGCTCAAAGCGGCAGATTTAGGTGGCAGCTCTGGCCCCTGACCCGGCCAATCTGGGCCTTGGTTTACCTGCCTGTAACATGGAGCTCATCTCTCCTCTAGAGCTGGTCCTTACTCCCTGCCATGGGGCTCTGCCACTTTGCCGCCCTGGCACTGGCCCTGCTGGTGCTGCTGGAGGCTCTGGCCCAGGTGGACACCCAGAAGAGGGTAAGAGTCCAATGTGGGGTCCGCCTTCGAGCCTGCTCCTCCATCTGCCCCCTCCAGCTGCCTGCATTCAGCCACTCTTTTCAGCCCCCACAGGTGGGAATGGGCTGCCCTCTCCTCCAGGTCCTGTGGCTCCTCTGCCAGGGACCACAAAGTCCCTTGGAAGGGGTGGGGAGAGGGGAGAATGGGAGGAGAGTGGAACGGGATTCCAAGTGTTCATGACAACCCTCAGCCCCGGCTGCCTCCACCAGTTCTCCCCAGAGCTCAGGGAGCCCCAGCAGGAGCTGAGCCCTACTCCCTGGAGCTCAGACTTCAAAGACCCATGTAAGTGTGGCTGTGGCTGTGCATAGGTCTCTGTGTGCATCTGCTATCTGGGAGTGTGAGTGGGGAAGAGTACTGATGAGGAGGGTCTCTGGAGAGTAGGGAGGGTTCTTCATAGGCCCAAATCCAAGGTCCCTGACTGACTACAGTTAATCCTAGGAGGGACCTTAAAAATCATCTTGTTGGTCTCAAGGGACAGTGAGACCTGGGCCAGGAATGCCTTCTGGGGGAAGGAGGAGCTTGGCAAAGGGCAGAGTGGCCTCTGGACACACAGCTTCAGACTGCAGGCCAGGCTGGTCTAAAGATCCGCTCTGAACTCCCTTATCACCTTTGTCTGTCTGTCTGTCTTACCATGCTTCCCTCAGCCTGAGTCTTCTAGATCTTAATCCTAGGCCAGTCCTGTAATCCTCAGTCCCCAACTAAAGGCCATTGGATCTGGGTTCTGATGTTGGCAATGCCACCAGTTTGTGTGATTTTGGCTGGTCTCTTCCCTGTCCTCCTCCATAGAAGATCCTTCCAGCTTTAACTTTCTGCCCATGCTCCACACCACACTTGGAGGCCAAGGGAACTTTTAAAATGGCTGATTCGATCTTCCTTTTCCCTGCTCCACGATCAACATACGAAATACACGCACACCACAGGCAACCCCCCCTGCCAGGCTGTCTTTACTTCTAGCAGGGCCAGGTGCCTGGCCAGGCATGGCACTGACCATGCCATGGGACCAGTGGGTGAGTGGGGAGTGGCAGAGGGAGGCCCAAGAGGGGAGCAGTACATCATGCTTTATAATTAAACTCAAATCAAAAAATAGAAACAGCATCAAGTGTGCAGAGACAAGAGGCTGGAAATCAGCAGCACAAAGTGCCCGTCAGAGAAGACCACAGCCTGGGCCAGATACCCCCACAGGTGGGTGAGTGCCGCTATGTCAGAGGGGCCACAAAGCATGCTGGGTAACGAGGGCCAGGGCACCTGTGCCTGTGTGTGTTGTGGTGGTGGGGTTGGGGGAGGGGTCAGGTTAGATTGGGGGCGAACTGGGTTAGAGATAGAGGAATAGACAAAGCATAGTACAGTCAGAAAGACCTGAGCTTGAATCCTGGCTCCCATGCTTATTGGCTGTGTGACTTTGGGCATATTGTTTAATCTCTCTGAGCCTCAGTTTTCTTTTCTGTAAAATGGGGATGATATTACCTGACTTGTAAGGAAGGGTCCTGTGAGGATTCAATGAGGAAATGTAAGCACTTAGCTCTGTCTGGTATATAGTACATCCTTAGTGAGTGTTGAATATAATAATAATAATCATTATACTTAGAAAGAAACATCAGGAAACAGAGATAAAGACCAAGCCACATTGTCTTATGGGGAAATTACCCTCTATCCTGAGATCTCTGGTCCCACCTGACCTGTGGCCACAGTCCCATCTGACCTGCCGGGGCGGGTGGGGGGAGGGAGGAGGAGGAGGAATTAGGAGGAGGAGGAATAGGCAGAAAGAGTGGGCAGGAGGGAAGAGCAGGGGAACATCTCCTCAGCCGAGGAGGTGGGTAGCAAACAGCTGCCCCTCTGCCCTGAGAACGCCTGTGCCTTGGCCCAAGGCCACCGGCATGCAGGGTGTGCTGGGCGGCTGGGGAGCAGCATGAGCTCCTGTGAGGGGTGGGAGACGAGCGAGCCAGGAGGGCAACTTAGGAGAGACACAAAGGCAGAAAACAAGTGTCTGAACTTGCAAATAGCAGCAACACAAGAGCAGGAAACGTGCTGCCTACAGATGCAGCTGTTCAGCTTAGAGGGGAGATGCAGGAAAGAGGCAGAATGAGGGCTAGAGTGAATGAGAAGAGCCAGGGCAGCCCTTTCCCCGCTTCACCCTCCGGTGGCCGAGGAGATGTGGGACCCTTGGCAGCCAGGTCTGGGGGCAGCAGAATCCAGGGGAGCTGCTGCAGCCACAGACTCCCCTTTCTTGGTTGTGCTTCGAGCTTGAAGGGGCTGGGCCTGACTCAGGCTGGCAAGGTGGGCTGGACCACCAGTGGAATGGAGCAGACACTTGCGGGGTGCATCCATGAGCTTCAGGAGTAAGACCCTAGACAGGACCTGACAAGGAATACCCCTAAGTCCAAGGAAAAGGCCCCATTCTCCAGACCTGGTCCAGGATCCCCTAGGAAACTGGGCTGGGGCTGGGGCCTAGCAGCCCCCAATCCCTGGCCCCTCTGCTGTCTCCTCTGCCCAGGAGCCTCCAGGAGAACCAGGGTCCAGCTCATTCAACTGCGAGACTCCCACTGGCCACCAGGGGGCAGCCTTACCCTACGCCAAGCTCAGAGGCCCAAGCCCCGACCTGCCAGGCTTCCCAAAGCCCCAGCTTGCACCACCTGGGGCTCAAGCCCCAGATGGCGGCTCCAGACCAGTGTAACTTTTGGAAAACCATGGGATCTGGGGCTTACCCCCACCCCAACACATTACACTGATCTTTAACCCATAGTTGCTGCTTACCCAGACACTCCTCTCTCATTCTCAGGTCAGACCCCCAGAGACTCCTCAGTCAGGCAAGGCCAGGATCTTTAAAATGAGAAGAGAAATGTGGCTGAGACAGGAGCAAAGACTTGCTTGAGGCCACAGAATGGACGGAGGCCAGGCTCTCCTCCCTCCCTCTAAAGTTCTCTTCCCACCACTTCAGGTAGGCTCCCATCTCCATGAGGAGAGTTCCAGGTCCAAGAACCTTTAATCCCAAAGAGATGCCTAGCAGAGAGGGGCCCTGAGGTTTGGAAGGGCTGTGCTTCCCTCCATAGTGGCCTAGATCTGCTCTCAGGCCCCACCCCCATAGGCTAGAAGGGGAGGACTAGAATTCTAGCCGCTTCACAGTGTTTGTGCTATGGGCGGAATCTGCCGGGGCCCCATCCCTAAGTCCTGTCCCAGCACTCGCTCCCCCACTCCCTGCCCCAGACCATGCCCTAGGTAGGTGGCAGGCCCCTCAGCCTGCCCTGAGAGGTCACAGTGGGGGATGAAGGGGAAAGCTGGGTCTTCACTTCCTCCCTGCCCACCAGCTGTCCGCTGGGTGAGCTTGGCCAAGCCAGTGTCCTTCTGGATGCCTGTTTCTCTTTCTGGTCCTGGCACTGCCTCCCAAAAAGGAAAGATGTTTTTCCCAGTTTGTACCTTCTCTAGTTACTGGTTGAGGGGACCAGGGACAGTTACCCAAGATAAGCACTCCTTCCCAGCACTGCCACAGACCCCTGTTCTGGTGCCACTGACATCCACGCTCTGTCGGGTCCCGGACTCCGTCAGCCTGCTGACCCCTGAGACAACCCGCCCCAGCTGGGTGAGGTCTGACCTGCAGCGCTGGCCTGGATCGAGGGGGTAAGAAGGAAAGTCCCGGGACCTATCGGCTGGTGTAACGGCCACACCAGGCTCCCCTGTAGAGGTGGATGGGTTAGTGACCACTCTCTGGAGTCCCCTCAGATGGCACCTGCAAAGCTTGGTGACGGACCAGCAGGATCACAGAACTGGATTGACACTGCAGCCTTGCTATGTACCGGCTGTATGGCTTTTCTGAGTTTCAAGTTCCTCCTGTGTAAAATAGGGACCTACCACAAGTGAGGCACCAGGCCCCTAAGAGGCGTTAGTTCATTCAGTACGGAAATGCTAACAAATGTTGTTCAGAGCCCAGGCCCCTAACTCCAGAGATGGACTCTACTCTCCAAACACCTTTAACTGGGAGGAGATGGGGGTCCGAGGACCAGCCATCGAAGTAGCAGAGAAGGGGGCTTGAGCTGAGCTGCCGAGGTTGTGGAGAGCCACAGCTATCTGAGGTCTCCATCCCTTCAAAGTCCCAAGTGACCAGAGACTTAAGGGGTGGGGTTTGTACTGACTTGTTGCCACAAACAGGGAACTCCAAGGATGCCTTGGCCCAAGTTTCCCACCTCAGAGGCCTTTGGAGCGGGCTTCCCGGCTCCATAGCAGTGATAAGGGGTCGATTCCCTAGGAAAGGCTCTAGGCCTTAGCCCCAGCTGAGCTGGTTAATAACATCATGCGAACAGGCTGAGGCCCCTTCTGCAGCATCCCAGGGGCACCTGGGCTCTGCACCTTCCCGAGCCTCTGGGTCAGCTGGACCCAGCTTTGGGGACCCACTCTGTTCCAGGATGAACTCGCTGCAGGAGCAGGACCTCCGGAGGCCCAAAATCCACGGGGCAGTCGCAGTGCCCTCCTACCAGCCGCCTACGCTGTCCTCGCTGCAGCGCTTGCTGTGGGTCCGTCGGGCAGCCATGCTGAGCCACATCGATGAGGTCTGGCCCAACCTCTTCCTGGGAGATGCGTAAGTACAACCCACGTGGGTGTAGGGGGGCGGGGAGAGAGAAGGGGAGCATCTCCCAGAGTCCTCTAGGGGCACCGGTGGCACCCTTTTTGTCCGCCACCATCTCTCTGCACGTGGTCTTTTATATTATTCTTTTAATTGTGGAAGCAGAACACACACAAAAAAAGTGCATAGAGCTTATATGAACAGTTTCACCACCCAGGTCAAGAAGTAGGACATTACTTGTGCCCCAAAAGCCCCCACCAAACCCTTCTTATCATAACCTTTTCCCTGTAGATAAGTGTTGAAATAATTATTTCCTTGCTTTTCTTTATAGTTTTACCACGTATGTACTTAACAATTAGTTTTGTTTGTCTTTTAAAGTTATGTGAATGGAATCATACTGTGTGTTTTGTGCCTAGCACAATTTGCTCAAAATCGTAAGATTCACCCATGTTATTGTGTGTAGCTGCAGTTTATTCATTTTTAATTGTTGTATACTATTCAATTATACAAATACACCATAGTTTATACATTCTTATGAACATTTGAGTTGTTTCCACTTTTTGGCTATTATGAACAGTGATCCTGGAAACAGTCTAGTACACGTGTCCTGGGAATACACACATGAGTTTTTCTAGGGTGTATATAGAGAGAGTAGAACTATGAATCATTTTCTCTCAAAGTATTTTAAAATTTAGAACCTATGGACCAATACATGTGGATTTTAGAAAATTCCCTTAATTTTTAGAAAATAAGAATCAGTATCTTAACAATATGGCAAATATGCTATCCCCCTACAGATAACCAGTAATAAAATCCTTGTTGACTTTTTAAAAATGCATATACACATACATACATAAATGCTGTTTCACTTTTCTCTTCTTTACAAAAATGATTTTACTTTATAACCTCATTTTGTAATCTGCTTTATATAAAAGGCCTTTTTAATGGAATCATACTACATGTATTTTTGAAAAATTCTTAATATTGTTTTGTATTCTGCATTTTTCACAGGTTCTCAATATAGCACGAATACCTTTCCCTGTTTACTTATATCTACCATATTTTAGGGGTATTTCACTTACCTGTACATACTCAGTCTCCTATTAGAGGATAGTTAGTGATTTCCCCCTAATTTTTAACATCTTAAATATCATTAATCCAGTTTATATCTCTGTGGGCACAGTTTGGATTCTTTCTTTAATTAAGTTCCTAGAAGGAGATTTGTTGGGCAAAGTATAGTATGTTTACATTTTTAAAGCTTTTGATGCAATGTGACCAAACTGCTCTCCAGAAAAGTTGGCCTGAGTGAAAGGGAGTCTTGAACTCTAACTTGAGGAGTCCTTTACCCTGGCCCGTTCACTGGTTCCAGTCTCTACTCTTGGAGGAAGGGCAGAGGAGGGAAGGGGACAAGTTCCAGCCAGACCACAGCTGACCCAGGGAGACCTAGCCCCACCTCCCAGCTCTCCTTGTGCCCTCTCTCCAGCTATGCGGCCCGGGACAAGAGCAAGCTGATGCAGCTGGGCATCACCCACATCGTGAATGTCGCTGCGGGCAAGTTCCAAGTGGACACAGGTGACAAGTTCTATCACGGAATGCCCTTGGTCTACTATGGCATTGAAGCTGATGACAACCCTTTCTTCGACCTCAGTGTCTACTTTCTGCCTGTTGCTCGATACATCCGAACTGCACTCAGTGTTCCTCAAGGTGCGCTCCTGGGGAAGGGACTGGGGTGGAGGCGGAGGTGGGGGTGAGATCTGGGGCCATCCATTTTTTCAGTAGCACTGAGAGGAGGAGTGTCCTGAGACACAAACCTTTCCAACATCCCTCCCATGCCATGGGGCAAATAGCTACTACCGTTCAGTGGGCATCCCCTTCAAGGACACCCTGGAAGCCAACAATCACAGGCACAACTAAGGTCCATTGTGGTCATCAGTATAACCATATCCCTCAGTAAGAGACCAGGTGTTGTCAAAAGGTAGAGGACCTAGCAAAGGCTCTGGATCAGGCTCCTCTAACATGAGGCCTTGGCCTAGGGCGGCAGGGGCAGGGGAGAGGGCAGAGCTAGGCAGGGCGACAGAAGGAGGTAGATAACCCCTGTAATCTGCTGCAAACCCAGGGGACTCCAGGAGTACTGTTCTCCAACCCTGCCCTCCAACAACCCACCAGAGTTGCAAAGCTGTAATAGAAAGCACCTTGAACCAGGAGAAGGGAATCCCAGCTGCTATACCTTTGCTCTGCCACTAACTTGCTATGTGACCTGGGACCAGTTCCTTTCCCTCTCTGGACCTCAGTTGCCCAATCTGACAGTGAAGACAGTATTAGTATTCCAGGATGCTGTGATATGTGGCTGAAGGGTGGCCAGAAATATCTCTGGTTCCCAAACGGGTGGGTGGTATGAGGGCAGGTAGCTGACGCTAGGTTGGGTCTCCCTGCAGGCCGCGTGCTGGTACACTGTGCCATGGGGGTGAGCCGCTCTGCCACGGTTGTCCTTGCCTTCCTCATGATCTACGAGCACATGACACTGGAGGAGGCCATCCAGACGGTGCAGGCCCACCGCGCTATCTGCCCCAACTCAGGCTTCCTCCGGCAGCTCCAGGTTCTGGACAACCGACTAGGGAGGGAGACCGGGCGGTTCTGACCTGGCGGGCAGCCAGGAGCCCTGACCTTCCAGCCAGTATGACCCAACCCAACCAGCCTGGCCCTGGGGACAGCAGTGTCTGCTGTTTCCAGTGACCTTGAGATGTACATAGCAAGTGGGGGCTCAGCGGAGGCAGAGGCAAGAAGAGCTGGGTGGTGACCTTTAGTAGGAAGATTTTCCTGACCCAACCCAGAGATTCTTTATGCAAAAGACAGTTCAGTCTGTCTCTATAATAAAAAGTTCATCATAATAAAGTCAGGAGACCTTCTGGCATTTTGTGGGGTGGCCCCGAGGTTCCGGGAGGCTTCCCAGCTCTGATTCAGCAAGATGGCAGCCTAGGAGGAGTCCGGGTTCATGGCTTCATGAAGAGGGACAGCAGATGAGGAGCAATTAGTGACACCAGCTTTGGATACAAGAGGGAGGAGTGGGTACAGGTGCTGAGAATTAGCTGACCTTTTCTTTATCTTGTCCTCCTCATACATCACCCAAGAGCTAGGTTGCCTGAATAAAGACTGATGTCAGTACATCACCATCCTCTCCATGCCCACCCTATCAACAACCCACAATCAAAACGTGCTGTGCACAAATAACATCTCTTGACTCCAGTCAATCTTTGCATTTATACCCTACTTTCAAAAGGAACTTACTAAAATTACAGACACCTAGAAAACAGAGGCATGAAACAGGAGGATAAGTAGTTGTGGAGGAAACACCCCAGAAATCCTAGGGAAAGGGTGGCTATATGATAGAGCAAGACATTTAGTTCTGAGTTTCTTAGTACTTGTACCCCAATAAAACAATATAAAAGCCTGCAGGCTCCTCACCTGTAAGTGGTACAAGGTATTATGAGGATTAAATGGGCTGCCATTCCTTCTTCCTCTCTGGCTACTCCTATTGAGCTCTCGCCTCCTCCAGCTGACCTGTAAACGTCAAGGTTTCTCAGGGTTCTGTCCTCTGCCTCTTTTCCCCCTCAGTGTCCCCGCCATCCTGGGGATCTTCTTACTCCCACAGCCTCAGTTTACATCTCTAGGTTGATGACTCCCAGATCCATACGGCTGGCCCAGTTCTCTCTCCTGAGCTCAAAGCCTTTGTATCCCACTAGCCACCTCCATTTGAATACTGCCCTTGAACTTCAAAGTCAGCTGAACTTGTCATCACCCCCGACCCAGACCCACTCCTCTTCCTGGTCTGACAGCCACTGCTACCCAAGTCAGTGATGGGTGTCCCCATGGACTCCTGCCTCTCACCCAATTAGCCTAGCAATTCAATCTCCTAAATACCGCTTGGATCTGTTCACTTCACTTCATCTTTGTTGTGACTACTCAAGTTCAAGCCCCCCTCTCCTCTCATTGGGATTCTTTTAACAGCCCACGAATAGTCTCTCTGCCTCTAGTCTGACCCCTTCAATCTCCAGGCAGACATCTTACTAAAATGAAAATCTGATCTTGTCACTCCTCCGCTTACAACCCCGATGTACAAACACCTTGACAAAAGATAAAGATGGTTCATTATCTGAGGACTTCTCATGCCTCCAGCCATCTCTCTTTCAATTCTGTCCTCTTACCTAACACGTAATTAAGAAACAATAAATCCACTTGCAGTTTCCAGAACACACTACACTCTCACTTCTGGAAACCAGCATAGGCTTCAGGCTGTGCCATCTGATTGTCCCACTCTCACCACTGATGGGGTCTCCTTGAAGTTTTAGTTCAGATGTCTCTTCTGGGAAGCCCTCCTAGACACTCCAACCTGAAAGAAGTGCTCCTCCTCGGCTACGAAAATGTCCATCCACCCCTTGTGACATCCCCATCACTTGGAATTATAATCACCTATAATCGCCTTGTCATTCTCTTCCCACTGGCTGTCTCTGACCAGGCTTTCCCTGAGCTCAGTGTCCCCATGGTTCCCACGCTCTCTGCCTATGACCCTACGTCAGGTATAGCTCTGTGGTTCTGTGAACCAGCAGCCACAGGTTGGCACCACTGCCTTTCAGCCCTGTCCACAGAGGCCACCAGGGGGCATGGATCCCAGCTGGACCCAGGACTGGGCCTGCCTCCGGGGGTAACTGTTCTCCTCCCAGCTCCACTGCACTCTGGAGCCAGCTCTGCCCTCTCCTAGGACCTTAAGGAGCCTTTGCCCTTCTGGGCCATCTGGTCTATTTCCAGAGGGTAAGTGCTTTTCCTTTGCACAAATCAAAAAAATAAGGTGCCCCTGCTGAGCAAACCAGCCTTTCAGGCAGAAGCACTCCTGGTCTTGGTACATAAAAAAAAAAAAAAAAAAAAAGTGTCACTTCCTCCCCAACAGCCCCCACGTCAGGGTGCTCAACTGAGTGAGCTGAACACAGGTTATGTTTTAGCCCCCATTCACTCCTTCTGCAATTCGTAAACTGCACAAACATATGCCACTTTGTCTGGGATGTAGGGCTTAATATCCCTATTTTACAGATGCACAAACTGAGGCTCAGAAAAGCTGAAATGGGGCTGGAACGTGGCCTCCTGGATCTCTGGGCACTGGCCTCAAAGAGCAGGTACTGCCCAGTCAGCATCTCTGCTCTGCTTCCGCAGCACTTGGTTTGCCCCAATCCCAGCTGGCTGTTGGCTCCCTCAGATGTTCTCTGGGCCTCTTCCAAAACTGAAAGATGGCAGAGGGCTGTTGCTGCTGTGCCCAACCAGGCAGGGTCCCTTTCAAATCTAGGGATGGAAAACTGTTCTCAGTTCATCCTCAGGTGGTTGAGGCCTATCATTCTCCAGAGCAGACAAAGCTAGTCCCCACTTTGTAATCCCCCCTGCCCACCCTCAATTTTCTTGGATCCCCCTTCTGCCTGACAACACAGCCCTTGTTGCTATTTCTTGCTCATGCACTGTCAGCGGGACCCAAAATAGTGGCTCCAGGAGCCAGTCTGTAAATCACCATCCAGGCCTATGAATATGGGCCACCTGCTTCTGCTGACTGGGATGAGCCGGCCCACAGACTGACACAGAGCTGGGGCTTGAGTTTCAGCATGTCACCTTCTTGGGGCTCTGAGGGTTGGGCTCAGAACCTAGAGGTGCAGGGGGAAGAGGGAGGGGAGCCTGAGAAGGCAGGTTGGGGGGAAAGCCAAACATTTTCCAGAGCATCCAAGGAAACAGGTTGAGCTCCAGACACGCACCTCTGGCAGGAAGCCTTCCTGCCAGCCACACTTGCCTCAGGAAGTCTGTGATGATGTGTGTACTCTCTCTCCCTCTTCTCTAAAGCAGCCTCATGGAAGGAGTAGGGTATTGTTAGGAGCATGACTTTGGAGCCAGATGATGTGGGTTCAAATCCTACCTCTGCCCTCTTCCAGGCGTGTGACTTCAGTCAATCTCTCCATACCTCAGTTTCTCCATCTGTAACATGGGAGTCGTAATAGCCAACATATAGAGTTGTTAGGATTAAGTGGGGAATATAGAAAGTGCTTTGTACAACATGAGACCAGCTTTCAAAACTGAGAGCTGTGATTATTGTCATAGCACATAGTCCAGGGGCTCCTGGCATCATGTGCTACTCAGAACCCTAGTCTTGGACTAAAAGTTAGTAGTGCCATCAGTATGTTGGATGAATAAATGATAAAAAATCAGCTGACCTAGATGCAACATGGTATCCTGGACTGGACTCTGGAACTGGAAAAGGACATAAGTAGAAAAACTGGTGAAATCTGAAAAAAGTCTGTGGTTTAGTTAATAGTGTTACACCAATTTTAATTTCTTTGATAAATACACATGGTTATGTAAGAAGTTAATATTAGAGGAAGCTGGGCTGGCTGAAGGGTTCAGTTGGTTAAGAGCTCAAGCTCTGACCAATAGGGTCACTGGTTCCATTCCCACATGGGCCAGTGAGCTGTGCCCGAACTGAGCTGCTGCTGAGCTGCCAACAGGTGGCAGGATGGCTCAACTGGTGACAGCATATGCTCCTAACAACAAGGTTGCCAGTTTGACTCCTGCATGGGATGGTGGGCTACGCCCACCCGCAACTAAGATTGAACACGGCACCTTGAGCTAAGCAGCCGCGAGTTGCCGATGGGCAGCCAGATGGCGACTAGACTTGGAGCTGAGCTAGCTGCGCCCTCTACAACTAAGACTGCCTACAACTAAGACTGAAGGACAACAACTTGGCTGTTCCCCTTCCCCAATTCCCCCCCAAAAAAAAAAAATTAGAGGAAGCTGGGTGATGGGCGTACAAGAAATATCTCTACGATCTTTATAACTCTGTAATTTTAAAATTATTTCAAAATAAAAGTTTTAAAAAACTTGCTGACAATTAATGACTGCTTTGCATATGTCAGGCACTATGCTAAGTGCATTAAGTACATTGTTTCTTTTTCTTTTCTTTCAGTTTCATCCATAATCCTTTAATTCTTTAGAAAAAACACAAATCAAATATGGCAAAATGTTAAGATTTGACCATATTGAATTATGGGAAGATAGGCACTTGTTATCTTTCATATTTTGTATTTTTTAAAATATTTCCTAATTTTAAAAATAAAAAATAAATTGACTAATTTTTAAAATTAGAAAAATCCTAATCTATCTATTTACATTTTGAAATCTACCATCAAATGGATTTTAGGAAGTATTCTGAATTAAAATGGTACTGTAATTACTGGCCTAAAATATTACAAATTCATATTATTTTTAAAACCTTCAAGAGGCTTTAATGTGAATAATCTTGCTTCAAGAAAAAGGTAATGATGACCCAGTTTATAGTGTTTTGATGAAATAACTGTGATCAAAGAGAAACTAAGCCAGTAAGTCACATAATACATTATTTCATTTAATACTATTGTCCCCATTATACAGACAGGAACACAGGTGCACAGAGGTTAGGCAGGACAGCTAACTTTAACTGAGAGTTTATTAGGTGCCAGTGCATTAGGTCAGGATAGGCTAATGGCTCTGACAAAACTTTATTTCTCCCTCACAGCACAGGTTGATGGTGGCGGGGGTGGGGGGGTGGCAAGCATGCAGGGGATAGAAGAGGCTCGATATATCACTTCCCTTCTAGTTCCATGGGCCAGAACTCACTCACATGCTCACACCTAATTGAAGGGGAAGCTGGGAAATATAGTTTGGCATCGTGCCCAGGAAGAAGAGGAAACTGCAGATATTGGTGATCATCAACAGGCTTTTCCACAGCAGGCGTTGATATGAGTCATTAACATTCATTCAATTCTCATAAGCCATAAGAGGTAGATACTATTATTAATGTTCCCACCTTACAGATATGAAAACTGAGACTCAAAGTGCTTAAGTAAACTTTCTCAAGGTTACTTTGCTAGCAGTGGTAGAATTATACTGTAGAATCATTTCCTGAGCTGTGTTCTTAAGCATTTCCTGAGCCTTCATCCCGGGTTGGTCTTAGTCACTTGCTTGCCATTAGAATTTTTGGCAGATGTGGCATTTTGGGATTTCTAAAGCTGGTCATCATATGCCTTGCAACTTCTGCCTGGGTCTCTTGGAACACTCTCTTTGGGAGCCCAGAGCCACCACACAAAAAGTCTGACTACCCCCCAAACCTCCATGCTGAAGAGACCTGGAGTAGGTAAACTGGACAGTCTCAGCTGAGCTCAGCCTTCCAGCCTTGCAGCCAGGGCACAAGACATTTGCATGACCCCTTCTTGGATCCTCCAGGCCAGCACATCTGGCAGCCAAGTGACCTCTGTCAATGCCACGGGGAATAGAAGAACAGTCCCTCGAACCTGACTGAACTAAATCACGAGATGTAAGAAAATGCTCTTGGTTTAAGCCACTAAATTTTGGGGTAGTTTGTTACATATAAAGAAATAACTGGGGGGCTGGCCGAGTGGCGCAGTGGTTAAGAACTGGCTTGGGAAGCCAGCAGCCCCAGTTTGGGTCCCACATATGAGGGCCAGTGGCACTGGCCTCAAAAAAAAAAAAAAAAGAAATAACTGGGCCGGCCAAGTGGCGCATTGGTTAAGAGCTGGTTTGGGGATGCCAGCAGCCCTGGTTCGGATCCCACATATGAGGGCCAGTGACACTGCCCTCTACAGCTAACAACAGCTCCACCTAGAGCTGGGCTGCAAGCCCCGGTGACGGTGTAGGCTGCAGCCCCTGCTGCAGTGGGCTGCCATAGGCTACAGTGAGTGGCCCGCAGCCAGCGTGAGCGGCTGGCAGCCAAGCGTGAGCTGCCAATAGCCGCGGTGAGCGAGATCCAGAGGCCAGCGACCGATCTGCCTCATCCGGGAAGAGCGCAGTGACGATACCAACATGGGCCAGTGAAGCAACATCCTCCACAACTAGACTGAAGAACAAAAAGACAGCAACTTGTCTGTTCCCCTTCCCCAATTCCTCAATGCTGTTTCCCTCCCCCAATTCCCCAATAAAATCTTAAAAAAAAAAAAAAAAAAGAAAAGAAAGAACCATCACAGTGGCAAAGCCAGGTTGAATGAAAAACCGTGGTTTTTAACCACTAAAATAGCCTCTGGAAGAATGGGTGAATGAGAAAAGGACAGAACAGCCACATCTACCCACCCTGGGCTGGTGCATGATGATGAAGATTACTGATGGCAGTAGAGTCCTGGCTTATGTCTGCTCAGATCCCCATCTGAGATCAGAAGATGGCTAGGGGCTCAGGGGGAATAGCAGGGGTGAAGGCCTTGAGCTGAACAGGATGGAGAGGCTGCCAGAAAGGAAACATCCCCCTCTTCACCTCACCCAAGCTCTGTCCCAAGCTCCAGCCACTTTACCTTCCAGGTCAACAGACTCCTACCGAGCAGCTGAAGACCTCCTGGCCACCAGGAGTCTCCTGTAGGTCTCCTGGCCTCCAGAGAGCTCCCAGCCTGTCCTTGACAGCTGCCTCCTCCATTTCCTCCCATATCAGGGGCAGCTGCAGTATGGACTCTGCAGCCACTGGGGCTTTGGGGAACCCTGGTTTGAGGACAACTCAGAGAGAAATACCCCACACACCCCTACCTATCCAGGTACTCCCTCCCTTGCAGGCAAGAGAAACCAGCTACCATTATTCTCCTTTGCTCAGATCACTCTGCTCTTTCCAGCGTATTCCACAGGTTTCTCCATTAATCTCGTTATCCCTGCTTCCTGAGCCATCTGATATCTTGTCAGCCTGGTCCTCTCTTCTTGAGAGCTGCTGGGATCTCCCTTCCTCTGAGATTTCCTGTACCCCAGCTGCCACTTCAGAGCCTTCCATCAGCCCACTGTGTGCCCTCCCTCCCTCCAAACCTTTTCCCTTTCCCATCCCTGTACAGGTATTCTGGCTTGACCTCCTGTACCCTCTGGGCCTGCAGTGAGGCTCCTGGAACCCAGAAGTAAAATCCTGTAGTACTATCTTTTGAGCCTCCCAAGGCTCCATCCAGCTTAGTGCTGTTGAATGCTAGGGCCATCTGACTTTGGTGGTGACTGGGGAGGAGGGTTGCTGATGAGGCAGACATGAGAAAATATACACGCAAGTATAAAGAACTGAGGAGAGGTTAATGTCCCCAGGATCATGTGCATGCTTAAAAGGGGTGCTGGGGAAGGCACTGCTTCACTTGAATGATGATTTTGCAGGCAGGACTACTGAAGGGAAACTTGGGCGTGGGTTGAGAGGACCTCTTAGTTTCTTTTAGACCACACCTCACAGATATAGGTATGCTCTCTGTAGCATCCTCGCAAGACCCCATCATGCTAGTGCCCCTTTCCGAAGGATTCCTCATGTCATATGCTCTCTATCACAAGGCTCTGCTGTCCTCGCCATAGATAGCTGCATCAGGATGGGCACTTGGCCACAGGTTTCTACTTGCTCCCAATATCCATCTTCCCCTTCTACTTTGGTAAAAACAAACAAACAAAACAAAAACAAGGCAACAACAAAAAAACACCTCCGTTGTTAGTTGGGTGGCAATGCACCCTGCTAAAGCAGAACCTCTCCCAACCTCCCTCGCAGATAAGTGCGGCCAAGTGACTATGTTCTGGCCAATGACACATAATTATGTGGAACTTCTGATAAGTCTCTTTAAAAGGGAAGGGGTGTGTTCTTTGATCCCTCCTCCATGGTGCCTGGAGTACGAATTGCTGCGGCTGGGCTCCTTGCAAGGCCTGGACTGCCTCTGCCTCCACATTTCCTTTACCTGAGAGAGGAGGAAATGTCTATCTCGTTTAAGCCACTGTTTTTCAAGTCTCTGTTACTTGCAACCAAACCTGATCTTTAACTGTTACATCTCCTGACCCACAGTGGGCCAGAGGCCTGTGGAACAGCCTGATACAAGAGGCTGTCGTTGATGGTGCTCTTTTCAGGACAAGATGGCTGACCCAGTGAGGTCCTCTCTCTTGGAGAGTGTGAGTGAGAAACAGTTTGGAGGCAGCAGGATGGATGGGGAGGTTCCCAGAGAGAAGTCAGGAAACAGGTGCCATGGGGAGCAGAAGTCTTGAAGTGGAGAAGCGGAGGGTGTCAGCTGGTAGGGTTGGACTATCAGAAGCCAAGCAGAGAGGAGCCGACTCCCCAGTCCCAGTGGAGCCAGAGCCCCGGCCTGAGGAGCAGCCTGCACCTGACCAGACCTCACGTTGTTAGCCCGGTAACTACAGTTACAGTGTAACCTGGGAGACATGCCAGTTCCCCAGGAAATTCCTTATTTCCAAGTGTGTTCTTACAATGAATCTCAGGTCACTTGATGGTGAGTCTTCTCTTTTGGCACCTGAAAAACCTCATCTATTCATTTTGTGAACTTCAATCAAACGACAGGCATTGCCTGACAAGCATGAGACCCCTTGGCAAGACAATGGGTCAGGCCTGTCTCAGAAATGGTCACCACCCAGAAGTGCCTGGCCTGACCTATCTCACTCTCGGTCCAGCTTTGCCCCTCCAAAGAAGGAGCAATATATCTCTAGCCAAGGAGATCATAACACACACCACTATTGTCACCACCAAGCCTGGGGTGGACATGGAGTAGCAGGAAGAACAGGAGCTTGGACACACAGGACTTGGGTTTTCATTCAGACTCCATCCCCCAGCCAGCTGTGTGGGCCTCAACAAGATAGTCAACTCCTCTGACCCTCGCTTTCCTCAAGTGCAAAAACGGAAAGGATAACAGCATGGCTTGGGTTTATTATGAGGATGGAAGCAGCCTACTGCCTGGGACATAGTAGGTGCTCAACAAAAGCTTGAGTTTCTTTCCTGCTGACAACCAGGGACTCGGGAAAGAAGCTGTGGATCTCCATCCTTCCTTGGAAAGGCGGGGAGTGGGAGATGGGGGAGGGCTGGTGACATAGACCCCGAGAGAGACTCCATTTTTTCCTG
The DNA here is from genome assembly GCA_033961575.1 of Aselliscus stoliczkanus. NCBI lineage: Eukaryota > Metazoa > Chordata > Mammalia > Chiroptera > Hipposideridae > Aselliscus > Aselliscus stoliczkanus. The sequence goes on from CM066729.1 coordinate 132,395,769, forward strand.
CAGCTTCTCAGAACGTCAATGGGGCACAATAGGGCACTCACCGCCCGCCTGTTTCTAAAAGGCCATCATCTGGATTTACTTTCACATCCTTTTAAATAGATGCATATGATTTATAAACATGCCAAGCAGTTTTACATACACAAGAGGCTCTGCATTCTATTACAGGTTTCTTAAATATGGTTGTAAACTTACATTATGATATTAGACTGTAATGACAAATGCAGCCCTCTTGCGTAAAACCCTGATTCTCCAAACACTGGAATATTTGCTTAATGAAAAGAGGTTTTACAGGCTCTCCAGGCTCCCAGCTCATCTTTATTCTGATCCTTAATTTAGGGACGAAGAGAGAAAAGTTAAATGTCTCTCTCACACACAGAAACCTCTTCATTTTTTTCAACGAAAACTCTGGTGTGGTCTGGCTAATGTCTATGAGCATTCACACACACACACACACACACACACACACACACACACAACGCAGCAGGCTTATGAGAAAAATCTGGAACATCTTGGAGGTTTTTTTTTTCTTTTCAATTACAGCTCAATAAAAACGTCCTCATAAAAGTTCTAGGTAAGCAATCGCTTTGCCAGCAGGATGGGGCTGCCCACAGCCCAGGGAGGCCTGCCTGGTGTGACTGTGGGAGGAAGGGCAGAAAGCCAAAGTGGGTTCCTTCACTATCCCCCCTGCCCCTAACACAACACACATGAGGGTCCCCTCTGGGAGACTGAGAACAGCCTATATGAGGGAGGTGTGTGTGTGTGTGTGGGGGGGGGTGAGGGGACAGCCTTCTTCTTTCTGAAGCCCCCCTAAGTATGTCCAACCAAGAGGCCAGCAGGGGCAAAGCCTTGTATCAGGCATAGTATTTTGAAAATACTAAATGGCTATGTTTTTCATTCCTTTCCCCCATAACCAAGTTCCTTAGAAGTAGCATTGCCAGATAAAATATAGGACACCAGTTAAATCTGAATTTCGGCTAAAAAACAATATTTTAGTATAAACATGTCCCAAATAGTTCAGAGGACATGCTTAAAAATGTATTTGCAAATCAGTCAACCCTACCCGAAAGTCATTTCGCCATTATGGCCCCAGAGAAATGGGAAAGGGAGGCCAAATCCAGTAGGAGGAGGCACAGAGGATGTTTTGGTAATAAAAGAAAGTGGATAGTTTGAAGAAGAAGGGGATAGAGGAGGAGGTGGCTGGCAGTCAGACCTATGGGGGGGTGCTACCCGTTCTCTAAAACAAGATCCTAAGGACAAACTGAAGAGAGAGAGAGAGAGAGAGAGAGAGAGAGAGAGAGAGAGAGTGTGTGTGTGTGGTCTTTGCTCTTTATCTATTTAGGCTTCTGAAAGGAGATCGTTTTGTCCACCATGAGCAGCATCCAGGCTTTTCTAAAACATTCAAAGTTTCTGGCCCCACAGCATCAAGGCCTCCTTCCCACTTCTGCTCTTGTAATAAACTCGGATATACATCCATAATCCACCTTGGGGCAAGAGAAGAAGATTCTGAGAGCTTGAGATTTTAACTGGGAAGAGACTGGGATATTATTATTTAGCAAAAGCCAGGTGGGCTGGGGCTTGTAAGGAAGGTTAGAAGAGCTAAAGAAAAAGGAAGACACTTTTTTGTACTTCCCAGTGACAAGAATAGCAGCCATATGAGGGCAGTGACATGGTATATCTTGTTTCTGTTCCCTCGGTTGCTAGAACAGTGCCTAGCATATTTTAGGAGCTATACAGGGATGGGCAGCACATGTGAATTTTTGATCCATTCCAAGCTAGGCGGCTTATAGCAATGAGGGTCTCCTTGGGTCTGGGCCATGCCCACTGACCTCCCTCCCTGAGACTAACCTCAAGGACAGCCTGAGACCACATGCACAGATACCAAAGTGGTGAGTGGCTTAAAAACACATGAGTTTCTTTCCTAACTCAATCTATCTGTTAATTTAATCCTCTTTCGGGACATCTTTTTATTATTATTATTAAATTCATTCGGGTGAGATTGGTTGGTAAAATTATATAGGTTTCCAGTGTACATTTCTATGATACATCATCTATGTATCACATTGTGTGTTCACCACCCAGACTCAGTTCTCCTTCTATCACCATATATTTGATCCCCTTTTCCCTCTTGTACCATTCCCTTCCCCACTTTCCATCTGGTAACTACCAAATTGTTGTCTGTGTCTATAAGTTTTTTTTATTTGTTTGCTTTCCTTGTTCATTTGTTGCTTTCAGTTTTATATCCTACATATGAGTGAAATCATTTGGTTCTTGACTTTTCCTGTCTAATTTATTTTGCTTAGCATGATAATCTCAAGATCCATCCATGTTGTTGGAAATGGCAGTATTTCACCTATTCTTATGGCTAAGTAATATTCTATTGTATATATGTACTACATCTTCTTTATCCAGTCATCTACCAAAGGACCAGTCGGTTTTTTTCATGTCTTGGCCACCATGAATAATGCTGCAAGGAACACAAGGGTACATATATCTTTATGGATAAATGTTTTCAGATATTTTAATCTAGCCAGTGGGGGCTAAAACAGTTAACCAGAATTGGGGGAGAGTGAGAAAAAGAACAGCAACTACTAGTATACATTGGTTGCTTAGTCCAAGCCAAAAATTTTACATGCATTATCTTATTTAATCCTCTCGAAAACCCTACAGGCAGGTCCAGTTATTACTCCCAATATCCAAATGAGAGGATAGGCTCCAAGAGGCAAGGGAACTTGTACCAGCTCAGAGCTAAGTGACAGGGGTGGGGTTTGAACCCAAGTTCTTACGTATGGAAAGCACAGGCCCTTCATGCCTCTGCTCTCTTGCCTCCCACACACGAACTAATCACCCTGTCAGACCTCATCAATGTCACTTTGATGCACTAATAGGCCATGAAGAGGAAATAGCTATCTATCTGTAAAATAAACAAGTCCTGGTGGGAAGACAGAGGTGCTAATAGAAACACAATTTACCCATTTGCTGAGATCACTGACAGACTGGAGCAGGACTCAAATGGCATTCAGTCTCCTGGGAAAGGGGGACTTTGAGGGGACACCTGCCCACAGCCCTTACCCTGGGTCCTAAGGGATCCAGAGCCCCCAGCAAGAGGCTGGCAGCAGGCATTCCCAGTGTTTTGACAGCCAGCGAGATACACAGAAGTATCGATTTCAGAGAAACATCCTTAGCCCTGGGGCCTTCTTTCCAAACACAATGTCCTCACATCGCTGGGCCATCAGAGACAAGAGTGACAGCTCCAGAACAGATGTGGCCTGGCCAGCTGCCAGCAAACTCTCAGGCAAGCCACAGAAATCTTCAAGGTACCCACGCAACAGGATTTAAGAACTGGGGACAACCCAGGCTGAGGAGGAGGGAAGGTTTGTGGTCATCCAGTGGGCAGTAGGACAAATGGAAAGCCCCATCCCAATTCCCATCACCACACTGACTTGTCTCATTCTCAGTGATCTAGACCTGGGCTGTCCCGGATGGGAGCCAGCAGCCCCCATTGAGCAATTGAATTGTGGCTGGTCCAAGTTGAGATGTACTGCAGTATAAAATACTCACAGATTTCAAAGACTTGGTATGGGAAAAAGAATGCCAAATATCTCAATAATTTTTCATATTGACTATGTGTTGAAATGGTAACATTTAGGGTATAGTCAGTTAAATAAAATACATTATTAAAATTAATTTCACTTGTTTCTTTTTACTCTTTAATGTGGCTACTAGAAAATTTTAAATTGCATACATAGCTTGCATTATATTTCTATTGGACAGTGCTGATCTAAAGGCTCAAAAAAATGTAACTGAATTCAAACTGAACAAATGTAAATATTATTTTTATCAAAATGTAAATTAAATGAAAACAATAAAAATTAAAATTATTTCCATGTATATTTTCAAGAGTTCTTTTTCCAAAACATTCAAAGTTTCTATTAAACATAAAAGGGACTTGGGCCGGCCGAGTGGCGCGGTGGTTAAGCGCTGGCTTGGGAAGCTAGCGGCCCCGGTTCGGGTCCCACATATTAGGGCCAGTGACAATGCCCTCAAAAAAAAACAAAAACAAAAACAAACAAAAAAAAACCCAAAACATAAAAGGGACTACACAATTATTGAATATCAAAGTATTAAATCAAAATGATATAAATGAAACTGAAAGCCTTAACTCACTTCTGAGAAGCTTTTGTTAAATCTTATAAACCACTGTTATAAAATAAAATTACTGAGAATTCCAGTGGTCAAGATAAAGAATTGGCATTACACTTCATAGGTATTACATTTAGACCAATACATACACACTTTAAAGAATATTATGAATTGTTCTAATATACGAAAATATTCCTCGGCTGTTGTGCAAGTGTTGGGACTATGATGCTAATTCCAGGTCACCGCCAGGATCCTGAGGCAGAACACAGAGACACAACGGATGCTCAGGTCTACCAAGTTTCCCTATCCATCTGAGCAGACGACTGGATAAGTTGAATGAGCCATCTTGTCTCTTACCGAAGTCTTCCAGAGCTCAAATCCTCCCCGTGCTCCAGAGTTACCAGCAACACAACCCACCAACCATCACAGAATTCAGACTCAGCTACCTTTTGTTTGAGAACATCCAGCAAGAAAATGGGAAACACATTATTTTGTGGCCTGAATGGCATTAGTCACAAAAGTGGATAGAGTTACCGGTCGCCTTCTGCCAGTGCTAAAAGCCAGACTCCCAAGTGAATGGGGCTCCCATGTATCCTTGGTAGTTTTAAATTTACATACAGTAAAATATACTCTTCTTGGTTTTACTGACAAATGCATGTAACTGTGCAACCACCACCATGAGCAAGATAAAGAACAGTTCCAGCACCTCCCAAACTTCTTACCAGGGTTTGGTATTGTTTTTTTGTGTTTTTTTTTAAATTTGCTTTTAGCCATTTTAATAGGTATATAGCAGTTATCTCAATGTTTGTGTGCATGTTTGTGATATGTGGAGACCTTCAAAAAAGCTGCTCAGGGCAAGGGCTCCTGTTTCCAGGGTCTGTGGGTGATATTGTCAAGGGTAGTCAACAAATTCTCCTCTTGGCTTGGTGATTTAGTCAGGAAAATGCCTTGGTGAGCTTTTTAAAAATTTGTTTTCTTTTTTAAATTGGGGACAGCCACAGTCATTGGTTACACATTGCTTTCATACTACAATGGCATAGTTGACATTTAAAAAAAAAGATTTTATTGGGGAATCTGGGAAGGGGAACAAACAAATTGCTGTCCTTTTGTTCTTCAGTCTAGTTGTGGAGGACGTAGCTTCACTGGCCCATGTTGGTATCATCATTGCGCTCTTCCCGGCTGAGGCACTCTCTGGCCATTGGACGGCCGCTCACAAGGCTCACAGCAGCTCATGAAAGCACACACCAGCTGCTGGCCAGCCCCACTGCAGCCTATGCCGTCGCCGGCAATTCACAGCAGCCCAGCTCCAGGTGGAGCTGTTGTTCACCATCTTAGCTGTAGAGGGCAGTGTCACTGGCCCTCATGTGGGATGCTAATTGGGGCCCTGATACTCAGTGCTGGCATCTCAAGCCAACTCCTAACCAAAACGCCACTCGGCTGGCCCTAATTGACTCTTTTAAGGAGGGCGCAGCTCACAGTGGCCCATGCAGGGATTGAACCAGTAACCTTGGTGCTATCAACACCATGCTCTAACCAGCTGAGCTAACTGGTCACCCCTTAGTGGGCTTTTTTGATGAGAAAGGGAGACCTCTAGGCTTAGCCTGCTTGGGAGGTAGAGACTAAGAGGGAGCCGACCTGCTCTATATAATCATAAGGGAAGAAGAATCCAGAGCCTCTTGAGGGTCTCAGTTCTGGAGAAGGGTGTGAGAGGCCAAGAATGGAGATAAAGGAAAGCTGTGATGATTGTACAGAGAGGAGATTTGTGAACATGGCAGGTATAGGGACAGAAGTCTTTGGAGGAAGACATCCCTGGGGATGGGGCCCAGCCAATAATTTTTCTAAGAATAGGGAGGCTAGGCATTGAATTTGGAGTTGGTCTCTTACCCTCTGCCATGCACAATGGCATTGGGTGGATGGTGCTTTGGTAGGTAGAAGAACAGAAGAGGGTGGTGTCAAGCTGGAGGTTGTTGAGGTTGAAAGAGGGAGAGGCCAGAGGGTGCCCTCAAGGGTAGAGAGAGGCATGGAGACTACAGTGGAACAGACTCAGGGGAAATGAGCCATCCTGCCTGCCCTCTCCCAGAGAACAGTCCTTCAAGATGTTGTGGACAGCTCTGGGCTTCCTGCAGAACATGGGCCTCTGTCCATTTGCTTTGCTTTTTGTAACATGAAAGAAGAGAGACCTCTAGGGGTGCAGAGGACTTATAGCCACCAGACTACAAATGTCTGCCACAGATATGTGGCCTCAGCTCTCTGGGTTCCATCTGGGACTGCACCCTTTCCCCTGGGCTTTAGCTGAACTCGCATCCACATAATCTCAGGTGTCCACAGAGGACTGGAAACCTCTGGATCTTTTGGACCCAGAAACGTCATGTATTAGTCAAATCTCATGTATTAGTTTCCTGTTGCTGCTGTATCAAAGTACCCTAAACTTCGTGGCTCAAAACAATACATTACTTACAGTTCCATAGATCAGAAGTCTGACAGGTGTCTCATGGGGCTAAAATCAAGGTGTTGGCACGACTGCATTCCTTCTGCAGGTTCATGGGGACCATTTACTTGCCTTTTGCAGCTTCTAGAGGCTGTTCTTTGGCTCATGGCCCCTTCCTCCATCTTCTAAGCCAGCAACAGGGAGTTGAGTCCTTCTCACAATTCATCACTCCAACCTCCTCTTCTGCCTCTCTTCCAAGAACCTGTGATTACATTAGGTCCACCTGAATGATCCAAGATACTCTATTTTAAGGTGAGATAATTAGCAACCTTAATTCCCCTTTGCCTGGTAATATATATTCATAGGTCCCGAGGATGAGGATGTAGATATCTTTGGAAGGGGACTGTATTCTGCCACTGGGCCTAAGTGGGCTTCTGATCCAGAGAAGATGGGACAAAGAGCAATGTCTACCTATATCTAAAAATGGAAAAAGTAGAGGGAGGTTCTGGGGAAAAGGGGCTTGCTAATGAAAATCACATGGGTCAGAGAAGCAGCAGTGGTAGAGAGAAAACGAGGTCAAATGCTGCCACAGGTTAAGTTCCTAAGAAGCTACAATGAGAATAACAGCTGTTTCTGCAAGTCATCCTTCACCTGCACTAGTACAGCTCGCTGTTGCAGAGTTCTTAGACTGTCCTTGGAGTCTGGAATAGCTGGAGACACCTCCGAGCAGAGCCTATGGTTACCATTCCGGTAGAATGGTATGTGTGCCACATCCACACAAAGCATCTCATGGGTCATCTACCCACAGCCTGAGTTCTGCCCTTAGAGTTGGGCAGAGAACACGATTGTTTCTGTCACAGGCAAGCCCTTCAGCTACGAGAAGACAGGTCAGGTGTTTCCTGTTACCACCACTACTCTTTTTTTAATAATCTTCCAGGGCTTTCTACAGCCCCTCATAATTAATGCTGTAGTTTTCCACCCTTCTCCATCCTTGTCACCCTCTTTTGGGCACACTTTAGTGTGTGATGGATTGGTAGCATATGGGACCTGGAGAGGGGGTTGACCACATTTCGGATCTACCCTAATGGAAGTGATAATCCAGCAACCCATCTAATTCTTTTTTTGGCTTTATTTACCTGATTGTTATCTCCGTCTCTTCTCAATGATCTATCTCAGATGCCTATAGATATTTGATTTTTGCCCCCTGCTGAACCTACATCTTCAGGGGACCCTTCTTGCCTTCTTAGCCCTTGAGTTGGGCTGGGGTTGGGGCTGGGCTCCCAGCTAGACAGAAACTTTCCTTCAGTCTTTGTCAGTTCCAGCAGCTCTGACTTCTTTAGTTCTTGGAGTCATTGCAGAAGGGCCTTTTGATCCTGCTCCTCTGACTCCAACACTTGACAGCAGGGACATTGGACCCTGACATTGAGAACTCCTTGTACACTCAGATCCTGAATCTCTGTCTTGTGAATATTCTTTGCACCATGAAACCAACAAAAGCTAAGTCTTTGATCAGTTTCACAATGAGAAATACTAGTAGAAATAACCACTCTAAATAAAACTGGCAGGAGCTAAACAAGCAAATTGTGAGGAAGATCTTTGGTTTGCTAAATACAAAGTTACAGAGGACAATATAACGACCCAAAATAAGAAGACCTTGTTAAGTGGAGGATGCAGGGTGATGGGTGACCCCCTCCCCACTCCCTCCAATCATTCACACATTACAGGACACCCCAAATGGAGTGATGAGCATGGGGAAAACTGCATCATTCATTATAAGGAACTGTAGGGAGTTCTGGAAATACTTTACTAGAAAATGAGAGATAACTGGACAGGACTATGTCACTCAACATTAAAAAGGAGGGCCACAGTAGTAGGGCTTAGGTGGGGAGTGGGATGGCGGGGAGATCCTGGAGCAAAAAAGGCTGGAGCCAGAGAGGCGGGAGGTTGAGAGAAGGAACTGCCAAGAAGACAGATCTGGAAATGACTGTTGAACTGGGAATAGTTTTGGCATCCTAATACCATCAAGCATTTAAAAAAATGTTTAGCATGTGCCAGGCACTAAGTACTTTCCATACTGTATGTCATTTAACCTTCATAACAACGTAAGCGGATGGCATTATGATTATTTTTCCCCACTGACGCCCAGGAGGGTTGGACACGGGCCTCACAGGAAGTGACACTGCAAGTGAACCGAGCTCACAGTCTCTCTTGGGGGCATTTCATTGATTGCCCCGCATGATGTGGCATCCACTCCATCCACCCCTCAGAGATGGCTCCACAAACTCCCAGAAAAGACTGGAATGGAGAGCTCTTCTTCAGGCCAGGTGCCCCCCCCCCAATCCCCCTCAGGCTCTGCCCCAGCGCGCAAACCTCCTCTGTTTCAACTGTTCGTGAGCAGGGCCTGGGCAAGGGCCTGCAGACACCTGGCCTCGTCCATCCCAAGAAAACAAAGCTGGGAAATCCCCCTGCCTGTCCCCCTCCCCTCTCGGGGCGGCCACATGTTCTGCCTCTGTGGCTGGGCCAGGAACAGGTGTGTGGGCTCTAGGTATACAGGACTCCCAAAGTCAAGGGTTTCAGGTCACACTGGCAAATCATTTTGCAAGCAGACGCCATGGGTCTCATCTCAGGCTGGGCGGCACACAAGGTCAGCGTCATCAGATCTGACCCTAAAAATAGGCTCTCAGATGCCAGTCTGGGTGGCCGGGTGTGAGGCGCCACACGCCCTGTGGACCAGCACCTCCTGACTCAGCCAGGGCCCGGCACGCACAGGTAAGGCCCTTGGACGGTGAGGCTGGCACCTCTTGGGTCCAGCCAAAGGTCCTTTGGGGGCCTGGGTGTAGGGATTAGAAACCCCCTTTCCATACTGTTTCTGGAGAGACAGAGAACAGCTGACATCCTTTTAGCGTGAAAGGTTTCTCTTTGCCTGTCTTTCTCTAGAGCCCCTGTGGAATTTCCCCTTTTCCCTCCCTCCAAATCTGAGCTTCCCATTCAGTGACCGTTTCTAAAGGATAACAGGGCAGGTTCAAGCTCAGCAGGCCCTTCTGAGACACTGGATGCATTGTATCACATCCCAGCAAGGTCTACCTTTGTCCATTTAGCCAGTGGAAGGGAAAAGAATCTCAATGGGAGCAGGGGATAGAGACACCGGAGTGACTTACATCCTGCATGGAGTGACTCACATCACAAATGAGTACTCCAACCCCACTCAGGAGAATCCTTCCTGTGTCCTGGGTGACACTAAGCATCATTTGGATGGAGGGACTATTTTTGAAGCTTTTCCCAGTTCTGATTGGGAGGATGGGCTGGGCATGTAGCCCTGGTAAATATGGGGAGACTGAGTCATGGACAGACAGAGCCACTGGACCAAGGCAGCAGTGCATGTAGGTAGGAAGATGGGAAAGTGTCCTGCCCATCTCAGATCAGGGCTGTCCCATTAGACCCAGGTGCCCTTGTCCTGTGGCCCCAACGGTGCCTCATGGGCCTGGTACCCAAGATCTGCTGGGAGTGGGAGGCTCCGACTCTTCAGGAAAGCTGAAAATATTCCAAGGGAAACACTCTGAGTAAGAAGGGAGGGGGCTCCTCACTTACGGCCCCAGCGCCTGGTACTTGCAGCTTGTTTTATTGCCCTGATTTTCCCTTGTGCCCCTCCTTGTTCTCTTCACGACAAAATCATTTTGGTCCCTCCAAATGACTTTATAAACAGCACTTGAAGGGCTGCTGAGCTGAGTCCTATACAAGGAAAGAGCCTTGGGCATGGGGATGGGAATGGGATGTGGGAGAGGGTCTGAGGAGTTATGGGGAGGTCAGTGGACCCAAAAGCCTCTTCGGGGGGCTGGGCCTACACACATTTGCTCCAGGTCCTGGTGCCAGAGCTCATAGCTCCATGTGTCCTCTTCAGCCTGACTCCAGAGCGGATGGTGTTTGAATTTTCACTTCCACTGACCCTTGATGGTTCTGGGCTCATCACTTCCACAGTACATAAGAGGACAAGTCTTATAGCAGTCTGGCACTGCCAGCATATATTAAAAGGCTAGTGGGAGACCTTTGTCCTCCTCCGAAAGCCTTGCTTGTATTTCTATTGTATTTCTAGGAGCAACTGAGCCCCATCACCCACAGGAGAATGTTCAGACTTAGTTATGCCCCATCCCATTTGCCACAGCAACCCTTCAGAGACCCTCAGCCCCGGCCAATGTGTCCTACTCCCTCATGCCTACTCTTCGCTCACAACTTAGCTCCCAACACTGCTGGGAATTCTCCACCCATCCTTCCCTCTGTGTCCTTGTTTCCCTTTCATAAAACTTCCTCTGGGCCCACGTCGATATGCCAAGAACTTACACTATCTCATTTAATCCAACAACCAGGGAGGTGGCCATTATCCCCATTTACAGAGGAAGCAGAAGCCCATGTGAGATTCCGAGGCCAGTGAGAATTCTTTCCACAAGTTCACACCACTCTGCTTCACACCAGGGAGGGAGACATACAAAATTGAAAGGCCCAGGCCTGCCCTCAGGAGCATATACTTTGTGACCAAGAATAGAGTGACCTATTACTGACACTGGTTGGCTCTCTGGGTTGAGTCCCAGCCTGGCCATTTACTAGCTTGGTGTCATGTTACTAACCTCTCTGATCCTCATTTTTTTTTCATCTGGAAAGTGGGGGCAGCTATTCCCTGTATAGGGAGTTTTAAGAGTAGATAATCACCGGGCACACAGTAAAAGTAATCAACCGTAATTATTTCTCTATGTCCTGCCAGGGCCTTGATCTCTTAGTGAGCTTTTGTGGCAACTTTAAGAGGTAGGCGCTTGGCCCCCAGCTTTCCCGAGGCCCAGGGCCTCCTCTGCGCAGCATCAAGAGACAGGCCTAGTGAGGACTAGTGACCTGCACTGGAAATGGAGACGTGGGAGGCCCATGGCGAGGGCCACACAGCCACACTCTACCCTCCTTCACCTTTCCCTGAACAAAGAGGCCTCATGTTCTGAGGTGATGCACAGCGGGAAGTGGTTCTTGAAAGACGTGAACTCAAAGGCCATCTATGCCTGAATTCACGAGCTGTGAAACTGCCTGCAGTGTTCCCACACATCTTCAGAGGAAGCAAAGGCCCAGCCGCGCAGGGGTCAGGAACCACAACTGGCTTGGTCAGACGTCATAGCCTCTTGGCTCCTGTGCCAGAACCTCCTCGCCCCCACCAGGGCCTGGGCCACAGAGGTGAAATCCATCCCCGCCCGGCCCCTTGTCTGAGAAGGAAGCCGAGTGTGGGCCTCCAGCCTCCTCATGGTTTCCGGGAGGCCCAACTCTGCCAAACCAAGATTGGGGAAATCAATTAGGAGTTCATAAATTACCACCCCGAAGCACTTTGAAACCACTTGAAGAGTTAATCAAACAAGTTAATGACATCAACACCATCGTAGAAGGAATATTAAATTACCTCTTTAAATGAAGGCTTTTGTTTTTTTAATAAAAGAAGTTTATATTAATTCACATAATTGCCTCTTGTTAATGTACTTGCCAGAATCCATGAGAAGAAAAAAAAAAATCTGTTAAACTTGGATTATGTCTGATACATTAGGAATTAAATTATAGGCAACAAAAAATTCCTGGGTTTCCATATCCAAGTTTTAATTTTTTAAATATCCACAACTTTTATTTCCTGGCTGGGATCATTTTTGTAGATTTAAGAAGCATAAAGACAAACCCTGGCTTGTAGTAAATTAAAAATATGTATATTTATATATGTGCTCTGCTGCCAAATCCTATCCCTCCACATACATACCCCAGCAGTAGGTATTACTCTCCTAACAGAGTACTTCACCCAACCACAATAACATTTTTTGTTTCCCCTTCTTTCAAGGGACATTCCAAGCTCACCTTGGGTGGTGTCCTGGAAGAAATGTGGAGTGCATGCATTTAAACACAGATTTACTTTCCCCCACGACCCCAATGCATCAAGACTGTAAATATGCAATGGACACATATGCACAGATACAGAATACCTTCAGAGGGAGAGGGAACCTTTTAAAATTTAGATTATAAACTACTCTACCAGAGCAAAAACTTCTAGAAGGCAGAGGCCTCTCTGACCCAGCCCATCTCTAGCTCTTCACAGAGGGATGTGTGAATAGAGCTTGCACTGTCCTCTTCCAAGGCCCTGCACCTATTTGCTTTTCTTTCTCTTGAAGATATGGTATAAGTTTCAGGGATCACAAAATTGATTCTCCTCTGGTTTCCTGGGAAGCACTGAGGGACTAGAGTGACCTATGTGTGGCTGCTGCCACCAGAGGCCTCAAGGACGCACCTTGGCCTTCAGGGAGCTCACACTCATTGGGAGGGTGCTCAGTGCCATGCAAGATACAAGGGACACCTGAGCAGGCCTTGTCCTGAAAGCCACCTTCTTGTCCCTCAGCCTACAGGTTTAGGGGGAGCGTCTACTATGCCCAGAACAATTCTAAAATAGAATGTTCACAGGTTTTGTTTCTCCTCCACAGACTCACATTATACCTGTTTACCCCCAAATTTTAGAAAAGATGGTTCCTTAAAAGGAAGAAGAAAAATCACATACAATTTCATCATCCTAAAATAAGTCCATAGTCAGTGTTACTATTTTGGTGGAATGAATTTTTGTGTAAGAACAGAACCATACTGTACATGCTGCTTCATAAACTTCTGGTTTCTTCTCTCCAGGGGCACAAGCCTCTTTCCCTTTGATTTCTCAGAATCACCACAAACTCGACTGTCTGTCATGCCTAATGTTTAGGGCGACAGAGAGCTGACATACGGTGGGGCACTGCGAAGCTGAGCATTGGGAATCCCTGTTCTTAGTCCTGTCTTGTGGCTGTAGCCCCTGGGTGCTCCTCGCCTAGCAGTCTTTGACCCCAAGTCCTCCCACCCCGCAGCAGGGACCCTCAGACCCTCTCTGGGGATGTCCTTGGAGGCTCAGAACTCCCCTTGCTTTCATGGACAGAACAACTTAGCTTTCTGTATTTCATTCTATCACTTTCTGAGTCATACTTCAGGACTTATCGTTTTCCCATCAAAAGGATCCTCAAATGACATTTTTTACTAAGCAGGAGGCTTATTCTGTGGCTCACATTCCTGGGCATGGCTACCTGGACAGTCTCGGCAGGCTTGAGGGGTCCACTTAGAGATTCAACTGTCCCACTGAAATGAATCATGCATCTTTTGACCCGGCTTCTCCCATTCCTCCACCTTAGAAAGCAAAAATAGTTCAGTGTGGGTTTTCTGTTTGTTCTAAAAAGCATCTTTATCTCTCTTGCTACAGCTCTGTTTTATCAAAGACAAAAGTGAAGCTTCAGGGAGGATGAGACATATAGACCTGTGCTCAATGATGGCTGGGGCTGTGGGAGCAGAGAAGTGCCATGCGACAGTGACTGTAGGAGGAGAGGGACAGAATGGTAGGGGAGCCCCAGGGAAGTGCCAGGTCCCAGGAGCAAGTAACACAGAGTTAAAACCACAAATCAGAAGTCACAAGCAGTTTCCTGCCCAGACTGTTCTGTTTGGCTAGCACAATTAAAAAATAAAGACATGGTTATTCATTTAAAATGTATTTATCAAAAGAATCCTAAAATAGAAAATAGAAAAAAAAAAATCTCTCTGAGTCCTGACACTTGTCCACAGTATTGACATCTTGAAATTTTTTTTTCTACTTTAAAACAAAAACAAAAACCTTATATAGTTGTGTGTGTATGTTTTTGTTTTGTTTGTTTTTTGTTTGTTTGTTTGTTTGTTTTTTTACATGGAGTCAAATCATGTAAGCTGCTCTGGGTGTCAAAATTATAGTTTTGAATTCAGATCCAAGTTTTTTCTCACTGGGTAAGGAAAATCTTTAACCAAATGCTAGCTGTACCATCAGAAATTCTGAAATGGAATCAGAATTAAGGAAGGGTCCCTGTGCTGATTATTCCTGGAAATAGCTGCTCAAAGGAAAGGCCGCTGATTTCACAGAGGGGAAATGGCACTGCAGGCCTTTGTGCTCAAGCACCACTTGGCCTCTGCACTTTCTGTTGTCATAGTATCTTTAAATGTTTAAAATAGCAGTATATTAGTTTAGGTCCCTTCAAAGGTGGCCTTGGGACCAAGGTTTGGGTGCATGTTGTTTATGTGCGAGGTGCTCCAGGAAGCACGGTGTGGAGTGGACAGTGAGACTGGACGGGAAAAGAGCGAGCAGAGGACGTGTGAGTGAGCAGGTTGACGCTGGGCAGCTGGGGTTGGCGAGCCTCCAGGAGACTGTAGGACAGACTCCAAAGTGGTCACACTCAGGGTGGTAGAAACTGGGGTATTTGTCCATCAACTCCTCCCTCATTCGCCAATGACTTCTGGAGTTAACACCCCTACTTTGGGTCTGCCTGGTGTGAATACGAGACAATACCCTCCAGCAGGGAAATACAGGGGCTTGAAAAGGGCAGCCTTTCGTGCATAAGGGCAGTGTCCATTTATGCTGCAGCGATCTGCTCTGAGGAATGAGACAGGGCAAGGAGAGCATCGGCTACAGCTTCCTCCACTTAAACACCAGCAGGTTTCACACAAACTGCTGGCTTTCTGACTTCTCAGAAGGAACACAGAGAATCTGGGCTTCCATTCTCCCATGGAATGGCAAGCGACCTTCCCCCTTCAGAGGGGGCATTTACTCTCGCCTGTCACAGTCCCCGCCACTCCCTGATGCTCCTGCCTGCGTCCAACAGTTAGGTTTCTGTTTGTTTATTCTTTAACACCCAGCCCATTTTCCTCCTCTCTGTAACCTGCCTGACCCCTCTGGGAAGGAGCCTGAGTTTGCAATCCTTTGAGGAAGAGACAGGCCAATGCTACACATAGGCCAAGTAGCTTGCAAGTTGGCATTTGACTTCCTGGGACCAAACCTTTAAATATGAAGCTGTAACTGGAACCTGGAGGCCTTTCTTGACAACCTGCCCAGCTCTCATTATGACATTTAGCCTGTGATTGATATTGTGTGTGTCATTGAGACCTTGGCAGTTAATCTCTGGGTCGAATCTATGGAAACCAAACAGAACAGATTTGTCTTCCCCTTCCATTTTGGCTGTGATCTGGGAAACAGACGCTCCTGGCCTCTTGGAGATTCAGAGATTTGGGAGCCTTGAAGAGAGGGATGCACACAAGCCGCCTTCAGGATTTGGAAAGATTACAGGTCTGTGGTTTCTGGCCGGCTCTGTGCTTTGTTCTCTTCCCCCATCAAATCTGCACGTTGGAGGATAATAGATCCCAGAGCTCCTCCACATGCCAAGCTGCTCTGGGTAGACCACACCATTTCCTCTTCTGTCTGGAAATCCAGCCGAGGCTTTCAGCACGGAGCTGGGGATGGGGATAGCTCCTTCCACAGTATAATAAAGGAGTAACAGCCTCGGCCAGGGTGAGGTCAGCTTCAGTGATCAAAGGAGGCAGCAGGGCTTTTAGAATGTAGTTTACTTCAGTTATCTCCCTGAAATCACCTCTTCTGAAGACTCCTGTAGTGGCAAGCAGGGTTCAAAACGGCCTGCGCCTCCAAATTCAGGTATATGGCGCCCAGATTCTACTCACTGTGAAATAAGAAGAGTTGGTGCCATGGATGGGCTGAGCTGCAGACCTCTCAAAAGTAAGGTGCCTGTGGGCCTAAAGCAAGGAGAGCCATCACTACACTGGTAGGAGACTGAGGTGTCTGTGCTGGTTCCCACCACAAGAGCTGCTGGCCAGCCCTTGAAACCCTGTTTCCTTGGTGACTATAAATGCCAGCAGCAGCTCTGCCTGAGTCCCTAGCACAGGCCTCACAGTCCTTTATACATACATCCGCTCAGTCATTCATTCAGTCATCCCATTCATTCATCAAACCATTTCCTCATTGAACAAATACTTTCTGAGCACCTCCCCCATGTCAGACACTGAGGCTACAGAGATAAACACCACTAAAGAGCCATCTTCAAGGAGCCCAGAGTAAGATTGTCCAGACCCTCGCTCCTCTCAGTCCTGCACCCTTATTCTGCACTGAAGACCTGGCCTCCACTTCAATTAGGAGGTGGAAAGTATACTGAGCATCCTTACTACCCTTCTCTTGATGCACAGCTCTTTGACTCTTTAGCCACACTCTTGGGCAATTATTATCAAACTTTGGTGAGCGTCAGACTCACTTGGAAGCTTGCTCAAATACAGACTGCTAGGCCCCTACCCCCAGTCCAGGGTACATCCCAGGAAGTTGTATTTTTAACAAGTGCCAGATGATTCTGAGGGAGGCAGTCTTTAGATCACACTTTGACAGACTCCAAAGTAGGGTCCCCTTGCTGCCCATAGCCCCCACACCCCAACTCAGGATTTTGCACAGAAAATCACAGATCCTGGCTTCCCACAATCCCCAAAGACACACACTGCTAGCTACTGATCCTTTAATTCATGTACCATGATCTTGGGTAAATTGAATGTCCCAGAGCAGTGGTTTCAACCTCTTTCCTTTCCTTTTTAAACTTTCTTTTTATGGAAAATTTCAAACACAGGCAAGGAAAAACAGTAACTACCTTGCATCCATCATTCAACTCCAACCACCAACATCCCTGGCCAATCCTGCCCCATCACACCTCCACCTATTCTTCCCACCCCCACACACAATGTATTATTATATGTTTCCAACTACATTATTTTTGAAGCCAATTTCAGACATTATATCATTTCATCTGTGATTATTTCATTTGTATTTCTGTAAGACAAGGCCCTGTGGTATAATTTAACTGTCCTCTGAATCTCCTGGAAATTGGATGTTAGATCCAGACTCTGAGGATTTGATCACAGATTCAGGTTTCCCTCTGGTGAGACTAATTTCATGATCGTGGTGTGTTCTTGTGTTGGAAGGCCCATAACGTCTGATCAGGTCTTCTTAGGTTACTAGCAGTCAGGGTTCAGTGCCAACACCCATTAGCTCATCAGATGTTGTAAAATGGTACTTCCTTCCATTTTTATTATCTGGCATACTTTATAAAAGAGAAAATTTTCTTCGTCTACCCAGTAGAAGAGTTTGTATCAGAAAGGGGCCATTAATGCTAGATTCTTTCCTTTACTCATCTGTCTTCAAAATAATAAGCTGGTTCACCAGCATCTTCCAACAGTGAATAATTGTTTTACATGTCATTACGTCTTAAATGTTTGATGTGTTTCAATCCACTGCAGTTATTTTTATTTTTCATGTTCAAATTTTTGACAAGTGGGAGGCTCTTTGAGTTATGTTCCGAGTCCTTCTGACATGATCCTAGTGGTTTTGAAGCTACCAACTCTTTTTCAGCACTGGCCTGCCCCTCCTCACACTGTATCTCCTACCGGCACCCCTGTCCTCTCAGCAGTTTTTTTTTTTTTTTTTCAGAAGACTAAAGCCATAGGTTATAAACATTCTCAATTTATGATTTTCCTCATCTGAAAATGGAGATAATAATAGTGCCTACCTCACAGGTTCTTAAGAAAATTGTAAAGCACTGGAACAGTATCTGAAACAAAATTATGTGCTAGATAAGTAGCTGTTAAATAACATCTCCTCCCTGTCACACCCCTCCACATTTCTCAGGCACTCCACCCTTTTCTCTGTCCATCCCTTCCCAGGCTGTCTGAGTGTAGACACATCAGTCACTCGGCTGCCCAAGCCCACAGTGAATTCGTTTCCTTGGGGACATCGGGAACTCTCCTCCTGCATTCTACGTGCAGAGACTGGCAAGCCCTACAAATACACGTTGCAATCTGCCCCCATAGCCTTCCAGCTAGAAATATCTCTTCTGACCCCGTGGTGAGTCAACACACCTTCCAGCCTCCTCGTGTGAGAGTTGTGAACATTGACTTCAATTGTCCTAACAAGTTGACGGCCCCTCACGCAGCCCCTAGGCTCCTGAGGCCCCGAGAGTGTGCCCGCTGCCCAGACCAGACAGGCTCTGGATTGACAGGTGTGCCCTTTCCGCAGGTGCTGTGTCCCCACTGATGATGAGTACACAGCCTGGAATGTCACGGATCTCTGGGCCTTCCTATTCAGGTTCAAAATGGCCCAAGCCAGTAGAATCCAATCAGATAAAGGGAAAAGTAGGCACCGAAGAGGAGGTAAAATCTAAAAGAAAGGAGGCAAGGGCCTGGCTGCCTGAAAGAATTTTGGCATGGGTCTACCGCAAAACCGCTTCTACTTGGGTCAGAAGGTCCCCAGCACTCTTGCTCTAAAGAGACGGGGACGTTGGGGACATGTTGTTTAACTGCGATCATGGCCTTCCTTGTCTACCTGTGGAGCCTGAAAGAGGAAGCAGGAACACAGCAGGCCTGGGAAATGCCTGACAAATCTTGAGCTCGGCTTCTTCCCACCTCCTTTCCTAAAGCCCATTCCCTACCTCTGTCCCATGCTAACCCCAATCCTGACCCTCTCTCATGACCAGCTGCAGAAAGGAAAGAAAATCTCTTGGCTCCGAGGTGACATCCGGAGAACCCAAGACAAGCCTCATGAATGCCTACCCGTCTGCCAAGAGGCTGCTGCCCAAGGCGGAGGAGGAGGAGGAGGGCTACTGTACCCCCGGGGCCTTCGAGCTGGAGCGTCTCTTCTGGAAAGGCAGTCCCCGGTACACCCATGTCAACGAAGTCTGGCCCAAGCTCTACATCGGGGATGAGTAAGTGCCTAGGCCAAGCCCAGGGGAAGGCAGTCCGGCCCTCCCAGGTACCACCCCTCGTCACCTCCTCCCCGCGAGATTTTGATTTTTACGTTAGTTGTTCTATGAGAACTCTAGTAGTTAGGACTGGCTTTATATTTGTATTACAGAAAACTCAGAAAAGGGGCTGAAGCAAGATAGAGGTTGATTTTTCTCTCACAGGAAAGAAGTCTAGAGGAAAGCAAGCTGGGGCAGAAATAGGGTCTCCAGGGGCATCAGGGACTCGAGCTCCAGTGCTGCTCCACCACCCTGAGGGCGTGGCTTTCTTCTTCAAGGTTGCTGCATGGCCGAGATTCGTGATAGGGCTCCAGCCATCATCTGTAGGATCCAGACTGCAGGAAGGTAGATGGAAAGTAAGAGCAAAAGAACATCTAACCAAAGGAAGGTCCCACCCAAGACTTCCCCTGTCCCTAGCTGCAAGGGAGGCTGGAAAATGTAGTCTCTTATTTTAGCTGGTTATACTACCAGCACGAATAAAGTCAGTTCTCAGGTTGATGGCACAGGAGCACATCGGCCTATGTGCTGAGAAGCTCCTATGATAAATAATATTAATAATGATGCCTATGATTTATTGATTACTATGTGCCAGGCACTATGCTAAGCATCTTGCATGCATGATCTTATTTTATTTTCACTAAAACCCAGTGAAAGAGGCACCTAATTATTCCCATTTTAAAGATAAGGAAACCGAGGCACAGAGCAGTTAATTAACTGGCCCAAGGTCTACAGCCCAGTAGGTGGCAGAGAGCTGGGATTCAAATGTAGTTTTGCCCAACCCAGATACTTTCATCTAAACTCCTCCTTCTATCCCTCAGGATTCCAGCTCATAGTCTATCTCTCCAGGGAGCAGATGAAGCAGGGCTTCTGCATGTGTGATTTTATACACACCTTGCTGCTTAAAACCTAGAGATAATTGTCTAGTCATGGGAAATCCATGGGCAACCTCCTTTGTCGTTTTTTTCTTTCTTAATATTTTAAAATTGAAAACGTTACAAAATTTGCATGCCCTTTTATATTAAGTTAAACTAAGTGGAGGATTTTAAAAACAAACTACATAATCTCCCTTTGCTTTTTCTCCATTCTACCATGGAGTAACCAGTATTATATCTACTCCTTTATGTGTACTATTGCAAACATAAGGAAGCATATACACACATATAAAGGGGTTTTGTTTCCTTTAAACAATTTTTAGAAAAAAAGAATCATACTATATATACACTATTCTGCATTTTTAATATTCCATAGTATAGCCGTACCACAATTTATCAAATCATTTATTAGTTATGAATATTAGAGGAACCTAGGTGAGGGGTATATAGGAACTCTCTGTACTATTTTCTTTTTTTAAATAATATCTTTATGAGATATAATTCACATTCTTTAAAATTCACCTATTTAAAGTATACAGTTCAGTGGTTTTATCATACTCACTGAGTTGTGCAACCATCACCACTATCTAATATCAAAGCATTTTCATCACCTCCAAAGGAAACCCCGAACGCATTAGTAATCTCTCCCTATTCCCCACCTTCCTTCCTCCAGCCTTAGGCAACCACCATTCTGCTTTCTGCCTCTAAGGATTTATCTGCTCTGGACATTTCCTATGAATGGAACCATACTATTTGGTCTGTTGTGACCGGCTTCTTTCACTTTGTGTAATGTTTTCAAGGTTCATACAAGTTGTAGCATGTGTAAGTATTTTATCCTTTTTTATTGCCAAATAATCTCTCTACTATTTTTGCAATTTTTCTGTAGGTCTAAAATTAGTTCAAAATAAAACATGCACACATATATATTGACCCCAAATATTACTTTACGAAATATAATTTACAGAAATAAGAGTACCAATACCTAAGGAAATATTTACAACAATATTTAAGTTTGAAGTAGCAAAAAAAGGGGGGACTACTTAAATTTCTTACTTTTAATAATAAAATCTTAAATGTAACAAGTATATGGTGTTCCTAGTATAAAAGTAATATATGCTCAGTGTATACATATATAAGTCTTATATAATAGGTTAACAAGAGAACCTTTCTCATAGGTTGAATGGATTAACTGAGATAATACATGTAAAATATCAGTGCAGTGCCTAATACATAGTAAGTACTCAGTAAAGGTTAGCTATGATAATAAAATAGTGATTCATCTAGGAAGGAAAATTTTAAATTTCCCAAAATAATCACCAAAGCCCATTACTCCAAAGCTACTCCTATTAATATTTTAGTATATTGCCTCCCAGGTATTGATATATTATTTGGGGTTTTAAAATTTGCTTTTACATAGTTGTAGCCATGTTGAATATTCATTTTTGTCTTTTTTTCACATAGCATAATTCATAAACTTGCCCCTTATTACATACTTCTCATTAAATTATAATATAATAATATTAATATTATAACATTAGTTATAATATATAATATAATAATATATCAGATGAATAGAAGATCATTTATTTAACTACCTCACATCAGGGGGGCAGAAAAATGGAACCTACCCTAGGGAGAGGCAGCAAATACTCTAAATGGTAATACGCCATCTCCCACGGCCACAATCTACTGCAGGTGCAGTGGCTCTGGGTAGGTCATTTTACCTTTCTGGGTCTATGTCCTCATCTCTAAAAATGGTTGCTGAGAAGAGTCAAAGAAATATGGAATGTGAAAGCATTTTGAAATTATAAAGTAATAGACAGATGAAAATGTTACTATTATGGTTACTCAGTGAGAAAGAAACCTGAAAGGTAGGTCAGGGTCAGCTTGTGGAAGGTTGACTGCCAGCCAAGGGACTTTATTCAGGAAGCCACTGAGAACGTCTGAGCGGGACAGACATGTTCTATTTACTAGAGTGCCAGGCAGTAGAGTTTGATGCGATACGATATGTTTGCCTCCTTGATATCCAACCATCACCTTGCTTCCTTCCACCAAGAAAATGTCACTGCCCTTTCAATTCAGTCCAGCTCTGCCTAATCAAGCCCCAAACACACATGCATATGCACAGTCTAGGCATGCTCCACAGTCCGTGTGGCTGACCTGTGTTGCACAGCAACGAGGCTAAAATCTGCATGACATGGTGCTTGTCCCCATCTCTTTTCAGGATCCCTCCTAGACACCCACTTAACAGGGTTCATGAGACCCACAGATGCTTAGAGGGAAAGCAATCTGCCAACACAACCTCTCAGAGGTTGTAACCCGGCTGAGAGCAGCCATGGCCGCCTGTGTTCCTTGGTCTCTTTCTAGGTGTTGCCCAAAACATTCAAAAGCTTAGAGCTGGCTCCTTGTGCATAAAGCCTCAGTTTTAATTCAATATTCGCATTTAGGTTGAGTTTTTCCTTTCCCTAAAACCACCTAAGATTTCTAAACGCCAAGTATCAAGGCTCTGGAAGTTAGGGTGGTCAGGACCCAGGAGTGAGGGTAGATATCCTGGGGCGGTCAGAGCCACATGCTGCTCCTAGGCCTTAGACCAGTGATGCCTGGAACCCACGTAGCTCCACAAGGCAGCTCACTCTTTCCTCCTCCTCTTTCCTCAACGGCGTCTTTAAGGAGAGAGGTGGAATGGCTGAGCATTTGCTCCAGAGCCACAATGTCTGGGTCGAATACTGGTTCCCATGTGGCCTTAAGCAAGTCTCTCAAGCTTTCTGAGCCTCAATTTCTTCACCTATAGATGTGGATTCAATGAGTTAATACATGTGACTCAATACATGTGCCGTCCCTGGCACACTCAGCAAGTGTGACCTATTACAGATCAGGCAGGTTCTGGTAATTTGACTCACAGTGTGAGAGGAAGGTAAAGAATGGTCACTATGCTTTGCCACTAAGGGTCCCTCTATGCTAAGGGCAACCTTGGGACAGAAAACAACCCTGGTTAAATTTCTCCCACGAGATGCAATCATGAACCCACGGCCAGGTTGGAAGGGAGGTCCCTCCTATTGGGTCTCCTCCAGCGTATGTACCAACTCCCTCCACAGACACTGTCCTGGCCTTCCAGGAACCCAAGTGACCTAAAGCCTAAGGAGGTATTGCCACATCAAAGCCCCACCGGCCTATGGGTTTCCAAATTTCTAAAGCATTTTCTGAATCCCAGCTTATCCCAAAGGGATTCACCAAGTGGGGTGCCTGGTGACTCCAAGTCCTCATTGCCTACCAGCCCAGGGGAGGGCAGAGGTGACTCCACCACCACAACCGGTAAAAAGAAGCCAAAGGTTGGTGTTCAGTGTGCTGGGTTGGCAGAGGGGGTCGGGCCAGGCCAACCTTTTGGATGTTCTCATGGGGAAGTCTGTCTCACTCAAGGCGTAGCCATCCTCTTTCCCCATCCATTTCCTACAACTTGGTGGGGAGTTGGAATCTGCCACATGTGGGAACTGTAGGGTCAGCACAGAGGAGCACAAAAGCCATCACACAGGATTCAGGGCCCAGAGTTCAAGGCCCCAGTGAGGGCAGCTACTGTGCGTACCCTTTGGCAAAACATTTTGCTGTTCTGGGACTCAGTTTCTTTATTTGTAAAATAAAGGGATAATTTCAAAGGTCCATTCCAGCTCTAAACTAAAATTCTTTAAGAAATATCCTATTAAATAAATTAGGCTTTATTAGATTCAAGCACATACTTGTTTTATTACTTTTAAGTCATTCAAATTAGATTCAAATTAGGTTAACCAAGTGTTGCCCTCCAGAGAGCCAGCGACTGGCGTCTATGATGAGATAAGAATAATTCATGGCCTCTTATCAATCAGCAGCCCCTAAATGGGTGCTTCAAAAGTGCTTGAGTATGCTTGAAAGCACCAAGTTTCTGTCATTTAAATATTCTCACTTTAATCTCATTCATGTCTTCCATTTACTTAGCAAAAATTTTTTCTTTTTTTTTTTCTCCTGATAGTCAGCAGGAGGGGAACTATCCTGGCTTCTGTCAAAGTGATTGCAAATTCCCAGGTAGGACAGCCTCTGATAGCCAGGCTCCACTGAAACAGGATAACTGAGAAATCTCTTCTCACCATCACCAGGGTGCTGTTAGGCTGCTCTACTGCTTGAACGGTGCAGGCCCTAAGCAGCTCCTCATTTTTATTAAAACCACAGTTGCCTCCAAGGTCTGGCTTTTGGGGTCATCAACAGTCATCTACCCTTCCCAGTAAAGCCTGACTCCTCCCATGCCTGTGGCCAGCCCCACTCAGCTTGCTTTTCAGGGGTCTCTCTCTCTCTGTCTTTCTCCCCCATCCCCTTTTCTGCTCCCAACCAGACCAACAGCTGCAAAACAAGCCAGAGGCCTCTCCAGGGCTGGCCTCTCAATGCAGGAGGCTAGGAAGTGAGGTGAAGGCAAATCAATCAGCTGAGTCAGCCCTCAGCACGAGAGAGGGCCTCCCACTGGTGCAAGGGGGCAGCTGCATCCTCTCCCCTGTGAGAATAAGGAACTAACTCAGCCTCAAGGTACCAAGTAGAGCTAAAACTTGACCTGCTTTTGTGGCGGGGAGGGCATAGCTACTTTAGGGTGCAGCAAAACCACTGCAAGTCCGACAATTTCACGTGCTGAATGCTACATGAAAAACTAGAAAACCTGGACTCTGAACCTCCAAGTACCAAAGGCGACGTAGATACAAATGGGTACCAGTCATGGGCAAGGTGGCCAAGGAAAGATGCTGGAGGCGCTGCTCTGGCTGGGCTTTCTCATGCTGGGGAACAGCTTTTCAGAGAAGGCCTTGAGCAATGCCAGCCATTTCCTTTCATGATTAGCCAGACGCCTCGTCCCATCATGGACATAACATAATTTCTCAAAACCAGGCATCTCATGTGACCTCTTTCCCCTCTTAGCTCCATCCTTGGAGGACTGGAGTTTGGGGGAGTGGGCGGGTGATAAAGAGATTTCTAATAAGCGTTAAAAATGCCAAGTCAGTCTGTCCTGAGAACTAGGAAAAATCATTAATAAAAATCACGGTATACATTTACATAACAAGTGAATATATGGCATGTTCATTACTGAAAATTTACAAAACACAGATAAAGAAAAAGAAGAAAATTAAAAGTTTCAATACCCATAATCTCATTAACCAGAGATGACCACTGATTAGATTTTGGCATACATCTTTCTACTACTTCTTTCCCTTGAATTTCTCCTTCAACCTTCCAAAGAAACTTGAATATTGCATCATTCAGTTTTACATGAATCTTGTAAAGAAGGTACTGCCAGTGTAATTGGTTCTATTTAACAAATAAAGAAAACTGAGGGTCCCAGAGATTCACTTGTTTTAGTTCATGTGGCAGTTTAATCTTATAAACTACACCTATTGGCCTTGCGTTTTATGAGGGGCCTCAAAACTGAACAGCTTCATCATCAGCAAAGAATAAGAACACCCAAGAAACTAGAAAGCCAGTAAGTTTCACTTCATATCAGGTGAATTGACCAAGATGAAAAACTGGAAATGGATCTCGTGTTTTAAAGTCCAAGGAGTAGGTGTGGTCAAGACTCCAAAGGAGGAGGTCACCATCAGGGTCATGTCCATGAAATGATATGAGATCACAACAGCATCAGAAGAAATAAGGTGCCAGGTTACAGGATACAGGCCGTAAGTGAACAGGAGTCCATCATAAGATGTGAGGAAGCAGTGGGTCCTCACAGACATGAGGGTATGGAGAACCACCCGATGGATCATTAGTGGACTTTGTTCTAGTGCAGAATCCTGGCAACATGGGAGCAGCTGGTTTCCCACTGCCAGGACGCTGGTGGAGGGCTTATACAAATATGTACATGCACGCCCCCAGGAGCATACGCTTGGGGGAAACGGGCCTTCAGGAGGGCGCTGAGATATGTAGGCTGAGAATCAGGAAGGCAGCAAGGGGTCTGAAAAAGTGGAACGTCAGGAGTGCTGCCCAAGGAGACTGCCTCACGCAGAGTGTCCCAAAGGGTGGGGGGTTGAAACAAGCTTCCCGGAGGGACCGCAGAGGGGCTGGAAGGAAGCTGGAGGAGGAGAAAGGAAGGGAAGGTCTCTGGCCGAGGAAATGGACATGCCAGAAGGAAGTCACTTCTTTGGCTCTCCAATCTGGTGTGAGAATCCAGAGCTAGGCGAGGTTCGCAGAGAGGGAGAGGAGTTAAAGAGAGTTAGGTCAAAAACAGGGATATAGCAATGTTCTTCAAAAGTGCACTGCACGAGTCCAACACGTGTGAGAAAATGTTCAACCTCGTTGCTGAAACAAATTAGTGAAAATGACACACCATTTTGGTGGTGGTGTTTTGTTTTGTTTCTTTTTGTTTTTGTTTTTGCCTGTGAAATCAGCAAAGAATAAAAAAATCGGAATGTAAATTTGAGCGAGTTTTCTGGAGGATAATTTAGTAATGCGTATCAAATGTGTTTAAAATGTTCATACCCATTGATCCAGCAATTCCACTTAAAAAAATTGCTCCTAAGCACACAATTAGAGATGTGCCAAAGAAGTACACCAAAGTTGTTTGTTTATAGTGTTTCTTACAATACCTGCCAATCCCTCTCCAGGAGAGAGAGAGAGAAAGAAAGGGAGGGAGGGAAAAAGGGAGGGAGGGAGAGAGAGAGATACAGAGAAAGAGAGAGAGAGAGGGCCGGCTGAGTGGCGCATTGGTTAAGCGCTGGTTTTGGGATGCCAGCAGCCCCGGTTCGGATCCCACATGAGGGCCAGTGACACTGCCCTCTACAGCTAACAACAGCTCCACCTGGAGCTGGGCTGTGCGAGCCCCGGTGATGGTGTGGGCTGCAGCCCCTGGTGCAGTGGGCTGCCATAGGCTACAGTGAGTGGCCCGCAGCCAGCGTGAGCGGCTGGCAGCCAAGCATGAGCTGCCAATAGCCACGGTGAGCGACATCCAGAGGCCAGCGACCGATCTGCCTCATCCGGGAAGAGCGCAATGACGATACCAACAGTGAAGCAACATCCTCTGCAACTAAACTGAAGAACAAAAAGACAGCAACTTGTCTGTTCCCCTTCCCAGATTCCCCAACGCTGTTCCCCTCCGCCAATTCTCAATTCCCCTATAAAATCCTTTAAAAAAAAAATAGAGAGAGAGAGAGAGAGAGAGAGAGAGAGAGAGAGAGAGAACAGAGATATATAGAGAGATGATAGAGATAGAAATAGAGATAGAAGACAAATGTCCAAAAATAGGGGCTTGTAAGGTGAAATTTGGATTTACCTATAGGATAGAACAGTATGCTGCTATTGAAGGCTATATGGTGACATGACACAGGAAGGTGTTTACAATATATCACCATATCCAAATTTTTGAAACTCTGTATATAGTATTATACCCCCAAACAAACCTCTACATAAAATATACAAATCTATGCATAGAAAAACAACTGGAAGATCTTATATCAACAAGCAAGTAGTCTTTATCTCTAGGGAGTAGAAATATAGGTAATTTTTTTGGTGGTGTTGGTGGTGGGGTTATGTTTTCCACATTCTGCATCAACTGTGTGTTCTTTTTGTAATTAGATAATGTATTATTTTTTTAAATCAACAGGTTGCTTATATCTAGGATTTTTCTTAAACAACCAGAACCTAAGGCTCCTGCATCACCTAGATTCTAGCAGTAAATTCCTAAATCTGTTTTTCTTCTGAGCTTTTCTCGTTCAGCAAAGGCACATGACTTAGCCTATTTGCCACATAACAGATATGAGCAGGTGGTCCTGAAACTTGAAAAAACAAACTGAAGGGCCGGCCGAGTGGCGCATTGGTTAAGCGCTGGTTTTGGGATGCCAGCGGCCCCGGTTCGGATCCCACATGAGGGCCAGTGACACTGCCCTCTACAGCTAAGAACAGCTCCACCTGGAGCTGGGCTGTGCGAGCCCCGGCGATGGTGTGGGCTGCAGCCCCTGCTGCAGTGGGCTGCCGTGGGCTGCAGTGAGTGGCCCGCAGCCAGCGTGAGCGGCTGGCAGCCAAGCGTGAGCTGCCAATAGCCGCGATGAGCGACATCCAGAGGCCAGTGACCGATCTGCCTCATCCGGGAAGAGCACAATGACGATACCAACAGTGAAGCAACATCCTCCACAACTAAACTGAAGAACAAAAAGACAGCAACTTGTCTGTTCCCCTTTCCCGATTCCCCAACGCTGTTCCCCTCCGCCAATTCCCCAATAAAATAAAAAAAAAAAAAAAATAAAAAAAAAAAAAAAAGAAAAAACAAACTGAAGCAGTGCCACACAGCACTCCCTGACACCACCAACTCTCCACTCCTAGTAATTGCTGAGCTAGGCATCCTGGTCAAGAGTGAATCTGCCTCCGTCACTGCCCCTGTCTAGTATGACTATTGAGTCTCTCTGTTGAGTTGCAGATCCCCATTCTGCCACGGATACTCTCCTGAGCCCTCCACCAGACTGAGTAAACCAAGGTAGGGGGAAATCCCAGGTGGTGTGTGAGGATGCCACCTCCTCTCCCTTGCCCAGGTTGCCACAGAGCTCTGCAAACCTGCAGTGGGCCTCCTATACCCACCAGGTCTAATCCTTGAGCCCTATTCTGTCCCTCAGACACCAGGCAAAACCAGCTCTGTGGGAGAAGTGGAGGTGTCATGCAATGAGTCTTGATGCATATCAACCCTGATCCTTGACCCCAAAAGCAGCAATAGAGAAACTGTTATTTATTCAAACTGCTATTTGATTATGTTGAAACCCAACTGCTGAACCCAGAGAGAACCATCTTTATGGTGGGTAGAAACTTCCTGTCAAGGACAGTTAATTTTAATTTTTCCACTGAGCTCAACCTCAAAGTGAGGTTGATTGCTACTCAGCAAGATGGACTGCATTAGTGGAGGCTTTAATTAAGCACAGATCTATATCCCCAAAGCATAGTTTGTTGTATACATACTTTGGGACAAGAAGAAAAATGAAAAGCAGACCTTCCCAAAGAAAAATTGAAAGCAGAATGTATTCCATAGTCAGGATGGTAGCACCAAAGCCCAGCTGGGGGGCTTGGTGGGACTCCCCACCTCCCTGCCTCAGTCCCGATGGGCTGTCAGCAAATGTTTCTAAAAGCTCAATGCCTGGGTTCAGCTCTCTCTTTCCCAAACACTGCACTCCACTGTAGCTCCTCTCAGGCAAACAAGGCTACAGGAAGCCAGCGACTGGGGCAGGGCTGAAAGGGGATGGAGATGCGGAGATGGGACTCACCCAGCGGCCACGTCACGTGTTTCTGCTGCAGGGCTCCATGTGGCCAAGGGTGTTGATCCATGTTGGCATCCAATATGGCCACTTCTGTCCATGTCCTTTTACCAGTGGCTTTGAAATGAGCTCTCAGCAGGAGCACAATGCCACTTTTGTCCTCTTACTGTTATGGTTCCAGACCCCTGTCACCTTTTCCCTGAGCTGTAGAACTGGTTTTTGTTCTGTTGAGAGATGTCGTCTTAAAGTCCAGATGGGATCACCCCTCTGCAAACACTATCAAAAGCTCTTATTGACCCCGAAATACAGATCCTGACACCCAAGCCTTTCCATGATCGAATCCCACAGTCCCTCTGCAAAACTTTCTCTCCTCTCCTTTCACATGCTATAATTTGGCCAAACCAGTCCCCTCCTCCCTGCCCCCGTTCCCAACCCATCAGCAAGTCTGCTGTGACACCACCCTAGTCCAAGCCACCTTCCTCTCTTTGCTGAACAATTGTGACAGCCTCCAACAGAGCTCCCTGCTTCTATTTTTTGCCCCTGTCCAATCCATCTCCACAATCAGCCATACTGATTCTTAAAAAAGTAAACAATCCACTGTGGCATGTGGCATTTCATCACACTTAGAATAAAATCAAACTCTGCTTCCTATGGCCTACAGGGTCCACCATGACCAACCCCTGCCAACCTTTCCAAATTCCTCTTGCACCACTATCACCCTCATTCGTTTCCCTTCTGTTCATAGGACTTGTTGTTCCCTCTACCTGGATGAAACACTTTTCCTCCAGCTCTTCCCCTGCCTAGCTCCGTCTCATCTCTCATTCTTAGCTCAAATGCTACCTTCCTGCAGGGACATTCCCTGACCACCTTACCTAGAGCAGGTTGTTTCTGCACAGCTCTTACTGCTATCTGCAAGTACCTTGCTTATTCATTTGTGGTTTACTTGCTAGCTCCTTAGAATCTAAGCTTCCTGAGGGACAACAACTAATCTGTTCATCACTGCATCATCAGGGCCCAGGACAGTGCCTGACACAAAACAGAATCGAAATCATTATTTGGGGATAAATGATTGCTTCCAGGAAATAATAAACATTTCCTGAAAGGCCTTCATTATCTCAGCTTCCATCCCTTATGTTGTGCTACTTCCTCCCTCTTCCCCACCATCGCAAAGGGTTGACATTTGTAGTAAGGCAGGCTCATAGGTCCCCTCCCATAATGTCTCCCTCGATCTCTCTAGACAGAAATAACCACTGCTTCCTCTGCCTCATGTTCCATGACTTTACTATTCATTCCTGGAAATCTTGCCTAGAAAGATAAAGCTATAGCCCAGAAAATAACTTCACTGTTGGCTTCAAGAACTTCCCGACATCAAACAATAGATTGCTCAAATAGCTCTCCTTCTCAGAACAGTGCTTTGCCCAACCAGGCAATGATTCACTTATCAAAGCAAGGGTTTCACATCGTGTTCACCAATCCCATGAACACCTATACCAAGGATTTTGCCCAGTCCCAATCAAATCCTCACACTGAGGGACCCATCTGAAATCATTCATTTGAGCCCCAACCTCCAAACCCTCTAAACATCCAGAGGAGTCAGAGGAGAGGCTGCGTGAAAGGGTCCCTCAAGGCTCTGTGAAGGAGGCGCCCTGCCTTACATTCCAACATTACCTGATGAACAGATTATTCTGGCAACCTCCTGGGGGATGTGGCAGGTGGCAGTCCACTCCTGCAGCCACCACAACGTCCAGCACCAAGCTCTTTGTATTTGGTGAATGATAAAAGAATGAAAGGACAAATGAGTAGCTCACCTACCCCACCCTCCAACCCTCTCCCTTCTAGAAAGGGCACAGTCAGAAACATGAAATGACACAGGTGGCCAAGGGGTCAGTAAGAGCAGGGCTTTGGACTAAGGAAGGCCTTCATTTCAACGATGAGTCTTTATCTGGAGCCAGAATCGACAGCAGGAACCTTCGGCGATGCCCGAGTTTCCCCCCCAGATCCAGGCTAAAGCGCCACACCATGGAATATCTTCTCTCCCTTGTACCCAGGGCGACAGCGCTGGACCGCTACGGGCTGCAGAAGGCGGGCTTCACACACGTGCTGAACGCGGCCCACGGCCGCTGGAACGTGGACACTGGGCCCGACTACTACTGCGACATGGCCATCGAGTACCATGGAGTGGAGGCTGACGACCTGCCCACCTTCGATCTCAGCGTCTTCTTCTACTCAGCGGCCTCTTTCATCGACAGGGCACTCGGCTGCGATCACAGTAAGACCTGCAGCCCACCTGTGGCCCCGCCCCCAATCAGAGGCCCCGCCCCCAGCCCGAGGTCCTCCCTCTCACACATCTGTGCTGTCTATGTCTTCTCCCCTCTGAAAGCTGGCCCTTCCTGGGTTGCATGTGGATGAGCTGGAAATGTCTGAGCCCCTGGGTGTGCTGCTGGTGGAATCTCGGCTTTGACTGAACCAGCATTGGGAGGGTTCAGAGGAGAGGCCTTGGACCTGAAGCTCTCTTTCCTAAGGCGCACCAGCCATCCTTCCAAGGGGCGATCTGGGAGCCCTCAAAGCTGGGATGCAGGGGAGACACTAACTGTGCCTGGGCCCAAACCCGATTAATAAGCCAAGAGTTTTCATGCCAGAAAACCCTTGGGCAGCTAACTTGAGTAGGAATCTGTGGAGAAACTTCAAATTTTCCTGCCAACCAACCAACCTCCCAGGCTCCCTGACCCCCTTTCTTCACCCAATCTAGTGAGATCTCCTGTAGAAAGCTGACAACCTAGTCTCTGTAAGTGGAAAACTATATTCCAGACTGAGCTTTGCACCCGCTCATGATGTCCAAGTTTCCAAGGGTTAATTATCCATCTTTTAAATCACAGTGCTAGTCCTTGCGCTCAAAATGTAGTTTTAGCTGCCCTAATCCAGGGAAAGGCTACAAGGCTATTTTGGAAAGGAGGGCACAGTTTAGGTATGTATCAGGTAAGACAATATGCAGTTATTGCTGCAGGGTATATTTCAGTGGCATTCCATAGAGGCCAGAGGGACTTGAATTCCCTAATCTGTGCCCTGACTTCAGCTCTGTGTGTCACACCCCTTTATGAGGCCATCACATAATTCAGGGTATCCAGTTACAGTACTCCCCCCTCTTATTTGCAGTTTCGCTTTCCTTGGTTTCAGTTACCTGCAGTCAACCGTAGTCTGAAAATATTAAATGGAAAATTCCAGAAATAAACAATTCATAAGTTTTAAATTGCACACCATTCTGGGTAGAGATGAAATCTTGAAGTGTCCCAACCCATCCCATCAGGGACGTGAATCATCCCTTTGTCCAGCGTGTTCACACTGTAGACGCTCCCTGCCCATTAGTCACTTAGGAGCCGGCTGGGTTATCAGATCGGCTGTCTCAGTATCACAGTGCTTGAGTTCAAGTAACCCTTATTTTCCTTAATGGCCTCAAAGTGCAAGAGTAGTGATGCTGACTATTCAGATATGCCACAAAAAAAAAAGCCCTGAAGTGCTTCCTTTAAGTGAAAAGGTGAAAGTTCTTGACTTAATAAGAAAAGAAAAAAAAAATCATATGCTGAGGTTGCTAAGATCTTGCTGTAAAGGAATCTTTTTTCTGTGAAATTATGAAGAAGGAAGAAGAAATTTCTGCTAATTTTTCTGTCGCACCTTAAGCTGCAAAAGTTAGCACCACAGAGCATTATAAGTACTTAGTTAAGATGGTAAAAGCATTAAATTTGTGGGTGGAAGACATGAACAGAAAATGTGTTCTGATTGATGGCAACGTTTTGCACTGGAAAGCATTGAGCCTGTACAAAGACTTCAGCAAGGGATCCCCTGAAATGAGTGACACCAAGTCCTTTATGCAAGTAAGGGATGGTTATATAGATTCAGGAATAGGTTGGACCGAAAAATATACAAACTACTAGAGAGATGGAGTCTGCCCATGAAGCAGCTGCTGCCACATTTCCAGCAGAGTTGAAGATATTGATTAGGTTCGGTTCTATCTGCAGTTTCAGGCATGCACTGAGGGTCTTGGGATATAGCCTCCATGAATAAGGGGGGACTGCTATGCTGAAAGCCTTTCTTACCATGACAGTTTGGGATTCCAGGGCTCACTGACTGACGGACTGGCCTGCTTTAGGAATCGCAGGCTGTGGGTGGGCCTGGGCCATGACTGTTGAACAGCTCCAGACCTTGATGGCTGTGCCAAGGTGGCCGTGGCCTCAGAGCCAGCCCTACAGCACCAACAATTTGTCATTATTTTGGTTCACAAAGCAATGTCACAATGAAAAAGAAACCCAGGGAGCTGATGCCTCGTTTCAAAGTCGTTCTTTTATGAGTCTTTTTTATGGGCCATCTTTTGTGTTATGCACATTCTGGATTTCCCAGCAGGATCAAAAAGCAACTGGACTCTGACTCATCACCGCGAGGTGAAATTTGCCTCAGAGTATTTGAAGTTAACTGAAAACATATTTGACATGAAAAAAAAACCCCAAAAAAACCCCACAAAGCTGCAGCACAGCCACCCAGTCCTTCAGTATCACTTGCCATTCCTGTATCTTCGACCTTCCCCTTGATGGAAGGGGTCTGGCAGGCTCTGGAGGAGACAGGGCTGGATTCAAATTCATGCCGCACAACTTCCTAACAATGTGATTTCTCGGAGCCTTGGTTTCTCCATCTGGTGCTAAAAATATTTACCCTGAAAGGTTCTAACGAGGCTCAGCAGTAACTGACACAAAGCACTTAGTGCAGAACCTGGTGTGCAGCAGGCCCTCAGATGTGTTTGATAAAGAGGTCGTGCACCGTGAAACACATAACCACACCAACACATGCACATCATCATCATAAAGTTTCCAATCCCCAAAGAAAAAAAGACATTCCAACTTTGAACTCGCGTGATATACTCACATGACAGCTTGTTTTTTGGTTCCTGGCACAGGATTTTAGAGGCTGCCCCCACTGCCAAATCAGGAAAGAACAGGGCTCCCATGTCCTGTTTAGACCTGGGCAGGCCACAGAGCGTAGATGTGGGGAGGTCAGGCAGGTGCGGCTCGTCACGGGTATGCCAGGTGAAAGCACCTAGGAGAGAAAAGCTCAAGAGGGAAAAGTGCACACCCCTGTCAGAGAACGGGGAGAGGGTGGGGGGGCTAGACGCCAACTGGGGACGGGGAGCTGTACATGACTGTGTGGCCAGGTGGGAGGCTGGGCTCCTGTTTCTGTGCCCTTTGCACTTGCACATATGAAGGCTTCCTCAAGTCGGGGGGCTCAGACGCCAACCCTTCAGGACCAGGAAAATAACACGGACAGACGGAGCCGGCTTCATTAAGGCAATGGGGTGTGGGTAGGGGGTGCCTGAGGCTAACGGAGAGCCCCATATCTCCTCCAAAGGGGTCAGCTGCTACTCAGTCCCAGCGAATGTTTGTCTTGCGAGATTCAGTGCAAATGTGATAGATCTGACCTTTCAGGAAATGTCTCCAATCTGGGTTTTAATGTAAAATCACTCCAATTTTAAGTGTTGGCAACAAATAGAACATTTCTTAAAATGCTGCAAAGGCCAAACAAAAGAAACCCAGTAGCTATCAGTTTGTAGCTTGTGCTCTGAGTGGTCAAAGTCACAAACTCAAGTGCTGGTTAGCTCAGCAACGGCATTGTCACAGGCTCCAAACGACGGAGATGACATGTGCTTGGCCTGCCTGCCACATGCACTGGGTGGCCTGATTGTGTCTAGTGGTGCACTGGAAAACCAAGGGACTTGACTGAAGCATTTTAGAGCCAGGCCCACTCATATGTTTCTTATTATACTCTTGATGTAAGAGGTGTTGATGGACAGCCTGGCCAAAAGGCAAGGCGTCTGTCCTCTCTCGTCTTTCCTCTTCTTCCTTGGCTAGTTTCAGCCAAGTGTACGCTGTTTCCCACTGCTGCCCCTCACAGCCTGTCTCATTCACTCTTTTTGAAAAGCATTGCTTGTGGAGCCGTGGAGCTGTACTCCTGGCCTGTAATCACCCCCATGGGCCCACGGCTACTCCTACCCTACCTTGACTTGACCCTTCTGCAAGAGCTCCCCAGGCAACCTCAGTCGCTCTTGAAAAATCTTAGAGATAATCTAGGCCAGTGTCCTGCCCTGAGAACCAGGAAAACAGAGGCCTAGAGAAGCCAAGTGATGTGCCCAGTGTCACGGAGCTAATCAGAGGCCAGTGGGGAATTCCTTCTGTCACTCAGGCCTCATGGAAGGATCCTTTGCCCTTATTTTGAGCATCTGGTGACTTTGCTCTGTGAGAGGTCACCAAATAGCACGAAAGGTGAGGCATTCCAGCTGGTTATAGGATCAGAAACAACTGAACTTGTCATTCTTCATCAGAAAAAGAAGTATCGACAAAATACTGCCATGGGAACCCCATTTGGACCTTAACTGCTCCTGGCACGGCATCCTCCAAGTCGAATTAGCGTGGTTTTAATTTAATAAAATCTTCTAAGAAATCCCAGGGCAGATGCCGTGAGACTCTAAAGATCAGATTTTAGTACCACCACTCTCCTTTTATTCTTTCTTTTTTTTTTCTTAAACGAACAGTCCCCAGCCTGCTTTTGAAGCCATCTTAAAATCTATTATAGATAAGGCAGGTATTAATAAATAAATGAAGTCTGCTTTTGAGCAGGAGACTGATTCTCTGGTGTCTCTAAGCTTCTTAAACTTTTGTGTGACCCCTGAAAACACTGTGTAAAACTGACCACATCAATTAACCAGATAAGACTTGCAGGGTGTTTTCAGGGTCTTCTTCTGCCCCAATGCAGCACACACAGGCCTGCCCCACAGCAGTTCAAAACATACCTCGCACTCTTTTTCTGAGGACTTCCACACGCCCTGATCAGTTTGGGGAGAAATATAAATTCTGCCTTTGCGAGCTGCTGAGGAAGGCAAGTTCAAGGTAGGAGTGACAGATGGGCAAAGGGGAGCTCCCAAAACCAAGGTAGGAGGTTGCTTAGAGAGTGCATGCCTGGTGGAGGCCGGAAGGGCGGGGGTTGGGTGCAGGTGAGGGGGTGGAGTGGGAGGGCTTGGCCTGTGTGTGTGATTTGAGTGACAGAGGCCACCTTCTGGTCAGAAGTGAAAATATGAAAATATGCAATTGGGAAACAGTAGAGATTCTGTTGGGTTTTCTTCAAAGAATATGAAAACTCACCTTTTGGTAAAGGCCTAAGGGGAATTATTTCATTGAAATCACCATTTTCTAAACATAGATTGTGACCTATAGTGAGTCATAAAACCAATTTAGTGGGTGCAACCAGCATTTGTTTAAAAGAAAATTGAATAGATTAGAAAAGAATAGAAAATATCAGCTCGCATTTTATGTAATAAAAGTACATCTTATTTTGTGAAACTTCTGTCTGATACACACTTGCGAGACCACATAGCATTGAAGAGCTGGTGTCAGGTGGCCTGGGCTTGAGTCATGGACCTGCCACTTTCTAACTGTGCGACTTGGACAAGTCACATTGCTGCACTTTGGCTACCTCCTCCGTAAAATGGGGATAATCATTTTATCTACCCCATCAGTTGTTGAGAGGACTGACTACGATAAAATACATAAAAACCTATTTGGGAGATATGGGGGCCAGGTGAGGCTACATGTGTGTGTTAGCTGTGAATTTTACATAGTGTTTTCAGGGGTCACATAAAAAAGATTAAAAGCCACTGATCTAGAAAAGGACAACCCTGAAAATGCTGCCTTCGCTCAGCCCTGACCCTGGCTGGTGTCTAACTGCCAGCCGGCCTCCTAGTCTCTGTTGTGGGCCATGTTTGGACCAGGCCAAGTGCAGCCTTCCTTGCCTTCTCTTCTGAACTCTCCTGAGAGCAGTGTCTCACCACCCGATGCTGGGCCTGAAAGGGTGGTGCTCAGCAGAGCCATAGAGCAAAGAGGAAGCAGTGCCCTGAGAATCTGGGGACAGGCCCTTTACTCTAGGGAGACCTACTGAGCTCAGATGGCTGATGGCATTAACGCCACTGCCATAAAAACAACATTTAGTTCCAGGCGCTCCTGCTGAAGCTGAGCACCCCCTCTCATTTCACCCCCTTTGTCTCCCAACCCTCCTCCTCCTCCCACTTAACAGACTTCAGGCTCCCAAAAGACTTAATGAACTACAGCTTTCGTCTCTTTCAAGCATTTAGTCATGACAGAAAGAATTACCCTTTTTGCCAGGAGAGGAAGAAACGCTTTAGTTATCAGCAGAGCTGGCAAGGAGCCAGGCAGCCTCTGGAACAGTCTGTGGGGATTAGAATGCCAGCGGTAGACATTCCACTCCAGGGGCATAGTCACGCGGGGCCGGCGTCCCCCAAAGCCACCTCAGCAGTGAAGAAGCCGGTTCTGCTCCTTGCCCTCCTTTCGGGCCAAAGTGCACAAGGCAAAGGCCGTGCGGCCACATACTTGAGCTCAGCAGCACGCAGGGTGGGACTGGACGGCCATCTGGCTGGCTTGCGGAGATTCATGAAAATGGATTGTGATCAAATGAATAGCACTTTATGGAGCACCTCTCTGTGCCAGGGCTGTGCGTAGAGAGGCCATCAGAAGTCCTTCCTGTTGGGCGGGGTGGGTGGGAAAGAGAATTCCAGTGCTTGGCGTTCAGAGCTGATTGGATTTCTCATGCTGCCATGGCTGCCGACCATCACCACTATCCTGGGCATGGTCCCCTGAGAAAGTTGAGAGGGACACAGCAGAGCCACGTCCATTCAGAAGTGTTCTTTCCAAGCTGTTTTCTCATATCCTGCTGATGCTCCAGAAACCCGGGGATGTGCATGAGTGTTTTCTCGGTCATTCCAGGCCTCTGGCTTGAGACTCAGGAATAAGGATGGCAAGCCAGCTCAACCCCAGTAGAGTGATCCCACAACCAGGAGAGGGTGGCCATTGGGATGGCAGTGGTGGGGAAAGCCAGAGAGCCTAATCTCATGACTTTCTCTATCCCCAGAGCACAGGAGCCAGTGGCCAGCACACAGTAGGGCCTCAATAACATGCTGCTTTGAACTATTT
The DNA here is from genome assembly GCA_033961575.1 of Aselliscus stoliczkanus. Classification (NCBI taxonomy): domain Eukaryota; kingdom Metazoa; phylum Chordata; class Mammalia; order Chiroptera; family Hipposideridae; genus Aselliscus; species Aselliscus stoliczkanus. The sequence continues at coordinate 132,434,112 of CM066729.1, forward strand.
CTAGTGCCAGCACCAGCTTTCTGGGTGACCTCTGGCAAGTCATTTCACTTCAGTGAGCAAGTTTCCTTCTCTGTAAAGCAGGGATGATGATAATGAAACCTGGAAGGTTGTATTAAAGATGGAATGAGATAAACTATGTTGATGCTTACTATTTGAGTTCTACAGCGCCACCAAATGGAAGTCCAAAGGATAGGGAAACTGCTTCCCATCTTGACTTCTCACTAGGCCCAGCTGTTGCCATGGCTGTGGCCAAAGGGAGCTTTCTTTTTCTTGTAGAGACTCTTTTAGATCTCCGGTTCTCAAACTTTTTGGTCTCAGAGCCCTTTTACACTCTTCAAAATTATTGAAGACCTCAAAAAGCTTTTGTTTATGTAGGTTACATCTATCAATATTTACTTATTAGAAAAACTGAAAAATTTTACAATATTCATTCATTTAGAAATAATGAAATAAACTATTGCATATTACGATATTTTTATGAAAAATTATATTTTCTAAAATAAAGTTAGGGAGCAGAATGGTATTCACTTCCATTTTAGCAAATCTCTTCAATGTTCGGCTTATTAGAATCCAGTTGGAATCTCATCAGCATCTGCATTCAATCTGCTGTGATATAGTATTTTGGTTGATGTATATAAAGAAAATCCAGCCTCACTCAGATATGTAGTTGGAGAAGGGAGGGGTACTTTAATAGCCTTTTTAGATAATTGTGGATATTCTTCTTGATACTAGACCAAAACTTGACAAATGGTAGCCTTTTAAAGGCTAGTTGTGATGTAGAATCTGAAGCCTTATCGATAAACTTCATACTCTTTTATATGAAAATCCACTGATCTGTCTTGCACTTTAAATGGATGTTTTTACCCTTTGTGATTCTGTAATTGTCCCATTTGGAAAATATTGATTTACTAAGTTATGTAGATTCTCCAAATGTTGACACTTTTCATTTGTACATTATCAAAAAACCCTACATTTTTAATATCACCACCGGTTTTAACAGAAAAATCTTAAAAGCATTGGGAAACTGTTAACTTCACAGTAATACACAAATTTGCCAAAATTCCAATTTTTGCTCAACAGCTTGCATTTTACCCCTGGCAATATATACTGTCGGTTGTCTTCTTGAACATGATAGGCTTACTTTGTTCACTTTTGAGAAAAAGTCTGCCAACTACCCAAGTTTGAATTACCATGGATTTTCTGTCATTCATTCTTTTAAGTAAAAATGGTGTTTTCATGAAACAGTGGCTAATTCAGCTTGCAACTCAATCTCCCGTGAGCTTTTCCTTGAGATAACCATCATACTTTGGTATGCAGCCCAAGTGCTTTATGTGTATTCCATTTCATCACACAGAATATTACGAAGTGTGACCAAGGGCTGAAATTTGATAAATTAATTTTTACTGCTTCACCAAGGAAATTCTTAGGGGAAATTGGCTGTGTTCTCCCCCCGTGGTACATGGTGGTGAAGAACGCAGTGATGACTAGTAGTTTGGTGCCTCTTCTCCCCACTGCATTTCAGGTAAGGTCCTGGTTCACTGTGTCATGGGCCGCAGTCGGTCGGCGACCCTGGTCCTGGCCTATTTGATGATCCACAGGAAGATGACCCTGGTGGACGCCATCCAACAAGTGGCCAAGAACCGCTGTATCCTGCCCAACCGGGGCTTTCTGAAGCAGCTCCGGGAGCTAGATCTGCAGCTGGTCCAGCAGAGGAGGCAGGCCCAGCCCGCAGACGATGGTGAGGAGGCCATTGAGGAGCTGTAGTGCCCTACAAGGGGCAGCAGACACACTTGCGAATGGAAAAAGGAGACTGAAATAGCTTTGACCTGCAGAAAGGACAGTGAAACCACAGCCTGACTTCTTCCATATAACCTCACACTTCCCGGGTGTGTGCTGATGAACAGGGAGCGTTCAAGGATGCTTCCTGGACCAGTCCAGAGCTTGGCTTTGCCATGGAACGGGGCAGACTGGCTTTCCAGCAGAATTGGTTACAGAGGAACATACAGTTCTGCATGAAGGAGCCTGGATGACTATTTTTTGATAAGATGGAAGCAGAAAAGGGCTTAAAAATGTGTAGGCATTGTGCTGTGATTATGTTTGGCTTTGTCTGAAAGTCACATTCTTAAAAACAAAAAGTTAAAATATAAATTGAGTTTCTAACAACAGAAAAGCGTGTGGGAGAGCTGTGTTAGGGGAGAGCTTGTACAGCGTATTAGTGAGTCCCTTTTGGGGGACATCGCATTTCCTCATTGTTTCCTTTCAATGGGATCCCCAGGCTCAGGTATTTGGTAGGGGTGGGGAGTGGGGCCTGCACAGAGGCCCCTGCTTTGGGGTCCCCCACCTTCCTCAGGGAGCCAGGGCTCTTCAGTATCTTAGCCAGAACTGCCACTATCCAGAACAATTCAATAAATTCTGGTAAATTTGGACAAGAGTTTGGCTTTATAATTAAAAAAAAACGAGGAAGGCGACCTTCTTTAGGGGACTAGAACTCAGGAAAGCTCCTTTCATTTTGATTCTTGTTTTCAGTGACACCAGAAAGTATTTGCAAATGTGGTTGCTCTGGAATGGGAGAACAAGGCAGCTGGGCAAGCTCAGGTGTGGGGGCCCCCCTCCCCTGAGAGATAAGCCAGTCACTAGGGCTGTGATTCTCATTCTTGAGAACAGGAGCAGGCACCATGCAGGTAGAGATGACTTTTAGAACTAGGACCCATAAGACAGACAGGACCCAAAGAGAGATGCTGATGGAGATGCTAATAGTTGAGGACCAGGAGCCAAAACTGCTTAGAGAAAGCAAAGAATGTGATAAAGGCCTATAGGGAAAAGGAGCCCACTCCTCCAAGCTGATGGTGGTTTCAGCAGAATGAAGGACATTCTTGATGGAGGGAGGATAGCGTCTGGGGGCTCAGCAGCTGTGCAAAGCCACTCAAGGGTAACCCTGTCACCTTTGGCAGGCTGCCCTGCTCTTGTGCCAAAGGAGAGGACTTGTGGCCTGGGCCCCACAGCTTCTCTGGCTTCCTGGAGCTGCCCAGGCTCTGCTCTGGGTGGGTCACTTTGGCCCAAGAGGCATCGGGTCCGATTTGGTTATGAGGGGAGCCGTACACAAGCTCTTGCAAAAGAGATGTATATCCAAAGGGACTCTAGGGTCATAGTGGGCCCCACCCACCTAGACTTTCTCATCACAGGATCCTAATTCCCTTGAAACTCATTTATCTTCTAGGTCTGATCTATTCCAGAGAAATCAGTATTTCCATTTTAATGAAATAGTTACATTGAAATGCATCCATATGTGGAAAGGATGAAACACCTACAGGTCCACTGCTGGTGTTCTCTTAAATCCCTACATCTTCCTACATGCGCCCTCCCACCTCTTTGTGGGGCTATGAGTCCTGCTGAGGAGAGCTGGACAGAACTTTAAAATTGGAGGTCTAATCTCTTTGCAATGGCTCCTGGGAGCCAGAGGTAGGAGAAAAGAGGAACAGGAGTTTTTGCAAAACTGTTTCAAGTCTTCAGAAGTAAAATAGTCATTCGGTTAATAAATATTTATTGAGGATCTACCACATGCCAAAAACTGGGTTAGGAGCCCAAAACGAAGAAGCAAAAATGCATGTTGTGACCAAGTGCAATCAGGCAAACAGGTAGTGAAGGACAATAGGGGACAGGATCAGGAGAAATCCACTTTACACAGGGTGGCTGGAAGGCCTCTCCGAGGAGATAGGGTCAGTTGAGACTTGAAGGAGCGTGCTTTCCAAATGGGAGGGAACATTCTAGGTTGAGGAACAGCACAGGTGAAGGCCCCAAGGTGGCAAAAAAGTGTTTGTGGTTTGAGGAACTGCCCATTGGTGAAGCTAGGGTTCGTGGATTAGGGTGGGGGGAGTGGAAGGTGAGGGGTAGAGAGACTAGATTTTACTCTAAGTGCAAAGAAAAACCACTGAAGGTTTTTAAACAGGGGAAAGGTAATAGCCATGTCTTAAGGAAAGAAAAAAAAATTGTGGCTGAAGTATGAAGAATTGTAGGGAGTTAAGAAGGGATCGTAGGGAGTTAACAAGGGAAGCGAGATCGGTTGGGGAGGCTGTTGGAACTCTTGATAGGAAAGAGGAAGGTGATCTGGACTAAGACAGTGCCAGAGGCTGGGGCTCAACATTATTTTGGAATTATCCTGGAGAATCGACAGAGCCTGCTGAGATGGGGCAGAAATGAAAGATACCAATGTGGTGTCTTGCTGGTGCCTTAATACTGAGAGGGGATTGACCAGGGCAGAAGTAGGTGCTGGGAGCTGGGGATCACCGGTTATGTCACTTCTGTAAGGCATACAAAAGGTGTCCCATGTCATTTGACTTTGAATCTGGAGAGAGCTCAGACAGGAGGTAGACGTCTGGGTGTTCTCTGTACAGACGTGGAATTTGAAGTCACCTGAACAAGATACGAGAGGGAGCCCCGGGTCTGTGTGCTTCCATCAACATTTAGAGCTGGGCCTGGGTGACCGAGGGGGATCCAGAAAAGGGGACAGAGGAGGGAGAAGCAAAAACCGGAGTATGGAATTATGGGAGCCTGGGTATAAAGAAACTGCAGGTACTGCTTCATAACGGAACAGTACTTGTACTCTGAGTATTGACTGTAGACCAAACTGGCTTATAACAACGAAGTAACCTGTATTTGTACAGCACTTATCAGTTGTTAAAGTATCATGAATTTATTAGCTAAGCCTTTAAGTCAGAGAGATAATAACTTAGGCCTTTTCAGAGTAAAGTGTTCTAGAAAAAAAAAAAAGAGCTGGGATTTGGAGAGAACTGGGTTTGTTTCAGCTCACAAATTTTAGCTAAGTTTGGGCAATTAGCTTCTTTGGGCCTCAATCTCCTCTTCTGTAAATTGGAGACAACTGCCCCATTTCCTGCACAGGGTGGGTGTGTGGATCCCGTGGGAGGACTGCTAAAACTCTGTAACAATATTGTGAGTCATTATTCCTAAAACAGAATGTTGACAAGGAAGGCAGATGCCTTCAATCCTGGCAGCAGCACTGAGCTACTAAAAAACAAAGGTTGGCAACTGACCATCACTTGTGTGAAGACTCATAAATGAAACAACACATTACCAGGTTTAAAAGATGTGACCTATTAATCTCAACCTAATGGTGACTGGATTTCAGCCCTGATGAACCCAAGTTCCTGTTTTCCAGGATCCTTAGGGTCTCATTTAGGTCTGGACTGATTTCTCTCATGAGAAATCATGAGAGATTTCAATGAGGAGGAGCGGGCAGGGTTTTCTGAGGCCACTTCAGATCAGCAGTTCCTCTCGTGCGCCAGGACCTTCTATTTTGTAAGTGAATGTTGGGACTTGGGGCCAGCAGAGGGGTTCCCGTACCCGGCCATGCCGCAGTCCCTAAGGGGCCTGAGACACAAGGAGTGCCCAGTCCTGTTCTCAGATCTGGGGCAGTGACTGGGGCTTGCCCACAGATCCCTGGAGGACGAGGCGGGCAGGATGTGGAGCTCAGGCATCACACAGACCAGGGTGTGATTAACAAGCCACTGCCAAAGGGAACACAGAGGGCAATCTCAGTACCCAAAGCATCTGAACACAAGGGGAAGACCAAACAGGTGAAGGTTTCAAGGGGAGGCCACTGGGAAGCTCTGGGTAGCTTCCAGATTGTTAACAAGCCTCCACCCCAACCTCCCAAGCTCAGGCAGCCTCTTGCCTGATGTGCGGACCCAGTGGGGTGCTAAGATCCTTGGCTGCCCCCGAAATGAAACAAGCAGCACACCATCACTTCCCACTCGGAAGGTGGATTAAAGAGCTCCTCTCCTACCAGCACAGCACCTGAAAGGTTCTCTGCTCCCCTTTGCGATGGCAGTTCCTGCACAAGTGTCTTCTTGGAAGCCCTCCCTCAGCCACTACAGGTTTTCCTCCATTGACTGCAGTTGTTGAAGGGACCAAAAGATAAACTCTCGGCACTAAGCCCAGAATGCTTGGTAACTATGAGAGAAAAAGAATAAGGATTAAAGCACAGAGCAAAACCCGGCCAGTGACCTCCCTGTGTAGCGCCCGTTATTCTGGGCACGATCCTGCCTTTTCAGGTTTACTCGGAGTCTCCTTTAAGGTTTGTGTCCGTGACCTGCGCAGTACCTGGTTTTTTTGTGTGTTGAACCACTGATGGAAAAGCAGTGTTCTTCCTCCTAGAGGCATAAGATCTGTGACTGGCTTCATGGGAGAGCTGTGGGCACCATGTTCAGACACTGGGAGAGCCTGCTTAATGGGCCCATTTCACAAGGGTGCCAAGTCAATCAAGTATTCATTTCTCGGCCTGTCGCCTGAAAACTCAACTGTTTTAACAGTTAGACAGAACCTTCTCTGAATTCCATAAAATAATGCTTGAGAACATTGACTTTTTTTTTATTTGGTCTAAACTTGAGACGCTGAAGAAAACATGCAATCACTCATTCACAACAGAGCAAAACGTTCACACCTTTTATAAGAAAATGATTTTTCCAACTTTCAATCCCAAATTGGGTGCTTTTTTTTTGTATTAATCTTTTTAAAAAAAATGAAGGTTGCTACCATTGTACTAGGTCCTAAGGGGAGTTTACACAGACTGTACAAATGAGGCAACTGGAGGTTTGTGCAGGATCCCTTGGCAAATGAAGATCAAAGTCAAAAAGAAAAAAACAAATTCACTTTATTTTAAAGACAATGATTGGCATACAGAAGGTATGCACTAGCATAAAATAAACTTTCATGAAAAGCATTAAAATCCATTATAAATTAATTTATTAAATAGGTATTTGGTATATGTGATGGTTTTATTAGATAGTACTCTTATTTATTGCCAATCCCCTCCCCCAAAGTCAAAACAAATCAGAAAATCTCTTAGCTCCAAATTACACTAAATAATTTATTTTCCCAAAATGTGTTATGTGTTCTGAGATGTGACACATGATACAGTTCAATTGGTCATTCTCTATCAATCATAATATGACAGGACACAAGAGGCTAAAAATGGCTCATCATAATTTATTTTATGTTAAAATGTACAGCTTTTTTTTGTTTTTTTGTTTTTTGTTTTTTTTGAAGTGACTGACTAAAAAGAGAACAGATAAATACAAGAGTGCCGCTGGCTCCCATGTTACACAAGGATCGCGCCTCTCCTGCTCGGCCCTTTACCGTCGCCCTGTACAGGTACAAAGGCTACAAAAAAGGAAGCAATATAAACAGACACAAATAACTTTTTTGCTTTTTTACATGCGATTTGTAAGCTTAGTTTGAGCTATTCACAAGCTACTTCTCTATTTTTCCTTAAAAAATAACTCCAATATTTTATAAAGATAGAAAAATCTACAGATGGAATGAAAATGTAAAGTTAGAGGCATTTCCATAAAATAGCAACTTTACACCAAATTCACTATTTTTTTTTTTAAATCCTGCCAAGTATTTGGACATATATGAAATGTTTCAAAACCTGACAGATAAACACTGAGATATGCTTCATTCAATAAACAGAAGTCTGCATTTATAAAACAGAAAGCTGCCTTTTTTCCCCCAAAGAAATCTGTCACCAAAATGGAGAATGGTCTCAACTTTACACCAAACATTTAGCAATAAAACCCTTTTGACTAACCAAATGGGAATAGCTTTTATAGCTCTTTACAGTTTTATAATTAACAAAAATATAGTTTATTTTTTTAAACCCTCAAATTAGGGCACCCTAATCAAGGCAAAAAACTTAAGAAATGGCTTACTGTTAGCACAACACTTGTACAGTACTACAAAATGCACTGTCATAACAAAGACATTAGCGGCATGCTGAAGTGTCACCTTAAACAAAATATACAATAACTGAAATGCTAAAGGCATTTACATGGAGTGGACAGGGAAGAAAACAGAAAAGCTCTAGGTTTAGTATTATCAAACCAGATAATCTGGGGGGGGCGGGGCTTGATATCCACATCGTTTAATGGAAGCAGGCACAACAAGTGGCTGCCTCCAACTATAGTCCAAAGAGAGGCCTTCCTTTGCAGAGAATTTCATATAAAAGTAACAGAAACAAAGGTACCAAAAAAGAAAAAGGAAAAAAAAGAAAAACAACTTGTATAAGGCTTTCTGCTGCATACAGCTTTTTTTTTTTTTTTTTTAAATAAATGGTGCCAACAAAAGTTTTTGCATTCACACCAATTGCTGGTTTTGAAATCGTACTCTTCGAAGGTATTTGTGCAGGTCAACCCAATAGTGATGCCTAGGGGGTTTTGTGACTGCCCATTGTTGCCTACCTTCTCATGTAGGACCCATTGAGAGATTGTTTGGACATGCCCGTGTTCATGTAGCCGTGATGCCCGGGGGCCGTGTACATCATGTTACCGTGGGGTGGGGTCTGCATTGGCTGCTGGGCATATGGCTGGGTCCCCATCATGCCCATCTGCATCTGCATGGGGTACTGGGGCGTTTGATTCATGTAGCCATGGTTGCTGTGGTAGCCACTGTTCATCATCGGCTGGGACATGCTGTACCCATTCATGGCATTGAGTGTGTTCATGTTCATGTTCACAGAGTTGACATTGTAGGCTGGGGCTGGCATCAGGTTCACACTCATGTTCATGCCTCTTTGCATCGTTAAAGTCCGTGCAGGACCCTGCATAGCTACAGTCTGAGAGCGGCCATAGATCTGCGACTGATGGGTGGCAGTGGCCGGTGACAGAGATGCCGATTTGGTTCTCATGGAGACGTGGCCCTTGCTGGCAATCTGGGTTTGCAGTCTTTGGCTGTGGGAGATGCCAATATTTGATGCAGCCATGTTCCGTTGCAAAAGAGGTGGCGGCAGGTTCATCGGAGGAGGAGTCAGGTTGGGGGGTGGGGTCATGGTAGCTTGTGCTTGGGGTCCCCCAGGGACGGAGTGTGGAGACTGAGAAAGCTGAACAAGCCCTGTGTTGCTTAATGGTGTGGACAAAGAGGCACTGTTTGCATAGGATGTTACAGCAGCGGAATGGCTGTAAGGCAATGAATGATCAATAAGTGTATTGGTTAACTGCTGCAGTTTGGCAAGGCTGAAAGTGGCTGACGGCTGTGGGTAGTGCCCAGCCCCAAAATCACTTTGACCCATTCGTTCATACAAGCCGATGTTGGCGTTGCCGGTCTCGGGGATCTCAGCCAGCTGCATTGGCGGGGTGAAATTAGCAGCCATGCTACACTGAGCCAGCTGCTGGCTGCTGCTCGGAGGCCTCTCCACCACACAGCCTTGAGGAGACTTGACGCTGCAGGTTGGGGGTGAGCTGATGCTGCTTTGCTGCAGCAGGCTGCAGCTCCCGCTGATGTTGGACATCTGCTGGGTGACAGCACAGCTGCTCTGTGTCAGATTGCTAGAGGTGAGGTTGCTGTAGGAGCAGCTGTTCTGTGAAGAGCCATTTCCACAAATGCTGCCACCCATTGTAGAATCATAGCTGCTTGGATTTTCGTAGTTCTCGGTTGTGCTCTCGATACTGCCCAGGTCACTAAATCCGCTGTCTACGACTTGTTGGGAATGATCTGAAACTGACGGGACATCCATCATTGGACTGGTTTCCATGTTCTGCAAAGATGGCACTGAGATGGCACTTTGATCTGGGCTGATTTGGGCATAGCTGTTTTCTAGGGCAGGGACACTTGGACTGCTGACAGAGCGTACCGACTGGCCAGGGTGGGAATGGACAGACGAAACTGGGCTACTGTGGTCTGACTGTTGGCAATCATCCAGAGGGGCAGCAATCTGCGGACTTTGGTCCGCGTGGGTGTAGTTCTGTAGGCTTCTACAGGCCTCTTGGGTCTCGGCACAATCTTGAAAGGTGTCGTCCTGTTCACTGTTCTCCTGGGTCAAAGACTGAACTGCCTGGACGGTCTCAGAGTCGATTTCCATGGTTGCTGTACTTCCCTCTTTGAACTCAGAATCTACTTCGTCACTGTTCTTTTTGTCCTGTTTCTGGGCCTGTTCTTCAGGGGGTTCCTCATCAGATTCAGGTGCTGTTTCAGTGTCTCCAGCAAGCTCCTTCGGTTCACTGTTACACGAAGCTGCAAGGTCAACGCCACAGTCCATTAAGACCTCTGGTTTCGAATGGCCAGGCTGGACACTAAGGTCTAAAAAAGCCTCCTGGTTTTCCAGTACTTCTTTGAAGGCTTCTCTGGGGTGTTCTTCCTTCTCCACTTCCAGAGACTCCATGTGACTCTCGTCTTCATCATCTGCATCATGACCTTCGTTGTGAGACGGCTCTTCTTCCTCTTCCTCCTCCTCGTCATGATCACCCAAGCGCATGGGGGCTTCTTTGTCTGTGCAGACTTCCGGTTCCTCCTTTTCCTGACTTTTAGCACCACCTGGATCTTTTTCTACATTTCCTTCTTCCTCCTCCTCCTCTTCCTCTTCTTCCTCCTCCTCCTCCTCCTCCTCCTCTTCTTCTTCCTCAGGTTTGATTGGATCGTCTTCCGGTTTTTCACCTGGTGATTTATGCGGACTTATAGGTGCACAGGTTTCCTCCTTCCTGTTTTCATCCCGAGGCAGCAGGGGTTCCAGAGAGTCCTTGACCTCCTCCTCAGTCCTGGTGGGCGTGGGGCTGCTTTTGTCTTCCAGAGTCTCCTTCTGTTCTTCCACTGTCACCTGGTCATCAGGTTCCATGGGTGTTTCTGGTGGGGTGTACAAGTTCAGTTTAAATCCAGTCTTCCTTTCTTTGTTTGGCCTCCACTTAGATAGAGCACGCTTTGATCCTTTTGGCCACACTTGTTTGCACTTTAGAGGTTCAGGATTGTCTCTACTGCCTTCTTTCAAGTTATTTGCATTATCATCCATATTGTCTTAGCAAGGAGACAGAGAGAAAGGGGAGGAAGAAGAGATTTTAGAAAGCATTACCATGAACAAGTTGAATTCATTCCTCTAAATTAATTAGCAAGCCCTGCTTTCAATTTATCATTTTAAGAGTTGATGGTAAAGACATAATCAGGACGAATGTAGAATAATATTGTGGTATAAACTGAGTAAATAACCTAGGCCTAGGAAAATAATATATGCTACACACACACATACACACACACAAGCGCACGCGCAGCAGAAAGCTGTGCTCTTTATAGGAAGCACATGGCAACTATAATAAACTTATTTCAGTTTAACACACAAGACATTCTCTGATGCAAAAGACTGGAATTCCACAATGTAAAAAAAATCCATTTGAACATTTACAAAGGAGGAGATACAGGGGAGAGGGGTTAATGCTAGCTCATAGACAAATCACCACTGTGCCAGAGAAATGAATAGAGGCCTAACTCACTTATCCATCCTGAGAAACTGAGCTTAGTTTTATGGACAATTACTAGATTTAAATGATCTCTGATGATATTATTTACTTTGATTTGAATGTTCTCTCTGGCATAAAAATAAACTGTGTACCTCTGAAACAAATGAATAAATACCCAAAACACGAATGCATCTGTAATCCACTACAGGATCATCTTGACACAAACTATGATGTATTTACCATGAAATTACTGAACATTTTAAGACACAGGTATTATTTTTATCACTAATTCTGTCCAGACTGTATTTTGGATCAATTTGCTGCTCAAATATATGGTTTGAATATTAAATAAGAAACAAACCATAACTGTCAAGATCATTTTAGTTCAGCTAATCTTATTTTTACTGTACATGTATACACATGACTACAAATATGTAAATATATTTCTATAAATATAAGCAAGCAAATAAATACATGACAAAATATAGATATAAAATATCCAAATCTCCTTAAGATCTTTAGAAAATTAAAGATAATACTGGTCTCGTGGAGGGGTCAATTTAAAGGAAAAGCTTTACAATGAGAAACCGTCTTATTAGGAGAATAAAATTTGGGGAACTTATTTTGGAGAACAAAAATAAGATCTAATAATCAATGTGGAACACAGATCCCTTTGCTAGAATGGAGTGATTTCTAGTCCAATCAGTGCAAAGCAGGGTGAGCTTTTAGCTCATTTATGTAGTAAGATTACACATACACTTACCTGCAAGTACTACAAACTGGCTAGCTGAAAAGAACACATATGCAATGTAGGAGGATTCCTTCAGAAGTGCAAAGTACAACACCCAGTTAACAGACATCTCAAGATGTTCATTTCTAGTCACACGGACAGGTAAGAGCCATGACAATGCCTCTGGGTGTCACATTCTTATTCCCATGTGCTACCGGACCTACCAGCTTTTGTAGGAAGACCTCTCTAAATCAGAAGATGAGTTTCTCATGATTATTTGTTAAGAAAGAAGATCCTGAAAGGAATCAGGTGTAGTATGGCCACTTAGAATTTTTAAAGACAAATGGCAGCAAGTGGAGAATGAAGGCTGTGACGATTCATTTACAGGCTCCTGAGAAGATAGCTAACAAGTGGAATTAAGGCTCAATTTCCATTAAAAAAAAAAAGATCTCTTGCTGCAGTTTGTTGTTTGTTTTTATGTTTGTTTGTTTAAAGGAACTAAAGAACAAGGCTTGGTTCCTCTATGCCCAGGGCAAGATGCCATTCCTTCAGCAAAACACAGTATGCAGCAATAGTATTCTGGTTAATTAAGAAAGGCAAGAAGACGTTTGCTCCTTTTCTTAAAATTGTGGCTTTTCACAAAGTGAGAGTGGTAACCTGTGGTGCCCAAGGAAATGAGACGTCCTGTTCCCTAGATGGGATACCGTGAGTTTTGAATAGAGTCATTTCACAGTGAAGTAGAGAGACTGTCCCGCAATCCTCATGACTCAGCTGGGAACACAGACCAACAGGCAACGGGTAGTTGCTTTTAAACAGGGCATCAAAGACAATTCCCCAGCATTTTAAGATTTTTTTTTTAGAGGATGGGGTGGGTGTCCCTTCCATGCAGCAGCTGTAAAATAGTAACTTAAAAGGAAGGACAATTTCCTGATTTCTGCATTATCCTGTGTTAACAAAGCTAATAGTGATGATTCTTGATAATAATATATCCTAAGACACCACTGATTATAAGATGCACCATCGATTTTCAGGGGGAAAAAACTATTGCATTTAATGCTTGCATTGGTAATAATATCTACCCTAATATCAGAAATAGTAAATGTCGAGGGAAAGTACAAGTTAGAATCAAGGAAATGCAATGTATTTCTTATTGACAGACTTCAAAGTTTTTGAGGACAAGCCAATTTCTGGAAAGTAAGATGAACCCACCTAGAGGAATGTTCTGGCCTTAGAAGTTGTTAACCATAAAATCCACTTTCAGGAAGAAGGGATAGAACCTTTTATGAATGAGAAAGGACAGATGAGCACTTATTTTGGGTGGGTCCGCACATCCTCAGAAATGCCTTTGGCCGTGACTCCGGTTGCCTGCTTTTTGGCAGTAAGGTACAGATATTCACAAGGGTAAGATTTTTATAACTCCTCCACTTACTTCTACAAGGGTCAGCATTCTGAAAGCAATGATTGTCTTCTCCTTCCTCTTCCTCTGTTTGTCTTTTCTTCCCAGGCTGATGTTGGAATGCTTTTCTCAGGACTGGCTTCCCTCCATCTTCCTCCACTTCAATCTCGCAGGTAGGCTCCAACTGTGGCATTGGCCTCTCTTCATCTGAATTGTCAAAGGGCTCATTCAGTACTTCTGTCGTCTCAGAAATGGTCTCAGTGGTTACACTGCTGTTGATCCTCCTGCGTTTACGACCCCTTTTCTTCTTTAGTACAAAAGGCCTCTGAAATTAATTCCAAATGTAATGCATAAGAGCTCATGAGAAATTAAATGGCGGAGTCAATATGCAGCAAAACACGTACTGAACACGTGTCTGAGCCTCTTATATGTAAAGACTTCTGTACTGCCTTCGTACTTAACCTTCCATTGATGTCTAACATCCCTCTCGGGCTCCGACTACACAAGCAAGTGTTTTCCAAATAAAACAGTTGTTTACTCAAGCAGATGCTGTGATAGGGAACATCCTAGCAGCTTAACTGTAGATTTTAAAAGCTAAGTTTGCTTTTCTAGGATATATTTTCCAGTGGTGCTTACTGGCTTCAATATCCTGTACATCATAGCTATTAAGTCCTCACAGACGCCAACACTGCTATAAATGTTGCAATAATTAACTAGTCACTGGGTCACTCACTGAATACTTGGTAACTGTCCAAGGCCCACCTACCCCATGCAAAGCGCTATAGGAGGCACGATGGTGTGCAAGCCTAGCCTCCTTGTTCCCATTTCATAAGACCTCAGGAACAATGAAAAGAGAAGAGGGAAGGCTACTTGAAGAAAGGATTACTCTATTGTGTACAATGTTAACAGGGTCATCTATTGGTGACCCTGAGGGGATGTCAGCAACTGATAATTTTACAAGATATTTTAATATGAAAGGCATATAAAACAATAAAAGGTGTGAGATGTGTCTTATTTCTATCAGATATAAATTTTTTTTTCTAGCTGCACTAAAGGTTGGCACAAATGACTCCCCATAATTTTAATTATAAAAGATGTTTTCCCAAGCAAACAGTATTCAATGATACAAAATTCAAAATAGGAATAACAGGAGGATTTGCTGCTAACCTGTAAATCCATCAATGAGCCCAAAAAACTACTGAAAATACATTGCAAAGATGGGTTCAATGTGTGGCTAAAACTCGAACTCTAGATAGACTGCATCTGAGAATTACCGTGTCTTACATTTTTAACTCACTGAATGTTCACTAAAGAGCACATATATGTCTGATAATCATATCCTGTAATTTAACAGTTATGGTTATTAATCCCCCAATTGGCTAGCCCTTCCTAATCCACTAGAATTTTCCCAAACATGAGTATAGCATATATATATATATATATATATATATATATATATATATATATATATATATATAAATAAAGAGCTGGGTTCTTTAGGTTGAGTCCATTTATATGATGGTGTAGTCCATATCATGCATTGGATGGTTCTGGGTTTTGATGTTTTTAAAACAAATTTCTTTTTGTTATATACATAACACACGAATACAATTTCCTTGTAAGAAACCAAAACATTATTCATAACCCTGAAGTCCACTTTATGGGATGCTCCTTTCTCCCAACTTCACACAGCTGCCCTCCCACTAGAAGATTCCAGGCTTTGAAGAAAGCATATTGATCAAGCTGGGAGTCAGAACAGTGGTTTCTTTGGCAGACATCACATAGAATGGCCTTGTAGCAGAGTCTTAACTTGTACTGTGTTATCTCCACCAGCCTTGGCGACACTAATACTATCTGGCCCCTCTTCATGGCACAGAAGTTGAAGACAAAGATATCAGATCTGGTCTGAGCAGTTATCTAAAGACAAAAATCCACTTTTTACCTTCTGCACAGGGTGTAACGCAGAGAAACCACCAGGCTACTAACATATGAGACATTTCAGTAACGTGAACTTGGCCACAAATGCAAAATATCAGCATCCAAATGAAGGTCCTAAAATACCTTCTAACAATTCTATGCCAAGAACAAGAAAAAGAAAGAGAATTACGAGCACTGGGCAGGCGTGGAGTCTGGGCCTTCATCCAGTTCTCGCTCCTTTTTAATGAGCTGTGTTACCTTGGACAAGTCTCCTAGCCTCTCTAGGCCTTGGTGTTTTCATCAAAATTCCTTGAAGGGAGGTTTAAGTGCTCCCCAGGGCCCTCTTTTGTTCCCATTGCCTGACTTACTCTAGCCCTACACACCAGCAGGTGGCAGTAACTACCAGGCTAGAAAGCCAGCCTGCCCCTGGTTTCCTGTCACGGCACTAACAAACCTCAAAAAGTAAACACAATCATGACTGCAAGATAAACGATGATGATATATGATCTGTGGGACTGGATACAAATAAACTACATCTAAAGAATAGAGAGTGAAACAAATACTAATAGAATGTTTGCAATGACAAATAAGATTTGATTGAAACTGACTCAAAGACTGAAAACCTAAACAGACACATACCTTTCTCTTTATGGCAACTGACTGTGGTTTAGTTAATCTTGGAGGAGAGCTACGAATATTTTCTTCTTCCTCTTCCTCCTCCTCCTCTTCCTCCTCCTCTTCTTCCTCCTCCTCCTCTTCCTCCTCCTCCTCCTCTTCCTCTTCTTCCTCCTCCTCCTCCTCTTCTTCACTGCTCTCTTTCGACAGCTCCATCAGTTGCCCTCTCTCCCCTGCCACTGGCCGGCTCTCCGGAGAATGCAAATATTTATTTTTCGATTGTACTTTTGCAGGTGATTGCCTACTGTTAGCTCTAGATGACAGGATTTCTTGCTCCTCCTTTTCCCAGCAGCTAGCTTGTTCCATTAGCCGCTCAGCCTAAGGGGGGAGGGTGGGGGGGTAAAAATGGTGGGCCAGTGAGAGGGCAGTTATGTAGCCAGAACCTCTCAGGATCAAAGGCAAAGGGTCTCTAAGTCATTTCTGATCAGGCCAGCCAGCCAGCCAAGCAACATTCCAGCTGCATCATCTCAGGACTCTTTGACATCAGTTAGGATAACAAATCAAAGAAGATTGGGTTTCATGGGATATTTAGCAGTATTAATGATGCAGCGAATTGATTTGAGTCCTTTATCACTACATTACATGCTCACTGGCATGGAGCACTTAAAGCAAGTTCATAAACACAAAGAATCGATTGACACTGCGGCCTTGGAGCTCAGCACCAAATTTGATCTGATTACATGCTGTCAGTAGTGAAAAATGCTGCTTTGTGATCAATGATAAATGTTTCATTTTTCATACTCAATTCAATAAAATTATCATGTCTTACCATGCAACCTCAGTTAGATAAATTAGTGCCATATCATTTCACAAGCCCTCTCTACATAACCAAGCTTTTAACAATGATGTTAATGACTGTCTTAGCTTACGAACGCTACGAGATGGAAGTTACACAACTTCGGCTGAGGAAGCCCAGCATTACCTCTTTTTCAGCTTCCCGCTCTTCTTCGGAAACTGCCGCGTTAGAAATTAAAATTGGGGTCCACCTCAGGCTCTCCGGGTCAAGTTCATTAGACCGGGAACAGGTTCTTAGCTTTTCCATGTGGCTCAGTATCAACTTTTCCCGTCTAATGATAACAAATCTGTAATGTGATGAGGCAGAACAAAGTGCAATCAAAAGCTGAAATTTCATTTCACCTTCACATAATGACATATACTAGCACTAACATCACCTGGGTTAGGAAAAAATCAGAAAGCTCATCAGTGAAGAGGTACAGCAACTGGAAACCAGACCAGCAAAAACGTGTCATCTCCTTTTCTTTTTTTTTTTGTTTTAGGAGAAAGGTTTTAATAATACTATTGGGGAAACCTCTTGTCTTGCCTGGAATGACTCTGCCTGACGCCAGGGATCCTTTCTGGTTTAGGATGCTGAGAGGCAGCCAGGGTTGCCCAGGGCACTGGTGCTCACCTGCCATCCCTCTTGTCAATCATGTGCAGGTGCTGCAGGGTGGTGGCGATGTCGTGTGGGCACATGCCCGTGGCTCTGCTGATCGCCTTGATGCTGATGTGCCTCTCGTGGTGGTGGTAGAGATATTCCAAGATGACGCTCTTCCAATAGGCCAGGTAGGACAGACGGCCCAGGTCAGAGAGCGGCTTTTCAGGAGACCCGGCTTGGCCTTCTCTTCTTGAAAGCAAATAACCTGGGACAGAGAGAGCAGAGTCAACCTCACTGTGCTGTTTTCAGACATGGGGGCAGGGGCCACTCCAAATAATGTAAGTAGCAACAAGGCAAAAAACTTCACATCAGAGAAGGGCACACATTTTATGTATGCAATCTCTTCCCAGGTAGAGAGAGTTGATCTCCATGAAGTTATGCTTCCGACTCTTTCATGGTGGCACTGTATGTCAATTCCCGTAGCTCGTGGTAGTATTCCAGATGGACAGGGTGGCATATTTGACAAAGCCAGGGTTGAACACACTACTTCTGATAAGTCCCAGCATCCGAGTCTCCCGACCAGCTTTACATTCTTTCGAGAAGTAAATGTCAGGCACTTACTCAGAAATCCTGTCCAGCGACCACCCCAAACATTAATGGGCAAGTTGTCTTCCGCAGGAAGGACCTAATGACCCTTTGACAGCTGGGTCTCAATAAAAGAGAAGGGCCTCTGTCGACTCAGATTCTATATTGCTTGTTACATTTAACTAGCAAGCTGATCTGAAGCTTTGTTTTAGGACTAGTGAAAGAATGTCTTTTAAGTCAACTGCGGCAACTTACATCAGCTCCACTAGCTCTATTTTCACTTTTTTCATGGAAATGAATTTATAATCCAACCCCAGAACATTGTTCCTACACATGAAAACAAAACAACCTCCTAAAAGCACACTGTTTCATGTGTACTCAGAAAACCCCTGAGCATGGGAAGCTTCTGAACGTGCATGTTCTTCAAAGGTTCTTTGGCAAAGGAACTTTAAAACGAGAAAACTTTAAATCTACTTGAAGGTAATGAATGAAAGCTGGCGGCTGTCATGGTAATTCAGAGCCACTTATGGGGCAGAGAAGAAATGCTCTAAACTAATGGTGTCTACCTTGCTCTAATCATCTATTTCAACAGCCTCACCTTCATGAACTTCCTAAATTTAAACAAACATCAACCATATACAGTAGGTGGCAGCAATTACAAAATCATGCTGCTCTGTAAACCACCCAAATCTTTTCGGCATTTTTCTTCTTTATCTACATTTCCAAAATGGCTGCATTCTCAAGAATTTTCTGTTTGGGATTTTTTGTTAGGAGAAATGCTTCTGATGCATTTTCTTGTCTCTCAAAAAAGTCACTGTAAATAATGCAGAAATACAGAACAAGAAATCTAACCTGACCCTGGAGCAAAACAGCATTTTGCATTTTGATGGTTTTAATCTGAATGCCATTATAAAGAATAGGCATATATTTAACTTTAGGTTTTGCTGAAGTTTTTTTGACTTATTTGTCTCTTTAACTCATGTGTAAGTGAAAAGAATCTGATTGAATGCAAAAGCACCACAAAATTTCACAGTCATACCGTTGTCCACATATCATTCGGCTGCACGCAGAGGCTTTCAAGAGCAATGTGTCAGGAATGCTAACGTGACGGCCACTGTGCCGAATCCAACCCGTATCATGTCAATATGGAGAAACACTCTCTATCGCCAGAGTACAAAGGGTGCCCAAATCTCAGAACACACTTAATTGGTGCATCCATCACCGGCCTTCTAAGTGCTTGGAACATGCTGAGAAATTTACCCAGTACGCTGGAGGTCCCAGCTCTATATTCCTGGGGGGAAGAGAACCATAGTACCCTGGCTATGGAGCTATCCCCCTTTTGTCCATGAGACCCCACAATGAAAAGTCCCCTGCAGTGACTGTGAAATTCCCTAGCCCCTCACTGGTTCTTATCTGTTGGGGACAGAAAGCAACCCCCTCAGCCTAGCAGAAAGATTTCTCTACAACCCAAATGGTCAGGAGGTGTGATGTGCCCCCCCAACCTATGTTCCTCCCACTACAATGAACAACCTTACCCAGGAAGCACAGGTATTTCTTTGTTCTCTTCCTACAGTCCCTACTCTGGGCTAAGAGCAAGCAGCCAGAATCCTCCCAAAACGTATTTGACCCAGCTGCTCATGGTTTTGCACCCTCAAGTAGTGCAGACACACCTGATCACGCAGTCTGAGCCAACACTGTTTAGGCCTTTGGCACTATCAGGCAGCTGGGGCTGTGCAGAGAGCACGTTGGCAGAAACCTTTCAGCACCTGCTATTCCCCGCATGTCAAGTGGGCGTCTCCAAGGATGCTCCCATGGACACAGCCTGTGACTGACTGATGCTGCTGCGGAAAAGTCCTGGAACCTAGGTGGGGCAGGGGAGGGCTTTCACAGCAAACACCTCTATCCCGAACTAGTACAGGCCACAGGGCAGGGAGTTCCCAACCCCTGCCAGGAAGTGATACTTTCCCAGGTGCTGGACAAAACCCTGCAAACCCAAACTGCCACCAGAAGACATCAGGCAGGGTTTCAGGGACGATGCGCACCGACATGGCAGCACACAGGCCACTGTCGGAAGGTGTCACTGCAGCTAGTTTCTCCTTCTCCTCTCTGACCCTCAAGGAGCTTACAACATGAAAGGAACTCACACTTAACGCTAAGAGCCATTTGTATGTCTAAAAGTCTCCTCCCGAAGGAGAAATGTTTGGTGTAAATGGGATAAAGTTCAACAATCAAAATGACCAAGGGTAAATTTCAGATTCATTAAATGAAATCACTTGTAAAATGTTAACATACACGGCTGAGAAGAAAAAGCTGTATCATGTCTACTCTGCTTCATTTGTGCACAAGGTTGATGTAATATGTAATTTAAATGTTTCCTGCAGCAGGCACTTTCCCTCAAAAAAGCTGTAGCCAGTGGCACTTCACTACACTGACCTTCATTTCACAACATGGAATGTTTTAAAGAATGAATTTCTTGCCGTCTCACATTTCCTTCTAGTTTTTCTAGGTCCTCAAATAATAATTACTATATAGCCTATTGACAGGATAATTTTTAGTAAGAATGTTTACTTATTGAGTAATTACAGAGATGTGGAGATTTAACTTACAGCTCTTAAATTTAACTTACCAAAAAGATTCCAAATAATTGATCTAAGATGCAGAGAAATAAAAAACACTTACCTTGGAAGCTGGTATATTATCCTGAAGCCTCTGAAACAAGTACAATACACCCCTGGGTGAATAGATTCCCAGGGTGCTCTAACATACCCTTCTTAACTCAGAATACTTTCAATCAGAAAACCTGAACTATCCCTGGGGAAACCTGGCTGTTCAGACTGAAAACAACGTGGAGTTTGAAGGATAAATCCTAGTAGCTGCAGTTCAATTAATCACTGGTGTATTACCTTTTTAAAATGTGAAATTATTCCCTTTAAACTGTCTGTGATACAGAGGTGCTGGTGAACAGCACTCTGCAAATTGGGAGTCTTGTCACTGAAAGCTAACTGGCCTGGAAACCCTTCACCCACATCAACTGTCTTGATACTAGTGAAAGCTGGCTTCTCAGGAACTGCTCACCCAGGGGAAGGTGAGGTCTGAGTTTCACTATGGACCACACATTTCATTCAAAAGATTACCAAGGTGTTTGCTTAAAGGCTAACCTACTTGTAGTAAGAGAATCAATTGTCATCTTAACTAGCCCTGATTGCTTATGTTTGAAACGGCTAACTCCTTCCTCAAGGGAAAAGAAAGTGGTAGAGAGTTGCCTTCCTGTAGACCAGTCCATTAGGATAAGGAAGGAACTATCTAGACAAGGTCAAGATTTGTTTTTACAAACCTCAGTTCCAAAATTAGTTAAACTCCCAGCATCTTAACTGCACGGTTAACCCTTTTTAAATACGAAACATTCCTCCCTTTTAAGCTAGTAATATTTCAAGATTGTAGACTGGAACAGAAATGGAATAATATTCTTAGGCAAGTGTGTGGACATGGCTAAGGCTGTACCATGCCCCCCACCCCGCCCCCGCCCCAAGGCAGCCATCCCTCACCCATGCACACCTTCATCTTCTACTACCTGGAACCAGACCATACGAACTTCCTCAAATACAAAAGTATAAACTTTGGCAAGCACTGCCAACTCCCATCTGTCTGGATTATGTGAGTTTGGGATAAGTAACTAGCTGCTTTTAGGGGGAAGATAATCTTCAAGGATTACACACCTTTCATAAGACACCTGTTTAGCTCAGCAAACCCTGCCGAAAGGCTTGTATCAGTAGACAGCACTGGGTTTGCAAGTCAGGGATTTATGGCCGCTCTTAAGAAGAGGAAATCCGATGGCTCTAACCATGTATCTCATGATTACGGGTGGAAATTCACTGGTCTACACTCATCTGTTACTGGTTTCTGGGGTTAAGCGGCTCTGTGACCAGGTGGATGAATGGCATGGTATCAGTTTAAATAGTGATAAATAAACTTGACAGGCTATTTATGTCTCCTCGCTGAAATTTCGTGATGATTTTGCAATTAAAGGAGGAGGCTGACCCTTACCATTCCCATTGTTGTAAGAGGTCAGGAGTGTTCTAACTGACCTGTGACTGCCTGAACTCTTGCTGCTTGCTGTTTATGAAAACATATAGATGCCTCCCAGCAAAAATGGAAAATTCTGAATGTTTGAGACATTTTCTCTTTTAAGAGATTGGTTTTGAAACTGTGGAAGTTTAAGACACCACTCCCATAATTCCACGGGCTTGAATTATAGAACAACTTGAATAAACACTGCTTGACTTCTCAGTCCACTTCCTATAGGCTAGTGGTTTTTGGAGAAGAGGAGCAGACCAGCAGTATCTCCTGGGAAGTTGGCAGAACTGCAAATTCTCAGCCCTGTGACTCAGAAACTTTGGGGGCGGGACCCAGCACTTAGCTTTAACAAGCCCACCAGGTGACTGGTGCACACAAGTTTAAGGACCGCTGTTCCCGACCGCTGTGCAGCTGCTGGTTCTGAGGATGTGGGAACCGCCTTGTGCAGTAGGAGGGCCACTGCACAGACAGTGGGACTACAGGATCTCAGACAGGTGAGGAGACCTCACCTGGTGGTACAGAACTGGAACAGGAACTCCAAAGCCCCACCAGACTGAAATTTAGCTACAGGTTGCTGAGTGGCTTTGTCCACTGGTTCTGTGGCTGTGCTTCTCAACCTTCACCTCTTGTTACATCTGGATTGTGATTTGGGAGGTCTGGGGTAAGGCCTGAGAGTCTTATTTCTAACAAGTTTCTATACCACGAACCTTGCTTGAATAGCAAGGATTTATACATTAAATCAGTGGTTCTCAGAAGCTGTGGTCTCAGGACCTCTTTACATATAAAAAACTTTACTTAAGAGTTACTGTTTATAAGGGCTATATCTATTTTTATAAATTTGACAAATATTTATTAATTCATTAAAAACCCAATAACCCACTATGTGTCAACCTAATTTTTTTATGAAAATTTACAATTTAAAAAAAAAAGCAAGAAGAGTAGCACTGTTTCATATTTTCGCAGCTCTCTTCAATATCTGGCTTAAGAGACAACAGCTAGATTGTCTTATCTGTTTTGATATTCAGTCTGTTGTGACAGCATAGGTGAAATTTCCTGAAAATTCCATTGCACACTCATGAGAGAATGACAGTGTAAAGGACAAAGAGTATCTTAGTATTACTTTGAAAACAGTTGTGACCTTGCAGATTCCCTGAAAGGGCCTTCCGTATCCCCAGAGGTCCCTGGACCAAACTTTGAGACCATCTACATTAAATAAAAGATGAGAAGAATTTTTAAGTTGGGAACAAGGCCACAGGTACTTTAACACAATATGACATTTATTGAATACAGTATGACACAGCGTAAGAGGCATTATAGCTCGGTTAAGTGCAAGGGCTCTAGAGCCAGACTGCTTGTAATGGAATCCAGGGTCCACCATGTACCAGCTTTGTGACTGTGGGCAAGTCATTTAACCTCTCTGTGACTCATACAACGTGGAGAATAATCATACCTATTGCTTAGGGCTGTTATAAGAATTAAATGAATTAATACAAAGCATAAACAGTGCTTTATTACAGTAACCCTATGTAGTATTAGTTTATTATTATTATTCAATATATTGAATGGATGATATCTCAACGGGATCATGAGGGTGACTAGATATCTTCTATGTAAGGGGACGAAATAAAATTTGGACAGAAGGAAGGAGACAGACTATAGAGTCAGACAGAGCAGAGCTACCTTTCTTGTCCTACTTTTGCCTGAGGAGTGGTTTTGCCTGAAAACCACTCCGTTCACTCCACTGCCTCAGACAGTTCTCCTCATCCCTGCCTCCCCCACTCCAGCTAACCACCCAAATATAATTAAAGGAAGAAGCCATGAAAAATAAATCTATATATTATGCCTCAGGAATGATCTCAGGAAACTGGCGACTGAAAGTTCCCAGCAGGCAGAGTTCTGTGCCCCCCAAATTCCCTTTGGACCTTAAGTCTTTCACTTCAAGGGCTATCCCCTGGAAATAGCAAGTCAGTCAAACCACAACAACGATGACTGCTGGAGGGCTCCAGCAGAGTCCAGAACAGTCCCAGGACACACGAAACAAAGACCCGAATATTCTAGAAGACAAGCATGTCCCTGGGAAATGGCCTGAGCCATTGACACCCAGAAAATGGAGACTGGGCTTAGGGCTCTTTGGGGAAGAAAGGCTGGCCGCCCTGGATCACAGACCAGTCTTTTTGAATATCTTCCTTCTCGGAGATCCCGTGAGCTCCTCAGCAGACTGTACTGAGCTCTTCCTCAATTATGCACAGGGGCCACTGGTTTTTCTCACTGAATCCTCGCCACCCCCCAATCTACTGGGGAGAGGAATGGAGTCCTTTCCACTTCCCGGAATGGAAGATGCACAGTAGGGGCATGACTGCTCTGCTGGAGGGATGCGTGTGTGCGCACAAACCTTTAACCATGCTGGACTTTCCAGATGAGTTCATGGTTCTGTGAATGGGTGTGGACTCCCTTGAAGGGGTTGGTTATTCTGTGTCAGTCACCCAGAGAAAAGGTAGGTGCTTACGTGAACTCACAAAAATGAGTATCGGTAGGGCCTCAGGGGGCAGGACTGGGGACTCCCCTCCCTCTGCGATGCCCTTGAATTGAGGATGGTGAACTCCTGTGAATGAGCTCCTCATGACGTGGTAGGGACTGGGCCAGAGACAAATCCTTGGGGGACAGCCACAGGCCGATGAGGCATCAGTGGTATTTTTATAACTGATAATGTAATTCAGTGAGAATGCTTCTTTAGTTCTCCTTTTGCTATCCTCTAGTGCAGCTCAATGGTTCTCAACCCTGGCTGCACGTTAGAATCATTTAGGGGCTTTTAAAAAACCATGGGTAGCCCACACCAATAGGAATCTTTCCTATTCCAGGCCAGTCAGGTGTATTATGGGTTATATTAAGCAAAGGGTCTTAGGGACTCTACCTTGGCCAGAATGTTAAATGGGGTAAAACACCAATCCTACTTCTCCATTTCTGCCACCTCAAAGGGCTATGGTGGTAGCAGTGGTACCTAACGAGAGATCCAGCAGGAGGTAACTCTTGGGAGAAATGGGAGGTATCTACGAGTTGAGGCTTGAAAGGAGATAGTCACTCGGTAAGGAGAGCTCTGTGATAAACTTCACAGACGTTTCATTTACTTAAATATTTAACTGAGGAATATTTGTTTATGTGTGGCATGTCACCAGACCAGCACCTGGTCTGGTGTATTAGACGAATATAATTTTTCTAAGAAGATGACCTATATGAATGGATTTGGTTTTCTCAATTTGCTTGTTAGAAAAATGAGCCAGGATAAAATGATCATGGAACTAGAGATGTTATACTTCGTTGAAAGCATTTATTCTCAAACTAAAATCGTTTGGGGAAGGCAAGAATTTTTAAAAATATCTTTCCTTAAATATACTGGGGAAATAACCAGGTCCTGTTACAAATCCAAGCTCTGTCACTCAGAAGCACTTCCGGTTAGGTCATGTAAAGTACCTGTACCACGGTGTGAAGCGACAGGAATTAGAAATACATGTCAGAATAATGCCCTCCTCTTTGACCTTTTTTGATTTTGCACAGTTCAAACAACTTCTAAATTCTGGAAAGCTTTAGGAAAAACAAATTTACCAAAAACAATTTTTAAAGACAAAGTAATTTAGTATTTGACAATGATTTCATCTCTTTTATCAATAGGCAAAAGTCCATAATGGAGGTTCAATCTGAAAAACTATTTCAGAAACTAATTTAATTCTTCCAAGTTGAAACCTGGATAAAATTTCACGTTTGAGTTACAAAATCCTGGTAATAAGAATTTACCATTGGAAAGTTACAAGATTAGAAACACTGCATGAAACACATATACACTTCAAATAAAGCATCTGCCCCAAGCAATTAACTGTGTGTTCTTATTTCACCTTTAAGACCATTCTCCTGTTGCTAAAACATTACAATTGACCTTTTCCTTAAATAAACTACTAAAAGCAAAAACTGGAGTTTCTTTTGCCCACTTTAATAAGTCTGAGGTTCTGTGGAAGCAGCTGAGATAGTTCATTCTAATAAATAGTCATGTGGCCTAATCCTGGCCAGCCAACTGAGTGGGGATGTTTCCATCAGAGTGGACATGGCCACTATTTCAGAATCACACTTGGGAGACAGGATGGTTATAAGAGCAACTTGCCTTTCAATTAGCTCTCCCACAACCCCCCTAAAATACTGTGTGTGTGTGTGTGTGTGTGTGTGTGTGTGTGTGGTGTGTGTTTTGTGTGCATATGTGTGTGTGGTGGTAGTGTTTTGTGTATGTGTATGTACCAGCTATAATTTTCAAAAACAGGACAAAGTATTTTATACATCTCATTCTGGGTGATGAGCTTTCACACAGCAAGAAAGAAAAAGTGGGAACACAAACCTTTCTAAAATGTTTTTTGTTTTCAAGGCACACTTCTTAAGGGTATTTATCAAGTCTTTGAGATACCTTTCTAAAAATCAAAGCACAGCCCCTGCACCCAATCTGATTGATCAACTAATATTGAAAACATAAGGTAGAGAAACTATCTCTAGTTATCCTCAGGTCATCTAGACAAACAGTCCTATTCCACTGGTGTACAGAAATCGAAAACTTCTCTTTTCACTTATTTTTTATTTATCTCCCATAAGCTTTCAAGCAGGATTGGAGGTAAAAAGCCTCTGGCAATAAGTGGTGGTATTCTCACCGGGTTACTGATGAGCCCATTTTGATGGACGTGCAGCACATGCAGGCTGGGGGTGAAGGCGGAGGTGAAATGAGGTGTTCAATTAAGTGACTAGCTGATTTGCCAGTGGAATTGGTGTCATGTAGGTAATCTAGCCTTTAATCCTATAGGAATGTTAAAGTCCAAATTGGCTACAGTTAGATGCTAGCTGTTGGAAAAAACAAAAACATGAAATATCAACACTAGTAGTATTAAAGATATCAATTACTGTCCCTTCAGTTAGTAGGTGGTACCTTTCTCCAAGTCAGCTGTTTAGATAGGCTCCCTAAATACTGGCAGTACTTCGAGTTGAGACTTCAGTAACAATACATTAATATTAGCACAGCTCTTGCCACAATGTACTAATGTTATCCCCGAGAGTCTTTACACTCTGTGGTCACTGTCAATCAAAGACTCTCCATTCAATTTTCAAAGGATTGGAATGGCTTAGTAGTGTGTTCAACAGTTCTAGGCGCTTTTCTAGTTAGGTTGTATACCGACACTCCATTTTCCAAATTTAATAAGGAAAAAAGCTCTGGGAGTTTAATTTGTTAAGTAGTACGTAACTACTGAACACAAGAACCACAAACTACGTAAATAACAGGAACTCAAATTGACATGGTAACAGCTAAAGTTCATTTTTAAAGAATTAATTCAATATGTTACATGCTGTCAATCACACCACAATCATCATCGACAAATCAAAGAACAGCACAGACACTTCTAGGGGTCTACACGACTAGGTGGAAGTGTGTGATTATGGACAAACAGATTGAAACTGTAAATTATGGAACTGTCCCTTGTAATTATCCCGCTTGAGAACCAAAAGGAATTTCCTGTATAATTTTGCAGGAGAATGAGGATGGAGATACAGAATCGCTTTTTAGTTGGTTTTAACCCTTCAACAGCTATTTAATTATGTGTGATGAGGTCAAAGAAAGTTTATACTTAATTTATGAAAAGTTAGCAGGGAGCTATTTCAAAGTAATCCTCTGGGAAGCTCCAGATTATTAATGGAACCTGATGAGTTCGCTTCCTCGTCAAGAAAGATTTATCTAAATTATTTAGTAAAATAAACAACATTTAAAATAAATTCGCAAGCACCATTCATTTTATTTACTCTCTAAAAACATTCATTTCGGTTTGCAAGTTTTTAACTGGATGCAACTGAGAAGCTGCAGGGGAAGAAGGCTGACAGAGTCCACAGATGCATCGTCTGCTTTGGTAGGGAAAAAAAAACCTCATTAAACTTCCCTCAACTCATGGGGAAAAGCTCCAACACTGGGCAAACCACAGGGCAGGACTTCTAATTTACGAACAGAGAATCATCTTCTTAAGAAGAAGGAAGCCTGTTTTGCAATAAATAATCAGCAGAACCCCATTTCAGCACATTCTAAGATGTTCTAGCCTTTTTCTTTCCCTTTCTTAAAATCTAACTTTTAACATCTTTTCTCTTCTGTAAGCACAGTTTCTAGTGCCTAAAAATCTACCGCAAATATCAGAACTTCCGAACACACAGCATTCTAAGAGAAAGGAAGGGCCCTTACAGTGTCTGCCAGTATTGCTTTCACTCATTTTGGACCTTTTAATAGAAGGAAGGAAGGAAGGAAGGAAGGAAGGAAGGAAGGAAGGAAGGAAGGAAGGAAGGAAGGAAGGAAGGAAGGAAGGAAGGAAGGAAGGGGAGGGAAGGTAGAATGGAGGGATGGAGGGAGAGGAAGGATGGGAGGGAGAAAATGCAATAAAGAAAGTTCCAATTAGAATGCAGGAACTTTCTAATGCAGTAAGAAAGTTCCAACACTGCATTATTGTTATCTCTTTGGCCTCTCTGTTCCATATTTTCTCTTCAGTCCACCTCTATTCTGCATGACCACTGTTTGTCTGAGTCCTCTATTTTAGCACCATTCTGTTAACATACAACCCTTCAATTATGTTTCTCTAGGTTTTGGAGCAAAAGCATAATTTACAGGGATGCTGTTCTCTAGACTCAATACCTAAGAGGACAGGATTCTATAAATTTCAGTACATTTCCTTCACACGAAATCGGTTCTGCAAAGTCTGACATGGAGTAGGTACCAACACACCAAATACCTATGTACTGACATCTTTACCTTAAAGTAGTAAAGGTGCAACATTGTATCTGTCTCTTTAAAAACCACTAATATAATGCCACCAATAAATCAAAAAAGTTTTCCAGGTTTTTTTTTTTTTTTTTTAAGATTTTTTTATTGGGGAATTGGGGGATGGAACAGACAAGTTGCTGTCCTTTGGTTCTTCAGTCTAGTTGTGGAGGACGTTACTTCACTGGCCTATGTTGGTATCATCATTGCACTCTTCCTGGATGAGGCAGTTCAGTGGCCGGCCTCTGGACGGCCGTTCTTGGTGGCTATTGGCAGCTCACTCCAGCTGCCGGCCACTCATGCTGGCTGCCAGCCACTCACTGTAGCCTATGGCAGCCCACTGCAGCAGGGGCTGCAGCCTACACCGTTGTTGGGACTCACACAGCCCAGCTCCAGGTGGAGCTGTTGTTCACCATCTTAGCTGTAGAGGGCAGTGTAACTGGCCCTCATATGTGGGATCCGAATAGGGCTCCCTAGCATCCCAATCCAGCTCTCAACCAATGCACCACTCGGCTGGCCCAGTTTTCTAGTTTTAAGAGTTACAAAAATCTAAGCTCTGAGTCAGATACCATACAGTATGGCCTCTCACTCTAAGACTCATTTTTTTTTAAAAAAACCAACAACAACAAAAATAAAACACAGATACAGATAACAAAACTAAACACACACACAGCTTAGCGGATTATTGTAAGGCAACTAACTACCTTATAACCATCATCTAGGATCAAGACATCAACGTTTGCCAGCTACCCCAAAAGCCTTCCATTTGTCACATCCTAATCACCACTGTTTCTCTCTCATATGTAACCACTATCCTAACTTTTATCACCAAAATATCCCAGGCACCAGAGTCTGTATCATTTAAGTCGCTTTTAACCTATGGATTTTCCCCTTCCACCCTTTTCTTTTTCTTATAATGTATCTGTTGATGCACTGGGGCCACTGGACGTGTAGCATTTCCACAGTCTGGATTTTGCTGATTGCACACTTGCAATGCAGTACAGTTTATTCCTCTTTCCTGGGTCTCTGCAAAATGGCAGCTGGATCCAGAGGCTTGATCAGACTTGGGTCTGATCCCTTGGCAAGGCTACAGGTGGCGGTGTGTCCCTTCATCAGGAAGCATGTAAGTTTTGGTTGTCCCCCTTTTTGCAATGTTTGCTGCTGTCGATGTCTAGATTCACTAATTCATTGGCAGAATTGCAAAATGGTGATGTTTTAATTCTAATTTCATTTATTAGCTGGAATATATTTACAAAAAGATGCTTCCCCTTATTTATTATTTGATTACCTGGTGGTATAGTCCTTGCAGGAAAGGTAGGTTCAGTGTTTTATTTACCAGTTTTTAAGATAATGAACTGGTGCCTATCAAGCTCTAAATATGTTTTTAAATATCATTCTGAACATATGAGTTTAAACATTTGATGAGTTTCAATCAGTTGCAATTGTTATATTATTATTATGATTATTGTCCAGTAGGAGCCTCTTTAAGTTGAATCCCAAATCCTTCTGACAAGGCCCTAAAAATTTTTTACTCTTTGCTGTCTAGTATGAAAAGGAATGCTTTTTACAGAACAAATTCTCTACTTCATTTTAAATTATGATTCAATTTCCCCCAAAAAAGGACATATGCTAATATATCGTGTAAAGTGAGGTCTACCTATATTACATTTTCTCAAGATTTCAGCAACACTTTTTTTTCAAAATCTTCTACTGTATAATCACACTGCATAATTTTTTCAATATGGACAGATGGTTACATGGATAACTGAGTTACTTTTAATCCACTCAAACTATTTTAAGCATTTTATAAACATTAACTTAAAACAATTTTTGGTGAAAAAATGAGCTCCTCTATGATGTTAACCCATAGCAGGATTCAATATAAATAATTATAAAACAGAGGGTTTTATATTGGTAAACATGAAAATGTAATACTAATATTAGAGTAAAATCATGTTCACCACAAACCTATGGGGAAGAAAAAAATAATCAGATTCCTAACTACTATTTTCCTACCAGAATTGTAAACAAATGAAAGAAAATCTTTTGCTTTACCCAAACAAATTAATGGGGGAAAAAATTACCTTACAACTAGCTAAAATTATAAATGTATTGTTCAGAAATGTCATCATGAAAGGAAATTTTTTTCTTAGCATACTCTACTTCAAACATAATGTCTCTACAATAAGCTGGAAAATATGTGTAAGGGGAATAATCCCCTTGAAATCAAAACCAGGTATAGCACTAATTTCAACCCATCAGAACAAAACCTCTCTTGATCTTATTTTGATAACAGAAAAATGTTTTCCTTGCATCTATCTAACTGGGAAAATGGAAAAGGGAGTTGGAAGCATTTCCTCCTGTGCACTGGCGAGCCCGTGGGCACCCGTCACGGGCACCTTGCCTGGCTGGGACTGACCCGCTGTGTGTCTGACCATCCACCACTCTGTGGCAAGGGCTGAATCAGTTTAGTAACGCGTGTTTGCTGAAGGAAGGGACGAAGAAATCAGTCAGTGAAATAAACAAAGACTGTGAGGAGATCTGAGATCTAGCGCCAATTCTGCCATAAGCTAACTGGGATGAATCTGGTGGGTATCAGGGTCACAAAGAGGACTGACCAGATGCGGGCACTCATTTACTTATTTACTCCCTCAACAATCCTCTTTTGGGTCTACCCACTCTGTGCTTGGCATTGTGCTCGTGGCTTAGACTTCAGCAGCGAACAAGCATCGGTAAGGTGCCATTTGCTGCTGAAGATCAAGTTTTCTCATACTAATTAATGGGATGGAATCCGCCCAGGAGTGGGTTTCAAAACGACTCACTGTGAATGCTGGTCAATGTTAGGAATCCAAACAGACGAAAGGTTTGTAAAAAACAAAATCCACCTGCACGCCAAAACTGGAAAAAATTCTGAGCTATGTAAGGCAAAACAGTAGCTGTAGACCGTATGTTTCATATTTACAATGTTTTCATTGAAGCAATGAATACAAACTATTCTATAAGCGTTATTTATTTGCTCTTATTTATGACAAGCTTAGTTAAAAAAAGATACATAAATAAATCGTTAGCTGCACTGCCTCATGCAATTCATTTCAATGCACTCAGTAACAGTCAACCTTGAATAAATCACTGAGAGCTCCATTTTCAACCTTGATGTTATCTTTATCATATTAAAATATATACTTCATCTCAATGTAATAAAACAGTCACGACAAAGGTTTTTAGTACAACATATGATATCAGCATTACTATTTCTTATTAATATTATAATAAGAAAAAATAACCGTTTTCCTTATTATAAA
Source organism: Aselliscus stoliczkanus (assembly GCA_033961575.1). Taxonomy (NCBI): domain Eukaryota; kingdom Metazoa; phylum Chordata; class Mammalia; order Chiroptera; family Hipposideridae; genus Aselliscus; species Aselliscus stoliczkanus. Next base: position 132,466,217 of record CM066729.1, read on the forward strand.
CTAGAATTCTATTAAAATATATGTCATCATTATACTTGGTTACACAGCTCAAAACATGTCTTCCAAAATCTAGCAAAAGTCTGAGGATGCAGCTGCTGGTTTTACCTTCCAACAAGTGTCACAGTGGGGGGGGGGGGGCGTTCCTATCTTAGAAAAGACTTTGAAGGACTCGCGCGCCATTTTAATGACCGCCTTGACTGTGCTCACCCAGGGAGAAGAGCTGCTGGAAACGCTATGCAAAGAGCGGAGCTTTCTTGGCAGTTTCTTAAGACTAAAGTTAGAATTTTTCTTCCAAAATAAACGCATGAAGAAATGAATTACCTGGCAAAAGTAAGGAAAAGATAAGTGTCTCTTCAACCAACTGTGTGTAAATGTGAATTTTGTCACAGCTCTCCTTTCTCTGCCTAAAGTTTGTAGTAGATAATGACAATCTTCGTTCTCATGCAACTTAAATGATCCTAAGATAGAGGCTGCACTGGAACAAAAATGCCAGACCTTAAATGATGGCAGGTACACCTGACGTCATTTGGAAGGAAGTAAACCACAGCTGACTGATTATGTTCTAATAAAACTAAGATTCTTGCTCCCTAAGAAACACATGTGAAAAGAGAAAGTATATTAAGAAAGCTCTTTCCATGGCACTTCATTTAACACTTGTTCAATAAATAATAAGCACCTACTAAGTGCCAGGCACTTCTGGGGAGGGAAGTGAGACTGAAGCAGAGAACAAAGTCTCTACCCCATGAAGCTCATTACTGGTGAAGCAGATGGACAATAAACCATACACATATAAAATACATATGCAGCTTTCTAAATGACTTTGCACTTGCTCAGCCTAGAGCGTTTTTTTATGGTCAGTGCCACTGAAAACAAGAGAAAACTATTAAATAAAAATTGCGTAAGTAAGTAAATACCACATGTTAAATTTACAACTCCTTCAATTTGCTTACCTCTTCACAGGGAGTCAGAATGTCTCAGTCACACAGCATGTCCCTAAGAGACACTGTCACGAGCCCTCAAAGCCCATCGTGAATGCTTGGCCTCTGGGGCTCATAAGTGGGGGAAATGTTTATCCTGCAGCCCACCCAAGAGCGAACGTATGCCCCAAGTGAGTGCTTAATGACCTCTGCCCCATCACGGATAAGACTGAGTTCACATGTTTTGCTGCAGCAAGTGGATGAGGCTGCTCAGGCTGCCAGGCTCTGGAGTTCTGGCCACCCTGGGGCTGAACAGGGGGTGCTGTCTCTGCTCACCCGTACCCACTCTCGAGTCACTCATCAAGAAGTGCAGCCCGAAGTCAGCCACAACAGGGCAGAGATGCCCAGAGACCCTTGCTAGAGAAGTGGGGGGTCTCACCTGGGACCCAAAGCTCCTGGGGAGAATCTGCTTACCCTGATGATGTATTCAACATGCCCTCTGAGAGGAGCTATGACTCCTCCTAGTCTTGGTCCCTTAGCATTTTCCAACAGTCAGGAAAAACATGGCTTACTAGAACCCAACCAACCCAATTCTTAAATTAAAACTCCTACTTAAAACAGCAGATAGGCCAGTTAGTATCAGAAATTTATTTTAAAAAGCAAAACCAAAAAACAATTTTCAGGTAGGATAAAACCACTCTAAATCTCTGCTTAAAAATATTTTTAAGTTTTACTTAAATTGTGTTTTGAAAAGTCTGTAAGTGGAAGCTCTTTTCAGGAAGTCTCTATTGAAAGGAGACTGTTAAAACTGGAAGTTGCTAGCTGGCAACCTGACCTCCTGTGAAGTAGGTACACGTGTTTAGATATCATAGGTATCATCATTTTAGCCAGTAGCTGGCATCTAGACACAGTGGGAGAAGAAGTGTTCTCTCTGAGAGAGTGGACATGACTAGCCTCTCAACATCATACCCTTCTAGGGAGAGATGAAGTATGTGGCTTTCTTTCTAATTCTGCTTGATGGACCTAAGAGGACAGGGAAGTAGGGAGCAGGAAAGCAGAGAAAAGATGCTTTCTGTTCCTAAGTGGTGCTTCCTCAAGAAATCAGCCAAGAGCTATAAAGAGGCTAAAGGAAAGACATTAAATTCATCATTAGAGTTCGAAGAAGGAAAGGATGAGGGCATGGAAAGTTACACCAGTTAATTCTCAATGAGAAAGGAACTAAGGCACTAACTTGTATCCAGAAACATCTTTCCTTAAGTTTACTGTATTTATTTTTCTTAAATACAGGTGCAAGTATGTGAGTCATGTAAAAAAAAAGAGAGAGAGAATAAATGGAAGGACACTGCTAACCACACTGATGACATGACCAAGTTCATAACTTACAGGCATAGCAGTGTACACTAATAACAGACTCAGTTTTTAAATATACAGAACTCATGAAAGCCAAGGTGAAACCCCTCAATATGTAAGATCACAGAAAATATCTGCAAAGGGAATTTCCTGAAATGAGTGCCTAATTCATTCAATCACTCCTACTTCCTCTAATTACAGTTCTGTTCCATGAAGGACAACCCTTAGACACTCTGCACAGTATTTTAGTACTGAAAAAAGAAAGCCAAGAACTAAAGCTGCTTTAAAAAGAACCAGTCAGAAATGAATACAATAAATGAAATGAAGAATGTATTAGATGGAATCAACATCAGGTTAGATGAAGCAGAGGATCAAATCAGAGATTTGGAAGACAAGGTACCAGAAAACACCCAATCAGAACAGCAAAAAGAAAAAAGAATTAATTAAACAAAAAAATGAGGAGAGTTTAAGGAACCTCTGGAACAACATCAAGCATAACAACATTTGCATCATAGGGGTACCAGAAGAAGAGAGAGAGCAAGGGACTGAAGAAATAAGAACCGAAAACTTCCCTAACCTGGTAAAGGAAATAGACATACAAGCCCAGAAAGAGCAGAGTCCCAAACAAGATGAACCCAAACAGGCCCACACCAAGATACATCATAATTAAAATGCCAAAGGTTAAAGACAAAGAAAGAATCTCAAAAGCAGCAAGAGAAAAGCAGTTAGTTACCTACAAGGGAGCTCCCATAAGACTGTCAGCTGATTCCTCAATAGAAACTTTGTAGGCCAGAGGGATTGGCAGAAACAGTCAAAATGATGAAAAGCAAGGATCTACAACCAAGATTACTCTACCCAGCAAGGCTATCATTTATAATCAAAGGATAGATAAAGAGTTTCTCAGACAAGAAAAAGCTGAAGGAGTTTATCATCATCAAACCAATATTACAAGAAATATTAAAGGGACTTCTTTAAGAAGGGGCAAAAAATAAAAAATATAAATAAGAAAATATTGCAAAGAAAAAATTTCTCACTGACAAAGGCAAACACATAATAAAAGTTGTGGATCAGCTAATACCAAAGGTAATATAAAGGTTAACAGGCAAAATTAGGAAGATCATGTATAATTTTAACAGTAAACGAAGGGATACACACAAACACACACACACTAGAAGTAAAAGTAATGACAAAAACATAAACATGGAGTTGCTGAGTAAAAACAGTAGTGATTTTAAAATATGTTCTGGGCCGGCCAAGTGGCTCAGCTGGTTAAGAGCTCGCTCAAGAGTGCGAGCTGAGCTCTGAGCAACGGTGGTTCGATGCCAGCCCGAGCTGAGTTGCCATTGAGCTGCCAGCAGGTGGCAGGATAGCTCAGCCAAAAAAAAAAAAAATATGTTCTAACTTCAGCGACCATCAACTAAAATAGACTGCTATAAACATAGCTTGGTATATAGGAAGCCACATGAAACCACAAACCAAAATTCTACGAGAGATACAAGAAATAATGAGAAAGGAATCCAAACACAACACTACAGAAAGTCATCAACATATAAGAGAAGAGAACAAGAGATGAAGAAAGGAACAGAGAACTACAAAAATAACCAGGAAACAATAAAATGGCAATAGCTACATACCTGTCAATAATTTTAAATGCAAATGGATTAAATGATCCAATCAAAAGACAAATGGAAAAAGAAGATGTGGTAGGGCCAGCCGAGTGGCACGTTGGTTAAGAGCTCGCTTGGGACGTCAGCGGCCCCGGTTCAGATCCCACATATGAGGGCCAGTGACACTGCCCTCTACAGCTAAGATGGTGAACAACAGCTCAACATGGAACTGGGCTGCTGTGAGTCCCCGGGACAGCATAGCTGCAGCCCCTGCTGCAGTGGGCTGCCAAAGGCTACAGAGAGTGGCTAGCAGCCAGCATGAGTGGCTGGCAGCCCATGTGAGCTGCCAAGAGCTGCTGTGAGCAGCCGTCCAGAGGCCGATGACCGATCTGCCTCACCCGGGAAGAGCACAATGACGATACTAACATGGGCCAGTGAAGCAATGTGCTCCACAACTAGACTGTTCCTATCCCCCAATTCCTCAATAAAAATCTTAAAAATAAAAAAAGATTGGTACACATACACAGTGGAATATTACTAGGCCATAAAAAAAGAAATCTTACCATTTGTGACAACATGGATAGACATAAAGAGTATTATGCTAAGTGAAATAAGTCAAACAGAGAAAGACCAATACCATATGATCTCATTTATATGTGGAATCTAAAAAAAAAAGTACACTGACAAATAAAGCAGAAACAGACTCATAGATACAGAGAACAAACTGATAGCTGCCAGATGGAAGGGGGGTTGAGGAGCTGGGTGAAAAAGGTAGTGGGATTAAGCACAAGTTTGCAGTTAGATAAAAGTCATGGGGATGTAAAGTACAGCACAGGGAATATAGTCAATAATACTGTAATAACTGTATGGTGTCAGGTAGGTGCAGGACTTATGGGGAGATCACTTTATAAGTCAGACATGTCTATGTAAGCAATATGCTATATATTTGAAATAAACTGAATGTTAACTATAATTGAAAAAATTTTTAAAAATTAAAAAACAAAGAATTAAAAGCTGCTTACAAACTTTTGTGATTAGTTTACAAACAACAGGCACTAATTCTAAAAATGCCTGAATGTACAGTTAACTAATATTTTTATATAATCGATACTTGTCATTTATATATCAGTTTCAAAAAACTATAGATATAAGTTTGTAGACTTTGGACACAAGTGTCATCAACCCTTTATAGCTCTCCCGATTAAGCCTAATCTGGAAAAAAAAAAAAGAATAAGTTAATATAAGATTTAGAATTCTTATAAATTTAGTTAGTATGTTTATTTTAAAGTAGGAAAGAATGCTAAATTTCACCAAATGCCTTTTCTGAATTTGTAATAAACAACGCATATGGATGTCACTTTTTGTTTTTTCCTTAATCTTTCTCCATCAGTGCTCCCCTCTCCTTTCGATAAATGCTCCAGATTCTTAAACAACAAAACACAACCAGACCTTGATGGTGGAGCTTTTTGAATCCAATTCTTTAAATTCCACCTATACCATACTTCTTCCACAATGTACTTCTTACATTGTATCTTAACCTTCCTCTCTGAGGTGCTGAACACTGGCTGGGGGGTGATTGTAGACAAGTTTCTTATTGTCTCTGTGGCCCCAAAATGAGATGAAAACAGTAACCCACCTCCTCGGGTCTTTGAGATGAGTGAGTTACTGTGTGTAATTAGGTGACAGTGCCTGACACACAGCAAGTGCTCTAGCGACATCAACTAGGATCACGACTATTGTTGCTGACATGCTAACCTCTCTTGGCTTCCCTGACACAATTCTCTCCTGATTCTCTTCCTACTTCTGAACCCTCCCCAATTTCCCTGACGAATTCCTCATCCTCTATGACACCCTTAAATGTTGGAATGCTAAGCACTCCATCCTCAGCCTACATTCTCCCTGGGTTGTCCTCATCCACCGCTGCATGCACATGGCTCCCAGTAGGTCCCTCTAACTCAGACCCTGCTGAGCTCTGATCTCCATGGAAAGCTGCCTGGGGGTGTCCAGAACCACAGGGAAGGCAACGTGGCCAAAGCTACACTCAACTCTTTACTGAGTTTAGTTCATTCATTCATTCAACCGGTATCTACTGAGCATAAGAGCAACAGGCTCAGTTAGTTCTCCTGCTACAGAACTCATCTCCATGCATTCTCACAGCCACCGCCCTAGGTCAGGCTTTCATCAGCTTTTGCTTCTTAAATTTCTTTTTGGTTACGGCAAAAAGTATGAATAAGAAGAAAATAAAAATTGCCTGTAATTCTAACTCTAGAAATAATTTAGAAATGAATTTCCTTCCTTTCTTTGCATGTACTTTTTACATAATTGAAAGCATATTATAGGTACAATTTTGAAAGCCACTTATTTATCATAAGCATTTTCCTATTTTATTAAAAATTCTTCAGAACATAATTCTTTTTTTTTTTTTTTAAAGATTTTATTGGGGAATTGGCGGAGGGGAACAGCGTTGGGGAATCGGGAAAGGGGAACAGACAAGTTGCTGTCTTTTTGTTCTTCAGTTTAGTTGCGGAGGATGTTGCTTCACTGTTGGTATCGTCATTGTGCTCTTCCCGGATGAGGCAGATCGGTCGCTGGCCTCTGGATGTCGCTCATCGCGGCTATTGGCAGCTCACGCTTGGCTGCCAGCCGCTCACGCTGGCTGCGGGCCACTCACTGCAGCCCACGGCAGCCCATTGCAGCAGGGGCTGCAGCCCACACCATCGCCGGGGCTCGCACAGCCCAGCTCCAGGTGGAGCTGTTGTTAGCTGTGGAGGGCAGTGTCACTGGCCCTCATGTGGGATCCGAACCGGGGCCGCTGGCATCCCAAAACCAGCGCTTAACCAATGCGCCACTCGGCCGGCCCCCAGAACATAATTCTTAAAGGTTAATAATATTACATTATATGGAGATACCCCAATTTTTTCTCAGAGGAGTGGTTCTCTCTTACCTTTGAATACTCAGGCTGTCTCATTTTTTTTTTTGTTTTTGTTTTTCCCTATGTAAATAACGACACTGAAGGACAAAACATTAACTCTTTGACAGGACTCTGGGAGATTTCATATTCTCTTGGTATTGTGTCTATGTTTTTGTAACTTTCTCCTATGAGTTTATATTGCTATTAATTGGGGGAGAGGATAAAGGTGGAAGGGAAGCCCACTATTTAGAAAAATAAGAATACAAAACACAATTGTTATATTAAATATGAAATTAATGCATATTGATAAAAATATGTTGATTTCCTTAGAATCAATTTCTTTCAAAGATAAGTGTTAGGGACTGGCTGAATGGCGCATTGGTTAAGAGTTGGCTTGGGATGCCAGCTCTGAGCAGCAGGACCCTGGTTTGGATCCCACATGAGGGCCAGTGATACCGCACCCTCTACAGCTAAGATGGTGAACAACAGCTCGACCTGGAGCTGGGCTGCTGTGAGTCGATGGCGACGGCGTAGGCTGCAGTGAGGCTGGCCAGCAGCTGGCGTGAGCTTTCGTGAGCTGCTGTGAGTTGACGTCCAATGGCCAGCAAGACACTGCCTCACCCGGGAAGAATGCAATGACGATACCAACATGGGCCAGTGAAGCAACGTACTCCACAACTAGACTGAGGAACAAAAGGACAGCAACTTGTCTGTTCCCCTCCCCTGATTCCCCAAGGCTGTTCACCTCCCCAATTCCCCAAGAAAATCTTTAAAAAAAAAAAAATGTTAGGTGTTTTTGATACATATTGCCAAAATTCTAAAAAATGTCTAACAATTTATACTTTCTCCTGTGTAAATATAACTGTGTCCAACTATGTCAACTTAGTTCAACTTGGGTAAATTTTAAAGTTTTTGCTGATTTAGTGGGCAAAAAAATTTTAATCTTGCAGTTATTTGAATCTGCATTTTCAAAGCACCAGCAATTTATTTATTTATTTATTTATTTATTTATTTATTTATTTATTTATTTAAGAGGGCAGTGTCACTGGCCCTCATGTGGGATCCAAAGCGGGGCGGCTGGCGTCCCAAGCCAGCTCTTAACTTCTGTGCCTCTCGGCCGGCCCTATTTTTTACATTGTAATTAGCCATTTGTACTTGACAGACTTTGGAGTGTTGTGTGTGGCTAAGAGTCAAGTGCTTGGAATCGAGTTGCAGCTATGCTACTTATTATGTAACTGGGCTCCAGTGTCCTCTCCACAGAGCGAATGAGGTTAAAGTCAGAGTCAGGATCTTAGCAAAGTGACTGGCACATGTCAGGCACTCAGGAAATGTCAGCAGTGCTGCTGCCATCAATAACTATTTGTGTATTCCACATTCATGTCCTCTCTTCATTCTTCTATTAGAGTTTATGTTTTAACACCACCAAACCTTTCCTTTTCTATTTGTTTCAATACTACAGATGTCAATCCTTTGCCTGGCATATTTGTTGCAAACACCTTTCCCATTATGTTTGCTTTTAAATATTAATAGTTTTTACTATACAGAAGTCTTACATTTTTACATAGTCAAGTCCATCTGTATATTCTTTTGTAATTTCTTTCATTGCTTTAATGCTTAGGATGTCCTTGATCATTCAAAGATCAGAAAAATAATTATATATCCTTTCTTCTACTGTGTGTGTGTGTGTGTGTGTGTGTGTGTGTGTGTGTCTGTGTGTGAGTGTGTGTATGTTTTGTTAATCAGCTGTTTGATCTGGGGTTTCTTTTGTAGTTACCCAAATGTCTAATGTGTTTCTTCACTTGATCATGCTTTTGAATATACTCATTCCCTCACCCTGGAATGTCTTCACTTCAACTTACTGGGAGCTCTCAGTGTACTATACAAACATCCTGCCCAGCAACTGCTGACTTGTCAGTGAGCTTGACCACACAGCAAGAGCTATGTCTTCTTTTTGTCAGTGGTGTTTACCGGAGTGTAGACAAGGGTTCTTCAATCAACAAAGGTTGGATGAAAAGGGAAAAAAAAAAATGAATAAAGTGACCTTTCTCATTTTCATCCATTATCTAGTCTAGAATCAGATAAATGCATTTACACACTCAAGTAAGTGATGATGCCAGCCTCTTTTGCCATTTCCTGGCATGACATGTTCTGTAACTTACAGCTGCCTTTCCCTGGGTTTGTCCTGGGTCAGCTGAGGAGGATGGGTTTTACTTCCTGCTCCCCAGGCAGGTTTCTGGTTCTGCAGGCCTGATTAAAAGACAATTCATTATCTGCTCACCCAGTGCCGTGCCTAGCAGAGTCCTAAACAACTGAAAGTATATGTGAGAGATGATAACTGCTATGTAAGTATATACCTGTCAATATACGCCCAAGGCTACTCACTACAGCACTGTTAAAAGTGTAAAATATGGGAAACAACCTACATGCCCATACCTATGAGAACAGATGAATAAACTATGAAAATCACACAATGGAGTACTAGGCAGCTGTAGAAGAAAACAAGAAGATCTCTACAAAGTAGATTGGAGTGAGTTCTAGGATATATTGTTAAGTGGAAAAAATTAAATATAAAAAACTATATAGTATGCTACCTTTTTGTACAGGAAAGGAAGAGAAATTAGAAAATACATATCTATATTCTCATTTGTACAAAAACATACATAGGAAGCATAGACTAGAAACTAATGAGATTGGTGAATGAAAACGGGTGGAGATGACCCTTTTCTAAGTATACCCTTTAATATAGTTTCAACTTTCAAAATCATGTTCCTGTTTCATATTCTAAAACAAAAAAGGCAATGAGGACAGAAAGAAAACTAACGTGGATACTAAACAGAAACAAATAAGCCTAACTGTATTTCAAGTGAATACTAGAGCTTGGTTATATTCAAAAGAACTAACCTACATAACATTTGAACACAGTATTTTGACTAAATGCACTCAGGGTCAAGTCAAAAAGAACTATACAGATGCTCCTGCACGTATGAGGGGGTGATATCCCAATATACCCCCTCATAAATTGAAAATACTGTAAATCAAAAATGCATTTAATACACCTAACCTGCTGAACATCACAGTTTAATCTAGCCTATGTTACATGTGCTCAGAACACAATATCCAAAAAAATGCTGACATCACAGCACACTGTGGAGTGGGGGTCGTTCACTCTCATGACCGTGTGCCTGACCGGGAGCTGCAGCTCCCTGCTGCTCCTCAGGAGACACCGTCGTACAGTGTATTGATTGATTCCTAGCTTGGGAAAAGATCAAAATTCAAACTATGGTTTCTACTGCACGCATATTGCTTTCGCACAGCCACAAAGTCAACAACTTCTAAGTGGGACCATCTGTATACAAATATTAACCTTTAGTTAGGAGGTTGGTTTTCCATAGTGGTATGAATTAGCAATTCTGAAATGACTTAATGTAGATTGTACGGTTGAACATGTAAGTAAATACACTGTGGATAACAGAAGTCAGGTTTCTCACTGTCAGGGAAGAGTTACAAATATGGAAACGTGAAAGGACAGAATGAAGCTGTGTGGTGGTGTTGACCTGGAATGGGAAGTTACAGTATGAACTCATGATAGGGGTATGTGTGTGTCTGTGTGTATGTACGTGTGTGTGTATGTATGTACATACACATACACATTCATTCTTTCCTGGTTTTGTCCCCTAAGATGGCCCAGAAGCAGCTGACACCTCAGTTGCAATAAGCACACATAAGTGCCCAGATACTGGTTTCTATACTGTTTTCTATAACAAGAACCAAGGCCCTGAGGAGAAATGTGTGATTCCAGGCCTAGATCACAAAAAGAACAAGAAGAATCTGGAACATCATGTTGTATCAAAAGGAAGGACGTGTTCAAAGGTGGAGACATGTCAGAAGGACACCAGAGCCAGCTTGAATAGATCCGGGACAACTTGAACATCAAAATAGATAATGGCAACAACATATTATAATACATAAAATAAAATAAAAATCCACGAGTCTATAATTATATAAATGAGGGCCAGCTGAGTGGCGTGGTGGTTAAGCGCTGGCTTGGGAAGCCAGCGGCTCTAGTTCGAGTCCCACATATGAGGACCAGTGACACCGCCCTCAAAAAAAAAAAAAAATGAATTATATAAATAATTATTGATTTAAAAAATTAATAAAGACAGCTCTTCCTTACAGTAAATGTCAACTAATAAGTAGAAGAAACAATGGAATTAGAAAAACCACCTTTTGGTTGTACCATAGTGATAACTATTTTACACAAGAATCATAAATGAAAGCTAAAAGGGGTAGGTGAAAACTGGATGAGAAACAGGCTGTTTAGATAATCCCCAAGTTTCCTTACCAGATATTTACTGATTACAAAGAGAAAAAGGTTATCTTACAAAGAGGAAACCTAGCAGGTGCCACCTTAAGCCAGTAATGGGACAAATAAATTATCATGTGATCTTAATATGCGTCACTTTCGTGGTATTCTTGGCCCAAAATGTATGACTTGAATCTAATCATGAGGAAACATCAGATAAGCTCAAATTGAGGGATGCTGTACAAAATAAGTCAAGGTAACAAAAAAAGACTAACCTCCCCCCGCCCAAAAAAAAAAACAATGACTGACTTGCTGCTCCAGATTACTCAAGAGACTTAATAATTAATAACTAAATTCACCATGCAATCCTGGACTGGCAAACATTTTGTTTCCTAGAAACGCCATTCGTGAAAACTGGCAAGTTTGAAATTTGAACAGTATTAGGTAATTGTGATGAATCAACATTAATTTCTTCATTTTGATAATTTGTGGTTATGTATGAAAGCATCTTTGTTTTTAGGAAAACACACTGAAATATTTAGGGTTAAAGGTGCAATAGGTCTGCAATTTAGTGAATATACTTAATACTATGGAAATGAACTGTATACTTAAAAATAATTAAGTAAAAATAATTAAGATAGTAAACTTTGTGTTGTGTGGTTTTTGCCATAATTTAAAAATTTTTAAGATTAAAATGGGAAAAAAACTTAAATGACAGCAGCATATATTTGTATAGCTACATGATGAATAAGCATCATGCCAAACAGGAAAATAAAAAGTTCTTAAACAAAAAATAAAAAACAGTAAAAGAGAACTCAAAGAGCTATTGATGGAGCAGAGCTTTGCACCTCCCTCTGTTCCAGGAAGGAGCATCAGCTTCAGAAAAAGGAATATATATACATACATACATACATACATTTTTTTGTTTTGTTTTGTTTTCCCCTTAAATGATAGAGGGGGATGGGGAGAGAGAGAGAGGGAGATTGAGAATAATAAAGCAGAAAGCAGATGTGATAAAATGTTAACATCTGGGAAATCTGGGTGGGGACTATATGGAAATACTTATTTTTTAACTTTAACTCTGAAATTATTTCAAAATTAAAGAAAAAGATAGTGAGCTGGATAAAGCACTGCTGGGCAGCTCTGGCAGCAGGGACAGGCTGTGGCTTGGCAGGACACCCTGATAACCTAGTACTCAGCAGTACCCTGGGAAGGAAGTACTCAGCAGTACCCTGGGAAGGAGAGCAGATACTTGCTTGCTTTGGGAGCCTCCAAAGCAGAAACCACAAAAGTTTTGTGGGAAGGGGGCTTATGAGATGTATGATAGGGATGGGGAGAGAAGGTGGGGTGGGGGAGAGGGAGAGAGGGAGGGGGTGAGAGGGAAGAGAGAGAGAGGAGGAGGAAGGGAGGGAGGGAGGGGGAGAGGGAGGGAGGATGGGAGAGAGGGAGGGAGGGAGGATGGGGGAGAAGGGTGGGTGGAGAGAGACAGAGAGAGGGAAGGAGAGAGAGAGGGACAGAGGGAGAGAGGGGGAGGGAGGGGAGACGAGGGAGGGAGAGGGAGGGGGAGGGAGGGGGAGGGAGGGAGGGAGGGAGGGCGGGAGGGGGAGAGAGAGAGAGAGAGAGAGAGAGAGAGAGAGAGAGAGAGAGAGAGAGAGAGAATGAATATGAATGGGAAAGACTTCCTCTGATTGAGGAAGACAGGGAATCTCAGACTCCAGGAGAAAGAGATGTGACATCAGCTTCAGTCCATGACAGTCAATGCCTTCCTCTACCCACTTTGTTTTTGGTGAAAAAGTTACAAAACTCATGAAGTGCTCTATGAACAGGCTGGCAGTTGGTGCCCTTTAGTCACTCTAGCCAAGCTCTGCAGATGACCTCCTGGGAAGAAGCCCTGCTCTGAAAAATCCCAGACAAGCTGTCCTAGGAAGAGAGGGACAACTTATTATCTGGGCAGCATTTGGTCTGGTGGGTGACCATTCGCTTCTCTCAATTGGCCTGGAGAACAGTGTTCAAAGCCTTAGGTTCACAGAGCTTTATAGACACACATCACAATACACGTCACTCACATCTCTGATCCAGTGTACAGGTGGGCAAGCAGCTTCCGCTCCCTCGAAAGCAGTTGTTATAGACAAAATAAAGATTTTCCTGCCTTACAACTTTTAGTGAATTACTGAAAATACATTCCCTGACCAAAAGACCCTCAGGCTCATGTACAAAATAGAAATAAAATAAATATAACCATTAAAAGGTCCCTTAAAAAAAGCAACATAGATTTTAGAAAACCTGTAATCCTGGTTATCCGTTTTGCTCTTGAGTTCTGAATTATGAGGTTGACAAGGATTATGAGAGATCATGGGGGTTTAACACCTTCTCTGGCAAAAGACCGGATCTAAATTGTACTACAAAGATATTTACCTACTATTATTTTAAGTAACTCCAAAAGAGAAGATGCTACCAATTTTTTCAGCAGCCTACTCAATCTTATTTAAAACCTTTGTAGCCAAGATATTTTTCTGGTTTCAAACTGAATTTCTACTGGCTTTATACCACTTCCGATTTTCTTTGAACGCTATAAAATTCTTCCCCTGGTCTCCTCTTCTCCGAAAAACACCAATCCCTTTTTAACTGTATTTAAATCATTCCCCACACTCTTCACCCACTACAGCATAAGGGCAATGTCAAAGGTACAGGAGAGAGCAAGTCTAGTGACCCCCTCAGCCCTGAGCTGCTGTACAAACCCTAATGTGTGGCCTTCATCATGAGGGCCCTGAGCCCTCCAGAAACATCCTCTTGTGTCCCACAGTTCACATTTAAAAATACAGGACACACTCCAATACAAAATGGTTGATATAAAGATTTAGCCTTTCAAGGGAATGTCATTGTTCCTGGGTTGTCCTCTCATGCACACGGCCTCAACACCAGATCATACCGTACAAATACGATGTGACTATATTTGGAGACTTGCATTTTAACCTGGTAAGTACTAGTGTCTTTTTAATTTTAGGTAGAAAATTATTGTAGGCAGTGATTATATGGCTTTGGAGATTCAATTCAAGTGAGCAAAGATACATCTGACGCAGATTATTGAGTGCACTATCCCGCTGAATACAAACAGGGTACTCAAGGAGTTTATAGTCAATTGGAAGTATGACACATCAGCAATTACCACAACAGGGTGAATTATGTCTAAGTGCCATACTACAGAGATATGGAGCCAAGAAGACAATGAGATGAAACTCTAGGAGTTGGGGTCCCCAAAAGAAGAGGCTCTTGAGCTGACGCTTCACAATGGGAAGGATTTTGAAAAGACAGAAGCTGGGGAAGGAAGAAGTGGTCATTTTAGGGGAGGGACTGCACAGACAAAGAATGGAAGTATGGGAACATTTTCAGAATGTTTGAGGAAACAGATTAGCAGATGGAAATGTCCATAACATAGGCTGGAACTAGATGGTGGAAGACCATGAACATTGAACTAAGGAGTTGGCCATATTCTGTTGGCATGCAGATACTATCAGAAGTTTAAGTCTTGAATGGCTGCTATGCATATCAGAAATTATAATATTTATGAACAACTTATGAATGGTGGCCACAAAAAACTCCAGCACAATACTGGATTTGCCCTTAGAACTGATTACAACTAGGACTCTAAACTAAAAATGGTGAACTCCTGGTGAGGTGGCCCTCCATGGGATAACTAGATCAGGAAAGAATAGATAAGACTAGGGTAATGAATAAACAACTAGAAATGTTATCTGAAAATACAAAAATAACCAATAAAAATATACTACAAAAAAGAATATCCTTCAATGGCAATAAATCACAAAATCAATCCACAACTGCTATACAGTTATATTCAAACCCAGAATTTAAAATTTCAATATCTAATAAGACAGATTTAGACTCCACATATTTCTTCATGGTTTTCCTTGAGCACATTTACATTGTGGTTTTGCATTTGATGTACCTTATGAAGATTACGCAATTTCCTCAATTTTCCTTCTTTCAGTTTAAAATCAGACAAACTATAATCCGGTTAAGACACACACAATTCCTAGTGACAGATTTTTACATGGTCAGAAATGACTACTATCATGGGATGCCTGGCCTTCATGTTATCTGGATATTTTGAATCAATTCTCCATCTGTAGTCTTATCACATCCAATATAATATAAACAAGGAGAAAAACACTACCATTTTTCTTACATTATCCTGTGCATACTTCTTCTATATATTACTGCGATTTCAATTGAGGAGACTCAGAAGATACAAATGTGTATAAAAAATATTTCTTGGGTAACCTCTACATGCAAACATTGTAATAATTTCCTTAATAGAAAAGGTATATTAACAAAACAAGACAGCTATTTCTACTAGAGAGGCTCAAAGGATAAACTATCTAAAGAATTGTTTTTCTAAAGAGAAATACTCCTTTCCTGCTCTGTACTGTATGAGATTATAGGCAAAATTTTCGAAAGCTGAAAATCCTTTTAAATAACACTTTCTTCAGCTTTAATCACGAATAATTGCCTCTTTTGGTGCTAATGAGCATGAACGCCACAGAATGGAATGCAATTCTGCTGGTTCATTCAGGGTAATGGCTTTGTAAGCTCGTGGCACTGCCGAGAGATCTAGTCTCAATTTCCTAGAGTACAATAAGAGAGCAGCAGAACATTTTTCACTTGAGAAAAGATTTTCTAACCTATGTAAATATAAATAGAAAACGCAGTATTGATGGGTAAAAACAAGGTGGGTTAAATAAAGTTTTATGTGTCCCTCTTTCCTTCGAAGGCCATCCGCTCGCTGGATGGTGAAAGGAAATAAAGCGCTTCACTTACTGAAATCAATGAGAAACCGTCCGAATCCTTGCCTTTGGTGCTGGGGCATGATCATTATGCAGGAGACATTGTACTTCTGCTGGCACAGCTTTTCCTGAGGGAAGGAGAAACAGATCCAGTGTGTCAGAACTCTGCTGAAGTGGGTAATTCTCTGCATCTGCCACCATCCTGGTACAACAGGCCACTAAGGTGAGCCAATGTGTTAGGTAAGGCTCAGGCGGAATAATCCTACTGTGAATCAATCACATCATTAGCTAACGACAAGCCATCAACTCCAGGCATGCCTCCCAATTACGTCTTTATTCTTGAGAGCCGACAACATCAAATATGAATAAAGCATCCAAGGAAACAGGAGCCAAATGAAGCGGAACACACAATATGGAAGAAATGCTTTCGTTATTCAAACTACTCGGGAGATAGAAAAATAAAATAAAATAAAATAACCACCCAGTGGGGTAAGTTAGGACTTAGCTGGCTACCTTGCTAAATAACTTACAACTCTGCAACAGAAATCTGTCTTCTGCCTTTGAGCGAACGCCGCAGTGAAACTAAAATAGTATGTGTGTGGGTAGATTGGCACAAATACGTTTCTCCTATGAATAAAAAAAGTCAGAGTAAAAAGCTAGAGAACTAATTAATCTGCATTTCAAACCAGGAATACAAAACAAAACAAAACAAAAGGGACAACAAGAAACCCCCAAGCCTCCACACAAAAGTGAGGCCAAAATATTAGCAACAGCCTGAAACCAAGAGGAAGAATGGGAAACAATTCTTACAGTTAAGGAACAATTTGCACTTTTCATGGGATGTGGCATCAGAGCAGCAATATTTTTATTCAGAGTACACATAAGCCGCCAAAGCCTACACAGAGAAGATCTGGAAAAGGCTTTTGAGGTTGTGAGTGCTCCGGCCAAATATAAACCACAAATAGGACTGACCACAAATGGTACTGACCACATCAAAGAATTACCTCAGAACACCCAGATTTTTTAATGAACCTGTTTGACAGATTACAGGAAATGGTTGTGGAAAAAACCCTACAGGACAGAATTAAAGATTTCTTTGTGAAAAAGATGTGCCTCCAACTTCTGCACATTCATAGCTGTCTGTGGAGTCTCTAAGAAATGGGGAGGACAAAAAAAAGTGTGTCAGTTTTCCTAGGAAGCAGGATGGTCTATAATTGAATGTGAGTATCAATGAATGGCAAGGTTCCAATCATTAGCCTATTTACAAAGTTAGACTAATGGGTTACTCCATCTAAAAAGAGGTGTGTACCCTGGGTTACAAGGACTCATCCTTGATGGCATTCTTTTCCTCATGCCCATCTACTCCTACCTATTCCTAGGAGATTTTTTGAAATCCAATCCAGCAGTGATCATCTACCTCTTCATCCCCTCCTAACACATGTTATTACAACTAAATCCTAATTTGGATAAAATAACTGCTCCTTCTTTCTTTCCTGTCTAGAGTCATCTGTTATGTGCTTGGAGAGTCATATGCATGTGATAACTTACACTGAATATTTCTCGGTCACCTTGGCCATTCTCTGGCTACCACCTCTAGAATTTGGTTGAAGTATAAACTCCAAAGGGTCATATATAGTCCTTCACAATCCAGCTGACACGTTAGAATATAGTTTAATATGCAGCTAGTCTTTTTTTTTTAGGGCAGTGTTACTGGCCCTCATACGTGGGACCCGAACCGGGGCCGCTGGCGTCCCAAACCAGCTCTTAACCACTGCGCCACTTGGCTGGCCCAAGCAGCTAGTCTTTTAACATGGCTATTTTTTAGATTAATTTTTGTTTCACCACACTGCCACAGAACATTAGTATTCCAAGTATGGTAAGAAATGACAGTAGTGGCTGCCATATCATGAAAGAAACTGTGACAAAAGGGAAAAAGTTTACTTGTTCTGAGTAAAATGTGGCCCTCCTGTGGGGAAGAGGGGCAGACACTCAAATCACAAGTGACCATCAACTATGGGTTCAGAGGCCAACTAGGGGACAGGCAGGCTGGGGAGAGCAGATATCTCCACTGAAGCTCACACACATTTAGAGAAAGGCGATTTTCTAACAGGAAGGACAATCATGACCACTATTATTTATAACTGGAGAAAAAAATCTTTACACACCTATGAAAAAGGTAAGGTGTTTTATAAATTCTTTAGATTCCCTATTTATTGCCTTGTGTTGATGCTCTGTCATCTTCTGAATCTGCAAAGTGCAAATTAATTTTCTTCTTTTTCATGTTTCAAGCTTTACCAAATATGTGGATTAAAATACTGAGACACATGTGGATTAAAATACTGAGACAGTTTCCCATGAGTGCTGTCACTTACTAAAATTATTGTTTATGGTCTTTGAGTAGATTTTTTTTAATTTACAAAACGGCAGTTGGTAAAGGACCTTCATATAAATTCTATCTTTTGATCTTCCATGAAAATGACATTTCTACAAAGCACTTCACTTACAGTATGTAGAGTATATTCATGAAAATTTACTTTTTACCTATGGTGAAAAAATGTATCATAAAAGATATAAAATACAGGGTTTGGATCATTTACCTTCTGCCTGGAAGTCTCATAATTACCATGCTGGCACATTCATCTATTTCCTAGGTGCCTAAGAAAACTTAAGGTCACTACCCGGTAAATATATCCAAACTCAGTTTTCCTTTATTGTTTTTCAGAAGGCTTTGAGTGGGAGAAGGTGAGGGAAACGCTCCGAGCCAGTGAAAAAGACAAACTACCCACTGAATATAGCAAGGGCTTCCCTATGTTAACAGCTGGAGACACTCGGGCTGCTTTAGATCTTAAAACAATAGCACAAATAAGAGATGAAAGAGTAAAGCCAGTCATTATATCAGCTTGACTGTCCAAAGACCAACATTCCAATTCTCTTAAATACTGATAACCACAGAGGGAATGCAAAGAGAAATAAGAATTATCTCTTAAATGCTACATTATACTGAAAACTTCATGTTGACACTACTGAGGGGGAAAAGGGAAACAAACTTAACATTTAGAAAATCAAAGATGCTAGGTGGTCTGCAAGGCAGCAATTACAACATTATGGGGGTGCTGACAACCAAGATAGCCAACAGTGTTGAGGTCCTGTACACACTTCCTAGGCACGGAGTTTATTTTTGTGTTTGTTTTTTAATGAACTCTGAATAAGAACCTGAGCTTTCCAGAAACATGTGTCACTTATTCAAATTATCGTCATAAAATAGTCCTGTTCAAAGAACTGTGCTCTACCAAAAACATTCTGAAAAAGAAAATGAAGGTCATACTGGCTCTTGTTTTACCTTAGAGAAGTATCCAACCAGATGACAGCCCTTTTCATCATTTTTTGTAAGGACATAAAAAAGGAATGGCTCGACATCATAATACAACGTTTTGTGGTCCAGGAAGAGCTTGGCTAACAAGCAAAGGTTTTGGCAATAAATTTTGCTCATATTCCCATCAACCTAGCAAAGAGAAACAGACAACATTATTTAACATAAAAATATCATTCAATATAAAATTGTTTCTTTTATATGGTATTTGGAAAGCATATAATTTTATTTCCAAATCCCAAAATGAGTAAAACACTCCATTAATTAAGCAAAATGTTAACCAGAAATTAGCCGTCACTTGGCAAATCATAATTCTACCTTTTCTCTTAAATTAGCATAAATTTAAGAGAGCTTAAATTTCTCTTTAGGTTACCTGAAGAAAGGCCAAACCACTAACAAAGGAGGAGTTTTTATTTGCAATTTATTAGCAGTGAAAAATGATCAGCTATGTCCTCTCTGTTTGAACCAAGTAAACCTGAATTAAAGACATGTAAACAGGTCGAAATACTGTTCAAGTTAAACTTTATGTTGTTTTCAGAAGGGCTTCACATAAAAATAAAAGAAATGAACTGCATTATTCTGATTCCTCAGAAGTGAGGATTAGCAAAAGAAGATTCCATTTTGGTTTTATTCCAAGCATCATTTTAAATATGATTGGAAAAGATAAAATTTCTATGTTGGGAATACTCACAGAGAAAGTGAGATGAATTTCAACCTACAATAAGTAGGATGATTGCAGTCTACTTCTCTTCAAAATAAAAGAATCAAGCTGTGATACTGATGGTTATAGACAGGAGGCTAAGTACAGATGCCAATTTCTTTGATCAAATGTAGTTACTTGTTGAAAACAGAAATCACAGCAGATTCAAGAAGAATTTCCCCAGCACTTTTCTTAGGGGAAATGGATATTTGCTAACCAGAGCTCTTTAACAATGAACTTGACTGTTCTTGAGTCTCCTGTGGACCATACAGGTTCTCATATTGCACAAATTATTTTTAGACTTCATATAACTATTTCCCTTGGATGAAACCTCGGTCCCACACATAGCAACATAATCAAGTATGGGCAACGGGCACAGAGGATACAATTCTCTCTTTAATTAAAGGAAGTTTTTATGTATTTGGAAGTATGGCCCTTTGGGAAATGGTAGTCCATTACAAAAAGGAAACGACAGAGATGTATCTATAAACCAGAAAAATAGAGATGACAACGCCAATGCAAAATTCTTACCAGTTATGAAAGGTCTAATGTGGCATGCTTTCAAGAGCAACAGATAAAGAGAAAATACGAACATAGTAACCTGTGATTATTCTTCATTTATTTTATAAGACACTTAGGAAACTGCTAAGAGAAGTTTCCTACATGCTGTACTCTTTTAAGTATTAACGCAGATTCTAGAATAGGGACCTTGGCACTTATCCAATCCAGTTCCTTCTATCGTTTTTATGAATAAATTTTACAAATCTGCTTCTGATTTTTCTCCCCTCTCATCTCTGTATGGTCCGAAAGCACCTGACCTGAAACAGCAGACCGTGCTTACCAGCCTAACAAGGCTGATTCTCTTACCCTTGAGAAGACTCTCCTGGATTTATGAGATTTTCAGACCCACAGGCAGATTCATGCTGATTTATTTAATAATTACTTAGAGCCAACAATGTGTTACATCCTTTGGGAAACAATGAGACAGTGATTTCATTTTATTTTGGTTCCAAGAAAGGATCCAAGGCATGGAGGAAGGAGCCAATTGGAAAGTTGAACTTATGACATTAGACTCAACTGAGAAGGGCTCTGTTGTCTCAACTGGCTGGGGCGGGCTGGGTAGCAGCATCCTAAGACTGACCACAGGAAGGCCAAGCAACCTGTAGTGGGCTTCCCCTCTAGCCCACTGTCTGTACTGGGTGTGAGTCCCCCCACCCCCCCAAAGGACATGGGCCACATCTAGAAACATTTTTGGTTGTTACAACTGGAGGGGCTGATGGTGTTACTGGTATTTAAGTGGGCAGAGTCCAGGGATGCTCTAAACATCCAACCATGCACAGGACAGCCCTTTGTGACAAAGAATTATCCAACTTGATATGTGAACAGGGCCCAAGTTGAGAATCCTGAGCCTACCCTTTAGTAAGAATGAACGTATCATCCAATCTTCTCAGTAACAATCACCTTCTTCCTTTAAGCTTGTCAAAAGAGCCTGATATAAGTATAACCAGGAAGAGGGACTTTAAAATTTTAACAATTAATTTAAATTACATATATATATATATATATATATATATATATATATATATATATATATAAAAAATGCAAGACATGTAGAGCAGAACTAAAGAGAAATGAGGGGCAGAATAATAAATTTTGTTCTGAGCAATTCAGAAAAAAAGAGAACCTTAAAGTAAACCTGTGTTTCAGAGAACGAAAATTACGTGTCTGCTGCATAAGGAAGGCTTGTTCTGAGCACCCAGGAATGCAAAACAATGAACCAAGATGGGCAACGGAATTACTCATGTGGTGAGGGGAATAAAGGAGAGAAGTAAGATGCCCTGTGAATAGGCAGTAACATAAAAGAAAGGCAAGGTCTCCTCAAGGTTCAACTGACTCAGCTACACTGGGTCCCTGAAACTGACAGTAGAATAGGATTAAACAATGAAACGATATCGAGGCAAAGACCTTTGGCCACTAAATCAACTCTGAAAACACGAAATGTCTTCAAGAACCCACAATGGCAAATACATAACCACGGGGTCCTGTGAACAGTAGAGTTCTCCAGGGGTGGCCGTCCACTCAGGTGGGAGGAGCGGGACAGTCCTAACATCTGCTGGGGTCTCACCAAAAGGATTATCAGCTCTGCCAAGAAAAGGATGGAAACACAGGTGGTTGTGTACTGAGGAGATATGTACAGCTGCTCAATTCCCTGGAAGAGTGAGCACCTGCCAGACATCGGCTGGAGCTGCTGAACAAAGCTAATTTCTCCAGCCAAAGAAAGTAGAATTTACAAAGAGCTGAGGAGATCATAAATTCACTGGTGAATCTATGTGGTGCAGACAGTGATTGGGGGGAAGACAGAAATGTTAATACGATGAAATAGGAATTCATTATCAATCTAAATGGTTGCTTAATATGGTTAAACATTCCAAAACATGGAGATATTTTAAAGAGCAGTCCGAATTTCAATGCCAAAACTGAATATACTTTACACCTTCTTGAAACAATTCAGTATATATATAGTCAACAATTAGAAGTATAATGTTTCAAAAGCTGAGCTTTTATTTACACATGCTTACCTCAAATACTGAAAGGTCTTTCCTTCGGTAAATTTCATTTGCTGGAGGATGAAACCATCCACATTTCTTTGAGTGTCTTAACAAAATATTTTTACTTTTCATATATTTAAGACAGAATTCACACAGGTAAAGCTTTGGTAATCTGTTAAAAATTTGTAATTAAAGAATCTTTCAGATTGATTATACTGGTTAGGGGGAAAATATTAAATATTGTTCAATATTTTCTAAGTCATAGACAGGCTGTACAATAGCATTCGAAAGAAGTAGTTTCAAAATAAGAAAAAGAAAAGCAAGTAGTAAAGAAATTGTACAAATCTTACATTTTTTTTCAACACAAAATTAACTGCTGCCTTTACTTTGTGAACAAATCATTTGTTTGCTTAGAAATGTCCTACAGAAAGAAAGGTTTTCAAACTTGGAACACTACCCTAAAAATCAACAGTAAGGATGGCATCCTGACAGGTAACTATGCATATTTTTCAAATTTCTGATTTAATGTCACAGCTTCAATAGTATATATGGTCAGTGGTGTAACTGGAATAACCTTATCAGAAAGGAGTGAATTCATTACTTTTTAAAGTGATCTGCATACTTTTAAGGCAGAGGAGTCCTAGAATTTAGTTGCTTCCATTTGTACATATGGGCGAGATAACTCTAAAGTTATTATCATAGTTATATACAGTTGAAAGCAGTGAATGTAGGAAAGTCAAAATACCAATTCCACTGAGTAACATTAAATGAACAGCTTTCTCTCCCCTGCTTTTTCTCAACCTTAAAAATTGTAACAGAGGTCGGGCCGAGTGGCTCAGTTGGTTAAGAGCTTGCTTAAGAGTGAGAGCTGAGCTCTGAGCAACAGCAGTTCGATGCCAGCCCGAGCCGAGCAGCTGCTGAGCTGCCAACAGGTAGCAGGATGGCTCAGCTAAAAAAAAAAAAAAAAAATTTCTTGGGCCAGCTGAATGGCACGGTGGTTAAGAGCTGGCTTGGGACGCCAGCGACCCCAGTTCGGATCCCACGTATGAGGGCCAGTAACACTGCCCTCTAAAAAAAAAAAGAAAAAAATTGTAACAGTTTTTACTTGTACCCATGATGCTTAAATGAATGTTGCTAGTATTTAGAAGAAAATGTCTAGAAGCACTTTCAAGATCTTTGGGGTATATGCATGGGGAGAGAGATTTTGGAGAAATAAACAGATTCAGATAATAGTAGCTTCAAATCTTGGACTCTGAATTTTATTCACAGCTCTCAGAACACATGACTTATGATTGCCCATACAAATGAAAACTCATTTGTTTTTTAAAAATTGTTCAAGAACACAGAGCCAGGGATATAAACTGGGAAGAGGAACTGACTCATGACAGTCTGCCACTTAACTTCTAGAACACCCTCCGCATTCTCTCCAGTTAGATGACTGACCAGACACCCACATGGTACAGAAAAGGACAATATTTATTCCAGACAAAAAGCAAGTGTGTGATTACCTAAAACTTGGCAGGCTAAAAAATTTGAGAAGTTACTAATAAAGCGTATGTACCCTGATGTACCTGAAGGAAGAAATCTGTTCACAGAAACCCATTTTAAAATATATTAGTTCAACAAGTTGGTCACAAATGGCTTCGAGGTAAGGATTTCGGGAAGGCTCTCTTAAGGCTACCCATTCCCATCTGCAATCTCCCATTTTTCCTTCTTTTGTTACATTTCAGAAAAAACTTGAAAATAAAATGCCAGGAATCAGAGATAAGAACTGACTTGTTCTTATTTCCCTGAACTAATCAGGGAAATAAAAAAGGCCAACTGAGAAGGAAACTTCCAAATATTTTACATTGGCTAATTATTTTCTCTGATTGGGTTTCATACACAATGTTTACCCAATTTGCCAAGGGAGAAAGCATGATCTGGAAGCTAAAAGACAAACTTTACAATGCCTGTAGAACTAAGGAGTGTTAGGCACTTACATAGAACAGTGAATACTATGAAAAGGTACTGGCAAAAGCTATAGTTTTGGAAGCACTCAGAATCCACTATCAAAATTTATGTCCTAAAAAATCATCTAGTTCCTGCTTCAGAATGGAGAATGTCCCTTCCTTACACATAGGATATTAAAGTTATATACCTGCAAGACTTATTCCCTTACCTTGCATATTCCTGTGGGTAAGGTGAGGAGTACCAGGTTTGGATCTCGTATTTCCCAAATTCTATGACAGAAGGGTACCGGCCACAGTCTTCCACTCCACTTTCACATTCTATTTTCTATCAGAGAAAAGAAATAAAATGTAAGTATTAGATGAGGATTTCTTCGCTTACATTTTGGTTCTTTCGCCAGTGGATACGAAAACCTATCAAGACCGGAACAATAATCCTAATTGTGAATTTTTATGTTGTTGAGAAAACATTACAGACCTTGTGAAATAAGAATCAATTTTGTATACGATTCATATGCAAACAAACTAATAGCCTAAGAAACAGTATCACCAAGATAGGAAATGAATTATCATGTAAATACATACAAATGTTGATTGAACTCAATTCAACAATCGGTTGCAAAGCATTAAAACTGAGGCAATTATGAGATGAGGTTGTTATACACTCTTACAGTCAGTCACCTGTTCCTCCATGAAGTAATCTGTATCCCAACTGTAATTAAACAGCCAACTGTGAAGTCTGCAGTTGAATAACTGGCTTCCTCTCACTCCCCTTACTCCTATGCTGTAAGCTATACAAGGTTAAGAACTTGGCCTTCCTGATTCCATGGTATTCCCAGAGTCTAGCACAGTAAGCTATACAAGGTTAAGAACTTGGCCTTCCTGATTCCATGGTATTCCCAGAGTCTAGCACAGTGCCTGACACAGACAAGAAATGATCCTGAATGAAAAAGCCAGTGTTAGCGTGCTGCAAAGAAAGGGCTTTAGATTTAACAGATAATGGCCTCTTGTCTATCATGTCTATCTAGGAATGCCAGAAGTCAAATGAAAAACAATGGTAATATTTAAGAACTTGAAATCACAAAGATTGGGGGAAATTTGTATTTTAGCTAATAGAAAAACAACACAAAGCATTCTGCTGGGGCAGAATAAGGGATGGAAATATCCCATAGCCCGTAAAGTAGAAACCATCAGAAGGATTTAGCCCAAGTGACTGCTACTAAATATAAAGCTTAATAGCCTATAGACAGCTCCCTCCCCCTAAACAAGGAAGTGAGGTAGGGTAGAGGTCTATCCATGAATATTGTGCCACAGAAACTGAATGTGGTTTACTGACATAAAAAATCCACAGTCCATAATAAATTTGTCTTGGACTGACAAGACAAATTTGTCTTGGACTGACAAGACTATATGGACTTACCTCTCAATGTTATGGTGACAATAAGCTGAGTAGTGGTAATATTTTAAGTGGAATCATTTAAAGAAATTACTGGACAATAAAAATAAAAGTGACTACAACTGATCATACAACACAATATTGCCTTTGTCGGTGCCAGAGAGTTAAAATTAGGAGACATTTTTCATATGGCTGGCCATCTGTGTTGGAAGAAGCATCGGTAAATTTAAAAGCAATGTTCTTCCTTTTGTTGGTGACTTAAAATTGCTATTTTCTAAATGTGAGCAGAAGTCGTCAGAATCCTATTCCTTCACATCTACAGGGAAATCTGCCTCAGCTGCTGCTACTGTGGTCTCTTCTGTGAGACCATCTGAGTCCTGCCAACTTGGAAGAGTGGAGAGAACTCTACAGTCATGGTTTTTCAATGTACAGTCACCAAAAATGATCAAGACAACAGTTAAAGAACCACAGAGGATTTTGAGGGGGATTCGCCATAAAGTCAAAGCAGTAATTCCATAATAATCATACATTTTTAAAAAAAACATGCATTATCCTTGTACCATAATATGGTATCCTGGCTTACCTCCCAAGACAGTTCCTGGGCCTGCTTAAAAACATCCAAATCCTCTTCAGTAACGGTATCCTTGTTTCCAACCACATTTATATCTGTACTTTCTTGTTTGATGCTTATTTTGATTTCAGTATCTGTCATTTAAAACCAGCAAAAAGTGTATTCACCAACTTGAATCATGGGTAACCACCGTATATTACCAAAATGGTACCAAATTAGCATAGTGGGCAAATAGGGATTTTTTTTTCCAAAAGCTTTATAATCTTTTACATCGAAGCACTGCTCAAAGATCCAGCAGTACCCTTTCCCTGCTGTACCCAAATTTTTATTTGAATTATCACTGTCATCTTCTTATAGCTTCAATCAATAACGGAGGGAAAATAAGCGCAATGCAAGGCAAAATCATAGTTTTCAACCAAGATTAGAAATTATATCAATGTCTAATTATAGACTTCCCATTATCACTTTTGCAATAATAAAATCTGCCACGTTGTCCAAACGACACATTTTTGGGTTGTTTTCTTTTTTTGTTTGTTTTATAAAGGACAGCAAAATGTAACGGGCCAATTTGTTCAATGAAATTATGAAATCATTTTCTCCCTAAGGTGACCACACACACAGACACACTCACACCCAAAAGCACACCTCACAGAATCACAGATCAGGTTTTGTTGAGAAGGAAGCAGGATGGATTTGGTCATGAGAAAGCAATGGAGCAGAAATTCCCCCGTTGGCAGCACTGACGGCGCACGACCAGACAGCGCTGTGGCTGAAGAGGCAGCGTGGGGAAGGACATGGCAGAAGCGTGACAGTGGCTACTCATGCGGGACTACAAAGCCATAAGCAACGCTATGAAGGCATCTGGGGGGATCCTAGTGTCACTACGAATGGCGATAAATAATAAAAGGCGGGAGAGTATTAGTTGGAAAAATAACGTTTTGGAGGTTTAGTCAGCATTAGAAAAAGGTCAAAGTTTCACTGTTTCTGTATGAAAGTGAAGTGAGAATAAGAGAAATAGCTAAGACCTATGTGACAAATAGGAACTGATTTATTTATTTTTGGGGGGGTTGGGGAGAAAGGGACAGGACGCAGGTGTGTTTGGAGCTTTGACCTTTTGCTTACCATCATCCTGATCAGGTTTAATCCTTCCGTCTGTCAAGCTCCCCTTCCCTGGTGAGGGGGTCCCCATCTGAGGGGTCACTTTATATTTTAATCTGCCTAGCATCCTGTGCTTTTTAAGGAAAGTTGTTCGCTTGAAGTGAGCAATTGCTTTAAAAATACGTCCTCTAGCCATCCCCCAACTAGAGGAGGAGGAGTGAGAAATCAACCTACTTCTAATATCTCTTTTTCCAAAGAAATGAGCTTTAGATTTTGCTGTGGAAGATAATTCAGTTTTACGACGCATACGTTTGGGCGGTGCATAACTTGGGTGTCCCTTTTTTCGAGACTGTCCCTGAGTAGTATAGATATGAGAGAGTCCATCAAAGAGTGCCTTCAGCTGGCTGTTATTAGTAAGACTGCTAAAGGAGGGCACACTGGACTGGCTGGAAGAACTCTGGGGAGAGGTAGAAGAGGTGGAAGTGCTGGACTTTTGTGAACTGGGGCTCTGACCAGAGATGGGGGTTGGGGGTGGAAGTGAAGAAAGTTGAGGTTTGAGCTTTTGTGTGGTACCTGTAGCCAACACATGAGAAGTGCATGACTGTTTCTGAGAGACCTTTTTCCTTGGACGATAGTGCTTTGAAAAGTCTATTATTTCACCTCGTGATCTGCGACCATCAGGTGATGGTGTAAAAAACTTAGTAAGGCCATCAATGAGCCCTTTGGTTTTCTTGTTAACTTTAAGTGTAGAGGCAGAAATGTAGGTGGAGGTGGTGGTGATTTTGGTGGTGGCACCAGGCCGAGTGGGGTCTGTAAGAGCCAATCTGCTGCTTGAGTCCTTCCCAGATGCAGCATGACCAGATGAAGGTGTGGTACAGACTTTAGTCTTTTGACCCCTACCAGGTGACCCCCTTCCTGTGAATGCATTCATGGATCCTTCATCACTGGTTACAGACCTAGGCAAAAATTTAGAGAATAGTATCAGCATTTAATAATATATAAAGGTATCTAAAACAAATCTATAGCAACTAGATGCATTCAATGTGCTGAAACTTAAGAAACTGAATTGCAACCCTAAGAGGTGTTTCTGTGTGTGTGTGTGTACCTCAATCTAGATGGTATTCTGTTAAAACAGCAGCAACTACATTTGCATGTCATGATTCTCCCAGGGCCCATCCAACAGGTACTGAAAGAATCCATGTGGACCTAAGGGCAATCAGTATAAGAAAATTTCTGAGAAGATTGAAAGAATGCCCAATGCTTCATTAGAATGAAATAAAAATGTTACCCCTTGTGTTGTCACAAGTAATTATGATTTTCTGAAATGTCTTTTTAAAAATATTAAAGGAAATAAGTCATATTATCTAGAAGCAAAAGAATAAGCTTATCTATCTAGCCTTTAGTTAGAAGCAATTTTAACTCAATTGGAAAATTTATATAACTAGGGTATGTCTGTAAATTTGTTTTCTGTTTTTTGTTTTTTTTAAAGAAATATTAAAAGATACCCTCTTTCTCTCAGCAGTGTATGCTTAGGATGGTAAGATCATCAATAATACTAAGTAAAGGAGACAATTAATTACAGCATAAAACATTGCTGAAAAAAGGACAGCAATAGCAAAAAACTGAAATGATTGAAGGAAAGCTGCAGTGGGTCAGACATGACGTGAAAAGTCTGGCGAGGAAGCAGCACATGTATCATGGTCATTATCAGACACTTGGTGTCGGAGTCTTTATATGTGGGTTCTGACCGCTGTTGCCACTCATTTAAGGCTGGTTCTGCTCCTACAGCTGGGTGGTCAGCAGAGACTGGGGTTCACTCCACTAACACAGCTGCCTACAGGGACAGCAGCTGCCTGCCGTCACTCAGTCTAGGGCATGGAAAGCTACCCATTTTGCAGCAGAATTTTATACAATACACATTTGCATGTGAATTATGGTTGTGCTAGGGCCCAAGAATGCACTTTAAAAATTATTAATTTAGCTGAAGGCTAATGAAGAAATGGAAGCCTGAAAATGATATGATATCGGATTACAAAAAAAAAAAATCTTCAGTCATTACAAACAGAAGAGCACATTTTAGTGGTCATCTTGAACATGAAGATTTAATGAACAATTTCAGCAGTCGGCAGGAGGGGAGGCTGGTACAGATCGACTGGGCGAGCTACTAGGCTCCTGTGAGGGGGCGCAACCATCAACTTCGTAGGACACCACCGACTCAGCCAAATCAGGTTACCGTTAGCTGGAGATCTCTAGTGTCACAGTGAGGGTTACCAATAAACAACGCATCCAGGCTAAAATGTTTCACATTAGAATGCGGCATTTGGACTGTATCTGGAATCGATTGCCCAGAAAGCATAATATGCTTATAAAGCATGTACAAAGGAAAACTCCCTAGACTGTCTTAAAAATTCCTAAGCTCAAAGGACAATTTTGGACAAACAAAAAGTTAGGACTGGTGCCAGACGCAATTTTCAGCTGTGTCCTTTGTTTAGAAAGTTTATATCCTAATTTGGTTTTTTTAATTGGGCCCTGAGGATACAGTCCCATTTCGAGAACAATGCTTCCACCGGATGAATGCAAAAACATATAATTTCTACTTCAAATGATGCTAATATGAAAGATTTTATTCATAAATACGTTTCATGTTTGCCTCTAGAAATTAACGAAAATTCCCTTTAAAAATGTCTACCAGTTAAAGGGTTTTCATCAAATTTCACAGAAAACTCTAGAAAGGATCGTGTGTTTTCTACTCTCCTTTGAGGATAAAGGTGCAGGAGGATACTGTTATTCTGAGAGCAGGTAATACAGTGAATTGCTTCTGATAACATTAGGGAGGAAAGAGCAAGCAAGTAAGGGAGATGGTGTTTGTCCAGGGTGTGTATGGAGCACCTATTCATTCTACATCACAGTGACCCTTTCACTAGGCTGGGGGGGGCGCAAGCCCTTACTGATAGAACTGCTTCAGATATGCAAGTCTACTGTTTACGTTTGTAAACGCCTTACTTAATGCTGATAGTCAAATCTGTATTCTGTATAGGTTTTTAAAAAAATACCTGCATTCCACCCTTTATCGTGTCTCTACTTTTCCAAGTAACGCCTGCTAAATGTTCTAGTGGGCTGTAATGGCAACTATATAGCAAAGGCTGGTAGAAATGGGGTTATCATAGTAGATCTGCGGCCACAGCAAATATTATTTTGTATGTGCTGTATATATGTCTGCACACACATGCATATATCACGGGGCCTGTCTAACTCTGTGGAGGCAAACATGAAGACAGCCATTGGCTGGCTTCTCAGGCACTCCTACTTCATAAAAGAGATCTTTTTGAAAAGTTGTAATACTAAATTAGCACCAGAAAAGAAGGATTTTTCTAAAATTGAGTTATCTGGAGTGACAAAAACGATTCACTACAGATGTGGACAAGTGCCTCGCTTGTTTTAAAATTCCCATATAAATATTTATATAATTAAGCCCTTCTAATGCTCAGCCAGTAAAAAAGTAAGCTGAATGACTGTTTCCAGTTCTAACATTCTGCTTCCATCCTGCTGCTTGAAAAATGTCACTTAGTATCACAGATATTGCCAACAGAAGACCCCAAAATGCCAACTGCAATTAAAAATGTTTTCAAAAATTTTCCACAGCTCATAAAAAAGGAGAAATATTTCTCATCCCTTGAGTTTGTAAAAATGAGGGTAAAAGTGGGATCTAAGGGGGATACAATCACCTATACTTTTAAACACAACATAAAAGATGTCTTTTGATAAGATCTCAACCTACAACAATCGTTGCTTTAATTTATTTTTCGGTCGTCCAATGGGTTTTGCATATCGTCGTTTTATTTGTGCAGCTTTCTCATGAAGTAGTTTTCTTCCCTTTTTCTTTGGTCTGCAGACTTGGCAAATCCACATCCCTGAATTAATATATATACGAGAAAAATATTTTAATGTTTCATCTTAGGAAAGATATTAAATATAAACCGTAGCTGTAATAAGCTGCCCAGGGCTGCCTGTGTGAAGAACTTAACTCCCAAAGGCGGCTCAGTCCCTCCTGTCATCCTCTTCAGGGAGCCATCACTAAAGGCCAATTCCCCCATCAAGGTGGAGGGTAGAGGGCTACCCCTGTCTCAGAACCTTTCCATTCAGTTTTTCCCAGCATGTAACCAAGCCTCCCTCCACCACATAAACACACATGAAAACCCTGAGGAAGACATTTTCAAGTTAATCAGCTTTTGGAACCTTAGAAATAAAATATTTGTTTTATCATTTCTTTCTGGAAATTCTCCACACTTAAAAAAAAAACTCTCAGTGTAAAATATGATTTTTAAATTAAAATTTAAAAATTTTAAGTACTTTGGAGTTACAATAATTAAAATGATACATCGGGGGCCAGCCGAGTGGCGCAGTGGTTAAGAGCTGGCTTGGGACGCCAGCAGCCCCAGTTCGAACCCCACACATGAATGCCAGTGACACTACCCTCTTTTTCAAAAAAAAAAGATACATCGGGCGTAAGAGGAACAGGTCAATAGATAAAAACTGAAAGATCAGAACAACTGAAGGCCTATCAAAAAACTCTTTTAGCATATCAAAAAACTCTTCTTTGAAATCAGTGCTGAGAGGGTGAAATGACGCCATAAGTGGTGATGGAACAAACAGTTATCTATCTGTAGGAAAAGAATTATTTCCTATCCTTTACAAAACTAAATTCTAGGCAGATGAATATTATAATATGACAAAATTAAATGTTACAAGTACCAGGAAAAATATGTGGATCTTTATAAAATCTAAGCATGACTGACATTTGAAGCTGAAGCCATAAAAAACAAGAGTCATGGATCTGACTGCATAAAAAATAAGAGCTTCTGCAAATCAGAAAGAAGAAAGAAAAAAAAAGGATGAAACCCCAATAGAAAAATGATCAATGGACAAGACAGGCACTTTACACAGATGATATACAAACAGCCAATAATCAAACATGAAAACATTCAATCTCACTACTTAAACAAAAATATTAGAGATCTTTTTTCTATTATCAAATTGGTAAAAATTAAAATAATTACACTGCATTTCATTGAATGTAAGCCACTATTGACTGCAAGTTGCATCTGATTTCAAAGACATTGAAATGTAAAAAAAAAAAGTGTGTCTTAGACTCAATGTCATAAAGTCATGGTGAGCGTTGGTCCTAATAAAGGCAAACAGGTATTCGCACACACTGGTGGTCCACCTGAAAACTGATACAACCTTTCATGTACATAGCCTTTGATCCAGCAATTCCTCCCCTAGGAATTTATCTTAAGGCAATAATTGTGGAAGCAAAAAATTGGAAACATTTGTAATGTTCACCAGAGGGGATTGGTTAAATAAGTTATGGGTTATTTTTTTTTTTTTAATACACGGGGTTGTAAAATCAAATATGTTCAGGAATCACCCAGGTGTAATAATGTATGTAGCTGAAGCAAGTTGGAATGTAACACAACAGGGAGTAGTGAGACTGGGGCAAAATCGAACACACACACTCTACCTAAACAACTCAGATTCAAAATTTAAAAAATACCATACCACCTCTCTTGTAGAGCATTTAGAAGTCTTTAAAAAATTATATGTATATATAAACCAACAAAGCATATCTGTGGCCGACAGTCATTAGATTTGTAACCCTTGCTCTCTGTATTATGGAGTTCTACACACTCATTAAAAACTATGTTTAGGAGAACATTAAATTTGTAGACGTGCTAGAATCTATTGTTATAGGCGGGGGGTGGGGGTGGGGGACTAAGGTTACAAAAACATGTATAGAATGTTCCACTTCTTTTTTAAACGGTATGTAGGGGCAGAGAAGGAATTTCCAATTGATTATTCTTTTTATTTCCTTTCGTAAATCTCTGTTTTCTGAATCTTCCACAATGAAAATGTACAAATTTTGTAGTAAGAAGGCAAAATTGTTTTTACTATTTAATACATTATATAAAATGCGAAGGAGACTGAGCGAGGCTTACTTACACAATAAATAGAAATGAAAGTCCTTATCCCATATGGACATATCCATATAAGATAGTTCTGATGCTCATGTTCACTAACGGCCAAGAAAATGGTGATGGCTCCTGTCACAGGACTTCAGACTCATCATTATCACCGTCCTCAAACATAGGCAATTTCTTACCTCTGAGTACGGTACTGAATAACAGAGAGAGTTCTAAACTTCCAGCCTACCTAACCTAAACTTATTCTAATAAGGAAGTAGTTTCTGGAAAACATGGCCGTTATCATCCCAGTATCGGACTTAGGAGTCTTTATTATATATAATATTCTCAAACTCCGTGGTTTTTATACTCCTCTGTTCATAACCTGTGCCAAACGCACAAGTATAAGGAGGGTGAGAGGGATGAAAAAATGCTGAAGGCACTTGTACACCTCTGAGCTATCGAACAAGGCTAATGAGTACATAATAAAATACATTTTAAATATGGTTTAAAAGTTCACCTTTTGGCATTCTGGAAAGTGGGGGGTCACAGCACTCCATATGGAATCCTCTATCACAGGAGTCACAAAAAAGCATATTATCCTGTAATAACATTAGAGACTAATTGAGACTGAAATCAGCTGTAAAAGGCCACAAATCCTTATATTATCTGATTAACAGTAATAAAACATAATGAAGGAGCACCATGATCCCTAGCAAAATATGACACTTGTGTATTTAAAACTTTAAAAAGAAAGTAGCCACAGTCTACAAGACAGAAAAATCTTAACCCTGAAAACTAACAATTTTCCTGGAGGTGGGCGGACCCACACTTACTGCGTTTTTGCCTTGGATCCTGCACGCACTGCATGTTTTGCATTCGATGCACTGCCACCTTAAGGCCTTTACATTTGTTGTTAATTCAGGACAAAATTTCAAGCAGGATGGGTGTCCTATAAAGATAAAAAACAAATTGTTTTATGAAAAGGTGCCTTACCTATTTTAAACTCCCATTCTCTAATATTTAATAGATAGTGATGATGTCAGCCAAAGAATCTCAAGAACTTGAAAATATAAAAAGATCAGAGAATCCAAATTATACTTTCCTTTCTGCCTTTTTTTTTTTCCTGTATGTAACAAGAGTGACTGTATACTGTTTCCCCTAAGAGAAATTTGGAAAATTGATACCAATTCCAATCGCAAGTCTTGGAGAACTTGAAGATAACAGATGCTCAGATCATGCTCTCATTTCTGTGCCTTCTGTTGAATTTCCTGCCCTCACGGCATCACCGACCACCATTTACCCCGTTTTCTGGTTTGCAGGACTATGAGGGGAGTGCTGAAATTCAAGCAATTCCTGCTGTCTGTGTGTGATGAAATCATAAAACTTAACAACAGTTAGCTAAATTAAAAACGGGGGTTGCTTAACAGAACAAATGCTCCCCTTCCCCCCCAAATCCAATAGTATACAAAGACTATCCCATTGCTGGGATATATAAAGAAGATACTGTTGCCATCTTGGGCCCTCTCACCACCTCCCGCCTGAGTCCCTGAATTTAACTTCTAGAAGTAAGAGCAGAAACAGTGAATTTGAGATGTTGAAAGATCCAGGTCAAATGGACTATGCCAAGAAGCATACCCTGGGCAGGTTTCCCCCATTTTTATGAGTGTTCAACTTTTCCACACTGCTTTGGGCACACTTTTCATCTAGCAGCTCTCACTTCACACAGGAAAACTAGAGACCCCCAGGGGCAAGGCCGGTCAAGGCAACCAGCCAGGCTACACTGAAGAATCGTTTCCTCCAAACGATTTGGGGAGTGTGAGCTTAGAGTCTCTGGGAGGCAGTTCAGTTCAAAATCTGATGGTCTTTTATCACATAAACTTGAGCTCTCCAAACTTGATTTTATTTTTCTAAATCTGGTCTTAAAATAGTAAGAACATTAGTAAATCCCATGTGAAAGAACTTATAACCAAGCTGCAAAAGAAACCTGAGGGGTAATAAAAAAAGCAGATTCTGCAATTTCAAAACTGTTTTATAATTTCCTGACTTTGGCAGGCTCATTGTTTAAATATGTATTTTGGGTCGCTGCCAAAAAGGTCCTCCTCCCTAAAGCTTAACAGGTGCTTCATAAAATTCCACCCACCAGGAGATTTGGCTTTTTGAAGTGAAAACATTCAAAATCAATCATCAATACTGTTAATAAAAGCACACTATTCCCGAGTTTAAAAATAATAACAATAATAATTTTAAAAAAAAACCTAAACCTCTGTATTTAAGATGCTGAGCAAATAAAATGTTGTCATAGGAGTGCGACCTCAGGCAGGAGAGACACCTAGGCAGACGCATTTAACCTACGACACCATTCTTTTACAAGGGTTTCTCTCATTCAAATAAATGTGGGGGGAAAGTTTAAATATATAAAAATGGTATCAATCACTTCTTTCTGCTCAAGAGCGGCAAACAAAGGCAGCTTGCTTGTGGGCTGAAAGAAGTATACCCTGAAGGGGGAGGGAAGAGGTCTGCTTTGATCAGAGTTTTTTACCCCCCTTAGGTAGTGAAGGGGGTAAAAATTCAAGTTTTAAAGTATGGCAATTTAAATTCCACCCTTAAAATGGGTCCCATCAGCTTAAAAGTATACCATTTACTTCTCTTCCCCCCGCCTTTTTATTACTTCCTGTAAGTCATACATCACTAGCACATATGACCTCAATTTGATGCACTAAATTTTTCTCTACATTAAAATCTGCTTTTTTACTTTGTTGCTTAATATTCAAGAACTAAAGCAATTCACATCATTTTACAGCTTACTATTCTAACAGATATCCTATGGAAAATACTTTTATATATTTTGAAAATTAATGGATTTCAGCCACTTTCAATCAAGGGCAAGGAGTATCCCTCCTCCTCATGCTTCACTCCCTGGAAGCAATCCTGCATCCCGACTACCGCCACTAAGGCTGCCCAACCAAATTCTAAGCACTTCAGCCCATCCTTTAGGCAGAAACCTTGCCTTTATTTAGCTCAAGAGAATTGGCCCCAGATCCCTTCCAGCTCTAAATTTCTATGATTCTGTAATGGAGGGTGAGGGACAAAGAAACATTTCCATTTTATTTTCTTGTGGCCAACGTTAAAATAACACAAAAGACGGTGCCTGAGTCTTGATCGACCACTAACAATCTATAGTAATCAGGTAAAGGACAACACTGCGATTGATAATGTAATTCCTTACCCCCCATTTAGCCATTCCTTCCAACGATTGCCTCTAAAATTTGCGTTCTCTTTGCTGACACAATTCATGGTGGTTTGCCTTTCTGGGGTTTGGTTTACGTTTGTGGTTTGCAATTTACCAGATTTGAGACAGTAATATATATTAATTCACTCATTCATTCTTATGACAAACACGTATTAAGCACCAGTAGCTTTTAATAGCCTTATCTAGCAAAACCAATGGAATACTGTTTAAAATTAAACAAGTACCAATGAGACTGCAAACCTGTAGAAATGGTTTTTGGAAGAAGCACCATGGAAGAGAAAACCATGGGCTCGGTAGTAAACCAATGCCCCCCGAAGGTGTCTATGCCATAATCCCTGCAACTTATAAATACATTACCTGACATAGCAAAAGGGACTTTGCAGACATGACTCAGGGTACAGATCTTTAGACAGGGAGATTATTCTGGGTTATGTGGGTGGGCCCAATCTAATCACGAGTACTTCAAAGCAGAGAACCTTTTCTAGCAGGGTTAATGAGACAAAGAAGGAGGAGAGGTTCAAAGCAGGAGGACTCCACCAAACTGTGCTAACTTAAAAAATGCAAGAAGGGGGCCAGGGACACAAATCGAGGAATACATGGGTGGCCTCTAGACATAGGGAATGCCATCCTCATAACAGCCAGCAAGAAAATGGGATCTCAGTCCTACAAACGCAAGGAGCTGAATTATGTCAACAGATCTGGTAATTTGCTATAACAGCAATGGAAAACTAATAAAAACTCAGACACTGCACTCCTTGGACAGGCGATCTGACCAACCTTCTGTCCATCTGAGACACAGTGAGGGAAAGGACAAGCATTTCAGATCACATAGTCTAGCAAGAAAGACCGACATTAAACAAGAATTAGTATTAACGCATAACAACGGGGTAGCTCCGAGAAATGGAGGACTCTTAACAGGAGGTCTCTCTCTTCTTAAAGAAGAGACGCAAAGGATGAGTGGAATTAGATGGGACCAGAAGAGGGCAGGGCAGAAGCAGCTAGCACGTGCAGGAGAGGAGAACATGGTACATTCAAGGAGAGGAAGGAGGTTCAATACAACCATATACATAACACGAAGGAGACAGTGATATGGAATACAGTTAGCCCAATCCAGAGGGGGTCTTTGGGCTCCATTAAAGAATTTGAATTTTTTTCCTAAGGGTAATTTGTAGTCATAAAAAAAAAATCTTTGATTAGATTTTCAATTTAAAAAAGGAACTTAGGCTTAAGTATAAAAAAATGGATGAGGAGAAAGAGGGTCAAGATTATACTTAGATTATAATAGCGGATCTGAGTGGGTTTGGTGGAGGTGTGTGGATCTACTGAGGGTACAGGGTATATATTAGGGCACAGAATCAGTGAATTTTTGGTGATTCCTTGGAGAGAACAGTACAGGGATGGCTGCTTCTACATTTCCAGCTGTGGGACTGAATGAGTAGCCAGCCGGTGGCGTGCCAATTTCTGAAATGGGAAATCTCTGAGGAGAAGCAAGATGCTGTCTGTTTGCTGAGATTTCTGTTGTTATTGTTGTTTTGGGGTAGAGGGAGCGGTGCAAGACTGATAAGCTGTCTTAGATATTAACTCTGAGGAGCCTATGGGTGTCCAAGTGGAGTGTTCCAAATGTTTCTGGAAACATTTATATCTAAGGGTCTGAAGCTAAAGGGAAGCTATGAAGCAAAGTACAACAGAGGGCCAAGGATAGAAATCTGAAGAAACATTTAGGGGATGGAGCGAGACAGGCCACGGAACTAACAAAAGTTGTGGAAGGAAGTGGTAGAGAGAAAATACAGAGAATATGGTATCAAGGAAACAGAAGGAAAAGAAGATTTCAAGGAAAACAGCTCTCAACATGGCTGAGGGGAGTACCTGGTGTGGATCGAAAGGTGTCCGTTAGATTTTGACAAAGACTGAAAAGTGATCTTGAAATTTTGCTACAGGGAGACCATTGTTAATCCTGACAAGCGCAATTTTAGGGAACTAAGCCAAAAACAAGGTTTCTGCTTCCCGTTTCTCCACTGGATGGCCAACCTTGCTTTGAGCAGTGAGAGGTAGGGCTCCCCAATGCTTCCTCCTCCCCATCCCCATCTATTTCCCCTTAGGTTCCATCTTTAGGTTTCTTCCTAGTCAAGGGTCTCCTTCCCAACCTAACTATTCAATCTGTGCCTAGTCAGCATGAAACTGGGTGACTAACCAACCAATCCCTGGGGCTTTTTCTCCCACTGACATGAACAAACTCGTGATTTTTTTATTTATTTATTATGTACCTATATATCACCTACCAGCTCACTGTGGGAGCAGGAAACAGGCAAGTTTTGTTGGGTTAACACACAAATAAAGACAA
The DNA here is from genome assembly GCA_033961575.1 of Aselliscus stoliczkanus. Taxonomy (NCBI): domain Eukaryota; kingdom Metazoa; phylum Chordata; class Mammalia; order Chiroptera; family Hipposideridae; genus Aselliscus; species Aselliscus stoliczkanus. The sequence continues at coordinate 132,505,294 of CM066729.1, forward strand.
ACCCAGGAGAGATTTCAGGTCTTCTGAGCATGGACTGGTATTCGACCCCACGGCCCTTACCCCCTTTACTGCACAAAGGTGGCTTCTCTCTCTCTCCCAGCTACAGTACAGCCGCCTCTCTCTGTCTCCAGTTTCAATGAGCTTCCACTTAGAATGATGCTGTAATTTTGAACTGTACACTTATCTTAGATTTGCTAATTTGAAAACACACATGCACACAACTCATCTGTAAGTAAGATTTAACCACCCTGCAATCTGAGCAGCAGACACAAAATTTCATTTAGTATAATATCTAATACTTATGTGAAGCTAATTAAAGATAATTCGGTCTTAATGAGGCAAAGAGAATGTAACAGTGTTAATTTCAAAGTAGGCTGATCCATGAAAGTCAAGTAAAATCACTTCCTAGTTCCAGTATTTCCATAGACCTGAAGACTATCTGATGAGTCCCACATTCAGATCAGTGGTTAGCATCATCGTTCATGGCTGTGAAATGTTTTACAGTTACTGATCATCTTCACAGCATTATTCCACTGGGTGCTCACAACAGCCCATGGATGCAGGGTGCAGGCGTCACCCTGTGTGCTTTACAGATATGAAAATCGCAGTTAACCAGCCGGCAAGCAGGAGAGAGCTGGAACACCACATGTGGGGCTCCGTGCACCACACACCTCACCTCACATTTTTACTACCTACAAACATGAATCATTTTTTCAAAAGAACTTTCAGCAGAAAGAAAAAACAGTTAAAGGAAAGAAATACTGCCCATTTGTAGCACTGAGCCATCTTAAAAATAGAAAAATTTCTAATTGGCTTTACTTTATGATGTAAGCAGAAGGAAACATTTATTACTCACATCTATGAAATCTAAGCAGAGTCTAAATGTGCCATCATACAAATGGGGCTTCAGATAGAGGTGACGGAAAACCAACAGGCACATATGGGAAACACATTTAAGAATGATCTTCCTTTCAGAAGGACGTATGTCTTGTCAGGGGGACCACTGCATGGAAGATGTGGTGGCCTGACCACTGCACTGTACATCTGAAGCTGCCGCTGAATAATATTCTATGTCAACTATAATTTAACACATATATAGTCATGGGATGTGGAATATAGTGTGGGGATGGAGTCAATGGAATTGTAATAGATATGTATGATATCAGGGGGGTAGGGGAGGGGGGAAGGGGGAGTCACTTTGTGAGGGGTGAAAAAGATAACTATTGCATTGTTTTGTATATCTGTAACTAATAATAATAATAAAAAGTTTTTTTAAAAAGCATTGTATTTTCACAATTGACATCTGTAGATAAAAAAGATACAGCTGAATCATATTTTGACCTACTAAAAATGAATATTTTTGTCATCTTTGTAACAGTCCAGATTTTGCTTAGCAATATCTTGTACACAGTCAATACCCAAAGGTTTTTTTTTTATTTCAATATATTAAAGATTTCAGTGGTTTTATTAAAAAAAAGAATGATCCTCCTTACAGGCTGCCATCTATATTTCCTTTCTGTGCTTTTATACTCCTATTGGTATTTTTTTCACATAAACATCTCACATTAGGGATATCTTGGATCATTCATTACAAACAGTCTCAATTCAATCCTAGGACCAATGGGCTCTTCTTAATGGGAGACAACGACCATTTCCATAAAGCCAACCAGGGGTGGGTCTGAACCACTCTAATTTCCACAATGGGGTTCCCGCCATTACTGGAAGGCACTGTTGAGCCATGCCAGCTTTCCCCCCGCCCCCATAATTACCAAGGGGTCACAGCAGAGCATTATAACTACATGATTCCCTGCAACACTCTCAAAGAAGAACCATATTTTATTTTGATCCTTGTATTTAAAGACTACCAAAAAAAAAAAAAAGGCAAAGACGACTAGTAAATAACAAAGTCCACTCATCTGATCCACCAGATGAAGTAAACGTCTACAATGCATCTCGCCGAATTAGGAACAATGGGTTTTTTGACTAACGTGGCTAAATCCAGACTGGCACACTACACTGGAGAGATTAAGTGAACCTCAACGCTAGAGCCGGATCTCATTGCAGAGTCCAGAGCAGCACTCTGAGCCATCCTCTGTCCTCAACAAAGGGACGCGGTGACCCCAGGGCTTGAATTTCTGCCATGACCCACACCTTGACTCCAAAGCCGCTGGCTCTTTCTACCTGAAGGGAGAGGGAAGGACTGGCTTACAATATGACTCTAGTTATACAAGCCTTCTAGACAGCATCCTCAATTCATTTGTTAAAAGAGAAAAAGAGAGTGTTTTTGAAAATAGAAAGCATAACACTACACCTACATACCCTGGAAAAGTAAGAAGCTTTAGGGGAGAAAAAAATTTCGGTGACCTCAAAGTATAAAGGAGATCAAACCTCTCCTTTGGCAGGTCTTCAATCTGGGAAAGACGAAGGCAGATTGATTACATCCGAAAATCTAAGATCTACCTGTTTAGAATTACGCCTTTATACCCCATGAAGGAGGCCTTGAAGTTATGATCTAGAAGATAACAATCTCAAATTCCTTATCAACTCAAGTAAGTGTATCACCAGAGGTAAGGAAATATATGAAGGGAACTTTTCTTCCCACACTTAAGTGCGTCTTTAATCTGTCTAGGCGTCCAGACAAATACATACTCATGAAATAAAACAGTGAAGGGTGTCTTTAAAGTACCACCTTAAAAATCACAAAGGGCTGACCCCAGACAAGTGAACACCACTGAACTGATCAGGCAGTTAAACAAAAGAATAATTCATTGCGAATGAGCCTCGTGAGAAAACCCAAAAGATAGCCACAGAGTCAGAACTGATGAGTGAGGCACTACCTCAACAGGAGAAAAAACGGGGTTGAAATTTATTAAACTGAACATACAGATAATGTTTCCATGCCCTTTTGTCACTATCCATGATACCATAGGCAGGTAAGAGAATTTTAATGAGTTTATAAGCCCATCAAAAAGATTGTCAGCATCCATTTCTCAAGCAGAGTTTGAAATGTCTTATTTCCAAGGCTCTCTCCTCCTAGTCAGGTCCTGAAAGCTGCGGAACCACACGCAGCCCATCAAATTAAACCTTCGTAAGAAAAAGAAGAATCATTACACAACACTGTCATGCCTCCATGTGACACATTTCCTCTATCCAACCATCAAGCAGCTGTCAAAAGTGGTGATAAGATTTTAAATCACTTGCAGCCATTAAGGACAATATCAAACCTGCCAAATACTAACAATGGCTGGCATTTATACAGTTCACTTACCAGAGCTGTGGAAGACCCAGTGTTCAGCCATTTACTTGTGTCCTCTCATTTGACTCCCACAAAACCCAAGCAGTCGGTGCTACCATTACCTAATTTTCTAATAGGGAAACTGAGGCTGAGAATAGTTAAGTATGTAACTCAAGGTAGAGGAGCTGGGATATGGCTGGCTCTCCAGTGTGCTCTTAACTGCTATACGGCAGCAGCTTCTTCAATGAGAGTAACTTGTGGTGCTTGGGGGGCGTTGTTTTGAAAGATAACTATAACTATGGTAATACGACTTGGTTACAAATTCTAAAATAACACTTGGGGGATGGAGTTTCAGTAGGCTGAGAGGAAAAAGATTTAAAGATTAACACAAAGAGATTAATTTTTAAGAGTCCAAAATAAATGCCACTCAATCTGTTGATATACAGAAGGTGCCCAAAAAATGTATACACATTTTTAAAAAGGGAAAAACTGTATTAAAATCACGCTAATGCCTACCACTTTGAGCACTTTTATAACTGCAGAAGTCAAACATGACTTGCATTCATCTTTTGTTACCTGTATATTTTGAGTATTATAATTTTAATAGTTTTTTCCTTTCTTAAAATGTGTATACATTTTTTTTTTTAAGATCTTATTAGGGAATTGGGGGAAGGGAACAGCATTGGGGAACCAGGAAAAGGGAACAGACAAGTTGCTGTCCTTTTGTTCTTCAGTCTAGTTGTGGAGGACGTTGCTTCACTGGCCTATGTTGGTATTGTCATTGTGCTGGGTTGCCGGCTTCTGGACAGCCACTCATGGCAGCTACTGGCAGCTCACGCTGGCTGCCAGCCACTCACTGTAGCCTATGGCAGCCCCCTGCCGCAGGGGCTGAAGCCTACACCGTCGCCAGGGCTCGCAGCCCAGCTCCAGGTGGAGCTGTTGTTAGCTGTAGAGGGCCATGTCACTGGCTCTCATATGTGGGATCCGAACCGGGGCCGCTGGCATCCCAAAACCAGCTCTTAACCAATGCACCACTCGGCCAGCTGTATATACATTTTTTTGACACCCTGTGTGTGTGTGTGTGTGTGTGTGTGTGTGTGTGTGTGTTATATATATATATCAGTTTGTGTGTGTATATATATATATATATACACACATACACAAATACATATAATCATATATGAATATATATCTATAGATAGACTGATTGATCTCAGCTAGGCAACAGTTACCTGTTAACAAGAAGGAAGACTGGCTGAGTATGACAAATTCTTTTAACGTAAGCACAATTTGACTTTTAATTTCCACTATAAAACTGGAGGTGTGGTCTTCAAATCTCACGTTGAGAAAAAGGCATTAGTGAAGCTACTGTGAAAGCATCTAGGGGTACTGCAATCTGCCAAAGGTCCAGTGTTCCTCGATTTCAACATCACCTTCTACACAGACCACTCTTTTTCTATCTTATTCTAGGCAATCTGAATTTCTTTCGTGCCTGATGATTACTTGACTCTATCATTGTAGTTTCCAGGACACCATCCTTTTCATTCGGAGTCACACAGAGCTGGGCTGCAATATTATATTTCACCAGTAGGTGTCATGACCTGAAACACTATATATTCAACTCCAATATCTTTTTTTTTTTCATTAAAACTTCATTTATTTCTTTCCAATATCTCTTAATTGAGACTGCAGGTTATAGAAAACAAGCGATTCTAGTTGTACTCAGCTTGAACACTTAGAATTTTCTACATAGAATTTGCCTGCAATGTAGAATACTCCACACTGAATTACCAAAGCTGGTCTGAAATCAAAGCTTAATTATAAATATTAATATTAATATACAGTGTTATATAAAACCTATATACTATCTGTCAGTGGTAATATAGTCACACTTCCCCTCCCCTTCTACTGGCACTAACTTTTAAAAAATTTCAAACCTATGCTATTACTTTAAATAACAAATAGTTTCGATAGAGAGATAAGAGCATGTCGCTATGATAGGAAGTCACTGTATACACATCCGGAAAATATCAACTTACCACTGCTACCACAGTCTGCACAGGACAGGAGTTCTTCTGGCTTCTTCTCACGATTTGATTCTTTAGTCCCCAAACAGAAGCTACATATTGGAATGGGATCGGCACGGGGCTGTGACAATTAAAAGGAAAACATATTGTTAGTTTTCCATATCAAAATTAAAAACAAAACATTAAAGTCAAAAGTTTCTTACATAGTTCTTTAACAAAGAAAAACTGCTGAATAAGGTATTCAAATCAATATTTTCTGCTAATGAAAAAATCTCTTATTTTGATATTAAATAATTTTTAGTATTTAGCAATACTAGTATCAATTATTTGATACTAAATAACTTTTAGTATTTAGCAATGGGGGTATTTAGCAATACCCCCAAATGCTTTCCCTGAATAATGTTTTTAAGTATAACATACAAGATTCAGAAGTACTTTTTATTAAGTCAATAAAATCTAAGACCTTTACCTATTCTACAACCTTTCATAAATGAACATTAAGGATACATTTGAAATCTCAATTGTGTACATAATCTGTATGCCTATTAATAAATTGATTTAGCTATGTATTCAGTGTTATAGATTATCAATATCATCTAGTTAGGTCAGACTGTTAAGCTACATTGTATCAAATATTTCAGTATAGGTTACTATTATTCACGTATTCAATTTTTGACATAAAATATTAGGTGACACGATAACAGAGAACTAAGCAAGAGCTTTAAAATACTGTAGGATCACTTGAGAAGAGTCAAGGCTTGTCTTGCACCAAGATCTTCCAAAGAAACTACACCACACAACACAAAGGAGATAAACTCAATCCCTGACATTCCCACTTTAATAAAAGAAGTAACAAAACATTTGCCTAACCTCCTAGCACCCTTTAACTCTCACTAAGGAAGCTGCTTTGAACAATGTATAAATCTGCATATGTTTTGTTTCTCCATTGTTAAATTATGACTCCCAGCACTGCTTGCTAGTATTCCCATCCATGTGAACAGTTGACTGAGCCTACAGAATTCGTCACCTTTATTTTGAACAACCAAAACTGTATGAAAACTAAAATTTTACTGTGTATTCCAAGCCTTTACATGGGTTGTCTGCCAGCCATATGAATGCAACAATAATTAATGTATTTATACCTGAATTTTATGAATAAAAAGTTCAGGGCAAGAAAACTTAGTATGATCACAAATTTTTTAATATTAATTAAAAACAATATTTTGCTAGGTTTTTCTAAATCTACATCAGTATAAAAAAAAAACCACATCATGTTTTCAGGTAACTCTCAAATGCTTAATATCTTGCCTGATGCACAAAAGGCACTCAAAATATATTTGCTAACTGAATAAATGAACGAAACATATGCTAGTTAAAAAAAAACCTCACTCAAAGATAATATTTCAAACAGTTATAATGATTCCAACAAATGTCTTGGTTCGCTGTGACATGTCATCAAAAAACAGAACTCATCTTATGACCAAGCATTTGCAAAATTGTCCAGTATGGCTGTTAATTTCATCTTGCAATCTAAGTGCTCATTATCTTGCCCTTATTTTCAGTTTAATTTGTTCTTTGAATATGCACAGGCTTTACTTTCGGAGGTAGCTCGCAGATATATTTTTGAGGCCCAAGTTATAAAAACAGTATAAAATACTTTGTACTAGAAAAAACAAGGAAGACAGGCTACATACGACAAATTGGTCACTGACTCCAGCCACAGTGTTTAAATGCCAGATCATCAGCACTGCATAATTACGGATCCACAGTTATTACTTTCAACTGCTCAAGTGCAGTACCTTGGGAACACTTTTGTTCCTTTAAATAGCAATTAAAAGAACAATCTGGTTTTAAAATGACAACATTCCCCTGATAGACTCTAGCGAAAACTCAGTCCTTGTACTAATGGGATTCCTGCTTTCATTTGATAGAACAATGCTCAAGCCATTGCTGCCATCCTCTCAGTGATAAATAATTTACAAAATGTCACATATCATTCAATCAATGAAACAAATCCAAATCAACAATCCCATTTTTCTTTCCCCGATGAATTTTTAGCTGTAAGAAAGATGTGGCCATCAGCCAGCATTCGTGCTCATTTTTTGTTTTTAACTAAAGGTAACACAAAGGACAAAGGTTGCTAGTAGTTCATGGCCAGAAAGACTGATGTCCCACACAAGGCCCAATAATAGAAAGCATAGATGCTATCACTTCACACTGCATTCAAGTGAACCCCACCACGCTGATGAATGCCCACAACCATTTATTTTAGGGATAACTATCTCACAATACTCTATAAAACCACTGCATTATACAGAAATGTCTGCCCTGCTGAATTATTGATAATTCAAAGCACTTTTTGCTAACCTCAGTATAGCCAAGTCTAATTAACTTTAAAAAATTGTCACTTGCATGAAATGAAACTTTCACAGTAATGCATGTAAATGGGTCACAGAATTATTATGATTCGCGATTCTCAATCAGACCACATATAAACTGTTTCAAAAATAATCCCTGGTAATAGATTAAAATGGACTGCAGTCAGAAAGAGGTCTAAATAAATGACAACTCGATCCTATGCAAGTCCGCTACAAACAAATCACATTCAGGAGAACAGGAAATATCTCCCAATTCTTAGTTCCTTTCTTTGAAATGTCACGAAGTCACCTAACCTGTTGATCACATTTTCTTATCAACATACCTGAATATTTCAAGCTAATCTCAAGAATTAATACCATGGATAGATTTAAATTCTGCAAAGTGCTTAGGCAGCACCACTTCCTCATCTCCCATGCAATGGTCTTGGGGTTGTCGCCGGGTTAGAGGCCACTTATACACCATCTCATGTGATCATCTTGACATTCCTGCCATGACTGTATATTATGACATTTTAGAAGGGAAATTGAGGATCTGAGAAGTCAGGTAACCTTCCCCAAGTTGCACAGGTTCAACTGTGGAGCTGAGATTTAAACACCAGTCTGTCTTCTCTAAAGCTCATCCCTCACCTGTACTACCTCCCCTCCTCTTTCTCAGGAAAACAAAATATTTAAAAATTATCTTTCTGGGCCGGCTGAGTGGCACATTGGTTAAGAGCTGGCGTGGGACGCCAGTGGCCCCGGTTCCGATCCCACATATGAGGGCCAGTGACACTGCCCTCCACAGCTAACAAGAGCTCCACCTGGAGCTAGGCTGCTGTGAGTCCCTCAGATGGCATAGCTGCAGCCCCTGCTGCAGTGGGCTGCCATAGGCTACAGTGAGTGGCAGGCAGCCAGCGTGAGCGGCTGGCAGCTAATGTGAGCTGCCAAGAGCTGCGGTGAGCGACCATTTAGAGGCCGGTGACCGATATGGCTCATCCGGGAAGAGAGCAATGACGATACCAACATGGGCCAGTGAAGCAATGTCCTCCGCAACTAGACTGAAGAACAAAAAAGACAGCAACTTGTCTGTCCCCCTCCCCCAATTCCCCAAGAAAATCTTTAAAAAAAAAAGAAAATTATCTTTCCATCAGCAGCAATAACTCTTTATTAACGTGCTCATAATCTTTTCGGTCCAATTTCTCCCATTACCAATGGCATATGTTTTTAAAACTATTTTAAAAGCAACCGCTAACATCCTATTATTATTACAGGTTATTATTACAATGGAGAAAAAGTACCTTTCCAATAGAGAAATCTGGTAGACATCTCCTTAACCCAGGGCTCAAACCTGTCACCAATGATGGGACTAAGTGACGTCACATGCCTCCTGAGCACTACAGGGAAGGATTCAGCACTGCCTGTGCAGTATTCTTGCTGGAAACACTTACCCTCAATCTAATCATAAGGAAACAACTGGGCAAATCCAAATTTAGGGACGGTCTGTAAAACAATTGGCTTGAACTCTTCAAAAAATGTCAATGTCGGGCCGGCCAAGTGGAGCGGTGGTTAAGCGCTGGCTTCAGAAGCCAGCGGCCCCCGTTCAGTATCACATATGAGGGCCAGTGACACTGCCCTCAAAAAAAAAAAAAAAAAGTCAATGTCATATAAGACCCAAAGAAGGGCTGATCCAATTCAGGGAACTAAAGTGGCATGAAAACTAAATACAATTCGTGATCTTTGCTTGGATTCTGAATTTAAAAAAAATACCCACAGCTATAAAGGACATTTTTTAGATAATTATGGAAATGTGAACTAAATAGTAGATGATTATATATAAAGTAGATGGAACATAAATTTCTTGAGTCAATGTAATTGTGATTACAGAGGAGAATGCCCTTGATCTTAGGAGCTATGTGCTAAAATATTTTGGAGTAAAGTGTCATGATGTCTGTAACTTAAGCTCAAATCATGCAGGCGGGAAATCTGTATTTGTGTGTGTGAGCACAGAGGAAGGGAGAAAGCAAATGGGGCAAAAGGTTAATGGTTGGTGAATCTACTAAGCAAAGGGTACTTGGGTATCTTCATTATACTGTTCTTTCCGTTTTCTGCATGTTGACAATTTTCCAAACAAAAAGCTGAGGGGAAAGAAAATGGCACTTCCTTCACTCTCAAAAAAAAAGGGCACAGAATGCCTTATTATGTAGTTGGATTACAGGCATTTATAAACCACCTCAATCCAATGACTGATTCACAGGAAATCCAGAGGACAGAGGAAGTTGTCCATCTGTACAGCAGGGGGTGCATGTTCCAACACTCCTGAGCACAAATGGCCCAGTTTTATCAACAAATACACTTAGAGGGAGACAGAGTGAGCAAGGCTTATCAGCCCATCAAAATGTATGGTCCTCACCTTGATCATGATACAAATAAAATGTGAAACAAAACAAAATTATATGATCTATTGAAGGAACTGGGGCTAATTGGCCTGGAAGGGGCTGTTGGGAGGGGACAACTGGGTGTCTTCGTTCAGGGGAAAGCGTCAGACTTGTTCTCCATAATTCCAGAGTATTGAACCAAAAAGTGTTGTTGTAGAGTTAGCTTTCCAACAGAACTATCCAGCAATAGAATGGAATGGTTTTTTTCTTGCTACCTTTATTTTATTTTTAAAATTATGGCCAAATATACATAACACAAAATCTACCGTCTTAACCATTCTTAAGTATACAGTTCAGTGGTAGTAAGTACATTCACAATATTGTACAACTATCATCACCATTCTCTCTAGTACTTTTTTATCTTCCCAATCTAACACTGTCCCCATTAAACAGTATCTCCCCATTTCCACCTCCTTCAAGCCCCAGGCAACCAACCACCTTTCTATTACTTTCTGTCTCTGAGTCTGACACATCCAGCTACTTCATGCACGTGGAATCGTACAGTCTTCATGCAATGGATTGTTCTTGAGGCAGCTGGAGGCCCCAGGAATCAGAAGACACCATGGAGAGGCTGCATGGCCCCATCAGGATGGCGACGATGCCACCGAAGACACAGGAGCCTCACATAAACTGGGGATCAGGGACCTTTCAAAGGTCCTTTCCTGATCAAATACTTTAATGGCTCCACGGTGGGTAATCTCTACAGCCCTTCCCAGCTCAGCTGTAATTTTTTTATTGATTCTATTATACTTAAAAAGACACTTTAAGAGTCTTCAGGACCCTCGATCTCAAAATAAAATAGCCTTTTTTGAGGAAATATTCTTTAAATCCAAGACAATGCATTTTAAAAGAGTTTTATATTAGCTTATTATTTATTACTTTTGTTTCTGCCCTGAAGAAAACATGTTTGTTAGTCTTTTAGTTTAAGCAACTGGACAAAAATAAATAAAAGCTGGTGCAGCAGATCAGAACCAGGGGTGTCCGGGCTCACATTCTCTGACAATGATACACAAAAAAGGGGTTTTGTCTCTATGGTCCCCATTCACAATGATCAGGCACAAACCCCTCTCTTTTCACGGTCCCCTACAGAGTCATCTACGACTTTCATGAATATAACTCATAAAAGATACCACTTGAGTAATTTATTTTTTTTTATATTTTAGGGCAGTGCCACTGGCCCTAATATGTGGGACCCGAACCGGGGCCTCTGGCTTCCCAAGCCAGTGCTTAACCACCCCGCCACTTGGCCGGCCCACCACTTGAGTAATTTTAAGTGGTATAAATAATTCAGTATTTTTCACCCATCTATTCAACCTTGTATCATGGAAAGACCTAGATTTAAATTGTGTGCCCTGAGCCTCAAGTTTCCTCATTTGTAAATGGCATAAAGCTGCCCGTGTTGCCTGGCTCCAGGGCTGCCAAAGTTCAAATGCGAGTGAGCGTGTGAAGTACTTTGTAAACTACAAATTTCTACTTTAAACACTGTTAAGATTAGTGCAAAATGCACTTTGGCTGTAAAAACAAAAACAGCAAACAAACAACTTCAAGTCCTTAATAAACATCCACACAAATGAATTGTTGTGGAGTTCAGAAGGACTGTAATAGGATTTTGATTCTGTGAGCTCCCATGATAAACGTTAGTATTATATGGTTTTTTGTTTTTTTAATGAATTAATCAGGGAGTATAAGAACAGGGTAGAAAATGCCTTACTGAGAGCTGAGAGGCCTAAAACTGATTTAAGAAAAGGAAAGCTCTCAATGTAAAAGAAAAAGATGTCAAAGAAAGAAAAGCACATAGAATCATAAATGAATCATACCACTAAGTGAACAAAGAGGAATATAAATCCTTTACACCCAAGTATCAAACAGTTCATCTTTGGAGAGTGCTCTCTACACTTTAGCTCAGACACCTCAATTCAGTCACTCCAAAACGAGATGTATCAAAGGGCTGTTCTGTATGTATCTCTTTAATTTGCACCCCTTTATCACTTTACTGAAATTGGAAGTTTAAGGCTTTGCTGTTTACCAAAATGCTTTTTTAAGTGTCTCACTTGTGCGAAATACATGCCCTGTGGCATGGGCCTGGTGGCTCTGTCTCCGCCTCCATAGGGTCACATAGCTATTACACCAGAAGGACCCTGCCAGAAGGACCCTGCTGGCTCCGGGGCATCTGCTCTTTGCCTTTCCCTGCTTGGTCCCTCATTTCGTTTGGAGCTTGGTGCAGACACAGCTCATCAGAGAGGCCATTGCTGACCATTCTCTCTGAAGCTGCATCCCACCGGCACCACCCTGACTCCTCCAAGCCCTGCTTTATTCTTCTGCACGGCAGTTATCACTATCTGACATATTATGGATCATTTGACTATTTTATTCACTTAACTGAACTATAAAAGCTCCATCTGGGGACAGAGACTTGGTTCACTGCTGTAGCTGCAGCCTCCAAGTACATTTGTTGGATAAATGAATGAACAAGCTGCTTTGAGGTCAGGAACCGGTTCCTCCAGTTCAACAGGTCCCAAAATAGTGACTGCTTTCTTTACTTTAATGTGTGTCCTAATGACTACAAGATGACATGCGAAGCAACCACGGTGACAAGGTGGGTTCCATCACTGTCTAATCTGAAGGCTTTTGTTCTACTCTGACCGTTTATATGAATGACACATTTGGACATAACTGTACTTCCCTGGATATAATCTGACAAGACAGGATGAAAAATTTTAAATCAGCTAGGAGGAAAATTATCTCACCACTACTACCACCAGTATTAACTGTTAAGGCTCACTCAGAAATAGTTACTATAAGTTGTATGCAAGATAGATTTGGGGTCACGCCCAGCTGCCAGCACCGAATTATGACACCTCCCCCCCCAACTTTCCCTTTCAAGAAATAGAAGTAAAAAAAAAAAATTAGACATAAAAGAAGTCAAGGAAGATAAATACACTGCAGTGAGAATAACACAATTATAACAAGAGCATGAATGTGCTCGATCTGTTTTTTAAAAAAATATTTTATGAACTTTGGTGCCTTATTAGTAGTAATGAATTATTTTCCACAAATTTCACAACTGACAGCATTGGGATAAACAGGGGTTGAAAACTGTTCATGTTGTTTTTCGAGTAACATCCTTTTTTTTTTTTTTCATCACTTCAGCACTCCACTTGAAACTTATTTAATAAAGAACTAGACTTCATGTCTTGCCACTTAACCTACTTATTCAAAACTGATGTTTGTCTGAACAGACCAAGCCCACTCCTAATCAGGATATACATCATACACACTCAGGGTTTGCCTTTACAGCAATCTGCTTAAGATATGGTCTTTGGAAATACTAACTCTAAAAGTAAAGACTTCCTGTGATGATCTAAATCACCTTATTTTTTTGAGAGTGTTATGCTGTTCCCACTGGCATGCGCTGGCACAGTGGTCAGTGCGGTCACTCCGCAGGAATGAGTGGTGACCAGGACGCCCTCCCAGCAGCACCCAGGGCTACTCAGACCCTTCAGGGCACAGCAGAACTCTGTTTACGATGCGTCCATCGCCATTTTCTCTACACTCGGGTACCCTTTTGTTTTATTCTAGGGCTATTCTGGCAATTTGGTCATGCATTTTAACCTAAATAGACGCCTAAATAATTTTTTCAGAAGATAATTGGAGATATACTTATTATAAGACTTTTCCACAGGCAACAATTTTACCATAATGTTACTCTCGCCGTATAGATTTTTATTGTATCACCTCTCCTGCTCATTACACTTCTCTGCGGGTAATGAGTTCTGGGAGGGAGCACTACATCCTTCCCACTGGCTCTGGTTGGAGCTTCTGTATTACTCTGGGCAAAAGGATTTATGATTGCTAGTGTATGGAGATCCTGAATGTGACTGCTATATTTTACCTCTTTGTCACAGTGAAGAGGGCTGCCTGTATTTTAAGAGTGACAACGAGTAAATTAAATCTAATAAAATAAAAATATTTAAAAGCATCCCTACACATATCCATAAATACATCACTTCTGTTTTCATTTAAAGAATCACTTAGAAACAAAAACAATATCAGTGACCACATACTGGAACATTCCCACAATCAAAGGCTGATTCAGACGTATAATGTAAAACAATAAAAGCTTTGCCACAAAGAAATAAGAAGAGCAGAGAAGGGAGACTTCGTAAGAGCATCAGCCACAAAAGTTGCCAATTGTGTGGAGCTAATTGAAATGCTCACACTGTATCCTGTAGTCTAGAACTTGCTCTCATTAGGCAGGTGTGCCATTTGTAAGAGTGCTGATTAAGGAAAGTGACTCCATTGGAACGAAACAAATCTAATCCTATACACTGCATTACACAATAGCATCTCATTTGGTGGGAGGTGGGGGAAAAACAATGAAACAGCCTCCCCAGGGTCTTTAATTTCTTATCTGGACAGGGTCTTGGTTTTTAAGATTTCATTTGAAAGTCTCTCCTCCACCCCTACAATTAGAAACTGCAGATATTGCATTTATCTTCTTAAGAGGGATCAAAGTCTGATTCAACACAGCTGGAAATTCAACACATGGTTACAGGAAGTCTGCTTAGGATTTATAAACTATTCTTGTTGGCAAGCATGTCACAATATTAGCAAATAATATAAACCTTACTCTAGGTTTTGAAAAACGGAATTTTAAAATCAATTCATACTCAAGTGTCTCTAATTTGTAATTTTTTTTTTCACTTTATTTTTTTTAGAGTAGTTTTAGGGTCACAGCAAAATCAAGAGAAAGGTACAGAGATTTCCCATGTACCCCCTGACCCCCACACATGCATGGCCTCCCCCATTATCTACATCCCCAAGAGTGGGACATTTGTTAGAACTGATGAACCTACACTGACATGTCATTATCACACGAGGTCCACAGTTTATAACAGTGTTCTCTCTTGGCATTGTGCATTCTGTGGATATGGACAAATGTACGATGACATGTATCTACCATTATGGTATCTTTATCATAGAATATTTTCACTGCCCTAAAAAAATCCTAGTGCTCCATCTATGTATCTCTCCCTCCCCGCTAACTCCTACCACTCATCTTTTTTTTTTTCTTTTTCTTTTACTGTATCCATAGTTTTGCCTTTTCCAGAATGTCATATAGTTGAAGTCATACAGCTGGCTCCCTCGGTTGCCCCAAGGCATCTGTTTTAATCGAGATGTGGTGCCTCCAACCCCACCTAGGTATGATGTGAACGCAGACATTCTCATTACCAATTCCACCAGGAGATACCTGCATTAACCGCTCCAGGGAGACTGAGGCAACTAAATTGACTGTAATTTAGATCCAAACAGGGAAATGGAATGAAGAGGTGAGACACAGGTGGGTGGATATTAACAAGCTAGAAAAGTCACGTTAGTCACTTTCTCAATAATATTATCATCACGCTACCACTCCCAACAATATTCTGCATTCACAGACTTACATGGCAGTTGAGATGCTATGCTCTAGTCAATAAGTTACTAATATTTACTCAGCACCCAAATATGCCAAGCAGAATATAACTGGTACTCCAAGTGCTTGTCCTCACAGAACCAATAAAAGTGGTGTAATTCCATTACCATACTTAATTCTCAATTGCCCTGTGGACACATAAACCATCTGGTGTACAGAATTTCCATGCCCCTGATAGTTCTGCTTTTGTTTCCCTCACTTTCAGACTACCTCTGACCCTTTCAGTTACGATAGTCATAAGCAGGAGGAAAACAGGATTGCTTGGATAACTATGACCTAGTGTCAAGAGCTCTAACCTTGTTTTAGGGCCTCTGCCCTAAACCTCTGTGGGGTGGAGAATCTAGATCTATGAATGCTTTAGGCCAGGCACCATCCGGGCCCTTAAATGAACATTATCGGCGACAATGCTCTCTGGTGCTCCAGCATCACTGTAGGCAGTGTGGGAACTACAAAAACACAAGCCTTCCCCTTGCTAATGCAAGTTAGGGCAAGGTGGGCAAGAGGAACACCAGATGCGATGGGCTTTGCCCCCGGGCAAGGATTTTTAAGCTCAGTTTCCTAGAGCTGTAAGAATCTAACTAAAGGGTATACAGTGGGTGAAAGAAAGCTATTGTTGTGAAATCAATTTTGTTTTTTTGCATATTTTAAGTCAAAGCTTAGGACCCTGTGAGCTCTTTGAAGGAATTACTTGTTTGGTTTATCTTTACCACACATAATGAAGAACTATACACACTAAATGTTATGCAAACTAAATGTTTGGTAAATATTTGTTGAATATATAAATGTAAAATTACTTCTCATACTTGATACGTTCTCACCATTTCTAAATTATATCCTCACTTTAGTATAAATGGTAAATAAAGAAACAATAATAGAATAGCACAGGATTGGGGAGAAATAAACACATTAAATGTTTGCCCAGGTAGAACCTTCACATCTACACATTCTATTTTTTAAACTGTAAAATATACAAAACATAAAATGTATCATTTCAATGATTTTAAGTGTGAAGTTCAGTGGCACTAAGTACATTCACACTGTTGTACAAGTAAGTTAAGGTACATTTTACATCGAATGAAATGTATAGTTCAAAGAGTTTTGCATCAATGCCTACACTCATGGAACCCACAGGTCTATCAAGACACACAGCACTCTACCCCTAGAAAGTTCTCTCCTGCCCCCTCCCAGCCAATCCCTTCCCACTCTTCTCCCAAGCAACATTCTTGGGATTTCTACTACCACCGGGTGGTTTGGTCTGTTATAAATTTCATAAGTGGAACCACACACTGAATTCTTTTCTGTAGGGCTTTTTTCACTCGCTATATTATCATATTCATTCATACAATCACATAAATTAGTAATTCCTTTCTTTATATTACTGAATAGTATTTGATTGTAATATATACAAACATTTGTTTATTCTCTCAGCAGTGCATCAGCATTTAAGTTGTTTTCAGTTTAGGTCTAAAATGAATAAAAAACTTTTATGAACATTCTTGTGTAAGTATTTTTGTGGATATATGGGTTTTCATGTCTCTTGAGTAATTTACCTTGGAGTGGAACTGCTGGGTCATAAGGTACCCAGATGCTTAACTCTATTAGAAACCTCTAGGTAGAGTCATCAAGAAAAATAAAAATGCTAATTACCATTATCAGCAAGTGAGAAGGGGCTATCACTACAGATCGTGAAGACATTAAAATGATGAGAAATATTATGAACAACTTTATACCAATAAATTAGGCATCTTAGATCAAAAGAACAACTTCACTGATAAACCAAATTAACAAAAATAACATGAGAGGCAACAGAAATCTGAATAACTGAATCCAATAAAGAAAATGATTCTTAACTTAAAACCTCCCTACAACGAATCGCAGGCCCAGAGAGCTCTGCTGGTGAATTTAGGAAGAATACGATTCCAATCAAAGGAGGAAATGTTTCTTAACTAATTTCGTGAGGCCAGCATAATTCTGATTCCAAGCTCAGATGAAAAACATTACAAAAAAATTAAAAAAAAAACACAAAAAACCCAATAGCCCTCATGACTACAAACCCCATTTGTTTTTCTTCTTAAATTTTACTTTTAAAGAAAAAAAAAATCAATTTTACTGAGGTGGAATTTATATACAATAAAATGTACCCTTTTGGGCCAGCCGAGTGGCGCGGTGGTTAAGCGCTGGCTTCGGAAGCCAGTGGCCCAGGTTCAGGTCCCACATATGAGGGCCAGGGACACTGCCCTCAAAAAAAAAATGTACGCTTTTAAAATTTGGACAAATACATATACCCATATAATTATCACAACAATTAAAAAACCGGAACCCTTTTATCACCTCAAAACTTCCCTCTAGGGCCGGCCAAGTGGAGCATTGGTTAAGAGCTGGCTTGGGACGCCAGCGGCCCCGGTTAGGATCCTACATATGAGAGCCAGTGACACTGCCCTCTAAGGGTAACAACAGCTCCACCTGGAGCTGGGCTGTGAGCCCCGGCGATGGTGTAGGCTGCAGCCCCTGCTGCAGTGTGCTGTCATAGGCTACAGTGAGTGGCCGGCAGCCAGCGTGCGCTGCCAATAGCTGCGGTGAGGGACCATCCAGAGGCTGGCAACTAATCTGCCTCATCCGGGAAGAGCGCAATGAGGATACCAACATGGGCCAGTGAAGTAACGTCCTCTGCAACTAGACTGAAGAACAAAAAGAGAGCAACTTATCTGTTCCCCTTCCCCAGTTCCCCAACGCTGTTCTCCTCCCCCAATTCCCCAATAAAATCTTTAAAAATAAAAAAGTTCCTTCTAGGGCCAGTTGATTAAGAGTTGGCTTAGAGCGCATGCTCTGAACAACAGGGCCACCGATTCGATTCCCACATGGGCCAGTGAACGCTGCGCCCTAGCTGAGCTGTTGCTGAGATGCCAACAGGCAGGACGGCTCAGCTGGTGTAACAAGACTGCCTGTTCAATGGTGGGCTATGCCCACCTGCAACTGAGACTGAACTCAGCACCTTGAGCTGAGCTGCCACCTGGATGGCTCAGTGGATAGAGCGTGCGCTCTTAACAACAAGGCTGCTGGTTCAACTCCCACATGGGATGGGGGCTATGCCCACCTGCAACTAAGATTGAACACAGCACCTTGAGCTTAGAGGCCACGAGCTGCCAATGGGAAGCCAGATGGTGACTGGCACCCTTCACAACGAAGACTGAAGAACAACTTGGTTGGTCCCCTCCCCCAATTCCCCAATAAAATCTTCAAAAAAATAGAAAGTTTCCTCTAGCCCTTCTGCAGTCCATCACTATAGATTATTTTGTCTGTTCTGGAATTTCACGTATGAAATCAGACAGAATGTACTAGTGTTGCGTGGCTTCCTTACGCTCAGGATTGAGATTCATTCATGTTGTTCGAGTCTGAGCAGTTCATTCTTCTTAATGCTACATAGTATTTCATTATGTCCATATATCCAAATCAGTTTATCCCTTCACCTGTTAATGGACATCTGTACTCTTTACAGTTTTGAGCTGTATGAATAAAACTAATATGAACAATCGTGTAGAAGTCTCTTTGTATACATGTTTTCATTGCTCTTTGGTAAATACATGGGGTAGAATTGCTGGGTCATATGGTAAGTGTATGTTTAACTTTATAAGAAATTGTTCCAGTTTTTCCAAAATGACTGCGCCATTTTACACTGCCAGCTGCACGTGGTTCTGCCAGTCTTTTTCATGTTTAACCATTCAAGAGACTGTGTAGGAGTGTCATATTGTGGTTTTAATTTGCATATCGCTGAGAGCTAATGATTTTGTATATGTTTTTGTGTGCTTAATGTTCATTCATGTACCTTCTTTTGTACAGCTTCCGTTAGGCTCTTCTGCCCATCACGATGGTTTACGGTAATATGCTGCCAGGCCCTCTTTCAGTGAAAAACCTGTAGCCCAGCTACTGAGACTGCTACAGGCAGTCAGTTTTCAGTCGTTCCTTTCAAGGAATGCTTCGGCTGCACAAAGTCATGTCACCCCCAAGGACATGCCCTTATGTGGGGTGGCCCACATCCAAGTGGTACCGATCCTCATCACTGAGTGATGCAGAAATATAAAGGCCCAGTCACCTTGTCCCAACTCTGAAGGATCAGCCTGGCTCCAGAGCTATGGATGATGTCAGCCAAGGCTGTTACTAAGCTGCATCACTGCTCATCTTCTCCAAAGTTTGCCCAGTGTTACTTTGTTGCCTTTCCTCCCACAAGAGTTGATGATAGTAAGGGCATCCTTTAATAAATATTATACATGCAAAATCTATGCCTGCTTCCTGAGGAACACAACCTATAACATCCATTTTTTAAAATGGGCTTGGTCTTATTGGGGTGTAAAATATATATACATATATAATGCACATAAGATATATACGTATTCTGAACATTTTCTGTCATTCTGTGGCTTGTCTCTTCATTTTCCTAACAATTTATTTTGAAAAACATCAGTTTTTAATTTTTATGTGGTCCCATTTATCTTTTTCTTTTTATCAAATCTAAAAAAATCTTTGCCTATTTCAAAGCTGCAAAGGCTTTATCCCACGTTTTCTTCTAGTTGCACGGTTTCAGTTTGTAAATTAAGTCTATGATCCATTCTTAGTTAATTTTTTGTGTACAGAATGAGGTATGGGTCAAGACTCATTTTTTTCCCCATATGTATATCCAGTTATTCCAGAGCCAGTTGTTGAGAAGATTTTCTTTCCATTGAATTAGTCCTTCAACTCTGGTCTTCTTTTTCAAGTTGTTTTAGCTATTTTACGTCTTTTGCCTTGCCATACACATTTTTTAATCAGCTGGTCAATTTCTAGAAAAAACCCTGCTGGGATTTTTTTTTTAATTATATAAATTTAGGTGTATAACATTATAATTCAACATCTGTATATACCACAAAGTGATCACCCCCAAGCTGGAAACTTTATTGGGATTGTATTTATTATATAGTATAGATCAGTTTAGGGAGTGCTGACTTTGTAACACTGAGTCCTCCAATCCACTCGTTTAGGTCTTTTTTAATTTCTTTCAACAATGCTTTATAGTTTTCAGGGTACACACTTTGTCCATATTTTGTTAAATTTACCCCTACATATTTTCATACTGTTTGATGCTATTATAAAGTAGAATTTCAATTTCTGAATGTTCATTGCTATTATATAGAAATACAATTGGGTTTTATTAATATATATTAACCTTGTATTCTTGCTAAACTCACTTTAATTTTACTAGCTCTCTTAAACAGTCCTTAAGAGTTTCTATATAGATAATCATGTAGTCTGAAACCAGAGACACTTTTAGTTCTTCCTCCTAATATGTATTTCATTGCTTATTCCTGCCTTATTTCATTGCCTGGGAACTCCAGTACAATGCTGAATTGAAATAATGAAAAGGGACATACTTGTGTTATTCCTAACTTAAGAAAGAAAGCAGTACAGTAATACCTTAGTTTCCAAGCATAATTTGCTCTGGAAACAAACTACTCATATTGCAACACATCACTCGTTTACCAAGTTAAAATGCATTAGAAATGTTTGCTCATCTTGTGGAACACTCGGAAACCACGTTACTCGCAATCCAAGGTTTTACTGTAGTTGGTTTTTCACCATTATTAATTATGTTAGCTAAGGTTTTCCTTTTTTTTTTTTAAGATGCCTTTTTCAGGCTGACGAAGTTCGATCTATTCTTAATATGCTGAGAGTTTTATCATGAGTGGATTTTTAGTTTAGTTGATTGCTTTTCCTATCTCTATTGAGATGATCATAGGTTGTCTTCATTTTAGAATATTAAACCAACTTTGCATTTTGGGTTAAACCTCACAATATATTATATTATCCTTTTCATATGTTTTGGGGTTTGATTTGCTAATATTTTTAAAGATCTGGTTAGTTTTGGTATCAAAGTAATGCTGGTTTCATAAAATGAATTGTGATATATTTCCTCCTACTTTCTAAAATAATTTATCTAACATTTGTATGTTAAATGTTTGATAGATCTCACCATTAAAATCTGCTATCTGAGCCTGGAGTTTTCTGTGTAGTTCAGTTTTAAATTATGAATTCAATTTCTTTAATAGATATAGAGCTATTCAGATTATCTACTCTGTGTGTGTCAGCTGTGGCAATTTGGGCATTCAAGTAATTTTCCCATTTCATCTAAATTGCCCAATTTATTGGCATAAAATTGCTCATAATATTTCTTTATTATTCTTTGTATGTCTTCAGTGATATCCCTTCTCCCACTCCTGGTATTGGTAATTTACGTTTCCCTCCCCCTTTTTTTGATCAGTCTAGCTAGAGACTTCTGAATTTTATTGATGTTTTCAAAGAATTGGCTTTTGATCTCCCCTAGTCACTTTCAATGTTCTTTATTTGCAGAAAATTGTTGATTCTAACGCAGAAGCCTGATTTGTTATCATCATTATCACTATTATTCTAATACAACAGGCACATGGCTATTCAGAGTGACACTCCCATTTCCTTGGATGTAGAGGGTCCAGTTCATTCTACTCTGGTGCCAACACCTACATCACTCCTGGGAGCTTGGAGGTGGGTAGGGGTAACAGCTGGTATTTTAGTGGAAGAGGAACCCTACCAAGAACTGCTGTCTAGACAGTGGTTCTTTACCAAGTGTGAACATCAGAATCGCCTAAGTAGGGCCGGCCGAGTGGCGCATTGGTTAAGCGCTGGTTTTGGGATGCCAGCGGCCCCGGTTCGGATCCCACATGAGGGCCAGTGACACTGCCCTCTACAGCTAACAACAGCTCCACCTGGAGCTGGGCTGTGCGAGCCCCGGTGATGGTGTGGGCTACAGCCCCTGCTGCAGTGGGCTGCCATAGGCTACAGTGAGTGGCCTGCAGCCAGCGTGAGCGGCTGGCACCCAAGCGTGAGCTGCCAATAGCCGCGGTGAGCGAGATCCAGAGGCCAGCGACCGATCTGCCTCATCTGGGAAGAGCGCAATGACGATACCAACAGTGAAGCAACATCCTCCGCAACTAAACTGAAGAACAAAAAGACAGCAACTTGTCTGTTCCCCTTCCCCGATTCCCCAACGCTGTTCCCCTCCGCCAATTCCCCAATAAAATCTTTAAAAAAAAAAAAAAAAAAAAGAGTCGCCTAAGTAGCTTTTTAACTATGCACATGCCTAAGCCACACCCACAAGTTTTGATTCAATAGGTCTGGGATTGGCTTAGGCATATTAATTTTTTAAAAACTTCAGGGAGATTCTGATGGTGACTCAAGGTGAGAATCACAGCTCTGAATAATTAGGAACTCAGATAGTTTATGCTCAGGAGAGAACAAGGAGTAGGAGAGTAAATACAGGCAGTGAGGCTACCGGGAATTTATTGCATGCTCTTAGTAACCGTGGGTCTGAGGGCCCCGGAGACTTAAATGAGTTTATATACATGAACATACTTTAAAAGTGAGGAAAAGGCATGAGTGTTAAAGACATGGCTTAAATCTCTTCAGTGCAATGACAAGCTATTTTGTTGAAAGTAACAGTATATGCATGTTGTTTTTTTAAAAAAATTCAAATAGTACAAAGATGTACAGCAGGAAAGTGTCTCACTCCTACGTCTTAGCCCTGGACAATCAAATCCCAAAGGTCCTTCCCAAAGGTCCGTTGAGACACTTTCATTGACAGACCTGGCACATATAAACATATAACGCCTTTTTTTAAAAGTTGAGGCAGAGGTGAGCTCTGAGCAACAGCAGTTTGATGCCCAGCCCGAGCTAAGCTACTACTGAGCTGCCAACAGGTGGCAGGATGGTTCAGCTAAAAAAAAAAAAAAAAAAGTTGAGGTACACTAAACCAGTTTCATTCTAATAGATATTGAGGTTATTACCACTCTTCTGTGTTTTCAAAAATATACAGATGTGCATTTGCATGTACAAATATACCTGTAGGATAAATTCCTAGAGGTGTGATTGCTGGGTCACACAGAACATGGGCATTTTGAACTGCATGAGGTTGTACCACTATATACTCCTAACATTTAATCAAATTATTTCCTTGCCAATTGAATAGTGGAATACCGTATTTTAACTTAAATTTGTTTTCCAATCAACTTTTTAAAAATGGATTCAAGGGTCATATTTTAAGTCAAAAAGAGTGATTTTCCCTATCTCCTAGTCTGTTTTAATCCAAATAAAGCTGTGCCTCCACAACCATCCATAATTCATGGTTAATCAAAGACTAATGTTCTTATACATTCTCACAACCTTTACATGGGAGGAAACACAGAAAGGTAGAAACACTAGCCAAAGGACGGAGAGAATAGTAAGTAGAAAGAACTCTGCTCTCCTACTGAAGGATCTTTAGGATCACACATTAGGAACCTCATCTTCACACCAAATAGTTAAGTAAAGCATGATAATAAGAAGATTGCACTGTATGTGCGTGTTTAAGAAAATAAGAGGTGCATAGTAACTTTTGAGTTAAAAGGAAACTCTCCAAAATAAGTTTACATCACTAGAACTTACAAGGTCACAGAAATTTTTTACTAGCCCTTAAATTTCAGTACTCCTTTCCATATCCAGAGTCACAACAGAGGACAATCTGAAATCAGTGAGCACAGACCCATCTAAAGATTTATAACATCAGTATTTTCATGCAGGATTTTTCTTCCTCCCTTCCTTCTTCCTCCCTCTTTCCATCTTCCCTTCTTTCCAATGACCTGCCATATGTCTGTTTTGAGGGCCTGGCTCATTTGATACTGTTGATAGTCCATTGTGTTAGTCACCTCTAAATTATTCAGATGATTTTGAGATAGATGTGAGGTGTGGGGAGGTGGTTAGAAAATGCTGTAGATTAATTAGTGCTTCTCAAACTTTACTATACAAAAAAAAACCATCTAGAGATGTTAAAACGCAGACTCTGATTCAATAGTTCTGGGATGGGGCCCTGAGACTCTGCATTTCTTTTTCTTTTTGAGAGATAGAGGAGCAAAGGTTTTTACTGAAGTGAAAGTACAGCTCTCTTATGAGACGGGGTACCCAAAAGTGGGATGCTCTGTACATTTCTAACAAGCTTCCAGGTGGTCCTGGTGCTGCTGCTTGCTGATCTCTGGTCCACGCCTTTGAGTAATACACACACACACACACAGACACAATTTTTTTTTTTGGGGGGGGCAGTGTCACTGGCCCTCATATGTGTGACCCGAACCGGGACAGCTGGCGTCCCAAGCCAGCGCTTAACCAATGCGCCACTCAGCCAGCCCTAGATATATTTTTTAAGTAACCCTAAAATTACCCATATTCAACTTTGGGATGTGTTTTATCATTTCAATATGATGATTCACCAAAGAGCAAGGCCCTGGAGTCGAGCCCTATGGGAGAAGCTATGATAATACACAGTAAGAGTGGAGGTCAGCAGCAGCAGCAGCAGCAAACATGTGAAGAGCACTTATTACGAACAGATATTCACGTAAGCACTTAATTAATGATTAAAATGCTAGAAGGTGGGTACTATTCACATTACAGACGAGAAAACTGAAGTTAACTTTCCCAGGACCTCTGAGGCACCCTCTCTCCGGTTATCAAGTTTATCATCATTGTATTGTTTGTAATGGATGTCATCATTTCTCAAGTACATGCAGGAGGGGCAACTGTTTAAAGGGCTGGTTTTCCAGCTCCTATAAAGTCCAGCTTATATAAATAAATGGAAAGACCATCGTAACTGATCAATTCGAGTCAAGGTCGGCAAGAATTGAAAACTATTCTTTGACACTACAAACAATCTCCCCTTGGATAATCAAGACCTGTGATGTTCAGAGGCCACAGAGCTGATGATGCTGTTGTTATAAATATCTTGCCTTTATTTGTTAACTAAGGTGTGTGTCTGAGTGGAATATCTTGCTTTTGAAGTTACCCATAGGATAATTTTGGTTACAATATTAATTCTGGCATATCTGGCTCCGAGGCTACATTTTATGCTTTTTAGAGATCAAGCGAAATATACAGTTCTCAGTCCTGTCGAGTAACCTGATCTGAGCAGGGGCACTTTAACTCACTGCCAAATAAAAAGCATGATCGCCTTATTCCACACATACAAATACCATTCCAGGATAGCCAATTAATCATGAATATAACTTTTCAGACATTACATAATTTCGCATAGACTTGTGCTTCTAATGCCTGCCAAAGAAAACAGCAATTTGTATCACTAGGAATAAATCTACACTTGAAAAGAAATGAAAGTTACAAACATAAAACAGTATAACTCTGGTCACCTCTTTCATCCTCCCTCCCTTATAATTTCTAATAATTGTATTTTACAAAACCAGCATTAATAAAAACAACCTAAAATGATATAAGCTATAAAATTACATAAACAAATGAAAAGAGGAAACTCTAAGTAATTTTTACATCTATAAGCAGCAATCTCTAAGATATGATTAATGGCACTAAAAAAAATTTAATAAAGTCATATGCACACTGCATATTTCTAGGTCCTCCCAATACTATACATACACACACACACACACACACACACACACACACACACAAGACACACACACACAAAAAACCCCACTGGTATATTAAATCATTTATCATTATTTTTAAAAGATTCCATTTTCCTATCTAAAATTATTTCTATTTTCTAAATAAATGTTTCACTGATACATCCTTGGGAAATCAAAAATAAGTGATTAATTTGAAAGCAATCCACCAATCTCTACACTCAACATTTTCAAATATAAATAATCAACATAAGCCTGGTAAGTATTCTATTTAGACAATATACCCATCAGCCCAGGATAACCTTCAGCATGTTTCTAAAATTCCTTAACAGAATATTTACAAGCAACAAACTAGGAAAACGAAAGCAGTTAATTATCCTTGTGCTAAATAACAGCTGGACTGAAGATACATCAGACTTGAAAGGGGGTACACGTAAACTCATGACAGATTTATCTGATCAGTCTCCTTCTACGGTCATTTTTAAAAAGAGTGTTCTCCCTCACAGTATCCTTTTTTAAAAAATTAATTTCTCTTTCATTTACTTAAACTTGGGTGAACTACTGCCTGCTTTTGGAATTTCCCTAAGGGAAATCTGTTGCCCTAACCATTCTCACCCTAAAGCATGCAAGCGCCCATACATACACTGGGGCTCTGGTGCTGTTAAAGACCAAACCACTATGCAGACCTTCGGCAGGTGAGTAGAAGCGACTGGTACCATGTTTCCCTACCTGTGTTCCAACCTTGTCTCACCAGCCAGGATTCTGTTCAAGTTTACTCTGTGTGTTTTGCATTTAAAACTATGCATTTTCTTCACTTTCGAAAAAAGAAATGGTATCACAATTCTGAGTGTTTTTCTAAACTATGTAACTATGTCTATCTATGCAGATGTGCGTGCGCACGTGTGTGCGTGTGCACGTGTGGGTGTCCCCGTGTGTGTGTGTGTGTGTGTGTGTGTGTGTAATATGTGGGTGTGCTCTTCATTCTCTCCCTCCAGTTAATAAATAATAACAGCGAATATATACTGCATTCTTACTGTGTGCCAGGTACTGTAAGAAGTGCTTAAATTATTTCAACAATTTCAGGTACTTGTTATTATTGTCCCAGTCTCATTAAGGAGGAAACTAGGACACAGAAAGGTTAAATAATGGGCTCAAAGAAGAAGAGCTGCAAGAGGCAGGGCTCAGATTCCAAGTCAGGCGGCTGACCTCAGAACCTGCTTTCGTCACTTCTGTGAGTCTCTAAATTAGGAATAGTAATCAGAACGGGGACGACATACACTGTTATTATACCTAAGTCAAGGGCAAGGGTCATGTGGAAGTGGGAAGTAAAGGTGAGTTTGTAATGGAGGTGGATATTAGAGGAAGAAGCTCATTATTGTCAGAGCACATGAAGACGAGACCATTGGCAATTCTCTTCTTAATTCAAAATAACTTTTACAGAGGATAAGATTTCAGGAGTTATTTAGAACAGAAGGAAAAAAGGGCAGTTTGTTAAGAGTCCAGGTAAATGATAGTGCTTGGGAGATGGCTCAAAAAACTAATGTTATGGGTTCACAAGGTAGGTGCTACCTAGAGGAACTTAAAATGAGTGGACAGAAAGAGAAGTCTGGGGACCTAAGAAGCAGATGAGGGAAATGAGGGAAATGAGATAATCCAGGGCCTGCTGGTCACTTGGCTTTGATGTATGGGGTGAGCGGCTAGAGTGGATGCAAAAGATTTAGGGAAGGGTCTGGCATGGTCAGGAAGTCCACACAGCAGGGGCGAACAGCCCATTCTAGGAACTTGGAAGAGAAAAGCAAGAAAAGAATAACAGGTCCAGAAGTTACTGAGTTATTGTGGACTTCATGATGATTTCATAAAGACTAATGTTATTCTGGACAAGTCTGTACGCTGAAGGAAAAAAAAGCCAGCCAGAAATTGCTCTAAATTCAATCGTGTCTTCAGAAAAACTGCCAAGGCAGAAAACTTCCTACTGACTCTGCCAGTACAGCTAATTGCTCAACAATTACTGGCCATGATCGTACAGAAATTGTAGACATTTTTAAACTCTTACACTGTTAGTATTTGGGCATGCTCTAAGCAAAGTTCTCTACCCATATCGCCAGAATAAAGATGGTAATTTTCCAAAGAAAACTGTTATGTTGTCTCTTTCATTAAGCCGGGGTTATCCTCAGCTAAGATGTACATATGAATAATTTATACTCATCTAGAATGGTTAACATATGAGTATACTGTTCCAAAGATGCAGCTAGTTTTCTGAAAAGTCCAGATCCTAGAAATTCCTAACAGTCCTTCTCATTTAGTTAAAGGGATAAAACACAAACATTTATGGGAGGAAAACAACTTTGGTAGCTTATTGATTTAGCTTTAGGAGTATTTCACCACTGAGTCCTTTATAACAGCATACAACCAGGGGCATTCATCTAATCAATACTGAACATCTTCCTTGCAGTTGGGGCTCATGAATTAATCAACATCTACTCAAACTCCAACCATCAGGCAAAAATCAACAGTGACCTATATCTCTTTGAACACTATAGAACCACCCAAACAAAATTATTGGTCACGATAATAACAACAAACTCAAACCCTGACCACAAGCACCAAAACTAGTGTCTCTACTCATTTGAGTTGTTTATTTCTAGGTTCTCTCTTTTTTCCAAGGAACTAATAGCAGGAATTAAGGTTGTTGCATGTAACACTTCCTATATTGCTGTATTATTAGCTGCATCATGTAACACTACAACCCCAAAACTGAGAAGACAGGGGGTAACCCAAGGCCACACAGCAAAATGCTGGGCCTCTTCACTGGATTCAATGGTCTACTGTCAGGCCAAGTAACCGGTTTCCCAACAGCAGGTGAAACAATAGAGGGGGAAATGGCGTGTAAGCAAAAGTCTTTCCTGGACCAGCGGAGTGGCGCAGTGGTTAAGCGCTGGGTTAAGAAGCCAGCGGCCCCGGTTCGGGTCCCACATATGAGGGCTAGTGACACTGCCCTAAAAAAAACACACACAAAAAAAAAAAGCAAAAAACAAAAAAACCTCTTTCCTTGTGAACTGCAAATTATATAAAGAAGGTTTTATTTCTAATTACGGTCATATAATTACAGCCACTTTAAG
This sequence comes from Aselliscus stoliczkanus, assembly GCA_033961575.1. Taxonomy (NCBI): domain Eukaryota; kingdom Metazoa; phylum Chordata; class Mammalia; order Chiroptera; family Hipposideridae; genus Aselliscus; species Aselliscus stoliczkanus. Next base: position 132,534,403 of record CM066729.1, read on the forward strand.
GAGAAGAGCCTGTTTGTTCTCCCTGGTGTTAAGCGACTCACTGATTTCGGCTCTCTTGAAGCCAGCAGCCAAGTGGCAGTGACAGAGGCCCAGGAATTCCTGGAGAAGAACAGATGGACAGCTATCTTAAAGAAAGAGTTCCCCGATGTCGCCCAGCAATGAGATGCAAGAGCCTGATAAATACACCTCATTCAGGTGTGATATGCACAAAGCGAAAGGGTTCACAGCCTGAGTAGATATTCTTCTCATTGGTGGCAGACGATGCCATGCTTGATCTCCTATTCTCTCCTTCTCTAATGGGGCCTTCCCAAGGCTTCCTATTTTGTATACATCTACTGCTGACCCACACTGTAATAAAGGAATTAAGGGACAAAATCTGGGATCAGACTCCCTGGGTTTGAGTCCTAGCTCTACCATTTTCCATTTGTGTGGCCTTAGCCAAGAGTTTGACTCCTCCTTTCGCTGCTGCATCTGTAAAATGGGAATAACAACAGTTGTGCAAATTATATGAGATCACATCCATAAAGTGCTTAAAATGTTAGCGACTATGAGTTTTTATTGTGTTTGATGGATATATATTCTGACCAATTGACATTTTTGAGCATCTGCTACTTACTTCCAACTGTACAAGGGTACAGACTTACTACCCACTATGCCACAGAAGATTCAAAGAATGCGAACATATGAACTATGCCTTGAAGAGGTTATAGATTGCATGGGGAGAGAGCATACACACAATTCAACAACATGCTTTCAAACAACATACTCCCATAAGCACTTGTTTCTTGCTTTCTTCAACAGTGTATTCTGTGAAAAGCTGGCAAGTCACATTCTACAGGCCAATTTCTCTACTCCTATTAAAAGAAAGGTATGGTGAACAGTTCTGAAAATTAAGCATCTCAAGAGTTGTCACATGTCAAGTCTGTCTCAATAAAACAAGAAACAAGAAGTGTCCTATTTTATTTTATGAGTTCATATAAAGAAATATTTGAGCCCTTACATACAGGTTACTATATTTGATACTAAAATTCAGATTTTTGAAGTTTTATTTTATTAAACCTGTACAGATAGAACATAAATTATCAACAGAAATACAACAGATGGGTAGAGAAAATCCATAAGGCTTCCCATTAGGAGGTAAATTTTGATGCAAATTTCAAAATGAAAAGTGGGAGAGATTTCAGTTAGTAACAAACTCCAGAGGTTAAGGGCAGTAGACGTGGGTGGAAAAGGGAGGGATGGCTACTGTGACAATTGAAATCCATAGACTTGGGCAAAGATTCATGCAGAACAGGGAAACAAAGGAGGTCCTTTAGATGGAGAGCTGACCTGGTGAGAATTTCAAAATAAAAAACCAAAGCTCTCCTGACCACCAGTCCTGAGCTCTTTATTTTTTGCACAAAATGCTCATCACTAGTAACTAATAAGCTATTATCTAGGACGCCCATGTACTTCTGCTCCCACCTGTTGAGTTCTATACTTAATTGTGTTTGTTTTCAAATCTGTTTATGTCAGTTATGCCTGTTACTGTAATTAAGTGCTTTAATTAAATACTGTACTGTTATCCAACATCCAATAAAGTATGTGTACAAAAAGAGTTGTAGTCTCTATGGACACTTAGTTGAATGTTTTGAGACAGACTTGACTAACAGTGGGGGGAAAAATGTACAAGATTTAGGGGAAATTACATCCTAGAAGAATTCTGCGTTCAGATTGCTTTAAAAGTGCCTTTAAAGAAACAGACTGACAATTGCTGAGAAAAAAGATGGGAAATGCCAACCCTTGCTCAAAGAAAAGCCTGGAGCTTCTATCAAACAACTGGCAAGTGTATATATACATGACATGTAAGTTAAAATATTAATAAAATGTTTATGTATCATTTTTATTCCTTACTTGTAACCAGCTTTTAAAATTAACTAACCAATTCTTATACATCAAATTTTAAAAACCTTCTACTATAATGAAATCAAGTAAGCCATATAATCATTCTTGAAAGAAAATTATCAAAAAACTGCACCTGCATACAGGTGGGGAAAATTCTCTCTAAATACATAAATTTTTATGTCTCACTTCAACAAAGTTTATATGAGTCAAAATAACAGGTAAATTAAACTTCGCGGGGCCGGCTGAGTGGCGCGGTGGTTAAGCGCTGGCTTGGGAAGCCAGTGGCCCTGGTTCGGGTCCACATGTGAGGGCCAGGGACACTGCCCTCAAAAAAAAAAAAAAAAAAAAAATTTAAACTTTGTTAAATATTTTGCCCACAACACTCCAATCTGACTACCGAATTGATATAGATATTTGAATTGTGTAGACCCAACCTTAACATATTTTCATTTTATCTACTGCAAAATACTTTATATCAAACACAAATGTCTAAATAGATAGAGTATTTTCAAAGTATCTTAAAATAATCAAGAAAGGATAAACACTACAAGGATAATCAGTCTGTGAAAAGCAATCATTTTCTAAATACTATAATTTCCTATTGACCAATGTTAAGATCTATATACTATTATCATACTGAATGGTAGACACAACCTATTTGTGTTCACTTTTTTCTTGAGTGGCTAAAGCATAAGTAAGAACTAAACCTAGGATGCATTAATAAGAATTATTTTATTTTCTGTGAATTATTTTGAATATACATTTATTTACTGCCGAAATATCTCAAACTAACAGCCCAGTAGAAGGCACATGTACTTAATTTTCCCATTAATTACCCGGAGCAGGTAATTAATCACAATTGCAAACAATTTGCCCAACTGATGGCTCCTTGGATTTATTTTTTTTTTTACATGACCATTTCACAGATAATTAGACTATAAAAACCACTAAATAGGGATTGTGTCTTGGACTGTGTCCTGTACATGATGATGAATACACTGGTGGCGCTCAGTCAATGTATGACTAATGATAACACTGCCATTCGTTTATTTTTCAAATACTTTATGTTCACTGAAAAATATTTATCACAGGATTTCGCTGTATGCAAGAGCATCTGTAACACAGGGTAGAAACGGAATGTTTTCAAAACAGAGCGCCTGGAAACATTAGCCAGAATGCAGGCGGCCAGTATTTGGGGATTATTTTTTGGCAGGCACATAAAATAGATCAGACATTCTGGTTAGAAAAATAAATTCCCCAGCAATAGGTAGACGAAACCAATTTCATTCAAGATAAATGATTACTTTCAAATTCCATTAAGGGGAAAGAATGAATCTCTGCTTGGTAGAGATAGGCATAAAATTGTGAAAGACAAATCAGATATAAGAGATGAGGCCCAAACAACCACCACTTCATCTTATGTAACATTTCCCATGATAGGACCCCCAAAAGCTTTGCAAATTTTTATCTAATTAATTATAAGTGACTAAACAAATCCTGACAGGATGAGAATGTAGCTTGGACAAGAAACAGTCTGAACATTTCTAAATTTTACCACACAACAAAAGAGAAAAATATTCAGCAAGGAAAAACAAAGGTTCTTGGCTCAAAGCTCAGCTCACCATCTTGTACTTATCAAGTCATCTTAAGAGGCATTATTCCAGGGTTACTTTACTGTTGTCTAAAAACTAAAAAATGTATTGCATTGGCCCAAGGTCAGTGCTCAATAAATACTTGTTGACTTGATGTCTTAATTTTTCAAGAAAATGGTTGTGAAACCTTTAACATTTTATCAACTATGTATTCTTTCTCTGAAAAGGTAAGTTCATATGTCAAATGACCTAAATGAGCTAAGAATTTTAAGGCACAGAATAAAAATCAGGCTCTCCACCAGTCATTAAATAGTGATTGAAGTTGTTCTTGACAGAACAGAAACTATTACAAATATACATATGTTCTATAATAGTGGATTTTACTAAATAATATGTATTTTTCATCTCTCATCCTGCATGCATAGCAGTTAAAATTGAAATCGTACATTATTACACTTGATTACTACTCAAAATATTTAGCATTTTCTGTTTAACATGCATAACTCTTAACCATTCAATCACACCACTAGTTTCCTGAGAGAGGGTCTTAACACTTTGTATCTTCTTCAGGGACTAATGCAACAGGATATGACAGACTGTCAAAAAATTACGTATCTATCAAGTAAGTGATCATTTAACCAGGGAAAGAGAAAGTAAATTGGAACAAACAAGAAATACAGTAAAACCTTGGATTGCGAGTAACTTGGTTGCAAGTGTTCCGCAAGACCAGCAAACATACATTTTTAACGTTGTAAAAGAGCGATGTCTTCCAATACAAGTAGTTTGTTTCTGGAACAAATTACGCTCACAAACCAAGGTATTACTGTACTGGCTTTATTCAAGTATCCTGGTTCAAAGAGCAGTATTAGCAATTTCACAAAGTGTGAGCAGAGTAAAAAAGTTGATACTACAGCTGTACAAAACACAAATTACTTTTCCTTGGGTTTTGTATTGTACACTCTCACCCTTGATGAACTAGAGAGGACTTCCAGTTAAAGGAAATTTCCGAATAATAAGATGCCAGGTAGAACATTTCTGTTTCCTAGAGCACTCTTTGTTGATGAGTTCAGACGTCTGACTCATCATCCAGGTTGATGCATAGGCCTCTCAGGTTCAAGGCCTCTCAGGTTCAGGGCCACTAAGAGGATCTCCTCTATCTACCTACCAGCATTGGGGAGCAGCACACCACCATTTGGTCTGCATACTTGGGATGGACAGCTCAGGGACCAAAGGCAAAGGTCACTGTACAAGCTGCCAAACAGCCTCCTGACAGCACTGCGGTGGTGCTGGATGCTTGGAAATGGCACAGGATATCAACAAAGGCAACTGGGTAGGAAACACAGTGTCCACTCCAAGCCAGCAGTAGAAAGACACCTGAGGAAGGGTGACGGCTGGGACGCTGGGGAAATGGGCTACTGAGAGAACCCAGGCTCCCGGAGGCGTCCGGTTCCATCAACCCCACCAGAGAATACTCCAGCCTGTCATTATTTGCCAAGATTTGGAATCAGAAAGAATTTTAAATAATGTTTTTTAAAAAGGAGGTTTTCCATTTCCCCAACAAGTCTTGTCAGAGCGAAAAACAGGGTTTCTTACAACAGGCTCTAGTCAGCCAAAGAGATGTGCCTCCTGCTGAGCCCCTGGCTCTCCAGTTCAGATGTCCTGAATCATTCAGGCTCTCCTGAGAGGTTTTCTTCATTCCCACAGCAACAGCGAGGTCTGGCTTCGCAGGGATTGGCTCTAGGCAGTCCCTGGCCGGGAGGCAGCTATGGCTGCTAAGTCATTAACATCTGGACTGCTGGGGTTGAAGTGATGTATAGAAGCCTGAAAGGGGCCTTGTTGAGGGACCAACACACGAATCGGTAGAGAATAGTTGATTACATCAACATGTAGGTCAAACCTAAGAATACCAGCATCCTCAGTAAGGTAGTGTAATTGTACTTCTGGAATGCATATTCTAAGGAGCAACTGTACAACAGTAATGACTGAGGAGTAGTGAGGTGACACGGAAGGAACAAGGTGACATTTAGGCTGCTAGTGAAAAAGAGTAGAAAAAGTGCACTATGTGCAGAGGCATGGACCCAAGAAAGGACCAGGGTCAGTTATTAAAAAAAAAAAGTAAAAATTTTAAAAATAGTTGACGTTTTCTCTCATAGGCAATATAGACACAATGGTGGTGTGTTTTTTTTAATTCCATTTTTAGTAGTCTAAAACCTCATGTCTATCCAATTTCAAAATCAAATTCAATAATTAGTTTTTCTGTGTTCACAAGATACATGTTAATATACGTGTCGGATACCCACTCACTCACTGTGCCCTGCACCCAGTGCCACTGTAACTGCACGGTTCTCTGTGTGATTATTTGCTTCCCGGCTCCCCTGCTTTGTGCCATAAGCTCCATGTGGTAGGAACTGCATCAGTTCTGCTTCCTGCTCTGTGCAGGACCTGAGTCTGGTTCATAATGAACACTCAGTACGTCCTTTCCATGAATGAATGAATGTGCTGTATCAGGCACTGTGTTATAAAAGAATTCCCACTCTACTGAACAAAATGACATCTAAAAACTACGTATTGAGTGTTATAAGAGTTATTGTTAAAGAGCTTTGAAAACATAGATATAAAGGAACAAACACTCCAATTCAGATACCCTCCTACATATCACACTGTATAGACAATTTCTGCCCCTTCTTAATTTGCTTTTATAACAAATACTCATCCTATAGAACCTGTGTTATTCTGTGAAAAAAAATTTAAGCAATAAAAGTGACTCAATTTCCAGGTATAGGTTTCACAACATGCCTTATTCTCAGCCAGCCACTGTGATTACCAGTGCCTTTGTAAGGATTATAGAAAAGAAATGTTACTATGAAGAAAGACTGGAATGAGACTAACCCTACACTTGCTTAGGAAATCCTCTTCATTGAAATTTTTGTGGATGAGGGAGAGCGGAGGCTAAGGAAGAAGGGAAGTGTGGAATGAGTCCCCTCCGATATAAAAGAGACCTTTTTGGTTTAGATACAGGGGCTTTAAAAGATCTCGTGCATCCCACAAATTCCAATATTAGACCTTTAACTTTCAGATGTTAAGAAATGGTTTATGCCCCAAAGGCTCAATGAAAACAAAGTTGAAAAAAATTTTTCAATAGAGCAAACTTATAGATTCCATCATCTGATTTCATCACAGAGCAGTAGGAAGCATTGAACTGGCCTACGGGAGAGAGGAGAGTGGTTCCCTTAGCTGGAAGTCACAAAATCCAGCTTTCTTTTTTTTTGGCAAAAGGAGGAGTGCCTGATTAGCATAGTAGGAAGCAAGTCATAGAATTTCTCATTTTAAAAAGTCAATTTCATGGGCCGGCCAAATAGCTCAGTTGGTTAAGAGCTTGCTCAAGAGTGCGAGCTGAGCTCTGAGCAATAGCAGTTCGATGCCCAGCCCGAGCTGAGCTGTCGCTGAGCTGCCAACAGGTGGCAGGAGGACTCAGCTGAAAAAAAAAGTCAATTTATGGTTAAGAAGTTATATGTTGGGGCAGGCTGAGTGGCGCGGTGGTTGGGCGCTGGCTTGGGATGCCATCGGCCCTGGTTCAGGTCCCACTTAAGAGGGCCAGTGACACTGCCCTCAAAAAAAAAAAAAAAAAAGAAGTCATACGTTGATGGTAATGAATACCTTTGCATTTTGAGAAAACCAACCATGGGAATTAAGTAGGGAACATCCAACTAAGATAGTTATTTCCAAAGATAATGTCCCTTCCTTTCAAAGTTAAAGCTCTTAATATTCCCCTGGCTTGGAACACGTTTTGTAGTCATTACCATTCTTTGAATCTTTGCCTAATGCAAGCTTTCATTTGGATATACCACTCCCATTGATGTTTATAAGAATGTCTTGTTATTAACCTTTAACCCAGTTAGTCATCAAACTGGCTGAATACATTGTTATTTGGAAGCCAATAGCTTATGAAGGAAGTTTAAAAAGAAAAAAAAAAAATCTGAGAAAAAATAGGCTATATTATGGCTACTTTATTTATAGTTTTAAAAAGTATTCCAGGAAATCCACAGTAACAAATTCAGAATAAAAGCAAGTACAGGTCTTTTGTGTGCACTGGAGCAGGGCATGGGGCTATTTGAAATAAAAATAAGTTTTAAAATTTTAAAGGTACAGGTCACCTTCTACCAGGTGCCATCTTCCCCCTTTGCTCTCCTACCACTATCTCTGTTTGTCTCAGTCCATGATAACTTCATTCTTCCAGTTACTCAGGCCAATAACCTTGAAGTCGTCTCTTCTTCTAACACTGTACATCAAAGTCTATTTATAAATTCTGTTGGCTCTACTTCAAAATATATTCAGAATCTGTGCACTCTTTCCACCATCAACTCGAGTGTAAGCCATCGTAACTCTTGCTTGATTTATAGCAATACCCTCCTTGTTGGCCTCCTTGGTGCCGCCCTACAGTTTATTTTCAACAAGGCAGCCAGAACATCTTGTTAAAACATAAGTCAGTCAGTTCACATCGCTCATCTTCTCAAAACCTTGCAGAGACTTCCCATTTACTCCCAGCAAAGCTGGAGGCCTTATATCGGCTCCTGAGGCCTGGCATGAGTTAGGGGGGGAGAGGGGGCCTGCCTTCCCCTCCCTGCTCTCCCCTCTCACCCCATTACAGCTACACTGGCCCCTTTCTGTTTCTCAAACATCTCAGAGCACTCTCGCCCATCAGGGTCTTTGGACTCACTATTCTCTCCATCTAGAACACTCCTTCCTCATGCATGCATGCATGGCATGCTTCTTCTCTTCCTTCAGAACCAAATGTCACTTTCTCAAAGGGGCCTTTCCTAATCAAACGATTTAAAGTCGTCATCTTGCTTCCCCAACCATGCCACTTCCTCAGTTGCTTTATCTTTGTAGCATTTATCACCAGCCGACATGCTATATATTATATTTACTTGTTTATTATCTGTCTCTTTCCACTAAGAGATACATTAATTTCATGAGAGCACAGACTTGTCTGTTTTGTTCCTGGCTGTATCCCCAGTGCCTACAACAGTGCCTGACATATAGCAGGTGCTCAGAAAATACTGGTTAATTAATGAATAAATAAATGAATGAAAGTCAGACTTCTCCCTTGTACTTTCCCCTCCCCTTCTCCATTCTAATTCTAATAATAGAATTAATTGCCCATGACTCAGCAATGAAGTAGTCTTGGGTTTTATTTCTCAACTATCTTTTTTAAACATAACTCTTATTATCCTATCTGAGCCCACACCCATAAACAGGAACTTAAGACACCAATGTACTTAACTGCTAGCCAAACATTAGGGACTTGAATCTTTCCAATAACCTCTGCCTGTTTCTGAGGATAATCATCTTATCCATGAAATGAAAGGTTTGAAGCAGTAATTTTTTTCTTCTCCCTAATATGTATTAAAATAAAAGGAAGATGGGCTGACCGAGTGGTGCAGTGGTTAGGAGCTGGCCTGGGAAGTCAGCGGCCCCGGTTCGGGTCCCACATATGAGGGCCAGTGACACTGCCCTCAAAAGAAATAAATAAATAAATAATTTTAAAAATTTAAAAAAACAAAATAAAATAAAAGGAGGACTACAGAAATGAAGTGCTTGTCCATGGTCCACCACCAGTGGTATAATATCATATTCTAGAATTCACATGGCCAAAAAGTTGACCATGGAGCCTGCAACCTTTAGGAAGGCACGCGCGCACGCGCACACACACACAGACACACAGCTTTATACCATACAAGTTAAGAATTCAAGTCACAATAGAATCACATCATCTAAGTACTCAAAATATATGATGAAGAAATGTCTAAATTCCTAGTCAGATTTAGACCACCAAAATTAAGCTCCTAAAGGAAGTATCTGTTCAATTATCTTTGGGTCTTTTTCCAAGATGTTATCTACTAAATTCTCTGGTAAAGTGCAAACTTGTATGCTTCTATAGAAAAGTTCCTTTTTTGAGCATCTTTCTTTCTCTCTCTCTCTCTCTCTCTCTCTCTCTCTCTTTCTTTTCTTCTTCCTTCCCTGCCTCCCTTCTTTTCTTCCTTCCTTTGTTTTAGGAGGGGGTTGGTTGGGGTAAAGGGGCCTAGGAGACGTTTTCCTAAACTTGGTAGATTTCTTTATAATAACAATTTTGCAATCTATTTCTAGTGCTTTGTCAAATTTGACTTCTAAAGCTTACTTTCCTATTTTAGAGAACGATATTAAGAAACTCTGATTGAGGACAATGGTCTTTTATAAACTAAAAAGCCATCCTTATATTCAAACATGGTTTAAAAAGGGAGCAGTATTATAAACTGGCTGCAGACAACCCATACAATCGCAAGAGTTATTTTAAGAAAAAGACTCAGATGGACACGTCTGCAGAAGCTAATACTAATGTGCTGTTCTTCCAACGCAAAGGTTACTGACCTATCAGTAGGAATTGTCTTTTCTGGCAGAGATGATAGATTTGCCTTGTCTTATCTACACCCCCTGCTCCGTCCCCATAATGAGCCATGGCATACATGTGCGTGACAGCTGGCAAGGGAGAGTCAGGGTCTGTGGCCATGGGCCAGAGCAAAGCTTACCATCCACTCAGAGCCTGGACCTATGACCCATGTCTCATTAGCACCTTGCTCCAAGCAACTGAGCTGCCACAAAAATCAGCAGTGGCTTAAGCCATTTTGTTTACAAGTGAAACAAATCAGGTCAGTCTGACAACCAATAGTTCAAGCAGCCACTAGGGAATTGTCAAAAATACAGAAGAACCAATGGTGAGGAAGAATTATAAGGGTCTTTCAGTCCTGGTTTTGGGGACTACCCTCCCCCCCTCCAAAAAAAAAAAAAAAAAAAAAAGCTAAAATGAATTTGGAAGAGGAATAAGAATATAATCAGCAAGTCTGTTTTTAATATACCAGGTGTTCAGGGCATTAACTAAAGATAAAAGGAGAAAAGCATATCTACAACTTCCTAAGTGATACCCTTTTTATCCAGTGGTTAGAATATACTTGACAGATGCATAGAAGAGAACAAGGGCAGTTTGTACTTGGGAATTCTTTTGAAAAATGCTTTTAAAAAGTATAGTCTAAAAATACTTAGATTACAGTAATTGACTTACATTAGAAAATCATTTAACCTTAAAGCATGATGAAAGAAACAAAAATACACAGCAAATAAAGCTCAAAATACATCATTATCTGAATATCTTTATCATAAAAATTTCAGATTTCCTAAACATTCTAATAATATTTCTTTTTGGAATACACATACATTGATAGTAAGAACAGCTCCCTGGGTACTGTCTGATGCCAGGGTTTCAGTGGTCAATTTAACTGGGGTTATCCCATGTTGGAGTGGAACAGCAACAGAGAAGAGAAAAATGACCATGACTACTTTTAAATTATAACAAATCTCTCTTTGGGGGACAAAAGCAGCCTTATGAACAAAGAAGAAATCACCAGAAGTTAGAAAATTCCCCTTTTAACCAAGCAATAGACCAAAAGATACTTGTAGAGAACCAACTATTACCGTTATATTAAATCTACACGAGATGAATAAGAAATATCAGACAAAGCCTTATCCACAAAGCTTATGATCTGGTTGAAAACCCAAGGTTAACAAATGTTAAAAACAAACAAACAATCCAACTAACATACTGAACTGTCCAGTTTAGGCAGTAAAGGCTGGAGGCAGTCTTCTAGTGATGGCAGAACAGGTGAATCACAGCAATCCTCCTGCTAAGACAATGTAAAAAGATGGACAATATAAACATATCTTCACACAAGCACCAAAGAGCTAATGAGACAGGGCTGAATTATCTGTCCAAGACTGATGAGGAGAGGAGACCAGAAAGATAAGCCCAACACGCAGAGCCATATCTGTCCTGAGGTTATTCACCAATCCTGGAAGAGAAGCTGGGATGAAATGGTGGCCTCTGGGGCCTAATATATTGGGGTCTCTAGTAGGCCAACACCTCCTGTAAGCTGGGCCTCACAGAAGGGAGGAAGTCACCATCCTACACATGGATTCACAGCTCAACTCAACACCTGAATTATGAACCTGGCTTGAGGAGTGCTTAAACTGCTCAACCGGGCAGACAGCAGAAGCACATGAAAATTCTAGACCTTGAATTATTTATATAAATATTTTTTATAAAACAATATCCAACATGTAATCAGTCACATGAAGAGACGAGACACCATGAGTCAGAAGTGGCAGGAATAATAAGCAACAGAATCAGACCTATGAAAATTTCAGGTATTGAAAATACAGGCAAAGACTTTAAAAATTATGTTTCCTATATTTAAAGAGATAAAAGCCAAGCTTACAGATTTGTCAGGAAATGGTCAATTATAAAATGTGACAAATTTGAAAAACACCTGAATAAAAATTTACTAACTGAAATTAGGAACTCAATCAATGAGTTTAATAGCAGACTAGATACAGTGGAAGAGAGAACTGGTAAACTGCAATTGAGAAGAAATTATTTTGAGTACAGCTCAGAGAGAGAAAAAGATGAATGAACAATAAAGAAAAGAGGTGAGAGGCAAGAGGCATAGGGAATATCATGAGAAATTCTAACATCTGTTTAATTGAAAACCCCAAAAGAAAGAAGAGGATAAAGCCGAAGCAACAGGTGAAGAAATAAGGGCTCAGGACTTTCCTGAATAAAAGACACCAATATTCAGATCCATGGCAGAATGGATAAAAATATATCCATATTTAGATATATCACAGCAAAGCTTCAAAGATAAAAACCGAAGAAAATAATTTAAAAAGCAGCCAGAGGAAGCTGCCTTAGACTGACAAATGAAGTCAGAAGACAACGAAATATCTTCAATGTGTTCAAAGAAAGTAACAACCCAGAATTCTATACCTAGCAAAAATAGTCTTCAAACATGAATATGAAATAAAGATAAAATTATCTGTGACAAAAAACCTGTACTCAATGAAATTCTTTTTCTCCCTCAAGACCCAGTCATATATTTATTCATTTTTGTATTTTCTGAGTACCTACATACAATGCTTGCTGAACTGAATTGCCATATTAGCTCAAATATATTACAACTATTGTGTTGTCAGAAAAGTCATAACACATTTTTGCAACGAAAAACATAGAAAAAAATACATCATGACTTTTCCAACAACCCAATAGAACTGCCAGAATGTATTAAAACAAAAGCAGGAGTTTTTCTGTTTTCTTTGCTGCTATGTCCCTCACCTAAACAGTGTCTGTCACATAACAGGTGCTCAATAGATATTATAAAATGAATTCATTCTTATTATTTTTTTGTTTGTTTGTTTTTGTTTTTTAGCTGAGCCATCCTGCCACCTGTCAGCAGCTCAGCGGCAACTCAGCTCCGGCTGGGCATCAAACTGCTGTTGCTCAGAGCTCAGCTCTCATTCTTGAGCGAGCTCTTAACCAACTGAGCCACTCGGCCGGCCCAGCCGAATTCATTCTTATTATTAATAGAACTTGAAAAACTATTAGATGTTATTATAACAGTTGAACATAATTATTTGTTTCCTTTGTTTATCCAAAAAGACAATACAGTCTTAACATTGTACATTGTAAAATTAGAAATACTCGTTACAAATTATATGCTCACAAGTATGGTTAACTTGAAATTAGGGGATGGGGAAAGTCCAAACTTCCTCAAGTATGAGGATGTGTTTATTAAAAAGCAATTAAAAAAGGTGGTTCCTAACTACAGTTCTAGTTTCACCCCCCACTGTGCTCTCCTCCACTATGCTCCTTTCCTATTCAGTGATTTGCTGTTCTACAAAGTAACCAGTCTTTCATGCATTCATGCCCAATACTGCTGCTTAGCCAATGTGCTCCTCTTCCACCCCAGTTCTACCCCCCCCAAAAAAAGGTTCTGCCTTTCTTTAAGACCTAGATCAAATATCATTTCTTCTGAAAAGGCTGCTGCAACACTATCACCCAGTGAGTAAGTAACTTTCTCGTCTCCATTTAAATAGTGCAAAGGACTCACACAGAAACTACTACATTGTGTGGACATTCCTTGCATATATATTGATTGGGTTGTTGGAAAAGTCATGATGTAGTTTTTCTATATTTTTTGTTGCAAAAATGCGTCTGGACTTTTTGGACAACCCAATATACTATCTACCTCATTAGAGCTAGAAGATGAGGGCTATGTCTTCCACTCTTCCATCTCCCTACCCCGCAAGCACCAATCCTAGTGACTAGAACATAGTAGATATCCACACCTGTTTGCTAAGCTGATGAAAGACAAAGAAAGAATGAGGAAGTATTAACAGATTGGAGGAGACAAAGAAGAAACAACAACTAAAGGCACCTGGGGCCCTGGATTGGATCCTGGGACAGAAAAAACACAGTAGGTGAAAAACTGGTGAAATTCAAATAAGGACTGCAGTTTAATAAACAGTACTGTACCAATGAATTTCTAATTACTGTACTATGGTTAGGTTATGTGAGTGGTTAACATTAGGGGAAGCTGAATAAAGGGTATATATAAATGCTACTATTTTTGTCATTTTTCTGTATTATTTTCAAAATATTTTTTAAAGTACTTGGATTGAATTATTTTCTCAAATTGTAGACATGTCACAAAGAAATGTTCAGTTTAATATAAAGTCCTCAGATACACAATGTAAACAAATAATGGAGCAGCCAAAGGAACTCTTGCCATATCTGTACAATCTGAATTTTACCAAGAATGTATTCACATACACACGTATTAAGTAAAATTAAAAATAAAACCAAGCAAATAAATTACATGCAAAGCACAAAGCAAATTTAATATCCCTACAAATATGTCTGTGGCCAGTGCAGTCAATAAGGATATACAACTGTGAGCCACCACAATAAGCATTCTCTGGATAATATGAAACTCAGTGATATACACAAGAATATGTAAATCATAATACATGAAATCCATATACGGGGCAGATATTTCACTCTGACACATCACTGCACATGAAGCCAAGCTCTATATAAAGCATTGTGACATGTTACAGAATAGAATATAAAAATATGTCCCTGATAACATTGTTGAGACTGTAAAACTAAATGTGAGAGGTCAGTTTAACTTAGAAAAAAATATGAATTACCAAAGAAAGCACCAATTCAATAAAACATTTAAAACTACAGATATAAGTGAAAGTGCAAAAGTGATCTACAAAACGAGTTATCGTTAGGGCATTACAATATCTCACAGGATTACTACAATGGCAACACCTGTATATAAAAAAAAAATTACAGATTTTAAGTACCACCTTTATAAGCAATACAAGTAAATTTTAAATCATCTTTCAAACACCAATAACAGTGGCAATGGGCAGCAATATTGGAGAGGTGGACTTGAATTAAGCCTTCAGCAAATGTAACATTTTGAAATGGTTTCAATTTAAGACAAAGGTGGGCCGGCCAAGTGGCATGTTGGTTAAGAGTTGGCTTGGGATGCCAGCTCTGAGCAGCAGGGCCCCAGTTCAGAACCCACATGAGGGCCAGTGATATTGCGCCCTCTACAGCTAAGATGGTGAACAACAGCTCAACCTGGAGCTGGGCTGCACTGAGTTGCCGGCAACGGCATAGGCTGCAGTGGGGCTGCAGTGGGCTGCTGTGAGCTACCATGAGTGGCTGGCCAGCCAGCGTGAGTGGCCAGCAAACGGCATGAGCTTTCTTGAGCTGCCATGAGCCGCTGTGAACTGCGTGCAATGGCCGGCGACCAATCTGCCTCACCTAGGAAAAGCGCAATGATAATACCAATATGGTCCAGTGAAGCAATATCCTCCACAACTAGACAGAACAAAAGGACAGCAACTTGTCTGTTCCCCTTCCCAGATTCCCCAACGCTTCCCCTCCCCCAATTCCCCAATAAAATCTTTAAAAAAAAAAAAAAAAGGTAACTAGAAAATTCTCTGAAAGACTGACGAAGGAAACACTCATTCTAGATATTCACTGCACTTAGTATCTGTCAGGCACTGCGGGAATGTTGGGGATACAAAAACATACAGCCCCTGTCTTACTGAGGTTTACAATGAGACAATACTAACAAATGTGATGATGTTATGTTAGTGACCAACAGGAAGCAATGGAAGCTCAGGACCTAGTCAGGGAAGGCCTCTTTGATTCCAGTTCCATTTACAATGCGATCGAAAGGATGAAGGAGAGCTAGACAAAGGGAGCACAGGTGTGAAGTGGGGTCCTGGGCTAGTGAGGCACCTGATGTGAAGGAAGATCTGATAGTATGCGGAGCATGGCATATTCAAGGAAGTGAGGAAAACTGAGAATGCTAGAATGTACGGTGGGATGAGTAGAAATTGCATTGTTCAGCCTGCAGCATGATTCTCAAAAACACACAGAGGCTTACATGGATGTTTGAAACAACTGATTCCCTCAGACTACATATAATAAATAGTTTATCATTATGGTTATCACTACTTTT
The DNA here is from genome assembly GCA_033961575.1 of Aselliscus stoliczkanus. Lineage (NCBI taxonomy): Eukaryota > Metazoa > Chordata > Mammalia > Chiroptera > Hipposideridae > Aselliscus > Aselliscus stoliczkanus. The sequence continues at coordinate 132,550,292 of CM066729.1, forward strand.
GTGAAAGTAAGAACATGCTTCAATGAAAATTTTTCTTGGGGTGGCAGGGTGGCTCAGTTGGTTAGACCATGTGATCTTAACAACAAGGTTGCCAGTTCAACTCCCGCATGGGATAGTGGGCTGTGCCATCCGCGACTATGCTGAAAATAGTGACTAGACTTGGAGCTGAGCTATACCCTCCACAACGAAGACTGAAGGACAACTTAACTTGGAGCTGATGGGTTCTGGAAAAAGCACAATGTTCCCTGGAAAAAAAAACATTGTTCCCCAATAATAAAAAAACAAAACAAAACTAGAAAATAAAAAGAAGTTTTTTTGCTTTTAAGGAAACTGTATAAAGCAAACTTTTAAAACAATGTGTCAAAAGGAAAAAAAAATCAATTTGCACTGAGTATACACTGGAATCATAACCTAACCAGGCAGCCTTTTAAATTGTTGAATTTTAAAAGATGGCTCATTATTAAAGCAATTCCTAATTTCTTGAGCCAGCTGCCTGAAAAAGTTGTCAATTTTAGCTGAAGTCCCTTACTCATAAAATCCTAAAATTTTCCAGAAGAAATAAATTACTTTAACCTTCCCAGTAAATATGAATTAAATATGATAAATATGGAATTAACTAAATCCAAATTAGTTCTAAGCATTTAATACCAAGAAAATATGTTGAAAGCTGCCCACACAACAATTCTTCAATTTAAAAAGAATTCATTTAAATAATAAATCTGATTGAATTTTATTTCTCTTTTTTGTGTGTGTGTGTGAGAACAGCATCTGTTTTCAGTCACAGGACTCTTAATTTCTGGATTAACTAATTATACTTTGAGGAAGCACAAAGCTACACTATGTGAAGAAAACGCTAGACTTGCTATGTTACACTTAGTAAGCTCTTGCTCCGCTTGAGGACACGTCTACTGAGCTTGCCCAAGAGAACAGGATAAGCAAGAGACACAGGCGAGGGTGCAGCTCTCCGTTGGGGAAGCCCGAAGTGATCCCCACAGGTCAGGTTGCTGCTTCATGTCTCCGGAAGCAGATCTACTCGTGGGCCTTGGGCATACAAGTTTTCTTTCACCTTTGTGCATTCTCTCTCCAAAGGGCAAATTTCTAAAATACAAGTTGTTGCTTGACTAACGTCAGGTAATGTGCTTCTTTAGCAAGATCCAAGTCTAATTCAACCCTTGTGGATTCTAGAAGCAATTAACATTTATGAGAGTGTTTAAAAATCTATTTCAAAGTTTACCAGGGGGGTGTTTAACTTCAGATTTCCCTAACAAAAGATATCTGCAGAGTTTCCTAACGTACAAAATAACTACACTGAATAGCCTATTACACCAACCCTCTCCCTCAAACTATTCGCCTACCCCTTGCCTTCTCGTCACAACCCAAATTCAAGTAATACTTCACATGACACTTATTTATCTCCCAGATTATCATATAACTACCATTTATGGTTAGACCCATTTTTTCGCACTTGACTGAACCATCCAATCAATAGCAATAAGGCCACTCTGCTGTCAAAAGCAGAGGGCTGCTCCAGCTGCTGGTTTCCCTGGGGCCCATGGGGGGAGCCATGTTAGAATCCTGCCAGGTGGCACAATCTGACAAGATCACTCTGCTCTATCACAGAGACACGGATGTCAGGTAGAGCATGAAATCACATGGGTCATTAATAAACCTGACTGTAATTAGGCAATACTGCAGAATAAGAAATGAAGGAACGTGTCCCAATATGTGTATAAATACAGGCCAATATGTCATAGCTTCCTCTGTACTTGCCTAAAAACTGGATATGACTGCCCATATTATAAACTGCATTTACAGCTGTTATAACTGCTGTTAAGGAGAAATAGAAGAAAATGAAATGCGCACATAAGAAATAACCTTTCTATTGGGTTGTAGGAAAAGTCATGACACATTTTTGCAACGAAAAACATAGAAAAAGTATGTTACGACTTCTCTGACAATCCCAATATAAGCAGAGAGGTAAGATTCATGGCTGAACTTTTGCATAAATAGATTTACAATATAGAATCTATATATCTGAATGACTTTAATAGAAAAGCTATTGAAAGTTGGAATTCCTCCTACAACCCTATCCCCTTCAACCTGTAACCATCACACATATGTATGCCAGACAGTTGAGTAACATGCCCAAACAGCCTAGAAATTAGAATATTTGTAGGCTGAACTCCACAGCTACTAAAGATATGCTTAGAAGGAAACCAGTCTAGAAATCTTTTGTAATATAAAAGGGAATATAATTTTGGAAAACAGAATCTGCTTTTTAAAATGTATTCGCAAACACGTAATGTGTCTTTCCCCAGATTATGGACATAATACACAGTCATTCTAGAAAATGTATCAAAATATTTTTAAAGATAATCTGAAGTGGATGTAAGAATCCCAAATATGGGGCAGACGGGTAGCTCAGTTGGTTAGAGCATGTGCTCTTAACAAGAAGTTTGCCGGTTCAATTTCCGCATGGGATGCCCCACCCCGACTCTCCGCAACTAGATTGAAAGCAGCAACTGGACTTGGAGCTGAGCTGCACCCTCCACAACTAGACTGAAGGATGACAACTTGACTTGGAGCTGATGGGTCCTGGGGAAAAAAAACACTCTGTTCCCCAATAAGAATTAAAAAAAAAAAAATACAAAATAATAATAAAAATCATGATGAGAAGACAAGGAAGGTACCAAGAGAAACCAATAACATGGTTCTATACAACCAGCATGGATCAGCAGGTGGACACCAGTCTAAAGTAAAAACAGTTAAAAATTATATTCCACCGATTTTTAAAATATGCTCACATGTATACACATATATTCTATCACTTAAGAGCATGAGTCCCAGGGCCGGCTGAGTGGCGCGGTGGTTAAGAGCTGGCTTGGGAAGCCAGCGGCCCTGGTTCAGGTCCCACATGAGGGCCATTGACACGGCCCTCAAAAAAAAAAAAAATAAATAAAGACCATGAGTCCCAGAAGAATGCAAACAGTGTTTCTCAAATGCCCTCACACACATTATACTCTGCGAGTCTACCCATAGAAATCAAAGAAAAATGAAGTTACTTTGAAGATTTTAGAGGAAAGATGTTTTACAAAATAAAGTATGCAGTCTCAAAATATATTTTCACAGTAGATTCTTTCAAGGATAAAGGAAAATACACAAGATCCTCTATCAAGAGTCAAAGGAAAGGATCTTGAAAATGTAAGGGGTAGGCTAGACAATATAAACAACTCAAGCCCAAGACCGCGGAGAATGGTAAAAGAAGACATAGCTTCCGTGTGTATGTGTACAGACTGCTTGCCTCTGTCCATAAAAGATGAGAGGCGATAGCAGTTTTATACAAATTCAAGTTTCCAGGCCCAGACAAACTTTCTCTTAAACGTAACGGGACTTACCAGGAAGGATACAGCTCTATGGATCACTAAGTTTGAAAAGTAACGGAGAGTGGCTGAGAAGGCTGAATATGAGTAAATGCCACCAAAAAAAAAAAAAAAAGTAAAGGAAGGAAATTCAGACAAGAAAATACTGCACTTGCCCTCAACAAAAACTTCAGGAAAAAAATTAGACAGATTTATTTCTGAGTATCATCCACAGGTGAACTAATTATCTCTAGAAAACAAGACGGAGTCACTAAACATCAAACCACAAAAACTAAGCTCATTTCTCCTCTTGCTGGACATTTAGTCACAGAAAATGCCACAGACAAAAAGGGCAGGTAACAAATTCTTTTTCATGCTATAATTATGGAGGAGAAAAAAAATTAGTTTAAAGATAGGTGAATTCACTAATTGATTTGAAAACTACAATACAACCAAGTAGACAGACTAACAGAGCACCAACAATGGGAGGTCCTTCCTCTGCCCTAACCTACTTAATAGATACAGGACCCCAAGTAAAAGTAAAACAGTGAGAACATTGCGGGAAAGAGACGGCTGAATACAAAAGCATATTAACCTTCTCCCTTTAAGTAGCTTGAGACCTAAGCGGTTTGGGGTGTGGCTTGGAAGCTGGGCACTGCTCATCCTCTAAATACTACAAATGCTCCACAAAATTGCCTATGCAAGAAAACAGGTAAAGAGCACTGAGCACTCCATGAAATACACACAAAGAGCTTGGGGAGAGAAATGCTGGTCTGCTGTAGAACCCGGACTGACCCAAACTTAAGTGAGAAAGTACCTCTGGCCATAGAATCCCCCTCTCATACAGAAAGCCAGCATCCATATAGCACCCGAGAGAGCTAAGGGAAGAAGCGCACAGCCGTGGGTGACAGGAGGTGAGCTAGGAGCTAGGCACTAGGGGGGACGGTCATCCGAGAGAGGTGTGGGGCTCAGTTCTGGCGTAGGGCTAACCCAGTAGTTCAGCCTGGTATCCAGCCAATAAAGAGCTGGACAGGGAATAATTCTGCACAATCAAGGCAATAAATGCTAAAGCTGATTTTAGGGAAAGGGCCTGGCCTCATTTTAATAAGCCTAGATTACTATCTTTTACTAGTACTTTCCAGATTGCTCATGTTCCCATTATTTTACTTTTACCCCTCAACCTCATCATATATACAGAGGATGCCAAAAAAATGTATACATGTTAAGAAAAGAAAAAAAATGCATTAAAATTCTAATACTCAGGCCGGCCAAGTGGTTCAGTTGGTTAGAGTGCGTGCTCTTAACAAGAAGTTTGCCTGTTCGATTCCCGCATGGGATGGTGGGCTGCGCCCCCCACAACTAGACTGAAAACAGTGACTGGAGTTGGAGCTGAGCTTGTGCCCTCCACAACTAAAGATTGAAGGACAACAACTTGACTTTGAGCTGATGAGTCCTGGAAAAAACACACTACTACCCAATAAAAATTAAAACAAGACAAACAAAAAGACATGCTTGAATATGAACAATTTTATAAGGTTCAAATGAGTAACTATTACAATGGGTTTTTTTGGTTTTTTTTTTGAGGGCACTGTCACTGGCCCTCATATGTGGGACTCGAACCGGGGCCGCTGGCTTCCTAAGCCAGCGTTTAACCACCGCACCACTCGGCCGGCCCACTATTACAGTGTTGTACACTGGCAAAGACTACCTTATTCAGTGTAAGTGCCCTGGACAGCACTGGGATGACAGGCAGTGTTAGGCTCCTTATGGAGGATGCACCTCTGACAAACAGGGCGGCCGACATGGGACCTGGGAGTGTGCAAACCAATGAAGGTAACCCCCTCTCAACGGATTTCTGCATTGCATGCTCTCTAAGATCCCTTCAGAAATAGTCTGAAAGCTCTTGCCCACTTAGTCTAAGCAAATTTTCGTGGGTTTGGTTTTGTCTGTAGTTAAAAGTGGAGAAGACGGGTGGATGTGAAAGGGATGTATCCTTCTAAGCGTGTTAGACAAAATGGAACACGGAAGTAAGAGAAGGGGATATTTCATCTGTTCCTGTACATGTTTGAAATATCACAATGTTAGGATCCAGACAAAGAAACAAGCAAAAACATCTTTTGATTAATCAGTTGCTGCTTCATCTTTCTACTTTTTCAGGTCAGGTTTTGCTACATTTTACTCTTAATGACTTACACACCATACCAAAAATGTCTACTACACCAATTTTTCTACACATTTCTATCTCAAATGTTATTAGACCACATTCACCTAGCATTCCCTCTCCGAAAACATAACGCCTCAGCGTACATGCAAGGCAGTCGCATTTCAAGGGGTAGATGGAAGGAGTGGTCCACTCAGGGTGCAGGCAATAAGGGGGTACCTTGCAGAGAATTTAAAAATAGTAATAAATGCACTAAAATCACCCTGCTTTTTATTATCACTTCGCACTGGCAATTCTAGACAGTTCCAGCTCCTCCCTGCGGAGGCCGACGGCTCCCATCATTGCCACTTCCCTTGGTTCACCACTAGCACCAGTGTTCAGCATCATATGAAGTGTTATACGGGGCCTCTTTTTTAACCTTCATTTTACAGACAGAAAAAGAGGCTCGGGAGACTGAAGTAAATGAGAGCATGGAGATTTACCCCCGCAGCCCGGTTCCCAGGTGTGCATGTTTAACCTACAAGCAACTACCACTCGGGGAAAATGAGCACAAGCAGCAGAAACCCCCAGGTCAGCTCAGCGGCGAGAGTCAACAGCTGGGTTTGAATGTCATCTTCCATTAGCCTACCTCCTAGCTTTTCCAACAGTCAATCAACAGTCGACTGCCTATAGCACAGAGAACACTTTTTACTTATTAATTCATTGCCCATTTCTTGACAGTTTCCCTAGAGAGTGAGGCAGGTTAACTCTGCCACATTCCTGGCCACTGTGGCCTGAGGCGATGATCTCTCACAACAGATGGGCGATGGTAAAAAACCGACCTCATGCAAACATTTTGGACTCCTTAGCATTCATTTTAATGGGCGAGGACATCTATGTTTACGTACCGTCAAAAATCCCTATACTAGAAATTTTTTCTTAATTGCTTTAATTTTAGATTATGCCTTTGACTGGAAGTCATCATATTGAGAGAATGCAGGATATAAATAAGTAAGAAGCCTGTGCATTTCTTCAATGGTTAATAATTTAACTGTGCAAACAACTCATTTCCTCTCCTCACTTTCTCCATCTATCAAGTAGAATGTTAAGTTGCAATCCCTAAAAGTTCAGTGAGGGTAAACTTTCTCTAATAATCTAAAATCGTTAGACCATAAAACTACAAACTGAAGCCACTGCTGCCAGGACCCTGGAAACTACAGGGAAGACATTCCTACTCAACCCCTCCCCCAACTGCTAATGGGGGAAAAGATACAAGAAATAAAATTGCCTTCAAAAATATAAACTTTAGGGCCGGCTGAGTGGCGTGTTGGTTAAGAGTTGGCTTGGGACGCCAGCTCTGAGCAATAGGGCCCCAATTCAGATCCCACATATGAGGGCCAGTGACACTGCCCTCTACAGCTAAGATGGTGAACAACAGCTCAACCTGGAGATGGGCTGCCGGGAGTCCCTCCGTTGGGTGTAGGCTGCACTGGGGCTGGCCGGCAGCTGGCATGAGCTTTCATGAGCTGCGGTGAGCCATCGTGAGCGGCTGTCCAATAGCCAGTGAGCAACTGCCTCATTCCAACATGGGCCAGTGAAACGAAGTCCTCCACAACTAGACTGAAGAACAAAAGGACAGCAACTTGTCTGTTCCCCTTCCGTGATTTCCCAACACTGTTCCTCCAATTCCCCAATAAAATCTTTATATATATAAACTTTAAAATCAACACATCCTAAATGTGAGCAGAACTATGATAGTGACTTTGGAGATGCAAAAAGAGCTTCCAAGTCTGGACTTCCAAAACACTGGATGTATTAACACAGCTAAAGAAAGAAAGTGTCAGACAGCAAGGTGGTCAGCCAGCCACTGATACAGAGGCTAAGGCAAGTGTGGTGGGCAGAATTCCAATATGGCCCCCTAACACATACACCCTGTCTAATTCCCTCCCCAAGGATGTGGGCAGGACCTTGAATATGATGGATTTCACTCCTGTGATTAGGTAATGTTATATGACAAGGGCGTGGGGGTTCTTGATGTAATTAGGGTCCCAAATCCACTGATTTTGAGCCCATCAAAAGGGAGATCCAGGGTGGGCCTGTCTTAATCAGATAGAAGCTTTTAAAAGGATGAGAGATTGGAAAGATGGGAAATGTATGAGAGATTCTCAAACTGACCCGAAGAAGCAAAAAGCTATGTTGTGGAGAGGGCCATGTGATAGGCTGGCCTCTAGGAGCAGAGGGCCTCAGTCTTACAACCACAAGGAACTGAGCTCTGCCCACAGCCTGGGAGCTTGGAAGAGGACCCTCAACCCTCAGATGAGATCACAGTTCCAGCTGACATCTTGATTTCAGCCTGGTGAGACCCTTGAGAAGAGGACCCGACTCATCCAGCAGTCCCAGACTGGACTGCTAACCCACAGAGATGATGAGGTAATAAATGTACATTGGTTTAAGCTGCTAAATTGTGGTGATTTGTTAAGACAGCAATTGAAAACAAATACAGCAAGTCTCCAAATAAGTTGGCAGTGCCCATCTAAACACTGTCCAGGACATAGAAGGCCATCCCTGTTGTGAGACAGAAAACCTGTAAGCATCTAACTGGTTTTTTTTGAGGGCAGTGTCACTGGCCCTCATATGTGGGACCCGAACCGGGGCTGCTGGATTCCGAAGCCAGCGCTTAACCACCGCGCCACTCAGCCAGCCCTGTAAGCATCTAACTCTTTTGGTTAAGATGCCATGCTCACCAATAGAAGCTTGGTTTTCTACACAGGTCTGCCTTCAGGAAGATAATATGCTGGCCATTCTAACTGATTATCTCAGTGCTTGGGACAATTACTTCTTGGGCAAATAAACACAAATACACTGGTCCCTTGACTTCATACATCAGTTTCTTTTCTTTCTTTTTTTTTTTTTTTTTGAGGGCACTGAACCGGGGCCGCTGGCTTCCCAAGCCAGCGCTTAACCACTGCGCCACTCGGCCGGCCCCATACATCAGTTTCTTTAGCTAGACTAATGCGAGTCTATCCCTTCAAAAGAGCTCTGCCCTTGATAACCAGAGAAAAATTTGATGAAGCTAAGAATACAGCCCTGGACTGTATTTGTTTTCTATTGCAATAAACAGTAGCTTTAAAGAAACATCAATTTATTAGCTCACAGTTCTGTAGGTCAGAAGTTCAGGCAGCCGCAACCAGGTTCTCTGTTTAAGGTCTCACAGAGCCAAATGGAAGTGTTGGCCAGGCTGGGTTTGTATCTGGAGGTTCTTGGGAAGAATCCATTTCCAAGCTCATTTATTTAGATTGTTGGCAGAATTCAGTTCCTAGTGGTTGTAGAACTGAGGTCCCCCTGTCTTTGCTGGTTGTCAGTTGAGGGCCACACTCAGCTTCTAGAAGCTACCCACATTCCTTGGCACATGGTCCCCGCCATCTTCAAAGCCAGCAATAATATTTACGCTTAATTGAATCCTACTCATTTTTTTACTGGGCTCTTGAGATTAGATTAGCCCACCTGGAATATTCTCCCTTTTGCCATACAAGGTAATTTCATGGGAGTGAGTGCTGTCTCAACACATTACATGGCCCACCAATACTCAACAGGAAAGGAGTCAACAAAGGGCAAGGGTCATTGGGGCTCATTCTTAGAAGGCTTCCTATCACACTGGACCATGGCAAATCCAACAAGATCATGAATGGCACCCTCGGAGGGCTCCTGAAAGAGAAGAACCAGCCATCTCCTTACACGAGACACCTCATATACTACACGGACTGTCAAAATTTCCACTAGTTGTAAAGCAGTTAGGATAGTTCCCTATTTCTTTACCATATCCTTAGAGCTACATACTGTTAGTTTTTATTTCTTCTGAGCTGTATTCTTATCAATGTATTCTGAGCACACAGAAATTAAGCAAAAAGAACAGACCAAATATTTACTGGACACCTACTTAGTATGAGGCACGTTGTTCAGCACTATGAAAGATGGAAATATATACAAGTTAACTCCTCTCAAAGGGACTGATAAATAATGCAAGTCATAGAAGATAATATAAGATGAGTAATGATGCCACACTTAATACTAGTCAGAAGGCCAAGAATTAATAAAATATTCACAGCAAACTGCACAGCTTTTAATGCAAGTCTCAGAGCCAGAGTATTCCTATAAATGTCACTGGTGAAAAGTAGACATAAGGACCTTTAAAATTGACCGATATGGTTCTAAATTTGGGGGGTTTAATTTGTATGTAATTTGTATGTGAGAACAAGAAAATATGTAAGATGAAATGCACCCAAGTGGTTAGCTATTTGAATAGTGGGATTATACATTTTAATTACATTTTTATTAATTTTTAAATTTCCTCATTTTTTTCCAATAAGCACGTAGAACTTTTATAACCAGAAATCTATATGTGCATTTATTTTGGGCAAGTCATGGTATTTGGTCCAACCAACCTTTCCTTCAAGCCTCGACCTGTGCCCCTTGCTCTAGTAAACAAAGGCAGTATTCACATGGCCCGAAGGAAACAAGCTTGTTAACAGCAGGAACAAGAGGGGTGAAAATAGTAGGGATCACGATAAACTGATAACTTAAGACAACAGATATGGTGAGTATAGAGGAGCTATGGGGGAAAGGAAAAGATATGGAATGGGAAGTGAGGAAGCCCCAGCTGAGAGCTGAGAGCTGACAGCAGAGAGCAGGGGAAGCAAGGACAGAGAGACCAGAGGGGATAAAAGGAGAGCAGATGGGAGATGGGTGGATGAGTGGATGAGTGGGTGGGCAGGCAGACGGAGGAATGGACAGACAGCTGGACAGAGAGCCAGAGCTAGCATCCAGTTCTCCTAGGGATCCTCTGATTTCTAAGAATTTTCCAGCCCCTTTTTAACAAGTGATTTTTCATTCCTTTCAACCAAAATGAGCCCAACTAAAATGGCATCTAAAGACATTCATATACCTAAAAATTAAAACAAAAGTCACGTTTTTAAAGGTCTCCTAAAAAAGACAGTTTCTTAATTTAGATTTCTGGGGGTTTTCTACTTCCTTAAATCTAGTTCCTTCCCAAAACTGGGGGGAATCTGGGGATCACCCCACCCCCAGCACTAACAAACAGAACAATCCCAGCCAGACAAGGATTTGCCTATTAGCTACGCTATCTCCAGCAAGACAGCAGCCTTATTAAATTACAACTGTTTGAACAAGGTCAAGCGCTCAGAGTTTAATTCAAAGTGTTTCCAGGTATAATGCTGTCAGGTCAACTTAAACAAGCCAACAGAGGCTTGGAGGCTGATTAAATATTAAAACAGAATCTTTCACATCTGTTTTTACCCAAGGATGAAATTACTGTACATCACTTCAACTAGCTCATTAATACACTATACACACATCTTGCCTCAAAGGTTACAGGAATATCAATGCTTCAGAGGCCTGCGGTGAAACCTGCCCACACAGCCAGAAGTGAGGTCACTGCCTACTTTCCAGGACGTCAATATTTCTTTATAAAATGTGAGAGATAATCAGTTAGACATAGACACATTTTAAATTAAAGGATGAAAACCGCCATGAAGTTGAGCCAGTTGCTTTTGATCTGAACCTATTAATCATTCATTCAGTTAGCTTTGATAGGTAACTTGATAGCGCACGTTAGCAAAGATTTTGATACAACAGTAATTATTTTATAAAATGGAGGGTTGTCACATCCAAATAGATGGCCACAGCGATTATGCTTTTTACTTAAAAAAGCACAAATATAAAAAAGGTACATATAAGTATTTCAAAGCACAAACACAGGACAAAGTACACTTTCACGGTATATTGTGTAAAAGGGCAGCTGCAGATGTGGTACCTTAAAAACTCCTATACCAGAGAAGGACACCTGGACAAAGAGTCTGGAATTAGAGTATTTCTCTGCGTTTAACACCCCCATCCTGAACCCAGTGAACAATTTAAAAACTGCTTTGCAGGTATTATCTATAGTGTAGACTGTGGTGGCTCTTATTTGCGGCCGCTATGCACATTTCTCCTAGTCCTCTGCTACATCACCCCCTCTCTTCTGGGGAACCCCACCTCCACTCCTGGTACTGGAGACCTTCAATAACAGTGTCCCTTCCCCCTAGCCACACAGGCACATCCTCCAAGCCATAATCCCCAGGCCTCTGGTGACAGCAGCAGGTCTAAGGGGTGGGCACATGCCTCAACAGGCTATTTCTATACACGGATTGGGAGAGACATTACTTTGGGGGCTGGAATTGCTCGCCTGGCAAGATATATGGGCAGCCATTTTCCCATTCCCAAGAAGAGAAGCAATATGCCAAACGAGCTCATACACAGAGGGAGCAGGGCTCAAGGTGCAGAGAAACAGCCCTGACCACAGCCTCTGAGCAAGTGGAGCCACCTCATCTGAACGTCATATAGCTCTAGATAATATTAACGTTAGTTAGTCAGATTTATCTGTGGTTAAATATTAACAGTAAGATAACGGAAGGTGCAGCTAAACTCACAGTGTCCCCAAGGATGCTACTCCTCTCTCTTTTCTGAAGTTCTACAAAACTTCAACTTCTACAACATTACCTAGAGGTTTTATCTTCCACTGCTTTCTTACTGTTTCCCATGTGTAACTGATGGGAAGTTTTCAATTTCTTGTTGCTATGTGTTAAAAAGAATATAAAGATTGCTTAAATTGAAGGTATTTTAAATTAGTTCAATATACTCGTACACTAGAGTAAGGATGGGAAATTCGAGCAATGCAGTATTTGACCGCAAAGAAAGATGCTGGTATGGATGTGTCACTAGTGTCATTGCGTATTGTCATACCTCATACACTCAGGTTTATTTTCAAGAAAAGAGATGATCATTCACTTACTCAGGAGTAGAGGTCACCTTCATACCCAAAGAGGAGTGGTTACAGTGCACAGATCCGAGCGACAAAACCTTCACAATCAGGCTAAGGAAAAATTACTCAAGAACATTTTGTTGGATTACGGAGTTAGTAAACTCCATTTAGAATGGTGACATCAAATTTTTCATAAAAATAGCAGTTGCTGCCATAAATACATGAAAACATTGTCTTTCTTTGGATCAAATGATTGTAAAAGAATAATTTCAGAGATGGAAAAAAAAAATCAAAGGTTCATTTTTTTCCCCAAAGATATATAATTACATTGGGAAATGAAGGTGACTGTAAGAAGAGAACTGTTTCATGCTTCTCTTTTCTGCCCTAGTATAGTGTTAAATAGCATTTCAGAGGGAAAGCCATGGGACATGGAGCCAGGAGGCCCAAGCTGGGGCTCTTGCTTTGTCACTGGCTGGCCATGTGACGATAAAACAGACAAGGGACAAAACTTCTCTTGAACCTGTTTTCGTAGCTACACAAGACTCATGCCTGCCTTAGCCACGACATGAGTAAGTAGTGAAGACCCACTGAGATGAAGTTCAAAACGAAGCATCATCTGAAAACAATACACAATTATACAAGTTGCTGTCTAGAGAAAATAAATTCATTAATATCATGTGCTTCGTACAAACGTGATCTTAATCTTCTTTCAATTTTATAAATGAGAAAACACAGCTCAAAGGGATTACTCTGAACTTGCACCCAGTCACAGAGCGGGTTCGAGAAGGTCAGTCCACAGCCCCCAGTATTCCCATCCCAGCCCTGCCTCCGGTGCCTGAAGAACAAGGACGCTACACAACCTGACTCGTGTGGATCCAAATCCTACGTGGCTTTGCGTTTTTTAAAAATGCATTTCCCATTTGTCTGAGAAGATAAACATTCTGTAATAAACACTGAATCGTTGTTCTTTTTTACTGAACTAACATAGGAATTTATTATTGACAAAGAAAAAGTCCAGCAAATATACATAAGGGGCTACTGTGTCTTGTCAAGCACAATAATTTAAAAGTATCTCTCTGTCTGCTATGCTTGGTATGGTTAAAATCGTAATTTAATACGGCAAAAATACGTGCAACTGAATTCTTTATATATATATATACTTTTATTTTTTTTGAGGGCAGTGTCACTGGCCCTCATATGTGGGACCGAACCGGGGCCGCTGGCTTCCCAAACCAGCGCTTAACCACCGCGCCACTCGGCCGGCCCTATATATATACTTTTAATTAGCTTCAGGTATACAACAAAGTGCAATAGTTATACTTTTTACCCCTCAAAGTGACAACTCCCCTCCCCCAATTCTCCCCTCCCACTTCTCCCCCCCCATATCACACTATCTATTACAATTCTTTTGACTCCCTTCCACCATATAATCCACATCCCGTGACTGTCTATATATTCAATTACAGTTGGCATACAATATTATACAACATCTATTTCAGGTATACAGTGCCGTGATCAAGCCTCTACTCCATCCGTGAAGTGGTCTCCCTAACAAAACATGTGACCATCTGACACTCCACAAAAATTTTAACATTATATTCCCCAAACTGTCTTTCATCTCCCTGTGACAATACTGTAGTTACCTATTTATGCTGTCTAATCCTTTCCCCTTCGCAACTGAATTATAGTGCATTTCCTATGGAGTTTTCAAGTTCTAAGAAACAAAATAGCCCCCAAATTTTCAATTTTTAGTGTCAAAGCAGCAACATAGATCCCCGCTTATAGGTTCATAGGGTTCACTTAATGAATTAAGCTGTGGTGAATACATGTACATTTTGAATAGGGTTTATTACAGAAAAGCTAAAACTTCCTGACTTGTAATTTAAATCATGATGCAAGCTAATGTCACTTAAAAATCCAAGTCCATCTTAGATGAAGATCAGGCACCAAATAGATGCTAAGCTTCCTCTTTTACATTCTGGAGGATGTAGGCCATGTGCCTTATTATGAATTAACAGAAAAAAGAAAGTCTCTAGGTCGTCGTGAGTTATTGGATTTCCCCTGCCCACGAGGCTTAATGGAAGTAAAGGTAACTACTTAGCCAAATGGAACTAAGGGGTATGAGGCAAGGTGGGCCACCTCAGTGCAGAGGGAGCTACAATACAACAGCTGCTAGGCTAAGCCACCACTGCAGGTGCCCTGCTCTAGGTACACATCAGATTCCTCTGGGACAGACATTCCATGGCATATGGGGGTGAGGGGTAGAGGAGCAGGAAGGAAAGGCTCGCTGGGGTGCATGCCAGAGTGTGTGTCTGTGTCTGGGCTTGTTTCAAGGGTGGAGAAGGATGCGGTGGAACCAGAAGGTTAGGGTGGAGGATTATAATAAAAGCATTTGAATACTTATGGAAAAAGGGCTTCTGAAATCTTAAACCATTAAATTTAAACACCAGTAGTTAATAAAACGCAAAGCAATTTGTTGAACAGAAAATAGAATTCCGATACGACACAGACTTACGCTACACACAAATTCACACTTGAACAATATAATTAAGTAGCATAAACCATACTAAATGTAAAGTCAATAAATTCTTTTTTGATTGTTGAGCCCCACCACCAAGGAAAAGACTGTAAGGAATTTAACAGGAGGAAATTAATCATCATAATACTTTGGTTCAATACTGATTTACAGTGAAATAATGTGGGCATTAGTACAGTTTACTTGAAATAAGATTTAAAGCAGCACATTTAAAAGAAGCAGAATTCATTAAGCAACCTCTCAAAAGGATCATTCCCTCTAATTATTGCTTTTATAACAGAAGACAAAGGCAACCCAATGTAAGTTCATAAAAATCTACAATTAGCTGGGAAAATCTTACCAAACAGAATTAGAAGAGAAAGGATATTTAGAAGCACAAATAGTAAAAAGTTCTGTTATTTCTAAAAAGGCGTTTGCTCTTTCTTTCTACTTGTAACTATTTAAAGTAGATAAATACTATGGGCCAGATATTGTGATAGGTCCAAGGGAAGGAAGGAATAAAAGGAAAGACCAAGCTGGGTGCTCTGGAAGCTTCCAGTGCTGGGGTGGAGGGAAGGAGGGTTATAAAAATCATCACAACACCTCCAAGACAAACTGCTCTAACCTGGCCTGGAGGAGCTACGGGAGAAGGAGCTGCTAGCTGATGGGGTGACTGGAAACTCTTCACATCTGAACTGAGTCTTAAAGGAGAAGGGGAATGAGACTGAAAAACAAGGCAATGCAAGAGGGAAAGTAAGGGATTCCATATTTCGTGCCCCCCCCCAAAAAAAACATGTGTGAAAGGGTACAAAAGGATGAAACAAAATAGTTTTAGAGAATCATTGTACAGAGAAGTAGTAGGGGAGGACAAAAAGGAAGGATGATGGGGTGCATAATGCTGGAAAGATTGATGGGAACAAGGCTATGGAAGACGAACACTTCAAACTATGGAATTAATTAAAGCTTTATGCCTCACACAACAGGGCCTATTGGGAAGATACTGTAAACCTGAATCTGTCATGCTATTTCCTAAACCTTTCAGTATTCCAAAGTACTTAATAACTATGATTCCTGTTTTAATGGCAAAAAAAATATGATTAAATGACAGAATGAAAAGACAACCTATAAATGGGAAAAGATATTTTCGAACCATGTATCTGATAAGGGGCTAATAAATAACCCGAATTTATAAAGAACTGCTACAACTCAACAACAACAAAAAATCCAATTAAAAAGTGGACAAAGGACTTGAATAGACATTGCTTCAAAAATATACTAATGGCCAACAAGCACCTGAAAAGATGCTCAACATCATTAATACTAGGATAAAGGCAAATCAAAACCACAATGAGTAATCACCCATCAGGATGGTCACTACCGAAAGAACAGAACAAATGTTGGTGAGGGTGTGAGAAAATGTTGGTGAGAAATCAGAACCCTTGTTCATTATTGGTAGGATTGTAAAATGGTGCAGCCACTATGGAACACGGGATGGAGGTTTCTTCAAAAATTAAAAATAGAACCAGGGATATATCTAAAAGAACTGAAAGCAAGACCTCAAAGAGATATTTGCACACCCTTGTTCATTGCAGCATTATTCACAATAGCCAAGAGGTAGAAACAATCTAAGTGTCCATTGAAGGATGAATGAGTAAAGACAATGTAGTAAACACATACAATGGAATCTTATTCAGCTTTGAAAAAAGAAGGAATCCTGTCATATGGTATATGGATAAATCTTGTGGACATTAGGTTAAGTGAAATAAGCCCATCACAAAAAGACAAATATGGCATGATTCCACTTATATGAGGTATCTAAAAGTAATCGAACTCTTAGAAACAGAAAGTACAATGGTGGTTGCCAAGAGTTTGGGGGAAGGGGATAAGGGGATAAGAGAACAATGTACACAGTTAATACTATTATACTATACACTTGAAAATGGACTGTGTTATGTACTTCACATTTTAAAAATGGTAAACATGGTAAATTTCGTTTTTCACCACAATAAAATAAACAAACAAACCACCACGAACAAATACCAAAAGTACAATTAAAGCTTGCAAAGTTTCAGGCTAAATCATAAGGGGTCCCTAATGCCAGTATGGACACATGTATTAGCTATGTATTGAGTTAGCAACTTCACAGTGTTCGGCTTACAGTGACATTTCAGCATTCTGAGATGCCGCAGTAATTGCTGGCAAGTTGTATGCCTGAAACCTGCAGGTACAAAATAAGTGCAAGTGCCCTTGGTTATAAAACCCAGCTCTGGTCTGCTGGTGCTAGACTGTGGGCTGTGCCGTCACAGGATTGTTCAGGGCTCAGTAACCTGAACTACTGATGTGTAGCTAGGGTTTAAATAAGAAATCATCATCTTAAATAAATAAAGCCAAACTTTCAGGTATTAAAAAGTCCAAATCAAAACTAATGCCATCCAATGGGAAAGTGTTCCCCTGAGACCAGCAGTGTGGGGTCAGGGAGTGAAAACAGGCAAAAGTGAGGAAAAGGACCCAGAAAAATCTATCCACTTGTCTGTGGTTCTCTGGCCTGGAAAACATCTGCCAATCGCAGGCGTCCAAATGCCAGATCTCTGTAGTGGAGACCTCTGGGACCTCTGGCTCATCCCTCACAGCCCCCCTCAGCTCCTGCCCCTCTGGTTCACCCAAAGCCTCTTCCGGCGGCAGTCCCACACCTCGCTGCCAGTCTCCGTAGGCAGCGAAGGTCTTTCAAGATGACTCACAGCTGCTGCCCTCCGCTCAGGCCTGCTGGCCGGCAGGAAGTGTCAAGCCTGTGCTGCTCCCCAGTTCCAGCGCCACCGCTGCTCTCAGAAGAGAGAAGGACACCAGTCTCTATTCACAGACATCTCTAAACTCCAGGGCGGACACACCACACTCTCTCAAAAACTCTTTCTCGGACCGGCAGAGTGGCGCGGTGGTTAAGAGCTGGCTTGAAACGCCAGCGGCCCCGGTTCGGATCCAACATATGAGGGCCAGTGACACTGCCCTCTTTAAAAACAAAACAAAACAAAACAAAAAAAACAAACTCTTTCTCGCGATTCCATTCTAATCCCATGGCAGCACCTGGATGGTGACTGCTGTTCAAAAAGATGTCATTCTCCTCTTTTGCAATCAACCCCAATCTCTGTGTTATTCCCTTGGAGCCTTTCTCAACTGATTGGGGGAGGAGACAGAGGGAAGAACACTCCACTCCAGGAGTTCCTTGCATGGGATCCATTTCTAGTCTTCCTGACACAGCTTAGTTATAGGGTGGAAGGTGTAACAGCTGCTACACCCATTGGGCCACCTCCTGACGAGCCCTGCAATGGATGCTTCCAGATAGAATCTCTCATCAGGCTGTATGTGTACTGACTACCTTGGTCAAATTTTCAGACAACAGAAAAATTCCCATTTAACCTGTTGTATACATCTGTATGGTCACAGGATAGAAAAATAGTTAAGGACTATATCAAACTGGGGTACTCTGTTATCAGTTATCCAAGGTACCGCCACAAAGTCTAAAATTCCTCAGAGAACAATTTGAAACTCAACTCCATTAAATATTTAAGTAACTGCATAGATAAGCTACCGTTGCACAGAAAAAGATGTCGACACCGCTGAACGCACTGCCCATCGGTATCACCGTGCAATAGCTTGAAGTGTCTGTCACGCAAAGCTTCAAGCTCTGATCATGTGCACAAAAGGCAAAAGGTCGTTAGCGGTATCGGTGCAAAACGTACAAAAGTAAAGGCTAACATCATCTGTATTAGTAATGGTGTGCGTGTGTGGGCAACTAGCTCTATCCAGGAAGGAAATCTCGGTAATTTTAGTAACTCTACTGCCACTACTAATTGTCCCTGCGTTTACCAGTCTCTCCAGATTCAAATTTCAGGGCAAACACACGCAGCCGGCTGAGCCAAGGAGGCAAGAGCAGAAAACGCCCTTGTGACCTGCACCAGCTTCCCAGCAGAAGGCAGGCTCCCCCGCGGCCCAGCAGTGGGCAACCTACAGCGGACAGCGAATGTCCATTACAAACATTCCCTACCATCTTCCTCACAGAACTCAGGATATAAGTCAAAACCACACTGACAATGACCAACAATGTTATTTCTGTCAGTCCACATTACATGCCAATATCGTCCTTATTAAAAAATAATTTATAAAAGCATATCACCACCACAATCTGCCATCATCAGTCAGAGTCAACAACAACAACAAAAAAATGAAAGCTCCCAGAAGGGCGAAAATCATTAATGCGAGGCTGATGACAAAGATGCCAGGAGATTATTTAATATTTTATGTCAAATCATGTTAATTGTCATGTTTAAATTTGTCAACTGTTGCTTGTTAAAAAATCCATTTATTAAAATAATCAATAATCCAGGGTGTGAAATTATTTTTTAAAGCATCACAAACACAGATGAATAAGCATTTCAGTGCAATTCCTTGTACCATTTGGAGAAAAATAAGGAGCTCTAATGAGCTCCATCCCCACCAAAAAGGCAAGAATCCCTATCCCAAAATGACCTTCCACATTTCAAATTCCTAAGGTCAGCTCAGCTCAGGAAGGCACCTGGGGAGCCAAAACCAGACTCCAGCAAGTTGGCGGAGGTTTCCTGCCAAAGGCAGCACTCAAACAGCAGCACCAGCTAACACTGAGGCGGAGCTGGCAACGGAAAGGTGGCCGGGTTAAAAGAAAGGCTGTCAGGGGCTGCCAAGCCAAGAGTAGCTGTTCCAAATCGACTGCAGCAAATGTAACAAGGGCCACAGCTTTCCCCAGACAACACTCCCTCATTTTCATCTCCCACTAATCTTGCTCAGTAAATCTTTGGTGTTCTATTGCACCTCTTCATACAGGGCTCTGGGTTCTTTACCTTCATTGAACGGGGATAAATACTAGGTCTGCTATGATCTCCTTGGAAAGAGAAGTGGTTATTTGTCAATGCTGGCAGGCAGGTAGTAAAAAAAAACTACGCTTGTAGCACAAATGTAATTTGGAAATTCAAACATTTATACGCCAAAAAAAAAAAAATCCAACCCTGTACTCTACATACTTTTTTGTTTTTTTGTTTTTGGGTTTTTTTGTTTGTTTGTTTGTTTGTTTGTTTGTTTTTGAGGGCAGTGTCACTGGCTCTCATATGTAGGACCCAAACCGGGGCCTCTGGCCTCCCAAGTCAGCGCTCAATCACCACGCCACTTGGCCGGCCCGCTCTACATACGTTTAATACAAGATTTGAATATGTATCATAAAACGCTTAGAAAATAAACTTGAAGTGACCAAATTTTTTTAAAAAAATCAAACTAATGATGGTACAAACGATTAAACGTAAAACATAAGCCTACTGAATCAAGGTCAAACTCCTAATCTTGACTCCTAACCTTCTCAGCTCTTCATGGTCTGGCCATGACCCACCTTTTGAAATCGTACTTCCCACTGCTTCCCTTTCCCATACCTGTTCTGCATACCTGTTTGTATGCCTGTACTGCTCACAGTGCTTCATATTCTCTTTTGTGCCTCTGTTCACAGTGGAGAGCCCGCCTTCCTTTCCTTCCACATCCCTCCTTTAAAATCACAGGTCCAAATGATCACCCCAAATGACATCTTGGCCAACAAGTCTTCCTGGATTTCCCAGGAAGGGCTCTCTCCTCCTCTGGCTCCCACAGACCTAGCGGTCCTCTTACAATAAGCTACACTTCGTACCTTTTTAACAGTCATCTTGTTTATAGTGTCACTCTCGGTGTTTACCTTCACAATGCACTCTTACTTATGGAGACATACCCACACTGGGCTCTGTTTGCATGCAAGGATCCCCCGGTCAGGCCTCCTGGCACAGGAGACCCAGTCTCCAACCTGTAGCTGGTCACCTGCTACCTGCCTTGCTACCCCTCAGATTTAAAAGGCCATTTACTTCTTTGGTTCTTTCCCACTAGCGCTTAGTTCTCTAACCAGACAATGCATTTTCCCTTTAAATGACATTGGGTAATGCTCCTTGGTTGGACCTGTTTTTGACTCACCATAAAATTCCTTTATCCAAACAGTCGGTAGGAGGGACACAACCGACCAGGCTTGCCCCAGAAAAGCCCCAGTTGGTGGGGGGTAACCCTGCAGTAGTTACCCCTGGCTGACCTGATGCCACTTTGCAGACTGAGACCTTCAAACTCTACACAAACAATAACGGTTACGATAGAGCAACTTGCCCTGGGCTCTAGAGTCCTGCTCTTCCTTTTCTTGGACCTCAGGAGTCAATTCTCTCCCACTGAACTTCCATGGCTACTTAACTTCGTCATGGAGCTGAACAATATCTCAGGCATCCAGGCCTCAAAGTTCTCAGACGAACTAATATCAAGTATAATGGCTGAGACGGCTCGGATGACATAGGTAGGTGTCCACGCAACTCTGTTTCAAATACAGACATATAATTTTTCTTTACACAGAAGTGAATACAATTTCATTGTTAAAATTCAAATAATACAGATGATATAGATGAAGTCAAGTCTCTACTGACACCTCCTCAATCCCATCCCATTCCTTTCTTATTGTCCTTTATCAATGCATTTACATAGCATCATTCATCAAACCTAAGATCTTATCACTTAGAACATGCGTCATGCTTCACCAAGAAAGAAAAAAAATCTATTAAACTATGCTACTAATTGTTAAATACACTGACTTCAGAAATGTTAAAATGTGAAAAACATGTTTTAGAATCCATGAAATACAATATATCTAGAATCGAAATGAATTTAGTATATATAGATTTCATATGCACAATACATATAAAATCTATAAAATGCAATACATAAGGAAAGAAATATGTCTAGTTTTGAGGAGTTTCGTGTTTTTTTACACCAATGTGGCAATTCTGCAATTTCTTTTTCTCACTAAAAAGATGTCTGGGAGTTTCCCACATCAGTTGCATACAGATCTACCATGTCGTTTAGAGGTGCTGCGCAATATTCCAGATGCTGGTGTACCCCTGTGCGTCCCGTTATTCCACTATTTCACTGTTACTAACAATGATGGAATAAGCATGTGCCCATGTGTATTTTGCTAGTTATAAAATTACTTAATCAAAGGTATGTGACTTTATTTTCATAGATATTGCCAAACTACTCTCCAAAGAGGTGTCAACAATTTATATACTCACTGTATGTAAAGTATGCATATACCAGTGTTTCCTCGCTGTTGCCAAAATAGAATATTAATCTTTTTAATTTCTGCCAATCTAATAGGAGAAAATCATATCTGATTGTTTTGCAGAAGGTTCTTTGTGTTCTCTATATTTATCCTTTGTCTATTACACATGGCCTACTTTCTCCTAGTCTCCTGTTTTCTTTTAATTATATTTGCAGTTTTATCTTTGGTGATACAGGCATTTCAAATCTTTGAAAAATCACACTTACTCATCATTTCCCATCTGTACCCAAGATCACTCACATAGCGGTAATATTTTCTTCTAATAGGTGACTCATTCTTTGCAAACTCCACTGGGTCCTGGCCTGGCAGCACTTGGAGGAACATGGGATATGCTCCCACAAGCCACATACTGGAGAATTTCCACACAGCCCACCTCTGAAAAGAGCAGGTGCCAGTCAGTGCTCTGCCAGCCGATGGGCACCATTTCAGGAAGGACTGGCCAATTCCCTTCCTTAATGTCTGAGGCAGAGGCTTAACCCATTCCAGGCTACGAGTGCCAACCTGGTCAGCCTGACAGCGCGGCCCAAGGCCAAAGACCAGGGACCGGCACGCAGAGAGGCAAGCATCCCACTCTCTGTGGCTGAGCTCCTGAGCCAGGAGTGTCTGGACACCTTGTGTGAAGATTACGGCCCTACCTCCCATCTCCCTCGGTCTCGGATGTAACAGACTGCCTGGGAACTGCATCCCTGACCTGGCAAAAACAAACCCAGAGCACTGGATAACTCTGATGACTAGATCCTGACAGGCCCTGCTGCCAAGACACAGTCCATGTGACACAGTGCCCT
Organism: Aselliscus stoliczkanus; assembly: GCA_033961575.1. Taxonomy (NCBI): domain Eukaryota; kingdom Metazoa; phylum Chordata; class Mammalia; order Chiroptera; family Hipposideridae; genus Aselliscus; species Aselliscus stoliczkanus. The sequence goes on from CM066729.1 coordinate 132,573,100, forward strand.
GTCCCCAGGCTGGCTATTTTCCCTGCACATCTGCACCATGAGGTCAGATCATGAATTTCTGCAGCCAGCTCCCCCTTTTACTGGGTCTCCTGCTCTTACTCTATAATCTAGTGCTTCCTGCCCATCTGAGCTTCACCCTCAGGTCCTCCTGACTCACCCAACTGCCAGAAAGAGGGCGCAGGACAGTTAGGTTCCGAGTTCCCTGCTCCATGCGGCGCTAAGTGAGCTCTGCTAAGTGAGCTCTGCTCGGTGGGCAGGCCTGAGGCTGTGGAGGGATCACTGACTGGCAGGAACACATACCCCTTTGTTGTAAGGTTCATGATTTACTTAGCAAAAAACACAGAACTTAGTGGGCAAGTAAAGTGGTTGGACAGAGCAGGAGCAAAGGCAGCCTGTTTTTCTGTGGCTTTTTCTTTGCCTCTGGGGTTCCAACCAAGAGCACAGTCAAGTGAACTCAGGTGGGGTCTTGGCAGTTTGGGGAAAAAAAAAAAAAAAAAAGCTAACTTCTTGCTGTGGCTTACCTAACAATCACTGTTAACGAAGATATTTATATTCATTAGACATTCCTGGTTGTTGAGCCAAACCCGGCATGTGTGTGTGGAAGGGTCCATGTCTAAGGTCTCTGCCTCCAGCTTTCCCAAGTCTTAGGAAAGGCCACGTCCCAGAAGTGGTGAAGTCCTGAGGGGCCTGCTCAAACACATCTGGAACTCAGCAGACCTTCTTGCAGTGCACCCCTGGGGAAATCCCCATCCTGCCTCCACCTTCTCTCACCCCAAATTAACATTGCATGTAGAGCTGATATGCAACTTTATGTTCCCGGATGTAAACAGTTCATCTCATGCTGTAACAGTCCCAGCCTTTCTACAATGCACTGAAGCCAAATCTTGATGTTAACAGCCATACTTGGCATTCTGTGCCCCAAAGGTACCCCCTTGGACAGAACTCACCCCTTGGCCTAGTGAAGCCTCAAGAAGACTGAAATAGAAAGCTCCTTGATGGGACGACCTCAGTTCCATTTACCTCCAGCCTCCACATTTAGTTCTTTATACATAGAAAATAGTTTCTAAATATTTGTTCAATTGATTATATTGGAATTATTTTTGAAAGGAATATTTGGCTTCTCAAAGAAGTTCATTTCTAATATATTTATGTCTGATAAACTTGTATCTTTGTTAAAGAAGTCTCTCCCTATGGCTAATAGCAATTCTTTCCATTATGTGCTTCTAATTTAACCAGCCTCCATTTCCCAACCAAAAACAAGGAATCTTGAGATCTCAGGATGCCATTATACTAAATGGAAATTTTCTACATGCTCAAGTACTGTGCTATCTAATCTAGTAACCACTAACCATATGTGACTAGATTTTAATTTTAAAGAAAATTTAAAATTTAATTCCTCGGTCTCACCAGCCACATTTAAGTACTCAACAGCCACATGTGGCTGCCATATTGGACAGCAGAGATATGGAACACTTCCATCATTCTTTTGGTCAGCACTGCTCGAGATGCATTATGAACCTTGAAAACACCCCAAATTCTTAGCCTACCGCCAGTAAGTATCAGATTGTCAAAGTACCATAATTAAATTTAAAAATATACTGCTCCTTTAATTAAAACAACAAAAGGAAACACTCTTGCAGATGAGCAGAGTTTTTATAATAGATTAGTCTCATCACAATGAAAAATTGTAACACAGCATAGTTCTCATCTATCTGTGATCGCCAAAATGAATATGCTATGCAGATGGCAGTGCATACTTCGAGCTACATGAATCCTCTCTCTGGACAAATAAAATTCTGGTTAACTGTCATGTAGGGAGCTAATTTTTATAGAACCCTTAAATATACTGTGCAAACATCTAGAAAATTTTCAGCGCGGGGATTTCTAAGTCATCTAAGAGTTCAGAGTTTGAAGCTAAGAGAATAGTTGGATTGAATACGTTAAGTATGTATTGGAACAAAGGAATACTCTATGCAGGGCACCCTCCCTACCCCTCCCCTCTAAATGCCAACATTCCCTAACAGATAAAATACACACATAAGGAGTTAGAGAAAAGGGACCTTCTATTTTTATTATAGATGTCTAGGGACATTGAGACTCCAGGGTGAAAGTCCCAGTCAACAAAGTTACAGCACTGCAACAGAAAAGCTTTCCCCCCACAGTGAAGCAGCGAGAGGGATAATAAGTACACAAGGAAAAATCAATCGAAAACCTAGGTGGATAATGATGGATAGAAGGAGAAAGCAGCCTGGAGGTAAAAGACAAAGATAACAACTTACCCAAGTTTGTCAAGGTATAAAGTAGTGCATTAGAGTTTGAATTTTACACATTTTGGGTGTTTGTTTGTGACTTTTTCTCATGGGGTTGCCCACCACACTGTCTAATAAATTGAGCTCTAATTACCCACGGTCATTCACCGGCTCTTACTGAAATGTGCTCTACCTAAAGCAGATCTACACTCAAGCGGGCCACAAACAACTCGACTTTGTTTAGGCTCAGTTTTTCTGCTGGATCCTAAGGCCTAAGACTTCCTACTAATAAAAAGGAAGGTCAAAGAAAACACATCCCTAAATATGGACCGAAGGGCAGCTGGAAATGTGAGGGGCAGCCAAGAACTGGGAGCTGGGTGATGTCACCCTCCTCCCTCCACACCGTCTCCTCAAACAGTGAACGTCCTTTCAGACCTGACTCCAGTGTTCTTGAAGAGTGCCTTATCAGCATGGGATCGAACTGTACTTTCTCCTTTGGAACATACATATTCTGTGGCAAGACAGGAAATCCGTAGACCACAGTGGGTAGAACCATATTGGACTCACACACCGACCTTGACTTTACTGGGAAATTCTAAGTGGTAAAAATTTCATCAGGGTAAGAGAGGAACAAATGAGAAACCTTTTCCCTTCCATTTTACACATCCAATATTTCAATTCTATTGCCAACTGTTTGTAATCTTTTTATAAACTCTCAGGACCTCAAAAGAGAACAGTGGATGAGTCACTCTCCCAATAGCATTTAAATCATGAGGAATACATTACCATATGCACACTATCATTCACTGAAATTTTTACTTAGCTGTTTTCCATACAGAAAACCCATATGATCATCAAATGTATATTATAAGCATGTTACAGGTTCCCGGAACAAAATTCTTAAAATTCAGAAAAAAGCATGTGGACCAAAAAAGCATTAACATGTCAACCCTCAGAAAAGAGGATTAAAAGGCTTATAAATAGGGCCGGCCGAGTGGCGCATTGGTTAAGCGCTGGTTTTGGGATGCCAGCGGCCCCAGTTCGGATCCCACATGAGGGCCAGTGACACTGCCCTCTACAGCTAACAACAGCTCCACCTGGAGCTGGGCTGTGCGAGCCCCGGTGATGGTGTGGGCTGCAGCCCCTGCTGCAGTGGGCTGCCATAGGCTACAGTGAGTGGCCCGCAGCCAGCGTGAGCGGCTGGCAGCCAAGAGTGAGCTGCCAATAGCCGCGGTGAGCGACATCCAGAGGCCAGAGACCCATCTGCCTCATCCGGGAAGAGCGCAATGACGATACCAACAGTGAAGCAACATCCTCCGCAACTAAACTGAAGAACAAGAAGACGGCAACTTGTCTGTTCCACTTCCCCGATTCCCCAACGCTGTTCCCCTCCACCAATTCCCCAATAAAATCTTTAAAAAAAAAAAAAAAAAAAAAGGCTTATAAATAAAATGTTTCAACTAGAATTTATCAGATTTACTAAAAAAAACTTCTTTACTGGGACATTAGGGAAGAAATTAACTTTTTAAACAAAAATAATTTTTAAAAGTAAGCAATCTTACAAAATGTTTATCTAACAGAATCCAGGCATGCTGGCTACAGCGTCTCTATTGACATACCTAAAAAAAACACAAATTACTATGAAATAGGTCTGGAAACATGTGGCCCATGTAGAAAAGTCTTTAACAAAGAAAGGTTTCTTTCTAATAAATTACATTACTATTCACAAAGTGGAACAGCTTTTACATAGATGCCAGCATTCATTTCATAGTCAGTAATATCTTTACTAATAAGAGAATATGTCCAAATATCACACTTATTGTTTTACAAAACTTAATTGTCAGAGGCCAGTACAGAGAGGCGCGGGGGTAGTTCCGGGTACTGTCTGATAAGAGGGTGGCTGCAGAACGAAGTTATCATTAAATATTAACTAAAGGTCAAACATGTAAAGAAAATGTAAAATATGCATCAGACAGTTTTAGGATGAGGTTAAGGAAAAGAGGCAGTGAGCCAGGTTAATGAAACAGTAAGAGGAGAAATAAGAGGAATCTGTTCAAACAGGGACCGGGAGATGGAAGAGGAAATCCTGACCGAGGGGCAGCGCCCCAGGCTGGCAGTGGAGCGGAGAAGAGGACCCGAACTCCTGCGGCCCCAGCAGACCTCCAGCCCAAGTCTCAGCTTCAGGCAGCAGCGGGGGAAGGGAGTGGGAGGTTCCCTCGGACCCTATTCTCTCAGCCCATGTCACCACCAACTCAAGTCCCATTTCCAGGTCAAGCTCACAGCAGGAAGCCTGGTGTGACAGGAGGGCCTCGGGTGTCTAGGTCCACTCCCACCTGTGCGTGCCTGGTGGATGCGGGCAACATAGGGATTAACATTTACACTCTGCCTGGGATAACTTACAATTGTATTCAGTATAATCAGTCAGTTAATCAAAAGCCTCAATGAATGATATCAGGTTTTCGTGTTTTGGCAGAAGGAAAGAAGGTGTGTGGAATTTGAAGCTGCCCAGAGGCCAAGGCAGGCAGTTGAGGGAATGGAAATGCCACCATGAGAGGTGAGCTATGGGCTAGCACCTCACATTTTACTGGTTCAGCTCAATGAAGCCTTACAGTCACCCTCTGGCTGAAGGGGAGAGATCAAGGGAGGGCAACTCTGAGGTATAACTGCCCTAAATTTTGGCAGAGAACCCCTACCTGTTCAATCTCCACTGAAGCTCTCTATTACTTGTCCCTAACTTATACTTTCTGTGAAATTTCTTAAGAAAGAGCTAGCGGGGGCTGGCCGAGTGGCGCATTGGTTAATCACTGGTTTTGGGATGCCAGCGGCCCCGGTTCAGATCCCACATGAGGGCCAGTGACACTGCCCTCTACAGCTAACAACAGCTCCACCTGGAGCTGGGCTGTGCGAGCCCGGTGATGGTGTGGGCTGCAGCCCCTGCTGCAGTGGGCTGCCACAGGCTACAGTGAATGGCCGGCAGCCAGCGTGAGCGGCTGGCAGCCAAGCATGAGCTGCCAATAGCCGCGGTGAGCGACATCCAGAGGGCAGCGACCAATCTGCCTCATCCGGGAAGAGCGCAATGACAATACCAACAGTGAAGCAACATCCTCCGCAACTAAACTGAAGAACAAAAAGACAGCAACTTGTCTGTTCCCCTTCCCTGATTCCCCAACGCTGTTCCCCTCCACCAATTCCCCAATAAAATCTTTAAAAAAAAAAAAAAAAAAAGAAAGAGCTAGCAGGCCACTCCAGGCTTGAACATAGTCATGGGAAACAATTTTAAAAGTGTAAATTCTTCTCATTTGTAAAGAACTTTTTTTTATAGCAGGTATATATATTTTACCCAAAAGAAAGCTCAAGGATGGTGGAAGGCGCGGGTCAGACATGGCAGAGGGGTGCTGCTAGGTATACAACTAGGTCATTTTTTCAAAACTGAAAGGTTAAGTTTGTTTTCCAAACTGGGAAACAGGTGTGAATGTCAAGTCTACAACATCAAAATCACTTCTTCAAAATGTCATGTGGCTTTCTTGGAAATATTCTGTTTTGAAACAACAAGTGCTTTTTCTTTTCAAGCTTCAATACACTAATTTTTCCACTTCACAGGTGAGAAAACTAAGGATCAGAGATGAAGTTCAAAGTCACAGAGAAGATAGAGGAACCAGTACTCAAACCTAGAACCAGCCCAAAGATTCTCTCTGCCTTGCCCCAGGGACATGAGCAAGGGACAAGGGCACCTTGCAAGATGCATCACTTTGCCTAAATGAGGAGAAAACAAGTCGAGGCTCTTCCTAGTAGCACACACAAGTTCACTGCAATTTCTTTAAATATTTAAAAGGTTTAAACAAGTCTGATTTTACTGTAAAGAGACTTAAAGATTTATTTGTTGAGATAATAAGGTATCTTGGGGATAAAAATAAATTGTCTGTTAAGATATTTATCAATACAATTAGTACGTACAGGGAACAAAATGAGAAGTAAAATTGCTCAGAATACCCAACAATGCCAAGAACAGGCCCACTTTCTGGCTTAATCCATGAATGTTGGTATTCCCAGAGGCCTGTCCTCGCCCTGTAACCACTGTCCCTCAGGTTCCTCCCCCTCATCCCACACAATTTCGATTAGAAATGTCTCAACACTTCGATCAGACTTCTCAGCCCTATATACCCACTGCTCTGTACCCACGGCCAGGGTTCTCCCTTACCTCAATTAGCACATCACTCCCTGCCTCTCGTCTCTCTACCCCACAATCTGCCTTTCACTCTACTTCTACCTGTTGTGTATATAAACCATAGACCCTCTCCCTCCTCTGCTCCAAAGCCTGCTTTATTCTATAAATTTCTTCACTGGACACAACTCGGCTTTCGTCTTCACAGCTTCATTTCCCACCACACTTGCCCTATTCTGAGCCATCCACGCTTTTCGGCCACCTGCCACCCAACCACTGCCCAAACATGCCACCTGGATCCCACCTCCGAGACTCTGGGCTCACTATTCCCTCTTCCTAGAATGCCTTCCCCACTTTGGGGCCATCTGTTGCACTATGACCTTAAATCTCAACCTAAAAATCCCTCCCTCTGCAAAGCCTTCCCCAGCAAAACCAATTTCTCCTTCTTTGAGTTCAAGATCAAGGTAACGTTCATCCAAGGCCAGTTACTAGTGTTCAGCATTAGCATCAGCTGTGTATGAGTAGTTATTGATGCCCCACTAGAGTCTCCACGATTGACCACTATGTACTATATACTATGTACTCAGTAAATGAATGTGTGTGAAATACCTGACGAGTCACCGTCTGAATGAGTGAACCCCATTAATCCTTGAGTTTCACAAGGGAAAGAGAGGTGTTACTTCTGTATCCTGTCTAATACCAGCAACTCTGAGCTGCGCAAAAAGTGCTTGCTATAAACTCAATACCATCAGAGCTCTTTACAAAAACATCTCCACTGAGTTGTGGTTTAATGCCATTCCTTTCTACAGACTGAGAAGTGAGAAATGTCTTTTGGATATACTTGCACAGAGGTTTAGTATCATTCAGAAACATTTCGTTTCAATACAACTATTTATTTGTTTTAAATTTTTCTTTTTGTACAATCAGCAGACATTATTTTCACAACAGATATTTCCCTTTTGGGGGAGAGGAGAGAAAAGAGTGGGAAGAAAGATAGTCAGTTTTATTACTCATTGTTGATTCTACAGGATTAGAATCCAAAACAAATAACCTTTAAATTCAGAAAAGCAAGAAAAACATTTTCTCTTTTCAAACATCTATACTTCCGTATCTGATAATGAGACTCTTATAAACCAAACTTTCTTTTTTCTCCTTGGCTTCCATAATGTTTAGAAATAAATTATTCATTCTAGACATAGGGTTTATCTGTTCTTTCATCTTAATTATTTTGATGTCTTGAAAAAAAGATTAGTATATTAAATACATTTTAATAATCTAAGTGACTTAAAATCATTTTTGGATGGAAGCATTAGTATAACCACCATTTATAATAGCTGAAATTAGGCAGATTGACTTTCTGCAGGATCAAAATTGTAGTAAAGCCTTGAAAAAACATTATATATCTCCCAAATCTTGGCAAAATCATCCCGCCTTTTCTAAATTATTTCAATGCGTTTTAACGAGCTTGTTATTTCAACTGGGCTCTTTAAACCATCACATATTCAAGTATCCTTGAAAATCTTCTTGTGTAAAGCATTGGACTGTCCACATTGACACATGAAACCTTATCTCTGCATTGCTCTGCTCCCAGAAACCCTTGTGGTTGGCTAAATTTTGCCTTGGAATAAAAGGTCTACTTAAATTGAGAAATAATTCTGTATGATAATTACCAAAACAGTAACTCCTCAAAATAAAATTTTGCCTTAGTCCTTGGAGATGCCTAAGAAATACCACAAAAAAAGTAAAGACTAACTTTTAATAAAGCAAGTCTTTCTGTGCGAAAAGTAATGTCAGTGACGAAGAAAGAACACATAGATATCCCCGACACCCCATACGGAACAGAACAGGCATGCTCCTAAGAAGTTGAAGCCTATTTCTATGGCCACTGTAAAAAAATGTGACATACATAAACATTTTCAAGCTCTTCAAATAGTGGGCAATGTTGACATGAAGTTACCCGTGTAAATATTTGTTCCCTCCTTGGTTTATAAGTTTCATGGTGATAAAATTCTGTACATAGAGCCACTAATTAAAAAGGAATCTATTTGCCTTGTAGGATGCTTCAAGTTTGGTGTTTATTCAAGATGAATAAAATGGTGCACACTAGAAAGCAATGGAAATTAGAATTTTGAATTTGGTTTTAAAAGTTCCTCCTGGGAAGGAAAAGAGGTTTCATTTGTCAAATCTAAGAGCTCCTTCAGATGATCATTTGTATAAAGATGTAGCAGTATAAAAAAATTAATATCTCCCCTGACCTTGAAAGTAAGAAAGGATGATGTGCGATGAAGAAGCAGCAAATTAAGTGAGAAAAAGACAATTTTCCATTACTTTGATTTTAGGGTCACTTGATATCACATGACACACACAGATGAGCACCCAGTACTCCTACTATTTCCTTCTATACTAATCTGGAATCTAGACCTTAAGCCTGAATTGACTTCTTATAATAAGCACCACTGACACAAACAATGAACAATTACTGAGTTCTTACATGCCAGGGACTGTGTGAAGCACTCTATATGTATTAACTAATTTAATTTACCAAAAAGCTCTGTGAAATGAATACTACTATCCCCAATTTATCAAATAAAATATTTTTTAAATGTAAAAACACATCTATCTCACACAGATAAGTAACTTCTCAAGATTAGTAACTTCATCTACTGCTAAAAGGTCCAGGACTTAAAAACAGAGTCAAATCTACATAAATCGATACTGGGCCCTCCCTAACCCCTCCACAAAACATTTCAAGGCCCCCACAAGGATTTCCTCTGGTCTCAATGATGCTCTATCTTTCTCTTCACTGCCCTGGGGCTCTGCTTGTCTGATCCACAGGCTCCCCCAGATAAGCTCATCTTGTCTCACTCTTTTAAATACCAGCTACACAGTGATGGTCTCAGATTTGTATCCCCAGTTCAGACCTCTTACCAGAGACCCTGACCATCCAACTGACCACCCAGGGTCTCCATGCGGATGTCTAATAGGCCTCTCAAGTTCATGGCTACTGATTTCTTTTTCTCCCAAAGCACATGCCTACATCAGCCTCCAGCCTTCCCTGCAGTAAACGACTCCATCATTCACCCGGATTCATCCTGTGTCCCTTCTCTCCACATCCTTTTTTCATTCAGTGCTTTTAGCTTTACCTCCAAAAACTATCTTAAACCTGTCCTGCCCTTCCCCCGCTGTCCCCCACACCACAGTTCTCTTGCTTTCCCTCCCATGGCTGGTTTCCAGCTCAGGTTTTTGCTTGGGCTGCTGCCTCTGCGTGGGACACTCTCCCCAGGAGCAAAGCTACATCTTCAGTGTCACGCAGGTCTGAACTCTAACTTCACCTTCTCCGAGAGGCCTTCCCAGACTACTCCTACAAAATCTTCAGAGTACCTATCACTTAACAAACTAAAGGAATGTGCAGTTTCACCTGGTAACATGTTTAAATGTAATTAGGCTCCTTGAAGGGCGCATCTGTTCTGTTTACTGCTATTGCCTAGAACATGCCTGGCACACAACAATATTTGTTGACTTCAAGACTGGACGTTCAGGATGACTATGAAGTCAGCTAAGAAAACGCTGACTTACAGCCCATCAATCATTAGAGAAATCAACAATACAGGACATCCCACAGTAGCCACCCAAGGGAGTTTACCGTTTGCTTTCTTATTCCCATGGGGACTGCAAGAACTCTATTTACAGTAATCCTGTGCACAGCTTTCCAACTTTTAATGGTAACTTGAAGTAAATAATACATTTTATATCATGACATATATATATATATATAACTAAAACATTACATACTCTCTTTACATGGGACATGCTATGATGTTTTTAATTATTCTCCCCCCCCCCCCTTAATGCTGATAGCCACCTACTACTAAATTGGTTTCACAACCAACTAGGGGGAGACAATTCAGTTTGATGAACACTGGTCTTGTGCCTATAGATTTGGTTTTCTGGATAAAGAAAGTAAAATTGTTGCCTATACCTGATAACTTCCAATGAGTCACTTCACCTTCTGAGCCTCACCTCACCTGTAAGGTAAACCCCTGTGCTAACCATTCAGAGTGGCCGGCTTGAGTAAGAACAGATTGGGAGTGAGAGCACCCTGGGAAGGAGATTCTCCTGGGATTCAGTCTGTACCCATCAGTGGCTGCAAGGGTGGAACTTCTCCCTCCCTCCCTTCCCTCTGGCCCCCACATCCAACCCATCAGCAAGTGCCATTAGCTCCACCTCCAGCATACTTCAGATCTGTCTTCTATCACCTGTTACACCCCACTCCCCAGACCTTGCCTCCATCATCCCAGCTCCTCCCAGACCTGCCTGGCTCCCCTTGCTCCCTATACCTCTTCCCTCACACAGGAGCTTCAGTGACCTTTAAAGTTTTATTTTGAAAAAATTTCAAGCCTACAGAGAAGTTGCACGCATATTACCATAAACACCCATATGCCCTCAACAATTTGCCACCTTCTATTCCTCTTTTTTCTGCACCATTTGAGAAGCTGCAAAGATTGTGACCCTTCACCCTCTAAAGAAAAAGGACATTCTTTTCATAACCGCAATGAGGTATCAAATTCTGGAAATGTAACACTGATGTAATGCTATTATCTAATATTCAGTCCATATTCAAATTCTGCCACCTATCTCAACACGGTCCTATATAGCAATTACTTTTTTTCCCAATCCAGGATCACGTATTTTGTTTAGTTGTCGTGTCTCTCGGTGATTTGAAAAACACAAATCAGATTATGCTGTCCCCTAACTTTAACCTCTGCTGCAGCCACATGAGCCCCCACTTCACAGAGCCCTTGAGTTCTCGCCAAGCTGACCCCTTCAAATCCCTTCATCTCTCCCAGGGAACTTTCCTGAGCACAATGTCTATAGTCAGCCAATTCCTTGGTTTTTCGCTGTCTCACCTCACTCTTAATTTCCTTCATATCACTTGACAGTCTGTAATTACCTTGTTGGTTCATTTGCTTATTATTGCACACTAGAATATAAATTCCATGAAAGTAGGGGTGTCTCTGAGAACAGAACCTGGCTCAGAGTAAGTAAGTACTCAATAAACATTGAGTTTGAATGAATAAATGAAAGAATTAATAAACAAACTGCTAACAACACGAAGCGGCCATGTCAGAGCCATCACCATGGAGGGCTGCACACTTAGAGGTACAGGTCGGTGAGCCCATTCTCTCCCACGGGATGGACAGTACAGCGTGTGGTCACAGCCAGCTCCCTTCAGCATCAATCCTCACCCTAAGGTAAGCACTGGGGAGGCCCGCTAGGCGAGGAAGAAAGGGGTGGTTTAGAGTGTTAGAAAGACACACATCCTCGGCTTGGGAGGGGGAGTTCAGTTATAAAGACAGGCAGGACTGGCGCTGGGGTCAGAAGATAGCGTTCACCCCGCTCTGTATGGCCCTAACTCTCTCTGGGCCTTGATTTCCTTATATGTTTTGTAAGGATAATGCCTACTTGTTAGCCCATCTAAGAGGGGAGGGTGCTGTTAAAAAGAGAGGAGGTGGCAGGCCCTTTCAAGCTGAAAGGAAAACAGACTCCTGAATAGAAGCGAGGAGGAAGTAAATTATGGCACACAACTGAACCAGTCAACTCTTCTTTATTAACAATAACGTGAGTGAAATGCCCAGCATTGTGTCTGGCACAGACTAGGTACTCAATAGTTTCCTGCTCACTCCTGTTTGGCCCTACTTAGACGAAGAGCAGAGAGCAACTCAAAATATGCAAAAGATGCTAACAGAGCCTTAAAGACAAAAGCTGTTTCTGGGCACATGGGCTCCCATCTTTGCAGTGATCAGAGGAGAAGATGCACCAACCAATACTTGGGAGGATTCTCCAAAAGCAACTCCAGCACGGGCCTTTTTAATTGGGTGTCTTTTAATTCCGAGATTCTGTAATTTTTAAAACTGAATTAAGTACGTCCACGGGGTTGGCAGTGTGGAAGACATAAGCAAGTTCCAGACATCATCTCTGCAACCAGCCTAGAATGTCAAGGGACACACAACTGAAGAGCTATAGATAGTAGCAATGAGCAAGGTGGACAATAAAGACCATAATGCTATGGCAGTACAAATGAGGAGAAACCACCAGAGGCTAGGAGACTGTTAAAGAAGTGGTAAAAAGTCTGCTAGAGGAGTATCCTCTGTTAATGAACGTTGGTGGTAGTTTGCTTCTTGTGATGCTGGTTCTGGCCTCGACACATGTATTGACACATCAAGGACAGGAGGCATATCTAGTGATTGCTTTAACGTCCACCACAGGCTCCAAAAGCGTGTGGCTACTTGGCAAACATTTTGCTCCACAGAGCAAGGTGACCTGGGAATAGCGCAAAGGAGACAGGAAAGATGGTAGAAGAATTCCGATGGGAGAGGGAGCTGAGGAGAGGGGTGAGCCTACAGGAGAATCAAGACTCCAGGAGCAGGGTGTACACAGGACAGACTGCAGAAGTAAAGAGCGGAGGGACTGGGGAGATCAAACTCCATCTGCTTTCCCTCAAAGGCAAACCTTCTAACCCGAAGTGCAAGACTAAGTCTTCAAAATGTCAGAGATTGAACACTAGTGTTTTTATTTGACTCTCTACTTTTTTCCACCTGCAGATGTCTACAGGTTATCTCTGTTACGATTTTTATAATACCAGGCCGTTGGCTTTCTTAGATACCTGAGGTATCTGATTTATTTGAGACCTTCCTAACAACCACTATATATCCCCACAGAGTTATATATGACACACAGTCTCCCTTTTAACCAACCTCTAGACTCAAACATCGATAGATCATGTCTTATACTATCAATGTTTGCATTGTTTAATTTGTCTCATTAGCTCACAAAAAAGTGTTCCACAGAAGATAAACAGCAATTGAAATGATCTCTTTTAATAGATAATTTATGTTTAACACGCAAAATAAAAATGAAACAATCACATAGGGTCTACTTGAGGTTAGCTGACATCTGGTTGGGAGGTTCACGGGTTATCATTCAACAGATTCTTGCTGCCACTCATCCTAGATGGAGATATAAGTAGCCCATGCAACGCACCTCTAAAACCAAGGTCTGCAACTCCAGGAACCTGCCCCCAGGACTTCCAACTTCCATCTCATGTTTAAAATATCTGTTTATTACCTCGGGAACAGGATCAGACAACATGATCGTCCAAAAACCCTCCACATTTGGTGAAAATCTGCCCAACTGTTTCTGGGCAGATTGTGTGTTTTTGCAATGGGAGTTAACAAACGGAAACTTCATTTTAGCTAATAAATAACATAACTACTTGTACCAATCAACAGAGGTGAGCAAAGGGATACGGTGTCTGACTTTGTGGAGCTTCTCCATCTAGAGGGGACAACTGAAGTTATAAACTAAACAGACAAATAAATATGTACTGTAATGAGTACTAATAAGAAAAAGTATAGAGTACTTTGTTAGAATTACTAAAGGGACTTCATTTAGACTGGGAGGTTCAGGGGGATTAGGAAAAGCCTTTTTAAAGAATTACATTTAAAATGGAAACTATTTGGGCCAGCTGAGTGACTGTTGGTTAAGAGCTCTCTCAAGAGTGTGAGCTGAGCTCTGAGCAACAGCAGTTCGATGCCCAGCCTGAGTTGAGCTGCCGTTGAGCTGCCAACAGATGGCAGGATAGCTCAGCTAAAAAAAATAAAATAAAAATAAAAAATAAGGAAACTAGGAAACTATTTATGAAATAATAGTATGTTTTTTTGTTGTTGTTTTGTTTTTATTTTGAGGGCAGTGTCACTGGCCCTCATATGTGGGACCCAAACCAGGGCCGCTGGCTTCCCACGCCAGCGCTTAACCACCACGCCACTCGGCCGGCCAATAATAGTATGTTTTTTAAAAAGCAGAATACACAGCTGCAGATATGCTTTATCTGTATGTTTTATTTATATGCTTTAATCAATACGCCTTATGGATTATAGTTATATAAAGGGACACAGACATATCTGGAAGAGAAAAACATAACAGTTGTTAGAGTGATAAGATGATGGACAGTGTTCACACATCAAAATTTGTCTTTAATGTTGTTACATTATTTTTTCAATAATTAAGACAAGCACAGACATAGAGTCTGAAGCACTAAATTTAGGAGAACTTTTAGCTTACTCTTAAACTTGACCAAAAAAAAACCCTGTGGCTTAGTTAAGAGGCTAATTGTCATTAAAATAGCAGCTGGGCAGCAAGGGAGCATGAGTCTTGGAGACTGAGAGCCCGGAACTCCAATAAGGCCCAGGCACTAATTGGCTGTGTGATATTGGACGAGTTACTTACCCGCCCTGGGAGGCTGTTTTATCATCTCTGAGAGGGAGCTAATAAGACCTGCTTCATAAAATTGGGAGGATAAAATGAAAGTGAGGGGCCAAATCCAGTGGCCGGCACAGAATATGTGCTTAATAAATGTAGGCAGACATTATGATAATTACGACCATATAAATCCAGATGAAAACGTAGGTTTTGAATCAAAAGTCTCCTGGGCCCAACAGATGACCAAACTAGAAAAATCAAATAGCTCCTCATCAGTCACTGTTAAATGATTTCTCTCTGATAATAAGCACATCAACTAGTGGCTACAGTCATTTTCTCTGAGGCCACTTACAATGTACGCAGAGTAAAACCAAAAAGATCAGTCCACGAGAAATTCTCCTAAGGGAGAAATGAGCCACACGATTTTGGCAATTTACTAAAAACAATTAAGAACCCTTTTATTAAAAATGAAGCCTCCTGAAACAGTTTCCAGAAATGAAGATAGAACCCATATAAAAATATGGGAGATGCAAAACAAAATAGCCCTACCAACAAAAATTATACAGATGGAATTTGTCAAGAGATGATGATATCACAAAGGCATACTCTAGTTTCCAGAATATCTGTAAAAATAAATTAAGAAAACAACAACTCCATTATCTATCATGCATCTTCAAACACAGACTCTGCCATAAAATTAGAATACTTCTAACATCAAATATTATGATAGGATATTTTCTTCAACTTAAATCAGGTGTAAAAAAAAAAAAGGAAAACTTTTTTTCAAGCATTCATCCAAACACTCAATAAAACCACTGCTTTAAATCATTTAGTTAATTGAGCAAAATGTGAAAACGTTTTTGTTCATTCCCTTCCATCGGAACAGAAAACAGTGTCAAAGAGGAAGACAGCTTTCAACCACTGCTTTGTTGAATACCTGGATTAGACTGACCACCCTTTAAGATAGTCTTTGTGTACTTCAAAACCCAAACCAAGCCACATGGAGCAGCTGCTCACTGACCAACTGGTCTGCAGAATTCAATGAACGACAAAAGGTTACCTTAATTCAATAAGATAATCAGTACACATTTACCCACCACCCAGAGTCTAACCATCTGCAAGGCGGCAGAGCCAAATGCCTATAAAACAACTGGCAGTGCGCAGACAGGTCCTCGTGTCCCTCATGTCAATGACATTTCTCTCTTAGCAACAGCTAAAAAGAAGCTGAACTCTCAGAAAATTTCCAGATATCATGATCCAACAACTTGTTAGTAAGTTATTTTGAGTACCACTGAGACTTCCAGGCCAGATGGGTAATATGTTTTATTCAATTGAGTCTTGTTGGGGGATAACAAAATGTGAGACAGACACGATCTGGATCCTTTCATTGTTCAAGAGGCAAAGCGACCTTGTGACTTCCAAATAACAGCAGGAACAATGTAGCAGAAAAGAAAAGAGAGAAAAGAGAGAAGAAAAGAAAGAAGAAGGAAAAAAAAACCCCAGCAAAAACCCAACCACAAAAGCGACTTCTGAGCAAGAAACCACTAACAATTTAGACTGAAAAATCTGGCATCTACCTTAGGCCAGGATACCCTTCAGCTAAATGTGCATCTGTAGTGATCAAAACTACTGATGATGATGATGATGATGATGATGATAATTCAACGTACAGGTTTTTTTTTTTAAAAAAGGGACATAATGGGCACTATAAACAGAATTCAGTATATAAGTTTATTTTCTAACACATTACACTTAAATCAATGAATGCAGTGATTTCCCTAAGTGTGGGATTCAAGAAGCTTTGAGGTGAGACGAGATGATTTGAGGTGATCTGAGTAAGGGTGAAAAGGCTGTTGCCTTTTCAATTTTCTCTCATATCCTCTCATTAAGTCAAGGAGAAAGTCTCAGTTTGGTGCTAATATGCCTTTAACACCTCTGTAATGTTTACTAATCTTCCTTTGAGAAAGTAGGCCTCAGGCTCAGAACCTTGGCAGGTAACAGGATCCCGCCTCATTTTAATAAAACTTTTTTAAATAACTTAACAGTTATCTCCTATTTATGATAAGGAATACTTGTTCTCCACTTATGATAATGATATAGTTTCCTTTCGGTAGACCTATTAAAGAACGTGAAGCAATTTAATTTTTTTTTTTTTTTTTAAGGGCAGTGTCACTGGCCCTCATATGTGGGATCCGAACCGGGGCTGCTAGAGTCCCAAGCCAGCTCTTAACCACCGCGCCACTCGAGGCAACTTAATTTTTTTTTTTTTTTGAGGGCAGTATCACTGGCCCTCACATGTGGGACCCGAACCGGGGCCACTGGCTTCCCAAGGAAGCGTTTAACCACCATGCCACTCGGCTGGCCCGAGGCAATTTAATTTTTAATGAGTATTCTAATTCTATTTATTTTTTCAAATTTACATTTTGAAACTATTTCAAGCCTGTAGTATAGTGGATATAGTGGAAGTAGTACAATGAATGTATCTCCTCATCTAGATTCACCAACTGTTAACACTTTTGTCTCCTACCTTTATGTACACTTGTATTTATCTATGCTCACACATGTATATTTATACACACACGCATTTGAAAGTAAACTGCAGCAGCATGACACTTCACCATTAACTACTTCAGAAGACACTTCCTAACTTATAAGCACATCATTTTAGATAGCCAAAATGCCATCATGATATGAAGAACATTAACATTAATGGTTTAATTTCCCTGAATATATGGTCCAAATTCAAATATGCCTAATTATTCCCCCAATTTCTGGAACAGAATCCAACCAAGGTTCATGCATGGCATTTGGTTGTTATGCCTCTTTAGTAGGACTGTGGAAAGGAAAATATTAAGGAAATAATTAATACAGATATTATATGAAACTAGCAAAAATTGTGATGGAGGCACACTTTGGTTTGAAAAACACTAAGCTAACCAAGGGCTTAAGGGGAGTAGGGGGGAAGTAATCTAAATAATTAAGAAGGAAAAAGAAAAAACTCTTGCTATTAAACACATATTTATAGCACACAAAGCTATTAACGACCTCTTTTTTTTGTAGGGCCTTGAAAGAAGACAGACTAAGTCAAAAGATCACGGTCAGACCATATGGTTATAAAGTAACTCATCTTTTTTATTGAACAGGCACTGTGTTCAGTACTTAAATACATTATCTCATTAAATCCTAACTGACAGCCCTATAAAGGATATTTTATTACACCTATTTTATAGATGAGATGACTGAGACTCAGAGACTTTGCATGGGCCCTTGTTTTCTATTAGTATTTTTTCAAAAAGAATGTACTCATCCATTTCTTATATACCTATCTAAAAAAAATAAATTTCAAAAGAACAAAAAATACCAAAAGTATAAATGTTTTCTGTTGTTAAAATATACTGTATACAAATATCTGTATGATATTTACTTACGAATGCTTTAAAGGGGCTTGAAAGTATACAAATCACTAATTAATGTCTTTGGAAAGCTGTTTTAGAGAAAAAACATGAAGGGCCAATAAAGAACAACTTTTACTTTATTAGTTTAAATTTTTGACATTAGGTATGTATTACTTTTATAACTTCTTAAAAGTCAAAAAATGCTAATTTAAAATGCCCATATGTGGGCCAGCTGAGTGGTGCATTGGTTAGGAGTTGGCTTGGGATGCCAGCTCTGAGCAGCAGGGCCCGGCTTTGGATCCCACATGAGGGCCAGTGATGCTGCACCTTCTACAGCTAAGATGGTGAACAACAGCTCGATCTGGAGCTGGGCTGCCATGAGTCCCTGGTGACGGCGTAGGCTGCAGTGGGGCTGGTTGGCAGCAGGCATGAGCGGCTGTGAGCCACCATAAGTGGCCGTCCAATGGCCGGCAAGCAACTGCCTCACCCGGGAAGAGCGCAATGATGATACCAACATGGGCCAGAAAAGCGACGTCCTCCACAACTAGACTGAAGAACAACAGGACAACAACTTGTCTGTTCCCCTTCCCCGATTCCACAACACTGCTGCCCCCCTAAAAAAAATCCCCATATTCTTCAATCATACTGTGTTGCCACCAGTATATTTCAAGTACTATCATCCATTAGACATATTTGATTTTAATTTAATAGTAAAAAATATTTAAATTATTTAAGTAAAAAATTATACTTTGTTACAATAAAAACTTGGTATATACCATGCATTATAATGTACTACATTTTAGCTTCTAAAACCCATATTGTGTTTTATCTCTTTTGCATAAGGTTGTGTTCTCTCTCCCTGCCCCCCCCACACACACACAGATACACGTGTGCAATCTTGTCCCCTAATCCAAGAATAGCAAAAGGATGGGGAACAGGAAATAAGCTTACTGATAAGGACACTTCTTCACTGACATGTTTTTAAAATGTTGTGGGTGGATTTATTAAGACAGAAGTTTTTAAGTATGTCAGGAAATTTTGCTATTTAAAAGAATGTCAGTCATTCAACAAATAATTCACCACAAAATATGGAATTCATACTCAGAAAGCAAGAATAGTAATCATATTAAAAATCAAAGGGGAAAAGTCATATCTACATAAATGTTGAAAAGATACTGAATAAAATTAAAAATCCATACCTGATGAAACTTCTTTAACATAATAAATACACAAGCCAGCATCATGATTAATGGGGAGATATTGAGGAATTCCCCCAACACATATCCATTATCACCAGTACTCCTTATCATTAAGGAGGTACTGGAGCTGATAAAACTCAGAGAAGAGAAAGATTTACAATATATAAATTTAAAAGGATCATTATTTGCATCATAGCATTACATACCTGGAAAACCCAAGAATTTTTATAAACTAAAAGAGAATTTGATCAAGTGGCTGGGCACAAAATTAATATATAAAAATCAATAACTTTCCTGTATTAGAAAAAGCCAACTAGAAAGTATAATGGAAGATTTCATTTACAATAGCAGCCCACAAAGACCACACCTAAGAATTTAACAAAAAATTAAAATCCTTCAGTACAGACTACGCATACTCTATACACACCTACACATCTATACAAGACTTTAAATGGATGATAATGTTAATATTACAGAAACGTTTACAGATAAAATGATATAATGTCTGGGATTTGCTTCAACCTAATTCAGAAGTGGTAAGGGCTGGGGGGAGTGGGTAGGGATATTAATTGAAAAGAGTGTGGTCACAAGGGCCGACCGAGTGGCACGGTGGTTAAGCGCTGGGCTTGGAAGCCAGCGGCCCAGGTTCGGTCCCACATATGAGGGCCAGTGACACTGCCCTCAAAAGAAAAGAGTGTGGTCATGAGGCAATTATTGTCACAGCCTCGCTCTTGATTTTTACATATGCTTAAACTTTCCCTCAATAAAAAATTTTAAGTAAAAGAATAGATTAAAAAAGTGGAAAGATATACCTGCTATTCACTTATAAGACTTACTATTATAGGAATGGCATTCTATACATTGAAAACTCCAATAAAATAACAAGAAGATCTTTTGAGTACCAATCGGCAGATTCTAACGTCTATAAGGAAAAAAAAGCAAGCATAATTAGCCAAGAAGATTCTGATGAAGAAAATAAGGGAGCATAACCCTATCAAGGAAAAGGGGTTGGGGATGAGGTAAGAAAATAACAAACGTTGGTGAGAATGTGGAGAAACTGGAACCCTCCTATACTGCTGGCAAGAATGTAAAATGGAGCAGCCACTGTTGAAAGCAGTTTAGAGAGTTCCTCAAAAAGTTAAAACATACAATTATTATATGACCCAACAATTCCATATTTGGTATATATCCAAAAGAACTGCAAACAGATATTCAAACAAATACTTTTACATGAGTATTCATAGCAGCATTGTTTATGCTGTCTACCAGAGATGCTTTAGATTCAAAGACATAATAGGTTGAAAGTAAAACAATGGAAAATGGTATACCATGCAAACAGTAACCAAAGAAAGGTGAAGTGGCTATATTAATATCAGAAAAAGACTTTAACATAGAAGTTGTTACTAGAAACAAAAAAAGACAGTACATAATAATGAAAGCATTAAGGGCCGGCCGAGTGGCGCATTGGTTAAGCGCTGGTTTTGGGATGCCAGCGGCCCCGGTTCAGATCCCACATGAGGGCCAGTGACACTGCCCTCTACAGCTAACAACAGCTCCACCTGGAGCTGGGCTGTGCGAGCCCCTGTGATGGTGTGGGCTGCAGCCCCTGCTGGAGTGGGCTGCCATAGGCTACAGTGAGTGGCCCGCAGCCAGCGTGAGTGGCTGACGGCCAAGCGTGAGCTGCCAATGGCCGCGATGAGCGACATCCAGAGGCCAGCGACCGACCGATCTGCCTCATCCAGGAAGAGCGCAATGACGATACCAACAGTGAAGCAACATCCTCCGCAACAAAACTGAAGAACAAGACGGCAACTTGTCTGTTCCCCTTCCCCGATTCCCCAATGCTGTTCCCCTCCACCAATTCCCCAATAAAATCTTAAAAAAAAAAAAATAATAATGAAAGCATTAAGAAAACATAACAATTATAAATATAGATGCCCCTAAAAATACAGCTTCAAAATACACTGAGAAAAAGTGATAATATTGAAATAAACAGACAATTCAACACTAACAGTTGCAGTCTTCAATAGTACACTTTCAATAACAGACCAGCCAAGGAGAAGATAAGCATGGAAATGGAAGCCCTGAACAGCGCTACAAACCAACTAGGAACCACAGACATCTATATGTGTCTCCACCCAACAAAACAAGAACACACATTCTTCTCAAGTGTACATGGAACATTTTTCACAATGGACCATGTTAGGCCATTAGGCACATCTCAATAAATGTATAAGGACTGAAATCATATAAACTTTGTTCTCTGACCACAATGGAATGAAATTAGAAAGAAATAAACTTAGGAAGTAACAGAAGTAAACCTTCGGGCAATACTGGAGAGGTCAGATGGCAAGGTAGGGGCCAGAGTCTGATGGGCAACAGCTCAAGGCACGCCCAACTGGAAACCAACTCTCTTCCAACTGTATCACATTTAATACAGCAGTGATCTCTGACAAATGTACTTTTACATTTGTCATTAAAGCCAACAGTTAATTAGGTCAAATAAACCCTTGTCTGAACCCTCAGGTTCACAAAATGATCCTAAGGACACGGTGAAACAGAGACTGACATATAGGGCTAGGTAAAACTGTCTAGAGACCCTCAGGATTTAATGATTTCAAGTGATCTATGCATTCCAGAAATCCTTAGAAATCGGAATACTGTACCATGAAGGCCACTTTGCCTCTTGCCTCCTCCCTCCTCCCCTACATTCCAAAGCAAAACCGGAGACAACTCAACAGGTTAAATGAGGTTAAGTGAAAGAAAAGTTGGAAAGTTAATTGAATTAAAAGTTCAAAGGCAAAAGTGGAGTATTATGAGATCTAGATTTCTGATATATATAAAGTTATTATGTGATTTTTTTTTTAAAGGCATCATAAATTTGTGGGGAAAGCAAGGGTTTTACTATATGATCCTGGAACAAATAGCTATTTTTAAAAAACTATCTTTCACCATTTACCAAAATAAAAATGTAGATAATTTTCCAGATTTAAGTATACCAGTAACAACAAACAAAAAAACTACAAGAAAATATTAGAAAATGCTTCCCTGAAGATGGGGTGGGGAAGAACTTTCTAAAAACAACCAAGGAAGATCACAAAAATTGATAATAGTATATACTTCATGGCTCAAATGAATAATATTTGCATACTCATAAATATATAATCACTAACAGCAAATAGTGACCTAAGCAAAAATGAAGACACAATTACATTGAGACGAGACGAGAAATGGGAAAGGGAAGAGCATATGTGTATAATAAGCAACCTTTATCCCTATTTTCCTTGGCAAGAAGTCAATAAAAAATGTCTAAAATTGAAATTCAAGAAATAGCATTATAAGAATGTAGTTTAAAAATACAGAACTCTAGGGCCGGCTGAGTGGCGCGGTGGTTAAGCGCTGGCTTACAAAGCCAGCGGCCCCAGTTCGGGTCCCACATATGAGGGCCAGTGACACTGTCCTCCAAAAAAAAAAAAAAAAAGTACAAAAATACAGAACTCTAACTTCCAGAAAAAATGACTAGCTAGAGTTGGAAGAGTTGAAGATGGTTGCCTCCAGAGTACAGGAATGAAGGATGGGGAGATAACCACAACATTATAGATATTGAGCAACAACCAATAAAAGTTCAAGTTATTGCTAATCAAAGAAATGTGAAGTAAAGTAACAAGGATCCCCTCCTCCCTCTACCACATTAACAAGAGAAAAAGTAAGGGGTACAAAGCAAGTAGATGCCTAAGGCACTCATTCTACTCAGCCCTGGAGTATAAACTGGTACTCCCTTTTGGAACCCTTTTTGACAATATGTTCCAAAAAGTCTTAGAGGGGCTGGCCGAGTGGCGCAGCGGTTAAGCGCTGGCTTGGGAAGCCAGCAGTCCCGGTTCGGTCCCACATGTGAGGGCCAGTGACACTGGCCTCAAAAAAAAAAAAAAAAGAAAAAAAGTTCCTTTAATTTTATGGGCCGGCCGAGTGGCGCGGTGGTTAAGCGCTGGCCTGGGAAGCCAGCGGCCCCGGTTCGGTCCCACATATGAGGGTCAATGACACTGCCCTCAAAAAAAAAACAACAACAACAAAAAAAACAATTCTTCAAAAAGTCTTAGAAAAAGAATTCATGTTTATGTCCCAGTATATCTTCTTTAATAATCCATCCTAGGAGAAATAATTTCCCATACATACACAAATTTAGTAGCTGTATTATTTGTAATAGCAAAAAAGTTAGGAACTTTTTATCCTAAATACAATTTACCCTAAACGTTGAACAAAGATATTAAAAAACTACTTCCAGGGCCGGCCGAGTGGCGCACTGGTTAAGAGCTGACTTGGGACGCCAGCATCCCCGCTTCAGATCCCTCATATGAGGGCCAGTGACACTGCCCTCCACAGCTAACAACAGTTCCACCTGGAGCTGGGCTGTGCGAGCCCCAGAGATGGTGTGGGCTGCAGCCCCTGCTGCAGTGGGTTGCCATAGGCTACAGTGAGTGGCCGGCAGCCATCATAAGCGGCTGGCCGCCAGCGTAAGCTGCCAATAGCTCCAGTGAGCGACATCCAGAGGCCGGCGACTGATCTGCCTCATCCGGGAAGAATGCAATGACGATACCAACATGGGCCAGTGAAGCAACGTCTTCCGCAACTAGACTGAAGAACAAAAAGGACAGCAACTTGCCTGTTCCCTTCCAATTCCCCAATAAAAATCTTAAATTAAAAAAAAAAAAATACTTCCAGCCATTAAAGTCACACTTAACCAAGTCTATAGGGAAAGGCTCACAACAGGTTTTAAATGTAGAAAGTGAGATACAAAATTATACAACTAACACATTCCTCTTATTATTTAAATACAACAAATAATATACATATTGGGGGGGTAAGACTGCAAGGGAATACAAACTTTTAACAGTCGTTATCTTTGGAGTGAAATTTGCAGTCACTGTGTATCACCCCTGAACCTTTCTGTATTTTTCCAAGTCTGTGCTACGAGCATGTGTTACTCTGAAAACAAGCTTTTTTTTTTCTGGTTAAATAACAACAAATGGGAGCGAGAGCATGGGTTTTAGCCATTCGCGGATTGGGGACCTAGGGTGAGTCTCCAGGAGGAGAGGAGGTCTTCATTAGAAGGTGATGAGGACATCAATGACCACTTTTCTTTCAAGAGCAGGCTGGGGGGCAAGGGGGTGCAGCGGCTGCCACTCCCCCTCCCCCCCCACGTACAGCAAGGACTCTGCTCAGCTGCCCGCTCTATCAGGCCCAGGAAAAGCTCAGGACCTCGCTATCACCCCCGGGCTATCTCAGGGCCATGTGGTGGTTGTAGCAAACTCTCCCTATGTGGTCTGTGCTATTATTACCTCCATGTGTCAGCTGAGGAAACCAAGGCTCTGGCTGCACCAACCAGTGGAAAAATCAGGGTCTGACCTTAGCATGCTGGCTCTGGAGCCAATTCCGTATGAGGCTCCTTTACAATGATCTCTTAAGGTCTCTTTTAGCAAGAACTGGGGTCCTGCCCAATTAACACATCTAGACTGTTTCCTGGACCACATAAGCAGACCTGTTTGCTCATCTATAAAAGAAAGTTAGCCTCGGGGAGTGATTCCCAAACTTCTGCTGTACAGTGGCATTACCCGGAGATCTTCAAAAACTTCCACCCCCAACATTCTGATTTAATGGCTGAGCTGGGAATTGGAATTGTTGAAAGCTTTTCAGATGACTCAAATGTGCAGCCAAGTCTGGGAACCACTGTCATGAGTCAAATGGCCTGTTGAAGGAGGGGCGAGGCGAGAAGCTCCTGAAAGATAATCATAAATATACAGAGGGTACAAAAAAAATGTACACACATTTTAAGAAAGGAAAACTGTATTAAAATTATACTAAAAAATATATACCAATAACAAAAGATGTATACAAGTCATGTTTGACCTCTGCAATTCAAAGAGGTGCTCAAAGTGGTTACCATCAGCGTCCAGGCACTTGATTACAGTGAACTACTGCTTGAGCAACGTTGACCCAAGTGTTAACATTGCTTAAAATGTGTATACATTTTTTGGCACAGACACCCCCCCGCCGGTATAATGCCAATAGTTTACGTATAATTTCAGGGGTTCACACACTCCCTGAAAGGAGTCCTTGGACCTCAGCTTACAGCCCATGAACTTGGTGATCTCAAAGATCATCTGCAACTCTAAAGTGTTATTCTATAGTTGAAGAGCTCTCACACAACAGTTTCACTAAATTAATTCATCACAGAGACAGAAGGGAATTTGATGACTTTTGGTTTTCTATTTTGAAGCACAAACTCCAAGTTCAATTAATCAATGCTTTCCTCTGGGATGTGTATTTGGGAGAAATGAGGAAAGGGATTAGCAGTATAACCTTACATCAGCACTATCCAAACTGTTTAGACAAGTGCAAAGATTCCTAGACAAGTGAACGGCTGTTGTGAGAAGGGGAGAGAAAAGGGCCCGTCATCAAACCACCTTGGCAAATCATAGGCTAAGCAAGTGAAATTTCAGAGTTTCCCAGGGACCTGACATCTCAGAATATTATTAGCATCATTAACATCTTAAAGAATATTGTACTTCCTTCTACCTGGGAACATCGTTTGGGAAAAGCCACCTTAAATGAATTTTAACAAGTTTTTTCAGTGACTCCAATTATAAACACTAAAAAGGCACTCAGAGGTCTAGGTTTAGAAGAGCCTATGTGTCACTCTTTTCAATACCTTTTCTTTAAAACAAGTTTTTCTTTATAAGGGAAAGAAGAGGCCGCATGGTATAATGGCTCTGGAACCCAGCTGCCGGGTTTGAATCCTGGCTCTTCTACACAACAGCGGTGTGACTTTGGGAAGTCTATTAACCTCATGCGCCTCAGTTCCCTCCTTTGCAAACTAGGAATGATATGAAGTACAACCTCACAGGCAAGCTACCATACTTCAGCACTGTAAGCAGTGCCTGACTCAGGAAGCAATATATAAATGCTGGCTGTTATTATTCATTCCTAAAGAAAAGAACATTTCGATCACTCTGAAAATGGAGATCACTCCACCGGTCTTTTGAGGAAGAATCACATAATATGTTTCAACTGGTCATTTTAATGACCATTTGAATATGGTTTACATTTTGGAACTTTTGTAGGGCCCAGTACAGTGCTTTATGTTACAAGAATTCAGTACATATGTGTTGACTGAATCCGAATAAATGAGACATCTAGAAGGTTGAGGTGAAGCGGCTGTCCACCAGCCAGCCTGTGTGCCGGGGCCAGAGCACCAGCTCCAGCACCCCCTGTGCACTCCCAGGCAAGGCACCTTCTCGGGCCTGCTTCTTCATCTGTAACATTCCATTAATAACAGTGCTATCAGGGTTCATGTCCAATTATTTTACACATACTAAATATTCAGAACATTACCTGGTACGTAGGAAGCACTACGGACGATGATACTGCTATCTCTTCTTGCCTGTTTTATGGAGAGCCTTCAAATCTAATACAAGGGGCCGGACGAGTGGCGGGGTGGTTAAGCCAAGCCAGCGGCCCCGGTTCGGGTCCCACATATGAGGGCCAGTGACACTGCCCTCAAAAAAAAAAAAACTAATATGAACTATTATGCACATTGATAAGGCACTAGTACATGTTTTGACCTTGTTCTTTTGCTTTTGTTGTCCATCACAGACAAAATGGGGAATTTAGATGGTCACAAATACAACCAGCCGTAGCTATCCGGAGCGCCAAGGCACTTCCTGTAATATACATGGTGATGTTCTACTACATCAGATTTAAAAACGACCTAAAAAGGGGTGGTCTCGATGATACCTATTTATTTCATTTTGCTCTGAAATCTTTAGAAGCTAGAAAAATACATACAATTTGCACCTGATCAATGTTCTGCAAACTGCCTGCAGGTTCGTGCTCATACCCAAGCAAGATTTACTGCTAACCAACATGCCATGCTAAATTGAAATCAAGATATCGCACAATTTTCCAATAAAGAGGTGATTTTATATGTTGGAATAAATGCTTTGAGAGAATGTAATTGTTGGCATCTTGTTATATTTCAGTTGCTGGAGGAAAATAAGATAAGTTGGAAGGTTTACAGAGGGTCAGAGCTCATCAGATGAAAAGATCTTTTTTTTTTATCAGCTTTAGAAAGCACATTTATAGGCTGATAACTAAACAGTTATTCTTTAACAACTGGAGCAGTCAGTATTTCCAAAGCATTGCAACTAACTGCATCTATTGCAGGACATTCTACTAAAATACTGTGAAATGAAAGAAGACAGGATTCTTGAGATCAACTGCCTTTGAATATCTTGATTTGATATTTATTTTTTCTGAGTTCTTCCTAAAACCTGAAAGAATATAATATACATCAATCTACCTGCATGTTGTTTCCTTTTTCCCCAACTTTATTACGACGTTCTTAGCATATAACATTGTAAACATATTGTTCTTTTTTTAAATAAGTCAGTTTATTTTTCAGCCTATCTAGAGTTCTCTAACTGAAGATTCAAATTTAAATAACAGACATAAAATTCCTCAAATGTTACTGAAGTCTTCACAATGCCACCAAAGAGCCTACCTTATTAAATTGTCTTATATTTTTTCATGCACTCTGTGGGCATTTAAATGAAAAACCCGAGGGGGGATTGAAGGGCTCAGTTGGTTAAGAGCTCGCTCAAGGGTGAGAGCGCTGAGCAACAGGGTTGCCGGTTGGATTCCTGGCCTGAGCTGAGCAGCTGCTGAGCTGCCAACAGGTAGCAGGACGGCTCAGCTAAAAAAAAATAAAAATAAAAAAATAAAATAAATGTGGGCCGGCCAAGTGGCGCGGTGGTTAAGCGCTGGTCTGGGAAGCCAGCGGCCCCGGTTCGGTCCCACATATGAGGGCCAGTGACACTGCCCTCAAAAAAACAAAACAAAACAAAAAATAAAATAAATGAAAAACCCTTCTCTACCACTTTTCAGTGCACTTCTCAGAAAACATTTTGGATATCCAAACTCCAGTTGTTAAAAACTCTCAAGTTATTACTGTTTATGCCAAATCTATTCTTCAGTTCTTTGACTGGTGAGTAAAGAAGCACTAAATGGAAGCAGGAGGCAGTCCCTGCTCCTGCCCCATGGAAATGATTCAGGATGTGCCATCAGAGCTAGAACTCAGGCCTCTGGACTCCCAGCCTTCAGTGAGCATTACTCCCATAAGTTGTGATTCAGTCCTTTCTAAGCAAATGTAGACTACTTTACACATAGGCCCAAAACCTTCAGAGATTTGCAACCTCCAATGCAAAAAATGATTTAGGTTGAGGATACTGTGTGGCAGGTACAAAACTGTCACGCCGCCCCCATTCCACACACACACATACACACAAATGTCCACTTCCTAATGCCAAGAACCTGTGAATCTGTCACCTGACATGGCAAAATGACCTTACAGCTGTGATTAAGTTAAGAACTTTGAGATGAGGAGATGATCTAAATGGCCCCAATCTAATCACACGAAACCTTTAAAAGCTGTCCAGGCTGTGGTCAGAGAGAAATGTAGCCATGGAAAAATGGTCAGAGACGGGGGATGTTGCTGACTTTGAAGACGGAAGGAAGAAGCCATGGGCCAAGCAATGCAGGCAGCCTCTAGAAGATGCAAATAGTGAGGAATCAGATGTTCAACCCTGCTGACACTGATTTTAACCCCATGAGACCCATGTTTGACTGTGGACCTACAGAACTATAAAACAATAAATTTGCATTGGTAAGCCACTAGTTTATGGTAATCTGTTACAGCACTAATAGAAAATTAATACACGCTGGATGAAAGGTTATTCATATGGTTACAAAGTATCACTGTACAGGTTATTTATTAACTACAAAAAGGAAAAGGTGCCTTGACTAAGGAGATCTAGCAGACACCACCTTCAACAACTGATCAAATAAGTACCACCAGTAACAAGATAACCTGAAAAGGTGGTATCTCCTGATATGACAGAAGAGGAAATACACAACATCACCCATGCAGTATTCTTGCCAAAAATATTTACCCTGAATCTAATCATAAGGACTCAATCAGATATATACTAATTGTGGGACATCCTGCAAGACAATTGGCCTAAAAGCTTCAAAAATGTGACTGACAGGGGAAACCAAAAAAAAAAAAAAAAGAGGGAAAACTGTTCTCTATTAAATAGATACGACAACGAAATGCTTGATCCCTTAACTGGATCCTGGATCAAAACCAAGTTATAAATAACATTTCTGGAGCCATTTGGGAAAATATGGACTGTCTATTAGATAACACTCATTTCATGGTTGAATTTCTTATGAGATAACAGTATTGTGGTTATAGAGGAGAATGTTCCTTGATATATAATTATCATTATAACTTAATATATCTTAGTATATGTCTGCTATATATTTTCAAATAGGTCAGCCAAATATTATGAATACATACACATATAAAAACATACACACTGGGGAGAGAGAAAAAGAACATGTGGCAAAATGCTAACAATTAAGAGAATCTGGGTAAAAGAAATTATTGTACACTTACTGCACTACTCTTTCAACTTTATTGAAATATTGTAATATTGTGAATTACAAAGTTAAGACGAAACTATCTCCCTGGCTTCCTCCACTGCCTGCATTTCCCAGTCTCCACATCCCGCCAGCAGTCTAACCTCATGGACTAGCTACGCTCTTCAGAGCCCACACTCTTCCGCTAGCTGGTCCTGTTTTCTGCTGCTTTACTTACATCTCAAAACTCAATAGCTAGGGTTGGGTTTTGATATAAGGTAGAAGCTTCTATATGATATCAACATACTAGCTTGGGGAAACAAGTGGATCAAATATCAAATAGGAATCATCATTTCACGTCCTTAACACTGAAATTTAACTTGGGCATTCTTTGTTTCTCTTGCTATTATTTCTTTTACCCCATATAATCTTCCCTCTGTTTCTTGAACTTCATCATTTCCATTTATGATCTGAGAGGTCCAGAAGCACGGCAGTAAACCATGGACAAAAAGCAGGACCAGCTGCCTCAGAGACTATTACAGAAATATTCAAGTGCTGCCTCTGGCTCCCAGCCCACATCACTGAGTAGCACAGGCAGCCCAGACCAAGGCTCACCTCCTTCCTGGAGGCCTCACTGCTTCCCATATGGCAGCCTACTGACATCAAAGAAGATGGAAAAAATTATCCAAATTCACCAGGCTAGTCCCATTCCATCCCTTGAACTGTGGAAGAGTCATTGATATCTCAATTACCTCTTCTGCAGTACCTTTTTCCCTGCATGCTAAGATTTTGCAATGCCAAAAAAAAAAAAAAAAAAGGGGGTTGGGGGTGGGGGCAGGTGGGTTGTACTGGACTAACAGATGGAGGATAAAGAACAAAAGACCTCCCTGATAGGGGAACAAGAGCTAAAATGGTTGTATATATACCTACACTATATCTACAATAATAGTACAGAGGAACAAAAATTGAACTTGTAAATAAAATTAAGTTCTTCTGAACCGCCTGTGTAAGTACAGACAGGAAAAGGCCCAGCATGGTTTCTACGTATGCTTATGCTGCTTCTAATAGAAAGGACGCAATCAAGCCAAAACAAACATCTGTTAACCAGTTAAGTTTGTTAATGAAACAAAATTGCAGCTGGTTTTATCAAAGATCAAAAGTGAAGCAAATTAGAGAAAGGATGTACGAACAAAGCTGGTTTCTAAAAAATAATGGCTCAAGAACTCTAAACCCACTTGTCAAATTAACACAAATCCTTCCTGGATTTTGCTGAGACCACTGATTAGTATTTATTTTATATCTTTGCAAAACCGAGCCTCATAGTTCAAATCTAATTTCATTCACTCTTAGAACCATGTCTGTATAGTTCATTTTGCAGACTTTTCAAAATATTACCTTTCATAAAACAAAAACAAAAAAATTATATTCTGCATTAATACTCTGCTGAATTAAAAGGCAGCTTATAAAAGGAAACACAATGGTATACAGTCTGCAGCTCCTGGAGACGTCTCTGGGTA
Organism: Aselliscus stoliczkanus; assembly: GCA_033961575.1. Lineage (NCBI taxonomy): Eukaryota > Metazoa > Chordata > Mammalia > Chiroptera > Hipposideridae > Aselliscus > Aselliscus stoliczkanus. The sequence continues at coordinate 132,604,357 of CM066729.1, forward strand.
TCCCAGTCCCACACAGAGGCATAACAGCGATTCACATTTTGCAATGTGCCAAATTGCCATACCTCCTTTTCTTGCATGTATAAACCACCCATCACCTGAAGACAGTAAGATAAGAGCACCCACTCACAAATAAAAACCTACCTTCCTCATGGCCCTGCTAACTTAAAATGTCACAAATTACATGGCTGACTCATTTGCCAAACTTTAATTTAATGAGCTAATTGATGTTTATGTACTTAGAAACCTTAATAGATTGGAGAGATCAAAATACCTGAGAAGATGCAGATTCACATTCTAAATGCTGGTGTCACCAGAGCAGTTTTGTCAAATCTACTGCAGTTTAATGTACAAGCCAAGAAAATTAAGTTTATAAACAAAACAAAAAGTCATGAATTTTACAATCCCAGTTTGCTATTGCAATGATAAAACATTCACTATTTCTCATGTATCCTTTGTATAGTATCACGTACAAAGATAACATACAAAGAACACAAACTTTCATTCTAAGAAACGTCAAAATGTACTATTTATTAAAAAAAGTTTGAAGGGAAAAGATGAATCTTTGCCGTCCAAGTTACAATCAGAATAAATCAGCAAATAGCACTTAACTGTTAAATAACCTCAAAGCTATGTAATATAGATTTTTCTTAGCACTGAAAGTATAACAAACATAACTGTTATAATCCAAACAGGTATATGGACTACAACAGTAAATTCATGAAAGCTGCTGAAAATACCTAAAATCAGTCAAGAAACCATACTCTTAAGACCCTTCATGCTTGGAAGAAAATACCATTATTAGGACATCAGAAAATAGGCCGGTCTATGTTTAAGTACCACCCATGTCAGGATCACATGTTGTAGAAAAGACAGCTAAGGTATCAAATATATCGAAGATCCAAAGAGTTAAAAAGAATGTTTAACACTCATTTTAAGAGTCAAAAATCCTTTGACACAATGTTTCTACTTTACCTGAAGCCTATTTCATTAAAGTCTAGACAAGTCCCATCTTGATAAAAGCTCAAAAGTGGAACAAGCTGTCATGCCTCAGAAGCAAGAGAAAGGCTCATTCACTCTTCATTTTATTTTTCCCCTGATTCAACTAACTAGTTTTCAGACAATCCAAGTGCTCTCTCAACAACTAGTACTATGTGTTCACAAAAGTAGTCCTAAAATACTCTATTTTGAAGAACTTCTGAAGCTTAAGTAACAACATGAACTACCATCTTTTTTCCTTCCCTGACCCTGGAACAGAAAGGAGTTGATTTGCCTATTCTTTCACATTATCATAAGTTGCCAATTGACTTGAGTCATTCTAAAAGTGACTTTTTATCCATACCAATTCCAAAATTCAGGTTCTATGGAAGAGTCTATTTTGCAATATTTAGGGCTTTATCTAACTCAGTTGAATCCACTTAGCTAAGCATTCTTTGAGAAATGTGACATCTGCAATACAAAGGACACCGATTCAAAGAGAAAACTAAGGACAGAAAAGAGGAGGACATTTGGACGCTCCATAATTAGCAGATAAAAAATACACACTTTCCTGCCAAAAAGATGCCGAGTTCTCTGAGACTATGAACGATTCCCCTAGCGCTGGGAGACTTCTGGAAGCCTGCCCCACCGAAGAACAATATAGACTAGTCGAGTGGATGGTCCTTCATAAAACATGGGTGATTGGAGAAGTCCCAGAAAGAAACTGGGGGGTGGAGGGGGTTCTCTGTAGGACAGGGATAGTGGACAGAGTGGAGAAAACTGAAGAAAGTAAAATCTAAAACTAAAGTTCTTTAATTTATGACATGTATACAACAAAAGAAACTGATGTATGGTGTACATTAATCTTCTACTTATGGAAATAGTTCGTACTAATAACACTGCCAAAAATCCTAATAAAATATCTCCCTAAAAGGGATGGGGGACAAGTAGAATAAACAACTGAACAAGCCAAGATCACAAGAGAAACATAGTTTTGTGTCTCAGCCCCATTTCTGATCATCTGTGCTCCTTTTTAAACTCATCTTTTTTTTTTTCCTTATTGGCAGTAACATTGCTTTTGTCCTTATGCTTGAATGTTTTTATAAGATTCTAATACTTATTTCATTTCTTTAAAAAAAAAAAATCATAAGTCCTACCTACCTGACATTAGAAGTGACTCCCTTTCCAACTATAACAGTCTAGAATGAGAGTTCCCGTATCTTATACGGGAACTGTACTAGAACTGTACTAGAAACATACCAAGATTTGTCACTTAATAAATTTTAGAAAGATATTCCCAATAAAGTGAAATACCAAGGAATCTGTTAAAATTGAACTAAACTGATTTTAGGAAAATGCTAAAGCCCAAATGTTCAAATGGAATCTTAACACTACAAAGTCTGTGATGATAACTGAAGTCTCTCTTAGAATATTTGACTTTCCAAAGTCCTTATGATCTGACCTAATTGAGCTTTACCATTTAATGAGAAACACTAATACTATCCTTTAGGAGTTCCCCCACCAAGTCAGAGATAAAGTTTTATCTTCAGTAGTTTAATTCATTTCCATATCACCTCACCAAAGAGAGCTTTCTTAAATAAATACAAAGACGTTATGCTAAGAAGCCAGTGTGGTAATATCCAATTTGAATTCTAGACTATCAGAAGATGTGCAATTACATTTCAGAAAGGAAAGGAGCATTCTATTTTAACTTGCATTGTATTCCTCCTAGCAATCATGCATAGGAATGATGATGATGTTAAATCTAATTAGACACAGATTTACTATTTCCCCTATTGCTTTCCCATATTGCTAATATTATAAATAGTATGTGATTTAAAAAACTGTAATAGGCTCATTGCAGCTTCCCAATTTAAAATGCCAGAAATCTATTTGTTGAGGGAAAACTGCTTCTAAGCATTTGCAGAACTGGAAGACATACTTTTACTGTTAATGAAAAGCCACCACTGTTGACCAGTATACAGCCAAGCAATAAAGAGGTCTGGAGTCCGCCTGTCTCATTAGAATCTTGGCTTTGCCACTCACCAGTTCTATAAGTGACCTTGGACAAATTACCTAGGCTTTGAGCCCCAGTTTTTCATCTATAAAATCAGGATAATATTCTATGGCCCTCACAGTTATTGTGATAAGCAGATAATGAATGTAAAGCACTTGGAATGGTGCCAACATTTAACCCTTAAAAAATGTTAGTTATTGGGCCGGCCGAGTGGCGCAGTGGTTAAGTGCTGGCTTGGGAAGCCAGCGGCCCCGGTTCGGGTCCCACATATGAGGGCCAGTGACACTGCTCTCAAAAAAAAAAAAAAAAAAAAAAAAAAAAAGTTAGTTCTTATTTTTACTATTTTTTTTCTTTTTTACAATTAAATGAAACTGCTCGGCAAAAGTAACTAGAATAACAGCTTCTTTGAAAGACATCAGTTGACTAAACTGTAATTGAGATTACTCTGTCTCCCACAATGTCCTCCCACAATGCAAACTCCACAGACTTCTAGCACAAGAACAGTGATAATCTGTCTTTCAAATACATTAGAAAAAGTCCCATATTTCAGAAACAATAGTAAAACCAACCTACATACAGATCCAAGTTCAGCAGCTGAAGCAAGAATAATCATTAACACATTATGGTTTTAGAGGAAGAAACTCAAAATATTTTCTACAGTACAAAAAAAAAAAGTTCACATTGGCTATTTGACATTTTGGATCCCTTCGAGAATTTGATGAAAACCATAGGCCCTAACCCCAGAAAAACATGTGGATATGCATCACGGCTCCATTCCAGGGGATTTGTGGGCCTACCTTCCCCAAACTTATTCATGGGCCCCGGTTAAGAATTTCTATTACATGTACTTAGCAAGTTTACATGGTTTTAAACTACTTACCACTTGCAATCTCTAAGGGCAATATATTATGATGTAGTTTTTACTACATTTTTCAAGGAAAAATGCTATTGTAGTATACAATACAAATAATAACACACTGTAGCCAAACTGACTTGATTTGATTTTCATTTATTTTTATTTGTTCTTTTTAAAGAACTGGATTATGATTACTCAATAAAACTGATCTCCCAATTTCATCAAGTAAAAATTTCATCAAGCTTTCCTTGTTATATGATGATGATGCTAACTGGACAATTTACAGATCAGCATCACAAAAAGAGCAGTGACAACTGCATGCTAAGCAATAAATTACACTGTTCTCAATCCTAGACATTTTCAGACATGAATTTTCCTTCAGACTAAAAATACTTCCGTACAGATGCTGTATGAAAAAAAAAATATGATAAGGTTAGCAAGAAATGGTGGGCAAGGTGAAAGAGGATAGGAAAGGGACTGTGGAAAATTTGTAGTGACTCCTCTACCACAAGTAAAAATGTACCCTGGATCACAAAATGATTGAAATATATTATTAAATTGCCTGAATTAGTCCATGTACCCGATCATTATAAAACCTTAATAGACCTTAGGGTAACGTATATATTTTAAAATCAGAGATATCCAAATCCATCAAGAATGACTATATAGGGCTGGCCGAGTTGCGTGGTGGTTAAGCGCTGGCTTGGGAGGCCAGCGGCCCCGGTTCGGGTCCCGCATGTGGGGGCCAGTGAAACTGCCCTCAAAAAAACAAAAAAAAAGAATGACTATATTCCCTCAAGGAATTTCCTCACGGTATAAGCTTTTATAAAAATATTTAATGGGAAACGGAAGTGTTCGGTATGGCTGTGTCAGACACAAGAATTAGGATTTGAATCACCTGCTGTATTCTTTTTTTTCAACAAATGTTACTAAAAAGAAAATTTCATAGGTTTACTTACTTCTTTCTCTATGCCCACATTCTCTCACAAAGAACTGGGGTTAGTTACACAAATGCAAATACCACCAAAGGATAAAATAAATGTCCAGAAATACTAATAACATAAAAATACAACAGAAATGCTAGGGTTCATATTAGCCTATAGAGCTGGTCTATGGGCGTAAAGCACTGAGGGAAGCCGGGTCCACAGTAAGCGTTGGCAGTATCCAAAGGGGAAAAATACACCATCAGGAAAGAGCACAGCTGTTCCTAACACTGTGTTTCCATCACTTCTAAACATGTAGTCAACAGCCCAACTACCCTCTCTAGCAACAATGGGTAATGGTTTACAAGATGTAAAGTTAGCTAGTATCAATGTATCCACTGGCCCAAAGGGCAAAGCACAAAGCCCAAAAAAAATGAAAGGGGAGGGCTTGGATTATTACAATTTGCTGTTACTCTACTTTGGTTTTAGTTGGGGCAGTCATTTCAACAGCTTTGAAACAACACCAAGGGAAATCCTACTCAACCGAAGACTTAAAATTGGAGCAGTGACTGAAGGAGAAATCTGCTATATATGTTTAAACACTACAGCAATAACAGAAGGCCCAGAGAAACCAAAGAGTATAAGTGACAAAATAAACATTCACCTTCACCCACTGAGAAGGAGACAATAATAAAAATGACTTCAAATTGAAACAGTCAGGATTTAGGTCACATATTAAAACAATTCCAGTATTAAAATAATTAGTCTATAAATTCTTCTTCTCTGAAAATAATAAAGTGGAAAAAATATCAATTATGCCTCAATAAAGCTGAAAAATAAAGATAAATACTAAATAATAAAAAGAAAAACATACAGTGGCCTTTCTTAGATTTTTTTAAACTATATATGCTCCGGGACAGGCCAAATGGCACGATGGTTAAGAGCTGGCTTGGGACGCCAGTGGCCCCGGTTCGGATCCCACATATGAGGGCCAGTGACACTGCCCTTAAAAAAAATATATATATATAGGGCCGGCCGAGTGGCGCATTGGTTAAGCGCTGGTTTTGGGATGCCAGCGGCCCCGGTTCGGATCCCACATGAGGGCCAGTGACACTGCCCTCTACAGCTAACAACAGCTCCACCTGGAGCTGGGCTGTGCGAGCCCCAGTAATGGTGTGGGCTGCAGCCCCTGCTGCAGTGGGCTGCCATAGGCTACAGTGAGTGGCCCGCAGCCAGCGTGAGCGGCTGCTAGCCAAGAGTGAGCTGCCAGTAGCCGCAGTGAGCGACATCCAGAGGCCAGCGACCGAGCTGCCTCATCCGGGAAGAGCGCAATGACGATACCAACACTGAAGCAACATCCTCCGCAACTAAACTGAAGAACAAAAAGACAGCAACTTGTCTGTTCCCCTTCCCCGATTCCCCAACGCTGTTCCCCTCCACCAATTCCCCAATAAAATCTTAAAAAAAATAAAAAATAAAAAATAATAAAAAATAATAAAAAAATAAAGAGAAATGCTTAAAGAAATTATAAAAAAAAAATATATATATATATATATAAATATATATATATATATATATATATAAATATAAGCTCCTACCTTGAGGAAGGGGGATTAAAGATATCTATCCCAGTCCCTTCAAGCACTCACCGTTTAACAAATTAGAGTTAAAAAAACAAATCGCATAATCATCACGTTAAATTCTTAAGTCAGCCAATGAGGAAGCCCTCCATACATTGTAATACAAGATAGAACTCTTTATATATAATTCAATATATACTTTTTGAAATATGAAATCCTGCTCTAAGGCAAAACATTTGATGTCACCAAACTTCCCTCAGAACTTTTAGCGGTACGAAATTGAACTTCAACTGACAAATCAAATGGGCAATATTTAGAACGGAGGTTCTCTTCGCTTACCTGGTCTTTTTCATGGGGGAGAAGGCTGACAGGTGGAAGCGAGGATGGGAACGCACTGGGGTATATGGGAGCCCCTTTGCCATCTGAGCTTCCATAATTGACCCTGTATTGCGGTCCGTCCTTCAGTAACCTCCCATTGTTCACTGCACGCTTGGCCCCCAGGCGCAGCCGCTGCTGAAAGGCTGGGTTGTTGGTGGTGCTTGTGAGATCACCTTGACTTCTGAGATACTTCTCTATGTTCTTCAGGGAGGAGCCATTTGGCTCCTCCAGTCCTTCAATTGCCCTCCTTAAAAGTTTATTCCAATCCACATTGCGGAGATCATTGCATGTTCCTCTAGACCCCTTGGTTGACTTAGGAAAAGTGCCTGGTTTGACTGATGAAAAGCGCCCAGGGTTGTCTGGGTCCTTATAGGAGGCAAGGCCTTTGTTGGTGACTTTGAGAACGGAGCCATCCTGAACACTGAGTTCCAGCTGCTCAGAGACTGTCTTCTTATCCAACCCATGGGAAGTGCTGACAGCATGGCAGATTCTCTCTTCAGAGGGCCTTTGCTTTTGCTTTTTTATTTTCTGTATAGCTTCAAGAATCCACTCTGTATAAAGTGGGTTTGCAAGTTTTACCATGGTTGACAAATGACTTCTTCAATACAGAAGTTACCCATAGAGGTTCTCCTTGTATTTAACAGAACTTGCACATTTAAAAGTCACGGAACGATTCAACAAATGGGCAGAGTATTCCGGGCCACACTAAGCAACAATTTACAAACATCCATCCTTAAGAGATTAAAAAGAGGACAAACAGGCAATGTTGACAGTTGTCTTATTTCACCAACAGGAAAGACTGCAGCTGGGTGAAGGACATCTTGAACAAGGAAATCAAGACCTTAAAGGATAAATAGGGAGAAAGGCTCTTAATAACAAAACTCCTAAAAATAAACAAAAACACTCTTTTAGTATTATTTTTTCTGATGCAAATGACCCCACAAGTAATGACAGGTGTTACATAACAAAGCCCCAGTGACTATATTTTCCCAGAAATTGGGTCTCAGTCAGAAAAATTTTTTTTTTAGGATTTTCCACTTGTTTTTTATATGAAGTCACTTGTGGGGCATTTAAGAGATCACATCTAGGGCCGGCCGAGTGGCACATTGGTTAAGAGCTGGTTTTGGGAAGCCAGCAGCCCCGGTTCGGATCCCACGTATGAGGGCCAGTGACACTGCCCTCTAAAAAAAAACGAGATCACATCTAGTTATACATTTAACGGTTAAACCTTTATTGAACTTAATAAAATTACATGAAGGTGGTTCAAGATCTCTGTCTATCATAAACAAAAAATCAACATCAAAGAATTAGTCTACGATACAAAAAATCTGATGGAAGTACATTAAATTTAAGAAATCTTAAAAAAAGAGCAACAATCCTGATTCTTCTATTTCAGCTCAATACTGTATTTCTCAAGTCTCACACATAAGAAAATTGCCCATCTAGCCACTTCTATAGAATCATATCCTCTCATCTCTCTGAAAGGGGTCTGTGATACCCTCTAACCAATAGGTTGGAAAACTGAAACTAATATAGTAACATAACCCTTTACTTTTTTTTTTTTCTTTTTTTGGTTTTAGCTGAGCCATCCTGCCACCTGTTGGCAGCTCAGTGGCTGCTCAGCTCCCGCTGGGTGTCGAACTGCTGTTGCTCAGAGCTCAGCTCACACTCTTGAGCGAGCTCTTAACCAACTGAGCCACTTGGCCGGCCCTACGCTTTACTTTTTATCCGTTTTGTTTTTTGTTTTTTTAAGGAGAGCAGTGTCACTGGTCTTCATATGTCGGAACCGGGGCCGCTGGCATCCCAAGCCAGCTCTTAACCACCACGCCACTCTGCTGGCCCTTCCCTTTACTTTTTAAATAATGTAGCATTCTAGGTATCTTAGAACCTAGTTAGCTCATGAAAATGCTTCATACAAGGAAGGTTCATACAAATCTGATTCCAGGTAGACAGTATGTACACGGGAGGGATACTGAGAGCCTCCCGAGTACATAAAAACCACCCTGGATCTCTAGTCTGGGTTTCAGTGCGACTGCAAAGAGCATCCGGGAAGGTGCCCTGGCCTGGGAGGAGGGCAATAATAATACACCCCTCACAGGGCTGTTGAGAGAATTAGGTGAACATGGTATCTGATATTCAGCACACAGCCATCGCTTGCAGCAAATGTGACGTCTACACATTCTGAAAAACATCTCATAAAATACAAAATTAAAGTTATCTCTGACGGGCCGGCCAAGTGGCTCAGCTGGTTAAGAGCTCGCTCAAGAGTGCGAGCTGAGCTCTGAGCAACAGCAGTTCGATGCCCAGCCTGAGCTGAGCTGCCGCTGAGCTGCCAACAGGTGGCAGGGTGGCTCAGCTAAAAAAAAAAAAAAAAAAAAAAGGTATCTCTGGCTATTCAGATTTAATGTACCTTAAAAATGGAAAATAATGTTTTCCTCAACACTTCAGCCAGATACCCTGACGAATATGACATTTGCTCACAAGGATTCTGTTGCTAAAAAAACAACTGAGCCACTGAACTATACTTGTTCAGTCAGCTTGAAAGAGGCAGTTTAAAAAGGACTGTCCTTGTGATCAGTAACTACAGGTTCACTCCATTTTTTTCCCCTCAGAATCAGAAACTTGTGGGCTGAAAGGACTTAGAGTTCATCTGGTCCAACCTGTAGTTATCCAGTGAAAGATGCCTTGTTCAATATCCTTATAGATGGCCATAAATTCTCAAAATACTCCCAGTGAGTGACAGTTTGTCACTCTTCGAAGCAGCTCACTCCACTGTTGGACAGCTCTGATCATAATATAGTTCTTGCTCGGAGGAGCCAAAATCTGCCTTCCCATAATTTCTACCCTCTAATCATAGTATCCGTGGAACAATCTCAAGAAATTCTTATTAATTCTTTAATGACAGGCCTTTGAATATTGGAAAACAAGTATCATTGGAAAACCACTACAGTCAAACCCCATTCTACCTCCAGCCCACGTTAGCCACTCATCTCTCAGGTCCTTACCACCACATACTGCATGGTTTCCAAGCACCTCCTTCTTTTGGTTGCTCACTAGCGGCTAATGCCCATCTTAAAGCCTGGCATTCAGGCATTACCGAATTACAAATGCAACCCAAGGCTATGTGAACCTTCTTAACAGCCCTGCCACACAACTAGCTCATACTAAGCATGCCATCCAGCTAAAAACCCCAGATTTTCTTTCAAAAAGGCTGTCAAGCCGAGTCTTTCCATTCCCTTCCTTGTGCAAGTTTAAATGCTGGGATTTAAATTTTATTACAGTTCAAGTTCATTTCGTTGGCTTGGGTCTATCTTCCAACCTATTAAAGATTGTTTTGAATTTTGATTCTGTCATCTGTCATCTGCAAATCCAATAAGCACTTCCCTCTGTGTCATTATATAAATCACTGACAAAAATGTTAGACTTGGAACACGGTGTGTTTAGGAATGAAATCATTAGCTTTCATAACGCAACCACTTTCACGATAGAGTACAGGAATCATTCTGTGTTAGAAAGTTTAGAACGGAAGCTGATCTTTCCAAAGTAAAATGGTTTGGGGCTAAAATTTCATTAGAAGACATTTCACTGTGTCCAATTATTTCATCTTTCATCATTTATTCAGGATGAATCAACTAATTTAATGTGATTGCACAAAATACAACTATAAGAGGCAGGAAAAGAAGTCACAGAAAAGTATCCTATATTGTAAAGCTGCTTTCAGGCATCTCGGTTACACAAGCAAAGGAACGTACATTAAAACAAAATGCATTTCATAACTAATAAATACTCAGAATATACCTTCATGACAAGCAGTTACCACAATCCTTACCCACAATCAAAAGAATCGTTCATATCTATTACCAACACATTTCAGGAAGACTGATATTTTATATCTTAAAAATATAATAAAATAAGGAAAAATACCAGAAGTGGAACGCCAAATGTTTTAACAGTCCATGACAAAAAAGAAGATTGTCCAGGTCTTCAGGCAAATCTGCCAAAAGAAAAATAAATAAATAAAGGTTAATGTGGGGACACCCCTTAAATTCAGCAACCACCTATGGCTCTCCACAACTAACTACTCAATACACAGGGCTGCAATGAGTTATTAGTACACTGTACCTGCTGATACATTCACTTTCTCATACCCCTAAAGAACATTTAAGAACAGGGAAATCGGAACAGGAAATGAAGCCCCAGAGCAACTGACTAAGAGGTAAAATGTGCTCTTCTTTAAGGCCAGACCTGTTCTCCAAATATTAAAATTCAAATTTGTGATACAGCCTAAGAAAGAATCTTATCACAAAGATAAAAAAAAAAAATCCGGCTATTACTCAAATAGCCAGGTAGGTATAACATTTTATCTGGGGGAGGAAAAAAAAAAAAAAGAATCAAACATTGTTTAAAAGTCAGTATTAACGTTCCCAGGCAACATTCAGTATTTGTCCGAAAGGTCACCTGGCATCTAGGCACTGATTGGACCGTCAAGATACTGCCAATAACTGCACCTAAGACAAGGATGTACCAGTTTCCACAACGGTAAGTATGTGTTGACACAAGTCATGTTTTAGGACAATACTGATCATTTTTTACTTCAGAGACAAAAAAATAAATAAATTTAAAACAACCTTGTGAATAACTGCATGTTGATCTGACACAAAACAACCAAACAAACTTAGATCCTTCTTCCCCCTCCCCCAGCCCCAGACTACACCCTACTCCTCAATTTAATCTCAAAATTAGCTCTCATCTGACACCAACCAACAGAGTTAATTAGGCAGAAGCAGATGTAACTCAGCAGCTCTTTGCTACAAGAAGAATCAGTGTCTTTTTTAACACACACGCAGATTGGAGAGCAAAATCTGAGGTCTCTTATCAGTAGCCAATTCTCAACTAAACACATGTATATTATCCACGTTGTACATTATCCGCTGCAAACTGTTTAATCTTAGACTGGTTTGTTTTCTGATATCCCACCGGCCCCATTGTAAACTGGGATATGCTAAGAGAATAGATTGAAAACCAATTTAATTTTAGTCCAAGCAGTATAGAACTAGAAAGACAAACCTACAGGAAGAAAAAAATACATAATTCATTCAAAGACCAAACAGAGATGCCTTATTCCCCCCGGTTCAGAATTACCCACACAACTTCTCTTTCTCAGAGCACTAGGATTTGTCATTCTATCAGTTCAACCCTAAAAATCATTATTCTCTTCTCATTTTTTTTTTTCTATAAAAACTTGGAAGTTAGACTAAAAGGCTATCAAAAAGGGAATGAATCATTCCAAATTAATTCTGGGGACTCCTGCTACATGAAATTAAATTACTGTATTTTCTGAGGTTTTTAATCATTTTATTTTTAACTACAAAATAATATCAGTAAATTATATGGTTGTATCATACAGCCTTATAATAAAATGCTGTTTACATCATTCATTATAAACCATTCTAAACAGATCTAGAGAAATGCTTAGTCCAGTGCTGAGTTTTTGGCTTCATTAGTATTACATAAATATCAACACTATTCAGAAATATTCATGTCAGCATAAGAAAAGTCAAAATATCCTGGATCATAAATAGTATGTGCAGCCTCCTCCAAGCTTTTACTAAAGCTGTGTGTTGTTTCAAAATCAATGTCATAACACTCAAGTCATGAGATTATGGATGAGCCAAAAACAGTGGTAGAAAAAAATAAAGATTAATAATAGAGTTTACTCTTTTGTCATCTCCAGTTTTACTTGCTAACAGTTATTTTTAGCTCTCTCACTTTTATATGCTCCTGGATATTTTCACAGCCTGTTATGTAACTGGGTGACGATCCACAAATCCTAACAGTATCTTCTGAAACTGAACATACATTGTTTAAGGAACTTCTTTCCTTCTCTTAACCACCCAGCACAGACTACTGGCACAGTTGCTCAAAATAGTGACCTTGGGTTAACAAATAACTGCTGTCTGACAACATCAACCATCATCCAGATGATGATATTGGTTAGCCTGCAAGTCCTGGATGCATCTATTTCCCCTAAAATCAATGCTCGAGGCCTAACACATGTGAATTGGGAGGTGAGGTTATAAATACTAATCAAAGAACAACCAACAAATTTTTAGAGAGATGTGGTCTGGATGTGCAGCCCTATGGGAGGTGCTATGAGGATAGGACTCAATTAGGCACTATTTGGTGGTGCCTCAAAAACTTCAACATAAAACTACCAGGTGACCCCGCAATTCCACTTCTAGGTATATACCCCAAAGAACTGAAAACGTACTCAAATAAATGCATGTACACACATTCATGATAGCACTCTTCACAACAGCCAAGAAGTGGTAAGAGTCCAAATGTCCACCAACAGATAAACAGACTAACAAAAGGAGGTCTATATGCCTATACACCAGAATACTATTCAGTCACAAAAAGGAATGAAGTACTGATAACATGCTACAATGTGGGTGACTCACAAAAACATGTTGTGAAAGAAGCCAGGCATAAAAGGTTACATGTATAATTCTATGTATAATGACAGACCCAGAATAGATAAATCCATAAATAGAACATGGATTGGTAGTGCCTGTGTATGTGTATGTTGTGGGGCGGGGGGGGTAGTATTTTGGGTTGATGAAATGATTCTGGAACTAGGTAGAGGTGGTGGTCACACAACACTGTGAATGTATTAAATGTCACTGAATTCTTCACTTTAAAATGGTTATTAGTTTTATGTTATATGAATTTTGCCTCGGTGATTTTTTTTTAAGAAACAAAGCACTACACTGTAATAATACCAACTATTTTCTGACAACTACTGTGAGCCAGGCACTTTATACGGATTATCAGTAAACCTTAAAATAATGCTGTAAGGTAGCATTCTTGTCCCACTTTGCAAAAAGAAAACTGAGATCTGACTTGGTCAAGACCTCAGACCACTAAGTCATGAAGGACTTTAATTCAGATGCTTAAACTTAAACTTTTCCTGTCTCTCCACTGGTTTGCAAACTAGGCCCCCTGGATCTCTTGGGAGAAAGTGCCTTGGGCATTACCTACAGGTGCCTCTTAAGAGTCAAACACCAGGACCACCATAACCCCTTGAACCAAACAAAGCACCTCCACCTCAACAGTTCTCTAGAGAGTGGGCTTCTCCATGAGATTTCACTTCAAAGAAAGGAAAAAAAGTCTGGAAATAATCGTGACCTTGCTGAACACCCCTTGGGTGGATGAGACCTTGAAAAAAAGGTACAACTTGAATCACTGCCCAGTCTCTCCACCCAAATTCAAATCCTTCATGACCCAATACAGAGGACACCTTCTTAGAAGCCCTACCACCCTTTGTCTTACAGGAAGCTTTTAGCATTCCTACTATTTTGGCATTCACTTCCCACTTTGTATTATGCTTATTACGTTTTTTTGTGTACTGACTTCATCTCAAGAAGAGGATTCATAGCTGATTCATCTTTATATGCCCCCAAGATTTCCCAGGACCACACTTGAACATAGGAGAAGTTTGATGCCTATTTGTCAAATGAGTGCATCAGTGAATGAATGAAAGAAATCTAGAAGGTATAGAAGCTAAGAATGAGCTGTCACACAAAAGGGACACTGAGGACCGGCCGAGTGGCATTGGTTAAGCACTGGTTTTGGGATGCTAGCGGCCCCGGTTCGGATCCCACATGAGGGCCAGTGACACTGCCCTCTACAGCTAACAACAGCTCCACCTGGAGCTGGGCTGTGCGAGCCCCGGTGATGGTGTGGGCTGCAGCCCCTGCTGCAGTGGGCTGCCATAGGCTACAGTGAGTGGCCCGCAGCCAGCGTGAGCGGCGGGCAGGCAGCGTGAGCGACATCCAGAGGCCAGCGACCGATCTGCCTCATCCGGGAAGAGCGCAATGACGATACCAACAGTGAAGCAACATCCTCCGCAACTAAACTGAAGAACAAAAAGACAGCAACTTGTCTGTTCCCCTTCCCCGATTCCCCAACGCTGTTCCCCTCCGCCAATTCCCCAATAAAATCTTTTTTTAAAAAAAAAAAGGGACACTGAGTCCATGTGAATGCCTAGAATGGGTATGTATTGAAGAGGAATAAAAAAATAAACTTGGCTGTGACCAAAGCTAGGCTGAGGCATGTGAACATGATAGATGAAGCCACTACAGTAGTGACACAATAAGGCACAGTGGTGGGTGCATGCATGCACGCACAAAACTGGGGAATGTTTGAATCACTCTGGCCATAGTAACCATCCAGTAAAGGTTGGAGGGAGGGATGACTGAAGTAACAAACAAAAGCAACCAATATTTCATCTCTCCAAACATCAATCTGGTTCAACTTATATTTATGAGTCTAACTCAGCAGCAAGCCCAGAGCACGCACTCAATAAATGTTAGCTGAATTCTTTTTAGAATAATACTAAGTTCTTTCTCACTACTAATTAACACAGACAGTCTTCAATTCATAAGCTAATAATGTTTTCCAAGGATTTCTAAGAGGCTAGATCACCGTGAAAATTATCAATTCAACTAATACATACTATATTAATTGGAAGTTTAATTTTTCATGTCATGCTCTCCTAGTTGACAATATCCTTGTTATGTCATTAAACTATAATTGTGTAAATCTGCTTCAACAAACAACAACTGAACCATCAATAAACTATTATGGCTTCCATAATCCCTAGCGAAGATTAGTTTCAATATCATCATCATAAATTATAGTAGAGACATGTCCCAAATCTCCTGGTGAAGCCCATGAATTAGGTTTAAACAGTCATCCCTGCATTTAAATGCTCAATAGTTTCAGTCTCTAAACTTTAATCACACCATTAGGAACCTCACAGAAAATTTGATCCCTTGTAAAACAGAGGATTTTAGAGACAAGATGAAAAGTCATTTGAAGTCATCAGGCCTTTGGAGCCAGGATACACTGATGGGTAATGATGATATTATAACTAAGCACTTTCACTTAAGAAATAATCAACTAAATTTAGAGTGTCTTTTTCTTTTGGCCTTAAAAACTTTCTACTCAATCCTAGATTTCTTCATAATTACAAATTAGTTTCAGCCGGGTTTTAATGACAAAGACTGAGAACAACATATGCATAAAGAAAAAAATCTGACATCTGAACTTGTAAAAGATTATCTTGAAAACACAGATCATTTAACTTTATCACAGATGTCTTCAAACAGGATATCCAGTATAGCCTGAAAATAAATTAGGGTTCCCCTTTGAGAATCTCAAGAAAATACAGATCCATTTTTTTTTAATGAACACATGTACATACAGACATTTGCATCCAATTTCAAGGGCTTTCAGAACCTTCACCGCCCATCCAAGGACCCCTTAAGGTCCACTGCCTATTACTTTACCTACTTTAAATTTAGTTTTTTATACACAGAGAGGCCAATAATTTTATCCAGTTTAACAATAATTATCTCTGTGCGTGCTTTAATTAGGACACGTTATATTAAAAGTAAGAAAGTTATTCTCATTGGTTTGGATATTATCAAACAGGAGGTGTGCTATAATCGGATATATCCAGAGTTCAGGAATCAAGTCTGCACTTTGTTAGCTACCTAAACTGTGGGATACTGGACATGTTACTTAATCAATGTCTCAGTTTTCTCATCTGTAAAAATGAAAATACATCCCCGTTTTACAGAACCGTAAAGAGGAATAATTGAGATAACAAACATGAAAGACCCAAGATGGTGGCAGACACATAACAGGAACACAATAAAAGGTTAGCTCATAAAAGGAAAAAGGGCAATACAGTCAGCTGGAGACCTGTAAAATCTAATCTGGCTGAACTTCTGTCTATATGACCATTTTCTCCTAAGAGACAGAAGTGAGCACCTGGCTCTTAGTTACACTTGCAGAGGAGTAAAAATTCAAGACAGAGAACAGCTGAAAGTGAACAAAAACAAAAACAGATTTGTAATGGGGTCAAGAAGGGTGTATTTCACTCATAATCATACATCTTTTAAGGATAAAACAGCAAAGGAGAGTATGTACTTGACCTGTGGGTAGGAAAAGAGTCTTAAAACAAGACACAAAAAGCATGAACCATAAAGGAAAGACCAATAAATTTGACTCCATTAAAATTAAGAACTTCTGTTCATTTAAAGACGCCATAAAAAGAGTGACAAGGCAAACCACAGAATGGAAGAAGGCATTTATTTGCAACATACACAGATGACAAAGGGTTTTGAGTCCAGAGTAAATAACTCCTAAATAGCAATAAAAGACACAAGGTCCAATTTAGAAAACAAAATAGGGGACAGACTTGAACAGGAACTTTGCAAATGAAGAAATCCAAATAGCCAACAAATATATGAAAAGCTGTTCAATCTGGTTACTAATCAGGTAAACGCAAAGTTTACCAGATCGGCTAATTTGAAAAGCTAACCAAGGCAGAACTGGAGAGGAGAGGCAATGAGAACTCTCATATACCACCGGTGGGAGTGGAACCTGGTACGACTTTGGAAAAGTTTGACCAGTAGCTAGTCAAGTTGTTGACACGCATCACCCCAAGACTTAGGGAGACCAAACCATTCATCATCCAAATCCAGAGACTTTCGAGAATTCAGGGTGTTTTACGAATAATTACACCAGGAAGCAGGCACAAACCAAGATAAAAGGTCATCCTGTCCATGAACCAGCAATTCCATTGCTGGGTGTACACCTTCGAGAAACCTGTACACATGTGCACCAGATGACGGCCATGGGAACACTCAAGTAGCTTTGTTCACAATTTCTCCAAACCGGAAACAACTCAAACATCTAGCAACAGTGGAATAGATGATACAAAAATTGTGGAAGACTGTGGGAGTTCTATAAAGAGCTGCTTAAAAGTGCTTCGGAAATGCAAACTAAAGCGTTTTGGGGAAGAAATATCCCTTCATCACACTTCTGCCATCCATGTATCATTTATCATTCTGCGATAAAAGCTGATCACAAAAACAGCTCACACATCCCGACTGTCATAAAACAACTTCCTTTTCTCTGACTTTATACAAATACAGGCATCTATATACAGAAAAACTGAAGGTACTTTTAAGATCTAAGAGACTTAAAAGTCACCTGTTAGAAATCCTAGCACTTAAAGTCAGATCAGTTAGTTCAGTCTTCTTTTAACTGGTGCGTGAAAGTCCATGAAAGTTTCTGAAGTACGTTAAAATTATTTATCAGACTTCCTCAACTACCTTCCAATATGCACCGTTTTACCTTGCATTCACATTATGCTTTATATCTGACAGTTTCCGCCTTAACTTCACACGCAGTGCACGAGAGAAACATGGTATATTGGCATTGATACAACATTCACTCTCAGAGGCCTGGGGATGGCTGGTAGGCAAAACTTCTACTGACCATGTCATCACCACCAGCTAGTCATTCCCATAAGAGTTCTTCTTTTAATGTTAAAACCTTTCTTTGTCTCTATCTTTTCTTTTTCTTTAACCATCACTTTACCTCCCCAACCTTCGATCCTACGTAGACGTTCTCAGGTAAGAATCTTATCCTTGGGCCGGCCGAGTGGCGCATTGGTTAAGCGCTGGTTTTGGGATGCCAGCGGCCCCGGTTCGGATCCCACATGAGGGCCAGTGACACTGCCCTCTACAGCTAACAACAGCTCCACCTGGAGCTGGGCTGTGCGAGCCCCTGTGATGGTGTGGGCTGCAGCCCCTGCTGCAGTGGGCTGCCATAGGCTACAGTGAGTGGCCCGCAGCCAGCGTGAGCGGCTGACAGCCAAGCGTGAGCTGCCAATAGCCGCGATGAGCGACATCCAGAGGCCAGAGACCGATCTGCCTCATCCGGGAAGAGGGCAATGACGATACCAACAGTGAAGCAACATCCTCTGCAACTAAACTGAAACAAGAAGACGGCAACTTGTCTGTTCCTCTTCCCCGATTCCCCAACGCTGTTCCCCTCCAATTCCCCAATAAAATCTTTAAAAAAAAAAAAAAAAAATCTTATCCTTTACTGAAACATTAGGCAATGTTAATCTTTCCTTCCTAAAAACATTTTTAAAAAAAGACTGTCCCAATCCATTTTGATACACGTGTCAAAAATTTATGAACAGATAGGCCGGCAGAGTGGCGCGGTGGTTAAGAGCTGGCTTAGGACGCCAGCGGCCCCGGCTCGGATCCCACATATGAGGGCCAGTGACACTGCCCTCTAAAAAAAAAAAAGAATTTATGAATAGCAAAAACGTGGAATGTATTATTTCAGGGCTATCCCTGAAAATATAGGGTACACAAGACAGCAAGAATGTGCTTTACTCAATCATACTATAACGGGGGGAGTGGGGCGGTGGATTGGGGGAGGGGGTTGTCACGTTGGGCGGTAAAAAGTATAACTATTGCACTGTGTTGTACACCTGAAACTAATTTTTAAAAAATATAAAATAAAAAAGAATTTTAAAAAATCATACCAAAAAACAAAAAACACCACACACCTTTGAACACCACAGAACTCTATCCCAACATAACTAATTCCCATTTGCTACTTCCACCTCCTGTCCATATGGAAGAGTCTTATATACTCTTTACCTTGAATTCCCTGGTACCTTCACCTCAAACATACTTGGTTTATTGGTTTCTTTAGCATATCCCAACACCCTTTCCTGATTGCAGGGCTTAAACTCCTTCATGGGGGCATTTGTAATCTCATCCTCTGCTTTCGCCCCTAGTCTCCCACCACTCTGCACTCTGCCCATACCAAAGTCTTCCTGAGGCCGACACCCTGTACCCCCTCTCCTGCCTCACCTTCAAGACTCCAGCTCATTTCACCCAAGAAATCCAGCCTATCCAACAACCCTGTCTCCCAAACTAACACCTTTCTTTGCCCCATCCTCACTCCTGGGGTAGCCCACCGAATCATATTCACCAAGACCTACTGCCCAGCTCCACCCATCTTTCTTCACACCTGCTGCCTCTTCCCGCCCTCCTGAATCCCCTGACCCCATGAGCTTTTTCTGCTACAGATAGATCTTACAGGTTCTAAGGAACCTTCCTTCACATTAATGTCTGCTCTGCTGTCTTATCATCTTTCAGAGAATCTCCCAAGCATATCCATCCCATCCTTTCATGTTATTTTAATGCTTCATATACCCCAAAGCTAGCACACCTTTCTATTCCAACATGCCGCTTCATTCCAAAACTCCCTTCCCACCACGGCAACTGTATCGGCTCTTCACTTCCCCCCATACTTCTCCCAACCCAACTCGACTCCTCATCCGCCATCCCCAACGCATTCCTACTGTACCCCAGATAACTGCAATCTCACCCTTCCGCATCATTCCACCTGCCCTCATATACCCCTCACTCCCCTTCCACATTTCCAATATTGCACCTCTCCGTACTCCGTTCTCCACCTGCTTGCACACCTCCAGTTCCCCTCCCACCCATCCCCTCACCAGTATTTCCAAGAAACTAGCTGGCCCCCAACCGTTCCAACCAGGTCACTCCCACTCAGAAAACCCCTCCAAGCCGCCGCCTTCCGACCACCCGAGTCCCACCCCCACTCTAATATCGCCCCGCCCCTATACCTCGGAGCCCCGCCCCCTGCCCTGGAGGCCCTGCTGAGGGGCGGGGCCTGTCCCTCCCTCCCCTTTCCCCCGCCCCCTACCGTCACGCTCAGGGGCAACCTGACCCCAAGCGGCCCCGCGGTGACCCTCGCGCAGAGGCCTGTGGGAGGGGCCTCACAGCCCCGATTCCCCCCTCCCGCCCCCTACCGCTCAGTCTCCTCCCCCTGGGAACGCGCGGAGTGGGTGACAGACCTGGCCGCGCGCCACAGCCACCGCGCCTGCCGGGGGCGCTGCCGCTGCCTGAAAAATAAACTGCGGCTGCCGCCTGGAGGAGGTGCCGTCGCCTCCGCCACCGCTGCCGCCGCCGCCAGGGGTAGGAGCTAAGCCGCCGCCATTTTGTGTCCCCCTGTTGTTGTCGTTGACATGAATCCGACATGACACTGATTACAGCCCAATGGAGTCTCATTAAACCCGAGCCGCGGCCCCGCCCCGGCGCTGCTCCATTGGACAAGACCGCAGACACATAGGGCCACCCGTTGGCCTGCGGGTCTGTCCGTCACCCACACACTAACCACTCTGCAGCCCATTGGGGCAGGTTCCTGCCGGTCATCTCGCCTCCGCATAGACACACCCCCCGACCCATCATCCCCCCTCCGGCACCACCCCAGGGGTGGGTCCACTGCCAGGACCAATCAACAGACCGCAGGGCCCGCCTCTTCTGGGCACTTATTGGTCCAGCCGTTTTTCTCTCTTCCAGACACCGCGCCACCTCTACTTCCACCTACCCGCCCCCTCTACCTCTATAAATGGATTGGGTCTACTTGCCGCAGAAGCGCTTGGCCTTATTGGCTGCAGACAACGCCAATCAGAGGGCTTGCTCCCTCTCCCCTCCCCCACTCAACCTCAAACCCCCTAGCCCGCAGCTAAAGTTTGTGTGAGAGCTGATCGCTGGCGGCGGCCGCAGGATTTAGGGGTGGGCGCGGGCGGGCGCGCGCGGGCGGGCACGCGAAGTTAAAATTCGAGGTTCTCAGTCTCCAGATCCGGCGTCGGAGCGGGCGGACGGGCGCGCCGCCCGGAGCGTTCCAGCCCGCCCCCTCCTCCACCCTCTCCCGTCCCGTCCCGGGCGACTACTCGCCCGCCCCCTGGCTCGCATCCTTACCCCCCACACCCCCCTACCCTGCAAGCCCCAGGCTGGGTGCAGTCAGAACGATGTCGCTGCAGCCTCCTTGCCATCCCATGCCGAGGGGGAGCAAACCCCTACCCGCCGGGCGTGCACCCCCCGGCTCAACACTCGCCCGTGTCTGCAAGCACGTGCACCGTTCGCCGCTGCCTCCAGCCACCCCAGTCCCCGGCTAACCTCGCCTGCAGCCCGGCCAATCGCTTGCTGCCCTTTGTTGCTGCAGCCTGGGTCTCCCCGCTGCCTTCCTCAGCCTCCGCCTCGTCCTTTGCCAGCCGCCCGGGTCCGCAGCGCCGCGCTCCCCCCGCCCGGGACCCACCGCCGCCGCCTCCTTCTCCTCCTCCGCCTCCTCCTCCTCGGCTCCGGGCTGCAGCGCACAGAGCCCGAGGCAGCGCCGCCCAGCCCCGCTCCCCCCGCGCCGCCAGCTAGCCCGCCCGACCCGGCCGGGGGCGCAGCCTGGACCCCGCCCGCCCCAGTCCCCGCCCCGGGGGTACCTGCCTCCGCCCTGGGGGGCTCCGCTCGCCGCCCTCGGGGGAGGGCGGGGATGCCGGTGTCCGCGGGAGGATGGGGACGTCTGGGCTGTTTAAGGCGGGGAGTGTGCCCGCCAGGGTTGGGACTGAAAGGTGCGGTCCTCGCCAACTCGCCCCCCTCCCGCTGCTATGGGCCCCAAACTTCGTCCTCCTCCCGAGCCTGCACCCTTGGGCAATCGCGGCAGTTTTGGGGTGGGGGAATGCCTCAGGAGCTGTGTGTACCCTGATTAGGAGGAAGAGGGAGCAGTGACATTCAGCGACTGCGGACAGGGCACCGCGGCGGCATCCTTAGGTGGGAGCGGGGATGTCAGACGCGGGCTGAAGGGGGAAGCTGCCCCTCAAGATGCTCTCCCCTGGCCTGCGAGGAGCTGGAGAGCTGAGCTGCGTTCTGGGTGCTTTCCAGGGAGGTGCAGCCGAATGGCAGAGGTGCTAAGGGGCGGGGGGAGTCAGGGGAAGACCAATGGGGGGCCCTTCCTCCCTCTCCTCTAGCCCGCGCTCGAAGGAAGGCTGGTGGCGAAGTTCGGTTTTCCAGGCTTCCCCTGGGCCCCCCGAGTTCCTGAGGCCCACATGAGGGAGGCTGGGGGCTCCTCTGGCCGCCCAGGCGAGGCCACTCTGACGCTGCCCACATGCCTCCCAACGCCCTCCAGACTCCGAAGAGTTCTTCCCCTAGATGGATGGGATGCTGGGAGAGGAGACTTCAGAAAATAGGAAAAAGAGGCTAGAGAAACGGCTCCTACAGAGTTTGAGTAAGAAGTTTCTCTTTCCAGGCGCCATTTCTTTGAGAGGGGAAGAACTATGGCTTTGTAAAAGAACCAAGTTTCAGGCATGGTGGCCTGGGTGGAAAACCACCTGTTGACTTTCATCTGTCCCTGGAGTCAGGACGATCTTGGGCCCTAGCAGGGTGATTCAAGGTGCCAGGGAGAGGAGGCCCGAGGCTTCCTGTCCTGGTTGACTCCAGCATCCTCATGTCACTGACATTGCAACAGCAGCATCTTCAACTCCCCATTAGAAACCACTGTACAAACTAGGTAGGCACTTTGTTAGAGCAACTTACCTCAGACAAACAAAACAAGCAGCACAGCTCTGTGGCAAATGCAGAGCACAATACACACTTCACTTTCTAAAGATGGTCTGCTCTTTGGTGTGGGAGCTGCCCCTACTTATATGTTTCTTGGCAGCAAGGTGAGAAAGGAGCTAAGAAGACAAAGGGCACAGAATTGGATGAAAGGATAGAAAAAGGGAGAGGGGGAGCAGACAAATTGTAATACTACACTCAAAACTGTCACCGATTCCATTATAAACCCCTTTTATAGGTGTTTTATTACTTAGTTGTTAGTTTTTAAAACACAAACCTCTTTAGATTAAATCTTGGCATTCACAGGCTCAGCTCAGGGAAACAAAACACAGGGAAAGATCCGCCATCCGCCATCGGCTTGGCTACTTTTGAGTTACATTACTGATAAAACAAACAAACAGCAGGTTGGGTTTCCTGAGTCTCTCTTTACCTCTTTGACTTAGTATCTTCAGTAGCTGGCTCAAGGTGAATTTTTACAAGCCATTAGTTCATAATTCAGTCTAGTTCATTTAGATATTTCAAAGTGAAGGACATTTATAAGGTGTGCTTTTTTTTATAATGCAGGTGCTGGAATTTTTATTTTCCAAGAAGTTACTAAGTAAACTTAAGAATCCTGGCAGACACTTTAGCCTCTTTATGTTCTTTTTTTCCCCTATGGTCTGCCCAGATGCACTTTATTTTGTAACTTAGGTTTGAGTCCCCCAGACTGCATTTTATCTCAAGCAATAAAAATAAACCATGTCTTAATTAAAACCAAGTTTCAAAAGCCCAAATCTGTACACTCAAACTAAAGTATGCTAAAGAAGCAACCAGACAATAAAAGCCAAAAAGTCCCCATTTAAGATGTCTTCAGCCAATGAATTGTGGGAGATTTATGAGCATCTAACACTCGTTATCACTAATGAGTTAGCCACATGGATTTGCAGTGCATCAAGAAGTGAAGAGACACCTTAGAGAGAAATGGGTCTTGTTTGCCTAAATTTGTGTTCATGTAACCTTAGGACCTGGCAAACACAGAACAGAGAAATATCTTTATCCAATATCTTGTGTGTGTGGGTGGTTTTTTGTTTGTTTTTTTGTTTTGAGTTTCTTTTCTTAATAAACAAAGTTCTCTAACAGGGGCATGCCAAGGAAAGAGAATGTGTTGCTTTCCCATTGATACTCCCCTAAGGTCACTTGTCCTTTGAGAAATCCTGGCTCTCCAGATAAGTGGGACTAGAAAGGCTAACAAGACACAGCCGGAGATACTTAATGCTCACTCCTAAACCTCTCTCTTATCTGTGGTATCTCAAGTCCTCTGCTGAGCCAAACAGCTCAATTAAGAAGTTAACCTCGAAGTAACTTGAATTGAAAACCAAGCATTGTGCAAAATTTGCAAGCCGACTGTGCTGAAGAATTATGAATTTAGGGGCTCATCTGACCAGTCCTCCTCCTCCTCCCAAAACGTCTGCCAGTGGCCACCACAGGCCAAAACTCGTGTCAACTACAGTTGAACTGCTCAAATGTGGTTCGCAGATCACTGGCATCAGAATGATTGGGGAATATGTGCTTAAAACACAGTTTCCTTGGCCTAACTCCAGAGATCCTGATTCAGTAGTTCTGGAGTGGGGCTCCCAAATCGACATTTTTAGCCCATGACTTGACTTGAAGCGTCTTTGTCACTGAATTTGAGAAGCACTGGCCTTAGCTGAATCCTCTTCTTCCCCAACTGGAAAGGAGTGCTTTAGCCAGAAGGTTATATAGTCCCTAGTATCAGGATGATTGAGTCCATGGTCTGACCTATTTGTCTTAGGACTTAGTCCTGAGTAAGAATAAAAAGGAATGTTGAGTAGCTCAGGAGCCGAAGGGAACCTGAAGGGCATGATCCTTTGACTT
This sequence comes from Aselliscus stoliczkanus, assembly GCA_033961575.1. NCBI lineage: Eukaryota > Metazoa > Chordata > Mammalia > Chiroptera > Hipposideridae > Aselliscus > Aselliscus stoliczkanus. The sequence continues at coordinate 132,629,256 of CM066729.1, forward strand.
TTTTCACTTGCTCTGGAGCAGATCAGACAAACAACCTGATAAGAGGTAGCACATCCACAGACACACTAACAAAGTCCTTCTGAAGGAAATTGGGTAGGGAGGCAGCAAGCAGGAGCCCCTGAACTGGTTTGTCCAGGCCTTACTCATGATGAATTCTATTACACTTAAAAAATCCTTGGTCTACACCCCCCTTGCAAACTCGATAGGGAACCCTCTCTTCGTTGACTGGAAACTGCGTCCCCACAAGGTCACAGTGTCTGGTTACATCAGTCAAGGGCAGAGAGGCGGAGGATGGTCAAACCATTGTTTTAAATAGGCTAGCAAATCCAAGCGATAGCTGTGTATGAACAGCCTGTATTATTTTATTTTTATTTTTTTCATTTTTTGAGGGCAGCGTCACTGGCCCTCACATGTGGGACCCGAACCGGGGCCACTGGCCTCCCAAGCCAGCGCTCAACCACAACGCCACTCGGCCAGCCCCAGCCTGTATTATTTTAAATACAGTTATTCTGCACCCACACCCCACTTTGTATCCCTGCTGAAAAACCTTTAATGTCTCTTAAATTGATTCTGGATCAAGTCTAAACTCCTTAGTCTACTTCTAAGGCTATGTACATCTCTACATCCAGCCAGTATCTCATCTCTAGCTTCTCCCAGCCCAGCACACGCCACCAAGCCCAGCACATGCAGCCATCCTCTCCCTCTCTACCTTACCTGATAAGGACCTTGAAGAGGGATTTCTCCAAATCCTTGCTTGGCTGCTGCCTCCTCTGGAAAGCTGTTCCGGTCTTTGCAGGTAACCCACAGGACTCGGAGCATACCTTTACTCCAGCTCTGGCACTTGTGAAGCACTCTGTTAATATTTGTTGAATTACAGGATAAATAAAAGCACTTCCACACTGTTGTCACATTTTGTCTGTTTTCCTAATTAGCTTTTCAACTGCATAGGCCAGTGTGTTCATCTGTGTAACTGCCCTAGTGACTGACACATAGAAGATATTTAATAAAAAAACACCACCTATACCTGTGGTTCCCATCCCACACCTTATAACCATCTCAGGAACTTTTGAGCCAGCCTAGCACTTAAGTCCCACCTGAGGCCACTTAAATAAGACTCTCTGGGGGTGGGGCTCATTATCAGTGTTGTGTTTCGTTTTTTTTTTAAAGCACCCTGTGCAGAGTAGAGAAACCATTGCTTCATATAAATGAGGAGGATGCCTCAGCATCAAGTGAGAAATTCTGAAGAAGACAGGGAGTTAGTAAAGGATCATAAAATTAGCTAAATGTTGCTGAAAGATGAGAGATCTTTTTGCTTTTGTTTTGAGACTCAGAGTCCTTTCACTAATCATCCTAAGAGAGTCTTTATTAAAGAGTCAGTTTTTGGCACCAAGCTATCCCAAAGAAAACTTGAACTACCCCAATATTTAATTTACTGATCCCCAGTCATTTGGATTTTCAAATTTGGGGGGAGGGGACTGACAGAGTTGTCAATATTTAATTTTGATAAAGACATTCTTAAAAAGAACTAACTGCCACCCACTATCTGTATTATTTCCAGAAGTACATTTTAAACCCCCACATAGTAAGAAGAATATATTCTCTGAATAAAGGATAGCTGCTCCCGTGAAAGGAAAGCAGGCAAATTTACGTCAACATGTATATTTTCTTTCTTCCTCCTTCTTTTTTTTTTCAATTTTAATGCAGACAGTGGAACTTCCTCTAAGTCTGGCTACCTGACCAGAATACATTTAGGAAACACTGAGCTATTTTACACTTTCCCAGGGGTAAGGAAGTGTAGATCATGTTCAATCTAACCACTACAATTTTCACCAATATGCCCAACCCAACTAATCGAAGATGGTTTTCTCTTATTCTATCCAATACAGAAAAAAAAAATATACAGCTCAGGGGGCCAGTGGCAAAGGAATATAGCAAAGAACCCATGTTCCTTTGCCATTATAAGTAGAATACCAGGTTGGGCCGGACGAGTGGCGCATTGGTTAAGAGCTGGATTGGGATGCCAGGGGCCCCTGTTCGGATCCCACATATGAGGGCCAGTGACACTGCCTTCTACAGCTAAGATGGTGAATAACAGCTGTGTGAGCCCCGGTGACAAAGTAGGCTGCAGCCCCTGCTGCAGTGGGCTGCCACAGGCTACAGTGAGTGGCCAGCAGCCAGCGCGAGCTGCCAATAGCCGCAGTGAGCCACCATCCAGAGGCCGGCGACTGATCTGCCTCATCCGGGAAGAGCACAATGACGATACCAACATGGGCCAGTAAAGCAACATCCTCCACAACTAGACTGAAGAACAAAAAGACAGCAACTTGTCTATTCCCCTTCCCCGATTCCCCAATGCTGTTCCCCTCCCCCAATTCCCCAATAAAATCTTTTTTTTAAAAAAAGTACAATACCAGGCTCTTTCACCAAGGGCATATCTTTTATTCTTTTCTTGTTTTTCTTTTTTTTTTTAAAGAATTTTTTTAATGGGGAATTGGGGAAAGGGAAGAGTGTTGGGGAATTGGGGAAGGGGAACAGCCAAGTTGTTGATCTTCAAGTTGTTGTCCTTCAGTCTTAGTTGTGGAGGTTGCAGCTAGCTCAGCTCCAAGTCCAGTCGCCATCTGGCCGCACGTGCCGCACATGGGCAGCTTGTGGCTGCTCAGCTCAAGGTGCCCTGTTCAATCTTAATTGTGGGTGGGCATAGCCCACCATCCCATGCAGGAGTCCAACCGGCAACCTTGTTGTTAGGAGCGTGTGCTCTCACTAGATGAGTCATCCTGCCACCTGTTGGCAGCTCAGCAGCAGCTCAGCTCAGGCGAAACTCACTAGCCCATGTGGGAATGGAACCGGCGATCCTGTTGGTCAGAGCTCACAGCTCCTAGACAACTGAGCTATTCTGCTGGCCCAACCAGGGACCCATCTTGATGGGCCACGTTGGCACCAAGACCATGAAGAAGGCAGCCCGAGTCGTCATGGAGAAGTCCTACACATGCCTGGGCAACGACTCACACACCAACAAGCACATGTGGGAGGAGCTCACTGTGATTCCCGGCAAGAAGCTCCGCAACAGGATAGCAGGCTCTGTCACACATCTGATGTGGATTCAGAGCGGTCCCATGGGCGGTATCTCCATCAAGCTGCAGGAAGAGGAGAAAGAATTCTGTTCCTGAGGTCTCAGCCCTGCATCAGGAGATCATTGAATTTGATCCTGACTCTAAGGAAATGCTGATGCTCTCAGACTTTGGTGGTCTGTCCAACCTACAGGTCATTCAGCCTGCCGTGGGGGTGAATTTCCAAACACCACGTGGAGCCATTTGAACCTTTCTGCTGTGCTGAAATATTTTCAATAAACCATAAACAACCTTAAAAAAAGAAAAATAAATAAAAGTAGGACACCAGATTTTTGTTCATCTCTGCCACAATGTGTGTCCTTGGGCAAATCACAGAGTGGCATTGTCTTGGAGTTTGGGTTTTCTATGAGACAGTAGGCCCCATGTGGGAAGCTGTGTCCTCAGAGCATAACACAGTGCCTGGTACATAGTAGATGCTCAATAAATATTTGTTAAATTAATGAATAGATTAAATCCAGGGAGTTATTTTATATTCTCTCTAAAGTCTTAGCTTAGCTCCAAGTCCTTATTTAACTAGTAAACTATAAATTCCTCCCTGTAATTCCCAAAAATCATCATTCTTGAATGTAAAGTACCTAAAGAGTTGATAAAAGACTGAAACTTCTGAATAACTTTATTTTTTCTACTGCATTCTTTAATTATAAAATTTTTTATACATTTGTCATCGAACTGTGGATAATGAAGAAAAACGGGAAAAAGGAGAAAAATTAGTTCTAGGTCCAACACTGAAAGATAATATTTTGGCACGTGTGCTTCTAATTTTTTACCTCAGTCAATATTTCTAATGTGACTGAAAGTTGGGATAAAATTTTCAGCTAAGAAAGCTAGGATAGTAAAAAGTAACTTACTAGAACTTACTGGACTGTTTAGCCTCTTTAGAGGATTTGCAGGTATCATAACAATTCCATTTCTGGAAATCTTCCAGTTTTTCAACAGAATTGCAGACAGTGGGCTGAATTAGCCTTTCCAGCTATAAGATGCTCAATGCAGTCAACACCCCATCGTTCAAATTAGCAAGTCTGAAACATCCCAAAGAAAGCCACGGGGACCAGCCTGGTGAGCTATTTTACCAGCTTGATACCGTTCCTGGTAAAAGGTATCAGCCTGGTGTTGACCAATGGCGGCTTGTGGGAGAACATAGTTGAGCTCAATTAACAACCTTGGCGAGAAACTCCTTCAGGACTGGGATTGGCTTTGGTTCTTCTTTATAGTCCCCAAATTGCCTTGCACATAGTAATAGTAAATGATATTGAATAAAATAAACAATTCAGGACCTGTTATCTACCTGTTTATCTAAAACCTACCTTTTAAAATTCATAAATTAGACTGTAAACCTCATAAGCTTGCTGATTTCCTATATAGTGTCTTATACATCATAGGTATTCATTAAATATAATGGAGGCTGGATAAATACATCTCCTAACCACTGTAAAATAGTACTTCATGTTACCCAGTCTAAAACCATTTTTCTAAGCTATGAATGTTTGTTGGGGAGTATCTTTAAAACATTTAACATTTTAGCATTTGACCAATAGGTGTCTTTTATTTACTATAGGAGTATACTACATTTGTTATTTTTTTCCTATGTATGTATGTATATACATAGACTTGGAACCATTCCCATGTCGGTTTCTCTCTTTCTGAGATTAAAAGGACCATACTTTGAGGAGCTCCTCTCTCCTCCTACAGATGTTTAAGCTGCCCCCTTCTGGAGTTTGCAGCCTATTAACCTGCTGATGTGAGTCACCATATCTACTAGCTCCTCTTTTTTTTTTTCAATTGCAATGCCACACATCGAGTGATAACCTTTAGTAAACAGTCTATAATGGCTCCTAAGTTCTAAGTGCTGGTTATTTGGAGTTCATAGAATCTCAGTCTGTGGCAGGAAGATTTGTGTTCACCAAATATTCCCTGCGCTCCCCTACATTTCACTGCCTTCCTTTCATTAAAACCATTTGGCTAGTTTCAGCCAATGGACGATGAGCAGAAGTAATAGATATCACTTCAGGCAAGGAAGTTAAGAGCCAGGGTGGTCGTTTTCCATTCTGCTTTCCTTTCCAAATCATCTCAGAAGCCATGTGTTCCGGATGAGGAACTACAAGTTGGCAGGACCATTATCAGACTGGATCCCTGAGTGACTGAATGGAGCAGACACCTCTCACTTGCCACTAGCTTTGACATGTAATAGGAGAAATAACTTTTGTTGTGTTGAAGAGATGTTGAAATTTGTTTACTACAACAGGTAGTAGTGTTGCAGAACCTAAATTAACATATTTCCTAAATGCAATACTTTACAAATACCTTCCTAAATCTCAACTATGTCACTGAGGTAAAAGCACTTCCCACTAATCATCCTTTTCTCCAAACACCCCAGCTGACTGCTCATTGGTCATGGTTGTGATGGATATATCAGATATAGCATGTTATGCTGGACCCTCCCTATAGTACTTGAGTAAAACTAGTAATGAGATGGAGAGAATTAAAAAGTGGATTCTCCATGTAAAAAAGCTGTGAAAGCCTAGAGAAGCAGTGTCATTCTCAGGCTAGAATCTACTGTGTTTTGCCCTGCAAGGGGAGAAAAGCAAGTCAGAATCACCCTAGTACTTCAACATGATCTTGTTGGCTTCTAAATAATTAACTTTCTCACCACTGTCATTTTAATTTTTTGGAAATAATGGATGTTTCTTAGGAATATGGCAGCTTTTTAAGAGAAAGAAATTCCATCCCAGTCTATTCAGTACCCTCTTTGCAGCTTCTCAGCCTCATCTTGGAGCTCTAAGAAATGACAAATGACCTAGGAGCTTTGCAAGGTGGCTAGGAAAAGGGCTTTTTATTCCTGTCAATTAAAGGAGTAGGGGGACTCATTTTATGCATGACGTTGTATAATTCTGTGGCTCCACTCAAAACCTCTAAGGATAAATAGTGTGGGAACTCAGGGTGTTGAAGTGGACTGAGGGAGCATGTTTGCTGAACACGGCTTTAGAGTGCTTGGTGTAACAATATTATTAATAATAGCTACCACTTATGTAGCACTTATAATGCTAAGTGATTTCCCTGAATTGGCTCATTTGATCCTCACAAAAATCTTTTTAAATACTGCTATTATCCCTCATTTTACAGACAAGGAAACACTGTGGCCCTGAGGTTTTGAGCGCTTAGCCATGGGTCAGAATTTCCACCCAAGCTCTTCATCATGACATTGTATCTGCCCCTCAATGAAGTCTGAACTCAAGCCCAGGCCTGAAACCACTGTTCAGGAGCCCAGGTAACTTGCCGGCCCCACACTACCCTGATGGTGTCTGTGGATCAGAAGGAATCCCAAGGCACCCATGATCTCACCCTGTCACCAAGGCCTGAAGCCCTTGGCTGGAGAGAAGGCTGGCACCACCAAGGACTGGAAGTCAGAGTGGCCGAGAGGCCAGGGAAGGCCAAGTGGCCTCTGGGTCAGAAGGAAGGAGCCCTAGCACTTGATGGAAAAGAGAAAGAGAAGACACTGCTGGCAACGACAGAGAAAAAACTGTCGCAGGCCAGGCCTTGGGGATGACTGAGGCCTAACCACTCCCAGGCTGCGAGAACACTGGAATAACCATTTTTGGCTTTCAAAACCTCTCATTTAATTGCTACAAGAATATTTTATAGATAGAGGCGAATGGAGAGAGGACACGACTGCTCCCTCAGGCAGCTGCTGGAGTTGGGGCTCCTTGGTGCAAGCCCCTGTCTGTGCACCCTCTGATCCAGCCCTCACCATCACCCCACCACCACCACCACCACCAGGGATGCTCTGAGCCTTTGTCATTCTGCATCCCACAGTGCCAGCTAAGTCACTCAGCTGTCACAACCAGGCCTGGAGCTGCAGGATACAAAATAACTCCAGGGAGACCTCCCCAGGCGGGCGTGGGGACCTGAAGGACCAGGCCAGTTCTGCGCAAAGCAGCACCAGCTGCAGCTCTCAAGTTGCTAAATTAGCCAGGCTGTTGTTTTGCTTTTAATTTTTGTGTGAATCAAGAATAGGTCGTGGGTGTCTTGGCAGTGTGTGAAGGACCCTTTCTGAAAGAACTTATGTTGCTCAAGTGCCACTGTTAGAAGCATAAAACTCGGAGTGAGCAGCAGGCTTTCCCAGCAGTTCCTGCTCGCCCTTCCCCTGCCTCCCGGAACCCTGGGCCTTGGGGCCACCATTTCCCCTGTCTGTTGGCCCATTCCCGCTCCATTCCAGCCCAGGCTCAGCCTTAGGCCTGGCATGGCTTCTGGGAGCCCGCAGCCAACCTTTGTCCCCTTGGGGGCGCATGACTCTAGAGGCCTGCTCAGAAGAAGCCCCGGGTGGGAGGTGGGGAGGTGGGGATTCCTGGAAACTAACAGGCTCGATTCTGGAGGAGCTCTGGCCCGCACTGAAAATGTGTCTGCCTCCTGAGGTCCCAACCAGCAGCCTGACGCCAACAATCCAGCAGAAGAAAAGGGCTGTTCCAAGGATGACATTTATTGCTCTAGCAGAAAGCAATCCGTAGATGGGATACCTTAGTGTTAGTTTTGTTGATGCATCGCATTCAATTCCTTGCTGCCACTTTTTCTCAACCTGAATGCAACTGATTCCTCTCATGGAGGTCCCAGGCCTCCTGGACTTGGATCCCAGTGTAAAGCCAAGGACAGGACAGCAGGAACAACCCATCTGGTTACCTCGGCTGCTGCTTTTGTCCACTTAAGCCAGTGGCTTTACTGAGACTAGATAAAAAATGACATGTTATATTTTAAAGAAAATTATATATATATAATGGTAGGTTCTTTTGTTTGTTTGCATTTATATGTATTTAAAAATATACAGTCCAACATGAACACTTCAAAAGAGGAAAAGTACAAACAGCTAATAAACATATGAAAAAATGTTCAGATTCACTACTTATGGAAGACATGTGAGATGCTATTTTTTCCCCTTCCAAATTAGGAAAATGAAAATATGGATTTCCCCCACACTGGGCAAGTTTGGCACTTTTGGCGGGGGAGGGGAGTGTAAACTGATAGGAGGTATCTGGAAAATGTCGAGGTAAGAAACGTCCAAACCTGTAGAGAATTTTTATAGGAGTTTATTTGAGCCAAACTGATGACGTATGCTGGGGAGCAAGATCTCAAATGCTCTAGAAAATGAACAGTTTTGCAGTTTCTTTTATGCTTTTGCGATTAAGAGGGGAACTATGGAAGAGTACATGAAGGTAGGAGAAAGCAAGGCAGGGATTGGAACACAGGATAGTTAAGCTCATGCTTTAGGAGTCTGAAAGGAGGCATTTCAAAGGTGTGTTAACTAAATCCACAGAAACAATGGACAGGGCTTGCTTAAGGCAAAGATAAATCTTTTACTAAACAGTTCTAGACCTGGGGCGTGACAACCCACCCTGACCTACCCAGTTAGGAATTTCTGATCAGATCACCCTGTGAGATTACTCTCCATAGAACCCCTTTTTTCGCCCACAAAAGTAATTCGACAATGTTTATGAAGAGCTTTAAAAATGCCCCATATAGATGAATGGGCTCCAAAGCAGGGTCTTGGGAGCCAAGCAGATGTGAGTTCTGATCCCCACCATTCCACATGCATGCCCAAGGACAAGTCACTTCACCTTTCAGCCCCTTTCCTCAACTATGAGAATGGGAGTGCTTATAGGGCCGTTGTGAGGATGAAGAGAAAAAAATACAGGCTACTTAACAAATGGTGATAATTGCTACAGTGGTCACCGCCATAAACCTTCCCTGACCTAGTAATGTGAACTGTCACAGGGAAATAATACGAGATATGGACAAAGATTCATGCACAAAAGATGTCTACCCAGCATTACTTATAATCATAAAAACATGGAAAAGACGTACCCGGTATTAGGGGGAAAGTTAAGAAGATTATTGTACTGCCACATGGTTTTTAAATGTAGCTCAATTGATAGCATATAATGTGCACTGTTCTGTACCTTGCTTTTTTTTACTTCACAGTATGACCTTTCGCAAGTTTTAAGTGTGTCTGAAGGATAAGCGGCTAGCATTAGGATTGTTGGGTCAAAGGATGTGCATTTTAAATACAGATGGCTAAGGCCAACTTGCCCCACAGGGAAGTGGTTCCACGGCACACTCCCTGCAGAGATATCTTGGAGAGCCAGTTTCCCCAGCTGTTTGTGACAGAGTTATCCACCTTTGTTTCTGGCCAAGGTGAAAGTGGTAACCCATTGAAATTTCAGCTTGCATTTCTCTTATTGTGGGTGGGGTTGAGCACCTTTTCATATGTTTAGGAGCCATTTGTGTTTCCTTTTCATTAAATTGTCTGCTCAAGTCCCTTTGGCCTCCATTTCTGTAGTATGATAGGTTCTTTTGTTTGTTTGCATTTATTTAGCCCTTCACTGACAGACGCAAATTATTTTTTTCCCCTGGAATTTATCACTTATCTTTCAACTTTTTTTGGTCATTTTTTGCCCAAGGACAAGTCACTTCCCCACCTTTCAGCCCCTTTCCTTAACTATGAGGAGAATGGGGTTGCTTTTCCCTACCTCATAGGGCTGTTGTGAGGATGAAGGGGAAAAAATACATTTAGCTTAAAAAAGAAACAACGAATATATGAGTATTGTCTTGGTTCTGGACAATTCCTCTTTCTGTGCTGTGACACACAATAGGTTGTCCTAATCTATAGACTCTTCCTGCTCTCTCTGAGCCCTTTGAGGGCAGGGACCATGATTATCTAGGTCACCTCTTGAACCCGCAGTAGGCGCCCAATGGTTCAGTGATTGTAGTTCCACTTTGTGAGTGCCAAGAACCTGTGGCCTACTAGGTAAATGTGCACAGGGGGAAAAAATGTGGTGTGCTATCAACTTCTGCCATGAGACAGTCATGTTCAACTTGTGACAAAAATGTGGTGAACTTTCAAGGTATTACCCCAGCCTCAGAGATCAGCAGTTTCAACATTCAAGGACATGTAAGAGTCCACAAGTCCAATCCCAGCCTCCCTACGGAGTCCCACATCTGATACATTCTCTCATCCCCTCTTGGACTCACTGTGCTCTGGCTCCCCACTGAGCTGGCTGAGGGGGCAAAGCCCCATCCACAGGAACTGGGCAGCTTCAGAAGATCCTCAGCTTGTCTTCTCAGGGGCCTAGAAGGAAAAGGAAAGTAACTTTCCAACAGCAAAGTACAGGGTGGCCCAGATTGTGTCATGCAAACGATTCATCAATGGAAACTTCAGAGCATTCCTAGCCTCACCAGGAGGAGCCAAGAAAATTCAAATTTAAAACAGGAAAAGAAAGAGTATAGAATAACTTCCAGCCTTTAGCAGAGATGGGCCAGACTAGTCATAGTTGCCAGGTCTCATATATTGCTTGCTGTTCAGGGGCAATTTTGGGCAGAGGTACAAAATTTAACCTTGTCCCCAAAGCTGATTTCATTTTTGAGCTCAATCACTGGTGTTGCTTTTCTAAGAGCCACATTCCATGAGCAACGGAAGTCCTTATAGCAGGAGGGCTGTATTCAGGCATTATGGTTGGCCCCCTCCTCCCGGAAAGCATGATGGAGCCACTCTAAACAGTGACTCCAACTATACCAGACATAGTTGAGATATCTTTATATTCTTACACATCTTAAAGGCTTTTTAATGTTTAATTTTTTATTTTGAAAAATGTCAAATTTACAGAAAAGTTGCAAAAACAATTTGGTGAACTCCCATATATTCTTCACCTAGATTCACCAATTTTTTTTTTTTAATTGGGGAATAGTGTGTTTTTCCAGGACCCATCAGCTCCAAGTCAAGTAGTAGTTTCAATCTAGTTGTAGAGGGTGCAGCTCAGTGGTCCATGTGGGAACTGAACTGGCAACCTTGGTGCTATGAGCACCGTGCTCCAACCAACTGAGCTAACAGGCTGCACCCACCAACTGTTTTTTTATTTTTGCTATATTTGCTTTATCACAGTATATAATATATACTATTATCTTTTTAAAAAAATTTTATTGGGGAATTGGGGGAGGGGAACAGTGTTGGGGAATCGGGGAAGGGGAACAGACAAGTTGCTGTCCTTTTGTTCTTCAGTCTAGTTGTGGAGGATATCGCCTCACAGGCCCATGTTGGTATTGTCATTGCGCTCTTCCTGGGGGAAGCAAATTGGTTGTCAGCCTCTGGATGGCCGTTCTCGGCGGCTCTTGGCAGCTCACACTGGCTGCCAGCTGCTGGCCGCTCACACTGGCTGCTGGCCATTCACTGTAGCTTATGGCAGCCCACTGCAGCAGGGGCTGCAGCTATGCCGTCCTGGGAACTCACAGCAGTCCAGCTCCAGGTAGAATTGTTGTTCACCATCTTAGCTGTAGAGGACACAGCGTCACTGACCCTCATGTGGGATTCGAACCAGGGCCCTGCTGCTCAGAGCTGGAGTCCCAAGCCAGCTCCTAACCAATGCACCACTCGGCCGGCCCCTATACTATTATCTTTTTAAATAACTATTTGAGAGCAAATTGTAGACTTTACCCCCAAATATTTCCATCTTCACTGCTAACATTAAGGACATCCCCTTAAATAATCACAGTACCATGATCAAATTCAGAAAATTTAACATTGTTAAATTACTGTTATTTAATCTGCAGTTCATATTCAAATTTTATTAAGTCCCAATAAAGCCCTTTATAGCTTTTTCTTTCTCAGATCAGGGCCTAATTCTGGTCGCATTTCATTGTTTTGTCTTAATTTCCTTTAATCTGAAAGAGTTCCTCACTGTAGTTTTTATGACCTTGATGTCTTTAAAGATTACAGACCAGTTGTTTTGTAGAATTTCCTTTAGTTTGGGTTTGTCTGATGTTTCCTCATGATTAGATTCAGATTATGCATTTTTTTTTTTTTAAGATTTTATTGGGGAATTGGGGGAGGGGAACAGCTTTGGGGAACTGGGGAAGGGGAACAGACAAGTTGCTGTCCTTTTTGGTCTTCAGTCTAGTTGTGGAGGACAATGCTTCACTGGCCCATAATGATATCATCATTGCGCTCTTCTCCGGTGAGGCAGATCAGTCGCCAGCCTCTGGACGGCCGCTCACAACGGCTCTTGGCAGCACACACCGGCTGCCAGCTCATGCTGGCTGCTGGCCACTCACTGTAGCCTATGGCAGCCCACTGCAGCAGGGGCTGCAGCTATGCCGTCCTGGAGACTCACAGCAGCCCAGCTCCAGGTAGAGCTGTTGTTCACCATCTTAGCTGTAGAGGGCAGTGTCACTGGCCCTCATATGTGGGATCCAAACCAGGGCCACTGGCGTCCCAAGCCAGCTCTTAACCAACGCACCACTCAGCCAGCCCCAGATTATGCATTTTTAATAAACAATACTTTTAATTTCTCATGATTCTTGAGTATTATAACTAAATTATTAGATAAGTCACATTTTGAAAAAGTTTTTCATTATAGCTCATATTCATTTGCAGCTTACTTTCTAATACATTATTGTCTACATTTTTGTACTATCTAATTTGGTCATCTTTAAACATGGTAAAATAATTTTTTTCTTTTGCACATTTATGTTACCTGTCCAAAGTCCATGTGCCTGATGCTTCGAAAGGCCAAAATGCAAAATGTCAGCGTTTGGAGTACGGAAAGGTTTATTCATTGAGAAGTCGCCAATGGAGACAATGGGAGACCTAGAGGTTCCTCAGATCTATCTTAAGAAAATAGAGTTCAGGCATTGTTTATGTCAAATGGGAGGGGCAAGAGGCGCTTGACCACAACAGATATCTGGGTGCCAGCAGGGGTCTGAGGAAGATTGTGCAAGTTGATGTGAGTCTGCTCATGAGGTTCCTGCAAATCTTTGATGAGCAATACATACTTCCCTTATCTACTCAAGCCCCAAGCAGAATTCCTCTAGTGATTAACATGTCTATATGCAAGACTAAGCAGAAGCTATTAGCTTGAAGGCTATGGGAACAAGACAGGCTTGAACAAGATGGAGTCAGAGAGACCTAGTATTTCACTGCTACATTTAGTGTTTACCCTTTTGAACTGTACAGGTCAGGGTGTCTTCCTTGGCTCACTCCCTTTGTATCAGATCTGGGTTTTTTTTGTATCTGTTTATAACATCTGGATATTGACAGTTTATTTTGAAATTTAAAAAAAAGTCACTCCCTCCCAGACTAAGGCTCTCTCGTTTTCCTTTGCATCCCTGTGTTTAGCCACAATACCTGGCAGCATTCAGGAAGCCTTCGGGAAACACTGGTTGACTCAGTGAAGGAAATTTTAGTGCCTACGCACTGAGTTTTCTGAATTCAGGGTCTATGTAGGAAATACTTTTGGTTGTTATTAATCACTGGACATATTGAGAAGTATAGGAATTTAGATGTTACAGATTGACAAAAATTTCTTCTACTAATGATTTAAGTGTTTCAATATTTCGATGAGCCCAAAGTCCACCATCTTTGACTGAAACCTACTTGAGCACTGGTGCATTTAAAGATGGAAGGCTGGGTGGGTGTGGGGGTTGGTGGCTAGTCTGAAAGCTGGGCTTCTCTGGGGAAAGGCTCCTCCCAGAAATGTAGGCAGAGGCAGGCTTTCAGGCTCTACTAGAAGATACCAAGTCTGAACACCTAGCATTTTACTTAGTTACTCCTTGGTCTGAACCTTCTAGCTTTTCATATTGTCCAGCCATGTCAGCCTGATGCTCCATGTACATGCCCTCTAGAGTCAGCTCACTTCTCCAGGCTCAGACTCTCCCTCCCTATTGTTCTTCTGCCAGTAACACAGCTTTCTCCACTCCCTCCCAGGAGTTCTAATGTTTGGTTAATAGATGGGAAGAGGCTCAAACTCACAGAGAATTAAACAAGTTTAACTACAATGAAATATCAGCTTAAGTTTATCAGATTGGAAAAAATTAAATAGATTAACTATACCCAGGAATGTGGCAAAAGGAGTACTCTCACACACTCTTCCTACATTTTACAGCATCTGCTTAAACTTAAGATGCTTTTACCTGTGGACCAAGCAATTCCATTTTTGGGACTTTAGAAATACTTGCACAACTACAGAGAGAAACATGTAAAAGCATGTTCACTGTAACTTTTTTGTAACAATGAAAAGATGGAAACAGATCACTCAAATGTCCAACAACAGGAGCTCCTTAAATGGATTACGGCACAGCATACAGCGTAATACAATCCCACTCTTGGAAAGAACAGGTAGATTGGCATGATCTCCCATGGAACATGTCTAAGACATATTGTTAAATGGAAAAAGCAATTTGCAAAACAGATGAAACATGGTTATTAATATTTTGAAAATAGTTTATGTTCATGTATGCACAGCAAAAAATCTGAAAAAAACCACTAAACTATGAACAAGTAATGTGGGATTATGGGAGGCTTTCATATTCTTTATTTTGTACATTTTTGATGTTTGAAATTTTTATTAAAAATATTATTTGAAAACCAGAAAAAAAAAACCAAACACCAAAGATTTAAAAATCTCAAGTCAAAAAAATGATATGTGTGGGGTCAGGGAGTTGATGGGGGTCAGATGCAACAAGACTGACCGTATGTTGACAATTGCTGAAGCTATCGGAGCGGGTGGCATGGGGGTTTCTTATAATCTATACTTTTGTATATATTATTCCATAATAAAAAGTAAAAAACAAAAACAAAACAAAAAAACCAGGATGGGTAGGAGAGCAAGCACAGCCTGTATGCCAGTTGCAAAAGGATAGAGTTCTACAGAGTTATTTAAGCACATAAATTTAGATTTTAGTAGGTAGAGAATGGGGCTCATTATTGACTTTTTAAAAGTATGGAAACTGAGTTTTAGAAAGATTATTCTGTATAATTTGGAAGAGAGAAGGATTAGAGGTGTGGACCCCAAGAAGAAAGATTCATTTGATGTGAACACCAAGAAGGAACTTATCTGCTGAGGTGGGCTCCCCATGGTCAATCAAGAGCCCAAGTTTTATAAGTAATAACAGCCTAGTGGCTATTTGCTGACAGGGGCTTCTCATGTACTCCGTATACCAGGAATAACCTCAGACTGAACTCTACGCTTCCCACACTATGCCCTGCTCGTTTATGCAGTCCCAGTCAACCACTGCAGCGACGCTTGGTTTCTTCTTTCCACCAATGGACTGAGACCTGCCCTGTCCAATCAGAACTATGCAAATTATATCCTCATTTGCATCTATATTGAGCAATCAGAACTGTACAATTTAGACCAATCAGAACTGTATAATTTGGAAAACTCATTTACATGAAACAGACCAAAATGGGAACTATGGGTGGGAAAATTTTCTATAAAAGATGACCTTGTTTTTGTCTTCTTGAAGTACACTTTCAGTTTCTGCCTGAGGTGTGTCTCCCCATTTGCAAACGGTTTCCTGAATAAAGTCTTCCCTTGTTCCAGTGCCTTTTGGATTTGTGAAGAGGTGTAGAGGCCAATTAGAAATCACTCTACGACAGGCCGGTAGCAATTAGGTAGAAAGCAAGGGTCAGTTTGAGATGGGATGCAGATCACATGAAAAAGTCATGGCCAACTGTTGGGGACTGAGGAGGTGAGACAGGAGTCCCAGGTAACATGTCAGCTCTTCTTCAGAGGACCTGGGAGGCTGGCGTGGTCTTTGAGAGACAGACAGAGATCAGATTCCTGAGCAGGGAGAGAGTCGGGGTGGGGGGCCCATCCATTCTCTAGCCCCTCATGGACACCTCCCCGCCTCTGCTGCCTTTTGCAGGCTCTTGCCTATCGTAGGTGGGGCGTGAACAACTGCCTCTACCTTGATTCCTCTTTTTCCTCTCTAATCCTTCCAACACCATTTTCCATTTCTTGTAGGGCTCCCTATTTGGCTATAGGAGTTAGCAGGAGGATTTTTTTTATTTTTATATTAATGCTCACTTATTCATCCAATATCGTTAAGTACCTACAACAGGCCTGGGCATTGTTTGCGTACACACAATAACGAATAAAATAGGTCACTGGTCTCCTGGAGCCCATAGTTCATTCTTCTACCATCACATAGTTGTCTCCTTTAAAAATATTATTATTGTTATTGTGGCAAAATACATATAACAAAATTTATCATCCTATTTTGTTTTTTTGAGGGCAGTGTCACTGGCCTTCATATGTGGGACCCAAATCGGGGCTGCTGGCTTCCTAAGCCAGTGCTTAACCACTGTGCCACTCAGCCGGCCCCTTCATCCTAACTATTTTTAAGTGCACAGTTTTGTGGCATTTTGTCTTTAGAGACTGAAACTCTGTATCTATTATATAATAACTTCCTATTCCACCCCTCCCCCAAGCCCCTGGCAGCCACCATTCTACTTTCTGTTTCTATAAATTTGATTATGCTAGGTACCTCATATAAGCATAATCATGTAGTACTTGTCTTTTTATGCATGGCGTATTTCACTTAGCATATTGTCCTCAAGTCCCATCCATGTTGTAGCATGTGTCAGAATGTTCTTCTTTTTAAGGCTGAATTCACTTTCCATTGTACATAAGTTGACCCTTGAACAACACAGGTTTGAATTGTAAGGGTCCATGTGTATATGTGATGTTTCTTTTTTTTTTTTTTTAAGATTTTTATTGGGGAATTGTGGGAGGGGAACATCGTTGGGGAATCAGGGAAGGGGAACAGACAAGTTGCAGTCTTTTTGTTCTTCAGTCTAGTTGCGGAGGATGTTGCTTCACTGGCCCATGTTGGTATCGTCATTGCACTCTTCCCGGATGAGGCAGATTGGTTGCCAGCCTCTGGATGGTCACTCACCACGGCTATTAGCAGCTCACGCTGGCTGCCAGCCACTCACACTGGCTGCCGGCCACTCACTGTAGCCTATGGCAGCCCACTGCAGCAGGGGCTGCAGCCCACACCATCGCCAAGGCTTGCACAGCCCAGCTCCAGGTGGAGCTGTTGTTAGCTGTGGAGGGCAGTGTCACTGGCCCTCATACATGGGATCCGAACCGGGGCCGCTGGCATCCCAAAACCAGCTCTTAACCAATGTGCCACTCGGCCGGTGATGTTTCTTAATAAATACATACAGTACTGTACATGTATTTTCTCTACTTTTTATGATGTTCTTAATAACATTTTCTTTTCTCTAGCTTATTTATTGTAAGAATACAGCATATAATACATATAACATAATAATAATGTGTTAATTGACTTTATGTTATCAATGAGGCTTCTAGTCAACAGTAGGATATTAGTAAAGTTTTTTGGAGAGTTAAAAATTATATGCAGATTTTCAACTGTGTTGGGGGAGGGGGTCGGTGCCCCTAACCCTCATGTTGTTCAAGGGTCAACTGTATCTACCATCTTGTCTTGGGCTGCTTCTACTTTTTGCCTATTGTGATAATGTTGCTATGAACATGGGTGTACAAATATTTCTTTGAATCTCTGCTTTCAAGTCTTTGGGTATATACCCAGAAGTGGAGTTGCTGGATCATATGGTAATTCTATTTTTAGTATTTTGAAGAACTGCCATAGTGTTTTTCATAATAATCGCACTATTTTACTCTCATCGACAGTGTGCCACAAGGGTTCCAATTTCTCCACATCCTTGCCAACATTTGTTACATAGATTGTTTGTTTGTTTTTATAATAACCATTTTAATAGGCATGAGATGGTAGGATGGGTATTAAAATATAAAATTTATTTACAATTAATATTACTCAAGGATATATGATTTTTCAATAAAAAAGTTTCTCCCATCCACCCCACGCCCCACATATTAAACCACTGCAATCATAGGCAGAAAGCTTTGGGAAGGACCAACAGCTGAATCACCTTTTTTGCAGGTGTCTAATTCCACTATACTGAAGGCAGCACACCAGAGGGATCAAGTCACTCTGTATAGTATTGCTCCTTAGCTCAGGGTACCCACCTCTAAAATAGGAGTAATAATAGTATCTACCTCATAGGATTGTTATAAAGACTAAATGACTTAAATAATATAAAGCACTTATAGAGTCGGGCCTGACACATTGTAAGCTCTGTATAAGTACCTGCTAAGTAAAATATTGGGTTGTCAGAAAAGTCACGATGCATGTGTGCAACAGATGGCACTAGTTCCCTTTTGGAAGTACTGGAGTCATTTGCATCTATGTTATTGCTATGTTATTTGACAGCTGACAGTTCTAGCTTCATTCTAAAGAAAAAAATTGACGGGGGCTGGACAAGTGGCTTGGTTGGTTAAAGGTTGGCTTAAGGGCGCGAGCTCTGAGCAACAGGGCCGCTGGTTCGATTCCCACATGGGCCAGTGACGCTGCGCCCTAGCTGAGCTGTCGCTGAGCTGCTAACAGATGGCAGGATGGCTCAGCTGATGTAACAACAAGATTGCCTGTTCAATGGTGGGCTATGCCCACCCGCAACTAAGACTGAACTTGGAACCTTGAGCTGAGCTGCCACCCAGGTGGCTCAGTGGATAGAGCGGGCGCTCTTAACAACAAGCCTGCTGGTTTTATTCCTGCATGGGATGGTGGCTATGTCCACCCGCAACTAAGATTGAACACAGCACCTTGAGCTTAGAGGCCACAAGCTGCTGATGGGAAGCCAGATGGTGACTTGCACTCTCCACAATGAAGATTGAAGAACAGCTTGGCTGGTCTCCTTCCCCAATTCCCCAACACTGTTCCCTTCCCCCAATTCCCCAATTAAAAAATAAATAAATAAAGGGCCGGCCAAGTGGCGCGGTGGTTAAGCGCTGGTTTGGGAAGCCAGCGGCCCCGGTTCGGGTCCCACATATGAGGGCCAGTGACACTGCCCTCATAAAAAACAAAAAAACAATAAAAAACTTTTTTTTAAATTGAACGATTTGGTTGAGTTTTGGAGATTTTACAAATTGAAGTTGGACGACCAAACTGTGCATTTTTGCCATATTTTACTGTTTTACTTCCATAAAGGGAAGAACATGCGTCAAGCTTGTGAAAAGTTGCATAAAGTTTACGGTGACAATGGTCTACAAGAATGTCAGTGCCAACAATGGTTCACGAAATTCCGTGCTGGTGATTTTGATCTCAACAATGCTCCTCGGTTAGGGAGGCCCACCAAGGTTGATGACGACAAAATAAAGGCATTGATCGAGTCAAATCCACGTTACATGACACGAGAGATTGCAGAAACATTGAAGATCCATCATTCAAGTGTTCATGACCACCTGAAGAAGCTGGGATACATATGCAAGCTCGATATTTGGGTTCCACATGAACTCAATAGTTCATTTGATGCCGCATATAAATATCTGCAATATACTCATTAAACATGAGGAAAATGATCCTTTTTTGAAGCGACTGATAACTGGTGATGAGAAGTGGATTGTTTACAACAATGTGGTGGGCAAACAATGTTGGTCCCGATGTGATGATTCGCCTCAAATGACATCAAAAGCAGACATTCATCAGAGGAAGGTTATGCTCTCAGTGTGGTGGGATTTTAAAGGTGTCGTGTTTTTTGAACTCCTACCAAGGAACCAAACAATCAATTCGAATATGTACTGTCGGCAATTAGACAGTTTGAGTGAATCCATTATCCAGAAATGTTCAGAGCTTGTTAATTATAAAGGAGTTCTGTTCCATCATGACAACGTGAGATCACACGCAAGTTTGATCACCCATCAAAAATTATTGGAACTGGGGGCCGGCCAAGTGGCGCAGCGGTTAAGGGCTGGCCTGGGAAGCCAGCAGCCCCGGTTCGGTCCCACATATGAGGGACAGTTACACTGCCCTCAAAAAAAAAAAAAATGATTGGAGCTGGAAATGGGATGTGTTGCCACACCCACCATACTCGTCTGACCTTGTGCCGTCAGACTTCCACTTGTTTTGCTCTCTTCAAAACTCCTTGCGTGGTATAACATTCAATTCAGATGAGGCTGTAAATCAGCACCTTGTTCAGTTTTTCACAAATAAAGACAGGTCTCCTTCTATGAATAAGGAATTACAAAGTTCACTGAAAGATGGCAAAAGATTATTGGACAAAACAGGCAATATATCATTGATTGAGCTTTGTTCTTTATATAAATAAATGACCTTTGAAAAACATAGACAAAATACGTCATGACTTTTCCGACAACACAATAATAAAAAAATGTTTTCCAGTTTTGTGGCTTCTTTGCAGGTGGTCACGAAATGTAAGAATTGTGTATTATGCTAGAAACATCAATTCATCAAATCTTCACTGAACGCCTGTATGTCCCGGAGTATTCTATGCACTGGGAGAAGACATAGGAGATGCCCCAGAACTAAACCAAGGGCTGGGGGTCCCCAGTGGGAACAGCTTCCTGACTTCAAGTTTCAGCATCCCCAGAATTAAAAACACAACTGTTCAGTTTGCACAGACCCTATGACAGCACCATATGCTGGGCACTGTCCTGGGCACTTTATATGCCATTTTTAATCCTTACAACAACCTTGTAAAGCAGGATTATGAACACCATTTGCAGATGATGAAATTGAGGCTCTGAGGGGTTGACTCACCCACGATGGGGTACGTGGTGCGGGATGAGTCTAGGAGGGAGGCAGCGCAGCTTACCTCAGAGCTTGAGAACTTCAGGGCTCAGGAACATCCGTCGTTTACTGAGCCCTACCATGTGCTGTCCCTGGCTAAACCTTTACACATGGGGACTCATCATTCATGGAAGAACTCTTCCAGGGAGGGGCTTTTACCAAAGAGGAACCAGAGGCAGCGTGTGGCTAAACCATCATTTAGCAAAAGTGGTTCATTCCCAAATCGCTAGGCACCTGGGAGGGCGGTTAAGCACTGCCTAGCAGTTGAAAAGGTGACCTCTCGCATCAAAATCACCTGGGTTGCACATCAAAATGCAAATTCCTGGACTCCACTCCAGGCCCATTAAATAAAAGCCTGCCTAGGATTTGGACGATTCAGTAAAGCTTTCTCTGGAACCTGGAAGTAAGGGGACTACAACTGCCCACAGAGAGTAAAACCAAGAAATCAGCATTAAATAATTAAAGAACATTAAAGAATACAAGCAAGATATGTCACCTCGAAAGGAATAGATCAGCCTTCCTGTTCCCTCTTAACACTAACCAGGTTGATTGTATTAGCAAAATAAAGGAAGAATGAATAGAAGAAAATGTTATGACCTTGGTCTGGAGGGGCATTTCTTAAACAAGATGCAAAAGCACAAGCCTTAAAAGAAAAGGATTCAAATATTCAACTATATAAAAATTAGAAACTTCTGTACAACAAAAGATGTCATGAGGAAAAAAAAAGTGAAGACAAGTCACAGAAGGGGAGAAGATATTTGCATCACATACAATCAACAACAGATTGCGTATAATCAACAAAAGATCAGTATTTCAAGTATAGCAGAAAGAACTTCTAAAAATTGATTTAAAAAAAAAGAAATATCTCCATAGGATAATGATCAAAGGACATGAATAAGCAATTAGAAGAAAAGCCCAAACCACAAATAAACACATGGAAAGGTGTTCAACTTTACCCGGGATGGGAAAATGCGAATTAAAACCACAAAGAGATATTCCAAGGGCTGGTGAGGCTGTGCAGCAAATGAAACTTCTATACACACTGGTGCCAGTGTAAAGTGGGACATGCTCTTCGCAGAGCAATTTGGCAATAGCTAATAACATTTAAGAGGCAAAGACCTCACAATCCAGGAATTCCCTTCCTAGAAAAATTCCTGCACATGTGCTCCAAGGGACAAATGCAAAAATGTCCATTGCAGCATTGTGTATAATAAAAATGGAAACAATTTAAATGCCTGCTAATAGGAGAGTGAATAAATAAATGTATGATCCTACACTAGAACACTATGCAAAAGTTAAAATAAATGAATTAGAGTTACATGTACCAACATTTTAAAATGTAAGTCGGATCACATCTCTCTACTCCAAATTCTTCAATGACTCCCCATTTCATTTTGGTGAAAACAAAATCCTCACGATGGCCTCCAAATTTCCCCGGGATTGGCATTGCCCATCCTACCTATTATTTTTCTGACACCTGGAATGCTCTCCATGGCTCCCTCCTTCACCTCTATTTTACCTTCAATGCAAGGCCCTCCCCAACCACTCAATTTACATACAATTCATGATCACCGATACCTCTCTCCTTGATGCTCCTGAGCCCACCTGCCCTGCTCTACTTTTCCAATCTTTATAGCATGATCTCCTTTCAAATATATGATATAACTCACATTTTCTGTCTTCTTCTGCTAAAGTGTAAGTCTCAGGAGGGCAGAGATTTTGTCAGCTTTGTTTACTGATGTATCCCAAACACCAAGAATGAACAAACATGGCTAAATCTCAAAATCATGTTAACCAATAAAATCGTGATGTAGAAGGATATTTATGTTATGATATCATCTATATAAAGTTCCAAGACAGGTAAAACAATATTACATATTATTTATGTATACATACACATTTAGTAAAAGTATAAAAATAAGGGAAGGGTAAATTTAGGATAGATATTATCTCTGGTTTTGAGGTGAGAGGGATGGATTGCAACTGATTTGTAATATTTTGTTTAAAAAAATTGATCTATAACAAATATGACAGAATTTTGAGACGAGGTTGGCCATGGACCAGTGCTGGAGAGGAGCTTGTCCCACCAGGAGATCATTGCAGTTCGTTTAGCTAAGAGCATCCTATTCTGAAAGGGAGACATCAGCTGCTATAGCCACTAAGTGCTGGGGAGGATGTGCAGTGACTGACACTCTCACAATTGCTTGAAAACTGTCTGCCAGCACTAGTAAAGCTGAACAGATCGTGTCCTGTGATGCAGCAATTCCGCTGGCAGGGACATAACTAATATAAATGCATCTGCAAGACCTCAAAAGACACGTATAAGGGCCGGCCGAGTGGCGCATTGGTTAAGCGCTGGTTTTGGGATGACAGCGGCCCCGGTTCGGATCCCACATGAGGGCCAGTGACACTGCCCTCTACAGCTAACAACAGCTCCACCTGGAGCTGGGCTGTGAGAGCCCCGGTGATGGTGTGGGCTGCAGCCCCTGCTGCAGTGGGCTGCCATAGGCTACAGTGAGTGGCCCACAGCCAGCGTGAGCGGCTGGCAGCCAAGCGTGAGCTGCCAATAGCCGCGGTGAGTGACATCCAGAGGCCAGCGACCGATCTGCCTCATCCGGGAAGAGCGCAATGACGATACCAACAGTGAAGCAACATCCTCCGCAACTAAACTGAAGAACAAAAAGACAGCAACTTGTCTGTTCCCCTTCCCCGATTCCCCAACGCTGTTCCCCTCTGCCAATTCCCCAATAAAATCTTTAAAAAAAAAAAAGACACGTATAAGAATATTCATAGCAACATTATTCATCATAGCACTAAACTGGAAACAAACCAAACATCCATCAAAAGAAGAATAGACACATCAACTGCAGTGTATTCATTTTGGAGTACTATATGGCAATGAAAATATTAATTACAGCTGCATACAACATCACAGAGAAATGCTGAATCCAAAAAGCCAGGCACCGAAAAAGTACGTGCAGTATGATTTCATTTACATACAGTTAAAACCCAGCAAAACAAATCTCTGTGTTAGAAGCCATGAGATTGTTGAGTTTGGAGGGGAGGGAGAAGCTAATCATTGAAAGCGGTCTTGGGAGTAGGAGTGTTGAATTTCTTAATGGGGGAGTGGGAATGAGGGAGTTCTAAGATTATGGTCACTCTGTGACAATTCATTCAGTTATATCCTTATGAATTTTATATTTATATGTATATTTAATGTTCCATGACTTTAGCAGGGACCATGCTAATCTCTGTCTTTAGTTTGTCAAGGAGCATCCCATATATGTGTTATATGTCAACTAAAAATTTTTTAATAGGGGGCCTGCCGAGTGGCTCAGTTGGTTAAGAGGTGATTTAGAGCGCGAGCTCTGAGCAACAGGGCCACCGGTTCGATTCCCACATGGGCCAGTGAATGCTGCACCCAAGCTGAGCTGTCGCTGAGCTGCCAACAGGTGGCAGGATGGCTCAGCTGGTGTAACAACAAGATTGCCTGTTTGATGGTGGACTATGCCCACCTGCAACTAAGACTGAATTTGAGCTGAGCTGCCACCCTGGCTCAGTGGATAGAGCATGTGCTCTTAACAACAAGGCTGCTGGTTCGACTCCTGCAGCACCTTGAGCTTAGAGGCCACGAGCTGCCGATGGGAAGCCAAATGGCCACTGGCGCCTTCCCCAATGAAGATTGAAGAACAACAATTTGGCGGGTCCACTTCCCCAATTCCCCAACACTGTTCCCCTCCCCAAATTCCCCAATAAAATCTTCAAAACAAATTATTTTTCAATAGAATACATAATTTACGTAACTAACTTCCCTCGTCCACCAACGAACTTTCCGAATAGGATTTAGTTTCTTAAGGGAGAGAAAGTACTAGCAATATTATTCATGTATTTCATTCTTTGCATATTATTCATTCATTAATTCAAAAATGATTTATCAACCTTCTTAGCAATGCTGAGCCCTCTGCGTCATGCAGAACATATAATAATGAGCAAAATCAGACATGGGCTTGCATTTTGGAGGCTTACAGACTCAGTGCTAATGAAACACTCATATAAAGAACACTATTTTTTACACTAAATACACGAACTGTCTTTTGGCTCTGATGAAGAGGGCTGTTATAAAGTTCATGTGCAAGTTTTTTATGTGAATGTATGTTCTCATTTCTCTTGATAACTGCCTAGGGGAGGCTGTGTCATATGGGAACTGTTTTCTAAAGTGGCAATGCACTTACATTTCTATCAGCAATGTACAAGAGTGCTAATCTCTTCACATTCTCGCCAACATTTGTTATTATCTGTCTTTTTAATTATAGCCCTCTTAGTAGGTGTGTAAAGTAGTATCTCATTATGGTTTTGATTCACATTTCCATGATGGCTAATGATGTTTTCATGTGCTTATTGGCCTTTTGAATACTTTCTTTGGAGAAATGTCTATTTAGATCCTTTGCTCATTTTTAATTAGGTTATTTATCTTTTTATTATTAACTCAACAATATTTTGTAGTTTTTAACATATTGTGGTTGCACTTTTAAAAATTTATTCCTACGCATTTTATTCTTTTTGAATAAAATTGTAAGTTGTAAATTTAATTGTTTTCTGAAGTTCATTTTCAGATTGGTCAATGCCAGTATGTAGAAATACAATTAATTTTAGTATATTGATGTTTTATGTTGAAAGATTTCTGAACTTATTAGTTCTAATTATTTCTTGGTGAATTCCATAGGATTTTCAATACACAAGATCTTGTAATCTGTGAAAGAGGTAGTTCTATTTCTTCCTTTCCAAATCTGGATGCTTATTATTTCTTTTCTTGCCCAACTGTCCTGGCTAAAACCTCCAGTACAGTGCTGAGTACAAGTGGCAAGAACAGACATCTTTCTCTCATTCCTAATGTAAGAGGGTAAGTTTTCAATCTTCCAATACTAAGTATGATGTTAGCTGTTTTTCATAGATGCCCTTTATCAGGTTGAGGAAGTTCTTAGTTTGGTGAGTATTTGTATCATGAAAGGATGGTGGATATCGTCAAATGCTTTTTTCTGCGTCTATTGAGATCATCATTTGTTTTTGTCCTTTATTCCATAAATGTGGTGAGTTACACTGACTCAGTTTAGTATGTTAAACCAATCTTGGATTTCTAGGATAAATTCTACTTGCTCATGGAGTATAATCCTTCTGATATGTCACTAAATTTGATTGGCTAGTATTTTGCTAAGGATTTTTGTATCTGTATTCTTTTCTTTTTTTTTTTTAAGATTTTTATTAGGGAATCGGGGAAGGAGAACAGACAAGTTGCTGTCCTTTTTATTCTTTAGTCTAGTTGTGGAGGATGTTGCTTCACTGGCCCATGTTGGTGTTATCATTGCACTGTTCCCAGGTGAGGCACTCGCTCACTGGCCATGGGACGGCCACTCACAGCGGCTCACAGCAGCTCACGAAAGCTCATGCCAGCTGCCGGCCAGCCCCACTGCAACCTACATTGTCGCCGGCGACTCATGGCAGCCCAGCTTCAGATTGAACTGTTGTTCATCATATTAGCTGTAGAGGGTGCAGCATCGCTGGCCTGCATGTGGGATCCGAACCAGGGCCCTGCTGCTCAGAGCTGGCATCCCAGTCCAACTCTTAACCAATGTGACACTCTGCCAGCCCGGTATCTGTATTCTTAAGGGAGATCGACCTATAGTTTTCTTTATGTCTGGTTTTGGTATGAGGGTAAATTTGGTCTCACAGAATGAGTTGGGAAATAATCTGTCCTGTTCTATTTCTTGGAAGACTTTGTGAAGTCTTGGTGTGAACTCTAAACATTTAGTAGAATTAGGCAGTGAAACCATCTGGTCCTGGCTTTTTTTGGGGGGGAGGTTTTTGATGACTGATTCAGTCTGTTTACTTATTATAGGTTTATTCAGATTTTCTCTTTTTTCTTGAATCAGTTTCAGTAACTAATTCTTTCTAGGAATTTGTTGATTTCATCTAGGTTGTCTGATTTGTTGGTATACTATTGTTCACAGACTATTCTTTTTTAAATACAATTAGTAATGTTATCCTATCTTTCATTCCTGATTTCAATAATTTGAGTATCATTTTTGTTGTTGTTTCCAGATTGGTCTAACTAAACATCAATTTTGTTGATTTTTTTTTTCAAAGAACCAACTTTTGGGTTGTTAATTTTCTCTATTGCTTTTCTATACTTTATTTCATTTATTTCTGCTCTAATTTTTATTATTTATTTCCTTCTGCTTGCTCGCACATTAGTTTGCTCTTCTTTATCTTGTTTCTTTTTTTTTGAAGTTGAAATTCTTTTTTTAAATTTATTTAAATTGAAGCATATTAGTTTTAGGTATTTGTATATGTAGCAAAATGATCACCGCAGTAAGTCTAGTTAACATACGAGTAGTTACAGAATTGTTTTCCTTTTTCTTTTTTTTTCTTTTAGATTTTATTGGGGAATCAGGAAAGGGAAACAGACAAGTTGCTGTCCTTTGATTCTTCAATTCAGTTGTGGAGGACATCGTTTCACTGGCTCATGTCGATATTGTGATCATTGCTCTCTTCCTGGCTGAGACAGATCAGTCACCAGCCATTGGATGGCCGGTCACGGCAGCTTACGGCAGCTCACAGCAGCCCACTGCAGCAGGGGCTGCAGCTACGCTGTCGCCGGCGACTCAAGGCAGCCCAGATCCACGTTGAGCTGATGTTCACCATCTCAACTTAGAAGGTGCAGGATCACTGGCTCCCACGTGGGATCCAAACCGGTGGCCCTGCTGCTCAGAGCTCGCCCTCCCACGCAAACTCTTATCCAACGAGCCACTCGGCCAGCCCAGAATTGTTTTTCTTGTGATGAGAACTTCTAAAATTTACTCAACATGTCCTATGATCCTTGTCTCTTTAATTGTCTGTATTCCCTGCTACAGGGCCAGGACCTTATCTTGTTCACCCTCAGATGCCAGGGCCTTGGACAATATCTGGTACATGACAGGGACCAAAAACATTTACTAAAAGTCGAATGAATGAATGAATGTCCCACCCTGGGACAGAAAGGAGTGCCTAGCAGGTCCAGGACACCTGCCTCTGCTGAGTGTTTCTCAGACTTCATGATGGGGCACCAGGATCATTGTTTTATCATTAGCTGAGGGCCGACCATGCTATTATTCATTAAAAGTTTTATTTACGTGAACTTGCTGCTTTACTAAAATGTCGTCAAAAGGGAAATTTTACATCAAGTAGAATTTGATACGCCAGTATCACTTGTTTTTATTCATTAACATATACATATTAATGCTCCAGATTATAAAAAGTTTCCTTTGGGTATCCCCTAAAGTGATCCTGGGTACCATACTTTGGGAAACATTCCTTCTTATTCAGTACTTTTCCCATCCAATATACTAGTCATTTACTTGACATATGGGAATTTCTGATTTTTCCCTGTCTTTTTCTCTTACCAAGGGCTGAGATGCTGTGATCTGTGGAAAACGATTTATTTGGTTTCACTTAATTTGAATTTATTTGGGGTCAACTCAGGATGGTCCAGCAGAGCCCATCAGGTTTTGGTGACCAGGTGTGCACACTGCTGTCCTTGGGGCTTGGCCCTTGATTATTCTTATTTCATTGCATCTCTTTGGTACCCACCTCTGGGTGAGGCCACTATGACCTGCTTCTGAGCACAAAGAATTAGATATTTGTTAATCGAATTTCTGGTAAGATCGGGATAAGAGCCTAGCAGGATATGTAGACTCACCGGAAAAAGGAACATTATTATATAGCATGTCATTGTTTTCAATTAGCCCTGGATTCGTGCTTTAAGTTATGGTACATAAAGTATCTCTAACCGTGCTAGGAGAAATTTTTTTCTTATAAAATATCTTTCATAATTATTCCATAGCTGCTGATTTGTAATTTCCATTACAAACAAGTTTGCTGAGAGGTTTCATAACTCTGCTTTAGTTCCATAAAGCGCCTTTTTGGCAGGTAGGCTGTTGAATTGGATGCAAATCCTCTCTCTAAATTAAGTGAAAACTTGTTAAGTCACTTTATTTAGATCGAGGAGGGATTTGGGTCTGTTTTTGGAGAGGGTACAGACACTTTTTGATCCTGCCACTTCCCACAGCTATAGAAGGCTGTTTTATAAGAAGAAACTGGGAAGGTTTGCTTTTCTTCACATGGATAAGCACTGCTGAAAACTGGAAGGCCCTTCTCCTTCTCGGAGGCTGAGGGACAGGACTGCCAGGTCGCAGGGAGCTGGACACCCACTGTCCTGTGCTCTGCCGGCATGTGAGGTCCTGCCAGGCTCTGCCCCTGCTCCCTGGCTGTGGTCAGCACAGTTCAGTTTTGGCATAAAGTAGCCATAAATGTCAGCATCTTTGGTCCTCACCTCTTGCAGAATTTGGTTAGAAGAACTGTAGGGCTCCTTGGGAGAGGGGCAGGTCCTCTAGCCAATCTGTGTGGCTGGTTATTTTGCCAGTATCCCAAACTGACAAGTGACAGTGGCAAATAAATCATAGTCACTTATTTTGAAATACAAAGTCTAAAGATTCCATTTAGACTCTTTGAGAGAATATTAGCCAGAAGTGTCTCTTTTAGGGCTCCAGCAAAGTCAATGATAAGGTGGTTTCTGCTTCCATCGTGCTGTAGATCTTCTTAAGTGGGTGTGAAGGGGAAGGAAGGCACTTCTTGACACCTTCTGTTTGCGTTTGTCCTTTTGAGCATTTCCGTTCCTTGGTGACAGCAGCTCAGCAACCACACAAGGGACAGCAGAGGTTCTGCTTTTGGTTTGAGTCATTCCCATGTACTCACATTTTCAAGTTCACACAGAATAATCCCCATGAAGAAGAATTCACTCTCCTCTTGTTAACACACCAGTGATTCTGGCTTCTCCCAGCTCCACATGCCTACATCCTACGTGTGTTGGGGAGGATGTGGTTTCCCGGGCTGGTGCCTTTCATCATTCTGTTTCATTTACTACCTGGGAAGCCCATCCTTGTTTTCAACTACCTATATCAAATGACATGTCATCCAGGTTGCTTTTCCATTTCTCCCTACTTTAAGTATCCACAACACTTTGCACATTTCTTCTCGAGCTTCCCTCCCTCTGTAATATTAGTTATGTGTAGCCTGTGGCCTTTCCCCACTGGGCTGCGTGCATCTTAAAAACAGGACCTTTGTCATCTGACATCCTGAATCCACCCCCACCCACCTCAGAATGGCTGAATACATTCTTTCTTTTTTTTTTTTGAGGGCAGTGTCACTGGCCCTCATATGTGGGACCCGAACCGGGGCCGCTGGCTTCCCAAGCCAGCACTTAACCACCGCGCCACTCGGCTGTCCCAGAATACATTATTTCTTGAATTAAACCAAATTGCATCTACCTTCACTTCCTTATTATCTATGTTTTCCCCATCTGAACCCTTCACTTCAGGCTCCACTAGTTTCTGGATATACCTTCTCTTTCTATTCATTCAACTCTTCATTTGTCGAACAAATATTGATCATGTGCCTTTTAAGTGTCAGGCACTGGACTAGCCCTGGGGAGGCACAGTGAACAAAACACTGCCCCAGGTGCCAAGAAGCCCACTCTCTGAGGGGAGGGACAGGGAAGAGGGAAGGGCATGTTGCAGGGGTGGTGGTGGGGGCTGCTGATGAAGGAAATCAGAGGAGGCTTTCCAGGGCTGCAGTGTCTAAGCTGAGACCCCTACCTGGGACCTAGAATGAGGAGACCCCTGCCTTTGCTCATGGATTCCCTCTGCCTGGAAGCACGCACTTCAACCCCTGGGACCAACTCCACATGACTCCTTTGCCCTCCACACCTACCTCCTGGAGACCGTCTTTCTCTCTCAGGTTTCAAAACGATGACCCTCTTTGTCCTCTGACAGCCTGGTCTCTTTTGCAGCATCCAACAGCACTGGCCAAGTCTTGTCCTTGACCTTTACTTCATTCTCCCTGGTTTTGCTCTTGCCTCAGAGCAGGTGACTTCTCAACGTGTGTCTCTAAGCCCTGTCTTTTTGCCTGAGTTACATTGCTACCTGTCTGCTGCTGGATCCAGCTTTCTACAGACATTCAGCTGTTTCCTCAAAATCTGGCACATTCGGAACAGCATGGGGGCGTTTTCTTGTGAGTTCCTGCTCCTGAGATATTCAGGTGATGGAGCTGGTAGGAGGCAGCTGCCACAGGCTTTTGTCTTTTTACATAACGTGATACCAAGTTTACTCTTGTCCTGTTGTCTCCTGTTTAGAGATATTCTTTTGTGACAAGTATGACCATACTGTTTTATTATTTGTCTCTATTCATAGTTAATTGTTTCTATCTTGCTACATCAAGAAGCAGCCCTGTCTAGCAGCTTCCTTCTCAGACGAAGCACAGCCACCACAAGGGGGCGCTGTGGGTCGAGCTCCGATTGGCGGGGTTTGCTTGTGGCCTGTTGTCTGAATACCAGTCAGCTCTGAGGGTGTAGGGTGGTCATTCCTACTATTCATCAAATACTTCTAGCACTCTGCCATTCCAGGATCTGGTAGAATTGCGTTTCTTGGCCTCCTTGGGGTTGGGGCCCTGTAACTCATTGCAGCTCATGAGTCCTGAGTGGAACTACTGTGCTTGAGCTGAAGCATTGAATTGTGGGTGCACAACCCTTTATCTTTGCTCTAGTGACTGGCCATGTTTGCGATAAAGGCTGCTTCCCCTACCTAGGCTCTAGAATGATGGGACATGGAGCAGTGGCCCCAGCCGCTCATGATAGACCATACCTCAAGTGAGAAACACAGTTTTGTTAACAGTTATAAACCACTAAGGTTTGGGCTGTTTGCATAGTATCTTATCCTGACTAGCAGGCTGCTAGTGTGAAGTGAAGTCATATTTAGCACCTTTCGTATTTGAAGCATGCATTTGGTAAATACCTCACATTGCTACGTCCATAAACTTAGTAGATGAAATTCCCCAAAGCAATAGGTTTCTCATTAAACAACGTTTGAAAATATATGCACATTGACATTGCATATTTTACACAGACCTAATCTGTGTGAAATCAGAGGCTGTTTCACACTTAATGGGTAAATGAGTTAGGCTGGGACCACACTTACCATCGAGTTTGCCATAAACCACAGCTGCTTCTGTCATCATACCACACACTCAATCTGCTACTCAGCTCTGACTCTGACTCAGCACATGGTGGCTGCCTGGAGCTCCTTCATGTCCCTTGTCACTCACTTTGACAATTCAGAAATGGTGTTTCTACTGGTGTCCCTGTTCCAACCTGCCACCAGAATTAGAGTTTCAAGTTAGAAGAGCCCCTAGAAATCACACACCCACCTCTGAAACCCCAGGATAGGGAAACCAGGTGGGACCATCTCTAAGTGGCAGAGGTTCCAGTCAGGGCCAGTCCTTACAGATCCTATGCTAGACATGCCTCGTTCCCTCAGTCTCAAATGCTCTCTCTCTGCATGGGTCTCTTAACTCCCCCATCACCTGGTCTCTGCTCAAAGGTGAGGCCATGCCCTTTAAATTTAAATAATGCAACCAGCTCCTCTCACCTTCAGTGCTCTCTGTCTCCCTTGCCTTATGGCTCTCATCCATAGCACTCCTTGTACCATCCATATCATTTACTAATTTATTGTCTTTATTATTTCTTTCTCTCTCCACTAGAACATGAGCTCCACAAAAACAGGGAATTTAGAGCAGGGAATTTTGTCTTTTTTTGTCAGTCTTGTATCCCAAGTAAAAAGAACAGTGCCTGGCACACACACACACACACACACACACACACACACACACACACACACCCCAGATGCTTAATACATACTTGTTGAATTAATGAAAAGGGCAGGGCCAGGCATCTGTGATTTTGACAGTCTCCCCAAGTGAGTTCAAGCAGAGCAGTGGGGGAGAACCATAGCCCCAGTGTCCTGAGTTCACTGGTGGTGTGTGTAGTGCTTACTATTTTCTTAGTTTGGACTCCATTGGCCAATCATGTCCTGGTTCATGCTTGCCTATCAGGGACAGCATCCCTCCCACAACATTGGCAGAGCAAGGAAATGGAGTTGGTTACTGTGTGTGCCCACAACAGCCGCTTCTTGAAATGCTTATATTCTAAAGGGATACATACCCCAAAAGAACACAAATCATGGTGATACAGAATAATTTGTAGTGACTATTAAATATGGGATGGTGGCAGAGCACATGTTTTTTTTGCCCTAATTAAAATTTCAGAGCAGAGTTCTCCCTGGCTCTCCATGGCTGTCAGTAGGGCATCTGGTGCCCATGGCCCTGGGCTTGTTCTGAACACGGGAGCAGCAACAGAGACACTTGGTGCTGTGACACGGTCTGTCCTTTGCAAAGGAGGAAGCATCGTAGTTGGCAAACGCACACTCTCAAAATTTTTTAAAAATTATTTTTCTTTAAAGAGTACCATTTGTTCATAATTTTTTTGCCTCATTTGTGTTACAGTCTTGTGTATTTTTATCTGCCTTCTGTTTATTCTTTTCCTTCTTTTTCTTTTAATCAATAGACTATTTTTTAGAGCAGTTTTAGGTTTACCTTAACTAGAGTAGATAGTAGGGAGAGTTTCCATATATATCCTCCCAACACACAGAGTTTTCCCTGTTATTAACATCTTTCATTAATGTGGTATATTTGCTAGAATTGAT
This sequence comes from Aselliscus stoliczkanus, assembly GCA_033961575.1. NCBI lineage: Eukaryota > Metazoa > Chordata > Mammalia > Chiroptera > Hipposideridae > Aselliscus > Aselliscus stoliczkanus. The sequence continues at coordinate 132,662,461 of CM066729.1, forward strand.
AAATCAGTATCGATACATTATTAACTAAAGTCCATAGTTTACATTAGGGTTTACTCTTTGTGTTGTATACTGGGGTTACCAAAAAATTGTATACACATGACTTGTATTCATCTTTTGTCATTGGTATATATTATTACAATTTTAATACAGTTTTTTCCTTTCTTAAAATGTGTATACATTTTTTTTGGCACCTTCTGTATTTTTATGAGGTTTGAGAATGTCTAATGTCATGAACCTACCATCAGGGTATCATACAGAATAGTTTCACTGCCTTAAAAAATCTTTTGTACTCCACCTATTCATCTCTCCCTCCTCCCCTGGAACTCCTGGCAACCACTGATCTTTTTACTCTGTCTAGGTTTCCTGCTTCCAGAATGTCACATAGTTGGAATCATACAGTACATAGCCTTCTCCAGCTGACTTCTTTTACTAAACACTATGCATTTCAGTTTCCTTCATGTAGTTTTGTGGCTTGATAGATCTTTTTTTTTTATCATAAAGCAATATTCCATTTTATGGATTATCCCACTCACCTTTTGAAGGACATCTTGGTAACTTCTAGTTTTTAACAATTATGAATAAAGCTGCTATAAACAGTCATGTACAGGTTTCTGTGTGCTCATAAGTTTTCAAGTCTTTTGGATAATACCTCAGAGTGCCACTTGGACTGTTCGGTGAGGCTGTGTTTAGCTTTGTAAGAACCTGCCTAACTGTATTCTGAAGTGGTTGTACCATTTTGCGTTCCAATCAGCAATGATTCAGAGTTCTTGTTGCTTCACATCCTTGTTAGCATTTAGTATTGTCCATTCTTTGGATTTTGGTTGTTTCTTTTTTTTTTTTTAAAGATTTTATTGGGGAATTGGGGGAGGAGAACAGCGTTGGGGAATTGGGGAAGGGGAACAGACAAGTTGCTGTCTTTTTTGTTCTTCAGTCTAGTTGTGGAGGATGTTGCTTCACTGGCCCATGTTGGCATCGTCACTGTGCTCTTCCCGGATGAGGTAGATGGGTCAATGGCCTCTGTGGTTGCTCACCGTGGCTATTGGCAGCTCACGCTGGCTGCCAGCTGCTCACGCTGGTTGCCGGCCACTCACTGTAGCCTATGGCAGCCCACTGCAGCAGGGGCTGCAGCCTACACTGTCGCCGGGGCTCACACAGCCCAGCTCCAGGTGGAGCTATTGTTAGCTGTAGAGGGCAGTGTCACTGGCCCTCATATGTGGGATCCGAACCGGGGCCGCTGGCATCCCAAAACCAGCTCTTAATCAATGCGCCACTTGGCCGGCCCTGGATTTTGGTTGTTTCAATAGGTGTGAAGTTGTTTAATTTGCAATTCGTTAACGACATATGATATTGGGCATCTTTTCATGTGCTTGTTTTCCATCTGCATAACTTCTTTTTTAATTTTTTTATTTATTTGTATTAGTTTCAGGTGTACAACACAATGCAATAGTTATACTCTTTACCCCCCAAAGTGACAACCCCCCTCCCCCAGTTCGCCACCCCACTCCCCCCGCCATATTATACATATCTATCACAACTCCCCTGACTCCCCTCCACAGTATACTCCACATCCCATGACCATCCACATATTCAGTTACAGTTGGCATACAATACTATACAACATCAGTTTCAGGTGTACAGTGCAGTGATCAAGCCTCTACTCCATCTGTGAAGTGGTCTCCCTAACAAGACATGTGACTATCTGACACGCCACAAAATTTTTACAACATTATTATATTCCCCGAACTGTGTTTCATATCCCTGTGGCAATATGGTAGTTGTCTATTTATGCTGTCTAATCCCTTCACCTTCCCCCCATCCCCACCCCCTCCCAACTAGCCACCCTCAGTTTTTCCTCTACATCTATGAGTCTGTTTACTTTGATCGTTTACTCAGCTCTTCAGACGCCACACACAAGTAAGATCACATGGTACCTGTCCTTCTCCTACTCACTTATTTCACACAACATAATATTCTCTTCACAACATTATCAATTACATTCCCAGAACTGCCCCCATCTCCTTGTGGCAACATTGTAGTCCCATCTACACTGTCCAAAACCTTACCCCTCTCCCTTTTCCCCACTCCCTCCCAGCCAAAAACCATCAGTTTTTCCTTTATATCAACTCTTTCTGTGTTGATTTTCTGTCTAAAGGGTATGTCCATTAGTGACAATGGTGTTGAAGTCCCCTACTATGATAGTGTTACTGTTGATCTCTGTCTTTATGTCTCTTAAAATCTGTTATATGTAATTAGGAGTTCCTATGTTGGGTGCATAGATGTTTATTAGGGTTATAGTGCCCTTCTTTGTCTTTTATTGCAGTCATTTTAAAGTCTATTTTGTCCAAAATAAGTATTGGTACTCCAGCTTTTTTTTTCTCATTTCCATTTGCATGAAATATCTCATTCCATCTGTAAACAGCATATACATGTGTCCTATTTTCTTATCTACTCAGCCACTCTCTGTCTTTTGATTGCAGCATTTAGCCCATTCACATTTAAAATGATTATCGATAGGTACATATGTATTGCCATTATGTTATTTGTATTCCTGGTCTCCCTGGGTTAGCTTGTTTACCCCTTTCTTTTGTTTAAAAAAGCCCTTTTAACATTTCTTGCAATGCTGGCTTGGTGGTAATGAATTCCTTAAGCTTATTCTTTTCTGAGAAGCTCTTTATTTCTCCTTCAATTTTAAGTGATAGCCATGCTGGGTAGAGCAATCTTGGTTGTAGGCCTTTATATTGTGTCACTTTGAGTATCTCCTGCCACTCCTTTCTGGCCTGCAGAGTTTCTGTAGACAAGTCAGCTGTTAGTCTAACAGGAGTTCCTTTGTATGTGACCTGCTGTCTTTCTCTTGCAGCCTCTAAGATTCTGTCTCTGTCTTTAACCTTTGCCATTTTAACTATGATGTGTCTTGGTGTGGACCTGTTTGGGTTCAGCTTGTTTGGAACCCTCTGCACTTCCTGGGCATGTATGTTGATTTCCTTCACCAGGGTAGGGAAGTTTTCAGTCATTATTTTTTCAAATACATTCTCGACCCCTTGCTTCTTCTCTTCTCCTTCTGGTATTCCTACCAGTTGAAGGTGGTTGCGCTTCACCTTGTCCCATAGGGCTCTTAAACTATTTTCATTGTTTTTTATTCTTTGGTCTTTTTGCTGTGCCAACTGGGTGATTTCTGCTATTTTATCTTCCAAATCGCTTATCCGCTCCTCTGCTTCATCTACTCTACTGGTGATTCCTTCGAGTGTGTTCTTCATTTCAGTTATTGTATTCTTTAGTTCTAACAGGTTGTTTTTTATGGTTTCCCTATCCTTCTTTATGTCCTCGCTAAGTTCCTTAAACTTTCTTATCATCAGTGTTCTAAACTCTGTCTCTGAAAGGTTGGCTTCCTCTGTTTCATTGCGTTCCATTTCTAGAGGTTTCTTCTGATCTTTTACTTGTGACATGTTTCTTTGTTCCCCATTCTGGCTGTCGCTCTGGGATTGCTTTGATGTATTAGATCACCAGGAGAGCCCTGGCTGGATCACGCAGGCACACAGCTCACGGCACAACACTCCCAGGAAAACTCCCAGTCTCAGCCTGTCCCAATTAGCCGCTCGCAGATCAGGCCGAGCAGCCCGACAACCAATCACCAGCCTGGCAACTCTGCAAGCGCAGTGCGGACAGCGGGGACCCGAGGCGGCTTGCGCACTCCCGCGTCTCAGTGAGCAGCCTGTTGGAGCCAGAGCACGCCCACCAGGCGTTTCCCTGGCAACGTAGCACAAGCCATGCAGAGGGTGGGGATCCGAGGCGGCTCGTGCACTCCCAGGTCTCAGTGAGCAGCCTGTTGGAGCCGGAGGGCACCCGCCCAGTGTTTCCCTGGCAACGCCGTATAAGCTGGGCGAGGGTGGGGAATCCAAGGCCGCATGCGTGCGCGCATGCACACACGCACTTCTGCGCCAATTCCACCAGACCAATGAGGTCCTGGACCTGATCCTTCGTGGGAGGGCCCAAGCCCAACAAAATGGCGCCCTCCCTACGCCACTTGCGTGCAGGCTCCACACCACGGGAACAACAGTCCAAAAACCTCCAGCCTTTGCATCAAAGGTGCTCAGTTCAGTCTGTCCCCGCAGGCTCCTGGGCCCGGCTCACACAGCCACTCCCTCCACCAGGAACCAGGTAAGTGCTCACCGGCGAGCAAGCCTGGGCGCCGGCCCCACTGATTCTGTAGCCGCTCTCAGCCTCACCGAGCTGAGCAAAGAGAGTCCTCACTAATTTACTGCCGGCTATATTAGAACTCCTCTTCCTAGCAAAGGAGCTCTGGGCTGGTGAGCTTGGTGTGCGGCCGGCGGGTCTCTCCCCCAACCAGACAGGCTTCCCACAGCTGGGGCTTCCCTCACGGGGCTCACCCTCTCTCGTCTCCGCCCGTCCTACCAGACCCGACGTGGCCTCCTCTTTAAGTTCTTCGTTTAGTGTTTCTGTTCATCTAGTGTTCCGGGGACCTCCAGGGTTGAATGCTGTATAATTTGTTTGTAATTTTGGTGTGATCCTGGGAGGCAGTTACCACAGTGTCTGTCTACTGTGCCATTTTACCGGAAGTCTCTCCTGCATAACTTCTCTAGTGAGGATTTGTTCAGATCTTTTGCCCATTTTTTTTTTTTTTTTTAAGGATTGCCTTATAGTATTTGGCTTTTCTTTTTCCTTTTTGAGGGCAGTGTCACTGGCCCTCATATGTGGGACCCAAACCGGGGCCGCTGGCTTCCCAAGCCAGCGCTTAACCACCGTGCCACTCGGCCGGCCCTGCCCATTTTTAAACTGGATTGTTTGTTTTCTTATTGTTGAATTTTAAGAGCTTTTTGTATATTCTGGATATAATTCCTTTATCAGTTACGTGTTTTGTAATATTTTAAAAATAAAACAGCTTTATTGAGATATAACTCACACAACATACAATTCACCTTTTTATAGTATATATATATATATATATATATACATATATCAATAATATAGCATAACCAGAGTTATGTGACTATAAACACAATCAATTTTAGAACATTTTCCTCAACTCAGAAAGAAACCATTGAGGGCCGGCCGAGTGGTGTGGTGGTTAAGCACTGGCTTGGGATGCCAGCGGCCCTGGTTCAGATTCCACATATGAGGGCCAGTGACACTGCCCTTTAAAAAAAAAAAAGAAACCAATGGCTATTAGCAGTCACTCCTCATTTCCTCCACTACCTCTAGCCTTACTAACCACTAATTTACTTTCTGTTTCTATAGATTTGCTTGTTCCAGACATTGCACATAAGTGGAATCATATAATATGTGATCTTTTGTGACTTGCGTCTTTCATTTAGCATAATTTTTAAAGGTTTATCCACGTAGTAGCTCTTATCAATATTTTATTCATTATATGGCCAAATAATATTTCATTGCATGGGTGTATCATATATATATTTTTTTCTGTTTTGAGGGCAGTGTCACTGGCCCTCATATGTGGTACCCGAACTGGGGCCGCTGGCTTCCCAAGCCAGCTCTTAACCACAGCGCCAATCGGCCAGCCCTGTACCATATTTTATTTATTAATTCACCAGTTGATGAACATTTGGGTTGTTTCCACTTTTTGGCTCTTATGAATAAGGTGGCTATGGACATTTGTGTACAACTTTTTGTGTGGACATATGTTTTCATTTTTCTTGGATATATATCTATGAGAGTAATTGTTGGGTTATATATGGTAACACTATGTTTAATTATTTGAGGAACTGCCAAACTGTTTTCCAAAATGGTGGCACAATTTTACATAGTCACTCACAGCTATGAAGATTCCAGTTTCTCTACATTCTCATCAACACTTGTTATTGTCCATCTTGATTACATTCATCTTCGTGGGTGTGAAGTGGTATCTCATTGTGGTTTTGATTTGCATTTCCCTGATGACTAATGGTGTTGAGCATGTTTTCATGTGCTTATTCACCATTTATACATCTTCTTTGGAGAAATGTCTATTCTGATATTTTGCCAATTTTTAAATTGAGGTTTTGTTTTTGTTATTTAGTTGTAAGAGTTCCTTATACGTTCTGGATACCAGGCCTTTACCAGATATATAACTTTGAAACATTTCTTCCCATTCCATGGGTTGTCTTTTCTCTTTTTTGATAGAGTCCTTTGAAGCACAAAAGTTTTTAATTTTGAAGAAGACTAATATGTCAATTTTCCTTTGGTTGCTTGTGTCTTTGATGTTATTTCTAAAAAACTGTTGCTTAATCTAAGATCATGAAGATTAACACCTATCTTCAAAGAGTTTTATAGTTTTGGTCCTTCCATTTAGGTCTTTGATCCATTTTGAGTTAATTTTTGCATATGGTTTATGTGAGGAAGTGGTCTTCATAATTGTGCATGTGGCTGTCCAGTAATCCTAGCACCATTTGTTGACAGCACAGACTCTTAATGAAGAAGCCATTGTTACATTTGAAAGAGGCAGAAAAGAGTACCTTCAGCTAAGTCTTCTGACTCCATGTTTTCCTTGTGGCGACCTGACCAAGAATCACTTTGGAGGCAAGTGCTGATGGTGGCCATGGCGAACTCTTCCCATCTTTCAAGGCTCATCTCCTTCATTCCATACCTAGTTCTTTCATCTTCTAGTGCACTTAGAATAGAACAGACTCTCCATAAATGTCCTTACAGGTCTAGTTTTACCCAGTCTCTGAAGGTTGAATCTTTCCCACAGGATCTTGGATAGATTGCTACGCCATCTCTCTTTAGATACCTCCATGTAAGAGAAATGTATTATTTTTTAAATATTAGGTTCAATTAGTGGATGGTTTGGTGATAATAATGATAACAACAACTACCACCACTATTTTTTGAGCTCTCATGTTGTGGTAAGATATTTCTTCTCCTTTTAATTCTCACAACAACCATCTGAGGTAGTTATTATTAGTCTACTTTACACAGAAGCACTGAGAAGTTATTTGCTTCAAGTCAACCCACTGTTACTTAAACTGTGTGGATCTAATTTAGACCAGTTCCTTGGACTCCAAAGCCTGTGTTCCCAATAACTATACACTTTTCAAACATGCTCTTGTGGTAGAGAAATAGATTTGGTTCTCTTCTCCTTTCTGGGCACACAGGAGGACCATACCTTTGGGATTAGGTGGGATTGCATTACTGTTTCCAGCCACCTGGCTGTGAAGTTCCACTCACAGCAAGTATGAGTTCTTCCTGTTGCAGCAACCCTAGAAGCAGCAGTTGCAGATGGTGGAACTATAAGATGAAAGCTGCCCTGGATCCCTAAGTCACGACATGGAAAATAGCTACCCTGGCTTGCATTTAACTTTGCACGAGCTAGATACAAACTTATGCGTGTTAAGCTTCTGAGAGCTCAAGGTCTGTTTCTCCTTGCAGTGTAGACTATCTTATCCTGAGCATTAAAGCTGAATATTATGGGCCGGCCGAGTGGCGCATTGGTTAAGCACTGGTTTTGGGATGCCAGCGGCCCCGGTTCGGATCCCACATGAGGGCCAGTGACACTGCCCTCTACAGCTAACAACAGCTCCACCTGGAGCTGGGCTGTGCGAGCCCTGGTGATGGTGTGGGCTGCAGTGGGCTGCCATAGGCTACAGTGAGTGGCCCACAGCCAGCGTGAGCGGCTGGCAGCCAAGCATGAGCTGCCAATAGCTGCGGTGAGCGACCTCCAGAGGCCAGCGACCAATCTGCCTCATCCGGGAAGAGCGCAATGACAATACCAACAGTGAAGCAACATCCTCCGCAACTAAACTGAAGAACAAAAAGACAGCAACTTGTCTGTTCCCCTTCCCCGATTCCCCAACGCTGTTCCCCTCTGCCAATTCCCCAATAAAATCTTTAAAAACAAAACAAAACAAAACAAAAAGCTGAATATTATAATTCCTACATTTATTTTCCTCTTGATTGGAGTTCTGCCTTCTAGAGCTAAGCACAGGGATATGCCATATAGTCTCATTTTCTGACACCTGACACATTGTTTTATTGGTTATTGTCTCCTGTGTGTTGATCTCATGTCACTGATTTGTTATGATCTCCTTAGCAGGGCAGAGATTATGTTTTACATTTATTCTTTATTCTAGCAGCTATAGGCACAAAATTTAGTGCTAAAGCAATGCTAGTTCATTGTTGAATCCATATTACTCAGAAAAAACAATTTGTATTTACTCTGGTTTTAAAAAGTTAATATTTATAGATTTTTAAGTTCAGTGGAAGGCCCTATTCTAAGTCTATAAAATTTTAGCAATTACTTTTAAGGACTTTTAAAATAGTAATTTGGTTCCATTTACAGTTTCAGTTAAATAACTTCAACCATTTAAAGTGGCTTTTATAAATGTAATATATTCTATTTCCTTTACAAAGTACTTCAGTTGTCTAACTGACAAACCCTCCCAAGTACCTAAGTAATTGTTATAAATCTAATACATTAGACATATTGATATGGTAAACCTAATTTCTCTGAAATATTTCACTACTATATATAAACTTGGTAAGATTTCTACTTAAAAATCATAAAGCTAAATCAATTATTCAATTATACATTTTTGATACAAACACACATTTATAGAAAAGTTGAAAGTACAGTACAAAGAGCTTTTTTTTCTGAACCATTTGAGAGTAAGTTGCCAATTTGATTCCCCATCACTTCCAAATATTTTAGTGTGTGTTTTCCTAAAAGTAAGGACATTTTCCTATATAACCACAACACAGCCATTCAAAGCAGGATGTTAACACTGATGTGTTACTACCATCAACTTTTCAGACTCTATTCAAGTTTTTTTTTTTTTAAAGATTTTATTGGGGAATTGGAGTGTTGGGGAATTGGGGGAGGGGATCAGCCAAGTTGTTCTTCATTCTTCACAGTGTAGGGTGCCAGTCGCCATCTGGCTTCCCGTTGGCAGCTCGTGGCCTCTGAGCTCAGGATACTGTGTTCAATCTTAGTTGTGGGTGAGCGTAGCCATGATCCCATGCAGGAGTCGAACCAGCAGCCTTGTCATTAAGCATGCCCGCTCTATCCTCTGAGCCATCTGAGCGGCAGCTCAGCTCAAGGTGCTGTGTTCAGTCTTCGTTGCAGGTGGGCATAGCCACCATCATCCCATGTGGGAGTCGAACCCCGCAGCCTTGTTGTTAAGAGCACACGCCTTATACACTGAGCCATCCGGGCGGCAGCTAAGCTCAGCTCAAGGTAGCAAGTTCAATCTTTAGTTGCAAGTGGGCATAGCCCACCATTGAACAGGCAATCTTGTTACACCAGCTGAGCCATCCTGCCACCTGTTGGCAGCTCAGCAACAGCTCAGCTAGGGCACAGCGTTCACTGGCCCATGTGGGAATCAAACTGGTGGCCCTGTTGCTCAGAGCATGTGCTCTAAGCCAACGCTTAACCAACTGAGCCACTCAACTGGCCCTCCATTCAAGTTTTGTCTGTAGTCCTACCGATGGCCTCTACAGCAAAAAGATCAAGTTCAGAGTCACTTGTTTATTTACTTGTCATATCTTTTTATTCTCCTTTAGTCTGGAACAGTTCCCAATCTTTCTTCGACTTTCATATTCTTGATATGTTTTGAAGGTTGCAGGCCAATTATTTTTCAGAATATTCTCCAGTTTGGGTATGTTCGATCCTCATGATTAGGTTCACGCTATGCATCTTGGGCAAAAACATCCCGGAAGCAATGTTGTGCTCTTCTCTCCTGCACTCTATCAATTGGTGTGTGATTTTAGTTTCTTCTCATTCCTGATCATGTTCACTGTGATCACTTGATTAAGGTGGTGTCTTCCAATCTTAACTGTAAGCTTAACTTTTTAGTCTCTTTGTAACTAACCAGTAATTTGAAGCTAAGTGAGTATCCCATTTTTAGAACAGTTATAATAAAACTTTCAATATATTCATTTACTTACTTATGTCTGTGTGTTTCCTATTTTATCCAGTGGGTTGCAATCCATTACTATCATCCTTTATATTGATTTTCATATTATCTCTAGTCAAGCTGGCTTGTTCCTTTTAGATATGCCCCCACAATTTTTTGAATACTCCTTGGCTGTCTGGCACAATAAGATGTTTCAGGTTTACAGTGTAATATACAATATCAAGATTGAACCCTAAGGTAACCTAAGGACTTCGATGTGTCAATGTAACAAATCATCAATTGTAACAAATGTCCCACTCTGGTGGGGGTTGTGTAGATAATGGGGGAGGCCATACATGTATGAGAGCAGTGGGTACATGGGAAACCTCTGTACCTTTCTCTCAATTTTGCTGTGAACCTAAAACTGCTCTAAAAAATGAAGTTTACAAAAAAAAAAAAAAGATGTTTCAGATTATCAGATTAATATTGTATCTTCCTGTCCTAGCTCTGGAATCATCAATTTCACCAATGAGCCACGGAAAATTGTATTTAGAAAACAAGATCTGGGCATTAGCTGTGCTTACTGCCACTGAGTCCTTTCAAGTGGACATAAGCAGAGAGAAACCTGGCTTCCATTATCCTTAATATGTTTATTTATTATTGCGTTGTCGGAAAAGTCATGACATATTTTTTCTATGTTTTTAGTTGCAAGAATGTGTCATGACTTTTCCGACAACCCAATAGATCAATGCCTATGTACATAGTTACTCTCTCACCTGGGCTCTGCCAACTTTTCCCTGCTTGGACTCTGACGGTCCACCCTGAGACCTGCATGGAACACCCCCGCCCCAATCCTGCTTGGGGTCTGACACTCTACCCTGGCCCATTGCAGCTCTTCACTCTTTCTGAAGATACAATCAATTCTCATTCCAGATAGTTGTGTTCTATAAAGCTGCTGCACATACTGACTTAGTGAATCCTGAACCACTGCTCCTAAGGGAAATATAGGACTAGGTTCCTGAGAGCCTCCGGTCATGACATTTTTGTCAACCGATCAATACATACCTCATTTTATGTGTATTTCCGCGTAAAGCACCTTATTTGATAAATACTGTTGGTTCATTAACATTGAACTCACAGGGTCGGCTGAGTGGTTCATTGGTTAAGCGCTGGTTTTGGTATGCCAGCGGCCCCGGTTCGGATCCCACATATGAGGGCCAGTGACACTGCCCTCTACAGCTAACAACAGCTCCACCTGGAGCTGGGCTGTGCGAGCCCCGGTGATGGTGTGGGCTGCAGCCCCTGCTGCAGTGGGCTGCCATAGGCTACAGTGAGTGGCCCGCAGCCAGCGTGAGCGGCTGGCAGCCAAGAGTGAGCTGCCAATAGCCGCGGTGAGCGACATCCAGAGGCCGGTGAGCCTCATCCAGGAAGAGCGCAATGACGATACCAACATGGGCCAGTGAAGCGACATCCTCCGCAACTAGACTGAAGAACAAAAAGAAGCAACTTGTCTGTTCCCCTTCCCCGGTTCCCCAACGCTGTTCCCCTCCGCCAATTCCCCAATAAAATCTTTAAAACAAAACAAAAAAAAACCCAAAAACAAACAAACAAACAAAAACATTGAACTCACAGACAACAGCACTGTGATTCAGACCTGATGAGGTTCACGGACCACATGCATCTTCCCTCTAAGGCACATCACTGCTTTCTTGCACGTGGGAACAGTAGACAGCACTTCCAGACTACACTTGGGGGCTATTTTAAATGGCAAAACCAGGAAGAAAAAGGACAGAAAGGTGAAAATCATGGCTCTACATAGGCCAAGAAAAGGACAGCTGGTTACAGGATGGGGCTGAATCAAAAAGGCAGAGCACCCCGCTTGTTCGGCGGCTTCTGCTGGGAAGGTACACTTGGGGTGGGGGCAACTCGAACTTTTCATTGCTCTGCGTACGTCCGTGAGTAATGGCAAAAGTGTTGTATTGATTTTAGGGTTACAAGTACATTTTAGCAAGGAGGCGAATTTGCAAATATGGGATCCACAGTTGATGAGGGTTGATTGAATCTCCTTTGCTCTGCCTCACCTGATGGCTTTGGAACTGATGGGGAGGGAAAGGGAAGAAGAGAAGAGGAAGGAAGGGGTGGACTGCACAATGAAAACTCAAGTCAGGCGGCTGCGCTGGGATACGAACAGGCCAAATCCTGTTAAACATTAGAAGTACCTAAAAAAACGAAGTGTGTATAAACACTTTAACTAAAAAGTATTAGTGCTATGAGTTTTCTTCTTTTAAACATTTCCATATTAATTCTAAACCATACCACATTTGAAATATACTTATCCACTAAGGGAATTATTACATCATCTCACACAATTTTGGGAGTTATCTTCTCACATAATTTTTAAGGTTGTCTCATTGACTTACTTAAGGTTGCAAAACTCCCAGAGAAGTGGGCTGCTGATGGGATTCTCGTTGGAGCCTCGGGCAGGATTCGGGAAGTCAGTGTGTGCCAGGGCCACTCACACCCACTGTGCCATCTCTTCCCACTCCAACATTCTGGGCCTCACATTAATAGTTTGAAATTGGCCATGGTGGGTGTATTTACACCACTGAAACCTGCAAATGCTACAACAAGTTAGGGCTTTTTTGAATGGGTTGTTAAACATTAACCAGCACACCACTGGCCATGAACCCTATTTATAGCTGCTATACTAATGACTTCATAGCCCCAAAATGGAATGCTCCCAAAACCAGAGACCTTCTAACCTCTGTTCACTGAAGTCTCCCATCTTTCTGTCATTTGTTTGGATACTGCATTTCTTTGGCTCTTATGCTATATAACCTCAATTCCAAAGATTATATTTGATGGATTTCTGCATTCTTTCACCTTCCTAGGACCACACAACTCTTAAAACCATGGCAATAAAATTGGACTGAGTCTAGGCCCTCTGTCTCAGTTTTGCCCAGTTCAGTCGTGACCTTCCAGGTCATTCTAACGGCAAACCCAGTGCACATTATCCCCCAACAGTCAGCCCAGAATCCTCACGCTATGAACTGCCCTCATTTGTTCTTTTTTTCCTGTTTAGGGTCCAGATGAAGGCTCCTTTTGTAGACAAGCCCCCTGGTCTCACAGCTTGGGGCACAGTCACCGGCTCCCCACTGCAGGTCTCCTCAAGCTGGGTGAACACCACAGCCAGTTAGTCCCTTAGCACCTGGCACCAGCATGTGGACAAAGAACTCATGCTGTTGTGCTGATCCTGGTGACTCAGGCTGTAAAACTGCAGGCCAAGTTGTTAAACCCAGATTCAGGTAGACAGCCAAAGAGGGCCACGGCGGTCCTGCATCTGGGTTTTGGCAGACAGAGCCGTTTCGCCATCTGTGGGAGCCTTAGTATGGCCTTTCGCTCCAGGAGGCAATGCTGGTATAATTTATTGGGCCATAATTGTTTGAAAGGAACAGTCCTTCAGGCCATTCAGTCAGGCCAAAAATGTTTCTTTGTTGAGCATACTCAGTGTTCTCAGCCTTGTGCTATGTGGGGGGTGTGTGTGTGTGTTGTGTGTGTGCGCGCGCACATGCGCGCGCGCGTATATACTCACGAGCATTGAGGGAAGAGTCACAAAAAGAGACCAAGACTCCTCATCCCTATTCTATAGTTTACCAAACAACAATAGAAAACAGAATATGCTACACGCTTAATAAGCAGTAGAAACAGAAAATGCTACAGAATTTCAAAGGAAGAACTCATAGTGGCCTTGAGTGTCACAAGGGTTAGAAGGATGAATGGGATTTAATCAGTGAAGAGCAAGGTGAGGGCACCTTACCTGGGAGAAGAGTTCAGTGGATGGGTAGGGAACGGCAAGTCATAGGTATGGAATTCCTACGGTGGGGACTCCTGGGGAGGGCCTCATGGGAGAAGAGCTGAAGATATGAGCAGAGTACATGTGGAAGAGGGCTTTGAATGACAGGCAAAGGAGTTTGAGCGCCATTCTGTAAGAAACAGGAACCCTCATTGAAAGATTTTAAGGAGAAGAATGGCATGATCTGGTTTGTGTCATACGAAGGCAAAATTGGGATTTCCACTCTCACTGTTGGAGGTCTTTTCTCTAAGAGGTGCTTTAATGATGTGTCAAGGTCGCCAGGCTGAGGCGGTCAGGAGTGAAAAAAGAAGTTTGGATGTATTTCCAAGGTCATCTCTTCTGTGCTCACTGGGCTGTTCTCATTGTCCAGTCACCATCTTCAGTAGATAGATGTCAGAGATAATAATAATGTGATTCACAATAATAATAACTATAAAGGAATAAATAGTAGTAAAAGTTATTGAGCAATTTCTATGTGCTAGACCCTGAGTCAAGCACTCTCTCTATATTATTTTGTAAAATACATCAATTCCATGAAGTAGATACTATTATTCCCGTTTTATGGATGAGAAAACTAAAGCACAGAGAAGGAAGGGGTTTACTCAAGGTCACACAGCCAGGAAATGGCAGGGGTAAGATCAGAGCCTAGCCAGAGCTTAAGTGTTGCCCTCTTTCACTGTTTATGTCCCCTTCTGAGATGAGGCACTTCCCCTATGCTGCAGTCCCTAGATTATCTGGGCAAGACTGTGACTGGGAGGCTGGATGTCAACCCCAGGAGGTGGTTTAGTAAGTGGCTGAAGGACCACATCCAGGAAGACTTCAGGGTGGTTTCTAGTGTATGTTACAGGCTCTGACATTTTTGTCAAACATTTTATCCCCCGTGCTGTTAAAAAAAACCACGAAGCCAATATTTTAAAAATCAGGTAGTTAAAAAATATATCCAGGGGTGACCGGTTCCTCAGTTGGGTAGAGCATCGTGCTGCTAATACTAAGGACCCTGGTTCGATCCTCGCATGGGCCACTGTGAGCTGCGCCCTCCTTAAAAGAGTCAACTATGCCATTGTAGCATGAAAGCAATGTGTAACCAATGACCATGGCTGTTACCCAATAATTAAAAAAATATATATCTAGAATTCTAGATTCTCTTATCAAAGCTGGAGATCTGGCAATAATGCATTTGTATTCTTGCAGAGCAACAGTCAGCTGCAGTAAGGAGCAGCTGCCCCCAGGCCAAGGGGCTTTGGCTTCCCTCTTCACAGAGCCCACATCACTCACTTGATGGGCAATGACACCCAGCCTCACTGATCCATTTAGGTTACCTTGTTGGTCTCTCGAGGTATTTGATTTTGAGACCCTGTTGACAAATGCTTCCCCAAATAATCATAGGTGAAATGAAAAGTGAGAGAAATAGCAAGAAAATGGATAACAGCAAGATCAAGATAACAAGAAATATCTAGTCAACAGATGTGCATCTAGTGAAAGTTTAATAGAGATAAATGTAAAATCTTATAACTATTCATTAAATTAACTGTACTAGTGAGGACACAGGAATAAGGCTCAATGATAATAAAAAACTGAAACCCCCACGAGTTTTAGTTTATGAAAACTTCAGTATGAATCAAAAGTATGATGTGAGTGTCACAAAAGCTGTGACTTCAGCCTACTAACACAAGTATATGGCACATGTTTGGCTTCCTTGTAACGGGTTAGAGGTGTACCGCATAGCCTTCCAGGAAGGATACGAACTACCTGCACAGGATAGAGTCTGAGGGAGGACAGGTATTGGCACAGTGTGAGGAACTGCCCAGATCTGTCAGGAGACAGAATAGCAGCTCAGGAAGAGGTGCATTCTCTGGAACCTGGGGTGTTTAAACATTAGCAGGATGGCCACTTGGCAAAAAGATGGTGTAGTAGATGGGAATGATAAGAGGGTGACTGGTCTTAGAGAACCTCAGGTCCATTTTGACCCTCACCTTCCATGATTCTATGTACTAGAAACCTCTTTGGAGAAGGGAATGACATAGGAACCTTTTTGTGCTGTTTCATGTATGGGAGCTACACATATGGGGCTAGGTTAGAAGACAGCACAGGTTAATTGTGAGAGTGTATGGCAATACTACCTCTGAAAGCTGAGGCCTCCCTGCCTTTAGTCTCACCATCTGAGGGCCCATTGTGGTGCTGCAGGTGTGGGTTGGGCTGAAGATGGCATTTTGCCTCATCTCCTAGGCTTGTGGCACAGCCACATTTGCATAGGAGACATGACATACAATTAGAAGCAGCATAGGCTTTGGGAAATGAAGTCACAGCCACTATATTCAAACAGATTGCTAATTACTGGGGGTCCCAGCATGGTCTCAAAACAAATCTGGATGACTGCTTCTTTTTTTTTTTGGAGGGCAGTGTCACTGGCCCTCATATGTGGGACCCGAACTGGGGCCGCTGGCTTCCCAAGCCAGCGCTTAACCACCGCGCCACTCGGCCAGCCCAAGGACGACTGCTTCTTAACCGCACTTTGTAACCACGGGGTTGGTAATGGGCCTGTGGTGTCCAATGCGCATGACTGCAGCACACTGGAGGTGGTGCTCTGTAGTGGGAAAGAATGTGGGCTCTGGCGTCAGCCAGCCTGGGTTCAAATGCTGACCCGGGTCACTCATGTGTAAAAAGAGGATAATCACACCTACATACAAGATAATATGCAAAGTATTAGTAACTTAGTAAATGATCAATAGAAAATAACCAGATTTACTTTTTTTTTTTTACAATTAGTTTTTCTTGTTTGTTTGTTTTTGTTTTTGAGAGCAGTGTCACCGGCCCTCATATGTGGGACTGAACCGGGGCCGCTGGCTTCCCAGGCCAGCGCTTAACCACCGCGCCACTCGGCCGGCCCTTACAATTAGTTTTAAGGCCAGACTTATTTTTTTTGTTGTTGTCCTGTTGTAGCTTTGCCTGTGAAACTGCTTGATTTCAGCAGTTTTGGCCCTTTAGGAAAACATGTGTTGAGGAGACTGGACAGAGGGAACAGGAAGATATGAGCTCCAATTATGGGCAGGATCAATTAACATTCACATGGAGAGGTCATCACTAGTCATTTTAGTAAGAAGCCCCTTATTTGCCGTTGAACTCAGTGTCTCCTGTAAAGGGGATTCCCAGGAGAAATTTCTGTCACCAGCCCCTCAAAGTGCCACCTCAAACATGGGTCCCTAAACAAGCCAAGCATACCTCCATCCAGGGCCTCTGTGCTTGCTGTTTCTTCTGCATGGAATGCTCTTGCCTCAGATGTGGGCATGATTCCATTTCTTTCTTCATTCAAATATTGTCTTGTCAGAGGAAACTGCCTTGAGCCACCCAAGTAGAATAAATAGCATCTTTCCCCCTTGTTGTCCTGGTTTATCTTCCTTGCCCTGAACACCACCTGACAGGCGATGTAATTATTATCTTCCTTACCTCATCTATGTGTGCTCCATGAGAGCAGGGACTTGGTTGTAAAGAGAGGTTTCCCAGGGCCTGGAACCTGCTGGCATATGTGAGGTCTCAATGAACACTTTTGGATTGTGTGGTTTACAATGGCTTTCTGGATGGCTTTATAGCTTCCTACAAACACTATACCCCAAATCATCCTGCATTCACACTAAGTAACAGGTTTGCAACTGATGGCAATTCCTACGGAGAGAAAGCTGTGCTCCTGGTACTGGGCTGGGCGGCTCTGTGGTGAGATCCTCTACCTGTCCCCTTTCTGCTGCTGCTGATGTTAAACAATCTCAGCAAGAGATGGAGAACAGGAGCTGGGGCTCCTAGAAGGGACATTCACTCACATCAAGGGCAAGCAGGACAAAGCACCCTACTTCTACTGCATGTGCAGGATAATCCCTGGACATGGGGAGCACCTACCAAACCTGTGTTTCAGTGGTCCAATTGTCTGGCACCACGGAGCTGTTAACGCTACTTATAGATGGGCTATCACACTTGAGCAAGGAAAGAGTCCACTTCTGACTGCGCAGCTGAGGGGAAACCTTTAATATGTCTTCTCTCTGCACAACCTTGGCATTTTATTCACATGGAAGATCAGGTTTACCCCTTTGGCCCTTAAAGGGCTGATCCTGTTGAAGTAATTATTCACCAGCAGCCCACTGCTGTCTAAACCTGTATTTCAAAGCTGTGTTTGGCATCAGACACAAACTCAATTGGCTCGGGGGGTTTTCTGGTGTTGGCATTTGGCCTTGTTGGGCAAGGGGAGTGTTTGAGCTGATAATTCAGACAGTATCTTCTGATGGAAAGTGGTCAAATGGATACAGCTGTGGGTCTTAAATGAGGAAATATTTTTGGATTGCTATGAAGATAAGTATGTTTTGTATCACATTGATTTTAAAAAAATCTAACTGATAAAAGTAAACAACTCACAGGGTGGAGAAGTGAGGGAGGAAAAATAACATTGAGACTTCACCAAAATAATGAACTCAGCATTTAGCTATATGTCGTATTATGCATTTGTCTTCATAACATGTAGCACATGCAGCCTGTGTAACATTTGTCCTTGTCACCAGAGCTTGCGGTACGCTGACCCTCACCACAGAAAACAAACAGAAGCTCTCCCCTTGAAAGCCCTGCCCTTCGGGAAGGGGGGTAGAAATGTGAAAGCATGGGTTTGGTGACTCCTAGTATAGTCACTGCCCATTTACTGGACTACAAAAATGGCTGAGGCTAGATCAGAGACAGGCAGAGATCATGGCTTTTTATTAAGACCCCAAGTATGTTATAACACATACCCATTTCCAACTTTGTGCTGCCTACCCTGGCTCACTCAGTAAGACAGTGGATCCTTAGGTGGTGGAGCATATGGATCTAAAGAGTGCCTGGTACAGTGTGTTCAGTGATTGCTGAATAGAATTGAATGATAACAGAACAGAATTTTAGCAATGAAGGGACTTCACAGATTATCTAGGGCTAGGTCAAGGAGCTGACTTCATAGAAAAGGGCCTGAAGGGGAAAAGCGATTTGCCTAAGATCCCATAAGGATGGCAGCCGCCAACAATCAGGGCCTTGGAGGCCTTGATAGACTTTTTTCCACTACAAAAACAGAAGTTTCAGAGCTACAAGTGGCCTTGGCATTTGTGAAACATCTTTCAGGTGTGTGTGTGTGTATAGTGGGTCACTTCCAATTTCTTTCTGATATATGTACATATTTCTTTCAAATATACATATATATTTGAAAGATAGAATATTTGATATATAGATATTTGATATATATATAATACATATATATATATATAACTTGAGATATATACATATACAAAGAGTGCCCAAAAAATGTATACACATTTTGAGAAAGAGGAAAACTATTAAAGTTGTAATTCTCAGTATATGCAGGTAACAAAAGATAAATACAAGTCACATTTGACTTCTGCAATTACAAGAGGTGTTCAAAGTGGTTACCATCAGCGCAATTTTAATACAGTATTTTCCTTTCTTAAAATGTGTATACTTTTTTTGGCACCTGCTGTATATTTGGCACCCGCTGTGTATATAAACACACACACACACACACATTTCTCTGCCACTCTCATTTTATAGATGAGGAGGTTGAGACCCACAGTCACAAAGTAGTTAGTTGCCCAGGGTTACACATAGGGTATGTGGCAGGCAGAGCTTTATTCCCTAGGACTTAAGCCTGCGGTTTTCCTGGGTGACTGAGTGCCAGGCCCCCAGCACTTTGGGAACCTACTGAAATGCCCATGGGGAGGTGAGACCGCACACCCAACCACAATAAAACACTCCTGAGAGCACAGATCTTGAGCCTCTACGGTGCTCAGCACATAGTAGGTGCTCAGAAAGCACTGGTTGAATGGATGCGGTGCTGAGGGTCGTTTCAGGTGGACCATGTAGACAATGGCTATCAAGTTATAGCATAAAAAACATACATTTTAACAGAACATTTATATCTAAATGAATCTTGTCTTGCAAAGAATTTGCCTTTTGAGGCTATACTCATTTATTTCAGTATGTTGCGTTATTCAAAATACTTTCAAAAGCTCTCTTTACCATTTCCTTCTGAATTTTTTAATTAAATCGTATAAAAACCAAAGTCTCACTACTTGATAGTAATCTTTTTTTGACCTAAACCCAACTTCCTCAGTCAAATTCCTCATCAAAATCTTCATATTTTATTTATGCAAAGATGGTTATTAAATGTCTTTTGTATGCCAGCATCACTGATTTCAAGATTTAGAATCCTGGGCCGGCCGAGTGGCACAGTGGTTAAGCGCTGGCTTGGGAAGCCAGCGGCCCTGGTTCGGGTCCCACATATGAGGGCCAGTGACACTGCCCTCAAAAAAAAAAAAAAGATTTAGAATCCAATCGTACTACAAAAAAGAGTAGTGAACATTCATTGGATGCCAAGCTCTGAGTTTATAGGCACTTCATATAAAATGATTGATTAGTCCCTATAACAACTTTAAAAGGCAAGTATGGATACTGAGGTGTAGAGAGGTTAAAACGATTGCCCTATGACACAAGCTGGGAAGAGAGGAGTTTAGAGCCAGATCTGACTCCAGAGCCCAATGGCTTGAATACTGATAAATTTACCAAGTTAGAACATACTCTTCACCACGAATTTTTAAGGGCTTTGTGGTATTCCATCGCATGCGAGTACATGGACCCTAACTTATCAAAGCAGCCTTCTTTTGAAGAAAATTTCAATTATTTCCATTAACAATATTTTAAGGATTTCTGTGATGAACATCCTTGGATATAAATCTTTACATATATTACTTGATCTTCAGAAAAAATTCTAGATATAGCTTTTCCAGATCATATTTTTAAGGCTTTTAACTGCCTTCTATGGTATATGAAGTCCTTGTTTCTCAGTTTTTTCTTATTTAAATCAATACCAACTTGAGAGGTATAAAAGGATACCTTCTTATTTTGACTTACATTTCTGTGTCTATTAGTGAGGATAAACATTTCTTTTTTTCATTTGTGAACTGCCTTTTATCCATTTTTTTCTAATGGTATGGGTCTTTTTCCTTTTGTTTTTCAAAAGTTTTTTTTTAAAAAATTAAGGATATAGGGCCGGCCAAGTGGCGCGGAGGTTAAGCGCTGGCTTGGGAAGCCAGCGGCCCCGATTCGGTCCCACACAAGAGGGCCAGTGACACTGCCCTCAAAACAAAAATCAAAACAAAAAAAACAACAACAAAAATTAAGGATATAAAGTCTTTGTCTATCTTTCATACTGCCAGCATTTTATCATTGTTTGTGGTCTGTCTTTTCATTTTTTAAAAGTCAAATGTAAGTTTTAAAGTTTTATATAGCAAATCTACGCAATTTTTACAATTTTTGCTGAAGGTATTATGCTTTGAAAAACCTTTGTAACTCAAGATTATATAAACACTTTCTATATTTTCTAGTTATTTTGTTTAAGGTATTTTAAAAAATAACTCATCTATTTGGAACTTTACTTTGATGATAGGCATGTAGTGGGAACTCTAGCTTAATTTTCCCAAACAGAAACCAACTATCCTACCACTATTTGCCTGAGTATTTTCCCCTGATTTTTTAAATTGAGATATAATTGACATATAACATTACATTAGTTTCAGATGTATAACATAATGATTAGATATTTGTGTATATTGTGAAATGATCACCACAGTAAGTCTAGTTAACTCCCATCGCCATAGTTACAAATTTTTTTTTCTGTGTTGAGAACTTTTAAGACTTATTCTCTTGGCAACTTTCTATATGTAATACAGTATTATTAACTATAGTTGCCATGCTGTCCATTACATCCCCATGGCTTATTTATTTTATACTAAATAAATAAATGGACATTCGTACCTTTTGACCACCTTCACCCATTTTGCCTGGCTCTCTTCCCCTCTGATTTTAAATGCTACTTTCATCATATACTAAATACTTGTATGTATTTGGGTCTGTTTCAATGTTTTAAATTTTATTTTACTGATCTGTCTATTCTATGCCAAATCTCACTGTTTTAAAAACTCTGGCTTTTAATAGGCTTTAATACTTAATTATGAAAACATCCCCCCATATTTTTTCTTCTAAAAATTCATTGACTCACCTTTGCTAAAATCTTTTTTGAATATTAGTAGGAACTGTAATACATTTATTTATAAATTAGTTTGGGAGTCATTCCCCTATTTAAGTAACTTATTTTTTTTAAGTTTTAGTTGTAGTATGCAGATAATTTGATAGCCTTTGTTTTTCCATTTAATATGTCAAATCTTTCTCATGCTACTAAGTAGTTTTCATAATGTTTATTTTATTAATTATGCAATATTTGCTTAACTATCTGTCTGCTATTGGGACCCAAACTGGCTTTGTTTGGGTTGGGGATTAAAAAAAAAATCTACATGCTATAAATAATATGTTGATGATATTCATCTTGAATATATCTTTTCCCCATATTTTGGAACTTTAAAAGCATGTACGTATTTCTAAAGGTAGAATCACTGGGTTAAAAGATATAAATGTTTTTAGCATTTTGTACATATTGACAATAACCTTTCTAAGCGCAAATTTTTTTTTTCTTTTTTTTTGAGGGTAGTGTCACTGGCCTTCATATGTGGGACCCGAACCAGGGCCGCTGGCTTCCCAAGCCAGCACTTAACCACCGCGCCACTTGCCACTCCTGACAATAACCTTTCTAAAAAGATTGAAACAACTTATAATTCCACTAGAAAAATTTGAGAAACTGTGTCTTTATGAGCATTTCTTATTAGCATTTCAAGTATTTTTAAAATTCTAATTTAATAGTTTAAAACTATTGTTTTTGTTCTTGTATTTTAAACTTCCTTGCTTGCTTTTGTTTTTATTCTTCTTCATCTGCCCCCCCTTTTAATTTTTCAATTACAGTTGACATTCAATGTTATTTTATATTAATTTCAGGTGTATAGCATAGTAATTAGACATTTACATAATTTAAGAAGTGATCCCCTTGACTAGTCTAGTACCCACCTGGCACAGTATATAGTTATTACCATATTATTGACTATATTCCCTATGCTTTACTTACATCCTCATGAATAGTTTGTAACAAACAATTTCTACTTCTTAATTCCTTCAGCTTTTTTTCACGCAGTTCCCCAACCCCTTCCCATCTATCACCCTGATAAATCTAGTACCCATCTGACACCATACAGTTATTACACTTGCTTGTGGAGATGCCGGTGTAAACAAACCTGCATTGCCAGTTGTATAAAAATATAGCACACACAATTATGTACAGTATATAACACTTGATAATGATAAAGACTAGTTACTGGTTTATGTATTTACTATACTTTTGACCATTATTTTAGATTGTACTTCCTACTTACAAAAAAAAAGTTTGCTGTAAAACAGTATGCCTTGTGACACAGGCAGCAGCCTCATACATCTTGTGTTCACCTCGTCTTCTGCATCATTTTCTCTTGTGATTGACTTAATCCCGTGTTATTTTATTCATCATGGCCCCTAAGTGGTCAGAATCCACTGCTAATTTTGCCAGTAAGAGGCCACATTGAGTGCTGACATGGAAACAAAAATAAGAGCGATAAGGACTACAAAGGTGGGAAATTAGTGATGGTTATTGCTTGCCAGTCAGTCATGTCCCATTCCACCATGACAAGGATCTTGAAGAATAAGAACAAAGTGACAGAGCCGGCTGAGTGGCACATTGGTTAAGAGTTGCCTTGGGAGCATCAGCTCCGAGCAGCAGGGCCCCGGTTTGGATCCCACACGAGGGCCAGTGACACTGTGCTCTCTACAGCTAAGATGGTGAACAACAGCTCGACGTAGAGCTGGGCTGCCATGAGTCACCAGCTGGGCTGCAGTGGAGCTGCAGTGGGCTGCCATAAACTACCATGAGTGGCTGGCAGCCAGCATGAGCAGCCTTCCAATTCCCAGTGAGCGACTGCATCACCCGGGAAGAGCGCAATGATAATACCAACATGGGCCAGTGAAGTGACATCCTCCACAACTAGACTGAAGAACAAAAGGACAGCAACTTGTCTGTTCCCCTTCCCCAATTTCCCAACACTGTTCCCCTCCCCCAATAAAATCTTTAAAAAAAAAAAAAGAACACAATGTGACAGAAGCTGTTAAAAGATCTACTTCATTGATGCCAATGAGACTTACACAAATTTGAGAAGGGCCTGTATCAGACATGGAGAAACTTCTAATGACCTGGATTGAAGACCAGACACAGAAGCATATTCCTTTCAGTGCCATGATGATCACGGCCAAAGCAAAAAGTTTGTGATGTTGAAAGAAAAGGCTGGACCTGACTACGATGTTGAATTTACTGCTAGCTCTGAGTGGTTTAAATGATTCAAGAGTCATTATTCATCACATAATTTGAAAGTGAGTGGTGAGTCTGTAAGGGGTGATGTGAAGGCAGCTGAAGAATTTTTGGAAACCCTAGATAAGCTGATTGTGGAGGAAAATTACTTGCCAGAGCAAATATTCAGTGTGGATGAAACCTCCCTATTCTGGAAACAGATGCCTGAAAGGACTTTTATCCATAATGAGGCCAGGTCAATGCCAGGTTTTGAGGCTTTTAAGGGCAGGATAATAATCTTGCTTGGGGGCGATGCTTCAGGTTGCAAATGAAAACTCTCTGTGACCTGGCACAGTGAGAGCCCAGGGCCATCAAGCACATCAGTGAGCACACACTGCCTGTGTCCTACAGGAGCAATGACAAGTCCCAGATGATCCAGCTCCGCTCCCAAAATGCCCTCTTGAATTGCCGTGCCAGTGACATGGAGAAGTACTGGTTGGTTAATAAGACACCCTTCATGATTTTGCTTAATGTTGATAATACTTATAAACATCCTCCTTTCTTGGTGATCTTTACACCAATATCAAAGTGTTGTTTCTTCCTCCAAACATCACCTCTTTGATCCAACCAATGGATCAAGGAGTTAATAGCAGCTTTTAAGGCCCACTACCTGGTGAGGACCTTTGCCCAAGCTGTTGCTGCAACTGAGGAAGACACTGACGCAATTCTGGAAGGGTCACAACACTTGTGACTGCTTGGGGTGATGTCACCAGGAGTGTATGAATGGCATCTGGAAGAAGACACTCAAGACGTTCGTCTGTGACTTCAAAGATTTGCCAAGGATGAGGAGGTTGCAAGAATCCACGACTGTGGGTGAGATGGCGAACAACTGGAACCTGGGCATGGATGAAGGCGACATGGCGGAGCTCCTGGGGGGAATCCTTGAGGAAATGACTAGTGAGGAGTTAGAACTGGGACTGGAGCACATAGTGGGAGAAGAGGAATGAGGAAAGGGAACTGCAGGGAAGAAAAAAAAGAACCCCCAAGAAAATTCACAGTGAAGGGTTTAGCAGTAGCTTTTGCAGATCTCAAGAAGCTCCTTAAAAATATTGAAGCATGGACCCCAATCCTGAAAAGTTTTCATAAAATGTTCATGGTGCATTACCTGCTTACAAGCAAATGTGTGATGAAAAACAGAAACAAGTCAAGTAATTCACCCCATGGACAGATTTCTGAACAGGGTGACACCTCCTTAGGAAGAGTCTCAGGCAGGTCCTTCAGGTGTTCCAGAAGAAGGCATTGTGACCATACGAGGTGACAGCTCCATGCCTGTCATTGCCCCTAAAGACCTTCAGTGGGACAAGACGATGAGGTGGAGACAGTGGTATTGATGCTCCTGGCCCTGTGTTGGTTGAGGCTCGTGTGTGTTTCTGTGTCTTAGTTTTTCACATAAAAACTTAAAGGTAAAAAAGTTTAAAAATAGAAAAAGGCTTATAGAATAAGGATATACATAAAGAAAATACTTTTGTACAGCTCTACCAAATGTTTGTGTTTTCAGCTAAGCGTTATTACAAGAGTCAAAAAGTTTTCAAAATTAAAAAAGTTTTTAAAGTAAAAAAGTTACCGTAAGCTAAGGTTAATTTATTATTGAAAAAAGAAAAATATTAAAAAAATAAATTTAGTGAAGACTAAGCGTACACTGTTTATAAAGTCTAGGCTTTCCCACTCACCCCCCCTCACTCACTGACTCACGCAGAGCAACTTCCTGTTTGCCAGCTCCATTCATGGTAAGGGCCCTATACAGGTATATCATTGCTTATCTTTTATACCGTATTTTTACTGTACATTTTCCATGTTTAGATATGTTTAGATAAACAGATACTATCATGTTACAGTTGCCTATAGTATTCAGTACGGTAACATGCTGTACAGGTTTGCAGCTGAGAAGCAATAGGCTGCACCGTCCAGCCTAGGTGTGCAGTATTTAGGCTGTAGCACCTAGTTTATGGAAGTGTACTCTGATGTTTGCATAACAAATAAATTGCCTAATGACGCATTTCTCAGAATATATCCCCATTGTTAAGTGACACAAGTCAGTAGTTGCTTTTTTTCTAGTTCCCACTGGATTCCTATATAGACAATTGTGTTGTCAGCAAATGGAGACAGTTTTACTTCTCCAATCTGGCTGCTTTCTCTCCTTCTTGCCTGACAGCAGTGGCTAGAACCTCCAGTACAATGTTGAATAGAAATGGGAAAAGCAGATATCCTCATCTTGATCCTGATTTTAGGGAGAAACTATTCAGTTTTTCACCATTAAGTATGATGCTAGCTGTAGGGTTTTGTAGATGCCCCTTTTCAGGTTGAGGAAGTTCCCTTCTATTCCAAGTTTATTGAAAGGTTTTATCAGGAATGGATATTGGATTTTGTCAAATGCTTTCTCTGTGTCTATTAAGATCACCATATGATTTTGTTTTTTTAGTTTGTTAATATAGTGAAGGAAATTGATTGATCTTGAATGTTAAACTAACCCTGTATTCCTGAGATAAACCCCACTTGACCACGCTGTATTAAGCTTTTAATATGTTGTTGGATTCCATTTGCTACTTTTTTTTTTGAAATCTTTAATTAATGTTCATGAAGAATGTTGGTTTACTATTTTCTAGTATCTTTACCTGATTTTGGCACTGGCCTCATAGAATTAGTTGAGAAGAATTCTGCCGTCTTCGATTTTTTTTGGAAGAATATATAGAGAATGACATTCTTTCTTCTTTAAATGTTTGGTAGAACTCAAGAGGGAAGCCATATAGACCTGAAGTTTTATTTGTGGGGATGCTTTTAAATTACAAATGCAATTTCTTTCAAGTTATCTTTTGGTTTGTTTCAAAGTAATTTCTTATTGAGATA
This sequence comes from Aselliscus stoliczkanus, assembly GCA_033961575.1. Lineage (NCBI taxonomy): Eukaryota > Metazoa > Chordata > Mammalia > Chiroptera > Hipposideridae > Aselliscus > Aselliscus stoliczkanus. The sequence continues at coordinate 132,689,333 of CM066729.1, forward strand.
CAATTCACATATCATAAAATTCACTTTTTAAAGTGTACAATTCAGTGATTTTTTAATATATTCAGGTTGTGCAGCCACTACCACCGATCCCAGAATATTTTCATCCCCCCAGAAGAAACTCCCTAACTATTAGCAGTCACTCTTCATTCCTCCCATTCTCCCAGTCCCTGGCAATCATTAATCTACTTCCTGTATGATTCAGATTATTACCAACTTAATTTTAATAGGATATAAAATCTTTGTTCCTATACAGCTTTGTCCTCCCTTTTTTGTTATCACAAATTATATCATTATACATTATGTACCCATCAATCTATATTTATAATTATTGCTTTAAGCAGTTATCTTTAAAGTCAGATAGGATAAAAGAAGAGTTACAATAAAAATACATTATATATATTTATATTTACCCATGTAATCTTTTATATTTTACTCACGTAGTTACCCTTACGAGTGTTCTTTATTTCTGTGTGTGGATTCAAGTTACTGATTAGTGTCCTTTTATTTCAACTTGAGGTATACCATTTAGCATATCTTTCAGGGCAGGTTAGCCAGGGATACCATTTAGCATATCTTTCAGGGCAGGTTAGCCAGCAATGAACACCCTTAACTTCTGTTTGTCTGGGAATGTTTCAATTTCACATTGTGTTATTTTTTCATTTAAAAAAATTATGTTTTTCAGTTACAGTTGACATTCAATACTATTTTATGTTAGTTTCAGATATTTCAGGTTAGACATTTATATAATTTATGCAGTGATCCTCCTGATTAATCTAATATATCCCTGGCTCTAGACACAGTTGTTGCAACATTATTGACCATATTCTCTATGCTGTACTTTTACATCCTCATGGCTATTTTGTAACTACCCATTTGTATTTCTTAGTCCCTTCACATTTTTCACCCAGCTTCCAAACACTGCTCCCCTCTGGAACCACCAGTTTGTTCTCTGTATCTATGAGTCTGTTTCTGTTTTGTTTGTTCGTTTATTTTGTTTTTCAGATTCTACATATAAATGAGATCATATGGTATTTGTCTTTCTCTGTCTTATTTCACTTAGCATAATACCCTCTAGGTTTATCCATGTTGTCACAAATGGTAAGATTTTATTCTTTGGCCGAATAATACTGCATTGTATATATGTACCACAATTTCTTTACCCAATTGTCTATTGATGGACACTTAGGTTACTTTCATACCTTGGCTATTGTAAATAGTTCTGCAATGAACCTAGGCATGCATATATCATTTCCAATTAGTGTTTTGGATTTCATCGGATAAATACCCAGAAGTGGAATTGCTGGGTCATAAGGTAGTTCTACTTTTTTTTTTTGAGGGCAGTGTCACTGGCCCTCAACTGTGGGACCGAACTGGGGCAGCTGGCTTCCCAGGCCAGCGCTTAACCACCACACCACTCGGCTGGCCCAAGGTAATAATATTTTTAATTTTTTGAGGAACCTCCAAATCATTTTTCATAGTGGCTGTACCAATTTGCAATCCCACCAACAGTGTATGGGGGTTCCCTTTTCTCCACATCCTCGCCAAGACTTGTCTGTTGATTTATTGATGACAGCCATTCTGATAGGAGTGAGATGGTATCTTATTGTGGTTTTAATTCACATTTCCCTGATGATTAGTGAGGTTGAGCATCTTTTTCTATGTCTATTGGCCATGTCTATGTCCTCTTTGGAGAAATGTCTATTCAGGTCCTCTGTCCATGTTTTAAAAATACAACATTGTATTAGTTTCAGGTGTATGTCATAGTTATTCAACATTTATACACCTAAAGTGGCTTTCTTGATTTCTGATCAGAAATTCATCATTAATCTTATTGAGGAGTCATTGTATGTAATGAGTTACTTCTCTCTTGCTGCTTTCAGGATTCTGTTTTTTGAAAGTTTGATTTAATATGTTTTGATGTGAATCTCTTTGTATTTATCCTACTTGTGAGTTGTTGATCTCCTTGGATGTGTAGATTAATGCCTGTCATCAAATTTGGTGAGTTTTCAGACATTATTTCTTTACATATTCTTTCCGCTTTTTTCTCTCTCTTTTCTTCTGGGATTTCTATTATGTATATATTGGTTTGCTTGATGGTGTCCCATGAGCCTTTTAAGCTCTGTTCATTTGTCTTTGTTCTTTTTTTTTTTCTGTTCTCCAGATAAGATACTCTTATCTGACTGACTTTCGCAGTCTCAGATTCTTTTGTCAACCCATTCAAATCTGCTGCTGAGCCTCATTAGTGAGTTTTTCCACTTCAGTTATTGTAATTTTTAACTCCAGTGTACCTATTTGGATCCTTTTTGTATTTCCACTCTCCTTATTGATATTTTGTATTTGGTGAGACATCATTCTTCCCTTTAGTTTTTTAGCCATGTCTTCTTTTACCTGTTATTTATTTATTTATTTATTTATTTATTTATTTATTTATTGAGGGTAGTGTCACTGGCCCTCATATGTGGGACCGAACCGGAGCCGCTGGCTTCCAAACCAGCGCTTAACCACTGCGCCACTTGGCCGGTCCAGCCATGTCTTCTTTTAGCTATTTGAACATACTTATTAACAGCTGACTTAAAGTCTTTATTTAGTAAGTCCAATGTCTGGGCTTCCATATGGACAGTTTTTTTTTAATTCTTTTATTTAAAATAAACATTTAAAAAAAATTGGTTTCAGGTGTACAACACAGTGTAATAGTTATCCTTTTCACCCCGCAAAGTGACAACCCCCCTCCCCCAACTCGCTGCCCCACTCTCCCCCATATCATACATCTCTATTACAATTCCCTTGACTCCACTCCACACTATACTCCACACCCCGTGACTCTATATCTATATCTATTCAATTACAGTTGGCATACAATATTATACAACATCAGCTTCAGGTGTACAGTGCAGTGATCAAGCCTCTACTCCATCCATGAAGTGATCTCCCTAACAAGACATGTGACCATCTGACACCCACAAAATGTTTCCAACATTATTAATTATATTCCCCTAACTGTCATTCATATCCCCGTGACAATATTGTAGTTACCTATTTATGCTGTCTAATCCCTTCTCCTTCTCCCTCTGGACAGTTTTTTATGATTGCTTTTCCCCTTCATGTATAGGCCATATTTTCTTGTTTCTTGCATCCCTTGGAGTATGGAGATGAGATTAGGACAAGTTAAAATGTCACAGATCACACTGTTCTTATCAAGATGTAGCTGTTTCTCTTGGAAAAAAAAAATACTTTCCACAATGCTTCAAGCTTCTGATTACTGTCCAGAGTTTTGAAAAAGTTGGTTGTAACAGTTTTTGTTAGTTTTCAGTTGCTCTTTTAGAGAGGAGTGAACTTTTGGTTCCTTACTCTGTTATTTTCACTGATGTCTCTCTTTTAAGTCTTTAAAATCTGGTTAATTTTACATTTACAACACTACTCTTTTTTTTTTTTTAGCTGAGCTATCCTGCCACCTGTTGGCAGCTCAGTGGCAGCTCATCTTGGGCTGGGCATTGAACTGCTGTTGCTCAGAGCTCAGCTCGCACTATTGAGCGAGCTCTAATCAAATGAGCCACTTGGCCAGACCTACAACACTACTCTCTTTTTCATCTTCAGAGGGCAGTGTCACTGGCCCTCATATGTGGGATATGAACCTGGGCTGCTGGTATCCCAAGCCAGCTCTTAACCACTGCGCCACTCGGCCAGCCCAACACTACTCTTTCAATTAGCCACATTTCAAGCACTCAGTAGTCACAAGGGGCTAACAGCTACCATATTGGCAATGTAGGTCTATCAGAAAATTTCTAAGCAAAATTATTTAAAGGAATATAAATGAAAACTTAGGTCTCCAATTTAATTGCTTTCTTGTACATGGGCCAATTTTGGTTTACATGGCAAGGAAAGTATCATACAAACTGTAGGTAGCAAAGAACAATACCACTGCCTAAGCACTTTACTTCATGCCAGGTAATATTTTAAAACTTACCTGTGTTAACACTTTTATTCTTTACATGAACCTAATGGGGTAGGTATTATTGTGCTTAAAGACACAGAAAGCAAAACATCAGAGTTTAAGCAAAGGGCCGGCCGAGTGGCACAGTGATTGAGCGCTGGTTTGGGAAGCCAGTGGCCCTGGTTCGGGTCCCACATATGAGGGCCAGTGACACTGCCCTCAAAAAAAAAAAAAAAAAGTTTAAGCAACTTACCTAATATCTCACAGCTAAAAAGTGAGTCAGGATTCACACATTGAAAGTCTGGGTTTAAAGCCCAGGCTCTTAATCATCACTATATGCTACTTAGCAGACCTTAAATGAGAAATTCAGAGACAAATTAATTTGGCCACGGGAGAAAAGGGTGATGAGGAAACAGCACTATATAGAATATTTAAAACATTAAAAGTCTAAAACACACCTGGAAGAAAACACACTCACATTTTTTTTTTTAAAGATTTTATTGGGGAGTTGGGGGAGGGGAACAGCACTGGGGAATCAGGGAAGGGGAACAAACAAGCTGCTGTCCTTTTGTTCTTCAGTCTAGTTGCGGAGGACGTTGCTTCACTGGCCCATGTTGGTATTATGATCATTTTGCTCTCCCCGGCTGAGGCAGTTGCTCACCTGCCATTTGATGGCCGCTCACAACAGCTCACACTGGCTACTAGCCACTCACTAGGTAGCTCACTGCAGCCCACTGCAGCAGGGGCTGCAGCCTATGCCACTCAGCTTCAGGCTGAGCTGCTGTTCACCATCTTAGTTATAGAGGGCGCAGTGTCACTGGTCCTTATGTGCGATCTGAACCAGGGCCCTGCTGCTTAGAGCTGGTGCTCCCAAGCCAATTCTTTACCAATGTGCCACTTGGCCAGCCCCATATGCACATTTTTACTGAGTGCTGTATATCTGTATCTAGCACATTACTTGAAACTTAGTAAGCTGTCAGTGAATATTTGTTGAATAAGGGAATGACTAGTGCATATTTATAGATTGTGCTAGGTCTTTACAAATATCTTGCACCAAGTCATTTTAAAGAGGAGAAACTGAAGTTCAAAGTGGTGGAATCATTTTACCCCTTACCAGCTAGTTAGCACAGGAATTAGGCTAAAGTCCACTTTTCCCACTTTTCCAGTTTTAGGTCCCCTACACTGTCGCTTTTTCTTTCTTTCTTTTTTTTTAAAGCTGAGCCATCCTGCCACCTGTTGGCAGCTCAGCGGCAGCTCAGCTCGGGCTGGGCATCAAACTGCTGTTGCTCAGAGCTCAGCTCGCACTCTTGAGTGAGCTCTTAACCAACTGAGCCACTCGGCTGGCCCTCACTGTAGCTTTTTCTGAATCGAACAAGGATCAAAGTCACAAAGGATAAAAGCTTCCACCGAATGACCTGATCACATTTCATTTCTGTGCATGTTGATTATGTGATTAGGGAGGGGAAAGAAGGTGATTCAGCTGCAGCAACCTGGGTACCCTTTTCTCTTGCTCACTTAGGGGACAGACTTCTAAGGATGGAGAAGGGAGAGTTCCAGTGTGGAGAATGTGAGCAGAAGTATAACCAGATAATATGAACAATTATAGCTATTCTGGCAGTTAAAATCCTTGGTGACTGGTCATCCCTAAGTCTCTAACTCACTGTAGAGATCTGGAGAAGTGGGAAAGGCCTAAACCGAACAAAGTTATTCAGCATCTACTATTGGCAGTTGACAGTCCTGTCTTAGAAGACATACACACCAATAAATAATTATATGATACATTATGATTGTATAAACTACAATAAGGAAATATGCAATGTACTTTGAAAGGAAAAAGGATGGAGCAGAAAATTATTGCCTGGGAGGTTTACAGAAAACTTTTTAAGGAAGATAACTTTTGAACTGAACCTTTAAGCCTGAGTTGTTGTAGAAGGAAAAGGGTAATCTAGATAGAGGCATTGAGCATAGATATAAGGAGGGATGTCTGTGGTCCGGGGGCGTATGCTCAAGGAACTTAAACAGACCAGGGAATGTGATTGCTTCTACTTCAACAAGGGATCCCCCCATGATGAGGGGTGCTGACTAATGGAGACCCAGAGTTGGGGAAATTAGTTAGACATGATGAAGATCTAAATTACACCTGAGGGGATACAGAAGCAAGGGAGAGATTTAAGAGGAGAACCCACAGAACTTGGTGATCAATTAGATATATGGGTGAGGAAGGGAAAAACTCAGGAAGAATTCTTTCTGCTAATGGAGATTGAAAAAGTAAGAGGAATAGACCGGACCTGGGTGTTCAAGAGAAGGCGAGGTGTCTTTTGACAATCAGTGTGTCTGCAGAATATCCCAAGGTGCTGACTTGTAGGTTTCAACCTAAAGCTCAGGAAGGGGACAGGGTTAGAAACAGATTTGAGAGTAAACAGGTGAGAGATGAAATCGTGGGGCTGCAAGTTGGTCATCTAGGAGGAGCTTATTGAGTGACAAAAGGGCTGTGGAACTGGAGCCTCAACACTGAAGAGGACAGAGGAGGTGTTGCGAGGGCAGAGAGGCTGTAAAGGAGGCAAGATGATGGGGAAAAAGTGGTTGTATAAACATCAAGGGAATAAGAAGTTTCAAGGGAATATGGTTCTCCAAGTCAGATGCTGAGAAAAGACAAGGTAGGTAAGAAATGAAAACTGGCCATTGGATCTGACAATTAGGAATTTACTGGTGATCAGAGGGATGCTTCAGGGGCAGAAGCAGACCGCAGTGAGTTCAGGGGTCTGGGTTGGGGGAGATGTCGTCGGTGTTGGCAGGGGTAGTTCATGGATATTCCAACTGCCAGGGAGATTAGCAGATGAGGAGACGAGGTCCCATACTTAGAAGGGGAGTTTAGAGATTGTGGTAGTCCCAAGCAACCTTATAGCAGCATGAGATTGGCTAATTTTGTTATGGAATTCATGAACAAAATTACATTTTGAAGTAAATAATATATACGGTTTTTATATTATTTGCTGTTTTATTGCCTTTTTTTTTTTTTTGAGGGCAGTGTCACTGGCCCTCATATGTGGGACCTGAACCAGGGCCGCTGGCTTCCCAAGCCAGCGCTTAACCACCACACCACTCAGCGGGCCCTGCTGTTTTATTTCTTCATGAGGTGTTGCTATTACATTTAATATGTTTTCCTAATTAAGTACTTTATATTTTCCCCAACATTTGGAAAAGTTTCAACCATGCAGAAATGTTGAAAAGTACTATATACAGCAGTATATAGCAAACATCCATCTATTTATTTACTACCTTGATTCTACAATTAACATTTTGCAATATTTGCCTTATGTATCTACTCACTTTTGCATTCATCTTATTTTTTGATGCACTTCACTGTAAGTTGAAGACATCAATACACTTCATCTCTTTCAGTATGCATATCATTAACTAGAGTTAAATATTTGCTTGGGGTCTTTTGTTTGTAGAATAGTCCCTGAATTCTGACATATTCATACATCTGTGTAACCTCTATTATGACATGGAACGTCACTGTCAGCTTAGAAAGTCCCAGGCAATTGCTACCTCTCCCCTCTTCCACAAAGACAACCCTTGTTCTGATTTTTTTTCACTATAGGTTGGTTTTGCCTGTTGGAGAACTTCACACATATGGAATCTTACAATCTGTGCTCTTTCATATCTGGCTGCTTTCACTCAGTAAAATATTTTTTAGATTGATTCATGTTATTTCATCAATAGGAGCTAATTTCTTTTTTGTTGAGTATTATTCCATTGTTTAAGTATACCACGGTTTTTTATCTATATTCCTGCTGTTGGACAAATTACCCTATTTCCAGTTTTTGGCAACAATGAATAGCACGGCTATAAATAGTCTAATACAAGTCTTTTTGAGGACATATGCTTTCATTTCTCTTGGGTAAATACTAGTAGAATGGCTGGATCAAAGAATAGATGTGTTTAATTTTATAAGAAACTTCCAGGCTTTTTTCCAAAGTTGCTGTACCATTTTACGCTTCTACCAGCAATGTTGCTTCACATCCTCTCCAACATTTGGTGTTGTCATTTAAATTTTAGTCATTCTGGTGCAATAATATCTCATTGAGGTTTTAATGTTCATTTCTCTCATGACTAATGATGTCCAATACTTTATCATGAGCTTACTGGCCACTCATATATTTTCTTTAGTAGCGTAATCTGTTTGAGTTGTAGGAGTTTTTAATACAGTAAGTCCTCACTTAAAAGTTGTTGATAGGTTCTTGGAAACTGCTATGTTAATCAATTTTACCATAGGCTAGTTTGATATATAGAAATATGCCTTAGGAACTTACCTGTTATTTATATCAATTAACCTATGGTAAAATTAAATAATGGAGCAGTTTTCAAGAACCTGTCAATGATGTTAAGTGAGAATTTACTGTAAATTCTGGATATATGTGTTGTGAATATTTTATCCTGGACTGTGGCTTGTTTATTTGTATTCTTTTTTTTAGAGGGCAGTGTCACTGGCCCTCACATGTGGGACCCGAACCCAGCCGCTGGCATCCCAAACCAGCTCCCAACCACCGCGCCACTCAGCTGGCCCTGTATTTTTTTTTTTTATTAAAAATTTTATTGGGGAATTGGGGGAGGGGAACAGCATTGGGGAACTGGGGAAGGGGAACAGACAAGTTGCTGTCCTTTTGTTCTTCAGTCTAGTTGTGGAGGACGTCGCTTCACTGGCCCATGTTGGTATTATCATTGCGCTTTTCCTGGCTGAGGCAATCGTTCGCCAGCCATGGGATGGCTGCTCACGGTGGCTCACACTGGGTGCTGGTCACTCACGGTAGCTTAAGGCAGCCCACTGCAGCCTATGACGTAGCTGGTGACTCATGGCAGCCCAGCTCTAGGTAGAGATGTTGTTCACCATCTTAGCTGTAGAGGGCGCAGCGTCACTGGCCCTCATGTAGGATCCGAACCGTAGGCCTGCTGCTCAGAGCTAGTGTCCCAAGCCAACTCTTAACCAATGCGCCACTCAGCTGGCCCTATTCGTATTCTTAATGGTGTCTTGATGAACAAAAAGCTTAAAATATTTTGGAGTTCAATTCATCAGTATTTTTTTCTTCTATGGTTAGTGCAATGAAAGTCCTCTCCAAGAAACTTTGTCTGCCCTTAAGCTGTGAAAAGACTCTCCTATGTTTTCTTCTAGAAACTTAATAGTTTTAGCTTTTTATATTATGGCCATGATCCAGCTCTAATTTTTATGAATTTTGTGAGGTAAGGTTCATTTTTTCCCCCCCATTAGATATCAAGTTGTTACAGCATTGTCTATGAAAAGACATTAGGTTGCTTTGGTGACTTTGCAGAATATCAAACTTTTTCATATTTAAATTTATTTATAAATTTGTTTATAAACTGTTTTACTCACACATTCTCTTAACACTCCCTGCCTGGGGGTGAGTATATTTTCATTTTACAGTTGAGAAAACCAAGGCTCAAAGCAGTTCAAGAATTTGTCTAAAGGGACACAAAGCCAAGGACTTGAACATGGAACTACTACTGAATCATGAAGAGCTTGCTTACATTTTAAACCTATTTCATCCCATGGAAATATTATTAAATGGACACTTTTTCTGAGGGTGCTGGGGTAACAAATGATAAAGTACATGTGTTTATATTTCAACACTGGTAGGATTTTCAAACTGCCAACTGAACAAACACATGCTTATTTGGTGGGCTTTTGTGTCTAAAACAATCTTTATATTATACTTCTGTGTTTTGAAAGAGTAAAAAATTACAATACTTGCTTCCCAAAATTGGGTAGTAATAATAGCTTTTAGCCAAGGTTGCTTGGACTTTATTTACTATAAAGAATGTATTTCCTTCACCTTGCTCTAAAAAGCAAGTCTTACTCTTTTCTGATTCTTTCAGAGAAATAAAGCAGTGCTTAAAGGTACGCATCACGAAGATGGATGTAAAAACTAGCAGAGAACACCATAGCCACTCTTGCTTTTTTCTTTCTCTCCTACTCTGCTATATTAATATTTGGGTACCCAGCTTGTCTCTAAATCTTTGGGCTACATTCTTTTTTACCTCATAGAAGCAATTTTCTGGTAACCTTGATCATTTGCTGAGACTAAGGTGACCTCAATGTCCTCTCTCCAAGTCACCTAGGCTTGCCGCTGAGGTGTCACTTTCCTGTGCTCACCTCACTCGCCCAACTGTGACACACAAATGAATGGCCTTGTCCCTCTGGGTCACCCCTCGAGTAAGAACCACCCATACAGGGAAGCAACCTTGCTAAACCAATGGTCCATAATATAACTATACTTTAGGGATGTCACAACTAAAATATCTACATCTTGTGAATTACACAGAATGAGAGGGTCACACAGCTATTTGAAGCTTACCTTGGGCCAGAACCCATGTCTTCTTGACAACTTCATTGTTCTTCCCCCATACTATATGTCCTCTCTCAAATATCTGTTAAACTAAGAAGCTATAAATTGGGGTTAATGACTCCTCATTCCAAGATAGAAAAAAGATGGAAAAACTTGGCCACAGAAGGGAATGCCTAACAATGAGTCAGAAGCAGTTTTTCTGAGACCCAGTCTGGTAGGCTAGCCGTTATTTTTCCTTTGTCATTTACTAAACCAGAGAACTAAAAAGTATGTCATAAGCTCAAGGACACAATATAAACATCCCAATGACTTATTTATTACAAGAAAGTTATGTGATCTGTGTGCAAGTAAGTATTACCAAATAGCAAAATTTGGGACCTCCCATAAATAGTGACTATCAGAAAAGCTTAGCTTGTGAGTGGTACTTGCTCAATAGTCTTGGGGTAAGAGATTTTCTCATTTAAAAAAACCAAAAAAACAAAAACAAAAGTAGGAAAATGTTTATCAGTGTCCCTCCTACTTACCTACTCATCAGCTCCAAGTCAAGTAGTTGTTTCAATCTAGTTGTGCAGGACACATCTCCGTGGCCCATGTGGGGATCAAACCGGCAACCTTGGTGGTATGAGCACTGTGCTCTAACCAACTGAGCTAACCAGCTGCCCCTCACACTTCCTGATTTTAAAAGTTACTCAAAGCTCCAGTAGTCATGACATGACAATCTGCTTTGGCATAAGGATAGACATACAAACAATGGAACAGAACTGAGAGTCCAGAAATAAAACCTTACATTTATGGTCAAGTGATTGTTGACAAGGGTGCCAAAACAATTCAATAATGGAGAAAATAATCTTTTCAGTGAAGTGCTGGAACTGAATATTCATGTACCAAGAGAATTTAGATACCTTTCCTTATATATACAAAAGTACACTCAAAATGGATCAGAGACTTAAATGTAAGAGCAAAAGCTATAAAACTCTTAGAAGAAAACATAGGTATAGTTCTTCATGACCTTGGATAGGGCAATGATTTCTTAGATATGAAACCAAAAGCACATGCAACAGAAGAAAAAAATAGAAAAATTGGACTTCATACAAATTAAAAACATTTGTGCTTCAAAGGACACCATCAACAAAGTAAAAACACAACCCACAGACTGGAAGAAAGTAAAAATAGGACCCATACCTGATAAGAGACATATCTAAAATATATAAAGAATGCTTACAACTCAATAATAAAAGGACAGATCGCTCAATTAAAAAATGGGCAAGGGACCTGAATAGACATTTTCCCCCTGCCACCCAAATATATATATATATATATATATATAGCCAAAAAGCACATGAAAAATGCTTAATATCATTAGGGAAATGCAACTCAAAACCACAATAACATGTCACTTCCTACCTACCACGATGGCTATAATCAAACAGACCACAGCAAGCACTGGCAAAGATATGAAGAAACTGGAACCGTCAAACTTTGCTGGTGAGAATGGAAAAAAGTTTGCAGTTTTTCAAGACATTACAATTAAGGTTACCATGTGGCCCAGGAATTCTGTTCCTAGGTATCCATCCCCCCAAATTGAAAACATTATCTCCACACAAAAACACCTGTACATGAACGTTCATAGCAGCCTTATTCATAATAGCTCCAAAGTGTTAACCCAAATTACCATAAACTGAAGAATGGATAAACAAGATATGGTATATTTGTACAGTGGAATATTATTTGGCAAATAAAAGAAATGAAGTACTTATAAATGCTACAAAATGGATGAACCTGGAAAACATGCTAAGTGCAAGAAGCCAGACAAAAGCATACACATTATATGGCTCCGTTATTACGAATGTCCAGAATAGGCAAATTTATAGCAACAAAAAATAGATTAGTTGCCAGGGGATGGGAGTGGAGTGAATTAGGATGTATAAGGTTTCTTATTTTTGGAGTGATGAAAATGTTCTTGATTTAGATAATGGTGATGGCTGTACAATTTTGTGAACATACTAAAAAAACTGATTTGTATATACTTTATAATGGAAAATTTTAATGGTATATGAATTCTCTCAATAATGTAAAAGTAAAGGACAAGCAGCATAGGAGACCTTAAAGTGTACCTAAACATAAAACAAAACAAAAACTTCAATGTTTTCCTATGATTTGAATTCAGTTTTATAAATACCATCTTTTTCTTCTTCAACAACAATGATCATTGTGATAAAAATAGCAGGTATTTATTATGTATTCATTAGGCATTGTACCAAGCATTTTATACTTGGTATTCTCTCTCAAATCATCTCAGTGATTTTGTAAAATGGAATTATTATCCCATTTTATAGAATGGAAATTGAAACTCTAAGAGGCTGAGTAATTTGCCCAAGGTCATATAAAGGTAAATAAGTCTGATTCTACAGGTTCTATTATACCATTATGTCTTCCTTAAAACTGTGACTTATTGGTTTCCAATATTGTTATTATATTTCAATGTATTATGTTGTTGTTCTTTCTATCTCCATTAACAAATTAGATATCATTTCAGAGCCCACTATTAAATAATGATCTTTCTTCCTTAGTTTGCTGAGCACAGGGCAAAGACAGAAAAAAATTCCCATATGACAAGTTTTTATTTATATCAAATTACAGAGTACCATAAGTAAATGTAAGATCATGATTTGACTATCGCAGTATAACATAATTTGGCAAATTATTTAATTACCCAAAGTTCGTTATATATTTGAGTATGCACTGAAGAGATTATTTGGCATAACTTGGCAAGATAAATATTTCTGTACCTGATTGGACTATTTATCATATATATTGGTACATATATGTATGAATGTGTATAGGTGTACACACACATATATACATACATACACACATTTCTAAATTTAAATATACTTGTATAAAAAGCTAAAGATTGATGTGTTAGGATTAATTCCTTTAAAAAAAAACTATTATATTAAATTGCATCTGCATTAAAAGCAGAAATGTAAAAAAAAACCAAAAACCCTGATCAATATGCTAATTACACATGAATTTACAAAGTAATTGAAAATGAAATAAAAATTTCTATTGAAATGTAACATTCCTGTTTAATTGACATTTAAGTGGCACTATCTATGGAACTATGGAAATCATGTTTTAGTTTGTTGAGAGAATAAAGATTCTACTGAGCATTACTATAACCTCTAAATTAAGAATGAACATTATTATAGTAGGAAAAGATGGCAGATAATTTTCTTCTTTATTAATATGGGAATTCTCAGGAAGCAATCAGGGCAGTATCTGTACTCCTGGCCTTGGGTTTCCTGCTGTTCCATCAGTGGAAGTCTGGCTTCTCAGGAAAGGTGCAGCCCGTTCGCTTAATTATGACACTTGCTGCATAGTGGCCAGCACGAATACATTCAGTCAGGGGTTTGTCAGAGACCAGTTGAGACAGAAAACCTGAAACACAGACAAAAGGGGAGAATGTGAGTATGGTGTAACAACATCAGAAACGTCATAATGGTTCAGGCCAAAAAATGGTCTATACGCCCCTTGCTTCAGTCCGATTAGTGTTAAACCTCAAGAGTTAGAGAGGTCTTCCCCCAAAAGTGATGAGCTTCCCCTAATATTGCTTTTAAGGAGCTGAAGGTGGGACATGGCAACTCACTGTCAAGTCAACCTAATCTTTCTAAGTCTAAACTATCACGCTTTCCTTTAGCTTTGACATGAAAAGATTATGAGTAAAAAATACTGGCCAAATAATATTTTCTTGAGTCTTTACAGCTGAGATGTTATTAGATATCTCTCTCCCCATCTCTCTGGGTTCCTTCTGTATTGTTGTGTTGTTTCGGACAAAATTCTATCATCTGGATGTCTGTCCAAGGACAGTGTTGAGAGTTGAAAAGTTATGAAGGGCCTTGTATCTCCTGCTCACTCCCAGAATTAACAGTGAAGTCATTTATTTTTTTAATTTTTTTTATTTTTAATTAGTTTCAGGTGTATAACACAGTGCAATAGTTATACTCTTTACCCCCCAAAGTGACAACCCCCTCCCCCAGTTCGCTACCCCACTCCCCCCCATATCATACTATCTATTACAATTCCTTTGACTCCCTTCCACAGTATAATCCACATCCCGTGACTATCTATATATTCAGTTACAGTTGGCATTCAATATTATACAACCTCAGCTTCAGGTATACAGTACAGTGATCAAGCCTCTACTCCATCCATGAAGTGGTCTCCCTAACAAGACATGTGACCATTGACACCCCACAAAATATTTACAACATTATTAATTATATTCCCCGAACTGTGTTTCAAATCCCTGTGGCAATATTGTAGTTACCTATTTATGCTGTCTAATCCCTTCCCCTTCTCCCTCATCCTCCCCACCTTCCCAACTAGCAATCCTGTTTTTCCTCTATATCTATGAGACTGTTTCTGTTTACTTTGCTCATTCATTCAGTTTTTCAGATTCCACATATAAGTGAGATCATATGGTATTTGTCTTTCTCCAACTGACTTATTTCACTTAACATAATAGTCTCTAGGTCCATCCATATCGTTGCAGATGGTCTGATTTCATTCTTTTTTATAGCGGAGTAATACTCCGTTGTGTAAATGTACCACAGTTTCTTTTTTTTTTTTTTTTTTTTTTTTTTTTTTTTAAAGATTTTATTGGGGAATTGGTGGAGGGGAACAGCATTGGGGAATCGGGGAAAGGGAACAGACAAGTTGCCGTCTTCTTGTTCTTCAGTTTAGTTGCGGAGGATGTTGCTTCACTGTTGGTATCGTCATTGAGCTCTTCCCGGATGAAGCAGATCTGTCGCTGGC
Source organism: Aselliscus stoliczkanus (assembly GCA_033961575.1). Lineage (NCBI taxonomy): Eukaryota > Metazoa > Chordata > Mammalia > Chiroptera > Hipposideridae > Aselliscus > Aselliscus stoliczkanus. Next base: position 132,704,447 of record CM066729.1, read on the forward strand.
CTCTGGATGTCGCTCATCGCGGCTATTGGCAGCTCACGCTTGGCTGCCAGCTGCTCACGCTGGCTGTGGGCCACTCACTGCAGCCTATGGTAGCCCACTGCAGCAGGGGCTGCAGCCCACACCATCACCGGGGCTCGCACAGCCCAGCTCCAGGTGGAGCTGTTGTTAGCTGTAGAGGGCAGTGTCACTGGCCCTCATGTGGGATCCGAACCGGGGCCGCTGGCATCCCAAAACCAGCGCTTAACCAATGCGCCACTCGGCCGGCCCCTGTACCACAGTTTCTTAATCCAGTCATCTACCGATGGGCATTTCGATTGTTTCCAAGTCTTGGCAATTGTAAATAGCGCTGCAATAAACATAGGGGTGCATATATTTTTTCGAATTAGTGTCTTGGGCTTTTCAGGATAAATACCTAGGAGTGGAATTGCTGGGTCAAAAGGTAGTTCCATTTCCAGTTTTTTGAGATACTGACTTCCATAGTGGCTGCACCAATCTGCAATCCCACCAACAGTGCAGCAGGGTCCCCTTTTCCCCACAGCCTCCCCAGCACTTGTTGTTTGTTGATTTATTGATGATAGCCATTCTGACCAGAGTGAGGTGGTATCTCATTGTGGTTTTTATTTGCATTTCCCTAATGACCAGTGAGGTTGAACTTTTTTTCATATGCCTGCTGGCCATCTGTATGTCCTCTTTAGAGAAATGCTTCTTCATATCCTCTGCCCATTTTTTAATTGGGTTGTTTGGTTTTTTTCTGGTGTTGAGTTGCATGAGTGTTTTATAAATTTTGGATATTAACCCCTTATCAGATATATCATTGGCAAATATCTTCTCCCATTCAGTAGGCTTCCTTTTTGTTTTATTGATGGTTTCCTTTATTGTGAAAAAACTTTTAAGTCTGATATAATTCCATTCCATATATTCATTTTTTCTTTTACTTCCCTTGCCCGCGGGGATGTATCAGTAAAAATATTGCTCTGGATAATGTCTGCAAATTTACTCCCTATATTTTCTTTTAGGAGTTTTATGGTTTCAGGTCTTACATTTAAGTCTTTTTTTTTTTAAATTTTATTTTATTTTTAATTAGTTTCAGGTGTACAACACAGTGCAATAGTTATACATTTTACCCCTCAAAGTGACAACACCCCACCCCCAATTCGCCACCCCACTCCCCCCCCATATCATATATATCTATTACTCTTCCTCTGACTCTCTTCCACAGTATAATCCACATCCCATGACTATCTATATATATTCAATTACAGTAGGTATACCACCTCCACTTTAGTAATACAGTGCAGTGATCAAACCTCTACTCCATCCATGAAATGGTGTCCCTAACATGACCTATGATCATCTGACATTCCACAGAATATTTACAACATTATTAATTATATTCCCCAAACTGTTTTTCCTATCCCAGTGGCAATATTGTAGTTGTCTATTTTTGCTTTCTAATCCTTTCCCCTTCTCCTTCATCCCCATTCCCCTCCCAATTAGCAACCCTGATTTTCCCTCTATATCTATGAGACAGTTTCTGTTTACTTTGCTCATTCATACAGTTTTTCAGATTCCACCTATGAGTGAGATCATATGGTATTTGTCCTTCTCTGACTGACTTAATTCACTCAACATTATAGTCTCTAGGTCCATCCATATCATTGCAAATGGCACGATTTCATTCTTCCTTATAGCGGAGTAATACTCCATTGTATAAATATACCACAGTTTCTTAATCGATTCATCTACTGATGGGCATTTTGGTTGTTTCCAAGTCTTGGCTATTGTAAATTGTGCTGCTATGAACATAGGGGTGCATAACTTTTTTTGAATAAGTGTCTTGGTTTTTTCAGGATAAATACCTAGGAGTGGAATTGCTGGGTCAAACAGTAGCTCTATTTCCAGTTCTTTGAGATACCTCCATACTGACTTCCATAGTGGCTGCACCAATCTGCAATCCCACCAACAGTGCAGCAGGGTCCCCTTTTCCCCACAGCCCCGCCAGCACTTATTGTTTGTTGATTTGTTGATGATAGCCATTCTGACTGGAGTGAGGTGGTATCTCATGGTGGTTTTTATTTGCATTTCCCTAATGACCAGTGAGGTTGAACTTTTTTTCATATGCCTGTTGGCCATCTGTATGTCCTCTTTAGAGAAATGTCTCTTCATATCTTCTGCCCATTTTTTAATTGGGTTGTTTGTTTTTTTTGGTGTTGAGTTTCATTAGTGTTTTATAAATTTTGGATATTAACCCCTTATCAGATATATCGTTGGCAAATATCTTCTCCCATTCAGTAGGCTTCCTTTTTGTTTTATTAATGGTTTCCTTTGTTGTGAAAAAACTTTTAAGTCTGATATAATCCCATATGTTCATTTTTTCTTTTACTTCCCTTGCCCGTAGGGATGTATCAGTAAAAATATTGCTCCAGGTAATGTCTGCAAATGTACTCCCTATATTTTCTTTTAGGAGTTTTATGGTTTCAGGTCTTACATTTAAGTCTTTAATCCATTTTGAATTTGTTCCTGTATCTGGTGTAAGGAGGTGGTCCAGTTTCATTTTTTTGCATGTGTCAGTCCAATTTTCCCAGCACCTTTTATTGAATAGACCATCTTTACTCCAATGTAAATTCTTGCTTCCCTTGTCATAGATTAACCGTTCATAAATGCCTGGATTTATTTCTGGGCTCTCTGTTCTGTTCCACTGATCTATGTGCCTGTTTTGATGCCAATACCATACTGTTTTGATTACTGTAGCCTTGTAGTATGTTTTGATGTCTGGTAGCATGATACTCCCGACTTTGTTCTTATGTCTCAGGATTGCCAAGGCTATTTGGGGTCTTTTATGGTTCCATATAAATTTTAGGATTATATTTTCTATTTCTGTGAAAAATGCCTTTGGTAGTCTGATAGGAATTGCATTGAATCTATATATTGCTTTAGGCAGTATGGACATTTTAATTATATTAATTCTTCCTATCCATGAGCATGGTAGGTGTTTCCATTTATTTGTATCTTCTTTGATTTCTCTCTTCAGTGTCTCATAATTTTCTGAGTACAGATCTTTTACGAGTGAAGTCATTTCTATAGTTAAGCACCATGGACCAACTTGACATTAAAATAAACATAAGAATGTAGAAAACAGTACTGAGGACTTCTGCTTCTCACCAAGATGAAATACAATGACCAGATCTGTCTTTCTCCAGAAACAACTAAAAACAAAAGTATATAAACAAAGTTTGCAAAAATCATACATGAGCCACAAGAAATCCACAAAAGAAGGGAAACAAATGAGGTAAACTGTAGAAACTTACTACCTCGAGTTACCAGGTCACAGTGCAAGGGGAACAGGCCAGGCAGAGCCTGACGGTCTCCCTGAGCTGAGAATATGGAACTGGGAGTCTATCTGGGACAAAATTAAATGTCTAGGCAGACTGGTCAGGGAAAGAAGAGAAATATAAACTACCGATAGTGGGAATAAGAGAGCTGATATCACTGTGAGTCCACACACTAAAAGGATAGTAAGAAAATATTATTAACAACTTTATAGTAACAGATTTGACAAGTCACATGAGTTGGATAAATTTCCAGAAAGACACAAACTATCAAAGCTCACTCAGGAACAAATAGATAACCTGAATAGCCTTGTATCTGTTAAATATATTGATTTTGTAGTTAAAAAGCTTCCCATAAAGAAAATTCCAGGTCCAGATGGTGTCACTGATGGATTCTACCAAACACTTAAAGAAAAAAACAATATCAACACTATACAAACATGTTAGAAAACTGAAAAGGAAGGAATACTTCCCAACTCATTCTTTGAAGCCAGCTTTACTCTGATAACAAAATCAGAAAAGACGCAAGTATTCTGAAGAATATTTTAGCAAATCAAATCCAACAGTATATTTAAAAAGATAATAAAGCATGATCAGGTGGGGTTTATCCTAGGAATCCAAGTTTGGTTTAACATTAAAAAATCAATCAGTGTAATTTACTCCATTAATTAAGAACACCATAAGAGCATCTTAATAGATGAGAAAATCTAACATCCATTCCTAATAGAAACGTTCAGCAAATTAGGAATAGCAGGAAACTTCCTCAACCTGATAAAGGGCACTTAAGAAAAATTTAACAGTTAATATCATTCGTAATGGTGAATGATGGGATGTTTCCCCCTTAGGATTAAGAACAAGGCAAGAATGTCTGCTCTTAAACACAGTACTTGAGGCTCAAGCCAGTGCAACAAGGCCAACAAAATAAATAACAGGCATCAAAATGGGAAAAGAAGTAAAACTGTCTTTATTTGTAGATGGCAAGATGGTCTATGTCTATGGTTCTTAACGTTGGACAATTTTGCCCTTTAGAGAACATTTGGCAATGTCTGGAGACATTTTTGGTTGTTATAGCTGGGGCAGGGGGTGCTCCTGACATCTGGAGTCCAGGGATACTGCTAAATATCCTATAACGTCAATAATGCCAAGATTAGAGAAAACCTGGTCTACATAAAAAAATCTTATGGAATCTAGAAAAAAGTTACTAGAACTAAGTGTGTTTGGTAAAGTTGTAGGACACAAGATCAATATACGACAACCAATCAAATTTCCATCTAGTAGTGTGTGTATATACATCAATTGCATACACTAGCAGTGAACAATTAGAAACTGATATTAAAAATACTATTTGCTATACCATCAAATATGTGAAATACCTAGGGATAAGTCTTGACAAAAGTTGTGTAAATCCTGCACACTGAAAACGTCAAAACCATGCTGAGAGAAATAAAAGAAACCTAAATAAGTGGAGAGATATAAAGTGTTCATATAGCAGAAAATTCAATAATGTTATCAGCTCTGCAAAAATTTTTCTATTAATTCAAAATAGCAATCAAAATTCCAGCAGGCTTTTCTTATGGAAACTAACAAGTTGATTCTAAAATTTATGCGGAAATGTAAAGGACTTAGATTAGTTGAAACACAACTTTGAAAAAGAAGACTACTTGATTTAAAAACTTATTATAGAACGAAAGCAACCCAGACACTATGGTATTGGCACAAAGAGAGACAGATAGATCAATGCAAATGAACAAGGAGCCCAGAGATAAATCTACTTCTGTATGGTCAATTGATTTTCAACAAAGGTATCAAAGCAATTCAATAGAGAAAGGATAATCTGTTAAGCAAATGTTCTTTGAACAGCTGGATGGCCATGTGTGAAGAGAAACAAAAACAAGACTTCAACTCTAACATCATCTACAAAAATTAACTTGAAATGGATCATACAAGGTCTGACAATTAAGTTCGCAAACTTGTTTCAATGATGTTGCTAACCTTTTTTTGATATCAGAGGGATTATTCATTACGCATTTGTACCAACTGGACAAACAGTTAACCAAGTTTACTATTTGGAAGTGCTGAAAAGGCTGTGTAAAAGAGCTGGATGACCTGAACTTTTCGCCAACAGTTCATGGCTCCTGCATCACGATAATGCACCAGCTCACACAGCACAGTCTGAGAGGGAGTTTTTAGCCAGTAAACAAATAACTGTATTGGAACACTCTCCCTACTCACCTGATCTGGTCCCCAGAGACTTCTTTCTTTACCCAAACATAAAGGAAATATTGAAAGGAAGACATTTTGATGACAGTCAGGACATCAGGGGTAATATGCCTACAGTTCTGATGGTCATTCCAGAAAGAGTTCCCAAATTGCTTTGAAGGGTGGACTAGGCGCTGTTGTTGGTGCATGGCTTCCCAAGGGGAGTCCTTTGAAGATGACCGTAGTTGTATTCAGCAATGAGATAGATATGCAACACTTTTTCTAGGATGAGTTCGTGAACTTAATTATTTGACCTCGCAGATCTACTAATAAATGTAAGAGCTACAACTATAAAACTGAGAAACAAACAGAAAAAAAATCTTTGTGCTTTTGAATTTGCCAAAGATCTCGTAAGACATAAAAAGTACAAACTCTTAGAAAAAAATAATTTGGACTTTGCCAAATTAAACACTTTTACACCTCAATAACAAGAAATAACCCAATAAAAAATGGGCAAAGTATTAAACAGACACTTTAGCAAAGAAGATACATAGATGCCAATTAAGCATATGAAAAGACGTTCAACACAATATTCATTAGAGAAATGCAAATTAAAACCATAATTAGATAACACTGCCCACTCACTAGAATGGTTAAAATTAAAGACTGTCCATACCAAATGTTGACAAGGGTGTGGATCAACTGGAATGCTCATATACTGGTTATTGGAATATAAAATAAGAACACTTTGGAAAATCATTTGTCAGTGTCTTAAAAAGTTAAACATACATCTACTGTATGACCCAGTTATTCTATTTCTAGGATTTTACCCATCATAAATGAATGTTCACAGCATCTTTATTTTTAATAGCCCCAAACTGGAAACAATTCAAACAGGGATGAGAAGGGGCAGGAAGGTGGGATTACAGAAGAGCGTGGGAATAATGACCAAGTGCATAGTGATGTTTTTATGGCTGTACTAATACATGCGAGGTAGGACAATTAAGCTATGGGAAGCTATGCACCAACGCCAGAGCCTAGTCCACCTTTCAAAGCAATTTTGGAACTCTTCTTCTGGAATGGCCATCAGAGCTGTCGTATTACCCTTGATGTCCTGAACGTCATCCAAATGTCTTCATTTCAATATTTCCTTTACCTTCAGGTGAAGAAAGAAGTCATTGGGGGCCAGATCAGGTGAGTAGGGAGGGTGTTCCAATACAGTTATTTGTTTACTGGCTAAAAACTCCCTCACAGACAGTGCCGTGTGAGCTGGTGCACTGTCGTGATGCAAGAGCCATGGATTGTGGGTGAAAAGTTCAGGTGGTCTAAGTTTTTTTTTTTTTTTTTTTTTTGAGGGCAGTGTCACTGGCTCTCATATGTGGGACCCGAACCAGCGCTTAACCACCGCGCCACTTGGCCGGCCGAGGTGGTCTAAGTTTTTCACACAGCCTTTTCAGCACTTCCAAATAGTAAACTTGGTTAACTGTTTGTCCAGTTGGTACAAATTCATAATGAATAATCCCTCTGATATCAAAAAAGCTTAGCAACATCATTGAAACAAGTTCGCAAACTTCATTGTCAGACCACGCATGTCAACATTTGTAAAACTGCATACTCTAAATATGTGCAGTTTTTTTGTATGCCAATTATACTGCAATAAAACTATAAAAAAAGAAAAAAAGTGTTGTAGTTACATTCTATCAAATAAGATACATCTTGTTATGTAGAATCTGAGGCTACTTCCTCTCTAGGGGAAAGCTGAGCCGCTGCAGCAGTACTCAGATACTCAGAAGAACAGATGATAATGAGAAACTGTTCTGTAGCCAGGCTTCTAGGCCTTCCCCCCTAGGTCCTGGGCAGCCTGGGGGGTGGGGGGAGGGTGAAGGTTAATTGAGAAGCTGTGGTATAATGACCTGTAGAGAACATTATAAGAGATTTATGTTCTTTCTCTTCTACCATTCTGACCACACAGCTTTTTCCCAGTCAGATTTGGGGAATGCTCTATATTTGATAAAATAAATAAGTATTCCCAAACAAAGAATAAAATTAATTTGTTAAATGGAGTGATGTATTTTGAAGACGTTTGCCTAGAATGTGAAATCACTCTCTCAAGAGGTTTAGTAAGAGTATTTTATCATGGCGTTTTTTTCAGGTAACAGTCAAAGGTCAATATTAACTTTCAGCCAAACTGTGAGACGAAAATGCTTAGCCCACACAGTGAATGGAGCAGATGCCAAATTCTGAGTCAGATCAGCTTACAATGGAAACACGTCTATTAGAGAAGCCTTATAAGCAACATCTGTTTTCCTCATTCCTCCTGGTATGATCTTTGTGAGAAAAAGAAAAGCTCATGTTTATGAAATATTTCTGTGAAGCTAAGTACCAGCATTCTCTTTCTGAGAGAAGAGCTAGCTGATGACTGAAGTGAAGTACTCTGAAGAGACATTTGCTTTGACAAGTGGAAAACCTGGATGCAGAAAACAGCGAAGACCTTTGCCCCAGGTGAATATCAGTTTTTCAATAACCTATTTTTAAAAACCAACTGAGACGAACTACAGATGTTATATAATCAGTTTTAAGTGGAATCTTCATAAAGTAGCTGATGTGAATCTTAAAGGTTGTGTAAAATGATTTAAATAAACAAAGGGAGCTTATATTTAAAGAATTATAGGGAACTTCTTAATAATAGAAATAAACATCCCCAAGACAATTTTTTATTGTGTCAATGTGCATAATCTAAAATTTACCATTTAAACCATTTTAAGTGTACAATTCATGGCATTAAGTGTATTTTGCAATGTTATGTAAACACCACCTCTTTTAATTTCCAGCACTTTTTCATCACTCCAACAGAAACTCTATACTCATTTAACAATGACTCTCCATTCCCCTCTCCTCCTGGCCTCTGGTAACTGCTATTCTACTTTCTTTCTCTATGACTTTGCCTATTTTAGGTACCTCACATGAGTAGGATCATACAATATTTGTCCTTTTGTGTCTGCCTTATTTCACTTAGCGTAATGTTTCCCAATATAATTTTTAAGTTTACACTTTTAATTATTAGCTGGTCTAAAGTATATTTTAAAAAGCTTTATTTGAAAATGATTTCAAATTCAGAAAAAAGTTCCAAAAATAAAAACAATGCAAAAAAAAATCCATATATTTTTTATTTGGATGTACTTACTATTAACATTTTGCTCCTTCTGTGCACATATACTTCTGTACAATTTTTTTCCTTGAACTATTGAGAGCAAGTTGCATTTATCATGTCTCTACCTTTACATACATCAGGGTGTCTTTCCTGCGAATAAGGCTATTCTCTTACATATTCAGTCATCAGCTTCAGTAATACTGTTATAATGCTGTTATCTATCTACTGTCCATATCCAGCTTTGTCAATGACCCAATAATGTCCTTTATAGCATTTCTTCTTTCCAGGATAGAATCTCTTCTAGGATTTGTCATATTTTTAGTCTTCTTTAATCTTGAACATCTCTTCAGTCTTTCTTTGACTTATGTGACAGGGACATGTTTGAAGAATAATCATCCCCTGCTCCCTATTTAATAGAGTGACTCTCACTTAGGGTTTGTCTGATATTTCCTCATGATTAAATTCAGATTATGCACTCCATTATCAATATGGAGACACAGATTCCAGAATACTGGAAAATGTACATTGTGTCCTTCTCAGGGCATCACATTTAGAGGCACGTTATGCCCGGCTGGCATTCACTGGTGGCGTTCATTTTGATCACCTGATCAGGGTGTTGTCCTATTTCCCCATTATATGCATAGTTATTATTTCCCTTGCAAGTAACAAGCAGTCTGCTGACAGATACTGTAAGACTATGCAAATATTCTGTTCTTTATACAGACTCCCTACCCGCTTCCCCAGATTTCGTATCCATTCATGATTCCTAACTGAGGCCACTTCTACTATGCGGATTTTCTAACTCCAGCACTCCTTGTGCATATTTACTAGTCAGCTCTTGGCATTCTACTCTGTGCAAGAGCTTACTCCTCTCCTGTTTATTATTTTAAATCTATTTATTATCCATAAGGAGGCACAGATTCTTTTTCTAAATCAATGGGTTACAATTCATTACAGTCCTTAATTAATTTGGAACTCAAAATGTCCCAGCTATTGCCAGGGGGAGCCCCTTCAGGCTGGCTCGCGTGTCCTTGGACCTGCACCCGCATTACTTCTGAGCCCTCTTTTACTCTCTGGCACAATGTTCTGGGCTCATCTTATACCCACTCTACCCCAGCCCTGGAATCGGCCATTTCCCCAAGGATACTGGTTAGGGTGGAATGATATTAAGAGACCAGGATGTTGGTGGTAGGTGTATTCTTTGTTTCTGGGCCCTGTCAGCCAATAGAGCTAGGAAGCATGACTTCATACATACACACTTATATACATAAATGTGTACATATGTACACACAGAAGCTATTTTAGAAACTGAATTGACATCAATATTTCCAACTCCAATCCATCCCTCCAGGATGTTTTTTTACCTTTCGGCAGTCCATCATTATTACTATGTTCCTTTTACAGCGAGAATCGTAGCTCCCAACAATATTGACACATTTATTTATTTGCTCAGTTTTGTAATACATCTAAAACAGCTTCAAAATTGCTTCACTCCTAACTCTACAAAAAACCCAAATCTCCTAAAAAGAGTTCACATTTGGTTTGCTGCTCTTCCATGTACTCAAATACAGTGTTTAGTATATATTACTTAGTTAGTTCTCCTTTTCACCCTACTTCAGGGTGGCTCATTTTACTTACGAGTGAAAAAAAAAATGTTGAGTTCCTGAGTTCTGGTTTACTTTCAATTTTAGTCTCCTTCCTTCTATCCTTCTTAATTATTATTTTTTAAATGCAGAATATTAACATATTTTCAAAAGTGAAAACTCTAGAAAAGGTATACTCAGAGAAGTGTCACTCCCTTTTATCCTCTACCCCTCCCCCATCCCTCACAGGTACCCAATTTCACTATTTTCTGGTTAGTCTTCTTGTGCTTCTTTTTGTAAAGGTAAGCGGGTATATGTGAACTTTCTTATTTCCTCTTTTTTTTTTTTTTTTAACAGAAGGACGTAGCACAGATATATGTGCTCTTTGGCGTGTTGCTTTTTTCACTTAAAAATATCTCCTGGAAATCACGGCATATCAGTTCACAGAGATCTTCCTCATTCTTTTTCCCAGCTGCATACTATCTTATTGTATGGACACACCATAGTTTATTTACTCTATCTCTTATGTGTGGATGTTCATATAGTTTCCAGTGCTTTGCAATTACAAATAATGCTGCAATAAATAACCTTTTGCATATGTATTTTTGTGTTATTGGGATGTGTATCTTCAGGATACATTTCCAGAAGGAGAATTTCTGGGTTGAAGGATAGTTTTGTTAGGTACCTCCAAATTCCAGTTACTAGAAGTTGAACCATTTTGTATTTCCACTAGTAATGTGAAAGAGTGCCTGTTTCCCTATAAACTCAACAACAGCATGTGCTGTCAAACTTTTGTATTTTTGCCAATCCGATGGGTTAGAAATATTTCAGTGTAATTTTAATTTGCATTTCTCTTATATTATAAGGCTGAACATGTTTAAAGAACAAATCTCTTTCTGTGAATTGCTTGTTATCTTTTGCTTATTTTTTAATAGTTTTGAGCCCCCCTTTAAAAATTTCTTTGCATTTTGGGGATATTATTTCAAAAAAGTATTTTTTAGGTAAGAAAAAAATACCAACAAAAACAATATGCTATTAATATATACAAATACTGTGTCAGCAAGTAAACAAAGTGCTTATTCATCTTTCATTCACTGAATGTGGTGAATTATAAAGAGCGTGGTTGGCAAACACTATAGAAAGTCAATTATGGCTTACAAAAACATTATTACAAGTTTGCTCTCTTTGAGTAAAGATTTTGGGCCTACCAAGAATTCAAGAAGCAAAATCTTAGATATATGACTTGGCATGTGTGCTCAATATGAAAACGTCCCATAAGAGCCCTTTTTGCTGGTGCCATTAACTTATGGTCCTTGTCAGTATATCACCTTGAAAATGAAGGGTAAAGCTCTGTACATATGCCATTCATCACAGCCGAGGGAAAAGAAGAGGAGGGATAACACTGAAGGTCAAGATATATCAACCCAGGTTTCCACATCAAGGACTCATATGCTGAGACAGTTGTTGCCTTTCTATGTGGGTTCCTTCTTTCTGTGACCTCTAACTCGTCTCTGATCCTTTTGCAGGTAGGCTTATCCCAGGGCCTCTCAGACTTTTCCCAGCTTTAGGCCATGTCATGGACCCTAGGTCTCTCACTGGTGAAGCTTAGGGTGGGGAATGCTTCTCACCAACACTGAATTGGTTCCTAGGGCTTGTGTTGGCTGGTTCTGAATATTGGAACAATTACAGATCCACGGCTCTCAGAATAAACCTCTGTTCGTTAGCAATAGGTACAGCTTATTGTCTTTTTTTTTTTTAAGATTTTATTGGGAATTGGGGGAGGGGAACAGCGTTGGGGAATCGAGGAAGGGGAACAGACAGGTTGCTGTCTTTTTTTTCTTAGAGGGCCAAACCTGGGCTGCTGGCGTCCCAAGCCAGCTCTTAACCACTGCGCCACTCGGCAGGCCCAAGTTGCTGTCTTTTTGTTCTTCAGTCTATTCGTGGAGGACACTGCTTCACTGGCCCATGTTGGTATCGTCATTGCGCTCTTCCCGGATGAGGCAGATGGGTGACCGGTCTCTGGATGGTTGCTCATCGTGGCTATTGGCAGCTCACACTGGCTGCCGGCCACTCACGCTGGCTGCCTGCCACTCACTGTAGCCTATGGCAGCCCACTGCAGCCGGGGCTGCAGCCTACACCGTTGCCGGGGCTTGCAGCCCAGCTCCAGGTGGAGCTGTTGTTAGCTGTGGAGGGCAGTGTCACTGGCCCTCACATGTGGGATCCGAACCGGGGATGTTTGCTTCTGAAGCCAGCTCTTAACCAATGTGCCACTCAGCCGGCCCGCTTATTGTCTTCTTAATTTCATCTGGACTTTTCTTTTACTAATATTAAAGTGAGATTAATTTTAGCATAACTAAATCCAGTGTCTAAGATGAGGCCTGAAACATATTTAAACTGTCCAGAGAGGAGGTGCTAAGCTAGTTTCCTCAAAGCATGGAGAGGTAGGATGGCTGGTGTGGGCAAAAGGCAATGTGATTTCCAAATTTAAGTTATCCATTCCATATAGTATTGTAGAAGAGATATAACATTTAGAATTTTCTTAGTGTGTCATTCACAGAGAATTGAGAAATATTGTCAGTAGGTATGCAATGCTTAATGGAGACACTTAAGAGCTAGGGATATGAAGTGTCTACAAGTAAATTCTTTTTTTTCCATATATAATTCCTTCATGAATGGTTTTCATAGTGGCTGGAACTAAACACCCAGTAGACTCCATTACTGTTCATTCAACATTCACAGCGAAAAGGATGACAGCTTTTCTGGTTGTCATCAAATAAGAAAGCTGTGCCACACTGACTCTATAAACTTGGAAGAATAAAGTTTTATTTTCTTTCTTGCTTGCTTGCCTTGCTTTCTTTTTCATTCAGAAGTTCTTTTATATTTGAAATCAAGTTTGTAAATGTCCTTTCAAGAAAGGAGATAGGGGGCCGGCCGAGTGGCGCATTGGTTAAGCGCTGGTTTTGGGATGCCAGCGGCCCCGGTTCGGATCCCACATGAGGGCCAGTGACACTGCCCTCTACAGCTAACAACAGCTCCACCTGGAGCTGGGCTGTGCGAGCCCCGGTGATGGTGTGGGCTGCAGCCCCTGCTGCAGTGGGCTGCCATAGGCTACAGTGAGTGGCCCGCAGCCAGCGTGAGCGGATGGCAGCCAAGCGTGAGATGCCAATAGCCGCGATGAGCGACATCCAGAGGCCAGCAACCGATCTGCCTCATCCGGGAAGAGCGCAATGACGATACCAACAGTGAAGCAACATCCTCCGCAACTAAACTGAAGAACAAGAAGACAGCAGCTTGTCTGTTCCCCTTCCCCGATTCCCCAACGCTGTTCCCCTCCACCAATTCCCCAATAAAATCTTTAAAAAAAAAAAAAAAAAAAAAAAAGAAAGGAGATAGGAATTGTATAAATAAACTCAAGTCTTATCTACCTGGATTGGTCATTCTCTTTCTAGGTTCCAAATTACTTTCTATGGCAGAAAACGCTTTTTTTTTTTTAACTTTATTTTTTAAAAATATTTTTTTATTATTAGTTTCAGGTGTACGATACAACATAATGATTAGACATTTACACCCCTAACAAAGGGATAGCCCCACCAAGTTTACTTTCCCTCTGACATCGTACATAGCTATTATAATACCATTGACTATATTCCCTATGCTGTACTTTACATCCCGTGACTATATATATACATATATGTGTGTATGTATATATATTTGTAAATTATAGTTGGCATTCAATATTATTTTATATTAGTTTCAGGTGTAGAGTGCAATGGAAGAAAGAAGTTTTAATAATTCACTCTTTACAAGTGTTAGCATCTTGCTATTCTCAAATTGTTTCCCCACTGATACTGACATAAGTTTATATCAGTGACTAAGTCCTTAGTTCTTATATAGTCCCCAAAGAACTTTAATATATAGTACACCATAATATGTATATGTCATATAAAACATTTTAAAGCATTTTTTGGAATACACACACACACACACACACACACACACAAATAATTTGCTTTAGAAATCTCATTTAATGCTAAATTCAAGTTATTACGCATTTAGGTAGTATAGAACTTTGTTTACTTGGCAATATATACAAATGTATATGTGTTGAAAATGGATTTTAAGCCGTATAATTTAAAGGTCAGAGAGAACTAACACTGTGAAATGGAGTAATACGTCACATAGGAGGGTTGAAGCAATAGCAGCTTTCACAGTCATGCACATTATACCTACAATGACCTCTCAGGCCATCACTAAAAACCTATTTAGTTTATGTTTAAGAAAGCAAGGAAAAGTGTTTTCTTCTGATTGTAAAAGAAATACACAATAACTGTATAAAAAGTGTTGAAAATAAAACAGGAGAATTAAGAAGTAAATAACACACACATAGACCCATTAGAAAGAATAATCAATGATATTTAATATAGTACAGACATCCTAACAAGAGCAATAAGATTAAAAAATATTAAGAAGTGTAAGGAAAGAAAAAAAATTGTCATTATTTTCAGTTAAGAGGATTATATGTAGAAAACTTCAAAGAATCTATGAATTGCTGAACTTAAGAGAGTTTGGAAAGATTGCTGGATACAAGAGAAATATACAAAATTATTCACATATATATTTATCTATACACACATAGAACCGCAATGTAAAAAATAAAAATTTGAAAAAGATACAAAAACAACACAAATTATGCCAGTTTCTGATGAAGAGAATTATAAAACCTTATTGAAAAACATTCTAAAGGACCTAAATAGAGAGATATACCAGGTTCTTTGCTAAGATGATTAAGGAAATTCAATCGAATTCTCAACAAGGTTTTGGGGAACCTAAGTTGATTCTAAAATCTGTATGAAAAAGCAAAGGATCAAGAATAGTTAAAACTCCTACTGAAGAAAAACAAAGGAGGAAAGACTTGCCTTACCAGATTCAACACATTATAAAACTATAATAATAAATACAGTGTGGTATTGGCATAGATAAAAATAAAAAGTGCAAAGGAAAAGGATGGTCCCAAAACATATGTATGCAAATGTGGAAAACTGAGCTACAATAGAGTTAGAATTGTAAGTCCATAGGGAAAGGATGGTTTATTAGAAAATAGTGTTTAGGCAACTAGTTTTGAGTTGGAAAAGTAAAATTATTTTTCCATATTAAAAATAAAATTTCAGCTGTATCAAGGAATTAAATGTGAATGGCAAAACTATAAGACTTTTAGAAGAAAATAAAGAATACATTAATGTTGTAGAGGCAAGGAGGATTTCTTAAATAAGAGAGAAAAATAACAAACTATAAAGTAAAAGTTTAAAAAATTAAACTATGCCAAAATGAAAACTTCTGTTCCTCAAAATATACCTTTTTAAGAGAAGGGAAAAACAAATCAAGTTTGTTTTCTGGTTACTAAGAGTAGAAAAGGTAGTGAAGATCTTTACCTCCCTGAGAAATCTTCCAAGAAATGTGACGAATTTCATTGCAATTACGCTGATACTTACGAAGGATAAGTCTCTAGAATATATATATTCCATAATTAAGGAAAAAAACCCAATAGAATAGTCAAACGTCTTGAACAGGTATTTCAAGAGGAAAGCATAAGATGTTCAACCTCATTTGCAATGAGGAAAAATACAAATTAAAACCAAAAAGATTCTACTGTAAATCCACTGGATTAACTAAACTTTAAAAGTGTGACAATGCCACTTGATGATGAGGATGCCTTATAATCTTTATACAGGGTTGATAGGAGTTTTATTTTTTATTTGTTTTTGAGGGCAGTGTCACTGGCCTCATATGTGGGACCCAAACCGGGGCCGCTGGTGTCCCAAGCCAGCGCTTAACCACCGCGCCACTCGGCCGGCCTGATAGGAGTTTTAAATTGGTACAGCGAATTAGGGAAATGATTTGGCATTACCTAATAAAGTTGACTAAGCATTTTCCACAACTAGGTGTACATCCGAGAAGAACTCCTGCACCACTAGGACACGCGTATAAGGATGTACGTAGCCACACAGGTAAGAACAGTGAAGAGCTAGAAACAACTCCAATATCCATCAACACACATTGGATTCATTCTAGCATATTACAACCATGAAACGGGATTAATTATAGCTATATATGTGAACACAGGCGAGTTCCCACATTGTTTAGGAAGACATAAATATGTAGGAAATTTAAAAGAAAAGTAAGAAAACAGTAATCAGGAAATAGTGACTTTTGGTGCAGGAGGACCTAATTGGGGTAGGGTATACAGGGGCATCAAAGGTATTATATGTGTTGTATTTCTCAGCTTGGGTTGTAGGGAGAGGACTGTCCATTTTATTATTATCTTATATATATTCTATTATATATATATTATTCTATGTTTATAAAATGTGTCACTTCAAATTATTAAAAAATTAGAAAACAACCACACTTAACATTTCTCTGTATATTCTTCCAGGCTTTTCATATACATATGAAAACATATGCATAGTACATGTGTACATATATGTATATGTGTGTTTTTGTGTGTATAGATAATGTATATATAATATACATATATACTCGTATATCTCAATATCATACTACAGGTGTTGTAGCCTACTTTTTTTCACTTAATATATTATCTAAACAATGTGATACCATTTTTTACTTAAGAGATTAGCAAAGATGAAAATATTTAATACACTGTATTATGAAAGAGATGTGCACATTCTTATATACGGAGTGAAAATTAGAGCTCCATTTGAAGGGCACTTTGGCAGTATCTATCAAAATTATAAGTGTACACAGCCTTCAGCCCAACAATTCCACCTGTAAGGACAGGAGGTGGCCTCTAAGTCACATACATGCATAGATGTGCATAAAGGCATATGCCCAAGGACATTCATTGCAGCATTGTTTGTACTAAGAAAGACCAATTTAATATATTTTTTAAAGCTTACAAGAGTTTGAGCCAAACTGAGGATAATTGCCAGGAAGCAAAATCTCAAAGGGTTGAGAAAATGCTCCACCAATTAATATTAATACTATACTATTATCTAATATACAGTCCATATTAAAATATCCCCGATTAGCCCAGTATTGGCCCTTATAGATTTTTTTTTTCCTTCTCCAGAATAGAATCCAGGTTCCATTTAGTTGTCATGTTCCTTTTGTCTCCTTTAATCTAGAAAAGTTCCCCTGCCTCTTCAGTGTTTCTGAACTCTGGCATTTTGAAGAGTCCTGTAAGATGTTTTGCGTAATGACCCTCAGTTTCGCTTTGTCTGATGCTTCCTCATGATTAGATTCAAATTGAACAATTTTGGGCTGGCTGAATGGCATGGTGGTTAAGCGCTGGCTTCGGAAGCCAGCGGCCCCAGTTCGGGTCCCACATATGAGGGCCAGTGACACTGCCCTCAAAAACAAACAAACAAACAAACAAATTGAACAATTTTGGTGGGAGTTTCACGAAGTGATGCTGTGTCCTTCGGGTATCCGACCAGGGGACACAGGGTGTTGGTTTGTCTCATCCTTGGTGACGCTAAGTTGCATCATTTGGTTAAGGTAATGTCTACTATCTCTCCTTATAGGCTTTTTTTTTTTTTTTTTGAGGGCAGTGTTACTGGCCCTCATATGTGGGACCCGAACCAGGGCCGCTGGCTTCCCAAGCCAGCGCTTAACCACCACACCACTCAGCTGGCCCCCTTTCTCCTTATAAAAGTTATATAATTTATGGTAGAAAAAAGAATCCAACAATTTGAAGAAGGGACCCAAGTAAATCCATGCAATGAATAACATAAAGCAATTAACCAGAATGAGGGAGATCCTTATGTGATGCTATAAAACAATCTCTAAGATATGAGTAAATGAAAAATCAAGGGTACAGTACAGTAAGAACAGTATACTGTCATTTTATGAAAAACTGGGAGATACACACACACACGCACACACACACATACACACACACACACACAAACTACAGACACAGGATGCTTCTGGATGATTCAATAGAAACTAGTAACCAAAGCTCCTCAGGGAGGGGAATTAGAGGACCGAGGTAGGAGCAATGTTTACTTTTTATTTTACACACACACATACACACACACCCCTAATACATACACACATCCTTTTTGTACTATTACATTTTCTACTGCTTACAGATACTATTTTTGCAATGAAAAGTATATTTAGGAACATTTCCCCACCCTTTAAGTATTCTTAGAGACCATGTTTTTTAAGTGTGGATGCAGCCTAATTTACATAGTCCTATTATTGGATATTTCGGTTGTTTCTAATTTTTTCACTACTATAACCCTGTGATGAATATAACATTCATCACTGTGCACATTTTAAGTTTCCTCAGGGTAAATTTTTTTTTTTTTTTTTGAGGGCAGTGTCACTGGCCCTCATGTGTGGGACCCGAACCAGGGCCTCTGGCTTCCAAAGCCAGCGCTTAACCACCGTGCCACTCAGCTGGCTCAGGGTAAATTTTCTTAAAGGTAATCATTTTTAAGGCTTTATGTCCATATTGCCAAACTTTTTTTCACAGAGATCTTATTAAGGTACACTCCCAATAGCATTCCCGCTATAAAAAACTCTATTTGATAATCTGAAAAGTGAAAGGTAAAATTTTGTTTTAATTTATAGATATTTGTTTATTAGGGAGGTTGAAAACTTGTTTTATTCATATGCCCACTGGCCATCTGTATTTCTTCTTTTTATAAACTGATGATGACAATTTTTAAGTCTTTTTCCATGGGGGTATTTCTCTTCTTTAAATGACTCTGTTGGTATTCTCCACAGTTTTGGCGCAGATCCTGGAGGGCTGGGTCAATGATCTAATGAATCATCTGCATTCCTGATAGCTCTAATACTGTGATTTCCCTACTGTCTCTATCCCTCACCCCACCCCAGCTCATTCATTTAAGTTATCAATGTTCTTTGTACTTGAGTAATATCAAACTACACACTGTACAGTAGTGACAAGTTAATTACATAGTTATTAAGAGATAATGTGGGGGTAGTAACATGAGTTATCATGTAATTACCTTTGTTCTCAGAGGCATTACCACATAATTAAAGCAAACCTGATATAATATTTTGCAGCAACTAATAGTGCTGAAATCTATATTCCCCTTGTAAAAACTCTGCTCTGTCATTTCTGGGTCAATTTGATTTTTCAATTCTTTGTTTATTTTCCACCTTTCTTAGATAGCGAGACTTTAGTGATGATTTATGGGCTCTCTTAGACTGGGCTGCTCTACCTTTTACATCAATAGTTACCAGCTACACGCTGCCACATGGTACATGAGAAAGTCAACTTAAAGACAATATTTTTTTAAGACTGTATTTTTTATTACCTGTAGCTGCTTTAGGAAAGGGTATAATATATAAGTTAAAACTCTGACTAACCCGAATCCTCCATTTACCAGACTCATGCCAGTACCACTCCTATACTTGATATTTTTTATAAGAAGCAAATGAAAAGAAAGTAAAAACCTAGATGCTTTCAAAGTACTCTGATTTATTCAATCCATAGCCTACCATGACTAGGTACTGTGCTAGACATCAAAGGATTCAAGAGATAAAACATAGTGCTTGTCCTTGAGGATTTTATGGTTTTAGGAGAGAAAGGCACAGAAATACTTTAAAAATAATCCTGGCAGAAGCGTGAGCATGAATTTACTGGCAGAGGGATCAAAGAGGAATCTGCCATAGTCTAGGACTGTTTCTCGAAGTGTGGTCCCTGGACCAGCGCTTTAGCATCAGCTAAGCCCTCCCCCAGACCTAACATATAAACTCTGAGGATGGGCCCACAGCTTGTCTTTTAACCAGTCCTCCATGTGGTTCGGGGGCATAGTCATTGGAGAACCACTTTCTAGGTGACAGACACTATGTTTAGGAAGGAGAATAAACAGGCTTAGTGATTTGATTGGGTGCTTTGAAAGTTAAAAAGTTAAGAATTGTGACTCAAAGCTTAGAAAACTATGTGGAAAACGAAACATGCAGTGTGTCCCTGCATCAGTTCACATCAAGTGTTCTTCCCAGAGACTCTAACTGCCTTCTCTGTGGAGGAGCAACAGTAAAGATTCTAGATGGGACAGGTCAAGGGTGCCGTTATTTGATGCGCTGGACTTGCCACTGGGCGTCCTGGCAAACCACATTTTGGTTAATCTCTACTGGTTAATCTCTATGTATTCTGTGAAATCTCCATCAGAGCCCTTGACCTGTGTGCCACTGCCTATTACCGCAGGCACTGATATTCAGAGTTATGATCTTGAGAATTAATTTTCACATTTGTACTACATGTGCTTAGCACAATGAATATTAGATGCTGCCTCCTTTCCTAACACTTGCATTCTCCTATATTTACCTCTATTTTAAGTATCAGGAGGGAGAGATAGCTGTGATCAGTCATGTCACTGGATGAGCCATATATACACACTAACATGGGCTAACCTTAAATCAAGGTGATCTGATACCAAAGGATGGCCGACTCTGCTATTTCCTGACTCACTTCACCCTTTCTGACTAAATGCATCAATAACCAATTCCTTAGATATACTGACTAGAATTGTTTTGATTTGATGGTAAGGGCAAATTTATTTGCAGCTGGGAATGTGATTTACTTATTTATTCATTCAGACAAGTAATATTTACTCAGTATCTACTCTATGCCAGGCACTGTGTTGGGTTCTGGGGATACATTGGTGAATAAGACACATACAGCCCCTGCTCTCTTGAAGCTTATATTTTTAATGGGGAAGATAAAAAAAAAAGCAAGTCAAAAATTAGTAATTAAGATAACTAAGATAATAAGCAAATAAGACAATTCCAGAGTATTAAGTGCTGCTAAGAAAAAGGGCTGTGTGTAGCAGTAGAGAAGACTAGTGAAGGGACCCACGTTATTTAGGATGATTAGAGAAGAGTTGACTTTTAAGTTGAGACTGAGGCTGAGAAAGACATAGCCATGTAAAGAGCAGGGGAAGAGCATTCTGGGTAAAGGGAACTCCATGTGCAAAGTCTCTAAGGCCTGAGAGAAGACCAGTGTAGCCAAACACCCAGCAAAGGTCAGAGGGCATTAAATACATTTGCAGGGGTAGACGATCATATAGGTCCTAAGTCCACAACAGGAGTTCAGATTTTTAGATTTGCTTATGGTGCAATTATAAGCCACTGAAGGGTTGTAAGCAGGAGAATGAAATAATTCAGTTTCTTCCTAAAATGATTATTTTAGCTACTGTGTAGAAGATGGAATGGAGTGCAAGAAAGAGTGAAAGTATGGAGATCAGTTAGGAAACTACTAGAGAAAGTAGAAAACAGGCCTGAGTTAAAGTCATGGCAGAAAAGTAGATGAATTTGAGACAAGATATGAATGAGATATATCCTTAAAAATCGAGTCAAAAGAACTCACTGAAGGGCAGGCCGAGTGGCGCGTTGGTTAAGAGTTGGCCTAAGGGCCGGCCGAGTGGCGCGGTGATTAAGCGCTGGCTTGGGAAGCCAGCGGCCCCAGTTTGGGCCCCACATATGAGGGCCAGTGACACTGCCCTCAAAAAAAAAAGAGTTGGGGGCCGGCTGAGTGGCGCGGTGGTTAAGCGCTGGCTTGGGAAGCCAGCAGCCCCGGTTCGGTCCCACATATGAGGGCCAGTGACACTGCCCTCAAAAAAAAAAAAAAAAAAAGAGTTGGCCTGGGATGCCAGCTCTGAGCAGCAGGGCCCCAGTTCAGATCCCACAGGAGGGCCAGTGACGCTGTGCCCTCTATAGCTAAGATGGTGAACGACAGCTCAACTTGGAGTTGGGCTGCTGAGAATCACCGGCGATGGCGTAGGCTGCAGCTTCTGCTGCAGTGGGCTGCTGTGAGCTCCCGTGAGTGGCCGGCAGCCGGCGTGAGTTGCTGTGAGCAGCCGTCCAATGGCCGGCGAGTAACTGCCTCACCTGGGAAGAGCACAATGATAATACCAACATGGCCCAGTGAAGCGGTGTCTTCCATAACTAGACTGAAGGACAAAAGGACACCAACTTGTCTGTTCCCCTTCCCTGATTCCCCAACGCTGTTTCCCTCCCCCAATTCCCCAATAAAATCTTTAAAAAAAAAAAAAGAACTCACTGAAGGTTTGGACAGAGGGAAAGAAGGCATCAAGAATGAATCTTAGGTTTTTAGCTTGAGATATAGGGTGCTATAGGGTGCTTGATGTTCCACGAGTTGTGTGATAGATGGATCGATTGTGTGGTAGGGAACATTTTCAGAACCGTAAATATGGGGCAAAGGGTGTAGACAACCCATGCAGACATGTGTGTTCATAGAACCCACCCATCCATTACCCTTTTAAGAAACATCCCCTCACAGCCAGCATTGCTGAGGGGGTCAGTTGATATGTTTTGTCCAAGTAAATCAACCCTTACTACTAACTGGACCAAGGAGAGGGCATCTGGCTCAAGGGCAAACAACTCACGGTTCTTCCAGTGTCCTACTTATGAATTGAGCTTACCTAGTGTTCTCTTTCAGGAGCCAAAGTAAAAGCAAAGAAAGACCAGGAAGCTGACTGTGAAGTAGAAAGAAGCAGCCATGCAACGTAGCTGAGTGTCATTAATATGTAAACACTGGAGTATAGATCCATGAATATCGGCTGTTGGGGTCTCTAGAATGAGTCCAATCTAGAAGCACCATCTGGCTCCACTCTCAGTGAAAACTTGTCCAGTTTTGGCTCTTGTTTGAGATTCCTTTTACAGTAGGTAACACGTAATGAATCCTTACTATGTAGGTGTCAGGCACTGTGCTTTACAAACATATTTCATTTAACTTTCATAATAACCCAAATGAGGTAGGTACTCATGATCCTGTTTACTGATAAGGAAACAGAAACTTAAGAGATGTTAAATAATTTGTTCATAGTTCCACAACCAGCTAATGACACTACCAGGATGCAAACCCATGTCTTTTTGACCCACTGTCTTAACTACTATGTTATACTGTCCCTTAATGCTTATGTGCTTCCTTAAAAAAATTTATTTTTACCCTAAGCTAGATGAAATGGGTTTCTGTTCCTTTTGACCAAAGGAGTCACAGGAAACAGTGCTTTCAAGCCAAAGTATGGCTACTCCGTTTTACGCTGCCTTCCATGCCTACAAGCTCCTTCACATAGTTGTCATTCTTAAGAAAACTGAATGGATCAAAATAAATTACTGCATTGTGGGGATTTTGAAATGCACATATAAAAAATAGGATGATATATTATAATCATAAACCTATATCCTTTCTTTTACCTCTGACTGGCTTTGAATACTTTAATATAGAATAAAGATCCAAATACAACTGTGAAAAACCAATTTCCTCCTCTGCCTTTTGAAAAATTAAAAGAAAGAGTTCTGGTGGTGCCCCATTATGTAACAAAGTTTTACAACCTGCTACTGCATGGCTTAAGGATTTAACTCAGGGTAGAATTTGGCTTACATGGCATTTCAAAGGCAAAGAAACCCGCCCCCCCCGCCACGCCCCCATCTTTCACTGTCTTTTTTAATAGAATCTGTTACTCCTAGGCTTTAGAATTGGTTATCCCTCAGATATTATCATTTTTAGTCACAGGTAGGGGCAGTAGTATAAGAAGGCATGAGAAGTTTACTGTAAGGCACTCAGTAAATAAATAATTGTCAATATGGGGAGAAGACTAATTTTAAATATAATGGTCAAACTTATTTTTAATAAATTTTCAGTTTTGTGTTCATCATCCTTGGTGAGTGATTTTTTTCAACTGTGATGTTTTTCTAGCCATTTGCAAGAGGGCAGATAGTGTTTATATGAATACTTTCATCAAGTTCAATAGCTAATTCAGGTTCTGTAAAAGGTAAGCAACCCTCAGTCTGACCCTCGTCTTTTGCACAGATGTGCATCACCTTTCATCTGTAAGATGACGGCTAACTTACAGCAGGTTAGAATATTTTAGATTCTTCTTTAGTGAAGGAAGGCATTTAGAAACAAGGGTGGCATTGATACTTTTATATGTCTAGGTCATGTTGTGGTACAAAAATATTTAAGTTTAGTGAAGATGCTAACCAGGTATTCTTTCTACAAAGACATGTGTTCTAAATATTTCATAATTGCTCTACTACTTCCTTAAAATTGATTTTTCAGAAAAATCATGTAGTTCTCATGGTATGAGTACAAGATCACTGTCTCTTTACATTGTGTTCTAGTGTTAGCCTAATTACTCGAGTGAGAAAAGCCTGGAAAACCTTTAGCCATTAAATTCATACAGTATTTAACAAATCACAACCTTGAAATCTTGCTCTACCTGAAAGCACCATTAAAAATGTTTGACTATTATTACTAGAGGAAATTTTTAATAAAAGCTAATTAAGCTACAAAACTCCCAAGAGCTTAACAGATTTTAGGGGCTAAATTTCTGGTACTTCTAATTATCCTCTGATGGCTTTACTTAGTGCTTCACAACCATGACAGATGACAATGAAAAACTGCAGTGAAATTCATCCACCCTGACACTGTGCTAACCACCGGCTTCTCCCTCTCCAAGTAAAATCAATACTCTGTTTGAGTAAACACGTTTACAGCTTTATTAGGATGTCTTGCCTGTTCTGTAACAGCTACTTGAAGCTGTGGTAACAAATTGACTCAACTCAGTTAAACCTAGAGAGCTGGGTAAGAGGCCCATCGATAAGGCTGTTATAAAAATAAACTGCAGGAGATCAGAAAGCTGAAGCAAACAGTCTGGTAAATGTCAATATTTTCCCTTACAGAGGATGACAAAAACAGTGAGATCATGTGAAAAGTCTTTTTTTTTTTCCCCTCTTAAAAATATTTCTTGTTTCAACTGGAACAAGCATTTCTACTTTGTGTGCACAGCTCTTCTGAATGAAATATTTGCTTCCCAATTCCCATGTGTATCTGGAACAGGAAATTGATGTAAAATACTTCGTAAATTCCCTGCCATTTCAGATTCTTTAGTTTCCTTCATAATTTGGTCTTCACTGACTTTATAAAGTGGTTATTCAAGTTATCTGGAATACCTGTGGTGGTTCAGTCTTACCTTTTATTGATGAAACAAAATTGCCGTCCTCTACATTTGAGAGGTCATTTCTATGCAGGGTCACTCTTGTTGTAATATCTGTGAGACCTGATGTTGGTTGGATCTTCCAAATAAGGCCTTCCATATTTATGCATTTTATAAGAGCAAACGCTGTTAGCTTTTAGATGGGCTGCACAACCTCCTGACTGGTGGTAGTACATAAAAATGCCTGCTACCTATTAGGGGCAAGCCCCAACAGTGGCTACAGCTCTCCCCAATAAGAACACATATACCCTCTTTTAGATGTTCACAGGTCGCTCAAAAAACTAACATCTGGCAGGAAATTCCCACTTCAATTTGGCTAGCTTAGACTACCCAGATGTGACAAAATAATGGTTTCCCCCTGCTGAAAAGTTCTCAGATGTAAACTTTTTTTTTTTTCATTTTCTATGTAGTCTTGTTAGTAAACTTTTGTTTTGTTTTGCTTTGACTTTATATTGACTACCAACCTGTCATGAACTCAAATAACAACTTGTGACCTATATGTTAAACAACAGAGGTTTTTTTCTGGAAAAAGGAAATCAACAAACATTAAATTTGGAAATAACTTAAAAAGCTGCTGCGCCTTCCAGGGTAAGGTCTGACCTAGCAGGTACGTACATAATGAAAACCAAAGCCTAAGTGGTGTCAGATGGTGCAGTGACTGACATGGACAGGAAGTCAATTTGGAGCAAAGGTTCCTCTATAACAGCTCTGCACAACACACCCTCCTACACAAAGTCAGCAATTAAGTCATACTGTATAATCTATAGGCAAGTGGTCAGTGCTCTGAGGATAACTTATTTCCTCTTTCTGGTAGTTGAAAATGGAAACCTGTCAAATTCTATTAACATGGCATGGGCCATTGCATTTTAATTTTTAACTCCCCCGCCAAAAAAACCCACAACAAAAACCTTTCAAATGCCCCAAATTCAGGAAAGAAGCTCCTGAAGAGTACCCCTAAG
This sequence comes from Aselliscus stoliczkanus, assembly GCA_033961575.1. NCBI lineage: Eukaryota > Metazoa > Chordata > Mammalia > Chiroptera > Hipposideridae > Aselliscus > Aselliscus stoliczkanus. The sequence continues at coordinate 132,730,689 of CM066729.1, forward strand.
CAGTATGTTTTATTCATATAGATAAGGTGCCCTTCCACCCCAACTCCTTTAAAAATAGTGCTTCAAAGATCATTCCTCCTCATGGAACAAAAATGTACAAGACTGGGTTAGAATTTGAATTTTAAACCTAACGTGTGATCTCTTGATGTGGTTCCCAAAATAAAATTTTAGCATATGCTTCTGTTTATTGTTAAAGTCAAACATCTTGGATACCCACATGCCGAGAAAAACTACATCAAAGGCTACTATCCATTTTGGGATATTGACTCTTGACCCATATACTTCCAAGAGGCCTATGTAACAGATTGCTTAACTGACAACTTTCATTTGGGTTATGAACCTACGTAATTACTGGCTCATAGAATTAATGAGTCAGGCAATCTGACTTCTAGTGTTGCCTATTTACCAAATAGCTCCCTTTCTTTGGACCTCACTTTCTTCATCCATCAAATGGGGACTTTTGAACGGAATACAGTTTTCATACCTAATGTCATCTCATTCCTGGGAGTTGCTTTATGAGTCACCAAATAAAATGTGGATTTGTTTCATTTCATTTCATTATGATTCAGATAAGACCTCATTTGAAAGTAGTCTCACTACTGAAAACAGTACGAAAACCTGAAAATGTGATTTTTAAAAATACTCCCTTTTGGTACTAACATTTTAAGCACTGTACTCGTGAAAAACAAAAGACTCATCAGGACAAAGTCAGAGATGCTGGAATAAGGAAATGATAGTAACAAGTTTATGTATGTGAGCTTATTTATGCCCTGATTGATTATTAGCAAGATAATGAATTTTGTTACTATTCGGTTGTCGGAAAAGTCATGACGCATTTTTGCAATGAAAAACATAGAAAAAATATGTCATGACTTTTCCGACAACCCAATATTTAACTCTATTAAAAAACCTGTGTTTGATCAACTGACAATTCCTTATAGTAGTGTTTCTAAAATTTTAAGAACATTTGACGACGGAAACTGGTTTTAATTTGCCATTTATTTCATGAGCTAGAAATAAAACATACAAATCTTAACTATAGAATGTCAATGATAACTGCATAATTAAATGAAAAATAAAGAGCCTGTTTTCATACCCCAGGTTTGGGAAACTCATCTATCTGAAGTGAGGATAGCTGTGAGTTTAGTAATTATGTGGCTAATTTTCATTAGTTTTATTCAGACCTCTGTTGATAGTAAACAGCCTTACAACATCAGAAGTTACATTTCACATAAATTTTCAGATAGTTGGGAAAGCTGTTGTTAATAATTTGTTTACCATGGTTAAGACCTCTGCTGGGTCCCAGGGTTGGTCAGCATCACCAATATGTGATTTTATTTTATTTTATTTTTTTTAAGGGCAGTGTCACTGGCCCTTAGATATGGGATCCGAACCCGGGCCGCCAGCATCCCAAGCCAGCTCCCAACCACCACGCCACTCGGCCGGCCCTGTGATTTTATTTTTTGATCACATTAATTACAAAGCCAACAAAGGCACACTGTAACAAATTCAAACATCCCTGAGACAAAATTTAAAATTCAATACATTTAGCTGTATGAAAACTTACTATTTTGCTCCTAAATTTTCCCACTTTGCTATTAATTGACTGATGAAATCTCTATTGGGTTATAGACTGACACTAATCTACAGACTAGTGTTTGGAAAACCACTCTAGCTATTTCTTCTCACTTGGAAGGGAAGGGAAGTTGATATACATGTACTAATGGAACGCGGTATAACAAAATGATTAGGGGTAAGAAGTCTGGATCAAACTTTTGAGTTTGAATCCTGGCTTCCACTGTGACCTTGGGCAAATTACTTAATCTCTCGAACCTCTGAGGCCAGAGGAACTGTCCAGCTGAGCCTAGGGCCCAGCTGCCAACACACAGATTTGTGGAGGTAAACAGTTTCTGTTTTAGGTCACTAAAATTTGGGGGTGGTCTGTTATGTAGCAAAAGCTAACTGATACATGTTTACAAATCAGACAGATATGGTAGGTAAAAATTGACCAGATCCATGCAATAATAGCAGGTGGGACCACCACTGGGTTCCAGTTAGTTTCCTTTGACTCACAAATATTTTAGGTCAAGAAACTGATGAATGTATATTTGTCATGTTGAAATTCTAAGAAAATTTACCTCAGAAACTTTGCTTATGACATTTCTTCTGGCCCTCTGCAACTAAATAAAGTTTTATAAAGGGCCGGCCGAGTGGCGCTGTGGTTAAGCGCTGCCTTGGGAAGCCAGCGGCCCCGGTTCAGTCCCACATGTGAGGGCCAGTGACACTGCACTCAAAAAAAAAAAAGTCTTATACATATCAATATTGTTTTCTTGGAATAAACGTTTCTCAAGTATCTTCAAATATAGGAACTTAGGGTTCATATTTGAGCTTTGAGATCTGATAACCTACATGATTCAGATTGTCTCTATCTTATCCAAATCTCCAGATGATAAATTTGTTTGAATTCCATTGTCTAGTTTTGATTGCTTCTAGATAGTAGGCCACCCAGGGTACTAGATTATTGAGGGAACATTCAAGTTTGTGAGAAATTTCAGATATCACTCTGACACCATCCTGTATTCCACGTGAACCCAAGTTGTTTGTTTGTTTGTTTGTTTTTGTCATGGCTTGAGGATCATCTTTACCTCTTTTAACCAATATTGTCTTACATAATCTTAGGCAAGTTTCCTGTAATGTGGTTCTGGTCCAATGTCAGCTTATCTAAATCTCTGGATGTCCAACACTAGAGGAGCATGTCATCAAGTGTTCTATGAGTGTGCAAGATGTGAATCTCTATGCCCTTCCTCCCTGCATGAACTTGAGCTGCTGTCTGTGGTGAATTTCTTATTCCTAATGACCAAGTTATTATATCGTTTGATGGTTTTAAGACAAATGGCTGCTTAAGGAGCAGAACACCAAGATGTCCTATTAGAGTTACAAGACGAAAAGGTATTGTTGCTGTGGGGTGGGGTAGGTGTGTGCAGCTCATCTCAGTCACCAGCAAGGAAAACCTCTGCATACAATAGGTCATATGGAGGTTTTGGTTTTTTGAGGGAAGAAGTGTGAGAAGCGATATCTTTAACACTTACCAAGTTATTTTCTAGTCTTCTGAGTTGGGACAGCAAAGGAAGGAGGGTGGAACAGAAAAAAAATCACAAGAATTCTGCACCACTTCTTTGCACAGCACAGTGAAGCAGCAAGTAAGAATGGGAGAGCAAGCTACAAATGTCTGGGAATAAACAAAACAAGGTGAGGGCAGAAAATATGAAGCTAATTTAGAGAACCTCTGTGGTTCTTGGAAGTGAAGAGAGGTGCTACATGAGAAGGAAGCAACATCCCCCTGTTCTGGAAACTTAAATCTTTTTTTCTTTTCCTTTTCTTTTTAGCCAAAATTCTTTTCTGAACACGAATTAGAAAGTAAAATTAATGTTCCTTCTATTAGATGGGAAATAGAATAATTATTTACATTGTGATTGCTAAGTGGCTTTAGGAATCATTTACGTGTTGTAGGTAATACCTTTTAAGGTAATACACCTTCCCTGCTAAAGTTGTTATGAGAAATTTGAAAATGAAAAGTATTAGAGGCTGCAGTTACTTTACTATCATTCAAAATAAACCACTCTTAGCTATTTATGCTCTTAACCACATTTAACGAAACTTTTTAAATCCTAAGAATGTCGGTCCTTGGTTAAGGCCTCTAGTCTTTTTATCTGAGAGTTTTGTCTATGTGCCTGGGTATAATCTGTCAAAGGCATACTCACTTTTAGTCTGAAGATGATTTGTAGGTCTAGTCCATATTCCTACAGCTGCCATAACACATACAACTCAATCACATTAGATTAACACAGGCTGGTATTGACAGCCTACTGGGAACATATTGATTAGGTCTCCTTTCATGTTATTTATTATGATTTTTTTCCCTCAGTTTCATTTACTGGGAAGACACAGGGGAAGAGATTTCACTGGGAACAATGACAGTGCCTGTCACAAAATGTTCTCAATGTTTCCATTTGTTACTATGGCAGTGACAAAGAGGGTTCCAAATGAAAAGGCAGGCCTGCTGTGACAGAGCACAGCAGGACAACAGGAAGAAATTTTCTCCTGACCTGGGAAATTAGGAAATCACATTTAGAGATTACAGAATTGTCTCCATGTCCAAGGGTACAATCGTAGCACTTGGGCTTTTGAGGAAGAATGTGAAAAGGGTAGTTCCATAAGGGCTGGCTAGTGACAAATAAAGGGCAAATGTGAGCAAGTACTTAAGATCCCCAAATAGAACAAGGAGGATGCTTGTAGAGGCTGAAGGGATTTGTCACCGTCACTAAACCCCTGAGCTACAACTACAAATTTAACTTATGTACATTTGGGGTGCTCATTTTAAAATTACACATGAAAATCTACGATGTAGCCATATATATCTTATGTGGCTAATAAGAACACATGGCACTTTGGTACTGAGATCTGTAATTAGCATATGGTAGCTGAAGTGATGCTTTATCCAAGAATTTGAAATTGGGACTGAAATACAGTTATGCAAAGTCACAAAAGACAGAAATACTCTTAAGCCAGCAAAACTTGAAAGTCATAGGAGGAATATATTAGCTATCTAAAGACAGAATGTGTCAATCAAAAAAGAGATATGTTAATCAGGCAATAAAGCAAAGAAAAAGAAACTACATAGTAAATGTAAGAGTTGCCATCATCTCTCCATTCATTTTCAAGGTAGAGGATGACGCTTCACCAGCGGAAGTATTGCAAATCCTAGGAGAAAGGCCTTCCTGGTTGTGGAGATGGGAGTAGGGGGTTTTAACCAACGGCTTTTTGAGTATCTCCAACTAACGAGACCACCTCTGTTGTAAGACGGATGCATCAGCCTGGTGCTGTTAAACAGTTGATTCATACATATGACTCTGTCTGTATTCGGATTCCATGCTGACCAAGCAAGTTTATGACCTGGCTTTCTGTATCTCTGTAGTGCAATCAATTCTACCGCTTAGCAAAAAGCTCTGGGTTCAAACTCACTGGGGACCACAGTTCTTCGATTCTCTTCCCTTTCACTTTCTCTTTCTTTTCTGCAACAGTCTTACCTTAGAGTCCTGAGACTCCTATCAGATAACAAGGGCTCCTGTTCAATAAGAGAAGTCATTTATTCAGATAATAGGAAGATTCTCTTTGGCAAAACCAGCTTTTGTTAGTAAGGATAGTCTGTGGTTCTCAGGCCTAATGATGAGATTTCCCTAAAAGTGCAGAGAAGCGTATAGTGCAGTGAATTAGAACACTGGCTCTGGAACCAGACTGACTGGTTTGAATGCTGGCTCTGCTAATACTTTCTGTCTTACAAGGCTTTGGGAAAGCTACCTAACCTCTCTATGTCTCAGTTTTCTCATCAGTAAAATGCAATTAAAAACAACCTGCTTCAAGGAGCTTTTATGAACATTAAAGGAGTTAATATATGTAAAGTGCTTAAGATATCGATTGGCTAATAGATGTTATATAAATATCATCTATTACTATCACTATACAGCTTGACTTACATAGGTAGAATGTGCTGACCATGCTAACATGAGTATTCCATTGCTAAACTGATATCAGAGTAGTCATCTCATTGCATGACTTAGTCTTTCAAGATCTCATTATCATGGGAACTGATCACAGAAGGGTTAAAGTGAGAAAAATGGCTACCTAACTGTCAAGTCTTGCATAGTTTCAGCCTGCCTTCCACTTTATACTGATTTTGACAGTGCATAGTGAAATCCAATGTTTGGATCTAGGGTAGGATGGAAATGAATAAAGTGAGGAAGCTGCCATGTATTACTAATGGGTTGGTAAACCATAGACTGAGGGCCAAATCTAGTCAGTGGCCTGTTTTTGTACAGCTGGAGAGCTAAGAAGGGTTTTTTACATTTTCAGAATGATGTAAAAAAACAAAACAAGATGGGGGGAGGGGTTGTCACTTTGTAAGGGGTGAAAAGGACAACTATTGCATTGTTTTGTACACCCGAAACTAAAAGAAACAAAAACAAAACAAAACAAAACAAAAATACAAAAAACAAGGAAGCAAACAAAACAAGAAGAATATGTAATGCAGCCTGTATATATAGGGTTGCAAAGCCTAAAATATTCACTATCTGGCCCTTTGTGAAAAGTCTGTGGATCCCTGTTTCTTTCTCTTCCTTTTTACTTACCTCATGGTACCGCAACAATAAATATATAATGAGGCTATGTAAGTAGGGTGAGAAAAAACAAGAGGCTGAAAATCCTGTAACAAAGAACCCAAGTGCTTTGCTGAGGTAGTTTATCACCCTAACTACAATACAAACGGATAGCTAACTGTTCCTACTTCAGTATCCTAAGAATGACTTCTGTTTGTAAGTTCTTTCCTAGTACTAGAAGCAGTACAGATAGTTAGATGTCTGTAAGGGAGTCAGTGTCGCAGGGCCAGGTGGCTCAGGGCCCGGGGGCCAGAGGTAGTGGCTAACAGCTATGATGCCCTCACGATGTACCATACTAAATATCAAAGCAATGGAATAGTTACTGTTTTATTTTCCTTAAAAAGCACATACAGGATACAAGTTTAAAAGTTTCTATACTAAGATTCCTGGTTTAACCAATTTCTAACCAGGAAATCACTAGTGTTTACTTAATGTATTACAGGATTTGGCCTATTTCTGAATAAGATATTTTTAGCCTACATGGATTTACAGCTCTGAAGCAGCATGGAATAGGAAGAAAAGCTGCAAAATAATCAATGATGAAACCTTTCAGAGCAAAGAAACAAAAGACACAAGCATGACAGTCAAATAGAATGTTATTAGTGGTGTGTACTCTTACCAAAGAATAGTGCATGGGGCATGCCACCAGTCTAATGGTTAACAGCTAATTTAAGATGAGGCAGGAAAAGTTTCAAAGAAGGAAATATGAAAAATTTATGTTGGTGAAAAAGATCATTAAAACAAACAAACAAATATTTTAAACAATATTAAGTTAAAACCATCACACAATCCCATGATTCAAATCATTTTCCAAAGAAAGAAGGACAATAGCTAGCTCCATTTGCCTTTTTTAACTTGTCATGCTTGATGTTATGGGACATAAACAGATCAGGAAGGGATCTTCTCAGTTATCATTCAGGAATCTAAAGCTTTCCAGAGACCATAACCTAGCTCAACTATACTTAACTAGGAGTATAGACATATGAAAAGAAATTTGAGCCAGATTTTAGATTGATAAAGTCATCAAGCTCGTAATTGTCCGATCTTTTTGAGTGCTCATTCCAGAAATGATTTAGTTCTTATAAACTGTGCCAGTTCTTACTGAGCCTGAACCAGACAAAAACTAACCCTTTCTAATACAGTAAACATGCAACTCCTGTGTTAGAAACAGATGTTTTAACCAAATGATATAATCCAAAGACATCATCGTTATTAGCATACTGTTTAATATTCACCACAACTTGTTTTAAAGAACGTATTAACATTTAAGCCTGAAGGGTCATGAATATACTATATAATATTTCATGTAGCTTGTTTATGCAATATTCTGAAAGACACAATTAATCTTGTGAAAATGACTGGGGTAGAGCATAATAGCAAATTATCTTTAAGCCAAAAATACAGATTTTTCCTGTGGTAAAATACCCTTTCCATACTCAAAATGATAGTAGCATATGGAAAGAACGTTAGAAGTTAATTATTTAAAAGAAGAAATTAAAAGTTATTAAATTCATAAATCTTGTCTATGTAGTAGAGACAAGGGTTAAAAGGAATGTTTAAATTATACGTAAGTATAAAATAAATGAGTCTGTACCTCCAACAAATGCATCTCCAGCTCCGTTGGTATCAACAATTTCCTTCTGGTCCTGATCCAAGACAGCAAAAGCGGTGACTTCACTCTCTGCAATTAGAGCCAAAGATAGGCAGACTGACTTCTCTGTAATACTCAATACACAAATCCACCCAGTTAAGCTGAAGCTCCTCCATCATTCATCATTCAAAGAGAGAGACAGAGCATGAACTGCATCTCATGTACAGGAGCACTTGGGAACCAAGGTGCATAGTAATGTGTAGGCAATGCTCGTTTGATAATTTTCAGCACACAGATGCTGTATGTGTTTTGTGTTTTGTTAAGAGCTATACCTAGGTAGTTCACATTTGGGGAGAACGACTATACATGGTAGCAGTACCTTTCTGAACGGTACAAATACTTAGAACAGAAACTATGAGCCAAAGGAAATGTTTGTAAGGACTGTATCATGGATCTCTAATAAAGTTTCAAGCCTGACTGTGTTTTGGGCAGTGAAATCTTGAATACAGCTAAAGAGCTGTACACTGAAAATATATAAATAATGGTTTCTCTTGGGTGTGTCTCTACCGAAAATCACAATGGCACAATAAAAATATAAATACCGTTCTGTTACAATACTTCATACCAATGTTAAGGATTACTAATTTTAGATGGTTTATTACGAATAATCTAATCTGGTTACTTTTCACTAAGGAGTCACTCCTTCCTGTAGCTGTTAACTAGCGAAAGAGAACGGTGCCACTGAATGCCTGGGCAGAACAAACAGGAGAGCGGAATGGACTCTTGTCTTATCGCAGTCTGGACCAGGCCTTGGCTGTTTTGACCAGAGAGTAACCTAACCCAGTGCTTTACACTTGGTACATGACAGTGGAATGGAGTTATTTGTGATGAAATCTGGCCTACAGGACATCTGCAAAAGATGGGACAGTACTTTTTATTGGGGGGCTGCAACTTCTGAAATCACAAATTTGCATCCCTCATGGGGACAGATGTGGTGAAAGACTTGTAAACTTCCATCTCACCTGAGATCAAGAGGGAGGGAAAAAGAGATCTTGAGAACCGTAGGGTCTTAATAAAGAAGCTAAGAATCTCAAAAAGCATGCTGTGTGGGCCTCCTGTTACCTGCTACTAATGAATATTTTCAACACGAGATAAGCATAGAAATGATAATGAAAAAAAAATTCTTCCTGGAAAGACTGATATTCAAGAAGAGGACTCATTCACTTAGATCCCTTTTGACCATGTAACTGTAGATGCTAAGACTCCATACCACAAGGCTCTATTTAAACTCTTGAAGTAACTAACTTTCCACACCTTGTGACACCAGAACCTACATGGCAGTTAACAAGGTTTCGATTAACTGGAAGTTAAGGCATAGATATCTAGGATTAAATTTTCTAGGGAGTATGCAGTGCCTATTGCTACACAGGCCAAAAACGAAAGAAAGATGTAAGTAGATTTTATTGGAAATAATTAGGAAAGGGCTACAGTCTGATTTAGGAAAAGGTCTGTACCATAAATATTTATAAAGAAATCTGGTTTTATTACTTCCAAGTACAAGTCATACTATAAAGGGAATTAACAACTATAAACAAAGAACAAACAGGCACTAAATAAGTAAAACAGGCTCAGTTAATGACACCATTACCATTTATAATAGGGTCACATTATGTAATGATATGTCTACAAAACATTCTAGGTAATGTAAGAATTAACATAAGAATAATTACTGGATTACAGGTTTGAAAAGAATTATATATAAATGGCAAATAAGCCACAATTAGATACAATTATTTGAAACTTTTGTTTCAAAAAGTTATTGATTTTTGGTTGAATAAATCTTTATTTATGAATAGGACCTAATTCACAATGGAAGAGATTATTTTGAATTTTGCTCTTAAGAATCATGACATCTTGGTCTTAATTACTGAAAATTCTAAATGAATGCAGTTTTACTACACTTTTTGTTTTCCTGGATATATGCGTAGATCCTTGAGATGCTTTATCCTTAGGTGTCTTATGAAGTTCAATTTCCTGAAATATTAAGTACAATTCTTTCCCACCTTTTGTACTTATTAATACAAATAATTATATAAGAATATGAAGATTGTAAAAAAGCTGTCATAAATCAGTACAGACAGTCCAGTCTCTATTATCTTCTGTACCTAGGGAGCTAGCACATTAGAACTTCTTTCAAAATAATGATCCTGAACATTTACAAGATCCTGAAATGTGTTCTAAATCATTGAAAAAGGGTTAAACAATGTTCAATTACATTTAAGTTCAATTATTGGTACATTCTGAGTTTTTTGAAATGTGATGACCTAAACTGGTTTACAGAGTTATTTAAAAAAACAACAGGGCTGGCCAAGTGGCGCGGTGGTTAAGCGCTGGCCTGGGAAGCCAGCGGCCCCGGTTCTGTCCCACATATGAGGGCCAGTGACACTGCCCTCAAAAAAACAAACAAAAAACCCCCCAAACAAACAAAAAGAAAAAAACAACAACCCACACAACTAACAAAACAGTATTCACGAGCATGACTATTTCATAGCCTTCTAGATAATTTATTGTACGAACATAAGAAGTACCTCACTAAACCTTAAGACACACTTATAGGCATGGACATTATTTAGCCAATGAGGCCCAAGACACCCAGATGACTCTCAGTGGGACCTAGTTTGCTTAGGTGTGAAACAGGCCTGGAGGAGCTGTGGGAACAAGGAGCAAAAAACAGCTTTCTGCCTCAGCTGCAGAAAAATGACACTGTTAGCTCTGAAGAAGTGGTTCTACTTGAGAGAATAAGATAAAACAGAGCCATTGTGTTTCAATTCTTCCCCAATGTTTTGTAAAGTGAGAAGGAAAAGGGTTGGGAATGATTATTATTCCTATTTTCCGGATTTCTAAAACACCACAAAATCATGAACTTTCCCAAACAGACAGGAAACAAACACTAACAAGTCAGTTGATACCAGATTTGTTTGCTATTATTTATTAGATAAGACCCTCAGGGTAACTTCATCCAGAAGAATGGAACTTAGCTTACATACAGTAAAAATCAGACATTCTCTGGACAGTTTATACAAACAAATAATTTCCTCTTCACGTTACTATGACATAAAATTCACGACCTAATCACTTAAGAGGCCAGTCTGGCTAGAATCAAAACACTGTCACACATCTATAATGCTAAGTCAACTATAGTAGAGATGGTTACTTCATAAAAATGACACGTCTAACTGACAAAGAAAAATAATAAATTCAGTCACTCAATGCCAAACAACTAGATTAAATGTTTCTGTAGCCTTACGGCTACTAAACTCACTATATATTTTAGCGCTATGGACACACAACCCCATAGTAATTAGTATTCTTAGAAAATTTTGTTGAAGGTATTTTTATTTTTTTTTATTTTATTTATTTATTTATTTATTTATTTTTAGCTGAGCCATCCTGCCACCTGTTGGCAGCTCAACGGCAACTCAGCTCGGGCTGGCCTTGAACAGCTGTCGCTCAGAGCTCAGCTTGCACTCTTGAGCGAGCTCTTAACCAACTGAGCCACTCGGCCGGCCCCTGTTGAAGGTATTTTAAAATGCCACGCGTTGACACGGTTTCATTGATATCACCTCCAAACTGTAGAGAACATATAACTGAAGAAGATAGATAGCAGGGTGACAGGCAGGAAGGCAGCTGTTTTTCAAGGCAGACTGTAGTCACCACCTCTGCTAGCCTCTGACTAAGCATCACCAGGCATGGAAAAGACAGGAAAGCGATGGCAGAAACTTCACCAGAAAGTAAAAAGCATGACTAAGTAAAACGCAGAACTCTTAAGATTCTTTAAGGAGGTTCCTGCACCTCGGCCATCCTTTATACTGAGGCAATTTCCAGAGTACTGATGTTTTTGTTTGCTGGTTTTATATTAACCTTTTTCTTTGGAGATCATTTTAAACTAATAGAAAAGTTTGCAGAAAAATACAGAAAACTCTCATATAATGTTTATCCAGATTTATCAGTTGGTTTTTTTTTTTTTTTTTTTTTTTTAGCTGAGCCACCCTGCCACCTGTTGGCAGTTCAGTGGCCGCTCAGCTCAGGCTGGGCATCGAACTGCTGTTGCTCAGAGCTCAGCTCACACTCTTGAGTGAGCTCTTAACCAACTGAGCCACTTGGCAGGCCCTAAGGATATTCTTTTAGGTAACCATCGTATAGTTTCTAAATTAGAAAACTTAATATTGTTATTTTATCTAATCTATACTCCATATTCCAATTTTGCTAATTGGCCTAATGTTTTCTATAGCAATTTTGTTCATCCCATACAAGATCCAGTCCAGAATCAAATACTGCTTTTAGCTGTGCTTGTTTGCCTTGAATTTAACCTTTTGAATAGATAATGTTCTCATATAGTTCAAAAATATATGAAAAGTATGCTATAGAAAACTTCCTCTCATTTCTTATCTCCCCTTCATTCAGTTTCTAGTCCTACTATTTTCCAGTCTGGTTATGAGTTACTGCTTTTCTGTATATCCTTCCAGAATTTCTCTGTGTATATACAAGCAAAATACATTCTTAATTTGTCTTAAAAAACAAACAAACAAAAAACCCAAAACCAAAACCAAAAAGCATATCATTCTATGCAAGCTGTATTGGACCATGAGTTTTTACATGGAGGTCTTACTATATTGGTAAACAGAGCATGTCCCTGTTTTTTGTTTTTTTAAAAAGACTTTATTGGGGAATTGGGGCAGGGGAAAAGCGTTGGGCAACTGGGGAAGGGGAACAGACAAGTTGCTGTCCTTTTTTTGTTCTTCGGTCTAGTTGTGGAGGACGTTGCTTCACTGGCCCATGTTGGTATCATCATTGCGCTCTTCTCAGGTGAGGCAGATGGGTCGCTGGCCTCTGGACAGCCGTTCACAGCGGCTCTCCCTGTTTTTTTTTTTTTTTTTTTTGCTGCATAATAGCTCACTGTATACATATACCACAATTTATTTAAGTAGTCCTGTATTGATGGACTTTTAGATTGTTTTCAGTCTTATCATAAACAATGTTGCAAATTACTAGTGCTTTTATTTTAAATAGACCCTAAATCTAATCACTTTACTTAATAGCCAAGTCAATAATATAATTCCTACATTTATATAGGGTACCGACACAAGGAAACTAAGTTGTTATACAAACAGCATGAACTATGCCAGTGTCGAAGAAGAGGAAAAAAAAAAGGAGAATCTAGGAAATGCTTTCTTTTCACTAGGATACACATACCTGGATATGAGCAAAGACACCCTGCTCAGACTGACTTAATAAACAGGATAATGAAACAAATGACAAATTCTGCTAATAATAGAGATTTATAGAACAATCCTAATTAACAAGGACTTTTGGGGAATGGAGAGCTCTGGGTTAATTTAATTTTTTGGTTAACTAAAGAAAAAGCAGAAAGTCTTTTCAGTTGGAAATCTTTCTAAATGTATTAATATAATACAATAATATACCATGACATCCCTGCTTTAATTAGTTTAGTTTATTGAACTGAATGAATTTTTCTTTGATAATAGAGAATCCTACAGCACAGTTAATGTCATTATTCTGAGCATCAATTCTGATTGTAGTTCCAAAGGCGTAAGTGCATTCATGAAAGGCAGGATAAATGGAATGGTAGGAAGTACACTGGATTAGGACTCAAAAGACTCATCATGATTTTAGTCTGGTTTTGGCTCAGCTACTTTACTCAACAAATACTTATTAAGAGCTTATCATGTGTCAGGCTCTCTATGAGAGACTTGGAATACAGATGTGAACACGATAATCAGAAAACCAGCTCTCACGGGACCTACAGTGTAGTGAGGAGAGACAATGTACAAGTAACACAAAAATGAGGAAGATAATTTGAGATAATAAATGCCACAAAGAAAACAAACTAGGATGATATGAAGATTGTTCTGGAAGTCTTATAGAGAATGGACTGAATGGTGGGGGTTGGGAGTAGAGTCAACAATACTATTTACCAAGAGACCTTGCGTAAGTCACACTGTAACTTAAACTCAGTTTTATTACTTAGAAAATGAGGACAACACTTGCTATAGCTATTTTCTGTAACTATTGTATTATATGGATTAAGTATTAACAATGTTATGAAAGCACCCAATGAAACATAAAGCCCTATACAATTTTATAAGATGTTCTTAAGAGCTTTATTTTCTTCAACCAGGCAACAAGAGTTTGTTGAATACTCGCCATGAGTTCTCCATACTCTGTTAGATCCTTGGGGGAGATACAGGAGAAATGTTAAGACATGATTGGTCTTCTCAAGGATCTTAGAATCTAGATGGAAAGAGAAATCGAGCGTCTGTGAAAGAATTTGTGAAGTATCACACCAATGTAATACTTACAACTGTAACAGGAGTTCAAAGAAGGAAGGAACAATGTGAGCTTAATGAACCGGAAATGGCTTCATGGAGAAGACTGAACTTAAGCTAGGTCTTGAAGCTGTGACTAGTGAAGAGGACAGGAAAAGAAAGGTGTATATATCTCAGGAGACACAGAGAAAGAAGGAAATGTATTTACCCGGTAAGGCAAGAAATAATGAAAGTTGGGTGGGGCCCAGCCATCTCTAAGGAGACTTTGAAAGCCAGACAAAAGTTTGGATTTGATACATCAGGCAATGGGCTGCAACTGTTGTTTCTGAGTAAAAAAGTAACGTTCAAATATGCTTTCTGTGTCCAAGGACAGCACCAAGTGCTTATGTACTTTATCTCATGTATTCTCTCTGCCATCCCAGGTATTATTGACCTGGATTTATAAATGCAGACATGAAGGCTCACAGAGGTTGCCAACTGCCTTGGGTCCTGAGGCAAAAGAGGACTTTGGGACAAAAAGAATGAGAGAGGGAGTAAAATGTAATTCCAAAGTTGCCATTCCAGCATTCCTGCTACCATTTTTTTCTGAAAAAATGGTGATAGTGGAAAAAAAAACCAGAGTTTGACTAGGCAGTATACAGCAGTTAATTGACATTTAAGTTCCCCTTCTAAGGCCTGTACTGATAACTAAATTTGACTCAATTAAGTAGATAAACACTCCATAGAGGACAGAGGCAGTGCAACATGGTGGTTAAGAATACAGGCTGCTTCGGTTCATATTCTCAATTAGTACATTCCCATTGACTCGCTCATAACCAAGTCAAGGTCTCTGTCTCACTTTTCTCATGTTTAAAACAGGAACAATAATAGTAATTATCTCATAGTGTTTCTGTGAATACAAATCAGTTAATACATGCAAAGCACTTACAGCAAAAGTTGGCACCTAGTAAGCATTTAATGAATAAATGGCAAGAATAGTATTAATCTTAAAATGAGACATTTGGGTCTGGGAGATTCATGTATCACTTACAATTGCTGCTTCCGAGGCCATGGGTTTTTTTTTTTTTTTAAGCTGAGCCATCCTGCCACCTGTTGGCAGCTCAGCGGCAACTCAGCTCAACCTGGGCATCGAACTGCTGTTGCTCAGAGCTCAGCTTGCACTCTTGAGTGAGCTCTTAACCAACTGAGCCATTCGGCTGGCCCTCCGAGGCCATGGTTTTGACCTTGGGCACAACTATCATTGTTTGCAGTAAGTACAGGTTCTTAGTTTATTCATGTTTTCTTCTAATTTTCTAAAAACGTTTCAAGTAAATGCCAGTTAAAGCCATCGGTGCAGAGTGTATACAGAGAATAAATGAATGTTTGCTTTGACTATAAAAATAGTTTTCCATAGAAAAGTGACCAAGAAAACAAAGATAGATGGCTTTACTGCTTTAAAACCTGGCTTCCCCAACTTGGTATATATTTATTTTTTCTATAAGGGACTTTTGACATATTTAATAGGTTCACTAAATGAAATGCATCCTTTTAATCTTATATAAAGCAGTCCCTCTTAACCTGTTTTCTGTTTTTTCCTATGCATTTGCTCCACTCTTGTATCTGTAAAAGCTGGTTTCCTCTGCTGGCTTAGCTCCTAAGTCACTGGCCATGTATGGATAGTCTAACCTTGCTGAGGTTCTTATCCCTGATCCACTCAGCTGTGCCAGGAAAGGAGCTAAGGCTCATGGCACAGAACTTGGCAACTTAGGCAAGAGGGGCTACGGGAAAGACAATTTGATGATTTCTGGCACATTACAGGTGCTCAGTAAATAGCTGTTTAATGAACAGTCATTTTCATGAATACGAATCTGATCATGTTATTCTCCTGTTAAAAACCCTTTGGTGGTTCTCTATTGAAGTCTTAACTCTAGGACATGAATCCAGCCTCCTGTTCAAACCTTATCTTTTGCCTTTCCCTGATGTGTGATTGTTCTTTTCTCATACTCATAATTTTGCAAATGTGTCATGCTTTTTTAAGTTCTTGTGTATATATCAAGACTACTGGTCAAATTTCACTGTTAGTTCCAAATTCCAGATAAGGCTTATCTTCTTGGATGTAGTCCCTGACCTCTCAGGGTTCTGCTTAGAAGCATAACTGATTACTTCCTCTTTTATGCCATCACTTATAACTGTTACATTCCTCTAAGGAAATACTTATATTTACGGTTTATGTATAAGCATCTTCTCCAATCAAAAATGAGCTCTTTGGGCCAGCTGAGTGGCGTGGTGGTTAAGCGCTGGCTTGGAAAGCCAGCGGCCCCGGTTCGGGTCCCACGATGAGAGCCAGTGACAATGCCCACAAAAAAAAAAAAAAAAAAAAAAGAGCTCCTTGTGGGTAGGAATCAAGACTTAATTTTATTCCCAGCTCTTAGTTCTATATCGGGTACAAAGTAGGTGCTCTAGAAACATTTATTAGTGAATGAATGATTATGCCTATTGGATTTTTTTTTTTTTTGAGGGCAGTGTCACTGGCCTTCATATGTGGGACCAAACCAGGGCTGCTGGCTTCCCAAGCCAGCGCTTAACCACTGCGCCACTCGGCCGGCCCAGGCCTATTGGATTTTAAGTTCCTTAAGACTGGTCTTTGTTTCATTTAGTAGTGTATACCTTACTATGTATTTTCTGACTGATCTTGAGTAAGTGGTACATAACTATAACATACTTCTTTAGCTTAGTTTAGTAAACCAAGTAAATGAAAGAGTCTAGTTGTCAATGATCCTGCTTTTTAGAGTTATTAGGATTTAATCTAACACTATCAATACTTGTATGAAAGGAACTCATACAATTTGGACCTATGCATCATGGCTATAGGAAAAAAACTGAGCCCAAACATCAATAGCTTTTTCGACTTTTTTGAGGTTTAGTCCTAATCACTAGGTTGTAGTAGAATACAAGACATTATTGGTGTTGTAAGTGTATCTTTTCTTAAAATCATGTACAGTAATACCTTGGTTTGTGAGCATAATTCGTTCCAGAAACAAACTACTTGTATTGTAAGACATCGCTCGTTTACCACGTTAAAATTTATTAGAAATGTTTGCTCGTCTTGCAGAACACTCACAAACCAAGTTACTCGCAATCCAAGGTTTTACTGTGTTTCCTTCTGAGTACAACAGTAAAAATTTTAAAAATGGACATACATATACAAAAGTGTTCTCTGTTACTAGAGAAGACACTATTGATGTCATAACTTCTAATCCTTTCTTTCCCTAAGAATTCTGTTTGAATTGTTGATGGTGGCAATGGAAGTTCACAAAGAAAAAAACCGCATTAGACATGAGGGGACCACTGGCTCCTTTTTTTCTCTTCGTGGATTAGAAGAAATCTTAGAGCAAGAAATTTCAAGCACTGCTGAAATATCCCTGATTTTTTTTTTTT
Source organism: Aselliscus stoliczkanus (assembly GCA_033961575.1). Taxonomy (NCBI): domain Eukaryota; kingdom Metazoa; phylum Chordata; class Mammalia; order Chiroptera; family Hipposideridae; genus Aselliscus; species Aselliscus stoliczkanus. Next base: position 132,748,256 of record CM066729.1, read on the forward strand.
AAAGGTTTTATTGGGGAATTGGGGGAGGGGAACAGCGTTGGGGAACCTGGGACGGGAAACAGACAAGTTGTTGTCCTTTTGTTCTTCAGTCTAGTTGTGGAGGACATCGCTTCACTGGCTCATGTTGGTATCGTCATTCATTGCGCTCTTCCTGAGTGAGGCAGATCGGTCGCTGGCCTCTGGACGGCTGCTCACAGCGGCTCTTGGCAGCTCACACCAGCTGCTGCCGGCTCACGCTGGCTGCCGCCCACTCACTATAGCTTATGGCAGCTCACTGCAGCAGGGGCTGTAGTTTTGCCGTCCTGGGGACTCACAGCAGCCCAGCTCCAGGTGGAGCGGTTGTTAGCTGTAGAGGGCAGTGTCACTGGCTCTCATATGTGGGATCTGAACTGGGGCCGCTGGCATCCCAAGTCAGCTCTTAACCAATGCGCCACTCGGCTGGCCCTATCCCTGATGTTTAATGGTTTGCAGGGACAATAATGCCTCAAGGTAATGTCATAGGTTTATACTGAAAGAAAAAGATTTTTTAAACACTCTATACTGTACAATAAAAGTTCCCCAAAGAATGGAGTCAATTTCAGTGGGTGTCCTGACAAACACTGATAAAAGTTATAAGTACTAGTTCTTGTCCAATAAACTAAATTGGATTCACAGATCACTTGACTACTTGGGAGTACAGCAGTAAATACCAGTAAATAACCATTTTATCCAATTTAAATACAATACTTTTCTTTATTGAGTCATTTGCCAATCTCTTTTGCACTTAAAAGTAGACTAAAATGTGTAAATGTGTGGTTAATTACCGGTCTAAAAAAAACCTCTCAAGTACAGTATTTTACATTGCTGTTAAAGCTTGGTTGTTTTCCTCCTCTTCTTCCTCATTCTTTATGTACAGAAGTTGCAGCATCACACTTTTTAAAAGTTACAGGAATAATTTAAGGATCATATTCATGCCTATCATAAAAATGATAAAGGCTTGTCTCGAAGTCCAGTCTTTTTCATCCAATACTGTGCCAACTACTGTGCCAATTCCAGAGCTGGTCCTTACTAAAGGTCCCTAACTGGTGCTTTCCGTTCTCTCCCCAAGGTATGGTTTCAAATGTCTTCTCAAGCCACCAACTAATTCTCATCCGCAGAAAGAACAGAAGTCATTAGGTACCAAGTCTTTTCCTCTTTGCTAGTTATGTTGAACTACTGATAGTTCTTCCATCAATCAATACAAGTCTCACAGGTGAAGAGACTGAAAGAAGATGGGAGATCATTCAGTGTAGGATCATCACATTCATACCCTAGTCTGTATAATGGCACCCACTGGACTTGGTCTATTCATAGACCACAATACTATTGATACTTCCTCAGGTGACCCAGAGACAACACCCAAACTGATCAAGCTATAGAAGTCAGTGCAGCAAGGCTGGTGTTATTAATTAGGTGGTATGGAAAGTCTTGACGTTTGTGGCATGCTTTTTAATGCTTTGAAAAGACCAAGTAATGTAAAAACAAAAAAAGAAGTCTCTATTGTTCATGTATTGACAAATTGTACTAATACTCCCATTCAAATCTACTTTAATTCCTCATTTTAGATCATATAAGTAAATATTCTTTGTGAGCTGTAATACACAATGTAAGTACCAGCAATTACTTTTTATTTTACCATAAGGCTGCTGATAAGGAGAGGGAAAAAACCCCATGTTTTGGTTAGCTCATCCTAAAGCCCAGAATTTGGGCCTCTGAGGGTAAGGTTCGCATTTCTGATAGTGACGGCAATACCCTAAATACTCGGAGAGTGAAGGGAGCATACACTGGGCCACAAAGGTGCCTTCTACCCCTTACACTCAGGTGTCTTAAAGGCATAAAGATAGAAACATCTTTTACACCTTCAGGGAAAGTCAGGAGCACAAGCTTTCACATTCTTTAGAGCATAGACAGGGCTAGGAAATATAACAATGTGAACATTATCTATCATAGTCAAGGACAAGGAAGTCACTAAACATCAGATAACCCTTCTTTCTTGATTATATATTTACACATCTAGTGGGAAAAAATAGGAGTAATTACTGAAACCTAGCAGAAAGCCCATTATATTCGGTACTTAATAAATATTTGGCGATTGACTGATAATAGAATTGAAAAGACTTCTCAGCTAGCAACTAAGCATATTTTCTGATAAACTAATTTTTATATATTATTTTAATAAAAATAGAGAAAACTATTTAAATGTTTTCTTAGTGGTTACCCTGGGAATTACAACTGACATCCTAAATAAATTAATGGTCTAATTTGAATTGATACCAACTTAACTTGAACAGCATACAAAACCTCTGCTCCTATACACCGCCTTCCTCCCTCATGTTGTTGTTATAAATTACATCTTTACACATTTGTGCACACTAACATATATTTATAATTATTTAATGTATTTGTCTTTTAAATCATGGATGAAATAAAAGAGGAGTTACAAACCGAAAACACACAAATACTGGCTATGATATTTACCTCCATAGTTATCTTTACTGGTGCTCTTTATTTCTTCATGTGGCTTTGAGTTACAGTCTAGTGTCCTTTCATTTTGGCCTGAATGATTCCCTTCAGCATTTCTCACAGGGCAGGTCTACTTGCAACGAGCTCCTTCAGCCTTTTTTTTTTTTTTTGAGGGCAGTGTCACTGGCCCTCATATGTGGGACCCGAACTGGGGATGCTGGCTTCCCAAGCCAGCGCTTAACCACCACGCCAACTCGGCTGGCCCTCCTTTAGCTTTTTGTTTCACTGGAAATGTCTTTATTTCTCCTTCATTTATGATGGACAGCTTTGTCAAATATAGAACTTTTGTATTTGTAAGCCCATTATTTTTAAATGGAGAATTACAAATATAATTACCCAAAAAGCTAACTCAGCAAGTAGATTCTCCACAATTCACAATGCATTTTAATTTATTGAAGATCCAAGAAGAAAAAATTGTAGTGTGGTCAAAGCTCCATGTTGAGCTCAAGATAGGAAAGCTTTTCGGAAATTGGTTGCTGATTGTACTTTGATAATTAAATACACAAACCTATGATCCTTTAAAGCTCACCTAATTAGTATAAAATGAGTTTACTTAATTACAGCTGTAAATTAAATGCATAGGGTTTGCCTCATCTCAAAATAATTACATGTGCATTGTAATGTGAATTATGGAACATTAATTTGTAGTTTATCGATTACTCCCTAAACAGAGACTGGGACTCATTAGGACAAAGCTATTATCATAGAAGATTTGATAAATAGCTTCTAGAAGAGGTTCCTGAATCATATTTGCATATAAGTTCTTTGAAGGAAAGGTGTACATGTATCTGAATTGGTATTGCACGTTTATTGCAAAGCCCCCACCTGGAACAATGAGCTCCCTGAGGTATTCAGGTGAGAGGCATATGTATGTTTACATATGTATATAAAATCTCCACCCTTATTCTGCACAGAGCTAGAACTTTTTCAAGTTTATAGGCTGTAATTACTTTTTTAAAAAGAGTCTTTTAGCATGATGTGTAATTACAGGTCAAACTATTACCTCTAACAAACCAGTTCTTAGCATCCCTCATATGGGGGAAATGAAAGGTTAACTATCACGTTAAGAAGGCTTTTGCTATGTTCATTTTACCCAAGAACCACAAAAAGGGAAGCAGAAACTCTGCATCTTCCTCTACTCTGTGGATACTGTACTATAGAAATGTTTTTTTTAAAAAACTTTTTCCATATGTGATCTTAAAAAAAAAAAGTCTGAGAAGAGAAGAACAATTCACTGCTACAAAATACATGAAGAATTGTTAAAAGTATAATAAATACAGGCTAATTGGGACAGAGAATATTCTAACTCTGGAGTTTTTTTTTTTTTTTAAAGATTTTATTGGGGAATTGGCGGAGGGGAACAGCGTTGGAAAATCGGGGAAGGGGAACAGACAAGTTGCTGTCTTTTTGTTCTTCAGTTTAGTTGCGGAGGATGTTACTTCACTGTTGGTATCGTCATTGCGCTCTTCCCGGATGAGGCAGATCGGTCGCTGGCCTCTGGATGTCGCTCACCGCGGCTATTGGCAGCTCACTCTTGGCTGCCAGCCGCTCACGCTGGCTGCGGGCCACTCACTGTAGCCTATGGCAGCCCACACCATCACCAGGGCTCGCACAGCCCAGCTCCAGGTGGAGCTGTTGTTAGAGGGCAGTGTCACTGGCCCTCATGTGGGATCCGAACCGGGGCCGCTGGCATCCCCAAACCAGCGCTTAACCAATACGCCACTCGGCCGGCCCTGGAGTTTTTTGTTTTTAAGGAAATGACTATGCTGATCAATTAGGAAGAAAGAGCCCAGTTCAAATGGGGTTCACTCAATTTAACACTTATAATTTTTGGTGTGGGTGAGGAACTGGAACGACCAATAAAAATATTTCAAATGCAATTTCATGAACAGGTCTCACATTTTCCTTAAATATAAAATGGATTTAAGTTAAAATATGAAATTTTCATGTTTAAAAGAGACGAGCTTTTCAGGCTAGCCCTGTACTTTCTTTACCATCCACTGCTTTTTCCCAGTTTCCTATTGATGCTCTATTGTGAGACAACTCCAACTGACCACACCAGTACCTGGTACTGGACCTAGATTATTTCCCTTAATTTTTCTTGGTGATTTTGCACTGTGTGCCCAAACAAGCTCTCTGCTGCCACAGGGCCTGAAGAGGGCACGTGGCTCTCACTGTAAATGCTGACATGTTTAGGAGTCCTGGCATCATCAGACTTCAAAGGCGACAGAGGTAAAGGATGAACAGATCTGGATGTCAAGCCTCTCTTCTGCATTTGGAATTGCTAACTTTGGCCACCGTAGCGTTTTTCTCACTGTACTTGTATAGGTTTCTGCCATTTTCTTCTCCGTTTAAATATAGAGACTGAAGGGAAGACCTGGACATAATAATCCTGTTTTAATTCAGCCCAATTTTTGGCCTAAAGCAAACATCTAATTACTGGTGATTAACTCCAAAGAACATAACCTACTCTCACATTCAATGGGTCTATGTGTGAATCTAACTAGTGGCTTCCCCTCATTTTCACTGCCTTTCAGCATCTCCCTGTGTTAACTTAATCCCCAAAGTGACCGAGGAATCATCAACTGCCATTCTCCTACCATACAAAATATCTGTATTATGCAACTCACATTTCAAGGGACTTAATATTATTAGTCTTGAATCATGTGTTCAAATTCAGATTAAATTCAGACCTCTCTGTAATAAATGACAAATGCATGAGGGCACTGTAATCTAGGCAACCATAATTATACAATTATTGATGAAGTTCCTGTTGATAAACAATGCAAACACTAGGAAATACTATTTTGCAAATAAATGATGAAGAAAGCTAGTTATTGCCTTCCATTCTCTCCCCGGTTAATAAGATTGAAGCTGCAGATGTTCCTGTATGTTGCATTGATGTTAAATGGTGCATGATGCTCGAGGTGGTTCCCATAACCTTGCTTTGTCTACTATGAACTGACTCAATTGATATGATAATCGAGAAAAGAGCTGGGCTGAACTGGCACAATTTGCATAGCCTTGAAATTTGCCATTATTTCACTTTAGAACAGCCAACTGCTTCTAAAAGTTCTTGTTTGGTTGTCACTGACAACGTGTTAGACAAACAATATTTTGAAATTAACCACTCAGGTGGGGGCATCACATATTGAAGCTTTATCCCATCAAACAAGATACTCATCAATGCATTTCTAAAGCTAACAATAGAGAATTTTGTCATCTTCGCTGGGATCAATTACTATTAGATTTAGTACAAAGAGAGCAGACATCATTCAGGGGTCACAAAACAGAGGCAGCATTTGCAGCTTTTTGACACAGGGATTATATTTGGAGAAATGCCTTTCTCCTTGTCACAAAACCTGTATTACCAGCTCATTATTAAATACATAATTGATATTTTCAATTAAGAAATAATAAAATCTACAATGTTGCTCAGTATTTTATGTTACTCATGAAAAAAAAAAGTCATATAAGAGATGCCATACAAGAACAGTAGGAATAGGTCTGATATATGAAAATAAAATGACATACTAGAGAACCTCAAACACTAAAGAAAATCCCAATGCATTTCCAAAAACATTTTGAACAGTAATAGAATAACTAAAAAGATACCATACATATAAGGGGGAACTGGGAATCTCTGAGTTTAGACTTTATGGGCATATCTGATGAATGAAAGGATAAGAAATAGCAAACATATATTTAGTGGGTGGACAATTAAACAATTAGGAGACAAGAGAAAAAGAATTGCAAATAAATAGGAAGAATGTAATTTAAAGTTAAAAAAACAAAACTTAAAATCAAAATCCTAGAAACACTAATATGGAAAATTGAATGCTAATGCAGGTGTAATACAAAATGGGAAACAAAATTCAGGCTGCCTGTAATACCCAGAGGTCAATATTAAAGATTTAACTCCTCAAAGAGCAAATTCCCATATGACTAGTTGGATAAGAGATAGGATAAAGGAATTTAGAGGAACACCAGATCAAAGAAACTGTGCATACACAGAATCAATGTTTGAAAGAAGGGCAACAAGAGTGTTTTTAGAACAAACCAAGTTCTTAAGCTTAATTCAAGGTTGAGACAAAGTTCCTTCTGACTTTTTGTTTTTAGTTGGTTTATATCCTACATGACAACAAGACCTTATATTCTAAGCATTAGTTTTATTTCAAGACTAGCACATAAACCTGTTAAGGAAAATAGGGCCACTCTTCCACTACCCCTCCTTCCTGGGCTCATTGCTGTTCAGGAACAATAGCCTATTACTAAGGACCATACTTCCTATCTGATTACTATCAGGCTTGGCCATGTGACTTGACTTCAGCTAATGAAATGTGAGGGCAAGTGATGATGCAAGAGCTGTAAGAACTATTGTGTAGTTATTTCATCATGCCTTTTCCTTTCTAATACAAGCTCCTGATTGGGGCTGCCCTTCAGCATTGGCCCTGGAATGTAGAAAACATGGAGTAGTGCCTCAGCGAACCCAGTGAAGAACAGGATTGTAAGAGAAAAATAAACATTTATTATTGAAAGTCATTAAAAGTTTGAGGGTAATTTGTTAGGTTTAGCCTAACCTGGTTAATAAATACAAAAAAAGGGCAGTGCTGCGATTTTTTAAATTCTAACAGAATTCAAAACTATGAGATGAAGGCTACAGAATAACTGCTTAAATTTGAGAATGCCTTCAATTTGTCTAAACCAAAATATAATATTAAACATTCAAGAAGTGCTCTTAAAAAGCATCTGGATGAGTGTGGTACACATGATAAAATGTGCTCATGAGGATGCCCTGGTCACAATTATCCTCGCTCCCTAACAGCTTTCTAAGCAACCCAGAAGGACAGAGAAATATTCATAGGAATTTAAGTAGGTTCTAGGGGCTTTTGATAATGGCAGACTAGGTAATTTAGACCAAATGTCTCATCAAGAACAATGAGAACATCTGGACAAAATGTTTCTTTAAAAAATGTGCTTGAAGGCATTGAAGGTCTAACAAAAGATTAAAGGATTACCAGGGTAGGATATAAGATGATGAGCCCCAGAGAGGTGAGTCTGGTGGTTGATACTGCCAGGAGGACAAAATTTGGAAATCTAGTGCCTGTCAAGACAGAGGCTCTGGTAAAACCTCATCTTCGGCTGGGAACCCAAAAGGCTGCACCGAGGCTTAAGGGGGAACAGGAAGCAGACAGGCCTAAGCAACAGACTATACAACTCAGCTTCCAATCATATAAATTCCTAAACTTACGTGAAAATGAATTGAGGGTGTCAGTGTTCCTGTGTCTCCCCAAAGCAAACACGAATCACCCTATGCCTCAAATTATTTCTACAAGGAAATTTCCAAATGCTATGCATTGCTCATAGCAAAAAAAAATTTACTAATATAAGGAGGCAAGCAATAAATTAAAACCAACAGAAATTATACAACACAAAGTAGCTGAAAATGGCTCCAGATACTGAACTCATCAAAAGAAACTCTAAAAGGACAGTTTGGGGAATATAATCAATAGTGTTACAAAGATTTTGTAGGGTATCCAATGGACACTTGTCTTATTAGGGAGACCACTTCATGGACGGTGTAGAGGCCTGACCACTGCACTGTACACCTGGAGCTGCCGCTGAATAATACTGAATGTCAACTATAATTGAATATATATACTGAGGGTGCCAAAAATGTATACACATTTTAAGAAAACGATATTAAAATTGTAATATTCAATATATACCGATAACAAAAGATGAATACAAGTCACGTTTGACTTGTGCAATTACAAGAGGTGCTCAAAATGGTTACCATCAGCGTCCAGACACTTCTGATTAGGGCGAACTGCTGCTTGAACAAAGTTGACCAAAGTGCCCACTTGCATACATTTTTTTGGCACCCCCAGTATATAGTCATGGGATGTGGAGTACAGCATAGCGAACAGAGTCAATGGAATTGTAACAGCTGTATACAATGTCAGAGGGGTAGTAGATTGGAGGAGGGGGTTATCACTTTGTGAGGGGAGTAAATGTCTAACCATTACATTGTTTTTTACACCTGAAACTAATTAAAAAAGAAAAAGAAACTTTGAAATAACTATGCATACTGATTGCGACTAAAAAACAAAAAAACAAAACTGAGAATTTCAGCAAGGACTGTAACTATAGAAAACAGAAATCGAAATTAAGAACTCAAGGGCCTGCTGAGTGGTGGCGCGGTGGTTGAGAGCTGGCTTGGGAAGCCAGCGGCCCCAGTTCGGGTCCCACATGTGAGGGCCAGTAACACTGCCCTCAAAAAAAAAAAAAAAAATTAAGACCTCAATAGGTATAAATAGAAATTGAAAATAAGAATTCAGGTCCGGCAGAGTGGCGCGGTGGTTAAGCGCTGGTCTGGGAAGCCAGCGGCCCCGGTTTGGGTCCCATATATGAGGGCCAGTGACACTGCCCTCAAAAAAAAAAAAAGAAGAAAAGAATTAGTGAACTGGAAGGTAAATCAGAAAAAAACCCCAAAAAAACATAATGAAGCACAGTAAAGATGGATAAGATGTATTCTACATCATTCCTAAAAGGAATGATGCAACTAGGAACAATGGACAGAGTTCCGAGAAGGAAAATTTTAGTTCAACAGAAAAAAAAACTTTCCAACAACTTAGGGTTTATAAAACTGAAATAAGCCAGCCGAGTGGCGTGGTGGTTAAGCGCTGGCTTGGGAAGCCAGCAGCCCCGGTTCCGGTCCCACATATGAGGGCCAGTGACACTTCCCTCAAAAATAAAAAACAAAAAAGAAAACTGAAATGAAAATCTGCTAGGTAGTGAGTATTTTACAAAGGATTCTGGAATTGAGTTGGGAAATGAGATAAGATGATCCCTATGCCCTTTTGCAGACCTTAGGATTTTATACGAATTCAGTTAACAGGGAGAAAAATTAAACTGAAGTGTCTCATGAGAAAATGTTTGGAAAAGTATAGCATGATTCTATGTAAATATGTAAAATTATGTAATGTAGACATGCAAGCACTCAGCAGAAAGATGTCTGGAAGATAATCACTGAATTGTTAACATTTGTTATGTCTGAATGGGGGAATTTCAGTGGATATTTTATACATGGAAATATGCTGACAATGGTATCAGTAACCATGAGATCAGAGCATTGCAATGTAGGATATTACATTATATCAAACTTTTTGGTTTTAAGACCCCTGTAATACTCTTAAAATTGAGGACCCCAAATAGGTTTTGTTTATGTGAGTTATATTAATCAATATTTACTGTATGAGAAATTAAAATAGAGAACTTAAAAATATTTATTAATAAGCCTATTACATTTTGACATATTGTTATGAAAAATAATGATATATTCCAAAGAAAACTATTAATGAAGAGTGCCATTTACAGTTTTGGTGATCTCTTTAAAGTCTGGTTTAATAAAAGACAGCTGAATTTTCATTATCTGCTTCAGTATTCATTCTGTTGCAATATCACACATTATATAGTTACTGAAAAACCCTACTGAAATAGAGAGTCAAAAAGGCCAATAATGTCTTTTTTTTTTTTTTTTTCATGGCAGTGTCACTGGCCCTCACATGTGGGACCCAAACCGGGGCTGCTGGCTTCCCAAGCCAGCGCTTAACCACCGAGTCACTCGGCTGGCCCTCATAATGCCTTAGTATTGTTGTCAAATAGCTGTGACCTCACAGAACAGACACCTTGAAAGATGCTTGGAGACCTCCGCTGGGTCAACACTGTGAAAACTGCTATAGTTGTCCCCATACTGGGATGGTTGACCTGCTCACTCTGGACAAGCTGTAAGTACAAGAATATGTCTGTTCTGCTACATTCACAGTTGCGTTTAATGGCCAGGAAAGAGTTAATGCTCTGCAGCTTATTAGCAAGGAGATACCAAACTGTGTTTAGATGAAAACAAGCTGGCCAACAAGAATATTTTAGATTCTCTATGCAGATAAAGGACCACTGTGCTGGTTCCCTTTATGTTTTAATAGGTCTGAATGAATGGTCCCAACCTATGACTGCTTTGTGGATATAGCCAACAGAAGTAAAGGTTGATATAAATACATTAGAAAAAGTAGACTAGCTGAGGCCTGACATGGGGGAGCTAACAAAGGTCTCCAAAGTGAAGACAAACTGATTTCCACGTTAGAATCCTGGTAAATTAAGATCAAGTTAAAAGCCCAACCCAAGACAGAGGGAAATTGGAAGCTTGCCTAGTATGCGGTTGCTCCTTTCTGAAAAATACACACACGGTCTGCAACATACACTCTACCATGAAAGGCATGATTTAGCTTATTTGATCAGAAACAAATTAACAGGCCATTGGCCATCTCTCCTACTAGGCTCAAAGAGCTTTGAAGACTTAAAAGAATCCAGTCACAAGTGTTGTAGACACCATTTTCCTTCTTAATCGGAAAGCGCAGGGTTTCACTATTGCAGAGATAGAATTTACTAGAACAGTTTGGCGACGAGCTATTTTTATCCTTTTCCCCATGGTGCTAAGGCCTGACATTAAAATATCATTTTACATTTGACTAATCTGTAAAAGTAAAAAGTCTGAGAGAATGATCCCTCTGAAATAAGGTTTATATCCTATTTCCCAAAGAATTCTTTTAATGGCATTTCCATTACATTAATATCTATCTAGACCAGGGTTTGTCCAACTATGGCCTGTGGGCCAAATCCAGCTAACAGCTTGTTTTTGTAAATAAAGTTTTATTGGAACACAGCCACACCCACTTGTTTCTGTACTGTTACATATGGCTGCTTTTATACTACAGAGGCAGAATTGAGCAGTTGTAACCGGGATTGTATGTTCTGCAAAGCTGAAAATATTTACTACTGAGCCCTTTACTAAATGTTTGCTGACTCCTGATCCAGACATATATAGTCCATTAGAACTGAAAGATACATTAGAGATTTTCCAGTCCAGTCCTTTCATTTTTATGGTTGAATAAAAAGAAGTCCAGAAAATGGAAAAAGCAGTACACTGAGCAAACAGAAGACAAGTGGAAACTTCTAAACACATGGGATTCCCTCTTTGCTATTTTCTAGCCTACTCATTCCACACTAGGAAGGCTCTGCCTAAAGCAAGAGTCCTGCCGAGTCCCTTAAAAGCCACATATGGTCTTGGCACAGAAATTGTTTTCTCAACACCTGGGTAACCAGGCTGTGTAGGTCCCAGGAGTGCAGCAGTGCCCTTAGCATCAGCTCCAGCCAGCCCCTGAGGAGTTAGATCTGAGAGAGAGCCACTTTCAAGGCCCTGCCTCATTAGTCCCTGCTGCCACCAATCTAGCTCAGGGAAAATTGATCCTTCCCTCATGCCTGCTGCACCAACACCAGTCTTGGGGAAAGAGGTTTTGTTCATAGAGGATTTGTTAATTAAGTCATCACTGTACTAATGAAACCCCAGAGCTTCAGCCACCAGCAGTCTATGCTACTTTAGGGTTGAATTTGTACAATTAATTAAAAGGAGTATGTTCTTTTAAAAACTGATAATTTTGTAAAACTATGAAAAGATAGGGAAAACACGTATTTATCATCTTACCCCTAACTTCATCACTCTTGCTATTTTGATTGTAATGGCAAGTAATTTTGTATTCTGATTTTTTATAGTTACAGAAAAATCCTCAAATTTTAAGTAATAAAGTGTCACAAAATGAATAAACTCATTGTATTGGTTTATTTTTCAGCTAACATAACACATAAAGGTAGTCTTAAATTGTTGCATTACTTTTAATTCAAGTAAATAATATATTTTACCAATTATATTAAGATTGCTTTTAATTTTTATTATTATAAACATGATATGAATATCTTCACATGTAGTTGCTCCCATATTTTTGGTTAATTATTTAAATTAAATTCCAAGAAGTGGAAGTATTATATCAGAGGGTATGAATACTTTCATCTATTTATACTCTAACAATATTATAAGAGCAACGGATTGGCCACACCCAAAGCATCAAATAGCAATTCTTTTAAAAGATTCTCCTATATCACATTTCCCAATATGAAATTTTTAATGAAAGTCCCTATGTCTTCTAACGTATCTACCTATAGAATTAATCTTTAATAACTAGAGTTCATATTGGTCTCAATCACAGCCAGGATAACATTGTCAGAAAACCATTAATAATCTGTTTCTAAAAGAAAAGCTCATTAATAAAAACAAAAGTGTACAAAAGTTAAAAAAAAAAGTTTTATTAGAAGTATTTATTATGACCAGGGACAGCTGAGACACTGATCTTTATCTCTCACAAGGAAAAAATATTCAAACTATTCAAACTAATGTGGTATTGATATCCTAAAAGCTGTTTTAAAGCCAGTTTAACATCCAGTCCACAGATACCAAGTCTTGTGAAAAATAATTATCCAGAATCAGCACAGATTCACAAACACACATACACAAATCTGTATCTTCATAAAGTGTATTACTTTAAGACTCTAGTTAAAAAAAATCACTACACTCAACTCAGGTAGCCTAGATTGCTTCAAATTGTGTACATCTATTTAAAAATGGCTAACTTTTTTTTTTTTTTTTTTGAGGGCAGGGTCACTGTCCCTCACATGTGGGACCTGAACTGTGGCCACTAGCTTCCCAAGCCAGCGCTGAACTACCGCACCACTCTGCCAGCCCAAAAATGGCTAAGTTCTTAAAATAGAGTAATGGCGCAGGACTCAAACTATTACACCTGACCATTCTAAGATTAAATTAATTTCTTTTATTAACAGCTCTACTGAGGCATGATTGACATACAACAAACTGCATGTATTTAAAGAGTACAACTTGATGGGTTTGAATACATATACACTCATGAAGCCGTCACCATAACAATCAAGATAATGAAGATATCCATCACTTATAAAAACCTGCTTGTGGGCTGGCCGAGTGGTGCGGTGGTTAAGCGCTGGTTTGGGAAGCCAGTGGCTCCGGTTCGGGTCCCACATATGAGGGCCAGTGACACTGCCCTCAAACAAAACAAAACAAAATCTGCTTGTGCTTCCTAGCAGGCTCCCACCTCTTCCTGCCTCCTCCAGCCCAGGCAACCACCCATCTGGATCCACTGTATCAAAGTCTGATGTGAATTTCTAACTGATTACTCTGTGATAATTCAGGTAAAACTGCCTGTAGTCAGTAGGTATTCTTTTTCCATAAATGGATATGTGATTTGAACAATAGAAGTTACTTTCTAAGGAAATTTCTGAGCTGCAGATTCATTGGACCCACAGCAGCTTTGCTTAGCTGTGTTAAGTGCCAGTCTTCTGTGGCGACTGCCAGCCTTGTCATATATTAACACATAATTATAGACTTCCAGCATTAGCTGATAATTGGCGGTTCTCGAAACAACAGTATTTTAAAACAAATGAAAGACGAATTCATTTGATTATTTAGAACCAAATATTTGGAACAGTCATAGCAATTCTGTTTCTTCTTCAGTTATCCTATATGTATTTAATTTTTTTTTCTTTTCTTCTGAGTTAAGAAAAATATTCATTCAGGTGATTTTTGTTTTCTTTTACAGTTTGTAATTTTGAAAGAAACTATGCCAATGACTAAGAACCAATTTTAGGTTGCTGGCTGGCTTTAAAAACTTTTTAATGAGCATCTGATATTCAGAATTTCATTGATATAGCACATTTAATGTTATTCTTCACAAATAAATAAAAAGACCTCCTAGGTATTTTATGTCCACTCAGATGAAAAATATCTATAGGCTATATAATTCTTACTACTGAGTTTCCATTTCTTTGTATTATCATTCTTCTAGTCACTTACATTCAAAATCTTAGAATCATTTTTGTCTTCTTATATTGTCACTAAATCCTATTAAAACTTCTTTCATGATGTCTTTTACCTTTAATTATGTGATCCTTCTATATCTTTCTAGCTTCTTGTACATACACTTAGCTTGCACATGTTGACACACTAATCTATTGTCCCCAAATGCACGGTGTTCTACTTTTCTTGCTTATGCCTTTGCATATGCTATTTCTTCTGTCTAGAATGTTCTGTTTTTTTTGCTTTGCAAACTTCACATACCCATCTAATGTTAAATCTTACATAAAACACTTCTTAGAGTTTTCCATACAGTTAGTCTCTCGGTCCCCTTCTTGGGTCCCTAACACCTTAAACATTCAACTATTATAGCTCTCATTACAATGAATTGTGATTATTTCTTTATACCTGTATTTCACATATTGTGAATTCCTTGAATATACAGACCACCATGTATAGAGTACCTTACCCAGTGCCTGGAACATAGTAGGTCCTGAATCCCTATATATGTGGAATAACTCTGTTACCTTCTTTTTCATCAGCTTTCCACCATTCTAATTCAAATCCCTATTGGTGTATGTCTAAATTGTTGCTACCAACCTCTGTATATCCAGAACACCTTATCTCAACATCTGCCTCACCTGGGTTAAGTTTTTTTCAGTCCCTGCTGGCTCTGTTTTCCTGACTTACCTATTTTACTGAACCACTATGCCCTCTTCCTTAGACCATTAATCTAATTCACTATAATCTAATTTATCACAACTTTGGCTTGGGAACTATAGAAACAGAATAAGAGCTCAACACCCAGAACCTTTTTGGTTGGCATAACTCATCTGGAGAAAAATTACCATCCCCAAAAGTATCTATTTAATATTTCTATTTTCCTGTTAGGTAAAATTCAGAATAATTCAAAGCTATGCTTTGAAGCTGAATTAAGACCACCAAATACATACTAATACATGGAAAGCTGAGTTGCAAACAGATCCCAGATTAAATGTCAGTACTGTCAATGGTGACAAATGCCTCTATGCTTTGTAGATAAGCTTACAAGTGGCATGCTGGGTTGGATTCTTGCTATCATGTGTCAAAGAAACCTAATGACCTCCATTATGATCTACTTCTTATGCTGACATAACAACAAGCAGGTTTCTAAAAGTTTACAGCACCCAAATGTTCGGTAAGGTTCAAAAAATTATATATATGTATATGAATTTCTCTTTCCCCAAAACTGTTATTCATATTCATAAAATATCCCATAAGAGAAATCTGTATAGATATCCTTTATAGAGCAATGTAAAACCAGAAATTGATAAACCCAAGGCCATTTCAAAAGAAAGCTTTTTTGATTACCCTTTGTGTCAAATTCTCAAAGTAGCCAGAGCCAAGGCTATAAAAAAGATTAAATCTATATGGATTTGCTATGAGGGCTTAAGGTCTAAATGCTTTAACAGATCCCAGAATAGCTGACTGCAAAACTACTACTGTTTATTTGATCCTAACAAATAGCACTGTTGATCTTTCACAGTAATCATGCTACAATCTCTAATTTATGGTAGAAATAAAATGGTAACTCCTACTGCAAGACACACAAAGTCAAGGCTATGGTTTACTTTCTAGGACTCATGGGCATATTCAGATTAAACAGCAGTTTAGACAGAAATATAAACCTTGCTAGGGATCCATATAATTAATTGTTCCAGGGAACTAGACCAATTTTGTCCAGGCCTCCGCCCATTGTTCCTTTCCGGACTTCCTTAAGAGCTAGATACCCTCTGGATATTTAAACATCTAGATGTATTAACACAATTTTAAAACACTTCCTTTATTAAAATGGGGGTCACAGAAGGAACAGTGTTCTACTGAAAATTCAATCACAAAGATTTATCTGAAAAATTTCACAAAAAATCCACTTTGAATCATATAGTATATTCACATTATACACTGTATAAATGTAGACACCTCAGTGAAGACATATTCCTCCTGCTCTAAATTTTAGACGACTACCATTCAGCTAATCCCTAAACCAGGAATAGTTCCTGGACATAGAGACATTTCTATAATGTTATCTGCTGCTTCATTTTTAAATGGGGTGAATATGGGCTGGCTGAGTGGCACATTGGTTAAGAGTTGGCTTGGGAGCGCAAGCTCTGAGCAACAGGGCCGCCAGTTCAGATCCCACATGAGGGCCAGTGACGCTGTGCCCTCTACAGCTAAGATGGTGAACAACAGCTAGACCTGGAGCCGGGCTGCCGTGAGTGGCCAGCGGCCAGCATGAGCGGCCAGCAGCTGGCGTGAGCTGTCATGAGCCGCTGTGAGCGGCAGTCCGATGGCCGGTGATGGAGTTGCTTCGCCCGGGAAGAGAGCAATGATCAGAATACCAACATGGGCCAGTGAAGCAATGTCCTCCACAACTAGACTGAAGAACAAAAGGACAGCAACTTTTCTGTTCCCCTCCTCCAATTCTCCAATAAAATCTTAAAAAAAAAAAAATGGGGTGAATATAGTTTATTTTAAACACTATTTTGAATTTCCATTTATATCTTCCAGTATCATCAGAATGTCTATCATTTAATTAACAGCTATATAGTGTTTCCTAATTTAGTATCAACTGTAAATTTTATTACTGGGTTACTAATCTTTTAAGCTAAGGGGAAAAAAAACTTAATAAGAGTCAATCCAGCAGCGATTCTTTTAGAAAGCACTTTAGTATAAACTTTCCCCATGACTGAATTCATTAGCCTTTTGTATTAGTCTTTGTTTATCATCTTTAAGCCAAGCCAATCTTTATTAATTTTCTCAGGCATTTTCTCTAGTCCTTTTATATTTTATAGATAGCTTTTTCTCTTCAATTTTTCTAACCCTATCAAATTCATCTCACTCTAACCTCATGGGATTGTTCATCGCTAATATTTTTTATAGGGGTTATTACAGCTTTAATTTTTTTGCATTTAATTAAAAAAGAAGGATCTCCATATTTAGTACTTGTTGATTACTCTGAAACAACGCCTTATAAAAAATAGAAGTGTAGTTCCGTTCTTTTATGGAATTATGATAAACTGTCCATGGAATGTTCTGCAGCCCAAATGATCCCTTCCTTCTCTGTATGTACTTTAAGCACTAATCAGGTACTGCCCGGCATAGCACTCAAAGGCCTATAACAACTTCCCATTCCATGCTAGCCTACACTCTCTCCCGGATATGTGACATTCTTTGTGATAGATCATACCCTTTAAGGCCATTATGTGTTTTGATCTTATTCCATTAAATTTACATTCTTTTGTAATCTCAACTTGCCAAAATTGTAATATTCTTCAAAGTCTAGTTGAAACATCACTTCCTTTGTTTTCACAAAACTTCCTCCAACTTCTTGTTTCTTCTGTTCTCTATAAAAATTAGTTCATAAACGTCGTGTACCACTTCTGATATTGTATTGTGAATTATGTCTCTCCTATATTTCAAGAGGAGGAGTTTTTGTCTTATTTATCTTTATAACTACAATTCTTGATACACAGTAGAAGGCACTCAATAAAACCATACTGATTTAAATTTATTTGTACTGTTCCTTTACTATCTATCAGAGTCTTGTTCTCCAACTTCTCCTGCTTCAGATTAGAGATTCTTAGACTTCTTAAATGCAATATTACCTGAAATATTCTTAGAACACAATCAAGAACCTTTGAATTGGAAGAAATGTTAGAAATAACGCAGTCCCAAACTTCAACCAATACAAGAATTCATTTAACTGAATACCTTTGTTTAAATATCTATAATGATCAGCATGACCATAAGGACTGGTTTGCCCAGGAGAGCCATAGTATAATTAATGGCACCCACTTTCACTCTCAAAAGTATCTGGGTTTTGATGGTAAGTTTTATGGTCATCCTAATAATAAAAAACTGTGTACTTCCTCACAAGTACTGGACAGCTGAACAGCCCTAATTATTGCATCTTTTGAATTCTAAACCATGTGAATCTACCGAATCTTCACAAAACATTTAAAAAAATTTTCTCTTTTGATATAGGTGGGAAAGGGGTGGAGTTCTAGAATAAAAGGAAATTATTGAGCAAAGGCAAAGTTTATTACGATAAATGAAGAGATGGCTAAGTACAAAATTCTTAATTTGAGAAAAAGTTAGATCATTTTCTTAAGACTTTAGATTGTTTATTAAACCAGAAAGCTTCTAAACATAAGAACTTAAAATAGCTTCATAGAAGCAGAGAAAAGCCAAATAAATTTTATGGGCTAAGATTAAACAAAGAGGGGAAAATTCTCAGTAATGCAGGCTTCTATTGGGCTACTTTAAAAATCAATGAATCAAAAATGATGTGAGCTTCTAAAGAAGTTTAATTAGAGTAAAACATCTTGGCTAAGGCTTAAAAGGAATAAAGCAAGGCAAATAAGTCTTCATTTAAGTACAGATTTCAATATTCAATGGGCAACCACTTTGTTCTTTTTAACTGAGGAAAATTTTGCTGTTCAATTATCTGAATCCGATTTTTCCGCTATACCTCCAAAGACTTTTTTCTCTGAGCTGAAAACTTGCATGCAGTGTTTCAGCCAAAGTAAAAATCTGCCACCAAGCTGTAACGCTCTGAAAAATGGATTTTGGAGTCTAACTGAATTTCAGAAAAAATCACTCACTATATACAAACAATTATTTTGAAAAACATTTAGGGGATATATCTCTTAGATAAATATCCATTTGCATTTATTGTATTTTCAAGAGCTTTCAGTTATAGAAATTGATTAATTGGAGTTTTAAAAGAAGATGGATATGTTCTCTAAGCACTATTTAAGCTAATGTGTGTGTGTGTGTGTGTGTGTATCTCTATCATCTAGATATCCGTTTACATACACAAAACGCATTTATAAGACATGTATACACACTTGCACATCAGAATGTTTTCCCACCCGAAATAAACTAACTAAAGAGAAGTCTTAGAATTTCAGATGATTTGGCAGAAGCTTTGAGAAACATAGTTAACCAAGTATGGACTAGATCATATATGGATGCTTTCTTGGGTCAAAGGGGCTCTGGATGTATACCTACAAGATTTATCCCACTAAATCTATCGGTATTGAGCTTATGGTTAAATGAAATGAGGAAACAGATAGTAATCCTTTAAATATACATTCTGAGGTACACTATAAGCCAGGGTTTTTCCCCTGGCGCTACTTATAATTTGAGCCAGATAATTCTTTGTTGTGGGTGGCTGTCCTGTGCATTATAGGATGCATAGTGGCATTTCTGGTCTCTATCCACTAGAAGCAAGTGGAATTCCCCCACCCTCCACCACCCACCCACTTGTGACAAACAAAAGTGAGGGGAAAAATTGCTCCTGGTTGAGAGCCATTATTGTAAGTAAATGAGGCAGCACGGTATAGAACAGATTAGGCTACAATGGGATTCAAGACACTGGGTTCTTCTACCCCGGCTGTTTTAGTCTCCAACTTTGGGATATTGGAGAAATTACCTAATCCAGCAATTTTCAAAGTGGGTTATGGAGGGTAGTATTGCTAAATCAGCTAAGAACCTTATATGTTAAAGAGACGAGTCCACTTAACTATATTGGGCCCCATATTTTTCTATTTTATAATAAAAAAATATTGACTAGGAACTTTAATTTAGACTCTAATGTCATAGTGTGTAAGAAATCAAGTCCTAAGCCATAAACTAGAAAAGCTGCATAAATAGAAACAATTAAAAAAATAAATGAAGGTATGAGAGAGCCACCAGTGTAACCGAGACCTGATAGGACAAGGTCTCTGAGAGAAAAGAACCTTAAGGAGCTAGGCTAACTTTCTAAAAGTTTTTTCCTCAAGGCATTTGCAAATTCTTAGTGCTCTATGAAAGGTTGAAGATCTAGATAACGGGAGCCAGCCTAGTGGCTCAGTTGGTAAAGAGATCGCTCAAAAGTGCAAGCTGAGCTCTGAGCAACAGCAGTTCGATGCCCAGCCCGAGCTGCGCTGCAATTGAGCTGCCAACAGGTGGCAGGGTGGCTCAGCTAAAAAAAAAAAAAGATAAATAACCAAATAGACAATGAACTTTTCCTAAGAGGCAGAGAAGCCATCAGAGCTTTTGGCAAAAATTGGAGCTTGGGGTTGCCAAGGCAGTCAGAACTGAGGTGCCGTGATCATGAGGAGTAGGGGAACACAGTGGAGCACCTCTGACATTCAGGGGTTTTTGCCTTTGAGGTATTTGCCAAATTTGTAAGGTTGTCAGGATAAGAGGCCAAGATACTAGGCAGAAGGCCTGTAAAAGGCAGAGTAGTGTTTCTGGCAGCTATATGGGACCAAATAGAACCCACCATGGAGGAGGGACCCTAGGAAATACCCTAGGATTTCAGGAGAGTTATAGCATAGGACTAGAGGCAAATTAGAAAAAGGTGGAGCCTTATAAAACTGCAACCCAAGCTTGAGTTTGCTCAGTCCTTGATCTATCTTTACACTAGCTGTATTCCACAAGAAGATGATATCACCAACAGAAACACTATAATGTATTATGAATAATGTTCAGCATTTAATGAAAAACTATCAAGTAAACCAAGAAATAAGTTCAAAAGAAAAGAAGACAAAACAAATAGACCCACAGATGACTGAGTTATTATAGTTTTTGGACATGCACATTTATTACTGTGACTAACATGTTAAAACAATAAACGACAAGGTAGAAGATTACACTCACTATAGAACTACGATCAATAAAAAAATCAAATACTTAAGAAAATGAAAACTGTGATTGCTGAAACAAAGGACTCATAGATGTGTTGAAATGCAGATTGGACAAAGCAGAAAAGAAAGGATTAGTGAACTGTCAGGTCAGCGCAAAACATATAAGCTGAAGCTTGAGGGGAAAAAAAGGATGAAAAGTAAGAGTACAGAAGACATATAAGACACAATAAAAAGGCCTAAAATATATGTGATTGGTCTCAACTGGAAGGAGAAGGATGCAGTATGTAAAGAGACAATGTTTGAAAATTTTCTAAAACACATGAGAATCATCAACCATAGATTTAAGAAGCACTCACCCTCCCTCCCCCCACCCCAAGCAGGGTAAATACAAGGAAAACCAGAACAAATTACAGAGTTACAGTCAAAGAAAATTCTAAAAAGCACACAGAGAAAATGGAAATATTATATTCAAAGGAGCAAGAATAAGACTAACAGCTGACTTCTCTTATTAATAAAAAGAAGAGACCCAAAAGATAATGAAAGGTCATTTTTAAGAATATAGCTCTCAAAGTAGAGTTCTATACTCATTGAAAGGCAAAATAAAAATATTTTCAAACAAACTAAAAACAAGAACATCCCTACATGGAGTAAAATACTAAAGGAAATTGTTTAGGCAGAAGAAAAATTACAAAATAATTCATAATTATTCAAATGAAAACAGGGAAGCAAGAAAAAAAGAAAAACAATGGAAAGAGTAAATTGAACTGCACAAAATAAAAATAGTATTTTGTCATTACAATACTATTTTGTCATTAAAATATACGTAGAATTAAGGTGACTGACAATAATAATACAAAAGGTTGGAAAGCTTAAATGGAATTAAAATGTTTTAAGATCTTACTATTGTATGAGAATTGGCAAAAGTTAGTTTATATTTGTTATTTATTTATTTATTTATTTATTAATTAGTTTCAGGTGTACAAACACAGTGCAATAGTTATACATTTTACCCCTCAAAGTGACAACTCCCCTCCCCCAATTCACCACCCCACTCCTGCCCCACATATCATATATATCTATTACTCTTCCTGACTCCCTTCCACAGTATAATCCACATCCCGTGACTATCTATATATATTTAATTACAGTTGGTATACAACCTCTGCTTCAGGTATACAGTGCAGTGATCAAACCTCTACTCCATCCATGAAATGGTCCTCCCAACAAGACATGTGACCATCTGACGCCCCATAAAATATTTACACCATTATTAATTATATTCCCCGAACTGTCTTTCATATCCCTGTGGCAATATTGTAGTTGCCTATTTTTGCTGTCTAATCACTTCCCCTTCTCCCTCATCCCAACCCCCCTCCCAACTAGCAACCCTGTTTTTCCTCTATATCTATGAGACAGTTTCTGTTTACATTGCTCATTCATTCAGTTTTTTCAGATTCCACTTATAAGTGAGATCATATGGTATTTGTCTTTCTCTGACTGACTTATTTCACTTAACATAATAGTCTCTAGGTCCATCCATATCATTGCAAATGGTACAATTTCATTCTTCTTTATAGCGGAGTAATACTCCATTGTATAAATGTACCACAGTTTCTTAATCCAGTCATCTACAGATGGGCATTTTGGTTGTTTCCAAGTCTTGGCTATTGTAAATAGCGCTGCAATGAACATAGGGGTGCATATATTTTTTTGAATCAGTGTCTTGGGTTTTTCGGGATAAATACCTAGGAGTGGAATTGCTGGGTCAAAAGGTAGTTCCATTTCCAGATTTTTGAGATACCTCCATACTGACTTCCATAGTGGCTGCACTAATCTGCAATCCCACCAACAGTGCAGCAGGGTCCCCTTTTCCCCACAGCCCCGCCAGGACTTGTTGTTTGTTCATTTATTGATGATAGCCATTATGACTGGAGTGAGGTGGTATCTCATTGTGGTTTTTATTTGCATTTCCCTAATGACCAGTGAGGTTGAACATTTTTCATATGCCTGTTGGCCTTCTGTATGTCCTCTTTAGAGAAATGTCTCTTCATATCTTCTGCCCATTTTCTTATTGGGTTGTTTTTTTGGTGTTGAGTTGCATGAGTGTTTTAAAAATTTTGGATATTAACCCCTTATCAGATATATCGTTGGCGAATATATTCTCCCAATCAGTAGGCTTCCATTTTGTTTTATTGATGGTTTCCTTTATTGTGAAAAAACTTTTAAGTCTGATATAATCCCATATGTTCATTTTTTCTTTTACTTCCCTTGCCCGCAGGGATGTATCAGTAAAAATCTTTAATCCATTTTGAATTTGTTCTTGTATATGGCGTAAGGAGGTGGTCGTTTCATTTTTTTTGCATGTATCAGTCCAATTTTCCCAGCAGCATTTATTGAATAGACTATCTTTACTCCAAAGTAAATTCTTGCTTCCCTTTTCATAGATTAACTGTCCATAAATGTCTGGATTTATTTCTGGGCTCTCTGTTCTGTTCCACTGATCTATGTGCCTGTTTTTATGCCAATACCATACTGTTTTGATTACTGTAGCCTTGTAGTATGTTTCGATGTCTGGTAGCGTGATACCACTGACTTTGTTCTTATTTCTCAGGATTGCTGAGGCTATTCGGGGTCTTTTATGGTTCCATATAAATTTTAGGATTATATTTTCTATTTCTGTGAAAAATGCCCTTGGTAGTTTGATAGGAATTGCATTGAATCTATATATTGCTTTAGGCAGTATGGACATTTTAACTATATTAATTCTTCCTATCCATGAGCATGGTAGGTGTTTCCATTTATTTGTATCTTCTTTGATTTCTCTCTTCAGTGTCTCATAATTTTCTGAGTACAGATATTTACTTCTTTGGTTAAATTTATTCCTAGGTATTTTATAGTTCGTGTAGCAATTGTAAATGGGACAGTTTTCTTAATTTCTCCTTCCGTTAGTTTATTATTGGTATATGCAAATGCCACTGATTTCTGAACATTGATTTTATATCCTGCTACTTTACTGAATTCATCTATCAGTTCCAATAGTTTCTTGATGGAGTCTTTGGGGTTCTCTATATATAGTATCATGTCATCTGCATATAATGACAATTTTACTTCTTCCTTGCCAATTTGGATGCCTTTTATTCCTTATTCTTGTCTGATTGCTGTGGCTAGAACTTCCAGAACTATGTTGAATAAAAGAGGAGAAAGTGGACAGCCTTGTCTTGTTCCTGATCTTAAGGGGAATGGTTTTAGCTTTTCCCCATTGAATATGATGTTAGCTGTAGGTTTGTCATATATGGCCTTTATTATGTTGAGATATGATCCCTGTATTCCCACTTTGCTAAGGGTTTTTAACAAAAACGGCTGTTGGATTTTGTCAAATGCTTTTTCTGCATCTATTGGTATGACCATGTGATTTTTATTCTTCATGTTGTTGATGTGGTGTATCACATTAATTGATTTACGGATGTTGAACCAGCCTTGCATAATAGGGATGAAACCCACTTGATCATGATGTATGATCTTCTTAAAATATTGCTGAATTTTTTTTTGCTAACATTTTATTGAGAATTTTTGCATCTATATTCATCAGGGAGACTAGCCTGTAGTTTTCCTTTTCTGTGCTGTCTTTATCTGGTTTTGGAATCAGGGTGACAGTGTCTTCATAAAAAGAGTTTGGGAGCCTTCCCTCCTTCTGGATTTTTTGGAATAGTTTGAGAAGAATAGGTAATAGTTCTTTTTTGAATGTTTGATAAAATTCACTTGTGAAGCTGTCTGGTCCAGGGCTTTTGTTTTTTGGGAGCTTGTCAACTACTGATTCGATTTCCTTGGTAGTAATCAGGCTATTTAGATTTTCTGTTTCTTCTTGAGTTAGCTTTGGAAGGTTGTATGCTTCTAGAAAATTATCCATTTCTTCCAGATTGTCAAATTTGTTGGCATATAGTTGCTCATAGTAATTTCTTAGAATTTTTTGTATTTCTGTGATGTCTGTAGTCATTGCCCCTCTTTCATTCCTGATTTTACTAATTTGAGTCCTCTCGCTTTTTTTTTTTTTTGATGAGCCTGGCTAGAGGTTTGTCAATTTTATTTATCTTCTCAAAAAACCAGCTCTTGGTTTCATTTATCTTTTGTATTGTTTTTCTGTTCTCTATATTGTTTATTTCTGCTGTGGTCTTTATTATCTCCTTTCTTGTACTCCCCTTGGGCTTCTTTTGCTGTTCTTTTTCCAGTTCCCTTAGGTGTAAGGATAACCTGTTGATTTGAGATTTTTCTTCCTTCTTTAGGTAGGCCTGCACTGCTATGAACTTCCCTCTTAGGGCTGCTTTTGCAGCATCCCAGAGATTTTGGGTCGTGGTGTTTTCATTTTCGTTTGTCTCAAGGTATCTTTTGATTTCCTCCTTGATCTCATTTGTGACCCACTCACTATTTAGTAGTATGTTATTTAGCCTCCATTTATTTGTCAGCTTCCCGGATTTCTTCTTATAATTGATTTCTAGTGTCATAGCATTGTGGTCAGAGAAGACACTTGAAATGATTTCAACCTTCTTAAATTTATTGAGACTTGTTTTGTGGGCTAACATGTGGTCTATCTTAGAAAATGTTCCATGTGCACTTGAAAAGAACGTATATTCTGTAGCTTTGGGGTGAAATGCTCTGAATATATCAATTAAATTGAGCTGTTCTAATGTGTCATTTAAGGTCGCTGTTTCCGCATTGATTTTCTGTCTCGAGGATCTGTCCATTAGTGACAGCGGGGTGTTGAAGTCCCCTACTATGATAGTGTTACTGTTGATCTCTGTCTTTATGTCTGATAATATCTGTTTTATATATTTAGGAGCTTCTATATTAGGTGCATAGATGTTTACTAGGGTTATGTCCTCTTGTTGGATCGATCCCTTCATTACTATGAAGTGTCCTTCTTTGTCCTTTGTTATATTCTTCAATTTAAAGTCCATTTTATCTGATATAAGTATCGCTACTTCAGCTTTTTTCTCAGTTCCATTTGCATGAAATATTTTACTCCATCCCTTTACTTTCAGCCTGAATGAGTCTTTGGATCTGAGGTGAGTCTCTTGTATACAGCATATGCTGGGGTCTTGCTTTCTTATCCATTCAGCCACCCTATGTCTTTTTATTGGAGCATTTAATCCATTTACATTTAATGTGATTATTGATAGGTGTGTATTTATTGCCATTTTGTTATTTGTGTTTGTAGTCTTTCTTAGTTAGGTTGTTTTTCTCTTCTACTTAAAGAAGCCCTTTTAACACTTCCTGCAAAGCTGGCTTGGTGGTAATGAATTCCCTTAACTTATTCTTTTCTGGAAAGCTCCTTATCTCGCCTTCAATTTTAAATGATAACCTTGCTGGATACAGCAATCTCGGTTGTAGGCCTTTATTTTCATCACTTTGAAAACCTCCTGCCACTCCCTTCTGGCCTGCAAAGTTTCTGTAGGAAAGTCAGCTGATAATCTTATGGGGGTACCCTTGTAAGTAACTTGCTGCCTTTCCCTTGCTGCTTTAAGGATTCTGTCTTTGTCCTTAATCCTTGTCATTTTCACTATAATGTGTCTTGGTGTGGGCCTGTTTGGAATCATCCTGGTTGGAACTCTCTGAACTTCCTGGGCTTGTATTTCAATGTCCTTTGCCAGGTTAGGGACGTTTTCTGACATTATTACTTCAAATATGTTCTCAATCCCTTTCTCCCTCTCTTCTCCTTCTGGTGTTCCAATGATCCGTAGTTATTGTGGGTGATGTTGTCCCCCAGCTCTCTTAAACTATTTTCAGTGCTTTTCATTCTTTTTTCTTTTTGTTGTTCTGCTTGGGTGATCTCTGCTATCTTGTCTTGTAAGTCACTGATTCGATTTTCTGCTTCATCCAATCTGCTAGTCATTCCATCAAGTTTGTTATTTAATTCAGTAATTGTGTTCTTAAGTTCTAGCTGGTTGCTTTTCATGATTTCTCTATCCTTTATATTTTCATTAATTTCCTTGAACATTCTAATAATCAGTGTTCTGAACTCTGTTTCTGATAGGTTGTTTACCTCTATTTCCTCTATTTCCACTGATTCAGGAAGTTTCTTCTGTTCTTTTATTTGGGTTGTGTTTCTTTGTCCCCCCATTCTGGCTTACTGTTTTGTTTTTTTTTTAAAGATTTTATTGGGGGAATTGGCGGAGGGGAACAGCGTTGGGGAATCGGGGAAGGGGAACAGACAAGTTGCTGTCTTTTTGTTCTTCAGTTTAGTTGCGGAGGATGTTGCTTCACTGTTGGTATCGTCATTGCGCTCTTCCCGGATGAGGCAGATCGGTCGCTGGCCTCTGGATGGTCGCTCACCGCAGCTATTGGCAGCTCACGCTTGGCTGCCAGCCGCTCAGGCTGCCTGCGGGCCACTCACTGTAGCCTATGGCAGCCCACTGCAGCAGGGGCTGCAGCCCACACCATCACCGGGGCTCGCACAGCCCAGCTCCAGGTGGAGCTGTAGTTAGCTGTAGAGGGCAGTGTCACTGGCCCTCATGTGGGATCCGAACCGAGTCCGCTGGCATCCCAAAACCAGCGCTTAACCAATGCGCCACTTGGCCGGCCCTCTGGCTTACTGTTTGTGTTTGCTTCAATATAACAGATAGATCCCCCAGGTTTCTCAGTCTTTTCTGGGTAAACTTATACGGTGTGTGTCCTTTATATTTGAATTACTCAGTCTCCCTATTCTCTGTGCGTGTATCTGAGGTGTTCCTTGTGTTGTGTGTACTCACTTGTTGAAGTTTTAGTTTTGATTACTTTTGGCTTGTCAGTAGGTGGGATTGACTCCCAGACTGATTAGCTGTGAGGATCAGCAGTGTCTGTAGTTTATGAGCTGCTGTGAGAAGATTGACCCCTCTGATGAGACTTGGACCCTATGGGCCCTAGTACCTGTAGCAACTTCCTTTCTTGTATGTCAAACCCAGAAATGCTCTGGTTTTATCTAAAGTTGGCCTCCGGGTATGATGATTCTTGTGTCTGTTTGTTTGGACCCAGTGCTGCAGAGTGATTTTAGAGCACAACAGATCAACAAGGATAATCTCCACAGCCACCAAAGGAAACTAAATGCTCGCACATGTAAAAAAAACCAACCATCAATCTACAGTCAACTTGTACAGAAATATCAAACATACTAAAGAAGAAAATAAACAGAAACAAAACAATGACTACACACACAATAATAACAGAAGAGGAAACAAAATAAAATACAATATCATAAAATAAAAAATAGAATAAACATGAGAAACCGAATAGCTATACCAAAAAAAAAAAATTAAAAAAAAAGTAAGAATAGAAATTAAAAAAATAAAATTTGCCGAAAAAAGGAAAGGAGGAAAAGTATAGCAGTGAGAAGAATGAATAAAAGAAGGGAGAAAGTAAGGGTGAGGAAAAAAAGAAAAAGAAAAAAATATATATATATTTGTCTACTCACCCATATATATGGACATATAGTCACCTATATACACCTATTTATATGCCTATGTTAAAAATTACAAAATGATAAAAATGAAATAGAAATTAATACCCAAAAACAAAGATAAGCAACAAATAAAGGGAAAACAAAACAAAATAAACCAAACCAAATCAAAAATACCCATGCTGGTCTTGGCTAAAGTCCACCAAGCTCTCTTCAGTTTGTCCTGTGCTGTACAAAAATTCCTGTGCATCTTGTGGGAACAGAGTAGGCCACCTGATGCCTAGCGTGATCCTGGCACTGCAGGTTTGCTGTACTTGAGTGTGGTTGTGACGTGTGATTGGTGGTTTTTACAAAGTCACTGCCATTTTGCTTTCACCTGTCCCAAGGCAGGCTGCAACCCCAAAGGCTCAATGGGTGTCTTTGGGCCACCCTTTCAGTTGACAGCTGTGGAGAATTAAAGAATTCCTCACTACCAAAAGCCAGCTGCTAAGAATCTGTTAATTAGTGCCTCAGCAGGTGAACCTGCCCTGCCTCCCAAGCCTTGCATAAAGGTGGGGGCGGAGTAGGTAGTCTCACTCTGCAGCCTTTAGTGGGGCGGAAATTCTCAAACCCCTGCAGGTTCAGGATTACCTCTGTAGTCTGCCCCTACTGCTCCATTCAGGAGTCAGTTTAAGACTCTGTCTTGGCGGGGGCCAAAGTTTGTGGGAGTGGGTGGGTTATTGGTTTTTTTTGCTTTTTGTTCAAGAGTAGAAAAAGGAAAAAAAATAAAAAACAGAAAAAAAAAATAAACAAAGACACAGTTCCAACACTGTTTTGAGCTAAGGCCTTTGCCTCTTATGCTCCAGTGGAGTTCCTGCTGCTCTCCCAAAGGGTCTGCCGGGATTTAGGGGACTGCGCGCACCCTGACGCATGGCTAAGATCCCCGCTCCATTTCTCAGGGACCTGTGTCTCCGGCCGGCGCGCGCTGAGTCTCCGCACTAGTATTCTTTTTTCCCCTGCTCCCGGGTTTAAGCCTTCTGCCTTGGAGCTGGTGCGCGCCCGCGCGGTGCTCCTGGTGCTCTCCCGAAGAGACTGCCGGGGTTTAAGGGACTGCGCGCACCCTGCCACACGGCTTTGATCCCCGCTCCGTCTCTCGGGGACCTACGTCTCCGCCTGGAACGCTCTGCGTCTCCGTGCCGGGGTATTCTTTTTTCCCCTGCTCCTGGGTTTCAGGCTTCTGCGCTCTGCAGGACCCGGTGGGCACAGAGAGGAGGGTGCAGGGATTGATCTTGCCCTGTCGCTGCTGGGCTCTGCATCCTGCTTCCTGGGGACCGGGCGAGCCGTGGGTGCAGCTCGTACCTCTGCACAATCCTCTCCTCTCTCTCCTCCCGCACTTGCCCGGCCTGAGGCTTCTGCCTCAGACTGCAAACCAATGCGCTCTTGCTGAACTCTAGGTGGGCCGCGGGCCGCAGGGAGCGAGCTGTGGGAGCACTTACTGTGCCTCCACAGCCCCAGGTGCGGGCTGCACCTCACGCGTCGCCGCCTTCTCCCCCTACTCGCCCGGCCTGCCTGCCCTCCAGCAATCGTTGTGTGGAACTCTTAGTTGTTCTGTGTGATGAGTAGATGTCTCTTTGAAGCGTATTAGAAGTTCAAGTTGTGGATATTTCCAGGGTAGATTTCAGGGAGCCCTCCTCACAGCCGCCATCTTGCCCCCCTACTCCTATATTTGGCTTTAATTTCAAGGATATATTTTGTAACCTTTAGAGCATACATTAAAGAGATATAATTGCCAAGCTAATAGAAAAGGAAATGAGAATAAAATATACTCCGTCAATCCAAAAGAAACAGGAAAAAAGAAGATAAACATGTGAGACATACAGAATAAAAAGAGTAATTATATGAGAAATGAAAGCGTAATTATATGAGAAACTTTTATTAAATATAAATGAACTCTAAAAGATAAGGATTATCAGAATGAATTTAAAAACGACAAAAAATATAAACTGATAAAAAAATTGCTTTAAGAATATAAGGGCTGGCCGAGTGGTGCGGTGGTTGGGCGCTGACTTGGGAGGCCAGTGGCCCCTGTTCGGGTCCCACATGGGAGGGCCAGTGACACTGTCCTCAATAAAAAAAAAAAAAGAATATAAGAAGTTGAAAATATAGGGATGGAAAAAGATATATCATGAAACACTAACTAATAGAAAGCTGGTATAGATAGAATAAATACTGAGGCAAGAAGCATTATTAGAGGTAAAAAAGGATATCTCAAAATGATAAAAGCAATCCATCAGGAAGATATAAGAATTCCAAACTTATATACATGTACTAAGATAGCTTTAAAATACATAAAGCTAAATTTGACAGAACCAAAAGGACAAACACACAAATCCCAATCATAGCAGGACACGTTAATGAATCTTTCTCAACCGATAAAACAAGCTGACAAAAACTAATCAAGAATATAAATGATGGACAACAAATTTAAGTATATACAAAGACCATATTTAAGAATGTTAACATAAACATTCTTTTCAAATGCATAAATAACACATATAAAGTTGACCATATGGTGTGCAACAAGACAAAATTTCAACAAATATTGAAGAACTAAAATCATTCAGCATATCTAATCACAATGAAATGAAACCAAAAATTAGAAACAAAAACATACATAAGAAAATCTCCAGATATCTGGAAATTAAGCACTGCTTTTTAAATAATTTATGGATTAAAAATGAAATCACAATAGGAATTAGAAAGTATTCTGAATGGAAAGTAATGAAAAAATTTTAAGTATCAAAATTTGTAAATTAAACATATAGAACACAGAAGCAAGAAATAGTAAATACCAGAAACAAACAAACAAACAAACATACAATAGAGAGCAGCAGAAGTGGTTCTTTGTTCTTTTTTTTTTTTTTGAGGACAGTGTCCCTGGCCCTCATAAGTTGGACCCGAACCGGGGCCGCTGGCTTCCGAAGCCAGCGCTTAACCGCTGCGCCACTGGGCCGGCCCAGAAGTGGTTCTTTATAAGACTATATTAAAATCAATAAACCATGTGGTGGTCATGAAAATGTGTCTTTCAGATCTGCCATGTGGAGCATAACTGACTGATGGTCCCCGCTGTGCTTTGACACCACCGTCCATGCTGAGGCCATGCTTTCCATGAGCACAGCAGGAATGCTATGGAGACCTGTTCCTGAGAGATGTGGGCTCCTGTGGGCAACTTTGCTTGATGGTCAACTTTGGTTGAGGACTCCTCACTGGCCTTGTCAAAATTTAATTATATTCTTAGTCTTTTTCTGCCCAACCTTCTTCCCTTTCCTCTCTCCAACACAGTGGTCAGACCTGTACTACAATTTAACAGATCTCCCTGTATCCCCTGGTTCCCACCTTATTTTCCCTCACAGGTGTTTCCTTCAATAAATCTCTTGAATGTCTAACCTCATCTTGGCATCTGCTTCTTGGAAAATCCAAACTAAAATAAACCTCTAGAAAGGGTGATTCCTAAATCCAAGATTAGGAACTTAAAAAGAAACATCACTATAGATCTTATAGTAATTAGGAAGGTGAGAAAATATTCTCAATAACTTTATGCTAATAAATTTGAATATTTAGGCGAATTAGACACATTCCTAGAAAAATACAACTTATTATCAAAACCAGCACAGGAAGAAACAGAAAAAACGGAACATTCCGATTCAATTAAAGAAGCTGATTCCGTAATGAACAATCATTCAACAAAGTATTTTCTAGGCCTAGCTATTCTGATACATGAGTTCTTTCAAATATTTACATAGATAACATTTTATAAAACTCTTCCAGAACAGAAAAAGGTACTTTCTTTTTTACTTTATAAGGTCATCATAATGTTCCTACTGCAACTAACAAGGATGTTACAAGAAAGGAAAATTACAGACAAACTTTCTCATAAACATGCAAAAATTTGAAACAAAATATTCAATCAAACCCAATGATACATTAACAGAATAGCATGACTATATTGGGATTATACTAAGAATGCAAAGGTGGTTTACCATTGCAAAATCAAGCTGTAATTCAAACATTAAAAGAAAAGGGGAAGAAAATCATATAGTAACCTTAATAGATGCAAAAAAGTTATTTGATAAAATTCAACATTCTTTCATAATAAAAAAAAAATCTTAACAACAACAGCAACAAAAATATTAGCAAACTATGAATGGAAGGAAACACCCTTCCTTAATCTGATAAAGAGTGTCTACAAGTAGACTATAGTAAACATACTTTTGATGAAATACTGAAGGGTTTTAGCCTGAGGTTGGGAATCAGACAAAGACCCTCACTATAACCATTTCAGCTGTGTTCGTGTTCAGTGTGCCTTATTGTGGTAGTTAGTGCAGAAAGAAAGAAAAAAAAGGGCAAGGATTGGGAAAGGAGAAATGAAATTGTCACTGTTCGCAGATGATACTATATACATAGAAAATTCAAAGAAATCAACAGACACATTATTATAATTAATTAATGAAAACAAGGTCATTATAAAAAATCTATATGCCAATAAAAAACAAATAGAAACTGAAATCTAAAAGAATGCCATTTAAAAATGGACAGCATCAAAAACCAAGTAACTAGGTATCTTACAAAAGACAGACAGACAGACAGACACACACACACACACACACACACACACACACACACGACTATTATGCTGAAACAACAAACATTTTGAGAAAAAAATTAAAGACCACTTAAATTAATAGAGCAATACTCTATGGATTAGAAAACATAATATTGTAATGATGTCAATTCTCTCTAAATTGATTTTCAGATTCAATATAACCTGAATAAAAATTCTAGTAATGATTTAAAAAATTGGTGGTGGGGAGCGGGATGCATGACAGCAATCTCATTCTAGAATTTATATAAAAATGCAAAAGGCCAAGAAGAGCCAGGACAATCTTGAAGAACAAAGTTGGAAGACCAAACCAGGTAAAAAGACTGATTATAATCCAAGTGATTAAGAGAGTATAGAATGGAACAAGGATATAGAGAAGATTGGAAGAGAATAGGTTTAGAAAACGACTCACCAATACAAGGTCATTTGAAATGTGACAAAGGTGTCAATTTAGTGCACTTAGGGAAAGGATGTTCCTTTTAATAAATGATAGTGGGTCAACTGATTTCCATATGGGAAAAAAGTTGATCAAGCCCTCTACCCCACACCATATATAAAAATTAATTCTAATTCTATATGGATCTAGATGAAAAGAGTAAAAAATAAAAGTTTTAGAAAAAGACAACAATAGGAAAATAAATTCATGAGCTTGGCATATGCAAAGATTTTCTTTAAAAGAACATGAAAAGCACTACCCATAAGGGGAAAATATTATAAATTGGACTATATAAAGAGCTTTTATTTATCAAAAGATACCTAAAGAGAGTGAAAAGGCAAGCCATAGAGTGGGAGGGCATATCTGCAATACCTTGATCTAACAAAAGACTTGTATGTAGATGTAAAAAGAACTACAAATCAATCAGACAATATAATTTGGGCAAAAGACTTCAACAGGGATTTCACAGAAGAAGATATTCAAATGCTAATAAGCAGATGAAAAGGGGACCCACCTCATTACAATAGAAAAATTCCAATTAAAACCACAATGAGATTCTAGTACATACTCACTTGAATGGCTAAAATTTAAAAGGTGGAGAGTAGCAAATGCTGGTGAAGATGTGGAACAATAAAAGCCACTCTACTAATATATGCTGCTGGTGGGAGTATAAATACCATCATTTTGGAAAACTGGAACTAAAAAATGGAACTCTTCTGTATCATAACGATGGTGGTGGTTACATGATCTAATCATTTGTCAAAACACACAGAACTTGACACCTTAAAGGGTGAATTTTACTTATTAAAAAAACCAACCCAGATATGAAAGAAAATGAAAATGGAATACAAGCTCTAACAAATAAACCTAACTATTACAAATGAATACAGTCGTATGAAAGTGCATGAAATAAAAGAACTAACCTAAAGTCATTTTGGATAACAATATTTGACTAGACATTGTAGGGCTAAAGACAAAAGAACTGTAAACAAACACTGTTCTCTAGTACAAAAATATGTTTCTCACAAGGGGATGGGAAAGCAATTCAAAAAATACTTTAGGATGGAATAAATAAGTAAATATATTTCAGATAATGTGAGTCAGAACTTTCTATGTTCAGAGGAAGAAGTTATAAATAAGGAAAGGAGGGTGAGGGCTAGAATGAATACTGTGTTGTTGGATTGGAATCAAAGGTATCAGTTTGAACTCATGGAATATAAACAGATAGCTACAGAAATAAATATAGATGGCTGTGTATGCATGGGCTATTATATACACTTGTACATATATTGCCAATCTACTTGCTAAGAGGGCCTAAAAGTAACGAGACTCAAGAGCAATGAGCATTCCTAGCACCCAGATCTGGGCTTCTAAGTAATGTTTGCCCATAAAAGGAAAGTGGGTTACTTGAAGAGGTGGTTGGCTCCAGAGACAGGGAAAATACAAGAGCCTAGAGCATTTTATATTGTCAAAAAGTAAGGTAGTGTTCAAAAAGGATGAGGACAGAGCAAGATAGAGTCTATATACTGGGTGATGCTATTTTAAAAAGAGTCAAAACTAATTGTTGGCAGTAGAAGCGAAAAGAACAGTTACGTTTGGTAGGTGTCATCATTAGGAGGGGAGGACAAGATGGGCTTCTAAAGTGGTAGAAGTGTTCCATTTCTTGATCTGGGGGTAGTGACACAAGTGTGTTCAATTCATGAAAAGTACCAATTCTATAGGCGTATTATACTTAAAAAAAAAACTATGCAAGATGTTCTATACATTTTTATTATGGTAGTTGTTCATTGTTTATAAGTAAAATATATGTACATTTTACAATATGTAATTCATACATCAATAAATCTGACTTAAAGGTCCTTTCAGAAAGAAATACTGTAATTGGGCTAACATTGATTAGGGTAGGCTGTCTTGCATTTTGCTTTCTAGGTTTGATAGAAAGGAAGGAGCTGAAAGATGTCTCATTTCTTGACAGACCTGAGGTCACTAAACCATACAAACCATGCCCCACACATATTATTTTGTTAGGAATGTGACTGTTCCACATGTTATTCTAAATTATTTTCGACCACTTGGCTAATTAAAGAACACTGTCTTTTGCAGTTACAGAAATCTAAAAACGGAACATGGGTTAATAACTTAGTTGTTTACATTCATAGTTAGGAAATATATATTCTTTAAAATCTCCTCTGGTAAGACCTTTTCTCCATGAATGCCATATGCATACATTCTGAAAGAATGCTGCTTAATTTGTTCTATCCACGCCATCACCAACCTATGCCAACAAGATCATCATTTAAAGTTGGTTTGGCTGTAGTAGAGAAAACACTTTCAAAATGATTTATAATAATATTTTGTAGCAGCAGGAATTGTGATGATGTGCTGACATTATTCTTCCAGCTGCTGAGATTGCTTTTCTTTAGAGTTTACATTTCCTATTGCACTTTCGGTGCTTTTTTTTATGCCTACCAGAATCGCAAATCACAGGGACCTTATCTTATAGAGTAATGGACAGCGCTGTTTTCAAAGAACATGAAAACTTAACTAGCAAATGGGGCAGCACGTTTCTTTAAGGACTTAGGAACAGGAAGACAAGTAACTTCAATAATCCCATTTACTTGTAATGAAATGACAAAGGGCCCTATGATGTGATATTAAATTATAAGCTCCTCAAAGGCAGGAGACTATTTAAAGTAACATATAGATTACTTGTCATAGTGGATGGGTCCTTGATGCTTTGTGATTGATGGGAAAGGGAAGCATTCATCAAGGCCCGCTTATTGAAGTAATAAATGCTTAGCTGCTAAAAGGTTCTGTTTCCATCATACCACAGGACCATAGAACGTGAGGCAACATTATCAGATCACCTAATTCAATGGTTTTCAAAGTGAGAGATGAAGGATAGGCGGCGTTGCTGTATCAACTAAGGGAGCTTTTTTTCACAAATACACAACCCTACACTTCTCTTCTAGCTTCCACTCTCTCATGCTCATACATCTTGTTGAGGATGTGTATTTGCATACTCCTCGCAGGGATGTATCGGATTGAGGGGAAGGTGTTTTTATGAAGGCAGGGCTTTTACCAAAAGCCCACTAGGTGATTCTGATATAATAAATAGCACCAGTCTTCCAGTTGAAAACCTCTGACCTAATCTATTTTCTCCCTTTGAGCAAAATTACAACTCAAAATAGCCCAGAAAGAATTCGGAAAGTATTAAGAAAAGTCTATAATTCATTCTTCAGTGGACTTATTTCATTGTCTCATTAAGAGCCACTGCATGAAATATATTATTTTCAATTTTGAATAAAAGTGTTATTGTTTTTCCAATTTTTAGAGGTATATTTAATACAGAAATTTGGAGAAATAGAAATGTTCTCTAAAGACATGTGTATATATGTGTATATGTATATATGTATGTATATGTATATACAAGTATGAACATATATATCTTTTTTTTCAGTATAATCCCTAATATAACAACGTGTTAATATATGAACACCTCATTAGTACCTGTTGTCTAATAGGTAATGAAAATCTTTAATCTTAGTTTTTCTAAAGTTTATAGACAGAAATGACTTCCTTGCCTGAGTCATATCACACCTCAAGTTCATTCAACATTTATTAAAAGGATCAAAATGGACAGAATCATCTTTTCTATCCAGTCCTTCATTCCCAGACTCTAACTCTTATTACTTTCCAGAGTCTCCTCCATGTCCCCCAAAAGCCTGGAATTCAATTAGCCTACAAGCAATGAAAATAATGGGTGATATGTGACAAAACCACTGGGATGGATGGATATAGAATGGATGCACACTCAACTGAAATAAAGGTGGCCAGAAAAATAGGGTAAGTGGAAAAGACTGTAGATTTACAGGTAACTTAGAGAGAATTCAAAGAATTACATTCATAAAATAAGAGAAAATAATTTAAAGATACCATATCACAAAAGGAGAAAGGTCTCTAGAATTAAAACCAAGGAATCTGATTTTGTTATATTTTGCTAAATGCCACAAACTTTGCAGTGATCATTTAATAATACTCTACAGTGTGAGGTTTAAGGAACAATGATTCCTAATTAGTGTTTTAATAACTGTGTTAGCACTGCGTTGTGCCATTCTGGAATGTCACTTATGGTAAATTAAGGGATATTTTCCTTCCCTATCTTCCATCAGTATATTAATGCTAGGAGGTGGGAAAAAAGCTGATCCATATTCAAGAGGAAAGGAGGAAAAACAATAACAAATTGGCGTCTCTTCTGTGGATTGCCCCACAGGCCAAGCATTTTTATGTTCTTAATCATTATTAAATGACTTAACATGACACCCAGAGCCTGGCGAATGATTGCATCCTGACATGAGAACGAATTACAAATGAAATGAAAGATCAAGCCGTATTAGAGGATTGCCTCTGGGAAATGAAAATCTTTAATTCTCTTTTATTATTGACATTTATTTGGCTGCCATGAATAACAACATAGCAAAGAGATTCAGCTATGCTTGTGCACTGAATAGCTTATCCCAGGGCTCAAAACTGCATTAACATTTATCATGTTTGCTTTTGTAGCTGACACCACTGAACAGATTCTCTATCCATCTTGTATTTATCATGCATTGCAGATATAGTGCATTTCTCTAATTTAAGTTCATTTTCATATAGTACAAACAGCAAAGATTAGCCGGTGTCTTTCCTCATATAAATTTCTGCTGGTTAGCATTCCTAAGAATGGTTTAATAGATTTAATAAAGAACAAAATGAATTGACAACGAAATTCAGTCACAGGAAGGGGAGGCTAATTTTAAAGGTTTCAATTTGGGGAAATTTGTGCAAATTCACAATGAGGAAGACACTTGTACAATATGTATATCTGGAATAAAGCCTTAAAATAAATGTCTCCATAAAGAGCAACCAAATAGCGTTTTACAAATCTGAAGGCAGCACGACAGTCCTTATGAGATAAGAAGTCTGCATGCTTTTCAGTTTTCCAAATGGTGCTCATTGCTAATACAGGAATAGGCCACATACTATAGGGAGACAGCAATTCAGATAGGTTTCAACGCAGGGATATCTTTTCATGACTTATTTCTTTTCTCTCTTGTACAAATTAACAACATGGCTTTGCCTGTCACAGCAATAAAACATTCTATAGTACCTGGTGCCTTTGCTCACTCGATCCTCTGACTAGATTGCCCTCCTTTCTTTTAATCCTTTCTAGAATTCAGGGCTGAGCAAAGATATCAATGTATCTTGGGAAATCCACTTAGTGTCTCTGAATCTTATTTGAAAAATTAATTTTTACTTTTCTTTCTTTCTGTTCTTTATATTATTAATTATGAAAAATTTTAAACATATACACAAGTGGAGGTAATAACATAATGACCAACCCCCAGCTACTTATTACCCAATTTCCACAATTTCATTTCATCTATAATCCCACTTCACTATTCACCACTTACTGAATTATTTTGAAATAAATATTTTTGAAGTAAATTTCTTGCTTTTGACAATTCTAAAATAAGAAAGTTGGAATGAATTAATTCTAGGCTCCCTACTCCCCAAAATTTGACAATAATTTCTCTGACCCTTTTCAACGTTATATATTTAATTCAACAAAAATTTACTTCATGTTCACTATAACATCTTCCTTCAAACTTTATTGATTTCCTTCTCTGATTCAATACAACCCATATAGTCTGTATCAATAGTTAAGAAGTATAATTATACTTCCTTGTATTCATACATTGATGTATATTAATATCATTTCCAAGTTAGATCTTTAAGATTCATATCTTAAATTTCAGTGTTCAGTAGAGTATTGAATAAACACAAATGTAATAATTGCTACTGTTTATAATTATTAATTCAGTGATTGGTTTTAATCTTAAATTAAAAGATTTGTGTTTTGGCTTTAAATGTAGGTAGAGGAGCATCATATTGACAATTTAATCATTTTAATCTATAAAATGTTTGTTGACTAGATGAAATTCCTATTCTGTGAGTGCTATAAAATAGATGGCTGAGTAAAAACAGAAGTAAGATTTTCCTTCTTCAGATTTAAAACTGAGGAAGTAACTTCTAGATTTTATTTGTTCATGGTTAGATAAATTTATTTTATTCGATACAGGTATTTAGTAAATACAATGTATTTTTTTTTTCAGGACAGACATTTCTAGACTGAGAATATTTCCAAAATATCCAAGAAAATAAATTAAATCAAGGTAGCTTTACTCAACTGAATTTTCATAAATCATCTTCCTGAAAATGAAATCTTTTCTACTGAGATAGAAGTTAGGTATATTTATAAAAAAAAACACCAAAAACTATAAAAAGTACATTTTCACAGAACTGGAACAAACAATCCTAAATTTTACATGGAACCACAAAAGATCCTGAAAAGCCAAAGCAATCTTGAAAAAGAAGAACAAGTTTGGAGGCATCTAATACAGATTTCAAACCATATTACAAGATATAGTAATCAAAACAGCATGGTACTGGCATAAAAACAAACACACATAGATCAATGGGACAAAACAGAGAGCCCAGAAATAAACCTACACATATATGGTCAATTGATTTATGACAAAGGAGCCATGAATATATACATAATGATGAAAGAATAATTTCTT
This sequence comes from Aselliscus stoliczkanus, assembly GCA_033961575.1. Taxonomy (NCBI): domain Eukaryota; kingdom Metazoa; phylum Chordata; class Mammalia; order Chiroptera; family Hipposideridae; genus Aselliscus; species Aselliscus stoliczkanus. Next base: position 132,788,368 of record CM066729.1, read on the forward strand.
CAATAAATGGTGGTGGGAAAAATGGACAATCACATGCAAAAGAATGAAACTGGATCACTATCATACACCATACACAAAAATTACCTCAAAATGGATGAAAGCCTTGTAAGTAAGACCTGAAACCACAAAACTATTAAAAAAAAAAAAAAAGGGAGGTAAGTTCCCTGACATTGGTTTGGCAACAATTTTTTTTTTCTTTTAATTTGACACACAAGCAAAGGCCACAAAAACAAAAATAAACAAGTGGGACTACATTAAACTAGAAAAAACTTCCACGCAGCAAAGGAAATCACCAACAAAATGACAAGTCAACCTATGGAATGGGAGAAAATATTTCCAAATCATATATCTGATAAGGGGCTACTATCCAAGATATATAAAGAACTCATACAACTCAGTAACGACAAAAAATCCAATTAAAAAATGGACAGAAGATTTGAATGGACACTCTCCCAAAGAAGACATGTAAATGGTCAACAGGTACATGCAAAGGTGCTCAATATCACTAATCATTGGGGAAATGCAAATCAAAACCACAATGCTATATCACCTCACACCTGTTACAGTGACTACTATCAAAAAGACAAGACATAAGGGTTGGCAAGGACATAGAAAAAAGGGAACCCTTGTGTACTGTTGGTTGAAATGTAAATTGGTGCACCAAATATGGAAAACATTATGGAGTTTCCTCAACAAATTAAAAATGGAACTACCATATGATCCAGCACTTCCACATCTGGGTATTTATTTGAAGGAAATGAAAACACGAACTCAAAATATCTGCACCCTCATGTACACTGCTGCATTATTTACAACAGATAAGACATGGAAACAATCTAAGCGGTCCATTTGGTGGATGAATGGATAAGTAAAATGTGATATATACAAGGAAATATCATTCAGCCATAAAAAAAGAAGAAAATCTTGCCATTTGCAACAATAGGGATGAAACTTGAGGGCATTATGCTAAGTGAAATAAGTTAGACAGGGAAGAACAAATAATGTGTATGGTGTTACTTACTTGTGGAATGGAAAAAAACCCAAACTCATAGATAAAGAGAACAGATTGGTAGTTGCCAGTGCAGCTGTGTGTGTGTGTGTGTGTGTGTGTGTGTGTGTGTGAGCAAAACGAATGAAGGTGGTAAAAAGAAGGGGGAAAAAAAAGGACATTGTTTTGAATAAATTACAATAGAAACATTATAGAATGTTGTTATAAATGTTAATCTCCACACAGTTGGCACATGTACCTGTAGCCATTATAGTGTCACCACTTCCTTGGGTGAAAACCACAACTCGCTGCCTCTTTGAGTTCACCTTTGGCAGAGCTTGTGTCTTTCTGGCTATCTCTTTAATGTCTTCAGTCTGTTAATAGAAAGAAAGAAAAAAAAACCCTCAAAACCAGTGTAAAAAAGGGTCTCATGTTTAAAATAAGAGAGACTTGAACATCTATTAAGAGTTATTATTAAAAAATTTTAACCACATACAAAAGTAAATAGAGTAGTACAATAACCTTCAAGAAGCCCACCATCAAGCTGTAACCATTTTAAATTTATGATGTATCTTATTTCATCTATATCCTCATCCACCCACCTTTCATATTATTTTGAAGCAAATCCTGGATATTATATAATGTAATCTGTAAATGTTTTAGTATGTATCCCTGAACGATAACAACTTAAACACAACCACATAACTATTATCATATTTTAAAAAGTAAACAATAATCTCTTAATATCAGCAAATATCCAGTTAGTTCTCAAATTTCCAATAAAAGATTTGTAAAATGAAGACTACTGAATTATTTTAGAGGTTTACAGAGCATAATTATGCTGACTCCAGAAATAATACAGTTGTTATAATGCCAAATTTTTATTTTTTATTTTTTATTTTTATTTTTATTTTATTTTATTTTTTTAATTAGTTTCAGGTGTACAACACAGTGCAATAGTTATACATTTTACCCCTCAAAGTGACAACCCCCCACCCCCAATACACCACCCCACTCCCCCCCATATCATATATATCTATTACTCTTCCTCTGACTCTCTTCCACAGTATAATCCACATCCCGTGACTATCTATATATATTCAATTACAGTAGGTATACCACCTCCACTTTAGTAATACAGTGCAGTGATCAAACCTCTACTCCATCCATGAAATGGTCTCCCTAACAAGACCTATGATCATCTGACATTCCACAGAATATTTACAACATTATTAATTATATTCCCCAAACTGTTTTTCCTGTCCCAGTAGCAATATTGTAGTTGCCTATTTTTGCTGTCTAATCCCTTCCCCTTCTCCCTCATCCCCATTCCTCTCCAAATTAGCAACCCTGATTTTTCCTCTATATCTATGAGACAGTTTCTGTTTACTTTGCTCATTCATACAGTTTTTCATATTCCACATATAAGTGAGATCATATGGTATTTGTCCTTCTCTGACTGACTTATTTCACTCAACATTATAGTCTCTAGGTCCATCCATATCATTGGAAATAATGCCAAATTTTTCAAAGAAATAAAATGAAAGAGATACTAACCGTTTCCTACCGACTTTTTTTTAAAGATAATGTTTTTAAAAAATACAAATTATGGCGGGCTGAGTGGCGCGCTGGTTAAGAGTTGGCTTGGGAAGCCAGCTCTGAGCAGCAGGGCCCTGGTTCAGATCCCACAAGAAGGGCCAGTGATGCTGCCTTCTAGAGCTAAGATGGTGAACAACAGCTCAACCTGGAGCTGGGCTGCCTTGAGTCACCAGCAACGGCATAGGCTGCAGTGGGGCGGCAGTGGGCTGCCATAAGCTACCGTGAGCTGCTGGCGTGAGTGGACATCCACTGGCCGAGGAACGACTGCCTCACCCGGGAAGAGCGCAATGACGATACCAACATGGGCCAGTGAAGCAACAGCCTCCACAACTAGACTGAAGAACAAAAGGACAGCAACTTGTCTGTTCCCCTTCCCCGATTCCCCAATAAAACCTTCCAAAAAAAAAAAAGTACAAATTAATTCTTGCAACCCTGATATTATTGTTCATATCACACAGGCCATGCAGTTTTTGTTTGTTTGTTTGTTTTTGTTTTTAGCTGAGGCATCCTGCCACCAGTTGGCAGCTCAACGGCAACTCAGCTCGTGCTGGCATTGAACCGCCGTTGCTCAGAGCTCAGCTCGCACTCTTGAGCGAGCTCTTAACCAACTGAGACACTCGGTTGGCCCACCATGCAGTTTTATATCATAAATGTTCTTGACTTGAAGTCTAACTGTTAAGTTATTGGTAAGATTTTTAGAATTATGTTTTCAAGGATTTTATTTTATTTTATTTATTTATTTTTAAAAGACTTTATTGGGGAATTGGGGAATGGGAACAGTGTTAGGGAACTGGGGAAGAGGAACAGACAAGTTGCTGTCCTTTTGTTCTTCAGTCTAGTTGTGGAGGACGTTTCTTCACTGGCCCATGTTGGTATTATCACTGCGCTCTTCCCGGGTGAGGCAGTCACTCACCAGCCATTGGTTGGCAGCTCACGGCAGCTCACGCCAGCTGCCAGACGTCACCTGTGACTCATGGCAGCCCAGTTTCAGGTGGAGCTGTTGTTCACCATCATAGCTGTAGAGGGTGCAGCATTCACTGGCCCTCATGTGGGACCCGAACCAGGGCCCTGCTGCTCAGAGATGGTGTCCCAAGCCAACTCCTAACCAATGCACCACCCAGCCGGCCCTCAACAATTTTAGATAATTTAAAAATCCACGTCTGAATTCAGTGAGCCTCTAAACCTGCCCAGTTAATGTCTGTTGGTTAGTGCTTCTATCACTGTGCAAAGTCTCAAAAAGTTATGAACAGAGAAACACATACCAGAGGGGAAATGGATCTGAGTGGCATCAGGAAATTAATTGGTATGGCAATTTAGTGAAACACTCATGTTGCTCGTTTCCTAAATACTTAAGAAACTACAGAGGATACATGAAGCTGAGCTTCTACTACACCTAACATGACAATTCCAGAGGACTGTTGCTTCTGAGAAGAACAGACACTTTTGGGGGCCATCGCTACTGACCTTTCAAACATGCTGACTATTTCACTTTTGGTTGCTCATTTTAGAACAGAACTAAGCCTGCACTTGGATACGATGAGAAAAGAAATTTCCTCAGTTTTGGGGAAAGACTCGTAGAAATGACTAGTTAAAAAAAAGAAAAAAAAGGAAAAAAAGAGAAGGCTGGCCGAGTGGCGCGGTGGTTATGCACTGCCTGAGGAAGCCAGCGGCCCCGAGTTGGGTCCCACATATGAGGGCTAGTGTGACACTGCCCTCAAAAAAAAAAAAAAATCATCACCCCAATAAATTTAATTAAAAAAAAGTAAAAGAAAAAAATGACTAGTTATAGCTGAAAAGGACCAAAAACTTGCCATATAATAACAACGTCTTCACTCTCTCAAATAAATGTATACATTTAATTAAAATGCCTCACGTGTATTCTCCCAATCTCCTTACCACACACATATTTTTACTACTGTAGGATTTTTGCTTATGATTGAGTACGGTTCATATTTAATAAAGAAAAGAGGCAAACTCCAGGAATAGATTCACTTTATCATCTTGGGAGAAACATCTTATGCATGTACTGGATGCTTTTTTTTTTTTTTTTTTTTTTAAAGATTTTATTGGGGAATTGGTGGAGGGGAACAGCGTTGGGGAATCGGGGAAGGGGAACAGACAAGTTGCCGTCTTCTTGTTCTTCAGTTTAGTTGCGGAGGATGTTGCTTCATTGTTGGTATCGTCATTGCGCTCTTCCCGGATGAGGCAGATCGGTCGCTGGCCTCTGGATGTCGCTCATCGCGGCTATTGGCAGCTCACGCTTGGCTGCCAGCCGCTCACGCTGGCTGCGGGCCACTCACTGCAGCCTATGGCAGCCCACTGCAGCAGGGGCTGCAGCCCACACCATCACCGGGGCTCTCACAGCCCAGCTCCAGGTGGAGCTGTTGTTAGCTGTAGAGGGCAGTGTCACTGGCCCTCATGTGGGATCCGAACCGGGGCCGCTGGCATCCCAAAACCAGCGCTTAACCGATGCGCCACTCGGCCGGCCCTGGATGCTTTTTAAATAGAGGTCTTTCTTCAAGGTGATATAAGGAATAAATTAAGAATGAGATTCCACTATTATCTTCTACCAACTCTGTGGAAAGTATATTTTTTTATGGAGCTTTGGTCACCTAATCAAAGAATACTTTCTTATGTCTCAAATTAAATCCTATAAAACTGGCAATTCAAGATTGAAATAAACTTTCCAAATATAAAACATAAATCTTTACAGATGGTTACACTCTATTCCATTTGTATCCATATCCACAGTTCATACAAACCCTTTCTGTCCCTCTGGGGTAACTGGCAGTGAGCACCAAATCTAAATTTGTCATGTGCCTTCAGGACCCATTGTTTTGCCCTCAGTAGTTGATCCCCATCTAGTATAAAAACTTTTCTTAAAACCTCAATTTTGTCTTCCCAAAGCTACATATTTCTAGTTTTGCAGTCACCCCTGCGCCCTACCAGATTGCTTCTCCCTTACACCTGGGCTAATGTATTTTCACAGAATGATGAAATTACAAGGGATTTAGAGTACGGCACACTTCGATTTCTGTACATTGAGCAGGTAACTAAAACTCTCTGAGGCTCCATTTCCTCATCATGATACTATGAAAGGATTTATGGTAAAAGATGTTGGGAGAGAAGTATGCTAAAATTAGTGGGCAAAAACTTGAAGATAATCAGGGTATTTGCATAGTCTCAAAGTATGAGTATCTCCCCCTTAAGATACTTACTCATTACAAAAGGAATAATAATTATGTTACAGTGGAGAAAGTTAACAGGTTATCACTTTACTGTGGTCATCAAATTTAGTGATGCTAAAATTTAGTGGGCGAAATAGGATATTTGCATAGTCCTAAAATATCACCCCTAAGTTATTTATTAACTACACTGGGAAAATAGTAACTTCACAGAAGATAATCTGCAAACGCTACCATAACCCAGGGATCGAGGTCAACATCAGCAACAATAAGACACTGGGACATCATGTATGTCCCTGATACAATGCACTGAGAAGGGCATATTGCTTCTGTGGTATTTCTGGCCAAAATGCATAACCTCTATACTTAATTATGAGAAAATATCAGACAAACTCAAATTGAGGGCATTCTACAAAATGACTGACATGTACTCTTCAAAAGTATCAAGATCATGAACAAGGAAAGAGTGACAGACTGTTGCAGACAGGAAGAGATTAAGAAGACATGATGAACAAATGCAATGGATTCGATTCTGGAAAAGAAAAAGGAAATGAAGAAAAACTGGAGAAATCAGAATAAAGTTCAGTTATTGGTATTGTACCAATGTTAATTTCCTGGGTTTGATCACTATAGTTTGATCACTTAGTTATGTAAGAGGTTAAGATTAGGGGAAGCTAAGTGAAGGGTATCTGGGAACTTTACTATTTTTGCAAATTTTTTAAGTCTAAAACTTTTCAAAATAAAAAGTTAAAAATAATTGTTGTGAGGATGAAAGAGGATAAGGTAAGTGAAAGAGGTTAATGCCATATTTAGCACATGTTAAGTACTTAATAAATAGTAATTTTTTTCTTCTAATGACAATCATTTTAATACTGTCCCAAACTGTCACATCCTGAGGTTATCCCCAAATCTTCAGAAAGAGCCTCAAGAGTTTTCTGTATTCAGAATTCAATTATGGTCTGTAATTAGTGAGGAGAGAAAGGAAGGGGGCAGAAGAAGTAGAAAAATGTTTATACAATTTAGCTATCAGCCATGTCTATAGCTCTAAAGTACTCATTAAATCTCAACTACTCTAAGCAGTAGGTGTTATAACTATATCTTCATTTTACAGATGGAGACACTAAGTCATGGAGATGTTAAGTAATTTTCTAAGGTCATAAGTATACCAGTTGGTGATGGTAGGTCCAGCATCCACAAAGCTTGACTGCAGGGATTATACTCTTAACCACTATCCTAGGCTACCCAAAGATCATACTACATCTATGAATTTTAGCAGCATGCTTTCTCTTGTTATCATATAACTATAGCATGTTCATCCTAAATCTTTTTCTGCCACATCCACAAGTCATTGCTGATCCTGTATTTAAGTTTGCTATTTTTTTTCCCTAATTACTCTGGCTTGCATTTTACCCTAGTGAGTTTCAGGTTTTTTTTTTCAATTTCAAGATATTTCTAATTTTCCAAGGTCATTTGGAAATCTAATCTTCTGTTCCAACACATTAGAATGAGAGAGACAAAGATGTGTAGCTTATATAGTAAAGAGTACTGAACTTAGAGAGCGGAGCTCTGCTTCCGGCTCCTTTATGGGTTAGTTTTAGCTATGTGACCTTGTACAAGTCACGTAGCCAATTTTTTTTTTTATCCGTTGAACTGACATGGCAATATATGCCCTACCTACCCTCAAAGGTTTGTGTGAACATTAAATGTATTGAAATGTTGAAAAATTATGAAGCATTTTATAAATGTCAAAGTATGTTTTTATTGTCACTGGTGATCACACATCTTAAATTTAGCATTGTCTTCCAAATTAAAGTATATCCTCTCTTCCACTTTTAACAAGTTGGTGACACACATGTTAAACAATACTATCGCAGTCCACGTACCCCTAAAGAATACCAACCGTGGTGCCCCCACACATTGCCCCCCCACTTAACCATGCCATATTCTCCTATAATGATTAGGGTGCCCATGTGCTGCGTCCCTCTCCATCTTATCTCACACCTCCTTCCTCCTCACTCACTCTGTTCCAGTCACACTGGCTTTCTGTCCGTTCTTGGAGTCCATACTACATTATGCTCTTTCTTGTTTGGAGGCCTTTGTACCCTTGTTCCCTTTGTTTGAAATTTGTTTCTCTGTTTGTTTTGCTTTTTTTTTTTCCTGTCATGGCTAGATAATTGTATTTTTCAAGTTTTACTACCTCAGAGCGTCCACGACCGTCGTATCCACAATAGGATTCCCTCCCACATGCTCTTTCCTAGTACACTCGCTAGTCATTTCTATTCTGTCTTCAGGGTCTATCAAAGTGTTAGGCAATAGCTAGTACTCAGTAAATACTTTTGTTTAATGAATAAATGATTAAATGAAGAGAATGAGAAGACTACCTCACTTATTTCCTTTACTCTTATGTACAGCAACTCTGGGTGATAGTCACTGCATCCTTCATATTGGTGAGGAACACAGGAACCTCAGAAAAATCTTGAAGAATTCTTTGGGAATCGCAGGTTGCATACTCTCTGTGGACATTTCTATCAGGTGCTGACCTCTGTGTGATGGTGCAGTCGCTTCTAGCTGCACTGTCCACTATGGTAGCCCCCAGCTTCAGAGGTTAGAATAGGCCCACTTGTGAGACTGAAGAACCGAATTTTACATTGTACTTAATTTTAATTTAAATAGCCACATGTGGCTAGTGGATGCTGTATTGGATAGCACAATTCAATATTGCTTTCTCTTAGTGGTATAAGATGATAGAGTTATTATTGGTCAGAGAAAGACAACAAGTTTGCGATCTTCTTGGGTAGAGTCGGGCTGTGGGGAGAGCTGGAAAATGGGAAAGGAATGCTTTGTTTTCTGTAGAGTCAGAAGTATTATATCTTAGACATATAAAACAAGGAAATTAAAATGTGTTGCTTGGAGTCAAAAGGAATAAATGATCCAGGAGAGATCAAGTGATGAATTATCTTCATCACTTGGCACATACTCTTGCACAGAGAATGAACATACAAAGAGTATTTGTATTTTGGTTCTTGGAGGCATTTTCTTCACTTTAATTTAAATCAATTTTTAATACAGCTTTCAAAAGGCTTGATAACAAAACATGCTTTTTTAAGTGCCTTATTTTTATTCAGGTCCTAAAAATACAAACCTTTAATCAGCTCAGCTCTAGATAAGGTCGATTTAAAAACACATTGCAGTCTGAACCGATTTTCCAGAATAATAAAAAGCCTCATGAAACTTTTTTACCCCAAGAATTGTCATTTTAAATTCTTAGCAGGTCTGTCATTTAAATCAGGCACTATGCAATTTTCTATAATATATATATATATATATATATATATATATATATATATATATATATATATATATATATATATAAAATCCTCTCTTCTGCTTTGTGCTCTGCCCAGCTTCAGTTTTTATCTCATTTTCCAGTGCCCTCCTAAGCTGCCTCTTCTTACTGAAAACTGCCCAATTCATTTTAAAGATTAAAGATTTTTTTTAAAAGAAAGATTATCTAAAATTTGCAGAGAAGCTAATGAGGATATCATAAACAATGCTACAGAGGATACTTCCTGGTGAATAAACACTGGTTATTTTTAGAGGCATCTGGATTGGTCTATTAGCAGACAGATCACTGGTTGCAATACTCAGTGGCTTTGGGAACTGATTAGGATTTAAAATAGAAAATGAGGGTAGAACAGCCAAACTGGTAGGAAGAAAAAAATGCTCACCTTTCTTTTCTTTTAAATCTTTTCATTTCCCTCCTCTCATTCATGCCCCAAATTTAGAGGTAAAATTTAAGGTGGGAGTGATAAAATGCAGATTTTGTCTAGTTCGTTACACTAAAGAGTACTGACACATGCCACAGACCTTGAGCTGTTAAGATAATGTGATTTATTTTTGTTTGATTCTTTAGAATACCAAGTTTCAAACCTATATTTTCATATAACTGTCTAATGAACTTCAAGAAAAAAAACACACAAACATTTATGGCATTTAAAAATCATTGAATTTCTCTAGATATCAGTTCATACATGGATTTTATTTTATTATCAATACTTGAGGTTATTCTACTCATGGCTTTTATATATTCTGCCAGGCTTATTATACTTAGGGACCCTGTGAAGGGACACATTAAGACACTGTGTGCTTTTTCCAATCTAACATATCACTGTCAACATCACCCACAGAACAGATTTGCTATGTCAGGAGGTAATAAGGTATACTATTATAACAATCATCACTTGATTTATATGTTATCATCAATTATGGCAGATTTATAGTAAAAAGAAATTCTAGAATCAATAAGTAAAAACTAATGTAAAGGTTAATATGGTGCTGGTTAGTAGAAAATAGAAAAAGTAGTTTATTACTAAGACTGGCACACTCAAAGCATGTAGCTCGAGGGGGAAATAAAAGTATGAATTAGTCAGTCTTAATAAACTATTTAAAAAAAATTATTATCTAGCACTACAGAATGATGATCATTTGTTATGTAACATGTTATATTTCTAAGCATCTACAAAATTGGTTACTTTCTAGATCCAAATGACATCTTCTTATGTTAGCACAGAAAATAGGACACAAATTTATGTCCTATATGTTTTTATCTGTGAAGAATTTTGATGTAACAGCAGGGAATATCTCTGTTAATATTAAAATTTAACATCAGTGAAACTTTAAAATTTGACTAAAAACATTTACTTATATGCTCATGATCAAAACATTTGACTTTAAAATGGACTATTCCCCTGATTACATTTAGTCCTGTATATCAATTGCCAGTTTGGGAAGTTACAAAGCAAAACTTAAATCAGATAAACAAATACTTGGAAATCTTTATTCCTTCTTCTACATGTGACTCAACCCTCTATTCTTGCACAGAAAATATGCACAGAAAAAAAATAGAAGCAAATACCCAAGAAATTATCCTAGTTTCCAATAATGAAGTATTATGAGGCAAGGTTTCTTACCCTGATATGTTGTTTTCATAGGATCTTGAGAATAGAATACTTAAACCACATGTTCACTGTCTTCCTCCAAGAAGAGGAAGCTCTATGGTTGTCAAGTCCCATGACAGAGATAACATGCACGTGTATTACTTTGTTGCTCGATAATGAATCTGCCTTTAGTATATTTAAATAGTTCCATCACAATTCATACACCTTTATCTAAAGAGTTCAAAGCGAGCTTGCTAATATAGCCAATCAATGATCACAGCTTCTCTAGATGGTAGACAATATTGAGTAGGCAAATAAAAAGTTTCTATATTCAGCTCGAGTCAGATTACATTTTTAAAAATTACTATGTGCAACACATCAAGTTGAGGTATAGAACACAACATTCTACATAGTTCTGGCTCAATAAATATGGTAATCATCAAGCTCATAAACTCGGTTAATTCTGTCAGTTATTCTGAATTCAGTGTTTTCTAACAATTGATTGGAAGATGATATTCTATAGATAAAAACATGGTCTTATCTGTTATCTTAATTTTGCCAACAAAAGCCACATGGAGTTTTGAATTTTGACAGAATACCACTTTTATCAGGCAAACAGAATCAGGACCTGGAAATTAAAGCCAATTATCGATATTTAGTTTCAGGAAATGTATGTGTTTTAATACTGTCTCCACCCACCAAAAAAATAAAAGAAGAAGAAAAAGATTCGAACAGGAAGTTTATATGAGCAGGATTTAAATTAATTGGTTCCTAACAACTGTTAAGTACAACCTTTTGGAAATTAATTTGCATAATGATAATCTACATGTGGTAAGGTTGAAATTATTTAAACGACATTGTATTTCACCATTTAGTCTTGCTCCACCACTGCTTTAGCAGTGAATCCTTATGAAATGTAATGCAGCTAATGAGGTAGCTTTTTAACTGAACAAACTGACAGGCCCCATATCTGCAGAGGCAGCTTGAAACCGTGCCCAACCTCTTGGCTTCCCAAGAGGCTTTTCAAAATTCAATAAATAACATCTGTAGGCGATGTTGGGTGCAGACCTAGCAGAGTGCGTCATAACACTGTGCTAGCAGAACAAAGAAACCATGACGACTGCCAAGTTTCCATGGCAACTGCTGCGAGGCTCTGAGAGTATAATAGCACATCAATCACTGTCCAAAAGAACTTCATTATCAGCTAGAAAAAACCTTTAGGATCTGTTTAGTGTGCAATTGTGGGTTAACTCACCTCAAAGCCTTGCTCTCTAGCAAAAGTGGCAGCTTCCTGAAATAAAAAAAAGAACAGTTAATTATAAAGTGCTAGGTAATGAAGAAATAATCCATTTTGAAACTCATTCCAACAGTCTTCTTTTTACACAATTATCTCAATATACCCACATAGTTCAATTTTTATTCTTACACCAAAAAGGATTTCTTTTTCCCCTGGCATAAAAAAAAAAAAAAAAGGGCAGCATAATGTCAACACACTTCACAAGTTGGAATAAAAAAGATGTAGTGCATGTTTTCACTGTAGCTGTCACAGTGAGTTCAGGTGTTTTGACCCCAACAAAGAAAGACAATCATTTGAAAACTAGGGAACATGCTGGTGGTTATGTTTTTAATTAAAACAATACCTTTCAGAAAGCTCTTCTATAGAGAGGAATGTCTGCTAGTAAATGTACAGATTCAGAGAAATCACCATTTTGTAATCTCTAATGAAATTTATTCAGGCAAGGATCATCAATAGATACTAAATCCATCAGGTGAAAAGATGATGGGGAACTGGGTATTCCACGGAATCAAAATATCACAGATTATATGCTGGTCACAGAGTGCCAAGTATCACTTTATAATGGAAGGATCAAGCTGTCATCACCTTCACCCAGCAATCGATTCTGTCATTGATTATCATTAATAGTAGGATCACCAAATATTCTGTGCCTTCTGTTATGATGCAGTGTAAAGTACACAGCATCTCCTATAAAGTTTTCTGACCAAAAATTTAAAACATGAATTAATCAAAACTTTAATTCAAGAACTTGCAGTCTACAAGAAATACAGAGGCTAGGAGGACGGGCTCAACGATACACTAAGAAAACAAATGGACAAATCCCTAATGTAGGATATTCTATAGGATAAGTGGCGTGGTTTCTTCAATAAGTCAATGTCATGATAAAGTGGGGAGGGGGGCAACACCAAGAGCATGTACAGCCCTTAACTGGATCCTGCTTTGAACAAACCAGGTATAAAAAACGTTTTGGGGACAATTGGAGAAATCTGAATATGAAATGGGAATTTGATAATATTAAAAATGATCAATTTGATAAAAAAAAGTCCTCAATTTTTAGGGTTAATCATTAAGTATTAAGGGATAAAATGGCATGATATATATAATTTACTTTAGAATTCTTTTAAAAAGAGTGAAGCAAAAAGGGCAAAATGTTAACTATTAAATGTAGATGTATTCAGTATTTCTACTTTGTCTGTTTGAAAATTATTACAACAAACAGTCTGAACAAACCCCTATTTTTTTTTTTTTTTTTTTTTTTTTTTTTTTTTAGGGAGTGTCACTGACCCTCACATGTAGGACCGAACTGGGGCCGCTGGCTTCCCAAGCCAGCGCTTAACCACTGCGCCACTCAGCCGGCCCTACCCCTATTTTTATTTGATACAAGATGACAGGATAATAAAAGTTAAACGTAAAAAATATATAGTTAGAAAATTTTAATATACGATGTTTTTCTAGGTATTAAATATCTTAAGGGTGCAATCTGATGAATATTATAATATACCCTAATGCCCTTATAACAGGCTATCAAATGACAAGAACACATCTGTGCAACCAAATCCTTTCCCTTTCTTTACTCTTTGCTTTGTGCACATATTTTAATTTCAGGGCTGATACAGAAAATGGAGGCAATATTACTTTTCACTCCACTTCTCTCTTGCAAATGAAAAAAACTGCAGACAACTGTCAAGAGCCTCTACATCTTAACTTACATTCCTCCAAAATTATCTTTGCCAAGAGATATTAATAGAAGGATGGGATTTGAGCCCGAGTAGTGAGCAGATCCAACTCAACTAAAACGATTGCTGCACCAAACCATGTAAGGCAGAAAGTACAGTCAATGTCTCCAGCACAAATTTGGGTCCTATCTACATGTGAAAGAAAACACTGGGGATAAAGTATGTATGTACTTATGGTCCAAAATACTAATAACATATATAGAGTTAAAAAACCATTTTGAGGGTTTAAAAAGGTTGAAATGGATGACTACAGCTGAGCACTGAAGTTAACAGAAAATGATAAGTTGAAAGTACACCTCCGTAGGCTGTTCACTAGAGAAGCATAGGCTGATCAAATTAGCCTTAGTAACGTAGATTAAAAAAACCCAAAAAACTGAATTATGTTCTTGACAATTGGTGCAAGCAAGGTTAGCCTCTTTGACAATAGAATTTGGTACACTACAGAGTCAATAATATTTGCTGACCTAGATGTTAAGGAAAAGGATAAGGTTCAAAAGCTATCAGTATAGTATTTTTCCAAGCTGTCCAATCCAAGAATTAACCAAGCCAATTCTTCTATGAAAAAGACAACTGAAAAGCTCTCCCAGAACTACTTATGTATATGGAACTTCCAGGGCCATGAAAGAACCTGAGGCCTATAAGACAAAGTTAATATGAAGAACCTGTATGATTAACTTAAAATTCACATACAGTAGTTATTATATTGCTTTTTTAATGTCCAGTTTTGCTCAAACAAATTTAAGAGGTAATTAACGGTGATCTGGTGTGGTATAGTAGAACTAATTACAAGACACACATATAAATGTCAGATCACTATTCTTAAGGAAACCAGGCCCTAGGATACTTCCCCATCTGTAAACCATTCCAAGTGCCAACATATTTCTAACTGAGGAAGGACGTACTGAAGAAAAGTTGACTCAATTTTCTAGCTTAGCGCCCCCTCACATCAGTTTGCAGAGCTGTGCCCTATCACTGAAAAGCTAAGCACTTGTTCTGTGGCTTAAAAAGATCTTATCTCCTGACTTCCTCCCACCTTCCTTTGATCTTGGACTGGTGCCTTCAGTCACTCCATTAGAAGAGGCAGATGGCTCACATCACCCCAGACTTTCCCACCACTAACCTCTGATCTGAAGGTGTTTGTAGATTGATGGAAAAACATTTATTTTTTCCCTCTCAGCAAAACAAATAAAACAACACAGGGGAACAGTTTGACCCAGTTAGAATTTTAAGCAGAATTTTAGCCCTCAGATTCACGGCGTGGACGGACAGAAAGGAAAGGCATTAAGTCAGAAAAGAGGGAAGAAGCCAGGGGCAAAGATGGCAGGCAGAGGAGTGAGGCACATTCCAAATACCAGGGGTAATTCCAAGTGAACTAACTGATCAAACTAAATTGAAAAGGACTTTTTAGTGTGCCTTTGCAGCAAAAGTGAGAAAAGAAAACAAGCAAGTCCCCATCTGTGCTGCCCCAGGGCGCCACGTACTGAGTTTCACAAATCTAATGAAGCAGTCAGGTTAAAATCCAACCTCAGAGTGGATGTGACATGTGGAGAACAGCGAGGTTAGAATAGAGAAGCAGGGCGGTTCCTAATGCAGGTGATTATCCATGTGATAATCATTATATTTACAGGCTTTCCATTTCAGATCTGACATCAAAAATCACAAAGAAGGAGGGATTAAGGAAATAAACAACCCACACGGAGGCTTTCCTGCTCCCTTGAGAGTGTAGCACTTTCATTCATGCATGACAAGCAACAAAAGCAAAATCAAACAGGCCAGGAAAGAGTATTTCTGAGAAGGCTGGATTT
This sequence comes from Aselliscus stoliczkanus, assembly GCA_033961575.1. Classification (NCBI taxonomy): domain Eukaryota; kingdom Metazoa; phylum Chordata; class Mammalia; order Chiroptera; family Hipposideridae; genus Aselliscus; species Aselliscus stoliczkanus. The sequence continues at coordinate 132,803,915 of CM066729.1, forward strand.
CACATTAACACTTCTTTCCATTTTGATAACTTTCACTATTATTCAGCTTCTCAGACAGGTCATATTCTCAGAATCAGTTCCCATCGTTGCCTCTACTATAATACAGTATCATTTTTGGTTTACAATGAATGATACTCACATAATATGTCTTTTACAACAACAAAGTCGTTTTTTCCTTCCTGGAATTGAGTGTTGTGAATAAAATGACATATAATTAAAGTCTTAGGCTCTCATCTACACCACGCTATTTAAGATCTGCAGTAGGCTTAGTGCTTCGCTAACCAGGCTAAAAGGGTGCTACTGAAACAAGTTTTTGAACGGAGGTTTAAAAAAAAGAAAAACAAAGCTGAAATTCATGATTAAAGAAAACTATGGAATACTTACATTAAGAGCTATTTAAAACAAGCCATTCTTAAAAAGCACATCCTCGGATTATACAGGAAGGAAAGGAGAAACTCAAGTGCTTGTTTGTATTATGTATGAAAGACATCTATTTCCTTTATAGTAGTTCCCCCCTTATCCACAGTTTAGCTTTCCGTGGTTTCAGTTACATGTGGTCAGTGGTGCTCCAAAAATATGAAATAGAAAACTCCAGAATTAAACAATTCATTAGTTTTAAATTGAGCACCGCTCTGAATAGCGTGATGAAATATTGCGCCGTCCCGCTCCATCCAACCCAGGTGTGAATCATCCTTTTGTCCATCTTATTGACTGTGTATACACTGCCTCCCATTAATTATTTGGTAGCCATCTTGGTTATCAGATCAACTGCCACAGTATTGCAGAGCTTGCATTCAAGTAACCCTTATTCCACTTAATAATGCCACAATTACATAGCTGTTATTATAGTAATATTATAATTGTTCTATTTTATTAGTTATTGCTGTTAATCTCTTCCTGAGCCGAATTTACAAATTAAAATTGTCATAGGTATGTAGGAAAAAAACATAGTATATATTACCTAGTATACAAGTTTGCTATTATCCATGGTTTCAGGCATCAACTGGGGTCTTAGAACATATCACTCTTAGATAAGGGGAAACAACTGCATTCAACTGAGGAAGAAACTATTTTCTCTGCATTTTGTCTGATAACACCCCAGTTTTAATTTATAAAGTAGAATTATCTGTATTTATAAAGTAGAATTATCTGTATTAATTTATAAAGTAGAATTATTAATATTAAACTAAAACTATAATATCCATATTCTTATTTCAATTGTAATTATTTGTTATTAGTTATATAGAAATGCAAATGATGTATAGATTGACTTTGCATTCTGGATTGCCAAATTTTCTTACTAATTTTAGGAGCTATTATTTTGTTTCTGTAAAAAAAGGTAGTTTTCTATGTTGCTGCTAAACATATCATAATGTTATTTTGAGAAGTTAGCAAATGTCTTAAAAAATAAATCATCTATCTTATTTCCAGGGTAATAAAAAGGGTATAACCAATTACTGCCACTACCATAGCTCGTAACTCTTGCTCTCCCACTTCCATATGTTAGACTCATTCTTTAGTCTCATACATGAGGGTTTCTGAGCACAGGCTAAAACTTCATGGACAGAAACAAAAGGGGAGAAGGTCCAACTTAGGACCAAAGAACGGTACCTTTTGACTATACACAGAAAGCAACCCATTCATCTAAAACAAAGTACTTTTTCTCCAATGCAAGGAGGAAGCAGAAAATTCATTGGGAATCCCCATGGTCCTCACTCACGTCATCCAAGTCCAGAGTTTTGGGAAAATCAATGGGGAAAGGGGCCACCAAAACAGTTCTGTTTTACTCTGTTCATCTCTCTATCTAGTAAGTGTTCAACCCCCTAAGTATAGTTTTAGGATAACAGTATCTTACAGGTATATCACTGCTACACCTATTGCTGACCTTATAATGTCATTATACTTTGACTCAATAATATTTGAAACAATGCTATAAATCCTAAATAGCATGGTGTACATGAGAGTCTAGACAGAATGTTATCTGCCTGTCTGTCTCTCTTCAAATCTATGTATAAAAATCTCTATAATATAAAATTCATGTATTTTGTATACGTTGAGATGTATAATGCTCCCTTGGAAAGGCTTTAAATGCAAGACAATACCCGTCAGGAGGCAGTTACAGGCAAATGGGAAGACTACAAGACTTAGAATCAGAAGACCTACATTAAGGGTCACAATTTCACAGCTTCTCTGTGATGTAATCTTTTTTTTTTTTAAATTGGGTAACTGGGGGAGGGGAACAGCGTTGGGGAATCGGGGAAGGGGAACAGACAAGATGCTGTCCTTTGGTTCTTCAGTCTAGTTGCAGAGGACGTTGCTTCACTGGCCCATGTTGGTATCGTCATTGTGCTCTTCCCAGGTGAGGCAGATCTGTCGCTGGCCTCTGGATGGTCGCTCACCGTGGCTATTGGCAGCTGGCTGGGGGGGGGCTCACGCTGGCTGACGGCCACTCACTGTAGCCTATGGCAGCCCACTGCAGCAGGGGCTGCAGCCAACACCGTCGCCGGGTCTCACAGCCCAGCTCCAGGTGGAGCCGCTGTTAGCTGTAGGAGGCAGCGTCACTGGACCTCATATGCGGGATCCGAACTGGGGCCGCTGGCATCTCAAAACCAGCTCCCAACCAATGTGCCACTCGGCCGGCCCTGTTATGTAATCTTGAGCACATCACTCAATATATCAGTTAATATCAATGAAATTGAGGCTAACAACACCTATTTCAGTGGATTTTTAAAATTTTTTTAAGAGGGCAGTGTCACTGGCTCTCATATGTGGGATCCGAACTGGGGCCGCTGGCGTCCCAGGTCAGCTCTTAACCATCACGCCACTTGGCTGGCCCTCAGTGAATTGTTTATAGGACTAAAAGACATATTTAATGTGAAACTGTAAAATCATTTTGCCTATTGAATTCGAGTTCTTGGTAAGATCTCCAGATAGTTTAAACAAATGATTTCCAGAGCACCTAGAGTACATTCAATGATTTGTCCTATAGATGGATCATATATACAGTAGGCAGCCTCCAAATTGGCTCCCAATGATCCCTGACTGCTAGTATTCGAATCCTTATACAATTCCCTCCCACTGAATGTGGGCTGGACCTAGTGACTTGCTTCTAAAAAATATATGACAAAAGTGATAGAATGTTTTGTTCAACCATCCTTGCTCACATACTCTCCTTCAGCTCTCACTCTAGGGGAAATAGGCTGCCATGTTGTGAATACTCCTCTATCCCTCTGAGGAGGCCCATAGCTAACAACCAGTGACAATCTGAGGCTTGCCAATAGCCATGGAGCCAGTCTGGAAGTGGATCCTCTCTCAGCAGCGCTATGACTACAGCCCTAGCTAACATTTTGGTCATAGCCTTATGAAAGGCTGAGTCAGAGGCACCATTTATATGTGAGGAACCCAAGTCTTAGGTTAAGTAACATGGCCAAATTCAGATATTTTCTCATTCAGATTATGTTAATCCTTAAAAACAATCCTCACAAAATCAAAACAAGCATGGTCAACAGATCAAGCACAGGGTGAGCAAAATATGGAAAGATAATTAGATACATACAATCTAAATGTTTTGTATACTTGATTAGGGTTAATCATTTCTTCAATACAGATATATTATCTGGGATATATTATCTTTTGTACAAAATTCATTTTTTTGCATCAAGTCTATTTTTAATTTACTATATCTTTTGTTATTCTGAAGCAATGGTTACCTGAGATCAAAGAGTAGAATATTTAAGTAGTGCTAGAATCTCTGGGTGAGAAAAATATTATTGAGTCAATATCTAATACCATTATATGGCCCACAACAGGGGTAGAAGTGATATACCTCTAAGTCATGCTGATATTTAATGATAAAGAGCTACACGCTGTTTATTTCTTTTCACACAATTTATCATAAAAGATGTGGCTTAAGCTTCTAAATATTTTTTCATGCTGTCCTTCAGACTACGAATTACCTTTTCTTTATGCTCTCTACAAAATCATTTATATACTTTCTTATGAGACTGCATTAGTGTTATCCTATTTTTAATATCATACTATTTCTGATGAGGAAACATTTTTAATTTGTAAATAATGTAAATGAAAACTAGAGAAAATCATAACTCAAATATGAGCCTGGGAACCCCTTTTAAAAATAAGTTTCATTCACGAAAATATCTGTACTGGCTTTTCCAAATAATATAACATACAACTTTTTGGAGATTTTCAATCTGTGCTGTGACATTTATTACCATATGCTTCCTGTCTGCAGAATACTGAATAGAAATATTATTTAACATTTATTGAGTGCCAAAAAAATCTGTGAGGCAATGTATAAGCTTAAAGACACTTATGGCCCCTATCCAATAGGTTTATAATAAAAATTAGATAGACAGTACATAAATTATACCTCAGTAAACGTGATTGAAAACAACATTAGGCAGCCAAAACACAAGCCAAAAAAATTAGGTTTAGTTTAGAATGTATTTAATCCTTCCACACAGTGATTTATTAGCTGACATGTCTATTCTAGAAAGAAGAGTTGCTCATTCCCACCTTTAAGCATATTTAATAGTGGTAACTAAAGGAAAACAAAGTTAGAAAAAGCACTTCATTAAAATTGGACTAATTAGCTATTTGGGCTAACTTCTAGAACCCAAATTATTCAGTTACTGAAAAAGAGAAGGGATGATACCATAAGAAAATTCTCAGGGTAGTAGTCCTTCTATTGAGTATTTTATTTTCATTTTTAATGAAATAACATGTGCTCGGCACAAAGGAGGCACTCAACAAATGTCGATTTTCTTGATCTCATTTGATTTTATTGATCATAAAAATCCCATAAAATAGGTATTTTTTTCAGGTTTTCACATGTGAAAATCTGAAGGTTCAGAGAGATTAAAGTATGTCCAAGACCATATAATAGGTAATTGTTAGAGCTGGCATTTGGATGTGAGGCTTTCTGAATGGTCTGTGCTGGTCAATTACTGATGAACTCTTAAGTTTTTATATGCCTGAAAAAGTCTTTATTTCATTTTCAGTTTTGAAAGATACTTTTGCTGGGCATAGAATCCTAGGTTGTCAATTTTTTCCTTCAGTGCTCCAACATTTACCTTGCAGTTTTTCCAGATGATAGGACTGCTGTCATTCTTATCTTTATACCTCTGTATATAATGTGTCTTAAAAAACTGGCTGCTTTTAAGACTTTCCCCTTATTATTGATTTTATGTAATTTGATGATGCTCTTTGGTATAGTTTTTTTCCTTGCTTCTTCTGCTTGTGATTTGTTGAGCATCTTGGATTTGTGGGTTTATAGATTTTATCAAATTTGGAACATTTTCAGCCTTTATTACTTTAAATATTTTTCAGTTTTCCCTCCCCCTTCCTCAAACTCTAAATATATATAATTGATGTTGTCACACTGTTTATTGTCTTTTTGGTTTTTTTCCCCCTCAGTGCTTATTTTGCAGAGCTTCTGGTATGTCTTCAAGATCACCAATTACTATTTTTTTCCTTCAGTGTCTAATCTCATTCAGTATATTTTTCATCTTTAGATATTGGATTTTAAAAATATTTTCCATATCTCTCAACAGGCTTACGTTTTCCTATACCTTCTTGATATAGAACATATTTAGAAATGCTAATCTTTGTCAACTAATTCTAACATCAGTGCCATTTTTGAATTCATTTCTATTGACTGATGTTTTTCCTTATTATGGGGTTGTATTTTTCCTACTTCTTTGCATGCCTCATAATTTTTGACTGGATGCTAGATATATACAATTTTATGTTTCTTTTCTTTCTTTCTTTCTTTTTTTTTTGAGGGCAGTGTCACTGGCCCTCTCACGTGGGACCGAACCAGGGCCGCTGGCTTCCCAAGCCAGTGCTTAACCACTGCGCCACTCGGCCGGCCCTACAATTTTATGTTTCTGAGTCCTGGATCTTTTTTGTGTTTCTCTCTACATTTTTGAGGTTTTTTCTAAAATTCAGTTAGGTTACCAGAAAAACATTTTGGTCCTTTCCAAGCTATTTTTAAGTTTTGTTGGGTGACATGAGAGTAACCTTTAATCTAGAGCTAATCTGTAGCCTTACTGATATAATATCTCTTTGAGTACTAAATAAAAATGTCCCAATTATTAGAGGTTTCTCCACTCTGGCTAATGGGGACATAAACTATTATCAGTCTTGTGTGAGTCTGGGGAATAGTCTGCTAAGGTTTTAACTTTGGCCTTGAATGGTTTCCTCACATACATGTGTAATCAGTATTCAGCTGAAGCCTCAGGGGACCCTCTTCAGATATCTAGTTGTGTGCTCTCTTTCTCTGTAGCTCTCTCTTCTCTGGTATATTCTCTTGCAAATTCTAACCACCCTGACCTTCTTAAATTCTCAACTCTGTTTCAATTTAGTTGGACCGATGGGTTTGGGATCCTGCTTCCTGCACTGAAGACTGGCTACTGTGTTTAAGTAGAACACTATGGTGATTGCAAGGATTCCCTCATCTGTTTTCCTTTTCCCAGGGATCACCATCCTGGTTGTCTGTTGTCTAGTGTCTGGAAACTGTTGTTTTATACATTTTGTCTGGTTTTACACTGTTCAAGGAAGAAAGATAAATCTGGCCCCTCTTACTTCATTACTTTCATCAAAAGTTTAGTGTGGATCCATCTTAAAGTATAGATCCTAAACTATCCTGGCACATTCAACAAATCCCTATTTATTGGTTAAAAAAAAGCTTGTCTTGGGCCGGCTGAGTGGCACGGTGGTTAAGCACTGGCTTGGGAAGCCACTGGCCCTGGTTCGGGTCCCACATATGAGGGTCAGTGATACTGCCCTTTTAAAAAAAAAAAGCTTGTCTATCAGGGTAAAGACAAGACATATTGACAATTTATCTTAAGCATCTCATACATTGCTTTTAAATTTTACTGTACAAAGTATATAGTTCCTTTATTTATAGCTGCTGCAATAAATCATAAACATGTTATTTTACCAGCAATCTAAATTTGAAACGCTCTGAAGAATAACCCTACTCAGTTCTAAATCCTCTCTTACTGTATATATCCTATGTTTTTGTCATTTTACTTGTGTTTTACCTTACCAACTAGAAAGCTCTAGAAAGCTAAAAACAAAACCAAACAAAACTTTCATTTTTTCCCCCTGGTCCCTTCTTTGAACAAACAGAGGGATCTACTACAACACGATCAAGACAGTATGCCTTGGGTCAGCAGTCCGTAGGACAAATTCAGCTCACCACTTTTTTTTTTTTCCCAAAGAGAATTTTTATGAGTTTATTTGAGCCAAAATGATGACAACTGTCAGTAAGCAAGATCTCAAATGCTCCTACCTGGTTTTATAAATAAAGTTCTATTGAAACACAGCAATGCACATTCATTTAGATATTGTCTATGTTGCTTTCATGCTATCACAGCAGAGCTGACTAGTTCAACAGAGATCATACTACCGGGACTTTCACAACAAAAGTTTAAAAGTAATAAAACAATGCCAACTCTTGCATTGTGCTATTAGTAGGATTATTTATAAGTTTCAAAACAGACTTATTTCTTCTATATTGAGTCACCAATGAAGAACTGAGTTACCAGAGGGTAAGGAGGGAGGGTAGTGGTAGAAGAGGGAAAAGGGGATCAAATATATGGTGATGAAAGAACTGATTCTCTGTGGTGAAAGCACAAAGCAATATATAGATGATGAATTATAGAAAAAAGAACTGAAGGCCCTATGGAGAGCAGGGTCCAGCCTGCTAGCCTCCAGGTAAGTAAAAATGTATATCTTTTGAGGGGTCTTATTTTTTCCATTCACTGGCAAAAAAATAATAAAATAAATAAGTAAACCTAGAAACCAACTCAGTTATGTTAGAAAGACAGTAAAGACAAAATAAATAACTAAAACTTACGAGTTTAGATACATGGTTAGGTAGGACAATGAAAATAGCATTACTGACCAGTGCTAAACATAAGACAAAAAGAGGAACGGCGGGCCGGCCGAGTGGCGCATTGGTTAAGCGCTGGTTTTGGGATGCCAGCGGCCCCGGTTCGGATCCCACATGAGGGCCAGTGACACTGCCCTCTACAGCTAACAACAGCTCCACCTGGAGCTGGGCTGTGCGAGCCCCGGTGATGGTGTGGGCTGCAGCCCCTGCTGCAGTGGGCTGCCATAGGCTGCGGTGAGTGGCCCGCAGCCAGCGTGAGCGGCTGGCAGCCAAGCGTGAGCTGCCAATAGCCGCGATGAGCGATATCAAGAGGCCAGCGACCGATCTGCCTGATCCGGGAAGAGCGCAATGACGATACCAACAGTGAAGCAACATCCTCCGCAACTAAACTGAAGAACAAGAAGACGGCAACTTGTCTGTTCCCCTTCCCCGATTCCCCAACGCTGTTCCCCTCCACCAATTCCCCAATAAAATCTTTAAAAAAAAAAAAAAAAAAAAAAAAGAGGAACGGAAGACCTCAGATGAGGAGAGATCAACATTATTATTATTATTATTATTATTATTATTTTTTACTAAAGGAGAGGGAGCTTAACTCCCCACTCCTTTCTTTTTCTTTTTCTTTTTGAGGGCAGTGTCACTGGCCCTCACATGTGGGACCCGAACTGGGGCCGCTGGCTTCCCAAGCCAGCGCCCAACCACTGCACCACTTGGCCGGCCCGTGGTTAAGTGTCTAATCATTCCTTTTCTTCAGTTCAAATGTGCACCAATGTCCTTTATATTTTCCGTATTCCATGTACAGTGCTTCCTAAGTTGTCAGGGTGTACTAATCACTGACACTATAACTACCACCCTCCAGGCCACTCTAATGGCCCTAACTTATTCTAGTACTCAATATTAACTCTTAAAAAATAAGGTAGGGCCGGCTGAGTGGTGTGTTGGTTAAGAGCTGGCTTGGGACGCCGGCTCTGAGCAGCAGAGCCCCAGTTCGGATCCCACATATGAGGGCCAGTGACACTATCCTCTACAGCTAAGATGGTGAACAAAAGCTCCACCTGGAGCTGGGCTGCTGTGAGTCCCAGGGGACGGCATAGCTGCAGTCCCTGCTGCAGTGGGCTGCCATAGGCTACAGTGAGTGGCTGGCAGCCAGCGTGAGCGGCTGGTAGCTGGTGTGAGCTACCAAGAGCCTCTGTGAGGGGCCGTCCAGAGGCTGGCGACCGATCTGCCTCACCCGAGAAGAGCATAATGATGATACCAACTCAGGCCAGTGAAGCAATATCCTCCACAACTAGACTGAAGAACGAAAGGACAGCAACTTGTATGTTCCCTTTCCCCGGTTCCCCAATGCTGTTCCCCTCCCCCAATTCCCCAATAAAATCTTTAAAAACAATAAAAAAATAAGGTAAAAAAACCAAACAATATATAAAACTCGGAAATAGGAGAAAGTCCAAGATGGTGGATTACATAAACACTATGCGTAGCACCTCTCAGGATCACACTGAAATTACAAATAAATTATAGAACAATTAACCTCAAGAATCATCTTAAGACTAGTTGAACAGAGCCCCTATAACAAAGGATATAAAGAAGAGGCCACATCAATACTGGTAGGAGGGGCAGAGACGTGAAATAGGCTGACCCCTGTCTTTTGGAAACATAAACAGTATCAACAAATCTTTAACAACCTCATCAGGAGAAAAAGAGGGAGGAACCAAACAAATAAAATCAGAAATGAGAGAGAAGTTACAACTGACCACACAGAAATACAAAAAAAAAAAAAAAAAAAAAAAAAAGGAAAAGAAAATATTATGAGCAATGATACACCAACATATTGGACGACCTGGAAGAAATGGATAAATTGCTAGAAGCATATAATCTTCCAAAGCTGAATCAAGAATAAACAGAAAATCTAAACAGACAAGTTACTACTACTGAAATCAATTCAGTAATCAGCATGCTCCTCCCCCCAAAAAAAGTCCTGGACCAGATGGCTTCAAAGGTGAATTTTACCAAATATTCAAAAAAGAATTAACACCTATTCTTCTCAAATATTCCTAAACATTCAAGTGGAGGGAAGATTTCCAACCTCATTCTAAGAGGCCACCATCACCCTGATTCCAAAACCAGACAAAGGCATTACAAAAAGAGAAAACTATAGGCCAATATCCCGGATGAACACAGATGCAAAATCCTCAACAAAATATTAGCAAACTGCATTCAGCAATACATTAAAAAGATCATACGCCATGATCAAGTGGGATTCATTCCTGGTATGTAAGCTTGGTTCAATATCTGCAAATCAATTAACGTGATACACCACATACACTAAATGAAAGATAAAAATCATATGGTCATATCAATAGGTGCAGAAAAAGCATTTGACAAAATCCAGCACCCATATATGATAAAAACTCTCAGCAAATTGGGAATAGAGGGAACATATCACAACATAATAAAGGCCATCTATGACAAACCACAGCTAATATCATACTCAATGGGGAAAAGCTAAAAGCATCCTCCTTAATATCAGGAACAAGACAAGGATATCCACTTTTATTCAGCATAGTACTGGAAGTCCTAGTCACCGCAATCAGGCAAGGAAAAGAAATAAAAGGCATCCAAATGGGAAGAGAAGAAGTAAAACTGTCATTATTTGCAGATGACATGATACTATATACGTATAGAGTACGCAAAAGATTCTACCAGTAAACTATTAGATTCATAAATGAACTCAGTAAAGTAGCAGGGTACAAAATTAATACTCAGAAATTGGTTGCAGTTTACACACCAATAATGAACCATCAGAAGGAGAAATTGTAAATATGATTGTACTTACAATTGCATCAAAAAATACTTAGGAATAAATTTTACCAAGGAATAAAATACCTGTATTTAGAAAATTATAACACATTGATAAGAGAAATTAAAGAAGAATACAAGTAAATGAAAACATATACAATGCTCAGGGATAGGAAGAATTAATATAGTTAAAATGTACATATGACCCAAAGCAATATGTAGGTTCAGTGCAATCTCTATCAAAACACCAATGGCATTTTTCACAGAACTAGAACAAATGATCCTAAAATTTATATGGAACCATAAAAGACCCTGAATAGCCATGGCAATCCTGAAAAAGAAGAACAAATCTGAAGGTATTATGCTACCTGATATCAAATTATACTACAAGTCCATAGTAATCAAAACAGCATGGTATTGGCATAAAAATGAACACATACATCAATGGAACAGAACAGATAACCCAGATAAATCCATTATGGTCATTTAATCTTTGACAAAGGAAGCAAGAGTTCACAGTGGCGTAAAGATAATCTATTCAATAAATGTTGAAAACTGGACAGATACATGCAAAAAAATGAAACTCGATTACTATCTTATGCCATATACGTAAACTGTGTTTAAGGCTTAACCATAAAATTCCTAGAAGAAAATATAGGAAGTAAACTCTCAAACATTACCCTTAGTAATACTGGGTTGTCAGAAAATTCATGACACATTTTTGCAACAGAAAACATAGAAAAATATGTCATGACTCTTCTGACAACCCAATATTTTTACTGATATATATACCCTCTGGCAAGGGAAACAAAAGAAAAAATAAACAAATGGGACTGCATTAAACTAAAAAGATTTTTCACAGCAAAAAAACCCATTAACAAAACGAAAAGACAACGTCCTACTGAATGGGAAAAGATATTTGCCAATGATACATCTGATAAGGGGTTACTATCCAAAATCTATAAAAAAAAACTCATACAACTTAACACCCAAAATACAAACAATCCAATAAAAAAATGGGCAGAGGACCTGAACAGACATTTCTCCAAAGAGGACATACAGATGGCCAATAGACATATGAAAAGAATCTTAAAGTCACTAATCATCAGAGGAATGCAAATTAAAAACACAATGAAATGCCACCACACTCTTGTCAGAAAGACCATCATCAATCAATCAACAAACAACAAGTGTTGGTAAGGATGTGGAGAAAAGGGAACTCTTGTGCACTATTGGTGGGATTGTAAATTGGTGCAGCCACTATTGAAAACAGTATGCAGGTTCCTCAAAAAATTAAAATAGAACTACCTGATGACCCAGCAATTCCACTCCTGGGTATTTATCCAAAGAAATACAAAACACTAATTCAGAAAAATATATGCACCACTATGTTAACTGCAGTGATATTCACAATAGTCAAGAAATGGAAACATGGCCGGCTGAATGGTGCGTTGGTTAGGAGTTGGCTTGTGACGCCAGCTCTGAGCAGCAGGGGCTCAGTTCAGTTCCCACATGTGAGAGTCAGTAACATTGGGCCCTCTACAGCAAAGATGGTGAACAACAGCTCGACCTGGAGCTGGCTGCCATGAGTCGCAGGTGACGGTGTAGGCTGCAGAGGGGCTGGCTGGCAGCTGGCGTGCGCTTTCGTGAGCTGCTGTGAGCCACCGTGAGTGGCCGTCCAATGGCCGGCGAGCGACTGCCTCACCCAGGAAGAATGCCATGATAATACTGACATGGGCCAGTGAAGTGACGTCCTCCACAACTAGACTGAAGAACAAAAGGACAGCCAACTTGTCTGTTCCCCTTCCCTGATTTCCCAACACTATTCCCCTCTCCCAATTCCCCAATAAAAATCTAAAAAAAAAAGAATAAATGGAAACAACCGAAATACCCATCAACAGACGTCAACTGGATAAAGAAATTGTAGTACATTTATACAATAAAGTATTACTCTGCCATAAAAATGAATGAAATCTTACCATTTGCTACAACATGAATGGAGCTAAAGAGTATTATGCTAAGTGAAAGCAGTAAGACTGAGAAAGACAAATATAATATGATTACACTTACATGCAGAATCTAAAGAACAGAATAAACATACAAACAAAACAGAAAGACTCATATATACAGAGAACAAACTGATGGTTGCTAGATGGGAGGGGGGTTGGGAGGATGAGTGAAAAAGGTGAAGGGATTAGAAAGTAAAAATTGGTAGTTACAAATAGTAATGGGGATGTAAAGTACAGTATGGGGAATATAGTCAATAATGTACAAACTATGTATAGTATCACATAGGTACTAGACTTATCGGTGGGTTACTTCTTAAATTATACAAATGCCTAACCATTACACTGTACACCTGAAACTAATATAATATTGAATCTCAACTATAATTAAAATATATATATATTTTACACATTTATGTATATTTATTGTGTTTATTTATATATACACATAAATAGTCACAGGATGGAGCTGGCCAAGTGGCGCGTTGGTTAAGAGTTAGATTGGGGGGGAGGGGCAAGATGGCGGCTGTGAGGAGGGCTCCATGAAATCTCCCCTGGAAATATCCACAATTTGAACTTCTAATACGCTTCAAAGAGACATCTACTCATCACACAGAGCGACTAAGAGTTCCACACAAGGATTGCTGGACGGTGGGCAGGCCGGGCGAGTAGGGGAAGGCGGTGAGGCGCCTGAGGTGCAGCCCGCACCCGCGGCTGCTGAGTCACGGTGAGTGTTCCCTGGCTCGCTCCCTGCGGCCCGCGGCCCACCTCGAGTTCAGCAAGAGCACGTTGGTTTGCAGTCTGAGGCAGAAGCCTCAGGCCGTGCGAGTGCGGGAGGAGAGAGAGGAGACGACTGTGCAGAGGGACGAGCTGTACCCGCGGCTCGCCGGGTCCCCAGGAAGCAGGGTGCAGAGTCCCGCAGCGGCAGGGCAAGATCAGTCCCTGCACCCTCCCGGTTCAGGGATCAGTCTCTGTGCCCACCGGGTCCCGCGGAGCGCGGAGGCCTGAAACCCGGGAGCAGGGGAAACCAGAGGACTCGCCCGCGGAGACGCAGAGCGCGCCGGGCAGAGACGCAGGTCCCTGAGAGACGGAGCGGGGATCGGAGCCGCGTGGAAAGGTGTGCGCAGTCCCCTGAACCCCGGCGGCAGTCCCTCCAGGAGCGCAGCAGGAGAACGGCGCGGGCGGGCGCCGGCTCCAAGGCAGAAGCCTTAAACCCGGGAGCAGGGGAAACACAGGACTCGCCCGCGGAGACGCAGCGCGCCGGCCCGAGTCACAGGTCTCGGAGAGACGGAGCGGGGATCGGAGACACGCGGCACGGTGCGCACAGTCCCCTAAATCCCGGCAGACCGTTTGGGAGAACAGCAGGAGATCCGCGCGGGCGCGCCGGCTCCGAGGCAGAAGCCTGGAACCCAGGAGCAGGGGAAAGAGAGGACTCGCTCGGACAAGCAGCGCGCCGGGTGGAGACGCAGGTACCCGAGAGACGGAGCGGGGATCTGAGCCTCGGGGCAGGGGGCTTGCAGTCCCTTAAACCCCGACAGTCTCTTCGGGAGAGCAGCAGGAGCACCGCGGGCGCGCGCCGGCTCCAAGGCAGAAGCCTGAAACCCGGGAGCAGGGGAAAAAGAAGGCTCACTCGGACACGCAGCCCGCCGAGCAGAGACGCAGGTCCCCGAGAGACGCGGAGCGGGGATCTTGGCCACACGGTAGGGTGCGCGCAATTCCCTAAATCCCGGCAGACCCTTTGGGAGAGCAGCAGGAACTCCGCTGGAGCATAAGAGGCAAAGGCCTTAGCTTGAAACAGTGTTGGAACTGTGGCTTTGTTTATTTTTATGTTTTTTATTTTTTTCCCCTTTTTCTACTCTTGAACAGAAAGAAAAAAAAAAAAACCCAATAACTCACCCACTCCCACAAACTTTGGCCCCCGCCAAGACAGTCTTAAACTGACTCCTGAATGGAGCAATAGGGGCAGACTAGGAAGATATCCTTACCTGCAGGGGGTTGAGAATTTCCACCCAGTAAAGGCTGCAGAGTGAGACTACCTACCCCGCCCCCACCTTTATGCAAGGCTTGGGAGGCAGGGCAGGTTCATCTGCTGAGGCACTAATTAACAGATTCTTAGCAGCAGGCTTTTGGTAGTGATGAATTCTTTAATTCTCCACGGCTGTCAACCCAAAGGGTACCCAGAGACACTCATTGAGCCTTTGGGGGTGCAGCCTGTCTTGGGACAGGCAAAAGCAAAAAGGCAGTGACTTTGTAAAAACCACCAATCACACGTCACAACCACACTCAAGTACAGCAAACCTGCAGTGCCAGGATTACGCTAGGCATCAGGTGGCCTACTGTTCCCACAAGACGCACAGGAATTTTTGTACAGCAGACAAACTGAAGAGAGCTTGGTGGACTTTAGCCTAGACCAGCACGGGTATTTTTGGTTTGTTTGGTTTTATTCTGTTTTGTTTTCCCTTTATTGGCTGCTTATCTTGGTTGTTTTTGGTTTTTATTTCTATTTCATTCTAATCATAGTGTAGTTTTTAATATAGGCATATATATATAGGTGTATATAGGTGAATATATGTCCATATATATGGGTGTGTAGACAAATATATATATATATATTTTTTTTTCCTTTTTCTTTTTCTTTTTCTTTCTTTTCTTTTTCTTTTTTCCCCACCCTCACTTTCTCTCTTATTTTATTCATTCTTCTCACTGCTATACTTTTCCTCTTTTCCTTTTTTCTGCAAATTTTATTTTTTAAATTTTTCTTACTTTTTTATTATTATTTTAGTTTATTTTTATTTTTTATTTTTTAGGTATAGCTAATCGGTTTCTCATGTTTATTCTATTTTTTATTTTAGGATATTGTATTTTATTTTGTTTCCTCTTCTGTTATTATTGAATATGTGGTTTTTGTTTTGTTTCTGTTTGTTTTCTTCATTAGTATGATTGATATTTCTGTACAAGTTGACTGTAGTTTGATGGTTGGTTGTTTTTACTTGTGCGAGCATTTGGTTTCCTTTGGTGGCTGCGGAGGTTGTTCTTGTTGATCTGTTATGCTCTAAAATCACTCTGCAGCAGTGGGTCCAAACAAACAGACACAAGAATCATATACCCGGAGGCCAACTTTAGATAAAACTAGAGCATTTCTGGGTTTGACATACAAGAGTCACACCCAAAAAGAAGTTACTACAGGTACTAAGACCCATAGGGTCCAAGTTTCATCAGAGGGGTCAATCCTCTCACAGCAGCTCATAAACTGCAGAAGCTGCTGATCCTCACAGCTAATCAATCTGGGAGTCAATCCCACCTACTGACAAACCAAAAGTAATCAAAACTAAAATTTCAACAAGTGAGGATGCACGACACAAGGAACACCTCAGATACAAGCACAGGAGAATAGGGAGACTGAGTAATTCAAATATAAAGGACACACACCATATAAGTTTACCCAGAAAAGACTGAGAAATCTGGGGGATCTATCTGTTATATTGAAGCAAACACAAAGAGTAAGCCAGAATGGGGAGACAAAGAAACACAACACAAATAAAAGAACAGAAGAAACTTCCTGAATCAGTGGAAATAGAGGAAATAGAGGTAACCAACCTATCGGAGACAGAGTTCAGAACACTGATTATTAGAATGTTCAAAGAAATTAATGAAAATATAAAGAAGGATAGAGAAATCATGAAAAGCAACCAGCTAGAACTTAAGAACACAATTACTGAATTAAATAACAAACTTGATGGAATCACTAGCAGACTGGATGAAGCAGAAAATCGAATCAGTGACTTAGAAGACAAAATAGCAGAGATGACCCATGCGGTACAACAAAAAGAAAAAAGAATGAAAAACATGGAAAATAGTTTAAGAGAGCTGGGGGACAACATCAGACGCAATAACGTAAGGGTCATTGGAGTACCAGAAGGAGAAGAGAGGGAGCAAGGGATTGAGAATATATTTGAAGTAATAATGTCTGAAAACTTCCCTAACCTGGCAAAGGACATTGAAATACAAGCCCAGGAAGTGCAGAGAGTTCCAAACAGGATGATTCCAAACAGGCCCACTCCAAGACACATTATAGTGAAAATGGCAAGGGTTAAGGACAAAGACAGAATCCTTAAAGCAGCAAGGGAAAGGCAGCAAGTTACTTACAAGGGTACCCCCATAAGATTATCAGCTGACTTTTCTACAGAAACTTTGCAGGCCAGGAGAGAGTGGCAGGAGGTTTTCAAAGTGATGAAAAATAAAGGCCTACAACCAAGATTGCTGTATCCAGCAAGGTTATCATTTAAAATCGAAAGCGAGATAAGGAGCTTTGCAGAAAAAAATAAGTTAAAGGAATTCATTACCACCAAGCCAGCTTTGCAGGAAATGCTAAAAGGGCTTCTTTAAGTAGAAGAGGAAAACAACCTATGAAAGACTACGAACACAAATAAGAAAATGGCAATAAATACACACCTATCAATAATCACATTAAATGTAAATGGATTAAATGCTCCAATAAAAAGACATAGGGTGGCTGAATGGATAAGAAAGCAAGACCCCAGTATATGCTGTATACAAGAGACTCACCTCAGATCCAAAGACTCATACAGGCTGAAAGTAAAGGGATGGAGTAAAATATTTCATGCAAATGGTACTGAGAAAAAAGCTGGAGTAGCGATACTTATATCAGATAAAATGGACTTTAAATTGAAGAATATAACAAAGGACAAAGAAGGACACTTCATAGTAATGAAGGGATCGATCCAACAAGAGGACATAACTCTAGTAAACATCTATGCACCTAACATAGGAGCCCCTAAATATATAAAACAGATATTGTCAGACATAAAGACAGAGATCAACAGTAACACTATCATAGTAGGGGACTTCAACACCCTGCTGTCACTAATGGACAGATCCTCCAGACAGAAAATCAATGTGGAAACAGCGACCTTAAATGACACATTAGACCAGCTGGATTTAACAGACATTTTCAGAGCATTTCATCCCAAAGCTACAGAATATACGTTCTTTTCAAGTGCACATGGAACATTTTCTAAGATAGACCACATGTTAGGCCACAAAACAAGTCTCAATAAATTTAAGAAGATTGAAATCATTTCAACTGTATTCTCTGACCACAATGCTATGAAACTAGAAATCAATTATAAGAAGAAATCCGGGAAGCTGACAAATAAATGGAGGCTAAACAATATGCTATTAAATAGTGAGTGGGTCACAAATGAGATCAAAGAGGAAATCAAAAGATACCTCGAGACAAACGAAAATGAAAACACCACGACCCAAAATCTCTGGGATGCTGCGAAAGCAGTCCTAAGAGGGAAGTTTATAGCAGTGCAGGCCTACCTAAAGAAGGAAGAAAAATCTCAAATCAACAGGTTATCCTTACACCTAAGGGAACTGGAAAAAGAACAGCAAAAGAGGCCCTAGGGAGTACAAGAAAGGAGATAATAAAGACCAGAGCAGAAATAAACAATATAGAGAACAGAAAAACAATTCAAAGATCAATGAAACCAAGAGCTGGTTTCTTGAGAAGATAAACAAAATTGACAAACCTCTAGCCAGGCTCATCAAAAAAAAAAAAGAGAGAGGACTCAAATTAGCAAAATCAGGAATGAAAGAGGGGAAATGACTACAGACATCACAGAAATACAAAAAATTCTAAGAAATTACTATGAGCAACTATATGCCAACAAATTTGACAATCTGGATGAAATGGATAATTTTCTAGAAGCATACAACCTTCCAAAGCTAACACAAGAAGAAACAGAAAATCTAAATACCCTGATTACTACCAAGGAAATTGAATCAGTAATTGACAAGCTCCCAAAAAACAAAAGCCCTGGACCAGAAGGCTTCACAAGTGAATTTTATCAAACATTCAAAAAAGAACTATCACCTATTCTTCTCAAACTATTCCAAAAAATCCAGAATGAGGGAAGGCTCCCAAACTCTTTTTATGAATCCTCTATCACCCTGATTCCAAAACCAGATAAAGACATCACAAAAAAGGAAAACTACAGGCCAATCTCCTGATGAATATAGATGCAAAAATTCTCAATAAAATATTAGCAAACAGAATTCAGCAATATATTAAGAAGATCATACATCATGATCAAGTGGGATTCATCCCTAGTGCGCAAGGCTGGTTCAACATCCGTAAATCAATTAATGTGATACACCACATCAACAAAATGAAGGATAAAGATCACATGGTCATTTCAATAGATGCAGAAAAAGCATTTGACAAAATCCAACAGCCATTTATGCTAAAAACCCTTAGCAAAGTGGGAATACAGGGATCATATCTCAACATAATAAAAGCCATATATGATAAACCTACAGCTAACATCATACTCAATGGGGAAAAGCTAAAACCATTCCCCTTAAGATCAGGAACAAGACAAGGCTGTCCACTTTCTCCTCTTTTATTCAACATAGTGCTGGAAGTTCTAGCCACAGCAATCAGACAACAAAAAGAAATAAAAGGCATCCAAATTGGCAAGGAAGAAGTAAAATTGTCATTATATGCAGATGACATGATACTGTATATAGAGAACCCCAAAGACTCCATCAAAAAACTATTGGAACTGATAGATGAATTCAGTAAAGTAGCAGGATATAAAATCAATGTTCAGAAATCGGTGGCATTTGCATATACCAATAATAAACTAATGGAAAGAGAAATTAAGAAAACTGTCCCATTTACAATTGCGTCAAGAACTATAAAATACCTAGGAATAAATTTAACCAAAGAAGTGAAAGATCTGTACTCAGAAAATTATAAGACACTGAAGAAAGAAATCATAGAAGATACAAATAAATGGAAACACCTACCATGCTCATGGATAGGAAGAATTAATATAGTTAAAATGTCCATACTGCCTAAAGCAATATATAGATTCAATGCAATTCCTATCAAACTACCAAGGGCATTTTTCACAGAAATAGAAAATATAATCCTAAAGTTTATATGGAATCATAAAAGACCCAGAATAGCCTCGGCAATTCTGAGGAATAAAAACAAAGTCGGGGGGATCACGCTACCAGACATCAAAACCTACTACAAGGCCACAGTAATCAAGACAGTTTGGTATTGGCATAAAAACAGGCACATCGATCAGTGGAACAGAACAGAGAGCCCAGAAATAAATCCAAGCATTTACGGAGAGTTAATCTATGACAAGGGAAGCAAGAATTTACACTGGAGTAAAGATAGTCTATTCAATAAATGGTGCTGGGAAAATTGGACTGACACATGCAAAAAAATGAAACTGGATCATTTCCTTACGCCTTATACAAGAACAAATTCAAAATGGATTAAAGATTTAAATGTAAGACCTGAAACCATAAAAATCCTAAATGAAAATATAGGGAGTACATTTGCAGACATTACCCGGAGCAATATTTTTACTGATACATCGCTACGGTCTAGGGAAGTAAAAGAAAAAAATGAACATATGGGATTATATCAGACTTAAAAGTTTTTTCACAACAAAGGAAACCATTAATAAAACAAAAAGGAAGCCTACTGAATGGGAGAATATATTTGCCAACGATATATCTGATAAGGGGTTAATATCCAAAATTTATAAAACACTCATGAAACTCAACACCAAAAAAACAAACAACCCAATTAAAAAATGGGCAGAAGATATGAAGAGACATTTCTCTAAAGAGGACATACAGATGGCCAACAGGCATATGAACAAAAGTTCAACCTCACTGGTCATTAGGGAAATGCAAATAAAAACCACCATGAGATACCACCTCACTCCAGTCAGAATGGCTATCATCAACAAATCAACAAACAACAAGTGCTGGCGGGGCTGTGGGGAAAAGGGGACCCTGCTGCACTGTTGGTGGGACTGCAGATTGGTGCAGCCACTATGGAAGTCAGTATGGAGGTATCTCAAAGAACTGGAAATAGAGCTACCGTTTGACCCAGCAATTCCACTTCTAGGTATTTATCCTGAAAAAACCAAGACACTTATTCAAAAAAAGTTATGCACCCCGATGTTCATAGCAGCACAATTTACAATAGCTAAGACTTGGAAACAACCAAAATGCCCGTCAGTAGATGACTGGATTAAGAAACTGTGGTATATTTATACAATGGAGTATTACTCCGCTATAAAGAAGAATGAAATCGTGCCATTTGCAATGATATGGATGGACCTAGAGACTATAATGTTGAGTGAAATAAGTCAGTCAGAGAAGGACAAATACCATATGATCTCACTTATATGTGGAATATGAAAAACTGTATGAATGAGCAAAGTAAACAGAAACTGTCTCATAGATATAGAGGAAAAATCAGGGTTGCTAATTTGGAGAGGAATGGGGATGAGGGAGAAGGGGAAGGGATTAGACAGCAAAAATAGGCAACTACAATATTGCTACTGGGATAGGAAAAACAGTTTGGGGAATATAATTAATAATGTTGTAAATATTCTGTGGAATGTCAGATGATCACAGGTCTTGTTAGGGAGACCATTTCATGGATGGAGTAGAGGTTTGATCACTGCACTGTATTACTAAAGTGGAGGTGGTATTCCTACTGTAATTGAATATATATAGATAGTCACGGGATGTGGATTATACTGTGAAAGAGAGTCAGAGGAAGAGTAATAGATATATATGATATGGGGGGGTGTGAGGTGGTGTATTGGGGGTGGGGGGTTGTCACTTTGAGGGGTAAAATGTATAACTATTGCACTGTGTTGTACACCTGAAACTAATTAAAAAATAAATAAATAAAAAAATAATAAAAAAAAAAAAGAAAAGAGTTAGATTGGGATGCCAGCTCTGATCAGCAGGACCTGGTTCAGATCCCACATGAGGAAGAATGACGCTGCGCCCTCTACAGGTAAGATGGGGAACAACAGCTCAGCTCAGAGCTGGGCTGCCGTGAGTCACTGGTGCTGGCATAGGCTGCAGTGGGGCTGGCCGGCTGCTGCACTTTCGTGAGCTGCCATGAGCCGCCGTGAGTGGCCGTCCAATGGCTGGTGAGCGGCTGCCTCACCCCGGAAGAGCACAATGAAAATACCAACATGGGCCAGTGAAGCGACGTCCTCCACAACTAGACTGAAGAACAAAAGGACAGCAACTTGTCTGTTTCTATTCTCTGATTCCCAATGCTGTTTCTTCCCCCAATTCCCCAATAAAATCTTTTAAAACAAAAAATAGTCATGGGAATGTAAAGTACAACATAGGGAATATAGTCAGTGGTATTGTTACAGCTATGTACCGTGTCAGAGGGGTAGTAGACTTTATGGTGTGTAAATGTCTAATCATTATGTTGTTTTGCACACCTGAAACTAATAAAAAACACAGACATGGACAAACAGTGTACAGTCTTTTTTTTTTTTTTTTTTAAAGATTTTATTGGGGAATTGGTGGAGGGGAACAGCATTGGGGAATCGGGGAAGGGGAACAGACAAGTTGCCGTCTTCTTGTTCTTCAGTTTAGTTGCGGAGGATGTTGCTTCACTGTTGGTATCGTCATTGCGCTCTTCCCGGATGAGGCAGATCGGTCGCTGGCCTCTGGATGTCGCTCATCGCAGCTATTGGCAGCTCACGCTTGGCTGCCAGCCGCTCACGCTGGCTGCGGGCCATTCACTGCAGCCTATGGCAGCCCACTGCAGCAGGGGCTGCAGCCCACACCATCACCGGGCTCGCACAGCCCAGCTCCAGGTGGAGCTGTTGTTAGCTGTAGAGGGCAGTGTCACTGGCCCTCATGTGGGATCCGAACCGGGGCCGCTGGCATCCCAAAACCAGCGCTTAACCGATGCGCCACTCGGCCGGCCCTACAGTCTTTTTTAAAACTTCACTGTGAGTAAAGTGGCAAGGGTAAGGTGTGAGATATGATAGAGTAATAGGATTTTAAAAAGAGAGCACCAGTTTCTAGATGTTTTGACTCTAACTGCAGGACCCATCACAAAAGCTCCTCTATTTCTTGGGTTTTTGGGTCTTTGGAGGAAGAAGCGTGAACAGAGTTGGAAATCCCAGTAACATTCATAGTCCAAAATATTACTGGATTAAATAAAAAAAGGAACTTATAGGCTTACATTGTGATTTATTAATATAAAATATACAGTAAGAACAGAAGCATCTGTTCTCATACCTCTAGTGAAATAAAAGGTCATTTTCCCCAGGTCAGAATTTTAGCCTATGGATACGTATATTACACATCCCATCCAAACATCACCAATAACCAGTACTGTCGTCTTCCTTCTTGCCAGCTGACTCACAATAATTATATACAGAGTATACTGAATGCTGCCCTAGAAACAATTCCAATATAAATAAACTTAAAATTTTCAGTGGGAAGTAGCAAGGATAGTTATCGAAGTCACAATCAACACAGAGGTTAAGAAAAACTAAAACAAAAATAACAATGAAACTACAAAGAAGTCAAAGGAAAAAAACCTCTAATGTTCATGAAAAAGAAATCAGCTAAATGTACAAGTCAGGTTATTAAAAAAAAAAAAACCACTAGAAAAATGATAGAAAACACTCAACAAGGCATGTAGCAGGTACTCAAGGAACGTTAAATTGCAAAGAATGATTCAGCTACCCTTGTTGTATGAAAAAGAGATAAGTTTGAAAAGATACTGAATACTTCAGAAAAGATCATACTGCATTTGATAAAGAGATGGGAGACAATCATCTTAGTCTATAAACTAGAATTAGAAAATGTCTATCTTTCTACCTCTCAAACCTCTTTTTAGAAACCGAGGTAACACATTTCCAATCCTAGTGATTGCTTTAGGTGTTTTGTAGTCTCCATGACAAAGGGAAGATGAATTTGGGTATCAAGAACACATTGGGAAGTGAAGGTAATATGGTACAGAGGTAGTAGTAACAAGTACTAATAATTTTATTGTACAGAAAGAACGTGATAAAGATATTGGGCTAACAGATGGGATTTTGTTAACAATTCTGACTCATTGTGCATAGAATTACACATATAGGCTTTCTACATCCAACTCAGAAACTATTTTTTCATTGGTTACCAATCTTGGCCTTTTTTCTTGACCTTTTCGAATAGGATCTCTTTTCTTGAGGGTAGGATTTCTGCATAGTATAAAATTTAGGAATAAAACTCTCCTGTTTTTTTTTTTTTTTTTTTTTTTTGTTGTGTATCTTCTTTCCCTTTCTTTATCACCTTTCTGTTCTTATTTGTTTCTTTTCTTATTTGTTACATTCCCTAAATATAGTGTTCTCCAGAAATTCAGCTATCAACTGTCCAATCTTTTCTCTCTTTACCTTTTTGGGAGTAATTTCCTTTATTCCTTTCATTTGATGCCATTTTAAGACATCTTGCCCCACTTCCAGACACTTTTTTTAAAATTAAAGTTTATCAGGGTGATAATTTTTAGTAAAGTTACATAGGTTTCAACTGTACAATTCTGTAATGCATCATCTATATATCATGTTGTGTTTATCACCCAGCGTCAGTTCTTGTATCATTCTAGACACTTTTGACACTTTCTTTTTTGTACTGGACAGCTTCCAAGTTCTGCCAAGTACATTTCATAAGCATAAAGCCTATAAGATCAATAGCCTGCTTCCATTTCTACCAATGAGAACCTAGATCAGGCCTGCATTACTGGTTGCCTAGTTACTGCTATTCTCTCTTAACCAGTCTCTGGTACCAGTCACACTCAGTTTGAATGACCATTAGATTCATCTTCCTAAGTATCAACTCTGATTAGCCTTTGCTCAAAAAGTTACCTGCTGCTTCCTGATGAAAGTCCTAGTTCCACAGCCTGACTTTCAAAGGTCCTCCATAATGTGCCCCTACTTTTCCTTTCTAGCCTGATCTTTTACATAATCTTCTTATACACGTACCAGATGCCATTCAAACTAGAATACTTGCTATTCTCTGAATATGGCCCCAGGCTTTTTTGCCTTCTTGCTGCCTTGCACATGTAGGCACTAAATGAATTAGAATATCCTTCAACCACCCTTGTCAAAATCCTACCAATCCCTCCAGGGTTAGTTTAGCCATCTTCTGCTTAATGGAAGCCTTTCTGAATTGCTCATGGTCTCTTCTTTCCTACCTCCAAAAGCAGCTTTTTGCACTGCAGAAAGTTTTGCTCAATTTGTAAAGGTTTCTCTTATGGCAATGATGTGCCGACTGAAAACATAGTTATTTGTACAGACTGCTTATCTCTACAACTGGATTATAAATTCTTAGTGCAGAAACACTTTTTCACGTTGTATCCTCAAAGCATCTAACATATTGCTCTGCACAGAAGAGACAATAACTCCTTGTTGATTTACCAAATGCTAAGGACAAAGCGCTTGCCTACACTAAACAAAGTGGAAAAATACCTCTGCATTAGATTAACAATGACTCGATTTCTTGTGGTTCATCCATCATTACTAAGATCAGAGATGACTGACTTAGTATTCTGCGTATGGCTCTACTACGCTATGACTTACAATGCATTATAATTTATTTACATGGTCTCTTTCATCCCCAAGTTTGTGAGCTTCTTGAGAACTAAGTTTTAGATCATATCTAGAACTGTGCCTCACACATAGTATGAATTAAATAAATGTGCATTTGTTTTTTGTTTTTTTTTGAGGGCAGTGTCACTGGCCCTCACATGTTGGACCCGAACCGGGGCCGCTGGCTTTCCAAGCCAGCGCTTAACCACCGCGTCACTCGGGGGGGCCCTAATAAATGTGCATTTGAATGCGTTAAACTGATTAATTTAAAGAATCTTATTTTAAAAAGGCAGATCTTTCTACCTATGTGCATTGGGATTTTCAAGAATGAGAGCTAACATTTGGCTAAAAACTTAATAAACTGCTGGTCTGATGTATTGGGTGAGAGTCTTTATGCAATCCATATCTTGTGCCATATCTGCAGTTGTGCTGCTCTGGGAAGTTGCTGTGAAGGATTTTGGCATTTGTCTCATTTCTAAGTATCACACAAATAATCAGGGAAATAGTTTTCCTGAAAGAACATTTTACTCTAAATTTTAAAATTATATTTTCAAAGATATATACAGTCCAGACATCACTGGCAGATACTGGTTATCAAACAGTACAATATAGCACAACAACAAGGGTAAGTGCCAAAAGATTTATGATAGAAGTAGCAAGAATACAAAAACAAACCAACAAAAATAACTAAACAAAAACCATGAAACAATACATTACATAGAGATTAAAGAACAGGTAAACAGTATATCCTGTCTCAGTTTAAGGACTTGGTAAATTATCAACTAAGAGCCTTTTTATGACACACTACTATTTTATTTTGCTGACACACAAGATAATTAGAAAATTTATAGCATGTGGATAGAAACTTAAGTCTAAATGAGCTTATACGCAGCAATAACCCACTTCAGAACTTCCATAACTTTGAAATGACACCTGTTTTCCCCTCTAGCAAATAAATGCTCATCTATAGCCCATGTAATTTATGTCCTTTTTTTTTTGCTTCCAGTATACACACCACACATGTATAGCTCAAGACCCACCGCTAAACTTTATTTCAAAAGACGGGATTATATACAATAAGTTGATCTTCAGTGTTACGTGTTCCAAAGACAAGATCTGATGCACACAGCAGACCTCATGGCCATAGAAGCTGGGAGCAATGGTAACAATCCCAAAAACCTTGTGAAAGGAAACATCTGAGTTACACCTCTAACTAATCTGCACTTCACCTCACAAGCGAGGAAAGTCAATTCTCGATTAGCCAGAGCAGATTAGCAATGGCTTCGATAAGAGGCCCAGTAGAGCCTGGTAAGGAGGCAGTACTGTTAGCACAGAGGGCGGAAGACAAGGAACCTGGGTTTAGGAGTGGCCTGCTGCAGGAGAGGACACTATGTCTCCCACCCACCTCCACTTCAAAGAAAATAGTCCCCATAACGTTACCATGGTTAACCTTCACCTGGACAACAAACACGTACCAGTGGTTTTGTTAGTATGGAGATTTTCAGTTATTGGTAACTACTTTTGCGCTCTGCTACCTTCACATTATCCCCTGCTAATCAGTAGGTGAATGGAACCTATTTTTCTTATTTTGAAAGGATGGGAAGAGAAGTCAAGAGTCTCAAGAAAGTAACAGTGCATTCTGGAGGAAAAAAATGATATAAACTGCATGTATTCGAGAATGCTGACAGTCTCATGTCTATCTCAAGTTTTTCAGGTGCATCCTAAATTATTGAGTGTGTGCAGCATCTGCAAACACAGCTTCCACAGAAAATGGTATAATGTCCCCTGTAACTGTATAAGAAAAATAGGCACAATCATTAGTGTCCCCAAAACAAAACACATACGTTTTATACTCTGCAGGTATTGCCTAATTGTGAGATTTGGTCACTGTGAGAGATTCAGAGCAGGCATTAAATAGTTGATGAATAAGTAGTCTCCATGTAACCACTGTGAGAGTGTCAGTCAGATGCTGTTGGATGCTGGACAGGCATGGAAGTTGTAGGACTTTTCTTGGTTATGATGACATGGGCAGATTTTTGATCATCTGTTGTAGGAATAAAGGAAGTAGCAATAACTGTCGTCCGTCTGCTTCAAGAAGTTTAACAACCAGTGAACATATTAGATACCATTTATTTCCACAGATATATGACACCGTGATAGACTCATTAATCAAAAAAAAGGGAAAGAATTAAAATGAAAACACAAATTAAAGTCAGTATAGTATGTTGTAATTGAAAATAAAAGGAGAGAGAAAGGCTTTACGGAGGAAGTAGAATTTGATATAAATCTAGAAAGACAGGTAAAATTTTAGGTGAAGGTACACAAAGGACGGATGCAGAGGTATGGAAAATGAGAGGAATGCCCTGAGAATGATTGGTCGGGTTTGGCTGGAAAAGCAGAGGAGTGACTATCACAAAGATTTGAAAGGTAGATTTAGTCTGTAACAAGTTAGGGAATTGGATTTAATTATTTTAAATATGTGAAAGGTAGATGGAGTGGGTGGGCAATATTATGGTTTTTGAGCAGGTAAACAACATAATTAGGACTACACTTCAGAAAGATTAATTTATCTATTTATTAATTTACTATTTATAAATAAAACAATTAATTAATTAATAGCAGTCTACAGATTGGATGTAAAAAGGAAGAGAGATGAAGAGTTCTTAGATGACAGATAGAATCATATGATAAATACAAAACATTTTATTTTATTTTTAAATTTTTTTAAAGGTTTTTTTTTTTTTAATTGGGGAATTGGGAGAGGAGAACAGTGTTGGTGTTGGAGAATTGGGGTAGGGGACCAGCCAAGTTGTTGTTCTTCAATCTTCCAGTTGCCATCTGGCTTCCCGTCAGCAGCTCATGGCCTCTAAGCTCAGGGTACTGTGTTCAATCTTAGTTGCGGGTGGGCATAGCCATCATCCCATGAGGGAGTCGAACTAGCAGCCTTGTTGTTAAGAGTGCACGCTCTATCCACTGAACCATCCGGGAGGCGGCTCAGCTCAAGGTGCCGAGTTCAGCCTTAGTTGCAGGTGGGCACAGTCCTCCATTGAACAGGCAATCTTGTTTTTACACCAGCTGAGCCATCCTGCCACCTGTTGGCAGCTCAGTGACAGCTCAGCTCGGGAGCAGCGGTCACTGGCCCATGTGGGAATAGAACCGGTGGCCCTGTTGCTCAGAGCTTGCACTCTAAGCCAACTCTTAACCAACTGAGCCACTCAGCTGGCCCCCAATATAAAACACTTCAATTCAAAGAAAAAGGTACTACAGAAATGACACATTCTAAGATCAAACCAATATAATAAACTTCAGACAAACAATCATCTTGCTTTCCATGATCCATAAAATAATGGAATAAAAAGAGTCCTGGACTTGGAATCCAGAAACTTGCATTCCAGTTTTTACTTTGCCTCTTACTTTACCTCCAGTGTGACTTTCGGCAAGACACAAACGCTCTCAGATTCTTCATGGGAGGCTTATAGCACTTTCTAAAATCCTTGTACTTGGAAACTCAATGACCATAAAAATGATTTTTTTGGAAGGTCCCTAACAACCACAGACAGCCTACTATTAGGGAGAGCCCCTTAAGAAAAAAACAAAAACAAAACAACAACAACAACAAAAAAGACTCTATTAAGAAATGACTGGCCTAAATCAGTGAGTAGGTTTAAATATCTGTCATTTTTCTACTGCTTATGTCTTTCTGTAAAGGGTAAAGTAACTTTTTAGAAGACAGGAAGATTCATTCCTTCTCTCTATAAGCCAACATTCAAGAAACCTTTTGCCTTATTCATGGATACTTAAAATAAACCCTTGCCAAGTAAAACAAATTGTAAAATATGGAGGTTGGAAAATGTGAATCATCAGTGGTATTAAAACCCACATTTAATAATTATGTTGCAGTTTCAAACTACTGCTGAATCCCATTAGATTTAAACATAAATTTAATAAGAATTCACGATTTTATAAATGGCATTTAAATGTATTCAGCAGTAGAAACAAGAACCATCTGATAGAAAAGTGATTGCGGTTAAAAGGAAAAGGAGGAGAAAATAAAGACATAAGGAGGCTAGAAGGTGAAAAAGAGGAAGGATGTGGAAGTAGGCTGAAAGTGAACATATTACAGTCATGATTCTGTGGCTGAAGTTAGGAGGCAAATGCTTATAAATTTACCGTTTGTATTATGCACTGTCTTACATGATGGGATTCTGAACTAATACTACAATAAAAGAGGAGGCACCTGTCAGTTAAGAGGCAGAAATTATTTCAGCAGAAACTTTGTGCCAACTTCTCAGGATTTTCAGAACATATGGAAATGCGCACCACATGACTGAAAATAACAATTTGGCCTTTATTCCTCTTCCAATTTGGATTTTATTGAACCTAAAATTTTTATTCCATCTTGCCTTTAATTATATTCATTAATCTGAAAAATATAATTGTAAGTAGGGTCTTATTACATTGTTTCCTTCCTAAAACAAGTTTTATGTTTTATTCTTTTTTTTTTTTTTTTTGAGGGCAGTGTCGCTGGTCCTCATATGTGGGACCCGAACTGGGGCCGCTGGCTTCCCAAGCCAGTGCTTAACCACCGTGTCACTTGGCCGGCCCTCTTTTATTCTTAATAGGACCACTTGTTTAAGAATTGCCAGTATTGTAGGCAGATATCTTGAATTGTTAAAATCTTTAAATCTCTCATTCCATTGTTAGGGAATAGTTATGCCAATAGTACCAACTCAACAAGCACAGGTTAAGGACACAGTAATATTGCTGGAGTAAATTTTTTTTTTGTGTGTGTGTGTGTGTGTGTGTGTGTGTGTGTAAGAACCCTGGGGAGGTGAAACAAAGTACTCTAATAATGACATCTTTAATTTTGCAGGAAACTGATTTAAGATTGTATTTCATTTCATTCAAGGAAAATGAGAGTAAAGTGACTTTTATGGGGAGAGGAACATACATGATTAAGGAGTAAATAACACAACGAATAGATACAAAAAAGCCTACTTCCAATACAGAATAATGTACATATGACAAATGTATCATATTGGGTTGTCAGAAAAGTCATGACATATTTTTTCCTGTTTTTCGTTGCAAAAAAGTGTCATGACTTTTCCGACAACCCAATAGAATATAGTATACAAAAGTTGAGAAATACATACCAACATGGTGAGAAAATTCAGAGTGCTTTTAAAAATGGAATTGGGTTAGGAAAGGTTTGATAGAGAAAAAGGATTTCTGAGCTGGATCTTGAAAGCATCCTGGGAAGAAAAACAGAATAACAGCACAAAAGCAAAAATGTATTACAGAATGTTAAGAAAAATCACAAGACTGGAGCACATGAGCTATCAGAGAGAACAGATGAAATACCATTAGTTTTCCTGGGCTTCGAAGGTTTTCACGTTTTGAAAATTAAAGGTAGGATGTAATACAAATGTTCCTCAACTTACAATGGGGTTATGTCTAGATAAACCCACTGTAAACTGAAAATACCATGAAGTTGAAAATGTATGTAATTCACCTAACCCACCACACATCATAGCTTAGCCTAGCCTACCTCAAACATGCTCAGAACACTGGTACATTAGCCTACAGCTGGGCAAGACAGCCCTAATACGAGTCGAGTATCAGCTGTTTACCCTCCTGATCACATGGTTGACTGGGAGCTGGGGCTCGCTGCCGCTGCCCAGCATCACAAGAGAGTATCATACAGCATAGCTCTAGCCCAGGAAAAGATCAAAATTCAAAATTCAAAGTATGGTTTCTACTGAATGCATATGGCTTTTGTACCATTGTAAAGTCAAAAACTCGTAAGTGAAACCACCGTAAGTCACGGGCCGTCTGTGTAGTGTTTTCTTTTTTTCAAGTGGCTTTCCTCCAAATCTTGATAGGCTCATTTAATTTAAATGGTCTTTCTTAGAGATTTCTAAGATGCTGGCTTTTGACTCTAAGCAAAGAACTGTTAGAAGTCAAAGATGCAGACAGCAGAGAGATACTTGGGGAAGTTGATAAGTGAAACAGGTTGTTTTCTAGACATGCTTGTTAGGAAATTATTATAAAATAGTATCCACTAAAGAGTAGCTTTCAAGGTTTCTTAACAGCAACCACAGCAAAATATTCGCTTTCTAACTTGCCACACACAGACATATGCATACATGCATTTATATATACATTCTTATATCGTTTATACTTATTTCGTTCAAAATTGCTAATTGTGTCCCTTAAAATGAAACTAAGAATAGCATTTATAAAATAACATGGCCCTTTGAAACTCAGACTTAAGTTCCTTGAGGACATGTCATAGTGACTAGAACACAGCAAGTGCTCAATATATTAATCAGTCCTTTCACTTAGCAAGGACCCACTGTGTGTCAGGAATTGTTAGGAACTAATAAAACGATCCCCCTATTAAGGGGGATCTGAGATTGGGTAATGTGAATGAAGAAGGAATCTCTGAGACAACGATATTTAAGTTGAGGCTTAATGAATAACAGTTAGATGGGTGAATAACACTAAATAAAAGAGAAGCAGAAGTCAAGGCAGAGGAAAGGGTATGTGCAGAGAGCCGGAGAAGACAGGATAAAGAGTCCAGTGTAGCTAAAGAACAGTTAGTGGATACACAATGTACAGATTCTGAATTTTGTTCTAAGTGAATAAACAAAATAAAATATAACATAACCCCCCCAAAAAAAAAGCTATTTTTTAAATGTAAAACCAAATCCAGAAACCAAATTAAATTTTGCCCTTGACCTGGTTCACAAAGACAGTTTTAAAGTTATAGAGCATAAAATATAACGCAAGTGTACTTGACACAAAGAACTCTGATTTAATTTCTTGCCAAAGCAGGCATTTATTGAAAGCACATGCACCACACTAAAAAGGATCCTAAAATTTTATGTGCCACATTTGATAAGGGATCTAATTTATATTCTGGCATTTAGCTGAAAGCCTGGATTAGTGATGTAGCAACATAATAAGGACCTCATTTTCTCTATTCTTTTATAGATATGTCATATTCAGTTGGTCACTGGCAATTCCAATGAATACAAACTGATACACTAATGTCAAATAGAGGTTAAAGGTTAGGAACAAGGAAAATAAGATTATCTCTTAAAAAATATGAAACAAACTACTAAAGTAGTAAAAGTATACTTTTTTACCCATTCCAATACTCAAGTACCCAAATGCATCCCCAAATCAGAACTTTTCGCTGCTTTTCTATTTGCCTCAGTTACCCTAGTTCTATACCAAGTGTCCTACAGACATATATACTTTTTCTTTTTTTTTTTTTTAAAGATTTTATTGGGGAATTGGGGGAGGGGAACAGGGTTGGGGAATCGGGGAAGGGGAACAGACAAGTTGCTGTCTTTTTGTTCTTCAGTCTAGTTGCAGAGGATGTTGCTTCACTGGCTCATGTTGGTGTCATCATTGCGCTCTTCCCGGATGAGGCAGATCGGTCGCTGGCCTCTGGATGTCGCTCACTGCGGCTATTGGCAGCTCACGCTGGTTGCCAGCTGCTCACGCTGGCTGCCGGCCACTCACTGTATGTAGCTTAGGGCAGCCCACTGCAGCAGGGACTGCAGCCTACACCATCACTGGGGCTCGCACAGCCCAGCTTCAGGTGGAGCAGTTGTTAGCTGTAGAGGGCAGTGTCACTGGCCCTCATATGTGGGATCTGAACAGGGGCCGCTGGCATCCCAAAACTAGCTCTTAACCAATGAGCCACTCGGCCGGCCCTACTTTTTCTTTTTTTTAAGATTTTTATTGGGGTATTGGGGAAGGGAAACAGTGTTGGGGAGTTGGGGGAGGGGAACACCCAAGTTGTTGTCCTTCAAACTTAGTTGTGGAGGGCGCAGCAAGCTCAGCTCCAAGTCTAATCGTGCCACTCAGCTCAAGGTGCTGTGTTCAATTAGTTG
Organism: Aselliscus stoliczkanus; assembly: GCA_033961575.1. Classification (NCBI taxonomy): domain Eukaryota; kingdom Metazoa; phylum Chordata; class Mammalia; order Chiroptera; family Hipposideridae; genus Aselliscus; species Aselliscus stoliczkanus. Next base: position 132,837,006 of record CM066729.1, read on the forward strand.
CAGGTGGGTGCAGCACCATCCCACATGGGAGTCGAACCAGCAGCCTTGTTGTTAAGAGCACACGCCCTATCCACTGTGCCATCTGGGTGGCAGCTCGGCTCAAGGTGCTGAGTTCAGTCTTATTTGCAGGTGGGCATTGACCACCATGGAACAGGCAGTCTTGTTGTTAGGAGCACATGCTCTCACCAGCTGAGCCATCCTGCCACCTGTTGGCAACTCGGCTTGGGTGCAGCTCACTGGCCCATGTGGGAATTGAACCGGCAACCCTGTTGCTCAGCGCTTGCATTCTTGAGCAATACTGTTTTATACTGTTTTAAAGTCCGTATTTCTTTCAAAACGCCATGTCATCCTTATTTATTCAAAAAGCATTTATTAAGCATCTATTATGTGTCAGGCAGTGGGCCATAAAGAAAAAACATGAATATCCTTATATTTCCCCCATAATAATACTTCTCACAAGTAATGCTGGTATTACTTGTCTTACTTTCCTACTAGACTATCTCACTCACCATTGTTTCAAGAGAAGTGTTTGGCACATAGCAGGCAATTAATATTTTTTGAATTAATAAATGGTTTTTAGGGACTTTTACTGGTGAGGAGGTTATCCAAATGCTCGAGAGCACCAGGTATAAATAATTAAGCACAAAAATAACTCACAACCAAATTTCACTTAAACTTAACTCTAGACCATAGCAGAGGGTAAACTCCAGGGATCCATCATGAAAAATTACAAGGTAAAGTTGGGAGGCAAGCAATGGAAAAACAGTAAAACTGTGTCACTAATCCTTATGAGACCTCTTAAAATGTTCTGAACCTCCCAAAGAGGACAAAATTCATTCTATAAAGCCCTCTCCTCAAAGTACATTAAATATCCAGATTTTCAGTTTTACATCTGAAGTATTTTTTTTTTTTTGTATTTAGGGACATAATAGCAATATAAAGTGGCAACTAGTTTAATTGAACTAAAAAGGGAGTACTGTCAATGTTCTGCCTATTTTCTTAGATAAATCTTATAAGGACTCAGGTGAAAGACTAATTCAACAAAAATATATTCCTAAATGACAGATTTCCTTTGTTTGTATTAAAAAAGCAAAAACAAAAACAAACTTCACAGGCTTCCTGGGCTTCAGATTTTGACCTGTAACATGAATGGATAGGTTCAGATGGCATCCTAAGGAGACCCTTCCAGTTCTAAACCCTATTTTATGACCAGCGAAGATGCTTATTTTCTGAGTCTGACTGGGGCTACTGAGTGGTTGGCAGCAGCCGTGAGCTGCCAATAGCCACTGTGAGCGGCCGTCCAGAGGCCGGCGACCGATCTGCCTCATCCGGGAAGAGCGCAATGATGATACCAACATGGGCCAGTGAAGCAACATCCTCCACAACTAGACTGAAGAACAAAAAGGACAGCAACTTGTCTGTTCCCCTTCCCCAATTCCCCAACGCTGTTCCCCTCCCCCAACTCCCCAATAAAAAAATCTTTAAAAAAATGCATTTAATATACATAACCTACTAAACATCACAGCTTAGTGTAGACTACCTTCAACTTGCTCAGAACACTTACGTGGACCTACAGTTGGGCAAGGTCATCTAATACGATGAATACACTTGTGGCTGAACTATCTTCCCCAGTTATCCAATCAAGCACTAATCTGCTGCAGTTGCTGCTGTGATGGAGTTTTGCAGACGTAAATAGAGTCCCTGATCAACTGACTTTAAGTCAGTCTGAAGTGAGTTTATCCCAGGTGGGCCTGACTTAATTAGATGAGTCCTTTAAAAGACGGTTTAGACTTTCCCTGAGCTGAGGCTCCAAACAGCACATACCCATATGTTAGCCTTCTCATGGTTGTCTCTTCCTGCCGGACTCCAGAACTGCATAGGCCAATTCCTTGGAACAAATCCCATACTTTGAGGTGTACAACGGTTACCTTTGATATGCTATCCTCAGCTTCATACTGATCATCTTCACCCCTTACCTCAGGCTACTTGTCCTCTCGCTCTCTTTCTTTCCCTATCCCAAACTGAGATGACGAAGGGTTCTTAAACTTATTCTCACTGTAGTATTAATGCTTGACAACATTTAGTATGCTAAAATTTCCAGAAGGTACTTCTACTTTAAGAAGGAAGTAAGTAGCAAATGGTGGGATAAGCAAGAAAGTAAGTATATTCTGTCAGACTTAAACTCACAAACTCTCAGGTCACTATTTATTCTGTCTACTGGTAAACTGGCTACATTCAGTTTTTTAAAAACGATTTGTTAATTTAACATTCTAGAAATGATGCAGCAAAAGCTTCCCTACCAGTAATATTTCCTTACCAGGTAAAGCTGCTACAGAATATACTGACGCTTTTTTGTTCTGTTTTATTTTGGTTTTGGGAGGGGGTATTTATACATCATTGGGTAGTTATTATTGATTTTTTTATTTAACTTTTTACGTACTTATGCAATGTATTCCAAACTGGATTAAGAGCTTTGAAGTTAGGCTTATAACTTGTATCTTAAAAAAATTATATTCCTCCACCTCCTCTTTTTCTTGTAAGAGGTTAGCAATAAAAAAGGCATCCAATAAGTGTTTGTTGACTTGATAATTTGAAGAACAGTACATAGAATGAGGAAAACTGTGGTTTGGCTTTTATATAAAGGAATTTTTTATACTCTGTGTGAAATGCCAACAGCCATGCTTTTCATAACAATACCGTAACTTGGAAAGATGTCCATATAGCAGCCACCAAACTAACAGTAAATATAAACACACATAAAAGATTAACTAAATTTCAGAAAATTGTTTGTTACATGTAGTTTTTACTTTTGTTTTACACTTTATGTGTTACTGTTACTTTATGGCAACTTTCAGAAGTAGCTGTAACCATTCTAGAGAGCTTGGTCTGTATCTAGGCTAAAATATCATTGTTGCAGACATGATTACATTGTTAGGAGTATACAGGCCGAGGACTCATCATCTAGCAGAACCTAGGTATATAGGACTCAAATAATTAGACTGTAAATAAGTGAGTGAATGAGTACATTAGACCATATGAAAAGTACAATTTGATATTAATAAATAAAGCTCAGAAGCTATAAAGGACATGACTAACAAATTTTACCATACACAAATTAAAAACTTCCATATATAAAAAACTACCAAAAACAAAGTCAAAAGACAAACTGAGAGAAACATTTAAAAGTCAGCCAGAGATTTATTTTCCTAATACACAAAGAAAAAAAAACACACAAGAAAAAAGCTAGTAGGAAAAAAATGAACTATCCAAAAGAAAAATGGGCAAAAAATTAAGGAGAATAACAGAAGATAACAGAATATGAAAATACCAATGGCTTGTAAACATATGAAAAGATGTGGAACTTTAACAATAAAGCTAGAAATGCAAATTAAAACAATGCAATATCATTTTAAATTTATCACTTTAGCAAAGCCTAAAAACACATTTAAGTTGGGAACACGATTTGGTAGAAATGCTCGGGAGGGCAACTGGCAAAAGACATCAAGACTTAAAATATTCATTTCTTAAGAATCAGCAGATCTACTTCTAGAGATTAAGCCTACAGAGAAATTTATACATTAGTACATAGACATATATTCACTACAGCACTATTTACTGGGTTGTTGGGAAAGTCATGACGCATTTTTGCAACGAAAAACAGAAAAATACGTCATGACTTTTCTGACACCCCAATATTATTGAAAGAAAGGAATTTTTTTTTTTGAGGGCAGTGTCACTGGCCCTCATATGTGGGATCCGAACCGGTGCCACTGGCATCCCAAGCCAGCTCTTAACCACCGAGCCACTCGGCCGGCCCGTGACAACCCAGTACTATAACAAAGACGAGAAAACAATCCAATAGCCTTCAATAGGAGAACAAACTATGGTGTACTCATACAGTAACATGATTATTATAAAAATCAGGAAGATGAGTTTGTACTAAGCGGAAAACAGGTCTAAGTATTTTGTTATGCAAAAAACTGCACAACAGAATTGGATAAAGAAACTGTGGTACATTTATACAATGGAGCATTACTCAGCTATAAAAAAGAATGAAATCTTACCATTTGCCACAACATGGATGGACCTTGAGAATATTAGGCTAACTGAAATAAGCCAGACTGAGAAAGACAAATACCATATAATCTCACTTATATGTGGAATCTAAACAACAGAATAAATGAGCAAACAAAGCAGAAATAGACTCAGAGATAAAGGGAAAAAAAACTGTTGGTTGCTAGATGGGAGCGGGGAGGGGATGGAGGAGAAGGTGAAGGGATTAGAAAGTGCAAATTAGTAGACACAATATAGTCACAGGGATGTGAAATACAGTATGGCGAATATAATCAACAATGTTGTAAAGATTATGTAGGGTGTCATATGGGCACTGGACTTATCAAGGGGATCATATCATAGACTGTGTAGATTCATGACCAATGCGTTTTACACCTGAAGCTGAAATAGAATAATATTGTATGTCAACTATAAGTAAATATATATATATATATATCGGGATGTGGAGTATAGCATAAGAAAGTCAATGGTATTGTAACAGCTACATAAGATGTCAGAGGGGTATTAGCTTGGGGGAGGCAGGTTATCGCTTTATGAAGGGTGTAAATACCTATTATGTTGTTTTTTACACCTGAAACTAATTTTAAAAAAGATGAATTAAAAAGGAAAGAGTAGAAGGTAATGAGGAAATAAAGCAATGGGTTCTTCCACTAGCTATAGCATAACCCTTCCTAGTAGTTTCCATAAAAAATATTTAAACATTCTAATTTGCAGGTCTAATGACAATCGGTGTAGTGAAGCTGGCAGCTCAAACTGAAATTTATTACTTATTTTACACATGTTAGAAGTAGTTACAGAGTAGCACCTTTCTCTAATGTCACAGCACTTGGACTATTTCAAATAAATATCTGATAAGAGCCACAATAACAAGGCTGCACTACTTTATGTCTTCAGGTGTCATAGCCTACTCCATACTCTAAAGCATGCGAAGAGGCAGAAGCAGGGGCCTGACATCACCAATCACAGAAGGCTGAAGTCCTTTTCTATAGATACACTGCTGTGTAACCTACGCTTATTTCTTACAGAGCAGTAACGGTTCTAAAAGAGAACTAATAACACGCCTCCAGCTGTGCCTGGCATCCTTCTCTACTCAAATTCTAAAGCAGACTCCTATATTCTTTTAAGTTGATACATAAAAGAAGACAGTAGGAGAAAAGCTAAAATTGGTTAAGGATTGGTTAATAAGACTGAGAAAATGTTTCCATGAATGCTATATATGCTCCTTCTGCCAAATCTCCTGAGTGGTACCGATATTCCAATAGGAGATATTTGGTTAAATATACAATTGCAGAGTCCCTGCTGGCCAAAGCTAGTGAAGCTGTTATTTCAGCTCAGTGGCAAAGAATACACACCATACAGTACCAGAGAGGTGAAAGACGTGAGATATACTCCTGCCAACTGCTTTTTACTTTGAAAGCTTCTAAATCAATGATAAGTTATCTGCACTGAGAAGGGTATGGAATAGCCTCAAGTTGTTATATACAGTCCTTATGTAGAAAATAAGCATGGCTCATATGGCATATTGCTGTTCTCTATTTTAGAACTAGCACAGAAACCATGTGATGTGTTCATTGCTATGGTAACTACAGTTCAGTAGTGAACAGGAGAGCAAACAGGCATGTAAAACATGTATAAGTTGTCAATATATAAGTAATTGCTGCCCTGGAGCTGCAATAACTTAAATTTCCTTGTTGCATGACTTACTAGAATAAAATTCTACCTCTTCTATTTTTATTTTCGAACAGTGTTAATAAGCCTTCACTCCTCATAATGCCTTCCCCATTCAAGAAAACAAATGAATAGTGTCTTTCATAACCAAAGTTTCAGCTGCTTCATAGAGAACTATTATTATTATTAGAGACCTGGGCTTCTATAAAAGTACATGCAATGTCCTATGTGCTATAAGGCTGAATGGGGTCTCTGCTTTGGTCAGCAGGAAAAATGCTCTGCCTTTCTTCTCTAGGGGTTTGAGTCTATTGTTAGGACCAACTCTGCCAGACTTTTAGGTTGATTATAGGGGGAGGAGTCTTTGATTTGGCACCACAGTTACTTCAATCTCCTAGGTGCTATCTGACCAGAGCAAGCAAGGAACAAAATCCTCCCAAGATTTGATTGTCCTGAATTACTTTTAGATCAGTCTCTGATTGCCCTGTATTTTTATGAGATATTTATAATAGTGTACTTTTAATTTTAAACTCTCTGCATGATGCCACGTAGGAATAGAAATCCTAACCAGTTTCTCTGACAATTCTTTCCCCACCCAATCCCTTTTGATCCATGATTCTGACTTATGAGACAGCTAATAGGACCTGACACCAATGACTTAAAAAAAAAGGTAATGAGTTGAATGAGTTAAAAATATATAGAAAAAGGTCAGCCCCTAAAATAATTTTTGAAAGTTCAAAATCGGGCCGGCAGAGTGGCACATTGGTTAGGTACTGGCTTGGGACGCCAGCTCTGAGCAACAGGGCCCTGGTTCGGATCCCACATATGAGGGCCAGTGACACTGCCCTCTACAGCTAAGATGGTGAACAACAGCTCCACCTGGAGCTGGGCTGCTCTGAGTCCCTGGGAGGGCATAGCTGCAGCCCCTGCTGCAGTGGGCTGCCACAGGCTACAATGAGTGGCCGGCAGCCAGCGTGAGCTGCTAAGAGCTGCCGTGAGTGGCTGTCCAGAGGCCTCACCTGGGAAGAGTGCAATGATAATACCAACATGGGCCAGTGAAGCGACATCCTCCACAACTAGACTGAAGAACAAATGGACAGCAACTTGTCTGTTCCCCTTCCCCGATTCCCCAATGCTGTTCTCCTCCCCCAACTCCCCAATTTAAAAAAAAAAAAGTTCAAAATCTATACCAAATTTCCTATTACCTTAAGCCTGTGGTCACATTAATAAAATGGCTTACCATAATGACTATAACACTATGTTGCATATAATTTAAGCTACATCTTCATGTACACCAAAGTATGTTTTCATATAGTAAATACTTTGGGGTTCTTTTATAATAAACCATATTCTGTGGGAAACAAAATTACTGCTTCACTACAACTACAACAAATATTAATATTAAAAATAGACTACTGAAAAAAATCAGAATTATGGCTATTTTTTTTTATAGTGAATGACAGTGTTCTAAGTTTTACCATCCCTTATAACTTGGTATTAACTTTTACCTGGAAAGCTTTTCTTTACTGTAATAACTTTCTAATTTAGAAAATATAGTATCCTTTTATTGGAACTTGGAGGAAAATTACATGTTAAATAAAGCAGGTTATGTTTATAATCAATATACTTCATACATACAACTATTCACAGAAACTAAGCTGAAAAGACAATAAATTTGTGTACAAAAGAGTGATTCATACTTTGTGCTGTTTCAGCAATAGGAATATTTCCTTCAAACTCATTGGTTCAGTGGCACCATATGGAGCATGCTGATCTTCAGTACGAAGAATGTCTCCAAGATGTTTCACTCTAGTGTGTTAAAACTTTCTTCCCTGCATCTGTCATTATAACTATATAATTCATACCCTACTATAAAAATGCAAATCATACAGCTTACTATGCCTGTAGAAATAGAAGGGGTTTCGATGGCATCTATATTTCCATGGCATAATTTCAACTCTTTGTTAGAAGAGTTCCATCCATGTGAAGAAGCCACTGTTGATGTAGCTGATTTAACTATGACTACAGGTGGGGTGAAAGGATGAGGAAGAAGGTCAGAGAAAAGGGACGGAAAATCAAAAACAGTCTATTACATAATGACGTATCTCAATAAAATTTAGCTATATACAGCAACACGGATATATCTTAGAAGGCTAGTATTGAATGAAAAGGGCAAAACTCAGGAAGCTAAAAGAGAAGCACAACAGTATATTGTACAAAGATATATGGACACATGTACATATACAAGAAATATACACACACATATATAGATATACATATTGGGTTTTCGGAAAAGTCATGATGCACTTCGGCAACGAAAAACATAGAAAAAATATGTCATGACTTTTTCGACAACCCAATACATACAGATACACATACATACAAGGAAATGAAAATACAAAAGTCAGAATAGGCATCTGCTTTGTAACATATGTTTCATATATTCTTTGAATATATTAAATATTTCATAATAAAAAAGAAAGGGCAAGAGAAATGAAAGAGAGTACCTCGACATATCATTACCCTTGAATAGGCTGAACATTACAGTTCCCATTTTACTACAAGAAAAGGAGAACAGAACACAAGAGGCTCCAGGGGAGAATCACCTTTGTTTTACTCACTATAACAGCATATGCAATAAGGCAAAAGATTCACCCTTTTTCATAATGGATCTTTAGTCAACTTGTTTAGATAATCTTCACAATTTGTATGTTATATATAAACATACGTAAAATTGCATTAAATAAAACTGTTCTCTCACTTTTTCTAAAAACAGAGAGGCAGGATTTATTTTTCATTTAAAAAATGGTTATGCATAATTTATTTGTTACAGTGTAGGAAAAAATTATGCATAATCATATTTCCTTCCACTAGTCTTCCCTGCTGGATTTCTCGTAATTCTTTTTTTTTCAAATTATCAACATTTTATTTAACACAAACTGCAACTGGGACATTTCTAGAGCTTACACTATTATACAAGAATGAGGAATTCTCGGGCCAGCCGAGTGGCTCAGTTGGTTAAGAGGTGGCTTGGGAGTGTGAGCTCTGAGCAGCGAAGTCGTCAGTTTGGATCCCACACGAGGGCCAGTGATGCTGTGCTCTCTACAGCTAAGATGGTGAACAACAGCTCAACCTGCAGCTGGGCTGCAGTGGGCTGCTGTAAGCTACGGAGAGTGGCAGGCAGCCAGTGTGAGAGAATGGCAGCTGCGAGAACTGCCGTGAGTAGCCGTGAGTGGCAGTCCAGAGGCTGGCGACCTATCTGACTCACCCAGGAAGAGTGCAATGATAATACCAACATGGGCCAGTGAAGCAATGTCCTCCACAACTAGACTGAAGAACAAAAGGACAGCAACTTGTCTGTTCCCCTTCCCTGATTCACCAGCGCTGTTCCCCTCCCCCAATTCCCAAAAAAAATCCTTAAAAAGAAACAAAAAAAGAATAAGGAATTCTCTAAAATAGTACTAAAAATATGAAGTTTTGGATCTAAGGTATCCAGAAAATTTATTTTACATTTCAGTCACCCAAAACAACAGCTTGTGGTCTCCTCCAATTGCACACAGTGGCAGAGTTCTATGCCAGGAACGGACAGATCCAACGGTTACAGAACCTATGAGGATGGGCTGACGGTGTCCTAAATGATGAATTTGAAACTGGCTTGCCATTTTGCCAGGATAACTAGTAGTAGCAAACAAGTTTTCCTTAATTGTGGCCCACCTGAATAAGCAGGTTTGATCCATATGGACAGGTGTCTTACCTTGAGGGTAACTGGACTGAGTACCGTGTTTTGCCGTATATAATGCACAATTTTTTTGCCCAAATTTGTGAGGGAAAAATAAGGATGTGCATTATACAGGGGTAGTACTAATTCCATGTCTATGTAAATGTTTTTAATTCTTTTATTTATGCTTATGAGTTAAATGTGTAACTCTAGAAATCAATAACGATATCCACATGCAAAATAATACCCTGAATATGATAATCTGTTTTTTTGAACTCATGATGAACTTGCAATGATGAAGTTCTTGGCCTTCTATAATGTGTAAATATCATAAATTTGTTACCGGTACATAAAATTTCTTGTACCTTGTATCTGTTCTTGTATTTTGTAATTACTTGTTACATAAAATTTCTTGTACCATAATATATTTAAAAATAAATGCTAAAATTCCTTTATAATCCATAAAACAAGTACCTAAATGTAAACAAATAAAAATTTGAATTAAAAAATCCCCGAAAGCTTGGGCCAGAAAATGTGGGTGCGCATTATATACAGGAGCATAGTATACATGGCAAAAATATAGTAATATCCCAAATTAACCAAACATCCTCTGCAACAGTTGCGATTTTGAAGGTTTTTTTTTTTTTTTTTGAGGGCAGTATCATTGGCCCTCATATGTGGGATCCGAAGTGGGGCCGCTGGCTTCCCAAGCCAGTGCTCAACCACCATGGTACTCGGCCGGCCCTGAAGGTGTTTTTAAAGCACCAGTGTGCTGACACTAATGCACCTGTTCTGATTCAAGAGATAAAATAGCCTGTTGGGCCAAATGATCAAAAAATTGGACTATTCCATTCTTCTTTGTAAACATTGGCTTAAAAGTTTCTTCAGGATGCTAGCAGACATTCATTCCAGGGGCACAATGAACAAAATGAACTGTCCGTATTATTTCTACCAAGTTTCACATCCTGCAGGTATGATCATCACTCACACTTGCAATTTCTTGACCTTTTTGGGATCAAACACCAAACCATTAATGAAATCAGAATAGCTCTCTAAAACCTTGTCTTCATTTTTATCTTGAAGATCTGAAGTAAACAATCTAATTTTCATTATCAGCAGTTGAAGTACAAAATTTGATTACTGGGGGCAATGAATAACTCTAGTCTCTGGGATCCAAGCTATCCTGGAGGGAGAGCAATCATGGGGCTATTAACAATAACCCGGGCAAGTAGTAATGGCATCATGGGCTACAAGAAAGGCAACAGAGGTGGTAAGAAGTAGTCAGATTTTCAATATATACTGAAGGCAGATTCAAAAGCGACTGTTTTGATTGAAGTTCATATGTGACAATGGCTTCAAAACTCCCTGACTGCACATTACTGGACATCTATCTCTGACCTAAAATTGCCCCTCAAGGTCTGTAAGCTAAGAATGACAATTACACATCATAAACTTCTTCAAGATGCTCAAAGAATCAAAAAATAGTCTCTTAAATGTGCCTGGCATATCTAAAGCTATCAAAATCTCCATTATAATTTCAATGAGTCGACATATAATTTATACCGATTATATCCATGAGACTACAGGGTATAAAAGTAAATCTAAACACCTTTTTGCCCATCCTAACGTCTCCTTTCTCAAAGAATATCCAATCTACTATATAAACTAAATCACCCATATAAAAAGATAAAAAACAATGCTATGTAAGAAGCATGTGTGCCAACTGTAATTGAATATATAGATAGTCATGGGATGTAGATTATACTGTGGAAGGGAGTCAAAGGAATTGTAATAGATATGTATGATATGCGGGGGAGGAGTGGGGTGGCGAACTGGGGGAGGGGAGTTGTCACTTTGAGGGGTAAAAAGTATAACTATTGCACTGTGTTGTACACCAGAAACTTTTTTAATGTTTATTTCACAATAAAAGAATTTAAAAAAAAAGATGCATGTGTGATAGTCCAATGAGTGCTCTATAAACTCAGGGGGAAAATTAATGAATGAATGAAGATTTCACAGAAGAAAACTGGATCTAACCCTGAACACACAGCATGACCTATCTTCCATGTAGTCAGGTTTTTAAGATTACACCCTCTTTTTATATGATTCAGAACCAAGTACTTTCCTCTCATAGTATTCGCCTGTTTGTAATAATACGTCGAGTGCCTTAATTAATGTCTATCACTCTCACTAGACTGTAAAATACATGAGGGTAGGGACCCTGTCTGTTCTTAGTCACCAAGGTGTCCCCAACATCTGATATATAACTTAATAAATCACTAAGAAATAAATGAATAAAGGAAGGCAGGAAGTCCAAAGTCTTCTGCCAGGTTTTCTAGGCTCATGGAAATTTGATCTTTATCTATTTAGTTATAACAGGTAACCTTTGTTCCAAAAGGCCTGGTTTTATTCATTTCACATATTCATTTATCCCTTCAAAAAATATTTATTGAATGTATACAGTACAAGGGGCTGGGGATATAGCAGCAAATAAGACACAAAGTCTTTACTCTTATGGGGCATACTTCGCACAAACTAGACTCATTCTTGCTTCCGTGGCATTCTCAAGCCATTCCTTCTGTGTAAAACATCTTTACTCCTTTCCATTACCTTTACCAGGAAGTTGTCCTGAACACTCAAGCCTCTGGTAGGATTGAAAATACAGGACGTCCAGTTAAATCTGAATCTCAGATATGCAATGAGTAGTTTTGTAGTGTAACTACGTCCCAAATGTTTCATGTCCCATCTGAAATTCAAATTGAAACAGATATCCTGTATTTCTATTTACTAAATTTGGCAACCTCATTATCTGGTAATTTGCCCTTTTTGAAAATTTCCATTCTAATTATATTCAGAATCATAGAGATTAACATGTAATTATTGTCTTCTGTAGGATTTTTGTTTTGTTGCTCCATGTTGCAAGCACTTAACAAATACTTGATAGATGGATTCAGAAATTAAAATTAAAATGAAGATTAATTTCCAAAGATGTTCTTCCCAACTGTATTTGCAACACTGAAAAAACTAAAAACAGTAAAAATGTTCAATAATAGAAGACTAGTGAAAATAAATGATATTATACAGCTACCCAAAATGATAACTGAAAGATCAATTAATGCTAAAAGATGAGAAAATGCTGAAAATATAATTTAAGTGGGGAAAAAGGAATACACAATTATAATAGAAATATTTTTAGTTTGTTAAAACTGCATACATATTAACAGTTAGCTATACTCTTAAAAAATGTCATTGTCTGGGCCGGCCAAGTGGCTTAGTTGGTTAAGAGTTAGCTTAAGAGTATGAGCTCTGACCAACAGGGCCACCGGTTCGATTCTCACATGGGCCGGTGAGCTGCATTCAAGCTGAGCTGCTGCTGAGCTGCCAAAAGGTGGCAGGATGGCTCAGCTGGTGAGGGCACTTACTTCTAACAACAAGGCTGCCAGGTTCGACTCCCTTATGGGATGGTGGCTATGCCCACCAGCAACTAAGATTGTAACATAGCACCTTGAGTTTAGAGGCCACGAGCTGTGATGGGAAGCCAGATGGCAACTGGTGCCCTCCACAACAAAGATTGAAGAACAACAACTTGGCTGGTCCCCCTCCCTAATTCCCCAACACTGTTCCCCTCCCCCCATTCCCAAATTTAAAAAAAAAAAAGTCATTGTCATAAAAGAGAAAGACCAAGGAAGTTTTCTAGAATAAAGGAAATCAAAGAACTATGACAAATAAAGACACTGTATGATCCTGGATTGGATCTTGGTATAGAAAGGACATTCTTGGGAGAACTAGAAAAATTTGAGTATGTACTATGGTTATGTATATGTTTGGTGTGTGTGGAGGGGGGTGGGGAAGGAGAAAAGGGGAACGGGAGAGAGAGAGAGAAAAATCCTCAATGCATGGAGTAGAAATTTAATTGTACTGTTCTTACAACTCTTGTCTATGTTGGTAATCATTTCAAAATAAAAAGTTAAAAAACATTTATGGAAAAAACACATAAAATTTTTTTGGAGTAGTTAATGGTGGATGATATGATGAATGTTGATTTTAATTTTTTCTTTGCATGTTTCTTTATTTTTCATTATCTACAATGAACATACATTATTATTACAGCTGGAAAATATTTTAAAAATCACTTAAAGGTACTTTGATGAAGTACATAATCCACGACTCATGAATTTATCAAATTTATCTATTTTGATATCCCATATTAATTTCTTATAAACCTCCAGGACAAGAAATTACTTTTAACATTTTACTAAATGATCATCATAAATAAAATTAGAAGACTGACTACATTTTTTATTACTTTCCTAAGAATCAGAGGTACCAAAAGACGAATATCAAATCCATCTACCCTTCCACTTTTATCCGATTATCCGAGACATTTATTGTCTTACAATACAGGTAATTTTTAAAGGCATAACTTGAAATTGATTTAGGTATGACCAACCTTTCCAGGAATATTCGCTCTACTCACATTACCTATTACACACAAAGATAAGGGGACTCTAATAACTAAATCAGTTACTCCTTGGGGGTACTTTTCCGATTGTTAGAATAAAAAAGAAAAAAAAAAGAAAATCCTGAGCTCAGTTAATATAAATCTAAGTCAGTGTATCTCTAAAGAAATAGAGATGAGACTATTTCTAGAAAAGGCCTACTTCTTCCCAAGCTCTTGCCACAGTAGTTAACGAATTAAAATCAAATTTTAAAAGGCAACCCAATCTCAAATCTTCCACTTCTTCCATCTGTTATTTGAAAAATAGGACTAAGTATCATTTAGTTTTGATAACATTGCTTGGTAGGTTTATATCTTTTTCATCCATTTTGTAGCTGTCTAAATGTCCTCAACAATAATCAAAAGTTCTGCTAATTTATTTATGTGGAACCCAATGCATTTCTGGGTTCCACATAACAAGAGATATAAACTTTGACTTTAGCATAACAAATGTGAAGTTTCATTATGAAGGAGTAAACTGAATTCTGAATTTAGAATTTCCCTCCTGAAACAGGTAGGAACTGAAGAGGTCATTTCTGAATTAACACCATGCTGAGAGAAAGAAAATGTGTATGTCCTCAAGTTGTAAAAAATGAATTTTCTACAAACTGTCAATCCAAGGTGGCTTGATGCCATAATAAAAGAATTCTAATTATTAAATTAAGAGTCTATCTTAATTTGAATAAATTACTATTAATATCCACTCTATTAACTAATGTTTCCATGTTTAATATTTAGTTTTATTCAGATCAATTACTGAAAACATACAATGTCTCTCAAAATGGGTTATTCATTACTGCTCAAAAGGAACAGCAATTTAACAATAAAACAACAGTAATGGGAACACCATATCTATTTTTCTTTGAAAATATCTAACACAAACCTATGAGCAGTCGTATTTCTGAATGAACATTAGAACATCCTTTCAAAGGATAGGGAATTAAAAAGAAGAGGGGCTAATCAGCTCTTGAATATAGAAAAAGATGATAGATTTAAGCCTTTTGTTTCTCAGGTAGCAAAATGTGACAAAATAGTGAGGTGAAGTCCCAGTTGCCTGGCCTTCCATCTCTAGCTATGTATTGAAACTAGAGAAGAAGAGGGCTGACCAAATGCTTTTCGTAGAAACCAAAGTCCGTGGGCTTGTTAAATTAGTATGAAGTTACCACAAAATTGAGGCCCTTAAAACTATTTACATTAGTTGGGACCTCTAATCTGGAGCTGAACTCCTTATGTGAAAACACATTAGAGATTCTTATTTTGGAAAAAGTTGAGAGGATAGAGACTGTGATAAGTAACTGACCATAATAGCAGGTTAACATTCTCAGCGCTCTTAGAATACCTAGTGCCAGGCACAGTGTCTGACGCAAAATGCTCTAAAAAAACTGTCAAATTGAAGGACATTAACTCTCAAGGGAGAGTGCCTTAAACTAAAAGGAAAGCTAAGATAAAATTTCATCTCTATTCTTTTAAAAATCTATCACCCAATCATTCTGTTTTTATATTGATTACTTTACCAAAGCATCCAATTTGAGTATTACCAAAATTGTGAAGGGCATTTATTCTTTTATACTTACGTCTGTGCTCAAGATCATATAGCTTCTTCTTTACTTGTATTACAAAAGAGAGAAGTAATAGAAATTGGAGTAATCATATCACTGCCTTGTTGTTATATAGCCTTTGTGATTCTGAAATCATATTCACATGTTTTACTTCATACTGACAAAAACACAGTATGTTTATTACCATTTTTCAGATGAGAAAATTAAGGGCTAGGGAGGTTAAATGGACTTATGGCCACACAGCTTAATTGGCTAACAGATCAGAGGTCCCGTGACCTCAGGCTAACTAGCACTCTAATAACCATATCATACTGAAGAGTACAGCTGGCCTAGAGACAGAGTGTTAATATGTGTATCTATACTATTGCCTGTTGACAAAGAGGCTGAAAGGAAATGGTAACAATGTGGAAATCTGTTATCCATAGTTGAAATCAGACCATTGTAGAAGAGCAAACCCCTGATGCCCTACTTAATGATATTCCCCTAACTCCAAAAAAGTGACAACTGAAAGTAATGTAAAAATCCCAGTCATAAATAATATTGGGTTGTCGGAAAAGTCATGATGTATTTTTTCTGTTTTTCGTTACAAAAATGCGTCATGACTTTTCCGACAACCCAATAGTTATTTTATGTGCTCTGTTAACAAGATGTGGTCATCCTTCACTCCTCTTTCTTTCAATCTTACTTTCAGTCTAATAGCAAATCCTGTTGGTTCTATGTTCAAAAACTATCCAGAATTAACATAAAACTCTTCTCACTACTTCTGCCACCACTACCTCAGTCTAAACCGCTATCATCTTTTACTTAGATTAGGCATCCTTTGCCATCACCTAATAATGAGTCTCTGCTTCTGCCTTTGCCTCCTTTATAGGGTATTCTTTCTTCCTAAAGCCTCAGTTTCACAAAGGCAGGTATTTTTGTGTTTTGTATTCAATACAGGATCTGTCACATACTAATCACTCAAAAAGTATTTGTTTAATGAATAAATGTAGTAGTCAGAGTATTCCCTTTAAAAGGTAAATCACATCATGTCCCTCCCTTGTTTAAAATGACACCCAATTCCATCCTATCTAATTAAAGGTCAAAGCCAAAGTCCATAAGATGATCTACAACCCTGAATAACCAGGCACTCCACAGAGCTCTGGCC
The DNA here is from genome assembly GCA_033961575.1 of Aselliscus stoliczkanus. Taxonomy (NCBI): domain Eukaryota; kingdom Metazoa; phylum Chordata; class Mammalia; order Chiroptera; family Hipposideridae; genus Aselliscus; species Aselliscus stoliczkanus. The sequence goes on from CM066729.1 coordinate 132,853,667, forward strand.
TCTTTTCCTACTACTCCCTCTTCTAGCTACACTAGTCTCACTCAAGTTCACTTACTGTCTATCTGCCTGGAATGCTGCTTCCTCAGATATCTATTGTCCAGATCTCTGTGTAAACACCACTTTTTCAGTGCAGTGTTCCCTGATCATCCTGTCTATATTTGTTTTTAGATTTTTTTTTTAATGTCTAAAAGAAAAGATTTAAAAAAATAACCAGAACACCACTATCCACCTAAAAAAATTTAACAGTACTTCCTTCATAGCAATAAATAATCAAATCACCATTCCTAGCTCCACCACTGCCTTATAAGTTTGTTTTTTTCAAACAATTTGTTTCAAATTGGGATCGGGACCCAAATAAAGTCAATGTTTTATCATTGGATGACATATCTTACGTCTTTCTTAATCTATAGATTTCTCCCCCCCACCACCTTTTAAAATGTTGGTTTAAAAAACTGAGTTATTTGTCCTATAGACTATCTCTCAGTCTAGATTTTGCCGAATGCACCTCTGTGATGTTATTTAACATGCTCCTCTATCCCGTATATTTCTCTTAGTAGTTAGGTTTAGAGAGCTTAAAGATTTAGGTTCCAGTTTTTTATTTTTCCCCACGACTTACATAGGCGGTGGTACATAGTTCCGACGGAAGATGCATAATGACTGAATAGAATTGAATCTCTATATACAGTGAAAGCATTCCAGTAAGACTGCTTACAAAACAGATACAAATTCTAATGTACTATTTCAAAATAAGCTAAAAGACATTAATAAAATGGCATAAAACATGAAATAAAACATGTTAGAATGAGAAAAAGAATCACAAATAAAGTAACAGAACTTAAAGAATTAAACATTTTTTTAAAACGTATTTGAAAAATGAAGAGTAAACTAGAAGGAACGCAGAATTAAATACAACAATTCTTGTCTTAAGAGAAACAGAAAGTAAAAAGATAAAATTAAAAAATAAAAATATATTAAGAAAAACATAATTTTTGAGTAAAAGAAACAAATATTTAAGCCAGGCAAAGAAGATCCAGTATGTGGATAAAGAAGTGCCTGATAAAAGAGAACCAAACTAGGAAAACAGAACAAATATCAAAAACTACTTTAAGAAAATTTTCCTAAAAAAGAAAAAAAAAAAGATTTAAAACTGTGCATTGAAAAAGCATGCATACTATGTTTCTGAGAATTTTGACCTAGAATGAACATCAAGACAAGCTGAACTAAATTATTTCAAAGAAAATAAATCTTTGTGCAAAAAGGAACAGAGCAAGTGACTTATGAGGGAAAGAAAATTAGATTATCGTCAGACTTTGACAGCAAAGAAAATGAAGCAACATGTTTAAAACACACAAGGAAAGAAAATATGAGGCAAGGATATTATACACAGCAAAACTTGAGTCACAAACAGTTAACAGCATGAAAGAACTCAAGGAGTATTGTTCTCGTGAGGCCTTCCTGAGGAAACAACTCTACCATAAGTGTCAGGAAATCAAAACAACTCAAGAAACACCAACATGAAATTGCTGGCAGTAATTAAATATAAAATGACTTATAGAACTAAGAATAAATTAGAGCAAACAGGGAGAGAATAACATACATAATGACTATGTACTCGAAAAATGTAATGAAACTTTTTAAAATGGGAGAATATAGAGATCATAAGTAAAAAAAATTAAAACTAGTTTCAGTAATCATAATGGTAGTGGTACTATTAAGAATATTATTGTGAGGGCTGGCCGAGTGGTGCATTGGTTAAGAGCTGGCTTGGGACGCCAGCAGCCCCGGTTCGGATCGTATATATGAGGGCCAGTGACGCTGCCCTCTACAGCTAACAACAGCTCCACCTGGAGCTGGGCTGTGCGAGCCCCGGTGACGGTGTAGGCTGCAGCCCCTGCTGCAGTGGCTGCCATAGGATACAGTGAGTAGCCGGCAGCCCGCGTGAGCCGCTGGCAGCCAGCCGTAAGCTGCCAAGAGCCGTTGTGAGAGACCATCCAGAGGTCAGCGACTGATCTGCCTCATCCGGGAAGAGCGCAATGACGATACCAACATGGGCCAGTGAAGCAACATTCTCTGCAACTAGACTGAAGAACAAAAGGACAGCAACTTGTCTGTTCCCCTTCCCCGATTCCCCAAAGATGTTCCCCACCCCCAATTCCCCAATAAAATCTTTAAAAAAAAAAAAAAAGAAGATTATTGTGAGACTGTTGTATATGTCCTATGGCATAAATTCAATGAGCAAGTATGTGGATTTCAAATTTTGTCACACCCTACATCCCAAAAGACCGGCATTCTTAGTGTGAAAGAAAGGGAAGAAAAAATGTATTATAGGAGAGATTAGGTTAAAAAATTAAATATACATACAGCTGTCCATGGTATAAATGAATATGTGTATATACACCTATGCATTTATACATATGTGTGTGCATATATTGCTCAAATATTTCCTAGCTCTGTCCATTGAACAGGACTACAAACAATAAACAATCTTGCAGCAATAAGTATCCCTACTTAGCCAGCAGGTTGTCGTCTTGAAATAAACTTTCTTATAAATTTCTCAATTTCGATTATTATTTCCCTCTGTCATTTTAAATTTTGCGTACTGTACTCTGTGTCATGTTTATTGATTAGATTACTTGATTCTGCAACCCAATTATAAAGCTTGTATAAATAATAACCTATTCATAACACCCTTTCTGTGGTATAAAAAAGAATATATCTGGTCCTCATCCTGGGTTTCTGGCTTCAACTATACCTAACAAAAAAAAAAAGAAAGAAAGAAAAGAAACTTTGGCATTTTCTGAGAGATAGGAGTGTCTTTCTAATGTTAATGAGGTGACTCATTGTGGGTCTCTGGAAGGCTTCAGGATTGTAGTTGGAACTTTGAGGTCCGCCCAACTTCCAAAGTGGGGTGGGCAGCGCCTGGATACTGAGATTAATCGTGTGCTCAATGATTTAATCAACTACCCCTAGGTAATAAAACCACAATAAAAACTCTGGACACCAAAGCTTAGTGGAGCTTCCTGGTGGGTGAACACACTGACATGTGGGGAGGGTGATGTGCCTTGACTCCAAGGGAGAGGGCATGAAAGCCCTGCACCCAGGATCCTTCCAGGCCTGTCACTTCACATCTCTTCATTTGACTGTTTCTGAGTTGTGTCCTGCATAATAAAACTGTAACTGTAAGTATAGTGCTTCCTTCGAGTTATGAGTCATTTAGGTGAATTATCAAGATTATCAAGCCTGAGAGGGTTGTGGGAATCCCTGAGCTTGTAGCCAAGTAGGTTAGAAGTGTAGGTAGTTTGGGGGTCCCCAAAGTTTGGCTGGAGTCTGAAGGAGGGGCAGTGCAGTCGAGAACTGAGCTCTTAAGCCTGTGGAGTCTGATGCTAACTCTAGGTAGTTACTGTCAGAATTGAATTGCAGTCCAGCCAGTTGCTATGGAAACAAATCTAAGGAAAAAAGTAATAATCAAGGAAGGAAAAGCAAAGCATACAAACATATTGTATATGTTGTCACCTACGCTAGTGCCTAGAGAGCAGAAAAAAATGTGTGCATTTTTAAACTACAAAAATGAGAGAACTGAGTATTTATCAGGTTTGCTTCATATATATCTACAGGGGATTTCTTCACACTATTCCAAAAGTTATAAATTTTAGGGTTGTCATTCAAATTCAAGAGTCAATCTAACAGCCCATGTAATGTACAACATCCTATTTTATGAAGGGAAAAGGAAAGTATGAATCAGCAATGAAGAGAATATTCAAATTTTATTTAACTATAGGTTAATTTTAATTTTGCTTTATTATGTCACATAAAACTAGATATATAAAACTGTCATAGAATATATAAAACTGTCAAAACAAGGGTTAATATTTTATTATCTCAAATATTTTAAACATTCAAATATAATCTAAAGAATTTATAAAGTTTAGTTTGATAGGTTCAGATTTAAGATAAAATTTTAAATCTTTCTAAGATCAAAAGTGATGAAGTATGGACAACCATATTTATAAAGACTATTATTCTCTATAATTTGCAAAGATCTAAACTCTCTCAGCAAAAGAAAATACTCATTCATTCATTCATTAAATGTTTAATAAATACATATTATTTATTAGGCAATAGGACTATAATGAAGAATGAAATCAGCTGTGAAGGAATACATTCTAGCGTAAGACAACGCATATTAACAAATAATTACTAAACAATGTAAATGTTATAATTACATACAAAAGATCATGGAATCACATCTTAAAAATGACTAAGTAAATGCAGGTGGAGGGGGGAGGAGGAGAAGTGGACGATGTGTGAGCGAGGTTAATATCTGAACTGAGTTTTAATGGATTAGTAGAAGTCTGCCAGATAGCAGTGGAGAGGGGTGAGCATAAAGACAGGAGGGTTGCCATATGAAAAGACATGGAGACAAAAATGGACATAGTGCATTCTGGAAAACACGCACTGTTTTGTAGTGTAGGAGAAAGAGGTGCTTGAGGGAAAGGAAGTAGGAGATAAAGATAAAAATATCAGGCCAGAAAATCAAATTAAAGAGTATGTAATGGGGGTTCATTCATATTCATCTAATGTTTTTAAACAATCAAACAAAAATGACATCAGTCTTTAAAGTCTATACTTTTAACGAATGATCACTTTTTATTTCTTGGATCATTTTTACTGTGTTAAAATGAATTCGCTGGTACGGGCTGAACCATATTACAGTCTTAATTCAGCCTACTTCTTGAAGAAATTATGTTTTTGAAATAAGACTAGAATTATATCATTCTAATGAATTCGATTTGATGGCAATGCCTTATAAATTGTTCATAACCAAACATTAAAATAACCCCATTAGAAACACGAATACACATGCCTTACTGTTGGGAATGAAAACAGTTATAACTCTTTTGGAGAAGAATTTGGAAATATCTGATAAAACTACACACACACTTATATTTGACCCAACAGTCCCACTTCTAGGAGTTTCCCCGGAAGAAATACCTCTAACAACATAAATATATGAGTGCACAAGGTTATTGATTGAAGGATTGTTTTTAACTGCAAAATATTGGAAACAACTTAAATGCCCATATACAAGAGAGTGATTGAATGAACTATGACACATGCATACAATGGGTAGAATGCAGCTATAAAAAAATGAGGAAGATATCTATGAGCTTTTATGGAATGATTTCCAAGATATACTTAGGAAGAAGAAAAAAGCCAAGTGCAAAGAAAACCATCAGTGTTCTATATTTTATGTTAAAAAAAGGAGGGGGGGATATAAGGAAACATACATTTTGATGCTAATTTGTGCTAAAAGAAATAAAGGAATATGAGCCAGGGTTTGTTCTTCCTCACATAGAATTCCAATTAATTAATCAATAAGAAGAAATGATGTAAATAGAAAAATCACCATTTGGCAAATACCACAATAATTATTGGAGGCAAGAATCATCAATAGGTGCTAAAAGTAGTGGATGAAAATATAAAGAACAAGCTAAATATTTACATTGTCTCTTGTATTTCCCCACAAGAAACTTATTAAATTACAAAGGGGAAAATAGTTACTTTAAAGTGTATAAAACTGGGTCAATATCTCAACCCAGTGATCAAAGTTAATATCACCAGTAATGAGACAAATTGAAATCTTGATATATGAAAAAAAACACAACAGCAATTTATGACGTATTCTTGCCAACAAAGCATTAATTATGAGGAAATATCAATCAACCCTAATTTGAAAGACATTCTACAAAGTAACTGGCTAGTACTCTTCAAAAGTCATCACCTACTCAGACACTTCTCCCAAGGAGACATACAAATGATCAAGAGACATATGAAAAGATGCTCAACTTTACCAGCCCTTAGGGAAATGCAGATCAAAACCACAATGAGATACTGCCTTACACCTTTTAGGATGGCTATTATCAACAAGAGAAATACAGCAATACCTTGGTTTGTGAGCATAATTTGTTCTGGAAACAAACTACTCATATTGTACAACATCACTCGTTTACCACGTTAAAGCGTACTTGGTTTGCAAGGATAATTCATTCCGGAAACAAACTACTTGTATTATAAGACATTGCTCATTTACCATGTTAAAATGTATTAGGAATGTTTGCTCGTCTTGCGGAACACTCCCAAACCAAGTTACTCGCAATCCAAGATTTTACTGTAATAGCAAGTGCAGGAGAGGTTGTGGGGAAAAAGGACCCTCATACACTACTGGTGGGAATGTAAATTGGTACAGCTATTAGGGATAACAGTAGGGAGTTTCTTCAAAATATTAAGAATAGAATTACCATATGACCCAGCAATCCCTCTTCTGGGTGTCTACCCCAAAAATCTGAAAACATTTATCTGTAAAGATATATGTACCTCTATGTTCACTGTAGCATTGTTCACGGTGGCCAAGACATAGAAACAACCAAAGTGTCCTTCCATAGATGATTGGATAAAGAAGATGTGATACATACATATGATGGAATACTATTCTGCCATAAAAAGATGAAATACTGCCATGTGTGACAACATGGATGGATCTTGAGATTATCATGCTAAGTGAAATAAGTCAGACAGAAAAAGTCGAGAACCATATGACTTCACTCATATGTGGGATATAAAACTGAAAGCAACAAATCAACAAGACAAACAAATAAAAAATCACAGACAACAGTTTAGTGGTTACCAGTGGGTAAAAGGGAGGGGTGGTAGAAGAGGGTAAGAGGGATCAAATATATGGTGATGGAAGAAGAACTAACTCTGGGTGGTGAACACACAATGCAATATATATAGTGGGTTGTTGGAAAAGTCATGACCTATTTTTCTTTGTTTTTCATTGCAAAAATGAGTCATCGCTTTTCCGACAACCCAATAGATGATGTATTATGGAATTGTACACTTGAAACTTACATAATTTTATTAACCAATATCACCCCAATAAATTTAATTTAAAAAGCAAATGAATTATATGAAAAAAAAATGTTCAGTCATAAAAGACAAAAAAAAACTAAGGAGGGCCGGCCGAGTGGCGCGGTGGTTAAGCGCTGGTTTGGGAAGCCAGCGCCCCGGTTCGGGTCCCACATATGAGGGCGTGACACTGCCCTCAAAACAAAACAGAACAATACAAAAACCTAAGGAATTGTTCCAGATTGAAGAGGCCAAGGAAACATGATAACTAAATACAGTGAAGGGTCCTGATTGAATCTGGATCAGAAAAAGGACTTTAGGAATTTTCCAAATGTAAACATTTTATACAACTAGTGTAGAATCATCAAAACTGGGAAATTACTATTGATTAAAAACTATTAACTAATCAACAGAACCTATTTAAGTTTTGCCAATTATCCTCCTAATGTCAAAAAAGGCAGGGAAAATATTTGAGCTGAGTAAAAAAAACCAGTTTCTAAATATAGTCCAGTGCTAGTGTGATATTAATTTAGTTTTTATTTATACGGATAAATCAATTTCATGAAATAATTTCAATAATAAAAAATTTAAATGAATTAAATAAGAACTTTAAATATTAACTCATTACTTTTATATCATGGCACACTAGACAAATTATACTAAAATAGTCACAAATTTGTAGTATGGTAACTGAAAAAACTCAAATAAATAAAAAAGATGAATCGAAATACTGAATAACACAAAAAGGCATTACTGCATAAAATAGGATTATCTTCATAGCAATTCAAACCATTCCAAATTACAGGGCTTTTCACCAATCATGGATGGTAGTTTCGGAATGATTTAAAAACCTTTCATGTTTAGAGAGGCAATGTAGTTGGTAAGGGGGGTGGGGGCAATGAAGGGAGAAAGAAAGGAAGTTGGTGAGGCTCAGAAGAAAAGAGGAAAGAGTTAAGTAAAAAGGAAAGCAGAGCGATGCAAAGCATCTAGTTAAATAGCCTTTGGGTCTTTCAGAATCCTTCCCATTGCACATCTTTACATCATGCCACTGATATTAGAAGTCTCACTGGTGCTGCAGTGAATCTCATTCTTTTTCAGATGAGTAAATTATATCAGAAAGACCCTAAGGAGACAGTTAAATTCAGCTAAGCAACAATGTTATAATGCCATAGCCCTGTCTTAATTGAAATTTCATTATTCTCAGCAGAAAATATAAATATGTCAGAATTTTATAAGAGCACCATAACATTTTATTTTTATTTCTTTGAAGGGGTTATGTATTTTCTCTGAAAACATCTCTTCCACCTACCTTGACTGATCTTATAACAATCTTAGATTGTGTCTGTATCATTGGCTCAGCTCCTTTTACTGCTTATAGCAGAGAAAGAGAAAATGGAAAGATCTATACGAACAGTCTCAGGAAGGTGACTTCCATCTTTTCTTGGAAGAAACATGGCACTTTTGTACTCTTAAAAGGGTGGAATTACTATTTTAGATAGAGCCCTGTTCCTCACATTCATGTTGGGATCACCTTGATACAAGAAAAGGAGAGATCCTCTCTTCTAACATCAAAATATGGATGTGGTGGGCCGGCCGAGTGGCGCATTGGTTAAGCGCTGGTTTTGGGATGCCAGCGGCCCCGGTTCGGATCCCACATGAGGGCCAGTGACACTGCCCTCTATAGCTAACAACAGCTCCACCTGGAGCTGGGCTGTGCGAGCCCCGGTGATGGTGTGGGCTGCAGCCCCTGCTGCAGTGGGCTGCCATAGGCTACAGTGAGTGGCCCGCAGCCAGCGTGAGCGGCTGGCAGCCAAGTGTGAGCTGCCAATAACCGCGGTGAGCGACATCCAGAGGCCAGCGACCGATCTGCCTCATCCGGGAAGAGCGCAATGACGATACCAACAGTGAAGCAACATCCTCATCAACTAAACTGAAGAACAAAAAGACAGCAATTTGTCTGTTCCCCTTCCCCAATTCCCCAACACTGTTCCCCTCCACCAATTCCCCAATAAAATCTTTAAAAAAAAAAAAAAATATGGATGTGGTAATAGATCCTAGCTCTGTGAAAATGTTTGTAAATCATGTATTTTTAGGAAGGAAATTTGACAAAAAGATGTAAAAATTCGAAAAGGAATCCTCTGAGGAGATAATGTGCATAGACATGAGAAAGTGTTTCCAAAAAATAAAAAATACCTTTACAAAGAACAGAAAATTTCCTAACCAAAGAGAGAATATCTGAATGAAGATATATATATGTGTATAGCATTTATCTATATTGGGCACACATAATTTAAAGATTTCCACAGATTTTCATATTGAAATAGCAAATGACTTCCATTTTACAGATGTATAGCAAGTGATACAATACTTCAGGTAAGACAGAGTTTAACAAAGGTTATTTACAATTACAAGCACTACTGCTGTTTTCAAATTTTAGTTTTTATATTGTCATTTAAAAAAAGAATCAAAGGCTACTACAGAGATTAAAATGGTCAATAAAGTCTCTCCCTTCCCAGAAAAACATATAAAAGAAGAAAATGCTAGCCTATTCCACTTGATTTGGTAAAAAGATGATTAGGGTTTATTTCTAGGGAGATACAGTCATTATTCAGGCATAGAAAACATGCGTTCAAATACCTAAAGCCAATTTTATGTTTCTTTGAAAATGTCCTGTTGGGTCAAGGAGCACTCCTGTTCGGGGCTGTCCATCACTCTCCTAAGATGACTAAGGATCTGCTCAACACTACCAGAACAACCACAACCACAAACTGCAGAATTTGGTTCACTGTATTGTAATTCATTCATTGAGAAAATAAAGATGCTTTTAAAAGTTAAATCATTGCTTGGGAAAGAAACAGTAATTTCAGTTTTCCTGGTATGTACTAGAGATTTTTAATATACTGAATCCACTGTAGGGTCAATAGGTTTAAAATGGATTTCCTGAAAGAAGATGTACAATGTGAAAATACTGTCAGCAAAGGGACTGATAAAACAAAGCAACATATAATCTTCATAAATAGAAATCACCTGGGAGATTCAAAATACTAGGTCTATGAGGGGGTTTATCCAAAATGTATTATTCTTAATCTGTATGAAATAATTAAACTGAATCCTTCTGCCCAATTTTCAGGCTGTCTTTTATTACTGAAATTATTTTAAAGTGCAGTGTACTTGGTGATGTGACGTTTCACTGTAGAATTAAGTGGTAATTCTTGACAAAGCAGTTATTATCATGAGGTAATTGACCTTAGTTGAAAGTTAAGCATCCTGAGGCAAAGTTGAGTGCACTTAATCCTGGTAGGTTAATTATCTAGTGATTAGGGAGCCTTGAAAAGTATTACTCTTAAGAACCATTTGCAAGGTGACGGCTATTCAAAAAAACTTCTTAATTTAACAAAAATGAAAAACAAGAAGAATAATCAAGTTCTTTAGTCATGTATTGCTAGATAATGACTACAAAGCAGCTTGCATTAGCAGGCATCAGTGGATATAATTACTTAAATGTAGAATGTCCTTTATTAAGCTGATTACATATGAGTCTAGTTAACAAATGGTTGTGCTAACGGGAAATATTTTAAACTTTGAAGATGTCAGAAACAAATTAAAAATACAATGTAACACTTAAATTATTTATATACTACAGTAGTTTCAAAAGTACCTTAACAAGCAGACCAATAAATTCAGACGTGCAGTTTAAAAGTACAAAATGTAATGTAACAGGTTACCAAGAATTTTTATTTGAGGCAACGTATAAATTTGGCTCTACACGTATGTATTTCTAGATTTCAGTTAAAAGTAAAACCACAAAAATCAAAATCACTCCCATTAGGATGGCTATTGTCAAAAAGAAAAAAGAAAAAGAAAAAGGAAAACAAGTGTTAGCAAGGATGTGGAGAAATTGGAACCCTTGTTCAGTGTTGGTGGGAATGGAAAATGGTGCAGCTGCTGTGGAAAATATTTAGTGTTTCCTCAAAAGTTAAACAGGATTATTATCATATGATCCAACAACTCCATTTCTAGGTATATATTCCAAAGTCCTAAAAGTTGGGACTCAAACAGACACTTGTACACCACTGTTCATATGAGTAGCAACATTATTCCCAAAAGCCGAAAAGTGAAAACAAACCAAATATCTATCTACAGATGAGTGGATAAACAAAGGTGAAACTCTGATACATGCTACAATATGGATGAACCTTGAAAACATTATGTTAAGTGAAATAAGCACGACACACACAACTATTGTATCATCCTACTTATATGAGGTACCTGGAATAGGCAAATTCATAGAGACAGACAATAGAATAGTAGTTATCAGAGACCCACTTGGTGGGGAGGAATGGGAGTTAGTGTTGAATGCAGAGCTTGTTTCAGATGAGGAAATAAATAAGTTGCACAACATCATGAGTGTAGTTAATGCCAATGAATTGTACACTTAAAAATGGCAAATTTCATACACTTAAAAATGGTAAATTTTATGCTATGCATTTTTTTTTTACCACAACAAAAGAATAAAGTGAAGTTACAACATTTAATAATTTGTTTTTACCACATTTACAGCATGGTATTCCTGTGGACACGTCTATATTGTCTCAGATGTGCCCAACCACATATTTTCCGATACTCTTCAGAGAAGAATATCCTTTTCCCTGGGCAAATCAAACAGAGCAAAGACGTAGTTGGGGTGAGAGGTGGGAGAAATCTAGCTTGAAAGGCACTACAGTTGAGTCTGTAACACTAACAATAAAAAAGAATAACTACTTAAATTAATGTCAGGCATTGCATTATTAGGTTTCAGAACAAGGACTTGCCTGACTTATAATAAAATTGGTTCGTGTTACTGAATGTTAGAATGTTGAGAAAATGAATCTTTGGTTTGTAAAAAACATTTTAAAGCTATTTGTAAAAATTTGAAAGATCATCTAGAATTTCTACACAAATCCCTCACTTTACATATGAGGAAACTGAAGGAACAATAATTGAGTCATAAATCAGCAATTTAACTAAATTATGAGGAAAAGTCTAAACATTTATTAATATACAAAGATAGAACATTTACTAATAGTTAAAGTAGAGTCAAGACTTTTAATGTGTGTCTTTCTCATTGAACCAGATCCATAGTTCATAGTCTATGAATTCCAGTGTCAGCTTCTTTAAAGCAGAGTAAAAACTAACATCCAGGACGCCCGCCTGAGTGTAGATAGTTACTACAGCTTTTGGGACGGCCGAGTGGTGCGGTGGTTAAGCACTGGCCTGGGAAGCCAGCGGCCCCGGTTCGGTCCCACATATGAGGGCCAATGACATTGCCCTAAAAAAAAATTGATAGTTACTACAGCTTTTTTCCTCCTTTAATCTTTTATATTTTTCACGCCCACATCTAATTCATGAGCAACTTGATTGAGTTTTGTACTCAAACTTAATTCACTAAACTAATTCTCATTCTACTTGCATTCACATTTTATCAGATTATATAATAATTAATTATACTGTGAAGACAAATGGCATGAAAATGGCTTAGGAACAAACAAATTGACTCTTGATAAACAAGCAATTTTGTAGAAAGCGAAGAAAGCAGAGAACAGCCATTGGTTGTCCCTCATTCATTTGACCCCACTCACTGTGTTTTATCAAGGAAATGGGGACTGCATGCTATGCAGCCAAGTTAGTTCAGTGAAACTTAAGAGAGGAATAAGATCACCACGCCTAATAACAACACTACCAACACCACCGACACCATCTCACAAAAACTGAGTACTTTCTATGAGTCAGGGTGAAACTTGACATCCATTAGAAAACCACCACAGAACTGCTGTGTAGATTAAATGATGATTTTGGTGGACACGCTTTGTAATTTTAAGAAGCTAGTGCTTCTTCATTTTAACATCAGTTCTTTGGATGACTAGATTATTTTTCCTAATTTTAAACGTTGTTTTTTTTTTAAAGATTTTATTGGGGAATTGGTGGAGGGGAACAGTGTTGGGGAATCGGGGAAGGGGAACAGACAAGTTGCTGTCCCCTTGCTCCCCAGTCTAGCTGCGGAGGACGTTGCTTCACTGTTGGTATCGTCATTGCGCTCCTCCCGGATGAGGCAGATGGGTCGCTGGTCTCTGGATGTCGCTCACCGCCGCTATTGGCAGCTTATGCTTGGCTGCCTGCCGCTCACGCTGGCTGCGGGCCACTCACTGTAGCCTATGGCAGCCCACTGCAGCAGGGGCTGCAGCCCACACCATCACTGGGGCTCGCACAGCCCAGCTCCAGGTGGAGCCGTTGTTAGCTGTAGAGGGCAGCGTCACTGGCCCTCATGTGGGATCCGAACCGGGGCTGCTGGCATCCCAAAACCAGCGCCCAACCAATGCGCCACTCGGCCGGCCCTAAACTTTTTATATAAGTGGAATCATTTTAAAAAAGCTTTAGGTGGTATAACTGACACAACATAATCTGTACAAATTAAGTGTGTATAATTAGATAAGTTTTGATACATGTATCAAATCCTGAAGCCACACCACAATCAAGATGAGGAAACCATCCGTTACTTCCAAGTTTCCTCGTGTCTGTCTTGATCACTGCCTCACAGCACATCCCCATCCCCAGGCAACCGTGGGTCTGCTTTTTTGTCACTTTGGATTAGTTTAAAATTTCTAGAATTTCATTTAAATAGAATCATACAGAATATACTTTTATCTAGCATCTCATCTTTCACTCAGCATAAATATTCTGAGATTCATTCATGTTGGTTCATATATAAATTGTTCATTTCTTTCATAGTTGAGTAGTATTCTACTCTATGGATTATACAGTAAATTGTTTATCCAGTTACCACCAGTTGATAGACATGTGGGTTATTTCCAGACTTTGGGTATGATAAATAAAACAGCTATGAGCATTTGTGTATGTCTTTATATGGACATACGCTTTCATTTCTCCTGGGTAAATATCTAGGAGTGGGATACCTAGGTGGGTGTATATGTAGCTTTGTAAAAAACTGGAAAACTATTTTTCGAAGTAACTGTAGCATTTTGCATTCTCACCAGCTACATATGACAGTTTTAGTAGATTCAATCCTGTCAATATTTGGTATGGTCTCACTCTTTAATTTTGGACACTTGGATAGCTGTGCAGTTGTATGAAGTCTGATTTTTTGGATACGTATATTCCACCATTATAGCATGATATCTTAAAAAGACTATTCTCAGGGCCAGCCGAGTGGCTCAGTTGGTTAAGAGCTCGCTCAAGAGTGTAAGCTGAGCTCTGAGCAACAGCAGTTTGATGCCCAGCCAGAGCTAAGCTACCGCTGAGCTGCCAACAGGTGGCAGGATGGCTCAGCTAAAAAAAAAAAAAAAAAAAAGACTATTCTCCACAGAATGGCCTCTGAAACTTTGTTGTCAGTTGTGGGTCTATTTCTGGACTATCTCTTCTGTTCCATGGATCGATTTGTCTATCTTTAGGCTAATGCCACATTGTTTTGATTACGGTAGCTTTATTATAAGTCTTGAAACCATGTAGTGTAGTGTCTCTGTTTTTTTCCCCCGAAGTCAGATTGGCTATTCTAGTTCAGTGCTTTTCCACATGAATTTTACGATAAACTTGTTGACCTAGAATAAGTATGCTAGGATTTTGATTAAATTATGTTGAATCCACAGACCAATCTGAGAAGAATTGACACTTAACAATGGAGTCTTAATCCATGAACATACTTATCTCTCTCCATTTATTTAGTTGTTCTGTAAGTTTTCTCAACGATGTTTTGAACATCTTTTGTCAAGTTTATCCCAAAGTATGTCATATTTTTATTTCAAAATTTCAATTTTTGAGTGTTTGCTGCTAATGTATAGAAATATAATGGGTTTTTATATGTTTATTTTGTATATTGTAGTTCTAATAGCTTTTTGTAGATTTCATAGGATTTTCTACAAAACATATCAAGGTATTCGATAGAGACAATTTTACTTCTTCCTTTCTAATCTGGATGTTTTTAGTGCCTTATTAGCACTGTACAGTGTTGAATAGAAATGAAAAGAGTGAACATCTTTGCTTTGTTCCTGATCCTGGAGGAAAGTATTCATTCTTTCATCATTAAGTATGATATTAGCTATACATTTTTTGGTGGATACCTTTTATTGGGTTGACGAAGTTCCCTTCTATTCTTAGTATTTTGAGGGCTTTTATCATACATGGATGCTGGATTTTGTCAAGTGTTTTTTTTCTATGTCTATTAAGGTGATCATTTTTTTCTTTTTTAGATTTACTAAGGTGAATTATATTGATTGGTTTTTTTGTTTTGTTTTGTTTTTGAGGGCAGTGTCACTAGCCCTCATATGTGGGACCTGAATCGGGGCTGTTGGCTTCCCAAGCCAACTCTTAACCACAGCACCACTTGGCCAGCCCTTGATTGGCTTTTAAATGTTAAATCAACCCTGCATTCCTGTCATGATGAATTATCCTTTTTATATACTGTTGGGTTTGATTTTCTAAAACTATCCTAAGAATTTTTGCATCTATGTTTATGAGGGATATTGGTCTGTAGTTTTTCCTTTTCTTTTAATTCTTTGTTTGGTTTTGATAGTGTTTCTTCCTCTTCAATTTTCTGGGATACTTTGCATAGAACTGGTATTATTTCTTCCTTAAGTGTGCGGAATTCAACATTGAAGTAATGTGGCCCTTGAGTTTTCTTTGTGAGAAGGGTGTTAACTAAAAATTCAATTTAATAGATACCTAAATAAACCTATTTTTATTTCTTCTTGAGTATGCTTGCTTTAGTACTTTGTGTCTTTCAAGGAATTTGTCCATTACATAAAATTAGTCAATTATATTAGAATAATATTGTTAGGGGGAATGACAGTACTTCTACTGTAGACTAATTTTGCCTCTTTAGTATTCTGAGTGTCTATCTGAAACCCCATGAATTATGAGGTTATCCACTCAGGCTAGTGGAAAAGAATGGTTCCAGGCCCTATGTGTACTTTGAGGATTATTCCCTATAATTTTTTTTTTTTTAAAGATTTTATTGGGGAATTGGTGGAGGGGAACAGCGTTGGGGAATCGAGGAAGGGGAACAGACAAGTTGCTGTCCTTTTGTTCTTCAGTTTAGTTGCGGAGGATGTTGCTTCACTGTTGGTATCGTCATTGCGCTCTTCCCGGATGAGGCAGATTGGTCGCTGGCCTCTGGATGTCACTCACCGCGGCTATTGGAAGCTCACGCTTGGCTGCCAGCCGCTCACGCTGGCTGTGGGCCACTCACTGTAGCCTATGGCAGCCCACTGCAGCAGGGGCTGCAGCCCACACCATCACCGGGGCTCGCACAGCCCAGCTCCAGGTGGAGTTGTTGTTAGCTGTAGAGGGCAGTGTCACTGGCCCTCATGTGGGATCTGAACCGGGGCCGCTGGCATCCCCAAACCAGCGCTTAACCAATGCGCCACTCGGCCGGCCCCCCTATAATCTTATCAAGTGGTTCTTTCCCGCCCCCCGCCTTCATTAGTTTCCTCACAAATATGTTCTGATCAGTGCTAAGCTGAAGACTGGGAAGGGGGGTGTTCTCTGCAAATACCTGTGTTCTCTCTCTATGCAGCTCTTTCCTGTGTGGTCCTCTGACTTGCAAACTCTTGACTGTCTAGCTGTTACGTTTCCTGAACTTCCAGCTCCAAGTCCTCAATTCAAAAGAGAGTGCCAAGAAGGTTCCCCTGTATGCTGTGGCCTGGAAATTCTCTCCAAGCAAAAGCTTGGGTAATCATAAGGCTCGCCTCATTTGTTTCTTGTCTCACAGGGATTACTGTCCTTCATTATCTGTAAAGAGATAGCCTTGGTGGACGAGGCATTTTTTTTTTTTTTGTAATATTAAGATTATCAGGGCCGGCTGAGTTGCGCGGTGGTTAAGCGCTGGCTTGGGAAGCCAGCGGCCCGGTTCAGTACCACATATGAGGGCCAGTGACACTGCCCTCAAAAAAAAAAAAAAAAGAAAACATTTTCAGAAAAGTTCTAAAGCATCATTAACAGTGTGAGAACCTCTGGAAAAAAAAAGTGGCATCAGGAAGAAAATAAGAGCCAACTGTATTTGGTTTAAGCTAAGTGTTGACATTTTGAAAATTTAAACTAAGCACAGTAGATTTGATTGGGGTATTTGGGGACGTGGTGGGGGAGAAAGACTAAAACAACCCTTTATATATTCCATGAGAAATATACGTTATACTTCATTGTATTTTTGAAATAAATTCCCCCTGGAGAACTGAAGATAGTTTATTATTACACTATTCAAGGAGAAGAACAATGAGAGATGAGATTAAAGAGATAAAGCTCACAATAGCTTACTTGCTTTATATAATCAAATATGGTAACATTTTTATTTATTCTTATTAAATTTCATCACTCAGCAGATATTTCCAGTCTACTAAAATTTTTAGGTCTCATTTTGACATTCAGTTTATTCATTGCATTAGTTACAGTCTCTGCATTTGCATTATTTGTAAATACAGTTTTATGTGAATCAATGATCATTTACTTGAGCAAAGCTCAGGGTAAACACTGAGGCATATCACTAGAAATCTATTTATCAGCAGGCTTTTTGAAACTGGTCCAACAAAATACCAAATATATCTAATTGCCCTGTATCCAATATTTATTATTCTCTAATCTATATTATGATGGATTATCTCAAATACACTGTACATTCAGTGTTTATTAGTCTGCCGTAATAGGTACTATATATCTGTTGAAATGAATTCAAAGGGATAGTAATCACCAAAAAACGTAAAACATAACATGGTTTGTATCTTATAATTTTATCACTTCCTATTCTAGGTAGGGAAAAATGATTTCTTTAATAACCTATACTAAATTCTAATCAAACTTTAACTTTACTGGTTTGTAGAATCAATCTGTTTTTTTAAAATGTGGTAATATATATCAGATAAATGTTACCATTTTAACCATTTTAAGTGTTTAATTCAGTGACACTGAGTACATCCATAACATTGTGCAACCATCACCATTATCCATTTCCTGAACTTTTTTGTCACCCCAAGTAGAAAGAAACTTTGTACCCATTAGTAATAACTCCCAATTCCCTCTTTCTTCCAGTGCTGGGTAACCACTAGTCTACTGTTTGTCTCTATGAATTTCACTATTCTAGATACCTCATATAAGTGGAATCCTTACAGCTAAATCCAATAGTTGTCTGTTTGTGTATGGCTTATTTCACATAACATAATGCTTTCAAGGTTGATTCATGTTGTATCAAGTATCATAATTTCATTCCCTTTTAAGGCTGAATAACATATTCCAGTGTATGTACAACTGAGTCTTGAATAACATGGGGATTAGGGACACCAACCCCACAAGCAGTGAAAATCTACGTGTAAGTTTTGACTCCCCCAGAACCTAATAGCCTATTGTTGACCAGAAGCTTTTACAATAATATAAACAGCTGATTAACACATATTTTATATGTTGTATGTATTATATGTTGCATACTTACAATAAAGAAAGCTGGAATGGCTGGCCGAGTGGCTCGGTTGGTTGAGTTGGCTTAAGAGCACAAGCTCTGAGCAGCAGGGCCACTGGTTCGATTCCCACTTGGGTCAGTGACGCTGTGCCTGAGCTGAGCTGTTGTTGAGCTGCCAACAGGTGGCAGGATGGCTCTTGATGGCTCAAACAACAAGTCTGCCTGTTCGATGATGGGCTACGCCCACCCACAACTAAGACTGAACTCGACATCTTGAGCTGAGCTGCCGCCCGGACGGCTCAGTGGATAGAGCGTGTGTTCTTAACAACAAGGCTGTCGGTTCGACTCCCGCATGGGATGGTGGCTACGCCCACCTGTAACTAAGACTAAACTCAGCACCTTAACCTGAGCTGCTGCCTGGATGGTTCAGTGGATACAGCGTGTGCTCTTAACAAGGCTGCTGGTTTGACTCCCACATGGGATGGTGGCTATACCCACCCTCAACTAAGATTGAACACAGCACCTTGGGCTTAGAGGGCATGAGCTGTCTATGGGAAGCCAGATGGCAACTGGTGCCCTCCATAATGAAGATTGAAGAACAACTTGGCTGGTCCCCTTCCCTAATTCCCCAACACTGTTCCTCTCCCCCAACTCCCTAATAAAATCTTACAAAAAAAAAAAATTAGTGTATTAAAAAAAAAAAGCAAGCTGGAGAAAGAAATGCTATTAAAAATTCATAAGGGGGCCGGCCAAGTGGCGCGGTTGTTAAGCGCTGGTTTGGGACACCAGCGGCCCCGGTTCGGTTCCCACATATGAGGGCCAGTGAAACTGCCCTCAAAAAAAAAAAAAAAAAGAGTGTGTCTCCTCTCCCCAGAACCTGAGATAGACAAATAGTGTGAGTGAGAAATAAATCTTTGTTAAAAAAAAAAAATTCAAAGGAAGACAAAATACATTTATAGTACGGTACATATTTATTGAAAAAATCTGCATATAAGTGGACCTGTGCAGTTCAAACCTGGGTTGTTGAAAGGTCACCCCTATATACCCAATTTTGTTTATTTATTTATCTGTTGAGGAACAATATTTGGTTTGTTTCTAACTTTTGGCAATTGTGAATAATTCTGCTATAAATATTGTTGTACAAGTATATGAATCCTTACTTTCAGGTTGTTTTGGTACATATGTAGAAGTGGACTTGCTGAATCATGTGATAATAATTCTATGTTAAACTTTTTGAGGAACCACCAAATTGTTTTCCAGAGCAGCTGTAGCATTTCAGTTCCCACCATCAATGAACAAGGGTTCTAATTTCTCTACATCCTTGCCAACATTTGTTTTTTTCTGATAACAGCCATCCTAATGGGTATCAAGTGGTACTCATTTTGGTTTTCATATGCAATTCTCTAAGGATTAGTGATGGTGAGCATCTTTTCATGTGCCTACAGACCATTTATATATCTTCTCTGGAGAAATGTTTACTTAAGTTCTTTGATCATTTCTGAATTGGGTTGATTGTTTTCTTGTTTAGATACATACTCTGGATATTAATCCCTTATTGGATATATCATTTAGAAATATTTTCTCCTATTCCATGCATTATCATTTTCACTTTCTTGATCGTGTCCTTTGATGCACAAACGTTATAATTTTGATGAAGTCCAATTACTTTTTCTGTTGTTGCTTGTGCATTTGGAGTCTTTCATTTTTAAGTGAATGAGGACCATTTTGATATCATCAGCATTTTCTGCAAACCTAATCATTTTGGGGCCTCTATTCTTTTCTGTTCTCCGATGTCTCTGCCAAACTTTTAGCATTGTTCCCTGGTTCTATAAATGCTTCCCATCTTTTTTACATGTGTTTTACAAATGTGAGCTCTTTCTAAAGAGTTTTCTATGTTCTGCAATGTTTTTAAGGCTCCTCCCCATTTTCTTCCTCTGTAGGGTCATTTGAGATTATTAAGTCAGTATTGAATTTTTGATGGTATTCAATTCTCTCAAGTTGTCTTTACATCCAAAGTCTCATTCTTTGGAACCATATTTATCTCATAAAAAAGTTTTAAAGTTTGTTTTCTTGAAGTCTAGAGCATATATTTAAGTATTGCCATTTCCATAAAGAACTCTGAGTTCAATTATCAATTTCTAACAAGGATTCTCACACACCATACTGATGACCAATTCTTTCATGTTATTTAAAGGGCTAGAGTAGCACATATCCTAGTTACTTTCTTTATCCTTCAGAAAATAAAACTGGCAATAAAGAAAATCTAAAATGTAGATTTTGGTCAAATGAGACATCCAGCAGATACCTAGGAGTTCCAGGGTTTTACCATTACTTCTTGCCATTAAGGCCAGTTTGTGAATCAACAAGATGTGGCATTTCCTTCCTCTACTTAGTGCTTTTGAAGATACTCACACCATATTCCTACAAATCACCCAGGTTGATCTCATAAGTTATTTCCAGGTCAAATTTTATGTTATTCTAAGCAGACACACAGTTATCTAATTCAGATACAAAATCAGTGAATATGATCAAACTACGTTAGAACCACAGAATTAGAATCAGAACAGACTTCTGGGATAATTAATAGAACACCTTCTCTTTACACATAAAGACCCCAAGATTCATGAAATTTAAGTGATATTGCCCAGGTCACATTGAAGTTACACTGAAGGTCTCTCTCTCTCTCTCTTTTATTTTTCTATTTCATGAATTTTTAAAGTCTACAGGCTAAACTGAAGCTATAAATACTAAATTAGCAAAAAAAATTATTTATCACTAATGTAGAATGAAAGAAAGTATATTCTTGGTAAAAAGAAAAAACAGCAAAAGTTTAAATAAAATTCCATTCATCATTGTTAAATATAACATAGAAATATCAAAAATGTTACTATTAATAAATTTGATACAAATTACAGTATACCAACATTTATTCATAATTTATTAAATTAAATTAGACTCACACTTTTAAGAGCTACTTAACCTCATAAAACATTTATTTTAGACTAGATGTCTCTTACCTTAATCCATGAAAATTTCAGAGGAAAACATTATTTTACTGGTCAGAAAATAAATCAGTTGATGCAAGGGCTTAGGGTGAGGGGAAGGGTTGACTGAAAGGGGTGATGAGAGTAGTTTTCATCTTGGTTGTGGTCATGGTTATATGTCAGGTGTTATGCATTTGCACAAGCTCATATAAATGTACAGTAAAAAGTGAATTCTACTACAGATAAATTATATACCTCAATATCCTAACTCTTTAAAAAAACCCAGTTTTTTACTATGTAAGAAATTAGCATATACTGAAGGAAATACTGAAAATACTGAATTAGTGATCCAAATTGAGGCAGTTTTGTTGTATAATTCTCAAACATATTTATGCAAATATTTTGGTTTTATATTTATATATTTCTAAACTTATTCACAAACCAGAAACCAAAAAACCCAGGTACTTAAAAAAAAAGAAAGAAAGAAAGAAAGAGTAACTCACCGTCTCATTTCCAAAAAGTATGTCAACATAAGGCATAACTTTCATCAATGGTTCCTTATAGAACTGACTAATAAATGGTGCGGACAGATTTAAAGTGAAAATTCTGTTGTTCTCAGAAGCATGGTGAGCCACTTTTAACACTGACTCTGGTGAAACTGTAAGAAAAAAGCCCTGGAAAAAGAAACAAGGGAGGGAAAATTAGAAAGGCAATCTAACCAAAGTCACTGAGAATAAAAGCAATCCATACAGTATACAAAAATCCATATAATACAAACTTTAAAATACAGTTATAAAATGTTAGGCAGAAAATAGCAGCATTTGATTAGGAGAAAAGTTTATCATATGAATACTATATATTTGATATGTGCCATTATGTAAGAGTATTACACATTATTTACTTCATATTAGATTTGTATACTCAATATTGAAGGACTCTTGGAAATCTACCTAAGAACACACATTTGAAAGGTCTCATTCAAGACAAGAATTGAATCGATATTACAGAAATAGTAATGAAGGCAGTTTGGATACTTGTAGCTTTTTTTTTTTTTTTTTTTTTTAAAGATTTTATTGGGGAATCGGGGAAGAGGAACAGACAAGTTGCTGTCTTTTTGTTCTTCAGTTTAGTTGCGGAGGATGTTGCTTCACTGTTGGTATCGTCATTGCGCTCTTCCCGGATGAGGCAGATCAGTCGCCGGCCTCTGGATGTCGCTCACCGCCGCTATTGGCAGCTTATGCTTGGCTGCCAGCCGCTCACGCTGGCTGCAGGCCACTCACTGTAGCCTATGGCAGCCCACTGCAGCAGGGGCTGCAGCCCACACCATCACCGGGGCTCGCACAGCCCAGCTCCAGGTGGAGCTGTTGTTAGCTGTAGAGGGCAGTGTCACTGGCCCTCATGTGGGATCCGAACCGGGGCTGCTGGCATCCCAAAACCAGCGCTTAACCAATGCGCCACTCGGCCGGCCCACTTCTAGCTTTTTAGAAATACTTTCCATTCTTGTAAATGACATGGTATTTATTAAAAAATAAAATTATTTAAAAATCAAATTACTATACTAAGATCATAGTTTGTTACCTTATGAAATACCTAAACTGAATTTTTAAGGAAGAAACTGAATTAGAATTTTCAAATAAGGAGAAAATAATTCGGTAATGAAATAAAAAATATTTTAATTAAAATTTCATATCTGAAAAGCTACATTTAAAAATGCTATTTATCTATATCTTAAACATTAGTAAAAGTCTTTTAAAATATATTTATGCTTCCTAGGTGAAAGAAAGCAAAGGCATGGATGCTCATACAAGAAATGGGTTTAAATGGTGCACAAGTGAGTGGAGCAATACATAAAAGGCAATAGGTAACGAAGTTGGAAAGGTCAGCTGAGTTAACAACACAAAGGGCCTTGACTGGCAGGTTGGAAGTCTATTTGGTGGGGTGGGAATGGATGATGGGTGATGAAGTTTTCTTTGAAAGAAAGGAATAACAAGTTAGCAAGAAAATTTAAAGAACATTTATCTGTACAGCTACAATTCAGCAACAGTCAATAAAGCATGCATTTGGCTTTGTAAAAGGAAGTCATACTGGGAGTATTATATTTTGGACTTAGCCATTGTTTAAGATGTGGAAGACAAAGGAGAAAAGTGTCAGAAGATGAAGGAGATTTTGAATCTGGTTCTACCATTACTAGAAACAGAAAAGTCCAGAATAAGTCCTGGCTTAGATGGAAAGAGAGAGTGTTTAGTTGTGGTTATACTATATTTGAGGTGTTAAGGGACCCCCTAATATATATCAGGAAGTTGGATTCAGGAGAGAGACCATGGAAGAAGCTGATAGTAAAACAGGGGTTGTAATTACCAGACAAAGAATGTAGAAAAAGAAGAGGGCAAAAGACAGAATGAAGAAGAGCAAAAATTAGGGGATAGAGGAAACAAAAAAAGTAAAGGAGTGAACAAGAGAAAGGCAAATGAGGACAATAGAAGTGAAGGAACAAGAAAAACAAACAAAGAAACAAAATCACAGACACAGACAACAGTTTAGTGGTTATCAGTGGGAAAGGGAGGAAGGAGGTGGTAAATGAGGATAAACAGGATCAAATATATGGTGATGGAAGGAGAGCTGACTCTGGGTGGTGAACACACAATGTGATATATAGATGATGTATTACAGAATTGTACACCTGGAACCTATGTAACTTTACTAACAATGGTCACCTCAATTAACTTTAATTAAAAAACAAAAAAGAAATCCAACAAGGGAAAGTTCAAGAAGATACTTAAGGGTACTCAATGCTATTAATGGGTAAAGAAAGGGCTGAGCAAAAGCTACAGGATTGATGATTAGAAGAAAGTACTTAAGGTATGAAAGTAAAAAAGAGATAGTTATTAAAGAAAGAATGGTAAGAAAGTCAGGGTAAAGATTATAAATTATTTTGGGAGCTTTATTGGTGAATAATAAAATCACTTGAAATTTACTGAGCAATTCTTGTGTTCCCAGTACTACACTAAAAGTTTCACTGATATGTATATAAACTCAGTTATTAATTTTTCCTTATATCAAACCTATGAGGTGGATACTGTTATTATTCTCATTTTATGAATAAAGAAGATAGGCAAGTTAAGAAATGTCCCTCAGGTCATATAGCTTATATGTGATAGAAATTGGCTGGATTCAAATGAGTCCAGAGATAATGCTCCTAGTTCAAGTAGACAATAGAGAAGAAAAGAGCAGAAAGGTATTTTTAATGGGGGAAGGGGAGCGGGAGAGTTGTTTTGAAAAAAGAAACAACACAAGAACATTTGAGCACGTTTGCTCTTCAACAAATAGGGTCTAGTGAACAAACAGAAGCAAGAGAAGGAGGATAATTAGACAGAGCAAGGAACCAGAGGGAGTGAGGGCAATGGGAGCCAGAAGGGGAGAAGAGCTAGCTCATAAAGGAAGGAGTAACCTTAAAAATGTAAAGGAAACTTCTTTTAAAAGTTACAAAAATACTATTGAAATATTCACATTCAACTATGGGACTAACCATTTCCATCATGTAAACTTTAGAAAGTTTAAACAGAAAAAAAGATGTTTTTCTATTACTTTCAATTTTCAAATTGAATATTAAAAGAATACTGAAAAATCAATTTTGTGGCTGGAGTCATTGTATAATGGGATTCATCTTTGAAAAGCTTATTGCTTTTATACGTTCTGAAATATTAAAGAATTTTACACTATATTGGTCTCTTATTATTTTAAAACATGGCTAATAAAATTCTAATAAGAGTTTTTTCCTATCACAATAATGTAACGTTTTATCATCACTTAAAAATTCCAATTCATTAATGTTTTTACCAATATTCAGTTGTTTTATAAGGTAACAAATCTTTATCTTAGGTAACATTATGTTTTAAATGTTTTCATCTTCATTTCTTAACCAACTATCATGTCACTTGCAAACTATGAGCACCCAAGCTGCTTCCTTTGCTATTTCCATCACTTGGAGAATGAAAATGAACGGTTTATATAGCATCTTGTCTCCATAGTAATAGTATGTGCTTGCTTTTTAGTCTTTCATTTAATGAGGAGACTTTAAAGCCCCCCTCCCCCATTTCTTCCCAAACTGTTCCAGCATGAAATAAAAACCTCCCAGAGCTAGCATTCTGCCAGCTGTGGATTAACCACAGACAGCCATAGAATGGTCTACATAAATAGTAACCTGGTCAAATAATTAGGCTTCTCACCAACTTCAGACTGAAAATTTGATCTGTGCTAAAATACATCTGATTGTAATTTACGGTGCAGAACAGTATGCCCCTGGAGTCTAAATCTGGCCCCATTCCAAGTGTGTGCATGTTGTATGTGTGTTTTACTTTAAAATGCAACACAAGAGTATTGTGATGTGGAGAGCATAACTTCCATTTTGTACATTTCATAAAGAATATACACAAAAATGTAAGCTTTTAAATGAGGCAAATTCACAATTTAAATTAATTCCATTTTTGAATGGTCTCTTGTTTTTCGTTAAGTAAATATTTAGTATTTAAACAATTTAGGATTTGTGCTCTGTTAGAGTGCAAAGACTTAAAATTGATGCCAACCATAATTTTTCTTTCTAGATTTATATCCTTTGCTAGGCCACATGTTCCAGACTGTAGTATCACTGAAAATAAAAACAGTACCATTATAAAAAAAATTTTTTTTTCACGTGTCAGGTTTGCAATAAAAACAGGCCAATAGTCTATATGGCTATAGTTTAAAAAAATACTCTACATAATCAAAAAAATCTTGTGATTTTTAAAATCAGAGATTTCAGTCTACATGTTAACCCTGCTATTCTTTGTCCCTATGAGCAACTAAGCAAAATGAAGTCCAACACTTACAGGTTGGATAACATTAATCAAAATTGAGAGTGAAGTGAGACAATTTTATCCATTAAAATGAAAAACAAAACAAAAACGCAAGAGTAGGAGGGATGGGGGATGGGCAACGACTAAGGCAGAGCCCAAAGAATCATTTTAACAGAGCCAGACTTAATGCTAAATCTCAAATGCATAGATTTGTCATTCAACCACTCTAAATATTTCTCAGGGGAGTTTAAACACAGGAGAATGCAAGAAATTAAGCTGTTTAATACACTAAAAGAATACGAACGGAATTGCTCTTTTGCTCTTTACCAGTGATTACTTTAATTCAGGGCGATCATTTGGGGTTATTTTTAATTGTCCTTACCTCAGACCACAAACTCTTTTTATCATTTCCATTAACAATTATCTGAGGTCAGGGCTCACAAAGTTTTGGCCTCTGAGAAGTAATAAATTAGCTTGGAAATAAATGGTCTCTGGTCAAAAACAAATTATCTGAGCAATAGGGGCACGCGTGTGTGCATGTGTACATGTGTGTGTGCACGCCTATGTAAATTTTAGATATTTATAATCTTGGAAGAATAAGAATATTGATTCAAGAGGAAATAAAGCAACATAGAGTAACCATGCCTTATACTGATCAACTGTGAATACATAGTTATACATAAAAAAAAAGTTCTTTTGTTTAGAAAAATATTCTGATCAAAATATAATAGGGTAGAAATAGATCACATTATTTTGAAACATTCAGACCAGTGGATTTTAACCTACTTGGGTCAACCTACATACACATATGCATAAAATTTTACATGCTTTGGCAGTAGGAATGGGTCAGCAATCCCTTGAGGCTCATCTATAAATAATGGGTAAGCACTGAATTTGACTGAAGGTTAAGAACTTGTAATTTGGTTTCTTTTCTCAAGAATACAGAACCACATATCTATTACAATTCCAATGACTCCATCCCCACACTATATTCCAAACCCCTTGACTATATATGTGTTAAATTATAATTGACATATAAAAAAGTTTAAAATAATAATAATAATAAAGATGCCACAATGAGTAGGAAAATATGTAAATGAAAAAAAAAAAAGAATACAGAACCACATAAATTCCAGTTTGATTAAAGAGTTTTCTTTTTCTTTTCTAAAGACATAAACAATCTGTAATAAAACAGAAGTAAATATCAAACTTCTGGAGTGGGAATGACTTTCAAGCCTAGAGAGGGAAGATTATCTAAAGATTTGCTATAGAAAAAGCCTTCAGTTGGTTGTATTCCAATCCCGTGGGGGGAAGGGAAGCAAACAAAAACTGGAGAATGTGTCTACAGTAAATATAACAGAGGGTTAATATCTTTAGTCTACAAAGAACTTGAAAAATGATTAAAAATAAACAAATATTAGGAAACCAGTAGAAAAATGAGCCAAGAACATGAAAAAGCATTCTATTAAAAAAGAAAGGGAGGGCCGGCCGAGTGGCATGGTGGTTAACCGCTGGCTTCGGAAGCCAGCGGCCCTGGTTCGGTCATGAGGGCCAGTAACACTGCCCTCAAAAAAATAAAAAAGGAAAAAGAAAAAAATGAAAAAAAAGGAAGGGAAATACACAAGTAAATAAATATATAGACAAACATTCCTCTCTAGCAACTCAAGAAACAACACGTAGTACTCAATGATGAAGAAAGGTTGGTGAAATTAATATATTAATCCGGATGAGAGTGCAATTGACACTCTTCCAGAAAACAATTTGAAAATACACACAAGGAACCATAAACAAATTCATATTCTTTGACATAGTAATTCCACTTCTGAGAGGTTACCTTAAGAAATAACCCAGGGCCAGCCGAGTGGCTCAGTTGGTTAAGAGCTTGCTCAAGAGTGCGAGCTGAGCTCTGAGCAACAGCAGTTCGATGCCCAGCCTGAGCTGAGTAGCAGCTGAGCTGCCAATAAGTAGCAGGATGGCTCAGCTTAAAAATAAATAAATAAATAAATAAATAAATAAATAAATAAATAAATAAATGAAATAACCCAGGGCTGGCTGAGTGGCGCAGTGGTTAAGAGCTGGCTTGGGACGCCAGCGGCCCCAGTTTGGATCCCACATATGAGGGTCAGTGACACTACCCTCAAAAAAGAAAAAAAGAAAGAACCCAAAATATGGGAAAATATACAATCATGAATATTATAAGTATACTATTTCATTGAAAATTTGGGAACAATGTAAATATTCAATGATAGAGGAATGAACAGTCAAGTAATAATTGGCATATATATCTGCTCTAAACCTGGCTATTGGTTATTTAAAATGTGGCCAGTGCAACTGAAGACCCGAATTTCAAATTTTATTTAATTCTAATTTAAATCCAAGAAGTCCTATGTAGCTAATGAAGCATATGCAATGTGGCTAGAGTGACTGTAGAACTGAATTTAATTTAAAAATGGAAGCAGTACAAAATATTTTTCTCTAAACACAATTTTTTTTTTCAGTAGAACCACATTTCATTTTCACCATTGTCTATTTAGTAACTGAACTGTGTTATACAATGTAAAATAGATGCCATTTCAAAGACTTCATATTATAAAAGTGTTAAAATATAATGATTTTATATGATTACATGTTGAAATGATAAATATTTTAAATATATTAAATATATTATTGAGACTTCAGGTCAAGATGGCAGGGAAGGTAAATGCTGTGTTTGCTTTTTCCCACAATGACATCAAAATTACAACTAAATTATAGAAAACCACCCTTGAGAACCACCTGAAGACTGGTCCCACACTAGCGTGTGGCAGTTAAGAATCAGGAGGACTGTCTTGGCTCCAGAGATCCCCCCTGAGGAGCAAGGGATCCCAGGCCCACATCGGGCTACTCAGTCTGGAGCACCAGTGCCGGAAAGATGAATCCCCAAAACAGCTAGCCGTGAAAATCAGCAGAGACTCATCTGGGTGAGGTGGAAGGCTTCTGGAGACGCAGGAGTCCTATTAAAGATTCCCCACACAGACTCTATCACAAACACTCACTTGAAACTCCAGCTAAGCGATTCTCTGAGACCCCGCCCCACCCAACTCGAGTACTGTCTGAACTTCTTTCAGTGGCTGTTCCTCCCAAGAGGACAGTCTCGGTCTGCACTGAGGACTTTTCTAAAATCTCTCAAAGGCCCAAACAAGCAGTAGCTGGCCTTGTTGTGCCCTGTACCACTCCCACATGCTCAGGAGAGGCAGCTACCAACTGCAGATCACTCTGTAACTCCTTCCAGGTGGCCCTGGGTTAGACACAGGCAGCTGCTGAATTTGGCCTGCACTGGAGTCCCTCCCAAGAGGCCCTAGAACCAAAACACCTGGTGGACAGCTTCAGAACATACCAGAGCACCACCCAATTAGTACCACAAACAACACACCCAAAAAGTGGACTCAGCAGGATGAGAACCCCACTAAAGAGAATTCTGTTCCATAGGGCCTACTGCTGCCCAACACTTTGTCCCCTGTCATAATGGCCAGTCCTCACAGCCATTCAGCCTCAGGGTCAATCTCACCCACTGACATGCCAACAGCAATCAAGGTTCAACTATAACAGGAGGGCACACACAACCCACACAAGGGACACTCTTGGAGCACCCAGATCAGGTGAAAAGGGAGACTGTGCCAGGGCTCCACAGGGTACCTACTACATAAGGCCACTCTGCCAGCAATGGGAGACATAACAAATCTACCTAATACATAGAAACAAACACAGAGAGGAAGCCAAAATGAGGAGATTAAAAAACATGTTCTAAATGAAAGAACAGGACAAAACTCCAGAAACAGAACTAAACAAAATGGAGACAAGCAATCTACCAGATACACAGCTTAAAACACTGGTTATAAGGATGCTCAATGAACTTAGGGGAAAAATAGATGATCTCAGAGTGAACTTCAACAAAGAGATAGGAAACATAAAAAAGGAGTGGAACAACAAAAAAAGAACCTGTCAGAAATGAAGAATACAGTAGTTGAATTCAAAAATACATAAGAAGCAATCAACAGCAGATTAGATGAAGCAGAGGACTGAATCTGTGATTTGGAATACAAGGTAGTGGAAAACACCCAATTAGAACAGCAGAAAGAAAAACAAAAAACAAAAAATGAGAATAGTTTAAGAGGTCTCCGGTACAACATCAAGCACAACAACACTCAAATCATAGGGGAACTGAAAGGAAAAGAGAGAGCAAGGGATTGAAAACCTATTCGAAGAAAGAATGATGGGAAACTTCCCTAACCTGGTGAAGGAAATAGACATACAAGCCCAGGAAGTGCCGAGTCCCAAACAAGATGAACCCAAACAGGCCCACATTGAGATACATCATAATTAAAACGTTAAAGGTTAAAGACAAAGAGAATCTTAAAAACAGCAAGAGAAATGCAAGGGAGATTCCTTTCATAAGACTCTCAGCTGATTTCTCAACAAAAACTTTGCAGACCAGAAGGGATTGGCATGAAATATTCAAAGTGATGAAAAGCATGGGCCTACAACCAAGATTACTCTACCCAATAAGGCTATTGTTTAGAATTGAAGAAGAGATAAGAAGCTCCCCAGACAAGAAAAAAACGGAAGGAGTTCATCATCACCAAATCAGTACTACAAGAAATGTTAAAGGGACTTCTTTTAGAAGAAGAAAAAAAATAAAATTTATGCATAAAAATATCACAAATAAAAAAAATTCTCATTGACAAAGGCAAACACATAATAAAAGCAGTGGATCAACTAACACTAAAGCTCATACAAAGGTTAAAAGGCAAAATTAGGAAGATCATGTGCAATTACAACAGTAAATTAAGGGATACACACAAACACACATATGAAAGAAGTAAATAATGACATAAATATAAGCTGGAGAGGGTGCAAAAAAATGGCAATGTTTTATAATTGTTCTAAATTAAGCGACCACCAACTTAAAATAGACTGCTATAAACACAGCTTGGTGTATATGAAGCACATGGTAACAGCAAACCAAAAATCTACAAGAGAGATACAAGAAATGAAGAGAAAGGAACCAAAATACAACATTACAAAAAGCCATCAACATATAAGAGAAGAGAGCAAGAGAATAAGAAAGGAACAGAGAAGTACAAAAACAATCAGAAAACAATAAATGGCAACACTTACATGCCCGTCAATAATAATTGTAAATATAAGTGGATTAAACGCTCCAATCAAAAGATGAATGGAGGGCCGGCCGAGTGGCGCATTGGTTAAGCGCTGGTTTTGGGATGCCAGCGGCCCCGGTTCGGATCCCACATGAGGGCCAGTGACACTGCCCTCTACAGCTAACAACAGCTCCACCTGGAGCTGGACTGGGCTGTGCGAGCCCCGGTGATGGTGTGGGCTGCAGCCCCTGCTGCAGTAGGCTGCTATGCATAGGCTACAGTGAGTGGTCTGCAGCCAGCGTGAGCGGCTGGCAGCCAAGCGTGAGCTGCCAATAGCCGCGGTGAGCGACATCCAGAGGCCAGCGACGCATCTGCCTCATCCGGGAAGAGCGCAATGACGATACCAACAGTGAAGCAACATCCTCCGCAACTAAACTGAAGAACAAAAAGACAGCAACTTGTCTGTTCCCCTTCCCCGATTCCCCAACGCTGTTCCCCTCCGCCAATTCCCCAATTAAAAAAAAAAAAAATCTTTTTAAAAAAAAAAAGATGAATGGATAAAGTGGTACATATACAATGGAATGTTTCTCACTATAAAACAGAATGCAATCTTACCATTTGAGACATGGATGGACCCAGAGGGTATTATGCTAAATAAAATAGGCAGAAAAAGGACAAATACCATATGATTTCACTTATATGTTGAATCTAAAAAAGAAAATAAATGAAGAAATAAAAACAGAAACAGACTCATAGGTACAGAGAACAAATTCATAATTGCCAGAGGGGATAGAGGAGGGGTTGGGGGGCTGGGTGAAAAAGGTGAAGGGATAAGAAGTATAAATTTGTAGGTACAAAACAGTCATGGAGATATAAATACAGCTTAGGGCATAGTCAATAATATTGTAACAACTGTATATGGTGTCAGTTGGGTGCAAGACATATCAGGGGGAATACCTTGTAAGTTATATAGATGTCTAACCACTATGCTGTATACGTGAAACTAATATCGTATTGAATGTCGACTGTAATTGAAAAATAATATACATATTATTAACATTAATTTTACCAGTTTCTTTTCACTTTTTTAAGGCTACTAGAAAATTTTAAATTGTATATGTGGCTTGTATTGTATTTCCACTGGATAGTGTTCTAGAGAACACTTTGAAGATATTAAAAGTGTTGATTATGAAAACCAAGTGGCAAAGCAAAAAATGTTTATGCTACCTAAATGTTAAATGAAACATGGGGCATACAAATAGTGTGCACAAAATATGGTTATAAGTCACATTAAATCAATAGGAAAAAAATTAGAAGAGCGTGCACCAAAAGTAAAGATGGTTAAATTTGAGTTTAAAAATTATGGATAATTTAAATATTTCTTATTTTTTTAAATTTTGGTAAGCAGTTCAATTATTCTTCTGATAAAAACTGCTTGAAACAAAAACATATTTTGTTCGCTTAACTAAATCTATACACAAATAAGAGTTGTTTATAAATAGTGGGAAGTTTAATTCAATAAACAAGAGTAAGAGCAGATAAACAGCTGAGAGTTTATGTTTTTCAAGTAGATAGATGGCTGAAAAAGGAACAAACTAAATATGGGATTAGTGACTTTGGTAAATATAAATCACTATTTATGGGGACAAAAGAGAAAATAAAGTGGGATCTATGGTCAAGAAATATTTAGACAACCGAAGCATCCCACCAAATCTAGACTAGCACTGATGAGGGAGGGTCTGACAGTACCAGATGCTGTGTCTCAAGATGTACCATTGTGGTCTGTTCTAAAGAACACCATTGGTCTGTTTTCCATGCCATACCAAAGGTGCCATAGCAACCCAAGTCAGAGAAGGGGACTGAGAAGATGAATAAATTAGAAGCCCAAAATAGCAAATAAAACAACTATATAGAATGTTTTCTTCCTCTTATTGGATCCTACATGTTTTGTGCATCTCCCAGACAGTGTAAAATGTATTTCCTTGTAGGAGTGGGAGAATGAAATACAAATGACAAAGCATAGATCCTGTTTGCCTCTAAGAAAAATACTGACTTTGACAACCATTAAGATAATGTATACATCATTTACAATTACAGTGTTATGATTGCATTACTTCATATCAATGACAGCAATAGAATCACTAAAAGAAGAAAGCCAGAACAAATATACTGGTGAATGTTGTAAACCTTATGTCACCACTGATGGAATGAAATGCATCATTGAAATAGAATAATTCACTTAGACCTTCCTGCCTATGTGGCTGCTTTTGACGCATTCATGAAATCACCTATTCCATGCATATTTTAATCTTTTTAAGGTCTAAAATACTTGCAGTCTTAACTGTACCATGAACATAGAAGTCAGTTTTTCAGCCGTCCAAAATAAACCCCTCAAAAAGCATGTAATAGGAGGCAGCAAGACATGGTGGAAAGAAGATGGGCTTTAGGGGAAGACATAGGAGGATATTGATCATAGCTTTGCTGAAAGTGAAAGGGAATGTGAGGCATCCTTTAAGTCTATTTCTAGGGGAAAAGATAAGGAAAATGTGGTGAATGCACACTATTATATAGAGATTAAAAGAAGCAATAAACTAGATATATATACATCATATTGGACAACCTGTACAGTTCATACTTTTATATACTATGTATAAAGTAAACAAGTACATACATCTAAATCAACAAGATAACATTTTTCAAGGATACAGGTCTCATATTAAACACATGAGTGTACCCATGGTGGGGAGAGGAATGGGATTAGGGATCAGGAATAATATGAAAAACAAAATAATAAAAGTGGAGTCATGACGAAGGCAAATGATAATAATTTGAGAAGGTCTAAGGGTTCACTCAATTCTCAGTACCAGAGCGTCTAAACAAACAAGTATACTTATTTTTAACAGTTTTGCCAATCTGACTATTGTATTTTGGGCTACTTAACTTCTCTAGGCCACACTGTTCTCATCTGAAAAATGGAAATAGTAAAATCTATCAAGGTCATTGTGAGAGTTAAATAGTGCTTAATACAATGTCTGGCGTGTAATATGCACTCCCTACGTATTTATATTTTATTAATATTATTTTTGTAGTACTATCAAGAACATCAGAAAATTTTATTTTTCCGTGAATGGTGAGTACTATGCTATGAACTGCTGAACCAAAGTATGTTCCTTAACTTGGATATACAGCTCAGTATTCCTTTGAAATACAAATACATAAAACAAAATCTATCATTCCCTTTCCAAAAGCTCTCCCTGCCTCCTCTCTCTCCTTGATTCAATCATCCTATATCCTGCTGACAGATTAATCACCCTAATCACTCTTCTTTTCCTAGTAAATTAAATCCAAATGCCTCACACCCCAGAATTCAAAGCTCTCCACAATCCATTCCAACTTACATAGTAAACCAGCTGTAGCCTCTATTACTCCACAGCATATGTCCTTGCTTCAATCATCCAGAATGACTTGCTTCTCCCCAAAGAAATCTCCGGAGTCTTATGTTTTTCCATATATATGAAATATCCACTACCTCTACTTGTTGGAATTTTAACCCTCCATCAAGGCCCATTTAAAATCTAACTTTTATCCCACCAAGTGCATTCCCACCAAGAAATGTACTCATTTCTCTTTGAACCTTCATAATATGCAACATGATGAAATAAACAATCAAGAATACTTAGTTTACTTTACTTAATAATACAAGCAACTTGCATTTGTCTTACCTCCCTAACTTGACTGTAACCTTAAGGGCAAGAGTACTTTTTATTTTTACGTTCACTACAGCACAAAGCGCAGTATACAGTGTACTGATAATTTTAAAATATCTGCTTCATTAACTTGGTATTGAGATTCTAGATATACTCCCGTGTAACTAAAATGTTATTTAAAAAAGGAAATAGGAGGGCCAGCTGAATGGCGCGGTGGTTGGGCGCTGCCTTGGGAGGCCAGCGGCCCTGGTTGGGGTCCCACGTGTGAGGGCCAGTGACACTGCCTTAAAAAAAAAAAAAAAAGGAAATAGGATTGCTGCATTTTCACATGCTGAAGGAAGACTGTATTCATTTTAGATATGGACAACTCTCTAGTCCAGAGGATCTGAAATTTTCTCAGTTCAGAGACCCCTTAGTGTATAAGTAATAATTTTTTATGGTTTTCTAAGAAATACCCAATAGTTCTGGTTGTTTCTTTTTTTTTTTTTTTTTTGGGGGGGGGATGAGTCAGTTCCAAACAACTTAATAAGTACTATAATCTTAACAACTTAATACCCAGTTTAAACAATAATACATATAAATTGAAAAAATTTTTTTTTTCACTTTATTCAAAAATAAGCACAGTATTTACTAAATGGGATATTGGTTTCAAATTGAATAGTGGAACCCTGGTTTCCTGTTTTGCATTCCTTTTTTTTCTTAAATCACAGCACCATTCCCAAAGATAGGACATCATCTCCAAGGAATTTTTAGCAATCTAATGTCGAAACTGTGCATAGTACCCTGAGATAAAATATCCTATAGCATTCTTGTAAGTTTGCTGCAGTACCCGGGGGTGTCTCAGTGCACAGTTTGGGAACTGTAGCTCTAGTTGAAGAAAATACCAGGATAAGCATTTTTATTTGAGAGAGCTAAAGCCCTACTTGGCTACTTGTATTTAGAAAATGGGAGCAATTTACTCTGCATGAGACAGCAGAGGTAAATCTGAGTATAAGAGTGGCATTCTGGGGAGCAGAGGTGAGAGGATTTTATAAAGAGATGGACCCTGACTAGATGACAGCAGCCCTGGAGGTATATACGGCCAATGAAAAACTGCCTGTGGCTGGGATGCCCTAATGACTTTAGTAATGCTGAAATCTAACCATCAATTTTTGCTTCCAATCCTAAGTAGTGTTATAATCCCGCTCTTCACGTCCCAAATATGTGTAAATATTTTTTTATTTTTCTGCTCAATGAAGTTTGAATTTAAGAATTATCTCTGTCCCCAAATCTAATGTTTCATGTCCTATCAATTTTAACTTTATAGCAACTCACAACTATGCTTGCCATCTTTCCTATTAATACAAATTTAGTACCAATTTCCCATTAATACAACCCCCCATCACATTGTAAACACTATTACAAAGTTTCCTGTTTTGGCAAAGCTCCTTTGCTCAAAAACCTTAAATGTCTCATTTCCTAAATAATACATCTCAAGTTCCTGACATGGCAGAAAAAAATCCTCTAAATCTAAAAGTAATCTATCTGCTGTATTAGCTGTGATGGTTCAACTCCACAAAACTCTTATTCTGACCACGTGAGGCTTGTAGTTAACCGAAGTACATACAGACCTTATTCCCACCTGTATCCTTTCCTTTGCTGTTGACATTTATTTACTCTAGAATCTTTTCTTCACCTTCCACTTGGTCATCAAAAGCAAGGGTTGGCAGGGTCAGCCGAGTGGTGCATTGGTTAAGAGCTGGCTTGGGATGCCAGCAGCCCCGGTTCGGATCCCACATATGAGGGCCAGTGACACTGCCTTCTACAGCTAAGGTGGTGAACAACAGCTCCACCTGGAGCTGGGCTGCTGTGAGCCCCCAGGACGGCATAGCTGCAGCCCCTGCTGCGGTGAGCTGCCATAGGCTACAGTGAGTGTCTGGCATCCAGTGTGAGCTGCCAAGAGCCGCTGTGAGCGGCTGTCTAGAAGCCGGCCACTGATCTGCCTCACATGAGAAGAGCGCAACATGGGCCAGTGAAGCAATGTCTTCCACAACTAGACTGAAGAACAAAAGGACAGCAACTTGTGTGTTCCCTTTCCCCGGTTCCCCATCGCTGTTTCCCGCCCCCAATTCCCCAATAAAATCTTAAAAAATAAAAGCAAGGGTTGGCAAATGTTTTCTGTTAGCTCTGTAGCAAATATTTTGGGTTTGCGGACCATATGATCTTTATTGCAACTACTCAACTGTGCTGTTGCAGCACTTGAAGCAGCTATAGACAGTACATAAAATGAGCATGATTGTGTTCCAATAAAACTTTATTCACAAGAACAGGCAGTGAGCCAAATCTGGCCTGTGGGACATACTTTGCTGAGCTCTGAATTAAAGGAGAAGAAGGGGATACATACTACTAAGTGGAAATGAAAACAACCACTCAGACAAAAAGAATGTTGGAGAGAATATTAAAAGTAAATCCAATGTAGGGTGAAAAAGAGTCAGCTTCCTCTTAATAATAAAGAGCATGAAGAAATCGAATGTTAAAGTGGGTTTAAAGAGAAGGAAAATATATAATTATATTTACTAATGTCCTCTCTGGAAATGAGAACATTTGACTATTTTCTGAGACTAGCACTAAAGCAACACAAATCCCTTACATTAGAGTGTAACACCCTATTTCCATATGGTACTATGTTTTGTTGTTCTAGTTGCTGCTGCTCCCGGTCCCCACCCCTCAGTCCCACCCAATGCTTCTCCCTAGATGCTCGGGAGATGACTGTTGAAACAGATTCCTTAGCTTCCATAAGCAGGACAGGGTCATTTACATAACTTTTATATCTTTAGTGTTCTTGTCTACTGGAAGATGCAAAACACTGTCAAGTGGACGAATGTGCTAATCAAGCTAACTATTTTTTAAGATAAGTTTTGAATTTCTAAAAACAAATCATAATCATGATAGGAGCTTGGGGTTTACAAACCAGGCAATTGTGGGCTAAAATTAAAATATAGGGTGGCTTCTTTGATTGCCAATGCTCTTCTAATTCAAACACTTGCCTACATTTTGGCAAATCACTGAAGTAAACACTCACTATTCCCACTGTTTTAAAAATAAGGGGGACATAAAATAAAACCCAAAAAACAAAAAGCAAAAATAAATAAATTTAAAAAATAAAGATAAGGGGCCCAGAGCTATGTTTCTTTGTCTTTATTTTTATGTAAAAGTCATAATTGGAGTAGTACGATGTCTCCCTAAAATATCAAAAATAGCAACGGCTAATAAAGCAGCATGTGATAGTTAAAACAATGACTGGATCAGAAATTCAGATATTCAAATTCTGATCTAGGTTTTAGACAAGCTACTTT
Source organism: Aselliscus stoliczkanus (assembly GCA_033961575.1). NCBI lineage: Eukaryota > Metazoa > Chordata > Mammalia > Chiroptera > Hipposideridae > Aselliscus > Aselliscus stoliczkanus. The sequence goes on from CM066729.1 coordinate 132,892,003, forward strand.
GAAACATTTGAGTGATATATTTAAATTTTGATAAGCTTTAGTTTCTTCACTTATAAAAAATAGGCAATTCAGTGGATGATCTTGAGAGGCCCTGCCATCCCCAAAAATCTAGAATGCAGTTAGGTTTTAAATTAAGGGATTTAGGGGCCGGCCGAGTGGCTCAGTTGGTTAAGAGCTCGCTCAAGAGTGCGAGCTGAGCTCTGAGCAACAGCTGTTCGAGGCCAGCCCGAGCTGAGTTGCCGTTGAGCTGCCAACAGGTGGCAGGATGGCTCAGCTAAAAAAAAAAAAAAAAAGTAATAGTTAAATTAAGGGATTTAAAAAAATATCAGGGTGAAATTCATATAACATAGAATTAACCACTTTAAAGGGAACAATTAAATGTCATTTGGTACATTCAAAATGTTGTACAACCATCACCCCTATCTAGTTTCAAAACATTTTCATCATCCCCTCCAAAAGAAACCGCAGACACATTAAAAAGTTACTCCATATTGCCCCTACCCACTGGCAACCACCAATCTGTTTTCTGTTTCTATAGACTTACCCATTCTGGATATTTCACATAATTGGAATCACATATTATGTGATCTTTTAGGTGTGGTTTCTTTCACATAGCATAACATTTTGAAGTTCACTCACATTGTAGTATGTAGTATATGACATATTTATTCCTTTTTATGGCCAAATAATATTCCATTGCATGGATATATCACAATGTGTTTATCCATCTATCTGGTTATGAACATCTGACTTATTTCCAAAACTGATGTTTTTTTTTTTTTTTGCATAGTATTTTTACTAACCAAAGTGCAATTTTAAAAAGATTTGAAGGGATATTCTAAGGAGGAGTTCCTTTTATCTAGAAATTGACAAATGTTAGTGAGCCAGAAATGCAACCAGTTATAACTTCTGATGCATAGAACTAATAACTAATTAGTGAAAAGTTTAAAAATATAAGATTCTCTCTAACATGAAAAAGTTTATGAAATACATGGGTCCATCTCAGAAAGAGAATACGGAACAGAAATCATCTTTAAGAACCTACACACCGAGATGGTTGTTCTTTTTGGCCATATTTATCTTAAAGTGATCTTAAGTAGTTACTTAATGGAATGCAAAAAAAGTGATTTCTCCCCATTACTAATGGACACAGTTGTTTTAAATCTGAGTTCAAGAATGGCAAAAATACAACTATTTTTCTGAGTAATTGTTACAGCTTTTTGAAGTCTGCATTGTTTATATTTATGAAGTTATCACTTTGCAAATGGAAAATGACTAAGCTGAAAGCTACCGTTTTATCATTCTAAGTAGTCCATGTTTCAGATTTTAATAAAAGCCAAATTTGAAACCACTTTCTGTGATATAGAAAAAGAGCTAATCTGTCAGTAAAAGCACTTATATTGACCGGGACATTTTCTTCTTAGGTGCTCCCAGCATGTCAAAAGGAAAGGATTGCTTGTAAAGTTGAATAATTTCTTTACTGCTAAAGCCAATCTAATTGCTGCCAAATTAGCATCTATCTGTCCCCAACAGCAGCACAAGTCGAAAAGATATAGGGCCGGCCGAGTGCGCCCGTGGTTAAGCGCTGGCTTTGAAAGCCAGCGGCCCGGTTTGGATCCCAGATGTGAGGGCCAGTGACACTACCCTCAAAAAAAAAAAAAAAAAGATATAGATACTCCTTGACACCGGATATGAAACCTTCGTGACATCAAGATTTGTTATGATAATTAAATATTATTTTTCAGATACCAATATGTTACTTAGACATTAATTGTCTTCTGGCTATTACTGTTATACTATTCAATGTAATTTTTAAATTAAGAAAAGTGACTAAAATGCATTTTCTTTTTCTTTTTTTGAGGGAGGTGTCACTGGCCCTCATACGTGGGACCGAATCGGGGCCGCTGGCCTCCCAAGCCATCACTTAACCACCGCGCCACTCGGCCGGCCCTAAAATGCATTTTTTAACACTGCTATAGGACAGTAGTCCTCAAAGTGTAATTCCTGAATCAGCAGCTAGAGTATGACTGGGAAGTTGCTAAAAATGAAAAGGTTTGGTCCCACCACAGACCTACAGAATCAGAAACTGTGGGTATGACATAGCAATCTGTTTTCACAAGCCCTCCCGGTGATTCTGATGCATGTTAAAGTATGAAAACCACTGATCTCGAATAATTAAATATCTATTCATTATCCTTAAGACTTTTATCCAACACAGAGAAACTCAAAGTCTTTATGAAGATGAGAAAAGGGGGTGGCGGGTGGGGTAAGCCACTACAAAATATAAAACTTGGCTGAGCTGGAGGGGAAAAAAAGGTTGTGTTTCTTTGTTCCAAGAGATAGTTCTAACATTGTGTCAATCAAAAATTAGAATTAGTTTTCCGGCAACCATGGCATCAGCCTGAACACAGCCATTCTGCTGTTATTTGGTTTATATATTAAATTTCCAAGTTATTTCCCATGGTAACAGGGTTCTGCAGCTAAAAATATTTGATCTATTAACCAGTTTTGCAGATGAGGAAATTAAAGCCCAGGTCATACGCCTAATGACCTGAGAAGGCACTAGAATTCCAGTCCACTGACTCGTATGTCTGCTTGTTCATGACACCCCTGCAACGTTCCCCATTAATGAGACAACTGTAAAAAATGATCAGGGAGAATATAACTCAGAATAGGTTAAGTTTTGGGAGAAAAAGACATATAAGTCAGGGGTCTTGAATTAGCTCTAAATTTGGTTCTAAGTTTCTGGACAGCCAAAGCAAAGAAGTAAGACATCCAGTTACCTGGTTTTTTCATTCTTGAAGAGATGAAAAATATCACTTGCATATGAGAAACATTTGGTTCTAAAATATACCTTTCATATGGTGCTTAACATATTAAATACCGATTAATACAAAAGACTATGCTGTCCTCAACAACTTCTCAATAGCAAGTTCAGTCTATTGTTTAGATATTGTAGCGTTCTTCAATGGAAGACTAAGGCATTGATAGCAACACAGTAAAAGCAATGCAGGCAGGGGTAAAGACCAAGTCATAGCTTTCTGATGGTCCAACCATAAAATGTGCGGTGTGTAGAGAAAAGAGTAGACTATATGTTCCTCAAATTGAATCCTCTATCAATATCAATTCCCTAAAGCAGGATGAGAAAACAGTTGAAGAGTATATATAATTTGAGGTTATACTTTCTGTAAGAGTTCTCATTTGGTACATGTTCCATAATCCCAAGCCACCCCCTTTATTATAAACGTTTTAGAATTAACCAATTTATTCATCATGGAAATTTGATTAGTGGTAAGACCTTCATGATTTACATAAGGTAAACACGAATACTGTTCTATAACACAATCTGCTCAAACAACACTTCCTCAAAGAGGTCTTCCAAACAGCCTCAACCTTGTCATTTTTATCTGGCATTATTTATTTATTTTTAAAGATAACATTCATCATAGTCTCAGAGATACAGAGAAAAAAACTGAGGGCTGCTAGATGGGAGGGGGGTGGGGATGAAGGAGAAGGTGAGGGGATTAGAAAGCACAAATTGGCAGCCACAATATTGCCACAGGGATATGATATGAAAGACAGCTTGGGGAATATAATCAATAATGTTGTAAAGATTTTGTAGGGTGTCAGATAGGCACTTGTCTTATTAGGGAGACCACTTCATGGATGGCGTAGATGCCTGACCACTGTACTGTATACCTGAATAATACTGAATGTCAACTATAGTTTAATAGTACAGCATGGGGAGGAGAGTCAATGGAATTGTAACAGCTATATATGATGTCAGTGGGGTAGTAGGTTGGGGGAGGGAGGTATCACTTTGTAAGAGGTGTAAATGTCTAACTATTACATTGTTTTGTACACCTGAAACTAATAAAAAAAAGATAGCACTCATCACTACCTAATATTGTATTATACGTTCACATATTTATTTTATTCTTTCTGTCTACTACTGGAATTAATACTTATGAGGGCAAGAACATCTCTTTTGTTCATTATTGCATCCCTAGAACAATGCCCGGCATAAAATGAGAAAAGTACTTTAAATATTTTTTGAATGAAAAAGTCTACTTAGAGTGGAGAGAGGGGTGGACGAAGAGACGGTGTATAAAGTTAAAACGAATTAATTTGAAAAACACCAGACAGCTGAAGCAACAGTTACAACCTAAATCTTGTTTCCCTCCCAAACAACAGAGAACAAGGATGGAAAAATACATTTACAAAAATACCCTGTTCTCAGCATAACTTAAAGTCAAAAAAGAATGCCCCACCTTCAAAATAGCTATAAGTAAAAAGAGAAAAATCATCGAATTCCATTGCATGGTCTCTTATATTCATGCCCCACCCCCACTCCACTATGAGGCCTTATGGAGAGCACAAGTTGTTTGAGGGAAAGTATTGAGTGAAGAAAAGGAAGGTGGTATCTGAGCTTAAGGTCAACCTAAAACCACTGTCAGGGGGCCGGCCGAGTGGCGCATTGGTTAAGCGCTGGTTTTGGGATGCCAGCGGCCCCGGTTCGGATCCCACATGAGGGCCAGTGACACTGCCCTCTACAGCTAACAACAGCTCCACCTGGAGCTGGGCTGTGCGAGCCCCGGTGATGGTGTGGGCTGCAGCCCCTGCTGCAGTGGGCTGCCATAGGCTACAGTGAGTGGCCGGCAGCCAGCGTGAGCGGCTGGCAGCCAAGCGTGAGCTGCCAATAGCCGCGATGAGCGACATCCAGAGGCCAGCGACCGATCTGCCTCATCCGGGAAGAGCGCAATGACGATACCAACAGTGAAGCAACATCCTCCGCAACTAAAACTGAAGAACAAGAAGACGGCAACTTGTCTGTCCCCTTCCCCGATTCCCCAACGCTGTTCCCCTCCACCAATTCCCCAATAAAAAAAACAAAAAAAAAACAAAAAACAAAAAAAAAAAAAAACCACTGTCAGAAAAATGATATTCACCCCAAATATGAAAATATTAAATAGGCATCCAGGTGACAGGGGAATTTAAAAGTACACAAATTTTAAGGGGCACTCTATGAAATACACACTTCCTGAAGAAGGAAAAAAGGTAAAAAAGAAGTCCTTTTCACAATTGATTCAGGAAACTGACAAGAATCATACTGGGGGAAATTTATGGCTTTGAAAAAGAGCACAAAGTTGGAGAATTCACAATCTCCAATCTCTTCCTCTTAAAAATCAACTGAAAACAGCTCTTATCCCACTCCCCCAAAATAAATCTACTAAAACATCTGCACTTTGATATACTGATGGAAGAGGGCACTGTTACATTAGGAATCATTTAAAGTACCATAATATCTCTCTCTCTCTCTCTCTCTCTCTCTCTCTCTCTCTCTCTCTCTCACACACACACACACACACACAACTCAAACGAGAAATAAGACAGCATGACAAATAGAATAAATATACTGAAACAAGCATTTGAACATATGAAAACCCATCATGAATCTGAAATTCTAAAACTAAAATAGAAATAAACAAAACAACAAGAAGAGAAATGACTGAACTCAGGAGAGAAAAACGAAGACAAAGACAAAATCATCTTAAAAGAGAATTACAGGATGCCCAAGGAAGAATAAACTAAGTGAAAATGTAATACGGAACACTAAAAAACATCAGGAAACTAAAAGAAAATGAAAATAAAATAATAAGGAAGTAGAACAAGTCAGAGAAAAATAATGGAAATAGAAGATAGGGAAAGTAGGAATATTTACATTTTCTGAGTTCCTAAAAGAAATAATAAAAGGGAACAAAAATAGTATTTAAAACTATAAACCCAAAAAACTTTTATAAAATAAGAAAGAGGGCTGGCTGAGTGGCACGGTTAAGTGCTGGCTTGGGAAGCCAGCGGCCCCGGTTCGGGTCCCACATATGAGGGCCAGTAATACTGCCCTCAAAAAAAGAAAAAAGAAAGAATTGAATCTAGACTTTGAAAGGGCCTGCTAGTTTTCTGAGAAAATCAACCCACACTAAACAAGATGGAGATATATCAGAGTAAAACGAACAGATTTCAAGAATAAAGATAAAACTCCAGATACAACAATCGAATAACTTATTAAGGCAAAATAATTAGGCTGGTATCAGACTTTTCAAAACCAAAGAAACAATGGAGCAGCAAATTTTTTTTTTTTTGAGGGCAGTGTCACTGGCCCTCATATGTGGGACCCGAACTGGGGCCACTGGCCTCCCAAGCCAGCACTTAACCACCGAGCCACTTGGCCGGCCCAGGAGCAGCAATTTTTAAAAACTAAATGAAGGAAAGAGTCAACCAAGGATTTTTATATCCAGCCAAGCTGTCCTTTAAATATCAAGGCTATAGAAAAACACATAGGACTTAGGGAATTCTGTACCCATGAGTCTTTTTTCGGTGTACAACACAATGCAATAGTTAGACACTTTACCCCCCAAAGTGAAAACCCCCCTCCCCCAGTTCGCCATCCCACTCCCCCCCATATCATACATATCTATCACAACTCCCCTGACTCCCCTCCACAGTATACTCCACATCCCGTGACCATCCACATATTCAGTTACAGTTGGCATACAATACTATACAACATCAGCTTCAGGTGTACAGTGCAGTGATCAAGCCTCTACTCCATCCATGAAGTGGTCTCCCTAACAACACATGTGACTATCTGACATGCCACAAAATTTTTACAACATTATCATATTCCCCGAACTGTGTTTCATATCCCTGTGGCAATATTGTAGTTGTCTATTTATGCTGTCTAATCCCTTCCCCTTCCCCCCATCCCCACCCCCCTCCCAACTAGCAACCCTCAGTTTTTCCTCAACATCTATGAGTCTATTTACTTTGATCGTTCACTCAGTTCTTCAGACTCCACACACAAGTGAGATCACATGGTACCTGTCCTTCTCCGACTGACTTATTTCTCACAACATAATAGTCTCTTCACAACATTATCAATTACATTCCCAGAACTGCCCCCATAACCCTGCGGCAACATTGTAGTCCCACATACACTGTCCAAAACCTTCCCCCTCTCCCTCTTCCCCACTCCCTCCCAACCAGCAACCATCAGTTTTTCCTTTATATCTGCTTGATATGACATCAATCTTCTTAAATTGTCTCTCTGGGTTAGCTTGTTTACCCCTTTCTTTTGTTTAAAAAAGTCCTTTTAACATTTCTTGCAATGCTGGCTTGGTGGTAATGAATACCTTAAGCTTATTCTTTTCTGAGAAGCTCTTTATTTCTCCTTCAATTTTAAGTGATAGCCGCGCTGGATAGAGCAATCTTGGTTGTAGGCCTTTCTTTTGTGTCACTTTGAGTATCTCCTGCCACTCCCTTCTGGCCTGCAGAGTTTCTGTAGACAAGTCAGCTGTTAGTCTAACAGGAGTTCCTTTGTATGTAACCTGCTGTCTTTCTCTTGCAGCCTCTAGGATTCTGTCTCTGTCTTTAACCTTTGCCATTTTAACTATGATGTGTCTTGGTGTGGACCTGTTTGGGTTCAGCTTGTTTGGAACCCTCTGCACTTCCTGGGCATGTATGTTGATTTCCTTTACCAGGGTAGGGAAGTTTTCAGTCATTATTTTTTCAAATACCTTTTCAACCCCTTCTTCTCTTCTCCTTCTGGTATCCCTATGATTCGAAGGTGGTTGTGCTTCATCTTGTCCCATAGGGCTCTTAAACTATTTTCATTGTTTTTTATTCTTTGGTCTTTTTGCTGTGCCAACTGGGTGAGTTCTGCTATTTTATCTTCCAAATCGCTGATCCGCTCCTCTGCTTCATCTACTCTACTGGTGATTCCTTCGAGTGTGTTCTTCATTTCAGTTATTGTATTCTTTAGTTCTAACAGGTTGTTTTTTATGGTTTCCCTATCTTTCTTTACGTCCTCGCTAAGTTCCTTAAACATTCTTATCATCAGTGTTCTAAACTGTGTCTCTCAAAGGTTGGATCCCTCTGTTTCATTTGGTTCCATTTCTAGAGGTTTCTTCTGATCTTTTACTTGTGACATGTTTCTTTGTTTCCCCATTCTGGCTGTCACTCTGGGATGCTTTGATGTATTAGATAGATCACCAGGAGAGCCCTGGCTGGATCACGCAGGCACACAGCTCACGGCACAACACTCCCAGGAGAATTCCCAGTCTCAGCCTGTCCCAATCAGCCGCTCGCAGATCAGGCCGAGCAGCCCGACAACCAATCACCAGCCTGGCAACTCGGCAAGCGCAGTGTGGAAAGCAGAGACCCAAGGCGGCTTGCGTGCTCCCGCGTCTCAGTGAGCAGCCTGTTGGAGTCGGATCACTCCCACTAGGCGTTTCCCTGGCAACACAGCACAAGCCGAGCGGAGGGTGGGAATCCGAGGCGGCTCGCGCACTCCCGGGTCTCAGTGAGCCGCTGTAGGAGCCAGAGGGCACCGCCCTATGTTTCCCTGGCAACGCAGTATAAGCCGGGCGGAGGGTGGGGATCCAAGGCCGCAGGCGTGCGCGCGCGCACGCACGCACCCACTTCGCCAATTCCACCAGACCAATTAGGTCTCGGACCTGATCCTTCGTGGGAGGGCCCAAGCCCGACAAAATGGCGCCCTCCTTACACCACTCGTGTGCAAGCTCCGCACTACGGGAACAACAATCCAAAAACCTCCAGCCTTTGCACCAAAGGTGCTCAGCTCAGTCCGTCCCCGCAGGCTCCCAGCTCACACAGCCACTCCCTCCATCAGGAACCAGGTAAGTGCTCACCGGCGAGCAAGCCCGGGCGCCGGCCCCACTGATTCTCCAGCCGCTCTTAGCCTCATCGAGCTGAGGAAAGAGAGTCCTTACTAATTTATTGCCGGCTATCTTAGAAGTCCTCTTCCTGGCAAAGGAGCTCTGGGCTGGTGAGCTTGGGGTGTGGCCGGAGGGTCTCGCCCCCAACCAGACAAGCTTCCCACGGCTGGGGCTTCCCTCACAGGGCTCGCCCTCGCTCGTCTCCGCCCGTCCTACCAGACCCGATGTGGCCTCCTCTTTAAGTTCTTCGTTTAGTGGTTCTGTTCCTCCAGTGTTCTGGGGACCTCCAGGGTTGAATGCTGTATAATTTGCTTGTAATTTTGGTGTGATCCTGGGAGGCAGTTAGCACAGCGTCTGTCTATTGCGCCATTTTACCGGAAGTCTCCCATGAGTCCTTTGGAGGAATCCATTAAAGGAATTTTTAAATGGTGGTGAACATTTAAAAACATATATATGGGGCGAGCTGAGTGGCACGTTGGTTAAGAGTTGGCTTGGGATGCCAGTGGTCCCACATATGAGGGCCAGTGACACTGCCCTCTACAGCTAAGATGGTGAACAACAGCTCCACTTGGAGCTGGGCTGCTGTGAGTCACTGGGCAACAGCGTAGCTGCATCCCCTGCTGCAGAGCGCTGCCATAGGCTACAGTAAGAGGCCGGCAGCCAGTGAGAGTGGCCGGCAGCTGGTGTGAGCTGCCAACAGCCACTGTGAGCAGCCATCCAGAGGCCGGCAACTGTTCTTCCTCACTCAGGAATAGTGCAATGATGATACCAACATGGGCCAGTGAAGCAACATCCTCCACAACTAGACTGAAGAACAAAAGGACAGCAACTTGTCTGTTCCCTTTCCCCAATTCCCCAATAAAAGCTTTAAAAAAAAATAAATATATATACACACACACACACACACACACACACACACATTTATGATGTACATGTACAAAATAAAAAATAGGGGTAAGAAAAAAGGAATGTACAAATTCTATTTATTAAGACAAGGTAGAAATAATGTAACTAAAAATGGGAGATGGAGGGAGGGTGGGGGAGAGAGAGAGAGAGATAGACAGACAGACACACTGGCTCACAGGATGTTTTATAGGCAACAGATGAGAGTAAAGGATACCAACCCAAACAGACAAACCAGGTAGGAAAAGGTTAAATAAAATAACAAGGGATTTGGAAATTTGGAAAAGAACATTAGAAAAGGTGTAAGTATAAAGGTAATTGCTAAGACAAAAATAAAAACCTTCCTCAATAAACACAGAAAAATATTTATTTTTAATTTAAAAATAAAATTGTGTTTTTCATAGGTGAATGAGATGAATGAACTGAGTAATAACATTCAAAAAGTCATTTCTCTTGTCTTTAAACATAGAGCATGTCTACTACATGCTCAATGGACAATTAACATCACTATACAAACAAATGTATATGGAAATGAGATGAATCTTTATTTTGGCCACATGTTAATAGTATGCTATTATTTTAATCTAGAAATGCTGCTTAGAAGTACTATTGTGCTTTTGCTCTCATCAAATAGAATATTACCTACCTCGACCACAAAATATTGATTCTTAAATACTTAAGTGAATTATATTATTTAAAAGTCAGAGATTAAAGAAAACAATTTATTATAGGTAATTCTAACTATTGGTAGATTTTAATGAGAGATAATTGAAAAAGTTGGTTTTAAGATAACATTTCTGATGCCAGAGTATAGACATTTCTGCACATGCTTTTCTCAAAAATTACCTGCAAACAATGTAGAGAATGAGAAACTAAACAAAACTCCTTCGTAAATAAAACTAGAAAATACTGACAATCATGCATTCCAATACGTGAAGGCAGAAAGAACTGGAGAAGTAATCGGCAAAGTAAAGAAAGCTGAAGTATAAATGCCTACAGGAGATTCCAACAAGAAAACAAGCTGATTCATTGAAAGAAACCCGGCAAGTTCAGAAAATGGCAGAACCAGGTATCTAGTGGGGCTGAAAATTAGGGGAGATGATAATGAGTTGAACTTTCAGATCCCATTTACATCCTATGTAGCCAGATAAGTATCATTCCTGTCCCTCTGCAGGATAATGAAGGGAATAGGCTAGCAAAGAACTGGAAAGGCTTCAGACTCAGGAACACCAAGCATAAAGGAGGATTGGGTTCAGGATAAAGTGCTAGATGGAAAAATAGCTGAGGTGGTTATGTGAAAATCTATCTACCAAATAGTCAGCTCTTCAGACCCTTTTCCTGACTAGTACTCAGGCTTAAATTCACTCAAACAGAAAGCTGGGAGATCCAATCTTCTCAGGAGAAACTAAACAGCCTTGGAGAACTCATACAAATAATCACTCTTATGAAAAAGCTGTCTTTTACTCAAATACTCTAAGATCTTATGCAAGTCTAATCAGGCATTTAAATGTGTCACTCCTAAATATAAATGGACAAAAAGCATTATCGTGTATTTAAGAGGAGTCCAACAAAAAGTGAAAAAGTGGTATCAAAAAGGAATTTCAATGAACACAGAAAACGGAGAGAAAAAAATCAAGAGAAAGAAAGAATTGTAGAGGATCAATCCATGATGTCAAATTTCTGACTAACAGAAAGAACAAGGACAAAAAGAAAGGACAGAAAAATTGTAGGAAGAAAATTATAACAATAATTACATTTAAAAATTCACCAGAACTTTCTTATTATCTAGATTTATAGGAACACAACAAATTAAAGGAGATGTACATCATTTTTACTTATCAGGAAATTTTTAAAAAAATCAGAGATAAAGATAGATTATAAATATTTTTAGGGAAAATTCAGATCATATAAATGGCTTAGGAAGAAAATGGGATCAGACTTCTCAAAAACATTCTCTGGGATTAGCATATACTAGAGCAATCATTTCAAGATTCTAAACAAAATATTCTTCCTAGAATTCCATATACAGCCAGATTATTAATCTAGAGGGAGAGTAAATTATGGTGATACTTTGAAATATTTAGGCCTCGTAATGATTATCTCCCTGTATTCTTGCTCAGAAAATTCATGGAGAATGTGTGCCTTCAGAACAAGAATTTAAAACTAAGGAAGAAACTCGGGATTCTAGAAATCGAGGATTCAACACAGATTAGAGATGAAGGGAACATCAGGGTGTAGTGAAGGAAACCCCCTGGAAAATCTTGGAGCACAGAATGATGAGCCTCAGAAGCAAAGACTTCAGGAAAAGACAAAATAAGGCAAGTCAAAAATTACTATTCTTTTTTTTAAAAACACAACATATGTAAGGTAAAAGGCAAGAGCTCATGTATTTTAAAGCAAATCTTTCAGTGGAAAAATATTTTTAACGTAAAGTAGAAAAATCTTAGTAGTTGAATCTCAATAATGGGTAGATGGGGAATCATTAAAATACTTTCGCTACTTTCTGTATGCTTGAAACTTTTGTAATAAAATAAAAATTTAAGGAAATGAGATGCACCAAATACATTTTATTCACTCTACATTATCTTCTATCTACTAGGCACTGTGAAAAAAGGCACTATATGATCTTTATCTCAAATTAGAACTATCAAAACTCATAAATAGCTAAAGTAGAAAGAGAGGTTTTTCAAAATTTTCTCTGTCCATTTTAAGCTGATACAATATTTAATATTTAACTGATAAATTCTTTTATATTATCAAAATCTTACTATTAGAGCTCTACAGGGTCATAATTTAGGGTGACTCAATGTATCATACTTTTGAAATAAAAAGACATTCCATTCCATAGAAGAGTATACAATTCTTCTTACAAATAACAAGTAAAAATTAAAATAATCATGGATCCACGGGTGCAAATCTAATCTAACACCTGATATTTCCATGGGTAAAACACTATTTCCATTCCAGAAAGCAATCAGTGAGTTACTAAGAGAAAAATCAACAGAAGTTTCAAACTAGAGGCTTTTGGGATCAACTTGTTCAGCACTCCAGCAGATTAACTAACTCACTTGGCCCAAGGATTAAAATCACCACCATCACCACCACCACCACCACCACCACCACCACCACCACCACCACCAACAACAACAACAACAACAACAACAACAACACCTTTGTTATCAGGCAGAGATAAATGGTATTGAAATCTTTAAACTTTTGGATCATTTCAATGAGGAGATCTAGGCTAAGACACTGGTTCAAATTTCCACCCCTCTCCCCCTTATTTACACTTTGGAAATAACTATAACTAAGCTTAAACTAGGCTTTGAAGCTTTATTCTAATTGTGGCAATGTATTCTAGAGACAATACACTGCATAGGGATATAGTATCTCTGGTACCATCTAGATATAGAGAACGTAAAGAGATAAAACATGGTATTTTCAACTGCAATTTTCTTCTCTATAATTAAATTTATGGCTGTTGGTAAATGCCTGGTAGTACTTTGTGGGTAAACGTAGTTCTACATTATCATTAATTATATAATATATACCACATGTTGAACCTATTCAAGTTAGTATGTATGTATCTGTACAGAAACATATCAATAAAATTAATATTGTGATGAATGCATAAAAAGTTTTTATTTCTTCTAACATTTTTATAATTTGGAAAACCTTTTCTAAAACATTTTAAAAATACTTATTTTCTTTTTTATTGAAATATTTTCCAAATTTGGATGCCATGAATTTGGAAAGAAGGAATAATTCACTTTCAGAAATACTGGTCTAATGTTATAACTTTTCCAAAAATATGAGCTTAAATAATATTATATTAAGATTAAAACTAATGTGGGCTATTTGTGATTCAACAAACGTACAAAAAGTCAAATAATTTTACATGATTTTAAAGAATCTCTTAAAGGATCACTTCGAACCCCAGTATATTATTTCTACTTATACAAGAATTTTTTTCTCCATGACATTTGGTGGTTTCAGTAAATTAGATATAATAATACGTCTTAGGTCTATCTGTCTATCTGTCTGTCTGTCTATCTATCTATCTATCTATCTATCTATCTATCTATCTATCCATCCATAGATGTATATCCATATATATATCTATGCGTTCCATTTTAACTGGATGAAATGGAAATTTGTTTAACTCTATGAGTTAGCATTTAGTAGTTATGTACAGAACTTAGGTTGAGCTATCATACTGTATAGTCCAATTGGAGAACAATCAGAAAATTATCCCATCGTGCTGGATCTGGTACAATAATAGTAGCATGTTTAAGACTAAAGATATCCCTGTTTCAAAGTATGCCTTAGGACACAGGATGCTATCAAAAACAGGATGCAGAAGGAAAATGAATTCTTAAAATCAGAATTTAATTCAAATCCAGTCTAAAATTTTGTTCATATGTGTTCTTTCTCTCCCTCTCTCTCTCCCTCACCTTATCTCTCATCCAATGGATACACTACAGGTAGCTGTAGCCTTCCTCTAGTCATTATCCCAGCTGGGAATAAGTTTCCTTTCCTCACTTCTCTAATCTCTACCCAAAATTCATGACATTCCTTTATTGATGCAAATCGGCTGAATTTCTCTGAGTAGTACCATTTTGACACTTATCACATAAACTTGCTGCTAAGTATATTCTTATGTGTCTCTTGAGCTAAAATCCACCTTTCATAAAACTCAATATCTGATTGAAAAGATGACTAAGCATATAAGCAAAGTGTCCTACATGAACTTGCTTTTAATATAAAATGTGTGATTACCTTGTCTGTGAGTCAAACTACTACATTGTGAAGTCCTCGGCGGCAGCCCGTCTTACCCTTTCTTAGTAAAGATCCAGGTAATACCACCACCACCAACACAGCAAGAACAATAACAGTAGCAGCAGTACTTTTCTTTTTTTTTTTGAGGGCAGTGTCAATGGCCCTCACGTGTGGGACCGAACCAGGGCTGCTGTCTTCCCAAGCCAGCGCTTAACCACCGCGCCACTCGGCCGGCCCCGATGCAGCAGTACTTTTGAGAACATTGTACGTACCAGGATCTTTCCTAAGTGCTCCAAAGACATTAACTCATTTCATCCTTACTAAAATCCTAAGAGCTAGGTACTATTATTGCCCCATTTGATATTTGAGGAGGCTGAGGCAAGAAGTCAAATGACTTATCCAAGATCACTCAGCTGGTAAGTGGTGTAATTGGTATAAATCTGGACAATCTTAGAGAGCCTGTAATAGTAGCCATTTTACCACAGTTCCTAAACGTTCACTACATATCTGTTCAACAAAGTAAACACTGAATCCCAGTTAGAGCAATTAAATGTCTAATGTTTTAAAAGGCCAGTTTTCATTAGCATTTAGAAATCAAATGAAAAACATTTTTTGGGTTTCTCTATTCTCAGTATCTGAAGTTTGGAAAATTATTTTTTAAAAAGTTACCATGAGGGAAAAAACTGCCAATCTCAATAAACAAGATTTCTGAAAAGGATAACTCATAAAAATTATAAAATGTGTATTTAGTGTATTACTTTATTATCATTACCATATATAAAAATGTGTTTTTTTCCTTGTAGGTTATCCTCAACTTTTCATTTTGAAAAATAACAACTTTACAGAAAATGTCAAGAGAACAGTGCAATGAAGACCATTAGAGCATTTACCTATGTTTACTAATTGCAACACATTCTTTTATTCCTGAACCATTGGAAAACAAGTTCCGAACATCATGACCCCTAAGTCCTTCAGTATGTATCTCCTAAGACCAAAGACATTTTCCTATATTTTGTGTTTACAAACTATAACAGTGAAACAATATTATCTAATATATAACCCATATCTAAAACTTCTCAACTATCTCAAAATGTTCTTTGTAGCAAGTTCCTTTCTTTCATTTAAAATTTTTGGATGCAGTTTCAATCAAGGGTCAAATATTACATTTACTTGTCAAGTCTTTCCTCTCACCCTCTCCACTTTGTTCTTTGCAGACAGTGGCATTTTTGAAGATTCCAGGCCATTTTCTCATAGAATGTTCCACATTCAAGATTGGTCTGATACTGTAGGATTTTCGGCAAGAATGGAAATGCTGTTTTGTACTTCTTACAGCGTGCCATTAAAGACACATTAAGGAATTGTTAGTTAAGATGTTATATTGAGGGAGCCGGCCGAGGGGCACAGTGGTTAAAAGCTGGCTTGGGACGCCAGCAGCCCCGGTTTGGATCCCACATGAGGGCCAGTAGACTGTCCTCTTAAAAAAAAAAAAAAAAGATGTTATATTGAATCATTTGATTAGGATGGACTGTGGCCACTTTTTAAATCGTTACATTTAATGACTAAAAGTCCTGGTTGGCTCAAAATATATCACTTTTAGATAAGCCAAATAATATGCTGAATGTAAAAGATAATTTCTGTAAGGGTTTCAACCTGCTTTTTAAAACTATATTACTATTTCTTCTTTCTCTTTGGCATTTCTTTTATTTTCATTATTGAAGGCTTGATACGTTTTAGCTTGGGATGTTGTATAATACTGTGAGGTCTTTACCAAAAAATCCGATAGAAAGCTAAATACAATATTATATTTTGGTTAAAAATATATGTGACTTTTTTATCCTAAATTTAATGTGGTATTTAGAAATAAAGTGAAAAATATTGTGGGAATTTCCCACAGGTTATACAATTTCAGAATTTTTCAGGAAACTATTACTTAATTAGCTTTAAAACTCAGATTTAAAAAAATAATAGCCAAAAAATTAAACAGACCTAATCTACCATCATTTTTCTAATTCAATGTGTTCTGGGTAAAAAACCCAAAATGGAATACTTAATAAAAATAAATGCTAAAGATTTCAGGACTAAAATCATCTTAATTACTTAAAACTTTTCCACATTAGAAAATTCAATAAGTGCTGTATTTTTGTTATTTTTGTAGCTAACATTCATTCCTAAACTGAGGCATCAGTCCACATAAGAACAAAATTCTTAATGGCAAATATCTTTAGCATGTACAATAATTGGATTCTAGTCACTTCATTTAATTACTATCAAAGGACTTGGTATAAAATATTTAAACAACCCTTTTTGACATTTAACTACATTATTTTAAAGAATATTAGTGATTTTGACAGCTTTTAATTTTTCATAATGCTATGATAATCAGTGTTTACAAAACCACTTGATGAACACAAGACAACAATTAGGCTCTTCTAAAACCACAAAAACTAATCCTGGTTAGGAAGCCACTCAGAACAAGGAGTTCCACATAATAAAAAAAAGATCCAATGGCAACTATGACAAAAGAAGCAAGTTGATAAGCTTAAATATAAAAAATAGTAGATTTGTGAAATATGAATTATAATCAAGAATTTTAAAAATGATTATTTTGCCTGAGAAACACAATAACAAGTATCCATTATCCAGGACATAGCATGTGCTCACAGGATTACATATGTTATTTCTAAATGTAACCAAAATCATAGGAGGGAAATTTTATTATTTCATGTTACAGATAAAGAAATTAAGAACCAGAATGGATAAATAACTGCCTTCAGACTAACTAGTAAGTACATGACTGAACTGGGCCCTAAAACTCAGGTCTGACCTCAAAGGCAATAATCCACATCACTCTGTCAAGGAAATAGATTTTGATTAAAAGAATATACACATGTGTGATAAAGTTTTAAACATTTATTGAAAACAGAACATGTTTAAAACATATATCATTAGTGTTAAATGTTAATCAAAATGGAACACTGTATCTGTTGGTTTGTATTCTAGAATCTCCATTTTCTTCTATTATTTTTTGCCTTACCAGTATCGCAATATCTTTATTAGTGTAACTTTATATCCAGGAAATTAACTTCTTCCATCTTGTTCATCTTTAAGAGAGTCTTGGCTACTACCGATCCTTTGAATTTCCAAAAATGCTGAACATTCAGTTTGTCAATTTACACACATATACACCCCTATTTGTTAGGATTTTTACTAAAATTGCACTGAATCTACAGATTAGCTTGAGAACTGACAAGATCAAATCTGTATAATATTCAGCCATCTAATCCATAAACATCTTAAAAATATATTTTTTTATTTAAGATTTCTTAAATTTCTCTCAATATGTTTATAATTTTCTGTACAGAGGCCTTGTACATGGTTCATAAGATTAAGTTCTAGATATCAGATACAATTAGCATCCAAAAGTAACAAAATTTCCTGGGTTTTAGGGAATTCATATCTTCAACTGTAACAAACAATACAACAGTGTTTTCCAAAGTATGTAAGAATTATTAATTCTAATCTTGGATAGCATTTGGAATTGTTAAACTTTAAAACAGTCTTTTCCTTTATGTTTTTTGTGTCCTGCTCAAGAAATCATTTCTTACCCCTAAAGCACAGATATTTTTCAATGTCACCTTCTACAAGCTCTGTTATTTTAACTTAAATATTTAGATCCACAATCCACTTGAAATTGTTTTCACGATGTGAAACAGGAATTCAGTTTTACTTTTTCTTTATGAAAAATTATCCCAGTACCACTTATTGAATAATCAACCATTTTCTCACTGGGCTGAAATACAACCAACCTTCCGTCCTTCCTTCCTTCCTTCCTTCCTTCCTTCCTTCCTTCCTTCCTTCCTTCCTTCCTCCCTCCCTCCCTCCCTCTCGCCCTCCCTCCCTGCCTTCCTTCCTTCCTTCCTTCCATCCATTAAATTTGTTAGGGTGACAATGGCAAAAAATTACATAGGTTTCAAGTGTACAATTGTGTTAATACATCACCTATATATCACATTGTGTGCCCACCACCCAGAGTTAGCTCTCCTTCCATCACCATATGTTTGATCCCTTTTACCCTCATCTACCACCCCTCTCCCGTCTTACCCTCTGGTAACCACTAAAGTATTGTCTGTATCTATGTGTTTTTGTTTCTTTATTTGTCTTCTTCCTTTGTTGCTTTCAGTTTTATATCCCACATATCAGTGAAGTCATATGGTTCTTGACTTTTTCTGTCTGACTTATTTTGCTTAGCATAATAATCTCAAGGTCCACCCATGTTGTCACAAATGGCAGTATTTCATCTTTTCTTACGACTGAGTAACGTTCCATTGTATATATGTAACACATCTTCTCTATCCAATCATCTACAGAAGGACACTTTGGTTGTTTCCATGTCTTGGCCACTGTAAATAAAGCTGCAATGAATATCGGAGCACATATATCTTTATGGATAAATGTTTTCAGATTTTTTTTGGTAGATACCCAGAAGAGGGATTGCTGGGTCATATGGTAATTCCATTCTTAATTTTTTGAGGAACCTCTACACTGCCTTCCATAGTGGCTACAGTGCAGCTCTTTTATAAATCAAGTTACTATGTATGAGAGGTCTGTCTCTTTCCTCTCTATTCTATGGCAATGGTCTACCACTGTGCCCATAGTACACTGTCTAAATTAGAAAATCATAAAATGTTTGCATATTTGGTAGGAAATGTCCCACTTCCCCTTACTGTGCTTCTCGAGGAGTATCTTGATTATTCTTGGCTTTCTGCTGCTATGGAAACTTATGGTAAAGTTCCCAAAGATCTGATTTGCATTTTCATTAGAATGGCATTAACTCTATGGATCACTGTAGTGAGAACTGACATCTTTAATGATATTAATAATTTCAATTTATGAACATGGTATAAGGCTTATATTTTTGATGAGACTTAAAATTTTAATAATAAAAAATAAGCGTATTCCCTTAACTATGGCAAAATTTCCCTACATGTCACCAAGGCTTAACGAAAAGGAATTGGGATATAAAGTGCTTGAGGATAGTGGTAAGAAAATACAATTTACTTCCTATCTGTATTCTACTAACTTCAGATCATTAAATAAACCAATGCATATGTATCACGAGGAAAATTCCTGTTAGTACAAAACACATCCCTAAACCCTTCCTTATTTGAACTTCCTGTAAAATAACTGGGTTAGGAAAACACACCTTATTCAAACAGGAGAAATCAAAAGGGAATCAGCCTAGAATCTGTACATAAATAAAAGAAAAAACTGTCAAAATCAATGACACGTGAAAGACATTTAACAGAAATACATAGCCAGGGAATATATAAGAATTATAACCAAATTACATAGACAAATTTTGTAAAGCAAAGGTCCCTATTAATCAGAGATACAGAAGCATGAAGATATGATTAAGTATATAAACAGAAGGTGAACTATAAACTGTCTGGGTTCAAAGGAGAAATGTAAAGTAGAAATAGAACCACCACAAAAATGGACAAGATATTTGTAACACTATAGCAAATAACACAGAGGTCAGAAAAAATGAAATAGAGGTCAGGATTGGGTAAAATAAGTAAAATGATTTGGCAATTAATAACAGCAATAAAATAAATTAGTAAGACAATGATAGAAAAACAGGATTTAGGGGTAGTGAAAATACTCTGTATGATACTGTAATGATGGAGACATATCGCTATACATTTGTCCAAATCCACAGAATATACAACACCAAGAGTGCATCCGACTGTAAACTTTGGACTTTGGGTGACTATGATTTCTCAATGTAGGTTAATCAATTATAACAAATGAACTACTCTGGTGGGGGATGTTGATAATGGGGAAAGCTATACAGGTATGGAGGGCAGACGAGTATATGAGAATCTCTTCAGCTTCCTCTAAAGAACCTAAAACTTCTTTAAAAAAGAAAATCTTTAAAATAAATCCAGAATTTCCAAAAATTTATAAAACTAACACCCCATACATCTAAGTATCATAATGATATCCCTATGTCAGAGTAATGAAATAAAACAGAAAAATAGTTTAAAATGTATTTGAGATAGCAGCATTCACCTTAAACAAAACTTCTATTCACATCTTTACAATAAGCCAGAATAACAACAAGGAGTACAAATAAAATAACATATGACCATATCTTCAGCATTTACAGAGCACAGAATTCAGGAAACAAATGCAAGAAAAAGAATTAAATAAATTTTTAATAAATTAGAAAGTATCTAATAGAGAATATATTCAAATAAAAATATAATATGGGACACTGAAGAAATGAAAGCAGACAATAAAGAGGCTAAAAATAAGATAAGAAAGAAAAAGGATCATACACAAAGTAAATGAAATGGAAGACAGGCCAAGAAGATCCAACATATGCACAATTAGGTCCCACGAAGAAGCAATATAAAACAATTGAATATAAATAATATTTAAGATATAAGAAAAACTTCCAAAAAAAAATTTAAATCTACTATTTTAAAAGACTCACTATGTACCTGGGAAAACAGGTTACAAACAATAAAATGTGAGACACATCCTCCTAAAATTATTAGGCTTTAATGATAGAGAAAATATTTTCAGGGCATCCTGGCAAAAAGATAAAATTACTTATAAGGGTAGGAAAATTAGTCTGGTACTAGACTTCTCAAGAGCAATATACAAAGCAAATAAAAAATATAGCAAAATATTCAAGAAATAAAGTCAAAGATTTTATATCCAGTCAAGCCAAGGATCCAAGAAAGAAAAAAGAGAAACAGGGAATACCATTCACTCGTGGCCCTTCCTGAGTAACCTATTAGAAGATGAGCTTCATTCAAGCCAGAGATAATTGGGGAAAACACAAACAAAGCATTGTTGATGAGAATTCACTATACTTAATTATGGAACAATAAATATAAATTAAAAGGATGGAAGGAAAAATGCTTTATAAACATTATGTACTCTGACAAAGTACAAATACTGGAATTTAAAAACTGAGAAAGGAAAAAGAAAAAAGTAGAATAACAGCACTGACAATTGTATAGGTAATAAGCAAGAATCAAAGGATGCCATTTAAAACTGGTAGACTAGGGTCGGCCAAGTGGCGCGGTGGTTAAGCGCTGGTTTCGGAAGCCAGTGGCCCCGGTTAGGTCCCACATATGAGGGCCAGTGACACTGCCCTCAAAAAAAAAAAAAAAAAGCTTTAAAACTGGTAGACTAGATAGTAAAATATTATGTAAGAAAAAAGAGGAATAAGTCCACTTTGAAAGATATAAATAAAAAGCTAGAGGGGAGGGGCAAGATGGCGGCTGTGAGGAGGGCTCCATGAAATCTCCCCTGGAAATATCCACAATTTGAACTTCTAATACGCTTCAAAGAGACATCTACTCATCACACAGAGCGACTAAGAGTTCCACACAAGGATTGCTGGAAGGTGGGCAGGCCGGGCGAGTAGGGGAAGAAGGCGGCGAGACGCGTGAGGTGCAGCCCGCACCCGCGGCTGCTGAGTCACGGTGAGTGTTGCCCCGGCTCGCTCCCTGCGGCCCGCGGCCCACCTAGAGTTCAGCCAGAGCGCGTTGGTTTGCGGTCTGAGGCAGAAGCCTCAGGCCGGCAAGTGCGGGAGGAGAGAGAGGAGACGACTGTGCAGAGGTGCGAGCTGCACCCGCGTTCCCCAGGAAGCAGGGTGCAGAGCCCGCAGCGACAGGGCAAGATCAGTCCCTGCACCCTCCCGGTTCAGGGATCAGCCTCTGTGCCCACCGGGCCCGCGGAGCGCAGAAGCCTGGAAACCCGGGAGCAGGGGAAAACAGAGGACTCGCCCGCGGAGAAGCAGCGCGCGCTGGGCGGAGACGCAGGTTCCGGAGAGACGGGAGCGGGGATCGGAGCCGCGTGAAAGGTGCGCGCAGTCCCCTGAACCCCGGCGGCAGTCCCTCCAGGAGCGCAGCAGGAGAACGGCGCGGGCGCGCGCCCGGCTCCAAGGCAGAGGCCTTAAACCCGAGAGCAGGGGAAACACAGGACTTGCCCGCGGAGACGCAGCGCGCCGGCTGGAGTCACAGATCCCGGAGAGACAGAGCGGGGATCGGAGCCACGCAGCACGGTGCGCGCAGTCCCCAAATCCCGGCAGACCGTTTGGGAGAGCAGCAGGATTTCCGCGCGGGCGCGCCGGCTCCCGAGGTAGAAGCCTGGAACCCGGGAGCAGGGGAAAAGAGGACTCGCTCGGACAAGCAGTGCGCCGGGTGGAGACGCAGGTCCCCGAGAGACGCGGAGCGGGGATCTTGGCCACACGGTAGGGTGCGCGCAATTCCCTAAATCCGGCAGACCCTTTGGGAGAGCAGCAGGAACTCCGCTGGAGCATAAGAGGCAAAGGCCTTAGCTTGAACAGTGTTGGAACTGTGGCTTTGTTTATTTTTATGTTTTTTATTTTTTCCCTTTTTCTACTCTTGAACAGAAAGCAAAAAAAAAAAACAACCCAATAACTCACCCACTCCCACAAACTTTTTCCACCGCCAAGACAGTCTTAAACTTACTCCTGAAGGGAGCAATAGGGGCAGACGAGGAAGATATCCTTACCTGCATGGGGTTGAGAATTTCCACCCAGTAAAGGCAGCAGAGTGAGACTACTCCACTCCCGCCCCACCTTTAGGCAAGGCTTGGGAGGCAGGGCAGGTTCATCTGCTGAGGCACTAATTAACAGATTCTTAGCAGCAGGCTTTTGGTAGTGAGGAATTCTTTAATTCTCCACGGCTGTCAACCAAAAGGGTGCCCAGAGACACTCATTGAGCCTTTGGGGGTGCAGCCTGCCTTGGGACAGGCAAAAGCAAAAAGGCAGTGACTTTGTAAAAACCACCAATCACACATCACAACCACACTCAAGTACAGCAAACCTGCAGTGCCAGGATCACGTTAGGCATCAGGTGGCCTACTGTTCCCACAAGACGCACAGGAATTTTTGTACAGCAGACAATCTGAAGAGAGCTTGGTGGACTTTAGCCTAGACCAGCACGGGTATTTTTGGTTTGTTTGGTTTTATTCTGTTTTGTTTTCCCTTTATTGGCTGCTTATCTTGGTTGTTTTTGGTTTTTATTTCTATTTCATTCTAATCATATTGTAGTTTTTAATATAGTCATATATATATAGTTGTATATAGGTGAATATATGTCCATATATATTGGTGTGTAGACAAATATATATATATATATATTTTTTTTTTCCTTTTTTCTTTTTTTCTTTCTTTTTATTTTTCTTTTTTCCCCACCCTCACTTTCTCTCTTATTTTATTCATTCTTCTCACTGCTATACTTTTCCTCTTTTCCTTTTTTCTGCAAATTTTATTTTTTAAATTTTTCTTACTTTTTTTATTATTATTTTAGTTTATTTTTATTTTTTATTTTTTAGGTATAGCTAATCGGTTTCTCATGTTTATTCTATTTTTATTTTAGGATATTGTATTTTATTTTGTTTCCTCTTCTGTTATTATTGAGTATGTGGTTTTTGTTTTGTTTCTGTTTGGTTTCTTCATTAGTATGATTGATATTTCTGTACAAGTTGACTGTAGTTTGATGGTTGGTTGTTTTTAATTGTGCGAGCATTTGGTTTCCTTTGGTGGCTGCGGAGGTTGTTCTTGTTGATCTGTTATGCTCTAAAATCACTCTGCAGCAGTGGGTCCAAACAAACAGACACAAGAATCATCATACCCGGAGGCCAACTTTAGATAAAACTAGAGCATTTCTGGGTTTGACATACAAGAGTCACACCCAAAAAGAAGTTACTACAGGTACTAAGACCCATAGGGTCCAAGTTTCATCAGAGGGGTCAATCCTCTCACAGCAGCTCATAAACTGCAGAAGCTGCTGATCCTCACAGCTAATCAATCTGGGAGTCAATCCCACCTACTGTCAAACCAAAAGTAATCAAAACTAAAACTTCAACAAGTGAGGACGCACGACACAAGGAACACCTCAGATACAAGCACAAGAGAATAGGGAGACTGAGTAATTCAAATATAAAAGACACACACCATATAAGTTTACCCAGAAAAGACTGAGAAATCTGGGGGATCTATCTGTTATATTGAAGCAAACACAAAGAGTAAGCCAGAATGGGGAGACAAAGAAACATAACACAAATAAAAGAACAGAAGAAACTTCCTGAATCAGTGGAAATAGAGGAAATAGAGGTAACCAACCTATCGGAGACAGAGTTCAGAACACTGATTATTAGAATGTTCAAGGAAATTAATGAAAATATAAAGAAGGATAGAGAAATCATGAAAAGCAACCAGCTAGAACTTAAGAACACAATTACTGAATTAAATAACAAACTTGATGGAATCACTAGCAGACTGGATGAAGCAGAAAATCGAATCAGTGACTTAGAAGACAAAATAGCAGAGATCACCCATGCGGTACAACAAAAAGAAAAAAGAATGAAAAACATGGAAAATAGTTTAAGAGAGCTGGGGGACAACATCAGACGCAATAACCTAAGGGTCATTGGAGTACCAGAAGGAGAAGAGAGGAGCAAGGGATTGAGAATATATTTAGTAATAATGTCCTGAAAACTTCCCTAACCTGGCAAAGGACATTGAAATACAAGCCCAGGAAGTGCAGAGAGTTCCAAACAGGATGATTCCAAACAGGCCCACTCCAAGACACATTATAGTGAAAATGGCAAGGGTTAAGGACAAAGACAGAATCCTTAAAGCAGCAAGGGAAAGGCAGCAAGTTACTTACAAGGGTACCCCCATAAGATTATCAGCTGACTTTTCTACAGAAACTTTGCAGGCCAGAAGAGAGTGGCAGGAGGTTTTCAAAGTGATGAAAAATAAAGGCCTACAACCAAGATTGCTATATCCAGCAAGGTTATCATTTAAAATCGAAGGCGAGATAAGGAGCTTTGCAGAAAAAAATAAGTTAAGGGAATTATTTACCACCAAGCCAGCTTTGCAGGAAATGCTAAAAGGGCTTCTTTAAGTAGAAGAGAAAAACAACCTATGAAAGACTACGAACACAAATAAGAAAATGGCAATAAATACACACCTATCAATAATCACATTAAATGTAAATGGATTAAATGCTCCAATAAAAAGACATAGGGTGGCTGAATGGATAAGAAAGCAAGACCCCAGTATATGCTGTATACAAGAGACTCACCTCAGATCCAAAGACTCATACAGGCTGAAAGTAAAGGGATGGAGTAAAATATTTCATGCAAATGGTACTGAGAAAAAAGCTGGAGTAGCGATACTTATATCAGATAAAATGGACTTTAAATTGAAGAATATAACAAAGGACAAAGAAGGACACTTCATAGTAATGAAGGGATCGATCCAACAAGAGGACATAACTCTAGTAAACATCTATGCACCTAACATAGCCCCTAAATATATAAAACAGATATTGTCAGACATAAAGACAGAGATCAACAGTAACACTATCATAGTAGGGGACTTCAACACCCCGTTGTCACTAATGGACAGATCCTCCAGACAGAAAATCAATGTGGAAACAGCGACCTTAAATGACACATTAGACCAGCTGGATTTAACAGACATTTTCAGAGCATTTCATCCCAAAGCTACAGAATATACGTTCTTTTCAAGTGCACATGGAACATTTTCTAAGATAGACCACATGTTAGGCCACAAAACAAGTCTCAATAAATTTAAGAAGATTGAAATCATTTCAACTGTATTCTCTGACCACAATGCTATGAAACTAGAAATCAATTATAAGAAGAAATCCGGGAAGCTGACAAATAAATGGAGGCTAAACAATATGCTATTAAATAGTGAGTGGGTCACAAATGAGATCAAGGAGGAAATCAAAAGATACCTCGAGACAAACGAAAATGAAAACACCACGACCCAAAATCTCTGGGATGCTGCGAAAGCAGTCCTAAGAGGGAAGTTTATAGCAGTGCAGGCCTACCTAAAGAAGGAAGAAAAATCTCAAGTCAACAGGTTATACTTACACCTAAGGGAACTGGAAAAAGAACAGCAAAAGAGGCACAAGTGGAGTACAAGAAAGGAGATAATAAAGACCAGAGCAGAAATAAACAATATAGAGAACAGAAAAACAATTCAAAAGATCAATGAAACCAAGAGCTGGTTTCTTGAGAAGATAAACAAAATTGACAAACCTTTAGCCAGGCTCATCAAAAAAAAAGAGAGAGGACTCAAATTAGCAAAATCAGGAATGAAAGAGCCGAAAGCACTACAGACATCACAGAAATACAAAAAATTCTAAGAAATTACTATGAGCAACTATATGCCAACAAATTTGACAATCTGGATGAAATGGATAATTTTCTAGAAGCATACAACCTTCCAAAGCTAACGCCAGAAGAAACAGAAAATCTAAATACCCTGATTACTACCAAGGAAATTGAATCAGTAATTGACAAGCTCCCAAAAAACAAAAGCCCTGGACCAGACGGCTTCACAAGTGAATTTTATCAAACATTCAAAAAAGAACTATCACCTATTCTTCTCAAACTATTCCAAAAAAATCCAGAAGGAGGGAAGGCTCCCAAACTCTTTTATGAAGCCACTATCACCCTGATTCCAAAACCAGATAAAGACATCACAAAAAGGAAAACTACAGGCCAATCTCCCTGATGAATATAGATGCAAAAATTCTCAATAAAATATTAGCAAACAGAATTCAGCAATATATTAAGAAGATCATACATCATGATCAAGTGGGATTCATCCCTAGTGCACAAGGCTGGTTCAACATCCGTAAATCAATTAATGTGATACACCACATCAACAAAATGAAGGATAAAGATCACATGGTCATTTCAATAGATGCAGAAAAAGCATTTGACAAAATCCAACAGCCATTTATGTTAAAAACCCTTAGCAAAGTGGGAATACAGGGATCATATCTCAACATAATAAAAAGCCATATATGATAAACCTACAGCTAACATCATACTCAATGGGGAAAAGCTAAAACCATTCCCCTTAAGATCAGGAACAAGACAAGGCTGTCCACTTTCTCCTCTTTTATTCAACATAGTGCTGGAAGTTCTAGCCACAGCAATCAGACAACAAAAAGAAATAAAAGGCATCCAAATTGGCAAGGAAGAAGTAAAATTGTCACTATATGCAGATGACATGATACTGTATATAGAGAACCCCAAAGACTCAATCAAAAAACTATTGGAACTGATAGACGAATTCAGTAAAGTAGCAGGATATAAAATCAATGTTCAGAAATCAGTGGCATTTGCATATACCAATAATAAACTAATGGAAAGCGAAATTAAGAAAACTGTCCCATTTACAATTGCATCAAGAACTATAAAATACCTAGGAATAAATTTAACCAAAGAAGTGAAAGATCTGTACTCAGAAAATTATAAGACATTGAAGAAAGAAATCATAGAAGATACAAATAAATGGAAACACCTACCATGCTCATGGATAGGAAGAATTAATATAGTTAAAATGTCCATACTGCCTAAAGCAATATATAGATTCAATGCAATTCCTATCAAACTACCAAGGGCATTTTTCACAGAAATAGAAAATATAATCCTAAAGTTTATATGGAATCATAAAAGACCCAGAATAGCCTCGGCAATTCTGAGAAATAAAAACAAAGTTGGGGGGATCACGCTACCAGACATCAAAACCTACTACAAGGCCACAGTAATCAAGACAGTTTGGTATTGGCATAAAAACAGGCACATCGATCAGTGGAACAGAACAGAGAGCCCAGAAATAAATCCAAGCATTTACGGACAGTTAATCTATGACAAGGGAAGCAAGAATTTACACTGGAGTAAAGATAGTCTATTCAATAAATGGTGCTGGGAAAATTGGACTGACACATGCAAAAAAATGAAACTGGATCATCTCCTTTAGGCTTATACTAGAACAAATTCAAAATGGATTAAAGACTTAAATGTAAGACCTGAAACCATAAAAATCGTAAAAGAAAATATAGAGTACATTTGCAGACATTACCCGGAGCAATATTTTTACTGATACATCCCTACGGGCAAGGGAAGTAAAAAGAAAAAAATGAACATATGGGATTATATCAGACTTAAAAGTTTTTCACAACAAAGGAAACCATTAATAAAACAAAAGGAAGCCTACTGAATGGGAGAATATATTTGCCAACGATATATCTGATAAGGGGTTAATATCCAAAATTTATAAAACACTCATGAAACTCAACACCAAAAAAACAAACAACCCAATTAAAAAATGGGCAGAAGATATGAAGAGACATTTCTCGAAAGAGGACATACAGATGGCCAACAGGCATATGAAAAAAAGTTCAACCTCACTGGTCATTAGGGAAATGCAAATAAAAACCACCATGAGATACCACCTCACTCCAGTCAGAATGGCTATCATCAACAAATCAACAAACAACAAGTGCTGGCGGGGCTGTGGGGAAAAGGGGACCCTGCTGCACTGTTGGTGGGACTGCAGATTGGTGCAGCCACTATGGAAGTCAGTATGGAGGTATCTCAAAGAACATGAAATATAGCTACCTTTTGACCCAGCAATTCCACTCCTAGGTATTTATCCTGAAAAACCAAGACACTTATTCAAAAAAGTTATGCACCCCGATGTTCATAGCAGCACAATTTACAATAGCTAAGACTTGGAAACAACCAAAATGCCCGTCAGTAGATGACTGGATTAAGAAACTGTGGTATATTTATACAATGGAGTATTACTCCGCTATAAAGAAGAATGAAATCGTGCCATTTGCAATGATATGGATGGACCTAGAGACTATAATGTTGAGTGAAGTAAGTCAGTCAGAGAAGGACAAATACCATATGATCTCACTTATATGTTGAATTTGAGGGGCTTTTTGAATGAGCAAAGTAAACAGAAACTGTCTCATAGATATAGAGGAAAAATCAGGGTTGCTAATTTGGAGAGGAATGGGAATGAGGGAGAAGGGGAAGGGATTAGACAGCAAAAATAGGCAACTACAATATTGCTACTGGGATAGGAAAAACAGTTTGGGGAATATAATTAATAATGTTGTAAATATTCTGTGGAATGTCAGATGATCATAGGTCTTGTTAGGGAGACCATTTCATGGATGGAGTAGAGGTTTGATCACTGCACTGTATTACTAAATTGGAGGTGGTATACCTACTGTAATTGAATATATATAGATAGTCACGGGATGTGGATTATACTGTGGAAGAGAGTCAGAGGAAGAGTAATAGATATGTATGATATGGGGGGGTGTGGGGGGGTGTATTGGGGGTGGGGGGTTTGTCACTTTGGGGGGTAAAATGTATAACTATTGCACTGTGTTGTACACCTGAAACTATTGGGGGTGGGGGGGTTGTCACTTTGAGGGGTAAAATGTATAACTATTGCACTGTGTTGTACACCTGAAACTAATTAAAAATAAAATAAAATTAAAAAAAAAAAAATAAAAATAAAAAGCTAATACTAGAAAGGAAATATAAACCTTTCAAAACACCAAAAGAAAAAAATTTAAATAGCAAAAGGAACACACCACACTGAGAGAAAAACAGTATACATAATACCTCCAGTAATTATAACATACAATAACATGACAGAGTTGAGGCCAAACACATCAGCAGCCTATTGAGAGAAAATAATTTTTGAATTGCCCCAGGAAACAAAGTGAAACTTTCTGCTGTTTGGTAAAGACACAATGAAAAGACACAATGATGGATTAAAAGTGGCTAAAATGGATACAGAAAGATAAACCAGGCCAACGGGAACAAGGAAACAGAAACTGCAATCCTGATAAAAAGGTACATTTGAGAAAACTTTCTAGAAATAAAATCTAAATCTATATGGGGTGGGGACATGCACAAAAATGACACATAATAGGTAAGAACAAAACACACCCTAGTAAAGGTACAGAAATTCAAAATTTAAAAAGAATCCTTCACTGAACTAGAAAAAAATTCAAGGTACTTATATGGATGGAAAATGGGATAGAATCAGTCTGGTCTCATTAAATCAACAAATGTTTATTAGATATATACTAAGCAGTAAACAACAACCAAGTCTCTTGGAAATAAGCAGTGAAAAAAATCAAATCACATTCCTTTATTATTGATAACTCATTTTACTAGATGGAGACAGAGAACAAACAAATAAACCAAGGAATATATGTATATGCCAGGTGGTAGAAAAATGAAGTTAGATAAGGAGCAGAGTTATCAATGAAGAGGGAAGAAATAGATATGACTGGTTGAATTGTTCAAAGCATCATCTAAAGCCATAACACAATGAAGCAATGCCTATTATCTCCTCCAGGAAAGAAAGTCTAGCTAAGAATTTTATATCTGACTAAATGCCATTAAAGTATAAGTGAAATGAACATAAAAGAACTCAGGAACATAGTTTCTATGTGACTTTCTATAGAAATCAGAGAACAAACTTTAGCAAACCACAGATGAATTGACTAACTATAACGAAAGTTTTGACAATGAACGTTGATTCTTTTTAACTGTTAAGAATAAGACCAAAAATTGAGGGTGAGAATAATTATGATTACAGAACAGAATATTAATGTTATAAACCCTGGCAATAAAGATATATATAAAATAAAGTAATTAACAGAGGAAGGTGAGAAACTATGAGAGTAAGATTTCCTCATCTTTTATAGACAGGGATCAAGGAGATTCTGAAAAGCTGATAAATTATATAATTACACTCTAAGTTGACTAAAAAATACAAAGGGAAAGAAATACTTTATATAAAAATGGAATGAGAAATTCCTCATAAGAATCAAAAATTAATATGTAAAAAGTCTTAATTAATTTATATGAAGTTAGAGGTCTAAAGGTAATCATCAGTATAAAAATACAAGACTTACAAATTATTAGAAAAAACATAACACAAACCAAAGGGTGAAGGAGAGACCCTAGTGAAAGATAAACACACACAAAAAATTATAAAACAGAAAGTATAATATAAAATAACAGAACTCAGTCCCAAAATATGTGCTTGACCTATATATTTTAGATAACAAACACAAGTTATAGATTCACATAACTCAAATGAATCTTAAAACACATTTTGTTAAGCAAAAGAAGCCAGATCTAATAGGCTACATATTGTATGATTCCAGTTAAGTGACATTCCAGAAAATACAAAACTACACAGATAAAAAACAGATTGTTTCCCAGGGGTTTGTGAATTGGGGCAGAGGTTATCCATAAAGGAGCCATACCTTTGAATTTTTAGGGTGATGGAATTATTCTGTATGGTTCTGTACTGGTGCATTCATGATTCTTTGTATTTGTCAAAACCTAGAGAACTATACATACACCATGATGATTACTTTTAAGGAATAAAAAATTTAAAGTATCAATTAGGATGCTCGAAACCTAGGATGAAATGCCAACTGTGACAAATTAGTCAAACTGTATTACATATGTATGATACAATCTTACTGAGGGTGGGAGGGAAGAAAGGAGCTAACTTAGAAAACGGGCAAACAGTACCTTGTTTGGATACTGCAAGGCTGAAGACAAAAAGAACTGTATATAAACACTGTACTTTCTTTGGTAAATTTGTTTATCAGGGGAGATTTCAGCAACTTTGAAACTACTTTACAGGTATATCAGGGTTAAGCAAGTAAGTAAATATCTGTCAACTAATGAGAACTAGTTTTCTCACTATCAGAAAAAAAAAGCTACAAATAAGCGAAAGAAATGACAATGAAGTCTGGGACTGAAATAGTCAGGGATACCTTTATGAACTCATGATTATACTCCCTGAGGAGAAGAGAAAGAGGAGAGAGAGGGAGGGAGAGATGGCAATAAATACATTGCCTTCTAGGTGTATTACATCAAGGCATACATCATATCAACCTGCCTTGTTGCTCTGGATGCTTAACTTGATCACCTGCTTATGATGATGTCTGTCACTTTTTTGTTTCCCATATAGGACGTATTAAAAATGAGTCCAGCCCACACTCAGGGGAAGGGGAATTAAGGACCGCCTCTTGGAGGAAGAATTATGAAAGAAATGGAGGAAGAAGTATATGTGGATATAAAGAAGAATTTGTGAACATAGGTTAAAACCACTACACCTCAGGCCACTATCACCTCAGTGGTACTTTCCCCCAAATCTATAGAATTACAAGAAAACAGTCGAATTACAAGAAAACAACAGACAAATGCAAATTGAAGGATATTATACAAACTACCTGCTCACTATTATTCACCAGTATCCAAGTCATAAAAAACAAGACAAGGAAAGATAGAGCGACTGTCCTATATATTGGAAGAGACTAAGGAAACATGGAGACTAAATGCCAATTGTGATCCTCAACTGGATCCTGGCACAGAAAAAAGGACATAAGTTGAAAACCTGGGGAAATAAAGTATGTAGCTGAGTTAACATTATTGCACCAGAGTTAATGTAATTTTGACAAAGGTCCCAGAGTTATGGCAGATGCAAACATTAGGAGAAGCCAGGTGAAGAACACACAGGACCTCTCTACTATCTTTGAATTCTTCTGTACGTCTAAAATTGTTTCAGCAAAAAACTATTAAAGAAAAAACCCCACAATTAGACATCACCAATTAGAAACACACATTAGAAAAAGGTAAAACTAGAAAGTCAGACAACACCTAAAAATGGTGTTCAGATAGCAAGAATATGAAATGAAAATGAAGTGCAATATGGAAAAAGACATTGTCGGATCAGTTTCCGACATCATTCCACCTTCTGCAGCAATGGAAATGCTCCCCTTCACTGTCTGACACGGTTAGCCACTGGCTATCTGTGCCTGCTGAGCACTTGAAATGTAATGGAATAAAATTTTAATTTAATTTAAAAAATGTATATGTAAATAGCCAAATGTAATAGTGACAACTATACTGAACTGTGCATTTCTAGATCTTACTAGGAAATACAGTTGATAGAGGAACAATGCCACAAGGAAATACTGAGCCAAATCCAGAATATGGGACATTATACAGGACAATATGTATGCCAATCACAAAACACTAATATTGCATGATTCCACTTAGAGGTATCAAAACTGTCAAGCCTTTAGAAAAAGAAAGTAGAATGGTGGTTGCCAGGGCCTGAGGAAAGGGGGAAAGAGAACTTGCTGTTCATGGATACAGAGTTTCAGTTTTGTAAGATGAAGAAGTTATATAGACATCTGTTCCTCAACAATGTACACATAGTTACCCCTACTGTGCTGTACACATAAAAGTGGATAGAAGGTAAAATTTTTTTTTTTTTTAGCTGAGCCATCCTGCCACCTGTTGGCAGCTCAGTGGCAGCTCAGCTCGGGCTGGGCATCGAACTGCTGTTGCTCAGAGCTCAGCTTGCACTCTTGAGTGAGCTCTTAACCAACTGAGCCACTCGGCTGGCTCCAAGAAGGTAAATTATATGTTACCTGTTTTTGACCACACACACCTTATTTGGATTATGATTTGAACAACAAACAAAACAAGTATAAACTATAAATCATTATTAACGAATAAAGGGAAACTTTAATATGGACTAGATATTAGAATATACTAACAGATAATATACTGTTAACGTTGATAACAGACAAAGTTGGGTAATGGGTACACAGGGGTTCATTATGTTTTTCTATTTTTTGTGTATGATTTCAAATTTTCCATATGGAATGTTCACACATTAGAGATTTTTGGAGCTGGGAAAGATTTTAAAGATCATCCTATCCATCTTACAATTTTATGAGAAGTGTAGGCCCAGAATTTTTAATAAACTTGCATATTATATAATTAGTGGCAACACTATGATTAATATTTGAAACCCGATTTGCAATCTAATGCTCTATCTAGTAAACAATTCTGACTCCTTCATAAAAGCTATTAATGGACACAGAATATATATGATAAATTTTACTGATTGCCTCTGTAGCTAGCTAAAATATTAAAAATCATCCCATTAACAATTATTATTTAAAAAAATGACATGACAGCATGTCACATTTGAAAGGATCACTAGACAGTACTTATAAAGATTTGGAGAACTTAAGTTTATTAAAATAGTAAAAGTAAAGGACGTTTTGGTTCATTTTTATTTGAGTTCCACATATTAACAACATCAAAAATCTTCCAAAGATGTCCCTAAAGAGTGGTCTCAAAAATAAGAATGGCAGTAAGTCAGTTGAGGCATATACTCTGTCTTGAGACAAATAGGAGGAAGGCTCTCTTTAAAAAGAGTCATGGGCCGGCCGAATGGAGCAATGGTTAAGAGCAGGTTTGGGATACCAGCCCTGAGCAGCAGGGCCCCGGTTCAGATCCCACGTAAGAGCCAGTGATGCTGCGCCCTCTACAGCTAAGATGGTGAACAACAGCTCCACCTGGAGCTGGGCTGCTGTGAGTCCCTGGGGATGGCACAGCTGCAGCCCCTGCTGCAGTGAGCAGCCATGAGCTGCAGTGAGTGGCCGTCCAATGGCCAGCAAGTGACTGCCTCACCGGCAAGAGAGCAATGATAATACCAACAAGGGCCAGTGAAGAGACGTCCTCCACAACTAGACTGAATAACAAAAGGACAGCAACTTGTCTGTTCTCCTTCCCGGATTCCCCAATGCTGTTCCTCTCTCACAATTCCCCAATAAAATCTTTAAAAAAAAAAAAGTCATAACTATCCTGGTACATCTATCGACTGTCCTAAGGGCATCTGAATACCACTCGCTATCTCCCACTTCCCCAACAGAACCAGAAACCCCTTGGGAACATTGAATAGAAACGGTACAGAATGGGAAAGGGCATGGGAGAAGAGAAGTAAAGTTGTACATTAACAGTGTAATAAAATACAAAAACTTAAGAGGAGTAAATTGCCTATCCAGTGCAGTGAGAACTAAAGAGGAAATGTAGTATAAAGGACCAAAGATAGGGTGCCTGGGTTTGAGAACTGGCTGTCAGTGGCTAATGAGATATGTAACCTCCCTTTATCAAGTTCCATAAAGATGCTAGTTACCTTATTTAACATAAATGAGTTGAGATTGCAAACTCAACTATCATACAAACATAACTTTTTATATAAATTGCAGTTCCAGGGCACTGCAAGATCAGTTAATGTTTAGGATATAGTTTTAAACCAAAATGAATAAGGAAAATTAATATCGTCCTTATGAAAGAAATTTGTCATGAAAAAAATCAAATAGAGAAAAGCATGAAATAAAATGTGAAAAGTTGCCCATAATCCCACTTCTTAGAGATAAAAAAAAAATAGTTTTGCTATTTATTGTAATGCAGCACTGAATGTAATAAGTAAAAAAATTGTATCTCATTCTTTTGGATCCTAAGTATTAATGATGGCAATATGGATTGTGAACTCAGACACAAGGGAAGTCTTAGAGATATAAACCACCCATCATTTCAGGTTAACACTTGTGGCTTTACTGTACTATCAGCTCAAGACAGAGCTGTCTACAACTGGCAGGTCAACGCTTTTCATTGCATCAGGTTTTAGCCACTCACAGTGTCACTGACACAGTGTTAGAAGGTTTTTGAGAAATTAAAGGGACCAGTGAAAGCATCCAGGAATTTTCTTTTAATAAGATGAGGTCATTCACCTTCAGTGAAATAGTGTAGTAGATAAAATTGAAAAAAAATAAAAAAGAGGTGGGTAATTATATTGCTGGATCAATAACCTATACTTACAGAAGGGAAAACATTGATTTCTATCTTTATCTTCCATATTTTCCAAAAATATCTAAAATTAATCATTTCAATATATATACATAGTAATTCAACCATATATATTCATTTATCATCTTACTCTTCTTGGGAAGATCTACAATTTCCTAAATTAATTTCTTTATCTAGAATTGTTGAATTAAAGATTTTATTTATTGCATATAAATACTACTAAATCACTAAATGTCTCATGTAACAGATATTAAATGAAGACATGACATTTCAGCTAATGAAGCAAAGCCATTTATCTTGAAATTTTCTTGCTATAGAAAGAGAAACCTTTAAACGTGGCCTTAAGTTTGCAAAAATCAGCAACTTTAATCTATCCACTTTCTTTTGACCTTTACACTCAACCTCAAAAAACTGTTCAGCAACATAAATTTGATCTCAAAAGGCTGCTGCAGATCTCATTTTCTGCTGTTTTTCCATTAGGTATTTATGGGACTTGCTAGTGTTACAAGGGACTAGTAAAACGCTAAAGTAATCCTGCAGTTCCTGTGTATGAATTCAGCTTTTCCCTTTGAGATGATAACTTTTTCCCCCTTGCCAAGGCCTTTTCAGAATCGAATATAAAACTAAGACTATAGGTGTAATGTTCTTTTTTAAGAGCTAGGATGGGTGAGTTGGGACAGGGCAGGGGGGAGAACATTAACCAGGTTTAGCAGTTCAACTATTGAAACAAACTAAAATTTTAAGCCATTAAGGTAGGTTGTTACACATTTGTACTAAATGAAATCACAGCATGATTCTACAAGATAGAAACTGAATCCAATGAATTCTGAAGTTCGAAGATCTCAGCTGTGTGCATACCTTTTCTTAACTGCACAGGAAACCAGCTGCTTCCATTTATGAACTGTATTGAACACATGTGTTCCAGTATACCCATGACATAACATGTAACACTATACTTTCAAATAAGTTTGCCAAGTAGGGGGAGGGTGTACAAATATGTTAGTGAGACAAAAAAACATTATGCGAGTATATGCTTTTTTTTAAATGTTAGTAAGTGGAAAACTTCAAGTTGTGTTTCCATGAATGAACTGCTTCATCATCTATTATAAAATATAAATAATGAAATCAATGAACTTAAAAATAAACCAATTCATTCATTATAAACATATAAGTTTATCAAAGTGGAAGTTTAAATCAAGTCTGAGACAAAGAAATATTAGTCAGTCATACCTATCGCTCACTCAGCATGGACAAGAGACTATATTAGCCATAGGATACTGGGCTATGAGACGAAAACTTTTCATATTTATACTAGACCAAATTCTCCCCATTTCCCCCATCTCAGTTAATGCAAGTTTCATCCTTGACTCATTCCTTTTTCTCATACCTCACTTCCAATCCAACAGCAAGTTCTGTTACATCTACCCGCAAACTATATATGTATTCAAAACCTGAGAGCTTCACACTGCTTCTACTGCCCATAACCGAGTCCAAAGCACCGTATCTCTAACCTGAATAATTGCAGTGGTTTCCAAATTGAGCTTCCTGTTTCTACCTTTGCCCCATTCAGTTCTTTGTTCACATAACAGCCAAAATAACCCTACTAAAATATGTCATTTTATATTTCCCTCTACACAAACCCTCTAAAAGGCTTATTTTACTCAGAGTAAAAAGTCTTTACAATGGTCTGTAAAGTCATATTCAATATGCACCTCAACTCTTTCTGTAATTATATCTCCTACTACTTTTCCCATTGCTCCCACCAGTCTGCCATATTAACCTCCTTGTTTGTTTCATGTGCCAATCAATGTATCTGGCACAGAGCCTTTATACTTGCTATCCATCCCCTGGGTTTAAATTGTTTTTCTGCCTACTATGTGGCTGATTGGCTTCTTCAACTTCTTCAAATTTTTACTTCCATGTTACCTTCTGGGTGAGACGTTCCCTAATGGTCCCATTTGAAAGTGTAACCTCTCTCTCCAGACCCCAGCACCCCTTATCCTCCATTTCTATTTTATTTTTCTCCACAGTTTTTATCATCCTCTAACATACTATATATTTTGTTTAAAGTCTTTACCCACCAAAATGTAAGCTCCTTGGAGGCAGCAATTTTTTATTTGTTTTGGTCACTGCTATGTTTTCAGCACCTAGAAAAATGCTAGGCACATAGTAAGACTTTAATAGGAAAGAATTAAGCATACAAAACACTTAAATTTAAGTACCTTTTTAAAGGTAAGTTAACTTTTTTGTTGTTTGTTTGTTTGTTATAGCTGAGCCATCCTGCCACCTGTTGGCAGCTCAACTCGGGACAGGAATCGAACCGGCGACCCTGTTGCTCAGAGCTGGCACTCTTGAACGAGCTCTTAACCAACTGAGCCACTCGGCCAGCCCAGGTAAGTTAACTTTTGAACTTCTGCATCTGTATCTCTTGAGTAAAAATGATTAAAAGTTTATGATATAGTCTTTCAAGGTGTGATGAAAACAAATATACAGTAAAACTCTAAAATATTATCATTCTATGAATTTTTTATAGATTCTTATTTTAATAGACGGTGAGCACACTCATATACAGTTCTTACAAAGATTAAAATTTCCA
The DNA here is from genome assembly GCA_033961575.1 of Aselliscus stoliczkanus. Taxonomy (NCBI): domain Eukaryota; kingdom Metazoa; phylum Chordata; class Mammalia; order Chiroptera; family Hipposideridae; genus Aselliscus; species Aselliscus stoliczkanus. Next base: position 132,930,628 of record CM066729.1, read on the forward strand.
GAAACTAGAACATAAAGGACACAGGAAAATGAATGTCATGTATAAAAACAGCTTACATATATTCCCGGAATTTTTCGTGGTAGTCATTGTTCATTAGTACAAATGCTTTATGTGTATAATTTTGGAAGCACACAAGTAACCATGTATACAGGAATATCTGAGTGTCTACAAGAATGCACTACTTCAGGTTAATCATAAAAGCTACAGCACTTTCGATTCAGTAAACACTCCTTTAGGAAGTTTTGCTGATGATTTTCCTCTTACAATACATTTAGGATCTATATGTTCTCAAATAACCATCTAATTTCTTTTTAGAACATTTCCTTGAGTTTTATTAGTGTTTTATTTATACGTTTCCTAATCCCTTGAGGATTAAGGTGGTTTAGAAGGATGTAAAAAAGACAAAACTGGGACTTCAAGTTAGTGATAAAGAAGAAGAAAACAGAATAAACTTTAAATGCATGCCATAAGCTGCACCACTGAGATTGGCTTTTAGGCTTCTAATAACCATGGAAAAAGAAAAAATATAGCAATATAACTGAAAATCTACAAAAGACTGGAAAACCTGGGTAAACAGTATACAGAGGTTCTTTGTTTAAAAAATATAGAAAGATAAAACAATCGCATTAGATAGAAATTAATGAAATTCTTTGATAGTAGCTTTTCCATGTTTGGTGAATTTTGTGTCATCGCTATCTTGGAATTTCAGAAGACAGCTTTGAGGCTCTCACAAATCCTTAAATCCATGAATTATAGTTATGCTAATCCTAAATTTTATGTGGGAGTCATCTTTCTTTCATGTGTATCTCTAAACTTAAAGTGAATCAGATTTTTATCACTATGATATTCTTCTAATTTAAAGATAATTTTTCAAAAGAATCCAAGTTCTTATTTCAAAAGGGTGATTGCTATTTCATAAGTTGTAGAGAACCATAAAATATGTCACACTGCATGCAAGATAGTTGACTCATTCAGTACCTAAGACCATGGCAAACCTGAGTCAAACTATGAAAGCTATATTTGTGAAAGGCAAGGGACTATCTTGTTCTTTCATTGTGAAGTTGAGTCCTCCACTTCAACTTCAACTTACTCAACTATGGCTAAACTATATGACCTTATCTGACTGTCAAAACAAAAATTACTTGGATTTTTTAAATTAGGTATGAAACATACATCATTTATCAAATTACTTTCAGAAACTTCAGTAGTTGGTTTCAGGAGAAAATGTGGTCTTTCTATATTTAAAGATTTTTTTTCTATACTTTTTCCTCTGTAGATCTACAGAATTTTAGTAAAGCTCTTCATATGTACCCTTAAAAAAGGTTTTATTTTTTCCTGGGAATATAATGATAAAAAAGATTTTTAAAAAGATGTGCTGTATAACCTCTAAAATTTCCAAACTGTTATATTCCCTACAATAGGTCAATAATTTAGACAGGATTTTTATAATTTTAAAAATATATTAATGATATCATAAAACTATCTTAAGCAATTTTCTAAATTTGCTTGTGCTTAGAATTTGGCAGTTTTGGCATAAAAACACAACAAACAAACAAAAAAAGACACACTACAAAGAGATTAGACTGTTCTCAAAATCTGTAAGGCATTTTTATAAGATTTAAAACAGACATATGCTTTTAAAGTCAAGAACTTTCAAATGCAACAGTTAATCCACATAATAATTCAACAACCAAGACAGGTTCAAAGTTCTAACAGATACCATATGCAACCTGTAATAAAATCTGAGTTAAGATATTTCAAGCAACAGGATAATTTCATTTTCCATTTTACGTACCCATTTATTTTTAGTTAACAGGCTATGACGTAGTCCGTGAAAATGCTGTAATTATTGTACAATAAAATCATAGTCCAGATAAAATATTTTATTATTTGTCAGAAAGCTAAGATTTGGGGAGCAGTGTTGCAAAAACATTTCTATGTTTACTACAGAATATAATGTATACTGAATTTACCATTAATTGTAAAAAGTGATGAAATCTGTAACTCTTAAAATAAATCTAGCTAAGAAAGCAGACGAAACAGCAGGAGAGTTATATTTGGCCTAGACTATGTATGAGTTCCAAATCATCATTCATTATACTGAATATGTAAAGCTCTACGTCAGTCATAAAGGGAATACGTGTTTGCAAGACATTATGCTACTGCAATGGGAATTACCAAAAATATCAGTATTGAGATAGGGAAGAATCAGCAATATATCGAAAATATTCCATGTTTTAAATAAAAAGAAAACAATTAAATGAAGTGCACATAGTATTGTGAGGACTTTTTTTCCGTTCCAAGACAAAAAAATCGAGGTTTCTGCACTGACAATAATAACAATAGAGGGGCTATATAAGCCATACAGACTAGCAAGGTGAGAAAAGTTTTAAAATGGAATCAATGTGCAGATAAAATCAGATGTTAGCTGAGTAAAGCTGTGAGTATATTTATTGTTTTTTTGCTAACAGTTTTTGAGACAAAGGAACAAGTGTCTGGCAGCTGAACCAAGAGAAATTGGGAACTTAAATGGCATTGTTAAAAGGAAATATCATTTTCTATTTCTGGTTTGTCAAGTTTATAGTTGGTTTACTCTAAGGACTTACTCTAAGTATTCCTTACTTTAATCATAGAACATGCTCTGTAAATTTCAAGACAGAAAATTGGCAACCCCATCAGCAGTATTTCAATATTACAATAGTGTCTTTTATTAGAAACTCAGTACTCCTAATTCATTCATCTGCTAGACAGAACTTCCTGGCTCACAGACCATTGTGATGACATAATTTCTGAAAAGGCATTCTCAGTAAAATAGAGACGACCAGGACTAATCATTACAGTTTTGCTTTAAATATTTTCTTAAGCTCTCTGTAATTCATGGACTAAAAAGGAACACCACAACAACATCCACATCATATCATGTCACCCTGAAGGAACCGTTTCACAGAGGAAAAAGACACCAACAAAAACAGTGCAGATTGCATGTTTGTCAGGGATAATTTTGCTTATACTACAGTTGTTTGCAGCAGAGTATCTAAACTGCACATGGTGGGGATGATGAGGCAGCTAGGATAATCAGGCACTCTCAGTGAGGTAGAACCAATTACATTGAATATAAAATCATAACAAGTTTTAGGAAAAACTCCGTGAATAGGAATCTCTCTATTACTGACATTATAAAAAGTCTAATGAAGTTACTGAACATCTGAAAAAACTACCATGTTTTTACATTCATGCAACTTTATTTTTAAGCAACAATACTATACGTGTGCGAGGTAAGAAATAAAAAGGAAACCCACAAATTGGTTATGCCAACGTGTGAAATTTCACAACTGCAGAATAGCAGACTCATCAGCACAACAAACAAAATAGGCTCCACCCTCAACAGCCAAAATGAGTTAGTGTGTTGTGTGTATTATCAAGGAGCTTGTGTCAAAAGAACTTTTGGTGCATAGAAGTATCACAACAAGGACTTTGTTTTTCCATAAAAAACTGCTTCATCTGGGAGAATATTGTTCAAAGAACATTATTCAATAGCAGGTGTTCTTTCACAGTATTTTCGCCTTGGGGTAGAGAAACAGGTAGCCAGACACAGAAACAAGCTTCCAAACCCAATCTCTAATATGAAACTTGAAAATAAAATAAAAAGTAAGACTGTCTTCTGTTTCTTACAGCGTTGAGTGTAATTATGGGGAGAACTACTCTTAGAAGGAAGCTAAGAACAAGAAGTGATCATAAGCGGGTGTGAGGACATATTTAGATATTTTTTTCCTTTATAAATCATTGGGAGTTAAGAAAGAACCAATAAAGGGTGGTATGCAATTAAGCAAAGAGAAAAAAATAACAACTGCCTTATTTTAATAGTGAAAATATTTGACTCTTGACTAGAGAGAGCTGATTTTTTGGTACTAGTATTTTCCTAACTGTGTTTTGCTGAACCCCAGGGCCCTTTAGATGTAAAAAAGACATTCTGTGAAAAAATGGTTTTGTCCCACAATAAAGAAATCTGTTCAATATTGCCTATCTTTACATCTTCAAGAGAATTTGGAAATGAACCTCTTTTCTTATGGAATATACTTTGGGAAAAACTGCTTTTTACCATATGTTAAGGTAGGATACATATACTCGTGTGCATGTTTAAAGGGGAAAAAAATCTTTTAATCAGTTTTGTTGAATTATTTCTTGTTCTTTCCCATATTAAAGCTTAACCGATCAAAGGAACTCTATGGTTAGGGAAGAAATGCTAGGTGGCCTGACAGCTGGTACTAAGGGTAAGGTAGAGAAGTACTTCAGTAAGCAGTACAGAAAAGAAAGCTATTCACTTTTGTTTCTTTGCAGGGGCTGAGGCAAGTGGGAACTGGTAGGACAGGTGTATATAGCTAACTGGATTGGCACAACCTTACTAGGAATATGTGGCAATAATAACAATTCCAAAGCCAACCTGAATGATAGCAGATGACTTTTCTTAGGACTAGGTCTCAGAGTATCCACTCCTGAACGATAGAAAAGACCAGGGGTGTGGCGGCGGTGGGAACATGAGGGATCTAAGGGATAAATCTTAAGGTAACATTTCTTGGTCATCTATTTTAAAGAACCGTACTGCATAAAAATGGGAATACTGCATAAAAATGTTTTCATACAAAACTTTAAAAATTACTCACTCCCGGGGCCGGCCGAGTGGCTCAGTTGGTTAAGAGCTCGCTCAAGAGTGCGAGCTGAGCTCTGAGCAACAGCTGTTCGAGGCCAGCCCGAGCTGAGTTGCTGTTGAGCTGCCAACAGGTGGCAGGATGGCTCAGCTAAAAAAAAAAAAAAAAAAAAAAAAATGTGTAAAAATTACTCACTCCCAATTTTACATCCAAGAAGATGTGACATACCATATATATAAATATATATATATACACACACACACTTATATACACACATATATACACACATGTATACACACACATATATATGTATATATACACACACATACACACACACACACATATATACATACATTTTTTTATTTTTATTGGGGAATTAGGGGAGGTGAACAGTGTTGGGGAATTGGGGAAAGGGAACAGACAAGTTGCAGTCCTTTTGTTCTTCAGTCTAGTTGTGGAGGACGCTGCTTCACTGGCCTATGTTGGTATTAATCATTGTGCTCTTCCCGGGTGAGGCAGTTGCTCGCTGGCCATTTGACAGCTGCTCACAGCAGCCAGCCATTTGATGGCTGCTCACGAAAGCACATGCCAGCTGCTGGCCAGCCCCACTACAGCCTACGCCTTCGCCAGTGACTCAGAGCAGCCCAGCTCCAAGACAAGCTGTTGTTCACCATCTTAGCTGTAGAGGGCACAGTATCACTGGCTCTCATGTGGGATCCGAACCGGGGCACTGCTGCTCAGAGTTGACATTCCAAGCCAACACTTAACCAACGTGCCCCTCGGCCGGCCCTACCCCTGTTATTTTTAAAGCTAGTTTGAAAGGCAGGGGCTTAGGACAATCAAGAAAACAAGTCAATAAGTGAACAGTTTCCTTCGCCAAGAAAATAAAGCAATGATCTGGGCCGATGTTTCAAATATCAGTCTATCATTCAACAAATATTTACTGATCACACATTTTATGTTTTTAGGGCCACAAAGCAATCCTTCCCCTCTCATCACAAAGGCTTCCTATTTCTCAAAAACATTAAGCAGGCTGTTTCATCTGTCTGGAAAACTGGAATTTCAGATATATACATGATACGCCACTGAATTAATTTCTGTCTCTGTCAAAAGTCCTTTCTTTAAAGAGATCTTCCAAGAATATCCTGTTTAGGTCCGGCCGAGTGGCGTGGTGGTTGGGTGCTGGCTTGGGAAGCCAGCAGCCCTGGTTCAGGTCCCACATGTGAGGACCAGCGACACTGCTCTCAAAAAAAAAAAAAAAAAAAAAAAGAATACCCTGTTTAAAACAGAGCACCCCCAATCGTTGCCAGTCAAGCTCTAATCAATTTCCCTGGTTTATTCTTCTATAAAGTAACTACGGCCATATAAAGTGCTTACTACCACCTGAAAAAAAAATACACACACACACACACACACACACACACACACACACTATATATATAATTGTTTATCACAATTCTCTCCCCTCCCCTGCCTCTCTAGAATGAAAGGTTCCTGGAAGCAAGGACTTTTGTTCTTGTGATAGGCTTGGTATCTAGCATATAGTATGGACTTCGTAATACTTCATATTTGTTGTTGAAACTGTGAATGCTACATGGACTTAGGATAGAGGGTCTATTAAACAGAACTAAGTCAGGAAGTGATGATTGAGACAAAATCTGGTGGAACCATAGTGTTAATTAGATAAAAGAAGGTGGAACTATGAGAGTTGTTCCAACAACGAAGAAAACCTGAAAGCAGCCCAGTGTGGTTGGAGCTCAGAGAACACTGGGTGAAGACAGCAAGAGAGTCAGGTAGAAACCAGACACAAAAAAGCCATTTTTGGGAGTCAAAAAGATTTTTAAATTAAATTTTCCCTTAAAGATATGCTTAGAGCTATAGGTGGAAGATAGTTTTATACATCTTAGAGCCACACCATTTCAATGCACAGTAAGAAAAATCTTTCAGGAATATTCATTTAATTTAATAAAGCAATATTTTTCAAAAAGGAAGTTAAATATTCCCTATGTTACACGAATAAAAGTCACTGATAAACCCAAAACCTGAGCCGGGAGCTTCTGATCCTATTGTTTAAATGACAAAATCACTTTACTTCCTGTATAAGTGAGAATGTGGCAGCTCTCTAAGGTGTCTAACGTGCCACTTGGCTGGCCCACATGTTATTTCTTTTATGTATAGTTTTTTATTTTTATTTTTTATTGGGATTCAACTTCTCTCATTGACATCCCCTTGGCTTAACTTTGGACTAAACATATATAAAATTTAACACAGGGTATGGCAAATAATAAAAATATCTTCAGCGCCGGCCGAGTGGCACATTGGTTAAGAGCTGGCTTGGGACGCCAGCTCTGAGCAGTGGAACCCTGGTTCAGATCCCACATATGAGGGCCAGTGACACTGCCACCTATAGCTAAGGTGTTGAACAATGGCTCCACCTGGTTGCCTCTATAGCTAAGATGGCCGGCGACGGTTAGGCTGCAGCCCCTGCTGCAGTGGGCTGCCATAGGTTACAGTGAGTGGCCGGCAGCCAGTGTTGAGAGGCTGGCAGCCAGTGTGAGCTGCCAAGAGCCGCTGTGAGTGGCCATCCACAGGCCAGTGACTGATCTGTCTCACCCAGGAAGAACACAATGATAATACAAACATGGGTCAATGAAGCAACGTCCTCCACAACTAGACTGAAGAACAAAACAGGACCACAACTGCCGTGTGTTCCCCTCCCCCAATCCCCCAATAAAATCTTTTAAAAAAAAATCTTCATAGTAAACATTTGATGAGTGTTCCTTATGGGCCAACACTGTTTTAAAAACTTATATCTCATTTTATCTTTATAAGATAGCTATTATAATCATTCCCCATTTTATAGATAAAGAAAGTGAGGTTAGATGTTAAGTTGCCCAAGATCACACAGTTCGTAAATAGCGAAAATTGGAATTATATCCTGATAGTTTAACTCCAAGGCATTCCCTCTTAACCAATACGATATATTCTTGCATTAATATAACATGAAGTTAAGCTCCTAACAAATACTTATTATTTTTACACATATTTTAAATAAAAAAGTATAAGACATCAAGAATGCTTCTATAGGGCCGGCTGAGTGGCGCGGTGGTTAAACTCTGGCTTGGGAAGCCAGTGGCCCCGGTTCGGGTCCCACATATGAGGACCAGTGACACTGCCCTCAAAAAAAAAAAAAAAAAAAAAGAATGCTTCTATAAATAAATACGACATTTCACATACCTGCAATAATTTAAAACTTTTCTAGGGCCGGCCCAGTGGCTCAGTTGGTTAAGAGTTCGCTCAAGAGTGCGAGCTGAGCTCTGAGCAACAGCTGTTCGAGGCCAGCCCGAGCTGAGTTGCCGTTGAGCTGCCAACAGGTGGCAGGATGGCTCAGCTAAAAAACAAACAAACAAACAAAAAAACTAACTAAAACTTTTCTAAGTACCTCAAATGAACTCTCCCTATGGTTTCTTCACAATAATCAAACACTAATGAAACAAAGTGAATCAAGCACTGTAATTGAAACTATTGACAAACTCCAGGAAAACTCCAATAAACAATTTTTAAAATGGGGAAAGACTAGAGAAATGGTACCAATGATTCCCAGTACACATAAATGAACGCAAAAGAGTTTTAATCTAATCAAGTCTGTAGCATTTCTAAAGACTGAGGTGGTCTCTATTTAACATTCTTACTTCTTATGTGTTAAAGAAAGGTCTATTCACTGCAAAAGTTAAGAAACCAAAAATGTGGGCATCTGTTAGCTATAAGAAAATTTTAAGATATTAATAAAGCTCCAATTTAGAAAGAGTTATGCCTCACTAAAAAAACAAAAGCTTAAAAAATACATATGCTTAAGTTTTATAGCAATAGTAAATAATTTTTAGATTCAATTCTTGTCATTGTTCTCCAAATTCATTATGGCTTCTATCATGAATATCCATAAGCTTAAAACAAACAGGTCTTATAAAACAAACCCCAAAATTTCATTAGTCCTTTAAACATTGTGTTAATTAAAATATTATTAAGTTATTGAATTACAAGTTTATAAGTTGTTACTTTTTATGAAATCAATCAATGAAATGGTTGTTTCAATCCTTTTTTCTGGAATTTTATAGGTTGGGGACAGGAGAGAATGAGAAGGAAAGGAAATAACCATAAAATGATGAAGTAATTTTTAAAAGCAAAATCACTGAAAGACCACTAATAACTTCAAGTGAAATGCCATATAAAAGCTTTTAATTGCCTTAAATTTGTGAAAAACTACCCAGGAGATCAACAAATTCACATCAATGAACTGCATTATACTAATAAGAGACCCCTGGCCTCTAGCCAGAGAGAAAACACAAAATGAACCATTCTCACATGGCTGCAAATTATCCGAAAGGAAGAGAAAGAGACAGAGTCAAAGTAACATGTTTGCACAGTGGGAAAAAGATCAAATATTGATCAGTCCAAGCTGAGGTAATTAGAGCCATAGTCAAGGAGATGGGATGCATGCTCTTTAGTCCTACCGAAATGCATCTTAAATGATGAGCAAATTAGCTATTCGCTAGTTAGACTGTGGTAAAAAAAAAAAAGACAAAAAAAACCCAATAAAATATCTGGATGGTACTAGGCGTTTATACTTTTAAAATTTAATAACTTCTTGACCTTTCAAGAAATCATCTCATTTGTGTGATTTTAAGAAAGATTTACAAGATTCACTTGAATTTTAGTTAAACATATTTCTACTATCAAGAGACTAATCACTTTGCCCGTATGTTAAACTGTGGTTTGTGCAAATAATCAGAAAGTCAACTAATTGCAAACTGAAGACAATTTAAAAATTAGTACATCTGATTAAGTATCTGTTCACATCCTGAAAGTATGAAACTTACATAAGTTTTTCTAATTTTTATTATAGTAAAACAGACACTTCCCTTTATATGAGGATATTACCACTATCATAGTTGAAAATTTTAGAGGTCATATTAACTTTAAAAATTGGTTAAACTTTTTAATACGTCTATGGCAAAAAGCAAACCAGAAATTTGTCTATTGTTCAAAATAAAGTTTTTCATTTAAGAGCTATTCTAATTATAACCAATAAGTGTTTATGGTAGTTAAAATCAAATATCTATATTAAAAACTTGGCCAATCATGAAATAAGCTAGAATCAACATAAAAACATTCACCCAGAATCAATTTGCCATGAAAGATTGTTCTCGAAAATACTTGAATAAAATTCTTATTATTACTGTTCTGTAACAATATGAAACTCTCATTTACAAATTTCCTGATATATATCCAAAGTTTTGCGCTTTGTATTATTTACAAATTATGGATTTATAATGTTGAAATAAAAATAAAGCTTTCATGCTTCACCTCATTTCATTCCACCACATTTGTGTTGATCAATTACAATATGCCTTTAAAATTTTGGTGAGAAATCATTAATAGCTTTGAAGAAGGCAATATCGCACAAAGCTTTCTTCCATATAATCAGTACTTTCATAGCTGTCGATAAGTAGAATGAATGCCTATTTCCACATTTTAGCTAGTGACATAATCCAAAAGCAGATAAAATTACAGGTTAATCTGAAAATTTTAAATATATTTATCTAAAATATATTTCATGTTTTCTTGTCAACCAAGTCTATTTTCTTAGTTGCAAATTTACTAAAATAATGATTATTTGTTCAATGTAAGACATATCTTTCTTTTAATCATGCATGATTGTATGTAGCTTAATTTTTGTGTAACATATCACGTCTACACTGAGCAATTAATCATAGCTGACCCACCATGAACAAACAAAACATGCATTCTAATGTTTAATCAATATATTGGTTCTGATCAAGTTCTTACAAATCCCTCTTCTGAAAATACCGAATACAGGAAAGAGTAAGTGAATAGTCATTAATATAATTATTATCTTTATCTTATAAGTTAAATTACTATCACTTTGAAAAATCATCTATTTTTTGTTTTTCCTTTTACTCTTTCTGGCATTTTACTCCTTCATTTTAGGGTAATTTTGTTCTATCATTTACTTCTTTGTAAAAAATAAAATGATAATAATGAACTACTACATCTACCTGTGCCAAATTCTTAATCCCAGTGAAGCCTTGAGAGATGGGATAAAATACTCAAATAGTCACTGTAGCAGCTTTGGTAATATATCAGCCTCCCCACCTCTCTTTTTTCTTAATTGCTGGAAAAAGTGGATCAGGTCATCTGATGAAAATGAACCAAAAGTCGGGATATCACCTCAGAAAAACACGTTTAATTTCTAAACTTTTAGGCACATGTTAAGGAATAGGAGTTATATTTATCTTTCATCATTAGCATGTTCCACTATATCTAGAATCATGTGGTAGAAACTACCAGTACTCCTCAAGAAATAAGGCAGTTAGCAAATTGTTCCACTGGAACACTGCTTTTATTGTCTTTTTGGGAAACAGTGGAAAAGTAAATACATTGCTTTGCATTTTGTTACCTAGTTTGGAGACAACTTTGCTGGCTAAAATAAACAATAAAGCAGTGTTTATTTTTCTAGTAATAAAAATCACTGAAAAGCCATCAGAGTAAGATATTCTTTGCTCCCCCCTGCTTCCCACAAGGAAATCTCTGCATGTTATTGGGTGACTAGGTATTATAAAATCAGGATAAATTGAAAAGAAAATCATAAGTTAGAACTATTATTTTACTTTTTTCACAAATCCCAGGGAAAATTAATTTAACTATGAAAAAAATAAGAAGTACAGCCATAATTCTCACAAAATTTAAAAGCATACACACAAAAAGAAAGGCTGCCTAGTTGTTTTTCCTTTGCTATTTTTCTCATACTTAGAAGAGGAAACACAGTGGGAAATAAAGCAATTTCTATGTATTGACAGACCACTGACCTACAAATGAGATAGGAAGGTAAAAAGATAGCACAGTTAATTAATTTTTAAACCATTTATTTAATAAACCTTTAATCCCCCAAACAAATATTTGTACTCAGTGGGATAAAACTACAGCAGCTTTCCTTTATATTCAATGTTGCTTTGCCTTGTTCCACAGAAAAGCTATAAAGATGCCTTGTTCACTAAAAGATACCAAAGCAGAGAAATTTTATAATGTTGTAAGACAAAATAACTAAACATAAACTTTAAATACATAAAAGAAAGAATACTGAAAAAAATCAGTTTACTATTCCTTATTCAATTACATGATGTATTGCAAATATTTTGGTTTCTCCTAGTCTCAAAGGACATCCGTTACAAAACTAAGTTTGGATTTGTTCTGTATGATGTTGTCAATTAATTCAGCAAGCAATATTTATTAAGTATTTTTTAAGTGCAGAACAATAAAGCACTGAGAAGAAACCCAACATTACATTATAATTCTTTCCCTCAAAAGGTTTACATTCTTGTGGGGGAAGATGTAGAAAATGACTTGCTCCAATTTGGGAGCTGGGACTATATTGATTCTTAATACTAATTTAGATATGGTGCTTTGACTCAAAGTACAATCAGATCTGGATGCATATGATGGATCACACTATAACACAGGTTTTAAATCATGTTTTTGTTTAACACTTAATCCACAGAAACAACAAATGATTGGTGAACACTTTTTTCCAGGTATTATGCCAGGCCATGGGGGTACACAAGGATAAATAATACAATAACAGCTTCTAGAAAGCTCACTGTCTAGTTGTACTCCTCATATTATCATCTTTTTTATCTTCTTAATCGCCATACATATAATGCCTCAATCTATGCTTCATCACACACTGGAGCAGATCACTACGTTTCTGTCAATCTAAATCATACTCTGTCAATCCTTACAATGATTTCAGGCAAAGCGCTTGAACTCTAAGATGCTATGATTTGAAAAAACACTTCAAATACCTTCTGATTCCTTAACTCTTAGCAAAATACTAGGCACATAAAAAATTAAAAGTTAAGCCGGCCGAGTGGCGTGGTGGTTAAGCGCTGGCTTGGGAAGCCCGTGGCCCTGGTTTGGTCCCACATATGAGAGCCAGTGACACTGCCCTCAAAAATAAAAATAAAAATAAATTAAAAGTTAAAAAAAAACAAAAACCAACATGATATAACATGAATGAAAATAAAGATCAAATACCTTAACTTGCTATTTCTTTCACAAAAATTTATCCTCCGTGATGGTGTTTTTGATGTGACAACTTGGCTAGGCTACAGATTCGAGTTATTCAATTAACACTAATCTAGGTGTTGCTGTGGAGGTATTTTCAGACGTAGTTAAAACTCCTAATCAGTTGATATCTAGTAAAGGAGTATCTTGGATAATCTAGAAGGGCCAAACTGAATTGGTCGGAAGGCCTTAAAACCATAGCCAAGGTTCCCTGACAGAATTAATTCTATTCTATCTGTAGAGCCTGAGTCTGCTGGTGGTCTCCCCTTCTGGGTCTCTTGCCCTATGGTGTTTGTAGTGCTGCTTAGACACCTTTCACAATGATGGAGGCCGAGTCTGTGAAATCGCAATCTCTTTCAATCAATCAACTTTATCTATCTATCTATCTATCTATCTATCTATCTATCTATCTATCTCACTATTGGTTCTGCTTCGATGATTGAACTTAGACTGATATAATCCCATTATTCCAATTATATAATTATACTAATACATTTTCAAAAAATGTGTGCCTCTGCTTTTTAATTGGAAAAGTGGGCATTTTTATTGATTACATAAGCTAGTACATATTATCGTAGATGAGTATATCAAGTAAGACTTGAGGTGAATGTGAGAACTAGCGTACACCTGAGTAGGGATTTTAATAATTTTTGGCCTAAACTTCAGCGTTCAATTAAAGTGGCTGAGTTACAGAGAAAAATTGAAGAAGAGTTCTAAATAGTCTGTCGCCATGTACTTTGTTTTCTTTGTGAACAGAGCACTCACTAGGCATTGAGGAGCATCACAAGGGAAGAGAGGACATGGTTTTATGTCAAAGCTGCTCGACATCCTGAGTATTTATCATATGTCAGACACTATACACATGCTGTTCATTTACTCTGCATAATCTAATGAAGTCAACATTATTATTCTGCTTTCCAGGTGGGAAGTCCGAGACGTAGAGTTGTCCAAGGCCACACGGCTAACAGGTGGCAGAAGATTTCAAACATAAGCCTGTCTAACACCAAAGCTCCAACTTTTCCTTCCGCGCTATAGATTCTTAGAAGAAAATGATTCCCTAACAGTATAATGAATCAACTACTGAGCATTTACTATGTGTTAGATCTTTATGTTAAGCCCTTTAGTTTATTTTTTAATTGTGTTTAAGGAACTCATCAAGGTAAATACTATCATAATTTCCATTTTACAGATGAAGGAACTAAGGTGGGAAACTGGCACAGGTAGTAGGACATCCGCCAAAGCTTAAGGTTCATCTTAATTCAGCACCCAGGTATCTGGAGTAGTTTGTAGACAATCTACCTTCTTCTTGAGGAATGTTTAAGTAAATACAGCCAATAGTATAGCTGCTAATTTAGCAATCCGCATAAACACAATACAAGATGTTTGACAGAAATTATTACTAGAAGGGTAGAAGGTTTGAAATTATTTCAGGAAAGCATTAAAACACAAAAACCCAAACCCAAAGCTTCCTCAATGAAAATCAATGAGTGGGGAACATGGGGTGCTTTAAAATAATCATTTATGGTTTGGCTTATAAGACCAATGTAAAAATTTGCTTAAATTCACTGCAATATAAAAATTAGAGCAGAGTTGATAAAACAAATTTACTCAACATATTTCCTAGCTCTAAAAAGAGCAACAAGACTCTGAAGACTATTTGAAGATCTTGGCCTTCTGTGCCTGGGAACTATGAGCACAAAGGGTTAAATGCAAAAGGACAATTATCCACCGTCTCACTACTATTCTTCCAAATTATACTCTTATATCACTGTCCTTAAAAAGATTTTATGGTTTCCAACTGCTTATATTATAGAGTTTATACTCCTAACCATGTAATATAAGGTCCCTCTGACTTTTTTACTTTCCTACCATCGTCTCCCATCTTTCTTCCACATGCAACCTAACTTAGTAACTTAGTATTTCACAATCTGTTCCACAGAAGAGGTTAATAGGCTCTCTTTGAAAAAAAAAAAAAAAAAAGCTTGAGCGGCAAATAGAATTTTAAAAGCTTCATATCATATCTCTCTCTTGGAAATTCAAAATGAGCATCAGCTTATTAGGGAGAATGGGTAGGTTAGAAGGATTTCTGAAAAAGTTAAGTAAATGATACAAGGGTTACACAATTAGTGGCAGACCCCCTAATTCTGCCCCCTAATTCACTTATTGAAGAAGTTCAATAAGTGAATTGCAATTTCTTTGAGAGAGGAGAGCAGTTATAACCCCCACATCTCCCGCCAAATTCAAGTAATTAGAATGAGATAGGAGATAAATTATCGGTCTTGAATCAGTATAAAAGAAAAAGTTTAAGCCCTTTAAAGTACATACTATTCATTTTAGCATTCACCTGGCAAAATCTCTTGCCAAATTATTCACTGGGTTTTGGTTAGCCTACTATTTAAATGTAATAAAAAGTATGTTTAAGCTGTATGCTTCAATTAATTCAAAATTGCTATTGAAGTAACAAATCAAAACATTATATATATATATGTATTTATGTTTAAATGGCTCTTTTTTTTAAAGGTACAAGTTTAAAAAATGATAGAAGTTCAATAAGTGAATTGCAATTTCTTCGAGAGAGGAGAGCAGTTATAACTCTTTCATTTATACTTGACATTTTCCATTACCCTTTCTTAGAATTCTCAGTAAACAATTACTTGCACTCACTTTATGATTTAGGTAAGGCTCAACAGCCACTTCCTCTAAATAAGGAAGCCAAGGTTAAGAGAGGTTAAATGCCTCAGAGCAGATCAGAGCAGAACGAGCTATATAACTGTGGGGTTCTCAGGAAATAATTTACTCTTTCCTTCAAGCAGGTGTAAACATACGAAGACACGTGATATTACAGACATTCCAAGTAGCTTCTTTTACATTCAACCACTTTTTTTCACTCAAAGGCACTTAAAAAGTATGGTGTTATAGTAGATACATATATTAAAGAATGGTGTGGAAGCATCTTATAAACAAATATAAGAATTATTAATACTGTCAGCACTTTATTCTTTATTAAATAAAAATTACATACTAATTGCCACTTTGTTATAAACTGGAAAACTCTTCATTTGTGGAATGAGTAATAAGAAACATAGGTGTTAATAACAAAATTAATTATAGATATATTAATGACATTCACACTTGTTATTGACAGGTTAATCACTAAGTATTCAAGATTTGTCAAGCTATGGGCAGCTGCTTTTAACAAAAGGTCTTTTCAACAGAAGCTGTGCATAAGATCTGCAAATTTCATGTCAGAATAAGGAGAAAAACATTTTTTTGGAAAAATTTCTGAGTAAGCATATAAAAAGTAAATGTGCACATAATGAATTAATTCTTTAGGAAAATACTGAACAAACTATTTACAACCCAATGTTTTTATTTGTTTTTCTACACTGGTGATTGTAAGATTAAAAAATAAATTCCACCAGGATGTGTATTCTCAATGTCTTCTTACACTTTTTTTCTAACCTATATCTTTAATCTTCTTTATGTACCACTATAATCAGATGTTGTGAAAATTATTATACTGTCACAAGAAATGGATTTTGTGATTTCTGGTGGGAAATAAACCAGTCAGACAAATGAACCATTACAGGAAAAAAATATTTTTTTATGAAAAGCAATGGATCTAGATATTGATGACCATCACCCTTGAACTCACTGCTGGATATGGAAGAGAAAGTATCGAAACCCCTTAATTCTGAATTTAAAAGGAATGGCTTGTTTAAAAGACCAAACCTTCCTTTTTCCATATTATAAATCATATGTTTATACTACAGTCACAGGAGAGCCATTATTGCCAGAACGAGAAGCTGACTTAGAGGACACTCCTCCCATTCCTTGCTAGTTTCCGTGTCTACTTATTTTAATAAACACTTCAAAATACTCACAAAATGAGAACCATTTCTTTATTAACAGGGAAGGCTAGAGGACAACTTAAAAATGTTTACTCTTTAAAGGTTCATATCAGTTATATGACCAGGATCAAACAAAAGATAACCAAGTCTGCTAATTCCCAAATACACATTTATCACAAAACAGACAAACACACCCCGTTAAAAGTGCAAAACCTTGGGCCAGGATTTATCCTCAGGAAAGAGACCTTTCTTCTTCTTGAACTAAATGTCTGCTGCTTCCTATCTAATTAATGCTTCAATTTAGCTACATTAAGTGTTAAGCATTTATGGAACAATGTGGGAAATTAACCAGCATTTGTACATGGGGTTAATTTCTGTGGGGAAATTTGTCTTAAGATCCAAGTAACTAAATTACAAATAAACTTTGGGCATACTGCTCATTTGTTTACACTGACTGGATGGTGGTATGGCAAAGGACTGATGGAGTGCCAAAGAAATAATCATATTATTAGGTAGGTAAGTGGCATATATGAAATGGAGAGGCAAGTGATAGGTGATCCATAACATTCTGATATTGATCCTTCCTCACTGGATGATCAGCACAGAAACTACAGTGGACTGAATAAGCTAACAAAACCATGCTATTTAATGAAAATAATAAAACAGCGATAATAATGCTTTTACATTATATACATTTCTTCAAGGTGTCTTTCTCTAAATCTATATTTCAATACTACAAATAAATACACTTCTAAGCATTAATTTCTTGGATGCTTTGTTCTTAGGTGTGCCAAGTGGTCTAAGTAGTCTAAAAGCTCTGTAACACCATCTGTTTTTTTATTTTAAATAACAGCTTTATTGAGATCTAATTCACACACCATACAATGAGCACATTTAAAGTGCATAATTCAATGGCTTTTAGTATATTCAGAGATGTGCAATTATCACCATCATCAATTTCAGAACACTTTCCTAACCCCAAAAAGAAATCCTGTGCCTATAAGCTGTCACTCCCCATCCACTGCTGTCCCCACTCCTAATATTTCCAGCCCCAGGCAACCACCAATCTAACTTCCTTCTCTATGGATGAACTATTCTGGACTTTTCACATAAATGGCATTATACAACATGTGGCCCTTTGTAAATGGCTTTTTTTTTTTTTTTTTTTTTTTAAAGATTTTATTGGGGAATTGGTGGAGGGGAACAGTGTTGGGGAATCGGGGAAGGGGAACAGACAAGTTGCCGTCTTCTTGTTCTTCAGTTTTAGTTGCGGAGGATGTTGCGTCACTGTTGGTATCGTCATTGCGCTCTTCCCGGATGAGGCAGATCGGTCGCTGGCCTCTGGATGTCGCTCATCGCAGCTATTGGCAGCTCATGCTTGGCTGCCAGCCGCTATTGGCAGCTCACGCCTGGCTGCCAGCTGCTCACGCTGGCTGCGGGCCACTCACTGCAGCCTATGGCAGCCCACTGCAGCAGGGGCTGCAGCCCCCACCATCACCGGGGCTCGCACAGCCCAGCTCCAGGTGGAGCTGTTGTTAGCTGTAGAGGGCAGTGTCACTGGCCCTCATGTGGGATCCGAACCGGGGCCGCTGGCATCCCAAAACCAGCGCTTAACCAATGCGCCACTCGGCCGGCCCTGTAAATGGCTTTTTAATCCATGTTGTAGCATGTGTCAGTACTCCACCCTCTTTATTGCTGAATATTCCATGGTATGGATGTAACACATTTTATGTATCCATTCATCAGCTGATGGACATTTGAGTTGTTTCTACATTTTAGCTATTAGGAATAATGTTGTTATGAACATTTGTGGATATCTTTTGTATAGATATAGGCTTTTATGTCTCCTAAGTATATAATCAGAAACAGAACTGTTGGGTCATACAGTAACTCTGTGTTTAGACTTTTGAGTCTAAATGCACCAGGGGTTCCATGGTCACCCCAAGGCACCAGGGGTTCCATGGTCACCACAACCTGGGCAATACTTGCTATCTATTTTTTTGATTACAGCCAACCTAGTGAGTGTGAAGTTGAAGTTCATTGTGGTTTTGACTTACATTTCTCTGATGGTTTATGATGTTGAGCACCACTTCATGTGCTTAGTAACACCTCTGCATTGTGTGTTTGTGTATGTATGCATTCTCAGAAAGTGGATGTAAGGTCTTGAGTTTGTAAAACTATGAGATTAACTGTGATGGAATTATAGTTAACTAGTTAACTTTTGACAGTTTAGCTGAGGAGACCCTTACATATAACAAGTAAGCACTTATCCCTTTAATTTATATTGTAATAGATCTTATCCTTCCTAGAAGATTAGTAGTTCAATAAAGGTAGCATCCATGTTTTCTTCATGTTTGTACCTGTCCCATTAATTAATAAGATACACACATTAGTCAGACTCAAGGAGTGATGTTTAAATTAATAAATTTAACACCTGATCTCATATTACCTTCACAGATCTCCCTCTAAGATATTTAGAATGGACTGATAGTATTCAATCCCCTATTGAAAAATGATTATCATACACAATTAAACTTGAATTAGTAAGAATATTACAAAACTCCATTTTCTAATCCCAAATTTAGTACTCAGTATGCCTTTGATTAGGCCAGCAATTTTTATGTTCAGATGATCCTAGTTATAGAATACTCATAACTGCCATAAAGCAATGTCTTTATTTTGGTTTCTGAACATGAATAGATAGCTCAATTATTTTAAACAAACTGAACATAGAACTAGATACCATCTCATTAGGATATGGTAAAGCCTAATTAATTTTCTCATTAATTGTGAAATAAGTGATCAATGGCATCTTGTTTCTCTCAAATTTAAGAAGTAGAACTGGGAATGAGTGTTCACTACTATGAACTTATAATGAGGGCCTGAGTTCCAGTGCCAAATCTACCACTTAAGAGTTAAGCGACCTTGAGCAAATTATTTAACCTCTCTGAGCTTCAGTTTATGCATTTTTCAAACAGGGTAACAGAATTTAACTCAAAGGGCTATTGCGGGGACTAAATATGTAATGTACTAGCATGTAATAGGCATGTATTGAAGATATTATTATTCAATGAAAGTTATAAGTATGTCCAATGTGGAATCAATTTTTAAACAAAAAAAATTCTTTAACCTGTACTGTAAGAGCATAGAAGAGTTTATATGACCTAATAACATGGGCTACTAACACCAAACATATATGCTTACAGGAAATCATGCATATCTGTATACTAAAATTAAATCATGTTGATCTGTAAAGCAAATTAGTGATCATTTCAAATTAGAACATTCATTTGAACATTAACGAACATAAAATGGTTTAACATTAGAGATTTAATTTCATGTAATGTCCTTAGCATGTTTACTTGATTTATTGTATATTATACATTTTATAAACATAAAAACCATATTTGCTGATTTAAGTAAACATTTTCAATACAAAGACAAATTTTCTTTTGGAAGCCAAGACAGATTATAATCCATTAATATATCTTTCAACAAAAAGAATGAAATCTTCCACTGGTTAGGCTGATAAACTCTCTCGTGTCAAAACTAAGCCTCTTTATCATGATAACCCAAAATAATGGTGGGCTGCTCTAGGCACTTTATCTACTTTACAGATGAAAAATCAGCTCTACTTTCATGGAATTAGATTAATGCCATAACAGGAAATACTTCTGGGGCTGAACTTGCTTCTTGCCTTCAAAGCTGCCTGTAAATTTAAAGTACTTCCTGAACTCAAAAGATAAGACAGGACAAGGAAAAAGAAAAACAGTACAGTGACCCTTTTACTGAAGGAAAATATTGCTTCCTGAAAAAGCTGTTGAAAGCTACTTGCTAAGGGCATTATGCTCTAGAAAGCCTAGGGCAAGTCTGTTTTGGTTGAACATGGGGATTTTAGTCGTATATCAGACAGTTGCTATAAATCTGTTCTTTCTATAATCCTTTTTGATAAACTTTTTTTTAAGTCATGGTGAAAGCTAAAGTAATAATTTTCTCAGCTTTTAGTACATGCGAAAATTGTTCAATATTGTACATATAACACTTTATAAAGGATTACAGTTTAAAACATTTGGAAAAATGCTGACCCCAAGCTCTAGACTTAAATTTTGGTACAGAACATGTACTACAGGCAGCAACTCCAGTTGACACCTAATTGGGTAGTCTAACCTAACAACAACAAAAGAAAAAAGAGGAGGCATTTTGGGGCCGGCCGAGTGGCGTGGTGATTAAGTGCTGGCTTGGGAATCCAGCGGCCCTGGTTCGGGTCCCACATATGAGGGCCAGTGGACACTGCCCTCAAAAAAAAAAAAAAAGAGGAGGCATTTTGTAGAATACATAAAAGAGTTTTCAAAAAAGTGATCATGATATGAAGATGACACATAATTAGGGAGAAAAGAATACTGGCTATAAATATGCATTTGAACATGTCCACATGAAATTGAAGACAAATACAATAAAACAAATGATTATATGATCTAAAAGAGAAAGGAGAAGGGAGGACATGGGCCCACTAGAAAAACCACAAAGAAAATCAAGAGAATTACAACATCTATCAATTTATACACTTCTGGCTACTTACAGTGTTCTATGCACTCCACAGTATACAAAAAGAAATGTGCGATCCTACAGATGCATACTGAATGTACGTTAAATATTAGGTACTATGTTAGCTGCTAGGGGTAATGTGGTTATTAAGACAGGCAAGGACTTTCTTTACCTTCTCATTTAGATAGCGTTCTAGGAGGGAATACATAATTCCCAAGTGAGATTACTTAATAAAGGCAACAAGCATGATTATAGGGTTATATGACAGGTCAGGAGTGGGCTAGCGGTATCCAAAGACAATAAATAGCTCATGGAAGAGCAGGAGAAGCAACTTTAGATGGGTGACCAGGAAAAATCTTCCTGAGGGGATAATATTTGAGTTGAATGAGTCAACCCTTAACAGACCTGGGTCAAGAGCATTCCAGGAAGAAGGAACAAGAATGAAGGGCTTGGGAAGGAAAAGACTTTGGATGTTAAACATACGGTCCAGGAAGGAAGGAGTGGAATAAGGTGATATGACTGGTAAGAAAAAGCTATAAGACATGTAGGGTATTATACATCATTGCATGAAGTCTGGGACTTTATTCTAGGAGCTGGCAGTTATGCAAGGGATTTAAACACCCAAATGTCTTATGCTGGCTTGCATTTTAAAAAGATCACTCCAATTATTCTGTGGAGAATGCCTTGGAAAGAATTAACAAGTAAAAGTAAGGAGGCCAGTTATTGCAGTAGGCCAGGAGTAAAATAATACTGTCTTAAAATAGAATAATTGCTGATAAAAGGAGAATAAATGGATTCCAGATACACTTTAAAGCTAGAGACTTCCTGAAGGAAAATGAATAATCAAGGATGGCTCCCAGGGTTTGGCCAGAGAGCCCTGAGCCAAACCCTACAGAGATGCCATACAGAGATGTGTTAAGACGTGTGGGGAGAAACAGGATCAACAATGTACATCAAGACTTCTGTTTTCACACAACCAAGTAACCAGGTGAACATTACATTTGAAGATCAGAAAATAGGTGTACTAAAAAGTACATTTTGAAATCATCCCCTATTGATGGTATTTATAGCCGTGAGTACAGCTAAGATCAACTAGGACAATAATGTAGGAAGAAATGAGAACATTCAGAATGTATCAAACTTTTCAATTTCTTGGCCCAAATTTCTTCCCAGAATTGTTTACTGATTAAACATCCCTGTCATTTCTAATATTGCTAAAGTGTGCCTTTTCTCTTTTTTTCACTTGATGAATCTTACCTGCAGGTTGTCTATTTGATTAATCTTATTTAAAAAGCCAGGTTTGAGATTTCAGTCTGTGTCATTTTCTATTTCACTACTTTCTGTATTTATATTTATCATTTCTCTTCCCTCTTTCTTGTCTTAATGGAAGCTTTAAGATTTTTTATATGCAAAATTTTGTTATCTGCAAATATAGGGTTTTAGTCCATCCAGGCTGCTGTAACAAAGACACCATAGACTAGGTGGCTTATAAACAACAAAATTTATTTCTCACAGTTCTGCAGTCTGAGAAGACCAACATCAAGTGTTTGGTGAGGGCCCACTTCCAGTTTCATAGATGGTCATCCTTCTCTGAGTCCTTATGTGGCCGAAGGGGTAAGGGACCTCTCTGGGTCCCTTAATTCCACTCAGGAGGGCTCTGCTCTTAAGACCTAATCACCTACCAAATGTCCACCTCCAAATATAATTGGGGGTTAGGTTCCAACATATGAAATTTGGAGGGACACAGATAGAACATTTACTTCTTTTCTAATCTATGTACTTTTTCTTTTTCTTGTTTAATTTCTATGGCTAGAACCTCTAGTACAATGTAGAATAGAAATTTGCTTAGCACTAGATCCGGAAAATTTTTTCCACGTTTTTTTTTTCTTAAAAATTTTATGGTTTGTACGAGTATTTTACATTTAAATCTGTGATCCATTTTGATTTGATTTTTGTATAAGGTCTGAGGTTTAGGTCAATGTTCATTTTTTCAGGGGAGGGAGGGGGGTATGGATATCCAATTCCTGAAGCAACATTCTGAAAAGGCTAACCTTTCTCCATTGAATTAGTTCTATACCTTTGTCAAAATCAGTGAGCATATTTGTATGGATTGCTTAATAATTTTAAATTATAATGTTTAGTTATTTTTCTCATTGGTTGTCCTAAAGCTTACAATATACATCTTAATTTACTATAATCTACTTCAGATTCATAAAAACTTAACTGCAATAAGATACAGAAATGTTATTCCTATAAAGCTCTGTTGCCTCCTCCTTCTAGTTATTATTATACATATTAGGTCTATATGTATGCTACAAAACCAGCAATACATTTTTAAATGCATTATATAATTTTACATCTTTTAGAGAAGAACGGAGAGCAAAAGTATGTATTTATAGAATTTGTTATATTAACCTTCTTATTTAACATTCTGGTTCTCTTCATTTCTTCCTGTGGATTTATGTTACCATCTGGTGTCATTTTCTTATTTCAATATGGCTTTGTTGCTACCCATTTCCTTTGTGCTATTATTGTCATATATGTTACATTCTGATATATTATAGGGCTAACAATACAATTGTGTATTTGCTTTTAAATGAGTTAATAGAAAAAAAATATGCAATTATATTGCCTTTCATAACTACTTAAATAACTACTTTTATTTGTGCTCTTTGTTTTGCTGTGTGTAAATTTGAATTACTATCTGTTGTCATTTTCAGCTTGAAGAACTTTATTATTTATTAAGGCAGATGTGCTAGCAAGAAATTTTCTTGGATTTGCTTATATAGAAGAGTATTTCACCTTCAATTTTGTAATGTTTCTGCTGGACAGAAGATTATTTATTGTAATTTTTTTCCCAGCACTTTAAATATGCCATCCCACTGCCTTCTGATGAGAGAAATCAGCAAAAAATCTTACTGGTGTTCCCTATTATGTGATGACTTTTTTCCTTGCTGCTTTCACAATTTCCTCTTTATCACTATCTTCCAACACTTTGACTATTATAGGTCTTTGCATTTATGCTAGATGACATTCTGTGAGCTTCTAGGATATTTAGATTAATGCTTTCCAATAAATTTGGGAAATTTTCAGCCATTATTTCTTCAGATATCTTTTCTGTCCTTATTTTCAGACATGATAGTAATTATAGTTACAATAATAGGCATCAACATACTTCCATCTCTAACCATGACTTCATGAATAAGATGCTTAAAATTTGTCTCAATTTCCTTACATGTAAAGGGGGATGAATTATACCAATTATACGCCACCTAACTCACTGGATTCTTGTAAGGACCAAATGAAATGCTATCTAGTAAAAATAACACAAAATATTAAGTGTCCTCCCTCACCAAGGATAAAGCCTTTATCTATATGCCCTTGATCTCATTTCATCCATTAGTTATTCTCCCATACTGCATCATCAGACTCTTTTGTTCTATGTTCTATCATATCTTCTTCAGTCAATATACAAAGTCAAATCTCTTATGTTTTTAAGCAGAACTTCCCTTTCAAAAAACTCTTTAACTCCATGTAATCTGCCTTGTATCACCATCTCTCTGGCGTAGAGCTTCTCAAACTCTCCGTGGTGAAGGACAAATTTGGTTTTTAACCCAGTTCAATATGGACCCATATATGGAACTACTGTGCACAACTTATTTACAAATTGTACCACAAGAAACTCCTTGTTCAATGAGGAATCTGGTAATCATGCACTTGATAGTGGGGACAATGTCAACTTGCTAAAAAAAGTTTCTAAATACTTACTCTAGATTGCTGTATATTACATGAGTTAAATTGCAGAATGGGATCAAATGTCTCCCAGAGCAAATTTTGCTCCAGCAATTGTTTTTGTTTGTTTGTTTGTTTGTTTTGTTTTACTGCATAAGTTATTTATCAAAGTCTATTGGTTCACTCAGTGATGAACTCTTATTTTTCGGAACCATCCATCTCTATCTCCTCTCTTGGTTTTCATTTCTTCCTCCATTTAGGAAGCATTCTACAATACAAATTGTTGCTTTTGGAATTCGTCATATATTCTTCTCTATGGTAATCTCAATACTCCAGAAGTTTTACCAAATTTATCATATGGCTGACTCCCAAATCTGCACCTTTAGCTCTGACTCACTTCCCAAGAACCAGAATTTCATTTTAGATTACCTATGAATTCTCATTGGCATGTCTATTTCAACATGTCCTGAATTAAACTCCTTATGTATCTAGACATTCATTTCTTCCTCTGGAAATGGAGCCATGATTCTCTCAAAAATCTGACAGGGTGACCTATAATTTGTTTTATTCTGCCACACACATTCCTTTCCAAAGGCTCCTGTATCCTCTCGATTTTTTCCTGGTATCTTGGTTAAGGTTCTTATGCTCTCTTGCCTTGACCTGGACTAACGTAACACTTTCCTAATTAAGGTCCCGGTAACAAATCTCTCTCATCCCAGGTCAGGTTAATGTAGCCAGCACACTTGATCATATTACTTCCCTACCTACTCAAAAACATTCAATAATACTTCACTGCTTTAGGACTCCATGATATAGAATCCATTTCAAATTTTACCACTAACTTACACTAATGAGTTTCGACAAGTCAACAATTCCCCTAACATACTTAGCAATTGTAAACATCAGTAAATAGTTATTGAATGAATGACTAACTTAATGATTAAGACATTTGGATTCAAAATAATTTTACAAATTAAAAAAAATTACTGTCTATACTGTTTGTACGGTTATATACTTTTATATTACTATTCTTCTCTTATAAATCATTCTATAATCAATGTTATTTTCACACGTCTAATAGTATTGCTGCTGGTTTTACTCTTGGATGAACTACATTCTAACCTCCTGCTGTTACTGAGAAATGCATTAAAGCAGGTCACGTGATTTTTCTCATGTCAACAAATGATGGCTCAATTAGGCAGATAAGTATCTACAGCCCTCAGCAGAATCTTCAGTCCATTCTCAGCAGTTTAGAAAAGCACTCTGGTTAGCATTAGAGCTAAGGAAAGGAACACTTGTAATTCTTTAAGCATTCAATTAATTTTTTTAATTCAAGACTGGCTATTGAATGTTTTCAAACACAAACAGTGTGGAAGTAGACTTTCATCATGAATAAGCACTCTAAAATCTGGTGTGTATGTAAATTTGTTAATGAAATGAGATGATGACATTTCTGATGCACTGTTTGCAGTATCAACTCTCATGGATGATCCACTTTGCTAATTTTCTCATCAACAGAATGATTCTATGTCAGGTTGCTAATTAATGGGCAGTGTTTGCTTGCATGGAACCAAAGGACTTCCAACTAAAAGATACATGGAGCTATTGCTGAGTCATCTTGTGGAGTAAAAACCTAATATTTAATGAAAGGAAACATCAGGAATGATGAGTCCTAAAGAGAATCAAGAAGCAGAAATGGTCCCAGAGTAGTCAAACGCCTAAATATTTAGTACTTAGCTTATATACTCTTTCATAAAAATGCTACCTACCTAATTAATTTTTTTAACACTCTAAAATATTAGAAATAATAAAAAAACAAGAGGTTGTTTGAGGATAATATATTATCAGCTCCAGAAGTGATAAAATTATTACAAAGTGTATCTATATGCACTAAAATACATAGCAGTTTCAAGCCACTTAAAATAAAAGAAAATAAATGTACCATAGAGGAGACCCATAAAACAGTCCAAAAAATAGTAGATATTGTA
The DNA here is from genome assembly GCA_033961575.1 of Aselliscus stoliczkanus. Lineage (NCBI taxonomy): Eukaryota > Metazoa > Chordata > Mammalia > Chiroptera > Hipposideridae > Aselliscus > Aselliscus stoliczkanus. Next base: position 132,957,532 of record CM066729.1, read on the forward strand.
GATGATCATCTTGAGATATGAAGAAAAACTGAATTATGTTTATGGAATTGATGAAGAAAGACTATGAATTGGAAACATTTCTACATCTGTATTTTAAAGAAGGTTCCATTTTATAGTCTGTTTTTTAAGGTTCACTGCTGTCCTTCACAATTCTGGATATATATCACTAAGCAAAGTTTCAATAATACTAATAGCAGTGCTCAACTTATCCAAATGAAAAAAAATTGTCTACAGTCATTTTAACACTACCGCCAGTACAAGGATGCAATGTGAGACATCCTTCAATAACATGGAAATAAGGAATATTAATACTGCCGTTGATTCAACCATAAAACAACAAAGATATGCAACATGGCCAGGTGGCCTACATTAACAAATCTAGAGAAAGATTATGCTGAGGTTAGGAGTGGTGTTAGTGTTGATAGGTTATGAAAGAGAAACAAAGGCAAATACTAATACTACCTATTAAAGAAGAACTTGTGAAGCCTTGGTCAATGGACTTTAATTTTTTAGGTCTCTATTGATGAGATAAATGTATTATATTCAGATACTATTAAAGATTAATTTATTCAAGTCCCCTTTTTCTGACTCCATGTCACCATAGAGAAAATATATAGCTTCCAATGCAAATTTGTTTATACAGAATGTGCAGATTAAGCAGAAAAAACATTTGTGTTTATGTGGTAGTTACATTTCCTACTATAAATGAATATGTGGCCTATTGGTTTTCAGATATCATTCTGACCTTGGTCAACTGAATCGTCCGATTGCCTCCTCTCCTCTCACATCCAACAATCAATCCATCAAAAACTTCTGTGTGATCTACTTTAAAATATATCCAGATCTGACCCACCTTTAATACTTCCACCAAGAATGCAAGCCCCAATCATGCATTGCATGGACTACTCTAACAGCCTCCTAATTGTCCGCCCAAGCCTGAGAACCGTTTCTACACAGCAGCTACAGTGATTTTAAGACATGATGCAGGGGCCGGCCGAATGGTGTGTTAGTTAAGAGTTGGCTTGGGATGCCAGCTTTAAGCAGCAGGGCGAAGGTTCGGACCTCACATGCGGGCCAGTGACACTGCCCTCTACAGCTAAGATGGTGAACAGCTGCTCGACCTGGAACTGGGCTGCCATGAGTCGCCGGTGACAGCGTAGGTTGCAGTGGGGCTGGCCAGCAGCTGTCATGAGTTTTCATGAACGGCCACGAGCAGCCGTCCAATGGCCAGTGACCCATCTGTCTCACCTGGGAAGGGCGCAATAATAATACCAACATGGGCCAGTGAAGTGACGTCCTCCACAACTAGATTGAAGAACAAAAAGGACAGCAACTTGTCTGTTCCCCTTCCCCGATTCCCCAATAAAATCTTAAAACAACAACAACAGAAAAGCATAATGCAGAACATGCCACTCCTTTACTCAAACACTTCAATGGCTGCCTGTCTCACTTTGAGAAAAAAAGAAAACCTTACATGTTTTATAGGTACGACTCACAGAAACCTTTCAGAGCTCATCTCCTTCTGTTCTCCTTGCTGTGTGTCTCATTGTCCTCTTTGCTGTGTCACCAATATCCCAGGCATATTGCAACCTCAAGGCATCTGCATTTGTTCCTTCTGCTAGGAATGTGCTTTCCCTAAAAAGCTACATTGCTTTTCCCCTTACTTCCTTCAGACCTCTTCTCAAAGTCACCTTAGCAGCAAGTCATTGCCAATTCTATTTATTGAGGGATGGCAGAATGTGATAGATAAAGCTTAGAGGAATCTCAGAAAAATGAAAACAAATATAAACAAATGTTCAAAGCAGCTTATTTATAATAGCCTCAAACTAAAAAACAACCTGCATGTACTCCAATGCATGAATAATTAAACAAATTCTAGCACAACCACACCATGGAATACTATTTATCAGTAAAAAGGCATGATGGACTATTGATACATGCAACAATCTCAATGACTCCAGAGGATTACGCTGAGTGAAAAAAGCCAATCTTAAAAGGTGACGTACTGTATGGTACATTTATACAACATTCTTGAAACGACAAAATTATATAAATGAAGGACAGATTAGTGGTTACCAGGAGGTTGGGGCAGAAGGAAACAGGTATGGCTATAAAGGGTGCTATGGACTAAATGTTTGTCTCCTCCCTGCCCCTCCCCCAATTCATAAATTGAAGCCCTAATCCTCAATGTGATATTTTGGAGGTGAGATCTTTGAAGTTAAGTAGGTCATGAGGGTAGAGCCCTCATGAATGGGATTAGTGCCCTTAAAAGAAACAAGAGAGATGATCATTTCTCACCACCATGTAATGCTACAGAAGGGAGGTGGCCATATGCAAGCCAGGAAGAGAACCCTTGTGAGAACTCAACCATGCTGTCACCCTGCTCTGCCCTCAGAACTGTGAGAAATGAATTTCTATTGTTTTGTCACCCAGTGTACGGTATTGTTCTAGCGCCCGGACTAAGACAACAAGGGTTTCTTATGATGCATATGTTTGGTATGTGGATCACATCATAGTTAGCATAATGGTTGTGATATTGTGCTATTGTTTTAAAAGAGGTTACCTTCGGGGAAACTAGTACATGGGATCTCTCAGTGTTATTTGTTAACAACTGCATGTAAATCTTCATGTATTGCAAACTAAAAGTTTAATGAAAAAAAAAAAAGGCTTGGACACAGGAGTCAACCTGATGGGTTCAAATACTGGGCTGGCCACTTAACAGCTAAGAGGCCTGGAGCAAGTTAATTAGCTTATCCATGGCTCTGTGTCTTCATATGAGTATAACGTATATTAACTATATATTTAACCACATATTAAACCACAATCATGTGTTAAATCTCAAGGTGATTCCAGGTAACATAATTTAATGCTGCTATAAAGTATTTTGCAATTAACACAAAACTCTGTTTCCTAATTGAATATACTGAATAATATTCACTAAAACTAGGGGTCCACTTTATGAAATTTTTCTCAGTTTTGCCTCTGCAACTAAAGGTCAATTTATCTAAATTTTCAGTTGGAAATAATTTCAAATGCACAAAATTTCCAAAACTAAAAATAGTACAGGGAACAGCCATATATATATATTCTTTACCCAGACTTTGCTGTTAACATTTTTACCCTGTTTGCTTTATTGTGTTCCCTAGTGCTCTGTCTTGCTCTATGTATACGTGTATTTTTCTAATACTTCCCTGTGATTAGGTAGAGATTATGCATTATGAGCCAGAATCCTGCATAGGTAATATGTCATTGTCAGGGAACCTCATCTGGAAGCACACAATGGCCCTTTGATCTTCATTAATAATGATAATTCTGATTACTGGGCCAGGTATTACCTGACTTCTCCACTGTATTACTGCTGTTTACTCTGCTACAACTTATAAACATTCTATGGGGAGACACTCTAAGGTCATGCAAATACTCGTATCAAAATGTCCTCTTAGATGTTACACCCATTGACGAGTTTTGCCTGATCTAATCTTTACCCTGGTAGGTGCAAAATAATAGTTTTTGTTCTTGATTTCTTTTACAACTCCAGCTGCATACATACTTCATTGCTGAATATTACTACGGTCACCTTTGAAGTACTCCCCTTGGGAAGCTATGCACTGACACCAGCACCTAGTCCACCCTTTCAAAGCAATTTTGGAACTCTTTTTCTGGAATGGTCATCAGAGCTGTCGTCGTATTACCCTTGATGTCCTGAATGTCATCAAAATGTCTTCCTTTCAATATTCCCTTTATCTTCAGGTAAAGAAAGAAGTGATTGGGGGCCTGATCAGATGAGTAGGGAGGGTGTTCCAATGCAGTTATTTGTTTACTGGCTAAAAGCTCCCTCACAGACAGTGCCGTGTGAGCTGGTGGTGCACTGTCATGAGGCAAGAGCCATGGATTGATTGTTGGCAAAAAGTTCAGGTCGTCTAACTTTTTCATGCAGCCTTTTCAGCACCTCCAAATAGTAAACTTGGTTAACTGTTTGTCCAGTTGGTACAAATTCATAATGAATAATCCCTCTGATATCAAAAAAAGTTAGCAACATTGTTGCAACAAGTTCGTGAACTTAATTGTCAGACCGCGTATGCATGTATATTCACATATACATACACGCATATACAAACACACACATATACTTTCACACATAAATGTATATGTTTACAATGGGAACCTCTAATCCAATCCATCCCCACAGTGTTCTTTCCTGCCTTCTCCTACTCTGTATTTGCATGTCCTTTTTTGCACAGTGAGAACACAGGTTCCTAACAATATCATCAACTCACTCAAAATTGCTTCAGAATTAGTATTGCCATACCACTAAAATAAACAAACCTACTAAAAGGAGTTCAGGATTTGTTAGTAATACTTTCTTCCACTCCTACTCTGCCCCAAACTGAGGATATGCAGTCCAATATTGTGTTCACAAATTTCTTGAATTAGTCCTCCCTTCTTCCCCTTCACTTCTTTCTTTTTTATCTTCAGTTGTAGTATTTGACTTTTGACAGTTAAGTTCATTTGTTTCAGTTTGCTTACAGTTTTAGGTCCCCTATCCTACTGATGCCATTTTTATTTAATCTATCAAAATTCAAAATCAAACCAAAAAAAATATACTCTAAGAAGGGTCATGCCCTCCCACGCCTCATCCACCACATGTTCTTTTCTACCAAATGTAGGTAACTGATTTTATTGTTTTCTGATTTATCCTTCCTGCATATCTTCATGTTTTATTTCCCGTTTTTCTTACATAAAAGGTAGCACTACATATGCTCTTTAGTGCTTTCATTTTTCTGTAATGTCTCCTAGAAGTTATTCTACATCTGTTTATTCAACCTATATGATTGGTTATTTATATAGTTTCTAGTATTTTGCAATTATTAATAATGCTGCAAAAAATAATCTTGGCAAAATTGTTTTCATGACACAAAAATTGGATTCCTGGATAAACTAACCTACCTATGCAGATTTTTATCTTTATTCTCATGTGCAATTGTGTGAGCGTGGTGGTGAGGTATTGTGGAGGAATATTTAATAACTCAAGCAAACAATAAATATCAAGAAACAAAAATCATATTATGAAATAGCAGATACAGTATGATGCAAATTATATAAAAACTCAAAGAGACACTCACACGTACGCACAAAAAATAAACATGTGTGATGGGGGCCAGCCGAGTGGCGCTGTGGTTAAGAGCTGGCTTGGGAAGCCAGCAGCCCTGGTTTGGATCCCACATATGAGGGCCAGTGACATTGCCCTCAAAAAAAAATTTTTTTAAATAAAACGTGTGATGGGATTATGGGCATTTTACTATTCTTCTCTGTACGCTCATATTTTTCAAGTTTAATGCAATCATGACATATTATGTTTACAATAAAAAATAAAATAATAAATTATATTTGTAAACAATAGCAATTGTACTTGTGGCAGTAGAGATGACTGGGGTACCATAACACAGCCAGCCCTCTTGCCGAGAACAACAAATGAGGAAAAATAAAAACAAAAGAATCTTTTTTGTTTTGAAATATATTGTTGGGTTGATACAGAATACTTAGATGGCTATAACAAAGTAAAAATGGAAATACAGGGAGGTAAGCAAACACCCAAACGTCTTTCATTCTGGAGATGTGCCAAACCCCATGAATTGCGCTTGTTTTCACAGCCAGGCCGAGAACAGGCAGTGGTATGCTGGAGCTGGCTTGTGAAAGCGAACTATACATATCTTTTCCCAAATTCATGTTCAGTGACTTTATGTTGGTAGCTTGAAATCACCATAATATGAAATTGGAAAATATTACAAATCAGGGCTTTTTTTTTTCTTTTTTCTTCTGGAGAGCCCATTTTATAACATTTACCAGCACACTACTGAGCCCACAGTGTAGGAAAGAAATCCTAGGTATACTGAAGATAGGGAGTCTAATTTGAAGATCTCAACAGAAAGCGGAGACTCCAATGGCCTTAGTGAAGAACGGAATAGAATTTTGCCAATCCCAGAGAGAGGGTCAGCAAGGAGATTTTCTCTGTTTCCAATTTGGTGCTGGGTAGAGGTAAAACTATCTCCCTTGAAAATTTAACTACAAGCCTACCCTCATGAAAGTTTATGGATCTGGAACTCATGCCACTGATTGAGGTCACAAAACTTTAAGCCTAAAATTTATTTCACTGTGTTCCCAGGTTGATAGTATTCCCAGGCTTTTGGCAGAATCAAATGCAAATCCTCACTCTGGAAACTTATCTTCATCTCAGCCTCCAAAGTTACCACAAGTAATGAATATGAGCTCACCCACCAAAAATGAGGCAGCTTGAGTAGGAGCTAGCAGAAACAACAGACAACAAAATCAGAACTGCAAAAGTTTTAAACACTTGATGAGGCACAAAATAGAAAATAAGTTTAATATAGTCAAAGAAATCAAAGAAAGGATTGTAAATAGGAGAAAGGAGTAAGAGTTTATCAAAACAACAAAACAAACAGGTTTGAGAGAAAAAAAAGAAAAATAATGGATACTTAAACTCAATGGATTAACACTGTCAAACAGTATTAGACAGTGCTGAAAATACAATCAGAAACATCAGAAGAAATTATCCAGAATGTAGCAAAGAAGACAAAGATAGGGGTAACTATGTAAGAGGTAAAAAGATGTGGTAGAATGATTAGGGATACATGTGTGGCTAAGCTATAAAGAAAAGCCCGGGAATCATAACCATAACATTTAAGATAATGGTTACCTTTGGGGTAGAAAGAAACATATCATGAAGGTACACAGGGGTTCAAAGCTACTGGTAATGTCATTTTTCTTAAGATGAGTGGTGGGTACATAGGCCCTTTACATTTACACAGTTATTATTTGGGAATATTTTTAGAATTACAGAAAAACTCCAAATGTAATAAGGAGAGGTCCCATACACCTCTCATCCAGTTTGCCCTGACGTTAACATCTTACATTACTGAGGCACATCTGTCCAAACTAAGAAACCAGCATTGGTACCTTACTAGTAACTAAAGTCCAGACGATTTAGGTTTCACTAATTTTTATACCAATGTCCTTTTTGTTGTTGTTCTGGATCCAATTCAGGAAACCACTTTGCCTTTAAGAGTTGTCGTGTCTTCTTAGTCTCTTTTTGTCAATGACAAGTTCATAGTCTTTCCTGGTTTTTCATGGTCCTCCCAGTTCTAAGGAGTATTCTTTAGGAATTTTGTAGAATGTCCATCATTTTGGACTCGTCTGATATTTTCTTCATCATTAGATTGAGGCTATAGGTTTGGGGAAAGAATATCAGATACTCCATGCTCATGTCATATGTTTTTTTAGCTCCACCCATAGAATCAGGGTTTCCCCAAGGAACCTTTTTATTGGAGAATGGTATTTATAAACACAGACCTGGATGCTAGGTGTGCTTGTTGCTACTGAGGTATCACTGCTTCTAAGCCTTCTCAGTGGACAGAGCTAGGAAATATATATATGCATACTAATCTGTGTACACAGATGTAACTGTAATTATGTCTGTGTCTACCCATTTATACATATTAAGCTAAATAAGACTTCATATTATCCTCTCCAACTCTTAATCCAACACCGCAGGGTTTATTTCAGCTCTCCCCCTTGCTTATCTTGTAAATCCCTCTGACAGTGAGACACCTGAATCTCCCTACTCATCATCTATTTAGATATTTATCTAACTCCAGTATACGAGTATATGTAAAGCAGGTTCAGAATTATTAACCCAATACCCCTAGAAGAAACAAATTTACCAACTAGAATAGAGTGTTTCTGTTGTCTTTAGCTGTACCTTTTCTGGTCAAAACATAATTTTCCAAAGTTACTTATACCAGTTCCTTCCTTCCTCCCTTTAATGAGGTAAGGTCATATAGGTAGATTCATTTGTAATACAGGTAGATTCATTTGTCACAGTTGCATTACATCCATGGATCCCCAATACTTAAAAAAAAAACAACTTGGGGGCCGGCCGAGTGGCACGGTGGTTAAGTGCTGGCTTAGGAAGCCAGCGGCCCCGGTTTGGGTCCCACATATGAGGCGCCAGTGACACTGCCCTCAAAACAAAAAACTTGGCATACATTAAGGTTAATTCCTTGTGATGTACAATTTTAGGGGCTTTAACAAATGTATAGAAGAACGTACCCACCACTGTATAATACCATACAGTTCTACTGCCCTAAAAATTGACCTACGTGTCCTCTTTGTAATCAACCATTTTCCTTCCCCATCATTTGCAATTTTAATATCTGAAATGATTAAAAATTAGAATGCAAATACTAAAAATCATTTTCACAGAACAAAACCTGTAACTGTAAGTAGAGTCACTGTTTAAAAGTTATTAGCATTGAGAGGTCATCATTTATCACTTTAGGGGTCTAGACTGGAAAAAAGATACCTAAGTTCTTTAATTAGCTTTCCCATGGTGTTATTAAAATCATGTGAGACTATGAGATCACCTTTGATGTTGCTCATAGCTGAGAGTTGAATTCTAGTCCCAAGTACTTATTTTCTGCCTTTATAAACTATTCTCCAAGGAAGGATCCTATAAGCTTTGCTCACACAAATGTTTAGGATTGAATTTTTAATGGTTTCCTAGAGAAGTATTAAAAAACAAAAACTAAATTGTTGTGACAATAAACTAGAAAATGATCTTTACAAGCTATTCAATTTGCTATATCACTTATGTGATTATTTACTCTTCATAGATATGTCATGAGCTCCTCAAATTGACAGATAAGAGAATAATAAACAACTTCAGATTGCTTATTCGCACTCTCTAAAAAACATAACATAAGGTCTGGACGTTTTCATTGTATTAACATTTAGATAGTGTGTGAAGTCTGTACAGATTTCACGTACAGTTTGAGAATCACGACCTCAGAGGCAGTGTCACATGGGAAGGTGGTTAACTACATGGGTCTAAGCTGAACAATCTACTTGCTGGGAGTATCACCATCAGTTAAGGACTTTAAGTTTAACTTTCTCCCCCTGGTGGTAATGTCTGCGATAATAATGTTTCTAAAAATACTCGGACAGTATCTGAATGTTTATGGCTGCTACAGTCGATAATAGGTAAGTAATTTGGGGACAGAAGCAGATTTAAATGAAACAGAAGCAGATCTCAAAACTCTTCTAACGGAAGCACTTGTTTCCTATAGTTCCTCTTTTTTTTCCTAAAATGCAATTATAACCATTACATCATTGTAAATTACATGCTGGGGTTATCTCAGTAGGTATCTGCCAAATGTAAAACTTACAGAAGGTCTTCAATGTAATAATGATGTTTCATCATTTTAATTACAAACTCTTTAAAAAACTCCCTAAAGTGTACCAATTGGGGTGGTCTAAATTAACAGCATCTTAGTAGCCCAAGGGTAGTAAAAATAGATTGAACTACCAAATTTCATCATACTTATAGCAGCTGTCTTCCTGCCTCTAGGAAGCTAAGTATTTAACAAAGCAGACAGCTTGGCATTGGCATCTGATTAGCAGTGTGTGTATTGTCAGATAGAATGTGCTTAGCTCTTTTGTTCTGGGGTTTGATTAGAAATCTGGACAGCAGTGGCATCATGTAACTTTATTCTTAAGGCTTCTGAAAGGTAAATAAACTGTGATGCTTTCTCTGGCTTGTCCATGAAAGACTGATTAATGCTTTGCTGGTAAAATGCTCTATCAAATTTATATAAAATCATTATTTTTTCCTTGAAAAACACACCAAATATGGATTAAAAATGCAGCTCTTAAAATTATTTTAGTTAACTATTTTCTATATTAAAAATATTTTTACAATACAGTGCTATGAGTCATATTAAGTCCTGTAATTAAAATACTTTGGTGAGGAGAAAGAATGGCCATTTTAAAGCACATAAATAGAAGATTCTATTCCTAAAAATATCTAGTCTAAATCAGAAAACAAATTTAAAATGCATATGAACATCGTATTGGAAAAAAATAACAGTTTTGTAAGAATAATACTGTTTTGATGCAGATGCCCAAACATTAAACTATAAAAGGTGACTAATTACCTTCTCCCCACAAATTTCTTTGAAAATATATTACAAATGATTGTGCTTATTGGCAGAGTTCAAAATCAGTCGAGTCCAGGCAAACAATGTACTTCAATGAGAAGTACATTCTTTTACTCTATCAAATCCATCGGAGGTAATCAGACTGGATGTTTTATTCAACAGGACTGAAGAAAATTGTTCTACAATAGGTTAATTCAAAATGGCAGCATAGAAAATGCATCTGTCAGTGGGGATCAAATTACAGGGCAAGCTCCTCTCAATGCTTAGAAAAACAAGTCTGCAGTTCTACAGATTATGTGCCTGTGTGTGTTTAAAGGGGTGGGAAAGGAGCTAAATATCTGAGCTAACCTCCAATTAAAGTCAATCATAAAAACAGCCAATTTAATGAGTGCGGATTTCTTTGGGTAATTATAACACCAACCACTTTTTTCTCTTTTAAATCTGTAATTCTGCCTTCTTGTTATTGCTTGCTTTGTCATTAATCGCCTCAGGACCTTGATTTCCTAGCAACAGACTGCCACCAAACATTTGGCTCCTGTTCAACATTTTCTTTGTGAAAAATGGCACTGCTGTTGCCGCCTGGGCTGCTGCAGCTATACTGGCTGTGTAAGTGCTCTAATAATGTATTCCACTGGAAAAAAAAAAAAATCACATGATATGGGGTGCAATGACTGAGCTCAGTTAATTACTGAACTGGGAAGTTTATCTACAATCTAAAAGCTGTGTTGAGGGGGAAGAGGATATAAGGATTAAAAAGGTGCTCCTTGCATTATCAATAATTTGCAGGTGAGAATTTACACAGAAATATTTTATTCTTGAGTTGACAGGGTTCTGTTTAAGTTTATTTAGGAAAGGGTACAAAAGGCCAATGTCCCTCAAATGTTGCCTGACAAATTCTTTCTCCATAAAATAGCCCCAAACACACAAAAGAACCACAGAACAGTTAGCTGCAATTTTAAAAAGCAAATTAACCTATGTATCTGTTGGCTGTTTCCTTTCTACTTAAGGCAAAAATCATGTGAATATGTAAATATTGTATGAGATAGCAGAATGAGGTTTTCATTCACAACATGAACACTAGACATGATGAAAACAATAATTCAGATATTGTGGTTTGATACATTCTACACTTAAATAACTAATATTTTATCATCCATAATAAGAGAAAAAAGATGCTTATCGTTATTTCTAAAATAATTCAATTGGGATTGAAAAAAAATCAGACTTTATAATTGGAAACCTAGTGATAAGGTAGATATTTTGCCATTTTTTACTTGGTAGATTTAGTAAGATTCTCCATGCCTTAGAAATACTACCACTTTCAGTAATGATAGTTATGGAAATTAACATGGCATATCAGATACGGTTCGCTGATACCTTGCTTTAGTTCTCAGAAATATGGCTTTATAAGACTGGCATGTTTCAGGATTGCTGTCAGGATATAATTTAATAGACCCAAGAGTACACTAAGTATTATGGAAACATCTGTGAAACTAATAAGTCAGTGGACATTATGATCCTTACCAGTGTCTATGTGCTGTATGTGTTGTATAAAAAACTTCCCACAAAGTATAGCCCCAGTGCAGCTCATGCAAGGAAGTGCAAATGCCACAGTCTACCTGAAAACATCATAATGACCACCTTGACAGGTTGAAATAAAAATGGCATTAGGGAATGTTTATAAAGGAGGACTTGCATTAAAAGGTCTTTGGTTATATTCAGGTAGTTAAAAATACATAGATATTTTTAGAAGAGAGCAAATGAATTAAACATGTTTAAATGATTTTATAGAATTCTGCTTATTGCTGGCACAAAACCACATCATTTCACCATTGAGTCTGATTTCCCATTTCAGTATATTTTTACAAAAGCCAATTCTTGGTTGATATAAAAAATATATCAAATATACATTCACAATCAGAAAAGTTTCAGAAATCCAGAGTGGACATTTTCTAATGTGAAACTATAACGGGAATTATATGTCAATTTAATTCACTACTTACTATGGCAGGTTCTTGACCTGAACTCTGTGAATTAGCAAAAAGTCTTCTGAAATCTATCAACATTGAAAAATTATATGAACATTTTATAAGTGAATATATTTTTCTGGGAGGGTTCAAAACTCAGAAAAGATTAAGAACCACTACACTAAGCATATCAATCTACCTGAGAAATGCTAGTTGACATTCATAGGTAAAATAATATTTTAAAGATGCAATTTAGTTTACTTTAGCTGTCAAATTAAATAAATGTTAACCTTACAAGAAGCTATGCATCTATAAAAATTATTATTTTTTAAGGATGAATGTAATGGAATATATGGTGCTCTTTTGCTCTTTTATATGTGTGTCTTTTTTTAAAAAATGAACTTAAAATTTTGGGTGGGTTATTCTACATTTTATATTTTATTTAATTGTGGCTGTTTCTGTAACATCTCTTATACTTAATAATACAGTAATACAAAGTGGTCTTAAATTCTTTAAACAATAAAGAAAGAAATACTTGGAAAACGAATACACAAAATGACTCTTCAGGACACAGAGCTGAACAGGGTTGGGAGGTTGGACAAAAATTAGATGTTTCAGACGAGGCTATTATAGAAGAAGATTGGAGTTACAGAGAAAAGTATTCAAGGGGTTATCACAATTTAAAGATAAACTTGTTCCAGAATCTGCACAGAGAACAACAGGAACGTAATTTGGAAAAGCAGCAATCTATCTTTCGAATATCTTCAACTATTTAGGATTTGATAATGTTCCTAATTATATCAGAACAACGTCAGTGAAAATAATAATGCGAGTATGTCCTTTGAGTCTGATGGGTTCCCTACAGCCCGCCAGAAGCATTTTCAAAGGGGCAGAGAAAACACATGATAGATACAAGAGATTAGAGTTAAATGAGCCCTATTATAAAGCTGAGAAACCTATATTGGCCTGAAATTGGGTAACAGCAAATATGGATTTATATATGAACTTGCCTTCCTAAGTAAGTACTGGAAAGGAAGAAAAGTGCTTTCTAATTTTTTCATCTACTTTACCAAATACAATATACTTTTTTTTTTTTTAAATTGGGGATTTGGGGGAGGAGAACAGCGTTGGGCAATTGGGGAAGGGGAACAGACACGTTGCTGTCCTTTTGTTCTTCAGTCTAGTTGCGGAGGACATTGCTTCACTGGCCCATGTTGGTATCATCACTGCGCTCTTCCTGGCTGAGGTAGATTGGTCACAGGTCTCTGGACGGCCGCTCACGGCGGCTATTGGCAGCTCACACCGGCACTGGCTGGGGCCGCTCAAGCTGGCTGTCGGCCACTCACTGTAGCTTATGGCAGTCCACTGCAGCAAGGACTGCAGCCTACACCATCACAGGGACTCCCACAGCCCAGCTCTAGGTAGAGCTGTTGTTCACCATCTTAGCTGTAGAGGGCAGTCTTACTAGCCCTCATATGTGGGATCCGAACCGGGGCTGCTAGCGTCCCAAGCCAGCTCTTAACCAACGTGCCACTCGGCCAGCAACAAAGACACCATATATATATATATATATATATATATATATATATATATATATATATATATATATTTTTTTTTTTTTTTTTTGAGGGCAGTATCACTGGCCCTCATATGTGGGACCGAATTGGGGCCGCTGGCTTCCCAGGCCAGTGCTTAACCACCGCGCCATTCAGCTGGCCCGAAAGATAATATTTTTAAAACTTCATCTACTACATGTCAGCCACCCAAATCAGAAAAAAATTGACATTTTTAAAGAACTGACCCCAAAACATGGTAATATTATATCTACAACAAGTAAATGAGAAAAGCTTAAAAGACCCTCTTAAAGCACCTGTAAAAGAGAAACAGGTAACAAGAAATCAAAATAGATTTATTATGATTTCCATTATACATGTCAAAGAACAAAGACATAAATTCATTATTTGTCTAATTAGGAACAATTGTGCCATTTGTAGCCATAATACCTGGATATCACTGAGAAATGTGGGTGTAAGATTGAATCTAGGGGTCATGGGGAGTAACTGCTAATGGGTACAAAGTTTCTTTTTGTGGGGATGTGAATGTTCCAAAATTAGATTATGGTTATGGGGTGCAGAACTCTGTAACTATAATAACCATCATTGAATTATACACTTTAAACAGGTGACCTTTATGGTATATAAATTTCTCAGTAAAGCTGTCATAAAAAAAATTAAATCCAATTTTATTTATCTAGAAGGATAGCAACAACGGAACATATGGGTTAAGCCATATTAGGCTATAGAGATTTTATTATTTGCACAGTAAATATGTTGGAAACAGATACACTTCTACAGATACTAGACTGTTTATGTCCAGTTTATATACAATTTCAAAGATATGACAACTAGCACATAAAGATGTACACTGCCATCATAATGTTTATAAATTTTGCCTCTCTTAATCATGTTTATTAAAGAGATTTAGTAAACACCTCATTTTCCCAAGCAATTGCTGATTGGTCTGAAATATATAAATAAAGTAAATGGAAGTGGAAACATTTCAGTAGATGGTTTGTTAATTCATTTGGGGCTCTGTATAAGGGCCTCCTGTCTTAACAACTAAGTGCTATACATATGTTTATTTTCTTACCATTCTAAAGCAATTAGCACATAGTGTGGTTTCCAACTTCACATAAAATTCCAAGGCTTCATTATAATGCCACAAGTCTAAAACACAAAAATCTTCAGAGCTCAAAGCTTCTTTAACCAATACTATCTTACTCCTTCTATATATAAGTAAAAAGATTATTCCGTTCAACTAAAAATAGCCTTACTTTAATATTCCATAGATTCCCCCTATCTTAGTAGAGAGTTCTACTTTTGATAGCTGCCAAAAATGACACCTAAGAAAAATTGCAGGAATAGAAGAGTAAATTGTCCAACTTGGATACAATATTTATCTATAAAAACCACAAAGTATTAGTATCATTAAAAAATGATACCCTTAGAATTTAACCTGACAGAAAAAAGCAAAAACAATTCTATAGAAATTGGAAATAAATACAAGTAGGACTTCCATAATTAACACTCATTTCAAAAATTTCCTAATAAGAATCAAAGATTGTCCCTATTAAGGCAGAAGTAAGAACAATAATTATTTGTGTAACTTACTGAACATAAATAACATATGGAAAATGTTTTAAAGTTAAAAATTGAACTCTAATGTTAATATTTAATAAGCAACATAATTAACAGTCTTTTTCTTGTATCTCTCTGTATTATATTCGAGTTCAAGAAAGATGTCTTTACCACATAGTTTTGGGCTTTTACTTGAAGGGATGTCAAATTGGCACACAAAATTCTAAACCTCTGCATGACAAAGATTTGTATATACCAAGAGTCAAGAATTATACACAAACATGAAATGCTCCAGATAGGGGGAAAAAAAACCAAAACCAAAAAACCCCACACATTTCTTCTCATTTTATTTTTTGAATTTATAAATGTAATAGTTAAGGTCACCAATAAGGACATTTTCAAATAAAGGCTGAACAATTCATAGGTAATACCTAATGAAGTCAATGAAGCAGTCCTGAACAGAATGATAAAAAACTTGAGCAAAAAATACAGAAACAAAGCTATAGTGGGAGTTCCAATCCATGAGAGTTCAAAAACTGCATTTAGAACACTGATAAAATGAAAAGTCAGAGGTAGTTCAACCATCCTACCTTCTTCATCAATAATCTCAGAAGAATATTATAGATGAATTAATACATTCCAAAAATTGCTTTTAATTCTATCTAAATGTTTTACAAAAAAATGAGATATTAAATTGTCATTCACAAAATAGCTTACGTTAAAAAATATCTATTAGTTTACTTTCTCTGATAAAGTAAATTCATTATAATACAGCTTTCAAAGGAAGACATTATAAAAGCTTTTTCTATGGTCTAATAAGGTTTAAGGCAATGCATTTTAAGTAATTGTCCGTATGTTATTAAAACTTGTTCAATTGTAGAGAATTGGGAGGGTCTGGAGGATAATAAATCTCAAATATGTAAGGCTGGCCGAGTAGCGCGTTGGTTAAGAGTTGGCTTGGGATGCCAGCTCTGAGCAAGGAGGGTCCCAGTTCGGATCCCACATGAGAGCCAGTGACACTGCGCCCTCTACAGGTAAGATGGTGAACAACAGCTCGACCTGGAGCTGGGCTGCTGTGAGTGGCCCGGGACAGCGTATACTGCAGCCCCTGCTGCAGTGGGCTGCCATGAGCTACCATGAGTGTCTGGCAGCCAGTGTGAGCAGCCACAGCCAGAGTGAGCTACCGTGAGCCTCTGTGAGCTGCCGTCCAACGGACAGCAAGTGACTGCCTCACCTGGGAAGAGCACAATGATAATACCAACATGGGCCAGTGAAGCAACATCCTCCACAACTAGACTGAAGAACAAAAGGACAGCAACTTGTGTGTTCCCCTTTCCTGATTCTCCAATGCTGTTCCCCTCCCCCAATTCCCCAATAAAATCTTTAAAAAATATATATTAAGTAATTGTTATCTTTCATGTCTTTTTACATTACTCCAATTTCTATTAGGTTACCATTACAAGACAGATTCACTCATTCTCATTAGAACTTTTTAAAAATATTTTCACCACAGAGTTAATAATACAAGACAACACATACTAAAGTTTGAGCATAATCAAAACAATCTTTCATGATATCTAATCAAGTTTTATGTAGGCATATCTTTTATTATAGTAAATATTATCAAAAGGTAACCAAACCCTAAAAAAATAGCCACCATATGTTTCATGACATGTTCATTCTAATCTGTTATTCAACATTTTAGAAAACTTTTATAATATGTAAAATTTCAAATATATGATTTGTTAGACCAGATTTCTTATGATTTATAACATCTCATTTTAAGGACATATGTTACTGCTTTCAGGTTACTGATAAAGATATTTCACTGCAACTGAATCTAAATAACAGTTCTATTAAAGTAAATTATTACACATGGCATCATTAGGAATTTTAGTAGAAAATCCTACCAGGGAAAACGAAGTGAGAGATGTAAAACCCGAATAGTTGTTACTGATCATTATTTGTCCTTTATATACAAACATGCCTATTTCTTCCCAAGTATGAACTCTATTCCTTTTGTCCAAGAATGTATACTTCTCCAAACTATATTTCCTCTTCTCACCTATAATTACACCTCCCTTTGTCCCAGAAGCAAACATCAGTAACAGCTGAAAACCCTACCCTCACAAAAATTATATTTCCCAAAATGGTAAGATTCCAGACTGAAAATATATAAAAACACTCAAGATGGAATTATAAAATTGACAGGTAAAAACAAAAGGCCTGTAATAGGCCATGAGAACTGGAAAAATCACAGAAAGATGGAAACAGGCATAGATGCCAAAGGAAAATTCAAAGTCCAACCCCCATATTCTCAGACAATTATTGACAAACTATGATTCACTATTCTTTCATATTTAGTAATTATTTTTACTCTGTAAAAGAGGGCACACATGCAGCTAATTTAGTTTATGCAAAGTAAGTCACAAAGCACTGAAAGTTTTTGTTAAACCTATTTCTTAAATAATAATAAGCCAAAACTTGCAAGCTGACTTGTGTTTTACAGTGTATTTGAAACTTGGAACTTTTTCTCATTAAAAAAGAAAAAAAAATAATGCACAGATTTCTATGCAAAATCTTACCGTACTCACAATGTAATCCAAAACACTATAAAGGGATGAATGAAAATCTTTTTTAAAATTACTGCAACATTACTAAATAATTATACATAGATGAGCAGCTACATATTAGCTGAAAGCTTTTAAAACTATTTTGAAATGATAAAATGGGAGCTGGAGAATTTTACAGAGTCTAGAATAACACTTTTGAGGGTGAGTCAACCTCAAGACTAATTTAAGACTAATTTCTCAACAGACCTTGGGATTTCTGCTATTACTTGATTATTCCCTATAACACACTTATTAATGAAGGTGTTGGTCATGCAGACATTCAAATAGTTCAAGGAAGGAAAAATAAAATTTGGGAACAGGGAAAGAAAGAATTAACTAGGTTAACTGAGAACTAAATCTGCAGTTTAAAATAAATACCTTGTTCCAGAAAAAGTCAGTATAGAACAATGGACACAGAGAGAGACCATGGTTAAGTTACTAACAGGTTCAAATTCAAAGAAAAAGTAAGGAAATCTTTTAGAAAAAGAGAGACATATTTAAAAAATAGGGAAAAACAAAGTCAACCTGGGGATTTCCCCTTTCAACCAAGATGGAGTGAATGAGGGATGGATTTACACATCCACCTTAAACAACTATAAAAATGGCAAGGGGCAGGGGGTGTTGGAGCAGGGGTAGAGGTAACCATATGAAACAATAGTCAGGCAGTGAACAATACAAAAAGGGTCACAATAAGGTGATACCTACAATTACTCAAAATTCCTCCCTGGAGAGAGTTTCCAGGCTGTAGTGTATGCAGAAAGAACCTAAACAGAGTCCGTCTTCACTCAGGGAGGCCAAGGTGCTCAGCATGTGCAAGGGCAGAATACTGAACAGCAGCGAGCTGCCTGAAGAAAAGGAGTACAAACTGAGGACTCTGGAGACCAGCAGGGTCTTCCCATTAAGTCTTGTGCATGAGCATGAGGAAACAACCCAATGCTAAGGTAAGAACCAGAAAAAAACACGTGTGATAGAATTGGCAGACAAAGACATTAAAAACAATTGTTATATTGGGCCGCCGAGTGGCACAGTGGTTGGGAGCTGGCTTGGGATGCCAGCGGCCCCGGTTCAGATCCCACATGTGAGGGCTGGTGACACTGCCCTCAACAACAAAACAAAACAACAGTTGTTATAACTATATTTTATAAGTTAAAAATGGTAAATGGCAACATGTGTAAATAGAGTAGATATGGTAGGAGTACAAAAGGCCCAAATCAAACTTCCAAAGATCAAAACTGTGTCTGAGATTAAAAAAAAAAAAAAACCACTGGGAGACATTAATGGCAGATTAGACAATGCAATAGAAATGATTAGTAAAAGTCAAGACATAGCAATAGTAATTATTTAAAAAAACAAAAAAAGGACAGAGAGGAAAAAAGAAAAAATAATTGAAAAGAGCATCACTGAGAATGAGACAGTTTCAAGTGGCTTAACATTACATGGGGTCCCCAAAGGTGGATAGGAGTGAGCAGAGAAAATTAATCTACAGAAAATTGTCCAAACTGAAATTAACCCCAATCACAAGAAACACAAAGAAAACTCTACCAAGATCCATCATAATAAAATTGCTTAAAACCCAAAAGAGAAAATCTTAAAAGCTGACAGAGGAAAAAAAGATATATTAGGTAAAGAGGAACAATGAGAAGAATGACAACAGATTTCCTCTCAAAGAACAATACAAGGCAGAAGACAATGGAAAAACAGAAATGGGATTTATTCTCCAGCCTGAAACAACACAAACAAAAACAGACATGATGAATGACACAAAGTTTTTGAGAGTGGACATCAAGAATAGAAAATAGTGATCTTTGAGAGCTGAGTAACAATCCAGGTGAGTCACAAAGTTGAATCAACTTACTGCCTTGAGACAGTTCCCAGGCTACAGCATGAGAAGCAGGAAATGGAGTGAATTCCAGTGAGTTGAGGAGATAGAACTGAATCTAGGAAGACCAGAGCCATAAGAGTTCAGAGACTAGAATACCAAAACAGAGAAAGCTTTATAGAGGACCCTGAAAATCTGCCAAGGATCCCCTTCAAACATTACCAAATCAGAGCTTGGGAACGACGAACCACCAAAAGGATTAGAGGGAACAGTACCTGAGGCACACATATCTCTGAGAACAGTGCCTGTTCTCACAATCTACAGCAGAAAACCTCATCATTAATGGGGTATTTCATAGAGTACAGGAAAGTCTTGCCTCAGTAGTAGGGAATTTTTAGCTTTAGACCAGGGTTTCTTAAGTTTGGCTCTATTCACATTTTGAAATCAATATGTCTTTGTTGTGGGTGCTGTCCCCATGCATTGTAGGATGCTTAGCAACATCCCTGTCCTATACCTACTAGTAGCAACCCTTAGTCATCACAATAAAAAATGTCTCCAGACTTTGCCAAATGTCCCTAAAGGGCAAACTCACCCCTGGTTAGGAACCATTGCCATTGAATAAGCACTATTCTAGATCTACCTATTAATCATATGAGCCAGACTGAAGAGCACCAGACTCATTCTAAGTAACATAACTGCGTCCCAGAATAAACCTCAATTAGATTTACAATAACACAAAAATATCCTGCACCCAAAAAGGTAAAATTTGCAATGTCTGACATGCAAAGAGGAAGGAAAATACAACTCTTAATGAGGATGATAACCACTCAAAACTACCCAAGAATTGACACAGATGTTAAAATTAACAGAAAAAGACATTAAATCAATTCTTTAACTGTGTAAAATAGAAACAGGAAAAAATAAAAGACATAAATCAATTATCCAGATATGAAAATAACAAATGAAATCCGACTACGAGGGATTAATGACAGTTCAGATATTACTGGGGAGAACATTAGTGAACTAGAAGGCAGAGCAAAAGACTTTCCAAAATGAAACACACTGAGCAAAAAGAATTCACAAAGATGAAAAGGGTGGTATCACTGAGCTATGAGACAACTTCAAGTGACATAATATATTGGTAATTTGAGGCCCAAAAGGTGGGTCGGGTCAGAAAACATATTTAAAGAAATAATGGCTGAAAAACATTCCAAACATAATAAAAAGTATAAAACCACAGCTCTAAGAAGTAATCCCTAAGCATAAGAAATATGAAAAAGAATACACTAAGGCACAATATAATCAAACTGATCAAAACCAGTAATAAATAGATCGTAACCGCAGCCAGGGTTGGGGGTGTCTGCCATGTTACATCCAGAGGTAATGTACCAAGATGATGAACTCAAATCTAACCATATCAATAATCACATTAAATAGGAATGGTATAAACATCCCAATGAAATGGTAGACATTGTCAGGTTGGACAAAAACTAATATTCAACAATATGTTGCCTACAAGACATGCATGTAAATAAACAAAAACACAAATAGGTTATAATAAAATAAATACACAAATAGGTGTTAAAAATAAACACACAAATAGGTTATAAGTAAAAGGCAGAAAATGTTATACCACAATATCAAAATACCATAATTGTCAAAAGAAAATTGGATTGGCTATATTGTTACCAGCATATCAGACAGAGTAAATTTGGGGACAATATATTACCAAGGATAAACATTATAAATGATAAATGAGCCAAATAATCAATTCTACATCTTTATGCACCTAATAACAGAGTTTCAAAATACATTAAGAAATGTCTGATAGCACTGCGAAGAGGACTATACAAACTCATAATGGAAGAAGGAAGATCTCTGGGAAATCTCCATATTTAGAAAATAAAGAACACACTTGTAAATAACCCACGAGTCAAAGAAGAAAGAAAAAAAGAAAGCAGAAAGTATTACAAGCTGAATGAAAATGAAAACATGAAATACCAAAATTTGTGGGAGGCAGCCAAATCAATGCTTAGAGAGAAATTTATAGCACTAAATGTCTATAGTATTTAGAAATGAAAAGTCTCAAATCAGTGAATTATTCTTCCACCTTCAGAAACAAAGAAAAGGTGGTTGGGAGGGCAGTGAGGATTAAGGAAAAGAGGAGTAGAAGAAAAAATGAAATCCAAGGTAAGTAGAAAAAGGGAAATAATAAAGAACAAAAATAAAAATCATCCTGGGCTTAGATTTCTTATAAAAAGTGCTAGAAGACAATAAAACAGTATCTATGGAGTACTTCGTGTCACAAAATATAACACCAAACATGTTGTCCTTATATATATATATAAAAGCAACAAAATGTAAATAAAAACTCAAGAAGACAGGAGCTCTGAGTTCTTAGGGGGAAAAAAGGTTTGATGACAAAATGCAATCAATTAAGGAATAATCAAAATGAACAATAAAGGAATGAGGAAAGAGGGGTAAAGTACTTGGTAAGCATTTCATTCATTTAAATGTAGAATTAAGACTGTAAGAATTATAGTTATAGAACAGAATGCAAATGTTTAAACACTGAAAATGTAAAAACATAAAACTATAACTATAAAAAATCAAGAGGCAGGTGGAAATATTGAGTGCTAATTTTCTCATTTGTTATGGCACATTAATATTGTCTAAGAAAGGAAATAACATAGTTTAGAAAAATTGCCGTCTCTAATATCCTATTCTTGTTCATCAACCTTTTCAAAATATCAGTCTTAGAGGGCTATTGTAAGAAATATTTCCCGTAAGAGAAGAAAAATATGTGCCAATTTGAGGCTAAGGTGAAGAGCACCTGAAATTGATATTTTCAAAAATGTAATTGGCTATCACAACCAGTAATCCCTAATCACCTACTAACAAGGAATTTGATTTATACATGGAAAAAACTGAGTTTAAATGGGACACCTGCTTTAAAGGAAAAAAAAAAAAAAAAGAAATACCAACACTTTATTTAAACCTAAAGAGAATATTGGTATATGCATATTCCATTTCATTTTTTTAATCAGGAAAGTTTCTGATGTGAACTCTGCATTGTAGGTTCATTGAATTATGTGGCAAAAAAAAAATGATCAAGGTTTTAAATTTTCTTAATGCTCATGACCATTGCTAATTTATGGAATAATGGGAAGAAGAATTTCTTAGTATGTAGATTTGGTTTATTTTAGGTAATGCAGACAGATGTCTTAATTTTGAAAACTTGTTGAATAGATATACTGAGTTGCTTCCTAGATGAAGAACTTTTTGTAATTGAAGAGCTCTTAGAATTTCAATTTGTTAAACCTCAGTAATTTATGATGATGATATGAGAAGATTGCGGACCTATAGAACCTGAAAGTATGGAGGAGCCCAGCTGATTTGATATAGATATGCCTACTTGATCTAAAATACCAGTTTGAGCATATGCTAAGAAAAGACTAGACTGGATGCTCTGTGCTCAAAGGGAATTAAAGATTTTTTAAAAACTGCAGACTATCTTTGTGGAAATAACATTACATTTCAGAAGAGATTTCACAGATTTTAATGAATAAAAAGTATGCTCCTAGTTGTTAGCAAAATAAGTATCTATTGAATGTCCACCAAGAATAACAGAATCCCAGTATCCAGTATAAGTCTATTTTCAGAACTATTTTAAAACAGCCAAACTCTAACAAACTATAAATTACCTGGCAATGTAAAAAGAGCATTCTTTTTATATAATTGCTGAAATAGAAGCTAAGAGCTAACTGCTATCATCAGATATATCAACTGGAATCCATGTTGATATTTGTTTCTGACTGATCATACTACACAAGTTTCAAAAATAATTCCATTTTCTTTATGAATTTGACCAAAATTAATCACCCCACACATTATACAAAATGACACTTAAATGAACAGTTAATATTGCTATAAAAATTCCATTCACCCAAACTTGGCTAGATGCATTATAGTACATAACTGTTAAAACTATGAGTTGTTTGCAAGTTGGGTCTATGCTGCTGTAAAAATTCCATTCACCCAAACTTCGCTAAATGGGTTACATGTACATAACTGTTAAAGCTATGATTTGTTTCCAACTTAGTTCATAATTCCAGATCCAATTGCTATACAGTAAAATAGAGAGAATTCTAAATATCAGTTAAAAATGCTTTTCCATCACAATGCATTGTCATATTTCATAGTCAATATAAATAATATAACATAAATAATGCCAAATTAAACCACGTGCTCTTTGAAAATGCAGACTTTCAATGTACGATGGTTTGAAATAGTATATAAATCCCCCTAAAGCATCACCCTACAATAACATGCTACCAAGACCTTACCCTCCCCCGCCAAAAAAAAAGACTCTTTTGAGAAACTAAATAGAAGATAATCAATAGAAAAAAATTTAATTTTTGAAATGTTTTTCTCACATACTTGCAGAAGAGGTAACATGTCTTTCCTCTATAGAATCTTCTCAGTGTAAGCATTTATTTGACAGTTATAAAAAGGGGTAGGGTTTGCTATACAGAGGGATCAATAAGAACCTTTTAAAGCCTACAGCAGTGCACATAAACATGCTGTAGGAGACATTAACTCTAGACTGAAAGAAATAATTATATTTTCAATAAACATGTTCCAACTAGATAATCAATTTTTACCCGTCTTACCAGCTGTTTCACAGCTCAAGTAATGAACGGCGGCAGCTGTTATATATCAGAACCATATATTATATGCATATGAGGTGCTTTTAATTTTTCATAGGTATCTACTTATTTGTGATCAGCCACATTTAACTTATATTAAATAAAAACAAGGTATCCATTGGGCGATTAATTTAGGAGGCTTTTCAGTGCAATCTTATTTTAGAAATAAATTCTTAACCAATTATTCTTATGCCAAAAGACTTAATAATTCAAATTACATGCTGTCCTTATTCCCAGATTTAAGAGATTTGTCACGATCAATGTTTCTGAAATACTAAATTAAAGTGTGTCATGGTAATTACTATGGAATAAATAGCAATTAGGATTTTTTAGGCAAATAAGCTCAAACTGTTTGCAGTGAATATTTATACCACGAATATCTACCCATACAATGCATTCATCATTTACAAGTAGCCTAAAATATAAAATGTAAATTTGCAAAATCAACAGAAACTGATTGAATCCAGATTTCAATACTTGGTTAACAAACACCTATGTATAATGCATCCAAAAAAAGGCAGACTTGAAGGTAAATAATACAAATTATGTTACCATAGAATGATCATATATTTCTGTTCTGTATTTGTAAAAGTGAACATAACATATGCTTTCAGATGGGCAAATAATTTGCAGGTTAAGTAAAAGACAATTATTTTAAAAATTTACATCAGATAACAACTATAATTTATAGTGTAAACTATATACCAGAAATGTGAACTACGTAAATACTCACTGCTATATAATAAACTCTTGCTTTTTCCACCAACATCCAGTTTTTCTCCATATCAAGATGTTTTTCTTTTTTATAACAGTTAGCAGCAGCAAGGTTAGCTACAAGGGACCTAAAATAACAAAAAGCAAGTCGGTTTTTTTCTGATATGTAAATAGTTTCTTTTTATTGCAAACCTGTCATGTTTTTTACACAGTTAATTAACAATATTTTTTGCAAATTTTGTTTTACATTTTAATTCTTCAAACTACTGTGTATTGATTGCAATATATGTAAATAAAATTAATTTTGTTTTGAGAACTTTTGAGACTTCTATGCTGCCTTTGAGATAAACAGAGATGTTAATCTTTGTTCTAAATATCGCCTGGTATTTTGAGAAATTGGCTTTTAAGTTTCCTTTTGATACTTAAATGATAAGATTATCTACTTTCTACATTTTTAAAAATTACAAGATGGTTATTGTAAATATAAATGTTCATTAAAATAGATACACAAATATGATGTTTCTGATTTTCCAATATGTTACTGCTCTTGGTGGACACTATAGTGATTTTAAAACTTATTATATTTTTAAGATTTGTATTAAAAAATATAGCTAACATACAACATTATATTAGTTTCACTGTACATCATAGTTTTTCAACATTTATATACTTCAGGAGTAATCACCATGTTATTGAAGTTCAGCAACCATTTGACACTATCACAATAGTACTGACTATATTCCCTATGCTGTACATTACATCCCATGACTTGTTTTATATCTGGAAATTTGGACCACTTATTCCCCTTTACCTTCCCCCTCCCTTTTTAAATTTTTCAATTACAGTTGACATCCAACATTATTTTATATTAATTTCAGGTGTATAGCATATGGTTAGACATTTATATAGTTTAAGAAATGATTCCCCTGACTGGTCTAGTACCCACCTGACACCATACATAGTTACTACTGACTATAGTCCCTACGCTTTACTTTACATCCCTATGACTATTTTGTAAGTACCAATTTGTACCCCCTCCCAACTTATCACCCTGATACATCTAGTGTCCATCTGACACCATATATAGTTATCACAATATTATTGACTATATTCCTTATGCTATTCCCTACATCCCAATAACTACTTTGTAACAACCAGTTTGTACTTCATAATCCCTTCCCCCTTTTTTCACCCACATCCCCAAGCCCTCTCCCACCTGGCAACCATCAAAATGTTCTCTGTGACTGGATTAAGAAACTGTGGTACATTTACACAATGGAGTATTACGCAGCTATAAAGAAGAAAGAAATCGTACCATTTGCAACGATATGGATGGACCTAGAGAACATTATGTTCAATGAAATAAGTCAGTCAGAGAAAGACAAATACCATATGATCTCACTTATATGTGGAATCTAAAGAACTGAATAAACGAGCAATGTAAACAGAAATAGTCTTAGAGTCACAAAGAAAAAACTAATGAGGGCTAGATGGGATGGGGATGGGCATAAGGGAGAAGGGAAAGGGACAAGGCAACACAAATTGATAACTACAATACTACTGCAGAGACAAAAGAGACAGTTTAGGGAATATAATCAATAAGACTGTAAATATTTCTTTTTAGGAGAACAGAAGGACGCATGTCTTTTTAGGGAGACCACTTCATGGATGGTGTAGTGGCCTTACCACTGCACTGTACATCTGAAGCTGCTGCTGAATAATATTACATGTCAACTATAATTTAACACATATATAGTCATGGGATGTGGAATATAGTGTAGGGATGGAGTCAATGGAATTGTAATAGTTATGTATGATATCGGGGGTGGGGGAGCAAGGGAGGAGGGAGGGGGGAGTCACTTTGTAAGGAGTGAAAAAAATAACTATTGCATTGTTATGTACATCTGTAACTAATAATAATAATAATAATAATAAAGTTTTTTAAAAAATAATAAAGTATTTGAAAAAAAAATTCTCTGTATCTGTGACTGTTTGTTTTGTTTGTTCATTCATTTGGTTCTTTAGATTCCACATATGCATATAAGTGAAATCACATTGCATCTGTCTTTGTCTGACACTGTACTCAGCACAGTACCCTCCAGATCCATCCACACCCTTGCTAATGGCAAGAACCCATCCCCTTTCCTGGCTGAGCAATATTCCACTGTATATATGTACCACCTCCTCTTTATCCATTCATCCATCAACAGACACCCAGACTGACTCTACAACTTGGCCATTGTAAACAATGCTACATTGAACATATGGATGCACATATCCCCTCAAGTAGCGTTTTGGGTTTCTTCGGATAAATATCTAGAGTAGGATTACTGGGTCCTTCTTTGTCTCTTGTTATTGCCTTTGTTTTAAAGTCTATTTTGGGCCGGCCAAGTGGCGCGGCGGTTAAGCGCTGGCTTGGGAAGCCAGCGGCCCCGGTTCAGGTCCCACATATGAGGGCCAGTGACACTGCCTTCAAAACAAACAAACAAACAAATAAAGTCTGTTTTGTCTGGTATGAGTATTGCTATCCCAGTTTTTTTTTTTTCATTTCCATTTTCATGGAATACTTTTTTCCATCCCTTTATTTTCTGTCTGTATGTGTCTTTCAACCTGAAGTGAGTCTCCTGTAGACAGCATATGTAAGGGTTTTGCTTTCTTATCCATTCATCCCTCCTATGTCTTTTGATTGGAGGATTTAATCCATTTACAGTGAAAGTAACTGTTGATAAATATGTAGCTATTGCCATTTTATTACTCATAATTTTGATTTTCTTTTCTTCATTTTAAAAATGTCGCTCTAGGGGCCGGCCGAGTGGCGTATTGGTTAAGCGCTGGTTTTGGGATGCCAGCGGCCCCGGTTCGGATCCCACATGAGGGCCAGTGACACTGCCCTCTACAGCTAACAACAGCTCCACCTGGAGCTGGGCTGTGCGAGCCCCGGTGATGGTGTGGGCTGCAGCCCCTGCTGCAGTGGGCTGCCATAGGCTACAGTGAGTGGCCCGCAGCCAGCGTGAGCGGCTGGCAGCCAAGCGTGAGCTGCCAATAGCCGCCATGAGCGACATCCAGAGGCCAGCGACCGATCTGCCTCATCCGGGAAGAGCGCAATGACGATACCAACAATGAAGCAACATCCTCCGCAACTAAACTGAAGAACAAAAAGACAGCAACTTGTCTGTTCCCCTTCCCCGATTCCCCAACGCTGTTCCCCTCCACCAATTCCCCAATAAAAATCTTTAAAAAAAAAATAAAAATAAATAAAAATAAATAAAACAATAAAAATAAAAATGTCACTCTAACATTCCTTGTAATACTGCTTTGGTGATGATGAACTCCTTTAGCTTTTTCTTGTCTGGGGAGCTCTTTATCTGTTCTTCAACTTTAAATAATAAACTTGCTGGGCAGAGTACCCTTGGTTGTAGGTCTTTGTTTTTTATCACATTGAATATTTCTAACAATCCCTTCTGGCTTGCAAAGTTTCTTTTCAGAAATCAGCTGATAGTCTTGTGAGATCTCCCATATAAGAAACTAATTGCCTTTCTCTTGCTGCATTTAGGATTCTCTCTTTGTATTTAATCTTTACCATTTTATTTATAACGTGTCTTGGTGTTGGCCTATTTGGGTTCATGGTGTTTGATACTCTCTGTGCTTCTTGGGCTTGTATGTCAATTTCTTTCATGAGGTTAGCAAAGTTTTCAGTCATGATTTCTTCGAATAGGTTCTCAATTGTTTGCTTTGTCTCTTCTCCTTCTGGTACCCCTATGATGCAAATGTTGTTATCTTTGATGTTGTCCCAGAGGTCTCTTAAACTATCCTAATTTTTTTTTTCCTTTTGCTGTTCCAATTGGGTGTTTTCTGCTATCTTGTTTTCCCAATCACTGATTCGGTCCCCTGCTTCATCTAATCTGCTGGTGATTCCCTCTAGTGCATTCTTCATCTCAGTTATTGTATACTTCACTTCTGACTGGTTCTTTTATGGTTTCTATGTCCTTTGTTACACTTGCAATCTCTCTGTGGAAGTTCTCACTAAGTTCCGTGAGCATCCTTATAACCAGTGTTTTGAACTCTGTTTCTGGTAGGTTGTCTGCCACCATTTCATTTAGTTTTTTAATCTGACATTTTCTCCTGTTCTTTCATTTGGGATATATTTCTTTGTTTCTTCATTTTGGCTGCCTCACTGTGTTTGTTTCTATGCATTAGGTAGATCTGCTACGTCACCCAGCCTTGCCAGGTGGTCTTATGTAGTAGGTGTCCTATGGGGCCCAGTGGCACAATCTCCTTAGTCACCTGTGCTGGGTGCTCCAGGAGAGTTCCTTGTGTGGGTTGTGTGTGCCCTTCTTTTGTAGTTGAGCCTTGATTGCTGTTGGCATTGTCAATGGGTGGTATTGATCCTCAGGCTGACTGGCTGTGGGGTTTGGCCACATCCACAGCTTAAAGTCTGCATGCAGGTGGCTTAGCCCACCTAATGGGATATGCTCCAGTGGGCTCTGGTGCCTGTTGAGACCACCCTTTGTGTGTGCCACTTGTGGAACAAACTGGGTGGTGCTCTACAGTGGTCTGAAGCTAAGCTCCAAGTATGTTGGTTCTGGAGTCTCTTGGGAGGGGCTCTGGTGCAGGCCCAGGTCAGCCACTGCGTGTGACTGGCAGGGGAGTACCTGGTAGGAGCCACAAAGCAATCTACGGTTGGTCACTGCCTGTGCTGGACCTGGAGGCGAATGGGAGAAGGTGTACTGCAAACCAAGGATGGCTGGCACCAGTACCAGGTCTGGGGTAGTTCTGCAAAAAGCCAGAAAACTCTAAGGCCTGCTGTCAGCTGCTGGCTCCCTTAAGGTTTATCATCCTCTGATAAAGCCTCCTGTGGTATGAAGTTAGGTGTGGCAGGGTCTCAGTGTGAGTCACCAGGATGGAGCAAGTAGAGCTCACCAGACCAATTCAGATTCGGATTTGGCCATGGGCGTGGGGTAGGGTCAAAACAGGAGAGATGGCACCTGTCTACTTGGCTGCTTAGGAGAAGGACCCCACACAGGGAAAATGGCAACTCCCTCCAATCCCAGCCATGAAGCCACACAACTCAGTATGTCCTCCATATGTCTTACGCATCTCCCAAGTCACTGTCCCTGTACTGGAGGTAAGCATGAGTACCTGCCAATAAGAGAGTCTGTGGCAGGTTCTTTAAGAGAACATCTGGGTTTCCTGCAGCTTTCCATCCCACCTGGATAGTCAGAATCCCAACTGTTTTTCACAGCCACATGTTGTGGGGGCTCCTCTTCCCAGCACCAGTACTCTGGGCTGAGGACCCTGGTGTGTGGTGCTGGAGTCCCTCGCTCCTCTGTGGGGAACTCTGTGTCTGAGATATCCCTCCTGATTTACAACTGCCACACGGAGGTTTGGGGCCAGGCTCATCTCATGTTTCTGCCCCTCTCGTCAATCTCAACATGGCTTCTTCTTTATATCTTTAGTTAAAAAACTTCTGTTCAGCCAAATTTCAGATGGTCTCCTGGTTGATTTTTCTATAATTTAGTTGCAATTTTGATGTGTTCATGGGATGAGGCAACCACAGCATTTATCTACTCAGCCATCTTGGATTACTCTCTGCTATTTTCTATATTTTAAGAGTTCAAAATGCAGTTCAGAAATAAAGCTACAATGCCATTATGCAAAAAAAATGCAAATAAAAACTTCAGTTTTTAAGTATCAACATACTATACATTTATTATTACTTGACTTTAAAAGTCATGTAGAAGATTAATTTTACAAAACACACATATAAATATGGACCATATTTACTATGTAAAATTAATTTGTAAAGCATTACATTTTAAGTACTGGACTAAATTTAAATTAGTCTCTAAAATTGAAAAATCCTTGCCCTGATCTAGTTTTGTAGCTGAAAAATCTATGCAGGATGCTGCATTTAAAATCTTGCTGTAGGGCCGGCCAAGTGGCGTGGTGGTTAAGCGCTGGCTTGGAAAGCCAGTGGCCCCAGTTCGGGTCCCACATATGAGGGCCAGTGACACTGCCCTCAAAAAATAAAACAAAACAAAATAAAATCTTGCTGTAAGTGCCAGATAGAACTTTTTATTATTGACCAACAATTAAACTTAATAAATTATTTGCATTACATAAAAATTAATTTTTTTCCTTCTCATTCTGACTCAGAAATTAGAAAATAATTTGACAATATTTCACTTTTGTAATCAATGGTAACAGTTATGGTATATATATATCATCTCATCACTTGAGATTGTGATGGTTCCTGTTAAGAAAGGAATAAACGGATTCTCTTCCAAAACATATTTCTACTCATCCACATGCCAATTGACTACTGAAAATACATCTGTTTACATTCAATTAAATGAATGAAAATAAAATAATATGCATCAATATATGCATATGCAAATAACTATATTACAAAGTCAAGAATAATTAGTCCTAATTTATAAAATATATTTTAGTAATCATGACTTCAGTAAAATTTTTACAAAAATGGTTACTAAATGAAAGCAAACACTTATGGTACTAGCTACTAAACTGTATTTTGATAATAAAACTACTCTTTGATAGGAAACTATATAGTTTCCTCAAAGGAAAAACGCAAGTATTCTTACTATCCCAATGTATTGGTTCAGAGCTTGGAGAATGAGAACCTAGATTAAGAAGATTACTGCATATCTAAACTCTTTGATTCCTGAGTTTTGCATAGTGGTACTAAGAATTACAAGCCGTATCTGAAACAATTTATCCAAATCTGTCAGGTTCCACAATTTGGATAATGAGTTAGATAGGGAGGGCTTTCTCCAATTTCTAATTTCCAGTATCATTTGAACAATACTGATAGTCAAAACCACAATAAATCAAGCTGTTGACATCTGGGAGACCTAATATTATCATTACTGCCCTTTAAAATAGCAATTTAGCATAATTTATCAATTTTACTCTAGCCTGAGTGATGTCAGAGGCAAAACTTGACCCATTTCTCTCTAATGGGAAAACTTTACAACTGAATATTAATGTTGGTTTTAGAAAAACTGAAAAGGGAAAGGTCTAAATAAGTATATTTCAAATATGTTTGAACAATGAATGGTTTTATTTATTGAAACCTTAAAATGATAACGGTCTCCTATAAACAAAAAGTAAACTTACAAGAAAGGTTTTGGAACTCTAATTATTTTTAAAAGTCATATTTTAGTTATTTAACTACTACTGCCAAAAATAGTGTCAGATCCTTAACAGACATTTGCTGAACGTCAAAGAGTGAACAAAAATAAAAGCTGGGTTAAGAAACGGGAATGCAACACGGGGAAGAGAGAGAAGAGAGGAAATAAAGGAAGAAAACTAGGCAAACAAGAAAGGAGGGCGAAGGAGGGAGACAGGAAATGGAGGAGGGCAGACTAAATATTTCTAGTTATAAGGGATATAAAATTTCTAGTGAATCACTACTTAAACACAGATCATTTTTGTTGATTCTAACACTATAACAGCTAGAAAAGTTATTTTGTTTTTCCCATGCACAGGAGAAAAAAGCCTGTATGCTGATGAGCAATATGGTAATGATGCTGCTAGCAAAGTATGAATGTACTGAAGGAAAATCTCCACGTAGCTAAAGGCACAAATACAACTAATGTACGAAGGGCCCTGAGTGATACATTCAAAGTTCATATAAAGAAGAAATTCTAATAAGTAAAATTGCATAGAAGTGTAAAGCGTTGATTTTTGAGTGGTGCATTACCTATGACTAAGTTGTTTAAGATGGATGAATATTTGTCATGCCAGAAATGCTTTAGATGACCAAATGCATATGAGACTGGAAATAGTGTAGTATTTTATGTATGTTTAAAAATGCATACATATGTGTATGTGTGTATTTGAATGTTCCAATCTCAAGGTATGGTGAAAAGAATATTTCTTTTTAATCTCAGTTTGGAAGAAACTAGCTATAAGACATAGAATAAAATGTTTTCTTTTTCTGATTCTAATTATAAAAAACTGAGACTAGACTAGATAATCTCAAAAATTTCATTCCATTATGCCTCATGAGCACAACAGCAGGTTCAGTCAACAAAGGCAATCCAAAATGGAGAAATAGTACGAGAAAGAAGAGTTTATTAAACATTAAAAGCAATTATAATCATGAGGTCTAAATTCCACATTCACACTGGATTCAGATTTTACCAGTGTTTGAACAGCCAGTTAGACAGCCCCTCCCCACCCCCGCTGGCATCTCACCGACCTGTTGCCACCAGTGATGCACGCAGCACAAGTCCCTGTGGGCTGCTCGTTCTGCTCATAGTAATGAGCATCCACATGGGCTTCCGCAGCCTTTTTCTTCAGGATCTCCCCAAATTTATCTGTCCCGATGCATCCAAAAAACGTCGCTGCTTTGTGTGGCTGCTGGATCATCCACTGAAAAAGAGGAACATAAATAATTTTAGTAGGTCAGAAAAATGGCACACATGGTTCAGTATTCTGCCATAGACGGTGGCATAAAAGGGATACTTTGTTAGAAGCTGTGGCTGTTAAGAACGGAATTCCAATCCTGTTCTACTACTCATGATAACAAATTTGATATAACAACCACATAAAATCTTATTATACTATTTCGGGGGAGAGAAATAGAGCACAATGGTTAAGAACTCAGAATCTAAAGTCATAGACCTTAGGTCAATTCTGGCTTGATACAGAAAAATAACAGTGAGTCCCAAGAGAAGTAGTATAGTAAAGTCATTAAGAACCCAGAATCTATATTGAAGACCATCTGTCTGGGTTCAAATCATTCCTCTGCCACTAACTGGCTGTTTGAGTAAGAACATGTCATTTTGCATTTCCATGCATCATTTTCCTCATTTGTAAATGAAAACAATAATCATAAATACACCTCAAAAGGTGTAATTTAATGTACATGCATTACTGAGTCTAGTACCCAGCACATAGTAAATTATATATATACATATTAGCTGTCATTGTCACTATCATTGTCATATTTGTCATATATAATTTAAGCTAAACTACGTTCATGTCTAATAAATTGTTTTAAAGATTCCAAAATAAAGTGTTAAAAATTCTAATTCTATTATCTCATCTTTCCATTAGTCTCATAAACTTTAATTTCTTTGTTACAAATTAATAACAGTGAATTTCTTTTAAAATGCATACTTACTAGTGATATGAAAAGTGAAAAGTATGCATTTCATAATTATCTCAAATTCTTAAGATTTTTAATTAGCTATTCTAAAGCCACCATCTATTTTGTTTCTAACACTTACAGTTAGAAAAATACTAAATATACAAAGTCAAAAGACATCAAAATCTTATCACATTCTCAAATATTTGGTATATGAAAGAAATGCATATATATTTGAGAGTTAAAGGGACAAGAGAAACAAAAGGTAACAGAGAAAACTGTAAGATAAAGATACAGTAACTATATGATGATCTACCAATCCTACTTCAAGGGATTTATCCTGAAGATTCATGTCTATAAAAATATAATCACAGGGCCAGCCGAGTGGCGCGGTGGTTAAGCGCTGGCTTGGGAAGCCAGCGGCCCCAGTTCGATCCCACATGTGAGGGCCAGTGACACTGCCCTCAAAAAAAAATATATATATATAATCACATATGCATAGGTATTCTTTGAGACATCATTTGTAAAAATAAAATGTTGGAAACAATCTAAATGTCCATCCATAGAAGACTTCAATGAGAAAAACACAAATGATAAAACTGAATACAACAAAAACAAAGAAAATATCTAATTGTAATATAATCACAGAAAAAAATACAAATAACTTTTCAACATACTAATATAAGCTAAAACCACAAGATGGGTTGAGTGGTGGATTAGTTAAGTGATGGCTTGGGAGCGCGAGCTCTGAGCAGCAGGGCCCTGGTTCAGATCCCACATGAGGATCAGTGACGTTGTGTCCTCTACAGCTAAGATGGTGAACCACAGCTCAACCTGGAGCTGGGCTGCCATGAGTAGCCGGCAACGGAGTAGGCTGCAGTGGGCTGCTGTGAGCTACAGTGAGAGGCTGGCATCTGGCATGAGTGGCTGAACTGCCATGAATCGCCATGAGCTGCCGTCCAATGGCCGGCAAGTGACTGCCTCACCTGGGAAGAGTGCAACGACAATACCAACATGGGCCAGTGAAACGACGTACTCTACAATTAGACTGAAGGATCAAGGGACAGCAACTTGTCTGTTTCCCTTTCCAGATTCCCCAACGTTGATTCCCTCCCCCAATAAAATCTTTAAAAAAAAACCCCACAAAATCTTGAATTTTAATAGTAGGTTTATGGTTGGTAATGCTCTTCGTAAAACTATTTTGCATGTGTTGGATACAGCAAATGAATGTAAGATGATGGTGTCGGGATGTAGACTTGCACTGTAGAAGGGCAATATAAATATGAAATGGGGCAAGGGAAGAAGGTTCCAAGCAAGAATTCCAAGGGACACCATCATAACCAAATGATTTAACTTAGCATCATCAATAAGGTAAGAAACTATCATTATATGGTCCCTACTGTGATGCAATGAGAAATACACAGTATCACTTATGTAGTATTCATGCCAAAAATGATTAACCTGAATCTAAACATGAGAACACAATCAGACTATGTATGGCACATCATTTTATAAGCAACTGGCTTAGACTTTTAAAAGAAGGAAATGCCTAGAAAGACACCTCCAACCTCTCCCTCACAATCACAAAAAAAGGTAGGGAGAAGGACTGTTACAGATCAAAGTAAAGAAATCTGACAAATACATGCAAGGTGTAATCGTTACTGGGTCCTGCATTGAGAATTAAATCAAATAGCTATAAAGGACACTATTAGAATAATTGCTGAAATTGGAATACTACTTATTTTACATCAGAAAATAGTATTGTATCAATTCTAAATTTCTCAAACAGGATAAATAATTCAAAATGGTTCAGGGAATCTGTCTTTCTCCACCTGACTTATTTCACCTAGCATAATATTCTCTAGATCCATCCATGTCACTGCAAATGGTTATATGTGGAATCTAAAGAACAGAATGAACAAACAAATAAAACGGAAATAGACTCAGAGATATAAAGAAAAAAACAACAGTGATGGTTGCTAGATGGGAGGGGGATAGAGATGGGGGAAAAAGTAAAGGGATTAGAAAGTACAAATTAGTAGTCACAATATAGTCATGGGGCTATGAAAGAGAGTTTGGGGAACGTAATCAATAATGTAAAGATTTTATAGGGTGTCAGATGGACACTTGTCTTATGAGGGAGATGATCATTTCATCAATGGTGTAGATGCCTGACCACTGCACTGTACACCTGAAGTAGAAGCTGAATACTACCGCATGTCAACTATAAATATAAATATAGATGTAGATAGATCTATATATATATATATTGGGGGTGCCAAAAAAATTGATACAAGTGGACACTTTGGTCAACGTTGCTGAAGCAGTAGTTCGCCATAATCAGAAGTGTCTGGACACTGATGGTAACCACTTTGAGCACCTCTTGTAATTGCAGAAGTCAAATGTGACTTATATTTATCTTTTGTTATTGCTATATATTGAGTGTTACAATTTTAATAGTTTTTTTCATTTTGGCACCGTGTGTGTGTGTGTGTGTGTGTGTGTGTGTGTGTGTGTGTGTGTATACAGAGGGTGTCAAAAAATATATACACATTTTAAAAAAGGAAAAAACCAAAATAATAGGAAACTTTGTTCAGTGAAAGTGGTTATAATGTAATTCAGCCTAATTATAATAAAAATTTACATGCTCAAACTATAGTCTGAAAAGGGGGCTCTATCAAGTCACTACAGGCTTACATCTGACTTAAATTTTTTCCATTATATCAATATTACTTAAACCTGCACCACAAAAATGGACAAATAATAGAAATATTCAGCAGGTTTCATTATATAGAATTCAACTACTGAATATTTCATCACAGGAAAATGACTAACATTCTGGCTATTTTTGATGTCAGCATATCAGGACACTGCCAAAAACGTGAGAACTTTACTCCTGATCAGTGATTTTCACTCAAAAGCTAGTGCATCTAAAATGCAAGTTTAGTAAGCCAAAGGAGACACACAAAAGAAATGGAAGGCATGTGCACTGCTTCAAAGCACTTAATAACCTGAGTAAGTAAAGATGTTATAATCAAGAAAGTTGAAATAGATTTAAAATGTCAATTTTTTTAAAGCTTATAAAATAATTTGCTAAGAGTTTTGTTAAAATTTTAGCACATCTCTAACATTATTTCAAACACAATGTGTTACCAATTTCCTACCATTCTGATGTCCAATAAATAAATATTTAATGCAGGCTAAAAAGACGAAAATGACAGTGACCGTAATACAGTCACAAACACAACATTTTCAGATTCTCCAGGAAAGAGACTTAACCTTGGTCAAAATCTCTTATTATGCTACTTCTTTTAGCTAAAGCAAATTGCCTAGCCTCTCTGTTTTATATGTATAGCACATCCTTAAACTCCGATCTGTAACTTCTACTCTACTCTGAGGAAGAAGAGCGTCCAGAATCACCCTTGTGTTGTGAGTAACTAGACAACAAAACCAAAAGGAAACAACCGCAGAATTGTCAGACACTGGACATCAGGCAGAGCAGGACTGTGATCTGATAAAAAAGAGAAAGATGTGAGCCCTGACATCATGCAGGCTCTCTGCCAGGGGGCAATTTCCAAGCTATGATGCAGGGAAGAAGATGCCAAACTGACCCTGGAATTCTCACTGAAACGAGGGAACAGAGAGAGAAGTGTTCAAGGAGAGCCAGGAGAGCAGAAGTTGCAAAAAACAGTTTCAGAGAGGAATGAACGAAAATCCATATAGAGTAATTCTTGATGCTTTGGCTGGTACCAATCTGTGCATGTTTAAGGAATATGTGAGATCATAAGGAATTTATATAAATGCTCTAAGATTAAAAAGTGAGTTTATCAAGGTCTCAGAATTCAAGATCAATATATATATAAATCTAATGTAATTCTATATACTATCAAGGAACAGTTGAAAATCAAAATTAAGAAACCAATGTTATTTACAAAAGCATCAAAAAATGGAACATATCAGGACCAATTTAAGAAAACATGCATGAGCTATACATGGAACACTACAGAAGTTTGCTGAGGAAGAAAACTATATAAATAGAGAGCTATACTATGTACATGGATTAGGAAATGCAATATTCTTAAGACTGAGATTCCCCCCAAATTGATTCATAGATTCACTGCAATCCCAATCAAAATCTCAATAGGATTTCTGAAGATACCAAAAAACTGATTCTACAATCCACACTAAAATGAAAAGGAACTAGAACAGCCAAAGGTTAGGAGGTATGTCAGTGTTATGGAAACCAACATTGCTAACCCCTAATTTCTTCAAATATCATGTTGATAATATAACCTATGATCTTGTAAGCACATTTTAAGAATTAGAAATAGACTAACAAGACATGCAATTTAGTTCGGCAAATAATACCTATTATTACAGGTGGGTCACTTTTATACAGAGAATGAAAGGGCTCTTGTTATGCTGTAAGTAACTACACCTAACTGGAGAACAGGAAAGCCACAGCTATAATTGGTAACTTTAAACAAATACATGAATATAGTTGAACTCAATTTTGAAATCAGTAATAAAGGCAGAATGCCACCAGGAAACACCCAGGAAGGAGATTACTTGCAGCTGAGGGATCAGAAAAGGTTTCCAGAGATGGGTGACATTATCAACTAGTCTTTCAAGGATGGGTGTAATTTTCAAAAATGGCTGTGAACTTGAAAGAAAGTGGAGGCACAGGGCACATGTCTCCTCTCCTGTCTTGGAAATTTTATCATGGTGTTCCTAAGGTAAAAGAAATTCTATGTATTAAGTAGTTAGTCCCAAACAACTTAATAAATATTTATTCCCTAACAACTTAGCCTGTGTTGTGCACTACAAAATTCTCAAACCTTGGAATACGACACCATCCTCATTTCCTATGTCACACTGATTTTTGTGCAGTACTTTCTTTTTTTTTAAATCACAGAAACCACCTCCAATCCAGCTTTCCAAAGTATATGATACCACCAAAAGGAATGTAGAAATCTAATGTGAAAATGTAAGGAGCTAGTGGGTCATGCTGTATTTAATAGATGTCACTTTCCCTGAAAAATTTAAGATAACCCGCAGACTCAATGTGGGACCCAAGGGGTCTTAGCACACAGTTTGGGAAATAAAGGAGTATAGTGTTAACTAAAGCAATGAAAAAGAGAAATAAAGGACTATTAGGAGTGTAATGACAAAGCATTATGTGGGTAGAAAGAGACTAATGTGAAAAGTAGATCTAGGCCAGATCATTACATGACATTTTAAGAAGATTAGGCAGCATTCTGTAAGTAAAAGGGTGCAAATGAGGGTTTTTGAGCACAAGAGTGAGATAAGAGATGATGCCTATTAAGGGAGGATGAGAAAAATGATAACTGAATTTAAATAGAGGCTGAATAAATGACAATATTAAAACTTCACATCGAGTCTTTAACAACATATAGAATGATTTCTATTAAAATTAACTTCACCTTCCAGATGAATTTCCTCTTTGTCACCTATGTGTAATATTTAGAACAATATAACTGACAACAATGCTCAAGAGCTAGTCACTCCTAAAGCAATGTCATACAATTCAATTCCTAATAGAATGATGAAGAATGATACCTAGATACTAAAATAGCTGCGAGATAAGCCAAACATAAGAAATTTTATAGCAGAAAACCCAATGAGGCATTTCAGGAAAACGGTAAAGCACAACTAAAAGAAATTAAATGTCAAAACTGGGCAATAACAGCAACAAGCAGATTGCAAAGGGTGATGAGGAAATCAAAACTGAAGTAGCTGGTTAGGAAAATAGCATATATCACATAGCTTAAAGGATTGATGCTTTCAGAAGACAGCTAGGCTAGTACATGACACAGGGTGAAACACAAAATTTTCATAAATATTAAGAATCCATTCTCCCTCAATAACTACTATGTTATGCTCCTTTCCTGCCAAAACTTCCATTTCCCCTACTGGCAAGCATCTTATTAATAAAAATTGATTCCCAATAATCCTACTATTATTTCAACAATGTTTCTGTTGTTATGTCTGTTGATAAATAATACATTTTGCTGTGTATAATGCGTACATTTTTGCCCAAACCTGTGAGGGAAAAATAAGGATGTGCATTATACATGAGTAGCACTAATTATGTACCTATATAAATGTTTTCAATTCTTTTATTTATACTTATGAGTTAAAAATGTAACTCTAGAAATCAATACCCATATCCATATGCAAAATAATACCCTGGAATATGATCATCGGTTTTGTGGAACTGAGACCAACTTGCAATGATGAAGAGTTCTTGGCCTTCTATGATGCATAAATACCGTAAATTTGTTACCGGTACAGAAAATTTCTTAGACCATAATGTGTTAAAACATAAATGCTAAAATTCCTTTATAATATAAAAAACAAGTACCTAAACATAAATAAATAAAATAAAAATTTGAATTAAAAAATTAAAATGAAAGATTTTTTCCCTGAAAGTTTGGGCTAAAAATATGGGCTCACATTATACATGGCAAAATACAGTACCTGTTAACATGCATTTCTCAGAAGAGATTTTGGGAAACTTTGGCCGAGTAGGAAAAAAAAGATAAACTTTAGACTCAAATATGTGTGCATGTGTGTGTGTGTGTGTCTAGACAGACAGACAGATAGACAGACATAGATATAGATGTAGATATAGATATAGATATATTTCATCTAGTACTGTGATGGTAAATTACATACTCTATCAAAGTAAGATAATGTAAATAAAGTGTCTAAAGCAGAGCCTATTAAAGAGTACTGATGACGATATTAACAGGGCACTGAGATACAATAAAATAATTTTTAGTCTAACTTCATTCAACTCATTCAGTAGTTTTTTTTTTTTTTTTAAGATTTTATTGGGGAATTGGGGAAGGGAACAGTGTTGGGGAATTGGGGAAGGGGAACATTGTGTTTTTCCAGGACCCACCAGCTCTAAGTCAAGTTGTTGTCCTTCAATCTTACTTGTGGAGGGTGCAAGCTCAGCTCCAAGTCAGTCACCATTTTCAATCTTATTTCCGGAGGTCACAGCCCACCATGCCATGCAGGAATCAAACAGGCAACCTTGTTGTTAGGAGTATGTGCTCTCACCAGCTAACCCATCCTGCCACCGGTTGACAGTTCAGCAGTAGCTCAGCTCAGGCGCAGCTCATTGGCCCATGTGGGAATCAACCCAGGGACCCTGTTGCTCAAAGCTTGTGCTCTTAACCAACTGAGCCCCCCAGCAAGCCCTCAGCAGTATTTTCTGATCACCTATCATTTGCTAGACATTATTGTAGTAAGTTCAACAGTGTTTCTGTCTCTTTTGTAAGCTTCTTTTCTTCTCCTGATCCCTACTGTTCCACAAGCCTGCATGCAACGATTACCTGATCTTACTCTGTACCATTTTTCTCCATCTGATCTAATCTACTCCCCTGGTTTCAATTACCATCTATACACTGAAACCCCTCACCTCTATTTTTTAATTTAGACCTCTCTTCAGATAACTAACCCAAATATCTAAATGCCTAGAAACTCTACTTTGCCTACTAGATATACACTTCTACTTCTATCTCCATTATTATCACTTTAGTACATTCCACCATTTTCTCTCAATTAGACTACTGTAAAAACTTCTTCAAATTTTTTTGTTGTTGAAATATATCACATACAATAAAACTTACCAGTTTAAAGTGACATGTCAGTTGTTTCCCATATATTCACTAGGTTGTGCCAACCATCACCACTGTCTAACTTCAGAACATTTCTTCACCCCAAAAGAAATCTGTGTCATTTAGCATTCACACCTCATTCTTCTGCCATGCTACCCTCTACAACCATTTGCACAAAATTACCTCATCTCCCTGCCTTCAGCTGTGTTTCCCTCAAATCCACTGTGCTTAGAGTAATCTTTCAAAAATGTCCTTTAATACAATAGTAACCCATTTCTCTTAACCAAAGTTCAAACATAAACAACTTTATGACTGAACCAGCACATTGTATCAATCCCATCATAAAACTGTTAATTTCCACTTACTTGTAATTCCCTGTTCAACACACTTTTCCTGGCTTCTTTGGAAGAGCTATAGGGTACATTTCTACTTCAAAAGAGTGCCTGCCGTATGTATTTAATAAATATTTGTCAATTAAATGAATAAACAGAAAAGCCATAATCCTTTCTTCATAAAACTTAGAGTTTACGGTTATATAAAAATTACAGACAAAAATACATTACTCTTTATTATAAGGTATAACTGTATCTATATCTACCAGGTCTGACAAGTTCACAAACTTGTTGCAACGATGTTGCTAACCTTTGACATCAGAGGAATTATTCATTATGAATTTGTACCAACTGGACAAACAGTTAACCAAGTTTACTATTTAGAAGTGCTGAAAAGGCTGTGTGGAAAAGTTAGATGACCTGAACTTTTCACCAACAATTTATGGCTCTTGCATCACGATAATGCACCAGCTCACACGGCATTGCTTGTGAGATAGTTTTTAGCCAGTAAACAAATAACTGCATTGGTACACCCTTCCTACTCACGTGATCTGGCCCCCAATGACTTCTTTCTTTACCCGAAGATAAAGGAAATATTGAAAGGGAGACATTTTGATGACATTGAAGACATCAAGGGTAATACAACGACAGCTCTGATGGCCATTCCAGAAAAAGAGTTCCAAAATTGCTTTAAAGGCTGGACTAAGCGCTGGCATCAGTGCATAGCTTCCCAAGGGGAGTACTTCGAAGGTGACTATAGTGATATTCAGCAATGAGGTATGTGGCACTTTTTCTAGGATGAGTTTGTGAACTTAATTTCCAACCTCATATCTATAGCTATATCTATCTATCTATCTATCTATCTATCTATCTATCTATCTATCTATCGAGAGACTATTGCAGTACATGGGAGTAGCACCTATGTTAGACTTTGGGACACGGCCAAATAAAATTTCCTAAAGGAAATACGCAAAACTGTGTCCATGCTGAAACTTGCAGAAATTAAGGGTCATGTTGAGTCTTGAGTGGGATAGTTAATTTTCAGAGGAAAAAGAATGACAAAGAGGTTTAGAAGCAAAAGGAGACTCCTGGAATTAGAGAACTCAAAGTAAATTCAGTATTCCAAAAAGGATTTTGGTACCTTATAAATGCGATGAATGAGATGAACAAGGTCTTAGAATCAAAATGTTATAATCTCTTCCTTAAATCTGTATTCTAAAGACACAGTATCTTCAAAAGCACACAATAAATGCAAACTGAATATATTCCACTTGTAGATATCATTAATAATATAACCAGTAATCCAAGTTTAGTATAGAACTTGACATAAAGTTGGCACATTTTAACTATTATTATTATTACTACTACTACTATTGTATTTATGAGTATCAATAACACTTTTATAATTATTTCTAAGGCATATTATTAAATATTTAGAATACTAAGGAGGTTCATGTTTATTTTCTAAGGAGACTTATAGACTGTCTGAGATCCATAGGCTCCTATCCAGACAAGGTATGTATGAGAGGAATGGGGTAATGTATGAACTCCTTGAAATTATAAGGAAACTGATGTATTTTTCAGAGGAGAGGATTCACATATTTCATCAGATTCCTAAAAGGCATGAGGCCACTCACACGAAAAGGGACAGGACAGGGAAAAGTGTAGGGAAAACTCAGCGATAGCCAGCCTGGGAGGAAGTCTTTTCTTTTTAAGTAGAAGAGTAACAGGTTATAAGATTGTACCCAATTAACCAAGAAAGCTATTTAATACAAAGCTATTTAACCAAATTAAAAATACTGTGTAAGTTATTTTTTTTAAAAAACAACATATCTAAAATTGTTACTCAATTAATTTCTTTTTCAAAAATAAGTAGCCTCGATTTATTTCCACAGGTCTCCAAAACTAGGTGATAAATAGCATAGCACCTGAAGTTATAACAGGTTTCAGGGTTTTATTCAACCTGACTTTCACCAGGAGCCTTTAAGCAGCAAGGTTTCTATCAGATGAATAGGATATATTATACTTCTATGTTCTCCCAAGATTTGAAAAAATCATGCCTACTTTGACAATTTTAGTTTCTTACTATGCACAATGAAGTCTTTCTTTTAGGTTGGAATAAAAAGAGCTCTCTTAAGGAGAAAGCAGAACTTAAAAAAAAAATAATAACCTTCTAGAAAATGTCTGTAGAACAGAATTCAATCTATAGCATTTCTGCATTATCTGAAATAAATTCCTTTACATAATGAAATGACATAAATATAGATGGGAATAACTGATGGGGATCAGGACACACTGTTCCAAAATAGAAGAGAGTGGCTGAAAAACTGTGAGGAAATGGCAGAGGGAGAAGGTACTCTGACCTCCCCTTCCGTTCTCCCCTGAAACAGCCCATAAAACCCTCATGTCAAAAGTGCCCACCCCCCCATTCCTGGAGGAAATGATCATCCTTATCCCAAGACAAAGGGACATCAAGAAGAATCCTAACAAAAGTTCACTCAGTTTACTGCACTTGCCTCATACTCTTACTTAACCATATTTCTACAAGATTTCCCATTCTTCAACAAACCTAGCATAAAAATACTCAGGTCAAACTGTTTCTTTGAGTCTTCATTTACTTATGAAGGTGCCTGTGTCACCTAAAAGTTAGATTAAGTAAATTTGTATGCTTTGTCACTTTAATTTTCAGACCCAGCCAGGGATAATGAGAGGGTTCAGGAAAACCTTTTCTTTCCCTCCTACCCTCAAGCAACTTCAAGCTAAAGGAGATG
The DNA here is from genome assembly GCA_033961575.1 of Aselliscus stoliczkanus. Classification (NCBI taxonomy): domain Eukaryota; kingdom Metazoa; phylum Chordata; class Mammalia; order Chiroptera; family Hipposideridae; genus Aselliscus; species Aselliscus stoliczkanus. The sequence continues at coordinate 133,002,373 of CM066729.1, forward strand.
AAAGCAGCAATGGCTGCTTTGTTTATCATTTTTCCATTATACTCCAAACACTTTCACCTGACAACTTAACAATCATCGTGCTAAATCCAAATACAAACCAAAGGTTCAGAAAAAAAAAAAAAAAAAAAAAAAAAAAAGAGAGAAGAAAAAAGAAAAGAAAAAGACAAAACAAACCCACTATAATTAGCTGAAGATGCGATAGAAACAACAATATAATAAAGAGCTAAATTAGTAAGTACTATATGTTGGGCATTATGCTAATCCTTTACCTACTATGTTATCTCAGTTCATCTGAACCACTAAGCATGAGACAGATATTCCAATTTCACAGGTGAGGAAAATAGGTTAGTGGCAACGCGCAACTCTGTATGATTTTAGAAGGTATACCCAAAATCATTACTCTAGATGTGAAAGAAAGAGAAGTAATGAAGGATCATACTGGAAGGAGTATCATCAGACCTCAGACATAGTTTGCTTGGAAAACAGTAACTATGACCTTATATAAATAAATTAGTCTCTCTAGATATCATTGTCCTCAATTGTAAAAATCAGGTAATTATGATGATTTTCTAAGAGATCCATCTCTCTCTCTCTCTCTTTTTTTTTTTTAGATTTTATTGGGGAATTGGGAAAGGGGACCAGCCAAGTTGTTGTTCCTCAATCTTTGTTGTGGAGGGCGCCAATCGCCATCCCGCTGCCCATTGGCAGCTCGTGGCCTCTACATTCAAGGTGCTGTGTTCAATATCAGTTGCCGGTGGGCGTAGCCACCATCCCAAGCGGTAATCGAACCAGCAGCCTTGTTGTTAAGAGAGCACACTCTATCCATTGAGCGATCCGGGTGGCAGCTCAGTTCAAGGTGCTAGGTTCACTCTTAGTTGCGGGTGGGCATAGCCCACCATGGAACAGGCAATCTTGTTACATCAGCTGAGCCATCCTGCCACCTGCTGGCAGCTCAGCGACAGCTCAGCTTGGGCGCAGCATCACTGGCCCATGTGGTAATCAAACTGGCGGCCCTGTTGCTCAGAGCTTGAGCTCTTAAGCCAACTCTTAACCAACTGAGCCACTCGGCAGGTCCAAAGAGATCCATCTCTTAAAGCTATGAAAAAAATAGAAGAATATGCAGGACATAAAATAAGAAAATGTTAGGGCCGACTGAGTGGCTCAGTTAGTTAAGAGCTCACTCAAGAGTGTGAGCTGAGCTCTGAACAACAGCAGTTCGATGCCCAGCCTGAGCTGAGCTGCTGCTAAGCTGCCAACAGGTGGCAGGGTTACTCAGCTATAAATAAATAATAAATAAATAAATAAATAATAAATAAATAAAATAAGAAAATGTTATCATACAAGTTTATTGTGGCCAGTTAAAACTGGGCTAGAAAGCTGAAGAAAGTAGAAAACCTTTAGAGGAAAACCACAGTGGGTCTTCGGAAGTAAGACTGTCTCTCAAATGCATTTGCCCAGAAATTCTACAAAATCCACAGAGAAGTATGCCAACTAAGAACCAAAGGACAGGCGAAAATTTGAGAAAAATTTTTCTCCTTTACTATTTCTAGCATACACGTTATAAAAGGCAAAATCCCTTAAGGCAGTAAACATCTGCCCATCAACACCTATCAGAAGCAACATCAAAAATATAAGGCAAAGGTCAAGTCAAAGTTTATTGACAATGATGAACTATGACAGCCTCTATTAAATTACCCCTTCTTTCAAGGTGTATGTGATCAAAGCAGCAAAGATATTTTCACTCAGTCACATAACAAGCTATTTGATGAGAATGAAACATCTGGTCAATATCTCCTAACACTGCAATTTCATGCACAGTTAGCATTAGGGCACATTTCTTCTCTTCTTCTTACAGGGTCCATAAGGGTGGCACATATGGCTGATCATTTCATTCAAAAAGGATTCAATCCAAGGCATTACACACAATCGCCTGTGCTTTACGGTGTTTTAAGTCTACCTGCCATCGTTTTCCATCATCATTGCTCACTGCTGTTCTCCCTCTACTATAAAAGCCTGCAAATATGACAGAGCACTTAAAGCTTAACAGCTTTCCCCTACTGGAGTTATAAAGCATTTAAGGCAAAGGAAGCTATAAAGTCGCAGGTCGTTTTCTATTGTCAAAAGCCCCCAATACATTAAACTATTTACCATTTTATTTACCATTTAAGCAGAGATCTAGTACAGATAAGGAAAGTAATTTTTAATGTCAAACCAAATGCTTAACTTTTCTACATGACACATCTATGAACGTATATTCTTTTGGAAGAACTTTAAGTTATAAAAAATGACTTGAAAATATCATAGGAACATTTAAAAAATAATTTTAATTGGTTTTCAAAATTTCTTTAACTTGACAAACAGCAATTCTATATCAAGAGGATAGGGATGCTAGGATTTTTATCAGTTCCATATGATGAAAAATCCTATTGAATTCCATGCATTTGTTGTCATGGTAACAGGGCCCTTTCTTAAACAATTACTGTACTAAACCTGAACTCACACCATAGATTTCTTTTTTCCTTTTCTTCCTTTAGGATGAGCTTCAAAGGAAAAACAGGATTGGGGATGGGAGACATCTTTAAAGCTACTGTTTCACATTTCCTTTGACACATCTCCATGACAGTATTACTGTACAAGTATAGTTATCTTCTGAAAATAAGAATTTGCCTAGATGTTAATAGCTGAGTGAATTTCAATGAGGAAATATTCTTCTAGTGATAAAAAAAATCACTGATGACCATCTTACAATAAGCAATATGCAATGTCTGATGAAGGAAGGAGAATATGAAAACAATAAGAGTAAACAGAAATCTAAGTAAGAGTAATGTCCAGCACTGCTACTCTAGCAGATAATGTAAATATTTTATTTGTTCACTAATGTAGTCAGTCAATCCAATCTAAAGGTATTTATTGAATAGTTCTATGGGCCAGGCGCCACAACGGCACTGAAACACAAAGGAGAAAAAGTCATGGTCTCTATCTCTTGGAGATTCCAAATAAAACAAAACAAAATGCGAACAAAACAAAAACCTTAAACAGAGAAATAAAATAATTGTGAGAAATGCTATGAAGGAAAACACAAATAGTTGAGAAGGACAATAGGTGGGAGAGAGGGGCAAGGAAAGAATCTACTTTAAATAGATCTGTCTAAGAATATTTAAGTTAAGGCACAAAATATCAAATGAGCTCAACAGGCAAAGAATGAGCTTGGGTTTGGGGATTTTCCAAACAGAGAGAAGAGCAAGTGCAAAGACTCTGACGAGAGAGTTTGGCATATTAAAAAAATTAAGGGGCGTGCCGGCCGAGTGGCGCATTGGTTAAGCGCTGGTTTTGGGATGCCAGCGGCCCCGGTTCGGATCCCACATGAGGGCCAGTGACACTGCCCTCTACAGCTAACAACAGCTCCACCTGGAGCTGGGCTGTGCGAGCCCCAGTGATGGTGTGGGCTGCAGCCCCTGCTGCAGTGGGCTGCCATAGGCTACAGTGAGTGGCCCGCAGCCAGCGTGAGCGGCTGGCAGCCAAGCGTGAGCTGCCAATAGCCGCGATGAGCGACATCCAGAGGCCAGCGACCGATCTGCCTCATCCGGGAGGAGCGCAATGACGATACAAACAGTGAAGCAACATCCTCCGCAACTAAACTGAAGAACAAGAAGACGGCAACTTGTCTGTTCCCCTTCCCCGATTCCCCAAAGCTGTTCCCCTCCACCAATTCCCCAATAAAATCTTTAAAAAAAAAAAAAAATCAAGGGGCAGCCAGGTGGCTCAGTTGTTTAGAGCGCAAACTCTGAACAACAAGGTTGACGGTTCGATTTCCACGTGGGCCAGTGGGTTGCACCCTCTGCAACTAGATTGAAGACAACAACTTGGGCTGAGCTGTTGCTGAGCTGCGGGTGGGTGGCTGGATGGCTCAGCTGGTTAGAGCATGTGCTCTTTTTTTTTTTTTTTTAAAGATTTTATTGGGGAATTGGTGGAGGGGAACAGCGTTGGGGAATCGGAGAAGGGGAACAGACAAGTTGCCGTCTTTTTGTTCTTCAGTTTAGTTGCGGAGGATGTTGCTTCACTGTTGGTATCGTCATTGTGCTCTTCCCGGATGAGGCAGATCCGTCGCTGGCCTCTGGATGTCGCTCACCGCGGCTATTGGCAGCTCACGCTTGACTGCCAGCCGCTCACGATGGCTGCCGGCCACTCACTGTAGCCTATGGCAGCCCACTGCAGCAGGGACTGCAGCCCGCACCATCACTGGGGCTCGCACAGCCCAGCTCCAGGTGGAGCTGTTGTTAGCTGTAGAGGGCAGTGTCACTGGCCCTCATGTGGGATCCGAACCGGGGCCGCTGGCATCCCAAAACCAGCGCTTAACCAATGCGCCACTCGGCCGGCCCTAGAGCGTGTGCTCTTAACAACAAGGTTGCCGGCTCAACTCCCACATGGGATGGTGGGCTGCACCCCAGCAACTAGATTGAAAATGGCGACTGGACTTGCAGCTGAGCTGCGCCCTCCGCAACTAGACTGAAGGCCAACGACTTGACTTGGAGCTGATGGGTTCTGGAAAAAACACACTGTTACCCAACAACAACAACAACAAAAAAAACAGAAGAAAAAATTTAAAAAAAAAATCATTTGAAACTCAGTGTGGCTAGAGCTCAGTAAGGGAGATGGAGAGTAGCTAAATAAGTTCGGGAAAATATGCGGGTTCCATATCTTGTTGTCTATGGTAAGGAGAACAAATTTTATTCAAGGTGCAATAGGATGCCACTGAAGGGTTTTAAACAAGAAAGTGAAATTACCAAATGTAAATAAGGATCACTTTTGTCAGTGTATAAAGAAGTATTTTTGTACTGTGTATAAAAGGAGCAATAAGGAGATAAATTAGGAGGTATTATTCACATCCCAAATCTAGTCCTTTGGAAAAGCTTATTAGCTCTAAAGAAGAACAAAATATGCCACCCTAAAATGTGCCATTTTGGCATGTGGATTATTTTGAGATGAAGGCAATCAAGATCCAGCCAACTCAAGAAAAAAGTTTACCTCTCCCTTAACTACTTAAAAAGATTTTAGGTAGGGAGCCTGGCTCAGAAAGAGAGCTATTACCAGAGATAATTTTTATCTGAATGACCTATCTGTATGGCAGGGCAAACATCTAATTAGCAAACATCTGCTCTTCTTACTGTCCTGTGACTTACCTACCTCCCCTTTGAATCCACAAGTCTCTATCCCATTCCTTAGCTCAGGATGGCACATAAGCTTCAACTGCCAGCTTGCCCTTGGGTCTCATATTTTTATGGGGCTCCTGTATGCACAAAATTTAAAAATCTGTTTTTCTTCTGTTAATGTATCTTATATTGGTTTAATTTTTTTTTTTGAGGGCATTGTCACTGGCCCTCATATGTGGGACCCGAACCGGGGCCGCTGGCATCCCAAGCCAGCGCTTAAACCAATGTGCCACTCAGCCGGCCCCCTGGTTTAATTATTAAACCAGCCAAAGAACCTATAAGGGTGAAAGAAAATTTTTCTGCCCCAACAGCTCCATCTGAAATCTCCATCTGAAATTATTTCCAGATTTCAACCACTTTTTTTCAACCAGTTTCCATTAATTCCACTATGATCACCCATCCAAGTTACCATAACCCCTTGCCTGGAGTGTGGCAATAGTTTCCTAATCTCCTTGCTTCCATCCTTGACATTTTCCTTTTAAAATGCATGTCAATGTTTGTCATTCCTTTACTTAAAACCCTGCAATGCTCTCCCTATCACTCAGTCAGAAGCAAAAGTCATTATATTAGCCTATGAGGCCCTACAGGATCAAGCCACTCTTCGTTTACATACTGCTGCCTCTCTAACCTCATCTCTTGTGGCACTTCATATACTGCTCCAAACACACTTGGGGATTGAAAAATTTTGAAACATGCCAAGCACGTGTTCCCTTAGCAACTGCTGACATCTCTACTGTACTGGACTTCCCTGTTATGCTGATGGCTCTTCCTTCATCTTGAAAGTCTTTATTCAGATTTTATCTTCTCAACAAAATTGTTCCACATGCCCTATTTAATACTGTAGAATGTTCCTTTTGTTCCAAAATTCCCAATACCACGATCTCACTCTTGACCTTTTTATCCCTATTCTTTAACTTCTTCTAATTTGCTAATGTACTACATTCATTGTATTTCTCCTTCCCACTAAAATATGTACTCCATGAAGGCAGGAATTTTTATCTGTTTTGTTCATCAGTACATCCCCAGCACTTGTCACATAGTAGATAACCGGTGCGTATTTCATGAATTGTATCTTATTAACATATCAATAGATTCCCAGAGATCAACCGATACCAAAAATTTATTTTGATATCTATCATATTCCTAAAACATACTTATTTATTGCAAAACAAAAACAAAGTAAAATAACACAAGAATAAAATAATACTTCAATAGATATTGGTTAATAATATTATTGAAGGATTCATGTTATCACTGCTATTATTTAACAATGTTGTAGCCAGTGTAACTGTATTCTAAAATTAAAGCACTAAAAATATTGAAAAGGTGAAAACATAATATCAGTCTGCAAAAGAAATTTTTAAAAACAAAAAAGAATTTTAAAAAACAAACATCCTTATTTTCTGATTATTATAGGAAATAACTTATTTAATCTCCCTTTCACAGATGAAGAAACTGAGGCACAGAAAGAGTAAATAAGCTCCCCAGAACTTAAATCTAGACATTCTGCCAACAAAGTCCAAATCTGAACCACTCTTCTTGTAATGGTCACTGAAGGAAACACATTAAAAAATTATTATAAATAGTAAAGAGAATTTGTAAGATGTTCAGTTACTAAAACATGTGCTTTAAGAACCTTCTCATTGGGGTGGCCAAGTGGCTCAGTTGGTTAGAGCGCATGCTCTGAGAAATAGGGTCGCTGGTTTGATTCCTCACATGGACCAGTGAACTGCACCCTCCACAACTAGATTGAAAGCGATGACTTGTCTTGGAACTGGTGGGTCCTGGAAAAGCACAGTGTTCTCCAATAATATTAAAAAACAAAACAAACAAAAAAACTTTCTCATATACTAATAAGTTACTAGAAAAATAATGAGATTTAATGTACAATATGATGATTATAGTTACCACTGCTGTATGATACATATGAAATTGTTAAGATTTAAGAGAGTAGATTCTAAGAGTTGTCATCACAAGGAAAAAATCTGTTTTCTTTTTTTTTTTCCATTTCACTTTATTGTAATTATATGAGATGATGGATATTAACTAAACTTACTGTGATAACTGTTTCACTATATATGTAAGTCAAACCTTTATACTGTATAGCTGAAACTAATACAGTGTATGTGTATGTCAATTATATCTCAATAAAACTGGAAAAACTATTTTTAAAAGGAAAAATCCTACATACAATAGCAGCAAGAAGAAACCACACTTGAAGCCACTGATCAATCTTAGCATAACTAAAACTGGAACAACCAGATGTGATGGGTTACAGGGATACAGATAAGATACAGGAGAAATGATGGAGTAACACTTTTAAAAGATTCTTGTCTAAAGAAACAAAAGCTTCATCTAACCAAACCTCTAGCTCTATAAGCAAATATTAAATATAAAGCAACTGACCAAATCCAAAAAATGACATAATATATAGTACAAATAACCCAGTTTCTCTTTTTAAAAAAGTCAATGACACTTTAAAAGGTGGGAATCAGGGGCCGGCCGAGTGGCACATTGGTTAAGAGCTGGTTTGGGACGCCAGGGCGCAGGTTCGGATCTCACATATGAGGGCCAGTGACACTTCCCTCTACAGCTAACAACAGCTCCACCTGGAGCTGGGCTGTGCGAGCCCCGGCGACGATGTAGGCTGCAGCCCCTGCTGCAGTGGCCTGCCATAGGCTACAGTGAGTGGCCAGCAGCCAGCGTGAGCAGCCGGCAGCCAGCGTGAGCTGCCAATAGCCGCGATGAGCGACCATCTAGAGGCCGGCGACCGATCTGCCTCATCCGGGAAGAGCGCAATGACGATACCAACATGGGCCAGTGAAGCAACGTCCTCCGCAACTAGACTGAAGAACAAAAAGACAGCAACTTCCCCGATTCCCCAATGCTGTTCCCCTCCCCCAATTACCCAATTTAAAAAATTAAAAAAAGAAAATCTTTAATAAAGAAGGTGGGAATCAGGATAAAACTAAGCCAAAGATATAAGGTATAAAAATGCAATGCTTGAATTCTTGTTTAGATCTGGATTCAAATAAACCAAACACAAATGGATATTTTTGAAACAAATCATGAAAATATGAATATGAACTGGATAGTACATAACATTAAAAATTAATATTTTAAGGTAATAGTATGGTGGTGGAGTTTTTTTAAGGTATCATTCCTGAAAAGTCAATTTGAAGTATTTATAAATGAAGAGACAAGATATCTGGGATTTGCTTCATTGGAGAAAGGGATAAAACAATTATGGCAAAATGTTAAATTACTGAAGCTAGATAATTGGTTTATGGGGTTCGTTATACTATTCTATTTCTGTGTAGGTTTGACATTTTCTGTAATAAAAAGTTTAAAATATATGTATTATATATACACATACACAATATGGGGAGTTAAAATGAAAATCTTGATGTAGGAAAAAAAGAAGACATTTACCCTAAAAAATGTATTATAAAAATGTTATTTCTCGGGCCGGCCGAGTGGCGCATTGGTTAAGCGCTGGTTTTGGGATGCTAGCGGCACCGGTTCGGATCCCACATGAGGGCCAGTGACACTACCCTCTACAGCTAACAACAGCTCCACCTGGAGCTGGGCTGTGCGAGCCCCGGTGATAGTGTGGGCTGCAGCCCCTGCTGCAGTGGGCTGCCATAGGCTACAGTGAGTGGCCCGCAGCCAGCGTGAGCGGCTGGCAGCCAAGCGTGAGCTGCCAATAGCCGCGGTGAGCGACATCCAGAGGCCAGCGACCGATCTGCCTCATCCGGGAAAAGCGCAATGACGATACCAACAGTGAAGCAACATCCTCCGCAACTAAACTGAAGAACAAAAAGACAGCAACTTGTTTGTTCCCCTTCCCCGATTCCCCAACGCTGTTCCCCTCCGCCAATTCCCCAATAAAATCTTTAAAAAAAAAAAAAATGTTATTTCTCACCAATGCACCTATAAATTCCAATGTGATATATTTTTTTGGACTTTTTTTTATTGGGAACAGCCATGGCCATTGGTTCCAATTTGCTTTCATGCTACAATGGCACACAGTTGACTCTTTCAAGGAGGGCACAGCTCACAGTGGCCCATGTGGGAATCGAACCAGCACCCTGGTATTATCATCTCAATGCTCTAGCCAACTGAACTAACCAGTCACCATCCCCAATTGCAATATTTTGAAAACATGAATATGATCCTTAAATTCACCTGAGAGGATAATAGGAAAATACACTCTAAAAAAGATGAATAATAACAGTGGGGGAGGTAGAGGACTTACTACCAGGTCTTAAAATGTATTATTTGGCAACTGTAATTGCAATGATTTGGTAGTGACACAGAAAGAAACCATGGAAAAAACAGAGTTCAAATACAGACCCAAGTACCTATGCTAATACGAAAGGATACAGATGACATTTCATTGAGATGACGAAGAGGGAATTAATAGATTGGGCTGGGATAAGTACACAACTATGGGGGAGAGGTACTCTTTCACCTCACACGTTAACCAAAAATGTAAAAAATATAACCAGAAGGTACAAAATTCAGCTACTTATTTGAATACCTTTAAATCAGAGACAGATTTCCTAACCACGGCATGAATACCAAATAATATAAAGGAAAGTACTGATAGCTGTGACTAGGTATACACTGAAGATCACTATACAAGAAAAAGAAGTCGTGTATGGAGCAGGGGGTGGGGGAGAAAACCAGTATCCTTAATGAAAAGACACTCTCAAAAATCAGTGAGAAAAAGATCTGCAAGGTTGTCACAGGGCAATGGTGCCCATAGGTATGGGCAATGATACATACACTCCTTTAATGTGGGTGAAGAACACAATTATGTAAAAACCCGAGAGGGCTGCGCATAATAAGAAAATCAGCAGCACTTTGCAAATCCAAAAGCAATCTTCACTGGCTTTCAAATGTGTATTATGGATGCTACTTTGACGCTAGCTCCTGTTCGCAGTGAGGATGTTGTAAGGTCTTTCAAGAAGCTCCTTTGGCCATTCTCACTGTACTGCTGAGGTGCTCAGGCCATTCTGGCCCTCCTGACTGACCCTAATAAGAGACTCGAGCTTTGAGCCTGTCTATCCACCAAGTGTAATGACTAGATCATAGTTCTTAGTGCTGGATTGTAAGGCCACATGAATCAGAGGGCAATTTCCCAGGCATATCTGTATCTGACGGGCCCACATTATTTTTTTTTTTTTAAGAGGGCAGTGTCACTGGCCCTCATATGTGGGACCCGAACTGGGGCCACTGGCTTCCCAAGCTAGCACTTAACCTCCACACTACTTGGCTGGCCCAAAGCCTGAAACAACTCCTTTTTTTTTTTTTTTTGAGGGCAGTGTCACTGGTCCTTATATGTGGGACCCAAACCGGGGCCGCTGGCTTCCCAAGCCAGCGCTCGGACCCACATTTTAGTCCACCTGTATCTATTTTTACAATGAAATAAACAGCAATGGACAATAAACATACATATTTTTTTTTGCACAGGAACATAAGATAATTAAAATGTATAGAGTTCTTTTAGGAATAAAGATTTACATGCAGAGAGTTCGAGGAAAATCTTATTAGTATCTCAAGCATAACATCATCAAAACAAAAATGTTACTGGGCATCCACCATTATACAATTTTTAATCTAACAACCTTCTATTAAGCTCATATCTAAAGTACTCTGTGAGGAAGGCTGGCCGAGTGGCTCAGTTGGTTGAGAGCTTGCTCAAGAGTGCGAGCTGAGCTCTGAGCAACAGCAGTTCCATGCCCAGCCCGAGCTGAGCTGCTGCTGAGCTGCCAACAGGTGGCAGGATGGCTCAGCTAAAAAAAAATAAAATTAAATAGATAAGTAAATAAATAAATAAGTAAGTAAGTAAGTAAGTAAGTAAAGTACTCTGTGAGGGAATACAATCTTGAAAAAGACCTTGAGGAGTTCACAGTTTACTGAAGGATTGAAACAAATTCAAGTTCAATGAGCATTATATTAGAGGTATATATAAAATATTCTGAGAGCATCAAGAAGTTTGGGGAGTTATGCAAAAGTCAAAGAGAAAATGACAAATAGGCTGGTTCTTGAAGGCTGAAGATTTTACTTGACTGAGACCAAGAAAAACAAAAATAAATTATGCACAGAGAAACGTGCAAAACCACAGAGGGATGCTATGTTCATGGCTTCCTCAGGGAATTAGTAAAATGTGGGGCCTTAATCGCATATTTTATGAAGGACCAGTAGTCTGTAACATTGAAAAATCAGGCTGGGATCACAGAGTTGCATGACAAAATGTATTTTAGAAAGACAATTTTAGCAACAATGTTCAGAAAACTAACCAAAAACTGTTGGGAGACAATACACGATGGGTGTTTCACGTCTCTGTGGGTCTTTACCAGATTTTGTTCTCTCTTTTTAAAGGTGTTTATATAGCAAACATCCTTAAAAGTTAAAGATATTGGCTGGATCTCAGGGTAAAGGTTAGGCAGGTTTCCAATAGCACCTTTAAAGACTGGGGTTTTCTAAAGTCAGGATTCCTCAATCTTGATGCAAACTCGGAGCACAGCTTCCACCTCCATCAACCCCAATTGCTCCTTAGTGACTGACAATGAAAGCAGAGCCAAGGGGAATGTGAAACTCATGCAGCCTCCTGTACCTTGAGTAGAAAATTCCTGGGTCTCTGACCCAGGAGGCTCTTGTCTTCTGTCAAGATCTATGAAACTGCAGAGGACTAATTTGTTAGCTTGCAAGTGGGGTAAAATCCAAGACATTTCACAGTTACTGAAAACGACTTCTTCAAAAAAAAAGAGGAGGACCAGGACAGGACACAGGAAGACCAATTACCAGGCCATGTGGTATTAACAGAAAAAAGACAAGGATCTCAACCTGAAGAATTCTAAGGAAAGGAGAAAACAGCTATAAGAAAAAAAATATGGAGGCAAAAAGGACAAGACTTGGGACTCATTGGGTGAGGGAGAGTGCAGGCTGAGTCTGACTATAATGTCTGTAATAGATGACTGATTGACAGTTATGTGATTAATAGAGGAAGATAATCTAAGAACACAGGAGCAAGTACAATGTAAAAAAACAGAAAATGGTGAGTTTCATTTGAACATACAGAATTATGAGGATATTTTTGCAGAGGTATCTACTGGAACTTTCAAAATACCAGTTTGTAGTTCCAGAAAGAGGTCAAGAATAGAAAAAAAGCATTGACCTATTCTTGAAAAAGTGTCTGCAGACCCCTAGGAGACCCTGAGAACTGCTCAGGGGATCCACAAAGTCAACTGAATTTTCACAACAATAAGATGTTATTTGCATTTTTCACTATGTTGACATTTGTGTTTATAGTGCAAGTTCAATGATAGGTAAACTGCTGGTATCTAAAAACAAAGAAAGGCAATGGAATCAAGCTGTCCTAGTAGTCACTGAATTTTTCACAACCCTGTGTTCAAATTAAAAAGATACCAATTTAAGAATTTTTCAAAGCAAATTTTTGATTTTCAATCAAAATCATTAATTTTTAACAAATATTAACACTGAAATGCACATTTTTTTAAATACTCTGCGTAAAGAAATGGGAAGTATGAATGAAATACAATGGTTTCCTGAGGAAAAGCACTTGTGCAGTTGAGTTTCTATATGAACGGCTTTCTTATGGGAAACTATTTTTATTTGAAATAATGACTGACAGACAAATGATAGTTATTCAGACTTGGGTATTTGGCAGACATTTCCTTAAAAATGAAAAATGTAAGTCTGTCACTTAAAAAAATAACTGTCAGGACTTATTGCTAATAATAAAATTTGAGCTTTCAACTGAAAATTATAATTGTGTAAAACTCATATCCACCACGATGCGATTCTCAATACATAGAGGACTGTATTTCTAGACTGGTAGTGAAATAGACAAATGAGACATTTTACATTTCCAAGATCTGCATAATTTAATGAACAAAAACTTCGCAAATGACCATGTATTACAGTAAAATTCACGTATGGGATTAAGATTCATTCAGAGTGAACAGATCAATGCATATATTTTTTAAACGTAATAGCTTTGTTGAGATACAATTCACATACCATACACTTCACATTTAAACTGTACAATTCAGTGGTGTTTAATATATTCACAGCATTGTGCAAGTATCACTACATCAATTTTAGAACATTTTCAACACTCCAAAAAGAACCCCTCATCACTTAGCCATCACACCCTAAAACCCCTATTGCTACAAGCCCTAAGCAACCACTAACGTATTTTCTGCTGCTATAAATATGCAGAAAAATTTCACAGAGATGGAATCATAAAATATAAGGCTTCTTTCATTTAGCATAATGTATTCAAGGTTCATCCATATTGTGGCATGGATCAGTACCTCATTTCTTTCTATTGCCAATATTCTATCATACGAATACTCGACATTTTATTGGTGCATTCATCAGTTGATGGACATTTGGGTTGTTTCCACTTTTTGCTATTATGAATAATGCTGCTAAAAACATTCATGCACAAGTTTTGGGGTAAACATATGTTTTCATTTCTCTTGGGCTATATGCCTAGAATTGCTGGGTCATATGGTAAATCATTACCCATCGTATCCTTCATCTACTTTTTCAGTTGGGTTTTTCTTCTTAATGATGTCAAGAACCAAAAAATCTGTTTATATATTAGGGAGATTAACTCTTTGTCTGATATATCTTGCAAATATTGTCTTCCATTTCACCTTTGTCTATAACGCCTTTCACCTACTTTTCTTGCATTTTATGTACCTTAATCTTTATGATTATTGAGATTAGAAACAATAAGAAATTGACAGAGAATAGTAAGCCAATAAAAGGTACAGAGAAAGGATGACTCAAGGAGTTAACAAGAACAAAAAAAAGCGCTAGCTGTCCTGAAAAGTAATGGAAAAAAAGAAAGTTTCAAAATTTATGGAGTAATCGACAAGCAAAATAACTTTAACTGGGTCAATTAGGATCCCATCTTTCAAATGGCCATTGGGTCTGGCAATTGTACTATTAGTGACTTCTAGAAACAAATGTTTCCAAATAGAGATATGGTTAAGATCCCACATTGCAGTTAGTGAATAAAGAATGAGTTAAAGGTGGAGGACTGGTAATGACCATATAGTACTCTATCTAGACATCTGGTAGGGAAGGGAAAAAGGAAAAAAGATAACAGTTTGAGGTTTTAGAGAAAAAAGAAAATGGAATAGAGTTAAAAAAGCAAAATTATATAAACAAGTTTGGAGACAATGGGGAGGGAAGGTGAAGAAGCTGATACTTAATGATTTCCACTGTATTTGTAGAGAAGAATATGAGGTCATTTGCTGAGATAAGGGTAAAATGGTACAGATTGAGAAAAATTTGAACAAACAAGAGAACTGAAATAGAAATTGACAGTACTGTAGATGCAGACTTGATGTATATGAAGTATATGAGTCCCTTATAATGTCTAGAAAAATGCCTTACACTTAGATGGACTCAATGAATGCATATAAAATTTAACTAAATTTTGCATAACTAAAAATATATATGCTCTAAAAAATTTAGTTTTTATATGTGTTAAACATATTTTATGTAAACTAGTATACTAATATGATAATTACACTGTGACATGATTTCCCAAGGGGAACATATAATTCCATTTATTTAATCTCTATCACCAAATCATTTCCATAATAAAAGCAAAAGGAAAAAGTACTAAAATTGCTAATTAATGGTAAATTTGTATCTAAATACAATGACAACCTCACTAAATGTATTCACCTACTAAATGTACTTGGAAAATGATTTTTTTTTTTTTTTTAAGATTTTATTGGGGAATTGGGGGAGGAACAGCATTGGGGATTCGGGGAAGGGGAACAGACAAGTTGCTGTCTTTTTGTTCTTCAGTCTAGTTGCGGAGGACCTTGCTTCAACTGGCCCATGTTGGTATCGTCATTGCGCTCTTCCCGGATGAGGCAGATTGGTCGCTGGCCTCTGGATGGTCGCTCACCGCGGCTATTGGCAGCTCACGCTGGCTGCCGGCTGCTCACGCTGGCTGCCGGCCACTCACTGTAGCCTACGGCAGCCCACTGCAGCAGGGGCTGCAGCCTACCCTGTCACCAGGGCTCGCACAGCCCAGCTCCAGGTTGAGCTGTTGTTAGCTGTACAGTACAGTGTCACTGGCCCTCATATGTGGGATCCAAACCGGGGCCGCTGGCATCCCCAAACCAGCTCTTAAAAAATGCGCCACTCGGCCGGCCCTAAAAATGATTTTTAATTAATAAACTAACACTGGGGGAAATGGGGTGAGAATTACACAGGGATTCTCTGTACTATCTTTGAAACTTTTAATAAATCTAAAATTATTCCAAATGAGTTTATTTTTAAAAACAATAACTAATAGTTTTATATTTTTTAACTTTTTATTTTGTAATAGTTTTCTACTTACAGAAAAACTGCAAAATAATACAGAGAATTTCCATATTTCTCCCACACAGCTTTATATTATTAAGAATAATACAATTATCAAAATCATAAAATTGCTTTCATATTTTGAAGTGTTTATCTCTCATATCTTAAATATCTTTTCTGCTTCATAAGGTAGTATTTTCACTTCAAAAATTTTTTATCATAGTTTGTTGATACTCATCTCAGGTAACAAACAAAAGGACACATTTCCATTTGCAAGTTGAGTAAAAAGTGTTTTCACCTATCATTTATATTCTTCAACTTTCTAGGATGTATTTCTATTTTGGAAATGGATAACCTCCAAGTGGATGGATAACAAAGTATTATTTAAAAGTATAAAAGATTTACACTAATCTTCAAAAGAATTTCTAGAAAGAAAACCTACCATTTCCAAAAATGTCACAGGAAGAACTAAGTCAGCTTTTGAGTTCAGAAATTTGAAATAGGAGGAATACATAAAATATTATTATGATTTTCATCAATGTCCAAGATATAAGAGTGGTGGATGGTTAGTTGGACTGATCTAGAATTGGTGGCTAGACACTGTGAAACGAAAGGACACAAAACTGAGAGAAAAATTTAAGTACAGTCAAATGCACTAAGTGCAGTGAAATGGAGGCTTACAAGTACAAAGTCTAAGAGAATTTTATGATAAAAGAACTGAAATAATAGGAGAAAAACCAGGGAAAGGATAAGAGTAGAATATTAGATTTTTTAGATTTCATATACATAACTATAAGGGATGTTTATGCACAGCATATAGACATCATAGAGTGTGGTTTAAAAAGAACCAAGTTCAACAAACTCTGAAGCTAGGATGATGGCCAGGTTACAACAATGAAGTCAGACCACTAATAGTTAAATTTTTCCTTAATTTCTGGTTGAGGAATACTTGACAAGCCACAAAAAAATTTACTTAAACATCTTTAGATTATGAAAATATAGGAGAAACTATAACAAAGATGAAAAATGGTATATTATACTGTGCTTTCATTTTATCAGCTTTAGTTTTAATTAAAATCTGCATCGTAGGGCCAGTTGAGTGGCGCATTGGTTAAGAGCTGGCTTAGGATGCCAGCGGTCCCCATTCGGATCCCACATATGAGGACCAGTGACACTGCCCTCTACAGCTAAGATGGTGAACAACGGCTCCACCTGGAGCTGGGCTGCTGTGAGTCCCCAGGACGGCACAGCTGCAGCCCCAGCTACAGTGGGCTGCCATAGGCTACAGTGAGCAGCCGGCAACCAGCGTGAGCAGCCGGCAACCAGCGTGAGCAGCTGGCAGCTGGTATGAGTGAGTGGCCGTCCAGAGGCCGGCAACCGATCTGCCTCACCCGAGAAGAGCGCAATGACGATACCAACATGGGCCAGTGAAGCAATGTCCTCCACAACTATACTGAAGAACAAAAGGACAGCAACTTGTCTGTTCCCCTTCCCCAATTCCCCAACGCCGTTCCCCTCCCCCAATTCCACAATTAAAAAAATCTTAAAAAAAAAATCTGCATTTTATTCTGCTTCTGTGAGACCTACAAGAAACATTCAATTTTAAAAAATAATTGTCATGAAACTGAAATGTTAAAATAGATCAAAGACCGCAACATAAGATCTGAAACAATAAACTGCACAGAAAAAAGCATAGGTACCAAACTTAGGGACCTTGAGTTCAGAGAGATTTAATGAATTTGACCTCAAAGGCAAGGGAAGTAAAAAAAAAAACAATAAATGAAGGGAACTATATCAAACTAAAAAGCTTTTGTACTGCAAAAGAAACCACAATAAAACAAAGAGGAAACTAACCAAATGGGAGGAGATATTAGCAAACAACACCTCTGATAAGTGGTTACTATCCAAAATATATAAAGAACTCACAGAACTCAACAACAACAAAAACATACACTCCAATTTAAAAATGGGCAGAGGACCTGAATAGACACTTCTCCCAAGAAGACATACAAATGACCAACAGATATGAAAAAATGCTCAACTTCACAAGCCATTAGGAAAATGCTAATCAAAACTATAACGAGGATACCACTTCACATCTCTGAGAATGGCTTTCAACAACAAGGCAAGGAATAATAAGTGTTGGAGGGACTATGGAGAAAAAGGAACCCTCCTACACTGCTGGTGGGAATGTAAATTGGTACAAACACTATGGAAAGCAGTATGGAGGTTTCTCAAAAAATTAAGAATAGAATCACCATATGTCCCAGCAATCCCTCTTCTGAGTGTCTACCCTACAAATATGAAAACATTTATCCGTAAAGACATATATACTCTATGTTCACTGCAGCATGATTCACAATGGCCAGGAAATAGAAACAACCAAAGTGTCTTTCAATAGATGACTGGATATAGAAGATATGGTACATACATACAATGCAATGTTGTTTGGTCATAAGATGAAATACTGCCATTTGTGACAACATGGGTGGATCTTGAGATTATCATGCTAAGTGAAATAAATCAGACAGAAAATGTCGAGAACCATATAACTTCACTCATATGTAGGATATAATACTGAAAACAACAAACGAACAAGAAAAACAAACAAAAATTCACAGACAACAGTTTAGTGGCTACCCAATGGTAAGGGGGAAGAGATGGTCAAAGAGGATCAAATATATGGTGATGGAAGGAGAACTAACTGGGTGGTGAATACGCAGTGCAATATATATTGGGTTGTCAGAAAAGTCATGACGTATTTTTTCTGTTTTTCAAAGGACATTTATTTATATAAAGAACAAAGATCAATGATATATTGCTCGTTTTGTTCAATAACCTTTTGCCATCTTTCAGTGAGCTTCATAATTCCTTGTTCATAGAAGGACCTGTCTTTATTTGCAAAAAACTGAACAAGGTGCTGATTTAATGCAAGGAGTTTTGAAGACAGCGAAACAAGTGGAAGTCTAGTATTGTGAGTATGGCCACACATCCCATCCAAGCTCCAATAATTTTTTTTTAACTTTTTTATTATTATTAGTTACAGATGTACAAAACAATGCAATAGTTATCTTTTTCACCCCTTACAAGGTGACTACCCCTCCCCCTGCCCCTGCTCCCCTACCCCTGATATCATACATATCTATTACAATTCCATTGACTCCATTCCCACACTATATTCCACATCCCATGACTATATATGTGTTAAATTATAGTTGACATATAATATTATTCGGCGGCAGCTTCAGATGTACAGTGCAGTGGTCAGGCCACTACACCGTCCATGAAGTGGTCTCCCTGACAAGACATGAGTCCTTCTGATCCCCTAAGAAAAATATTTACAACCTTATTGATTATAGCCCCTGTCTCTTGTCTCTGCAGTAGTATTGTTTAATTTTTGACGGGTAATCAAACTTGTGTGTGGTCTCGCGTTGTTGCGATGGAACACAACTCCTTTACAATTAACAAGCTCTGGGCATTTCTGGATGATAGATTCATTCAAACTGTCCAATTGCCGACAGTACACATTTGAATTGATTGTTTGGTTCCTTGGTAGGAGCTTGAAAAAACACAATACCTTTAAAATCCCACCACACTGAGAGCATAACCTTCCTCTGATAAGTGTCTGCTTCCAATGTCGTTTTAGGTGAATCATTACTTCGGGACCAAGACTGTTTGCGCACCACATTGTTGTAAACAATCCACTTCTCATCACCAGTTATTGGTCGCTTCAAAAAAGGATCGTTTTCCTCACTTTTTTTTTTTTTTGAGGGCAGTGTCACTGGCCCTCATATGTGGGACCCGAACTGGGGCCCCTGGCTTCCCAAGCCAGCACTTAACCACCACGCCACTTAGCTGGCCCCATTTTCCTCACATTTAATGAGCATATTGCAGATGTTTATACGCGCCATCAAATGAACTTCTTTAAGTTCATGCGGGACCCAAATATCGAACTTGCTTACATATCTCAGCTTCTTCAGGTGGTCGTGAAAGCTTGAATGATGGATGTTCAATATTTCTGCAATCTCTCGTGTCACGGGTTTGACTGGATCAATGCCTTTATTTTGTCATCATCAACCTCGGTGGGCCTCCCTGACCAAGGAGCGTTGTTGAGATCAAAATCACCAGCACGGAATTTTGTGAACCATCGTTGGCACTGACATTCCTGTAGACCATTGTCACCGTAAACTTTATGCAACTTTTCACAAGCCTGACGCACGTTCTTCCCTTTATGGAAGGAAACCAGTAAAATATAGCAAAAAATGCAGTTTGATCTTCCATCTTCAACTTGTTGTAAAATCTCCAAAATTCAACCGAATCACTCAATTTTTTTTTAGAATGTAGCTAGAGCTGTCAGCTGTCAAATGACATGGCAATAATATAGATGTGAATGACTCTAGTACTTCCAAAAATGAACTAGTGCCATCTGTTGCAAACATGTGTCATGACTTTTCCGACAACCCAATAGATTATGTATTATACAAATGTTCACTTGAAACCTACATAACTTTACTAATCAATTTTACCCCTATAAATTTAATTTTAAAATTTTTGAAAAGAAAAAAATTGTCTTGAAAAGGTGTATTAGCGCAGGATCACTGTTCCACAACATATTTCATTCTTACTTTTTCAAATAATGCCTAATATTATTAGCTTGAACTGAAAGTACTGTTATTCATAGAAAAAGTCTTATCTCTTCAAGAAAGTAGGGTGAGGGTGAGCAATTCAGAAGTATTTTAAAACTCAAGAAACAGAAACAGATTCTAAGCCAATGCTATAAAGAAATATTCAGCATTTGATAAATGCTCGCTGACTCAATATAGAAGGATCTAAGCATATGTACAAAATCATGCTGGGATTTAATATAAAGTCATTGTTCTGAAGAGAGCAAGAAAAAACAATGACAAAGTATAACTGATGTGAAAACATAAATGGAATTTTTATTAAAATAAAAATACTGATTATTAGGCCGGCTGAGTGGCACAGTGGTTAAGCGCTGGCTTGGGAAGCCAGCAGCCCCGGTTCGGGTCCCACATACGAGGGCCAGTGACACTGCCCTCAAAAAAAAAAAAAATACTGATTATCATGAATGTCCCATTTATTATATAAAGATTTAAATGAGAATAACAAATTATCACAGGGACACTAACTAAAAATTTAGCATATGTGGGGAAAAGGGGACCCTGCTGCACTGTTGGTGGGACTGCAGATTGGTGCAGCCACTATGGAAGTCAGTATGGAGGTATCTCAAAGAACTGGAAATAGAGCTACCTTTTGACCCAGCAATTCCACTCCTAGGTATTTATCCTGAAAAAACCAAGACACTTATTCAAAAAAAGTTATGCACCCCGATGTTCATAGCAGCACAATTTACAATAGCTAAGACTTGGAAACAACCAAAATGCCCGTCAGTAGATGACTGGATTAAGAAACTGTGGTATATTTATACAATGGAGTATTACTCCGCTATAAAGAAGAATGAAATCGTGCCATTTGCAATGATATGGATGGACCTAGAGACTATAATGTTGAGTGAAGTAAGTCAGTCAGAGAAGGACAAATACCATATGATCTCACTTATATGTGGAATATGAAAAACTGTATGAATGAGCAAAGTAAACAGAAACTGTCTCATAGATATAGAGGAAAAATCAGGGTTGCTAATTTGGAGAGGAATGGGAATGAGGGAGAAGGGGAAGGGATTAGACAGCAAAAATAGGCAACTACAATATTGCTACTGGGATAGGAAAAACAGTTTGGGGAATATAATTAATAATGTTGTAAATATTCTGTGGAATGTCAGATGATCATAGGTCTTGTTAGGAGACCATTTCATGGATGGAGTAGAGGTTTGATCACTGCACTGTATTACTAAAGTGGAGGTGGTATACCTACTGTAATTGAATATATATAGATAGTCACGGGATGTGGATTATACTGTGGAAGAGAGTCAGAGGAAGAGTAATAGATATGTATGATATGGGGGGGTGTGGGGGGGTGTATTGGGGGTGGGGGGTTTGTCACTTTGGGGGGTAAAATGTATAACTATTGCACTGTGTTGTACACCTGAAACTATTGGGGGTGGGGGGGTTGTCACTTTGAGGGGTAAAATGTATAACTATTGCACTGTGTTGTACACCTGAAACTAATTAAAAATAAAATAAAATTAAAAAAAAAAAAAATAAAAATAAAAAAAAAAATAAAAATTTAGCATAAAATACAGGCAACTATTATTTCAAGAATTATAATTCTTCATCTGCTTAACAATGAACAACTACAGACATTATATGAACTCCTAGGAGTCAACCAGCATCATTACAAATTAAAAGACATAAACGGCTACTTTGTAAAGTAGACAAAAAAATAGAATATTTTGGTTCCAGGATAATTCACTACCCATCTCTAAATAGATGGTACACAGTGGAAATTTCCTGATAGCTAAGGCATATACCTCATTAAAAGATATAATTAGTCTCCAGAAATTATATGCAATAAGAGAGTACAGGTATTCAAATAAATCTGTAAAGCAAACCCTTTAGATAAAGCAGAAAAATGTTACATCTATAAATGTTTCACTTGGAAAATACTGGAAGTCATATTTATCACATCTTTGAAAAATCTGGAGATAACATGAGTCAAATACTAAGGATGTATGATTCTCTCTTGCAAAAACTAATCTCTTTCATACATTGATTACAAATGGATATGTCAGCATTATGGCGAAACCTTCCAGTTTTTCTTGAACATAAGTCAAAATAAATACACATCCTTTCAAAATCTGTATGTTAGGAAATCTAATCTAAACCATTTCAGAAAGTTGAAGGGAACTGACTTTTTCTTTAGGGGTTGGGGAAAGGAGCATATTTTAGATTATGATTTTTCCAAATGTAAAAGTGGCTGATTTTAATTTTTCTTTTCCAAACCCTGAAGTTGTAATTGATAATACATACATTTCATTGTGAATTTATTTTTCATCAAAATGTGTTATTTGAAAAGGACACATGATGATTAAAAACATACTAATCAGTAAAGCTATCCTGAAACTAATAGTAGTTTAACATATCACAACAAGAATTGCAAAGGACTATTTTGATGCCACCTCAAAATTAGTCTATATGACCTTTTAAAAATATTAATCAAAGGTTTTTCATAATAAATACTTCTTAAATATCCTCTACTCTACACACACATATACCAAATGCACCTCTAACTATAATCTACTGGACCAATTAGAATACATTAGAAGAAATTGTAGAAAACTATCAAAAAGGCTCAAAAGATGTTGCTCACTCAAATTTTGGAGTGCTAACCCCAAAAATATGGTAGGTAAATATATTTAACAAGAAAACAAATTAGTCAAGGTTAAGCTAGTTTTGGTTTCCAAAGAAATAATGCTGATAATAACACTGTATACTACACTCATAACGTTTGTTCAGTGATGCTCAGTCATTTTTGGAGACTCATTTCCTTGTGATTAAAACTTCAGTTGACTTTAGACAACTCATTTAGTGCTATATAGACACAAATTCCTTTAGGTTTTTTTTGTTTGTTGTTTTTTTTTAAATAGCTTCACAGAGGTTTAAACGATAAAAAATTATCTATACAAATTAAAGTGTAATATTTTGTAAGTTGTGACGTATGTATATATCTGATACACAACTAATCAACTTTCACTTTTATGGATCACTCTATTGGCGTCATATCGTCATATCTAAGAAATCTGTCCACTTAATTTCATTCACTAACATTTTAGTTTTCAGTATACAGATTATATATATATCTTTAGTCATATCTGTCCCTAAGTATTTTATATTATTGATGTTATGGTAAACATTACTTTTACACAATTTCAACTTCAAATGTTTTTGGCTAGTAAAGAAGAATATACTTGCTTTTTAAAATATTGAACTTGTAGCCTGTAAACGTACTATACTCAATTAGTTCTAGCACTTTTTTGTAGATTCTATAAGATAATGTACATAAGCAATCATGTCACAGATGAATAATGACAGAATTACTTCTGCTTTTCTAATCTAAATGCTTTCCTTTTTATTGACTAATGGCTCTGGCTATAACATCCAGTACAATGTTGAATAGAAGTGGTGAAAGCAGACACCCTTGTCTTGTTCCTGATTTCAGAGGGAAAGCATTCAGATTTTCAACAATAAATATGTTACCATTGGTTCTTTATAGATGTTATTTATCAGGTTGCAAAGGTTCCTCTCTATTTGACAGTTTACAGAGTGATTTATGAGGATTGGATGCTGGATTTTGTCAAATTCCTTTTTTGCATCTATGGTCATGATCATATGGCTTTCAGGTGGGAGGGTAAATCCAGTACTTATTACTCCATCATTCTTTTAATTTTGAATAATGAAAAATATAGTTTGATTCAATGAATGTAGTCGAGTACGCAAATATACAGCTCATATTTATAAGAAAAAGATCTGCTTCTAACTCTTTATCTACTATGAATTAGTAGGCCCATAGAGAAAATGGCTAAACTCCAGCTAAATAGTTCCCAATATGCCATAACAAAATATGATTTTATATTACAATATACTGTATGATGAACAACAATAGCATTTCAGATAGAAATTTGAAGTAGACCAGTGAATTCTGACAGAGCCAGATAGTGTAAATATACAGCTCACTTAAATCAATAGCATTTATTGTGGTTATGTCTGACGTGATATTAAAAGATGAATGATGCATAGCCAATTTAATGTCAGTACATGTTCAGAAATAAATTAAGAAATATTAGTTTAAAAAAAAATACTTCCAAAGGTCAACTTGGATTGGCCTCTCTGGCTCTAACCAATTACTGTTGAGTCTTCTTATTCAGGGTACTTATGTTGTACAAAGTTGGCATGAACTTGACTTCATGAATGCTGAACCATCGCTCTTAGGAGACATACACAGTAAGGTGCCTGTGATTCTTTTGTTACAACATTTTTGTCAACCAACCAGTCTTTATAGACACATTGTTTAACTCATACATATACATATGTAAATGTAAAACTACATATAAAAATACATTTATATTTGGTACATTAACATTGAACCCATGGCATATCACCATAACACGTGCCTGAAAAGTATGTCTAGCACTGATTTTCTCTGTTAGGAACAAAACAGCCTTCGAGCACCTAGGCACACTGGACAGCATTTCAATACTACGCCTAAGGGCCATTTTAGACAACAAAACCCAAATGCAAGAAAACATGGCACTAAATACCCCACAAAAAGGACACTTGTTTATTGTGTGAGTGCTGGTACATGAAGCCGAGTGCTGCCTGGTTTCTCCTCAGAGGGTAATGTGCACATCAAGCAACTCAAATTTTTTGCTGCTCTGCATGTCTGTGAATGATTCTAAAAGTGACCTGGGTTCCGATTTTGGATTTACAAATAAATTTTTACTGAGTAGGTGAACTTGCAAATACGGATTCCATAAATAATGAGGATCGATTATATATATAGTGGGATCCACTGAGGCCTTTATCAATATTTTAAATCAGCGGTTCTTGACTATTTTTTGGGTCTTGGATTCTTTTGAGAATATGATAAAAATGTTGTATTCTCCGAAAAAATCATTCATTAAAAAAATAATTTCAGTGGATTCATGAACCTCCTAATTGTTCCATAAACAGATCTCCATTCTAACTGATAATCCATAAACCACAGTTTTTAAATGCCACATTTAGAGATTGGTAGGCAAATATATATATATATATATATATATATATATATATATATATATTTTTTTTTTTTTTTAATTGGGGAATTGGGGCAGGGGAACAGCATTGGGGATTTGGGGAAGGGGAACAGACAAGTTGCTTTTTGTTCTTCAGTCTAGTTGTGGAGGACGTTGCTTCACTGGCTCATGTTGGTATCGTCATTGCGCTCTTCCTGGATGAGGCAGATCAGTCGCTGGCCTCTGGATGGTCGCTCACCGCAGCTATTGGCAGCTCATGCTGGCTGCCAGCCGCTCAAGCTGGCTGCCGGCCACTCACTGTAGCCTGGTAGCCCACTGCAGCAGGGGCTGCAGCCTACACCATCGCCAGGGCTTGCACAGCCCAGTTCCAGGTGGAGCTGTTGTTAGCTGTAGAGGGCAGTGTCACTGGCCCTCATATGTGGGATCCGAACGGGGCCGCTGGCATCCCAAAACCAGCTCTTAACCAATGCGCCACTCGGCTGGCCCTAGGCAAAGAATTTTTAAAGCATCTCTTGATAATCATTTTAGATTTCAACTACTAATAAATTCTTCCTATTTACAAAATAGTCACTAATGTACATATCATCAGCTTACGTTTTCTGACTGCCTAGTACACAAAGGATTGGGGTTTACCAGCTAGACAGAATATACAGTGTCATAGAGGATAAAATGCCCGTGTAGTTTTCATCCTTTCCAGAGCAAGTATTTCTTGCCTTTCTTGTAGAATTATTATTTCTTTAAAAATCTACAAAACATCATAAAAGCAATACATAAATTAATTTAGGAAGCTCTTCTTGAGTCTTAAAATGCCCCAATTTTGGTATATGAGCATATCAAGTGTAAGGTTTCATAGCACATTGATATTTATGTCAGCTTTATAATTTTATTTGGTTCTCTACATATGAAATATCTAAAATGTTGATTGTAATCCAGCATCCCTTTAGCTTCAAGGAAAAACCTTGACTGTGAAAAACACTTTTAAATCTGACTTACAACTGACATATTAACCTAAAAAATGTTTGTGAAGTACTAATGTGGAAGCAAGCAATATCTTTTAAGAGGAAAAAAGTACACAAATAACAGCAATTACTTCAGTAATAACTAATGGCAACTAGTTAATTGAAAAAGGAATTTATACCCTTTAAATAATTGTATATTAGAGTATAAAGAACGCCTAAGTGGAAATGTTCTGTGTTAAAATTTTCAAAAGGTACTGAGTATTTTAGTATAAATATCAAAAAAATGATTTTAATGCTTTTTAAGTAGAGAGATGCTGATAATGTTAAAGTAATTATAAACAGTGAAGACTATAGTTACAGAGAATTCAAAGGTCAAAATGTGGCTCTGCTTTGATAATCAGTAAATCTAGCAAAATCCTGGATCTGTATCATTTAAAAGATATTTCTAGGCTAAAAACAGAAAGACTAGCAACCAAATTTAAAAATGGTTAAATAAGCTGAAAAGACATTTCTCCAAAGAACATTTACAAATGGCCAATAAACACTTAAAAAGATATCCAATATTATTAGCTAATAGGGAAAGACACATCAAAAGCATAATGAAGTACTAGTTTATACACACCAGGTAGGCCATCTCAAACAAACAAACAAAAATAACAAGTGTCGGCAAGTTCGAACACAATTTGGAACCCTCGTACATGAGGTGAAAAACATAAATTAGTGCAGTCACTGTGGAAACCAGTTTGAAGATTCCTTGTAAAGTTACATGTAGTTTTACCATATGACCCACCAATTAAACTCCCAGGGATATACCCAAACAAATCAAAAACAGGTATTCAAAAGGCAGAAACAATTTTTTACTATCTATGAAGGAATTGTGTAGGCATTACAAAAATGCAATTTTTCCTGCAAAAGAAAATTCACATAGATACTGGAATATTTCTGTGAGAGTCAATAAGGCTGTGCAAGTGATTCATTTCAGGGCAGCATAGAAACTGTTATACTGATAAGAAGATAAAAATTACTATCTTCCCTCTGGCAGGATCTTATTCCAGATGTTCAGGAAAATGATGAGTTCACTTTTTCTTAATCCCATATGAAACTTCTGATCAACAGTGGTAATCAGTAGAGAAACTAACCAAAGCCACAGGTTTAGTTCCTTGTATTACACTTCATACACCAATTTGTTGAATACGTATTTTCAAATATTGTTTTTCAAAATGGTGCTTTTAACACTTTGTAAGCAGGCATAAAAAGCTATATGACGAGTTTACTCGTTTCCCGCAAAAAATGTGTTAAAAAACAAACAAACCCTTTTTTTAATGCAGAAGGATTTAGAGCATTTAAAAAACTTTCTGTTCTATGTCCTTTTTTTTTAGCAGGGAGAAGGAGGTAATTCAGAAGAGCATTTTTTAAATCTCTAAGTAACCCTTGAGGATTTCCAGTTAAGATGGCAGAGTAGGTAAATGCTGTGCTTGCCTCCCCTCACAACCAGATCGAAATTACAACTAAACTACAGGACAATGATCATAGAGAATCGCCTGAAATCTAGCTGGACAGAAGTCCTACAACTATAAGCATACAGAAGAAGGCACCTCAAATCTGGTAGGAGTGGCAGAGAAGTTAAATGGGATGGTCCCACAGCCGTGTATGGCAAGTGAAAATCAGGAGGGATATCTTGGCTCCAGAGGTCCCACTGAGGACCGAGGATTACAAGTCCCACACCAGGCTCCAGCCCAAGGTTCCAGTGCCAGGAAGAGAAGCCCCCACAACTTCTGGCTGTGAAAACGAGCAGAGATTGTGGCTGGCTGAGACAGAGGGCAGCTAGAATCCCAGGTGTTCCTATTAAAGGTTAAAGACAAAGAATCTTAAGAGCAGCAAGAGAAAAGCAGTTAGTTACCTACAAGGGAGCTTCCACAAGACTGTCAGTTGATTTCTCAACAGAAACTCTGTGGCCAGAAGGGACTGACAGGAAATATTCAAAGTGATGAAAAGGACAGACCTACAACGAAGATTGCACAGCAAAGCTATAATTTAGAATTGAAAGACTGATAAAGAGTTTCCCAGATAAAAAAACTAAAGGAGTTCATCAATAAGCAATGTTAAAGGGACTTCTTCAATAATAATAAAAAAGATCAAAGATATGAATAATAAAATGGCAACTACGTATCTATCAATTATTTTAAATGTAAATGGATAAATGTTGCAATCAAAACGTAGGGTGGCTGAATGGATAAAAAAGCAAGACCCTTACATATGCTGCCTACAAGAGACTCACTTCAGATCGAAAGACACACACAGACTGACAGTACAGGGACGGAAAAAGATATTTCATAAAAATGGAAACAAACAAAAAAAGCTGGGTTAGCAATACTTATACCAGACAAAATGACTTTAAAACAAAGGCTATTATCCAAAGAAACCTGAAACACTACTTTGAAGGGACATGTGTATCCATATATTCATTGCAGTATTATTTACAATAGCCAAGATATGGAGGCAACCTAGGTGTCCAACAATGCATAAATGGATAAAGAGGCGAGATATATATATATATATATATATATATATATATATATATATATATATATATATAGAATAGTACCCAACCATGTAAAAGAATGAAATCTTGCCATCTGCAACAACATGGATGGACCTAGAGAATATTTATGCTGAGTGAAGTAAGTCAGACAGAGAAAGACAAATGCCATATGATTTCACTTATATGTGGAATCTAAAGAACAAATAAACAAATTCATTAATACAGAACATTTTTATGGTTGCCAGATAGAAAGGGGGTGGGGAGTGGGTGAAAAAGGGAAAGGGATTAATAAGCACAAATTGGTAGTTACAAAATAGTCACGGGAATGTAGGGTATAGCATAAGGGATATAGTCAATAATATTGTGATAACTATGTATGGTGTCAGATTAACCCTATAAGTTATATATTGGGTTGTCGAAAAAGTCATGATGTATTTTTTTCTATGTTTTTTGTTGCAAAAATGCGTCATGACTTTTCCCACAACCCAATATGTGTAAATGTCTAATCACTATGTTGTACACCTATAACTAATGTAAAATTGTATGTCAACTCAAAATGAAAAATAAAATAATTATCAAAAAATAAAATAAAATAAATCCCTAAGGAACTCAATATACAAAATCAAATAAACTGAACATTTCAAAAACAAATATTCTTTTTGCATTATTACATTTGCTTTTAACTTTGCATTTAAATGATTTTAGGGTTTTCTTTCCACTTTTAGGAGAGTATTTTCTTTTAAAATACAAAGCAAAATAGAAGAAATGTAAGTCAAAAGTCAGATTGATTAGAAACTGGAAATCACTGAAAATTTAGACAAGCTTGCATTAATTATAAGCTTTAATCAATTACATTGGATGAAGCCCTCCCATGTTATAATTATATGCTATTATAATTGTAAAACACCTATCAATATCACTAGTGGCATGCAATTCTAAATGGCAATGAACTATAAATATCAAATTTTAATCTATCAGAGAAAAATCTAAGTGGCACATAAACTTAACTTAAAAATTATGGTTATGTTTAATACTTATTTCTCCATACCAGAAGATAACCTTATAAAATGTAACTATTATACACATTATTCAATAAGATTTAAATCCAGTGTACACAGAACTACAAATCACTATTTTTACTTGTTTTCATGCTATGTATGAAAATATGGAAAGTAAACATGAACTTTTAACTCATTAGATAACAGGAATTTTTAAATGCAACAAAGCTTAAGTTTATTCAAATGTTTTTCTCAAAGGCCTTATTAAAAATAATTGGGTTTCATATAAAGAGTAGAAGATATTTTATGGACTAGTTATTGAGAATACTGATCCCATGAATATAAGATAATGGGACAAATGTCACATTTTCACATCAAAAGTTCTGATGGTTACAGATAAAAGACATTTATGTTTGTCTAGAGGAGACACATTTTAATTAAAAGTTACAAATAAATTGAAAATAAAAGAGTGAAAAAAGATATATCAGACAAATAACCACAAGAGAGCTGAAGGGGTTATACTAATATTAAACAAAACAGACAAAAAAACAAATTAGGTAATGTAGATGAAATGGACAAATGTCCAGAAAGACCCAAACTACTGAAACTGACACAAGGTTAAAAGGTTAAATAGGTAATCTGAATACACCTATACAACAGGGAAGAGACTGAATTTGTAATTAAAAAAAAAAAAAAAGACTATACCCATAAAAAAAAAGCCAAGGCCCAGGTGGTTTCACCACTGAATTCCAACCAACATTTAAAGAAGAATTAGTACCTCTTCGTCACAAACTTTCCAAAAAATAGAAAAAGAAACACATCCCAACTCATTTTATGAGGCCAGTATTATCATGATACCAAAACCAGACACAGAAATCACAAGAAAAAAAACTACACACCAATATCTATTATGATATGATGTAAAAATCCTCAATAAAATACTAGTAAAATAAATCCAGCAACATCTGAAAAGAATTGTATAACAAGACCAAGTGAGATTTATTCTAGGAATGCTAGGATGGTTTAACATCTCAAAATCAGTTAATGTAATACATCATATCAATTGAACAGAAAACAAAAATCACAGTCATCACAACAGATGCAGAAAAAGCATCTAGCAAAAAACAGTTTCAAGTTAAAAGCACTCAACAAATTTAGGAATAGAAGGACACTTCCTAAATCTGATAAAAGGCATCTCAGAAAAACCCACAGTAAAGACGACCATGGTGAATGACTGGATGCTTTTGTCCTCAAATGAAGAACAAGAACAAGACAAGGATGTCTGCTCTCATGCTTCTCTTTAACATTATAGTAGAGGTGTTAGTCAAACAATCAAGAAGGAAGGGAGGAAGGCCAGGAGGGAGGGAGGGAGGGAGGGAGGAAAGGCTTTCAGATTTGGGGGAAAAAAAGAAGTAAAACTATCTCTTTTTTGCAGATAACATGTTTTGTATACAGAAAATCCTAAGAAATTCACTGAAAAAAATAGAATAAATGAGTTCAGAAAGGCTACAGGGTACAAGATCAATATTTAAAAAAACAATTGCGTCTCTATACACTTGCAATGACCAATAAAAAGTTAAATTATAGAAACAATTCAATTTACAATAATATCAAAAAGAAAAAATAATTGGGAGTACATTTTTTTAAGTTAGTTTCAGGTGTATGAAACAATGTAATAGCTAGACATTTACACCCCTCACAAAGTGATAACCCCCTCCCCCAATCTACTACCCCTCTGACATCATATACAGCTGTTACAATTCCATTGACTCTAATTCCTATGCTGTACTCCACATCCTGTGACTATAGATATAGATATAGAGATCTCAAATTATAGTTGGCATTCAGTGTTATTCAGCTTCAGCTTCAGGTATACAGTGCAATGGAATATATTTTTTAACTTGCAAAATTTAGATTCTGAAATCTACAAAACACTGTTGAAAGAATTTAAAGACCTAAGTAACTGGAAAAATATCCCATGTTTATGGATCAGTAGACTTAACATCATTAACATGGCCAATACTACCTATATTGATCCCTATCAGAATCCATGCTGTATTCTTTGTAGAAACTGACAAGCTGATTCCAAACTATATCCTAGATTTTACAGAACAGTCCAGACTCCTCTTTATCAAAGCAAACGGTATATATGCCTTCATTTTCATAGAGATCTATTTGCTTACAATTTTGAATAGTCACATTCTGAGTTCCTAAACTAGGAACTCATAAAGAATTACAAGAAACCCAGAATAAACATGAGGAAGGACTTGAGTGGAGTATGGTAGTTAAACAATACAGAGTTTCTTTTTGAGGTGATAAAAATGTACTAAAATTGACACTAGTTGTGGTTACACACATCTATAAATACACTAAAAAACGATGGAATTGCATCCTTTAAATAGTAACAAAGCTACTTTTTTTAAGTAGCATGAGACAAAAGTTAAAGAGTAGTTTAAAGGTACCAAGGAGTGGTGACATTTGTGCTTTGTATATGTTTGATTGTTCTCTAAGTCTTTAAAATTTTGAAAATACATATATAGCAACAATTAATCACAACAGCACAAACCTGAGCACGCTGGTTTTGTATTGCATATTTCAGTACTAAGGAAGTTCATAAATGAACAACTGTCAAAACAATTTTCAAAACAATGACAGTCAAATAAATAAATATACAAAACTCCAAGAACTGTTAGTTGCATTATGTAAGCAACTACATGACATGGGGAATTAGCATGAGAGCCAACACATGGTGGACTCTGGATTAAGGAAGTCCAAACATATAAATCTTTGAAGAAGCCATAAATAGACAACAAAACACATGAACAAACAACGAAAAGAGGGACAGCAAGAAGCAAGGGTAATAATTGCAAAAATCCTTTCAATATATGTAAAATACTATGGCACATACAAGAAATCTTGGCAAAAGCATAATAAAAATAAAATTTACATTTGAAAGAAACAAATTCAGGATATCACTTTGAAATACAGGACATCACTTTGAATATACTTGTGCTAGAATACTATCAAGGAGATGAAAAATAACTATAAGCAAAAAACCATAACTTTGGATGTCACAAGCTATAGCACAAGCAAATGAGGACAAGTGTTCATCAATCAGTCCAGTCATAAAATTTCTCTCACTCTGACATAAATGGTATGGTATATGTCTAATGAATAGAGTTAACCTTAATAATCATTAAGAAGTATTTCTTAGGGGAGAAGTTCATGGTATTTTTTTGAAAGTATCTGAAAGATAATGTCCAATGTTCTACATGTCATACTATTCCTGGTATAATTACGTTTTGCAAATGAGCAACAATTAAATGTTGATTAAATAAATTGCTCCTGTATAAACTTGCCAGCCATTTAATATTTCAAAATTATTTATTTCAAATTGGTAATACAGAGGATGTTATTTTAGAAAGGATTGAAACAGTAAGGAAACACATGGAGTGCGAAACAATTCTCCCACAAAAATCAATTATTCCTTAGGTTTCCCCTACTGGATGCAGCTTAATATATATATTTAACTTAATTTCCATTTCTATTTGTTTATTTCTTGACTCTACTCAGATCCCTGAATCTGTGAATCTGTGTATCTGGATTATATATATACACTGAAACTATATCCTAGATTTTACAGAACAGTCCAGACTCCTCTTTATCAAAGCAAACGGTATATATGCCTTCATTTTCATAGAGATCTATTTGCTTACAATTTTGAATAGTCACATTCTGAGTTCCTAAACTAGGTACCAGAATACATTATATGAAACCTGGTTTAGAAATATTTTAAAAATCAAAAGTCTCTAGTTGCAGAAAACTGTCATACTACTCACACTGTCAAAAAGTATATGGGAATTTAGGGAAACCACCGAGATTTTTCTCATATAATATAAACAATACAAAATGCAGAGAGATAATGAAACATTGAAAACATTTCCTTAGATTTTTAACCTTTTCCTTACCCTCAACACTCACCATGAAACACTATTTTACCGGTCATAGAGAGAACCCTAAAATTATGCTAAATGAATATAAATCAACATGTATTTTTTAATGAAACTAAAGACAATTTATAGTAATAGGACCCACTAATAGTTTAAGGTCCTTCATATATGAGAAGAACAATTCTTCAAAATAGAAGGGAATTTCATCACCTGGTTTAAAAATAACGAAATAAAGAGCAGAACAGACAAGACTCTTCTTGGCCTCTGGCTTCCTTCAATATAGAAGACGTATTATAAAGGAAAAGAGTAAGCTAGCATTGATATAGTAAAGAAACCTCCACTTTAATAAATCATTTTTTCAGGAAAAGGAGAAGTCTGCAAAATCTGTGAAGGTGATTTATCTTCAGGTGAATAAAATGAACAGCAATTGATCTTGTACCTAGGGAGTGATTCTTCTTCTACCAGTTACAAATATATCTCTGTTAAATATCACTAGAATAGATTGGGTGGTCTCATGTTTTGAATAATTTATTTGTACATTTAAGATTTAGGATGCATTTTCAAGTTTTATACCAAATGCCACCGTTTCAGTTGGGTTATTAACGTGCCCGTTATTTGGTCACTTTGAACACCTGTAAAAAGGATCCAGCTTGTGTAGAGCAGATCAGAGTGGCACCAAACACAGATCTGGGCAAAAGGGGAGGGTCAAAGACAAGGCCACCACAAAACAGTGATTTTTAAGCTGAGACATATGAAATGGGTACAGATTGGTCAAGTGAAGGAAAAGAACATTATAGGCAGAGGAGATAGTATGTTTATGCCAATGAAATGGGTGGCCACCGAAAGTTTCAACAGGATAACTTCTGAAGAAATCATGAGTGTCCTCTAATTTAATCTATAAAGTGGATCATTTTGAAAAGAAAACTATTTTATTTATATCTGTGATCCTGGAATTCTGTGAAGAGGTTAAAAAAGTAAAAGACATACGAAAAATAGTTTATAAAGTTTATTTTCATGCAATTAATTAGTTTCATAGGCTTTTAAGTCCTTGTTTAATATATATATATATATATATACATACACACACACGCATATAAAACATGATTATTCTGTCATTGAGAAAGAATTAGCTTAGATATAAATACACAAAGGATGTGAATAAACGGGACTTACTAAATGACCAATTACTAACTTTAGATTCATTAGAAGTTGCAAAAATAGTACAGAAGGCTCCTTTGCTGTCTTCTCCCAGCTTCCCCTAACCATAATACATTACATGACCATAGTCTATTTTCAAACCCAGGAACTTGACATTGGTACAATACTAAAGACCTTATTCAGATTTCACTAGTTTTTATACACACTCTTGTTTGTGTATGTGCATGCGCGCAGTCTGTGAAATCTTATCAGCTATACAGATTTCTGCAACCTCTACCACAGTCAAGATGCGGTAACTGCTACATCACCACCAAGAAGCCCCCTTGGCCAGCGCCTTTATAAGCTACACTATTCCCTTTCTCCCTCATCATTAAACCGGGCAACCATGCTTCTGTTTTCCAAGACTACAATTTTTTAAAAAAATATCAAGAACATTACATAGTAAGATTCATACAATTTGTAACCTTTTGAGATTGGCTTTTTTCACTCAGTACAAGGCCCTTGATATCCACGTAAATTGTTGTCTGTATCAATACCTTATTCCTTTTACAACTGAATAGTATTCCATGATATAGATATATCACAGCTTGTTTATCCACTCACCCAGTGAAGGCTATTTGGATTGTTTCCATTTTGGGGCAATCATAAATAAAACTGCTTGTGTAACAAGTGTTTGTGTAACAAGTTTTTGCAGGAACGTAGTTTTTATTTCTCTATAATAAACACTCAGGAATGTGACTGGTGAGTCATATGGAAATGTATATTTAATTTTATAAAAAACGCTAAACTGTTTTCCAGTGTGGCTGTGTCATTTTACATTCCGACCAGCAATGTATGAGAGTCCAGTCATTCCACATTCTCACCAGCACTAGTTATTGTCAGTATTTTTAATTTTAGCTATTTGAATATATATGCAATAGTTTGTGATTTTAATTTGCACTTCTCTGATGGCTAAAGATACTGAAAATGTTTTATATGCTTACGTGCCATCTTATACATCCTCTCTTATCATTAACATTTTAAAATACATGATCTGAAGAGGGCATATCCAATAATATCACCAAGTGTGCAGTTAGTAAGCTCTTCTAGGTAATTTAATAGTATGACAACAGAGATAAATATACAAAAAGCTAATGAAGCTGGGTGAACAAAACATGGAGATAAAGACATATAATCTAACTTATTTTGAAAATATCATTATAGGGATGACTTGAGTAAAGCTATTTATTATGATAACCCAAGAAACAGACTTAAAATCATAGGACATCAAATGCTGTCAGTGGCCCTGCCATAGCCTGTGGACCTAACCATTTCTCCCCTTGCTCCAGATTACTTCCAAGAACTAGAATCTTCCTCTCTGTGCCCGAGGGCTTTTCCCCTGAACTGGTGAAAACTGCTACACCAATCAAAGCACTAAGCAAGTGCAGGGTCCTCTGGACTGCACTCCACAACCAAAAACAGGAAATAAATTCACACTTCTGGTGAGTTAATTCTGAAACCAATGTTGACACTATTTTTTTTCAAAATTTCCCCACAAGATAAAGCTTCAGTGATTTATCATGGTAGTAACTTAGTAACTTTTATTAGCTGCATTGTATTCCCTGAATCACCTCCTGCCACTCTGGCCAGTGTTACCTATATCTCCCAAAAGGCTATTTGTTCTAAAATTCTTGTGCTAAGTTCTGCTGGGAAAACCTATGAGTACATAATTTAAACCATCCACCATAACAAAATGAGTCTCATTAAGACAACAATATTTTAAAAAAACATGCACTGACAATTCATAAGATATATAAGCTTTGCTTTTGCCATCCATTTAATTTTTCTACATATTAGTTACTATTTCAACACTTTTCAACTGTAAATTAACAGCACTGTCCTCTACATAATGAAAACATAATTTCTAACATGTACATTACATCAAAATTCCATAATAGTGAAAATGTATAGATGTCTATGACTATAAATGTAAAAAATTTTCAATCTGTAAAACATAATCATTTCACTTCCAGGATTCAATTTAACATGATTACAAGGGCCACAAAAAAACAAACACATCAATGGTTACTATAAAGCTGCAATAATTAGGACAGTATGATATTGGAGAAACAACAGACATATAGATCAATGAAACAGATAAAAGTACAGAAATACAACCATATAATTGATTTTTGAGAAAAGTACAAAGGCAATTAAAGCAATCTAAAAAGACTTCAGCAAAGAGTATAGATGGAATATTGGATATCTAATGCCAAAAGAGGGAGGGAGAGGAAGGCCCTTGTTCTGTATTTCATCCTACATACACAAAAATTAACTCAAAATATAAAAAGCAAAACA
Source organism: Aselliscus stoliczkanus (assembly GCA_033961575.1). NCBI lineage: Eukaryota > Metazoa > Chordata > Mammalia > Chiroptera > Hipposideridae > Aselliscus > Aselliscus stoliczkanus. The sequence continues at coordinate 133,039,613 of CM066729.1, forward strand.
ATAAAATTTGCAGAAGAAAAACATAGAATAAAATCTGACACTGGATTAGGCAAAGAGTTCTCAAGTATCACATAAAAATGCAATCGATAAAAAACAAATATAAACTGGTAAGAACTTCTGCTCATTGAAAGATACTGTTAAGAAAATGAAAAAAGGGGGCTGGTGGAGTGACTCAGTTGGTTAAGAGTTGGCTTAGAGCAACAGGCTCTGAGCAACAGGGCCGCCGGTTCGATTCCCACATAGGCCAGTGACCACTGCGCCTGATCCGAGCTGTCGCTGAGCTGCCAACAGGTGGCTGCATGGCTCAGTTGGTGTAACAACAAGATTGCCTGTTCGATGGTGGGCTACACCCACCCTCAACTAAGGCTAAACTCGGCATCTTGAGCTGAGCTGCTGCCCGGATGGCTCAGAGGACAGAGTGTGCACTCTTAACAACAAGGTTGCTGGTTCTACTCCCGCATGGGACGGTGGCTACACCTACCCACAGCTAAGATTGAACTCGGCACCTTGAGCTGAGCTGCCTCCTGGATGGCTCAGAGGATAGAGTGTGCACTCTTAACAACAAGGCTGCTGGTTCAACTCCTGCATGGGATAGTGGCCACGCCCACCCGCAACTAAGACTGAACTTGGCACCTTGAGCTTAGAGGCACGAGCTGCCGATGGGAAGCCAGATGGCAACTGGCATCTTCCACAACAAAGATTGAAGAACAACAACTTGGCTGGTCCCCTTCCCCAATTCCCCAACACTGTTCCCCTCCCCAATTCCCAATAAAATCTTTACAATGGAAGGAAGGAAGGAAGGAAGGAAGGAAGGAAGGAAGGAAGGAAGGAAGGAAGGAAGGAAGGAAGGAAGGGAAGGAAATGAAAAAAGAACAGACTGGGAGGAAAATATTTGCAAGTCACCTATCTGATAAAAGACCTGTATCCAGAATATGTAAAGAACTCTCAAAACTCAATAACAATGAAAATAAACAACGCATTTTTTTTTTTTTTTGAGGACAGTGTCACTGGCCCTCATATGTGGGACCCGAACTGGGGCCGCTGGCCTCCCAAGCCAGCGCTTACCCACTGCACCACTTGGCGGGCCCAACAACTCATCTTTTAAAGGGGCGAAGACCTGAGCATACATGTCTCCAAAGAAGGTATAATGACAGCAAAAAAAAAAAAAAAAAATCAACATCATTAGGAAATGTAAATTAAAACAATGAGATATGACTCTACCTCTATGATAATGGATAAATAACAAAACCTGATAATACCAAATGCTGACAAGAACTTAGTGGAGTCACTAAAATAATAGGGACACTTTGGCAAACAGTTTGGCAGTTTCTTATGAAGTTAAACACACACTCATGACCCAGCAATCCCTGTCCAAGAGAAACAAAAATGTATTTTAAAACAAAATCTTCTACACAAATATTTACAGCAGCTTTATTCATAATTGCCCAAACTGAAAACATCCCAAATACTCCTCTCCTGGGGATGGGTATACAAGCTGCAGTACATCAATATGATGAACTACTACTCAGCCATGAAATAAACAAACTACCAATACACAGCAAAATGGATGAAGCTCAGATGCACTTACAGCTGGAAAAAGCGAGATTCAAAAGCTATCCACTGTATGGTTTCATTTCTGTGCGTCAGGAATGAAGGTGAGCTGCAGAGAGCTGATCTGCCAGGTTTCAGATAGCTGATTATGACAAGCCAAAATGAAAGGAAGAGTCAAGTTTTTCATCACTGACTGTGATGCTATAAGAAAGCAGCTAGAGCAGAAAAAGCCCCAGCTCCACACAGTTCCATTTTCTCCCAAGGACCAACACACTATTCAAAGATCAGGTGGATCAGCAAAGATGTGGGGTTTGTTTCACTGTCAAGGGAGCCCCCAACAAAAGGCTCCTGCAGTTTTCTGGTCCTGGGTTCAGGGCAAGGCAGAGGGGAAGAACTAGGAATGGAAAAGTACTGAGTACTAAGTCATAGAAAAGTGCTTCCAAAATTCCCCCTCAGTTCCTCAATAATTACGTCTTGCCAGAAGCATCTGAGGAGGCCTCAATGAAAGCCCCGAAAAAAGGCCTCTGGATGAAGGTGCCTGGGCCCAGAACACAGGCGTGTGTAAGAGTGCGGCTGGTCAGCAGGACTGAGTCCTGGACTTCAGGTCCTTTACGAGACTGAAATGCACTAGCTTTGCACCAAGCCTGGTGTAGGGAAGGCAGCTTTCCCACGTAAAGCCTGCCAGTTATAACCTTTGTAAATGCCTATAATTGGACCCGAAAAAAAAAAATCGCAAATAGGTTTTTGGTCAGGAGCTAGATTCCTCAATATGAAACACTGGGAAAGGCAAAACTATAGGGACATAAAGCTATGATATATGGGATTTGATTTTACCCTATTTAAAAGCTAACAAAAAGTCTGTTACTAATTCATGGATGAGGACAGAAGCCATGAGACTCCTGGGTCACGGACGTTATTGCTCATGGTGAGGCACAATAATATAAATACATTTCTACCATTCCTTCTCCTGCATCTTATGGAGGTGACGATGTGGTTCAGGTAGATACTATGCATGCAGTGAGTTTGTATAAGCAGGAGAGGAACATCCAGCCTGGGGACTCCACCAATTTTATAGCAAACAGTAACCAAGTCTGCTCTTTGTCTTGGGAGAGGCAGTTACCTCATACCTTACGTTCACCAGCTGTGTAAATAACACTCAGAAATGTCCCAGGAAAAAGAGCAGGCAGGAGCCTTACAGTCTTGGCACACCCACCGAGGAGGACTGTCTGCCAACAAAAACAGAGCAGTGATGGCTAGGAGCTAAGATGGGGGAAAGATTGACTCTGAAGAGGTGTGGGGAAGGTTGGGGTGATGGAATTATTCTATATCTTGTTTCTGGTATTGGTTACACGATTGTGTGCACGTGTCATTACAGAACTGTCCATTTAAAAGATCGATTTAATTGTATGTAAATTATACCTAGATTTTTAATGGAAAAAAGGTAAATGTTAAAAAGAAAAAGAAAATATACTTAGGCCCTTGTGTTCACATCCCCACTGGCCCTTTGTACGTGTTTACGTTCAGTTGCCAACTACTTAACAATGTTTCCAGCATTCATTTAAGGTTAATTAATTGCACTGTTAAATATAATTAAACCATCTATTCAAACTTATTAAATCAGGACTCACAGTTTCTAAATCTCTTGGTTTTCACAATTTTTTGAAAAAGAAAATAGATTAAATATGGAAAACATAAATAAAAAATTAAGTTTGCTATCACCTTTCTGCTTGCTAAATTAAGATATCCAAAACTACAATAACAATTGGCAAGCTTCCCTTCACCCTCCCTACCAGTATTAACTGACAAACAAAATAAATTTCCAAAATCATTAAATTGCCATTGTTCGTGTTTCTCCTATTGACCAGTGATGTAAACATTCATTTTAGTTAAGAAGGTTTTTAATAGAATGCAACATCTGTTTTATATTACATGGGAGACAGCAAAATTCTTCCTCTCTGACTGGATTATTAATGCGCATGCCTTCTATGGCGTTATTCTCTTCATTCGCATCCCCACACTCGTCCTCTAAAGTGCAACATACACCCTGATGTAATACATTTTCCTCCTAACTTTACAATACTGTATAAACCATAACTTTAATGTGACATGCTGGTATTTCTTTTTAAACCACAGATGCATTTCTTATTCTCAATCACAAATTTAAATTTCCTGTACACTCCCAGCCCACCAGGCATTCTTCTTTTAAAAGAGCTGAATAAAAATAGATGATTTCAATTTTTTTTATTTGTCATCTCATTTTTTTAATAGATCTCACTCCAACTCTTAGAATGCAAAAGTGAAAAGATATTTGTTTTTATGCTTTTGCTATTAAATCTACGTAAGCCTAAGAAATACAGTAAACAACTTCCGCTTCTTAAGAGTGATAGAAATAAGTCCATGACACATGTAAAATTATTTTAAATGTTTGCAATAAATTCAAGACAAATACATTTAACGAAAGCATTCTTCCAGTGTTCAACTCTAGACTGATCATGGTGATCACTTCTTTAGGTATATAAATGTTGAATAACTGCTGTGTACACCTGAAACTAAAGCAATAAGTTAGCTATATTTTAATAATAATCTTAAAGAAAACATGTTTTTGTTTCTAAAAGTCTTCAAAATTTGACATATATTCCTCATTTTGTTTCTGAGATTTACACCAAGATTTAACTAACACCATCTTACACTTCATTAAAATGAAAATAAAATACTATGCCAAATGAAGTTGTACTTCTATTACCTTCAGTTTTTCTTGCGCAATATTTTGTTTATTATGAACAGATTCTGATAAAACTGAGACCAACCACATCAATACTGTTGATTCTCAATTAGTTCTTCAGTTCATTTCCCTTGCCTAACTCTAAGAAAACGGTTACATATGGTTTAAACCACTGGTATTTTTTACTTTCTGCCAATACACAAACCATGCTTTTTTGTGTGTTGAAAACATTCCCATGAATAATTATAATAGTCTCCAAAGAGACCAGATGGCAATAAACTCTAGAACAGATCTGCAAGCTAACCATAAATTTACCTTTTCATAGTCTCAACATCATAATACAGTTCTTTGTGCTACACCATTAAAAAAAATTCTAGCGATCAAAACAATATGAGTATGCATTGTATTTAAATAAAAAGGTATACAATCATGTTAGGAAGGTCTTTCATAACCACACACACCCCTCTTCTATTATTATCATAAAACAATTTCTAACAGAGTATCAGCTTGATAGAGTATGACATTACTAATCACATTATACAGTGATTTTTACATTAGCAAAATTACTATTAAAGTAAAACTCAAGAAATATAATCCAGATAATGGTAGTAAATGATTTGAAATTAAAGAAATAAAAATATAAGTTAATATTACATAGAATTACCGCTGATTATTTTGTTATTCTCCTGGGAAACATAATTAAATTATTCTCACCCAAAACAAAAGTTAGCCAAAGAGTAGTTATTTTGATACTTTTCAGTTTAAGCACAATATTAGCTGTATTTTCTGGATTCATTGTAACATTGTAATCTGTAATGTTTCTCATACTACTCTTATAGCTCAAAACAATATATAAAATTATATGGCAAAGGGAAGCTAGAGAGAGAAAACAAAGAGAAATAAAAACAAGAGGAGGGAAAAAGAAAATATAAACAGCAACAGAAAATATAAACGTTGGGGGGCAGTGAAAGGCAAAGACTGTAGAAAACAGGAATAAAAACACTGTCTGTCCAAGTACTTTATCTTTTTTATTTGATACTGTAAATCAGGTTTATGATTTGTATACATAGTCTATTAATTTAAGTGCCTCAATATTTTAATTTTAAATTCAGCTAATTTATTGATTCTTCATTTATAACAGTTTTCACTTTATTATATTGGGATTTTCCATAATAGAATAAACAAAGATAGTGTTAATTTATTTCCCTCTATTATCAATAAAATATGATGCTGACATTGGAGTTGAGAGGTAGGTTTAATCATGGTAAGAAAGCATCTATATATTATCAGGAATGAATGGTATTTTAGCATCTCCAGAGGAAATCGTATTGTTTTTTTGTTTTACTCATAAGTGATCAAAATAATCGATTTTGTAATATTGAGCCATCCTTGGATTCCCAGAATTAACCCTATTTCCCAAATGGATCATTGACTATTATTAATGTGGTACTAGATTCTATTTCCAAATATTTTACCTGGGATTTTTACAATAGTCATAAATAGTATTAATCTACATTTTTCCTTTATGTTTTATGTTTGCTTGTTTCTTTGTCTTTCTGCTTAACCTTGTTGGGATACGGTATCTATGTGAGTGAGACCACCTTTGAAAAAAGAATCTGAAGCTTTTATTCCCCTATGCTGCCAAATGGTTTAGAATTATCTTAGAATCATGTGCTCCTCATACATTTGGCATATTGTCCTGGTGTAGTCACTTCAGACTATTATTCTAGTGGAGAGAAAGCTCTTTGATAATCTGCTCTATTTCTTGTATGAGCATTACTCCATTCAGACATTCCATCTCTTTTTAGAATTAGTTTTGGCAATTTATTATTCCTGGAAAATAGTTCACTCCATTCTGGTAATTCTATTTCAATCAGAGAAATATAAATGTAAACTTTCAATGGGATATTATTTTTTACATACCATGTTGATAAAGAACACTTATGAGTATGTATTAAAACAAACACATTCATTTAGTTCTGGTAGAAATAAAAATTGGTAAAAATGTTTATGTGAACAAATTTGGCAACTTCTATAGAAATTTACCACGCCTATACTCTTTGAGACAGCAATTCCATTTCTAGTAATACATTATAAAGATATACTTACACAGATGGAAAATGATATGTATATTAAGGTACTCACTGAAGCATCTTTGTAAGCCATCTAAATGTCCAAAAGTAGGAGATTCAGTAAATACATTATAATATTGTCACAGAATAGACAATTATAGCCATTAAAAATAATTGGGAAAATCTATTTTGCATTGATATGGAACAATCTCCAAAATACATTATTAATAAAAAGAAATCCAAGATATAAAACTGTGTGTATAGTATAACATATACATAAATGACACATTAGCAAATATGCACAAAACCATACAGGAATAGAAAATTTCTGGAGATATGTACGAGTAACTCATTAAAAGGATCACATCTAATGAAATGAACTGGGCAAGTGGAGTATAGGAAAAGGAATAACCCTACTTTTCATTATACACTCTTTGTACATTAAAAATTTTGGACTTTATGCATATTAGCTATCTGTTGCTGCTAAACATAGTGGCTTAAAACAAAAAACAGGGCCAGAGGAATGGCTCAGTTGGCTAACAGCTTCCTCAAGGTTCAGAGCTCTGAGCAACAGGGTCGCTGGTTTGATTTCCACATGGGCCAGTGAGCTGCGCCTGAGCTGAGCTACCAACAGGTGGCAGGATGGCACAGCTGGTGGAACAACAAGGTTGTCTGTTCGATGGTGAGCTACGCCAACCCGCAACTAAGACTGAACTCGTCACCTTGAGCTGAGCTGCAGCCCGGATGGCTCGGTGGATAGAATGTGTGCTCTTAACAACGAACGAGGATGCTGGTTGGACTCCCGCATGGGATGGTGGCTACGCCCACCCGTAACCAATTGAACACAGCACCTTGAGCTGAGCAGCACAACTGGACTTGGAGCTGAGCTAGCTGCTTCCTCCACAACTAAGACTGAAGGACAACAACTTGGCTGTTCCCCTTCCCCAATAAAACCTTAAAAAAAAAACAAACACAAGAAACATAATCTTATATGAATCAGGGACTTGAGAGTGGCTTAGCAGAGCAGTTTTGGCTCAGGATATCTCATTAGGTTGCAGTGAATAAGTTGGCCTGGGCTCCCATCATCTGAAGATTTGATTGGGGCTGGCTCTTTCACATGGTTACCATGTTGATGTTGGTTGGTGGCAGAAAGCTTTAGTGAGGCTCTCCATAGGCTGACTGAGTGTCTTCATGACACAGCAGTTGGCTTTCCCATTATGGATGTTCCAAAAGAAACTAATGTGGAAACAATGCCTATAATGATTTAACCTCAGAAATAGCACACCATCACTGCCACACATTCTGTTTGTAAGAAGCAAGTCACTAAGTGTGGCCCATATTTAAGAGCAGGAAAATTAGGCTCCATCTTTTTTGTTTTTAAAGATTTTATTGGGGAATTGGGGGAAGGGAACAGCATTGGGCAACTGGGGAAGGAACAGACAAGTTGCTGTCTTTTTGTTCTTCAGTCTAGTTGTGGAGGACGTTGCTTCATTGGCCCATGTTGGTATCATCATTGTGCTCTTGCCGGGTGAGGCAGTCGTTCATCGGCCATTGGATGGCTGCTCACACCAGCCGCTCACGGCAGCTCACGAAAGCGCACACCCACTGCCGGCCAGCCCCACTGCAGCCTACACCATTGCCGGCGACTCACGGCGGCCTAGCTCCAGGTCAAACTGTTGTTCACCATCTTAGCTGTAGAGGGCACAGAGTCACTAGCCAGCATGTGGGATCTGAACCAGGGCCCTGCTGTTCAGAACCGGTGTCCCAAGGCAGCTTGTAATGCGCCACGTGGCCAGCCCCATGGAATGCTTTTAAATAACCAAAATGTACATATTACATTTTGTAAAATTTTTTTAAAGGGTATTTTTACAATATTAAATCAAAATATTCACTTAATTCTGTGGCAGACAAACTTTCATTATTAATCAACTGGATTACAGAAAGTATTGGGAGGTTAACTTTTAGGAAATGACAATACATTTCAATCCAAGATGAACATATGTTGACATCTAAAATCTAACCTATTCTATAATGTATCAGAGAAATCACAGTAAGTTGAGCAGCAATTTATTAAATATATAATTATACATAATTTCAGAAGTATCTGGGAATACAAATACAGGACTATTTTGAATATGGAATTTCCTAATGCTACTTATCAATGCACATCACCTACTTCATATAATTATTTTGTGAAAATACCTAGAAATTAAATCACATAATTTTTAACATGATGATGATACTTAAAATCTAAAAACATCACCATATTTTTATGTGCCAGCACTTTATAAACTACTGCCATTTACTATTCATATCTTTATTTTATAATTTACCCTAACATCCTGAAATGTACAATGTACATTTTACAATATACAGATGAGCAAAGTGAAGCACAGGAAGGCTGAGTTGTCCAAGGTCACATGCGGCAAATAAGATGTTTGTCATATATTCAAAATATACAGTTCCCAGAACTCAAGAAATACACTACCCTTAGTCCATTTTCCTTCATTTGGAATACTATTTTTACATTATTTTCCCTAAGACTGTGTTTTGGTGGTTTTGTAAAACTATATAACACAAATCTGAATTTATTTTAAAAAACAAAGCAAAATTTTTTCTGCCCAAAACAAATATAAAATTCTAGAACTATGTAAACACACAAACACACACACACACACACACACACACACACACACACACACACACTGACTTGTATACAACTGGAATAAAAAAGTCATTTCTTTTCTTTCTCTATTTTTCAATTTTCTAATGTGTTACAAGTTTAACAATTAAGATCATTTAAATTTTTTTTTTTAATTGGGGAATTGGGGGAAGGGAACAGCACTGGGGAATCACGGAAGAACAGACAAGTTGTTGTCCTTTTTTTTTTGAGAGCAGTGTCACTGGCCTTCTTATGTGGGACCGAACGGGGACCGCTGGCAAGTTGTTGCCCTTTTTGTTCTTCAGTCTAGTTGTGGAGGACATTGTGTCACTGGCCCATGTTGGTATCGTCATTGCGCTCTTCCCGGGTGAGGCAGATCAGTCGCCAGGCTATAGACGGTAGGTAGCTCACGGCAGCTGTTGGCAGCTCACTCTGGCTGCTAGCCACTCACACTGGCTGCTAGCCACTCACACTGGCTGCCGGCCACTCACTGTAGCTTATGGCAGCCCACTGCAGCAGGCTACGCTCATTTAAAAAAATTTTTTTTTTTTAAAGATTTTATTGGGGAATTGGTGGAGGGGAACAGCGTTGGGGAATCGGGGAAGGGGAACAGACAAGTTGCTGTCTTTTTGTTCTTCAGTTTAGTTGTGGAGGATGTTGCTTCACTGTTGGTATCGTCATTGCGCTCTTCCCGGATGAGGCAGATCGGTCGCTGGCCTCTGGATGTCGCTCACTGTGGCTACTGGCAGCTCACACTTGGCTGCCAGCCGCTCACGCTGGCTGCCGGCCACTCACTGTAGCCTATGGCAGCCCACTGCAGCAGGGGCTGCAGCCCACACCATCACCGGGGCTCGCACAGCCCAGCTCCAGGTGGAGCTGTTGTTAGCTGTAGAGGGCAGTGTCACTGGCCCTCATGTGGGATCCGAACCGGGGCCATTGGCATCCCAAAACCAGCGCTTAACCAATGCACCATTCGGCCGGCCCTCATTTAAAAATTTTTAAGGATGCCTACAGATATGGATATGAGGGTAAAGTGTAAATCTGCTACAACTTCTTAGATGCCAGCTTTAATTACCTGTAGAAGAGTCCAAGAGCAGAGTTTTTTCTTCTCCACCCACTCACTACACAACCTCTCCAAAAGTATAAGCCCTGTCAAATCAGAAAATTTGTACATGTGCCAAACCCCATACATAACTTGTACCCATTACTGTTATAAAATTAAGATTCATCCCTTAGGGGTCTAAAGGAGATGGTTAAGAATTGATAGTTCCTACTTTTAAAAAATTGCAACACTGACTACACTATTAGTGACTATTATCTGTCACATTTAGCAAAATGTTTCTCAGGGTAGGATTATATCTGTAAGTTTTGAGATTTGAGAAGCGAAAATGACCCATTTTAAGAAGTACTCTATATACTTAAAGTTTTAAAATTATTATTTAAGGCAAATGACACATTTATATAAATGCTTCACAGAAATACAATTTTTCACTTGCCCAATATTTTTAAATAACTCACATATTTCAAATATTAGTTTCCTATGTTAGATATGTTAGTCTACCTGATGAACATGTCATTTGATTTTTTTTTTTCTTTTTTTTTTTAGTGCGGTGTCACTGGCCCTCATTTGTGGGACCCGAACTGAGGCTGCTGGCGTCCCAAGCGAGCTCTTAACCGCCACATCACTCGGGCGGCCTGTCATTTGATTTTTAATATGAGAGTAGGTGACTACTGTTAATTAAAGCACAAACTCCGAGTGGCAATACATATGAATAATTACTATTCTTAACAGAACTAGAAAGCAATCTGATTTCTTTAATGAAATATATTATTCTAAATGTTCATATCGCATCAGTCATATACCATCTTCATATACTCAACACCTCAACACCTATTCTTAATATAAGTTGTGAAAATACTAGGATTAGAATAATTCTTTCCTATTTTGGAGGACAAGCCTTCAACAAAAACCAGTATTAAAATTCTCCAAAGAGTTTTCACAGCAAAATATGAAAAAGGAATAAATAAAAAGAAAAAAGAGAAACAAAAACAATTTTCAAGGAACATGAATAAATATCTAGAAATTCAAATGAAGGTATTAACAAAAGTAAGAGAATCAGTAAAGGAATCTTTTATCTGAATTTATAATAATATATCTTTCTATACCAGCAATAATCACCTGGAAAGTATGGTTAAAAAATAAAATAATTAAAATAGAAAAGACATGTCATTTAAAAGTTATAGAGGAATTTCCAGTCAAGATGGCAGACTAGCTAAATGCTGTGCTTGCCTCCTATTATGATCACATCAAAATTACAACTAAACTACAGAACAACCATCATTGAGAATTGCCTGAAGTCTAGCTAAACTGAAGTCCTACAACTACAGACATACAAAAGAACCCACCTCAAGACTGGTAGGAGGGACAGAGACACAGAACAAGCTGGTCCCACACCTGCGTGTGACAGTTAAAATTGGGAGGGCTATCTCAGCTGCAGAAGTCCCTCCCCCAGAGGAATGAGGGGTTTTAGACCTATACCAAGCTCCCCAGTCCAGGGTTCCGGTGCCAGGGAGAGAAGTCCCCATAACTTCTGGCTGTGAAAACCAGCAGAGATTGTGGCTGAATGAGACAGAGGGTGGCTAGAATCCCAAACATTCCTCCTAAATGGTCCACTCACAGACGCACTCACTGAGGAACTCAATAGCACGGAGCTGCAGCACTGGGACAGCAGCTGGACAGGTGCAAAGGATATACCGGGAGCAACTGAGTTATCTAGCTTCAGGGAAAGGGCTGGAGGGGCAGATTTCTCCCACACAGAAGTGCGGATGGAATCCATTGTTGAGCCCTCCCACCTCCCAACATACAGATGAAAATGGCTGCCACATCTGAGTATCCATCAACCCGGCTAACAACATTCTTTCACCCCATCCTCATGATTCTAAGATCCTGTTGCATCCAACTTTCGAGCATACCCAAGCCACTTCCAGTGGGTTTTCCATATAAATAGCAAGTCTTGGCTCATGCTGTGGAATTTCCTAAAATCTCTAAAACCCAAACACGCAAAAATCACAAAACCCAAACAAGAAGCATCTCACTTTGGCATGTCCCATACCTTTTGCTGAGCAGCCCCAAGACCAGCAGTAGTAGCAGCCAGTCTCAGTTTACGGTTTGGTTTCTCCCAGACACCTCCAAGCCCAAAGTGGGTGGTGGCCATCTGTGGATTACTTTATGGCTCATCCAAAGGGTCCCTGGATAGGACACAGGCTGTGATCTACAGCAGCACCCCTCCCAGCAGGCCCTGAGGCTGGCACACCCTGTGGTCAACTTCAGACCCAGAAAGAGCATCACCCGGCATTCTCCAAGGACAAACTCCTTGGAGTGGGCAGGCACCAGAGCCCAGTTAAAGCAAATCCTGCTCCATAAGGTCAGGTCCTGCACAGCAGCTCCTCCCCCATAGTCACGACCAGTCCTCACAACCAATTAGTCAGAGGGTCAATCCCTCCTACTGACATGCAAACAGCAACGAAAGCTCAACTACAACAGGAGGGCACACACAACCCATACAAGAGACACACCTGGAGCACCCGGCTCAGGATAGAGGGAGACTGCACCACTGAGCCTCACAGGACACCTAGTACATCAGGCCACTCTACTAAGATGAGAAGACATAGCAGCCCTACCTATTACATAGAAACAAACTCAGAGAGGCAGGTAAAACGAGAAGACAAAGAAACATGTCCCAAATGAAAGAACAGAACAAAGTTCCAGAAAAAGAACTAAAGTAAATGGAGACAAGCAATCTACCAGATGCAAAGTTCAAAAAACTCATTATGAGGATGCTCAATGATCTTAGAAAGAACTTCAACAAAGACATAGGAAACATAAAAATGGAGATAGAAAACAAATAAGCATGCAGAAATGAAGAATACATTAGAGGGAATCAAAAGTAGATTAGATGAAGAAGAGGAACAAATCAGCAATTTAGAAGAAAAGATAACATAAAACTCTCAATCAGAACAGAACAGCAAATAGAAAAAAGAATCCAAAAAAATGAGGATAATTTAAGGGGTCTCTGGGACAACGTCATGTGTAACAATATTTAAATCATAGGAGTGCCAGAAGAAGAGAGAGAGCAAGAAACTGAAAACCTATTTGAAGAAATAATGACTGAAAACTCCCCTAACCTGGTGAAGGAAATAGACATACAAGTCCAGAAAGCACAGGCAGTCCCAAACAAGATGAATCCAAAGAGGCGAGCACCAAGACACATCATAATTAAAATGCCAAATGTTCGAGACAAAGAGAGAATATTAAAAGCAGCAAGAAAAAAGCAGTTACTTACCTACAAGGGAGCTCCCACAAGACTGTTAGCTGACTTCTCAACAGAAACTCTGTAGGCCAGAGGGATTGGCAGGAAATATTCAAAGTGATAAAAAGCAAGGACCTACAACCAAGATTACTCTACCCAGCAAAACTATCATATAGAATTGAAGGACAGATAAAGAGCTTGCCAGACATGAAAAAGCTAAAGGAGTTCATCATCACCAAACCAGTATTATAAGGAATGCTAGATGGACTTCTTTAAGAGAACAACAACAACAAAAATCCTCAAAAATATAAATAATATAATGGCAATAACTACATATCTATCAACAATTACTTTAAGTATAAATGGATTAAGTGCTGTAATCGAAAGATAGGTTACTGAATACATAAGAAAACAAGACCCTTACATATGCTGCCTACGAGAGACACACTTCAGATCAAAAGATACACACAGACTGAAAGTACAGAGCTGGGAAAAGATACTTCATGAAAATGGAAATGAACAACAACAACAAAAAAGCTAGGGCAGGAATACTTATACCAGACAAAACAGAAATTAAAATAAAGGCTTTAAGAAGCCCCAGTGGCCTAATGGATAAGGCATTGGCCTCCTAAAATAAAGGCTATAACAGAGACAAAGAAGGACCCACTAATCCCACTCCTGGGTATTTACCTGAAGAAACCCAAAATGCTACTTTGTGGGACGTGTCCATCCATATGTTCACTGCAGCATTGTTTATGATGATGAAGATGTGAAGGCAGCCTGAGTGTCTGTCGATGAATGAATGAATAAAGAGGAAGTGGTACATGTATACAATGACATATTGCTCAGCCATGGAAGAGAACAGGTTCTTGCCATCTGCAGAGGCATGGATGGACCTGCAGTGCCCATCTGTGCTGAGTGGAGTGTGAGACAGAGAAAGACAGATGCGATGTGATTTCACTTACAGGTGGACTCTAAAGAACAAAATAAACAAACAAACAAAACAGAAACAAACTCATACACAGAGAACATTTTGAAGGTTCCCAGATGGGAGGGGGGTTGAGGGATACATAAAAAGGGAAAGGGGATTGGGCAGCAGAGCGAAAAAGATGACGGGATTAAAAAGTACAAATTGAGGGGCCAGCCGAGTGGCACATTGGTTAAGCGCTGGTTTTGGGATGCCAGCAGCCCCAGTTCGGATCCCACATGAGGGCCAGTGGCACTGCCCTCTACAGCTAACAACAGCTCCACCTGGAGCTGGGCTGTGCAAGTCCTGGCGATGGTGTAGGCTGCGGCCCCTGCTGCAATGGGCTGCCATAGGCTGCAGTAAGTGGCCCGCAGCCAGCGTGAGCTGCCAATAGCCGGGGTGAGCGACATCCAGAGGCCAGCCACTGATCTGACTCATCCGGGAAGAGCGCAATGACGATACCAACAGTGAAGCAACATCCTCCACAACTAGACTGAAGAACAAAAAGACAGCAACTTGTCTGTTCCCCTTCCCTGATTCCCCAACGCTGTTCCCGTCCGCCAATTCCCCAATAAAATCTTTAAAATAAAATAAAATAAAATAAAAAAATAAAAAGTACAAATTGATAATTACAAAATAGTCATGAAGATATAGAGTAAAGCATAAGGAATATAGTCAATAGTATGGTAATAACTATGTATAGTGCCAGGTGGGTACTAGACTAGTCAGGGTGATCACTTCTTAAATTATATAAATATCTAACAACTATGCTGTACACCTGAAATATAAAATAATATCAAATGTCAACTGTATTTGAAAAATTTTAAAAAGGTGAAAGGGAAAAAAAGGTTCAAATTTCTAGGTATAAAATAATATGTTATGGGGATGTATTATACAGCATAGGGAATATAGTCAATAATACTGTGATAGCATGGTACAGTGTCAAGTGGTTGCTGGACTTATCATGGTGATCACTTCTTTAGATATATAAATGCATACAACTGAAGCTAATATAATATTGTATGTTAGCTTATTTTAATAAAAATCTGTTTAAAAATTAAAAAAAGAAGTTATAGGACTAACAACAAAAATAAGAATGATAGTACAACTCAAAATACTTAGAATATACATGAGAGTGTGAGGACCTTTTAAAAATTATGAAACTCTATTGGGTAATTTTTAAAAAATATTTGACATAGTAGAGAGATATGTCAATCTACTAGATCAAAACACAACATAATGTAATATTTGTAGATTAATTTCATGGACCTTACATTTCCTGTCTTGAATTCTCCTTTAAATCAGCTGTAAACGCTTACCTGCTCACTCATCAATTATGAGTTAAATAAAAATAATGACATGTGTTCATTTTATGTCTATGAAGATTCATGATTTTACCCTTTCAAGAATATTAGCCTGCGGGGCCGGCCGAGTGGCACGGTGGTTAAGCGCTGGCTTGGGAAGCCAGCGGCCCCGGTTCAGTCCCACATATGAGGGCCAGTGACACTGCCCTCAAAAAAAAAAAAAAAAAAAATTAGCCTGCAAAAGTACTGTGATTATTCCCATTTTTCAGAAGAGGAAGCTGAAACTTGAAGAGGTTAGATGCCTCGCCCAGGTTTATACTTGCAAGGCTTTGCTTAATTCCACAGCCGACCCACTTTGTCCCTAATCACTATGATGTGCTAAAATCTAGACGATTTGGTTTTTTACTTTGTTATCTCATGTATCTTACCCCAAAAAGTACCAAAGAACACAACTCTAGAAAAGCTCTTATTTATAAAACATGGCAGCTGACAGTATGGTATTTTAATTGACAAAGGACATCCTCACACTCTGACCAACTAAACAAATGAGACTTTTTTCCCCCAGAAGAGGTCTGACTTTATTTTTCCATTCAATAAAATGAATATATCATACACAACATTTTTTTTTTAAGTTTCTGAATTTTAATTCCAAAATAGAATGAAAAAGAATGGAACCAAGGCAAGAGTTTTATCCCCTGGTTGAAATTAAGTCCTATTCTTGCAGAATCTCACTGAAGCTCTCTTTGCTTTGCTCTTAAGCAGGAGAGACACAATCTCAAATTATCCAGGTTTAATGGCATATCCTAGGACAATCGAATACATTAAGGTTTATAAGGGTAAAAGTATGCCTTTCTTTTATAAAGTGGATAATTATAACACGTATGTGTAGACTTATAGCAGATAACCTCAGAGCATAAGTACCACAACTAAGACAAAACTAAAAGCATATTTTACTAATAGTGGTAAAAGAGTATTTTAATGTAAGGTATAAAAGAAGGTTTAAAGGACAAAATACTGAAATAAAAAAGGAAAAGGAAGGAAGGAGGGAAGGAGGGGGGAAAGGAGGGAGGGAGAAAGGGGAGGGAGGGAGGAAGGGGAGGGAGGGAGGAAGGGATGGATAGTAAAATACAGAAGTTTGCTTTACATTAAAGAATCTGACATAACTTAGAAGAATGTCTGTCACAAACATAAAAAACATCATTTAGGAAAACAAAACACTGTTTTCTTCACCTTATTTTAGCTACTAATGTCTCTTACAATCTAATTCAACAAAGGAAAAGATTACCAAAGAAGGGAGTTATGAATTCATATTTTAAGTTTTTTCAATTGCAAGTAGAAATCAAAATTTGAATAGTCAGCTTTATTTTGCAAGAGCGAAGTTACTTAAAATTATTCATTAATCTTAAAATTGATGCAAACAGGAACCTCCTTTCTAATGACATAAAGGTTTCACAAGACCCTGTGTTGCATCACCATCTGCCACATCCCGCTCTGATATTTATAAATACAGTTGTGTTATTGACATTTCTACAATTGCTCCAGGCATAAGGCATTAGAACAGAGAATTCTCTTTGATCACGCCAATGTCATTTCTTCTTTTTTAGATCTAAGCAGTTTGGGCTGTTCCCAGATTTCCAGAGGTATGTCTAGTAAAAAGCCTTTTAATAACTAGGTTTTATCAGGTGAAATAGGTCATAAAAGAGATAATCCGAACTATGTATTAATACAGAAAAACCAATAGATTAAAAAAATTTTTTTAAAGAAGTCTACAAAGAAAAGAGAGATGAGGCTTTTGATTTTCATTAATTTTAATTTCTGAACACCATCATTCAATTGGAAATGTTAAATGATTCTTGAAATACCACTTTTACAATTTTTTGTTCAACATGTTTTTATTGATTCAAAGATAATTCTTTATAAGTTTTTAAGACATTTTTTAGGAACTCAATGGACACAGAGTTTGAGAAAGGTTTAAAACACAATTCTGAAAAGTGCTTCATTAGAGGACATTTGCATTAAAAAAACAAATAAGTGCTCTCCCTACAATGCTGTATAAAAACATAAACATACCGAACTTAAACAGTTCTCTCAAAATTTTATTAAAAACCAAACAAGGGCCGGCCGAGTGGCGCATTGGTTAAGCACTGGTTTTGGGATGCCAGCGGCCCCGGTTCGGATCCCACATGAGGGCCAGTGACACTGCCCTCTACAGCTAACAACAGCTCCACCTGGAGCTGGGCTGTGCAAGCCCCGGTGATGGTGTGGGCTGCAGCCCCTGCTGCAGTGGGCTGCCATAGGCTGCAGTAAGTGGCCCGCAGCCAGCGTGAGCAGCTGACAGCCAAGCGTGAGCTGCCAATAGCCGCGATGAGCGACATCCAGAGGCCAGCGACCAATCTGCCTCATCCGGGAAGAGCGCAATGACGATACCAACAGTGAAGCAACATCCTCCACAACTAAACTGAAGAACAAGAAGACGGCAACTTGTCTGTTCCCCTTCCCCGATTCCCCAACGCTGTTCCCCTCCACCAATTCCCCAATAAAATCTTTAAAAAAACAACAACAAAAACTTGGTTAAAATTTCACTAGAAGTTAAATACAAATATGGAGGCTTATCTAACTAGAAGAAAGATGAGAAATTGGAAGATTAAAAAGTCAATGATCAGGGCTGGCCGACTGGCGCGGTGGTTAGGAGCTGGCTTGTGACGACAGCGGCCCTGGTTCGGATCCCACATATGAGGGCCAGTGACACTGCCCTCAAAAAAAAAAAAAAAAAAAAAAAGTCAATGACCAGAGAACCAGGTTAGCAGTTAGAAGACAGAAATAAGGATCTAAGAATGCAAAAAGAGACCAAGCTAAATGTTTAATGCTTATGTGGAGAAAAAAATCAAATCCATTACTGATGATTTTAGTATGTATATGATTAAGGAAAAAAATCTGTAATTAAGAGCATAATGTCATCTCTACTAACTAAAGAAAACTTGAGAGAGAGGGCTATTTGGCAAGAAAAATATACAAATTTAGTGGTTTCCATGAAATGATTTGGAGTACACCAAAGAAAGAAGTATTATTTTATTCCAAAGACCTTCACTTTAAATGCGAGGAAAATGTACTTTATTTAGAAAGATGGCAGTTATTAAAGTAATAGGAAAATGGTTACTCTTTATTATTGAATAAAAATGTCCTAAAAATCCATATAGCCTCAACATTTTGGAGAAGAAAATATGGAGAAGAAATAATGTATTCCAATGATGATTTGCTTACATTCCAGTTAACAAAGTTTAGGAAGGCACTTAAAATATTAGATCCGATGCGCACAACATACACAGAAATGACAGAATTTTAACAAATACATAACATTAGAAAAATAAGTTTGCAGAAAGCATACAAACAAGTGAACTTATAGAACTTAAAACACTATAGTAATGCCACATGTAGTTAGTCATTAGCTTCTGAAAAACTCAGCAAGTAAGAAAAAAATCATAACTCTCCAAGGAGAAAAGAGGTATCTAAACATCAAGGAAAACTGGTGTCCCTACGCTCATGCAAGAAAGAGTTGGTTTACTCAGAACTGTATTTTAAATGATAAATACTTTATTTTCCCTGATGACCTCCAATTCTTTTCAAGGTGAAACACACTAAAGGAAGTAGAGAGAGTATGTGAAACACTACTCAAACTTTCTAACACATAGACAAGTCAAAACTGAAGTCCTCTGAAGAAGAGGGAAAAATCTCCAGGAAGGAGAGCCGTCAGAAGTTTCCAATTAGAACACTTGGTTTCTAATTCTGCTTTGTTTACTTATCCACCAGGGCATTTTTGTTTTATTTAATCAGAATCCTCATCATTAAAATAGAGACCACATCACCCTGTCTGCCTTATAGGCTGTTGTGAGGATCTAATAATTGAGAGAGTAAAGAGTAATATAAAACAAGGACTGCAAAGAGGTAATACAAATAAGCAGGCCAAGTTTAAGAAAACCAATAGCTCCAGCATGGGCACTGAAAACAATTGGCCAATGGCCTTAATATAGAGTGACCAACTTTTTAGAAAGCCACCAAAACACTCATACCAGAAAAAAACAAAATAACCATATATATCATATATATTTGTACATATATATTTTTATATATATATATATTTATTTCTGTATGTATATACATGTAACATGTATATGTATTTACATATATATGTATAATGATCTATAATAAATAATTATGGGGCAAATTGATGGAGTAGGCAGCTCCAAACTTTCCACGTTAACATAAAAAAAACAACTGTCAATCATACCAACATTTGTATTATGGGAAACCCAAAAGAAGAGAAAAAGGAGCACAAAAAATATTTGAAGATATAATAGCCAATAACATCCCAAATTTAATGAAATATATGATTCAAAAACCTCAATGAAATCCAAGGAGGATAAATTCAGGAGATGCACACCAATACTTAACCAAACTATTAAAAGACAAACAAAAAAAATCTTAAAAGCAGAAAGAGAGAAATGACCTGTCCCTAATAAGGGGTCCTCAATATGAAAATATATAATTTCTCAGCAGAAACCATGGAGACCAGAAGGCAGTGAGATGACATATTTAAAGTGTTAGAAGAAAAGAACTATCAGCCATGAATTCTGTATCCGGAAAAACTATGAATTAAACAATAATTATAAGTCTGTGTTAATGGGCACACAATGTAAAAGATGTAATCCGTGACAATAATAATATAAAGAGGAAGATGGAGTTGTAAAAGAACAGAGAATTTGTATTCTATTGAAACTAAATTGGTACTATTCAAACAAGGTTATTATAAATTTAGAATGTTAATGGTAATCCCCAAAGTAACCACTAAGAAAATAACTAAATCACTCAGTAAGTCCTCACTTAACATCATCAAGAGGTCTGCAACTTTAAACAAAACGACATATAACAAAATCAGTTTTACCATAGGCTCAATGATATAAACAAGAGTTAACTTTCTATAGCATCTCATCAGCATTATAATAAAATGATATTATTTGAGGGAAGCAAAATGGTAAACTACCAAAAATAAAAAATATATACAAACAAGTACTTGTCATGGACTGAACTGTGCCCTCCCAAAAGTCATATGTTGAAGCCATATCCCCAGAATTTCAGAGTGCAACTGTACTTAAAGGCCTTTAAATAAATAATTTATTTAAAATGATGCCCTTTGAGGGGACTTGAGTCCAATCAGACTGGTATCCTTATAAAAATAGATAAGAACACACAGAGAGACACCAAGGGTGTGCAGAGAGGGACAACTATATGAAAAGGCAGCAAGAGGACGAGGACTCAGAAAAAAACAAAGCTGCCGACACATTGATCTTGGATTTCTAGCCTCCAAATCTGTGAGAAAATTCATTTAAGTTGCTTAAGCCATCCAGTCTCTGGTACTGCCATGGCAGCCCAAGCTAACCAATAGAGTACTTATTTGAAATTATATATTATTCTGTATTATTTACTTTTCTGTTACATAAGTGCTATTATTTAAACAAAACTATAGGAATAGTTAATGGCAATTATCAATAATTAAAAGAAGGACTAATTAAATAATATCTGTGAGAAAATATAGCAATTATAATGTTTCTTTCATTAAAATACATATAGCAATTTACTTTAATTTTTCTTAATTCTTTATTAGATATTTAAATTTTAAAGACTACATTGTATATTCTCAACATATATAAAATGTAAGGTTTTTTGAAAGAAGAGTGAGTACAGCTGGATTAAACAATTACCAATGTTTAGGAAAAACAACATTTTTCTTTTTGTCCCATGAATAGACTACTTTTACTTTTTGTGTTTCCTTTACAATCATACTTTTCTGAACTAACTGGAACCATAAGGACATCCTTCTTATATATGTGGTAAAACTGAATATAGTTAAGTGTAAATTTCACTTTGACTTACAGCTCTGCTCTTATCAAGTCCACACTCTTGGTGTCAGTACGCTGTGATGACATTAAGCTAAATATCTTCTCAACCAAAGCATTTGAACATGGAATACATAGGATTTTACTTACTAGCAACAGCTGGTAGATATACGAGTATGAGAATTAGTTTCTAGCTCTACAAAACATCTGCCTACCTTGAATCTAAATGCTTGTTTTGGTATTCCAACTGTTTATCAATCATGTCCTTTCCATTTATAAATTCATTATATATGCTATCCATCTCTAAAATGAACATCATTTCAAAACACTCTGAAGCACATGGGTAATTTCAATTTATGCCATTAAAATTGGTTTGCAAATAAGTTACCGTTTTAGAAAGAAAAGTGAGAAAGCCTTATCTAACTTGCCTGCCCTTTTGTGGTGACCTTCCCCTCATTGCAATTATAAAGCAGTCATATTACACAAAAAAGAGTTGTTTTTTGTATGAGTTTTTTTGTAGCCTCCTTATGGCCTATTCAAACATCAACCAACACTGTGGAAGGAATAACACATAACTTTCTGTTTTACTGTAATCTTTTTCTCCATTTTCATCTTCACCGTATTACCAAATTAGACAAAGACATTCTTCTTGTCTCCCGTTTTAAAAATATGTTACTGCAGGATATGTTATCCAAGTCCAGCGCGAACTATAGCCATCTTTTAGGCACCTGTTCAAGGAGGCTATCTCCTTCCATATCTTTAAAATAAAAAATCCCACTAAGTAATTCTATACATTTTGAGAAAATTGAAGTAACCAAAACATTCACTAGGAAAGAAAGTATCAATATCACAGGTAAGCAAATCAGACCTCCTTTCCACAGTATTCTGTATAAAGTACACAGGATATTCAGCAGATAAGACCATTTTATTTTCATTAATAAGTTTACAGTGAATAGAATTTGCCAAAATTTAAAATTGTATTGTCAAATATGCAGATGAGAAAAGTCTAGAATTGTATTTGGATATGATATCAACAATATTTTGTTTTTACATGGCCTGTGGTTTCATTAAAATCTTCAAGAACATGATTTAACAAATCAAAGTACCAAAGAGTGACGGGAACAGTTTCACGTTGACAGGATTTGCCACATCACTTGATCTATCCAAGTATGACTGTTGCTAAGATCTGACAGAATGAGGTCTGCATTGTAAAGTGTTGACCTTTACTCTCCAGGTGACTTTCAGTTCGTATTTCACAGAGGTGATGACTTCAGCAAATAATGTTCCTTTCAATGTTTCTGCATATTTTTCTATAGCTAGCATGTAACACTCATTTTGTTTATTCATTCATCCACTGAAGGACACTTGCATTGCTCCCACCTTTTGGTTAGTGTGAATAATGCTGCTATGAACATGAGTGTACAAAGCTCTCTTCAAGACCCTACTTTAAATTCTTTTGAGTATGTAACCTGTCTTAGCCTGCTCATACTGCCATAACAAAATACCATACACTGAATGGCTTACACAACAGAAACTTCTCACAGTTCCAAGACCAAGGTGCAGTTGATTTAGACCCTAGTGAGGACTCTCTTTCTGCCTTGCATGGCCACCTCTGACTGTGTCCTCGTGGTGGGGGAGGGGAGTGAACGAGCAAGCTCTCTGTGTCTCTTCTTATAAAAGCACTAATCCCTCATGAGGGGACCCCTTATGGCCTCACCCAGCCATAATAACCTCTCAAAGGCCGCATCTCCAAATACCATCACATTGGGAGTTAGGGCTTCACAATATGAATTTTGGGGGGTACAAACACTCAGTTGATAGCATAGTCATAAGTGGAATTGCTGGATCAGGTGGTAAGTCTGTTTATAATTTTTTGAGAAACCACCATACTGTTTTCCATAGTATAGTGGCTACACAATTTTACATTCCCACCAATAGTACACAGGGTTCCAATTTCTTTTTTATTTATTTGTTTGTTTGTTTGTTTATTTTTAATTAGTTTCAGGTGTACAACACAGTGCAATAGTTATACATTTTTACCCCTCAAAGTGACAACGCCCTTCCCCCAATCTGCTGCCCCACTTCCCCCCATATCATACATATCTATTGCAATTCCATTGACTCCATTCCCCACACTATACTCCACATCCCATGACTATATATATATATATATATATATATATATATATATATTCAATTATAGTTGACATACAATATTATACAACATCAAGGGTTCCAATTTCTTTACATTCTTGCCAACACTTGTTATTTTATGTTTATGTGATAGTAACTATCCTAATGGGTGTGAGATGGGAAGTATAACTTCTAGAAGAGTTAAATCTCACACTAAAGCTGATACATGAAATAGAAAAAAAAAAGCAGAATTGCTCTGCTTTTAAAGCAAAAAATCTAGAACAAATCTAGCATTACTCTTGCTTCCTTGTGACAGTCTCTGAGAGGCTCCATAAACAGTTTGAAAAAAAATCTTAGGAAATAGACTAATGGCTCATGCTGGGGAGGGGAAAGGGGGAAGAGGTAAGTTCAAGTTGGGTAGAAGAAAACTGCTATTCAGTGTATCTCTTTCGGTTTTCTTAGTTCAAATTTAAAACCTCTTAAAATCTAGGATATGAGGTAAAAATTCTACTCAGAAAATGGGAGTTATTGTGATTCGACTAGGGATTGAACATCACGTTGAAGGTGTGCTTGGGAAGATGTACAGAGTTTTGCCTTCAAGTTTTCAGAAACTGAAGAAATCACATATGTGAATACTGATATGTTTTTATCCTGGTTCTTACAGATTTGTTTATCTTTTAGGGGTAGAGAGAATTGCTCCTATAACATTATATTGTAGTTTAATAGTTTATAGTTCTCTCTCTCTCTGCCTACCATCCCCATTCCCAAACACATTTTCATTATAACAAAAGCTTCAAGAATACGGAACAAGTCAATTGATGATTAGCTTTTGCTTCACCAACATCTTAACAGACTACCTGGCACACAACAGGAATTTAATAATGGACAAGGAAGAAAGGGAGGACGCGAAGAAAAAAGTTAAAAAGTTTAAAGAGAAGAGAAATGGTAAGTTTCAAAATGTAAACAACAATTTTGTAAACAAGGAACATTTCTTGTTTATCAATGTGTCATATAGCACAGCATTTCATACATACCAATACATGTTGGCTATACAGAAATGAATTGCTCTGCATATGGTAGGAAAGAAAGATTGCTAGTCTGACAATCACCATAGGATTTCAACCACAGACATACCATTAATAACAAAATACAACGATTGGGTGAGCCACCTAAAACTTTAAATTTCATTTACTTCTTGCTAAAAATAGGAATAACCCAATACTAGAATACATTGTTACAATGCACATGAAATATTGTAAAAATTACAATGAGACTAATTATCAGACAAAAATCCATGGGAGGTGTTGATATTTATTATGTAAGTAATAAATTTTGGGAGGGTAGAAATTGATGAAGATGCTCAAGAAAAGAGAGACTTTATTAGTGGACGGTTAATAGTCTCCCAGATCTAGAAGCAAAATCGACTGAAGAGGTAGTAGAATGTGCTTTGAGAGACTGAGGCTTTAAAAACAGTATCTGTTATGGACAAAATTGTGTTCCCACCCTGAAAATGCATATGTTAAAGCCCTAAACCAGTGACTATATTTAGAGATAGGGCCTTCAAGGAAATAATTAAGTTAAATAAGGTCCTAAGAGTGGGCCCCTTATCCAATAGGACTGGTATCCTTATAAGAGGAAGAAACACCAGAGATGTCTCACTTCATATGGGAACAGAAGAAAGGTCATGTGAGGACAAAAGAGAAGGTAGCTATCTCAAAGCCAGGAAGAGACTTCTCCAAAACTCATCCTGATGGAACCTTGATCTTGGACTTCTAACCTCCCGAATTGCGAGAAAATAAAATTCTCTTGTTTAAACCACCAGTCTGAGGTATTTTGTTATGGCAGCCTGAGTGGAAAAACACATTATCTAAGGACGAAAAGTCAAGTGTCCGTTTTTGTTAATTTGAACTGACAAAGTGACCAACAGGGTGTTCTACAAAACAATACAAATCAGTTGACAAACACAAACACCTTCCCCTCAGGCCATTGCACATAAACGACCACCTTAAAGATTAACTTTCACAACGTAAAATATGTTAATACTATGATGAAATGTGAGCTTTGTCAGTGTGGAGGATAATTATACTGTATGTCTAAATCAACTAAAGAGTTCAAAGAATAGAAATTGTTTAATCAATATCTGTCAATTTTCCACTTCTCCAGTTCTTATAGTTAATAAAACTCAAAGGGAAAGCATTAATCAATGAAAAATCAAAATGACCCAAACCCATCAGAGTTGACCTATGACTTCACTGAGTAGGGTTTTGAGCTAGTTTTTAAATCACAGAGGTGAGAACCAGAATATTTAAGCCTTTCTCGTGTCCTTCATAATTAGAAGCTTAAACAGAACACTGAGCTTCTCAATCAAGGTTAGGTTAGGCTGGTATTCAAAGAGTCTATGTCAAATGAGTTTATCCAATGATCCACTAGAGAATATATATATGGGATATACAAATTTATAAATACACACATATATACAAATTTATGTATGTATATATGTATGTGAAAGATATACCCAGATATAGACATACAGATATATAAATACAAATATACCTTTATTTATGTATACAGATATACAGAGGGTGTCAAAAATATATATACACATTTTAAGAAAGGAAAAAAACTGTATTAAATTTGTAATAATATATACCGATAACCAAAAATGAATACAAGTTATGTGTATACATTTTTGGGGCACCCCTGGGATATGTAGTGCCATATAACATAAGAAAACTTAGGAATGTCCTTTCTAAGCACTGGATAATATGCAGAGGCCATAGATTTAATTATATCTGAAAAACAAAAAACTCGGGCACAGTAAAAGCCACTATAAGCAAAGTTAAAGTACAAATAACAAATAATAAATTCTCTCAATAAATAGAATAAAAAGAAACACTACCCGGAATTTCTACAAACCAATAACATGACAAATGTAAAAATAGTCACAGGATTTGACAAAAAAGAAAGAAGAAATGTACATGAACAATAAACACACTCAAAGATATTCAAGTTTACCAATAACCAAAGAAATACCAATTAAAATAATTTTTGTTGATTAGATGGGCAATGACTGCTACAATCCTAATTCAAAACCACCAAAATTATTCTATAGCAACAAAATACACACTGGAACAGTTATGCACAATGACCAAAAGTCTAGAATCATTTTGAATCCATTTCTTTATAATTTTAAAAATAATTAACCAACCTGGGCGACTTTCATTGAATTCTGGGTAGAACCACCAGCATAATATTCGACTTTGAATTTTTTTACAAGTTCATCAAACCTATAAAGAAATCACAGTAGAAAAAGTTAGCATCTGTCAGTGTAACAATGCAAATTTCTCTGATCCAGACGGTCATTAAAACAGCAGAATTTTTGAATTACATAATTATGTTAAAGAAATGAATTAAAATACTATACGAAAACCAACTTAGCTAAATGTCCATACTTAAGAAATTTATTCCATAAATGTACAACTATACGAATTTAAAACATATAGGCTTTCCATAATTAATCATTAAATTCAACAAAAGGTAGAAATAAAAATTTGTAAATAATTATTATAAGCAATGCATATTTTCCTATATTAAGTGTTGATCTCTAGAATCCTTAAAATGTATATTTAATAAGTTTTAAAAGTTTTAGATCATAAAGACTAATGGTTTAAAATTTAAATAGAGAAGGGTTCCGGTAAGATGGCAGAATAGACGGACGCTTTCCCAATTGCTTCCCAGGATCACATCAAAATTACAAATAATTTATACAACATTTAACCTCGGAAGGCCGCTGAACACTAAATGAACAGAACCTCTAAACGAAGGACCTAAAGAGGAGACCATGTCAAGTCTGGTAGGAGGGGCGCAGATGAGAGAGGGCGAGCCCCATGAGGGATGCCCCAGCTGTGTGGGGAGGCTTCTCCGGTTGAGGGAGAGACCCTCTGGCCCCACACTGAGCTCACAGCCCATAGTTCCTTTGCCAGGAAGAGGAATTCTAAGATAGCGGGCAGTAGAAATTAGTGAGGACTTTCTTTGCTCAGCTTGGTGAGGCTGAGGGCGGCTAGAGAACCACTGGGACCAGCGCAGGGGTTAGCTCGCCAGGGAACACTCACCCGGTTCCTGCTGGAGGGAGTAGCTGTGTGAGCCTGTGGAGAAGGACTGAACTGAGCACCTTTGGTGCAGAAGCTGGAGGTTTTGGGACCATTGTTCCCCTGGTGTGGAGCTTGCACACGAGCGGTGTACAGAAGGGCGCCATTTTTTCAGGGTTGGGCCCTCCCACAAGGGTCAGATCCAGGATCCCATTGGTCTGCTGAAATTGACACAGGAGTGCGAGCGTGCATGCGTGTCTGTGCGCATGCAGCCTTGGATTCCCACCATCCACCCTGCTTGTGCTGTGTAGCCAGGGAAACGCTGGGCGGGTGCCACCCGGCTCCAACAGGCTGCTCACTGAGACACAGGAGTGCGCAAGCCATTTTGGATCCTCACCCTCCACCCTGCTTGTGTTGCATAGCCAGGGAAACGCAGGGCAGATGCTCTCCAGCTGCCTAAGTCTGTTCAATGAGACTCAGGAGTGCATGAGCCGCGTTGGGTCCCTGCTCTCCACAATATTTGTGCTGAGTTGCCAGGCTGGGGATTGGCTGTTGGGCTGCTTAGCCTGATCTGCGGGCAGTTGATTGGGACAGGCTGAGATGGGGAGTTTTCCTGAGAATGCTGGGCAGGGAGCTGTGCACCTGCGTGATCCGATCCAGGCTTCCCTGGCAAGTTTGTGTGGACTGATTGCTGGTGCAGAGTGCATGCTGCTCTGACTCGGTGGGGGCCACTGACCACATCAAGTGGTGCCTTGGGGGCCTGCCCCACCCACCTAGAGCTGCAGGTGCCCACCCAGAGGCACCCTGAGCCCTTGGTGCCTGGCCCACATCTCCGCAGGCCACAGAGGGTTTTTTGCAGTAGCGGACAACCTGCAACAACCTGTGTAGGTTCTTTTTGGTAGTGAGCACGGTTCCAGAGCACAGAGCAGCTAATTGCAGAAACTCACTGCAAACCTGAGAGGGAGGCCAACGCATTACATGTTAAGCTCTTCCCCACAATAGCTGGTGCTGAGTCGCCCAGAGACTCTCTATTACTGAGCAAGCGGTCTGCAGATTAAAGAGGATGGAGAACCCGCCACCTCTTTTTTTTTTCTTTTCTTTTCTTCTCTCTTCTTTCTAGGTGAACTATCTAATACATCGAAGCATTCACAGAACGACAGCCAGAATGAAAAAACAAAAAAAACATGTCTCAAGTAAAAGATCAGAAGAAAATTCTAGAAATGGAACTAAATAAAACAGAGGTATCCAAACTTTCAGAGACAGAGGTTAGAACACTGATGATAAGAATGTTTAAGGAACTTAAGGAACTTAGCGAGGACATAAAGAATGATAGGGAAACCATAAAAACAACCAGTTAGAATTAAAGAATACAATAACTGAAATGAAGAACACACTCAAAGGAATCACCAATAGAATAGATGAAGCAGAGGAGCAGATCAGCAAATTAGGAGACAAAATAGCAGAAATCACCCAGCTGGAACAACAAAAGAAATAAGAATAAGAAAGAATGAAAATAGTTTAAGAGACCTCTGGGAAAACATGACACGCAACAATTTTCACATCATATGAATACCAGAAGGAGAAGAGAAAAAGGGATTGAAAATGTATTTAAAGAAATAATGACTGAAAATTTCCCTACCCTGGTGAAGGAAATCGACATACAAGCCCAGAATGTGCAGAGATATCCAAACAGGCTGAATCTAAACAGGCCCACACCAAGACACATCATAGTGTCTTGGTAAAGCTTAAAGACAAAGACAGAGTCCTGAAAGCAGCAAGAGAAAGACAGCAGGTTACATACAAAGGAACTCCTATAAGACTAACAAGCTGACTTTTCTTCAGAAACTCTGCAGGCCAGAAGGGAGTGGCATGAGATATTCAAAGTGACATAAAATAAAGGTCTATAACCAAGACTGCTCTAACCCAGCACGGCTATCACTTAAAATTGAAGGAGAGATAAAGAGCTTCTCAGAAAAGAATAAGCTTAAGGAGTTCATTACCACCAAGTTCATTTGCATTGCAGGAAATGTTAAAAGAGCTTTTTTAAACAGAAGAAGTGGGAAAACAAGCTAACCCAGGAAGACAAGAAATACAAATAACAAAATGGCAATAAATATGCACCTATCAGTAATCACTTTAAATGTGAATGGGCTAAATGCTCCAATCAAAAGACACAGAGTGGCTGAGTGGATAAGAAAACAGGACCCATGATATGCTATCTACAAAAGACTCATCTCAGCTCAAAAGACACACACAGACTGAAAGTAAAGGGATGGAATAAGATATTTCATGCAAATAGAAATGAGAAAAAAGCTGGAGTAGCAATACTTATTTCAGACAAAATAGACTTTAAAATGAAGACTACAACAAAAGACAAAGAAGGGCACTACATAATAATAAAGGGATCAATTCAACAAGAGGACATAAGCCTAGTAAACATCTATGCACCCAATATAGGAGCTCCTGAATATATGAAACAGATTTTGACAGACATAAAGACAGAGATCAAGAGTAACACTATCATAGTAGGGGACTTCAACACCCCGTTGTCACCAATGGACAGATCCTCCAGACAGAAAATCAACACGGAAATTGTGGCCTTAAATGACACTTTAGATCAGCTGGATTTAATTGATATTTTTAGAGCATTTCACCCCAAAGCTACAGAATATACATTCTTCTCAAGTGCACATGGAATATTTTCCACGATAGACCACATGTTAGGCCAAAAAACAAGTCTCAACAAATTTAAGAAGACTGAAATCATATCAAGTGTCTTCTCTGACCACAATGCTATGAAACTAGAAATCAAGTATAAGAAGAAATCTGGAAAGCTTACAAATACATGGAGGCTAAATAACATCAAATATGAGATCAAGGAGGAAATCAAAAGATACCTCGAGACAAACGAAAATGAAAACACCACGATCCAAAATCCCTGGGATGCAGAGAAAGCAGTCCTAAGAGGGAGGTTCATAGCAGTGCAGGCCTACTTAAAGAAGGAAGAAAAATCTCAAATCAACAGACTCTCTTTACACCTAAGGGAACTCGAAAAAGAACAGCAAAACAAGCCTAAAGGGAGTATAAGGAAGGAAATAATAGAGACCAGAGCAGAAATAAAATAGAGAACAAAAAAAACAATACAAAAGATCAAGGAAACCAAGAGTTGGTTTTTTGAAAAGATAAACAAAATCGACAAACCCTGAGCCAGACTCACCAAGAAAAAGAGAGGACCCAAATGAATAAAATCGAAATGAAAGAGGAGAAGTGACAACAGATATCACAGAAATACAGAAAATTTTAAGAAAATACTATGAGCAACTATATACTAACAAATTCGACAATCTGGAAGAAATGGATAAATTTCCAGAAGCATACAATCTACCAAGTCTGAACCAAAAAGAAACAGAAACTCTGAACAGACTGATTACTGCCAAAGAAATTGAATCAGTAATCAATAATGTTCCAACAAACAAAAGCCCTGGACCTGATGGCTACATAGGTGAATTTTACAAAACATTCAAAAAAGAATTAATACCTATTCTCCTCAAACTCTTCCAAAAAATACAGAGGGAGAAAAGGCTCCCAAACTCTTTTCTATGAAGTCACTATCACCCTGATTCCTAAGTCAGACAAAGATATTACACAAAAGTAAAACTACAGGCCAAAATCCCTAATGAACATAGATGCAAAAATTCTCAACAAAATAATAGCAAACCAAATTCAGCATCTCATTAAAAAGATCATACACTACAATCAAGTGGGATTCATTCCTGGTATGCAAGGTTGGTTCAACATCCGCAAATCAATTAATGTAATACATCACATTAACAAAATGAAAAATAAAAATCATATGATCATATCAATAGATGCAGCAAAAGCATTTGACGAAATCCAGCAGTCATTTATGATAAAAAAAAAAACTCTTAGCAAAGTGGGAATAGTGGGATCATATCTCAACATAAAAAAGGCCATATATGATAAACCCACAGCAAACATCGTTCTCAATGGGGAAAGGCTGAAAGCTTTCCCCTTAAGATCAGGAACAAGACAAGGCTGCCCGCTTTCACCACTTCTATTTAACATAGTTCTGGAAGTTCTAGCCACAGCAATCAGACAAGAAAATGAAAGAAAAGGCATCCAAATTGGAAAAGAGGAAGTAAAATTGTCATTATATGCAGATGATATGATACTATATAGAGAGAATCCCAAAGACTCCACCAAAAAAACTGCTAGAACTGATAAACGAATTTGGTAAGGTAGCAGGATACAAAATTAATATTCAGAAATCAGTTGCATTTGTATACACCAATAATAAACTATCAGAAGAAGAAATCAGGAACTCAATCCCTTTTACAATTGCTTCAAAAACAATAAAATATCTAGGAATCAATTTAACTAAAGAAGTAAAAGACCTGTACTCAGAAAATTATGAGACACTGAAGACAGAAATCAAAGAAGACAGAAATAAATGGAAATATATACCATGTTCATGGATAGGAAGAATATAGTTAAAATGTCAAATACTACCTAAGGCAATATATAGATTCAATGCAATTCCAATCAAACTACCAAGGACATTTTTCTCAGAAATAGAACATAGAATCCTAAAATTTATATGGAACCACAAAAGACCCCAAAGAGCCACGGCAATCCTGAGAAATAAGAACAAAGTGGGAGGCATCACACTACCTGACATCAAAGCATACTACAAGGCTACAGTAATCAAAACAGTATGGGGCCAGCCGAGTGGCGCAGTGGTTAAGAGCTGGTTTTGGGATGCCAGCGGCCCAGGTTCGGATCCCACATATGAAGGCCAGGGACACTGCCTTCTACAGCAGCTGAGCAAGCCCCAGCAACAGTGTAGGATGCAGCCCCTACTGCAGTGGCCTGCCATAGGCTACAGGGAGTGGCCGGCAGCCAGCGTGAGCGGCTGGCAGCCAGCGTGAGCGGCTGGCAGCCAGCACGAGCTGCCAATAGCCACAGTGAGTGACCATTCAGAGGCCGGCGACCGATCTGCCTCATCCAGGAAGAGCACAACAATGATACCAACATGGGCCAATGAAGCAACGTCCTCCGCAACGAGACTGAAGAACAAAAAAAAGAGAGCAACTTGTCTGTTCCCCTTCCCCGATTCCCCAACGCTGTTCTCCTCCCCCAATTCCCCAATAAAATCTTTAAAAAACAAAACAAAACAGTATGGTACTGGCATAAAAACAGACACATCGACCAATGGAACAGAATAGAGAGCCCAGGAATAAATCCATCCATATACGGTCATTTAATCTATGACAATGGAAGCAAGAATTTACATTGGAGTAAAGATAGACTATTTCATAAATGGTGCCGGGAAAATTGGACTGACACGTGCAAAAAAATGAAAATGGACCACCTACTTAAACCATATACGAGAACAAACTCAAAATGGATTAAAGATGTAAATGTTAGACCTTAAACCATAAAACTCCTAGAAGAAAACATACGGAGTAAGTTTGCAGACATTACCCTGAGTAATATTTTTACTGATATAACCCCTCGGGCAAGGGAAATAAAAGAAAAAATGAACATATGGGATTACATCAAACTTAAAAGTTCTTCACAGCAAAGGAAAGCATCAATAAAACAAAAAGGCAGCCTACTGGATGGGAGAAGGTATTTGCCAATGATGTATCTGATACGGGGTTAATATCCAAAATTTATAAAACACTCACGAAACTCAACACAAAAAAACAAATATCCCAATTAAAAAAAGGGCAGAGGATTTGAAGAGGCATTTTTCTAAAGAGGACATACAGATGCCCAACAGGCATATGAAAGAATGTTCAACCTCACTAATCATCAGAGAAATGCAAATACAAATCACAAAGAGATACCACCTCACTCCAGTCAGAATGGCTATCATCAACAAATAAACAAACAAGTGCTGGCGAGGGTGTGGAGAAAAAGGAACCCTGGTGCACTGTTGGTGGGACTGCAAATTGGTGCAGCCATTATGGAAATCAGTATGGAGGTATCTCAAAAAACTGGAAATGGAACTGCCGTATGACCCAGCAATTCCACTCTTGGGTATCTACCCAGAAGGATCCAAGACGCTAATTTGAAAAAATATATGCACCCCTATGTTCATTGCAGTGCTATTTACAATAGCCAAGACTTGGAAACAACCGAAATGCCCATCAGTAGATGAATGGATTAAGAAATTATGGTACATTTATACAATGGAGTATTACTCCGCTATAAAGAAGAATGAAATCACACCATTTGCAATGATATGGATGGACCTAGAGACTATTATGTTAAGTGAAATAAGTCAGTCGGAGAAAAACAAATACCATATGATCTCACTTATATGTGGAATTTGAAAAACTGAATGAATGAGCAAAGGAAACAGAAACAGACTCATAGATATAGAGGAAAAACTGATGATTGCTAGTTGGGAGGGAGGTGGGGATGAGAGAGAAGAGAAAGGGATTAGACAGCATAAATAGGTAACTACAATATTGCCACAGGGATATGAAAGACAGTTCAGGGAATATAATAATGTTGTAAATATTTTGCGGAGTGTCAGATGGTCACATGTCTTGTTAGGGAGACCACTTCATGGATGGAATAGAGGCTTGACCACTGCACTGTATACCTGAAACTGATGTTGTAAAATATTGTATGCCAACTGTAATTGAATATATAGATAGTCACGGGATATGGATTATACTGTGGAAGGGAGTCAAAGGAATTGTAATAGATATGTATGATATGGGGGGGAGGAGTGGAGTGGAGAATTGGGGGAGGTGGTTGTCACTTTGAGGGGTAAAAAGTATAACTATTGCACTGCGTTGTGCACCTGAAGCTAATTTTAAAAAAAAATGTTTATTTCACAATAAAAGAATAATAAAAAAAATTTAAATACGGAAACTACACTGGGTTATATGCTAGGCAAGTTGCTTGGTGACACAATTTCTGTATCTCACAAAGGCACAGAGAGAGATGATCTAAACTTCAATACCTCACTATTTGGGCATCTGATAAAAGATATAGAATTTTCCTCCAGGAAAATATGTATACTCACATATATGCAACTTTTCATACAAGATGATCCACGTACACCCCTCCTACATACTCCCCAGCCAAAGGACTATAGACACTGATTTGAATAAGTCTCAAATTAGATGGCATTTACTAATCTGGATCACAAATCAGGCTCTCTCTATTACACATCTCTAACATGTTAGATGCTGTGGGAGATATCTAAGGGGCATAGGCATGTACTTTAATTCAAAGGATTTATAAGCTTTGGAGATACAAAAAAAAAATGGTTACATGTGAAAAAATAGAGAAAATTAGAAAATACCAATTTCTCAACAAAATCTATGCAATACATTCAGAATATTTTCATTAACTAAAAGAGCTATCCCATGCCCTTTAGGTATTAAAACCAAATCTTGCCATCATTTTCCCCAATCCCAAACAACGACTAATCTACTTTCTATCTCTGTAATTTTTGCCTTGACAGTTCATAAAATGGCATCATATAATACATGTATAGTTTTGTTAACTGGATTCTTTCACTTAGAATGTCACCAAGGTTCATACATGCTGTAGATATATCAGTATTTTATCCCTTTTTATGGCCGAATAACATTCTATTATATGGATATACCACATTTTCTTTATCCATCCATCCATCCATCAATGAACACCTGAGTTGCTTTCATCTTACAGCTATTGTGAATAATGCTGCTATGAACATTCACATATAAGGTTTTGTGTGGACATACTATTTTCATTTCTCATCACTATATACCTAGGAGTGAAACTGCTGAGTCAAATGTTAACTCTATGTTTAACTTTTTGAGGAACTGCCACACTATTTTCTACTATGTGACTAATTTTTTCTCAGAAACAATACAGGGAAATCTGCCTAATTACTATATGAAAAAGACACAACTAGAGAATAATAGTTTCTATAAATTAACTTTACCATTGTTAATTTTAAAAAAAACTCAATAGGTGAATGGATGATATGAGTAATAAAAATGGGCACAGATAAAAAAAATAAGATGAAGAGAACAAAGTTGAAGTTAAGAAAAATACCCAGAAATTGCACAAAAAATATAAGAGACGAAAAGTATGAAAGACAAATTACAAGGCACAGAAAATGGATTAGGCGGCCCAAGATACACTTAACAAGAATGATAGAATAGAGATAATGAAGAAAGAAAGAAATAGTAGGGAAAAATTTTGAAAAAAGAAAAAATTATATAATCTTTAGATTTGTCCAAACACCAAGTAAGTCTAAGGAGTGGGGACTAGGATCCATACTTGGTCATACTTGTTCAGTTTCACAACTCTCATATTAAGAAAAAAACTTAAAGGTTTCTAGAGTGAAAAATAACAGATTACCTAAAAAGGAATAAGAATCAGAGTAACATCAGACTTCATAAAGAACATAGGATGCTAAAAGGCAATGGTATATTGTATTCTGTGCTAAAAGGGAAAAAAAACAACATTTTAAAAATAGAATTCAATATCCACTCGGATTATTAACTCAATGGTAAGGAAAAATATTCCCCATCCTTTACCCATATGAAAAAATATTACTAGGGAGGACATGTACCAATCAAAAGGAAATATAAGATGGCAGGGGTTTTTAAAAAATGAAAAAGGTAGAACTGTTTATGACTTTGGAAAAGTAAAGGAATGCAGACAGAAATGTAAAGAGGATCCTTATTACATGTAAAATTCTACCGTAAGTAGCAAAACTTTTAATAACAAAGGATTGTATTTTCTATAAATCCATCCAATCGCACTACTTGGTTCTACAGAGAATAATATTTACCTAGTTCTTTGGTAATTAAGTTTCATTTTTTATTTTAGAATCTATGCAGATGTAAAACAGATACCATTTAATTTAATTATAGTTGTGAAACAACGTAAAAACATTATATATAACATTGACATTTTGAAGGTGGGAGAGTGGCAAGGTGAAAGGAAGAGCATTCTAATTATGTCTCTAATTGAAAACAGTCAGTAAGTATCTCAAATGTTAATAATCAACGTTTTAAAAAGAGATTTTAAGTATATTGTTTAAAGTCAATCAGTATAAAAATTAAAATATATAAAATAATGTAAATAATGCAATGAGAAAGGGGGAGAAAAAGTAAAACAGTATGACTACATTGTATTCTTTATCTTCTAGAGAAGAGTAAATAGAAGTATAAATTTATTATTTCAAGAAGGGGGCATAACCATAGTATTTAGATTTATAATAGTAAACTAAAAACATTAACTATTAGTATTTGCAGATCTATGAAGTGGAGGGAAGTTTTTTTCTTTTTAGTTCAGGTTTGTTTTATTATAAATTTCTTAAGGGTACTAATATAAATGTCAATTTTTAAAATTCAGTCATGTGTCACTTTTAAAGATAGGGATACTTTCTGACAAATGTGTCGTTAGGCAATTTCATTTTGGAGCAGTAGTCAGTTTAAGAAACTTTGTGGTATTCATAAAAAGCAAAGGGTATTTAACATGGAGAAGGTATAGAAATATGGAGTGAATATTCTGACTTTGGAAATGTGTTTTTGGTTCCATTGACCCTACCTGGCACAAAGGACTCTCTCTGGCATTGAAATGATGGAAGAAATAAAACGTATCTATGCTTTACATCATTACAACCTGAAAATATATCCTAAGTACAGGGCCACAGTACCACAGAAAGCCTTTACTGAAGTGGCAGTGGCTCTTAGTACTTGTTAAGGTGGCTCCTGTGGACCTGTGTCCTTGTACAGGATCTGAGATCCTCAACAAAGACTTTACAGCAGTGTCCTCTGAAGACCATCAGGCTAGATCTGGGGGGCCATAGCACCCTCTGAATATGCCCCACTGAGGGGACCAGCTCCTCTGTGCTGAAACAAGTCAGGGACTCACTGCCTAGGATGGAACCTGCACTCAAAATTGAAGCGCTGAGTGACAGGGAATCTCTTGCCAAGCTCCACAGGTATTGCTCCTGTCAGAGAAACAAAAATCCTCCTGAACCACCTATCTTTCCATTTCTTACAGGAAATTCATCTCCATTATAATCTAATGGGACCACCATCCTATATGAGGTCCATCACTGACCAAAATGGCATTATGCAGTACATGACTGTAGTTACAAAGTGAACACCTATGTAACAACGACCACCAAGCATAGACAGACAGACAGACAGACAGGAAATGACATATTATATTTGCTTAATCATGTCTGGCCTCTTTATTCTGTCTCTCAAACTCCATTTTATCTTAATTACTATTGTTTTTTAAGTCTTGATTTAAGACTTGTTCTTCATAAGTGCTTTGACTATTCTTGGTCCTTTTGCATAAACTAAATGTCAATTTCTAAGAAAAAAAAAACAAACTTGTCAGGACTTTGACTAGGATTGCATACATACATACACACACACGGAAAAAAAGGTGATCGTCTTTTCAGTATTCATAAACGGTCCAATTCATAATCAGATATATTTATTTATCTCTCAATTAATCTCTCAATTAAGTTTCATAATTTTGCCATAAATCCTGTAAATCTTTTATTAGAGTCACTACTTCATACTTCCTATGTTTTAATATTATTGTAAGTAATGTCTGTTTAAACCTAATTTTTATTTGGGCTGGTATTTAGAAATATAACTATAATTTTAGCTAGTCAAGTTGCTAACATCTCTAATTAATGCTAATGATTTATCTGTTTTGCCATATATACACAATTATCATTTGTGAATAATGACAATTTTTTTTTTTTTAAGATTTTATTGGGGGAACTGGGGGAGGGGAACAGCGTTAGGGAATCTGGGAAGGGGAACAGACAAGTTGCTGTCCTTTTTGTTCTTCGGTCTAGTTGTGGAGGATGTCGCGTCACTGGCCCATCTTGGTATTGTGATCATTGTGCTCTTCCCTGGTGAGGCAGTTGGTCGCCGGTCATTGGATGGCCGCTCACAGCAGCTCACACCAGCTGCCAGTCGCTTACGCTGGCTGCC
Organism: Aselliscus stoliczkanus; assembly: GCA_033961575.1. Classification (NCBI taxonomy): domain Eukaryota; kingdom Metazoa; phylum Chordata; class Mammalia; order Chiroptera; family Hipposideridae; genus Aselliscus; species Aselliscus stoliczkanus. The sequence goes on from CM066729.1 coordinate 133,078,325, forward strand.
AGCCACTCACGGTAGTTTATGGCATCCCAATGCAGCAGGGGCTGCAGCCTATGCTGTCACCAGGGACTTATGGCAGCCCACCTCCAGGTGGAGCTGCTGTTCACCATCTTAGCTGTAGAGGGCGCAGTGTCACTGTCCCATGTGGGATCTGAACCAGAGCCTTGCTGCTCAGAGCTGGCATCCCAAGCCAACTCTTAACAAACACACCACTCGGCCGGCCCCAATAATGACTATTTTTTCTCCCCTTTTCTTGCCTTAGTGCAGAGAGTAGGATCTGGAGTATAACACGCATAAGAGAAAAAAAATAGTAGTGGATGGTAATGGGCAAACTTAATCTTATCCAAGTTTTGGCCTGATAAGTGATGATTTGACCTGAATACTGATGAATAGCAGGGGAGGTCCATTTCCCAAAACTGGAAGTTTTTGAGAAAAGTATTTAATTTTTCATTCTGATTTATTTTTACTGTGTGTTTGTATTGTTTCTACCAAAGAGTTAAAGTTTTAAAATGTTGTAGACCTGTATCTACTAATAGATATTTTCCATATATTTCAACTTAGAAATCTTAAGCTATCAAAATATATGCACAATACAATCCAACAGTATTAAAATATACATACGTATATTGCAAACAAAATTACCCAATATACCTGTGTACTAAAAAGGACCTGGAAGAGCACAGCCAAGGAGTTAACAGTAGTTAGCTCAGAATAGAAGCAATTATGGATCTTGTATACATTTGTTTTGATTGTGTAATGAGCACATAAACTGTTTTGTAATAAAAACATTTTTAAGTCTACTTTATTTTATAATGTAAGAACACAGCAATTTTCCATACAATTATTTTAAAAGATCTACATACAGAACAAAGTCAAATGAAAAGCACAGAGCACAGAAGTGATTCTGAATGAAAGAGTCAAGGAAAGCTTAAGATTTAGAACTGGAATTTAACAGATAAGGGAGAAAAAATATTCAGGGCTGAGGGTAAAACAAACATGAATAAAAGACATTCAGAGAAACAAGTTAAACACTGAGTAAAATATAGGTCAAAATCAAAGTAGTAAAAACTAACAAAGAAAAGGTATATTATTCACTCTGCCAGGCTAATAAATTTAGATATCATTCAGTAGGTAACTAGTAATTATGAAAATTTATTGACTACTAGAGTGAAAGACAGATCTTTATTATTATTATTATTAATAGTTACAGATGTACAAAACTATGCAACAGTTATCTTTTTCACCCCTTACAAAGTGACTTCCCCCTCTTCTCTCCCCTCCCCCACCCCCAATATCATACATATCTATTACAATTCCATTGACTCCATCCTCACACTATATTCCACATCCCGTGACTATATATGTGTTAAATTATAGTCAACATCTAATATTCATCAGCGGCAGCTTCAGAGGTACAGTGCAGTAGTCAGGCCACTACACTGTCGATGAAGTGGTCTCCCTGACAAGACATGAGTCCATCTGGTCCCCTAAAAAAATATTTACATTATTGATTATATTCCCTAAACTGTCTCTTCTGTCTCTGTGGTAGTACTGTATTACATTTTTTTGGTGTGTTTTTTTTTTTTAATGATGACAACACTGTTTTGAGGACAGGGTGGAATGAAAAAGGCAGATTGCCTCCCTTTAGAATAATTCAAACCAAAGATCAGATACTCTGCAAGAAAGGGATAGAAAGAAGTGATCAAGGTAAGGAATCATTTCTGATGTTGAAGACAAAGCACATGATAAATAACTAGAATTGAAACACGTGGAAGAGGGATGAATGACTATTCTGAGATTTCTAGTTCGGATGACCAGTTGGATGGTATTAGAAAAGCAAATACAAAGAGGAGAAAAATCATTCAGAGCAAAGAGAAATCCTAAGTAACTGACTAATAAAGCAAGAAACATTTCTGTTTAGGGAACTGACTACAGTGAGACAAGATTTGCTCCCTTTAACCATTTGCATAGATTGGGCACATAAATCATATCTTGGTTTTCTCTGTATACTTTCTGGCTAAGACAAAATGTTCTGTTTGTCCATGTGAAAACTATCAATGTATCTTGTGGAATATGCCAGGAAAAGATGAAGGACTGCATATCTTTAATGAAAGAAACAAAAAATTCAAGCTAAAATATTAATAAACTATATTCAAAATTACAATTATAGGGAAATAATCAATTATGTAAAAATCAAGTGTTTTCTAAGTTGTTTAAGGGATAAAAGATTTATGATATGTTTATATTTTATGGAAAACATAAAAATATTTCCATTATGAGATTATTTTCTACAGGGAGTGAAGTGCGGCAATTTTGAACTTTATAGATCCATTCTTACTTGCTCCTTTTGGTTGAGCTTCTTTCTCATCTGAATGGAGTGGGCATAGGAAACATCTCAATCAAAAAGCTGAAATAATGGAAAGGACAGTAGGTAATCCATTTCCCTTCTATCAATCTATCCATGAAGCCTAAACTAATAAAGTGTACAGCTTTTATGATGTTAAAAAATTCCAGAGGGCATGTTACTTAAATAAAATGCTGGAGAAAAACTGGATTCAGTGCTTATCAAACTTCTGGATGAGAGTTTCCAGTTGACAGAAGCAAACAAAAAGTAAGATCAACATTTTGATAATATTAAAATATTTAAAGCTTTTATACATAAAAATCAAACAAAAAATTTTAAATATAAAGAAATGTTTAACAAATATGAAAAATGGCTATTATATTTACTTAGAATATATTTCAAATACTTAATATATTTTAATTTTAAATGATTTAATTAATTCAATTATTTTAAAATACTATTTTAATATCTTCAAACAAAACAAATAAAAATATGACTTAGATAAATGAACAATAAACAGAAGAAAAATGATAAATGTTGAAAAACAATCAGCCTCATTCACTAGTAATCAAATGCATATAAATGGAGATTTCTGCACATTAAATTATTCAAGAGTATAAATTATAATACTTAGCATTAGTCAGATGTGAAAAAGCTGACATAACCATACAATGTTAGTGACAGAACACTTTTGGAAAGTAATTTAGCTATAAATATCAAGAATCACAAAAATGTTTATACCCTATTGTCATAAAATTCCATTTCTAAGATTCTACTTTAGGGAAGTAATCCAAATCATAAATAATGCTATATGCAAGAGCTGCTCATCCTACCATAATATATAATAAAAAATATACACATATCTAAAAAATAGGGGGATGATTAAGTAAATTATAGTAATTATCTTGGAAGGAATATAATAAAGCTCATATAATAATTATTTATATGCTGTATTATTCCAGGGAGAAATTATCATTGCATATAAAGACATCTATAATATAGAGTGAATAAATAAACAAATGTGTGAAAATGACATCAGAAATAGAAGTAGCAGGGTCAGCCAAGTAACATGTTGGGTTAGGAGTTGGTTGGGACGCCAGCTCTGAGCAGCAGGACCCTGGTTGGGATCCCACAGGAAGGCCAGTGACACTGCACTCTCTACAGCTAAGACGGTGAACAACAGTTTGACCTGGAGCTGGGCTGCCATGAGTCACCGGCGACAGCATAGGCAGCAGTGGGGCTGGCAGGCAGCCGGCGAGCACTTTTGTAAGCTGTCATGAGCTGCCGTAAGCAGCTGTCCAATGACAGGCGACCAACTGCCTCAGCCAGGAAGAACGCAATGATCACAAAACCAACATGGCCCAGTGAAGCCACGTCCTCCACAACTAGACAGAAGAACAAAAGGGCAGCAACTTGTCTGTTCCCCTTCCCCGATTCCCCAACGCTGTTCCCCTCCCCGAATTCCCCAATAAAATCTTTAAAAAAAAAAAAAAAGTAGCAAATTAAGATGAAGTTGTAAGAACACAAAATATAAGCCATAAATAGTCATAGTTTATGAAGACCAAAATATGGAATGTCCTTATGTTTACTGTTAAAAGATATTATCAGAATATAAAAATGTATTTGACATGTTCATTAGATTTCTTTAGAAATTTTTTAAAAATGACCAAAGGAAATACATTAACATGCCAACAATATTTTTGATATAGGTCTTTTCCTTTTTTATATTTTCTACAATTTGATCATGTGTTTATATTCATTTTACAATGAAAGCATTTTTATTAAGGGAAACTTTTAAATAAAAATTAATGTCACTGGAATGTAATTCAGAATTTCTTGACAACTAACCTTACAGAAAAAAAAAAATCAAAAAATACTATACCACATACTTTTAAAGAAGTATTAATACTTGTTCTGATAGTGTATAGGAGAATTGGAATTCTAAGTAATGCTTTCTACTCTCATTTCACATGTTCTTAAATACTTTATAAACAATTGAGAATTCCTGACAATTAATATGATGGCTATCTATATAACTGCTTTGTTTTGGGGAAAAAAAGCAAAACACAGGGAAGTGGAGAAGGTTTCAGACACTAATGTGGTAGGCGAAGCTGGAAGTGAATACTAATCCGTTGATCCTGGCTTAGCATTAAATGTCTTGAGACACAGTACCACCTCAGAGTGGTACAATGCACAAGAAAACGTGTTAAAAATAGACATTTAAAGTCTACTTCAAGACAATACTGACTTCTGGTAACAATAAAAATAGTACTGATAGTCATAAGTATGAACTAGTGGCAGCAGATAGCTTCTAATTGTAGAACAGCCTGGCAGTGACTAAATGACCAAAGTAAACACAGGCAAGCTAGTATCATCTATCCCTTAAAATAAAAGTCCTTTTGGCATTGAAATCAACGTACAACATTAATGGAAATAAATACAGAATAGTATATTACAAAGAAATCAGTTTTTAAAGGCAATAAGAATTATACTAACCACAACATGGGCAGATTGGTTAAGAGAAGGAATTTTTTTTTTTTTTTTTAGAGGGCAGGGTCACTGGCCCCTCATATGTGAGATCCGAACCAGGGCCGCTGGCATCCCAAGCCAGCTCTTAACCACCGCGCCACTCAGCCGGCCCCAAGGGAAGGAAATTTTAATGGAAGAGAATTATGATGTATACTAAAGAGAGAGTAGCTAGAATTTGCTGCTTGCCAATAAAGTGTGCTGATTGCTTCATAAGGTTTCCCACTAGTTTCCACTTTATAACATTAGAATGAGGAACAGTAAATAATTTTTCAATGAGTTTTAAGAGGTAGATCAATAACAGCAGAAATAAGCAGAATTTAACACAATATACCCAATGTGATAAGCCTGTTCTGCTTTGAAAATTGAGCACTCAGGAATAAACAATACCCAGCACACAAATGTAAAGCAAATCAGGAGTGTGAAAAGTAAGGAAAACAACATTTGTTGGAAAATGATAAATAACAATGTATATTCATTATACCTTAGAAAAACAATCACAGAAACCTAATTCCAATGACTGAGATCCACACATGAGGAACTGAATGAAAAAGTAAGTCTTACTCTCAAAACCTGAGGATCAATTATGGTCTAAGTCAATTTGTAAGATTTAAAAGAAGTTTTAAAATCTAGAGCACTTTTTTTTTTTGTTATTGGGGAACAGTGTGATTTTACAGGACCCATCAGCTCAAAGTCAAGTAGTTGTTTCAATATAGTTGTGGAGGGTGCATCTCAGCAGCCCATGTGGGGATCGAACTGGCAAATCTTGGTGTTGTGAGCACTACGCTATAACCAACTAAGATGACTGGCCACCCCATAGAGCATTTTTAATTCCTATCTTCATTTGGTAAAATCTATGGCAAATAAACATAGATTTTAACATCATTACTCATTAAGAAAATCCAAATTAAAACCATAACGAGATACATCTATTAGAATGTCTTTAAAAAACTGACAATACTAAGTGGAATAAGGATGTGAAGCAACTGAAACTCTCATACATTGCTGATGGAAATGGAAAATGGTACAACCTTCTGCAAAAACAACTTGACAGCTGCTTAATTTACTCACCAGATAACTCAGGTACAGGACTGTTTATAACAGCCTTATTTATAATCACCAAATACTTCAAACCTAAATGCCCATCAATTAGTGAATGGATAAACAAATTGTGGTATATCCATACAAGGAATTCTATTAAGCAATAAAAAAGGAACCAAAACATTCAAGAACATGGATGAATCTCAGAAGTATTATGCTTTGTGAAAGAAGCCAGACATAAAAAGGGCTACATACAATAAGATCCCATTTATTTGACATTCTGGGTACGGCAAAGCTATAGGGACAGAAATCAGAGTAGTGGTTGCCAGGAGCTGAAGGCAGAGAGGAGAAATTGACTATAAAGAAGTTGAGGGCTGGCCAAGTGGCTCAGTTGGTTCAGAGCTCACTCAAGAGTGGGAGCTGAGCTCTGAACAACAGCAGTTAAATGTCCAGCCCAAGCTGAGCTTCCGCTAAGCTGCCAACAGGTGGCAGGATGGCTCAGCTTAAAAAAAAAAAAAAAAAAAGAAGTTGAGTTTGGTGGGCAATGGAAATGTTCTATTTTGGTGATGGTTACACAAGTGTATACAGTTGTCCAAACTCATAAAATTTTATACATAACAAGATGTATATTACTCTGTAAATTGTACCCCAATATACCTCAATAAACCTGACTTATTAGATAAACACACACACACACACACACACTCTCACTCACTCACTCACTCAATTAGGGAACCAGTTAAGGAAATTCCAAAAGCCTACCTCTCTCTCTTTTCATGCATCTATATACATATGTACATATCTACCTACCTACACAGAAAGACATACACATGGACACATAGAAACATACATAAAGCACATGTGAAACTCAAAATAATCCTATAACATAATTAAGATTAATACAATTATCTCAATTTTCAAAATAAAGACATATATTTACAGTTTTGAAGACTCACTTTTTAAAATTTTCAATTTTGAGATGGTTTCAAACAATGAAAAGACTACAAGAGTAATACAGAGAACACCTATACACCTTTTGCCAAGATTTACCACTTTTTGCACGTTTTTCCTTTTTCTCTATACATACATAAATATCTAGTGATTCTAAATATTTTGAGTAGTTGTATGTATAATGCACTGTTACTATTTGTAATACCTCCATGAAAATTTCCTCAGAAGATGAAGTTTTATATCTATGAAATCATTTAATTCTATGGGTTTGTATAGATATGTCAAATTCAAACCAACACAATCCAAAGCCATTGTCATCTCTCATTTCTTGTCACCTCCCTTTCTATTATGGATCTCTCTTCTTCCACAGCGAGACTCATACCCTTAGGTCCAGGACAGGGCTCAGTGCCCCTACTAGACCAGCCCCCACAGGGCAAAAAATGGGAATCTAACTAGAATGGACTGCGGATGATACCCCGGGAAGAGGGTTTGCCTGATCCTGCTCTATTTCCAAAGCACAAGTCTGGGGCCTCTGTTGGACTTTCACTTTCCAGGAGTGATTGTGTCTGTTCTTGAAAGATTGTACATTCTCCACATTTCCCTTCTTTTTCACAGTCTCTTAAGCCTCCCACCCACCCTTACTCTCCAAAGGTACAGACATATACAAGCTACAAGATCTCCATCAGAATATGACGTTTCTTCATCTACTATGAGAAATTTGAATTCTTAGTATGTTCTGTCTCCCAGCAATTCTGAAGGTGCAAGTTATATGTGATTGTACTTCTTGTATCCCTTGTTTTAAGAAGGATGAGGAAATGCAGATTCATTATCATCCAAGCCCAGGGTAAGTGACTTTTGATGGATTTCTCACAATTAGTATGTGGCAGATACAAGATAGGGAAACTCACCTAGTAATTAAGAAAATATTAAAATCATACAAAATAAATATGAGAATATTTAGAATACCTTATGGCCTGCAACTAAATGAATTACTTTTTAATAAAAGACAGTTGTTGCTTAATTATTTTTCAGGATGCATCCAGAAGATGCATCCTGAAAAGTCAAAAAGATAAGAAGAAAACTATAAAGAAGGAAAAAAGGAGAGAAGAAATTAAAGAACGAAAATGGCTTGTTAAATTTTAATGTGCAATTTTTTTCTAGTTACCCGGTAGGGAACAAATACAACTTGAAATGAGAAAGATTTCATGATTATACTGTCTAACTTGGAACCAATAATTTTTATATTAAAAAAATCCTTATAAATAAGATAAAAGAAGAATTATGAACAGGAAAATGTACACAAAACCACCCTTTACAATTTTTAGCACTAAATTAGTGCAATTGCTTCCTACTTGCACAGTAACTAAAGTCCTTTTTTTTTTTTTTATCCCAGTCCTGGGGGAAAAATTGAGAGCTCAGCAAACATCATAAGATAAAGAATATCTCATTGTGCTAACAACACAACAACACAGAAACAAATATCAACAATTTTGAACATTTCATAAAGGAAGACATTTGAGGGATTAGACAGAAGTAAAATCTTAACAGTAAAACTCAAAAAAAATTAACTTCCTTAAGAATACATTCATAACTGCCAAGCAGTGTTTTTGATGAAGTTCCTGAACTTCTCATCTAAACAAATAATAAATGAAAAAACATCAGTTAATTCTAAACAGGTTATACTTATTAAGACCAAATGTTAATAGAATAACATGGGGGGGAATCTATAGGCAAATTGTAAGATTCAAAGCTTTGAAATCTTTTACCACAAATGTTTAGTGAGGTTGAAAAAATTCACTTAAATGTCAGTTTGATAAAAGCCAAAAGAACATTTCCCACATGTGTTTATATTTAAGCATATTTTAAAAGGATGGAAAAAGTAACAGTCATTCAAAACTAAGGTTAAGCTATTAGTTCATAAGGATTGTAATTTAAAGGTATTTCTCCATACTCTAACTTTATTTTCTTAGATAAGAAAGCAGTTTTAAGCATGTGTTACTTAGAAAAATCCTCATTCAATTCTAAAAAAATTAAAGTTTAATTATTCACAAAAAAATAAAAGTAAAATAAAAATAACAAAATAAAAACAAATTATTCCCATTTATAACTCTGAAGAAGAAGTTTTGCACATGAGATAATCAAAAATACTGTTGAAAAGCACTTTTCATGTAAGTACACATGATTAAAACAAAATGAATTATTCCTAAATTCAGATGCATGATATGGGCATTAGGTTTCTATGCATTACAAAAACACACAATAAAATTTCACTAAACCAATTCACAATTTTCATTAAATAGTAAAATTGTTTGACATTTACTTTTAAACCATAAAAGAAAAATCCATATATAAAGGAAAAGAGAACTACTGTAGAAGTGTTTCTCAAAATGAGCTGTGTAGTCTCCTGATAAACCTAACGTGTCACCCATATGTCTACAGTCAGCCCTAAAACATAAATTATACCTTTTCCCTCTTATATTGGTTTCCTCCTATATTTCTATCACAGAATCCCCATGGTTTAGAAGGGGCCTTGGTTTCTCTGATCACAGAAAAATTCTAGAAACACATGTAACAGATACGGAGAAAAGTATTCAAGCAACAATTAATCCTTTTTCCTCTACCAAACTTTAAAAAAATATCACTTCTCAGAAACACTCAGTCAAACATTTAAATCTCTTATCAAAGAGTAACATATGGAATTTCTGATTCTGAGCAGCATATAGCAGGACACGGCCAGCATTCCTACTGACAACAACTAGAAATGTCATATAAATTATAAATCATTAAAGGTTTCAAAGAGCTATGGAAGCAACAAGAAGGACCAAATGAATGAATTTCCAGGGAGACAAGAATTGTTTAAAGGGCAGGAGAGAACTGGCAGCTGCTTGTCCAAACCGTCCAAATTTGTAGTCAGCAGCATGGGGTTAGAGAAACAGAATGGGACATATCGAGGGCCTAATACACAGCTTGTTTGCCCTGTAACACATTTGCTAAATTCTGAAACTGGGTGGGAAGCTAAGAAGGTTAACCAAAATCACCTTAAAAATCAAAAAGTTCCCCCCATCTGGCAGTGCTTACAAACCAAAGACAGACCCAGAGAAAAGAAACTAAAAACATAGGAGGAGTGGAGATTAAAAACTGAAAGTAAACAGATAATTTTCCCTTGGGGCTTAGAACACTGGTATGGGGGTGGAGGCCAAGGACGTATAAATAGATAAATAGATAAATAAATAAATAAATAAATAAATAAATAAAGTAGGGATTTCAGCCATTACATTAGTACTAAAGTGATATACTCGGAAACTGAGGGACTAAACTAACAAAAGGTCCCTTTCCCACTTGAGGTATTCTGAAGGTGGGTGGAGCAGAAGGATAAAGAATTAAGCTGGAAACCTCTTAGAACAATTCTGGTGCCCTTTTTCTGATTGACTGTTTCAGAGCAGATGAGACAAAGACTTGATGGTCTCAATTAAACGTTCTAGAAGGTCAATTAAAAGTCCTAGAAACAGATAAATAGGGTAGACTGAAATTTCAACTTTGATTTGCCTTAATCCTTGATTTTATTAAAGTGATAAGACCTTACTCCATATCAGCCTTGTAAAGAAATGGGAGTGGCTCAGTTGGTTAAGAGCGCCAGCTCTGAGCAATAGGGTGGCTGGTTCAATTCCCACATGAGCCAGTGAGCTGCGCCTGAGCTCACAGAACCTTGAGTTGAGTGGCCGCAAGCCCCCCGATGGGCGGCCGGATGGCAACCGGACTTGGTGCTGAACTAGTTGCGACCTCCACAACTAAGATTGAAGGACAACAACTTGGCTGTTTCCCTTCCCCAATTCCCCAACACTGTTACCCTTCCCCAATTCCCCAATAAAATCTTTTTTTAAAAAAAGAAAAGGGTGAACACTCTGGTAGAAGATAAAATCTGAAGATCTACATTCTTAAATAAATGATGTTTGGAAAACAACAAACAACTCATAGTTATGCAAATGGACAAAATAATTTGATGGAAAACAAAAAGTTAAAAAACAAGAAAAAAGTTTCAGGAATGATTCAGACAATGGAAATAAAGAAATGGACTTCAAATAACTACGATTAATATTTTTAAGGAAACAAAAGAAAGAATGCACAAACTACTGTAGATGAAAGAATGGAGAACTTCAACAGAGAGTTAAATTATAACAAAAAATAAAATAAACATCTAGAACTAAATAATTTGATATGAGTTTCAGAATTCATTGACTAAGTTTAAATTTAGACTATTCTCTCCGTATGTTCCTACTACTTGGCCAGACATGGGCTCAGTCATTTAAGTGTGTGGCAGAATTTGGAAAATAAAGACCTAGTTCTCTAGCTAAAGGACCAAAAAGGAGAACTCCAGGGAACCACAAAATACTAGGATTCTTGAAACATCTGGAAAAAAACTAATGACGCAGCAAAGAAACAGAAGATATAGAGACCAAATAAAAACTCCATAACTGAAAATTTGAACCTCACATGAAAAGAACCCAGAGAGTAGAAGTGGGTGGAATATCAATACATAAGAGCAAAAGGTACCAGCAGAGAGGCAGGGAAACAAAGATCCACCTAACAAAAAACAAAAGAAGCAGAAGAAAGTGAGATTTCAGAAAGGAAGGAGGAAATATCCAGCATAGCTAAATTCCTTACTTACTAAGGACTTAGAAGACAAATTTGATATTAATATGACCAAAATATGATTTCACATGGCAAGTCATCAGGGTAGACAGCATTCCTTAATAGTTAAAAGCAAAGGCTCTGGTGTCAGACAGACCTGGCTGTAATTTTCATGTTCATCGAATTGTCTGGTCTGACATGGGGAATGTACCTTAAATTCTCTGAGATTAGGTTTCCTCATTTGTAAAACATGGTATTGAAGACCATATGTTTTTTTGTGTTGGTTTTTTTTTTAAAGATTTTATTGGGGCATTGGGGGAGGGGATCAGACAAGTTGCTGTCCTTTTGTTCTTCACTCTACTTGTGGAGGACGTCATTTCATTGGCCCATGTTGGTATTATCATTCTGCTCTTCCCAGGTGAGAGAGTCGCTCACTGGCCATTGGACAGCCACTCACGGTGGCTTAGGGCAGCTCACGAAAGCGCACACCATCTGCCGGCCAGCCCCACTGCAGCCTACACCGTCACCGGTGACTCACGGCAGCCCAGCTCCAGGTCGAGCTGTTGTTCACTGTCTTAGCTGTAGAGGGTGCAGCATCACTGGCCTGCATGTGGGATCCAAACCGAGGCCCTGTTGCTCAGAGCTGATGTTCCAAGCAAACTCCTAACCAACGGGCCACTCGGCTGGCCCGAAGACCATACATGTTTTTGCATTCCACAATATTTAAGCACAGTGCCTGACAGATACTGGGTTTACACACACACACACACACACACACACACACACACACACACACTAATGAATGAATGAATGAATGAATGAATGATGGAAAGATTAAATGAGTCCTCTTGCTGCAGCTGCTGCTGCTATGCTGGATTTTTAAGAAAGTACGGACTACCAATCTGTACACATCTGAACAAAATTAAGTTTTTCTCAAATATTTTTTAACAGAATTTGATATTGGTTTGGGTTTTGCCTATGTACCAGATACCTACTGGACACGAGGTAGAAAATTAAAGCAAAAGAACTCGAAAAACAGGAACACAAAACATTGTTATTAGAGACAAATGTAACTACAAGATATAAATTTTAGGTTAACACTTAGATATGCTGTCACCTGGTGAGAAAAATCAAAATCAAATTGTTAAAAACAACTGAGATCAGATAAGGTGCTCCTACTTGCTTTCCTTATAAGGCTCAAGATGAGAAAAAAAGTGTGTGTGTGTGTGTGTGTGTGTGTGTGTGTGTGTGTGTGTAGTGCACTATTTTACTTTCTTTAACTCCGTATCTTCCAATCAATACAAAACATGACCTCTCTGTTGTGAGGATTATGTCAGTGCTTTGAACATAATAAGCGCTCAATAAATGTTCCTAACTATTTTTATAATTGTCAAAGAAAAACTTAGTTGTTGATTTTGCAAGAATATTCAATTCAGTTTTCCTCTAAAACAATTAAATGGTTGACATTTTAAAAGTTTCATATTCAAACTTCCCAACATTTTGGAAAACACTTGATGTAAAACATTCTCAATCCCTAGTTTACTAAGTTATGAAGAATAAAATCTATTGCATAACCCTTTAAACAATTAACCAAATGTTACAGCTATAAAAAAAAAAAACAATACTAACCACATAAGAATGTTGATTCAAAGCACACAAAATTTTTTTTACATGACTGTGAATGAAATTTTCATTTTGATTTTACCTTTTAAAAGCAAAGATTTTGAAAATTTATCAGTATAGAAGTTTTATCTTAGGTATGTCTTTGCAGCAAAATACATTAAAACCAATATGAAAAGTGTTTAGATACTGAGATGTTCTCTTTCATTTTCCAAATACTACCAACAGAGATTACAATAAAGAAAACCACAAGTTCACTGAAGTTTAAAACATCTGGGGAATATCTTCAGATATTCATTCTTAAGAGCTCCATGTTAAAGAACAGCCTGAAGGGTAGATGATAAATCTGCTCTAAAAGTGGAAGTGTGTTTTTAATCCTATTGAATATAAACAGACTGAAAAAAAGAAGAGAGAGAAAAGAAAAAAGAAACTATAATTCAGGAGCAAAGTGCCAAGAGACAAAAATGCTCCATAAAAGGAAACTTTAAAAATAAACACTGGGGCTCAATTATAAAATATATAGGCCTTAATTCCAAAATAATCATGAGAATAAAATGATTTTAGAGGTATTAGCAACCAGATGGTAACTTTCAATAATTCTTTATAATTGCTAACTGAAGAATATTGGGTGATGGGTTCAGATTACAAATATTCTTTGATGAAAGATGTTTCCCCAGCTATAAATTCTCAAGAGATAATAAACTCTCAGAAAGCTATGTATGGTAAGGAATAAATGACTTAATTTATATTTAAAAATCTGAAGATGTATCTTGTTTTGTATCAAATTAATATTAATGCAAAGGTTTATTTCATAAAAAGATTATTTGCCAAAATATACAATATAGAATGTATCAAGGCAAGACAGATGAGATCCTAAAACTCCTTTTTCCCACAGAATTTAAAATAAAACTGCCCATGAAATTTCTTAATTTGAACAAAGTATTCACATTGTCTTTTAAAACAGCCACCAACACTGGACTCAGTACAATGTAGAATATAAATTCTTTTCAATATATATTGAATTTCAAAAGTAAAAAACTTTGAACAAACAAACCATCATCAGTCAATTTGGAAGCACAAGCAAACAAAAAAGGGTAAAAAAGGCAAAACCCTAAATTCCAGAGTTATCCAGCTACTACAGGAGAAGTGTTTGTTGTAGGATATCCTACAAGATACACTCTACTGACATAGAATTTACGGGTCAATCTCTTCCCAGCACTTCAAAGATGTAAACTACATTACATAGACAATAAACTTTTCCAAATTTTGAAATTTTTAGTATTTTCAAAATGCAAGAAAGCTAAATGAGAATAAGAGACAATCAAACCAATGTATAACTGGTTTCTGATTAGACATACCATTATTCTTTCAGGAGGAAAGCGGGGAGGGTCAGAAAGCTTTCTCTGAAAAAGGCCAGGTAGTAAATATTTTAGGTTTTGAGAGTGAAAAGAAAAACTCAAGGATATTATTTAGGTGGTTGTCAAATGAGAGAAAATACATTTCCAAAAAAATTTTGCTCATTAAATTTAAATATAATTGACTGATTTTTGTTTGTTTGTTTGTTTGTTTGTTTGTAATTTAGGTCTACTAATAAGGATGTAATTCTTTATGGGGGAGGGGGTAATAGCACTTCATTTAACTGGTGTTCAAACTTACTGTTCCCTAGCATCAAAAATGATTGCATATGTTAACAATGATCTATGAGATTTTATATATTTCAACTTTGAAAATGTCTTTTCACACATACTGCCAAATATTGATATCAATCCACAAGCATATAATTTTAATTGAGAATATTCATCACTTAGAAAGCATTTATTTGTAGAATTCTATTACAGTGGTCTCTGGATATTTGCCTTTTAGTATGTCACTACATTACAGGGTAATCACTTCTAACTCAAGGTTAGGTGCAGGTTCCTCAAATGCATTGTTACAGGGTTTTTAAATAGTTTCCTTGGCACTTCCATCAAGGTCTGAAGGATACTGCTGGAATCGTAGTTTCAGCCTGGAAAATATATCTGCTATAAATGAACGTAGGAATGGAAATAACAACACCTCTTGTTTTAACTTCCGATAGAATGAAACGAACATAAAGTAGTTTGATATTACTTGTGATTTAAACAACATTTAGTCGCTGTCAAATGACTACCACAGTATAAGTTTCACATATAAGTATTGAATGGGGGTGAAGGGTGGGGCGGAGGGTGGTGGTGGCTGGTTAGCACAGTTGGTTAGAGTGTGGTGCTGAGAACACCAAGTTTACGGGTTCGATCCCCGCATGGGCCACTGTGAGCTGTGCCCTCCCTAAGAGTCAACTATGCCATTATGACATGAAAGCAATTTGTAACCAATGACCATGGCTGTTTCCCAATAAAAATAAATAAAGAAATAAATACTGTTTTTCGTTGGAATTAAGAAACTATCAATTGTATCATTAAGACACAATACAAAGACTGAAACAAAAAGTAATTTCTAAAGCCATTCAGTGTTCCACAAAATTACTTAAAAGAGCTTCTCCTTGTCTAGAAAAATTTGAAAAATTTGAATCATGGCCATAAGCTCAAAAAATTGTAATAATCAAACCAATGGGTGGTAGGGCAAGCCAAATACCTCAAATTTCTGACAATAACTTACAGAACTATCTCTTCATAAAAATCAAATGAAGTTCACTGTTTATATTACCAGTTCAATAATAAACTAAATGGCAGATTCAAAAATTTTCTACAATTTTTAATTGTAATAATACAATGAATAGGGCGGGCCGAGTGGCTCAGTTGGTTAAGAGCTCGCTCAAGAGTGCGAGCTGAGCTCTGAGCAACAGTGGTTCGATGCCAGCCCGAGCTGAGTTGCCGTTGAGCTGCCAACAGGTGGCAGGATGGCTCAGCTAAATAATAATAATAATAATAATAATAATAATAATAATAATAATACAATGAATAACCATAGGCTTAAAAAAACTTACATTTTCACAAACTTTGTATACATGTCCAATTAACTCTTTTTCTGTTCCACACATATTTTTCCTACCATCATCTAACACATCTTAACAGATTCCACTTCAGACTATATATATTGAAATAGTGTTGCCTTAACTTCTTTGAAAATAATCTTGCCTGCAGTTGTTCTACACAGACTTCATGGCGACTTATTCTTCGGTCATTTGAAACTTGGCATTACCTCTTCAAATAAATAAACACTCAGCAGTGCCAGTGACCATCTGTTGACTCATCAAGAGCCAAGGAAAATCACTATCTTCTTTAATTGATTAGTGATGCTGCTACCAATATCCTCAATTTTTAAAGGCTAATAGGCTTAAATTTATTTTCTCTGAACACCTTTCTTCAACTACTACAATAAAACACAGTTCAATTAACTCACCACGGGTAAATGGCTCTCTTTGGCTAGCAAATGAGTCACTCCAAACCTTACTTTGGGTGCAGCCTCGTTTTCACTTATTTTGTGTTTGTGAAAAAAATTCTGCTGTGACAAGATATTAAATTTTCTAATTTTTATAAGAGTTTCCTTCCTGTAAGGTTGAATACTATGATTAGCCTGGTAATAGCAATGTATATTATATTCTTTTAATAGAGCATAATAAACCCAATGTTTTAAAACTGAATTTAATAAAATAATCCACAGTCCACTCTCCCTTAAAACTGTGACATTCAAAGTCCTTTTTTCTCTCCTTTTTTTGTTTTGGCATGATGAGTATGCACTAGTAATAAAATATAAAGTCTTATGGTATAGCAATACATATGACACCTGAAACACTACTGAATTACAACTTCATCACTGAGATGTATAGCGTGCCTAGCAAAAGTGTAAATCGAGCCAGCTGAGTGGCTCAGCTCAAGAGTGCGAGCTGAGCTCTGAGCAACGGCAGTTCGATGCCAGCCCGAGCTGAGTTGCCGTTGAGCTGCCAACAGGTGGCAGGATGGCTCAGCTAAAAAAAAAAAAAAAAAGAAAGTATAAATGAAGCAATGAAAATGCCCCATCAAATCTCTATTGCAACTACTCAACTCTGCCACAGTGGTAGGAAAATAGCCATAGATAATACAAAAATAAATGGGCATGAGTGTTTCTTAATAACTTCTAATGAACACTAAAATTTGAATTTAGTATACTTTCACGTCATAGAATAATATTACTTTCCCCCCCAATCATTAAAAAATATTAAAAACCGGGCCAGCCAAGTAGTGCAGTGGTTAAGCGCTGGCCAGGGAAGCCAGCAGCCCCGGTTTGGATCCCACATATGAAGGCCAGTGACACTGCCCTCAAAAAAAAAAAAAAAAATAATAATAATAATAATAATAATATATATAAAAATCATTCTTAGCTCATGAACTATACAAAACAGGTGATCGGAGAGATGTGGGGCACAGGTTATGGTTTGCCAACCCCAGCTTTAAAGGAACTACTTATTCACTTGGGCTTAGTTCACTCTTCTATAACACATAAACAAAATTATGATTGTTGTACCACAGAGGGCTATGAAAAAGATCATCAAAGATAATATCTGAACAGGTTCTGAAACTGTAAAACAAATGAGTGAAAATTAATTCTATTTTGCATTCATAAAATATTGATTGCACAACATTCAATGTACTATGGTAGGCAGTGTAGAGCATACAATATGTATATAACATGGTCTATATCATCTATTTTCTATGAGTTTACAATGTAAGTGAGAAAATACAGTATAACCAAAAGAAATACTGAATAGCCTCTGTTAAATATCAGTAGTCAATTCAATTCCATAAACATGATAAAACAAACACTAAGCATTTACCTGTGGCAAGATACACAGTTAGGCACTTCAGAAATTCAGTATGCACATACAAAACACAAATACTTCAACCACAAACTCTTTTAATAATGTATTTTAGCAACCAATCTTTCCTAAAGCTTGTTCCATAACAATCAACACCTACAGTCCACCTTTTTTAGAGAATTAGTTTTTCATTATATAGCTACAATCTAATCTCTAGAATAAACATTTAGGTTTTCTTTAATTTTTTTGCTTTACAAGTAATACAGAAACGAACATTCTTATTCATACATACAGTTCATAGATCAAAGGGCATTTAAGATTTTGATAAATGATATAAACTGTTCATTCAAAGAGGTTGTAGCAATTTATATCCCACCATATTATGAATGTACCTATTCTCTATATCCTTGTCAATATAATATAAATAATATAATATAATATAACATAATATAATATAATATCATATCATATATATAGGAATTATCATAACAGGTTTATTATGAATTCCTCTTATGAGAGAGGATGAACATCCTTTCATATGTTTAAGTGCCATTAACTCTTCTATGCATCATCTTACTCATTATCAATATGTAATCATTGCTCTTTTCTTACTAATTTCTAGAAGCTCTTTACATATAAGAAAAGAGGAGTTGGACTGGGATGTGACTGGCAATTATTTTTATCAATTTGTAAATTGTCTCTGACTTTATGCAAACCTTTTTGCCAAATAAAAAAAAGTATTTTTATATGGTCAAGTATCCATTACAAGAATTAAAAAAAACAAAAATAACTGCAAACTAAATTCAAAGAAAATAGAAAGAAGAAAAGAACAAAAAGAAGAGCTGAATATGTAGAAATACTAATAGAAAATAAGTATGTTCTACAGGGCAACAACAAAGCCAAACTTGGTTCTTCGAAAAGGCTAATAACATTGATAAACCTTTACAAAGAAGGAATAAATAACCATTATCAGAAATGCAAGAGGGTACAATTCCATAGATCATATACATATTAAAAGATGACAGAAAAACATTATAAACAAGCATATGCCAATACATTTTCACATTTAGACAAAATGTTTGAATACTTATAAATACAAATCTTACCAAAGATGATATAAGAATAAGTAGAAAAAAAATCTAAAAAAAAACCTTCCATTATTTTTTAATGACATATTCCCACAAAGAAACCTCCAGGTTTAGATAGCATTATCAGTGAATTCTACCAAACATTTAAGGAAGAAAAAACACCATTCATAGACAAAATCATCCAGAGTCAAAAAAGGCACAGACACCAAAAAGAGTATCCACATTAAAATAAAGAACATTTACTCATGAAGAGATACCATTAAGAGAGTGAAAAAAGCAAGTCTTGAGGTCAGAGAAGGCACAACCAATCAAAATGGGTTATATAACCTGAATATATACAGAATTCCTATGAATTGATCAAAAATTATTAAACACCCAGTAGAAAACTGGGAAAAGAACTTAAACATGCACTTCAAAAAGAAGTATATCCAAATGTTCAATAAACACGTAAGAAAATGCTTTCCTTTATGAGCAGTCATGCTCAAGAAAATACATTTAAAACTCTAATGACAGACCATTAGTCACCCACCAGTACGGCTAAATAAAACATTTCAAAGACTGAAAATACCAGTGGAACAACTGGAACTCTCAGCCCTGCTGATGGGAATATAAAACTTTGGGCATCTTTCTGGCACTACCTAGTAAAATTTAAGACAAGCATACCCAGAGACCCAGTGTTCACATTCCTACATATAACGCCAACAGAACTGTGTGCACATGAACACCAAAAAGACACAAACAAGAATGTTCATTACCAGCATATGTGATAGAGCCAAACTAGAAAGAACCCAAATAGCCATCAACAGTAGAATATAAAGTAAATTGAAATAGATGTATACAGTGGAACAGGACACAGGGAAGAAAATAAGCAAAGCACTACTATAGCACCGATGTGGATAAGTCACACCAACATGGATGAGGCAGAGAAGCCAGGGACAAAAAATACACACGACATGATTCCATTTATTGAAAGTAATCTCTGGTGGTGTTAAGTCGAGACAGTGGATACCTTTTGAGAAGCGGGGGCTGGGGCCAGGTACTTCCGGGCTGCGGGCCAAGTTCTGCTTCTAGAACTGGATGGTGGGTAAACATGCATGTTTACTTTGAGGTCATCCTTTCAGCTGTACACTATGATTTGTATACTTCTCTGTGTGTGTTATATTTCAATGCATAAAAAGTAACGGCAGAACGTTGGATTTTGCAAACGCATTTTTAGCATCTATGAAAATAATCATAAACATATAAGAATTACTATGATAAAAGAGCATCTGTAGATACACGAAAGTTCCATAGGGTACTCGAGGGCTGACTGAGAGCACCCAGGAAGGAAAAATTTGTAAAGGATCAGACCTCATTTGAGAAGATGTGGTTCAGCCACTAGACAGCAGAACTCATTTGTTTAACTGGTCTGGAGTTGCTAAGCAAACAATAGAAACCCTCTGGGAAGCAGTTGTGGGGAGCATGGTAAATCATATTAATGGATTCCCTAATTCTAAACTATATTTCATTTTGGAATAAACCCCACCTACACTAGTCTCTTGGTATGTGGCTGTATTCTGTTTAGTTTATATTGCTGTTGATTTATCATCTGTGGCTCTCTACGCATAGAAAAGTGTAAAAATATATTTGGGCATATTAATTCTATAATCACCCATCACGTGAATGTTTTTGTTTCTAATTATTTTTCATTTGATACTTTTTGAGTTTTACAAAAATGCAATCCTTTCACCTGCAAATATTTCATTTCTTGACAGTTTCTATACCTTACTTATTTTTATCAGTGCTTTAATCTGACTTGTTTTTTTAAAAAGTCAACCTGTCTTGACCTCCCCACGGGAACATGCCTCTGCTGAGGATCTCCTTCATCCCTCTCCAGAAGAGAAGAGGCAACAGAAGACGCGCCTGGTGCAGAGACCAGCCCCTACTTCATGGATGTGAACGGCCCAAGAGGTTCTAAAATCACCATCGTCTTTAGCCATGCACAAATGGGAGTTTTGTGTATTGACTGTTCCACTGTCCTCTGTCCGCCTACAAGAGGAAAAGCAGGACTTACTAAGGATGCTCCTTCAGAAGGAAGCAGCATGAAAAGCACCCTGAATCAACATGAGAGAGAAACCATCCCAATAAACCCATTTTGGAAACCAGGAGCAAAAAAAAAAGTCCACCTGCCTGCTGTGCTAAGAATGTAAGTGGCAAAGGTGGAAGGAGAGAGACTAGTTACGAGGCTATTGCACTAATTCAGGCAAAGGATGATGATGGTGCCAGAAAGTGGGGGAACCTGACTGTGTCGGTAAAGGGTGTCGGTAAGAAGTCATTGGATTCAGGATACATTTCAAAGGTGGATCAGTAGTACGTGTGAAAGACTGGATATGTGCTATGAGAAAAAGAGAAGAAACAAGGATAACTCTAAGGTTCCAGCCTGAACAACCAGAAGGATAAAGTTGCCATCACGGGAAACAGAATAGGCTGCAGGTGGAACAAATTTTGGGGGGAAAGATAAGGGGTTCAGTTTTGGAAATGTGGAGTTTAGGATATCAAAAATAGCAGCACAAGGGCCGCCCGAGTGGCGCGGTGGTTAAGCGCTGGCTTCGGAAGCCAGCGGCCCCGGTTCGGTCCCACATATGAGGGCCAGTGACACTGCCCTCAAAAAAAGAAAAAAAAAAAAGAATAGCAGCACATTCATTAAATAAATGCTGAAAGAAAAAAAAGAAGAAAAAATAGGGAAAAAAAACGACAAAAAAAGCAAAAATAAAATAAAATAAAATAAATGTTGAAAGAACAAATCAATGAATCAATCTCTCAAACATAACTGATTCTCCAATATTCCAAAACTGCTATGATTAAGGACACAGAGAGTTAGACCATAGGACACCTCCACCCACTTTACTGCAAAGAAACGATTCCTTGAGACCTGCAAAACAGAGACTTCACAACAGGTGCTTCCTTCCCTGGCAGGAACTGGACTACATCCTGACCATCATGTGCAGGGAGAGCCAAAATGCAGGCTTCACTAAGGCAAAGCCAGAAGGCCCAAATTCCCCTCCAGGATATTCCCTATGGCCTTTGTAAAGGAATAAAGGACTGGTATTCTTGGTATAGCAGTTACTACTAAGCTCACAACAGTTCTAGATTAGATAGACAGATTCCATACTGAATAAATAAATTTGAGAATAAGAAAACAGTTCCACAGTTCTTGGTCTTCTGTACTCAAGAAAGACCTGTTAAATTTACTTCAAAACAGACATCTTGCATCTAAAATTTGAACTCTAAGACCTTAAAATTTCCTATTTTTCAGTATACTTTTCTTCATTCCATGCTACCTTTCATTTCTGCAAGAAAAGTCAGGAGTAAGTAACAAATTATTGTGTAGATGATAAAACTAAAGTATGCAATTATTGTGACATACATAATACAAAGATAGCCAAAATTAGAATTGGTATGTCCCACATCCTTTGCCAGCTACCCACTCTCAAATAATTTCTTCTTCTTTTTTTTTTTTTTGGAAATAAGGACATGAAGATAACAACAAAACTGACTGAGAAATATAGCTACACATATAGAGTGTAGCCATCACTCTTAGCCTGTGACCCCAGGTGCCTTTCTGTCCTGGTCCATTGGTGCAAGGTCAGGATGTGCTGGGCCCTAACTACAGGTCCTTCACCCCGAACGCAACCCAGCCTTCTCTAATGTACACTGCAGTCATTGCCTGAGAACTTCTCTGCACTGCATGTGAAACAGGGAATATCCCAATATATACTCTATGCTCTTTCTCCTACCCTCCCCATCCTCTCCGCCATTCACGCTCCCTACTATAGCAACCAACTAGTTCCCCACACTCTTCCACAAGCATTGGCTCCTAGGTTAGGCATCCTGGCCCCAAACACTTACCATCAGTATTACTTGGCGTTACTTTATTACTTTGTTACTTTCCTAATTGTAAAAAGAGGAAATTAATAGTACTTAGACCGTAGAATTCTTAACAGGATTTGACAAGTTAGAATATATATAAAAGACTTAAACAGGGCATTTGAAACAAACGTCTAATCTTTCAGGGTAACTTGCTCAATTAATAACCAAACTATTGGCAGACACTTTGGAAGAATAATAACCCAGGAGTTTCAAAGCATCTAGTGATTGGTTTGAACAAGCTTTTAACAGAAACCATCATGGTAACCTTGTATGGCTATCCACCACCATCTCCTTACATTGGGTGATCATGTTAACTGTATGTTTTGTATTGTTTCATTTTGTCATTTGTAGATGTTGGTCCACGTTAGAAAAAAAGGGTAAGATTTTCAGGGTGATAGAAGGGGATGCTAGAATAATCAGAATTCCATTTCTCCTAATAAAAATAATTCCCACTTCCATTCATACCTTACTGGTTAGGAGCACATGCAGAAATGGAAGAGAATAATACATGGGTTTCAATTTCATTGATTAGGATATTACACTGTGCAAGTTCTTAGAAGTTAAAGGGAAGAGTTACTGGGCAGCAGTTCAGTAAATGTTATTATTATTATTTACAGTAATGCTGATATTATACAGCATGCGAATGAATGTCCAAGCTCAGTGCAAACTAAACAGTGGGTAAAGATTTTCTCCCCTCAAAGTCATATAGGCTGACCCATGAGAGCTTTCAGTGGATCTGAAAGCAATAGAACAGAGTTGTTTTGGTTGTGTGGCTTCTCACAGTCCCCATTTGAAAACTGTTCTTATATGAGGCCCGTGGATCCTTCACTGTGGATCAAAACATTTCTAATACTGTAACGCTGTCATACAAAGAAAATATGAGCTAACAAAGAAAGCTATAAAAATTCAGCACATTACCAAAATCCCAATGACTTTTTTGCAGAAATAGAAAAACCCATCCTAAAATCCATATGGAATCTCAAGGAACCCCAAATACAATCTTGAAAACAATCTTAAAAAAAAAAGAACAAAGCTGAAAATTCACACTTCCTGATTTCAAATCTTACTACAAAGCTACAACGGCCAAAACAGTGTGTACTAGCATCAAGACAGACACACAGACCAATGAAATAGTATAGAGAAGCTGGAAATAAACCCTCACATGTATGGTCAAAAGATTTTTGACAATGGTGCCAAGACCATTCAAAAGGAAAAGGACAGTCTTTCAACACATGGTGCTGGAAAACTGGATATCCACATGCAAAGAGATGAAGTTAGACCCTTATCTAAACACCATACATAAAAATTAACTCACAATGGACAAAGACCTAAATTTAAGAGCCAAAACTATGAAACTATTAGAAGAAAGCATAAGGCAACATTGGATTTGGCAATGATTTCTTGAACCTGACACCAAAAACACAGATAACAACACTAAAATAGACAAATTGGACTTCATGAAAATTAAAAGCCTTTATGCATCAAAAGACAGTATCAACAAAGTAAACAGGCAAACCACATAATGGGAGAAAATACATATTTAAAAATCATGTATCTGATTAGGCATTACTACCCAGAATATGTAAAGAGCTCCTAAAACTCAACATCAACAAAAATAAACAGCCTGATTAAAAAATGGGCAAAGGATGTGAATAAATAGTTCTCCAAAGAACATATATAAATGGCCAATAAGCATATGAAAAGATGTTCAACATCACTAATCTTTAGGAAAATGCAAATCAGAATTATGAGATACTACCTCATTTCCATGCCCATTAGGGTGGCTACCATCAAAAAGCCTGAAAATACTTACCTGGCAGGGGACATAACACAAGTAATAAACAATCAAACATAAAAGTGTTGGCAAAGACATGGAAAAATTGGAACCCTTGTGCACTGTTGGTTGGAATGTAAAATGGTCCAGCCATTGTGGAAAACAGTATAGTGATTCCTCAAAAAATTAAAAATAAAATTACCATTTGATCTAGCAATTCCACTTCTGGGTATATACCCTAACAAAGCGAAAACAGGGTCTCAAAGAGATTTGTATATCCATGTTCATGGCAGCATTACCGACAATAGCCAAAATGTGGAACCAACTCAAGTACCCATGGAGGGATGAATGAGGTAAGCAAAATGTGGTATATATTCCTGTGCGTATATACATATATACATACACATATAAACACACACATATGTATGTATGTATGTATGTATATATATATATATATATACAGGTATACATACATACATACACATAGACACACACACATAGGAATATTAGTCAGACTTAAAAAGAAAGGAAATTCTGGCATATGCTATGACATGGATGAACCATGAAGATATGCTGAGTGAAATAAGCCAGCCAAAAAAAATACTGTATAATTTTATTTCTATGAGGTACTTAGAATTCTCAAAATCAGAGACAAAAAGTAGAACGGTAATTGCCAGGGGTTGGAGGAAAGGAGGAAAGAGGAGTTATTGTTTAAAGGGTATAGAGATTCAGTTCTACAAGATGAAAAGAGTTATAGGATGGATGGTGGTAATTGCTGCACAACATTATTGGTGTATTTAATACCACTTGAACTGTACAGTTAAAAATATTAAGATGGGGGAATGCCCGTCTAGTTACCAGATGAGATGCTGTCCAATTCATAAAAGAAAGCCAATTATGTCTTCAAATTTTTTTTAAATGGTAAATTTTATGTTGTGTATTTTACTACATTAAAAAATAGTGGAGAAAAAATTGAGAGATGTAATATAAAAATACTTTAAAAAAACCAAAAAACCTAGTTCAATAATCACAATACTTTCCCGTTACTGACAATTATCAAGATTTGACCCTTTAATAGAAAATGCTTTCTTATTATTTTTTGTTTTTTATCAGTTGAAGATAATAACAAGCAAAATGCTTCTATATCCTTTAGCACATATTTCACGTATGCACAATAAAATGTACTACAAAACATTTTCCATTTTAAGTTTGTTACTTGGCAGAAAATCTCCCACAGTGTTTAACTTATTATTATTTGCTCCAGACTCTTCCTAAAAGCAAGAAGCAGCCCGTTTTCTCCAGATGACTCATTAACTAAAGACACAGTAGAATGAAGTGTTCCAACTTGAAATACCAACAGCTAAATATAACTTCTACAACATTACAAAATTCAGTGCCTCTCTTTAGTCTCTAGGAGCAATCTTAAAGGGTGACCCTAACAAAACACATTTAGCACATTCCCTGGAACAATGTAAAGTTTAAAAAAAAAAAGCATTTATCAAAAATGGAGAAAACTTTGTAAGTCACAACAAAACTAATTTTTTTTTCTCTTTCGTTAGGTAACACTTATCTCTTTCATAAAAACATGTAACACCTTATAATGTGAATATTAGTCACAAATACTCAAATTTATCTCTTGGTCCCTTGTGTAAAATGAAAGGTTTTTTTTTCAGCCATTAAGTAAATGAGAATCCAAGTCACAGTTATTTCATCTGAGATTACTCTATTGAGGAAGAACAGTGAAATACATAGTAAATCTTATAAAAATATTAAACCAAACTATTTTTTCTGGATATTCATCTTGCATAAAAATAAAAACAAAATCTGCAATTACTAGTTAATCCACAGTACTGATAGTTTTTCAAACAAGCAAGAAAAGTGAGCCCAAGACCATTACAGGCACAGGAAGTCAAAGGAAAAAAAGAGAGGAAAAAGTAAAAAGAATCAGTCTGATAAATTGAAGATAACTCTAGAGACAGACAAAGGAAAGAACTGAAGAGAGAAAAATCTGACAGCTTTTGAGTTCTTAGATTTAATCATCCCTAAGGCCCAACTATACCCATACTTTTGTGCGAGTGAAGTATAGTGGCTTGAGTTACTAAATTCCTTTTTTAGCCTAAGCTAGTGCTAGTTAGGTTTCCTGTCACATATAGCCAAGAATCCTAAAAGCATAAAAATATTTTAAGGAGTATATTCCTCATTGTTCATATAACTACAAAAATGAGTCAATTTTCAGGTATACTATGACATCATATATTCCATCTAGAGTCTCTCCTTTTTCCACAAAGGAGAATTTTCTTTTTTTGGGGGGGATTGACAGCTTTTTAAAATCATCAAAATAAGATTCACTATAGATCACTTCAGAGCCAACTTTTTTGAAAGACGCCAATTTAAGAAACTAAGCTGATAGCAACTTTCCTGAACTACTCATCTCTTTTTTAAAAATGTACCATTTTTAAAAGAAAAATCTGTTGGAAGGGAATACAAAACGGTAACAGGAGTGTTCCATTTGTGGTGGAATTACTGGTGATCTTTATACGTTTTCATTCTATTTTAATGTATTTTCAAAATTCTCAACAATCGGTCAGAAACATGTTACTTTTTAAATAAGGGTACATTTTAAGTAAGTTTAACCTTCATCGTGGTTCAAAGGACATGTTTGCTTAGGCTTAATCTTCATATAGTTTTGAGAGGTGAAATGTTTATTTAGTTCCATTCAACAAATGTTTATCAAATACCTGCAATGTGTAAAGCATAGTGTCATAACAAAAATGATATGTCGTTCACGAAAGTAGCCATAAGACTTCAGTGCATGTATGTTAGTTTATATAGTTAGTGTGTGTGTGCGTGCGTGCATGTGTGTGTGTGTGCGTGTGTGTGATGTTTGAGTTGCAATAACTTTACTGCTTAATCCAGGCTTTATACCATGACATTATGGTTTCATTCAACAACCAAAATGTGAGCTGCTTCAGTTTGATATTTTCCTTTCCTGCCTACCGGAATATTTCAAAGTACCCTCCCTCCCCCAATCAGCTGCAATACAGGCTTATAAAACATTACTTACTTTTCATACAAATAATCTCTTAAACAATTTAAGGCACAATGACTTCCATGGATATGAAGAATGAAAAGTTAAGTAACAATGTGACCCATTTTACATCCTATTTTCCACTATATTAAATAGTTACCAAAGGTTCCACTCCAAAGGTATGCCAAGAGATACCTCTCATACATCAGCGTCACTGCAATATTTTAATAATTTATAAATTATAATAATTTAATAATTTATAATAATTTATAAATTTTGAGAAAAAAACAATGAGACTTTTAGGTGAGTGAGGCTACAGTGAGATTTTTAAAAGTTCACTTCTATATACTATTACGATCACTTTTTTTAGCCACAATACTGACACGTAATCGTTAATAATAGTCAGTCTTTAGTGCTGATGAATGTGAAAACTGGAAGTTCAGAAGATGTTTAAACTAAAACGTTCAACCAGAGGGCCAGCTGAGTGGCTCATTGGTTAAGAGTTGGCTTGGGAGCACGAGCTCTGAGAGCAGGGCTGCCAGTTCGATTTCCACATGGGCCAGTGACGCTGCACCCTCCACAGCTAAGATGGTGAACTACAGTTCAACCTAGAGCTGGGCTCACGGCATAGGCTGCAGTGAGTGGCTGGCAGCCAGAGTGAGAGGCCAGCAGCCAGCGCGAGAGGCCAGCAGCCAGCGCGAGCTGCTGTGAGCCACTGTGAACGGCCATCAAATGGCCAGCAACTGATCAGCCTCAGCGCATTGATCATAATACCAACATGGGCCAGTGAAGCGACGTCCACAACTAGACTGAAGAACAAAAAGACAGCAACTTGTGTGTTCCCCTTCCACGATTCCCCAATGCTATTCCCTCCCCCAATTCCCCAATAAAATCTTTATAAAAGAAAAAAAAGCAGAAGTTACCGTTAAAAACATAAATAAAAAGGTTCAACAGGATGGGTAAGTCCTAAAACTTCCATGTAACCCTCCCAGGACCTAGAATGTACATGGGCCCTTGGGCAGTCAGTTAAGGCTTGATAAATAAAAAGGTCTCAATGACCATATTTGGCCAAGGTGTTGAAAGAACACACTTCAATAAAAACCTGGGAGACAATTTAGGAAGCAGCTTGCACAAATACTTACTCAGAGCCTATTAAGGCCCTAAGGATGTCCTGTATTATATAATATATATAATACTATATATTGTTATTAATATGCTTTATCTCAGATTGACACAACTGCTCTCCCAAGCTGAGTAGAACCTGAGAAATCATTTCTCTCATTCCCTTTTCACACCACTAAGTCTGTTGATTCCACCTCCTACCTCTTCCCCCTCCACTCATTGCCACATTTCCAGGGTCTCATTTCTTATATGGGCGATTCCAGCAGCCTAACAAGTCTTGTGCAGAAAGGCCTCCCTCTAATCCATTCTCCACACTATCTAATCAATGAGCTCCCCTACTTAGAATCATTCCCACCACTTGCTAAAAAAAAAATCTAAACTCCTTAGCAGGTGTGTCTGTGTGTGTGTGTGTGTGTGTGTGTGCACACACACACACTCTACAACCTGGTTTAATGCTCTTATATCTACTAAAATCACTCTCAATGCCCCAACTCACACACTCTCCTTCAGTCATACTGAGGTGGTCCCATGAAAAAGCTTTTTCAAGTCTCTGCATGTCTTCAGCACACACTGTTCACTGACATAACCAGGCCACACACATACCTTCCTGTCTATCACTTTCCTTGTCTAACTTCATAGTTGTCTTGAAACACTCAGCTTAAGGCATCATTTTCTCTGTGAAGCTCACCTTAACTGTTAATCTTCCTATCCTAAACTAGATATCGCTCCTCTGTGCTCTCAGAGGTGCCTTTTCAAGTATTTTTCATAACACTTATCACATTGAATTACTACCTGTGTGACTACTCAGAATTCTCTGAGACTCAGTTTGCTCATCTGTACAGGACTAAGAGTGTCTACCCTGAGGACTCCTATAAAGCTAAGTGCAGGAAGTTCCTAGCACATAATAAAAGTTTCAGTAAATGACAGATGTACTGTGTCATTAATATTTTTCTCAAAGGAAACACCTTAGAATTCATCTTTCTTACTCCGAAAGCTAACCCAGTATTTGGCAAAAAATAGGTCACTATACACTTGTAAAGTGAATAAATCCACTTTTCAAAAAGATGACTCCTAGAGCACTATAGATGGAACTAAGGCAGTCCTGCAAGATGCCCTTTAGGACCTCAGAAAGAAGGAAGAGAATCACTTTTAGGGTGTCATCAAAACCAAATACAGGGCCAGCCGAGTGGTTCAGTTGGTTAAGAGTTGGCTTGGGAGTGCAAGCTCTGAGCAGCAGGGCCACTGGTTCGGTTCCCACATGGGCCAGTGACACTGCCCTCTACAGCTAAGATGGTGAACAACAGCTCGACCTGGAGCTGGGCTGCCATGAGTGGCCGGCAACGGCACAGGCTGTAGGCCCTGCTCCAGTGGGCTGCCATAGGCTACTGTGAGTGGCCGGCAGCCAGTGAGAGCAGCTGGCAACTGGCGTGAGCTGCAGTGAGCCAAGGTGAGCAGCTATCCAATGACTGGCAACTGACTGCCTCACCCGGGAAGAGTGCAATGACCACAATACCAACATGGGCCAGTGAAGCAAAGTCTTCCACAACTAGACTGAAGAACAAAAGGATAGTAACTTGTCTGCTCCCCTCCCCCAATTCCCCAATTCCCCAATAAAATCTTTAAAAAAAAAAAAAGCAAATACAGGCTACACAGAGACCCAGAAGATTTAGCACTTCAATTAACAATCACTACTGAAGTGAGCTTCTCCTAAGAGAAGGAGGAGGTGGTTGGATGGGGATCTAATCCCTCACTTGTTCTTGGGACAGAAAAAAGTGGACCGAGAATGGCTGGAGAAATGGAGCCAGAAAGGAGAGGGTTACAGTACTTTATGCAAAAGATGATGATTCAGACAACAAACATGAAAGTAGCAAAGAAGGGTGAGATTTGAGAGCCATTTCAAATGGTAATAAGAGCTGGAGAACAATATGCTTGTGAAGGTTTAAGGAGTAGGGTCAAAGATGGCTGAAAACATCTAATGTGACAAAATAAATTAATTGTGATTAAAAAGTCAAGAAGCAAGGCGCACAATTAAACTGACCCAGGTTTAAAAACTAGCAGGGTCAAAAGGGAGAAAGAATTGAAGGTAATGGTAAAATGCAGTTGAAATCACTGACGGTGTCACTCAGGCTGGATAAAGGGAGTAATATGGAAGTGGGAAGGAGCTAAATAGGAAAGTGATATAGATTTTTTTAAAGCAGCTACAGGCTGGAACTAAGTTCAAAATATGAAAAGAGGGTTGCTCAGGTGCAAAAGAGATAAAGGTAGCTCTAACAGAGGAGTTTAAGGAAGTATGATAACTAGCACTAGAAATGCCATCCACAAGAGAACTAAGAAGATAGTTGAAAATAAAATATTTGTAAAACAGGCACCAAAGTTTTCAAAGAATGTGAAGGGGTTTAAAAGGGTGACACCCAAAACTTCTCGACAACCTTTCCTTAGCATGATTTAGTGTTTGCCTTATTGACTAAAGAAGTTAATTAAAGCTTGCTTCTGCTTCCTCTTACTGCTGCTTTCCACAGTAAGGCTTCCTTGACTATTTTCTGGTATTGTGTTTCATAAGTACAGCTTATCATGGCCAGAAGAGTGCATTCTACATCAAGTGACTTTCATATATTGTAAAACAAAAATAACAGTAAAAAAGAAATAATCTGATTTTACACACTCAACAACCTACATTTAACAATCTTATACTAGAAGATATCAGTGAACAATTATTCATTCTAGGTTCTGGTAACAGAATGACAAATGAATACAAGGAAAAAGTTCATGTACATATTTGATACAACTGTGAAAATTTATGTAAAAATACATGTTTTCTAGGAAACTTTAGCTGTTCCCATAACCATACTGTATCAATGGTTATTCTTATTACCATGCACACAGCTTTAAAAGCAACAAAACAATTTCTTATTAAGGTGGTTAAATCCAACAAAGGAATAAAACTAAATCTTCCAACTCTTAAAAGTTTAAGGGAATTATTACAATTGATGGCTATTCATAATATTTTAGTACATTTTAAATGATCCAACTACAGCGTCTTTTCCTAAGTACACTGGTATCACCATGCAATTTTAATCCATATGCTTAAACCTCTTTCACAGTTTACAGGAACAAAGCAGTTTTGATTCACAAACAATGCCCTGCAGTCAAATACACTCATGAGGTATTAATTTACAACTTCATCTGTGATCAGTTAAACTGCATGTGAAATCTTAAACATCCTTAAAAAGCTCACCACAAATAGTTCAATAAGAGATTTTTTGGTTAACATTACTTTAACAAAAAACATGTAAGATTAAATTCTATTGTAAAATAAAACCAAATGCCACTTGCTTTTAAGGATAAGCCACTAACAAAACAATCTTTTAAACTGTCACCTTTTGCATCTAAAATATTAATTAAAAATGTAATGGCATATCAAAAACATATGTTTCAAAAGCTTCGGCAAGACAAATGACAGATAAAAAAGAAAACCAAATCTCATGAAGAAAATGTACGTATTTCAACAAATAAGATGTATCTTTAATCAGTCCTAGGAGCCAGATTTATTAAAATGTCAGGTCAACCTGAATCATATTAAAACAAAAGATTAAAATTACCAGTTTTACTAAACAACTAAAATGTCAGATCCACACAAGTTATTAGCAAAGACAACATTAGTGAAAGAATGTGAGATAAATTTCCAATTCAGCTTATTTTAGTGAAAAACAATAATCACTAACCTCTTAGAAACCTGTAGTTTGGAGCTTCAATATTTATGTAATTTGAGCCTTAGAATGTTTATTTACTTAGGATTTTTTTTTTATCCAGCTACAAGTAATGGTTATGGTCACCGATTTTTTTTTTATGACAATCATAGGAATTATGATATCATATAACAGAACCTCCAGAGCTAGAGCAGCTCTGGGATTAGTTCATTAATCCATGATTCAACGACATCATCAAAGGCCTAGGTTCTTTCCAGGCTTTCCCTGTGCCATCCTTAGTGTGATGGCTTTTGTCCCTAAACAGTTCAAAATACCTGCAATAGTTGCAAGTATCACTTTACCTACATCCAAAAATCAGAAGAGAGACTGTCCAAACTTCTTCTCAGTGTTATTGGTCACTCATTACTAAATCAATCACTGGCAAAAGGGATGAATAACCCTGATTGGCTCAGATTAATTCAGATTCAGTCCCTGAAGGTAAAGAATCTAGCGTCCCATAAAGCACATGGGCATCTGGTAAGTGATAAAAACTAAAGCATCAAATCAACTGGAAAAAGTGAAGCATCAGATCAATACTATTTTCATACATTGCATATAATAATATAAAAGTCATTAATTTATATGCTTCAAATGGATATTATATATATCAATGTGGCAAGCCCTTTTTGTAACCCTTAATATAATAATTCTGATAAATTGAATATCTCATTAGAAAACTTAATTATATAATGTAACAATTTTCCATCTAAATTAAGAAAGATAAAAGCAATAAGTTCAAAATATGTGTCAAATTTTCATTCAAAGGGGACTGCATACACATTTGAACTTCTGATTCCTCCTGAATCCACACTAAAAGTACTGTCAAAGGCAAAGATAACAGAAAAGGAAATAGTGGTGACAAAAATTTGGATACTGGAAAGCAGAGTGAGTTGACCCAAGCAAGCTGAATCCTAAACAGCAGTGGAGAAAGACAGAAGGAAGTTGGGAAGCAATTAAATTTACACTGCCATACCCTCAAAAGGCATCGCACAGATTCCTAGGAATCTCTAGGAATGGGAGTAAAGGTAGGGTGTAAAAGTTTGTTGAAGAAGATGGACTTCCAGATCCTGTCCTATACTCTGCACATCAGGGCCAATATAACTCCTTCTCATCAAGGCAGAGGACTGAAGGTCTCTTTTCCAAAGAGGATAAAAAGAGAGCTGGAAAAATATATTGAATATGTGAAGATTAACTGCAAGTTCACACATTAAATTTTGAGATCTCCAATTTTCTTCTTCTTCATTCCAGAAGCCATTAAGCTGGAAAAGGAACCTTACAATGATCGATCTCATCTAAGAAACAATCTAATGATATCAACGTGGAATTCTGCTACAAAACGGCCCAGCCCGATCATTTCACAATGACACAAACACTTGACAACTCCTACACATGCAGTTTTTCTTTCAATTTTTCACTCTTAAAAATAAGCAGAGGCAATTATCACCAGACATTTTAAAGAAAATCTCTACTGTGAAAGACAGAGGCCAAAATAAACAAAAATTTTAAATGACAACTTGGAGGAAAGGATGGCATCCATTAAGAAAATAGCTTGAGGGGGGGAAAAAAACTACCTTATTTTTATCCCCAAAGAGATAAGAGAAGATACTGCATCCATGAGACAAGAATGGATGCTACTAAAAAGAGTATCAGAATAAATAAGAAATCTTTAAAATTCAAAATATGACAGTAAAAATCAAAATTTCTCAAGAAGTGGAATAAAATTAGAAAAGACAGTTTAGAGGCACAATCCAAGATGCCCAATATCCAAATAATTGGAGTTGAGAGAGAGAGAGGGAACAAAGAACAAAGAAAGTAGGAAGAAATCAAATACATGATTCAAGAAAAGCTCTCAGAACTAAAGGGATGATCTATATCAAAAGAATCCTCCACCAATGTGTCGGGCAAAATAGATGAGAAAGACCCATACAAAGACATTATTAGGACAAAGAGCTTAAAAAGTTTTGAAGGAAAAAACAAATGTTTCAAACAAAGGATCAAGAATCAGAATGGCACCAGATTTCACCACAGCAACACTGAAAGCCAAAAGACAGTGGAGCACTGCCTTGAAAATACAGGGGCAATTTTGACAAAAACCAAAAATGAAATACACTACTGAGACTTGGAATAGCTTTGTACCAAAATTGTCCGCTTTAAGGAAGCTGGTTTTACGATAGCCAGTACCCCAAGAGAGGAGAAATAGGATCACGCAAATCTGAGCAACTCTACATACTTCTGTGCTATACAGAGAACAAGAAAAATGAAGGTGTGCTTTAATTCAAAATGCTCCCAACTCTCAGTATGAAATTTCCAACTACAAATTTTAATATTCATGGAACACTTTCTTCCTCCTACTGGAAATCATGCAAAAATTAAGGATAATGAAAATAGCACTTTATTTTCAGTAAAATTAGGAGACAAATATATTCAGTAGGTATTGCAAATAAATGAGGAAAAGAAGAATAATTGATGATGTTCTGGAACAATCATAAATGTGGACTGTAAGCTCTGTGACAAAACAGCAGCTGCCATGCAAAAGGAAGAAAAGTACAAAGTGTGCAAGGGGGTTCAGTGGGTGCAATTCACTAAAAAGAGCCGTAAAAATATACTTTTTGAACATGAGAGAAGTACTATGAAATGATTAACTACAGCACTAATTTGCCAAGTTAGAAATAAAACAAGCAAGTCCCCTATCACCACTACTATTTAACATCGTATTAGCATACTAGCCAACACCATTAAACAAAATGAAGGAAATTAGAGGTGTAATTATTCTGAATCAAGAAGTAAATTATTACTACTTGAAGCTGTTATTGCATAGCTAAAATATTTTCAAAAAATATATAACAGAAAACTTACAAACAATAAGAGAAAATGGTTAGGTAAATGGGTAAAAAAATTAATATAAAGTCAATAATTGTCATTTATATAAACCAAAACCAGTTAAAAAAGATCATGTCTCACAAAACCAATAAAAAAGATAAACTTCAAAAACATAATAATTCTAAGAAAAATCAATGTAAAACACTTCTAAAGACATTAATAGAAGACTTGAAGCAATGAAAGGACAAACCATGCTCTTGCATAGGAGACTCGGTATTAAGATGTCAATTGACCTTCAGTTAATTTCCTACTTCAATATAATTGCCATATCACGAGCAACAGGTTTCAGGTTTTTCTGTGAGATGAGTGGGGCAGAAGAGACAACATGATAAAATGTTGAAAAATAAACAAATAAGGATAAACTGGGATGCCCTAAAAAACTAAAGATATGAGGGATAAGAGCCCAATTAAGAATAAAAATATTATAATGCTTCAATAATTAAACTGGCACATGAGTAAAAAGCCATACCAATGCAACATGAAAGTCCAAACGCAAATCAGAATAAACATGGAAATTTAGATATGAGAGAAACCTGTGGTTAAAGTGGTATCTCTCAATAATGAGGAGGAGATGGAACAGTCAATAAACAGTATGGAACAACTGAATAACCAGCTATGAAAAATAAAGCAGGATCCATATCTCATACTGTGTATAAGGATAAATTTAAATGTATCAAATGTTTAAGAGT
This sequence comes from Aselliscus stoliczkanus, assembly GCA_033961575.1. Taxonomy (NCBI): domain Eukaryota; kingdom Metazoa; phylum Chordata; class Mammalia; order Chiroptera; family Hipposideridae; genus Aselliscus; species Aselliscus stoliczkanus. The sequence continues at coordinate 133,114,440 of CM066729.1, forward strand.
AAAAAACTATAAAAACTAAACTTTTGAAGTCTTAAAAGAAATAATAAATTCCATTATATAACAATAAAAATGAAATTAGCAAAAACAATCCAAGTTATAATCTTATAAAAATGTTTGCAATTCATACCACAAAGAACATATGTTCCTAACGTATAAAAAGCTCCCAGAAATCACTAAATATACCATCTATTCCTCCAAAAAGGATGTATGGTGCAGAAGATTAAGATGGGAAGAGACATTTCACAGAAAGAGAAAAGTAAATGTTTTTTGAAAGACATCCTTAACTTCACGCATTAAAAAAAAAAGATACAAGTTAGAGGTAGGCTGAAACACCAGTGATCAAGCTGGAAAAAAAAAAAAAAAATCACAAGTTTAACAATTGTCCATGAGGCTGTGAGTAAAAGGCACTCATTTTTTTTTAAAGACAAAAGAGAAAAATGGGACAAATTTTTTAAATCATAATTATGCTAAAAGAGATTTTCAGATTAAAGAAAAAAAGTCCAACTAATGGATGTTATAAAAAAAAAAAAAATCAGGGCCGGCCGAGTGGCGCACTGGTTAAGCGCTGGTTTTGGGATGCCAGTGGCCCCGGTTCGGATCCCACATGAAGGCCAGTGACACTGCTCTCTACAGCTAACAACAGCTCCACCTGGAGCTGGGCTGTGCGAGCCCCGGTGATGGTGTGGGCTGCAGCCCCTGCTGCAGTGGGCTGCCATAGGCTACAGTGAGTGGCCCGCAGCCAGCGTGAGCGGCTGGCAGCCAAGCGTGACAGCTGCCAATAGTCGCGGTGAGCGACATCCAGAGGCCAGCGACCCATCTGCCTCATCCGGGAAGAGCGCAATGACGATACCAACAGTGAAGCAACATCCTCCACAACTAAACTGAAGAACAAAAAGACAGCAACTTGTCTGTTCCCCTTCTCCGATTCCCCAACGCTGTTCCCCTCCGCCAATTCCCCAATAAAATCTTTAAAAAAAAAAATTTTAAAAAAAAAATCAAAAGTATAAAGGTACCTATGTGAAAATGGTCACATCCATCTTTTTTTAATAAGTAGTTAAGTTTATTATTATAGGAAAGTGTTGACAAACATGGCAGAGATTAAAAATGTAGTTCCTTTTTGAAATACATTATTCAGTATTTTTTTTAAAAGTATAAAGACACCTAATGTTCTAAAGTAAAAGGAGGAAAAGGATATAGTGGTCAAATGTTAACAAAAAGAAAGAAGTTTAACTGCAATTGTTATCAGATAAATGTTAAAATATCAATTAAGACAGAAAAGGTCACTACATAATGATTTTTTTTAAAGTTCGGTATACCAGGAAGACACAGTAATTCTAAAAGTATGTGCACCTAATAAAATAGTCTCAAAATACATTAAACAAAAATAATTAAATATGAAAATAATTGACAAATCTAGCATCACAATAGATTTCTACACACCTCTTTTCATTATTGGCCAGTCAAGCATATAAGTATACAAAAAATTACATGCAAGAAATAACAATTAATAAGCCAGATTATGAGTGGATCATATAATAACATATGGAATATATGGAATTTTTCACCCAACAATTAGAGAATGTATATTCTTATCAAGTACACATAAAACATTACAAAAATAGTTATGTACCAATTCAAAAATTTCTAAGCGCAGATACCTCATAGAACTTGTCCTCTAACCACAATGTACAATTAAATTTAAAAAATAAACAGGTAACTCTTTTAAAGCCCATATTTCAAATTTTAAAACAATCCCCAAATAATTAATGGGTCAAAAAGAAAAATCTAAAGGAAAAATTAAAATACTTAGAAATGAATAACAATTAAACCACTCTCTCTCGGGGCTGGCCGAGTGGCGCGGTGGTTAAGCGCTGGTGTGGGAAGCCAGCGACCCCGGTTCGGTCCCACATAAGAGGGCCAGTGACACTGCCCTCTAAAAAAGAAAAAAAAACACTCTCTCTCAAAAGCCAGATTACAGAACACAAAAGGTGTTTTGAGAAAAATGCAGCCTTAATTACAAATATTAGAAAAGAAGAATAAGCTGTAAATGAATGAGCCAAGTATTCATATTAAAATACTAAAATAAAAAAATAAATAAACCCAAAGAAAGTAAAAGGAAGGAAATAAGAGCAAAAAAAATCAATGAAATGGAAAGCGAAGGTAAACAGAGATCTATTTTAAAACATACACACATATAACTACAACAGATACAGCAGAGAGGAAACACATAAAAGTCCCATGACCAACCCGCAAGCGAACAAACTGGGGACCTCAGTCCTACAACTCCAACTAGCTGAATTCAGCCAACTTGAATGAGCGTGGAAGCACTCATCCTTAGAACCCCTAGAGAAGAATGCAGTCCTGCCAATGTTTTGATTTCAGTTTTCTGAAGCCTGAAGCAGGGAACCAGCTGAGTGAGACACATTGTGCCAACTTCTGACCCACAGAACTACGAGATAATAAATGGGTATTATTTAAGCTGCCAAAGGTGTGGCAATTTGTACAGCAGCAACAGATAACTCATACAACCTCCTTGCTTGATGGTTAAGTGCTGTTCCCTAGCCTTTACTATTCCAGTATTCTATCATCCTGCTTGCTACCAGCAAGTCCAGTTTTAGAAATGCATCTTCTATCATCAGCCCCCAACTATAGTAAGCAGCCAGTCTTGAGGCTTCTCCATGATGCTGGTGCTCCCCTCACTGTCTCATTTCCTTTCTGCATTATTGATACACAGAATGGCTTATATGGTAGATCCATTCTAGCATGCTCACTTCTCGGAGCCCTTTTGATCCCTTGCTCCATTGTTTGCCATATAGCTCTGACATCTCTACTGCAGTTAATATGGGCCATCACTTTTTCCAAGCTGCCAAGAGCCATCAAAGCATCATACTGGTACCAGCTCCAGTGGCCTCTGCCAAGGTATTTAATTGCTCTGTCATTGGAGAAAGAATGCTTCCCTATCAATAGAGCTTCGACTTGAATGTTGACTGAAATCACTATCACTGAGACATTTTGGGGTACAAGATGTTTGGTAGGGATCAACCCCTGTGAAGGGGAGGGGGAGGAAACAGGACTGCAAAATGGGAAGTCAAATTCTGACACAGGCCTCACAAAGCCTCGGGCAACCTGGAAGGGATCTCTGGAAGTAAATTACTTGTCAGAGTTTGTCTTGGGTATGAACAAAATGGCTGGGCCTTTCTACCTCCATCTTGGTCAGCTGCAGGGTAAGGTCTGCCCTGGGAAGGGCGGGACCTTAGGCAAGGAGACTCTGTGTAGCAGAGGCCAACCCTGAAGGAGCTGACTGATAGCTGAAATCTTTCTGATCACCTCCCTCCCCAGAGCACGTCTGCAATTCTCCCTCAAAGGAGGATGAGCTGCATAACTGTATGATTACCATACTTTTCACTTAGAGGTCTGTTTCAGCCACTCTAAAAATTCTCTTCTCTTCTGTACGTTCTACTTCCCCTCTTTTCTACTTCTAATTATACCAGTGTGCTTGCTTAAGGCAAAAGCCCAAGCATGTGTACAGAGAGGATCTGCACTGTAGAGACCTCACAAGAGGTACATTATAGCCCGTGGGCAGACTGAAGTTGGACATGGGTAGAAAGAGTCCCACTCAGGGCCACAGGAAGCCCTACTGACCCGCTGATTTGTAAATCGCTGGTGAAGGCTGTATGAAATAAGCACTTACACAGAAATAATTGGCAAAATGACCTAAAAGCAAACCTCTGTGAGTAGCAGACTTTGCCACTAAACCCTACTGGAATGAAACACAGAATAGCTTATAATTTATTCCACCACCACAAGGAGTAGTAAAATATCACTACTTGAGGGGTATAAAATGAAGCATTTATAATATTATCTTGTTAATTATAATCAGAATGAGAAAATAAGGCATATATATATATATTTTTTAATTTTTTATTTTTTAAAGATTTTATTGGGTAATTGGGGAAGGGGAACAGTGTTGGGGAATTGGGTAAAGGGAACAACCAAGTTGTTGTCCTTCAATCTTAGTTGTGGAGGGTGCAGCAAGCTCAGCTCCGAGTCCAGTCGCCATCTGGCCACCTCTTGGCAGCTCAGTGGCAGCTCAGCTGGGGCACAGCTCACTGGCCCATGTGGGAATTGAACCGGTGACCCTGTTGCTCAGAGCTTGTGCTCTTAACCAACTGAGCCACTCGGCCAGCCCAAATAAGGCATATTTTTAATGTTTTCAATCAGACACTACTTAAATATAACCTCCTTCATACAACAACATTTAAATTACTACTGTATGCCAGTCACTTCCCGGGCGCTGGATATAGAAGTCAACAGGAAAAAGCTCCTGCCTTCAAGAAACTTACATTCTAGTTAAAGGAGACAGATAATAAACAAGGAAACCAAGTCACTTCAGATATCAGAAGTGCTATAAGAAGTGTGATTTGAACTGAGAACTGATAGAAGTCCAAAAGAGCCATAAGAAAGAGCATTCCAGAAAGAGAACACACAACATGTGCAAAGGTCTGAGGTAGGAATGAGTACTTGTTCAAGAAACAAAACAAAGATCAGTGTGTCACGGAAGCATTGTGAGCAAGGATGCTCTTACATGAGGAGGTAAGAGTTGCACTCAAAGTGTCAAAGTTAGGATCAATCATCCTTCCTCCTACTTAATCTGTTGTTTACTGATAGAGGATTATGTAAATGCTGACAAGTAAACATTTGGCCTGTAACTAATGCTGCTTCCCATCATTTATTTCACTCACATTGTATCATAAAAAGGTTAGATCTACATTTTCATTGAAATTGAAGAGAGAAAAACAGAAATGAGGCATGAAAAAATTTCTCACATTCAAGGAAAATTAATTATATATATAACTTTCAATAATGAAAAGATATTAGTAATACTTCTCCTTTATGCAAATATCTACATATATGTTGACTGAGTCCCATTAAAGGCAGTAAACAAATTATTTAGACATCATAACGTAAGTATATTCTGAATAATTAAGGCTTCTCTACATGTTAAATCTCAGCAAATAATTTAATATCAATGGATTTGCAGTGTACTTGCTTTCTGCTCAGAACAACAAGTACATATTTGTTTGCTGGACTTATCAGAGAGAAGTTCAAGTTAATAAAAATGACAATATCAATTGTCTTTGTCATACTAAATAATTATAATTTTGATAAACACTATTAGAAAAACGAATGATATATTTTAAAACGAAATTGCCTTAAATATACATGAATAAAAAAAACCAGAAATACTTTTAATCTGTAAGCATGAAAACATAAATGGCAAAAGTGCTTTATCAGCAGCATTAGAGCTAAAATTTCCAACCTTAGTAATGAAAATTACTGCAAGATACTAATCAAGATCTGTCCTGTTTCCATGCCTCACCTGAACAACTGCTAATTTGAAGGCATCAAAAACCTCCCAACTTGATATTGGGGTGAATATAGGTTATACTAAAAGAAATTCTCGGGCCAGCCGAGTGGCGCGGTGGTTAAGTGCTGGCTTGGGAGGCCAGTGGCCCTGGTTTGGTCCCACATAAGAGGGCCAGTGACACTGCCCTCAAAAAAAAAAAGAAATTCTCAATATGAAGCTCCTATTTATAATCAGCATGTTAAGTTCCATTTGACCCTTAATTTAATGTGACCAGTCCCTCTACACAAACCTGTCAAATAGATTTTGTTGTTAACTTCTATTCCTAACTTGCTGGTACATGTATTCCATCAGTCTTCTTTCTCCAAAATATTCTAATTTTGTCTACATTAAAAATTGGCAATGAGAGATCATTTTCTCTTCTTGATGACCTCTGCATGAGTCATACGAAACTTTATCAGCTATGGTATCCATCCTGCCACTTACTTGGGTATCACATGGATTTAAAAGGCCTGATCCCTACAGAACTATTTCTGGCTGTGACAAGTTTGATCAATGTGCCTACATATTGCTTTAGACTTTAAATTCTAAAACTCTTGGTCTTTAACATAACGTGAATAAACATCTGATGCTCAGGTCCCACTGTAAATTCAACCAAATTTCTACCAATATCTCTTACTGATTACTTTCAATTGTGTAGGCTAGCAGTTCTCAAAGTGGTCCATGTTTCACAGAAGTCCCTAAAAATTCTTTCAGGGAATCCACAGGTTAAAACTATGTGCCTTTTACAATGTTATTCTTGCACAATTGTACAGAAAAGTTTTCAAGAGGCTATATAACATGGGATAGCATTGATCTACTGACTAATGGAATGGATGCTTACATATTTTTGTTTTGTTTTGAGAATTTTTTAAAGTAATAGATCCAGGATATTAATGTATGTTTTCAGAGATTAACGAGGTTTGTTCTGGATACTTCTACTGTACTCTTAACCTGCTATAATCTACACATTTGTGTGAGTCCATATTTCATTTGTACTTCAATCAAAACAATATATTGCAAAAGACTGAATGCAGAGGCAGATGAGACTCCACCTGCCTTCTATTAAGTAAGACATTAAAGAGATTTGCAAAAAGGTAAAACAATGCCACTCTTTTTACAATATTTTTTGTTTTGGAAAATATAGTTATCTTTCACAAGAATATGTTACTTACGGGAACATATAATGGATTTATTACAATTATATTTAAATGTATTAATAAATACTTTCAAATGTCTCCATTTTCATGTACAAGGTAAAATAAGGTAAATATCAACAGATATAACCCACTAAGCAATAGCTTTCTGAGGTATATGTACACTACGTTTCATTTGTTTAATCACTGGCTTGTCTTCAAAATAACTTCCATTGCTGCATAACAAAGTTTCACCATTTCCAAATTTTTTTAAAAATTGCTCTAATAAGCAGTTACTATTCTTACTGCTTTGATACCTACATAACACAATATTTTTTAAAATAAATTTCAATAAATAGACAGATTGCAGTTAAAACACAAACAAAGCAAACACAGTACAGAATAATGAACACAATAACCAACAATAAAATGATGGGTCACATCAGTTTACAGCATCCTTTGGTCTGATGTGTATCAATATTTGTTTACAAAATTTTATGTAATAAAAATGGTAAAAAGAACTCTTTTATATTTTACATTGATATTTATCAAATCTGAATAAAAGATAACAATATAATACTGCTTGTAGCTAGCAACTTAAATACATCTTAAGTCAAATAATGATACAACACTATGTTATTTTATAAAGAAAATAATTAGGGGCCGGCTAAGTGGCAGTTGGTTAAGAGCTGGCTTGGGAGGCCAGCTCTGAGCAGGAGGGCCCCGGTTTGAATCCCACATATGAGGGCCAGTGACACTGCCCTCTACAGCTAAGATGGTGAACAACAGCTCCACCTGAAGCGGGGCTGCCATGAGTCGCTGGCTACGGCGTAGGCTGCAGCCCCTGCTGCAGTGGGCTGCCATAGGCTACAGTGAGTGGCCAGCAGCCAACGTGAGTGACCAGTAGCCTGTGTGAGCTGCCAAGAGCCGCTGTGAGCAGCCGTCCAGAGGCCGGCAAATGATCTGCCTCACCCGGGAAGAGCACAATGACAATACCAACATGGGCCAGTGAAGCAACATCCTCCACAACTAGCCTGAAGAACAAAAGGACAGCAACTTGTCTGTTCCCCTTCCCCGATTCTGTTCCCCTCCCCAAATTCCCCAATAAAACCTTAAAAAAGAAAATAATTAGTTCTATTCCATCACTATCAAGATTTTCATGCGTATTGTTAGTTATTAGAAATGTGGGTTACCAGATAGGTAATGTTCAAATAGTTTAAAAACCATTATGGAGGTTCTTTTCTTGAGATTATACCCAATTTAACCTAAATGGATTATAAAGGCCTTATATAGTTGGTGAAAAAATTATGATAAATATAAGCAATATTTTCTAATAAAGATGAATGGTAACTGAAAAATTAATGTTACATTTAAAATACATTTCTGAATATTATACACAGCAATGAAACATTTTAATTAAAAAACAAGTTTAAACCATATTTAATCATTCATCTTTCTCTTTTGCTGTCAACTTCCTCCTATTCTTCAAACACAGGAAGCAGTTTACATTATTTCCCCAAACAATAAACCATTTATCATAATTTCACTATATTTATTGCTGTCTTTAAAAATAATTTATATTTCCCAACATAGATTAATTACGAAACCTTACATAAGCTAAATCCACATATTCAGTACAGCTAAGTCATGAATAGGACAGTATTTATCGACTGTCATTTTAAGCACTAAAAGTGATAATCAATAAATTAAAATAATTTTAAAATGTTTTATTACACAGCTACTACATTTATAATATTCAGAGATTATAACTAATATAAGACATACAGCAAGCATCGATAAATCCAAAAGTGTCTCACTAATAACCATGCTTAGAGGTAAACTAACATTTCTGGAATATCTAATATATGCCAGGCATTAGGCTAGGTATTTCATATATATTGTCTTATTTCATCATTATAATACTATAATGTCATAGCCTCACTTCTGTCAATGAGGAAATGGATTCTGAGAAGTCACACAACTAATAAGTGGCAGAGATGTAATTGAAGTAAAAATAAATTCTAGTGAAATAAAATCAAAGGATTAAACGCAGTTTTAAGACAGCTTTCTTAAAAAAAAAAAAAAAAAGACTCCTGTTTTACAACCATTCTTTATTCCCATAACAAGAGTTCAAATTTGCTTCTGGGAAACCATTCCTCCAACACTCTTAATCCATAAGTTTCCAGCGGTGCTAATTCTATCTCCAATTACAGGGGTACGTATGTAGCCCAAGCCAAGCCAAACAGATCTCCTATGATCTAATAACACAACTTTTCTTGGAGCCACTAGAACAGATGCAAAAAAGTGAGAAGGATATAAGCCTGTAGCTGTTAGCGAATACCCTACCTCCAGGACATGAGAACCTATTTGCAAAAGGAGCCAACACCAAGAGAAACTGAACTAACAATTGAAAAGGGTCCATATAACATCATTTGAGGCACTGGATCAAGCTTCACCTGAAATCAGCCGTAGCTGATCTTTTCAATTACGCAACCCAATAAATTTCCAGTTTGAGTTGGGGGTTTCTGTTACTTGTTCAATATACCCATCAATAAAAATTTAATGGCATATATCATCTCCAGAAATCAAATCAGGTATTTAATTATTCTCAATCTGGAATCTAAAAAAAAAATTAACAGGAATCAAGGAACGATTTTCAGTATTTCAAAAAGTTTAATGGAGTTGTACACTGATCTGGAGTAGGGCCACTATAGCTTATTAAAACAAGTTCCTTCTGACTGCATCATTTCGATATGAAAATTTCATTATCTTGTTTTAATATGGATTCTAAACAGAAATGCATTTTATATATAATCTTTAATTTTAAATTAGAAACACATAGTTCACTTTTAAAATATAGTTTGGTGGACAAACTGCTTTAAAACAGGAAATTCTTCAAAATGATCACTGGGAGAGAAAATACCAAGAACTACCACATTTTGAAATATACTCAATAAAACAATTCATACCTTCAACACACAAGCAATTCCAGACTAACCCCTTTCTATCCTTCTACCCTGAGGCTTATTCAGCCTTGCGAGATAAAATAAGCAGTCTAGGCTAATAGCACCACCTAGTGTCCGGCACTGGTCACTATCTGACTCAATGCCTTCCACTTCCTTTTGCTGCCTAGTCTCCCCTTGTTCTAATTATTCTTCTAAAATCCATTTTTCTTATTCATATGTATATACACATTGTCCTAAATCCCCTTCCATCCCTCTGCCAGGTACTTGGTGCTTTATGTAGCCAGCACTCTAAAGTACTGTAAGCATCCATCCCATTCACGTGCTCAAGGTTCACAGATCACTGGACAGGCAGTGCAACTGCAAAACCACTGGCTTAATTGCTACTTATAAGGCTCACGCTGCCTTTTCTTAATTCTTCTTTTCATGTTATGGCCAAACCACCAAACTAATTTATAAAATTGGTGGTGATTAAGCTGTATCTCCGAAGAAAACAAATGGTATTAATGTGAAAATTAGAGTTTTAATAAATTTAGTGTTAATCCATCTCTTGGAAGTGTCTAGAAGCTCTGACTTTCAAAAAAATTATCATGTTTTTTTTCACTCTATGACAAGTAAGCCAAGATTTCCTCAAATACCATCACAGAAAAAAAATGTTCTTGTTCACTTCTGTTGCTTATACTAACATTATTCTCTAATATTTTGCATTATGAATTCAACCCTCTAGCTTATCATTTAAATCAATTTGGGGGAAGGACTTAGACCTAAACACCATTGTTCTTTTTATTTTAAGAAAATTCAAATGAAATACTGGTGTAAGGATAAACAGGCCAATGGAACAGAAATTAGAGCCCAGAAATAGACTCGCACATATAGAGAAAACTCAGTACATGACAGTGAACTGTTCAAAAATTTATGCCAGGATAATGGGTTAACCGTATGCAAAGAAATTCAGTCTCACACTCTACATCACACCATACACAAAAATTACATTCCATTGGATGAAAGACTGAACTCTATAGAGCACATATAGGAAACTCTTTGACCATGGAATAGGAAGGAATTTCTTAGAAAAGCATAAAGCATAAAAGAAAAAGATTGATGAAGGTGTTTACATCAAATTTTAAAACTTGTATGAAACAAAAGACACCACAAAGTTAGATAAGTCACACACAGGGCACAGATATATGCAACAAATGCAATCAAAGAATTAGTATCCACAAAATATACAGAACTGGTGTAAATTAGTAATTTTAAATATTCCAACAGAAAAACAAAATGGACACTAAGACACAATCACATAATAGGAGACTTTAGGCAAATAAACATACACGCATAGGAAAATAGACTCAGCCTCATCAGACATTTTTAAAGTGAAAATTAAAAACACAATGAGGGCTGGCTGAGTGGCTCAGTTGGTTAAGAGCTCATTCAAGAGTGCGAGCTGAGCTCTGAGCAACAGCAGTTCGACGCCCAGCCTGAGCTGAACTGCTGCTGAGCTGCCAACAGGTGGCTCAGCTAAAAAAAAAAAAAAAAAAAAAAGCACAATACGATGTGTTTCACACCTATCAAAAGAGAAATAAATGAAAAGTTCTATTGATACCAATTCTTAGCAACTGAGAAAGGGAACTCTCTGATACTGCTGACAAAAACAATTAAACAATATCTAGAAAAGTGCAATAAGTGTAACCCCAACAATTCCACAAACAGGTACAAATCCCAGGCAGCACTGTCTGTCTGATAGAGCTTTCTAGAACACTGGAAATATTCTGCATCTACAATACCTAAAACATTAGCCGCTAGTTACATGTGGCTACTGAGGACTTAAAATGTAGTTAGTGCAACCAAGGAAATGAATTTTATTAAATTTTAATTAATTTAAATTTAAATACGCACATGTGGCTAATGGCTACTGTAGTGAACACTGCAGCCCTAGAGAATCTTTCACATAAGCACACACAGATAAATACAAGAACCTTAAATGCAGCAGTGTTTCTAATCATGAAAACCTTATAAGGTCTCAAGAGAATAAATTGTTACATATCAATACAGTGCTATACAGGAGAAAATAAATTCATATATATGTGTATGTATATGATAATATGTTAAAGCTCAAAAAATATAACACAGCACCAAAAAAGCAACGTGATGGATAGTCACAGTAAAATAGCATTTACATAATGTTTAGAGCCTGAAAATCAATCCCTCATATTTTTTATAGATACACACACTCACACGTTAGGCACCAAGAAAGGTATTAGAGCTAAAAATACCAGTGACTTTTGTGATAAGAAGGAGACTGGGAATGCTGAGGGGTATACAGAGGGCCCCCAACTGTATCTATAATGTTTTAGCTAAATCCCTCCTCCGAACCACACTCAAACCTTCAGTGAATATAGCACAGTGTTAAGATATTGAGTACATGTATTTGTTTTAGTATTGTTAAATTTTTCTATAAACTTTAAATATTTCATTTTAAAAAATCTAAAAACAAGAAAATCCATGCTACAAACTAGAACACAACCACTTGCAAGTTTGCAAGTTCCTTTTATTCTTCGATTTCTCCCCATCTCACTCAGCTTACTAATTACTAGCCATTACTAAACAGAATGAAATCTAATTTATGAAGGCCGAAAATACCCAACTGTATTTTCATGACGAAGCACAGCCTGTCACTAAAAATGAATTCTACTTCCTAGTAAAAGCAGTAAAAAGGCGAGGTTTCTCTTTTTCTTATGACTTTTTGACTTCTTATTCAATTCCCCTGTGTAGTATTTGTGGAAATCAAGTATTTCAGCATGAAGAAGAAAACAAAACAAAAAGCTTTGCTATATAAGAATTACCCTTGGAATAATTCATAGATTCCTGAACGGGGCCATTTAGCCATGAGGTCAACTATAACATATGTTTTAAATAACATTTAATCTACTTTGCTGAACCCCTTATTAAATGTTTATGTTTTGCACCAATTGAAGAATTCATAAGAATGGCAGATTAGGTCCTTCTGCCAAGACATTCTGCTCTTTCCTACTTTTAAAAAGCAAAAGCAAATAAATGTGTTTATAAAAATAGAAACAAGCAAACATCACATTCCACTTAAAGAAAGCCTGTCTCTGATTTCAAGTTTTCTTGAATCAGCCAATCCTTTTACTGTTCAAAAGCACAAAATACGTGTTTTTATCCATTAGACTCCTACCAATCCCTAGGACTGTAAGTTCCATGAGAGCAAGTACAGTGTCACTACTGTATCCCCAAAGACTAACACGATATGACTGAATGAATAAATGAATCACCAGTGAATCAAACTATCTATTTATCATTAGTATCAAATGTGTTCCATGTTTGTTTCTTGTGCTTCATGACTTGGTAAGAGAAAGAAATATGAAAAATTGAAACTAGACATGCTTTAAAAAACCATTTGAACACCAGAACTTGAAATTCAAGTAGGAAAAACTCAAAGCTTCTCCCTACCCCTGCTTTATGCACCCGGCCCTCCAGCTCTCTGATAAATAACTGATAAATAGGGTGCAGGCCAAATCCAGATTTCAAGATTAAAATCTTGTGTCTTGTGGCAAGGTCTTCTCTCAGTACTCTGTTTGGTTCGTGTACCCTTTCTTACACATGGGAATAACACCTCTATCTGAAAAATGACAAAGCCAGGAGCCACTCTCAGCCTAAATGAACAGGGAACTTTTCCTTGACCCATTAACCCTGAATTGATTCTCTCATGCTGTTTCTCCCCATTAGAATGCTAAGATTGTAAAGACCAATCTCAGGGTATGAATGTAGGAGAATATCGCCAAAAAGGTCTGCCTGCAGAATGAGTACAAAAGGAGCCTTTGCAAAAATATATTACAAATGGCATACCTCAGATACTGAGGTCCGGTTCCAGACCACCACAATAAAATGAGCTGCACAAATTCCTGGGTTTCCCACTGCATACAATAGTTATGTTTATACTATACTGTAGTCTATTAAGTACGCAATAACATTATGTCTACAAAAATTTGCATACCTTAATTTAAAAATACTTTATTGCTAAAATATGCTAACTATGATCTGAGCCTTCAGAAAGTCGTCATCTTTTCGCTGGTGGAGGGTCTTGCTCAGTGTTGACGGCTGCAAACTGGTCACCGTGGTGGTTACTGAAGGTGGGAATGGCTGTGGCAATTTCTTAAACTAAGACAACAATGAAGTTTGCAACTGACTCCCTTCACAAGCGATTTCTCTGTAGCACGTGATGCTATTTGATAGTGATTTCTCTGTATGTAGCATGTGATGTTGTTTGACAGCATTTTATCCACAATAGAACTTCTTTAAAAATCAGTCCTCTCAAACCCTGCCACTGCTTTCTCAACTAAGTTTATGTAATATTCTAAATCCTTTGTTGTCATTTCAAAAATCTTCACAGCATTTTCACCAGTAGATTCCATCTCAAGAAAGCACTTTCTTTGCTAAACCATAAGAAGCAACGGCTCATCCATTAAAGTGTTATTAAGAGGTTGCAGAGAGCAACTCAATCACACCCTCAGGACCCACTTCTAATTCCAGTTCTCGTACTATTTCCACCACGTCTGCCGTTACAAAGTCCATGAAGGTTGGGGTCAAGTTCTTCCTAGCTCCTGTTAATGTGTTGATATTTTGACCTCTCCCCATGAATCACAAATGTTCTTAATGGCATCTAAAATAGTGAATCTTTTCCAGAAAATTTTCAATTTACTTTGCCCAGATCCATTAGATGAGTCACTGTCTATGGCAGCGATAGCCTAATGAAATGTGTTTCTTAAATAATAAGACTTGAGGGCCGGCCGAGTGGCGCATTGGTTAAGAGCTGGTTTTGGGATGCCAGCAGCCCCAGCTCGGATCCCACATATGAGGGCCAGTGACACTGCCCTCTACAATTAACAACAGCTCCACCTGGAGCTGGGCTGTGAGAGCCCCGGCTGGCTGTACAAGCCCCGGCGACGGTGTAGGCTGCAACCTCTGCTGCAGTGGGCTGCCATAGGCTACAGTGAGTGGCCGGCAGCCAGCGTGAGCGGCTGGCAGCCAGTGTGAGCTGCCAATAACTGCGGTGAGCGACATCCAGAAGCCGGCGACTGATCTGCCTCATCGGGGAAGAGTGCAATGAGGATACCAACATGGGCCAGTGAAGCAACATCTTCTGCAACTAGACTGAAGAACAAAAAGACAGCAACTTGTCTGTTCCCCTTCCTCGATTCCCCAACGCCGTTCCCCTCCCCCAATTCCCCAATAAAAAAATCTTTAAAAATAAAATAAAATAAAAATAAAAAATAATAAGACTTGAAAATCAAAATTACTCCTTGATCCATGGGCTGCAGGATGGATGTTGTATTAGCAGGCATGAAAATAACGTTAATCTCGTTGCACACCTCCATCAGAGCTCTTGGTGACCAGGCACATTGTCAATGAGCAGTAATATTTTGAAAGGAATCTTTTTTTCTGAGTAGGTCTCAACAGTGGGCTTAAAATATTCAGTAAACCATGCTGTAAACAGTGTGCTGTCATCCAGGCTTTGTTGTTTCACTTATAGAGTACAAGCACAGCAGATTTAGCATGATTCTTAAAGGCCCTAGGATTTTTGGAATGGTAAATGAGAACTTGCTTCAACTTAAAAATCACCAGCTGCATTAGCCTCTAACAAGAGAGTCAGCCTGTCCTTTGAAGCTCTGAAGCTAGGCACTGACTTCTCTAATATAAGGCTGTCCATGTACATTAAAAAATCTGTTGTGAGGTGTACCACCTTCATTAATTATATTAGCTAGATCTTCTGAATAACTTGCTGCAGCTTCTACAGTAGAGCTTGCTGCTTCATCTAGCCCTTTTATGTTATGGTGACATCTTCTTTCCTTAAACCTCGTGAACCAAGCTCTAAACACCAAAGTCTCCAGATTGTAAGTGCCAATAACACGCTCAGCACAATGAAAAGAGGAGACATAATAAGAAAAACCACATAAGGTTAATTCAGAATACCAGGGAGAAAGAGAAGATTTTTTTCTACGAGTTTCCAAAGAGAAAAAAAATAGGTCACATATAAAAGCTCAAAAACAGCTCAACATCAGACTTTTCATGGGTAACACAGGCTACTAATGGAGCAAACACTTCAAATTTTTGAGGAACAATTTTATTCAACTTACAATTCCCTACCTAGTTGAAATACCAATCTAATGTGAAGGTAGAAAAAAGACATTTTAGACTTGCCAGTACTCAAAAGTATTATTTTCCACTCATTCTTTTTCAGAAATCTGTAGAGGGTATGTTTAAGTAAACCAAGGGAATAAACTAATAAGAGGGAAAACAATCAAAAGCAAATTATCCAACAAAAGAGCAACAAAGAGAAGCCATGGGATCAGAACTGTGGAGAGTCAAAAGAAGGAAAAAAAAAAAAAACCCTGATAAAAGCAGAATAGAGGGTTGAGGGAGAGAAGTCTTAAAGTATTAATTGAGCTTTTGGACCTATATTTAAGCACTTGGGAAAAAAATTAATGAATAATACCTTAGAGATCTGTTCAAAAAGAGCAGGAAGTTAACAATTTAGCCCACAGGAAATTAAGCAAATGAATAAGCAAGGCAATAAATAATACGGGACAAGGGTAGGGGGAATATAAGTAAGTGAGTGTAATATAATGCACTGTTATTCAATACTAACATGGTCATTATAATGTAAATGCTAAGGGTTGTTTATAGATTTAACCAAAATTATTATATAATTTTTCAAAACTCAAGGAATATGTGTACGAATCCCATATTGCCATGAAAAGATCAATAGATAACATCTAAAATTGTTTAGTTAAGAAAAGCTCAATAAGCATATTATTTACAAATAAGGTAGTATCAAAACAAAGAAGCTAATAGTATTGAAAGTGGTTGCTTCTTGGACCAGCCAAGTGGCACGGTGGTTAAGCACTGGCTTGGGAAGCCTGTGGCCCCGGTTCGGTCCCACATATGAGGGCCAGTGACACTGCCCTCAAAAAACAAAAAACAAACAAACAAACAAAAAAAGAAAGTGGTTGCTTCTAGGGCAGTCAGATGGCTCAGTTGGTTACAGCACGTATTGTTAACAACAAGGTCGCTGGTTCGACTCCCGCATGGGAGGGTGGACTGCACCCCCCCCCACAACTAGATTGAAGGACAACTTGACTTGGAGCTGATGGGTCCTGGGGAAAACATACTGTTCCCCGATAAAGTTTAAAAAAAAAAAAAAGGAGCTGGCCGAGTGGTGCGTTTGTTAAGAGTTGGCTTGGGACACCAGCTCTGAGCATCAGGGCTGCCAGTTTGGATCCCACATATGAGGGCCAGTGACACTGGGTCCTATACAGCTAAGATGGTGAACAACAGCTCCACCTGGAGCTGGGCTGCCGTGAGGTGATAGCATAGGCTGCAGTGGGGCTACAGTGGGCTGCCATGAGATACCGGAGTGGCCGGCAGCCAGTGTGAGCAGCCAGGAGCCAGTGTGAGCAGCCGCCCAATGGCCAGTGAGCGACTGCCTCACCCAGGAAGAGCGCAATGATCATAATACCAACATGGGCCAGTGAAGCGACGTCCTCCACAACTAGACTCAAAAACAACAGGACAACAACTTGTCTGTTCCCCTTCCCCAATAAAATCTTTATTTATGAATGAATAAATGAATGAATAAATAAATAAATAAATAAATAAAAGTGGTTGCTTCTAGAAAACTAAGGGAGGGCAGGAGACTGCTATATTTTATTGTAAATATTTTGGCAATAATCGGTTTTTTACCCATATGCAATAATTACTTTAATACAAAAAAATTCCTAATATTAACAACTTTGATGATGTTAAAATTAAAAGAAGCTAAGTGACAAAGGGCAGAGAACACAGCTAATAAAACATGAAATAACTTTTTTTGAATAAGTGTCTTGGTTTTTTCAGAATAAATACCTAGGAGTGGAATTGCTGGGTCAAACGGTAGCTCTATTTCCAGATCTTTGAGATACCTCCATACTGACTTCCATAGTGGCTGCACCAATCTGCAGTCCCACCAACAGTGCAGCAGGGTCCCCTTTTCCCCACAGCCCCGCCAGCACTTGTTGTTTGTTGATTTGTTGATGATAGCCATTCTGACTGGAGTGAGGTGGTATCTCATGGTGGTTTTTATTTGCATTTCCCTAATGACCAGTGAGGTTGAACTTTTTTTCATATGCCTGTTGGCCATCTGTATGTCCTCTTTAGAGAAATGACTCTTCATATCTTCTGCCCATTTTTTAATTGGGTTGTTTGTTTTTTTGGTGTTGAGTTTCATGAGTGTTTTATAAATTTTGGATATTAACCCCTTATCAGATATATCGTTGGCAAATATATTCTCCCATTCAGTAGGCTTCCTTTTTGTTTTATTAATGGTTTCCTTTGTTGTGAAACAATTTTAAGTCTGATATAATCCCATATGTTCATTTTTTCTCAAAAAAAGTTATGCACCCCTATGTTCATAGCAGCACAATTTACAATAGCTAAGACTTGGAAACAACCAAAATGCCCGTCAGTAGATGACTGGATTAAGAAACTTTAAAAAAAAAAAAAGAAACTGTGGTATATTTATACAATGGAGTATTACTCCGCTATAAGGAAGAATGAAATCGTGCCATTTGCAATGATATGGATGGACCCAGAGACTATAATGTTGAGTGAAATAAGTCAGTCAGAGAAGGACAAATACCATATGATCTCACTCATATGTGGAATCTGAAAAACTGTATGAATGAGCAAAGTAAACAGAAACTGTCGCATAGATATAGAGGAAAAATCAGGGTTGCTAATTGGGAGAGGAATGGGGATGAGGGAGAAGGGGAAGGGATTAGACAGCAAAAATAGGCAACTACAATATTGCGACTGGGATAGGAAAAACAGTTTGGGGAATATAACTAATAATGTTGTAAATATTATGTGGAATGTCAGATGATCATAGGTCTTGTTAGGGAGACCATTTCATGGATGGAGTAGAGGTTTGATCACTGCACTGTATAACTAAAGCGGAGGTGGTATACCTACTGTAATTGAATATATATAGATAGTCACAGGATGTGGATTATACTGTGGAAGAGTCAGAGGAAGAATAATAGATATATATGATATGGGGGGGGGAGTGGGGTGGTGTATTGGGGGTGGGGGGATGTCACTTTGAGGGGTAAAATGTATAACTATTGCACTGTGTTGTACACCTGAAACTAATTAAAAATAAAATAAAATAAATTTAAAAAATTAAAAAAAAACACATGAAATATGTTTCCCTTTATTATTTGGAGATACAAACTAATTTAGGAACTGAATTAGAAACTGATCAAAATGGAAAAAAAAGTTAAGGTGGTGTGAGATGAGGTTCATCTAATAGAACAACATAGAAGAGCAGAAATATCAAGAAATAATATAAAATCCTACTATACGTACAGACGACCACAGTAAGCATTCAGAGCAGAACTAGTTAAAAGTGGCTACCTATGGGAAGTGGCAAAGGGAAATGTGGCGCAGGATTTCTCTTCTTTTTCATTATAAGACCACCTGTTCTATTTGATTTCTAACCATGTGCATACATTACCTCTGAGTTTTTTAAAAGTGGCCCTGAGATATAATGGATCAAAGGCCTATGGGGTTCCGCGAAACTTGTTACATAAATAACTTTCTTAAATGCATTTAACATAGTCTTCACAACCTAGAAACCCCCATCTAGAACATTCTTATAAAGAAATACAAGATAGGTGAACAAAAAATTACTCATTTGTTGGGCAGAGCAAAAGAGTATTCCCAATAATATAAACATGTAGATTAAAACTGAGTAATGACATTTAATTCAATGATCAGTTAATCGGGAAAACTTGTAACACTGAGTTCATAACTCATTCCTAAGAATTTTGAGGCACACTTAAGTCTCCACCGCAACAAGAATAAAACCTAACAAAAGATCACTTTGCTAAAGATTTTCAAGTTAATTACACGTCATCATCTATTTCTTTAATATAATCTGGAAAAAATGCACTTGAGCATGTGCTTACATGTTCAAAACAAACTGCCAATAAATATTTTGTGTGGGCCATGACAAGGAGAAGGTTGAAAAGCAATGAATTAAGGTATATCCTTATGATTATGTTAAACAACCATGCTATAGAAAAGAATTTGGTTTTTAACAAAAAATAAAAATTTAAGAAAAAAAGTAGAATATAAAACTGTATTATTAATATATGAAGATATTATAAAATCACCATCACAGCACTCAACAATGAACATAAATAGTGGATGTATACCTTCATTTTTAAAGACATGAACCTCTTAGTTTATCAGTGTTGATATGTGAATTACCTGACATTACGATCCTTCATTTTTTCCCAGACAAATAAAATGCTTCAAATTTTGATTACTTCTAAATCTGTTGTATTAAGTCTGAAGCCAATTAATGATGAATGTACTGTACCGTGGTAAGTAGAATTAAATTAGTGTAAAATTGATTAGTATATAATTGAAATTGTTGTAGATTTACCAACTTTAATTAGAATAGCTTATTACAGATAATTTACACTAGAATATAAAAAGAAAATAGAAGTTCATCAAAACCTTATATTAAGATTAGAGATACAATATTATGGATTAGAAAGGGCTATATGGTAATATCAAGTACTCTGAGAGTAAATCATTTTAGTACAGATCCTTTAAGAGAAAATTGATTATTAACCTTTTAGCCTAGAGTTTTTCAAGTAATTACACTATTTATGGTAATCTACTATCATAGCTGATGCAACCTTATGAAAGTAAATGAAAAAGTATATATTTTGTCTACCTACAACACTAAATTACACTAAAAATAACTTATTAAAATACTAAATATTTCTCATAATTCCTTTAAAAGGTATTCAAGCAAGACAAAATCCCCTAAGTCTTACCCTAAAAATAAACAAAAACTAATTTACCAACAAAGGAACAAGTAAGGGGAAAGAGTATCTCAGCAAAAAAACACAGAAGTAATGTCTTTAGTTCTCTCAATACCCTTGTGGGTGGTAACGGCAGCCCAGGAAGTTCCACACATAAATTGCTAACTCCCCCGAGTTTAAAGCCATGGTAATTAGGTTCATTATCTTACATGCTAATGACATACAGATAATAAGTTTGCAGTGAATAATTCATATACTACCAGCTCTCACTGTGATGTTCGTTGCTAATAGTTTACTTACAGTACAAGTTACACTGCATTTTTTCTAAATTTAAATTTATTGTCTAGATAAACAGGAACCATTTAGTGTGGAAATCTAATTTACTATCAGTAAATGATAACAATCTTAAGCATGTATTGGTTTATATATTTGCAGTATAGTTTTTACTCATTCATAATTAGTTATGATGATAAAACACCACAGAATGTCTTATAGAAAGATTAAGGTACCTATGTCAATATAGATAATTATTCTAACGATATTGGGTAATAATTATCCAAAATGATTAATGGATAGCAATAAATTATGAATTGCTTTACTAACTCATATTTTCAAATAACTATTAATGTTACCATATCTTATTTTACAATACGGATTATTTTGGAACTTTAAATATCAAAGTACAAATGAGCCACTTAAGTTCTTTATTATGTAAACACTTAAACTAAAATAATATGGAGTGCAAGATTAAATTCAGTGACATATAAAATTGCAGTTGTCTTCAATTCTTTCCTAATTTTGTAATAATTTTGTTATAAATGCTTGCTGTATTCATGTTAACAAATTAAATATAAGGTAATTTAAATCTTTCGAAGTGACTTTCTTATAGATACTTGCAATAACTCATTTCATAATGTACATATAGTATGAAAACACTTACATTATTATGTACATGAGTTATGGTGGTTTCAATATCTCTAAACCAGATAGGTAAAAAAAATTTTCTATGAATATTTATACTTCTCAATGATTCCTTCTAAAATAATTTTATTTCTAAGCTAAAACTGTTTCAATATGCAGGTTGCATCAATGAAGACAGCTCAGATAAAAGTGCAAGATCTCAGGGGCATAAAATAATAAAGTCTTTTCCTTTCTTCCACTAGATGTTCATGGGTCATCTAAAGGCTCTGCTCCATGTCTTTTCATTTCAGTACCAAAGATGATGCAGCAATCACCATCTCAGACTCTGCCAGTCATCATGGCAGACGGAAGGAGAACTCTGGACAGTCTAGCCAGGAAAACACATCTCACTTCTTCTCACAACTCATTAGGCCAATTATCTGAGAAAGTTAAACCTTGAAAAAGTTTAAATCTTTAAAATTTCAAAACTCTTTTTATTCTCAAAGACACATACTTCACTAAGTACTGGGTTGTCGGAAAAGTCATGACGTATTTTTTCTGTTTTTCATTGCAAAAATGCGTCATGACTTTTCCAAAAACCCAATAGGTTATAAAGATAGGTTAGATGATGATCACGAAGATCTCTGAAGACAAATATCATTCCAAATTCCTTTTTATATTAATTCACTATCATATCAAAACAGTAAGTTCTTGACAAATCTGCTAGAAGTATAGTCAGGATAATATCAAGCGCCCTTTCAAAACTGCAAATTTGAACACATCATGCTTAAAATCCTCTAATCTTAGCATCACCCTCCATGAAATGATCCCTGGCCTGCTTTTCTGTCATCTCAGAATACTCAATACAACTTATATATTCCAAAAGACAAAGGTAATAACTATGTTGCTGTCAGGCTTCCCTGACTTTTCACATGCTTTCCATGTAAGAATGCTTTCTCTGCCACCTCCAAGGCTTGATGTAATCTTACTCTTCCATGTCAGCTTACGCCCATCTCCATCCACGGTGAGGCTTTTCCTGACTCGGATCACCACAGCACCCAGAGGATTTTGTCCTCCCTCAGCGTTGACTCCTCATCACCACTGTAACTGTTCATGAGCCGTCCACTAGATTATGAGTTCCTCAAAAGCAGATGCTGTCATATTGACCTCTGAATCCCTAGCACCAGACATTTAGTGGCTCATAAACAAATAACTGTCTGGAAAAATAAATAACATTCCATAGTGCCAAGTGAATAGTATTAAAAGACATATGCTTTGATACATGAAGACTAACTGTCCTGACAGTTCATGAAGATATAATTTCAGTAGTAATTCAATGAGTTCTTTTTAGGATCTAAATGCTAGAGTCAGTTTATTGGTGGCAATTCTGATAAAACTGAAGTTATAGGACATTCAGTTAATTCTTCCGTCCTTTTATTATTAAAAGTCTATTCCCCAGACTTTTATTTATTCAACAAAGATGTACCGAACTCCAAGAGCTTGAGAGGTTCTAAGGATGGCATCAGTAGTGGAGAGGTTGTCATCAATATACATATCAGACGAAAATAGGTTAATTTTTGCTCACTGATGTCTCTATTATAACTTTATGGTACTTCACTTTTACCTTCACCATAATAGAAGGGCTAATAACAATACAGTGTAGTTTTATATTAACATAATTCACTTTTATATTAACATAATTTTGTAGTTACAAAAAATCTGGAACAACTATTATCCATTGGGCATAAAAGTATTAACTGTTTTGCTTTCAAAAAATCTTTTTGGGGGCCGGCCAAGTGGCACGTTGGTTAAGAGTTGGCTTGGGATACCAGCTCTGAGCAGCAGAGCCCTGGTTCAGATCCCACATGAGGGCCAGTGACACTGTGCCCTCTACAGCCAAGATGGTGAACAACAGCTCAACCTGGAGCTGGGCTCCTGTGAGTGCCACGACAGCACAGGCTGCAGCCCATGCTGCAGTGGGCTGCCATGAGCTACCGTGAGTGGCTGGCAGCCGGTGTGAGCTGCCATGAGCAGCCATCCACTGACCAGGGACTGGCTGCCTCAGCCAAGAAGAGCGCAATTATCACAATACCAACATGGGCCAGTGAAGTGACGTCCTCTACAACTAGACTGAAGAACAAAAAGGATAGCAACTTATCTGTTCCCCTTCCCAGATTCCCCAAATCCCGCCCCTAATTCCCCAATGAAATCTTTTTTAAAAAAATTTTTTTGGAAGTACATTATAAAATAATGTTTTTTAAGTTCACAACAATTTAACATTATACGTTTCAATTAAACAAAAGCAAATTGACATTAAAACAGACAGGTTTATTTTAAGAAAAAATGAGGAAGAAAAAGATAAAGAAGCACATTCAAAATCAGTTGTTGGATCTGTAAAGGTAAATATTAAAAATAATGTGCAGGAAAGTAATAAAAATTATAAACCAAATATTAATTGCAGTGATATTTTGTAAATGAAAGATTGAAATCTTCAAAAGTAAAAAGACACTTGAAAAAAAACAGCATGTTCTACATTCCTAAAATATTTTCAGAGAAAGAAAAAACACAAATTAGCTCAATTCTTAGTCATTCTTGTTATTATTTAGTTGCCTAACTCATGGCAAAAGAAAATGACTCACATAGCCACAGAACATGTTTTTACTTTTAGCATTGCAGATACAGGAGTGTTTTTTTTTGAGAGTATATTTTTTAAAATAATAAAAGTGCTGATAAATTAAAAGCCATATCTTTTACTGATGATATGCTATTACATAAAATCTGCACCATTTCAGGATATCAAGAAAGTGTTTATATCTCAGTGTTAGTCTAGCATACATTTCATGACCCAACTTGATAGGAATTCTTTTAATTTATGTCAGATACATGTGAGAAGACCATTTAATGTAAGATTGGTGTACCATAGAAATTTTAATCTGTCGTATAATTGGTTGAAATGTATTTACAGAATTACCAAGTGTGCTGCTGAGCAATATAAGTTAAACTTTAAAAGTTTACATGAATTATAAGTAATGGAGCAGCAAATATAACTGGAAAAGAGCAGAAGTGTTCTTAAAACTTAGGAGGCTGCTGAAACAAAGAGTTGGTTGGAATCACTGTTTTATATAATAAAGCTTTAGCACAGAAATTCCACCAACTCCCATGGGTAAAATGTAATAAAAGCTGTTAATGTAATGAAAGGAAGCTCAGTGAATAGCAGACTTTCTAAAATATTTTGTTCCGAGATTGGAACTAACCATACCATACCCACAAAGAATACGATATTGAAGTGCATTTATTGCTTGTTGAGAAAGAAAATACTAAGCAGAGGGGACAATATTAGTTGTAGGAATAGGATATCCTTTTTTATTCAAGTGAATAAAACTCTCATCTGGTAAATATTGCTGAAAAACTGGAGGACAAAATAGGTATATCTAATTGATTATTTTCAATACTCTTAAAGAAAGAAATGTGAAACTATAGGGAAAAAATAATGGCATGTTTTAGTAGGTTATAAATACCCAAGGATACCAAAAGACATTAATGATATAGTAAATAAAACTTCTAAATAAACACCTAGTTACTATATGTTCCCAAGCTCACTAAAGAGAAAAGTTTGGAACTAAATGAGATATACTGTAACTTCTTACTTATCTGTGTAAAACATTTCATAATTAATTTCTGAAACCTGAAACACTTAAGAAAAACATTTAGATAGAAGATCCATTTTTCAAACTTTCAATCAATGATTACATTAAATGTGATGCCCAAACAGAATAAATTATTTTAGATTAGGACCAGAAGGAAATTTCTATTACTAAATAGAAAGAGCATATTATCACTGACAACAACCTACTAGCATGAACAAGGGTTTCAACCTCGATTGAATTAAAAATAGGAAAGCAACAGGCTCAACAGCATACCAAATAAATTTATTGAATTGCTCTTGTATGCAATGAATTGAAATGAATTCATCAATAGATAAGAATATCCATCATAAAAATTTCCATTTTAGAGATTTCTAAATACCTGTCATTAACTTCGTTATATTTTTATTATTTTATTAAGACTATATAAGACTAAGTACTATTCCATGAAATGTTAGTTTCGGTTGTAGGGATGTGTTGAGTGTGCATGCGCTGCAACATAAAGTGTATTTACTGCCGTGAGTTGGTGCTGACAATGTACTGATAAACAGTACCCTAAATAAACTCTTGCCTATATATAAGAATGTTCATAGCAGCACTGTTCATAATCGCAAAACAACTGGAAAAGATATAAATGTACATCAATAGGTGAATAGAAAAACAGTGATGTATGTTCATGCAATGGAATACCAGTTACTCAACAATGAAAATCAATGAATTACAGCTACATGTATCAACAAAGGTATATCATAGAAACATAGAAAAAGGTATTAACTTTATACAGCTTAAAAGCAAGCAAAACTGAAGAGCATATTGTTTAGGAATACACATTTATGGTAAAACTATATATATATATATATAAAGAATTTAAAAACATTAAAAAGAAACGTATATTCAGGAGAATGGTTACTTCTGTGAGGGATTTGGGAAATCAGATCCAGCAGGAGACCACAGGGAGTCTCAAAGCTATTGAAAATGTTGTATTTCTTAAACTGAGTGATAGGTTCATGAGTTTCGTTATTATGTTTTACAACAGTATACATATTCTTTTTTTAAAAAATTAAAGTTTATTGGGGTGACAATTGTTAGTAAAGTTACATACATTCCAGGTGTACAATTCTGTAATACATCATCAGTATATCACATTGTGTGTTCCCCACCCAGAGTCAGTTCTCCTTCCATCACCATATATTTGACCCCCTTTATCCTCATCTACCACCTCACTTCCCCCTTAATACATATTCTTCTGATATATCCAATACTTTCTAAGAAAGACGGAAAAAATATAAATTATTGACACTGATTATCTTATTGGTAAGGAACTATGGGAAATTTTGCTTTCTACATATTTCTGAAACATTTTGATCTTTCATAAGAAATGTTAATAAGCTTGTATTTAGAACCAAAAGGATGAGTTTTGATAACTTTGCAATTATAATTTCAAAAATAAAAAACAGAATGAGCGTATACTGCAGTTATACTCTCCAGAGATACAGATGTTAACAAATTGGTTATACTACTATTTTTCAAATGTATAAAACTTTCATGTACATGTTCAATACAATGCATTTAAAATAGATATTATAAAATTAAATAACTTATAGTTATAGTCACTTAGAAGTGACCCAAAAGTCCAATTTTTTAATGAAAATTAAACTTTCAAATATTTCAAGATTATAGTAATTCTTTATATATTTAGGTACACAGAGATAGTGAGAAAGCATGCACAGGTGTGCACATTACATTTAAAAATTTTTTTCATGTAAATGTTTTATTATTTTTCAGTAGACATAAAAGAATTGAAACAGAGTTTCCATCTTCAAATAATATACAATTTATAGGAAGCGGCAAACTGAAACTTACTTCAATACAATGCAAAAAATGCTAACATATTGTAAAAGTGCAAGAAAGGTTAGCACGACAGAGGGAAGAAAATGGGGGAGGCTCTCAGGCAACCTTTCAAGAAATCCTGAATTTTCAAGGACAAACAGGAATTAGCTTTCTGGGGAGCACGAGAACTTTCAGGGGGCTGAAATTCTGTAAGCACTGAAGTCAGTGCACAATCAAGAAACTGCAAATAGAGCACCTGAAGCTAACCAGAAAGCTAAGGTCTGACTAAAATGGAGGCTCAGGGAGGACCTAGCGAGGGGGTTTCCAGTTATGTGAAAGGCTGTCCTGTTGATCTTGAATCACTGATCCTACCCAAAGTTCACCATTCCCTCCTCTGAGCTAGCTCTCCACCTTATATAGATCCCTTTATTATTTTCTTTAGCATACTATATGATTATCTTACTACTGTTTGTTTAAGTTTACTTACAGTTCTCTGATTATACCATCATAATTGTTATTTCTGCTTCTAACCTACCCCATTCAGAAATCACCTTTGCCTCAGCTGCCTCCACCCTTCTCCAAGAGAAGCCAGTATGTGATGCCTATACACCTTCAATTTTACAAGCTGCTTCTTCACTTATAAACTCCATGAGCTCAGGGACTGGGTCTGTTTCATAGACTATTATAAGGACAGGACCTAGTACAAGACTTGAAATAAGTCACCATAAAATGAGCCTGAGACTGGAAGCCAGCACAGAGAAGCAGAGCCTGGGTTCCTGACGACCATGAAGCTGTTACACCAACCTGGACGTCCTAGCTCCAGGCTTCTTTTCCATGAAAGAAAAATAAAGTTCTATCTTGTTTATGTTACTGTGATTTTGGACTTTCTAATGTATGCGAACACCATACTAATTGACACAACATGTAAATGGATGATTAGCATTTGCTGATAATGAAACACATAAAAGGACAAAAAATAAAGTGTTCCATCTCTTAGGAATTAAGCTGAACACCCATCCATCTTATACATGAATTGCCTGTTCATGTTTTTTGTTTTGGTGCTGCAAGCTACCAACTCCTAAGTTGTGTTCAATATTTTGGCACTTAATTTTTTAATTTGTCTTTCTGGAGGTCTTCTCTTCCAAACTCAACTAGCGTGCTACAATTCAATGCTGGCATTAACAAGCTGGACTTAGCACAGACCCCCCACAAGTTAAAGAACATAGTTCATAGCATGACTCCCTCGCATCATATGCCACCCACACTTTTGCCTGCCTATAAATTTGGGGGTTTCCATTACCCCCTCAGGTTCAATTATTCAGTAGAATGACACATAACTCAGGAAGGTGCTATACTTACACTTGTAGTTTAATTATAAAGTGAACAATTCTTTTTTTCTTTTTGAGGGCAGTGTCACTGGCCCACATACGTGGGACCCAAACCAGGGCCACTGACTTCCCAAGCCAGCGCTTAACCACTACACCACTCCACCGGCCCAAAGTGTACAATTCTTGAACAGCCAAATGAAGAGACAACTAAGGCAAAGTCTAAAAGGCTCCTGAACAGCAAGTTTCCATGCCCACTGCTTATGGAATCAAACCAAGACGCAGTCCTGGCACAATTTTGTTTACAAACAAGGAATCTCCATGAGCTTAGGTGTCCCAAGTTTTTATTGGGATTTCATTACAATGGTTGATTAAATCATTGGCCACTTGAATGAACTCAATCTCCAAGCCCATTCCCAGAAGTCAAACTGGCTCCAAATCCCAACCCTCTAATCACATGGTTTACTCTTCTTGGGTGACCAGCCGCCTTCTGAAGCCATCTAGAGGCCCACCATAAGTCATCTCATTAGCATAATTATAGTTATAGTGCACCTGTGATTCAAGCAGATCATGAATAACAAAGATACTTCTGTCACTTGGGGAACTCCAAGGGTTTTAGTTGCTCTGTATAAGAAACCCAGGCCAAAAACTAGGCAAATTTCTCTATTATAAACCAGGGGATGATTCTGTCTGTTCTTCATCAGCTGACAGACAGTAGAAGCCTTCTCCATCCTCCCCCATCAAATCTTTCCCACTCCAATTTCTGAAGAACATGAAGAAAATATCAAAATTGCCACAGCCATGTACCAGAAATAATCTGATAAAGTGCTAAGATATTATCACTCAAACCCTTCATAGCTATAAAACCCTTCAATTCCCTCTGTTCAATTCAAAATTTTTATTTCTATCTTCTTCTACCGTAATACTGAAACATGGTACTTGCTTAACTGTCATTTGACTCACGTATTTCAGTACTTATACAAAACAAATCTCAGCTTCTGTTTCCTGTGAGGAATGGGCCCAGGTTTTGTGGGCCAGAATCTTTTAAATTTGTGGAATTCTCCTTAATGAAAAGAATACAAAATTCAATATGAAGTAAATGTTTATTTAGAATGTAAAAATAAATAACAAATCACAAACTTTCAAAAGCTGACAAATATCACAAACATCACAAATTCCAGAAAGAATGGTGTATTTTTGTCAACCGCTTGACCAATCTCTATAACGCTCGTATGCTCCTATATTTCTGGCTGCATACCTGCATGCTTTTGATTGCTTCTTCATATAACAGTTTTGTAATATTAAAAGAAGAAAAAGATAATTAGTTTTTCTGTTAGTGTGTTTGATCAATTTTTATTATTGATAGTTTAAAAAGGTTATATCAGTTTTACAACGTATTACTGATAAGATCATGTACATTCTTAGCAATATAGTCAAATTTAGGGAAACGCCTATCAAGTTTCTTTAATATATTAGCTGTATTTACGTATAAAAAAGCAACTGACACAGTAGATAGTAAGGTTATTCTTGGAAGTCATACTATGCCAGCATGACTAATAACTTAACTATATATAGAACAACTGCAAACCATATACTCCATCTAAATGTATCCTCTATTAAACTTCCCCTTAACCAGATCCCAAAAATGCCACCAGCCGCTATAATGCCACCCAACAGGAGAGTATAATAGAGGGAACTTCAGAGGGAAAAGGTACAAGTTTTAACTGGTTAAAATATCTAGCTTTTATAAATTTTACAAAAAAATTATAACTATGTAAATATATTGCTTGGGATCCTCCCAGGACACTGGACAGGTCTGTGCAAGTTAGGGATTCTAAACCTTAAGTTAACTGACTACAAAGTAAATCTGTCTATTTCCTACCCCAATTTGAAGAAACTGTCAAAATAATCATCCTTATTTCCTCAATGACACTTTGCTATATTTTAAAATTAACATCTATTTCCTAGAATATGATCATTTCTAGCTTCTACCCCAATTACATTAGGCACGCTGACACTAAAATTTTCTTTTTTACTATTCCTGTTTTAATAGTAACGTAACAGTAATACAAGCCTTCCAATGGCTTTCTATTGTACTTCAGACCAAGGGTGAACACTTTAGATCCCAGCTAGGTTTCTTTCAGTGGTAAATACAAAGAAAAATCCAATTCAAAATGGCCAAATAAATTTCCTTGTTTCACACAACATAGCCTAAGAAATGTCCTCTAATTTCACATAAGACTTAGTCCTGAAGCAAGGTAGCTTTAGGATTGGGTAATCTAGCAGTACAACAAGATCCTGAGGATCCGAGTTCACTCCATCTTTTTACTGTGCCATACTGTGTTTTATTTTATAGTCAACTAGCCCTCATATGCTTACAAAATAGATCCCACAATTCCAAGTACCCATCAAGACAAATAACATCCAGAACTAGTAAAAGAACATCCCTTCCCTAGAAGCACCTCATCAAATCTCCCAGATATAAATCACATAACCACATCTTCACTAATAACTGGCACCAAAAAATTGGACAACCATGACTGCCCTAGACTGATCAGGATTTCTTCAAGCCCCACGACAGAGAGGCACTCCCCCGCTCCCCATACACACACACAAATGAAGGATCTGCCACAAGGATAACAGCAGTAACGAATACCTGCTGGGTAAACTTTCTATTAAGTAAACTGGCTAGCTAATCTTGATATTAATTAAATTAACTTAGCTATGACAATCGATATGTGATTATATTTGATTATAGGTCATGGCTAGATGATGTCTTTAGATCCATTATAGCTCTCATTTGGCTCCTACCTACACAAGCAGCTTCTTCTCTTAACACTCCTTCTATGACATACCTAGTCAAACTACATAATAACTCATCATTCTCCAAATGCACCGTGCTCATCCATCCTTCTGTGTATTCATGTAGATCTATTTGGGAGCATAGGGGTAATCCTCTTTCGTTCATGTTGATTCCTTTGTTCTCAACTAATTTCTCTCATCCTTCAAGGCCCAGCTCAAATATCAGCTCCTTGAGGTAGCTTCTTATATCCCTCACAGCTAGAGGAATTTACTGCTCTTGTAGGATTTTTATACATAATGCTATCATAGCAGTTATATCACACTGTATGATAGCTAGCTATTCCTGTCTGTCTATAATCCTGGAGAGAATGAATTTTTTCAGGGCAGAATTACATCTTATGAATCTCTCCATTTCTGGTATATATAGTAAACATTTAATAATAAACATTAACTGAATGAATAAATAGTGGCAGAATAAGAACTCAAGTCATTAGATTTCAAGTTCTAAGCTTTTTTACATTTTACTAGAAATACTTATTGAATAAGAAATTCAATGCTCAAATCTGTCTCACTATTATACTGTAAACTCTATGAGTGAAGGAAAATTACTAGCTGACTCTCTGTATCCAATATTTAAAGTATAGCTTTACAAAGAGTAGAAAATTAATAACTAAATATTAGTTAAATGAATAAATACATTAGTTAAATTAATAAAACTTCAGCATACTTGAAGAATAGGGCAATTTGTTAATTTGTTTAATGATAGGTTAACCAGGAAGCCCTTTTATTCAATTCAGTTCTCTTGTCAAATTTCTTAATTATTTAAATATCATAGAGAGCAATCTTATTTACACTATATGTCTGAGGATAAGGTTCTACAGCGCCAGGGATCTTATTTTGAAAAGAGGTTATAATCTATGTATCAATCAATATCTATTGTTTCAACTTAGCTCATTTCACTCATTCTTTCCCTACCTGAACCCTGCAGTAATTTCACTTAACTCCTATGCCAGGCCTTCAATAAATGTATGACAAATAAAACTCTGTGTGTGTGTGTGTGTGTGTGTGTGCACGCGCGCGCGCACAATAAGACATTATAAGATCTCAAATTCTTTTGAAAGTATTAAGCATATAAATGATATACAGATACATGCATAAACACAAAAACACAAACACCCACGACAAAATGAAAATAAAGCAAAATATTTTGCTATAATCCATATACTTCTAGTAATAGTAAGAACATGTATTTCCCTCTAGTACACCAAGAAAAAATAAAAGTTTTAAATATTAGTCTAGATCCTTTCCTCCTCCTCCCTGCAAATACTCTGTTAAATTAATAAGTAATACAATATGGTATATTTTAATGCAGTCATCATTTTAGTGATTATATTACAAAGGACCCTACAAGTTAAAAACCACCAACAATTGAGGAGAATTTCACACAAATATTGGCTATAGAATAGTTTACTTTGTCAAAATGCATAGAAAAGGAGCAGACAAGAAAAGAGTGGTTAACAAGAGGCAGAGAATATTTGTGATCATAAGCAAATTAGAATAAAATACACCTCAAAATATCATCTATTCAATGTACATCTCCAAAATGGCTCTTATCTTCCTTTCTAATGTTTATCAATCCTTTCTCTTCCCAAGTTCTGCTGCCAATCCATCAACTCTTCAAACGGATTGCAAGAAAAGGAACAAATAAAACACACCCTCATTCTAGGGGAATCGATCATACTGCTGCTCATGGCAGGTCCACAGATCCATAGTCTTCAGGTTTATTGACTAGTTGATATAAAAGTGAAATATATCTGCTAAACCAACTGCCTCTGAAAAATAAACTCATATTATGAAAACAAGTTATTTTCAAAAATTGTACCGAAACCCATATCAATAGAAAAAATCTTAAAGGTCACCTAACCCAATTAACCAGAGCTCCTTGATTCATTTTGCCAACATTCCTACCAAGTAACCTGGTTTATACTTTAACACCTCCTGAGAAATGGAACTCATACCTCCAAAATAAGCTGATTCTATTTCTGTATTTCTTTTCTACCAGAAACTTTTCCCTTATTGAGCTAAAATTATTCCATCTATGTCATCCACATAGTGGTTCTTTTATCCTTGAGGTTTCACAAATAAGTCAACAAATTTAATTTCATTTCCGTCTGAAGGAAGCCTTTCAAAAGTAGAGAGCTATCATAATATATATATATATCCTGATTATCTTTCAAGTTAAAACTATCTAGGGCCGGCCGAGTGGCTCGGTGGTGGGGGGACTGGCTTGGGACGCCAGCGGCCCCGGTTTGGATCCCACATGTGAAGCCCAGTGATACTGCCTTCTAAAAAAAAAAAAAAAAAAAAAAACTATCCAGATTTTCAATCTGTCTTCATGACATGATTTTAAATTCCTTCAATATTTAAAATACACAAGGGGATGTTTTAGAATCCACCCTGCCAACCATGAGTTTCAATATGAGAAATAACGCATATTCACCAAAAGAAGAATATGGAAACATTATCTTCTTAATTTTTGAAACCTAAGAATAGAATACCTTGTTCTTCTATGAGTAGACTGCCATAAATGTCCAGGGAAGCTTGTAACCAACGTTTTATTGTTGACGAGGAGGAAAAGAGTAAAGATAATAAAAAAGTCTCTAAAATACAAGAGACTACCTACCTCTTTGCCCTCAACTTTATATTTCTGACACTAAGACTACACTATTCATGTATTAACTCCCTTTTCCTGCTACAAAGTTCATACTTTATAGCAAGGGTATACTAGACATTTATGTGTTTAAAAGAAACCCACCATTTTCTTGTAGCTGAAATCGCGTAAGTGTTCTCAATTTATTCATACACTTAATATAGTTAAAATATCAAACTAAAACACAATTTAACGAGTTTAGAGTTGGTATTAAAGAATATCAAAAAAGCAAAATACTAGCAAAATAAATCGAAGCAGTCAGAAGTCAGTGATGCAAGTGTCGGCTTAGCCAAGAACTGGCTGAGTGGACATTACTAAACCACTTAACCTCTCTGGGCCTCATAGTACCCTTACCTGGGAAAGGAAGATAAAGAATTAGGATCAGAAGTTCTCAAATACAGTACTTTGATCTCAGGACCTCTTTATATTTAAATAAAAGTATTGAGTACTTCAAAGAGCTTTTATATCTATCCCTGATTACCTACCACATTAGAAATTAAAACATAAATTTTTAAAATGTGTATTAATTTATTTTTTAAATAAGGAACCATTAAATGTCGACATAGATAACATTTTATGAAAAATAACTGTATTTCCAAACTGAAAAAAAAAAATTAGGGGGCCGGCCGAGTGGCGCGGCGGTTAAGCGCTGGCTTCCCGGTTCGGGTCCCACTTATGAGGGCCAGTGACACTGCCTTCAAAAAAAAGAGAAAAAAAATTAATGATAAAAGTAACATTGTTTTATAATTTTTGCAAATCGCTTTAATGTCTGGCTTAATGGAAGACAGCTAGGCTTTCATATGCCGACACAGTCCAACAATACCACCTGTCATATAACCTCTGGAAACTACTTACATTCATGAAAGAACGAGAACAAAAATAGCAAACAATATCTTAGTGCCATTTTGAAAATAGTTCTCCCTCCCAGACCCCTTGGAAAGGTCTAATGAACCTAACCCCCGTTTACCCCCCACCAAAGAGGCCCTGAACCCCACTGGGAAAACTGCTGGACTAGGCCATCCCTAATTCTCAAGACCTTCATGAAACTAGACTGATGACAAGATTTTTTACTTTTTTAAAAACTAAAAGTACAGTTATCTTCACCAGGATAGAATGCATCACCACGCTGATTCTAAGAGATTTCAGTGAGATAGATGGTCCTTTTAAACCAACTATAAAAAGCCATCTCAGGAAAGAAGTATAAGATCAAAATAATACAGAATACTCTTTGTTACTATGGCAATTCATACAGGGAGGAAAAGCTATCTAAATAATTTCCTTTTAATTATAACACTACTAGTAATACTTGGCATGACAAAAGTACTTTTCTATGTGACATATGTACAGATTAGCTACTATATGTAAAGTACTATGCTAAGTGAAATGAAGGAAATTAAGCAGGAAGAACTTCACACTCTTACAGGAGACATCTGATATATACTCTAAAACTGTAATACAAAGTTAAAAAAAAAAAAGACAAATGCTATGAAACAAGACAAAGCAGTATGCTGGTTCATAATCTTAAGGGTATCATGAGGATGATGTCAATATATTATATTAAAATATTCATTCACAAAGTCTAGGAACAGAAGAAAATCTGTTCTCTATGTATACTAGCCTATACAGATATTTCATTCACTTAAGTCAAAGTTATACATGTACCTTGGCAGAGGAAAAATTCAAATGTAAGAAATAAAAGCAAGTTTAATTTTTAATTTCAAACATAGCAATAAAATCATCGTTGACAGAATCAACAACTTTGGCAAATACTTTTATCAACTGGAGCATCTAAATGAATAGTGTACCACACAGATGTTTTCTTCCTAATATACTAATTAATTTAGAATAGTTACCTTTTTCCTTTGTAAAAATAATGAATTCTAACCTAATTCTCACTCCTTTATTTAGGAAATATTTAAGAACACACAAAATAATCAAAATGTTTCCCTTAATTTGTAAATAATTCTCTCACTCAGTAATATCAGTATTGTTTATTTGAAAAGAAAAATGAAAAATAAATTTTGGTAATACACATCTCCTTTTATAAATAATTACATTTTTCATGGACAAGGAGTTAAGATAGTTAATAGGATTTGCACTGTCGACCTTAAAAGGAATATCTATTTAATATTTTTAGACTAAACAGAAGATTCTCTACCATGTTAACTCTAGCAATAGACCCTACCTTTCTTAAGGTAAACATACAATACTGAATATAAGTTTATATTTGAATACTTTTCACTGAGCTCCTCTACCCCCAAAACATTATGGCCAAAAAATATTAGATCTCTATACACTTTTCTAAAATTCTATTACTCATTTATCCTCTTTATTTTCACATACAAAACAGGGGAAATAGCACCATCTGGTGGGTATCACCTTAATTTTAAAATAATATTCTACATTTACCATTTTAGTAGTTCTTTGAAAAAACTGCATAACAATAGGAAATTATTATAAAGCACTAAGAATGAATGATGAAAAGTAGCTTGATTAGCAAGCAAATGTATACTTGAAACTAAGCCAAAGTTGCAGCATTGTTTTGTTTTTTAACTATTGAGAAGTTAACCATTTTTGCAATGCCATTATGGATAAAATATCCTTAGAAGTTAACCTTGCGGTCAAAGCCTTAACAAAGTGTCAATTTTTAATACAAAAATAACATATCTTGGTATAATACATCTAAACTATTCAATGAAGAGGGTGAGATGTAAACATAATCTTCACAAATGATAGTGTTGCCTGTTATTTATGTTTATTTTAAAGCTGAGTTTTTAAAAATAATCAGCTGAAATTAGTAAGGCTGATCAAGGTTTATTAATAAAAGCTTTGAGTACTAACAGTGTATTGATAATAATCAAAACATAACTTAGCCCATAATTTTGTGAGCTAAACAGACATGTAACAACGATAGAAAGGAATATAAACAAACTGAGGAATATAAACAAAAATCAGAAATAAAGTGAGGTTATTTATTTTGATAAATTTTATGACAGGTTCTCAAAGGTGAAATGGAGAAGGACAACAGGATCAAAATTCTAAAGCCAAAAAAAAGGGCAGCATTTCTTACATGCTCTTTTATCTACAATGATAATAAGTACATAATATAATTTTCCAACAACTGTTGGTTAAGCACACTATGTATACAATGGAAAGCAAACACAAAACATACAAAGATAAACCCATTCTCTGGAGCTTACAATGTAGCTGTCATTTTTCCCCACTGTCTGAGCACCTTCGAGATACAGCATTTCTTCTTGTAATGTAAAGGAATTGAACATCTCAATTTACACAGCTTTTATATGCAAAATATGCTGACCATTATTAACTTCTGCTTCAACATAAAAGACTGAAAGCAAAGTTCATCTCTGCCTTTGCACTAAAGTAACAATAAACTCACAACAACAGTTATTTTTGGTGAAAAATGTCCATATGATGTTGAAGTCTTTAAAAGAACAGATATCCTGATGGCTGAACCAGAACACCAAGAAAATCTAAAACCAGAGCCTGAGAAAGCAGAAGGGAAGGAAGAAACAAGAAGCAAATCAATTTATTTGCAGAATTGTCAAAAGACTCAGAAATTTCTGGAGACACAGGCTATGTACATCCATAGTAGAAAGCAGGGAGATTAAATAAAAGTCTGCACACTGAGTGGTAAAATAAACCTCATCTCACTACACACACACTCTCCTCACCCTCTTCTTTTTCCCTTCGGGACTCTCCCTCTCCGCCTGCCGCCTTCACTCCTTTCTCCCCACTTATTTGACAATAAATAATATGGAAGGATGAAATCAGCATGGAAATACAGTTATGCTCTACAAATGTTCTGATAATTAACTCTATTTTTAAAAGGATTAAATTATGGATCAAAGTCTTTTTTATATCTTCCTAGAACAATGAATACAAAGAAACCAGAATCATTTTAAATTGTCTAAAAACACTTCTATAAACATTAAAATACTATCATTTTGGATTATACTTAAAAAGCTAACATAATTTTCCTAAAATTCCTAAAACATCACTTTCTTAAAATTTAATTTCCAATTTAAATAATACTGATTCCATAATTCACAGACATTTAATTGGATCCAACAGCACTTAATAACCAGACCTACACGCTACACACAAGCAGAACTGGATAAGAAATGGTCATAGGCTCCAAGGAGCTCAGTCTAAGATGAAGACAACACAGACAAATTATAGTACAAGAGAAGCAAACTTATTAGAGGTGTAAGGGAAACTTTCTGGAAGAAGCAACTAAGTTTTGAAGTTATCATGTTGGTAAGATTGGGGAGGGGTAGGACAGCCATGTGCAAAGGCACAGATACAAAACCAAGAAATTAGGTTTTACTGGGGCTTAAGGTAGAAGGCTGTTGGCAGGGGATGGTGTGAAAAAGGAAAGTCAGAGCCGGCCGAGTGGCACGGTAGTTAAGAGCTGGCTTGGGAAGCCAGCGGCCTCGGTTCAGGTCCCATATATGAGGGCCAGAGACACTGCCCTCAAAAAAAAAAAAAAAAAAAAAAAAAGGGAAGGTCAGGTTCAGACCATCAATTTCTTCCAAGTCTGATTGAACAACTTGAAATTCATTCTGTGGGGAAGAAGTCATTTTTCTCTACCCTTCTAGGTTCTTTGGCTAGTCTAAAAATTCAATCTACATGAGACAGATTAACAAGAGAAAATAACCAGATTTAATTATATATGTATGATAGGAACCCCACATATATGAGAGTTTCAAAGACAGAAAGGTAAAATGAGGTGAGGGACTGAGGCTTCAGAGTGGAGGGGGATAATTTGCAGGATGATAAGAAGGGCAGATTTTTTTTTCTGGTGATAACTCTTATTATGGGCAAGGCCTTCAATTTAAATTCTTTAAGGGAGAGGGAAAAATTTCTCTTGAGCCCAGAGTCTTGATTACCTTCAGCTCAAAATAATCCCATGCCAAAGTAGCACATCTTGCTTGGTGAGGCCTGTTGTGAACCCCTTCAATCCTGTAAGTAATGGATGGAGAACTATTAAAGGGTTTTAATAATATGGTCAGGTGATGGGAAAAATTGGTGTTTTAGAAAGGTGGACGGACAATCAGTAGGACAGAAACAAGAAAAGGTACAACAAACATGAAGAAGAATGTGAAGTTTGGATAGAAGAAGGGGTGAGACCAGAGGCAGGGTGATCATATGAGGTGTTAATATAAGATTCTGGGCAAGAGTTATAAAAAATATAATGAATAGAGTTGGAGACATTTAAGCATAATATGTATTCATTTAAAATGTATTAAGCTTCTAGAATATGCCTGGCATAGTGCCAAGCCCTGATGACACAAAGATAGCCTTGCTTTTGGGTAGCTCATAATCTAGAGGAGACAAAAGAAAGCATGGAATTACAAACCAATCAAATAAATCCTCTAACATAAAATCTGCGCTAATCCAGATTTAGGAGGTATTAACAATAAGACAACAGGCCCAAAATGATAAGCCCCATGTCACCAAACTGAGACTTGACTTAATGACTGTTTCAGTTAAGAAGTGGAATCTTCACAAACAGTCAATGAGGAATCGTCTGATCACAACTAGTTAATCTGCCTAAAAGGCCAGTGTCATCACCTAAGGTGAAACGACTTTGCAATAACCAACACAAATTTTGCCTAGTGGTAACTCCCTGGTCCCACTCCCTTCTGCCCATAAAAGTCTTCCTTTTTGTACAGCTCCTTAGAGCTCTTTCCAGCTGCTAGATTAACGCTGCCCAATTCATGAATCATTGAATAAAACCAGTAACATCTTTAAAATGTATGCAGTTGTCTTTTGTTTTATTAACAGGTCCAAGTTTTCCAGACAAATCTTGAAAAGGATTTGGAATGGTGAGCAATGGGTACAAGGAGGGGGGTTTTAGAGGGAGCAGAATGTACACATACAAGGACAAGAGGGAAATTATCCAATGAACTGCAAAGAGATGCCAGAACTAGGGAGTAAAAAGCACAGGAATTTCTTTGGGCTTCATCCTGCAGACAAAGAGGGGTCATTAACAGATTTTAAACCTGGAAGAAATGAGATTAGACTTTTCAGTTTAGAAAAATTATCATAGGTCAAATATAAATAATGTGCATACTTGAGTGTCTGCAGACATGGAAACTAGTTAGCTAATTCACATGCATTATCTTACATGAACAATACAAAAGCTAATGGTGAGGGAAAAAAAGCCAAAGAGCTACAACTGATTTAAGAGTACTCTCAATTCAACTATACACAATGACCTTGAACAACTATGTTAGGTTTCTATTCCCTATTCTTCATAGGAGGAAATATTACTACCACTTCAAAGGGCTATGAAAAGAAAGGATAGAATACTTAATCAAGAAGTAATTCTGTTTCACATAAGCTTTTGCAACCTGTATTCAAACTAAAAAGCCACGGTCGGAAATTAAAGAACACATCTGCTGCTTTCAAAAGCAGCAGATCAATTGAAAATTCAATATGCTTCCATAATGCATATATTGGGAAAATGAACACAATTTGGTAAAATGGAAAGAACAATGCACTAAAAAGAAGACCTGAGTAACAGTCTTTTCCTTGTCAATTATGATTTCTATGGCTCGCTTATTCATTAGTAAAATTAAAGGAACGGTGCTAAATGTTTTCCACAGCTGAAAATATTTGGGAACCTGAGGGACATTTTCATTATTGCGATGAGAGAAGAAAGGCATACATTAAGCATTAAATAATACCTTACGAATAACTTTGTAGATAGGAAATGGAATCATTCACTTGAAACTGATAAAACACAACTTTTATCACCAATAATTTTGCACATAAAATGGCCAGGAGCAGGAGGCCATAGAACCATAACACCCTGTCTTAAAAAAGTGTTTTACATAAAATTCCTACAGATTGACATTAAACTGTATGCTAACTCATTCCTCAAATTAAACATATATAATGGTGTTATTTACTCTGCCTTACAAATGTGGACATTCAAAGGATAATGATTAATAACTGATAATGTTGTCAACAATACCAGTTACAAAGTCAGTGAGATGATTCCCAGAATCCTACAGAATCTACAGTCTTACTGGTTAAGTTTTGTTTTACAATATCAATAAGTCATTCCAGACAGAATAAAGAAGATAAGGAACAGACCTAAAACTTCACCTAGCGGTTTCCTGACAGTGAAACCTGAAAATCGCAATTTAAAAAGTGCTTCATTTCAATCAATATTCATTCTTCCAATTAACAATGGGTTTACAAGGCTAAATTATTACTTTTTTTTTTTTAGCTGAGCCATCCTGCCACCTGTTGGCAGCTCAGCGGCAGCTCAGCTCGGGCTGGGCATCGAACTGCTGTTGCTCAGAGCTCAACTGGCACTCTTGAGCGAGCTCTTAACCAACTGAGCCACTCGGCAGGCCCTTTATTACACTTTTTAAATAAATTCTTTATGCAGGCCAAGGTAAAACAATTACGAAAATGCAAATATAATTTTAGAATACACTGTATAGATCACAAATCTAACGTAAGAACAAAAGAAAATTCCCTCACTTATACAAACTAATGGAATACAGTGAAATATTATTACACATTAAGTTCTCTTTAAGCTAGTCAACAAATATAAGGGCCTACTAAGTCCTGGGAATACAAATGACAATTTCTACCCCTAAAAAAATGTTTAATCATTTTCAAATAACCAATAAGGTATCCTATAGAAAAACTAATATTATGCTAATGCCTGAGGGCATAATTAGTATGAACAAGGAAAACAGACAAGAAAGATACAAATGATAACAATAACAGTTAAAAAACTAATATGAAAATCTTGTAGAGAGACTAAAAATTACCCACATCTCAGGAATATTGTAAAACTAGATACAACTATAATCTTTAAGGCATTGTTGCATCAACAGTATTATTTTCCAGGTCTCACATTAACAAAGTAAGTTTTGCAGAGAAATGAAAAGCATAAATAGTATATACAAATATAAAAAAAGAAAACATTCTTTCTCCATATGCAAAGCAAAGTGAATTTTTATGGTTTGGTTATTATAATCTGATTGAAAGATACATAAATTAGAATATTTTAATTATACAATCACCTACTAATATTAAATCATCTTAAATATAATAAGTATTAGGATATAACATTTCATCTTGCTTTTTCCAGAAATTACTCAATTCTACTTTTATTCTTTCTTCAAGGTGAATTGGGCCTATACTCATTGCTTTCATCCATAGTTAATCTATATTTCCTTGTATAGGAGATAATATTCTTCATTTTATGGAGATCTAATGCTACCTTTATTGAGTAAA
Source organism: Aselliscus stoliczkanus (assembly GCA_033961575.1). Taxonomy (NCBI): domain Eukaryota; kingdom Metazoa; phylum Chordata; class Mammalia; order Chiroptera; family Hipposideridae; genus Aselliscus; species Aselliscus stoliczkanus. The sequence continues at coordinate 133,156,338 of CM066729.1, forward strand.
ATGATTTCCAACAATAAGTAGCTGAGTAATAATTTATAATAGTCTGGAATAAAATACTCCAAACTACTGACTTTAACCCCACTCCCCCAAAAAAAAACTATAGTCATGCATCACTTAATGATGAAGATACATTCTGAGGAATGTGTTGCTGAGTGATTTTATCACTGTGCAAACATCATACTGTGCACTTACACACAACTAGGTGCTACAGCCTACCTACTACACACCTAGGTTGGATGGTGCAGCCTATTGCTCCTAAGCTACAAACCTGTACAGCATGTTACTGTACTGAATATTATCAGCAACTATAACTATACTGTGCTATTAGTATATCTAAACGTATCCTAACATCGAAAAAGTACAGTATAAATATGGTGTAAAATATAAAAAATGATATAGCTGTATAGATCACTTACCACGAACGGAGCTTGCAGGACTGGAAGGTGCCCTGGGTGAGTCAGTGAGTGAGGATGAGTGACTGTGAAGGCCGAGGACGTGACTGTCCACAGTTGTAGACTTTATAAACACTGTTCACTTAGAGTACGCTAAATTTATTTTTTAAAGTATTTTTCTTTTTTCAAAAATAAATTAACTTTAGATTACTGTAACTATTTTCTAAACTTTTTAATTTTTTTTAACTTTCCAATTCTTTTGTAATAATAGCTTAAAAAATACATTGTATAGCTATACAAAAATATTTTGTTTATATCCTTATTCTACAAGTTTTTTTCTATGGTTAAGTTTTTTTATTTTTTTACTTTTTAAGGTTTTATGTGAAAAACTAAGACACAGACACACACACGAGCCTCAACCAACACAGGGCCAGGAGCATCGATACCACTGTCCACCTCGTCGTCTTGTCCCACTGAAAGTCTTCAGGGGCAATGACAAGCATAGAGCTGTCACCTCCTATGGTCACGACACCTTCTTCTGGAAGACCTCCTGAAGGAACTGCCTGAGACTCTTCCTGAGGAGGTGTCACTCTGTTCAGAAATCTGTCCATGGGGTGAATTACTTGACTTGTTTCTGTTTTTCATCACACATTTGCTTGTAAGCAGGTAATGCACCATGAACATTTTATGAAAACTTTTCAGGATTGGGGTCCATGCTTCAATATTTTTAAGGAGCTTCTTGAGGTCTGCAAAAGCTTCTGCTAAACCCTTCACTGTGAATTTTCTTGGGGGTTCTTTTTTTTCTTCCCTGCAGTTCCCTTTCCTCATTCCTCTTCTCCCACTATGTGCTCCAGTCCTAGTTCTAACTCCTCACTAGTCATTTCCTCAAGAATCCCCCCAGGAGCTCCGCCATGACACCTTCATCCACGCCCAGGTTCCAGTTGTTCGCCATCTCACCCACAGTCGTGGATTCTTGCAACCTCCTCATTCTTGGCAGATCTTTGAAGTCACAGACGAACATCTTGAGTGTCTTCTTCCAGATGCCATTCATATGCTCCTGGTGACATCACCCCAAGCAGTCACAGGTGTTGTGACCCTTCCAGAATTGCGTCAGTGTCTTCCTCAGTTGCAGCAACAGCTTGGGCAAAGGTCCTCGCCAGGTCGTGGGCCTTAAAAGCTGCTATAACTCCTTGATCCATTGGTTGGATCAAAGAGGTGGTGTTTGGAGGAAGAAACAACACTTTGATATTGGTGTAAAGATCACCAAGAAAGGAGGATGTTTACGAGTATTATCAACATTAAGCAAAATCGTGAAAGGTGTCTTATTAACCAACCAGTACTTCTCCATGTCACTGGCACGGCAATTCAAGAGGGCATTTTGGGAGCGGAGCTGGATCATCTGGGACTTGTCATTGCTCCTGTAGGACACAGGCAGTGTGTGCTCACTGATGTGCTTGATGGCCCTGGGCTCTCACTGTGCCAGGTCACAGAGGGTTTTCATTTGCAACCTGAAGCATCGACCCTAAGCAAGACTATTATCCTGCCCTTAAAAGCCTTAAAACCTGGCATTAATCTGGCCTCATTATGGATGAAAGTCCTTTCAGGCATCTGTTTCCAGAATAGGGAGGTTTTATCCACACTGAATATTTGCTCTGGCAAGTAATTTTCCTCCACAATCAGCTTATCTAGGGTTTCCAAAAATTCTTCAGCTGCCTTCACATCACCCCTTGCAGACTCACCACTCACTTTCAAATTATGTGATGAATAATGACTCTTGAATCATTTAAACCACTCAGAGCTAGCAGTAAATTCAACATTGTAGTCAGGTCAAGCCTTTTTTTTCAATGTCACAAACAAAGTTTTTGCTTTTGCCATGATCGTCATGATGCTGAGAGGGATACGCTTCTGTGCCTGGTCTTCAATCCAGGTCATTAGAAGTTTCTCCACATCTGATACAGGCCCTTCCTGAATTTTTGTTAGTCTCACTACCATCAATGAAACAGATCTTTAACAGCTTCCATCACTTTGTTGTTGTTCTTCAAGATCCTGGTCATGGTGGAAAGGGACACTCCTGACTGGCGAGCAATAACCATCTCTGATTTCCCACCTTCGTCATCCTTATCACTCCCAATTTTGTTTCCAGTCACATTAGCAGTGGATTCTGACCACTGAGGGGCCACAATGATCAAAATGATATGAGATTAAAGCAAGCACAGGGAAAATGATACAATCAAGAGATACAGTAAACACAAGATATATGATAACAGCATACAGTTTTACAAACTTTTTTGATAAGTAGAAAGAGTACGCTTTAAAATTATGATAACAAGGGCTGGCCGGGCCAGCCGAGTGGCACGGTGGTTAAAAGCTGGCTTGGGACACCAGCGGCCCCGGTTTGGGTCCCAAATATGAGGGCCAGAGACACTGCCCTCAAAAGAAAACAAAAACAAAAACAAAAAAGGGCTGGCCGAGTGGCTCATTTGGTTAAGAGTTGGCTTAGGGCGCAAGCTCTGAGCAACAGGGCCACTGGTTCAATTCCCACGTAGGCCAGTGAACGCTGCGCCAGAGCTGAGCTGTCGCTGAGCTGCCAACAGATGGCAGGATGGCTCAGCTGGTGTAACAACAAGATTGCCTGTTCGATGGTGGGCTACGCCCGCCTGCAACTAAGACTGAACTCGGCACCTTGAGCTGAGCTGCCACCTGGATGGCTCAGTGGATAGAGCACACACTCTTCAAACAAGGCTGCCAAGTTCGACTCCCGCATGGGATGACAGGCTACACTCACCAGCAACTAAGACTGAACTTGGCACCTTGAGCTGAGCTATCGCCCAGATAGCTCAGTGTGCTCTTAACAACAAGGCTGCTGGTTCAACACCCCCATGGGATGGTAGCTATGCCCACCCACAACTAAGATTGAACACAGCACCTTGAGCTTAGAGGACACAAGCTGCCAAAGGGAAGCCAGGTAGTGACTGGCACCCTCCACAACGAAGATTAAAGAACAACAACTTGACTGGTCCCCCTCCCCAATTCCCCAACACTGTTCCTCTCCCCTAATTCCCCAATAAAAATAAAAAATCTTTAAAAAATAATAATAAAATTATGATAAAAAGTATAGTGTGGTAAATACATAAATCAGTAACATAGTTGATTATCATTAAGTATTATGTGCTATATATATAATTGTATGTGCTACACTTTTATACGACTGGCAACGTGGTAGGTTTGTTTACACCAGCATCACCATAAACACTAGAGTCATGTATTACACTATGATGTTAAGACAGCTACGATGTCACTAGGCCACAGGAATTTTTCGGCTCCCTTATAATCTTATGGGACCATCACAGACAGAAACGTTGCTGCCATTATGTGGCACATGACTATATTATAATGATATTTTCAGGAGGGAGTAGAAATGTGAAAGCTTCCCCACTGAGATCCCCTAAAAACATGCAGCACTCTTCTCAAATATAAAGCACTAAACAAAGTAGCAGTTTACAGTGTATAGAATTCTTCTGAATGGATTTTTCTACCTTCCCTGGTTTTGGAGGCAATAAATAATTTTTTGTTTATTTTTAAATGTGTCCTGCTGGTTGCTGAGGATGAAATAAAAAAAGAAGCTGAAATTATGTCAAAACAAAAGGAAGCAATATTCCCCATGAGGCCACATAAGTGTATCTATCTCTTTCAAATCGGAAGGTAACAAAAATCATCCATGCTTTCAAAATTATTCACTCAATTTCATACATTTTCATATTTTTGTTACTGTCAATGGACAGGTTTAAATTTTTAATTTTAAGCATTTTAATTTCCTTCAATATGCACAGTAATAAGGAATAACGATCACAGCAAAAACAGTTTTAAGAAATCTCTCACTGAGATAGTTTGCAAGGTATAGCCCTGTTTGCTGTGTTCAGGGAAATCTGATAGGCCATTTTATTTAAACACTGGATCAGAGTTAGTTCCCAAACCAACAGCCATTTCCTTTTTCCAAACAGAACTCCAAATTTTTTTTCAGTTATTAGACGGTCTTGTATTTCAACCCATGGAATGATTCATGATTAGAATAGGCCAAATCCTAATTCTATTTTCTTTGCCAGTCACTGGTTTAGGAATGGGCAGTCAATGATAAATTAAGGAGAAATCGCTGTGGTGATTCTGGGAAAGCTCGTCTCCTCTTAAATAGGACCACAAGAAGGAGACTTTACTTTGTGTCTCCAGATACTAGGCCTCTAGAACTGCACCAGCCATTTGTAACCATGAGGAGTACCAGCCTGAAAGAGCACAGCGGGGAGGAAGCAGAGAAAACATACACCCAGGGCTCCCTGACCATGTTCCTAAGGCACTGAATTAACCAACCCTTACATCCAGACTTATTGTGCTACATGATAAAATTTTCCATTTACAGATTAAGTCATTTTATTTTGGGTATCTGTTACTTATAAACAAAGGTATCATAATACAAGTAGTATATAAATCTCCTGACTTAGAAAGAACTAGTTCTGAAAAAGCTTATGCTGTCATATACTACATATTTATAAAGAAAAAAAATTCTAGTTAAAGAAACTTAATTAGCGTAAAGAATTCTCCCAGAATCCGGACTGAAGAGGATAGCCACAGAAATTATTCCAAACACACTGGGTGGCTACTAGAATTAAAAGCACTTAACTATAGCCAAGCCAAATGTTGGAGAAAAAACAAAGCTTTCTGCTAAGAAAACTTAAGTTGGCACTATTTAAGGAACAATGAAAGAGGGACCGAATTGTATCTTAAGAGTCTATCTGATTTTCTTAAAGGAATCTACTGCTAAATTTGATTACATTCATGAAGACATACTTAGATATAAAAAACAAAGACTATTTGGTTAACCATCAACCTTGATATAAAGCCAAGAATAACAAAAATTATTTTGAATAACCCACTTAATTGTGAAATGTACAAATAAATATATGAATTAATATCAAAGATACTCTTTTAAAAGATTTTAATTAGTCACAAATATTTACTAAGCATCTACTACTATGTGCCAGGCACTGAGGATAAGGATACAGAGATGAATAAAATATGAGCCCTGTGCTCAAAGTACTGAGTGAGTCTAGAAGGAAGATAAGCAAACTAAATAAGTAAATAAAAGTCATAGTGGAAGTAGTTATTCACATGCCTGCCTTCACAGAATTGTCTATATGCATTATTATTTAATCCTCATAATAATTCTATAAGGTTAAGTGTTACATTCTCAAAACCTAGATGAAGAAACATTTAAAGGAATACATAAGAAACCCCAAGTCACACAACTCGTAAGTATCAAAACCAGGATTCTAATTATAATCTGTTTGATGTTTTGCACCAAACTAATCTCAGAGTACAGGAAGGGTATGCGATGGAGAAGGCTACCAGAAAGAGGATCTGAGTTCCACCTGAAAAGATGAATAGGGGTAGTTGAGAAAGATAAAGGAAGTTCCATTTCTTTTAAAAATGTCTTGCCTGACATTTTATATATATATATAAAAATATCTACCAGAGCCACTGCAGACTCATAGGGTCAAGTGATTCCCAAAGTATAGTATGTGCACCATCAATGATACTTGAGACAATTTTTTTAAAGTTCTTAACCTGAAATTATTTCAAACTTACAAAAAAATCGCAAGAAGTGTACAAATAACCCCTATATACTCTTCACCTATATTTACTTAACATTAACATTGCAACACAATTTGATTTATCTCTCTTATTTCATATATGTATATATAAATAACTATTTATTATTACTCATAGTTATTGCTGAATCATTTAAGCACACTGCAGATATCAACACCCTTTACTTCCAAATACCCGAATACCCGAGTGTGTTATTTCCTAAAAACAAGACCACTGTTTTCAGAACCACAGTACATTGATGAAGTCACAACATTTCACACTGCTACAATACTATTACCTAATCCATAGTCCACATTCACTCTTGCCAGCTGTCCATTACGTCCTTTATAATCCCCACCGTCCCTCCCAGAACACAATCCCGGACCATGCATTACATTTAGTTGTTACATTTCTTTGGTTTCTCTTAATCTGGAAAAGGATCTCAGTCTTTATATTTCACAATAGTGGCTATTTTGAAGAGTACAGGCCAGCTGTTTCATTAAATTTGGGTTTGTCTGATGTTTCCCTCACAATCAGATTCATGCTTTTTTTTAAAAAAAAAGGAATACTACATGTGATATTCTGTCCTCAGTGCATCACCTCAGAAAGCACGTGATGTCAGCTTGTACTTCAGACAATTTTAAGTGGCAAACATGTTTTCATTTTAAGGTTTATATTTAAATAAATGTGTAAAACTCATGATTTCAGAGATATTATTAAGATAAGGCTAATATTTAAGTTAACGTAAAAGCTTAAATAAATGCTATAGGAAGTATTAACATTGGATTCACTACTCTACATGTCACACATAGGTTAAACCAAATTCAAAATGACATGAACTTGGGCCGACCAAGTGACGCATAGGTTAGGAGCTGGCTTGGGACGCCAGCTCTGAGCAGCAGGACCCCGGTTCGGATCCCACATGGGCCAGTGACACTGCCCTCTACAGCTAAGATGGTGAACAACAGCTCCACCTGGAGCTGGGCTGCTGTGAGTGGCTGGCGACGGCATAGCTGCAGCCCCTGCTGCACTGAGCTGCCATAGGCTACAGTGAGTGGCTGGCAGCCAGCATGATCTGCCAACAGCGGCAGTGAGTGGCCGTCCAGAGGCCAACAACCTATCTGCCTCATCCAGGAAGAGCGCAATGACAACACCAACATGGGCCAGTGAAGCGACGTCCTCTACAACTAGACTGACGAACTAAAGGACAGCAATTTGTCTGTTCCCCTCCCCCAATTCCCAATAAAATCCTTGGGGAGGGGGTAATGACATGGACTTTTAAGTAATCAATAATAATGTAAAGGAAGTCCACTCCAGATTTCCTCCAGCAACTAATGGAAGATGGATTGTATCCTTAAAGACTGTAAGAAAGTAACTGATTAAAAGATAAAAACTAGAACCACCCCCAGCAAAATATTTATGTATCAATATAAACATTTTACTCATATAAGAACACAACATTATTATTTTAAGGGCATAATATTTGCTTTAAAGATAATGAAGGAATTGTTATATTGATAAAATTCTACTTTTCTACACTATTCTTCAAATAATTCTCTGATACAAAATTCAGTCAAGGTCAACAAATATAAAAAGTATAATAAGAATCATCCTTGAATTCCTTTATGCCACCATAATGCATGCCAGAGCTTGTGGAAACTGTATGATACCTTAACAGAATAATAAATGTTTGGTATTAACAAAGACTTTAAAAATAATTGTCCTACAAAATTGTTTAAAAGCCTATTCATGCATGATCCTAACAACATCCTCAATCCTATTTAGAAGAAGGTAGAAATTTGAATAAACTGAAAGAACACACACACTTTGTTCCTGCCTCTCCTCATTATGAGGTACTACATAGTCCATGGCTTTATGGTTGACATTGGTTTGGCCATTTCTCTGAATTCCCTCTTGGAAGCCAGCCTATCATATTCCTTCCGCCCTCATTCTAGTACAGAAAACATCTCTGAAGAGCTAATTACACAATTTAATATTTAAATATAAAATAGTTTAGGGGAGAAAGGAGAAAAAGGTGGTGGTAAAAGAAGTACCTGCAGTCCCACAAAGGGAAATTGGTGGTAGGATTTGGTAACAAAGGATTTTATTTGCAAAAGCTTGCAAATTGTATAGAGGTGAAGTACATTTTCTGCATTTCTTTTTTCAATTTTGGGATCTCGCTAAAATATTTCTATTGCTCTTTCTAAAAGGAGAAATCTTTTGTCTCTTTTCAGAAGATAAAACTCCCCTAATGAACATTTTTCTATCCAATTCAACATTTTAAAAAACTCTGGGGGAGGAAATAGAATCATTTCAAATATGATATATAGAATCCAATTAACTCCAAAACATTTTTTTTTCAAGTTTTCCTTCAGACTTTTTTCTACCCACTCTGTTCTTACCCAACACAGATTTACAGACCTAGAAATCACAAGACTCCCTGGTCTTCCCAAACAAAGCATTTAACTAGTAGGAATGTTTGAGGAAGGTGGTTTCATTTCGTGCATGCTATTAAAATTTATTTTATATATATATATATATATATATAAAAAGTAAGACATTTTTATAAAGATAACACTTTCACAAGAAAAACAATTGGAAGTGATTAAAATATAAAGTAAAATTTTACAAGGAATTTTTAAAATCTATTCTAGACAATGTTTTAATCACTTGCTAAAGAATTGAAAAAATATAGTTGCAATCTTAATCAAGTCCTACAGAGGGAGCTAGCACCACAAAGAATAACTTTATAACAGAACTTCAAGAAAAGACCTAGTCTCCTGGAAATATTCGATTTCTATTCATCAACATGAGCTCAGATTATCCTCTAAGATTTTACCTGAGCCATCAGCCAACACCCCCAAAACACAGTGTTACCTACAAACTATGGTATATATCTAGTAAACTATATTAAAATTTATAAAATGTAATATCCATCATAAATAACTTTAAATACTTTGTGAAGTAGTTACATTTGTTTTAAATATCATTCCTCCAAAAAAAGTAAAAAATATTATTCTTCCTGAAGTCACTGACCTTAGGCAAAGCAGAAAGCAATAAAAATGACCTAAAATCAAATCATAGTCTATCCTTTTCTACTATAACACAAGTTAGAACCTCAGTTTCCTGTAAAATGGAAATAATTCTATCTACCTTTAAATTAGAGTGTAAAAGCAATTAAAATAATGCTCTCTTTTCTTGTTCTTCAATACATAAGTGTTATTTAATGTTCAATACGTTCCAAAAAGAAATCAATAATTATATATAGTAGGGAAAATGTTTTCAAGGATTAGATTAGCTGCTAATAGATACTAAAAATTTCCCCAAAACTCCAATACCCATATTATTCCCAAAAAGTCTGACTCAATCCTTAGATATAAACAGTATTGGCATACCCTTACATTATTTTTCAGATAGATATCTCCATAGCTTCATTCTCAAAATATTCCTGTTTGTTGTAGACCAAGGGGAGAAAGAATTCAACATACCAACAGTTTCTGCTCTTTCCATTTCATGTTGACCCCATGGAATATTCACCCCATACTATCAAGTGAATTGTTTATAGCAAAGGATCGATGAACTACACTTGAACTGAAAAGCTCTGGATAAAGTTTCAGGAGACACCTTACCCTTCCCTTCCAAAAAAAAAATGGAAGAGGTAGAGAGCAAAGGCCATCACCCTTCTCTTTTTCTAAAGAATTTTATGCTAGAAACTCAGAAACTATACCCTCAGGGATTATTGAATAGACTAAAAAAGAAGTAGCAAATTAAAGAAATAATTTGCTTAACGGATAATAAAATAGCAGAGCACTAATCTAAACCCACAATGATATTTGACAGTCATATGACAATGATATTCTCCAAAAGCCAGTTCAAGAGGGTTTTTATAAACATCATTGTACTCACAAAAACCTGTATCACAACTAACCCTTTACATGGTTCTTCATAGTTCAAAACTTTTTCATATATATAATTTCATCTAATCCTCATTAAACCTAATAAGAAAAAATGAAATCACCATTTTATAAATAAGGACATTAAATTCAGAAGATTATGTGATTAATCCAAGGGATATAGTTTGATACTGTCAACTAGAACTACATTTCCCAGAATTCCCTTCCCTATATGGTTTCAGGTTAGGATAACCACAAGAGAAATTTGTATACAATTTGGAGGGTGCAAGTGAAGCAGCTGCCATGTCACTCCAAAGGCAGTTATCGGTTAGAGGTAGTGAAAAACAGAAAGGTATGGGCAGAATTCCAGTTTGTACTTAGTTATCCCCACTCCACCTCTAGCTCACTTGCCCAATCAGACCCAAGGCTATCACCAGATGGTTCATTGAAAACCCACAAAGGCAGTAGCTACAAAGAGCCATCAACCCACCAACCCCCTTCACAGTTCACTCCAGCAGCCAAACATGCCTAGCTGCTTCTTAAAATTCCAACGTATTTACCTACACCAGGAGTGGTTAATGACTTTCCTTTGCTCCTTTTTGGACCTTTACTTCCCTAGTATTTCCCAAGTTGAATCAAGTTTAATTTCTATAATAAATTCCTTATTTCTAAATATTCATACTGGAACTGAATCCTGACAAACCAAGGTTATAGTCTGTAGCAAAAGTCACACCTAAACTGTTTCTTCTAATACTAAGTCTAGGGCACCACACACGTCTTCAAAAGAAGAAGATGGCAATTTAGGATTAACGTCTTTAAGAGTTTTAAGATTTATCATTTCACTAATATACATTTTTTTCACTCATCTACCATACATACCTGAATATAAGACCAAGTTTAATCCTAAAATTATCTCTTGTAATGAGTTCTCCTTTATGACAGGGTAATAATTTTCTTTTAAACAATAAACTAGTAAATAAATAAATAAACACTAAACTAGTTAAGCAAACCTTTCAAAAGTTTCATAATCAAGGTATAACAGATAAGAAAAAACTATGAAATCCCAGGATTTTAAAGTGAGAAGGCAGTCAAAAGTTCACCAAAAAGGGTGAACTCTAGTCACAGATCACTTGAAAACCATTTATGGAATATGTATAAAAGCCTGAAATGAATCAATCAACACTAGTCTGGTACTCTCACAGAAGTCACCTAATGGTATCAATTTAAAAAAAAAAAAAAGAGCAAAGGAATCCAACATTTAGTACTTATTCCTGAAGGCATAGCCTCATAAGCAAAAATGGTGAAGGTTATTATAAACAGCTTCTTAAAGAACAGTTTAAAAAGCAATATAGTTAGTGGTTACCTTACAAAGATCAAACTATATATATAAATCAATTTAAAAAAACTTTTCTCACGTAAAAGGCATTTGTAGCTTAGGATGAAATGTCTGATGAAAGTATTATACATAGAATTGAACAACTTAGATCGAAGAAGATTGTTTTCTAGAGAAAAGGATTCTACTGGTGACAAAGATGTCAATAATAAAGATTCTGAATGGTCAAGAAAATAATGGTAAAAGAAAGAAGTATTTTAAAAATATTCCACATAATATATCGTTGTGAAATGTATGACATAACTAAACTAAATTGTAAGTATAAATCTAACTTATTTCACAAACGTGTCTAAAAGCTTTTAGAATCAAGTTGGCCAGAAATCTTTGTATCATACTCTCTCCTTGGAAGAATGGGAAGTGTCTTGCACTTGGAAGTCAGGCACACATAGTATCTGATTCTCCTCAACACAATCACTAGTGGCTATAGATCTGAGGTGGTTTCCAAAAGCATAATACAATACTGTGAAATTAATCAGCCACTGAGTCTTGATACAGCTATCAAGTTTATTACAATCAGTTACTGAGTCTTGCGATGGATATTAAAAACAAAAACAAAAAAATGTCTGCATCCTTAAGGAGATGCTTGGTTAACAGACTGCCACTCAAATGACAAATCAGGAGACCTGGATTCTGGTTCAGCACTGTGATTAAATAACACTGTAACCTGTAGCAAGTCACTTTATCACTGTGAATCTCACTCAAGTCATTATAAAATACAGATATTAGTTCTAATATTCATTTCTAGAATCAAAGTTCTATAATTCAAAAGATATGAAAGTGGCCCTTGAGAAAGAGACCATAAAAATGTTCATGACATTTAAAATACTGTACCTTATGAATATTGAAAAATGTTAACTATTTAACTTTGTTGGTCCTAGGTTTTCTTTATTTCAAGTTTTTTAATTTTGCCTGCCAGATTTATTTTTCTCTTTTGCATTAAGTAAACACATTTTGCCATGAACAAATTCTATTAGCTTTACACGATTAGTTCTTACATTATTCTTACAATATAAACTTGATGTTTTCAAAGAACTGCTAAGAACATTAATAATAATGGATATAAGAGCATATCAGATGTTACTGGTTGTCTCTAATCACTCTTAACATATTCTTAAACATGCCACTTAAACTCTTATAAATCTGTGCTGCTGGTTCAGAAATTGGGCACTGTTCTGTAATAAATTATATTTTTTTTTACACTGACCAAAGATCAAGGTCTAACAGTGTCCTTTCCAATACTCTTGCTTCATACCCCTTGCATAATTTATTTTTCTCTCATTTCACCATAACCCTAAATTGACAAAAACAAATACAATATAATTATTACAAGACAAATTTTTAAACTTTAAGGGGGTAATTCTGACAAAATAATTAATTTTTTTACATGAAAAAGAGTCATTAAAGATAATTCACTCAAAATCAGAAGGAAAAACATACCTCATATCTAGAACAGCACACGTTTATAAAAATTCATCCTTTATCTTGGCAGCTATCTTGAAAAGCCAAGAAAATAAATGTGAATCTCTTTTAATGAAGCTTTCCCCATGCAGTATATATAGTACAGCAAACTGAAATCCAGTTATCAAGTTACTTCTGTTTGTGTTAAGTGACATGGCTATTTCTGAATTATTTACATTGCCTTTGGAATTTGTCTTTAACTCCAGCCAACTTTTAACTTTTCTTACCTGAATCTCTATGATCTGATCTCAATACTCTATTCAAGGTAATATACAAGTTAGATATTCATAAAACGAACAATATTTATGAAAACAAAATGGATCTATTTTCTATAACTGCAGAGATGTCTGATAAGAAAACCTACAATTACAAAATTTCCAATTATGAAACTTTTAAAATGTGAAGTAATTTTAAATTGGAGAGTAAGTCTCCATTTATAAATCAAGTCAATGTTTTCTTTCACTAGTGCCCAGCACAGTGACTGGAATGTGGGTGAAAAAAAATATTTATTGAATGAAACAGTAATGTTTTTTAAAGTTATTTTAAATTACTGCATTTACAAAACTAAATCCCTGACAGACTGAGAAAAATCTACAGAAAACTAATGAAACCAGTTCATTCCTGGACCATGTACAAAGCAAACAGTTTGGGATTAATCCCATCACAAATTTAATTGCTTGGCTTTCCCTACTTTAAATCATCTTCCAGAGTCTTCAGCATGCAATTAGAAAAAAGGAATCTGAGAAAAACCATTCTGCTTAAAGAAACAAGTGTCACTGACATTACTGACCAACGTTTCCTGTTTTGTTGCATGTCACATTCTTGCCCAGACAGAAAAATAACAAGTCTATTTGGGAAGCCAGAATAACTAAGTGTATATGGAATCTGAATCACCACATTTTAGGAACTTAGAATATTTTTAATGAAAACATAGTTAGTATTTACCACATAAAGCATTATCAAGATAGAGTTATCATTGTACTCTTACTGGTATACATAGAATTAGGTACACTTTCAAAAAGGCTAATTTAAACATGCCAATGCATTTTTACAATATCATGGTGAATCAAGACTCTTTAACATGGGCCGGCCGAGTGGCGCGGTGGTTAAGCACTGGCTTGGGAAGCCAGTGGCCCCGGTTCGGGTCCCACATATGAGGGCCAGTGACACTGCCCTCAAAAAAAAAAAAAAAAAAAAAGACTCTTTAACAGATTAGAATTAAGACACAACAATAAGTTTTATGAGAATAATGCATGGAATTATTAATTGGGTAATTAAATTTTGTTTGATATTTACATCTCTTAGGATATTTTAAAAAGCTTAGTCTGGAGCACAAAAATATCTTGGTAAAAGACACAAATGAGATTATTTACGAGCAACTTTCATGAAGGACTAGCACTGAATTTTTTAAATTAATATTCTACTCTTACGGTGGCATATTTAACTGAAATTTTTATTTGGTGTATAGGTCAAAAACTACAAGGTAGACAGCCAGCAGTCAAAAGAACAAAGATAATCAACTAATGCCAAATCAATCAAGTGACAATACTAGCTAGTATAGGAACCTCACTATGTAAGCACTAGTTATTAAGGAAGACTTCATACTATACTTAAAAAAAAAAAAAAATTGTGCTCTTTCAATTTTCTGACATTCATTATGTTTGCTCACTTAGTTCACCCACCAATTATGATTATAAAGTTGAAAACATTCATCTTGTAATACAGAAGTATATTAAATGAACACATTAAATTTAGTGAATTCTGAACTTCTTTCTTTAAGTTCTTTTTTCTGGTTATAGAAATGGAAACTTCCAAAAATAAACAATTCAGAAGTTTTACATTAAGTGCCATTCTGAATAGCACAATGAAATCTTGCACGGTCTAGCTCTGTCCCACCCAGAACATAAATCATCCCTTGACCAACATATCCACGCTGTATAGCTATCTGTCTGTTAGTCACTTAGTAGCCTCTAGGTTACAAGATCCACTGTTGTGGTATCACAGTGCTTGTGATACCAGCCTAACACCAATTGCTAGCATAAGGCCTTAGTCATTCACTTCACTTTATCTCATCACACAGACACTGTATCATCTCACAACATCACAAGTAGAAGGGCGGGTATGTATAGTACAGTAGGAGATTGAGATTGAGAGAGACCACATTCAAATAATATAGTGTATCATCATAATGGTTCTATTTTATTATTAGTTATTGTTAATCACCTGTGTCTAATCTATAAATCAAACTTTATCATAGATATGTGTGTATAGGAAAAAAATACAGTGTATGAAGGGTTTGGTACTATCTGTGGTTTCAAGCATCCATTGAAAGTCTTGTAATGTTATCCCCTGCAGATAAGGTGGGACTACATTATTATCAAGTGTGGTCCAACCTGAAGGTATAGATAGCCTCAAATTGCTCAAATTCTTAATTCTACAGTATTATCTGACATGAGGTGTTTGCAAAATAATTAAGGTTTTCATAACTTTCTTACAGTACAATGGGGAAAAAGTAGACTAGTTAGAAAATAGAAATATATAAAAAAATTTTAGCTTCCCTCTTTGCACAATCTTATGATACTGAAAAGGTTAAGATAAATTTAGAGAACTCCCAAACTGGTAATTTTTAACTAAAAACTTCACAGTTCCTGTGAGGTGCTAATCTTTTATTATTACTATAGGGCAGAAAAATAGCAATGGAGATATCCCAAAATCATATATATATAGTTATTTTTATCTGGAAGATAGAACTCTAAGAACATTGAAACTTTAAATGGACAACAATTTTATTCACATTTCAAACTTATTTAAAAAGTGTTTTACCTTATGCTAAACAATAAACAGGCACTTACTTTTTCATAAGGCAACAAAAGAAACAAAATTATATTTCTCCATCTTAAGCATGAAAGTGAGGAAGTCAACTAAATAAGAGCCAAAAATTAACGAAGACAATTTAATATTTTACCTAGGGGAAGAAAATGAAATGACATATTTCCTAATATACCCTTAGTCCAGATGATGGAATACAATACTAAATACTTCAATGTGCATATACGAACAATTATTTCCTGTGTTAACCTTATGTAATATAAATATCCTAATCTTACTAAAATTAAGGTCTTAGTGTTAATTATATCTTTACACTTCATATAGTTTTAAAAATCAGACTGTTTATATACATCTACCCCACAGACAGAATAAACTGTGTACAACCTCAGGTTTAATGCACTTACAGTTCCTTGTGTTTGTCTTCGGCCAAGATTTGGTCATTTGCTTTAAGAGAATACCTATAACACAAAATAAAAATATACAGGTCATATAAATATACAAGTACGTTTGCCTCAGAGACACCTGACGTTGTATAAATAATTGACACCTACCAAACACTACCACACTGTTACAGGTCTTTGTCTTAATTGATAAAATATAAAAAATGCCCAAGTTCTCTGCTGTTCTATTAGTCACTTCCACACACACCACCCCAAGAATTGAAGGGAGATCAATTTGACCATGCTTTGATAACACAAGGTATCCTCAATATTTTTCTGTAGTGAATCAGCTGTAATGTTACGCTTATCCAGCAGGTCAAGATTCAAAAAACTACTAAAAAGTATTTAAGAGTTCATAAAAAATATGCAGTTGTTCATTCATTAAACACATAGTAAACATCCACTGCATACCAAACTATGTACTAGGTAGTGTGACATAGGAGAAAAAAAGAGTTTTTAAATTCTTGACTGACCCATTTACTAGTTAACGACCATACGCAATTATTTCACCTATTTTAATCACAGTTTCCTGTCTATAAATTTAGAACAGGGATCTTTCAAATTACTGTTGAAGGTAAACAGACTTTCTGAGGAGTATACTGCTGAAACATATTAAAAAAAAAAAAAAAGAAAGACAAGAAAAACACAGCAATTCCCAGGTCTTCAATTTCCACCTGTATTCAACACTTTCCTAAAACTGTGTAGAGCACCCCTGGAAGCTGTTAGAATGATTTTTGTGTGAGCAAAAGCAACTCCATACTGAATGAGCAAGACTAACCCCATTTTGGACATGTGCAAAAAACTTGGCAGATAATGCCCAGGGAGCTGCCTGGTTGCCCTGCTAATTGTGTGTAGCCAGCCACACCCCAAAGGTCTGCTACTGAAGATATGAGACGTAAGGGTCGCTGGCTGGCTGCCCCATAAGGTGATGTCAGGAAGGCACTCAAATGCGTAAGAACTGAGGACTTTTGCAGTTCAGAGAGCTGGTCTGCACTGAGGTGTGAACACACAGCCACTCTGCTCCAAAACCTCCACTTTGCTCTGCTCTGCTCCAACCAAACCTCTGCTGGACAGACCTCACGCACCAGCCCCCCTTCCTCACTCCAGCAGGACTCTGATTGACTTTGGGACTGGTTCGTTACCCAAATATTGTATTACTGTGCGCTTTACTGTTTGGCGTATTGATGACTGATGTTTGCGTGATGTTCACTGAAAGGCTCTAACATGCAAGATTTAAGATCTTGCATGCTCTGTTCTTCGTTCGAGGCATGGCTACTGTGGAGGCGCCAGTCAGTGCCAGGTAGATCCTGGGGGCCTGAGAGTCTCTTGGGGGTTAGTCCCCCTGACTTGCAGGAAGAGACTGCAGCACGGACAGTGAGCCTAGCAATCGCTCGTAACACTGACCTACCTGACAATGGATCAGAGGTCCAAGTGAAGAGGCCATGTAGATTCTCTTTTCTTGCCTACCCTTTCCAAAGTGCCTACTTTATAAAAAGAACAGCAACCACCCATCCTGAATGGAATTGTATTGCACTGCCTGGAGTGTAAAAACCTCTAAAAAGAAAACCTCTGAAGTACTAATCAAGGAATGATTTATATTTTGTCCAAAAAGCCTTAATATCACAAATTGACTACATACAGGGCTTCCTGTTTTATAGGTTATTTCTGTAAAGAATGAAGCCAGCAATTATAAATGGGGAATTATGATAGGATGTCCTATTTGCAGACACATTATGGAATGGGGCAGAAGTTGATTACAATTCTCCTTTAAAAACTTTATCTCACGAGGGCCAGGTGGCGCAATTGGTTAAGAGCACAAGCTCTGAGCAACAGGGTCACCGTTTGGATTCCCACATGGGCCAGTGAGCTGCTCCTGAGCTGAGCTGCTGCTGAGCACAAGCTCTTAGCAGCAAGGTTGTCAGTTAGACTCCGGCATGGGATGGTGGACTGTGCCTCCACTACCACCACCCTCACCGCAACTAGATTGAAAACGGCGACTGGACTTGGAGCTGAGCTTGCGCCCTCCACAACTAAGATTGAAGGAGAACAACTTGAGCTGATGGGTCCTGGGAAAACACAATGTTCCCCTTCCCCAATTCCCCAACACTGTTCCCTTCCCGGATTCCCCAAGGAAATCTTTTTTTAAAAAAAGTTTATCTCTTTAAAGAATGTATTACTTTTCAGGTAGAGTCCTGTAAAGCAAAGCTAGGAGAGTGTCCAAAAAGAAACAAGAAAGATAATGTCAGCTTATTTTTTCCAGGAAACAACCCTAAAACAAAGCTCCCTGCCTGCTATGTATCTACTGCGGATTAAATATCAGAAGATGGTTGTCACAGAAACACGAATCAAATCATTAATTTGAACTGAAAAATGAGGCCAGACTTTTTCTATCATGAAAATAAATCTGATTGGTTTGACAATGAAGAACAGTTTTGTCAATCAGGTTCCAAGTTTTGCCAATCAGATGGTTTTAAACTAAATGAATGCTTTGACTAAAACATATTTAAGGCACTTGATAAAACTTTATCAAAAAAATACCCTTTTCAGAGAGCCCTTCTAGTTGCTAGATGGGATGCTACCCAATACATGAACAGCTTAATAAAGCCAATTCGATCTCCAAATTTACTTGGTTGAATTTTGTTTTTTAACAGATTTGGTGGCAACCTTGGGACCAAAATGAACTCCTGACGCCATACAGGGACAACGAGAAACACAGGTGTGGCCCCCACAAACCCTATTTTGAGTTCACTGTCTTTCTCGCTGTTTCCAAGCACCATTAATTAGTAAGCTTCTCTTAGTTTGAGTAACCCTCTCTCTTTGCATTTGGGCTCCAATCTCACTGGCTTTCCTTTATAGGCAGGTCACCTTCAGCTAGGGGATGATTCTGCTTGCGGCCAGCTGAAGAGGAGCCATCTAAGCTGGCAGATGGTCTATCCCCAGGAGCCAAGCCACTAGTCTGTCAGACGGCAATCCCCAGGTGTGAACCCCAGCCCTTAGCTCTGTCCCTGAATTCCACCTTGGAAACTGCTGACGGTTTAGTCTGCAATTCCTCATTTGTCTGGAATCAGCCCATAGATTCCAAGTAGAGAACTGTTGGTGGCAGCTGCGTAAGAGTGAAACGCTCGGCCTCTAGGACTCCATCTTGTTCAAGACTGCTTGTTCCCATGGCCTTCGGCTAATACCTTCTGCTTAGTATTGCCTTTAGACATAGTAATCACTAGAGGAATTCTGCTCACAGCTTGAGTTGTGCTAAAACAGCCCCTCCCATTTGCCCTTCTCTTGAAGTAAAAGAAGCCTGAACTCTGTTCTGTAATTTGGCAAGATGGATTTGAGAAACCACTGGGTCTCCCATCTTGGTTGGCACCTTCTTAATCAACAAACCTTTCCTTACTCAAAAAAAAAAAAAAAAATGCTTTTGACAAAGGCATATTGAAATAAACAATATTTAACTTTTCCCAGCACCTCCTGAAATGTTAAGGTAAACATATGCCTACAAGTAAAATAGTAATACATATAATTACCAGTTATTTAAGAAGCCTTAATAAATAAAGGCTTTTTTTGGTATACTTCCCAGAATTTCATGTCTCTAATGACACTAATACCTGGCAAGTCAGGTTGTTTCTAATTCTTTGCCTCCAACAAAACTGAGGAGGACCTAATCAAATTATCAGCTAATGGATAAATAAAAATAATTTTTGATGATAGATCATTTGATGATAAAGGAGTTCAAATAACTGAGCGACTCAGCTGAAATAAAAGCCTGTCCATTACCATCCAACAAATAAAGTGAAAATTTTCTCAACACTTACACATCTAAAACAAAAAAGGAAAATAAAATGATGCTGAATATTGTCTTATTGTAGCAATGAGTATTATTTATCCACAAAAGGTTGAACTAAAAAAAAATTAAGATTAGTTTCACATGTCATCAAAACAGGCCTTTCGAATACCTTACTTTCTTCTGTTTCATAATTATTTAACATTTTAATACATTTATGTTGTTTTACTAACTACCTGCTGATTATAATTTAATGACTAGAAGATTTTTTTAAATTCAGTTTACATACATATTTTTATTGAAGAGACATGATAGAGTGATCAATATACATGAAAGGCTTTAAGGTACAAAACATATTTTCATAATATAGTATTACATACAAAATATAATTCCTGCATACAAATCAATTATATACGGATAAAATCTAGTTGAAATAAGTGTAACAGAAGTATAAATTTAACAGAAAAAGGAATATATAAAATTTTTCAATGTTAAAAAAAGAGCTTGGGAGGGCCGGCCGAGTGGCTCAGTTGGTTAAGAACTCACTCAAGAGTGCGAGTTGAACTCTGAGCAACAGCAGTTCCATGCCCAGTA
The DNA here is from genome assembly GCA_033961575.1 of Aselliscus stoliczkanus. Taxonomy (NCBI): domain Eukaryota; kingdom Metazoa; phylum Chordata; class Mammalia; order Chiroptera; family Hipposideridae; genus Aselliscus; species Aselliscus stoliczkanus. The sequence goes on from CM066729.1 coordinate 133,176,755, forward strand.
TGAGCTGACCTGCCGCTGAGCTAACACTGAGCTGCCAACAGGTGGCAGGATGGCTCAACTAAAAAAAAAAAAAAAAAAGAAAAAAAAAAAAGAGCTTGGGGACCCACCAAGTGACTCAGTTAGTTAAGATCTCACTCAAGAGCGTGAGCTCTAGGCCGGCCAAGTGGCGCGTTGGTTAAGAGCTGGCTTATGACGCCAGCGGCCCCAGTTCAGATCCCACATATGAGGGCCAGTGACACTGCCCTCTACAGCTAAGATGGTGAACAACAGCTCCACCTGGAGCTGGGCTGCTGTGAGTCCCTGGGGCAGCATAGCTGCAGCCCCTGCTGCAGTGGGCTGCCATAGGCTACAGTGAGTGGCCCACAGCCAGCGTGAGCGGCTGGCAGCCAAGCGTGAGCTGCCAATAGCCGCGGTGAGCGACATCCAGAGGCCAGCGACCGATCTGCCTCATCCGGGAAGAGCGCAATGACGATACCAACAGTGAAGCAACATCCTCCGCAACTAAACTGAAGAACAAAAAGACAGCAACTTGTCTGTTTCCCTTCCCCGATTCCCCAATGCTGTTCCCCTCTGCCAATTCCCCAATAAAATCTTTAAAAAAAATAAATAAAAAAATAAAATTAAATAAATAAATAAAAAGAATGAAGCTAGAAGAACTGTCAGCTGTCAAATGACATAGCAATAATATAGATGTGAATGACTCTAGTACTTTTTTTTTTTTTTTGAGGGCAGTGTCACCACTGGCCTTCATATGTGGGACCCGAACCGGGGCCGCTGGCCTCCCAAGCCAGCGCTTAACCACCGCCATTCGGCCGGCCCGACTCTAGTACTTTTAAAAATGAACTATTGCAATCTGTTGCAAACTTCTGTCATGACTTTTCCGACAACCCAATAGATGCTTAAAGGCAAAAAACTTACTTAACATTGTATTCCCAGTACTTGGGAAAATGCTGACCACGAAGCAGGCACTCAAACAAAAATTGTACTGAGAGTAAATGAACCGTTAAAAATGAATCCATGTTTAGGTAAGTATTAGGAATACCATTTTCCTCAATATTCAAAGTCAGGTCTGAACATTAGAGGATCTCCCAGGAACACCATCTAATTACATCTAGGGCAAAGTGAAGATTTCGTAAATGAGTCTGTGATCCTTTAGTATCCATAATTTAGGTCTTATGTGAAGAAGCCTATAATTTAGGTCTTATCAAGATCAATCACTTAATATGTGAAATAATATAAAGATTCAGAATCAAATACAAGCTTATTTCAAATTGTGAGACTCTACTCATAGATATAGAGGGAAAACAGGGTTGCTAGTTGGGAGGAGGGGTGGGGATGAGGGAGAAAAGGAAGGGATTAGACAGCATAAATAGGCAACTATAATATTGCCACAGGGATATGGAAGACAATTAGGGGAATATAATTAATAATGCTGTAAATATTTTGTGGGGTATCAGATGGTCACATGTCTAGTTAAGGAGACCATTTCATGGATGGAGTAGAGGCTTGATCACTGCACTGTACACCTGAAGCTGATGTTGTATAATATTGTATACCAACTGTAATTGAATATGTAGATAGTCATGGGATGTGGATTATACTGTAGAAGGGAGTCGGAGGAAGTGTAATAGATATATATGATATCGGGGGGAGGAGTGGGATGGTGAATTGGGGGAGGGGGGTTGTCACTTTTAGGGGTAAAAAGTATAACTATTGCACTGTGTTGTACACCTGAAACTAATTAAAAATAAAAAAATTATATATATATATATATATATATATATAAAAAATTGTGAGACTCTAATATTCTAAAGGAAAGAATCAGAATAGCCAAAGACCATCTTTCTTTAAATGCAGTTCACAAGGTAACTAAGGTAAAATATATATTCAAAATTCAGTAACATTTTCAAATACACCAATAAACTAAAATATATTGTTGAAAAAATATTCTACTCACAATAGCAACCATTTTATTTTTTAAATTCCTAGAATAAACCTAACAAAAAATGTACACCTATGAAGAAAACTATACAATTTTGCAATTAGACCTAAGCTGCCCTGCCTTATATTTAACCACTAATCACATATGACTATTTAAGTTTAAATTAATTAAAATAAAATAAAACTTTAAAAATAAATTCATCAGTTGCACTAAACACTCTTCAAATGTCCAAAGTTAAATGTGACTACTGGTTACAGCACAGATTCACATTTCTATTATCACAGAAAGTTCTAGGCTACAGCACAGCTGCAGAGATTAAAACTTCTCTCAGGTTTTGTTTTTACTGTAATCAATTCTACATGGGTTGAATTTTTTTAAAAAAACAAACATTTATTTTCATAATTTCTGAAGCTAACAAATTCAGCAATAATCACTACATAAGATATGTAAGTTTAAAACACCTAACCATTTTTTAACCCTGTATTTAATGTTTTTAGAGTTTACTCATTATTGAAAATCATAAAAGAACACCTAAAATAAATGGAGAAATACATGTAAGATAGAAAAAAATACTTACATGGTAAAGATCTCATTTTTCTAAGTTAATCTATAAATGTAATGCAATTCTAAACAAAATTTGAGAAAAAAATGTGTAGAATTTGACAAGCTCATTCTAAAATTTATGTACAAAAGAGCCAAAAATAACTAAGAACATTTTTCAATATGACAAAGTGTAGGGACTTGCCCTATCAGATTTCACAAATTATTATAAAGCTTTAGTATTAAAATAAGTATAGGGTTGCATTAGTTCAAGGGCAAATAGACCACCAAAAAAAAAAAAACTAAGAACCTATAAACTGAGCTATAGATAAATAAAAATTGACATTGCAGGTGAGTGAGTAAAGATTGTGTTATTCACAATATAATGATATAATATATGATTCCCCATAAGGAAAAAAAAATTTTTTAACTGGATCATATATATCCTCACATCATATACAAAAATTAATTCAGCTCAATTAAAGACCTAAACACACAAAGCATAATACTAAAACTTGCAGAAAAAAATATTGCAAAATAGCTTTACGAAGAATTTACTACAAAAGTATCAGAGCATCTCATAATTAATTTTAAAACAATTATAGCTTTTAACTTTACCTAAGAATTCTTACTTGGCACTCTAAATACTGTTTCACTTTCAAACCCAATATACTCTCATCTGCAGAAGTAATTCATCTTAATTTACATAAATAATTGAGTTGTAAATTTTTGGCATTGAACATTCCGCACTGAAATTTATGACCAACTATTATTGCCCTGAGTATTTTTGGAGTAAACATTAAAAACCTCTTTTATGCATGCTTACATTAATCAAGACTTACATAAGGTTTATATGTTTACATTATTAACATTTAGATCTGTGAGAAAGACATGCATTTCCTCAGCTACTCTAGTTTCTCTTCTTACAACAGTATTTTCATGTCTAATGACAGCTATTTCCAAATTACTATTTCATTAATGCTCTCATTCCATGGTATTTATCTGGTTATCAGGAAAAATCAAGGCAAATTTGTCTTATATATATATTCCTTCCCACCCTTTTCCATCCCTATTAACACATATCTCTTCCTTTACTCTCCATAATTAGACCAATACTCATCTGGACGTACGAGTATTTATATGCTCCATATTTCCTCCTGCGCTTATTCCAGCTGTGTCTTTTCAATATGCTAGAAAAGATTATTTTCAATAGCCTACTTCCTGCTGCAAGTGTTCCTATTTATTGTCAGTTGTTATAGTTTAGCAAATTAGACATATTAAAATTGACTAACTTAATTCTGCTTTTCTTTCAATTAGATAAAGATCCTAAATTTTCTTATCCCAGGGAAAAACTACCTTTACAACCTTCAAATAAACAATTGCATATTCTAAAAGAAATTTAATGTTGAATAACAAATAATTATCTAATTGGTATTTCTCAATCATGGCAGTGTTTGTTCTATTCTGGAAACAGATCAATTGTAGGCAACAAACCAACCCCGCAACACAAGAAGTGCATTGTTTGAAAACTTAGCCAAGACAAGAACTGTTGAGTCTTTCAATCTCTCACAAAGGATTTGTTCATCTACTCTAACACACTAATTAAGACTAAATAGCAACAATTTTTTTGGAGCAAATTACACATATTTTCTCACCTATACTATACCTATAATTGAAGGAAAATAAAATTTCCTTAAGTTTATATCTACCATAATTTCTACCATATCTACCATAATTTACACACACAAAAATCTGAATATATAATTGAGTTTTTCCCTTTCATATTAATATTTCCATAGTATCGTTGCAGAAAATAAAGAACACAGGTTTTACAATGAAAACAAACCTGTACTGGGCCAGCCGAGTGGCTCAGTTGGTTAAGAATGCGAGCTCTCACTTATACGTGGAATCTAAAGAACTGAATAAATGAGCAATGTAAACAGAAATAGTTTTAGAGACACAGAGGAAAAAACTGATGATTTCTAGATGGGACGGGGGGTGGGCATGAGGGAGAAGGGGAAAGGAAACAACATAAATTGGTACTACAATATGGCCGCAAGTATAGAAGAGAGAGTTTGGGGAATATAATCAATAATGTTGTACATATTTTTTAGGGGGCCAGATGAACTCATGTCTTTTTTGGGAGACCACTTCATGGACGGTGTAGAGGCCTGACCTCTGCACAATACATCTGAAGCTGCTGCTGAATAATAGTATCTGTCAACTATAATTTAATATGTATATAGTCATGGGATATGGAATATAGTGTGGGAGTCAATGGAATTCTAATAGATATGTATGATATCGGGGGGGCAGTAAATGGGGGGAGAGGGGTTGTCACTTTGTAAGGGGTGAAAAGGATAACTACTGCATTGTTTTGTATACCTGAAACTAATAATAAAAATAAAAAATTTAAATTAAAAAAAAAGAGTATGAGCTCTGAGCAAGTGTCACCGGTTCGATTCCCACATGGTCCAGTGAGCTGCCCCTGAGCTGAGCTGCCACTGAGCTGCCAATAAGTGGCAAGATGGCTCAGCTGGTGAAAGCACACGTGCTCCTAACAACAAGGTTGCAAGTTCAACTCCTGCATGGGATGGTGGGCTATGCCCACCCGCAACTAAAACTGAACACAGCATGTTGAGCTGAGTGGCCACAAGCTGCAGTCAGGCAGCCAGATGGTGACTGGACTTGTGAGCTGAGCTAGCGCCCTCCACAACTAATATTGAAGGACAACAACTTGGCTGTTCCCCTTCCCCAATAAAATATATATATATATATATTGTTTTAATTTAAGAAAAAAAAAGAAAACAAATCTGTACCTCAAATCTCTGCACTATAATTGATGTGCTTTTTAGTCATGAACAAATTTCTTAAGCTCTAAATTATTCTTCATGAGGATGACTACCTCATAAAGTTGTCAAGTGGACTAAACTGACACCATACAAACACACACCTAATACATGTCAAATAAATGCTATTATTATCAGATTAATAACTTTGTTAAAAGTTATTATACTCCTTATTTTTCTCTCTACTCTTGAATTCTCTAAGACCCTTCTTTAGATTCAACTCTTTGAGCTCTACCAGTCCAATTTGCAAAGACCACCATCAGTATATGATGGTTCTTGTTCTTTAAAACAACTCTGAAAAGCTTGACAAACATAGCACATGAAAAATAGCACATCTAAAAGCAAAAGAAAGTATCAACTCCCTCATTAATTTGAAACACTGAACACATAAAATTTCACTTTATTTTTCAATTAGAGATGACATCCAATATTATATTAGTTTCAGTTGTACAGCATAGTGGTTAGATATTTATATAATTTACAAAGTGACCCCTCCCCACCTAGTCTAATACCTGTCTAGCACTACACAGTTATAACACTGGTTACACATCATAAAATTTCAAATTTTGTACTATCTCTTTATAATTTTATATGGTATTTGATTTTTCTTTTTTAATAGTGACAATCAATTACTTCACTTCTTGGACAAAATATCTCACACCAAGAGAACTTCAAATCCATGAATTCATGTTCAATTGATTTTACTTATTGTTTATAGCTTTCCTGAGGTAAAACTGACATATGACACACTATATATATTTACAGGATACAATTTAGTACCTTTTGATACATGTATATGCTCATGAAATCATGACGCAGTAAAGACAATGAGCACACCCCTAACAGCACCCTCCTATCCCTTTGCAATCTCTCCTTCCCACCACCTCCCACCACAGCCTGGCCAATGCATGTAAAACCAATGATCCATTTTATGTCACTATAGATTAAATTAAATGTCCTATAATCTCATATAAATGGAATATACTGTAATGTATTATTTTTTGTCTGGCTTCTTTCAATGAACACAATTATTTTGAGTTTCATCCAATCAATACCCCATTCGTTTTTCATTTGACTAGTGTTCAATGGTGTGGGTAATAATCTGTCTGATTCACCTGTTGATAGACATTCAGTAACGTCCAGGTTTGAACTATCAAAACCAAAATTACCATGAACGTTCCTGAACAAGTCTTCGTATGGACATATGCTTTCACTTCTCTTGGGTAAATACCTCAGAATGGAATGTTGGATCAAATAGTAAATGTATGTGTAGCATTTTAAGAAACTGTCAACCTTGGTGCAGCATTTTACACTACCATGAACAGAAGGTTCCAGTTCCTCCACCTCCTGGCTGACATATGGTACATTCAGTTTTAAAATTGTAGCCATTCTAACAAATGTGTAATATTATTTCACTGTGGCTTTAATTTATATTTCTCAAATGACTAAAGAGGTTGAGTACCTTTTCATGTGTGTATATGCCATCCATGTATCTTTGGTGAATGTTCAAATCTTTTGCCCATTTTTTATTGGGTTGTTTCTTTTCTGATTGAGTTTTGAGAGTTCTTTATATATTATGACTACTAGTCCTTTATCAACATATGCTTTGCTAAGATTTTTCTCCCAGCCTATAACTTGTACTTAAATTCTTGTAATGGTCTTCCCAACAGCAGAAAATTTTCATTTAGGTGAAGTCCAATTCATCATTTTTTTCTACATAGGCTTCGGATGTTACCATGTAAGAAATCTTGGCTTAAACCACAGTCACAAAACTTTCTGTTTAATCTGCAAGTTTTACAGTTTCAGGCTTGACATTTAGTTCTTTCAGTTAATTTTGTATATGGTGCAAAATATGGATCCAAATTCATTTTTTGCAAGTGGATATCCATTCTACAGCACCATTTATTGAAAATATAATTCTTTCTCCATGGGACTGTCATGCATCTTTGTCAAAATCAGTCCATTTACATATGGGTCTATTTCTGAACTTTTAAAAATTAATTTTACTGGGGTGACACTGATTAATAAAATTATATAGGTTTTAAGTGTACAATTCTATAACACGTCATCTATACATTGCATTGTGTGTTCATCACTCAAAGTAAAGTCTCCTTCCATCACTATATATTTGACCCCCTTTACCCTCTCCCCTCTTTCCCTCTGGTAGCCACTATATTGTTGTCTGTGTCTATGGAAAACATTAAGAATAGGGTTACCATATGACCCAGCAATCCCTCTCCTGGTTATCTACCCCCAAAATTTGAAAACAATTATCTGTAAAGATATATAATATGTACCCCTATGTTCATTGAAGCCTCATTCACGGTGGCCAAGACATGGAAACAACCAAAGTATCTTCTGATAGATGATTGGGTAAAAAAGATGTGGTACAATGGAATACTACTCAGCCGTAAGCATATATGAAATATTACCATTTACAACAATATGGATAGATCTTGAGAACATCATGCTAAGTGAAGTAAGTCATTTGGAAAAAGTCAAGAACCATATGATTTCACTCATATGTGGGCTATAAAACTGAAAGCAACAAATACAACAAATAAACAAAAACTCATGGACTTGATATTCTACACCAACAATATCTTTATGCCAATATCATTTTGATTACTATACCTTCACAGTAATTCTTAAAATCAGGCAGTAGCTTTTTTTGTAGATTGCATTAGTTATTCTACATAGATTATCATGTCTTTTGGAAGTAAGTTTATTTCTTCCTTTACAATTTGGATATCTTTTATTATATTTATTCTTGCCTGATTGCACTGACTAGAATCTCCAGCAACAAAGTATACACTTTGAAGTGGTGACAGTCAACATCCTTGAATTTTTCTGATCTTAGGGGTCAGCATTCAGTTTTTTGCCACTAAAAATTATGTATTAGTAGGTTTTTTTCAACCTAACTTTTATGAAGTTAAGGAAGTTCCCTTCTATTCCTAGATTGCAGTATTTTATTAGGAATAAATATTGGATTTTGGCAAATGGTTTTTCAGTGTCTACTGAGATGATTATGTGATTTTTTTTAGTTGGTTTGTTAATACAGTAAATTATTCTAATGATATTCTGAATGTTAAACCTACTCTACATTGCTAGTACACTGTTTAATAATAAACTGCAAGGGCCGGCCGAGTGGCGCGGTGGTTAAGTGCTGGCTTGGGAAGCCAGCGGTCCCGGTTCGGTCCCACATGTGAGGGACAGTGACACTGTCCTCAAAAACAAACAAACAAACAAAAAAAACAATAAACTGCAATAAGTGATATATACATATGGTCCCTAACTTACAATGGTTCAACTTATAATTTTTCAACTTTATGATGTTTTGAAAGCAATACACATTCAGTAGAAACTATACTTCAAATTTTGGATTTTGATCTTTTCTGGGGCTAGCAATATGTGGTATGATATTCTCTTGTGATGCTGGGCAGCAGCAGTGAGCCGCAACTTCCAATCAGCTATGCGATCACAAAAGTAAACAACCTACAGAGTGTACTGGGTTGCCAGTGGTTTTTAGATGTTGTGCTTTGTGTTTTTGCATCCCACCACGACTACAAAACGCCCATCCGTGTCTCCTACTTCTGGTGAAAAGAAGAAGAGGAAGGAAATTACTCCTGAGATGAAAGTAATGTTAAGTGTTCTGAGCATGTTTAAAGTAGGCTAGGCTAAGCTATGATGTTCAGTAGGTTAGGGGTATTAAATGAATTTTTGTTATGTATACTTGGTTTACAAAATTTCTTGAGAATAAGAACGCACCATATATTCTTTTTTTGTTGTTATGATGTCACCTATATATGGAATTTTTTAAATAATTTTTTTAAATTTTCAATTACAGTTGGCACACAATATTGTATTAGTTTCAACATAGTAATTAGACATCTATGTAACCTATGAAGTGATCACCCCAATAAATCTAGTACTCATCTGACACCATACATATTACAAAATATTGACTATATTCCTTAAGATATGCTTTACACCCATGACTATTTTGTAACTATAAATTTATACTTCTTAATCTCTTGCCCTTTTTCACCCACCCCACAACCCCACTCCCAACTGGCAACCATCAAAATGTTCTCTGTATCTATCAGGTTGTTTCTATTTGGTGTGTTCATTTATTTTGTTCTTAAGATTCCATATATAAGTGTAACCGCATGACATGTGTTTTTCTCTGTCTAACTCCACTCAGCACAATGCCCTCTTGGTCAACCCATGTTGTTGCAGATGTCAAGATTTCATTCTTTTTTATGGCTGAGTACTATTCCATTGTATATATGTACCACCTCTTCATCCATTCACCCATTGATGGACACTCAGGTTGCCTCCATATCTTGGCTATTGTAAATAACTCTGCAATGAAAATACAGATGCACATGTCCGTTCAAAGTTTTGGGTTTCTTTGAATTAATACCCAAAAGTGGGATTACTGGGTCCTTCTTTGTCTCTTTGTTATATCCTTTGTTTTAAAGTCTATTTTGTCTAGTATAAATATTGCTACCCCAGTTTTTAAATTTTCATTTCAATCTTCATGGAATATCTTTTCTCCATCCATTTACTTTCAGTCTGTGTGTGTCTTTCAATCCCAAGTGAGTCTCTTATAGGCAGCATATGTAAGGGTTTACCCTTACCATTCAGCCACCCTATGTCTTTTGATTGCAGCATTTAATCCCTCTATATTGAAAGTAATTGTTGACAGATATTTAGTTATTGCCATTTTATTATTCATAATTTTCATCCCTTTTTTTCATCTTAAAGAAGTCCTTTTAACATTCTTTGTAAACTGGTTTGGTGGTGATGAACTCCTTTAGCTTTATCTTGTCTGGGAAGCTCTTTATCTGTCCTTCAATTCTAAATGATAGCTTTGCTGGGTAGAGTAACCTTGATTGTACATCCTTGCTTTTCATATGAGATTGCAAGGGACTCCAAATGGCCAAAACAATCTTCAAAGACAACAAAGTTGGAAGGCTCATACATTCTGAATTTAAAACTTATGATAAAGCTACAGCAATCAAAACAGTGTGGCCCTGGCATAAGAACAGACATACACCTCAATGGAATAGAACTAAGATTCCAAAAGTTAACCTAACACCTATGGTCAATCAATTTTTTTCAAGAGTGCCAAGACCATTCAATGGGTAAAAAAATAGTCTCTTCAGCAAATGGTGCTTATACAATTAGATTTCCACACACACAAGAATGAAGTTGAGGGCCAGCAGAGTGGCTCAGTTGGTTAAGAGCTGGCTTAGAGCATGTGCTCTGAGCAATAGGGCTGCTGGTTTGATTCCCACATGGACCAGTAAACACTTCGCCCTAGCTAAGCTGTCGCTGAGCTGCCAACAGGTGGCAGGATGGCTCAGCTGGTGTAACAACAAGATTGCCTGTTCAATGGTGGGCTATGCCCACCCGCAACTAAAAGATTGAACTCGGCACCTTGAGCTGAGCTGCCACCGGGATGGCTCAGTGGATAGGGCATGTGCTCTTAACAACACGGTTGCCAGGTTCGACTCCTGCATGGGATGGTGGCTATGCCCACCTGCGACTAAAACTGACTCTGCACCTTGAGCTGAGTTGCCGCCTGGGTGACTCAGAGGATAGAGCATGCGCTCTTAACAACAAGGCTGCTGGTTCGACTCCTGCATGGGATGGTGGCTACGCCCACCCGCAACTAAGATTGAACACAGCACCTTGAGCTTAGAGGCCATGAGCTGCTGATGGAAAGCCAGATGGCGACTGGTGCCCTCCACAATGAAGATTGAAGAACAACAACTTGGCTGGTCCCCTTCTCCAATTCCCCAACACTGTTCCCCCCTCCCCAATTCCCCAATAAAATCTTTATTTAAAAAAAAGAATGAAGTTGAACCCTTAACAGACATCTTATACAAAAAGTAACTCAAAATGGATCCAAGACCTAAATCTAAGAGCTAAAATTATAAAACTTTTAAAGGAAAACATAGGCATAGATGTTTGCCAGCTTGGATTTAGCAATGGATTCTCAGATATGACAGCAAGAACACAAGCAACAAGAGAAAAAAATAAAGTGGACTGTATCAAAATTAAAAACTTTTGTAGGGCTGGCCGAGTGACGCGGTGGTTAAGCGCTGGCTTGGGAAGCCAACGGCCCCGGTTCGGTCCCACATATGAGGGCCAGTGACACTGCCCTCAAAAAAAATAAAAATAAAAATAAAAAAAGAACTTTTGCGCACCAAAGAACACTATCAAGACAGTAAAAATAATCCACAGAATGAGAGAAAAATGTTTACAAATCATATATCTCATAAGGGTCTAGTATCCAGAATATATAAAGAAATTTTACAACTTAACAACAAAAAAAGCAAGCCACCCAATCAACAAGTGGGCAAATAACTTCAATAGGCACTTTTTCAAGGTTATACAAATGACCGATAAGCACATGAAAAAATGTTCAACATCATTAATCATTAGAAAAATCTCAATTAAAACCACAATGAGGTATCAATTCACCCCAACGAGGGTAGCTTTAATTTTAAAAAAGGGAAAAGAACAAGTTTTGAGAAGAAAATGGAACCTTCATTTACTGCTGGTAGGAATGTAAAGTGATGCAGACAGTAAAGAGTTAGGTGGTTCCTCAGTTACCGCAGAATTACGATATGACCCAGCAATTCCAATCCATGTACATATCCAAGAAAAATGAAAATATATGGCCACATAAAAATGTGTACACAAATGCTCATAGCAGTATTATTCGTTATAGCCAACAATGGCAACAACCCAAGTGTCCATCAACCAATGAATGGATCAACAAAATGTAATGTATCCATACAATGGAATTGTATTTTTCCATAAAAAAGAATAAAGTATTGATACATGTTACAAGGTGGATAAACATCATGCTCAGTGAAATAAACCAGATACAAAAGGCCACATATTATATGTTTTCATTTATATGGAAAAAAATGTTTAGAATAGGTGAATCCATAGAAACAGAAAGCAGGGTGATAGTTCCTGGCAGATTGGGAGGGTGTAGGGGCGAGGAGAGGAGAGGGGAATGGATGAACAGGCAGGGATAGCAAAATGTTTGTTTGCTTAATGGGTATGCTTGCTTTCCTTCTGAGGTGATAAAATGTCCTGATGTTAAATAGTGGCTATGGTTGTACAACACTGAAAATCTATTGGCAGTCACTGAAGTGTACATTTTTATTTATTTACTTATTTTTTGAAGGCAGTGTCACTGGCCCTCATATGTGGGACCAAACCGGGGCCGCTGGCTTCCCAAGCCAGTGCTCAACCACCACGCCACTCGGCCGGCCCCGAAGTGTACATTTTTAAATGGTTAAAATTACGAACTTTATATTTAGTGAATTTTACATTAATAATTGTAAAAAAAAAACTGGTTGCCCCTGGGCACAGAAATTGGGATGTGCAAAGGGAAGGGGTTCTTGCTTTCTTATTATTAATCCTTTTTTACTACTTAATTTTTTCCATGTACCAAATGGTCTCAAACAGCCAGATAAATAAATACAAACTGATATCCCAGCTAAGTTAACATCAAAAGTTACTATTAAGGGGCAAATGGTAGATATTCATGGCCTTTGAATTATGTCCTGTATATTCTTTTCATCCTCTCTAATCCTATTTTTTCTCTCATTTATGTTATGGTACCATTATAAATGTAGTTCACTGACAGTAATTTAAAAATCTGGGGAATTTTGGAATCTAAAATTTGGTAATTAAATCATTGGGTAAATCATATATACTTCTTCCTTGCAAAGAATAAAAATGAAATTTTAAGTGAAAATAGCAATGGGAATGAACAAATGTACCTAAGTTTTCCCAGGGAAAACTATGGTCAATTACTCAATAAATAATGATAGTGTACTTGCAGTTAACAGGTTTAAATTTCCTGAGTTTTCCTCCAATTGAAGGTATTACATAGTAAATTCAATTCTAAAGTTCTCAGCAGTTTCTCTTTAGATATATTTCACATGGTACATACAAAGAGTTTAATACTTACTTATCAAGGAAATCTTTATCCACTACAGCAGTGATGTCAAGAAGAGGGTTTCCCATCCCAAAGAGAATATTTTCACTAAAAAAAAAAAAAAAATATATATATATATATATATATATGTATATATAAGCACAAGTTAGAAATACTTCTTCCACCCCACCCCCCACAAATTCCATTGGGGTATCGGGGAAGGGGAACAGACAGATTGCTGTCCTCCTGTTCCTCAGTCCAACTGCGGGGAACGTCGCCTCACCGGCCCATGCTGACACCATCACTGCGCTCTTCCCAGATGACGCAGATCAGTCGCCGGCTCACGCTGGCTGCCGGCCGCTCACGCTGGCTGCCGGCCACTCACTGTAGCCTATGGCAGCCCACTGCAGCAGGGGCTGCAGCCTATACCATCGCCGGGGCTCCCAGCCCAGCTCCAAGTAGAGCTGTTGTTAGCTGTAGAGAGCAGTGTCACCAGCCCTCATATGTGGGATCTGAACCGGGCCGCTGGTGTCCCAAGCCAGCTCTTAACCAATGCTCCATTCGGCCGGCCCATAGAAATACTTCTTAAAGTAAGGTGATGTGTAAAATGCACACAAATATAAATATCTTTACTTCTTGAAAATAAACCTAAAATACTAGTTTATTAAACATTTGATTTGCCTATTACATGTAGAACAACAGTTTTGAGTAGCACAAAGCCATTTAGAAAAAATGACTATATGTAGATATAAAACTGAAAGCAACAAATGAACAAGACAAAGAAACAAAAACTCATAGACACAGACAACAGTTTAGTGGTTACCAGAGGGTAAGGGGGAAGGAGGGATGGTAAAAGAGGGTAAAGGGGATCAAATATATGGTGATGGAAGGAGAACTGACTCTGGGTGGTGAGCACACAATGTGATATATAGATGATGATTATAGAACTATACACTTGAAACCTATATAATTTTACTAACCAATGTCACCCCAATAAATTTAAAGAAAAGATAATGACTTAAATTGGATGAAATAAAATATAACAAAGGAACCAGATCATATGATTTTTTCATAATATTCAATAGTTAATAACTGAAGTTAATTAACTTCAATGTTTTTTTAAGATCTATTAAAACAATGTTCTATACTCAATAATACAATAAAGAACTCTAACAAATAAGATACTCAACTACTGCAAGTTATTAGGGAGCATGGAGCAGGTCCTGGAGAATCCGGGCAAGAGCCCTACTCCTGGAGGCCTTCACAATGGGTATCATAAATGGTGTAATTTTCAACTACATTTAACAGATTTTTAAGGAAGTCTGTTTTACATAACTTATTACAGTATGTCTCAAAACCAAGGGAAAAACAGGACTCCACAGCAAGAGATTCCTTGAACCAGAGTCCAACTGACAGCAAGAAGCAAACCAGTGGCCACGATTCAGTCAGCCTCAATGGGAGGTATTCTTCTATTGTAGTTTATTCAATAAAATCTGCCTGTGTGTAATTTCCCATTGCTCTCTCGTTTGCTGAAGATCTCTTCCAGTTGCCTCCAAACCAGTTACCATCCTCACCATTTGGAAACTATAAGTAATATCAATAGGACCAGTGTCAATGATTTCTTTCAGAGAATGAGATATAGCTTACAATTATAATCTACAATGACTTAATAAGACTGTCTCTTATTAAAACATTGGGCAACTATGACTGAATATACAATAGACCCTTGTCACATTTTATATTTAAAGCTGGATGGGGGAGTGCTAAAAGATAATACATTTATTTATTCCCATTCAAGTGCATTTGTGATCAAAGTAAAAAACTAATATAAAAAAATAAGTGCTTAGATTAAGTATCAACAGACAGATACAGCAAAACTTGACCATCATTTCATTAGGAACTTCTCTGATTTTATTGTTACTCAAACAGTAAAAACTCCTAAAATTAAAAAAAAAAAATAGGAGAGAAGTATTACGGGGCTCCTTGCCTGTTTCCTTTTTACTCACCCTTTTTTAAGTGTTCAGTTCAATGTATCCACCACCAGAATCAAAATATGAAACATTTCCATCACCACAAAAAAGTATCCTCCATGTCAATCTTACCACCCCCAACTGGTCTGCTCTTGGTTTTAAGGACTATAATTGTGACACTTTGTTTTAAGAGATGAATCTCTTGAACATCCCCTGCATTCCCAAAAGAGCTTATTATACAACATTTGAATATTTTAGTAACGATAGTATTACTAACTTAATGCACCCTCTGTTGGCCTGTGGTTTCTATAGTCAAAGAGATATGGGGGAAAGATGAGAACACTGATCACAGCAACCATGTTGAAACTCACATCTTCAAACTTACTTATCTAGCAAAACGTTTTGTATTAAATGTAAATGGACAAGAATACATTTACACAAAGAACAAGAATCTGCTGGGACTAAATTGCTCCAATATAAGAATGGAAGTAATTTTTAGTGTAATATTGGGAACAATGATTAGAAAAAATTTAAATGGCAAATAGTTCTTTTATTATTTGTTATTAATCAAATAAGTAAATAATAATAACTGTCTTGTTATTAGCAAATAATATTACAATTCAGTTAAGGTCATTTGAAGTCATTCTCATAATAAATTAGAATCATGTGCTTGTCATCTGTTCCTTCCGTCCTCCTTCTTTCACCCCAAATTTCTATACTCAAGAGATCTGGGTGGCATTGATCCACCTCAGTTCATTAACAATGGGGTTCTGATTGCTTAACCTTGGGGCACAGCAAAGCCTAAGCCAATCAGCACAATGCTATCTTTTCAGGATCAACGATCTGTTCAGAGATGGGCATGTAACCTAAGCCAGTGAAATCAGAATAAACCCAAGATTTTTTAGGAATGCTCAGCTACACAACAGCTTCTTTCCTAACAGACATAAACGCAGAAGGTGCTGGGAGTCTTAAGCACCTCAAGGTCCCAAGGTGACTGTCGCCTTGGGATAAATTTGACAGCACAGAAAGCAGAATGCTTTCTTTAAGATTAAACTTAAAGAAACTGGGTCATTAAAGAAGTTGTTGGACCAATGAATTAACTTTACCTGAAATCTATAGCCTCTAATGGACCTTTCAATTACATGTAGGTTAATAATTTTGTTTATTCCAATTTGAGGCCAGTTTTTCTATGACTTACAACTGAAAGAATACTAACAAATACAAATGGCCACATTTCATTTTGTGAATCTGCTTTATTTTTGTAATCCATTTTTATTATAAAGCTGTAATATGAAGTTGTTAGTATTTGCATATGAATCCATGTTCCATTAATTTAAGTTCCTCTGAGATTAAAATCTTTAACTTATTCTCAGGCAGATTTCTTGATTTCTTTTCCTTTGTGTGGAGGGTTATATGAATTTTAGGTTTACTGTCATGGAAACGTGGAACTTGGAAAATACGTTCAACCAACATTTGACATTTTCTTTTTTAAAGATTTTATTGGGGAATTGGGGAAGGGGAACAGATAAGTTGGTGTCCTTCTGTTCTTCAGTCTAGTTGTGGAGGACGTTGCTTCACTGGCCCATGTTGGTATTATTATTGTGCTCTTCTCGGGTGAAGCAGATCAGTTGCCGGTCTCTGGGCGGCCGCTCACAGCGGCTCTTGGCAGCTCACACTGGCTGCCAGCCTCTCACGCTGGCTGCTGGCCACTCACTGTAGCCCATGGCACCCGCTGCAGCAGGGGCTGCAGCTATGCCGTCCGCGGAACTCACAGCAGCCCAGCTCCAGGTGGAGCTATTGTTCATCATCTTAGCTGCAGAGGGCAGTGTTACTGCCCTCCTATGTGGGATCCGAACCGGAGCCACTGGAATCCCAAGCCAGCTCTTTTTTTTGTTTTTGTTTTTTTGTTGTTTTGTTTTTGAGGGCTGTGTCACTGACCCCCATGTGGGACCCTAACTGGGGCCGCTGGCTTCCCAAGCCAGCGCCCAACCACCGCGCCACTCGGCCGGCCCCCAAGCCAGCTCTTAACCAACGCGCCACTCGGCCAGCCCTGACATTTTCTTTGTATACCTCCAATGAATGGTAATATTAGAGCTTCCAACACTTAAATTCCTCCTTATTCATATATATAGGATCTTCTGTGTCTTAACTTATAAAATTATTTCTAATTCTTGAGTTGTACACCTAGACTACTTCCTCAAGAACTCAGTAAATATACTATTGGGTTGTCGGAAAAGTCATGACATATTTTTTCTGTTTTTCGTTGCAAAAATGCATCATGACTTTTCCGACAACCCAATAGATGATTCAAATCAAAATTTAAACATAAACCTAAAATACTAATAATTAAGATGGTATAGTACTTCCGGGCTGGTGAACACATATGGGTATTGGAAGCATGACAGGCCCACTGAGACATGGAAGCTCGTGTCCACCACCACCTCAATCCCCAGCTCCCAACCCCATGCCTTGCTGTGATATTATGATTTAAAATAAGAAATATATATTATTAGGTGACTATGGCTCAAACTTTTCAGAAAACCTTATGAAATGTAATTCAGAGCTCCCTGTCTAAAGAACAAAACAGTGCCCACAGAAAAAGCTCCTAACTATGAATAACTGCCTCCAGCCACGAATCTGTTTTTGCAACAACAGATGAGGAGAGGTGCTCTGGAGCAAGATAAGGATCTGAGTCAACCAAATTCCACCCCTCCTAGGAGATCACGCCCTCCCAGGGAAGAGCATGCACTTTTCCTGCCAAATCACTACGTAACTCCCTCACCCCACCCAGCAAGATATAAGTCCTTGGGACAAGGGCTCTCTCTCTGGCCCTGGAGAACTCTTGCCCCACTCTCTCCCTCTTTGTCTCTCCCACTTTCTCTCTCTCCCCCTCTCTCTCCCCTTCTCTCCCCTGACAATCTATCACTAATATCTGAGGCCTAGGCCTCTCTCTCTCCAATATTTGCTAGGCCCATTCTCAGAACCCGTGACTGGTTTTTCCCAAACTTAAAAGCTTCTCAAAGAGTCTCAGGGAAAAGAACATTATCACTAATGCCTAGGCTTCTCAATCTCTCTCTTTCTCCCCCTCTCCCCCACTTCAGATAGGCCTGTTCTTTTTCCCAGAGAATGTATCACTATAAAACCCAGCTTGCATATTAATCAGCTTGCTGACCTTTGATTCTTCACTGAGTCAGCAAGAACAGAGACTCCCATAACCCATTGATTACTGTCCCCCATTGCGAGAAGTATGCAGCATGTCCCCTGAAGAAAGATGGTGTCAAGTTGCAATTGCCTAAAACCTAAGTGGAACCTGTTGCAGCAACAATGGCTGCATAGAAGTTGGGGACAATGGAATTTAAAGTAGCACATAAGATGGTCAGCCAAATGACTCAGTTGATTAAGAGCTTGCTCAAGAGCGTGAGCTCTAAGCAAAAGGGTAGGCGGTCCGATTCCCATATAGGCCAGTGAGCTGCGCCCAAGCTGAGCTGCCAACAGGTAGCAGAATGGCTCAGCTGGTGAGAGTAGGTCCTCCAAACAACAAGGCTGCCTGTTCAATGGTGGGCTACGCTCACCCACAACTAAAGACTGAACTCTATACCTTGAGCTGAGCTGCGGCTTTGGTGGCTCAGGGGATAGAGCGTGCAGTCTTAACAACAAGGCTGCCAGTTCGACTCCTGTATGGGATGGTGGCTATGCACACCCACAACTAGGTGAGCACTCCTTGAACTGAGCGGCATGACTGGACTTGGAGCTGAGCTAGCTGCGCCCTCCATAACTAAGATTGAAGGACAACAACTTGGCTGTTCCCCTTCCCCAATTCCCCAATAAAATCTTTAAATAATAAATAAATAAAGTAGCACATAAGCGGTGTCTTCATACAATCACTTAAGTAAAAACTATACAAATATTTACAAAAGCAAATGACTTTAAACTACTCACGTCATGTTTTCCTCTCTATCATTGGACATAACTGAGAAACTACTATGTGACTTCATTCTAAATATAGCAAAAGAACTCTGTTAAAAAGAAACTAATTCTTTAAAATGGCTACTTTCTTAAATACAAACACATATAAACTAGTATCCAGGCCAGTAAATACTAAGACATGTATTAACCCATCTTAAATGAAGACACTATGCAAGTTAAGCATTTATTTTGATCTTGTTTCACTAGATGTGAACAACATGGGATTTGCTATGATTCAACCATATTGGAATTATTCTTTTTATTGCAAATGTTAGCAATATCTTTTTTCCTGGAATAGATACTAGGATGAAAAATTCTAAATGACCTTTTTTGCATCCATAATTCTTAAACATCTCATAATTCTGGCCTCTAGCCAACATAAAACTACACTGTATTATATTTTGATAGATAACAAAGTTTATGCACTGACACAGATATTAGAGTTAAAGTTCCCAAGAAAAAAAAAATCTTCTCGGCTATTGATATATGAATGTTGATTAGTCACACTACAGTGTCTGAATAAATATTAATAATGAGTGTCCTTAACTGTTACACTAATCATCCTCTCTTTAAATCTAGAAACCTGAGCTTCACATGTGATTCTTCTCTCTCCATCAACAAACACCATCTTACTAGTAACGGCGTCTTCTTAGTTTTACGCAACAGTTCTTGTACCAGAAAATCCCACATCTCCACTGCCACTGCCTCTACAGACCTTGCCTAAATTTCCTACATTACTACTAATTTTACCAACAATAAATCCTGTAAAATATCATCTGAATTATCTTATTAACACAAATCTGACTATGTTATTTTTCTACTTAGAGTCAGCCTCGCTTCCAATTATGTACAGGATGAAATCCAAAGGCTTAGCTTTTTTAATAAAAGGGCATTAAATCTAGCTCAAACCTACCATATTTCATCAAATCTAAGATGCCACTGATCATAAGATACATTCCAATTTTTTATGGTGACTGTGAGACACAATTAGTTGTAAGATGCATGCTAATTTCAGAGATGTTAAAATGGGAAGAAATGTACATATTATAAAATCAGTGAGGGCTGGCCGAGTGGCTTGTTGGTTAAGAGTTGGCTTGAGAGCACAAGCTCTGAGCAGCAGGGCCACCAGTTCGGATCCCACATGGGTCAGTGACACTGCGCCCTCTATAGCTAAGATGGTGAACAACAGCTCCACCTGGACTTGGGCTGCCGTGAGTCGCCGACAATGGCATAGGCTGCAATGGGGATGCCGCAAGCTACCATGAGTAGCTGGCAGCCAGTGTGAGCTGCTGTCCAGGACCAATCTGCCTCAGCCCGGAAGAGCACAATGATCACAATACCAACATGGGCCAGTGAAGCGATGTCCTCTACAACTAGACTGAAGAACAAAAGGACAGCAACTTGTCTGTTCTGCTTCCTCAATTCCCCAATGCTGTTCCCTCCTCCAATTCCCCAAAAAAAAATTGTTTTAAAAAAATTATTGAAATATAGTTCCTCTCTAATATCTGTCATCACTGTAAAGCATACAATCTATTTTCTAATTTTTCTAGTCATTAATACCTCGCTTTTCCCTGAAAAAGACTGACTGTAAAGTTCTTCCTCTATTTTTGCCTGGCAAACTCCCATTCATCTTTTAAAAATTTTTCATATGCCACCTCTCTTAGGAAATCTTCTCTGCCCAACTACTACCCAAGGGTTTCAGTGGAAAGTTGCATAAGCTGTCCCCTGCACAACAGAGTGCTGTTCACAGTGTGAAAGACAGCTCCACGAGTTGTTTATTAAGTAAGGCACTGCTGCCCACCCTCCCAAGGCTTTATTCATTCCTTCTCCATAGGTTCTATAATTTCTTTCATGAACGTTTTAATTGATTTTAGGGGTTGCTTTATACTTTATCTCAACCAACTGATCTCAATCAGCTAGACATAAAGGGTACAAATTTTTTAAATCATAATTACATTTGTATTTTCAATGGCTAACTAATGCTAATTACATGGGATTTAAGTGATTCTAGATTTTGCCCTTTTCTATCAACAAACTGCTGCTTCTCTCAGGCTCCCAGAGATCAGGGCTGGGTCTAGAGTAAAGTTGGATTTTAAAGGTGCTTATATCAAAGGTGAAATGATCGAACACTAATTCAAACAGGCTGTGATAAAAATGAATATTGCACTTCCTAGAGCAATCACTAAATAATAATGCAATTACATATAGCTAAAAAATCCAATAGAAGATATAAAATGAAAAACTGAAATATACTCAATTTAGGAGGAAAACGGCAGGAAAGACAAATCAACATGTAGGAAAAATGGAAAACAAAAAGATGGTATCCTTTAACCCAACCATATTAGTAATTACATTAAATGCAAACAGATTAAACACTCCAATTAAAAGATAAAGACTGTCACACTGTAGTCTTAAAAAATTAGCGGGCTGGCTGAGTGGCACGGTGGTTAAGCGCTGGTTTGGGAAGCCAGTGGCCCCGGTTCGGTCCCACATGTGAGGGCCAGTGACAAGGCCCTCAAAAAAAAAAATTAGGGCCGGCCGAGTGGCTCAGTTGGTTAAGAGCTCGCTCAAGAGTGCGAGCTGAGCTCTAAACAACAGCTGTTCGAGGCCAGCCCGAGCTGAGTTGCCATTGAGCTGCCAACAGGTGGCAGGATGGCTCAGCTTAAAAAAAAAAAAAATTAAATGCTATTAACTAGAGGTACACTTTAAATATAAGGACACAGAAAGTTTAAAAATAAAAGGTTGAATTAAAAAGGTATATCAAGCAAACCCTAGTCATAAGAAACCTGCAGTGGCTATATAATATCAGCCAAGATAGACTTTAAAACAAAGATTATCACCAAGTATAAAAGGAGTTCATAAAAATAAATAGGTCAGTTCACCATGAGAAGAAATGGCTTCAAAATAAGTGGAGGATAAAAAATTGAGAAAAATAAAAGAAACAGACAAATGCACAATGTTAGCTAATTTTAACACCCCTCTTTCAGTAATTGTTAAAACAGACAGATGCAAAAATAAGTAAGGAATCGCACTACTGACCACTTATCCTAAAGAAATGAAAACTTAGGTTTACACAGGAACTTGTACACAAATGTTCACAACAGCTTTATTTGTAATTGTACAAAATCAGAAACAATCAAAATATCCTTCAACGGGTGAATACGTTAACAAACTACGGTATATTCATACAATTGATTGATACTCAGCGATAAAAAGGAATGAACTATGACACAACAACTTGGATGGATCTCAAAGGCATTACCCTAAGTGAAAATAAAAAGCAAGCCATATCTACGTGTTACATACTGTATGATTCCATTTATACAACATACTCAAAAAAAACCATACTCAAAGTGACAAAATTACACTGATGGAAAACAGATCAGTAGTTGCCAGAGGTTAAGGTTAGGGCATGGGCGTGACCTTAAAGGGATAACACGAAGGAGTTGCTTTGTGCTGGCAGAGGTTTAGTGTACCCTTATTATGTTAAAGGTTACATGAATCTGGACATAAAATTTCATGGAACTATACACCACCAAGTCAATAAAAAACCAGTGTATGCAAAAACTCGAGAAATTCTAATAACATCTGTATCAACTTAATAGTACTATATCAACATCAATTTCCTGATTTTGGTAATATACTATGGTTATGTAAGATTTATCATTGGGAGAAGTTGGGTGAAGAGTGCACAGGAACTCTACTATTTTTGCAACTTTGTGTGAGTCTTAAAGTATTTCAAAAGAAAGAAAAAGTAAGGATGTTAAAAAAAAAATGTTTAAAAAACAATTAGGGTCAAGTGGCTCAGTTGGTTAAGAGCTTGCTCAAGAGTGCGAGCTGAGCTCTGAGCAACAGTAGTTCAATGCCCAGCCCGAGCAGGATGGCTCAGCTAAAAAAAAAAAACACAAAAAAAACAATTAGGGTGACATCACTAGGAATGGTGTAATCAATACCTCCAAAAATTCTCTCTTCCATAAAAACAAGAATACTAGAGCTGGCTGGGTGGCGCAGTTGGTTAAGAGCGTGAGCTCTGAGCAACAGGGTCGCCGGTTCGATTGAGCTGCGCCCAAGCTGAGCTATCGCTGAGTTGGCAATGGGCGGCCAGATGGCTCAGCTGGTGTGCTCTTAACAACAAGGTTGCTCATTGGACTCCCACATGGGATGGTGGACTGCACTGCCCCCCCAACCCCGCCGCAACTAGATTGAAAGCGACAACTGGACTTGGAGCTGAGCTTGTCCCCTCCACAACTAAGATTGAAGAACAACAACTTGACTTGGAGCTGATGGGTCCTGCAAAAACCCAATGTTCTCATTCCCCAATTCCCCAACACTGTTCCCTTCCCCAATTCCCCAATAAAATCTTTAAAAAAAAAAAAAAAAAAGAATACTAATAAAAAATGTGAGGGCCGGCAGAGTGGCGCGGTAGTTAAGTGCTGGCTTGGGAAGCCAGCGGCCCCGATTCGGGTCCCACATGTGAGGGCCAGTGACATTGCCCTCTTAAAAAAGATTTAAAAAATAAAAAAAAACAGTGAAAATCAATTTTTGCAGAACTCTAAATATTAAGCAATCTGCTTGTGACAATCGAAGGAGCTTTTTTCTTGTTTATGGCAAAATCTCACTTAAAACAGCAAGCTTTGTGGCATTTTAACTTGCCCTATCTCATCCACCTCTCCCAAGCTCCATGGAAGCCTTAAAAAGCAACAGCCCACAAACACAGTGGAAACCAGTAGCCTAGCAGTCACTGAAGGGGTCAGAAGAGGATTAGAGCTCTTTCAAAGCCCCATTTTTAGAGAACTGCTATTATTATATTTGAGCTTACTGGAAGTTCCCAAAAAAAACCCACTCCCAAGGCGCCTCTTAATTTGACCTGACTCAGAACTTGCCCAGTGCTAACAGCCTTTTCTCCAGGAGCATGTGTCAAAAACTATCAGCTGTCTGAAGCAGATGGGGCAAACCACAAGCTAACCAAAAAGTGTAAAAGGTAAATTGGGGGCATGAGAAGTCCATAAGGAGTTTTGAAAAGTTTTGCATATTCCCAATTGTGTAGAATGCCACGGACATGTGCCCAGGGCTGAGGGCATGCTGAGGACTAGAAGAGGGCCTATGCAATCATTTCTGAGCATGAGGCTCTGCACAAGCAGGAAATGAAGGTAATGGCAAAGTTGTAAGCCTAACTGAATGTTGAAGATATGCTTCAACAAGCACACAGAGCTTCTCAACAAAGATTGGGAGACAATTACAAGTAATGTATTGGCAAAAATGTGGACAAACTAGAATCCTCATACATTACTACTGGAAATGTAAAATGATACAGCCAGCATGGGAAAAAAGTTTGGCAGTTCTTCAAGAAAACAGGAAACAAAATTTCACCCAGCAAGTTCACTCCTAAGTAGTATCCAGGAAAAATGAAAATATATGACAAAACAAAAACTTAAACATGAATGTTATGGCAGCATTATTCATAATAGACAAAAAGTAGAAATAAAAATATCCATCAACTGATAAATGGATAAACAAAATGTGGTGTATACATACAAAAGAATATTATTCAGCCATAGAAAGAAATATTGATGCATGCAACAACACAGATGAACTTTGAAAACTATACTCAGTGAAAGAAGCCAGACACAAAAGCCCAAATATTTTATGACTGCGCTTCTATAATGTCCGAATTATGGCAAATTCACAGAGAAAAAGTAGATTAGTGGTTGCCAGGGATGGGCGGGGGAGATGGAGAATGATTGCTAACAGATATGAGGCTTTGTTTTGGGAGTGATGAAAGTGTTCTTCACAGTTAAATAGTGGTGGTGGTTGTACAACCTTGTAAATAAAGTAAATATCACTGAGCTATACAGTTTAAAATGATAGATTTTATGGTACATGAATTATACCTCAATTAAATACAATTAAATAACAATAATTAACAATAAATATTGTTAGGTCAAAACAAACTATTTGACCTAACTGGTATTTATAGAACACTACAGCCAACAATTTCAATATTCATTTCTTTAATTAAAGATGTGCAAAACATCTACACTGAAAACCTCAAAATACTATTGAGCGAAATTAAAAACTTCAAAAACACATGTAACATTCACCAAAATAGACCATAAGCTGGGCCATTAAACAAACCTCAGTAGGGGCCAGCCGAGTGGCTCAGTTGGTTACGAGCATGAGCTCTGAGCAACAGGGTCGCTGATACAATTCCCACATGGGCCAGTGAGCTGCACCAGAGCTGAGCTGCCAACAGGCTCAGCTAGTGAAAGCATGTGCTCCTAACAATAAGGTTTCCGGTTTGACTCCCACATGGGATGGTGGGCTACTCCCACCCGCAACTAAGATTGAACATGGCACCTTAAGCTCAGCAGCTGTGAGCTGCCAACAGGCTGCCGGATGGCAATTGGACTTGGAGCTAAGCTAGCTGCGCCCTCCACAACTAAGATTGAAGGACAACAACTTGGCTGTTCCCCTTCCCCAATTCCCCAATAAAATTAAAAAAAAAAAAAAAAAAAACCTCAGTAGATGATATAAAAGGAATGAAATGAACATATTCTAGATAGATATAGATGTACAGATATATATATATATATAATATAGATGTGTTTACAATGTATAAATAATATATTCTCCAAACACCATGGAATTAAACTGGAAATATAAATAACTAAAAAAATTCTCAAATATTTAGAAACTAAACAATAAACTTCTAAATGACCTGTGGATCAAAGATATCACAATAGAATTATAAAATAATTTGAACTGAACATGCATATCAAAATGTGTATGATGTAAAGAAGTACTTAGAGGGCAACATTTTACATATGAAATGCATATATTAAAAAAGAAGAAAGGTTTGGGGCCGGGCAAGTGGTGCGTTGGTTAAGAGCTGGCTTGGGAGCCAGCCACCCCGGTTAGAATCCCACATATAAGGGCCAGTAACACTGCCCTCTACAGCTAAGATGGTGAACAACAGCTCCACCTGGAGCTGGGCTGCTTTGAGTTCCCGGGACGGCATAGCTGCAGCCCCTGCTGCAGCGGGCTGCCATGGGCTACAGTGAGTGGCCAGCAGCCAGCGTGAGAAGCTGGCAGCCGGTGTGAACTGCCAAGAGCCTCTGTGAGCGGCTGCCCAGAGGCCGGCAACTGATCTGCCTCACCCGAGAAGAGCACAATAATAATACCAACATGGGTCAGTGAAGCAACGTCCTCCACAACTAGACTGAAGAACAAAAGGATAGCAACTTGTCTGTTCCCCTTCCCTAATTCCCCAATGCTGTTCCCCTCCCCCAATTCCCCAATAAAAATCTTTAAAAAAAAAAAGGTGTAAAATCAATGATCTAAATTTCTAACACAAAAAAATACTAAAAGTAAATCAAATCCAAAAGAATAGAAAGGAAACAAAAAGATGAGACCTAAAATAAATTAGAAAAGATACTACCAAAATAAAAGTTCAACAAAACCAAAATCTGGGTTTTTGAAAAGATTACTACAATTGATAAACCCCTAGCAAAACTGATCCAAAAAAGTTTTTAAGAACAGAAAGCACTGGGGCCGGCTGTGTGGCTCAGTTGGTTAAGAGTTGGCTTAGAGAGAGAGCTCTGAGCAACAGGGCGGCCGGTTCGTTTCCCACATGGGCCAGTGAACTCTGCACCCGAGCTGAGCTGTCACTGAGCTGCCAACAGGTGGCAGGATGGCTCAGCTGGTATAACAAGACTGCCTGTTCAAAGGTGGGCCACGCCCACCCACAACTAAGACTGAACTCGGCACCTTGAGTTGAGCTGCTGCCTGAATGGCTCAGTGGATAGGGCGTGTGCTCTTAACAACAAGGCTGCTGGTTCAACTCCCACATGGGATGGTGGCTACACCAACCTGCAACTAAGACTGAACTCAGCACCTTGAGCTTAGAGGCCACTGCAAATGGGAAATGAGGCAGTGACTGGTGCCCTCCACAATGAAGATTTGCAACTTCGCTGATCCCCTTTCCCAATTCCCCAACACCGTTCCCCCTCCCCCAATTCCTCAATAAAATCTTTAAAAAACAGAAATTACTAATATCAGGAATGAAAACAGAGGCAACTTTATAACAACTCAATAATTTAGGATAAATTTCTTTTCAAATGTAACATCCTAAAACTGACACTGGAAAAAAATGAAAAATCTGAACAGTCATATATCAGTTAAAGAAATTAAATTTGTATTTTAAAACCTTCCACCCCTTTCCCAAAAAAATATTTCCAGGCTCAGATGGCTTCAATGCTGAATTCTATCAAAAATTTAAAGAAACAATACCAATTCTACAAAGCTACAATAATTAAGGTAGTGTGGTACTGACATAACAATTTACAAATAGATTAATAGAGTGAATCCAGGAGAAGACCTACAACCTATCTAATCAATTGATTAAGAAACTCTTAAAACATAGCAAAAAACTAGTTTAAAATGGATCAAAGACCTAAATATGAAAGCTAATACTATAAACCTTCTAGAAGAAAACTCTTAGTTTTACAGCTTTGGGATGGCGTAAGGAAAGATTTCTAAGAACACTAAAGGTA
This sequence comes from Aselliscus stoliczkanus, assembly GCA_033961575.1. Lineage (NCBI taxonomy): Eukaryota > Metazoa > Chordata > Mammalia > Chiroptera > Hipposideridae > Aselliscus > Aselliscus stoliczkanus. The sequence continues at coordinate 133,204,546 of CM066729.1, forward strand.
ATAACCATAAAATAAACTATATCAAACCAATGAATTTGACTTAATCAAATTTAAAAATTTTGCTCCCCAAAATTGCTAAGAAAATAGAAAGGCATAGCTCAGAAAGGGAGAAACTATTTGCTACGTACGTGTGTGTGTGTGTGTGTGTGTGTGTGTGTGTGTTTAATCTGACAAATAGTATCCAGAATACAAAAAGAACCAAAAATCAGTGACAACAACAACAAAAATCAAAATATAGGTTAATGATTTGAATTTACAGTCAAAAGAAATGTAAACTGGTACATATAGTCATCCTATTTATAAGCTAGCTTTGCTTTTTGAAAATAAAAATCCATACTTATGGTTTATTACAGTATCTTTTTATTTTTATTTATTTTTTTATTTTTTTTTGAGGGCAGTGTCACTGGCCCTCATATGTGGGACCCGAACCGGGGCCGCTGGCCTCCCAAGCCAGCGCCCAACCACCACGCCACTCGGCCGGCCCCTACAGTATCTTTTTAATAACAATTTAAAACCAAGCAGGTATGAAGAGGTAGCAACATGATTATTAACCAATGTTATAGGAAAAGATTAACATTCAGTCTAGATAATCATTTTGGTTCCATTTTATCTTTGACAGTTCTGCTTAATGTAGCAATACTGTGGGCGTTAAGATTTGGAGTTAGAAAACGTTGTATGCTTTTCAAACAAAGATGACCTATTTATAATATGAATATTAACATCTGACAACATTGTACAGTTCTGTAAGAGAAGGATTTCTGTTTTAGTTCTTCAAAATATTTCATAAACAAAACAATTTCATTTTATTTTAAAGTTTATTTGCCTCACTAAGAAGTCCCATCGCATAAAAAAGTTTGTCCAGTAATCTGAAACTTACAACCCTTATAAAAGACACAAGTCCTGAAATGAGTTTGAAAATTCTGTTCAAAGGCTCTTAAAGAAACCAACTCAACAAACTAAGGCAGTTTCAATCTTAGCCAGATTTTAGTCTCCATATGAATGTTTTCCATCTGAGTGGCTTGGCTTGGCGGATCTTGTTGGACGCACCTCAGAAGCCTTGTTAGGAGTGTTAGGAGAAAAATACCCCAAAACCCCACCCACAGCCCACATAAATTTCCCAATGTAGGCCAACCCATAGAAGTGGTTCCAGAATCATCAGGAAGGGCACAGTCATGTCCAGTTCCAGAATAGTCTTTGGCTAAATCTGACCTGTCTGGGCAGGCCAAAGGATAGGGCTCCTCAGCTCTATAGCAAACACTCTCCCTGTCTCCCTACCTCATTTTTCCTGTCTTCCCGGGCATAAATTCAAGCGGTAAGCAATACCCAAAAACAAACTAGACACTGATGTTAGGAAAAGAGGCAATATTCCTAAGAGTATTTTGAAATAGTGTTGCTCAGTAAAAAGTACATAAAATAGGAGTCAGAAAATCTATCTCAAGCTCCACCACTGCCTAACCAGAACATAGCATTTCATTTTGGGCCTCAAGGTCCAGTAAGGAAAAAGTAAAATGCTTGCTAAGATTCTCTTCTAGACCTCTCATTCTGTTATCCTGCCTCCTGAATTTAACTCAAGCATCATCTTTCTTGCTGGGCCAATTTAAAATGACAAAAGCATCAATTTATCAAATATGTTCTATCATTTCCCAAATGAAAACTAGTTAGAATCTGATAACATAACAAAGGATAAAAGTTGTCATTCAAGGATAATTGGTTTTAGGGGCTGTCAAGTTAGACTCTTCATCATTCAATGATGAAGAATATAAATAATAAAAGTTCAGGGCTGGCCAAGTGACTCAGTTAAGAGCGCTAGCTCTTAGCAACAGGGTCACCGGTTCGATTCCCACATGGGCCACTGAGCTGCACCCACGCTGAGATGCCTCTGAGCTTGTGTGAGCACGTGCTCTTAACAATGATTCAACTCCTCCACGGGGTGGTGGGCTGCACTACCCTACTTCACCATAACTAAGATTGAACACAGCACCTTGAGCTGAGCAACTGCCAATGAGGGGCTGCATGGCTCAGTGTGCAACAAGGTTGCTGGTTCAACTCTTCCATGGGATGGTGGACTATCCCCCCTCCTACCCCCCAAATTAGATTGAAAGCGGTGACTGGACTTGGAGCTGAGCTTGTGCCTCCACAACTAAAATTGAAGGACTTGGAGCTGATGGGTCCTGAAAAAACACAATGTTCCCCTCCCCAATTCCCCAATAAAATCTTTAAAAATAAAATAAAATAAAAGTTCAAAGAGACAGTATCTCCAGCCAAATTCATTAAAAAAAAAAAATTTTGATTTAAAACATTATTTAGGAATTCCTAATAGTTGAATGCCACACTGGAAGGGGCACTGAACCAGGTGTTCACAGATCTGGGTTCTAATTCAAGATATGCAACTATTTGTCTAAACTTCAACAAATCACAGTATCTCTTGGCTTCAGTTTCTTCAACTGCAAAATGAAGGAATTAGATAGGCAAGTTTATTTCCTGTTTAAAAATTTAAGATTTAAATATTTCTTTTCAGATGACATCATTCTCTGGGGAGCTAAATTGCTGTTAACAAGAAGAGAAGACTGCATTTATAAAATGCCTTAAAATGTAAAAGTACTTTCATGCCTACTCAAAAACACTGTAGGATACAGATTTGTATCACCATCATTGAGTATTTCATTAAACAAACATCCAGAGAAGAAAAAGAGAAAAGAAAAATTAGTAACTCAGGAAAAAATCCTTAGCTAGAATGCAGATATATTGACCACTGGTCCTCATTGGTTTCCAATCCTATATTCTGTCACGGTCATTGCAAAGGGTCACATATTACTATATTTAGCAACAACTGTTTTAAGAGTGGTGTAAAAAACAACATTGGACATGAAGTTGGATTTTGATAACTTGTGATCTGGATCACTCTCCTGACCAGTAAAAGCATGTCAATAATACCTATCTTTTGGCCTACTATTAGACTGGGCACAAAATGGGACCATGCCTAACATGACAGTGAAAATGAAGGTATCACATAATTGTATTAAATGCAGTCCTCGCTGGGAACTGGCTGGTGATTATCAACTCATTCAAAACTGTGACTACAATCATAGTCACTTCATATTCAGTAGTCTTCCTGCCTACTCCTGTACCTAAATTATCAAGTTCCTTGGAGGACTAGAGGAAAGCAAAACAGTTATTACAGTTGTCTCTCACAATACTTTAGAATTTTTGACCATAGAAGCAGTTTCTTCTGGAAATTCAAGTAGTATATTGTTTCTATAAAGGCATCATGCAGAGCACTAACTAGATCATGGAATTTGGATTCAATTCCGAACTCTGCCACTAACTGATTTTGCAGAAGGCACTCAACTTTTCTTGGTCTGTTTACTTAGGTGTAAAGGTGGCAGTTGACTTGGATAACATTTAAAATCTTTTTATCAAGTCATGTCACTATAGTTTAAGACTGTAAAATACAGACTAACATCTGAAGGCACAAGCATAAATGTAACTTTATTAGCAGTTATCTATCCTTCCATAATAAATCAAATAAGGCTGGTGTCAACCCTTAAATCAGTCTTGTGAACAAAACCACCATTCAAACCCTACATTAAAAGATGCATCTTGTTGTTACTTGCCAAGCAGCCGAAGCTTTAGATTTGGGTGTTTCTCCAATGAAGAGTAGCCAGGGGACAAGGGTCAATTGAGTCCACATAAGTACTGATTCTTAACATAGAAAGTTAATTGACCCACACACACTAAATTAGCAGCAGGTTCCAATCATGAGAATGGAAATGGTAGTGGGAAAGGGGGGAATTAACTTGTTTTCACTCCTAATTCATCCTAAACTACTGTGAGCATTAAAAGCTAGACTTACACATCCCAATCTAATTTACTATAAAACCTTTCCATATGGGTCTCCACGTTTCAGCACCTGAATTTCTCCTTCTGCATAATGAGGTAAGTACTCTTTGTCTATGTTAGGATAGGATCATGCAATTTAAGAAAAAGAATCTGTATCCAACTTCTGCACAGTTGCATCTTACCTTATCTTACCTGAGGGTTAGGTTCTCAAGTCATCTCTTAAATATTGTGTAGTCAAAATAAGCACTGAGAAACTGTTAAATCACCAGGATTTAAGCTGCTGGGACTCAGACAAAAAAAAAAAAAAATAGCTATTTCATTCTCTTCACATGTGTGCTAGGGCCTCCCTTTCCCTGGGACAGTGAAGGCCAAGGTCTACTTTAAAAGAGGTCAGAACACTGGGTAAATATTGCAATTTATCTCTCTTTTTTTTTTAATAAGTAGTTGCATTAGCAGAAGTTAAACATTCAGTCAATGGTACACCCAAAAATTGGACAGGCCCTTTATCTGTCGTCATTAACAAGAATCTTCAAAACTCTAGAAGAACAATTGGGGGGGAGTCTCCTGTGTATTGCTTTCGTTATATTTGATTACGATCTGACGTTTCACCTGTGACTTGCAGATAAAAGTAGGTAAACAGATGTTGCCCTTGGGCATCAGAGTACTAATTCCAGTCATACGCAAACATTTTATGGACATACGATTTCATAATTTGAGGGCAATCTACCTGCATCAGAGAAAAGCCAACTTTGCAGGTCTGCTCATGGCCACCAGTGAAGTTCTGTCAGCAGGCATGACATGCAGGCATGGAGACATAAGGAGAGCGTCACACTTCCTCAGGCCCTGGGTCACCCCTGGGGGGCTAAAGGTAGCTACACTTTGCATGAGAAATTCACCACACACACACAAGCAAGCTTCAACCCCTGGCATCTGGGCGAGGGTCACCTCGGCAGTGCGGAGACTTACAAGACTCCACCATGTGCCACAGACCCAAAAACTTCTGAGGAAAGCAGAAATGACCACATGAAAAGTGCAGGCAGGACCTCCAACACGAGGAGGGTCGGTGGCGCTGGGAGGCTCCACACCACCCCGGAGAAGGGGGGACAGTTCTTAGGCAGTCAGGACGCTAACGCCAGCAAGCGGGCAGCTCTGGCTCTCGCCCTTTCGCATTACCTGACGGACGTCATGGCTTCACCTTCCTGCCCCACACCAACAGCGCTCGCGTCCGATGCTCGGCGTCCGCACGGGCAGCGGCAGCAGCAGGTACCACAGCAACTGCTCCTTTGCTCAGGCACTCAGCGACCGGGAGCGCGTCCTCACACACCCCGTGCGCGGGCGGCCCCCGCCCAGCCGGCCCCGCGCGCTGATTGGCCGCGCCTGCAGGGGGCGGATGCTCCGCCCCGCACTCGCGGCCGGAGATGAGCCCCAGGCACCAAGGGCCACCGAGAGCCGCCCGCGCGTCTGGTGCCTGCTCGCTGGCGCGCGGGCTAGCGGGCTGGCTAGCGGGCGCGGTGGCCATCTTGAGTCTTGGTCACAGCGTTCCCCGCTCTCTCGGTTTACTGTGCATGAGGTCGGATGCCCGCCTCAAAAATGGCCGCCCCGACTGGCAAGCGACCTATCAGTCACATGGCCCTGTTCTACCTCGGCGAACTCTGGTCGCTTAAGCGGGACATGGGACAGGGACGCGCTCAGGGCAATCTTCGGGGATGGGGTTTAAGAGCCTGCAGAACGCACCTGCAGAAGAAAAGCAGCAACCGTCTGGGAGATAGCCCGGGGAACAGCAAACACGTGGCAACAGCAGCACCATATGTTAAATTCGAACTCGCAGCTTTAAGAGTCAATTGCTGATGCCGGTGGTCCCCAAACTCTCTTGGACTTCAGAAACACTTAAAATAGCTTATTTAATATGGAAGTGTCAGGGACTCACTGTAAACTTTGTGAATCAGAATCTAGAAGGGTGAGGCCCTGGCCTTGGTATTTTTAATGAACGTGTCCAGGTGATCCAGGTACACATACAAAGTTTAAAACCTCTTGGCCAAACAAGCCCACTTAGACTATCCTGCTTGCCACACTTGTCAGATTACCTCACTTTTCTGAAGTGTGCAGTGCTCTGAAACGCATCTAATGCCATAGAGGGTAAAAGTTAGAAGGACCCTAAGCTAACTCCTGGCCCTAATCTTACAATTCAGAGAGGTTATAGGGTTAAGAAACTGATTCTGAACCACTAATAAAAGGCAAGTAAGTCAATTCCAACTGCAGGAAGGAATGGGGGGGGGGGGTTGGGGGGGGAGAGGAAATCAGTAAATGCTTTATGACTTAAATAGCTATTTTTTTTTTTTTTTTTAGGGCAGTGTCACTGGACCCTCATATGTGGGACCGAACCAGGGCCGCTGGCTTCCCAAGCCAGCGCTTAACCACTGCGCCACTCGGGCAGCCCTTAAATAGCTATTCTTGAGTCCCTCTTTATTCTCCGATATTTATGTTAACAGACTCCAACTGCCAGTGGCATTCATTTACTTACCGTATAGGATGGTGATCAATTCCATAGATCTGAAATCAGTTGCATTAGAAACACAACTTGTGATAGTGAATGTGGCTAATGTGACCAGAACTGAATTCTTTATTTAATTTTAATTAGTTTACATTTTAAAACCAAAGCAATGTAAAATATTTTTCCATTAAACACAATTTGGTTTTCATTGGACTGCATTTCCCCTTTTAACTGTTGAAAATTTCTCATTCAAATTGAGACAATGTAAATATAAAATACATACCAGATTTTTCAAGACTTAGTACAAAAATACATAAGATGTCTCATTAATAGTTTTATATTGATATAAAATTTTGCTATATTGCGTTAAATAAAATACATTAAGGTTATTTTAAACCATTTCTTTATACTTTTTTTAATGTGGCTACTAGAAAATTTAAAATTGTACACATCTTGGGCCGGCGAAGTGGCTCAGTTAGTTAAGAGCTGGCTCAAGAGTGTGAGCTCTGAGCAACAGAGTCTCCAGTTTAATTCCCCTCCTGAGCTGAACTGCTGCTGAGCTGCCAACAGGTGGCAGGATGGCTCAGCTAAAAAAAATGAATGAATGAATGAATGAATGAAATAAAATTGTGTGCATGTTACATTACAATTTTACTGGAAAGTGCTGTTCTATTAAGTTAGCCTGGCTTCTTTTTTTACTTATCATTGCTCTTGTGACCAAATAATTATGTCCACAAAATGAAATTGGCAGAAACACGTTTATACATATCTACGGTTCCTTGCTAACCATATAACACATCAAATATTCCAAAAATTTTCAGGTTTCCTTCAAAAATGCTATTTTTTAAGTATTGTTCTTATTAATTTGGGAAATGCCTATCCAGAATGAAACCACAGACTATAAATCTGATGTGTTCAGCCCATGATGAATGGCTGTTAAAAACAGAGCTATACTTAGCTGATTGAGACTTTGATCAAAAGCTCACAAGCAGAATCAGTCTATGTATTGTTCCTCTGGATTTAAACAGGATCTAAATCAAAGAAGCAGAAGACAGCAATTTGAAATGGTGGAAACACTGACTAATTCAACAGTTGCCCTCCTCCTCTTATGGAAAATGTTGATAACCCACACAATTAAAAGTCAAACCAGGAAAAATCCTTAGAAAGGATTTCAAAGACTCAATGTAACTTTTAATACGGGATGTAGTATGGTGCTTTTCAAACTTTAATATTCATACACAGCACTTGAGGGATCTTGTTAAAATAAGGATTTGACTCAGTGGTCTTTGTAGCCAAGATTGCAATTCTTTATGTACCCAGATCTCACCAATTGCATCTGGTTTGTGGGTCACGCTAAGTAGCAAAACTGTAAAGGAAGAAAAACACATGGTTTGGAACTACCTGAGTTCCTGTTGGCTGTATTATCTTAGACTGTCTATCAGTTTACCCATTACATGCTTTTTAGGGCATTAATTAAAACTTAATTCTAGGGGCTGGCCTAGTGGTGCTCAGTTGGTTAACAGCACGAGCTCTGAGCAACAGAGTCGCTGGTTCGATTCCCACATGGGCCAGTGAGCTGCACCGGAGCTGAGCTGCCAACAGGTGGTAGGACTAACCACTGAGCAGTGGTTAGAGCGTGTGTGCTTAGCAACAAGGTTTCTAGTTGGACTCCCGCATGGGATGGTGGGCTATGCCCACCTGCATCTAAGATTGAACAGGGCACCTTGAGCTGAGCGGCAGGGCCTTCCATAACTAAGACTGAAGGACAATAACTTGGTTGTTCCCCTTCCCCAATTCCCCAATAAAATCTTTAAAAAAAATTTAATTCTAGTAAAGTGTCTAACAGAGTCCTTGGCACATGGCTCTGATTATTACTTTCTTATTATCAAGCTAGTTAAATTACAACTCTGGAAAGCATGATAAGAAAGCTAAGGGCCGGCCGAGTGGCACGGTGGTTAAGCGCTGGCTTGGGAAGCCAGCGGCCCCGGTTCAGTCCCACAAATGAGGGCCAGTGACACTGCCTTCAAAAAAAAAAAAAAGAAAGCTAACATGGGGCCGGCTGAGTGGCATGGTGGTTAAGAGCTGGTTTGGGATGCCAGCGGCCCCGGTTCAGATCACACATGTGAGGGCCAGTGACACTGCCCTCTAAAAAAAAAAAAAAGAAAGAAAGAAAGAAAGCTAGCATGAATGTGGCCCTGTGAAAATAAAATGCATAAAATGCACTTTGCTCATGCCTAACATACCTTAGTAACTCTCACTTTTGATTTTTTTTTTTTTTTTTTTTTTTGAGGGCAGTGTCACTGGCCCTCATATGTGGGACCCAAACCGGGGCCATTTGGCATCCCAAGCCAATTCTTAACCACCACGCCACTCGGCCAGCCCTCACTTTTGATTTTTTTACAAAAAAGTTTTAAAACTAATTTTGGTACCAAAACAGCTATACTTGAAACTTTATTTTTTAAACAAATATACTATTGTAAATTCTGTGTCATTAAGGGAAGACAAGGGCGTGCAATATTCAATCAAATTAAAGCCATATCACATTCAAAAATTTTTTTAAAACCTTATTTTTTGGTGATGCTTTGCATCTAACTTAAAACTTTAAGTGTTTTTTTTACATAATCAGTCAACAAAACTTGCAAAAAAGTTTATTATTATTATTATTATTTTTTTTTTTTTTTTTTTTTTTGAGGGCAGTGTCACTGGCCCTCCTATGTGGGACCAAACCAGGGCCGCTGGCTTCCCAGGCCAGCGCTTAACCACCACGCCACTCGGCCGGCCCAAAAGTTTATTATTTTTAAATGTATATTGATACAAGTACATTTCAGCAGTTATGGACACTAAAATGTTATTTCAGCAAAGAGGGCTCATGTGTGATTGTCCTTTCAAAGTCAATTACATAGAGACAAAAGTAAAGACCTGTTTTTCCAGGTAATAGGGGTTCTTTTTATTCACAGCATCTGTTTCCTCAGTCATGCTCTTTTTTCAATCTTTCCCTACCCTCTCTTCCACCCACACTTTCCCAATACACACACACACACACACACACACACACACACACAAACACACACACACACACACACAGAGGTTAGCTACTGTGTAACTACTATTTAAACTCTTTTGATCAATTTTTTAAGCAATTTATTCCAACTCTACTCTTTTTATTTTAGGGAAAAGCAGCAAAATGAAATTTTAAACTTCATTAACCTTATAATTTATTTAAATAGTTGAATCAACATAAGTGGATCAAAATAGTCTGCTCTTGAGAAGATAGATAAATAAATATTCTATCTGCATTATCTAAATCATGTGGTTAGTCTGCTGCTATAAAAACAGATAGCTAACCCCAAAACATTAAGTGCCTCTAAATAACAAATATGTGCACTCACCCTACTAATCTTTTCAAAACATGCTTCAAGCCCCAAAATAATAGCAAAGTCGTCTTCAAACATAACTAGTTTCTGGTTAAGGGTGCAATAAAACAAAACCTTTCTCTCTTTTTTTCTTTTTCTCTTTCCTTCTTCCAGGGGGTTAAAACAACCCTTCTTTTTATTATTATTTTTTTCTTTTCTGCCATCTTGGTCCATCTTCAAAACAAGTACTTTCATACATTGTTAGTGGGAGTTTAAATTAGCACATTTCTAGAAACTTTTACAGCAATATGTGTCAACAATTCCATTTTTGGGGCAACTATTGTAAATAAAATAGAAATATCTGAACAAAGATTTTGTATACTTATTTCAGCATTAATAATAGCAAAAATTTGTTATATCCTAAATAACCAAAAATAGGGCAATGGTTAAATAAATTACATAAGAATGTTGGAGTTATGATAAAATATTTCCAAAGACTTTTTAAGAATGTACAAAAATGCTCATGATACGTTAAATGAAAAATGCAAAACAAAAGGAATATAAAGTATGATCTTAACTTTGTTTAAAATATATATACACACATATATATACACATGCCATAAATGCACAGAAAAAAGATTGGTAAAAAACACACCAGGCTTCCCCAAGATGGCGGCCGCTAAAGATGCTTGTGGCTCAGAAGTGGTTGCAGGGATCGGGCGGCGGTAGCACCTAGGGATTCCGGAAGCCGTGTTTGTGGAAGATGTAGATTCCTTCATGAAACAGCCCGGGAATGAGACTGCAGATATAGTACTAAAGAAGCTGGATGAACAGTACCAGAAGTATAAGTTTATGGAACTCAACCTTGCTCAAAAGAAAAGGAGACTCAAAGGTCAGATTCCTGAAATTAAGCAGACTTTAGAAATTCTAAAATACATGCAGAAGAAAAAAGAGTCCACCAGTTCACTGGAGACCAGGTTCTTACTGGCAGATAACCTGTATTGCAAAGCTTCCGTTCCTCCTACTGATAAAGTGTGTCTGTGGTTGGGGGCTAATGTAATGCTTGAATATGATATTGATGAAGCTCAGGCATTGTTGGAAAAGAATTTATAGACTGCCACAAAGAATCTTGATTTTCTTGAGGAAGACCTTGACTTTCTTCGAGATCAATTTACTACTACAGAAGTCAATATGGCCAGGGTTTATAATTGGGATGTGAAAAGAAGAAACAAAGATGAGTCTACCAAGACCAAAGCATAATGCTGGCAATGAAAAATGTGGTTCAGTTTTCCAACATGTTATTTGAAGTACCCCAAAGTTTATCCTTAGAGGTTGAGTTGATTTTTAACAGTAAGAATAATTAAACCTTTAAATGTGTTATTTTAAATACCCCAAAGTTTATCTTTAAAGGTTGATTTGTTTTGTAACAGTAAGAATGAATAATTAAACTTTCAGAAAAGGTAAACACCATTTTATTTATTTATAAAAACAAAATTAGTTTCACATATTTTATGAAATTAGCAGTATTTTTATTTCTTAGTTTTTTGCATTTCCAACAAAGTCAATGCTGCTTTCATGATTTTTTTGTTTGTTTGTCATAAGAAAAATGTTAGCTAAAAACTGAGGTATGCTATGAAAGCTGAATTCTGAATAGTTTAGCAGTTTACTTTTTCTTTATTTGATGTGGTTAAACCAGTTTAGAAGTAGGAAAAATAGTTTGAATATTTGCAAAATTGTTTTTCTTTAGTATATGTGCGGCTTTATCTTCCTCTGTTGCTATTATTTGTCTTACATAAATGGAGTTTCACGAATTACTGCTTAGCCGATTACGTCTATTATAATATCCTGTACTTTTTAGGAATTGGTAATTTGCCTTCCTAAACAGTAAGAGAGCTATTGTGACAATATTTTTTTCTTACCTTAAATAAGTGCTCAGTGTCTTTGCAATGCCAACATAAGGGAGATTTCAGCCAACATGAAATAACAAAATTACCCACTTAAAACTCTTGGCTATGGCAATTTTGTATTTAACAGTTCTCTAAAGCAGCTGAAAAGGATTATTAAGATAAATATAAATCTGCAATGGTTGAAAAGATTTATGAACTTTTTTTTATTTATGATAAAGCCTCATAGAAATAGGAGAAAATCACGATGGACAGCTATTGATACGGTGGCTAGTAGTAGGTGTTCCAGAATCGGGTAAAACACAAATGTATTATTCCATCTCCATATAGTAAAAAGTGTACTTGTACAATGTTTTGTACTTGTATTTCATGATATTAAAACACTGAAGTTAAAAAAAAAACAAAAACAACACACCAAAATATTATTATTGCTTTCTCTGAAAAGTGAGACTATGTGTAATTTTTACTTCTTTATATTGACCTAGGTTATAAATTTTCTACTATACATTGGTTTTATTAGCATAAAACTTTTATAATTACTATTAAATTTTAATTATATTTCTGAAATGCTTGAAAAATACAAAAATTATTCCTACTCTTTATTAAAATCTGTATTTTTTTAAATCATAACCATCAAAACTATTCTTATTTTTAGAGGAACTGGGTTTATTTTATCAATGTCTCATCTTTTCATGTGTAAAGATTTTTTTAAGACAGAAATAACAAACATAAATTGTCTTTATGATTTTCTTGGTAGACTTTAAATCTTAACTTAACAAAAGTTAAAAGTATGAATACCACTTTTAGAGCTTTGCATAGCCTTTAATAGGCAGCTGTCACAACATCCTATGTGGAATGTCTTCCCCGCATGTTACTTAAAAATACATCTTCTAGGGCCAGCCGAGTAGCGTGGTGGTTAAGAGCTGGCTTGGGACGCCAGGGGGCCCGGTTCAGATCCCACATATGAGGGCCAGTGACACTGCCCTCTACAGCTAAGATGATGAACAACAGCTCCACCTGAAGCTGGGCTGCCGTGAATCCCCAGGACGGCATAGCCGCAGCCCCTGCTGCAGTGGGCTGCCACAGGCTACAGTGAGTGACCAGCAGCCAGCGTGAGCGCCTGGCAGCCGGTGTGAGCTGCCAAGAGCCGCTGTGAGTGGCCATCCAGAGGCCGGCGACCAATCTGCCTCACCCAAGAAGAGCGCAATGATGATACCAACATAGGCCAGTGAAGCAACGTCCTCCACAGCTAGACTGAAGAAAAAAAGGACAGCAACTTGTGTGTTCCCCTTCCCCGGTTCCCCAGTGCTGTTTCCCTCCCCCAATTCCCCAATAAAATCTTTTAAAAAAACAAAAAAATACATGTTCTCATTTCATATGAATTACAATATTGACCAAAATAATATTTTTAAAATAATCTATATCATATTCCAAAAAGAGAAATTTCTTAAGACTTCTCTCCCTAAAATAAATAGTGTGTCATTGCATAAATTTCAAGAGCCTAGGAATCAGGAGCTGGAAATTCTAATCCTGAAACTACCAAAAAACGTTATGCCCTTTGACCATCAGTTTCCTTATCTGAAACACAGGGAGCTTGTTACAGGTGACATCTCAGGTCCCTTTCAGTTCTTACTGGACAAGGAAAGAAAAAAAAATATCCACTTGTGTCTCAACACACATTGGGGGTTTTTTAGAGTTGATCTGTTTTAATGCAATAAAATGCATGCAATTTTAGTTAACTTTCATTATGGACAAAGTTATTCAAAGAAACACTGCTAAATATATTAGCTCTTTCCCAGAAGGCATAAGAGGTCTACTATTTTTATTTCCTTTAATTATAATCTGTGGATTCTTATGTCACATTTCACTTGAATATTACATATTCAAACAGAATGTAATCTTTAAATGGAACCTGACAATTTATTTCCCAGGAGAATTTGAAGAATATAATAACATTTGATTGACTGAACTTTATTTAGTAAGAATTCTTAGCAAAACTCCCTCCCAGGAACACCTACGCAGTGCTTCTTTATTTTCAATGAGCTACAAATCTCTGAAACTCAAAGAAAACCTCCAATCTAAAAGTACAGGATAACTGTGTTTCCCAATTATTTATGCTGCCAAGAAGATATTTTTAAATTATACAACTGAACAAATAATCCAATTAAAAAATGGGCAGAGGACCTGAATAGACATTTCTCAAAAGAGGACATACAGATGACCAACAGACATATAAAAAAATGCTCAACATCACTAATCATCAGAGAAATGCAAATAAAAAACACAATGAGGGCTGGCTGAGTGGTGCAGTGGTTAAGAGCTGGCTTGGGATGCCAGCGGCTCCGGTTCAGATCCCACATGTGAGGGCCAGTGACACTGCCCTCTTAAAAAAAACAACAACAAAAAAAAAAAAACACACAATGAGATATCACTTCACATGACTTCAAATGGCTATCATCAACAAGACAAATAATAGCAAGTGTCGGGGAGGCTGTGGAGAAAACAGAACCCTCATACACTGTTGGGAATGCAGATTGGTGTAGATGCTATGGAAGGCAGTGTGGAGATTCCTCAAAAAATTAACAACAGAATTACCACATGACCCAGCAATCCCTCTCTTAAATATCTACCTAAAAAATCGGAAAACATTGATCCATAAAGATATATGTACTCTGATGTTCACTGCAGCTTTATTTATGGTGGCCAAGACAAGAAAAACAACCAGTGTCCTTCGATAGGTGATTGGATAAAGAAGTTGTAGTATATATACACAATGGAATACTATTCTGCCGTAAGAAAAGATGAAATAGTGCCATTTGCGACAACATGGATGGGTCTTGAGATTATAATGCTAAGAGAGATAAGTCAAACAGAAAAAGTCGAGAACCATATGATTTCAATGATATGCGTTTTATAAAACTGAAAACAACAAAATTACAAGAAAAACAAATGAAGAAACAAAACTCACAGACACAGACAATAGCTTACTGGTTACCAGAGGGTAAGTGGAGAGGGGGTGGTAGATGAGGATAAAGGGGAGCAAACATATGGTGATAGAAAGAAAACGGACTCTGAGTGGTGAACACACAATGTGATATATAGATGATGTATTACAGAATTGCACACCTGCAACTTATGTAATTTTGCTAACAACTGTCACTCCAATAAGCTTTAATTAAAAAAAAATTATACAACTGAATAGCACTATCATTTCATAGAAGAAAGGGCACTGTAACATAAAAATGTATGGAGGGCATAACAGAATAAAGAATACCCCTTCCCAAAGTATTGTTGGTAATCTGATGAAGTATATTTTCTATATAAAAGATTTTTCTTATTTTTACTTCACCATAGATCTGGTCTGTGGTACTTCACAAAACAAGCTTTTAGGAATCCTTCACTCATTAACTCCACAAATATTTCGTGAGCATCTACCACTCAAGACACTACAGATTCATCAACAATCAAGAACATGAACTGCCCTTACAGAACTTCTATTCTAAGGATGCGATATAAATGAATAATCAAATAAACAAAGAACACATCAAATGATCATTAAGTGCTGTGCAGAGAATTAAAACCGGCAGATCAAAGTAGAGAAAGTCTAGGTTAGATTGGGTGGTCAGGGGAGGCCTACAGAGGGGAGAAGTGAATGACAAATAGAGCCAGGTGCCAGAAGAGCAGTCCTGACAGATAGCACCGAAGGGATAACTGGAAAGCCGGTGTGAAAAAAGGCGAGGGCGAGAAGCAGGCTGTGGCCAGAGCAAGCAGCAGATCATCCTAGCTTTTATGAGTCTAAGAAATTTTGGTTTTGTTATAAGCATGACAGGAAGCCACTGTAATTAAGTATTAAACAGAGGAATGACAAGATCTGATTTTAGTTTAAAGGATCACCCTACTTATAATGTTGTAAATGGACTACAGGAGCATGAAAGCAGGAAGACCGAATTAAGTCTTTTATAATAATACAGACGACAGAGAGAAACAGATGGACATTTTGGAGGTAGAATGACAGGACCTGCTAATGGACTAGATATCAGGGCCTAAGGAAAGGAAGGAATCAAGAGTAACTCCTACATTTTGGACTAAATTGGGTAAGCGGTGCTGCCATTTACTGAGATAAATGGAGCAAGCAAGAAAGAAGCACAGAAGACTGGAATTCTAGGGAGAGATCAGGAATGAAACAAATTTTTCTCCACAGTCTTTCTTACTGTATAGTGCCTACTGTTTTCTACTGATAGATTAAAAATAAATGTCCAGAACGTATATGCAGTTAGTTTCATTTGAACCCTAAGAGGGTAACTAGTCTACTTTGGCAATCAGCTGCTAGCAGGTTAAGTATATAAGTAGACTAGGTAAAATTTACTAAGTGCAAATATGTGCCAGACATGCTATATATCTTTCAAGTACTATCCCATTTGAATTTACAAAGACCTACCAGGAGATATTTTATTATCAGCATTTTACAGATGAAGAAATTAAAGCTCAAAGAGGTTAAAAAACTTGCCCAAAGTTCACACATTACAGAACAGAAATCCAAAGTCTGATATTCTGACTCCAGAACTGGGGCTAATTATCACTACACACGGTGTCACTAGAGTAAGTCCAAGGTAGTCTGATCTCTGAGTGAGACCTTTATAAATATCCACATTTCAGACCACCACTCCATGATTTCACCCATAATATACAGTGATCCAGTGACAGCTTTCTGATTAGCTGGAGCACCATATGAAATACTTTCAGAAATTGCTTCATTTCGGATTACACTCATTCACAGGTTAAATCTGAGCAGCCAATGAATCTGCCATTTTTGTCTTTAATTTAGCCAAGACTCCTAATTGTCACCAAGAATCATCTTAGATGATTCTTCATTTTTAAAATTTCAACCACAACTTCATTTCTGTCAAAATCACAAGAGTTATGTTTTTGACAAATAAAAAACATTTTTTTAAGGGCCGGCTGAGTGGCGCGGTGGTTAAGAGCTGGCTTGGGAAGCCAGCGGCCCCGGTTCGGTCCCACATATGAGGGCCAGTGACACTGCCCTCAAAAAAAAAAAAAAAATTTTTTTTAAATCTCTGTTCAAGAATTTAGGGGCACACAATGAGTAGCAAGTAGCTAAATGTACTATTATTAAGCTAAGTAAATCCCTCCATCCTACCCATTCCGCTTATGTGAATCAAATTGAGGCTTCAGTAAAATTACAAATTATTTCTTATCAAAATCTTTCAAGACTCAGAAGTTAAAACCACAAATGTTCACAAAAGTTTCCACAGTTTAAAAAAAAATTACTGATAGAATCCATGGGTATATTCTTTTTCTAACTCCTAGTGTGTATCATTTCCTACATAGGAGTAAAAATAAATATGGTCTTAAATTGAATGTACAGTTTTATCTGAAAAATGTCCCAAGAATTAATCATTTCTACTTGATTATTATATAAATGATGGAACTGGTTTCTAGAAAGTTTTCTTTTATTCAATGTTTTTGTTTTCCCTCTAAGAGGGAAACAATATGAACCAATAGTCCCACAGTCTCCACTGAAGATTGACCTAGGATTGAAGGTCCTATCTTCACTCAACCTCAAGGGCAGAGGCCCATCTTCTCTCATAATCTGTAGAACAGGACACAGATTGGCACTGACTCTACCTAAAGACTGACCAGAAAATGGATTTTAGGTTGCAGTGAGAAATAGGGTGACATTTACAGCAAAGCTCCTCACCATAGACTTAAGATAGAATGTTCTTCTGCAATGAGTAGGCATTTAAAATTGAAAGGCTTGGAGGTTTATATGGTAGTGATGGGGGTGAAGGTGGTAGTGATATTAATAATAATCTCAGTGTTGCTAGGAAAGATGGGAGTAAAGAAGTACAAAGAGCCCACTAAAACTATTGCATTTGAAAAAAATGTAGTCTTTGAAGTGTCTTTCCTCATGTATGTAACACAACAGAAATTCTAAGTCAAAAGGAGTTAAAACTATAGCTATAAATATATATGTATCCACACACATACACACACACACACACACACACACACACACACACACACTATAGCACTCCTTGGAGTGCTTTCAATGGAGATCACTTCACCCTGTACTTACTTGATGGGATTGTGCAGTCTCTAGTGAAAAGGAAAGAATCATTAGCTTTTGGGGTGTGTTGCAATGAAGATTTCCTGATGCTTTACTAAATATCTGAGAGAATCAGGCATGAAGACATTAAGAATGAATTTATGATTTCCTCAATGGCTGTAAAAGACACTCACTGAGAAATACAATATGATAAGGCTATCAATATCAGGGTTCATACTGTATGGACATGCATGCATGCATATGAAATATTCCAAAAATTGCTATTTTGGCAATTTTTATAACTAAGCATCTATAACTTCACATTACTTTGCTAGGAATTAAGATATAATCCTCACAATGCCTATTTATAAATTTAAAATACATTTAAGTTCTCCCAATCCCATTTTACCTTTGGGTATGTTTTAATATTTATTTTAAAATACTGGCATTTAGGGCCGGCCGAGTGGCACATTGGTTAAGAGCTGGCTTGGGACGCCAGCAGCCCCGGTTCAGATCCCACATATGAGGGTCAGTGACACTGCCCTCTACAGCTAACAACAGCTCCACCTGGAGCTGGGTGTGCGAGCCCGGGCAACGGTGTAGGCTGCAGCCCCTGCGCCAGTGGGCTGTCATAGGCCACAGCGAGTGGCCAGCAGCCAGTGTGAGTGAGCTGCCAATAGCCGTCCGTGATAAGCAACCATCCAGAGGCTGGCGACCGATCTGCCTCATCCAGGAAGAGTGCAATGACGATACCAACATGGGCCAGTGAAGCAACATCCTCCGCAATTAGACTGAAGAACAAAAAGACAGCAACTTGTCTGTTCCCCTTCCCCGATTCCCATTTTGGGATAGAAAACCAAAATCACTGTGAAAAATACATTTGCTTTGTAACCTTGTATTTTATACACATACATAACAAACAATGTTTCACAAAGCAATACTTAACCCTCACCACATTCAATGCACTGATTATTTTCTATTCTATTTTCTTTTTATAAAATACCAATTGTGCTACACCCAAATTGATTCATGTTGTCACTTGAAAAGTATCTTAGTCTCTACTGCTCACTTCACAGGAGCATACACGTTTGACAGAAACTTTAAAGGGCCCCGGATGCCCTGACTCCTAATCCAAAGCTCTTCTCCTTGCACCATGCTAGCAGCCCATGGATATTCCAGTTCATAACAAGAAGTTTCTCACAAACTCTCACATATACACCTCAGAGCTGGGTGAAAAGCTGAAAAGCTGAGATGTCTAATATTGGAGGTTATGTAGAAATCAGAAATAGCTAAGAGGAATTGAACCTTTTACCTCCCAGTTCCTATTCACAAATATGTATTTCCTGCCCACTACTTCCTTTTTCTTATGGTTATCAAGCATTATGAAATTAAGATTTTTAAATACGGGATTCCCAACTATCCAAAAGTAGGGTGTTCCTATGAACCCTTCCATAAGCTGAAATGGCATCAAGGGAAGAAGCAATTTCCTTAGGACACAGCTTACTAACGGATGTACAAAATACATGGAGATAAAGCATAGATGCTCACATAGTTCAAAGCTATCATGGCTTCATGCTGACATGTTGAGTGTGGTTTCCGGGAAGGAGCTTGGCAGGGCCACTCTCACTGTTCAGGGTACACGCTGCCTCTTTAACGTGTCACTGCAAAACAAACTCTGAATGCTAGTTTTGCTTTTTGCCCTTTTTCATAAAAGTTTTGAAAAGCCTCTTTGGATTTCACAGGTACTAATGTAGATTTTTCGTAAAATCAAAATGGTGTAAAGCAAATTTTTAAAAAGCAGTGGATACCTATATCAGTTGAATTTAATGAAATGTTATAGTCCTATTCTTAACAGTAGGCTAACTGAACATGTTGTCGTTTATTTAAAAAGGTTGCTTTTTAAAAATTATTTGTAGGAGGTCCAAGGCTAATTGTGACGGTAGGTCATTTTTAATGAAAAAGTTTCTCATTTCTGCCATCTCAAATCTGGTAGGACATTTTTGTAGGATTTTAAATTACAAACAGTGTTAAAAGATTCATAGCTTCTTAAAAGATTATTACAAATTGTTTCATGTATAATATAGGAATACTTTTTGAAGCAAAAAGTCCTGCTTAATTTTTTAAATCATATAAATCATGTTGATTCCTGTTCCTGTTGTTTCTACAATACCTGAGCATTGCAGCTAATTACTAAAAATCTTACAATAAAACAGATCCAGGTTTGAATCCTATTTCTGTCACTTACTGTGTAATCTTGGTTACGTTAAACTGTCTGAATAGTAATGGTTATCTCATAATAATAACACTAATGTCATAAGATTCAAATTATTACTGTCAGGGAAAAAGTCTCCAAAATCTCCAAAGTAAATTAAAACTCATTAGAAATTGTCTTTTTAACTGGAATACTTTAACTTTTAATCATAAGCAAAATTAATTTGCCCAAGGCTTTTAATTAGAAAACACAATCTGCTCAAAGTTCAATGAGTTAATTCATTTGCAAAGCTTACCATTAAATATATCCCACAGGGAATATTTATTCTTGGGAAGGAAAACTACATATGTGTAAATAAGAACTTGAAAGACAGAAATCTAAACAAGGCTACTAAACACACTGCCACAGGTTTTCTTTAAATAGTGTGCTTATCTAGCACATTCAGAATTCATTTTGACAAGTTCTCAACTTGTACCTTCATAGTGTAATATAAACAGCAAGCAATATGAGTCAGAAGTCCTGAGTGCGAAATGAGAGCTCACTATTTAGAGACTCAGCCTCTCTGGGTCTATTTTCCTCAGGTAAAGACAGTTACCTGGTGGCCTTCTTGTAAGGATCAATAAGAAAAGGTAAGTGAAAGTGCCTGACGTATACTTTAAATATATTATTCTTATCTTTAAAAAAAAAAAAAACTTCTAAGAAAATACTTCATTTCTTGTTCCAGAGCATAGTAAATGGGAAGTAATACGACTTGGGATCAAATCTCACCTCAGATAGATATTTAACAGCTTTAAGTAACTAGCTGTGTTACCTGACTGATATCACTTAGCCTCTCTGGGCTTCAATTCTCTCAACTGTACACTGTAAGTCTTTTTTTTTTTTTTGAGGGCAGTGTCACTGGCCCTCACATGTGGGACCGAACCGGGACCGCTGGCTTCCCAAGACAGCTTAACCACCGCGCCGCTCGGCCGGCCCTTACACTGTAAATCTTAGACTGATTTTAACCAAGGGTAAACTGACTCAACCAAGGGTATAAGTCTGCATCATTTCTACAGCTTAACAGCTTTAATCTTAAACAAAACTAAGAACTAAAAATGTTAACTAAGGTCTCAGTTCTATTTAGGAAAAATAATTTCTGAAAAGCACGTTCAAAGAGGTTTCAAAAATCCATGAAATTTGAAATTGTGAACTATCATTTAAAAGGCCATATCTGGCTGATACTGAGATTTGCTGTTGTTTTCACACCGTAATTATTGGGTTGTCAAAAAAGTCATGACGTATTTTTTCTGTTTTTCATTGCAAAAATGCGTCGACTTTTCCAAGAACTCAATACATGATTTGCAAGAAGCCTCAACTCTGGAAGGTCCCACCCTACCTGGAAATTTGTACTCTTGGCCATCTTCTCCTACCTCTGCTACTCCCTCCACTCCCACCAGTTCACAAACAGTCTTTGGAAATACCAAAATATATTCTCAAAGGTAAAGGCTAAGAAAGGCTACTTTAAGCCGTTTCATAGGTATAAAGAAGCAACATCGTGGCCAACAATAAATCATTTAAAGAGCTCTGAATCTGACTATCTACAGGATATTAACAAGTCTTTCCGGAATGTGGTTTAAGCTTGACATAGAACTCAGGTGAAAGGTCTCTGGTGCATGCGCGAGCGCGTGCGTGCGTGCGTGCGTGCGTGCGTGTGTGTGTATGTGTGTGTGTTTCCATCAGTGGAAAAATACACTCCTCTTCCCTTATTTGTGCTGAATCTGGGAGAGGAATGTTACACAAAGAGGGGAAGAAGAGTGCTAAAGAAGGGATGCCTGGGGCCGGCCGAGTGGCGCATTGGTTAAGCGCTGGTTTTGGGATGCCAGCGGCCCGGGTTCAGATCCCACATGAGGGCCAGTGACACTGCCCTCTACAGCTAACAACAGCTCCACCTGGAGCTGGGCTGTGCGAGCCCCGGTGATGGTGTGGGCTGCAGCCCCTGCTGCAGTGGGCTGCCATAGGCTACAGTGAGCGGGCCCGCAGCCAGCGTGAGCGGCTGGCAGCCAGCGTGAGCTGCCAAATGCCGCGATGAGCGACATCCAGAGGCCAGCGACCGATCTGCCTCATCCGGGAAGAGCGCAATGACGATACCAGCAGTGAAGCAACATCCTCTGCAACTAAACTGAAGAACAAAAAGACAGCAACTTTGTCTGTTCCCCTTCCCCGATTCCCCAACGCTGTTTCCCTCCGCCAATTCCCCAATAAAAAATCTTTAAAAAAAAAAAAAAAGAAGGGATTCCTATTGAATGTAGGAAGTTAGGCAAAGATGCCTTAAGGTCGCTCCCAATTCTAAGGATCTGTGAGTATAAGTCTAGAAATTTATATATGTCTCTATAGAACATCCTTACGATATTCAAAGGGATGAATACACCCAAAGAAGTCAAACATCCCATATAGAGAAGAAATTAAGACAGATATTTTAGGCTATCTTTTTACTAAAATACGATTTTTAAAACTAAACATTAAGCACTACTTACTGAATTTAATGTACCTAAGTTTTATATTTCAAATCTAAACAATCCAGTTCTATATAGTTGGATAAGCAAGTGCTAAGTAAAACAAGACAAAGTAGAATTTTGTCAGCATGTATTAATGTGAAACAACATGCTATCACATGCTAAAATGTAATATAATCAGTTTATCTTGAATATGTAAGAACATAGGCCTAACCAAGGGTATAAGTCTGCATCATTTCTATAGCTTAACAGCTTTAATCTTAAAAAAACCCCTCAGAACTACAAATGATAACTAAAGTCTCAGCTCTATTTAGGAAACATAATTTCTGAAAAACTCTATTTTAGGAGGAACCCAAGACTTTCTCAGTCATGCCTATAAAAGAAGAAAAGTTAAAATCTCTAATGTGGTTAGCTTCAAAGACAAAACATTTGATCTGTGTATTTTTTAAAGGAGATCATTTTCTTGTACTTCAATTTGTTTAGTCAAAAACTTATAGGGTTTTTCAAATCTCAGTTCTAGGGCTCAAAAAGGAAAACAGTTTATTTTGCTACATCAAGCTTAAAGGAACTGGAGAAAACCTAAGCTATGGCAATTTTATTCTTTTGCTCTGTTTTGTTTTCAAGTGACCCCTCCTGGATGAGTCAATAGAGACCAATTTCTTCCAAAGAATATTTTGTGATAGTATCCATTGGTTATCTAGTACACTATGTTACACAGTACACTACAAAATTAAGAACAGTATTACTGACCTTCAATGGTTTTGGGGTTCTAATTACACGGCAAAGATAGCCTCACTAATTAAGAACTTGCTAACCCACAGGAAAGATTCATCATTCTGATGGGTCACCGAGATCTTTGTAAATCCACTCTTTCAGAAAATTTATTCCCCCACCAAATAAGCAATTCAATTGTATTATAAAAAAAAGAAAGAAAAAGGGCCGGCCGAGTGCCGCATTGGTTAAGCGCTGGTTTTGGGATGCCAGCGGCCCCGGTTCGGATCCCACATGAGGGCCAGTGACACTGCCCTCTACAGCTAACAACAGCTCCACCTGGAGCTGGGCTGTGCGAGCCCCTGTGATGGTGTGGGCTGCAGCCCCTGCTGCAGTGGGCTGCCATAGGCTACAGTGAGTGGCCCGCAGCCAGCGTGAGTGGCTGGCAGCCAAGCGTGAGCTGCCAATAGCCGCGGTGAGCGACATCCAGAGGCCAGCGAACGATCTGCCTCATCCGGGAAGAGCGCAATGACGATACCAACAGTGAAGCAACATCCTCCGCAACTAAACTGAAGAACAAAAAGACAGCAACTTGTCTGTTCCCCTTCCCCGATTCCCCAACGCTGTTCCCCTCCACCAATTCCCCAATAAAATCTTTAAAAAAAAAAAAAAAGAAAGAAAAAGAAAATACTGACCACAAGGTCTTAATAAAATATTACTATTCATATAGAAGGAGCACAGTCCCCTATTTTCCACCGAGGGAATATTCCCCATGGACAAATGAAACTGAGTGTCCTTATGACTTTGATTAAATTTAGCTTTAAATCCTAGCTCTAGAAACCATCTCTCTCTCTCTCATACACACACACACACACACACACACACACACACACACACCCCCGTCAGAGACCTAGCCTTTCTCTAGGATTAAAGCAGCAGAAAGCAGAGGACAGTAGCTGAGACTTGACTAATGGTCACAAGGTCCAAACCTCTGGAAGGCTAAAGATAACATCTTGACCTAAGTTATGTTTCAGCTCCTGAGTCCTAAGATGGAACAACCCCCTGGCTACTTTCCATGAAACCAGACATTGGGACACGGACGCAAACCTCAGAATTGTTCTCGAGCCCTGAAGGAATCATTTATTACCCTTACCTCACTTCTGACCACGCTGCTCCCAGGACGACCCCAACCATCCACCCAACGCACCGTGTCTTGTGATTTTTGCCCCATATAACCTGTAACCTACAGGTCATGGGGGAGTTGGGCTTTTGATCATTAGCTTCCTGTTCTCCTACGCAGCGAAATTTATAATAAAATAGCCAATCTTTCTCCATTGCATTACTCGGTGTTTAGTGTTTGGCTTTGCTAGCGCCACGTGGATGAACTCTTACAGTTCAGTAACACAAATGCAAGTAGTGATTATTATAGTCAAAGCTCACTATAGTCACAAGTACAGAAATGCAATCTAGGAGTGCATCTCTTGCTTCTACTGTCCTCCAGTATCAGATTTATTTCACACAAGCTCACTCCATGGAACAAGAAAAATGAAATATCCAGGACCCTGAAGTATTTTCAGGTAAGGGTTCTCTCTATCGACTCTTATGAATAGATAAGAGTTTATATCTAATACATGAAACCATTTTGCACCAATGAGTAGTACAAACATAACCTAAAAATACCTGTGAAGAGTTAAGAATTCATTTATCGAACAAAAATTTAGAGCCTGTTATGTTGCAATAAAGTAATTACTTATGAGGCATAAGAGTTATTCAACTAGTTTCCTGGCTTCAAGTAGCATTAGAAGACAAGATAAAACACGCACATATTATACGTAGCAATAATGCAAAGTATGAAGTGCAAACAGCCAGAAAAGGAGCCATTTCCAGATTGGGCGATTGGGAGTTTTACAGAGAAAATAGGCTTTGGCTGGACCTTGAGGAATGAGGTTTGAGTGGGAAATTGTCATTTTCATAAGCATTTTCTATACATGCTTTAAGGGACTTTTTCTCTCACTCTACAAGGTCCTGGTGGAACCAGAGATTCAAGTGTCCTCATTAATATCCATCCACTTCTCCAATTATATAAACACCACTGGCTCACACACCTACCCACACATTGGCATTCACATGCACATACACACACGTACATGTATACATGCATGTGTGTGTGCGCGCACACACACACACACAGGATGAGGAGTGAGGCTGTATCTAAGGCTGGCAAAATCCCCACCTCTGATACAGTAATCGGTTCAATCATGGGTATGTAGGACCAGAGTATTCTCAAAACTGATATGTGGACATAGAAAACCTCTTCTATTGAGCTCCTGAAATTTTGGCTTGGGGTTTAGAAATGCCATCTTTCTTGTTACACTGAGATGGCCTGTGTGAGATATAAATCCTGCGCCAGAGGACAACAGAGGCAAGAGAGGCACTGCTACAATGGGTCATTTTTGGCTGGATTTCCTACTTATGTTAGTAATTAAGTCTCTCAGAGACTTAGAAATGGTTCTACTAGTGATGCACCAAAGTCCATTCTCAGCCTCTAGAAGGCAAATAGCCAAGTAACCACTTCCATATCATTTCTGATAATCCCTAAATTTGTGAGTGATCAATGATCACACAGGATACCATCATATCTATTATCCTATGTTTACAAGTAACATAGCAAAATAACAGGGCTTACTAGTAACTAAATGTGGCTTGCCAACAAAAGTGAGACCCCGTTAATACATTAACCAAATGGATGTGCCTTAGAAGGTTCTTGCCTTTCTGACATGATACTTGCTGTACATATATTTTCTTATTCTATTCCAGAGAATATGCTAAAATCAGCATGTATACGAAAGCCAAAATTCACATGGAAATTTAGATGCTCTCATGCTGTAGGATAATTACATTGCTTTCTAGTTGAACACATTTTTTTAAAGAAATTGTATGAATCTACAAGTACAAACAGGTACAAACAAAAACATCAGAACTAAAACGTGAGGGCAACAGCTTTAAATCTGCCTTGGAAAATATTCAAAAAGTATATTCTTCAAGCACTATGAGAAACTTCAGTTTGTAAGATCCCTTCAATGAAATAGATCTTCCAAATCTTCATATCCAAAAGTTGAAGAGAAGTTTTTACCTTAGTCTGTTACTATTAGAGGGGAAGAAAAGC
Organism: Aselliscus stoliczkanus; assembly: GCA_033961575.1. Taxonomy (NCBI): domain Eukaryota; kingdom Metazoa; phylum Chordata; class Mammalia; order Chiroptera; family Hipposideridae; genus Aselliscus; species Aselliscus stoliczkanus. The sequence continues at coordinate 133,230,782 of CM066729.1, forward strand.
TTAATAGCATAATGACATAACTAGTACCAGTATTATGGTAGAGCTGGCCAAAAGAGATCTTTAAAATTAGTATCTACTTAGTATCACAGAAGTGTAGAATGGGAACTGCAGGAAAAATCTAGTAACTGACCTCCAAAGAAAAATTACTGTTCGTGGTAATAAAAAAATAGCAAATTTTTAAAAACTATTTAAATTTTTCATAAAGGTCACAATCTTTTTGTTGACTCCCTGGGACAAGATATGTTCTGGGGCCAGAATTTTATGGGATTCAGAAGTTAAGGATTTTAGGAAGGCAACACACTGTATGAACTGTATATTTTATAAACTGCCCTGGAGGGTTTCATGTAGCATGCCATTAACAAACAGACTAATATTTCTATAGCAAAACATATACATTTGTGTCAGACAAATAAATACTACAGAGAGCCTCATATCAGTTCAAGTTCTGTTAACAAATTAATTCATCTGTTTAAAAAAATTTCTACTTTTCAGAGCTATTGGGATTTCAGGAGTATAGATGAAAAAATTACAACCTATAATAAAATCATAATATTTCTTTTACAAAGTCTCAGATTTACTTAGTATCCCAGAGGTACACTCTGTAATGGTGATATTTACCCAGTCAGCACTCAGCCAAATTATGTATTCAGTGCATATCAAGGTTCTCCAGCTTAAATCAGGAGTCCTAATATCTATGTTCAGTGCAGAAAAGTTGGAAAATGCAAAAAAAAGAATAAAGAAAACACAACCCATACTCTCTCCACCTGGAAATAACTACTATTAAATTTTTGGTGTCTAAATTTTCAGACTCTTTCTATACACATTAATTTAATAATTAGGATCAAAACCTCTAAAAACTAAAGTAGTTTTAGTGTGGATTTTTTGTTCTTATCTTACTATGTACCTGGAATATCCTTGTATCATGAGGACTCTGGGCTTTCCCAAGTTCTGAAAAATTCTCAGCCATCATCTCTTCCAATATAGGCCTCTCCACCATTCACATTATTACCTCTTTTTGGAACTCATTAGATGCAAGTTGATGCCTCTCAATTTATATTCACATTTCTTAATTTCTCTTTATTTCTCTGTGCTACATCACGGTGAATCACTTATTACTATCTTTCAATTTGCTTATTTTTCCCTTCAAATATGTTTGGCCTCAAGTTTTTAATTTCAATAACTCCCATTTTTACTTTTACTTTTACATAGCCATTTACTTATCTATTTTTGATACATAAAATGTTGTTTTTTAATGGCTATTATTTCTTTTATCCTTTTTAAGATCTTTAAAATACTTAAGAGTTATTTTGAAATTGCTCTAATAATTCCATTCGATTTTGAGTGACTATACCTTCTGGTATTTGTTTTCTAAGTAACTGTTTTCCTCATGTTTGCAGGCTAGGATTTCCTTTTTCAAGTGGTTTTGAGGTAGGCCACCCCTCTTCCAGAGCCCATTACCTACAAGCTCCATGCTCTTGTACTAGACCAGGGGTTGGCAAACTTTTGAGACAGAAGAGCCGCCAAGGTTCAGCAAACTGCAGCTTGCGAGCCTCTGAAGTACAATAAAGCTGAAAATGAAAATAAAAACAAAACTATCCTAGTTTCAATTATGATATTATTCTCATAATGGTGATTATGTAAAAATATATTTATGACTCTCAAATAATTTTCAAATTGTTGTGAGGGACACAATTGGCTCTTCTAAGGGTCTGCAAACTTTTGAGACGGAACATACCCAAAGAGCCGCATGTAGCTCACGAGCTGCAGTTTGCCGACTCCGGGGCTACATGATAGTGGAGAAATTACAGTTCCCAACACTGAGCTATCTGGCAGTTTAGCAATGCCTGTGTCACCATTTCAGGTTCAGAACTTTGAAAGCAACAACTGGAAGCAGAGGATTTCAGGCTTCTTTTCATCTAGCTCCCAGTTTCATCCCGGTATCTAACTCCAGTGCCGTTGCACAGAGTTATTTCCACCAGCTCCTAAATCCAGAGTCTAACTACATATTTCCTTTCCCTGGAGATATTTATATTCTTCTTAGGTATACCTATATCTTTTCTTTTCTTTTTTTTAATTTGTAATTGTTGCACTTGGAGCAGAGTGGGGAGCCAAAAGCAGAATAAACAATACCATAATAACAGCTAACATATATTGAAGATTTACTGTGTGCCAATTTTATATTCGTTTTCTCAAGAAATCTCCTCAACAATCTTTTGAAGTAGTACTATTAATATATATCCATTTTATAGTGAGAAAACAGAGGCATGGGGCCAGTAAGCCATCTTCCTAAGATCACCAGTTAATTAAGAACCAAGAGTCAAACCACATATGTGATTCCAGAGACCATGCTCTTAGCCGCTGCTTTACTGGCTTCCATCCTGAGCAGAATGCTCTTTATAATTCTGATTCTTTTTTTTCCTACTTAACTGTGAACACTTTGCAAACAGGCAAGATTTTAATCACTGAAAGGGAAGTAGAGCCATATGCCAGGTAGAAAGTAGTGTATCAGCTTCATGTTTTATTTAGTCTAGGCATATACCTAAAATCAGCAACATTGTTTTGAATGCCTCTCTTTTTCCTAGAGCCCTTCCCACCTTCCCTGAACTCCAGGCACTTCATGCTTGCCCTCAGATACCCAGGACCACCCAGCAGGCTTTCCTCTGGCTTGCCACCACCCTCACTCTGCCTCAGTATATAATGCCTAGGAAAGGATCTTATTAAGGTACTCATACAAACTGTCTCAGGAAACTTCTGTTTTCCATTTTCCTTCATAGCCCAAAGCCTTAATCTTAAAGGATTAAATTTATGAATATAAGTGAACAGCATGCAATATCATCCAAAAAGAGCCAAACTCAAGTGTAGGCTGCATTATAAAAAAAATGTAAGTTCTAGAAAAGTGCAGGTTATCAGTCCCACTCAATGCTGTGTGATAACTCATTGCATAAACATTAATGGAACGGCTCCTAAGGACCAGGCACTGCGCAACACACTAAGGACACATGATTATCCTCTCTCTTTTCCAATCAGCATATATTTCCTCATGGAATCCTCACAACAGACCACTCCAGAAAATTTTCTGAAAGAGAAAAAAATGTGTTTTAGAAGAAGGGGTTTACCAAAGCTATTGCTTGGCACCTAAGATACTTATAGACTTTTCTTCCCAAGTTTACTATGCAATTTTAAAAAATGTCTCCTAAATTTCACTTTAGGAGACAAAGTGAAAGAATAAAAGGAGGACATGAAAGTAAATGGTTAGGAAGCAATAATTTGAGAAAAGTCAATATGCACTGGTTTTATTATTCACTTATTATTATTAAAAATCATGACTCAGAATAATCTTTGTTTGCTAATGTTAGAGAGAGTTATGATGTGGGCTCCTGGGACTGAATGTTTCCTAACATCAATTTCAAGGCTTACAAATATTTGCTATGATGAATAAGTAGAGCTAAGCCTGAAGATTCGATAGAACTTGAGACTGGAAGTGGAGAGACTAGATAGATAGGCGGCCAACGCAAAGTCCAAGCAAGATAAAGTCTAAATTTGAGTTGTGGCGGCAGAAAATGAAAAGGAAAGGCATTTATGAGATATTACTGAAAAAGAAAAGACCAACTTGATAACTCTGTGGATGGAAAATGAATCAAGTATCTAAATTCCAAACTTTAGGGAAAGAGAAGTTAGTGGTGCCATTAATACATGCAGGAAGCAGGGAAGAAGGTGCAGACTGAGGACAACAGATGGATTTAGTTTGATATATGTGACTTTGAAGTGTCAGCAAGACACTCAGGAGGTATTCAGCAGACAATGAAATGAGGGTCTGAAAGCTGAAGGATATAGAGTTAGAAAGATCACAATGTGAAAAGTATCCAGTACAAAGCCTAGACCCCATATACCTTCTGCTTCAGGCAGACCAAACCACATGGAGTTCTCCATTGGGCAGCTCTCTCCCATCTCTACCTCCAAACAAACTTTCCTATAAAGCCAGACACCCTACTTCACACCTGGTTAACTCATCATCTTTCGAATGCTCAGGTACCATTTTCCCAAACCCCACTCATTTCCACCAGCAGGGTGGTATGGTACCTGGGTCTTACCTCTCTAATTTTTAGCACCATGCTAAAAAGAGCAGCCACTTGCAAGACTGATTGAAAGAATAGACTTGGCATGCGCTCAACAAGCTTTGGAAGGAACTGTATCCTCTTAGAGGTGACCGCTAAAGAAATAAACTTGGATGACATTTCCAAAGGAGAGAAGAGAAAACTAAGAGGTCCTAAATATAGGTAATCATCGTGGAGCACCTTCACCTAGAAAGCAGCTCCCAGAAATTCTTCTAGACTTTTTTCAGCCATAAATACCTCACCTGTAACACGGGGATCATAATATAGGAACCTCACAAGTTGCTGGGAAGATTAAATGAGATAGCATATATAAAGCACCTAGTATAATGTCTCAATTAATGTTCCCATCTGTCCCCAATGTGAAAACTTGTTGGAGCCTGCTTATATCTTTACAACTTTTTTTTCTGTAACTGCTACTCTGAAAAAACAATCCAGTTTAGAAAAACAATGGCCATTTGAGAAAGGGACTTGTCAGATGCTCTCCCTAGAGTAGAGTTTTTTCAATCTCAACACTATTGTCAATTTTGGCTGAATAATTCTTTGTTGTAGGGGTTTCCTGTGCATTGTAGGGTGTTTAGCAGCATCCTTGAACTCTACCCACTGGGTACCAGTAGCACTCCCCAACAAAAATGTCTCCAGACACTGCCAAAATTTCCCCTGGTTGAAAACTGCTACTCTAGAATTTTTAAAACCTCACAAAAGCCTAAATCCTTTCCCTGGTATCTACAAATATCTCATAAACATATTTGTTCCCCACCGACTGATTTACACATTAACTTATGCTTAGACTTTAGAAGTCATTCTCCCTAAAAGTTAACAAAAATTGATAGCTAGCCCCTGAACTGTCAAGCAAGTCATCATAAATAACACATACAGTCTGACCACTCAGTGCATAATCACAGTCAACCCTTAAGGCCAAACTAATATAATGAAAATAGGAACAGCCAATCCTAAAACATCTTCACACTAAATTAAAGAGAGTTGTCTCAGCACTCAAGTGTCTAACCTTTTAACTTTAAATCTATAGGTGGCACTAAGCAGATAGTGTCTAAAATGAGTTTTAGTTGCCTAAAGACTTTTACAGGCTTTAAATACACTAATGACATACAAAATATATATATACATTTAAGAATTATTTTGTATCATATGCCCACATATTGCAACAACATAAAAAGTTATGTACACTAACAACAATAGCAAAAAACCCCAGAAGCAAAAGTAGAAGAGAAACAAAAACTGAGTTAACAATTCACTAGTACTTTGGAATAAATTGCTTGCAGTTAATAAGTATAGCAAGGTAATTGTACAGGCTTGGAATCAGACTACCTAGATTAAAACCCTAACCCTATCACTTACTAGATAGGTGACCTTGATAAATTATTTAACTTCTCTATGCCTGTTTCCTCCTTGGTAAAACAGAGATAATTACAGTACCTACCTTGTAGGGTTGTTGTGGAATTGAATGAGTTAAAATAGGTCAAGTGCTGATACAGTGCCTAACTCAAAAATAACTTAACTTATTAAACACTATTTATCATTAGTTGTAAGAATGCATAGGCAGAAAGAAGTATACCTTCAGTGGTTATATAAAAGAAGACACGGTGAAGTCAAACTACAATGAACTTGCACCCAGATACTCTGGGTTCATATTTCAGTTCCTGTAAAATAGGGAAGCACTTTGAAAATGGATTAACATAGGAAAATCTAAGGACAGTATGTTTCATAGGACAGTAAGGAAAAGTTGCATCTGTCTGCCAATTTAGTACAGGAAACTTGGTGAAAGAGGTGCCTTTTAAGGAAATACTCTAATAGGTGAATAGGGAAAGCACAAGACTTGAACCCAGATAGGTTTAATTCAAAAGCCCCTCCTTTACTCCATAGTTTGAAAGCTTAAAATAAAAATAGAACATCCTGAGTCGTTAAAAAATAAAGTTTATTTTCTTCATATGAGGTAGGCTACTAACCCTTTGAGAGTAGCAGAAATACATTAAAGGCACTGGCAGGAATTTGGTCACGATCCATTCAAAACAGCATGAACACCCCACCCTAAGGGACCTTTTCTTTTCAATTATGAATGATTCATTCTTTCGGAGGTAAAGAAGGGTGATGTTGGAAGAAATGAGATTTGTCTTGAATAATCAGAAGTGTCCCAATAGTTTTAAATCAATTCGATATGTGCCGTTTTAGTTTGAAAAATCATGGCCTTCCAACAATTATTGCAAAATCAAGGACTATGCACACTGCACTTTATACTTACTAGGAAGGTATGTTTAACAAACAGCTTTTGATAAGTAAAAGTTGCAACATCAATCACATGTGAGGCAGGTGTTGGGCGCAGAGCTGTCCCCATTGCTGCCAAAAAGTGCAAAGAAAAATAAGAAAAATCCGCCTTTCCTATCCATTCGGCCAAAGGTCGGCCCCACAAAGCCTCAGAGGCGGGGACTGGGTCCCTGGCAGACGATCTTCACAGATGCCAGCAATCAGCCTCTACGAAAAGGAAGGTCAAGTCGTCCTTCCGCGACATTTACGAAAAAATCCCCAAGAATTATGTCTTTGCCCCAGGGCAAAGCAGTCGCTGGGTCTCCTCCTGGTTACGCCGCAGGGAAAAGGAGGTGGCCGCCTTTGACTTTGCGCGAGTCCTGCCCAGTCCTCCCGGTTCTGCCACCGACCCAGCGTGGGAGCGCTCCCACTTGGGGACTGCAGCCAGCCCACAGCCGGCTCCGCAACCCCGACCGGCGCTCTGATTGGTCAAGGGCGGAGGGAGCCGCTCTGGAGCACGTGGCGACTCAGCCAAACTGGGCTGGCACCTGACAAGTCGCAGCCCTACTGGCAGCTCCCGGAGCTGCGGTTTCTGCACTTTGGTGCCAAAAGGCAGCGAGGACGCCACCCAGCGCCAGGGCCGGGCAACCACACGTGGACCCTGGTTAGCTGCAGGCGCCGTCACCCTCTACCCTCCGTATGGTAGCGCTCACCTCAGCGCACGCGGCGCTTCCACCTTCAGCTTTTTGGACTTCGGCTCCTCCTCGGTTGCGGCCATCTTCACTCTCCCAACCCACTTAGGCTCAGGCGTGCGTCCCACCTTTCGGCTCTCTGGCCCCGCCTCCCTTTCCCTATCACCGCCTCCTTTTACACGAACCCCGCCCCCTGTCTCCTCCGACTCCTCCCAGTCCGTGCCTCTCCCACCCACAGTCATTGGCTCTACCCCTTCGGCTCCACCCATTAGCTAATTTACAACCCCTTCTTGACCCCGCCCACCCGGCTATAGGGGGACCCCAGGCTGAGTTAGGCTGCGGATGGGCGCCTGAGTTCAGATGGTGTGAGGTTGCCCCCCATTCTTCTAGATCCTGGGTGATCTTAAATATTTATATCCTAAACCTCAAGAGACGTCTTTCTTCTCATTCATCGTCTTCCCGCTTATTTAATATTTCCAAATCTGTAGACCTAGTTGGTTTCTTTCAAGCTGTTAGTCAGGCAATCTACTGGGCACTCCAACTGCGGGGTCCTCACGGCCTTCTCAGCTGCCTTCAGCCTCGGTCCGGAGAGGACCCGGCGCCGAATCACTGACAGGCCCAGGTGTTGGGGTGAGTGTGAGGGGCGGGGAGTCTGAGGTCAGGGGACAGCTCGAAAACTGGGGAGTAGGCTGAATAGCTGGGGCTCCGGAATCCAACTTGGACTGCAGGAGCGTGTCCGGTGCTCTGGGCCGGGACCGCGCCTCCCTCCCGGCCTTCCGGGCGTTCTTGCCAGCGGGGCCGGAAGGGAGCGGTGCACCTGCAGCCCAGTGTTCTCAGGCCCCGAACCCGAGAGCCTCAAGCTCATTGGGGTCCTTGGTCGTTCTCCGGCGCGGGGAAAAGGTCTCGTCGCCCATACTGAGCTGGGGTACCGACGACTCGGACTTCAGCCCCAGATTTCTTCTTTGAAGAACAAAACGTCTGCCTGACCCGAGCGGACGTCTTGTCTGGGGTGGGGGACACCGAGAGGAGGGCGTCGCAGGTCTTCAGGAGAGAGTGATTATAGAAAAGTGATGAGCGATGTGGCTGGTTGGATTTGGTAGATTTGGATTGAAGCTGAAGCCTCTAGTTTAAGGTGGTGCCACTGTGGCATTCGGAGCCCTCAGATGAGAAGGAATTTTGCGGAACTGGGGGGATATTATCGAGTTTGAAACAGTGGTTTTGGTGGAAATGGTAGAAAGATTAAAAGATAAAAAGCGTGGGAAGTAAACCGAAAAGAAACTTGCAAGGTGAGAACCAAAACAGGTGAAGTTTCATTTTATAGAGGCAAGAAGTATTCGTTTTGTTTTAGGGAACGTTATCAATGACGTGAAATGCTACCGGGGTCAAAGGAGCAAGTTGAAGTCTGAGAATAGGTTGTTGGATGTGCTGATTAGGAAGTGATTGGGCCATTTGAGGGAGCTACTTTATTAATAGAGTCAGTTACTGAAGGGAGAGACTGCAGGTGTAGACTTAATCCTTCTTCGTTTGGAGCATGAAGCACAAGATTATTGAAGATGACAAGGTCCCTAAAAAGTTTTTGAGGTTTGTTTTAAAGGATGCAGGATAGGGCCGGCCGCGTGGCGCGGTGGTTAAGCGCTGGCTTGGGACGCCAGTGGCCCGGTTCGGACCCCACATAGGAGGGCCAGTGACACTGCCCTCTAAAAAAAATAAAAGTAAAGAAAAAATAAAGAAGGCAGGATACATTAAGTTTTGGTGCAGAAAGCAAGTAACCAATGTATAAGATTAAAAATTCAAGAAAGAGGAGATAAAGACCTTGGAAAAGACAGAAGGGAATGGGATCAAAATTACGAGTGGAAGAATTAATTAGCTTTGGAAACCAAGGAGGACACTTTCAACTGAAAATATAGGAAAAGTGGAGGAATGCGGTAAATGAAGAATTACCTGAAAACTTACATATCTTCAGTGGGAAAGCTCTCTTTGCAATACAGTTAGCTTTTCTTACTGAATCTTAGGATTTTTACAAATGTTTCTCAACATCCAACATCATATTATTGGAGAGTTCCCTGCTGACGAGATATTTTTAAGAAACTCAATAATAGCTCCATTGGTGGGTAGCAAATGGTATTTGTAGAGAAGAGTAATTCTCTCTCCCTCTACAAATGACATTCTCTCTTATTACACACAGAAAATAAAAGCCATCAATCTTCCTGCAACCAAATATACAAACCTTCTTCCCGTTTGTTCAGATCCGTTCACCAAGTCTCTCAATACCATCCTTTCCTACTGTCTCATGGTCTTCTTTTTTTCAGTTATTCTCCCACATATCAGCCTTTCCCTCTACTCCCACCTTTCATTCAGCATTTAAAAATATTCTTCCTTAACTTTAAGAACTATTCCCATTTATTTTCTTGTCTTTTCATCCCCTTCACAGCTAGAGCTCCATCTACTCGCCTTATCTCTTTTTTTCCCACCTCATGCTCTCTATTTATCAGCCCACTAGCATATCTAGTTTCCAGCATTCTGCTAAACAACCACAAAAACTACTTTTACAAAGATCACCAATGTCCTTGGTGTTCAATCATATTCTCAGTGGGGACAAAAATTGCCTCTTCTGAAGCAAAACAAAACAAAATCATACTCTTTTTATGTATAAAGCCCAGATATAGTACGTAAAGAGATATACAGATATACTGTAGTATTAAAATTTTATGGAGGAGGGATATGATTGAAGGGAAATATGAAAAAGCAGGTAATAATGAAAAGAAAGTTGAGAAACTACTAAGTCAACAGACATTTTCAGTTCTTATAACTTAAATTCTTTGTGCCATTTAAAATGTTTAATACTACCTTCTTCTGGAAACACACTTAACACACTCTAGTCATTAAAAACCATTATCCTCCACCCGTTCTTTTTATCCCTCTTCAGCCATACCTTAGTCTTTTTTTAGGCCTACTTGCTTGACCCAGCTGCTACTCAAATGTTGGAGTTCCTTCCATGGTTTCTCTTCCACTATGCACATTCTCTCTTTGTAATTTTATTCTCCTTATAGTTACAATTCCTATTAGCAAAAAGTCATGATTGCTCACAAATCTGTCTCCAACTTGGCTTCTCTCTAAAGCACCAGACCTATATGTACAATAGTCTTTTGAATATACCCATTTGAGTCAAATATATCCAGAATTGGGTCTGATTATACAAAATTAGGGCTAAATGCCTCATTTTCCCCTCTCATCTCCACCCTCTCCCTCCCTAATCTTTGGTCAAACCTGAATGTTTCTATTACCTTTTCATTCTCCTCCATCCCTACTGTCAACACTTTAGTTCAGGCCACCACCATAACACATCTCTCAACTGGTGTCACAATACTCAGTTGCCCCATTATGCAATTTCCACAGTACAGTCTTAAAACTGTAAATTGGATTGCATGAATCTCCTCTATAAAACCGTAGAAAATGATTTTACATTGTCCTGAGAATAAATCTCTGCTTATCTCCTTCACCAGTCTCATCTCACACTTCCGTCCACCTCCTAAAGTTGCTAAATTTGTACTGAATTTGTCTTGTGTTCTCTCTCACATTAGAACTGTGTGAATTTCTATAGCACACTGTATTTCCCCTATCATAATAGGAATTACATTTTACTGTACTAGACTGTTTGCTTTCTTTGCTGAACTCTAAACATGAGCTCAGGGACTCTAATTTGTTTACCCTTGTATCCCCATTGCTTAATATATAAAATATATTCAAAATTACTTGTTGAATGAATAAATGGTCAAAATATTGGCTGGGAATCAGGGGAGCACATTATTTTCTGGTCTTATTCTCTCGCCTTGGATATGCCTCTGTCACCTTCCAAAGGTGTCACCTTCCACCTTTATTCTGTTATGTATAGAAGGAGTACATTTTCTTTTTTAGACTGTATCTTCCAAGGATATTTTGACTATTGTAATTGCATTGTTTATGAATCATCAGAATGAGTGTGTTTAAGATTTGGTAAAGGGGATTTATGAAGTGTTTAAGCTGCAATCAGAGCTCTGATGAAACAGCCACAGAACACAGTTTCTCGAGTGTCTTTATTTTATTTATTTTTTTTTTTTTTTGAGAGCAGTGTCACTGGCCCTCATATGTGGGACCCGAACCAGGGCTACTGACTTCCCAAGCCCGCGCTTAACCTCCGCGCCACTCGGCCAGCCCTCGAGTGGCTTTAAAATAAGTTGGGAGAATTCTGTTTTCTGACTCAAAAGTCACTAAGAACAAAAAGATAGTTGTGGTAATGGTGAGTATGTAGCTTTCCCAGGAATTTTATTAAAATAATAAAAGAACTGCAGCTACTGAAAGGTTGAATATTGGCTTGTCGGAAAAGTTATGACATATTTTTTCTATGTTTTTCATTGCAAAAATGCGTCATGACTTTTCCGACAACCCAGTAGTTAAAGAAACAGGCTGCATGTGATATGGATTTAATTGTGGTATGCATTAGGCCCTTGGTCATAATGTAGATAGAAGAAATAAGCTCTCTTTTTCCTGTAATAGAAGATTAAGATGGGTTTTATTTATTTATTTATTTATTTTTAAAGATTTTATTGGGGAATTGGTGGAGGGGAACAGCGTTGGGGAATCGGGGAAGGGGAACAGACAAGTTGCTGTCTTTTTGTTCTTCAGTTTAGTTGCGGAGGATGTTGCTTCACTGTTGGTATCGTCATTGCGCTCTTCCCGGATGAGGCAGATCGTTCGCTGGCCTCTGGATGTTGCTCACCGCAGCTATTGGCAGCTCACGCTTGGCTGCCAGCCACTTACGCTGGCTGCGGGCCACTCACTGTAGCCTATGGCAGCCCACTGCAGCAGGGGCTGCAGCCCACACCATCACCGGGGCTCGCACAGCCCAGCTCCAGGTGGAGCTGTTGTTAGCTGTAGAGGGCAGTGTCACTGGCCCTCATGTGGGATCCGAACCGGGGCCGCTGGCATCCCAAAACCAGCGCTTAACCAATGCGCCACTCGGCCGGCCCTAAGATGGGTTTTAAACTAAGCACTACTGAAAGCTGCAAGTGTTATACTTTCATCTCAGCACAAAAGATAACAATAATAAATCCAGATGGCCAGTTTAACTTACTGGATTCGTCTGAGACCTGAACTACTGCCAGTGAAAACAACTTTGGTGGAAACTTTTCCTGGAAAGAATTTTTCACAAGCTTAAGAGGATGAGTAGGAATCTGGCTCCTAAAAATAAATAAACAACAAAGTCACTTGCTTCCAGATAAAGCAACTCTTTTAGGGTGTATTGTGGCAATGGAGTATCACAGAGCTGTGTGATTTGTACTTTCTATAGGATGAATGAATGGTTGAGGAAGGTAACCTGTGTCAGCTCTTCTATTTTTTTTCAGTTTTTATTTTTATTTTTTTAAAGATTTTATTGGGGAATTGGGGGAGGGGAACAGACAAGTTTCTGTCCTTTTGTTCTTCAGACTAGTTGTGGAGGATGTTGCTTCACTGGCCCATGTTGGTATCATCATTGCGCTCTTCCTGGTTGAGGCAGATTGGTCACCAGCCATTGGACGGCCGCTCACAGCGACTCTTGGCAGCTCACTGCACTCTGGCTACTGGCCACTTACGCTGGCTGCCGGCCACTCACTGTAGCCTATGGCAGCCCACTGCAGCAAGGGCTGCAGCTATGCCGTCGCCAGCTATCTTAGCTATAAAGGGAACCAGGTGGAGCTGTTGTTCACCATCTTAGCTGTAGAGGGCAGTGTCACTGGCCCTCATATGTGGAATTCGAACCGGGGCCCCGCTGTTTAGAGCTGGCATCCCAAGCCAGCTCCTAACCAATGCACCATTCGGTTGGCCCTATGTCAGCTCTTTTAAATATAATTCGTGATCCAAATAACTGATTAAAACACATTTTGGCTCCTAACTAAGCAAGACACATATCCATTAACTCTTCCTCTTAATTATAAGCTCAAACAGCACATTTGCTGCCCAGTCCAATGTGGTAACCACTAGCTACGTGTAGTAATTTAAATTTAAATGAATTAAAATTGAAACCTCAGTACATCAGTTTGTATTAGCTACATTTTAAGTGTCCAATAGCCACATGTGATTAGTGGCTACTATATTGGATGGCACAGATATAGGACATGCCCATCATTGCCTGAAATCCTTTAGGACAGTGTTACATTATCTTCATAATAATTAGCCTCTAGGGGCAGGTAAAAACAGGAGCTCAGGATTCAACTGGATCTGGGTTGAAACCCCAGCTCTGATACTGATGCTGTGATCTTAGATAATAGATTTAACATTTCTGATACTTTATTGTCATATTTGTAAAATGGGGATAAGAGAAGTATAGCATTGACTTGTGAAGATTAAATGAAATAATGTAGCTAAAGTGCCTCGCATACTATCTGGCCCACAGTAAGTATTTCATACATTTTAGATATTATTAATTCACTTATCCTTAATGAATAAAACACTTTGAATGGAACTGAAAATTAATTTTTGCAAAGGATGCCATACCAATAGCTGGCTCACCTGAAGTGCCCCACTATATTTCAGATAAAGATGTTATTCCAAGAAAAGGTGTCATAATATAAATTTAATTGCAGATCTTATTGCTGGATATCCTGTTTCACTGAAAAAAAGAAAAGTATCAGCAGAGGTTATAGTTAGTTAAAGTCAGTAGGTTCTGTGTAGCAAATTTATGTATTCCAATAACACTGTTTTAACACCCAAATAGAAATATGAGGCTAACACAAAGCAAACCTACTGACTAGATAAAGTAGAAAAATTGAGCAGGTTTCAGATATTCTGAAAAAATTTCAGATATTCTGAAAAAAAGTAGGTCCAAAGCCTAATGTATCAGGGTTATTGCTGCCAACTCGAGTTGATTGCTTGACTAAACAGAGATGGCTTTGAACAAAAAACATTTTATTGTTTCCAATAAATAGGAACCCTAAACTATTAACAGCATTCGTAACCTTATTAATACAGTAATTCTAAACACATCTTAGTAATTAGTATTATTTACTTGAAAACTATTGAACATATGCCAAATGGGAAAGAGAAATCATCACCAGATAATCTTTAAATGTCAGCTGCTTTCATAAAATAAATGACTTTCTCTAAAAAGAACTGGTCAGATTGATGTCATTGTTTTCTGTGTCAACAGAATTGAATGAATTCATTCTAGAAAGTCTTCCTCTTTGAAATTTATCTTCATGTATAGATACTATTTTCAGATTTTAAATTCTTTCTCCTTAGGCTACATGTATGATACATGTTTCATACATGTAGCCTATAATTTTGAATTCATGGTCCACTGTACTAAACACCTAATACTGATGCTATCCATATAAAAGAAAGAACTAAGGTAGACATTTTCCCACTGACCCCCATATTGTAAGGACAACAACTTTTTATTTTTATTTTTATTTATTTATTTATTTTTTTATTTTTATTTTTTTTAGCTGAGCCATCCTGCTACCTGTTGGCAGCTCAGCGGCTGCTCAGCTCCACCTGGGCATCGAACTGCTTTTGCTCAGAGCTCAGCTCACACTCTTGAGCAAGCTCTTAACCAACTGAGCCACTCGGCCGGCCGAAGGACAACTTTTTATTTGAAACATAACTAACCCTCAGAAAAGTATACAAGTCTTAACATAAAGTCCAATGATTTATCACAAAGTGAACACAACTTGTAACCATCATCTAAACCAGGGGTCGGCAAACTGCGGCTCACCAGCCACATGCGGCTCTCTGGGTACATTCCGTCTCAAAAGTTTGCAGACCCATGGAAGAGCCAATCCTGTCCCTCACAGCAATTTAAAAAATTATTCAAAAGCCATAAATATAAATATATTTTTATGTAATCACCATTATGTGAATAATGTCCTTTAAAATTTTTATAAATGAAACTATGATAGTTTTGTTTTATTTTCATTTTCAATATTACTTCAGAACCTGTGCTGACCCCTGGCAGCTCTTCCATCTCAAAAGTTTGCCAACCCGTAATCTAGATCAAGAAATAAAACATTACCAGCACCTTAGAAGACCACTCGTATACCCTTCTCAGTTACTGCCCCCACTTTCTTCCATAAAATAAACCATTTGAATTTTCAAACATAGTTTTACCTGTTCTAGAACTTCATATAAATAAAATCATACTGTGTATTCCTTTGTGTCTGTCTGTTCAATATTGAGTTTGTAAGATTCATCCATATTTGTTTCATGTATCAATAGCTTATTCATTTTTATTGCTGTGTATGTAATAGTTCATTTAGTAATGCACTACTGGGGTTTTTTTAATACATTTTTTGGTACACGTTTCTGTTTAATCCACCTGGGAGTGGATTTGTGTGTCATAAAGTATTATAATGTGTAGCAATACAATTGATTTTTTATATTAATCTTGTATTCTGCAACCTTGTTAAACTCATTTATTAGCTCTGATTGTGGCGGGGCAGGGGGGGGGTGTTGTTTTATTCCTCCCCAATTTGGAAGACTTTTGTTTCATTTTCTTCCCTAATTGCCCTGGCTAGAACCTCTAGTTGAATAGAAGTGGTAAGAGTGTGCATCATTGTTTGTTCTTGATATTTAGGGGAAAGCTTTTGGTCTTTAATCATTAACTATGATGTTAGCTATGGAATTCTCATAGATGCTTTTTATCAATTTGAGGAAGTTTCTTTCTATTCCTTATTTAAGGATTTTTATCATTGAAGGATGTTGGATTTTGCCAAATGACTTTCTGTACCTTTTGAAATGATTATATGTTTTTTTGTCTTTTATAAATATTGTGTATTATGTTGATTGATTTTCATATGTTATACCAACCTTTCATTCTTGGAATAAATCCCACTTGGTCAGGGTGTATAATCTTTTTTATATGTTTCTGGGTTCAGTTGCCAGTATTTTGTTCAGGATTTTTTGCCTCCATATTCTTAAGCAATAACAGTGTGCAGTTTCTTGTATTGCCTTGTCTGGTTTTGGTGTCAGGATAATGCACGGAGACTTTTTGATGTATACTAAATTTAAACCTTTTCACCCCTCCCCAGAAAATGATCCACAGTCTATTTCTCATAAACTGCTCCGGTGACATATTTCTAGAGAAGCACTGGAAGAGTGTTGTGAGCCAGTCTGTGTGTGATTATTTCTTTGAAGCTCAAGAGAAAGCTGCTGATGTTGAAAATGTACCACCTGTCATTTCAACACCTCACCACTACCTCATCAGTATCTATCGGGATAAGCTCTTCTTTGTGTCTGTCATACAGACTGAAGTGCCACCTCTCTTTGTAATTGAGTTCCTACATCGAGTTGCTGACACTTTTCAGGTTGGTTATTAATCAAACCTTTTGAACTTAAATTACCCAAGTTAGTTGGAGGTGGGACACAATATTATATTTTTGAATTACCCAGCTATTGACGTGTTGTCTCTCTCTCTTCCACTAAGCATAAGTTCATAAAAACTTTTTTGTAGGGTGTACAGTAGCACACATGGCTGCTCCATTCACTGTTTTAGGAGACTAGAACAATCTGGTTATATGTATTACAAATTATGTCATCAGGAAGCAATAGTGCTGTCCACATAATTCTATGAATAGTCCCAAGATTTTATTGGTTATGAAATCTACTAATATTACATCTTATTTTCTCTTGTTTTGCAGAATATACCAAATAGTTTAAAACTTAGCTGTGTGTTTTGCAGTCCCTAGTCAGGGCAAAGGAAGTTTATAGTTCCCATTCTAATTTAATGTTTTAGTGTACTTTCTGGCATAATATGTAATAGGAATTCAATTCAATCTAAAAATACTAAGAAAATATTGAGGAATAGAATGTAGAACTATCGAGGGTGTTTTTTCCTGTTTTACATTCATCTTAAACAATGAATTATGGTACTATAAGTTTATCCTTCAGAACAAGGAAGTATTTATCAAGCCTTTCTTCATGACTTCCATTGTGTAATATTATGTACATTTTGTTAGGACTACTTTGGTGAGTGTTCGGAAGCTGCAATTAAGGATAATGTGGTCATAGTATATGAGCTCTTGGAAGAAATGTTAGACAATGGATTTCCACTGGCTACTGAATCTAACATTTTGAAAGAACTGATTAAACCTCCAACAATTCTACGTTCTGTCGTCAACTCTATTACAGGTAAGGCGAAAACTTACTTTATTAGGATCTGAGCAATTAAAACTTTATAAACAACTCATTGTTGCTTATGTTCTGACAGATTATTAAGGTAGTTGGGCCAGAATTAAAGTTGGTGATAATGTTAAAATAGATAGTATATTTCTTTTCATGGAAAGAGGTTAGATTATACATGATAAAGAACTTTCGGTTATTACTTTTTTATTATAGGTTTTTCTACAAAACCACATTATTACTATTTTTAACACTAAAGAATACTTTTTTTTATTATTATTTTTTAATATATATTTTTAATTAGCTTCAGGTGTACAACAAAGTGCAATAGTTATACTTTTTACCCCTCAAAGTGACAACCCTCCTCCCCCAATTCTCCCCTCCCACTCCTCCCCCCCATATCATACCATCCACCACAATTCCTTTGACTCCCTTCCACCGTATAATCCACATCCCGTGACTGTCTATATATTCAATTACAGTTGGCATACAGTATTATACAACATCAATTTCAGGTATACAGTGCAGTGATCAAGCCTGTACTCCATCCGTGAAGTGGTCTCCCTAACAAAACATGTGACCATCTGACACCCCACAAAATTTTAACAGCATTATATTCCCCGAACTGTCTTTCATATCCCTGTGACAATACTGTAGTTACCTATTTATGCTGTGTAATCCTTTCCCCTTCTCCCTCATCCCCACCCCCCTCCCAACTAGCAACCCTGTTTTTTCCTCTATATCTATGAGACTGTTTCTGTTTCTTTTGCTCATTCATTCAGTTTTTCAAATTCCACATATAAGTGAGATCATGTGGTATTTGTCTTTCTCCGACTGATTTATTTCACTCAACGTAATAGTCTCTTGGTCCATCCATATCATTGCAAATGGTACAATTTCATTCTTCTTTATAGTGGAGTAATACTCCATTGTATAAATGTACCACAGTTTCTTAATCCAGTCACCTACCGATGGGCATTTCAGTTGTTTCCAAGTCTTGGCTATTGTAAATAGCGCTGCAATAAACATAGGGGTGCATATATTTTTTCGAATTAGCGTCTTGGATTCCTCTGGGTAGATTCCCAAGAGTGGAATTGCTGGATCATACGGCAGTTCCATTTCCAGTGTTTTGAGATACCGCCATACTGATTTCCATAATGGCTGCACCAATTTGCAGTCCCACCAACAGTGCACCAGGGTTCCCTGTTCTCCACACCCTCGCCAACACTTGTTGTTTGTTGATTTGTTGATGATAGACATTCTGACTGGAGTTAACACTAAAGAATAAGACTGAATAAATTATCCCATTTAATCCTAAAGAAGCCTATATCATGATGGATGTTAACTAAACTTATGTGGTAATCATTTTGCAATACATATAAATCACTATGTTGTATTTCTTAAACTTAACACAATGTTATATGTCAATTATAACTCAATAAAGTTGGAAAAAATAAAAAATGGTATTATAAAATTGGCATTATGCTGCTACCCTACAATTATAATACTAGAGTACAGAAAATGTAACTCGCTTCCACTGAGGATGTACTATCTCCTCCAAGTCTTTGTTTTATATATGCAAAAGATGTATTAAAACAAAAAGAGATAGGAAATTAGTCCATTTGTGAGATCTTATACTTTGTGTGCCTTGGACTTGTGTTATAACAGTGTTTAACCAATTTTGGTTTAATTCTTCAACAGAGCTAGAAATTAAGTACATCAGATGACAGTATTCTTTTGAAAATATTAAAGACTTCTAGAGAAAGATTTCTATGAACTGTTATATACCATTCCAGCTCTACTGTCCACCATTGTAAATGCTTCTCCAAGTGCACTGACCTAAAAAATGGGGTGAGAGAGGCCTGTAAGAAAAGGATCATTCCATAGCTCTTGTTCATCGTCTGTACAAAGTTGAGTGACAGGATAAATGCAAGGAAAGATGAGATGGGGTATCTGTGTTCCTAAAGCTTACACTCTGGATGGGAGGCTAAAAAAAGGAAAATACATAAATAACAGTATAAAGTTTTTAAAAACAACTTCATACTTTATAGATGATGTAGTCACACTGGACAGTGTTGTTGTTAAGCATGTACCACTTTTGAATTGGAAATCTAAATTAACCAAAAATGTTAAATATGTCACATCTCAAGGATAATCTATGTCAGTTTACCAGGAAATTAGCCCTCTGCTGAACATTAGCCGTATTGCAGCCAGATGGGTGTGCTGACCTTAAAATGGAAAAAGGCCAGAGTATGTTCTTCATTCCAGTTACTCCACTGAGGTCTGCTTGGCAGCATCTCATGTCGAATCTAAGCTGAATACCAAAGGACCTAGTTATCACTCTGTATTCTCAGTGGAGACATTTTATCGGCAGAAGGTTTTAAAACAACCAGCCTCTTTTTTCATCAGTGGCAGCAGGACGAGACTCTGTTGTTGAGCCACTGGAATTAGGTTAAGTTACTGTTAACACACAGGAAGTGAAAGATAAGTAAATGAATTTAACCTGGATTGGCAGACAAAGTGCCACATGGCCTATTTCAATCTTCTAGAAATTTGATCATGTTGGTATGGATATGTCTCCAACAATTCTGGAAACCTTCCACAACTTGAGTGAAGAAAACCCCAAATATTAAAGAAGCCGCTAAAGCATTCTTTGTTTGTTTGTTTGTTTTTCTGTTATTAGCTTTCCTGATGATCATTTTATACATTAACTTCGCTTTCTCCTTTTCCGGTTTTTAGGCAGTAGTAATGTTGGGGACACACTCCCCACTGGGCAGCTGTCCAACATCCCATGGCGTCGGGCAGGGGTAAAGTACACAAATAATGAAGCCTATTTTGATGTCATTGAAGAGATAGATGCAATTATAGATAAATCAGGTAATTGTGTGTATGCGGTCTTATTTGTGAAAAACAGTTCAGCTGACATAAGCTGATTAGAAAATTGAAATCCCTTGGCAGTATGGTTTCAGTGGAAAGGCATTGGTTTTCTAATTGTTTAAAAATCTGTTTATTTTGCCCAGAGATTACATATAATTTTCATAGCCACTAGTTGAGATCTGCCAAACCTTTGTAAATCAGATCTTATGCAGTCTTACATTAAGCCAATTACTACCCTGTATACCTCTCCCCCTTGCCATGTATTCATTCTAACATTTATTGTATATCTACTGTGCACCATACCTTTGCTACTACTTTTTGTGCAGTACTTCTAATAAAGACCACAGACAGCACAACAGTACTCTGCTAGAATCATAAAATTATTTTTTAAACGTCTAGTCCAACCCTCACATTTTATACAGAAGGAAACTGAATTTCAGAAAGGCTAAGTAATCTGCTCAAGGTAACACAGCTAGTCAGTGTGTAAAAATTGAGTTACCGTGAAGTATAGCCAATATCTTTTCTTTAGTGAGTGCCCTTTTAAGTGTAAAATTCCATTGTACAGAATACTAGCTGTATTACAAAATAATGGTTCCTGTTTCTTAAAAGTTAACAGAGAGCGTAATCCATTTCATGAGAAACTTGCCTCGTTTTTTTTTTTTGTTTGTTTGTTTTATTTTTAATTAGTTTCAGGTGTACAACACAGTGCAATAGTTATACATTTTACTTGCCTCATTTTTAAATTGTTAATAATATTCTAACTTCATATCCAGCACTAGTACAAATTTGACTATAAAGATATAGACAGGTTTGATTTTCCTCAGAATTATCATATTCCAACCAGAGTTAGGCACAGGCCATGGCACTCAGTGAAGAAGCTATCTGAAGTGGTGTAATAGATCTCTGTCCACTGACCTGTTAATAGATGTGCAAAGCTTCAGTATGTCTGACACCCAAGAGGTATCTCTATTACTGCAGATATAGTGATAGCTCTGGTAAAGATGCAGATTCCAGTGATCTTATCATCCTGTTTCTTCTTTCTTCAGGATCTACAGTCTTTGCAGAAATTCAGGGAGTCATTGATGCTTGCATTAAACTCTCTGGAATGCCTGACCTTTCCCTTTCTTTCATGGTAGGTTTTGTTCTCCTGTTCTGTAGCTGCTTGCATGCCTAATCCATGTGAAGTACTAAATGAAATGATAAATACTGAGACATGTTGGTATTTTAGAATGCATAAGACTATCTCAGAAATATTCTTAGTACAACTTACAAAGAAAATAGTTTACATGATGAGCAGAGTCTTTATGGAAAGTCTGAGGAAAGGTCTTTGCCTAGGTGTGCGAGAAAGAGTTTAAATGGCTGGCTGGCTTCTGCAGATCTGCAGTGTTATTTTTACTGAATTATTATTTTCTTTGCTGATATGAAAGGGCATTGATCTTTTGCATCATTTTAGACTCGGCATGGCATACTACTAAGAACAATCAAGATAAATGAGTTCTGATACTGTCTCTGCCACTAACTTGTTCTGACCTTGAGTTCTTTGAACCTCAGTGTTTTTCATCTTCGAAATGGAAATGATACCATTTGTATTTTCTACCTCATCGAGTTACTGAAATTCAAATAAAATAAGGCATATAAAAATTTGCAGTGTGAAACTATAAGGTTGTGTTGATGGGGTCATAGTAACAAACTCTTACATGACTGCTTTACCTTTAAGGAGCATATTAATTTCTCATAATATCTGAGTAGAGTTGCCATATTCATTACATTCTATGACTATGGCTGTGTCCTGTTTTCCTGGCAGAACCCAAGGCTTCTAGATGATGTCAGCTTCCACCCCTGCATCCGGTTCAAGCGTTGGGAATCTGAAAGAGTTTTGTCATTTATTCCTCCAGATGGAAATTTCCGACTCATATCATACCGTGTCAGTTCACAAAAGTATGTTGATGCATCAACCAGATACTGCCATCATGTATCAATGTGCTGGGTAGAACTGACTTCCCTGTTTCATTCTGAACAGTTGGATACTTGAATTCATCATTGCTCTCTTTAGCCATGGTTCACCAGGAGAGCCAAGGACTGGCGAAAATATGTCTAAAATAATCAGTGTACCTTGAATCTAAGAGTAAAGAGTAGTCATAAATGAGACTATAGTCAAATACGTACCTGAGAGCAAGCATTTGGGACTGTGTATAACTTGGGCAAAACCATGAATTGTGCCATAATTTTACTATAGTCTGTAGATTGCATAACTGACAGAAGAAGACAGACCTACCGATAGCTCCCCAAGACATCCCCCAACTAACAGGCTTCAGGTCACTCTTCTCTGCACTGAGGATTAAATGCATGATTCAGTGATGTGGGTTATAGCTGGTTTGTTCCTTGAAAATATCAGAAGTTATTTGGGTAACATCAGGACTGGACTCAAAAGCAGAGGAATTGCTTCTTAGCTCTTACTACATAGGAACTGCTATATTTAATTTTTATAATTTTAAATTCTTTTTATGGGATCTTAATTCATTTATTTAAACTAGGGCTATTTGCCTCAATTGTTTATCCTATAATTAAGCTTCAGATTTCTATCTTTATTTGTATAGTTATTGTTCAGAAATTGTGTCAGTCGTAGCGCAGTGGTACCTGAACACTGACCTATGCTCACCACCTCCCAACAGCCCTCTGCCAATACAGATGCAGAATCGGCAGTCTGAATTCAGGTATTGGGCCCTATAATGGAATAAGAGGCAGGATAGGATATTCTGCACTGTTTTCAGGCCATCTCCTGAGCTGTCTCATAACATGAATTGTTTATGTTTGTGCTTTTGTGTCTTTCTTTATCTTTTTAGTCTAGTGGCAATACCAGTGTATGTGAAACATAGCATCAGCTTTAAGGAGAACAGTTCCTGTGGCAGATTTGATATTACAATTGGACCAAAGCAGAATATGGGAAAAACTATTGAAGGAATTACAGTGACGGTTCATATGCCAAAAGTTGTGCTGAATATGAACCTGACACCGACACAAGGCAGCTATATATTTGATCCGGTTACCAAGGTACAGCTACCTCAAATCAAGAGTGAGCAAGTGTTTCTGCAGTCTTTATTTTGTGATTTGCTGGGGCGGGTTGTGGCGGGGGGGTAGGTAGAGGGAAGGGCTTAGTGTCTTGGTTAAAACTAAAATTCCTGATGAATCCTAGAGAGCATACTGTGCTGTGCTTCTGCCACTGGAATCCTGTACCTGCTGCTGAGTAGAACAGCAGAGACTCATCTTGTCCTTCATAATGTGCCTTTACTCCTCCATTGATAATCCAGAGATTCACTCGTTTTCTAATGAGGAAGATGTGAAAGCTTTCTAAAAAGAGAGAACTATTATGTGGATATAAAAAGATATTTTTACATTGTCTATTGAAATTGATCATTAAGACCTTTCTCTTCCTTTTCAATTTAAAAGTATTGTTTCATACTTTTCCACAGGGGATGTTGGCTGGAAAGCTATTTTCTCATCTTACATAAATGTGTTTCTAACAGAGGGTTTTCAGAGAAACTATAAAATACTATTTTCTCTTAGCTTCCTGCTTGGGTAAAAAATATTCTTTTCAATAGCAGAATCATTGAGCTGCCTGATAAATGAAAAGATAAGTTTTTAAATAAAATCATAGAATGTTAAAGATCATCTAATCCAGCTCTGAGTTAAAAGTGAAGGGAAATTCCAAATCCTTGGTCCTTCACTCCAGTTTCAACTATAACAGCTTTATTTTCTCATCTATTACTGAGCTTCCACACTAAAGATTTCATTTGAACAAAGGGCTCCATAGCTAAAAGTTTTAAAATACCAATTTAGGTCAGTCTTCTCATTTTAGAGAAAAATAAACTGAGTCCAGACAGAAACAATAAAGTTGGTATAGTGGAAAGAACATTTGAAATCAGATAGCCTTAGGTTCAAATCCCAACCTTCTCACTAACTGTCTGACCTTAAGCAAATCAGTTGACCTCAGCTTTAATTTCCTCATTTATAAAAAGAAGACAAAATCTAAATCATAGGCTGCTATGAGATAATGTACAAATAGTGCTATATCCAAAAGTAGATATTCAACAAATGTTGGTTCTCTACTTACTCTCCCTTCAGTCACAGAACTAATTAGTGGTAAACTCAGTGAAGATTCCAGGCCTTAATGATCCAGGCAGGATGGCAAGATTGGTAGATGCTGTGCTTACCTTCTCTCACGACCATATCAAAATTACAACTAAACTACAGAACAACCATCATTGAGAATTGCCTGAAGTCTAGCTGAACCAAAACCCTACGACTACAGACATACAAAAGAAACTGCCTCAGGATTGGTAGGAGGGATAAAGGTGTGAAACAGACTGATCCCACATCTGCGTGTGACCATTAAAAATCGGGAGGGATATCTTGGCTGCAGAGGTGCCCCCTCTCCACCACCCAGAGGAGCAAGGGGTCCCAGCCCCTTACAAGCCCAGGGTTCCAGTGCTGGGGAGAGAAGCCCCCATAATTTCTGGCTGTGAAAACCAACAGAGATTGTGTCTGAGTGAACCCCAGCTGCCCCTCTTAAAGGGACTGTGCACATACTTACTGTTGGAATCACTGCTTCTGAGCTCCAGGGCTGGGGCAGCAGTGGGAGAGGCGACAGGGACAAATGTAGGGAACTGAGTTGTCTGGCTTCAGGACGAGGGCTGGAGGGGCAGCTTTCTCCCAGATGGAGGAGCTGATGGAAGCCATTGTTTCTTTGTTGAGCCCTCCCCCTTCCCAGCGTGCAGATGCAGGTGGCTGCCATATCCGAGTCTCCATCAAGCTGGCTAATGCTGTTCTTTCACCATGCCCTGGTGATTTCAGACCCTTCCCCACCCAACTTTTGGGCACACCCAGGCTGCTTTCTGTGCCGCAGACTTTCCTAGGGTCTCTCAAAGGTTCGCAGAGCCCAGAAAAGCAGCATCTGGCTTGAGCATATCCTGTACCTCTGGCTGAACAGCCCTAAGCCCAGCACTAGCAGCAGCCGACCTTGGTTCATGGCTTGGCCTCTCCAGGCACTTTCAATCAAGGCACGGGCGGCAGCCATCTGCCAATTGCTTTGTGGCTCCTGCCCTGTGGCCCCAGGTGGGGCAAGGACTGCAGCTGAACTTGGTCTGTAGCAGGTCCCCTCCCCAGTGACCTTGAGACAGGCATGCCCAGTAGCGAGCTTCGAAACAAGCAGGAGCATCACCCAGCTGCCTCCAAGGATGACATACCCAGGGGACGGATTGGGCAAGCATCAGCCCTGCTGAGGCAGATCCTGCTCTGTAGGGTTAGCCCCTGCACCACAACTTCTCCACTGTAATCACAGCATGTCCTTACAACCAATGAGACTGAGGTTCAGTCTCTCCCATTGACTTGCAAACAGCAACTTAGGCTCAACTACAAGAGGGCACACACAACCCACACAAGAGACACACCTGGAGTGTGTGGCTTGGATGACCAGAAAGATTGCGCCACTGAACCCACAGCACACCTACTATTTAAGGCCACTCTACCAAAACCAGGAGACATAGCAGCCCTACCTAATACATAGAAACAAACACAGGGAGGCAGCCAAAATAGGGAGACAAAGAAAGATGTCCCAAATAAAATAACAGAACAAAGCTCCAGAAAAGGAGAGAAGCAATCTACCAGACATAGAGTTCAAAACACTGGTTATAAAGATGCTCAGTGATCTCAGGGAAAACTTCAACAAAGAGATAGGAAACATAAAAAATGGAAATAGAAAACATAAGAAAGAACCAGTCAGAAATAAAGAATACAATAATGGAAATGAAGAATATATTACATGGAATCAATAGTAGATTAGATGAAGGATCGAATCAGCAAAGATAGCAGAAAACACCCAATCAGAACAAAACAGCAAAAAAAAAAAAGGATCCAAAAAAGTGAGTATAGTTTAAGGGCCCTCTGAGACAACATCAAGTGTACCAACATTCACATTATAGGGAAACCAAAGGAGAAGAGAGAGAGCAAGGAATTAAAAACCTATTTGGAGAAATAATGATGGGAAACTTCCCTAACCTGGCAAAGGAAATAGATATACAAGTCCAGAGTGCAGAGTCCCAAACAAGATGAACCCAAAGAGGCCCACACCAAGACACATCATAATTAAAATGCCAAAGGTTCAAGACAAAGAGAGAACCTTAAAAGCGTCAAGAAAAAGTAGTTACCTACAAAGGAGTGCGCATAAGACTGTCAGCTGATTTCTCAACAGAAACTGCAGGCCAGAAGGGATTGGCAGGAAATATTCAAAGTGATGAAAAATAAGGACCTACAACTACAACCAAGATCACTCTACTCAGCAAGGCTGTCATTTAGAATCAAAGGACAGAGAAAGAACTTCCAAGACAAGAAAAAGCTAAAGGAGTTCATCAACAAACAGTGTTGTGATAAACGGTAGTGGGGTTGGAGGACAGGGTGAAAAAGGTTAAGGGATTAAGAAGTACAAATTGGTAGTTATAAAATAGTCATGAGGATGTAAAGTAAAGCATGGGAAATATAATCAATAATATGGTAATAACTATAGTGCCAGATGGGTACTAGTCAGAGGAATCACTTCGTAAATTATATAAATGTCTAACAACTATGCTGTCCACTTGAAATTAATAAAAAATAATATTGAATGTCAACTGTAATTGAAAATTTTAAAAGGGGAAGAAGATAAAGGGGAATAAGAGGTTCAAAGTTATAGGTGTAAAATGAGTAAGTCTTGGGGATGTAATATACAGCATAGGAAATACATAATATTGTGATAGCATGGTACAGTGTCAGATGGTTGCTGGATTTATGGTGATCACTTCTTTAGCATAGGGAATATAAATAATAATGTAGTAGTAACTATGTATAGTGCCAGGTGAGTACTTTTGAGTAACTATGACGTACACCTGAAACTAATATAATATTGTATGTTAGCTATATTTTAATAAAAATCTAAAAACAAAACAAAAAAAAACAACCCAGATCTTTCTCTTGCTTCCAAGACACTATGCTTCATTTTGTAAAAAAGTTTATGCTGTTTTTGAACCATATCTTTGAACATTTGTCTTTATTCAATCATTCAGGTTGGTGTTGTTTTTCATGTCTTTTTAAGGTACTAACATGGGATGTGGGGAAAATTACTCCACAAAAGCTCCCAAGTCTTAAAGGACTTGTAAATTTACAGTCTGGAGCACCCAAGCCAGAAGAGAATCCAAGCCTCAACATACAGTTCAAGATCCAGCAGCTTGCAATTTCAGGTAAGGGTAAATTTGACTTGTGTTTCAGAATTACTGAATTTTGCTGAGGTTGACCACTGGTTGCTTAGGAGAGTGAGTTATATTCCCTCTCCAGAAAGAACAACAGCTCCGTTTGCCTTTCACACTGTGTATGGGGCCAGCCTCTCAGGTGCAGTGATTTTTGGAGGGCACCCTGTTTCACAGAGCTTCCCTTCACCCCCACCCTCATTCAAAGAAGGCCTTATTCATACTCACAAGAAATTAAAATCATCCTTAAAAGACATTCCTTGCCCACGTGGGAATCTGAATCTGAACTAAAATCATGCCCCCAGTGCTATAATTTGTAAATGGTAGAAGGCACATTGCTTCCAAATGGTGGAAGGGACACTGGTTAATGTCAGACTTACTGTGTCATGCTCATTGCTAAATAAATACTGTATTGGTTGGTGTAATCAGGATAATAATTTATTCCTTTCCTCACCCATTCTTTTTGACACAGGCTTAAAAGTAAACCGCTTGGACATGTATGGGGAGAAATATAAGCCATTTAAAGGAGTTAAATATGTCACGAAAGCTGGCAAGTTCCAAGTGAGGACATGAGAAGAGGCCAAAATTCCTCAAGACCTGTTTGTTTTCCAAGTGTCATTACAGTTTATTACTATTAGGTCTCAAGTGGGTGGGAATACATATTCTAGTTAAAGCATTTGTGTCGAGCTACACACCGCTAATGAAGTTGCTTAGTAATCAGTGTAGGGTTCTTATGGAGCTTTAAGCTCAGGTAACTTTTGAACGACTTAGCTTATTTTGTATCTTTTCACGTACGAAGATTTGGGAGGTGATTTAGGGCACCAGCTGGAGCTACACGTGTTACAGTCAAGGCAGAAGGCCACAACGATACCCTGTCTCCTGAAACAAGCGAACTGGTCTCAGCCAGTAGGAGCTGTCTTAATCTGGAGTGTGTCAGGTGCAGCCAGATGTCCACCTGATCTTAGCCATCCCAAATCCGCATCTGTCCCAGCAGAGGAAATTTCCCCACCCCAAGAAGTTTACAAAAAACTGCCTCTTCAAGTGTTTGCCTTACTCAGCTTTTCACTTGTGCCATTAAGCAAGCACTGTAGCAAAAGCCACTTCCACATGGCCCTGGCCGGGAGCATTGCTGCTCCACGCCCCATTCTCACTGTACTTGGTATTGTATTTTTTATAAATAAGATTTTTATGTAAAGCTCCGATTTTGATTTACAGGGACCTTGCTACAGTAAGTACCATCTCAGTTTTGTGCCATTGGTTCACCGGTTAGCACAGTAAAAATCATTTGTATCAAAGGGGCAAATGCTTTAAGGTAATAAAAGGGAACACTACTGCTTTTAGGAAGTAACAGCAAGCACAAGCATTTGAGATTTTAAGCAAATTAAAGTACTGAAAGAGAAACTTAAGTGAACCTTTGCCATCTTCATGTTTTATGAAGCCTATGAAACACCAATTAAACTGGTCAGCCTGAAGGCCTCATGGCCACAGGAAGAAAACGCCTGCCTGTCCTCATCTTTGTTCCTGTTCTTCAGGGCTTGAGTTGCCTGTCCCTTGTCCTTGGGGGGAACTCCCTTTCCACACTGTGTGCCTCCCAAAGCTGTACTCAGTAGAGTTCTCCCTGAAGCCATTGTGGTAACTGTCACTGGAGTACTTAAATGTCTCTACTGTGCTGACAGTACGGGGAGGTACATTATATTGAGGCAGAAACACAATCGTAACATTGAGAAACTACTGCTCATGGTCAGCAAGTCAGTTTACAGTTGTATCACTTCACTTAACTTTGTTAGCATAGAAGTCCCGTTATTTTGCCTCGTTAGACATGAAGAATGGAGAAAAACTAAGTTAAGATCTAAGTGCCTGTTCTTCATGGTTCCTTCTTGTTCTTACTTAGGCTATTAAGTGTTCTTCTTCTGACTCCATTCTTTTCATTCTTCTCAGCTTACAGCTTCCTTTCCTTTCTCCTGCTAAAGATAGCCTTGACTCTCAGCCCAGTCAGCTCTCTGGGGCTGGTGGGCGGTGCTGGGACCAGAGCCCACCACACAGCAGCATTCTGACCTTTGCCTGCCCAGGGCACCCGCCTGCCTTTCATCCAACGGGAAAGGTCGCTTATTACAGCTTTGAAATTTCTCGGGTAACCAGTGTCAGCTTGGCAGCCAAAGTCAAGGTGTCGCCAAGTATCGATTCCCTTTTCTTCAGCCTGGCTACCTAGTTCAGCTGCTTTTCATTTTTAATGTCTTAACTCTTTGGAGTTCATAGCTTAAGAGAGCAATCAGTCCATTTGCTTTTCTGTGCTGTCTTCTATACAAGCAGATTGTCCCTTCCTTGCCTCTAGCAATTTCTGCTACAGCTTCCAAGTAGACAATTTCCTGTTACAATTATTCTATTTATTAATTTCATTGAACCCAGTAAATCCTTTCTCTAGCTCTGACTATACTGTCAATAAAGTGATGAAAAGCAACAAGTTGGTTTTTCAGCTGGACTGTTGAGCATTCTCAGATGGGCATGCCTGTCAGACC
The DNA here is from genome assembly GCA_033961575.1 of Aselliscus stoliczkanus. Taxonomy (NCBI): domain Eukaryota; kingdom Metazoa; phylum Chordata; class Mammalia; order Chiroptera; family Hipposideridae; genus Aselliscus; species Aselliscus stoliczkanus. The sequence goes on from CM066729.1 coordinate 133,260,646, forward strand.
AGGCGAGCGTGGTCAGATACTGTTCCATATTCTCCCAGAGGTGAGGGCAGTCGCGAAGCATCCAAGGGCTCCGCTCTCAGCCTCCACGTTAAGTCTTGTCTGCATTCTCTGAGCATCGCGTTCTGTCCAGGCTGAGCAACGCTTCCTCTCCCTGCCACTGCCGCTTACTAATAGCCAAGATCCATTCATACTTAGTAGTATTGGGATAGTTTTCAAGCACAGAATTCTAGCTAATCCCAGAATAGCTTCATTTTTAAATTCTTACAGGATTGTATCTCAAGAGCAAATGAAGTAGATGCTCATTTTCTGCCTAAGAGTCACCATCATTTTATTCAAAGGGATTCACGGGACGGGTTCCTTCCGTAAGTGGTGCTACAGGAGAATCCCTGCAAGAGGGTCCTCTTGTCCTTCGAGTCATCTGATTTGAGAAAACTACAGTGTAATACAGCAGGAAGGCAGCACCAGTTAGTTAGGCAGGACATAGTTATTTGCCACAGCAAAACCATGAATATTGTTTTCAGATAATAGTGAGCTGATATAGTAGCCTTGGACATTTCCCTTTACTTAAACAGGCTGGAATCTGCCTCCTGACTCAGCAACTTTTCTAAGTTAAAGCAACACTATCGCCTTTTAATATTTACTCCTTTCAGATAAAACAGTGTTGTCCCAGCTCTACTCCACGAACCTGCTCCTCTTTTAATCAGAGCTTCCCCAAGCAAGAGAGTATGTCCCCCAAAGCCAGCTCTGCCTCGCCCTGGTGGATCCCCGAAAAACCCATGTTCCGTATTGGGCTTTGGGAATATGAACACCAGATCTGCGGTTTCCTGCACACGTCACAGCTTCAGCTTCTTAGGGGACAGTGATGGAGTCCATGAACAGCTCGAATATTCTAAGGTGATGACAGACTCCTCAGCCAGAGGATGAGCTGCACCATCTCCCTGCTTTGCTCCTTCTGTTACCCTTTGTCTCGTCCGCTCCTCCTCCTATAGAATCCCCTAAGCTGTCCTTCATTATACAGACCTTTGGTAAATCAATACACTACTGCTGGTTTCTGCAATTTCCAGTACAACTTCTGGATTAAATAAAAATCTTCAGTTTCCAGATTCTGAGGATTAGTTTCATTGACTATTCTTCAAAACAAAGGAGAAACCTGCTCTAAAAGTTCTTACTAAAATAACATATCCATCATTTAAAGCATTATTTATACAAATGCACTTTATTGTTTTAAACAGAACAAAAGAAGAGGCAGAAAATATTTGCATATAACAAGTTCTAGCTTATAAATGTAGTTTTTAGTGGTGATGTTTCTAGTCTTCAGGGATTTTTTTTTTTTTTTTAAATTTGCTTCACTGTCGTGAGCACTGATATTAGAGAAAAGCACATCGGCATAAAGTGTAAACCAGTGTCTCAAACACCGGAAGAACTTGGAGAGCAAACATGATTTTTCTTTATTTTCGCTATGTAATTTTTAGTAAAACAAAAAGGTGATCTTTGGCATAGATTCATATTTTAAAGGCATTAATATTGATTTATATCAGGTAAGCAACTATATAAATATGCTGAGGGCCGTGAAAATAGTCTTCATCAGTTAAAAGGAGACAGAGGAAGCCTGAGTGTATAGTACCAACTTAGGACAAGTTGTACACATTGGATGCTGGGAGCTAACACGTTAGGTGGGCGGGAAGGATGTCCAGGCAGGGGTTCTTACTCCTTTCCTCATCTCATTCTGGCTCTGGGAAGAAACGCGGCTTCGTGTGCTGGGACATGCTTAGACAGCAGCGGGCAGTGCAAACAAGGGAAAATTGTTTTTTTCTCACTTTACTAACAGGAAACTTAAGATGGCAATTAAATATTATACCCATTACTCTCTTGGACAATAGTCCTTGGGGGTGGGGGGAGTATGGGGTGCAAGTGGCTTGGTTGCAGCTGGTGGAGGGAAGGAGGAATTACTGAGGACCATTTCCCGTTGATTCATCTCCAACAGCCCCGGGATCCCAGTCTGCCAAGTACCACTCGCCAAGTACCACTCGCCCTTTGGAAGGAAGTGGCCTTCAGATAGGACCGCCTTTCCATTAGACACTCCTGGGGGTCAAGCACCAATATTTAGGACTGAATTTCAAAAGGATAAAAAGGATCTTTCAAAATCACAGATAAACAAACATATGTATGTATCTTTCAAAACCTTGCTTAGGAAGGGTGTGGGGGAAGAATACAAAAGCCAGGATGGGAGACATGATTTGGTTAAAAATTAAATGCAGCATTTCAGCTCAGAAAGAACAATAAGAGCTAAGAATGAGTGATAAGGCCTCAGCACAGACCTCTGCAGGCAGTGACAAAGCAATGAAGCCCAGGGAGGGGCCCTGCCGGGATGATGGACAGGGCTGCCCCCCAGCTACTTCGCCCCTCCAGCAGCAGAGAGCACCAGGACACAGTGTTGGTGGGGTGGCTACCTGGGCGGCACAGGCAGGATATGGGACAGGAAGTTTCCCTGGCCCAGGCACGGCTCAGGGGCACAGTAAAAACAGAACCCTGGGATTCTGTGATTTCCTCGGACATTGTGAAATTTGGTTTTATATTGTGAGAAACCAGAAGCATTAAATTGGGGAAGGGCAGGAAGTGAATACAGGCCCCATATACTGGGGCTCCCCCAGAGGCCAGCTTCCCCTATTCCCCTACGGCTCACTGCTGAAGGGGCCCAGGTAGCACAGACAGAAAGGGCAGACAGGGTCAGCAACAACATCAAAGGCCCAAAACGATTTGGAGGCACAGTGATCTTCTTCGCTGACTCCCTTGAGCCCTGGACGGTGGGAGCCCAGTGGGGAGAATGGGGGCAGGGGAAAGGAAGCAGAGAGGGAACAGGGTGGGGCAGGGCATCTGGCTAGTGTTCACTCTTCGATTCTGAGCTTGTGTGAAGTCCATAGGCTGGAAACCCAGTCTGCCTACTGGGAGAGTGTGCACAAGTATAACTGTTTGAGAATACAGACACATTTCAAAGTGTCCATGACAAAAGTATAAATGTTTTCTATAGTGAAGAGGCCCCATTCCAGTCTGTTAGGTCAGGCCAGGATGAGGCTCTCAGCCCCCCAGCAATTCCGGGCAGCTGCTGGAACTCCATTTTCATTCTGTTTAAGAGGGGTTTGTGGGGCAGCCAGGTTCAGTCCAGTGCCTACTGGTACCAGGGAGTCTTTCTAACCCAGCGCAGCGTAAACCCAGCATCTGTTCGAATTTTGATTGAAGCTGCTTCTGCTTCTCGAACAGTCTCCTTCACAGACTGCATGAGGTTCTGGGCATTGTGAACCAGCATCTCTGTGGCCTGCAAGGAAAGAGTTCTGCATCACTCAGTGCTGGACGCAGCAGCCCTGCCTCCAAAACTGGCTTGAGCCAGGTGTGGACTGGCATTTCCCTCCCGCCACCTGGCACTCCCCGTACTTGTCGCATCACTGGTGGGTTAGCTAGATCACCCAAAAGAACCCAAACTGGCCCCTCACTATTGTGTACTGTACCCTCAGATGGCCTCTAGTGTACACTCTTTCCTGTCTTCCAACAAGCTCTTCCTCTGGCCCTTCTGTTCCCTTGCCCTGAAATACCCTCTTCCAGGTCCCCATGGCTCAACCCTCACCTCCTTCAGATCTGGTCACTTTGGTGAAGCTTTCCCTGCTCCCCTTATTTTAAACCACCTTCCCAACTCACAGTATGACTCATCCTCCAAATCTTTCTTTTTCTCCATAGAACGCATCATCACTAACTGATGTACTACATATTTTACCTAAGTTGTCTTATCTAAAATTTAAGTTCCATGAGGGCAGATATTTTTGCCAGCTTTGTTCACAGTTGAACCTCAGTGTTAGGACAGTGCCTGACACATAAGAGGTATTTCATAAATATTTAATTAATAAGTGAAAAAAATAACTCAACAAATCAACCACCTTATAAGTGTATGAAAATCTAAATAAGTAAAACTTCTAAATACACAAACATACTGGACCGGATCACCCTGTACTCTACCATAGAAAGTCAGGGAACTCATCAATCCATTAGCCCAGTAATCTTTTTATTTTTTATTCTTCACTATTTTTGAACCACAGACCTGCAAGGATTTAATAAAGGCTATGGATTCTCCTCAGAAAAATGCTCACGTGCACAAAATTTGTGCATGCAATTTCAGAGGGCACATGGGCTCCAAGGCGAAGCTGTGAGCTAGAATTCCTAAACAGTTGACCTTTTCACTTGGTCACCAAAGAGGCTGAGGCCCAGAGAGGTTCCGAGACTTGCCAACCAAACTCACACAACAGTCGGGATGAGGACTCAACACTTCAAAACATCTGTGCTTTTTCCATTCTACCATACTGTCAGCTTCTATCTTTTTTTATTGGAATATTTAATAGAAGTTATTAGATATTTGCAAGATACATTTTTGTTGATTAATTAACTAAGTGATAAGGTCGGAAACTGAGCCTTATCCTTCCTTCCCTGTTTTTTGCTACTTCCTTTTCTTGGTGCAGAAGAGATCACATGACAGGAAACAGCTCAGGGCCCAAACCCTGCCTAGAATACATAGAAGTTAAGGATGAAGATCTAGTTCCTGGGGTTTCGGGGAAGGAAGGGTTAGGATGAGTGCTGTTGGATTAAAACATGGCAGTGAAAGCAGTGCTACTGGCACCAAGAAGAGTAGCCTCCAGTCCCCTCGAAAGTGCCCCATCTTGGTCTTCTGGCCTAGAGATCAGAGACGGTCTCCCAAGCTATTTGTGAGTTCCCCAAGGAGAGGGACTGTGTCTTTTTTTTTATTTAATTTATTTATTTTTTATTTATTTTATTTAGCTGAGCCATCCTGCCACCTGTTGGCAGCTCAGCAGCAGCTCAGCTCAGGCTGGGAATCGAACCGGTGACCCTGTTGCTCAGAGCTCGCACTCTTGAGCGAGCTCTTAACCAACTGAGCCACTCGGCTAGCCCTCTTTCTTTTTTTTTTTTTTTTAACTCCCCTATACAATGCCTAATTCAGTGCCACATACATATCCCATGTATTATGAGCCCTGTCTGGGAGTCTCAATATAAAATGTGCCACCAACTACAAGAAGAAACTGGGCCCCTGGCTCACAGCAGAGCCTACTAGAGGGGAGACAGAGAGGGGAAGGGGTGCTTCAATGAGGCTTTTCTCAAAGACCTGGGCCACATATCCAGGAGGTGGGGAAGGAGGACAAACTCCCAAGAAATGGTTGGCAAGGTAGATATAAGAAGCATCGCTCAAGGGAACCCTCCCACCATCCTTATTTCAATCTCCGTCAAAGAAACCCATAGAGAAGCAAGCACCTCCTTTGAGTTTCATTTTGGCCTCAGAACAGGTCCCTGAAAAGCCTACACCAATTGTCCTCCCTGAGGTAATTATCACCCAGGGAGCAAGAAAGCAGAAATTCTCTCCAACTAACGTGACACAGTGGGGCAAGAGTGAACAGGCACTGGAGGTCTTGAGAACACCAAACCTATTCCAGGGAGCAAAGGCACTGAATAGCGTCCTAACTGCTCCCGATTCAGACACTTAACCTCCCTCCCTAGGTCTCAATCTCCCATCTGTATAAAGTGACAAAAGTCGCTTTCCTTTCCCTTCCAAATTTTTGACTCATCTCTCTCTCCAATACAGACACCCTTCTAAGAGCTGAAGACTCCATCCCACAACTGAATACTCAATTCACAGGTAAAACTCCCCAAAGCTGAATTAGATTGCTGTAAGGTGGCACAGAAGCTGCTGGCAGAACACCAGGAGCAGGGGGCACATACCTGCTCAGACTCCTCGTCACTGATGTTGGTCCGGCCCAGCATGGTGGCCTTCACTGTGGACAGGATTTTGAGCTGGGTGCTTATGGTTGGGATTCGCTCACACACCTAAAAAGAAAGTTTCATTTTGTATGTGTTTGTCTTACCTGCAAGCTCCTTGAGGGCAAACCTTATCCGCCTCTGTCCTCCCAGGGGCTGGCGTGCAGAAGGCACTCACTATATTAGTAGTGGGATCCCACCTGTTTTCTCCTAAGGATCCGTATAGTCTCTTTGTTCAGAAATGACAGCATTAAAATTCTTTCATTTGACTAGGAAATAAACTTTCCTGAATCTTTCCCAAATACACATGTGTATGTCCCTGCTATTTCTGTCCATTTTGAAGTGCCTCCTACACCTGGCTCACCCACTTTTCTCTCTCTGTTTTTTTCTTCCCTCCCATATTTCTCCCACTCTGACACACACACACAAGCCCTCCTGAGTACCTGTAAGAGGTTGGTTCTAATCCGTTTATCTGTGCACTGCTTGGCAACCTCCTTGGCCAACCGAGTCACCTCATCTGAGGCCTTGGCGATGTCCTTGGCACACTGAATCAACGCCCGCTTGGTACCACTGCCCCCTCTTACCAGCCGAGACATCTCAGCCATCAGCAGAGCCATGCGCTTGGCTGCTGCAATGATGTCATTGCCCTAGAGAGAAACAGATATACAGTATGAGCTGAGCCCACGCTCTGGCCAAGCCAGGGAAAGAGTGGAAGCACAGAGAAGAAAGAAGGGAGCCGGCTGCTCTAGTAGCCCTCGGGAAGGATGAATAGAGGATGAGGGACTGTTCTTGAGATGGACAGCACGGGAGAATCAGACAAAAGAAGAGAGGATCAGGGCACTCGCCCTAGCGAGACAGAGAGAGAGAGGGAGAGAGACAGACAGACATCACCTGACTGAAAAAGGAAGAACTGGATATTAGTCTGAGAGGGCGACATGTGCGCCCCAGGCATAGCACTAAACAAGCACTTAGCATGTCCAGGTTAATCATGTCAATCACATTGGGGACAGGCCCCAAGAAGGTGGTTAAACAGGCATTTTCCTTTCTAGAGGGGAAAGCAGTAGAGCTGGCCTGAGGGGAAAAATACAGAGGAGCCTTCCAGAGGCTGAAAGCATCCTCACCCTTGTTACAAACAGCAGCCAAGGACCGTTGCTGCTCAACTAGAATTTAAAACCCAAGTAACCATTATCAGCCTTGATTTAAAAATTAAATATTTTGTGACCTAGACTGCTCCCGCCCTCCCTCTGCTGCCTTTGTCCTGTCAGCCTAAATTTTTTTCATCCTATTATTTTCATTTTTCACATTTAAAAATGCCAAGAATAAATCCTCCAGTCCCCTCAGGTAAGTGGCTTCAATTAAAGAAACTTTCAGCTAAGAGGATGCTGGGGAGGCATCAGGAAACTAAAAATCATGATTCAAGCTGTGAATGGAACCCCACTCCCAACTAATAGCTGTTTATCTGAGATTTGGCATTTTGGTTCATTAAAAGCCTCATGGGTCATAATAAAGAAATGTACAAGTAATTTCTTTCATATCCTCAAAAGGCTTATCTTTTGGCTGAAAACAACCAAAAACAACTGTATTGTTCAAAACTACCCGAAAGGCCAGGCCATACTCATTTTTCCCCTCATGCTGTTGAATGTCTGCACGATGCAGTGAGGCACACAAACCATGCCACTGCCAGGCGCCCTGTGAGAGACATCCCCTGGCACCAGGCAGTGGCTGATCACCGATGCTAGAAGGCGTGTAAGATCTCAGGCAGAGAGGACACAGGTATGGGAAGAAGGCACAAGAAGGTGGTATGTCAGACAAGCTGCCTGGGTCCACCTCTTCCAGTGCAGACCTGGGGTCATTCTAGGACTTTATGACCTTGGTTAGAAGACAGTGTGGTGCCAGGGTTAGTTATCACCCAGTACTCTTCAAACCCTTTCTTCTTGCAACATGCAACCTTCACAGGGAAAACAGTGATCACCCCACCCCCAACCCCCACACTAGCTTTGGTTCAGTCTCCAAGGCCGAACTCTACTGCTGCCTGCCCTGCAGCCTTGAACACTCTGTTCCCCACTTTCACGGAAACCTGGACAAGCAGTCCATGAAGCCCTTTCCCTGTGGGTTCCCATTAAGGCCAGCATCTGCCACACAGCCAAGTGCAGGGCAGCCAGCAGCCCTCCCCAGAGACCCTGCCATAGAAAGCTCCTTCTCACCCTGATTAGCTCTGCAGAGCCATCAGTGGTCAATGAGAGGTCAGCAGGGGGCGGGGGGAGCTACGCAAAGCTCAATGGTCAGGCCAGGGGACCTTCTAATGATCTGCAAAGGTTCCTGACCTGCAAGTCACTGAGAGACGCACCCATGGCTTCCCAGGGGTGTGAGGTTCCAATAGTGGGCACAGTCAGTAAGCACAGGAGTCCTTTCAAAAAGTGGCCCCGTCTCCCTCTACCCCTCCAACATAAATGCAACCCCCTCAGTCAGGCCTGCGCAGACCTTTCAGACTTGTGAAGCTAGTCCTAACCCGGTGCAGACAGACAGACGCCCGCCCTGCCCAGACTCACAGGACCCGCACAGATCATGAGTGATGCAATGTGTCAAGGCTGCACGTGGCCGGATGCATATGGAGCAGCCCCCACTGGGGGTGCCAATCAGTACCTTACTAGACCACTTGGTAGCTTCCCGATGCAAGGACTGAGCCGCGGCCAGAATGGGCTGGTTGACCGGCTGATTGGATGACATTAACAGCAGCTCAGGTTCGTAATCGTCTTCCATGTCCGGGGGGACAGGGAACCCAACAGCATCAGCCGCCTCTGCCTCGGCTACAACACCTATACCCACCTCAGCGGCTGGGGCACCCGGCTTTGACGATGGCAGGAAGGATGAGAAACGGGTAAAGTGTTAGTAAGAGCCGTCGGACACGGGGTGCTGAGCTTCCGCTGTTTAGTCACCAAAGCCTGCCTGGGAGGGGATGGAAGACAGCATATGCTCTCCAGGAGCCGGATGAACCAAGCTCCACGGAAGGGCACTCAGCCTCCAGCACTGGCCCAAAAACCCGTCCAGTGAGTGAGACTCACTCCAGTGGCAAAGGGTTTCCAGAGAATAGTTATACTAAGAAAGCAGGTGGCATTCCTTTTTTATCCATTTACTACCAAAATTAAACTCACCAGGAGTAACTCTCAAGTCAGACTATTTTAGAGGAGCCAGACAGTAGTAGCTCATTACCTTTCAAAGGAATCCAGAGAGGAAAAGCAAACACAAGCACACACCTGCTGTGAACAGAAGGAGGAGAACACCCTGCTGGCTCATTGGGACACGGTCCCACCTCTCTGTGCACAGGAAGGGACGTGGGTCAGCTCTGCAGCTGCCACATACATTATTACTTCCTTCAGGAGTTAGAAGCCCCAGAATTAAAAACCATCTATCAGAGGCAATGGATATCATACCAGGAAAGAGGCACAAAAATAGACACAACGGTGAGTGAAGAGGACCAACTGAGGGCCCCACAGCCACCCAGCTGAAAAGGGCCTCCGAGAGATACTCTTTCGAAGCCCCGCATCTCAGGGAAATCCACACTCCAGGCCAGCTCCCTATCCCCCCAAGGGCTTCCGAGACGATGCTTCCCCAGGCTCTCCATACATCCATTGCTAGTACTGACTCAGAAAGCTGTTCTCTGGGTACAGCCTAAATTCTCCTGTTGCAAACCAGGGTTCTCGCTCAACCCACACTCAATTTACGTATTTCACAGATAAGATGATACATGGACTTGGAAACTGACCCAGGCCAAGCTCAGAGGAGTCCAAATTGGTGCCCATGATAGAACAGGACCCATGAGAGGGAGAGGATGAATTTACCAGGGATGGGGACTCTGAAAGGCTGGGGAATCAAGTGCTGAAAATACTCTTGGGGGAAGCGGGGTTAAAAGGAATTGCCTCAGTGAAGCAGAACCACTTTTATATGAAAAATTGATTCTATCAAACATCTCTAACCAAGAGGAAGTAGGAGTTTGTGGGGCATTTTCCTTAAATTTGCTGTCACTCCTAAAAGTCTTCTCCTGCCCAGAAAACCTGTCTCCAAAAGGTGATGACTAAGTTGGAGGATTTGGGGCAAACGCGGGGTTCAGGTACCATCTCAATCCTTTGCTATAAACTGTGTCTCTACCAGGATTCACCCCATGTCTTAGAGGAGGCCAGCTCAATGCCACTGGGGTTCAGAGTCCCAAAGTGTACAAAGACAGACAGACAGACAGACAGACAGAGAGACCATCACCACCCCAAACACGGGTCAAGCAGCCCCTGACTTCAAATAGCTGAAGGTCAGCAACCCTTGGTGCCACAGGCCTCCAGTGACAGTCCGACCTGAGGACAGGTGACAAAGGGCAGTACCTATGTGGGCCAATCCTGCCTGCCCCCTAAGTTTTACTTTTATCTTTACAATTCAAATATATTTTATGTTCTGCTGTACAATGTATCTGGATTTAATGCAATGAAATTTAAATGCCCTTTAAAATCTTTGAGGAAAACCAGCCTTCATGGTCCTCCCCGGGGCACTGCCCACGTGCACTGGCACTCGTCCCTGGCATGTGCCTGCCCCAGCTGGAGAGAGACGATTATAAATAATTCCACAGGTCAGCTCCAACCAGCAAGATCGTCACTCCTCAGAACCCGGGCTCAGAGCTAACAGTTTAGAAAAATATAGTTATAAAACCAATGTTGATTTCCCAGCCTGAGAAAACCCAAGATCCACTGCATGTCTGGGAAGAGCCTGGGGAACTACATCCAACACAAGAAAGAGCTTAAGATCTGAGGGTGTGAACAGAAGAAAAGCAAACAGGTGGTGGGAATACAGATCTAGGGTCCTATCAGAAACAGCTTAGAACTGAGTTAGAACTACATTTCGCTGCAAGGTTAGCAATAGCTTTTAGCTCTTATCTAGAAAAGCTACCACTCACTTTTCATCATTTAGGGGAAAATAGGCAAAAGCTACTCATAGGGCATGACTGTTGCAGCAACCGAGTGCTCACCACCCACATTAACATTTATACTTTCAGATTTGTTGAGCGGAGTCAGCCTGGCACTGTCTTGAGTTGAGGGGTAAGATGATTCTGAGAAAAGGAAAAAGCACATGGCTTCTATGACACAATCTACCTGCTTCTATGAAAAAATAGAAGGCAAATGCAAACATTTCATCTAGCTGTAGCAGAGCCCACAGAAGACAGTTTCATGTTTGGAGAGCTGATAATTAGCAAGAGAGCATCTAAAAGCATTCAGAAATCCCAAGAAAGAAAAGCAATTTCGAAAAGACCCCCCAATGTCCAGTGTCTGGCAGCTGACACTCTAATGGACAGAATCCTCTTCTCACACCACAGGGATCCCAGCTCTTACTTTTGCTGCTAGAAGGAGAAACCATCAAGCACCAGGACCATCTAATTAAACCACACCTAAGAAGAGTACCATGCCATTGGCAACAAAAGAAACCAAACCAGAGAAAGGGGGCGACTTTCCAAACAGACTCTTCTTCCGGGATGTTGTGTGCATGGTTCTTTATTGTTTCTCAACAAAAAAAAAGCTTTGTTACTTACCTTGCTGGACCACTTGCGAGCTTCATCATGGAGCTGCCTGGCAGCCATCATCATTGGCTGGTTAATCACCTCCCCGGCCTTCTGCTCAGGGAACTCTTCATCCTTCTCCTCCGGTGGTGGGGGCCTGGGCGGAGGGACCTCACCCTCAGGCAGAGGTGGTTTGGGAGGAGCCAGCTCATCTGTCAGCTAAGAGAGAATGACCAGGCTATAAGTAAAGCCCAAGAACAACTGCCCCCTTGAAATCTTTCCTTTCCTCTAAAAAGCATCCCCAGGGGGAGACCAGTTAGCTCAGTTGGTTAGAGCGTGGTGTTGATAACACTTAGGTTGCTGGTTTGATCCCCTGCATAGGCCACTGTGAGCTGCACCCTCCCTAAAAGAGTCAACTATGCCATTGTAGCATGAAAGCAATGTGTAACCAACCAATGACCACGGCTGGTCCCCAATAAAATTTTAAAAAATAAAAATAAATAAATAAACAAATAAATAAATGAATAAATAAATAGCAAGCATCCCCAGGAAAGCCACCCACATTCATTCCATATAAGACCACCCACCGTGGGCACAGGGACCACCTACTTCAATCTCAACAGAAACGTATTTTCTTCCTTTTTTCTCCACAAAAAGCTACAGTTCTGGTGGTATCCAAGGGAGGCATGCACAGCGCCACCAGACCCAGGATTCTTAAAGAAGATCTAAGTTCCGGCCTGACTGTTAGGAGGCATGTAACCTCTCTGACAAGAAGGGGGAGCTACGCCAAATGACCTCTAAGATCTGGATTCTAAGTATCATGACTCTAGTGATCACATAAGAAGCCAGCCCCGAATAGCCCTCTGTCTGGCCCTAACCTTACCCACCCACAGCCCGGCTGGAAAGCATCAAACAAAGCACTGGAGAGACTACAGAAGCACTGTTCCTTAGCTAGGGGCCCAATGACCCAATATCCTCCTCAACCAGCTTAGAAACTGGTATCTTTTACTGACATTAAACAGGGGAAAGTAAATCAAGAAGAGTAAATCAAAGTATTGCCTAGAGAAGCCATTCCCGAGGTCAAGCTATTTCCAATACTGTTAGAGTAAATGTCTAAAAATAATCACTATTTCTGATTCTAGGATTTGTACCTGCAAGGTAATTGCCCAGCTAGCCTCCTCCTGAACCATTCACCTATCGAAGAATAAGTTCATGGTACTTTGGGGCAGGCATCGAAAAATTAAAATTATAGTTGGGGGGAGGGGTGGGAACTTAAATATTTTTTTTAAAAAAGGATTGTATTAATTTTGTTACTAAGAAGAAAAAAAAAAAAAGTCAAGTAAAGGAAAGAAGAACCTCCGTAAGATTTGAACCACCTCCTTGTTGCCATTATCCCCTGGGAACACAGAAAAGCTCACCACCAGCTGTGCAGGTCATGTCCTCATTCCTCACTGACTCCTCACCCATCACATCCACTCATCCCAAAGCCAGCTCCTTAGCTGCGGTCACCCCCCCATCATAGCAGGCCACACCCCAGGCCCCCACCTACCCAGCACGCCCCATGCAGAAACATTGGGGTAGGACTCCACCAGATTTAGGGATGAAAACCAAATTGTGGCTCTGGCTAAACTTGCAGGAAAAGCTACACAAAGGCACCGGAGACTGAGGCTGCAGAACACAGCCTACCTTTCTCTTGCTACAGCTCGGCAACCTGGGGCTCTAGTCTCCCCATCTCTCCGAGTTTACTTACGCGGAGCTGTTCAAGGTCTGGCGGAGGCGGCGGGAAGTCAGGCTCCTGAGGTTGGAAGGCTTCTCTGACCTTGGCCACGGCTCCCAGGATCCGATATCCCGAGTCCAGGAAGCTCTTTTGCAGGCCTAAACACAAGACGGCCTCACTTTCAGCTGGCCAGGTCAGCGCCCTGGAGCACTGTCTGTCCAGCTGAAGAACAGGTTTCCCTTAACAAAAGCTGGATGTCAAGTTGCCAGTAAGCATCGCAGCCAGGGACTGAGGAGAAGGCTGGTGAGAGCAAGACTGGTGCCCTGGGGCCTACAGAGCATCAGATGCGTCCCACACCAGCTGTGCCCTGCAGCTTCAGGATGCCTTCCTGCCTGTACAACTAGCAAGCACTTGGGACATTCCTGGCCACGAACACTTCAGACTCAGCTGGTGCTCATCACTTCTCTTACGATAAAGCAGTCAGGAGATAAGCCTACCCAGCTCGGAGCAGGGGAGATGTCAGTGTCAGATTGGGCATCCATTCCCTGGAGTACTTCTCACCTTTCTCGCTATTCCTTTGCTCTATTTGGCCTTCAGCCTATTAACCCGTGTGTTGAGCTGCCACTCCTACTGCGTCCAGTTACCTGGAATTCAGGAATCTACTCAAAGCTATTAGGAACTCCAATTAGGACCCTGAACATGTCCTTAGTGATGGCGGGATGAGGATACTGGAAAGACTCCGCCTAGGCTTGGGATGGATGGGGCAGCTCCTCCTTCCCGCTCTCTCACACGGACAGGTTTCCACTTACATACCAGGCAAAAGCGCTGGATGCTCACAACAAAAACTCGGCTAAGAAACACCCAGATTTCTGGGTGTAAAACCAGGAGACCTATCGGTCAACCTTAGCTCACCAGATCTGACAGAAACAGACTGTTTTACTAAGAAAAAGCATTGTAAGAAAAACGATGCCAGTTACATAAGCTAAACAGGTGGTAGATTGGTGATCATGCATCCTTTGAGAAATTTCCAAATTAATGACTAAACAGGGTCAGGAGCTACGTTAGTCAGACAACAATAGAAAGTACAGAGACATAGGTCCAGAGAAACTAACTTACAACAAATCTGCCAATATGGCAGTGTTGTCTGTCCCATGTTATTTTAGACAGAGGAACACCAATCTAGCATTTGTAAGCTAAGTATCTGTCGTTTTTGCTCCCAGGCTTTGCATGCAGTGCTTGTGGGATGCACATTCTCTCACCACCCCATTGGCTCCCTGATTTCTCAGCGGAGGCGAGCCACACCACGCACTGCTTACCAGGGTCAGAAATGTTTCCAGCCACAGCCTTTGCATCCATCACCATCGGGGAAATGGTTTTGCTCAGTTCGTCAGAAGCGGCTTTCACGGCTTCCCGGAACTTGGGGTCCTCAGAGTTCTCCACCTCCCTCTTAGCCACCAGCAGGATCCGGTTGGCCCGGCGAGCGATGCTGGTTGCCCCGGCGACAAGCATCTGAGGCTGAATATTGGCCATGGCCACTTTACACTTGTCCAGGTCTTTTTTAATTGCTTCTTCGGAAGCATCCAATAGAGATTTGGTGTCGATGGCTTCGTCCACCAGCCCTGTCAGGAGCACAGAAACGGAATTTAGTTCCCACTTTAGAAGAACAGAGACTCCAAAACCCTGTTGTCCAAGGGTCTCAGTTAAAAGTACAATACCCAGAATTCTCTCCTTCAGCTCAAAGTCCTTCTTTGGCGAACAAAAGCTTCCCGGTGAACACTACCGTTTAAAAAAGTGAAGATGCAGCCGAGACGGCCACAGACACTCACAGCATTTATACCACTGTGAGTCACTCACCGCTTTCTAGCTACCAGGCAACCAGAAATGCAATGGCATCAGGAGGAAACAAGGATTGCGTCTGAAACCTTCACCACACTATCTGTTAATAACATTTTCTCCCTTCCTATCTCACTCCCAGCCACCTGTCACCTGTTGGCAGCCTGCAGTACCCAAGACAAGCCACGCGGAGGATTCCAGTAACCCTAACAGCCTGCTTCTTGTTTCTGTTACCTCTCTTCAGGCCCCTCAGGAGCTCCCCTTTCATGTCTGGCTGCAATGGACCCCTGTCACAGCAGGTTCTGCAGGGGAGCTGAGCAGCCTACATTCCTCGTTTCTTCCCCCTTCTCCACTCCCTCCCTCCACAGAGAATGAAGAAGATTCCAGGGGCCACTTCAGCTGCACAGATACAGGTTTGTAGGTGGTTGGTTTTCTCCTTTTTAAAAAAAAAAAAACTACGTAGTTGATAAGTTGGAGGAAACTCTGAGACAAGTTGTATTAAATGGTAGCTATTGTGGTTCCTTGAAATGTGAACCCACTGAAAATGACAGGGACACTTACTGTATCCACAAACACCGCCTCCCAGCCTCTGAAACCAAACTCGGGCTCAGGCTGAGCAAAGACACTATTCAAAGAGAAGATAGGAGCTGTAACAATAAACATCACACTGGGAGGGCGGCATTAAAATAAAAGAGACTCAAAGAGTCTCTCTTCAGACAAAGTTGCAAAGCTTGAATGAGAAGCCGCTGCTGCTCAGCAGCCTTAATCAGGGCCAAGTACACTGTCAAGCACATGACCGTCCCTTTATCCAATTACAGCTGAGTAACAGAAGCGGTCCTGCTCGGGTTTCTCAGAACGCACTCCTCACAGATTAGACAAAAACTCTGCACACAACCCTACCTGTCATTTTTTCAACGTTATCGATCCACTGGTTCTTCATGGTCTCAAAATGTTCATAAGCGGCCTGGTTTCCAGGATTCCTAAGTAAGATGCGAGCAGCAGAGACAACCTGGCAATGATACAACAACCTTTAAACACCTGAGCACCCTCCCACTCAAATACAAAAACCTTTAGGGAAGCTTCCTCCTCTCTACCTACAGATGGCACCATAAAGCCAAAAATCGGCAAGTCTCTTTTCAGACTGAACACATTAGGCATGGTCTCATAAACAGCTCCCCAGGACGAGCCCCAGCAAAAGGTTTTCCGGACACAGCCTGATATTAAGAAGGTAAAAAAGTGACCAAGAAAATGGTGTTCATTTGACACTTCAGAGTATGCACAACACTGACATATATTAAAACCCTTGGTGTCAAATCTTCCATCTTAAAAAACTGCATGTTTTCAAGATACTAAAAATTACTAAAAGTGCTTTCACAACTATTATCTTACTGAATCCTCACAACAACTCTGTGACACAGACAGAAAAAGTAATTTATTCATTTTACAGCTGCAAAAACCAAGACTCAGAAAATTTAAGTGACATGTGCTCAAGAGCTCCCACTTGGGGAAGGGACTGTTTATTGAGTATTTGGTAAATTACAGGCTATACACTCATCCTCTTAATCCTCAAAACAATCCATAGGAAGGAATTATCTCCATTGTACAGATGAGAAAACCCAAGTCCAAATCTGTCTCCAAAGTCCATAGTGGGTATCTTTTTTTTTGTTCAATTACAGTTGACATTCAATATTATTTTTATTAGTTTCAGGTATATAGCATAGTGATTAGACATTTATATAATTTATGAAGTGATTCCCCCGATTAATCAAGTACCCACCTGACACCATACATAGTTATTACCATATTATTGGCTATGTTCCCTATGCTGTACTTTACATCCCCGTGACTATTTTCTAACTACCAATTTGTACTTCCTAATCCCTTCACCTTTCTCACCCAGCCCTACAATCCCTCTCCCATTAGGTAATCATCAGTTTGTTCTCTGTATCTATCAGTCTGTTTCTGTTTTGCTTGTTCATTTATTTTGTTTTTTAAATTCAACATGTAAGTGAAATCATATGGTATTTGTCTTTCTCTATCTAACTTAAGTCTAGTTTCCTGTTTCTCATTTTTAGAAATCTTAGTTTTATACAGAAATCCTATGTCTCATATTCAAAAATGTATACTGGGGGCCAGCCGAGTGGAGCATTGGTTAAGAGCTGGCTTGGGATGCCAGCAGCCCCGGTTCAGATCCCACATATGAGGGCCAGTGACACTGCCCTCTACAGCTAACAACAGCTCCACCAGGAGTTGGGTTGCATGAGCCCCGGCAACGGCGTAGGCTGCAGCCCCTGCTGCAGTGGGCTGCCACAGGCTACAGTGAGTGGCCGGCAGCCAGCTTGAGTGGCTGGCAGCCAGCGTGAGTGGCTGGCAGCCAGCGTGAGCTGCCAATAGCTGCAGTGAGCAACCATCCAGAGGCCAGCAACCTATCTGCCTCATCCGGGAAGAGCGCAATGACAATACCAACATGGGCCAGTGATGCAACGTCCTCTACAACTAGACTGAAAAACAAAAAGACAGCAACTTGTCTGTTCCCCTTCCCCGATTCCCCAACGCTGTTCCCATCCCCCAATTCCCCAATAAAAATCTTAAAAAATGTGTACTGGGCCGGCCGAGTGGTGCAGCGGTTGGGTGCTGGCTTGGGACGCCAGTGGCCCTGGTTCAGATCCCACATATGAGGGCCAGTGACACTGCCCTCAAAAAAAAAAAAATGTATAGAAACTGTGCTGTAATTAATCTTCCTGACTGAATACTAGGTGGTGAGTATTGAAATGATGAAAAGTGAGCAAAACTCCACCTGGGGTGTGAGTTCTCGGGCTGTCTTCACTGATGCCTGGATGCCTTCCACCGTTGGCTTATTAGCAGTTCCAACAGCAGCCGCTTTCTCCGCGGTGGCACCAAGCCTTCCTGAATGGTTCTCAAAGTTAGCTGCCCTCTCATCAAACACCTTGAGGGAAAAACAAAGACAGTAAGAAAATTTACTTCCATAAAATAAATAAGTCAGGCAGCCTCTGAAAAAGCCTCTCTTTCAGCAGAGGCAGCAACTGCTCAAAGACTTCAGAGATGATATAGAATCCTGATTAATAAGCAACCCACGCCTAGTCTTGGCCCTGTTGTATCTCAAGAGGGTTGGCCATAGCATCATGTGTGTGATTGTGGGTGCATGTGATTTCAGTTCAACCAGTGCCCTACCAACAGTACACAGGACATATGGCGCTGTGCAGTCTGTAATAAAGGAGTTCAGAGAATGTGGACACTTAAATAAGCCCCATTCCCAAAAGGTTTGTATTCTAGTTTAAAGACAGACAAACACACTCCAGGCTCTAGTACAGGTGGCTGAGTACGTTAAAATCCAAGAATGGCCACAGAGCTCCAGCCTCCTTGGGGCAGCATCCCTCATGCAACCCATTACCATGCATGTTGTAAAAACTCTACCCCTGACCTCCATGGGACAGAAACGATAGCGGGTGCTCACACTCAGGCCTGTCACAGTGGTAAGGATGGCTGGCTTTTATTATCCCAAGTGCAAAACCATCTACTGAGTAGTTCATTCAGCTCTCACATTTATAAAAAGTTAACTTTTCTTCTGACGTAGATGTTACACAAGGTTGCATACGATGAAGGGGAGGATTTACCTAAGCTAACAATGAGAAAAGCTTTTCTGTCATTTGTTTGGATAACACTATGGGGATTGATGCTTGGAAAAGCAAGATGTTCCCAACAGTGCTTGGTCAGGTTTATACCACACACAGAGCACGTCAGAAATTGCCTGGCAGAATCCAACTCGTCTTTGCCTCGCTCTGAAGGTCTACCTGCCCATACCTGGAGACCAGTTCTGGTCCTGGCAGACAATCCATAAAAATCTCTTGATTTAACAACAGGCTCCAATTTCATGGCCAAGGTTCTGTGTTTATCCACTCAAGTTTCTTCCCCATTCTGGCCTCTTGTTTGGATTCGGCTACCTGAGTTCATGCCATTTATGCTCAGGATCTCTGCCTAAATCTCTGATCTCCTAGTTCCCTACACCTAACCTTAGTTCTCGCTTCTTTCCTTAACTGGTCCCTCACCTGCAGGGCTTCTGCCTACCGTGGTTGAGCATCTCGACCCCAGCCCATGTCTGCTGTTCCCTCTGATTAAACTGACTGCATAGCTCGTTGTTCTTGTCATTCAATCAAAATTTACTGAGCATCTACTATGTGCCAGACCCTGGAGTAGGTGATGAAGATACAAAGATGAATAAGACAAAATTTCTGCATCTCAAGGAGCTCACATCCTAGTGGAGTTTAAAAAAAAAAAAAGACCCATAAACAGACATCAATAATGGAGTGTGCTATGTGCAATGAAGCTAAACACTGATATCATGGGAGCAAAAGAAAAGGCATTTTACCTATCCAGGAAGTAAAGGATAATGGGACAAAGGAATTAAATGAAAAAGAAGAAAGAGAAGATCATTAGGCAGAGAGACAAAAAGAACAAAAACATGGAAGGAAGGACAGAATATACCGAAAACTATAAGCAATTAGGCATTACTGGGCCACTACTGGAGAGATGGGTTTATAGGAAACAGATATAGAGAGAGTATTAGAAGCCAGATCAGAGAGCTCTGGCTTTCTCCTATGTGAAAGTGAAGGCCCAATGAAGGGTTTAAGTAGGAAAATATCAGGATCAGATCTGTATTTTTATTTTTATTTTTTTATTTTTTTAGCTGAGCCATCCTGCCACCTGTTGGCAGCTTAGAGGCAACTCAGCTCGGGCTGGTCATCGAACTGCTGTTGCTCAGAGCTCAGCTCACTCTCTTGAGCGAGCTCTTAACCAACTGAGCCACTCGGACAGCCCTGTGTTTTTATTTTATTGGTGGCCTAGTGGCATTCAGAGAAGACCAACCACTGAGGAACAGTCATACAGGCAGCAGGAGACTAGGTTCAGAAGTAGAGCTGTGGCAACATGAATAAACAATGGAAAGAATTCAAGAAATATTTGTGAAATCAAATTAACTTGCCTTAATTTATTGGTATGAGAAGATGAAGGGAAGGACACAGTCAATAGCGACTCGCAAATTTCAAAGAGAGAGAGAGGGAGAGAGAGAGAGAGAGAGAGAGAGAGAGACAGAGAGAGCAGACGGATACCATGTGCTGAGGCACCTATGAGACATCTAGGTGGAGAGGACCAGCACACAGTTGGAGCTACTAGTCTGAAACTCACAGGTGTCTGAAATTAAAAAAATAGCAAATCATCTCAGCTTAAGGGGACCATGATCTGAACTGCCCAGTAACTGAGGCTAGAGAAACAAAACGGGGATTATTAACAAATAAGAATAACACAAACCTCCACCCACCAGTTCCACATGGTCTGGTGCCTAACCCAACTCCTTTTCTTTGCTGCCAATACTAAAGAGTCTGGAAAACCAAATACTTGCTTGCCTACGTTCCTTTGCATCTGGGGTAGTCATGTGACAAAGTTCTAGCCAATGAGACATAAGCAAAAGTCTCCTGGTAAAGATTTCTGGGGAAGCCTTTACTTTCACTCTTCCATTCAGTACCAACGATGTGCCACGCATTATTCTAAGAACTGAGAATAAACTGATTACAAAACAAAATGGAATTTTACGCTAATGTAAGGGAGACAAAACATGGAATTTCACGCTAATGTGAGGGAGACAAACAAAAAATGAGGTAAACATGTCAAATGTTGATCAATGTTAAGGAAAAAAGTAGGACATGGAGATTAGGAAATCCCTGGGAGTGAAAGTGGGGTTGCTACCTTAGGTGATAACCCGAAAGTGACATATCAGTAGAAAGCTAAAAACAGTGAGTGAGTAATACATACTGTCATCTATGGGAAGACCAGAGAGAACAAGTACAAAGGTGCCAAGGTTAGAACCTGCAAACATAAACAAGGAATACGGGGAATATAATGCAAGGAGGTCAAAGCAGACAGAGGAATATGGGGAGAGTGGTTCCACGTGAGGTCAGGATGAGGACAGATGCGGCGGTACCACTCACACCAGCTCGCCAGGGCCCAATGTGCCCCTCTCTTCCCCCAGGTCTGCCTTCAGGGACTTCATATTTAAACAGCCACGATGGGAGTATTCACAGTATGGAAATCAACAAACGTTACACATCAGAGCTTTTTGTTTGGGGAGCCTTTTTCCTGGAGAACTGGTCTACCAGCACATCACTGGCCTTATTGGCCTTTCTAAGGACTCAGGCTTTGCCTTGGGTCGGGAAAGAGTCATCAGAAGGACTGAGTAGAAGAATGACACAAATGCCTTAAAAGCAACGCACTGACTCCTGTGTTGAGAATGAAGTTCCCTAATAAAGGGATAGCTGTGTGGAGTACCCCATCCCTCATTTCTTACCGCCTTGAACACGATGCCTAGGGCTGCAGCAGCATCTCACACCGTGAGGAAAAGACCAAGAAAATCACAGAGATGCCAGCTTTCCTGGTGTCAAGCTGCTGAACCAATGCCAAGGCTACCTACCTCCAGATTTCTTTCTGTGCAATGAAAATAAAACCCATCTGTTTTCATCTGATGGTCAGGTTTTCTGCTTCCAGCAAAAGACATTCTTAACTGATACACTTGGTGTTAAAAGAAGGGGTGGCGGGGCCTTCCCTCTTCTATGCTTCCACCCTTCATCCACAGTACCCCAAGCACTGCCCTCGATGTACACTGTAATCACATTTTATCTTTACAAACAAATAATCAATAAACAAGTAAGTGTGTGTGTGTGTGTGTGTGTGTGTGTGTGTGTGTGTGTGTGTGTGTGTGTTTGACCAACAGAAGAAATAGAAGGCTGCAGCACCTACCTCTTCCCTATTAGGTGCATCAGGAGGGGCGGTGGCCGCCACTGCCAACAGCTTGATGGGTGTTGTGGTATCGCTGAAAACATCTGACACCTCCTGAGTCATAGCCTCCTGCATCCGGGCTTTCAGATCCTTAAAAACATTGTTCACAAATGAAAATTTCCCAAAATATCTAAAAAGCACATCTGCCACAGTCCATACTTCACTAACACATTCATCCATTCGGTCAGTCTTTCAGTCAATAAGTATCTGTGTACAAAGCACTGAGCTAGCATGCAACAGGTGTAGGATAGGAATCCTGCCTACCAAGTGATTGGTGTCTCGTAGAAGAGGTAAGACATGACCCCATTCCCTTACAGACTGTTGCACCCAATCGAGAAATCTTACTTCCTTTTTTGGTGGCCTCTAAGAGATGATACTGAGACTGAGAATCGTGGGGTTGAGCCCAAAGGAGGCCCTGAGGGAGATAGAGTTCCTCAGCATTCCCCGGGAGGGCCTGATACTGACCACGGTAACTGTAAGGATTGTTTGCTGGAGGCAGTGCCAAATGTCTAAGCATTTTCTTATATGAAGAGGAAAGAAATCAAGAATAGGAATTCTTTTTTTTTTTTTTTTTTTTAGCTGAGCCATCCTGCCACCTGTCGGCAGCTCAACGGCAACTCAGCTCAGGATGGCCTCGAACAGCTGTTGCTCAGAGCTCAGCTCGCACTCTTGAGCGAGCTCTTAACCAACTGAGCCACTTGGCCGGCCCCTTAAGAATAGGAATTCTTTTTTTCATTTTTTTTTTTTGAGGGCAGTGTCACTGGCCCTCATATGTGGGACCCGAACCCTGGCCGCTGGCATCCCAAGCCAGCACTTAACCAATGCGCCACTTGGCCGGCCCGGGAATTCTTTTTTTAATACATAGTTTTTTCCATTGAGATTCTAGAAAAACGTCATAATCAATCTATATCAGTTTCTTACCACGGACCTAAAGAACGGAATTCTTAGAAGTCCTCAAAAACTCTTTTTCAGAGTTATCACACTCATTCCAATCTAGCTTTCTGTATTTACCCAAAGAAGTCTCAGTCACCCTCCGTGTTTCTCAAGGTGGATGGCATGTCCTGGCTGGTGACACCGGAGATGATTTCAGGTGTTGTACAGATAAATGTTTTTATTTTGATTACTGAGTGTTTCTTTTTTTTTTTCACACTTTCATTTTATTTATTTATTTATTTATTTATTTATTTATTTTTTTTAGAGGGCAGTGTCACTGGCGCTCATATGTGGGATCTGAACCGGGGCCACTAGCGTCCCAACCCAGCTCTTTACCACCGCGCCACTCGGCCAGCCCCTGAGTGTTTCTTTTAAAGAGTATTAGAGAAAATATAAGTAGCTCATCAAGCTCATGATTTCAGGGTCACTACAAAGTTTTCTTTTAATAAACGACTTCAGTTTAGCACAGGAGTCCATTTTAAGAAAGTTACTAACTAAAAAGTACAGGTGCTAAATGGACAGGGCAAATATCATGTAAGAGCTCTTGACTGAGTGAGCCGGGAAGCACAGCCTTGAGTTGCTGTCACACACCAGTGTGTGTAATAATAGGCTCTGAATTTCCTTATATTCTTGGTCACACTCTTTTCCCTTCCCCTAGACTAAAAAATTATACATTTTGAAAAACCCTCCTTAGTTTTTCAATCAGAGTAAGCATATGAAATGTAATGACATGTGCTCCTGATATCTACCTTTAAGGAGTCCTGGAGCTGAGATGCCAGTGCCCTCGCCTGAGGACTCTCCCCTTCCCCTCTGGCAGCCAGGTCAGCCAGCTGGGCCGTCAGCTGGTCCACTCGGTCACACTTTGCAAGAAGATCTTGACGATAAGGTCCCATCATGACATTAGCCAGACGATGCCCTTCAGCCACAAGCCCCCGGATGGCAGCCTGACCTGGACCAAGAGGAAAACATTAGAAGTCACAAAGGCCTGGAGAAGAAAGCAATTGCAGTGCTGTCTGGTGAGTTGTTTGCTTGTTTGTTAGTAATATTTATTATTTCCCCTAACGATAGTAGAAATTGGGGAAATACAGAAAAGTATAAATAGGTAAACCACCCATAATCCCATCACTCAGAAGTTGATATATTTGAACATTTCTTCCAGTCTTTTTTAATGCATTGCATGTTCCCACACATACATTTCTCTTTCATAAAATTGAGATCATATGATAAATGTTTTTTCCTTGCTTCTTTTTATTTAACATGAGCATTTTTCCACATTATTAAATATTCTTCAAAAATCACGATGTAAAAATCTATGTAATATTTTATTTGGCCATTTACTTATTATTTAGCATTTACTCTGTTTATATACACTTTTGTATGTAACTCCTTGGAAACATCTCTAATTATTTCTTATACTAAATTCCCAGACGTCAAATTGATGAGTCAATGGGTATGAACTTTTTTAAAGCTCTTGACACGTAGTAATACCAACTGCCCATTCAGAAAGTTTGGTATTACCAATTTATTCCTCCACTAGTAAATTATATGTCTGCCTGATTCCCCAACACTGGGAATCATCAATTTAAAAATGTTATCTTTTTATCCAATGAATACAGCAAATGAAGTAAGTAGTTCTTTCAGCTTCAGCAGGCTTGCTATCATAATATGACCTACATTCCTATAGATTGATTCCAAAAATCTCCCAAAAGTGAAAATTTTAGGTTATCAATTCTACTAGTGACTACATGATGCAGGAGCACTCCCGACTGAAAATAACCTTGGTAAAGAGCCTTTTACTTCTTTTCAAAAATTATATTCAACTGGGTACTTAAGGGCTGTAATAACTGAACTACAATAGGATGGAAGTATACATAGACTAGAATTAGCTCAAAATTTCAATTCCAAACTGAGGACCTTTCCATTTGCCCACAGTAAAACCATTTATTCACTAATACATCTTGATTAAATCACAGAAACTTCAGTGGCTACATGTGGAAATGGAGTCATGCTGTAGAATGACTCACTCACCAATGGCTGAAGAGCCCCCTCTGCACCTAATTACAGATCATACGGGATCCCCACCAACAACTCCTTTATTTTTTTACTGAGCCCAGTTCAATGAGGATCAAGGTCACGGCCGCCGCCCTTACCAACTCCCCGGTCGTCCACTGTGGGATTATCGATCCAGCGATGAGCTTGCTCAATCTTGCCTTCAAGGTGGACAGCAGCTTTGGCAGGTCTGCTGTTGGCCACAGCCCTGTTGGTTTTGCTCTGCAGGTTCTGCAGGGCTGTGGCCACCTGTTTGGCCAATGCTCGGGCCTCTGGGGAATCTCCTTTCCCCCTGCAGAGAACACACAGACACGATTTAAATGGAGATAACTTAATTGCTGATACAAATGCTAATGATGTCAAATTGCTAATGATTATTATTAACTTGGTTTGAAAGAAGAGTAGTTTGTCCACTTGGCCCTTAAATCAGAAATGAGTAATTTAAATTCAGATAGCTTTCCCAGCTAAAACATTAAATATGAATTTGGTGCAGCTTAGCTCAGTCAATCTCAACCATCTGTTAAGCTGAGCTCAATCATCACTAGGTTAGCTGACCCCTCAGCCTGCCACCTCTGAAAACACTAGTTTCCTCAGGAACTGGGTGGGCCCAAGTAGCCATATTTCTTGTATAGTACTGTTTGAAGTAGTTATAGTAAAACTAGTTGTGAGCCAGACTAGTGGAGCGTTGGTTAAGAGCTGGCTTGGGACGCCAGCAGCCCCAATTGGGATCCCACATATGAGGGCCAGTGACACTGCCCTCTACAGCTAAGATGGTGAACAACAGCTCCACCAGGAGTTGGGCTGCTGTGAGTCACCAGGGACGGCATAGATGCAGCCCTTGCTGCAGTGGGCTGCCACAGGCTACAGTGAGTGGCTGGCAGCCAGCATGAGCTGCTAAGAGCTGCTGTGAGCGGCTATCCAGAAGCCGGCGACTGATCTGCCTCACCCGAGAAGAGCGCAATGATGATACCAACATGGGCCAGTAAAGCGCGATGTCCTGCACAACTAGAACAAAGGGACAGCAACTTGTCTTTTCCCCTTCCCCAATTCCTCAATGCTGTTCCCGTCCCCCAATTCCCCAATAAAACCTTTTAAAAAGAAAAAGCTAGTTGTAGTTATTTAAAATATTTAAAATATAGTTCGAGCAGCAGCCAGTTGGCTCAGGTGGTTAGAGAGCAGGCTCTTGGCACCAAGTTTGCCACTTCAATTACCTCATGGACAGGTGAGCTGCGCCCTCCATAACTAGATTGAAAGGCAACAGTTTGACTTGAGCTGAGCTGCTGGTGGGTGGCCAGTTGGTTCAATTAGTTGGAGAGTGGTGCTCGTAGCACCAGGGTTGCTGGTTCAATTCCCATATGGCCCAGTGAGCTGTGCCCTCCACTAGATTGAAAACAATGACTTGACTTGGAGCTGATGGGTCCTGGAAAAAGCGCACTGTTCCCCAATAAAGTTTAAAAAAAAAAAATAGTTTGGGCTGGCCAAGTGGCGCGTTGGTTAAGAGCTGGCTTGGGACGCCAGCAGCCCCTGTTCAGCTCCCACATATGAGGGTCACTGACACTGCCCTCTACAGCTAAGATGGTGAACAACAGCTCCACCTGGAGCTGGGCTGCGCAAGTCCTGGCGACAGTATAGGCTGCAGCCCCTATTGCAGTGGGCTGCCAATAGCCGCGGTGAGCAGCCATCCAGAAGCTAGTGACCGATCTGCCTCATCCAGGAAAGCGCAATGTTAATACCAACATGGGCCAGTGAAGCAACGTCTTCCACAACTAGACTGAAGAACAACTGTCTGATCCCCTTCCCCAATTCCCCAATGCTGTTCCCCTCCCCCAATTCCCCAATTAAAAAAAAATTTTTTTTTTTTTAAAAAGTAGTCTGCTGTAAACCACTATGCCTTGTTACACTGGCAGCAGCTTCATACATCTCCTGTTTACTGCTTCTCTTGATGGCATCATTTCCTCTTGGGCTTGACTGAATCTCATGTTATTTTGCACAGTAACATGCTCTACAGGCTTGTAGCTTAGGAGCAATAAATAGGCTCTACCAAATCGCCTGATAATGCATTTCTCAGAATGTATCCCCATCATCAAGCGGGACATGACTGTATATGTGTATGTATGTATTTATGTATGTTCATGTACATATATATGATACAGTAATAAGTGGTAATATGACTGACCACACATGAAGATCTGCTATTATCACAATTACCATGAATTCTCTCTTTAACATTAACAAACATTAATAAGTGTCAAACAGGTACATATACGGACCTGTGTTAGGGTGCTAAGAATACAGAATCTCCATTTTGAGTATTTTAAAACCTAATGAATGTAAACAGACTATAATAATGGGCTAATATTAATGAATACAGACCTAACTATATAGACATTTTCTTTTACAAATGTCAAATTATATATCTTCTCAACCTAAAGAAGGCAAAATGTGGGCCTCATACAGGGATCTCCAAAGACTGAGACTGATGTACAATCAAATTTCAGCCATTACTTCAGTAGCTCTCTGTCACCACAGCCTCCTGCCTAAAGTATGTACACCCTGCTCCCCCTCATTTCCTATTTCATGATTTGAGACACAGAAGTTGGCTTTCCTAGCCAACACTGCCCTCTTAGTAAGTATAAGACCTGAAAGAACTCTAAAGTACGTCACACTGGAAAAAGGTTAGGCCCTCTCCCATGGAAGCACAGGAAATGAAACACGCAAGTTACATGAAAAGCAGAATCTCACAAAATACTTAACTATGTTTATCCCTGGAGAGGCAGCTGGAGGACTAAAGCAGGAAAGGAGCAGCATTTATTTTTGACTCTGTACCTTTTCTTAATGTTCTTTTAGCATGTGCTGCCGGTTTTGTTTTGTTTTGTTTTTTAAGAGGGAAAAATATCTATCAAAAGAAAAAAAGCAACACTTCTTTCTTCTATAATCAAAGTAGTGCCATGAAAGCCTTTAAGAGAAGCTGTGGTTGAGGACGTCATATTTAAGGATCTCTTATAACTGCTACTTAAGAAATACTATTTCTGGGGAAGGAAGAAAGTATCTTCATACGCCTCTCCACATCCTCCCTTCACCCCAGGGATCTTTGCAAAGCTATGCACAAATATTCTTTTCCTCATGTACTTGGGAAACAGATATATCACAAACACCATGTAACAAGAAAAGTCCTAGCTTAGAAATGAAAAATACAGATCTTTACAAAGGAGGTCTTATCATCCTAAATTAATTTAAAACTAGGTGTTAGGCAATAAATCATTAAACTCCAATCATGCCAATGATAAAATAGGGTAATATCTTACTTAGCCACATCACACAGAATCAATGAGAATACAGGGGAAGAGCATCACACATGCATTTAACCTACACCATTCAACTACCTACCTGCTTAGAAGACAAAAGAGACAAGATTAAAGGGCAATTTAAATGATGAAATACATACTGTCTTCGTAAATCTGCTAATTTGGAAGTCAGGGCAGCTATTTCTCCAAGAGAACGCAGAATGTCGTCTCTCTCTTTAGGATCATCACATAATTCTGCTATTTTCCGAGCTTCCGCCAAAGCCCCTCGAATCTGTTCTTCTCCTTCTGGTCCACCATTTGGATCTGCAAGCCAGTTCTACACACAGAGATGGAAAAGCAGCACACTGTGACCACATTATATTAAGCTTAACAAAACAAGGCCATCCGAAATATTTCAAAAGTAATCACAAGGCACACATTTTTATAATGCTGATTCTTCCTGTTTTATATATTCAGGTAAAAATCAAATCAATCCCTCATCTTTTTCTTTCCCATAGGAATCAAATATCTTCACAGGCTTTATCTCCTCTTTAAATTAATCATCCCTTATTTATTCTTCAGTTTCTCAAACATTTGTATTTCTTTGTCAGATGCAACCATTTTACAGTAGAATAGTTTATTCGAAAACTAACTTTAACCCTTTAACACTGCTATGACCAAATACAGGTGTGAATTCTGAGATGAAGAACAGTTTTAATATACTATCTGTATCAGGAACTAGGAGTTGCTTGGAAATGAGAGCTTATTTTTAATTAATCAAAGTATTCAAAATTAAGATGTTTATTTCAAAATACAGATAAATATTAATCTAAACCTATGGTGGTTGGGGAAGTGTTAACATTAGTAACTGCTGGGAATTAGTCATCAGCTAGAAACACCCATTATCCACCCACAGTAAATGAGAGGAGGGAGGAACGGAGGGAGAGAGAGATGAACAGAGATAGATAGATACAGGCGAGTTATGGGACATTTCTCTTTCTCTTTTATGTCCCACACCTCTTGAAAACCATCATGACTACCTGAGCAGTATCAATCTTCTTCGCAATGCTCTGCTTTGAGTTTGTCATGGCTTCCAGCTTGCGGGCTGCATTTTCCACTTTGGCTGTGAGCACATCCAGCCCCTGAGACACCTGCTGGGCTTTCTGCATGGCCACGGGCGAGGCTCCTTGTCCCCTACTCAAAACAGACAGACGCTGTCACTGAACAAAATAATACTAAAAGCACAGTATATGTCATTTTTGTTAACATGGTTGTGTTTTTCCTTTTCTCCAGTAAGTCTGAGACAGCACAAGAAAACACCGAGATGACAAAATAAAACACCCAAACCATCTGCTTTCTCCTTTGCTTTTGAAAATACCCATGAACTTCGTGGAGCTGCATAACCATTTTAAAGATCAGGCCTACAAATTCTGATAATAATAATTCTCCTTTTGGTAGTGATTACATAATGAAATACAAACTTCAGGGGAAAATGTGCTTGTGATCTTATTGCTATGGAGGGTTTTGTTACCATAGTAATGTGTGCTTTAGAAATAAACAGTCTTATTTATGGACAAGTCTACATTAAAAATGTCTCAGGAGGCAGCATGCACTGTGTTGCTGAAATGAAAGTGCACCACTCGGGGACCAAGTAGATCTGGGTTCAAATCCTAGCTCATGGTACCTGTGGAACCTTGTTTACCGTGTTTAACCTTCTAGGGCTTCAGTTTTCTGCTTATAAAACGGGGGGTAGGTAGGTAAACAACAATACTTGTCTTGCTTATCAAACACAGTAGCTTCAAGCAAAAAAAAAAAAAAAAAAATATTTGAGGGCCGGCCGAGGGGCGCAGTGGTTAAGCACTGGCTTGGGAAGCCAGTGGCCCTGGTTCGGTCCCACATATGAGAGCCAGTCATACTGCCCTCAAAAGATAAAAAAAATAGGGCCCGCCGAGTGGCGCGGTAGTTAAGCGCTGGCTTGGGAAGCCAGCGGCCCCGGTTCGGGTCCCACATATGAGGGCCAGTGACACCGCCCTCAAAAAAAAAAAAAAAAAGTAACATAAAATAAAATAAATAATAAAATAAAAAAAATAAAAACAAAAAAAATATTTGAAAATACTTTGCAAATAAAGCAATACACATATATAACTATTATTATTACTGAATTGTCATTACTATTATCATGAGTCTAATGATAATCTTAAATGTCTATCTTCCACTCCTATGCAATCTATAACTATCAAAACCAGTTAGTACTAAGGGGAAAAAATAAAAAAGCCCATGGTGACAAGAAACCATTGTTTCCCATCAAGTTCCTGAAGAACTAATTTACTATATTCCTCTCAGAAGTAGTATGCTACTACTACAAAAAAATAATGTGAGTTTGTAGAAGCTTGCTTTCCCTTTGTGGACACTTTCCAAGCCATCACAAAGTAAGATCCCCCATCGTCTTACCAGCTCAGATTTTGTAAATCCAACAACAAGGGTGGCAACTTCATCATTTGGTAAAATGGCATGACTGGTCATCCTCATCTGAGTTACCCATTTTAGGATAAACTCCCAAATGTCTTTGGTTATCTTACTAATAATATTGATCTGTCATTCATGTTTCTATCCTCTTTTTAAATTTATCTCTATGTTTCATCTATATCAATACTTAGGTAAGGAACTCAGTATTTATTGCCAGGTTTATAAAAGTGTTTCTTTTGCTTGTACTTAAGGCTTCCCTGTTTTCACACGGCAGAGATGTGGAAGATTTGGGGAAACATACTTTTATGATTTAACTTGCGTTTTTTATCCCCCTTCAAATCTAGTAATTTAAGAGGAGGAACCTTTTTAGTATAAGAGTCCAACTTTGAGAAAGTAAAAACATGTTGGGGCTATAGTTTTTCTCATTAAAAATAAAAAGTTTATTGAGTCCCGGGGGCTGGGAGATATGTAATACTTCCAACCTAGAAACCCTAGTAGGTGACTGAATCAGAGCGTATCAATGAGGAAGTTGTGACCGAGTTTCCGCCACTAAAATGTTAAACCACTAGGCATATTTAAGAAAGAATAACAGGGAGCAGCTTTCCAATCGCTCACTGTGAAGGAATACTGCAGACTCCAGTGTGAAGCAGACCCACAGATGATCAGCACTGTTCCAACCTTTTGTCTTTACAGATGAATGGGCGATCCCATCCAGCAACGACCTCCTTCTCTTGCTCAAATTCATCTTTTTCTAAATACATACAAGTGTGTATTTGAGAATTCCAAAGGAAAACTGTCTACCATGCTGTGAAAAGGCGACAGACAAAGGAGCCAGCAGTGAGAAATTAGAAGAGCCAAAAATCTTGTCACGCTGCGTTGGCATATCTCCGAATGGGAACAGAACTCTTTTTTTGTCCTTTCTGTAAAGTTCTTGTCATGCTCATGACAAAGGGGGCTGCTTCACAGCAGGAGAAAAAGGCTCACAGAGTTCAATGAGACAACATTTATTTATGCCGTTCCTTCCCCACCTCAAGGCAGAGACTCTTAACAGGAAGCCCCTAGAGATTCCATGGCTACTGTGAATCCACGAACCTCTGGAAATTATATGTAATATTGTTCTGATGCATCTTTTTAGGTAGAGATTAATGGCTTTTGTCAGAGTAGAAAAATGATCTTGGTCCCAAACAGGCTGAGAAGTACTCCTTTAAGAACTGTATTCTTCAGTCTGTTTTGTGAATACCTTTGAGGCCAGGTGTCACTCGTGTGTAATGTGCAAGGAGTGTTTCTGACATCCATTTGTATGGAGACCCTGGCTATTCCAATTATTTCAAGATGTTTAATGACATTTTTGAAGCAAAATTAAACTTCTTCTACATTTGCATCTCATCATACTTCAACTTCTCTCAATGTCCATAATATAAAATTCCATAAAAATTCAGATCTTTTAGAACTTTGTTAACTCTATGGATGAGTTCCAAACAAACCTCTATGATACTGAGTTTTCTTAATAGCAAACTATATATATCCAGTTTATAGAGGGAAGAGTTCTAAAAGCCAAGACTTGAGGTGCACAAAAGAAAAGTAAAAGAAATATGAAACCAAATGAAGAATGAAGAAATAAAAATGCAAAAGAGAGGGCCAGCCGAGTGGCTCAGCTGGTTGAGCTCGCTCAAGAGTGCGAGCTGAGCTCTGAGCAATGGCAGTTCGATGCCCAGCCTAAGCTGAGCTGCCGTTGAGCTGCCAACAGGTGGCAAGATGACTCAGCTAAAAAACAAACAAACAAAAAAACTCAAAAGAGCCTAGAAATGACCAACTTCAAGAATAACCTATTTTTAAGGCCGGCGGAGTGGCACATTGGTTAGGAGTTGGCTTGGAACTCCAGCTCTGAGCAGCAGGGCCCCAGTTAGGATCCCACATAGAGGGCCAGTGACACTGCCCTCTACAGCTAAGATGGTGAACAACAGCTCCACATGGAGCTAGGGCTGCCGTGAGTCGCAGGCTAAGGTGTAGGCTGCAGTGGGGCTGGCCAGCAGCTGGCATGAGCTTTTGTGAGCTGCCGTGAGCAGCCGTCCAATGGCCGGCGAGCGACTGCCTCACACTGGAAGAGCGCAATGATAATACCAACATGGGCCAGTGAAGCGACGTCCTCCACAACTGGATTACAGAACAAAAGGACAGCAACTTGTGTGTTCCTCTTCCCGGATTCCCCAATGCTGTTCCCCTCCCCCAATTTCCCAATAAAATCCTAAAAAAAAAAAGAATAATCTATTTTACCTGATTTTTTTTTTTTTGTTCTTTTGTTTTTTTTTGAGGGCAGTGTCACTGGCCCTCATATGTGGGACCGAACCGGGGCCGCTGGCATCCCAAGCCAGCGCTTAACCACCTGATTTTTTAAATGACTGAAATAATTCCGTGTTCATTATTTTATGTTTCTTTCTACCAGTCCTTCACAACAGACATCGATCCATGCCAGACTTTACCATTGCCCCTTATTTTTCATGAGCTTACAGCTAGAAACTAAGATCAGATATGAGATTTCTATTTCAATTTCAACTTTTTTACAAGGCATCAGCACATTTTAAAAGTTCAGCAAGGGCCAGCTGAGTGGCACAGTGCTTAAGAGCTGGCTTGGGATGCCAGTGGCCCCGGTTCGGATCCCACATGAGGGCCAGTGACACTGCCCTCTAAAAAAAAACATTTGAAAAGTTCAGCAAAAAGGAAGTTCACTTCAAGCTCCAGAGAACTAACAGAGTATAATACCTATGTTATCTATTAGCCAAGGAGAACGCCATAAAATCATAGACTTGCTTTCTGAACCACACTGTCAGGGGAGAGGTC
This sequence comes from Aselliscus stoliczkanus, assembly GCA_033961575.1. Classification (NCBI taxonomy): domain Eukaryota; kingdom Metazoa; phylum Chordata; class Mammalia; order Chiroptera; family Hipposideridae; genus Aselliscus; species Aselliscus stoliczkanus. The sequence continues at coordinate 133,293,953 of CM066729.1, forward strand.
CTATCTGTTGTCACCCACTACTGCTCTGGCAAGCACAGAGGACATTACCTGGCTCGGAGGTCAGCCACCTGATCGGTCATCTGTCCTAGCACTTTGCAGGTCCCCAGGATCTCCCTGCGTTCTTTGCCTGCACAGAGTTCACCAACTTTTCCAGCTTCATCTAAGATCTGCCTGATGGCCTGCTCACCAGCATCCCCTAAAATGAAGAGATATTCAATACTGATATTGTTAACACATGAATTATTTAGAGAAGATGCTTTACAAGCCGTTTCATTCATGGAAGAACAGATGATTTCAAAGGACAAGACAAGTGAATAGAAGACAATACATCTGATAGCTAACAGCCAAGCAGGGCCCTAACAACCTTAGGGTCAGGTTTCAACCACAAATATTGCTTAAAAAATAGAAAAGCTACTTGGAACCAGAGCCATCTGGAGAGAATAAGCAGCTGTGGTAAGAATATGGGTGATAAAAACAGGCTCTAACAATTGACTAGTACTTATCACCTCTAACCTCCGAATTTCACATTCATTCAAATGCTCATCTAAAACTGAACAACCATTAGATTAGAAAATCCATAAAGTCTAGCTCCATAACGTATCTGGGTCTTATCCTTATATAAGCTAACTTTGTTTTCCAATTCTTATTGGTATCATCATTTAATCTGATTAAGTATTTTGTTGACATAAATGGAAATATGCCCAATGGGAATAAAAATAAAAAGAGTTTTTATTCAAAATAATTACCTTTCTGATTCAAGGAAGAGGTGAACCAATAATTTGGCAAAGAATACCCAGTTCCGTTTGGCTTATTCCTCCATGATAAGAGGTGATGAGTGTCTGGCCTTCATCTTTTTAAAGCCCAGTAACACTTCAATTAGTCAAAACTAATTAAATGGTATATGGCCCTAAATGTTGCAGTAGTTATCTCCGGATTATGAGATTCTAGGAATATTTCTTTCTTCTGTTTGCTTGGTTTTTAGCTTTCTGTTGTGTTTATCAGAAAAGTAGAACCAGGCGGTTACCTGGGGAGGCACTGGGATCACGGAGCCAACCTTTGGCCTGGTTCAGTTTGGAGTCTATGGAAGCCAGTGCTCTCTTCATGGCTTCAGTGTCCTTTTGAAGAGAAATACCATGATTATTTTCTTTGCAAAAATTGAGATAACCGTGATACAAAGTAAGACAGAGAAGAAGTGACAGCACTAACACGATAGCTATGGTAGTCCTACAAAGCCTTAAAAATATTCTCATCACACCATAACGCTCATTTCTGTCAAAATGCAGCATCTTGCATGCAAATCTTCAGTTAATTCTACTCTGCTTCCTAATCTCCCTATTGATAAACTGTGAAAACTGGTAAAATCACTCAAGCCACAAGATGTTTAATGTCTTCAGCAGGAAAAAGCCCTGTTGTCACATGCCTATTATCAGCCTTTCCACCAGTCAACATTCATCTACTGCAGCCCTTGCCAACACCCTCCCAACTTCAAGGAAGCCTCATTAGCATGTGGTGCCATAAATCATGGTTCTTCTACATCTTGTTTTGAAATACGCACACGCGTACACACACACAAAATAATGTTTCACTGTATTAATCTGAAGAATTTGGAATTACTGGTTGGAAAAAAAATGAAAATGTTAATCTAGCAATTTAGTTTTAATTCCACAAACAAACCACTAAATGTAATACAAAGAAGACGTATTTTTTTTGCCTTCCTTGCCACTCCTCATCCTTATTTTCTTTACCATCCCTAACCTAGAAGAAAAGGCAGGATAAATAAATGGGTCTCAATTTACTATGTACAATCAGGACTCATAATGACTAACATAAAACTACAAGAGCATAAGAAATCTCTCAGGACAGATGGCATGAGAAGGTGAAACAACAGACTATCACTTTAAAAATATACATATATTTTAATAAAGTTTTGAAAGTACAGAAAAACGTAAAGAAAAATGTAACTAATACCCATGTCCCCATTCTCACAATTGACAGACTGGCCATCTTGTAAGTCTATATTTAACACTTTAAAAGACAGTTTATCTCCCTTTTGTTCTAGGGCGCTGACTCTTACAGAGTCCACCCACCAAGGCACTGATTTAACCTCTGCCATTCTAGGCAATGCCCTAAATCCCTAACTTTTTTCAATTTGTAGTCAGCAAAACTTCGGTTCTTACAGGTGTTGTACCACCAGTTTTCCACACGGGGGCACCAAAAGCATCCCCCACTTCCGATTTGAACAAGACCCAGCAAAGCAGGACAAGTACGCACAGGGAGCACGAGTTAGGCAGCCAGACCCCAGCTTTTCCCGAGTACCCATTCCAATTTTGGGACCTCAGCTTTGGATTCTGTCCTTCCCCATCTAAACAGAGACAGATTCTTCTCCTATTGCAATCTTGGTTATCTAAGGCTCTAAAGAGTAAATTAACAGCCACAGCAACTAAAGAACAGTGAAGTAACTATTGTACATTACTGAAAAAAAATGGAAGTAAAGTATTTTTATTATCAAGTTATATGGAATTATGGTAGCTATCTGTCAATAAAATGCAGAGTGGTAAGAGGATCTATTTCAAAATTTCATTTGTAATTAGTATAACTAAACAAGTGACATTTTTTAAGAGCTTTGATTTTGAAATGGTTTAAATATCTGTTCCTCCTCTCTCTTGTTCTATATTAATCTGTAGGCACAAACCTGCCTTCAAAAGACAAAGGTCACTTTAGCTTAATTCCAAATTAGCAAGGCCCAAATTCGTATCTTTTCAAAGAGAATTTCAGGCAACTCTTAACCTCAGAGAGTTGGATAACCTTTAGGGTCTAACACAAGTTATAGGACTTTGTCTAAATACAGATTTTAAAAAAAAAAAAAATTCACAAGCTCTCACCTAGGAAGTATGTGCACACTTCGAAGAAGAGACATTATACCCAAGTAAAAATACTTAATTTAAAATCTATTGGGCCGGCAGAGTGGCGCGGTGGTTAAGAGCTTGCTTGGGATGCCAGCAGCCCCGGTTCAGGTCCCACATATGAGGGCCAGTGACACTTCCCTCAGAAAAATAAAATAAAATAAAATAAAATAAAATAAAATAAAATAAAATAAAATAAAATAAAATAAAATAATAAAATAAATAAAATAAAATAAAATAAAATAAAATCTATTAATGCCATCTATCACACTTATATTTCAGTGAAAAATAGTATTTATCACATTTTGAAATTTTAAATTCAAACACAAAGACCAGAAAAAACTCTCAGTGTCCACTCTAGCATTAAAGGCAGCTAGTTAGGAAACTAACTTTGAACATTTCCTGCATGTTAGATTCTTTTTTAAGCATTTTTTTTTCCTCATTACATCACTGAACCTCAAATTTAAATGTAATTTAATTTTACAAATTAAGAGACAGGAGCTCTGTCCTAGAAACCCAATTTGATCTCAGGTTTGTTGATATCAAACCTCATTATTTTATATTAGATGAAACTCAAGACTGTTTTTCTTTTAAAAAGGAGAGTTGCAAAGAATCCACTAACTTTCTATAATAGTCAGCAAATCTTAGCCTTAATGATTTTGGCTTTGGTTAATACTGCCCCCAAAATAAGTTCTAGAATCAAATTCATAACCATCACTAACTTAAATGACTGCTTTTATTATCCATTGTCCCAAATTATTTCAAATACAGTGGAAAAATTGTGTCTATTCAGTGTCCTCAAAAATCATTGCTCTTTTTTTCCCACCCTAATAAAGCATGAGGGACCACTGACACTTCAAGGAAAGAATCTAATTCTCAGGAAGTGACTAATTTACTCCTGAATGGGAGACATGACATCAAGAAGTCAAAATTAAGAGATGCTCGTTTCCCCCTAAAAAGAGCCAATGGCAAATTTAGATTAAAACTTGTGTTTTTTTTAAACTGGGTATTTTAATTAGCTACCAAAGTTTTTAATAACATGAATTTTAGACAATTTGGGGGATTTAAGATACTCACCAAAAAGGCCACCTTAAATTCTTCCTGGAATAGGGAAAGTTTTAAATAATCACTGAAACACATTTTAGTGTCATATCTATTAGAAAGAAAAAGGTCAATGGGTACAAATATTGTGGTCTCCTAAGAATCTCATATATATATTTTTTGAAGGGCAGTATTTATTATGAGATTGACAGAATTCTGTCATAAGCAACCAAATATAAACACTGGATGTGATACAAACAAATTCACTGAACAACTAGGATTGAAAGTCACTTTTGAGATATATTTATAAAGGGTGAAAATAATCAGAACCCTTGTGTCAACCATATTATGTACCACAAATTTTGTTAAACCTTGTCATGTAAATCTAAGTTCCCAGAGTATAATCTGAGTATGAAATAGAAGAGATAACAATTGCACCTTCATTTGATTACTTTCCTCTGTAAAATTTCAAATTTGGGAAAGATTAAAGTCTCCACCAATTTCTTCTCTGGGATTTTTGGTTATTTTTTTTACAAAGAGTGGGTGTAAAAAAAGCCAAATCTAGTCATGCAGCTTTGGGGACAGCTGGCAGGGATCTGGTCCCCTCCCACTACATAAAACTCTTATGAGTTCATGTTGTAAATGAAAAAAAAAAAGAAATACCAGTTCCTTGGTACTCTGCCCCCGCATACCAAAAGGTGGAAGGACAACCTAAAAGAACTCCTTTTTTTATATGCATTCCCAGGAACTGAAACAGGCCTGAATTCTCCTATAAAGTTAGACCCAAGGAACTCCAAATAATACTAAGAATCACTGAGTTCCTCATATAGACAATCAAGAGGAACTATGGTTGGAAAACTGAGGTCTTACAATCCCAGGCTCTTAGAAATTGTAAACACGGGACTAAGAAGCCCCGCTTTCACTGTCCAACCTGCTCTCCCTTTGTCCACTAACACCCCCCTTTCCTATCCTTCCCACTCCATTCCATCCCTGACCACATCTCCACCCCACAAATCAATGTTTCAAACAAAGGTGTTTCTGAAAAGAATAGACTGGGCAGTAGGACAAAATCTTGTTACAAACTACATTTAAGCAATGACAGAAAGTTATCCAGCTCTTAGAATTCAAGCAAGTTACCCTCCCGGGTAGTCCGTTCTTCATCTCTAAGAATACCTTCCTAACTCTAAAATTCTGTGCCACCTGAGTGTACAGTCCTAGAGGTGCCAACTAGAAGATCACTTGAATAAGAAGAGGAACATCAATTCCTTTAACATTTTGGGGCTTTGCTCCTGTTTGGGGGGGAAGGGGATAAAATGCCATGAATACCTGAATTAACTATCTCAAACTCGAAGAGATAGATCTTTCATTGTATTAGCTACTCAAATAAAACACTAGAAGACTCATAAAAAGCTCCTATACAACCTTATTTTTTTCAAAAACGAAATAAAAATCAACGCTTAAATCCCAATGGTCTGCAGGAAGGCAAGTATTACAGGGCTGCACATTCTAACCAATATTTCCTTCTTTGGTAAAGCAGAGTAATCTGAGTAACACATTGATGAGGTAGTTACTACATTTAACTATCACCAGCCTCAGCCCACAGTGGGAGGAGACTCACCACAGGAACTAATTCTGAATAACAGCATCTAATGACTCAAGGACAGTTACAGGAGCACCTATGTGGATACAAAAATTCTTAGCCATCAAAGGCTTTTAATCTTTTCTCTCACTTCCTCTTAATTCTCAGCATGCATCAAAATACAAGTAATATAAATACAAAAAATACAGATTGCTAAATTTACAAAGAGTAGAATGAGAATTGTGTTTAATTCACAAACTCTTGAGTTGCATAATGTATTCTCAGGAAAAATGCTAAACTAACGTTTCATGATCATTTATAAGATAACTTGGTTTAAGAAGAAGGAAATCATTACTTTCAAAATAAAACTAAGTGTTTAAAAGTCGAAGTACTTTAAGTTTGTAAATCTGCAATTTGAATGTAGGTATAGAGGTAAATCAGCTATTGCATTTTAACTTAATCAGCAAGATGCACTTTTACCAAGAATTTTTTCCACTTACTTTCTTCCCCCACTTTTCTAGAGGAACCACCACTTTCCAGAAGAAAACTGCACCAGTGGGGAAGCATGAAACAAGTATGGTAAGACAAAGTTAATTCTTTATTGGTAGGGGCGAGAGGAAGTAAAAGATACCATAGTTATTAAACAGTATGGAAAGCCAGGGGTCACAGACAGACACAAGGTCTGATTAAATCACTGCTTACAGTTCAGCAATGAAAGATGCTTAATGTTACTAAACTGAAAAATAACCAAAACCCTAGTTTCTAATTTCCATTTTCAAGATAAACATTTTTTTTCCCTAAATATTCTTACAACTAATAAAAATGATTCCTCTTTGGGGGTAAGACGAGGTGAGGTGGATGGGGTTGGGAGTGAGATCTTCATGTATATCTTTTTATAGCCTTTTCATTTTTGAACCAGGTAAATGTAAAACAAAAGCAAAATGAAATGAAAAATAAACATTTCTTGCTCATTCTGATGTCATTATGCACTTCAGCTTCTGTTGGCTGAACTAATTTACTTCTTTCATCCTGATGGTTTTGCAGCATTCTAACAGTCTGATCCCTTCCAGAACAGCATCAAACTGAGCCAGCTACAAGACTGTTCAGAGTGTGAGCCAGATTCATTTAATTTCCCTTGTTCAAACACCCAAGTGCCTAAATCCTCGTCCTGAAAAACTCAATTGACCACGTTTAAAAAAAAAAAAATAGTTCTTAATAACACTTGTACAAAATAAAGCTCAGTAACACTGAGTTACTAAATGATAGATGACTTTTCCTCTCTGAAAATAGAGAAGCATTAAGACTGCAATGCCTGCTCCTCTTTTTTACTTTTTCTCATCTGCTGGAAGCAAAGGAGAGAGAATAAGGAAGGAGATTAGGTTAGGGGAACATGAGATCATGGGGAGCTATGGCTGATTCATAGCTCAGACAGCAGCACATGCAGTGAGCCACGGACTGAAGTTAGGAAACACTTTGGATATACCTTGTTTTTTTCCTTTGGATTTTGAAGGCAATATTGTCAAGGACAGGTGCCCCTTCTAAACTCTCTAGCCTACCCATTTCATTATGACTTAAAACCTCGATGACACATCTCCTAAAGCAAAATTCCAGGGCCTGCAAAGGAGGTTGGTAAGAGAAGCAACTGGAAGTTTCCTTTCCTACGAGAAGGGTCCACTGGTAACTTTGGGGTCACCCAGCTACCTGTGGTAACCTGCCGGTCAAATGAAGTCAGTGGAAATGACCAGTCCAGAACGGTTCTCAGGAACCTACTCAAAAAGGTGAAAGCACCCACTAAATATAAAGCCTGACATCCCATAGATAATGTCTTTCCTTTTGCTTTCCCCAAAGAAATAGCTTAAGGTGAGCCAAACAGCCTGCCCAGCACAGCCCTGAGTCCCATATTAAGTCACATTCTGACGCATATTCGAGCACAGTGTCACACTCCGACACACAGAATAAGGCATGGCACACAGCACAAGAAAACCTCACAGACATGCTTTTCTCTTTTTAAGTGGGGAAAAAAAACTAGAGGGCAGGAGAAAGCTTACCTTCTAAACGTGAGAAAAAAAGAATAAAACAAACAAGAGAACAACAAAGAAAAGATGCATAAAGAAGTCATAACAGGGAAGTGAAAGTTGTCAAATATGCAAAAGCAAAATTAAGTATACTATCAAAGCCTTAAAAGGATTTTACCATACAGATTTAAAATAGTCTTAGAACTTGTTCAAGAACTTCATTCCTCTGTAAATAAATCCATAATTAAGATAAGCGGACTCATTTCTTCAGCACATTTAGATTCACTTTCTGGACAACAAAACAGGGCTGGCGATTGGAGGCCCCAGCTCTGACCTTACCTTATAGGTGGCCCGGAAGAAAAAAAGCTTTAATGGGCACCCAACGCAAGTCATACTACAAAATCCCCTCTTTACTCTGCTAACAGCCCGCTGAGGTGCCCTGGAGATAACATCTGGGTCACAATAGGGGAAGCTGAATGCTGGAGACAGTGTGTTTCCCCACTGCCTGCATCTTGGGCTCCTACTAGGAAAGTGTGAACCCAAGTGTCTCTGTTCCCCCCAAATGATCACTAGACAAGGAGAAGCAGACCAGAGCAGCACAGCACACAACCACTGCTGCTGGACTCCAGAAAGAATATGCCAGCCTTTTTGGAGTCCAAGAAAAAATTCTAGACTAAGTTCTAAAGAGTGCGGGGCCAGCCAAGTTCAGTTGGTTAAAAGCGCAAGCTCTGAGCAACAAGGTCGCCGGTTCGATTCCCACATGGGCCAGTGAGCTGCACCAAAGCTGAGCTGCCAACAGGTGGCAGGATGACTCAGCTGGCGAGAGCACGTGCTCCTACCAACAAGATTGCCAGTTCAACTCCCTCATGGGGCTTCATGCACCAGCAACTAAGATCGAACACGGCACCTTGAGCTGAGCTGCCCTGAGCTGCCAACGGGCAGCTGGATGGTGACTGGACTTGGAGCTGAGCTAACTGAGCCCTCCACAACCAAAATTGAAGGACAACAACTTGGCTGTTCCCCTTCCCCAATTCCCCAATAAAATCTTTTAAAAAAAAAAAGAGTGAAGGGGCCCATCAAACTAACTGATGAATGGGAAAACCAACATTTTAATTAAGAATTCCTTGCAGAAAATAGAATGATGAAGGCACACACCTAGAAATGCCAGAAGTTTCTTCTGTAGATGTCTGTGGGTCAAAGGTTGGTTAAGGAAATGTTTTCCATAAAATTCAGTCACAGGCATGTCTCTGACTTAGTCACCTAGCAACAACCACCCACAGAACAGGCAGGGTTCCCACTCAGGGAAGCATACACCACACCAGAGTTCCTCCACCAACCCAATCAATGAGACTCCCACCTGAAGGAGAAGCTATACATCTCAGCCTTCAACCAACATTCGCCCCACATACCTATTTACTGTTCTACCTTGGAATAAAGGAAATTTGCAAAAGCAGCAAGTAACCCATGAAACAAAAGTGAAGAAGAAATTACTTTCATAATATTGAGTAGTCTTATGTTACATAGCTACAAGATAAAATGTGAGACAATCAAACCCCCAGGAGGGGAGAACTGGGGATTTTGCTTATCTCTCCTCTACTAACACTTACTTTGCTGGCCCAGGCATCTTCATCCCAAGAAGTGAGTTGTAACACACGAATGATCTCATTAATTTCAGCACTCATCTTTTCTACAGTAAAATTGCGATTTTTCAAAGCTTCTTCTATTCCTTGGTTTTTTGAGTTTTTAGTTGTTACAAAAATCTTCATAGCTATAAATAAAGAACAGATCAGAAACTAAGCTTGGAATTGAATTGTGCTGTATCACAACATTCACACAGAATGGTCTACACCTGCAGACACTGCAAGTCAGTTAATGAAGTTCCAATCTCAGCAACCTTCACTGTAAAGAAAACTGAAGGTACAAAACATCACAACATGATCAGGGAGCTAATTTAACATGCGTATACTGATGACCTACAATCACAAACTAAACCCAAATGTCCTGCTAAATCAGTTCGCATCCCAGCCCTAACACTGGCCCCACCCAACAGCAACCTAAGGGACAAGATGAAAACAGTCAGTGTAACTGAACTGGAGAATCCTGCTGTCCCCGATTCCAACAGAAGATCCCAAAGTGTTGAGTGTACCTTGCAGGATTTCTCTCAACAGATAGAGGGGGAATGTCTAACTTCCAAAAGTGAAGAAGAAAATAATAATAATAATGAGGAGGTGGAGGAGGAGCAGCAGCAGCATTGGAGAAAGACTATGTTCCTATAAAATAATAAAAATTGTAAAAACAAAAATTAATCAACACTTCATTGAGTTACCCACTTTAGAAAGCAATCCTCTTCCCAACATCCTTTCTGCTACATCAAACAACTGGGCTCAAAAACGTATTTCCCACGGAGATTATAAGACTCATCTACAGATTTCTGTTTTCTATTAATAGTTCCTGCAAGGGCTTTCTGAACTCTTCCGCTCACATCTCCTTTTTAGCTACTATCTGAAATGCCAAAGCTGGAGGGCAGCGGCTAGGGATATCACAGTGACACATCTCCTAAGACTCTGAAAATAAAGCTGCCCCCTAGGGTTAAACTAACTAACCCCCAACTTGACTCAGACAACTTAGGTAAACCATGAGGCGTCTGGTACATAGTAGATAGTAAGTGCAGCTCCCTTTTGCTAGTTGAGAGAACAGCCACCATGTTTGCATTTCTGGTCTCTGCCCAATGGGAAGGTGGTCCCAGTTGGCACAGACCACCAGCTCCACAAGGTAGCGAACAGTTAAATATCTTTTTTGAAAAACCTGTGTTATCACAGCACTGAGGGCTCTGGGTTCACTTCTTTATCATACAGGACACAGTAACAGCCATTCCAGCTCCTAATTGTTTTTCTATCATACAAATACAGGTGTCAAAATCTATACGTCCTAGACTAGAGATTCCACCTCCCAGAAAAGCTAATCAGAGCTTCTGGTGAACAGACCTAAGCAACAGGAAGGGCAATTTCAAACAAAGAGCAAGAGAAGCAGAGCATAAGTGAAAACAAACACTGGTTCTCAGCCAACCAGCTGCAGCCATCAGGTAACAGCTAATCTATAATGTTAGGTCTCACTTTTACCCAGGCTGAAGGACATGCAACTAGGCAATGAAAGAAAGTGAACACCGGAATTTAGAACACACTAACTTTTTTTTTCTGTAAGATGAAGTAGAGTCAGAAAATACCTGAGATGAGAACTGGCAGCAACTCTTTTACTGTGTTCATTGAGTTCACCAACATCACTCGGTGCTCCTGGTGAGTCAGTTCCTGCTGCCTCTCATCAATCATCTTAGCCATCTTCGTCATTCCTGACGTGGAAGGAATAAAATGTGCAGGGTGAGTAGTGAAATCCAGAGTCTGGCTTTCTGAACCGAAATCCATTATGAGTTACTATGAAAGTCCCAACTGAGTGTCCACTTATTTAAACAATAGACACTATCACTGAACTTGAGCGTTTACGATAAAGAATTTTTCAAGACAGTTCCAACTTAATACATCTTTATTCTTTTCACTATAATTTATTAATGTAAATTCAAAATGTGACATAATATTCACGTTTGACATAAATGTATTCGCAAACCATTAAAAATGTTGAAATGAGTAAATACATATTTGTAAAAAATAAAATCATAAGTGAGGGGAAATATTTGGCCTAGCTACCATGCGTTCAGGTTTCACACACAAGGTCTGATAATTAAGTTCATGAACTCATGCTGGAAAAAGTGCTACATACTTCATTGCTGAATATCACTATGGTCACCTTCGATGATGTACTCCCCTTGGGAAGGTATGCACCGATGCCAGCATGTACTCCACCCTTCAAAGTAATTTGGGAACTCTTCTTCTGGAATGGCCATCAGAGCTGTCGTATTACCCTTGATGTCCTGAATGTCTCAAAATGTCTTCCTTTCAATATTCCCTTTATCTTCAGGTAAAGAAAGAAGTCATTGGGAGCCAGATCAGGTGAGTAGGGAGGGTGTTCCAATACAGTTATTTGTTTATGGCTAAAAACTCCCTCACAGATAGTGCGGTGTGAGCTGATGCATTGTCGTGATGTAAGAGCCATGAATTGTTGGCAAAAAGTTCGGGTTGTCTAATTTTTTCAGGCATCCTTTTCAGCACTTCCAAATAGTAAACTTGGTTAACTGTTTGTCCAGTTGGTACAAATTCATAATATTAATCCCTCTGATATCAAAAAAGGTTAGCAACACTGTTGCAACAAGTTCACGAACTTAACTGTCAGACTTCATATGTAAGAATCTTGTGTGAGCCTGGTACTGAGAATCTAGTGGCCGAAAAAAATCTTAAGAATTACAATAATGTGTTTTGTTTTCAGTTTTATGTTTGTCTGTACTTTCCAATTTGTCCAAAATAAGTATGTACTACTTTTATATTTAGAAACAAATAGAAATATAAAAATAATTATAGTGATGACAGACTTTGAAAGCATCTGGAGTTTTGGAATCAGCCTTCTAGCACTTTTTGTTTACTTTGGGGATTATTCAAAGGTGCTGTGTGAGTCTACAAAGCTTTGATTTTTCAAACTAATCTTGGGATTTCTTAAGTAGTTCACAGATTGTTAAGGGGTACCAAAGGGAGGTGGAAAAACGTGGGATGGCCCCTGTTTCATCCAGAGTAGCTCCATTTTTGGCTTTTATGTTGGGGTTCTGCATAAGATTTCACTTGAAGAAATAAAATTTTTTTCCAGTACTATGAGAATGTATAAAGAGTACTACCCTAAAGCAATTTTCCAATTATCTTCAGTGACGGCTCATAGAAATTTTTAACTGCCGTAAGTTTACAGAAAGACTGCACCAAACCTCTTGAAAATACTATTAATTAAAAATCATTTCACCTAAGACAAAAGAATTTTATAAGGTGTTATGTGATCTTGAATACTGACAAGTTAAACATCTGATGTATCTTGACATTGCTCTCATTCATGTTAAGGATGTACAAGTTCATGTTCTGTATCTAGAACATGAAAAGCTTGTATCTGTTCATGTACTTTGAATATTCAGTTCTCAGATGACTGAACAATCACATTTCAAAATGAGACTTAACCACAGTAGCTCTTCTCTCCTTCTAGGTCTGATTAAATTATGCGGCCTTGGGCTAGTGCATGGATCCTTAATGGTAGGCGTGCTAATTAACAAGCTAAGAAGTCATAGAAAGCTTCAGGCCAGCTGGCAGACAGTAAAGGAACACTGTACAATGTGCAATGGAGAGGTCAGGATTCAGGGTGGCCTTAAGCATTACACTCATAGAAAAGTATTTCCTCCATTCTCCAACAACATTTGCAGTATCTAATTTAATTCATTACAGGGCCAGGATTTGGAGAAAGTAGATTCAGCTTTCAGAGACAATGATATCTCCTCCGTAGAAGCACAGCTTCAGCTCCATCAACAGAGGAGCAACACCTAAATACCCCATGCATCAGTACCTATCTTCTGCAAAAAGTAGAGGGGAGTTTGATCAAACATGGACAATCCATAAAAATTTTATTACAGGGCTGGCCAAGTGGTGCGTTGGTTAAGAGCTGGCTTGGGATGCCAGCTCTGAGCAGCAGGGCCCCGGTTCAGATCCCACATATGAGGGCCAGTGACACTGCCCTCTACAGCTAAGAAGGTGAACAACAGCTCAACCTGGAGCTGGGCTGACATGAGGCGACGGCCACGGCGAAGGCTGTAGCTCCCTGCTGAAGTGCGCTGCCATAAGCTACCATGAGAGCCGGCAACCAGCATGAGCTGCCAAGAGCTACCATGAGCAGCAGTCCAGTGGCTGGCGACCAATCTGCCTCACCTGGGAAGAGCGCAATGATACCAACATGGGCCAGTGAAGCGACATTCTCCACAATTAGACTGAAGAACAAAAGGACAGCAACTTGTCTGTTCCCCTCCCCCAATTCCCCAATAAAATCTTTTAAAAAAAAATTTTTTTTATTACAAAAATTGGATATGACTAACCTGGTCCAAGATTCTTTGTGTAAGTGACCAAATCTTCCATAGTTTCTACCACTTCTGCCACTGTAAGATATTCCAGAATTCCTTTGCAGACTCTAATAATTTTACGAACCTGAAAATAGATTTCAGAGTATTCAGTCAACTGAGTAGAAAACATGGTAATTCAGATGTGTAGCTATTCAACATTTTCTCATTCTAAACAATCATCCGTCTTCCATTGTTATCTTTAAGACTACGCTTTTGTCTGGTAGAGGTCTGCATGGGCCTCCGTCTACCTACCTCAGCCTCATCAAAGGTGAGGAGCAGGTCTGATGTACCGGAGAGAATGCCCCTTGACCCATCGATTAGATAATCTCGAGCGGGCACCGAGTAAGGGTCTGACTGAAGCATCTGAGCAGCCTGGACAAGCTTAGTGCAAGCATTCTCAACCCTGTGGGGAGGAACATGGAATTAACTCACTGGGAGAACCAAGCAGAAAAAGACCACATGCAAAATGCAAAGAATCTAAACAAACATAAATTCCCGTTTTTTTTCCCCACATGGAAAACATCCAAGACCAATAGAACCTAAACTTTTAGCTTTTATTTACAATTGATGGCAGCATATTCATTCATTCATCGCACTAAACCCTTGTTTTCATTACTTCCTGGCAACAAAAAAGGATGAGAAAATGTCTGGGACCTTTTACTTTAGATTGTGACATCTCTGTAACTCCTTTGGGTCCTTACTCTTCACCCTATAAACACTTCACCAAGAACAGAAATCTTTGACAACAGTTTCAGATTTATCATCTGAAAATAAAATACCAAAGCACTGTGTTAAGTGAAATTTAATAGTCCATGAAGCAAAGGAATAGGATGAAACACAAAGAGAAAGCATGAAGTAATGCATAAAATTCTCATTGAACTACTAAATGGATTTAACAAATTCACTGGACTCTTGGAAAACAGCCTTATAAAACGGTTGTTAATTAAAATGTCACTGGCATTAATAACTGAACCAGTTATTAACAGTTTAATATTAATACAATTTAATAACACAGATGACCTGATCAGCCAAAGGTATTTTTTGGGGGGAGGGAGGAGTTCATTTAAAAGAGGAACTCAACGGCTGGCAGCCAAGCATGAGCTGCCAATAGCCGCGGTGAGCGACATCCAGAGGCCGGCGACCGATCTGCCTCATCCGGGAAGAGCGCAATGAAGATACCAACAGTGGGGCGACGTCCTCCGCAGCTAGACTGAGGAACGGGGGGACGGCAACTTGTCTGTTCCCCTTCCCCGATTCCCCAACGCTGTTCCCCTCTGCCAATTCCCCAATAAAATCTTTGAAAAAATAAAAAAATAAAAAAATAAAAGAGGAACTCAAAATGCATAAACCAGTATTCTTTTTGACCTTCTTGTACCACTAAAATGTACTTATTCATTCAGAGTAGAAAAGGACTTCATAGATCAACTCCTCTAATCTTATATTCAATAAACCCATTATATTATCATTTTATAACTTAAAAAGGTGTGGAACGAATCTTTTAAAGTTAAAATATTTAGCCAATATTATATATTCTTATTTGAAGACACAAAAAAAATGTCACATGTATATAAAAGCCCACCTCACAGGGTTGTTCTGAGGATCAAATGAAAAAATGTAAAACTCCACAAGTATCCAACAGGGCTGCACCGTTAACAAACAGAATTAAAACAACATATGAATTTCAACTATGTAAAAAGTATTGAGTTATGGACATCGTAGGTATACATATAAAGATGCAAAAAACACTGGTCTAACTCTCAGAATAACATACTTTACTAAGCTAAGTCCCAAACATTAGAACCATGAGGCAGTATTTAATAAATATCAGTGAAGAGCAAAACCTCACTAAAGTGGCTTTTAGATCACTCTTATAGACAGCTGGTTTTCTGTTCCTTTTTAATTTTTACGTTAAAACCTTATTTAATTTTAAATTACATAATATGCATATCCATAGATATGACACAAATATATACACATATGTAAAACTAAAAGAGCACACAGTGAAAAATCTCTCTCTCCACTATCTCCTAGGCATTCAAATTCCGTTTATTTGCAACCAATGTTATGAGTTTCCTCTGTTTTCCTCAAAACAAAAGACACTATGCACACAAAAACAAAAACATAAGCTTCTGCCTTTTTTACACAGAGTATCATCCTATACATACTCTCTGCATTCTGGGTGGGGTTTTTTTCCCCCACGTAATTTAACTCGGAGATGTTCTGAAAGAAATACATAAAGAAACTCTCCCTTTCTTATACAGCTACATTACTAGTCCATAATTTATTGGCCTGCTGCAATGAATCACCTTGAATATATCATTTTTAAATGGAATTGCTGAGTCAAAAGTATGGAGATTTCTAATTTTGACAAACACCATATTGCCATCCACAGAAGTTATTAGTTGACATTCCCACCACAGTGGATGAGAGTATGTTTCCTCACAGTCTCAACAACTCAGTGTGTAATCAAACTTCTGTAATCAGTGTGTATCTTCAATATGACAGACCAAAATTGGATCTCAATATAGTTTTTTTTTAATTTAAGTGAAATTCGCATAACATACAATTAGTCATTTTAAAGGGTATAATTCAGTGGCATTTAGTGTATTCACAGTGTTGAACAACCACCAACTCTTGAGTCTAAACCTTTTCATCACCTCAGGAAAACACCCCATACCCATTAAGTAATCACAGAGAAACAAAGATAAGAATAATAACCGACTTGCCGCTGGCAACAATGCAAGCCAGAAGACTGTGGAGCAAGGAAACGAAAGAAAAAAAAAATCTATCCACCTAAAAATTTATACCCCAAGAAAATATATTTCAAAGTTTAAGATGAAATAAAGACTTCTTCAGGTATATAAAAACTGAAAGAGGGCCGGCCGAGTGGCGCGGTGGTTAAGTGCTGGCTTTGGGACGCCTGAGGCCCCGGTTCAGGTCCCACATATGAGGGCCAGTGACACTGCCCTCAAAAAAAAATAAAAAAATAAAAAAAACTGAAAGAATTAATCACCAGCAGACCTGAACTATAAGAAATGTTAAAGGAAGTCCTTGAGGAAGAAGAAAAATTGTACCAGGTGGAAATTTGGATTTACAGAAAAAAAAATGGTAACTATGTGGGCCAATGTAAAAATACTTTTTTCCTTATTACTTAAATACTTTTAAAAGATAATTGACTGAAGCAGGAAATTTTTTTTAAATGAAGTTAAAAAAAGTAAATTTGATTTGGCAGCCTAGTTAGACAAATGAGGACTGGCTTTGCCAAAGATTATGGGCAGATGTTTTCCATAAATTAAGTGAGCTAAATTTACAAGGAAACATTTAAGACATGTATATAATATATATAATATGGCAGAAAATACAACTCAACTTATGATTTAATAATGTTTAAATGAAAACTTTAAAATATTCAAGAGAAGTATTTCAAAAGCCCTTCAGGGATAGCCAACCACTCGTTAAGGACCACGATGAGTTTAAGAGCACTTAGCTCTTGCCTCAAGATTTTTTATAGCCATTCCCTTTAACTCAAACCCTCTCGCTCTCTCCCGCCTCTTTTGCTTGACTAACCCCTACTTGTCCTCTTAGACTCTACTTTTAAATGTCTCTTTCTTGGGCCAGCTGAGTGGCGCAGTGGTTGAGCGCTGGCTTAGAAAGCCAGTGGCCCCGGTTCAGTCCCACATATGAGGGCCAGTGACACTACCCTCAAAAAAAAAGACTTTAAATGCCTCTTTCTTGAGGAATCCATCCCAAATCTATGAGTACCTCCCCTCTGTGCTCTCAGGAGACATATCACATCCTCTCAGTTTAGTTCTGTCTCTTACAAGACCAAGTTCAGCAAGGCCAAGGTCCTTGTTTATCGTATTCATTAATGTAGTCACAGACTAGAATGCCTCACACATAATAAACGCTCAATCAATATTAGAATGAATGAATGAATGAATGAGTGAATGAATGAATTTTCAACAAGTACAGTTAATCATGAAATCATCTGGCCTGTAGAAGTCACTGACTTTAAAAAGTCACAAACTTGATTTTATTTCTAAGTAACATAAACCTTGATGAAATTGTAACCAACATAAGCATCATAGAATGTGACTGTTGCACTATGCCTATTTGCAAAGATCCAGTTACTGCACCAATGTTTCAAATTTGGAAAAAAACAAAAAATAAATGAAAGTTCGAGAATAATCATCATGGAGAAAGGAAACAGAAAAGAAAAAAAAAAGATGAAATGGAAAAGTTTTGCAGGAATCAATTTTATTCTCCACTAGTGGCTCCCTTGTGGGGTAAAATGATAGGGCCAAAGTAGACACTGCACCATTTTTTTTTTCTACAATAAGACATTTGATCTAGACATTAAAATTTAAAGGTATTCATAAGAGCCAAACAAATCCCTCCATGACTAGCCAGTGGTTGGAAACAAAAAGGAGTCTGCCTTATCTGTGGAAAATGAGACTTTATTTAAACATTCAAGCTGTATGGCTGCTTAAAGTGATCTTCTACTTTTTAATATAAATCTGAGTTTTTAAAAAAAACATTTTAGAGAATGACAGCAGGGATGAGGTCCATACCCTAAGAAATTGTGTATCTTGACTACATACTATATGCTTAAAAATATTGACTTAGATACTTTTTAAATCAATCAACTAGCAGAGTTTAAAGCTTCTCTCTGCGTTTGAGTCTTCAACCTAAATTAATAAAAAATTTTATAGTTTATCTCAATGAACCAATGACAACCTCATAGGACCCAAAATATGTTCATTCATCATAATCCACTAAACTATTCTACCGAGATTACCACATGATATAACTTGATACAATTTAAGAGATGTAAAGTTTCCAATTCAGTTCCAGGTGACTTCAATTATCACCAACAAGAAACAAGCTTACGTTAAGTTTTGTTTGTTTGTTTTGTTTTAGGGCAGTGTCACTGGCCCTCATATGTGGGACCTGAACCGGGGCCGCTGGCTTCCCAAGCCAGCGCTTAACCACCGCACCACTTGGCCAGCCCGCTAAGATTTTTATTTAAGAAAAATAAGGGGAAAGCAGATCTAGAGATTATAAAGATTGCCACAAGTCATTTTTAAATGTTCTTCTAGACTGCACCCAGATGTGAGTTACTAAATCTAAAATTCGTTTAGTTTAATCCTTTCATATATGTGTTCATCTAACATTCTGAGCACCTACTACATGCTATCTGAGTCCTAGAAATAGAAAGACTTTTCTTAGTCCTTAGCTTTAAGAGGTTACCACCTTGATAGGAAGAGACATATATGTAAATAAATATGAATTAGCATTTAGAAGTATGTCCAGCACATGCTGAGGGGATATAAAAGTGGGAGTAGTTGTTTTTAGCTGAGAGATTAGGAAAATTGTGATAGAGAAGGTGAGGACAACATTGCTCGAGCCCTCAGAAGCTCAGCACTATTTAAAAAGGTGATTCTCTTCGTAGCATCTCTTCAAGTTGTTTTTCCAATGGAGCAATATTCTCTCTCTCTCTCTCTCTCTCTCTCTCTCTCTCTCTCTCTCTCTCTCTGACACTGACACATTCACACACACACACACACACACACACACAGAGTGCTTTCTGTGAAAAATAACACGCATTAGTAATGTCCTGGTTTGACTAGGGAGGGCAGTCTACTACCACAATATACAGGTAACTCACTCAGCCTGAAGCCAAAGGAGTCCAGTCGGCTTCTGTAACAATCAATCATCAATCCTAGCTCACTGATTTAGCTGAAGGAAGGACAGAGAGCATTGGACAAAATAATATAAAGGACACAGTCTCCTGGGCCTATTTAGACATATACTGTTCCACAATTTAAAACTGAAAAACTCTCTGAAACATTCAACAAGTCAAACTTTCACCCCATCCCCAAAAAAAACAAGTTGGGGGGCTGAGGGCAACTATCCTATATTGAATTCACTCTTTTAATAAAACCTGACCTTAGACAGTATAGCCATTTAGATTATAAATACTATCACACAAAAAAAAATGCATTCTGTTTGCTAAAGATTGAAGTGCTATGGAATAGAACACCTGAAAATCAGGTTTCATGGAATTCAGATTATGCTGGAGCACACCCAAAGTGGCAGGTGTTTACGTCTTGGGACTTGTCCTTTCAAGAGAGTTAGCTGGTCAGGCCACAAGCATATCCGATCACATAAAGTACAGATGACACTTGGGAGATGGGAAGGAAACAGGTGGAAAGAAAAAGGGGACAAAATCAGCTGAAAGCTGAGGCTTTCCCAACTGCGGCCACTAAACCCACCACCACCATTTCCCACTAGGCTGGCCCTTGCATAATCACTGGGCAGGCAAAAGAGATCGGCAGGGTTATTCCTCCTCCCTTAGAACCCTTGTCAAGACCTCCCTTCCCATCTGGGCAGGGTCTCTCAGGGATCAGGAAAGCCCCGATCACTTCCACATTTTAGAAGCCCACCATGTTTAAAAATGAAGAAGTGCCAGGCAGGTCGAGTAGCACATTGATTAAGAGTTTTAGCTTAAGAGCAGCAGCTCTGAGGAGCAGGGTCCCGGTTCATATCACATATGAGGGCCAGTGACGCTGCGCCCTCTACAGCCAAGATGGTAAACAACAGCTCGACCTGGAGCTGGGCTGCTGTGAGTGGCTGGCAATGGTATAGGCTGCAGTGGGGCTGCAATGGAGCGGCCGTGAGCAGCCGGCAGCTGGCATGAGGTTTCGTGTGCCGCCATCCAATGGCCAGGGGGAGAGCGACTGCCTCATCCGGGAAGAGTGCAATGATGATACCAACATGCGCCAGTCAGTGAAGCGGTGTCCTCCACAACTACACTGAAGAACAAAAGGACAGCAACTTCTCTGTTCCCCTTCCCCAATAAAAAAATCTTTTAGAAAAAAAAGAAAATGAAGTGCCAACACAGGGTCATAAACACAGTGGTATACTTAAAGTGTTTACATTTAATTTTTGTTTTAACATTACAGAGTTGGTTTTTTTTGTGTGTTTTTTTTGACACTTCTCATGCCATGAATCCATGGGGAATGGGTTGAGCAGCTCCGGCTCCTTCCCATTGGTTCTCGTAAAGTGTGCTTCTCTGGGTGAAGCTGGCTGGCGCTTCAACTGACCCAGGTACCTTTCTCTTTGGGTTCCTTCTTTTTTTGATCATTTTCCTGCACGTGTTTCAGGAAGCTATCTCGGCTCTTAGAGTGCTTCCTATGCTCAGTATGTACATTATTCTCTTGGCAAGAACCTTGCCCTTAGTTTGTTTACAACAATGCCAAATGCATGCTGGGTGGCATTATAGGCTCTTCCAGGTTTGCGGTGGTGACATTGTGGGGCATTGTTTTTTGAACGCTGCCCATTCCCTTGATATCTACAATATCACCTTTCTTGTAGATTCACATGTACGTGGACAAAGGAACAACTCCACATTTTCTAAAAGGCCAAGAGAACATATAGGGGAGGCCTCCCCTCTTTCCTTCTGTGATGGTCATTTTGGTGAACTGAGGGAAGACGGCAGTTCCAGCCAAAAAGAAGCTCCATTTAACCATTTTAATTGCATGATAAACTTATTCTTTTAAGACTCCCTTCTTTTTCTCTATGACTAAATATACGTTATCATTTGAAGATAATATTAAAGTCCAGGCCCTTCATAAATATAAGGCCTGAGTGAGAGGCCAGGAGGTGGGGGAGGGACAGACCCTCAAACTCTTTGCTTTCCCACATTTAGAGTCCATCATCAACCAAAGGTCCAATAAGTGAAAATGACTGTTTATGACTTAAAATTTCTCCCTTCACTAAGAATTCAAGTATTGAGGAATGAGCTACAGTGAAATTTCAGGCATCTGCAACTGATAGTCTGGGCTTCCTGGTGTCCTTCAGACATCTCTGTAATCAATTCATCCCATCCTCCGGTTGTTTTGTGTTTATACATGTGATTAAAAAAATAATAAAAATAATATATGTGAGGATTTCAAAAGAATAGGGTGATGTATGAAAATAAAGTGGGGTTTTTTTGTGTGTGTGTGTTTTTTTTTAATATGTACTTGCCATTGGGCACAAATTCTACCTTAAAATAGCCAAAGGAGATTCATTCTGTGGCACCCCAGTGCTAGTCAATATGCTCTGCTCCTGAGGTTGCCATTGTGAGAAAGGTCAAGGGCCCTCAGCCATTAGTCATCTGGAAACCTGAGTGAGGGCACAAGCAGTTACAGCGTTAGGAGGGAGTCGGGAACACAGAGTACACGAGCCGCTTTAATCTAGTTCAAGGAGCACATGCAGAGCTGAACACCGTGATAACACCAAAACGTGCTGTTTCAAATCCAGGCTCCTAGGTTTGAAGACCCTACAGGCCTCATCCACAAATAATTCCTTAGCTTGTCCTAACTCAGTGATCATATAGAACACCGCATGTGCACACCCAAAACTGAAATTAAAAACCCACAATGAATCACACTAAAAACATCCAAAACCCTTAAGGTCAACGCCAAAGTCTTTTTGCTAGGACACATACATTGAGATAACAAAGCGAAAACGCACTCAAACAACACCGGGATCACTGAATTCTTCTATTTCAGATGAGATTAGGAGGGTATGCTGCCCATTTTGACTTCAGCTTCAAACAGGATTCTTCCAGAGCCAAGGGAGAAGCATGGTGGTGATGAGAGAGTTAAAAGTGTCACTGCTGCCCAAGCTAGATGCTGCTCAAAACCTTGGGTAGGCAGCTTATTTGAAAGGGAGAGTATGAGTCACAAACTCTGAATGCTTTAAAGCCTGAATAACTGGTCCTAGTTGTTCTTCCCACTTCCTTCATCCCCTGTTCAAATCTGGCATCTGAAGGGCAAAGACATTCTGAGCCCTTGAGGTTCAATCAAGAACTCTGGAGGGTCGGCCGAGTGGCGCATTGGTTAAGAGCTGGTTTTGGGACACCAGCGGCCCAGGTTCGGATCCCACATAGGAGGGCCAGTGACACTGCCCTCTACAGCGAACAACAGCTCCACCTGGAGCTGGGCTGTGCGAGCCACGGCAATGGTGTAGGCTGCAGCCCCTGCTGCAGTGGGCTGCCATGGGCTACACTGAGTGGCCGGCAGCCAGCGTGAGCAGCTGGCAGCCAGGGTGAGCTGCCAATAGCCGCCGTGAGCGACCATCCAGAGGCCAGCGACTGATCTGCCTCATCCAGGAAGAGCGCAATGATGATACCAACATGGGCCAGTGAAGCAACGTCCTCCGCAACTAGACTGAAGGACAAAACGACAGCAACTTGTCTGTTCCCCTCCCTCAATTTCCCAATAAAATCTTTTAAAAAAAAAAAAAGAGAACTCTGGTGCCTACTTGTCCATCAGACCCTGTGCTCCTTCCCCATCTCATGCTAGGGTGACAGCAGGAACAGATGAATGTATAAGCAAGTATGTCTTATAGATGCTAGTAGTTTTCAAATGTATGTTAATGCTGTTGTGCTTAATAAAATAAAAATTTATTTTAAAATGTTACATATGCATTATATCTTTTGTTCTTATGCATTCCTAATAATAAAAAGTTCACTTATTTGAAGGTCCTTATGCTGAAAAAAGTTGACAATCAATGCTCTAAAGCAGAATGTAATGAATGAATTAAAGATGTGAATACCTAAACACAAAATGAAGTGGAATAGACACTTAAGAAAATATTTTTACTTATGAAGAAAACTGTCAAAAACTAGGATATGATTTTTTTTTTTTTAAAATCTGGAACGACAAGTAGGCTAAGATCAATCAACAGTCATTCTAAAAAAAAAAGTAATAAATGACAAAATAGTTAACAGAATTTAGGACCCAGGAGAATCATAAACTTGTAAACACTTAATAATATTGCTTTGAAATATGTCTAGAACTGACAATTACAAGACAAGTGACAAATCTACAGTTATTATAGGAGATTTCAACATACCTCAATCATAAACTGATAGTTCAGACAGACAAAATAGGAAGGCTATAAAAAAGTTTAACCAGTTATATATATTGACCTGATTGATATAAAAAGAACCCTATATCTAAAAGCAAAGGGGAATATACTTTCTTTTCAAGCACACAGAGTACACTTACCAAAACTGACCACTTACTACATCACCAAAGAATTTCTAAAAATTGATATTATACCAACCATGCCTTTTGAACACGATGCAATTAAATTAGAAATATAACAATAAAAAACAGTAAAATGAATTTTGAAATCTTTAAAACATACTCATAAATAATGTATATGGTTAAAAGGAATCCACAACCAAAACTACAAAATATTTATGACTGAGCACCTATTAAACTACCTATAGCTGTTTCCAAACTTGTAGTAGGACTTTGAACAAAATTCAGAGCATAAAATATATTATTTGGGCCGGCCGAGTGGCACAGTGGTTAAGCGCTGGCTTGGGAAGCCAGCAGCCCCGGTTCGGGTCCCACATAAGAGGGCCAGTGACACTGCCCTCAAAAATAAATAAATAAATAAATAAATAAATAAATAAATAAATAAATAAATAAAATATATTATTTAAAAACAAGAAAGACTGAATTCAATTAAATTTAATTCTTTCAATTAAAGACTGAAATATTGAAAATAAAGAATTCAAATGATAAGCTTAAGAAAGTAAAAAATAAATATGAGGGAAGAACTTAAGAAAGTAGATTCATTCTGTGGCATCCCAGTACTAGTCAAAATGCTTTGCTCCTGGCATTGCCATTGTGAGAAAGGTCAAGAGAAAAATAATAATAAAACATAAATTTCTAAAAGAATGGTAACAAAACAGGCAGAAATAAATAATACCAAACAAACATGGCTATGGGCAATAGACAACTTCCTAGAAAAGTATCAGATTATCAAAGCTGACTCAAGGGACTTCCGGTAAAATGGCGGAATAAGCAGATGCTGTGCTAACTACCTCCCAGGAACACACCAAAATTACAAACAATTTATACAACATTCAACCCCAGAGGTCCCCGGAACACTAGATGAACAGAACCACTAAACGAAGAACTTAAAGAGGAGGCCGTGTCGGGTCTGGTAGGACGGGCAGAGACGAGAGAGGGCGAACCAAGTGAGGGAAGCCCCAGCTGTGGGGAGGCTTCTCTGGTTGGGGGAGAGACCCTCCGACCGCACAACAGGCTCACCAGCCCAGAGTTCCTTTGCCGGGAAGAAGAGTTCCAAGATAGCCAGCAGTAAATTAGTGAAGACTCTCTTTGCTCAGCTCAGTGAGGCTGAGAGCGGCTAGAGAATCAGTGGGGCCGGCACACAGGCTTGCTCGCCGGTGAGCTCTTACCTGGTTCCTGGTGAAGGGAGTATCTGTGTGAGCCGGGCCCAGGAGCCTGCGGGGACGGACTGAGCTGAGCAAAGGCTGGAGGTTTTTGGTCTATTGTTCCACTGGTGTGGAGTTTGCACAGGAGTGGTGTAGGGAGGGTGTCATTTTGTCAGGGTTGGGCCCTCCCACAGAGGATCAGGTCCGGGACCTCATTGGTCTGGTGGAATTGGCACAGAAGTGCATGTGTGTGCACACACATGCGGCCTTGGATCCCCACCCTCCGCCTGGCTTATATTGCGTTGTCAGGGAAACACTGAGCGGGTGCCCTCCAGCTCCAACAGGCTGCTCACGGAGACCCAGGAGTACGCAAGCCGCCTCAGATCCCCACCCCACGCACTGCGCTTTCAGAGTTGCCAGGCTGGTGATTGGTTTTTGGGCTGCTCGGCCTGATCTGCGAGCGGCTGATTGGGACAGGCTGAGACAGTGTTTTCCTGGGAGTGTTGGGCCGTGAGCTGTGTGCCTACGTGATCCAGCCAGGGCTCTCCTGGTGATCTATCTAATACACCAAAGCAATCCCAGAGCGACAGCCAGAATGGGGAAACAAAGAAACATGTCACAAGTAAAAGATCAGAAGAAACCTCTAGAAAGGGAACTAAATGACACAGAGGGATCCAACCTTTCAGAGACACAGTTTATAACACTGATGATAAGAATGTTTAACAAACTTAGTGAGGACATAGGGAAGAATAGAGAAATCATAAAAAACAACCAATTAGAGGGCCGGCCGAGTGGCACAGTGGTTATGAACTGGCTTGGGAAGCCAGCAGCCCCAGTTCGGTCCCACATATGAGGGCCAGTGACACTGCCTCAAAAAAAAAAAAAAAAACAACCGGGCCGGCCGAGTGGTGCGGTGGTTAAGCATTGGCTTGGGACACCAGCAGCCCCGGTTCGGGTCCCACATATGAGGGCCAGTGACACTGCCCTCAAAAAATAAATAAATAAATAAATAAAATAAAATAAATAAAAAAAAACAACAACCAATTAGAACTAAAGAATACAATAACTGAAATGAAAAACACACTCAAAGGAATCACCAGTGGAGTAGACGAAGCAGAGGAGCGGATCAGCGATTTTGAAGACATAATAGCAGAAATCACCCAGTTGGCAGAACAAAAAGACCAAAGAATAAAAAACAATGAAAATAGTTTAAGAGCCCTTTGGGACAAGATGCAGCGCAACAACCTCCCACTCATAGGAATACCAGAAGGAGAAGAGAAGAAGCAAGGGGTCAAGAATGTATTTGAAAAAATAATGACTGAAAACTTCCCTACCCTGGTGAAGGAAATCAACATTCATGCCCAGAAAGTGCAGAGGGTTCCAAACAAGATGAACCCAAACAGGCCCACACCAAGACACATCATAGTTAAAATGGCAAAGCTTAAAGACAGAGACAGAATCCTAAAAGCAGCAAGAGAAAGACAGCACGTTACATACAAAGGAACTCCTATTAGACTAACAGCTGACTTGTCTACAGAAACTCTGCCCAGAAGGGAGTGGCAGGAGATATTCAAAGTGACACAAAAAAAGGCCTACAACCAAGATTGCTCTACCCAGCACGGCTATCACTTAAAATTGAAGGAGAAATAAAGAGCTTCTCAGAAAAGAATAAGCTTAAGGAATTCATTACCACCAAACCAGCATTGCAAGAAATGTTAAAAGGGCTTTTTCAAACAAAAGAAAGGGGTAAACAAGCTAACCCAGGAAGACCAGGAATACAAATAACAAAATGGCAATACATATGCACCTATCAATAATCATTTTAAATGTGAATGGGCTAAATGCTCCAATCAAAAGACAGAGAGTGGCTGAGTGGATAATAGGACACATGTATATGCTGTTTACAGATGGAATAAGATATTTCATGCAAATGGAAATAAGAAGAAAAAAAAAAAAAAGCTGGAGTACCAGTACTTATTTTGGACAAAATAGACTTTAAAATGATTACAATAAAAGACAAAGAAGGGCACTATAACCCTAATAAACATCTATGTACCCAACATAGGAACTCCTAATTACACATAACAGATTTTGACAGACATAAAGACAGAGATCAACAGTAACACTATCATAATAGAGGACTTCAACACCCCATTGTCACCAATGGACAGACCCTTTAGACAGAAAATCAACACAGAAAAAGTGGTCTTAAATGACACTTTAGACCAGCTGGACTTCATCAATATTTTTAGAGCATTTCACCCTGAAAAAACAGAATATACATTCTTCTCAAGTGCACATGGGACATTTTCCAAGATAGACCATGTTAGGCCACAAAACAAGTCTCAGTAAATTTAAGAAGACTGAAATCATATCAAGCATATATAAAGGAAAAACTGATGGTTGCTGGCTGGGAGAGAGTGGGTATAAGGGAGAGGGGGAAGGTTTTGGACAGCGTAGGTGGGTGACTACAATGTTGCCGCAGGGATATGGGAGGCAGTTCTGGGAATGTAATTGATAATATTGTGAAGAGACTATTACGTTAAGTGAAATAAGTCAGTCGGAGAAAGACAAGTACCATATGATCTCACTTATATGTGGCATCTGAAAAACTGAATGAACCATCAAAGTAAACAGACCCATTGATATAGAGGAAAAACTGAGGGTTGCTAGTTGGGAGGGGGGTGGGTGGGGATAAGAGAGAAGGGAAAGGGATTAGACAGCATAAATAGACAATTACAATATTGCCACAGGGGAATATAATAATGTTGTAAAAATTTTGTGGTGTGTCAGATAGTCACATGTCTTGTTAGGGAGACCACTTCATGGATGGAGTAGAGGCTTGATAACTGTTCTGTACACCTGAAGCTGATGTTGTATAATTATAATATTGTATGCCAACTGTAACTGAATATATAGATAGTCACGGGATGTGGAGTATACTGTGGAAGGGAGACAAAGAACTTGTAATAGATGTGTATGATATGGGGGGGGGAGTGGGGTGGCAAACTGGGGGAGGGGGGTTGTCACTTTGAGGGGTAAAAAGTATAACTATTGCATTGTGTTGTACACCTGAAACTAATTTTAAAAAAATGTTTATTTCACAATAAAAGATTTTAAAAAAAAAAAAGCTGACTCAAAATTTATTTAAAATCTTATTAGCTAATAAAAGGAAATGGAATGAGTAATCAAGTTTCTTCTTCCAAAAGACACCAGATCCGGAGAGCTTTAGATACAAGTTTTGCCAAATTTTCAAGAACAGATAATCTTTATCTTATATAAACTGTTTCAAAGACTAGAAAAAGATCTTATTTTATGAGCTCAAAATAACCTTGATTCAAAAACTAGGTAAGCACAGAAAAGGAAACCATAGATCAAGATCCCTCATGAACAAAGAAACAAAATCCTTTAAAATATTAATTTAGCACTGTATTTTCTTTTTTAAATCACATCCAAGTAGGGTTTATCCTAAAAATGCAAAGATCAGAAAATCTATATTCTTGTAGTCGACCACAGATCACCTTACAGAGTAAAGGACAAAAACTGTATGATCATCTCAATGGATACAGAAAGAACAGTAAATAAAAACAAGCAATTGTGGTTTAAAAAAAAAAAAAAGTCTTACTACAGGATACAATGAATTAGGGGGAAATTTTCTGTGAGAAAAGCTTTAAAAGTAACCAAGGTAGGGCCAGCCGAGTGGCTCAGTTGGTTAAGAGTTAGCTTAAGAGCACAAGCTCTGAGCAACAGGGCCACCAGTTCAATTCCCACATGGGCCAGTAATGCTGTGACCAATCTGAGCTGCAGCTGAGCTGCCAACAGGTGGCAGGATGGCTCAGCTGGTGAGAGCACATGCTCCTAACAAGACTGTCTGTTCGATGGAGGCTATGCCCGCCATCCCGCAACTAAGACTGAACTCGGCACCTTGAGCTCAGCTGCTGCCCGGATGGCTCAGAGTATAGAGAGTGCGCTCTTAACAAGGCTGCTAGTTCAACCTTCGCATGGGATGGTGGCTATGCCCACCCACAACTAAGATTGAACACAGTACCTTAAGCTTAGAGGCTACGAG
Source organism: Aselliscus stoliczkanus (assembly GCA_033961575.1). Lineage (NCBI taxonomy): Eukaryota > Metazoa > Chordata > Mammalia > Chiroptera > Hipposideridae > Aselliscus > Aselliscus stoliczkanus. Next base: position 133,322,833 of record CM066729.1, read on the forward strand.
CTGCCCACGGGAAGCCAGATGGCGACTGGCGCCCTCCACAACGAAGATTGAAGAACAACAACGTGGCTGGTCCCCTCCCCAATTTCCCAGTTAAAAAAAAAAGGGGGGGGGGGGCCGGCCGAGTGGCGCGGTGGTTAAGCGCTGGCTTGGGAAGCCAGCAGCCCTGGTTCGGGTTCCACATATGAGGACCAGTGACACTGCCCTCAAAAAAAAAAAAAAAAAGAAAGGTAACCAAATTAATCTGATGATGGTGATTAAGGACAAAAACCTCTAAGAAAAGATGCTAATAATTACAAAATGTCTCTTTTTTTTCAGGTGCTTTCACATACATTATCTCACTCATTTAAGCCTCCCAATAACTATTACATTATAAGAGATTCTAATAATGAAAGGTGAGAGAGAGGCTTAGCAACTGGAATGAGCACCAGCCTGGAAGTCACACAATTTGAACCCTACCTCTGCCATTTATGTACCGAGTAACATTCAACAAGTTTCTGAGCTTCTCTGGGTTGTAGCTTCCTCATCTCCAAGATGCGGTGGATAAAATAACACAATGTAAAATACCCTGCTCATAAAAGGTATTCAAGAAATGGAGTGACTTTTATAAGTTTTTTGTTTTGTTTAGGTTTGATTTTTTGCTTCTGCCAAGGAAAGAACACTAAAGATTTTAAATAGATGTGAGAAAAAAATTAAACCTTAAGAACTTCTTACTTTGGGACTAGATTTATATAGGAAGAGTCAAGGTAACAATTAAAGAAATATTTGTGGTCTAATTACTTTTAGTGTTTCTTCATTTCTGCAGGGTAGGGTTGGGGCAGCCAATGACCTCAATTCATCTATAAAATAAAGCAATTGGATTAAATAATCTCTATAATCCCTTTTAACTTTAAAATGTTATGGCTTTAACTTCTTTACAGTATGAGAGTTGCAAGACACCACAGTACATTTCAAAGTATATCTGTAATATTCCTTCTTTGGAAATACTTAGGAAAAGTAGAAAACGTTATCCTCTAAGAGTAGTATAAAGTTAGTACTGGTGGAGAGACAGGGTTGGTGGACCACATGACTTCTTGGAAGATCAGACTATGGAAAGAACATGGGACTTGGAAGCCAGGAGGCTACCAATAGGAAACAGGTTCTGCACTTAGTTGAGTGACTTTAGGTGCGTTAAAAAGCTTGTCAAGCCTCAGTTTTCTTATCTGTAAAATGTAATATATTACTACCTTGAAGTTGGTATTCTCAGAATTACATGCAAAAAATGAAAATATATAAGTACCTGGCCCAAATATGTACTCAATAAATGTGAGTTCCCTTGGCCCCTTAATTTCCTTTCAATTGTGTGATTTTGATTACTCTGCATACAATGGAAACCAAAGTGTTACACGTTGAAAGTTTTGTTTGTTTATTTCTTCATCATGAAGGGTATTCAAAGTAAACCAAGGATTAAATTCCTGCCAAGCTGTTTAGAATTCTTCTGCAAGTACATACAATGACTCAAGGGTTCATTATTGAGAAAACTCAAAACTTAACAAATCATTTTTGTTTGAGAAAATCAGAAAAACAGTGGTACCCAAGTATGTTTGTTTCATGTGGCAAGTTCAACAATGAACTACTTAAAGTTTGAGTGCTTATGCTAGGTCACAAACGCAGCAAGTCTGCTGGCAAATATGAATGATTACCACACAGAAACTTGGTTATCTATGTTAAAAGACAAAAATCATCTCTTAAAATAGCAATGGAAAGGATCACAAAAAATTCAAGTTAAAAACACAAAACATTAGAATTACACATTAGCCCCAGATAAGTAAAGCGTATTGAGTGATACGATCAAGGAACTTTTTTTTTTTTTTTTAAGATATTCTGGGCACTTGCATGGAAAAGTGTGTCTAAAAATATAAATTTCATCACAAATTATTTTGAGTATTCAAGATCATAAGCAAAGAAAAGGCTAAATATAAGGGCTGGTGATTTAAAAATATGATACTATTATTACACTTTAGGTCAAGGAGATCTAAATTAAATGCAAGCATGTTTGAATCCTTTTTAAATTTATTCTTTGTATGTGACTATTAATCAAAGTATATATCATACAATATATACACTAACTGCTTAACTGACAAAGTTTAAGGGCTAAAACAAGGCAATTTCCTGGGAAATATGATTAATAGCAATCAAGTAGATTGCTAATAGTACACACACCCTTTCACACAGTATTTTAGGAACATTCTTTTATTTGAAAGGCCTAGACTTACAATATTTCAAAAATAGTCCAAGTGGTGAATCAATCCAACTTTTGATGGTTTCAAGCAGATTATTCACAGCAGCACTGAGACAAAGTGGCAACACTTACGGTTCCAAAAGAAATTGTCATTTGTCTGCTAACGGACAAAATGGGTATTATGCCCTTTTTGAGTTCATACCACAGGACTACCTCACAAGTGACACCTTTTGATATGAACACCCTTGGGTAAGATCCAACAACTATCCTCCTTATCCATTTCTGCTCCATTATAGATGTAAGAATGAAATTCCAATGTATAGGGCCGGCCGAGTGGCGCAGCGGTTAAGTGCTGGTTTGGGAAGCCAGCGGCCCCGGTTCCGTCCCACATCTGAGGGCCAGTGACACTGCCCTCAGAAAAACAAAACAAAACAAAAAATTCCAATGTATAGTGCAACTGCAATTTTTCCAAGGCAAATAAAATAGTACGCCATAAACATTTTTTACCTATACAGAATCAATTTGACACAAATCCACACTGACAGAAGATGAAGATGCTCGGTTTGACATACAGCTTACTCTCTTTCACTAGCACTTATGTCATCCTGCACTTGCTTACAAATCTTCCCGAAAAGCCACTTTCACCTTGTCATTTGACTGCTCAAGAACTACCTGCAAAGCGTTTGTGCTGCCCAATTCCAAATTCCACTACCTGGTTTTCAAGGGCCTTTATCACCTGGCCGAACCTACCTCTCTAAGCCTAGCTCCTACCACTCCCAACATGGCAGTCCCTCTCCTCAGGACTCCATGACTGGCTCATGCCATTCATTCCACCTGGGGTCTTTCCTTTTTGCCCACACCTTTCCCCACCCAAAGCATTCTCCTTTTCCCCTACATCTATGGTCCCAAGTCCCACTTCCTACATGAAGCCTCTTCCTACCTACAATGACCGCACTCTCTCTCTGAATTCCTATTATACATCAGTCTGTATCACAGCTCTTTAATTTGAAACTTCTTAAAGCATTTTTTTTTAAATCTCTCTAGAGCAGGAGTTTTTCACTTTTGTTCCTCCACGATACTTAGAAGAATGTAACTCACGTATATGACATAACCTACAGGTGTACCTGGGATTATGCACAATTTCCAGCCACAACAGCTGTCATTCCACAAATCCGTCTCTCCCACTCAAGAAAGCGTAATAAAAAGCCAGTGAATATATTACACTTCAGAGAAAGTTAAAAGCGAAAAAACAATACCTAAAGATCAGGAACAAGAGGGATGTTACTATACATGTGACCTTGAATATGCACAATTTATTTTTTAGAAAACTAAACCATTTACAAACTTTGGCATTTTATTGCTATTAATAAATAACTTGTAATTCATCTACCAGTGATCATTCATAATCCACTAGTAAGAGCTGCTATTCTATGTAGCACTTTGCATGCTAAACACATAGAAAGCAATCAATAAATATTTAATTAGCCACTTAGTGTGTCTAGCCCATGAATCAATCAATTGCACACAAATATTATTACTGCTGCCTGATGATGATCGATGATGGTGATCATGCACAGCTGACCGCCACTACAGGAATACATGACTTCTCATAGGGCGAGTCTAACCAACATTTTAAAAGTACAGCACGTCTGAAGCCTACGAAGATTGAGGCAATTTCTATCGTAATCATGCAACCCTGCACCTCTTACGCAAGTGTGGCAATAGTGCAATCCTGGGTAAAATTAGTAAATTGTAAACTCTATCTGCCAGTGCAGTCAGAGAACAGATCACTTTTGCTCCCTCGAGAAAACGACTTCCTGTGACAATGCAAATTTTGCCCTATATTAAAATGGCTCTCACTTTTACAATAAGGAATTGCCTGATCATTGGAAGTCCCTCATCAACAGTTACAACTCGGCTATATAATCTTTAACTGATATTAAACCATTCTTCAACATTCCAACATGCTCTTAACTGCCAGTCACACAAATAGACTATTTGAGTTTTGAGGCCCCCAAATCCTGAAAATGTCAACAACTCTGTAAATGTCATATCCTTCCTTAAAAGAGATCTAGATATCTATCAGGTGGCTTAGGTGTAAATCTATCTACAGACCGCATGTCTTCTGTGCTCTCAAGCTCTGACATTCTAACATTCTGGGAGTAGAGGTTGATCTAAGAATAAAAGTTGAAAGCTTATTTTATTCTTTAGTGTTGCCAAAGTATACACTATTCAGAAAGCCTTGTGAAAGTGGATGACAGAGGAAGCTTCAGTCTATCATGCCCTGGAAACTGCCAAACATCAACCAAACAGCCCAAAAGAATGTCATACTCAACAGTTTCAAGGATGTCATTAATTGTTTCCATCTGTTTCCCCTCTCTGTCCCCTCCCCTTCCCCAGTCAAGGCATCTACTAAAGTTATTTTCTGCTTAATTTTGCATTCTAAAGAAAAGCATTAGTAGTAGCCATCACGTTTTAAATTGCAGAATATTTTTATGACCCAAAATCTGTTTGACAACCACAGCCATACTGTTTTTGTACTCCAGGCTATTTTCAGGTAACATTTCAGAGTAGAGCATTTTCAGTTATGTACTTTTTAAACACTGCTCAGTAAATTTTTCAGTTATCATAACACATTATTTTCTCCTGACTCTCCAAGGAGACCAGGGTTTTCCCTATGGAAAGGTTAAAACCTCTGACTGATTTCATCCATTGATAATCCTTACCAAAATCAACGGTTTTGTTAAAAATTGCACAATCATGGCTTTCTAGTTCTTTCATTTATTCCATATTTATTGGTTAGAATTCCCCTCAACAATTAGAGCTATTAGGCTACAGTGAAATACAGTCTGTACAGAAAAAGCAGGGTAGTTACAAATTTTTTTCCTTGTAATGAGAACTTTTAAGCTCTGTTCCCTTAGCAACTTTCAAATATAAAATACAATATTGTTAAATATAATCACCATGCTGTACATAACATCCCTGGGACTTATTTATAACTGAAAGTCTGTGCCTTTTGATTACTTCACCCACTTCACCCATCCCCCACCCCATACCTCTGTCAACTACCAATCTGTTCTCTCTATCTATGAGTTTGGGGGATTCCTTAGCTTCCACATATAAGTGAGATCATATCGTATTTGTATTTCTCTGACGTATTTCACTCAGCATAATGCCCACAAGGTCCATCCATGTTGTTGCAAATGGCAGGATTTCCTTCCTTTTTATGGCTGAATAATATTCCATTACATATATAACATTTTCTTTATCCATTCATTCATTGATGGACCATTTAGATTGTGTTCCCATCTTGGCTACTTTAAATAATGCTGCAATAAACATGGAGGTCCAGACACCTTTTGAGATAGTAATTCTGTTTCTTTTGGATAAATACCCAAAAGTATTTTGGGTATTTTACTGGATGGTATGGTAGTTCTGTTTTTAATTTTTTGATAAACCTCTGGAATGGCAGGATAAATGCTTAATTCTGTTCTTTAAATTACCAATTGCCAGAGTAAGGAATTGGTGTCTACTTACCACCAAAGGTGATCAATGAAGCTTTGTATCTATTTTATAAAAAATGCTATCACAAATAGGGCACACTCTAATTTTCCTAAGTCCCCAAGAAGCCTATGAGAACACATAGCATATTTCAAGGGCATATCTCTGGGAATGAGCAGAAGTGAGTTTACTGAAATTCATTTTCCAATCAAACGATACTCATAGACTTGAATGTCAAGCTTGAAAGTCAACTTTTGGCAGCATCGTTTAATCCAAGTACCCACCTGATGTTAAAACCCCCTGTACACTATCTCACCATGCTCTGGACATCCAGGGAGTGAAAAGAAAACAGGTACGAGCTGGAGCTGCATTTTTAATGTAAGGTAAATTCAAGTTTAATGTAAATATGTTTACTGACAGCATAGGATTCCTCTCAATATTATCACGCCGATGGAATGGCACACAAACAAAGTAGGCTCATATTGGTTAGAGCTGGAAGATGCCTTGGAGTTCACCACCAAGTTCAATAAAACCAAGTCAAAAAAGATACGCCCACAAAACAGGCTCTAGAAAAAAAAACAAAAAACAGATGCTTCTGGTACCTTACTTCCTGACACATGACTATTTTGTAGAATTAGCAGAAACACAGCTCTGTAGAAACACCCACTCAAGTAAGTTAGAAATAAGAAGACATCAATATGGGTGAAAGTTTGCATCTGTTCAATGAAAATAATAGAACATAAGGAGAATAAAATAAAGGGACACTTTTCGCTTTATTTAAAATTGTGATATACAACATACATACAGAAAATTGCACAAAACAGATGTATAATATAATGAATAAGTATAAAACAACCACCCATGTAACTCAACACTATACGTCAAGAAATAGAATGTTACTACCACTTTAGAAATCCCGGGGTGCTTCTCCCTGTGTATAATCCTCTTCCTTCTTCCCAGAAGTACCACTGCCCTGACTTTTATGATCACTATGTCCTTACTCATCTTTATCTTTGGACCAAGTAGACCTCTCTTACAACACAGTTTATTTCTACAATGTTTTTGAACTTTAAATAAACGGAAACTAACTACCTCTCAATCATTCCTCAGTTATTTCTGAGATTCATTAATTCTATTTTTCCAACTGAGGTGAAATTCATTTAACATAAAATAAACCATTTTATAGATGACTGGATTAAGAAACTGTGGTACATTTATACAATGGATTATTACTCCGCTATAAAGAAGAATGAAATCGTACCATTTGCAATGATATGGATGGACCTAGAGACTATTACGTTAAGTGAAATAAGTCAGTTGGAGAAAGACAAATACCATATCATCTCACTTATATGTAGATTCTGAAAAACTGAATGAATGAGCAAAGTAAACAGAAACAGTCTCATAGATATAGAGAAAAAAATGAGGGTTGCTAGTTGGGAGGGGGGTGGGGATGAGGGAGAAGGGGAAGTGATTAGACATCATAAATAGGTAAATGCAATATTGCCACAGGGATATGAAAGACAGTTCGGGGAATATAATTAATAATGGTATAAATATTTTGTGGGGTGACAGATGGTCACATGTCTTGTTAGGGAGACCATATCATGGATGGAGTAGAGACTTGATCACTGCACTGTACACCTGAAGCTGATGTTGTATAATATTGTATACCAACTGTAATTGAATATATAGATAGTCACAGGATGTGGATTATACTGTGGAAGGGACTCAGAGGAAGTGTAATAGATATATATGACATGGGGGGGAGGAGTGGGGTGGCGAATTGGGGGAGGAGGGTTGTCACTTTGAGGGGTAAAAAGTATAACTATTGCACTGTGTTGTACACCTGAAATTAATTAAAAATAAATAAGTAAATTTAAAAAAATGTTCATTTCACAATAAAAAACAAAAACAAAAAATAAAATAAAATAAAAATAAAATAAAATAAACCATCTTAGAGTGAAAAATTCTCATTCCTTTATTATTGATTAATATTCCAATTTATGACAACATCATGACTGTTTTTATCCATTTGACTGCAGATAGTCCAACAGGCTCATCATGAACAATGTCGACATTAATATTTTTGTATAGGATCCTAGTGTGCACCGGCAAAAGTTTCTTTAGGGAAAATACCTGGAGTGGAATTGCCTATCTTCTACTTCATCAATGCCAAACTCTTTCCCAAAGTGGCTGCACCAATTTACACTCCCCACAGCACTGTATGAGGGTTTCAATTGTTCCCCATCCTCATCAACAACTGGTATTTTCAGATTTCATAATTTAAGGGCTTATAATAGAATAACTTTGAATTTCTCTGATGACAGATGAGATACAGGACCCTTTCGTAGGTTTTTTGGCTATTTGGAATTCCTCTTTTGAAGTGCCTATTCAAATTATTTGCCCCTTTTTGGGAACTGAATACTTATCTCATTTTTCCTTTTTGTAGAGATTCTACTTTTTTTTTTTTTTTTAAACTGTGTTATGTATCAGCCTTTACTTTCATTTAGGACTTGACTGCCACATAAACCAACGCCATTAATCAGAGACAATATAATCAAGAACCTGAGAAGTTTTAACTAATCAAAAATTAGTACCTCTGCTGTTATGCAAGATAGGCCAAAATGTCTGAAAATTATTTGTGGAAAAATTAGGTGCTCTGTGAATTTAATTTATATTTAAAATGCTACTGAAATACATTATAATAATTTGTTTTTAATTTGTTACTCCCTTATTTCCCAACAAAGGTGTTTATTGTGTAATTTAGATGCATGCATGCTATGGTCTAAATGTTTATGAATCCTTTCCATTCTGGAAAACAAAAATCAGAAGTCATGGTTTTATTACAATAATTACATTAAAAATACCTAACTCCAAAGAATAAAATCAACAGTAGGAAACCTGACTGTTGAAAGATGAAAAAATTTAAATTTCAATTGTAAACACACCCTTATACTAAAAAAAATTAAAAATAAAAAAAGTTGCTCCTGGAATCAGTTATATTTCTTTCCTAAGAACAAGGTTATTCTGCTTAGCAATATATGAATATTATAATTACTCACTTAATAAATGCTGGTGGCATATCTCTCTTCAAAATCTGATCCTCAGTGGTTTGAACAGTCTCTTTTCCAACCTAAAGGGGAAAATGATTCACAATTCATATATAAATTCTCAGACACTTAAAATTATTACTTAAATATATTTAAAACATATATTTTATTGTAAATCTATCACTGAACCTATCAAAGAAAATGTCTGGATATTTTGAAATCTCAAGACTGCTTCCATATATGCCTCCACAATATATCTGGATAACAATATGGAGTACAAACATAATGTATTAACCCTTCTCCAAAATAATTAAATTGAAGGCAGAACACAGTTAGAAAAAAAGAAAAAGTCATCACTGAGAATATATATGTATGATGTGTGTATGTTTAACTGATAAACTAATACGTCTCTATAAGAGTACATGAAATACATGAATCAAGTTGGGTAGGCTAAAATGTCTATATATAGGAAAAAATTGATGTTACTGAACTGGGAAAACTATGTGAAGCAATTATGACTCTGAAACTAGAAAACAAATATGAAAATACACAACTTCACTAGTAATCAACTCAATTTTTTCCCTATTTACAGAGCAACTTAAAAAGAAAAATACATAATGCTAAATGCTGCAATGGAACAGACAGTTTCACACCCTGCTAGTGGCAATATGAACTGTTAAATTCTCTTTAGAAAATTATTTGTTAATGTGTGTTAAGAGGCATTAAAAAATGTCATATCTTCTTGGATATTCCACTTATGAGAATATACCTTATAAGCAATACTACCAAATGTGGTAATAATAATATTCACAGGAGTATTCATTATCATGTTAGTTATGAAAGCTAAAACATTTTTTAAATAACTTATCCAACAGTGAGGAATAGTTAATTAAAATGTATCTTTAGATTAAGTACTATGGGGCCATTAAAACAATGGTTATAAAGTCTCAGCACTAATGGGAAAATTTATGACATTATATTTCATTTAAAAGAAAGAATAAAAAATAATAAATACACTGTGATTAAAACAAACAAAAAATCCATATGTATAAGGCAAAACTGTGAAAGAATATAAAACAATGTGTTAGTAGTGGTTGCATTAATTCTTGGAAAATTTTGAGTGAATTTGAATCTGTATTTCCTGTTTTCTAATTTTTTGGAATGTGAATACAAAATTTTTATAACTTAAAACCTTATAATGAAATGTTACTCTACATTATTTAGATATCATTATTTCCTACCTAATAATTTAAGTAATTACCTGTTATTTTATATAAATCTTCTAAATAGCAATGGCCAAAAATTTTTCAATATATTGAAATCTTAAAAGTCACACTAACCAGATTATGTGTATGTGCACATGTATTTATTATGCTGCAAATAGTACATATACTCACTTTCTTCAAAATTATTCCTATGTTGGGACTGGATGTCAATTTTTCTCTCACTATTCCACACAGTATAAAGTGTTCTAGAAGAAGTGAACTTGAATATAGTGGAGGATGAAATTCACCAACTTTATCAATATAAAGTCTACCTAAGAATGTTAAATCATAATAAATATAAACCACATTTTAATGCAGAAATCTGTGAAATTTCCTCAACTCAGAATGGACGGCATCTAAATCCTACTATTTAACCATTTAACTTTTGATTGAGTTTCAAGAAGAAAAAAAGAGTAAGAAAAATCCCTAAATGCATAAGAAAGCAGCTAAAGAAAATAACACAATAAACTATTCTCAGGCAATACAAGTCATGCATAAGTTAATGAGGACAAGTTTTTTTCTCTCAAATTAATAGCTGAGAAACAGCAACACACACACACATCACTGTGTAATGGCCAGGGCTTGTGTAGACAATCGACTGTCTGTATCACAATAAAAGCCTTTTTTTTTTAAATCTGCAGCTGCTTCTGTAGTTTCTCAGATCAAAACATGACAGAATATTTCCAGATGTATTGTTCACTATATTTTCCAACTAAAATCAACCATTCAAAAAGCTGAGGGCCATGATCTCATGAAGTAAAAGATGATGTTCAGCCACAGTTGCTAGTTCATACTAAGTATAAAGGGCTTAGAAGGATCTTCACAGTAAGACATACGGAGAGTCTTTTTTATTTCACACACACGCACATATGTATATATATTCAAGGAACCATTAGGAGGCCAGAGTGGCTGATGCTTAGTGAAGAGGAAGGTGTGATGACGAGGTGGGGTCAAACAGCAATGACCAAGGGTCGGCAGAGTGGCATGGTGGTTAAGAGCTGGCTTGGGACGCCAGCGGCCCCGGGTCAGATCCCAATATGAGGGCCAGTGACACTGCCCTCAAAAAAAAATAAAACAGGGCCGGCCGAGTGGCGCATTGGTTAAGCGCTGGTTTTGGGATGCCAGTGGCCCCGGTTCGGATCCCACATGAGGGCCAGTGACACTGCCCTCTACAGCTAACAACAGCTCCACCTGGAGCTGGGCTGTGCGAGCCCCGGTGATGGTGTGGGCTGCAGCCCCTGCTGCAGTGGGCTGCCATAGGCTACAGTAAGTGGCCCGCAGCCAGCGTGAGCGGCTGGCAGCCAAGCATGAGCTGCCAATAGCCGCGATGAGCGACATCCAGAGGCCGGCGACCGATCTGCCTCATCCGGGAAGACCGCAATGACGATACCAACAGTGAAGCAACATCCTCCGCAACTAAACTGAAGAACAAGAAGACAGCAACTTGTCTGTTCCCCTTCCCCGATTCCCCAACGCTGTTCCCCTCCACCAAATCCCCAATAAAATCTTTAAAAAAATAAAAAATAAAAAAATAAAACATAAAAAAATAAAAATAAATAAAAAATAAAAAATGACCAAGACACAACGAACCTTTCAGGCCAGGTCCAGGCGTTTGGGATTGGTTCTAGGTACAATAGGAAGCAGGAGTGCTAAACAGAGATTGACATCTGATTTTGTTTTCAAAAGGTCATGTTGTCTGTTACAGAGAAATTATCTTGGCGGGCAAGGGGAAGCGGGGCAACCAGTCAGGAGGTTGCTGCAATCATTCTGAGGAAAGATGGTAGTGACTTAATATAACAAGTGAAAGTGGAAATGAGAATTGAGGAAGAACAGGACTAGCTCTTGAACTGGGTGGGGTGAGAGGGGTGGGAAGTAGGCTGTGGGGAAAAAAATCAAAGATGACTTGTAGGCCAATTAAGTAAACTGTCTTCACAGGCAGCAATGCTAGAAGGCCGATATCTGGCAACGATTGATCATGAAAAGATGAAACAATCATGAGTGCAGTGGGAAAAACAATTCAAACAATTTTGCAAATAGCAAATATTCTGACCCCAGTGGAAGTAATGACTAAAGGATGAATTCTATTTAATTGCTTTATGTCTCTTTTGTAATGGTAGAGGTAAGTGGGGCAAGAGACATAGATAATAAAAACATACTCAAGGGCTATTGATTGAAAAGCTATTTTTAAGTATTTAAGTGATGGGCACTAACTCTGATTTATTAGTCTAAGCTGCAGTCATACTAGCAGGGACAGTATCCACAAATGTTCCAACTTTCAATACACTCCATCTAGAATTAGGTCAGGTACACTAAACGGTGTCCAGTTTTTAAGGCACAGAACATACAACATGACTATGTAGGGGCAGCCAGGTGACTCAGTTGATTAGAGTGCATGCTCTGAGCAACAGGGTTGCCGGTTCACTTCCCACATGGGCCAGTGAGCTGCACCCTCTGCAACTAGATTGAAGACAATGACGAGTTAAGCTGCAGCTGAGCTGCCAGTGGGAGGCCGAATGTCTCAATTGGTTAGAACGCATGCTCTTAACAACAAGGCTGCTGGTTCAACTCTCCCCACCTCCCACCCCCCACCCCAACTAGATTGAAAGTGGCAACTGGACTTGGAGCTGAACTGCGCCCTCCACAACTAAAACTGAAGGACAACAACTTGACTTGGAGCTGATGGGTCCTGGAAAAAACACATTGTTCCCCAATAAGGTTTAAAAAAAAAAAAAAAGACATGACTACATAGAATGAAAGCCATTTTCACTTGGGGAGTTGATGTTTGGCAATGTTGTCAATAGGACTTTGTTATGACTGAACTGTTCTATTTAAACTATGCTACCCATTTGGTAGCTGTTAGCCACATGTGGCTATTGAGCACTTGAAGTGTGGCTAGTGCAACTGAGGAACTGAACTATTACTTTAATTTTAATTAATTTTTAATTGTAAATTTTTTAATTAAAACTATATTTACTTACAGCAGTTGTAGAAAATTGAGGGGAGGGTACAGAGATTTTCCACACACTTCATGCCTCCATATCAATAACCTCCCCTCCATTATGAACATCTCTCAGCAAAGTGGTACATTTGGTGCAACTGATGAACTACCACTGACACATCATAATCACCCAAAGTGCATAATCTACATTACGATTCACTCTTGGTGTTGTACGTTCTATGGGTTTGACAAATATACAATGACATGTACCCATCACTATGGTATCATACAGAGAACTGCCCTAAATATCTGCCTATTTATCCCACCTGGTCCCCAAACCCCGTCAACCAGTAATCCTTTTATTGTCTCCGTAGTTTTGCCTTTTCTAGAATGTCATATAGTTGGAATCATACAGCATGTAGCCCTTTCAGACTGGCTTCTCTTAAATAATTTTCATTTAAATTGCCACAGGTGGCTAATGGCTACCATATTGGACAGCTCAGGTCTATGAGACTTTTATTTAAGTTTCCTAAAACTGGTCTTCTTGCCTCTAGACTCCTCCTTCTTCTAATCCACTCTTGACACAGCTGCTAGATTACCCTTCCTTTGTGCCTTTGCTTTGTGGTGTCTTCATGAAAGAAAGGAGCTAAGCCTGGAAGCACTGAAGTTGGCCAGCTATGGAAAAGAGGGGAATCAGACAGTCCAAGCAGAATGAAGAGAACAGACAAAGGCTCAGATATGTTTGAGCCCATGATTGACTTCACAAGAAAGACAGGTGGGTGTGACTTCAGCAGAGGCAATGAGGCTAGAAAGGAAAGCTTGAGTCAGCCTAGAAAGGGCTGTGTGCCAAGTGAAGGCAGGGAGAATGATAGAACTTGACCTGCCCATTTATTCAAAATCTGTCACCCTTTGTTCTAGATCTTTCCAACTCACTGTTCTATCACCAAAGTAACAAGTGAAGAACTTCCAAAGAAGCCAGTTTCTAAAGATATGCAAGACCAGGAAAGCATCTCCTCTTTGTCAACAACTGGCAAAGCCTGACTAGGGAGCCAAACACAAAGCTTCCTGTTTCCAAGCCATCAACCAGGAGTTCACAGGAAATGTCTTTCCTTCTCTCTCCCCACACCACCAGGACAGAACCAGTTTCTACAGCACCCATCTTTTCCAAATACATAAGAGTAGAACGATGAAGAAAGGAATTAATTCACAAAATGCTCTTGGTTAACTAGCAAGAATCTTCCTGGCTTGTGGAAAGTCTTCACAGGGGGAAGCATATGATTCAATTCCTAAAGTGGGCTACAACTTTGCAAATAAGCAGGTCAGTAAGAATCTCAGCAAATGCTTCTCAAACCTGTTCAGCACCAGGTCATCAAAACACCTGGCTGATGAAGCCAAATGCTTTTTTGCTAAATACATGTTAAGAGCACATGCATGAAAATTTGGTGACTTGGTTTCTAGTTCCAGCTCAGCTAATAACTGGCCATGTGGCCTTAAATGAATCATGTACTTACTCCAGTATTTCTTCTACACTATGTGTGATCTTTTTAGGTGACACCTTACCTGTTGGCCAAACTCCATTTTAGCTCTCTGATAAAGTAAATTCACCTTTAAATGTATCTTTACCACCTTAAGCCCTCATTTCCTACCTCATGTTCTTTTGGGGAACAAGACAGGTATAAAATAATTAACAAATACACATTTTAAAAGATCTTAATTCCTGTATATTTTGTGTTTTACGATTGTGAAATGACTGATTATTTTTTTTTTTAATTGGGGAATTGGGGGGGGGCAATTGGGGGAGGGGAACAGACAAGTTGTTGTTCTTCAGTCTTCGTTGTGGAGGGTGCCAGTCACCATCTGGCTTCCCATCAGCAGCTTGTGGCCTCTAAGCTCAAGGTGCTGTGTTCAATCTTAGTTGGGGGTGGGCGTAGCCACCATCCCATGCAGGAGTCAAACCAGCAGCCTTGTTGTTAAGAGTGCAGGCCCTACACACTGAACCATCCAGGCAGCCGTTCAGCTCAAGGTGCCGAGTTCAGTCTTTAGTTGCGGGTGGGCGTAGCCCACCATTGAACAGGCAATCTTGTTGTCACACCAACTGAACCATTCTGCCACCTGTTGGCAGCTCAGTGACAGCTCAGCTTGGGCACAACGTTCACTGGCCCATGTGGGAATCAAACCGGCTGCCCTGTTGCTCAGAGCATGTGCCGTAAGCCAACTCTTAACCAACTGAACCACTCAGCCGGCCTCTGATTTTTTTTTTAATTGTAAAATAAATCTTTTTCTCTCTGTGGAAAAATAAGATCTATGCTATGTAAAAAGGTTGAGAGAGAGGGAGAGAAAGAAAGAGATAGATAGAGATAGAGACAGAGAGCGAGAGAGCGAGAGAGAGAAGGACATACAGTTCTTAATTGTATTCTAAGCTCTGAGCAGGTTTCCAGGTCAGCATTTTAAGAATAAGGCTTCCAAGCATGAGCTGCCAATAGCAGGGGTGAGCAACCATCCAGAGGCCGGCGACCAATCTGCCTGGATGAGCGCAATGACGATACCAACATGAGCCAGTGAAGCAACATCCTCAGCAACTAGACTGAAGAACAAAAAGACAGCAACTTGTCTGTTCCCCTTCCATGATTCCCCAGTGTTGTTCCTCTCCCCCAATTCTCCAATAAAATCTTTAAAAAAAAAACACACACACACAGCAAAATACACATCATTAAGAAAAAAAAAAAAAAAAAAAGAATAAGGCTTCCAAAGTAATCTAACTTTATAGTAAATACATTTTATTTTTTTCCAAAGTTTATTCCATGGCTGGAACTCAGATCTGTTGGTTCTAGTCACTGCTACAATTATTTCTCTTTTTATGTTCTTATTCAGAGAATTGTCTCTAACTCTGGAGCACAATTCCATTCAATGCAGTAAATAGGCAGCAAGTGCCAACTATGTGTCCACTAGGTGGTGGGAAGAGAATGAGATAAGAAATAAAGCACGGTCAGACACAGAAACTGAAATACTGGCAGTGAAAGAGTAAGAGGCCTAGGGGCATGCCTAGGGGCTTGGCAGGGAGCTCCGTTTCTTGTGAAGAGCTCTCACTTTGTTCAGTAGTTAATTTAAATATCTTTTGTTCAGTTTGTGACTTTAGTTCAAAATTCTATGTGAGAGGCCTTTTTTCTTCAGCTGTTGTTATTATTTCTCCCTTTATCACCATCTACTCGATTTGGTTCAGTAATGTAGAAAGAGATTTGGTTTCTTTCCAGCAAAAGAAAGTTTGGCTGGGTTAAGTCAATCTCCAGACTAAAAAATATGTTACTGTAGATATCTCCCTCAGCTGGACCAAGTGTACGAAACCAGGAATACAAAACACAGCAGAGAGGACTGACTTGTGTACTGACTGGTACAGTGTAAGCGGTAAGTATACCGCATTGTATTAAAAAGGTGGCAAGGAGATGGTAATCAACAGAAGTTCTTAAAGTATTTAGACAAGAAGCTACAAATAATAAAAACATAAGACTAACTGTTAAAGTTGCAGAGAACCAAGCTACAGGGCCAACTGACTGACCAAGTGATTTTGATCAAACAAGGGAATGTCGGCCTGTACTTAATTTGGCTCAAATCACTGTTTCTTATGGCCTAAGTGTTAGGCTGATCAATGCATTATACTGAACAGCTACTCCAATATGCAGCTGTGTCCAGTCACATGTCTGGGACATACAAGGATTATAATGTATGTGACCTGCCATCAGTAACACTTTTAATGGGTTTCCTGCATAGTGATGGACTTGGGGATCCATTCACCGCCTCACGACCTTTCATTTCATGCAGAGATGATACGCCAGAGTCAAGTGTTTAAAAGCCATGTGTCCAGGAAAATCACGGACTCCTCACCTATTCTGATTTCCAACTCACTCATTCACTTAATCAAGCACTTACTACTTCCTGTGTGGTAGGCACTGGGTACAACACTGGGTGTGATGGGAATACAAAAATAAGGAAGGCTCAATCCTTGCCCTTCACAGACAGGAAACTGCTTAACTAAACCATTGTTACTCAGTGTAGCATGCAGCCGAGTTACAGGCAAGTTTCGGCTCCACATCATGAGGTAGGGAGGTTTCACAGAAGATACTCTAGGGAGGCTGATAAGAGTCCTCCCAACATAATGGGATTCGGGGTGGGGGGCAGGGAAGGAGTGAGCAGTGGGACAGCATAGGTGAAAGCACGACCAGTTCACAGAACACATTCCGCATGGCTAGAACACAGGGTGCTGGGTGGAGAGGAAATGTGGAGAGGATAGCAAGCTGGAGAAGCAGAAAGAGACCACATCAGCGAGTCTTGTACGCAATGGGCTTAGACTTTATTCTCTAAGCAATGGGAAATTGTTTAATGGTTCTAAGCAAAAGACATTATTAGGTTTCCATTTGAACAAGAAAAATTCAGCAGCAAGAATAGACCAGAGGGAAGAACACTAAGAAGAAAAAGTTTATTTGTTAGTTCATTTATTCAGTCAATAAATATTTATCTAACATACCATGTGCTGGGCATCATAGACAGTGATGAACAAAAAACACACATGGTCCCTGACTCATGGAGCTTAGAGTTTTAGTAAAAGATAAACAAAAGATGAACTACAGCAGCAGTATCTGTGGAAATGAGGGTGGATGCAAGAGATGCCTGCATCTTCATGCCACTCACTTCATGTGGAGGGTGACAGAGAAATCTAGGATGACACCCAGGCTCCTGACTCAAGTGACCTGGCAGTACAGGTATAGGAGGAAAGCCAAATCTAAAAGAGAAATGATTAGTACCTGTGGCATGGAGATGGAGATACGTCAGTGTTCACTAGGCAGCTGAATAGGTGGTTCCTCCATTTACTTGCCTGGGCTGAAGAAACAGATTGGAAAGTAACAAGCAATCAGATGCTTCTAAAAGCCTTAGACAATGACTAAAATCAAGACCCAAAACCACCAATGTATAAGCAGCTGGTAGAAGAACAAGCTGGTGAAAAGAGCTGAGAAGGAAACTGAGGGGCAGACAGGGGGAACTGTGTCTTGAAAGCCAAAGAAACTGAGTTTCAGGAAAGTGAAACAGGGCCGGCCGAGTGGCTCAGTTGGTTAGGACTTGGTGATACAGCGCAAGCTCTGAGCAACAGGGCTGCCGGTTTGATTCCCACATGGGCCAGTGACACTGCGTCCAAGCTGAGCTATCACTGAGCTGCCAACAGGTGGGAGGATGGCTCAAACGGTGTAACAACAAGAGCGCCTGTCAATGGTGGGCTACGCCTACCCGCAACTAGAACTCAGCACCTTGAGCTCAGAAGCCACCAGCTGCCGCTGGGAAGCCAGATGGTGACCAGCGCCCTCCACAACGAAGACTGAAGAACAACAACTTGGCTGGTCCCCTCCCCCAAGCCCCCAATAAAATCTTTAAAAAAGAAGTGAAACAACAGTCAATAATGAAACTGCCATGCCAGAGAGGTTAATGGTTTCTGGCACATTCACAGTTGGGCAACAATCACAATTTTTTAACATCTTCATCACCCAAAAAGAAATCCGTTAGCAGTCACTCCCCTCCTTTATTGCCAATACTTCCCCACAGCCATGCAGCCTTAGGCAACCACTAATCTACTTTCTGTCTCTATAGATTTGCCTATTTGGGATATTTCATATAAATAAACTCATGCAACATGTGCTCTTTAGTGGCTGGCTTCTTTCATGTTGTAGCATGTATCGGTACTTCATTGATTTTTATTGCGAAATAATATTCCACTGAATGATTGTGTCACATTTTACCATTCATCAGTTGATGGACATTTGGACTGTTTGCACTTTTTGGCTATTATGAATAATGCTGCTATGAACATCATATGTACATGTTTTTGTGTGGATATACGTTTTCATTTCTCTTGGGTATGTATCAAGGGGCAAAATTACTGGGTCATATGGTAAATCTGTCTAATGGCTTGAGGAACTGCCAAAGAGGCTGAACCATTGAACAATGCCCACCAGCAATGTCTAAGATTTCCAATTTCTCTATATCCTCAACACCACCTACTCTTATCTGTTTTTGTTTTTGCTTTTTAGTTATAGCCATCCTAGCGCAACGGTACCTCACTGCCATTTTGATTTGCGTATCTCTGATGGCCCATGACGTGGAGCATCTTTTCATGTGCTTACTGACCATTTGTATATCTTCTTTGGAGAAATGACTATTCAGTTCCTTTACCCGTATTTTAATTAGGTTATGTGTCTTTTGCAAATACTTTCTCCTAGTTTGTGAGTTGTCTTTTCATTTTCTTGATGGTGTGCTTTGCAGCACCAAAGTTTTTAAATTTGATGAAATCCAATTTATCTTTTTCTTTGGTTGCTTGTGCTTTTGGTATAGAGTCATGCGTCACTTAACGATGGGGATAGGTTCTGAGAAACATGTCATTAGGCGATATTTCATCATTAGGCAAACGTCACAGAGTGTACTTACACACACCTAGATGCTACAGCCCACTACACACCTCGGCTGGATGGTGCAGCCTACTGCTCCTAAGCTACAAACCTGTAAGAGCATGTTAATGTACTGAATACTGTAGGCATTTGTACCAGAATGGTATCTGATATCTAACCATACCTAAACATGGAAAACATACAGTAAAAATACAATATAAAAGATGAAAAACGGCCGACCTGCATAGAGCACTTGCTAAGAATGGAGCCAGCAGGACTGGAAGGTGCCTTGGGTGAGTCAGTGGGCGAGGGTGAGTGACTTCGAAGGCCGAGGACACGGTTGTAGACTTTATAAACACTGCTTCACAACCCTCCCCCTGCTTCCTTCCCACAGGGTCAGAAATAGAACATCAAAGTTGTCAATACTGCTCTATGAACAGGGATGTGGGCTGGACTGATTGGAAATATTGAGGAGAAACAGGCCGCATATGGTGTAAATCATGTTAACAGTGCCTGCCAGGAGGGCATGAAAGATGGCCTGAGGATCGGCAGAAATAAGAAATCTACATGGGACTTCCGGTAAAATGGCGCAATAGACAGACGCTGTGCTAACTGCCTCCCAGGATCACACCAAAATTACAAGCAAATTATACAGCATTCAACCCTGGAGGTCCCCGGAACACTGGAGGAACAGAACCACTAAACGAAGAACTTAAAGAGGAAGCCGCATCGGGTCTGGTAGGACGGGCGGAGACGAGAGAGGGCGAGCCCCGTGAGGGAAGCCCCAGCCGTGGGAAGCTTGTCTGGTTGGGGGAGAGACCCTCCAGCCGCACCCCAAGCTCACCAGCCCAGAGCTCCTTTGCCGGGAAGAGGAGTTCTAAGATAGCCGGCAATAAATTAGTGAGGACTCTCTTTCCTCAGCTCGGTGAGGCTGAGAGCGGCTGGAGAATCAGTGGGGCCAGCACCTGGGCTTGCTCGCCGGTGAGCATTTACCTGGTTCCTGATGGAGGGAGTGGCTGTGTGAGCCCGGAGCCTGCGGGGACGGACTGAGCTGAGCACCTTTGGTGCAAAGGCTGGAGGTTTTTGGATTGTTGTTCCCGTGGTGCGGAGTTTGCACGCAAGTGGTGTAAGGAGGGCGCCATTTTGTTGGGCTTGGGCCCTCCCACGAAGGATCAGGTCCGAGACCTAATTGGTCTGGTGGAATTGGCGAAGTGCGTGCGTGCGTGCGTGCGTGCGTGCGTGCGCGTGCGCGTGCGCCTGCGGCCTTGGATCCCCACCCTCCACCCGGCTTATACTGCGTTGCCAGGGAAACATAGGGCGGTGCCCTCCGGCTCCTTCGGAGGCTCACTGAGACCTGGGAGTGCGCGAGCCGTCTCAGATCCCCACCCTCCGCTCTGCTTGTGCTGTGTTGCCAGGGAAACGCCTAGTGGGAGTGATCCGACTCCAACAGGCTGCTCACTGAGACGCGGGAGCACGCAAGCCGCCTTGGGTCTCTGCTTTCCACACTCTGCTTGCAGAGTTGCCAGGCTGGTGATTGGTTGTCAGGCTGCTCGGCCTGATCTGCGAGCGGCTGATTGGGACAGGCTGAGACTGGGAGTTCTCCTGGGAGTGTTGGGCCGTGAGCTGTGTGCCTGCGTGATCCAGCCAGGGCTCTCCTGGTGATCTATCTAATACATCAAAGCAATCCCAGAGCGACAGCCAGAATGGGGAAACAAAGAAACATGTCACAAGTAAAAGATCAGAAGAAACCTCCAGAAATGGAACCAAATGAAATAGAGGGATCCAACCTTTCAGAGACACAGTTTAGAACACTGATGATAAGAATGTTTAAGGAACTTAGCGAGGACATAAAGAAAGATAGGGAAACCATAAAAAACAACCTGTTAGAACTAAAGAATACAATAACTGAAATGAAGAACACACTCGAAGGAATCACCAGTAGAGTAGATGAAGCAGAGGAGCGGATCAGCGATTTGGAAGATAAAATAGCAGAACTCACCCAGTTGGCACAGCAAAAAGACCAAAGAATAAAAAACAATGAAAATAGTTTAAGAGCCCTATGGGACAAGGTGAAGCGCAACCACCTTCGAATCATAGGGATACCAGAAGGAGAAGAGAAGAAGCAAGGGGTTGAAAAGGTATTTGAAAAAATAATGACTGAAAACTTCCCTGCCCTGGTGAAGGAAATCAACATACATGCCCAGGAAGTGCAGAGGGTTCCAAACAAGCTGAACACAAACAGGTCCACACCAAGACACATCATAGTTAAAATGGCAAAGGTTAAAGACAGAGACAGAATCTTAGAGGCTGCAAGAGAAAGACAGCAGGTTACATACAAAGGAACTCCTGTTAGACTAACAGCTGACTTGTCTACAGAAACTCTGCAGGCCAGAAGGGAGTGGCAGGAGATACTCAAAGTGACACAAAATAAAGGCCTACAACCAAGATTGCTATATCCAGCACGGCTATCACTTAAAATTGAAGGAGAAATAAAGAGCTTCTCAGAAAAGAACAAGCTTAAGGAATTCATTACCACCAAGCCAGCATTGCAAGAAATGTTAAAAGGGCTTTTTTAAACAAAAGAAAGGGGTAAACAAGCTAACCCAGAGAGACAATTTAAGAAGATTGATGTCATATCAAGCAGATATAAAGGAAAAACTGATGGTTGCTGGTTGGGAGGGAGTGGGGAAGAGGGAGAGGGGGAAGGTTTTGGACAGTGTATGTGGGACTACAATGTTGCCGCAGGGTTATGGGGGCAGTTCTGGGAATGTAATTGATAATGTTGTGAAGAGACTATTATGTTGTGAGAAATAAGTCAGTCGGAGAAGGACAGGTACCATGTGATCTCACTTTGTGTGTGGAGTCTGAAGAACTGAGTGAACGATCAAAGTAAACAGACTCATAGATGTAGAGGAAAAACTGAGGGTTGCTAGTTGGGAGGGGGGTGGGGATAGGGGGAAGGGGAAGGGATTAGACAGCATAAATAGACAACTACAGTATTACCACAGGGATATGAAACAAAGTTCGGGGAATATAATAATGTTGTAAAAATTTTGTGGCGTGTCAGATAGTCACATGTCTTGTAAGGGAGATCATTTCATGGATGGAGTAGAGGCTTGATCACTGCACTGTACACCTGAGGCTGATGTTGTATAGTATTGTATGCCAACTGCAACTGAATATGTGGGTGGTCACGGGATGTGGAGTATGCTGTGGAGGCGAGTCAGGGGAGTTGTGATGGATATGTATGATATGGGGGGGGAGTGGGGTGGCGAACTGGGGGAAGGGGGTTTTCACTTTGGGGGGTAAAGAGTATAACTATTGCATTGTGTTGTAAACCGAAAACTAATAAAATAAAATTTAAAAAAATAAATAAATAAAAAAAAAATAAAAAAAAAAAATAAAAAAAAAAAAAGAAATCTACATGGAGTGATAAAGGAACATGGGGGATAGTCATGGCAATGTGGTTTTTGGCTGCTGCATGTTGGAGCAGTGGTTAGATTAAGGAACTGTGTGGTATTTGTTAGAAAAAACAAAAACTTTAAAATGCAGAGGGTGTAGAACTGAGAACTCAATATTTTTACTTGAGAAATGTGTTTTTGGTTCCATGAACCCTATCTGGTACAAAGGGCTCTCTCTGGCATTGAATTGATGGAAAAAATAAAACATATCTATGCTTTACATCATTACAACCTGAAAATATATCCTAAGCACAGGGCCACAGTACCACAGAAAGCCTTTACTGAAGTGGCAGTGGCTCTTAGTACTTGTTAAGGTGGCTCCTGTGGACCTGTGTCCTTGTACAGGATCTGAGATCCTCAACAAAGACTTTACAGCAGTGTCCTCTGAAGACCATCAGGCTAGATCTGGGGGGCCCGTAGCACCCTCTGAATATGCACCACTGAGGGGACCAGCTCCTCTGTGCTGAAACAGGTCAGTGGCTCACTGCCTGGGATGGAACCTGCACTCAAAATTGAAGCGCTGAGTGACAGGGAATCTCTTGCCAAGCTCCACAGGTATTGCTCCTGTCAGAGAAACAAAAATCCTCCTGAACCACCTATCTTTCCATTTCTTACAGGAAATTCATCTCCATTATAATCTAATGGGACCACCATCCTATATGTGGTCCATCACTGACCAAAATGGCATTCTAGGGCATGGGACTGTAGTGTCTAAGAAGGTTCTGCTAACTAACATCATGAAGACTTACTCCTATGTTCTATCCTAAGAATTTAATAGTTTTAACTCTTAAATTAGGTCCATGATCTATTTGGAGTTCATTTCTATGTATGGTATAAGGAAAGGGTTATTATTTTTGTTCAAATCGGAGAAAAGCAAGCATGTTGATAGCCTGAAGGAGAGCCGTCAGGAAATAAGATACTGATTAGGAAGCAAGGTCCCTGAAGACACACGGATAGAATCTGGAAAGCAGGGAGAGAGAGACTGCCCTGTACCTTCTCAGAAACAAGAGGGACGGTGAGGAAAATGAGTGGAGATGGAGCTATGGCTCTAAGTGCGGTGTCTATGGGCTATTTTTTTTTCCCAAAGATTTTATTGGGGAGTTAGGGGAGGGGAATGGCGTTGGGGAACTGGGGAAGGGGAACAGACAAGTTGCTGTCTTTTTGTTCATCAGCCCAGTTGTGGAGGACGTTGCTTCACTGGCCCATGTTGGTATCATCATTGTGCTCTTCCCACGTGAGGCAGACCGGTCGCTGGCCTCTGGACAGCTGCTCACAGCGGCTCTTGGCAGCTCACATCAGCTGCCAGCCGCTGACACTGGCTGCCGGCCACTCACTGTAGCCTATGGCAGCCCACTACAGCAAGGGCTGCAGCTATGCCGTCCCGGGGACTCACAGCAGCCCAGCACCAGATGGAGCTGTTGTCCACCATCTTAGCTGTAGAGGGCAGTGTCACTGGCCCTCATATGTGGGATCTGAACCAGGGTCGCTGTTGTCCCAAGCCAGCTCTTAACCAACGACCACTCGGCCGTCCCTGGGCTCTTTCTTCTTAAGAATTTACAAGGCATGTTAGTATGTTTAAGGATCTAAGATAAACTGCAGTGAGGAAATCTGTTTAATTTTGTTTAACCCACCACTTTCTAAATACATTTGACTAAGAATTCCTAATTTTTTAACAACAGGTGATAGAACTGGGATTTAGAGAACACCCTTAGGGAAACAGTGATCTAGGCCACAAGTTGCAAACTTGACCTTTGTGCAGAATTTGGGCCAAGGGTGGTTTTTGTTTGGTCCCTCCCTTTTTTTTTTTTTTTATAATCAAGAAACTTCACGAAGATCCAAATTTCTGACATCTCTTGAAATATCAAGCGATTTGGCCATGTGCTCTTCCCGTAAGCAGCCTGAGGTAATCTCTGAAAATGGTTCGCTATTCATTCACTTGACCCAGAGAACCCCATAAAATCATGTAAATCAAGAGGTTCAAATCTTCATGTTCATTTTAAGAACACTGGTGAAACTGCCCAGGCCAGCAAGGATATCCATATCCGAAAAGCCACCAAGTTATCTGAAGAATGTTCCTTTCAATGTATGCCATTCCGTTGCCACAATGGTGGGGTTGGGAGGCGTGCCCAGGCCTAATAGTGAGGCTGGACGCAGGGTCAGTGGCCCAAAAACAGTGCAGAATGTTTACTGCACATGGTTAAAAATGCAGAGAGGAATGCTGACCTTAAGGGCATAGATGTAGGCTCTCTGGTCACTGAGCAGAGCCAGTGAACAAAGCTCCCAGGATGCGGCCCAGAGCTTACAGAGCTCAGGGCGGATGAATCCCTATGTGAGCTCTCCCTGCCCCACTGAGATGACCCTCACTGAGGAAGTGCAGATTGTTCCTAAGCCAGAAGAGGAGGCTGCACAAAGGAAAAAGATGTCCCAGAAGAAACTCAAGAAACAAAAACTTATGGCCCAGCAGTAAATTCAGCATCAAATAAATGCTAATAAAAGTAAAAAAAAAAAAAAAAAAGGAAGCAAGATTTGGCCATGTTAGATCTGTATTCCAACAAGAAAACAATCTGCTGGAATTCAAATGTCCCAAACAAGGAATATACTCTCTGCATCACTCCCTATAATCTTACTCTCCAGACCATTTTACTCATGTATGTGACCACCCGATCCCTGTGGGTACCTGGGTACCATTCCTATCCTAGGCAACCATCTCAGTGTACACAGAGTAGACGTACACAGAGTGAATAGTTCCTGAAGCCTCTCTTGGAGATTCCTTATCCAACTCCTCTAAATATTTTCTTTTACCAAAGTGCTCTTCTTGTGAGAACCATGAGAAAGATTTACAAGTATTTCTGTCAGGAGTGATAAAATGGCAGAGTATGGACCAAGTACCCCAGACCTATTTTGTTTGACGGGCGCAGTATTTTTTAAAATGGGAAATGTCACCTTAAAAAGAAATAAATATTTCTAGATTTTATTATCAGGAAGATCTAGTAACATTAGGCCCTGATTTCATATGGCAACAATAAGCTGGAGATAGTAGGAGTTTTCTTCAATCAGAGCCTGCATTTTTCCATTTACCACACAGTCCCTACCACTCCCCACTGTCCTATAACTGGCCTGACTCACTCGTTACCTATTCGGCCCTGCAGGTATCTTGAGCTTGTGCCACCTGATATAACAAAAAGATTCAGTCTTAATTAGCACAGTGCATTAGGCAACTTCCCCAATATCATGAGTATCATGCGAAATTTTACTTATGCCTCAGCTATTTCACTAATAACTCTCCCCTAAACATATTGGAAAAAATGACTGGAAGGAACTACAACATGGAAAGTAGAATTCCAGATAATTTGTATTTTCTTCTTAATCATTTTCTGTACTTTCCAGATTTTTTAAAATAAGTATGCATTGCCTTTATATTCAGAAGAATATAGACTAAATTTCTAAAATGTATCAACAATATTCTTGGTATATCATCTATTAAGTAATAGGAAAACCACCAGTTTTTCCTAAAAGGTTCACATTTTGACCGCCAAAACTTTAATTTAAATGTATATCAATGGGAACACAATCAAATGGGTGATGAACCAGGTAGGTGACAAAAAGCAGATGAACCAGGTAGGTGGCAAATTTTAATATTAAGTAAGCTCATTTGATGCCACATACTTTCCCTAGAACTAGTGTTAAGCTACCTGTGTATTCTAACCCAATATGAAATTCAACAGATCAGTTAAGGCTGGATAAATGTTAGCAGAGCATCCTTGCTCACAGGTCCCTATTTGTGAAGACACTGTGGGCAGGCCTCCAATTTGCAAATCCAGTAATACCTTGGTTTATGAGCATAATTAGTTCCAGAAACAAACTACTGGTATTGCAAGACATCGCTCGTTTACCAAGTTAAAACGTATTAGAAACATTTGCTCGTCTTGCGGAACACTCGCAAACCAAGTTACTCGCAATTCAAGATTTTAACCGTATTTCATTGTCTCCCTCAAGTCAGGATTCTTTTGCAGACTCCACAACCACTTATCCCTGTGCTATGAATGGCCTCCAGTTTAACAATAAGCAAGTCAACTCGGGGAACTTATCTCCAACCCCACTTTCTCCTCAGCTCTCTCAATGGAACACAAGATATGGCTCCATCCACTTCACAGAGAATTTCAGAGAGGAAAAGAATTTGGCAATCTAATCCAAATCCTTCACTTTAGAAATGAGAACAGAAGAGGCAGTTCTCTAAGAAAGTTGCAGGACTTGAACTTGAAGCCAAGTCTCATGGCTTCATTTCCTATTTTAGGCATACTTCCTAATTTGCAAACAATATACGTTGTGAGGTGACAAATATTCCCACATTCACACAGAGTATATCAAACTCTCCTTAAAGTGATTTCCATGTTGGTTTCAAACATATACAAGTAAATGCTGCACAAAAGAACATAAAAATCCTCCAATTCTCACCCTTTAGTTCTTTTAATGACAGGAATTCAAGCAATAATTATGGGAAAAGAAAAGGACTGTTTTTCATCCAGTCTCCTTTAGTTTTTCCAATTTTTTTTAGTTATTAAAAAGATTACTGGGCCTGGCCGAGTGGCACGGTGGTTAAGAACTGGCTTGTGATGCCAGCGGCCCCGGTTCGGGTCCCACATATAAGGGCCAGTGACGCTGCCTTCAAAAACAAAAGATTACTTTAGGCCAACCTAGTGGCGCGTTGGTTAAGAGCTGGCTTGGGACGCCAGCGGCCCCAGTTCGGATCCCACATATGAGGGCCAGTGACACTGCCTTCTACAGCTAAGATGGTGAACATCAGCTCCACCTGGAGCTGGGCTGCCTTTGAGTCCCCAGGGACAGCATAGCTGCAGCCCCTGCTGCAGTGGGCTGCCATAGGCTACAATGAGCAGCCGGCAGCCGCTGTGAGCAGCCATCCAGAGGCCGGCGACCGATCTGCCTCACCTGAGAAGAGCCCAATGACGATACCAACATGGGCCAGTGAAGCAACGTCCTCCACAACTAGACTGAAGAACAAAAGGACCAGCAACTTGTCTGTTCCCCTCCCCCAATTCCCCAACGCTGTTCCCTTCCCCCAATTCCCCAATAAAATATTTAAAAAAAAAAAAATTACTTAAATGGAAATTCAGTATTAGTTCCACTAGTTTCATAATTAAGTAACTATTGTATAGTCAATCAGTTCTGGGGGGAGAGGAAAAGGTCATTGAATGATTGTAATGTAATCTTTAGTAGATGCTTCAGGTAGAGAATGAACTCCTTAGTGGTACGGTCTGAACTGTTTTTTCCTGCATTGCCATGACACACAGTGACTGGCAAATATTGCATTGTTGGAAAAGTCATGACACATTTTTGCAATCGAAAACAGAAAAAAATACGTCATGACTTTTCCGACAAACCAACAATAAGTGCTCAGAAAATAAGTGCCAACTGAAATAAGTAAGATGGTAAAGAAATATAGGGCTGGCTCAGTGGCGCGCTAGTTAAGAGCTGGCTTGGGACGTGGGCTCTGAGCAGCAGGGCCAGGGTTAGGATCCCATGTATGAGGGCCAGTGATACTGCCCTGTACAGCTAAGATGGTGAACAACAGCTCGACCTGGAGCTGGGCTGCCGTGGGTAGCCAGCGACGGGGTAGCTGCAGCCTCTGCTGCAGTGGGCTGCCATAAGCTACAGTGAGTGGCCGGCAGCCAGCGTGAACGGCCAGCAGCCGGTGTGAGCTGCCAAGAGCTGCTGTGAGGGGCCCACTAGAGGCCAGCGACCGATCTGCCTCACCCAGGAAGAGCACAATGGTGATACCAACATGGGCCAGTGAAGCAATGTCCTCTACAATTAGGCTGAAGAACAAAAGGAAAGCAACTTGTTCCCCTTCCCCGGTTCCCCAGTGCTGCTCCCCTCCCCCAATTCCCCAATACAATCTTAAAAAAGAAAAAGAAATATAGTTAACAAAATAGGTTAACATTTAACTCTACCATTTTCATATCTGCAAACATACTCTTTAACTACTCCATTCTAATTCCTTCTATTTCTGCACAATTAACTCAGGAAGACCTTCATTCTTTTATTTTCATTCTCTCTTCAATACACCTATGCACCTATACACCTCTATCTCTATGACTCTATTAAGGTGAATAGCTGTGCTCCCACAGGCCATTTAAAAAACACCATGACTAGGGGCAGTCAGTTAGCTCAGTTGGTTAGAGCACAGTGCTCGTAACACCAAGGCTGCCGGTTCAATCCCCACAGGCCACTGAGCTGTGCCCACCACAACTAGATTGAAACAGCTACTTGACTTGGAGCTGATGGGTCCTGGAAAAATACATTGTTCCACAATTTAAAAAAAAAAAAAAAATATATATATATATATATATATATATATATATATATATACATATAATAAAAACTTGAAAAACAGAAAGCTAAATATTACAAAAGTAAAGTAGATCAACTTTATGACCCATCCTATGTCTAATACATGGTGTACATGCTTTGTACACCATCAAACTGTTATCAAATATAGGATGTTTCTGTGCCATAAATATTTAGTCCACTGAAGTATCCCAGAGCTCCAACCAACATCAAAACAGTCTTCATCTTCTTCCTCACTGTCTTCTAACCAAATCTGCTTTTCTCAAAGTACTACCATTCTACAGAATTTAAAATACACTTATTTTTTCCGGTTTTTCTGCTTTAATAAATAGAACTGCAAACACACTTTTTCTTAAGCTTTAGTTCACAAATGTGCAGAATTTCAATTACACTGTAGCTTTAATAGATAAGACTGGGTATGTAACCACCATTTATAACATTGTCCCTACAGAAAATTAACTCCAACCCAATTTGTAAATGAATCTTTGAAAAGCAACCCATTTTCATCTTAGGTACATTGGGACATAGACCCTTTCCTGGGTAACATGGAGCAGTGGGAAAAGAATTGGAGCTTTGGAATGAATCTCACCTCCTCTGCTATTACTAGCTCTGTGTCCTTGGGCCAGTCAGTAACTTAATGTCTTTGAGCCTCAAGTCTCCTTATCAGTAACATGGGAAAAGAAAAATCTCTCCCAGAGCTAAAGGATGTAATATATATGTAAATAACCTAAAACAGGGTCTGGAAGATAACAGGTGCTAAGTAACATTAATTAGTCCTTTTTTCTTTCCCTCTGCCATTGCAGTACATCACAGTCATTTGTGACTTCCATTTTCTCCTATAAAAATGTATTTTGGGTTTTTTTTACTGAGCACATGCTATAAGTCAGGAACTTTTTATTACCTCATTAAATCCTTTAAACAACCCTAGGAGGTAGGTACCATTACTATCTCATTTTACAGGTGAAGAGCAGAAGCACTGAGAAGTTAATTGATTTGCCTAAAATCACTCAGATAGTGGTGTTGACATCAGCACATCCACACTCTAATCCTAAACCACTTTACCATACTTGTTTTAAAATGAGGGAGAGGGATTCAATGATGTCTAAATTTTTGTTCTGTAATACTGCATGATTCTATGATTCAATGGAACTATTTGATGGCAAGAAAGACAAGAAAAACTTCACACTCACAATGGGAAAATATAAACCATCAGGATGCAGTCTAATTCAGTGATGTCCAGTTGTTCTAGTTTTCCTTCCCCGAAGCTAGAAGGTTTTGACAGCCAAGATGGGTTAGGCTCGCTAGGGCTTCAGCTGCTGCAGTTCCTTAAGTGGCACTTGCTTAGGGATGATCAACTGAATCAGCCTACATGCAACTGGCAAGCCACTAGCTTTTAAAATTGAACCAGGACTGACCAACAATGTAGCCTTTTTCTTTTTGTTTTTGTTTTTAACAGGTGTGTTCAAAACCTGACATAGGGGTGACTGGTTAGCTCAGTTGGTTGGAGCGTGGTGCTAATAACACCAAGGTTGCCAGTTCAATCCCTGCATGGGCCACTGTGAGCTGCGCCCTCCCTAAGAGTCATCTATGCCATCGTAGCATGAAAGCAATGTGTAACCAATGACCATGGCTGTTCCCCAATAAAAAAAATCTTTTTTTTTTAAAAACCTGACGTAGTGGGCCGGCCGAGTGGCGCATTGGTTAAGCGCTGGTTTTGGGATGCCAGCGGCCCCGGTTCGGATCCCACATGAGGGCCAGTGACACTGCCCTCTACAGCTAACAACAGCTCCACCTGGAGCTGGGCTGTGCGAGCCCCGGTGATGGTGTGGGCTGCAGCCCCTGCTGCAGTGGGCTGCCATAGGCTACAGTGAGTGGCCCGCAGCCAGCGTGAGCAGCTGGCAGCCAAGCATGAGCTGCCAAAAGCCGCGGTGAGCGACATCCAGAGGCCAGCGACCGATCTGCCTCATCCGGGAAGAGCTCAACGACGATACCAACAGTGAAGCAACATCCTCCGCAACTAAACTGAAGAACAAAAAGACAGCAACTTGTCTGTTCCCCTTCCCCGATTCCCCAACGCTGTTCCCCTCCGCCAATTCCCCAATAAAATCTTTAAAAAAAAAAAAAACAAAAAAAACCTGACGTAGTAACCCAATGGCAAAAGTCTTTAAGTGTTATCACTAATGCTTGAAGCATCCTGCTTGCCCACTGGAGGTTATTCAGTACAGTAACTGAATATAGCTCCAAGCTGTAACAGACACTACAACCCATTAAATTAGAGCCATAAGCAAAAATCACTCATTTGGGGTTTTTTTTGGTTTTTTTTTAAGGGCAGTGTGACTGGCCCTCATATGTGGGACCCGAACCGGGGCCGCTGGCATCCCACGCCAACGATTAACCACCGCGCCACTCAGCCGGCCCATCACTCTTATTTCTTAGCTCAAGCTATACACACATTTCTTACAAGCAGCCAGAACTGGAAATTTTGTAGTATTAATGTGTCAAATGGTTAAAGACTGCCAATTAAAATGCTCATAGAAAAAAACTCTTGTTTTCTGGCACCTATACTAAATAAACCCTGAAAGTTGTACTTGTAGGCTTTGCTTCTTAATGCTTTTACCTTTGCTTCTACTACCAACTACCAACTACCAACGTAATTTAGTGTGAATACATATGGGCTGAGTACAGACTCAGTTTTAAACCTGCTGAAAAGTGAAATAAGAGAACAGCTACAGCACAATCAGACCAAACTGGCCGAGATGTACAGAAAAAAGAGCAATCAACCATCCCCGGCAACATTAGTTGTGTTTGTGCCTTTGGCAGATTATATTTTATCACTGCTCTTCACATAACATTAATAGATTAGATACACCTTGGTCTAATCAGGAGAAAGACTTTTACAGAAATATAAGTTTCTTTCCTTTTATTTCACTTGCTTACTAATACAAAATATCAATACTGTAGCCTAGATGTTGAACAGCTGCCACAGACAACTAAACCCATTAGTTAATTCTGGTTCCACCATCTTAGATAACTTACTCCAGTTGAGCAAAAGGAAGAAACGGAATTGGTTGGAATTGAGAGAATTATACTATAATGGGAGTCCATTCACCTACCTACTTTTGTTGCTGTTTTTTTCTTTTAAATATTGCTTCTTTTTATTTTTTTATTTTTATTGGGTAACTGTGTTTTTTCCAGGACCCATCAGCTCCAAGTCAAGTTGTTTCAATCTAGTTGTGGTGGGTGCTGCTCACTGGCCCATGTGGGGATCAAACCGGCAGCCTTGTTGTTTAGAGCACGCACTCTAACCAACTGAGCCACCTGGCAGCCCCCAGTTTTGTTAAGGAAAGTGTTAAACATAATGCTGGCAAGGCACCTAAACGCTAAACCAACTACAATCCTTTACCTTCAGTCCTTACTACTAAATGTCAAGTTCACTCATGGTCCTGCAGAACACAAGTCTATAGTTGGTTCATACATGGAAACCATCTCAAACTAAGAGTTTATATGGCAGACCTAACAACAGCAGAGAATCTCAACAGCAGATTGAGGGAGAATGTGGCAAGTTTTCATTGTTGAATTTGATTTTCAAGTGTGAATTCCTACCTTAGCAGGCAAGTTTCTATAAGTCTAGCAATTAATAAATATACCAGAGGCTGAAATAATAAATATACTAGAAGCTTAAATAATCATCAATTAGGTAATCCTCCTTAGGACAAGTCCAAGTTCTCTCCCCAGGATGTACATACTTCATCAACTGCTAGGTGGATGTATGGTGTAGGTAAATTCCCTATGAATCTTCTGTATAGCTGAGCCCAACAAAAATATTATCCAATGGCACCGTATTTTCTTTCTCTTTCTTTGTTTTAATAAAAGAGAAGTAAACTAGAGATCTTGAAGGCATCTCTTGTATCCTGACATCTTTAGATTAACTCATTCTTTAAATTATGTCCTGAGAGTTCTGTAAGGCAATGTGCAGGTGACACTTCAGGTGAGACACAAAGATGCACAGGTAGGAAGTGTATAGCCTGGAATTAGCATCAGAATTACATAAATGACTGTGATGAGTGCCAGTAGGGAGGCATAACCTAGCACCTACTGGGGACTGAGAGACAGAGAGCTCACCCAGTTGCTGAGATAAGGGCAGTCTTCAGTATCTGAGCTGAGCCTTAAAGCATGGATAAAATTTCTGGTGAGAAGAAGGCACCTTAGAGAGAAGGAAATGCAGTATGTGCATAGAAGCAAAAGTGAGATGAACTGGAGTTTGTTCATGAAATGCCAAGAAGTCTCATTAGGCTGGTGCAGGCTTCGTGAGAAGGGTCCTACAGTGAGGTAGGACCAGCAATGGAGCCACATTTTGGCTTTTCCGCTGCTAAAGGTGCCTGCCTTAGATATATTGTTCATTATGTCTGAGAACATGTTTTCTCAGTTTTCAAATGAGCGTTGGATCAGAACATCTCTGAGGTCTGTTTACAACTTTATAAATTCATGACTCTAGGTCGAAGGTTGGGAACTTTTTCTATAAAGGGACAAACAGTAAATATTTTAGGCTTCATGAGCCATATGGTCTCTGTCACAACTTTTCAACACTACTGTCATGTGGAAGCAGTCATAGAAAATATGTAAATAAATGGGCATGGCTGTGTTCCAATAAAGCCTTAAGAATGGAAACTGAAACTTTCATTTTTGGTTAATTCCATGGACCACAAAATATTCTTTTGATTTTTTTTTCAAACATTTACAAATGTAAACACTATTCTTAGCTTCTGGGCAGTACAAAATTTGGCCCACAGGCTGTAGTTTGCTGAATTCTCCACTCCATGGAGAAATAAGAACAGAAAGGGGATAAGTAAGATGTGATAGCACTCAAGGGCTAGAACAAGATACACAACAATATTGTACAATAATTATGTATGATAAATATTGTAACAATGGCAATCATATTACAATAAATAAATGTATCGAAGTAACATGCTGTATACCTTAAATTTATACAATATTATATGTCAAATATATTCAATTATTTTTTAAAGAACTAAAGTATTTAGATTAATTTAGAAGATAACGGGAGAAGGTACAGGTTTCTAAGCAAGAAAGTGTTGAAATCAGGGCTGATGGAGAAGGTTTGCTTGGCAGTAATGGATGGGAGTGAGACACTGATTAGCAGTTAACTATCAATGAAGGATAATATTAAACCCTAATCTAGACTGGTAGCTTTGAGGAAGGAGAAGAAAAACAGATATGGAAGAAAAGCTCAACAGAACACTACTTGAAAAAAAGAAGAGAAAAAGGTTTATTTATCTTACAAACACAATGTTTAAAAAGTCCATTTCCAGACGAAAGGGGGGAAAGGTGATTTTGTATTCCCATTCCTCAGTGCCATCAGTACAGTCTGACTGCAGCAGGCTAACTGAGGAATCTGCCTTTTCATGGAAGCTTTGGGACAAACGGCCCAAGCTGGAGCTCCCAGTTCAAAGATAATAGTTTTCTGGTATACATCAGATAAAATGTAGCATTCGTGTTTTGGTTTTAGAGAAGCAATAGATATGGCAGTTTCAGGGATGATGTGTATTTATTTATGGCTCCTTTTACACCACAGAATTTTCAGCAGCCTTCTCAAATTAAGGAAGAGTATTCATCTGGCATACATACATCCATCATTGCCCTCAGAATTTTAAAATAACTCTGCTGACTGTGACTCAGAATTTATATCTATCTTTTCTTACCCTAAAAAGAGAAAACAAAAATTGCAGTGCTGCAAAATACAACCGATTCAGCAGTAGAATATCTATCAAGTACAAATAATCCCATTCTCTGGGACCACTGCGAGCCTTCTACAACTCAAATCTGAAAGATGGGCGAGGTCAGAGGAAGGAGGGGTACAAAGAGACATGCACATAAGGAGCTTTAATTCATGATACTATCTGATGAGAAATATAGTCAAGCCTCATGGAAACACTGCAGAGAAAGATTAATTTCAACTGAGTAGTCTGGAAAAAGCTTCCCAGAGAAAGTGACACGAACCCCTGGGCCCATTTTAGCAAGAAAGGAAGGGTAATTTCAGGCACTGGGAATAGTACAAATAAAGGATGTGGGTAAATGTTGGACATATCTTTTTCATTTCAAAAGTGGAAAAGCTATTAGGGGAAAAAACTTGAATTATGGTAAGAAAAACAAAAAATTTTAACCTGAAATCCCACTATTCAATCCCACCATATTTTAGTATATGCTCTTCCACATATAGGATAATACAAAATGAGATCATTCTAAATTTACCGCCCTACTGTTTTTTGCATAAAATCTTAACAGCATAGTTATCTGTCCATGCCAGCTTAGACTACATATTGGGATAATTAAAAAATACTGGCATACCTGAGTTCAAGAACCAGTATAATAGGCCTCCCCTTACAGACCTGCCTTCAAACTCCTGCTCCAACTTGATCATTTCTTTCTGTTTTCTTCCAAGATTTCTAAAGGTGGATCATGCTACTGGCCACTATATTCAATTTTTCTTTCTTCCAAATGAGATTCAAAAGGCATGGGTATGACTTGTTTAACATACAACTTCAGTAAAATGATTGCTGACATCTTTTAGATTTGGTAAGGATTCTAGGTCTTCTGCTCTGCGTGTCAAAGTGAGCTCATATGCATAATTAAAATACTTAAGCAAACTGGAAGAGCTGAAGAAATTACCAAACGGAAAATACAAACTGCTAAGAGACATGGAAGTCCAACATTTTTCTAATTAAGAGTTTGAAAGGGAGAGAATAAAATAAAGAAAGAGGCAAAAATTCAAAGAGATAATGCCTAAGCATTTTCTAGGATTGATAAAAGAAATCAACATTAAAAAAAAAAATTCCAAGGCAGATAAATAAGATCTTAAAAGCCCCAGGGAGAAAAATCATAATCTACAGCAAAATAACCATTAGACCGACGGCTGATCTGAATGCAGAAACACTATTTTCAAAGTGCTGGGAAAAAATTACTATAGCCTAGATTTATATATCCAATGAAATCATCTTTCAAAAAAAAGTCAAAATAAAGATATTTTCAGACAAAAAAAATTAGAGTGTGTATCACCCAAAGACCCCACTAAAGATACTGTGAAGGGGGGACCTCAGGAGGAAAGGAAATGTACGGAAAAGGAAGGTCTGGTCATCATTTCTCTTACATCTCACAGAAAATTGGTAAACATAGGTAAACAGGAAAAAAATATACAAGAACAACCATAGTATCTAATTTATGGGGTGAAAAAAGAATCAAGACCAAAGCAAACCACTAGACAACCGTATATAATGGGACAATGGAATTAGAAGTATTGTACAATCTTTGTATTACTCAGGATAGGAAAGATGCTAATTAAGTTAAACCTTTGAAGTTGAACACACATTAAAAATTTCTAGAAAACCACTGAAAGACTAGAAATAATAGGTATACTTTCCAAACTAGTAGTTATAGTCACCTGACCATCTATTACTCCTATGTTGATAACATATCTGAAAGAGAGTCTAACCCTCCTTTCAGGCAAGAGATACTAAACTCATCCAGTATTTGGTATCGGATGTGGTCATTAAACATTTGTTAAATTAATGTGGCTGCTCTAGAATAAGATGAATTCTATTTCACAAATGCATCATGCTTCTCAACTCTACCTAAAAAGGCCGATTCCATCATATTATTTTAGTGAGTGGCCTGAAGACACCTTCAGGGTTTTTTTCCTTTTTAGAAAACAGGCCAATGAATGCTTGGAATAAAATCCCAAATCCTAAGCCCCAACTCCTGCTTCTAAATTGAAGGAAAAAAAAAAAAATACACTTCTCCCTTACTATTGCTCCAAATAAAAGAGTTACCAAAAATTTAGATGTAGCATTTTAATCATGGGAAACTGGCAATCAAAAGCTCAGGCACCTAAACTGTGAGTGGTATTTTCCCCACAGTTGGTAAAACTGTATATTCCACAACATATGGAATTTTACTGAAAGCTTTCACTGGCACTTTGCCTTGTTGAATAAAAGTTAGAAGTTATGCTTAGCATTTTTTAAAAATCAACACTGCCTTTTCATTAGACATTTAAAACATGACTTAAAAATCATGGGAAAATATGTTAATATGTCTAACACTTGCTGAGCTCTTAACTATGTGTCAAGCATAGTTCTAAGCATTTTTATGAACTCATTAATCCTCACAATAATATATGACGAGTCAGTTACTACAATTCACTTTGCTTCACAGAGAAGGACCATGAGAAATAGAGCTGAAATAATTTCCTCAGTGGTAAGGCCTTGCAGGTGTCAATCAATGGTGGGATTTGAACCCAAAGAAGTTTAGCTCTAGAGTTTTTACTCTTAACCATCACTCCACTGCCTCCCAAGAGTTTCGTCATGCTTGTAGACCTATTAACCTGGTATCTATACCCAAAGTCCAATTTGGTATTTGACAACTCATACAGGATGCATTTTGCCAAAGATGACGATTCTGTTTATTTGCAAAGGGTCAAAACTAATAGAGAATTCCAAATCCATGTTATGTTTTTGTTTATGCTTACATACTCTGCATAATGCTATATTGGGCAAGATAATCCCTATCTGCACCCCAGGACTCTATGTCTAGAATTTATTCATTCAGGAAACATGAACTGGATGGTCGTACTACAGGCAAGTCCTGTGCTAACCAATGATTTACGGCTACTTTCTTAATTGACAGTTAAATTTCACCAGGATTCTCCCACAGCATGATATATATTTTTCCAAAAAAGAGTGAATCAGTTTTTGATAGAGAAGCAGCAAACAGTCTTCCCATTTGTTCATTCAACAAATATTCCTCAAGACCCTAGTATGTGCCAAGCACTATGATGACTGCTGAAAATTGAGGAGCAAACACAGCAGGGTCAATATTTGCCCCTGGGGCTCTAGTGGGAAGAAAGATGTTTAACAAGTAATAATCACATAATTACTAACAGTAAGGAAAGAACTATAGAAATCATATGATAAAGGGATCTCTCCGTCATATGTAGGTAAGAGTCAGGGAAGGTGTCCCTAGAAAATTTACATTTAATATAAAAGTGGAGGATTAGGAGAAATGACCCAAGTAAAGAAACACAGAAGGCTAGTTCAGGCAGAGGGAAGAGCATACCGTGTGTGAAGGTCCCCTAGAACTGTACTTTGGAAATGAAAACCCGGTGTGCCTGGAGCACCCCAAGAAAAGAGTAGCTGAGGCCAACGTTCAAAGGCCTTTTCTAGCTTTGGGGCTCACCGCCTGCTCACCCTGCTGCTGACCCACTCACATTTTCTCCATGACTCCCAGGAACAAAAACTGTATGTATTTACAGTACTAGCACCCAACCTTTGAAATGATTCATTTAAATTCTGCAATAATTTCATTGGTGGAGAGGATGTAGATAAATCGTTATAAGATTATAATTTTCATCTGTATTTTAACAACTTGAGACCAGAGACCATTGCTTAGATACCCTACTATAATTCAGGATACCTAGCAATGTGCACAGCTGGAATCTAATAACTACTTTTGCTATTTTAAGTGTTACTTGCCTAGATATTTTTCCATATAAGACTTATCAGCCAATTCATATATCCTTATCTACTTTAATTGTATTTAATTGTATAAATAAAAACATGTCCACTTTACAGATAAAAGATGAGCCAGTTCTCCAGAGATGGGGGTGGGGATGGAGAGAAGGCTGGAAATATAGGGAAGCAGGATAACAGAGGTCCCTCAATTCTCAGCTCTAAGAACAAATGTGCCATTTCTCTTTCTTTACAGAGAGCTTACTTGTGGGAATAAGTTAAGCTAACTTCAAAGAAGGAAAGACTATGACTTGGATTGTAGCCAGCTGCAAGGAAATTCAGCCACGTTCCCCTTGAAACTCATTCAACTGGAAATCTTATCAGTGGGAAATTCTCTAAGGGCCAAAGACTCTATTTTCTGCAACTTAACAACATTTATAAAACATCTGTAGCTCTAAGATTCATGACCTGTCATCCTCTAGACACACACACATCCCACACTGATACCAACCCAATGACCTGACTTCTGACAGAAGTGACATCGAATTTTTTGAAATCTAAACGTCCCAATATGTAACCAACACAATAATATCATTTATGAACCTTCGTTTCTCTTTGTGATTCCTTAGGCATTTGTATATAGTAACTTTTTAGGGCAGGAAAAGAGAATCACCATGCCATGCAATGGCGACACGGTTAGAGAGCTATCCTCCTCATGAAACAGCCTAGAATGACCAGCTGGTAAAAGCAGTATCAAAACACAACACACCTGTAGAAGGAATACCATGAGCAACGGCCTGCGATAAGCACAGCACTGGGAATATCAACAAGTCTATAACCCAGTCCTTGCCCTCCAGACACCAAGTCTTAAAGGGAGACACCCTAGGGGAGGAGGGAGGGACAGGAAAGAAAAACCCACAATCAAATCAATCACCCCAAAACTGATGACTCAGGATACAAAAACACAAAATCTACAAAGCTTTTACCAAGGGATTGGAAAGAAGGCAATGAATCCACAATTTCTATGTCTGATTATACAAGTCCCTCTTATCCATTCCTCTATCATCCTCTATCCCTTTGTCTGCACATACTGCACACAGTTCAACAGATTTAATCAACTTAAAGCCCCCATGTCTTTAATAAGTAAGATTAGAAGTTCTTTCAGGACAGAGCCCGTTATTTTGAAGTTATTTCATTCCACACTTAAGTGAAACTACAGTTAGCTAAGCAGAGCATGGCTCCCTAAACAGCATATGACAGAGCAAGTCTCAGGGTGTTGTAACAGAAGGAGTTTCCTCACATTCCTTTGCAACTCTTGAGCAGGAAAGTGAATGAAAGGATTTGGGGTTGTTTTTTTAATGGTGAAAGAGCTGGTGCATATGTATAAAGTTAAGTTTGTTTTTATATCCAAGGAAACACAAGCTGGTATAGAGTAGAGAGAAAAGACAGAGAATAAAAGATAAATCAAGTTCAAACAGACTGAAAAAGACTGAGAAACACTGAGATTGTGACTAAAGGTAGGCTTTCAAAATTACAACATTAAAAATGCAGTACTTTTTAACAAGTAAAATTGTGTTCTTTTTGAAAGACTATGAAAGCTCAGCATGACAAAAGCTGTTTACTAACTATACTATACAAGAAAATACTGTATATTTTTAGTGTTCTATGAAGGATGAAACATTTCAATTACGATGATATAAATATTGCGTTGTCAGAAAAGTCATCACACATTTTTGCAACGAAAAACAGAAAAAATACGTCATGACTTTTCCGACAATCCAATACAAATGAACAAAAGTTCCCTACTTATATGAATATATTCACCTCAACTTCCTTCCATACCATCCTACCTACCTTCCTTCCTACCTTTTTGTAAATCATGAAGGCAAAACAGGTAAGACAGCCTTTCAGTTTATAGCCATCCCCAATGGAAACTGAACAAGTACTAAAATGGCTGATAAAACAAGAGAAGCAGCCACCTAGATTAAAAACTTACGTTATCTCAACTTGACTATGTGGCCCAATACACCCAAACACATATTGGTTTAGTGCACAAGGGAAAAAAAGATAGATGAAAACCTCCAATGGGCGGTCCTTGCACCAACACGAGTACATCAACTTCTCTGGGTGTCTCCGAGTCTTATTACAGGTTTGAATTTTACTCCTTAAAGCTCACTGTGAAATATTCATACAACATAGCACTGGAGGCTTTAAACAAGTCTGAAATTTATGTTTTCTTCTTCTAGTCCTATCTACATAGGGGGAAGGTTTAAGGGGGCACCTTCCTGGAAGCAACATGA
Source organism: Aselliscus stoliczkanus (assembly GCA_033961575.1). NCBI lineage: Eukaryota > Metazoa > Chordata > Mammalia > Chiroptera > Hipposideridae > Aselliscus > Aselliscus stoliczkanus. The sequence continues at coordinate 133,363,881 of CM066729.1, forward strand.
ACTGACAGAAGGACCCTTCTTCAGCAACAGTCCTGAGCACAGAGCATTATTCTAGAGATGTGATACCAGCTTATCACTGACATTTGCTCATGAAGGCCTGCTACTTTTTTTGATACTGATCTAATGTTACTTTATAATGTAAAACTATACCCCACCGTCAATAGCATGACATAAGTTTCAATGGGAAGGCTGGGCTCAGATCAGCCAGAAAGCAAAAAAAAAAAAAAAAGTCGATAAGACTTTATGATATCTTTGGCTCCTGCCATGTGGTTCATGAAAACGAAGATCTTTTAATGGGGAATTCATGACTCAGAGTATGATACTACACTGTAACCAGCAGGGCCCTAAATAAATATATCTACACCTGGTCTAAATGATTAAATTTGAAAAAGATACTCCCAATTTAAAATGAATCCCAATGCCACTTTCGGATAGGAGGCAACATATTCTCATGTTATGAATTTAGCAAGTGGCCTGCATAGTTGAAATTACTCTGAAACAGAGAACCACAACCCAAAATAGCCTGAACACTTTTGTTATCTCAAACAATGGGCACTCAGCCATTCGTTCTTCTCTCTTAGTATATATTCTACTTGTTTCAGACAAAGCCCATTATAAATTTGTTGAGACTGTTCAAATTCAGCTATACCAGACGTTTGAAGGCTGGGGATGAAAAATATTCCTTGCACAAAAATTACTATTACAAGATTTTATACCTAAGAAATGAATGCTACACATTTGTTCATTTAGTAAAAGAAAAATTAAAAAGGGGCTGGCTGAGTGGTGCATTGGTTAGGAGTTGGCTTGGGACTCCAGCTGAGCAGCAGGGCCCCTGTTAGGATCCCACATGAGGGCCAGTGACACTGCGCCCTCTACAGCTAAGATGGTGAACAACAGCTCGACCTGGAGCTGGGCTGCCATGAGTCACCGAGAGCGTAGGCTGCAGTGGGGCTGGCCAGCAGCTGGTGTGCACTTTCGTGAGCTGCCGTGAGCAGCCATACAATCGCCGGCAAGCGACTGCCTCACTCAGGAAGAGAGCAATGATAATACCAACATGGGCCAGTGAAGCGACATCCTCCACAACTAGACTTAAGAACCAAAGGACAGCAACTTGTCTGTTCCCCTTCCCCGATTCCCAATCTCCCCACAATTTCCCAATAAAAAAATCTTTAAAAAAAAAAAGTTATATTGCACACCTGTGACCAGCGTGACACTAAAAATAAAGGGGTACATACAATAAACATGGTCCCTGCCACTGAGGAACCTACAATCTAGCGGAAAAGACACACACTGACCAATTACGACCAATGTCACAAGGGAATATATACATGCGATGCTGGACTGTATACTGTGAATAATGAGTACATTCCCACCCTACCTCCTTCCTAAGAGTGCAGCAAAAGACCAGGAAGGTGTCAGAAGGCTTTTAAAATAATGACCCTCTCAGGGGTGACACATATAAAACATAAGCATTTTAGACATTTATAAATCACCAGTAATTAAATAAGTATGTACAATCACTAATTTTTCAACAAGGACACAAGGAATATTAAAATCCAAATAGGTCTCATCCCCTTAGAAGTGTCTGCCTTCATGCTGCCTGTCCTCCTGGTAACAGAAGGAGCCAACTTAAGCCACTGTGGTGGGTGCCGTAGGACTTCTGCTCTTTTAGTTTGTCCCTTAGTGTTATATCAGTGCTATTCATAAAACAGCTTTAGAAAAATCCAATTTTCCACTGTGTAGGTATATAATATTCAAATCGGGGCTCCATTAAAATTATAAACATAGTTGTAGAAACATAAAATCTCCAAAACTCTTCTGTTCTCTCAATCACATGAGTCAATGTCACATGTCATTGGAACCAAGTTCATACATCTGTCCCATTCTTATCGCTTTTGATCTCAGTTTTTCAAATGAAACTCCATGATGCCCCCCAAGGATCCACAAACCTATTTTAAATACTATTTAGGGTGATAGATGAGACTAAAAGGGATCCAATATATGGTGATAGAAGGAGAACTGACTCTGGTTGGTGAACACACAACGTGATATATAGATGATGTATTAAAGAATTGTATACCTGAAACCTATGTGACTTTACTAACAAGTGTCATCCCAATAAACGTTTATTAAAAAAAAATACTATTTAAATACAAAAATCCTACCAGCCTAGTTTACATACTATTTAGTTCTAGTAGACTTCAAGCCAAGCAGCCACATATACTATAAAAAGTCTTTATCTGTTTTGCAGGCATAAATGCTTTTGTGTTGATCGGTATCTATTCTTTTAAAAAAATAAAATGAAAGAAATGCTGTGAAATTGAGTGTCGCTGAAACAGAACCCTACCTTTACATCAGCCCTTTCATATAGGCCCCTCACACAGACCATGCAAAAGCCAGGCTTTAAACAGATCATCTTGCCAGGCCTAGGACAAACGGAAACTCTATGACTAACAGAATTCTTATTGCTTCTGATTCTAGATGGAACAATTCCACTGATATTTAACAACTTTGCTCTAAGTAGATGTACAATGGTGGAGTGAAAAAAGCAGAGGATCCACAGTAAGAGACACAGAGTCTGAGTCCAAGTTCCATCACTAACTAGCTGTGCCACTGTGGGCAGGTTACTTAATTTCTGTAGGTCTCTTCACCTGTCAAACTAGGACCATAGCAATACCTCCCTGAAAGGATTGCTGTGAGATTACACACATGGAAGTATTTTATAAACTATAAAGGATTACACAAATGTTCTTATTTATTTTACTGATTTTTTTCCCCTGAATATAGGAATTATGTGCTCATTTTAAAATACAGACAAGTATTTCTGGCAAATACAGAAAAGTATTAAGAAGAAAAAAATCACGCACAGGATTTCTCACCCAAACGTTGTGATTTATTTTGTGAATAATAAACGTTGTGAAATAAATCTAACATCAACCAAAAGAAATGAAAGCAAAAATACTTTCAGATATTAATACTGATCATTTATAAATGACGAAATTAATTGCTGATCTCTTTCTAAGAGCAGAACAGTCTTTTCCATCCGTTTAAAGGAAAGGCAATGCTGCTATCTGTCCCAGAGCTGGTCCCAACAGGGTATGATATATGGGTGAGGCTCAGAACAGTCAAAGCCACAAAAACCCCCAAAATAAATATTTCATGAACCCAAGAAGTAGTTATAACACATGCCCTCAGATGCAATGGGGAAGACAAGTGTCTGAAGCCCCATTAATAAAACTGGCACAATTGTATGGTCACAAAGACTGACAGATTTCTATGGACCACTTCAATGGAAAAAAAAGAAAAACATATATCCCATGATACAAGACAGGCAGTCTAAGACTTCTGAGTTTTTCACACTGCTTACTGAATCCCATCCTTAGAATTCCTTGTACCGCTCCTGTTATTTCTTTCCCACTCTTCTTCCTCCCCCCACTGCCTACTCCCATACACACACCACTCCTTGTTTTATTATTGCATTAGAATCATTCTCTGTGTTTAAAATGGCCCTGTTCTATGCAATGGAATATTATTCAGCACCAAAAAGGAATGAAGTTCGGACACATACTACACCACGGATGAACCTTGAAAACATTATGCTAAGAGAAAGAAGTCAGACACAAAAGACCACATATGTTGATTCAATTTACATGAAATGTCCAGGATAAGCAAATTCACAGGGACAGAAAGTAGACTGGTAGTTGTCCAGGGCTGGGGAGGTGGGGATGGGAGAAAATGAGTGACTGCTAATAGGTATGAGGTTTCTTTTTAAGGGGACAAAATGTCCTAAAATTAGATTGTAGTGATATTGCATAACTCTGTCAATATACTAAAAAACACTAAATTGTACACTCTAAATGGGTGAATTATATGTTACATGAGTTAGGGCTGGCCGAGTGGCGCGGTGGTTAAGTGCTGGCTTGGGAAGCCAGCGGCCCCGGTTCGGATCCCACATATGAGGGCCAGTGACACTGCCCTCAAAAAGAAAAGAAAAAAACAACACATAAACAAATATTCCCATATTACCCCCTACCTAAATGTGGAGTAAAAGTGGTGACTCCGCTGTGATAAGATATGTGTAAACAAACTGACCACATTACTTTTGTTTAACAGACATACATGAAATTACAAATCCAAATGAGTCTTGCCCCCAAAAAAGTAGTTAACCCTACAGCAAAGTTTGGTTCTCAAGACTCTCAATAATTCGGTGCCTTTGTTTGGGTATTTCGTTCCACTTGTAACACCTTTCTTACCACATCTTTAAATGTTGAAATCCTAACTGATTTCAAGGCCAGTTCAAATGTTACATCCTCCAGGAAGCCTTCCCCACACTCTCATGAAAAGTAATCTCACCTTCCTCTGAACTTCCATGGTATTTCACTTCCTCAAGGCTTCTATGCACTTTCAGTCCAGTGTTATACTGAGTCCGTCCAGTATCAACTTATTGCTTTGACATTAAATGGGGGTCTCCAAAAATATCTATTTGATAAGTGGATGACGACTATTTAACAACTGAGAATTTCATCTTCACCTGTTAATTTTTCAGTTTGGAAATATCCAAAAGTCATTTAGACTCAAGAATGTTCCATGAAGTAGTAAGGCTAAGGAATGCCCACTTCAGGTACCATATTCTTAACCAAAATAAAACAAGACTGATTTGATATACATATGTAAATAATCTGTAAGAAATTCCCAAACAAAAGCACTGAAAGGATACAACCTCCCAAGGTAATTTAAAAAAAAAAACAACAACCTGAATTATATAAGTTTCAGGATACTTGATACTTGTTCAAAAATCAATTCCATTATTTTATAGTGATACCACGTGTTTTTTTCCTGAGAGTTCTATTATCAAGTTCTACTAATTCTGCTACTATATTTTTAATATAGTTTTAATTTCTTCTCCATTTTCCCCACCACACCCAAAGTCCAGGCCCTCATTTTCTTCCTGACCATCCAATTTAAAAACTCTAATTTATCTCCCTTCCCACAGTTCCTTCTTTCCTTCGACAATATTTATGGAGCCATCCTGTGCGCCAATGTTAAGGGTAGAAACAGAGGAGCACATAAAGAAATATCAGGGCCAGCCAAGTGGTGCGGTGGTTGAGGGCTGGCTTGGGATGCCAGCGGCCCCAGTTCGGGTCCCACATATGAGGGCCAATGACACTGCCCTCAAAAAAATTTTAAAAAATTAAAAAGTCACTATTGGTTTCTTGAAGGAAAGGAAAGGAAAGGAAAGGAAAGGAAAGGAAAGGAAAGGAAAGGAAAGGAAAGGAAAGGAAAGGAAAGGAAAGGAAAGGAAAGGAAAGGAAAGGAAAGGAAAGGAAGAAAAAAGAAAGAAAGAAAGAAAGAAAGATCAAACTGGAGGCCTGTTCTCCAGAAACAATCTAGTTGGGAACTTGACACATGTACACGATTCATCACAACACTCAACAGCAGATAAATAAGGACCACTGACACTGAGAACTCCAAGCAACGGCTAGGTCCTCTGGCCCCGCTCAGAACACAATCTATAAGTCTCCCTCACATACTGTTCTCATCCTCTCCCTCCCACTCTTGGTTCATCTTGTTGGATAAGGTCTTTTGTTAAATTACCCATATATCATGTACTGATTCATCTCCAATTTCTCTCCAATTTGCCTCCTGAGCTAATAATCAAGACAATCTACTTGTAACCTGGAAGTGACTTATTCACAAGTACCTTTGTTCATGATTGACTATTTGTCACCGCAATTCTCCCCACTTTCTAATTCATATCTACCACCAATCTCAAGTCCCTTCTTTTGTATGTATTAGAAAGTATGTAAGTATATGTAATTTTTTTCAGCTTATGATTGGCTTTATTTCTTTTGTATTTGTTTCATGGTATCTATTATAGTGTTTCCTAACTAAGGGTATATATTACAACCACCGATGGAGCTTCTTAAAAATACAAAGGTCTTTACCGTATCCCCTGGAAAGCTCCTCAATGAGTCTGGGGTGGGAGCTGGACATCTTCATTTCTAAAAAGCCCCACTGGTGATTCCGATGCACGTCTCAACCTGAGAACCACTGATTATAATGCTCCCTATACAGCAGACATTCGATTCTTATTAATTCATGCATTGAAGCTCATAAATAACTTTTCTTTAAATAGCCTAACCAGATATCAACCCCCAGACTACACTAGCTCTGCTCCAAGTGCAACATATGGTTTTAAGATTTCATTTCCTGAAGTACTCCTTGGAGGGACACTGTTACCTTGTCTCTTTACATTGTTTCCTATTTGTTGAAAAATGGAGGCCTGGAATGCAGCCATGTTAGACAGCACTACATAAGAATGTACCCTGGAGTCTGAGACTAAAATTAGTTATAAAAAGAACAAGAACAATGTAGAACCAGGCGTTCTGAATGAACACTATAATCTTACTGAATAGATTCTTACTGAATCTAACCTAAACAGAAGGCAGATCAGAAATGTGGTCCACAGTGTCTCCCCATTTTCCTAGTTAACAGCCTTCTGAACTGCCTCACACAGTTGGAGGGGCCCCTGAAGACGACTTTCAACGGCTGAAGTGCCTCAGTGCATTCATGTGCTCTGATCAGATCAGTAACCCCAGCCCCACCCAGGTCCACAGTTGCCTCCCAACTACCCTGACACACACGATTTACACAGCTCAGTGGGGGAGCAGTCCGAACTTTTCCCAAAGTTGTTCCTCGCAGGCAGCAGGCACTCTGAGTCACCAGCCCAGGGTGGGAAAGAACAGTGTAGTATTAGCCAGAGGAGTGTTAGGAGACTGGTCACAGCATCTCTTTTTCCATTTCAGAATTGGGCTCCGTCTCCCACAGGAATCACCTCAGTTATGAGTCACAGCTGTGGGCTACAAAGGTCGGCTAGCACTACTCAGCCACCCAGGAAAGTTGTGGATTAGCGAGGAGATTCCCTCCGTCCTTCTCTCCGGCAGGGGCCGCAGGTCCTAAATTCCACAGGCCTCTCCCTGCAGCTCCATCTTGCTTCCTGCCAGGAGGAGGGGCCGAGAACACCGCCGTCTCTTCCCGCCCTCCCCCCTCCCCCCAGAAGTCTGGAAAGGCCCCAGGAGGAGGGAGCCGTTTGACAGCAGGTAAAGTCAGGTGGAAATCTCCCCAGGAGGAGAAAAAAAATGAAAGGTAGCAGGGTTAAGCGAAAGGGGGAAAGGGATTCGTGATCGTCATTTACTACATAAAGATATTATCCAGTGTTTGAGAGTGCCAGAGGTGTGAGCATAAGTGGAATGCCCAGGAAGGGGGAAGACAGAGAGACAAGTGGACAAAAGGGCAGGACGCGGGGAGCGCCGGGGAGGGACTGTGGGTGGGGCAGGTCTCAGCGGGAGGGGCAGAAGTATTAGAAAGGAGAACAACGTGGCTCAAATAAGAATCCCAGTAAGGAAAAGCAGGGAATCCCTACGGGAACCCGTCAGCCCATAGGCCAGACTGGGGAGGCCTAAAAAGGAGCTGAGAGTAAGGCTGTCAACGTTGAGAGGCGACAGTCTGCTGAGGGAAAGAAGCCGTCTGACATCCAAGCATCTATCATTTGTTAAGTACCTACTATGGGTCATACGCTGTGCCAGGCGCTTTAGAATACCACCTCGCTAAATCTTCACAACAAACCCACCAGGCAGGCATTCTGATGACTGACCCCGTTTTATAGATGAGGAAACTGAGGCCCAGTGAGGCTGGGGGCATGCTCAAGGTCACAGCGCGGAGGAATCTGGATTCGAACCCTGGCCGTCTGGCTCGAGCCCACGCGCAACGCCACACGCGGCTAGCGGGCAAAGGTGAGCAGCGAGGCGGACCGGGACCCCGGGTACTTCTCCCGCCTCCGGTCCCGCTCCCTACCCCAGGCCCAGCGAGCTCACCCGGACGAGGTTGCTGACGGCTGCCTGCACAGCGGCCACAGGCGCGGTGAGGTCAGGGATGGCTTTACCGTCCACCTCGCCTTCCTCGTGCATAATCACCAGGTGCGAGATCTGCTGCGCCACCGGCTCCAGGATGCTCTCGATCGTGCGTGTATGAAACACCGGCATCGCGGCGGCGAGCGGGGCGGCGAACCGCGGGCTACAGAGAACTGGGAACCGCAGGGTCGACAACCCACTGGCAGCCGAACTCGAAGCGACGACTACCAAGACTGGGCTTCCCTCGGCGTAACCAGCCTCACGGGGCGCCCCGCCCCCTCACGTCACCGCAGCCAATAGCAGCGCTGCTCGGGCCGGGGCCGCCACTCCTATTGATCCTGCTTCGAGATGCCCCGCCCCTACCCCCGCGCCTCCAAAACTCCGCCCAGCCCCGCCTCCATTCCCAAGGGAGGAGCCTGGGATTGGGGCTCCGCCGCCGGGACTGCGACCGGATTCCCGAGCCTGAACGCCGGGCGCTCCTTATAAGGGCATGGTGGGAGCGGAGCGTGCGGCTGGAATCGGTGGCCCCGCCCCCCGGGGCCACCTTCCTCCCCGGCTCCGCAGAGCCCCGCCCCTCTGCAGAATCACCTCACTTGGGCGGGGTCGCACCTCCTGCGACGCTTGGAGTCTGACGAGACCAAGCCGTAGATCTCGCCCTGGACCTTCCACAACTTTTCCCTTCGCACGACGCAGTCAAGATACTCCTTCCATTTCCTCTTAGTGATACATTGAAACGTTTTTAGTAAAACATTCAAACAGAAGTGCACAGAGATACAGGAGCGCCCCATTCATTCACAAACACACTCCACCCACTCCCTCCTCAGAGATATTCAGTTAACAGTTTGGTGTGTGGCCCTGTAGACGATTCATTTTCTTGTACATATATATTTTCTAAGTAAGTGGAATTACACATTTTCCTGGAACTTGATTTTTTTTCCCCTTAATTAAAATCCCCCTGGTTATCTTTCTATCTCATTCTTTTCAGTGGCTGCATGTTATTCCATTGCATGAAATCAAACAATTTTATAATAATCGACATTTAAATTGGATTATATTTTTCACTATTAAAAAAATTCTACATGGACATCATTGTACTTAACCTGTGTGTTGTGCACATGTGTATTTATCTAGGACAGATACCTAGAAATGAAATGAAAATACAAAAGTATATACATTTTACATTTTTATATATAAGACCAAATTACCTATTCCTCTCACAGCTCACTTTTGTAATAAGACATCTTCTCAGTCTTTTTTACCTCAAATTCTCTTTTGCCCACGCTTCCCCATTCCAAGATAAAACACTTTCAGTAATACCTCCAAGCAGGAGATGCTCAAGTCAAATGAAAATATCTCTCAAGGGTCCACATATTGCTGGAGGGTCAACTGTGTGTGTGTTGTCCTGTGTATTTTTCTGAAGCTATTTTTATCTAATAGTATATATCCCATGTTGCCAAATCCTGTACTTTTCCTTTCCGTAATACTGTCACTTTTTTGTTACTGCTTTCATGTCCTTATAGGCAATGGATTTCTACAACTCCTTTTGAAGATAACATTTACTTGGTACTTTCTAAGTTCTAGGCACTGTATAAGCCCTTTGTTTAAAATTACACACAGGGGCCGGCCGAGTGGCACGGTGGTTGGGCGCTGGCTTGGGAAGCCGGCAGCCCCGGTTCAGGTCCTGCATATGAGGACCAGTGACACTGCCCTCAAAAAAAAATAAAAAATAAAATAAAATAAAATTATACACAGGACCAGCTACTTAATTTGTGGTGCCCAGTACGAGATGAAAATGTGGACCGCCTTGTTAAAAAGCAGGAAAGGGGTGGCTGGTTAGCTTAGGTAGTTAGAGTGCAGGCTTATAACACCAAGGTTGCTGGTTTGATTCCCACATGGGCCAAGGAGCTGCTAGATAGATTAAAGGCACCTACTTGACTTGGAGCTGATGGGTTCTGGAAAAACACACTGTTCCCCAATAAAAATTTCTTTAGGGAAAAAAAAGAGAAAAAGCAGGAAAACATGCTGCTAAAGATACTAAAATGCAAAGCTTGTTCCTTTCTTTGGTGTTCTCTCTCTCAATCTGTCATGATTTTTGTGGGGGTTTTTTGTTTTTGTTTTGGAGTTTGTTTGTTTTGCTGTTTAGTGTGGCACTCCCTGGGCAGGGAGATACCTTCATGGTAAATACAGACCCACACACACAGGAACTCGTGGTCTCATGCAACCAGTAGCTGCCTGGAGCCCCCTCCTACCAGTTGCTGGACTGCCATGCTCTTCCTTACTAGGGACAAAGAGGCCACGCCAAGCATCTCCCCTTCCTACAGGCCTGCCTCCCCAACCTACAGCACTGCAACCTCCACACTGAGACTCTCTCCGTTACTGGTTCAAGGGAGGGCAAGAGGCTCACCACCATCGAATCAACCATAAACAAACAAACAAACAAACAAACAAACAAATGCTGTGGCATTGATAGCTTCGGTTGAAAATGGCCACCTCCATTCCTCACTCCTAGACACCATGGGTAGCACACATGGAATGTTTCCCAAGGCAGAGCAGAGGGCAGCCTTGGTCACTGGGCAGTGGAGAGGTCAGGAGGCTAGAAGTTGAGGGAGCAAGCAGGTGAAAACTTATTCAAGCGGGTAGATGAAGGCAGGACCATGCAAAAGCTGAGGCTTCAGGCCCTCAGGGCGTGCATGCTCCATTGTCCCATTGGACTTCCTTTCTTTCTTCTTTTTTTTTAGATTTTTTATTGGGGAATTGGGAGAGGGGAACAGCATTGGGGAATCGGGGAAGGGGAACAGACAAGTTGCTGTCTTTTTATTCTTCAGTCTAGTTGTGGAGGACGTTGCTTCACTGGCCCATGTTGGTATTATCATGCGCTCTTCCAGGTGAGGCAGATCGGCTTCTGGACGGCCACTCACGGCGGCTCTTGGCAGCTCACACCAGCTGCCAGCTGCTCACGTTGGCTGCCGGCCACTCACTGTAGCTTATGGCAGCCCACTGCAGGTGGCACAGCAGCCTACACCGTCGCCGGTGACTCACAGCAGCCCAGCTCCAGATGAAGCTGTTGTTCATCATCTTAGCTATAGAGGGCAATGTCACTGGCCCTCATATGTGGGATCTGAGCTGGGCCCCTACTGCTCAGAGCTGGCATCCCAAGCAGCTGCTAACCAACGCACCACTCTGCCAGCTCTGGACTTCCTTTCTAAAAACAAACTCAAAGTTAAAATTATTAAGAATCAAGACAGTGATTGCAGAGCATTAGACCTCAAATGTGAGGCTATTCTGAGTACAGGGCTTATATAACTAATACATTGATTGCGTACCCATGAGCCTGGCCCTAGTTATATAGAAGGTAACCCAGGTCTGACCATGACTGACTCTTAATTACTAAACAGTTCCCTAGGAACTCCCATTCCTTTTGGAGGCTTTCATCAAAACTAATAAAATGTTTGGCTCATCCTACCATGACTCCCAAAGCTGTTTTCTCTGCTCATTATTTCACATTAGTAATACTGTAGTCCCCCTGCTTATCCATGGTTTTGCTTTCCAGTTTCAGTTACCTGCAGTCCAAAATGTTAAATTCCAGAAATAAGCAATTCATAAGTTTTAAATGGTGTTCCATTCTGAGTAGCAAAATGAAATCTTGCGATGTTCCGGTGTTTAGTTCTGCCCTGCCCTGGACGTGAATCATTCCTTTGCCGAGCATATCCATGCTGTATACGCTGTCTGCCCATTAGTCACTTAGTAGCCATCTTAGTTATCAGATCCACTGTCTCAGTATCACAGTGCTTGAGTTCAAGTAACCTTTATTACTTAACAATGTCTCATTCACCTCACTTCATCTCATCATGTAGGCATTTTATCATCTCACATCATCACAAGAAGGGTGAGTACGGTACAAATATGATATTGTGAGCAAGAGACCACATTCACCATTCACATAACTTTTATTAAAGTATATTGTTATAATTGTTTTATTTTATTGTTAGTTATTGTTGTTAATATCTTACTGTGCTTAATTTATAAATTAAATGTTATCTTAGGTATGTATGTATGTATATATAGGAAAATACATAGTGTAGGGTTTGATACTATCTGTGGTTTCAGGCATCCAGTGGAGGTCTTAGAACATACCCTGCAAAGCTAAGGGGTACTAATATAGTGCTTCTTGGGCTATGGAACTATATATGATTTTTTTCTGTCATTCTCACTCTGCCTCCACTTTGCTGATCACATGCTTATGTGCAGTTTAACATGTTCTTCAGACTGATGTATTTCCTGCAAATTGGCAATAAGATTCAGAGGACTGACCATGCAATAGTCTTTGAACTGTAGCATTTTCCCTTCCTCCAACCTTCTAATTCAGGCTCCTCCTGACTGGCCATATTAACCTCCTAGAATGCAGCAGGTCCTTGGATAATGTTGTTTCATTCAATATCATTTCGTTATGCTGTTGATAAGGAAATAATCAATTCCTGGTCAGGACCACTGTCTGTGTGGAGTTGGCACGTTCTCCCCAAGGCTGCATGGGTTTTCTCCGGGCCCTCCGTTAGGTGACTGTGTCCTGTCCAGGATGAGTTCCTGTCTTGCCCGTGAGCTGCAGGTATAGGTTCTAGTAACCCACAAACCTGAACTGGAATAAGTGGGTTGGAAAATCATGATCTTCCTTGTTTTTATGAATCTTTCTTAAATGTATGTAGAGTTCACATTTATTTCAATGTTTAATATTAGAGGTGTTTTGGGTCTTTGTTTAGAAGTTTGGGGATATTTTGGTGACCGGAAATATGCCATAGGAACTTAACTCTATATCAATTAGCCTGTGGTGAAATTGGTTGCATTATAGGTCCTTTCATATAAAGTTATAGTTTTCAAGAACCCATCAATGATGTTAAGTAAGAACTTACTGGACCACATTGCCCATCCAGGCCATGGGTTACCCTCCATCCACAGCCATGTGCACTTCGGTCCCCTTCCCCACACACACATTCACACACACCCTCTAAAATCTTCTGTGACACTTGTGAACACACGTTAACATCGATGTCCATCAACCTGGGCTCAGACCTCACTACCTTCTGCTTCTCCACCCAGACCCACAGACAGGTGAGTGAAACAGCACAGAGGACAACCTCAGAGTCACCCAGAGCTCAAGCCATCATCCCAGCTTTACAACTTGATTGGAATAAAATTCGGGCAAGTGGCTCTCCTTCTCTCTGCCTGAATTTCTTTGTTTGTAAAAGTGAAATCATGTGACCCTCATAGAGTTGATGTAAAGATGGGTGAGTGAATTTGTTGTGTAAAACACCCTGGAGACCCTCAATAAAAGGGAGCTATTATTATTATTGGAGCAGTCACAAACAGACATATTCACAATCTCCAAAAACCCCTAAGGGAGTTTCACTTTGGGTCGTCTGTTACATTCCTTCCCTCTAGAAAGCTCTCTCTGCTTGTCTGAGTCTTACCTCCTGTGGAAGGTAAAATTCTAAGCTGTCCCTGTAGATTTCCCATCCCTGGTATAATCCCTTGGACTGTGAATATAATGGATTTTACTTCTGTACTTAGATGACATTAGGTAACACAGCTGAATTTAAGATAGGGAGATTACCCTGGCAGGCCTGACCTAATCACGTTAGCCTCTTTCAAGCAGACAGTTTTTGGTAGCTGGTCACAGACGTGGAAATTAAAAATTAGAAGCGCAAGAAGGATTTGGCAAGCTATTGCTGGATTAAAGATGCAGGAGGCCACACTTCAAGGAATGCAGGCAGCCTCGAGGAGCTAAGAGTGGCTCCTGGCAGGGAGACAGCAGGGAAGCATGGACCTCTTTCCCACAGCTACAAGGAACCCGATTCTGCCAACAGGAAGAATGATCTTGGAAACAGAGTTTTCCCCCAGAGGCTTCAGATGAGAACTCAACCCATTCGACACCTTAATTTCTACCTTGTGATACCGAGCAGAGAACCCAGCCACACCATGCAGAACTTCCAACCCATACACCTGTGAAATAATAAATGGGTGTTATGAGGTAATTTAAGCAATAGAAACATATCAACAGAACACTAGAACACTTACCTTCTAGGCCCACTTCTAGTCCTTTCCTTGTGACTTCTCGCTATGAGGCCCTGGCTTGAGCTGTTTGTACAAATCCTTTCTCCTCCATAGCACTTATTGCAATTGTCCTTATATTGTGTGACCATTTTACATTTCTCCCCTGTCTGTCTACGACAGAGGCTGCTAGATGTCCTCAAAATCTGTTCTGTTCTTCCTCCATAGCAATAGAACCCTAGACTTACAGTACTTAGCCACAGAGTTCCAATTTGACACTTGGCAAGTTCCAAAGCTTCAGTTTTCTCACCTCTAAAAGGAAGATAAAGTTTTCAATCTCATTGACTACAAAGGACTTAGCAGATAATAAGCATTCAGAAAATGTTATCAGAGAGATAGAGGTCAATTTACAGCCTGCACTAGACTAAGAACCATCATGGAATTAAGCCACAAGTGATGTGAAGCCCAAGTGATCACATTCCAAGCAAAAGGAGATCGCCAGGGGCCTGAGGATAAGAACGAGTTTATGGGACAGTAGAACTAAATCTGGCCTCAAAGGAAGAATGTTTAGTTAGGCCGGCAAGAAGGCAGACATTCCAGAATGAGCAAGGCCTGAAAGTGGGAGCACGTTCCAGAATAGTGATTAATTAGTCAGACTGAAGTGAATGTTCATACAGCTCAAAGATGAGGATGAGAAGGTAAATTTCCACAAGATTATAACCTACAGAGGTTAAAGACGATGTGACATTTGCTCATGGCTGTGGCTAGCTCAGCATTACTCTTTGCCATGTAATTAGTTTGGAGGCCACGAATGATAGGGAACATAAGATATGTAACAATTTAGCATTCCTCAGTCAGAAATAACTGGGGAAAGAGTTTTTGATAATGGCAATTATTTTACACAGTGCCCCATGACGTAGGAAACTTTCGATTCTTTTAAGTCCATAGCAATTCTCTGAGGTAAGTGGAAAATAAGAAATACAGCTCTCTTTTATTAAAAAGACTGGGAAATTGAGACATAGTAACAACTATCTGTGTGAGTACAATTTGTGGACATTTTAATCAAGGATAGAGCCAGATATAAAACCTGAGCCTTCCATATTTAGTTGGGATGCTCAGTTTTATTCCATGTTTCTGTACTCTTCTCATGATTACTTTTTGGGTTGCTATATATTGTTATGTGTCTAAGGACTTAAACCTTCACATACTTCAGTACACTTCAAACCCACATGGGTCAATCTACAACTTATACGTTCACACTGCTTTCCCTCAACTCACCACAGGTGTATGTTCTATGTAAATTACCTCATAAGCCCCCTCCCCACACTGTCCCCACATCAGAACCACACAGTGGCTCAATCAGTAACTCTTCCTTCCCTTTCCTAGATGCTGCAAGCATACCACATTACTCTCTATCCCCACCCAAAACCACAACCACTTCCTCTGTCACCTTAAAAGCAGTGTGGCTCTTTTCTTTTCCCACCCTAGCTTTTTTGAGGTATAATTAACAAATAAAAATTATATGTGTATGTGTGTTTATAAATGGCATGCAATATGTTTTGATAAACATATACATTCTGAAATGATTACCACAATCAGGCTAATTAACATATCCATCACCTCATACAGTTGCCATTTTGTGTGTGTATGTGTATGTGTGTGTGTGTGTGTGGTGAGAATACTTAAGATCTACTCTCTTAGAAAATGTCAAGTATATAATACATTGTTATTAATGATAGTCACCATGCTGTATATTGGGTCTCCAGAACTTCTGCATCTTATAACTGAAAGTTTGTACCCTTTGACCATCACCTTCCTCTTTCTCGCACCACCACCACCACCGCTCCACACACCCCATCCTCTGATAACCACCCATCTATTCTCTGTTTCTATGAATTTTACTATTTTAGATTACACATCTAAAAGAGATCATGCAGTATTTATTCTTGTGTATCTGGCTTATTTCATTTAGCGTAATGTCTTCCAAGTTTATTCATGTTGTCACAAATGGCAGAATTTCCTTCTTTTTAAAG
This sequence comes from Aselliscus stoliczkanus, assembly GCA_033961575.1. NCBI lineage: Eukaryota > Metazoa > Chordata > Mammalia > Chiroptera > Hipposideridae > Aselliscus > Aselliscus stoliczkanus. Next base: position 133,379,866 of record CM066729.1, read on the forward strand.
GCTGAATAATATGCCACTGTATATAGGTACCATATTTCCTTTATCCTTCAGCAGACACTTAGGTTGTTTCCAAGTGTTAGCTACTGTGAATAATGCTTCAATGAACATGGGAGTGCAGCTATTTCTTCAAGATCTAGAATTCATTTCCTTTGGCTAGGTATCCAGAAGTAGGATCACATTTTCCAAAGAAAAACATCCGAATAGACAACAGGTACATAAAAAGGTGTTCAGTATCACTAATCATTGGGGAAATGCCAATCAAAACTACATTGAGATGCCACTTCACATCTGTTAGGTTGGCTATTATTACCAACAAGTCAAAAAATAACAAGTGTTAGCGAGGATGTGGAGAAAGTGAATCCTTATACACTATTGGGAACATAAATTAGTACAATCATTATGAAAGACAGTATGGTGTTCCACAAATAAAAAATAAAAATAGAAATACCATATGATCCTGCTCTTCCCTTTTTGACCAATTTTTAAGAAGTCAATGGAGATTTTTTTACCCCTCACAAAGAAAAAAAAAAATTCAATGGAGATTTAAATCTTTTTCAGCTTTACACTTTTTCTAATTTTCTCACTTTTTTATTGCACTTCAACAATCTACATTGTGAAAGAAACCTACAAAGAAGGCCATTAAAGTTATGTAAAATTCCATCTCCCAGAGATAACTACTAATAACATTTTAATATATTCCCTTTAAGCGTTTTTTCTTGTTCATATATATTTTTATGTATGCGTGCAATTTTTTTCTTATACAATGTTTTTACTGAGATAATTTGCATAACATAAAATTCACCCTTTTAAAGTATAATGTTCAATTTTTATTCCTGTTATTTTCACCTTAACATTATTTTATTTTATTTTATTTTTATTTTTTTATTTTTTAAAGATTTTATTGGGGAATTGGGAGAGGGGAACAGCGCCGGGGAATCAGGAAAGGGGAACAGACAAGCTGCTGTCCTTTTGTTCTTCAGTCTAGCTGTGGATGATGTCGCTTCACTGGCCCATGTTGGTATCATCATTGCGCTCTTCCCTGGGTGAGGCAGTTGCTCACAGGCCATTGGACAGCGGCTCACGGCGGCTCACAGCAGTTCACAAAAGCTCATGCCATCTGCCAGCCAGCCCCACTGCGGCCTACCCTGTCACTGGTGACTCACAGCAGCCCCGCTCCAGGTCAAGCTGTTGTTCACCATCTTAGCTGTAGAGGGCAGTGTCACTGGCTCTCATGTGGGATCCAAACAAGGGCCCTGCTGCTCAGAGCTGGTGTTCCCAAGCCAACTCCTATTTTTTTTTTTTTTAAGAATTTTTCTATTATAATTGACATTCAATATTATTTTATATTAGTTTCAGGTGTACAGCATAGTTGTTAGACATTTATATAATTTATGAAGTGACCTCCTCAATAAGTCTAATACCCACCTGGCACTATATATAGCTATTACAATATTATTGACTATATTCCCTATACTGTACTTTACATCCCATAACTATTTTGTAACTACGTGTACTTCCTAATCCCTTCACCATTTTACTCAGCCACCCAACCCTCCACCCATCTGGTAACCATCAGTTTGTTATCTGTATCTATGAGTCTGTTTTTGTTCATTTGTTTGTTCTTTAGATTCCACATATAATTCAGATCATGTGGTTTGTCTTTCTCAGCCTGACTTAATGCACTTAGCATAATACCCTCTAGGCTATCCATGTTATCGCAAATGGTAAAATTTCATTTTTCTTATGGCTGAATAATGTTCCATTATATATATGTACCATCTCTTCTTTATCCAATCATCTGTTGATGGGCATTTGGGTTGCTTCCATATCTTGGCTATTGTAAATAGGGCTGAAGTGAACATAGGTGTACATATATGTTTTTAATTAGTGTTTTGAATTTCTTTGGATAAATACCCAGAATTGGAATTGCTGGGTCATAAGGTAGTTCTAGTTTTAATTTTTCCAGTGGATGCACCCACCAATTTGCAGTCCCACCAACAATGCACAAGTTCCCTTTTCTCCACACCCTCACCAACACTTGTTTTTGATTGATAATAGCCATCCTGACAGGTGTGAGGTGATAGCTCACTGTGGTTTTAACTTGGATTTCTCTGATGATTAGTGATGCTGAGCATCTTCATATGTCCATTGGCCATCTGTATGTCCTCTTTGAAGAAATGTCTGTTCAGGTCCTCTGACCATTTTTTTTTTTTTTTTTAAAGATTTTATTGGGGAATTGGTGGAGGGGAACAGCGTTGGGGAATCGGGGAAGGGGAACAGACAAGTTGCCGTCTTCTTGTTCTTCAGTTTAGTTGCGGAGGATGTTGCTTCACTGTTGATATCGTCATTGCGCTCTTCTCAGATGAGGCAGATCGGTCGCTGGCCTCTGGATGTCGCTCATTGCGGCTATTGGCAGCTCACGCTTGGCTGCCAGCCGCTCACGCTGGCTGCGGGCCACTCACTGTAGCCTATGGCAGCCCACTGCAGCAGGGGCTGCAGCCCACACCATCACCGGGGCTCGCACAGCCCAGCTCCAGGTGGAGCCGTTACCAGCTGTAGAGGGCAGTGTCACTGGCCCTCATGTGGGATCCGAACCGGGGCCGCTGGCATCCCAAAACCAGCGCTTAACCAATGCGCCACTCGGCCGGCCCTCTGACCATTTTTTAATTGGATTATTTCGATTAGTTGAGTTGTATGAGCTCTTTTTTTTTTTCTCCTTTCACAGAATTTATTTTACACCTGTTACACCACACAGCATTTAAAACACTGACAGATCAACTCCCTAATAAGATAAAGCAAAGACAAAAGTATTTATCTTATGAGAAACAAGATACACCGTCATTTAGTCTTCAAACATTATTGCACTTTAACTTTCATAAGCTGACAATGTTTTCATGGAACAATCTGCAAACAACTAGCTTTAACAGACAAATTAAACAATTTTAAGCAAACGTGACTGTCCTAAATTGTTTATTAGGTTAAGAATTTTACAAACATTACTCATATTAGCGGTAACGGTGAAGCTGGAGAGTATTGCGCCTTCTCCAAGCCGCACGGCGAGAACCACCAATAGTATGGTGGAACTTGTGGCCCTTTCCAAGACCACGGCTCTTGCGGCCTGCAGATGTCAGCCCCCGCATCTCCCTGTGCTTGTGGACTGGTTTGGTGATCCACTGGGTGTCAGGGTTCCGTCTGATAGCTTTATGGAATGGATCAATGAGGATAACCTCAAAGAATTTGTATGTGGAATCTTCACCAACCCAGTAAGAATTCAGGACTCTCAGAGCCCCACAGTGGCGTCCAGCTCGCTCCTCTGCAACAGACTGAAGGCTTCGAGCAAACTTGAGCTGGTTAACGCCGTGATGGACAGGCTTGCCATAGGTCGCACCCTTAGGAACCGGGCGCTTGCGGCCACCGCGGCGCACACGGATCCGATAGATGACATAACCTTGCTTGGCCTTGTACCCCAGCCTGCGCGCTTTATCGGGCCGGGTGGGGCGGGGGGCCCGGTGCAGCGCGGAGAGCTGACGGTACTGCCAGCAGCGCACCCGGAGGAGAAACCGCATCACGTCGGACTGCTTCTTCCTCCACAGCTCCTGGATGTACTTGTAAGCGCCCATCTTGGCTTACCTGATGGCTGCGGCCAGACGGAAAGGAAAGAGCCTTTCTCCCTGTATGAGCTCTTTATAAATTTTAGATATTAACCCCTTATTAGATGTATTATTGGAGAATATCTTCTCCCATTTGGTAGGATGTCTTTTCGTTTTGTTGATGGTTTCCTTTGCCGTGCAAAAACTTTTTAGTTTTATGTAGTCCCATTTGCTTATTTTATTTCCCCTTCCTCTCATCAGATCTCAGCAAAATATACTAAATTACTCAGGATCTCTTGCAGCTAGGATAGCCAAGTGATAAATTCTGCCCAGTGAAACTAAGCTAAGAGATCTAGAAAAACTTTCACTTTCCTGATGTAGGTACTTGCCCTTTTTTGATGCACTAGAACACAGCTCCAAGGCAGGAGCCAATCAATATAGGCTATCCAACTGCTCATAGTGATTGGTTCAGGAATGAGCAATTGATCCAATTTGGTCCCATATGAGAGTGACCACCCCACACACTCTACACCCCAGTATAGAAGCTACCAAATACATGCTTTCTTTTCCCCTCAAGGTGTGATGTGAAAATGGAAAGCATCTGCAGCCATTTTGCTTTCATGAAGAAAATGTCTGGATCTCTGAGGAACACTATAAGGAGCCTGAATTTGGAGGCAACACCAAGATGAGAGAGAGAAAAGACAGAGACAGACAGAGAGAAGGAAATACGTTCAGTGATATTTTTATTTTGGACTCAATGCTCACCTGAAACCAGACAGACCTCAGGCTTTTTCAGTTACTGAGTGTATTAGTCAGGGTTCTCCTGAGAAACAGAACCATTAAGAGCCAAAGATATTTACTGTAAGGAATTGGTTTATGCCATTATAGTGGAGGGAAAGTCCCAAAATCTGCAGGATGAACTGGCAATCTAGAGACTTAGATTGGGCCTCAACCAGAGCAGTGGTAGTTCTAGTCAAAGTCTGAAAGCCTAAGAACCAGGAGAACCAATGGTATAACTCTTATTAAAGGCTGGCAGTCTCAAGACCCAGGGTAAGTCCACATCCCAGGTGGAAGGCGAATGCAGGAAAGAATTCTCTCTTACTTGGGAGAGGGTTAGCCTTTTTGTTCTACTCAGGCCTTCAGTTGATTGGATAAGACCCACTCACACTAGGGAGAGCAATCTTCTTTATTCAGATACTAATTTCAATGTTAATCTCATCCAAAAACACCGGTACAGGAACATCTAGAGTAATGCTTGACCAAATATCTGGGCACCCAATGGCCCAGTCCAGTTGACACAAAATTAACCAGCACACTGAGCAAATTAAATCCTCTTGTGGTTTAATTTCTGTTTTCTTTCACTTGCAACCAAAAATGACTAAATTGACATAGGTGTCATAGGTGTCTACTGTGTGCCAAGCAGTTCCAGGTACACAGAAGTAGTGAAAAGACAGGCAGAGCTTCCAGTATAGCAACATGTGTAGGGAAGCCATTGCTTTTTTTGACAAATGTTTTTAAAGCATAACATTCAGATGACTGCAGCCTGGTTGACACCTTGATTGCAACCTCACGAGACACCTCAAACCAGATCCACTCAGATAAGCTGTTCTAGAATCCCTGACCCTGAGAAATTTATGTGAGATAATAAATATTTTTTGTTTTATGCAATTATGATTTCAGGTAATTTGTAACGCAGAATAGAATCTAACACACACACACACACACACACACACACACACACACACCACAGAAGTATCCACTAATCTAATTTCTATCATCATAGATTAGTTTTACCTGTTCTTGAAATTTACATAAATAAAATCAAACAATATGTACACATTGTGCTTAGCTTCTTCCACTCATCGTTATATCTGTGAGAGACATCCATATGCTTTCATCTAGCAGTAGTCTGTTCTTTGTTATTGCTGGATAGCATTTCATTTCATGAATATACCAAAATTTATCCTTTCTACTATTGGTAGACATTTTATTTTTTTCAAAAATTTGGCTGCATAAATAAAACTGCTATGAACACTCATATATGTATTTTGGTTGGACACATACATTCATTTTTCTTGGATGCCATTTATTTAATGTAATGTGTCTTGCTGCTTCTAATTTTCCCATGCTACGGCCTACCCTGGTATTTTACTTATTAACTTGTCCTGCTGTTCTTTTGAAAATGACTGAAAACTAAACCTTATCTTTTCAACATTTCCAAACAACCTTAAATTTGTACAATTTAAGTACTTACAATGGTAAAGGAATAATCAGAGGACATTCTGTTTTCTTAGTTGTGCAGAAGATGAGTTCTTCATATCTCCTTCATCCCCACAGGTTTTCTTAATCCATGAAATGGAATTTTAAGTCCTTCTAGATTTTTATGTATACAGAACTTATTTTAGTAATGTTTTTGCAGATCCCTGATTAACCCTAGTGAGTGAAACTACTACATAGCACAATTGTCAAATTGCCAATTTTTGCATATGCCAGTAGTTCTCAAACTTTTTGGTCTCAGAACCTCTATGCACTCCTAAAAATTATTGAGGACCCCAAAGATCTTTTGTTTATGTAATTATATGTATTTATCAAGATTTACTGCTTTAAACAAATGAATAGGGCTGGCCAAATGGCTCAGTTGGTTAACAGCTTGCTCAAGAATGCAAGCTGAGCTCTGAGCAACAGCAGTTCGATGCCCAGCCCCAGCTGAGCTGCTGCTGAGCTGCCAACAGGTGGCAGGATGGCTCAGCTAAAAAAAAAAAAAAAAGAATAAAACTTTTACATATTTATTTATTTATTTTAAAATAATAGGGCCGGCCGAGTGGTGCGGTGGTTAAGCGCTGGCTTGGGAAGCCAGAAGCCCTGGTTCAGGTCCCACATATGAGGGCTAGTGACACTGCCCTCAAAAAAAAAAAATAATAATAATAATAATAAAACCATCATGTGTTAACACAACATATTTTTATGAAAAATGATGTGGACCTCCTGAAATCGTCTCAGAGACTACACTCTGGGAACCACTGGTCCAATGAATTCTTTGCCCCAATCATACCATATGAAACAATCATCTCTTATTTTGACTTTTCCACATCATCCATCTTTATTTGATGACAAAACCCTTCTTTCCTAAAGAGAAGCTATTAAAGATGGTTTAGATGAGGCTTGCCACACCCTTTTCCTCACACAGTGATAAAAGTGTGGCCCATGATTAGCAACAGATTCTTGGGAACCCTTATACTAACCTATTAGAAAATTCTAATTCTCTCTCTCTGTCTCTCTGTCTCTGTCTCTGTCTCTCTCTCTCTCTTCCTCTCTCTCTCTCTCTTTCCCCCTACACACAATCATGATTGTGATTCATAGCCTGAAAACAAATTTCTTGTTCGTTAATTGGACAGAGTATTCCCAAGGATGGGAAGACACAATCCCTGATGACATCATTTGAATTATTGGAGCAAGCAATCACTGAAAAATCTGCCCTTCTTCTCAGTTGTGTTAGCCAGTTTGCTTAAGTTAGGTTTCTGTCACTGGCAGCTGGTACACATTGATAATATTTGAACATCAATTGTAATCTTTAATATTTCAGTGTAACATGAGAATTTCAGGTATTGTAGTAGCACAACAGGCAAAGTATTTGGGGGCATTGTATCTTCCGGACATTTAGTCAGTAGTTCCAAAATTTGGCTACACCTCAGAATCAACTAAGAGTTTTATCATAATACAAATTTCTAGGCCCTTCCCAGAATGCTCTGATTATGATTATAAACATTTTGTTTGGGTACTTTCAATAAAATATATTGCTTTTCTCACATAGAGATAGTCCTACCTTGTTAAATTTATTTCTAGGTATTCATAGTTTTTTGATAACTGGAATGGCTTTTTAAAATTCCTCTTTCCAGGAAGTTATTTGTAATTTAAAGAAAAACTATTTTTTAAATTTACCATAAGAGAAATTCTCTTACTAATGATAAACAAACTTTATTTTTGGTAGAGTCTCTTAGATTTTCTTGTTATGCATTCATATCATCTGAAAAATCAAATTTACTTTGTCACTTTATTTCCAATACTTATGTCTATATATTTTATTTTCTTATCTCACTACATTAGCTACAACCTTCAATATGTCATATATAGTGATGATGATAGTCATCTCTTTTAAAACGATAATTACTTTAGTATATCACCATTTAAATGATTTTACTCTTTGTTTAATAAACAGTAAAGATGATGTTTTAGTTAGAATATAATTTAGCCATCTAAATGATTACAAAGAGGCATGTATCTATTAAGAATGCTTCTAGCTGCAAATAACAGAAATCCTAAGACTGGCAGAAGCAAATAGGAAGTTAAATTCTGATTTTGACCAAGATAGAGTAGGGACCAGATTTACCCTCTTGTCTAAAAAGTTTTTTAAAAGGACAAAAAATATACAACACAATCATTTTAAAACATTAGACAATAGGCAGGCTCACTGCCAGGGAGGAAGAACCCAAATAGTTCACAGTCTCCCTGAGTTGAGAAGATTTTACTGTACGTACAGGGAAGTCAAAGAGCCTATAATTCATAGGAAAGAGTACCAAAAAGGAGGCAGCTGCACCAAAAGAAAGCTCTGGAGATTGCAGATTACCTTTGAATCTTCAACTGGCTACTCTTCAGGACATGCATGTGAGAAAACTACCCAAGGCTGGAGAAAGAACCAGCTGAAGGGAGCAGGTGGAATAATTTATTGAGCTCACATTCACAAAGCCAAAACGGAAAAATCTTATAACAAGAAAAAACAAAATTTTAAAACCCAGTAAGTTAATTTAAAAATTGTTAGAGGGCTGACCAAGTGGCGTGGTAGTTAAGCGCTGGCTTGGGAAGCCAGCGGCCCCGTTTCGGGTCCCACATATGAGAGCCAGTGACACTGCCCTAAAATAAATAAATAAATAAATAAATAAATAAATAAATAAATAAAATAAAATAAAATAAAATAATCAATTCACCACTTGGGCTTGGTCATCTCAGTTCAAGAGCTCAAGCCTGGGACAATAGTGTACATTCCTTATATCGTCATTCCAGTTCTGGTTTGAGTCTACAAAAAGTTCCTGGAGCCATGCATATACCCTCTGATTTCCACCTTTGTTAGTTGTATGTGGCTTAGAAAAGCTATAGGAGAATCCAATGATAAAAGCAAAGGCAGGGCCGGCCGAGTGGTGCATTGGTTAAGCGCTGGCTTGGGACACCAGCGGCCCAGGTTCAGGTCCCACATATGAGGGCCAGTGACACTGCCCTCAAAAAAAACAACAACAACAAAAAAAAAGCAAAGGCAAAGTAAACTGTGAGGGTGCAGCCATAAATGGATTACCAACAAAAGGACCAACAGAAATCTCTGATAAAAGGAATGACTAAAGGGATTGTCCCTGAGGACTTCATTGTTTTCAAAAGTGTCCTGATAATCTAAAGCACCTTCTTTGTGATTATTTCTGATCTTTTTCTCTTCGACCAGAATTTGGAATAATGTACATATTTACTTGATACTAATCAGAAAATACATGTTATTTATAATTAAAATGTGTTTAGTTATATTTAATGATCTCATTCCTGAGTTCCTTTTTCATTAAAGTAGCTTTCATTTCTACTATTGCAGTTTTAATAATATGAATAAATAGGTTTGTCCCAGTAGACAGTTACTAAGTCAGTACCTAAACATACTTGGGCCTCTGGCTTTTGTTCAGGCTCTTTGAGTTTGAGTTTGAGTAGAGTACAATTTTACTATGAAACAGTGCAGTGAAATGAAAGGAAGTTTTTGGAGATGATAATGACTTATTATAAAACATAAAGTTATAATTACTACCAAACACAATAGAGCAGCTTATCTATGACTGTAGTAATTACTGGTTTTTGCCATAAGGAAGATAGAAAAGACAGAGAAATAGGGAAAACTTCTTTGAAATATGCAACACCTTTTACATAAATGTCTAATGTATATTATAAAATTCAAAAAAAAATCAATTCATTGAAACCCACCAAGAAATTATATAAATAATAGAATTAGTAAATAGGGTCATTAAAGCAGTTATTACAACTATATTCTATAAGCTTAAGAATGTAGAGAAAAACATAATCATGCTAATCACAGACATGGAAGATGAGTGGGGGAAAGACCAAATAAAATATCTAGAAATAAAAAATGTAATGTCTGAGATGAAAAAAAAAAATTCATTGGATGGGATTAACAGCAGATTAGACACTGAAGAAGAACTTGAAGTGAACCTAAAGACATAGCAACTGAAACTATCCAAAATGACACATAGAAAGAAATAAGACTAAAAACAAAATAAACAGAGAACTTCAGTTAGGTATGGGACCTCTGTCAGCCACCTAATATATGTGTATTTAGAGTCTTTGAAGAAAATAAGAGAATGGAAGGGGGAAAGGAGCACAGAAAAAAATTGCAGAAATGAAAGCCAAAATTTTTCTAAATTTGATGAAAACAATAAAGCCATAGATCAAAAAACTCGACGGCCCCCAAGTACAAGTAATATAAGAAAACTACACCGAAGTATATGATAATCAAATTGCTTAAAACCAGTAACCTAGAGAAAGCCTTAAAAGCAGCCGAGGAAAAATGAAACTTTATATAGAGAGGAGCAAAAATAAGAATAATATCAGACTTCTCATTGGAAACAATGAAAGTCAGAAGTTAGTACAGCAATATCTTTACTGAAAGAAAGAAAAAACTGTCAACTTGGAATTCTATGCCCAGTGAAAATACCTTTCATAAATGAAGGCAAAATGAAGGCTTTGTCACACATAGCTGAAAAAATTTTTCACTTAGTAGATGTGCATACAAGGAATGTTAAAGGAAGTCTTTCAGACAGAAGGAAAATGTTGTATATACAAAAGAATGAAGAGTACACTTGGTCCTCTATATTCACAATTTCCACATCTGATGATTCAACCAATCGTGGATTGAAAATATTTGGAAAAAATGTTACATTGTTGCTGACATGTACTATGTACTATGTAGTTAGGACTGTGATGGTTGCATCTGTACTGAACATGTACAGATTTTATTTTCTTGTCATTATTTTCTAAACAATACAGTATAACACTATTTATATGGCATTTGCATTGTGTTATGTATTATAAGTTATGTAGACATAATTTAAATCTGGAGGATTGTGTAGCTTATATGCAAATACTATGCCATCTTATATAAGGGACTTAAACCTCTCAGGATTTTGGTATCCATGGGGCCCCTAGAACCAACCTCCCATAGATACCAAGGGATAACTGTGCTGTAAATATGTAGGGAAGTATAAACAAATAGGGATTTATTTTTCTCACATAACAAAAAGATTGGAAACTGATACTGGGTGACTTTAATTCAGCTGATCAGTCTTCAAGGATTCCAGTTCTTTTCATTCTTCACTCTGCCATACCTGATACTTGGATTTTTCATTCAAAAGTTTGTTGCCTCAAAGAGGCCTTTTCTTAAAGTGTTTCAATTCATGTATTAGTGAGGGAAAAACCTTCTTAGAAACTTCTCAGGAGACTTCTTCTAAAGTCTTTTAGCTGAATTGGGAGGCTGTATAGTGAGTAGCTTGCTTTCCAGCCTCTTCAATGAGAGGGAGGAAAAAGAAAGGATGGTTGAAATAGTGGTTGGGTTAACCAACTAACAGTGCTGCCACAGAATATTAACTAAAGGTGTTAAGCATATGTTTGGAGTTGAGATGAAACTCAAAGGGCAATTATCTGTCATTTTATGTAAGGACAATTTATTAAAGCAGGGGCCCAAAGCACAAAGATAGGGTTCCACAAACAATTTGGAGGAATAGGACCCCTGTCCCCTACAACCTTAGGCATATCTGGGACCTATAGGAGTACAAGATTCTGTTCTTTGTGGCTACTCTTTACCAAGCGCATAACAAATCCAAACAAGTCACCTCAAAATGGAGCAGCTTCACCAGGCACTTCTACCTGAGTATATCCATTATCTAACCATCAGCCCAAAGCTGTTCAGAACTCTTGGACACCCATGGAACACTCCTTTCCTTCATTGATACTAAGTGAGGCAAAGAAGGGAGAGCAAATCAATTGTCGACCTTTTCCCCTCTTCCTTTTTATCTCTTTTCTGTTCTCCAGGTCAAGAAGGATAACGTCAATAAGAGAATCCTAAATCATTGCCTTTGTTCTCTCTTCTTTCCTATCTAGACTTTGGTTAAAGCCATCTGCTACTTAGAAAAGTTAAAGAAACTTGATTAGGGCTTTAAAATTAAATCAAATTCATTTCTCTCAGACTTTGGATCTTAACTTTAGATGCTACTGACTTTTCCAGTCCAAAGATAACAATTTGTATATATATTATTAAGCAAAGAGGTCTGGAAAGAGAGCAGTAAGTTCAACTGCTGTAGGAAAGATAAAAATAAAGAGGATATTATCATGTGCTTTGGGACTAAAGAAAAAAAAAATCTCATCAGCTTAAGCAAATTGTAGTTATTAGCCCAAGAAATTGAGATACAGAGAAAACCAAAGATAGGAAAAATCTAGATTGAGCTCTGCTTCTTCCCTCTGAGTTATGACATTTAACACTCAATATGTTTCTTTTATCCTTCTGTTAACATACACACCCATTTCTTTAGAGAATTCTCCTACTTAGTAGGACCCTGTAGGTCTCTTAATTATAGGTTTCTCTTTTCTCTAACAACTTCCCTTCACCGTTACCAAAGTGGAACAAATATGACCCAGGATTAGCCAATCATAGTATCCCACCTCTTATAGTCAACTATTGAAGAGTGGACACATGACACTGGCAGAGCCAATCAAAATCCTTCCCTGAAATTGATATATCGGTATTGAGAGAGGGCAATTCTCTATTGGAGTTACCAAACTTGAAAGATGTGAAATTAGAGTTGTTGGAACCAATTTCCCCAGAGGCCTATCTGGAGTAGTAAAAAAAATGAGGCCAAACCACTGAAAGAACAGCAGAAAGCTAGGGAAAGAAGAAAAGACTTAATTCATTGTTTGAGCCCTGAATCCAGTTATGCTTTAAGCCAGAGTCTGCCCTGGAACCACTCAAATATAGGAACAAATACATTAAGTTAGGATTCTCCTATTTGCAGTCAGAAGAGCTCTAATTAATGCACATTGTTATTCCCCAGCCTTGTCTACATCTTTAACCTGAGAAAAGGGATGAAAGACTATACTAAATGATTTGTACCAGCTGAGGAAGATTGAAGTATTAAAATCACCCAAATAGGAGGGGTATTACTTCCCTTTTTCACCACCTGCAACATATTCCTTCCAGCATCAGGTACACATTTAGTACACATTTGAGGACTCATTTTGAGAACAGCACAGTATTGTAGTTTGGGGTTTCATGGATGATTATATTACTATATTTTCTAAGACAGCTCTTGTTTTCTCTCCAGTGTGTAACCTATACAAATTTTTCTTTTTTTTTTTTCTTCTTTTTTCTTTTCTTTTTTTCTTTTTTTTTCTTTTTTTTTTTTTTTGAGGGCGGTGTCACGGGCCCTCATATGTGGGACCCGAACCAGGGCCGCTAGCTTCCCAAGCCAGCACTTAACCACTGCGCCTCTTGTCCGGCCAGCAAATTTTGCTTTTTAAAGACAGGTTTTACTTTTATTGTGCTACATTTTCTAAAGATACTTAGGATCAGCATGTTTTAGAGTCCCCTGATCTGGTAGTTTTTAATGAAAGTCAATGAAAGAATGTAAGCCACATAGCAGCAAAATTCCTAAAACGCAATTTAATTCTCCTAAACAAAGGGGACTTGCATTACTCTTTATGTGCTCAAGAGTGATTGTTTCAGAGATTAGAATGAATTTATAAAGTGACCTTGAAGCATGGTATTTTATAAATGGCAGAGAACCTTGGAAAGTGGGTGAGAAACAATTAGCATTAAGTGTAGGCTTGTTGTGAAGCAATCTTTTTACTAGGTAACCCAAATGTGTGGGCTTCATCAGCCTAGGACTACTAATTTCAACCATGTGTCCATTAATACTAAAACAAATACTCAATCCTCATTCCTCTGATTGCAAGTCACCTCTTCAGTGTGGCCCAGTGGGAGGGGGCTGTCTATTGAGGGGTGGAGAATAGGTCTGTAATTGTCAGCTGCTCTGGCCTTTTCACCTTGTGGTCTCTCTCAGGGACCCTGATGAGATCACCACTGCAGGAGACACCTTTGTTCCCCACTGGTTTTCTCCATGGTTACCCCCAGTCTGATGTCAGAGAAGGCGGCATTGCTATTCCATTAGCTTCTCTCTCCCACTTGTGGCAGTCTTAATCAGGAATCAAATTAATTTAAACAAAAAAGCCCTGTATTGAATAGATAGAAGAAAAACACAGAATTCAAGGATAGGACGTGCAGCCCAGCCTCATAAAAGACAGAACAAAAGGGATTAGGGAGTGGTCAAGTACAATGGCAGGTATCTTCTATCTCTGTATCTTCTCCTGGGGCCTCTTGTTCACCTGGGCACCAGTTTCATTCTCCTTCTTCTGTCCTGACTTTCTTTACTTTTCCATTCACATGTGGAAAATGACTGCCCCAGCTCTCTTGATTCCCTCTCCATTTTCTCTCACAGGAAATTTCCCTAATGAATTTCTTGTACATTTAATATTATCTTGATTTTTTTCAGGGGACCTGGACTAACACATCCAGTATGAATACATTCTGGATTATTCCATCTTAATGACTACAGTGTGAAAAGCAGCAATAGCCCTGAGCTGTCACAATGTGTAGTCTCCCCTCCAACATTAGGTGAAGTTCATGCCTGTGGCTCCTTCTCAGGGTTCTCTCATTAAAAAACAATTGGAAAAAATTTCCATAACTAAATTTATAGAGGAAAGAACAGGTTTTCCTTCAAGGTCTGTAAAAGATACACCCAATTTACAGTATCAAGCACATAATTTCTTGATCTAAAACTACTATATATTTGAGTTCATTTACTGTATTCAATTTTTCTGCCAAGGACAATGGGTGGATACTTTGTAGATATCTACATAATTTAAAAACAAAGTGTTAGTTTTCCAGAACAGAGAGCAGTTGATTTCTCAATGTGTATCAAAATCTTCACTTCGGAGCAGGAAGAAACTGCTCGTAACTTTTTTAAGTAACAGTTTTTATTCAGCTTTAAAAATCTCAAAATCCAGTCCCTATCAAGACAATCCATTGCACATACATTGTCTCATGTAGTCCTTAACAAAATAACGTCTTTCATTCATCTCCATTTTACAGAAGAAGAAGCTGCATTTCAGAGAAATTAGGAAATGTGCCCAAGGTTGCTTCACTGTTACAGACAGAAATTTAACCCAGCTTCTCAAGTCTTTCCACTGCGTTCAGAGATACCACTGAAAATTTAGTTTGCTAAAAATCTTTGTTATCAATAGTATATGGACCTTTAAGCACTCTTGCCTGTCCTTTTTGTTACTTAAGAAAAATGAATGTTCTGCTTGGTTGGTCACAATAGTTGAATATACATAAATGTTTGCTATATACTTCTTAAGTTTCTGACACATTGAAAAAACAAAAGCCAGATTTTCTCTTCCTCTTCCCCTTCACTGAGGCCCACCCACAACTAAGATTGAACACAGCACCTTGAGCTCAGAGGCCACGAGCTGCCCTAGGGATGCCAGATGGTGGCTGTAGCCCTCCACAACGAAGATTGAAGAACAACTTCCCCAATTCCCCAACACTGTGCCCCTCCCCCAATTCTCCAATAAAATCTTTTAAAAAAAGAAAAGAAAGGAAAACTGTATTAAAATTGTAATACTCAATATATGCCTATAATGAAAGATGAATGCAAGTCACTTTGACTTCTGCAATTACAAGGGGTGCTCAAACCATCAGCATCCAGACACTTTATGGCAAAGTACTGCTTGAGCAATGTTGACCAAAGTGTCAACTTGTATACATTTTTTTTGGCACCCCCGGTATAGTTTTGTGTGTGTATGTATGTTCTAGTTCTGTTCACTGAGAGGGTATAGAAGCAACTTATTCCTATAGCAATGCGTATATATAATGGTATATTTCTAGATACCATTATCCACTAAAAAGAACCAGGGTTCCTTGAAGAAATGGCTGACTCCTGAGCAGGTGCAGGGAAAATACAAGAGGTGTTTGTAACATTTTATGACACCAGAGAGTAAAAACGTTCTCAAAGAATGATGAGGAAATGCTTACAGTCACCAGTCTGTAAGCATTGCCCGCTGGCCAAGTCTGGGACAATTTGAATATCAAAATAAATAATGATAGGGCTGGCCGAGTGGCGCAGTGGTTAAGCGCTGGCTTGGGACGCCAGCGGCCCCAGTTCAAGTCCCACATATGAGGGCCAGTGAGTGATACTGCTCTCAAAATAAATTAAATAAATAAATAAATAAATAAATACTGATAATAACAGATTGTAACCCTGTGAGTAATAGAGAAATCCCGAGTCCATACTGATTATTTATTTATTTATTTATTTATTTACTTGGGAGACAGAAAAACTCTCTTACTTAATAAATCTAGAAGAAATAATAGGATTAAAAAATCCCATTTGATAATCTTCAGAGTAATTTATTCAGGCTAAAAATCACCGGCCGGCCAAGTGGTACAGTGGTTAAGAGCTGGCTTGGGACACCAGCATCCCCGGTTTGGATCCCACATATGAGGGACAGTGACCCTGCCCTCTAAAAAAAAAAAAAAAAATCACTCATGAATGCTAAAACTGGTGAAAATTTTTATTTTTTTAATTTATATTTTTTGAGGGCAGTGTCACTGGCCGTCATATGTGGGATCCCAACCGGTGCTGCTGGCGTCCCAAGCCAGCTCTTAACCAGCGGGCCACTCGGCCGGCCCAAAACTGGTGAAAATTTGACAGTAACATGATCTCAAAGACTCTTGCCACAAAATAATTATTAATTATTTTACAATAGAAAACCTGGCAGACACCATCTTAGCTAAGTGATAAAAGTAACATCATTAATGAAACAAATGGTCATCATATGCCTCCTCATATGATGCCGGGAGACTAGTACAACAGCACTACTGTGATATACCTGCCAAAATGTATAAATTATAAAGATACACCTGACAAAACCCCATAACTAAGAAACGGTCTCAAAGCAACTGGTTTGGGCTTTTCAAAACTGCCAAGGTCATGAAAGCTAACTGAGAAACTGTTTCAGATTGAAGAAGATTAAAGGGACGCGACAACTAAACATAACACATAACCCTGGATTGAATCCTGGACCTCTAAGGGACATTATTGAAACAATAGGTGAGCTTTCAATTAAGTCCGTAAATTAGATGATATTATTGGATCAATGTTAACTTCCTAGTTTTGATTGTTGTACTATGTCATTGCACTCATAGAAATATAAACTGAAATACTAAAGGGTAATGGGGCATCCTGTCTACAATTTATTCTCAAATGATTCAGAAATAATAAGTGTGGGCCCGCCAAGTGGCGCATTGGTTAAGAGCTGGTTTTGGGATGCCAGTGGCCCCGGTTCGGATCCCACATATGAGAGCCAGTGATACTGCCCTTTATAGCTAACAACAGCTCCACCTGGAGCTGGGCTGTGCGAGCGATGGGGACAGTGTAGGCTGCAGTCCCTGCTGCAGTGGGCTGCCATGGGCTACAGTGAGTGGCCGGCAGCCAGCGTGAGCTGCCAATAGCCGCGGTGAGCGACCATCCAGAGGCCGGCGACCGATCTGCCTCATCGGGGAAGAGAGGGAAGAGCACAATGACGATACCAACATGGGCCAGTGAAGCAATATCCTCTGCAACTAGACTGAAGAACAAAAAGACAGCAATTTGTCTGTTCCCTTTCCTCAATTCCCCAACGCTGTTCCCCTCCCCCAATTCCCCAATAGAATCTTGAAAAAAAAGAAAAAAAAGAAATAATAATAAGTGTAAGATCAAGGTGAAAAGTATATGGAAGCTCTGTGTGCTGTTTTGCAACTTTATTTGTAAATTTGAAATTATTTCCAAATAAAAAGCTTTAAAAATGAAAAACTGGGGCCGGCCGAGTGGCGCATTGGTTAAGCGCTGGTTTTGGGATGCCAGCGGCCCCGGTTCGGATCCCACATGAGGGCCAGTGACACTGCCCTCTACAGCTAACAACAGCTCCACCTGGAGCTGGGCTGTGCGAGCCCCGGTGATGGTGTGGGCTGCAGGCCCTGCTGCAGTGGGCTGCCATAGGCTACAGTGAGTGGCCCGCAGCCAGCGTGAGCGGCTGGCAGCCAAGCATGAGCTGCCAAAAGCCGCGGTGAGCGACATCCAGAGGCCAGCGACCGATCTGCCTCATCCGGGAAGAGCGCAACGGCGATACCAACAGTGAAGCAACATCCTCCGCAACTAAACTGAAGAACAAAAGGACAGCAACTTGTCTGTTCCCCTTCCCCGATTCCCCAACGCTGTTCCCCTCCGCCAATTCCCCAATAAAAAATCTTAAAAAAAAAAAAAAATGAAAAACTGTAAATATAGCATTGTATGTTATCTGTATTTTAATAAAATTCTTTTTAAAAAGTGAAAAACTGTGGCAGTTTCTTTCCCAAAGAGCTCTAAGAACAGCAAAGCCCCCAAACACCTGTGGGATGAGAAGATTTAGGAAAAATAGTCATTTCAGTTATTTTACTTATGTGTTGTTTTTAAAAGATTTTATTTGCGAATTGTGGGAGAGAACGGCGTTGGGAATCAGGGAGGGGAACAGACAAGTTGCTTTTTGTTCTTCAGTCTAGTTGTGGAGGACGTCGCTTCACTGGCCCATGTTGGTATTATCATTGTGCTCTTCCTGGGTGAGGCAGATTGGTTACCGGCCACTGGACAGTTGCTCATGGAGGCTCTTGGCAGCTCACATCTGCTGCCAGCCACTCACGGTAGCTTATGGCAGCCCACTGAAGCAGGGTCTGTAGCCTACACCATCCCCAGCAACTCATGGCTGCCCAGCTCCAGGTCGAGCTGTTGTTCACCATCTTAGCTGTAGAGGGCACAGTGTCACTGGCCTTCATGTGGGATCCAAACCAGAACCCTCCTGCTCAGAGCTGGAGTCCCAGGCCAGCTCTTAACCAACGCGCCACTTGGCCCACCCCATTTGTTATTTATGGCTGCATAATAAACCACTCTAAAATTTAGTGGCTTCATTGTATTATCTGTCATGGCTCTTTGTATTGATTGGCCTCAGCTGGACAGTTCTGCGCCATTTGACATCAGATGGGGACTCCACAAGGCTGGAACATCCAAGATGGCACACTTACATGCCTGGTGCCTTGATGACGATGGCTGGAAGGCTGGGCTCCAATGAGCTACTGGAATGGCTGGGCCTCTTTCTCCATGCAGTCTCAGGGTCTCTCCTTTCTACATGGCCCCTCTCAGTCACCTCTTCACGTGACCTCTCCAGGAGGACAACCAGATTTTTTACATGACAGTTCAGGACTCTTTTCAAAAGCACAAAAGCAAAAGTTGCCCAGTACAGCTGGCCCTTGAACAGCTCAGGTGTTAGGGGTGTCAACCCCCTTTATAGTCAAAAATCCATATATAACTTTTGACTCCCCAAAAACTTAACTACAGTATTCTTAAGGCTTAGGTCTAGAACCTGCCAATGTCACTTTCACTATTGGTTGAAAGGAAAGAAACAAAAAAGTAAGGAAATGTTCTAACATACAAAAAGTAGATGAGCTTTCACATATCCTTTGTCTAGCTTCAAAATTTTGTATGTCATTTTAAATTTAATTGAAATTATTAGTACTTCAAAAAAATTAGTCACAAGACCAATCCAGATTCCAAGTGGGAGAGGACTAGACAAAAGCATGAATAACTGGAAGTGTATTAAGGGCCACCTTTGCAACTTAGCTACTATACCACCGCAGCTAATTTACGGGTCTCCTTGCCAGAAATGTGTTATATTTTAAAATCATATTAGGGCCGGCCGAGTGGCGTGGTGGTTAAGAGCTGGCTTGCGACGCCAGCGGCCTGGGTTCGGATCCCACATATGAGGGCCAGTGACACTGCCTTCTAAAAATAAAAAATAAAAATAAAAAATATCGTTTAAAAAAATAAAAAAATAAAATAAAATCATATTAAACAATTCTTAGAAAAGCCAATTATGAACCAAAGCAAAATAGATTGAAGCTGAGATGTGCTATAGTCTATAGATTTTTGTATGTTATCTCTTCTTTCCTCATCTGACCAGTAGGTAACTTTGTGGTTGTTTCTTGTGATTTTTAAAAACTTGGTTTCTCTCCTCATTACAACCTTATCATGTGTGAGCAGTAAACTAACTACCTTGACTATATTTGTATTAACTCTGTATATTTCAAGGATGGATTGAAATAACCAAATGGATTTTGATCATAATGTTTTTCCACTATGATGAACTGAAGTTTCAGCAGCTTTATTGAGACAGAATTTAAACACTATGAAAATCATATGTTTAGAGTATACAGTTCAATGTTTTCTTCATATGTTTACAGTGTTATGTAACTATCACCATAATCAATTTTAGAATTTTTTTCATCATCCCCAAAAGAAACAGGTTACTTGTTTTCAGTCATTCCCCATTCCACCACCCCTACTCCCAGTCCTGGGCACAACTAATCTACTTTCTGTCTCTATTGATTTATGTATTTTGGACAATTCATATAAATGAAATAATACAATATGTGGTCCTTTGTGACTAGCTTCTCTCAATTAGCATAATGTTTTCAAGGTTTATCCATGTTGTAGCATGTACTTCACTCCTTTTTATTGCTGAATAATATTCCATTGCGTGGTTATACCACCTTTTGTTTATCAATCAGCTATTCATGGGCATTTTGACTGTTTATATTTTAAGGCTATTATGAGTAATGCTGCTATAAACATTCATGTACATGTTTTTGTGTGGAGTTGATATCTGGATCCATTAATAGTTTAAAATATTTTATAATATGTTGATTTTATATAGTCAGTTAATTTTATACAATTAATTATGTATAATTAATTATATTTATATGTTTGATTAAATATATTTTATTAATATACCTGGATCCATTGATAGTTTTATGAGAAAACTAATGGTTATTTTCCAGTTATTAGACTTCTCTCTAATATATAGTGAACTGCAAATAATGGTTAATTTGGGAGAAGGGGATTAGGGAATTTGATGGGAACTTTACTTAAAGTATAGAGGAACTTAAGCCCTTAGATGCTGAAGTGTAACTTCATGGTTTAAAATCCTGATTCTACCACTTACTAGATATGTGACCTTAGGCAAGTTATTTAACCTCTTGAGCTTCAGTTCCTTTGTCTGCAAAAGAGCGGAAAATATAATAACTACATCATAAGATTGTTGTGAGGATTAAATAAAATACCTCTAACCCTAGTGCTGGGCACATTTTAAATATGTATTAATTGTTAGTAATTGTTATCAATAGTTTATATACTGCTGTATTTATACATCTTTATAATGAACATAATTGCTTTTGAAATTTTAAAAACAATTTAAAAATGTGTGAAGTCAACCTTAATTTTGCATGTGTACTGCTTTAAATGCATTCTTACATTTAAAACCATGCTTTAAGCTGGATAATAGAGATTTGACCCTCCTTCCTTGGTGTCTGTGTTTTGTATTTGCTGAGGAAATGGAGACTGCTGACTTAAGGTCTCAACTGTATTTTTCCATTTTATAAATCATGGAGGGAGTATTTCCTGGGCAAAAAAAAAATCATGAAGCTGTGGTGCCATTTAAACCAAAATTGATCCTGAAACAAATAGTAACAATATTAAATTTCCTAGTCTACACAGAGTTACTTTTATTATTCCATTGATCATTTGGATCTTTGAAGGAAAGCATTTCTAACTAAATTTCTTTTTGACCCTTAAGGCATTTTGTTTTCATACAAAGAAACTCTTTTAATAGCCTAGCATCTTGCCAAAGATCCTGTCTCATCTCCCTATAGCTGATTTGAACATTCCATTTAAATTCATTGCCTGTAAAATTAGTAATTATATTTGATTTCTCTAGTGACTCCAATCTTAAATAATGATATCCCTCCAATAAGGCTTGTTCTATTTATAGGGCTTAAAGAGAAATTAGATTTTTAAAAGAAAATAACACCAATACTAGAAATAATTATTAAAATATACTCTAGAAGCCGTATTCTGGCTTGTTTTCTACTGCTTTATCCATGTTTCTGGACAGAACAGGAGAACAGAATAAGGAGCTTCTGAGGCCCTCACTCTGGCTTCTCTCACCCATGTTTGGATGCAACAGGTGACCACTCACTAGGATCTCCAAACAGTATACCAGGGCCCTTTTCCAGACCTCAGGAGACCTGTAGAGATTTAACTTACCAACCTGTAAGTACCTACAAGGTAACAAGTACTGTGCTCAAGGCTACCTTTATGTGTCTGTGTACAACAGCTTTATTGCTATAATTCATATGCTCTGCATTTCATCCATTTAAAGTATACAGTTGAGTGGTTTTAGTGTATTCACAGAGCTGTGCAACCACCACCACAATCAATTTTAGAACATTTTTATCACTTCAAATAGAAACCCCATACCCATTAACAATACTCCCTTTTTCTCCCCAGCCCTAGGCAACCATTGATCTATTTTCTGTCTCTATTAATTTGCATATTCTGGAAATTTCATATACATAGCATCATATAATATGTGTCCTTTTGTGTCACACTTCTTTCATTTGGTATAATGTTTTTAAGGTACATCTATGTTGTAGCATGTGTCAGTACTTCATTCCCTCTTATGGATGAATAATATCCTATTGTACTCCCATTTTGTTTATCCATTCATCAGGTGGTGGACATGTGTTGTTTCCACCTGTTGGTTATTGTGAATAACGTTGTTATGAACACTCATGCACAAGTTTCTGTGTAAACATGTTTGCATTTCTCTTGGATATATATTTAGGAGTGGAATTGCTGGGTCACATGGTAACACTATGTCTAACCTTTTTATTTTTATTTGTATTTATTTTATTGGGGAATTGGGGAAGGGGAACAGCCAAGTTGTTGTTCTTCAGTCTTCGTGGTGGAGGGCGCCAGTCACCATCTGGCTTCCTGTCGGCAGTTCCTGGCCTCTAAAGCTCAAGGTGTTGTGTTCAATTTTAGTTGCAGTTGGGTGTAGCCACCATCCCATGTGGGATTTGAACCAGCAACTTTGTTGTTAAGAGCGCACATGCTACCCAATGAGCCATTCTGGCAGCAACTCAGCTCAAGGTGTTGAGTTCAATCTTTAGTTGCAGGTGGGCGTAGTCCACCATTGAATAGGCAATCCTGTTGTTACACCAGCTGAGCCATCCTTCCACCTATTGGCAGCTCAGCAACAGCTCAGCTAGGGTGCAGCATTCACTGGCCCACGCGGGAATCAAACCGGCAGCCCTGTTGCTCAGAGCATGCGCTCTAAGCCAACTCTTAACCGAGTCACTCCGCCGGCCCTGTTTAACCTTTTTAGAAACTGCCAGACTCTTTTCCAAAATGACCGCAACATTTTAAATCAGGATTGTCTTAAGATCTGCTTGGTATGGAGTTAATTGTTGTTCTATTTGGGTATGGCCTTGGAAACAGGCCTTTGTTGTAAAGGTAAGAAATTTCTGTCAAGATTCTCATTATATTATGATCTGAGGGCCGGCTGAGTGGCATGGTGGTTAAGTGCTGGCTTGGGAAGCCAGCGGCCCCAGTTCGGTCCCACATATGAGGGCCAGTGACACTGGCCTCAAAAAAAAAAAAAAAGAAATGATCTGAACTTAGCCATCGAAAGGGTTTGTGTTTCCAACAGTTTTTAAAATACGGCAATTAGTATTCTTCTGTCTAGAGAGAAAAAAAATATATTATTTATCAAGTTTCCAGAATTCTGTAGACCAGGGGTCCGCAAACTGCGGCTTGCAAGCCACATGCGGCTCTTTGGGTACATACATGTGGCTCTGAATTAAAATTGAAAATTAAAATAGAACTATCATAGTTCCATTTATAAAATTTTTAAAGGATATTATTCACATAACAGTGATTTCATTTGTTTTTTGGTTCTTGAATAATTTTTAAATTGCTGTGAGGGACAGGATTGGCTCTTCTGTCTCAAAAGTTTGCCGACCCCTGGAATAAACTATTATGGAACAACTTGCCTCTTTTCACTCTAACAGGCTGAGCAGGCTTTAGGGGCAGGTGGAGAAACGCACAGTGGTATAAATTGAGGGCAGTGAAGAAGAAAGTATGTCCCCATTATCATAAGGAATTTCTTCTCACAACATCCCTGGTTACAGAAGTCCAAAGTTCATAGGAGCTAATCAATTTTTATTGTTGTCATTCACACTTTAGCACAAATTACTTTAACAATTGCATTTTCTCCCTAATCCCTGGTTAGGTAGTTAGCTTAAACTAAGGTGTTCTAATAGTAGAGGAGGTACTAAAAAAAGGGATGGGAAAGGAATGATTTTAGAGACTAAAAAAGGGAATACTATGAACATTCCATTTATTAGATCATCTCCTCTTCATAACAACTCCATGAGAGAGACACTATTATTTTAACTTTAAAAGAAAGGAAAAAGTCTCAAAAAGTTAAGTAACTTACTGAAGGTCATATAGATATGTGGAGAGCTGGGATTTCAAGTCAAATCTGAGTCCTAACAATCAGAACATCCTCATTCTATTCTGAAGAGAGAGCAGACAGTGGAGTGGGGGGCGTGGGGAAGAAAAAGGAGGGAGCTGGGAGGGAGGGAATGTAGACAGTAGGGGCGTGCCAAAACCAAACTTTGCCTTCTCTACAATTTTTTTGTATGGCCCTGGTTGCCACAAGCACTTGCTGGCAGCACCCCCAACCCCCAGTGGCTCAGCTGTACAGAAGTGATAATGAGTCTGTAAAGACTTCCCAGCTTAGTGGAGCTACTGTGTTTGACTAACTTAGGACTCCAGCAACTGCTGCTGCCTGGGCCACACGCACTCCAGCAAAACTTCCTTATTTGGAAAAGTCTTTTCCATCCTATTTGGGCAGAAAGAATACAATCTCACGTTTAAGAAAAACAAAATGCTTTGGCCTACATCAGAAGGGCACTTGAAAACACATTAAAAAAAACTCAGAAATGCCAAAAAAAATTAAGTATATTTCAAATACTTGGCTCACGTGGAAGGTGGTGAGGGGGGTGGGCGTGGGGTGTGCTTCATCAGAGAGTACAAAGAACATTCACGAATCCCTTTTTCATTAACTCCAGAAGCTGTTTTAGTTAGCAATAAGCTTTGATCACTTTCTATTGGAGTTAAGAAAATATATATTTTGAAATTATCTATGCTGTTGAAGCTGGGAGGGACCTGAGTGGCAGAATAGACTTTCTCAGGTATGGTTTGCACTGCTTCTCACACCCTGAGCAGGGGTTATATTTGAAAAGGCGGGCAAAGTAGATATTTGCAGGATAAGCCAGTGGGATCAGCCTGAGTGTGTTAACTCCTGTCATTCCTGGAAACTGCCCTGGCAGCAGCTTGAGAGAAAGACTAAAAGAGGACACTTCAGTCAAGCCTCAATTCTGCCACGAAATTGCTGGGTGAACTAGGCTGTTTACTTAACCTCTCTGGGTGGACCTCAGTTTGCTCTTCTCTGAGGAGAGGGTGAACTAAATGGCTTCTCCAGAACTGACTTTCTACTTTATGATTTCCCTGATTGTGGAAAGGCCTTGTCTAAGCTAAAGTGTGCAGTAGAAACTGGGTTTCTGATGCCCTCTGCACCCATCCCTCATTTCCTAACTTCTCTCCTTGTACCCTCATGCCCGCAGCCATTCTGGAGCTCAGACCTGTTTTGCTCCTTGGAGTGACCTTCCACAGGACCCATTGGTATACAAAGCCCAGTAAGCCCAACATCCTCCTCAGTGCTTATCAAATCTTATCTGTCC
Organism: Aselliscus stoliczkanus; assembly: GCA_033961575.1. NCBI lineage: Eukaryota > Metazoa > Chordata > Mammalia > Chiroptera > Hipposideridae > Aselliscus > Aselliscus stoliczkanus. Next base: position 133,405,321 of record CM066729.1, read on the forward strand.
CTTGTTTCACTCTCCCAGAGCCTGTTCTCCCCTCAACCACCTGGCCTTGAGTGATGATGGCTAAATCAGATAAAATAACCCTCATTGACATTTGCTAACATGTAACCCCTCTCACACACATTATAAATAATCAGAATATACATGCTCCCTGCTCAAAGGGAGCTCCCTGCATTATTCATTTATGTGGAAGGAGAGTGTTGATGGACGGGTCTCCTGTGCCCCTCGAATTACATTTAAGGTTGGATTGCCTCCTGTGATCAGGGAGACTTGGGGGAAGTTGTCTTATCTTGGCAGGAATATTTTAAACTCAAGATGGAGATTTTGTTTCCCTCTGCATTAATCTGCAGCTAATGCGAGTGAATATTATCCTTGTTTAATTACATCCACTAACCAACTGACACAACTTCCCTGGGGAAGAAGCTTATCCGACTCTGACTCATGCTTTACAGCACGCTGGATTTGAGGAAATGGATAATATACTCCCTGCTGGCTTTGGAATTTTAAACAGAAACCCACAAGCGGCTGAGTCTCCGGCTTACTCCCAAATATGGGAGAATGTGTGCCCCAGCCGTGGTTGCAAGACACAAGCTCAGTGTGACCTAAGACAAAACCCGTGGAGTATGCTGAGTGCCAGGCTTGAAGAGTCAGAGCCAGCATCCACTTAAAGGAAAAGGAACAACCCCAGGAAAATGGATGCAGGCCACAACCCCAAGGACTGCGTCTTGCTGTTGTGATCTTGATGATGTTATGGCAGTGAATATTTTATTTAAAAGTGAAATGCATCGCCAGCACCAGAGACTAAAAAGAAGCATCATCATGGCTTTTAGAGCAGTGCTCACAGGCACAGCAAGTCAGAACAAGAGATGAAATGAGTCCAGCCTTGAGCTGAGCTGGTGAGGTCACCCTGGACTCAGATCATGGTGAAAAACCCTCTGGTGGCCAGTGCGCCCCAGGATTCTCTGAGAAGTGGAGATGTTGCCAGGGTAGAGCTAATTGAGGTAATTGCTCTGATGTCTGAGCTGAAGGTGCAGGGAGCAGTATCCCAGAGCAGAAAGAGATGGCTCCTCAGCTGGAGGCCAAAAAAAAAAAAAAGAGGGTTCACAGTCCCCTTCACCACCGCCACTCCATGGCTGAGCCCCTCCTTCCTTCTGCCCACACCCCCCAATGCTCCATATGCCCACTTACACACTCTCTTCCCCTTCAGGACTGTCTTTATCATTATTATTTTTTAAATCTTTATTTTTATTAAACATGTACATGTGTTCTTTGAGAAATATATAGAAATGTAACAATAACAGCTCCCATTTATGTAGCGTTTTCTTTGCGTAAGATGCTTTACTAAAGCACTTAATGCACATCATTTTATTCAAACTTTATACTATCCCTATGGAGTATGTTTATTTTCATCCACAGATGAAAATTAAAGATTACAGATATAAAGATTAAACTTCAGGGCTGGCCAAGTGGCGCATTGGTTAAGAGCCGGCTTGGGATGCCAGCGGTCCCAGTTCAGATCCCACATATGAGGGCCAGTGACACTGCCCTCTACAGCTAAGATAGTGAACAACAGCTCGACCTGGAGCTGGGCTGCTGTGAGTCCCCCGGATGGCATAGCTGCAGCCCCTGCTGCAGTGGGCTGCCATAGGCTACAGTGAGTGTCTGGTAGCCAGCGTGAGCAGCCAAGAGCTGTCGTGAGCCGCTGTCCAGAGGCTGGCGACCCATCTGCCTCACCTGGGAAGAGCGCAATGACAATACCAACATGGACCAGCGAAGCAATGTCCTCTACAACTAGACAAAAGAACAAAAGAACAGCAACTTGTCTGTTCCCCAGTTCCCCATTGCTGTTCCCCTCCCCCAATTTCCCAATAAAATCTTTAAAAAAAAAGGTTAAAGTTCAGACAGGTGAAGTAACTTGTCCAAACTCATATAGCTAGAACGGGACAAAGGTGAGATTTGAACCTAAATATTTGCTCTCCAAAGGCTGTGTGCTTAAGTGTGACATATGCTGCCTTAAATGATGTTGTATAGTATTGTATGCCAACTGCAACTGAATACGTGGATGGTCACGGGATGTGGAGTATACTGTGGAGGGGAGTCAAGGGAGTTGTGATGGATATGTATGATATGGGGGGGGGAGTGGGGTGGCGAACTGGAGGAGGGGGGTTTTCACTGTGGGGGGTAAAGAGTATAACTATTGAATTGTGTTGTACACCTGAAACTAATAAAAAACATAAAATAAAATAAAAATTTAAAAAAATTAAAAAAATAAAAAGTACAAGGATGGGCCAGCCGAGTGGCGCGGTGGTTAAGCACTGGCTTGGGAAGCCAGCGGCCCCAGTTAGGTCCCACATATGAGGCCCAGTGACACTGCCCTCAAAAAAAAAAAAAAAAAAAAGTACAAGGAAGGGCCGGCCGAGTGGTGCATTGGTTAAGAGCTGGTTTGGGGATGCCAGAGGCCCTGGTTCGGATCCCACATATGAGGGCCAGTGACACTGCCCTCTACAGCTAACAACAGCTCCACCTGGAGCTGGGCTGTGCGAGCCCCGGCAATGGTGTAGGCTGCAGCCCCTGCTGCAGTGGGCTGCCATAGGCTACAGTGAGTGGCCAGCAGCCAGCGTGAGTGGCCGGCAGCCAGCGTGAGCTGCCAATAGCCACGGTGAGCGACCATCCAGAGACCAGTGACCGATCTGCCTCAACCGGGAAGAACGCAATGACGATACCAACATGGGCCAGTGAAGCAATGTCCTCTACAACTAGACTGAAGAACAAAAAGACAGCAACTTGTCTGTTCCCCTTCCCTGATTCCCCAATGCTGTTCCCTTCCCCAAATCCCCAATAAAATCTTTAAAAAAGAAAAAAGAAAAAAAAAAAGTACAAGGAAGAAAGAAATATCAATGCCAATCCATCACTCAAAGGTTACCCTTTTGTTGTCCTTCCAGACTTCTCTTTATATACTTGTGCATGGTGTTTATTTTAACATGATTTTAACAGAATAAAATTTGAGGTTGATTCGGCTTTCAGAAAAAGAGAGAACGAGTCACTCAATGTCATTTATTCAGATTTGTCTTCCCCTTGAAAAGCTCTAGCTCAAGGGAACCTACACTTTGCTGAGTCTTGAGCCCTCTGCTCCTGTCTCCAAAAGGCTTGGGCATCTTGGTAGGAGTGTCATGCCAAGCACACAACAGGCATTCAGTTAATTCTCCCCAGGTCTACATCAGAGACAGGTTCTTCTGTAATCCATGGCCTCTGCTCCGGTGTAGGTATTTAAGAGCTGTGGGTTCCTTCCCTTTCCAGCTGGTGCTGGTGTTGGTGTTGGAGTCAAATAAAGAACCAACCACCCCAACGAGCCTAGAAGTACAGGCATGTCATCACTTCAGCAAAATTAATGCTACTATTGCTGCCCTAAGACTGCCGTTTTAAAGTCCTTGCTGGATTTGTAATCCTGGTCTTTCTCATGGCTGCTGATGAAAGAAGCTCAGGCAGCAGAGACGAATGCATTGTGGGAATGGGGGAAACAGAGCAGGACCCAGATTCCATGGCATTTCTGGGGCTCATAGGAGCTCCTGTCATCTGGTCCATCCAGACCTCAGGGGTCTGCAGAATCACCTACCGCCAATGAAGGGACTGCCTTTGGAGGCAGTGGCATTTCCCTGCTTGGTCATGAGACCTCAACTGAGCCAGCGGAGCAAATGCTTGTCACATCAAAGCAGACCATGGCAGCAGCTAATAGGGACTCAGGAAACTTGTCTTTCCTTCCTACCTCCCACTAACCAGCACCTGCCCTGCCACATACACAGCCACACACATTCTCCAAACAAAGATTTAGAAGAGATATTATAAAGAGGTAAACTTTATGTTATTCACATGTTACTACTATTAAAAAAAAGAATACGAGGGCTGGCTGAGTGGCTCAGTTGGTTAAGAGTTGGCTTAGAGTGCAAGCTCTGAGCAAAAGTGCCGCCGGTTCAATCCCACATGGGCCAGTGATGCTGCGCCCGAGCTGAGCTGTTGCTGAGCTGTCGCTGAGCTGCCAACAAGTGTCAGGATGGCTCAGCTGGTATAACAACAAGATTGCCTTTTCTTTTTTTTTTTTGAGGGCAGTGTCACTGGCCCTCATAAGTGGGACCCGAACCAGGGCCCCTGGCTTCCCAAACCAGCGCTTAACCACCGCACAAGATTGCCTTTCCAATGGTGGGCTATGCCCACTCACAACTAAGACTGAACTCGGCACCTTGAGCTGAGGTGCCACCTGGATGTCTCAGTGGATAGAGCATGCTCTCTTAACAACAAGGCTGCTGGTTTGACTCCCACATGGGATAATGTTACACCCACCTGCAACTAAGATTGAATACAGTACCTTGAGCTAAATTTGAACACAGTACCTTTAGCTTAGAGGCCACGAGCTGCTGACGGGAAGCCAGATAGTGACTGGCGCCCTCCACAACGAAGATTAAAGAGCAACAACTTGCCTGGTCCCCTTCCCCAATTCCCCAACACCATTCCACTCCCCCAATTCCCCAATAAAATCTTAAAAAAAAAAAAAAAAAGAATACCAACCTAGGTTAAATATTCTATTCTCTCTCTTTATTCCCATGACTGTATATTCCTACTGGTTTTTTTCCCCAAGCACTGTAATTCACATTATTGCATGTAATCCCCTCAATTTATGATATAATAAGAGTAGTTGTCATCAGATCCTTGAACCAAGGATTACTAATTTTTTTCTTTTAACTTTTTGTGGAAGTATAACATATACAGAAAAGTGCACAAATCATAAATATACAGCTCTATAAATTTTCAAAAGGCAAACACCCCCAGGTAACCAACACCTAAATGAAGAAGCAGAACATCACTGGCTCCCCAAAAACCCCCTCTTGATCCCTCCCAGTCACTAATCTCTCAAGGGTAATCCCTATACATAGAGCAAAAGCATAGATTAATTTTTCCTGTTTTTGAACTTGCCATAAATGGAATCATAAGTGTGCTCTTTTATATCTGGCTTCTTCCTCTTATTGTTAAATTTGTGATATTTATTTTTATTGTTGTATGTAGTTATAGATTATTTATTCTTATTGCTGTACAGTACTCCATTGTGTCAATTCAACATGATTGATTTATTTATTGTTGGTGGATGTTTGAATTGTCTCTGGTTTTCAGCTATTGCAAATAGTGTCTCTGTGAATATTCTTGTACATGTCTTTTGGTGAACATATGTATTTCTAGAAATGTAATCACTTTTCACGGGGTATGTATAGGTTCAACTTTGGTAGATATTACCAAACAGTTTTCCAAAATGGTTGTACCAATTTACACTCCCACTAGCAATGCATGGACATTCCGGTTGCTCCATATCCTCACCAACACTTAGTGTTGTCTTTTTAATTTTGCCAATCTGGTGGGTGTGTAGAAATATCCTATTGTGCTCTTCATTTGCATTTTCCTGATGATTAGTGAATTGAGTAACTTTTCATATATTTATTAGCCATTGGATATTCTAGGGACTTTTTCAAGTTTTTTTCTTGGTTATTAAAGTAATATGAGTTAATTGAAGGAGGTTTGGCAAATGCAGAAAGGAATCATGATAGATTTATATCACGTCAATTTACCTAAACTGGAACAATACTTTTCAGAATTCCTTTCCTTGTCTGCTTCTGGGCTAGGGTTGACCACAAGAAAATTTGCACAAGATTTGGAGGGCAGAAGCAATGCATCCATGTTTATGCTCACAAGGTCAGTACAGAGTCAGGTGCAGCTACAACTCATACAAGTCATCTCAGATCTGCTGGCTCACATTGTTTGCATGGGACAGCAATTGGGTCCATGGTTCCTTTGGTTCCAACTTTTAGAACTCATCTTACAGCTTTCAACTCCTGGCCCAAATGTGTGTTTAGCTCCAAGATAAAGGACCCGGCTGCTTTTGCAGGCTACCCACATCATTGAAGTTGGAGGGTTTTGAGGCAGGAAGAGACTGATATAGGCCTCAATTCACCCTCGTGGGCACCACATCAGTCTTGCAGGTTCCAGTTTGTCCATGCTCTTCCATACTTCATGACTATTCCTCCTTCCTTGCTCTCCAGACTTCAGGTCCAGCACCAGAAACACAAGCCACAGTCACATACAAGCTGTTTAACGAGCTCCCACAATTACATCAATGTCAAATCCCTATAATAAACCTCTTACTCTGTCATCCCTACTAGTTCTGCTTCTTTGATTAAACCCTGGCAGATACAAGCATTAAGAAGAAAAGCAAATTCACCTTTAATCCCACACCAGCAGGGACCACTGTTAACATTTCAATGTGCATTCTTCCTGCCTGGAATATTTCAGTTGAAGAGCATGAGCCCAGGAGAGATTAAAGACTGCTCAGAGCTCAACTAGCTGGTGGCAAAGTTAAGCCTTCAGAAGGCTGGTTTCATCCCTGCGAATTTTGTACTGCTTTTACCCTGTCTTGGAATCTGAGCGACCCTTTACTCCTCCATTCTTCCTGGAGGCTCTCTAGCTCTGAGCACAGGCTCTGAGCCTGAGAGATGGTTTTGGACACATTTTTCTAGACTTTACCGACACCTGCTTTTATAGCTTCCACATTTTGTTCTGACCAAATTGCAGGAGTTCCACCTTTCTGTTCCTCTTCAGGAAAAAAAAAAAAAAGTCTTTTAAAATTAGAGTCCTTTGTGTCATCTATATCCAGAGAACTGACTGAGAAGTGATGGCCACCAGGGGGCCAGAGAGAGTGTCCAAAGCCCTCTCCTCCCTGTCAAACATCCCCAGACGTCAGCTAGAGATACACTCCTTTGATTTAAGCATTGCTACCTCAAGAATTTTCTTTTAAAATATAAGTACTCCTGAGAGAGGTAACACATAAAATTCTTAATTTTTCATAAGGAATAATTTCCCACTTGCAAAGCTAAGTGATATGATATTGATATGGGCCAAGCAAGAAGCGCCCCCCACACACACACACACTGAAAAACTTTAAGGTTTCTTTCTTTTTTTTTTTTTTTTTTGAGGGCAGTGTCACTGGCCCTCACATGTGGGACCCAAACCGGGGCCGCTGGCCTCCCAAACCAGCACCCAACCACCGCACCACTCGGCCAGCCCTAAGGTTTCTTTCTTATAGGGATTTTCCTTTTCCTTTTTCTTAAAGTTTCCTTCTTCCCAGTTTTTAAGCTCCTACCCTCTGAGTTAGATAATTACCCTAAAACTTGTGATTCATACTCATTGATTGTGATCATTGAAGACTAAAGTTCTTTCCAACCCATTCTGGGCCCAGGTCCTGGACAATTGACACCACCTGAGTGACCAGTTGAATGGCCACAAGCTCCATAAGAGCTGACGGATTTTCCATGATGTAGAAATTTATTAATTAAAACCTATTTCTCCTCATTCAGGGGCCTTGGGAATATACAGATGGTACCCCAACAAGATTGCCAGTCCCAACCAAAGAAACCAATACTGTCTTCCAGGCAGATCTTGAAAACCCTTCCTCTCATCTAAGATCAGATAGAGCGAGAGTTCTGTGAATCCCCCAATAGATGGGGACAGCTCCAAACCCCTGCCCAGCAGGAAGTTTACAGAAGAAAAGACCTTCTGTCCCTCATCTTCCCATAGAGATTTTATGGGGATCACATCTCTCAAGGGGAAAACATGGCAGGCAGTCAGAGGCAGGCATTGGGTCTCTGCATTACTGCACGTCCCACAGAATGTGACAGCCCAAAAGACCTCCTCTTTACACCCAAAACTTCCCCTTTTCGTTGTAATTATCTACCCCTATGAGGAAACAAATGGGTACAAAATACCCAACTAGATTAGACCAGTTACTCACACATGCGCAGTAAAGGACAACAATCTTCATTTCACCTGGGCCTCATTATACCATCATTATAATAACATATATATGCCCGGAAGTTCATTAATATCATTATAAAAGGCTGAATTCTGGGAAGGAACATTCACAGTCTAAAAAGGTATCAACCAAGTGGTCCCACACCCAGAGAGGAACAGCCCATTCTAGAGAAAAAACGGGATAAAAAGTCCAAGTCCAGGGCCTTTTGAGCTCCTTCTTTTGCTCAGCCCACTCCAAACTCTTTGGAGTGCACTTTTTCACCTCATAATGACGCCGTTGGCCCATTGGGCTTTTTGAGCCTTTTGAGTCAAGCTTCTGCTCAGGTCCACTCCTATCCTTTTGGAGTGTACTTTCTCTTCTAATAATGGGCCGTTGAACCACTGCTTTCTGCTGGGACCCGCTTCTACTTCTTTGAAGTGTACTTTTTCTTCTAATAAACTACTCTTTCACTACTTTCCCTCAGTATCTCGTTCAATTCTTTGCTCGAGACGCCAAGAACCTGGACACCACACTGAGGAGGGCCCATCCTCCAGCATCCGGAGCAGCTAGGATTCCCAGTTTTGCACAAGGCCCAGTCTGGGAATCTATCCCGGGCTCCACTAGATTCGACCTCCGGTGTGAGGGCCAAGCCAGAATGGCTAAGATTCACAGTTTTGTTCGAACTCAGGGTTCAACCCCCAGTGTGGATACCAACCCTGGCCATGGCTTCTGAAGGCCCACTCTCCAGTAACAGTATAAAAGGCTTTGGTAGAGGGCAGACTGGGCAGGGAGTGGCCAAGGAGAGAAACCCAATGCAATGTTGCCTACTTTGCAATTTAGCTGAGACCTCCTGGACTTTGAGTTTTACAAGCACAAGAGTCAAAACGGTTTTTCTGCTCAAACCTGAGAGTTGGGCCTAGGCTCTGCTCCTTACCTGGAGGATGGATCTGTTAGGAGGACAGATTTGCTTCCCTAAGAACAGAATCAAAACAGGAACAACTAGGGCTGCCAGAGTGACTCAGTTGGTTAAGAGTGTGAGCTCTGAGCAACAGGGTCACCGGTTCATTTCCCACATGGGCCAGTGAGCTGCGCCCAAGCTGAGCTGCCACTGAGCTGCCAACAGGTGGTGGGATGGCTCAGCTGGCGAGAGAGCGTGCTCCTAACAACAAGGTTGCCGGTTAGACTCCTGCATGGGATGGTGGGCTATGCCCGCCCGCAACTAAGATTGAACACGGAACCTTGAGTTGAACTGCCCTGAGCTGCCAACGGGCAGCCGGATGGCGAGTGGGCTTGGAGCTAAGCTAGCTGCACTCTCCACAACTAAGACTGAAGAACAACAACTTGTCTGTTCCCCTTCCCCAATTCCCAATTCCCCAATAAAACCTTAAAAAAAAAAAAAAAAAAAGGAACAACTAGAGATGGAGTGTAATAGAAACTAGTGTTGATGGGAAGAAACTGATGACACACTCTCTCCCAGCATGTCAGTTCTGCCTGGCTAGTTTCTTGAAGAGGAACTAAAAGTGGACCTTGTAGTTAAGGTTTCTTGCTGCTTTTTTTTCTTTTCTCTTCCAACAGCTATAGATACTGTTGGCCTCTTTCCTGGTATGGTTCTGTCACTGCCTCCCCGCTGCCCCAAGTGGAGAGAACATTTACCCCAAATGTTGGCTACTGAGCTGTGTGCCCCAGACTGGCAGGGAGGCCACAGCCCAAAGCACAGGAGTGCCCAGGGGTAACATTATCCTGTCAGAGCTAAACAAGGAACTGAGTGTTTAGAATAACTTCAAGAAAGTCATGGGCGTTTCCTCTGTCAGGGAAACAAGAAACCACAGTGAGATAATGGATAGCTATATTCAGGTCACAGATTATCAGCTGCCACTGCTGCTTCCTGTTCAGAATTCTATGAAACTTCTTTCTAGTCATGCAGTCTCATGGATTCTGCGAATGTAGCAACATTTAGTGATGTGGGCTTGGGAGCTCTGCCTGGAGATCTGACATAACCCAGAAATGGAACTGTTCCTTCCGGATGAGACCTGAGGGACCTGTTCCTGGTGGAGTAGGTGGTGGGTGGGGGACCAATAGTGAGAATAACTATTACTGTAATCTTATTATTTTTCAGGATCTTGGACTAAGAGATTTTTGTGCACAATCTCATTTGACTCTTAAAACCACCTTATGCAAAAGACAAGTGTTGGGCATGACATGGAGAGAATGGAACCCTTGTGCTCTATTGGTAGGAATGCAAAATGGTGCAACCAGGGCCGGCCGAGTGGCTCAGTTGGTTAAGAGCTTGCTCAAGAGTGCAAGCTGAGCTCTGAGCAACAGCAGTTCGATGCCCAGCCTGAGCTGAGCTGCCGTTAAGCTGCCAATAGGTGGCAGGATGGCTCAGCTAAAATAAAATTTTAAAAAATGGTGCAACCACTACAGAAAATAGATAGTGTGGCAGTTTCTCAAAAAATAATTAAAAATAGAACTACCATATGATCCAGCAATCTTACTTCTGGGTATTTTCCCAAAACCATTAAAATCAGGATCTTGAAGAGGTATCAGCACTCTTATATTCATTACAACACTGTTCGCAATAGTCTAAATGTGGAAACAACCTAATGTCTATTGAAGGGTGAATAGATAAAGAAAATTTGGCATATACATCCAATGGAATATTATTCAGCCTTAAAAAGGAAGGAAATCCTCAAACTTTGCAACATGGTTGCCTTGAGGACATTATACTAAGTGAAATAAGCCAGTCACAGAAGGACAAATCCTGTATAATTCTACTTCTATGAGGTATCTAAAATAGACTCATAGAAGCAGAGAGCAGAATAGTGGTTGCCAGGGGCAAGCTGGAGGGGGAAATGGGGAATTGCCAATCAACAGGTTTAAAGTTTCAGCAATGTGAAATGAATAAGCTCTAGAGCTCTGTTCTATGGCATTGTACCTATAATTAACAATATTGGGCCCACCGAGTGGCACGGTGGTTAAGCGCTGGCTTGGGAAGCCAGCGGCCCCTGTTCGGGTCCCACATATGAGGGCCAGTGACACTGCCCTCAAAAAAAAAACAAAAAAAAAACCCAACAATATTGTCTTGTGCAACTAAAACTCTGTTCAGGGGTAGATCTCATGTTAAGTGTTCTTACCACAATAAAATAAAAATTTAATTTAAAAACCACTCTATGAGAGGGGTACTATTATTTTATTATTTAAATATATATATATATATATTTTTTAAGATTTTATTGGGGAATTGGGGGAGGGAACAGTGTTGGGGAATCAGGGGAGGGGCACAGACAAGTTGCTGTCCTTTCGTTCTTCAGCCTAGTTATGGAGGATGTCGCTTCACTAGTCCATGTTGGTATTGTGATAATTGCGCTCTTCCTGGCTGAGGTAGATCGGTTGCCGGCCATTGGATGGCCACTCACACCAGCTGCCGGCCACTCACGGTAGCTTACGGCAGCCCATTGCAGACCCACTGCAGCCTACGCCATATCTTGACTCACGGCAGCCCAGCTCCAGGTTGAGCTGTTGTTCACCATCTTAGCTGTAGAGGGTGCAGAGACACTGGTCCATGTGGGATCCGAACCAGTGTCCCTGCTGCTCAGAGCTCACGCTCCCAAGCCAACTCTTTTTTTTTTTTTTTTTTTTAAGATTTTATTGGGGAATTGGCGGAGGGGAACAGCGTTGGGGAATCGGGGAAGGGGAACAGACAAGTTGCTGTCCTTTTGTTCTTTAGTCTAGTTGCGGAGGATGTTGCTTCACTGTTGGTATCGTCATTGCGCTCTTCCCCGATGAGGCAGATCGGTCGCTGGCCTCTGGATGTCGCTCACCGCGGCTATTGGCAGCTCACGCTTGGCTGCCAGCCGCTCACGCTGGCTGCGGGCCACTCACTGTAGCCTATGGCAACCCACTGCAGCAGGGGCTGCAGCCCACACCATCACCGGGGCTCGCACAGCCCAGCTCCAGGTGGAGCTGTTGTTAGCTGTAGAGGGCAGTGTCACTGGCCCTCATGTGGGATCCGAACCGGGGCCGCTGGCATCCCAAAACCAGCGCTTAACCAATGCGCCACTCGGCCGGCCCTCCCAAGCCAACTCTTAACCCACAAGCCACTTGGCCAGCCCGAGAGGGGTATGATTATTATCCCCATTCTATAATTGAGGCAAAGGGATCAGAAATGTTACGTCACTTGCCCTGGGGGCAGAAACTGGGGGGTGGGGAGTCACAATGGTAGAACTGGGAACCAGAATCAAGACTTGCTTTTCTCTCTCTCTCTCTCTCTCTCTCTCTCTCTCTCTCTCTCTCTCCTTTATTGAGCTATCACTTACATACACTTAATATGTATACACCCATGTGACCACCACCCAGATCATAATTAGAACATTTTCATCACTCTCAAAACTTCCTTCATGCCCCTTTCCAGCAAATACCCACTGCCCCTAACTCCCAAGGTAACCAATATTCTGACTCTGTCTTCAGATTTGTTTTATGTATGTATGCTTGAACTTCATATGAATAGAGTCATACTCTTATATCTGGCTTCTTTTGCTCAAAACAGTATGTCTAGGATTTGTCTACATGGTTATATCAGTAGTTCTTTTTCCTTTCTATTGCTGAATACTATTCCATTTTATGAAGACCCCACCCAAGTTATTTATCCATCCTCTTGTTGATAATATTTAGATTGTTTCCAGTTTTAGGCCATTTTGAATAACACTGCCATGAACATTGTTCTTGGGCATTAATATGTTTAACTTTATAAAGTAGTGCCAAACAGTTTAGTTGCTCCACATCCTTGTCAACACATAGAATTGTCATCTTGGGCCAGCCGAGTGGTGCATTGGTTAAGAGCTGGTTTTGGATCCAGCAGCCTGGGCTCGGATCCCACATAGAGGGCCAGTGACACTGCCCTCTACAGCTAACAACAGCTCCGCCTAGAGCTGGGCTGCGATCCCTGGCGATGGTATAGGCTGCAGCCCCTGCTGCAATGGGCTGCCATAGGCTACAGTGAGTGGCCGGCAGCCAGCGTGAGTGGCCGGCAGCCAGCGTGAGTGGCCGGCAGCCAGCGTGAGCTGCCAATAGCCGTGGTGAGCGACCATCCAGAGGCTGGCGACCAATCTGCCTCATCCAGGAAGAGCGCAATGATGATACCAACATGGGCCAGTGAAGCAATGTCCTCCGCAACTAGACTGAAGAACAAAAAGACAGCAACTTGTCTGTTCCCCTTCCCCAATTCCCCAACGCTGTTCCCCTCCCCCAATTCCCCAATAAAATCTTTAAAAAAAAAAAAAGAATTGTCAGTCTTTTCACTTTAGTCAGTAGAGTGTGAGAGTAAGCTCTTTCTGATTTCAAAGCCTATGCAGCATCTTAAAGCTCTTGAGGATGTAGGATCCTCCTACATCCATGGCTCTCTGTCTTGGGTGGGAGCAAGTGGCCTAAATACCACTTACATGCTGACAACAAAGATGGAAAGTGGCTCCCCGGAACACCTGGGTGCCAGGAAATCTGTCACCTCAGACTTGGTAAGTAGGTCAAGGAAAGAAATTAAGGACTAAATTTTCTTCTCCATTCACCTCTATGAGAACCCTACAAAGTCCCTGATCTGTTCACTCCTTCATTCATTTTTTTTTTTTTTTTTTTTTTGAGGGCAGCATCACTGGCCCTCACACTTTGGACCCGAACCAGGGCCGCTGGCCTCCCAAGCCAGCACTCAACCACTTTGCCACTCAGCCGGCCCATTCTTTCATTCATTTTAATTACAAAAGTAATACATAGTACACTGTAACAAAGTCAGACAGCACAGAAATGTATAGATAAAAAAGCGGAAGTCTTACACATATGTATGCATATATGTATGTATACATATTTTAAAAAGAAAAATGAGATTGTACTATTTGTGTTCTGTAACTTGCTTTTTTCACTTAATAGCTCATGGATATATTTCTATACAGTAAAGATATGTCTACCTCATTCTTTTGGATGCTTGCGTAGTATTTCATTGAATCATATACTTCAATTTAGATATTTTTCTAACCCTCATTCGCTATCCATTCAATAAATACTTATTGAGTGTCAACAGGAAAAATTATATAAAGTGTGGGGCTTGCAATGACAGGTTTATCCCAGGGTACTGTGGGAGCCCAGAGGAGACACACAGACTGGGAGGCCTGTATCTGACAGCACCCGCAGCATGGAGGATGGAAGAGGAAAGCGGTGAACTAAAAGGCCAGCTTCCCAGCACTCTCCCTCCCACCCAGGCCTTGCATTTCAAGGCAAGATCCAGGACCCCCAAAGGGAGCTTCTGGAATGTAAACTGAATGGAGCAAGCAGTTTGCTTTAGATTAACAAATTGATTTTGCAGAAACAGGAAATTTCTCTCATACTTTAAGTCCTAAAATAGAAGAAATATGCTGGGATGCACAGGGATTTGGGGAATTTGGTTAACATTGTGAAGTAAATTTGATGTGAATTTTGAATCCGACAATCTCAACGTGAGCTATTACACATTTCTCAAAAGGGCTTTTATTGAAAATCAAGGAATGGCCACAATTAAGAAATGTTCACACAGGAATAGAAGGGAGAGAAGAAAACACCTCTAAGTACTGCTGGTCTCAAAGGCGCAGGAAATAGGACCCTTCTTGCTCTGTTGGGGAGACTGTCAATCAGGCAGCCCTGAGAGCCAAGTGCAGCCTTCCTCTTTAGCCTGGCCTCCCGATTTTCTCCCTGACAATGGTTCTGCTTTTCTTCCAACCCAGCAACTGGCTACCAAAGGGCCTCCATACACACCTTCCCTTTGAGGCTCCTTTTCTTCCCGGCCCCCAGTCTACATAGTCTATTCCTATTCACCCTTTAATTCTCAGCTTAATGGAGACTGTCCCTGAATGTCCAGTATAAATCAGGTTCCTCTGTTAACATTTTCCGACAACCCTGTTCTTTTCCTTCAGAGAAATTATCACAGTTGCAATAAAGTATTTTGTGAATATTTGTTTAATGATAACGTCCTCCACTAGGACCTGTGTCTCTTTAGTTCATAGCTGAATTCCTAGGGCCTCATAAATGTCTGATACAAAGTAGTATCCAATAAATACCTGTGGAAAGAATGAATGCTTTTAGAGGGCAATCTCTATCAAAACAGTTTAGAAAATGCCCATATATGGTACATCATTCAACGGACTATTATGTAGCCATTCAAAAGAAGGACAAATATATACTTTTACTGATATGAAAAATATCAAGGGAGGGATGAATAGGCAAAGCACAAAGGATTTTTAGGGCAGTGACACTGCTCTGTATAATACAAAAATGATGGATATATGTTATTATACATTTGTCAAAACCCATAGAATGTACAACACCAAGAGTGAACTTTAATGTAAACCATCGACTTTGAATGATAATGATGTGTCAGTGTAGGTTCATCAATCATAACAAATGTACAACTCTGTTATGGGATGCTGACAGCTGGATAGGCTGCGTGTGCATGGGGGTAAGGAGTACATTGGAAATCTCTGTGCCTTCTACTCAATTTCACTGTAAACTTAAAATTGTTCTTTAAAGAAGTCTATTTTTAAAAAGTCCTTGAGCCATATATAAGGGATTTCTACTTGCTTACACATTTGTATTTTCTGAATTGGTTACAGTACACATGTATTATTTACTTTTATAATTAAGAAATACTTAATTATAAAATTGGGCTGGCCGAGTGGCTCAATTGGTTAAGAGCGCAAGCTCTGAGCAACAAGGTTACCAGTTTGATTCCCACATGGGTCAGTGAGCTGCGCATGAGCTGAGCTGCCAACAGGTGGCAGGATGGCTAGCTGGTGAGAGCATGTGCTCCTAACAACAAGGTTGCCTGTTCGAGATGGTGGGCTACAACCTGCCTGTAACCGACTGATCTCGGCACCTTGAGCTAAGCTGCCCTGAACTGACATCGGGTGGCCGGATGGCAACTGGACTTGGAGCTGAGCTAGCTGCGCCTTCCACAACTAAGTCTGAAGGACAACAACTTGGCTATTCCCCTTCCCCAATTACTCAATAAAAATGTTTAAAAAAAAAGAAATATTTTTTTTGAAAAAAGAAGAAATACTAAAAATAAAAAAGAAAGGAAGAATACTGCCAGTCAATACATATAGGCCATACTGTACAGATACATGCATACATAGTGACAGACAGACTTGTAAACATGCTCTCTGACAGCTAGTAATAGCAGCCAAGCTTTCCCCTGAACACCTGCAGACCCACACATCTCTGTTGACTGTCGACCTGACAGAGGAAGAAGAAAGCTGCTTCTCTCCAGGAAATTGCTGCAAACCTGGCCCTGGACGAGGATGAGCCTAGGGTCAGTGGGGACTGGAAGTGCAAGGCATCAGGTGTCTTCTAAGACTAGCATCCTGTTCTTTCAGGCAGGGCCCAATGAGTTTTCTTCTCATAATTTTAAAACACACACCTTTTTATTGTCAAATATTCAGACAATACAAAAAACATAAAGAAGAGAACCAACCACACATAATGGCATACATTCTTCCAAACTTTAAAATTCACATATATATAAACACACATGTATGTACACATCTTATATATTATATATACCTGATTGACCTATTTTCATTTCTTTTTCAATGTCTTTGGAATGGCACTGACGTTTACTTTCTTTTTTCAACTTTTTGTTTTGGAATAATTTAAGATTTATAGAATAATTGCAAAGTTAGTACAGAGAATTCCTATGAAACATTTACCTAGCTTGCCCTAATATTAACATCTAAAACTGGTCCATTTGTCAAAACTAAGAAATTAACATTAGTGCAGTGCTATTAATCTAAATACAGACATTATTTAGACCTTACCAGCTTTTCCACTTATGTCCTTTTTCTGTTCCAGGAAACCACATTGCATGCAGACAAATAAGTTTTCACAAGTTTCCCTTGTTTGTTAAGTTTCTCCTTTTCTTTCCCCACCACATATAACACTAATATGAGATCAGAGTGCCCTCCTTCATTTTCCTGTCTCCTTGCTTTCAGGCTTAATGTTTATTTTCCTTACGTGATTCTCCACCCACTGCCTTTGAAGACCCCATAGATATGAAGTCTCCCCAAAGACTACTTTGGTCAAACAAATCCTGCTCCTGGCTCCCTCTAGTAAGGTAAGTTGGATGAATCTCTTCAGTTCATGATACATCAGTTCATCAAAGTAAGTAGGTGCCCTCTTACTTTTTCCCCATTCGTTCCCCTACTCGTTTATCTTTCTCCCCACGCCATAAAATGCACTCACTATAATGCGTTTAATGTGTGTCTTTGGGTAAACAGGCATTCCTGACAGAGAAACAGTGTTCTTTTGTGGATAGACATGACTTTAGCCTACACAAAAGGTGTTATACCATAGATCTTATTGTATTTCTTTTTTTTATTATTTTTAAAGATTTTATTGGGAAATTGGGGACGGGGAACAGTGTTGGGGGATTGGGGAAGGGGAACAGCCAAGTTGTCCTTCAGTCTTAGTTGTGGAGGGCACAGCTAGCTCAGCTCCAAGTCCATTCGCCATCCTGCCACCTTTTGGCAGCTCAGTGACAGCTCAGCTTGGTTGCAGCTCACTAGCCCATGTGGGAATCGAACCGGTGACCCTGTTGCTCAGAGCTCACGCTCTTAACCAACTGAGCCACCAGGCTGGTCCCTGTATTTCTTTTTACATGGCACATGTTTTTAAGATAGTTGTGTGGCTCAGGACATCTGGTTCATTGCATCTGACTGCTGCACAGTACTGCAAAGCATGTGTCCACACATTTAACTTCTCAGTTTCTCCAGTGATGAACACCTACAATCCTCTGACAAATATGCTATTTACCTTCCATAGCGATCTGTGTGAGAGTTTTCCTGGGGCACTATACCCAGGAGTGGGATCACTGGCACTCTGGGGATAGCATATTTAAAGTCATGAAATAGAGTCAGATAGTTTCAAGAATGGTTCTATAAGTTTATACTCCCACCAACAATCGTTCTCTTTTCCCCACATCCCTGCTAACGCTTGGTAGGTAATATCTGACTTGTCTAACTTTCTCCAAGCTATGGACACAGAGTAATGTCATGTTTTAATCTGCATTGCTCAGCTCACATCTGAAGTTAAGCTTCTCTTTATATACTTGTCAACCATTCTGATTTCCTAATCTATCCATTAATCACTTTTCCGTTGGATTTCTGGTCGTTTTTGTTGATGTTGACCTGCAGGAGTTTCCTGTACATTCCAGATAGTAATCCTTTACTAGGTTTAGACATTGCACATATCTCCTCCTGCTCTGTCTTGGAGGAGACTATAGTCCTCAGCCCGAGCTTACTCTCAGGGAATCAATGCAGTTCATTTGCTGAGATCCAGCCTCTCATCCTCTGTTAAATCTCAGGATAGTGGTTGCTTATGGGAGGTGAACAGGGGTTGTGATTGGGACAGGCACCTAGAGGACTTCTGGGAGGTTGGCAAAGATTTATTTCTTAACCTGGGTGGTCTTGCCTTAAAACAATCAATTAAGCTATATACATTTTGTTTGTAAGATTTTCTTTTTCTATGTTTTATTTTACAATGAAAATATTAAACTCTGTCCCCCAGTTACCTTTGATTTTTCACTCCTTTTCTGATGGCAAGACCAAAACCCATTTTTCAGACAAATCCGGTGTCTAAGTCTGAGCAAAACTGATTCCTAGACATAGACTGCTCCAAAAACTGGCTTTTTCAATTATTAAAAATCTGCTTTTCCTTTCTACTGTCCATTGATAAAACCAATCACCCTCCTATGAAATCTACAACCATAATAAGGGCTTGTCAATCAACCAGCCAGGGCTGACTTGGGCACGTAAGTGGAGGAGGGCAAGCTTTCAGCAACCCATCAATCTGCCTCATGAACCTAAACGACTAGCTCTGCCACAGTTCTTTTTTTTATTATTATGGGGGAACAGTATGTTTTTCCAGGACCGATCAGCTCCAAGTTGAGTAGTTGTTTCAATCTAGCTGTGGAGGGCGCAGCTCAGCGGCCCATGTGGGGATCAAACAGGCAACTTTGGTGCTATAAGCACTGCGCTCTGAGTAACCAACTGAGCTAACTGGCAGCCCCTCTGCCACAGCTCTTGATAAGCCCTGGGTAACACACAAAACAAGAGAAAGATGACAGAACTTGGGGAGGCTCCTATCACTAACGATTTAAGGGCCCCACATTCACACTTCAGTGTGCTTAGTTTATATGAAACTAAATTGCTTTATTCTGAGGTTTAAATTTAACATCTGCAACGTTGGATGAGAAACAGGGTGAAGGGGAGAAAGCAAGCTGTGGTGGCATAAACTGCTTTACTCATGACGACTAAAATCTCTGTGTGTTTAAAGTAAGCCTTCACTAGACCTAAAAGCTCTATTTTCCCAATAACCTGATACCAGCCCCTGTCACTCGTCATGGCAGCTGCACTAAGCTGTGGGCTCCCGTGGGTTATTTTTATCCCAAATATTCACTGGGACCCACTTGGTCACCAGTATATTCATAGAAGGGTTTGGGGACCTGAATGCTATCATCTCCCTCCCAGTAATAAATGCCACATGGGCAAGAAGAAGCTTTTTTTTTTAACTGTCTGGGTAAGGCTCCTCAGACAGTTTATGCCCTCAGAACAACGTTCTTTAGATCCAAGGTTCTGGATCAGAGAAATCAGCTGTGGCCAGGTCTCAGCAAGGCTTCCTGTTCCCTCTTTCTGATTCAGAGAGTTCATGACCCAACCAGCTGCATGGAGAAGAATGGCCAGGCCCTTTATGGTCACCATATGGAGACAGGAAGCAGAAGAGAAGAAACTGGGTCATTAATCCCCCACTCAACAATAGAATATTTTCCTCCCTGAGCTCAGCCATCTTGCCCTCAGACCTGGACTTGCCTCCCTTCCTCATTACCACCATCAGAACAATTTCTTAAAACCAGAGGGTGGAATAAACAGCCTTGAGTCAGTCAGAGCTTGCCCTCTTTGAGTTCTTTTGGACATCAAGGTCCTCACACTGCCCATCAGACCATACCACCTAGCCTTTCCTTTCCCAGACAAGAGTTCTGGGCTCTATCCTATCCTGGGTGCTTTTCACCCCTGGCCCAGCAGAGGTCGCTAGAGTGATGCAGATGAAACCAGACTTGCCGGGAGTAGTGAAAGGCTGGCTCCCACAAGGTCCAGGAGAGAGCAAAATACCATGTCCTTCAGAGCTCTGAGTCTAAGTACGCAGCTTAATCATGCACTCTGAGCCTCCTGCTTGGAGCTCCCCCTTATCTTTCTCATATGTGAAGATAGGGCCAGGGTACATTTGTTTTATTATTTAAAAAAATACGTTTACTACTTCCATTTTTTTTTTTAAAGATTTTATTGGGGAATTGGCGGAGGGGAACAGCGTTGGGAAATCGGGGAAGGGGAACAGACAAGTTGCTCTCTTTTTGTTCTTCAGTTTTTTAGTTGCGGAGGATGTTGCTTCACTGTTGGTATCGTCATTGCGCTCTTCCCGGATGAGGCAGATCGGTCGCTGGCCTCTGGATGTCGCTCACCGTGGCTATTGGCAGCTCACTCTTGGCTGCCAGCCGCTCACGCTGGCTGCGGGCCACTCACTGTAGCCCATGGCAGCCCACACCATCACCGGGGCTCACACAGCCCAGCTCCAGGTGGAGCCGTTGTTAGCTGTAGAGGGCAGTATCACTGGCCCTCATGTGGGATCCGAACCGGGGCCGCTGGCATCCCAAAACCAGCGCTTAACCAATGCGCCACTCGGCCGGCCCACTACTTCCATTTTTAAAGCTCCTAATATATATGTATAAAATGTCAAAACAAAGTTACTAAAATTGTGGTCTACTTCAAATGTTTGTACTTAGCAAATTAAAGCTTGTGACCCTTCCCACATACACCACACACACGCGCGCACACACACACACACACACACACAGACATACACACACACATATACAATGCAATATAATGGTGCAATTCACAAGCTGCTTAAAAATAATAATTTACAGCACACTATAGTTGGCATGGTCTGGTAATGGGACAAGTTCAAGACGCGTGTCCTCTGTTGATTCCGGGGAGTAAGGCTGTGTACCTCTGTGATGGATACATAACCCTACACCTTTAAGGTCTGTATCTAAGGCTCTTCATAAATGTAAGGCCCTATCCAAATGACCCTCCTAGTCCACTGCTGATTCTCTACCCCCGCCCTCCATGGACCAGACCTCAGTGAAATATTACACCAAGTGAAGAATAGAGAAGAACGGGGGCTTCAAAAGTCACTGGTCCCCTCTTCTAGACAGGGGTCCCAACCTGTCATCCTCAATGGCGAAATGCTCTCAGCAGGCTTGAGGAATACAGCTAGATGGTAAAAAGGGAGGCTTCTCTGCCCCTGGCTATACTCTGTACAAGCTTCATCCCCAAAGCCTCCACTCTAATCCATTACTACCACCAGCCATCCCCGACCCCACCCAGGCCCCAGAGCCTTTTCCTGTGTTTGTGTTGTTTTTGTCAGAGCAGGAAGTCTTCCTGGAAATCCTCCAGAAATTCAACATCCTCCTCCTTACCCAGGGGACAGTGACCTTAACGTGCACCTCACTTCACCCACCCCACCTCAGCTCTGGGCTGGGACACCAAGGCCAGAACAACAGGAAGCCATCTTCCCAGGGCCCCAGCTTCTAATCCTCAAGGTAAGCATCAGCCCTGGGCCTGCTTCCACTCCTCAGCAACACTCAGGAGCCGAACAACTCCTTACAGCAGAAAATAACAATAAGGGAGAAAAAAACTTGAAGTTTTTCAAGGAAATTTAAAAATGTGGAAGAGTGCTAAGAAGGAAACAACAACCCATATTTTCGCAATGCTGCTCTTCTTCTTTTTATTTTTAAAGATTTTATTGGGGAATTGGGGGAGGGGAACAGCGTTGGGGAATCAGGGAAGGGGAACAGACAAGTTGCTGTGCTTTTGTTTTTCAGTCTAGTTGTGGAGGACGTGGCTTCACTGGCCCATGTTGGTATTGTGATCATTGCACTCTTCCTGGCTGAGAGAGTCGCTCGCTTGCCATTGGACGGACGCTCACGGTGGCTCACAGCAGTTCACGCCAGCTGCCCGCCAGCCCCACTGCAGCCTACGCTGTCGCCGGCGACACCCAGCAGCCCAGCTCCAGGACGAACTGTTGTTCACCATCTTAGCTATAGAGGGCGCAGCGTCACTGGCCCTCATGTGGGGTCCAAACCAGGGCCCTGCTGCTCAGAGCTCGGGCTCCCAACCCAACTCTTAACCAACGCGCCACTCAGCCTACCCAGTGGTGCTCTTCTTCATGTCCTGTTTTTCTCACCTGGGGCCTGAGGGCCGAGCATCATGATTCCCCAACCAAATCTGCTGTTTCTAATCAGTGCTCAGCCCTCTCAACCTCTTCCCTTTTGTTCAACTGTCAAAATCCCCGTCTTATCTACCTGTCACATGAGATATAAGGCTAATGTGAATGGCTAACAAGGACTGTGGTGCTTCCCACTCTTGAGAAGGTTGCATTATAGACTAAAAGCTCAGGATGTCCTAAAGAGATTATGGAATGTTAGTACTGCTGGTTGTTCCTGGAAAAGGACAATTCTGTGGTCAGATAAGTTTGGGGGCTACCATGTATAGGTCTACAATGCTTAAACTACAATGTTGAAGTCCACAAAGTCCTGAAAACTAAGTTTTTTCATAACTCAAGGGCAAAACCTGACCTGAATAGGTGTGTAGTTTTTCAGATTCTTTATTTAACCTACTTAATGTGAATAGCCATGTTTTGCTGCAGAAATATGTGATTACAGGAATTGTCCTACTCTGCTGGGGAAGCTGTAAAATAAATAGCATATTCACCATATTACGGTATTAAAATCTGAAAAATTCTGAATTGCAAATACATCTGGCCCCAAGGATTTGGGCTACTGGGTTGTGAACTGAATAAATCCCCTTAATGGAAATTTACCCTGTCCGTAGCATTTCGAGGGCTCTGAGAAATCTTGTTATAGACAAGAAACTAAACTCACAGAGCATTCCCCAAGTTTATTTGGCTATAAAACCCTTTGTTCCATTGAATATCTATTAACATCTCACAGGATTTCTATGTGGGTACTTTGGGTAACATGGGAGGTTTAAAGTATTTAACTAACAATGGACTCTCAGATGCAGGAAAAGTGTGACTCTTCCTGAGACCTCTTACATCCTAGGCCCTAGGGACAGTTTTTCCTTATTCTTAGGGCTAAGACTGTGGGCAAAATGAAAAGCTAGAATAGGGAAGACTGAGGTAGTAAGGCTTTGATGGTTCATGTGGGCCCAGGACAGGCACAAGTCCTGCTGGAAAACCCAATTAGGACAGACACATAGTGGAGAGTCAAACCAGAGTGCCAGACAAGAACGAGGTAGGAAACAGTTAAAACTTTAGCCAAAGATCAGAAACTAAGAGAGATCTGCAGGATTTAAAGCACTCAGGAGTCCAAATACACAACACAAAAAAATTCTGGAAACTAAGGCAAACTTTTGACTTATCCTACGAGGTTTTATGTGCTTCCTATTAAGATCTGCACCCATTCTGGTGTTTGTAGGTAGAAAGATAAGTGGAATTCATGGCTGGTGTATTAAGTCAGCAAGTGGGCAGCTAACCCACTGGACTCCCTCTCTTGACCCAGGCAGAATGGATACTAAGCACTTCTGAGAGTAGCAGTTTCAGGCAACACACTTCTTGAGTCTCTGGTCTCTTGGTTGCTCGATGTTATTGTTCATTGAAATTATGCATTGACTAAAAATGTTGGGCTCAGATACCATGTGTCAGAGGGACCAGAGCTGGAAGCCCTGTCCTGTCAGAATGTGCTTATGAGGAGGTGAACATCTTGGCTAGTACCTCTTAACAGTCCTGGGCCTATTAGGTGAAGGAAGCTCTTCTAAGTATAGGATAATTAATTAACTGTTTTCTTTGAGCTCTTAAGGCCAGTGCTTGGGGACAGGAGTACCAACTGGGAAAAGAAGGTGTTGAGTCCATCCTAGGCTTTGCTATAGCTAACTCCTGTGCCTTGACTGCTGTAAGTCACTATGTACAGGCTTTTTTTTTTTTTTTTAAAGATTTTTTTTTTTTTAATTGGGGAATTGGGGGAGGAGAACAGCGTTGGGGAATCGGGGAAGGGGAACAGACAAGTTGCTGTCTTTCTGTTCTTCAGTCTAGTTGTGGAGGACGTTGCTTCACTGGCCCGTGTTGGTATCATCATTGCGCTCTTCCTGGATGAGGCAGATGGGTCACCGGCCTCTGGATGTCGTTCACCACGGCTATTGGCAGCTCATGCTGGCTGCTAGCCGCTCACTCTGGCTGCTGGCCACTCACTGTAGCCTATAGCAGGCCACTGCAGCCGGGGCTCACACAGCCCAGCTCCAGGTGGAGCCGCTGTTAGCTGTGGAGGGCAGTGTCACTGGCCCTCATATGTGGGATCCGAACCGGGACCACTGGCATCCCAAAACCAGCTCTTAACCAATGCACCACTTGGCCGGCCCTGTACAGGCTTTTTTTCAAAATGCCCCTTCCCAAACTGTCCGCTCACCCGCTGGCTACCTCCCTGTGACTGCCCTCTGTAGCTTATTCTCTGCCTCAGGATTTCTCAACTGTGATACTATGGACATTTGGAGCCAGATAATTCTTTGTTGTGGGTAGCTGTGCTGTGCATTGTGGGATGTTAGTTACCTACTAGATGCCAGTAACATCCCCCTAGTTGTGACAACCCAAAATGTCTCCACACACTGCGAAATGTCCCCTGAAGGAAAAAATCATTGTCTCTTGAGAACGACTGCTTATTTGAATAACGAAGCAGCATGGCAGACTGAGTGAGTGCCTGGGTGAGACCCTTGCTCGGCCTTGGGCTAGCTGTGTTCCTAGACATCTATACTATTTCCTACGTGACTCTGTAATATTTTCTGCTAAATCTAACCTCTCTGAACCTGTGTCCTCACTCATAAAATAGAGAAAAATGATGGTAAATATCTCATAGGCTTGTTAAAAGGGTTAGTAAGGTAACTCATGTAAAAAGATTATAGTGCTTGGCACAAAAGAGCATTCCAATACCTGTGGGTTATTATTAATCCCTGTCTCCCAGGGCTCCACACTGTCCTTCAAAGTGACCACTAACTGACCTTAAACTAAGGCACATCATGATTCCACTCTACCTTTCCAACTTCATTTCTCCAACACCCCCTCCAAACTCAACACTTCAGACCTATCGACTGCTTGCAATTCCAGGAAAGCAGCCAAGTTTTTTATGGCCCCCTCGGCCTTTGCACATGTTGTGTTGTTCCCCCTACCTGGAACTCTCTTCCCCTCCCCAACCTAATTCCTATGCACCCTTCAGGTCTCAGCTTGGACAGTGCTAAATCTAGGAAGCTTCACCTTTCTGCATCTGAAAAAGGGAGCCCCCTTTATAGTTCCCTGGTCTCTGTACTTCCCTGTCATCGTGCTCCTGATACTGTATGGTCATTGCCTGACTTTCTGGCTGAATCACTGTCCCAACTGGGATCTCTGTGAGGCAAGGGACATTGTTGCTGCATTCTGACTGTCTGGAACCTAGCGTAGTGCCTGACGTCCAACAGGGACTCTGTAGTTTGTCCAGTCCATAAATAACTTCATGAACTTCTTTAGAACTCATCTGGAAAACTCTTTTTCTCTTGCTTCCCATGTAACCATGTATTCTGTCCATTTGAATATGCAGTATTGCAAGTGGAACAAAATTTAAAAGTTATCGGGGCCTGGGGGAAAAGTATCCGCCACCCACTTAGCTGAGATTACCGAACTTCAGCGGAGAGAGCAGTGCCGGGGCACACGCTTAGCACCATAACCCAGACTCCCGCCTTCAACAAGCCCAAAGTGGAATTGCATGTCCACCTAGATGGAGCCATCAAGCCAGAAACCATCTTATACTATGGCAGGATTAGGGGGATCCACCTCCCTGCTGACACAGCTGAGAAACTGCAGGACATCATCGGCATGGATAAGCCGCTCAGCCTCCCGGAGTTCCTGGCCAAGTTCAACTACTACATACCTGCCATCGCGGGCTGCCGGGAGGCTATCAAAAGGATCGCCTATGAGTTTGTTGAGATGAAGGCCAAGGAGGGCGTGGTGTATGTGGAAGTGCGCCACAGCCCACACCTGCTGGCCAACTCGAAAGTGAAGCCGATCCCCTGGAACCAGGCTGAAGACCTCACTCAGATGAGGTGGTGGCCCTTGTGAGCCAGGGCCTGCAGGAGGGAGAGCGAGACTTTGGGGTGAAGGTGAGCTCCATCTTGTGCTGCATGCCTCACGAGCCCAACTGGTCCCTCGAGGTGGTGGAGCTGTGTAAGAAGTACCAGCAGAAGACGGTGGTGGCTATTGACCTGGTTGGAGATGAGACCGTGAAAGGAAGCAGCCGCTACCCGGGACACGTGAAAACCTATCAGGAGGCTATGAAGAGCGGCATTCACCACACAGTCCACGCAGGGGAGGTTGGCTCTGCAGAGGTGGTGAAAGAGGCTGTAGACACGCTTATGACGGAGAGGGTGAGCCACGGCTACCACACTGTGGAGGATGAGGCCCTTTACAAAAGACTGCTTACAGAAGAACATGCACTTTGAGGTCTGCCCCTGATCCAGCTACCTCACAGGCGCCTGGAAGCCGGGCAGGGAGCACGCAGTCATTCGGTTCAAAAATGACGGGGCTAGCTACTCACTCAACACGGATGACCCGCTCATCTTCAAGTCCAGCTTGGACACTGATTACCAGATGACCAAACGGTACATGGGCTTTACAGAAGAGGAGTTTAAGCGACTGAACATCAGTGCAGCCAAGTCCAGCTTCCTCCCGGCAGAGGAAAAGAGAGAGCTGCTGGAGCTGCTCTATAAAGCCTACAGGATGCCGCCTTTGGCCTCTGCAGGGCAGCATCCATGAAAACATCATGGGGCCTCTCCGAGTCCTTCCCCTGTAGACGGAGCCTTCACAACTCGGGGAGGTTGAACGACACTCTTACCTTGACTCCTGGGAAGACTATGGTTTCCGTAGTTAGCTTATGCTCTTGAAACCTGTGCCATTTCTGTACCCATGTATATACCTCGGTCTGCAAGACCACCTCTCTCTGCCAATGATGAGCCTGGTTGGATCCAAAACCCTCCTCCTATGGTGACTTGTGCTAAAAAGCTGGTGCTCAATAAAGAAGGCTATGGCTGGTGTGCAAAAAAAAAAAAAAAAAAAGTTATCAATGGGTATATGGAGAAGAATGGCTCCCTTTCCCATCCTCCAGCTACCCAGTTTCCTTTCTGGGAGCCAACTACAGTAGCATGCAACCTTCTGATTCTCCTCAAAGGCAGCAAAATGAAAGGTGGCAGAGGACAGAGGTGACAGCAAGGTGGCAGTCTGGTAGATCCCAGCATGCCCACCATCCCCAGGTCTCCTAAACTGTACACACACACACACACACACACACACACACACACACACACGCATGCACATAGCATAAGAGTAGGGGTCCCCTGTAGCACTAGCACCTGCAAAGCCCCAGTTGCTCCCTCAGTACCTTGAGAAATCTAACGGAGGGGGAGGGTTAGGCCCAGCTTCCTCCTCCCTCCCCAATAAAAGGAAGTAAGCTTCAGTGCTTAGTCATTTCCCATAGGTTGGGCTTTACCTGGGAGTCTGAGTCATGAACCAGGTGTCAGGGAGGGAGAGGTGCTGCTGGACATGACACATCTGCCTGCCCAGGAGGAGGTTAGCCATTGGACATTGCAAAGACCACCACAAGTCTGACCCTAGGTGCTAGGAGCCCCTGCTGCTCTGTGAGGGACTTTGGAGTCCCAGGCCAAGGGCAAAGCCTTGAGGTAAAGACTCGAGAGTTCAGGGCTCTTTCACTTATTTATCACCTTTTCTTTTCTCCTCTCTCATCCCCCTCCACTTATGGGAAACCAGCCATCCCAGCCTGCATCTCCTAATACCTCAGTGGGCAAAACCACTACCCTCCTGCGAGGCATGGGTAAAGGCACCCACAGCCCCAGGTACTTGGTGAACTCTCAATAAATGTTATTTCTTTTCTGCTTTCTCTGAGTTGAGGAGAAAGCCAAGGTCCCAAGGAGCATCAATAAGCATGCTGATCCCAAGGCAGCCTCAGTGGCTGATCAAACATCTCAGCCATGCCAGGATCTTCCTAGAGCCAGCCAGAAGTGACCAAGCCAACCCTGGGAGAAGCTTAACTCTAGGCAGGGGATCTTCACTTCTATTTGACTTTCACTATCCCTGCAGCAACCATTTCCACTCCCATTAAGCTGTGCCAACTGTAGTAGACTGAGTAATGGCTTCCCAAGGATGTCCACACCCTTATCCCTCAGATCTATAAATATGTTACCTTACACAGCAAAAGAGACTTTGCAGATGTGATTAAGTTAAGGATCTTGAGATGAGGAGATTATTCTGGATTATCCAGTTGGACCCAATGTAATCACGAGGGTCTTTATAAGAGGGAAACAGAAGGTCTCAAGTGAGAAGAGGGGATGTCATGATGGAAGCAGTGGTCAGAGTGAAATGGGACCATGAGCCAAGGAATGTGGGCAGCCTTTAGAAGCTGGAAAGGGCAAGGAAACAGATTCTGCCTAGAGCCTCCAGTCCTACTGACTCTGTTTGCACTTTTGACCTCTAGGCCTATAAGCTAATACATTTGTGGTATTTTAAGCCACAAAGTTTATGGTCCTTTGTTACAGCAATGATAGGAAATTAATACAGATTTTGGTACCAGGTGTAGGGTGCTAA
This sequence comes from Aselliscus stoliczkanus, assembly GCA_033961575.1. Classification (NCBI taxonomy): domain Eukaryota; kingdom Metazoa; phylum Chordata; class Mammalia; order Chiroptera; family Hipposideridae; genus Aselliscus; species Aselliscus stoliczkanus. Next base: position 133,433,903 of record CM066729.1, read on the forward strand.
TGTAACAAATACCTTAAAAACCAAGTGGCTTTGGAATTGGGCTGTAGGCAGTAGATGAAAGAATTTTAAGAATGTGATAGAAAAAGCCTAGATTGACTTGAATAGACTGTTAGAACTATGGATGTTAAAAACTCTGCTGGTGAACAATGACAAGAAGGTGAGGAGCACAGTAGAGAAAACATATATTGTCTTAGAAAATATCTAAATCATCATAAACAGAATGTTAATAAAAATATGGACATTAAAGGTACTGCTGGTGATAGCTTACAAGGAAGTGAGAAATACTTTATTGAAAACTGGGGGAAGAGGAGATATTTAGTTATATAGTGACAGAAAACAACTGAATTATATCCTACAGTTATATGGAAAGCAGAACTTGCAAGGGATGAACTCCAATATTTAGCTTAGGAGATTTCTGAGCAAAGTGTCAAAGGTACAGGCTGGTTTATTTTTGTTCATTATAGTAAAATGTGAGATGAAAGAGATAAGTTGAAGGATGAACTATAAACAAAAGGATCCGGGACTCGGTGACTTGGGAAATTCTTAGCCTATACAGATTGGAGACAATGCTGAATTAGGAGATTCACTATCAGGAAAGAATACTCTAGAGAAAGACAAATGCATGACTGGACAACCTTTTGGTTATGCTTTGGAAGGATCAAAAGATCAGAGTATTCATTCACACAGAGGGCTCTTAGAAGGGATTAGGCATGTGACTCATGGATCCCCACAACCATTTCAGCAGAATCCAGAAGCAGAGAGGCGACCATCCAGGAAAAATGTGTGGAGGAGCCTCTTGTCAAGTGGAGTGAATGCCCGTGACATACATGGGAGACCCACAAGCTTCTTGAGAATTTTATACCAACAGAACCACTGCCAGCTTAGACTGGAAGGGACAAAGAAAACATAATGAAAGAAGGCTGTCAGACTCCCAACATTCTATAGGCAGGAAATAGGATGATAAAATTACTGAACTGTAAACATGAATTACCCTTCAAGAAAAAGGAAGAATGACTTTGAGACAGGAGGGGCAAGCCTAGAGGACAGGACCTCAAGCCATGGAGGATTATTCTAGGCCTTGAAACCCAAAGGAATTTTTCCAGCTGTATTTTGAAATTTCTTGGGAGCAGTGACTCCTTTCCTTTCTTTTCTCCCTTTTTGAATGAGGACATCTATTATCCTATGTCTGTCCTTGGGAACAAACAACTTATTTCTCAAGTTTCACAGATTCACAGATGGAGAGAAAATGGGCCTCAGGATGGATTATATCCAGTGCTTTACCCATAATTTATTTATATTATTTAGATAATGAGATTTGGAGCTTTTGAGCTGATGAAATTTAGATGAGATTTTAGACTGAGTTGATGCTCTAATAGGTTGAGATTTGGGGAGACATTGGAATAGGATGTGTTTTGCACATGAGATAAAGGTGAGTCTTTGTGGGCCAGAGAACAGGCTGTGGTAGGTTCAATAATGACCCCCAACAAGATGGGTGACAAACTGAAGCTTGACAAGGAAAGAGCGCTGTAGAGCCAAGGACTGCCCAGTGAAACTGGGTCCAGGAGGAAGAGGCTGCACCTCTCTATGGGGGTGGGGGCTGCCTGCTCTGTCTCTTGACACCTCAGCCCTGGCCTCTGAAAATCCCGACCTGCTGCCCTCCTTGGAGCAAGAGCTACAAAGCCTGAGGGAGCTGAGGTTGGGTCAAGCTATATAATTTTGGGTTTACTGTCCAAGCCATGACCTTTGACCCTGGAACCTGGTGTTGCCTTACCAACTTGTACAACTGACTCTTAATGGGTTAGGAGCAGGGATTCAGGTTGGAGACTTTAGGGGAGGTGTGCACTCTTCCAGGCCTGGGCCCTGGCTAACTCTGGGTGTCTCTTGGCATCTTGCATTCCCACTGATCCCTAGCATCAGACACAAGAAAGCTTAGAAGGCAAAAAAACTCTTTTTCTGAGGACTTAAATATATATAACATGATCATGTTGTGAGCAATCAAGTTGTTTTATAATTTTAAGTCTTGTAGTTAAGTCTGGAGTTTTAAAAAAACACTGTCCACTCCTCTCAAGTGTCCTATTCCATTAAAAAAAGTGTTTTATTGGGCCGGCTGAGTGGCGCGGTGGTTAAGCGCTGGCTTGGGAGGCCAGAGGCCCCGGTTCGGGTCCCACATATGAGGGCCAGTGACACTGCCCTCAAAAAAAAAAAAAAAAGAAGTGTTTTATTTCTAAAAAACAAAAAAAGAAAAAAAATAATGATGCCCAAGAATATCCACATCCTAACTACTGGAATCTGTGGATATACTAGCTTATATGGCAAAAGGGGCTTTGCAGATGTGATTAAGTTAAGATCTTGAGATAGGGAAATTAACCTAGATTATCTTGGCGGGGGGTGGATGTAATCACAATGTATAAGGGGATCCTAATAAAAGGAAAACAGAAGAGTCAGAATAAGAGAAAGAGGTGTTATCACACACACAAAAAAAGGGTTGGAGTGATGGAGAGTTGTTACCATAGACTCAAAGAGTCCACTGCCTGTGTGTATCCAAGCCAAAAAAAGACACAAACAGGAGTCTGCAGCAAAGAAAATAAAGGTTTATTTAAGGAGTTGGCACCAAGCCCAGAGAGACAGGGGAGTTAGTGCACTCAAAAATCTGGCTCCCCAGTGGCCTCTAGTAGCCAGGTTTGTATAAAGGAAAGATCATTAATCATGGTTACTATAGGAGTTGGGGTCGTACAAATTGGTGGAGGCTAAGGCAGGGAGCAATTGGTCATGGCTTCAGGTCCTGGTGTCAGTCATGGCATTGTTTTGTCAGGTTTCCAGGGGATGCGGTCCATGGGGCCATGTTGTTTACATGAGTCTGGAGCTGAAACACAGCTGAGGCCAAGGTGTTATCTTTGTTTGACTAAAACCTTTTTCTAGTTTGAGGATTGGTTATTGTCTCTTGGTCATGGTTGGTAGACCAGAAACTTTATCCTTAAGTGAGTTTGGTGTTGACCAGAACCTAATGTCCTAAGGGCTTAATGATTAAAAGGAGTGGACATACAGTGTATGCACAGGTAGGAGGATCTGGGGAAAGAACGCAAATGAGTTATAGTTCTAATGGGCTAAACAAAGTGAGCTTGGATTAAGGCAGAATGCATGTTAAAGGAATAAAGTTCATGTCCGGTTAGAGGGCCATGAGCCAGAGAATGTGGGTAGCATCTAGAAGCTGGAAAAGGCAAGGAAATGGCTGCTCCACTAGAACCTCTAGAAGGAACACAGCCCTACTGATCCATTTTGGACTTCCAGAATTATAAAATAATACATTTGTATTATAGTTATTTTAAGTCACTGAATTTGTGGTAATTTGCTACAGTAGCAATAGGAAACTAATACACTAATCCTCTTCCTACACCAAGCTTCACATCATTCAAGATAACCTACTCACTCTCCCATCTGAGGCCCCTGCCATCTTTCTATCTCCTCTGGGCTTCCAACTTGACTTTTCTAACTAGCCTCCCACACAGGCTTCCACCAATTATTTCTTTGGCACTCCTTCACTTTCTCCTGTTTCCTGACCCTTCCCAGATCTGCACCATCCTTTAACCTCATGGTTCTTAATCCTAACTACAGATCAAAATCACATGGGAGGAGAAGGGGGAACAACTTGTAAAAAATATTGAAGCCCCAGCCCAGACCAATTAAATCAGGCTCCCTGGAGGTGGGGTTCATTCCGGTATCAGGTGACTGTTAAAGCTTCCCAGGTGCATCCATCTGAGAACACCTGCCAATCCATTTCTCAAAGGTTATCAAACTTTCAGATATGTAAGAATCGCCTGGACAACTCTGAATATAGAGGCCAAGGCCTCAGGCCCAGAGAATCTGGTTCAACACATCTGATACTCAGATCCTGCTTGTCTAACAAGCTCCCCAGAGATTCAGATGCAGGTGGAATTTGGAACTTTGAGAGACATTTCCATAGCTCTCAGCTCCCTTCCCAGGAGACTCAGCTAATTGATAAGATGAATTCCTTAGATCAATGATTCTTAATCTTTGATGAATATCAAAATCACCTAGGGAAGTTGCTAAAAATACAGCCACCCAGACGCCAATCCAATTTTGTTTAACCAGGTTATGGCTAACAAGCTCCCCAGGTGGCTCGGATGCATACTGGAGTCTGAGAATCAATGGCTCAGATCAGTGGTTCTCAGACTTGAGTATTTAACAGAATCACTGGAAGGCTTGTTAAATCACAGTTTGCTGGGTCCCACCTCTATAGTTTCAGTAGGTCTAGGGTGGGGCCTGAGCATCTGCAGTTCTAACAAGTGCCAGGCGATGCTGGTGTTGCTGATTTGAGGACTGTACTTGGAGAACCACCACCTTGGACTGATGTTCTAATCTAAACAAAGTGTTTACTCCACCCTGTGTCTCTGTTTATCCTTTCTCCCCATTCTTGCAGCCATGAAAGAGTCCAGTCAAAGAGAAAGGGCTGAGGTAAGTGCCTGAGGGAATCTTTACTTGAGGGGGCTGTCAGAGGAGGGCTTCTGATTAGACCACCATTGGGGCATCCTGGCATAATTCTAAAAGCTCTCTAAGACTAGGGATGATGACCAAATTCCGGTGGAGGATACAAGTTATCTGATCAATAGCTGTTAACTCCACATATACCTCCAGCCCCACTGGAACTCAAGAACTTAAAGCTTCCCTGGCAAAGCCTCTCAGCCTGTGCTGGTGGAGGGTATGCAGGTGTGGTGAGGATTAGGAGAAACTCTGAGGTTGGGGCTGACCATTATCACCAAGCTATGGGAAAAGCCAGTCTGGAGCTATAGAGTCCTGCTCACCAATGACATTGACACCAGCTTATACACATGCTCTAGAGAGTGAGGATGGGAAAAGCCAGGAGAGAGAGGAAAGTCACTCCCTTTCCTTTATAACTAAAGGGAGTGTGAAATTAAGGGCAATTCGAAGACCACAGAAAAGGAAGTTGTCGAGATGGCTCTGGGAACCCTACCAGACAGAGTTCTTACAAAACCCACTTCATTTGTATGCAGAATTTGATTATGTGCTAAGAGCATGTGATCTACTCAAGCACCAGGAGTCACTTCTCAGTTCTAAGAAGCCAGAAGGCCAACAGCTTGACCTTGTGTCTGCTGATCTCCTTATACATACCACAGACCAATCCACTAAATCACTGACAGTAGATAACAGGACTGGGAGATTTTGGAGAAGTTCCTGGAGTCAAAACCATAGTCACAGGGCTGGATAGACTTGGGATGTTTAGAGGACAAGCATGAACCCCTTGAAGGTTTGGATGACCTCATGACTTTGTGATTATGGTGAAGGGGAAGTTTTCCAATTGAGTGGACAGAATCACTGTTTATCAGCAGGTCTGGGTTGCCTGTAGATACAGGTCTCCAAAATTCCACTAGTAGTGACTTAGTCAACTTTTAGATATGACTTTAGGAAAATCACTTATGACGAAAACTCTACTGTAAAATTATGCAGCCTCTTACCTGTCTGAAACTAGGAGGCTAAACCAATGATACCTCCTTCTTCTCCTCCCGTCTCCAGCCAGGCACCAAGTCTATCCTGTCTCCACAAAGTCTGCCGTATCTGTACCCTCCCTTTCTGCTCCACTGCCCATGTCCTGGTTCAGATGCTCTTCAGCTCCTACCTGGCTAATTGTGGTAGTCTCTGACCTGTTTTTTTTCCCTGCCCATAGTCTCATCTAGACCCAAGAATCTTCTTTTAATCAATCTTTCACACTGCTGCCACATGCTGCAAACTTTTTAATGACTCATCACAATAAAGTCTAAAGTCCTTCCTGTTGTAGGCTGGGTCCTCTGGGTCCTTAGGTTCCAGCCAGCCAAATCACCTCTCCGAAGCTATACCCCATCCACTTGAACAGCCTGCAGCTCCTTGAGTGTTCCAAGCTTCCTCCTTCTTTAACTTTGCACGTGCTATTTCTTCAGCTCAGAGTGTCATTTCTCCTTTCCACACCTGCCCTTCGAGACTTGGCTCTTAGCCCTCCATACTCATCTTGCAGGTCTTCCTCAAAGCGATGCTCTCAATGTATTCATTTGCTTGTCTGTTCCCCCACTTGACCTTTATCCCACTGACGCTGAGACGGGGCTTTCAACTCCACACCCAGTATACAGCATAGTGCCAGGCCCATGACCAACTCTCAGTAAGTGTTTGTTACATAAATGAGTGAAGGATGAATCAATAATTGTTGAATATCCTGCGTGCTCTCCCTGTCCCCAAACTTCATCAAGTTGGCCTGCGTGCTTTTCTTTTAGAAGTCCTTTTTAAAAAAATGCAAACCTCTTTGGGCTGGTCATGTATTAAAGTTAATGAGTTATTTTAGACCTTAACTAAGTGATCAGACAGAACAAGGGCACTGAAAAAATGCCCAGAGGAAAGAGGTATAAAGGCAAGGGCAAAGAGAGCATCAGGGACAAACTTCACCCACATTTCCTTTTAAATGAAAATAATACTATCTCACACACACACACAAAAAAAAATACTGTCTCATATGTACATATAGTTTACAAATAAATTTCACATGCTTTGTCTATGATGCCTCAATCCAGAAAGGTAGGTTGGATGAGTGTTATTATTAACTATAATGTACATATAAGGCTTGGAGAGATTTGTAATATCATAAGAAAACACTTGTGACAAAACAGTCAAAGGAAAAGTACAAAAAACAAAACTATGTAAAAAAGAAGCAGATACAGAAAAAAATGGAAATACATCAGAATGCATTCATTCAATAGATATTTTTATGTGTGTGCCATTTGTAAACATCATGCTAGGTGCTGGGGATACAGTGGTGATCAAAAATAGTACACTGTTCCTCATTGAGGTTATGATTTGGTGGGGGAAAGCAAACATTAATCAAGTAATGATGCAGCAAAGGTAAAGTTGCAACAGTGACAAGTACATCAAAGAGGTAACAGTATCATAGTGTAATGAGACTGTAGACAAAATAGCAGGATCTTATGTATATATTTAGGCAGCCCAGGAAAGACTTCCTTGAAGAAATGATTTCTGAAGTAAGGGAAAGAACTTAACTAGTTAAAGAAAGTCAGAGAGGAAGTCCCAGGTAGGAAGAACATCACGAAACAGGGCCCTGTGGTGAGAGAGGGACTGCAGAGTGAGAAGAGCTGAGCAAGGCAAGACTGGAAGAGCCTGGTGCCAAATGGAGTTAGAGAGGAAGCAGGGGCCAGACAGAACCTACCTAAACTAGCTAGCCAGAAGCCAAGGGAGTCATTAAGCACATTTGCATTTACAAAAGGTTTCTCATTTCCCAGGTGAGCAGAATGGATTGGGGGTGGGAGAGAGTGAAGTGAGAGAGAGCCAATGAGGAAGGCCAGTTGGGAAGCTATTATGGTAGTCCAGGCAAAAGTTGATGGTGGCTTGGGCTTAATTAATGGTGGTAGTGAAAACGGAGAGAAATGGGTGACCTCAGGAGCTATTAGGTGAGTTGTCAGGATTTGGGGTTGGATGGGATGAGGGGATGAGAGGAGAGAAGTATCAGGATGACTCCTAGGTTTCTGTTTTTTGTTTTTTGTTTTTTGTTTTTTTTTTGAGGGCAGTGTCACTGGCCCTCATAAGTGGCACCCGAACCGGGACCGCTGGCTTCCCAAGCCAGCGCTTAACCGCCGCGCCACTCGGCCGGCCGGCCCACTCCTAGGTTTCTGGATGTGAATGGAGGTGGTGCCATCACCTGAGACAGAGAGTGATGGAAGAAGTCCATCAGGTTGGGGCCTGAATACAGGCCAGTTTGGGGCAGGCTGAGGTTGAGATACCCTATGTGTGACAACCAAAAGGGAGCATCAAACTAGATAGTGGGAAATAAGGGTCTGGAGTTCAGATGAGAGGTCTGGCTGGAAAGAAGCGTTTGTAAGTCAACTGTTTATTGGTGGTAATTTAAGACTGGGTGTGAATGAGACTGTGTGGAAAACAGTTTAGGGTGGGAAGAGAAGGTTGTCTACAGAGCACAAGAGTCAGGAGACTTTGGCTAGAAAATGATAAAGACTGATTCCAGGGTCTTAGGATTTGCAAACTGAAAACACAGGTAGACGATACCCAGAGTGTTCCAAAGAAGAAAGAAAAGCCAAGTTCTTATAGTAAAAAGTTCATTCTTGAGAAGAATCAGTCCTGCATTCTTAGCCTCTGGATTGGTTCCAGATGTCCAGAGATCTGAATAATAAATGTCAGACAGTTTGGACAAGTAAACATGTTTCCTAAGTTCTTCAAAAAGTAACCAGAAGGTTATCTATGGGAAATAGATACAGATACAAATGATACAGATATAGATACAGATGGAGAGGTAGAGATAGAGATAGAGATAGAGATAGATAGGGTATTTCCAGACATAACTGGATAGTTCAAAAGTTTAAGTACCCTGGCTAAATGAAGCAAGAGTAAAATCATTTTCTCATGACTCAGCCTACTTGATTTTAGTAATTCAGCAGCTTGACTATAGGGACTCCATTTTATTTTTCACTGTTTCCTCAAGGTGTAGGATGAGGTCTTGAGGAACTCAATATTCAGAGCCAAATAAAAGAAGTTCAGATTGCAAAGGACACCCAAGGAGCCCAAAACGTTAACAAATGGCTGTGGAATACTATAGAAGCATTTTACTTGTATAGTTACTTTTACAACTGGGTGGACATTTTTAGTTAAGGGAAAAAAAACAAAAAATACTTTGTGGCTCTTTGACTTTAACTAACTTTCTAGGTTTTGAAAAATAGTACCTGAAGACAAGAGGTGATATTCTAATATTTAACCAGCAGGACTTCAGAGTACCAACACTTTGATGGCAGCTGGAGGAAGAAGGGGTCTCAGAGGGCCCTACTAGGGGCCGGTCTGCCAGGCATTAACCCTGTGGTTGCTGGATCATGAAGAAGTTGGGAGAAGCTGGGTTGCAGAGGTCACATGGTGGGGATTTTAGGACAGCAGCTATGATTGAGCAGTACTGGTGCCTGCTACTGAGTATTGGTACTGCCTAAGGGTCCTCACCAGCTAGATCCCACCAACAACTCTGCCTGCTCATTGCTCCCCAAACTCTTTTCTCTACCACAGCAATTTATTCATCATTGCTTGTGAATGCCTTCCCTTTTCATGCCTATGATCTTTCCTTTCTAGTTTGGCAAATTTCTTTGTATCTTTGAAGGCCCAGGTAAAATATCATCTCCTCTCCTTCCCAAGGCAGAAGTAATTGCTTCCTTATCATTGTTCCAAGCACTTTATACATACTTGTATTATAGCATTTATCACAATGAATTATGGTCATGGTTCTGTCTCCTCGAAGGCTAGGGCTACGCCTCATTCATTCTTGTCTCCCCAGTATCTAAAACAGTGCCTGGTGTACAGGCACTTCAAAAAAATTTTTTAGAGGTTGTTGAATGACTCCCAATGTCACACTACAAGGTCAGAAGGAAGCCTAAGCTATCTTTTCTCCCAATTTGCTACTTCAAGCTCAGCAACAGTATAGATACATGCTACAACATGGATGAGACTGGAAGATACGGCAAGTGAAAGAAGTAATTTACAAAAGACCACATATGATATGATTTTATATATATGAAATGTTCAGAATTGGCAAATCCATAGAGAAAGAAAGTAGATTAGGGGCTGAGGGGATTGGGAAGAAAAAGGAAGTGACTGCTAATGGGTATGGGTTTTTGTTTATTAATTTGAAGTGATAAAAATGTTCTAAAATTCAGTGTGGTATTGTACAACTCTGTGGAATATACTGAAAATCATTGAGTGTACAGTCTAAATGGGTGAATTTTATTGCATGTGAATTATATCTCAATAGTACTGTTATTCAAAAAAAAAAAAGGCTGGCTGAGTGGCGCATTGGTTAAAAGCTGGCTTGGGACGCCAGCGGCTCCTGTTCGGATCCCACATATCAGGGCCAGTGACACTGCCCTCTACAGCTAAGATGTTGAACAACAGCTCCACCTAGAGCTGGGCTGCTGTGAGTCCCCGGGATGGTGTAGGCTGCAGCCCCTGCTGCAGTGGGATGCCATAGGCTACAGTGAGTGGCCAGTAGCCAGAGTGAGCTGCCAATAGCCACTGTGAATGGCCATCCAGAGGCCAGCAATCAATTTCTCACCCGGGAAGAGCATAATGATGATACCAACATGGGCCAGTGAAGTAATATCCTCCGCAACTAGACTGAAGAACAAAAGGACAGCAATTTGTCTGTTCCCTCCCCCAATTCCCCATTAAAAATCTTTTTAAAAAAACCCAAAAACCCAGCCACTCTTCTCTCTGTGTCTGATTCAAAGGGAAGGCTCAAATGTTTCCTGCCAGGGAGGATGGTGGATACACTTTGGGTGGCTGTGGGGGGGTTATATACAGGTGTGTGGTGGTTGTGGGGGGTTGGTGCAAGAAAGGCAGAGCATAAGTGGAAATCAAGTTGAGTCCTGATAATAGAATAGGCCACAGAATATTTCAGAAGGTGGGATTCTGGTGAAAATGGAAACCACTTCAATGAAACCAGGTGTCAGCAAAAAAGGCTGAAGTTAGCTTGAGAAGGGTGGCTTTACTTTGAAACTGGTGGCTGGGAGTCTCCTTACTTGGCCTGCGAATCTTTTCAGGGGAAAGAACTAGAATCCAGGCCGAGGTTGAAATTTGGATGCACTTACCCTAGACATCCAGAATCCCTGAATTAGGAAGCTTGAAAGGAGGTCTGCTCTCCTTGGCCCTGCTGAGAGGTCATGTGTCACAGTGCTGGGCTCGTGCCCTCAGGAGCCAGCTGCCTGGGTTCGAAGCCTGGCTCTGCCATCCCTGTTGCCTTGGGCAAGTTATTCAATTTCTCTGTGTCTCTATTTTCTCTACTGTAAAATGGGGCTAATGATAGGCCCCTTCTCAGAGGACTGTTGTGAGGATTGAACCAGATGATATGGGAAGAAGTTAGCACAGGGTCCAGTACATGGTGAGCACAAGACAACCCAAGTGAGTGACAGGGTAACATCGGGAACCATGAAACTGGTTTCTAGAGTAGTAGCAGATCTCTGCCTTTGCCGACTGAGGTCTGCAATTCACGGAAGAGGTGGCAGCTAGTTGGGGGTCGGGGTGGTGGCTGGGAAACAGTCTGAAGAGAGCAGTGTCATTGCTCAACCGAGCCAGTGGAGCTCATACTTCCTGTTTTCAGTCTGTGAGACCTGATGCTGGAGCTGCTCATGTTGGAACAAGATCTTTTTTGGCCCCTGGCGGGGAATGCAGCAGCTGAGCAGCAAGTCCGTCTGGGCTGGGCCCCTTAGCTTCACATCATGCTTTTTTCAGCTCCCACAAAACTCACCAATGCAATCCTGAGGTGGAAGATGGGAGGGGGTTCCCATTCAATTCTACAATAATTTACACGGTTCTCTAATAACAGCCAAGTCACCTGAGAGCCTTTTAAAAATATGTAAATGCCTATGATGCTCCACCCATAGAGCTTGTGAGTCAGGTCAGGACTGGTGCCAGGGCCCATGGTTTTTAAAAAGCTCCTCAGATGTTTTGTGCCTTTATTAAGTAGAGGATTATGCTAGGAGAGTTATGAACTCATGAATCCTTATAACAATGCTGCGAGATAGATATTATCTTTTTTACATGTGAGGAAACTGAGGCAAAGAGAGGTTAAGAGTCTTTCCCAAGTCACACAGCTAGTATGGGATTCTAGTCCAGGCCACCTGACTCTATAAACCATGCTCTGAAACCCAATGCATCATACTGAATGAGACAACATGCTAGATTATGAGAACTGAAAGCTGAATACTCTGGGTCCTTGACCTCCATGGGCTCATGGTTTAGGGAGCCTCTGAACAGGATGTACCCCCACCGCTCAGAAAACTGTTCGTGCAGCTAACACATGCTGACCACATCTTGAATTTACTGGGACCCTCACATAATCTTGCCAAGTGTCCCCAAAAGATATTCAATTGGAGGTGCTTATCAGAAACATCTGAGAGCTTTTTTAAAACCATGGGCCCTGGCACCAGTCCTGACCTGACTCACAAGCTCTATGGGTGAAGCATCATAGGCATTTACATATTTTTGAAAGGTTCTCAGGTGACTTGGTTAAGAAACACTGCCAAACCCATTAACATAGCTCAGAAACACCAACATTTTGGCATCTAACTGTATCTCCCAGGCTGCCTTCCACACCCTACTTCTTCAGAAGCTGACGTTTGGTTCAAAATATATGGTCACCTCCATTAGTATATCACCCACCCTTAGATTCTGAGCCTCCTCATATTAGGAATAGAGTTGGCTGGTCATGGGCTCTATTAACATACTGAGAAAACGCAGCACTGGCGCCACACACAGATAATGGGAAATTATGTATTCTGTTCACTGAATGCCAGACTCAAGCTGGGCTGGGTTTTGGGTTAGCATTTTCACTCATGCAGGTGTCCTCCTTGGCTGATGTCAGTCTAAGGAGCAGAGTGAAAAAAATCTGGAGAAACCAATCTTAAAGAGGATCACCATACGGTTGTACAAGATGTGTACTGCACAAAAGCATCAGGCTGAGGAGGGAATTGGGAGTTGACACCCAGCCTGCACACCATTTACCAAACCATGGGCCCCTGGCTTGTGGCACTTTTTGTACCTATGTGACATGAAGGGCCTGACCTACAACTCTCCTAGCTTCTACTTCCCAAGACCCCATTAAGCCCAGAGATGCAGCCCCACAAGAAACTCTGGGGTATATGCCACCATGGTCATTTTCTACTTTTTTTGCTCCCCAACTCCCTCCCATACGAGCAACAGGGAAGAAACAAAGTCTTCAGAAAAAAAAATCACATTTTATTAATCATCTTTTTTCAAAATTACAAAAATAGATATAAATAAAAATAGCAGAATATAATTATTAAATATTCAGTGTACAGGAGTGGTCTTCACCCCACCCAGTGAGGATTGGATGAACTCAGCTGGAAAGTTAGAAGGGACAACTGGCTAAGAAAGGGACATTTGTGTGAAAGTGAAACTGAAATTTTAATGGTGGTCATGGGCTATGCCCCAAAAAGATACATTCATAGGCATCGTCGCATGGGAGACCTGAGAGACCCCAGAAGTGACCCATGACCTCTCCTGACAGACCATTCTATGTGGCATCACAGTCCATACAGTTTAGGGAAATATCTAGACTCATAGTCAGACACAGAAACACTAGGTCTTACCCAAACTGTCTACTCACAGCCCGCACACAAGTGTACAAACATAAACATGCATATATAATATTTCCTGATATATTCATGGAATGTCAGAGCCCTCAAGTTATTAGTGTCCCTACTCCCCAAACCACGGTTCCTACATTGGCCAAGCTCCTGTAAGAGACCTCAGTTCTGTCACACTTCCTAATTGGGAAATTATTCATTTCCCAACAACAGGCCTCCAGAATGCCGACTGTTGGGGGAGCTGGCTCTCCTTCCACCCATGTACAGGAGATGCCATTTTTATCTCAAGGAGGCTTTAGTCCAGAAAAAGACAAATTACTGGTCCATACCGTCCTGGGTCAGGACCACCCCTCCATCCTGCCCAGAGGGGATCTGGGCGGCCAGCACCCAGGCCTCTATTTGAGGGTAAAGCTATTATCACTCATCCCAGTGGACAGCACAAGCAAAACCATCTCCACAGAGCCTATCTTTCTCAGTCTCTTCCTCATATATAGCTTGTGCGGATGGCCCTACTGGGAAAATAATGGTTAGTGTGGGCGTAGGCAGTGCCCTTCTCCTCCCGTGGCTCCCTGGGGTTCATCAGAGGGTCAGGTCATTATTCTCTACCCTGGTGTGAGTGCGGATCCAGAGCAGGAAGCGAGAGACCCTCGTGTAGACTCCTGGCTTGTCCTTCATGGCACATCCACTGCCCCAGCTAACAATCCCAGTCAGAGTCTGGCGGTTTTGGATGGAGCAGACCAGGGGCCCCCCTGAGTCTCCCTGTTAAGCCAAAAACACAAAAGGTGAGTGAGCCCTGCGAGAAGTTAGGAGGATCCTACCTCCCAATCATGCCCAAGGGAGAAAGGAGTTTCCTAGAGTCGAAGTCCTTAGAGACTACCCATGTTCTGCCACATCAAGTTTTAAATCCTCTGCTTGGCTTTCAAAGCCCTGTTATCCGCCACTATTCCACCCACATTCTCAGACCCTACTTCTCCCATGCTGGAATATGCTGTGCTCATTCCCATTTTTGTATCTTTCGGCTGAAACACAATCCTTTCTCCCTTCCGCCTTTTCAAATCCCTACTGAGTCACATTCTCTTTAAAGCCTCCCCTCCATGACCACCTACTTGTCACTCTCCTCCTTCTGCTAAACATCTGAGCATTTATAATTCACACCACACACTGACCCTGAGTTGTATTATTTCCTCTTGTTTCTTCTTAGTCCCCTTCCTTCCCCTCATCTGAATTGCTGAGCACAGACACAGGCTCATAAGAAATGTTTGGGAAAGACATAAAGATGGGTTTAAACCTTCTAAAACTTGAGCTCCTGATTCTGGTTTCTTGGGGGCTTTGGCTGGAGAAAGGCTCCCCAAAGCTGGGCAGAGACATGCCCAGGAGCCCTGGGGAGATCTGGGTGTAATGGAGAGAGATGCTTGGAACTCTCACCTGGCAGGAATCTGTTTCCCACTTTGGGTCAGCAGCACACAGCATTTTGGTGGTGACTTCAGATCCATAGTAGTGGGGCTGCTGACAGTCCTGGTAGGAAACCAGCTTCACAGTAGTCATTTTCAGCTGCTCTGGATAGAGATAGTCAGCTAAAAGGAAGAAACATGGAGGAATTTACATTAAGATGTGTCTATCCAGCCTTCCCCCTGGGACTCTCTGCGATGGAGGGGACCACAAAGTATCCCTACCAGGGAAAGCCCCTTTTCTTTTTCCACCCAAATCTGAGTTTTTACCCCACCGATAGCCCCTCTATTTATCTTTATGACCCATCATTCTCTAAACAATGCCCCACTCCATTCCTGGACCCATCTGCTGCCTCCACAGTGCTCCCATCTCTATCTCCATGGTCTTCCCCTGATCGAGCTGAGCTCAAGTCCAGGTTACAGCATTCCCCCAGGACCCTCTCAGCCAGTCTCAAAGGTGACTTACTGGTATTCTCCTTTCCAAAGCCAGTAAGCTCACAGCCTGTGCCAAAACGAGCATCGCCATACATTGGGGGCAGGCAGATCGTCTGTATGGACCGGGATGGCAGTGCACACTGGCCTGAGCTGGAACTGATCTTCAGCAAGGCTGGGGCAGGAGGAAGGAGTCAGAGAGTAAAGATCACCTTCCAGTCAAGTGGTCACCATCTCTCCCCTCAAAATGCTGAGGGAGCATCTGTCTATTCCTAGGTCAGTTACGGTAAGAGGTCATCTTGGGAGGTCTACTGGTAGGATGTCATCTGAAACAAGCCTCCCCTGTCCCATGCCTCAAGGGCTTTGTTCCAGTTGATGGCAAAGGCTTGGATCACCAGGGCTACCGCAGACAACTGTATGGTTTTTTTCTGCAAAAGCACTGGGTGAGGTAGCTGGGCTGAAATCCAGCCCAATGCTCTCTCCAAGTTCTATGTCCTGGGACAGAGTCTGCATCTAACAAAAGGGATCCCAGCCCAAGCCATCTGCCCGCCCATAGGGCCACTGCCACCCAAGGAAGCTACCTGTTTGGAAATTCAGGGACTCTACAGAGGAGCACCAGGCTCCTCATATATGTTACTCTGTACCCTTCCCCACCTCTCCCTTTGTTGTGTAAAGTAGTGTCTTCAAGTTCCCATACAACCTCAATCTCACACTTCTCTTCTCGAACCCCCTCTCCCCCAGATATCATCATGATGGAAGATGAAGGTTTTCCACTCACCAATATCATTGTGGTGAGCAAGTGTGTCAGCACTATAGTCCTCATGCAAGATGAGCTTTTCCACCCTAAACTTCATCTCCCCAGGTGTAATGGAGTTAAGCTTTGACCGACCCAGGTAGACAATGTAATCCTCCTTCTTTTGGTAATTACTGTGGGAGGGGAAACGTGTCAGGCAGTCTGATCTCATGAGATCTTGTCACTTCCCCCTCCCCACCACAGTGACCTCAGAGCATGACTTGTCTCCAAGGCCATGGGCCACATAGAGAGGGGTTAAAAGGGTAGAATTGAAGTGGAATCCTTTGCTGGGAAGGAGAAAAGGATGTTTTTGGCATAGGGCAGGAGGATCAGGGAGAAGAGACAGAGGGACTTACATGAAGCAGTGTGTGGCGCTGACCACCCAGCAAGGACTGATGAGGCTGCCACCACACACGTAGGTAACAGAGCCTCCACGGTGCTTCCTATAGATGGCTGCAAACCAAGGCTGGTTCTCGATGGTGGTGAATTGTCCCCCGATGATCTTAAAGCGGGGCCTCACAGCCTTTTGGCCACACTGGAACTCTGCTTTTTCAGGAGAAAAGGGACTTCTTCCTGGAGGAGAAAGAGAGGAATGTCTTGGGATGGCAGGTAAGATAAAGTATCCCTCTCCTCGTCCTCTGACCTCCCAGTTTTTGGGGGCCAGACAGGCCTCCTTCCTCATCCCTCCTGTGATGGAATAAGGGGACATGAGTTTGTCCCCTCTTACCCCACTATCATAAACAGATCCATGACACTCACCATTAGAGCAGTCGGGCACCATGCACTCTTGGATGAGCTGCTTTAGGCCAACCTGAACATAGCACCAGGGCCTTCTCTGGTTGTCTGGGTTCCTGTCAACACAGAGGGGAGGGGGGTGTTCTTTCAACATAGAATGACCTTCCTGCATCCTCCCCTCCAGGGAAGACTCAACCAGAGGCCTTGCTTTTCTCATGGTCTGGCCAGCACTCTGACAGTAGAAGGGAATGGTAATAATGGCTTCTATGAGGCCATGGGGAAGGTCCTTGCTGCCCCCACCTCACCTGCAGTAATTGTGTTTCCCCAGGCCCAGCTGAAGGGCATCAGGTCTTTGGGCATGGTATGGTTTCAGAAGGACATTGGCAGAGTTCCAGGCCAGGCAGGGCCGGGCCATGTAGTCGACATTGGCCTTCCCTCGGTAAGAGTGACCATTCCCCTGATAGCAGGTTTTCGATGTATCTATGGAAGGGTGTGAGGATGAGGGATTGTTAGAAAGAGGAGGAAGTTCAAACAGGCATTTTAGAGATCCTGCCAGGCCTCACATGATTTCAGGTCGTGCAGAAGACAACAGAAAGGGTCTCCTTCCATCCCACCTCACATTTGTGCAGCCACATCGTCAGGAAACAATGTGTGTTTATGCTTGACTGAGTATATCACATGGGGAGGAAGATGTCCCCTACTCCGTCTCCAGCTCAGAATTCCTGCCTGCTCTGCCATCCCACTCTCTCTCTCTCTTTGTCCCCAAATCTCTGGGGCAACCTCCTCCCAGTGAGAGTCAGGATCCCCATACCTATCTCACAGTGTTCCCCTTGGAAATTCTTTGGGCAGTTGCATCGCTGAATGTTGGAGAAGTACTTGTAGGACACACATGTTCCTCCATTCAGACAGCCACAATTCGCTGAAAAACACAAAGCAGGCGGGCGAGTAAGCAAGGAGAGTGGGAGGAGGCAAGGAGGGAGCCAGCCCTGCATCAGGGACAGGGAAGGGCTGCCTCTTGAGGCTTTCCCAAGACATCTGTGCGGCCAGATATTGTGCAAGGGATGGATACTCACATGCACCAGATATTCGATGAAGGTCATGGCTGCCCTGAAAAAGATGGGGGGAGTGGGAAAGTTTACCAAAGGTCCCTTGCTCCTCCTGGGACTCCAGAGTGAGGATAAACTGGCCCCAATCTCCAAACTCACCCTTCCCTCCAACTCCCTCTCTCCTCATCCTGTTCATATCTAACTAGCCCTCAATGGAAGATCATAGATCTTCAGCAAGGAGAAATGGATTAACTCAAGTAAGCTTCACAAATCAGGTGCCAGCAGCCTGGGGCAGTCCAGCAGCTTTTTCCTCCCTTGCCGGCAAGTGCGAACTCCCTTGGTTTGCAAGGCTCCCACTGCCACACCTGTCCCCGGAGGGGTCCAGGCCTGCTGTTAATGGAATCCTGGGGATTCCAGATCCTTCTGCTACTCCTTCTTTTCCCTTATTAATGCTGTTCAGGAGTCCTGCAAGTCCCCTTGAACCGCCATAAGTCAAAGCAGAGAAGCCACTCACTTCGGAGTTGCTCACGACCTGGGCACAAAGGTACAGGCACACCAGCAGGGCTCTCATGGTGGCGAGGCTGGGGCTCTAGGCAGCGGCCCTGCAAGGGAGAGAGAAGTCAGGGGAAGAGGCGGAGGAGCAAGAAGGTGGGCCGGGTGGGTTACTGCAGTTCAGAGCAGGGGCTCCCAGGTCACCTGAAGGGCGAGCCCGCGGTCGTCTCTCCTTTCTAGGGGTTCAGGGGTCCCGGGACAGCCTGGACCAGCCCCCACACGGGGACGCATGGGCTAGCGGAGAGGCGACTCGGTGCGCAGCCGCTGCACAGCCGGGGCAGCTGGGACAGCCGGGGTGAGGGGAAGGGGAGCCCGCCAGAGCGGGGTCCGCCGCGCATCCGTCCAGAGCTCTTAGGGAGGCCTGCACTCACCGGCGGCTGCGGCGGGAGGGGCGCGGTGCAGGGACGGCAAGGACAGGTTGACGATCGGCGGGGCTCTGGGGCTGCAGTCTGCGCTGTGCTGCTAGCCCGCGGCGCGGGCTGTATATTAAGATCCGCCCAGGCCCTGGCCCCGCCCCGGCTCGGGATCGCCAGGTCCACTCCCTTTCCCTCCCCTTCCCTGGAGCCGGCTGTTACCCTGGCCCTGCGTGGTTCCTCAGCTACCCTGACAACAAGGAGCTGCACGGTCCCCAGCGGAGGGGACAACCTGAGAGATTAAGGGAGACATCCAAATTCCCCGCCCCGCCTCCCATTCACCTGGCCTCTGCCCCAGTGCAGCCCACCCACTCATCCCTCCAACTGCAGAGTGGAGAAACCCTCGCCCCGGTCCAGCTCCGATGCCTCCCCCAGATCTCCTAAATTAGCTCTCCATCAACCTTTCAAACGTCCTCCCCCAACTGCCTAGGAGAGTGAATGAGAACCCTGGGTATAGGGACAGGGTCCGCAGCTCAGATAGCTGTGAAATCTTTTTCTTAACGAGAAAATGCACGTGACACACGCTCGCTGAAAAGAGACAAAAAAATCTGCTAACGCTGACTGCTTCTATCGAAGGTCCGCCTGCTCCTCCAAAATTATCAACACAACAAGTGTATAAGACGAAGCTGAGATAATTGCTTACCACCGGAAGGGAGTATATGGGAGAGGATGGAAGGCAAGGTTGGATTTTATTGAGAATTTGGAGTTTGTCTTTGGTTAAGGTTAGTCTTTGAAAATGAGAGCTTGATAAGGATTGTATAAAGACCGTGGTACAATACTGTAGGATTGTGAGAACCAAGTCTTAGGGCACAAACTGTTGGTGCATTTTATTGAAGGGTTGATGGGTCTTTCAAGAAGTTCCCATAATGAACAATCCATTTGTTTGCCTGGGCTAGATAGAATACAGTTAGTTAATAAAGACAATGGAATAGTAAACCCTTATTAATGTAGTCAGCAAGCTGTGAAGGGGTATGAAGTTCCTCTGAGGACAGGAATTGGGGAACTAGAGGACAAGAATGAGAACATTTATTTTACATCGTTTAAATTTTTAAAAACACATGTTTGTATCATCCATTCCAAAAAGATAATTACAGATTTATTTTTTTTTAAGAAATTTTATTGGGGAACAGTGTGTTTTTCCAGGACCCATCAGCTCCAAGTCAAGTAGTTGTTTCAATCTTAGTTGTGGGCACAAACTCCACTCCAAGTTCAGCCACCATTTTCAATCTAGTTGCAGCCCACCATCCCATGTGGGAATCGAACTGGCAGCCTCGTTGTTCAGAGCATGCGCTCTAACCAACTGAGCCTCCCAGCCACCCCTACAGATTTTTAAATGTATGTGTATTTACTATTGTGCTTCATCACAGGGCCTTGTTTCTAATAAGATAAAATAATTGCTTATAAAATAAGATTGGCCTCCAGAAAAGCAGACCAGATGTAAAGGACTCAATCTGCTCTTCCTGCTTCAGGGTGAGTGCACACAACTATGTACACCCGCACATATCCCTCAGGCAAAGAAAGATTCCACCCAGCAAGATTCTCCCCTTCATGGGAGGGGAGGGGGCTGAGTCCTGCAACTCACTAGGGGACCAAGGCTAGGCCCGAGCCTTAATCTCTCTCCCTACCTAAGCCTATAGCATTTTACTGCCTGGCAAACCTGGGCCTTG
The DNA here is from genome assembly GCA_033961575.1 of Aselliscus stoliczkanus. Classification (NCBI taxonomy): domain Eukaryota; kingdom Metazoa; phylum Chordata; class Mammalia; order Chiroptera; family Hipposideridae; genus Aselliscus; species Aselliscus stoliczkanus. The sequence continues at coordinate 133,454,152 of CM066729.1, forward strand.
GGTCTGGGTCCACTTGAGAGGGGCAGGAGCAGGTCAGGGAGGGTGCCAGGAGGGTAGGGAGGAGGAAAGCCTCTTAGCTCTGCTCCAGCCAGAGGTCTGAGGATGCCAGCCTCTACCTGAAGGAAAGTGCAAGTTAACCATCCAGCTTTGGGGAGACAGGTGACCCATTATCCTCCAGAAAGAGTTTGTGCCTGGCTGAGCTGCCAGCCTCCCAGGGGGTTGACTAAGTCAGAGGTGCTATAAGTCTCAGAACCAGCCTTTCATGTTATGTTTGGATTTGGAACTCATTAACTGTAAATAAACGTGATCAAAAATGTAAACAGAGGTGTTGCAGCCTAAGGACTTGCCCCGAAACTCCTAGGTTAGTTATCAGGAAATTCCCAGCAGACTGTCATGATTCACAGAGCTCCCCCAAGCAGCTCTCATGACTCCAGATTACTTGGAGTCTGTCATGCTGATTTTTGAGAGAAGGATGACCTCATTTCCTCTCAGCAAAGAGGCTTGGAGACCGTTATGCAGTGTGACACCCCCCACCCCCCTCCTTCCTCCTTTGGCCCCTTCACCTGGTTGAACAATCCTAGAGCCTCCAACTCGTCACAAATCTTCCTTTCCACTCTGATCTTTCCCACACTCCGAAATCTGTGTCCATTTTTTTGGTGCACAGTCTGCTAGTCTTTCAATTCTTTGAGGGCAGAGGCTACATCTTAGATAGCTTTGTCTCTCCCTCAGCACTGGTGCATCCCTTGCTCACATAGATGGTTTATTATGAGTGAATCAGTGAACAAGTGGGAACAGAGAGCCTTGGGGCACCCTGGACATTTCCCTCCTCTCAGTCTTTTTTTTTTTTCCTTGCCATAAAAAAATTGTACTGGCATCGTTTCTGTCTTGTGCTGAAAAGCACTGGGATACAAATCATTCCTCTTTAAACTCACAACTGCCTTATGATGTTAGGGATCATTATTCCCATTTTGCAGATGAGGAAAATGAGGTGGAGAGAAGATACACAGTTGATGAGTGGCAAAGCCAGCACTACGATTCAGGTTTTCTGATCCTTGTTCCTGTGCTTTATACCTCAGTGCCTCCATAAGAGAGGGGTACAAAACAGAATTCTGCAAAGAGAAGGACCAGATGACATAGATGTTGAAACTCAGGGGAACCCTCTTGTTGGCCTTGGAGAGCTCCTTCCAGAATCACTCCTCAGGCTATGGGCTCTGAGCTCCTGGAAAGCCCTTGCTGTAATATGAGTTAGTTGTTTGCCTGAGTTCCAGGAACTAACTTCGTAGTTTAGGCTATCTGAAGTTTCTACCAAGATTGAGAGAATAAGGAACTAAATATATGATTTCATTCTGTTCCTGACTCCCATAGTAAAGTCACCAGCCCCCTTCCTCTTGTCTCAGGGATCCAGACCTCCTGAGTCAGATGGGGCAACAGAGACTAATGGAGGGACCCCTTTCCTGGAGCTGCTCATTAAAAACCAGGCGGATGTTGGGCCCGCTGAGTGGCTCAGTTGGTTAAGAGCTCGCTCAAGAGTGTGAGCTGAGCTCTGAGCAACAGCAGTTGATGCCCAGCCCGAGCTGAGCTGCCGCTGAGCTGCCAACAGGTAGCGGGATGGCTCGGCTAGAAAAAAAAAAAAGGACACTTGTGAAAAACAGGCAGATGTCAAGTGTGCAAGAAGGACCAGGATGTCAGAATTTGGCCGATTCTGTGTCCAGGAAACTGGACCCCTGAAGGGCTGTTTTCTGGCCAGCATGACCCAAAGGGAAGTTCATGCCCATTCACAGGATGTATTCCTGGGTTGCTGTCACCAAGACTGTTCAGCATGGTACCATAGAGAGAGTGCAGTATTTAGCTTTGGGTCTGTCATATCCAAATTGAATGACCTTAGACAAGACACTTACTCTCTGTTTTTTTCTTTTTTTCTTTTTCTTTTTTTTTTTTTTGAGGGCAGTGTCACTGGCCTTCACATGTGGGACCCGAACCGGGGCCACTGGCTTCCCAAGCCAGCGCTTAACCACCGCGCCACCCGGCCGGCCCAAGACACTCTCTTGATCTGGGTTCCCTATCCGCAAAATGACGCAAAGCCTACCCTGCATGTGCCTCACTTTGTAGATTGAATGAGATTGTGCTTGTGTGGTGAAAGCATTCCTTCATTCTCTTATTCATTCATTCAATACTTATCATGGGCCTACTATGTGCCAGGCACAGTTCTAGGTGCTGGAGATAGAAGGATGAACTTTATAAACTATAATTCCTACTCTGAGTGCCTGCCTTGCCTTCCTGACAGCTGTACTGGCCCAGAAGTCCAAGGCATTGTCTGGAGTCCATCCCAGGATTCCAGTTAAATGGGGTGTTGTGTCCTTAGTAAGCTGTTCCCAGCAACTGGACAGCTGCATGTGCTGCTCAACCCCGCAGCCCTGACTGACTCTTACCCCCTCCCTCACCTCTCCCGTGTCTGTGGCACTGAAAGCCCCGTCTTGGGCCTGTAACATGATAGACAACTGCTAGAGCTGCTAGGCCCCCAGTGGCCTGTGGAAAGAGTGGGGCGGGGGAAGCCACATACTTGCTTCCTTACTCATGGAAACCTCAGGGGCTGCACCCTGAGGTTATACACTGTCGTCAGTAGCACCATGTATGAAGGGGCCAAGTTCGTCCCTACAGCTTTAGCCTCTGACCCCCAACCCACCCTTTCTCGCCGTTTCCTGCCTCACCATCTCTGGCCCAATTCCTAGCCCCACCCAGGCCAGTCAGCTCAGACCTCGGCGTGAATTTTTTTGAGGCTCGGCCAAATGTTTCTTTTTTTTCTAGACTAAACCCAGTTACTTACTAAGTCAGGAATATACTACCTGACATACTACATGCAGACCTTTTGGATTCTGAGTCCCACCAGGAACCAAAGCTAGGCCCAGGCCCTAAAACTTCTGCCTAGATCCCAGGCTACCGTGTTGGATGGCAGTGGCTACTTAACTGGAAGCTAAAGGAAATAGATACCCAGGAACAAAGGGCTAGAATGGGAAACCAGAAGCTGGTGGCTTTGCTGAAAGCTGCCAAAAAGTCAAGGACGTTTAAGGAAATACTTTCAGCCAGGAGCTAGCTAGTATTCTCAAAAATTCGTTCAGAAGAAAAGCAATATAATATCCACAGCCCATGGGATGTATAATTTCATGGATACATGGTTTTCACCAGCTGAATTCTATATGCTGCTCTTCCTTTAAAACAAATGCAAACACTTCGCTTTCCATTACACAGAGAGGGAAATAGAGGGTTAATAAAGGGAAGTGAATCATCTGAGTTCATTCACTGAAAATGATGAGATTCAGAATTCACCGATTTTGAGGAACCTCATGACACATTTCCACCTTCTCTAGTCCCATTCTGAATCCTGCCTCCTCTCTTTCTGACCACCCTCAATCCCACCCTCAGTCTCTTTGTCTTCCTATTTCCTACCCACCTGCAGAAGGTGCTTTTTTTCTCCAAGCATTGATTGATAGCAGCGTGATGAGGCAGCCATGTCCCAGGCAGAGGTCATTCTCCTTTTGGAAGGTACCATGTACTGTAGGACAAAGTGGTTGGAAGTCTGTGGGAACAGGGAGCAGGGACAGGACAGGAGGCCCTGAGATGGGTGTGTATGCTGAGTGAGAGGAAGGACCAGTATGCACGCAATCTAACCAGGAAGCTCCTGTTCACTTTGAGAACAGTGGTGGTGAGAAGCGTGACAGGAACTGAAGAAGTGGAAATCCGTTCTTCACAAGAGACTATTATAATTTATTCCTTGTTAAAGGTAGATAACAATAGCTGGCTTTTATTTGCTTCACATTCCTTTTTGTTTTCAATCCTACCAACAACCTTTAAGGAAGGTACTATTAATATCACCATTTCATAGATGAGAAAACTGAGGCTCATAGAGTTTTATCCAAGATCACACTACAGGTAAATGGTAGAGTAGGGAATCAACCAGACCTAGTTGGTTCCAGGGTTTGGAGAACCATCTCTGAGATAGTATCACATTCAGTCAGGAAGGTGGGGAAGCCTGTTCTTATGCCTGGGAATCATCCTACTTCTAACCCACAGTGCCATCCCAGGGTAATTCCAAATTTCCAAGTCATGTCTATGTTGGTTCCTGCCTACCCAGCTCAAGCCAGACTTTGATAAAAATGTTCTTCCTGGGGCCGGCCAAGTGGCTCAGTTGGTTAAGAGTGAGAGCTCTGACCAACAGGGTCGCCGGTTCAATTTCCACATGGGCTAGTGAACTGCGCCCGAGCTGAGCTGCTGCTGAGCTGGTGAGAGAATATGCTCTTAGCAGCAAGGTTGCCAGTTCAACACCCATATGGGATGGTGAGCTGCGTGCGCCCCCTACCCCCCACCCCAGCAGCTAAGATTGAACATGGCACCTTGAGCTGAGCAGCCACAGGTGGCAGGATGCCAAGGTTGCTGGTTTGACTCCCGCATGGGATGGTGGATTACGCCCCCCCTCCCCACCCCCTACCCCACAACTAGATTGAAAGCGGCGACTGGACTTGGAGATGAGCTTGTGCCCTCCACAACAAAGATTGAAGGACAACAACTTGACTTGGAGTTGATGGGTCCTGGAAAAACTCAATGTTCCCCTTCCCCAATTACCCAACACTGTTCCCCTCCCCAATTTCCCAATAAAAATCTTTAAATAAAAAAATGCTCTTCCTTTTGCTTAATATAGCCAGCCACAGTTGTGTCTAATGGGTCTAGTCAGAAAACTGGATCTTCTGGTTATGCTTAAAAATCTGTGTGGATCCCTGGAATCATCAATGGCCATCTCCCTTTTTTACAACCATTAATCACCCATATTTATTTGATTAAGATACCCCAGGGTTCTTCTGTGGGAAAATAACAATAGCATCTATTTATTGAGCATGCATTATATTTCACAAGCATTGGGTAACAGTTCTGTATGAATTATCTCATTTAATCCTCAGTGAGAGAGATGCAATATCATTCCACTTTATGGATAAGGAAACTGAGGCTCTGAGAGGCTAAAGCCACACAGCCAAGCCAATACCTGGCAGGTCAAACTCAGGTTTCTGACTCCAAGCCCTGTGTTGATAATCATCCTGATAGTGTTGTCTCTTTACTCCTCCCTAAGAGAAAAAAAGTACCCTGTTGAGTAGGTCCCAGAATCTGTAATAATATATATTCACGAATGTTATTTTTAACAACCTTGTCTGATGATAAGTCAGAATCACATTGTTTGAAGCTTTAAAAAATACAGAATATCAAGTTACTTCCTTGGAAACTCTCATTTATTAGGTCTAGGATGGGGCCTCGGAATCAGATTCCCAAGATGCATCCCAGGGGATTCCTACCACCTAACAAGTTTGGGGAAAATGTCATCCAATGCATAGCTAGGGAGTGTTGGTTTCTTTTTTCACCTGGAAATGCCCAGTGAAATTACAAACTTTCTATCTACTGGGGCTTCTACTCTAATCTCATCTTTGGGATGGAGACCAGAGGAGAACATAGAGTTGGGGAAGGTCCAGGGCTGGAAGACCAACCTTTAGGCAGAGTTTCCCAGACAGGAATGAATCACAGAGGGGATGTACACCTGAGAGCCTTGGACCAACCCAGCTACCCTGAGGAGACTTTTCTAAGGAATCTGTTCTCCAAAACTTAATTGCTTCAGCATTTTTGTACCTGCTGGGTTTTTTTTAGGCCCTAGTGATAGTTTCGATTTTAAAAAATGCCAAATGGATGGCTAATGAAGGGACTTTTCCATAGAGAAACTAAAACAGCTTGGAGAATCAGATAATCCTCAAATTCATGGCAGCGAATAAGAAATAGGCTTTCCAAGACCTCAGGAAATTTGGGAGAAACTGCAGAGGTGAGAACAAGGAAGAATTCAGAATACCTGTACTTACTGGTACCTTTCTATCTGTGATATTTCCTCACAGTTACCATACTGGCCCTCTTCCAAGCTTTAAGAAGTCCGTCTCAAGCTTGTAATTTTTTTCCCCTAGGATCTTCCAGTTTCACATGAATAGAACTGGATTCCCAGAGCACTGCCCCTTTGCAGGGAGGGTAGGAACCACCTCCAACAATAATGGATCTAGCAGTTTGTGGGATGACGACAACAGGGGCATTTTTAGTCAAGAAGAAAGCAGCAGTGACATCCTCTCCATGCACCCCCCCTGCACCATCGCATAGAATCCTAATATTTATTCAGTCTGTATCAGGGCAATCAGCCTCTTGTATTTGTAAAGAAAATTCTACCCCAAGTTCCAAAAATAAAAGAATTGAGCTCATCTCAAACTGTTAATTTTATTCAATCAACTAAAATTTACTTTCAGATACATAAGACACCCCCTGACACTGTGCTAGGCCCTGAGGGCACACAGAAGGACAGACATGATCGCTCCCTGAAGAAGTTTAAAGTCTGGTAAGGAAGACAAAAAGAATATACATGAAACAACTGAAAAGCCATTAAGCAGGATGGCTACTATTAAAAAACAAAAAACAAAAACAAAAACAGGGCCGGCCGAGTGGCACAGTGGTTAAACGCTAGCTTGGGAAGCCAGTGGCCCTGGTTCGGGTCCCACATATGAGGGCCAGTGACACTGCCCTCAAAAAAAACAAAACAAAACCAGAAAGTAACAAGTGTTGGCAAGGATGTAGAAAAATTGGAACCCTTGTGCACTGTTGGTGAGAATGTAAAATTCCACTATGAAAAACAGTATGGCAGTTCTTAAAAAAAAAAAAAAAGAAAAATTAAACATAAAACTATCAAATGACTCAGCAATCCTACTACTGGGTATATATCCAAAAGAAAGCAGGGTCTTGAAGAGATATTTGCACATTTGTGTTATAGCAGCACTATTCAAAATAGCCAAAAAGTAGAAGCAACCCGTGTCCGTTGACAGATGAATGAATAAGCAAATGTTGTCTGTACATACAATGGAATATTATTCAGTCATAAAAAGGAAAGAAATCTTGTCATATGCTACAACACATGTGAACTTTGTGGACGTTACGCTAAATGAAACAAGCCAGTCACAAAAAGGCAAATACTATATGATTCCACATATATCTTTAGATGCAGAGGTATCCAAGGTACAGTAGTCTCTCCTTATCCACAATTTCACTTTCTGCAGTTACCTGGGGTCAACCATGGTCCAAAAATAATAAATGGAAAATTCCTGAAATAAACAATTCTTAAGATTTAAATTTGTGCACCACTCTGAGTGGAGATGAAATCTCACACAGTCCCCCTCTGTCCCACCTGGCTTAGGAGACTTTGTTCACAGTCTCCATGCTCTATATGCTACCCACCCATTAATCACGTAAGTAGTTGACTTGGTTATCAGATTGATTGTCAAGGTATCACAGTGCTTGTGTTAAAATAACCCTTATTGTCAGGTCAGTAGCAGCCTAACCCTACATCTCAACTCCCATCATTCATCTCACTTCATCTCATCACATGGGCATTGTATCATCTCACATCATCACAAGAAGAAGAAGAAGGGTGAGTAAAATATGATAAGATATTTTGGGTTTGGGCTGGAGGAAATGGGGGATGATAAACCCGCGTGTTGGGTGCATTAGTGGATGTGAGAGTTGAAATGAGAGGACATCATAGGGGAAGTGACAGTGGAAGGAAAGAGATGAGGGCTCATAAAGTCGTCTTTGTTCCTATTCTTCAGGGGCTTTGGTTTTCCCAAACCTTTAGAGTCATATGTTTCGCTTTACAAAGAGCCTTAGAAAGTTCCATTAAAAGCTGTACCTTAAAATCCATATCTGAAGGCCAATAGTCCATGGATTAGAGTGGAAAGACTGAGGGTAGAAAACCCCACTGCCCAATCCCAGTGGCACCTGTCACGTACAAAGGCCATATCTCTGAGAGTGAGCTGAGAGTTTTTCTTGAGGAAGAGGCGACTGCCTGTGGTGAGGGTTGTGGTTTTTGGCAGTTAGAGAATAATGCCCCATTCCCAGTTTGTTTGGACTCCATCTGTGAACCTGGATGAATCACTTCCCTCTGTCAGCCTCTTTTTTCTCTTTTGTGAAATGCAGAAGGACTTTTATCCACCTGCTTTTGCAGAGGACAGAGTGGCTAAAGGAAAATAAATTTATAGCAGGCACCTTTCAGCAAAGGGGTGAGGTCTGAACTGAAGCAAAGTCCAGGATATATGAGGATATATGAGGACTGAGGGACCAGGTTTGATTCGCCTGCTCTTGACATCAGAAGTCCATGGAGAGGACGTAAGTATTAAACAAGACAAACAAATGTTGCTCCAGAGAGCCTGGGTTCTGGGAATGTGAACAAGGAATTCTGGCCAAAATTCCAGGTCTCCAAGTTTCCCTGAAAGAGTCATGAGGCTCATGCAGGAGGTGAATCACCACACCCAGGATCTGTCTTGGAGAACTAAACCACCAAATATGAGCCTCAGTAAAGGAAGGGACTAGAGGGAGGCTTGAATCAAATAGCTTGGCGATTGTAGCTAGAATATAAGCTGTTTCCCCTGGGTCTTGAAAAGACGAAGAAACAATTTTGCCCAAATCTCTGGATGCTGTTCTAGTTCTGAGGTCAGTGGCAGGTCAAAGTCATAAAGTAGGTCCCCATGGAATCAGCACAATTGTCTCTGGTATGAAAGACTACGTGGAAAAAGGAGCTCAGAAGATTGTGGACCTAAAGAAATGGAATTTATATTCTTTCCAGAGTCTGTATTATTTCTTAGTCCAATTCTCCATAAGCAAAAAGCAGAGAAATAGGCAGCAGCTCTTCATAGCTTGGAAGAAAGACCAGAGGATACAGGAGAAAGAAGGATGTTGGCTGCTTGCCAGCAACAGTGGTCTCTCTACCACACAGAAATGCCAATCCTCAAAGCCAGGGGAGGTTCATGGGGTGCCCAGAGGGAGGAGCAGACCCTGGAACTCTTGGACTTGTGAAACTTTGTCTTCAAAAGGGATCTCACATACCACTTCACACCCATTAGGATGGCTATTATTAAAAATGTGGGGGACGGCCGAGTGGCTCAGTTGATTAACAGCTCGCTTAAGAGTGCGAGCTGAGCTCTGAGCAACGGCAGTTCAATACCAGCCCGAGCTGAGTTGCCTTTGAGCTGCCAACAGGTGGCAGGATGGCTCAGCTAAAAAAAAAAAAAAAATGTGGACTATAAGGGCCGGTTGAGTGGCTCGTTGGTTAAGAGCTGGCTTGGGAGCGTGAGCTCTGAGCAGCAGGACCACCAGTTTGGATCCCACATGGGCCAGTGATACTGCGCCTCTACAGCTAAGATGGTGAACAACAGCTTGACCTGGAACTGGGCTGCTGTGAGTCACCAGTGATGGCATAGGCTGCAGTCAAGCTGCAGTAGGGTTGCAGTGGGCTGCTGTAAGCTACCATGAGTGGCTGGCAGCCAGCGTGAGCTGCCGTGAGCCACTGTGAGCTGCCGTTCAATGGCCAGGCACCGATCTGCCTCAGCCTGGAAGAGCACAATGATCACGATATCAACATGGGCCAGTGAAGTGACGTCCTCCACAACTAGGCTGAAGAACAAAAGTACAGCAACTTGCCTGATCCCCTTCCCCGAATCCCCAATGCTGTTTCCTCCCCCAACTCCCCAAAAAAAATCTAAAAAAAAAAATAGTGGAAAATAACAAGTGTTGGTGAGGATGTGGAGAAATTGGAATACTTGTGCATTGCTAGTGGGAAGGTAAAATGGTACAGCCACTGCGGAAAACAGTTTGGCAGTTCCTCAAAAAGTTAAACATAGAATTATTATATGGTAGAGCAATTCTACTCCTAGATATATACCCAAAATAATTGAAAGCGGGACTCAAACAGATACTTGTATACCCATGTTCATATCAGCATTATTCACAATAGCCAAAAGGTAAAACTACCCACTGTCCATCAAGAGATGAATAGATAAACAAAATATGGCATATGCATACAATGGAATATAATTTAGCCTTAAAAAGGAATGATATTCTGATATATATGGCAACATGTATGGACCTTGAAAACATCATGTTTAGTGAAATAAACCAGACACAAAAGGCCACATACTGTATGATTCCACTTATATGAGGTACCTAAAATAGGCAAATTCATATAGACAGAAAGTAGAACAGAGGTCACTGGGAGTTGAGGATAGGGAGTTATTGTTCAATGGGTACAGAGTTTCTGCTTGGCATGATGAAAAAACTCTGGAAATGAATAGTGGTTGATGGTTGCATGACAATGTGAATGTACTTAATGCCACTAAACTGTACACTTAAAAATTATTAAAAAGGAGATTTTATGTTTTGCATATTTTATCACAATGAAAATAAATTTTAAAATATTTTTAAATGGTTAAAGTGATAAATGTTATGTATATTGTATCAAAAAATTATTTTCAAAAGTGGGGGGAAGAAATCCCATGTCAAAGGGATCTCACTGAGAATGGACTCAGAAACACAGGACACGAGAAAGTGGCAGCAAAGATATTCAGAGTCATGAGCTGAGATGGGGATAGGGACTGATATGGAGACAAAGAAACCTGTCCAGGAAGGAAAAGTTTAAAATGTGAGTCAGATACAAAACACAGAGAAGTTGAGACCAAAATGGAGCCCTATTAGGGGGTAAGGCTAAGTATGGAGAAAGAAATGAGGATTGTCAGGTCTGATGTTAAAAATGAGCCTTAAGTCTGGATCTGTTCTTTGGAAGGCATGTGGGTTTCCATGTTTAACAGCCACAGTGCTTGTGGTAGATGCTTCTGGGACCTTCATCCACTCTACAGTGGCCAGTTTGCTGTTGACCTCTGGGGCTTCCTGTTTTCTTTTAGAGCTGAGAGACACCACAGTGAGTCAGTCTTACCAAGCTTTGACTCATTTTTGACCCAGTTTTGGTAATCAAACACAATACCCTGGAATTTGTAACTATGGCTCAAAAGGTATGGTGTTAATGTGATTGCGAGACCCAGGCTTCTCGCTGCTTCCTATTGCCATTACATTTCTTTGTAAAGGTTGAAGTGAACAGCATTTAAAGTCAGAGACTTGGGTTCAAATTCTGGCTTGCCTCTTACAAGCTGTGTGACCTTGGGCAAGTTACTTAACCTCCTTAAGCGATGGTTTCCTCATTGGTATTTTTTTTTTTTGAGGGCGGTGTCACTGGCCCTCGTATGTGGGACCCAAATCGGGGCCGCTGGCTTCCCAAGCCAGTGCTTAACCACCGTGCCACTCGGCCGGCCCGATTTCCTCATTTGTAAAGTGGGGCTACAGCTCTGTAGTCTTGGGGGATTAGATGAGATAGTGTATGAAATGCCTCTTAGTATTTTTGCTTGTCACAAAGAAATTGCCCAGGACCTGCCAAGTGGCTCATTGGTTAAAAGTTGGCTTCGGAACGCGAGCTCTGAGCAGCAAGGCCCCAGGTTCAAATCCCACATGGGCCAGTGATGCTGCACCCTCTACAGCTAAGATGGTGAACAATAGCTCAACCTGGAGCTGGTCTGCTGTGAGTCACCGGCATCAGTGTAGGCTGCAGTAGGGCTGCAGTGGGCTGCAGTGAGCTACCGTGAGTGGCCGGCAGCCAATGTGAGCTGCTGTGAGGCGCCATGAATGGACGATCTGTCTCAGCCGGAAAGAGCGCAATGATCACAATACCAACATGGGCCAGTGAAATGACATCCTCCACAACTAGACTGAAGAACAAAAGGACAGCAACTTGTCTGTTCCGCTTCCACGATTCCCCAACACTGTTCCCTCCCTCAATCTTTAAAAAAAAAAAAAAAAAGTAATTGCCCGGTAAGTTAAGGTTTTTGTTGTTGTTGTTGTTGTTGTTGTTGTTGTTGTTGTTGTTACTACTACCACTGTGTTAGTACCCTGAGATCTTTTGATTATCTAGGATCACTTTGCCATAAGGGCACTGGAGCTTCAGTAATCCAGACTCCTGTATCCCTGGATTTAGACCAGGAAATACCTGAATCTAACCTGGGCTCCCCAAATTACTAGTGTGACCTTGGGCCTTTTTCACACTGTCAGTTTTCTCATTTGTAAAATGGGGATGATTACATACAGTTGTAAATGTCAAATTAAATAATACGTATAAAAACTTTATAAATAGCAACAACAAAAGAACAGATGTATTGGATTCTTGGAAAAGTCATGATGTATTTTTTCTGTTTTTCATTGCAAAAATGTGTCACGACTTTTCCAACAACCCAATATAATGTACTCAGGATCAGAAGCATGGATGTATCTGGGCCAAGGTTAGGGTCAAGATGGAAATCAAGGTTGGGGTTGGCACCAGGGCTGTGAAAACAACTGTGATCAGGGCCAGGCGAATGGCTCAGTTGGTTAAGAGCTCGCTCAAGCGTGTGAGCTGAGCTCTGAGCAACAGCAGTTCAATGCCCAGCCCAAGCTGAGCTGCCGCTGAGCTGGCAACAGGTGGCAGGATGGCTCAGCTCAAAATAAATAAATAAATAAATAACAAACAAATAAATAAATAATAAATAAATAAACCTAAGGCAAAAACAAAGTCTTGGACTCAGATAGGGAGGGGGTCATAAACAGAGTCACGGTAGGGGCTGGGTTGGAGTATTGGTTTGGGCTAGGAATCCAGGACAGTGTTCTCTGTCTGAGCCCTGAGGGATCCAGCTGTGCTGTGCAGTGACTCACAGGTGGTCACACTGCCTGGCATCAGGCTCTGATCCAAAGATCTTGCTTTGGGAGAAAGTAGAATGTGAGACGTAACAAATTCTGTGAGACTGGTAGAAGTGCAGGCTTTTAGGGAGACAGTCCAGTTGCTGTAGTTCAGCCACCTCATTTCCTTCATCCTTGTCCCCACCGGCCTGGTAGATAGCTAACTCATATTAAGTACCAGCCTGTTTCTAGGTGCATCCTGCACAGTGCTGGTTTGCACAGCTCTCATCATCCCTCCTCCATCATCCATCCATCACCCATCATCTATCATCATCCATTTAACAAAGGCTTATTGAGTATTTACTATGTGCCCAGCACTTTGCTAGACCCTGAGGATCCAGCAATGATGTCTGTCTTCACGGAGTTTCAATCCAGAAGGAGAGACAGAGCACACAGTCAATTCCCATCTTTGCATTTGGACGTATTTGTGGAGTTGGTAATAGCTTCTAAAATCAGTTCATGAAGCAAAGATTACAAAATGATTCTTGAAAATCCCTTAAGTCACTAGGACCTTGGCATTTAGAAACACAAAAGCCAACATTTATTTCTCTTTGTACTTTGGGTATGACAGTAGATGTCAAGATCTGGCTTTAATGGTGGAATGCGACTCTTAATAAGGAATTTCTTTGTTTCTTGCACTTTTAGTTGAGTGTACATAGTTGGGTTTGCATAAGTTATATATAATAACTTATGATGGGAGTCCAATGTAAATACAAATTACACCAATATGTTTGTAAATACTTTAAGGAGGAATAGAGTGTATTGTGAGAACATACAGTGCAGGGACATAGCCTAGGAAGGGGTGGAGGAGTGAGTGATATGGAAGGCTTCACTGAAGAGGTGACATTTAAGCTGAGTTTTAAAGGGTGAATATGAGGTAGCCTGTCATAAAGGGGAAAAGAACTTTCCAGGCAGGGGAATTGACATGAGGCAGAAAGGAACTCAGTGCATCTCAGGAACTGAAAGCCAGTCAGGTTGGAGATATTGAAGAGATAACAAAGGGCCTCCCCAAGTCAGTCCCCAAAGTGAAACCCTCTTTCACATGTTCTGACACCTTGTAGGTAACAACATGGAGGTAAGGTGGTCTGACTCAGAGAATTAAAGAATTCAGAGTACAGGGCCAGAGAAACAAGGAAGTAGTCAACACCTTTTGGAATCACTGGGCTAGCTGCCCTGTGGGATGCAAAGGAAAATAAGAAACAAGTTATTGGGGGCTGGCCGAGTGGCGCTGTGGTTAAGCACTGGCTTGGGAAGCCAGTGGCCCTTGTTCGGATCCCACATATGAGGGCCAGTGACACTGCCCTCAAAAAAAAAAAAAAAAAAAAGAAAGGAAGAAACAATTTATTGGAAAACAGAGACAGTGGGATTCACAGCTATAGTGGAGTAACCTACACATAGACATAAACCGAGGGTCACAAATGCAAACACCCCAGAGGCTAAGTAGGTAATGGAAAGAGTAAAGCAGGCTGAGAGCATGACAATAGGGAAGAGTAGGGACTATGCCAGTGGACAGCTCTCATCTTGTTTAAAGGGGCAACTGTTATTCATCTCCCACTAATTGTTGCCAAATGGGAACTGAGGACCAGTTTTGCTAGATCTGCCATATTGTAGCAGATGATGTCCATTCTAGCTTCCTCTGGTCTTTGAAGCCAGCTCTTCCCTATTGAACAGCAGGCTCAATGTTCTCCAGGAATTAACACCACCAGTACCCCTTCTCTCCCACATTGTGGCAGCTCCCAACCAATGACTGATGGGTTTGATGGATAAATATGCGAATGCCTTTGCCTCTCAGGTGAGATAACTTTGAGACGTATGTTCTACACTGTTTCCCCGAAACCCCCAGGAGAATTAAGCTCCAGATGCCCACTGGTAACTTCCTTGAAAACTTATCCTTATGGGTCTCCTCCCTTCTCTTCCCTGTCCACTTCCCCACTCCCTCACTGGAGTTTTCTAGGATCACCTACCAAATAAACTACTTGCAACTATCTCAGGATCTGTTTCTGAGACAAGCCAATCTAAGGACAAACAAACATTAAGAAATCTTTGAGGGCGGCTGAGTGGCTCAGATGGTTAAGAGCACGAGCTCTGAGCAAACAGGGTCGCCTGTTCGATTCCCACATGGGCCGGTGAGCTGCGCCCAAGCTGAGCTGCCAATAGGTGGCAGGATGGCTCAGCTGGTGGAAGCACATGCTCCTAACAACAAGGTTGCTGGTTTGGCTCCCACATGGGATGGTGGGCTACGCACACCTGCAACTAAGATTGAACACGGCACCTTGAGCTGAGCAGCCACAAGCTGCTGACAGGCGTCCGGATGGTGATTGGACTTGGAGCTGAACTAGCTGCACCCTCCAAACTAAGATTGAAGGAAAACAACTTGGTTGTTCCGCTTCCCCAATTCCCCAATAAAATGTAAAATAAATAAATCTTTGAAATCTAGGTTTCTTTTTATGTTAGAACTCCCGATTAAAATGGTGTGTGTCAACAGAGACAGGTTTAAAGGCTGGATTTGGCCAACAGACCATTAGTTTGGGATTCCTGACATAAATTAAGACTTCGGGGCCGGCCGAGTGGCTCAGTTGGTTAAGAGCTCGCTCAAGAGTGCGAGCTGAGCTCTGAGCAACAGCGGCTCGAGGCAAGCCTGAGCTGAGTTGCCTTTGAGCTGCCAATAGGTGGCAGGATGGCTCAGCTAAAAAAAAAAAAGAAAAAAAAGACTTCGTCTGTCTTTCTTATAGCAATCACCCAGGAAAGGCACATATTTGCTAAAGAGAAGTGTTTAAGCAAGAGCTGGATGAGAAACTTCTAAGAGTAGAGACTCGTGCCACATGGAAATGACTCTTTAAAATACAGGAAATTAGAGAGTAGCTGAGCAATAATGAATGCTGCTGTTAGAATGGCAGCTTCTACCCTTGGCTCCCCTCTGCAAGCCTCCTTCTTTGAATCCCTGGCAGCCACCATTCCCCACTAGGGTAAGTCACATGAAAACCCCATGGAAAATCTCAGAGCCAGGCAGGCCCAGCAGCCGCTCACAGTAAACTTGTTCTGCAGCAAGAGTGACAAGCCAGGGCCTGCTGGCTGCAGGGTCCTCAGAATCAGACTCTCCTGATTCCTGGTCTGCAACCCTCCCTGTGGCCACGAGCCAGCTGCTGCTCTGCATGATCTTAGCTCAGCTTGCCTGGCCTCCTGGTGCCAGGTAAGGTCCCAAGGGTGTGGGTGGGAGGAGCTGGTAGTGGGTGCCACAAATCCCCTCCTGCACTTCTAGCCAAGCCAGCTTTCTAGGTAGTCATCCAATCCAGCCACCCAAAGTGCTGACAGGAGGCACTGTCATCCTGGTGCTGCAGAGAGGAAAACACGCCAGGCCCTAGAGGATGGAGGGCTGCACCTGGCTGAGATGTCCAGACAGGCCCACGGGTGACAGGCAGTACCTTATGCCCCACGCTTTCTCCAGCAGTGTTAGCAGAGCCTGTGCTATTTTAGGTTCCTTTGTCATCACTGCAGGCAAACTGGACTGGAGAAGTCTGATTAGAAGGGAAAGAACTGGTTTAACAGAGCTGGGGTGTTGGGAATTACTTCTCTGAGTTGGCACCATAGTGCCAAGCAGAAGGGCCTGGTGTCAATGCTTCTGACTCAGGACTGAGTTAGGATTTTAGCACCGGCTTCAGAGCAACTTGTCAGACAAAAGAGACAAAGAGGAGGACTTTGAGATTCAGGGGCCAGCGGCTATAATTCCCCTCTCAGGAATAAGCATGACAGTAATACCTTGTAATAAATGTGCTTTACAGTATATAAGATACCTTTATAGACTGAGATGATCTCACTCGATTTTTACTGCAGCCCTATGAGGAAGACAGGTATTATTCATCCCACCTTTAATATAAGGAATTTAAGATACACCAACGTAAGTGACTTGCCCAAGGTCACAATCTTAAGACAGTGACAAAGGCAGGGCCTAAATCAATTGCAGACAGGGGTTTGGGAACCTAGACTTGCACATCTAGAAGTCTTTGTTGGAAGAGGGAAACTCAGGGAGAGAGGTAGGGTCTTGGCCTTCTGCTGGTGGCTCCAGGAAATATGTGGCTTCATGGATCAGTGGCTAAGGAATGGCCACACCCACAGATCCTGTTGGTGGTCTGGCACTACAGGCTGGGCAGTCACAGTGGCCCTCAGGCCAGCTTCATCTTCTCTCTTAGTAGGTGGGTGTGAAGGGTTTTTCTGCTCTCCCCATGCTGCCCCCTGAGTCAGCTCTCTGGCATTGCCCTGGCATGTCCTGGGCCCCACGCCCAGGCAGTGAGGAAGTGCTGGCAGATTGCCCCAGGGAAGGCTCCTGTCTTAAGTCAAGCCAAGTCCAGTAAAGACCCCCTTCCCGGACACAGCCCAACAATGGCTGCTTTGGGAGCTGTGGCATGTAGGTACAGGTGCATCTCCCTAACCCCCCTCCCCCTTGGGCTTCCTGGCACAGATGGCATTGGGCACACACCTTTACCTGAAGGCTGCAGCCCAGGGAGAAGATGCAGGGACCAAATACATTTTAGAGACTGGCTGAGCCAGGCTTCCCACCCCAGAGCCCTGCTTGGGTTTCTGGTCACATCCAAATAGCTGGGGAGGGAGTTGCTTTTGGACAGAAAAGGGGGAAAGGGAGCCAAGACTCCAGGCTGAAGCTGCCTCAGCTGTTTCTGGGGCTCTGACTCAGAGGCTGCTTCTCAGGAATGTTGAGCACATGAGCCTCGGAGCACCCTGTCCAGGCACAGTGGAAGGAACAGCTAGGGCATGGGAGTCGTTTCACCCTCTTCTCTCTTCTCTGAAGGTACCTCTTCCAGAGATGCCACGAGGCAAACGGAAGGCTCGTCCTGGAAGGCCCCTGGTTACCTCCTCCAGGAAGGAAGCCTTCCCAGACCACCTCAGCCCTGAGGGATCCACCCCGGCAATGACTGTTTGCAGCAACCCATTTGTACTCATCCAAATGCTGCCTTGCATAGGTGTCTATTCATCTCTACCCCTCCCTCTCGTTACCGATCTCCCTAACTCTATTGTAATCTCATGCTTCTGGGTTAAAAAGGGTACCCTGAACATAACACTTGATAAATATATTGATTGATAATCTGAGAAGAAAAAAAAAAGAACAAAGAAAAGGAGAAGGCAAAGAGAAACAGTGAGAAAGCCAGCAGTCTGGGTCACAGCCCCAAATCTGGGGAATCTGCGTCCCTTCCCCAGAGAAACTCCCAGACCACTTGGGGACAGGAGAGCAGAAAAGCTGTGGTAAAGTGACTGGGACTTCCTTGATGCCAGTTGCTACCCCAACTCCAGATCTGCCTTCAGATCTACCAGGAGACTCTGGGAATCCTTTTACCTCGAGAGCAGGGCCTTCAGTGGTGATTCTCCAAATGTGGCCAAGTTCCCTTCTCTGCCCCTCTCCTTTATCTCGTTTCTCTAAAGTAAGTAGATAGCCCATGGGATAATCTCCAGTGAAATGAGACCCAAAGAGAGCTAATCCTGGAACAGAAATTATGTCAGCCACGTATCACATGATATAGTGATTGTAGTTTAATTGTGTGCGTACTTCCTAAGATCATAAGAGATGGGTTAGGCAGAAACAGAATCCGGCTTATTCACTGAGTCTCAGAGTCTAACATGCTACATCGTACACAGCAGGCACTTGGTAGGGTGTGTTGCACGCACACTTGTTGATTTGGTGAATTGAGGGGCATCTGGAACCTGCCGGTATACTCCTGCGATTGAGCTGCTGTCAGTACTTTTATTCTGCAGCTAACTCATCTCAGGTCTGGGACTCTGATGATCCACTGGAAGAAACTAAAGCCAGGGATGCTGATAGGCTGTCTCAGAGGCCTTGGGTTCTAGGACAGAATTGGTGTTGGAAATGAGGCCTGGGGTGGGGTCAGCTGAGTAATCCACAGCCCTGTTGGGTCTCTAAAACCAGACCTACTGCGGCCTCTAGTGGACAAGCAGAATCACTGCCCTTTGGGGGTGGAGGTCCAGCTTCCTCAACTCTTTGCCCCCAAGAGCTCCAGGATCTTCATCGTGGGCCCAAGGTCAAGTGCACATAAGATGACACCACCAGCAAGATAATGGGCCATATCAGAACAATTGACTAGCCATACAACAGACCAATCCATTAAAAAGCACCCATTATGTACAGTACCTAGGACTCTGATGAAATCCATGAGGAAAGGGAAGAGGGGATATGAGAACAAGACAAGGGCTCTGCCCTTAAGAAACCTATGATCTAATTGAGAATGCAAAACTAAAAATTTTTAAAAATCAAACAAGTCCATCCTCAGGTGACAAACATTTTAAGAGTTGAGTTCAGTGGATCAGTGCAACCTCTCTGTGGCTGTCTTCTCATCTGTAAAATGGGGCTAATAAAATTTACCTGGCAAGGTTATATGAAGATTAAAATAAGATGATGGGGAGAAAATATGCCATGATTGTTTTTGTTATTCAAGCAATCTATGTTCATCATTTGAAAAAAACATGTGAGGAAGAGAAAAAAGTTCACACTAATCAGAGATAAGTGCCATTAATCTAACAATGTACATTCTTAAGCATATTGAACATGTCTGAAGAAGCAGGGGCATTCTGGAAGTGGTACAAAATCTCAAGATTAACTAGAATTGTGGAGGATCTAGAAAGTTATGCATAAGCATTTATACTTAATTCTGAAGGAAACAGCATTTCAGTAAAGATGTGACCTACTGAAAGTGACATTATTTCCTGCAGATCTCTGCCTATATTGTTCACCTTAGCAGAGGGACCTTCCCTGACCATCCTATATTAAATAGCAACTCCATGCCCTTTTTCTGTTCCAATTTTCTTCATAACACATCACCACTTCACATATTAAATATACGTGTATTTGTTTATAGTCTGTCCCTCTCACCGGAAGGTAGGCTTCCTGAAGGCACAGGCAATGTCTTTTCTTTTTGTTAGTTTTGTTTTTTAAAGATTTTATTTATTTATTTTTATTTATTTATTTTTTGAGGGCAGTGTCACTGGCCCTCACATGTGGGACCCGAATCGGGGCCGCTGGCTTCTCAAGCCAGCGCTTAACCACCGCACCACTCGGCCGGCCCTTGTTTTTTAAAGATTTTAGGCCGACTGAGTGGCTCAGTTGGTTAAGAGCTCGCTCAAGAGTGCGAGCTGAGCTCTGAGCAACGGTGGTTCGATGCCAGCCCGAGATGAGTTGCCGTTGAGCTGCCAACAGGTGGCAGGATGGCTCAGCTAAAAAAAAAAAAAAAAAAAAAAAATCCGCTCTTTGGGCCAGCCTAGTGGCGCTGTGGTTAAGCACTGGCTTGGGACGCCAGCGGCCCCAGTTCAGATCCCACATATTGGGGCCAGTGACACTGCCCTCAAAAAAAAAAAAAATTATTGGGGAATTGGGGGAGGGGAACAGACAAGTTTCTGTCCTTTTGTTCTTCAGTCTAGTTGTGGAGGACATTGCTGCACTGGCCCATGTTGGTATTATCATGCACTCTTCCTGGTGAGGCAGATCGGTCACTGGCCTCTGGACGGCCTCTCTCAGTGGCTCTTGGCAGCTCACACCAGCTGCCAACCACTCAGGCTTGCTGCCGGCCACTCACTGTAGCGTATGGCAGCCCACTGCAGCAGGCGCTGCAGCCCACACCATTGCCAGCGACTCATGGCAGCCCAGCTCCAGGTGGAGCTGTTGTTCACCATCTTAGCTATAGAGGGCAGTGTCACTGGCCCTCATATGTAGGATCCAAATCGGGGCCGCTGGCGTCCCAAGCCAGCTCCCAACCAACGCACCACTTGGACGGCCCAGCAACGTCTATTTTGTCCACTGCTCTACCCTACCCCCAGCACTGAGACAGTGCTCTGAAAAAGAGCAGGTGTTCAAATAATATTGACAGAGAGAGACAGAGAGAGAGAGAAGGGAGGAAGGGAGAGAGGGAGGAAGGAAGAAAGGAAGGAAGGAAGGAAGGAAGGAAGGAAGGAAGGAAGGAAGGAAGGAAGGAAGAAAATGGAGTTGGCAAAGTTAGGAGGGCTACTGTAGTAACTCTGGAGGATGACATAGGCCTAGTCTAGGATGGTCAGAGGAAAATTGAAAAGATGGAATGAATACAAAGACATTAAAATAGGAAAGTATACTGTTGTTGATTCCTGATGATACACAGATGATAACGACAACTCCCATTTATTAAGCATCAGGCATTGAGCCACTCCCCTACAAATATTATCGTTTAATTATTTATAACAGCCCTCTAGTGAAAGTTATGATGTTTTTATTTTATCACTGAAAAACATGAAGCTCAGGGAGTTTAAGTAACTTGCCTCAGGTCACACAAGTAGTTAAGTGTCAGAAATCAAACCGAGCTCTGCTCCTCAGTGAGATAAGGGATGAGTCAAAGTTGACTCCAAGATTCTGAACCTAAGTCATTGGCAGGATAGTCACGTCGCTGTCAGAGCCAAAGGAACTAGAGAAGAAAGCTAGTCTAGGGTGGCCAGGGGAATAATTATAATAGTTAATATTTCTTGAGCCCTTACTATGCAAGGCACTGTTTTACTCTTCTATGTACTAATAATTTACTTCTCATAAAATCCTGTGAGGTGAGTACTATTATTATCCCTATTTTTTAGATGAGAAAACCGAGGCTCAGAGAAGTTATCAAATTTGCAGGTTCCCACAGTTAGGAAGAGGAAGTTAGGATTTGGCTTCAGTGTTCTTAACCACTATGTTATATTGCCTCTCAATTTGATTAATTTGGATTTATTTGGATCATGTTGAATTTGGGGGACAACAGGATATTCAAGTAGGAATATCTGATAGATAATCATCTTTAGTCCAGGTCTGGGGATCTGAGAGCCTCTGGACCTGCTCTGGAAACCAAGAAGTTGGATATTGGTTTCTACCTGGCCTGTACGCCCACCCACAGCCAGACACTATTTACATTCGGCTGGTCCCCAGCTT
Organism: Aselliscus stoliczkanus; assembly: GCA_033961575.1. Classification (NCBI taxonomy): domain Eukaryota; kingdom Metazoa; phylum Chordata; class Mammalia; order Chiroptera; family Hipposideridae; genus Aselliscus; species Aselliscus stoliczkanus. Next base: position 133,475,738 of record CM066729.1, read on the forward strand.
TATGTCTTGTGTCTCCCTTCCCCATACCCTCCCTTTTAGCTCTCCTGACCACCCAGTTTCCCAAGCACCTGCCGAGTCCTCAGTTTTTCAAGGCCTGAAAAACTGTTTCGAGTTTTTCACATTCTCTTCTCTAGCAGCAATGCCTCCCTTATCTTCACCTTCATCTGCCAACATCTTTCCCCTTCTTCCATCTCCCCCATTAAGTCTTTTCTGATCGCTTCAACTTATCTGATTCCTCCCCCTTTAAAATGCCCATAGTACTTTCCTTTTACCTTCCATGCATTTATTGAATACCGTGGGGAAGGAAGAAGCTGTCTTCTACCCTCAAGGTTCTTTCTGCAGATCTAATAATTAAAATTTAAAAAGACATTAATAAGAAAAAAATGACCAAATTTAATTATAAACATACATATGGGAACTCCACAAAAATGAGTCGGAGAGGTTCAGGGACAGAAAGGTAAAAGGAGGTCTATATGGCATTCTGAGGTCAGAATGAGGAAAGATGCCTTTAAGCTTCAGATGTCCAGATGTTCAGTAATTAGTAGTTTGCCCTACCCTGTAGGTAGGTCAAAACAGGTTATCTCAGATAATCTCTTATTATGGCCCCTAATTCAAAGTCTTCTAGGTAGTGAAGAGGGGGATCAGAAGTTTCTCTTGAGTCCACAGGTTCTCAGTTGCCTTTTGCTCAAAATAATCTGCATACCACAGAGGCACCTCTTGGGGTGACCCGCTCTGAACCCCTATAGTACTTACTACACCCCAGCACTTTAGACACTGAGGATACCACGGTGAGCATAAACAGACACAGACCTGACCTACAGTCACACAAGCACATGTATAATTACACTTGGGACAAGTGCTTTGAAGAAGTGATAGATGCAACTTTCACAGCTATCATTACAAGGATTTGATCTGGTCAAGAAGCCAGGGAGAGCTACTCTGAGAGAGGGACACCTGAGCACAGAACTGGAGGCTGGGCAGAGGGGAGGGAAATGTAATTCAGGCAGCCGTTTGTACAAAGATTCAGAGGTTGTCCATGGTTCTAATCTCTTGTTTTGTATCGTTTTATTATCATGTTATCTTCTTGCCCCTAGTGAGTAAAGCTCCATTAAGACATGGCCTACTTCCCGTCCATCTTTCTCTTCCCTATGGGAGTTAGGACTGAAGCTTACCCAGAGCAGGGAGATGATTATCTAAAGGGATTGAGGGGGACCGGCCAAGTGGCGCATTGGTTAAGAGCTGGCTTGGGATGCCAGCGGCCCCGGTTCGGAATCCCACATATGAGGGCCAGTGACACTGCCCTCTACAGCTAAGATGGTGAACAACAGCTCCACCTGGAGCTGGGCTGTGTGAGTCCCCGGGGCGGCATAGCTGCAGCCACTGGGCTGCTACAGTGGGCTGCCATAGGCTACAGCGAGTGGCCGGCAGCCAGCGTGAGTGGCTGGCAGCTGGTGTGAGCTGCCAAGATCCACTGTGAGGGGCCATCCAGAGGCTGGTGACCAATCTGCCTCACCCCAGAAGAGCGCAATGATGATACCAACATAGGCCAGTGAAGGAATGTCCTCCACAACTGGACTGAAGAACAAAAGGACAACAACTTGTCTGTCCCCCTTTCCCGGTTTCCCAATGCTGTTCCCCTCCCCCAATTCCCCAATAAAATCTTGAAAAATAAATAAATAAATAAATAAATAAATAAATAAATAAATAAATTGAGGGGACATTGACTATTTCTGCAGAACCCCTCAGCACACCACCCCCAGAGCCCCTGGAGCTCTAAGAGGTCATCCTGAGCCCATCTTCACCATCCCCACTTTGTGATGCCCAAGGAACAGCATCATTCCCAGCTCCAGGCCCAGATTTATGTCTGCCTTTGAAAAAGGTATCTTCTGGCATTGAGCTGGGGTCACAGGTCTCATGCTTTTGGGAGCATGGAGGCAGCCTGCCCTTGTGGATTCCCTGTGACCTACAAAGTTGGGAAGGAGCACTAGGGTTATTGTACCAGGACTCTGGGGTTTGCTAGGGGCCTCTAGGTCCTGTTCCCTTACTGCTTCCCCCTGGCCCACTCTGCTCCTGCCATGTCAGCCTTCTTTCCACTACTTAAATATACTGTGACTATTGTCATCTCTGGCCTTTGCCTCTGCTCCTTCCACCAGGGATGCTTTTGTCCCACGTCCTCAAATGACTACCTCCTTATCATCATTGAGGTCTTCCTTAAAAGTCACTTTCTGAAAACAGTGCTGTCTGAGAACTTCAGTTAAAGGCATTTTCTACTCTCACCCCCTCCTTCGCTCTCTATCCCATTGCTTTACTTTATATTTCTCTGTACAACTTACTGTAATCTAAAATGACCCCTCTCTAGGTCCATCGCCTGCCTATAAGAATGTAAGTTCCATGAAGGCAGGAATTTTGTTGGATAGTACTCTTCTGTTTCCCAAGTGACTGGAACAAATGGGGTGCTCACTAAAATGAAATGAAATTGAATGAATGAGTGTCCTCTCTGAGTGAGTGCCTGCATTCAGGACAGGGACTAGATTGGGATAAATCCACATTGTGTTTAATCTAGATCCCATTGGTGGTAAGAGCACATCTGAACTGAACCCCCAAGCTATTTACTACCTGCCCCACCATCCCTTTCTATTCACTTCCCTTTAATCACATCATCCCAGCTCTAACACATATTAGCTATTTGCAAGCTATTTCATCTTTCTAAACTTGTTTCCTCTTCTGTAAAATGGGGCGGAGGCTCCTACACTCACCGGGTGTAAATGGAATAGTTTATGTAGAGTGCTTAGTGCCTGTGTCTTGGGTATAGCTACAATCCTGGCTTTATCTTCAGCACGCTTCTCTTTGCCATCCACGTTTTTCGCCTTCCCTTTGCTCCTGGCAACACCCTGCGTGCATCAGGTCTGCCCACCAGGGGGGGGGGCCCACACACTGTTCTTCCTGTCCTGTTCATTCTTGCTCTTGAGGGCAGCCAGCCCCTCCATCTCATTACCTTCCTTTTTTTCTCTGATGACAGCTGTCATCTCTCCACCAGTGCTCCCTCTTCATCCCAAATATCTTGGCCTGTTGTCCCCAATTCTTCATTCATTCTACAAATTTTTTTTTTTTTTTTAAAGATTTTATTGGGGAATTGGCGGAGGGGAACAGCGTTGGGGAATCGGGGAAGGGGAACAGACAAGTTGCTGTCTTTTTGTTCTTCAGTTTAGTTGCGGAGGATGTTGCTTCACTGTTGGCATCGTCATTGCGCTCTTCCCGGATGAGGCAGATCGGTCGCTGGCCTCTGGATGTCGCTCACCGCGGCTATTGGCAGCTCATGCTTGGCTGCCAGCCGCTCACGCTGGCTGCGGGCCACTCACTGTAGCCTATGGCAGCCCACCATCACCGGGGCTCGCACAGCCCAGCTCCAGGTGGAGCTGTTGTTAGCTGTAGAGGGCAGCATCACTGGCCCTCATGTGGGATCCGAACCAGGGCCGCTGGCATCCGAAAACCAGTGCTTAACCAATGCGCCACTCGGCCGGCCCTACAAATATTTTTTGAACATCTACTATATGCCAGGCTCTGTACTAAATGTTGGAAAACAAGAGGAAAGATCAGGTATCCTCTGTGGTTAAGGAGTGCGCTGTCTATACAGATGTGGTGGAGAGGTCCAGAGGCAGAGGGAGCCCTGATCTGGACTTGGGGGTGGAAAAGCGGGAATCAGACTGCCCTTTTGAATCAGCCTTGTATCTGGAAACTGGAAGGGAGTTCCTCCCCGTCAGCTTCTAGCCCCTCACTCCAAATACTTCAGCTCCTCACGTGATGTACTCCTACAATTCACCTGAAATTCTGAGAATGTAAGTTCCATGAGGCACTAATCTTTTCAAACAGACTAATCTATTCAAGTACCTCAGTTCCTCATACCAAATGCTTTAGCCCTCACCCCAAAATCTCATCCACTATGCCCAATCCTTCAGGATCTCAGTTCCTCACCTTAATATCTCAGCTTCTTTTTCAAGAAATATTGTAATCTATGTCAGTTTTTAACCCTTTTTTCAACTCTTAGATACAGGAGGGATGGGAAAACATTCCCGCTAAGGACAATGGCTTAGTCAGTTAGGAGTAGTTCTCACTGGGGATGGGACGTATCAACTTTTCCTTGCGTGGTTGTAATTTGATGTGTCTTTCAGGGGAGAGAGGGCACCCCTCACCCCTCCTAGATTGAAAACTGCTTATTTAAATGTTTTCATTGGTCTTCCCTCTTTTTCCTATCCCCATTTTTACAACTTCTGACTAGTTTCAAAGGCCTCAGCACAAATAATTTTCTCAGAGTCTGTAGAGAGAGGCCATGACCTCATCACCCTTAATCCTCCAAAACCAGCCATAGGCTCTTAGAGCTGGAGGGGATCTCAGACAGCACTGGTCCAGTGGGTTTCAAACTTCTCTCAGGGACATTTTTTTTCCCCCCACACTCTTTTATTCAACAAAGTCTTATGTGGAAACCCAATATATATGTTGAGCACCTGCTGAGGCATGACCATGTAACTCAGAGGGTTCTGTGAACTGTGGATTGAAAACCCAAGGGCACAAGACCGAATTCTCTTGAAATTTATTTTACAACATCCCCTAACAAGCTGGTAACTATTCTGTTTCCAACATCCTCCTTTCATTTAAATACCTCACTTTCAACTGTTTCATTTCCCTCAGGTCTGAAGAATAAGTACCTTTATACTCTAAAATTGCATTTCAAAATTAGGGAGGGGAGAGTCTCTCATTCAAGGGGCAGTCCCATGCTGTAATTTTCAGAGCCTTCAAAGAGACAGATCAACAGAATGACAGAGGGTCCCACCCAGTGGAGCCCTCTGGTGATTATCAGGGCATCTATTTCCTGTGTAATTCCCTGTTCCCGCGTTGTAAGCAAGGCCTGAGTGCTGGCGCTGCCCAGGGGGACTGGCTGCAACCGGAACAGCGCAGCTCCCAGACCCATGAGGTTGCCATAGATACTGATGCGCAGGGAGCTAGTGAACTTGTTATTATTTAAATGTGTCTTCCCTCTAATTGCTGTGGGGTAGCTGGAGGTTGTGTGGGTGCTACAGCAATGGGGATCAAGGAGGGTGTGTGTTTATGAGTGCACTGCAAAGGTGACTATAGACTCCAAATTGCCACTGGGACCACATCAGAATCTGAGCTGTTGAGAGCGGTAGTGAGGGAGGGAAGGAGAAGTGAGGTAGTCATAGAAAGGAAAAAGGAGAGAATGATTTGAGTTTCCTCCTAATTGTGTAAATTCCAATTTTCCACTTCAGTTGGATGTTTCACAAAGAGGCAACGCCAAGCACATAGTAGGCAGCTGATAAATATTTGTTGAAAGGAGGCTAGCTCCACTTACACAGAATTGTGAGTCATCCCTAAGCTTCACCTCAATATTTTTCTCATTACTTTTCCTTTTACCCAGAAACTCAATGCAAAGTGCTTTATATGGTTACCTAAAATACTTAACATAGAGCCCTCTCCCCCACTGGGAAGCTATCCTCTCTCAAAGGCATATAAGAAAGGCCATGGATGTCATCCTGTTTTTATGTTTTCCCCTGGGATACCCTAGGGGACTCCATAGCAGCCCGAATTTGTGCTTGTGCTTGTTCTGACCTCTCTCCATCTTCTCACACCACCTTATGATAATGAGTATAAAGTTTCAGTATATGAAGGTAAGGGACCAAGTTGCCTTGAGGGCTTGGGAATGGCACATTGATGATTAACTAGTATGTAGCTTCTATTTCTAAAGTGCAGGTTAGCTGTCACTCTGCCTTTAAGGTGGATGACAGAAACTCAAGACTTACTGTCATTCCTGTGTATACAACTTCATTGCTCTGCCCCATGCAAGGATTAGAACCAGGCTCTTGCGGGTGCTTAGAGATAGGAAGTGGCCTTACTCTCCCGCACCTTACTTCCTGGGGAGGGGTGGGGCATGGTGTTCTGTCACCTCAACCTTGCCTTCTTGGCCCTCTCTGCCCTCCTCCCAGGCAATCTGTTAATGCTTTTCCTCTCCTAGTCGCTTTATCCGCCCCCTACTGGGCAATCTCATTCTCAGACCAGCTCCCAGGGCTGTTAGGTAAGGAAAGGAGGGGAGCCCTCCCAGGGAGCTTTGCTCCACCCACCCCCTCAGAGAGGTGGCCTGGGAGGCTGGGAAGCCTTCTCTCTCCATGTCTGCTGACAAAGGAGGCCTGACTCCCAGTGGACCACCTGCTGTAATCAAGGTTGAGCTGCAGCAGTTGGTTGAGCTCTGCCCTGCCCAGTTGGGGCTGTTCCCTGACTTGGGGTACAGAGGCAGGGGCAGGTCAGGAACCTGTCCAGCCTGTTTCTCCTCCACCAAGACAGTTATGTGCCTGGGTCCTACCATCTTCTGATACCGGGGACAGAGGAAGGGATGGTAATTACCTCTGCCAGGGTCCCAAGGAGTCCATTGCACAAATATTTACTGAGGGTCTAGAGCTGAGTATACATACAGTGGTGAACAAAGGAGGCAGAGACCCTGCCCCACTGGAGCCTATAATTTAGAGTGAGGGCAAAATTAAACAAATAATAACAGCTGACACTGTTCTAATTAGGTGCCAGATACTATTCTAAGTGCTTTATGTGACATAGCCCATTTAGTACTTACATACAACCCTGTGAGGGAGATACTGTTATTCTTCCCAGTTTTCATAATGTAACTGAAGAACAGAAAGATTAAGTGACTTGCCCAAGGTCACACAGCTGGTCAGTGAGTTGCCCAGAAATCCAAGCCAGGCAGTCTGAACCCAGAGTTCACTCTTTAGACAACCATGCTCTAGCGCTCTACTGCTTCTCGTACCAGTAAACATATCACTCATTACAAAATGTGATGAGTGCCATAAAATAAAAATGTAAGGTGTTCTGCAAGAAAATGGGGATATTTTTCTCCTTCCTTCTACTTGCTCTTCCAGCCCACATCGCAAATAACCCTTCTTAACGGTTCCTACCTCATCCCTTTCATTGCTGGCCTGAAAGAGAACATTCTGTCATCTCTAACGTTAAAGAGCAGGAAGTCAGACTTCCACCTGCATCCTTGGCCCTGGCCGGGTCTCCCTGAACAAACTGTGCCTGAAGGTTTTTTTATTTTTTATTTTTTTATCTAATAATGTCCCTGATGCTTACACGTCTAGACTGTCAGCTTCCCGAGGGGAGGCTGCTGAGAACTGGTTCGGCACTGGTTGAGGGCTCCTACCGAGTGTGCAGTCTGACATGGGCTTTTTGACCTCGGCCACACTGTGAACTGGGCTCGGGGCTTAGGCCCCGTGTGTGAAGCCCCGCTAGAAAACTCGGTGGTCCAGATCCCTAAACACTGTCATCACACACACACACACACACACACACACACACACACACACACGTACATCCCAAGCCCTTGCAGCGTCTGCTCCGGGAGGTGGCCACAGGTCGCAAACCTTCCAACTCTCTCGGGGTGGCGCGGGGCTGGGACCCACTCCTCTCCGCTCCCCTGCGCGCGCGCGCTGCCCAAGCCGGGCGGCTCCCGGGGCGGGGCGGGGCCAGGGCGGGAGGCCCCTCCCCGGGGGCGGTTCGGGGGCCGGGCGGCGGGGAGCCGGCGGGGCTGGGGGCGGGGCGGGCGGGCGCGGGGGTGTCCCTCCCTCCCTCGCTCTCCCCGGTAAAGTCTCGCGGTGCTGCCGGGCTCAGCCCCGTCTCCTCCTCTTGCTCCCTCGGCCGGGCGGCGGTGACTGTGCACCGACGTCGGCGCGGGCTGCACCGCCGCGTCCGCCCGCCCGCCAGCATGGCCACCACCACCACCTGCACCCGCTTCACCGACGACTACCAGCTCTTCGAAGAGCTCGGCAAGTACGGTCGGCCGCCGCGACCCCCAACCCTGCCCCCGCCGCCCGGGCGCTATGCGGCTCCTTGCCCCGCCCCCGGCCCTGCACTGGTCGCTGCAGCGCCCCCTTGGCCCGCCCCACCCCCAGCCTTTCCCGCCCGCCGCCTCCGGGGCCCCCTGGCCCCCAGCTCCCTGCCCTGCAGCCCCCTCCGCGCCTGCAGCAGCTGCCCGGGCTGCTGCACCCCGCGCTGCCGCGGGGACTGCAACCCCCGGACCGCTCCTGGGCGCCCTCCAGCCCCGCCCCTCGCGCACCCTTCAGGCGCCCCTCATCACGACCAGCCAGCTCGCCGTTCCCTCCCCAACCTGCTCAGGAGCTCACTCAGCACCCTGTCCCCTGTCCCACGCGCCTGGCACTCAGGACCCTCCCCGGCCCTGCAACTCCAGCCCTGCTGCGGTGCCCGGGTGTGGGGGAGATGTTTGGTGCCCCGCCCCCCGCTAGTGCCGCTTCTAGGATCCCAGCCCGGCTGCTGGGCTGTGCTGCAGCACCCCCCAGTCCCCTCCCCCTATCCCTGCAGTGGTCCCGGGAGCCGCGCGCCGCAGCCGCAGCATCCCCCTCCCCTCCGCACTGAGCTGGCCGCTGCTGCAGCCCCGGCCCCCCCCACCCCCACCCGCGGCGCTGAGCCCGGCCACTGCAGCCCCCGCCCTGCCCGCCCCCCTAGATGTTTCCAGAGCTGGAGAGTGCGAACTCCCATTTTGGGGTGGGGGAAACGTAGAGGAAAATATCACGGGAAAGGGGAGCTATTGATTTCTGAGACCCACAACTGGATCCTCTCTTTCCCTGCTGTCAATTGAGCCTGGATGCAGTGGGATGAAGTGGGCTGAAGCCGGCTGTGGGGGATTTGAGCCTCACTTTCCTCACCTTCCCCCATGGTTAAGGGAGATTTCTCTCTCAGGAGATTATACCCTCTTTCTAAGCTCTGTTTCCCCTACCTTCAACTATTCCTGCTGAGAGAAGGGCAGGGTCTCCGTTTCCTTCTCCTGTTGTCTTGCCTGGGACTGCAGGTCTGTTTGGGTGATGCAGCAGGTGTGTGTTTTAAGCATAGCCCACCAGCCCCTGATGTACAGCCCGAGGTGGGAACTGTTGCTTTGCCCAGCAGCTGGATGTGGGGGTGGGAGTGCGGTGGTCTTCCACCCACATCTGTTCAGTATCATGCAGTGGCCACATCCTTCTGCCTGGTGATGGATGGTAATGGTCACTATGCTGGTGTGTGTGTGTGTGTGTGAGTGAGAGAGAGAGAGAGAGATTGATTTTGACTAAAGGTTGGGGAGCATCCCTGTTCTCAAACCTGAAGTGTGTCTGTGTCGCTGTGCTCCGTGTCCCAGTTCTTTCCCCCTTCTCCCTCCAGGGGTGCTTTCTCTGTGGTCCGCAGGTGTGTGAAGAAGACCTCCACGCAGGAGTATGCAGCAAAAATCATCAATACCAAGAAGTTGTCTGCCCGGGGTGAGTGTTCCCTAGCTTGGTCTCTCTCTGGGGTGCCCCCAAGGACTATGGCTTCCTTTGAAGATGCTCCCAAGAGTTGGGGGTTGCACATTTCGTTTTAGTACTTGGAGAAGTGTTGGGATTTTAGGGCGGGTGGATTTGGAAGCCAGGCAAGGAGTTGCATGGGGAACCCGAAGTGCTCAGGTAGAAAAGAGTGAAGAAGATGTAAGAGATGTAGGTAGCCGCAGAAAGGAGCAGTTCGGAAGGCTCCAGGGAGCTAGGGTTTTAGGGAGGGGGAGGATATGGAGAGTTGTGGTGGCCTGCAATGGAGAGCTCTTAATTTGGGGCATTTGGAATCTCTGTTTGGGGCAATGGTAGCTACTCCAGGCCTGTCCTACTCCCTAGGCCACAGTGGTGACTTAGGATGGAAATGCAGTAAGTGAACAGCTCTGACAAATCCAGCCTCCCCCTGCCCACCAGGAGGCAGAACAGACTCCCAAGGGAAGGGAATCTGTAAACACCAGGGGAGGCTGCTACTGGGAGTGCTTCTGGGAACAAATCCTGCCAGATGAACTTGATTGCTTTTTTGATCAAATTACAAAGTTGGTGGTACAGCAGCAGATGCAGCCTGTCCTGGGTGGAGAGTGATGCCTCATGGTCTGGAATTCTCAATGGCCTGCTCTGGGTGGGAGCAGAATTGCCTCAGGGTCTGAGGATTGTAAAGGGCCAGGCCTTGGAGCCCCAACTTGTGAGATCCTCCAAGTACCTGAGGCCAGGAGGGTCATGCCCTGTCTTTTACACCTGGAACCTACACTTCCTGAACCTTGTATTGGGTGCTTGCCAAACTCACCTCATCTGATAGGTATAGACCCAGTAATGTGTGAAGTGCTCTGTGAGCAGGTCGGGTGAGTACAGAGGTATGTGGATAGGTTGGTTCATTGAGGGCTGCAGAGTGCAGCAGGGGGACAAATTTTATGAGATTCAGAGAAAGGAATTAGGGCTGGGCAATAGGGTGCCATAAATACATTAGGAGCCAGGACAGATGCCCTGGGAAAGATGTGGGCTATGGCTAGTAATGACGCAGGCATCTCTGGGGTAAGAGATATAATAGATGTCCCCAAGCATCAGAGAAGCTATAAAATTCCACAGAGATGACAGTGGGCTTCTGTCATATTGACAGTTGTTCTGGGGCCTGTTTAGCAGAGTTTCTGCCTCCTGGCTTGGAGAGCCTCTCTCTATCCCCACAAGCAGAGCTTCCCTTGCTGTCTCCCTCCCAGCCCCTGTCTCTTGCTGTTCCTCTACATTGGCTATAAAGTTGACTTATTTGTTTGTTTTCTTTCTCTCTGGGTACCTTGAGTTGGAGGCAATGGTTGCCATAGAGATATGTGGGCAGTGAGATGCACTTCTCCCCCAGGGTGGGGGGGCAATGCAGTGGGTTGGGCTCTTTGGCAGACATCCTCTGGCCAAGGACACAGGGTACAGGACGGGATGACAGTCTGAGAGTGCTTACCTCCTCATGCCCACACAGCATAGCCCTGATACTTCAGAAATGGGGCTAGCGTCTGGTGTCTCCAGTTAATCATGAAATGTTTTTCTTTCCTCATCTCACCAGTGTCCTCTGACTCAGGGGTGAGGGAGGGAAAGACAACTGGGAGCTGAACTCTGGGATGTGGGGAAAGCTGGTGTGGTCACTGTGGAGCTACCTGCCTTGGGCTCATTTTTCACTCCTTCCCTACCCACCTGAACTTCTCTGGCCTGTGTGATCATGTCTCATTCCCATCCTCACTTCCTCTCAGCCTTGTCCTGTCTTTCCCAACGGATACCATTCTTTCCCTGCCCAAACTGGGTGAGGTTTGAATTCTCTTTGATTTTTTTTTTTTTCCCCTCTAGAAGAAAATTCTTTTGTAAGATCCTATGTTTCAGACAGTAACTCCCCCTCTCTTGAGATGGTTATGCCAAGATTGGGGCTCTGTTGTGTGGCTTGTGTGCCAGGTTAACTTTGGGACAGAGGCCTGGTCCTGGCTGATAGGCACAGATACCAACCAGAAGGGTCAGGAATATGAAGCACCAGTACTGTTCGGAGATGGGCGAGTGGGAGGGTGTTGTCTTGGAAATGGAGGGAGCAAGCCAGGGGCTGTGCTGTAGGTGTGGGCATGGGGGATGTGAGCTCCTGGAGAGGGCTGGGCCCAAAGGCCCACTAGGCTGGAGCCCATGGGGTTAGGGAGTGAAGGCCGTGGCTTCCTGCAGCCTCTCAGTTTACGCTGTATATTTTATAAAGGTGCAGCAGCTGGGGCTGGGTTTCACTCATCGCTGTCTGTCTGTCTAGGGCTCTGCAGGTGTTGGATTTCTGTGTCTGGGAATGTGGTGGGCCCATCAGGGTCATCCATAGGGTCCGAAGGGGTTTGCTGTTTGCCGAGTCTCCCTGCCTGTTTTCTTTCTTGTTTGTGATTCTCTGTGCTGCAAACTGAAAGGAAAGAAAGAGGGTATCAAGCTGCTTCTCTTTTGGCATCCATGGTGAGATGGCCCAGGAGCCAGGGGGAGAGATCACCTGGTCTTCTGGGGGGTGGGATCTGGATGGAATCCTCCTTTTGGTCTGTTGTTTCTTGTCCTTATGGCCTCGGGCCCACGTGTACTGCCAAGGTAGAGAGTTCATGTGGCTGTGCGTTGAGCACTGTCGTTGTGTGTGGGCCTGTTTACATAAAGTCACTGAAAGTCACATAACGTCACTCCGTTTGCTTCAGAACAGCAATAGGTGTGGATTTGGGGCTCTTAAGGGAGCCCGTGGTTCCAAGCTTGGCTCTCCGCTAGGCTGAAGGAGGCATTTAAAATAGGCTTGGATGCAGGAGCTAGTGGGCCAGGTGATGGCAGTGATAAGTCGTTATTTTAAGATTTAAGAGCACCCCCCCCCCCGAAGGAGCCTGAGCCCTTATGTCTTTTTTTATTTTTAAATCTTCATATTCCCTTCTTATCTTTATTCATATGCATATAGATTTTTACCTCTTGGAGCATAACATTTTATATCCCACTCTCTTGCTTATATCCAAAGCATTTCCCCATATTGCTACAGTTGAAGGGCAAACGGTCCTTTCCTTCACGTTGTTTAGGATTTATTCTTGGAACAATTAGCACTGTAAGAAACCTCTGTATTTGGACCGTTTATCTGGATTCCAGTTGCTTTTACTATGATGGATACTGGGCCTTACTAAGAGATGCTACCAGAAACAATATTATGAAATCTGTTACAGCACCTGCTGTATTTATTTAGTCTGTGTACCCCATATAAAGAAATTTCTATTGAAGCTTAATGTAAGCAAAAACTTGCCTCTGCCTGAGAACCTGGAAGGTAAGGGTAAGGACCATATCTGTTTCTTTACTTCTGTGTGGGCAGGGTACCTGATCCATATGAGCATATACATGTTGACTGAAGGCATTAAGAGGGCTGCATAACCCATCATGGTTGCCATTTGGCTTTGGCTCTCAGGAACCTCGGAGCCAAGTTGCTGGAACCCTTGTCCCCTGGAACTGGCTTGGGGTCCCCCTTTCTTCATGGAGCTTCTTCATGGAGCTGCTTCATGGAGCCGGCCTGTAGGCTTGACCTGGCTGTTAGAGAGGACATATGAAGTTCAAGACCTGTGCTTCGGGCATAATGCAGGTGGGAGATGTAGGGAGACAAGATAGCTTTATGATTTTCTGTCATTCATGGCCTGCTAGGGCAATGTTGGGACTTCTTGAAGCAGTGAGTTTCAATTTTAGTGTGCATAAGGATCACCTCAAATAGTGGTTTAACATGCAGATTCCTGGGCTCTGTCCACAAAGATTTGGCTCCTGGAGGACTGGAATCTGCATTTTTAACAGGTGCCCTGGTGAATTTAATGCAGGGGGTCCCTGAACCACGCTTTAGATTTTAGAAATGCCACCTAAAATCAGCAACATCAGGGACAGTTGCTCTTGCCATGCTCTCTGAGATTTACAGATTTACCAGACACACCTTAACCCAGCCTTCTCCAAGTGGCGTCTCTGCCGGGATGGGGCCATCTGTGCACTGGGCTGTTCTGTGATTTGGGGCCTCTTTCTGAGCTCTCAAGTTGGTGTGTCAGTCTGTTCAAGGCTGTGGCAAGCTGAGTGGCCGGGGTTGTGGTATGTTGGCCACCAGAAGGGCAAAGGCTGTCCCTTTCTGGGTCCAGCTGGCCCTGGGGACTGAAATAGGATCCCCCTGGGTGGTGCCAGCTGAGAGTCCCCACCCCCTTAGTGTTGGCCTGAGTAGCCCCCATGACATTTGTGTCCCCTGTGGTATCTCCAAGTGAGACTTTCCTGTTAAGGATCTGGGTGAAATGAGGGAAGGGTGAAGCTGCCGTGAGGGAGAAGGATAAGGAAGAAAAATCTATACAGCACTGGAACACTGGGACTCGGGCACTTGAAGCATTGAAGGAGGTTGTCCATAAAACCATGCTTGCTTCCTAAAGAATAAAACAGGCCCATTTTTGTTAACAGAGAAATGGGCATTCTGTATATAAGTGACTATGCTCTTCTGACTCTTCCCCCCAAGTGGGTGAAGAAGCCGCCTAGAGGTCCCTTCTCTGTGCCAAGGCTTATGCTGGGTTGGTTTCGTCATACGGTCATGCAGCGAGCTGTGTGACTTAGCTTGTACAACACTGGCCTGTCACCCTCCCCTCCCACCCACCTTCTCAGTGTGACTTTGGGTGCTGGCATCATGGGGTGGGGATGGAGGTTGGAAAGTGGCCCCGTCCCATAGGGAAGGCCCCCGGTTTGTTCCAGCTACTTGCTCTGGTCCCTTCTCAGAAGCTGTGCTCCAGGCTTCGAGGCTGTGCTGAAGCCCTCCAGGTGAGTGGCTGCCCCCGTTCCTTGCGGAGGCCGGAGTCGGGAGGAGAGGAGTGGGTGTGATGGGTTCCTGCCCACACCTCTGTGCTTGCTGCTCTCTGGACAGCCTTGGCAGGCTGACAAAGCCTGATCCCATGGGCGCCAAAAGGGTGGTGACAGGAAGAGATGGGCACTTTGCACCTCTTGAGTGCCTCTTGGCAAAGAGCCTTTTATCATCTGCCTATGGCCAGGCAGGTCTGCCCCAGGGCCAGTGGGGAAACCAAGGTACAAAGGGTTTGTTTGTTTTGAGCCATAGGTATGCCAATGATTTTGCCAGTTTTCAGACCCCAGCATCCTCAGGTGATGAGGTCATCACTTACCCCTTGGCTCCCCACTTTACAACACAGATCCTGTGATGAACCCTGATATATTGCTCCCACACCTCACCATCTAGGCCCAGAGCTTTCAGCCCAGTGGAGCAGGTCCCTCTTTTCTGCTGGCTAAGGCTTCGCACATGTCTGTACCAACCTCTGGGTCCAGACCCCTCTATGGTGGGGAGATTTCCAGCCACTCCCCCAGCACCATCTCTGCTTCCTGCGCCCTAGCAGCCACAGCAGCAGCTTCCCATCTGCTCCCCTTTTTTCTCCTCCCTCTCTTTCCCCTCCCCCCCTCCTTGCCGCTGCCCTGGGAGGAGCTATTTTTAGGGGCTGCTTCCTGGGATGTTTTACTTGGGGCTGGTTACCATGAAGGAAATGTCACCAAAACAGTGGGCAAAGGCTGCAGGCACCCAGAGCCTTGCCGGGGGCATGGAGAACTAAGTGGCTGACCCTGTGCTGGCCCTCCAGAGCGCCCAGAGTGTCCAGAGGCAGAACCTTGCCTTCTTGGGGCTTGCTAGTGACCCCACGGGGATTTTCTCCATCTAAGCTCGTTTGGGAGACTCTGTGGGGCACTTCTTGGCACTTCTTTCCCTCCTTAGTTAAAGCTTCTCTTGTCTTAAGATCCAGAGGCCAAAGTGGGGCTCAGGGCTTTGTGTGTCTTGCTTAAAACTGCTGAGTTTGGACTGAAGAGAAGTGGAGGATGTCAGATTAAAGAACAGAGCCTTGGGGTTCGTGTGGGCACGTGTCTGGCCCTGTCCCCCTGTATTGACAGTCCTCAGCTGGGCTGTATGGATGTGAAGAAAATAGGTGCTGTGGCCCCCACTCTCATGTGGTGGACTTTGCTGTTCGTTGGAGCCTCTTTACACCTTTTGAGTGAAATTCAAAGAGGAAGGGGTGTGGCAGCATAGTGTCAGGGTGAGGTCAATGGGATCCTGGTTTGGGATTCCTGCTGGTCAGTGCCCAAGGCCACGGGCTGTTTATAAGTAGCTGGAGAACGTGGATTATGATATCAAATCCCCACACTGCCCTTGTTTCTGCTCCTCCGAGCCATGTCTCAGGGGGCCAGAAAGGGACCTCGGCTGCTTAGGAAGGAGGAGGGGGCACTCAGAAGAGCAGCAAGAGGAGACGCCCCACACTGAGCCTCTGAAATTGATGGGGCTGTAGGACGCTTCTCACGATCCATGTTAGGGCCACAGGCACAGACCTTTCAAATACCCTTTGAAAAGTCAAGGGCGTCGTGGACATTGGAACTTGAGGAGGGTCCTCATAGCCAGAGTTAGGCTCTGTGTCCTTTCCTACTTAAAGAAGGGTGTATGTTTAGGTGGCAGCAGAATCTTACTTGAAGCTAGTGCTGGCATTTGTGGTTTTAGAGAAATGTCGCTAAGTCAGCAGGCTTGTCCCTGCAGGGCCATGGAGAACCGGTGGCTGGCCCTCCCTGCCCACCCCCTCCCCCTCCTGTGGAGGTAGGAAGGTGCATTTGGAGTAGGCATCCTAGGGCCCTGCACTCCCCTTGCTGCACGCCAGCTCCTCTCTGTGTGCTGTCTCTTTTTTGCCTCCTTTGGCACATCCCGTCACTCCGGTCACTCCTTGCTGCCCTTCCCGTAAAGGATACCTGTCCTCATGGCACCCTGGACCAAGTCGTGAAGTGCTTGGGCAGAAGGCGGGAGAGGCAAGGCCTCCAGGGACACTTCTGTTGCAGGTCCTGGCTCTGGCCTGGGTGGGCTGCTGGGGAGGGCCCAAAGCAGGTCCCTGATAACAGCTGCTTCTGCTTTCTACTCCTGTTGTCACCCCTGCTCTTGAGGGGGGAAAACCTTACAGAGAGGGCTGTGGTTGGAGCTGTGCTGAGGGCCGGCAGGGGCGGGTCCCTCCATGGCAGTAGCACACAGGCAGGCAGGAAGTGGCCCTGTGCAAAAGCGGGAAGTGGCTCTTGTCAAACAGGAAGGGGGGGCTGGGCCTTGGGGGGTGGGGTGGGGACAAACCCAGTGGAACGGTGGGTGGGAAGAGGGTCAGCCTTGGCAGGTCTGAGCTGTCCCCTAGGAACAGATAGCTCAGTGGTCACTGGAAGGACTGTCTCAAGGGAAAAGGCCACCTTTATGACAAGAGCACCAGCTGATATGCTATCACCTTGGGTTGTTGAGCCAAGGCCTAGATCTGCCACTGTGGACCAAGCCATTTCAGTGGCCTCACCCCTTTTTGGGTTGGGGATGCTTTGTGTAGCTGGGACAGCCCTTGCAATTGGGAAAGATGCTCTACAAACCATACTTGTTCCCAAATCCTGCTACTGCTGGGGTGGGGGAGGCCTCTGCTTTTCCCCAGACATGAACCAGCCCTGGAGGGGATTACAGGACAGGAAATGTATGGAAAAGGGACAAGAGATAACAACTAGAGAGGCTGGGATGCTGGCCGGCTATGCGTGGTGGAAGGAGGTAGGGAGATTGTGGTAGGCCCAAACCGCACAGTTCAGTGAGCAGAGCTGGATGGCAGGGTGCCACAGCCAGCAAACCTGAGGCTGAGGAAGAGGAGGGATCGCGCAGGCTATGGCACTTCCTGGGCTGCCCTGTCTCTGAGGAGCCCCTGTTGCTGACTTTCACCTGCAGGCTGTAGACAGGAGGGGTAGAGGAACACTCCCCTACCCCCAGGAAGGCTGATGGAGTCAGGTCGGAGGGCTCATTTGGTGTGTTGTGGACCATGCGACTGCCCAGTCTCAGAGAGAATGGGTCCGACTCTCTCAGTGTCTCTGGTGATAGTCATGGCCACAGAGCCCGGCCTGGGAGGCCTTGTCTGTCTTATCACTGGCCCCTTGGAAAGGAAGCTCTCCCTCTATGCCAGGCACCGTGCTGGGCACTTACCCAGTGATCTGATTGAATTCACAGGTATTACTGTCTCCATTTTAGAAGTGAGAACACTTTTCCCAAGATAATGTCCTTGGCGTACTCTCTCACCTTCTTTGGGTCCTAATCAAATGTCACCTCCTTTCTGAGGCTTTCCCTGACCACCCTGTATAAATACACACTCTCCCTATTCCCTGCCTTATTTTTCTCCATAACCCTTGCCACGACATTGACCATGCCATCCAGTTCTTGTCGTCTGTCTCTGCCCCCAGCCCAGCCCCACTAGAGAGTCAGCTCTATAAAGGCAGGGATTTTTGTTTCGTTCTGTATCCCCAGCATCTAGAACAGCGCCTGTCACATAGTAGGCCTCAGTAAATATTTTTTGAATGAATGAATGAGGCTCAGATGGGTGTATAACTCACCTGAAGTGGCAGTGCTGGGACTCAGTCCAGGACTGTTTGACTCCAAAACTGATGTGTTAATGGCGGGACTCCATGGCTGAGGATCCAAGCAAGTACCAAGGTGCAGCCCAGGGTTCCGAGAGGATACAGGCCTCCCCCACCACGTGAGGCTCGGCTCCTTGCAGTTAGGGTTGATCTAAGGGACAACATGGACCCCCTGGACCCTGGGCAGCTCCTTCGAGGAGCTGGGAGTGTGAATGTGTGTCTCTTCCCGCTCTGACTCACTGGTAAAGCCAGAGCACCCTTATTTTTAGTGCTGTTACTGTTGTAGGACTGTAACCATTAGCCAGTAAGAGACTTAAGGGAGGAGATAAACATTAATCTTCTGGGCCTTCCCCTCAGCTGCCACCTCCGCATAGCAAGATACCGTTCTGCACCTGCCCAGGCAGCCAAGGCCGAGGGGTGTGGGTAGGAGGATTGTGAGGTGAGTGTCAGGGAGAGTGTCGGTGGGTCTGCAGTGGTGGGACTGGCTAGTGGGACCTCCAACCTCAAGTCCGGGGACAGGAGGAAGGTGGGTTAGCCCTGACATCCTCCCAGCCAGATCTGGAAGAAGCAAACGCCCCATCCTCTTGGCTACCCCACCTTCTGAAGGTCTCCAGGTGATGTGGGAGTGTGGGGTTACCTGGGGTTGTCCTGGTTGCATCCTGGTCAGTGGTCACGCTGAGCCTGAGGATGGGAAGGAAGGCCTGACCCAGATCTCGGGCAGCTGGGATGGATTAGCTGGGCAGCAGGAACTAATCTCTGCCTGTCCCTACCTCCTTCCACAACGCAGAGCTGTCACTAGAGGGAAAGTTTAGCACAACGCTGAGGGTGGTTACAGGTATGAATTCCTTCTGGTCTGTAATCCCTACCTCAGACTACATTATCTCACACAGGCCTGGGTTTCAATCCCAGTTCTATCCTTTGCCTGCTGTAGGACCTCAGGCAAGTTATTTAACTTCTTTGGGCCTCAGTTTCATCATCTGTGAAGTGGGGACAATCATAGCACGTGCAGAGGCTCTTTGCTGTTTCGGTAGAGGTGAGGTGGGCAGAAGCCCCTAGCAAGGGAGGCAGGTGTGGATGTAAATGCATCTGCCTGGGCCTAGAGATGTTGTGGTGAACTTGACTGTGCCCCGCAAAGCCTGGAGTCTTTACTTGATGCTCTTTTCTTTATCCTGTTATCATAGCATAGTAATGGAGAAAGAGGGCTCTAGGCTCAGACTACCTGCATCCACTGCCTATGTGACCTTGGGCAGTTACTTTAACTGTTTAAGCCTCAGTGTCCTCATTTGTAATGTGATGGAGCTAATCAGATTCCCCAATTCACAGGGTTTCTGTGAGGATGAAATAACTTAATCCATGGCTCTGCCTGGCATGTAAATGCTTAGCAAATAATTGTTATTATTACTATTGTTGAAGTTACTGATAAACCCTTATTAAGCCTCTGCTACGGAAGAAACTCTAGAAAACACTGCTTAGAAAGGTCCCATCCTTTGAAGAGCTTGTGACTGAAAGATAACTGATGTATGATGTGAGAATTATGAGAGGTGCAGCGGGAGATGGGGGGAGTCGCCCTGGGGGGAAGGTCACATCTACTGAGAGGAACAGGGAAAACTTGGTGAAAGAGGTAACTTTTGGCAAGATTCCTGCAAGTAGAGCTAGGGAAGCAGAGTGGAGGGGGCTTAGAGGCCACTTTGCTATGAGTTGCAGCATCTTCTCTTTCTACTTCTTGGAGCTCTGCCTTCCTGTGGAAGGAACTGACCAACGCAGTTTGCTTGGATCTGCACACTCTTGGATCCTGGTCATTTCACCAAAGTAGAGTAACCCCAGAGCTGGAGTGCCAGAGCAGTGCATGGCCAGGATGATCCTGAGGAGATGCAAGATTTCTGTAAAATGGGCATCATAATAATACCAACCTCATTAGATTTGTTATGAGGCTAAATTAAAAGATGCATCTGCCTGGTGTAGAAGTAAGTTGTCAATAAATGTTAGCTATTATTATTTTTTCAAATCATTATCTTCTTCGTTGTCAGCATCATTATGTTTCAGGGTTGCTATGAAGACTAAAGTGGAGAATATATGCAAAACTCCTGGCATAGTGCCTGGTCATGTAGTAGGTGCTCAATAAAACCTAGCTATTGTTAGTATTTCTAACAAGAAAGAGATTCTGGATACCTTGGCCCAGTGAAATCCCTGCTATAATGGAAAGAGCACCAGAGTTTAGCTAAAGCCTTGTGTTCAAATCCTGACCCTGCCACTCACTAGCTTGAGGTGCCTTCCTTTCCTAAGGCATTTCCTCATGTGGAAAATGTGGTCATAATATCTATCTCTAGGACTGCCATGACTGTTGTATTAATTCAGCAAATCATAAAAAACATACAGTTGGTGCCTCAGAATTGAAGGAATGTGGCCCCAAATAGAACAGATGGTTGATGGATTTTGGTTTCTCTCCTCTTTTAGATCACCAGAAACTAGAACGGGAGGCCCGGATATGCCGACTTTTGAAACATCCAAACATTGGTAAGTGTACTCGTATAGAGTCTTTCTTGGGCGTTTTGTAGCAGCAGGGAAGAACAGAGATCCACTGCTTTTGTGTGGAGCTATGTCTGTCCCTGGGTCTTTGCCTGGTGTCCTTTTTTGCCCAAGAGGGAAAGCAGCTGTTTCTTGCTCAGAATTCTGGGGCATTCCAGTTTAGAGACCTGGGTGTCTCCATGCCTGTGGTGCCATCTCAGGGCTGGGATGTGAGGTATTGGAAAAGGTTTCAGACTCCCTTTCTTCCCCTCTCCTCCTGTCTTTGGGCTGAGGTCCAAGGTCCTCAGCGTGTGAGGTTCTGGGCTAGTAGCCTGCCAGCATCCTCACCAAGGGCCCTCCACGGCCGTCATAAAAGGGTCCGGATTTTGTTTCTGGACTTGAAAGAGTTTTGTTCCTGTTGCAGTGTCGTGCACACTCTGGGGGTTTCCATGGTGCTCCTGTTTATATTCCCCAGAGCCAGGAAAGCAAGCTGCCCACCCGCCTGGCGTCTCTGGAGAAAGGATGGCAGGAGCCATTCGGATAGGGAAGACGAAAACATGAAGAGGATTTCTTTCTGCTCCCACCCTGACTTGGGGGACAAGAGCACATTGTTAGCTGTTCTAAAGCCTGAGGAGGTTTGCCTGCCACAACCCACTCC
The DNA here is from genome assembly GCA_033961575.1 of Aselliscus stoliczkanus. Taxonomy (NCBI): domain Eukaryota; kingdom Metazoa; phylum Chordata; class Mammalia; order Chiroptera; family Hipposideridae; genus Aselliscus; species Aselliscus stoliczkanus. The sequence goes on from CM066729.1 coordinate 133,496,672, forward strand.
GGCTCAGTTTTACATTGTTCAGCTGAAATAGTCTTTGCCAAAAGCGTTGGCCCTGATTTGGTGCTTCTCGCAGAGAGGACAGAAACTAGGCTGGCTGCGGCGTCTGAGCAGAAACCCCAGTCTTGACTCGAGGCAGAGCAGGGAGCATCTCCTAGGTTCTCCCTGAAAGCCCTGAGTCATCACAAAGAACAACACGTGTTCTGTGCTCCTCAGGCATGGCCTAAATATCGGGGCTCCCACAGTGCCCCAGAGGCCGCCCACTCCACTGTGTTGGCGGCCAGGGCTGTGAGGTGACTTGCCGGGAAGCTTGATGTGTCCTCCAGAGCGACTCAGCCTCTGCCTTCCCAGATCTGGGGCTAGACTGCTCAGTGTGCGCTATTACATGAGAGAGAGCTGAGGTCGCACTCCGGCCCAAGGGGAGAGGAGCAGCTAGCTCTGAGGTAACCAGAACTTCAACCATGCAGGGCTTTATAGATCCCAATCAGCGGCTTGTATTACACCCAAAGCAGATTGGCATAGCCAGTGCTCAGCTCTGCCTGGTGCAATGTTTTTCCCGGAGCCAACACCTCTCAGCCGACAGGTCCTGGGTTTGGAACGACTGGAGTTTCTGTGTGATCTCCAAAGTTAGAGCCACACGAAAACAGCACAGTGGGGACCCATGCGTTGCCTTCCGTAGGAGAGACATGCCAGAGAGGAACACCTAGAACAGCAGTCACAAATTCAGGCATGTTTTGTTTGGCCGGCCCAGCGGTCTAAAAATATTTTTATTATTTGCCAGTCAGTATCTAAAAAGCGAGATTTCACATTTTGAAAAAGAATTCTGTTTCCCAGTCTTTCGAATCAGAAAGCTTGGCTCTGCTGAGCCCACATCCACGCATGGCCCAAATCAACTGGGGCTGGGCAGTGGCTGCCCCCTTCGCCCACTGGCCACCGTCCTTGCCACTCCCTGTTATCTCCCGTTTGCGTAGCCTGTGTGGCGCCTGTAGGTTTTGTGAGCTTGTGATCTCTGACCTAGAAGTTCTAGAACAGGAGGAAGAGGCATGTGGGTAACCAAAGCCGTCCATAAGCCCAGAAGCATTTTGGCGTTGCAGTCCTGGGCCTCAGGGTCTGAGGACAGCCACTTGCTTTCCTTACACTTCTTGTGACCAACTCATAGAGCAGTGATGAATTATCCTCATCCGGGAGGAGAACAGCAGGTGGGGTCGATGAGACAGGAGGCAGCACCAAGTCTGCAGCACCTGCAGCACAGGTGTGATTACCACAGAAGGGTTGGGGTAGGTCATAAAGACAACTGAGAAACAATCAGGAAGGGCAAAACTGGGATTCTAGCTCTAAAAAGTCCTAGTATTTTTTTAAAAATGTATTTCTAGAAATTAAATATACCGTTTAGACTTCACTTGGTTTGGTAGCCCTTTCTTTTCACCACCTTCCCTCAACTCAGAATTAAGGCAGACGGAGGGGCCATCTACTCCGGACACCTGCTGTTAGGGGACAGCAAGAAAAAGGAAAGGCCGGGCAGGGCACACTCACTTGGTCAGCATCTGATGGCCTAGAACTGTTCTTTCATTTCATGACTGCTCCCAGGTCCTAAAGGATGTTGGTCGGAGGCCCTGTTCTGGGGTCAAGGACAGGGAGAGGGAAGGGTGGTGAGTCAGGACTGCGTCCTGAGAGAGCTGGCTGGCCAGACTGTGTGGCTTCCGGTAGGAACCAGGGCTCCTGGAGATGTGGCAGAGCTGCGGGCCCAGGAGGCAGGGGTTGCCATGGATCCTGACCTGGCTTGTGGCAGGAGAGGAGGCAGTTTTGTCCTCCTAATCACCATTCCTGTCGTCTCTCCACTGCTCCATCCTTCAGAGCTGTGGTCCTTTTGGCTCCAGCCTCTTTAACTCCCTCCCACAGGGATACATGTAGACCACCCGAGAGTGGTACAGAGTTGAGGAAGCTGAAAGCAAAGAGCTTATGGTCAACCTCTGATGGCTGTTGGACTCCAAGACAACCTGAATTCAGGAGGGTATTGCTTGCAAGGAGCCAGGCATCCCTAAGTTTTTTTTCCTAATAGACATTCTGGGCCAGGAGTTAAAAGGCTGTTAGAAGAGTGAACCCTAATGTAAACTGCAGACTTTGAGTAATAATGATGTGTCAGTGTAGGCTCCTTGATTATAACGAATGTGCCACTCAAATGTGGGGGATGTGGACAGTGGGGGAGGCTATGTATAGATGGGGACGGGTTACGTGGGAGTTCTCGGTACGTTCTGCTCAGCTCTGCTATGAACCCAAATTACTCCAAAAAATAAAGTCTACTAATTAAAAAAAAGCAAAACAGGCCTATTGGTTGTGAGGGGTACTACAGAACCTAAAACAGCCCTGGGAAAGTGGCCAGAGATGTGGAGTTAAGAGGAGGACGCAGCAGGAGTGCTAATGGTCTGAAGTTCGAATGGAGTGTGTTCCCCCTGTGATCTGTTTGCTCCCTGCTCTAAATTCCTCTGATGAATAGACTCATCTTCCTGCTGCTGAGCTGCCCCAGCAGTTTCCATCACAGTCTAGCCTTGTGGTTTAGAGCAGTGCTTCTCAAACATTTATGTGCCTCGTGCATCACCTAGGGATCACGTTAAAATTCAGATTCTGACTCAGTAGGTCTGGGGTGGACCCTCTGAGCTTCCATGTGTCGCCAGGTGATGCTAACGCGGCTGGTCCTTGGACCGTATGTAGAGAAGCAAAGGTCTGTGGCTTTGGCATCAAGTCCTCCAGGTTGGAGTTTGGGCTTTGCTGGTTAGTAGCTGTGATCTCTGGCACAGACTGTTCCTCTTTGTGGAGTTGTCGTGAGAGGGTTCAATGAGCAAAGGAGTCCCAGGAAATAAATAGAGATGATGAAAATAGAGATTCCAACTTCCAGAAGTGATCTTTCCTAGACTCCCAGCCCCAACTCAGTTCACAAGGTTTTTAAGCCAGGCTGCCATTTATTTACCTTGGTACCAGGGTTCATTCTGCTAACAGTAAGTGTAGCTAAAACAGTTGCAAAGAAAAAGAAGGAAACGCTGGGTGATGACTGAGGAGCTCCTAACCCCTGTCCACCTGCTCCTGGGTGGCATCCTAAGTCCCCTACCAGCCCCCCGGTCAACAGGACCCCACTCCCACTGTATTTTTGCTGTGGACATGAACCGTGACACTTTTTTCAGTGCTTTTTTTTTTTTTTTACCAAGGTTTGTGCGTTAAAATGTGCTGCATTGTTGGGTGGTTGTTAAAGAATTGGAAATAGCCGCAATATTTGGGTGGTGGCTCTGTTAGTCCTTGGAGGTATGCAACATCAAAAGTATTTAGGTGGTTTATGGCCGGCTCTTCCTTCCACAGTTGGTAAAGAACAATAATTAGGTTTATTGCTGTAATGCAATAAATGCTTTATCCTCCGTTCCCCAGATCTTCCTGTCTGTAGACTGAATCTGGCCCTCCTTGGCCTTCACGCCCACTCATTACTGTGGAATGGGCTGGGTGTCAGATTATTTTACTGCCTGCATCCATAGCCCTCACACTGCTTCGTTACTGCTTCGTTACCTCAATGTTTGTTTAAAGCCTTGTCTCCCCCATTCATCTGTGATGGCAGCGCTGGGTTTCGCGTCTTCACGGCCTTATCTGTGGCATGTACAGCCACGCCTGCGTCAGGGAAGGTGCAGGATGGACATGGATGAGCGAATCCTAATGGCCAGGGCTAGTGGGGCAGGTTGGAGCTCTTTGGTCTAAGAGGATGGAAAGAGTGATTCCCTCACAGGCAGTTCTGCAATATCAAGGATCTTGGTGTCAGCTTGTTTTGGCTTCAAGTGTCAGTTCTGCCTTTTCGTATGACCTTGGGTGAGTTCTTTCCTCTCCTGTTATTGGGGCTAACAGAAGTCACCTGCCCCACAGGGTCAATGTGAGAGGTCAATAAGATAACATGTGTGAAGCCCTTGGCACAATGCCCAGCACGGAGCAACAGCTCAATTAAGTGTTTGTTATTGTAATTTAGATCATTATTATTAAGAATCTGCTAGGTAGGCACTTAGAGGGGTGCAGTCAATTCTCCTTTTGTTCCCAGTTCTCTGTTCATTTTCTTTACAAATGGGAAAAATTAAAAAAACGATAGCAGTCTTGTTCAAATATGGACCTTCCATACCTGTCCCCTCTTGTCTCGGTGGAGCCTTGCTCTGGGGTCCACACCAAAGCCATTCTCTGGGCTGGGTGGCCTGGGAGGGTGACTCTTCCTTTGCTGCTTCTCCCCAGTGCCACCAGCCACCCCCGGGCTCTGGGTGTGGCCTTCCTGGAGAAGAGTGAATGCCAGTGACTCCCCATCTGGGTATAGGCTTGGGTGTCTGCACTTTCTGCCCCGTTCTCAGCCCTGCTGAGCTGAGCTGGGCCGGGCCGGGCTGGGCCGGGCCGGGCCGGGCCGGGTGGGGGTCCTGGGGAGGCAGAGCTCCCCTGAGAGTGACCGTCCTGTTAGCTCACGGTCCTGCTGCTGTTTGTCACCTCCCTAACGAAGCTGGTCTTTAGCTTCTGGGACAGCTGATTTCCAGGGGATTATTGGTATTACACACTTTAATGCTTTTTAATAGCAAATTTTTAATTAAATGAAAAGTCCTGTTGGAAACGAGGGAGCAGCGGCTGCCGCAGGACTCAGCACCGACTTAGACCAGAGAAGTACAAGCGCAGGGAGGAGGTTGGGCTTTGGGGAGCTCATGTGAGCATGCCTGGGTCAGTTAGGGTGGGAGGGAAGCCAGGGTCTGGCTACCTCCTTCCTTCTGTCATCTGCAGGCCTAGAGAAGTGGGAGCTTGTTTGCTCGAGGACAGGAGAGAATGGTTTGAGGAGGAGGAGGGATTTTAGAAGCACCACCTGCCTTTGGTAAAACGCAGAAATACTAGTTTGGGGTGGAATTTGGGGTTGAGTAACCGGATCAGATCAAATAAGGTAGGCAATGGGAAGTCAGACCCTGGCAGGCCCGAGTCCTTGTTTGTCAAATGAGGAGAACCACGGGCTCTAGTGATGGCTCAGTGCCTGTTATTTTAATGTTCTGGCTGATCTTGCTTTGATGGGGAGAGCATGTAAGGAAGCGCCTTAGCCCTGATGAAACGCTCTGACCCTGGAAAGGGAAGCTGTCATTTGGGGAGGTTGGCAGCCTGGGCCCAGCTAAGGAAGAGACACGGTGATTTCTTTGTATCTAAGAACTTCAGTGGCTAGTTTGGTGTCGGGCCATTCCTGAAGTGCTCTGTGAGGTGCTCCTGAAACTGCTGAGGGTTGGCGCGAAGGTCAAACAGAGTGAGCCCTTTGGAACGGAGGTTCCCCATCAAGAGAGTTCAGGTGAGGGAAGGGACAGGAACAACCAGATTGTCAGCCAAAGCATCGCATTGTATTTGCATTTAGAATGATGCTCAGGGCTTGGCATTTAATCCAGAGGTGGCTTTGTGGGCAGAAGCTTGAAGAGGAGACCTCAGAAAACATTAGGTTGGTCTTTTGCCCAAGTGCTCTGGAGGCGGGGAGTAGGAAGGGATTCTCCTCACCAGCCTTCTCTTGGAATTGGTGAGTTGCCATCGTCAGCTCCATGTGGTGGCCTCCTGGACTCATCCATCTATGATGCAGTTGTAGGTACATTTGTGAGTGGGCTCTCTCCGGGGCCTCCATTGCTTTTCGCCTGGATGTGTGGGCTATTCCACATTTCCTACAGGAAGCAGTGCTGTAAACTAGTCTTTGGAGTCAAAAAGAGCTGGGTTTGCATCTCAGCCCACTGTATCTTTGGCCTTTGGCAAGATCCTATATGTCCCTGAGCCTCCTGTGGCCTCATCTGCAGAACAGGAGTAATCCTCATCTCAGGGGGGTTGTCAGGAATAATAAACTCCTTAAAGGCAAGCACTGTGTCCTCCTAAGTTCTAAACCATGTAGCACAGAGTCTGGCACACAGTAGACACTCAATAAATGCTTGTAGACTAAGTCATGTATGCAGAGAACCTAACAGAAGGCCTGGCTCACAGTAAGCACTTAGTAACTGGGTATTGTCGTTGCCTGAACCTGCGTGTTGTCCCCCCATGCTCACCATTCATCATCCTCGATCCACGTGCCTTCTTGCTGGGCTCTGCCTCTCCCATTTCTTCCCCTCCCATTAATTCTTCCGTTCCCATTTACTCCTCTGAAAGAGCTCTTGGGCTCTGCCATCTTGTCATTCTCTGTCCACATGCAGTAAGCGTCACTAGGTGCTTCTCACTCTGTGTTACATCATCACACATCATACCCCAGGACCACCTTCTCTGGGACCAGCCCCTCTGGGAAGGTTCCTGCTTTTTCCTTGTCTTGTCTTCTTCACTGCGAAGCTTCTCTCTCTTGCCTGCGTCTGAGGCAGTGTGAGGTGGCAACCAAAGCACTGGACCTGGAGTCTGATTGTGACTGCTCTGTGGCCACATAACCTTGGATCAGGGAGTGCTGGGCACACAGCCACCTCTCACTGCCGCTCCTTCAGGAGAGAGCCCAGCGAGGCTGACAGGATGGGGCACGGGTGGGGTTGCTGAGGAAGAGAGGAATAGGATTTCCAAGTTTTCTCTCTGTTAATGTCTATCCCCATCTCCTCTCTTGCAGTGCGCCTCCATGACAGTATTTCTGAAGAAGGGTTTCACTACCTCGTGTTTGACCTGTAAGTGCCACTTTCTGAGGGTGTGGGAGGCCTTTCCCTCCAGGTGGCTTAAGAGATGAAGGTTCAGAAAAAGGCCTCAACTGAGGGGTCTTCAGCTTCTGCCAAGGGCCCCTCTCCTTTGCCCGAGGGAAAGAATTTGATTTTGAACTTTCTTTGATTATGGGCAGGTTGCTGGGGGGGATCTCATTAGGCTTACTCAGCATCTCCCCAGGGCTCCGAGCCCCTGATAACTTGGCTGTCATATTTCTGTTCAGCGACACACCTTGTGCAGATGCTTTGTTCTTGTTCCTCGGTGTGCTGTCCTTAGTGGAGAAAGAGAATACAGCTCTTTGCATGACCTTAAAAATTCTGAGAAATCGAAGGTAGCTCTTATTGGTTGTGAACTGGGCTCTAATTGGTCTCTCCTCCACTTTGGTTGTGGTTTAATATCTTAAAAGTGGCTCTTCACCTCCTGGAAACCCCTCTCTGGTATTGTCAGAGCTGGGTCTCTGTCTTTGGTCTCATTATTCTTCAACTTCAGTGGTAGGCCTGTCCTTGTTGGGCAGTTGTATCTGTAGCATTCATGTTGGCTCAAATAAAGCTTTGACTTTCTGGGTAGGTCAATTATTTTCTCTTAGATCCGTGTATATTTTATCTTTCCCTGAGTATTAGCTTATCTGTAGGCTATAGAAACAGAAATGTGCGGGAGAAAGGGAGGGCCCATGTTACTCCAAGGAGAAGTCTTATATCATTGAAGGACTGAGAGTGTTATGGGCTCTCAGATGAAATGCATGCAGAATTGGGATTTCTTTAAAAGCTGTTCTGCAGTATGACCTGTTACCTGTTGGACACTGGGGTTGGCTGACTGACCTGCCTCCCCTGACCCTCTTTGTCTGTTGGTTGCAGTGTTACCGGCGGAGAGCTGTTTGAAGACATCGTGGCCAGAGAATACTACAGTGAAGCTGATGCCAGGTGAGATGAGGGCCCTATAGTTCGAGTGTGAGTCTTGGGCACCTTAGGGGGTCAGGCATTGTCAGGCCTCTTTGAATAGTCTTTAGGGAAGATTAGAAGAGCTCTTGTCTGGACAGAGACTCTGTGGAGCTGGACTCGGGTTGCATTCTGTGAGCAATAGAAAAAGTTAAAAATTCAACACTTCCTGATCAGTTTTTTTGCAAAGCTCTTACAAATCTCCTTTACTTCATCACTCCAGAGATAACCTTGTCTTGCGAGAGCATGCCCGAGGGCCCTCCCCACCCCTTTCTTTCCTTTGACAAATTCTACTGTGTACAAGGCATCCTGGGGACGATCCAGAGATGGAGAAAACATGGTTTATGTCCCCAGGAGTGTAAACGTCTGTGTTGACAATCCTGCCTGGAACCTTCTCGGGAGATTTCAACCTTCATCACATTATCTTTTGACCACCATGACCAGCCCCGATGAGGCCACGCAGGCAGGGGGACCATTCCTCTGCTATAGCGCTCAGCCCCCCGCCCTCCATGGAAGGAAACCCTGGCAGCTCCTTTATGTGACACAGCAGATTTCCTCCCACACCACAGCTCTGGGCTCTTGTTTGGCCTGCCTTCCCTGCCTCGGCTCCTCCCCTAGCCCCAAGTTTTCTCTGAGGGTGATGTCCTTACAACCTGGTTTTGATCATCCTGCCTGTAGCTTATCTGGCATATGTGGCAGTTCTAGCTGCCTCTGGAGAGTGGGGGAGTGCAGCTTCATCACAAATTTCTTAACTCTGAGAGGCCAGTGTTTGCTGATCAACTTCAGATGCTTCAGCCTCAGGAAAAATTCTCAAGTGGGGAGATGAATTCCAGTGCCAGCAGGGGAGGACCAGGCTGTGGGGCGGGAGGAGGCGGTGATAGCTCAGGGAGCCTGTCGGGGAGGAGGGAGAGCTGGGGGGTGGGGGGAGGGCGGGTGACTGTACCAGTGGGCTTGGCCTGGCTCTCTGGGACACTTCGCACTTTTGCCATTTTTGGCCAGAAGGCTCTCCCAGCTAGCCTGGCTCTGTTCTAATTATACATTTCTGTGAAGACTCGCCTCTTCAGCTCAGTCTTAAACTCTCTTTGGCCTACCCTTGGGCTGTGTCTTGTAGGGAGGTCTGGGCCTCAGCCTTCAGAAGCCTGGTAAGACCCTTTGGCTCTTGTGGAGGCGCCAGCATCAGATTTTAAGGAAGGAGTAAGAAGTCTAGATCACTGGCCCACCACCCCCAGACACTGCAAGCCTCCTCCATGTACGTGATAGTATCTGCTGGCTGAGGCTCCATTCTCTAGGCCAGGGTTCTTCAACCTCAGCAGTACTGCCATTTGGTACCAGATAATTTTTTTAGATTTTTTAAATTTTTATTGGGGAATTGGCGGAGGGGAACAGCGTTGGGGAATCGGGGAAGGGGAACAGACAAGTTGCTGTCTTTTTGTTCTTCAGTTTAGTTGCGGAGGATGTTGCTTCACTGTTGGTATCGTCATTGCGCTCTTCCCGGATGAGGCAGATCGGTCACTGGCCTCTGGATGTCGCTCACCGCGGCTATTGGCAGCTCATGCTTGGCTGCCAGCCGCTCACGCTGGCTGCGGGCCACTCACTGTAGCCTATGGCAGCCCACTGCAGCAGGGGCTGCAGCCCACACCATCACCGGGGCTCGCACAGCCCAGCTCCAGGGGGTGCTGTTGTTAGCTGTAGAGGGCAGTGTCACTGGCCCTCATGTGGGATCCGAACCGGGGCCGCTGGCATCCCAAAACCAGCGCTTAACCAATGCGCCACTCGGCCGGCCCCCCAGATAATTTTTTGTTGTGAAGCCCCCTCCTGTGTACTGGAGAGGTTTAGAGTCATCCCTGGCCTCTACCCACTAGATGCCAGTAGCACCCAATCCCTCAGTCGTGACAACCAGAAATGTCTCCAAGGCATTGCCAAATGTCTCTGGGGAGGCAAAATTGTCCCCCAGTTTTCTAGACTGTCAGCACTCCCTGCCAAGAGTTTGACTACAGGTGGGGCAGGGTGGGTTGGAAGGTGGAAAGCCTGATCCAGGAATCAGCATGAATGTGACCCTGTCTTAGTTTGCCTTTTTCCATGCAAAATCATGATCAGAAATGCTCCTTAGATGCCCTGTTTGGACCCCTCTTAAGCACATTGTTTCTTAAAGGTAGTCTGTATACTTGTTTTACCTCTCCTATTAGATGATAAACCTCAGAGTAGGTGCTGAGTCTTACTCATCTTTACAACCTGTGTGGCACCAAGCCCAATGCCTGTGGCCCTCAGCAAATGTTTTAAGTAAGCATGAGTGTGCCCCAAAACAACTTAGATTTAGTTGGACTCTCCTAAGTCGCCACCACAAGCCTCTTCTTGAAGAACAGAGTTACTATTGTGGGAAAGAAAAGAAAGGAAAGAATTGGACGGTTTCACCTTCTCAGGACCCTGGAGTTCCCCAGTTGAGTAGAAACATACTGCTTGTGTGGGGCCTTCGCAGCCTAAGGAGGCCGGGTGGGCCCTGGTGGACCCTGTTCTCATTTGTCCTCTGCCATTATCTAGCAGGAGACCCTGTGCAAACCACTTAATCTGCCTGCGCCTCAGTTTCTTCTTTTGTAAAGTAGGTTGAACTAGATGATGTCCAAAGTCTGAGGTTTTGACTCATTCACCGAGTTTCTGTGAACCTGTGACCCAGAGTTGCATGGTGCTTTAGTCCACGGCATCTGGTTGTGGATAAGGTGGTTTAATCATGCACAGACATGTCCCTTCTCCTTCTGCTTTTGCAGCCACTGTATACATCAGATTCTGGAGAGCGTTAACCACATCCACCAGCACGACATTGTCCACAGGGACCTGAAGGTACTACTCTCTATCTCCCTTTGCCTCCAGCTGGTAAAGCATTGGCGCCACCTGGTGCCAGATGGTGGTACTGGGATGGCCCACCCAAACTTGGCTCCCTCTGGGCAGAAGAAGGGTGGGTGCTTCACAAGGTTCTCTCTTTTCCTTCTGCAGCCTGAGAACCTGCTGCTGGCAAGTAAATGCAAGGGTGCTGCAGTCAAGCTGGCTGATTTTGGCCTAGCCATCGAAGTACAGGGGGAGCAGCAGGCTTGGTTTGGTAAGAGTGATCCTGTCTTCCTGGAATGCAGCCCCCGCCCTTCCTCCTCTTCCTGATCTGCCTTCCTCTTTCAGGACTAGCAGCCAGACCCTTAATGGTCCTGGTCTCCTCGGAGGCCGGACGCGAGGGAGGGTGCCAGGCTCCCCCTGGCCCTCCGTGACTCAATACAGTGAGTCTAGCTGTTGTCAGCAGTGTATTCTTGCTGCCTCTGGGGAGGACTGGAAGTTCCTGGTAGGAACATGGACTTGCCCTCTGATTTAGATTCCGGGCATTACAAGAAGCTGAGCCTGTCATCTCTTACTGCCCATGTGCTAAGAGCTTATATAGTAAAAGCATCAGGAGTGAGAAGGGACATGGGGGAAAATTGCTGATATGGACTGAATGAGAGAGAAAGTGGGTTCAGTGTGCCTCTGCCCTCTCTTCTGCTACAGGTTTTGCTGGCACCCCAGGTTACTTGTCCCCTGAGGTCTTGAGAAAAGATCCCTATGGAAAACCTGTGGATATCTGGGCCTGCGGTAAGCCCATTCCACATTCTCAACTTTTTGGTGTTATGGGCCCTTGACTTCAAGCAATGGCAAGAAAGAGGCATGGCCTGTTCCTTGGTGGGACCCACAAGTGTCTGGTATATGTGAAATCACAGTATTTGCTCTAGTGCCCCTGGGATGGCTGTTCCCATCACACTCTCCTCCCCAAAGTACTGTCTGAATTCTGCTGCATCCTTGAAGAGGGATTTGCCCATGCCTTAGAGGATGGATTGTGCCTAAAGAAATCCCTCATGTGGCTTGGTATCATGGGAAATGAAGCACAGCAGGAAGGGCTAGTGGCACCGCATTACTCGCTGGTATCCACTTCTATCTCTGACATGGCCCTTGACCTTCTGGGTGGCTCTGAGCCCTGCGTGGCTTTTCTCGGTTCCTCAGCAAAGTAGGTGACTGATCCCAGTGACTTGTGTTCTGTCTTGTAGGGGTCATCCTGTATATTCTCCTGGTGGGGTACCCTCCTTTCTGGGATGAGGATCAACACAAGCTGTATCAGCAGATCAAGGCCGGAGCCTATGATGTAAGGACTGGTTCGTTCCCACCGCTTGCCTCTGTCCAAGGGAGGGGGTGGGATACAGGGAGGGTTATGGGGACTTTGAAGACCCGGGGATGGGCATACAGGTCTCACTTCTTGCCACCCACTGTCCCAGGGAGCAACTTTTTTGCATAACCATCCTTGGGAGCTGTAAAATCAAGGAGCCCACTGAAACCCTTGGGCATGGAAGTGTGGTGTGCTGCATAACATAGGGACAAGAAGTCTGATGGCCACCTTCACTGCGGTGGAGCCGTGGGTACATCACTGAACCACTGCTTCCTCCTAGTAGAGAGACACGGTTGAACTTAGAAGATGTTGGAGCCCCCTGCCTGCTCTGATCTCATCATATTCTGCATTCTCACCATGATTCCTGTGTCCTTCTGACCCAGTCCTTAAGTTGACACAGGTTCTGGGATACCCCGAGGGCTTCTCCAGTTCTCTGCCACGCAGCCTTAGGTAGCACAGAGTATCCCAGTGATAGGAGTTTGATGACGACAGAGCCCACCTTTCAAGTTACAGGGCTCACAAATTTCATATTTCTTCTCCCCCTGTTCCTGCTCCTTAGTTCCCATCACCAGAGTGGGACACAGTGACTCCTGAAGCCAAAAACTTGATCAACCAGATGCTGACCATAAACCCTGCAAAACGTATCACCGCTGACCAGGCTCTCAAGCATCCATGGGTCTGCGTAAGTGTCTTCACCCAAGATCGAGGAGATCAGGGATGTCAACCGTCAATATGCCCTTAATACCCTCCTTACCCTTTTTTTATGAGCAGAGAATAATAATTCTGAGCCCTGAGCAAGGATTCAGCAGAGAGGGAGGGGTGCGGGTGGAGCCCAGGAGGGCCTCAGGGAGGTAGATAGGAATAACTGGCCTCTACGTGTCTCATACCCACTCATTGTCAGGTGTGATTTAGTTCTGATCTTGAACAAGGGCTTAGATTGTCCTTTGCAGACTCTAGGTAGTTGATGATAGAAAGTAGCTGGCAGAACTCAAAGTGAACTGCCCAGCTTAATATGCGTATTCAGCTCTCATACAACTCTAATGGAAATGTGACCAAGACTCGACAAATAAACAAAGGGGCCTGTGAGCAATTAAAAAGAGCACCCTGAAGTTCAGTCAGAAAGTTCACTCCAGGAGAGCCCTTTAGGCTATCAATGTGGGTCAACATACCCTGTTTTCATATATAGTTCTATCAAGCTGAAATATCTGTTTTCAAGCAAAGAAGAGGGTCTACTACAGTTAGGCCTCCACTGACTACCATTGATGCATTTATTGTTCATTCTTGCCCATGTTTACTGAATGCCTCTTGGGTGCTGGAGATACAAAGATGAATGAGGCATGGCCCCTTTCCCCAAAGAGCTCAGATTATCTGGAGAGAATAGGCACTCAGGCTACCACTCTACAATGCAACAAGTATGCAAAAGAATCTAATTAGTGGGCAGTGGGATTTTTGTAGGCTGCGTGGAGGTGGTGACCTCTGTCCTGGTTCTTGGCAGATGACTAGGAATTCCCCAGGATGATAACCTGCAGACAGAGATTAGCATGGGCTAGAGTGAGAGGCCATAGGGAATTGTAGTGAGTTTAAGAAATGTTAGTAGTTTGGTTGTAGATGAAGATATGACGACAGGAATGCAAGAGAATGAAACCAAAAAGATTCCATGACATACGTTTCTGCCTAAGGAGTTGGATTTTACTCTGAAAACACAGGGAACTAGTTGAGAGTTTTAAAGAGGGAGTGAAATTTGCGATTAAGAAACATCATCTTAGAAGCTGTGTAGAAAGTGGAATTGAGAAGAAACTGGGGACAGAGAACTCAGGAAACTGTTGTGATTGCCTAAGCAAAACCAGATTAGGTCTCAGCTAAGGGTAATGATAGGAGAATGGATGGTGTGGCAAGAAGTGAACAAATTTGAGATATTTGGGAGGTTGATAGAATCAAAAGGATTTAGTGACCCATTGGATTTGGGGAATGAAGGAGAGAGTGGTATCTGTGGAGACTGCCTGATTTTGAGTTGGTAACTGAATGGAGGCTTGTACTGTTCACTGACCCAGAAGAAGCCCCGAGGAGGAGCCAGTTTGGGAGAAAAGATGATTTCCATTTCGTACATACTGAGTGTAGTGTCTGAGGACCTTGTTCTAGAGATTGGAAAAGAAGTTATAAATTAGAAATGCAGGTTGTAGTCACTTCTGTAAGGTCATATTGTAGAAGTTGATGAGATTGCTTCTGTGCTGATCAAATCTTACTGTGGACTTGTATAAGAGAAGAAATGGCCATTACACACCAGCGTTACTTGACAGGGTGAGTTAGAAGAGCCAGCACAGGGGACTGAGGATGAGAACTTCTGCTGTAGAAGGAGGAGCAGGAGCAGGAGAGCCTAAGGAATAGGAGGGCTCAGTAAAGGAGCATCTGTAATCAGTTGCTTCAAGGAGTCCATGTTAAAGGTGGGAAAGAATCCACTGGCTCTGACCAGATAGAGGCCACTGTTTCATTATTTCACAGGTAGAGGCAGTGGAGTGAGAGAGACCACACAGCCTGTTTTCAGGGAAGTGAAGAAGGAATGGGGATGAAGGGAGAAAGAAAGCGTACTATTTAGAGAAGATGGATGGGTGAGGGGAGTTTTTAAAATTTTAAGAGTCTGTTTAAAGAGAGGCTTGACTGTGAGGTACAGACTGTAGAGAAGACTATAGTCTGGAGTGAGGGTTAAAAATATTGGCTGATTGAGGAAGCAAGGGTTTGGATAGCAAAGAGAAAGAGGGCCTCCTGAGCCCAGGTCAAGGGATGTGCACCGGACATGAGGGATGCTGCTGCTGAGACCCGGGATTAGGTTGCAGGCGGGTGGAAATCAGCTTGAGAGTGGGAGTGCTAAAGTTGAAATTCTTTCTTGATGAGCTCTCCTTTCTCTTTGTGGAGAAGTTTACACTATGGAGGAGGAGGTGAAATAAGAGGAAAGGTTGGGAAAGTTGTTTTGGGAACCAGGATAAGGGAGTGGGACCGGGATGAGGGAAAGGATTGCAGGGTGGCCCCGTGGGGTTTTGGGCACCAGGCTGCATGCTGTAGGATTTATTTTTCTGGCAGGCTGACCAAGACAGCAACAGCAAAGGGAGTGGGTGAGCAACTTATAATGGGCACTCAAGAATTAGGGATATATTATATTCTGGGGGTCATTTGGTAGGCCCTATCCTCCACTATCCTATGTATCTCAGTAGCCCCTGAGGACATTACTGTATTATGATACTACATAATAATTTATGCTTGTATTGATGACCCTGAGTCATCAAGGAAATGTATATCATGTCCAGTGGCCTCTGTTTAAAGAGGAAGGAAGTTAGTAGTCATACAGTGAAGAAAAATTCCCATCCAAAATGAGGACAAGAATTGCTGGATCAAGGATCAAGGTAAAGATCCTAACTTCCCAGATCACAGCTTCATTTAGGACCTTGTAGGGGTGCGTTGAGAGGAGCTCTTGGAAGGAATGAACGTTCTTGGTAGAGAGCAGGAGCCCTGCGTTCTCACTGCCCAGAGTCTGGAACACAGTAGGTGCTCAGTAAACAGTTGCTGAAGGAGTGACTGCACGAGGATCCCAACACACAGATACTCTCTCAGTCCTTGTTTTCCAAGGAAGATGAGACTGCTCTCGGGCACCCTCCTCTAGCCTCAGATACCGTTGGTGTTTTCATGTGCAGGTTCCTGTCCTTACATAACCTTGAGTTTTGGGTAGTGCTATTATTCTAAAAGCATTTTCATATCTATGACCTCATTTTATCTTTGGAGAAATTCTGGGGTGACTGAGTGCACAGCCATCGGTCCCGGGACTATGGTGAGGGGCAGAGGATCTGGCTGGGGACTTACAGGCCTGTCTGTCTGTCTTCCAGCAACGATCCACGGTGGCATCCATGATGCATCGTCAGGAGACGGTGGAGTGCTTGCGCAAGTTCAACGCCCGGAGAAAACTGAAGGTGAGCCTTGCCTTTCGGGCTGCCACTGTCCTAAAGTCATGCCTGTCTGTCTGTTTGTTTGTTTGTTTGTTTGTTTTTGAGAGCAGTGTCACTGGCTCTCATATATGGGACCAAAACCGGGGCCGCTGGCTTCCGAAGCCAGCGCTTAACCACCGCGCCACTTGGCCAGCCCCTGAAGTCATGCCTTTTGACAGTAGCCCCCTACCGCATCACAAAAGGAAGCTCCTCTCCTGACTGGAGCTGAGCTATGAAGTTTGTACATGTTGGGGGCCCCAGAGACCTGACATCTTCAGGCTTTAGTCAGCAGTTGCCCTCTGCTGGAGACCTCACAATACTTTTCTAGAGGCCGATTAAATTCACAGGACCCTCTTCTTTCCCCAGGGTGCCATCCTCACGACCATGCTTGTTTCCCGGAACTTTTCAGGTATGTTTTCCCAGCCATGCACTTTAATTCTACCGAGGTGAGTGGGTCAGAACAGGGTGTTGACATACCATGCCATCCCAGTGCTGGGTGTCTCGGCCAACACGTCGACCAAGAGGATGAGGATCGTGTTTTGAGGGGCCGCTGCTGCTAGGTCCTGTAAGCTGAGACTCCAGACGGGGGGTGGGGGGGGTGGGGGGGTGGCTTTACTTGGGTTCAAATGTATGTATGAGCTCTGTTCCCTAGGACCTCGCAAGGAGTAGCCTGCTCATCCTCCCATTTACCTGGTCCCTGGGGATTCTTATTTAATTGTCTGAAGAACTCTCAGCACTTTAAGATTTTAGCCCATCTGGGGGGGGGGGGGTTGGGAGGACGTGTTGGGAAAAAGAGCTGATTTCTCAGTCACCACCAGTAATTTGCACAGTGAGGTGATCTCTACTTCATTGTGTCCACGTAGAGATGACTAATAGAAGTTATTCCAGATGTTTAAACCTTTTACAGTGACTGTGCTTAAAATAGTCTCTATGATATTAGCTATAAAAGTGAAAAGATAGAGACTAGCAAGGTGGAGAGAAAGGAACTTGCTTAAATTTGCATGAGCATTTGGGAAAGTTGGGACTAATGATTTGTAAATCACACTTGATATTTCTTTTTAAGATGCAAGACATTCCACCTCCTCCCCACCCCACCCCTCCCCACCCCATCCCCATCTCTATTGTTTGCCCTCAGTTGGGAGGCACAGTGGCTTTTCAATGAGAAAAAGATTAATGTCTGAACTTAACTGATGTCGGGACTTAACTGAAGACAAGGTCTCTTCTCCGCCTGCCTTTTCTCCTGGTCTTCCCTCCCCCTGGCCCCCTGCGCCACTGTTTTGATTCAAGACTTCCCTTCTCATTCTCATAACAGTGCTTTCCTTCTGCACTGCAATGGAGAGGGGGTTATGTGGGTGGCTCACGTAGACAGCCACTCTGGGCACAGGTTGCTCCGTTGAGCTTGCTTCACAGTGGGCTCATCTGTGTTGGTTCCAGGTAACCTAAAGCCCTGGCTCTGGAGGAGCCACAGGTGAAGAGACATGGGGCTTCATGAGCCCTGGCCCGAACAAGAGCCCTGGAGGCCAGGAGGGTCAAGACTGCAGAGTGAGCAGCCCCTTGACCCTGGTGTGGGGCTCAGTCTTGTGTTGTGGGTGCCCAGGAGGGGAAGTCTGTGGTCCACACATGGGGACAGGAGGGCGCAGTTGGCTGCTTCTAACAAGGATGGAGCTGTGGTCCCACACCGTGCTTCTTGTCTTCTAATTACTTGCAGCTTCTACTTTCTTGGTTTTAAGAGCCTTTCTTTAGGACACTCAAGGGCATTTCTGTGCTGACCCTAGAAGGGTGATCTGTTCTCTCTCCGAGTGGAAGAAATGTGAAGACAGGCTAGTAGAAAATCAATAGCATGTGCCCCATCCCATGGCCTCAGGCCCTGCACCAACCTCTCCCCATCCATCTCAGAAAAATCAGTGTCCTGGTTTAAGGAAATGCGCCTCTCTGTTAAGACAAAGCGCCTTCACTAACCCCTAAAGAGCCTCCTGTCCTTGCTTCCCAGACCTCATCTGGCTTTTACGCTCACTTTTCCCTGGGTCAGAGGAGACGGAAAAAAAAAAAAAAAAAAGAAAATGCTGCAGGCATTCCAGGATGACCTGTATAATCAACAAGGAAGGTCACCTCTGTGTTTCTTTAGAAACAAAGCTAGGCTGTTTTGTGAGTTCATCCCAACAGTCTTAGCCCCAGACTCTAGCAGGTTGGCTAATGGTGAAATCAAAACTTCTAGAATGTATTGCTTCAGCAGCCTTTGTTTTCCTTATGGGGCCTTGTTTCTTAGGCATCTTTACCTTTGGAACACTGTAAAATATGGGCTGAAAAAAGCTGCCTCTCCTGGCTTCCTGCCTTGAAGAGTGAAAGCAACCTGTGTCCCTGAGGAGCATGAGGACATGGAGCATTAGTGCACTTAGCTGCACACGAGCCATGGATCCTCCCTGGGCCCTGAGTGCCAATATCTCTACTAGTTTCGAAAGTGGCCAGAGGAAAGGGCTGCCCTCTGCCCTGGGCTGTCTGCAGATGTCCTCATGTAGGTCCCCTAGGGAGGAAGCTCTGAAAGTGGGGCTCAGTTCCTCACAGCCTTAAAGCGAGGGCTGGGCTACCTCCGAAAGGACACCTCCTCCCGCCAAGTCAGGCTTTTCTCTGTACAGCCTCACCCGAGGTGGTCCCGGGACAGGCGCTGAAGCCGTTTCTATGAAGTAGAGCCCATGGTATTTCCTGTCTGAACCCCGTCCTCTCAGGTCCCCAGACTGCTGCAGGGCTGGCTGCACCTGCTCCTCAGCCTGCCCCCAGCACCTTCGCTCCCCCAGCTCGGCTGGCTTGGCCACGCCGCCTGGACCCTGCTGTGCGTGGGCGGCCAGCGGGTTCCCGTGCCTCGCGCTGGGGCATGCTCGCTGCTGACTGGCCACCGTGGCTTTGCGGCAGCTCTGTGCACTGAGAGATTGTATCCCCTCAGTTGGCAGGCAGAGCTCCGCCCCCGCCTCGCCTGCCGCGAGCGCCGCCAGCCTGGCCGGGCAAGGTACGTGGCATGAGTCCTCCCCGACCGCCTGCCTCGGCTCCCTGCCACCCCACCAGGAGGGCCAGCATGCCAGGCCCACTCACCAGGGAGGCGAGTCCCATGCTTGCGGGCTGAGATGGGCATGCCGGACGGACCACCTAACTTGGCATCTGCGAGCGCATTGGTGTTACAAAGCCCCCTAACCAGCCATGCATGCTGGGCGCTTGCCAACTCTCAGGAGGCAATAGCCTGGGGACATGGAGCTGGGCAGCAGGAGGTTTTCCTCCAGACAGCCCGAGCCTGGCCTGTCTATGAGGGCTGTGGCCTAAGGTGGGCCCAGCAACAGCCCTGGACGTGCTAGGACTAGGCTTCAACAGCGCTGTTGGAGACGCCACAGAGGAAGCCACGCCTCTCAAAATTGTGAAGTCTGGCATTTTAAAAGGCCTTCAGCTCTGAAAGTCTATAGACTGCAGAAACTGTGGAGACAGCGTCCCTGGGTTTGGATCCTAGCCCTGCCACAACCTGAGCAAGCCATGTCAGCTCTCCCAGCCTTAGTTTTCTCATCTCTCCAGTGGGGCTAATAAATAACATGGCTATGATTAAGGTCATGTGTGCCAAAGCCTCTCAACCCTGCCTGTATAAGACAGCTTGTAAAAAATCCAGGTGCCAGCACCCTACCCGACTAAAATCAGAATCCATAGGACATGGGAAAGGCATAAGCCAAGGGACTCCAATGGGCAGTCGGAGTTGAGAACTCTGATGTATGTAAAGCACTTAACACAGCAGGCAGTCAGGCAGAGCAGTAAATATATTTAAAAAAATAACTTTCAAATCACTGCAGCATGACTAGATGTAGAACCAAGGGCCATTTTGGAGGGTCAGAATTTTTGTGATGGAAGGACCCCTATTTTCACTGTAAAGAGACGGGACCCAGTTGGGGTCTAGATGACCACCTGAAGGCGAGGGTGGCAGCAGCAGTAGTGACAGCAGTTAACATTTACTGCGTACTTGCTCTGTGCCAAGCACTCTGCTTAGTGCTTTTCATGCATGATCCCTTTGGATCCCCATCTGTCCCTATCCCCACTGTCCTGTGACCTAGGCCCTGTTTTATCCCATTTCATAGATAAAGAAACTGAGGTTCGGAGAGGTTAAGTAACTCACTCAAGGTCACACCGCTAGCAAGTGGTAGAACTAAGATGCAAACCCAGCGAAGTCCAGTAGATCAGACAGTTGGGCTGATTGCACCTCCCCGTGCCTCCCAGGCTCTCCACCTACTGTCTGCTACCTGTAGCCTTTATGGCCAGCAGGCATCACCAGCCTTCCTGCACACAGCTCATCAGCCTTGAGCATCACTCCGTGTTGGATAGAATCTGTTTAATAACCTGTTACTTTGCCCCATGCTTCTGCTCAGTGTGTCCAGAGAGTGGACTCTGAGGGAAGGGTGGCAGATAGGACCCAGTAAACCTGTTGAGGACCTGCCCAGTCAAGGCTTCAACCCCCTGGCAAAACCCTCCTGTAGGTGGTCCTGGTCTCTGTGTCTGTGCCTGGTGTCTGTCCTCACGTCTGGTCTCCTTCGTGAACTGTGACACACGTTTCTTGAGAACACTCAGGAGATGTCTTGCATCCTTCCAGCTTGGCTGTCCTGAGAATCTCCATCTAGGGGCGGAGCCCTGACCTTGCACCCGGGCCCTCTGCTTCCAGGCCTGGGTGGAAGCTGTCGAAGGCAGAGTTCCCAATGCCCCAAGCAGCTCCAATACTGAATGTGGTTTCTCCTCCTAAGCACAGTGTATCCCTGTTTCTGCTGAGCCCTCTTCCATGGCAGAGGAGGTCCTGAGGTACCACCCTGAGGGTCTGACGCTGCTTGAGATGTCCTTCATGCTTTCGGGCTACCAGGAAGGGCTTTGCTTCCAGGGATGTCAGGAGACTCCTGGCCCCCTTTTCAGACACAGCAGTCTCTTGCGGATCCAGCTGCCAGACTTCAGGTTGGGGAAAGGGTACAATGCAGGAGACTTGATTTTCCTTTTTGTTTTCACAGCTGCCAAAAGTCTATTGAACAAGAAGTCGGACGGTGGTGTCAAGGTAGGCGTCTCCACCCCTTTAGCCCGAGACTGGCCTCTGCTAACAATCACTATGAGAATTGTTGGTATCTTGTTCCCCCTTTCCCCGGACACCTTCCTATTCTTGCGTTCCTGCTTTAAAACAGAAATTTTTGTGCTTAGAACAGCAGGTTCCACTGGCCTGAGGGGGCAGGAAGGAGATGTGTTTCTCCCGAGCTTGATTGGAAAGACTCAGGGGAAGTGATCCAATTACAGTTTACTAGAGCTGAATCCTGAACTTGACTTCCAGGCAGATGCTTCATTTCCAGGGCTTGACTCTTTGGGTCTTACAATGGTTTGGTTAGTTTTGTTTTTTTTTCCTTTTAACAAATGAAAGCAAAGTTTGCCTGGTTGACTCAGGGTATAGGACTTGGAACCTGAAGCCACTATCCTTTTGTTCTTTCCGTAGCTCCAAAGTGCTTCCAGAGCCTAGCTCAGATACCACTAAATGAAAGTGTCTTAAACTTTCATGGGGTGTAGGCTCCTTAGAAACAGGTGCGGGACATGGTGTATCTCATAGCTCGTTCCGATTTGGTGAGGGGGCATTTCTTGTGGGATCAAAGCAAGAGAAGGGAACAGGGTCCTGCAGGGACCAGCAGGAAGCCCTAGTGGGACTGGCTGCTAGGCCAGGGTAGAGGAGAGGTGGCTGGAGGTCCTCACAGGGCCCAAGGTGTTCTGTAGCTGCCTTGCTGTTCTGGACTGAAGAGGAGTTCATGCTGTCCTGAAGCCTCCCAATTTACTCTGTATAGAATTTCAAATCGTGAAATTATCCAAACCTTTAAATTCCAACAACAGTTTAAATCGGGCTTTTCCTCAGAATCTTATGTCCCCAGCTGAGATACACATGTGTGCCCCATTTCCTTCTCCCCCTCTCCCCTTTATCTCTTTTTCTGCATGCCTGCTTCTGTGTACTTGTGACCCAAGAAGGGGAGCTTGGGCTCCGCACACACCTGCTAACATGAAGCTGGGGTTGGCTGGCATCCCTGCCCAGTTATAGGAACATGAGCTAGATGGGTGGAACCAAGTTAGGAAAAGGTGGCAGGTTTCGTTGGAGAGAGATTTTGCATATTTCTATCTGGGAAAGAAGCTAGTATCCATCTTTGCAAAGTATTTCATAGGCACCTATCGGGCCCGGTGCTGCACCCAGCTCTCGGGCCACACCAGAGGTATAAGAGGTGATGCAGTATTTGTCTACCTTTACGAAGTTGCAAGGTTAATTGAAAAAGAAAATGGACACACCTGGAATCAACTGAGCACTGAATGGTACATGGTACTGGACCCTTCATGGGATGGTTCAGTCCAAGAAGCATCTAGGAAAAAGCTTATTGGAGAAAGCTTAAAGGATGTAGAGAGACTGGAACCAAGTCAGTGATTGGAATGGGGATTGAAGGTGAGGAGACAGGAGAGGGAGACTCACTTTTTGTTTTTTTACTTTGCACACGTGTTTTCTTTCAAATGAGAATGTATTCCATAACATAAAAACAACAAAAAAATATTTTTATGGGCTGTGTTATACATAAGGATGTTTTCTGCCCCACTGGAACATGGGAGGTATGGTAGAGGGATGTCAAAAATACAACTGGATTGGCCTGGTTGGGCAGAGGAGTTGGAGGTTTGTATGTTAGACCATGGGAAACCCTATAGGCCACTGAGCAGGGAGGCTATGGATGGTTTTGAAAGATTTGGCTAAGGGTGTAAGAGTGACTAGAAAAGGGTAGGAACTAGACATGGAGGTATCAGTTAGGATTTGAATTTGGGTGTAGGGTGAAGAAAAGGTGAACAGAAAGGGTTAGTATTCAAAATACTTAACCAATGGAAGAACATGGGCACTAACCAATCAGGATAGGTGCTGTCTGTGGGTAATTGGTCCAACTGTACCTGTGAATGCTGGGCTCTGATTACATATTAGCTCTGATCAGAGGCTTGCCAAAGGAAGTTCACCCTGGATATGGGGGATACAAAAAGGATCCGTCAAAAATAATGTCAAAATTCCTTGAGTGCTGAAAGAATTTGTGGTGCCTCTGCTAGAAATGGGAGTAGTTGTGAAGGAATAGCCAGTGTGTGGGAAGAGAAGCTTTGCTTTGACCACATGGAGACTGAGAGGAGGTGGAAAGCTGGGTGGAGAGGTTTTTAAAGGTGCTGGGAAATATCGTGTTTCCCTGAAAATAAGACCGGGTCTTATATTAATTTTTGCTCTAAAAGATACATTTTAATTCATTTATTCATGCACAAAAATCTACATTTACTCAAATACAGTCATGTCTGGCTAACGATCTTAACTGGGGCTTTTTTTGAGGTAGAGCTTATATTACGAGCACCCTGAAAAACATGCTAGGGCTTATTTTCCAGTTAGGTCTTATTTTCGGGGAAACTGGGTACCTGGTGCAGCCCAGGGAGGTTGGCCCTGGACTGCAGATGAGGACTAGCCTGAGTGAATCACCTGAGGCCACTCACGCAGCCAATTCTGTGCCTCAGGAGCTGCGAAGGCAGCGACATAATCCACCCTTTTAAGTATTCACAGCGGGAGAGAGACAAGGAAACCACCAGGTCTGGTGCAGCCTGGTAAGGTCTGTGAGGGCCGTGTGCCCAGGGCAGGGGCTGGGGATGCAGAGAGACAAGCATCTGAGCCAGAAGAGGAGATTTTCCTGAAGGAGATGGTCTATGAACTGAGTTTGAAGGATTGGTTGGATTTTGCTAGGTTAAGGAGTGGAGAGAGGAAGTCAGCCCTTTCAGGCAAAGAAAATAGCACTTATGAAGATACACAGGTTTGAAACAGCATGATGATTGTGGGAAATTTGGTAGCTTCTGTATGGCTGAAGCAAACAGCAATTGCACTAAATAGGACCTGAAATAAAGCAGTGATAGCTGAGATGATAGTGAGAGGATGAATAAAGGAGCCATTAAGGAGCATGTTTTTAGCAGAACTTTCTAGATGCTGGCCCCAAGGAGGAGTGTCAGTGGCAGCCATGTAACAGCCTAAGGAGCTAATTAGAAATATACAGATTCCAGGGTCCAATGTGGAATTCAGATTTAGGAAGCCTTGGGTGAGAGGCAGAATCTGAATATTTAATAATACTCCCTTCCCCCATGTGAATCCAAAGCACATGCACATTTAAGAGTCCAGCAAAGGCAATATTGGAGGGGGGGAGTTATTTGTTATTAAGGGGCTGGGAGAGGAAATCAGCAGAGGGAATGTAAAAAGAACAAAAAGGTGGGGGAAGAACAGAGATAGGCAACAATGCTGGACCCTCCAGGAAAGCTAAGAAGGATGAGGGCTAGGCAAACAGAATCATTAGATAAATTGGATTAAATAAAAGCATACGTGGTGGTCCTGCCGAGTGGAGCATTGGTTAAGAGCTGGCCTGGGACACCGACTCTGAGCAGCAGGGCTCCAGTTCGGATCCCACATATGAAGACCAGTGACACTGCCCTCTACAGCTACGATGGTGAACAACAGCTCCACATGGAGCTGGGCTGCTGTGAGTCCCCGGGACGGCATAGCTGCAGCCCCTGCTGCAGTGGGCTGCCATAGGCTACAGTGAGTGGCTGGCAGCCAGCGTCAGCAGCCGGCAGCTGGTGTGAGCTGCCAAGAGCTGCCGTGAGCGGCCGTCCAGAGGCTGGGGGACGATCTGCCTCACCCGGGAAGAGCACAATGACGATACCAACATGGGCCAGTAAAGCATTGTCCTCCACAACTAGACTGAAGAACAAAAGGACAGCAACTTGTCTGTTCCCCTTCCCCAGTTCCCCAACGCTGTTCCCTCCCCCAATTCCCCAATTAAAAAAAAAAAAGCATACGTGGGGAACCTAGCCTAGTGTCCAACCTGATATGTACTCAGTAAATGAGTTTGATTCTTGAGAAAAAGACTTTGACTATAGTGATGGGACCAGAGGCTAAGATGCAAGTGTTTAAGAAGAGAACGACCGGGCCGGCTGAGTGGCACGTTGCTTAAGAGCTTGCTTGGGATGCCAGTGTCCCCAGTTCAGATCCCATGTATAAGGGCCAGTGACACTGCCCTCTACAGCTAAGATGGTGAACAACAGCTCTACCTGGAGCTGGGCTGCTGTGAGTCCCTGAGACGGCATAGCTGCAGTCCCTGCTGCAGTGGGCTGCCATAGGCTACAGTGAGTGGCCGGCGGCTGCAGTGAGCGGCCGTCCAGAGGCCAGCGACTGATATGCTTCATCCGGGAAGAGCGTAATGATGATACCAACATGGGCCAGTGAAGCAACGTCTTCCACAACTAGACTGAAGAACAAAAGGAGAGCAACTTGTCTGTTCCCCTTCCCCAATTCCCCAAAGCTGTTCCCCACCCCCAATTTTCCCAATAAAAAAAATCTTTTTAAAAAAAAAGAACAACTTTGGGCCGGCCGAGTGGCGCGGTGGTTAAGCGCTGGCTTGGGAGGCCAGCGGCCCCGGTTCAGGTCCCACATATAAGGGCCAGTGACAGTGCCCTCAAAAAAAAAAAAAAAAAAAAAAAAAAGAACGACCAACCAAAATCAAAAGGCTGACAACAGACAGGTTGGGGGAAGTATTCACAGCAGGTGTGATGGGAGGAGTTACTATTATTTTTATACCAAAGAGTTTACTCTAATAAATAAGAATGCCCCTAGACTCAGTATATAATGGTCAGAGAAGATGAACTGACAACTGAAAAAGAGGACTTAAAACTGGTTTACAAATGTGGATGTTTAGCCCCACTCATATCAGAGAAAGGCAAGTTTAAACGAAGTGCTGTTTTTTACTTTTAAGTTCATGATTGTAGTGCAAATCAGAATGATTTTGTAAAACAACCTATGTGTCAAAAGCCATAAAAAATGTTCTTACCTTTTTTTCATTTTGTTTTTTTTTGTTTGTTTGTTTGTTTTGTTTTTGAGGGCAATGCCACTGGCCCTCATACGTGGGACCCGAACCGGGGCCGCTAGCTTCCCAAGCCAGCGCCTAACCACCACGCCACTCGGCCGGCCCTTCTTACCTTTTTTTATCCTTTAATTTTACTTTTAGGAATTTATTCTAGAGAAGTCATTCAAAATATAGAAAAACTGAAAGCAAAAAGATGTTCAACATGACATTATTTATAACTGAAAAGATTGGAGACAATCTCAAAAGCTAGTAAGACGATGACTAATAATTATGGGAAATCCTTAATAGACCATTAAAAAATTACTAATTGTCATGACTATATAATGACAGAAATGTTTTGTATTAAGTGGAAAAGTGAGATATAAAGCAGTACGTAATATCATCTAAATAGTGCTTAAAAAAACAATGTGTTTGTAGATTATATTCTGTACATAATATGTGGATAGAAAATAAACTGGAAGAAAACCCTCTGAGGTGTTAATAATAACTTCACTGGGTGATAGGAATTTGGGAAACTTATTTTAAACATTTTTTTCTGTGTTTTCTACATTTTCACCTAGACTTTGATAGAATAAAAATCAAAATACTATTTATTTTAAAAGTGAAACATAAATTTATATATAGCTTAGACCAACTTTTTTTTTTTTTTGAGGGCAATGTCACTGGCCCTCATATGTGGGACCGAACCGGGGCCGCTGGCTTCCCAAGCCAGCGCTTAACCACCACACCACTCGGCCGGCCCTAGACTGATATTTTTTTAATTGTATAAGAAGAAAGACTGGCAAGAGTAATAGTATTATGGGTGTTTTTTCCCCTCTTTTCTGTATTCCAAATTGCTTGTAACGTGGCTACAGTCCTTTTATAATCAGGAACAAGTGTATAACAGTGACATGATAGGATGAAAGTGCTGAGAAAGGGGAAGACAAAGCAGGACGTATGGGGTTTGACTTTTCTGGGTCCTCATGAAAGTGGGGGTGATAACCTGTGTTACAGGGAGGCCTGTGAAGTGGTTCCGAAGATCCTGAGCTGAAGATCAGCATCTTGGATCTTTCTGTTAGACCCCCATCTTCCTTTCCCAGCACCCCCTTAGGTCCAGAGGGTGGTTTCCATCTCACTGTCCAGAAGCTTTCACAAGATGCTCAGATATTAGAATTGATTTGAGCTCTTAAATTGGGGGACTTCAGATTCTGGCTAGGTTTCTTTGAATGTGGATGCCAGTGACCAGGGTCTGTGGAAGAGCAAAAGCCACTTGGGAGGATGACTCTTGAGGGGCCACAAACTCTCAGATCCCAAGAAGTCCCTCGTTGAGGACAACTTGTGCATTGTGCTAATCCCAGGCCAGGATGACCGCCCAATATACAACATAATAAAAGGAAAGAAAGAAAGGATATAGCTATGTCCTTAGTGCTGTTTGACTATTTGTTTAAGTATGGAGAGGAGCTTGAACCATTTTCTAGTTTAAGTTTTAAATAAATATTTAACTTTTAAATATAAGTGAGATATGGTCCTTTAGAAACAATCTGGTATTGAAATAGTGCTGCAGTGTGCTGCTTGAGAAAGAGCCTGGCTGTGCATGGCTGAAGGCAAAACCCTGGAAGGATGGAGAGAGGAACTGGAAGAAGCCCACTCACTCGGTAGAAACTAACCCTTGAGGAGAAAAGGATTATCTTGGATTTTCATGCAGGACAGTTTAGGGAAAAGAGAGCCAGCTAGGAGAACGCTGAGCGCTTGGTCCTCGTTAGGCCATGAGACAGCTGAAAGTGCTGCTTGAAGCAGGGTCCTGGTAAAAGCGACCTGCAGTGGCCTCTGAGGACAAGCCCCTGAAAATCACAAGAACCAAGACTGGGCCTGGCCTATGCCCCTGCAGAGCTCACTGATCTAATTCTGGGCAAGTTAGAAACCTGTGCTCAGCAAACCCAGTTCAGCTCAGCAAAGGCCTGTTGATTGTCTGCTAACCTGAAGGCCAGGCGCCAAGGTGATTACAAAGATACATAAGATATGGACCTTCCTTCAAAGTGTTAACACTCTAGCTGGAGAAAAGGACTGATAAGTGTATATATGAATAGGCAACTCCTTCTTTGTGAGGGAATATTTTGGATGTAAAATCTCATATGTGGGCATGTATGAAAGGCTGATGCAAAAGACTCCTAATTATATTTAGGCTTTCTTTCTCTTTAGCTCTAAATTATGGACCATTCTTTTAAATACTTGCAGTCCCTTTCGTTTGAATTGTAATACATTTCCGAAAATGTCTTCTAAAGCAGAGTGTCACTCCCTGGAGCACAGGAGCATTTATCTGACGCGTCCACTGTGCCTGGGACAGCCCTCAGTGAGTACTTGGTGGATATCGTTAAATGGATATGCAGCAGTCAGACAGCAAACGGCGTGGTCAAAAGGGACTCCTGTCTCCCAGCGAGCTAATTATAAAATTCTTAATTACCTTTCACCTTTTAGACAGTCTTCCGAGATGTATTCCCAGGTTCCGTGGGGCCTTTATTTTTATGCTCTTGTTTCACATCTGAACCTAAGTCCGTGAGCATCTGGTTAAGGCTGAGGAGTCACTGCTTTCAGCACTCCCTGTGGTTTATTTACATCTCCGTGTCTCTGTGATCACTGCCCTTTCAGTCACCAGCATTTCCCATGAATTGCAGAACGCAATAAAACACAGAGCTCTTACCAATAAGCATGGCCATAGCCACAAAGGGAAGCCAAAATTTAGCTGTCCGATGATTTTCTACAGCTCAACATCTATTTGAAAAGCAATTTAGGGGAGCCACGAAACAGTCTAGATTCAGAAGTCAAATGTTATTAATGTAAGGATGGCCTAGAGTAGCTTTTGCTATTTTCCTGGTAGCTGCTTACCCAGATTTCAGACAGACTTAGTAATGAGAGAACATTATTAACCTTATAGGTGAGTTGGCCTTTATAAGCCCAGACCTGTAAATAAATTTGCAGCAAACTGTTACTTACCTTTGTAGACTTGTGACTTAATCTCCTCAAGAAGCTTTCTCTGAGCAAGGCCAAGATGTCTCAGGATATGCTAAGTATGTGTTTGTGAACCTGACAACCAAGGAGTTCTTCCTCTCCCAGGGTCTGCCTGGAGGTCTGGGTGCTGTCTTAACGCTTTGGGTGCTGGACTCCAGGTCTCCTTCTCTTTTCTCCTGAGGCAGAGCCCACGCTGGTGCACTAACCTGCAGCGTCTCTGTGCTTCTCTTCTTACCTCCTCTTTCCCCTTCTCTTTCCCTTTTGCTGTGGTGTGTCCAGAAAAGGAAGTCGAGTTCCAGCGTGCACCTAATGGTGAGCCTTGCCTGCCCACCCATCCGCCCACTCCATGCTGCCTGTGCCCGCCTGCCAGCCACGCAAACCCATTCTGCCATGTGCGTGTGCTCCACTCATCCTCACTGCATGTCTGTGCTGTGTGGGCAGGTGTGGCCTATCCTGCCAGGCGGGGGCCATTGTCCGAGGTCCCCTAGTGGCCTAAAAAGTGGGCATTGGAATGTGTGGTATGGCACGCCCTGCTGCAGGGCTCCACCTTCCTCTAGCAGCCCAGGGCAGGAAGTGAAACTGGCAGGAACTCGAGCCAGGTATCAAGCACAAGGAGACCCTCCCTGTCACTCAGGAAGAGCGCCACTTCCTACAGACTGGCAGCCACCGGACATCTGTGTGGTGGGCAGAGGAGCTGGTGGTAGGCTCACGGCTCTGAGTCGCATTCTCCTGGCCTTTTACCCTGTGCCAGTGCCCATGAGCAGGCTGTGCTCAATGTGTCATCCTTCCCACCCAGCCCTCAGGGAACGGCTGAAAGACAACAGATAATGCATCTTCTTTCTCATGGGACATAGGGCACCAAGAGGAACACAACAGCCTGAATCATTCTGAAACCATCCATTAAAATCAGAGGTGGGGCCACCTGGGTGACCTCCCAGCCCTGGACAGATGGCTGGGTGTACCACACCCTGGAGTCCTTGCACGCTCCAGGGTCTTTGTCTCGGCTGGGCTTTGCAGGCAAGACAAACATATGCAGTTAGTCCCAAACGCGGTCAGTGTCAGCGGCTGAGCTAGGAAGGAGGAACCTACCCTTTCCTGGTGGGGATGGAAGAGAGCAGAGCACATGTGACTTTAGACCCACATCCTGACTGCTCCTGGGACCCCTCTTCTCCAGCCTGCAGGGTTCAATGCAGTCTTGTAGCGCTTGGTTCCTAGCCTGAAGTTCTATGCCTAGTTCTGCATTTGGGGACGTCTCAGCCATTAACGGTAAGCTAGGGGTGGATGGGTTCAGGACTGGTCCAAGGGGCCGTAAAAGAGGCCTACAGGCCAGAAGAGGACAATCTGGATAGCGTCTCGTGTATGACCTCATTGGTGCCCTGTGCAGAGATAGAACCACGCGTTTGTCTCTGTGCCTGTTAAAGAACTCGCAGGCATCAGGCTGCTTCTCAGCGGCCTCCGGCTCCACTAGGACACCCAGTGAGACTGTGTGCACTGATTAAGGGGATCATAAGAGGCAGAGAGCATCAATATGACTCCCCATCGTAGAGATAGGCCTCCTTCTTTCCTTGCCATCCTCCCCAACCCTCTCTTGCTGTGCCATTCAGTGTAGCATTTTGAAAGACAAGGAGATAGCCTGGTGGTCTCTGCTGTTAGGAATGTTGACCTGTTTGGCAGCCTACTCTTTCCTGGAGGCCTAGGTTCCAGGACTGCAGCCGCAGCCACAGACCTGGATTCACCTGCCCTGCCTTGGAGCTCTGCCATTGCTCCCAGCTGACCAAGTCCAAGAGTTATGGGGCAGGAAGGCCAACAGCAAGGCCCTCTCTCTGCTCGCTGGGGTCAATAGATGCATTTTGTATCCCACTCCACCCTTTTCCTCTCTGAACACTATCTCCTAGGCCAGGATTTCTTTCTCTTTTCCTCTTCTTTTCTGATGAGGCTTCAAGCTGGTGTTTTAAGGGGGCAAGAAATGGCAGGTGGCAAGTTGAAAGGGCAACAAGAGACTGCCCCAAGACGGGGGACGCAGAGTGTCTGAATTTTGTTCTGCTTTCTTAAAAACCACCCTCTTTTTCCTTTGTAAAGTGAGAAAACCTTGCATTTCTTTGGGTGAAGATGTTTGTGCCATTATGTGGCATCTGGCATAAGCAAAGGTTTCTAGAGAGATGCTTTAAAACAAGTCCTTTGGGCTATTCCACCTTGGGGATGCCTCCAGAGCCAGGTCTCTGGACCCCTCTGAATACTCCCCTCCTCCCATCATCTCTCCAGCCATTGCTCCCATGTGCATAGTATTATAGAGGCCACCTCAGGCCCAGCTCCTCCAGGCCAAGCCAGGGGGCAAGGGAGGTCTGGGAGTCAAACCTGAGCTGCTTTGGTGACTCTAGAGGAACTAAACCATCTGTTTTCTTGTCTCAGCCACAGAGCAACAACAAAAACAGTCTCGTAAGCCCAGCCCAAGAGCCCGCGCCCTTGCAGACGGCCATGGTACCTCCTGACTACAGCTTCTCTGCCCCTGCCCCTGGCTGCCTCCCGCTCCTTCCTGCTTCCTCTTCTTGTCCTCCTTCCCAGGTCTCCTTGGCCCTTTTCCTTTCTCAATCCCTATAGAGCAGGCTGCTGTGTGTACTGCCCCGTAGGCCCCTTCCCACTCATTGTCCCGCTTGACCATGCTCCTCCCTGCACGGCAGAACTGCTCTTCCTCCTCTTTTTGCTGTTGGGGGGAGGAGTGCTCAGGGCTCTCAGCTATACCTCCCAGCCCAGGCTGGGCCCCCTGTGGGTCTGCTGTAGGGGCCAGGAAGGTGAGTTGCATATAAAAGGATAGGGTAGGAGCTTTCTTGGAACCTGTCCATCAGTTCTTGGAGGCCCGCTTATGAAATCTGCCTCAGCCTTTCCTTTGCAAAGCCATGAACAAGAAGAAGGGCTGGAGTCTATCCCCCCACCCCGCCCCTGGTGCTGATCTCTGGGTTTCTGGAGAGCCCCGTGCTGCCCGTGCTGATTGCTCTCTGGGCTCATCCAAGGGTCACTGTGGCTCTCAGAACTCCCTCTTCTAGTGATGGCTAACTAGAGAGTGGATCCACTAGAGAGTGGATGGCTAGGAAAAAGGGAAGGGTAATTGTGTCTGCTACCCCTTCTGCTTCTTATGGACGCTCATGCTACCTGACATGGCGATGTAGGGACGGGAGCTTTGGGAAAGGCAGAAGCAGAAGGTAGGTAAAGCAGGCAGCGCTCTGGGCTCAGTGTGCTGAGGGGCATCCAGGGTCTTTCTGGGAGGCCTCAGTCCTCTCTCTGTGTCCCTGCTTCCTGTGTGCCCCTCGATGAACACTGCTGGCGGGACCCAGCCTGCGCCCTCAGCCCCATAGTTCCTCCAGTGTACTTGTCCTGTGGGAAAAGAAAACTCAAAACTCAGAAAACTCAGTGCCAGGCCTCTCTTACCAGCCAGTGCTGTCCCCTAAATTGGGGGCTTCCCAGCTCCCTGGGACCCAGCTGGGTCAGGATATTTTGTCTTCTGACAATGGCTGGTGGGCCTGCCTCAGTGATCATCATAGGGTCTCTTCAGAGCACTGGGGTAGGGGTGGGGTCCCTCGGAAGAGCTATGTCTGTCCCCAAGTCAGGAGGGTAATTCTTATTTTCTCTCACAGGAGCCACAAACCACCGTGGTGCACAACGCTACAGATGGGATCAAGGTGAGTGGATCCCGAGCCTGTTGTCTGCTTTCCATGTCAGCAGGAAACAGGTGGGCTGAGTCATAGGGTCCAAGGGTCCCGCGGATGGCAGCCTACAGGCTGCACCTCAAGGCCAACGTGTTTGCCGAATCTAGGCTGGGGGTGGTGTGTGCCTGTTTGTTGCTCCATTGCCAGGAAGGGCACTATACCTTAGCGATTCTGAGCTCAGGCTCTATAGTCAGGCAGGCTGGGTTTGAGTCCTGGCCCTGGGCTGCTGGATGAGACACTCTACTACTCTGCACCTCAGGTTTTGTTTTTATTTTTAAGAGGGCAGTGTCACTGGCCCTCATATGTGGATTCCGAACCAGGCCATCCCAAGCCAGCTCTTAACCTCCGCACCACTCGGCCAGCCCTGCACCTCAGGTTTTTATCTGTAAACGGGATAATGATAACAGAATTTTCCTCCATGACTTGTGATGCTTAAATGAGAGTCAACGTTAGCTAGAAAAACAGGTAAGCGTATATTCAGACCCCAGAGCATTCTGCAGGGCCTCACCCTTTATGTCCTCAATAATCTTGTCTCCTTTTCACCACCAGTAGCAAATATGTATTGAGCCCCAAACCATCCATGGCTCTGGTTTACAGAAGTGATGAGACAAAAATCCCTCTCCACAGGTGTCGGGGAGGCAGATAATAACCCAAAAACCAAGTAAAGATCAATTCCAGTAGTGATAAGTGGTATGGAGAAAACGGCATGACGTAAAGAGAGAGAGTAAACACGGCCTTTGATTACGTGGTCGGGGAAAGGTCTCCCTCAGGAGGTGATATTTGAACTAAATAATGGGAACAAGACAGCCAGGCCAATGGGTACAGAGTGCCCTGGACAGAGAGAGGGCTTGTGCAGGGGCTTGGCATGTACATGGAATGAAGAAATAGAATAGATGAAATCAAGCAGAGCTAAGAGCACCGTGACCAAGGTGGTTGGGTGTGGGATCCAGGGTGGCAGGAGGGTGATGAAGTTGGAGAAGCAGCCAGGGCCTGCTATGTAGGACTTTATAGGCATTTGCATTTTATTCCAGCAGCAACAAGAAGTTATTGGAGGTTCTCAGCAGGGGAGTAATATTAGCCTGATTTAGTCTTGGACACACCACCCTGGCTATGTTGTAGCAAGAACTTGGGGAGGAGGCAAGTGTAGAAGCGGGGAGACCAGGAAGTGATTCTTCGAGTAGTTCAGGTGCCAGCTGGTGGTAGCTTGGACTCAGGTTGTAGCTGTGCATTTGAAGAGAAGAGGTAAGGGGATTTACTTTGGAGGTAGAATTGGCAGATTTAATTTTAGATTGCATAATTGAAATATGAGAGAAAGCGAGAAAGAGAAGGCTCAACCTAGAATCAAACATAGGTTGGGCCGGTTGAGTGGCGCTGTGGTTAAGCGCTGGCTTGGGAAGCCAGTGGCCCCAGTTCGGGTCCCACATATGAGGGCCAGTGACACTGCCCTCAAAAAAAAAAAAAAAAAGAAAGAAACATAGGCAATGACTCTAGGTTTTAGCTCAAATAATGGAACTGATGGTGCCCTTTACTGAGTTGGGGGAGACTAGCGAGGAAGTTTGGGAATCCAAAGTGTTGTCAGTCAGGTGGCAAAAGTGGAAGTAGAACTCCCTGTGAATCCTCCTTGCACCTACTGTAGGAGCACATACTCAGCTTTTGTTCTGCTTGGGTCCTTTGGTTTCCAAGGACCTGAGTGTATAAAAAAACGTGTTCTTTTTGGACTACAGGGCTCCACAGAGAGCTGCAACACCACCACAGAAGATGAGGACCTCAAAGGTAGGTGCTGGTCCTCGGTGGGGAAGGGACCCCAGCAGTGTTTCCAGGAACCTTGGCTCCAATGGAGCACCTGCCTTGTCTGCCCCCAGAACTGAGTTTGGTGGCTCCTTATACCCCAGGAGAGGACTTGGCATAAAGCTACTTTCCAAGAGCCAAGATATGAGACCCCTGTCTATTGCTGAGAGGGCAAGAGGCATCTCTTCTTTGACCCCAAGTCTGGAATAGCTAGCTAAACTAGGCTTTTCCTGAGCCAATCCAGGGCCTGGGCCAGGGCTCAGGGAACTGTTCCTGTTGCTGATAACGATGTGACATCCCAGAACAGGGACATCTTGAGTCCCTGCAGAAGTAGCCCACAAATGTCTTGAGTCATAAGTAGGGTGACCAGTTGTCTCAATTTCCCCAGGACTGAAGTGATTCCCAGGAGGTGGAACTTTGGGTTTTAAAACAGAAATAGGGCCGGCCGAGTGGCACGGTGGTTAAGCACTGGCTTGGGAGGCTGGCGGCCCCGGTTCGGGTCCCACATGGGAGGGCCAATGACACTGCCCTCAAAAAAAACAAACAAAAAAAAAACAAAACAGAAATAGTCCTAGGCTCATTGGGATGAGTTGGTTACTCTCGTCACAAAGCCTTGGCTTCAATGACAGCTTCAGAACCACATTTGGTTATGTCCTAGTGATCCTGTGAGGACCACCAGCCTAAGCTTGGGCCTGGCCAGAGTGCTGGGGCTTGTGGGAAGATGTTGCCGGCCAGACCACTGCGCATCTCTGTCCTACTCTTGGCTTTGGCCTCCTGGAATAGCTCCCTTTGCCTTCAGTAAGTCATCTTAGGTCAGGCTCTCAGAAAAGATGGAGGAATGTTGCAAGACAGAGCATGCCCAGAGGCAATAAGGGGTCACCAAACCTTTGGGAATCCCCAAAATAGGAAGCATAAATGTATAAGGCAGTAAAGAACAGTAGCTCAGGGCTTCTGGGATTAAGGTCAGATCAGTTCAGTTCTGGCGATGCTGGCAGAGCACATGGCTCCTTCACCTGTTGAGCTCTTGACCTTCTAGCCTAGCGCCCTAGAACATCTTTCCTGGAGGCAGGGGTCCTTGTACAGGCTGTTTGAAGGCTCCTCTGGAAGCCACAGCCCAGGTCTGTACCTCCCTGGGGCTCGTGGCTGGGAGGCCTCTCTGGCACAGGTGGCGGCGTGGGATGTGGTCCAGTGTCCACAGCAGCCCGAGGCGTCGCCTTGCCCCGGCTCTGCAGTGCCACGGGCTCGGGTCCTGTCCGGCTTGCTCGCTCACCTGCCTTGTTCTGTTTGTTTTGGCTGCTCTGCCTTGCCCTGCCCTGCCCTGGCTGGCTAGCTGCCCCGCTCCGCACTGGGAATGGCAGCTCGGTGCCTGAAGGACGGAGCTCCCGGGACAGAACAGCCCCCTCTGCAGGCATGCAGCCCCAGCCTTCTCTCTGCTCCTCAGCCAGTAAGTGTGAGGGAGGCACAATCTGGCTTCCGTCTCCCTGGCTCATCCGAAGCCCCTCAGGGATTTCCCCAGAGCTGTCAGCCTAGCCCAGCTGTCCATTTTAGTAAGCTTTGGGAGCTCGGCCTCTGCTGGGTGGGGGAGCTGATTGGAGATGCTGTTCACCAGGCACGGGCCCCTGAGACCAAGGCCCAAAGACATGAAAAGAGTGGGTGGAAGAACATGGCATGGCAGGAAGAGTAGAAAATTTCTGGGATGTGCAAATGGGCCTTGCCTCAGCACCGAGCCAGGAAGAAAGGCCAAGTCAGAAGTCAGGTCAGAGGTGGTGGGAGCCGGGGTGATAGTCAAATTGCAATAGCCCAGAAACCATGTTGGGATATGGTGTTTCCTGAGGCTCAGCATGTCATATTAACAGAACAGGGCTTTGGGTAAGACAGATGGTGAGACACACCCGAATTTGAATCCCAGCTACACTACCTTCAGAAATGTGTGAAGTAGATTAAACCTCCCAGAGTTTTATTTTCCGAATCTGTAAAGTGGGAATAAAATGGCCCCTACCTTATAGTATTGTCATGAAAAACAAATGAGATGGTAGAATGCCTTGATATGATGATGCCTTGCTGGGTTAATGGTAGCTCGTGTTCATGGTTTCAGTTGTGCTTAAAAATTTGTATTTTTAGATGATGCCTTTGTCTGCTTCTTTTTCTTCTACCATCTATTCTTTTAGTGTTTCTAAACATAACCCTCTTCACCCATAGGGCCCCAGTCAGGTCCTGCAGATGGGTTTGGTGGGGTTGGAGGATGTGTGTGTGTGTGTGTGTGTGTGTGTGTGTGTACTCACATACCTGCTTGACTCTAGAAAGTGGATAGAGCTTGTTGGTTCCCCTAATCTGCTGCTTATTCGCCTGGGGCTGCCCCCCCAAAAGGTGCTGCGCTGCCCTCTCCCAGCTATACTTTTGGCTGCGCTGCCCTCTCCGAACTGTGCCTCTGGGCTGTGCTGTTCTAATGCTCGCATTTGTCTTGCAGCCTCTCGCTCCTATGAGGAAGGCTCATGGTCTGGGCCAGCCCAGGGTCCCGGTCAGGGTTAGCCCGAGCTCAGTCTGAGCCCTCCCTTACCTTGGCAGCACCCTCTGCTAATAGTGGCTGTCCCTGTAAGTGAGGTGCCCATGAGTGCAGGATGTCACCCGTAGTTCCTTGGTTTGGGATGGGTTGGGGGGCTCTGCCTGTCAGTGTGAGCCTTGTCGTGGTTTTCCTGAGGGTCACATCCTGGTATGAGAGCTGGTATGAGATTTAGGGCTTTTCTAAGCCTTGTCTAGGGTAAACGGAGCCATCTCTCTGGTGTGAGGCTCCATTTAAAAAGAGTGTTTATAGTTCCAAGAGCCTTTATCCCAGTAAAGCCCTTTGGAGGAGTTGAACAGGGTAAAGAGAATTAAGCATCCATCCTAGGGCTCCGTTCGTCCTTTTGGAGCCCTCATCCCTGGTTAGGTTCTGCTCTCAGGCTGCCTGCTGCCCAGGGTTAGGTTCTGGACCACTGAGTGCAGGCTGCATGGGGAGAGGGGGATTGGTAATTGAGACCTGACTGAGCCCCTTCAGGTGAGAGACATAAGTGGGTAATGGAAACAGCCTTATTGAGAGATGCTTCTTGGAGAAGCTAAACCTCCTGGGGACAGGATACAGACTCTGGGCAGAGTATTTGTGATGTGCCAGGCTCCTCAGCTGTTAAAGACAAGAGTGTGTTCTGTATCCTGGTTGTTGATGGAGATGGAGACAAAGGCCAGAGAATCATAACTAATGGGTGGGCTTCAGGGGAGGGGGTCGTTAGCTCTAGAGACAAAAGAGTGGGGATGGAGAGAAAGGTGGGCTCACTCTTCCTGCAAAGGGCCTTAAAGACAGAGAAGAGGGATGCCTTTGTCAAAGAGGTCACAGGGGATTCTTAAAGTACCGGGGAGGGTGCTCCGTCACTTGGGAGCTCCCCAGTCCCACGCAAGTACATTGCTGGATTTTTTTTTTCCCCACAGTGCGAAAACAGGAGATCATTAAGATCACAGAACAACTGATTGAAGCCATCAACAACGGGGACTTTGAGGCCTACACGTGAGTAGAGACCCATTTCCTTTGAGATCCAAGTCTCTCAAGGCCTTTCCCTCCTCCCAAAAAGCAGCTAGCACCCTGGGAACAGAGAAGGCTGGGCCTTGGGCACAGTGTCTAAGTTAAACACCAGGCTGCTAGGCTGGGAGTCCGTCCAGGTAGATACCCTATGATTGAGCCCGCCTGAGGTGTCCTGGTGGTGGGCTGAAAGCAGCTCAGCAGGCAGGCCCCTATGATCTTAGCCATCTTGTCAGGCCTATCCCACAGCTAGCCTGCTGCAGGGCAGACACCATTAATGAGGAAGAAATATACAAGTAACTCCACAGAACACTAACAGGCTACTTTTTTTTCCCCCCTGCAGGAAGATTTGCGATCCAGGCCTCACTTCCTTTGAGCCTGAGGCCCTTGGTAACCTCGTGGAGGGAATGGATTTCCATAAGTTTTACTTTGAGAATCGTGAGTGGGTTCGTGCTGCTGATATACTCCTGCCTGCCCCTTCACCCCCTTTGCCTCTGGCCCCCCTCACACTCCTCTTCCCAGCTGCCCGCTTTTCCCTTCTTTGACCTGCCTGCTGCAACCCTGGCCTTTGCGCTTGCCTCCTTGTGTCCTGAGAATGGTCTTAAACGGTCCCTTTGAAGGCCTGGCTCCAGAGCGCCACGTGCCCCCTCGTTCTGCAGCCACCTTGTGGCCACACTAGTTGCCACAATCAGGGTCACTGTACTTCTTTAAGCCTCACCTCTTTCCAAGATGACTGGAAACCATTTAAGATGAGGTTGAGATGATCTCAGCAAGTAATAATGAAGCTCTGTGTCTCCGATTTCACATTAGAGGAAATTAATGCCAGGATAAGAATGTACAAGCAAGTAACGGTACTGTTGGTGATTTGTGAAATCGGAAGTTGTGGCTAGAGTCTTCCTGAATATCAAGAGAGACAGGAGTCCCGGCTGGGGGTTGTACACTGGGCAGCTTGTGGAAGTCGTACGAGATAAGCTGAATCATCCCTTCCTCTCATTTTTTTCTCTCTACTCTCTAAGACCCTCCCTGCCATCTTTTTTTCTCTTTCTTCACATTTTATCCTGGGTCTTCCTCATCCTGCCCTGAATTTTATTTTGTCACTATTTTCTAACTACCATCCTCTCTGTGTCTCAGCTGCAAATGTAACCCCTAGATTATCTAAGTAATTCTATTAGCCAGAAGCAATTCCAGAGTTTATAGAAGCTCTAGAGAAGGTTTCATGTAGCCCCTAACATTTGAATTGAACTAAGATATGAATCTCAATAAAAGTAACACAATTCAATATTTGCTGATAACGGCAATCCAGCTTCTTTTGGCTTTCCCCCAGAGGATGCTGGGAACCCTAGGAATATCCTGAGCTTGGCTTTGATGATTCTATTTTAACTTTGGACTTTTTTTTTGTTTTTTTTTTATTGAATCATGAATCAATTTTAAATATTTTAAGTTCTTGATTTTGCTCTGTAGCCCTAATTAGGGACAAGCCAACCCTTATGAAATCTAAACCCCAGCCTGACAGAGTAGAAAGATCATAGGCTTTAATTTAGTTAAGAGTCAGATGGACCTGAGCTCAAATGTGGGATTTGGGCAAGTTACTTAACCTCCTTGAGCCTATCTCCTTATCTTGTAACAAAGAAATTAATATCGACCAAAGAATACATACAGCTCATGCATGTAAAACCCCCAGCACAATGTCTGATTAAAAATAGTAGCTGCTATTATCATTGTTTCCCATCTTTTTCTTCTTTTTGGATAACTGAGATTAATGTGATAGGGTTTCCTGGCCTCTCTGGAAAGCGAATGGGGAACATAGAGACTCCCAGAATGGTTGCTGGAGAGAGGGGCTGAGACTAGAAGTGCAGGTTGGGGGGAAAGTGCTTGGCTGCGGCCTGATGCCCCTCTACCTCCCCCACCCTACCCTGCCCCCTGCAGTCCTATTCAAGAACAACAAGCCCATTCACACTACCATCCTGAACCCTCACGTCCATGTGATTGGAGAGGACGCAGCTTGCATCGCCTACATCCGCCTCACCCAGTACATCGACGGGCAGGGCCGGCCTCGTACCAGCCAGTCGGAAGAGACCCGGGTTTGGCACCGCCGGGATGGCAAGTGGCTCAATGTCCACTATCACTGCTCAGGGGCCCCTGCTGCACCGCTGCAGTGAGCTCAGCCACAGGTGCACCTGGTGGGGGGTGGGGAAGGGCTGGGACAGGTGGGGTCAGAGGAGGAAGGGGCAGTTGAGAGGTGGGATTGGGGGAGGAGATAGGGGCCCTCCCAGAGGAATAGCAAGGGCTGGACAATGTGCTTGTCATAAGTTATGCTCTGAAACCAGACAGACTTGGGTCTAGCTCCAGGACTCCAGATTGCCAGATTGGGTAACCTTGAACAGGTTACTTCCTTTCCCTAAGCCTCAGTTTCCTCAGCTGTTAAAAAGAGGGAAAGAGAGGTGCCTACCTCATTAAGTTGTCGGAATTAAATAAGATACTTAGAAGTAAAGCATTATAGTTAAGTGTTCAGCAAATGTGAGGTAATGTTATCTTTAAAGGCTAGCTTCTCCCCCATCCTCCACCTTCTCAGGCAGACTTGGTCACGTGTGTAATGTGTTTAAGTCCCTGGAACTCACCTGTGTGCTTATTGTCCTCTGTTCTGTTACCACATCTATCCTGTTTGACAGGGGCATTAGGAGATCCCAGCTGGAGGTCGAACCTTTGCAGCCAGTGGCTCTGGAGGGCCTGAGTGACAGCGGCAGTCCTGTTCGTTTGAGGTTTAAAACAATTAAATTACAAAGCGGCAGCAGCCAATGCACGCCCCTGCATGCAGCCCTCCCGCCCGCCCTTCGTGTCTGTCTCTGCTGTACTGAGGTGTTTTTTACATTTAAGGGAAAAAAAAAAAAAAAAAGAAAAAAGATTGTTTTAAAAATATGGAATCCATACCATGATGCGTTTTAAAACCACCGACAGCCCTTGGGTTGGCAAGAAGGCAGGAGTTTGTGTGATGCCCATCCTGGCATGAGCAGCGGGCTCACCTACCAGCCCTGAAGAGGTGAGCTTGGCCTCTGGCCTCCATAGACTCAGGGGACCAGGCAAGAACTCGGACAGAGCTTTGGGGCCGTGATGGGACTGCATCCCCTGAGGTGGCCTGCCTGCCCACCCCAGGTCTAGGAATGGACTTCTTCAGAATTTGCATAGGCGCCTAGAATGAGGCTGATGAAAACATCGTGGCCATCAGACCTACTTGGGAGAGAATGCAGAGCTCCCAGCCTGCTGTGAAGGCAGCTGAGAAGCAGCGGCCACAGGACTGAGGGCCCGGATGTTGCTGTACTGTTCCATTTAGTTTAGAAGGGAAGAGAATTGGTGCTGCAGAAGTGTGTCCCCTACGAAGCAGATGAGAAACCTCGTGTTAGTTTGACATGTACTCACTTACTCATCCATTTCTATAGGATGCACAATGCACGTGGGCCCTAATATTGAGGCCCAATCCCTGCAGTGGGGAAGGGGGAGGGGTTGCCGCTTTGCTTCGTGTTTGTTTCTTATAACTTAGCAAGGAGAGAGCCAGACCCTGGTCAAAGCTCCCCTTGCTGCCTTTGGCAGTTCTGTTTCTGTGCTGATCTGGACCATCTTTGTCTTGCCTTTTCATGGTGGTGGTCCCCATGCTGACCCTCATCTGGGCCTGGGCCCTCTGCCAAGTGCCCCTGTGGGATGGGAGGAGTGAGGCAGCGGGATTGAGCTGATGGTTGTCTATGCATTCAGGCTGCCCTCATGGCTGCCTCCCTTACTATTCCCTTGCTGCACGTCCATCTTTTCCTGTCTTTGAGATTGACCTGACTGCTTTGGCAAGAAGTGTCCTCTTTAAAGCGGCCTCTTTACTGACCAACTGAAGTATAGACTTAATGCTGGACAGTCTGCATGGGCATCATCCTCCCACCACCTGCATGTACCCCAAAGAGGTGACCAGAGCCAAGGCTCCTACATTCATTGTCCCTCTCTGTGCTCAAGGAGTTCTATTCCAGGAGGGAAAGATCTCTACTCTAAGCAGATAACAGAGAAGATAA
This sequence comes from Aselliscus stoliczkanus, assembly GCA_033961575.1. Taxonomy (NCBI): domain Eukaryota; kingdom Metazoa; phylum Chordata; class Mammalia; order Chiroptera; family Hipposideridae; genus Aselliscus; species Aselliscus stoliczkanus. The sequence goes on from CM066729.1 coordinate 133,538,426, forward strand.
TGGAGGAGCAATTGGTCATGGCCTTGATTTCCTCATGGCCTTGGTTTCCCCAAAACAACTGTGCAAACTTATCTGCACAAATGTCTGCACTATTTGGGGAAAGGTGGGTAGACCCCAGTTCCTTGGACTACCTTTAAGGAGACAAAGCTACAGGTTTACCTTGGAGCCAGCTAAGAGAGCAGACTCACAGGTGCTGGTGCCTGGGGTTAGCCAGGCTCCTTCGAGCACCGCATGCATGCCCCATGGGGCCCCTTGGGCCCTAGCCCTTTCCTGCCCTGCAGCCTGCAGTACCAGCACGCAGACACCTTCACCACAGGGTTTGGTTTTGCTGGCTTGAAGACAAATGGTCTTAGAGTTCATTAAGACCCATAGCTTCATATGGCTGCTCCAGCCCCACTTCTTAGCATTCTTACTCCTCTTCTGGGGCTAATGTCGGCATCTATAGACAATAGACTATTAAAAAAAAAGTCACCTTTTAAACAGGAAATGGAAGGCATTTGATGCAGAATTTTTGCATGATGACATAGAAATAATTTAAAAATAGTGTTTGTTCTGAATGTTGGTAGACCCTTCATAGCTTTGTTACAATGAAACCTTGAACTGAAGATATTTAATAAAATAACCTTTAAACCATACATTGTGTTACTGCTATTGGAGGCTTATGGCCAGAGGCTTAGCATTGAGCAGCCTGGGTTGCAAGGCTTCAGATGGAGAGAGATGTACCTTCCCCCCACTCCTTTGGGGCCCATTTTGGAATAAAACTTACTCATAAGCTCATCAGCCTCCAACCAGCCCGCCAGGCTGCTGAGGCGAGTTTGGGGTAGGGAAGGAGGGGTTTGGGGCCGTGGGTGGTGGGCTAGTGGTCTCGCCCCGCCTCAGGCCCCGCCCGCGCCGAGGCCCCCTCCGCCAGTGGGCCGGCCCAGCCCCCACCCCCACCCCCCGTCCTCGGGGCTGAGTGGACGAGGCCGTCCCTCGGCCCGCCCCTTGTCGGGGAGGCGCGGCGCCCGACGCGCGCCAGACTGTGCCACCGGGCAGGGGGAGGGGGTGCGCCTCTGCGGCTGGGGCGCGGGGCCCGGTCTCCGAAGCCAAGTCTCGGCTGAGCGCTGCCGACGGCCGCCCGACTGCGCGGCCCCTCGGCTGCGCGGCTGTGCGGCCCAGAGGCGGCGGGGACCTTGGCGGACGTCGTGAACGACAGCGCGCCGCCCCCCCCCAGCGGGAGCGGTGGTTGGGCCCGGCTGCGGCAGAGTGTTCGCCGGGAGATGGCGGAGCCGCGGCGACGCGGCCCGAGGCCCGGAGAGCAGGGACGCTGGGCAGCCCCGGGACGCGGCGGAGCCCGGGGACCGCGGGGAGGCCGCCCAGTCCGCCGGGTGAGCTGCCCCTGAGGATACCCCCCCCCCCGCACGCGGTGGCTGCAGCTCCTCCCCTCACAGACTTGCCCGGTGTGGCCGCCGCAGCCCCCCGCCGGGTGGTCCTGGGCGGCCCTGCGCGCCGTGTGTCCCTCCCGCTGCCCTGCCTCGCGGTGGCCACACTCCGCTCGCCCCGTTACAGGGCTCCTTCTCTCCTCACGGCTGTGCCAGCCCAGTGCCTGCCTCCGATGTCGCCCAGACTCCGCTCCTCGCGCCCCTTGCCCCTTCCCCGTTAATGCTCCGCATCCACCTGTGACCCCAGACCCCCCTCAGCAGCCTTCCTCCTTCCGAGACCCGCTGGGCCAGCCCCCCGTGCCCGTGTCGCCACTCCGTAGCCTCTCCTCCCACAGCATCTGCTTGTTTCCCATCGCGGGGCCCGCACCCCGCCTCCCCCACACCCTATCCCTGCGGCTTTCTCCCGGCTCAGGCCACGGTGACCCCTTTGGTTTCCCCCTCAGAAATCGCCCACTGCTGCACACACACGGCACCCCCACTACCCCGTGTTCCTACATCAGTGCGTTTCCACATGCCACGCCCTACCCCAGCGGCTCCCTCTGCACCCCTGCCCTAAATACTGCTGTTTCTTCTAGGTATGAAGCCAAAATGCCGCGGTTAAGAGCACAGGCTATGGAGCTTGGCAGACCTGATTTTGAATCCCAGTTCCTCCACTGACCGAACTGTGTGATCCTGGGCAAGTTGCTAAGCTTCTCTGGACCTCAAATTACTCATGTGAAATGGGGATAATAATAGTATCTACCTCTAACTTACCACTTAGGGCTGGTGTTAGCATTAAATATTTGGAAAGCTCTTAGAAGAATGTCTGGCAAAGAGTAAGGTCTCAATAAATGTTAACTATTATACTTAATACAGCCCCAGTATCCACTTACTCTTCACTGACTTCTCACTACTGTGTTTCCCCCAAAGAGTTGCCTCTAATTCTTAGGGCTCATCCCTTCCCATCACCATGTTGATCCTCTCACAATTCTCTTTTCATGTCCGTTAGTTTTACCTAGGCCAACCGTGAACTAGTCTTAAATCGTGTCTCTCAAGTCTGAAGGACCCTGTCTCGGCCTAATCACCCCTGAGATATATATGTTTGGGGGTGGATGGTAGAGAGGGATTGCCAGCCACTGGCCTTCCTAGGAGTGCCTAAGGTGGAGAGTGACCATAAAGCTTCTAGAAATAGTCTATCCATTTAAGAAAAAAGTCTCCAAAATCAGGTCCCTTAAAACTGTTTCCTGATCACACTGACCTTACTCCTCTCTTTTATTGGTTGGATATTACTTAAGCTCCTGTTGCTGTGTCATCCAGCTCCACTCAGTTTGCTGTTTCTGTAACAAGACTCAGTTCCTTATGTCTCTCCAGGTTAGCTCAGAACTCCTCTGAGCTTTTAATAGATGAGAGTATAGTACCTACCGCCTAGGCTGTTAGGAAGGAGAACTGCAGTGGATAGGGAGAGAAACTCTGGACTCAGCTTTTCTCAGGTTCCAGTGATGTGGCCTGCTCTGGGGTTACTTTTTTTTAAAGATTTTATTGGGGAATTGGGGGAGGGAAACAGTGTTGACAAATTGGGGAAGAGGGCCGGCCAAATTGTTGTTCAGTCTTCATTGTGGAGGGTGCCAGTCGCCATCTGGCTTCCCGAAGGCAGTTCGTGGCATCTAAGTTCAAGGTGCTGTGTTCAGTCTTAGTTGCGGGTAGGTGTAGCCACCATCGCTTGTTGTTACACCAGCTGGGCCATCCTGCCACTTGTTGGCAGCTCAGCGACAGCTCAGCTCAGGCACAGCATCACTGGCCCATGTGAAAATCGAACCGGTGGCTCTGTTGCTCAGAGCTCGAGCTCTTACGCCAACTCTTAACCAACTGAACCACTCGGCCGGCCCTCTGGGGTTACATTTTTATCACCGCTATGACACTAGCACAGTGAGGTGAAAGGCAGAGGATGAGTAATTAAATTTGTCACAAGCAATGGAAAAGAGAATCCCTAAATTCTGGGTTTGGAAACTAATAGAATGATTAGCTAGCACCATTTCTCTTTCCTCTGTAGTTCCCCCACCACCACCATAGTGTCCATTTGACTGCAAGTTCGTTAGTGCTGTTAGCCTGTGATATTGGGTTTGATTGATGAGATTAACAGACACATGAGTTTCCCCTTATCTGACATTTCGTTGGAGCACGGGACTTCTGGGGCTTTCCGTCCCTTTCTCACAGGAAGACCTGAGCTCCTACTGGCTGGCTAACTGCTCGGTCATGGGCTGAGAATTCCTTTCGGCGTAGGTTCATTTTCAGCCTCTTGGGCTGTTTGGCCTCTTATTGATGAGAGATTTATTCCTTTCTAGCCCTGAATATGCTGCTCCAGCTCTGAGCTTAGCTCAGAGAAGGGAATTTAGACAATATTTTAAGAAGGGAAACAACCTCTGAAACTAAGGTATGAGACTCAGATTGTGTTGTTCTATAGCTTTTTTTTTTTTTTTTTGAGAACAAGTCATCTTGTGAGCAGAAAGTAAGAGAGTTGTGTGAAGAGACTAATGGATCAATGACACAGTTTCGAAGGGAGACATAATCCACTGATTTCTCTTTCTTACAGATAGAAGAAGAAATTGTGAACTTTGATGACCTCTGGTGTGAGGAGCTCAAGCCAACAGTGAAGCCTGGCTAGATTTGCATCCTGAAGCTATGGGCCAGGGGGCCATGGTGACCTGACACCAATGGACTCTGTCCAGTTGCCCCCTGTTGCCCCTTCTACCTCCCCTACCCTATACTAAGGGGACTTGTCTCCACCTCTTCAGGGAACTGACCCTGAGGGGATCCCTTTCCCCTCTTTTCCTATCCTTCCACTCTCCCAAAAGAGCCCCAGTTTGTACCATTCCTACCTCCCATCCCTGAGGTAGTCCCCATCCCTGCCTCCCCCCGCCATGCTCAAGCTGTGGAAGGTGGTCCGCCCGGCTCGGCAGCTGGAACTGCACCGCCTCATACTGCTGCTGATTGCTTTCAGTCTGGGCTCCATGGGCTTTCTGGCTTACTACGTGTCCACCAGCCCCAAGGCCAAGGAGCCCTTGCCTCTGCCCTTGGGAGACTGCAGCAGTGGTGGGGCAGCCGGCCCTGGCCCTGTACGGCCTCCAGTCCCACCTCGGCCTCCCAGGCCTCCAGAGACAGCTCAAACGGAACCCGTGGTCCTTGTGTTTGTGGAGAGTGCATACTCCCAGCTGGGGCAGGAGATTGTGGCTATCTTGGAGTCTAGTCGTTTTCGTTATAGCACTGAGCTGGCACCTGGCCGAGGAGACATGCCCACACTGACTGATCATACCCGTGGCCGTTATGTCTTGGTTATTTATGAGAACCTGCTCAAGTATGTCAATCTGGATGCCTGGAGTCGGGAACGGCTAGACCGGTACTGTGTGGAGTATGGTGTGGGCATCATTGGCTTTTTCCGAGCCCATGAGCATAGCCTACTGAGTGCCCAGCTCAAGGGCTTTCCCCTTTTTCTGCATTCAAACTTGGGGCTCCGGGACTACCAAGTGAATCCTTCCGCCCCCTTACTGCATCTCACACGCCCCAGCCGCTTAGAGCCTGGGCCACTGCCTGGCGATGACTGGACCATCTTCCAATCCAATCACAGCACGTATGAACCAGTGCTTCTTGCCAGCCTTCAGCCAGCTGAGGTGCCAGGACCAGTGCCTCGCCGGTCCCGGCTTCCCACAGTGGTACAGGACCTGGGGCTTCATGATGGCATCCAGCGAGTGTTCTTTGGTCATGGCCTTTCCTTCTGGCTCCACAAACTTGTTTTCGTTGATGCTGTCGCATATCTCACCGGCAAGCGCCTCTGCTTGGACCTTGACCGCTATGTCTTGGTGGACATTGACGACATCTTTGTAGGCAAGGAAGGTACCCGCATGAAGGTGGCTGACGTGGAGGTCAGTCTTCCTTTTCCCCAGAGGCCGTTTCAAGCTCTGACCTGGCAGACTCCCTGCCTTGGTCCTGAGCTTGTCATAGACACAGCCCTGCCTTTTCCAGGCAGGAAGAACACTACTTAAGTTTCTCCTGCTCAGTTGCTCTCTCCTGATTTCTCGTGTCCCTGCTACTTTTCACAGGCTCTGTTGACCACCCAGAACAAACTCAGGACCTTAGTCCCCAACTTCACCTTCAACTTGGGCTTCTCGGGCAAGTTCTATCATACTGGTGAGCTTATTCCCCTGCTTCTTCAGCATATTGGCCTGTCCCTTCACTGTCCATGTCCCTGGGTAGACAAATTGGAGAAAAGGGGCAAGATTTGGGGTCAGAATGCTGTGAGGAGCTAGTAGTGAATATGAATTTAGGTGAGCATGGGAGGCTCAGACGGGACAGAAAGACGGTCTTAGGTGGGCAGATGTCCCCAGGATGGAAAGTGGCAGTGTTGTTACAGAGCAAAAGAGGGCACAAAGGCTGACTGACTGGCTGTGGTCAGTGGTCAGTGTGTGGTCATAGGGACAGAGGAGGAGGACGCAGGGGACGACATGCTGCTGAAGCACCGCAGAGAGTTCTGGTGGTTCCCCCACATGTGGAGCCACATGCAGCCACATCTGTTCCACAATCGCTCCGTGCTGGCTGACCAGATGAGGCTCAACAAACAGTTTGCTCTGGTGAGACCCTTAGATCTCTTCCCCATACTTTTTCCCAGAGATAATGCTTTCTTTCCATCCTTCCCCTGATGGGGTACGCTTTCCATTTTTCTTTCTGTGGAGGTATCCCCACCCTCTTTACCCCTCTACTCGCCAAACCTCACCAGATCCTGGTGAGAGTTTATGCCATTCCCAGGAGCATGGGATTCCCACGGATCTGGGGTATGCTGTGGCCCCCCACCACTCGGGCGTGTACCCCATCCACACGCAGCTCTATGAGGCCTGGAAATCTGTGTGGGGCATCCAGGTGACCAGCACTGAGGAGTACCCCCACCTCCGCCCTGCCCGCTACCGCCGTGGCTTCGTTCACAATGGCATTATGGTGAGGGACTCCTAGTACACACTTGACTCCCACTCCCACATTTTGACAGCCTCCAACCTGCACTGACTTGTGTTCTGGCAGCTGCCAGTCCAGTTCATCCACATAACGGGGTAGAGGGGTAAAAAGTCATAATGCATATAGCAGGAGTTTTATTACTCTAACTTCAGATCAAGTCCTCCACAAACCCAGGGAATTCTCATACCTCGGGACTTTTGTCCTTCATCCACTCCTCATCCTACCTTTCAAATCTCATCTAGCCCTGTCTCTTTCCCCTCCAGGTGCTGCCACGGCAGACATGTGGCCTCTTCACTCACACAATCTTCTACAATGAGTATCCTGGAGGCTCTCGTGAACTAGACAGGAGCATCCGAGGTGGAGAGCTCTTTCTGACAGTGCTGCTTAATCCGGTAAGGTGCTGAGAAAGGGCTAGAAGATTGGAGAGCCCAAGTGCTTGCAGGCTGGGACCTTTGCTCACCACGCCTGATGCTTAGGTGGGTGGGCTCTCCGACTCTGACATGCAGGCACCCCCTTGCAGATCAGCATATTTATGACCCATCTGTCCAATTACGGAAATGACCGCCTGGGCCTGTACACCTTCGAGAGCCTGGTACGCTTCCTCCAGTGCTGGACGCAGCTGCGCCTGCAGACCCTTCCTCCTGTCTCTCTCGCACGAAAGTATTTTGAACTCTTCCCTCAAGAGCGAAGCCCCCTTTGGCAGGTATGGGTGGAAATCAGGCAGACCAGAGACGTGATGGGGGTGGGGACTGAAGCAAAGCTTAGGCCTTATCTGATTCCTGGCCTCCTTCAGAATCCCTGTGACGACAAGAGGCACAAAGATATCTGGTCCAAGGAGAAAACCTGTGATCGGCTCCCCAAGTTCCTCATTGTGGGACCCCAGAAGACAGGTGAATATCATCCTTAGTCAACTTTTCTGCCCTACCTTAAACTCAGGATCTTGGGCCAAGGAACTCCTGTCTCATACCCACCCCTCATTAATCCAGTCTCTTGAGACAGCAATTCTTAACTCTGGTTGTATATCAAAATGATCTGTGGAGGGTTTTTTTTCCTAAAGACCCACAAGTGATTCTGATGCATAGTCATGTCTGAGAACCACTATTTTAACCCTTTCCTGGGTCTCTCTTACACTTTTCTTCTCTCTGTCTAGTTGGGCTAAGGGGGGTTTTACTACGGAGAGTGGTTCTTTCTCACCTTCAAGGTGTTGTTGAGCTGGCTTCTCTCCCACAATGGCCTGGACTTTCTCTCCTGTTTAGGGACCACAGCTATTCACTTCTTCTTGAGTCTGCACCCAGCTGTGACTAGCAGCTTCCCTAGCCCCAGCACCTTTGAGGAGATTCAGTTCTTCAACGGCCCTAATTACCACAAGGGCATTGACTGGTGAGACCGGGACCCCTTGGAATGCTTCTCAGAGGAACACCTTTCCCCCAAAATACCCCATTCCAGCTTCCACTGCACTGACGTCTGGCACCTTCACTCTGCAAATTCTCTGCCTCCTCTGTGCTACTTCTTAGGTACATGGACTTCTTCCCTATCCCTTCCAATGCCAGCACTGACTTCCTATTTGAAAAAAGTGCCACCTACTTTGATTCAGAAGTTGTACCACGGCGGGGGGCTGCCCTCCTACCACGAGCCAAGATCATCACTGTGCTCACCAACCCTGCTGACAGGGCCTACTCCTGGTACCAGGTGAACCTGAAGCTAGGGACACATTAGGGCTTAAGGGAGGGAGGTACGGACTGCTAGAGACAGAAGGCAATAAGGGTAGGTAAATTAAACTCGTGCCTTGGAGCAGGGTGTCTATGCTGTCTGTTCACCAGACCCAAGAGGAGAGCAGAATAATTCTATATCACCAATCCCTTCTCTTACTGTTCTGTCCGTCAGCACCAGCGAGCACATGGAGACCCAGCTGCTCTGAATTACACCTTCTACCAGGTGATTTCAGCCTCCTCCCAGGCCCCTCCGGCACTTCGCTCCTTGCAAAACCGCTGTCTTGTCCCTGGCTACTATTCCACCCATCTACAACGCTGGCTGACTCACTACCCCTCTGGACAGGTACAATCCCCCAGTAGCCCTCATTGGGGTCCCCCTTCCCCTCCTCTTCCCTTCAGCCCAGAGGCTTCTAAGAGGTAACCAATCTCTGTCCCTAGTTGCTGATTGTGGATGGGCAAGAGCTGCGTATCAATCCAGCTGCTTCAATGGAGAGCATCCAGAAGTTCCTGGGTATCACACCCTTTCTGAACTACACACGGACCCTCAGGTGGGAGAGCATGACCCAAGAGAGGAGGACTATGAGGGAAATGGGGAGGCAGGTTGACCATGTCTGTTTGGAAGACATGGATTTACCCTGTCTCGCAAGGAGAGACGTGTCCCTGTGGGCTGGGAGAGGTAGTGTACATTTATGGAGCTTGGATTTCTTTTTTTCCCTGCCACCTAATGGCCTCTTCCTGTTGAGCAGGTTTGATGAAGATAAGGGATTCTGGTGCCAGGGACTTGAAGGTGGTAAGACTCGCTGTCTAGGCAAGAGCAAAGGCCGGAGGTACCCAGATATGGACACTGAGGTAAATAAACTCTGGGGCAGGTTACCCCTCTCCACCTCCAAGATCTGATTCTATATCCCACTCCTTACCGTTTCTGCCTTCATTTTTCTCCTATCAGTCCCGCCTTTTCCTTATGGATCTCTTCCGGAACCATAATTTGGAGCTGTCAAAGCTGCTGAGCCGGCTTGGACAGCCAATGCCCTCGTGGCTTCGGGAAGAACTGCAGCATTCCAGTGTGGGCTGATGTCCCAGCCTCCTGTACCAGCAACGAGCCCCCTGCTTCCCTAAGGGGCAAGCCCACAGCAGGGCCCACAAGGAGGATTTAAGGGGCCTGGCCCCACCCCCTTCTACCTCAGTGGCCCCCAGGCCTGGGATGTCTGAGAAGGGATGGGTATCCCTTTCCCATAGCTCTGGGGTCTGATAAAGGGGCTTCCCTTGATACCCCACATTATGGTACTAGCCACCTTTGGAAGGTAGGGAGGAATGAGAGTCCAGGCAGGGTATAGAGGAACATATTAATGAAATGATTGCCCTCTTCATCCCCAGAGAGTATCTATACCTGGATATGGGAGGGAGCCCTTACTGTGGGATTAATGGCATCTACCTGTGGCCCGGCCTCCCTAATGTCATTCACATTGAATGGGGATGAGGTCGGACAGTGGCTCATAGAGCTAGTATGAGCCCTAGCTGTGGGCTAGAAATGTCCTTAATAAACATCCTTATTTTTCTGTTTTGTCTGCCTCACTGGAGTGGGAGAAACCTAAAATAAAGTACCAGACTTGTCCCCTGGTTCAGGGTTCATCTGCACATGGAGGGAAAGAAGGGAAAGGCCCAGGCAGACTAGAGTAAAAAAGGAGTTTATATATTTATAAATGCCAAATAAATACCAGAGGCCACCCAGCGCCCCCTCCCAGATAGGGCTGTCTCCCCCAACCCTAGGCTTCTCAGGTCAGAGACATCTTGGCCCCAAGCTACAGCCAAAGAGCAGCTGCCAGTCTGGGCTACCAGGGAACTAAGTGGAGATGATCTGTCCAGCCAAGATTCATTCCCCCTGTGTGAGGGGCCCCCATAGCCACAGGCTTGGGTCCCTGTATAGGGTCCTAGGGGAGTCAGACTCAGGGGGAGAAGGTGGTCATCTCGAGTGAGACCTGTTGCCACAGCTCCTTGGTCTGTTTGCTGCGCTTGAGGTTCTGCAGGATGTCGTTGAACTGCATCATGCCCATGGGTGTCAGGCAGAAGGCGCTGCGGGCACTGCGGATTGCATTTACAAAGTCGTCGTAGTCGGCAGGGGTCAGGTGAATCAAGCGATGGTGGATATACTGGAAGAGGGTATGCAGAGGATGAGCCACTAGGCACAGAACCAGGCCCCTCTGCCCTTGCATGCTCTGTGCCATGCCTGCCCAAAAGTGCTCCACCCTGCTCCATTACTTCCAGGGTTGTCACCTGCATGTATGCCTGCTGACAGCGCTGCACCAGCTGGTGGAAGGCCGGGGCACGCAGATGGTTGTGGGCATGAGCGGGGCTCAGCCGCTGCAGCGTCTCCATGACGATCTCCTGCAGCACAAACGGGCTCAGCACCCCCTTGGCTGCCCCCACACAGAACTGGTGCACGTAGTTCACTCCTGGGGGGCAGGGGGAGGGGCATGAGACGGGGGTGGCCACCTCTGCCCTAGGGACCCAACTTTTATCTCTCAGCTCTGGCCTAGCAGAGAGCCTCCCTCCACCCCAGGAGCTGAGGTAGCCCCCCACCCCCCGCGCACGCACACATACCCGACCAAGGCCTGAACTCTGAGCAAGAGCTAGGAAGGAGGTCTGGGATACGAAGGTGGGGGAAGCAGGTGGGGGCGGACAATGGTCCTGGGGAGGGGAGGTGTTACCCAGCTTTGCCGCCAGCCCCAGCAACCATTTGACATCATCAGTGTAGGGGGGAGAGCGGGAGAAGTTGTTGGGGTGATCATTGTGTGCCCGGCGACCCAGCATCTCCAGTGCCAACATTCCTGGGAGAGAAAAGTGGACACATGAGAATGCATCCTCGTCACCTTCTACCCCAACCTGGTACCTGACCCCATAGTAAACACATTGAGCTGTGGGTGGGAGTTGTTACTGAAGAGCCTCTGACATAACTGCAGGTGGGTGTACAGAAAGGGACCTCCTCTCACCAACACGGTAGGCAGCATGCAGGTGGTGCAGGCTGTGCGGGTTGACAGGCTGGCTGTGCGTCTCCTCCTCGGGTGGTGGAAAACCCCCGCTCACCAGAGGGCTGGGCTGTGTGGTCAGGGCAGGCAACGAGGCACCCTGGATGGCTGGAAACGTGGATGCCGGATGGACACTGCTCACTGAGGGTGGGATGAAAGCCACGTGAGGATCTCGGCCCAGAGGGGCAGAGAGGATATCCTCCCTCCCTCCCCTGCCCGTTGTGCCTCCCCTCCATTCACCTGTTCCCTGTCCCCACAACTCACAGGCCACACTAGCGGGCAGTGGGAGCCCTGGCTCTGTGTGATAGGGATGTACTGTGATGGGTGCCATGGAAGGGACGGGGAAAGACACAGCAGTGGCAGCAAGTGAGGGGGGAGTCACCGAGTAAGGGTACTGAGCCCCCAGGAATGCAGGATGTACACCCTAGAAGCAGAAAGAGGAAGAGAAGAAAGATACTAAATTATAATTTTATATATATAACATATATAGGATATATATAATATAATAGGTTGTAGCTTTCCCCCTTCATCCCCTAACTGGGTATTCCTACATTCCTTAGTTGGGCTGGGTACCGCAGATTCCCACCACCTCTCCCAGGACTCTTGGACAGCCCTATTCTCCCACAGTACCCATTCCAACCCCCCCGTGAACTGTTCTCCCACATCCCCAACCCCCCAGTATCACCGGTCTCACCTGTGGGTATGCAGAGCTGGGCACAGGGAAGACGGCAGGCCGGGGCATGTGAGGCATGGGGTGGGCAGGGTGAGCTGGGTGGGTGAGGTATTGAGGGCTGCAGGGCAGGTGGGGCTGTAGAGCAGTATAGGGGTGCAGGCCAGGGGAATGACCATGCCCCAGTCCTGGTCCTGGATATAAGCTGGACCCCACTGAGATGACTGGCACCACTGTGGCTGCCGCTGTCACTGCTGCCGCTGCCACTGTAACCGGCTCAGTCCCTGGGCCCCCCCTGCCCTCAGGCAGCCCCCGCCCAACCTCCCCAGCTGCCCTGATCCCATTGGCACTACAGCTTGTAGCCCCTTCACGGGCTGTGGATGAGCCACCTGCTGTTTGCTCATATAGCCAGAACCACTGGTGAGCAACCTCAAACAACACTTCGGGGTACACGCCCCCACCCTTAGCCGCCTCTTCCACAGCCATGCAGGCCTTCTCCAACATCAGGTTATCCTGGAAGAGAGGGGCACAGAGGGTTAAGGGGGAAGGGCTTCATTCAGGGATGACATTCCAACGTCTCCCCCAGAGTTGGCTGGTTTCGCATGAGGCATCAGTGGTTAGGGCCAATGTCAGAGTCTGAGAGCAGTGAAAGCTTCCTACAGACACTGAACCAATACTTGCTGACCAGTAGAAGTCAAGACCCAGGTTAGAGTCCCAGCTCCAAACTAATTTAGCCACTCCGTCCCATCCAAGTCCCATCATGTCCCCAAGGCCTTCCTTAAGCATTTCATCCTGGTGATCATCCTGGGGCCTTATCTAATATCCTTATCTGTAAAATAGGAACAATCCTAACCTCAGAGATGGAAGGTAAAAGAAGTAGCGAATGTGACAGCACATTAATATGCCAAGTGTCACCATGAGAGGACAAAGTGGGTAATTTGTGAACTCCAGGTTATGGGAATCAAGAGCTGGGCTGTCAGCTTTCCCCGTGCCCAATCTCCCTGCCCAGATGCCCCAAAGCAGGTCCCCAGGTTGCCTATAGAAATACCTGCTCCTTGCACTGCACCAGGGCCCTCTGGATCTCATTGGGGTTCAACGCGTGGGCATGAGGCAGGCAGCTGAGGGCTAGTTCCGCTGCTGCCCTCACCATATTGGAGTCTCGTGCCCGTGATGCCCTGTCAGCCAGGGATGCAACCTCAGGAGGCGTCAGGTGCCCATCCCAGCATTCTACCAATATAGTCAGGGCTGCACTGCCAATCTCCATTGCCTGGCCTTTGGGGAAAGGAGAGAAAGCAGAGTGGGAAGAATGGGCACTCTCCTATCCGATCAGTAAAAATAATTTATTATCTCCATCAATTAATGCCCTTCACATACCCAATTCAAAACATGGGATTTACCTGTAATCCAGGAAACATGGGAAGAATAGGTACGTGAAAGCCAGTTGGGAGAAACAAAGTTGTGCAGGCCAAGGGCGTAAAGCCCAATCTCGAAGGCGCAAAGGTGCAGGTTGCGGTGAGGACCCTGGTGGCCCCCTGAGGACGATGGGTGTGTGAAGATGGAAGTGCTGCTGTTGCCCCCTGCCTTGATCAGCACCGTCTTCGCCAGCTCGAAGTAGAAGTGTGCAGCGGCCTCTGACGGCTGATTGGGTACATGAGGGGCATGACTCTCGGGACGGCGGCCCTTGTACCTGAAGGGGCAATGGGGTAGGGACGGGGGTTGGGGTTTCTCTGAAATGGGTGTCCAGGTAGGTTGGGAAAGACCAGGGTAAGTGAGGACGTTGGGGGACAAGAGTTGGCTTACGCTAGCAACGTGGCTCTAAGGGTGGGCCAGGTCAGAGGAGACATATTTCTTCCCACTGACCTGCCAACTTCAACTGTCTTCGCCCGGGCCCCTCCGCTGGCACTGGCCCGGCGACTTCCACTGGAAGACGAGGAGCCCAGGGAATCTGAGGAAGAGCTGCTAATGCTGTCACTGTCCTGTCCTCGACCCCAAGAGGTAGGGGCCCAGCCTCCTCGAAGTGGCCTCCGGCTTAAGGTGGGGGAGCTATCCGATGTTGTTTCAGGGGCACTGCTGTCAATGCTGGCCATGCCTAACCCCCCGCAAAAGACAAGTCAGTCTCAGAAGTTCCAGAAGTCGGACTTCAGGAATATCCTTCCCTCCATGTCACCCCATGGGCTGTCATACCTGTGTGCTTCTTCTTAGGCCGCCCTGGGGAGCCCCAGCCCCGTCCATTGTAGCCTCCACGACTGCCAAGTGCCAGGCGGCTAGGAACCTTCCCTTCTGGCCTTGGGGTCAAAGCCGCCTCAGATGGGAGACCCTCACAGGGGGAATGTGGGGAACTCTCTAGGAGGGGAAAATACAATGGGATGAACCCAGGAAAGGATCCCAACATGGCTCCAGACCATTCATCACTGTGCCCAGTGCCCCCACCTCACCAGGCATATTCTTCTCCGTGAAGCCCTCAGCGGGGCCTGGCCCAGCCCCTGCCACACTCCCTGGTTGAGCAGGTCCTGCAGAGCCTGAGGTCAGTGGCTGTAGGGCTCCTGGGGCAGATGGGGCCCCATGCTTTGAAGGAGACCTCTGGCTGGCTGTGGCTGGGCGGCTAGACGAGTAGAACGAACTCAGTGTCTGTGGCTTATGCGTCTGGCTCTCTCGATCCAAGAGTTTGTCTAAGATCTGGAGGACAGAAGAAGGGTGACAGAATGCCTTTTATCTCCTGACTATTACCTTCTTATCTCCTTGAAACAGCTTAATACTACCTCTTCAGGAAGCCTTCCCCAGTTATAATGATAGGAGAACTTACTGGAAGATAGGGGCTAGCTTAAATATCTCAGTGTCCTCTATAACACCACAGGGCTGAGTATATTGACATTAATAAATATGAAAACAAATGAATGGATAACCAACTTTATGCTCTCTGCTTCTCATCTACCATTCTGCCCAAGCACTCCTATAAGAACCACTGGTTTCCTGTTCTTTATGAGGTATGCCTAAGATTCCCTACTTATCTTCTATGGGCAGAATAGCCTTTTTCTTATTGTACTGAAAATCCCTGAGAAAGATGGTGGAATTTTTTCTCTTTGCCTGTCAAAATCCCAATACCTCAGTTCCTTACCTTTTTGAGTTTGGCCTGGTCATCCTTGTAAGTGATCATTAGTGCCAATGCCAGATCACCCTTCTCCCGACGTGTGCCTTCACATAGGAGGGGGTGCTCTGCCTCACTCACTGTTGTCTTCATGCCTGTAACAAGGAGAGGCTCCTAGGAACTGAGAACGGCCATAACTCCCAAGATGGCAAAGGTAAACAGGCCAGGGCTCCCCAGCCACCAGCATGTGATGTAAGGAGTTCTCCTGGTCCAACCTACATCCTCTATGCAAGGTCCCCAGCACCTATCACACCCCGCCTAGCTAAGCTCGCATCTGCTTTGCTAAGACCTTCATGGCCTGGCCCACTCTACCTTCCGAGCATACCCACCACTTTAAGGGTGTTGGGCTCCTCACTCTCATGAAGACTTGATTACCCCCATCTTTATTCATGGTGTTTTGCCCCCCTATTTAGAACTTAACTCATCTTTTAACCCACATTCCATATTCTAACCCCTCCCTGAGGCCTTTCAATAGATACTTGTTTCACTGCCCAATAACACCCAATACCCACAGCACAACACCCTGAATTCTTCACTGGCTCATAGGCACTACTTGGCTTAGACATGTCATCCTGGCTTCCCCTTACCACACAGCCCTTCAGAACCAGGCCCATGTCTCATGCCTTTCAAGGTCTGGGCCAGGCTTAGCTCAAGATATGCCCAAGACATTGACATACTCACCCAACGCAGCAACTGCTGCTTCAAATCCTAGCTCCTCATCCCCAGGCATCTCGTTGTTCCAGTTGCGACTTGGAGGCCGGGAACCCGTGGGAGAAACCACTGGGTGAAAGTTGGGGTAAGTCAGGCAGACAGAAGTATCATGGAAAACAATGAAAGGGAGGGGACCCAAGGCTGTCATCACTACAGACCCTCCCATGAAGCTGCCTGATGGGTCCTAGGCAATTCAGAGCCTTGGAGCTCTTGATTTTTCCTTAGAGAAACCTAGCCCTGCCCCAGTTCCCCACCTGCTGTAGAGTCAGGTACCATACCTGGAGCACAGAGAACGTCAAAGATGAAACTGGCTAACATGAGAGGCAAAACAGGTCGATAGTCACAGAGTGTCCCCTCCCGAAGCTCCTCTGCCCGGCACCGCATGGTACTCATCTCACTTGGACCCAGAGGAATCTTCTTGAGCAAGGCAGCCACCTCAGACTCCTGGTATGCCAGCTTCACCTGAGGGCAAAGGAAGGAGCTCGGACCTCTAATATCTCAGTGGAGATCGAGGTACACGGTTCTGGGAAGATTACAGCACAAGGCTCAGAGAGAACCTCTGACCTCCAAGGCCTTGGTAGAAGCTGGGGGCCGCTGGAGCTCCAGGGCAAACATGCCAACTCGGAAGGCCAGGTTGTGATGCTCTGGGCGCTCACTCAGTACTGTTAGCAGGAAGGCCGCCTTGCTCAGGGTGTTTGTAGCCACCCAGGTCTGACGGCTCGTAGATACCTTGTTCTTCTTGCCCTAAAGAGAGAAGCACAAGGAGGCAGACAGATGAGTCTGACTCCCCTGGGTGGAGGGAGAAGGAGGCTCTCACTTGGGGTCAGGCATGGGAGAGGGTTAGCGGGAAGTGGGGAGGGAAGGGGAACGGGATCTCTCTCACCTTGGCAGGGGGCGGCTCTACCTTGAGGTCGGGTGGGTTGGCTAGCAGGTCCTGGGCAAGCTCCACGGTGAGACGGGAGGCCTCACTGCTGTAGCCGTGTGCATGCAAAGCCTCAGCACAGGCAAATAATACCTAGAGGGAGGACAGGGGCGCCAGACAAGTTGAAGTCCAAGGGCAGGACACGATGCTCACTCATGCAGCAAACATCCTGTAAGAACCTGCTGTATGCTGAGCCTACGCTGGTCCTGGGTATACCACGGGAACTCACAGTCTCGTTATGGAAACAAACATCAAACCAGCGTGAAGCTGCCTACTACTGGGGAAGGTCAAGAGGGGAGCAGGTGGGAAGGAAGCCTCATTGGGGCATGAGGCAGACTCAGGGAAGACCTCTGAGAGGAAATGATCTCTAAGATCTCTGAGATCTAAAGGAGGAATAGGAGCTAACCAGGTAAGGTGAAGGAGAAACATTCCACACAGAAAGTCCAATCCGTGCAAAAGCATAGATGCAAAAGAGAGCATGGCAAGCTACAGGAATGGTTCGAATGTAGTGTAAGGGAATGTAGTGTAAGACTAGCGAGAGGAGGCTGGAGAAGCATGCAAAGTCCAGAGCAAGTGAAGCCTCTTAGGTCATGCCAGGGCCTTTCTTTTTTTTTTTTTTTTTTTGAGGGCAGTGTCACTGGCCCTCATATGTGGGACCCGAACTGGCGAACCGAGGCCGCTGGCTTCCCAAGCCAGCTCTTAACCACCGTGCCACTTGGCCGGCCCAGGGACTTTCATTTTTAAAACTAAGAGCCATGGGAAACCACTGAATAGTTCTAAGCAACAGAGTGACAATCAGGCATTTCAGGAAAACTAATATGGAAGCAGTGAAGGGAACAGACTGCAGGCAGGGAGGCCAGTTAGGAGCCTGTTAGAGGATTCTAACAGTCATACGATGGTCCTGACATTCCCAGCCAGAGCCAGGTAGCCCGTCTCCCAGCTGTGGCTAAGGTGTACCCTCAGAGTCCCCTCACCTCCATGCGGCTCTCCTGTTCCAGTGGCTTCAGTCCGGCAAACAGGTCATGCTCCTCCCCGGCCCCACCCTCAGCCTTCTCCTCCTCGCCCACAGCCCCGTCCTGGGCACTCAGATAATACGCCTGATAGTCATCATCCTCCTCTCCAACTGCAGGGGCTGCCTCTTTTGTTTTGGGGAGCCCATTTCCACTCTCATCTGTGCAAGGGAGGTAGTCCCTGGTGCAGAGCTCCCCGGGTAGTAGGCCAGTGGGGCCAGCAGAGGCTGTGGGAGGCTCAGGTCCTTCTGAGAAGTACACACCACCGTCTTCTTCGTAAGTATCTGGGGGTTCAGGAAGGAAGGTGGAAGGGCCTCGGGAGCCACCCGAGGGAGGGCAGGGCGGCAGGCTTTCAGGGAATCCACCAAAGGTGCTGGCCTCTGCACCCAGGGCCAGGCTGCTGTCATCCAGGCTCATTTCAGCCAGATCTGGCTCCAGGGAGCTGTCCTCACTGCTCAGCCGTCGTTTGCTCCCGCCGCCTGCTGAGCCCTTGCCCCCACTGCCAGTCCCACCCAGTGCTTTGGCTTTGCCCCCACCTGGACCCATCTTATGAAGAACCTTATCTACCCCCTCTGCGGAGAGGCGGCGGGGACCCCTCTGTGACGAGGGGACCCCCTCACCCAACCCCTTGCGCTTGGCCCCAGGCTCCTTGGGCCGCACAGCTGGCTCGGCAGGAAGAGGACGGGGCCGCTCCCGGGATTCCTCCAGGCCCCCAGGTCGGGCGGCACCTGGCCGAGGGGGCAGAGCTCGGGCCCAACACAGTGCGAGCTTCCGGTCAGTGCCGCTATAGGTGACACCGGGAAGTGGGTAGGCCTCTTCCCAGTTGAAGTAGCAGGCCTCCACCGCTGGCCGGAAGCCAGGGAAGAGCCGCTCCAGAGTCTTCTTGTGCTGTCCCCGCTTCACATTCTCAATCACCTTCAGTTGCCACTGGCGGAGCTGTGAACACAGTTCCCGGCGGCTGTGGGAACAAAGGGGTGAGGCTGCTGGGGGCTACACAGAGAAGGGATGGAAGGGAGCAGAGTGGGCATAGACCCTGGAAAGGGTGCACAGGGAAGGACCCAGGGAAGTAGTTCTTGAACTAGCCCCACAGACATCATTCCAACACACAAGGGTTTTGAAAAGTGGGTACTATTTTTGGGGTGGGAAGAAAGTAAGCCACAAAAAAAGGACTCATAAATCACTGATAACCCCAGTGCTCAGTACCTCCCATTTCCCTGGGACTAGAAGAATGGCATGTCTGTATGTGTACAAGGGGAGGAGGGCTTGGTCTGTCCTGGGTGGGCCCGGTCTCCGAGCTGTGGTGAGTACAGGGAGAGACTCACCGCTGAGGGCTGAGTGCAGGGTCCAGCACAGCCAGCCTCCACAGTGTGACCATCTCGTCACACATGCTGGCACATGCATGGGCTGCCACCTCTGACTGCCCATTGCTACGGCCCGTGTGCCCACTGGCACTGCTGTGTGAGGCTGAAGTGCGCACACTGTACCACCAACCTGTTATCTGGAAACAAAGAGAACTCTGAGATGCACCTAATAGCTTGAAGAAAGGTAGAGTAGCTCTCCCCAGCGTTCCTGTCAGCAAGAGGGGAACGAACTCAAGGGAAGGAGAGAAGGAACCACCACAGGCCTCCCCAACTCTGGGGGATTACCTGTTCGTAGGTGAGGCACTGGTCAGTGAGGATTTCCAACAAGGGGGCAGCATTGCTGTCCCTCCGTTTGAACATCTCCCGCACGATGCTCAGCAGGTTCCAGACACCCTCTGGCTCGCGGCCCCTCAGGGGGCGCAGCAGACATGCCCATTCAGCAGCAGCCGGAGGCTCCGTGGAAGACAGATACATGGAGTTCACATCGCTGTGAAAATAGTAGAGTGGAAATAAGATAGAGCTGAATAAAGCAGGTGAAAGTGCAACAGGGTTTTGACACAAAAGGGGCCCTGACCCAAAATACAGAGTGTAGAGAAATAAAATGTCCATAACAAAAGTTCTTAATCTCTCTCTGCCTCAGCTTCCCAACCTCTGAAAGGAAGAAACATAATTTCTGCTCTACTTAGCTAAGAATAGATCACTGTGTATACAAAACTATCATCATCCATTGATTCATCAGTGACATCTTCCATGTGCCAGGCACTGGACCCGTGCACAGAATAAAAGGTAGGAGACACAGGCATTAACAGAACAAAGGATTTGTCAACAGCCTGAGGGATGCTCCCCTTTCACCACAAACACAGGCATGAAGAGATCCAATTTACCTGAAGACTACAGGAGAGGGGCCACAGAACTTGTGTAGTGTCTTCTTGATGTTGTCAGTGAGTGTTGATTCATCCAAATACCAGGTACTTTGGTCGGAGGCCGAGGGCCCTGCTGTGGGGTCTGGGGGTGATAGGCAGTCAGTCACCTAGACATAGGGGCCTGGATTCGCCTGACAACATCAAGCCTTTAGTAAGTGGCGCTCTGCACTACCAGCTTGCTTTCTTCTTACTGCCCTTCTTTCTATCCACACTCACCTGGGGCTCCGCACACTGTATTGATGGCGGTTGACTGGGAGGAGAGGAGTTCATCCAGGAGACGCTGGGCTGTGGGGAGGATCTGAGGGGAAGAGGGACAAAGGCACAGGTGACCCACGGAGGCCTGGGCCTAATAGGAAAGCTGATAACACAGCCCGGGAGCCAGCTGGAGGAAGGTGTGCCAACTCACTCACCTGCTGAGGGAGCTCACTGATGAGGTACTGAGCAAACTTCTGCAGCTGGTCCCTCTGCAGCCGCGACAGGGACTCTGAGACAGGAGCCCGCAGGCAGACTGCAGAGGCCTGAAGGGGACAGAGAAACAAAACAACCTGAAGAAAGGCTCACTGATGTTGGGCCTGGAGACAGAGAGGCAGAGTGGGGGATGCGAAGGGTCTCACATTGTGGCCAGGCATGCAGCAGAGGGGGGGGTGGAGTGAAGGGAGGGCCGGGCAAATTGGGAGGGCCTCACATTGTGGATGCGGAAGAGGCAGAGCGCCACCACGTGGGTGCACCACTTGGCCCCAGCCCCACAGGTGCAGCTGCAGGAAGTGACCCGGCAGCGGTCAAACATCACAGCCACGTTGTAGGCCCCTTTGGGGGGGACCATCTGAGGTGGCACCACTGTAGCACTCAGGTGGAACCCTGGGGAGAAACATGGCTGTGGTCAGGAAGGGCCACCCAGACCCGGGTCTCTGCCCTCGACTGCGGCCCTGCCATTATTCAGACAACCTGTTCCAGCTTCTTGAGGGAGGTCCTCAAGTCATGACATAGGGACAGATGGAGCAGGCGGTGCCACCGGGCATGGAGCCCCTTACCTATCTGCAGTGGGTCCTTCACAGCCCTCATGCGGAACAGCTGATCCCCGCGCTGGAACTCATCTGCACTGCCATTGGCCAGGCATGAATACAGCCTGAGGGGGAGAGGAGGGCAAGACCCGGCTCAGCAAACAGCCTCGACAGACTCCCTCCCCAGTGTCACTGCCTCTTGCGGGGAATACCAGGCACTCCCTCCTCCCCTTGTCTTCTTCCTACTACAGCCCCAAATACAATATCTCCTTTGATCTGTGGGAAGCCCAGCAGACTGTGTGAAATATCAGGACCCCACTCCCCACCACTAGTCTTTTAGCCTCACCGAATGTCCTCTTCATTCTCGGGAAAGCTCCAAAAAGCAATTCGGAGCTGTAGCTGCTCAGGCACTGGGGGGTAAACTTTCTCCACTACTTCAAATGGGATATGAAAGGCCACCTGCTTTGCCGACAGCTCCACCAGTGGGATCACCAGTCCATCTTTGGAAACAAAGGTTGAGGTGAGGGGAAAGAGAAGGGAAAATGAGAAAGGCCACACTTACTTGGCACCAATGCCAGTGCCACCTCTCATGCCCCACCTTCACTATGAAAGAAAGGAGAGGTCTGTATGAAAAACCAAGGGTCCCTCCTGTTAGGATACACTAACCCTTAAGACTCCATCTGGGTAAGGGGAGCTAAACAACCCCAACCCAGAGCCTGCTACCTAAGGTCTAGAACAGAAGACACCAGGGATATCCCAGAAGCTCCTGGCAACAAACAGGTGTGCCCCAGGATCCTAGCAAGTAACGCCTTTCACAAGGCCCAGCATCTAATTTCCCATATACCTAGCACTTTAGATTCATATTACATTGTCACTGTCTCTCCTCTTGCTTTCTCTTCTCTAATTGTTTTTTTATTATCCCTTTTTCTCTAGATGACTCCAGACCTCTATCTAAGGAGTGAAGATAGACCAGAGCCCAGATGAGTTAAAAGATGGACCTCCAGAAGCAAGAGAGGCTGCACTTCTTTGGCACACCTGAACTCTGGCTTCCCCCAATGGAAGCCCTGGGGGAGGTGGGAGAAATAGGCTATTCCAAGGAAACCTAAGTGCTGCTCCTGGAATCACCTGGAGTAGGATGGAGTTACTACTCAAGGTTTCCCACTGGTTTATTCAAAAAGCAGTGAAACACAACAGACTGCTTATCTCACCAAAATGGTAGTCAGATTAGAAAAGAGATCAGAAAATCATGGAGTTGAAAGGAACCTTTTCTTAAAAAAAAAAAAAAAAAAAAAGTTAATCTCCTTATTTTACAAATGAGTAACTGAGGGTAGCCTGGGACTGGAGCAGGTAAGGGGTGGATGAATTACATGCTTTCCTAGATTTTAACCTGTTCAGAAAGCTACCAATAAATTCAAAATCTTCACCACCATGACTTCACACTTCCCTAAAAGTGAGGGAGCTCTATGCCCCAGGCCACCCACACATGCAAATATGAAAGAAGCAGAGAAGCCATACAGAACCCACAGTGAAACTGCCTATGATCTGTGTGTGTGTCTGTGCGCGCGTGTGTGTACACAAAGCATATGCTCTCTCCCCAACCAAAACTGGATACTCCCACTCCTAAAAAGTAACACATGTACATTTCTGTCCCAAAGGGGTGGGTACTAGAAGTCTCTGCAGGGCAGTTTGGAAAACAGAACTCTTGGAATGGCCAGGGTAGAATCACAAATTAAACCCCTCAACTGCTGAAAAAAAATCAGCTTCCACTGAGGCCCAGGACACAAACTGTGCCGTGGAGAAGGCAGGGAAAGGATGTGATGAGTCCTGAGCCTGTGGAGCTTCACTGACCATCACTCTCTTCTCCATCCCGTTTAAAGCCAAATTCTTCACAGCAATAATCAGTTAATTCATAGCAAGACCCAAGGATGAAAGAAACTCACAGCGAAAAGCAGGAAGAGTGCTTCATAAGGAGACTCCAGCAACCATTACCCACACCCCTCCCCAGCCCCAGATGATGGAAATCTAAGGCTCCAATCGTGTGGTCCCAGGCTTGGCTTCTGACAGATGCTCAGTATGGCCAGGAATCAAGCCCCTGATCCAAACCTATGGAACCAGGGAATCCACTCTCACAGGCCGGTTCACCTCCACTTTCTTCTGGTTGGAACCCCTTAGCGCAGCTGGGATCAGAGATCATCACTCTGAATCGAGAAGCTCCCAGTTCACTTTGCAATGGGATGACACACCTCAAATGGTCACAATCCACCCCGTTCCCACGTTCTGCTCTGTCTACTTTCTGGCTTGCCTAAAGCTGAACTTGGCACGCATTCCCAAGTCCGAGAGGACAGTCTTCTTTCTTACCCCATCTCTAAGGCAAATCAACAAAAGATCTCCTTTCGGTCGCTACTCATCCTATGGAACCCAGGGTTTCCCAGTCTTCATCCCAAATCGCACGCGCGCGCACACACACGGGCGCGCGCTACTGTGGAGACGCTAGCCCCGGGCGGACCAGAAAAGCCAGTCCTGAAGTCCGTTCCAGGCTTGCTACGGCTCGCGGTCCCGGACAGCGCCCGAGCAGGGACAGCTCCCGGGCACGGCCGGAGCTGGGCCGGCCCGCTCCCCCACCCCCCACCGGGCTCACCCTCACCTCGCATTCTGGTACCGCCACTGCCACCTCCGCCACCGCCGCCAGTGGGAGAATTGGGCCCCGCTGACTGTTTGCGCCATCCCCGCCAGTTCTGGCAGAGGCTCTCGGCCTCGGAGATGAAGGAACAGAGCGAATCCTCCTCAAAGCGGTCTGAATCCTCGAAGGAGAAGCGCTCTCCGTCCTCCCACTCCGCGAACATCAGCTCCATGGGGCCCGCACCCCCCGGGGCCGGGTCCCCCCCCGCGGATCCGGGGCCTGGGCCACCGGCTGGGGACTGAGGGGAGGCCCGGGGCCTGAGGGGCGAGCCGGGGCTGGGGGTGGCCGGGGCGCTCAGGGCGGCCGTGCCGGGCAAGGATCTCAGAAGAGAGATGGGACCGGGCCTCGCCCAACTGCGAGATGCGAACGGTGATCGCGGCCAGTCTCCGAGACTCCGGGCCCGGACGAAGCGCTCGGCAGCCGGGGCCTCTCCGCGGCTGCGGCACCGCCTCCCCCATCAGCTGATCTGAACTTCCGGCCGCGCCGGCCACCACCACTTCCGCCCTCGCGCGCTAGGGGACTGGACAGACTACGGGCGGATGTAAGGGACTTGTGTTTAATTGCTGCTTTTCCTACTTGTTTTCCTCGAGCCGACTCTCTGATCCCATAGAGGAAGCCAACCCCCAAAGGAATACAGGACCACAGATCCTAGCAATAACTCCGTATCCATGATGTCCCCTGGGAATAAACACTCGCCTGGCATGCCGGGAATCGTAGGCTGTCAAGCAACACCACAGGAATCATTGGATAGAGTTATTGTCCTAACTCCGGATAGGTCCCAGGGGCCGCTTCCCCTTCTGGTAATTGTAGTCCGGGACCCTACATTCCAGAAGACTTCATGGGATCTAATTGGGGAAGCACCAAGGAAAAGTAGGCGTTTGACTTCAGGAAATGGTTGTGCTATTTTTCAGTGGAGTCTGTGAGACGAGGGTGTCTTAGCCTTTTTGTGTGCCAGGAACCCTTCAGCAGCCTGGTTAAGTCCCTCAAGCCCCTTCTAGGATTCTTCTTTTTTTTTTTTCCCTCTTAAAAATAAGAGTTTTTCATATTTTGTTCTATTTTTTAATAATGTTTTCTTTTTAAATTAACATTGACATATAGTATATTAGTATAGCTAAAGGGGCTTGACTTTGTTGTTCCTGAACAGCCTATTTTTCGACAGCCTATGGCAGAGCATTGTGAGGCAGTTGCAACACCTCCTAACCATCCTCCAACATCCCTGGTTGTTTTCCCCTGATGATCTGCTGCTCCTGGTGCTGCTGCAGGGGCTGCTGGAGCCGTAGTTGTTCTCAAGGGAGGTCTCAGAGCCACTACTCTGGTGGCCTGTGATAGGGCCATGGTTCCTCCACCATGGCCTGATTCTGTGGCTGACGGGCCCGAAATCCAGGATGGAACTCGAAGTGGTGGGGCCGGTCTCTGGGCTGGATCCAGGGGTGATGGCGCTGGATCCAGGAGTGCCCATGCTGACCTCTGGGATGGTCCTGGAGTTGATGGTGTTCAGCTCCTGGCTGGACTCAGGATTGATGGTGCCCGCCTTCTGGAGGGCTGGGGGAGCCCCAGGTTTTTTGCCCATCTGCCCCAACTCATAGTCGTCGTGGTGCTGCTCGACCGGTGGCATAGTAGAGGTCTCTGGCTGCACCTCCCAACCTGGAGCAGGACTCTGCTCAGTGGGATTGTAGACTTTGACATCAATAATGCGATGATGGAATTTAGACTTTTTGGTCTGCAGGATGAGGTAGGTGGCCATCGTGTTGTTAAAAGTCCTGTTGGTCAATGTGTCCTGGATGTCATCATACCAGAAGCCCAGCAGTGCCATTTCCCTCCTGACCCACGGGTCTATGTTCTTGTTGACTGGCTCGGTATAGGGCATGAGGTCCTCCTCATCCTGACTGAGCCAAGGATGGGACATGATATCGATTAAATCTCTTCTTTCCATAGGGTTCACCTTAAGCATTTTCTTTAGCAAACTCTCTAGATCAAACGAGAAAAAGTAGGGTTCGGTGTACTTCCCCTTTATCACCTCTTGTCCCAGTTCTTTCCAATTCTGTGCCTTGAATGGGAGGGTTCCTGCCACCATCGTGTATAATGTTACGCCCAGGCTCCACACATCGACCACTGGTCCTTCATAAGCTTCACCCCGAAACAGTTCTGGAGCTGCATAGGCCAGGCTGCCACACATTGTGTTTAATTTGCTGCCCATAAATTCCGTGCTGAATCCGAAATTGGTGATTTTAACATTCCTTTTCTGGTCGAATAAAATGTTCTCGGTCTTTATATCCCGGTGCACGATTCCACGCTGATGGAAATAATAAACGGCTGATAAAAGCTGCTGAAAGCTGACGCGGGCCTCCCTCTCCTTCATTCGTCCATGAGCTGTCAGGTGGCCCATCATACTGCCACCGCCCAAATATTCCATTACAAGGAAGAAGGACGCTTTGGTTTCAATAGCCTCATACAGCTGCACGATGTTTGGGTGCTGCAGTGCTCTCATGCACTGAATTTCTCGCGTGAGAAATCTATGGCGACTGGCAGAGTTCTTTACATTTACAATTTTTATAGCCACGTAGGTCCCAGTGGGAAGATGCTCAGCCAGCTTCACCTTGGCATAGCTGCCCTTGCCAATGGTCTTCAGGAGCTTATAACACCCACCAAGGAGCACCTGGTCAGCAGAAGTGGCTGGATGTTCATGTGCCATGGTGGCCAGCTGACACTACACTCACTGACAATATTAACTATGCTAATAATAATAACTGTACTAACTGACTAAATATACTAACTATATAAACAAAATTAGTAACTGTGATAATAAACAATAACTATACTATTATAAATTTATAAATGGGGGATAAAAGGAGAAAACAAACTAGCTAGTCCAAGTCCAACAGGTCACTGCAAATTAGCTTCCTGGGCTTATACGTACTAAACCCTCAGCCCAGCTAGGACCTTATATATGAATGTTTGTAATTACATCACACTGGTGCTTTATGAGGTCAGAGCCCAAAACGGACCAATCACAGCTGAGGATAAACTACAGTGGTTTTTTTTTTTGTTGTTGTTTTTTCTATTTGTTTTGTTTTATTAGTTTCAGGTGTACAACACAATGCAATAGTTATACTCTTCACCCCCCAAAGTGACAACCCCCCTTCGCCAGCTCGCCACCCCACTCCCCCCCACACACACACCATACACATCCACCTTGACTCCCTTGACTCCCCTCCATAGTATACTCCACATCCCATGACTGTCCACACATTCAGTCACAGTTGGCATACAATACTAAACAACATCAGTTTCAGGTGTACAGTGCAGCAATCAAGCCTCTACTCCATCCAAAATTTTTTTTTTTTAAAGATTTTATTGGGGAATTGGCGGAGGGGAACAGCGTTGGGGAATTGGCGGAGGGGAACAGCGTTGGGGAATCGGGGAAGGGGAACAGACAAATTGCTGTCTTCTTGTTCTTCAGTCTAGTTGCGGAGGATGTTGCTTCACTGTTGGTATCGTCATTGCGCTCTTCCCAGATGAGGCAGATCGGTCGCTGGCCTCTGGATGTCGCTCACCGCGGCTATTGGCAGCTCACGCTTGGCTGCCAGCCGCTCACGCTGGCTGCGGGCCACTCACTGTAGCCTATGGCAGCCCACTGCAGCAGGGGCTGCAGCCCACACCATCACCGGGGCTCGCACAGCCCAGCTCCAGGTGGAGCTGTTGTTAGCTGTAGAGGGCAGTGTCACTGGCCCTCATGTGGGATCCGAACCGGGGCCGCTGGCATCCCAAAACCAGCGCTTAACCAATGCGCCACTCGGCCGGCCCCCAAAATTTTTACAATATTATTATATTCCCCGAACTGTGTTTCATATCCCTGTGGCAATATTGCAGTTGTCCATCCATGCCGTCTAATCCCTTCCCCCTCCCCCCATCCACTCCCCTCCCAACCAGCAACCCTCAGTTTCTTCTCCATATCTGAGTCTGTTTACTTTGATCGTTCATTCAGTTTTTCAGATTCTACATATAAGTGAGATCACATGGTACTTGTCCTTCTCGGACTGACTTATTTCACCCAGCATAATAGTCTCTTCACAACATTATCAATTACATTCCCAGAACTGCCCCCATATCCCTGTGGCAACATTGTAATCCCACCTACGCTGTCCAAAACCTTCCCCCTCTCCTTCTCCCCCACTCCCTCCCAGCCAGCAACCATCAGTTTTTCCTTTATATCTGCTTGATATGACTTCAATCTTCTTAAATTTACTGAGACTTGTTTTGTGGCCTAACATGGTCTATCTTGGAAAATGTCCCATGTATACTTGAGAAGAATGTATATTCTGTTTTTTCAGGGTGAAATGCACTAAAAATATCAACAAAGTCCAGCTGGTCTAAAGTGTCATTTAAGGCCCCTCTTTCTGTGTTGATTTTCTGTCTAAAGAGTCTGTCCATTGGTGACAATGGGGTGTTGAAGTCCCCTACTATGATAAGTGTTACTGTTGATCTCTGTCTTTATGTCTGTCAAAATCTGTTATGTGTAATTAGGAGTTCCTATGTTGGGTACATAGATGTTTATTAGGGTTATAGTGCACTTCTTTGTCCTTTATTGTAGTCATTTTAAAGTGTATTTTGTCCAAAATAAGTATTGGTACTCCAGCTTTTCTTTTTTCATTTCCATTTGCATGAAATATCTTATTCCATCTGTAAACAGCATATACATGTGTCCTATTTTCTCATCCACTCAGCCACTCTCTGTCTTTTGATTGCAGCATTTAGCCCATTCACATTTAAAATGATTACTGATAGGTGCATATGTATTGCCATTTTGTTATTTGTGTTCCTGGTCTTCCTGGGTTAGCTTGTTTACCCCTTTCTTTTGTTTGAAAAAGCGCTTTTAACATTTTTTGCAATGCTGGCTTGGTGGTAATGAATTCCTTAAGCTTATTCTTTTCTGAGAAGCTCTTTATTTCTCCTTCAACTTTAAGTGATAGCAGTGCTGGGTAGAGCAATCTTGGTTGTAGGCCTTTATTTTGTGTCACTTTGAATATCTCCTGCCACTCCCTTCTGGCCTGCAGAGTTTCTGTAGACAAGTCAGCTGTTAGTCTAACAGGAGTTCCTTTGTATGTAACCTGCTGTCTTTCTCTTGCTGCCTCTAGGATTCTGTCTCTGTCTTTAACCTTTGCCATTTTAACTATGATGTGTCTTGGTGTGGATCTATTTGGGTTCAGCTTGTTTGGAACCCTCTGCACTTCCTGGGCATGTATGTTGATTTCCTTCACCAGGGTAGGGAAGTTTTTTCAGTCATTCTTCCACATACATTCTCGACCCCTTGCTTCTTCTCTTCTCCTTCTGGTATTCCAATGATTCAAACGTGGTTGCGCTTCACCTTGTCCCATAGGGCTCTTAAACTATTTTCATTCTTTTTTATTCTTTGGTCGTTTTATTGTGCCCACTGGGTGATTTCTGCTATTTTATCTTCCAAATCGCTGATCCGCTCCTCTGCTTCATCTACTCTACTAGTGATTCCTTCGAGTGTGTTCTTCATTTCAGTTATTGTATTCTTTAGTTCTAACTGGTTGTTTTTTATGATTTCTCTATCCTTCCTTATGTCCTCACTAAGTTTGTTAAACATTCTTATCATCAGTATTCTAAACTGTGTCTCTGAAAGGTTGGATCCCTCTGTTTCATTTAGTTCCATTTCTAGAGGTTTCTTCTGATCTTTTACTTGTGACATGTTTCTTTGATTCCCCATTCTGGCTGTAGCTCTGGGATTGCTTTGGTATATTAGACAGATCACCAGGAGAGCCCTGGCTGGATCATGCAGGCACACAGCTCATGGCCCAACACTCCCAGGAAAATCCCAGTCTCAGCCTGTCCCAATCAGCCGCTTGCAGATCAGGCCGCCGAGCAGCCCGACAACCAATCACCAGCCTGGCAACTCTGCAAGCGCAGTGCGGAGAGCAGGGACCCAAGGCGGCTTGCGCACTCCCCCATCTCAGTGAGCAGCCTGTTGGAGCCGGAGCACGCCCACCAGGCGTTTCCCTGGCAATGCAGCACAAGCCGTGCGGAGGGTGGGGATCTGAGGCCGCTTGAGCACTCCTGGGTCTCAGTGAGCAGCCTGTTGGAGCCGGAGGGCACCCGCCCAGCGTTTCCCTGGCAACGCAGTATAAGCTGGGCGGAGGGTGGGGATCCAAGGCCGCATGTACGCGTGCACGCAAACACACACTTCTGCGCCAATTCCACCAGACCAATGAGGTCCCAGACCTGATCCTCTGTGGGAGGGCCCAACCCCGACAAAATGGCGCCCTCCTTACACCACTCGCGTGCAGGCTCCACACCAGGGGAACAATAGTCCAAAAACCTCCAGCCCCTGCACCAAAGGTACCCAGTTCAGTCCGTCCCCGCAGGCTCCTGGGCCCGGCTCACACAGCTACTCCCTCCACCAGGAACCAGGTAATAGCTCACCGGCAAGCAAGCCCGTGTGCCGGCCCCACTGATTCTCTAGCCGCTCTCAGCCTCACTGAGCTAAGCAAAGAGAGTCCTCACTGATTTACTGCCAGCTATCTTGGACCTTCTCTTCCTGGCAAAGGAACTCTGGGATGGTGAGCCTAGTGTGCGGCCGGAGGGTCTCTCCCCCAACCGGAGAAGCCTTCCCACAGCTGGGGCCTCCCACACGGGGTCTGCCCTCTCTTGTCTCCGCCCAGCCTACCAGACCTGTTGCGGCCTCCTCTTTAAGTTCTTCGTTTAGTGGTTCTGTTCATCTAGTGTTCCAGGGATCTCCAGGGTTGAATGCTGTATAATTTGCTTGTAATTTTGGTGTGATCCTGGGAGATAGTTAGCACAGCATCTGTCTATTCCACCATTTTACTGGAGCATAATCTAGGCTTCTTTATAAATGCACAAAATAAGATACAAGAATTATGAAGGAATCCAATTATGTTGTAACACAATTATCAAAATAAAACAAATTTGTAACATAGTAATACTTTATTTACACATTAAGATCCAGCAGCAAGTGTAATAACTACCATACTTTTGAAGCTAGTGATGAGTATAAATGATACTAATTTTAACCCGTTCAGGAAGATACAATAAGTTAAACATGTAACAAACTAACATATAAAAATGCTGTGGGCCGGCCGAGTGGTGCAGTGGTTAAGCGCTGGCTTGGGAAGCCAGTGGCCCCGTTTTGGTCCCACATATGAGGGCCAGTGACACTGTCCTCAAAAAAAATAAAAAAAAATAAACAATAAAATGTTGTGATTTCATATAGGTATTGCTAATGATATTGTGGTTTATTTCCCACAGTCCTAATTGAAATGCTAAATCAGTTGTGGTTAAAGATAAAATCTTTTCCCATCCATGTTCACAGAACTCTTACTGGGTGTCTACAGATCCTAGGTTAAGAACTTGTAAGTCCAGTCCAAAGTATCTAAGCACTGAGCTTCTTCCTACAGCCAAAAGCCATAGTATGCAGAGCCAGGCAATCACGGAGTTCTCTACCCAAGGGGTATGAGGACTATAGGAAGATAGCTGTAGTGGATCTGGGAGGCAAGACCCCTTCTTCATCTTATTATTGCACTAGAGCTTTAAAAACCCCACTGACCCTTTTGCCCATTTAATGCTGTAAGGTAAAAAGAAATGGTTAAGTCTGTTATGACTGAAGGGTCAGAATATATATAAAATGCTATAGTTGTTTCTAACATCAGGGGGTCACACGTAAATGCCTTCAGCAACTGGCTGGATAAGTTAATGAGAGACACAGACAGGTAACACACAAAGAATATAATTGACAATTAAGTCTCAGTTTCACCATTTGGGAGAGTCCAGTGGCCAGGTCCCTGGAGAATGCAGGCAAATAATAATCAGCTCTACTTGATTATTGTCGTGTGGTAATAAGAAACTAAGGTTGCCAGATCTTTTGTTTTTTTAAAGAAAAGCTAAAATTTGTAGTTTTTATGACATTTTTCCTATTTTTGAATGTGGTCAGCTAATTAAAAAACAAATTTTAATTGTGTGGGCCAAATAAAACACATCTGCAGTACCTTTGGACCACTAGCTTGTGAAGTTCTGATTATTCTGGGATCATCTCGCAGGGGCTATGCACAAAATAGGAAATCACTGAATACTTACAAATGATGGAAAGAAAAACAAAACTGTGCATATAGGCAGACTTCAACATCCTTAGTGCATCCAAAGACAAGGGCACTAAATGGTGTTAAGGAGTTCAAATGCAGGATAAGATGAAAGTTTTTGTCCTGTTCCTGAGGCAAATCAGAGCACAAAGAAGTTCCAGAGTCTAGGGAAGGATACAAAATTCAAGTATGGAGGGAGTACCTAATCCAAAACAAAAGGCCAAGTTCTCTTCAGAGGCTTTTATTTCAAGATAAAGCATAACTGCCATCCAGACCATAACTCCAAAGGGTGAAAAAAAGTGTTTTGTCTCTTTTTATCCTTCAAATAGAGCATATCAGTGCAAATCTCTCTAAAATGCTTCTGTATAGTTCTCAGAAGCTACAGTCCAGTCATTGGAAATGCTTCTCCATTTTCAGCTGACATGAGGTTTGTTAGGAA
The DNA here is from genome assembly GCA_033961575.1 of Aselliscus stoliczkanus. Classification (NCBI taxonomy): domain Eukaryota; kingdom Metazoa; phylum Chordata; class Mammalia; order Chiroptera; family Hipposideridae; genus Aselliscus; species Aselliscus stoliczkanus. The sequence goes on from CM066729.1 coordinate 133,570,535, forward strand.
ACCTCTGTAGCAAAACATTCAATTTCTTGGGGGGTAAATTCCCAGACTCTCCCTGGATTGATCTCATCTTTCGGGCTGCCTGAAAACACAGAACAAAAACAAAAATGACAGCTCTAAAATTTGTCCTGACCTAGGCCGGTAGTTCTCACAACACTCCAAAGCACACTAAGATACTAACCAGCCTGGAGAAACGTGTGCCATCTTCTCAGTCCCCTTTCCACAAAAGGGATGTGGGACCTACAAATGACTGTAGGATCTGACGCCACCATGCTAGCTAGCAACTAAGCCTGGGCTAGAAACCAAACAATCTGTCCTTCACTATTTTTAGTTCCATTTCAAAGAACAATGCCTATTTAAGAAGCAATTTAAACTTTACAAAGTGGTTTCCCATTCATTCCTTCATTTGACACTCACAAAATTCTGTAAGATAAGCATTAATAGTAACCTCATTTTACGCTGGTAAAGTTAAAGTCATTTTATGCTGGTAAAGTTAAAGTTCAAGATCACAACGCTTAATAACCGTAACCTTGCCTACTTAGGCGTGGATGAAAGAGCTCCCAAAATTTGTCCTCGCCCTTTTAGAATGAGAGGGACTCCCTTATCATCGAGCAAGAGGCAGGGAAAGCCATTACTTAACATTACACCCCCACACCCTCATTTTCCTCTCAAGAGGGCACCCCAGGAGCCTTCTGTCACCTCAGCCTTCGATGCACAATCGAAGAAGTCCTGGATCTCTTTTCTGCACGCTTCGTCGCGAAATTCATTCTGCTTCCAGCAAGCCATCATCACCGACATCTCCGTTATACAGGTCGCCTCTGCAGGAGAAGAAAGTGGAGACCCTCTGTCACGCGGAAACCCTTGCCTTCCAGCCCTCCCACCCAGTCGCCCCCCTGCACCCCTGCAGCTTCCGCTCCGGAGCCTCCTCGGTTCCGACTGCTCACCGCCCTTCTCCCGGCGCCGTTCTCCGACACGATTCGCTAGGATGAGAGGCTTGCTGGGCTTCAGTATAGGCTTCCGCGGATTTCCCAGTCGCGCAAGGCGGCCCCGCAGGCTGGGCGTCGCCATTGCGCACTGGACTCCCGGCAGGCTCTACGGCGCTGTGCGTGACCCTGCGTGACTCCTACGAGCTCCACGAGTTGCGGCGCGCGGCTGGCGGACACTTCCGCTGTCTGTTTACTTGCACCTCGGTTTTTTCTTGGCCGGGTCTCCGGGATGCTGGGCCCAAACACGGGACGGGACTCTAGACCACTGTGTACGTTAGGACAATCTCCGGGGCTCCTATGCTGAGGTCACTCCTTTGTGGGTTCCGGGCCTTGAAGTCTCAGGGCTGTACTGTCCCGGGAACACCCAGGAAAAGGCCCCAATAAATAAACACTCGTTTATCGTGCCAGCCTGCTGGACTAGATTGATATAGGCAAGGCCAGAGAGGATGGGGGCGAATCGAAATCGGAGGCTTTAAGGTGTTAGGTTGGGAAAGATATTTGTTGTTTTAATAAGCCTTCAATTACTATTGGTTTTAACTACCTTTACAATAACCACTCGAAAGCCGCAAAGGAAAATTAGGCTCACATTTAAACAGCTGCTACTACTTAGATATCATTTGCTCGTTAGTAATCTCATTGGATGGGGTAAAGTTTAAACACTTTCGCATTTACAGTCTTACTTAATCCTCTTGCCAGTCTTGTAAAGTTACTTAATATTCCTATTTATAGACTTGGCCGTTCGGTGTGGCTTCATCAGACTTGATTCTAAGTGAAGTAACTGTTTATAAAACTCAGTCCAAAGATGTGCCACAGATTCTCAAGGCATTTACAAATGAGCCCCAAGAAATGTTTCTGGTAATGAAAGCATACAACAATCTTGTAGCTCACAAGGTGACTATTTTGGAGGATCAATATTTATTTGGTTGTGGAAATTTAGTGTGCTAATCATTTATCCCAGATGTTTGTAATCTTCCCATTTATTTCTGCATGACTGATTCATGTTGCGTCTCAGTTCATGTCAGAGAGGCCTTGCTAAACTTCGTACACCCCGCCACCACAACCTGTTTTATTTTCTTCATAGTACCTATCAGTCTGAATTATCTTGTTCATTTATTGGTTTGTTTATGGCCTTACCACCAACACGCATTTAAAATGTAAGTACCATGAGAAGGGACCTTGTCTATTTTGTTCATTGAATCCCCAGTGCCTAGAATAGTGTCAATAAATGTTGAACAAATATTCCAAATATTTTTGCAAGTATCCAACTTTATCATGCTCACCCCCAGAAATGTGGCCAAGCAGAAGACACTGTTTAAAAATAAGCCATTTATTATACAAAAGGAAACCTGAGATAATAGCAAACGGCAACTTTGGAGTAATAAAGGCATCAGCCCCATTCTCCACCCCCTTTCCAGCAGCACAAATAGAACTGATTCCTAACAAAAACTTCTACCACCAATAACCCCAAGCCTGCTGTATACAGAACAGGCTGGGCCCCAAACCAGGGAAAATTCACATTGCTTGCTTTCTCCATAGGAAAAGGGAAGCTTTTAGTTGATAAATGCCGCGTGGCTATTCCTAGTTCTGCTTTCCCTTATGGAAATGTAGCATCTGGTTTATCTGGATCTTTTGTGAATACTTTTATGGTGATAAGAATAAAGGAAAAAGTCTGGCAAGTGCTTACCACAAAGCAGGTATGAGTCTCCAGCAACAACCATTCATAAACTGTCCTACTTTGTTTATAAAAGTGCTAAAAGAATGCCAGCGTGAACTGGTGTAGACAGGAGAAGGATGATTCTACCTTGCATAACAATGACTTACCCTTTTTACGGCACATAATGAAATTTGAGTCCTAACCTTAGTTTGTACTTGGGTACTAGTATTTTGCACTATAAATCATCATTTGCATTTATTTTTTATTTTGTTTTTTTTTTTTCATTTGCATTTAAATAGATCGCAAACTTGGAAATCAAGAGTCCTAAATTTCACTTGTCTCATGGGTCCTTACTGTATCAACTTTTAACGTAAGTATTTTTGAAGGTCTGTCTTTATCTTTTTCTTTTATGCAAAATCCCAAATAGGTTAAAGCAAACTTTCCATGCTGTTATGAAGGGCATTCTTTTTCTTTTGTTTTCTTTTTTTGGGGGCCGGCTAAGTGGCTCAGTTAGTTAAGAGCTCGCTCAAGAATGCGAGCTGAGCTCTGAGCAACAGCAGTTCGACACCCAGCCCGAGCTGAGCTGCCAACAGTTGGAGGTGGCAGGATGGCTCAGCTAAAAAAATAAAATATGAAGGGCATTTTTTATTTAAGACTAACATGAAAAAAGAACCACCCTGCCAGGGTAATCCAGCCTAAATTACAGTTTTCCTTGGCCACATCCTTAGATGTCATATTAAGTGTGGGACCCTAGTTGTTGAGGCATCTATATCTATGTATCTGATGGTAAATTTATGTGTATATTATACACACATACTGATTTACCACTAGATCTACTAGTAAGCTGTGGAACTTCTCTGGTGATAATTCATTAATACAACATTACAGCCAGGGTAGCTCTAAGGGCCAAAGCATTCTTTCCGGTCTCCCTGCCCATTAAGCTGTATGTTCAAACCACAGCAATAGAAGGCTTGGCGACATCCCCAAATCTAACAGCTTTTTATTTAGCCAACCACTTGTAGTAGCTTAAATCTTGTCTCAGCTCTTATGCCCTTGAGCTTAGCGTCTTGGGTGGGCTCTATCCTAATGTAGGCTCAGTAAGTATGAAAGGATATCAGTATTAGAATGAATAAAGTTGGAATATCATCCCACTTAAAGTGAAAAGTGCTACAGAATGAGATAATTACTAGAACTATTTTGCTGGGTTGTTTTTTCCACCATAATTTTCATGACTCTGGGGGAAATGGGACTTTTGTAACATAATAATAATAAAATAGAGGGACGAGTTCACTAGACAGAAAAAAAACAAATACCTATTAGAATTTTCACTTTGATTCACACTGGCCTATTTTAACATTTCAAAATTTATATATATAGTGCCAAATTAAGAAAGGGAAAATTACTGAAACTGTAATAATATATACCAGTAACAAAAGATGAATACAAGTCATGTGTATACATTTTTTTGACACCCGCAGTATGTGTATGTGTAAAATGAGGTCTGACAATTTAGTTTGTGAACTCATCCTAGAAAGTGCTACATACCTCATTGCTGACTATCACTATGGTCACCTTCAAAGTACTCCCCTTGGGAAGCTATGCACTGACGCCCACCCAACCCTTCAAAGCAAGTTTGGAACTCTTCTGGAATGGCCATCAGAGCTGTCATCATATTACCCTTAATGTCCTGAATGTCATCAAAATGTCCTTTATCTTCAATTAAAGAAAGAAGTCATTGGGGGCCAGATCAGGTGAGTAGGGAGGGTGTTCTAATGCAGTTATTTTACTGGCTAAAAATTCCCCCACAGACAGTGCCATGTGAGCTGGCACATTGTTGTGATGCAAGGGGCCATGAATTGTTGGCGAAAAGTTCAGGTCACCTAACTTTTTTTTTGAGGGCAGTGTCACTGGCCCTCATATGTAGGACCTGAACTGGGGCCGCTAGCTTCCCAAGCCAGCACTTAACCACCACACCACTCGGCCGGCCCTCACCTAACTTTAAGTAGCTTTTTTAGCATTTCCAAATAGTAAACTTGAGAGCCGGCTGAGTGACGCGCTGGTTCAATGCTGGCTTGGGAAGCCAGCAGCCCCGGTTCAAGTCCCACATACGAGGGCCAGTAACACTGCCCTCCAAAAAAAAAAAAAAAAAGCCAAATAGTAAACTTGATTAACTGTCTAGTTGGTATAAATTCATAATGAATAATCCCTGGTATCCAAAAAGATTAGAGGGGGCCGGCCGAGTGGCATGTTGGTAAGCGCTAGCTTGGGAAGCCAGCGGCCCCAGTTCGGGTCCCACATATGAGGGCCAGTGACACTGCCCTCAAAAAAAAAAAAAAAAAAAAAAAAAAAAAGTTAGAGGGCCAGCCCAGTGGCGCATTGGTTAAGAGCTGGTTTTGGGATGCCAGCAGCCCTGGTTTGGATCCCACATATGAGGGCCAGTGACACTGCCCTCTACAGCTAACAACAGCTCCACCTGGAGCTGGGCTGTGTGAGCCCCAGCGACAGTGTTGGCTGCAGCCCCTGCTGCAGTGGGTTGCCATAGGCTACAGTGAACGGCTGGCAGCCAGCATGAGCTGCCAAGAGCTGCTGTGAACCACTGTCCAGAGGCTGGCGACCGAGCTGCCTCATCTGGGAAGAGCGCAATGACGATACCAACATGGGCCAGTGAAGCAACATTGTCCGTTAACTGGACTGAAGAACAAAAAGACAGCAATTTGTCTGTTCTTCTTCCCCGGTTCCCCAACGCTGTTCCCCTCCCCCAATTCCCCAATAAAATCTTAAAAAAAAACAGGTTAGAAACATTGCAACAAGTTCGTGAACGTAATTGTCAGATCATATATATAGTGTTTTTTTCCTGCCATCATTTCCAGCCTTAGTTCTCATGTCTAACATAGCAGTACAAGTCATTAGATTGACATGGCATATATTCACCCCTCAATCCTTCTGTTCGTGGGGTGAGAAGGAAGTCCAGATATGCCTTAGATAAGAAGCAAACCAGCAGTAAGAAAAGCTGGCAAATCTATAGCCAGTTTAATGCAGGGGAGAATGAATGTGGGAGTGGTGGCAAGCCTGTTGCGTCGTCATCAGAAATTGTGGAAAACTAGGAAAGAAAAAGCCATTTAAAATAAAAAGTTTGACAGGAAAGGCAAGACAATTGATATAAAAAATACAACTTCAGAGAACCAGAATATAACCCACCAGGAGTGTTGCTTTACCACTAGTTTATAAAGCAGGAAATGCAGAAAAGAGACTGGAAAAGGTAATGAATAATGAGGGGTCTGAGGAATAGCCAAGAAGTTTTAAGACCCTAAACCTGGTCCATCTTAACTCAGTTGTAGCCAAGTACTAAGGTGTTGTTCCAGTCATAATTGGAATAGCTAGAGAAGTAAGCAATTCTTAAAAAATTCCGTCAGAAAAAAAAAAAAAAAAAAAAAAAAAAAAAAAAAACCAAAAATTTTGGGCCGGCTGAGTGGCGCGGTGGTTAAGCGCTGGCCTTGGAAGCCAGCGGCCCCGGTTCGGTCCCACATATGAGGGCCAGTAACACTGCCCTCAAAAAAAAAAAAAAAAAAAAAAAAAAAATTCCGTCAGAATCAGCACCTTGAATCAAATGGGTGTTTCAGGCTTCTGTTTTCCACTAAACCAAGCACTGGATGCCTTCATCTCTCCTTGAGGAGCGGCCCTATTACCACAGGCTGAAACCCTGGCTACACATCATTAGGATACAATATGATACAGTGGATACAACTGGAATTCTCTGAATTTATGATAAGACAGTGTTCATGAAAGGTTTCTGCAGTGGCTACCCCTCATGTCCCATGGTAGATTAAGGACTTCCATCTCTGTAGCTCTACCAAGTTAAAGGATCTCACAAGAGTAATTAGAGATTTTGGTTCCTTTTCATGATTTTTGGTTCCTTTTCATGAAGATTTCATATAGGTAATCCCAAAATTTCTTCTGCTGTGTCTCATTGTTGTGGATCATGGCAGTGAGAGCTTCTCCCTGGTCCAGACCTTGCCAATAATCTTGCAGCCACATCTCCTTCCAGCTGAAATATCAAAATGGGGTTTGGATTATGGAAACAGCACAGCTAGGAGTCCTGCTTTTCTCTGAATGGAGCCAAAGAAATCTTAAGCAGACACAGTGATCTATGGCTAGCACGGGGCTCTGCTTCAAAGGGAAGGAAATGTGAAGTAAATCTAGTACTAGTCTAAGTGACACGCAGTAAGCCACAAACACAAAAATATCACACAGCCCAATCAATGACTTAAACTTCCTGACTTGTCCGTTCCTGGTTCCCAAATGTGGAGGGAGTTCAGAGGCAGGCAAGGCAAGGACCAGATTAGGGAATTAGCTGTCTCCCTAAGAAAAGCAAGGGAGCATATTTAGATGGTTACCTTTTAAGTTGCACCTTTATTTCAATAATCAAAATGAAGGTGCAGCGGCATCCAGTGTCTAAAGACAATCTGAATTTTTAAAAACGTTTATATTGTTTTACATTTTTCCTCTAGTAAATCATTATGTTCAGCATAAACTAGATACAAATTTCTGGATGGACTCCATTCAGACTGTCAGCAGTATGTAAACAGCCCTCTGCTGCCATCCACTGTCCAGGTCGGTCTCTGCAGGCCATTCTAGCAGCCTCTTTCTCAAGTTAAATGATCTTTTATTGCCTCTCCCAACAGGTGTGGTTTACTACAAGTGACTTTAACAATTTCCCACCCTACCTCCCATGCTGACTTTGTTCCCAGTGCTACCACATTCTACCATCTATTGCAGTAGCCTCCTTCCCTTCTAATCCACACTGCCCGCCATTGTTTTCAAAGTATTCCCTCTATTCTGTTTAAGGTGAACATAAAATTTATCACCCAAATCAAGGTACTTGCCAGGTTAACATGTGTAAACCCTGACAAACCTCCCTCAAAAATACTCATCTTTGGATTCCTCATCCCAACCCCCATCATATAAAAGGTACTCCAAGAAATAGCTGAGTTGATTTTCAAGGTAGTCCAACTCCTGAGCCCGGTATTCAGGCTGTGTAGAGCCTGGCCCAACTCTATCTTTGCATCTTTGTCTCTCCCTCCTCACTTCTCTGAACGGGCTCTGCTTTGGTTGAAACCTTTTTTGAATTACTATTGCAAACATTGTCCACATAAGTTGATTTTCATGTTGTTGCCCTGAATTATACTTTACATCTTTATTTTTTATTTGGCAAACAGTGTGTTTTTCCAGGACCCATCAGTTCCAAGTCAAGTAGTTGTTTCAATCTAGTTGTGGAGGGCGCAGCTCAGCAGCCTATATGGGGATCCAACCAGCAACCTGGGTTGAGCCTGAGCTCTAACCAACTAAGCTAACCGGCGGCCCCTATATTTTACATCTTTACTGAGCTTTCTCAGTTTGTCTTATTTCCCTAACTAGACTCACAGCTTAAAGCAGAGTGAGCCTATGTCATAATTTCCTTATACAACATCCCATCAGCACCTAATGCTAATTCACTGCCCACAGTAAGCAAGTAAATCATTTAATTTGAAGGCTGCAAGGGACCCTTGCTACCCTTACCGGTCATTCTCAGGAATCTCTTCCACACTGCCAAAACCAGGCGTTGGCATTGGACAGTCCATGTGTGAAGGCTGGGCAATGTGAGGCTCAGGGACAGAGACGTCTCCAGGAGAGGCCGCGTGGGCTTTCTCAGCATTTAGCCGAGCCAGTTCATGGTCACAGACAAAACACTCAAAGCCATTGAGGTAGTTAGGCAGTAAAGGATCATTCACTCCCCATTCCCGATGCTTCAGACTATCCAGGAGGAACTGGTTGGTGATGCCCCCGGGTTGCTTGTATGCCAGATATTTCATATATTCCTCATCATTCTTGTCCAGAAAGTCAATAAACTCTGCCAGCTTCTGAGGTGACTCAAAGTCATCAATGAGGATGATGGAGTGATTGTTAGGCATCCAGTCCCTCACAGAGGGCGAGCCACGGTAGACAGGCACAGCACCGAGATGCATGGGGCGCCACAGTTTTTCTGTCATGTAGTCGTCACAGATGGCATTTTCGAGGGCCAAATGGAACTTATAGCGGGACAAGAAGGCCAAGAGCTCTGGGTCCTCGGTGGTGGCCGTGGCTGTGTCCTGTAATCGCGGAGTGGGTAGCTCGCGATTTTGCAGGCATTTCCCGTAGGAGTCCACCTGAGCGGGGTAGAGAACAGCCGTCAAGAGGGTACAGCATGTCGGCCTGGACACCAGGGGTCCCGGCCTCAGCCCGGAGCGCCCGCTCCCCTCCCAGCCCCCCTACGCCCGCACCCACCGGGATGTAGCGCATGAGTTCGCGCACGTAGCGGTCCCGGTCCGCAGGCACGTCACAGTGGGACTGCAGATAGAGCAGCGGCGCATAGCCGCGGCGGCGCCACTGGGCGCGGTCCTGGAGCGGAGGCGCGGCGCGGCGTAGGTAGGCGGTCCCCGGCAGCCACTGCAGTGGCAGCGGGTAGTCCGAGTGGCGACTAAATGTGGCGGTAAGATTGAAGAGGCGGATGCCAGGACCGTGGCTCAACAAAAAGTTGTTGAGGGGCGACTCCTCGTGCAGAAGCGCCCAGCTCTGGTGCGCCAGGCGTGGCAGCGGCGCCTCGGACGCTCGAAAGTCGGTGCCGTAGAAGAGCAGAGCGCGCGTGCGCAAGTCTCTCCACACGCGTCGGTCCCGGGACGCCACGCACGCGCCGCGCGCGCACTCGATGCGTTCCGAGTCACCCGGGAAGTGGGGAAATAGCCCTGGGCTCCACCACAGCAAGACCGGTACGTCCACCGCCTCCTCCCTCCCTGGTCGTGGGGTCCCCGGGCTGCGCGCCACCCCCACCGCGCCCAGCGCTGACGGCGGCCGGAAAACCGCACCATCCCACGGCTCCGCCCACTCCGCTTCCCCCCCGGTCGCCCCTTCGGCCACGAGCCCAGAGCCGCAGGCCGCACAGACACTAAGCACTCCCAGGACGGCAAGCACAGACCCGGTACGGCCAGCCGCCATGTCCATTCTAGCAGTCAGCCCCCCTCAGACAGCACCAGACCCCGCCCTGCGTTGAGTTGCGACGGACCGAGTCCAAACGCTACGCCACCGGGCCATGTGGCGCATGCGCCGCTGCCCTCAGCCGGCCACTTCCCGGGAGCTATTACCAGGGGCAGGAAGGACTGGAGGGAAAGTGATACGTCACCGGTAAAAATGAGGCTACTGGTTACATCTTAATTTATTTTATTTCTTTACAAATTAAAGATGCATTGAAAAATAAACCAGTGAAGAGAAGTGAGAGGTCCAGAGCAGGGGCATCCCAGGCTGGGAGCAGGCAAGCCTGGCCACCATCAAGCCTAGCCCTTGTCCAGCTCCAGCCAGTTCGGGTTGGAAGATAACTGTCAGCCACTCTGTCATTGTCAGTACCAAAGCCTGAGGGGTGTCCCGGCAGGAGAGAACAGAGCTCTGGCCACTTCTGCGTCTCTCCCCAACAACCCCCAGCTTGGAGAAGCACTATTTCCAGTGGGAGCTCAGAGTGGGATGTGGGCTGGCTCTGTGAGGTATTGCAAGTTGATGACCAGGCTTTCTACAGAACCATCCAGTTTGGGGGCCTCTCCAGCTGGAAAGGAGGCTGGTACCTCTCCAGATATCGCTGTACTTTGCAACTCATTTCCCAGGCTCATTCACCCCTGGCAATGTGCCTCTATCCACGGAGTGATCACCAATCATTGCGGGAGAAAGAGCAATGGAAGCAGAGAAAGAAAGCTAATCAACCACCTCAGTAACTTTGACTTGGCTGCTGACTTCCAGGCCCAAGAAGGACAGGCACTTTTCTCTCCACTACCTGTGGTCTATAGCCAGCTCTTGTGCACCTGTATGTTTTATCCCTAATATAGGAAGTTGTTGATGACACAGAGCTGAATTTTCCCTCTCCCCCATAGTAATCCTGGGATCCCCACTCCTTCCTGCCTGCCCCTCTCTTCTTGGAGGTTGGTCCAAAGGGACACATAACATTGCCAGGGTCTGGGTGCCTCCAAATTCCCCAACACCAAATCATATACAGTGAACTGAGAAACTACATTCATTACGACAGGATTAGCAGGAAAAGGAGGGTAAAGTGAGGGGATAGGGGCACCTTCCATCAGCAGGACATGACAGAGTGGTAGGATACTTGAGCCCAGAAAGAAGGTGTCTCCTTTACCTTCCCCGCCCCCCAAAGAGACTGAGGTCAGCTTACATGACTTATAATATACGAATTGTCCCGGTTTCTCTGCCACTCTGGGGTACTTTCTGGAAGCTGGCCTGGGACTCGATGCCATTTACCCACTTGCTCTAGCTCAGTAGCTGCCGAATCTCCTTGTGCATATGACAGAGAAAGTCCACATAGGATGCTCCTCCATTGAGGCTCTTGTCTTCCACGAGGAAGTGCTTGAACAGCATCTCCAGCTTGTCCTCCTGTTTCACCACGATAAGCTATGGCCAGAACACAGGGTCATGAGGCAGAGCCAATGGGAATTAACCATGCCCTGAAATCCCATTATCCAGTCACTTACTCACTCCCCACCCCCTTCCCGCTGAGGGCATGACAAAGTAAAAAATCCTAGGTTCAAATCAGTGTTACCTTCATGTACCGCGATCTCTGGGTCCTTAAACTATCAATGAGGCCTCGCACCTTCTTGGACAGTGGATTATCCAAAACTGGCAGAATATTCTGGAACACAAAATTCATTTATCGTTGTAAAGTATTCTAAGTCCAGTCAAAATGGGGCAGCACAGATTTATGCATCATCTGAAACAAGGAAGCCTGGGAAGAATGACAGCATCCTCCCTGTCCTCCCAAGTGTTCCCTGCTATTCAAGGGAACTAGCACATTAACTTTATTGGTTCTTACTCATATCAAAGTGCATTTCCACACCCATATTCTTGAGGCCCTGCCCTCACCAAGCCACTGGGGATCTGACTGAAGGAGGAGACGTTGAAGAGGCTCTGGACAACACCCTGTTGGACACTTGCTCCCACCCAGAGGAAGAGGTTGAGCCCATTCTCCAGCAAATATATGTCCCCATTGCTTAGACGCTCTTCAGATGCTCGAACTGCTGGTGGTTCAGTGGTACTCTCAATGGGAGACTTTGTCTAGATAAAAGGAAAGAGGAAAATGTTACTAAGGGCCATAAAACATATTTGTCCGCGCCCCCATACACACAAAATTTCAGAAAGCTAAATCCCTCGGAAACTCTTTCTGAAAATTACATCAGATAATGTACGTAAAAACAAATTCATTAGTGTCAGACATATAATATTAATGCTTCCTCTTCCTATGATGCCCCTTTCTCAGTGCAAGGTCTCACACTCCAGCCCTCAGTTGTACCAGTGGTAGGAGCCGGGGATAGAAGAAGACATTGGTCTCAGCCACATCCATGGAAGTAACCAGCTGTCGGACATAGGCACGGTCATCAGTAGTGACTTCAGCTCCAGGCTGCAGGACATCACTTTTCAACACACAGTTCAGGTAAACTGGGAGTAGCTTCATGCACTCAGGAAGGATCAACTGAGGGTTATGATCAAGATAAAATCAATGGTCATGAGAAATCCCTCCCAAATGCAAACATTCATCCCAACAACTCCACCAACATGAGTGCCCCACCTGTCCTGCAGAGGAGGGGCTGGCACAGTTCTTTCTGTAACAGGCCAGGATCTGGGCACACTGAGAGATAAGAGTATCACGAACACTCTTCACAGGGCTGTTCAGGACCCCCCGGTATGCTGGGTGGAAAAGACAGATAGCACAGTGACTGGTCAGCCACCCCATCACACGTGCCTTCCCACCACACTTACCCGGAAACGCTTAATTGTTGACCGTCACCTTCCTCAGCCCCACTCCCACCCTGCCCTGCCTCTACCCTCACCAAACTTGGCCATGTAGTTGATGAGCGTGTCAGTCTCACAGTTTCGATACAGATCAGCTAGCTGGGTGCAGCAGTTCAGGGCCAGGTTGTGAATACGGAGCCGTCGCTGCCCTGCACAGCTGGTGTAGAGCAGGGCACACTAGGGGAAGGGAGAAAGGGGGCGCTCACACCCCTCCCTCACGAAAGCCCTCTGAAAAACTGCTCCTTTGCTATATTATTAAACTAGAGGAAAAATATGAGCCATTCCTTCCCCAGCCTCTTCTAGTCCTCTCTACCCACCCCTCACCCTCTTCTCTGCAGCCTATTTATATCCAGTGAAATGATACTTCCTGCCCAGCCCCTGCCACCCGCCTGCCACCTGCAGGAGGGCTCCACTCTCTTCATTGAGCCGATCGTCATGCTTGAACTCCACAGTCACCGTCTTGTCCCCATCCAGCCCAGCCAGCTCCACGTCTGTTGTGTTGCTCATGTAGAAAGCCCCAAAGAAATCTACAGCACGGATACCTGAGGCCACATGGACAGGGTCAGGGCTAAAGGTATGACAGGTGCCACTTGCCTCCCACCCAGATTTATCCCCCCCACCTGCTCGTCTCCAACCAGGACTGACCAGTACTCGTCCGGACCCGCATCACAGCATCAAAGCCAACAACCTTCTGTACATCCCGACGCAAGTCACTCAGGAACCGTTCCTGGTCGTTCTCTACCTGTAGTCCCCGGGCCCAGACTCACATCACTGACTACATAACATCTGCAGACAATCTCCCTGTACCCATCCCCCCCCACACACACACACGCTTTACAAGCTGCTGAACTATAATAATAGTTAACAGTGAGGATAATGATAGGTTTTAAGCACTTCCAGGTACCACATCAAATACATGTAATTACTTAATCCTGATGACAAATCCTAATTAGTAAGTATTAAAATCCCATTTTACAGATGAAGAAACAAAGAGACGATAGGAATTTCCCCGAGGTCATATAAGTAGTAAGTGGTAGGGCCAGAATATCAACCAAGGACTGATTCTAAACTCCATGCCCCTAACCGCTACTCTCACGGCTCTTCTTTACACTATGTGGTCTTCTCCTCTAACACTATTCCTGTTAATGAGTTAGCAACTAAAGAGCCACTCCATACATAGACAGACATTCCCAGTCCTGCTCCCATTTGCCACCCAGAGTCCCATGCCATACCTGAAAGCAAGTATATTTGTAGACAGAGCCACCAGTGAGCTGGGGTACAACAGAGAGCGTGGCCACATCCACATACTGGTTAGGGAAGAGGTAAAGGTCGACACAGCAACCTTGGGCCACACAATCTTTGGCCAGGCTCTGATAGGCACCTGTCTGAGGCTGGAACAGAGTCTGGGGAGGAATAGAGGACAATGTTCAAATATCTTAGTTCCACCCTATCTGAGAACACTTTAGCTCTACATCACAGGAGTTTGTTTTTCTACTTAAAAAAAAAAAAAAAAAAGCCGGCCAAGTGGCTCAGTTGGCTTAGAGTGCAAGCTCTGAGCAACAGGGCCGCCGGTTTGATTCCCACATGGGCCAGTGACCGCTGCGCCTGAGCTGAGCTGTCGCTGAGCTGCAACAAGTGGTGGGATGGCTCAGTTGGTGTAACAACAAGATTGCCTGTTCAATGGTGGGCTATGCCCACCTGCAACTAAAACTAAACTCAGCATCTTGAGCTGAGCTGCTGCCTGGATGGCTCAGTGGATAGAGCGTGCGCTCTTAACAAGGCTGCTGGGTTTGACTCCCACACAGGATGGTGGCTACACCTACCTGCAACTAAGACTGAATACAGCACCTTGAGCTGAGCTGCAGCCCGGATGACTCAGTGGATAGGACGTGCACTCTTAACAAGGCTGCTGGTTTGACTCCCACATGGGATGGTGGCTATGCCCACCCGCAACTAAAATTGAACGCAGCACCTTGAGCTTAGAGGCCATGAGTTGCCGACAGGAAGCCAGATGGCAACTGGCACCCTCCACAAGAAAGATTGAAGAACAACAACTTGGCTGGTCCCCTTCCAATTCCCCAACACTGTTCCCCTCCCCCAATTCCCCAGTAAAATCTTTAAAAAAAAAATCTACCAAGGGCTTTGGGACGAGATGGGGTAGAGAGGTGGGGAGTGGTGGAGAAGGTTGGACGTCATGGTGTGACATGTGAAAGGGTAGAGGGTCTAGTCCCACTTCCCCTCAAAAAAATTCAGAGCACTGTATTACATTGGGAAGAGTCACTGCCTACCTTTGTAATGGAAAGTCCTTCCCCCATCCCCCAATCCCCCACCTTCTCCTTGTCTGTGTTGATCAACTTCCTGTCATCCCTGTTCTTCAGTTTCCCTGGGGCCTCAGCAATGGGCAGGGAGGTGTGGAACAGAAACAGCTTCCCCGCACACTCGGCAGCCTAGGAAAGAAGAGAGGACTACTTGTTTATTTTTTCCTTTATCCATCCATTATTCATTCATCCCCTCCCTTGTCATTTATTCAGTGCCAACTATGTCAGACAGGCTGACTCACTGGACAGTCGTCAATCACTGAAGAAACGGGTTGTATCACAGTGGGTAGACGGTCAGAGGAAAGTGAGGCAGAGGAGGTTGCTGGGATGCTAGCCTTACCTTTAGTGCCTCCATTCCAGCCTGGATCACTGGGGCAAATACTGTCTCTGTCTCTCTTGTGTCTGCAAACATTTCTGGAATCTGATCCAATAAACTGAAGAAATAGGTGACAGGAGGCAATCAAAACTGCTATCCAGATTCCAGAGTCCTCAGTTCCCTGAAGAGTCATCTGGCCCTCAGACTGAAAACTCCTGAGGCGCAGCCCCTGTCCATCTGCTGAGCCCTCTGCTCAACTCTCCAGCTTTCTGTGGTTGTACCCACCCCACCCCCACTTCACCCCACAATCTGGCTCTTACCTGGTGATGACTGCCCGAGACTCACTGACGTTGACCAGGAAACCATCCAGCAGTGGCACAAACATGTCAGCCACATCAGATACAACCATCATCTGTGGCTGGGCCAATGAGCTCTTCACATTGTAGAAGTGGAGCACCTTATTATAGGTGACAAAGCCAACGCGAATTGCTGATTCTTCTGCCACTCCCTCCCTGTACAAAGTGACATAGTTACCCAGATCTGCCACCTTCTCCACCACTCAGCTTCATGATCAGACTCCAGACACCATCACCAACCCTCACATGCAAAGGAAGCACCTCAGCTCCCTAATGCTCACCTAGGCAGAAAGTCTAACAGTGACTTAAGCTCCTCACAGAGGAGCTTAACAAGTCCACTCCTGATGGCATTGTAGGAGACGTCAATCATGAAGATGAAGGCAGGAGGGCTGGGGAACTTATTGTTCTGCAAAGGAGGGAAATGTTGGGAGGAAACAGGTATTGGTGAATAGGCCAGGTGATTAGAAAGACGTCAACATCAAAGGGGACAGCAAAAGGGTGAGGGAAATGATCACAGCTATTCTTAGCTGTCTCATTGTCCTCCACCCACTGCTCCTCCCCATGCTACCTTCCCTCACCTTGCAGTAATCTACAGTGGCCAAGAATTCATAAGAGCCCAGGGATAGCTCAGGACGGTCATAAGCATCCACACGTTTGCCGGTATGATCCAGATGTTGAAAATACTGGGGGGGAACTGTGGGGAGTATGGCAGAATGTTACTCAAAGGCCCACTCTCAATCTTAGTCTGGCCCTGGCTGAGCTCACCTCTACTGCCCCATATCCCCACAGATGCCCTGCATCCCCAGTTCCTAGATAATGGACCCTCATCTATCTATCTAAAGAGAACACTGAAGATACAGTCAGAGCTCCCCCCGGAGTCCCAGCCATTGTGAACATACCATCATTGATACAGCTGCAAAAGCAGCACTGGAAGCGCCTCCCTCCTTCAATGAACTGCATGAAAGGGCACATGTATGCTTTGCAGCGATTGCAGCGCAAAGGGCCCGATTCCCCATGGTCAACGACATACGGTAAAGCCTAAGGAGCAGAGGGGAGGGGCTCAGACATAGAGGGAAGCCACAGTGGGTTGAGACATGACAATAGGTAAGGAGCAACCTGGAGGAAGAAGTCATGGCTCAGATACTTTGCCTGGGGAGGGAGTCCAGTGAAGGGGAATACAATTATGAGCGTACTGGTTACAGGCAAGTCCCTAAGAGTCTAAATTCCATAGCGTCCTCTCCCCATCAGAATTCCATTTCTTGAAAGGGGACTATGAATTGGCTATACCAAGCCAGCAGCTGCCATGGGCATATGAGAAAGCCAAAAATTACCTAGGATTCTTGTTTCTGGCCCTATCTTCAATCCTCTTCACTCTTGCCCCTAGGAATCTTGACTCCTGCTTCCTTCCCCAACCAAGTACCTAAGATATTTGTTCTCCCCATCCCTAGGTTTCTGTGACACCTACTGATGCCCCAGGCAGATGTTACCCTACAGATAAGAGGCCAGCAGCCAAGTGTCCAAGCATTCCCACTGAAGTCCAGGAAGAGCAAAGGAGAAAAATACAGCAAGACAGAAGCAGGATATAAAGTGAGCCTTGAGCTTCCAGTTATAGAGAAGCCCACCCTAAGTTTGATAAGCTAGGCATGAACATGAGGGTATCCTACCAATGCTTGGCAGAGCAGTTGCTAAGCTCTCTTCATGCTGATTTCAGGTACTAGGGTGACAGATCAGGGCCCCAGTGAGGTAAAGAACTACTGAATACTAATCTACCTTTTTTTTCTTATATGCTGTCCTAATATTCCTAACCTCCCTGGGATGATAGGACAGCATATAAAAAAATTGAATGATAGCGCTGGCCGAGTGGCTCAGTTGGTAAAGAGCTCGCTCAAGAATGCGAGCTGAGCTCTGAGCAATACCAGTTCGATGCCCAGCCTGAGCTGAGCTGCCGCTAAGCTGCCAACAGGTGGCAGGATGGCTCAGCTAAATAAAATTTAAAAAAAAAAATTAGGGCCAGCCGAATGGCTCAGTTGGTTAAGAGCTCGCTCAAGAGTGCAAGCTGAGCTCTGAGCAACAGCGGTTCGAGGCCAGCCCGAGCTGAGTTGCTGGTGAGCTGCCAACAGGTGGCAGGATGGCTCAGCTAAAAAAATAAATAAATAAATAAATAAATAAAAATTGAATGATGTGCTTCTAATCATCTAGAAATGACTATACTGTTAGAAGCTCCTGGATCCAGTTGTCTCCTCAATCCAGATGTCTCCTCTTCTACAAGTTAGCACTGCCTCTTTTCGTATTGTTTGTTTCCCCTATGGACCCTGCTCCTATCCAGCAATTTCTTGGGCTTTTGCTGTCATCCCTACCACCCCTCTTCAGGCATGGGCTCTGGGATAGTAAGCTATTGAAGATATTCTCCCCTCCTGCACAACTGAGACTTCTTCCATTGTGACTGCCAGAATCACATCTAGGAAGAAGTCTTATTCCTCCTCCCTCCCTCCCTTTCATTATACTCTAGTCCCTTCCCTGACTTACCTCTTCTGGGGGCAGCCTTGCCAGAGGCTTGATGACAGCTGCCAGGGGCACCTGCGCCTGCTTAGCCATGTCAGATGTGCATGGGATATTATAGGATGTGCATCGGATGTATCGGGGGCTTGCGTTCCCTGAAGGAAGAGGTAGAAAACCTGAGTTAGATCACAGAATCCCTCCAGACAACCAGCTCTCCATTGCTGATCCTCCCCCATTACCCCCACAAAAGCTAGAGCCGATGGTGGCTTTTTTCCCCTGGAGGCCAGTGAGGGCCTGGTCTCTGAGTAAAGACTGACAAAAGCCCAATCTGAAAACTCATAATCTTAGAGTAAAAGCCTCCACAGGGCAGAGGTAATGTCCTTCTCACCTTGGTCTTTCACCAGGAAGTTGGTGGTGACTAAGGGTGGCACCTGGCCCCGTACTCCAGTAACAAATGGCTCTGAACCCCGGTTATTCCTGTCATCCTCAATAACCTGAATCTGTAGGGAAAAGTGAAATGAGTAAGGTGACAGAAAAAAAGGGAGTAAGAGGTCCCAGAGAGCCAGAAGAGGCTTAAAGCTGCAGCACAGAAACTAATAATTTGCCAAGGAACACTTCATGCACTAGGCCCGTTCTCCTTCTGGAGATCATGTAAAATGCTACCATCAGCAGCAAAATGCTGGACAGGCAACACCAAGAATGGGCTTCTTTATGATCGCGCAGACCCCCCATCAGTGGTGATCGCCCTGTTATTCCCCCCACTCCGGAAGAGTTCCAGCTCGAATCAGAAACCTTCAAACATGATCGGATTCCACTTCCTTCCCCCATCAAGCCTACCCCTTCCCCTCTCTCACCAAGACACATTCTGAGTCAGAGCAGGAAAACAGACAACAGTAACCATGTAAAAATGAATCTACCGGAATGACTCTACTCAATGAAAGTAGAAGGGACAGGGTGAGGAGAGGATTAAACAGCCAGAAATGACCAGGGAAGGTGAGGAAGCAGATGCTGCCTTATTTTCAAGTAAGCATTAGTGTGTAAATATGGGAGAAGAGGATAAGTACCCAATTCTTATAGCCCAGTCCTTAGTCCCCCATATTTTGACAGCAAAGGGAAAAAAAAAAAAATTTTGCTAAGGTGGTAATCAAATCTTTGCGCAGGCTGATGACTTTTGGTCAGTTACTTCAAGATGAGTTTGGCAAAATCAGAAAACAGAAGAATCCATATCACATAGCAGGAGTTGAAGCTTAGAAATACATCAGAGTCAAAGAGACTCTCCAGGTGAGAAAGTGGCCCACACTTTCCCAAACCAGTAGTCCCTTCCCCTATAAGAAATGTCAGTATCCCAAACGTGTACATTTGTAGCCACCTACCCAAATGTCTCTACAACAAGCTATAGACAAATCAAACCCAAAGAAAAGGGATCTACCACTCACCTTTGTCCTGGTCCCTCAAATGTCACATGCAGGCTCCTGAGGGAGCCAGCAGGACTAACACCCACGCTTAACATGCCACCTGACCCCACCCTTAGAGCCTGACCTTTTACCACCCCATACTTCAGGCACCGCTAACAGCTTGCTACTTCTTTACATGGTGACTTGAGGCATGCACATCCTTCTAGTTTATAAAAGTGAAGTCTAGAAGGACTAAGGGAGGAGGGTGGAGAGGGATGGACATGTGGATGAGGTCAAGATGAGGTCACAGGCATGCATGGGTGGTACTAACACAGGGATGGCACGCACACACATACCCACCCCCTGCACTTACTGGACTAGGAATGGCATCAGGGTCTATTCTGTGCCTGGTTTTCTGCTGAGGAGGCAGCTCATTGAGTTGCTTTTAGTGTTTTAATAATAAAGGCAGCAAGGGAATACAGGGAGGGAGACAAAAGAACAAGAAGCAGATGTTACTTCTCTCAACCCTGATGAGTTAGACATGAACAGCTAGAGCCCAGCTCATACTGCTGAAATCAGGCTCCCTCTAAATCAGAAATTCCAAGTCTTTCTGGCCCAACACAGAGGCTTTAAAGGCTCAGATTATGATGTAGAAAAATAAGGAGGAGGCATATAGAAGGCAAGCAGGAATGATACACGGAGGGGCTGAATGGGAGAATTCTTAAGGAAGAAGAGGGATGTTCCCTCCAAAAGGCCAAACCTCCCATCTAAGGACTATTCTTATGCTGAAAGGAGACTCCCCTCACATCCATCCAGACTCTCCTTCTCAAAGGAGTTTAGGTCAAGGAAGGAGGGGCTGCTTAATCCTTTCAGGTCCCCTTTAGCCAGCAAGGTCCCTCACCCTGATAGTTCCCCAAAGGAAGAGGGAAGAGAACAGAATGAAATATGACAATGGCTAAGCATGGTGAGGTAACTGACATAGCAAAATGTTGCAGACAGTACTATAAAGTGGCCCCCACTTGGGAACACAGTCCCAACCTCTCATCCAAGTGTGATAAGGAAGGCCTAAGGATTCTGGTCACTCTAAGGGTTAGATTCACCCTCTTCCTGGGAGAAGCAACTTCCCCAAACTGCCCTTGTAAACTGTACCTAACTTTTCCCATCCACACAGCAGGAGCCTAGCGAACAAAAGAACTACAAGCTTTCTCTTAAAACACTGTCGTAGCAGGGGCAGAGAAACCAGTGAAGCTTTCCTTCTCTTAACACCTTACACCAGAGATTTCCCACCAGCTCTACCCATTAAGATGACTCCAGTCTTACTAGAGCTAAGAGCACAAGACTTGGACCCAGTCACTACTCCACAGAAGGGCAGAGGTTACCATGCTATGTCCAGTAGTTGACAGAATGTAGCACTCAACCCCAAGTTCTACTGACACTGCTGATCACTCTTGGTTGGCTTCCCTTCTCTTCTTGCCCAGCTACGAAGTAAAAGTGTCCCTAAAGACTCCTGGAGCCTCAAGTTCCAGTTCAAAGAGTCAAAAGTTACATCTAGGTTCTACACCTACAGGATGAATGAAAAGGGAAAATGCTAGGCAAACATCTCATCTAAATCGATTCACTTATTTGTCAGCCTCAAATTCCATCCCCGGGACCATATAAACATCTACTTACAGGGCTCGGGATGGCATCAGGATCCAGGCGCTTAGGAGGCAGTGGTTGAGGAGGCCCGGGCTGGCTGCCAAAAGTGGGTGCTGCTGGGTAGGGACTTCCATAATTGGGCTGAGGGCCCCTGGCTGGCCCAAAGGAACCTGGACAAGGACATAAGATTGATGAACTCACAATCCCCTCCCTACCTCTTCCTACGGCCTCAGTGAAATGACCATACTCCTATAAATGTAGAATTATGAGGCAGAGTAATGACAATTCAGGGAGAAACCACATTATCTGAACTATGAGAATAAACAAGGTGTTGTAAACCCTACATCCTAGTAACAATACCCTGAAGCTGTGCATCTAGTTCACCACTTAGCAAGAAACACTAACAGCAAGCAAACACCTGAATAGCTTAAGCCTTTGGCCCGTAGACAGACCTTGGGAAAACTTACCATTTTGTTGCAGCTGATAGCCTGGCTGCTGGGAGGAGTGCATAGGTGGTGGTGGTGGTGGTCCTGGGAGCCCACTCATCTGGGTGCCAGGGTGCAGAGCTTGAGGAGGAGGTGAGGACACATGGTTGGGCTGGCTCACTGGGGGTCCCCCAAAACTCTGTCCAGGCAGGGGTGGACCAGTCATCGAAGGCATCCGAGGAACCCCTGAAGCTGGGGGTGTGAAGCTGGAGGCCGGTAGTGGGGCAGATCGCTGGGGAGGCTGGGCCCCAGAATGACCCTGGGCCTGGCTAAGGGGAGGAGCCTGGGCCTGAGGATAGGAGCCATACAGACCAGAGTTGGGGAAACTTCCTGAGGCTGAGGCCAGCGATGTTGGTGGGCCTAAGAAGTAGAAGAGGTAGTCAGAACCCCAGTCATTCTGCCTTCTTGTTCAGTAAATCACTCCCCTTTCCACATAAAAGGGACAGGACTGACTGTTCCATCTGCTAGTGCTCAGAGGCACAAGAAATAAAAAGGATTGAAGTATACCCCCACAGCCTGATACTTCTAAAAAAAAGGGGAACAGTAACATTTCTGTGGTCACAGCTACTTACCATAGCCCAGCCCCGAAGGGGGAGGGGCTGGTGCCACAGCACCACTGATCTGCATTCCAGCCAGCTGGGCGGTCACCTGTGCACTTGTCGGGGGAGGGCCATAGGGCTGCAGCACATTTGGCTGGCTGACCACAGGGGCCAGTGGGGCTGACCCAAATGGCTGAGACCCAGGGAGCCTGTGAAGAGAAGGAAGGCAGTAATGACTAGTGGAGGGGACACCCGTCAAAGTTGGCAGGAACTCTACATCATACGGGAAGTGATATTGTTTTACAGTATCTTACTCTTCTCATCTTTTACGGCATCATAATTTTGTGTATTTGTGGATAAATTACATTACTGATCATCTGCACTATGATTGTTCACAACAAATCTTGTTTTCCACTAGGTTCACTCCACAAATACATGCCGTGCACCCTCAAACCAAATATTGAGTCGTTGAAAAAGTCATGACGCATTTTTGTAATGAAAACCAGAAAAATATGTCACGAGTTATCCGAAAACCCAATGTTATTTACTCTGCTACTTAGATTATCACCTCCTCTGCCTTAATCCTTTGTTGACAAACCACCTCAGTTTCGTAATCAGAAGCCCTGAAGGAGTTGAAAGAGAAAGGACACAGAAGCATTAATACAATAGCCTCTCAAACAAATGCGGTATGATTGCTTAACTTTTAAACCAAAGAATTTATTACTTTATCCTGGGGAAAATGTCAGAAAGATCTATAAGATCAGAGGAGTAGGTCAGCTGAGTTTGGCATTCTGTCCTAATCAGAAAGATGATGAGGGCCGGCCAAGTGGCGGTGGCGGTTAAGCCCTGGCCTGGGAAGCCAGCGGCCCGGTTCGGTCCCACATATGAGGGCCAGTGACACTGCCCTCAAAAAAAAAATAAAAAGAAAGATGATGATGTCAACTCCACCAGAAAAGGACGAGAGAGACAGGACATAAACCAAGCAGGCTTCCACCTGGATTTATCTAGCGAAACCTCATTACTTGCATAGCTGTGTTGGACAGTCCCATTATATCAGATGGCACATTAAAATATAAATACAAAATCATTCCAATATCATTGCATACCAACTAGCAACTGCACTGGTGTTTTACAGTGATATTTCTGCAGAAATCTACAACATAGATCATACACAAAAAGCTCCTTCTGGGATTTCAAAAGTGAATCAAATTCTTCACAACAGTAGTTTGTTACATTGAAATTCTGATTTATCCTTCCTGTTTATTTTGTCTCTGCTGAATAACTAGTACTTTATTATATTTGGTCAGCTTCTATTAGTCCTGCAGTTTAACACTTTTCATTCATTCATACAACTCGTATTTCCTGAGTGTTATGCTAGTGAACCTTACCTCCCTAAGCTTTTTCATAGCACCATGCCGTTAGCCCCATGGCAGATGCTCACAGATCCTTTTCAGAATAATTATATTCCACAGTCCTACCCATTAATATGGATAATACTGTCAGCTACCCAATGTTATTCTGTCACATGCCCTAATAACAATAAATCACAATTTGTATATGTATCTGTATGTAGCTTTACAACTTATAAAGCACCTCTAAGTACTTTAATGTGATCCTCGCAGCAAAATAAAGAGAGAGACAGCAGATAAAAAACTAAGACAGTTAAGGGGGCTGGTTAGCTCAGCTGGTTAGAGTGCAGTGCTCACAACACCAAGATTGCTGCGACCTCCACAACTAGATTGAAACAATTACTTGACTTGGAGCTGAGGGGTCCTGGAAACACACACTGTCCCCCAATAAAAACAAAAAACAAACAAACAAACAAAAAACCTAAGACACTAAGAGTGTAAGTGGCAGACCAAGCTAGAGCTAGAGCCCAGACCTGATTCTTAGTCCAATGTACTTTATTTATTTATTTATTTATTTATTTATTTATTTATTTATTTATTTTTTGAGGGCAGTGTCACTGGCCCTCATATGTGGGACTGAACCGGGGCAATGTAATGTACTTTACTTTAAAATTGTGAAACTTTATATATATATATATAATTACATGAAACATATATGTACTGTTGAATAATTATAGTAAAAACACCCATGTAACCGAAACCAGATCAAAAAATAGAATACACTAGCATCCAAAGGCCCTGGTGTCTGTCTGCCATCATAGCCCTCTCCCTTCTCCCAAAGGTGATTACTTTCCTGACTTACAATAATCATTCCCTTGTCTTTAAAATAATACAGTTCAGTTTTGTCAGTGTTTTTGTTTTAGCTGAGCCATCCTGCCACCTGTTGGCAGCTCAGTGGCTGCTCAGCTCGGGCTGGGCATCGAACTGCTGTTGCTCAGAGCTCAGCTTACACTCTTGAGTGAGTCCTTAACCAACTGAGCCACTCGGCCGGTCCTTTGTCGGTGTTTTAAACTTTGTAAACATACTCTTGAGTTTTGCTTCTTTTATTCAACCATATGTTTACAAAATTCATCTATGCTGTTGCATGTAGCATTCCCTTTTATTTAGTTATTCCACTAAATAAACATACTGTGATTTACTTAAACATTTTAATGTAGATGGATATTTAGATTTTTCTAATTTGGGGATATTACAATGTTGCAATGAACACACATACATTTAACTTATTTATATATACATGAGTTTTTCTAAGTCATATCTATGAGTAAAATCATTGGATTATAGAGTATGCGAATCTTCAACATTAACAGATAATTCCAAATTATTTTCCCAAAGTAGTTGTACTAATTTGCATCTGATCACCAGTGGATAAGAGTTCCTATTACTCCATATCCTCAGTAACATTTAGTATTGTCAGACTTTGTAATTTTGCTAGTCTGATGGATACATAGTAGAATCCTGTTGCGGTTTTTAACTTGTATTTTTTCATTACTTATGAAGTTGAACAGCTTTTTTTTTTCCAATTACAGTTGACATACAATATTATATTGGTATCAGGTGAACAAATAGTGATTAGACATTTATATACTTTATGAAATGATCGCCCCAATAAGTCTACACCATCTGACACTATAGTTATTACAATACTACAGTATTATTGACTATATTCCCTATGCTGTACTTTACATCACCGTGACTATTTTTTGTTTGTTTGTTTGTTTGTTTGAGGGCAGTGTCACTGGCCCTCATATGTCAGACCCGAACCAGGGCCACTGGCTTCCCAAGCCAGCGCTTAACCACCACACCACTCGGCCAGCCCACCGTGACTATTTTTATAACTGGCAATTTATACTTCTGAATCCCTTTCACCTTTTCACCCATCCTCCCAACACCCATCTGGTGACCATCAATGAACAGTTTTTTAATATGTTCTTTGGCCATTCATATCTCTTTTATAAAATACCTATTCTCATTTTTGTCCATTATTTTTTCAACTGGATTGACTTTTTCTTATTGATTAAGAAGCTGGAGTTCATTACATATCTGGATACTATTTTATGTGTAAATATATTTTTCTGTTCTGGAACTTGTCTTTCCAATGCACTTTCCATTCAGTGTCTCCCTCTCTGATCATTCCCATCAGCACAAAACATACAAACATCTCAAAGCAATCACTATCACAATACCAAAGACATTTCTCACAGAACTAGAACAAATAACCCTAAAGTTTATATGGAACCATGAAAGACCCTGAACAGCCACAGCAATCCTGAGAAATAAGAACAAAGTGTGAGGTATCACGCTATCTGATACCAAATTATACTACAAGGCTATAGTAATCAAAACAGGGGCCAGCCGAGTGACACGGTGGTTAAGCGCTGGCTTGGGAAGCCAGCGGCACCGGTTCGGGTCCCACATGTAGAGGGCCAGTGACACTGCCCTCAAAAAAAAACAACAAAAAACAAAAAACAAAAACAGCATGCTACTGGCATAAAAACAGACACTAGAGATCTCTGGAACAAAATCGAGAGATCAGAAATAAATATATCCTTATATAGTCATTTAATCTATAACAAAGGAAGCAAGAATTTACATTGGGGTAAAGACAGTCTATTTAATAAACGGTGCTAGGAAAACTGGACAGATACATGCAAAAAAAAAAAATGAAACTGGACCACCTTCTTAACACTATATACAAGAATAAACTCAAAATGGATTAAAGACTTAAATGTAAGACCCAAAACCATAAAATTCCTGGAAGAAAATATAGGAAGTAAACTCTCAGACATTACCCTTAGTAATATTTTTACTGATATATCTCCTCAGGCAAGGGGAACAAAGGAAAAATTTAAAAATGGGACATCAAACTAAAAAGTTTTTCACAGCAAAGGAAACCATCAACAAAACAAAAAGACATCCTACTGAATGGGAGAAGATATTTGCCAATGATACATCTGATAAGGGGTTAATATCCAAAATTTATAAAAAAAACCATACAACTCAACACCAAAAAAACAGACAATCCAATTAAAAAATGGGGAGAGGACCTGAACAGACATTTCTCCAAAGAAGACATACAGATGGCCAATCGACATGAAAAAATGCTCAATGTCACTAGTTATCAGAGAAATTCAAATAAAAACCACAATGAGATACTACCTCAACTCCTGTCAGAATGGCCATCATCAGTAAGTCAACAAACAACAAGTGTTGGTGAGGATGTGGAGAAAGGGAACGCTTGTGCACTGTTGGTGGGATTACAAATTGGTGCAGCCACTATAGAAAACAGTATGGAGGTTCCTCAAAAAATTAAAAATAGAGCTACCTTGGGCCCGCCAAGTGGCGCATTGGTTAAGAGCTGGTTTGGGATACCAGCAGCCCCGGTTCGGATCCCACATATGAGGGCCAGTGACACTGCCCTCTACAGCTAACAACAGCTCCACCTGGAGCTGGGCTGTGTGAGCCCCGGCGACGGTGTAGGCTGGGCTGCCATAGGCTACAGTGAGTGGCCGGCAGCCAGCGTGAGCTGCCAATAGCCGCAGTGAGCAACCATCCAGAGGTCAGTGACCGATCTGCCTCATCCGGGAAGAGTGCAAGGATGATACCAACATGGGCCAGTGAAGCAATGTCCCCCACAACTAGACTGAAGAACAAAAAAAAGACAGCAACTTGTCTGTTCCCTTTCCCCGATTCCCCAACGCTGTTCCCCTCCTCCAATTCCCCAATAAAATCTTTAAAAAAAAAAAAAAAAAAGAATAACTCTTACCATTTGCAACAACATGGATGGACCTAAAGGATATTATGCTAAGTGAAAGAAGTCAGACTGAGAAAGACAAATACCATATGATCTCATTTATATGTGGAATCTAAAGAACAGAATAAACAAACAAAACAAATAGATTCATAGATACGGAGAACGAACTGATGGTTGCTAGATGGGAAGGGGGTTGGGGGGCAGGTGATAAAGATGAACAGATTAGGAAGTACAAATTGGTAGTTACAAAACAGTCACAAGGATGTGTAGTACAGTATGGGGAATATAGTCAATAATGTTATAAAAATTATGTGTGGTGTTGGGCCGGCCGAGTGGTGTGATGGTTAAGCGCTGGCTTGTGAAGCCAGCGGCCCCAGTTCGTGTACCACATACATACGAGGGCCAGTGACACTGCCCTCAAAACAAACAAACAAACAAAAAAAACCAACAAAAAATTATGTATGGTGTCAGATGGGTACTAGACTTGCTGGGGGGGAGAATCACTTCATAAATTATATAAATGATTAACCACTGCACTGTATACCTGAAACTAATATAAAATAATATTGAATGTAAACTATACTTAAAAATATATAGTCACAAGATGTAAAGTACACCATAAAGATAATATAGTCAATGGTATTGGAGTAGCTACATACAGTGTCAGATGGGTAGTAGATTTGTTGGGGTTATCACTTTGTGAGGTGTGTAAATGTCTAATTATTATGTTGCTTTGTACACTTGAAACTAAGAAAATTAAAAAATTAAAAAAAACACTTATTACCAGTCAAAAAATAACCAACTATGACGGGAACAACCCAAATGTCCATCAGCAGATAAATGGATAAACAAAATGTGGTATTATATCCATATAATGAAATATTACTTCACCATAAAAAGGAAAGAAGTATGGATACATGCTACAATATAAACATTGAAAACATTATGATAAATGAAAGCAGTCAGTTACAAAGTATCACACAGTATATGATTCCTCTCATATGAAAGTCCAGAATAGGGAAATCTAGAGAGAGAAAATAAATTAGAGGTTGCTTAGGGTTGGAGGAGTCAGGGATTGAAGGAATAGCTTTTTTTTTTTTTTTTTGAGGGCAGTGTCACTGGCCCTCATATGTGGGACCTGAACCGGGGCCGCTGGCTTAACCACCACGCCACTCGCAGGCCCTTAAGGGTAGCTATTTAGCTAAAGGATATAGTGTTTCTTCTTAAGCTGACAAAATGTTCTAAAATTGATGGTGGTGATGGTTACACATATCTGTGAATACACTAAAACCACTGTACTATACACTTTAAATTCACATGGTAAATTCAATGAAGTTGTTTGTTTAAAAAAATCCAATCAAATAAAATTGCCAAATATCCTCACACCCTTAAGCTTTTGTTCCTCTTTTTAGCCAACCCTTACAGAAGACTCAGTCTATACTTTGTTTCCATCAAGACTTCTTTAATTACTATTTCTGTTTTTAAAGCTCCTTCTTTCTGGATTCGTTTTCCTTTTTTTCCCTTAGTCTATCCCTTAGTAGTTTTCTCAGCCAGGGTCTATACATAGCAAACTCATAGTCTTTGTCTGAAAATGTCTTTATTTGCACTCTCTCTTAGGTAGGTACATAATTTTCTACGTTGACAATTACATTCCTTTAGTGCTTTCAAGGCACTATTGTACTATCTGCTCTCCTCTAAGTCTCTTTATTCTAATCAATATTGATTTTCCTCTGAGAATCTCTTACGGATTGGGTTGAGGGTGGGTGGGTGGTTCACATTTGCTTCTGGAAGGTATTCCAATGATACTGCCACCCAAGATCAAAAATTTTTTTAAAAGCTTTGATATAATTTTCATATCATCAAATTGACTCCTTTTACTAAAAACTCAATAATTTTTAGTAAATTTATAGAGATGTGCAACCATCACCAGAATTGAACTTTAGAACATTTTTATCACTCCAGAAAGATCCCTTGCGTTCATTTGCAGTCCCAAGTCCTTTTCTCCCACCCCTCACTTATCCACAGCCAGCCTGGGAGAGAGAGGATTCCTTAATATCTCCTTCTGCCAGTGTGTAGTTTTTTTTCCTGGTTGATCTGTTCACTGAAGGTGCAGCCCAGATCCAGACTTTATAAACAAGGCCTCCATTCCAAACCTCAGCTCAGAAAAGCCCAAAGGGTCATCCTCCATCCCCAGTACCTGCTTAAACTTAAGTCCCCAGGTTCTCAAGATGACAATTCCCACCCTCTCCACTGGCAGCCAGTGTCAGCATCACTCTCATTCTCAGTTCCCACTTGGTCTCTAGCACTTGGGATTTCACTTTTTCTTTTAAGCTTGATTATGCCCTTGAGAAAAACTGTTTTATTTCTATTTCCTCTTTCCTTTCTAGATATTTGTAGCGAAAGGGTTTTCAGGTTATATTACTTTACTACCCAGCTAAAAGTCTTTGACCCACTCCAACTAAAGAGTTGTCTTCATTTCTCCACTGAAACTACATTTGTCAGTGATGTGGAACATTGCCAAACACAATGGATTCTCAGTCTGCGTCTTACCTTTCAGCAGTAAATGACACAGCTGATTACTCCTGCTTTCCTGAAATTCTTTTTCCATCTAGTTTCAGGATGCCACACTGTCCTGGCTAATCTCTAGCCTCACTACTCCTTTTCTCATTGTGTTTTGGTGGCTCCTACTCTGACTTCCTTTTAAATATTGGTAAGCGTCAAGATTCAGTCTTCTATACTCAACACTCACTCACTAAGTGATTTCATCTAGTCCCATAGTTTTAAATAATATCTCTATACTGAACACCCTCAAATTTGGATTTCTAGTCCTGATATCATTCTTCAGCTACAGATTTGTATGTACAACTGCCCTCTCAACATCTCTCCTTGGTAGCTAGTAGCTTTCTATTTTTTTATTTCTATATATTTCAAAACCTACTCTGCCATCTTCACTGTAAGTCTCCCCACTACTAGTAGCTTTCTTAACTGTAATGTACAAAATACAGCCCTTCATTTCACCCCCAAAATCTGCTTCTCAAATATTTTTCACCTCAGTAAATAGCACCCAGTTTCTTAAACCAGCAGGAGGTACCCTGAATTCCTTCCTCTCAACTCACATCCAGTCCTATTGACTCTACTTCAAAATGTACCCCAAATCTGACTATTTCTCATACCTATACTACTACCATCCTAAACCAAACCAAGATCATTTCCTACCTGAACCACTGCAACAATCTAACAGGACTCCCTACTTTTACTCCTTTTTTTTTTTAAGGAGGGCTCGGCTCACAGTGGCCTATACGGGGACTGAACCGGCAACCTTCGTGATATTAGCACCACACTCTAACCAACTGAGCTAACAGGCCATCCTACCCACCCCCCACTTTTACTCATGAATCCAGCAAGGTGACCTCTTTTTCAAAATAAGTTTTTTAAAAATTATTAGAAAATGGGGAGAGCATATGCAAATTTTTTTCAAGTAATATTTTTAGTAATCACATTTGTGATAGTGTTAGTGTTGTTGTACTGAGACTATTGTGTATAATAAGAATAAAATAAATGACAAATTGTGGCATATTCCAACATTCTAATTCCATCATCCCCATAGCCTTAAGAACCAAGATTCTTGGTGTGAAAGAAAAGAGATACAGATATAATACAGAAGTTCTGCAGTCTTGAATTTGAAATACAAATTTAAACTAATGATGTATTTTATCTTTAATAAATGTAGATATGTATTTCTTAGCTATATCCACTGAAAAAGCATAGAAAGTGGCCAATTAGGTAGCAATGAGCATTACTAGTCCTCAGATTACAGTAAAAAAACATCGTTTCTTGCCAAAAAAATAAAGGATTTCTTGGGGAAAAAAATGGCTAATTCCTGATCAAGGATATAAAATGGATAAGATAAGCCTGGTACATTTTATCATACCTACAGATTACTAGGGCCATGTCAGAAGGACTCAGGAGTCAATGTTGAGACTCCCTTTGGTCAAAGATGGGCATTTTCCATTTCAGTGATGATGATGATAATTATGGTGCTTTGAAACCCATCAAATATGTTTAAAACCATGATTCATACTTATATTAAAAAGAACTGGTCACTGGCTGGGCCGGCCGAGTGGCGTGGTGGTTAAGTGCTGGCTTGGGAAGCCAGCGGCCCCGGTTCAGGTCCCACATAGGAGGGCCAGTGACACTGACCTCAAAAAAAAAGAAAAAGAAATGGTCACTGGTAAATAAAAGATATTTGTGCACTGGTAAATAAAGATAAAGAATCACGCATTTATTCTACATGAATTGCACAATTGGTAGCCAAATAACAGGTGTCAAGAACTGTCTACATGGTATTCAAACAAATGAATAGAAAAGAAAAAAAATTAGAGTATCACCATTTTGTAAACACAATAAATTAACATACATATATGTTAAGAAACAATAACTGCTAACATTACAAAAACAGAAAAAGTAGGATATTATGTGCCTCTTACAGTCTTGCCCCACACTACCCAAAGGGATCAAACATAAATCTAATCTCTGAATCCAGCTGCCAATTTGCAGGAAATACAGAAGAAAGAGGAGCATATTGAACTGTAACATGAATATTCAACCAGGAGAATCCAGACTGTGGGAAACTCTTCAGGTCAATTGCCTTGTGTTCTTCAATGATAAATAGTAAGAAAAAGTAAGAGATAAAGAGGGAACCTATAGACTTAAAAGACAATCAAGTTGGTTTTTTTAATAGGCAAAACTAAACTGTGGTGTCTAGGGGTGTATCTTTAAGTGTAAACTATTTTTAAAAACACAAGAAAATGGTTACTATAAAAGTTAGGATAGGGCTGGCCAACTGGCTCGTTGGTTAAGAGTTCGCTTGGGGCCGGCCAAGTGTCTTGTTCATTGAGATTTGGCTTGGGAGCGCGAGCTCTGAGCAGCAGGGCTGCCGCTTCAGATCCCACTTGGGCCACTGATGTTGCGCCTTCTGTAGCTAAGATGGTGAACAACAGCTCAGACCTGGAGTTGGGCTGCCAAGAGTCGCCGATGATGGCATAGGCTGCAGCTGGGCTGCCGTAAGCTACCATGAGTGGCCGGCAGCCAGCTTGAGTGGCGGGCAGCCAGCGTGAGTGGTGGGTGGCATGAGCTGCTGGGAGCCGCCATGAGCCACCGTGAGCTGCCGTCCAATGGCCAGCGAACCCTCTGCCTCAGCCGGGAAGAGAGCAATGATCACAATACCAACATGGGCCAGTGAAGCAACGTCCTCCCCAATTAGACTGAAGAACAAAAGGACAGCAACTTGTCTGTTCCCCTTCCCCGATTCTCCAAAGCTGTTCCCTCCCCCAATTCCCCAATAAAATCTTTAAAAAAAATAAAAAATAGGGCCGGCCAAGTGGCGCAGTGGTTAAGAGCTGGTTTGGGACGCCAGCGGCCCCAGTTCGGATCCCACGTGAGGGCCAGTGACACTGCCCTCTAAAAAAAAAAAAATTAAAAACACATTAAAAAAATAAAAATTAAAAATAAATAAAAGGATAATGGTTATTATGGGGGGAGGGAGAGATTTATCATTAAATTGGAGCACATGGAAGGGGCTTTTGGGATGCATGGCAGAGTTCTATTTCCTTTTTTATTTTTTAATTTTTTTTATTGGGGAACACTGTATTTTCCAGGACCCATCAGTTCCAAGTCAAATAATTGTTTCAATCTAGTTGTGGAGGGCACAGCTCCGTAGCCCATGTGGGGATTGAGCTGGCAACCTTGGTGTTGTGAGCACTGTGCTTTAACCAACTGAGCTACCGGCCGCCTCACTATTTCTTGATCTGGGCTGTAATTACAAGGGGGATCACTTATAATAATTTACTAAGACATACATGTGTATGTTTTTTTTGTTTGTTGTTTTTTAGAGGGCAGTGTCACTGGCCCTCATATGTGGGATCCAAACCGGGGCCGCTGGCATCCCAAGCCAGCTCTTAACCACCGCGCCACTCGGCCAGCCCCATTTGTATGATTTTTGTATGTTTTATATTACATTGAAAATATCCATCACATAAACAAACAAATAAATGGGAACATTACTCCCCAGCTTAAAACTCCCCAATGGCTTCTCACTGCAACTAAATCAAATTTCTACTTCTTACTATGGCTTACAAAGCACTGCATGATATGGCTCCTGCCTATGTTTCTACTTTATCTCCTCCACTCCCCACTCTGCTAGCCAGCCACTCTTATCTTCTTGCTCTTCCCCACATCCACCAAATTAATTTCTCCATCAGAAACCTTTGCACTTGTGCCCACCACCTAAGACACTCTTCCCCCAGATCTTTGGATGGCTCCCTTCATCATGTCACTGTTCTAAATATCACTTCAGAGAGGCTTTTGTTGTATTTAAAACAGCTCCCTACCTCCTCACCAATCATTTTCTATATCCTTACTGTTTTCTTTCTTTTTTTTTTTAAATTTATTTATTAGTTTCAGGTGTCTAAAACAATGTAATAGTTAGACATTTACACCCCTCACAAGTGATAATCCCCTCCCCCAATCTACTATCCCTCTGACATCATATATAGCTGTTACAATTCCACTGACTCTCCTCCCCATGCTATACTTCACATCCTGTGACTATACACATATCAAAGTGTAGTTGACATTCAGCACCATTTAGCCTCAGTCAATTAGCCTCAAGTGTACACTGCAGTGGTCAGGCATCTACACCATCCATGAAGTGGTCTCCCTATTAAGACAAATGCCCATCTGATACCCTACAAAATCTTTACAACATTATTATATTCCCTAAACTGTCTTTCATATCCCCATAGCAATATTGTGGCTGCCAATTTGTGCTTTCTTATCCCTTTACCTCCTCCCTCATCCTCAACCCCCTTCCCAACTAGAAACCCTCAGTTTTTCCTCTATATCTCAGACTACTTCTGTTTAGTTTGCTCATTTATTCTGTTCTTTAGATTCCACATATGAGATCATATGGTATTTGTCTTTCTTCATCTGACTTATTTCACTTAGCATAATATTCTTTAGGACCATTCATGTTTTATTTCTTATCTATTTCTTATCTATTCGCCTACTTGTTATCTCCCGCGGACTAGATTGTAAGTTCCATGGGGGCAGAGACTTGGTCTGTTTGTTTACTGCTTTATCTCCAACCTCTAGAATAATATCTGATACATAATAGTACGAAATAAATATATTTTTTTCTTTTTTTTTTGAGGGCAGTGTCACTGGCCCTCATATGTGGGACCTGAACCAGGGCCACTGGCTTCCCAAGCCAGTGCTTAACCACCGCACCACTCGGCTGGCCCAAAATAAATATTTTTTGAGTGGATGGATGAATGAATGAATTCCCTATACTGCTTCTCAGAGCATTCCAACACAAAGGGTTAAGGAGAGCCTCTTAGGCTCTTTCTCCAGGTTTACATTCAATGCTAAAAATGTACATTTTGGACACGCAATAAAAATGTCAGAAAGTGACTCTTCCATTACCACATACCCTACCCACAATTATACTTTCTCTTTGTTTACCAAAAAACAAACAACACTCTAACAGGGATGACTGCCCTCCTGTAACTTCCATGCAAAGACTGGGGTTTATTGGATCATGTACCACCAAAGTTTTAATCATTTATGTGGCTTTCCTTTGAGTATCATCTTTCTTTTCATAACTGGTCACACCCACACTTAACCAATAAGTCCTACTAAGTGCCTGATCCAGAGGAAAGAGGGAAGTCAGAGAAGACAAATAATCCTGAGGTCCCTTCTTCCTGTTCCCTTAGGGTGGGCTCAGTAGGATTGAAATAATTATTGAAGATATATATCTAACCAAGAAAAAAAAACACCTCAAGTTCACAAAAAGAGAAAGAACCCAGGTACTAAGATAGGTCAATAAGGTCAACAGTCCACAGAGTGGACATTAGCAGCACCTGTAACCTGGAAACATAAAAACAAAATACAAAAAAGTGTGGGGAAGAGGAAAAGGGATCTAAGAGAAAGGCAAAGAAAAATTAAAAAAAAAAGAAATAGAAATGGGCCCTTATCCATTCCTAATCTTTCCAGTTGCATCAGACAAATTTTAGGTTTACAAATACCTACCTCTGCATCTGAACAGTGGAGCTAGGCCCGTTCTGTACATCTCCTTGGCCAAACTGGCCATATGCACCCTGGCCACCAGGGGCCTGTGCTATCGACGCTGGAGGTGCCCCTGAAGAAGATGGGGCTCTTGACACACCTGAGGGTAAAGGACAGAAACTAAGTGATTGGGAAATGACTTTCTCCTCCATACTGAGCAAGCAATGCAAAGCAAGGATCAATAGTCTCAGACCTTCACTGGCCCATTGCTACAGCTTTGTAATGAAAAGGACAGCATCAACATGTAAATCTGGCTACAGCAGGTTCTGAACACTGATGACCACTAGAGAACCTCCACTGTCCTAGACAAGTATATTACAAGAGAAGCTGTAGCCAAAGCCACAATAATGCCAGGGCCTCCTATGATTACCGTATACTGGCACTCAATCCAGGACAGTCTAATGTTCTTACCCCTAGACAAAAAGTCAGCTCTTTTAGGAAAAGATCTTCCTCCAGAACCTAGAAACTTAGAGCATATATGAAAAAGGTGGCATAGAAGATGACCAAGTAATATACTGGGCACCTCTTGGGGAGACTATTCTGCCAACCCTCTCTTCATATATTCTACTTATCCTAAACATTTTCTTTTCATCCACTTCTCTAACTTTTCACTCTCCCAATAGCACATGGCTCAGCAAAATGTTCCCATAGGTTGGAGACTTTGTTTCTGCCCAATAGTTCAGTCAGAAGATTTGGCCTGCCCTCCCATTACTGCCGCCACCTATGTCTTCACAAAAGCTGGACTCCATCCTTTCCATTCATCAGATCTGCTATGAAAGCTACTTCTACCATCCCACTCATCCTTCCTGCATATTATCCCCAATCCTTCCCACATGAAATGCAAGAAGAAAGCAATTAGTTACTTGACACATCGCTTTGGAAATGTTGCTGACCCCTGTTCAAACATTTCTTTTTCTTTTGTTCTGCCCTTAGTAAAGACTGGATACTACAGAACCTACCCACAGGGACATGTTAATCTGAACCTGCTACTAGTCATCACTAGAACCAGATATGTTTTCCTCTCAATAACAAAGCTTCCTCTTGAGGCAATGCCAGACTCCATCTTGATAAGCCAGGACTAGACAGATCAGAGATGGACTCTGTCCCTCCAAAGTCCTAACCCAGAATAAGCCTGTTCCAGGGACCTGAGACCTAATCTTATCACTTCATGAATTTTTTTTCAAAGCTATAATTAAAATGGTAATAATGCTAATACTTCATTTCCCATTTCTCAGCAATGCCTCCTTGGTGCCTTCATATCTCTTTATGGAATTTACTCCCTTAAAAAGTATAGGGCTGGGCCCGCTGAGTGGCGCATTGGTTAAGAGCTGGTTTGGGACACCAGTGGCTCTGGTTCGGATCCCACATATGTGGGCCAGTGACACTGCCCTCTACAGCTAACAACAGCTCCACCTGGAGCTTGGCTGCTGTGAGTCCCTGGGCTGCCATAGGCTACAGTGAGTGGCCGGCAGCCAGCGTGAGCGGCTGGCAGCCAGCGTGAGCTGCCAATAGCTGCAGTGAGCAGCCATCCAGAGGCCGGCGACCAATCTGCCTCATCCAGGAAGAACACAATGACGATACCAACATGGGCCAGTGAAGCAACGTCCTCTGCAACTAGACTGAAGAACAAAAAGACAGCAACTTGTCTGTTCCCCTTCCCCGATTCCCCAACGCTGTTCCCCGCCCCCAATTCCCCAATTAAAAAAAAAAAAAGTATAGGGCCGACCGAGTGGCGCGGTGGTTAAGCGCTGGCTTCCCCGGTTCGGGTCCCACATATGAGGGTCAGTGACGCTGCCCTCAAAAAAAAGTATACAGCATGTGGCATACCCTAAGTCCTCAGCTAGCCTAACCAAAGATTGCTAATAATTTTCTAAAAGGCCCTTATGGATAATCTGTAGAGTACCAGTTGCTCTTCTTGAAAAAGTAATGTAAAAGCCAAACAGTGATTTTAAGGTAGCACCAGATTAAGTCTTCTCTTATTGCCCTGATCTTACAGAGCCTCTAAGAAGCAGAGGAAACAAAGGGAAAAGAATGGTATCAACAGGAAGATATGAGAGGCACCAAAAATCAGGCACACAAACACTGCACTTTTCACCCATGAACTAGCTCCCCATTTCCTAGAGTCATTTATAGATAAAACCATTGGTCTAATGATAGGCACTATCAATATACTTGAGAAATAAGTAATTTCAGGAAGACTTTAGGTCAATAGGAAATATTCAATCCTGGTCACAGGCTCTGGAGGAGCTATGACCACAGCCCTTCCATTCATCTGTGAATAATGCAGCCAGGTGAGACTGCACAGGGTGACACCCACAGGAAAGGAAGTGCCATTGAATATGGAAGATGTGCTCCTACTAGAGGTCTTAAGGCAGAAACATAGTCAACAGGCAAAGCCAGACTGCCCACAGGGCTCTCAGTGACCAAGATGTCCCTCGATCCGAATCATCCCAGTTCTCTAGGAAACAGGGCAATACAACCCAACCAAAAGACTGATTCCCCTCCTTAGCTCAAAGCAAACTTGGAAACGTACCTGGGGGAGGTGTTTGCTGATAGCCTGGTACTGGCCCATTGTGGGCTCCATAGGGGGTGGCAGGGGCTGTGGACCCTGGTTGCCCACCATAGCTGGATTGATGATACCCTGGGTAGACAGGCTGAGGCTGCCCAAATGGCGGCACAGGTGGAGCTGACTGGTTGACGTTCATTATGAGAGCATCCCCGACTCGGTATCACCTATTAGATGAGAGAGAAGAAATTAGTCAAAATCAACTTTCTAAAAAGAGAGCAACTATTCAGGGTAGGAAGTTCAGATAAAAAAGGATTGACCTTATCAAGTAGTGATCAGCCTAATCATTCCCACACTACCACAGGATCTTTGTAATTTTCTGCCCCAGCCGGTAGCCAGATTACTTCCTCAAAGTAAGGATTTTATTACTGAACCCCATGCTTTGTCACTGCCAAGAAGATATAAATTTCAACTTGAGATAGGTCCATTGGAATGGATCAACAGCCTCCACTCCCCAATGGTATGATTTCTAGTGTCTAGACACACAAGGAGTCCTGCCACTGATGAACTACTGTGATACTGCAGGTAAATGAAACAATGTTCCCACTTTCCAGTCATTCACTCTAGCATCCATTCATTCAACAAACGCTGATTACCTTCTAGTGTGCTAGTCATTTTTAATCACACAAGCTACATGTCTAAAACACAGCAGGTAAATTCCCTCCCCCTCAAAAGATAAGTTTTAGAATAACTGATTAGAGAAATAACATTCTTTGGCTAAACTGCAATAATCCAAATGCTACTCCATCTCCAGTCTTCCCACCAAAAGAGTGGACCTTACAACTGAAGCATTAAAATCATTAAACATAAAGGATACCTAAACTCTAGCAAGGTACCAGATTAGAACTGAGTGCAGGCCAGGCACAAAAAACTTCTCACAAAAACCTAACCAAGGGAGCAGCAAAGTTAGATTTCATGGAAAAAGATTATTCACGCTATCCATCAAGCAGAGGGAGGGACTATGAGTATTCCAAATCCCAATGCATTCTTCCAACTCTCCTGTTTCTGCTCTCCTTATATACTTGTCATGAATCTAGGCCACCACTAAAATTATTACAATCTTGCCCAGCAGCAGAGGAATTAAGTAGAGGGCCTTTCCTGGGTCCTTCCAAGAGCAGGACTACCTACTCACATCTACTCTAAAACAGCCTTATCATTTCAACTATCCTATAGATAGAAGGGGCCAAGGAAGCAGGAGATCTCACAGCAGCTGGCAGTGGAACAATGGGCCTCTCCCCTTGGCTAGGAAGGATCATCTTGACTCTAGAAAAGCTGAGCTGCTACTGGACCAGGACTCTTTAGACTCAAAGCCATCTCAGGCGTTGTTCTTCCAAATCCTAAACCTTACATGGGTCACAACACTAAGCTTAACAGATGATCCCCTCCCTTGCATCTTCCTAAAGTCAGTATGGGGGTGGGGGGGGAGAGGAAAACAGCTTCTGCTCCAGGAAATAATTCCCCCAAACACACGTAAGAGTTTGGTGCAGGCTCAAGTTTCTATTCCCTTCTGTGTGTCGGACAGTCGAGGGTGACAACCAGGGGGCGGGGCAAGCTTCCTAGAACTCTGAAAGTAGTCGAGCTGTGGAAGATGGGAGTGCTGGGGATCGAGACTGAGAAGCCAAGCCAGCTTCTTGGGCCACGATGAGACAGGAGGCTGATCCATTAAGCATGGAGCTCGAGCGTCTTGCGCCCTTCAACAGTCTCGGGGCAGGAAGAGGGAGCCGGAATCTGGGCCGGCAGGAGATGGGAGGGTAGGGTCTAAGACTGATCCTGGATTGTGGGTGCGTGAGGTGAGGGTCTCTGACCGGGTACCGCCCCCGGGCTCCTCCCTTCGCAGACTGAACCCCGATCTGGCTGGTGATACCCCGGCCTCGCCCCGTCTTTCCTACCCACCAAGCTCCCGATGCCACTCCTCACCCGGCTCCAGATCCAGGTTCGACTTCGTTCCTAACGTCAAGGCTCCCAGGCTCCACTTCCGGTTCCGAGGGGGCTGGCGCGTCGTCTCCGGAAGTCCCACCCCCCATGCTCCAGTGGCGGGCCACTCCTTCTGCCACGTCTACTGTAGGCACACTCCCAGGAACCCGGATGCTGCGCGTGCGCCACTTTCTGCTTCCATCATGGCCGCCCCCTTGGAGGCTCCGCAGATTCTTATGCATTTCCGCTTCCCCTCCCCCCACCCAAGATATCGTGGTCAGTTTATGGTCCAACCAGCTAAGATGCGATTGTGAAGACTAAGTCAAACTATCTAGTAACGACCCCTCAATCCGCCTATGACACGTTAGTGACCTCTGACCTAGAGTCCCGCGTCCACTTCCTGTTGACCCCTGACGCCATTGATTTCCGTCTTCGAGTTGGTTCTCACCCACGACCTTTGCAGGTTATGAGATTTGTGGAATTTATGATGGTAAAGGGCACTAACTGTGCTTTCGGGCTTCACATGTTCCAGTTCTGACTCTGTAGTTCGCTAGCTTGGAAAACTTAATCTCTGCCTCAGTTTCTTTCATCCGTAAAATGGAGAGAATACTAAATGCCCTTCTAATAATAGTTTGTTGAAAGGATGGATGTAGACAGGTCACATAAATTGCCTGGCACCGTAGTAAGCGCTCAGTAAAGATCAGCTGTTATCAGTTAACCATTTTTATTCAGCGCCTTGATTTAGATGCAGACTATGCCCGAGCCCGATGATCTCTGTTCTCAGAATGCCTGCAGCATGTATGGAAGAGCTAGTTTATGGAGTAATTATTATTACTCGTAGTGTACTAATCTTTGTAGAATTTTAAAATTTATACATTACTTCATTTAATCCTTTTTTATATTTATTCATTTAGTAATTGGGTTGTCGGAAAAGTCCTGATACATTTTTGCAACGAAGAACAGAAAAAATACCTCACGGCTTTTCCAACAACCCAATGTCTGTGCCAAGCCATGTTCTTGGTTATCGGAATACAGTAATGAAAAAAATCTTGTTCTCATTGTTGACAGTAAATATTAGTTATTCTGAGGCAGAGAGTGGTTTATTTATTTAAAAAAAAATTGCATTTGTAGTCTGCTGGAAACTGTATTAGGCATTTAAGTATGCTTTAGTAAATGGGCAGATTGTTCCTGTCCTCAGGAGTCAAAGTCAGTGATTCTCAAAGTGTGATCCTGAGGTCAACGGTATCAGTACCACCTGAGCAACTGTTAGAAATTTCAGGGCTGGCCAAGTGGCGTAGTGGTTAAAAGCTGGCTCGGGACACCAGCAGCCCCAGTTCGGATCCCACTTATGAGGGCCAGTGACACTACCCTCTAAAGCTAAGATGGTGAACAACAGCTCCACCTGGAGCTGAACTGAGCGAATCCTAGTGA
This sequence comes from Aselliscus stoliczkanus, assembly GCA_033961575.1. NCBI lineage: Eukaryota > Metazoa > Chordata > Mammalia > Chiroptera > Hipposideridae > Aselliscus > Aselliscus stoliczkanus. The sequence goes on from CM066729.1 coordinate 133,611,770, forward strand.
CAGCGTAGCTGCAGCCCATGCTGCAGTGGGCTGTCATAAGCTACAGTCAATGGCCGGCAGCTGGGGTGAGCTGCCCATAGTCACCGTGAGCAGCCATCCAGAGGCCAGCGACCAATCTGCCTCACCAGGGAAGAGCGCAATAATAATACCAACATGGGCGAGTGAAGTGACGTCCTCCACAACTAGACTGAAGAACAAAAGGACAGCAATTTGCCTGTTCCCCTCCCCCAATTCCCCAATAAAAATCTTTAAAAAAATTTCAGACGCACCCTAGACATACTGAATCAGAAACTCTGGAAGTGGGGTCCAGCAAGTTATGGTTTAATAGGCCCTCCAGATGATTGCTTTTGCACACTGAAGATTGAGACCTACTAGTCTAGGTTAGTAATTTGCTAAATTCAATTAATATTCGTGCCAACCTGCCCTAGGCTGGGCCCTTTGCTAAGCATTTTCACATAATTTATTCCATTTAACTCTCATATTAGCATAGGAAAGTTGGTATCTTCTGTCTTGCTTAAGGTTGCACTCCAAGTAAGTGGTAGAGCCTAAATTCATAATTTCTTGAGTATGAGGCTGATGTGTTGTATTTTATTGCTTTCTGTATCCCCACTCTGGTTCTCAGTCTTGGCTGCACATTAGAATCATCTGGAGTGCTTTTTAAAATGACAATACCAGGTACCAGAATCCCTAAAGCTGAAGCCTGAGCATCATTTTACATATATAGTTATATAGAGAGATATATAGATATACATTATAGATAATTTATAGATTATTTCATTACACAATCATCTAATCCTATATGCTGTCTTGTTTTAGGGAACTAGTAGCTTTAAAACTTTGCCAGGTGAATCTAATGTTCACTGAGGGCTAATTGAAAGCCACTGGTATAGTACAATGGCTCACATGTAGCTAGCACTCAACAAATGTTTGAATGGTGAATGAATGGATATTTACATAATCTTTACTAATGAGGTCAAGTAACTGCCCAAGATCAGACAGCTAATAAATGATGGAACGAGAATCCAAGTTCAGTTCTGACTCTATATCCCAAGTGTTTTCGGTGACTCCATCATACACTAAGGCAAACAGCATTTGGCACACTAGCAGAACAGCTGTTCCAGGAAACTGTAGCCTTTGATAATTACAATTAGAGCACCATAATGTTATGTTTTATAACAGAAAGAGGTTTCTTAACATAGGGCATATTCATGTAATGGAAACCTAAAAATAATTAGGGATTTTATTTTTAACACAGGTTGGCATGTTTATACACACCTATCTATGTCACCCTTTCATGACCACCTATGTATTGTAAAAAGTAATTCAGCAAACATTTATTGAGCTCTATTTGCATCAGTCATATAAACAAGCTATAATGCCTGAGAAATACAACAACAGAAATATGCTGATACATCTGTTGCCTAGAGGAAGGAAGCCCTATTGAATAGGTAGGGAGTTGGAAGATGGGCAGGAAAAGCTTTATGAAAGAGGCACAACAGTTTAGTTGGGGCAGAGCTAATCAGAATTCCTCTACATTGCACCCAGCACTGCAATGGGATATAGGTCTCTATTTTGATTAATAGGTAAATTCATGCAGAAAAGGGGCACTCTTTTCTGGGGAACTTGCACTTGTGGAACAAACCCAGCCATCCCTCGCTTTGGCATTAACACCCCTGATAATGCCACTTTGAAATGAGCTTTGGAGGAAAACAGTTGGAATTAGTCCATGATCCGATTGGGAGGCACAGTCCCTGAAAGGGTTCACATGAGTTATAGAGCCCAGAAAGCTAGTACTCGGAGTTCTGAGTCAAAGGCCCATGCAGGAGAATGGGGGACAGGAGAGGACAGCGTTTTTACTATAATTAGCTCTGGGAGTAAGGCAGTGAGGGGGAGGGAGAGGAGTACAGCCGGCAACTATTTTGAGCACAACTCCGATTGACAGGACACGTGTGCTGGACTGTACTGATCTCAGGGCCAAGTTGCCTGCCTGTGGTGTGTGGTGTGTGGGGGGGAAAGGCCTGGGGCAGCAGGAGCAGGACAGCCAGACAGGCCGGACGGGGTACCAGCACCTCGACTTCTCTCACTAGGACACTGTCCAAACTCCGAGGGCTATTGGCCAAGCTGAGCGATGGGTGCTGAGGAGGAGGTGCTGGTCACACTGTCAGGGGGAGCCCCCTGGGGCTTCCGACTTCAGGGGGGGGCCGAGCAGAGGAAACCCTTACAGGTGTCCAAGGTAAGGGAGAGCCCCTATATTGAGGTTTCAGGGAAAGGGAGAACCCAAGGGTACCTTGGAAGAGTCATGTGGTGGCCTTTATGGGGCAGAAGTGGGAGGCTGTGAAGAACAGGAGTTGGGGTGGATAGGTGGGCTGGGAAGCATGTTTATGTTTGGTGGGGGGAGTGTTGTCTGAGTGCAGGCTTCTTGTGGGGGGCTATTAGAAAAGGGATTCCTGGTTTCTGATAGCAGAGAAAAGGTGTCTCAGTTCCCTGTGGCACCATAGTAGCAGAGGCCCAGGTCTGGCTGGCCAGTCTTTGCTCCCTTGGGTCAGTGCCTCCTGTACTCCAAACTACAGGAATGTAGGGAAGGTTCTAATTTCTAACTAAGCTGATATGTGATGAGCTGAATTTGTCTCGCCTAGCCCAGCCCAGCCCAGCCCTGCCCTGCCCTGCCCTGCCCATGCCTTCAGTGCTCTTCTTTGCCTATGTCAGATCCTTTCTCACTAGGCAAGACTCTTTTTTTGGTGCTAGGAGGGTAATGGCAAGATCTGGCCTGTCAGAGAAAGTTGTTACCCTTTTGGTTTCACTGTACAGGCTTAATTTTCTCAGTTATACAATGTGGGTGATAATAGTACCTACCTCATAGGACCATTCTAAGGATTAAATGCAATAATACCTGTAGAATGCTTAGCACCATGCCTAACATTTAGTAAGCACTCAATAAGTGATAGCCACCATGGCACACATACATACACATAATCACCATCTCCCAGTATCTGCTGGATTCCCTCCAATCTGGAATACTGTTCTAAAACCTCAACTACATAGATAATAGTGCCTGGGATTCCAAGGCCTAGGAGAGAACTATTGTCTCATGTAGATATTGCTGCTGGAGGAAAATCTTGGAAAACCACCATTCTAGTACCTCCCGCTACAGCTTTTCCCAAGCCTCTCATTTGGTGATTACCCTACTTCCTCTTATATAATGTATAACTTCCTGCACTCTGTATCTTCTTCCCTCTAGATAGACCCCTGTAACTGCAGCCCCATGCCCCTCTCCACCCTTTGTTACCCTGCAAAGTAAAATCCCTCCCACACATGGGGCCTTCCTCTCCTAACTCCTTTCATTCTATTCCCCCTTGGAGGCCCTGTCTCACCTACAGTCTCTCCTCCAACACCTTCTCAGATCCGAAGACGGAGCCAAGCTGGAAGAGCAGGACTCCGAGAGAGGGACCAGCTTTTAGCCGTTAATGGAGTCTCCTGTACCAGCCTCTCTCATGCCAGTGCCATGAGCCTCATTGATGCCTCAGGGAATCAACTTGTCCTCACTGTGCGGAGGTATGGACTCCTTCTACCCCACCCACCCGCGTTCCCCCTAGTCCAGGGCTCCCCTTGACTGACAGCCCTGTATCTCACGGGCCTGGCTTCAGCAACCAACAACAGGACCCATTTCTGCTTGTGCATTAGTGCTGGAGTATAGATGTTAGGGTAGGCCTCCCAAAGGGCTTGAAGGTATCTGTATTTAAGGGATGGAGGTGTCAAGTGGGTATCTGAGTGTGTGGGCCTCCTTCAATCCCTTGCTTGTCTCATCATCACATCTTCCAGTGAGTTCATTTCCATTCAGAACCCTCTAAGCACATTTGCCTCCCAGTTTGTCTTCAGATCTTCACTCTTCTCAGCCCAGCCATTCCTCCTATATGCAAGTCCCTTCCTTTCCCTTACCGCCTTCTCCCTCTCCCATCCCCTTCAGATCTCTCTAGCTGTCAGTCAGCCAGCCCATTTCTCAAGTTCTGTCATCTTTCCCACCCAGGGTAGAGGACGAAGTGCCTTTGCGATCTCCATCCCCTGGTGAGCTTCAGGTGCTGTCACCCTTATCTCCGCTGAGTCCTGAACCCCCTGGTGCTCCAGTTCCCCAGCCTCTTCTGCCTGGGAGTCTCCTTTCACCCCCGGACAGTGAGGCTTACTATGGAGAGACAGACAGTGATGCTGATGGCCCTGCCACCCAGGAGAAGCCCCGCCGACCCCGCCGCCGAGGCCCCACAAGGCCCACCCCTCCAGGAGCTCCACCTGATGAGGTCTACCTGTCTGATAGCCCTGCAGAGCCGGCACTCGCTGTCCCTGGCCCTTCCAGCCAGGGTGACAGCCGTGTGAGCTCCCCATCTTGGGAGGATGGGGCAACCCTTCAGCCTCCGCCAGCTGAGGTCCTGCTGCTGCCCCATGGCCCCCTCCGGCCTGGGCCTCATCTCATCCCTATGGTGGGGCCTGTTCCCCACCCAGTGGCAGAAGATCTTACTACCACCTACACCCAGAAGGCCAAGCAAGCCAGTGAGTGCCTGAACCCTTTTCCCTTAGCCAGGATCTTTCAATCTGAGCCCTAAATCTACCCTTCATAGCCATACCTTATACTTCCCTTGGATATAATCTTGGGTACAAATGGAGAAGAGTAAGAGGGGAAGATAATTAATCTCATGATCCCCATTATTTCTGCTGTTTGAACTAGTATGGCACAAAGGTACAGGTGGTTCAACCCAACCCTAGAATAGGGTAAGCAGGGAAGTTGGAAAGGGACATGAATCAAAGATGGGTTTGCTTGTTGTTGTTGCTATAATTTTGCAAGGTGTCAGACATAGGGCAGGGAAATATTTGGAAGCAGGGAAGGGCTGTTAATTGCAGGCAGGGAATCAGAGCCACCTTTGACATTTGTAAGTTCAGTTAGGATTCCTGGGGCCTGGGAGGCTATGGGAGACTCATGAGTCCCTAGGGAGTCATAGGGGGAGGGATCTTCAGCTCCTTATCTCAGGCGAGAATGTGGGCCTCGACAGAAAAAGCCAGTTCCACTTATCTCAAGCTCTCTGCTATTTTTGATGTGGGCTACAGAACAAGGTCTAAGAGTGAACTTTTCCCCTGTCCTATACTTCCCACGTCTCTCCCCCAGAAACCTTTCTTGTCACCTTGGAAATCTCCATATTACCCCTCTAGTTCTCATCTCTTGTTCTTCCCCTCCACCATTCTGATTCCTGATCCATAGAATTTTGTGTCTCTAAGTCTGGATTAGAGGCTAAGGACATGACAGTTTAGAGTCTGACATCCCTGAAAGTGTCCAGTATACCACAAAGAAATTCCAGATGCATGCCCAGGATCCCATGCGTATCCCCAATTCTCAGTTTAGCCCCCTCTCCTTTCCCATCATGCTGGATGAGAATGTAGTTAGTGGCTTAGGGATATTTTTAGCCAAGCAGACCTCATTGTCCAGTGGGGTAAGGTGTGGGGGGAGGGAAGACAGGTGCCCACGTCCATCACACTGGGGCTTGTGGAGCAGGCAGACAAGAGAAGGGAGGGGGCCAGGCTCCAAAAATAGCATTGTGAGCTCATTCAGCTGCCAGCTCTGGGGAGAAGACAAAGGGGCTTTAAAAGGCATGGGGGGTGGCTCAAGCTGGTCCTGCTCCAGCCAACACTGCCGTTCCGGCATGGAGACCTTTGAGCCCATCAGCCAAGAGCCCCTCAGCCAACAGAGCTTCGACAAAGCTTCAGGCCCAGTTCCTGAACTCCAGGACCCATTCTATGCAGGTACTACCTTCCCATAACCAACAGAATTCTGGGACCTAGAATGGAGGGGAATATAGCTACAGTTTAGCACGGGAGATCTGTGCAAAAGGTCTTACTCCCTTATCTCTTTTTTCTTTTTGCCTTCCTCTTCCTTTTCTAAGGAAAGTTTCATGGCCCCTTTCTCAGAATGGGCTGATGCTATAGTCACATGTGAAAGGGTTTGTGACCATATAAGTTATAGAAAACTCATGGGGGAGAGAATGTATGAGAGAGAGAGGTGTGAATAATCTATGAATACATTAAGTCCTGTATGTGGGAGTCTGTGGGAGATAATATGGGTGAACAAGAAAGTGTCTGTGTACATGTGTAATTAGTGTCAAGAAAGCTTTGATAGTATGGTTACTCATAGTGGGACTTAGGGCTGCCATTAAATGCTAAATTTATCTACATTATCTCACTTAATCCTCATAGCAACCCTATGAGGTAGCTATTATCATTTTCATTTACAGATGAGGAAACTGAACTTCAGTGAAGTAACTCTCCCATGAATCAAAAACCTAAACCGAACTCCAACTCTAGAGCCTGTCTCTCATTCAGTTCTATTCTGTGGTCTAAACGTTGGGATGGGCAGAATGAGAGCCCCAATTGCAAAGAGCTTGGTATCTTGAATGGAAAGTAGATGGAATTTCAAGAATTTTCAGGAGGAACTGGGGATCATGGATCAGAATATCCACGTCCAAAGCAGGGTCCCAGCAGCAGGCAGCCACTCCCACTTCCTGGCCCCACCTCCCAGGCCCCACATGGCATGCAAAGCCCTGCCCTGCTTCCCCTTAATAAGTAGTCCTCTTGTGCTGGCCTGGTAGTAGCTGCCGGAGCTTTCTATCTCCTGGAAGGCTGACCCCCTAAAGAAGACCACCCCACTCCCATTGCCAGCTGGGGGAAAAGGTGAATATATTTAGCTGGTGACCTTGAGGTATCCTAAAGATTTGGAGGGTTGCCTCACAGAGCAGCACTCTGGCTTTTCCTGCATCTGGGACCTGAGGCTATCCCTGGCTGTGAGTGGCAGGTGTGTGAGGTACAGGGGTGTGCTCTTGGAAGGCCTGGCAGTTGGAAGGCCTATATCAGCTCTAAAGTGTTGTCCAAACTGTTAGTAAAAGTCTCTGCAAGGGGAACCTGGGAAGAAGTGCCACCTGGAGTATGCATGTGTGTGAATGTATTCAAGGGACTCTATGCATTTTTGTGTGGGCATATATATGTATTTACATACATGTGTGAACTGGAGTGTATATAAGCTGGGATCTCTGCAAATGAGAGTGAAAAGTACATGAGAAAATATGCTCACAACTGACTTTTACTAGACTCATATTCTTGTTGAAATGATGTGTGGTGGGCGTTATTTCTATGAATGTATATGTGGACTGCATGGTAGAGGTGGGATTATGAATGAAGATCCTTTTTGCTAAGGGGTCCTTTGTGTCCTTATTATAGGGGTAAGGGGATTTGTCCCAAACTCTCAGAGAAGCACCCTATTGTGGTCTCTAAGGTGGGAGAAAAGTGTCCCTTCTCATCTTTTCTCTCCCTGGGACCTGTCTCATCTTTCTGCCTAGGAAGTGACCCCCTGCTCAACCCCATCCCTGCATTACCAGCTGGGAATGGAGGGAGGCTGGGGAGGAATGTGTGTGGAGTGGGTAAGAATACATCTCCGGGAAGATAGGAGCAGAGTAGAGGGAGAAGAGGATATGAGAGCTGTGGTCAGAGTGGTGTCGGGGCAGCCAGCTCGACTCTGCCTTCCCTTCAACTGTCCTTGGTTTCACCTTTCATCCTCCACTCTGCCCCCAAGTCAGAGGACTCTGCCACAGGCAGGAGACATTGTGGGTCAGGACAGTGAAAAGGTAGAAGGTGGGAGGGCTGAGGGAGCTGGCTGCGGTGGAGATGAAAGCCTTGGGGAGTAGGAATAGAAGAGGCTCACTGACCATTCTCCCTCCTGGCCTCCTCAGAACTGCAACGGGCAGAAAGCCTCCAAGAGAAGAGTGTGAAGGAGGCCAAGACCAAATGCCGGACGATTGCATCCCTGCTAACTGCAGCCCCCAACCCCCATTCCAAGGGGGTGCTGATGTTTAAGAAACGACGCCAGAGAGCCAAGAAATACACCCTAGTGAGCTTTGGAGCTGTGGCTGGGACAGGCACTGTGGAGGAAGAAGACGGAGTTCCTCCGACCAGTGAATCTGAGCTGGACGAGGAGGCCTTTTCCGACGCCCGCAGCCTCACCAACCAGTCCGACTGGGACAGCCCCTATCTGGACATGGAGCTGGCCAGGCCAGGCTCAGGTGCAGCAGAGGGACCAGGCCCGGGGCTGGGAGGGCAGCTGAATGAGGCATCCGGGCGAGGGGTCCAGCTCTTTGAACAGCAGCGTCAGCGCACAGCCTCCAGCACCCAGGAGCTGACCCAGGATGGTCCAGCAGCCATGCTCAACGGGAAGGGCCTGCAGTCACCACCTCGGGCCCAGAGTGCTCCTCCGGAGGCGGTTGTACTCCCATCCAGCCCTTCACTGGCCCCTATAACCAGCTCCAGACCCTTACTCCTCGGCGGTGGAGCCCCCACCCCAGCTCCAAGTATCTTTAACCGGTCAGCCAGGCCCTTTACCCCAGGCTTACAAGGTCAGCGGCCAGGTACCACCTCGGTTATTTTCCGGCCCCTGGCCCCTAAGAGAGCAAATGAAAGCCTGGGAGGCCTCAGTCCCGTTCCACCGCCTTTCTTGTCCTCTCCTCAGGGGCCCACCTCTCAGCCCAGCTTCACCTCAGGGGTTTCCAGCTACATGCCAGCCTCCAGTTCCCCCAGCACCCCTCGCTCTTCGGGCTCCGTGACGGCCACCAGCTCCCTGTATATCCCAGCCCCGAATCGTCCTGTTACGCCAGGCGGAACCCCTGAGCCCCCCGCTCTCCCTAGCGCAGCTGCCATGACCTCCACTGCTTCTATCTTCCTATCGGCGCCTCTGCGACCCGCTGCGCGCCCAGAGGCGCCCGTTCCAGGCCCCGCGGCCCCTGAGCTCCCCAGCGCTCGGGAGCAGCGCATCTCTGTGCCAGCTGCTCGCACGGGCATCCTACAGGAGGCCCGGCGTCGAGGGACCCGGAAGCAAATGTTCCGGCCGGGAAACGAGGAGACGAAGAACTCGCCCAACCCGGAGCTGTTATCGCTGGTGCAGAACCTGGATGAAAAACCCCGGACAGGGGGTGCTGAATCTGGTCCAGAGGAGGATGCTCTGAGCCTCGGTGCTGAAGCCTGCAACTTCATGCAGCCACCAGGGGGCAGGAGTTACAAGACGCAACCTCACGTGACATGTAAAACCCCGCCTCCAATGGCTCCCAAGACCCCGCCCCCTGTGACTCCTAAGACTCCTCCCCCAGTGGCTCCCAAACCCCCATCTCGAGGGTTCACTGATGGGCTAGTGAATGGGGCTGCCCCTTCTGCTGGAATCCCTGAGCCACCAAGGCTTCAGGGCAGGGGTGGGGAGCTGTTTGCCAAGCGGCAGAGCCGAGCAGACAGGTATGTGGTGGAAGCAACACCTAGTCCTGGCCTTGGCCCTCGGCCCCGAAGCCCTTCTCCTACTCCCTCACTGCCCCCTTCCTGGAAATATTCACCCAACATCCGTGCCCCACCTCCTATAGCTTACAACCCTCTGCTCTCACCCTTTTTTCCCCAAGCTGCCCGAACTCTCCCTAATAAGGCCCAATCCCAGGGGCCTCGGGCAACCCCCAAGCAGGGCATCAAGGCTCTGGATTTCATGCGGCACCAGCCCTACCAACTTAAAACTGCCATGTTCTGTTTTGATGAGGTTCCCCAGACTCCTGGCCCCACCTCCTCAGGGCCCCCCAAAACTGCCCGAGTCCAGGAGATCCGGCGATTTTCCACTCCCGCACCCCAGCCCACTGCAGAGCCCCTGGCCCCCACTGTGCTTGCCCCCCGAGCAGCCACTACATTGGATGAGCCCATCTGGAGGGCAGAGCTGGCCTCAGCCCCTGTCCTTAGCCCAGCCCCTCCTCCAGAGTCTCCCAGGGGTCTTGGGGCCTCCCCTAGCTCCTGTGGCTTCCAGGTAGCCAGGCCTCGGTTTTCAGCCACCAGGACAGGATTGCAGGCTCATGTGTGGAGGCCTGGGGCAGGCCACCACTGAGCTCCCAGGACCAAGGAGAAGGGGAACATCCAGTTCCTAAAGTTGCTTGTCCTACCCAATCCACCCCCTCTCTCAGGCATCTGGAGGCTGATTTCCCTCCTGCCAAAGATAGTTTTGGAGTTGGTATCCCATCCCCTGGCTTCCTCCTGGCTTCCAACCTCCCTGCTGCTTTCCAACCTAATATCTGTGCTTTGGTATCTGTGCTCCTCTTTGTCTCTGTAGTTTTTTGCCTCCATCTCTGCCTTTATCTCTAGGTCTCTCTACCCATATTCCCCCACTGGTCTCTATTTCTCTACATTTGTGCTTTTCTCTGTGGGCCTCATTTTAACGTTCAATGAGAAGCACACAAAGAAGTTACCACTGAGACATCAAGCAGGAAGCTAACCACCAGGCAGGCAGCAAAGGAGCTGGATTGACCCTTGTCTGCACCAAGTCACTCGCTACTTCTCTTCTTTCCCAAGCTTGGCTGGCATATACCTAGGTGTGTGTATGTGTGCATGTGTATGTGCAAGTGTGTGTGCATATATGTGTTCTTTTGTCTGAGGTTAAGAGTAAGAGGAGAGATCTGAAGACCCAATGTGGGTCTTACCTTTGCACCAATAAAAGAGGGTCAGATATCCCCACACGGATAGTCTAGTGGGGGGAAAGAGATTCAGTAGAACCAAAGACCAGTGTCTGTAGCTGGTATATAGCATCTTGTGAAACTCATGGAGTATGAGAAGACTTGGAGGGCCAGGCAGTTTTATGGACTGAGTTATACCAGCCAGACCAGGAATTCTTCAGGGTTTTAGAAAATGAGTGACTTGAGAGGCCTGTGCTGAGCAGCAAGCACCCAGAAAGTGAATGAAAAGAAAGAAAATATCCTGAGAATGACCAAATCATTGGCTTCGTTGCCTCATGCACATAAGACAGAAAGGAGAAAGAAAAGAGCCATGGTGTGGAAAGTGAAGCAGAGCCAGGAGCAGAGCAGAAATGAATGTAATTGATTGAGCCACAAAGAGGAGCTTGGTGAGGGAGAATGAGAATGGAGTGTCAGCAGAGAGTAAAGTTAGGTAACAAGAAACCAACCATGTACAAGAGGGGGATTGGGGGGAAATGAGGGAGACGAATGTATTTGTTAGAGTGAAGGGGATGATGGGGGGAAGATGTGAAAGTGTGTGCTGTGTGTTGAAAGAACAGTTGGTATCTGTGCTACCTGCTTTGAGTCTATCCCTCTGTCTTCTGCAGCTTGTCCTGACTACCTGGGAAAGGGCAAGGAAACACCCAGAGCCAAACCTCTATCCCTATCCCACAAGTCCTAGCTCTTGTTCCTTTCCAGCTTCAGGTCCTCATTTCTAATCCTGGAGTGTTACGGACTCGCCTCTCACCATGACTACCTTGGGTCACGTTTGCTGCTTGATCTAGAAATTGATCATTTCATTTGCCTATTAGGTGTGAGTCACAGTTCTTTTGTTTATGCACAAGAATAAACGTATACCCCATACCTCCTGTTGCTGTCATCTCTTCTAGGTTTATACCCAAATCCTGATCTCCCCTTGATCTTCCCTAACTCATTCCCTTGATTTGATTCCTGATCTTTCTCCATTCCTGCCCTCCTATTTTTCACATTTTGCTCTTTACCCCTTGGTCTCTTGCTCTTCTCTACCAATTCTGTCCCACTCCTATTTAGCCACTTCCACCATTCCCCTTGGTTCCTTCTCTCTCCATTCCCCATCCAGATTTTCCCTATTTCAATCCCCTGCTCCATATTTCCGGAACTAGGCCTCAGCTTACAGAACTAAGAGAAGTTGGAAAGGCCTTCTGAGCCTTTTGCCATCATTTCCTAGATCCCTGGAGGGAGCCCATGTTTACATGGGAAAACAATGGCTTGAAGTGAAGGTGGGGTGGGAGAGAGAACAACTAGAGAGGGTGGATAGTGTGGATTGAGACTGACAAAAAAAGAGAAGGCACTGGAGACAGAGAATTGGACTTGTGAGAAGTGCCATTGCTCCAGGTTTACCAGCAGGGGGCACATGTGTGCCAATAACCAGGCTCAGGACCCAAATGTTCCCCAGTACACAGTCTCAGAATTCCCAAGGGAGGACCCAAAGCGCATAGGCTATGTCTTCTCCCACTTGGTAGTTTTAGGTACTCAATCACAGGAGACCAAAATTTTGTTTTTTTGGGTTTTTTTTTGGAGAGGGGCGGGGTGATAGTGTTGATGAAATCACAATTTGCTATTTATGTTTTTTCCTCTAATTGCTTCTTTGGGTTGGGAGGAAATGGAAGAGGACAAAAGATGAGGGATCTGGATGCTCAACTGACCTGGAAAGAGGCCAACTAGAGGGCAGGGAGCCCTTTCAGCCCCTAGCTTGAACCTGAAAAGTCCAGGATGGGGAAGGGGCACGGTTAGGAAGAGTAGAGAGCTCACAGACTGATAAAGGGGTATTCTGGGAGCTACAAACACTGCATCCTAAAGCAGCCACAATAGGGTGGTGGTGGCTGCATTGGATGTGCAGCAGCAGCTGGTTCCCGAACCTGAGCAGAAGGTCGAGGGGGATCCAGGTTGTTCACAGGGTTACTGAGGAAGGGGCTGGGCAAATGACATGCTTCTCATAGAGGGCTCTCAAGCTACTTCCTCTGCCCAGAGGCTCCTCTGGAACAATGCAAATGGGACAGTCCACATCCTATGGGGGGGGGGGGTGTTCCCTTTGAAGAAAGCCCCAAGTAGGAATCTCAGAGAGTGAGGCCTTGGTAAGTCAGAACATTCATGCACTGCCTGGGGAGATGTCAGCACCTATCTGGCAGAGTAGGCTGAACTGAGCACCCCAACAGCAGATGGGGGTGAAAAGGCAGAAGCTGGTTAAGTTCCCCACATCTTCCCTTACAGCCTAGGAGGCACTGGGTTTGGTTAATTTGGTCCCTTAACCTGCCAAAATCTGGCCCTCCCAGAGGAAGGATCAAACCATCCAGGAACTTTCAAAGAGTAGTTCCCTTGTGAACATACTTCCCTTCTCCGAACATAGCACTTTAAGCCCTCCCACCCCAAAATGCTCCTACATGTCTCCAGCTGTGGCCTGGATTGGCTCTGAGTGGTTCTCGGGACATGTTCTTCAGGTTCTTGCCCTCCCACTCTGAACCTCTATCTCGTCCTTGCTGCCTGCTTCCTCTTTCCCTCTCAGTTTTCAATTTCTCCCTGAATGCTTCTTTGGATCTCAGACTCGAGGTGCCAAGGGAAAGGAGGTCCCTGGCTCAGATAGCTTAGTGAGAGAACCCCAAAGCCTTTTCCTCTGGTCCTGAGCCTCTGGGCAAGGAGGGCGGGATCTTGGTTCCAGGGTCTCAGTACCCCCTGTGCCATTTGAGCTGTGCTCATCATCTCTATTAATAACCACCCTCCCTCCCCCACTGCCAGTGCTGCCCCCGCCTGCCCAGCTTGGGTTCTTCGGTCACAGTAGCTCAGTCCTCCAAAGCTGCTGGACCCCAGGGAGAGCTGACCACCGTCTGAGCAGCCGGTAAGTCTCCAACTCTGTTATGAGAGGCGCTGGGGCCCATTCTGTTGACTGCTGTGTCTGTGTGTGCAACAGTGATCCATGATCCTGGGATAGTCGCCCCCCTCTCCCATCTGTGCTCAGCTCCCAGCTGTTCAGTTCAGGGGAGCTGCAAAGAGCTTGAAGGAGAGGGGCCCAGGAGGGTGGCAGAAGAGAAATATTGGGGGAGGCACTGGAGAAGTGAGAAGGAGGTCTAAGAGGCTGGATGGAAAAAAAGAACCTGGCTGGCTGAGGCTGAGAGGTACAGGGAGAGTCCATTTAGCAGGTCCTGGACTCTGGCCTCAGCAGACCCCGCTAAGTTAGTAGAACTGCAGATGTGTTGTGAGACAAGATTCAGCAGAAGACAGCATTTTTGCTGAGTGCCAACTTCTGTTAAGGCGGAGCTGGAGTCTGTCTTCCCCCAGCTTGTCCCCCTCCACTGCCAGATATTATTATTATGTTCTTGTCCTCCCTCAATTCCCCTCTGCTATGATATTGCTGAGTTGACATGCATCAAAGTTCAAATGTCCCCTGACACCTGCCCTACTCTCCAGCTCTGGGGTCTGGGGCAGGAGTGACTGAAAGGGAGCAGGGAGCACTGCTGTGACCTCCAGGCCCAATGGAGGAGCAACAACCCCTCCTTCCTGTGGAGGCTGTTTTTGGCTGTGTCTTCTCGACCCTGGCAGAACATTTTTCTGCCCCCCTAGGGGTTGGGGAAGACTGAGGAGAGACCAGAGCTTGGAATGACAGCCCCAGTCTGATATCCCCATGCAAATAAAAGCTTCAAATCATGCCAATGAAACCTGGGTGCATTGCCCTGCCTGTGTGTTATTTGTTTGTTTTGCCCCCTGCCCACCAACACTCTGTGTTCCTAATCCATTCACAGCTCTTTGTAAAACAGTTGCAAAGACGTTGATAGTTTCTGCTCTGCCTCCAAAGAAAAGAGAAGCCCTAAAGCAACAGGTTTTCACTGGTTGAGGGAATATATATTTCTTTGAAAATCTGATGAAATTTTGTTCCCTGAAGTCCTTCACCCCAGGTTAAGCAGTGCTGCCTCTTTGTAGACACTCACCCTTCCCAATCCCTGTCCATCTTCCAACTTCCCTTTCCCGCCCTATCCAGGCTGAATCCACCTCCACAATGCCTCTCTCAGGAACCCCAGCCCCCAACAAAAAGAGGAAATCCAGCAAGCTGATCATGGAACTCACTGGAGGTATGGCATGTCTGCACCTACCTAGGGTGGAACATCTTATTAAGAGCATCTCTGGCCCAAGAATCCCAGAAATATCATGAGGTTATATATGTCTTACAGTGAAGAGACATGCATGAGACAAGAGGAATTCAGGGGTGGGGTAGGATGAGGGATGGTGGTGGTGGTACAAGGAGAAAGGATTAAACTCTGACTATTCGGCCTGCCACACTTTTCACCTTGAAATCTGAAACAATGATATCCAGGCCATACTGCCCAGCGCAGGTCCAAGACAACAGGACTCACAGGTCAGTGAGGTATGTTTAAGGAATGGTTAATTTCCTTCTTTTCCCAAAGCTAGAGAGCCTGTGTAAGTATTTAAAATGGAATACTGCTCAGGCATTTTTCCTGGGGGTAGTAGGAGAACGTGCACGGGATGAGCTCTCCCAATACCTAGAGGCTATTTGCAGCCAGAGTTCACTAAGGGAAAGAGTGGGAAACAAGATCCAAAACACGAATTCAAAATGATGTATGCTTCCCTATGTTCACTGCAGCATTATTTACAATAGCCAAGATATGGAAGCAACTGAAATTCCCATCAATAGGCCACTGAATAAAGAAGATGTGGTACAGGGCCGGCCGACTGGCATGGTGGTTGGGAGCTGGCTTGGGATGCCAGCGGCCCGGGTTCGGATCCCACATATGAGGGGCAGTGCACTGCCCTCTTAAAAAAAAAAAAATGTGGTACATACTATATGCAATGGAATAGTACTCGGCCATAAAAAAGAATGAACTCACCATTTGTGACAACATGGATGGACCTAGAGGGTATTATGCTGAATGAAATAAGACAGACAGAGAAAGACAAATACCATATTATTTTACTTATATATAGAATCTAAAGAAAAAAAAAGAACAAACAAAACAGAAACAGACTCATAGATACAGAGAACAAACTGATGATTGCTAGATGGGAGAGGGGTTGGGGGGCTGGATAAAAAGGTGACGGGATTAAGAAATACAAATTGGTAGTTACAAAACAGTCATGGGGATATAAAGTACAGCATAGGGAATATAGTCAATAATATGGTAATAACTATGTATAGTGCCCGGTGGATGCTAGACTAGTCAGGGGGATCACTTCGTAAATTATATAAATGTCTAGCCACTATGCTGTAGATCTGAAACCAATTTAATATTGAATGTCAACTGTAATTACAAATTAAAAAAAAAAAAAGACAGGGCCGGCTGAGTGGCGCGGTGGTTAAGCGCTGGCTTTGGAAGCCAGCAGCCCCGCTTAGGGTCCCACATATGAGGGCCAGTGACACTGCCCTCAAAAAAAAAAAAAAGAAGAAAAACATAGAAAAAATAAAAAAAATAAAAGACAGGAGTCTATAGAGAGGGTGCCATAAAAAAATGTATACACATTTTAAGAAAGGAAAAAAACTATTAAAATTGTAATACTCAATATACAAGTATACCAACAGCAAAAGATGAATACAAGTCATGTTTGACTTCTGTAATTTCAAGAGGTACTCCAAATGGTTACCATCAGCGTCCAGACACTTCTGATTATGGTGAACTACTGCTTGAGCAACGTTGACCAAAGTGTCCACTTGTGTACATTTTTTTTGGCACTTGGTATCCGCAGTATTTAGAGGTGGCCAACTCCACACAGATGGGCTCCACACAGACTTTGGGCTTGCCCCAGGCTATAGCTTCCCCAGTGGCTTCCATATATGATGTTCTTTACTCCTTTTGCCCTATAACCCCATGCCCATGCCCCTTGGACCCCATTTACTCTATCCCAGTATCCCCACTGTCTCCACTCTGCAGCCCAGTTCCCATACATTCTCTCAAACTCCAAATCCAAGAAATCAAAATCCCTCACAAACTAGACAGAATTAGATCAGACATCACAGACGGCATCTGCTTCCCTCAGTGGTCTCTCCTGGGACACACACACACTTAGTTGTGGGTGGCATCTGCATTCTAAGCCCTGAAAACCACTTACCCCTTTGCCTTGCCTCTTCCTCCCCACTTCCCTGGAAGGTGGACAGGAGAGCTCAGGCCTGAACCTGGGCAAGAAGATCAGTGTCCCAAGAGATGTGATGTTAGAGGAGCTGTCGCTGCTCACGAACCGGGGCTCCAAGATGTTCAAACTGCGGCAGATGCGGGTGGAGAAATTTATCTATGAAAATCACCCTGATGTCTTCTCTGACAGCTCAATGGTGAGTTCGGGACTTTACTACTCTCAAAGCCCTTAGGACAACTTCTTGAGAGGCTCTGAATCTCCAAAATATCACCAACCTCCCCTCTGCAAATGTATAGCTTGTTAAACCCCCAGATATGACAAGCCCTCAACAGCTCCAGGGTGAGTTACAACCCACCTATGAAACTCAGTCTTTATCTTAGAGCTAGTGAAATGGGAGGGAGGGAACCACACCCTCAGAAAATTCCTTCTCAGTATGGGTAAGTGTTAAAGATAGGATTTCTAGATAAAACACAGGAAGTCCAGCCCTGTATTTTAAAGTGGAGATACACACAAATAATTTTTTTGGAAAGTATGTCCAATGCGATATTTTGAACATAAAAATAAAATTAAAAAGAAAAACAAAACCAAGGCACTTAAATTTCAGATACACAACAAATAATTTTTTATTTTTTATTTATTTTTATTTTATTTTTATTTATTTATTTATTTTTTGAGGGCAGTGTCACTGGCCCTCGTATGTGGGACCGAACCGGGGCTGCTGGCTTCCAAGGCCAGCGCTTAACCACCGCGCCACTCGGCCGGCCCAACAAATAATTTTTCAGTATAAGTATGTCCCACAAAATATTTGTGGCATAAAAATTACATTAAATTAAGAAATACGGGACACTCAGTAAAATTTGATTTTCAGATATACAATGGATTCTCTCATACATACACATATGTCCCATGCAATATTTGTAGCATATTTATACTAAAAAAGCATTTGCTGTGCTTGCTTCAGCAGCACATATACTAAAATTGGAACGATACAGAGATTAGCATGGCCCCTGCGCAAGCATGACACGCAAATGCGTGAAGCATTCCACTACAAAAAAATAAAAAAAGTATTTGCTGTGTATATGAGATTCAGATTTAACTGGTGCCTTGTAATTTTATTTGCTAAATCTGGCAACCCTAGAAAGAATGACGTGAATTTTTACGGTCAACTCCTTCTTCAGCCATTCTTTTATCTAAGGACCCCAGATGTGGGGACTGAAACCATCCTTGAAGAGCCTACATTCCCTGGTCAGGATCCTTCAAAGAAAGAAGAGTAGGGATTGGAGAGAGGCCAAGCACAAGATGTTATAGCTGACGCAGAGAGGCTCTCTCCATTTCCTTTATTTCCCCTCCACCTTCCCCGGGCAGCCAGGGGAGAGTGGAAATAGATGCCTATATGGGGCCAGGGGCAGAAGTGTCAGTCATTGACCCTTATGTAGAAGCAGAGTGAAAATGCTGAGCTAGTTATATCTAACTTTAGGAGACCAAAAGCCCTCCTTCCTGCCTGGGTCTGGTTACACTGGGTGGAGCACCGGCTTGTGCGTGGTGGGTGGCCAGGAGAGCCTCCTGAAGGAGTTGGTGGGGTTATTTTTAGGCCTTGGGGCTGAATCCAGTGTTGCCCTTTTGGCCACCCTTCCCCCTGCCACTACAGTTTCACTGTCAA
Source organism: Aselliscus stoliczkanus (assembly GCA_033961575.1). Classification (NCBI taxonomy): domain Eukaryota; kingdom Metazoa; phylum Chordata; class Mammalia; order Chiroptera; family Hipposideridae; genus Aselliscus; species Aselliscus stoliczkanus. The sequence continues at coordinate 133,630,088 of CM066729.1, forward strand.
GGAGTCCTGGTCCAACAGGCACCAAGAAAAGAGGAGGAGAAAAAGAGGGAGAGAGAGAAATGAGTTCTGTCTGTTAGACTGGATGGGGAGGAGGAGGGGGCAGAGAGCTCTCTAGTTTTTCATGTGCAGGCTGAGTTCACCATGCCAAACCTATCCTCTGAAATTTTAGTTGAGTGGAAGTCTTGGTCCTCTTTGCCTTGGTAAGGATGGGAAAGGGGAGTGTGGAGAATGAGTTGCTCTCATCCTGAGGTGTAATTGGAGGAACTGAGCCATTGGGGGGGGTCCAACCCCTTAAGGAGAGTTTAATTTCTCTCAGTCAGGCTATCCACTATCCATCTATTGGAGGGGAAAATCTTAGAGGATTCAGTGTCTTCTGGTTGGCCATTGTCTCTGATCACATCCTCCTTGCTACACATACCTGTGTCTTTGTGTATTCCCATGCCCGTTGGTAACCTTCCCCTGACCTTTTCTGTCCTTTTCAGGATCACTTCCAGAAGTTCCTTCCCACAGTGGGGGGTCAGCTGGACACAGCTGGTCAGGGATTCTCCTACAGCAAGGGCAGTGGTGGAGGCCAGGCAAGGGGAAGTGGCTCTGCTGGACAGTATGGCTCCGATCAGCAGCAGCATCAGGGCCTTGGGTCTGGATCTGAAGGTACAGGTGGTCCAGGAGGCCAGACCGGCAGAGGAGGAACTGCTGGCACAGCAGGGGCTGGTGATACAGGAACAGGCAAGTATCCTCACCCAGGAATAATGTCTTCTCCCTTGAGCAGTGATATCCCTAGGAATGAGGCCTAGATTGGGTGTTGGGAGCAGGGGAGGCCTGAGATATTCTGGTGGACTCTGTGGGTCCAGGAGAATAGAAAGAAGCCTTGTCTCTCAGTCACCTTTCTGGCTTTTCAGTTTCAGTCACAGATCTGACCCCAGCCTGTCATTATTCTACTAACATTATAAAATTACCAGGATGCTATACTTTTGGTCCTTGGCCCCAGCAACTTCCCTAGTGCAGGGGTATGAGACTAACTTCCCCTGGATACTAACTGCTATTGTTTGACTTACTTTTCTCTCCCATGGCTGCTAGGAGACCAGGCAGGTGGAGGAGGAAAACATATCACTGTGTTCAAGACCTATATTTCCCCATGGGAGAAAGCCATGGGGGTTGACCCCCAGCAAAAAGTGGAGCTTGGCATTGACCTGCTGGCCTATGGAGCCAAAACTGAACTCCCCCAATATAAGTCCTTCAACAGGTAGGAGTGATAGGGAAGGAACCAGATGCATTCCAGTGTGTGGCAACGTGTCCTTAATTGGGATGGAGACTTTGGGACAAATGTTTCAGAAGGAGGCTGAGGAGGCCTGGGAGGGATATGGATAGCCCTGATCGAAGGCCTGTGTTCTTTTCACTCTAGCTCAGAGAAACAGCATAGTATGGTGAAAGAAAACTTATCGGGAGGCAAGATTTCAATTTTAGTTCATAGGCCACATATTAGCTGTGTGGCCATGGGAAAGTCCCCCTATTTCTGAGCCTTGGTTGCCTTGACTGTAAAATGGGAGTAATATATTACACATTTAAAGGCCTCTTGAGGCTCCCTTCTTTCAAGGTCAGGATTCCATTACTGTTCCTGCAGTCTGATTCTTGTTCTTTATATCCTACTTCAGGAAGGTTTGAGTGTCTGTTCTTTTGGAATTGGGCTTCTGTAGTCTGTAGCTCTGTGTGGAAGCAGGATAGGGAAGGGCTAGAGAAGGGCTTTTGCATTTAGTCCTAAGGTATCTCGATTCCCCAGGAAATGTTATTCCTCTCATTTAGGCCATGTACTATCCACTGGAGATGGGGCAGGTGTTCTACAATGTAATTTAAGGTAGCCTCAGACTGTTGGGTCTATAGTGTTTGGGGTCACTTTTTCTGAAATGTTGGTCTGGACCGCAGCTGCTCATGAGGCTATCTAGTACCAACGAGACTCCTTTTCTCATTATTACCTTTGGGGAAACCAAGAAGGGGGAATGGGCTAAGGGAGAAGCATAAGGAGTGCAGAAGCAATCTCAAATTGGAATTCACAGACTCCCCATCTTCAAAACAGGATAACATCTTGCTGATAAAGCTCTGCTCCTTTTGTTCTGGTTTTTAATGAAATAATGTGTCCCCTTTTCAGGACAGCAATGCCTTATGGTGGATATGAGAAGGCATCCAAACGAATGACCTTCCAGATACCCAAGTTTGACTTGGGACCCCTGCTGAGTGAACCCCTGGGCCTCTACAACCAGAGCCTCTCCAACAGGCCTTCTTTCAATCGAACCCCTATTCCCTGGCTGAGCTCCGCGGAGCCTGCAGACTACAACGTGGATATTGGCATCCCCTTGGATGGAGAAACAGAGGAATTGTGAGGTGTTTCTTCCTCTACTTTGCATCAAGTTTCCCCTCTCTGGTTCCAATTTGGAGAGGGAAACTCCCACTGTAAATCTAGTATCCTTATTCCCTTTTGGGAATGGAGGGAAAAAGGAGGGAGAAATCTGCCTGTGCATCCTTCACTCTAAGTTCTCACTCCAGGCATCCTTCCTCACCAACTGAGAGCTCCCCGTCCACTTTCTCTGTATGGAAACTGCTCTTTTATGGAATTTGCCCTACCACTGGTAACAGTCAATAAACTTCAAGGAAATGAACTCATTCTTCCTCTGATATTTGCGGGCAGACGAAAACTGAGGCTAACAATGCACAGGGACTAATTAAAGTCAAATACTAAACATTCATTATTCAAACTTCAAGACCAGACCTGAGCTCTGGTTACTTACACACCCACACCCACATCCACACCCATGAAACCACATTCATAGGTGTATACAAAGACATTCTTATTCAATAGTAACATAAGGCAAATAATCACTCACAGACACATGGACTAGTCCATACGTGGGCACAGCTAAGAAGCTATTGTGTGCTGTGGTTAGGAAATAAGTGTTGGTGACCCTGCTGTTCTCTTTATGTAGCTGATTAGAAATTGGGATAATCAGGATTATGCAATTATTACAGAACTAGAAATGCCATAAAGTTTCCAGATGACATCAGAGTGGGCCTAGGAATATATGTCAAAGGTTACAGATTCCTAAAAGGATGAGATAGAGTAGGAACCACGCTGGAATCCAGAGGAAAGTAGGAGAAAGCAGCGGTAGTTACAATAGGCCCGGGTCTGTATGAACACAGCGAGAAAAAATCTAAAAATCATAGGGGCATGAAGTGGTGTCCAGAAAGCACTGCGATTAGGAAGAAAGCCCAAGAGCCCAACAGGAATGAACAACATTACTCTTTTTATTGATTTCAAGCATGACGTTCTTTAGAATCGCAGGCTTACTCCTATGTTCCACAAAGTAAGAGGTGATGCAGACCAGGAAGAATAAAGAGATGACTCAGTAGGTTCTGGGAAAATAAATTCTGAGAGCTGGATGAAGTCAGCCAATTTCTCAAGCCATTAAAGATTATATTAGTTTGCTAGACTCTGCATAGACTGATTCAATTCTCATGGACCTTGGGCCACATGACTAAACTAAATAAATTTCAGGGGGTTCATATGTTCTGTGAACTTGTATACAAAACTCTACTTCTACATGCATTTTTCTAAGGAGAGTGTTGTCATAGTTTGTATTCCCCCCCGCCCCAAAGACCCTGAAACAAAGATTTGGATGCAAGTAGTTAACTTGGGAGGTGATCCCAGAATCCAAGCAGTGTAAGGGAGAAGAAAATCAATGAGGCTGCTTTGAACAATTGGTGCTGAATCCTATTGGGGACACAGAAAAATACTTTTCAAAGTGCGGTTCATGGATTGGCAGCAGCATTATCTTCTGGGAGCTTGGTTAAAAGTACAAACTCAAGAATCTGTGGCTTATTAAGCTCTCCAAGTGATTCTTATATGTTAGTAAATTTTGAGAAACACTACAGTAGATCATACCTCAGAATTGCCCCACTGAGAGGGTAGGGAACTGGAATATTTAGCCACCAAATCCCATCTCTCATGGGTTGTGGACTGCCACCAGGAATGTTAACTCTGCTGGCAATTCCAGACAAAGGTGTCTGAGGTAGGAAGCTATGGGCTTGTGCAAGGTCTGTCTACCAAAGTTGTAGTGAACTTTGAGGCAGGCTGAGGGAATATGGTTAGGGCACAGACAGGATCTGGATAAGGGTTCATAGCTCTCATCTGATTCTCATGTTTAAAAGTCTGTGAGCCTTCCCAAAAAGTTATGGACTACATTGCTTTAACAAATGTTTATTGAGTGCTTACTACATACCAGGTACTTACTAGGTCAGGCATCAGAAGTACAAAGGCAAGTAACATCACATGTGACAAAAAGATTTCACAGTCAATCATAAAATACTTATTAAATGTGTACTTTTTTTTTTTTTGAGGGCGGTGTCACTGGCCCTCATATGTGGGACCCGAACCGGGGCTGCTGGCTTCCCAAGCCAGTGCTTAACCACTGCACCACGCAGCTGGCCCTTAAATGTGTACTCTTAAAATTGGGGTTAAAAACAAAAAGTACAGCATCTGCTAGTCAGCAGCTCTGAAAACCTAGAAACTTAAGTTTTTCCAAGCTCAGAATGTCTGAAATCTTAAACATAACAAACATTCACATGATGCAAGTTTATTAATTTACAGGGAATCCAGGTTGGTTGTGAAATTATTTTCTTAGTATAAAAGTCTACTTGAGGGCTGGCCCACGCTGGTTAGGAGTTGGCTTGGGGCTCCAGCTCTGAGCAGCAGGGCCTGGTTTGCATCCCACATATGAGGGCCAGTGATGCTGCGCCCTCTACAGCTAAGATGGTGAACAACAGCTTAACCTGGAGCTGGGCTGCTGTGAGTCACTGGCGACGGCATAGGCTGCAGTGGGCATGAGCTTTCATGAGCTGCTGTGAACCACCATGCAATGGCTGGTGAGTGACAGCCTCACCCGGGAAGAGTGCAATGATAATACCAACATGGGCCAGTGAAGCTACAACCTCCACTAGACTGAAGAACAAAAAGACAGCAACTTGTCTGTTCCCCAATAAAATCTTAAAAGAAGAAAAAAAGTCTACTTGAGAGTCAAAATTTTATTATAAGTTGCAATGGTAGTTTAATACATTAAAGTGCATCCTTGCACAGGATCTGGCCAGAAATCCAGTCAAATCCTTAAGCTTTGCTATCTCTTTGCCTGGACATTATTCTTCTGTTAAAACAGCCTTTCTTCAGGCCATCTTTTATTGTTACTTGGCTAGCCTCTGTAGCCATCTGAGTTAGCAACTTCAAGAGTTTCTTTCACATAAACCACATGTCCATAATACTGTGCTCCTAACATCACAGAGATAGCTCATTCCCTCGTCTAGGGTTCAGAGCTTTGGTGTCCAATACTGCAGTCACTAGCCACACATAGCTATTAAGCTCTTAAAATGAGCCTAGTCCGAATTAAGATGCTCTGTATATGTAAACACTGGATTCTGAAAACTTAGTATGAAAAATGAATATAAAATATCTCATCAATAACTTAAAGATATTAATCACATGTTGAAATGATACTTTGGGTTAAAAATTAAGTATAATTCCCTATTTCTTGTATGTATTTATTTATTTCTTTTTTTGAGGGCAGTGTCACTGGCCCTCATATGTGGGACCGAACCGGGGCCGCTGGCTTCCCAAGCCAGCGCTTAAGCACCACGCCACTCGGCCGGCCCTCCCTATTTCTTTTTAAAAAATGTGGATACTCAAAATTTTAAATCCCATAATGCGGTTTGCAATATATTTCTACCGGACAGCAGTGGTGCAGACTATGAGGAGGGATTCAGGGGCTTTGAGGGAAGGAAATAAATTCTCCATTTATTATTATTATTATTATTATTTTTTGAAGGCAGTGTCACTGGCCCTCATAAGTGGGACCCGAACCGGGGCCGCTGTCTTCCCAAGCCAGCGCTTAACCACCGCGCCACTCGGCCGGCCCCTCCATTTATTGTTTCTATTTCTTCACTTGTTCCCCTCTGTTTTACTTTTCCTTGTTGACCAATTTTAAGCCTACCTTCTGTTGCAGATGTTACTCAGTCTGCATTTACAGTTGTCTGAGAGCAGAGAGCAAGGCCTACACCTCTAAGTGTTGAGCGAGTCCCTAGGTAACAAGGATGTGTTCACAGGGCAGCAAGTGCCGAGCTCCAACCACACACCAGGGCGGTCCCCCTCCGCCTCCAAACACCCGCGCTGGTGTTGGATTTAAAAAACAAACTCGTATGTATTTCCTATTTGAGTCGGGCTAACTGATGGGAGTGTGGCATCAGCGGACAAACATAAACGTTGCTGGGGAGCCAAATGCCATTTGCAAACCAGTGTAGGGGAAAAAGGGAAGAAAACTCCCGGAAGGAAGGTAATGAGGACACGGGAAGGTCAATTTCTGGCTAGCTCGCTCCGTCTCTACTCGGCGCGCATTAGGAAAAAGACGGGAAAGCGGCAGCTGCAGGCGACCCTGCTCTAAGTTTGAGGCTCTTGGGGACAGAGAAGGCCACCTCCCTAGTTATTCCCGCGCAGGGCCCGCTGTACGAACACCCCCCCGCTCAGACCGTGCTGGCTGCACTCGTTCGCCCACCCTCCGGCCAGAAGCAGAGCTTCCTCGCTCCCGCCCCCCGCTCGCCCTTCCCGCGCCACCCCTGACACGGCCCGCGGCCGCCATCTTACACAATACTATCGCGAGACCCTTAGCCGTCTGGGGCCGGATTCACTGACTTCCTTGCGAGGTGTTCTCCTCGGCTGTTCTCGCGGAGGAAATGTCGCGAGAGCTGGTTGCCTTGGCTCCCTGTAGCTATAGCAGCCGCGGCGGTTCAGGATGCGGCGGCAAGAGCGGTGAGTGCGACACCCTCCGGGGGGCGGGGCTGGAGGTAACGGGGTGCCGGGGGAGCGCCCAGGGAGGGGCCGGCGAGGGTCGCGGCACGGGACGGATGGGCTCGCGTGTGATGTGTGGGGAAGGACCCGGGTCCAGCGGGGTGTAGGGACCGGGCGCCGGTCTGCACTAGGGCGCGCGGGGAGGGCGGGAGCTGCCGGGAGGTCTAGGGGGAGGGACCGGGGTGTGCTAGGGTTCAAGGGGCAGGGGCCCGAGCCTGGAAGCTTGTGTGTGGTGGGAGGGGGAGGGGGACGGGGACTCAGAACTGGTTACAGGGGCCGGACTTCATCGAGGAATAAGTGGTAAGCAATGGGGTGCAGCTAGAAGGAGGGTGTGTTGAATGGGAGCCCCGAGATCGGGCCCGGGTTGCTTTGCATTGGGGGGGATGCGTGTGTGTCCCAGACCTTCGCGGCGCCCCGGGGCCCCGCCTGCGGCTAGTCCGGGACTTGAGGCACCGGGACCTGCGTCCTATACGGCTTGGCGGGAATGGTGGCGTCCCGCACCTTCGCCGCCTTCCGTGCCTTCCAGAGAAATCCCCCACGGACTTTGAGATGGGGAAGGTTTCTGGTGAGCTAGTATTAGTTGGGAAGGTTCCTTCGGGGGGGAGACTTGAGTAGGATAATGAGTGATTGCTGTTCTAAAATAAAGTGTGGGGTGGGAGCGGGAGTGAAAAATTTGAGAAAAAAAAAAACCCAAACAAAACAACCTCAAAGGTGCTTCCTCTGGAGCCTATTGAGTTGGAAGAAGGGGGTGTGTGCTGAGATCACGTTTCTTGCCAGATTCATTCAATTGTAGGATTCCTTTACAGTGTACTTAGGACATTCTGTATGCAGTGTAAAATCAGCTTAGATGATACAGGGAAAGAACGTGCAGTACGACACTTCAACCTTCCACGAACGTAACTTAAAAACTAAGAAAAGCGTTTTTATTGCAGCAGCAGCAGCAGCAGACTGAACACTAGGGGTAGTTTTAGTTACTTGAATATAAAACCTAGTGTTCCGAAAGTGTGCCTATTTAGGTTATTTGCCTCTTAAGAAATGGATTAGATTTTATTTTAGGAGACCAAACAAGTTTTGAGTATCTGTCAACCTGGAAATAAAAGGAGTCTTCCAGGAGTTAAAATCACCGAGAGAGCAAAGCGTTTAGTCTGAGACTCAAAGACTGTCTTCTGGAGACAGGTTTGGACTATTTTGTTTGTTAATATCTTATTTCTAGCGAAAACAATGGCGTCAATTCAGGCAGAAAAATAATTTATCCGTTTCAATCTACAGATACAGCTTTCTGATCATTTTTCTCACTACCTTTTGTAAGCCTAAATGTGCAAGGGCTAACCTCTCTTTGATTATGTAACTGGATTTTTCCATGTTGAGGTTCACAAATTCATTAATTACAATAAAGGCTTTTAAATCCTAGAGCTAGCCTTGATGTGGTTAGTCCTTCAACCTATTTATCTGATATGTGTTGGACTAAAACTTTTTCATTTGTAATGCTAGTAGCTAAACTTTAAAGTGCTTTTTTTGAGGCAACATTTATGTGGTTGAGTCCAAAAGATTTCTGCATGAATCCATTAACAGGCTTTACTGAGCTCCTGTTATGTGTAGAGTACTGTGTGTAAGGCATTGCAAGGGGGAAAAGATTAATTCATTCATTTATCCATTCAACAAACATTTATTGAGGCCTATTTTGTGTCTGATTACTAAGCCTTCAGGATACAAATACAAGTAAGCCTTGCTCTCTGCCTTGAAATTGTTCAGAGCCGAGGAAGGAGAGTAATAGAGAAACAAATAATTACAGTGTAATAAGTACACAGTATATGAACACAGGCTTATGAAACAAGGGTCTGTCCCTGAGGAGTTTACATAGTATTAATAGTTGACTATGCTGCATCAGTAAAACACATGCTACATTTCTCAGAAGAGTTAAAAGAATAGAAACTTGGGGTGAAAATTCACGGGTAAGTTCATACTTTAATAGTCTTTTTTAGTACTCTAAATATCACTAAACATTCTTAAGTCAGTAATAATAATAATTATAAGCATAATAGCTAACATTTGTTGGGTGATTATTAATGTACCAGGCACATTATCTTATTTTATTTTCACAGCACCCTGCTCTTCAGCTGCTACTAATACTTCAGTGTTAAAGATAAGAAAACTGAAAATTAAAAAATTAAAGAAGTTACCAAAGATTACAGAGCTGGTAAATTTTAGATTAGGGATTTAGAAATATATATGATTGGAAAAACCTATGCAACATTCCTTTCTTTTGCAGAAAGGGAGCCTTGGGATGTGGGGAGAAGGGCAGAGATTGAAGGTGGCATTGACCAGAAGACCAGAATTCCATCTCTGTCTTTATGCATAGATTTTTCCTCTATCAAATATTTACACTACATATGGGGAACGAATTTCAATATTACCATGATGCTAAATATGAAGTTTGTATTGTACAGAGAATTGGGTAAATTACCATATACATGTTGTGTATAATTGTACAGGGAGCTATGCTTGGGGAAATAGTTGTAATAAGCAGTTGTTAACATTTATAAGCTTCCAGAAAGTGATCATTTTAACAATGGAAATGGTTATCTATATTCATATATATATGGCAAGTGTTAATTACAATAGATGTAAAGGATTAAGTCACATATTTTTTATACTGCAATTTTTTTGCATTGAGAAAAATATATGAGTACATATCACATGTATTTATATATTTTATATATTTGCTTTCAGATTTTTTTTTTTTTTTAAAGATTTTATTGGGGAATCCGGGAAGGGAAGAGTGTTGGGGAATTGGGGAAGGGGAACATTGTGTTTTCCCAGGACCCATCAGCTCCAAGTCAGGCTGTTGTCCTTCAATCTTAGTTGTCAATAGCCGCTGAGAGCGACATCCAGAGGCCGGCGACCTATCTGCCTCATCCGGGAAGAGTGTAATGAGGATACCAACATGGGCCAGTGAAGCAATGTCCTCCGCAACTAGACTGAAAATCAAAAAGACGCAACTTGTCTGTTCCCCTTCCCCGATTCCCCAACGTTGTTCCCCTCCCCCAATTCCTCAATAAAATCTTGAAAGAAAAAAAAAAATCTGAGAATGAAAAATACCATCAGTGAAATGTTGATACTTAGTTTTAGATTTACTTAGTTGAATGCCTTTTAAAAGTCAACCAGTCTGGGGCCGGCCGAGTGGTGCATTGGTTAAGCGCTGGTTTTGGGATGCCAGCGGCCCCGGTTCGGATCCCACATGAGGGCCAGTGACACTGCCCTCTACAGCTAACAACAGCTCCACCTGGAGCTGGGCTGTGCGAGCCCGGGTGATGGTATGGGCTGCAGCCCCTGCTGCAGTGGGCTGCCATAGGCTACAGTGAGTGGCCCGCAGCCAGCGTGAGTGGCTGGCAGCCAAGCGTGAGCTGCCAATAGCCGCGATGAGCGACATCCAGAGGCCAGCGACCGATCTGCCTCATCCGGGAAGAGCGCAATGACGATACCAACAGTGAAGAAACATCCTCTGCAACTAAACTGAAGAACAAAAAGACAGCAACTTGTCTGTTCCCCTTCCCCGATTCCCCAACGCTGTTCCCCTCCGCCAATTCCCCAATAAAATCTTTAAAAAAAAAAAAAAAAAGAAAAGTCAACCAGTCTGGGGCCGGCCGAGTGGCGTATTGGTTAAGCACTGGTTTTGGGATGCCAGCGGCCCCGGTTCGGATCCCACATGAGGGCCAGTGACACTGCCCTCTACAGCTAACAACAGCTCCACCTGGAGCTGAGCTGTGCGAGCCCCGGTGATGGGTGTGGGCTATCTGCCTTATCCGGGAAGAGTGTAATGAGGATACCAACATGGGCCAGTGAAGCAACATCCTCCGCAACTAAACTGAAGAACAAAAAGACAGCAACTTGTCTGTTCCCCTTCCCCGATTCCCCAACGCTGTTCCCCTCCACCAATTCCCCAATAAAATCTTAAAAAAAAAAAAGTCAACCAGTCTGATCCATCCTTTTATATTGAGCAAACTAAAGCCTAGAGAACTTTTAAATGACTTGCCCAAAGTCACACAGCTACAGTGTCCTAGGTATTCTGATTTCCAGCTAAGTGTTCCTTCTACTGTACTACATTGCCAAATTATATTTAATAATTGCTATACATTAAATATAATTGAGAGTTTTAGATCCTCTCAGCTAATTTTAGGAAACCAGTAATGTCAGAAGGCTATAGATGACAGAACAAACTAATTACTTGTTTCCCTTATACTATATTTACACTTCTTACTTATACTTAGAATAAATGCATTCAGATAATTTATTCAAATGCTTCCAATATTTGGTTTGTTATATCACTGTTTTCATTTTTCTGTGCCCAGTTGTGTTGCTGGCCCTTTTTTTTTTTTTTTTTGAGGGCAGTGTCACTGGCCCTCATATGTGGGACCCGAACCGGAGCCACTGGCTTCCCAAGCCAGTGCTTAACCTCCCTGCCGGCCCTTTGTTGGCCCATTTTAATAAATGCTTAGTGTCTTAAAAAATATGGAGGTGTACAACTATGTTGTAATACACAGTATTCTTAAGAAATACATGTAGATTTAATGGTGAGTCCATGATGTAGTTTTTTTTTCCCCATTGAGTTGAGTTTCTACAGCATTCCCTCATCTGTATAGATTTTAGATGGAATAGCAAGTGGGTGTGACTGAGATTCTTGTGTTTTCTAATACCTTTTGTCTAAGTGAGCCGTTTGCTTGTTTTCTTTTTTTTCTTTTTTCTTTTTTAAAGATTTTATTGGGAGTTGGGGGAGGGAACAGCTTTGGGGAATCTGGGGAAGGGGAACAGACAAGTTGCTATCCTTTTGTTCTTCAGTCTAGATGTGGAGGACGTCACTTCACTGGCCCATGTTGGTATTGTGATCATTGCGCTCTTTCTTGGTGAGGCAGTGTGCTCCCTGACCAATGGATGATCAGCGGCTCATGGCAGCTCACGCCGGCTGCCGGCCACTCATGGTAGCTTATGGCAGCCCACTGCAGCCCCACTGCAGCCTACTCCGTCCCCGGCGACTCACAGCAGCCCAGCTCTAGGTCGAGCTGTTGTTCACCACCTTAGCTGTAGAGGGCAGTGTCAGTAGCCCATGTGGAATCCGGACTGGCTGCTCTGCTGCTCAGAGCTCGCGCTCCCAAGCCAGCTCTTAATCAATGAGCCACTCAGCTGACCCCCTCCCCCATTATTATTATAAATTTTATTGAGGAATTGGGGGAGGGAACAGCATTGGGGAATCTGGGAAGGGGACAGGTGCTTGTTTTTTTATGTGAGTTTTTTTGTTTTTTTGTGTTTTTGAGGGCAGTGTCACTAGCTCTCATATGTGGGACCTGAACCGGGGTTGCTGGCTTCCCAAGCCAGCACTTAACCACCGTGCCACTCCGCCAGCCCTATGTGAGTTGTTTTTGATGCATTGAGACATTTTTCCAAAAAAATAAAGGTTTAGAGCAAGAGAATGAGATGTGAGGAAGAGTCTTGAGGGCTAAGTGGAACTTCTTTTCCAAATGGGTTGCAAACTGAAAGAGCACTTTATGATATGTGAAGAGGATAATAGTCTAAAAGCATGCTTTAACTCCTCACCCTCAGGATAGCCTGAAGTTCTTTTCTTCCATTTTGATACATATACCCTCTGGAAGGTTCTATCCATTTACCCTCCTACAGGGATGAGTGGGGAAAAGTATGTTTTCCTGCCCTTAAATTAGCAACGGTAAATAGACCGTCAAACAAACCAAAAACAATTTACATGGTAGGTGAAGAAATGATATTTTAATTTCCATTTCTTTGATTGCCTGTGAAGTTGAACATTTTCCCATATTTATTATTTTTATTTCTTGACTTTCCTGTTTTGTCTTTTTAAAAACACTTAAAAAAATTTTTGGGCTGGCCGAGTGGTGCGGTGGTTAAACGCTGGTTTGGGAGGCCAGCGGGCCCGGTTCGGTCCCAGATATGAGGGCCAGTGACACTGCCCTCAAAATAAATAAATAAATAAATAAATGCACTTAAAATTTTTAATGAATATTTAAATTGTATACTTATAATACTTTAAAGAAAACAAAGAATACATTCTTTTTTTTTTTTTTAAAGATTTTATTGGGGAATTGGTGGAGGGGAACAGCGTTGGGGAATCGGGGAAGGGGAACAGACAAGTTGCTGTCTTCTTGTTCTTCAGTTTAGTTGCGGAGGATGTTGCTTCACTGTTGGTATCGTCATTGCGCTCTTCCCGGATGAGGCAGATCCGTCGCTGGCCTCTGGATGTCGCTCATCGTGGCTATTGGCAGCTCACGCTTGGCTGCCAGCCGCTCACGCTGGCTGCGGGCCACTCACTGTAGCCTATGGCAGCCCACTGCAGCAGGGGCTGCAGCCCACACCGTCACAGGGGCTCGCACAGCCCAGCTCCAGGTGGAGCTGTTGTTAGCTGTAGAGGGCAGTGTCACTGGCCCTCATGTGGGATCCGAACCGGGGCCGCTGGCATCCCAAAACCAGCGCTTAACCAATGCGCCACTCGGCCGGCCCAAAGAATACATTCTTTTAAAAAAACAACAACTATATAGAGGCTGAGAAGCATAGATTTCCCCTTCCAGAAATATATTGTTTGGTGGTTTTTCTTCCAGTCCTTTTTCTATGCGTTTATACTTTATATATTTATTTATAGCTTTTTTAAATCAGTGGAATGATAATATATTTTTTTCTGCAGCTTTTTTTTTAACCTTAGCAGTATAACTTTCAGAGATCTTATTCTGTCAGTACACCCTTTTTAATAGCTAATTGTAATTCAGTTTGAATTACTGTAATTTATTTAACTGTTCCTTTATCCATGGACATTTACGTTGTCCCAGATTTTTGCAATTACCAGCAACACCAAAATGAACATCTGTTATGGTCTCTTGTGCATATGGTTTAGACTGCCTCTAGAATAGGTGCCTAGAATTGTTGCTTAAAAGGTATGCGTATTTTCAGTTTTGAAAGATACTGCCAATCTACCCTTTATACAGTCTGCACTATTCTGCATTCTACCAGCAGTTTATGAAAGTGCCTATATCCTTACATACTTGCCAACACTTGATGTTGTCAATCTTGTACATTTTTATTAATATAACAGGCAAAAAATTTGTTTTAATTTTAATTTCCAGATTGCTATTTTTAAAATAATTAAAAAAATTTTAAATTAACAGTTGACATATAATATTAGTTTCAGGTATACAACATAGTAATTAGACATTTATATAACTTATGAAGTGATCACCCTGGGAAATATAGTACCCATCTGACACCATATGTAGTTATTAGAATATTGATTATATTCCCTATGCTGTACTTCACATCCCTGTGACTGTTTTTTAACTGGCAATTTGTACTTTTTAATCCCTTCCTCTTTTTCACTCATCCATCCCCCCTTTCCAGTTTACTTACGAGTTTGAGCATTTTTTTATTTCTTGGCCATTTATATTTCTGTGAAATTACTTATTGTATTCTTTGTTTTTTAACTTTTTTTTTCTTTTACCTATTGATTAACAAGAACTTTTTATGTGTGCAGATACAATTCTGTACTTAAATATATATTGCACACATTTTTCTAGTGTGTTGCATTATCTATAGTGTCTATTGATGTGTTGGAATTTTTATATTTCATGTAGTCATATCATTTTTTTTTTTTTTTTTTTTTTTTTTGAGGACAGTGTTACTGGCCCTCATATGTGGGACCCAACCGGGGCCACTGGCTTCCCAAGCCAGCACTTAACCACCACGCCACTCGGCCAGCCCTAGTCATATCTTTCTCTAATGGCTCCTAGATTTTGAGGCTTAAGAAGGCTTTCCTGATCCACAATTTATAAAAATATTCTGTTTTATTATAACACTTTACAGCTAAAAAGTATTTAGCTCTTTAATCAATCCAGAATTTATTTATTTATTTATTTATTATTATTTTTAAAGATTTTATTGGAGAACTAGGGGAGGGGAATAGCATTGGGGAATCGGGGAAGGGGAACAGACAAGTTGCTATCTTTTTGTTCTTCAGTTTAGTTGTGTATTTTTTTATGTTTTATGAGGTACATTTTTCTCCAAACATATGCAATTAACCCAACTCTATATATCAGATATCCCCTGTCTTCACTGATGTGAAATCTTATTTTCATCATGCTCTAAAATGCCACCTATATATATATATATGTATGTGTGTTTGTTTCTCACTTTCTTTTCAGTTGATCTGTTATTTCTGGGCCAGTACTACCCAGTTTTAATTATTGTTGATCTGTAGTATGTTTGAAGGTCAGGTTTCCTCTCAGTCTTAGAATATATGTAAGAACAGATTTTTGTTTTTCCTTTCAGAAATGGACATTCAGGTTTCATTACAAACAAAAATTCTTTTGGGGTTGTAATTGGAATTGATCACAACAAGCAGACAGACAGGTTACTTACTTTATGGGAGCATCTATGTATCTGTAATGTTGATACTTCCCATTAATAAACTGGATGGGATGTTCTCTTTATTTAAATTTAAAAAAAATCCTCTAGGGCCGGCCGAGTGGTGCGGTGGTTAAGCGCTGGCTTGGGAAGCCAGAGGCCCTGGTTCGGTTCCCACATATGAGGACCAGTGACACTGCCCTAAAAAAAAAAAAATCTTCCAGAAAAATTTATAGTTCCTTTTTTTTTTCTTCTTTTTTTTTCATTGTCACTGGCCCCCTCATGTGGGATCTGAATTGGGGCCGCCGATGTTCCAACCCAGCTCTCAACCACTGCGCCACTCTGCCGGCCCTCTTTTGAACTATAGGGCCTTGTGCATGTTTAATTTCTAGGTATTTTATAGTTGTTTAAATTTGTGCTAATTGGGATCTTACCTCAAGACATTTCAAAATTTGGTTATTACTGGCATATAGTACAGTTATTCTTCTCTGTTGATCTTTCTTTTTTTTTAAGAGGCCAGTGTCACTGGCCCCTATATGTGGATTCTGAACTGTGCCCCTGGCATCCCAAGCCAGTTCCCAACCACTGCGCCACTCGGCCGGCCCTCTTCTCTGTTGATCTTGAATTGGATTTCCTTACTATATTCTTGTATTAAATATAATGATTTTTCATTTGGTTCTTTTGGATTTCCAAGATAATCAGATTTTCCAGCTGTTCATGTCTTTGCCGATTTTCATTTTGTTTTCTTATTTTGACATGTTTTAAAGCTATAGTAAAAATATTAATCCTTTATCATATAGCTTGCAATGTTTTTAGTTTGCTGTTTGTTTTTATGGGAAACCTCTTTGCCATCAGAGGGTAAAACACTAGAATGTGCATTGTAATGTTTTGATGTTGCTTTAACAATTAGAAAATTCTAAGAGGGTTAGAATTCTTTATACCAAATCTGGTGAATAAAACTATGAATTAAAACGAGGGGAAAAATTCCATTTCTGGGTTCAAATTAGATTTGATTATAAAATTCAGAAACTCATTTAATGTTATAATGATGTGCCATTTGAGTTAAAGGAGTTGACTTTAAAGCTGGGGAGACGATAGCTGCATAAAACTGATCAGGTTAGGGCCGGCCAAGTGGCTTGGTGGTGAAGAGCTGGCTTGGGACGCCAGCGGCACCAGTTCGGATCCCACATATGAGGGCCAGTGACACTGCCCTCAAAAAAAAAAAAATTGATCAGGTTATATATCCACAATAGAATATATACATAATAATTGTATCTGATATTTAATCATATATATATGTGAAACTGGCTTTTCTGATTGTTGTTATGCTTGCGGGAAAAAACAATCCTTTAGGAGCAATGTCCCATCACAGCTGTCTTCTGAAGGAAAACCCTGACATGTGGACATTCCTGAGTTTAGCATTGAGAGGGAGGTTGGCATTGGGATAAAACAAAACTTGGGTTCCATTCAGTTGTCAGTTATTAGCATTGTGATCTTCATCTCATTAAGTGACATCCCCTTCCGTAAAATAGGGTGCTCAAAAATGGTAGCTATTAATTTTCATACTATGGTATATAATATCAAATAGTGTCATCTACTGCTCAAAATTGATATTGCCGTAAAGCTCCTTTACATGGTGCAAATATTTGATGAAAAAGAAGGCATGCTGTAAATTAAAGGGTCTGAATTCATGTGTTTGCTGCTGAATCACCAGTATCACAGACCCAGTCAGATCAGGGGTTAGGAGATCCAATAACCTTAGTGTGGGGGCTAAAAAATATATAATAATTTCCCTCCCGTCTTCTGAGTTCTAGCTGGACTAATAATCAAATTAACAAACAGATTAACAGGAGAAAATCAAACTTTAATACATGTGTATGGTGAATTCACATAACCATGAAAATTCCAAAGACAGTGAGACAAAATTGGGTATATGTGACATTTTGGACAAAGGAAAAAAGGAAGGAATGAGGATTTCAGAAATGAGAATGGGCTGACCATTTACAGGTAATTGAGAAAGAGTGGAACATTGGGAGGTAAATTTTTGCTAGGTACCTGAGAAACAATGGGACTCCGGGTATGGGCTAACAGGCCCTGCCTAAAGCCCTCCTCTTTTTCTTTTTTAAAGATTTTATTGGGGAATTGGGGGAGGGGAACAGCGTTGGGGAATCGGGAGGGGAACAGACAAGTTGCTCTCTTTTTGTTCTTCAGTCTAGTTGCAGAGGACGTTGCTTCACTGTTGGTATCGTCATTGCGCTCTTCCCGGATGAGGCAGATTGGTCGCCCGCTTCTGGATGGTCGCTCACCACAGCTATTGGCAGCTCACGCTGGCTGCCAGCCACTCACTGTAGCCTATGGCAGCCCACTGCAGCAAAGGCTGCAGCCTACACCATCGCCAGCGCTCGTGCAGCCCAGCTCCAGGTGGAGGTGTTGTTAGCTGTAGAGGGCAGTGTCACTGGCCCCCATATGTGAGATCCGAACCCGGGCCGCTGGCATCCCCAAACCAGCTCTTAACCAATGCGCCACTCGGCTGGCCTAGCCCTCCACTTTTTTATACGCCATTCAGATTAGGCCAAAATGAACATCCTAAGATTTCCCTCCTGAAGCAGGTTTTTCCATTTGAATCTCTTGGGCTAGAAAGGGGGGAGGGTCAAAGATTCTTTCTGAGTCTTGTTTTCTAATAACCAGCTTAAAATCAATATCCCAAAAGTCAAAACTTTTGGTCCCCTTTACTATATAGCATCTCTTCTGCTTCCTCCTTTCATTTTTAACAATCCTTTTAATTACATGGTATGAATGTAACGTATTTCATTTATCCATTCATCAGTTGATAGACGTTTGGGTTGTTTCCACTTTTTGGTTATTATGGGTGAGGCAAATGAGGTGCTTAGCACCCCAAACGAGGATACTAAGATTTATACGAGTGCAAGATTTAGAGGCGCTTGCTCTTGGGTTGGCCCTGAGAGTGAGCGCCTCCTTCAGTTTTGTACCTGGGAGCCCCCAGTATCCCACCATAGGCCTGGCAGTGGGCAATGCTCTCCATCTTCCCTGAATACCAGCCACTTTAAAAAACTGAGTCAAAAAGTAGACTCAGCCCTTTGTCACTTACCTGTTCAACAGCGTGCAGTGGTCCTCCATTAACTATCAAAGACAGACCTGTGATTCTAGCTTTTTTTCTAGTTAGTCTCACCATCTCATCCTTTCAGCCAGTGTAGACTACTTTCTGTTCCCTAAACAAATCAAGCTTTCCTGTTTTCCTGACTTTGCTCATACCATTTTTCACCTGGAATGGATGCATACACCAAAATCAGTTTGTGGTGGCTTTGACCAAGATGAAGCAACTGTTAGAACCAGTGGCAGGCACTACTCTTGTTTAGACTCTAGTTCCCACGTATTAGAAGTAGTCTCTAGGTCACAGATATTTTCTAGGAAACTAGTTAGAAACTTCCTAACTAGGTTTCTTATTCAGAGTGCTAAAAGACGAAAGTGCCTCTAGTCAGGACAAATTCTGTAGCTATTGGTTCAAATTGGTTTTTCGTACAGTTTCTTCAGAGTGTTCAGCTGTGGTTGAACAGAGCCCAAGGGGATTACTAACATTATGCAACTGATTTGTTTGTGCCAACCTCTGAGATAAACGCCATGTAAGTAGAAGCCATTAAAAAAGAAAAACAAGTCATAGTAATCCATGTACATTATTTAAAAGTGAAATGGTATTTTAAGGCTTTTAAGGAAAAACATCTATCTTTTGCCCTATTCTTCCTTATGTACCCCTGAGTTTTGTTCTTCAGAGCACTTTTATTCAAAAATTTTTTTTTTCAATTACAGTTAACATTCCATATTATTTTATATTAGTTTCAGTTGTACAGCAGCATAGTGTTTAGACATTTATATATATAATTTATGAAGTGATCCCCCAATTATCTCTAGAGCACTTTTAAATGCTCTTTTTTTTTGTATTTATCTTCATATATATATATTTATTTATTTTTTAAAAAAGATTTTATTGGGAAACTGGGGAAGAGGAACAGCGTTGGGGAATCGGAAGAGGAACAGACAAGTTGCTGTCCTTTTGTTCTTCAGTTTAGTTGCTGAGAATGTTGCTTCACTGGCCCATGTTTGTATCATCATTGCGCTCTTCCGGGATGAGGCAGATCAGTCGCCGGCCTCTGGATGGTCGCTCATCATGGCTATTGGCAGCTCACGCTGGCTGCCAGCCGCTCACGCTGGCTGCCGGCCACTCACTGTAGCCTATGGAAGCCCACTGCAGCAGGGGCTGCAGCCCACACCGTCGCCGGGGCTCGCGGCCCAGTTCCAATTGGAGCTGTTGTTAGCTGTAGAGGGCAGTGTCACTGGCTCTCATATGTGGGATCCGAACTGGGGCTGCTGGCGTCCCAAACCAGCTCTTACCCAATGCTCCACTCGGCTGGCCCTTCATATATATTTCTAAATGATAATGCTTAAACTGCTATTTCCTATACTCCCCCCCGCCATATACATACACAATTTCTCTCCCAATGTATGTATAATACATTTTTTGTTGTTGTTAAATCAATTGTGGTAAGCAAATTGATGTGCCCCACCCCCCACAGTCCACATTCTAATCCTTGGGACCTGTGAGTATATTTCCTTACATAGCAAAAGGGAATTAAGGTTGCATATGGAATAAAGGTTGCTAATCAGATGATTTTAAAATGGGGAGATTATCCAGATATGTTTAATGTAATTAAAAGGTTTTGTTAAAAGTGAAAGAGGGAAGCAGAAGAGATACTCATAAGGACTCAATCGCTGTTGCTTGTTTTGAATATGTAGGAAAAAGTACTATGATGAGAGGCATGCACGCGTCCTTTAGAATTTGAAAAAGGCAAGGAAAAAGATTCTTCTCCCATAGAACTTCCAGAAGGGAATGCAGCCTCACCCCCGTCATGATTTTAGCTCAGTGAGAGCATGTTGGACTTCTATGGAAGTACAAGATAAAAGATCTGTTTTGTTTTAAGCTACTAAATTTGTGGTAGTTTGTTACTGCAACTGTAGAAAACTAATGTATCAGTATTTCATTGTTATGATTTTGTAAATATTGTTCATAGCTAAGCCATGAAGTAATACATTTCCTTTCTTAGATGATTTTTTTTCGTAGTTAGTAACTGCTTTCTTTTTCTTTTTTCTTTTTTTCAATTACCTGGAAAATTTAATTTGGCACTAAAGTCTACGTTATTTTAATTTGACTTATTTGTGTAGTAACTGCTTTTTTTTTCGTTTAGTGTTTTGGAAAGTTATTTGTAACTATTTATTCTAGCTCAAGGCTAGAAAGTGTCAAGAGTTTTGGAATGTCAGCTAAGCCTCTGGTTATAGGTGAGTTACTTGTATCCACATTTTTTTAAGATTTTATTGGGGAGTTGGGGGAGGGGAACAGACAAGATGCTGTCCTTTCTGTTCTTCAGTCTAGTTGTGGAAGACTTCACTTCACTGGCCCATGTTGGTATTGTGATCATTGCACTCTTCCCGGCTGAGGCAGTCTGTCGTTGGTCATTGGACAGCTGCTATAACATTACAACCAGGATATTGACATTGATACATATATATCACTGATCTTATTCAGATTTCCCAGATTTACTTATACTGTGTGTGTGTGTGTGTTTTCTATATAACTTTGTTACATGTGTAGGTTCATGTAACCATTACCACAGTGAAGATACTGAACAGTTCTAAAACCACAAGGATCTCTAGTGTTGCCCTATAGGTACTCCCATCCCTGGCAACCTCTAATCTGTCCTTCCTCTACAATTTTGTCTCTTCAAAAATGTTATGTGAATGCAATCATACAGTATGTAAAATTTTGGGGTTACCTTTTTTCAGCATAAATTCCTGGAGATTCATTCAAGTTATTACATGTATCAATAATCCTAATTTCTTGCTTTGTACTATGAATATATGATATGAATATACCACCATTTGTTCTGTGATATGAATATACCACCATTTGTTCACACATTTACCTGTTGGAGGACATCTGGGCTGATTCCAGTTTTTGACTCACAAATAAAGCTGCTCTGAACATTCATGTACAAGTTTTATATGAATATACATTTTCATTTCTCTGGGGTACATTTCTAGGAGTGTAATTGCTGTATTGTATGGTGGTTGCGTGATTAGTTTTTTAAGAAACTGTTGGACTATTTTGCACAGTGGCAGTAAATTTTATATTCTCATCAGCAGCGAAGCACTGATGAGTTTTCTTTGTACCCTCACCCTAATTTGATGTTGTCACTACTTTTTATTTTAGCCATTCTTTTTTTTTTTTTTAGATTTTTTTATTGGGGAATTGGGGGAGGGGAACAGCATTGGGGAGTCAGGGAAGAGGAACAGACAAGTTGATGTCTTTTTGTTCTTCATTGGCCCATGTTGGTATCATCACTGCACTCTTCCTGGATGAGGCAGATCGGTTGCTGGCCTCTGGATGGTTGGTGGCTCACTGGGGCTATTGGCAGCTCATGCTGGCTGCTGGCTGCTCACGCTGGCTGTCGGCCACTCACTGTAGCCTATGGCAGCCCACTGCAGCAAAGGCTGCAGCCTACACCATTGCCAGGGCTTGCAGTCCAGCTCCAGGTGGAGCTGTTGTTAGCTGTAGAGAGCAATGTCACAGGCCCTCATATGTGGGATCTGAACCGGGGCCACTGGCATCCCAAAACCAGCTCTTAACCAATGTGCCACTCGGCCAGCCCTATTTTAGCCATTCTCTAGTGATATTGTAGCCATATGTAGTGACATTGCATTGTGGTTTTGATTTGCATTTCCTTAATGGCTGATAATACTGAACATCTTTTCATGTGCTTATTTGACATTTGTATATGCGTTTTGGTGAAAGGCCTCTTCATGTCGTGTGCGCATTTTCTGATTGGATTCGATTTTTTTTACTGTTGAGTTTTGAAAGATCTTTATATATTCTAGATACTAGAATACTAGAATATCCTTCGTTGAATACGTGGTTTGCAAATATTTTTTCAGTCTGCAGCTTGTCCTATCATCCTTTTCCCTAGGCTTTCATAGAATAAAAGTTTTTGATTTTGATGAGGTCCAGTTTATCACAGTAGCTTTTTTTTTTTTTATTATTTTTTAAAGATTTTATTGGGGAATTGGCGGAGGGGAACAGCGTTGGGGAATCGGGGAAGGGGAACAGACAAGTTGCTGTCTTTCTGTTCTTCAGTTTAGTTGCGGAGGATGTTGCTTCACTGTTGGTATCGTCATTGCGCTCTTCCCGGATGAGGCAGATCGGTCGCCGGCCTCTGGATGTCGCTCACCGCGGCTATTGGCAGCTCACGCTTGGCTGCCAGCCGCTCACGCTGGCTGCGGGCCACTCACTGTAGCCCATGGCAGCCCACTGCAGCAGGGGCTGCAGCCCACACCATCACCGGGGCTCGCACAGCCCAGCTCCAGGTGGAGCTGTTGTTAGCTGTAGAGGGCAGTGTCACTGGCCCTCATGTGGGATCCGAACCGGGGCCGCTGGCATCCCAAAACCAGCGCTCAACCAATGCGCCACTCGGCCAGCCCTATCACACTAGCTTTTGATAGGAATTGCGTTAAACCTATAGATCAATTTGGGGAGAACTGACATTTTTATCATGTTTAGTCTTTTAAGCCATGAACAAGTCTTTGTTTATTTAGGTCTTCCTTGATTTATTTCATCAGCATTTTATAATTTACAACATACAGACCCGGTACATGTTTTGAAAATTGTATGCTTAAGTATTTAATTTTCTCTGGAGTGATCGTAAATGGTAATTTTTTTTTTTTTTTTGTAAAGATTTTATTGGGGAATTGGGGAAGGGGAAAATTGTGTTTTTCCAGGACCCATTAGCTCCAAGTCAACTTGCTGTTCTTCAGTCTTAGTCGTGGAGGGCGCAAGCTCAGCTCCAAGTCCAGTCGCCATTTTCAATCTATCCATAGTTGCAAGGCAGGGGGAGTGGGGGGGAGAGGAGGGTACCAACAGTGAAGCAACATCCTCCGCAACTAAACTGAAGAACAAAAAGACAGCAACTTGTCTGTTCCCCTTCCCCGATTCCCCAACGCTGTTCCCCTCCGCCAATTCCCCAATAAAATCTTTAAAAAAAAAAAAAAGAGTTAATGAATGAAAATTGAACAAGAGAATGAGAAATTATCTCACACAGGGCCTAAGATAGTTTTAGTGAGAAGAGTATAAGCCTTGGAGTCAGACAAAATTCAAATCTCAGCCCTTCAATTTAATACTATTATGGGGACCGGCCGAGTGGTGCGGTGGTCCGGTTCAGGTCCCACATATGAGGGCCTGTGACACTGCCCTCAAAAAAAAAAAAAAAAAAACTATTATGGGAGGTTGGGCAAATTGCTAACTATTTCTGAACCTCAGTTTTCTTATCTGTGAAATTAGGATAATAATATCCTTATTGAACAAGTAAGTGAAATGATAGATGTTAATCCTTAGCACAGTAGTTATCATGTAGTAGGCATTCAAATTTTAGTTTATTTTTTCCTTCATTGAACTGTTCTAAGTATGAAATGATGTGATTGTAAAATTGCTTTGTGAAATGTACAGTTATTCCAGACATTGTTTATGTTTGTGTTACATACAGTCAAATTAATTTTGATTATGTTGGTTTATGGGCAAAAATAGGGACATGAGAAAATGGGGAAACTGAAAAACTTGTTGAGCGTACCATGTGCCAACCACTATGCTCAACACTTTGCCTGAAATAACCCGTTTAATCCTTAAAAGCCAGCAAAGCACATGTCTTCCTCTGAAAGATTATTTCTTAGTTTTTAAATATATTTTATTCTTTTTTTTTTTTTTTTTATAAGAGGGCAGTGTCACTGCCCCTCATATGTGGGATCCGAACCCGGGCCGCTGGCATCCCAAGCCAGCTCTTAACCACCGCGCCACTCAGCCTTGCCCTATTTCTTAGTTTTTTTAATCATAGTTTTTTCATCACCACCCTTTCTGAATAAGTCTCAGGAATGAGGCAAATACAGTTTAATGCACATTTCAAATTTTGTATAGAGTATGACAAGTAATAACTCATATTTCTCAGCTTCCATCTTTAACATTTGGGCTAAATCATCTTTTTATCCCCCAGCAAACCTTAGTGATGATATTTCCTTTATAATTCTCTAGGAGTACATTAGCAGCCCATACCTAAGTAAGAATAGGGCAAAAGAAAGGTGTTTTTCCTTAAAAACCTTAAAATACTATTTTACTTTTAAACAATGTACCTGCATTACTATGACTTGTTTTTATTTTTATTTTTTTTATTTTTGTACTGTTTTAAAGATTTTATTGGGGAGTTGGGGGGAGGGAACAGCGTTGGGGAACCGGGGAAGGGGACAGACAAGTTGCTGTCCTTTTGTTCTTCAGTCCACTTGTGGAGGTTGTCGCTTCACTGACCCACATGTGGATCCGAACCAGTGGCCCTGCTGCTCAGAGCTTGTGCTCCCAAGCCAACTCTTAACCAATGAGTCACTTGGCTGACTCAGTTCTCTATGTTTTTAAAATTGTGGTAAAATACACAACATAAAATTTACCACCTTAACCATTTTTAATATATAGTTCAGTAGTAGTAAATACACTTACATTGTAGTGCAATGAATCTATGGAACGTTTTCATCTTGCAAAACTGAAACTCTGTACCCATTAAACAATTCCCCATTCCTCCCTACCCCAGTGCCTGGCAGCCACCATCGTTCTACTATCTGTCTTTGAATTTGACTGTTATAGGTACCTGGTATAAATGGAATCATACAGTATTTGTGCTTTTGTGCAAGGCTCATTTCACTTAGTATAATGTCCTCAAGGTTCGTCCATGTTGTAGCATGTGTTAGAATTTCCTTCCTTTTTTTTTTTTAAAGATTTTATTGGGGAATTGGTGGAGGGGAACAGCGTTGGGGAATCGGGGAAGGGGATCAGACAAGTTGCTGTCTTTTTGTTCTTCAGTTTAGTTGCGGAGGATGTTGCTTCACTGTTGGTATCCTCATTGCGCTCTTCCCGGATGAGGCAGATCGGTCGCTGGCCTCTGGATGTCGCTCATCGCGGCTATTGGCAGCTCACTCTTGGCTGCCAGCCGCTCACGCTGGCTGCGGGCCACTCACTGTAGCCTATGGCAGCCCACTGCAGCAGGGGCTGCAGCCCACACCATCACCGGGGCTCGCACAGCCCAGCTCCAGGTGGAGCTGTTGTTAGCTGTAGAGGGCAGTGTCACTGGCCCTCATGTGGGATCCAAACCGGGGCCGCTGGCATCCCAAAACCAGCGCTTAACCAATGCGCCACTCGGCCGGCCCTCCTTTTTAAGGCTGAATAATACTCCTGTGTGTGTGTGTGTGTGTGTGTGTGTGTGTGTGTGTGTGTGTGTGTGTCTGTGTGTGTGTGTCTGTCTGTCACATTTTGCTTACCCATTCACTTGGGTTGTTTCCATCTTTTGGCTATTGTTAATAATGCTGCTACAAACATCGGTATACAGTGATCTCTTTCAAACCCTGCTTTCAGTTCTTTTGTATATGTATAGATACACAGAAGTGAAATTGCTGTTTCATAATTTTATTTATTTATTTATTTATTTATTTATTATTATTATTTTTTTTTTGAGGGCAGTGTCACTGGCCCTCATACGTGGGACCCGAACTGGGGCTGCTGGCTTCCCAAGCCAGCGCTTAACCACCGCGCCACTCGGCTGGCCCTACTGATTCATAATTTAAATTTTTGAGGAATTATCTTACCATTTTCCATAGTGGCTGCACCATTATACATTCCCACCAGCAGTGCATAAGGGTTCCAGTTTCTCCATATCCTCATTAACAATTGTTATTTATTTATTTTTTGATAGTAGCCATTCTCATGGATGTGAAATAGTAACTCATTGTTGTTTTGATTTGCGTTTCCATGACTGATGAGCATCTTCTCATTTGCTTATTGGCCATTTGTGTATCTTTGGAGAAAAGTTTCATGTCCTTTTTGTGCATTTTTAAATTGGTTGGCTTTAAGTTGTTGGAGTTCTTTATATTTTCTGGGTGTTAACTCCTTATCAGATAAATAATGATATACAAATATTTTCTCCTATTCTGTGGGTTGTGTCCTTTGATGCACAGAAGTTCTCCTTTTTTGTTTTCAAAATTTAATTATTCATTATTTTAGACATATAAAAAGAATAATGCCGTAAGCTTCCTTGTATCCACCATCCAGGAAATTACACATTATTAAATTAGCTGAAGGCCCTTGGGTTTCCCTTTCTTGATTGCAGGTCCATTGCCATCTCTCAAAGGTAACCACCAATGAATTCGATGTTTCTCTGACTAGTTTATACTCCTTAGTCAGCCTGTTAGTGTATTAGAAGCTTATCATGGCAAAAGTAAAAATACTGCAAGGGTCCGATGGAAGGCCAAGGTGGGAATTTAATTTTTTATTTTATTTTATTTTATTTTATTTTAATTCAAAGCCCAGTTTAGCACCTTATCAGAGATAGTTGTACTTAATAGGTGCACAGAGGGCCGGCCGAGTGGCGCATTGGTTAAGCGCTGGTTTTGGGATGCCAGCGGCCCCGGTTCGGATCCCACATGAGGGCCAGTGACACTGCCCTCTACAGCTAACAACAGCTCCACCTGGAGCTAGGCTGTGCGAGCCCCGGTGATGGTGTGGGCTGCAGCCCCTGCTGCAGTGGGCTGCCATAGGCTGCAGTGAGTGGCCCACAGCCAGCGTGAGCGGCTGGCAGCCAGCGTGAGCTGCCAATAGCCGCGATGAGCGACATCCAGAGGCCAGCGACCGATCTGCCTCATCCGGGAAGAGCAATGACGATACCAACAGTGAAGCAACATCCTCCGCAACTAAAACTGAAGAACAAGAAGACGGCAACTTGTCTGTTCCCCTTCCCCGATTCCCCAACGCTGTTCCCCTCCACCAATTCCCCAATAAAATCTTAAAAAAAAAAAAAAAAAAAAAAAAAAAAAAAATAGGTGCACAGAAATATTTGTAGAATGACTGTTTGCTACCCAGGTACTTTTTTTTAAAGATTTTCTTGCGGAATTGGGGGAGAACAGCGTTGGGCAATCAGGGAAGGGGAACAGACAAGTTGCTGTCTTTTTTTGTTCTTCAGTCTAGTTGTTGAGGACATTGCTTCACTGGCCCGTGTTGGTATCGTCATTACGCTCTTCCCGGATGAGGAAGATCAGTCGTCGGCCTCTGGATGGTCGCTCATCACGGCTATTGGCAGCTCACGCTGGCTGCCGGCCACTCACTGTAGCCAATGGCAGCCCACTGCAGCAGGGCTTGCAGCTATGCCGACCCTGGGAACTCACAGCAGCCCAGCTCCAGGTGGAGCTGTTGTTCACCATCTTAGCTGTAGAGGGCAGTGTCACTGGCCCTCATCTGTGGGATCCCAACTGGGGCTACTGGCGTCCCAAGCCAGCTCTTAACCAATGCGCCACTTGGCCGGCCCGCTACCCAGTTACTTTTGTTTTTTGTTTTTTTTTTTTTTGTTTTTTTTTTGTTTTTTTGAGGGCAGTGTCATTGGCCCTCATATCTGGGACTGAACTGGGGCCGCTGGCTTCCCAAGCCAGCGCTTAACCACCGCGCCACTTGGCCTGCCTTCCCAGGTACTTTTGATTGAAGATATTTAGTACCAACATGATATCATTTTGAAATGAAGTCTACATATTTTTTGGGTGAAGATATCAATAAATAGACAGTTATGGGTGATTAAATGTTTTCTTAGAAGTAGTGAAACTGAGGGACACATGAATTTGGAGCATTTAGCTCTAATTACATATATGCATTTAGCTGCCTGGGTTAATAGAGACTTGTAAACAGACAGAATGAGAGATGTCCAAGTGCTACATTCCTGGTTCAGGAAGATGCATTGTAAATTCTGAAAAAAGGGGTGATGGGTAAGGTGTGACTCTGGGCAAGGACCTGTTGAAACAGTGCAGTGTTCACAGGGTAGTGGTGAACCTGACCTCCACTCGAGCTGAAAATGAAATTCTTCCCAAGTGAGGTTATATAGTAGGAGTGCAGCAACTGCTGCTGCAGCCACTGCCGTCTGAACTTGGTGGCCATGTGAAGTGGCTGAAGCAGGAAATGATTATATGGCACTAGGCGTGTCAGGGAAGGACTTGTTCTGGCTCTGGCCAAGTGGTTGCACAGGTTGTGGGTGTCACTTTAAACACAGAAAAACCTGCTTGCTGGCGGAGGCGCACCTTCCTGAGGATCAGGTGTGCGCATCTGAAGGGATGAGCTCATCCTTCTAACCAGACCTGCTCCAGACGCTGAGGGAATGTTTTCCTATTGCAAGCCCTGCAGCTGGGAGAAGCAGGAAATGGTTGAAGCTTCAGGCGCTTTGTGAGTAGAAAAAAAAAGAGAGCGAGAGAAGCAATCTTGGGACTCTGAAAAAGTGTGCTGTCAATATCAGGTTGAAGGTGACACACACACGCTCGCTCATTCATTCTTGCTCTAAATTGAGGATTGCAGTCAAGTGTATGGCGGGTTGAGGAAGGCTTTGGCTGTTCTGACTTGATTCTAGTGATTCTTTTTGAGGTGCTTTAATAATTTGTTTCCTATACAGTCTTGTTTGATGTTGCTGCTTTGGGAAATAAGAATCCTGGGTAATCTTTTTCAATTTCCAAGGATCTTTTTGGCTTTTTTTTGAGCTTTGATTGATGGGATTTATCCCAACTTTTTGTTTTAGAAATTTTATTGGGGAACAGTGTGTTTTTCCAGGACCTATCAACTCCAAGTCAAGTAGTTGCCTTCAATCTAGTTGTGGAGGGTGCAGCTCCACGGCCCATGTGGTAATTGAATCAGCAACCTTGGTGTTATGAGCCTGCGCTCTAACCACCGGAGCTAACCAACCGCCCCAGACTTATCCCACTTTTGAAGACCACTGTGTTGCCCGATGCATGATTCTGTTTTGTTTTAATTTATCTAAAATACCTACTTTAAGCCTCTTTAAAATAAAATGAAATTGGTTTAAAAAAGAAATATCAGTTTATTTATAATATTGTTTCATTATATGTACTTTTATTTTGAGATAATTATAGATTCACACGGTTAAAGAGATCTGATGTACTCCTTACCCAGTGCGATAGCACAACCAGGATATTGACATTGATACCATGAAGGTCCAGAATATTTTCATCACCGGATTATTGCTGCTTTATAGCTGCATCCATTTCCTTTGTCCCCACTCACCCCTTAATCCCTGTCAACCATTAATCAAAAAATCAATTTTTAAGCAAGAAATTTTATGTGCAATCTTCAGTAGTTTTGTATGAGAAATCCACATGGCTTTATGAAAAGAGTCCTAGACTGCAATAGGAGATTATGGTTCATTGGAACTCTTTGACCTTGGGCAAATAATTTTAACTTCTGTGTGCTTCAGTTTCCTTATGTATAAAATGGGATAATGGTATATTAATTTTATCTAACCTATTTATAGGAGTTTTGAGAAATTGTAAAGTTCTTTCAAAAAATAAGTACTATAGGGCCGGCCGAGTGGTGTGGTGGTTAAGCGCTGGCTTAGAAGCCAGCGACCCCGGTTCGGGTCCCACATATGAGGGCCAGTGACTCTGCCCTCAAAAACAACAACAACAACAACAACAACGAAAGTACTATATAGATTATTATTAGCAGCAAGGACAATAGCTTTGAATATAGAAAGTATATAGCAAATTGTAAACAAGAAACTATCACCCAGCATGGTAAGAATGAACATTTTAAAATGAATTTAAGTCTTAAAGTTTACTTGAATTTTAGAGTGCTGAATTTAACTGGCTAATGCTCTCAGAGCCCGTGTTGTTAATCTTTGAGAAATCGTAAAAACCGGAGAGAGATAAATGTTCTGATATAGAAATGAGGAAAGTAGTTGGAAAACTATAGACCTATAAAATTGATGTTAATTCTTGGGAAAATTCAGTTATAAATGATTGAACAGATGATATGGAGTATTAAAAAGTTAATATGGGTTGATTTATCATAACAAATTACTTCCATTTCTATTCTTGAATTCTGTACCTCTATTTCTATTTAGAATTATGAGGTCAGTAGATCAGGGGATTGTTCTAGTTATATTCCTGCAGTTTCACATTCTTTCATGATAGATTTGTGGCTGGTATGTCTTAAAATATGGTTTGGTTGATGAAGTGAATGTGTAGAAGATTGAATGACTGTACCCACTTAGACTCTTGATTTCACCAGGAAAGTCTCTGGTGGATTATCTTTGGACCTTGGATAGAGTTAAAAAAAAAATATATATATATATATATATATATATATATTATATACATGTCAGGCCGGCCAAGTGGCTCAGTTGGTTAAGAGTTGGCTTAGAGCGAATGCTCTGAGCAACAGGGCCACTGGTTTGATTCCCACGTGGGCCAGTGAACGCTGCGCCCTAGCTGAGTTGTTGCTGAGCTGCCAACAGCTGGCAGGATGGCTCAGCTGGTGTAATAACAAGATTGCCTGTTCACTGGTTGGCTCTGCCCACCTGCACCTAAACATTGAACTCGGCACCTTGAGCTGAGTTTCCACCCGGGTTGCTCAGTGGATAGGGCGTGTGCTCTTAACAACAAGGCTGCCAGGTTCAACTCCCGCATGGGATGATGGCTACGCTCACCCGCAACTAAGATTGAACACAGCACCTTGAGCTTTGAGGCCAGGAGCCGCCAATGGGCAGCCGGATGGCGATTGGCGCCCTCCACAATGAAGACTGAGGAACAACAACTTGGCTGGTCCCCTTCCCCAATTCCCCAGTACTGTTCCCCTCCCCCAATTCCCCAATAAAATCTTTAAAAGAAATGTTAATCAGATATGTAAGTATTTCAAAGCTGCAGGAGTAGTTAATGTGACAGATGATTAATAAAGCCTTACAAATTACATCCATGGGATGAAATCATGGGCCCAAACAGAGATTAAATTTACAGGTATAAGGCCTGTGTTTAAATTCAAAACCACAAATGCTCAAGAACAGGATGAGGAATTGCTGGTTGGACAGCAGTTCATGTGAGAAATAATCTGGGAATTTTGGTTAATCATAAATGTAGCAGGAACTGGCTATGCAATATGGCTGCTAAAAATACCATCAGCTGTATTACCAGGAATTTGTCCAGGTCACAAAAGTATTTTTTCCAGTGTATTTTTGTATTAGGTTGGAAACACATTTTGCATATTGGTTTATTTACATGGATATTGACAAAGTTGAGAGCATTCCGACGAGGCAGACAGAACCATAAATGGCCTAAAAACCATTTATATAGGAGACTGTTGGGATTTGGGAAGGGAGTGTTGAGAAATTTTAAAACTGCAAACTGTAATACAATAAATACCCATATTTCCACCACCCAGAATTAACCACCATTAACATCTGCTTTTCTTCCTCTCTCTCAGAAATAAAACATTACAGATAAAGCCAAAGCCCTTTCCTTCTCCCTCCTTACAAGGAACTCTTATTTATATATTTTAAAAAAGATTTTATTGGGGAACTGGGGGAGGGGAACAGTGTTGGGGAATGGGGGAAAGGAAACAGGCAAGTTGCTGTCCTTTTCTTCAGTCTAGTTGTGGAGGACATCGCTTCACCGACCCATGTTGGTATCATTGCACTCTTCCCAGGTGAGGCAGTCACTCCCTGGCCATTGGACGGCTGCTCACGGTGGCTCACGGCATCTCACCAAAGCACACGCCAGCTGCTGGCCAGCCCCACTGCAGCCTACGCCGCCGCCAGCGACTCACGGCAGCCCAGCTCCAGGTTGAGCTGTTGTTCACCGTCTTAGCTGTAGAGGGCGCAGCGTCACTGGCCCTCATGTGTGGGATCCGAACTGGGGCCCTGCTGCTCAGAATCGGTGTCCCAAGCCAACTCCCCTCTAACGCGCCACTCTCCCAGCCTAAGGAACTCTTATTTTTATCAAAGTAATACATGGGCATAGTTTTAAAAATTCAAATAGTATTATATGCTCAGAAGGAAAAATAGCAGTTATCCCACCCCCTGAGACAACCATATTCATCTGCCAGAAATATTTCTAATAGCATAATTATGTCAGTTGCTTTTAAAAAATACTAAACGTGGGCCGGCCGAGTGACGCGGTGGTTAAGCGCTGGCTTGGGAAGCCAGCGGCCCTGGTTCAGGTCCCATATATGAGGGCCAATGACACTGCCCTCAAAAAAAAATAAAAATACTAAAAGTATATAAAGTGCCATATAATATGGCTCTTTAATGCATACACATCTTCTCCTTTGTATTCTCAATATAATCATGTAATTTGGGCAAGTTAAATCATTATTTATTGTTTATATTACACAAATATTGAACCCGATTTTTTTTTTTTTTTTTGAGGGTAGTGTCACTGGCTCTCATATGTGGGACCCGAACCAAGGCCGCTGGCTTCCCAAGCCAGTGCTTAACCACCGCGCCACTCTGCCGGCCCGTGAACCTGATTTACATAATATACAATGATTATAATTCTTTTCTTACATGACTTTATTTTCCTTAAGCATAATCATTGTTTTACTTTTTTCATTTGCTCAGTTTTTAAAGTTTTGATCACTAAATCATTCCCAAACTCTTAGGACCAAAAAACTCTGCTCCATTCATTCAAACCCAGTAGATAATTTATAATTTTTTCCCCCCTTAGAGACCTACTTTATATATTCTTCTACATTATGCTCTAATATGGGTTGGTTGTTATGTATGCCTGCTCTATAGCTGTCATCCTGGCATTTCCTGTCACTGTCATCCTGGGAATTGTTTCCTGAATTACATGTAGTTTTTCTTGGTTGACTCCCTTATTTGATGAAACACTCCTCTAGAAGCTATCTGGGAGTTAACATTTAAGCAACTGAAAAATTTTGAAATCTTGTGTGTATGAAAATGTTTTTATTTTACCCTCAAAGTTAAATAATACTCTGTTTGGGAATAGAATTCTATGTTGGGAATAATTTTCTCTTAGAATTTTATAGGTATTGCTAATTTCTTGCTTCCTGTTTTGACAATGAAAAGTCCGATGTGATTCTTTTTATGTTATTTTTATAAGAATAAATGGTAGTTTATTAGTAAATAAAAACATGAAATTTCTAGTAAAACAAAGGTGGGTTGGCATTTGCAATGCATACATTTACTTCAAATATCTACAGAAAATGTAGTGTTTTCCTATGGACTGCTTCTTATTAAGGAGTTGGGACCTTACCACTGTATCTCCATCATTATTTTCTTTTTTGGGTAAATATATATAACATAAAGTTTACTGTTTTAACCATTTTTAAGTCTATAGTTCTGTGGCATTACATTTATATCGTTGTGCAACTTGATGCCATTCTAATTTCCATTTCTTTGCAGATATCCTATTTTTCCTCTTTCTAGAATCTTACAAAATCTTCTATTTAATCCTACTGTTCTGCAATTTAGTATTATTTGTGCCTTAATGTGGATTATTATTATTATTATTTTTTAAAAAGATTTTATTGGGGAATTGGGGCAGGGGAGCAGCGTTGGAGAATCGGGGAAGGGGAACAGACAAGTTGCTGTCCTTTTGTTCTTCAGTCTGGTTGCGGAGGACGTTGCTTCACTGGCCCATGTTGGTATCCTCATTGCTCTCTTCCCAGATGAGGCAGATCAGTCACCGGCCTCTGGATGGTTGCTCACCGTGGCTATTGGCAGCTCATGCTGGCTGCCAGCCGCTCACTCACTGTAGCCCATGGCAGCCCACTGCAGCAGAGGCTGCAGCCTACACCGTCGCTGGGGCTTGCCACAGCCCAGCTCCAGGTGGTGCTGTTGTTAGCTGTAGAAGGCAGTGTCACTGGCCCTCCTATGTGGGATCCGAACCGTGGCTGCTGGCATCCCAAACCAGCTCTTAACCAATGCGCCACTTGGGCGGCCCTAATGTGGATTATTAAATTTATTATTCTGGGGACCTTGTGGTTCCTTTAAAACTGAAAATTTATAATCTTAAAATCTGGGATATTTCCTCACTTTTTTCTTTGACACTTTCCTCTTTTTTTCTGGAAAACCTGTATTGATCTTTGATTTTTTGATTTTTTTTTTTATAATTAGTTTCAGGTGTGCATGATCTTTGATTTAAAAAAAATTTATTATCTTTGTCTTTTTATTTTACTTTTGGGAGAGTTACTTAAATTTGTTTCTCAAACGTTTTTTGTTTTTTAAATTTTATTGGGGAACAGGGTTTTTTTTGGGGGGGAACAATGTATTTTTCCAAGGACCCATCAGGTCCAAGTCAAGTTGTTGTTCTTCAATCTTAGTTGTGGAGGGCGCAACTTAGCTCCAAGTCCATTCACCGATTTCAGTCTAGTTTCGGGGTTGGGGGGTGCAGCTCACCATCCCATGGAGGGGTAGAACTGGCAACCTTGTTGTTAACCCTCCATTGGGTGCAATGCAAAGGTTATGAGTTTGGGCACAATGCATCTACTAGATGAATGTATGACATTTATTTATTTTAATTGAAAATGAGGGCTGGCCTAGTGGCACGGTAGTTAAGAGCTGACTTGGGATGCCAGCGGCCGGGTTCGGATCCCACATATAAGGGCCAGTGACACTGCCCTCTAAAAAAGGAAGAAAATGAATGAAAATAACATGTAAACATGTATATTATTTATTCAGAATGAAATTTTAATTTGCAATAAAATAAAAACTATGTAGGTCCTGCCGAGTGGCGTGGTAGTTAAGCGCTGGCTTGGGAAGCCAGCGGCCCCAGTTCGGTCCCACATATGAGGGCCAGTGACACTGCCCTCAAAAAGAAAGGAAAATAAATAAATAAATAAATAAATGAATAAATAAATACAATGTATGTTTATTACATAAATTCAGTATAAAAATCAACAGAAATTAAAAATATAAAACTAAAACAAAACTTGTCATTTAATAAAATAACAAGGGCTGGCCGAGTGGCGTATTGGTTAGGAGTTAGCTTGGGACACCAGCTCTCAACAGCAGTGCTCTGGTTTGGATCCCACATGAGGGCCAGTGACACTGCACCCTCTACAGCTAAGATGGGGAACAACAGCTCGACCTGGAGCTGGGCTGCTGTAATTCACTCGCGATAGCATATCCTGCAGTGGGGCTGTCCAGCAGCTGGCGTGCGCTTTGTGAGCTGCCCGTGAGCCGCTGTGAGCGGCTGCCCAATGGCCGGTGAGTGACTGCCTCACCTGGGAAAAGTGCAATGATGATACCAACATGGTACAGTGAAGTGATGTCCTCCACAACTAGACTGAAGAACAAAAGGACAGCAATTTGTCTGTTCTCCTTCCTCGATTTCCTAACACTGTACCCCTCCCCCAATTCAGCAATAAAATCTTTAAAAAATAAATAAATAAAGTTAAATAAAATAACAAACTAATCTGATTGGTCTTCATCAGCTCATTGCCATCAAATTTCAAGTTGAAACAATGTTCACAAATCATTGTCACATGTTCGAAGCATAAAAATTTTTTGCAAAGTTTACAGGAGTGTTTTGAATACCTTTGTCTTTTGTTTCCTACACAAGGTGCACACTGTTTCCTTTTGTTTGATGAAGTGGTGGCCTCAGGTTCTTCTGCTTGAACTTTGACAGCAGGTGTAGTAAACTTCAGCAATTTTTTGTTGGAGGAGTGAATTTATTCCCCTATTTTTTGCGGTTCTTTGGTTCATATGTTCGGCTGCCAATTACCTACTCAATTGTTTAAAAAATAAATGTCTGTTTTAAACTTCATTTCCATTCTCTAGGTATAGCCCTTGTGTATTAATACCACTTATGTTTTATCTTTCCCAATAAAATATTCATCTGTTTCTTCGTTACTACTTCCTTGATCACTTTCTGAAGGAGAACTTTCTTGCTCAGTGTCAGAATTTTGGTCTCGTTCTTCAACTTGATCTTCACCATCTGTGTCACTTTCATCTTCAAATTCAAGTTCCTTTTCATTATTATCAGACTTGATCAACATCTGTAGCAATATCTCAGCATCTTTTGGGGCATCTGGATTATAAAACCTTTGAGGTTGAGCCATTTTAGAAGGTAAAACCTACAAAGGAAAAGTATTACCCAAACAGGCGCATTGAATCTGTCAGATTAATTAGAAAATAAAATACCTAGTTACTAAGTTTCAATAATAAAACTGTACTTACAATCTCCTTCTGGAATGTTTGAAAGGATAGCACTAAAAAAATCTGTTGTGAAAACATAAAAAAAAATCTCAAATAAGTGCAACGAATCTGTGAGATTAAAGATGCCGCTATGAAATACATCTTTACCATATACTAAGTTACAAACACGACTGGCTATAGGTTCCAGTAGAGGGGGAAGATACGGAAGCAATGAGTCACGATAACTGTTAGATATTTGAAAAATTGTGTGCAGTGAATCTGAGATCCGTTGCGTCCGACGGAGGGTTAAGAGCACGCGCTCTAACAGCCATCTGGCTGCCCTGTTTCTCCAACTTTTTACTGAATTTTGTATTTCTTGTTTTATAGAAGCAAAATCTTTCCTATCTGACAAATACATTTTAGATTTTCTTGTATTCCCTGAATGGTCTGTTTCTTTCAGGCTCTTTTCCTCTTATTGTTTGAGGTACCATCAGCTGTCAGTATCTATAGGTGTTCTTTTGAGCTGGTCAGTTTTCTCAATGGTTATACTCCAATCTTCTGCCTGGGGAATATAGAGTCTGACTACCAGTGTTTTGGTGCTGAAGGAGAAAGGGGACTGGGAATCTCCCCACTCACTATATAGAGTTTCACTTAATCTCCCCATACTTTTTCAAGTTTTAACTTCTTTTTTTTTGTTTAAGACAGGGAATATTTTTGTTTTTTTAAACATTTTTTTTAAAAAATGATTTTATTGGGGAATTGGAGGAGAGGAACAGCGTTGGGGAATTGGGGAAGGGGAACAGAGAAGTTGCTGTCTTTTTGTTCTTCGGTCTAGTTGCAGAGGACGTTGCTTCACTGGCCCATGTTGGTATCATCATTGCGCTCTTCCCAGATGAGGCAGACCGGTCACCCGCCTCTAGATGGTTGCTCATCGCGGCTATTGGCAATTCACACTGGCTGCCAGCCGCTCACACTGGCTGCTGGCCACTCACTAGCCATGGCAGCCTGCTGCAGCAGGGACTGCAGCCTACACCATCGCCAGGGCTCGCACAGCCCAGCTCCAGGTGGAGCTGTCGCCAGCTGTAGAGGCAGTGTCACTGGCCCTCATATGTGGGATCCAAACTGGAGCTGCTGGCATCCCAAAACCAGCTCTTAACCAATGCGTCATTCGGCCGGCCCAAGACAGGGAATACTTTATTCAAACCCATCAGAGAAATGGACAGGTTGGGTCTGTAACAAAGTGTTGTGTTTTAAAACAGAGGCCAGTAATTGTATATGAGAGTATACACTGCTACATACAAATTAACTGATCAGACCACAGCTTTGCAATATTGAAAACAGAATAAGCTTCCCTGTAAAAGCAGCAACTTTGTGACACATTAACTTTAGTATTCCTCTCCGTCTTCCTCACCCTCTCCTTCAACAGAATCCACACCAACCTCCATATAATCCTTTTCAAGGGCCATGTCCTCATGGGCCTCAGAAAACTCTCCTTCGGGCTGGCCGAGTGGCATGGTGGCTAAGCGCTGGCTTGGGAAGCCAGCGGCCCCGGTTCAGGTCCCACATATGAGGGCCAGTGACACTGCTATCAAAAAAAAAAGAAAAAAAAGAAAACTCTCCTTCCTCCATGCCCTCACCTATGTACCAGTGAACAAAGTGCACGCTTGGCATACTTGGCATACATCAGGTCAAACTTGTGGTCCATGCGCGCCCAGGCCTCAGCAATAGCTGTGGTGTTGCTCAGCATGCACATAGCTCGCTGTACTTTGGCCAGGTCTCCACCAGGTACCACAGTGGGAGGCTGGTAATTAATGCCAACTTTGAAGCCAGTGGAGCACCAGTCCACGAACTTGATGGTATGCTTGGTCTTGATGGTGGCAATGGTGGCATTGACATCTTTGGGAACCACGTCGTCATGGTACAACAGGCAGCAAGCCATGTATTTACCATGGCGAGGGTCACATTTCACCATCTGGTTGGCTGGCTCAAAGCACGCATTGGTGATCTCTGCTACAGAAAGCTGCTCATGGTAGGCTTTCTCAGCAGAGATGACAGGGGCATAGGTGGCCAGAGGGAAGTGGATGCGGGGATAGGGCACCAGGTTGGTCTGGAATTCAGTCAGGTCAACATTCAGGGCTCCATCAAAGCTGAGAGAAGCAGTGATGGAGGACACAATTTGACCTATCAACCTATTCAGGTTAGTGTAGGTTGGGTGCTCAATATCGAGGTTTCTATGACAGATGTCATAGATGGCCTCATTGTCAACCATGGACTTGTAGGGCTCAACTACAGCTGTGGAAATCAGGGAGCTGGGTAAATGGAGAACTCCAGATTGGATTTCTTGGCATAATTGACAGAGAGACGTTCCATCAACAGAGAGGTGAACCCAGAGCCAGTTCCCCCGCCAAAGCTGTGGAAAACCAGGAAGCCCTGAAGACCTGTGCACTGGTCGGCCACTTTCCGAATTCGGTCCAAGACAAGGTCAATGATCTCCTTGCCAGTGGTGCAGCGGCCCCGGGCGTAGTTATTGGAGCATCTTTCCTGTATTCTGCTCATTAGGAGCAAGTCGTCAGGGCCCGCCCATACTCAAAAGTGGAATTACACAAGGGGCATGAATAACGTTGTGTACCGCGATGAGTTATAGGCATATTAGAATATTTAGCCTGAAAAGAGGTGATTAAGGGAACACGTGCATTTTGTCTTACATGTTTGAAAGGCTTACGTAAAGAGGAAACTAGATCTGCTCTGTTTTGGACCAGAGATTGAACTAAGAACAGGGTGGAAATTAAAATGTGCTGTCTTACGGGATAACATGCCCTCTGTCTTAACCATATTCTGTCAGGCTGGGCGACAATTTGTAGAAAAGATTGTGAAAAGTATTGTTGCATTAGGTTAGAAGCTTAACTATATTCTCTCTACAGATTCTTTCTACTTTAAGATTCTGTATATATAAATGAGTGAGTTTCAAACTGTTAGTATTTGAATAGTCTGTCACTGATCAGGGAGAAGTGTATAGAGAATACATTGTATTTGCACATATGAGGTTTCATTGAGGAGATCTAGGTTAAGTTAAGAGGAGAGCTATAGATTTATACCTTGAATTATTGAAAAAAATCACTGTTCATATTCTGTTTTTATTTTATATTCCTTTGGTTACCAGAGAATGTTTATTAACATAATTCTTATTTTAAAATATTAGGACTGACTCAATTTTTTTCGTATCGCAAAAATATTTTCATTGTAAAAAAAAAAAGAAACTACAAATAAGAAAAAAATCCTAAATACCCTATGATCCTCCCACCCAAAGATTATGTTAAAATTAACTATATTAACACCATGGTATAATAGTATATAGTTCTTGACCTAATTTGATAGCCCTCCCCCTCCCATTTGTGGTAGTGTATTCTATAACGTTGCTACAAGCCCCGAACTAACAAATCCTGAATCATTGCTCCTGGGGGAGATACAGAATTAGGTTCCTGTTAGTCTTTCCTTATGTTTTTGTTAACTGATTAACACCTAACCTCATTTTATTGTGTGTTTTTATTTAAAGACACTTTAATATATATTATTGATTTATTAACATTGAACTCCTGGCAAATAGCACTATAACTTATGCCTGAACGATCCTTCTCTAACATGTGTGTTTTCTCCAGAAGGCACATTACTAGACAGCACTTCACTTCATTTGGAGGTCTTCATTTTAATGAGTGAAATCACCAGCCAAAAATACAAAAATACGGAGGTGCTGGTTAGTTCAAGTGGTTAAAATGCAGTGCTCATAACACGAAAGTTGTCAGTTTGATACCCACATGGGCCACTGAGCTGTGCCCTCCACAGTTAGATTGAGACAACTACTTGACTTCTAGATGATGGGTCCTGGAGGGACACATTGTTCCCCAATAAAATTTAAAAAACAGAACAAAATTGTGAATAATGTGGCACTAAATAAACCACCAAAAGTCCACTTGTGTATGATATGAGAGTTGAAACAAGAAGGCAGAACACTGCCTACTTTGACCTCAGATGGGAATGTGCACATCAGGCAACTCAAAATTTTCACCATTCTGTGCATTCATATGTCCACAAATGACCACAAGCGTGCTGTGAATATTGATTGTGGGGTTATCAAAAAATTTTAGTAGGCAAATTTTCATATATGGAATCCATTCTGTGTGTGTGTGTGCGTGCGCGCGCGTGTGTGTGTGTTGGCTTTGGCTTTTCATTTTGTTTAATTTTATAAAAATGAAATAAATTTGGGCCAACTGAGTGGCTCAGTTGGTTAAGAGCTCAAGAGTGCGAGCTGAGGGCTGGTTGAGGGGCACGGTGGTTGAGCGCTGGCTTGGGAAGCCAGCGGCCGCGGTTCGGGTCCCACATATGAGGGCCAGTGACACTGCCCTCAAAAAAAAAATAAAAATAAATTAAAAAAACTGACAAGAACATCAGTACCAATGATGGTTCATGAAATTTTGTGCTGGTGATTTTGATCTCAACGATGCTCCTAGGTTAGGGAGGCCCACCGAGGTTGATGACGATAAAATAAAGGCATTGATCCAGTCGAACCCATGTTACACGACATGAGAGGTTGCAGAAACATTGAACATCCATCATTCAGGCTTTCATGACCTCCTGAAGAAGCTGGGATACATATGCAAGCTTGATATTTGGGTTCCGCATGAACTCAAAGTTCATTTGGCAGTGTGTATAAACATCTGCAATATGCTCATTAAATGTGAGCAAAACGATCCTTTTTTGAAGCGACTGATATCTGGTGATTAAAAGTGGATTGTTTAGATCAATGTGGTGCGCAAATGGTTTTGGTCCTGACGTGATGATTTGCTTCAAACGACATCAAAAGCAGACCATACATCAGAGGAAAGTTATATTCTCAGTGTGGTGGGATTTTAAAGGTGTTTTAAAGGGATTTTAAAGGAGCTCCTACCAAGGAACCAAACAATCAATTTGAATGTGTACTGCTGGCAGTTGGACAGTTTGAATGAATTCATCATCCAGAAACATCCAGAGCTTGTTAATTGTAAAGGAGTTGCGTTCCATCGCTACAACGTGAGACTACACACAAGTTTGATCACCTGTCAAAAATTATTGGAGCTTGGGGCCGAGTGGCGCGGTGGTTAAGAGCTGGCTTGGGACACCAGCGGCCAGGGTTCGGATCCCACATATGAGAGCCAGTGACACTGCCCTCTAAAAAAAAAAAAATTATTGGACCTTGGGTGGGATGTCTTGCCACACCCACCATACACTTGCCTGACCTTGCGCCGTCAGATTTGCACTTGTTTTGCTCTCTTCAAAACTCCTTGCGTGGTATAACATTCAATTCAGATGAGGCTGTAGATCAGCACCTTGTTCAGTTTTTCACAAATTAAGACAGATCCTTCTATGAATGAGGAATTATGAAGCTCACTGAAAGATGGCAAAAGGTTATCGAACAAAACAGCCAATATATCATTGATTGATCTTTGTTCTTTATATAAATAAATGACTTTTGAAAAACGTAGACAAAATACGTCATGACTTTTGGAAGACCAAATAGGAGTTCCCTGACCCCTCAGGTTTGATAATTTGCTGGAATTCAGGAAAGTGCTATACTTAATATTACAGTTTTATTATAGCAAAAGTTTACAAATCTGAACCAGCAAGAGGGAGAGATGCATAGAGCAAGGTCTGGGAGGGTTCCAAAAGTAAAACTTCTGTGTCATTATGTGTCACCAGCCCAGTGCATCAGTGTTTATGACCAACCAGGGAAGTATACTGACTCAGTGTTCAGAGTTTTTACTGGGGCTTCATTATGCATGATTGATTGATCACAGGGCAGGTTGATATCTTGTGGCTGAAAGCCGCAACATTCTAATCACATGGTTGGTTTTTCCACGATGGCCAGCCCCCTTGAAACTATATAGGGACACGCTCTGAGTCTTGGTTAGCATAAACTCAGTCACTGGAAGGGCCCACCACAAATATCAAAGACACTTGGGAAATTTCAAAAGTTTAGAGGCTTCCCTCCAGGGAACCAGAGACAAATATGAATCAAATTCTTATTATACAACAGTCTTAAAGCCAATTCAGTCATTACTTCCTCTTGGAAGCCTTTCCAGACTGTTCAAGAGACTGTTCATATCTATTATAGTTTTACTTTCTCCCTCATTACAGTGAGCACTTTGAAGTCCACTGATTTTAGTTACCTTTGCATCTCTAATATTAGCATTATGTCTGGCTTACAGTAGATTCTCAGTAAGTGTTTAATGAATTAAAATATTTAAGATATGACTCATGAGTAATGGGAAGTTCAGTGTAGAATTCTCTTTATCAGAGTATTTTAAGATCAAATAGAATTAATAGTCATACTTCATTCTTTTTTGCTCCATTCATCCTTATTTGCCCTTTAAATATTTTTGTACTTTTTTATGTTGACATAAAATTTACGAAAGAAATAAAAAGTTTTGCTTTTTAAAATAATTCATCAACAGTCCTTAAATAGCAACCTTTTCTAATACATTTAAAATATACCAAACTTCTACCTACACAGTTTGTAGGGATTATATTATTATATAATCATGCAAGCGTTATCATGCTTAACTTCTCTGAACCCTGGCATCTTTATGGTTCTTCTGATTCTAAGTATAAGTTCTAATGCCCTCTTCTTTGCCCTGTCTATGCATAGGAAATAGTGAGTACTTAATAAAAATGTAGTAATAGTTCCTAAACTATTCTCTTTGTGTTAAGATTTAAAAAAAATATTCTTATCATGATCTGGAATATTTTTATGATGATCTGGACTAGTTCCTATGAAACAGTATTTCACTGAGATATATCCTTTTTAGAGTAGTAGAACACTAAAAGTTATTTGCATGTGGTTTATTTTTCCTTTCTTATGTAATTTTTTGTGTTTGTGTGAGTAAAAAAATGTAGTTTTTATGAAATTCCTCTCTTTTTTCATACACTCTAAAATAGGTTGCACTTTTTATAACAACTTTAGATTTATGGAAAAATGATAGTACAGAGATCCCTTTTACTTTCTCACCTAGCTTCTCTTATTATTAGTATCTTAGAGTACATACACTTATTGTAGTTAATGAATCAGTATTGATACATTATTAATTAATGTTCATATTTCTTCAGCTTTTACTTAATCTCCTTTCTTCATTCCAGGATCCCATCCAGAATACCACATTGCATTTTTACTCATCATGTCTTCCTAGGTTCCTCTTGGCTGAGACGATTTCTCAGACTTGCCTTGTTTATGATGACTTGGACAGTTTTGAGGAATACTGGTCAAGTATTTTGTAGCCCCACTATTGGAATTTATCTGATGTTTTTCTCATGATTAGACTGGAGTTATACGTTTTTGGGTGGAAGATCACAGAGATACAGTGTCATTCTCATCATATCAGGAGTACATATTACCAACATGATTTATCATTGTTGATGGCCTTGATCACCTGACCTAGGTTGCCCACCAAAGTTACCCTTCCCCTATCCCTCTTACATATTGTATGTGTCTTTGGAGGAAAGTCTCTGCCCAGGCCACACTTGAATGAAATTTATACTCCCTATCCTTGCAGGTAGAGTATCTGTATAAATTATTTGGAATTTTTCTGCAAGGGAAATTTGTCCTTTTCTTTCCTTTTTTCTTTTTCTCCTTTCCTCTCATGTCCTCTCCTACTCTCCCCTCCCATCCTCTCTCCTTTCCTTATGCCTTTATATCAGTATGGACTCAGATATTTATACTTTAGATTAGAATCCACTATTTTTTTCTCAAATTGTTCTATATTTGGCCATTGGGAGCTCCTTTTGTTGTCTTTTATGTTCTTTGACATACCTCTGTCAATTTAGGATTTTTGCTTTGTTCTTAGCATTTCCTTACTTTCTGACATTAGAGATGCTCCATAT
The DNA here is from genome assembly GCA_033961575.1 of Aselliscus stoliczkanus. Lineage (NCBI taxonomy): Eukaryota > Metazoa > Chordata > Mammalia > Chiroptera > Hipposideridae > Aselliscus > Aselliscus stoliczkanus. The sequence goes on from CM066729.1 coordinate 133,674,353, forward strand.
ATCTTTTTTGTTTGTTTGTTTGTTTTTTGTTTTTTGAGGGCAGTGTCACCGGCCCTCATATGTGGGACGGAACCCAGCGCTTAACCACCGCGCCACTCAGCCAGCCCCCTCCATATATCTTAATGTATATCCTATCCCAGTCCTAGAATCAGCAATTTTTCCAAGGAAACTTGGTTCCTTTTATTGGGGAATGGTATTAAAAACTAAGATCTCATCTCTAAGTGTGCTTGTTGAAACTGGGGTGTCATCAATTCTAAGAACTTAGCTGGCAGAGCAAGTAAATATGTGTGTGTACACACACACACACACACACACACACCTATAAATATTTCCAGATATAACTGTCTATATGTTTATTAAACTAAACAGAAATTCATATTCCAACTCTTACTCATTACTGCATGTATCATTTTAGCCTTTTCTCCCTGCTTATTTTGTAACCTCCCATTTCAAAACTGAGAAATCTCCCATCTTCTGCCATTCATTTACTTAATTGTTCAATTCCTATATACATGTACAGTGATTTCAGAATTGTTAACCTGGGGCTGGCCGAGTGGCACACTGGTTAAGAGCTGGTTTTGGGATGCCAGTGGCCCCGGTTTGGATCCCACATAGGAGGGCCACTGACACTGCCCTCTACAGCTAACAACAGCTCCACCTGGAGCTGGGCTTTGCAAGCCCAGCGACTGCGTAGGCTGCAGCCCCTGCTGCAGTGGGCTGCCATAGGCTACAGTGAGTGGCTGGCAGCCATTGTGAGCTGCCAAAAAGCCAAGGTGAGCGACCAGCCAGAGGCTGGCGACCGATCTGCCTCATCCGGGAAGAACGCAATGACGATATCACCATGGGCCAGTGAAGTAACGTCCTCCGCAACTAGACTGAAGAACAAAAAGACAGCAACTTGTCTGTTCCCTTTCCCCGATTCCCCAACGCTGTTCCCCTCCCCCAATTCCCCAATAAAATCTTTAAAAAAAACAAACAAAAAACAATTGTTAACCTGTTCACCTATGGGAAACACTTTTATTAGCTAGAATATAGTGCTAATGTATAGTTCCTTGTGCCTTTAGTCTTATAGACTCCAGTCATTTTCAAAGACCTTTATCTACTAATACCTTCAGTGAAGTTAGTTCATACATTTATATTTTCACTGTGGAAACTTCAAATATATACAAATGTAAGAAGAGCATATTAAACCCACATGTACCCATCACTAGTTTCATAAATTATTAAATACATGTCAATTATTTCATCTATCTATACTCCCCTCTTCTCCCCACTATCAACCCATGATTATTTTGAGATAAATCCCAAAGATATTATTTCATCTGTAAATATTCCCAAATGAGATTTACCATAATTTAACCAGTCTGCTATTGACAGACTTTTAATTTTTATTTATTACAAACAGTGTAGTTGAAATATCCTTGTACATTTTTTTTTTTTTTTGCCAACTGCAGGATAAATTTCTAGACATTGAATTATTGAAATAAAGGATATAACATTGAATTATTGAAATAAAGGATATAAGCATTTAAAATGGAGAAATGTTGGGCTGGCCGAGTGGCACATTGGTTAAGAGCTGGTTTTCGGATGCCAGCGGCCCCGGTTCAGATCCCATATATGAGGGCCAGTAACACTGCCCTCCACAGCTAACAGCAGCTCCACCTGGAGCTGGGCTGTATGAGCCCCAGCGACGGTGTAGGCTGCAGCCCCTGCTGCAGTGGGCTGCCATAGGCTACAGTGAGTGGCCAACGTGAGCTGCCAATAGCCGAGGTGAGCGATCATCCAGAGACTGGCGACCAATCTGCCTCATCCAGGAAGAGCGCTATGACGATGCCAACATGGGCCAGTGAAGCAACGTCCTCCGCAACTAGACTGAAGAACAAAAAGACAGCAACTTGTCTGTTCTGCTTCCCTGATTCCCCAACGCTGTTCCCCTCCCGAATTCCTCAATAAACTCTTAAAAAAACAAAAAAATTTGAGAAATATTGCCAAATTAATTTTATTCCAACCTAAAGTGAATGAGAACTTATCTCTCTCTACACCCTCTCTCACACTAGTTTTATCTTTTAAATATTTAGCAATTTGAGATATGAAAAGTGATATGTATTTTTATTTTGCATTTGTTAATTATGAATGTGGGACATTTTCCCTGTCTTTACTGGCTATCTTTTCTTTCTGTGAACTGCACATTTACGTTTTTTGCTTGTTTAAGAAAAGAAAATACATTGGCACCAAGGGCTAATTTCGTTTCCCAAACCCTTAAGACTATGCTGTCCTGTCTTTTCCCCTGTTCCCAGTTTAGATCACTAACTCAGGAGTGATGCTTACGTCTCTTTAATGAAGGTGAATACCTGCTCATTTGTTTTCCCTTTCCTTCTGCCCCTTTGTCATCCTCCAAAGATTCATTAGCTCTCTTTTCTGTGCACCCTGGATACAGATTGTTTATCAAACAGATGGTTTTAAGTCAGCTTCTGAGTGAGCATTCTAGGGAGAAATGCTCAAAAAATAACAGAAAGGATTTCTACAGATTATGTGGGAGAGTGTTTGTAATTGTTTAAGGAAGGATGTGCCCAGTAAGTTATCACTCAGCCTGCCTTGTTCATCTGTTGTGTCTTTCCACCCATACAAAAGACATGTATTTTGGCTTTTGCAGCTGTGCCATTTTGGTGGCATTTTCAGCCACCAAATTCATTTGTCAAAGTGAATTATCTGTCTCCATCCGCTTTGGAGATACGTGTAATCAGTGGTACTACTGTTAGCTTCTTGATTAGGGAAATGGTGATTGCATTTTGTCCTGAATTAAATGACAACGTCAGAGAGTAGAATGCACCGACAGCCTGATTTTCTTTGCTTTTGAATTTTTAAAAAACAATTATTCAAAATCTTGTATATACAGAGTTGTTTGCCAAGTGAGTTTTACTAGGTGGCAGCTGCTGTTTATGGGGACCTAAATTAAACCACAGACATGAAACAGTGTCCTTATATTGCAAAAAGGGAAACTATTTTATTTTAAATAACAGCTTTATTGAGATATAATTTATATACCATACAATTCACCCATTTAAAGTGTACAATTTAATGGTAATTAATATAGTCACAGAGTTGAACAACCCATCAGCACAATCAATTTTAGAACATTTTGTCACCTCCAACGAAACACTGTACCTGTTCGCAGTCACTTTCCGTTTCCTTTATACCTCCTCTCTGCCCTAGACAACCACTAATCTACTTTTTGTCTCTATAGTTTGCCTATTCTGGACATTTCATATAATTTGAATCATGCAGTGGGTTGTCTTTTGTGACCAGCTTCTTTCACTTAGCATGTTTTCAAGGTTCATGCATGTTATAGCATGTATTATACTTCATTCTTTTTTTTTTTTTTTTTTGAAGGCAGTGTCACTGGCCCTCATATGTGGGACCTGAACCAGGGACGCTGGCTTTCCAAGCCAGCGCTTAACCACCACGCCACTCGGCCGGCCCTATACTTCATTCTTACAATAGCTAAATAATATTCCATGGTACAAATAACCACATTTTATCCATTCATCGGTTTATGTACATTTGAATTTCCACATTTTTGCTATTATGAATAATGTTGCTATGAACATTTGTGTACATATTTTTGAGTGAACACATGTTTTAATTCCTTTTGGGTATATATATCTAGGAGTATAATTGTGGGATAATGTGGTTACTCTCTGTTTAATCTTTTGAGCATCTGCCAGACTCTCTTCTAAAGTGGCTGCACCATTTTACATTTCACCGACCGTGGAGGGTCGGTGCGTTCAGATTTCTCCACATTCGTGCCAACATTTACTATTATCTGTCTTTTTTAAAATAACCATCTTAGTGGGTGTGAAGAGGTATCTCATTATGGTTTTGATTTTCATTTCATTGTTTTAATTTAAGTAACCTGTGTTTATTATAATTGTTTGGGAGGAAGAAATTTTCCTTAACCCTTATAAATTCTTCTGCCTGGCCTAATAATTAAATCTGCATGAGGGCCGGCCGAGTGGCACAGTGGGTAAGCCCTGGCTTGGGAAGCCAGCGGCCCCGGTTTGCGTCCCACATATGAGGGCCAGTGACACTGCCCTCAAAAAAAAAAAAAAATCTACATGAGACAGATTAATAAGAGAAAATAAGCAAATTTAATTACATACATATGTATGGGAACCCCACATACATGAGAGGTTGAGACAGAAAGTTAAGATGAGGTATATATGGCATTCTGAGCTAAGCGAGAGGTAAGGAGCCTGAGGCTACAAAGGGGAGGAAGGTCATTCTCAGGACAATGAGAAGAGCTGATGTTCAGTCATTAGATGTTTGCCCTCCCCTATAGATAGGTCATAAGAATTACTTCCGGTGTAATTATGGGCAAGGCCCCCAGTTTAAATTCTTTAAGGGAGATGTAAAAGTTTCTGTTGAGTCCACAGGGTCTCAATTTCCTTTGGCTCAAACTAATCCACATGCCAAAGTAGCACATCTTGGGGAGGCCTGTTCTGAACCCCTTCATTATTTTATTTTTTAATTTTTTAATTTTTAATTTTTTAATTTTTATTTTTTGAGGGCAGTGTCACTGGCCCTCTTATGTGGGACCCGAACCGGGGCCACTGGCTTCCCAAGCCTGCGCTTAACCACTGTGCCACTCGGCCGGCCCTGAACCCCTTCATTATTAATGGGCTTTATTTTTATTTTTAAAAATTATTTATTTATTTATTTAATTTTGAGGGCAGTGTCACTGGCCCTCATATGTGGGACCCGAACTGGGGCCGCTGGCTTCCCAAGCCAGTGCTTAACCACTGTGCCACTCGGCCGGCCCTGAACCCCTTCATTATTAATGGGCTTTATTTTTATTTTTAAAAATTATTTATTTATTTATTTAATTTTGAGGGCAGTGTCACTGGCCCTCATATGTGGGACCTGAACCGGGGCCGCTGGCTTCCCAAGCCAGCGCTTAACCATCATGCCACTCGGCCAGCCAGAATGGGCTTTATTTTTTAGAACAATTTTAGATTTACAGAACAGTTGAGCAGATAATAGAGAGTTCCCATATGATTACATTGATATGTTACAATTGTTGTAATTAATGAACCAATATTGATACTTTATTATTCGCTAAAGTCCAGTTTATTCAGATTTCTTCAGTTTTTACCTGATGTCTTTTTCTGTTTCAAGTTTCCATCTAAAATTCCATATTACATTACTTGTCATGTCTCCTTAGGCTCCTCTTAGCTATAACAGTGTCGTACACTTTGATTGTTTTTGATGACTTTGACAGTTTTGAGAAGTACTGGTCAACTATTTTGTATTGTAGGATACACTTCTATTGGAATTGGATTCTTTTCTCATGATTAGACTAGGGTTATCGGTTTGGGGGAGGAAGATCTCAGTGCCATTCTCACCACATCATATCAAGGCTACATATTATCAACATGATTTATCAGTGTTGATATTGACCTTGGTCAGTTGGCTGAGGCACTAGTTGTTAGATTTCTCCACTGTACAGTTACTCTTCCTACTTTTTTCCTTACTCTGTTGTTGAGCAACTTTGCATGTGCTGATTATCCATTTGTATATCTTTAGAGAAAAGCCTGTTCAGATCCTAAATTTTAAAGTGGGGTTTAAAAAATACTCATTTTTAAATTGGGCTGTTTTTATTATCTAGTTGTAAGAGTTCTTTATATAGTCTAGATACAAGTTCCTTATTAGATATATAATTTGCAAATATTTTCTCTCATTCTTTGGGGTGTCATTACTTTTTTGATGGTGTCCATTGAAGCATAAAAGTTTTAGTTTTGATGAAGTCAAATTTATCTATTTTACCTTTTGCTGCTGTGTCATATCTAAGAAGACTATGCTTAATCCAAGGTCATGAAGATACTTAAATATGCTTATATTCTAAAAATTTTATCATTTTAACTCTTTTATTTAGATATTCGATCTATTTTTATTTAATTTTTGGATATGGTATGAGATAGGAGTCCTCCTTCATGCTCTTGCATATGGAAATCCAGGTATTTCAACACAGGTATTTAAAGAGACTAATCTTTTTCCATTGATTTGTCCTGGCAGCTGTGATTTTTAAGGTTCAGTTGAACATGGGGAATAATATAGCATGTGTATCTTTTTTTTTAAGAGGGCAGTGTCACCAACCCCCACATGTGGGATCCGAACCCCGGGCCGCTAGCATCCCAAGCCAGATGTCAACCACCGCGCCACTCGGCCGGCCCTAGCATGTGTGTCTTAATACATACATTATTAGTAACTCCACTCAAAATTTTTTGTAGTTTGCTGAAGTGTGGTAGAAATCTCAGATACTTTTGCTATAGTTAGAGAAGACCAAAAAATGATTCAGGAAACAATACCAAAAATATAAATCACTCTGCTGACCACTTACCACAACTATAGACTCAATTTGGTTCTTGTGAAACCCTTTTTTTTTTTTTAGCTGAGCCATCCTGTCACCTGTTGGCAGCTCAGTGGCAGCTCAGCTCGGGCTGGGCATCGAACTGCTGTTGCTCAGAGCTCAACTCGCACTCTTGAGCGAGCTCTTAACCAACTGAGCCACTCCACTGGCCCTTATTAAACCTTTTAAAGAGAGAGTTTTTGCCTTTATAATAGTCTATTTTAGCACACAATCATTTCAGTGACAAAAGGAACTGTTATCAGAACTGGGAGCAAATTGTTCTTCCGTTTATTCCCGGTTTTAGTTTATGGCCATTCTGGACTTTTAACATTGTCACGACTTGTCTATTACTCTTCTCATATGTGCCTACCCCAAATCTTCAGAGATTTGGAGTTAGAGCACTGGTAGAAAGAGCTTTAGAAGAAGATGCTTTGAAGAGGTTTAGGATAATAGCTATAAGGATAGAGCAGGTGAAAATAAGAAAAATAGAGGATTAGGGGTCAGGTATGGTCTGAGAAAATTGGAGTGAGAGTGTTAGATATAGCAGTATCATAACCGGGCCTCAATGGCTTCTGTTTACCAGAAGTAATGAGTTGAAGCACTCTGTCGTCTGATGAGATCACCTGGACAGGGTCTGTGTGAACTTAACTGTTCTGGAGTCTAGAACAAGGGTAGGCTACCAACATGCCGCCCCCCCCCCTCCCCCCGCCATCATTTCCTTTCTTTCTTTTTTTCTTAGATATGTCTCTATTCTTTCGTGATTATGCCTTAAACTGATAGGCTTAAGATTTTAAAAAGAATAAGAGATTCATGTTTTTGAACAACTTTCTGTGTTAGCATTTAGGTGATTCTGTGATACACTTAAGGGATATTTCATATTCTTCCTGCTTTCCAGGAGCTTGAGTCTATTTGAAAAATTTTAACCCCTTGTTAGAGATATGTTCAAAATGTGATAATGCTATTTCAAATAATTTTTAGGATGATGCAAGATACTCGTATAATTGAATATCTGAATTTAAATAATGGTATAACATTAGAAACCCAAGTAAATGGCCCCTGACTACCTTTCCTCTTTTTTCAGAGTTCATTTGGGTGGATGGTTTTGCTGCCTAGGTCTGTGGTTAACAGCCAGTTTTTCCAAAATGTGTCCTTAGGATCACTTTTTTTTTTTCTTCCCTCTTCCTTTTCTGCAGTATACCTCTTCTCAGTAATGCAGACTTGAGTGAAATGATCAGTTATTTAAGGTACACAGACTATGTACCAATGCTATGAATAAATCTCAGAATGAAAGCTAGATACTAATTAATTAGCTATGTAGTTTTTATTATTTTCCAGTGACTTTTCAGTATATTCTTCCTTACAATGTAGAGGTAAAGGTTGGAATATTTCTCTTGGGTTCCTTGTTAATTAAGATCAGTTCCATATCTTAATTTCATTTTCTAAAACTCCAGTTTAACAGCTCTGAATTAAGCTTTTAAAAATTTCTCTCCTGTGAACATACAGCCCAGGGATCAAATGCTACTGTTCTATGGGCTCCCCCTTGATAGAAAGCGGTCTTTTCCCTGTCTCCTCTGCACCCCCACCTCAGCCTTTCATAGTTTATGTAAAAGTCTCCAAAGTTCCTCACTGTAGAGTGCTAGAATCAAGAGGGTCTTATTTTCCAGTTTGGCTCCTACTATGGAGCCACTCAGCTCCTGCCTTTACTGCGAACATCAGCATTATCATTAGCATCTCAGAAATAAAAGCCAGCAATAATGGTTTGGCTTTACGATTACTCCAGGAGGGAGTCACCTTGGTTTTTCTTAGAGAAATTCTGTGTCTCTTTTAAGCAAAATGTTCTTTCATGAAATTGAACATTCTGCTCTATCCTACCCCGCCTGCTAGTGGAGAGCAGTAATGAAAGGTTGTAGGATCTGGCCAAAAGGGACTCATCAGCCTGTGTTCTTTCATGCCCCCCCCCCCCCCACCTATTTCTCTTAATTGCTTTAGAGGTAATTTCTGCCTGCTAATATTATTTATATTTTTCTCAGCAGTATTTGTTTATTATGGTCAAAGGTGGACCATTATGGTGTAAGAGTCCCTGCAAAATACTTGAATAACATGACAAGGGTTTTTTTTGAAGCACCGTGGTTACAAAGTCCTGTTGTAACTGGTCATCCAACTTGAGGATCCCTGGACATTTAAACATTACATCTGTTGACTGAGCATAAATGAATCAGGAGGCTTAGCTAAAATTACAAATGGCAAAGTTTCATTCAAGGGTCTTAGGATTTGCAAATCGAAAACACTACCAGGTTAACACCCAGAATATTCTAAAGAAAAAAAGAAAAGTTGAGAGTTCTTATAGTAAAAAATACATTCTTGAGAATAATTAGTCCTACGTTCTTAGCCTCTGGACTGGTCTGAGATGGTAATCTTCCAGATGTCTGGTGGTCTGGACATGTGAACATTCTTCCCTATAAGGGATAAAGAACATTCTTATCTATAGGATTTATATGTATCTCCAGGCATTGATGGGTGAATGGAAAAGGGAATACAGGGCAGGCCCGAGAAACTTAGTGACTGCAGGTAACCTATGCATGGGATGATCTGATGATGAATTTCCAAATGGGGAGGTCATGGCCCATTGTCACTTCCTGAGAACAGGTTAATCTTTACCTTAAGTAAGCCCTGTCCATTATTTTGTGCATCTAAGATAATATACTCTTGGAATGTCAGTATCTTTTCTAGTCCCCTTTGAGGCATACCCACCTGCATCAGGACTGCTCATTATCTTGTTTATCTTGTTGCCCATACCGTCTCTATTTACTGTAAATGTTAAGTGTTAACTATCCTTTCACAATAATGTAAAACAAGTATGTAGCTTTTCTATTTTAGAGATTTCCCCACTTTGCTTTCTCCCGCCTCCTTAATCTTAATTAATCTTAACCACCAATGGATTTCATGTAACCTTCCTTAGGTTTTTCTCCTTTGATTCTAAATGTATAAAATGAACTGCAAAACTGTCATTCTCTGGAGCATTTTCTCAATTCCTTTGAGATTTTGCTTCCAGGCTGGTCCTCAGTATTTTTGGCTCAAGTTAACTCTCTGTAAAATTTTTCTATAGGTTTGGACTTTTTTTCGCCAACAGATGCACAACTGAAAAGTTCAAAAGTTTAAGTCCTCAGGCTAGTTAAAGTAAAATAAAGTCTATTCCTCATGCTTCAGCCCATTTTGTCTGAACCAGTTTTATCAGATTGACTGTACAGACTCCATTTTAAGTTAGCTATACTGACTTCATCTTGTTTTCTTCACTCATTCTTTTCATCTAAAACCATATATATCACTTTCCCTCTTGACCTACCAGTCATGTCCGCAAAAATCCTAAAGGCAATTTGGTACTTGCCTACCACAAATCTTGTTACTCAATTTATATTGCGTGGAGAGGCCCAGTGCTTTACACAGAGTTCTCTGTATGAAACAGAATCTGCTGTGCAGTCTTAAAAAGGAAATAAGAAGTGTCCAAAAATAACTTATTTTACATGAAGTATTTTTCTGAGAGGCTTCAAAAGAGATTACAATCTATTAGGGTGAGATTTTCCTGTGCATTACCTGCCTTACCTGGCTGAAATACAAAAAGTCGTGTTATTCGGTTGGATTGTGCCAGGGGTTGAAGCTCTGTAACTGCTCCAGTACTCTGTTTCATTTGATTAATTCAACAATGAATATATAACCATCTCTTAATGACACGGAGAGCTTGACCTTGAAATTTAAATTCTTTCTTTGTATCTAGCAGAATATTTAGTAGAAATCCTGTTTCACACTTTGAAATGGGACTAATATCTCCATCCCCATTCAGCACTAGACCTGAGTTAGAATGTTAATGGTAGCAAAAGAAAAAGAATATTTTTTTTTTCTTTTAAAAAAAATTTTGGTACTTCCCTTGTTGCCAAAGGACTACTTTAGTACATTGTTAAAATGTAAGAGCTTAATTAGTTTTGGGCAGTGCCTGCATCTGTTTTATTTTAGCAATAAATCTTAATTAAATCTTTAAAAAAATCAGCTGGTATATTTTTCTTTCAACCTATAGAAATACAGCAGCAGATCTTCATATTTGGCAAGGATTCTGCTGATGAGTTTTTTTTTTATCAGTATGCTTATAAAACAACTCTTTTCAACAAAGCTGTTTTATAACTGAGAGTAGTACATAGAAGGGTGTGTGTGGGTCCTCTGGGGCCTTTGTGCCCTGCCTGCAAATGTAAGCTCTGGGCCCAGGGGTCATGTGTTTGGGGGCAGGACCCTGCCTGCTGTTTGTTCTTGGTGATATAATTTGGCCTCCACTGAGAAGAGGACTGTCCTCGCCTTTGGAGTTGGGAACATTTGAGGTCCCATGCATTTTAAAATTGATTCCTGAACCCCATATCTCAGTTGACACAATATTTTTCTTTAAGCGTGTGAATTGTTTAAGAGAGTTGGAGGAATCTTGCCTATTAAAAAGAGTTAAATCCAGATAGTCCTGAAATTCTGAATTAAGGGTTCAACAATGACCTATTTGTAGTTATTCTCTAAAGAGCCATGAGAATGTCTTGGTGTTCCTTTTGACTGTGGTGCTAAGAACTGTTTTTATGGCTGGCCTTCCTTTTGGAAAGCAGCTGCCACCCTGCAGATCTTATTGTTACACTGCTGACCTTTGTCTTTAGGAATGCCCCTGGAGGAAACAGCCTCCTAATTGTTGTTCTTAATCCTTTATGAAGTTTGTGAAGTGTCCTTTCAAGTTACTTTTGGTTTTTTTAAATTTGCTTTGTTTGCATTTAATTGGGGGCTGCATCTTTTTTAGTTTTATCCTGAATTGTCAGTGCCGAGTTCCTGGTAGGTGGTAAAAAGAAATTCCCCTTCCCCTGCAATCTGCGGGAAGCCTTTGTGGTTTAGATTCACAGTTTCCCATTGTGGCTAGCTGCAGTTGTCTCCTCCCTCCTATCCTTCCCTCCCCACCACTCGAGCTCTTCCCTTGTCCCTCCCCATTCCTGTATCACTTGCCCCACAAATGCCCTTGTGATTGCTGGAGGCATTTTGCTGGAGGTCGAGTGTGCCTTCTGGTAAGTGTCTTTCTTGTGGTAAAATTGGGTGGGTGGAGGAAGGTAGGGAACTGGTCAGTCTTTGAGAAATGTTGCTTTTAACAGCAACAGTTTTTAAACTTTGAATTTGAAGTTTAAGGACTCCTAACTTGCAAGAGGCTTCTTTCCTGCTGACTTGTTTCTGTTCTTCCCTTCTCTCTTTCAATTATTAAGGCTTTGATAATTTGATGTCTATTATTGGTTTTAAAAAAACATTTTCATAGATTTTCCTAAGCTTGTTAGAATTAAAGGCATGGGTTATGGGTTTAGTATTTTAAATTTCCTTCAAATAGAAGGTTATTTGTGATTTCTTTATACTTATATTCATTATTAACACAATGATAAAAATAATAATGGAAAAAATATCTTATTTTGTGGCTAAGGTGGGAAATAGCATTTGCTTTTAGAGCCAGAATGATTCTTTTTTCCTCTCAGCAGAATGTTGGCAAAATTCTGTAAGATTTTGGCAATATGTTGTCAAGTCCGGGAAATGGTTTTCTGAGTATTTCAGGATAACAGATGTTTCTGGGAATTATTTTTGGGAAGTTAAATAGATTTATTTGTTCATTAGCACCTGCTGCCTTGAGGCGTGAGATCTATAATCCTTTTGAAAGTAAAATATTTAATATGTGGTGTTCAGATTGAGTCAAATACCACTTTCATATCATTCTGTTTCCTTAAATTGTATGTTTTGATCCTCAACTAAAACAAAGTGTTTGCGTATTGTTATATTTACACAGAATGATACTCTGGTATTTCATGGAATTATGAATTGGAGTCTTGGGTTTTCCAGAGGTACCTGCTAATTAAAAGTCATTTTCATGGTAGACATTGTGAGGGGAAACTTCGTGGGATTTTTAGTGCTGTTCAATTGAGTCACTTAATTCAAGTGATAGTTGCACTTGTACAGTAGTGATTTCTTGAGCTCCTACTATATGGCAGGTACTAGTTCCTGTGCTAAGTGCTTTGCTTCTAATTTCTACTATAATAACCCTGCTAGGTAGGTAGTACTATCCGTCTGGGAAGCAGTCATACGTAGGTAGAAAGAACATGGGGTGTTCTTTTCTGAGAAATGAGGAAAATAATCCCGGCATGGTTGATTGTGAGAATTAAAGAATACACCACGTGTTCGGTGCCTCATGCTGAGTTGGTATTCACTGAGTGGTGGCTACTATTGGGTTGTCAGAAAAGTCACGACTTTTTAAAAAAAGTATTGTTTTCTATGTTTTTGTTGCAAAAATGCGTCGTGACTTTTCCGACAACCCAATATTATAACGTTACAGCAGAAAGAGCTGGAGAGGCTGAGAAATGTGCAGAACGCCTCTCAGTTATAACTCGTAGAACTAGGATCTGAACTGGCTCAAAACCTGGAGTCTGGTGGCATGTTTTTGTTTGGTATTGTGAAGACTTTTAGAGTGGATTTCAGTGGATTCCTGCCCATCCTTCCACTCCCGACCCCACAGAGGAGGGCCTCGTTCTTTATAGATGCGCTTCTTTTCGTGGTATGTCTGTCACCTTCCCAGTCATGTGCTTGGTCTCTCATGCTGGAGTTGCTGGTGCCATTCAGTACCAGTGTTCTCCCAGCAGAAATGAGTCAAGTGGGTACAGTCAGTGGCTTGCCTTGCTATTTTCCTGTTGTTATAGAGCTATCATGCTTTCATTATTGTTTGTGCTGAAATAATTTGGGCAGTGGTGTGTTTATAATGATTCATAAATAGTGCATAGTTGCAATCAAGCATTTAAATTAAAAAAACCTTAATAGTTTAAAAAATTAGGAAAAAAAAAAAGAACCCTGGTTCTATTATTGAACTAGAGGATAATATAGGGTAACTTTATAGAACTCTTAGTTACCCTTTTGCTATCCTGGGGCTGAATATAATTACTATTGATTCTCTTTCCTTTAATCACTGCTGTTACTAGCTTGGTAGTATTAGAAATATGTTTGAGAAAGAATGTTGTGTTTGTCCTACTGGCCATAATGTAGTCCATAGACCCTTTGAAAACACAAAGTATGAATTAGGTATGATATGATTTAGGCAGTGGATTCAGGGAAGAGAGAATGACTGAGTTATCTCTAAACGGAAAAACGTGTTTCACAAAACTTAGCTCTTTCATTTATTCTTTTATTTAACAAGTACTGAGCGTCTGTTGAATGTAAAGCAATGTAACTTTCTACATTGTATTCTAGTAAAGCACTGATGTAAGAGTTAAGTGCTGATGAATAAAGTTCCTGGGAGGGAGAGATTAAATCCTAATTGGTAGGAAGTGGTATTTAGACAATCCTTTGGGAAATGAGTTAATATAAATGACTACTCCTTGCTGATAGGGTATGACTATTATTAGTCTATTACTATAAGTTGCCAGCAGAATGGCTAGTTCAGACAGGTTTGCTGAGTGGGACTGGGAAGTTGGGTGAGGAAGAGGATAATATATCTCTTTTTGTGTTTTAAGGGGAGTAATGGTAGATGAAGTTGGAAATGAGCATGAGTTAAGATTGTGGAAGACCATTTAAGGCCGAGGAATTTTGACAATATTTTGTCACTGAAATTTTGTCTGAGCCCAATTGTGATTGATCAGAGTTTGCTTTTGGCAATATTTTACAGCTAGGATTAAAGGGGAAGAACAGTTTGGAAGTTATTATAATACCCCAGGTGAATTGTACTGAGAATACATTATTTTTAGAATACACTTTCCCTCATTATTGATATGGCTTTGGGTTTGTGCTATCAATTATAGTTTAATTTTATGGAAATTTTTTTTTTAAAGATTTTTATTGAGGAATTAGGGGAGGGGAACAGCGTTGGGGAACCGGGGAAGGGGAATAGACAGGTTGCTGTCCTTTTGTTCTTCAGTCTAGTTGGGGAGGACATTGCTTCACTGTCCCATGTTGGTATCATCATTGCGCTCTTCTCGGGTGAGGCAGATTGGTCGCTGGCCTCTGGACTGCTGCTCACAGTGGCCCTTGGCAGCTCACACTGGCTGCCAGCTGCTCACGCTGGCTGCCGACCACTCACTGTAGCCTATGGCAGCCCACTGCAGTAGGGACTCACAGCAGCCCAGCTCCAGGTGGAGCTGTTGTTCACCATCTTAGCTGTAGAGGGCAGTGTCACTGGCCCTCATATGTGGGATTCGAACCAGGGCCGCTGGCATCCCAAGCCAGCTCTTAACCAACGCGCCACTCAGCCAGCCGTCTTATGGAATTTTTGTAGTAAGTGTGTGTGAGAGAGAGAGAGAAAGGGAGAAGGAGGGAAGAGGATGGAAAGAGGGCCTGGTCAGTCATCATTACATAGCTACTCTTTATGGAGATCCTATTTTGTACCTGGCCCTAAGCATTTTGTGTATATAATTTGTTGAATACTCTCAACGAATTACATTTATTACAGGTAGTAAATGACCTGAAAGTGATGGAGCAGGATTGGAATGTAGATTCATCTTACATTTCTTCTTGTTCATCATCATCATCATCATCATCATCATCATCATCCTCAAAACATTTATGCCTCACTTACTAAATTACCAGGTACTGGGCTAATTGTACATATACTATACATTATTTCATTAATGTGCATAATAATAAACCTATGAGATAGGTCTTATTTATCAATCCCGTTTTACTGATGTAGTCGTACCTGAGACTTCAATTACTGATTCAATAGTATGGTCAAGATGACACAGTTGTTAGGCAGTAAAGTCCAGGCCTGGTCTACTTTGCTTACTCTGGTTCCCTAAGTTGTCTAATTCACATAATGTTCTTTGGGAATGGTACCCCTTGGATCTCCACTGTGAGCATGGTGTTTCCTGAGGTTATGCAATATGGTTGGCCCTGCAGAGGCTGCACTTTTAACCACTGTGTTCATTCCACTATCATGCTGCCTCCCTTAGAAGTCAGTAAATTATCTATACAGATCTGGATCTTTATAAGTAGGGGCTAAGTAGCCTCCAGCTGTAATTTCTTAGTTTGTAAGGTTTGTCAGTTATAACAAAGTAAAACAGGTTTTCTCATCTTTTTTTTTTCCCTAACTGGTTTTGGACAAATTTGTTGTAAATGACAGTTTTCTAAGTTCTTAAAAAAGGAAAAATAAAGCTTTCTGTTCTTTATCAGCGTATAATTCTTCTTGTACATGATGTAATTTGAAGCTGCCAAAGTCCAGCCTTCAGGAAATTGTTTGAGTTGAGTAACTGTATTCAGTAGGGAGCCTGAGATAACCAACCCATAAAACTACAATTCACTTAGGCTTTTTTATGGTTGTAGATGCCTATCTGTCTTCATTTTCAAGCTTGAATCAGAAGCAAATATTGATTCAATTGATATGGCCTCCATTAGAAAAAGTGGTCTGCCATCTCCCAAGCTGAATATGAACATGGTGGGGGCTCTTTCAGGCGAGCGAGATTTTAGCAGTATGTTGGTATTGGTTGTTCTAGGTACTTATCCCATTAAACGGAAAGTTTTCTCTTTCGATTAAACTTTTAATGATTCAATGTCTATTATATCCAACCTCTGTTTCGAATACCAAGATGCCCTTAAGGAATATATAGTGCAGTCCATGTACACTAATAACTGCCCAATGGAGGAGGGTGGGGATGCTGTGATCTAAGCCCCACCAGAGGAAGATGAAATAAATGAAGAAAATGGAAAGGTGAGAGAAGGAGAGAATCTGAGCAGGCTTTTGATGCAGCTGTTCCTTGTATGATTGTTATGATTTTTAAGACGAAGAACTGGAAAAGAAAGGTACTGCAGGTGGAGGCACTGTTAGAGCCAAGGCACTAGGAAGAGGTAGCGTACGGAGCGTATTCACTATACAGAAAAGAGGCCAGTTTACTTGGAGTGGAGGATGATTGCGAGGTACATGTTAGGTGCTCAGTAAAATGTCTGATCAATGAGTTGAGTAGAAGATGTAGCTGGAAATGGAGGTAATGTTTACTGATTCTCAAATTTGTGTAGGTTGTAGACATATTTAATTCAGTCTTACAAAGTATTGGGTTGTCCAAAAAGTCATGATGTATTTTTTTCTTTGTTTTTCGTTGCAAAATGCATCATGACTTTTCCAACAACCCAGTAGAAGTTTGACTGTTAGAATATGTGAATATAAAAAATACGCAATATAAAATCATAAGAACATGAGTCAAGAAGAAAAAAGCTGTCAAAATAAGTCTGATTGCTTTGGTTGTATTTTCTTCTTTAAGTTTGCTATTTGTTCAAGAGAAAATTATAGAAGAGAAACTTGTGAAAAATCCATCCATTATTATCCCCCCTTTTGAATGAGTAAAACACTATTTTTCTCTAGCCAAAAGAATGTCCCCCTTCTGGGAGCCACTGAAGATTTTTGAAAGGTGAGTGACATGGTATTTTAGGATTTCTCTGGTAGTCACATGTAGGAACGGAGGCCTGGCAATGAGTCAGTAATGGGTGTAGCAGTACAGAGGTGGTGAGGGTGTGAACCTTAGCAGCAGCAGCAATGAGAATTGAATAAAAGGAAATAGAAATTCAAATCTGGCTCCCCTGTTTCTAAATAGGAAATAGTTACCTATTAAACAGTGTTCATATTGTTAGGATATTAGGTGTCTCTGGTCCAGAGTCATTTCATTCTGTTTTTAGGGAAAATGAGTTTAAATCCCAATTTTAGCTTTACTTCAAATAAGGGAATTATAAATTATAGATAACTTATCTATGAATTATAGGTAATTTGGAAAATAGAAAAAAGAAAAAAATCTATAATTTCATCATTCTAACGATACCCGTTCTTTTGTTTTGTTTTTCTTTTTTTACATTTACTTATTCTTTGTCTTGTAGATTTAAAAACATTTCTAACAGTTCATCATAGGTAAAGCAAGGTCTGAGAAGCAGGTTACTGAACTAATAAAACTTAACCCATGAACTTTTTTAAAAAAATTTTTAAAAAAGATTTTATTGGGGAATTGGGGGAGGGAACAGCATTGGAGAATTGGGGAAGGGGAACAGACAAGTTGTTCTTTTGTTCTTCAGTCTAGTTGTGGAGGACATTGCTTCACTCGCCCATATTGGTATTGTGATCATTGCGCTCTTCCTTGGGTAGGCAGATGGGTCGCCAGCCATTGGCAGCCGCTCACAACAGCTCACAGCAGCTCATGCTGGCTGCTGGCCACTCACGGTAGCTTATGGCAACCCACTGCAGCCCAACTGCAGCCTAATCTGTCGCCGGCGACTCACGGCCTACCAGGTCCAGGTTGAGATGTTGTTCACCATCTTAGCTGTAGAGGGCGCAGCATCACTGGCCCTCATGTGGGATCCGAACTGGGGCTCTGCTGCTCAGAGCTGGTGTCTCAAAGCCAACTCTTAACCAATGCGCCACTTGCCCGGCCGATGAACTGCTATTTTGTGATGTTAAACATAGTAAACCCAGAGTTTTCACAGGAAGCCTTCATTGGACTCTAGTTGACTAGGATCACAACCTAGGTCAATATCTCTTCTTTTCCTGTAAATCTGAGTCCACTTACCATTATACATATAGATATTAATCCCTGACATTCCTCTATTGCCCATTGGGCCCAAGGTTCCCTCTCCTTCAATAAGTTATTTGCACAGTTTAAAGTGTTTTTCAGGGCTGACCAAGTGTCTCAGTTGGTTAAGAGTTGGCTTAGAGCTTGTGCTCTGAGCAACAGGGCCACTGGTTTGATTCCCACATGGGCCAGTGAACACTGCGACCTAGCTGAGATGTCGCTGAGCTGCCAACAGGTGGCAGGATGGCTCAGCTGGTGTAATAACAAGATTGCCGGTTCAGTGGTGGGCTATGCCCACCCGCAATTAAAGATTGAATGTGGCACCTTGAGCTGAGCTGCTGCCCAGATGGCTCAGTGGATAGGGCATGTGCTCTTAACAAGGCTGTCGTGTTTGACTCCCACATGGGATGGTGGCTATACTGACCCGCAACTAAGACTGAACTCAGCACCTTGAGCTGAGCTGCTGCCCAGCTGGCTCAGAGGATAGAGCGTGCACTCTTAACAACAAGACTGCTGGTTCGAGTCCCACATGGGAGGGTGGCTACATCCACTCTCAACTAAGATTGAACACAGCACCTTGAGCTTAGAGGCTGCAAGCTGCCGATGGGAAGCCAGATGGCGACTGGCGCCCTCCACAACGAAGACTGAAGAACAACAACTTGGCTGGTCCCCTTCCCCAATTCCCCAACACTTCCCCCTGCCCCCTCAATTCACCAATAAAACCTAAAAAAAAAAGTTTTTCATTTTCAACTAATTTTGGATTCATAGAAAAGTTGCAAAAGCAAAAGTTGTATGGAGACTTTTTATATATCCCTTACCCAGCTTCCTCTAATGTTATTTATTATCTTATGTAACTGTAATACATTGATCAGAACCAAGAAGTTAACATTGGTTCAGTACAAAGGCCTTTTCAAACTTCACAAGTTGCCCACCATTCACCATTATTCTTTTATTTGTTCCTATGTAGGATCCTATCTAGGATCTTATATTGCATTTTAGATGTTTTTCTTCCTTATTCTCCTGCATTCTGTAAAGTTTCTCAGTATTTCTTTTATAACCTTGACATTTTTGAAGAGTATGGATCAGTTATTTTGTCAAATGGCCCTCAATGTGGATTTGTCTGATGTTTTCTCATGATTGGACTGAGATTATATGGTTTAGACAAGAATACCACAGAAATAATGTGGTGTTCTCAGTGCATTGTTATTACCATGGAATTCATGATGTCACCATGTAATATTGTTGGTGATGTTGACCTTGATCACTAGGTTAAGGTGGGTTTCTACCAGGTTTCTCCACAGTAAAGTTACTATCTTAACCTTTGTAGTTAATAAATATCACGGTGAAAATACTTTGATACTATCATTTGCATAAATGCCATGGAGTTGTCTACACAGGGAATTCATAGTGTTTAGAGACCTCATTGAACTTTATTTAATTGTTATGAAATGAATTCCCTTAAGAGACCTATTCCACTCTAAGCTTCCTGCACCTTACACCTGCCTTCATCACAGGGCCCCAGGGTACTACAGGAACAAATCCTTTCTAGCTTTCATTGGTCTCTATCATATTCATGTCCCATGCATAATGAAGTCTCTAATGCTAATACCCTGTAGATCTCTGAACGTCCTTTACTCCACTTTCTCTAAGGGTGACAGGCTCTTCCTGGCCCAGTGCCCTTCCAGGCCTCAACTTTCTTTATGCATAAGCCAGTTTCATTTCAGCAAACATTTCAGTGACTACTTTGGGTTTTTTCAGAAACAGAGGCTAAGAGAAGCTGACTTTGTTGGTGAGGAATACCGTAGGGGATAATTAGGGTGGCTGCAGCTGTAGCCTGGTTTATTACTTTGGCTTGAGAAAAATGGCAGCACATTATGTGTACTGTGTGTACTCGCTGTGCAGTAACTGTTCTCTGTATTTTGTTAATACAGAGAAAGAAAATGATTTTTCTAAAGGTCATCAGCTTCTAGAAATGTGGTCTTTTAAATTTAGCCATCATTTCTACTCAGTGGTAGATTGCTGGTGATTCAAGAACACAAAATCCAAATGTGCACCAAATAGTATAATTTAGATCCATTGAGTGCTAATAAAATTTATATGATTGATAACATATTAAATGCGGCTTTGATTAATAGACTTCAAATTTATTTGTATTACTGAATTTTAAGTAGCTTTTTGAATTATGTATTTTCTCAAGTAGCACATATTGGGTTGTCGGGAAAATCATGATGTATTTTTTCAATGTTTTTCTATATTGCAAAAATGCATCATGAGTTTTCCGACAACCCAATACTATAAAAGCCCAGTTTGTATAATATGATTCTGTGGGTCCTGAAACTTATATAATTCAGGAACCCCTCTTTAAGGAAAACATTTTTATAATAGAAAATTAGATATTGAGCCTTTAAGCCTGTGCAACAGAGGGGTCCTGAAGCTTAATCTTCATTAGATTATTTGTAAATCTGCCTCTGGAAGAGCAGGTCTGCAGAGTGGTTGGGACCCACTGTTTTCCATCATCTCACACATGGAAAGGTTTTTAGCCCACAGGATGTTAGTGAGTTCAGATTGGGAACAATGTGATACATATAATTTAGTAACTCTACTACACAAGGAAATAGGTAATAGGTAAGAAGATGACATGCTTTCCTAATTTTGGCTTCTAGCTTCCTAGAAGTTTACCTGGTGTTAGAGACACCAAAGTAATGCAGCTGTTTTGACTTAGTAAATCCCAGGAGCTAGTTAGCAATCATGATTAAATATGTATAAAGAAGATTAAAGATTAAATACAAGAATTTATGGTCATTTTTTATTCATAATTTAGTCTTGGCAGGTTGTATATTTTTAGGAATTTATCCATTTCTTTTTTTTGAGGGCAGTGATACTGGCTCTCATATGGGGGACCGAACCAGGGCCGCTGGCTTCCCAAGCCAGTACTTAACCACCACGCCACTTGGCCGGCCCTGGTTATCCAATTTTTTAGTGTATAATTGTTCATGGTAGTTTCTTATCCTTAGTATGTCTGTTATCAGTTGTAAAATCTGCTTTTTCATTTCTGACTTTATTTATAGTCTTCTCTTTCTTTTCTTAGTGTAGCTAAAGATTTATCACTCTTTATCTTTTCAAAAAATGAGCTCTTGGGCCTGCCGAGTGGCGCATTGGTTAAGAGCTGGCTTGGGACGCCAGCGGCCCCGGTTTGGATCCCACATATGAGGGCCAGTGACACTCCCACAACAGCTCCACCTGGAGCTGGACTGTGAGCTCCGGCGACAGTGTAGGCTGCAGCCTTTGCTGCAGCGGGCTGCCATAGGCTACAGTGAGTGGCCAGCAGCCAGCATGAGTGGGTGGCAGCCAGCGTGAGCTGCCAGTAGCCACGGTGAGTGACCATCCAGAGGCTGGCGACCGAGCTACCTCATCTGGGAAGAGCACAATGATGATACCAACATGGGCCAGTGAAGCAATGTCCTCCACAACTAGACTGAAGAACAAAAGGACAGCAACTTGTCTGTTCCCCTTCCCCAATTCCCCAATAAAATCTTAAAAAAAAAGCCCGAGGCCGGCCGAGTGGCGCATTGGTTAAGCGCTGGCTTGGGAAGCCAGCGGCCCCTGTTCAGGTCCCACATATGAGGGCCAGTGACACTGCCCTCAAGAAAAAAAAGACACACACACACAAAAACTGAGTTCTTAGTTTCATTGATCTTCTCTGTTCCCCTCTGGTATGTGTTAAATTAACTTGATTATGGGAATCCTTTTACAGAATATACATATATCAAATCATGTTTTATGCTTTAACTATATTACAATTTAATTTGTCAATTACATATCAATAAAGCTGGAAAAAAAGAATTCACGAACAAGCTTACTTTGGGGCTCCTTAGGGTGTATTCAGCAATAGTGAAATATAGGTCGTTCCATCTTTCAGAGTTGAGAACAACACAGTAATAAAATTCTCACATGCTGTTTCTCCTTCCACCTTTGGTTACTCCATAGTTTTAGGACTTGGCTGGAAACTAGTAAATGTGGGTAAAAATTATTATACATTTTCTGCAAAGAGTTTGGCAATAAGCAGCTGACAAGTAGCCTGCTGTCTGTGAGTGTGTGGTCGTCCACTCTTCAGGGTGCTGTGATCCTTTTGGTTTTTACTGCTATAGGAGCAAAATCAATCAAATATGAATACTAGGTAATTGGCTATGAAGCAGTTTTAATTGAAATTTGAATAAATTTGCTTGTACTGCTTAATTGCATTATCATGTGGTAGTTGTATTTTTTTGTTTTTGTTTTTTAAATTGGGGAATTGGGGGAGGGGAACAGCATTGGGGAATTGGGGAAGGGGAACAGACAAGTAACTGTCCTTTTGTTCTTCAGTCTAGTTGTGGAGGATGTTGCTTCACTGGCCCATGTTGGTATTATCATTGAGCTCTTTCTGGGTGAGGCAGATCGGTCACCGGCCACTGGATTGTCAGGTGGTATTTGTTTTTAATCATCATCTAATTGGCTGACATGAAAACTGAGCAAGATTCTGTATTGAAAACTGTTTGGAACAACTTCTTTTTTTTTTTTTTTTTTAAGATTTTATTGGGGAATTGGTGGAGGGGAACAGCGTTGGGGAATCGGGGAAGGGGAACAGACAAGTTGCTGTCTTTTTGTTCTTCAGTTTAGTTGCGGAGGATGTTGCTTCACTGTTGGTATCGTCATTGCGCTCTTCCCGGATGAGGCAGATCGGTCGCTGGCCTCTGGATGTCGCTCACCGCAGCTATTGGCAGCTCACGCTTGGCTGCCAGCCGCTCACGCTGGCTGCGGGCCACTCACTGTAGCCTATGGCAGCCCACTGCAGCAGGGGCTGCAGCCCACACCATTACCGGGGCTCGCACAGCCCAGCTCCAGGTGGAGCTGTTGTTAGCTGTAGAGGGCAGTGTCACTGGCCCTCATGTGGGATCCGAACCGGGGCCGCTGGCATCCCAAAACCAGCGCTTAACCAATGCGCCACTCGGCCGGCCCTGGAACAACTTCTTTGGAACAGAATTAAACAAATAATGCATGTTCACCAATTTTTATTTTTTTTTGAGGGCCATGTCACTGACCCTCATATGTGGGACCTGAACCGGGGCCGTTGGCTTCCCAAGCCAGCACTTAACCACCGCGCCCGCCACTTGGCCGGCCCAAGTTTTTTTTTTTTTTTTTTTGAGGGCAGTGTCACTGGAGTTTTTTTTTTTTTTTAAAGTAAGTATCTAAGGATATGACTCTTGGATGCATTTGTACAGAACTACCTAGGATCACATTAGCCCAAAGCTGTGTGATGTCCTTAAAGTGTTTATATTGACACTGAGGAAAGCCTGAAGGTTTAACTGAGTCAGATTAATAATATAAGAATGTCTTGCTTTAAAAGATGAAGCAATTGTATGGAAAGTTTAAACATATACATATATATTTAGAATCATACCTTTAGTTAGATCACAATCTATAAATAGAATGATGGATTATGTGAGACTAGGAAATATAGTAAAATATAGAAACAAAAAAATACTGTAAACTCTTATAATAATATGTCCCACAATAAAAGATATTTGGATAGAACACAATTGGATTCTGACCTCCATGCATTTCCCATTCTCAAAACTTGGCTGGTCCCCTTCCCCAATTTCCCAACACTGTTCCCCTCCCCCAAGTCCCCAATAAAATCTTCTTTTTAATTAATTAATTTATTTATTTATTTATTTTGAGGACAGTGTCACTGGTCCTCATATGTGGGACCGAACTGGGGCCGCTGGCTTCCCAAGCCAGTGCTTAACCACCGCGCCACTCGGCCAGCCCCCCAATAAAATCTTAAAAAAAAAAAAAAAAGACATAGAATAGTTTCATCACCCTGGTTATGCGCCTTTGTAAGCAGCCCCTACCTTCACGTCCTACTCCTGGCAACCACTGATCTATTTTGACTTTTAATTTGTACTTTTCCAAAATGCCATTTAAGTGAAACATGCTAGATAGCTTTTTGAGTTTGGTTTCTTTCACTTAACATGATACATTTGAGATTCATCCATATTTTTGTGTATGCCAGTATTCTTTCCTTTTTATTGTCCTGTTCATTGTATGGATGTACCATTTACCAGTTGAAGAACATTTAGATTGTTTCCAGGTTTTCTTGATAACATATAAAACCACTGTAAACACTGGTATACTGGTTTTTATGTGAGCATCAGGTTTCATTTCTTCTTGGTGAAATTCCTAAGAATAAGATTACTGGGTCATATGGAAAAAGTATATTTAACTCTATATGTAACTGCCAACCATGTCATTTTGTATTTCCATCAGCAATTGAGGAGAGTTCCAGTTGCTCCAGTTCTTTCTCATTAGCACTTGTTATTATCAGGTTTTAAATATTTTGTTTTTAGCTATTTTAATAGGCATGTAGTGTGGCTTTAATTTCCATTTCCCCAATGACTAATAATATTGAATATCTTTTTATATGTTTATTTGCCATCTGTATATCTTCTTTACTGAAGTGTCAGTTCAAATGTTTTCCCCATTTTAGAATGTTGGGCAGTTTTCTTATTAAGTTTAGAGGATTCATCATATATTTTGCATACAAGTTGTTTATGCCCTATGTGATTTGAAAATATTTTCTTCCAATCTTTCATTCTCTTAACAGTTGTCTTTCAAAGAATAGAAGTTCTTAATTATGATGAAGACCAATTCTATAATTTTTTATTTCTTTTATGGATTGTGCTTTTTTTGTCTTGTCATAAACCTTTTAATTTAGGTTAGTATTTGCCGGAATAGAAATACATAACAAAGGGCTGGCCGAGTGTCGCATTGGTTAAGAGTTGGCTTGGGATGCCAACTCTGAGCAGCAGGGCCCCAGTTCAGATCCCACATAGAGGGCCAGTGACCCTGTGCCCTCTACAGCTAATATGGTGAACAACAGCTCCACCTGGAGCTGGGCTCGTGAGTTTCTGGCAACGGCATAGACTGTAGTGGGCGCTTTCATGAGCTGCTGTGAGTGGCTGTCCAATGGCCGGTGAGTGACTTCTTCAGCTGGGAAGAGCGCAATGATAATACCAACATGAGCCAGTGAAGCAATGTCTTCCACAAATAGACCAATGAACAAAAGGACAGCAACTTGTCTGTTCCCCTTCCCCGATTCCCCAACACTGTTCCCCTCTCCCAATTCCCCAATAAAATCTAAAAAAACCCCAAAACAACAACAACAATAACAACAAAAACATAACAATATGCTGTTTCTTATCACAGGTAGTGTTTTGTATAACTAAAATCTGTGGCCAACATTTTATATAACAAAAGAAAACTAAATCTGTAAATTATCGGAAAAGGAGCAAGGATATAGAAAAATAATACATTTTATATAAATTATAGAGGACAGTTACAATGAAAATACATTATTTTCCTCTCTAACTAAATTTTACAAAATAAAAATGTGTATTATTCTGTGAACTGCTAAGAGGGCATAAATACTGTGGCTCTTTCAAAAGACAGTGGTCAAAGAAAAATGTTATCTTGATGTCGTATATTGTTCTTAGTTCTTAACTGGAGTTGAGCTTCGTTTCATAGTCTTATTTATTTATTTATTTATTCACACTTTAATGCCTATTTATTTATTTTTGAGGGCAGTGTCACTGGCCCTCATATGTGGGACCCGAACCGGGGTCGCTGGCTTTCCAAGCCAGCGCTTAACTACTGCGCCCCTCGGCCAGCCCCTCATAGTCTTCTTTAGGTGGTGGTAGCTTGGCAAAATTTTCATCAGGAAATCCAGCTGTAGTGTCTGGGGCTGTGGTCTGCACCCAATGAAGGCAGTCTACACCGTAGATCACTGTATTTTATGGGATGACTTTGAACATATTTAGGTTGCAACAGGCCCCAATGATGCAATCACTGGTCAGCATTACATTTCTCCCTATGTATGGTATTTATGATAAACGCCTGTTCTTCTATTAAATTAACTTTATCAATCACTATTAGCCTAGCTTCTAGAATAATTCATGCATTAGGGTGGATCACTGCCATAGGTCCTATAGTTACAGCGCCTCTGATTTCAATTCTGTGCACACAACTGCTCCAGGAGAAATCTTCACATGCTTTTGACCCTTCTCCATCGTGGTTTGGCCGTGGTCTCCAATTGGATATGGACTGTGCTTTTGTTATATCTAAAGAATCTTTGCTTAACTAAAGGTCACAGAATTTTCTTCTGTCTTTTAGAATTTTTAGTTTTAGTTTTTCTGTTTAAGACTGTGATCCATTTTGAGTTATTTTTCTATAAGATGTAAGATATGGGTTAGGTTTTTTGCATGTGTGTGTTTTCTGTTGTTTCAAAATCATTTGTTGATAAGACTGTTCTTTCTCCATTGAGTTGCCTTTGTACCTTTATTAAAAATCGTATCTATCTATATCTATCTATCTATCTATCTATCTATCTATCTATCTATCTATCTATCTATCTATCTATCTCTCCCTGTTTCTGGCTTTCTGTTTTGTTCTATTGATCTCTTTGTCTGTCCTTTCACCAGTCCCATACAGTGTTAACTACTGGGTCTTTCAACTTTGTTTGAAATTTGTTTTGGGTATTCTAATTCCTTTGCCTTTCCATATTTTTTTTTTTTTTTTTTTTTTTAAGATTTCACTGGGGAATTGGGGAAGGGGAAAAGTGCTGGGGAATAGTGCTGGGGAATCGGGCAAGGGGAACAGACAAGTTGCCGTCTCCATGCTCTTCAGTCTAGTTGCTCCACTGGCCCATGTTCGCATTGTCACCACGCTCTTCCCGGATGAGGCAGATTGGTCGCTGGCCTCTGGATGTCGCTCACCGCGGCTATTGGCAGGTCACGCTGGCTGCCAGCCGCTCACGCTGGCTGCTGGCCACTCACTGTAGCCCATGGCAGCCCACTGCAGCAGGGGCTGCAGCCTACACTGTCGCTGGGGCTCCCACAGCCCAGCTCCAGGTGGAGCTGTTGCCAGCTGTAGAGGGCAGTGTCACTGGTCCTCATATGTGGGATCCGAACCGGGCCAAACCAGCTCTCAACCAATGCGCCACTCGGCCGGCCGGCCATATACTTTTAAAATCAGCTAGCCAATTTCTACAAAAAAATCGTGCAGGGATTTTTATTTGAAATTGCATTGAATCTCTGGATCAATTTGGAGTTAATTGACATTTTTAACAAAATCGATATTTCAGTTTATGAACATAGCATACCTAGCATTTATTTACTGTATTTTGCCATGTGTAATGTGCTCCTGTGTATAATGTACATCCACTTTTTTTGCCCAAACTTTCTGGGAAAAAATTGTTTGTTTGAAATTTTTAATGCAAGTTTTCATTTGTTTACATTTAAATACTTGTTTGTATTATAAAGGAATTTTAGTATTTATTTTAAATCATATTATGGCACAATAAATTTTATGTATCAAATAATTACAAAGCACAAGAATAGATACAAGGTACAAGTAATTTTATGTACCTGTAAGAAATTTACGATATTTATACATAATAGTAGGCCAAGAACCCTTTGTTGTTGCAAGTTCGTCATAAGTTCAACAAAACCGATTATCGTGTTCCAGGGTATTATTTTGCATAAGGATATCATTATTAGGGCTGGCCGAGTGGCTCAGTTGGTTAAGAGTTTGCTCAAGAGTGCGAGCTGAGCTCTGAGCAACAGCAGTTTGATGCCCAGCCTGAGTTGAGCTGCTGCTAAGCTGCCAACAGGTGGCAGGATGGCTCAGCTAAAAAAACAAACAAAAAAAACCAAATGGATATCGTTGTTGATTTCTAGAGTTAAACTTTTTTTTTTTTTTTGAGGGCAATGTCACTGGCCCTCATATGTGGGACTCGAACCAGGGCCGCTGGCTTCTCAAGCCAGCGCTTAACCACCGCGCCACTCGGCGGGCCCTAGAGTTACACTTTTTTTTTTTTTTTTTTTTTTTAAGATTCTGTATTGGGGAATTGGCGGAGGGGAACAGCGTTGGGGAATCGGGGAAGGGGAACAGACAAGTTGCTGTCTTTTTGTTCTTCAGTTTAGTTGCGGAGGATGTTGCTTCACTGTTGGTATCCTCATTGAGCTCTTCCCGGATGAGGCAGGATGAGGCAGATTGGTCGGTCGCTGGCCTCTGGATGTCGCTCACCGCGGCTATTGGCATCTCACGCTGGCTGCCAGCCGCTCACGCTGGCTGCGGGCCCGCTCACTGTAGCCTATGGCAGCCCACTGCAGCAGAGGCTGCAGCCCACACCATCACCGGGGCTCGCACAGCCCAGCTCCAGGTGGAGCTGTTGTTAGCTGTAGAGGGCAGTGTCACTGGCCCTCATGTGGGATCCGAACCAGGGCTGCTGGCATCCCAAAACCAGCGCTTAACGAATGCGCCACTCGGCCGGCCCTAGAGTTACACTTTTAACTCATAAGCATAAATAAAAGAATTAAAGACATTTATATACATATGGAATTAGTAGTACCCATGTATAATGCACATACTTATTTTTCCCTGACAGATTTGGGTAAAAAATACCGCATTATATATTGCAAAATATGGTAGTTGATCTTAGATTTCTTTTACCAGTGTTTTATAGTTTTCAGCATATAGGTCCTACACATATTTTGTTATATTTATACCTAAGTATTTCATATTTTGTGGTATTATAAATGATACTGTAAAAGAATTTCAATTTCCAGTTGTTCATTGTTAATATATAGAAACACAATTGATTTTTAAAAAATTTTAATTTTGTATTTTGTGACTTTACTGACCTAGTTCTTAGATTTTATTGGGGAATTGGGGAAGGGGAACAGCGTTGGGGAATCAGGGAAGGGGAATAGCCAAGTTGCTGTCCTTTTGTTCTTCAGTCTAGTTGTGGAGGAAGTCTCTTCACTGGCCCATTTTGGTATGATCATTGCATTCTTCCCAGGTGAGGCAGTTGCTTGCTGGCCATTGGACGGCAGCTCACGCCAGCTGCTGCCTGCTCATGATGGCTGCTAGCCACTTGTAACTCACGGCAGCCCACTGCAGCCCCACTTCAGCCTATGCCATCGCTGGTGACTCACGGCAGCCCAGCTCCAGGTCGAGCTGTTGTTCACCTAACCTTAGCTGTAGAAGTTGCAGCGTCATTGGCCCTCATGTGGGATCCAAATTGGGGTCCTGTTGCTCAGAACTGACGTCCCAAGGCAACTGTTTGTGTGTGTTTTTTTTTTAAATTGGTGAATTGGGTGAGGGGAACAGTGTTGGGAACTGGGGAAGGGGACCAGCCAAGTTGTTGTTCTTCAGTTTTTGTTGTGGAGGGCACCAGTCGCCATCTGGCTTCCCGACAGCAGCTCATGGCCTTTAAGCTCAAGGTGCTGTGTTCAATCTTAGTTGCGGGTTGGCATAGCCACCATCCCATGTGGGAGTCGAACCCGGCAGCCTTGTTGTTAAGAGCACATGTCCTATCCACTGAGCCATCTGGGCGGCTGCTCAGCTCAAGGTGCCAAGTTCAATCTTTAGTTGTGGTTGGGTGTAGCCCACCATTGAACAGGCAATATTGTTGTTACACTACGTGAGCCATCCTGACACCTGTTGGCAGCTCAGCAACAGCTCAGCTCGGGCGCAGCATTCACTGGCCCTTGTGGTTATCAAACCGGCGGCCCTGTTACTCAGAGCACGCACTCTTAAGCTAACTCTTAACCAGCTGAGCCACTTGGCTGGCCCCCAAGCCAACTCTTAAACAACGTTCCACTCGGCCAGCCCCAGATATTTTTGTTTTTGTTTTTTGTTTTGTAGATTCCTTTGGATTTCTAAATGTAGAATATCATGATGTCTGTGAATAAAGACAGTTTTGTTTCATCCATTCCAATCTATATGTTTTTTAAATTTGTTTTTCTTGCTTTATTGCATAAGTTAGGGTCTTCAGTATGATGCTGGATGCTGAATAGGAGTGTTAAGAGTATTCATCTTTACTTTGCTTGTGAACTGAAAATAGGTGTGAGTAATTATATTAAAAACCTATTTTGGCTGGCAACTGATATTTTTCTACTGCTAAGGAACAGTTCGACCTTTTCGACTCTGTGTAAAATGCACAGAAAAATAATGGTGCATGTTAAAGAGAAATATTAATAAAAAACTATATAAACAAACCATAATGCCAAGAGACAAGAGTCAGAAAGACTCATCTATTGTAATTGTCTAATTGGACATAATTGTGTTGTAAACCAGGATGAAGACAGTGGAAGTGAAAAAGAGGATCGGTATGAGATTTTGAAAGGAGGATTGACAAGCCTTTGTGATGTGGATAGGAAAGTGGGGGAAGGTTTGGAAGAAGTCAAAAGACTACAGAGATTTTGAACCTGGGTATTTGGAGATGCCATTAGTAAAAAAATAGTAGGAGAGTCAGAGGAGGGGCTATTTTTTAGGGAAAGTAGGTGACTTCAGATTTGGACATGTTGAACTTGTTACAAATGTGGGACAGTGTGCAAGCAGTTGGTAATTTGGTTTGGGGGTTCATGAGCTTTGCGATTTATCAGATCAGAAGTGACAGCTGAGGTTCTGATGGAGAAGGAGATGATAACACCATGGGAAGTACTATAGAAAAGAGCAAGGAGGTCTGATTTAACCTTTAGGGAATGTCCACTTTTAAGAAAGCAGCAAAGGAGAGGGAAAACGAACTGTTGGCAGTAGGAGATCTCTAATGTTTAGTTGTCATTCTTTCATTTATTGATTCTCTCATTTCCTTGTTAATTCACCCAATGAATCCAGGATTGTGTACATCAGGGCAGCCAGTGTTAGGTGCTGCAGAAAAGTTAAGAAGAATGAGGCCTATGAAAAAGCCAGTATATTTTGAAATTAGGAGATTTCTGGCCAACAAGTAAATGAAAATGCTAATTAACTTCACTAGCTATTAGGGAAATGCAAATCAAAACCACAATGTGGTATCACCTCACACCTGTTAGAATGGCTATCATTAAGACAAATAATAAAATGAGTGCTGGAGAGGCTGTGGAGAAAAAAGAATCCTCATACACTGTTGATGGGAATGTAAATTGGTACAACCACTATGAAAAACAGTATGGAGGTTCCTCAAAAAATTAAGAATAGAATTACCATATGACCCAGCAATCCCTCTCCTGGGTATCTACCCAAATAATCTGAAAACATTTATCCTTAAAGGTATATGTACTCTGATGTTTACTGCAGCATCATTTACTGTGGGCAAGACATGGAAACAACCAGTGTCCTTTAATAGATGATTGTACAAAGATGTGGAATATTACTCTGCCCTTAGAAAAGATGGAGGGCCGGCCGAGTGGTGCCGTGGTTAAGCGCTGGCTTCGGAAGCCAGCAGCCCTGGTTCGGTCCCACATATGAAGGCCAGTGACACTGCCCTCAAAAAAAAAAGGAGAAAAGATGGAGTACTGCCATTTGCAACAACATAGATGGATCTTGAGATTATTATGCTAAGTGAAATAAATCAGACAGAA
Source organism: Aselliscus stoliczkanus (assembly GCA_033961575.1). Taxonomy (NCBI): domain Eukaryota; kingdom Metazoa; phylum Chordata; class Mammalia; order Chiroptera; family Hipposideridae; genus Aselliscus; species Aselliscus stoliczkanus. The sequence goes on from CM066729.1 coordinate 133,705,768, forward strand.
AAAGCTGAGAACCATATAACTTCACTCATATGTGGGATGTAAAACTGAAAAGCAATAAAGGAACAAGACAGACAAACCAAGAAACAAAAACTTATAGACACAGATAACAGTTTAGTGGTTACTAAAGGGTAAGAGGGGAGGGAAGATGGTAGAAGAGGGTAAAGGGAGTAAAGTACATGGTGGTGGACAGATAACTGACTGGGTGGTGAGCACACAATGAGATATATAGATGAGGTATTATGGAAATGCACACTTGAAACCTATGTAATTTTACTAACCATTGTCACCCCAATAAATCAACAAAAAAATCCTCAAGGACAAACCTTAAATTTTTTTTTTTTGTTTGTTTTGTTTTGTTTTTTAGCTGAGCCATCCTGCTACCTGTTGGCAGCTCAGCGGCGGCTTAGCTCGGTCTGTGCATCGAACTGCTGTTGCCCAGAGCTCAGCTTGCACTCTTGAGCGAGCTCTTAACCAACTGAGCCACTCGGCCGGCCCTGACAATGATTAAAGTTTTAACAATGATATAAAAAAAAGAAAAAAGAAATTAGGAGATTTCTTTAGAAAGTGAATGTGCCAGGAAGTTAAATTGTGGTGGTGGGATGAAGGAGCGGTACCATGTTGTGAAGAGATTGATGGTAACCAAGGAGAGGCATCAGTTGTAAATTATTAATTGTAGAGACATTTAGTAGTGAGAGGTTGAAGAAAATTTAGGATGGTAGGTATACGAGTGAATAAGTTCAAGGTGGTCTTTGTTGTTACTGGCTTTTTTTTTGATATCCAATCTGTGTGTGGTTATGTTTAAATGGAAAAGAGCTCATAAGGAGGGGATGTTTGAAAGATAATAACAACAATAATTTATATAGTAATTACCATATGCCAGACATTGATATTAGCATTTTGCATGTATTAACTATTTTCAATCCACATAATAATGAAACCGCGGGTCCTAATGATTTTGATTAAAGTTGGTCTTAAACCCTAGCTCTAGAAATCATATCCTCCTTTCTATATATTCCCCTTGGAGACCTAGCCTTTCCCTGGATAAGCAGTAACCCCCAGGGCAGCAGAGGACAGTAGCTGAGACCTGGCTAATGGTCACGTGGTCTGGACCTCTGGCAGGCTGACGATAACATCTTGACCTCAGTTATGTTTCGGTTCCTGAGCCCTAAGGTGGAATGACTCTGGCTACTTTCCCATGAGACAGAATGATGCTGGAAAAGACCTCAGAGCTGTATGAAAGACCTGAAGAAATGATTTAGTCTTACCTCATCTCTAACCAATCAGTTCCCAGCATGACCCTGAGCCCCAAACCCAGTGTTTTGTGATTCTGCCCTATATAACCTGAAACCTATACACTGTCTGGGAGTCGGGCTTTATAGAGCATAAGCTCCCACCTCTATTTGGCTAATTTAAGATTAAACTATTTCTCTTCCTGTACCTCAAACTCTCTTTCTCTACTGCTCGTGCATTTCTTTGAGCTACTGCACGCAGGCAGACAGACTCAAAGAAAAACTTTGGAGTTCCAGTAACAATAACCAATAAGGCAACTATAGATATGGTTTGGAATTATTGACATGTGGAGTGTACCAAGGAACTAAGGTAATTGCCCGTAGATATATCAGGGCAAACATAGTTTCTTGAGTTAATTACAAGTAAACTGCTGTATATAATAACAGAAACTAGAAATGTGAGCAACTTTCCTGATTATCCTGTTGGGATATCTCAGTGTAGTGCAGCTTGACTTCCTGATGTTTGGGTTATTTCTGGCTTTAATCACTAGTAATGGGGCTAGTGTTCTTTCATTAGAAACTGAGATACTCTTCATGGTTTTTCCATTTGAATCATTGATTAGTTGAACATGGTCATTCTTTGTTGCCCTTCTAAAATGTTACCCTATTCCTCGTAATAGGCTGAGTTGTTTGCCTTTTTAAGTTAAACTTTGTATTTGAAAAATAATGGTACAATTCAAATGTTTCTTTAAACACGTAGCTAAATTGTGCTGATATATCGCTTATCCTATGTGAAGCCTATTGTTCTTTTTATACAATTAGAATACATTCCGGGTAGCTTGCCAGTTTCTGGTATCCTAAGATCCCCAAACCAAAATTTACTTTTCTTCTTTTAGACGTAGCAGTTCATTCATACGGTGAATTCATTATTCATTCCTTGTTTTGAAAACTTGCTAGTGCTTTCACATGTCTATGTCCCTCTCTTTTTTTTCTTTTTCTTTTTTGTTTAGTTTGGTATTGCCAATATCATCTGGCTTGATATTATTATCATCTGGCTTAGTAATTAATATTAGTTATGGATTTGCATTGAGTCATTAATACTGCATACAGTTCAGGTAATTTTTACAAAATTTTAAATTCTTTTTATTTTGCATATGTCAATTCCTTTTCAACTTAAAAATATAATTTAGGGCCGGCTGAGTGGCATGGTGGTTACGCGCTGGCCTCGGAAGCCAGCGGCCCTGGTTCAGGTCCTAATATGAGGGCCAGTGACACTGCCCTCAAAAAAAAATAAAAAAAAAAAAAATATATATATATATATATATATATTTATATATATATAAAAAATTTAAAACTTAGAGAAGTTGCAAGAAATGGTACAAAGAATTCCCATATACTCTTCAACCAGATTTACCTATTGTTAACATTTTGCTATCTCTATTTGCTTTACCATTTTCTCTCTTCATATATCATATACACACATACACCCCATATATACAGATATATTTATAATTTTTTTCTTCTGATCCATTTATGAGTAAATTACAGACATTATACTTTTTTAACCCCTAAATACTTAAGTATTGCTTAAGAAGTTCTTTTTCTTCTTTTAGATAGGGTTGGAGCCATGTGGGTAGAACTCAATTTACTTTCTCATAAATATTTAGTAGATGGCATTGGATAAAGATTATGTTATTTGGTGTTACACCTGCAACTTAAGTGAAATATTTTGTCATCAGTATTTCTTTGCACTGTTTGTTACTGCCTCTCTTGGCTTTGTTCTTTTTGGCTCTCACCCCTAGTGTCTGACATCCCTAGAGCAAGTGTTAGGGCTTATTGCCTTACCCTACATAATACTGCCATTCAGAGCCCGAGAATCTTTTTCTGCTCCTGCCTTTTTCCCCTTTGCTCCCTGAACTTAGGGGTGTGTATCATAGGGCAGGCTGAGTTTCAGTCAGTGCCTAATGTGGACACTGGAAACCCCACCTGCCTGCCAAGTCCTTTTGAGCAAAGTGGAGGCTTGGTACTTGTCATTCCTCTGCAGCAGTTGAGCTGAAGGAATGCTGCGTGACTTGTTGGAAGTTGCTTAGCGGCCTTGAGTGGGGTGTGTATGTGGGTGTGTGTAGAGAGTTGAGGGTCTTGGAGTCTGTGTGGGAGACATGAAATCTGTCCTGGTGCCATGCTAACCACCAGGCAGTATTTATTCAGTACCTGCTTATGACTGGCACTGTTACAGGAGCCTTTGGAATAGCATAATAAAATATAGAATTAAGTCCCATTATCAGAGTCAAACAATTCTAGCTCTGCCACTTACCAGCTTTGATTTGGGCAAGTCATTGTCTTTTTTCTGCCACCTGTTGGCAGCTCAACGGCAACTCAGCTCGGGCTGGCCTCGAACCACTGTTGCTCAGAGCTCAGCTTGCACTCTTGAGCGAGCTCTTAACCAACTGAGCCATTCGGCCGGCCCTAAGTCATTGTCTTTAAGCCTCACTTTACTCTCCCATGAAATGGAACTATTAATACCTACATGATAGGGCTGTTGTGAAGATTGAGTAAAGAATGTAAGTATAGTGTTTAGCACATGTGTCTCACTAGTTGGTATTTCATTTCATACAGTCATATTTAGGATTTGTGACTGACACCATATAAAACAAATAGAGAGTAATACAAATAGAATAATATGACTCTACACTATATAATCAAATACTTTAATTGTGACACGTAGATTATAAATAGTCTGGGAATTTAGAGAAGAGAAAGAACAGTCTTGTGCAATCCTTTAGTGTTCCCATGCCTCAATTTTTCCACTGGATGCACTGTGGAAAGGCTAGGTGATGTCCCAGAGAATGGTTGAGATATTATAGCACTCTTGCATTTTTCGGGTGGTCCCATATGGTGGTGGGAAGGGGGAAGCTTGGGGAACTGTGAGAAGCCAAATCTAACATTTAATATTCTTAATTTTTTCCTTTTGTGGACATGGCAACCTCATAGGAAAATTTGAAGCTAGAGATTAGAAGCATTTCCTTCCAGGGAAGGTGCTTGCTTTGGTATCTCTCCCTGTTGCCTCACTAGTATTTTAATTAGTTGAGAACTAATGTTGGTCCCTGGATGGCCTCTGATTATGAGCACCTCGGATATAATCTGAGGGTTAAGGGATTTGTAGTCCAAATTATCTCTCTGATCTTCTGGCAAAAATATAATATGCAAACAAACAGAGAATGAGATTGAGTTCTCTTGGACCAATGTTAAGGACATAGGGTTTACTTACCATATGTTTCTTACCAGTATTTCTCCGGGGTGGGACATTTTTACTTATAGCAGAGTCCATACTGATAACTTGGCCCTCCTACCTTTAAATAGACTTTCATATCCATGAACATGTAAAACACCTTTTAAAAATTTCTTTACAACTTCCAAAAGAAACTGTCTCTATTCCTAGTTTTATGTGTACTTACTTGGTAATTTTTTTGTTAGCTTGATTTTGGAAAGTTTGTATTTGGTTTTTACTTTGGTCCAGATCAGCGCTTTTTCTCCTTCTAGAAAATTTTAGAGAAGTTTTCCATGAAAGTAAAGCTGCTCATACCTTTTTTTCCCTCTTTGGTTTCTCCTTTTCTTTTTTTTTTTTTTCTTGGCATTGTTTGCCAAGGTTTCAAGTTTATAGTGAGAGGTGAGGCAACGTTGATCTTGGCAGAACAGCACAGAGCCAGTAGAGTCATTAAGTGACGCAAGCTTTTGATTTTTTTTTTCTTTCTGTTAAAGCTCTCTGGCACAGCTGGCTATTCTAGTCACAGAGGAAGAGAGGAGAAGAGACTGTCCGAAGTTCTGGATGGAATGGTAGAAGATCTTCGGGGCATGTTAAAAAGCAGCAGCAGCAGCAGCAACAAAAACCCCGTGTTACTCAAACAAGCTTCTTAGCTTTGTGAAATCTATGTCAGTTGCCTAGGACTTGAGGTTTTACTTCAGAGGATGATGGGACAAGAGGAAGGTTGTGTTGGATTCTTGCTGATCTGTCTGCCTCTCCTTCCAGTTGGAAAACTCTTCGGTCCACAAGAAGCATTATGAACAAGCCTAAGGGACACACCCTACCCTGACCCTGGATTCTGTTGGAGTTGAAGATTACAGCCACTTCACCAGGATTTTATGGAGGCGGTTCAAGAAAAATAGAAGGAAGCAATACTCAAGGATTTCTGTTTGTGTTAATCCTGTGCCATGTTAAATTTTGCGCCTTGTTTGGAGCAAGTTGGGGACGGCTCGGTCATGTGGATCTAAGAGGATACCTGCGGCCCTTGAGCTACATCTGTGATGTTTGGAAGGTTGTAAACGCAAAATCTACACATATTCTTTAACTTCTGGATTCTCTTTTTACTAAGGACCTCAGCAGACAGAAACTCCCTCCCCAAAAGATACAAAACCTCTCTGTGTTTTCAGGCTAACTTTGAAGGATGTCTTGGAAGAGAAATTATTTTTCAGGGGGCCGTGGGAGTGTCCAAGGGATGTTTGCCCCTCGAAGCTCAACCTCCATAGCCCCCAGCAAAGGGCTCAGCAATGAGCCAGGACAAAACAGCTGCTTCCTCAACAGTGCCTTGCAGGTAAGGGCAAGCGTTTCTTTTGGGGGAACTCTGACTTTTAATTGCTGGTGCTGTATTTCTAATAATTGTTTTAAATATAACACTTGACAGTCTCTGTTTGAGGTCAGCAGCCTGAGATCATTTTTTAAGTTTATCTATGTGATCTTAGGCAAGTCACTTTATCTCTGATCTCAGTTACCTCATTTGTTAAAAAAAAAAGGGGATTAATAACGATAATAGAATTAATAACTCTTAACTACTACCACTTACCTGCCTAAAGGGGATGTACATGGATTAGATGATCTTACTACTTGTTTGTTTCCTTTTTAACTCTTTTGAGACCAAGGTGTCTTGTGATCCTAGTTGCTTTTCTCTAGTATTGAAAACAAAATTCTTTCACGAGTGAAAGAGTTTCAGGCATATTATTCTTGTCTCATAATATTCAGACTGGACACACTGAATGGAGTCCAGTCTTTGTCCACTTCTTCATTCCTTTCATCTGAGCTCACCTGTAAGTAGCTCATAGTTGGTGTCTGGTCAGATATGCTTGAGCAGAGCTAGTGGAATTCCCCTACCCTAGATTCCCCCTTTGGCTGTTGCCTGCCACCTTAGTGGCCTCAAAATCCCAAAGCTTCCTGTCTGTCCGCCTGATCTGCTTAGGCCCATAGAGTGTTAGGTTCGTTAATCCCTTGTGGCCTAACTTTCAAGTAACCCCTTTGCCCTCTTTTATGCTTTTTGGAGTAAAAGTAAATGAAATTTGCCACTCAAGATAATTATGCCCCGGTAAAATACTAGTTTTATACCTCAGGTGCAATGAGAAAATAAGTTGCTAATGAGAGAAGAAAAGACAAGACAGTATTTGATATAAAATGCCCTGGTCTCAGAAATTGGGAGACCTGGATTCTACTTTTAGCCCTTCTGAGTCTTGTGACCTGGTACAGGTAGTAGTATTTCAGTTTCCTCATTCATAATACAAGAATCTTGTCAAGCTTATTTATATAATTATAGAGTTTCATACTCAGTTTCCAAATATTTATTTGAAAACATGAAAAAATACTGGGTTGTCAGAAAAGTCATGACGCATTTTTGCAACAACAAAACAAAAAATACGTCTTGACTTTTCCAACAACCCAATATTATGCTGTGAAGCCTATATAGAAAGAGTTTAAGTACTTTCACTAATCACTACCACAAATTTCATGCAATTGGTTTGGGTTGGTTAGGTTTTTTTCCCAGGTGATGCCTATTAGGTTTTTGGGTGACTTTGCATAAACTAATAATACTTTAGTAGTTTAGAAGCAGGCAAAAAAGGTGTTGATACAAGTGTGTTTGTGTTTACTCCTTCCCGGCTATAGTCCTGTGTTTTTTTTTTTGTTTTGTTTTTTTCTTTTTTAAGATTTTATTGGGGAATTGGGGAAGGTAACAGTGTTGAGGAATTGGGGAAGGGAAACATTGTGTTTTTTCCAGGACCCATCAGCTCTAAGTCAAGTTGTAGTCCTTCAGTCTTAGTTGTGGAAGGTGCAGCTCAGATCTAAGTCCAGTCGTTGCTTTCAATCTAGTTGCGAGGGTATGGGGGGCACAGTCCACCATCCCATGCGGGAGTTGAACCGGCAACCTTGTTAGGAACATGTGCTCTCACCAGCTGAGCCGTCTGGCTGCCTCTTGGCAGCTCAGTGGTAGCTCAGCTTGGGTGCAGCTCACTGGCCCATGTGGGCATCTAATTGATGACCCTGTTGCTCAGAGCTTGTGCTCCTAACTAACTGTGCCACCCGGCCGGCCCCATATTCCTGTTTTTATCATTCTGTTACTTTCTATATGTTCTCCTATACTGTCAAGTGAAATAATAAAATTTTCTACTTTCTCTTTTAATTTCCAGTGCGATATGAAACACATACTACATACACACACACACACACACACACACACACACACACACTTCTGTGTACTTAAAGATTGTATCATTAATGGTTTTTTTTTTTTTTTTTTTTTTTTTTAACATTTTATTGGGGAATTGGGGGAGGGGGACAGCTTTGGGGAATCGGGGAAGGGGAACAGACAAGTTGCTGTCCTTTTGTTCTTCAGTCTAGTTGTGGAGGACGTTGCTTCACTGGCCCATGTTGGCATCGTCACTGCGCTCTTCACAGATGAGGCAGCTCAGTCGCTGGCCTCTGGGTGTCGCTCACTGTGGCTATTGGCAGCTCACCCTGGCTGCCAGCCACTCACTGCAGCCTATGGCAGCCCACTGCAGCAGGGGCTGCAGCCCACACCATCGCCGGGGCTCACACAGCCCAGCTCCAGGTAGAGCTGTTGTTAGCTGTAGAGGGCAGTGTCACTGGCCCTCATGTGGGATCCGAACCGGGGCCTCTGGCATCCCAAAACCAGCTCTTAACCAATGCGCCACTCGGCCGGCCCGTATCATTAATGGTTTTGAAGTGTCTACTATAATCATGTTATAAGTTGAAAATAATTGTATGAGCTAATATTCTAACTTTTGATATGAAAGCTGTGTTCACCACTGATGTGTTGAACCCATTACATTTGGTATAAAAAGATGTTACTTATTTGGGTGCATAGTGTGTTTCAGAGAGCTTTTGGAATATATACCATGAGATACCTAAGTAGGAAACTCCAGAAGTGTGCTGTGACCTGGGCTCCAGAGTGTAGTACCTTTTTATATGCGGTGCCATTTAAATGTTTTCTAGGCAAGAGGAGCTTCCTAAAGCATGATGCTGTATACATATTACACCATTTCTTTTTTAACTGAAGTCCATAGTTTATTCAGATCTATTTAGTTTTTTTTAAAAAGATTTTATTGGGGAATCAGGGGAGGGGAACAGGCTAGTTGCTATCTTTTTGTTCTTCAGTCTAGTTGCGGAGGACGTTGCTTCACTGGCCCATGTTGGTATTGTCATTGCATTCTTCCCAAATGAGGCAGATCGGTCGCCGGCCTCTGTATGGTCGCTCACCGCGGCTATTGGCAGCTCATGCTGGCTGTCAGCCGCTCACGCTGACTGCCGGCCACTCAGTGTAGCCTATGGCAGCCCACTGCCGCAGGGGCTGCAGCCTACACCATTGCCGGGGCTCGCACAGCCCAGCTCCAGGTGGAGCTGTTGTGAGCTGTAGAGGGCAGTGTCACTGGCCCTCATATGTGGGATCCGAAGTGGGGCCGCTGGTGTCCCAAGCCAGCTCTTAACCAATGCGCCACTCGGCCAGCCCCAGATCTACTTAGTTTTTACCTAGTATCTTTTTCTATTCCACGATCCCATTTAGGATACCACATTTATATTTACTTGTCATGTTTCCTTAGGCTCCTCTTGGCTTTGACAGTTTCTCATACTTTCCTTGTTTTCGATGATCTTGACAATTTTGAGGAGTACTTACTAGTCAAGTATTTTGTGGGATGTCACACTATTGGAACTTGTCTGATGTTTTCCTCATGATTAGACTGGGGTTATGGGTTGAGAGGAAGACCATAAAAGTAAGGTGCCATTTTCATCCCATCATATCAAGGGTACATACTATGGACATGACTTATTATTGTAGATATCACCTTTATTTTTAATCCATTGATTTAAGGAGGTCACAACTCTCTCCAAAAATGAGAAATCTAATAAGGACGAAATTCCACACTACGATTCAAGCTTCTAAATAAGTTTTAAAATATTCTTGCATTTCTTGTGTGGACCATTAAAATAAACCCTTATTCTGCAGCTATGAACCCATAAATTTTCTCTTCAGGGTCACAGTTGATGTATGTTATATGCCATATTTTCTCTGTGTGACCTTCCTTTATGTTCGAATTAATGTCTTTTCCAGAGTTTGTTCATCTATCCCTCTTGTTAGTTACCTCCTCACCTTTTTTTGACATTTAACATACTAGAATGAGCTTTTCTCTTGGGAATAAAGATATCTTCTGTAACCATTACCTAGTTTCCTCAAACTCTTGAATTTAAGATCAAATGGTGGCTTTGTATGGACTAATGAAGTATTTTCCTTTCTTGTCAGGTTTTATGGCACTTGGACATCTTCCGCCGGAGCTTCAGGCAGCTCACAACTCACAAATGTATGGGAGATTCCTGTATCTTTTGTGCTCTCAAGGTAAGTACTTAAACTTGGTTTCTTCTCACTGCTGTTAGGTTGACATATGATCCATACTGAGGAGCTTTTGATGAATCAAGGTGATGCTAAAGAACTTGTTACTGAATTAATCTGCCTGTGGTTTAGTGCAATGAATGAATATGATTAGTTTTTCTTGCTTCAAAGAATTACTCCTTGACTTGAGTAGTCTGTTTTTCTGAACCTTTTTGCCCATACAGCTCTATTTAATGTGATAGGATAATATTCAAATGCCGTTATTAGTTAGACGTTGACATTTACCTGAAAAGCTAATTCTAAATTTTAGTTTTGAAAGCATAAACAACCCGTGTTCTGAATAGAATGAACAATTGCCTGTTAAAGCTAACCTTGGCAACAAATTCTTCTTCCTAAGAAAAGCCAGTATTAAAATTTTCCCATTTTCCCATTCCTTAATGTTTCCCATTACTACATTTAATAGACTTTTTCTTTTTTTTTTAATATTTTATTGGGGAACTGGAGGAGGGGAACAGCGTTGGGGAATCAGGGAAGGGGAACAGACAAATTGCAGTCCCCCTGTTCCTCAGTCTAGTTGTGGAGGACATTACTTCACTGGCCCATGTTGGTATTGTCACTGCGCTCCTCCTGGATGAGGCAGATCAGTCTCCAGCCTCTGGATGTTGCTCACTGCGGCTATTGGCAGCTCACGCTGGCTGCCGGCCACTCACTGTAGCCTATGGCAGCCCACTGTAGCAGGGGCTGCAGGCCACACCATCACCGGGGCTCGCACAGCCCAGCTCCAGGTGGAGCTGTTGTTAGCTGTAGAGGGCAGTGTCACTGGCCGTCATGTGGGATCCGAACCGGGGCCGCTGGCATCCCAAAACCAGCGCTTAACCAATGCGCCACTCGGCCGGCCCTCAAAACAAGTTTTTGATTGGCATGAATTTTAAGTTTTTTTTAAAATAATTTTTTATTTTTCAATTATAGTTGATATATGATATTATATTAGTTTCAAGTGTACAACATTGTGATTAGATATTTATATAACTTAGGAAGTGATCACCCCGATAAACCTAGTACCCATCTGACATCATACATAGTTATTACAATATTATTTACCATATTCCTTATGCTATACTTTCATTCCCCCTGACAATTTTGGTTTTTCTGTTTTGTTTTGATATTTATAACCATATATATATATATATATATATACATATATTTTTTTTAAAGCCTTTTTTCTTTTCTTTTTTAAAAATTTTATTGGGGAATTGGGGGAGGGGAACAGCATTGGGGAATCAGGGAAGGGGAACAGACAAGTTGCTGTCTTTGTTCTTCAGTCTAGTTGCGGAGGACGTTGCTTCACTGGCCCATGTTGGTATCATCATTGCGCTCTTCCTGGATGAGGCAGATCAGTCGCTGGCCTCTGGATGGTCACTCACCGCAGCTCTTGGCAACTCACACTGGCTGCCAGCTGCTCACACTGGCTGCCGGCCACTCACTGTAGCCTATGGCAGCCCACTGCAGCAGGGGCTGCAGCCTACACTGTCGCCCGCCGGGGCCCGCACAGCCCAGCTCCAGGTGGAGCTGTTGTTCGCCATCTTAGCTATAGAGGGCAGTGTTACTGGCCCTCATATGTGGGATCCGAACCGGGGCTGCTGGCATCCCAAAACTAGCTCTTAACCAATGCGCCGCTCAGCTGGCCCTATAACCATATATTTTTAAATTTTGTGTTTTGCCTCCTATATACATTAAAAAAATATTTTTAATGGGCCGACCAAGTGGCATGGTGGTTAAGCGCTGGCTTCGGAAGCCAGTGGCCCTGGTTCAGGTCCCATATACGAGGGCCAGTGACACTGCCCTCAAAAAAAAAGATTTTTATTAAAATATAGCTAACATACAATATTATATTAGTTTCAGGTGTACACAAGATTCAACATTTATATACCTAAGTAAGTGATCACCATGATAAGTCCAGCAACCCTCTGACACTGTACCACACCAACACAATATTATCAACTATATTCCCTATGCTGTACATTAATTACATCCCTGCTACTTATTTTATTTTATACCTAGAAATTTGAACCTCTTGTTCCCCTGCATGTTTTCCCCCCCTCTTTAAAAATGTTTCAATTACAGTTGACATTCATTATTATTTTATATCAATTTTAGGTGTACATCATAGTGATTAGACATTTATATAATTTAAGAAGTGATCCATACTAGTACCCACCTGGCAGTATACATAATTATTACCATATTATTGACTATATTGCCTATGCTTTACTTTACATCCCCTTTACTACTTTGTAACAACAACTTTGTACTTCTTAATTCCTCCCTCTTTTACAAGTACCCCCCCCTGCCCCCGCAAATCTGGCAACCATCAAAATAGTCTCTGTATGTAGGAGTTTATTTCTGTTTTGTTTGTTTATTTTGTTCTTTAGGTTCCACATATAAGTGAAATCATATTACATCTGTCTTTCTCTGTCAGACATTCTCCACTCAGCACAATACATCCAGGTCCATCCAGCCTATCACAGTTGGCAAAAACCCATTCCTTTCTCGGTCCGAACAATATTCCATTGTATATATATACCACCTCCTGTTTATCCACTTGTTGATCGACAGACACCCAGGCTGCTTCACAACTTGGCCATTGTAAACAATGGTGCAACAAACATATGGATGCACAGGTTCCCTTGAAGTAGCATTTTGGGTTTCTTCAGACAAATACCCAGAAGTGGGATTATTGGGTCCTTTGTCTCTTGTTACAGCGTTTGTTATAAAGTCTATACTTTGTCTGGTACAAGTATTTCTACTGCAGCTTTTTTTTTCTTTTTTCTTTTTTTCAATTTTCATGAAATATCGTTTTTCATTCCTTTACTTTCAGTCTGTGTGTGCCTTTCGATCTGAAGTGAGTCTCATGTAGGCAGCATATATAAGGGTCTTATTTTTTTGTCTGGGGAGCTCTTTATCTGTCTTTCTATTCTAAATGATAGCTTTACTCGGTAGGGTGATCTTGGTTGTAGATCCTGGCTTTTCATCACTTTGAATATTTCATGCCAGTCCCTCCTGGCCTGTAAAGTTTCTTTTGAGAAATCCGTTGACAGTCTTATGGGAACTCCCTTGTAGGTAACTAACTGCTTTTTTCTTGCTGCTTATAAGGTTCTGTTTGTGTCTTTAACCTTTGGCATTTTACTTATGATGTGCCTTGGTGTGGGCCTCTTTGGGTTCATCTTGTGTGAGACTGTACTTCCTGGGCTTGTATGTCTATTTCCTTCACCAGGTTAGGGAAGTTTTCCAACATTGTTTCTTCAAATAGGTTTTCAATTCCTTGCTCTGCCTCTTCTTCTGGTACCATCCCTATGATGTGATGGTTGGTACGCTCTTATTGTCCCAGAGGCCCCTCAAATTGTCCTAATTTTTTGGATTCTTTTTTCTTTTTGCTGTTCTGTTTGGGTGTTTTTTGCTACCTTATCTTTAAAATTGCTGATTCAGTCCGTTGCTTCATCTTATCTATTCTTGATTCCTTCTAACATATTCTTCATTTCAGTTAATTTATTTCTGACTCGGTTTTTTTTTTTTTTTTTTATGTTTAGTCTCCATTTTTATGTTTCCTATCTTTTTGAAGTTCTCCCTGAGATAATTGAGCATCCTTATAACCAGTGTTTTGAACTCTGTGTCTGGTAGATTGCTTGTCTCCATTTTATTTTATTCATTTTCTGGAGCTTTGTTTTGTTCTTTCATTTGGGTCATGTTTCCTTGTCTCCCCATTTTGACCACCTCCTTGTGTTTGTTTCTGTGTATTAGGTAGGGCTGCTATGTTTCCTGGTCTTAGTAAAGTGGCCTTATGTGGTAGATGTTCTGTGAGGCCCAGTGGCTCAGTCTCCCTGGAGACCTGAGCTGGGTGCTCCAGATGTGTCCCTTGTGCGGTTGTGTGTGCCCTCCTCTTGTAGTTGAGCCTTGGTTGCTGTTTGCACGTCTTGGAAAGGATTGACCCTCATGCTGATTGGTTGTGATGTCTGGCCATGACTATAGTGAAAGAGCTGTTGTCCAGGGGCTGACCCTAGCTGGTGCCTGCCCAGTCTGCCCCTTGGGTCTGTTGCTTGCAGAGGCAGCTGGGCGGTGCTCTGGCTTTGTCCAAAACTGGCCACTGGGCATACCAGCCCTGGAACCTCCTGGGAGGGGCTGTACAGCCACAGGCCAAATTCAGCCACAGTCAGTGCCTTGCTCGGAGCCACCTGGGATACACCACGAAGCAAGCTGCAGATGGCAGCCATTGGCGCTCGGCTTTAGTGGTACCTGGGAGAGGCCAAGCTGGGAACTGAGGCCAGCTGCCACTGGTGCTGGGCTTGGGGCTTCTCAGTGCAAGGTACGGGATACTCTGAGGCCAAATTCTGCTTGTTTGGGTTTTGTGAACCTTTACAAGATTTTAGCATAGTCTGCGGCATAAGCCTAGATAGGCCGCTTATTTGGAAAAGCTACTTGAAGCAGTCTGGGTGGGCGGTTTCTCAGGGAATCACCAGGGTAGGGCAAAGAACATTAGCCAGGTTGATAGAGACTCAGATATGTCCGCTGCCTGCCTCTGCATGCCCGGCTCAACAAAGGAACATTGAGTTCTGCCAGCATTTCCATTTGGAAGAAAGCTGCTTCCTAGTCTTTGCTCTGAAGACAGATAATTCATTTCCTCCCCCTGTGTTCCTGGCGTCATTGTAGCTGCTGCCCTAGTGCTGTGCTCAGAGCAAGCGAGTAAGTCTGAGCTCGGGCCCTTTAAGAGGAACGTCTGGGACTCCAGCAGCCCTCCATCTCACTCAGCCACAATCTCCGCTGGTTTTCATAGCCAGAAGTTAGGAGGACTTCTCTCCTTAGCACTGAAACCCTGGGCTGGGGAGCCTGGGACCTTTTGGTCCTCCAAGGGGGACCTCTGCAGCTGAGATAGCCCTCCTGATTTTTAACCAACACAGACGGGTATGGGACCAGCCTGCCCCACCTACCAGTCTTGGGGTGCTGCTTCTGTATGTCCTCAGTTGTAGGATTTCAGTTCAGCTAGAGTTCAGGCGAATTTCAGTGAACATTGTTCTGTAGGTTAGTTGTGATTTTGATGTGGTCATGAGAGGAGGCAAGCACAGCATTTATCTACTCCACCATCTTGATTGGAAATCCTTAAATATCTAATTTTATTTTTTTTTTTTTTTAAAGATTTTATTGGGGAACTGGGGGAGGGGAACAGCGTTGGGGAATCGGGGAAGGGGAACAGACAAGTTGCTGTCCTTTTGTTCCTCAGTCCAGTTGCGGAGGATGTCGCTTCACTGTTGGTATCGTCATTGCGCTCTTCCCGGATGAGGCAGATCGGTCGCTGGCCTCTGGATGTCGCTCACCGCAGCTATTGGCAGCTCACGCTTGGCTGCCAGCCGCTCACGCTGGCTGCCGGCCACCCACTGCAGCCCATGGCAGCCCACTGCAGCAGGGGCTGCAGCCCACACCATCACCGGGGCTCGCACAGCCCAGCTCCAGGTGGAGCTGTTGTTAGCTGTAGAGGGCAGTGTCACTGGCCCTCATGTGGGATCCGAACCGGGGTCGCTGGCATCCCAAAACCAGCGCTCAACCAATGCGCCACTCGGCCGGCCCTTAAATATCTAATTTTAGATAAACAAGAAATATAGTAGTCATTTGGTCAGCAAGTCAAAGACTCATTCATGGCATTAAAACTAAAAAACCAAGGCAACATGCTTACTAGAGAGATTTGAATCCTGGAGAACTGGCTGTCACAGCCTTGTTATGTTTTATTTTCCAGAGGGACAAATTGTTACTCTAATATAAATCAATATGATTATGCAAACCAGAGAGTTGAAGAGAACTTACTATCAGACTTTATGGGACATCTTCTACTTTATGGGACATCTTCTGAGACATCCAAGTACAGAAAGGAAGTTATTTCTCAACCTATAGAAGCTGAAGATGTATCTTGGGACTCTCAGAGAAGTAATTACTTATCATAGATAGGTAGATGGGTTTAAGGGTTCAAAGGCTGTATTTTGGGTCTTCAGTACTCTGAAGCTGTGTTGGAATTCTGACACTTTCCTTATCATTTAACTGCCTGATCTATCTATTACATTTCTTTCAGTGCCTCTTTCATTATATTGGGAGTATATTAAAATTTTGATTTTCCCTCCCCCCCCAAAAGTGCTTTTCAATTCCTCAGTGCTATATAAATATTAAATAATTAGGCTCTAGTTTACATATAGTTCATGTTTTATATGGCATTGTTTGCATTCTGTTAATTATTGTGCACTGAATTTTAAAATTTTAAATAGAATTTATAATGCAGGTAGATTAATTTTGTAGTGTATGGGTAAGCTGAACTTGTTTCTAATAACAGAGAAATTTTAATTGTTAGACTAGCCATAGCTTCTATGAGATATTCTTTTATCCAGTCTCGAGGGTTTCATTTTCTGAGAGAAGAGAAAGAATGATGAGTGTATGGGGGAGTGAACCTGGGATGGATCATCAGCACCTGGGTGGTCCGACAAGATGTCTCTTTTGTTTCCTACTTTAAAAATGTTATAGAACACGAAAATAATATAATTCATCATTGAACTCTGTTCTATAAGTATAATAAGACAAGAAAAACAAAGGAAAGATGAATATTAGAAAGAAGGTTGTCATTATTTACAGATGATAGGATTGGCTTTTGAAAAAAATCCCAAAGAATCTACTGATAAATCAGTAGAATCAGTAAGAGAATTTAGCAGTTTGTTGCTTGTAAGTTCAAGGTATAACATTCAAATGCATATCTATATACTGGCAACTGCAATAAAAAGAGCATCTATAATAGCAACAAAGTATATAAAGTAGATATGAATAGATCTAACAAAAAAGATATAAGACATTTATGTGAAACCCCCGCACAGATCCAGTTTAGTGAGAAATCATAAAGAATATCCTTGAAACATCTCTTTAGGTCAAAATAGAATATTGCCAGTACCATAGATAGTCTTCCCTTCTTTCTCAATCACTTCTCCTTTCTCCCAGGAGTAACCACTTTCCTGTTGTTTATAGTAATCGTTTCCTTGTTTTATCTGATAGTTGTACTACCCTTGTATCCATTCGTAAACAATCTAATCTAAAAATTATTTGTGTTTGAATATTTATTTTAAATGGAATCATTCTGTTTAAATTTGTATGTATATGTGTCATATTTAGCTCAGCAATATGTTTATATAAGGTCATGATGATGTTGTTGTGTGCAGGCTGAGTTTTCATTCTTACATGATATTTCATTGTGTAAAGTAAACCACTGTTTGTTTATCCATTCTATTACTGGTAGTCATTTGGATTATTTCCAAATGAAATAATTCTTTTCTTTTCTTTTCTTCCTCTCCCCTCCCCTCCCCTCCTTTCCTCTCCTCTCCCCTCCCCTTTCTTATTTTATGAGCAGTGTTGCCAAAGATCATTCTTGTACAGATCTGCATGTGTGTACATATTTCTTTTGCATACATGCCCAGGAATGGAATTACTTGATCATGGGTTATGTATAGCTTCAACTTTTTTAGATGATACCAACTGTTTTTCAATATTTTCATGTGTTTTCCAATATAGTGGTACTAATGTACACTCTGACGAGCAAGTTTTTCCTGGAAGTTGAGAAAGTTCAATTCTGAAATTCATATGACAAGCAGTGAATAGACAAGACACTCTTGAAAAATTATAATAAAATGAGTGACTTGCGTTTGTGTCAGTAGGAGCAGGCTAAGTAAGCTATGTTGTGGTAACAAACTAAATGTCAGTGATAAGTATACAGAAGATTTATTTCTCATTCATAGTACTCGTCCACTGCAGGTTAGTAGGAAAACTCGACACATTATAGTCACTCAGAAACTCAGGTGCCAAGGCTACAACTAAAGTGAATCCTACTAGTCACTAAGCCAAAGGGAAAAGAGCTCTGGAGGGTTTTGCAAACCCCGTTAAATGCTCAGCAGGTCCCTTCTGCTCACAACTCATTGACCAGAGCTAACCATATGGCTCTAGTGAAGCCAGGAAGTGTGATCTTGTCATATCCTTAAGAGAAGGAAGAAACAGAAATATTTGACAAGCAGTACTAATGACTACCATCCTTTATCAGATATCAAGATTTATAAACCTATAGTCATTAAAACAACATGGTGTCAACACAGCATGACTAATAAACAAATGGAACAAAATCAAGCGTTCAGAAACAGACATACGGAAACTTGCTCCTTGCCCTGTGAATCAAAGGGGAAAGGGGACTTTTCAGTAAATGGTGCTTAGATAATTGGTTATCCATATAGGGAAAAAAGGAAATTAAGATCCCTACTTCATATTATATCAAAATTAAGAATTTCAGATCAATTAAGGACTAAAATATGGAACGCAAATATTTTTAAGTTTTAGAAGAAAATATAGAATTACATGACCTCAGGGAGAGAGGATTTTTTATTTTTATTTATTTAAGATTTCATTGGGGAATTTGGGGAGGGGACAGCATTGGGGAATCCGGGAAGGGGAACAGACAAGTTGCTGTTTTCCTGTTCTTCAGGCTAGTTGTGGAGGATGTCATTCCACTGGTCCATGTTGGTATTATCATTGCGCGCTCTTCCTGGGTGAGGCAGATCGGGTCGCCGGCCACTGGACGGCTCACGGCAGTTCATGGCAGCTGCTGGCCTCTCACACTGGCTGCCAGCCACCCGAGGTAGCTTACGGCAGCCCACTGTAGCCCCACTGCACCCTACGCTGTCGCCGGCGACTCTCGGCAGCCCAGCTCCAGGTCGAGCTGTTGTTCACCATCTCAGTTGTAGAGGGCACAGCGTCACTGGCCCTCATGTGGGATCCGAAGTGGGGCTCTGCCTCTCAGAGCCGGCACTCCCAAGCCAACTCTTAACCAATGCGCCACATGGCCAGCCCCAAGAGGATTTTTTAAATAAGTGTTAATACACGCAGACCCGGGGAAAAGCTTCGAGACTGAAAATCTGTCTCCGTAAGTGGAAGGCAGAGACAGACTGAAGAAAGAGGCTGACTACTCCAGTCTGGTAATTAATAATAATTTAAAGGAGACTTACATATGAGGCATGTATCCCTATGCAGCTTGGCAGGAGCCCAATAATTATATAAGGTAAGGATGGGGGGAATAGTCATAGGTACTAATACGTGAATGCTACCAGGTACGGGAAAATGACTTTACATGCTTGACCAGGTCCGGACAAAAATCTGTTCCTGGAACCAGCACACAGCAGGAGGCAGGGGAGGGGTGCTGATTTATGTCAGAATGAACATCAATTATGATCAGTCTCTAAGGGAGGTTTGCAGAAAGCAATCTCTGTTGTGGCTCAGGTCCAGTTTGTAGGACGCACAGCAGTCACGTCATGGAACAGTTTCTCTTTCTCAGTAAGACAAAAATATGTCAAAAAAAGTTGATATGTTTTACTACAAAAAACTCAAGAATTTCTGTTCATTAGATGATTCCATAAGAGAGTAAAGACACAAGGCTACAAGCTGGGAGAAAATATCTGCACTATATATAACCAACAAAGGATTGGTATCCAGCATAGAACTTCAGAGAATTCCTATTAAAAAATACGTAAAAGATAAATGTGTGAACAGGAAAATGGGCAAAAGACATAAACACGCATTTCTCAGAATAGCAAACCCGAACGACCTTTAAGCATGTGAAAGATGCTTACCCTCCTTAGTAATCTAAGAGATGTAATTATACCATATTTTCACATTAGAAGAAATTGAAAAGCCAGATAATACTGTCACCTAAAAGGTAGAATAATGAGAATTTACATACATTGCTGGTTGGAATATAATTGATGCCACTTCTTAGGGAAACAGTTTGTCATTACATTTGTCCAGTAGAAATGAACTAGCATATACCCTATGACTCAGTAATTCCCCTACTAGATTCATGCTGTAGGAAACTTCCTTGTACATACAAATACACACATACCAAAAGATACATTTGATAATGTTCAAAGGTTTAGTTTTTGTGATAACAGAAAAATGGAAACAACCCACTCCAACTATAATGGAATGGATTTAAAAATTATGGTTTGTTACCAGAGTAAAATACTATATAATAGTGAAAATGTATATATCAACTTGGATTAATCACAAGAACATTACATTGAATGAAAAAAAGCAAGTCCCAGAAGACGACATAAACTATGATTCCATTTATATACAAATCAAAACCTAAACATTGTTCAGGGATGTATACATGTGATAAAACGGTAGAGAAAAGGGTTTTTTGGTTTTTTTTCCACAAAATTTGTAATAGTGGTTACCTCTGGAAGGTGGGAGACAAAGGATCAACTGGGGAGTCAAACTCATTGTGAATTTTTCCAGTTCTTAAATTGGGTGTTGGGCACATGGGTGTTTATTGATCATTCTTCAGATATATATATATATAATGGTCTTTTTTTGAATGATAATTTTTATTATAAATATAAAAAAGTACTGTAGTCATTCTAGAAAGCACACTAACTTGTAGAGAGAAAAAACGAAAAGTGCCTGAATTCCACCGCAGAGGTTGTCATTTCTCTTTATGCTTCCTCTCTGGTCTATGATATTTCTAATAATAAGTTTTTTTGCCCACTGTTTTAGTAAAAAGAATACCCTCTATCTCCAGTAGAATGCTTCTTTATCTCTAGTATCTTCCTATTTCATTGGTTTTAACCTAAGAATACTCTATAGTGTTATTTTGATGTTATTCCCTTCTTAAAACCTTTAAGTGACTCATTTAAAAGTACATGATTACAGACATTTGAAAAACTAATTTCACACTTCTTTTTCCACTAAGTTTCCTTCCCCAGGCACTCTCCATTTCAGCTATGATAGCATAATGCACTTACTGTGGCTGCTACCTCGTAAGCATTACAGATGTCATTCACTTTGCCTGGATCCCTTGGCACCCCAAACAATAGCATAACAACAAACAAAACAATAATATCCCTTTTATTTATTTATTTATTTATTTATTTTGAGGGCCGTGTCACTGGCCCTCATATGTGGGACCAAACTGGGGCCGCTGGCTTCCCAAGCCAGCGCTTAACCACCGCGCCACTCCGCCGGCCCAACAATAATATCCCTTTTAAACCAATCACATCCAACTTTTAGAGCTCCACTTCAGAAATTTATCTTCTTCATGAAGTTTTAAAAATATTCTCTCTGTCTATCTAGATTCATGATTGTTTGACTGTTTTAGTAGCCTGGCTGAGTGAGTTTGGGGAAGGTGGCTCAGCTTTTCTTCCCTCTTGGTGTTCCTGACAGTGCCTGGACCATGGTTATAGCATTTAACTTTTGTGGGTTCATATATTCTTTTTTTTTTTAAAGATTTTTTTATTGGGGAATTGGGGGAAGGGAACAGCATTGGGCAACTGGGGAAGGGGAACAGACAAGTTGCTGTCCATTTGTTCTTCAGTCTAGTTGTGGAGGACATTGCTTCACTGGCCCATGTTGGTATCATCATAGTGCTCTTCTCGGGTGAGGCAGATCGGTCACAAGCCTCCGGACGGACGCTCCCAGCGGCTCTTGGCAGCTCACTCCAGCTGCCAGCCGCCCACACTGGCTGCTGGCCACTCACTGCAGCCCATGGCAGCCCGCTGCAGCAGGGGCTGCAGCCTACACTGTCTCCAGCTTGCACATCCAGGTGGAGCTGTTGTTAGCTGTAGAGGGCAGTGTCACTGGCCCTCATATGTGGGATCCAACCGGGGCGCTCGCATCCCAATCCAGCTCTTAACCATCACACCACTCGGCTGGTCGGCTTCACATATTTTTTAGTAGGTCTACTAATCTAGGCCCTCATGCTTCATTTAGGAAGGGAAGGTTGAGATGTGTGTGGTGGAGGGACTTGATAGGGGAGAGCTGCTGAAGGAGGAGTGAAAGCTTGGGGTTCTGTCAGCATAGGAGTTATCTGATATCCTCTGGTTAAGTTACGTGTTAATTTTGGGGTATCTCAATGTGCGTATAATTCTGTACAGTTTTTTTTCAGTGGGTGTAATTCTGTATATTTTTTTTCTCTGCCTCCTATTTAAAAATTAGAGGATGTTTGATGACGCCAATAAGAATTCCTTTTTGCTGGTACTTCATGATCTGTTTGCATTCTTTAATGCTAAATTTGATATGCAGATTTCATATTTTATAAAACAGGAAACTCCAGAAATCCTGAATTTGAAGTACTCTATTAAAAGCTTGCAAATTCTGTAGTCTAAATTCTTTATGTTGGAGCATAATTGTTTAGCTGTATAACCCACTATTAAGGACAAAAAAGAATACAAACATGTTCCTAGATGAGTCAAAAGCTAGACAACTTTCCCTGGTTTGATGTTTGGAGGAAGGATTTGCCCTTCTAAGTCTGGCTGAAGATCTATATCCTTGCTTTTTCTCCAGTTGTTTACTTTACCATGTACCAACTCTTAAAATGTATTTACTGTTGGCCTTTGGTGAACACCTTTTGGTTTGTGCCGTTGTTTAATGTTTTTGTTTTTTTCTTCTGCTCTATCCCTGTCAATATTCCTGTGTTTTGTGATTTTAACCAGGTACCATAGTATATGTTGTATTCAGTGCTTACAATTGCGTTTTGGTAGTTTGTACACTATACTTAACAATAATCCATTTCTTTTGGTCTTGCAAGATGTACTGTTTTTTCATTTTTTCTGTATTACTTGATACTAAGTTCCTAAAGTAATTTCAGCCTCAAAATCTTGCATGGGAATTATTAATGATAGCTTTCATTAAAAATAATTTGTGTAATAATTTATCTTTCTGTTTACTTTGAACTACAATGCCTTTGAACTCTGACTTAGCAAATAGAAGAAATTTGTGTACTGATTACCCCATCCTTCCTAAAACCCCAAATCTATTTCCATTTAGTGTTACTAAAAGGTTTTTCCTGTCCTAAACTGTTGTCATGCCCCGTAGCCCAGAGCTCTTATTTATTATTCATATTGAATCTACTCTTACACCCCCAGCCCCCAGGGTATGACTTTACTTTGGTGTTGGATTATTTATTTATCTCTGTCCAGGGGAGGAAATCCGTCCTCTGTACTTAGTATGCCACAGAGATTTTGTTCTCCTTCCAGGGATTGTGCTGGAGGCTTTGCGGTGCCAGGATGTAGGACAGAGTGTTTTTTGTTATAGGCAAAGAAGAATGCTGCATTGATTGATTCAATTCAATAAATCTTCTCAATTAGTGATTTTTCTTTTAAGAATGCTAGTATAAGGCATAAAAGCCAGGGAATGGTGATGGTGATGGTGGGGTAGGTCGGGAGGTTATAGGGTTTTGTATATAAGGTGTCCTGGAATGTAAGTCTGTATCTGTAGCGCAGTAAGACCATTCCTAAGGAGCAGGAAAGTCTGTGTTTTGCTGTTGACCAACTTGTTAATTCAGGGAAATTTGAGAGATTAGGGAACAAATCCCTCAATATTTTTGAGCGTATTCTATGTAGCGATTCCCCTATTGGGTACTGAAGCATATGCACAGGGAGTAAAGTTGTATAAAAAATTACTCATCATTCATGAAATTACTCATCATTCATGATCAGTCCAGTCTTTTTTTTAGATTATAGGAATGGGAGGTTCTTCATTGTCCTGTAGTCACAGCCAGTATCAGAGAAGAGTAAACCCATTATCCTGAACTCATTATTTAAACCAAGAAATTAGATTTCTAGTATGTTCTGTGGAAATTTTAGGTAGTAATAAGCCCTACATAAGGAAGCTCTGTCCTTATGTCTAATGCACACACATATCATCTACTTGATTTGAACTTCCTTGTTTGCGTTTCTATCGGATACGTGCATATTTGTGTGGTTTTTTGGTTAAGTCTTCTTAAAGTCCTAGTAGGCTGTACCAAAATATTTTCGACTAATTTAACCACTGGCATAACTTGCAAGATATAAATCTGAGTCTCTTATCCTTTTTAAAATTTGGAGTTCAGAATTTTACATAGTAGTCAAATAGAAGGGTATGACTGCGAGGAAAATTAGAGTAGATTATCATGATTCTTTCCTTTCCAGAGTTTATGGCAGAACCTGAAACGTATTAATCTGAAAATGCTTTATGTCCAGAGTGGTCGGCTCCCCTTTTCGTTTCCCTGTTGAGTTACGTGGTTATGGTATTGACCCTCACAATTTGATTGGATACTGCTGATAATCTATAAAGTCTTACGTTTTTGATCTTGGCAAAAATGAACAAATTGTTATGTTTTATAAAATCTCTGCATTAGTTTATGATTTCCCACTAAAAGCAGTACCATTCTCTGGTGAATCGTGCCTGTTTCTGCCTCTGTGTATCTCTGTTCAGTGTCTCTTAGTCTCTGTGTTTCTCTCTACCTGTTGAATGTATGTATGTGGGCATCTGTCTGGTTTTTTGTAGGTAGCAGGAATGAGTGTGCTAGGCAGTTTGTGATAGTCTTTAACTTCACCACTGCAAGTCCAAAGTATTAGGTTATGATCTAGGTGCAAAAAAGCCCCTGAACGCATGGGGAGATACGGCATTGACAACTGCATTTAATTTAAAGGGGCCGAGAAAGGACATTTGGGTAATTTTCTAATCAGGAAATGCAGATGATAGCTATTTGTACACATAAGGTTAAAGAATCCCAAAGGAGAGACCAGCCAGCTGTTCTCTGCCTTCCCCATAGTTGGAGCAAGAGTTTCTGTTAAGCTGATTGGCTGTTTGATGATATTAAGGAATTATCATTTCCTTTTTCTGTGTGTTGTAATGATATTATAGTTATGTTTTAAACAAAAAGAGTTCTTAGTTTTTAGAGGCATATCCTGAAATATTTACGGATGAATACTATTTGGCATTTGCTTCAAAATGATGTGGGAGTGGGTAAGTCGGTGGGGAGTGTGTATGAAATGAGATTGGCCGCTGGTTGATAAAGTTTGAAGATGGATGATAAGTGCATAGGAGTTTATTGTGCTGTTTTGTCCACCTGTGTGTATGTTTGAAATTTTCTACAATTAATGTTAAAAATCCATCCAACATTATCGTTTCGAGTGCCAAAATGGTCAACAGTTACAAATTCTTTCCCTTCTTGAAAGGAAATGTTCAGCATTCTTTTGAACACACAAAAGTAGTGTGAAAGTTCTCTTCACACTGGGAGTCATTAGGATTAGCTCCTATATCTTCTTTTCAGAAGGCTGTGTTTACAGACAGGACCGATTGGTTACTTTTAGGTCTGTAATTTCCAGGTGTGGAGAACCTTTTCTAAATATGAGAGCCACAATGATGAGAGATTTGGGAAGCCCAGATCAAGAAGAGAAACCCTAAGAAACGAATATAGCGGTGCGTGAAAGTA
Source organism: Aselliscus stoliczkanus (assembly GCA_033961575.1). Classification (NCBI taxonomy): domain Eukaryota; kingdom Metazoa; phylum Chordata; class Mammalia; order Chiroptera; family Hipposideridae; genus Aselliscus; species Aselliscus stoliczkanus. Next base: position 133,730,967 of record CM066729.1, read on the forward strand.
TGTCAGGTCTTTGCAGAAGGTATTGCTGACCTTCAGGGATGAGTTAGACTGCTGACAAGAGCACTTTCCAAAAACCTCCAGCCCATAAAGCATCATATTTAGTGACAACCTTGTTCCTTGACTCCCATCTTCTTTACTCTTGACTTCTTTTAGACGCAAGGCTGAGGAATCCTAAGAGACAAATAAACAACTGTTGTTCCCTGCCTGAAGATAAAAATCTGTGTTTTAGCGGGGGAAAAAACCCCAAAACTTAAGCAACAGCTGCATTTGTAGATGCCAAAGTACACAGACTTTCTGTCTTTATGGTACTTCTCTCTTATTTACATGGTTTTTGCTAATCCAAATAGTTATGTGCTCATGTGGGTAGAATTGTTTGCTACTTGATCCAAGAGAGATGGGTGGGGAAGCACCTGCTTTTAGTCATTAAAATCTTGTTGCTTTTGCACTGCATCCAAGAAAATAGTTAACAGACAAAAAGTAATTTGCCTTTTCCTGAAAATGAAAAGAAGGACCTGTGAAGAAGAGCAGAGAGAAACCTGAAAGGTGGGTTTTCTCTGTTTTTTGAAATGAAACCATCATAGACGCCACAGGGGGAAATTCCTGGGTTTTGGTTCTTCCTGCCCTTTCTCCCTCCCTGCCATGGAACTCAGCAATTGGAAGAATACCAGTTTTTGTTCCTTATTGGTGCTACCACCTGTTCTTACTGCTGAACTAAATGTTCTTGGCTTTCTTTGGTGTGAACAGGATCTCCCTCTGGGAAAGGTGGGGGTGAAAAAGGGAACAGGAGGAGGCCCGTTCCAGCCCTGCGCTCATGTGAGAGGGACACACAGGGGTTAGTGTGCTGCCCTAACAGAGGGGCTTTGTGCGACAGCTTCTTCCAGAGCTGTGGCTCCACAGATGCATGCTGGGTGGGCTCAGGCTGCTTCATCCCTGATGCGCTTGCTTCTTCCTAACAAGAATAGTGGGACAAGACTGATAAGAATTAAAATAAGAAAATCAAGATGTAGGCAAAGGCTTTTTCTGATGCCTTCAGATTTTAGTGTGTATGGAGAAAGATGCCTGTAACTAAGAGGTGCGAAAAGAGTCTGGCATGACGATGTTGATGCCGCTGAACACAAGAGCCAGCTCTGTTGCTTGTTATCCACAGTGGGTGCAGGCAGAGCTCTTACTTTAGGTTTTTCCCCTTCGTATCTAGGTCACGGGAGATCTGCCTCTCTTAAATAGGAGCAACAGAATCGAGTATGGTCCTTACTGTCATACTCAGAGGCTGGGCAGGCAGCTCAAGGGAGAAGCATTTCTGACTCAAGACCCACTTTCAGCATAGGTCAGCGGTGACAGGCTCTTTAGTAACCCACAGTGACTCGCAAATATAATAACAACAACAATCAGATAGCACTTGTACTGCCAAGCATTAGTCTAAGAGGTAGGTAGATAGATAGATAGATAATTTAATTTATTTAATCCTTAAATAGCCTGAAGAGGTAAATGCTATTATTAATCCTCTTAAAAGGATTAATAATAAAAAAGCCTAAAGAAGTCAAGTAACTTGTCTAAGGTCATATAGATGGTATGTAACAGGGCTGGGAGTTTGAACCCAGATAGTCTGGTTCCAGAGTCCACGCTCCTTTTTAACTCCTCTGTGCCATCTCTCCTTAGAGCCCTGCTCTTTCTCAAACAGGGTCATCTGAATCACAGAACATAGGAAGTGATTTGAGTGACTGTTTACTTAATTCCCTCTGGAATGGTAGCATAACTAGTGCTATGCATGGGAGAGAAGTTAATTAATTATTAACTGTTGATGCCTTTGAATAATAGTAGGGCTTCTTGAGGAAACCCAGTGGGACTAAACTATAGTTTGCAAATATCACACTTGTACAGAACTCTCCTTGAACTAATTTCCTATTAGCTTGTTTTGGAACTAATTTTGGATTCTGAACAAAGAACCAAACCTCATCCATTCCTTGCTCCAGAGATAGAGCCTTTGTCAGCAGTGAAATCTTACCATTAACAATTAAGAAGAGCAGTGGGTAGGGACATGATAGTGGTGACTAAGTTTTCCCAAGCTGAGGTGACTTTCTTTCAGCAAATCAAGTAAGAGAGTAAAATGAGGAAGACAGTTCTGACTTGAAATGAACAGAACAAGGTTTAATCCCATTTTGCACTAACCAATTATATTACCTTAAGAAAAAGCTTCACCTTTTCTAGGTAATTCTTTATCTGCTTAAAAAAGAGAGGGAGGACTTAGTAATATCTTCCCTTAATAAAATTTACCCATATCACATGACTGATTGATTGATTTGTCATTCATTCCTTTATTTATTTAAAACTAATTATTGGTTGTCCTCTGTATGCTAGTATCTTTCAAGGTGCTGGGAGTATAGCAGAGAATTAAAGGACAAAAATTTCTGTCCTCATACTTAAGTTCTAGAGAGTATAGTCAGTAGGTAAGGAAAAAACATGTTATGACAGATGGCAGTAAGTGCCACGGGGAAAAGTAAATCAGAAAAGGGTGGGAGGTTTGGGAAGAGGGGCTGGAGTTTGCAATTTCAAATAGGGTTATCAGGAAATACTATTTATGATGAAAAGTTAATATTTGGATAAAAACCCGAAGCAAATGAGTGACTGAGCTTCTGGTAAGTGAAATAAGGTGAGGACCAAGAATAGACCATTCTAGATCTGTGGGGCCTTCTATTCTTAGATCACATAGGTAGGTTTCCAAAGTGGTCTTATTAGTAAGTCTGAAAAAACTACTCAGATTTTTTTGATATGAAGAAATTACAAGAATTTCAAGCGAGTTCTAGTCTTTGAGCATATTGATGTGTAACTCACTGTGGAGTGAGCTGTTTATCTGGGTGGCCCTCTGAGTATCTGGGCCATGTGCTGCCAGGGAGCACACTCTCGTCTCTGTGGGAAAGGCCCAGCACCACCTGAGAAGGATGCCTCAAGCCAGGTGCCACTTGTTGCCACTCTGTCTCCATTCTCTGGACATCACATTCGTCATTGTTTCAAATGTAGGTAAAGATGGAGAAGACAGATACATTTAATTACACCAGGATAAAAAACTGCTGCACATAAAAGACACCAGAAGACTGAAATAAGATCTTTGTCTCAGTGATACTCACAGAAGACCTAGAAAAACTAAATGTAGTTAGATGGATTAAAATTAACCAGTCTGATTGTATTAATTGTTAGCATGGATATGGGGAAATTTATTTATATTCATGCATTGGTGGAAGTATAGCTGGCATAGTGTCTTTATAATAGCAAAAAATTGGAGACTGCCAAAATGTCTCTTAATAAAGCAATGGATAAATACATGTGGCATAGTCACCTGATTAAATACTGTACAGCAGGGAAAAGGGATAAACCAGGTGTGTGTATATTTTTAATGCAAAAAAAGATTTATTTGTAGGCACAACAATGAGGAATAGGTTACTATATAAGAAGGAAGCAGTTGGGCCAGCCGAGTGGTGCATTGGTTAAGAACTGGTTTTGGGATGCCAGCGGCCCCGGTTCGGATCCCACATATGAGGGCCAGTGACACTGCCCTCTACAGCTAACAACAGCTCCACCTGGAGCTGGGCTGTGTGAGCCCCGATGATGGTGTAGGCTGCAGCCCCTGCTGCAGTAGGCTGCCATAGGCTACAGTGAGTGACTGGCAGCTAGCTTGAGTGGCTGGCAGCCAGCGTGAGTGGCTGGCAGCCAGCGTGAGCTGCCAGTAGCCGCGGTGAGCGACATCCAGAGGCCGGCGACTGATCTGCCTCATCCGGGATGAGCGCAATGATGATACCAACATGGGCCAGGGAAGCAACATCCTCCGCAACTAGACTGAAGAACAAAAAGACAGCAACTTGTCTGTTCTCCTTCCCCAATTCCCCAATAAAATCTTTAAAAAAAAAGAAGGAAGCAGTCTTCTCTCAAATGGAGAACGTCATTCTTAAGTGACTTTGGTACCTACTACAGTGGGGAGACTTGCCATGTTGCCTTCTTGTGTCAAGTCTGCATCTGATACTTCAGCAGGTTTTTAAATGTGTCTTTCTGCTGGGCGTTTCTAATTTCTGATTTCTTATGATATACAAACTGGTGTTCTGGATAGCCTGTGTTCCTCTGCTGTTTATCCAGGTACTTTGCATAACGTTTAAGAGTTTAATCACTGGAAGGCAGATTTTACCCTCACTTTTTCTTCGATATCTTAGGAACTGCTTTGCATGTTCCCTCTTTACCTCAGCTTGGTCTTCGAAGAATGCAGCAAAGAGGGGCTCCTGTGTCTTCATTGTAATAACAGACCATAGATAGATAAGTTTCTAAGGTGCCAATTGGGTGTGTGTGTGGGGGGGGCCACGCATGTGCACACACGCATATCATTATGGGTAGATCTCAAAAACAATGCTGAATTTTTTAAGAAGTAAAATTCCTTGTGATACTTTGTACATAAGCTAAACACACACACACACACACACACACACACACACACATATGTGTATGTATATATCCCTAAATAATACATAGTAAAAGTATTTAAAACAGAAGATTATGCAACAAACTTACAATAGTGAGTGGCTGATAGAGAGTGAATGTTCTTAAATTGGGACTTTAGCTTTACCTATATATTGGAAGTAAAAATGATGGAATGTTTATTTCTTGGTGTTAGACATGTAGGTGTTATATCATTCTTTGTATTTTGGGTAATTTTATATTAGGTAAACAATTTATTTTTGTATTTTTTATTTTTTTAAAGATTTTATTGGGGGTTTGCAGGAGGGAAACAGACAAGTTGCTGCCCTTTTATTCTTCAGTCTAGTTGTGGAAGACGTAGCTTCACTGGCCCATGTTGGTATTGTGATCATTGCGCTCTTTCCGAGTGAGGCAGATTGGTCACCAGTGATTGGATGGCCTCTCATGGAGGTTCACGGGCAACTCACGCTGGCTGCCCGCCACTCATGGTAGCTTACAGCAGGCCACTGCAGCCTACACTGTTGCCGACGACTCACGGCAGTTCAGCTCCAGGTCGAGCTGTTGTTCACCATCTTAGCTGTAGAGGGTGCAGTGTCACTGACCCTCATGTGGGGTCTGAACTGGGGCCCTGCTGCTCAGAGGTGGTGTCCCAAGCCAACTCTTAACCAATGAGCCACTCAGCCGGCCCTAGGTAAACAATTTAAGAGTGGCACCAATTTTCATTGATTCAGCCCCCAGAGAATAATTTACCAATCCATTTACGTGTAATTTATCCTTATTTACTATAGACCTCTGTCTGTAATAGAGGAAATGAGAAGAGGAAATGAGATAACTACATTACGTTAACTCATGACAATGGTCTCTCCTAATATCCTCAGTGGTATCACACTCAAATAGAAGAGCAATGATCCTCAGTCTTATTAGAAGAGCATCATGCCTTTTATTCTGACTCTTGATTTTTTCACTTTTTTATTACTAACTGCAAGCATATCAACTAGTAGGGAGTACATTTGGTTCCATCGCTACAAGCGTGGAGATGCTAGCATGAAAACTGGGATGTGTAGAAGCTTAATAACAGCGTTTTGCTTTTCCTCTTGTCTAACCTCTTCCCTACAGGGAATCTTTAACCAGTTTCAATGTAGTAGTGAAAAAGTGCTTCCATCTGACACTCTCCGCAGTGCTCTGGCAAAGACCTTCCAGGATGAACAGCGTTTCCAGCTGGGAATCATGGATGATGCTGCAGAGTGCTTTGTAAGTGCTGCCTTCTCATTCTCTTTGATGGGGGTGGGACTGGATGGTCTCCATTAGGGACTGGCTGCTGTACTTGGTTACCCCTGGTCTACATTTAGAACTAGGAATTTCCCTAGTTTCTCAGAGCTCTGGCGTATCTCTGCTAATGCAGTATGAGTCGCCTAGCGGGTATATTCTTTTTCCTTCAGGCCTAGGGTAGTTTTGTGCTTGTCATTGCACAAAACAGTGGTTCTCATCTTCAGAGTAGACAGGGCTCATTAAAATACAAGTGGCTGGGCCTAGCCCCTTGAGTTTCTGATTCAGTGGGTCTGGAGCAGGACCCAAGAATATCTATCTCTGACAAGTTCGCGGGTGATGTTAATACTGATGTACTGGTGTGGGGACCACACGTTAAGAACTCCTGCATCGCCAAAGATAATTAAACAGAATAACTAGTTCTTAGCACAAGTGTAATGTGCTGCTTAGGTACCTAGGTTTCTCACAATGACTTTTAGGGGAAGAATCTAACTCTTCTGAACCCTGGGTTCTATCCAGCAACCTTCAAAAGGCTCTCTCTGTACACCCATTAAAAAAACCCAGAGAGTGATATACATCCCATTACAGGCTAAGATGTAGGCCAAAAGCAGTGGTACTCCTGAGAAACTGGATTGCTGATATATGGCTGATGGGACTATAAAAATGGTAAAGCTACTTTGGAAAAGTTTGCCAGTTTTTTTTAAAAACTAAACCTCCAAACTACCATATGATTCAGCAGTTTCATTCCTAGACCTGTATCCCAGAATAATGAAAATATATGTTCATACAAAAGCCTGTAAATGAATATTCATAGATGCTTTATTCATCAACTTTATTCAAAAACTGGAAAGAACCTAAATACCTTTAACAGGTAAATGGTGAAACAAGCTGTGGTAATTCTGAAACAGGAGGCCAAACGAGTCCAGGGACCGTGCTGCCTGCGCCACTCAGCCAATACACCGACACAGGAGCTGGGTCATAGAATAAGCGTTTATTGTCAGAGCACCGGTGGTCTGAGAAGGCAACGGGTTAACACCTCCAAAAACTGCTTTAACAGTCTCAGACCAGCCTGGATATTTAAGGGAAAATCTGAGTGCTCCTTCAGAGGCTATGTGCTGGTTCTGGGGGTCTGCATGGAGTCTTCCCTCTGGAGATGTGACTCTCCAATGTAGTCATTAACCCAGGAGCAGTGATGACAGTAACCTGGAAAGAATACTAGGCCATAGAGCTTGTGATCAGTAAGCATGGGGTATTGTGATCATAAGCAAGCAGAAGTTTCAGGGTAATTATCTAAAGCAGGGAACTGAGACAGGAGATATTCCCAGCTCAAACTACAGGGAGGGGGGTTGACCAATTTTTAAACTCTAGGGCAGGGGGAGGCGAGGCCTCTTTTGTGGGGGTCCCAACCAGGCTCTGTTTCACTTCCACACAATGGAATACTATGCAGCAGTAAAAAGGAATGAACTCTTGATTTAGGCAACAACGTGAATAGATTTAAAGGGAACTGTGCTGAGTAGAAAACACGATATCCAAAGGTTATATTTATATGATCCCACTTATGTAACATTCTTGAAATAACAAAATTATACAGATTGGAGATTAGTGGTTGGTAGAGGTTAGGGTTGGAATTGGGTGGGTATGACCATAAAGGGATAGCTTGTGGTGATGGAATAGTTTTTTTTTTTTTTTTTTAATATTTTATTGGGGAATTGGCGGAGGGGAACACCGTTGGGGAATCGGGGAAGGGGAACAGACAAGTTGTCGTCTTCTTGTTCTTCAGTTTAGTTGCGGAGGATGTTGCTTCACTGTTGGTATCGTCATTGCGCTCTTCCCGGATGAGGCAGATCAGTCGCTGGCCTCTGGATGTCGCTCACCGCAGCTATTGGCAGCTCATGCTTGGCTGCCAGCCGCTCACGCTGGCTGCAGGCCACTCACTGTAGCCTATGGCAGCCCACTGCAGCAGGGGCTGCAGCCCACACCATCACCGGGGCTTGCACAGCCCAGCTCCAGGTGGAGCTGTTGTTAGCTGTAGAGGGCAGTGTCACTGGCCCTCATGTGGGATCCGAACCGGGGCCGCTGGCATCCCAAAACCAGCGCTTAACCAATGCGCCACTCGGCCGGCCCTGGAATAGTTTTATATCTTGATTGTGGTGGTAGTTACATGTGATAAAATTGTATGGAAGTACACACAAACACAAATGAGTGTATATGTAAAACTGGTAAAACCTGAATAAACTCTGGATTGTATTGATGTCCATTTCCTGCTTTGGATATTGTACTGTAGTCATGCAAGAAGTTACCATCAGAGGAAACTGGGTAAAGGGTACATGGACCACCTGTACAGTGTTTTTTGAAACTTCCTGAGAGTTTATAGTTATTCCAAATTAAAGAGGTAAAAAAAAAAAATCAGAGGTATCCCTACCTTCTAGGAGGATTGCTATTTCTCTGAGTAAACTGCCAACCACTCTGTACATGTATTTGTTAAGTATTCTCGATACACTGTTTCTGTTCTTTCCCTGTTAGGAAAACCTGCTGATGAGAATTCACTTCCACATTGCCGATGAAACCAAAGAGGATATTTGTACTGCCCGACACTGCATCTCCCACCAGAAATTTGCAATGACGTTGTTTGAGCAGGTGAATCCGATTTCTATCCTCATCACTTTTTAGACCTTTTCTCCAAGAACCCTTTATCCTGGGATGTGGGGGGTCGAATGAGTGCCGAAACAGTTCATGACTGTGGCTGCTTGGCTTTGTTTTTTCCTCCCCGGGCCCAGTGTGTTTGTACCAGCTGTGGCGCCACTTCTGATCCGCTGCCTTTTATCCAGATGGTGCACTACATCTCCACCACTTCCCTTTGGTGAGTCTGACAGGGTTTTCTGTGCCCTTAGGCACTCCTTCAGTTGTTTGGGTTTTAACTGAAGGCATCCAAATAGCTAACCTCCTTATTTTTGAGTCTGCTTTATTGTAGGAACTTAGAACAGTAGTTTAAAACTAACCTTTGTTCTCCTTCTTTCCTCTCCCATCCCTCCCCTCCTCTTAGGCTCAGTTCTGGCCAGCAGGGTGGGAGGTGGAATGGGGAACCTATGAGCACTGGATTTTAGGGCAGGCAGAGGCGTTTGTGGGATACCGAGGCCGGTCAGGACAGGGGGCTTTGGTGTAGTGGGCAGAGTGAAAAAAATCTTAACATGTGAGTTAGGAGTTTGCATGAATGATTTATTTGATTAGTTATAACGCTGTGTAACTTGCACCATCATCCCCCTTCTATTCTCCCTCTTGAAGCAATCAGGCTATTTGTATGCTGGAAAGACGCGAAAAGCCCTCACCTAGCATGTTTGGTGAGCTGCTGCAGAATGCCAGCACCATGGGGGATCTGAGGAACTGTCCGGTGAGTGAAGCCTGGGGTGGCGTTTGTAGTGGGCAGGGCAACCCTGGGATTAGTGGAATTGAGGCTGAACCCTGTCGGAAACATGTCAAACTAGCCTTTTGTATGTGTTTCAGAGCAACTGTGGGGAGAGGATTCGGATTCGCCGTGTGCTGATGAACGCTCCTCAGATTATCACAATCGGACTGGTCTGGGACTCAGACCACTCAGATTTGGCAGAGGATGTCATTCACAGCCTGGGTACCTGCCTCAAGCTGGGCGATGTGAGTGTCTCTGACTCAGAGTTCTTGTATGTCAGCCTTGCTCCAGGGTGTGAACACTGAACACAAAGGTATATCCTAGGTGACAAATACCTCAGAGTTTTGGACAAATATACTTGTGTACGTACAGTAGTCCCCCCTTATCCACAGGTTCACTTTACATGGTTTTAGTTACGCACAGTCAACCATGGTGTGAAAATATTAAATAGAAAATTTCAGAAATAAACAATTCATGTTTTAAATTGCATGCCATTTTCACTCCTTCCCGCGTGGGACATGAATTGCCCCTTTGTCCAGTGTATCCATACTATGTATGCTATTCACCCATTAGTCACTGAGTAGCCGTCTCAGTTATCAGATTGACTGTCACAGTATCACAGTGCTTGTGTTCAAGTAGCCCTTATAGTAGCTTAATGTTACGTCACAATACCTCCATCATGCACCTTCATCTCATCAGATAGGCATGGTATCATCTCGCATCATCACAAGAAGGGTGAATGCAGTACAGTAAGATTCTGAGAGAGAGAGAGAGAGACCACATTCACCTGACTTTTATTACAGTATATTGTTATAATTGTTCTATTTCATTGTTGTTAATCTCTTGCTGTGCCTAATTTATAAATTAAACTTTATCAGGAGTATATGTATAGGAAAAAACATAGTATATATAGGGCGTGGTATGATCTGCAGTTTCATGTACCCAGCGGGGGTCTTGGAACGTCTTCCCTGTGAATAAGGGGCACTGCTGTGTGTGCGTGCTCATACATGTGAATGCATGTAATGCTCACATGCCTCTTTTGTGTAGGCAGCAAAGGCTTTTCATAAGAAATGGAATGACAGGATGGGCAGAGCGTAGGTACTGGTGAAAACCACTTTATAGAGTCAGTATCCAGTGTAGAGTAGGGAGGTATATTTGACCATGGGATAGTAAGGTCACAGAAGTGGGCAGTCCTGATTAGAGCTGCTTTGGGAGGTGAAGGAGGTGATGAAAGTGGGTGACCTGAGTCCTAGAGTATGAAATTCACAGTGAGAAACCAATATATGTTGAGAAGGTAATGAAGTAGTTTGGAAAAGAATTTAGTGCGCTAGTGGTTTTCTGTGCAGGAAAATAGGCAGGGAAACAACATCAGACCTGGGGTCTTTACCTTACCAGCTCTGTGCCCTGGTGTCGGTACAGCCGGGGTTCTTCTTCAGTTACAGAGAAGGAGCAGAAACTCTGTGGTTTCCTTTCGGCTTGTTTTACTCGGAGGTAATCCTATGACTATGGAGAACTCTTGTTTTCTATTACCTTTAAGCCATGACCGAGAACACATGAATGATTTGGGATATTGTTTTAGGTGTTCTTCCCAAGTTTTTGACATGAGTAGGCTAACAGAATAAAATCCCCTTTCTCTAAAATCCTCTAGCCTACATATTATCTACTGTCCTAGTTTTGTTTTAGTTTTATGATTGTTTCCATAACCAAATGAGTTCCTCAAGGCAAGAATCATTTTCTTCAAAAAAGAATTTAGGGCCGGCCGAGTGGCGCGGTGGTTAAGCGCTGGCCTGGGAAGCCAGCGGCCCCGGTTCGGTCCCACATATGAGGGCCAGTGACACTGCCCTCAAAAAAAAAAAAAAAAAAAAGAATTTATATTTTTTCCCCTAATTTCTTTTAGCACCTAGGGCAGTGCTGGGAGTCTAGGGAACGAAATGCTGCAACCAGCATGGTGATATTGCTCCTCCTAAAGTCTTTCTTTTCCCCTACTGAGGGTCTCAGCGGGAAACTTATATTTGTAGTGCCGGCTGATAAGTAACATTTGAAACTTGAGAGTGTTTTGTTTGGTTTTCCAGCTTTCTTGGCTCCTCTTATAATATGCTCCAGCAAGAAAATATTGGAAGGCGTTAAGAAACATTACCACCGTACCAGTTTACTGGCTACTATCTGTCTTGCTTTCCCCTACATTTGGCCTTTTTAGGTTTATTTCTCATGGTTAATATGGACTAGCCAAAAAATCTTAGACTGAAGGCCAGAGAAGCAAGTTAGTACCTTAAGAAACGATGGAGTCTGCTGAGAAATGATGTGAGAGAGTTGAGTATGTCACTATGCTTTCCTTTCTCTTCTTTCCCCACAGCTGTTTTACAGAGTGACAGATGACCGGGCCAAGCAGTCTGAACTGTACTTAGTAGGAATGATCTGCTACTATGGCAAACATTATTCTACATTCTTCTTCCAAACAAAACTCCGCAAATGGATGTATTTCGATGATGCTCACGTCAAGGAGGTGGGAATATGCAAGCCCTTCCTGAAGTCTTTGGGGGCTGCAACAAAAAACCAAGGACAATTATTTGTCTTTAGTATTTCATTTTCATAATTTTCATGTCTGTCTGCTTATCTGTTGAATTTATGAGAGTATCCGCCTTGTCTTCCCCAATAGATGGCAAGTTCCTCAAGGATAGGATGAATGTATCTTCTGTTGTTTTCTCTGAATTCCCTCACAAGACATTGAACACAATCCTATATTTATTGTTGACAAAGTGGTTTTTTAAAATGTGTCAATTGGTTGATTTAAGCGACAACAGTCTAATGACTCAAATTAGGTTATAAGGTTAGTACGAAGTTCAGAATTCCAAATCTTAGAATTATTGGTGGGTAATACTTTGTTTCAGGGCTGCTATACATTATTCTCTGATTGTTATCTCCCTAAAGTGCCCTATCACAGAACATGTTTTTGAGGTCATGCAGAGAAAATAGGGCTATGATAATGATATTTAAGGCTGGAAACTTGGTATTATCTAAACCACTGAGTCTGTGGATGAAGTAGCTTAGGTGATCCGCATGAGTTAGGAAGCCTCTTGTGATTTGGTTAACAACTAGGAGATTGCTTGGCAGTCTACACCAGTCCGTGGACCTTAAGTCCATCTTCCACCAGTAGAAATCTTTATCAAAGTCCCTAATTCTCTTCTTCTTCATCTCTTTTTTGCTGCTGTAATTTTGGGTAACGTATAAATTCTTTGAGCTTTAGGTTTTTTTTATTTTTATTTTTATTTTTATTTTTATTTTTATTTTTTTTGAGGGCAGTGTCACTGGCCCTTATATGTGCGACCCGAACCGGGGCCGCTGGCTTCCCAAGCCAGTGCTTAACCACCGTGCCACTCGGCTGGCCTGAGCTTTAGGTTTTTTATTTGAAAAATCTTACCCTCCTTGTAAGATAATAAATAAGATTTGTATGTAAAAAGCACTTAAATGTGTTTTAGTTAAAATAATGATAAATCAATTATAAATTTACTGCATTATGAAATAAGAACTATGAAATAGTTCTATTATGAAATAAGAACTATGTTAGTTGTCTGACTCCAAGAGCACACCATCTAAGAATGTGACTGGTTAAGTTCTTAAGAGAGGGTGACTTTAGGGATTTGATTGGATTGTTGTTTCCATGGCTATTCGGTCACTCTTGCCACTGCCATGGCAGCACTGAATCCAGCACAAAGCTAAGGCCGAGAGGGTCAGCTGTCTATTCTAAGCAGCTTGACATTTTATGTCCTGCCATGTATGAACTCTGAAACGGAATGTCATTTATTCTGAGGCAGTCTGTGAGAGAGTTCCTGCCTGTTCTTTAGCTTCATAAAAGTAATTTTAACATTTAGAAGAAAATTATTGAAATGCAGGTTACAAGCAAGGGCTTTAATTTGATGTCTGTGAAAAGAAATTGATCAACAGGCAGCTGAAGTCCCCTCATATAGAGTATATTCACCTTTGAGAACTTTTATTCATATTTCACAGCATAATTGCTGTTTCATGGGAATAAATGTAATTTTATTTATCATTCCTATCTCTTAGAAGATTTCAATGCTTTTTAAAAGGATTTAACAAGAAAAAGACTTATCCAAAAATTCATTAAGTTTAGGTCTAAGATCCCTTTTGTTTTCTGTGTATTGAATTCTTGTCTTTTCATCTTTTGGTTTCTTTAGAAAAACAGAACAGGAAAATATGTTTTGAATTGTGAATATGAAGTATAATTGTTATGTTCTTTTGGTTGTTTCTGGTTCAGATTGGGCCCAAATGGAAAGATGTGGTGACCAAATGCATCAAGGGGCATTATCAGCCTTTGCTGCTGCTTTATGCAGACCCCCAGGGAACCCCGGTGTCCACCCAGGACCTGCCTCCCCAAGACGAGTTCCAGCCACATAGCAGGACGTGCTACGATAGTGAAGATTCAGGTGAGCAGCCTAGCTCTTACCTCCACCCTTCCTCTCCAACGGGACCACTGGAACTCATCTTTGGGACTCGTCCTGAATCATGAGCCTAGCACATAACCTAGCTTGGAGAGGGAGGATCCATTAGAGATAAGAAAGAAGTGCTAACTAATGCTGAAGCCCAGCTTGTGCCAGGCTTGGTTCCTTCAACTTCCAGGAATGTGTTGCCTACATCACCTGGCCCCAGTTCAAAAGTGAGAAGGAAATACGTTGGTTTAGGTGGAGATACCAAGTGTGTGAGGGAAACCTCGGTATGCAACCTCCTAATATCGATAAAGATGACTGATCTTACAAGCAATTTAATAGTAACTTAAGTGAGTTGTTAAGACCAAGAGAAACAATATGAGTTATTGCTAGTCATATTGTGAGGGAAGAGAGATACTTATTTAAAATGCCAAGTGCAGTATGATATTCCTCAGCTTATGAATCAGTTGTTTGCTTCTGATTCAATTGTTTGGAATTTAAATTATGTTTTTGTATAGAAACAATTTGCAGTTTCATGGGTAAAGTCTCAGGTTAACCCACAGAGGCTCATAATATGTTAAAAATATAACCCTAATGGTTTTGGCTTGATTTCTGAAAAGGAGAAAAGAAACATTCTTTTCCACTTCTGGATTGAGGGCTGGCCCTGAGTATAATTTTGAAAGAGAAGACACTTGTATTTGGAATCTGTTCCCCTCCCTTTTCTACCTTCCTCCTGCTTAGTGACTGGTGTTCTTCCCACCCTGGCAACCCCACCCAGACCTGCTCTACTCCCTTCAATCAAATCCCCGTGTCCACTGTTGGGCTCATCTCAGCCAGGCATTTTGAGGAGAGTAGTCTGATGGAACTAATTCACACTAAAGGATAAATAACAGCCCCATAATTTCTTAGAGATATCAAAAATGCTTATGATGTTCATTACAAATTTTAAAGTGACGTTTCTGGCAGTACAGGTGAAAAATTATGGGATAGGGGTTATGTATGCCAGCTTGGCCTGGGACTCTTCATCTAAATAGATCTTACTTTTCACAACTTTTTCCTTTCTTCCACTTTTCCCCCATAGGTTTTCTAAAAGCCCCACAGTTTTTCACAATGGCAGGCAAAGTGAGGGCTTCAGCAAGGTAGGGGCAGGAGTGGGAGGACTTGTTTGTGTGTCTGGGTTATCTGGAAGCTGGGTGTTGGGAAGAATGGCTCTGGTGTATCCTTCTCACCCTTGCATCTAGGAAGTTCTTGCCTTATGGACCTTTGTTGCCATCCAGCTCTCTGCTCCTCTCTCTCACTGTCCTTCTCACTTTCCTTACGTTTGCCTCTGTGTCTCCTTCCCTCAGGGAGGGAGCCCTCCATCTCAAGTGATACTCGAACAGATTCCTCAACGGAGACCTATCCCTACAAACACTCCCACCATGAGTCTGTGGTCAGTCACTTCTCTTCTGATTCTCAGGGAACAGTCATCTATAATGTGGAGAATGATTCCACGTCTCAGAGCAGTCGGGACACAGGTAGGGACGTACGCAGTGGATCCTGCTTGCCTGATTCAGTTCCTGCGTAGAGGGTTTTCCAAGAAAAAGTAACTGGGGAAAGTCAGAAACGTTTATCATGCAAGGGGAGAAAGGCACAGAACTTGGGTAACCTAGTGGGACCAAAAGGAGCAACGCAATTCTGAATGAACCGTGATTTTCCATTGCTCCCATTCCTGTCGACAGCAGCCTAGCATTCTAGGGGATTAACAACATCATTGTTTATTCAGAAATCTGTTTTCCTCCTGCTGTGCTCTTGATCCCTGTCCTTCTCACAGTGCTCCAGTGAACTCTTGTAGTCTTGCACCTCATTGCTTTCTCTTGCCAGACTTTGTCCCAAGTGAAGGGCTTTGAGAGAAGGGGCCACCTGCTCATCGCCTTGCCAGGCCTCCTAAAGGACAGAGGCACCACAGAATGAAAACTAGCGTTTGTTGTTGTGAGTTACAGGCAGAGGACGTTCTTACGTTGTTCTCTTGTTCTATAGGAGAGCATGCCTGTGTTAGTGATAGAAATCAGTACAGGGCCTAAAAGGAAGAACAGTGAGTGACGGACTGCTGAGATGGAAGGTTCGTCACCTAAGGCCTAGAATAATGCTCCTATGCTTACAGACTGCGGAATTAGAGCTCATGGCTAAAGCCTGGTGGTTTATACTCCGTGCAAGGCTTTTTTTTTTTTTTTTTTTTTTAAATACAGAATTTCAAACGTATTCGAAAGTATATAGAAATACAGAATAATGTACTGCCCCCTCCATGTACCCATGACCTAGTTTTAATAATTATAACTCACGGCCAATCTATTTTTATCTGTACCTCTACTCACTTCCCCTACTCCTGGATTATTTTGAAGGAAATCCCAGACATACCACCTTTTCCATAAATATTTTATTTTGTATATCTAAAATATAAGAAATAATTTTTTAAACATACCATTATCGCACTTAAAAATATAAACAATAATTCCTTAAAACCACTAAATAACCAATGAGTGTTCAAATATCCAATTATCTTATAAATGTCATAATTTTTTAATGGTTTGTTTGTTTGACTCAGAATCCAAATGAGGTCTATACATTGCGATGGGTTGATGTCTTTTGTGTTTCTTTTAATCTGTAGGTTTCTCCCCACTTTTTTCCTTGCAGTTTATTATAGAAGAGCTAGGTAGTTTGTCCTGTAGATTTCCCACGTTCTAAATTTTGCTGATTGTGTCCCTAGAGTAAACTTTAGCCTGTTTCTCTGTTCTCTGTATTTCTTGTAAATTGTATCTGGAGGTTTGGTCACATTCCTGCTGGATTACTTTTGATGACTGTTGCTTAGATGACTACTGCAAAGTGTGATTTTTATTTTTTTTTAAACATATTTCTGAAACGGAACCAGGGATAAACTAAGTCACAGGATAAATAAGGCATATTTTCCAGGAGAGTCAGGTTAAAGGGTTTGTGAATGGCTAGAGGTAGGGGAGCAGACCCCCATTGGCCTTACCATTCGTATGCCTAATAGCTCCAAGTGATTTTCCTCCTTCCTGAAATCTTTCTTATGGGCCCAGAGATAACAAAGGATCAGATAAAAGCAAAAAAAGATCACTTTGGTAATTGACTGAAAATATGTAGCCATATCACTACATTGCTAATACCTGAATATGTACACGAATCTTTATATGCTAACATATGAAAATAAATTCCTGTTAACTGTCAGTGTATTTGAGAACCGAGGGGATTTTTTCTCTAAGCCTGTCTTCCAGTTTAATTCATTTGCTGAATTCACCTCTAGCCTCAAGCACCTTAGATTATTATATCCTTTAGAAGCTGACCTTTGCTGTGTCAAATCATGTTCATCCATTCACATACACTGGGCAGAAAGCAAGGCGAGTGACATAAAAAAGCCTGGATCTCCCAAATTCCCCAGCAGTTAGTAAAGTCTGATAAAGTATGGTTGGGAATGGGAAGGAGCATTATTCAAAGTTCACATGTTCTTTCAAATGATTGACGTTTAAGGAAGATTTAGAACTGAGTCTTAAAGCCATACGCAATCAGAGCCCTTGTGGGCAAAAGCTGCGGCACCTGGGATAAAATCAGATGTCATAGAATTAGGTTTTACTTGGTATGTGTTGCTAAATAAATAAAAGGAAAGCTCTGTCTTTATTTATGAGAGTGAAAATATATTGGTACATGATGTTTTCATACAATCTTTAAAACTTCTGCCTTTTAAAAATGACCAAGTAAAAAAAACAAACAAAAAAACAAAACAAACTAAGGGCTGGCCGAGTGGCTCAGTTGGTTAAGAGCTCGCTCAACAGTGTGAGCTGAGCTCTGAGCAACAGCAGTTAGATGTCCAGCCCGAGCTGAACTGCCACTGAGCTGCCAACAGGTGGCAGGATGGCTCAGCTAAAAAAAAAAAAAAAAAAAAAAGAAATTAAAAAAAAAAAAATGACCAAGTAATGTGTCCTTTGGGTCACTGGGAAAGATTATGAAGGCGATTGAGACTGGTAGCTGCTCTGGACACACTGTAAATTGGGAAGCTCCCATTAACCACTTGAGCTTCTTTGCATTTATTTACTGAGAGAGTCTTGCCACATTTAAAGCAGCTGGCCTTGGCCCCTACTGCGTCCAGTCCATGAGCACACTGAATTTGTCGCACTGCCAAGAATCCCATAGGGAGACTAGGCTCTCAGAGGATGGAGGTCAGTCTCAGCTACCAGCTTACTCCCATTTGCTTGTTCTTTTAGGACACCTGACTGATAGTGAATGTAATCAGAAACTCACATCCAAGAAAGGGTCTCTGATAGAGCGCAAGAGGAGCTCTGGCCGGGTTAGGAGGAAAGGAGACGAGCCCCAGGCTTCAGGGTACCACAGTGAAGGCAAGCCACCCTGCACTACTCCTCTTTCATGATTCACTCTGTCATCCTCCTGTCCCACTCCAGACTGGCTTCTCCTTTCTGCCCAAAGGGCTTTCCTGGCTTTTGCGACTTTGGGGTCTGGGTATCCATGAGCAGTTTAAACATTTGAGTTTGTTTCATTCTTTGTGTTTTTAGGAGAAACACTGAAAGAAAAGCAGGCTCCTAGGCATGCCTCTAAACCATCCAGCAGCACCAGCAGGTTAAGGGATTTTAAAGAGACAGTCAGCAATATGATCCATCACAGACCGTCCCAGGCTTCTCAGACCAGCCTGGGATCTCCCTGTGGCGGGAGAGGAGGAGACCAGACTGACAAGAAACCTCCTAGGAACCTGCTTTTACACTCTCGTGACTGGGAAGTGGAGAGTACCAGCAGCGAGTCAAAATCCAGTTCTTCCAGCAAGTATCGACCAACGTGGAGACCCAAACGAGAGTCGCTGAATATTGACAGTATCTTTAGTAAGGACAAAAGGAAGCACTGTGGCTATACCCAGCTTAGCCCATTTTCTGAGGATTCAGGTGAGGAGATAATTAGGGAGCAATTGGGCTCTTGAATAAAGTTGATAACGTATTTTTAAAACCTGGGTTTCCTGATAGACATGGCAAGATACATTTTTACCCTTATGTTGAGTCTTTTGGGGACATAAATTCAGTAAATGAGTGGATGAAGGTGTTATGTCTTGATTTGAGGCAGATGCTAAATTTGTCTCCTCTTTCATCCTTCCCCTTTGATCTGGATAGCCAAAGAATTTACACCAGATGAACAAAGCAAGCCACCTACTTACGACTTTAAAACTGGTGGACCAAGCCCCCAGTACAAGCCCTGGGGTGCAGCACGGTCGGGCTCTCACCTTTTAGAGCAGCATCCTCGCCTCATCCAGCGGATGGAGTCTGGCTATGAGAGCAGTGAGAGGAACAGCAGCAGCCCTGTCAGCCTGGATGCCGCCCTGCCTGAGAGTGTCTGCAGGTATTGTTTGGTCTTTGAATAGCGGCATTGTCCCTTGCTGCAATGTGAGCTACCAAGAGGCTTTTCAACTCAGACAAGTGCTTAGGTGGACTTGATTACCATCTTGTGGGCGAGCAAAGCATTGTGCTCTCATCTACTTTCTGTGGCAACAGCGCCCTCTGCTGGGAGAAAGAGCAAAGGCATTTGAGAAAGAAAGCTTTTATACTATGTATATTAATAAATAACTTTTAATGAAAGACTGAGTTAGTGAATCAAAACTTATATAGTCCCAAGGTCATAGAAAAAACCCAGTTGTTATTTATTCTTGCCTGTCATTGTAGCATAGTTTCCGTTTTTTCTTGTTTTGTTTTGTTTTGTTTTTCTTAAAGCATTCCTGGGGACCCTGTGTGTGATGAAATCAAATAATTCATAATTCCCTAAGATAACAATGATAGTTTAATAGTTCTCATTGCACCTGCCCTATAGGGCCCAGTTTGCTTTATAACTTTCAGATCTTCATGCATTGTTTTTACTGAGTTACTATAGAGGCAAGTTTCCTACCAGTACGTAACTGCTTTGAAAGGAGTGATTATATCTTCTAGAAGGGTGATAACCACATCCTCATACTTTCCCACTGCTCTTTCCTGGCCACAGGACCCTGTTCAATTTTACACATGAGAAGATGCTACAAAGGTGTAAGAAAGAGGAAAACAATCCGTGTTAGAACATTTGTTTATTAATTCATTAAATAAGTTTTGTGCCAGACTCTGGGCTAGATGCACAAACATGAATGAGGTGAGATGATGTGGGAGAAGGAATGGGTATTTCAATGTTTCAGAAGTAGCTTAGCAGATACTTTATTGCTTTGTTGTTTTTTTGAGGAAATTTTTGTCCTAGGAATATTCCTAGTTACCACCTTTCTGATGCTTTCTTTCATTAGACTCTGGTTTCTCTTTTGAAGGGATCCAACTGCTAAGAGAGCAGCTGGGTTGACACCTTCCTGGCGTCACATCCCAAAGTCCCACAGCAGTGGCATCCTGGAGGCGGACTCCACAGCATCCAGGAGTGGCTGGATGAAAAGCCAGCCCCTCTCAGGTAAGCAAGGGGACAGGGGGTTTGGAGGGCTGGACTTGACTGCTGATGTTGTTTGCGAAACAGCCTCGCCCGAGCACATCTGAAATGAGAGGACTGTTGCACTTTGAGTATTCCATCAGATTGTAAATGTCGAGGCATTTGAGCTGCTCCATCTTTGGATTTCTCTATTTTTAGTTTTCTATCATGGCTTGCCTAATTATCTCTTTCTGCCTTGGAGAGAGCCCTTGTGGGAGCAATAAGGAACCGAAATAGGGTGAACAGTGTCAGTGGCACCTGCACTCCTCAGAAGAATAAGTCCGAGGGCTTTCCTTGGTGTAGAGGCAGCCTCTTGGGAATGGATTTCTTTTTTTTTTTTTTTTTTTTGGAGGGCAGTGTCACTGGCCCTCACACGTGGGATCCGAACTAGGGTCGCTGGCATCCCAAGCCAGCTCTCAACCACCGCGCCACTCAGCCAGCCCAGGGAATGGATTTCTTTTTGTTCAGTACTATGACCTGTGATGACAAAAGGAGACATGTAGACTACGGGCAAAACCGGGATATAATCAGGTCAAACCTACCCGTATCCCCGCCTCTATGTCCTGCAGTGTCCCTGCTTTCTTTTCTTCAGTGTGCCTTGTTTCTTCATACTCCCTCCTTCTCAAAACAAGCTCTCAAGGAATCATCTGATTCCTTCACGTTAAATATAGGTGACTGAAAATAGTTTAAACTGTCCGTGCTTTCTCTAAGAGAAACTAGCATTTTAACAAATCAATGTCTGAAGATAAAAGGATATTGGAGTTGAAGGTAGAGATTTGAGGTGCTCATAGATTTTAGTTCCTTTTTACATTCTTCCTAACACACACACACACACACACACACACACACACACACACACACACACACACTTCTAGTGCATGTTCTACTTATGTAGAGACCTAGCCTGAATGGATCAAAATAAATCCTTTACTTAGAGCTGAAAATCAAGGTGATAACTAGGCAGTATCCCCAATATGGAGACTTTTTCCGAAGTCTGAGGGAAGATTGTGAGTATACAGTATTGTTTAGCCTGTTGATGAATTCTGGGAGCTATGAACTTAGAGATCAGCTATATCTGAAAGATGTGTTTCAACCTCTGTTTTCCTGGTATGTTACATCAGTTGGGAGTAGGGTGTGTAGGGAGAAACCTAACTGTGGTCTGATTTAAAGAGCTTCTAGATGTAGATCTGTGGCCAGCTTCCAAGGGAGAAGAGAACAGAACACTATGTGCCAGCCTGTCGAGATGAGACCAGGAACATTACTAGACTGACCACCAGTTTTTTTGGTCACTGCAAGTTCTCAAAGGTAGCTGGAGGGGAGGTACACAATAGTAATAAAAAGGCATGAGCTCTCTTAGGTGTGAGTGCTGTAGCTTGCTGCCATCTGGCAAAGCAGAACAGTGCCTCTGGAAGCAGGTATCTCTGAAATCCTGGGCCGGAGGACCTTATAGTTAAAAACCTGTGGCAGAAATTCATGCCTCCTAATGAAGTTATACATTTGTTCTATTTCCCACTTTTTTTTTTTTACATTAATTGATATTTATGTTACATATACTCATACATATTTAAATATATGAGTGTACCTTATTCATGAACTTGGTACAGGAGCAGTGCTTTATCGTTGAAGATGGACCCACTGTCTGGAATTCTCAATTGTCTTTCCTGTATAAACCAGAAATCTGCTATGATTTTCAGGTTCATTTTCCTAAAGAAGAGGAAAAAACCCCAAAGACAGTCGAAACTCAGTTGGACTGTGGAATATGTCTAGATTTTTATGAATTTCCCACCAATCTTTTCGAGTTATCTTGTTTATACTCAACTTAGCCACAGTATGGGTTTTTCTAAGCAAATTTCATTATTGAAAGTCTTTCCAAGTCAACAGTGTAGTTTTCATAGAAACACCTCTCCTTTTCACACTCATATATCATCTGTTTATATAATATTTAGTTACATGTCTTAAGTGGAAAAAGCACAACCAGCACTAACAGGTTTGGGAACAAACAACTCACAATTGGCCCCTAATTGGACTAACTGGAGGAGGGTGGGCCCACTAGAGAGCAGTGTGCCCTAGACACTTGCCAGAGGGAAGAGGGCACAGCTTGATTGATGAGTGGATCCAGTGAGCATCTCTGCACTTCATCTGAGGCCCATCCAAAGAAATAGCTACTGATCTAGCCCAGTGCTGGGCAGGGTTAGGGTGGGGGTGACCTGGTGGGACCTACGGAGGGACCTACAGTTGGTCTCTAACCTGATGCCTTTCTAAGGCTTTGGAGGATAATTTTGTCTGCTCAGTTTTTGTCTTATAGACTATTGGATAAACTCCTCATAAGATGCAGTAAGTAATATGACTGTAAACAGCACAGAAAGAACGTAGTCATGCTTTTGTATAAACAGAGGGAGAAACTAAAAGGCAGAATATAGATTATATAAGCATATAGAAGTACATATTATATAACTATATAGATATATATTATCAAAGTACATATTACATATTTTAATATATATTTTCATACATTTTATATATATACGTGTGTATATATATATATATTTAAAGATTTTATTGGGGAATTGGGGGAGGGGACCAGCCAAGTTGTTGTTCTTCAGTCTTGGTTGTGGAGGGCGCCAGTCTCCATCTGGCTTCCCGTTGGCAGCTTGTGGCCTCTAAGCTCAAGGTGCTGTGTTCAATCTTAGTTGTGAGTGGGCATAACCACCGTCCCATGTGGGAGTCGAACCCAGCAGCCTTGTTAAGAGCGCACGCCCTATCCACTGAGCCATCCGGGTGGCAGCTCAGCTCAAGGTGCCCAGTTCAGTTTTAGTTGTGGGTGGGCATAGCCCACCATTGAACAGGCAATCTTGTTGTTACACCAGCTGAGCCATCCTGCCACCTGTGGGCAGCTCAGCAACAGGTGGGAATCAAACCGGCAGCCCTGTTGTTCAGAGCTCATGCTCAGAGCCAACTCTTAACCAACTGAGCCACTCAGCTGGCTCCATAATATATATTTCAAGGTATACATGTTATATATAATATATACTCTGTCTTTAGTTATATGTAAGTATATATGTGCATATATATGCCTATGTATGTGTATGTACATATACTTCACTTATAAAGTATATATGTATGTGTGTGTATATATAATATGTGTGTGTATACATATCTGATGGTACTTCATGAGGTATTCCCCACATTTTAATTTATTTTATGTGAACTGGCATTGCCTTAAGAAACTTGTGATCATGCATGAGGCTATTCCCTCTTCTCTTTTTTTTTTTTATTTTTTTTTGACGACATTATCACTGGCTCTCACATGTGAGATCCGAACCGGGGCCGCTGGCATCGCTGGCGTCGCAAGCCAGCACTCAACCACCGCGCCCACTGGGCCGGCCCATACGTATTCCCTCTTCTCTTTTCTTCAGATAGTGAATAAATTTTTCAGCACACTAAAGACTAAGTCTCTTTATTTTTCTAATAGTCCTAATTCTGGACTGGCTGGATAAAATTTACCAACAGGATTCCTGAACCAGTAAAAAATATTTAGCAAGGAATTGCAACAAGTTTCTCACACATCATACTAGTCCACCATCCTCTTTGTGTAGTGAGCCCTACTTATGCCTCAGAATTGGATCCAATCATTTTAATATGGCACGGAACAAATATTTTTATCTGGTGCCTTTGATCACTCTTTAAAAAAATTACAGAAGTAAAATAAATCCAACAATTTAGTAACCTGCCCTTTGCCTCTTCAAATTGAAGATAACAGTATGATGATTATGGCATATAACATTATACATCTTTTTCTATGCTTATACAAGTATATAAATGAGTTATTACTACCATTTTTGTAAAAAAAAAATACTATGCATACTATTCTGTCACTTGATTTTTCACTTAATATAACACAGACATCCTTTTAGATCTATTTGGTTCCATCTGTGAACACTGATAAAATTAAATTTTCTACTATGGACATTTTACAAACTTATAAACAGATGGTAGAAATTAAGGGTGAGACATTGACTTGCAGGGCCTGCCGATTTGCTCAGTTGGTTAAGAGCTCGCTCAAGAGTGTGAGCTGAGCTCTGCGCAACGGCGGTTCGATGCCATCCCAAGCTGAGTTGCCGTTGAGCTGCCAACAGGTGGCAGGATGGCTCAGCAAAAAAAAAAAAAAAAAAAAGAAATTGACTTGCTTGAAGCTTCCCAGTAAGCCCTGGCAGCACATGGTGGCAAATGCTCCCTAATGGTTAAGAGCATGGATTATGAATTTAATGTCCGAGGTGTGATCAAAAACATGGTGACTGTTTAAATTTTAAAAAATTTTATTTCAGTAAAACACATTTCCATTAATCCCCCTCAAAATACTCCCCTTCATTTCGAACACGCCTGTCCCATTGTTCTTGCCACTCACCTTCTGAAGCAGTTCTGGAAGTCCTTTTTTGTGAGTGTCTTTAGTTGTACTGTCTTGGCCGTCTTGATGTCCTGACGATTAAAAATGGTTATTTTTCATGGTCATTTTGACTTTGGGGAAGAGCTAGAAGTCGCACGGTGCCAGATCTGGTGAACAAGGTGGATGAGGACACACTGTAATGTTTTTATTGGACAGAAATTGCTGTACAAGAAGCAATGTGTGACATGGAGTCTTTCTGCTGTGATCACAAAATACGGTGAATGCTGCTGCCGAGTGCCATCCAACAGAAAGGCAGGGATCTTCAATACAGGAAGTGATGCATTGAACCTTAGTAACAGTATGTGACAAGTTTCAACTTGTTCAGTGCAGTCAGTTGGGTGTGAGCTACAGTTGAGAGAAGCTGTGTTTTAAAATGTGCTGTAAATCATCCTCCATCATGACAATGCTCTGTCACACTTTGCTTCTGGTATGGCAGTTTCTGTCTAATGAAAACATTAAGTGTGTCCTCATCCACCTTATTCACCGGATATGGCACCGTGTGACTTCTGGCTCCTCCCCAAAGTCAAATGATTCAGGACATTGAGGCAGACGTGACAGCACAACTAAAGACACTCACGAAAGAGGACTTTCAGAACTGCTTTAGAAAGTGGCAAGGGTGGTGGGATGGTGTGTTTGAAGCAAGGGGGTATTTTGAGGGGGATTAATGGCAATATAACTTTTATTGTAATAAATTTTAAAAATTTAAACATTCACCGTATTATTTGATCACACCATGTATTTGACTTTAATTCACCACCATGCACCACCTGTGTTATCTTGGGCAAGTTATTTAACCCTCTTTGTGACTCGGTTTCTTAATTCCTAAAATGTGGGCAATAATAGTGTTTACCTCTAGGTTATTTGATAATTAAATGAAATAATGTATGTAAAAGTGCTTAAAAGTGTGCCTGTCGCATAGTAAATGCTCAACAAATGTTGGTTGTCATGTTGTTATTGTTGTTATTAAACACTCAAATTATTATTATCATTATTATTATTATTATTACTATTACTACTACTATTATTATTATTAATTCATGGCTCAGGTGTCACCCTGAATCTGATATGGAAGGCAATATTCAAAACATGAACTCCAAATCGAAGCCAAGATTTCCAAAGGAAAAGCATTGTAGTGGCCATAACTGCTGCAGGTGCTGTCTTTGTTACGGAAATGTGATCACTTCTCTTCCCCCTTGCTTGTATTCCAGGTGGGGAGATACCTTCCAAAAGTGAACTGGATGAATTGCAGGAAGAGGTGGCCAAGAGGGCCCAGGAGCAGGAACTTCGAAGGAAACGAGAGAGGGAATTAGAGGCAGCTAAAGGATTTAACCCTCACCCCAGCCGCTTTATGGACTTGGATGAACTGCAGAATCAGGGTAATTGTTGTGATCATGAGGTTGTGGTGATGGGGACAGAGAGAGAGGGAAGGAAAAAAATATTCACGCTCATAAATTCCCTGTCTTCACTTTAGCAAAGTTATATTTTATCTTAATTCAGCCATTTCAGGGAGAGCTAGTTAAAGTGGGAGATAACAGGCCTATTGATTGGAGACAGGCACTTATTTGATTTGGGGCCTATCTATTTAAAGCCTTTAGGTTAGAGATAGTATATTGTTTATGAAAAATACTTCCCATGAACATCTATAGAAGATGTAAATACAACTAGTCACAATTCCGAAACAGCAGAAAAGAGCACTGACACTGGGGGAATTCCACTTGCTGGGCAGAAAGAAACCCTGTAGCTTTCCCACCTGGAGCTCCACACAGGCTCTAAGAACACAGAACCTGATTGCCTTTCGGTCCCCTGATGATTCACGTCCCAATCTCCTACGATTTTCATGGACTTAAGCTTGCTCAACTGCCCATTTGTCACTTTTTCCTTCAGTTGCTTTAGGATGTCACTTTGTACCAGAAGAGACTAGCCTTCAAAATAGAAGTTCAGAAAAGCTGAGGTATCTGCCTTAAATAGGCCCTGAAACCTATATCTGTGTGTTTTGTTTTTTTTTAAATTTTATTGGAGAATTTGGGGAGGGGAACAGCATTGGGGAATTGGGGGAGGGCAACAGACAAGTTGCTGTCCTTTTTGTTCTTCAGTCTAGTTGTGGAGGACATTGCTTCACTGGTCCATGTTGGTATTATCATTGAGCTCTTCCCGGGTAAGGCAGATCGGTCGACTGCCACTGGACCACCTCTCACAGTGGCTCTTGGCAGCTCACGCTGGCTGCCAGTCACTCACAGTAGCTTATGGCAGCCCCACTGCAGCCTACGCCATCACTGGCAACTCACAGCAGCCCAGCTCCAGATGGAGCTGTTGTTTACCATCTTAGCTGTAGAGAGTACAGCTTCACTGGCTCTCATGTGGGATCTGAACTGGCGGCCCTGCTGCTCAGAACTGGCGTCCCAAGACAACTCTTAACCAGTGTGCCCCTATATCTGTTTTTTAAAAAATAAAATAAATTTATTACTGTTACCATTCAGAATCCCCGTATGTAACAAATTGTGCTAGAGTAGTGTGAAGAATAGGAGTCAGGGCTGTTTCGGGTGGCTGCTTTCTGAGGATCGCTCCCTGCTTTGATCAGTACAGAGGAGCTTCCCGGGCTGATTTGGGGGCCTGTTTGGGGGCTTCTTTTCTCCTCTAATCCAATAGTCTTTCATTCAGACAGTTGTTGAATGAAATTGTATTTGTTTTGAAAATAGTTTTAAATCCCTCATTCCTTAGCTGTCCCTATATTTGGATAGTTTTTTCTTCCTTTTTGTTTTCAAGCTATGTTGCATGGGTGTCTCCTGTTTGTATTGCTTTTGAGAGAGGGGCCTTTTCATCTCCCTCCCTTGCTTTCCCCGCTCCTGTTTGGTAGTACGTTAAAGTTGAGAGGGAATCGGTCCAGCCATAGTTCACTGTCAATTCTCCAATATCTTTGGTTCAGCATCTCGTGGAAGAGCAGGGAATGGAGTGCTAAGATTGTAGAGGATAAGAATTAAAATCCATGGGCCAGCCAAGTAGTGCAGTGGTTAAGTGCTGGCTTGGGAAGCCAGCGGCCCCGGTTTGGGTCCCACATATGAGGGCCAGTGACACTGCCCTCAAAAAAAAAAAAAAAGAATTAAAATCCACTACAGTGATTGAGCAACTGTAGTTTGTCTATATCTCTGTGGAGAGCTTCATTTTTTTTTTAATGGCTCTAGCCACCACCTCTGATTATAAAGGCTGTAGTCAGTTGATTCCAAACATTATGAGAAAACTTCAGACCTGGAGGTTGGGGGAACTACATCTCTGGAGGTGGCATAGCGCCTGAGTGCCAAGTTCTTCAGAATAAACTTGCTCTTCCACTGCCTTCCCATTGCTCTCCAAAGTCGTGGTAAATTAGGGAGTGACTGTTAGAGCCTTTCTTACTGTGTCCAACTGGTGGAGGTAAGTGGAGGAGGGGGACATTATGGGAGAAATGACTTCAACATTTGGATTTTCTTTTCTTGTGAGTTTGGGAAAACTCACCACTAACCAATTGTAGATGAACTTCTATTACAGCTTACTGCCAATTTATGGTTATGAGTGAGTAAAAGGCAACGGGGCACATAAACTTGAGAATTCTTTTACAAAAATGGCCCTTATAGTATGTTCTCGCTTTTTTTTTTTTTTTTTTTTTTTAATTTTTAATTTTTTTTAACTTTATTGGGGAACAGTGTGTTTTTCTTCCCAGGACCCATCAGCTCCAAGTCAAGTTGTTGTCCTTCAATCTTAGTTGTGGAGGGTCAGCTCAGCTCCAAGTCCAGTCGCCATTTTCAATTTAGTTGTGGGTGGCGCAGCCGACTATCCCACGCGAGAGTTGAACCGGCAGCCTTCTTGTTAAGAGCACGTGCTCTATCCCCTGAGCTATCCAGCCGCCCCCTTGTCGCTTTTTCATCTGGCACTCTACTTGGACTGTCCTGATTTGATACACATTCACTTTCAGGGGATAAAGGAATATCTTATGCTCATTGTATGGGAAGGGGACTCCTTTGCAGTCATTTTGGTGAACAAGGGAATGATTAAATACTTAGCAGTGCTGAAGAAAGGTATGTGCATACAAACCAACAACCAAGGTGGTTTAACAGATATATTGAGGTAGGAACTGTAGACCACCTTTCCCCAAGAGGTGTACTGATTTTCCAGGGTGGTGCAGAGAAGACTGAATTGGTGTAGGAAAGAAGTGTTAACAGATTTAAGGCCACTTGTGGCTTACCACAGCAGTGGAGGTCTCAGCAGAGATCTGGTGTGATACTGATTGGCAAGATGTATCTTGTTGCCCTGTGGAAAAGCAGATCAGTTCCAGGCTTAAGAACCCAGCCTTCTGCCATAAATGATACTTTGTTCTTTCCTTGAGGGACCCCCTAAGAAGTCTTAGAGTTGGAATATGTGGTGGACAATGACATGCTCTCTTTCATGGCCTTGGTAAGGTCTCAGCTAAGGCAAAAATGGATGGCCTGCATATTGCAGAGAATTCTTAATAGCAGCAGACGGTTGATAAGGGTAGACCAAAGGCTCAGCAGCAGGAATCCATGTACACTGAAGGGTAACAGCAGTACATAGGAGAAGTTGGAACCAACTGTAATGAAAATGAAAAGTGCTGGCCCTTTCAGGGAGGAGTGACGGCTTTGCAAGGTCCCTGCAAGAGGCAGATTCAGTGTTTGAAGAGGCGCTGCATCTGGAACAGAAAGGAGACTGTGCTCCAGCCTTGGCCCTCTGTAACGAAGCTATCTGTAAGTAACACCAACTGACCACTGTGGCTGTGGCACACTTGATGAACGTCACAATAGGTGTGATGAGTGTCTTCGCTCAGATGGGATAAAAGCAGCTTTTACGTTTCCTTAGTCTCCCAAGCTGAGGCCCTTTAGCTACTTTTGCCCTTTGGATTTCTAAGTGTGCCAGGCGCTGTCACTATGGCCTGTGGATGTTTACTGGCACAACCTCAGCAGGAGTCCAGAGATGAATGCAGGCATGACTACTTTCTTATCCCAAGATAAGTTAGACCCCAGATGGGAGGTTCATCTGCTCTTTCTGTAGTCCTTAACTGGTCAGGTGGAACTTGTGGCAGAAAGAAATGAACAAATTGGCTGTGACTTCCCAGGCTGTGACTTTGTGCTGCGTATTTGATTTTTTTTATGTTTCTCCCCTGCTTTCCCGGTATGCCACACCATTAAGTTACAGAAAGGACTAGGGCTCAGAGTTCCTATCTGGTTCTCAAAGGCAACCTACAAGAAGCTGTGTTCTATAGAGACATGCAGGTTTGGATCTTATTTCTGCTGTCGGGAAGGGGGGGTTGGGAGCAGGATGTGGAGACCAGAGTCGGACAGGTCATTTGCAAAGGACAACCAGAATGGCAGCCTCTAAGATGGAAGCACCAGCTTATCTTCCTGACTCATTTTAGTTGAGCTTTTTGTTTGTTTGTTTGTTAAATTTGAATTAACCTGTTTGGCCTCCATGGCTTCCGTGAATGTTCCCTGTAAAGCCAGAGCCGGCTCTGCCCTGGACAGCCTCTGCATGGTCCACGCCTTACATTCCTGCTACATATTTTGAGTTTTACTGCATATCTTTGCTCATTTTTGGTTCAGTTTTATTCTTTTTTTATTTTTGTTTGTATTTTGTGTTCTGTTTCTGCTATATTTTCTTTTGCATTTTAGCTAAACTCAGACTTGCCCTGCATGGTGCCAGCTCTAGCACGCACAGCAGAGCCCTAGTCGATAAGAAGTTGCAAATCAGTATTCGAAAAGCCCGGAGCCTGCAGGATCGCATGCAGCAGCAGCAATCATCGCAGCAGCCGTCGCAGCCCTCAGCCTGCCTCCCCTCACAGGGCGGGGCTCTCCCTCAGCCAACAAGGTAGTGCCTGGGAACAACGGTAGTTTATGTACGCCAGGGGAGGAAGTGACCGTGGGTGCTCCACAGCCAGAGCTCTCATTGTCTTGGCGACTGCAGGGGAGACAAGACTGCCCTGAAAAAGTTTCTTCTCTCAGGCCAGCCATACAGTGAAAGCTCGTCCCACTGCTGGTCCTTTTCTTCCTAGTTCCTAGAAAAGATGCAGAAAGTGTAACATAATAAATAGACCACTTATCCATATTTCCTTTGGGGGAGTTTGTCCCTGGACTTATGTAATCATGTGATTATTAAATCTGTGTATGTTAAGTTCGTAGGCATGACCACCTGAGCTA
Source organism: Aselliscus stoliczkanus (assembly GCA_033961575.1). Classification (NCBI taxonomy): domain Eukaryota; kingdom Metazoa; phylum Chordata; class Mammalia; order Chiroptera; family Hipposideridae; genus Aselliscus; species Aselliscus stoliczkanus. The sequence goes on from CM066729.1 coordinate 133,761,633, forward strand.
CATTTCATGTTGCAGGTGAAGCCATGCGATTCATTTGGGGATTTCTGTGCTTCTTGTCCCTCATGGAAACAGCCTAAGCAGTCTTCCTTGCTCTGATGAAACCATAGAGAAGAGGCATGAAGATTTCCTTTGTTTTGCTTCCCTATGGTCAGGACTAGGAAAAAAGTCTCTGTGACCATTGGTGTAGTTCTAACGTTTTAGCCCATGAATTTGGCTGTTACTTAGAATATATACGTTTAAGTAAAAGTAAATTTTGGCTGTTAATAAGCTTGAGTTAGTTTTCAGAATCTAAATATTATAAGAACAGCTAACATTTTTTGAACATCTGCCCATGCCCAGGCACTAAGCTTAAACACTTTGTTTTATTTAACTCTCACACTCTCCTTAGGATAGGGACTGTTATTTAGTGATACTATATAAATAAGGAAATCAGGCTCGGAGGATAAGATAAGCAAGGTACCCTGGATTACTCAGCTGGTAAGTGATAGAAGTGTGGAATTCAAATCCAAAATGTGATAGAAGTGTGGAATTCAAATTCAAAAAGTGTTTGAGTCCATTAGGTTTCCCATATACCATGTAAGGGCACGGTAGAAAGTTTGCAAACTTAATTGTCCAACCTTCGTTAAGTATAGTATTATACACTCTTCATAATGTTTTAAGGGTAACTGAGCAACTGTTTCCACAAAAGTTTATAGTATATTATTCAAATTCATTGCTCACAGCTTGGATCTTCCTTTTCCTTTTCTCCCATTGCGTACCCACTAATTGAATGCTGATCTGAGAATCTGATCCGATGTGTTTTGAATATAAGCAATTTAGGCAGCTACATTCCTTCCATAAAACTTATGCCACTTAATGTATGTGATTGATCGAGTTTTAATTTAAGTGCTTCTAACATATTTTTTAGGTGAGAAATACAAAACAGTTAGTGAGAAACCAACTAAATGCAGTTAATCCCTACTCCCATTCCCAAATCTCGAGGCAGTCACATTGCATTACTTTGGGGAAACATCTCAGTGACTAGTACAACCAAATCCAGATTGTGAAAACACACTTGAAATGGTTGATTTCTGTGTAATCCCATGAGCCCAAACACTCTGTCTTCTGTAAATGTGGTGTTTTGGTTCTTTTGGTTGATCTGCCTCTCAGGACTCACACCCCAAGGGTGAGTGATTTCCAGCCTTGGCTTACTTTCCATGTCATCTGCATGTGGGACTAGCAATTTTTGTTTTTTAATTTGCAAGTATAATATGATTGGAATAGGGCTTTACAGGTAGTGAAGAATATTGGCAAGGGCTTTACTTAATATTACTATGTGCAACTTTGGTGAGAGAATATGATAAAACAGATTAATAGTGCCTGTTAATTGGGTGTGAACTGTGCCTTCTCTTGTGTGAACCTCTGAACTGTTGACTTTACTTGTGCTTGTCTTTCCATTTATTTTCACCATTCTCTCTGTGAATAGCTAGACATGGGAACCAAATAAACAGTTCTTTTTGTAAGTGGTCTCGTTATTCAAGGCAGCTTATGACTGGTTCTCTCCATTTATTTCAGTGAACAGCCTATCCCGCTCCAAGTATTGCTAAGCCGGGAGGCCCAACTGGAACCCTACACGAATATAGAGTTTGGGGCCAGTTCTTTCATCTACTCACCTGCTTCCTGCCATGAGTCACACTCATCAGTATTCCAAGAGTCATCTGCCCTGTCTGCCTCACAGCACAATCCCCCCAGTATGTCTGCCTCGAACCTTCTGACTTCAGTTGAGGTGGACAGTGTTGACCCCTCTTTGTTCCCCAGGCAGGGCTTACCTAAAACACCAGAGAGGACTGAGAAGAATTCTCATCATGGTTGGGAACCACTGGGAGTACCGGAGGGTAAGCTGCAAGGCTCCAGGGGTGACAGCAGTAGCTGCGCCAGGTTCCCCCCTCAAGAAGGAAGAGGCATTGATCAAGAACAGCTAATCCAAGAAAAGAGGAATCCTGCTGACTCATCCCAGGTGAGGCTTCGTTTGCACCCACCTGGAACAGCCACCTGTGAGAGAGGAGGTGCACACAGCCAGGGCTGCCGTCCTGCAAGTCCATCTGCTCAGCCCAGCCTTCCCTTGTGTAGAGCCCACCCCTCCACGATGCCTGCTGCTTCCTCATCTATGCTTCACTCTCCTGATGCTGTGCAGACCACTAACCAATGCCTCCAAGCCAAAAGCCTCGCAACTTTATTGACTTCAAGAGTGGACAGAGGTAGCGAGGAGCCCTGTAGGCCAGAGTTTCCGGCCACAAAGGGGCTTGTTCGCTCTCTGGCAGAGCAGTTCCAGAGGATGCAAGGCGCCTCCCCAAGGGATGGTGCAGGTTCCCAGGATAGAAGTTTGCCAAATAGTATAAGGAAGAACTCTGCCGCTTCTGACTCTAAGCCTCCCTTCCCCCAGGGTCAAGGCAAAGGCCATTGGTCTTGGGCAAAACAGCAACCCTATGTGGATGGCAAGAACAGACTTCCTTCCCGGGAAGAGCCTGCTGATCATCCTTCTCTTGCCATGAATTCTGGGCTGCCTAATGGTGAAGCTTCCTGGGGAGGACAGCCCAGGTTGGCAGAGGCAGATATGTACCAAGGGAAGCCATCTCAAGTGAGAGACACTAGGCCTCAGGAGCCAGGCAGCAATAGTGACTTGGGGACTTCCTTGCCTTTGGATTCCTGGGTGAATGTCACAAGGCTCTGTGATTCTCAGCTTAAACATGAGGTCCGTGGGCCAGGAATGAAGTCCTTCCCCAACAATCCCCATACCTGTGTGGCCTATCCAGAAAGAAACCACATCTTTTTGCATCCACACTGGAACCAAGACACAGAGCAGGAGACCTCAGAATTGGAGTCTCTCTACCAGGCCAGTCTCCAGGCTTCTCAAGCTGGCTGTTCTGGATGGGGGCAGCAGGATGTGGCCTGGCACCCACTCGGCCAAACAGGTAAGAATGCAACCAGGGGTAGGGGGATTTAGGGACATATAAAAGCCGAAAGCATGAGGACAGGATCAGAGGTGGGTGGCGTTCTGTCCAAACAACATCCCTAGCTTAGGAGGTGGTGGAAAAACTTCTGACTATTCCTCAAGACTTCAGGACAAGGGCTAGACATTTTTCTGGAGAATAGAGACAGAATCATCACTCATGAGGTAGTTCTCTCCTTCTAAAGACAGAGCATATGCCCAGGGCTTCAATATGCTGAGTAGTGTTCATAGGTCTTTGAGAGTGACTCAGCATGACATGGAGGCTGAGAGGAAAAGTCATTCTTCTATGGCTTAGGAGCTGAACTAATCCCAAGACCCAGCTTCCAGATCCAACTTGTACCAAGGATGCCCACCTTGAACCAAGTTGCCAAAGGGCATTTCCAGATCATACTAAACCAGCAATATTAGGACCTTCCTGATCCCTGCAGGAACCACCAGGCTTAGAATGTTCATGGTGGTGTGACTCTCCGTGAGATGGTATTGTGTAAAGAGTGAAGTCTAACTTTAATTGCACATCTCAGACATAGTTCTGAAAATTTAATAAATGAAAAATATTTATAACTTAGATTGATGCACTTAAGGACTCCAAAGCCTGAACTATTGTTCTGGTTCTATCATTAACTGTCGGTATAAATTTGGGCAAGTCACCTAATATCCCAAAGCCAAGTTTTTTTCCTGTAAAAAGAGAGAATTGGTTCAATGATTATTTGTTTAAGATAACTGTTAAAATATGTATGATTCTGTGAAATTGAACTTGGAGAACTTATGTTCAGCTCGAGTGTGACAGTTTCCATAATGGTACAGGTTCCTTGCATGCTGTGAACCAGTGTTTAATTATAACCAAACTAATGTTTATTGAGTACCTCCTATGTTCCCAGGAACTGTGAGGGGGATACCACATAAATATGAGCTTTGATATTAAGATATGTTTTTTAGGATCTGCATCCTAGTGTAGACTTTGCTAATTAAGTGTGCCTTGGGTGCATGGGACAGAGTAGTATGGGAAGGTTCTGAACCCAAGAAAAGCCAGAGTCTGCCTCAGTTGGCTTCCTGTCTAATAATATAAGGAAGAAAGAACACACAGATGTCAAGTGTTCTAAGAATTAATGATAAACACATATAAAAGAATACATTGCAATTAAAATTGAACTAATTTACTGTCAAACATTATATTACAAAAACAGCACAACATGGGCTGGCCAAGTGGCGTGGTGGTTAAGAGCTGGCTTGGGACGCCAGTGGCCCCGGTTCAGATCCCACATATGAGGACCAGTGACACTGCCCTCTAAAAAAACAAAAAACAGCGAAACAAAAAAACCTTATGTTACCCAAAACAGCAACATTTTTCATTTCATAACTAGTTTTGAAATATATAAAATAATAAAAATCATTGATAATCCCACTCAATAATTTCATGCATTTACTCTGGCTTTGTTTTTTTATGCATATATTCTATATAGTTTGTTTTGTTTTTACAAAAAGTAAGAATATATTCCTACTATATATAAAAATTCCTACTATATATAAAATTTAGTCCCATGAATTTTCTTTGATTATATTCATGAGCATTTTTCCTTTTGATAAAACCTACTTTTAATGACTATAATATACTGTATATGAATGTACAACAAAATATTCAATGGTTGAATATTTAGGTTAATTCCAGTTTTTTAATAATATACCCTGTGATAAATGTCTTCAAGTGCCACATTTCTGATAAGCTCCTTATAAACTTTTAGAAGGCTAGTAACTAGTTGAAGATTATAAACTTTAAAAATTCTCTTAATACATACTGGCAAATTAGACTTCAGGAAGATTATACTAAAAACAATATGAAATAGTACCCACCAACCATTAATTTTTTACTTAATGCTGAACAAAAAATAATTTAAAAAATAAATTTTATGAATTAATTCTCAAAAGAGTTGTCAAACCAAACTAGCCTTTATTTTGGTTAGAGTCTCTTTTAAATTGAGTCTTTAAGAACTGACATGACATAAAATAATAAAGTGATCAGGTGGAATAAAATCGGGTAGTTGAGATGAAGGAAAATGCCAATTAGGACCCACATATGACAGAAATGTATCCTTGGGGGGAGGCTTTTTTTTTTTTTGCCCCCCTTCTTTTTTTATTTTTATTGGGGAATTAGGGGAGAGGAACAGACAAGTTGCTGTCCTTTTGTTCTTCAGTCTAGTTGTGGAGGACGTTGCTTCACTGGCCCATGTTGGTATCATCATTGTGCTCTTCCCAAGTGAGGCAGATCAGTCGCCGGTCTATGGACAGACGCTCACAGCGGCTCTTGGCAGCTCATGCTGGCTGCCGGCCACTCACTGTAGCCTATGGCAGCCCACTGCAGCAGTGGCTGCAACTATGCCATCCTGGGGACTCACAGCAGCCCAGCTCCAGGTGGAGCTGTTGTTCAGCATCTTAGCTGTAGTGGGCAGTGTCATTGGCCCTCATATGTGGGATCCGAACCGGGGTCGCTGGCTTCCCAAGCCAGCTCTTAACCAACGTGCCACTCAGCCGGCCTGCAGAGGCCTTTATCTTATAATAAAGCATTTATTAAGCACAAATTACTTTCCCCCCATATTTTTTGATATGTGTAAGTTGACAGATAACATGGTATATGTTTAAGGTGTATAGCGTGATGGTTTGATACATGTATATGTTGCTAAATGATTACCACAATAAAGTTAGTTAACACAACCATCACGACACATAACTACAATTTCTTTTGCAGTAAGAACATTTAAGATCTACTCTCTTAGCAGCTTTCAGGTATATAATATAATATTGTTAACTACAGTCATGATGCTGTACATTAGCTATCCAGAACTTATTCATCTTATAACTAAGTTTGTGCCCTTTGACCAACACCTCCCCATTTTCCCCACCCCTAGTCCCTGGCAGTTACCATTCTATGTTTCTATGAGCTTGGTTTTTTTTTAGATTCCACATATAAGTAAGATAATATGATATTTGTCTTTCTCTGTATGACATATTAAAAAAGCTTTATTGATATAAATTTACATACCATACAATTCCCTTGTGGTACACAAAAAGGTTTTTTTAGTATATTCAGAGTTTTCCATCCATTACCACAATCAATTTTAAAGTGTTTTTATCACCTTAGAAGGAAAGCCTGTACCCTTTAGTAGTCACTGTCCATTTCCCCCTACCCTTCTTCCTGGTCCCAGACAACCTCTAATCTATATTCTGTCTATAAGTTTGCCTATTTTGGACATTCATTTATAAATGGAATCATATAGTATATGGTGTTTGAGACCAGATTAATTTTGACATGGGTATACTTCCTAAAGGGTTATACAAACACTGCCCTTGACCTATTTCATAGTATTTTGAAGTTGGGCAGACATCATCTTAAAAATAACTTTTTGTCATGGAAAATTTCAAATACATTCAAGAGTAAGAGTAAATATTATAATAACCTCATCCCACCCCTCATATACTTACCACTAACTTCCATGGTGATCATCTTGGCCAATTTATTGACATAATGGCCACTATTGATTTAGCTATCGCACCCCTTCCCTTTCCCACTGGATTATTTTAAAGCAAATCCTAGACATTATATCATTTCAACCATAAATAGTTTAGAATGTATCTCTAAGAAATAAAAACTATTTTCAAAGGCAAAACTATAACATGTAACCTAAAAAATTAACAGTAATTATTATACTGTTATACAGTAATTAGTATTCAAATTTTCTCAATTGTCCCATAGATGTCTTTTTTTTTTTTTTTTTGAGGGCAGTATCACTGGCCCTCACATGTGGGACCCAAACCGGGGCCGCTGGCTTCCCAAGCCAGCACCTAACCACCGCGCCACTCAGCTGGCCCCCCATAGATGTCTTTTCACAGGTGGTTTATTTCAAATTAGGATTCAAACAAGATCACTCATTGCATTTTGTTGATCTGCCTCAAGGCTTTTTTTTTTTTTTTTTAGCTTGTAAGAGTTCTGTATCTCTTTTCCCCTTGCCATTTATTTGTTGAAGAGATTTCGCCATTTGTCTTCTACATTCTAGATTTTGCTGTTTATATTCTTGTAGAGCTTTCTTTCTTTTTTTTCCTAAACATGTCCTTCTAGCCCCTGTTTCTCCTGTACCTGGTACTTAGGGCTAGAAACTTATTAAAATCAGGTTCAATTTTTTAAAATTAAGAGTACTTCATAGGTTAGTACTTTATACTTCTTATAGCATGTCAGGAAGTACATAATGTCTGGTAATGTTTCCTGTTACTATTGGTCAGTAGACCTCATCTTAGTGCTGCCTTCTATCAAATCCAGAAATCCTCTCAAGAGTACTCCTTATAGGGCTGGCTGAGTGGCGCGATGGTTAAGCGCTGGCTTGGGAATCCAGCGGCCCCGGTTCGGGTCCCACATATGAGGGCCAGTGACACTGCCCTCAAAAAAAAAAAAAATAGTACTCCTTACAGATGGCCACATCCACCTCTGCTTAAATATTTTTAAAGGGATCAGAGGCTCCTCCCTTCAGGAGGTTTCAATGGCCACCTCCTTCTCTAGGAATCACGTTTTACTTGATTAAGGAGTACCAGATTCTAATCATTACAGCTGTAATTCTTTTTTTTTTTTTTTTAAACATTTTATTGGGGAATTGGGCGGGGGAACAGTGTTGGGGAATTGGGGAAGGTGACTGGCCAAGTTGTTGTTCTTCAGTCTTTGTTGTGGAGGGTGCCAGTTGCCCTCTGGCTTCCCGTCAGCAGCTCGTGTCCTCTAAGTTCAAGGTGCTGAGTTCAGTCTTAGTTGCGGGTGGGCGTAGCCACCATCCCATGCAGGAGTCAAACCAGCAGCCTGTTGTTAAGAGTGCACGCCCTATCCACTGAGCCTTCCAGGCGGCAACTCAGCTCAAGGTGCCAAGTTTAATCTTTAGTTGCGGGTGGGCATAGCCACCATTGAACAGGCAATCTTGTTATACCAGCTGAGCCATCCTGCTACCTGTTTGCAGCTCAGCGACAGCTCTGCTCAGGCACAGTATCACTGGCCCATGTGGGAATCGAACAGGTGGCCCTGTTGCTCGAAGCCCGCGCTCTTAACACATTGTATGCGGGCATTTGAGCGATATGACGAGTTTACTTGTTTCCCACATTCACATTGTAAGCGGGCATTTGAGCGATATGACGAATTTACTCATTTCCCACAAACAATGTGTTAAGTCAACTCTTAACCAACTGAGCTGCTTGGCCAGCCCACAGCTGTAATTCTTTTTTTTTTTTTTAATTTATTTATTTATATATATTTGTAATTAGTTTCAGGTGTACAACAAAGTGCAATAGTTATACTTTTTACCCTTCAAAGTGACAACCCCCCTCCCCCAATTCTCCCCTCCCACTCCTCCCCCCCATATCATACTATCTATTACAATTCCTTTGACTCCCTTCCACCATATAGTCCACATCCCGTGACTGTCTATATATTCAATTACAGTTGGCTGTAATTCTTAAATCTGACTGCCCATCATAGTCACTGAGGAGTGGCTTATAAAAAAACAGAAATAACTTTAGATTAATGGGATCATAGCACCTATGCTGTTTTTGTTATGCACAATTTTTCTGTTTTTATCAGTTCTTTCCTCATCTCAATCCCTACCTTTTGTCCCCCACCTTCCCAGGTAATAATCAAATATGCATATTTCTGTACTTTTCTGTTCATAAAATCTTTTGTAAATATACATATACAGTGTTTTTTTGGTTTGGTGATAATATTACAGATTTTTTTTTATTTTTTATTTTAACTCAGCAATACTGGATGAAAATCCCTCCAAGTCATCTAATTTAACTCAGTTCATTCTTTTTAGGTGGCTGGGCAATATTTGATACTGAGGATACCATAATAATGTATTTAGCCACATTCTGCTATAGATGGGAATTTCCTTTATTTCTAGCTTGTGGCCACTATAAACCATGCCATAATAAACTAGTATTTTTGTTTCTTAGTCCCAGGAGTACAACTGTTGGATAGGAGGGTAAATATATTTTCAATTTTAATTGATTTCTAGGTTGCTTTTTAGAAAGACTATAACATTTTACATTTCATAAACAATATTTGAGGATATTCCTCTACACTTTTTGGGGAAGCCTTTTAAAAATAAATATTCCCAGGCTTCAACCACAAAGATTCTGATTCAGTGTGTCTGTGGAGAGGCACTGGCTGCCGCATGTCTTAAAGCGCCTGGATGAACCTGAGGTGGTGTTAGAACCACTGCATGCAAGCACCAGGAAACATGAAAAATAACTGGTCTTCTAGCTTTGTGTCAGCAATATCCTGCTTTAGCCAGATAACATACATTAGAATCAAAATATCAAATCAAGACATGAATTGGCAATAGACGTAAGTATACGTATCAGATATAGGTCAAGGACATGTACATCTTCAGAATGGAAGGCTTAATTAGTTGTATTGAGGCAACAAGCCCCTTGGGAATCACATGCCCATTTTGGAGCAGCTCTTCTCTTCACAGTCTAGCAAGATTTTGAGGAAGAGATAAGCATTTAGTGATTGTTTAGAATTTAAGTGATTTGAGAGAAGCTAGTGGGGGAAATAAAAGTGCGTTACACATACAAAATGTTCCTGAAGAATGCCTGCTTGTAATAGTAACATGAAGTAAAAATAGAGAGACTTGAATATTAATACTGGTTAAGCCACTAACTACCTGTATGACCCTGGAACTCATTTTCCTGTTATTTAAAATGATGATGTTTGATAGATGATTACTATCATTTCAGTTTCTAACTGGACTGAGATAATAGTTCCCTTTGTTATTACAGATATTCTAGAGAATCACTACATTGAAAATTTCCTCTGTATATGTATCAGTCTTGGGCCCAAGTCTGACAGCAGCTAAGTTGATTGTGTTTACAAAAATGAAATGAGGCAAGATGGGGACATTCAGCTATCTGTCCACAGAGTCCCTTCTCCACAAGGTTCTTCAAGGCCTGTGTCCTCAGACCCTGGTGGCCAATAAGAAACTACCCATATTCTGAAACTCCTGTTTCTACATTCCAGCAGCACACCCTCCATTAGAGTCAGGGATGCATATTTGTTATTTAATGAAACAAGAACTCCCAAGTTTTGTGCTGCCCAGCTCAGAGTTCAGGCTCTAAGAGAGGAGGTAGCTTTAACTTGTATTTTTGTTTTCCTCCCAGGCTCTGCAGATGATGTGGGGAGAAGGTTGCATTCAGCCCCTGGCCTTGGTCTCTCAAAGACGCCAACAATGGAAATGGAGCACAGTCTCCATGAAGTCAGCCCAGTGCCTGCTTCTCAGGTAGCAGCCTCAGGTGCTAAAGTGCTAGGCACCAGGTGATGTGTTGGAAGGAACTGTGGGGAGAGATGAATAGTAGGTTTGGTGGTAAGGCAGGGGCATGGTAATGTGGGGCTATTAGAAGAGAACAAAGTCTATGATTGAGCTTCTTTTGAATGAGGAGCTTGCCACATGGATACTATCTTTCAAATATATCTACTTCAGGTCTTCACTGGTGAGTCTTACCCTATTCTCTCCCATATCCCTGGGGACAGGGTCTGTGCGAAAACCACAGGTCTGGTGTTTTGTGAATGCCTGTATGTGTCTGGTACTTGAAGACTGCACCTTGCCCAGGCCCCAGAAGGGAGAGTGGGGATGTTAAGCATGGTGCAGAGAACTTCTGCTGCCTTTCATGCAGTCTCAGTGGCACTGTTGTCTTAGAGAGGGAGGAGGCACCAGTGTCTTCCCACAGTTTTATGTGTAGACTTAGGGTCAGTCTATTCAGAGCACTCTTTCTCTTGCTAGCTAAAACATAGTCAAGGTGAAGGGGCATAAGAAACTGAAGGTTGTAATTTGGGGGAAAGCCATGTGCTGTCAGTACAAATGAGGACACATGGTCATTATTTTATTGACACACATTTACTTGGAGCCCAGAGGAATGTCCCTTCCCTATAGTAGTTCTGCAAGGTGTATAATAGGGTTCACCAGGATGAGAGGAGTCCTAGTAGCCTTGAGAGGGGCTCTGAGAAGCAATGGCTCCTGATTGGGTCATAATCCATTGCACTAATCAAAGGAAGAGGAGAAGAGATGGGATCTAGTATTGTTTTGCCTTTTCTTCCCCACCCCAGTACATTCAGTGTGCATTCAACTGAAATGAAACGTACATTAGCACAAAAAGGAAAATGATTTCAAGTCCTCCTTGAGGCCTTTCTTATATAATGAATGCAATAATGTGTAGGTGAAACGGGCAGGGACATGCAAGTCAGCAGAGATCAACAGACTCAAATAATTTCCATGGTTGGGTTTATAAATCTGTGCCTTTTGAGAATTTCACCCAACTTGCCCAAGACAAGTTGAGTTTTCTTTACAATAGAGGTCGGATTCAAAGCTCCAGGACATGGAAGCTTGTTCACTAAGTCAATTCAATGAAAATTTAAAAACAGGTTTTGAATATGTGGTATAGAAATGAAAAGGTACAAAATGATAGAGAGTGAAAACTAAGTCTCTAAGATTCTACTGGGCCTGCAGATCCAGTTTCTCTTCCACGAGGTCATCATTTTTTCCAGTTTATGGTTCAGAAGTTCCTAAACAACTCTGAACAGTTTACCACTCCTTTTTGGAAAAGGTCATCAGTGCCCAGCATTTCTTCTCATATACCTTTAATACATTTAATGGCAAACTGGTCCTTTGCTAGGAGATTTGGCTTTCTTTCTCCTGACTTCTGTTTTACTTATTTATTCATTGATTCATTCTTTTAAACAAATGCTTATTGAGCTTATGTTCTAGATGTTGGACCAGTGCTGAGGGTACAGCGGCAGGTGCTAGGTGTAGCCCCTGCTCTCGTGGATGTCTGCTGAAGGAGGCAGATAAGGAAAGTTACAATATGACAGGATTTAATGCTGTGGAAGCATAATAGAAGGGACACCTAAACCAGCGTGAGGGATCAGGGAAAGCTTCCTGGAAAAAAAATACCTAGCAGGTAAACGGACATGAAACAGATATGAACCGAATTAAAAGAAGCTACGTTGGTATGGCAGGATTAGAGTCTGGCAAGGGAAGGACAGAGAGTGTCAACAAGCAAGACTGGAAAGACTCTAAACAAGGGTCATATCATGAACCACAGTAAGAAGTTTGGGGAGATAGAGAAGTGAACTATTGGAGAGCCAATTAAGGAGTAAAAATCAATGGGACTTGGTGCCTATCTGCCTGGATATGGGGAACGGAGAATCAGTGATTGTCCAGGAATTGTGGGTTGCTTGATGATGCTATATTTGAGGGAAGAGAAGCAGGAATATATTTAAGGCAAGAGATTTGTACAATTTTGGATATATTAAACTTGAGTGGAGATATCTGGTAGGCCTTTGGATGTGAAACATACATGCTTAAAATGGAGATTTGAGAATCATAGCCATTGAAAAGTATTGTGAAAAGAGAGGAGCCAGGATATATCCCTGAAGAGTATCAGATTTAAAGTGATTCTTCTAAAGAACACTAAAACAACACTTAGTGAAAGAGATCAGAGAGATAGAGGGGAAACCAGGGACATGTGGTCTTTCTTCTATCCAGGAGAAAGAAATAATTGGCTTTGTCACATGCTGAGAGGACCTGGTCCTTAGGCTGTATGGCAAATGCCTACAATGTACCATGCTCTCGTAGGTGCTATGAGCATACTGATGAAACAACACAAATCTGTCCTTGAATAGCTTACAATGTAGTAAAGGAAATGAGATATACTGGCATATAGATTATCTTATTTAATGTATTATTTATTAAGTGCCTGTAATTTTCCAGGTGCTGTTCAGGGTGCTGGGGATATTGGAGTGAAAGGAAATGTATTCTACTAGGAGAGAAAGACAATAAACAAATAAATCCAAGACAATGTGTGATAAAGAAGAATAAAATAAAGCAAGGGGATGAGGAGTGAAAAGGTAACCGGTTATTCTTGGCTGTTTTTGATAGAGTAGTGAGGGAAGTTGGCTCTGTGGAAGTAACATTTGATCAGAGACCTCAGTGATATGACGGTGTGGGCCAGGGGAAGAACATTCCTGGTGACAGGAGCAGTAAGAGGAAAGGGCTTGACATGGAATGAACTTGATGGTGTGTTTGAGGAACATTAAGGAAGGGTAGAGTGTAAAAGGCACAGGAATGTTAGGAGATGAAGTGAGAAAGATTGGTGTTGCCATATCACATGGGAACTTGCTGGCTGCAAATAAGGAGGCAGTGGGTTAGAGATAGGAAGGTCAGATTGGAGGCTGTTACAGTGGTCTAGCTGAGTTTAAATCTGAAGCCTATAGGTAAAAAAGACAGTACTTGGCAAAGGCAATGAATGGAATTGTGGATGAGAAATGCAAAATCAAGGGCAATGTCAACATTTGAGTCTAGGCGACTTAGGAGAAATGTGGTACCAGGAGGAAGAGTTTGGAAGAACGTTGGTTCAATTATAGACATATTAGTGTTTTACTTGCTAAAGGGGATATTTCTGAGACTTTGCTACAAAAGTGAATGACTAATGGAGTATAGAGCAGGATATAAGCATCAGTGGGTACAGACTTGACAGGCAAATAAGACTATGGATTATAGCAGTGACAGGAGAGAAAATGGAGTAGTAGGGTTCTTGCCTGTACACTGAAGACATTTTGGGTCCCAGTTTTAGAGAGAGTATAGAATTTTCTTTCTCAATCTCTCTCTCAGGCTTTCTGAATTTTTTTCTCATTTCTTCAATTTTTAAATTTCTATCTCATTCTCTCTAACTCTACTGTTAGCATTAAGAAGTTTGCCAGACCCACATGGTAGGATTGGGAACGTGAGGGCTACAAGGAAGACAAGTTAGTGTAATAGGATCTGCAGTTTGGCGTCTCTAGTTCACAGCAGTCAGGACTTGTCCTAGAAGGACTAACAGGGAGTGACGGACGAAATCCAGTCCCTTTGCAGAACAAGGCATGTTTGCATTCTAGCTCCCTCCATCTCCCCTTGCTCGCCTCCTTGTGTTTACCCAGCCATATCCTGCTGTGTGTTAATCTTCATCTCTATGTTTTTTTGTTGTCTCATTATAAGGATTCATCAAACTCGAGGAAAAAGCCTTTGGAAACCGGGCACCGTTGTTCCAGCTCCTCTTCCCTCCCTGTCATCCATGACCCTCCTGTGTTTCTCCTTGGTCCCCAACTCTACCCACCCCAACCACAGTTCCTGTCCCCAGATGTCTTGATGCCCAGCGTGGCAGGGGAGCCCCATAGACCCCCAGGTAACTCTCCCCAAATCTAATATGTGCCAGTATGCCAGAATGTAGTACCTTTGCAGGAACCTAAAGGATCAAATCACTTTACGTGTGTGTGTGTGTGTGTGTGTGTGTGTGTGTGTCCGTGTCCGTCCGTGTCCCAAAGTGGGGTTATAAAGGGATATGAATTACTGCTTTAAGATCAAACATTGATCTAGATGAATTGTGACTGAATCATTTCTTGGGCAACATGGTTCTAGACTAAGGGTCTAGACCAGAGTTCTTAGAGTCTAACTACCCAAGAAAATGAAGTCATGATAGGATAAGCTTTTAAGTGACCAAAGGGAATTAATACCTTGTCTTTAGGATCCTCCAAAACAGAAAGCATCATCCCTATTAGCTAGTTTTATCTCCTTCTCTCCCCTAAGTCTCAGTTGAGGGATGGTCTAGGAGGACAAGGAGTGAATGGGAGACCTGGAAAGACCCTGTACATGGAATACCCTTGCCATGCATACAGACCTAGACAGTCCTGGTGAAGGTGGGCAGCATCTTTCTGGCTTTCTCCATAGCAAGATTTGCTTTTTTACCTCTTCATGCGCTGAATCTACAGTTTAAGGCAGCGATTCTCACTGGGAAAGGGGAGGTACTACTGGCATCTAGTTGGTAGAGTCCCAGGGATGCTGCTAAACATTCTGCAATGCACAGGGCAGTTTCCTTGTACCCCTTCACCTCCCAAACAAAGAAGTATCAGCTCAAAAGATCAGTAGTGCCAAGGATGAGAAACCTTGGCTTATGGATATAAATATCCCAAGGCAGGGGGTAGTTGTGGTTCTAGAACAAAAGACAGAGTAATATTGAGGATATTTGTGTCCAAATTTGAGGGAGGTTTGGAAAAGCAGACCTTCTGGATAGATGGACTTTGTATCACTCTGTGGAGCAGCCAGGTAGCCAGCTTCCTTTGTTAGGGGCATCTGGTCATACAAGCAGCATCACTGCAGCCTGTTTTGCACCAAATGCTACAGTGAATATGGGAGAAAGAAGGCAGCTCTCTACTCTCAAAGAGCTCAGTATTTAAACAATCAGAATTTGCATATTTACATACATACAAGAATATAGTGCAGATATTGATGGGATATAAAATAAAGAATGGAAAGTTTTTTTTTTGTTTTTTTTTAAAGATTTTATTGGGGAATTGGTGGAGGGGAACAGCGTTGGGGAATCGGGGAAGGGGAACAGACAAGTTGCCGTCTTCTTGTTCTTCAGTTTAGTTGCGGAGGATGTTGCTTCACTGTTGGTATCATCATTGCGCTCTTCCCGGATGAGGCAGATCGGTCGCTGGCCTCTGGATGTCGCTCATCGCGGCTATTGGCAGCTCACGCTTGGCTGCCAGCCGCTCATGCTGGCTGCGGGCCACTCACTGTAGCCCATGGCAGCCCACTGCAGCAGGGGCTGCAGCCCACACCATCACCGGGGCTCGCACAGCCCAGCTCCAGGTGGAGCTGTTGTTAGCTGTAGAGGGCAGTGTTACTGGCCCTCATGTGGGATCCGAACCGGGGCCGCTGGCATCCCAAAACCAGCGCTTAACCAATGCGCCACTCGGCCGGCCGGAAAGTATTTT
Organism: Aselliscus stoliczkanus; assembly: GCA_033961575.1. Lineage (NCBI taxonomy): Eukaryota > Metazoa > Chordata > Mammalia > Chiroptera > Hipposideridae > Aselliscus > Aselliscus stoliczkanus. The sequence continues at coordinate 133,777,451 of CM066729.1, forward strand.
TTTAAAGTGATTTTTGAAGTTATTTTGTTTGTTTTAGGTAAGAGGGAATTCATGTATAGAAAAGGCATTTCACATTGTATATGTGGAGAAATGGTATGAACAAAAGCAGAGATCTCAGAGAATGAGCAAGAATGTAAGCAAAGACATCTTAACTGGAGTAAAGTTACCATGTTAAGAAAATGAGTGATGCTTTGGAATGGTGGCTGTAGGAGTAAAGCTGTCACAATGAGTGTACACATTTGTAATATTAGAGAGTCGTGTGTGTGTGTGCTGGAGGAGGATTATAATGGAGTGAGGTAGAAGTATGGCAGCATTCAGGAGGCTGTTTCATTCTCCCAGGTTGGAGGTACGAAATTTGATTTTGATGAATATTAAGTGATTAATATTTTTAGTGAAATTAAAAGCAAAGCCTGGCTCCTTCTTTCCCTCTTGTGTATGCTCTTGGAGGGGTGGGAAGTTGGGTGGAACAGCCAGAAATGGTCCTAAGATGCTCAGTCTTTGGGTTTCTTTTCTCTTCCTAGGAACTTCAAGGAGTGTCCAGCAGTTTCTGGCTATGTGTGACAGGGATGAAACTTCCCAAGGGGTCAGCTACACAGCAAGGACTTTGAACTACCGGAGTCTCCCCCATCGTTCCAGATCAGATGACGCCTGGGGACCATGGTCAGAGACAAACCAGCACACTGGGGCCAGATTCCTGACTACTCCAGGGTGCAAGCTTCAGCTAACCCACACTGCCACGCCATCAGAAAGACACCAGGGCATTCAGGTTCCTCATGCTCAGTCCTGGGGGGACCTTTTCCATTCACCCTCCTACCCTCCCGTTGTTCACCCCGTGTCCCCACCATCAAGTAGTCTTCATGCACCCCTGAGGTCAGCTTGGAATTCGGGTCCTGGTCCAGGGTCTCGAGCCCCTGGTCCTCGAAGAGTAGATATGCCCCCAGATGATGACTGGAGGCAAAGCAGTTATGCCTCACAATCTGCACACAGGAGGCCAGGGGGACAGGAGTTGCTGTTTGTTCTAGCGGATGCCCCTGCAAGAGAGATCAGGGCCAGAGCCCTGCAGCACAGCAGGTGGTAAGGGTCACCCTTTCCCCTTCCTGGAGCCACAACTTTCTCTGTTAAACTGGACTGTGGCAGAGTTGGTACCCTGCATCCCTGCCAGGGTTGTGCAAGTCTCATCTCACAAGGGGTGCCGAAAACCTCTAACATGACGTGGCTCTTTGAGAAGGACTGTGTGAAATTCCAATATCCATTTACCTAGCAAAAGGAAGCAGCTGCTGTTTTGGGCTTTCTTTGAGCCACTTTAAAGATCAACCCATATTACTCTGGACACTAGCCATTCCTTAGGATCTTAGGGTCACCATTTTCTTCCTAGATACCTATGCCCCCACCTGCACCTGAGCACTCATCCTCTGTTCCCTACTATGTTACCAACGTCTATTCTTTGTTTTATGCACCTATCCCTATTACCTGACCTGTTTTGCCCCATCCTCCATTCTTGGAGGAACATGAAGCCCCGTGGTCCTGGTCCTGCCCACCTGCCCAAATATTATGGACTGTCAGCCTTCCCTGTGCCCCCAAACCTTAGACCTAGAATACAGAGCTGCCAACATAACACTTGCCCTCTGAACAGATGGGAGTCAGGCACACTAACACACCCCACCCCGTCTCAGCAGCAGCGCCATTACTGCCACTTGCTCAGTCACCGTTGTAAACCCTCAAGAGTCAGCTGAACTATTTTAGGGCCAAACATACTGGTTTTGTAAAGTATTTTTCATTAATAAATCTATAAGATAGTTCTATTTACTTCCTTGTCATTTAATTATTTAATCCCTTTTGCATGCTCTTGCTTTTTTGTATTGGGGTGGGCAGGCCTACATAAACAAGAAATACCAGTTCTCAGTGGCCTGGGGTTCCCAAAGAGTGAATCACGGCATGAACAAATGTGAGAGTGTGTGAACATAAATAAATGTGTGTGTGTGGGTGGGTGTGGCTTTTGACTGAAGGTGAGGAGCCAAAAAATTGAAGGATAGTTGAAGGATATATACTCAAGGTAGGAGTCAATATACCCTAAAATGGAGTGACTTTCCTTGTTATTGCTGCTATATTTCCTACCCCTTTCCTGCCGAGAGGCACTAAATACTTTATACACTTTCTCCTTCCCTCCTTAGGGAGATTTTCTGGGGATTCAAACTCTTACAAACTCACCCTTCATCCATGCACTCATGGTGCCCTCCCTCTACAAGTTTGTGATGTGCCTTCTAACCCTTGCTCTCTTCCCATGGCTGCCCCTTCTCTTCCCTTCCCCTGTGGAATTACTGCACTTCTGTGCCAGAAAAATCCATTTTCACCCTTGCTCCACTCCCAAATTCTCCTCCCTCTAAAAGATATTCTTGTGAGCTCCCTTTGCAAAGAATACCCATTGGGCATTTACCTTCTCTTTTACTCCAGATTTCAGGATCACTGACATTGACAAGAAGAGGTAGAAAGATGCTCTTTGAGTCCTTGGACCACTGCTTAACTATCACCATCCATTATGAACAGATTCTGAGCACATGTGGTATGGAGCAGATGTGCAGGCATTTCTCACCCCATCCCACCTGGATCCTGTGCCATCACGATATAGAGATCTTATTAGATACATTGGTCTCTATACATGATGCCGTACATCCTAGTGTCATGCACACACTCTTCTTGTAATAACTATTGATTTAATAGTCAGTTCTTGTCCCACTACCCCTTTCCCCATGAATGTCTACCCCTACAAAGGTTCCGTATGTCACTTGCTCCCGGATTGTGTAGGTGCACAGAAATACCGCATGAAGTACTTTTTATGAGGAACTAATTTCCAATTCCCTGTTTACTCCTCTGCTTTCCACATTGCTAATTTCTGAATGAATCATGAGGAAAACTGTCCTTTTCAGGTGAATTCTGTAGTCTTATTGAACATCTCTTGGTGTCATTCCTTCCTTTCCCCTTACCTGTTTTGATTCTTAACCTTTGGAGCCCAGTCTGTTCAACCTGCATTCTTACTCTGTGCCTTCAGTCTCTAAACAGGGGCCAGATTTTTCTCTCAAACTCCATATTGAACGGTCACTTCTCTGTAGAACATGCAATGCCTCTATTTCTCTCGTGTCTTACCAACCAAAGTACCCAGATCTGGTAGCCAAATTGTTATACAGTTGGTTTTGTATTAGGAGATTCTGAGGCTGGATCACGTCTCCCTATCTTCCTGGGAGCTCCTTGAGAGCCGGTGTAGTGTTTCCTAGCACTCCTTCACCGCAGCCACTAACTACCGACAGCCCTCGCTCACTGGTTTTTGCCTGCCCAGAGTTTTAACCTGATCCCTTGGCCTCGTCCTGTTTCTCGAGCCTCAGTAATTTTGCACAAGTCCCTAGAGCCTGCCCCGCCCCCGCCCCCGCACGCGCGGTGCATGCCGGTCTTAGCCCCTCTGTAGGGAAAGAGGGTCCGCCATGTTCCCCGGCGGCGCCGCCGCTTGGCTCTGGTAGCCGCCGCCCCCGCCCCCAACCCCGCCCGGCCCAGCACCTAGCCGAGCCCCGGGCCCAGCATGGCCGCCCCGGAGCCGGCCCGGGCTGCACCGCCCCCGCCCCCGCCCCCGCCGCCCCCTCCCGGGGCTGACCGCGTCGTCAAAGGTGAGAGGTGGACGAAGCCCTGGGGGCCTGGCCTGAGGAGCTGTGTGTGAGGACGGGCGGGCCCGGATGGGCGGACGAGTGACTGGCTGCCTCCCGCGGGGAGTGGCCCCTGGGCGGGCCCCCGCTGGGCTGGGCTGCGTGGGTGGCCTGCAGGCCGGGGCGGGGGCGTCGCGCTGGAGGCCTCCTCGCCCAGGGGGTGAGGCCACCAGCCGCAGGGAGCCCCTTTCTGTCCCTACTCGGCCGGTCCAGGCGGCCCCGAGGCCACGATTAGCTTCCTGCTTCGCGGCAGCTGCTCGCCTAGCTTGCCGGGCGGACGCAGGGGCTGGACCACCTGCAGCCCCGCGGGGCCGGGCGCCGGGCGGTCGGAGATGCCCTCGCTGCGGCGCGCGCCTGCTGCCCGGGGACGCCGTGCGCCCTGCCCGCGCCGCCTCAGCGCCGTAACGGGGCGGCCATCTGGGGCTGACGGGGGGAGGGACGCGGCCAGATGTGGGGTTCCCGGCAGGAAGTGCAGCGCAGATGCAGAAAAGGCAGCATAGAAGACAAAAAACAAACAAAAAACAAAAAACGCTTCGTGGATAGGAAGAAGCATTTACTTAGACAACCGTCAGCACTGCCTGCCTGGTCCAGGGCCAGAAGGGGTTACCCCTCCCTGCCAAACGCACATCCACACTCTCCCTGGAAGAACAAGGGAAATGTTTCTCAGCTGAGGCAGAATTTATGGATGCTTACCGACAACAGGTCAGCAGATTAATTTGAAATAGAGAAATTGAGGGCTGATGGAGAGTTACTTGAGATTGCCATGCTCTCTAGCAGAGCCCGTCAACTTCAAACTGCTGTGGAGGGGAAAACCAATTCGGAGTGATTTTCCTTCACCATGTAGCTTGCTCAATAAATTGAAATCATTGTAGAATAAAGTTTTTTTTTATTGTATTGTTTATTTTTGAAAGATAGCTATTTCTTTTATTTGGGTTTTTGTTTATTTTTCATTCAGCTTCTCACATAGACTGGCACACTGTTTAAACACTCGTAAGCCCAGTTTTTGAAATCCGACCAGATGTGTTTCTATTAAAATATTTAAAAAAACAAGAACCATTTTCCTTTCTGTTATTTTAATTTTTTCCATTTGAGCCTCCTTTAATAATACTGATTTGTATCCAGGCTTAGATAGTTTTTTTTTTTTTTTTTAAGTTAGTAGTATATACAGCTGGGCCAGGCATTAGAATGAGAATGAGCTGTATAAAGAGTTTATGGAATCCTTGTCCTGAGAAGTGTTTTTAAAAAGACAGGAAAAAAAGAAAGAAAGGAACATGGGTAGTGCAGGCATTCATCCTGGCATGAAATCCTGGAGTTTCGTCGGGGTGAGAGCGGGAGACGAGCTGCTTCTTCATGTCCCATGTGCCTGTGTGACGTGCTCCTTCCCTGGGCGATGGGCCACCAGCCGCACTCCTGAACAATGGGTGTAAGCTGTCCTTAGGATTGTGAACCTTCCTGTGTCTTATCAGATATGTGGTCATTTTTCCTTGTACTGCTTTACTACAGTAAAAATAAGATTCCTAACATAAGCCATATTCCTTAGGGGTAAGTTGTGAATCCAAAACAGTCATATTTGATTGGTATGGAATAAAAGTCATTTGATTTAGGTAAAGAGGAAAGGTGCTTGTTGGCGTAGAAAATTATAGTTAAAGAGAGCTCATGAGGGCTGGCTGAGTGGCCTGGTGGTTAAGCTCTGGCTTGGGAAGCCAGCGGCCCCGATTCGGTCCCACATATGAGGGCCAATGACACTACCCTCAAAAAAAAAAAGAGCTCATGGATATAAGATTTCATGTGTACTCAGCGGTATCTTCTTCAACAAAACAACTTTCATTTCTTTATGGAATTTGTTAGCTTGTTGAAGTGCCTGATACGGATCATGCATGTTTATAGAGATGGTTTGCAACCTACGAGTTTGCAGTCCTCATGGAGTCTCATCTCTGGCTTCCTTGGAAATTCACCTTTCGTACAGAAATCCACTTTCAGATTTCATCTTCAGGTTCCTTTCTTGCTTTCCTCATTCAAAACTTGTTTACATTTGGTGACAGAGAAAATATATGACCACAGTGCTACTTCAACTCAAGTTTAACCTGTTAAAATTCAGATTTTTAAAGAGTCCAATATGTGCTAGTTTTGCAGCTGTACCATTTCATAGTAGTAATATTATGGAGACCATCGTTGGCATCACAATTAGTCTTTTACTCCCTGCAACTTTTCCTTATTGTCTCTCAATTTTATACTCGTATACGTCTAGTCAGGAGGCCTATATTTTATGGTCACGTAAGTTTTGAAAGGGATATGGATCTTTCTGTATTTAATAGCAGATGCCTGAAATTTGCTTCGTGTGAAGTTTGAAGTATTAGAATACTGTAGGACCTACACTGTAGGTGACTCATGTATAAATGCAATTAGCTCTTCGCTGAAATTATTGGTGGTGATTCCATATCACTGATTATGAGTGATTAGGTTTCCTGGTTAGTTAGTTAAAGCAGATTTAGTTCTGAGTCCACTCCAGCTGCTGGCTCTGGTCATATTCTTCAGTTTTAAAGCTGATGTAGCCCATGTGGTTTAGGTGAGCTAGTATGCCCTCTTTAACTAGTTCCTGTTAAGCTTTTTTCTATTCTTTAGTTAGGATGAGAAACTGGACATCAGAAAATAGAAACAAACTTGGAAACCCAACGGCTAACTGTTTCTGTATGAGTACCTTACTGCCACATCAGCAAAATTGATATGGGTAATTAAAGCATAAAACCCTGAGTTTATGTATATTGCTCTGTCTTCTTCCCCTCCCCCCCAAATTTACTTGACCTGAATTGTCCAGGTACTTCCTTTTTCCCCCAGATACTTAAAAAATGTGCCCAAATTTGTAAAATGAGGTTGTCCCTTGAGATTATTAAATCTGTTAATCTTGATACAGAAATTCACCTTTGTCACTTATAGTGCACTGTCTGTATTGTATATATGTTCATTTTAGCACACACAATGTGGCTCACTTTCTTTTGAATTCAATATATTTTCTTTGTTTCCTAGGTTATATTAACCTCATCTCTTAAATTACCAGATTTTCAGATTGAATCGAAATGCTGTAGTTGTGTGTGTGTGTTAAGTTTTTAAAGCTGATATAGTTCTGATGGGCAGCCTTTTGATTTATTTAGGTTCTGTTGCCAGCTGCCCTGCTTATAAATTTGAGGTATTTGGCTAAAGTGTTTTCTAGTACCTTAGCTTTATTAGGATTGCTTATTTTTCATTACTGACTATTAAATGAACCACACAGGTCTTGAGGTCATATAGCTACTTCAGTGTTTCTTGCTAGTTCTATTTCATTATATTTTAAACCAACTTGAATTTTAATCTTTGTTTGCAAAATCTATTCTGTGACTTACCTATCTAAAAAGGTAACACTTAAAAATGATTTTTCTTTTTCTGTCCACCCCTGTTAAACTGTAAAGCATACTAAAATAAATCGTCCGTACCATGTGTCCTAGCAAAAGCAAAGGAACAGAGAATAGTGTGTGTGTGTGTGTGTGTGTGTGTGTGAGAGAGAGAGAGAGAGAGAGAGAGAGAGAGAGAGAGAAAGAGAGAGAGAAAGAGAGAACAGAGAGAACAGAGAGAGGATGCACTGTGGTAACAAGTCATCTTAGAAGAAAAATGCCAAGGAGGAAATACAACTGGTCAGAAGTAAGGCAAAAGCTTCAGTCAGGTTCCAGAGCTATTGAATGAATTGGCAAGAGTTGTAAGGAAAAGTTTTGGGAAAAGAACCTTGATTTAGTAAATGAGGTATGTTTTAATGCCAATCATATGACTTTATTTCATCATAAAAATGTTTCTACACAGATCAAATAAGCTAGTTGGACATCCTTGTTTGGCATGTAAGAGTTATTTTGAAACCTCAAAGTAATTAAATAGCAAATATTTAATGCCTGCTGTATGCTAAAAAGCTGTAGGGAAACAACAAGTATAAAAGATAAAATACAGTCTTGGTCCTGGGGAAATAAGTACTCATGAAAAGTTATATATGTCATAAGGACAGGTATGATTAATAATTACGAGCTAAGAGACAGAGCCAACAAGTCTGAGTTCAAAGGAGGTAATGATGACTGTGGACTGGAAGGGTCTAGCATGCATTTGTGAAGGAGGAAAGAGGCCTCTTGAAGGATGGGTAGGATTCCAATCGGCGGAGGATTGGGACCATTTATTTGTGCAACATTTACTGAGTACTTGCTTTGTACCAGGCATTATACTAGGCATCGGATACAGAATTGGATTAGATATATTAAGTAAGAGTCACTTGAAGTGCTGACAGTCTAGTGGAGGAGACATTATTGCAAACAAATAATACAATGAATTAGGTAGAAAGTGCTGCTGGAGCTGTAAAGAAGAAACTGACTCTCCTACTTGGAGAGAAAGCATCACTGGGAGATTATGTTTTGAGATGGGCCTTGAAGGATGAGTACAATTTCTCACAGCAGAAAGGCATGGAGTTTTTTAAGAAGCAAGAAATAGGTGACAGTAGTGTGTAAGGTACTTGGCAAGTAGTAGCAGGAGATGAAGCTGGAAAGGATCTTTTGCCCACCAAGTAGAGGTGTTGAAATTTCAGTTAACAGTGTGTAACCTCCGGATGATTAAGAACCACACGTTCCAGAGTCAAGCTGACTGCGTTTGAATCCTAGCTCTACCTTAATAACCTTTTCACTGTGGATAGAATATTTAGTATCACCCAGTCTTAATTTTCTCATCTGTAAAATAAAGTTAGTAAAGTATTATTTGAGGATTTTTGAAGGATTAATGAAGAGAGGCCATGTAAAATGTGTAAGCAGTGCCTGGCCTGGCATATGATAAACACTCAACCAATGGTAGCCATCACCATTATTATTATTGAAGGTGTTAAAGTAGAGGAGTGATCCAAAATCTTGAATTTTGAAAGCTAATGTGGTCATTGTATAAAACAAAAGATTAGAAGGGGAGAGGCTTAAATTAAGGTGTCTGAAGATTAGTGGTGTAGTAGTGCAAATGCTGAATGACCAAGGCATGAATTAAGGGAAAGAGAGAAACCAGATATGACACAAATTATGAGTAACGTTAGAAGGTAGATATACTCTTATTGGACCTGTGATTGGGGGTGGGAATGAAATGGGGAAGAGCAAAACTATTTAAGGAAACAATTGGACTAATTTTCCTTTAGGGATTGATTAAATTGAGCAATTATAGTTTGAAGCAAAGATTGGAGTGAATGTAAAAGACTGGGAATAGTCAAATTGAGAAGGACCTTGAAAATAAGTTTCAGGTTTTTATTCCCCTTTAGTCTTTAAGAGACTACCCAAAATTTTTGGGTAAGTTAATCTAGCTGTGCTTTGTACAATCAAGAAGAAGGAAAAGTAGAGCTTAGTTATATTTTTGTAGTACACAAAGTATACTTGAACTAGCTAGCATTGATTGCAGCAATGGAGATGTAAGAAAATGAATAGAATTTGAAGAATGAATGGATTTGGAGTCCAGAAAAAGAACAATGACACCAAAATTTTAAGCTCGAGTGACAGAATGGTGATACCATAACAAAAATAAGTCAGGAAGGGGAACCAATTTTGAGGGCAAGATATGTATTCACAGACCTACCACAAATTAAAAGGAAGCCAAGGGATACCTTGAAATTTTGAAGACAGCACTGTAGGATTTATGAAATCTTCCTTAGAGCATGTGGCCAATGGATGCTTCTGCCCCTAGCAACTGAATGGGGTATGTACTGTTTTCCATGTTGGGAGACTTGGATGGCTCTTAGAAGAGCATTGTCGTTGTGTTGGTATAATTCAGATGGTATTGGACTAGCATTCTGAATACCTCAATTTCAACCATGGCTCTACCCCTTACTTGTTAAAACACCTCGAGAGAGTCATTTAAGTTCTCTGAACCTGTCATCTCATTTTTGAAATGGACGTAAAACCTGCCCTATCAAACTCACAGGATGTCTCTGAGAATCATATAGGATCATGTATGTGACAGTAGTTTGTAAAGTGTAGACACTGTAAATATATCGTTGCTGCTATAAATTAGTGTCAAGATATACAAGTATGTTAGCAACTATTATGTATCATTAATTCAATAAACATCTATTAATACCTACTAGGTATGTAGAGATGAAAAGCATAACCCCCTCCCTTCAAGAGCTCATAGCTTGTGTGGGAGACTGATATTTATAGTGCAGTTGGTAAATGTCATGCTATAGGTAGGTGTGCATCATATGCTATGCTGTGGGACCACAGAGGAGGGGGCACCCTTAACCTAATCTGGAAACTGGCTTGGGGTGGGGTGAACAATGATTAACGCTAGCGTATCCCCAAACAAGGCATGCAAGGTACAGAGACAAAAAAATAGTGATGTAATTTAAAAAAGGAAAATAAAGGGCCGCCTGAGTGGCGTGGTGGTTAAGCGCTGGCCTGGGAAGCCAGCGGCCCCGGTTCGGTCCCACATATGAGGGCCAGTGACACTGCCCTCAAAAAAAAAATAAAAAAAAAAAAAAAAAAAAAAAAAAAAGGAAAATAAAATGTCTGTAGTATAGAATGTATCTGGAATATGAGGGAGGGGCAGAAAAATGAAGGTTGGACATGTAGGGAAGGGTCAGATCATAAGGGCTTTCACATACGATGTTAAGATAAAGAATTGGGATTTTTTATAATGAAGCCAGTCAATTTAAGATCTATTGGCTATGAGGGTGAGGAAGAAAGAGATTTCTGGGATAATTCCCAGATGGGCTAATGTGTTGGTAATGGTTTAGAGGGAAAGATTATACATTAAATTTTGAACATGGTAAGTTTGAGATATCTATGGAATATCCAAGGGGAGATATTTGATAGTTTAATAAGGATTTGGAGTTTAAGGGTGGATTCTGGATTGAGTGGTCTATTTGGAGTTCTCAAAATGTACATTTTAGTTGAAGCTGGGTTATGAATGAGGTCACTAATTTAGTGTGATAGAAGGTGAAGGATAGAATTTTAGGACACACACTGACACTTAAGGATCAGGAAAAGGACTAGAAGTCCATGAAATAGGTCAGTCTAGTTTGACCAGAAAAGTAAGAGAAAAACCAGGGAGTGTTTTGAAGAAAGGAGAGAATTACAAAGGTGGAGGAATAGAGCAAAAGCCAGATAAATGTGGATTGTGGAAACAGAAAAAAAATGAGAAAATGAAGATATCCATTATAGATTACTTTTTCAAGAAGCTTAGTCGTCAAAATAAGGGATATCCACCTTTACATTTCTTCCCAGCTCAGAGAAGAGGCGGTTCATCTGTCCAACAACACTAAGCACCCAGTCTGCTTTGAATCCCACTCCCCACCCCACCCCACCCACGTCCCCATTCGACTTCTGCCTCACTATTGCCTCTTTCCACTGAGCAGATAAACATACTTAACTCTCTGTGATCTTAAAAACAACCCAAACAAGTAACTCGCCCTTACTCCTTATTCCTGTTTCTGCCATATATATCATGGTTTTCATGTGAGCGATGACTGCAAGTTTAACAAATAGCTGGGACAAGTATAAACTAGCCTGAAGGCATGAAGCTCTAAAGAGGCCTTTTTCCCCTCATGTGTTGCAGAGAGAGAAAAGAGGGTCCTTGGCATCGGTAGGAGAAGAGCATTCAGAGGTGAGCTGATGCAAAGTTTAAAGTGAAAGTTTATTTAGCAGAGAGTTAGTAAGAAAACAAAGGGCACCCCATAGACTGAGTGGTGTCTCTCAATCGCTAGTGGAAGAAAGACCCCTTCCATCTGCAGGGCTACGGTAAGTTTCCCTTTAACTTCAGTAAGCTGCAAGAAAAACAGGGGCAGGTTGTTTTTTAACTCTTGTAAAGCACAACTGCTGCTGGTTTTCTGTGGGCTTAACCACAGGGAGGGTCCTAATGGAATCTTCTAGTCTTCTGGAGACACTGCTCCCTGTCATGGATAAACAAACGCCTGCCTGAGTTCTATGCCTTGGAGCATGTAGGCAGCAGGCTTGGACTCCAACCTCTTGGTTGTGTGTGTGTGTGTGTGTGTGTGTGTGTGTGTGTGTGTGTGTGTTTCTTTTTTGAGGGCAGTGTCACTGGCCCTCACATGCGGGACCCAAACCGGGGCTGCTGGCCACCCAAGCCAGCGCTTAACCACCGCGCCACTCGGCCAGTCCTGTGTATGTGTGTGTTTTTTTCTATAAAAATAGTCCTCATGCCCCTTCCCTATATTATGTGGAGTGATGAAGTTGGACATGGTAAAGGGAAACTAGAGGGGACGGAAGTCTTCTCTGCTGGGAGTAGTGGAGTATGGAAAAATGAGCAGTGTCCACTTTGAAAAAAGGGTTTGAGAAGTGTTTTCTTTAGGGGAACTAAGATTTAATTAACCTAGAGAGGTGAAGACAGCATTCTCTGAAGAGCTAAAAGAGTGTGTGTGGGTGTGTGGGTGTGGAGGGGTGGGGTTTTGTTTTGTTTTTTTAATTTCATAAAGGGAATTTGGAGTCTTCAATGAAAAGGATTGGTAAGGAGGGAGAACAGCCAGAGGATGGCATGGTGTGAGTAAAAGAAATACAGAAAAAAGTTCAGAAGTCTAGATGACAGGAGGGACTTTATTTTGGACCATTGCCAATAACGGCATTGATAAGCATGGGTATCTGACTGATACTTTGGAGTAAAGTTGTTCAGTTGGCACAGGCTGCAGCCCACTTGATGTTGGAGGCTTCATGAGGCCCAACAGTTCGCAGCCTTTGCTTAGAGTTGGGGAACAGGATTAGTTAATTCTCAGGAGTCCTTACCCTGTAGTAGAAAAAGCAAGATCTCGGCCCCTCCCACATCCCTGATCAATCTGTGTTCCTGGTTTATTTTAACAACTTCCTAAATCAAAACCCTTTACGCCTTGTTTTTTAGCCACCATACATTGAATCTGAATGCAAGTACCCCGTGAATGTTATTGATTACAATACAGATACCTTCTTTATGACACAATTTGGGTTAAAGGAAATTTTAAAACAACAGTTTGGTCTAAATGAATATTATTTCCAAGACAGGTTTTCTAGTGTTGGAAACTTGGTGATTTGAGGTGATTTTGTAGTTTTGTTTTGTTTTTTTTTGTTTTTTTTTTGAGGGCAGTGTCACTGGCCCCCATATGTGGGACCCAAACCGGGGCCGCTGGCTTCCTAAGCCAGCGCTTAGCCACCGCGCCACTCTGCCCGGCCGATTTTGTAACTTTTGATGTTGCTACAGTTAATCCTCCCTTTTAGCCATTTTAGTTATTGATCATTTACATTTACATACACTTATGTTCAGGTTTTTCCCATCACAAATATAGAAGAGTAGTCTAAAATGAGAAAAATGTGTATAGGAAGAAAACCCTAGGGCCGGCCGAGTGGCGCAGTGGTTAAGCAATGGCTTGGGAAGCAAGCGGCCCCGGTTCGGGTCCCACATATGAGGGCCAGTGACAGTGCCCTCAAAAAAACGCCCCCCAAAAAACACCATAAAAAATAATAAAAGAACTTTGTCTCCTTTCTTTAAAAAAAAAAACAAAAACCCTAGAAAAGCAGGAATAATTGGCCAAAGATGAATTAGTAATAAAAAAGAAAACCCTGTTTTAAGCCTGAAATAGATAGAAATGCCTTAAAATGCTTTAGGAATTACAAAACTAAGTTGTAGTTGAGAATATTGATTTCTGATGAAAAAAATTAATCCTCTATTGACCAGCGAGCAGGTCACTACTTAACCTCCCATTAGGCCAGATTCTATTTGGTCAGTTTTCCTTTGATGAGATCACCTGCTATAGCTCCTTTTTCTAGCTGCAAAAGAGCGTATTTCTTTTTCCTTTTATTATTTACTGATATATCCAAACATATCCTTTTGAAACTCCCTATTCTCCACTTCCATTTTGTTTTGTTAGAACAGCACTGGTCTCCTATAATTTTCACCTACTTGTATCTATCTGTGGTGGCATTTCCTCACTCCTCAGCCTGTACCTATCCCTCAAAAGGTATTCCAGCTGGTCTGGAAATGTAAAGTATGGCTTGAATTGACAAAGAAGTGGAAAAGCATAGGATCTATAGGTACTGATGGGTATGGAGGCAGTCTATACTTTTTTTTATTCCAGGTAAATAAAGACATTCTGGTTCTTGGTTAAAGAGTGGGCAGCACCTCAGTGTGACTGACAGTGTGAATGAAAACACGCAGTACCCCTGGTGACTGGCTGATGGGGAGAGATGGAGTGGTCTCCCAGATGGGTTTTTTGGAAGTCCTGTATTTTTAACAGAATTCTGTTAATAATGGAATTATGTTGTTGATTATTAGGAAATATACATAATCTAGGATGCATGTCTTAAATCAAACTGTCTCTTTTCCTGAGTGGAACGATAAAAAATTCTCGTGGCCTAGTGAGAAAAGTATTCCATATTGATCTTAGAACTTTGTGTTTAAGAGATATTTAAACTTCTCATTTTTCTAATATTCCCAAAGTAATTTTATTTATTTAGTAATCAATTACTAAATTATGTAATTTAAAAACAGTTGGTTTGCTGATAGGGGCAGATTTCGTTGTATCATATTTAATGGTTTGTTTAATCTTTGGTTGGAGAAAAACATCCTTTTAACAGAAGTTTTTGGGCCGGCCGAGTGGTGCGGTGGTTAAGCGCTGGCTTGGGGTGCCAGCAACCCCAGTTCGGGTCCCACATATGAGGGTCAGTGACACTGCCCTCAAAAAATAAAATAAATAAATAAATAAATAACAGAAGTTTTTATTTTATTAGAATCTAGGCATACTATATTTTGGGGAACAAAATGTATTTAGATGTTCTAGATGTAGTAAAAATAAATGGGAATAAATGTATCCTAATGTAGGGGACAAAAGCAAGTTCAAGTTTTGTTTTACTAAATATCAAAAAAAGAAGAAAGCAAGAGGGATTGGTGATTTAAAAATCTTTCAAAAATTGTTGATATCCCTCTGCTTTAGTTCTTACCTCGCTTCTTAAGGGATCAGGTTCTTCCTAAATTTTTTTCATCATATGTCCCCCCCCTTTTTTTTAAATTCATTTAATCTGAAATAAACTCTTTTTTTAAATTAGTTTCAGGTGTACAACACAGTGCAATAGTTATACTTTTTACCCCTCAAAGTGACAACTCCCCCTTCCCCCATCCTCATATGCACTTTTTTTTTGAGGGCAGTGTCACTGGCCCTCATATGTGGGATCCGAACCGGGGCCACTGGCATCCCAAACCAGCGCTTAACCACCGTGCCACTTGGCTGGCCCCTCATATGCACTTTTAAAGGATTGAGTTCGAAATTTTTTTCTGGTATGAGAACATGGATACTTACTATTCTTTCTTAGGTAACTGAGATAATTATAACCCAGCCCTCTGTTTTTATTTATTTTGTTTTAGTTGAAATGTGAAGAAGCAATTGGTTCTATACATTTCCGGTCTTCTATATAATAATTGGTAATCACAATGATGACCCAAAAACATCAAGAAAATACTGTATGCCTGACTATAAAGTGATTTTTTTCTGAATATTTTTTTGTTTCAGAAAAAAGGGAGCTGCCTTACATTTAAGTCTATATGTAGACTTACTATAAATTTCTGTCTTTCGACAAACAAGTACTATTTGTTAAAGAGCCAAAATTGACTTCATTGATTGTGCTTTTTTTTTTGAGGGCAGTGTCACTGGCCCTCATATGTGGGACTTGAACCGGGGCCGCTGTCTTCCTAAGCCAGCGCTTAACCACTGCGCCACTCTGCTGGCCCAACTTCATTGATTTTGAATGCATAAAGAGGTCACTTGTTGGATTCAGTAAAAAAGGAACCAAATAAATTTAACAAATATATAGTCATTTTTCCTAGGTATATGATCTCAAATGGTGCTAGATACCATTGAAAATAGACCTTCCTAGTTTCCATTCCATTTAACAAATAACAGTTTAAAACAGTAAGGTTGGTGACTACTTGTGGAAATCACAAATCTATACTATAGGAGTAAAAAGGCCAACTATTTTAGTAGTTAGACAAATGGGAACTGCGGCTTAAAATACATTTGCAGTGATAACATTGTACATATATTCAAAAAGTGCTTTTTCTCAAACAACTTAAATGGAAGTGAAGATGATTTGCTTTTGAAAGTGTTAGCTGACTCAAAAAGTGGCTCCAAGGATAAAGGAATATACTGATGTTGAAGATGTGCATAAGTACTTTGAATGAAAGTGTTTTGTGAAACATGAAAATAGGAGAACAGTATTTCAAAATTATCATGGTTTATTAATGTTATTTGAAATCTATATATGCATCTAAATTAATTTGTATTTCGTAAGTAAGCATTTGGTTGTCTTATCTGTATCCCTATAAGTTTCTATTCAAGTTGGCCAGAAAACATGGTTTGGTTTTGTTTTTCCTTAAGGTTTTTATTAAAAAATATAGCTAACATACAACATTATATCAGTTTCAGGGGTACACCATAGTCATTCAACATTTATATACCTAAAGAAGTGATCACCATAAGTCCAGCAACTACCTGAGACTGTACCATGCTATCACAATATTATTGACTGTATTCCTTATGCTGTACATTGCATCCCCATGATTTATTTGGAAAACATTGTGAGATATCTATATCTATATTATATGAATCTATATATATATATATATACACACACACACATATGAATATATTTATTCTTATTAGGAACATGGTGAATGGCTTTATATTTGGGATTTCTTTCCATTCAGTTTATGTAGTATTAAGTTATATTGACTATACTTCATTTAAGATAAAGAATGTATTCTCGGGTATCTACCCAGAAGAATCCAAGACAATAATTCGAAAAAGTATATGCACTCCTATGTTTATTGCAGCGCTATTTACATTAGCCAAGACTTGGAAACAATCGAAATGCCCATCGGTAGATGACTGGATTAAGAAACTGATACATTTATATAATGGAGTATTACTCCGCTATAAAGAAAAATGAAATTGTACCATTTGCAACGATATGAATGGACCTAGAGACTATTATGTTAAGTGAAATAAGTCAGTCGGAGAAAGACAAATACCATATGATCTCACTTATATGTGGAATCTGAAAAACTGAATGAATGAGCAAAGTAAACAGAAACAGACTCAGATATAGAGGAAAAACTAGTTGGGCGCGCGGTGGGGATGAGGGAGAAGGGGAAGGGATTAGACAGCATAAATAGGTAACTACAATATTGCCACAGGGATATGAAAGACAGTTTAGGGATATAATAATGTTTTAAATATTTTGTGGGGTGGCAGATGGTCACATGTCTTGTTAGGGAGACCACTTCATGAATGGAGTAGAAGCTTGATCACTGTACTGTACACCTGAAGCTGATGTTGTATAATATTGTATGCCAACTGTAATTGAATATATAGATAGTCACGGGATGTGGAGTATAGTGTGGAAGGGAGTCAAAGGAATTGTAATAGATATGTATGATATCGGGAGAGGAGTGGGGTGGCGAACTGGGGGAGAGGGGTTGTCACTTTGAGGGGTAAAAAGTATAACTATTGCACTGTGTTGTACACCTGAAACTAAAATAAAAAAGTTTATTTCACAATAAAATAATTAAAAAAAAAAGATAAAGGGTGTATGATATGTTTTGAGAGTTCTACCAAAAAATATTCTGACTTAAAGAAACTTTAGTTATCCTGAAAGAACCTTAATTTTGTGAGACAATTCATTTCTCTAATTTCAACAAATAACATGTTATATCCAGACTAATTAAAAAATATATAGATTACTCTTAAAAAAGGTTTTTAAAAATGAACACCTCTATCCAATTAAAAAAAAACTAGCTTTTCAGTTTTTACTCTTTTTTTTTTTTTAAAGATTTTATTGGGGAATTGGGGGAGGGGAACAGACAAGTTGATCTTTTGTTCTTCAGTCTAGTTGTGGAGGACATCTTTCACTGGCCCATGTTGGTATTGTCATCGCGCTCTTCCCAGCTGAGGCAGATTGGTCGCTGGCCACTCCCTGGAGCTCACAGCAGCTCTCTCCAGCTGCCGGCCCCTCACGCTGGCTGGCAGTCGCTCATGGTAGCTTACAGCAGCCCACTGCAGGCCCACTGCAGCCCACACAATTGCCCTCCACTCACAGGCAGCCCAGCTCCAGGTGGAGCTGTTGTTCACCATCTTAGCTGTAGAGGGCGCAGTGTTACTGGCCCGCAAGTGGGAACTGAATCTGTGGCTCTGTTGCTCAGAGCTTGAGCCCCCAAGCCAACTCTTAACCAACTGAGCCACTTCGCAGGCCCTTAAGTTTTTACTCTTATTTACCTAGATCTGTTGATTAGTTTTATGTTAATATATTAATAGTAATTTATTTTTTCTTAATTTAAAAACAATTGCAGCTGTCCCTTTCCCTCCAACACATCGCTTGACATCTGAAGAAGTATTTGATATGGATGGGATACCTAGGGTTGATGTTCTGAAGAACCACTTAGTAAAAGAAGGTCGAGTAGATGAAGAAATTGCGCTTAGAATTATCAATGAGGGTGCTGCCATCCTTCGGAGAGAGAAAACCATGATAGAAGTAGAGGCTCCAATTACAGGTACACTTATTTATGTTTTGGATATTATTTTTTTATTATACCATTATTTAGTTGCCCGGAAATAAAACTGTTTTCAATAATATCATATACAAATTAATGTTATGTGGGCATTATCTTGAATTTCCATTAATTTTTTTTTTTTTTTTTTTTTTTTTTTTTAGTTTTTGCCTATTTTCAGTGAATAAACATGATCCTAAATAATCTGAGTGCAGAGTTAATCTAATATGCTATTGTGAAAGTTTCATTAGTTGTATTGGCCATGATTCAACTGGATCCAACAAATACTTATTTACTTTTCTTTCAATCATTAGGGGCAAATACCTCAGTGTTGTATCAGATACCAAAGATGATTACTTAGAAGGCAACAGAAAGTTTTGAGTTAGATTGGAGATTTTACTGCCACCATTATAATTTTGTCATCATAAGACACACATGCTTGGTTTCTTAAAGAGAGTTTTATAAATTTAGATGAAAATTTTATCACTGGATACAAGTATCATTACTTTAGTTATATCTTATTCTATATCTTGAGCACATGAACACTTGGGTGTACAACATCCCTATCATAATTCTTTGTAGATGACTTCTCAAATATTTCTTGATAGAATTTACACTATTCTTACGTAAAAAATTAGAATTTAAGTGAAATTTGTTGTTTCAGAGTTTTTTTTTTTCATATCTAATAATTTTCTTGTTTCAGTGTGTGGTGACATCCATGGCCAATTTTTTGATCTGATGAAACTTTTTGAAGTAGGAGGATCACCTGCTAATACACGATACCTTTTTCTTGGTGATTATGTGGACAGAGGTTATTTTAGTATAGAGGTAATAATCATATACCTTCATTTGATTTGATTTGAAGTGTTATCATAGATAATTTCCATTAATTTCTAGTAAAATAAGTTCCTTGAATTATCTGTATTGGGTTCTTCTTAATACCTCTGCATTTTCTGAATAAATAGTAGTTTTAAAACTACTATTTATTCTTCTGTCTTTCAAACTATTCTATTAATTTTCTCTGGATTACTGTTTATATAATTATAATTGCCATTTTTCCTAGTGGAAATTTTAAACAAACTGAGGGGTTTATAGTGCTTATCTAGTAGCCCTAAGGAGCTAGTTCTTTTTATCTCTCTTACCCTTAAAGGCATTAACCCATATGAAAAAAAGATTAATTGAATTTTCTCTGATTAAACAAAGTACGTTATAATGCTTTTATTGCTTAAACCCTAGTGCTTCTATCCCTCCTTCTCTAGCTATTATGACCTTAGTATATCATATGGAATCTTTTTTTATTCTGAAATGATTCACTTGTTTTAAAAAACTTAAGAGGCATTAAACTGACCTGTTGATTATCACTTAATGGTAGATGGTTCCTTTTGCTCCTTTTACTTATCTAATTATATAAATAAAATTGGGTAAATATAGAACAGTTTGTATTTTCTAACATGTGCATCTCTCTTTTTAAATTTTTGAATTGTGGTAAAATTGGTATACAAGGTTATATATATTTCAGGTATATTAAATAATTCAATATTTGTATACTCTTCATTTTTTAAGTGAAACTGGACCATATTATAATATTTTTCTGTAACTTGCTTTTTTTCATACATCCGTATATTGAGATGTATTTCCAGGTCAGTAAATATAAATTTACAGCATCTTTTTTTTTTTGAGGTCAGTGTCACTGGCCCTCATATGTGGGACCAAACCAGGGCCACTGGCTTCCCAAGCCAGCACTTAACCACCGCGCCACTCGGCTGGCCCTACAGCATCATTTTTAATAGCTGTATTGTATTCCATTGAATAAACAAACCACTATTAATTTAATCAATTCCTTATTTTTGGACACTTAAGATATTTCCAGTTTTTTGCCATTACAAATGATGCTTTATTACACCCATGTTACTTATACATCTTTGCATACTTGCCCAATTATTTCTGTAGAACATATTCCTAGAGGTAAAAATGGCTGGGTACAATAGATACTTGTGTTGAGCATTTAATATGTTCCAAACATGTTCCAAGCATTTAATACACATTAATTTAATCCTCACAACAGCATTATGATGTAAATACTGTTACTTTATCCATTTTAGAGATGAGGAATCTGTGGCTTGGAGAGGTTAAGCAAACTGCCCAAGGTTGCATAGTTAGTAAGCGGTACCAGCCAGGCAGTTGAACTCCAAGCCTGTGCTTTTATAGCCACCTCTCTGGGTAAATAGTGAAGCCTTACCCAGTGAATTTCCATATGGCTACTGTTGTCTCCATCCTCTTCTACAGGGTTTTTGTCAACCTCCCTTCTGAGGTATGCTAGGACACCTAGTGGGGAGGGGAGTTCAGGGCTCTGCCCACTCAAACACCCTTAGGAATTTTATTATTCTGAGTACTTCCTTCCATTCATAGTTTTGTCATCAGCCCTCTCAACCTTTCCTCAAGGCTTCGAGAAAATAAAAAAACAGTCCTTTTAACAAAAATATTGGGGGCTTTGACAACAAGAATAAACAATTTTAGGAAGCTTGGTTGGCAACTGAGCATGTTGGTGTGTATGTCCTTGTATTAGAATGTTTCTCTTTTAATACATTTTATTGTTATAAAAGGAAATAACAAGGAATCAAAATAACAAAAAAGAAAGGTAGAGTTTAATAAGCATTTCCCTGGTTTAATTACATTTTTCTGCTGAATAAAATGAAGGTGAGAATAGTTACACATTTCAGTATACCTTAACTTGCTAAAAATAGTTTTTTTCTTCTTGTATATGATTATATAAACCAAGCTTATTTCCATATGAAATAGTTCTTTTTTTTTAACCAAATAAGTAAAATGTGAGTCTGTTTCTTATGTTAAATGTATTTAGAGGAAAGTACCTATTTGTTTATTATGAAATAAACTTAAAACATGGCTATTTCCTTCATTAGGCAGCATGGCCTAATGCTTAAAGATCAGAGGATCAGAAGCCTGCCTCTATGACTTATGAGTTTTGTGATTTCAGACAAGTTACTTAAACTCTTTGCTTCAGTTTCCTCATTTGTAAAATAGAGATAATATTACATACTTAATAGGGTTGTTTGAGGAATAAATGAGGGGGATTAATTTTACAGTGCTTGACACATTTTAAGTACTCAATAAATGTTAGCTGCTGTAATTTTTTACATTATTATTATATATTGATATTCTTGAGGAGACCAATCTACTAATTGTTTTAACAGCAGACGATCTGTAAATCTGAAGTGGGTTGTTTGAAGAATAAATGAGGGAGATTAATTTTATAGTGCGTGATGCATTATAAATACTCAATAAATGTTAACTGCTATAATTCTTACATTATTGTTATCTATTGTTATACCTCAGGAGGAGACCAATCTGCTAACTGTCTTTACAGCAAACAGTCTATAAATTTGAAATAATTGAGTAGATTATTTGACTCATTCATTCAACAAATATTTATTCTTCTTCTACTGTTTGCTAAGTACTTTTATAGGAGTGGAGAATCAGAAGTGAATAAGATGACAAAGTCCCTGATTTCATGTATTTATATGTTAGTAAGGGACAAAGAAAAAAAGATAATAATGAATAATAGAGATTATAAGGGTAATAAGGATTAGAGGAAAAGGAGCAAAGATCAAACAACTATGTTAAAAATGTAAGATAAATTCACTGGAAACACTTTCTTTTGCAGTGTGTTTTATATTTATGGGTCCTGAAGATTCTATACCCAAGCACATTGTTTCTTCTGAGAGGCAATCATGAATGCAGACACCTTACTGAATATTTTACCTTTAAGCAGGAATGTGAGTATTGCCATGAAAAATATTTCCACTTCCTCATTATTTTTTTAGATTGACATGGGTAGTAAGAGTTTGAAGACTTTACAATGTAACATTAAGAACAGATTTTTTGTTCAAACATATAAAGCTTTGAGGAAGATTATCAAGAACTCTCTAGTGTTTGATGGCACTTTATTCAGACATATGTACTTAAGAACAGGTTTGGGTTTTGTAGTTACTTGTATATAGCAATGTTAAAGTTATTTTTTTCTAACAGGAAGAATAAAAACCAGAAGAAAAAAAATTGTCACATTGGAGATATTTGTCCCCCAATATTGTGGCATTCCCATAAGGTTCTTAACAAATTATTCACCTTGTCATCATTGCAGATTGTTTCATATATGCTATTAATGAATTGAAATTCTTAGTCTACAATGTGTACCCTGTTTCTCTCCTAAATTATTATAGCACTGGTGATCTAACATCTATAAGCAACCATGTGATATAGAGCAATATTTGGCCTTTTTCCACACCTCATAGCTGTGTGCTTGTTAGGTTAATAATTTAGTCTTGGGGTTAAGTTCTAAAAATAAATAATTTCAGAATTGTTGAGACTCAAAACATGATCCAGTTAGCCTCGCTTGGCAGCACATACACTAAAACATGATCCAATAAAGATCATACCAGTAGACACTTCCAGTAAAAGGAGAAAACCACAGTGATGGGTAATGGCAGAGGTGGCAGATGCACATAACTTCAAGGATCAGATGAGTAACCTAAATGAATATAAGATGAGATCTGGAAAGTACATGCCTGACCTAAAAGCAATCAAATTAAAATTTTTAATAAGCCACAGTACTGTAAAACAGGTCTGTTAGCAGACTATCAGTTTAGAACTTCTGGTTGCTGGATATAGATTTTTCTCATTTGAATGTTATAATATTAAAGAAAAAAATAGGAACTAAGCTTTTTTTCCCTTAGATAATTTAACAAGCCACCCACCAAAATCCCATAAAAAACGAAACATCAGGATTTTAATAGTATAAAGGAGTAAATGAATGTGCATGATAGCTCCTTAAAAGTAAATGACAGTTTGATTTGGTAGAGTTTGTCTTTCTTGGGTTATATTGGCTTCTAGTTTGAGTGCCCATTTTAAGCATTTGTGGAGACTCTATAGAGGAACCCTTTTTTCCTCCAATATATGAATAAGATCTTTTTCTTTTTTTTAAAAACTGGATGGTCCATGAGTTTTGTTGTGATAATACAGTGGGTTGTAGCCTGTGGCAACAAAGCAGTCACTGACTCTTACAATAAAATAAAGTATTAAAACTATTATATTTTAGCTTTAAGTAGAGTTCTAATTTTGCCTTACTTGACCTATAATGGTGAAGGGTTGAGCTCTAGAGATTTGACTTACTTATTTTTAGTAATATTTTATTACTATCTGCTGCATACCCAAAATAAAGTTAGAGCAAATATTTTGTCTTCATTCGTTGATTCTTATAGAGCAAGGTGCTTGCCTTTTAAAAAAAAATTATATACAGTAAAATTCACTCTTTATGGTGTTTAATTCTGAGTTTTGACAAATGTATAGAGCTGCCCACCACCACCACAGTCATGATACAGAAAAGTTTTATTGCCCCATAAATTCCCTCTTGCTGCCTTTTCATAGTCACCCCATTTTACCCACTCTCAGGCCTTGGCTGTTTTCCATGTCTATAGTTTTCTTGCCTTTGTATTGTGTGTGTGTGTGTGTGTGTGTGTGTGTGTGTGTGTGTGTGTACAATTTTCAAAATGATCAACTAGTAATATAAATTTCAATTTAATTTTTTTCTTTTTCAAGGTAAAATTAAATATTCAGAAAGAGTCTATGAAGCTTGTATGGAAGCTTTTGATAGCCTGCCTCTTGCTGCACTTTTAAACCAACAGTTTCTTTGTGTCCATGGTGGACTTTCACCAGAAATACACACACTGGATGACATTAGGAGAGTGAGTATATATTATAGTTCCAAGGTTGTTTCCTATTTATAGTACTTTGTTGGGTGGAGAATAGAAGCCTCAAACTTCTTTTCACTGCCAAGATTAGATAATGGTAAAAATTAATATACTAATATTTTAGGGAAATATCTTCCCACCATTCAGAACAATGTAGTATGGACTATAGTCAAAGTCGATATCACTTTCCTGTGTCCATTCTATTCTCACTTTTTGACAAGTTATTTCTGTTCTTTGTTTCTTTCTTTTCTTTATTTCACAGTTAGATAGATTCAAAGAGCCACCTGCATTTGGACCAATGTGTGACTTGCTATGGTCCGATCCTTCCGAAGATTTTGGGAATGAAAAATCACAGGAACATTTTAGTCACAATACAGTTCGAGGATGTTCTTATTTTTATAAGTAAGGAAAAATATCCAAGATTAATCACATTTTAGTCGTTAAAATAGCATATGCTTCATATAGAAAACCATTATTTTACTTAATTTACTCTTTTCCCCCCACAGCTATCCAGCAGTGTGTGAATTTTTGCAAAACAATAATTTGTTATCGATTATTAGAGCTCATGAAGCTCAAGATGCAGGGTAAGAATTCTATTTCCCTGACCCAAATTAACACCTTATGTACAAATCAAACTTAGTAACAATGATTGATGCTTTACGATGCATATTAAGCTATTTGTTTTGCAGCTATAGAATGTACAGAAAAAGTCAAACTACAGGGTTCCCTTCATTAATAACAATTTTTTCGGCACCTAATTACTTAGATGTCTACAATAATAAAGGTAAGATGTTGTTGATAAAAAAATTGTTAAACAACTTAGCATTTTAATTGACTTATTTTTTGAAAATATAATAGAAAAGGGGCATTGTTTGAATCTATAACTATTCAAATCTCATTATAAGAAAGTATAAGATATAAGGGAGGGGAGAGAACAAGAAATAAAAATCCAAAATGTGAAACTTAAGTAATATGTAACCATTCCATAATATGTCACTCACAAAGGCTGTCTTGTAAAAGTACGTCAAGCAAAACTAAACACGATTTTCTCAAACTCCCCTTTCTTAAATCTTTCCCCTTATAATCAAGAGAATGTTTTCTTGTTCCATAAAGATTGTGCTGCTGCTTTGACCATTTTGTGTATTTTGCACTGTATAGTTGTTTAGTTTATCAAGTTTCTTGTTTTATGTCCACTAATCTAGGTTCTCTTTCCCTTTCTGATTCTTTACTTTTACCTCCACAGTCTTATCACTGCCCCATCAAGATTTATAGTTGAGCCTCCTTTGATTAATTCACTCTGACCTCCTTTCAGGGACACAGTCTTCCCTTTTCATTCTTTTTACTGCTCTTTCTTCCTTTTTTTCTTATATCTTTTTTTCGTTACTTTCTCTTTCCAGTGGTTTCCATTCCCCCTCCTTCTCTCCAAATTTGATCTATTTATTATAGTAATTGGGTTTCATTTAACTTTGAACATAATATATTGACGGAAAATACCAAAGGATCTTAATCTAGATAAGTGTGTGCCAAGAACATTGAATATGACCTTGCATATATTTATGTAGTTCACATTTTCAGAAAAGGAAATTAAGTCAGCTCCTATTCTGTCTTGACATGTCTGGAATTCAGTTGACTGCGCCATAGTTTCAAGGGTCAGATTGGAGTAGATGTGCCAGGTTGAAAGAACAGACTTTTAAAAGTACGTTTAGAGAGATAATGAGATCATTGCTAAATATGGATTGTGGTGTGAGTTCAAAAGAGAACAGAATAAGAGTTCTTTGGATGATTGGAGGTGATGGCTAATAGATTAAAACATTTGCTGCAGGTCAAGCAGTAGCATGGTATATAAGAACTTTGATATAGAATATGCTACAAGAACTTAATACTATGTTAATTACCAAAGCAACCGCAATATGGATGTTAACTGAGCTGCTAATCTTTAGAAGCTAGTACCAGTGCAGCTTCTAAGGATTATGCCAGTGCTAAAATATTCTTTTACACTATATTTTAGTTTATAAATTTTTAAACTTCTTTAAAGATACCTGATGAGTTGTGGCTTCATTTTTGAGAAACATATCTAAGTTTTGCCTACATTCTTAAGAACAAAATCAAATGCTGCATTTAACTTCCTACCATTGTGTTCATTCCTTATCCGTGATCTCCTGTCAGTATTAAAGGAGCTAGTTAGTGTTCAGTGCTCAGTTGATTACTTACTGCCTTACTGGTTTTCCTTTGTCAGTTTGGCTCCGGAGGTTAAGGGATCAATTTTCTTAGTATTCAGACAAGGAACTCAAACCATTGAATCTGTCTTGTCAAAATCAAATGTCTCTTGGTAATTCTGAGTCTGTACATAGTGTTAATCATTTGAGTGTTTATGTGGTACGGGTATGTTTGTAATGTTTCATTCTATATGTCAGCCAATTTTCTAGATGCTCTTGCTCTTTTTAAAGCTGAAAGTTTCGTATCAGCTTTTAATTTCTGAGGCTAAATTTAAAATACTTTTATTTCACGGGAATTTCATAAGAGAAACAAACATATTACTTGTGACTCTATAGTAGACAGACTCTCAAATCTTGGAATGTTAACAGCTGCATTTCAGTACTTTACATTAAAATGAAAAAAAGAAAAAAAAAAGTAACCATATAATTATTATAATATCTGCAAAGCATTTTATACTTTTGTGTAGTTTCATGGGAAATATACTTTCTGATCTTAAAACAAACTTCTGAAGTAGGCAGGGTGGACATATTAGTCTTATTTTATAAATGAGAAACAGTTTAGCTAAATAATTTACCAAGCGTTGCATAGCTCAACCCTGCTGTAGCTTACATTAGACTCTAGCCCACCTCACCCAGTGTTCTATAAAATAGTATAACCAGTGACTGAAACTTACTATTTTAAGATATTATTTAAATCAACATATTGAAACATTAGAAAGATACCTGAAACTGAGATAAACATGCTGCTTTGGATGTTTGGTTATATTTTCTCTTTTGGTATTTTAATGGAGTTTTTTAAATGAAGTAAAATATTTGTAGTAGTTTCATTTAATTTTCCATATTTAATGAAATAAATACATTCATACATTTTTAAATAAAATGTTCCACTTTTTTTTTTTCTTTTTTTTTTTCCTTATTACCTTTTAGCTATTCTTTTCAGGTTGCCTGCAACAAAAAAGACCATCTTAAATTTCTCCAACTTGTATGAACTTTTAAACCTAGAAAATTGTTCAGTACCATTCTGTGTTTCCTCTAAAAACTGAGTTTTCACAATTTTGGATTTAGTAAAAGTGCATATTTATCATTGGATTATAAAGTAAAACAAACATTTCTAGAAAGTCTCTGGAAGTTTCATTAATAATAACAAATAAAGCTATGACTATGCTCTACATAAAAGTTTGTTAAAAAGCAAAAAGTGTTATTATGACAAATTAGTTCCTATCTCCCTTTACTAGCCATAATTCCATTTACCCCTTGATTCCCCACCGTGTTAGAAAGATATTTTATTGCTTTTATGTGTTTTAGACATTGTTACATTGACATTCAAACTTATCTTGCAGCTGCTGTATTAAAGTATGAAAATAATGTGATGAATATTCGACAGTTTAACTGTTCTCCACATCCTTACTGGTTGCCCAATTTTATGGATGTCTTCACATGGTCTTTACCATTTGTTGGAGAAAAAGGTATGATTTTTATTAAAAAAAAAAAACCAACAATTGTTTTATTACTGTTAGATATACTCCAGTTTCCTATCACAGGCACATACTTGCTAAAGGGAGCTGAAGTCTAGTTTCACTGTGGTTACAGCCCTGCTTATGTCAGTGGGTGTGGATATGAGAGCCTCGAAGATATTTTAGTTAGCTGTTTACAGCCCCCATATGAATGTGTCTGGGGGACTGGAAGAAGACTTATAAATAGCCCCATGTTGACTTCAGCTGTTGAGTGTTCTTTTTTTCTTTAGCTTAAATCTTTTACAAAGGTATGGAGGGATAGCTTTGCTTTGTAATGGATACTTTCGTATGTTTTAACACCAATTTGGGGGATGTCACAGCATTTCGTGGGAGGATTTAATAGGCCTCATTTGGGGCAATGCTCGTCATTTCATAGCAGTTCTGTACTCTGAGAAAAATGATAAAAAGAAATTCAGGTTCTAACCTAATGTTTCTTATCCTATATAGAAAATATGTATACAATTTTAATGGTAGCGCTTTTCTAATAATTTAGAGGGATACCTATTAGTATATACTTAATAGGCTTTTAAAGAGAACATAAATGGTATTTAAGAAATTTTGTTTCTATATTTTGTTCTAGTTCTGTAGAATTCTTAGGATTTCTTTACTTTATCACATTCTTCTTTTCCATTTAGTGTTAATTTTTCCACAAGGCAATCAATGCCTTACTTTCCATATGTGGAAAATAAGAGTATGAGAGTACAGACATGATTGTACATTTTGTTCTATATCCATCTCTATTTTTTCTCACCTCTTCCACCTTACAAAATGTTTCTTTCTGTTTGAGATATGTTACTTTTGCCAAGGCAATTTTTGGTTCTAAAATTCAGAGTTAATACTTAAACTGTGCATGGTACACAGATTTTTTTTTAGATTGCCTCAGTCTTTGTCAGTTACTCAGTAGGTCAAAATTAAGTTAATATGGAGATAGAATTACCTACTTTAGCATTTGAGAAGGGGGGCAGTAAAGGGCTTAGGTGCAAGGGATGCATTACACTTATAACCTTCTATCTTTGGTATATGAGAAATAGTTCAATCATAGCATCATCTGGCTAAAGAGAATTTAAGAATTCATCATGCTCATTTTCTACCTCCAGGCTAGACTGCAGCTCAACTATTTAAATGTAATATGAGTGAAACGGGGGTGGAGAAAGAGCAGGGAGGATAAGGTAGGAGGAAAATGGACATTTCATGGATTCTGATTTGATTCTTTGATGCTTCCACAATAAGGAAATATTTAATTATATATAATTTAAATGTTGATGTTCTGAGTGTTTAAACAAGGAAAGAAATAGAGATAATAGTTTTTGTCAACTAATGCACCTATGAAAAACCAAGACATCACAGAATTTTAGAACTCATGGTGAACTTAACAGTCATATAGTCTAACTCCTTTTGAAAGATGAGAAAATTTAATCTACTTTCTGTGGATCGCTCATAAGTGGAGATGGAGAACAGTAGATTTCTATCAGCCTTCCTACATTTGAAGTCTGCTACTAAGTGATCTGTTCTTTTTTTGCCACTCTAAATCATCTATTATAAGATCAGAACATATTCAAACCTTTTGACCATTTTTGTTGCTTTTCTATGGATCGTCTCTAAATTATTCATGTTTTTCTAAAAATGTGAAGCTCAGATTTGAACATTATGTACAAATAGAATCCTAACCAATGTTGAGCAGTCAGAAAATTTTCTCAAACTCGTTGCATATTTTTCCATTTTAATACATTTTAGCTGTTTAGACAGTCTTGACTACTTTTTTTAAATAGATTTTTTATTCTTTTTTTTTTAACTTTATTGGGGAACAGTGTGTTTTTCCCAGAACCCATCAGATCCAAGTCTAGTTGTTGTCATTCAGTCTTAGTTGTGGAGGGTGCAGCTGAGCTCCAAGTCCAGGCAACTGTTTCAATCTAGTTGCGGGGACTACAGCTCACTGGCCCATGTGGGAGTTGAATTGCTCAGAGCTCGCACTCTAACCAACTGAGCCACTTGGCCACCTGATCTGACTACTTCTTGTTTCTAATGAAAATTTTCATTTGGTGTGAAAAGCAGCAAATGATATCTCATTTGTTACACTCAAAAAAGCCAGTTTGGGGGTGGGGGTTAGGGGTTGGGTGGGAGCAAAAAACAAAAAAAAAGCTAGTTTGACTCTGATCTAGTTCCTGGGAAGCAAATAACCTAAGCCAGAGCTTTCCTGAGAGGCTGGTTTAATTTTTTTATTTTATTTATTTATTTATTTATTTATTTATTTATTTATTTATTTATTTTTATTAGTTTTAGGTGTACAACACAATGCAATAGTTATACTCTTTACCCCCCAAAGTGAAAATCCCCCTCCCCCAGTTCGCCACCCCACTCCCTCCCCATATCATACATATCCATCACAACTCCCTTGACTCCCCTCCATAGTATACTCCACATCCCGTGACCATCCACATATTCAGTTGCAGTTGGCATACAATACTATACAACATCAGCTTCAGGTGTACAGTGCAGTGATCAAGCCTCTTCTCCATCCATGAAGTGGTCTCCCTAACAAGACATGTGACTATCTGACACGCCACAAAATTTTTACATTATTATATTCCCCGAACTGTGTTTCATATCCCTGTGGCAATACTGTAGTTGTCTATTTATGCTGTCTAATCCCTTCCCCTTCCCCCCCTCCCCACCCCCCTCCCAACTAGCAACCCTCAGTTTTTCCTCTATATCTAGGAGTCTGTTTACTTTGATCGTTCACTCAGCTCTTCAGACTCCACACACAAGTGAGATCACATGGTACCTGTCCTCCGACTGACTTATTTCTTGCAACATAATAGTCTCTTCACATTATCAATTACATTCCCAGAACTGCCCCCATATCCCTGCGGCAACATTGTAGTCCCACATACACTGTCCAAAACCTTCCCCCTCTCCCTCTTCCCCACTCTCTCACAGCCAGCAACCATCAGTTTTTCCTTTATATCTGCTTGATATGACTTCAATCTTCTTAAATTGTCTCTCTGGGTTAGCTTGTTTACCCCTTTCTTTTGTTTAAAAAAGCCCTTTTAACATTTCTTGCAATGCTGGCTTGGTGGTAATGAATTCCTTAAGCTTATTCTTTTCTGAGAAGCTCTTTATTTCTCCTTCAATTTTAAGTGATAGCCGTGCTGGGTAGAGCAATCTTGGTTGTAGGCCTTTATTTTGTGTCACTTTGAATATCTCCTGCCACTCCCTTCTGGCCTGCAGCATTTCTGTAGACAAATCAGCTGTTAGTCTAACAGGAGTTCCTTTGTATGTAACCTGCTGTCTTTCTCTTGCAGCCTCTAGGATTCTGTCTCTGTCTTTAACCTTTGCCATTTTAACTATGATGTGTCTTGGTGTGGACCTGTTTGAGTTCAGCTTGTTTGGAACCCTCTGCACTTCCTGGGCATGTATGTTGATTTCCTTCACCAGGGTAGGGAAGTTTTCAGTCATTATTTTTTCAAATACATTTTTGACCCCTTGCTTCTTCTCTTCTTCTGGTATCCCTATGATTCGAAGGTGGTTGCGCTTCGCCTTGTCCCATAGGGCTCTTAAACTATTTTCATTGTCTTTTAGTCTTTGGTCTTTTTGCTGTGCCAACTGGGTGAGTTCTGCTATTTTATCTTCCAAATCGCTGATCCACTCCTCTGCTTCATCTATTCTACTGGTGATTCCTTCGAGTGTGTTCTTCATTTCAGTTATTGTATTCTTTAGTTCTAACAGGTTGTTTTTTATGGTTTCCCTATCCTTCTTTATGTCCTTGCTGAGTTCCTTAAACATTCTTATCGTCAGTGTTCTAAACTCTGTCTCTGAAAGATTGGATCCCTCTGTTTCATTTTGTTCCATTTCTGGAGGTTTCTTCTGATCTTTTACTTGTGACATGTTTCTTTGTTTCCCCATTCTGGCTGTCGCTCTGGGATTGCTTTGATGTATTAGATAGATCACCAGGAGAGCCCTGACTGGATCACGCAGGCACACAGCTCATGGCCCAACACTCCCCGGAAAACTCCCAGTCTCAGCCTGTCCCAATCAGCCGCTTGCAGATCAGGCCGAGCAGCCCGACAACCAATCACCAGCCTGGCAACTCTGTAAGCACAATGCGGAGAGCGGGACCCGAGGCGGCTTGCGCACTCCCGGGTCTCAGTGCGCAGCCTGTTGGAGCCAGATCACTCCCACTAGGCGTTTCTCTGGCAACGCAGCAGAAGCCGAGCGGAGTGTGGGGATCCGAGGCGGTTCGCGCACTTCCGGGTCTCAGTGAGCAGCGTGTTGGAGCCGGAGGGCACCCGCCCTGCGTTTCCCTGGCAACGCAGTATAAGCCGGGCGGAGGGTGGGGATCCAAGGCCGCAGGCGCACACTCGCACGCGCACACACACACACGTACTTCTGCGCCAATTCCACCAGACCAATTAGGTCTCGGACCTGATCCTTCGTGAAAGGGCCCAAGCATGACAAAATGGCGTCCTCCCTACACCACTCGCGTGCAGGCTCCACACCACGGGAACAACAGTCCAAAAACCTCCAGCCTTTGCACCAAAGGTGCTCAGTTCTGTCCGTCCCCGCAGGCTCCCGGCTCACACAGCCACTCCCTCCACCAGGAACCAGTTAAGTGCTCACCGGCGAGCAAGCCCGGGCGCCGGCCCCACTGATTCTCCGGCCCCACTGATTCTCCAGCCGCTCTTAGCCTCACTGAGCTGAGCAAAGAGAGTCCTTACTAATTTTCTGCCAGCT
Source organism: Aselliscus stoliczkanus (assembly GCA_033961575.1). NCBI lineage: Eukaryota > Metazoa > Chordata > Mammalia > Chiroptera > Hipposideridae > Aselliscus > Aselliscus stoliczkanus. The sequence goes on from CM066729.1 coordinate 133,809,913, forward strand.
ATCTTAGAACTTCTCTTCCTGGCAAAGGAGCTCTGGGCTGGTGAGCTTCGTGTGCGGCCGGAGGGTCTCTCCCCCAACCGGAGAAGCCTCTCCACAGCTGGGACCTCCCTCACGGGGTTTGCCCTTTCTCGTCTCCGCCCATCCTACCAGACCTGACGCGGCTTCCTCTTTAAGTTCTTCGTTTAGTGGTTCTGTTCCTCCAGTGTTCCAGGGACCTCCAGGGTTGAATGCTGTATAATTTGCTTGTAATTTTGGTGTGATCCTGGGAGGCAGTTAGCACAGCGTCTGTCTATTGCGCCATTTTACCGGAAGTCCAGCTGGTTTAATTTTAAAGTTAGAAAAATCAGGGATGGCCGGTTAGCTCAGTTGGTTAGAGCACAGTGCTCTCATAACACCAAGGTTGCTTGTTCGATCCTCGCATGGGCCACTGAGATGCGCCTTCCACAATTATAGATTGAAACACCTACTTGACTTGGAGCTGATGGGTCCTGGAAAAACATACTGTTCCCCAATTAGAAAAAAAAAAAAAAGTTAGAAGAAAGCAGTGTTTTTTAACCTTTTGGGGGCTTTTTATTTCATTTAAAAAAAAACCCAAAACAACAAAAACTTACGTTGCTAAATTTCCAACATATACAAAGGTAGAGTGAATAATATGATGAATTCCTGTGTACTAGTTACTAGCTTCGACAGTTGTCAAATTATGGCCAATATTGTGTCATTTATATCCCCATGCACTGTTCCTCATCCCACACCTCAATTATTTTGAACCAAATCCCAGCTATTTTTTTTTTTTTTTTTTGGTATCTATAAATGTTTTAGAATGAATTTCTAAAAGTAAGGACTTTCTAAAATTAAAGTTAACTACACAAAAACATTAATTTCTTAATACTAAAACCCTTGTGAGAATCTGATGAAAGTTACAAACTTTTGCTCCAGAAAACTTTATGTACAAATATATTTACATCTGTACATACACAACTTTTTCAGGACACTCATAGGTCTGAATTCAGTTGGTTACCTTCCCTTAGGTTTATTGGGCCCAATTTAAGAATCTCTATTCTAGAGGATCCAATATGGTGTGATCTTCATAGAAGTTCATCCATGTAAGATTTATTCATTTATTAGATATCTTTTGAATGTGTTTTATTCAAGATGCTTGGGATTTAAAAATACAAGTAAGTTAAGGGTCTTGGTAGAGTAATAGGGGACTTAAGCTACATAAATAATGATAAAAAGTAATATGGTAAGCATGCTAAGCAAGCATAGTTTTATAGGAATTAAGAGGACAGAGGAGAGGGCCAACTGAGTGGCGCATTGGTTAAGAGCTGGTTTGGGGACGCCAGCGGCCCCGGTTCAGATCCCACATATGAGGGCCAGTAACACTGCCCCCCACAGCTAACAACAGCTCCACCTGGAGCTGGGCTGTGCGAGCCCCAGCGATGGTGTGGGCTGCAGCCCCTGCTGCAGTGGGCTGCCATAGGCTACAGTGAGTGCCCTGCAGCCAGCGTGAGCGGCTGGCAGCCAGCCTTGAGCTGCCAATAGCCGCGGTGAGCAACGTCCAGAGGCCGGCAACCCATCTGCCTCATCTGGGAAGAGCGCAAAGACGATACCAACATGGGCCAGTGAAGCAACATCCTCCGCAACTAGACTGAAGAACAAAAAGCAACTTGTCTGTTCCCCTCCCTGATTCCCCAATGCTGTTCCCCTCCCCCAATCCCCAATAAAATCTTTAAAAAAAAAAAGAGGAGATTATTATGTATCAGAGAATTAAAGTAGCATTTGAACTGGGTCTTGAAGAATGGTGGGATTGTGCTGGTAGATATGGGTACGAGAATGCTAGCTAGGTAAGAGAACTTCCCAAGGATGATCCTGAGAGCAAGAAAGCATAAGGTCACTGACAGATATCAAGGGGCTTAATTTGAGCAGCAAGTAAATATATAAAGGACAGTAGTGAAAAATGAATGAGAAGTTAAGTCAAGGCTATATCATAAGGATCTTGATCACCACACAGAGAATTTGGAACTTTGATAAATGGTGGGAAGCAATTGAAGCAGAACATGACCACAGTGGTTATTTAGAACAATTACTCTAGTGAAATGGACTGGAAGGAAGGCTAGAGGTTGGGAGACCTGATATAAACTCCATCAGGAGGCCGGCTGAGTGGCTTGTTGGTTAAGAGTTGCTTGGGGGCCGGCCAAGTGGCACATTGGTTAAGAGCTGGTTTTGGGATGCCAGAGGCCACGGTTTGGATCCCACATATGAGGGCCAGTGACACTGCCCTCTACAGCTAACAACAGCTCCACCTGGAGCTGGGCTGTGTGAGCCCCGGCAACGGTGTAGGCTGCAGCTCCTGCTGCAGTGGGCTGCCATAGGCTACAGTGAGTGGCCTGCAGCCAGCGTGAGCGGCCGGCAGCCAGCGTGAGCTGCCAATAGCTGCGGTGAGTGACCATCCAGAGTCCGGCGACTGATCTGCCTCATCCGGGAAGGCAACTAGACTGAAGAACAAAAAGACAGCAACTTGTCTGTTGCCCTTCCCCAATTCCCCAATGCTGTTTCCCTCCCCCAATTCCCAAATAAAATCTTAAAAAAAAAAAAGAGTTGGCTTGGGACTCCAGCTCTGAGCAGCAGGGCCCTGGTTCACATCCCACATGAGGGCCAATGATGCTGTGCCCTCTACAACTAAGATGGTGAACAACAGCTCGACCTGCAGCTGGGCTGCTATGAATCACCGGTGATGGCATAGGCCGCAGCGGGCTGTTGTGAGCTACCGTGAGTGGCTGGCAGTCAGCGTGCGCGGCTGACAGCCATTGTGAGCTGCCGTGGATGGCTGTCCAATGGCCGGCGACCGACTGCATCACCCAGGAAGAGCACAATGACGATACCAACATGGGCCAGTAAAGCGACATCCTGCACAACTAGACTGAAGAACAAAAGGACAGCAACTTGTCTGTTCCCCTTCCCCGATTCCCCAATGCTGTTCCCTCCCCCAATTCCCCAATAAAATCTTTAAATAATATATAAAATTAAAAATAGAAGGCTCCATCAGGAGTCAAATGGAAACATAATGAAGCTCTGGTACCATTAGGAATGGAGAGTAGGAGAGAACCACAACTACAGTAAAAGAATCAGTGAGATTTAACAAGATGGCATGTTTAAGGGGAGGGAATGGTTTAAGATAACTTAGATGTTTTGAGTCTGGTAAAGATAGTGACATTAATACCCTCTGATGAAAACCCCTGTTATTCTAGCAACCCTTCTCTCTGGTTATAGCTGTTCTTCATCTTCATTGAAATCCTTACGCCTTTGACCATGTCATTTTCTTATTAGATCCTTCCTTGCCTCTGTTTCTTCTTAACCCTTAAACTCCTTTCTCTCTTGTTTTCCTATTTTATTTGTCCTATAACTCAACTCCAGTTAAGTCCAGCCATGCATTTCCTCCATTCTTGCAATCAGGATAAAAAGCACTGCTAGAGATATTTATACCACCCTTTGATTTTTAGCATTAGCTGGGCTCTCGATAATACAAAAACATCCTTTGTGTTATTAGTCTGCTTTCTCACCCATTTCCTTTATAATATAGTCTAAATTTTTATCCTTTTTTTCCCAAAGACTTTCTTTTTCCAGCCATTTCCCTCACTCTCAGAGAAAACACATACCATTAGTGGGAGCTTTCTCTACTTATTGTTCCCCTGCTTTATAAGCTGCACTCATCTTGAGTTCTTGTCTTGGTGTCCCTAGAGTCTATTACCCTTCCACTTTTTCAGGAAACTTGCTTCATCCATTACGTCCTCTATATCAAACTTTCTCTACTAAGCACTTTAATAAATTGTTCAAATCTTTTTTTTTTTTTTTTTTTGAGGGCAGTGTCACTGGCCCTCATATGTGGGATCCGAACCGGGGCCGCTGGCGTCCCAAGCCAGCTCTTAACCACTGCGCCACTCGACCAGCCCTGTTCAAATCTGTTTGATTTTTTTTTTTTTTTTTTTAAGATTTCATTGGCAAATTGGAGCAGTGTTGGGGAATTGGGAAGGGGAACAGCCAAGTTGTTGTCCTTCAGTCCTAGTTGTGGAGGACGCAGCTAGCTCAGCTCCCAAGCCCAGTCCTCATCCAACCGCCCATCAGCTGCTCATGGCCGCTCAGCTCAAGGTGCTGTGTTCAATCTTAGTTGCGGGTGAGCGTAGCCCACAATTGGGAGTTTAACCAGAAACCTTATTGTTAGGAGCATGTGCTGTCATCAGCTGAGCCATCCTGCCACCTGTTGGCACCTCAGCGGCAGCTCACCTTGGGCACAGTTCACTAGCCCACGTGGGAATCGAACCGGTGACTGTTGCTCAGAGCTCTTAACCAACTGAGCCACTTGGTTGGCCCTTTTGATCTTTTTTTTTTTTTTTTAAAGATTTTTATTGGGGAATTGAGGGAGGGGAACAGTGTTGGGGAATCGGGGAAGGGGGACTGACAAGTTGCTGTCTTTTCTTCAGTCTAGTTGTGGAGGACGTTGCTTCACTGGCCCATGTTGGTATCGTCATTGCGATATGCCTGGATGAGGCATATCGGTTGCCGGCCTCTGGCTGGTCGCTCACCACGGCTATTGGCAGCTCACTGGCTGCCGGCCACTCACGCTGGCTGCAGGCCACTCACTGTAGCCTATGGCAGCCCACTGCAGCAGGGGCTGCAGCCTACACCTTCGCCAGGGCTCACATAGCCCAGCTCCAGGTGGAGCTATTGTTAGCTGTAGAGGGCTGTGTCACTGGCCCTCATGTGGGATCCGAACCGTGGCCTCTGGCATCCCCAAACCAGCTCTTAACGAATGCGCCACTCGGCCGGCCCCCTTTTGATCTTTAAATAAAAAATAAATGCGGGTCGGCCGAGTGACGGACGCAGTGGTTAAGCGCTGTCTTGGGAAGCCAGCGGCCCCTGTTCGGGTCCCACATATGAGGGTCAGTGACACTGCCCTCAAAAAAAAAAAAAAAAAAAGGAAGGAAGGAAGGAAGAAAGAAAAATAAACGACATTTACCCTTACCTGATATCCTTGTTTGGCTATTACTATGATATTACTCTGTTGCCTTTCCTTCACAGATATGCTTCTAGATGAAAAGGACTATAACTTAAAAGCTACTATTTAGAATGGCTTCTGGTAGCTTTCAAGATAAACCTTAACCTGTCACACAAGGTTTTTGGACCTTCCCTACTTTCTCTTGAGCCTCATTTCTTGCCTTTGTTTTTCATCTCCTTTATGTTCCAGCCATAGCACAGCACAGCCAATTTCTTAAATGTGCTGTACTCTTTAAGTTTCATGCCTTCATACTTCATATTTTTTCATAACAGTCTTATTGAGATATCATTCACATACCATACAATTAACCTATTTAAATTGTACAATTCAATGGTTTTTAGTATATTCACATAGTCATGCAACTATCACCACAGTCAATTTTGAAACATTTTCATAATCCTCCCAAAGAAACCCTGTGCACTCACTCCCCACATTGCTCTACCTCTCCTTGCCAGCTCTAGGTAACACTCATCTACTTTCTGTTAACATAGATTTTCCTATTCAGGACATTTCACGTTAATGGAACCATACAATATGTGGTCTATTATGACTGGCTTTTTTCCATAATGTGTTTGTGGTTCATCCATGTTGTAGCATGAATCAGTATTTCATTCCTTTTCGGGACCAAGTTACATTCTATTGTATAGACATACCACCTTTTGTTTATCCATTCCTCAGCTTGTGTATATTTGGTCCTTCCCACTTTTTGACTATTGTGAATAATGCTGCAATGAACATTTGTGTGGATATATGTTTTCATTTTTCTTAGGTATGGAACTGGGAGTAGAATTGCTGGGTCATATGGTAACTCTATGTCTAATTTTTTTTTTTTTTTTTTTTTGAGGGTAGTGTCACTGGCCCTCACATGTGGGACCCGAACCGGGGCTGCTGGCTTCCGAAGCCAGTGCTTAACTACCGCGCCACTTGGCCGGCCCTCTATGTCTAATTTTTTGAGGATCAGCCAAACTGTTTTCCAAAGCAGCTGTAACATTTTGCGTTCCCACCACCAGTGTGTACTGGTTCCAATATTTTCATATCCTTGCCAACTGTAGTTCTTATGTATCTTTTTTTATTATACTCATCATATTGGATATGAAGTTGTCTGTCATTGTAGTTTTGATTGCATTTCCCTAATGAATAATAATTTTGAGTATATTTTCATGTGCTTATTGACCTTTTGCATATCTTCTTTGAAAAAATGTTTATTTAAATTCTTTTTTTTTTTTTTAAAGCTTTTATTGGGGCATTGGGGAAAGGGAACAGCCAAATTGTTGTCCTTCAATCTTAGTTGTGGAGGTCACAGCTAGCTCAGCTCCAAGTTCAGTCACCGTCCGGCTGCCCTTTGGCAGCTCCGGACGTTCAGCTCAAGGTGCCATGTTCAATCTTAGTTGCGAGTGGGTGTAGCCATCATCCCATGCAGGAGTTGAACTGGCAACCTTGTTGTTAGGAGCATATGCTCTCACCAGCTGAGCCATCCTGCCACTTGTTGGCAGCTCAGCAGCAGCTCAGCTCGGGCGCAGCTCACTGGCCCATATGGGAATCGAACTGGTGACCCTGTTGCTCAGAGCTCACACTCTTAACCAACTGAGCCATTCGGCCTGCCCTATTTAAATTCTTTATTCATTTTTAGTGGACTGTTTCTCTTAATATTATTGAATTGTAAGAGTTCTTTATATATTCTAGATGCAAGGTCCTTATCAGATACGTGATTTGCAAACATTTTGTCCTGTTCTGTGCATTTTCTTTTTACTTTCTTGATGGTGCTCTTTAAAACACAAGAATTTTAATTTTGTTGAAGTTCTATTTATTTTTTTCTTTTGTTGCTCATGCTTCTTGTGTCATGTTTAAGAAACCATTGCCGAGGGGGATGGGGATGAGGGAGAAGGGGAAGGGATTAGACAGCAAAAATAGGCAACTACAATATTGCCACTGGAATATGAAAAACAGTTTGGGGAATATAATTAATAATGTTGTAAATATTTTGTGGGATGTCAGATGGTCATAGGTCTTGTTAGGGAGACCATTTCATGGATGGAGTAGAGGTTTGATTACTGCACTGTATAACTGAAGCAGAGGTTGTATACCTACTGTAATTGAATATATATATATAGAGAGTCAGAGGCAGAGTAATAGATATATATGATATGGGGGGGGGAGTGGGGTGGCGAATTGGGGGTGGGGGTTGTCACTTTGAGGGGTAAAATGTATAACTATTGCACTGTGTTGTACACCTGAAACTAATTAAAAATAAATAAATAAATTATTAAAATAAAAAAAAAAGAAAAGAAACCATTGCCTAATCCAAGCTCATGAAGATTTAACTCTATGTTTTCTTCTAAGAGTTTTATAGTTTTAGCTCTTACATTTAGGTCTTTGATCCATTTTGAGTTAATTTTTGTATATAGTGTGAAGTAGGGGGTGGTCCAACTTAATTCTTTGCATGTGGATATCAAATTTCCCTGCACTATTTATTGAAAAGACTGTTCTTATCCCACTGAATTGTTTTGGCACCCCTGTTGAAAATCAGTTCACCTTAAATGTGAGGTTTTATTTATGGACTCTCAATTCTATTCCAGTGAGCTATATGACTACTTCATACTCTTTCTAACTTTTGTTTAGAATGCCTTATCTTCCCTTTCCACCTACAAACTCCTACTTCACGATTCCTCTATTGAAAGCCTTCCTTAGGGCTGGCCGAGTGGCTCAATTGGTTAAGAGCTCAGAGCTCTGAGCAACAGGGTCGCTGGTTCGATTCCTGTCCCGAGCTGAGCTGCCAACAGGTGGCAGGATGGCTCAGCTAAAAAAAAAAAAAAAAAATTAAAAAAAAAAAAAAGGGAAAGAAAGCCTTTCTTTCCCCAGCAGGTCTTATGCATACCTCTACAGAGTTATAGCATAGTGCTCACCACTCTGGGGTGTGTGTGTGTGTCCTGCAGTAGTTAGTAAGCCTTTGGAGAGTAGGGACTGGACCTTTTATATCTGAATCCCAGAGCTTTAGTGCAGTGCCTGGTATGTGGTATGCTATTAATATGTTTATAGGAGGAATAATAGGGACAGCATTGAATTTTGTTTTGAATGTCTTCATTTCTAAATGTTATTAGAACATCCAGGGGCTAATATTGATTAGGCATTTTTATTTATTTATTGAAATTTTTATACTTTTTTTTATTTAGTCATTTGTCAGATATTTATTGGATGCCTGTCATGTGCCAGGCACTGTGCTAGACTCTGGCGATACAGTTGCAAACAAAACAACACCCTGCACTGATGAAGCTTTTAGTCTAGTAGGGAAAACAGACAGTACACAGGTAGTTTAAGATGGTTGCCAACAAAAACAGCAAGGAAATTCAGACTCTGAAACAGAGGTCAAGACTGGTGATAGAGAATTTGGAATCATCTTCCAAAAGGTGGCCCTTTAAACTGGATAGTATTGGATGGAATCACCAAGAGAGTTGAGCATATAGAAAGAACAGGACAGCAGAGAGAATCTTCAGAATATCCAAGTTTTGGGGAAAAATGGTCTAGAAGGTAAGTAAAACCATGAGTAGAAACCAAGGGAAAAGAGAAAGAAAAAATATGTAGAATGGGAAAGGTGGAATAATTCTAAAAAGAACCATGGTTTCAGAGTTAGTCATTAAGTCTTAAGAAATAAGTTTCAGAGTTACTGGAGCCAGTTTTTAAAAAATTTGAGTCCTGGAACTTTTTTGCAACAGTGGAACTGTGCCATAATTTTTTTCTTACTCCTTAATGCTATATCCATAAATGAATTTAAATGTATATAATTTAGATTTTTAAAGATCTCTGTTCTTATCTCTGTAGGGATTCTTTTTATTTTTTCTGAGAAACCTGGAAACTTATTCCATAAAGAATCTTTCTCAGACTTGTTATCCATTAAGTTTCTTTCATTTTGAAGGCCTTTATATCTTTGAATTCCATCATTCCTGATATCAGAATGTGTTAGTCTTCTTGGGTTAAAAATCATTTGACAACTTATATGAATAGTTACTGGTATACATATAGACAGTTAAATATGGGCAGCTAATGTGTAACTTTTTTTGTGTTTTGTTTTTGGAATAGTGACAGAAATGTTGGTAAATGTTCTGAGTATTTGCTCTGATGATGAACTGATGACTGAAGGTGAAGACCAGTTTGATGGTATGATTATTCATTTTACTATTTTTTTATTGTGAAATGGTATGTTTTTAGCTGCCTAACTTCAGTACGCAGTCCTTTGCAAAATATAGTCATTACTCTCAAATGACTATGCTGTTTGATAAGTGACAAGTCACTTTTTCAGATATTACTTACTTTGAGATTTTTCAATAATTTTAGTGATTTTATTTATTTTTCTGTTTGTATGGGAAGACGAATTTTGGGGAAGGGGAAATTTGGAAAAAAGAACAGAAGGAAAGGAAAACTAAAGTTATAAAAGGATGTGGTTCTTCATGAATATGGACACTGCTTAGGGAAGGAAGGATAAAAATGCTTTTTGTTTCATTGGGATAGTATCAGTGTACTAGAAATATACCTGAACCCCCAATGTTGCTGTTACTTCTTCATTCCAAAAACCAAAATAGGCTGTCCCAACTTATAAGTGGTTGTGTTCCAAGAAACCACTTGTTAGTTTAGTTTGAGATTCAGAAAGCATTTTTTTCCATGGAAACAAGATTATATGTGGTTGTTAGTTCTTACGTCAGCCAACCAGCCTATGTACCTAATGTGCATTTATAGTGTAAATTAGTACCATAGAAACAAAATGCCTTTTATTTTTCTGTTTTGAAATTCTTATTTAAGACTTTTTAATTTCAATTTTTATTTAAATTTAGTTAACTGAATAAATAAGGACATAAACAACTTGTAAGCTGAAAACTCTTTCTTTCCATATACCCTTCACATCTTTGTTGTAGCATACTTTTTCATAGTTATAATCAGTATACAGATGTTTCCATGTATTAAACATGGTGTACATATTCATAAAATTTAATAGCTACATTTTTCTAAGTATATTAATATATAAGCATTTAAATAGTTTATCTCATTTTGTTTGGCATTTGGGTGGTTTAAATTATCTTCATTATGAATAACATGCAACAAATATTTGTACGATAGTTTTTGTTCTTGGAATAAGTTTCTTGAAGAGAATTACAAAGAATGTAAGTTTTAGCTTCATTATTTTAGCTATGAACTGTCAGCTAGATTACTTTGCAGAAGAATTGGACCAGAAGTACTTCCAGCAACAAATCCATAGACCTATTTCTCCACAGGCCCACCTCATTGGGTTTTGGTCATTTTTACTTATTTTGCTTGGTGACTGTATATTAGTAAATTACAGTTGGTTTAATTTACATTTCCTTGTTTTCAGTGATGATAACGAAAAAATTACTATCTACTTTCCCAACTGTGTAAGTGACCCATTTCGATAGACCACTTATCAAGTAAAATCTGAGTAAAAACTAGTTAGATATTTCTCTGCCTACAAAAAGGTTTGATTCTTAAATGCTGCTGTAAGCCCATTTGTTGAAAATACAAAGTAGCTGTGTGCAAGTGTCCGCTGTTGCCATCTTTTGGTGGCAGGCAGAGATGTGCTTTTAGTCTGTCTTGTAGTTTTGTCAACTGAAATGAATTATTTATATCAGTTGTTTTTTTGGTTCAGATAATAACCTTTAATGAATAATATTTATTTTTCTTTATTTTAATTCTGTCTCATTTTCATATTTGTGTAGAAGCTTTTAGTTCTAACATATTTCATCATACCAATCTCTTCCATAAAAATTTTAAATAGCTTTAATTAAGTATTTATTTTTCTCTGTTCTGCTACCAACTTTGTAAGACTAGGTCTGGGTTCAGATTCTAGTTCCTTATAATCATTGTGTGGCCTCAGGCAAATTACTTAACCTTTCTGAGCCTCAGTTTTCTTCAAAATGAGGGTAATAGTACCTATTTCATAATGTTATAGGTATTGATATAATGACTGAAATAATTTTTGGCACATAGCCCGCTAATATTTTCAGATAAATTTTTCTGTTTATTTGTCAAATTCTGTGAAATATCAAGTAGGAGTTTTAATTGGTGTTTCATTTAATTTATATCTAAATCTTAGAAGTTTAAAAAAAATATTTAGTTGTCTAAATTGAGATCAAGATCTCTTACTCTGTATAATTAGTTCATTTGCTATAATTACTCCATTTAATATATTTACTACATGATTGTTATATTTAAAATTATAGTTTTTCTTTGAAAAAATCTGTTATTACCAAATTAAATTCACACTTCAGTATTTTATATTCTTTTTACTATTATAACTGGTATCTCTCTTAACACATTTCCTAACTGCATATAAAGTAATTATATATTTGTGGGTTTATCTTACATTCAACAACTTGGATTAGAAAAATTATTTCCCATGGTAATTTTTATTTTGTTTTCCTTAACTTAAAAATATGTCATTTGCGGGGGCCGGCCGAGTGGCACAGTGGTTAAGAGCTGGCTTGCCCCGGTTCGGGTCCCATATTTGAGGGTCAGTGACACAGCCCTCAAAAGAAAAATAAAAAATGTCATTTGCATAGGTCTGATATTACTTATTTTCTATATCGTTACCTTTTATTTCTTTTTATTCTTTAAAAGTTTGTATCAATATTGCTAATGATGTGTTAACTAGGAGTGGTAGTGCTTTAGTCCTCTTCCTATAATAAAAAGGAAAAAGTGTCCCTGTTATATCTAATATAGTACTTGGTTTAGATACCTATCATTTATATGAATATAGACACTGAATCATATTTTGGGATTCACCCAGGAATAAATATAAATTGTTATTATATTCCTTCTAATGAGATTTAATATGTTTTATCAATACTTTTCCTATCAATGATAAATTATGTTTATTTATCCACTTGTTATATCATTCTTACATTCCAAGAATGAACCACGCTTGATCATTAAAAAAGCAATGTATTTTAGTGGAAAGGGTCAATGGCTCAGGTGTCTTGGTGCTGCCATTATACTAGCTGTATAATTTTGGAAAAGTTACCTAACTTTTCAGGATCTTCTCATCCATAGACTAAGGGAATGGAGACAGTGAAAATTCCTTCCCACTCTAAAGTAATTTTAAAAATGGGTAGCACGATTTATGACTGTTTATTTCTATGGGAAAATACAGCTTCTTCATTTCTTCACCCTTACACTATCAAATATTAGGAACTGGAACTCCCAAGAAAATTTTAAGAATATGGGTCTGGGAGTATCATGGAGGAATGAGAGAGGTTTAGAGAAAGGACATTGAGGAATGGAGGCAAAGGGGAGGAAATTAAGATAGATACTAGGATGGAGTAGGGAAGAGAACTACTGAAACTAGGTTTATTTCCCTTCCTTATTCGTGTTTCTGTTTCTTCCTTTTAACTCTGTCCATCTTTTCTCCTTTCCTTCCACCATGGTAGCATGCCTTCTGTCCTTCTTTTCCTACTCGCAGTGGAACCATCCTATGGACTGGGCCTGGGGAGAAATCTGACTGAGAAAGAAAACTTTGTGATGGAGTGGGGATTGCTGTGGAGGCAGAATTAGGGTTTAGCTTTTCTGTGGGGAAAGGGGAGAGAGTAAGATTGGAGATTTCCCAGGGGCAGGAAGGAAAGCGTGGTTTTTCCATATTCAAGTTTGAAATTGGGTAAAGGAATAAGACTCTCTTTCTTGTTAAGTGATGGTCTTTGGTTTTTCTGTATTGTTTAATATATGTATGGGGTATTTTTAAAGGCAAATATTTGCATAAACATATTACATGTATAAATGCACATGGCATTCCTTTTAGATATAACATTTAATCACTAAAGAGAATTTTTGAATGCTGATTTCTGTGATATTTAGAATGCATACTGTTTATTTCAGATATTTATCTTCTATCTTGAGATTGGTAAAGGAAATACATAATTCATATGAGCTGCAGTTTTGCTAAAATAAATTTTGCATTTCCTATAATGGAATCATGTATCTCAGCATTAAAATAGAAAATACGGAAAGCCCAATGAAACATCTCTGCTGCCTACTTTTAAAACTGTTACTTGCTTTGAAACCATCTGTTGCTATTTCTGCAAAAAGATGTCTTTCTAACTCCTAGATTCTATTAGGAGCAGAAAGCACATACTGTTGACCTGCGTATGTGCAAAAGTTCTACAATTCAGATTCCAGAAATTGTGTGCTTTTGTTATTATGGAGTGTGGGAGGCTTAGCCTTTCCTTTATCGGGAGTGGGTGAGGATTTCCACTGAGGTAGTTTATAAAGTTACCTACATTTCTCTGTATATACTACAGATTTTGCAGATGTTGGTGTCCTTGAAGAACCACATGAGTTTGTATCTCATTTGTGTCATTACCTTTTACTTAACATACTTCCATGGGTGACACATTTCCTTAGGGTATCAATATAAATGTGCGATTGTTGTTAGCACAGTCTTTTATCAGTCTTATGTGTTTTACGTGTATTTTTCTGTCCCTAATTTGTCTACTTTCATCAAATATTATAGCCATTCTGTCCATAATTTCTTCTGAATACATATCTTTTAAGAAATCTTTCCTTAAGAGCTCTACACAGTGGCATCCCTCTTTTATTTGCCAGATCCTACAGTACTGCATTTTTCAAATTTCAAATATGAGGGCCTTCATTTTTCTCTCTTTCTTTCTACATTCATTCTTCAGTACCACTGCCAAGTTAAATCTCTATCTTTTTATTTGTCTCAACCACCTTTTCTCCATCATTCACTTCCTTTTTTCTGGACTCTCCATCTGAAGAACGGCTCATATATGGCAATAAAAAAGGTACAGACCAGACAGAGTAACATTGTTTTGAAATATGACTTCCTAAGTAATCCTCATGTCCATGTAAGTTAGCACATTCATTGAGTACTATTTATGCGGAGTCCTCTTGGGCCTGGTGCAAATTTAGTTTAAGCTGTATCTAAGTTAGAAGTTGATGTTTTTAGAAGTCATATTCCAAGATATCTGTCTTTCTGTGCATGGAAATATTTTTCCCTCTTTTTCATTCCTCTTGTTTTTAAATTTCATTCTTTTACTTATTTGTAATGTTTTGTACTTTTCCCTGCATGAGTAGGGGTGTTTGATTGTCTGTCTTATTCCCTAAAGTAATTTTACTGTGGATATTTACTTTAATATTATGCATGATGTGTTTGTAGATTGGTTTAAAATCCTGATTTGTACAATGTTTTTATATTCTAGTGAATTTTTAAATTTGAAATCAGTATAGTTTATATATCATTCAGTTTTACAGATATATAAATTCTTAAAATATGAATATACCTCATATAGCCATCTGCCTCCATCCCTGTATTCCTCTCCTAGCTATTTAAAAAGATTCTGTCATTTTTAAAGCAAAATGTTCATATTAATTTACTTGAAGAGAATTGGACTTAATGTTCTTGGACAAGCCACTTAGTAAACTTAATTTACTTGTCTATAAAATGAGGAGATTGAACTTCCTAATATCTCTAATGTCTCTTCAAATTCTAAAATTCTATGATTCTGAGACTTTTAGTAATTTTTTTCCCCGCATCTTAAAAATACATGTGTAGTGCCATGGTACCTGCACAGTTTTGAACTTGTTAAAGCTTTGGCTTCAGTGCTCATAATATTGCCCTTTAGAGCACCATAAACATGGTTGTGAAGCCTATTTTCTCTAAAATATGTCTTTCGTTTTCATCTTTGAAATTGGATTTCTTTTTCTGTTTCCTTGCAGGAAGGTCCAGTCATCATCTTAGTTTTTAATTATATGTATTTGTGGGATGCTTGAATTTTAAATGAGATGCTCTAGCCCAGAAGACTATGGTGGTTCAGCCCTTTTTGGTCTGGTGTCTTTAGCCTTTCCTTAACCTTCTCCTCAACCGTGGTGCTTCCATATGTGTGTTTTCATCATGTTGAAGCACAGTTAAGGCATTACACTCTTGGGTCCAGAGTGATTCTAGTTGCTATATATGAGATGACAGGACTGAGATTATTGTCCTTTTTGGAGGCCAAGGAAAGGAAGATATAACCTTTTAGTGTTTTGTCAGCCAAAGATCCAGTTATTTTGGTGTATTCTCTTCTGTGTCAGTGACAGGCAGCACAGCTAATCCTTTAGAATGAAGCATTAGTGATCCCTTAGCCATGTTTTTTTAGGGAGTCTTTTCTCATTGCTTACGTGCCTAGTGTAATACTTACCTAGGGATGTGAGAGCTTGTATATATTTGCATGACTTTAGAGGATACCTAGTCCACTAGGTGAAGATGTGCATTTTTGTTGAAATGCTGTTATGGTCCTTAGTTCTGGGTCACCTGCCCAAGTAGTTGCTTTATACCATTGTTTTTAGAGAGCAAGGAAGCTTACTTTGTCACAGTATGATGGGATATTTCCAGCCTGCATGTCAAAGGCTTTTGTAATAGTTAAACAAAAGACTATAGGCTATTACCAATTCTTGTCTGTTAGTCTGCATGTCATTCGCTTTTATGAGAATTAAGCAAAGATTCCAGGGTTGTTACCGTTTTCTTTTTGTTGTTGTTCTCTGGTTTGTGATACAGGTTGGGCTCTAGTTTCTTTCCCATTGCTGTTTTACTGATTTGTCAGTAGAATGAGAGTCATAAAGTTTGTGGGTTACTTTTCATTTGTATCTGTATCAGATTCCAGTATTAGACCGGTGCTGTGCTAAACATTGAAGGAATGAGAAGCTTTTTGGCATGAGTTCATCTAGTCTCCTCCATGAGAGCTGGTGGCAGGGGACTTGGTGTTGGTTCAGATGAGTGTGAAATAGGCTAATAGAATGGTACAAGTGTGAATGCCCTAAACTTGAGTCTTTCTTTCTATTTATTCCATTGAAAGTAGGTTCAGCTGCAGCCCGGAAAGAAATCATAAGAAACAAAATTCGAGCAATTGGCAAGATGGCAAGGGTCTTCTCTGTTCTCAGGTAATGATACATTTTCCTGATAATTTATAGACATTTTTGTACTTTGTTACAAACAGTGTACTGTTTGACATCTAATATAGTAGCATTCTTCCTATAAAAAAAGTCACACATGTGCATATTGAAGAGGGGAACACAGTCCCTTTGAAAGTTGGGGGTTTTGACCCTTATGATTATTATTGCTCACCTTTGGTATCTCTTGTCCTTCTGTGATGAAAGTACTAGGTGTACACATTGAAAATTACAGCAGTGTAAGAAGGAGGGGACACTTTTTAGAGTATTCCTGATGAACTTGCTCATCTGTATAGAAAGTCCCTTTTTCTGGAGCCACAAATTGTCTTCCTGGGATTAATTCAGGAAGACCAAGTTTAAGGGTGCACATAAATGGATCATTCTTAAAAATTTGTTTGCGAAAGTGATTATATCAGACATTTGAACTTTAAAGCATATGAAATACCATATTTTCTCAAATGTATAATGCCCACTGATGATGAATCTCACCATATATTTAATAAAGCTTTTCAGGAAAAACAATATATGCCTCAGTCATAAGGTATACCCTCATATCTGAAGCATTTAGAATGTGGAAAAACCTATGTCTTGGAATTGAGGAAAATATGGTAATAGCAGTGCATGTCATAAATTATATACATGGCCTACATCTGGGCACATCTTCTTTTTTAAACTAAGGTCTTGTTGGAAGTCTCTGATGTTTGTTGTGTCTCTCTGCTGTAGGGAGGAGAGTGAAAGCGTGCTGACACTCAAGGGCCTGACTCCCACAGGGATGTTGCCTAGTGGAGTGTTGGCTGGAGGACGGCAGACCCTGCAAAGTGGTAATGATGTTATGCAACTTGCTGTGCCTCAGATGGACTGGGGCACACCTCACTCTTTTGCTAACAATACACATAATGCATGCAGGGAATTCCTTCTGCTTTTTAGTTCCTGTCTCAGCAGCTGACAGGCAGAATACTATATGATAGGGAGCGTCTGATTAATAACTTAATAAGGGCAGAAAATTAATAGAATGGGTATTTGTGTCCATTGAAAACAATGGTCAGTCTCAGCTTTTCATGAAATGATATGGGAGCAGCTCATATCATAATGTCTGAAATATTTATTTATTTGTTTGTCTCATCCACCCTTTTAAAAGCCCCAGTTTCAGAATGTGAACCAAAGATATACTATATCGTATTACTAAAATGGAAATGTAATTCCAAGTTTCTTATTTTTTAATTCATGTAATTGTATTAGACTGCTTTTATTATCGGATACCTAATTTTAGAATTAACAACCTGCTTGGGCCCCAGAACATTACTTATGCACTTACTTGCCAAAAGACTTGTGCAAGGTTTTGTATCCTGGTAAATGATGCCAAAGTTTGTTTTCTGTGGTGTTTGTCAAATGTTCTATGTATAATTGACTGTCTGTAACATGCTGTTTCCTTCCTCTGCAGATGTAGCTGCTTTCCTAAATCTGTCTGTCTTTCTTTAGGTTAGCTGTATGTCTGTATAAGTATGTTAAATTAAATTACTCGATCAGACACTTGTCTGTCTTTTGATGTAGAAGCAACTTTGTAGCACCTTGTTTTTGAGGTTTGCTGCATTTGTTGCTGTACTCTGCATTCTGAACATGAATGTAACATTAGATATGAAGTCATTGTTATAAGGGGTTGAACTTAAATCCTGTAAGTCAAAATTGAAAGGGTGTTATTAAGTGTGCCTTTATTTTGCATGAAAATAAAAAGAATTATACGTAAAGCATTCCTGTAATCTGGCTCATTGAATATTTTATATTAAAAAAAACACCTAACTTTTTTTTGGCGTAAATATTTGTGTAAATACTGGGTTAACTTTTTGAAAGCCCATTGCAGATTAAATAGAAGAGAGTGTTGTGAATGTTATAGACTATACACAGTAACTCAAAGCCTAGACTTCTTTCCCTTGTAGTTGAAAAGCAAAAAATGTGATATGGAGAGCTTAATTTATGTGTTAGTGTAGCCACTTTTGAGAGCCCTCCAAGGGTCATTGCTCTATAGAAACAGGCAGCAACAGATCTGATGTTTTCCTTAGTTATGATTAATAGTTTCTTTGTGGTATTATAGTTAGTGAGTTCTTAAAGCAAAAAAATAGGAAATTTTAATTTAAATTTTTGAATAGAATTACATTAGATTGGCCTTTCACAATTTCATTTCACTCAGTCTCATAATAAATGCTTAAATATATAAATAAAAATAACTTTTCCTGTAGACAAATAATTCCTACTTGTAGTCTATACATGTTCTATTTTATATGTTATTGTGTTGTCTGCTACCACCAATGGCATATGTGAGAATTACAACTATGTTTTGAAATTGTAGTTTGAAATTTTTATTCTGAATGAGGTTCTCTTTTTAATTTTTTTTTAGAAAAACCTGCTTTTATTCTCTTTATATTCGTTGCTCTCCATTTTTCTTATTATATTGTAAACATTAGAAAAGTTAGCTAAAAAGACTTGATTAAAACAAGATCTTAAAACATTCATTCAATAAAAGTAGCAACAATGTTAATAGAAAAGGATGAATTTTAATAGTTTGAAAAATGTTATACCCTTCCTCCTCTGTTCAGAAAAGAAAAAGAAAACTGAAAGGGTCTCATCCTTAAATAAATCTACACTACAGTTGTCTCTCAGTTATCCTTGGATATATTATTACTTTTACGTTGTATCCACAGCAAACTTTTCTTTCAGATTTCACAATTAGCACCTGCTAATTACATGCTTTGTTGGCAGCTCAGCACTTCTATTTATTCTTAATTTGCATGCAGCCTGAAGTTCAGTCTTCCAACTTTGAAATCACCCCCAACTGCAGAGAAGGTTTGAAAGACAACTTTACTGAAGGGACTGTCTATTCCAGGCATAGAGTGAGTTACTGGCCAGTGCTGAGCTTGAGGGGTCCAACTTGGGAAACTAGATAGCTCCTCCTCCGTCTGCCAAGTGATGGCTCTTGGTAGTGTGGCTTAACCATTTGGTAGAAGTGTTTTCCCTAGCCTAAGAAAAACTCATTTTGAAACAAATAATAAAACTCATACAAAAGCTGCAACTTTGTGTTTTTTAAGTTTATCTAACATTTAAAATTTTAGTAGTCTTGTTTTCTGATGTGAATAAATGAGAATTAAGTATTGCCAAAAAGAAAACTTTTTTCAACTTCTAAGACCTCAGTCCTATTGTCAGAAAATAAAAATTTCTCATTAACTTTAAAGTTAATTTATGATTTTTTTTAATGTTTTTATAAGATGCACACTGTTTTGGAGTAGAACTTGATACTCTTATTTTCTGTGCATTTTACTCATGGAAATTTGATTGGGAGCTAGCCCTATAATGTACCTTGATCAAGACCTATGTGGGAAAATATGTGACCATCTCTATTTTAGTGTCAGGTTCCTCGTGATCATTTATCCTGTGTAGGATGGGGAACACAGTTTGAGACAGCACTATACTCAAACTTATTAAGGCCATGTCAAGATGCCCTATAAAACTGAAAACAAATAGAGAAAAAATAGCACCTTTCAGATAGAATTTTGCAGTTATCAGATCCCTTTCTTTCCAACTTAATGTTTAAATTTCAAATGACATTTCAATTCTAAGCATTCAAGTTTGACATAGTATGCAATTTTGAGTACGGTATCTACTTTGTGTTCTGCAAAGGATTTAGGAGCATTTAGAAGCCTCAGAAAAGAACAGAGTATAATTTGACCTAGAAAATGCCTTTACATATCAAATTAAAAGCCCATAGAATGATTTCAAAAGTATATTGTCTGTCCCATTTCATAACTTGAAAAATTTATTAATAGACTTTTATTTTATTTTTTTAAAGTTGCAGAAAAGGATTTTATTAGAAGTAAATATACATTTCAAAGAAGCAGAAGCAGGCCCGAGCAGTAGAGAGTGGCTCAAGAGCCTTTATTAGAAAAGAAAGTACACTCCAAAGAGTTTGGAGTGGGCCGAACAAAGGAAGCTCAAAAAGCCAAAATTTATTAATAGACTTTTAAACTATTGATACTCTCAAATAGATACTAATTCTTATAGTGATAAGTCTTTATTTTAAATTAATTGCCATAAATAATACAAGTTATAAAATAGTTCATATAAAATCACTTCTGTTATCACAAACTCTTTAAAAATATTCTGATTGGCATTTTATTTTTTCCTCATTCAATTTCTAAATTATAAAAGAAAACAGTCCACATTTTAAAGAATAGGAATTCCAAGACTGATCAAGTAAAGATGGGTCATTTATCCCAGTTTTCTCTATAGGCAAATTCCAAGAGTATTTTCTAAATATACTGGGCTAGATTTTTTAAATGGTGATTTATACAGTGGGTATACAATAAGTATGCCTGCTTTCATTTGTAATATAATTTAACAATTAAGGAAAATTAATTTTCCCTTTACTCAGTACCTATCCTATGTTTTTTGGGTCCTTAGTTCATTTTACTACCTGGTTGAGATCAACAAGCTTTTCTAATTTAGTCTACTTTAATTCCTTAGATTCATCAATGTCTTTTCACATTAAGGATAAAATTATCATTTCTAAATCATGTGTACTGCTAAAAGTTTGTTTCAGGAATGATTATTCTGATTGATCTTATTGTAGAAGAAGTAAAAAGAGAAGGGATGGAGCACTATTGTTCTAAATATTCTGAGTGTGTTCACTTCAGGCAAAGGAGAATTGGCAATATTGTCAGGCAATATTGTCCTCTGCAGTCTTTGGTCCTGGTTTTCAGTGAGAGACTATATAGTTTGAACCCAGAAATGAGCCAAAGGAATCTTTGACTACAAAATGTATGACTGAATATGTTGAAATTTTCTAAATGGGCCAGAGACAAGCTTTACCAAGAATGCATTTCTTATTTATATGACCTATGTCCATATCATGAAATAATTAGTATTTATTGCCAATAGGACCTCAGTTCTATCTCTTGGTTCTTCTCTAGTTGATAGCTGGGTTTAAAAAGATGCTCAGTAGCCTTTCTGTCTTCTTTGGAGAAGGCAGACTGTTAGTTCCTGAGGCAGAGTTGAGTTCATGATAAACAGAACATAAATGGATGTTTTAAAGGCTGTAGATGGTTAATACCTTTAGATATGTGGAACACCAATGTTAGAATAGAAAGGAAGTTCCTAGTGGACAAGAGGGGTCCTTTTAGGTTACACACAAAGAACTCGACAGAATTGTTCTACTTAGAGTAACTCACCATGTTTACTGCCCTTAAATTTCATTGTAACCATTCCAACTTTTGAAGCTTGTGCTTTGCCCTGTGAATTAGAAGCAACAGGAAAAGCGTTGCTGACTCTTCTATAGAGTTTGTATCTTAGCAAACCAACTGGTGATGTGTATAATTTCAGTTAGGCATGAAAGTAAAGAATCCCCCATTGGGTCTTCTGCTACAATTCTACCATCATAATTTCACCCTAGAGAATTTCCTTGTGATTGTGATGGATCTGATATAATAAACATGTTGGAAAATTCTAAGGCCATCAAAATACTGAATTCAAGATGGGTGATTAATGGAGTGCACTTGCTTAGGTGCTGAGGTGTCTGTGTTTACAGTAGGTCTGTGTGTTCTGTGCTCTGAGCGATGTTGTCATAGTGCTGTGTGTAAACTGTGCTGTGTCAGGAATTGGGGGATTGGATGGGGCTCTCTAATATGGTACGATTTATGTTAAATTGTAAATGATGATGTAGTGTGGGGTACTGTGATATTTTAAGTGATCATTGCCTTTTCTGCTGTACAATATGACCCTTCTCATCTCTCTCATTCATTTTGCATGCCTCTGCTCACTTCTGTACAGCCACAGTTGAGGCTATTGAGGCTGAAAAAGGTACGATCAGAGTCCTTGCGCTGGGCAGAGATCTGTGGTGTGTGGGTGGGCATCAGAGAAGGTCTTGGGGGGGTGTCTTACTCCTAGCTTGCACAGCCCAGGATGAATCAGACTCACTGACTCATCAAGTTTAAGTCACATTCCTCTTTTGTTTTGTTTTTTTTTAAGTCACAAGGACTGATTTCATAGTGACGAGCTGTTTTTTCCCCTTTTATAGTATAGTATGCAACTAGCATTTAATGTTCCTGAATTCTTTAGAGTGCAGCATGTTATGATCTAATATCATAGTATTTAAAGTTGCATATAAAGATCTGTGCCATAGTTTGCATGATTCTGTGCTACTCAGGTTATTTTTTTCCTAAGTGAAACCCCCTCTAGATAAAGGTTTGATTTGTTTTTACTCAGTTTCCAGTAATTCTCTGACAGTGCATAAGCTGTCACTATGATTTTTTTTTTTTTTTTTTTGCTGTAGTTTGGGCTAGTGTTTGCTGATAATATTGTATATATCATGTATTGATTGGCTTGATATTACACATTGCTAAGTGCTTTGCTGCCCAGCTGTTTATTTAGTTCACATGCACAGATTCTGAGTCCCAGGACTTCACATTTTAAAGCAACCTGATTGCAACCAATAGTGTGGAAATCTTTTCTATGCATATTTTAATAATGTAGGATGCATCATTCCAGATGAAGTACAAGAGAAACCATAAAAATTGGAGGAGAATTGCCATTTATTTTGATTTGGGTTTCCAAAGAACATGCAGTGAATGGCCAATGAATTAAAAACAACGTCTCTTAGGGCCAGCCGAGTGGCGCGGTGGTTAAGAGCTGGCTTGGGACGCCAGCGGCCCCGGTTTGGGTCCCACATATGAGGACCAGTGACACTGCCCTCAAACAAAACAAAACAAAACAAAAACCCCAAAGTCTCCTAAATATGAAATTAGAAGTACTTTCTGCTACCAGCCAAACGCGGATCTAACTCCTGGAGGCATTTCCCACCTTTTCCAAGTCATATTGGTGGTGATGGGGTGATGCTACCTTGACCTCCAAGATAGTTCTGATCTGCTAAATTTTTAACTTCACTTTACCTCTTTCTCCTCCGAAGCTCTTGGTACAGATTTGTATGTCGAGGGTTAACCTTGTTTAGCCGCCTCACTTGCCCCTACTCTCGATGCTGTCTTACTGTGATAGTCACTGGTGATGGTGATCTTGGGGTCTGAGGTAGGCCATAACTGGTGCATCAGAAGTCAGACTAGGACCCTGAGGCCATTGCCTGGAGGTTGACCTTGGGGCCAGGGGAGGGTTATTTTTGTGTTTTGGGTTTTTTTAAGGCTATGCTAACACTGTCATCTATGAAGCTATCGTATTTATAATTAGATTTAAATATTTCAGATTTTAAGGGGAAGTCTGGAATGTGGATAGGATTCAGTTAAAGTAAGATTTAAATGTTGCTATATAGAGCTAATTTCTTTCTTCTTAAAAATCATTAATTATGTTTTTGAAATCTCGGAAATGTCTTTCAATTACTGACTTATCAAATTTGCATTTTGTTAAGCAATACGAGGATTCTCTCCACCACATAGAATCTGCAGTTTTGAAGAGGCAAAGGGTTTGGATAGGATCAATGAGAGAATGCCACCCCGGAAAGATGCTGTACAACAAGATGGTTTCAATTCTCTGAACACCGCACATGCCACTGAGAACCACGGGACTGGCAACCATAGTGCCCAGTGACCCACGGCTTCCCAGGGACTCTCACATCTCGGGCCCCAAACGGACAGATCACCCGAGGAACTGGAGGGGTCGGCCAAGCTGACTGTAAATGTCACAGTCCCTCTGGAGAAACCATTGTGCTTTTGAGACCCCAGCCCCCTTCCTGGATGGAGGCTTGAGGGCCCTGGGACGTGTTGTGCTATCTGATCAGATTGGGTCATCGCTGCCAAGGTGGGGAGCAGTGAGCAAGGGGCTTGGGGCAATTTCCAGTGGAGGGGAACTACACCTCCATTTATGCTTGTGGTTCACACATTTAAGTTTACAAATGAGATTTCTTTTTCCCCTCAGTAGAATTAGATTTTGTTTTTCAACCATGACTTCAAATGTAAGCCTAAGAGCTAACATGGACTTTTTTCCCCCATGAAATGTCTTTAAAGGATGAATTAGCATGGTCTTAAAATACATTTCTGAGGTTACTAAACTGTATTTTGAATTATTGGCAAAATGCTGAGAAACCCAGTTCACATTTATACAAAATGCTGACCTCAGGTCTGTATTCTTAAATGTGGCTAATTCTGTAATATAGTCTTGGTATTTTTCAATTATGAATGCATCACCTATTTCTAGGCAGACTCTCTTACTTGAACACAGATCCAAAAACTAATTTAGAATCTTTTTGCCCAGGTGTTTTGAGATTTATACCCCAGAGATTTAAGAAGAAAACCTCCAAAATTTAAAAAATTATGAAGAATTACAGAATTACTCATTTAAGATACTTTAAAAGAAGTTTGTACATTGTCAAAGTAAATTTTAATTCAAATCATGTCTGTAAAACTTGACGTATTTTGTGTATGCATGTTTTCATTTTGCAAATATTTAATATATAGACCTATGATGTACAGGTACGACATGTATAGGTTACCTAGATGTTATGAGAAATTTTAGTTTATCGTGAGTACTCAAGTTGCTTAAATAGCCACCAGGATGATTTGCTGCTGGCTTTCTATCATTTTTATGTTTTGATGCAAAGGAAATTTTAAAATGTTCTGGAAGTGTTTTTGATGAAGCAATGCAACATAGAAGAAACAATGGTTCTGGTCAATCATTCAGTTGTTGTGGAAGCATAAAAGTCAAGACTGCATGTTGAACATTTTCTGTTGATAGTTACAGAACTGCTTGGTTAAATTCAATGGAACCATGTGCTAATTTTTCACAACTATTGACCTGTATTGATTGCCACTGTAGTTTGGTATTTCCCTTTACTCTGGTGGCCTGCTTCCCTCATGCCCTGGAATACAACTCAGAGCTCCAGGCAGCGGAACCATCTATTGTTTTGTTTGCCAGAAAGTGCACCCTGTATGGTCTCCTGTCTAAGTTGGAAATATTATGCATGTGCAGGACTATTCGAGTATTTTATAAACAGTAGCACACAATAAATTCCATGCATGGGCCGCTGCTCCTATCTCTGTGTTGGGTTTTATTTGGAAGATGTAGTCTGATTTGACCTTCTCATGCAAATCAGAAAACCCTGGTAACAGAACTGGGCTATATCCTTGAGAGATTATGTCATGGATAGTTTGTGGTAATTCAATTAATTAAATTCTTGTCTTCATAAATTTTTCTTTTTCTTTTTTTTTCAAATTTTGGTTACTCTTGTTTTACATGAGCATTGGTAGCTGAGCACAAGAGAAGGACTGGGTACCTGTTATAGGCCTCCTAAATCTTAATATTTAAAATCACTGTTTCACTTAACTTTTAATTAAAGGAAAATGTTATTGTCTAGAATTTTGTTACAGTAGTATTGGAAATTTATTGGGTGTTTTCACAATAAGAAAAAAAGATACTAGTGATAGTACATTTTCCTGATACCATATTCCTTTATTTTTTGCCGTGATCAAAATAAGTATAGAATTTTGCAAATTAAGGGAAATTAGAATATTGCTCAACATTTTATAATAATAGAATCATTTAGCAACTTTAATTATAGTTTTCAACAATAATTATGATACACATTATAAAGCATCCATTTAACTTGAAATGTATGAGGGCCAGCCGAGTGGCGCAGTGGTTAAGTGCTGGCTTCGGAAGCCAGCGGCCCCGGTTCGGCCCCACATATGAGGGCCAGTGACACTGCCCTCAAAAAAAAGGAGAACTTGAAATGTATGTACTTGCCTAATTCCTGGTAACAAACAAAACTCAGATTGTTAATTGTTATGCCTTCTACTTGTTGTAATATTATTGGGTTGTCAGAAAAGTCATGATGTATTTTTTCTATTTTTTTCTGTTGCAGAAATGCATCATGACTTTTCCAACAACCCAATAATTTGCATACCAGTCCATGAGCTGCCTTTAAAGTTCTTATACACATTGCATACCTTAAAGATTGTTTTTGATGTTATTATTTTCTGAAAACTGTGCATCTCTATTAGCAGCTTAACTAGTATATCAGGTACCAGGAACTTCCTTATCCCTGAAGCCCATCACTAGGGTTATATAGTGTTTGTGGAAATCATGGGTAAATATAAAGCATCGTTAGCAAACTAAGAAGAATTATGTGTTGATGGGTAAAAATTAAAAAGAAGGAGAAAGTAAGAGAAAGGGACAGAACTGAGAAAAAGTGGTATACACGACGAGTGGGAGAATATCACCCAGCGCCTCACAGACCACACTTTCTACCTGTTGAATAGGAATCTCTTTCTTCTAGTCTTTCTTTATAACTAGTTTCACAACAAGCCATACAAGTATTTTTAAGGGTTTTTTGTTTTGTTTTGTTTTCTAACGTAACCCATGATGAGTGCAAATCGGGTCTACCAGAGCAAATAGTAGTGATGGTAAACATACATTACTATTCAATATGATTTTTGTTTTCTATGTGGTCCAAGATGACACTTCTTTTTTTTTTTTTTTTTTTTTTTTTTGAGGGCAGTGTCACTGGCCCTCATATGTGGGACCGAACTGGGGCCGCTGGCTTCCAAGGCCAGTGCTTAACCGCCATGCCACTCTGCCGGCCCCAAGATGACACTTCTGAGTAAGAAAAGACAATCTCTGACTTACTGTACCTTCTGTAGTTCAGCCATTATTTAAAGAACTCAAAACCTGTAAATGTTCTGCCAGTGTGAAAGTGGCCTGAAATTTTGCTTAAAAGGAATCACCCGATTTCCCTTTGTCCACAGCTGTTTTACACAATCTTATGTAATGTTTTGTTGCATCCTTAACACTTTTCTTCCACCTTCCCTGCCCCTAGTTTGTGCTTTCTACAACTTGGGGTTCTCTTGGAATCCGTTCTCTGCTTCTGTTCCTATGTATCGTGGATTTGATTTGCCACATTCCAGGACCTCATTGCAAGTGGTTCTGCTGTCTGGTGTGATGATGCTCACAGAGGTAGGTAAGTGACATAGCTGGGGTCAGATGTAAGCAGAAAGTTAGATCTTGCAGTCATATAGGAGCCAGTGCCCTGGGGTCGGGAGCTTGATAGCTATGAGTAAAAATGAGCTAGGAATGTGGAATTAAATTCCCTGGCTCGGCATCCATTACAGGAAGGAATAAGATGTTTGAGTTGATTCTTATTTTCTGTTCCTAGAAATAGTATGCATCTTTAGTCATTAATATTTTGGTCTTGCTTACTTTACTATTCCAGAAATATTTACAGTAGTCCCCCCTTGTCCATGGTTTTTCTTTCTATGGTTTCAGTCAACTGTGGCCCGAAAATATTAAATGGAAAATTCCAGAAGTAACTCATAAGTTTTAAACTGCATGCCATTCTGAGTAGCATGATGAAAACTCATGCTGTCCACTCCATCCCACCCAGGACATGAATCATCAGTTTGTTCAGCATATCCACACTGTATATGCTCCCACTCCCACTGGTCATTTAACATCCTTCTTGGGTATCAGATTAGCTGTCAAGGTATCGCAGCACTTGTTCACATAACCCTTATTTTACTTAATAATGCCTCATTCACATAACTTATTACAGTATATTGTTATAATTCTATTTTATTATTATTGTTAATCTCTTACTGTGCTTAATTTATAAATTAAACTATCATAGGGATGTATGTATAGAAAAAAACAGCATATAAAGGGTTCAGTCCTGTCTGCAGTTTCAGGCATCCAGTGGGGGTCTGTCTTGGAACATACCCCCAGTGGATAAGGGAGACTACTATACCTATTTCTCTTGAAATAAACAGGTGGAGTGTCTCTGATGACATTCACTCAGAAAGTGCCTTGCTGTCTTTCAGGGAAAGTGAATTTTACAAATTAATTCTGGATGTTTCCCCTACAATTGATTTCCTTCTATACCATGAAATGACCATTTCTGTTCTTTCTTGGGTATTATATTTATATTTAATCCTAGATTGGTCATTGTTCAGATGTGTTTGAGCAGTTGTTTATTCTAAAAAGGACTTTGGGCTTGGGGGAACTCATCCTGGGTCTACACTGACATCCAGAAATCCAGGGGTTCCTATTCCTTTGGGCTAGTGCTTATCTTTCCCAACCAAATAGTGATTTGTAACAAAGCCCTTCAAGGGTTTTTTCCTGACTGAGAACAGAAATGCTGCCTTGGTGAGAATGGTGAGAGGTCCAAGAAGCAGTAGGTTTCATCTTTCCTCAGCCTGCCTGACCTTTGGTGAGCTTGGGAGTGTTGACAGAGTTCTGAGCCTTCTTGGCATAGAAGGAAGGTCAGAAAGATAGAAGTTCTTGGGCAGGGGGCCAGGTCCCTACTTACCTCGTTACAGAGAATTAAGCCTGTCTGTCTGGTTGGCAGGGCGCACCTGATCACACAGTCCCAGCATTTCGGCAGTTTGCAAAGGTAAGTGACATGAAGGGACAGCTGCACGACAGCCACAACTTAGATCTGAGGAGATCAAGCATTCACTTCACTTGGAAGAAATAGAGAAGGAAGGAAGCCCAGGGCTTAGCAGGGTAAGTTACTTTTCCACCAGCCAGTTTGCTTGCATAGTTTATAGTTGAGGAAACCATTTATCACTCTAGGGAGTGTTAATCACCTATTAAGCTGCTGAATGTGATTGTAAAAGCAATGTGCCTAATGGATTTCTCCTTTTCTCTTTCTCAACCCCTTTTGAGGATCCCCAATGACTAGGCTTTACTCCCCTTCCCTTCCCTACCTCTCCAGAGACATTTTGTATTTGCTGGTGAATTAGAGAAAATTAGATGGGCCTTTCTGGTCAGGAGACAGAAGATGACTGTGATTTAGGTGAAACCTAAGGCTTTTGAAGGAAGGAGACTTAGGTCTAGGAATAGGCTAATTTAGAGGATTTGGAGATGAAGGATAGGAGTTTCTCTAGGCTATCCGGTTCATGTCTCCTCTCCAGTCCTTGCTGTTGGTGTTTTCGCTCTTATATGCTGGGAATACATTAGAGCACAAGTCACGGGATGGCTATAAAAATGTTGAAATGATTCCCCTTTGTAGGTAGGACTGACACTGAACTCTGGAAAAATCTGAAAATTTACTACATATAATTTTTTCCAACTTCACCCTTGTCCCTTCTGTTTTTTGCCTTTGTTTCTCTGTCCCCACCCCCACTTTGACCTTGAAAGATTCTGAGGTTCATTGTAGCAAACTTAGAACCAGGGAACCTGGGTCTGGGATTGGGGTACACAAATTTAAACATGAGTCGGACAATATATGTAAGTGCAAGTGCAAAAACCCGGCTCCTTCGTCTGACCTTCTTACCTCCCTGCCAGCAAATTAACTTATTTGTATCATGAACCCGCTCTAGACACAGGAAACCATGACACTAGGGCTTTCACCAGCACCACTCCTCCCCCAAGCTGTGTGACTTGACTTCCTGCCAGTTCAACCAACTCCCAGGGAGCCAAGAGTTAATCTTGTGCCGGAGGAAGACCTCGCTTTGGCAAGGCGGATGGGTAAGGCAGTACCTTTCTGGCCTTGCTTGACTTCCATTGCAGCATAAAGGCTTTTGACTGAATATAAGGGAGATATTTATTATTACTCCTGGGATTTAAGACTCTTGAGTTGTCTCAAATCAAAGATACTTTCCCTCCCTACCAATAAACAAAAGGTGAGTCCATTCTTTCAAGGTTTAAGGTGTTATCTTGCCTGAGGGGGCTGCATAGATAGAGCAGATAAATGCTTCTAGAAATGCAATGATTATGGAAATATGAGGGGAATGTGTGATTATTAAAAATGGAGGGAAGAAGAGGTCACTTGTTAGAAATGGTGTCCAAATGTGTGAAGGCAACAATTCCATCCACCCTTTCGTAAAGGGACATGACCCTTAAATCCTAAAATAATCTATCATTAGATCTAATTTCTTCTTTATTGGTGGGAATTTGGAAGATATGGAACGCACATGAGCCTAGCTAACTCTGTTCTGTGCACTGAAACCATCCATTCATTTGTGGGATGAGAGTAGAAATTAAAGGGGTGGAATGAAAGGATAAGGAGAAAGAAAGTACCTCTGTTAACTTGAGGAGAGGGCTTTGCAAAAGTCATGTTGTAACAGAATGGATATTAGCTGGATGATTCCCAGAGGGTTTGTTTTACCACCTACATCTTAGCTGAATGATTAGGAGTTTTTTCCCTAACAAATCTGGTCCAGAAGGATTAAATGTCAGAACATTTTTGTAACAAAACATGATCCCTGATTTGAACTTTAATAGTTACCTCATTCAAAGTAAGACCAACCACTGTCAGTATTTTTATCCTTATTTCCCTGTTCCCAGAGGCAGTTCAATCTGGGGGTTAATAATGTATTAACTTCTCAATCTCTATGGATACCTTTTGTTTTAATTGAGGTGAAATTCACATAACACAATCCTTTTAAAGTGAGCAATTAAATGTCATTTAGTACATTCACATTGTTGTGTAACGGCCACTTCTGTCTAGTTCCAAAACATTTTCATCACCCCAAAAGAAAACTCTATAACCATTAGGTGGTCATTCCCCATTCCCTCTTCCACCCAGCCCCCAGCAGCCATGAACCTGCTTTCTGTCTTTGGATTTACCTATTGTTGATATCGCCTACAAATGGAATCATATAATGTGACTTTTGTGCCTGACATCTTTTACTTAACAATGTTTTTGAGGTTCATCCATATTGTAGTGTGTATCAGTACTTCTTTGCTTTTTATGACTTGAATCATCCATTATATACATACCAAAATTTGTTTATTCATCTGTTGGTGGACTTTTGGGTTGTTTCTACTTGTTGGCTATTGTGAATAGTGGTGCTATGAACACTTGTATATAAGCATTTGTTTAAGTAGCTGTTTCCAGTTATTTGGGGTATATACCTCAGAGTGAAATTACTGAGTCATATGATAACGCTGTTTAACTTTTTGCAGAGCAGCCAGGCCATACTGTTTTCCATAGTGGCTTACCATTTTACATTTCTGCCATCAGTACACAAAGGTTGCAATTCTTCCACATCCTTATCAACACTTGTTATTTTTTTTATTTTTTATTTTTTTACCATAGCCATCCTAATGGGTGTAAAGTGGTATCTTGTGGTTTTGATTTGGATTTTCCTAATGATTAGTGATATTGAACGTCTTTTCATGTGCTTTTTGGCAATTTGTATATTTTCTTTGGAGACATATCTTCAAGTCTTTTCCCCATTTTTTAATTGAGTTGTTTGATGTTGATGAGTTTTAGGAGTTCTTCATGTGTTCAGGATATTAATCTCTTATATATGATTTGCAAATATTTTCTCCCATTTCATGGGTTTTGATTTCACTCTGTCCTTTGATACACAAAAGTTTTTAATTTTGATGTAGTCCAATTTATCAATTTTTCTTTTGTTGCCTGTTCTTTTGGTCATATCCAAGAACTTGCCTAATCCTGTATCATGAAGCTCTCTCCCTATGTGCTCTTTTAAGACTTTACAGTTTTAGCTCTTATGTTTAGGTCTTTAGGCTCAATAATATGCTCAAGCCATTTTATTGCATTAATTCTCAGAATGTTCCCATTGACATTTCTGTCTTCAAGCTTTTTTCTGCCTAGAATTCCTTTTTTCCTATCTCCTTGTATTCAAAATATTACCATCTTTTATGTTCTATTCCAATTGCTCCCTGCTTCAATCTTTCTTTCTTTTTTTTTTGACGGCAGTGTCACTGGCCCTCACATGTGAGATCCAAACCGGGGCCGCTGGCGCCCCAAGCCAGCTCCCAACCACCGCTCCACTCGGCCAGCCCCACTCGGCCAGCCCCATGAAGTCTTTCTATAGCTCACCAACTAAACAGACTTTCTTCTTCTGGTCTCCCATTAGTGCTTAATTTCACTTTTCTTATAGGGTTTATATTTTGTCTCATACTATACTAGAGTTTACATTTAATCCCCCTATAAGACATTTGGATGTGAAGCATATTTTTTATAACTTTTCCATTATCGTGTTTTGTGAATGATTTTATCTGTTTATAAATAAATATTTATTGACTGAATGGATGTTATTTTTCCAATGCAGTCCCTTTTGTTTTCTCAGCCCTTATGAAAGGAATGAGAGAAGATAAGCCAAGGAAGGAGGACATCACAGAGTTCCTGCTAGGTAGTGGGTGGGTGTAGACTTCGTTCTGTTGGGTTGTCAGAAAAGTCATGACGTATTTTTTCTACATTTTTCATTGCAAAAATGCGTCATGACTTTTCCAACAACCCAGTACTTCAAGACTCAACTCTTTAGGAAATTTTTCTCATAATTTGCTTAACTTACTTTGACTGTATAACTCTTAGCATTGTGGTACCCATTTTGTATTGCATTTAAATTCTACTTCTTGGTATATTATGTACAAATGTGATGACAGGTCTTTTAAAATGAATGTTACTTTGCCAACTAGATTAGATTGACTAATTCTCCAATTAGATGGTAGTTGGGGGCAGCCAAAATTGCTGTTGTTTTTTTCCTCTCTTTTAAATTGATTTTTAAAATACACTAAGAATATATGAATATACTCTTTGTATAAAAATGTCAAACATTACAGTTATCTAAAGTCCCCTTTGATTAACTCAGTTCCCCTCAGAGATAATTGCTATCATTGGTTTTATGAGCCCTGCCATACCTTTTTCTATGTATTACTTACATACATACTTTTATTATATATGAAACTTCATATGTAATTATCTCCCCTCTGTTTTTCACAACTGCCTGTAGTGATCAATAATCAGTAAATATGAAATAAATCTTACTGATACCTGGGTCTAACAGACTGGAATGAGAAGTGAAAGGTCAAACATGTGAAAACACATCATTTGTGTCCAGCTTGCAAAGTTCCATTCCATTTCTTACGTAGTTCCCAGGCATCAGTGGATAGGCCATGGCTCCACGGCCCCGGCGACGAAGGCACAAGAAGCCCCGCTCATCGGTGGTTCCCATGGTTGAGACCCCTGTGCCTCTGACTCTCTCAAAACCTGGCCCTAGCATTGATGCACTTGGCTTCCATTCCTTGGAGAATAATGTTCCTGGCCTATCCCAGCTGATTCTTCAAAAGCTGAACATGAAAAGCTATGAAGAATACAAGTGAGTGACTTGCTCTTCAGAAAAGTAATACATTGTTTCTGGTAGACGTGATTTCAAATCGTAGAGAGGGAGTACAACTTGGGGATTATGGAGTATTTGCAATGAGGGATTTTCTCATCCTGAATTTTGCCAGTTTTATTACTACAGAAATTTAAGAAATACAATTTGCTTAAGTGAGAAATGACGGGAGTAGGTGGAAAAATATAGAAGGCAAGGGTCATGGCAGATTTTGGAGATAATCTTTTTCCTATTGCCACTCCTCCTCATGCCATCTCTGCAGGTTGGTGATAGATGGGGATACTCCTGTATCAGACTTTGGATTTCGATGCCCTCAAGAAATGTTCCAAAAGATGGAGGACACATTCCGATTCTGTGCTCACTGTAAAGCACTCCCTAGTGGCCTTTCGGACTCCAAGGTCCTCCGGCACTGCAAGAGGTGACTAGTCAGGGGCTGATGGGGGAGACACACAAGAAATGATCCAGTTCTAAGACCTCATTGCTCGAGGAAAGGTCTGAGAGCTTTCAGAGTAACTTAAGGCTCATCTCCTCATTTTGTGTGATCCAGGCCACAGAGAGGTTAGAAAAGGGTTGGACTCCTGCTTATTTTTGGTGTTGTGGGAGGTCCGACAGAGACAACAATCCAATTCTCTCTACCTTCCTCCTCTTGAGTACTCAAGGGGCAAGATCACAATCTGTCCTGGGGAGGTTGGGCTTGAGCCATAACCATGATCAGAGGGCAGCCGCAAACACCTGGTGTGAATTATTTCTGTAAGGGATGTAAAAAGTGAGTCCTTGCTGCTAGAGACTGAGGTATCACTCTGACCCAAAAGAAAAATTACATCCCCAGTCTCTCTTGCCGCTCCTGCTACAAGAAATCCCCAAATTTGGTGCATTAGCTGTCATTGCTCTCCGTACCTTCTTTACCCAGTAATCTTTTTTCCTGGGTGCAGGATTATCAGTTCCCTTTCCCAGATAGCCCCCAATCACCTTTGAGGTACAGGAACATCTATTTCTGGGGCTTCTTCTCTCAGGTGCAGAAATGTCTATTACTGTGGTCCAGAGTGCCAGAGGTCAGACTGGCCAGCACACAGGAGAGTTTGTCAAGAGCTGCGTCTTGTGGCTGTGGACCGTCTCATGGAATGGCTTCTTGTCACAGGTGGAATGGTGGTGCTGGGGACTCCGCCATAATGGTCAAAGGTGGTCATATTTGGGGAAAGATATGAAACCATGTTATTATAAGGAAAGAATGAGCTGAGTGGGGCGGGGTTGTGGGCGATTCCTGGTCACAGGTTGGGAGAGTGAACAGAGAGGGAATAGCGAAGCCAGGGAAGGATTTGGTCACTTCCTGTTCCTTGTTCCCTGCAGGTGACTTTGTTCTCCCCTCAGGACATTGGCCGCAGCCGACTGAACTTGTGCAGGGCTGGGACACCTGGTTTTCTATGCGGCGTTTACAGCTAGATGCTACCCTGGATGCTGTGCTGGGCAGTCATGCTATGAACACCCTGTGGGCCAGTGTAGGGCGGCCAAGGCCAGACCCAGACGTCCTGAAGGGCTCTTTGAAGCGGCTGCTGACAGATGCCCTGTCACGGCCTTTGACGCTGGGCTTTGGGCTTCGGGCCTTGGGGATAAATGTTAAGAAGACTGGAGGAAGCACCATTCATGTCGTTGGTGCTTCCCACGTGGAGACATTCCTCACTCGCTCCAGGGATTATGATGAGCTTGGTTACATGTTTCCTGGGCACCTTGGCCTCCGTGTCATCATGGTGGGTGTTGATGTAGCTGCTGGCTTTTCACAGAACACCTCAGCTTTGCCCCTGGAGCCTGGCACAGTTCAGCTCAGTGGCCATAGGGACCTGTATCATAACTTCTGGGAGGAGCAGGTCCAGACTGGGCAGACAGCCCATCCAGATTTGGTGGTGGCATTCCATCCAGGTAAGAGTCATTGGTGCAGGATGATATTGGGTGGGTCATCTGGGAGTTTTCCATCCTGACTCTTGTATCTTTTATCTTTGGAACCCCATTCATTTGGTCAGGTTAAACACAATATGGTGAGGACCTTGTTGATCGTTAGCCATATGTGCTACACCTGGGTTCAGAATTTTCCACTGAAGAATGTGGGGTGGGTGATAGTGGTAATGAGCATCAGCGGTGAGCAAGGTGAGGGTCAGGGTGGACACATGCAGAGAATTACCTTGCTTAGGGTCTACCTCACGCTGTGCCCTCTCTATTCCCATCTCATTTTTTTTTTTTCCCCTTCTCAATTTTTGTTCCATAGGTTTCCATGCGTCCCTGGACTTGATGGAGGCTTGGCTGCCCACCCTTCTACTACTCCGTGAC
The DNA here is from genome assembly GCA_033961575.1 of Aselliscus stoliczkanus. Classification (NCBI taxonomy): domain Eukaryota; kingdom Metazoa; phylum Chordata; class Mammalia; order Chiroptera; family Hipposideridae; genus Aselliscus; species Aselliscus stoliczkanus. The sequence goes on from CM066729.1 coordinate 133,845,298, forward strand.
TATGAGATCCCTACTTTGATTACTGTTTACAGGTTTCAACCTCTCCTTATTTGTGATATCTCCCTGATTTATTCACACCTCTCTTTATTTCTCTCCCCTTGCTCATCTTCTGCCTTCTGGTGAGGAATTTCTTCCTTCCCACACTTGACTTTCTCATCCGCTTGGAACAAACGCTTGTTATGTTAGTTAATTAGGTGATTCGTGAGACATTTGGGAGGGAGGGATAACCCTTGCCTCATCCAGCCTTAGGTAATTTTTGGGCTTGATGAGTCCAGAAATGTCAAGTTTTGAGCTATTTCTCTCCCATCTCCCTCATAATCAGCAGAATAATTTTTCTTATCTGTCTCCCATAGCCCACAGGAGCTGGCAGCCTCTTTGCAGATTCTGGCCGACCTGGATACACACCTCACTGCCTATGGAGCTAACCCTTTCACGTCCCTCAAACCTGAACAGGTCTATTCCAACCCCAACAAGCAGCCTGTATACTGCAGTGCCTACTATATCATGTTTCTTGGAAGCTGCTGCCAGCTGGGTCAGGGACAATCAGAAGAGAAATTAGATGGTGGGGTTTAAATAGCTGAGCCCGATTCTGACTGGATGCCTAGAAAAGAGGGAGGTTGTGATGAAACTACCCTGCTGATGCCAGTTTGCTGCCAACTTTGAAACCCACGTTCACTTGTCCTGGTAAAGGTTCTAAGCTGAAGGGAAGCTCCTGTGTGATGTAACTCATTTCCAAGAGCTTAGCCACAAATAGCTTCTAGAGACAGGATTCTATACTTACGTGGCAAGAGGCTTTGCTGTCGGGCTCTCCAGAGCCTGTAGTTCCTAACAGTGTCCTTTGTGAGAAAGTTATACCTTTTGACTTAAACGAGAAGGATGGCACCTTATCCTGAAAAAGACTTCTTCTCCAGCAGTTTGGGTTAAAAAACAGAGATATGTTAATTACCTGACGTGGTGGAAGAATGGTCAAGTCAGAGAAGTGGTTGGGAAAATGGGAAGGCTGTAAGGGTGGGTACACTGTTCTGTTTCCTGGCTTTTTCGAGGTAAATGTTTCAGTTTCCTATTTTCTGCTGGGGACTCCTAACCTAGAGCAGCTTTTTGCCCTGGTGTTATATTTTAGCTATTACAGGTTATATCAGACTTTATTTGAATATACTGGAATTCTTTGTGAATCACTGGGTCTGTACCACAATAAACTCAGTTTGGGGCTTACGTCACTTGTTTTATCTTCTTTCCTATTCACTGGCAAGTATTACTTGTCTACACATAACACCCAGCTGGAGGTTTCTCTCTTGTCAAGGGGTGCTTAACATCAGCTCTCGGTTTAGAGGGAGGTTGTGATGCCATCTACCACACCCTGTTTCTTGTCTTCCTTTTCTTATTGCACCTCAGGATTAGGATATTCCCTAGGTATTCATTCCTACAACCTTGCCATGACTTCTGCGCCCTAACACCAACCCTGACACATATCTAGACAGTCTTATTGCCCGCTCTAAGGGGGAATATTATAATTCATTCATTCAAAATATTTTGTTAGTACCTACCATGTGAAAGGTATTGATTGTATTAGGGCTTTGGGGAGACACAAAGTTGAATGAGACACAGTCCTTATTCTTAACCTACGAAGGGAAATAATACATATACATAAATCCTTTCTTATAAGATGTGATATGGAATAAGAACCATGAGAGAGGCTTGTAGTACTAAGGAAATGGAGTGAAAAGAGGGATCACTTTGCTAAGCGATAGTGAAAGTTTTGTGAATTAGAATTTCATGAACCAGGTGGAGGACGGGGCATTTCAGGACAATAGGACAATAGCAAAAGTTTGGAGGCCCCAGAGCATAGGAGATATTTTAGGCAGATTAGCATAAAGTCAATGGTGGGAGTCGGGGGGTAGACTGGGCCCAGATTATAGAAGGAGCATAGCCAACTGGTCAGCTTTAGATTTATATAGATCTGAGTGTGAATCATGGGGCAATCACCAGTTAATTTTGTGCCTGTGGGATAGCTAAACTTCTTTAAACTTCTTTTACAAATTAAATTTGTAAAATGGGGATAATGTCTAGTACCTAGAGTTTCATTAAGGGTTTGATAAGTGAGCATGTTTGCAAAGTTGGAGGATGCAAACATCCCTATTTCAAAACATAGCACAAAGTAATAGTAATCAAGACACTGGCTCTGGCATAGGATAGACATAGATCAGTGGAATAGAACTGAGACTCAAGAAATAAACCCTTGCATTTATGGTCAGTTGGTTTTTGATAGGCTTGCCAAAACAATTCAATGGGGCAAAAATAGACTTTTTTAACACATGGTGCTGGGACAACTGAATATCCACATGCAAAAGGATGAAGTTGGACCCTCACCTCACACAATATAGAAAAATTAAAGAGCTAAAACTATACAACTCTTAGAAGAAAACGGGGGTAAATCTTCATGAAGTTAGATTGGGAATGACTTCTTAGACATGACACCAAAAGCATAAGGAACTAAAACAAAAATAGATAAATTAGACTTTATCAAAATTAAAAACTGCTTCAAAGGATACCATCAAGAAAATAAAAAGAATGGGAAAAATATTCATAAATCACATATCTTAATACATGGTAGCTATTATTGAATACATACCACTTTAAATTTTATTCAATAACAGATTGAACTGGCAGTACTGTGTAAGATGGTTCGAGGATGAAAAAACCAATTGGGATGCTATTGTCATGGTTCCGATGATTTAATGTAGATGTCAGCTAAGTAATAGTAGTGGGCATGGAAAGGAAGAGGTAATTTCTAGTTATAATGAGTAAAGTAAATAAATAGATGGTGATTTTGTAGATAGAACGTGAAGGTAAAATCTACAGGGTTTGATTATTGATTGTGGTGGATGAAGTGTGATATATCTAGCAGAGTCTAATCAGGAGACACAGCACACAGTAACAGGTAACAGATGACACAGAAATTTCCAACTTAATAGAATGGTGATGATAGTACTTACAAGGCTAAATGCCTAGCTTCATGCTAAGTGCTGAGGATTCTAAGATGGCTTTTGCCCTTTAAAGTGTTTAGAGTTCAATAGGAGAAGACTGACATAAGCAAAAGCAATATAATAGCATTATATTGGGTTGTCAGAAAAGTCATGATGCATTTTTGCAACAAAAAACAGAAAGAATATGTCATGATTTTTCCGACAACCCAATGTTTTCTAAAGTCATTAGATGATGTGAAAAAAAAATTACGTTTTCAAAACTACATTGAAAATCCCTTAGATAGCACTACATTGGATTTCGACATATCCTTCTCACAACAGGCCTGTCAGTTTTTCCTCCAGTCCTGGAAACAAATCTCTGTTTATTTAGTTGATCCCCAGATGAAATAGTTGGCTTGTTTTGGGAGGCCCTGTTGTAGTCATTCAAATATCTATTGAATATTTATTACTAGACTCTAGAGCTATCCCTGTTCTCAAGGAGCTTACATGCTAGTGGGGGGGAAACAAACAGTAAACATGCAGAATTTCAGGTGCTTTGCAGTGCTATAAAGAAAATTGAATAGGGTAATGATGTATATAACTGGGGGTGGTGGTGATGGCATTGGCCATTAGTGATGTTACAATGTTTAGGGAATACCTACCTCTCTGAGGAGATGGATGGCGTTTGAGATGACAGTGGAGAATATTCCAAGCAGAAGCCATAACAAGTGCAGAGATCCAGAGAATCTCTGGTGTGTTTGGGCACAAACTTGGTATGTTTGGACAGAAGGCCACTTGGACCAGATTTAGTGGGTAAGATCAGAGGTAGGTGGGGGCCACTTACATAGGGCCTAATAGACCATGGTCAGGAGTTTGGATTTGATTCTGGTTCCAGTGGGAAGCTATTGGAGTTTAATCAAGGCAATGATATGATCCAATTTATTCTTTAGAAATATTACACAGGGTTTTTGTTTTATTTTGTTTTGTTTTGTTTTTTAACCTCTGTACTATTCACATTTGGGGCTGAATAGTTCTTTGTTGTAGGGGGTTGTCCAATGCATTGTAGAATGTTTAGTAGCATCCCTGATCCATTTGGTACTAGTAACATCCTTCCCCCAAGTCGTGACAACAAAAAATATCTTCAGACATTATAAGATGTCCCCTGGGGGACAAAAGTACTGCTCTCACAACAAAAAGTAGACTCTGACACAATGGAATGTTCACAGTAGGAGAAGCATAATGGCTTCTATTTTACATGAATTCTGGGGCATATGATGACCTTCAGAGGTGTTTTGTTTAGCTAAGTTTATGTGGTTGAATACAGGTAAGTTAAATGCTCATGTGCTATGACTCCATTGTTTTTTTTGTTTTTTTTTAGGACAGTGTCACTGGCCCTCATATGTGGGACCCGAACCGGGGCCGCTGGCTTCCCAAGCCAGCGCTTTACCACTGCTCCACTCGGCTGGCCCCATGACTCCATTGTTAAATGTGCCAGAGCAGACACCTATAAAAGGTTTAGTTGGGTTCAAAAAAGGAGTAGTGAAGTCTATTCAAGGGAAGGGAAGGAAAAACAGGAGGAGATGTGGAAAAGTTTTTGAAGCAGGAAGGAGATGGTAAATCTTTGAGTTTCTTAGTAGATGGATAATTGTTAAACGGCAGGCAGTGCTTTCTAGGCAGAGGAAACGTGGAGGGAGGGCCTCTGACCCTGGAGGGCCTTGTATGTGTGTAGAGAGGCCCTGAAAAGAGTTTTTATATGAGCAAGAGTGACACTGAGTGCTGTGGAAATTCCCCATGAAGATAAACAACTATCAGATGGACAGTGCAGCAACTCATTGGACTGACAGGAAACAAATCTGTGAGGACTGATAAGGTGACGTCATAGGGCTCTGCCGAAGTCCTTAAGAACCCAGGACTTGGACAGCTCAGGAAGCCAGTCCCGACTGAGAGGTGACCACATTGCTCCTCTGCTCCAAAAACGTGCTTGTTCCATCAGACTCAGACGAAACTCTGCTGGACTGACCTCCCAGACCAGCTACCCTGCATGCTGGATTTCGATTGACTCTGGGACCGCTTCGTTATCAAAATACTGTACTAAATTGTTATAGCTGTATTTATGGCCATATTGCTATGATTATATTGTGATGTGATATTGATGTTAAGGAGGCAAGTCCTCCTGCTGCATTTTCTGTGTGAATAAATGAGCATATTGAAAGGCACTAGACCTGTGTGTTTGCCTTAATTTCCACTCAAAGCCATGGCTACCTCCTCGGAGGTGTCAGTCAGTGCCAGGTAGATCCTGGGGATCTGAGAGTCTCTCCCAGGGTTAGCCCCTCTGACTTGCAGGAAGAGACCACAACACGGTCTGTGAGCCTAGCTGACGCTCGTGGCAGTGTGTCAGGAAAGAAGGGTGAATTGAAAGGATGAAGTGGGAAATCTAGTGGTAGTGTCTGAACAGGCCATTGGCTATTTGGGCCTATAGCTCAGGAAAGTGGGCTGGAAATAAGAGGTTTGGAAAATACCCTGTTATGGTGATAATTAAGGCAGAGGGTGGGGTGGGGATGAGATCCCCAAGGGAGTAGTGCAGAGTGAAGAAGAGTAAAGATAGGCTTCTTAGGGAATGCTTAAATCCTGGAGGTCTCTGGGGGCAGATTGGACAGAAAGTCTCGTTATTTGCTAGGTAAACAGACTTGTAGGAGCTGGGAAATGAATGCTGGGTACCCAAAGGATTGTGCAGTTTTGTTTAAATTTGACTGTGACTTTCCTCAAGTACCATCCACTTCACTCCTCTTTGGGGGACATTTATATCTTGCTCTTCCCACTAAAAAATTTTTTTTTTTTTTTGAAGGCAGTGTCGCTGGCCCTCATATGTGGGACCCGAACCGGGGCTGCTGGCTTCCCAAGCCAGCGCTTAACCACCGTGCCACTCAGGTGGCCCCCCACTAAAATTTTTAATCCATCCTATCCCACTCCCTTGAAGCTTTTGGGTAGAAAAGCAAGTAGAGTAATAGGTTTGATGGCTCGCAAATGGTAGTTACAAAATATTCGTGGGGAAGTAAAGTACAGTATGGGGAATATAGTCTATAATATTGTAAAAACTATAGAGTCAAGTAGGTACTGCTTCATAAATTATTGGGGGATCACTTCATAAATTATACAAAAGTTTTCATAAATTATACAATGTCTAACCACTATGCAGTACACCTGAAACTAATAAAAAAGTCATATGAATATCAACTATAAAAAAATAGGCTCGGGGATGTAAAGTACAAAAAAAGAAAGAACCATCCAGAGGGCTTGTTAAAACATTGCTAGAGTTTGAGTCAGTTGATCTAAGGTGGACTCCAATAATTTGCGTTTCTATCAAGTTTCCAGGTGTTGTTGTGTCAGGGGACCATATGTTGAGAATCACTGTAAAAGGTAGCTAACTGGTTTTTGCTCTGAAATACAAACTTTCTTAATGAGTTTAAGATATGGGTCTGGGCCCTTGAAAATGCCTTAAATGTGTAACACTAGTGTATGTGTCAGATGATGGGGCTCTAGTGTGAGGGGAGCCTAGAATCACCAAACAACTCCCTTCTCTCATGGTTTTGATATCTCGAGTTTTGACTATCTAGGAACTCTAATAAATAATCCATTTCACAGAAAGCTAACAAAAGGCACCTCCTTATCTCCTGGTAGAAGATACCAGGGAGGACAGCATATATGAGGTCTCACAATTAAGTTTGTGAACTTGCCCATGCACTTACATTGGCAGCACTGTACAAACAGCTTGGTAAGGTTTCATAACTTTGGTATATCAGCGTCTCACAGCTGCGTTCGTGTCGACATGTGGTGGTGTCTTGCTGAGTGGCATTCATTATTGTTGTTGTGTGTTTTTGTGTGCTATCCAGAGAATGTCTGAGCTTGAATTAGAGCAGTGAACAAACATTACATTTCTTGTTAAACTTGGCAAGAGTGGGGGTGAAATCAGGATATTTTTGGGGGGATAATGCCTGAAGAAAAAACAGTGTACAAATGGATCAAACGTTTTTCTGAGGGGTGAGAACGTGTCACAGATGAAGAGAAGTCACAGCAGCCAGTAGCGAGCAGATCTGACAAAAACATTGCAAAAATTTGTCAAATTGTGCATTAAAAGCATAATTTGAGAAGCATAGCAGACCAAGTAAACATCAACAGAAAAACAAAATCTTAACTGAAAATCTTGGCATGAGAAAGGTGTGTGCAAAAATGGTCCCAAAGGAACTCACCAATGAACAAAAGCGAAGGAGAGTTGAGGTTTGCCGAGACCTTTTGGAGAAGCAAGACAATGTTTTGGGCCCTGTTATCACTGGTGCTGAAACATGGGTGTGCCAATATGACTGTGGAGTAAAGCGTCCAAGTGCACAATGGAAGTCAGCCAAGTCTCCACGACCAAAAAAGTTTCGTCTGTCCAAATCAAAAGTCACAATGAAGCTGCTAACCTGTTTTGATATCAGAGGGATTATTCATTATGAATTTGTACGAACTGGACAGTTAACCAAGTTTACTATTTGGAAGTGCTGAAAAAGCTGCGTGAAAAAGACGACTTGAACTTTTCACCAACAATTCATGGCTCTTGCATCACAACAATGCACCAGCTCACACGGCACCGTCTGTGAGGGAGTTTTTAGCCAGGAAACAAATAACTGTACTGGAACACCCTCCCTACTCACCTGATCTGGCCCCCAATGACTTCTTTTACCTGAAGATAAAGGAAATATTGAAAGAAACATATTTGGATGACATTCAGGACATCAAGGGTAATATGACAACAGTCTGGTGGCCATTCCAGAAAGAGTTCCAGAATTGCTTTGAAGGGTGGACTGAGCGCCGGCATCAGGGCCTAGCTTCCCAGGGGGGTCCTTCAAAGGGGACCGTAGTGCTATTCAGCAACAGGGCACATAGAGTTTTTTCTGTCCATCCTCGTAAGAGGCGGAGGAGCTGCACCTGGCCTCCCAGTCAGCCCTTCTCTGCTACCCAGCACTGAAGGGGGTCCGGGATCCCTCAGAACCGCTGCAACTTCTCAAGGGACTTGCTTGAGAGCCCGCCCGGGCTTGAGGCTCAGTCCTAAGGATCGAGAAATGTGATAGAACTGGTTGCTCCACCTGAAGGGGCCGCCCGTCCCCCGCGCAGGTGGAGCTGCCGGTGCCGGGAAGAGAAGCCAGAGCGGAGCCGGGGGGCCGCGCCCTCCTGCCCCAGGGGCGGTCCCCGCTGCGTCGGCGATCTTAACGGGCTCGCGCAGCCGCCCCCCCGCCCGCCCCGCCCTCCCCGGTCCGCCCCCGGCTCCATCTTGCCCGCGACCGGGTTGGGCTGTGACGCTGCTCCCGGGTGTCAGGTGAGGAACGGCGCCCCCTACCCTTGCCACCCCTCGTCCGCCTCGGTCACCGCGTCCGGCCCGCGCCGAGCCCCGCCGTCTGGGAGCTAGCGGGGCCCCGCGCGCGTCCGTATCCCCGGGGGCGGCGGCGGGGCCTGTGGGCCTCCCAGGGTTGGCGGCTAGATGTGCGCGTCTTGGGCCCGGGCTGACCGGGGGGCTTTCGGGCGGGGGCGCACTGGGGAGGGGTGGGCAAAGCGGCCGGCCGGCCCGGCGGGCGGGAAACGGGAAGTGCTGTTGGCGGTTTCCGTCCCTCTGGGCCTTCCCGAGACCAGGGGAGGCCGCACGCTCGGGCAGGTGGGCCGCAGGTGGAGGGACGGAGGCCGGAAGACGGTCCTGCTGAAGTGACCGCCAGGAAGGCTGAGGAGGGGAACCAGCGAGCGCACCGAAAGCTAATTCCGGCGGGTGGTTAGACTTTGCGGTGACACAGCACATTTAGGAAAACTTGGGAGGTTTGTAATGCGCTTAGTGAACCCTAGGACACAATGCACAAGCCTAAAATTGTGCACTTGTTCGGGTTTACAATTCTTGGCAACTCTTCTAGGCAATAGCATTGCAGATGGATTTCCTATTCCATGCAAACGTGTGCTGTTACGTGTGCGAACACTTCCTTCCCGTAGGGAGGGAAATGGCTGAGGTCCACCAGGAGGTGATAAATAGAAGTCCAACTGCCTTTGAACTTACCAATTTTGCCAGCTGATAGGGACCTGATCTGCTCAAGTCTGTCCTCCTAACTCTTAGGCACGGAACGAGTTTCAAGACTAGATAGATCAAGACTTCGTTTTGACCACTGCACATTGAAGCCTCTTTTTAGCCCTCAACCGGTGGTGACTGCCTACCCCGTCCACGCAGAACACATGCCTCCATTTCTGTACCCGAGGGCTAAATGGGCCTTCCCAACCAAGAAGCAGGTTTTGGAAAATTGTAGTAGCTGCCGTTGGCCATTCCCATTCACCCTTCCTGTTTCCAATTTGTTTCATAAATTTGCAACAGCTGCCTCTTGTGTTCTTCCGGCTTCCTGCCATCTAGGAGACTCCCATCGTGAGAACCACCCCTTGTAGTAGCTGACTCACTGGGCGGAGATGGTTTGGAGAACCAGGAATGGTTTTCTATTCTTTTAAAAAGTAGTTGCTGGTGGAGAGGGTTAGAAAGAAAAGCTCTGTTCACCAGTATAGCCTTGTTATGACTTGGCCAAAGTTGAGTAATTTGTTGAGTCACCCTGGAATTGAAGCCTTTTTACAAAAGCTTTTTACATGTACCTTTTGAATAGATGTTACATGCACAATTGTGAAAAGGTTGACAGTACAATGAAAAGGTACAATGAAAAGTAAGGCTCATTATGCCCCAGCTCTCCTCCCTAGAGGCTGCCACTGTTTTTCTGCTTCCTTGAGGATACTTTCAGGAATATTCTTTACATATTCAAGCGAATTATTTTTTACATATATGGTTGCAAATTATCTATGCCGTTTTCTACCTTGTCTTTCCCCTCCCACTGATGACTTAGAGATGTTTTCATACATGAGTTAAAAAAAAAAACACCTAACTTTTGATAGCCGCATAACACTTAAATGTATGGCTATCCATAGTCTCTTATTGATGGACTTTTATTTATTTATTTATTTTGAGGGCAGTGTCACTGGCCCTCATATGTGGGACCGAACCGGGTCCGCTGGCTTTCGAAGCCAGCGCTTAACCACCGCGCCACTCGTCCGGCCCATTGATGGACTTTTAGATTGTTTTTAACCTTTTTCCATTACAAATAATGCTGTAATGAATAGCCTTGTACATACATATGTTAAATCTGTGAGATACATCTCTGGAAATGGAACTGCGTTATAGCCTTTTATATAATTACATTCTTCAAAATGTACCCAAATTCACTTTCTTAAAGTTGCTTAAAGTTTTCTCATACTCGTATACAGATAGTCTTTATTTTCATTCTGTTTTGAAACTCTTGTTGACATAATTCCCCTAGGCCCTTAAAGGTAAGATATCATATAGTAGCTAAAGAATGTAGACGTAGGACTTTGTCATTAGAACAATCCCTGAGATTTGAAATATAAATTACCATTAAAATTATTATCAATTTCTCTCAAATTATTTTCAGATTTTTCCCCCTTTATTTTGACCCTGACCTCTTTTGCTCTTGAGCTATCTGACTGTTCTTAGATGCTGTTGTCCCTTCTTTACTCCTTTTACCAACCAGGCTTAGAGAAGAAGAAAGCAAAAAATGATTTCTCCTGTTCCTGTTTTTACATCCAGGCCTTTGGAGCCCAAAGGATTATTTTAGAACTGACTCGATCAGTTTTCGTAATACCTTATATTTCTTATTAACTGTAATTTTGGTTCAATATATGCCCATTCATTCTCAATTTAGCAAGTTTTTAACTTCTATCCTGTGCTTAGGTCATAAGGGATACTATAATAACTTAAATTTATTATCTCATCTCTCCATACTCGGTACTCAAAAGGCAGGATGTTTTTTCCTCCATCCTTCTATCAGCACCTAGGACAGTGCTTATTACATAATGAGCTTTCATAAATGTTGAATTGGATTTGTTTGTGGTCTTGATAAAAAAGAAATACAAATCAATTATAGCCACACTGGGGAGAAGAGCAAAACACATATGGAAAAAATTAGCAAATTAGATGGTAGATCCAGAAATACCTAAATAGCCTAGGACCAAAATACGATTCATAGACCAGCATCATCAGCATCATCTGGGAGTTTAGAAATGCAGAATCCCAGGCCCATCTCAGAAGTGCTGAATCAGCCTGCGTTTTAACAAGGTGCCCCACATGATTCACACATATGTCAAAGTTTAAGAAGTACTGCTTTATTGTTCAAAGAAGGGAGAGAAGATTTGAGCGGGATAAGTAGCTGGGTGAGTGAGCCCAGGCTTGAGGGCCAGATCAGTTAATCTTTAATGATAATTGATCTGGCTTAAGCAGAGGCAAGTTGAGAGTAGTTCAGGTGGCAGAGATTTTGCACTTGGAGTTGTGTTGGTAAGAGATAACGTGAATAGATAAATTGGAGCCAGTATTAAGGAGTCCTGAATGTCAGGACAGTGATTTCATTTGGTACTCCAGCAGTAGTCACTGAGGAGTTTTGACCTGAAGAATAATATGCTGGAAGAGCAGGATTTTAGCAAAGTTCTAGTGATGGTGCTCAGAAAAATTGGAAGTGTGAAAGTATAAGCAAGGATGTAAATGGAGAAGTAATTCTAGTAAAATAGGCATCAAGTGATGAAAACCGGGTCTGAGGATATGGCCATGAGAATAGAACTGACTGAAAGAATGGGAGAGGCATTTCATAGGAAGAAGAAAAAAATATTGGGTTACTTACTTACCGGAGTAATAGGTAATTTAAGTAGTGGTACTATTGACAGAGGTGGAATATTAAAAGTGATCTGGTGGGAATGATGAATATTTAATTCCACACCAATACTGATGGCCTAACTAGCTTCTAGGTTAATCTGTCCATTCTCATTTCTGTTTTGATGATAGTTCATCCTACAGTTATACCCTACTTTTTGTCTTGCACATGACTTTATTCTACTTTCCTGCCAGTGTGTCTATTACCTTTTAAAATCTAGTGTAAGCCTTGGTTGGATAATTCATTTACTCTTCAATCTTAGTACAGTGTTTCATGGTACATGCTAAATAAATGATTATTAACTTTATATAGATATATTTGCCGGGTATATTATATCTGATAATAGTTTTAAAAATTGGGTCAGACTAAAAAAGGGCATTCTTTTTAATGTGTTTTTTTCTCTTGTTTATTTGCATGTCTTTTAGATTATTAATAGTGTTTTTGTCAAATGCAAAGGGCATATAGATTTGTTAGTGTTTTTTTTTGTTCACTCTAGCTCCATTATTTTTAATCTAAGTTGTCTTTTTAAAACAAAACAAAACAAAACACCTTTTTTTATGGAAAAATTTAAACATGCAAAAGTGGACAGAAAAGTGTAATGAATCCCCATGTACTCATTGCCCAGGATAAACGAGTATTGACTGATCTAGTCTCATATATGCCCACACAACCCCTTTATATTATTTTGAAGTGATTTCCCAGACATCATATCATCTTCAGTGTTTATCTCTAAAAGATGAGGATGCTTTAAGAAAATCTTAATACCATTATCACACCTAAAAACATAATAATTTCCTTTTATTGTTTGCATTTTCAAATGGAAATGAGCTTTTTGAAGAAAATAACTTTTCAAACTCTCTGGTGCAGACTGCAGTTCCCAAAAGATACTTCTGATGTTATATGTGCCAATCAGAACACTTATCAAATCTTGGTCATCATATATTATCACAGAATCAGTGTATGAGTGCCTCTTTAATCTCAGACTGACTGCATTGTACCACCCCATTTACTTTCTTTTTGCCATCAATCAGAGAAAGTACACTAATTTTAAAATTAGTCTAATAAAACTGGAGAGGTAAATCTACTCCAGTGCATTAGCAAATATTGGCAAAATGTGGTGAGGTATTTGTACAAGGCTATTCACTGCAGTACCGTAAGAGTAAAAGACTGGGAATAATTTAAATGTCTGCTCTTAAATAAACTATGGTACCTCTACTCAGTGGAGTAGTATACAATTGTAAAAAGGAATGAAGACTATATACTGCTATGAATGGTCTCTGTAATAAGAGAAAAAAGCCAAGTGAAGAAATGGTGTATATCTTGGCTACATTTATCTAAGAAAGGAGTGGGGATACAAATATATACATATAAGCTTAAGCTTGTATATTAAAAAAGAAACCATAAACAATAGATGGATAAACCATAAAAATAATGGTAACATACAGGAGGAGGGAAGGGACAAAGATAGAAGGTAATATCTTTCTGAACGTACTTTATAGATTTGAGTTTGGACCAAGAAAATGTTTTACATGATTGTAAAACAAAACGGAACAAAAAATATTTTTAGTAATTCTTAAAAATGAAATACATGGACCAAGTAGATATTAAATTGACTACACAGGAATTATTTTAAATGCCTTTAAAATAATCATTTGACCATGCATTTATAGTGGGATGTATCACATTGTAATGGTCTGAATGTTTGTTTCCCCCTCCCAAATTTATATGTGACATCCTAATCCCCAAAGATAGTTGTCGGCAAACTGTGGCTTGTGAACCAGTCTGGCTCTTTGAGTACGTTCTGTCTCAAAAGTTTGCCAACCCCTGGAAGAGTCAATCCTGCCCCTCACAACAATTTAAAAATTATTCGAGAGCCATAAATATATTTTTACATTATCACCATTATGTGAATAATATCCTTTAAAAATTTTATAAATGAAACTATGATAGTTCTATTTTCATTTTCAATTTTACTAAAGAGCCTGAGGCTCATGAGCTGCAGTTTGCTGACCCCTCTGGCCGCTCTTCCATCTCAAAAGTTTGCTGATCCCTGCCCAAAGATGATAGGATCAGGAGGTGGGGCCTTTGGGAAGTGCTAAGGTCAGGAGGCAGTGCCCTCCTGGGTGGGATTAGTGCCTTATAAAAGAGGCTCCACAGGGATCCTTTCCCTTCTGCGTTGTGAGGAGGCCCCAACTGTCAACCCAGAGATCTTGTCGGTGCCTTTATCTTGGCCTCCAGAACTGTGAGCAGTACATTTCTGTTATTTATAAACTGCCCAGTTTATGTTATTTTGTTACAGCTGCCTTTGTAGACTGAGACCAAAAAACAAAATTGCAAAAAATAATTTTTAATTGTTTTTAGTTATCGTGGTCAATAACAATGTAGGTATTTGTATTAATTTCCTATGGCTGCTATAACGAATTATCACAAACTCTGTGGCCTAAGAGAACAGAAATTCATGCGCTCTCAGTTCTGGAGGTCAGAAATACACACTCTGTCACTGGGCTGAAATCAAGGTGTTGACAGGAGGCTCTAGGTGAGAATCTGTCCCTCGCCTCTTCCAGTTTCTGGTGGCTGCCAGCATTCTCCAATATCTGCCTTCATGGCCATATTGCCTTCTCCTTGTCTACTGAATCTCCCTCTGCCTCCCTTTTTTTAGGATACATGTGACCGCATTTAGGGCCCATCCAGATAATCTAGGATAATCTCCCCAGCTCAGGATCCTTAATCATCATTTTTGCAAGATATGGTAATATTCACAGATTCCAGAGATTAGGATGTGAGTATCTATTGGGAGGCCGTAGTTCAGCCTACTGCAGTATTATGTTTCTGAAACTTATAAATTCAGTAGGATAAAGGAAGTAGTTATGTTAATGTCATTGAGAACTAAGAATTTCATTCTATGGGAAAATACATATAAATACAAAATCAAATCAGTTAAATAAAAAACCCTGTAATCCTAATTTTTTTGGTGTATTTTTATTTTATTTATTTTTAAAAGATTTTTATTAAAGTATAGCTAACATACAATATTAGTTTCAGGTGTACCCCATAGTTATTCAGCATTTATATATACCTAAAGAAGTGATCACCATAACTCCAGCAACCATCTGACACTGCACCACGCTCACAGTATTACTGACTACATTCCCTATGCTGTACATTGTGTCCCTATGACTTATTTGTTTTATACCTGGAAATTTGAATTTCTTATTCCCCTTCACCTTTTTCCCTGCTTTTTAAATTTTTCAATTACAGTTGATGTTTAACATTTTATGTTAATTTCAGGTATATAACATAGTGATTAGACATTTATCTAATTTAAGAAGTGATCCCCCGGACTAATCTAGTACCCTTCTGGCACAGTATATAGTTATTACCACATTATTGGCTATATTTCCTATGCTTTGCTTTACATCCCCATGACTATTTTGTAACTACCAATTTGTACTTCTTACTGCCTTCACCATTTTCACCCTGCCCCCAACCCTCCTCCCATCTATCACCCCAATAAATCTAGTACCCATCTGACACCACACATAGTTATTACAATATTATTGACTATATTCCTTATGCTGTACCCTGCACCCCCCAACTACTGTGTAACAAACCATTTGTTCTTTTTTTTTTTTTTTTTAAGATTTTATTGGGGAATTGGGGGAGGGGAACAGCATTGGGGAATCGGGGAAGGGGAACAGACAAGTTGCTGTCCTTTTGTTCTTCAGTCTAGTTGTGGAAGACATTGCTTCACTGGCCCATGTTGGTATCATCATTGCGCTCTTCTCGGGTGAGGCAGATCAATTACCAGCCTCTAGATGGCCGCTCACAGTGGCTCTTGGCAGATTACACCTGCTGCCAGCTGCTCACGCTGCCTGCCAGCTACTCACTGTAGCATATGGCAGCCCACTCACTGCAGCAGGAACTGCAGCTATGCCATCCCGGGGACTCACAGCAGCCCAGCTCCATGTGGAGCTGTTGTTCACCATCTTAGCTGTAGAGGGCAGTGTCACTGGCCCTCATATGTGGGATCTGAACCGGGGCTTATGGTGTCCGAAGCCAGCTCTTAACCAACGCGCCACTCAGCCGGACCACAAACCATTTGTTCTTAATAACTTCCCCTTTTTCACTCCCTACCCCAACCCTGCTCCTGTTTGGCAACCATCAAAATGATCTCTGTATCTATGAGTTTGTTTCTGTTTTGTTTATTTTGTTCTTTAGATTCCACATATAATTGAAATCACATTTTATCTGTCTTGCTCTGTGTTACGTCCTCCACTCAGCACAGTACCCTCCATGTCCATCTATGCTGCTGCAGATGGCAAGAACCTATTCCCTTCCATGGCCGAGCAACATTCCATTTTATATATGTACCATCTCCCCTCTATCCTTTCATCCATCAATGGACACCCAGGCTGCCTCCGCGTCTTGGCCATTGTAAATAATGCTGCAATGGACATATGGATGCACATGTTTTCTCCTCGAAATAGTGTTTTGGGTTTCTTCGGATAAATACCCAGAAGTGGGATTACTGGGTTCTTCTTTGTCTCTTATTATAGCCTTTGTTTTAAGGTCTGTTTTGTCTGGTATAAGTATTGCTACCCCAGCTTTTTGTTTTGTTTTGTGTTGAGTTTTATGAAATGTCTTTTTCCCATCCCTTTACTTTCAGTCTGTGTGTGTCTTTCAATCTGATGTGAGTCTCCTGTAGGCAGCATGTGTAAGGGTCTTGTTTTCTTTTTTTTTTTTTTTTCCTAAGGATTGCCTTACAGGATTTGGCTTTTCTTTTCCTTTTTTTTTCTTTTTTTTTTGAGGGCAGTGTCACTGGCTCTCATATGTGGGACCCGAACCGGGACCACTGGCTTCCCAAGCCAGCGCTTAACCACCACGCCACTCGGCCGGCCCAGGGTCTTGTTGTCTTATCCATTCAGTCACCCTATTTTGATTGAAGCATTTAATCTATTTACATTGAAAGTAATTGATAGATACATAGTTATTGCCATCGTTATTCATATTTCTTTTTCTTTTTCTCTTAAAGAAGTCCCTCTGAGAGTTCTTGCAATTCTGGTTTGGTGTTGGTGAATACCTGTAGCCCCTATCCCCCTCTCCTCTCCCCCAAAAACACTTTATGTGTCTTGATTCTAAATGAGAGCTTTGCTGGAGAGAGTAGTCTTGGTTGTAGGTCGTTTCCTTTCATCACTTTGAATATTTCATGCCAATCCCTTCTGGCCACAGAGTTTCTGTTGAGAAATCAGCTGACAATCTTATGGGAGCATTCTTGTAGGTAACTAGCTGCCTTTCTCTTGCTCCTTTTAAGATTCTTTGTCTTTAACTTTTAGCATTTTAATTATGATATGTCTGGGTATGGGCCTCTTTGGGTTCATCTTGTGTGGGACTCTGCACTCCCTGGGCTTGTATATCTATTTCCTTCGCCAGGATAGGGAAGTTTTCCATCATTCTTTCTTCAAATAGGTTTTCAATTCCTTACTGTCTCTCTCTTCTTCTGGTACCATAAGTTACGATTGTGGGCATGCTTCTTGTTGTCCCAGAGGCCCCTCAAACTGTCCTCATTTTTTTGGATTCTTTTTTCTTTCTGCTGTTCTGTTTGGGTGTTTCCTGCTACTTTATCTTCTAAGTCGCTGATTCGATCTTCTGCTTCATCTAATCTATTGTTGATTCCCTCTAATGTATTCTTCATTTCAGTCATTGTATTCTTTACTTCTGATTGGTTCTTTTTTATTTTTTCTATCTTCATGTTTATGTTTTCTATCTTTTTGTTGAAGTTCTCCCTGAGATCATTGAGCATCCTTAGAACCAGTGTTTGGAATTCTGTGTCTGGTAGATTGCTTGTCTCCATTTTGTTTAGTTCTTTTTTTGAAGCTTTGTTTTGTTCTTTTATTTGGGACATGTTTCTTTGTCTCCCCATTTTGGCTGCTTCCCTGGGTTTGTGTCTGTGTATTAGGTAGGGCTGCTATGCCTCCCAGTCTTAGTAGAGTGGCCCATTGTAGTAGGTTTGGTATGGGGCTCTGTGGTGCAGTCTTCCTGGTCACCTGAGTCATGTACTTCTTATGTGTCCCTTGTATGAGTTGTGTGTGCTCTCCTGTTGTAGTTGAGCCTTGGTTGCTGTTTGCATGTAAATGGAGAGATTGATCCTCGGGCTCATTGGTTGTGAGGACTGGCTGTGACTAATAGAAGAGCTGTTGTTCAGGGGCTGATTCTAGAGCAGGATTCACTTTAGCAAGGCACTGTTGCCTGCCAGGTGTGCCCTTTGGGTGTGTCGTCCCTGGAGGTAGCTGAATGATGCTCTGGCTGGGTCCAAAGCTACCCACTGCCTGTGCCAGCCTTAGGGCCTCCTTGGTGGGGCTCCACCACAGGCTAAGTTCAGCTGCAGCCTGTGCCCTACCCAGGACCACCTGGCATGAGCTACAAAGCAATCCGCAGATGGCCGCTGCCCACACTGGTCTTGGAGGTGCCTCGAGAGGCCAAGCCACTAACTGAAACCGGCTGTTGCTAGTACCAGTCTTGGGGTTGCTTAGCCAGAGGTATGGGACGTGCCGAAGCCAGATGCTACTTGTTTGGGTTTTGTAAACATTTGAGAGGTTTTAGAAAAGTCTGCAGCATGAGCCAAAGTAGGCCGTTTATACATAAAAGCCACTGGACATGGCTTGGATGGGCCCAAAAGTTGGGTGGGGTGGACTCTCAGGGAATCAGGATTAAAGAACAGTGTTAGCCAGGTTGATGGAGACTCAGATATTGGCCACCTGCGTGTGCACGCTGGGAAGGGAGAGTGCTCAACGGAAACAGTGGCTTCTGCCAGCTTTCCCTCCAAGAGAAAGCTGCCCCTCCAGTCTTTACTCTGAAGCCAGACAATTCAGTTTCTCCCTGTATGTCCTGGGTCCTTTTTTTTTTTTTTTGAGGGCAGTATCACTGGCCCTCATATGTGGGACCCGAACCGGGGCCGCTGGCTTCCCAAGCCAGCGCTTAACCACCGCGCCACTTGGCTGGCCCTCCCTGGTGCCTTTTGAACTGCCGTCCCCACACTGGAGCTGACAGCAACTGAGTCCAATAGCAAGTAAGTCTGTGTGCGGGCCCTTTAAGAGTAGCTCCTGGGACTGCAACCACTCTGGTCTCACTCAGCCACAATCTCTGCTGGTTTTCACAGCTAGAGGCTGTGGGGACTTCTCTTTCTAGCACTGAAAGCCTGGGCTGAGGAGCCTGGTATGGGGCTGGAACCCCTTGCTCCTCTGGGTGGGGGACCTCAGCAGTCAAGATTTCCCTCCCGATTTTTTTTTTTTTTTTTTTTTTTTTTTTTTATAGCTGAGCCATCCTGCCACCTGTTGGCAGCTCAACAGCAACTCAGCTTGGGCTGGCATCAAACCTCCGTTGCTCAGAGCTCAGCTCGCACTCTTTTTTTTTTTTTTTTTTTTTGAGGGCAGTGTCACTGGCCCTCTTATGTGGGACCAAACCAGGGCCGCTGGCTTCCCAAGCCAGTGCTTAACCACCGCGCCACTTGGCCGGCCCTCCCTCTCGATTTTTAATGGTCACTCGTGGGTATGGGACCAGCCTGCCTGTTCTGTGTTTCCACCCCTCCTACCAATCTCAAGGCAGCTTCTCCTGTATGTCCTTCATGGTAGGTCTTTCATTCAGCTAGATTTCAGGCGATTCTCAATGTTGGGTATTCTCTAGTATAGCTGTACTTTTGATAATGGCTGTAAGAGGAGGTAAACACAGCATTTATCTACTCTGGCATCTTGGCCAGATCAGGTGTCCCTATAATCCTAATTTTGAATTGGCACTATATCAGTGAATGTTTTCTTTAAGAAAAAAGGATTATAGCCCCATTTCCCACTGAAAAAGGCCTAGAAATAATCAATTTGCAGCAAGGAACACCGTTAGTACCCAAGATGTCATTTCTAAACATCTACCATTTCCCAGTAAGAGTGCTCGCGGCTCCTTGGAAAGTAGACTGATTCCAGGTCTGGGACAAGAAAAGTACAAGATGAGTCTGGAATATCTTATCAGAAAAAAAAATGGCTGGGAGACTATCCAGGATGTCTGAGATTGTGTCAAATGACTCACTGGGCAATATAAAGAGGCTCCCCTTGCCCAAAGATGGGAGAAATTGAGCATTAGTAAAATTATAACTTCAATGGATTGAAATATATCAAATAAGTTTCAATCCTTGAATTTGTATTGATACTTTAAAAAATTTATTAGTCATCTTGTATGCTATGAAACCAATTCATTTTAAAAACTGATAAGAGAAAAAAATCAAACATCATATTTTTCTTATATGGACTATACTTCAGGAAAACCATACAATTGATAAGGAGAAATTTCTTAAGAAGTATTCCAGTTTAATAACTGTAGAATGAGTGATAGAATTAAATCTAGGTTGATCATCAGCCACAAAAAAGAGACAGCCAATCATTATGTGTTTCCTGATGTAAGTACTGTAAATAAACTGCAAGGAAAAAAGAGAGGGGAGGCTTAGAGACTAAAAGAGACTTAAGAGACATATGAACTTTTTTTTTTTTTTTTTAATGAACAAATTTTTAAGGTACAGTAATGGTAAATAGCTATGGTTTAAAAGAGTCCTTGTCTTTTTACAGGCAATATTTTTTTTTTTTTTGAGGGCAGTGTCACTGGCCCTCATAAATGGGACCCGAACCGGGGCCCCTGTCTTCACAAGCCAGCGCTTAACCGTGGCGCCACTCGGCCGGCCCCAGACAATATATTGAAGTACTTATAAGTAAAGTGATATGATACCTGGGGATTTGCTTTAAGATAATCCAGGTAGGGATGGTTGTTGGGATACAAATGAAATAGGATTAACCATGACTTGATAATTATTGAAACTAAGCATGAAGGTTACATAGACATTCACTGTATTTGATTGAATCACAAGACTTGTTTTGCATGTTATGACCAGTTGAGTTTTAGTAATGTCATGTAGTTCATCCTAATACTGTTCTCTCTACTTTTATTTTTTTTAAATTTTTTAGCTGAGCCATCCTGCCACCTGTTGGCAGCTCAGCGGCAGCTCAGCTCGGGCTGAGTATCGAACTGTTGTTGCTCAGAGCTCAGCTCGCACTCTTGAGCGAGCTCTTAACCAACTGAGCCACTCAGCCGGCCCTGTTCTCTCTACTTTTAAATGTTTGAAATTTTTTATACCAAACAAGTACAAAATTAAAAAAAAAAATTTAAAAGAGTTTTAATTTTTTTTTTTTTTTTTTGAGGGCAGTGTCACTGGCCCTCACATGTGGGACCCGAAATGGGGTCGCTGGCTTCCCAAGCCAGTGCACCGCGCCACTCAGCCGGCCCAGACAATTGTAAATTTTAACACTGACACATTGATGTTGTTATAGTTATATTTTTTTAAAACAGCCCTGTTAATTTTGTTTTTAAAAGTTATGTTTTAATATATACTGAGGTAGATATAGGTTAAAATGATAGAATATCTGGGGTTTACTTCAAAACAATCCAATGGAGTGGTGGGAGTGAGTGCGAGTATTGGAAAAACAAGATTGACCATGGTAGTTACAGCAGCTGGGTGATGAGTCTTTGGGGTTTCTTATACTATTACCTTTACGTTTGAATAAGTTTGAAATTTTCTATTATCAGAAATTTATAAATATAAAGCCAGGGTTTAATCCAGGTGTGTGTGACTACAGAATGTTAACTCTCAACTATTATGCCATTGTTTCCCATAGTGTGTTTATATCACAATATAAGGGGATTTCTGTGGCATGTGGGAAGTATTTTAATATTTATGTATTCATTTTAATATTACCTTCTCTTTGTGGCAAGAAAACTATATAGCAACTTTCCCATTTATAGAAGTGGTATAAAGCAAAGTTTTATTTGTTGTTTTTTTTGTTGTTGTTGTTGTTTTTTTTTTTTGAGTGCAGTGTCACTGGCCCTCATATGTGGAATCTGAACCGGGGCCGCTGGCGTCCCAAGCCAGCTCTTAACCACCGCGCCACTCGGCCGGCCCTACAGCAAACTTTTAAAATAGGTTTAAGTGAAAAATTAATTGGCTTGAAGAAAAATATTCTATAAATAATAGTACCAATAGTACTCAGATATGAAATAAATTGTATGGTATGAGGAGAATGAAGTTGGAACATTTACTATGTTATACTGACTCCACTGGTACGCATGGTGAAATGAAGAAGCATTTTATAAGCTTTGCTTTTACCCCTAATACCCACATTTGAATGCCAGCTAAACTCCTTTGAAAGAAGGTGTATTTGGTATAAAACCCTATGACAATAGATACCTTCACAGGCCTTAACCCATATAAGAAATTAAAGAGAACATTTTTTATTATTTTTACAGAATGTCATACCCTGGCTACCCCACCGGCTACCCTCCTTTCCCTGGATATCCTGTGAGTATTGCAACTTATAGTACTAAAAGAGCTTATGTCCTTGGAACAGGTGCTATATAGGACTAGCCCATGACAGATCTTGCAAATATGTTAGAGCAGGGGTTATAAACTGAGTAGAATGAGTGAAGGTGGGTGTTGTGGGGGACCTAAGAGGCTCTTGCTTCACCTATGGAAAGCCAGTAGCTACTCAGCTTTAGCCTGATATGGCCATGCAGGGAGGCAGATCCAGTGCTGCTAGATACTCCATTTCTTTAAGTAAAGGGAGAAACCTGGATTTTATGTGAAATTGCCCCAATTTTAAAAATTGGGAAATTAATTTTTTTAAACGTTAAATGCTATGAGTCAATAAAACGTGTAAGCTGTATTCATTCCATAAGTTACTGGGTTTTTTTATTTTTTTTTAAAGATTTTATTGGGGAGTGCTGGCCCAGTGGCTTAGTTGGTTAAGAGTTGGTGTAAGAGTGCAAGCTCTGAGTAACAAGGCTGCTGGTTCGATTCCCACATGGGCCAATGACGCTGTGCCCGAGCTGAGCTGTTGCTGAGCTGCCAACAGGTGGCAGGATGGCTCAGCTGGTGTAACAACAAGTCTGCTGTTTGATGGTGGGCTATGCCCACCTGCAACTAAGACCGAACTCGGCACCTTGAGCTGAGCTGCTGCCCAGATGGCTCAGTAGATGGAGCATGTGCTCTTAACAACAAGGCTGCCAGGTTCAACTCCCTCATGGGATGGTGGCTGTGCCCACCCGCAACTAAGATTGAACACAGCACCTTGAGCTTAGAGGCCACAAGCTGTTGACGGGCAGCCAGATGGCAACCGGCGCCCTTCACAATGAAGATTGAAGAACAACAACTTGTCTGTCCCCTTTCCCCAGTTCCCCAACACTGTTTCCCTCCCCCAATTCCCCAATAAAATCTTTAAAAAAAAAAAAGATTTTATTGGGGAATTGAGGGAGGAAACAGTGTTCGGGACTCAGGGAGGGGGAACAGAAAAGTTGCTGTCCTTCTGTTCTTCATTCTAGTTGTGGAGGACGTCACTTCGCTGGCCCTCGTTGGTATTGTGATCATTGCGCTCTAGGTGAGGCAGTCGCTTGCCAGCCATTGGATGGACGCTCACGGCGGCTCATAGCAGCTCACAGCGGCTACTGGCCGCTCACTCTGGCTGTCAGCCACTCACGGTAGCTTATGGCAGCCCACTGCAGCAGGGGCTGCAGCCTATGCCATTGCCGGCGACTCACAGGAGGCCAGCTCCAGGTTGAGCTGTTGTTCACCATCTTAGCTGTAGAGGGTGCAGCATCACTGGTCCTCATCTGGGATCCGAACCCCGGACCCTGTTGCTCAGATTTGGTGTCCTAAGCCAACTCTTTAACCAACGTGCCACTCTGCCGGCCTGAGTTACTGGTTTTTAACCTTTGTGTTAGAACGTTTAAATAATTAAGAAGGACTTGACTCAGAGTTAACAAATTGCAATGAATTAGAGGGCCCTGGATTTGTAGTTCTGAAACTTTTAATACTTGGGGGACATTTTATAACTGTGTCAGCAAGTTCTGTACTACTGAGGGCTAAACTCATAGCTGAGGCATAGGTGAGAATCAGGCATTTCAATTTTTTACTCATAAGTGTGTAGGGCTTCTAACTCTGAGAATAGAAAGAGGGGCCTACAGATTAATGATAATGTGTGTATCCTTATGTAAAGTGAATATATAGCTCTTCTGAATTTATCATAGGAAAGGAGAATTATGAATATATTCCTAGGTCCCTATGTTCTAAACTAGACTCTGGCAACCATTTCAGTCCGTGTAGGTTAATTGCTGAAACAGATAAGCCGAATATTCCAGTGACTGAACACAATCAAAACTCATTCTTCAGTCACCTGGGAGTCAGTGGGAGTGGGGTTGGCATGTAGTCTTTCAGGTTCCCAGGTATTGGCTATACCATTCTGTATGCCTTGGAATCCTCCCCTGGATCCTCTGCTTCCAGCTGGCAGATGAAGGAAAAAAGAGGAAGAGAGAGCATAGAAGATGAGGCAGGAGGTTTTCAGGGGCCAGGTTGGAAGTGGTGTCCACAGTCATTCACCAGTATTCAGTCATATGGTCCACATAACTGCAAGGTGGTCTGAGAAATGTAGTCTAGCTTTGTGGCCAGGGAGAAAGTTTAGTGGACCCATAAGAATCTCTGCTACACTTAAGACATCGTCTAGTCTGAACTGGTGTTCAAAATTTCACACCCCATGTGTGACTCAGATCACCTTTTGTTTTTTCTATTATGCAACAGGTCCAGGTGTGTTGCAAGAGACATGAATTCCTTACTTTAGGTTGAAGAAATAGATCTTTCTCATATTTTAGTTGATAGGAAATTGAAGGCATTAATGAACTTCGTTAACTCTTCCTGAAGGTTTGGAAAGAGTGTGGTTCGTACTCCTGAATAGAGAAACAGACCCATCTTGCCTGACACATGTAGAATTAAATTTAACTGAGTTCTGACAAACAAGTGTCCAGTATACAAATGTAGTATACTGATAAGCTAGTATATGATATACCAGGACTTCTAATGGGGCTTTTAATATGTAAAAGAATAAGCTGGACCTTAACACTTATCTGTTTGTTCCTTTTTTCAGATGGGTCATATTTCTCTATGTTCCCATTCATTTGAAATTTTTTCTGTTTTTTTCAGCCTGCGGGTCAGGAGTCCTCTTTTCCTCCTCCGGGTCAGTATCCTTATCCTACTGGCTTCCCTCCAATGGCAGGAGGTGCCTACCCACCAACACCAAGCGGTGGCTACCCAGGAGCTGGAGGCTACCCTGCCCCTGGCGGTTATCCAGCCCCTGGAGGCTATCCTGGTGCCCCACAGCCAGGAGCAGCGCCATCCTACCCTGGAGGTGAGTTATGTGTCATGGAATTCGTGATGACTTGGGGTTGCTACTGCACTTTTTCCTCCTCTGTCCTCTATTACTGCTTGTTTTGTATGAGGTCAGAGTAACTCTCAGACTACTTCCTACCTTAGACAAGGACAAAGCTAGTGAGATGGAGGGATAAAGGTTCTCAAGTACCTGAAAACGGGGAGTAATCTCAAAAATTCTGTTGTGAAAGGAATTGGAAGAAATGTCATGATAATAAAGGACCAATATATAACAATTTGATTATTTTTATCTTAAGAAGTTATTAAGCCATTTCAATTAGCCTGATTATGATAGGATAGCTTTGTCCAAAGGTTGAAAAGAAAACTTAGCACTTGTGTGCTATAAGTTAGTAAGGCAGATAATTGAAGTAAAATTTTTTTTTTTTTTTTTTTGAGGGCAGTGTCACTGGCCCTCATATGTGAGACCTGAACTGGGGCCACTGGCATCCCAAGCCAGCTCCTAACCACCGCGCCACTCGGCCGGCCCCTGAAGTAAAATTTTTAAATTTATGTTTTAATGGGGAAGAAAGAAGTTGGTAAGAAGTTGAATTTAAATAAATGAATTTAGTAAAAGTAGCAGGATATAATATTAATATACAAAAATAAGTTGCATTTTTATACACTAATAATGAACTATCAGAAAGAGAAATTAAGAAAACAATCCCATTTACATTTGCATCAAAAAAATAAAATACTTAGGAATAAATTTAACCAAAGAAGTAAAAGACCTGTATTCAGAAAATTATGACATTGAAAAGAGAAATCAAGGAAGATACCAATAAATGGAAACATACCGTGCTCATGGATAGGACATATAATTAAAAATGTCCATACTGCCCAAAGCAATATATAGGTTTAACACAATCCCTATCAAAATACCAATGACATTTTTCACAGAACTAGAACAAATAATCCTAAAGTTTATATGGAATCATGAAAGACCCTGAATAGCCATGGCAATCCTGAGAAACAAGAACAAAGCTGGAGGTATCATACTGGCTGAAATCAAATTATACTACAAGGCTATAGTAATCAAAACACCATGGCTTTGGCATAAAAACAGACACAGAGATCATTGGAACAGAATAGATAGCCCAGAAATAAATCCTTGCCTATATGGTCTATATGGTTTCATCTATGACAGAGGAAGCAAGAATTTACATTCAGGTAAAGACAGTCTATTTAATAAAGGATGCTATGAAAACTGGACCACCTTCTTACTCCATATACTAGAGTAAACTCAATGGATTAAAGACTTAAATGTAAGACCCAAAACCATAAAACTCCTAGAAGAAAACATAGGCAGTAGACTCTCTGACACAGCTTTTAGTAAATTTTTTTCTGCTATATCTCCTCAAGAAAGGGAAACAAAAGAAAAAAAAATAAACAATTGGGACTGGATGAAACTGAAAAGTGTTTTTTTTTTGAGGGCAGTGTCACTGGCCCTCATATGTGGGACCGTGCTTAACCACCATGCCACTCAGCTGGCCCTTTGTTTTTATATAGCAAAAGAAACCATCAACAAAACAAAAAGACAACCTACTGAATGGAAGAAGATATTCGCCAATGATACATCCCATAAGGGGTTAATATCCAAAATTTATAAAGAACTCATATAACTCAACACAAAAAAACAAATAATCCAGTACAAAAATAGGCAGAGGACCTGAACAGATATTTCTCCAAAGGACATACACATGGTCAATAGACATGAAAAGATGTTCATTGTCACTAATCATCAGAGAAATGCAAATAAAACCACAATGAGACATCACCTCATTTCTGTCAGAATGGTTGTCATCAATAAATCAACAAACAAGTCTTTGCGAGGATGTGGAGAAAAGGGAACCCTCATGCACTATTGGTGGGATTGCAGATTGATGCAGCCACTATGGAAAACAGTATGGAGGTTCCTCAAAAAACTAAAAAGAGAACTACCTTATGAACCAGCACTTCCACTACTGGGTATTTATCCAAAGAAATCCAAAACACTAATTCAAAAAAATTATATGTACCCCTATGTTTACCACAGTGCTATTCACAGTAGCCAAGATATGGAAAGAACCGCAATGGCCATCAGTAGATAACTAGATTAAAAACTTGTGGTACATTTATGCAATGAATAATTACTCTGGGCCGGCCGAGTGGCACATTGGTTAAGAGCTGGTTTTGGGATGCCAGCGGCCCCGGTTTGGATCCCACATACGAGGGCCAGTGACACTGCCCTCTACAGCTAACAAGAGCTCCACCTGGTGCTGGGATGTGCGAGCCCCGGCAATGGTGTAGGCTGCAGCCCCTGCTGCAGTGGGCTGCCACAGGCTACAGCGAGTGGCCGGCAGCCAGCGTGAGCGGCTGGCAGCCAGCATGAGCTGCCAATAGCTGCGGTGAGCGACATTCAGAGGCCGGCGACTGATCTGCCTCATCCGGGAAGAGTGCAATGACGATACCAACATGGGCCAGTGAAGCAACATCCTCCGCAACTAAACTGAAGAACAGACAGCAGCTCGTCTGTTCCCCTTCCCCAATTCCCCAAACGCTGTTCCCCTCCCCCAATTCCCCAATTTAAAAAAAAAAATCTTAAAAAACATAATAATATAAAAAAAATTACTCTGCCATAAAAAAGAATGAAATCTTAACCATTTGCAACAACATGAATGAACCTAGAGGATATTATGCTAAGTGAAATAAGTCAGACTGAGAAAGACAAATACCATATGATCTCACTTACATGTGGAATCTAAAGAACTATAAGGGAGCAAGCAAAACAAATAGACTCATAGATACAGAGAACAAACTTATGGTTGCTAGATGGGAGGGGGTTGGGAGACTGGGTGAGAAAGGTGAAGGGATTAGGAAGTATAAATTGGTAGTCACAAAATAGTCACAGGAATGTGAAATACAGTATGGAGTATATAATCGATAATGTTGTAAAGACTGTAGGGTGTCAGATGGGTAATGGACTTATACCGGGATCACTTCATAGATTTTATAAACACTATGCTGTACACCTAAAACTAAAGAAGTTGAATTAGGGCCGGCCGAGTGGCGCGGTGGTTAAGCGCTGGCTTGGGAAGCCAGTGGCCCCGGTTCAGGTCCCACATATGAGGGCCAGTGACACTGCCCTCAAAAAAAAAAAAAAAAAAAAGAAGTTGAATTAATCACATACATAGTAGAAAGCATTAATAGTGTATTTTTTTTCACTGTTACTAGTAGTTATTTTTCTAAAGTTTTCTCTTCAATCGCTAGAACTGTCACTAGAATTAATGTATTCTTTTCTCTAGTTCCTCCAGGCCAAGGGTTTGGAGCCCCACCAGGTGGAGCAGGCTTTTCTGGCTATCCACAGCCACCCTCACAATCTTATGGAGGTGGCCCAGCACAGGTCCCATTACCTGGTATGTACCAGCTGTCTAGAGAATACAGTAGCATCATATTTTGAAATTTTCAGTTGCCATTGAGAGAACCTAGTTTATGTTTGGGATAGTTGTCAGTATATATTTATGCTAAGTATTCCTATACATAATTGTAAATATGTGGTTTCATGAAATGTATAAATTTGATGGAAAAGTTTAATCAGTAAGATCAAAATAAGGACCCACTTTTTCAATTAAAAAAATAATGTCCCAAAGTCAAAAAAGCAAAACCTTCAGGAACTTCTTTGCTCACTCTTATATCACAGAACTGTGTCCTGACATCCTTTCCAGATGGAATCAGAATTTAATCTGTTTCAAGAATTTTTAAAATATCATAAAGTATAGCATAAGGAATATAGTCAGTAATATTGTAATAACTATGTACGATGTCAAATGGGTATTAGATTGATCATTTTATAAGTTATATAAATGTCTAATCACTATATTGTACACCTGAAACTGATATACTATTGTATGTCAATTGTAATTGAAAAATAAAACAATTACTAAAAAATATTATTAGTTAGGATATTAAGTAGGATGTGGAATATTTTAAAAGGCTCTTAAGACCAAAGTTGGTTTTAGATTCAGTAAATTATAATATTGAAAAGTTATCCTAGTGAATAACATAGTGTGAATGTTTTTAATATGTTTCCATGTTCATAATAATCAATGCTGTTTTGAAAAATTAAATCATGTAAGACCTGGTTGCTGTATATTTTTTAACATGTAGGTGGCTTTCCTGGAGGACAGATGCCTTCTCAGTATCCTGGAGGACAAGCTCCTTACCCTAGTCAGGTAATTTTGCTCCCACCTTTTAAATTTAGTCTGGGTAACCGGATACTGCCAAAGAGGGGCACCACTCCTTTGCCAACATTAGAGCTTTCTGTGAGGCAGAGGAGAAATGGTCTATGACATCTTTTTTTTTTTTTTTTTTTTTTTTTTTTTAGCTGAGCCATCCTGCCACCTGTTGGCAGCTCAGCTCTGGCTGGGAATTGAACTGGCGACCCTGTTGCTCAGAGCTCGCACTCTTGAGCGAGCTCTTAACTGAGCCACTTGGCTGGCCCAATGACATCTCTTAAGGCTTTAATCTTTGCCTCTGATGGTCCATGCTCTCTGTGGTCCATCTGCTTTAAGTAGTGTCCTGATCACCTTGATAACACAAGCATAGGTTTCTTCTCACAGGTGATGATACTCATAACTTTTTCATAGCGATTCCCTTGGGCTCTTAGCATGGGTTTTAGTTCTTTTTCCTCTTCCCTCCCTAGCAGTTACAACCATGAACTTGGGTGAGTGGTATTTTTGACAGTGTTTTATGAAGTGTGGTTTTGTTTTCCATTTTTACCTTTGTAACTTTCCACTCTTCTTTCAGATCAATACAGAATCTTTTCCTTCCTATCCTGTTTTCTCTCCTGTTTCTTTGGATTATAGCAGTGAAGTGAGTAAGGTTTTCTAATATTCACTAAAAACTAGATCCCCTACATGTGCCTTCGTTTGTTTCTGATTTCTCATGTATTTGTCTCGAGGACTTAACTGTCTGTTTTATCTTTATGTGCTCCACAGGGCTTTAAACATGGTAGCCAATTAATGTCTGTTGAATTGCTTTCTCAATAGCCCCAGGTCTCCCATATATCAAACCTTTGCCCCATCTCTGTATAGCTCCTTGATTTAATATTAAGTTTTATTCTTTAATTGCCTTGTTAATTTTTTTATATTCTATCCAAATTACTAGGAACATAAGCAGTATACTTTTATGCTTACCTTTATCTTGATTTTTTCATTTATTCATAAAGATATAGAGCTTTCAAGCTTTTTTAATGGCTGGGGTGGGAGAGGGATTATGGTACTGGAAGAGAAATACTTTAGGCATTTTCTGGCTTACTTTCCTGATTTGAGGAATTTGAGCTACACAGAGATGAAGAAAGTTGTCCATGGCCACAGAGCTAGTGGAAGACAAAGCTAAAACTAGATTCTAGCTCTTCTGACTCCCAGACCAATGTCCTCTCTGCTGGTTTGCTGATGTAGCAAGTGATATTCCTCCAAAGCACATAGTAAATTGCTTTTAAGCCATTTTTTTATTGTTGAAGTTGATTATTAGTCATATAAATCTGTAGCTATTTTAATCATTTGTTATGAGAATTTTGATTTTTAGTTGAAGCCTGCATATAATTTGAGACATCATTTTATGAATCAATATAAAAGAGCTTTAAATATAAAACACTGAAAGTAAAACACACATTTTTTTGTGTTACAATTACCACTTTAAGATAGAACTAAAGCCAGTAGGTGGAAGTTAACAGAGTTTTGCAAGAGCTTCTAAAGGGAAGTACAATAGGCTGCCTTGTGAGCGGTGAGCTCCCTGTGACTGAAAATCTTGTAGAGGCTGGTGTGTGTAAGTTTGTGTGTGTCTGTGAAGATGTAAAGAAAATTTCTGTCTTTGTTGGGCAGTTGGGCCAGGTGACCTCTCCTAATTGACCCAATTCTAATACGATGGCCCAATTCTAATACAATATTTTATACTTGAATATTTGCTACAAGTCGAATAATTTTAGTTTTTCCTTAAAACCACTATACAAACATTTCTTATTAGTTCTGCTTACATCCCTCTCTTAGAAGCTAGTGGAAGATTGGCCTGGTAAAGCTTACTGGTAGAAGAAAATGTTGGTGTAAGAGTGTAGATGAGTGGAAGGAATTATTGACCATAAAAATGCTTGTGGAATGATGCTCTGTTCCCCTTCTCCATTTATTTTACTCCCACAGATGCTGGCATATTGCTGTATTCATTGGGTATTACTCCAAATGCAGTTTCAGTTGTCAAAAAAGCAATTGAATCATTGTTTTTTTTTTTTTTTTAATTTTATTGGGGAACAGCCATGGTCATTGGTTACACATTGCTTTCATGCTACAATGGCATAGTTGACTCTTTTAGTGAGGGCACAGCTCAGTGTCCCGTGGGGATTGAACCAGCAACCTTGGTGTTATCAGCACCATGCTCTAACCAACTGAGCTAACTAGTCACTCCCATTGTAAATTTTTAAATGATGTTGATTGCATGTTTAAATGATATTTTAGAAAGCCAGCGGCCCCGGTTCAGGTCCCACATATGAGGGCCAGTGACACTGCCCTCAAAAAATAAATAAATAAATAAATTAATTAAATAAATGATATTTTAGAAACATTGGGTTAAATAAAATATATTATTAAAGTTTTAAAAAATGTTGTAGGGATATCATCTTGCTTCATTTCATCCCTCTTAAGCCTTGATTTGATTATTTTAAGACAAGTATTGAATTGTTTCATAGCTTTGCATTTTTAAATTTTTTTTTTTTTTTTTTTGAGGGCAGTGTCACTGGCCCTCATCTGTGAGACCCGAACCGGGGCCGCTTGCTTCCCAAGCCAGCGCTTAACCACCACACCACTCGGCCGGCCCTAAATTTTTTTAACTTTTAATTTTGAAATAATTTCAGACTGACAAAAAAAGTTGTAAAAAATGTACATAGAATTTCTGTTTATCCTTTACTCAGATTCTCCAAATGTTAACTTCTTATATAGACACAACTCAATGATTAAAATTAGAAAATTACATTGATATAATACTATCATCCAAAACGTAGACCTTATTCAGACTTTACCAGTTGTCCCTGTAATGTCCTCTTCTGGTTCAGGATCAAATCCAGTATGAAATATTACATTTATTGTCCTGTCTCTTAAGTTTCCTTTAGCATGAAACAGTCTTCAGTTTTTGTTGTTGATGACCATGACACCTGCACAGAGTGCTACCAGTTATTTTGTAGACCATTCTTTAATTTGGGTTTGTCTGATATTGCCTCATGATTAAATTCAAGTTATGCCATTTGGGCAGGAATACCACAGAAATGATGTTGCGTCCTCAGTGCATATTAGGAAGCACTTACGTTGACTTACTCTATTACTGGTGATAATTGATTTCAATCATTGTTTAAGATGGCGTAACATTATAAACTATGGAAGGTTTTCAGTTATAACATTATAAACTACTCAAGTGTTTATAACCACCTGTTGGCAGCTCAGCTCGGGCTGGGCATCGAACTGCTGTTGCTCATAGCTCAGCTCGCACTCTTGAGTTAGCTCTTAACAAACTGAGCCACTTGGCCAGCCCTACAAGGTCTTGGTTCTCATCATGCTTTTACCCACTAATTTTTAACATCTGTTGATATACTTGCCTAAAACAATTATTACTGCGATATTTGTCCTATGGCGATTTCAAAAGTTTCCTTATAAATTTGTATTTTAAATATATAGCCTCTATTTTGCTTCCTGGTTTATTTCCTTATAAAATCTATGAAGAATATTATACCTCCCAGAATCTCTAATCACCACTTTCATTTTGTGCTTTTCTTAATATAAAATGCTTTATTTCATGTCTAATCAGGGCCCACAGAGGAAATGAAGAGATATTACCAAAATTATATTTCTTGTTCAAAACCTCATTGGGCAACTCATGTTCTACTTTACTAAAGCCATTATTATATTCTTGTCTTTAAATTAAACACTGCTACTCATCTACTATTCAGGGATCATCTCTTTTTTTTCCCTCCTATTCTACCAAGCAGGAATTCTGGCTGGAATTTGAAGGTCCTCAATGTTCTCCTTACCATGAGATTCAAGGACTTAGGCCCTGCTTATTCTTGGTCCTTTGCATCATCTTCCACTCCTCTCCCTCCCTCTCCACTCGTCTCCCTCCCTCTAAACATCGTCTATATACCAAGGAATTCAAGGAATACCAAGTGGGATTCAAGGCATAGGAAGATTGTGATTAATTTTACAAGCCTATCTTGTCTCCTGAAAGTTTGGTGTCTGGCTGTCTCTTGGCAGTAGGAGAATAGGTCCTTCCCACCTAGTCCAGAATGAGCCCTGATAATAAAATGCTCGTATCCTTGTCTTAAAACTCAAACACTGGCCTCTTTGCCTAAGAATGTTGACTGGGGAATTCTTAAGTTGTCATCTTGTCAGCAGCGATCCTGACTTGGATTTTCTCCTTTTTTTTTTTTTTTTAAACATTAAGGACATTTTTTTTTAAAGATTTTTTTTTTTTTTTAAATTGGGGAATTGGGGGAGGGGAACAGCCAAGTTGCTCTCTTTTTGTTCTTCAGTCTAGTTGCGGAAGACATTGCTTCACTGGCCCATGTTGGTATCGTCATTGCGCTCTTCCCGGATGAGGCAGATGGGTCGCCGGCCTCTGAATGGTCACTCACTGCGGCTATTGGCAGCTCATGCTGGCTGCTAGCTGCTCACGCTGGCTGCCGGCCACTCACTGTAGCCTATGGCAGCCCACTGCAGCAGGGGCTGCAGCCTACTCTGTCACTGGGGCTTGCACAGCCCAGCTCCAGGTGGAGCTGTTGTTAGCTGTAGAGGGCAGTGTCACTGGCCCTCATACGCGGGATCCCAACCGGGGCTGCTGGCATCCCAAAACCAGCTCTCAACCAATGCGCCACTCGGCCGGCCCGGATTTTCTCCTTTTAATTTGCATTTCTTTTATTAAAGACATTGAACATTTTTTCATCTTATTTCTTTTTTTCTTAATTTTTTTGAGATAAAATTTACATATCACATTTAGCTCTGGTGTTTAACATGATGATTTGGTATATGTATGTAGTGTGAAATGATTACCACAATAACTGAGTTGGATTTTATGCCTCTTGTTTTCAGCCTGCCGCGATGACTCAGGGAACTCAAGGAACAATCCGACCAGCTGACAACTTCGATGCTATGAGAGATGCAGAAATTCTTCGTAAAGCAATGAAGGGTTTTGGTAAGAAAAACAGATTTTTTGTCTTATTTCTAATAAGTTCAGTTTATTGAATCTAAAGTAAAAATAAGCTTTTGATCATAAACCAAGTTTGTATGTCAGCCTCTGTGCACATACCTCCGTTGACTCTGGCACCAGGTACCTTGTAAGCATCTTACAGTTGTCTTCAAGGAGCACCCAACAGACTTATCCTTACTTAAACATGTGTGGTTCTTGCAGGGACAGACGAACAGGCAATTGTGGACGTTGTGGCCAACCGTTCCAACGATCAAAGGCAAAAAATTAAAACAGCTTTTAAGACCATGTATGGCAAGGTATCTCTTTTTTTTTCCTTGAGTGAGCATGAACAGTGAATGACCTGTAGAGTCTGCGTTCGTGTCGGGTTGGATACTGTCTTTTATTAGTACTGGTGGAACAAAGTAGAGACAGCTACACTCCAGAGACCCCAGCAGTGGTGTATTCACTATTTTTCTTCTCTTAGAAGCCTTTCTAATTCTAGAGTAGTGCTTGATCTTATGGTCATACCTTAGACTATGTCTGGTGTCTAAGAGATGTTCAGTAGAAAGGAGATTGTGATTACAATCGTCATCAATAGCTTGGCTCTTAGTCTCCTGATAGTGGGATTCAAGGATTTCTTATTCAGCCCCTGCTGCTTCTTTGCCCTTGGCATCATCTCCCACTCCTCTCCCTCCTGCTAAACATAGCCTGTATTTACCATTATACAGAACTTCTTGCCATTCCCTGAATGTACCATGTTTACATATACCATGTTGTTTATACTTCTGTGCTGGGTATATGTTGTTCTCTTGGCCTGGAACACCTTTTTTTTCCTTTTCTGCATGGCAATCAACTTCTCCAGGATTTGGCTTAAATTAATTACACTGATTTTGAAGTTTCTCATATTTCTCTTATTGAAAGAGAATTTATCTGCCTCTTCCACTGTGGTCCTATAGCACTTTGTAAAACTTATGCTATAAATAATCTCACTGTCCACCCCCCAAAACTGTGAGCTCCCCTCGGGCAAACCATGTCATATTCATCTTTGTATTTGTAGCATTCAGTACAGAAACAATAACAAATACCTACTTAGTAAATATTTGTTGAATGGATGATCTGTAACTAAACGCAGCAAAATTCTATGGCAAAAAACTGCTATTGCTTCTCAGCTGAAAAGGGAAAACATTCATTCTCAGAATGGGAACGGAGGTCCATCGCTTGTTCCCATCTTGCCTATTCTACTCTGCCCAGCCCAGATCCACATCTTTAGTCTTAAAGCTGATTAAATGACACAAATTCTATATTTCCTTAAGGGCTTAATGTCAGACTCACTTCTCTCACAAAAGTATATTCCATAATATGAATTTCTTTCGTTTGTAAACAGTCTGTGCTATGCTGTCCTGATTTTTCTCATAATTTTAGCATTAAAATTAAACTCACAACAACCTGTTTTCCTTATCCCTAGCCACTTTTTCTCTTAAATTCCAAATTCCTATTAGTTGATAAAAATACTGTTCTTCTAGGCTGCCATGGTCTTCTCTGTTTCCTATTCTATATCAATTGGTCAGTCAGTGAATATTTATTCAATGCCTACTTGATGCCAGGCACTGCTTTGTTCTAGCAACTGGTTATTGACTGTGTCTTGTTGATCTAATCTGTAAAAGGCTCTTTTAAAAATGTGTATTCTGGGGGCCGGCCGAGTGGTGTGGTGGTTAAGCGCTGGTTTGGGAAGCCAGCGGCCCCG
The DNA here is from genome assembly GCA_033961575.1 of Aselliscus stoliczkanus. Classification (NCBI taxonomy): domain Eukaryota; kingdom Metazoa; phylum Chordata; class Mammalia; order Chiroptera; family Hipposideridae; genus Aselliscus; species Aselliscus stoliczkanus. The sequence continues at coordinate 133,881,247 of CM066729.1, forward strand.
GTTCGGGTCCCACATATGAGGACCAGTGACACTGCCCTCAAAAAAAAAAAAAAAAAAAATATGTCTTCTGTCTCCTTTCCACTGCCATTGCCACCACAGCAGTCCAAGCCTTTATTATTTCTTACCTAAATATTCCAGTAGCCTAAATGTTCTCATTCATGGCCTCTTTGTCATCACAGTCCATACTACTTGCCATTGCTACATTAATGCCATTTTCTTGCATAAAAGTTGCCAGTAGCTCCTCTCAGTATGCAGAATCAAATTCACATTCTTCAGGTTGGTATTTGAGGTAATCCAAGCATATACCATATTTTGCTGTGTATAATGTGCTCCTGTGTATAATGCGCTCCTGTGTATAATGCGCACCCACGTTTTTTGGCCCAAACTTTCAAGGAAATGGAATTAGTACTACCCATGTATAAAATGCATCCTTATTTTTCTTTCACAAATTTGGGCAAGAAAGTGTACATTATACATTGCAAAATACGGCAATTACAACGTTGTGTTACTTATCTGTGAAAACATTCCCTTCCAACAAAATTGGTTGTCTTATTATTATTCCATTGCACAAGCTTTGCTCATTCTTGCCTCTATATTAGTGATTCTCAACCTTAACTGATTATTGTAATCTCCTTTAGAACTTAAAAACTCAATTAGAATCTCTGAGTATTCATCCCCAACTTTATTTATTTGTTTGTTTATTGTTTAGAAAAATTCCACAGATGATTTTTTTTTTTAATTTTTTTATTGTGAAATAAACATTTTTTTTAAAAATTAGTTTCAGGTGTACAACGCAGTGCAATAGTTATACTTTTTACCCCTCAAGGTGACAACCTCCCTCCCCCAGTTCATCACCCCACTCCACCCCCATATCATACATATCTATTACAATTCCTTTCACTCCCTTCCACAGTATTCCACAGATGATTTTAATGCATAGCTAAGGCTGGGAACCACTTTTTCTGTTCCTTATTGGTATTCCTTTTTGCATGAAATACCTTTCTTTGTCCTCTTGGCCTGCTAATTTTTATATACTCTTCAAGAACTGGACTAAAAGCTTTCTCTGCTTTCTGTAGCCCACTTTAACTTCCTCTATTTCAACTTTTTATTCCTTGTTTCATGTATCTCTTATCTTTGTACTTGATACAGTGGTAGAACTACAGTAAGAATTTATTGTGTTTATGGATTGAATCAATAAAATATATCTGCTTGAGTGTAACAAACTTTAAATGTACATATTTATTTGTTAGCATATAATATTAAGATTTGAAATTTAGGTTTTCATAAAACAATTCAATTCCATTTTTTTGTATTTTCCTTTAAAAATTTAAGTAACAAAATTTGGAGAGGATGTATACTTAGTTTGTATTTGTAATTAAACAGGATTTAATCAAAGATCTCAAATCAGAGTTAACTGGCAATATGGAAGAACTGATCCTTGCCCTGTTTATGCCAACTACGTATTATGATGCCTGGAGTTTACGGAATGCAATGCAGGTACTATATGTCATTTACTTTGAATATTTTATCCTGTTTCAAAAAACCCCACTAATTATGGCAGTTCTGAATTTACAGTAATGGTTAAATCAATACATTATTTCATAGCATGTGACTACAAAAAGCTTTTGAGGTCTGGAGGCCAAAGAAATATTTGGTATAACAGTAAGATTTAATCACTTCCAATTTGTCTTTCTTTTGCACTTTCTTTTGTCTTTCTTCATTTCACATAGGGAGTAGGAACTCAGGAACGTGTATTGATTGAAATTTTATGCACAAGATCTAATCAGGAAATCCGAGAAATTGTCAGATGTTATCAATCAGAATTTGGACGAGACCTTGAAAAGGACATTAGGTCAGACACATCGGGGCATTTTGAACGTTTACTTGTATCCATGTGCCAGGTGAGTATAGTATGAATGTGTCCTGGTGGAGGGAACATTCTTGTCTGCCTATTGCCAGTGAGCATTCGTTATTCCTTTTAATATGTAGCCCCCTTGGAATCTTGCCAGCTTTAAGAAAGAGAACACAGAACCCAGTGTATACATTTCTTTGTAGTCGCTGTTGAGACTTCAGCAGATCTGGCTTCTGTAAGGAATCAGAAATTAACCTCTTTAAGGCTGTGGGGAATCAGAAATCAACCTGAAGCTGTGTCTTAGGATCGGGATAAATCTGTACTTTTAAGCTTAGCATTGTACTACCAAAGTTAAGCTGGGCCATTAACTGAAGGTATATTGCAGGACTGCCATGGAGGTGAGAATTGTGTGAGGAGAGCTAGAAATATAGAAAAATGTTTCAGGATTTACAGAAATGTTGTGATTAGCACCCTCCTTATTCTGATTCCCCAAAAGTGCTGGAGAGGTGACAGAAAATTCTCCATATAGGGTATTTGGAATGATATTATAAACACACTTACAATGAGATGTTGAGGGTATAGTTGAAAGAGATAAAAAGCACACTGATTCAGTATCAGGAGTTATTGGCTATTATGCTAGTACACAAGCTGGACAGTCTTGAGGGACCTAAAGTAGAGAGAGGTTCTTCAGAGCAAAGGGGGGTAGTTGCAGAAAAGATAGTACATCATAGTGAGTGGATGTGGAAATGAGAAGAGGAAGCAAATGAGTGGGAGGAAGTTGAATTTACCTGTAATGGAGTAACAGCAGGGGAGTAGGTTAGCATTTAAAAAGAAGAAGAAAGCCAATAAGAACAGAAATTTAACACTAAAAATGATGATTGAGACTTTACATGAGGTGCTGAGTGTCTCTTCATGCAGGGCTCAAGGTCCAGCTATTTTATAAAGTAAATGGACCTCTTCCAGGGAGTGAGCAGAGGAATGGCTTCCTAGGAAAATGGGACTGTATTGTGTGTTTGAATCTAATGGCAATAATAACGGGGCAAGGTTTTCCTGAGCACCATTTCCTGTATATTCAGTTGCCCATTTAGAATATGCCTCTACATGTTCCTTATGCCCAGGCTCTTCAGAATACAGTTCCCCACCTTCAAGGAACTCCTCTCCATTTTGTTCCTTAGACACTGGGATTCTACAGGACAGCCTTTCCTTTGGGTTTGTGTGTCTGTTTTTAAGACAAACCAACTGAACCTCTAAGCTTTACTCTTGTTCAGTCTCCGAGCTTTCTGTCTCCATCTCCTCTCCTATCCCAGGGGAGACTTTGGTATACAATTGGTGTAGTCCAGCAGAACTTGAATTATTTATAGCTGCTGCTGTTTCTTTTTTTTAACGATTTTATTGGGGAATTGGGGGACGGGAACAGTGTTCGGAAACTGGGGAAGGGAACCAGCCAAGTTATTGTTCTTCAGTCTTCGTTGTGGAGGGTGCCAGTTGCCATCTGGCTTCCTGTCGGCGGCTCGTGGCCTCTAAGCTCAAGGTGCCGAGTTCAGTCTTAGTTGCAAGTGGGTGTAGCCACCATCCCATGCGGGAGTCGAACCCAGCAGTTCTTTTGTTAAGAGCTCACACCCTATCCACTCAGCCATCCAGGCCACAGGTCAGCTCAAGTTGCCAAGTTCAGTCTTAGTTGCGGGTGGGCATAGCCCACCATTGAACAGGCAATCTTGTTACATCAGCTAAGCCATCCTGCCACCTGTTGGCAGCTCAGCTTGGGTGCAGTGTCACTGGCCCATGTGGGAATCGAACTGGTGGCCCTGTTGCTCAGAGCTCGTGCTCTTAAGCCAACTCTTTTTTTTTTTTTTTTTTTTTTTTGAGGGCAGTGTCACTGGCCCTCACATGCAGGACCCGAACCGGGGCCGCTAGCTTCCCAAGCCAGCGCTCAACCACCACACCACTCGGCCGGCCCTCTTAAGCCAACTCTTAACCAATTGAGCCACTCAGCCGGCCCTATAGCTTCTTCTAAAAAAGCTCCTGCATCATTTTAGTGATGCATTCATAATAACTCCTTATATACAGATTAAGATTACACTTGGCTGTAGGAAAGGAAGTTCATGAATCTACCATATTATATGTCTCCCTCCCTTGACTTAATTTCCCTGAGGAGACAGACTTGTCTCTCCTGTGTCTCTACACCTAGCACACCCTATTGGTTCTGTTCTGGAGAACGCTGACTAACACAGCCTGGCACAAAGCAGGTGCCCCATACCTTTTACCTTTTAGTTGCATGAATGAATACAAAGTGGAATTGAGTATAATGCATATTGATCTTAAATCCCAGCTAAGGAGAACTATGATTTCTTCATTTGAGTGGTAGTTTATGCGTATATCTCCTAGTAGAGATATTTTTGTTTTTGTCGAGGAAGGGGTGTATAAATCATATATATGTGTACATAATTTTTTATGGAAATGAAACCTTTTCTGGTTTAATTTAGCTCTCAATGCTCTGAAAACCTCCCATTTTAACATAACCTCATTAAACTATGACCATGTATTATAGAATCCAAAGTAGGCAGTGGAATAAAGTACAGGTTACACTAGTCTAGTTTCTTTGGAAATGAAAGATATGCATGACAAACTTCATTTATTAATCTTTAATAAATTGTCCCTTCAATCCAAAAGGACTAGATGGGAAAGAAAATTTTTAATAGAAGGTGTTTCACTTTCATCCAATTTCTGCCCTCCTCTTTTGCAGGGAAATCGTGATGAGAACCAGAATGTTAACCACCAGGTAGCTCAGGAGGATGCTCAGCGCCTCTATCAAGCTGGCGAGGGGAGACTGGGGACCGATGAATCTTGCTTTAACATGATTCTTGCCACAAGAAGCTTTCCTCAGCTGAAAGCTACCATGGAGGCTTATTCCAGGGTATGAGTTTTTCTTTGAAGATCTGGCTTCTGTTTTAAGGTGTGAAAATATTTTAACACCTATACTTTTTGTTTGCAGATGGCTAATCGAGATTTGTTAAGTAGTGTCAGCCGTGAGTTCTCCGGAAATGTTGAAAGTGGTTTGAAGACCATTCGTAAGATGCTTTTCAGATTTTGCTTTGTTCTGTTTATAAATGAGTAAGGCTTTGAATAGTTGTTCCCATTAAGTAATGATAATTAATGTGGCCTCCCTAGAATCTGCGTAGGCAGAGGCTGAGCTAATCCTATGGGTTTACATGCAATTCCCTATGAATGGTTGGTGGCGTGATCAGGAAGGGTTGTTTTGGAATTATATGATCTTCATTGTGTATGCCCTTCATGAGGACTGTGCAAGAATATATGATAGATTGTAGCATTTCCATTAAGGTGAATAGGAAAGCAGTAAGCAACTATGAGTGCCACCACACAGTGTCATTTCGAGCCTTCAAAAAACACTTTTCAAATATTCAGCCCAATGATACTCATTTCCCTTTTGAAATTAAAAACCCAATTTCTGGTGTTCTGACATTCAGGTGTCTAACGAATTGGAAATTTCATTCTCATGGAGAATATAGGATTAAAGAGAGTAATTAATACCACATTGGTATTAGCAATTGAACATCTTACAAATAGTAAGTGCTACGGTAATTGTAGCTAAATTAATAATATACAGTTAGTATATCTCTACCATCTGCAGGAAGAGACTTTGCTAATTTTCCTAAGAGAAAAACGTGTCAAATTTCTTATAATTCTCAAATCTTTGCTCAAATATGTGTTTTCTTTTTTATATTGGCATGTTATCTCATACCCTTCTCTCAGCTAAATAATATATTTGACTTCTGGAATTCAGATTGTATTCATTATTCCTTTTAAGTAAGATATTACTAGGGCACAGTTGCTACAACTCTTCTCACTTTAAGAGGAAAAATGTGAAGAATCTCAGCCACTGCATCTATGGAGAGAAAATGTTTTTGGGGGGCCAGATGGACTCTTTAGAATGCAAAGTAGCCTATTTGGTGCATCTAGAAAGAAATATGGAGGCTGAGAAAAATCCAGGGGGAGAACATTTTCAACTCACCTCAGATTTCTGAGATGATTACACAGAAAATGCTCAGAGGCAGGCTAGAAGTGATAAGTGAGGCTGGAACGTGGACACGTTTAAGTCATGATTCCATACTGCTTCATCTCTAACTTGCAGTGCAGTGCGCCCTGAACCGCCCTGCCTTCTTTGCTGAGAGGCTCTACTATTCTATGAAAGGTGCCGGCACAGATGACTCCACCCTGGTCAGGATTGTGGTCACGCGAAGTGAGGTGAGGCTTTCTCTTTGTATCTGATTTTACTTGATTTGAATGTTGATTTCTTTTCGTTTTTTTTTTTTTTAACTTTTATAAGAGTTTATTTGAGCTAAACTGATGACATATGCTGAGGAGCAAGATCTCAAATGCTCCCTGAATGTTGATTTCGTAAAAGGTTCTCAGTCCCTCGGGAATGAAGTTACGAGAGAACTGTCTTTGTCACTGCCGGTATAGAGTTTGTCTAAGTGCAGTGTTCACTTCCCTCATGCCTGAGCGAGGCTCGCTGTGGCGAAGCCCCAGTGCCAAACATTTTCCTGTTGAGAAGGTCTGTGGAGAAGACTGGTTTATGGCAAGTTGGGGCATGTTTATCTTTTGGTTTTCATTGTGCTTATGTAAAAAATTGTATGAAAGACCTATGTTAGATTAATCTTATTAGATATAAAAAGTCTTGAAATTTAGTATACCTTGTTAATCATAGAACAGTTCTTTTAAAAAATTCATATTTATCTCTTTACCTAAATATAGCCTCCTTTCTTTGTTTTCCTTTCTTTGATTTTTTTTATATTTATTGGATTTTTTAATAGAAAAAAACATAGACTACTAAATTATACTAAAGAAGGTAATTTTTTTTTGTTTTGTTTTGTTAGCTGAGCCATTCTACCACCTGTTGGCAGCTCAGTGGCAACTCAGCTCGGGCTGGCATCGAACTGCTGTTGCTCAGAGCTCAGCTCACACTCTTGAGCAAGCTCTTAACCAACTGAGCCACTCGGCCGGCCCAGTAAATTATTTTTTAAAAGACAACGAGAATATGGGGTTTAAAAAACAAAAACTTTTTGTGTATTTATTCTTACACCTAAATTTTCTAAGCAGGGTCTTTTTTTTTTTAATTGCAATGAAATAAACATAACATAAAATTTACCATTTTAACTACTTTTGAGAGTACAGTTTAGCAGCATTCATTACATTCACATTGTTGTACAGCAGTCACCACCAGAACTTTGTCACCTTGCAAAGCTGAAAATCCATACTCACTAAACAATAATTCACCATTCTTTCTCCCCAACCCTTGGCAACCACCATTGTACTTGCTGTCCCTCTGTATTTGATTACTTTCGTGTGCCTCATATAGTGAAATCATACAGTATTTGTCCTTTTGTGACTGGTTTTCACTTAGCATAACATCTTCAAGGTTCATCTTCAAGGTTCATCCATGTTGTATGTTGTGTCAGAATTTCCTTCCTTTTTTTTTTTTTTTTGAGGGCAGTGTTACTGGCCCTCATATGTGGGACCCGAACCGGGGCCGCTGGCTTCCCAAGCCAGCGCTTAACCACACTGCGCCACTCGGCCGGCCCTGAATTTCCTTCCTTTTTAAGAATGAATAATACTCCATTGTATGTATACACCACCTTTTGTTTATCCATTCATCCAATGGACACTTGAGTTGCTTCCATCTTTTGGCTATTGTGAACAATGCTGCTTTGAGTCCCTGCTTTCACTTTTGTATATCTACCCAGAAGTGCAATTGCTGTATCATATGGTAATTCTATTTTTTTTTTTTTTTTTTAGGGCAGTGTCACTAGCCCTCATATGTGGGACCCTAACTGGGGCCGCTGGCTTCCTAAGCCAGTGCTTAACCACCACGCCACTCGGCCGGCCCCAGTAATTCTATTTTATTTTATTGTTTTGAAGAATCACCATACCGTTTTCCACAGTGGCTGCACCATTTCACACAAGGGTTCCAAATTCTCCACATCCTTGCCAACACTTATTTTCTGTGTTTTTGATAATAGCCATCTTATCAAAGGTTTTTAAGTGTCTAATATTTTTGGAATAATAGATGAAACTAGTACCTCTCTTACCCAATATTTTTACAGAAAAGTGAAGCAGATCTTCATTATGTGATGCCAGCACTAGTATGAATGCTAGATACAAAAGTCAGTCCCGTGGTGTTTTTTTCCCCTCTGCTTTGATTATAATTAGGATCTTTTCACTATCAAAGGATAATTCTAGTAAGTATCAGTTTCCTTTTGACACTATTTTTCTAACATCAAACCTATGTCTTGCATGCAGATCGATCTTGTCCAAATAAAACAGATGTTCAATCAGATGTACCAGAAGACCCTGGGCACAATGATTGCAAGTGACACGAGCGGAGACTACCGAAGGCTTCTTCTGGCCATCGTCGGCCAGTAGGAGAGATTTTTTTAAGTGAACAAAGCTATTCAAAGCTTACCCTTCAAAGCAGTGACTGACCTGCATGCAGCAATATCAACCATCACTAACCAAAAGAGCTTTTTCTTAGGACTGTGTCAGGGTATTGTGCTTGGTTTGCACATGTGGTTATTGCCTTAATTCCAATGTTATTTTTTTTTTCTATATACAATCAATGTAAAGCCATATCATAATGAAGTAGTAATAAATGCAATGTTTGTAAAGCATAATTTTCTCACTGCTCTTATCCTAATCAGGATACCAAATTGAATAAAAATCGCAATCATCTCTAATTCTGTGTAATACTATTGAATTTTTAAAAAAGGTTGATGAATACTTTGCCTTCGACAGTCCCACTAGGTCCATTGGAACCTGGTGTAGTTGGTGGTATATCAGAACTGTATTACTTGAAAAAAGAATTCAGCTCTTTTAACTAGAAGAGTAATTGACATCTTATGTTACGTAAATTGGTATTCTGTATTCATAAACACTAATCTTTCCATATAGAAAACAGAATAGTAGTATTGCCTGTAGCAGCTTTTCAAAAAGGGATTAGATGTTTATGTGCATAAAATACATAGCCTACTTTTATGTTTACTAAACCCCCTGAAGATCTTTATTGGCTCTTGACTTATGAAAGACTTTAAAATAAGTTGCTATTTATTCATGATTCCAGAAAGTGAAGTTTGACACATAAGAGGTGCTCAATTATTGAGCAGATGAGGCTAAAAGCATCTCTCTGGCAGAATGCATGCCAGCTCTTTGAGGTAGTTCAGGAGCTCAGTGGGACAGCAGGTGATTGAAAAGCGTAGGTTTATTGAATAACTATTGGTGTACACCTGAAACTAATGGAATATTGTATGCTAGCTCTATTTTAATAAAAGTCTTGAAAAATATATATAGGTTTATCCCCAGTACTGAGCAATCACTTATAGATTATGTTGAACATTGCAATAGGTAGTCAGGGAAAATACAAAGGAAAGAAATTTATAATCTAGTAGGGTTCTAAGCAAAGAAATTGTAAATGTTAGATTATAAATTCTGCTGAGAATAAGAACCCTATTAGTTCTTTGTGCTGAGCTCCCTGGCACAAAGCAGATATTTAATATAGATTTGGTGAATGATTGTACTAAAAATTGAGGGGAAGAATAGTAAACATCAAGTATAATTCAATGCACATTTGTGTAAGTACCAAGGAGCATACCGGCGGTATAAAAGTAAAGACACAACTTGACTCTTAGAGAGACTTCTGTACAATTGTAATCTGAGGCAAAAGCAAGATACATGGGTAGAAGAATAATGGGCTAACATAGATGTAATTACTCTTAAAAGTTGCATTGAAAAAGTTCAGTTTCGATCTAGCTTATGAAAAAGTAAGTAACAGTGATGGGATTTGGTAAAGATGAGAAAAGGTAGGGTATTAAAGAAAAAAATATGAGCATATATTTCTAAACTTTTAAAAGCTTGAGATATATCATTCACACCTTTAAAGTGTACAATTCAGTGGTTTTTATAATAGCATAATTACAAATTTGAACAACCACTAGCACAATGAATTTTTGAACATTTCATCACCCAAAAAGACACTTTATACCCATCAGCAGTCACTCCTCCTTCCACCTCTTCCTGCCCAGCCCCTACAAGTCACTAATCTACTTCCTGTTTCTATGGATTTGACTATTTGGGACTTTTCATTAGAATGAAATATAATATGTGGCCCTTTGTGTCTGGCTTATTTCAATTAGAATACTGTTCTTAAGGTTCATCTGTGTTGTAGCATGAATCAATGCTTCATTCTTATTTATGGCTGAATAAGCTATTGTATGGATGTACATTTCATTTGTCCATCAATTGATGGACATTTGGGTGGTTTTCACCTTTTGGCTTTTATGAATAATGTTGCTATAAACATTTACATAAAAATTTTTGTGTGGACACGTTTTGAATTCTCTTGGCTATGGCACTAGGAATTGCAGGATTATATAATACGTTTATGTTTAACTTTTTGAGGATCTGCCAAACTTTTCCAAAGCAGTGGCACCATTTTACAATCGTACCAGCAATGAGTTTTCCAATTTCTCCTCATCCTCACCAATACTATCACTATCTGTTTAATTATAGCCATCCTAGTGGATGTGAAGTGGCATCTCACTGTGGTTTGTTTTTTTTTAAAGATTTTATTGGGGAATTAGGGGAGGGGAACAGCGTTGGGGAATCGGCGAAGGGGAACAGACAAGTTGCTGTCTTTTTGTTCTTCAATCTAGTTGCAGAGGACGTTGCTTCACTGGCCCATGTTGGTATCGTCATTGCGCTCTTCCCGGATGAGGCAGATCGGTTGCCGGCCTCTGGATGGTCACTCACCGTGGCTATTGGCAGCTCACGCTGACTGCCAGCTGCTCACACTGGATGCCAGCCACTCACTGTAGCCTATGGCAGCCCACTGCAGCAGGGCTGCAGCCTACACCTTCGCCGGGGCTAGCACAGCCCAGCTCCAGGTGGAGCTGTTAGCTGTAGAGGGCAGTGTCACTGGTCCTCATATGTGGGATCCAAACCGGGGCCACTGGCGTCCCAACCCAGCTCTTAATCAGTGCGCTACTCGGCCAGCCCCTCACTGTGGTTTTGATTTATATTTCCCTAATGACTAATAAGCATATTTTCTTGTGCTAATTGACAATTTGCATATCTTTTTTTTGAAAAATATCTATTCAAATACTTGGCTGATTTTAAAACTGGGTTATTTGTCTTTATTGTTGCATTGTGAGGGTTATTTACATATCCTGGATAGTGGACCCTTATCAGATACGATTTTATTTTGTATTCTTTTATAATCCGATCTGTCATGTGGCTCCTGAGAAGATTCATTTGATATGAACTCAGAGAAGAAATTTAGTTGCTGAGATCGACTGCCCATGGTCAACTGAGGGCCTACATTTTATGAATACTAAGGGTTTACCAGCCATTTGCTGAAAGGGACTCCTCCCATACTCTGTACACAGGGAAGAACCTCAGACTCAACTTGCTGCTTCCTGCTGTATTCCCTGCCTGTTTACACAGTCTCAGTCAATGACTGCTGGGAAACCCTGGTTTACTTCTTTATTCCTACCAAAGGACTGAGACCTGCCCCATCCAATCAAAACTACACAATTTGGATAACTCATTTACATAAAACAGCTATTTGAGATCCTGGGTGGGACCCTTTGCTATAAAAGGTGGCCTCCCCTTTGTCTTGGTGAAATACAATTTAGGTTGCTACTTGAATCTGTCTCCAGGATGCAGCTCCTTTTACTCAAATAAATACATTTTATTCTTTACAACAGTCTAAAATTAATTTTGGTTTACAGTCAGGTGTGGCCACAAAAGGAGACACAGTTGAGGCTCAGGAAAAAATTCATTCTACTACAATGTCCTACAGACAGGAGGCAGTGCACACACGGCCACAGGAAAGATACCAGGGTGGTCAAGAGGCAGAAGACAGGAGACTGGCGGCAGCGTTTAAGCCATGGCCTTTATTGGGGTTTGTGAGGGAAAGGCAAGGCAGGGTAGAGTAAGCAGTTCAGGATTGGCTAGTTTGCATAATTTGGGGTGGCCTTTATTTTTTTTTTATTTTTTTTCAGCTGAGCCATCCTGCACCTGTTGGCAGCTCAGCTGCAGCTCAGCTCAGGCTGGGCATCGAACTGCTGTTGCTCAGAGCTCAACTCACACTCTTGAGCGAGCTCTTAACCAACTGAGCCACACAGCCGGCCCTGAGGTGGCTATTAATTCCTGGTACCTGTCTGTGGGGTGTTTAAGGCAGAGAAATATGCCTCCTGGGGTACAGGGCCAAATACAGGAGGTATGGCTCTGGATTGTTAGTTTGCATATCAAAGGCATGCTTCTGGCTGGGCCCTTTGCTATCTCTAAGAATTGGCTATTTAGAGAGGGGCATTCTCTCCCAGCCAGAAAGGTTTTTTAAGATGTAAAAACAACGTACAATAAATTATATACACACAAACAATATAGATTTACAAATATTTTCTCCTTTTCTGTGGGTTGTCATAACTTTCTTGATGGTATCCTTTGATGCACAAAACCCTTACATTTTTGTTTTGTTTTCAAAGATTTTATTGGGGAATTGGAGGGAACGGCATTCGGTAATCGGGTAAGGGGAACAGACAAGTTTCTGTCCTTTTGTCCTTCAGTCTAGTTGTGGAGGACGTCGCTTCCCCGGCCCATGTTGGTATTGTGATCGTTGTGCTCTTCCCAGATGAGGCAGACAAGTTGCCGGCCATTGGACGGCCGCTCGTGCCAGCTGCCAGCCGCTCACACTGGCTGCCAGCCACTCACCATAGCTTATGGCTGCCCACTACAGCCCCACTGCAGCCCTTGCGGGCACCAGCGACTCATGGGAGCCCAGCTCCAGGTCAAGCTGTTGTTCACCATCTTAGCTGTGGAGGGTGCAGTGTCACTGGACTATGTGGGATCTGAACCAGCGACCCTGCTGCTCAGAGCTCATACTCCCAAGCCAACTCTTAACTAACGAATCACTTGGCCAGCCCAAAACCCTTACATTTTGATGAAGTCCAGTTTCTATCTCTCTCTCTCTCTCTCTTTTTTTTTTTTGGGGGGGTTGCTCATTCTTTTGGGGTCATGTCTAAGAAGCTGTTGCCTAATGCAAGATCACGACAATTTACCCCAACACTTTTATAGTTTTGGCTCTCACATTTAAGTCTCTGACATTTTAGCTAATTTTTATATATAGTGTGAAGTAGGTGTTCTGGTTCTTTATTTTGCATTTGTATATCCAGTTGTTCCAGTATTATTTGTTGAAAATTTCCCCATTCTCTTGGCAGTCTTGGCAAAAATCAACTATAAGTATAAAGATTTACTTTTGAACTCTCAATTCTATTCCACTTATCTATATATCTATCCTTATGCCTTGATTAGTGTACTTGATCATTTGATAAGAGTGGCTTAGTAATAAGTTAGAAATTGGGAAGTGTGAGTCCTTCAACTATGTTCTTTTTCAAGACCGTCTTGGCTATTCTGGGTCCTTTGCATTTCTATATTAATTTTAGAATCAGCTTACCAATTTCTGCAAAAGAGCCATCTGGGATATTGATGGTAAATGCTTTGAATCTGTAGATCAATTTGAGGATGAACAATACATTTGACTGTATTATTGGATGTTGTCAGAAATAAATTGGCTTTGGAAATAACAGATTAGCTAATTAGAAACAAGTCTTTTGGAGTAATGAGAAAGGAGTTTGTTGAGATAGTATATCATTTAGTGGAGGTCTTGGAAACTCTAAGAAATTTAAAATTTATTAGATTTTATAGCTTATTTTCCCCAAAATTGGTTTGTATAGTAGATGATTGAATTCTGATTCTCAGTGCCATTGTGTTTTTCTATAGCACTAAAGAGGGCCTTTTCTATGTTTTCCATATGCAAACTGATGTTTTAAATCAGTCAAAAAACATTTGACTGCATTTCCTCATAAAGACTACAGGAAATTCAGAGTAGTCACTACTAAGCACTCTAGGAGAATGAAGGAACTTTAGCACGGTTTTGCTTTCAGGCACCCTACAGTTTAATGAGGATTATGTTTCAAAAAGTGACACCTGTTACTTATCCTTCTTTGCTGAGGCCTTGAGACAAAATATGAAGTAGACCAAGATCATGAGAACAGTTTCCTAGCAAAGACTTGGTCCTAATCCTAGCATATTATATATTGGGTTATAGGAAAAGTCATGACATATTTTTTCTGTATTTCATTGCAAAAATGCATCATGACTTTTCTGACAACCCAACAGAAAAAGTATGTTGTGGTCAAGGTAGGATGGCTGTCTCAATGCAAATTCACAGCCCTCACTTGGGGAAAAAAAATCCAAAGAGAAATGCTGCCCTTAATAGTTCCATAGTTTTATTTTGAGAACATTTTATTACTTATAGCATTGCATTTTTTTAAAAAAGAATATTTTTTCTTAATTTTTATAATTTCAATATTGTTGATGTAAGAAATGTCCAAATTTGTCAAAACCTAAGGAGCCTGGACAAGGAGATTACTCAGACATTTGAAAGGTATGTTATGTTAGATGCAAAGACAAATGACAGGCTTATTTAAGGTAAAGCTAGACCATTGTTAAGGAAGCTACAGGCCCAAGACATGACTATCCACCACGATTTGCTTTTAGTAGGAATATTTTTTTTTTTTTTGAGGGCAGTGTCACTGGCCCTCATATGTGGGATCTGAACTAGGGCCGCTGGCGTCCCAAGCCAGCTCTTAACCACTGCGCCACTCAGCCGGCCCTTAGTAGGAATTTTTATGTTCAGACTATCCTATGTGGTTACTTTCCATCTCTGAGTTTGTCAGGCCTGCCATGTAGTCCGCCCCTGAGCTTGTCAGGTTTAGTATGTACGCTATGTTTATTAGCAGAAATAAAATTTATTTTAAAAGTTTGGCTCTGGTAACTGTATCCTAAGCACAGAGTTTTCATGAAGAGTTGTGTGTGTGTGCATATCGTTTAAACATGTTTTAAAATAATTTCAACTGTATAGAAAAGTTACCAAAACCGAGCAAAGAACTCCCATGTCCTCTTCACCCAGATTTTCAAGTAGTTAATATTTTATTGCTTTGTTGCTCATCTGTGTTTGTGTGTACGTGTGCATACAATCCTTGTTATTAATCTTTTTCTGGGCCTTTTGAGGTTTGAAAGAGCAAACTGTAGACATGATGTCCCATCACTCTTAAACACTTCAGTGTATATTTTCCCCCAAACAGGATGACTCTCCTATATAACAGTAAACATCCTTACACATCAAGAAATACATATTGGTACAACACTACCACCCAGTCCATGAAGCCCATTCAAATTTCCCAACTGTCCCAACAATGTCTCCTTTACTTTCGGCTCCAAAATGCTATACAGGAATACATATTGTATTTAGTTGTCATATATCTTGAGACTCCTTTAATCTGGAACAGTTCTGAGTCTTTCATGTCCTTGATAGTTTTAAAGAATACAGGCCTTACTTGCTGTAGAATGGCCTACAAACTAGGTCCCTCTGGTGGCAGGAATACCCCGGAAAGATGCTTTGCGTTTCCCAGGGAGTGATCAGGAGGCAAAGCAGACTCCTCCCAACAAGGGTGTTGTTAACCTTGATCACCTGATCATGTTGGCTTCTTCAATTACCTGGTTTTCCCCTTTGTGATCGATTAGTATTCCAAAATCATGCTGATATCCTATCCCTCATCAAATCTCCAACCATCAACCTTAGTATCCACTGAAGACTTCTGCATGAATTATCCACCTTAATAGTGGGTGCCAAGTGGTAATTCTCTATTTCCATTGCCTCTCCATTATTGGGTTGCCATTCTACTGTTAGAGCTTTCCTTTCTCTCCACATATTTCTATGAATGTGAACTTGTGTATTCCTGTTTCACTCAGTGGATTGTCATTCATTATTATCACTGCTTATTTTGATGCTCAAATTGTCTCTGATTTGGCCAGTGGGAGCCTATTCAGGCTGGCTTTTACCATGCAACATTGTTGAGTATGTATAGTGCTAGGATTCCTCCATGTTCCGAGTAGCTGTAGTTCATTCATTGTGACTGCTTTGTAATATGCTATTTTGTGAATATCAGTTTATTTACCCACTCTTCCATTGATGGGCTCTTGGGTTGTTTCCAAGTTTCCGCCCTTCTATTTTGCTGTTGCAACTCTAAAGTAATGTTGAATTTCAAATTAAAGTAATGTTGAATTATTAAAATTTTTCATAAACAGACTTCAAGCACTAGAAGCAGCAGTTTTTCACTCTCACCAACAGTATGTGAGTCAGGCTCACTTTAAAAATACTCTTATCTGAATTTTTCATGGAGAAAGATTTAAACGACCTGTTTTCAAAACCGTTTGATAAAGGCTTTATTTTATCTTTATATAAATTTCTTTTTGGTTTTTCTCTTATTTATGGAATAACACTGAAAGAAAAAGGTCGAGAAAGAAAAATCTAAAGGTGGAAAACTTCGCACTTAACCAAAACTTTTGCCATGGACGGAAACGGGGGAAACCTCAGGTAGAAAAGCGGCCGCTGGCGCGCAGGGTTCCTGAGCGCAGGCGCAGGAACTCACCTTGCCGGCCGCTCCCAGGCTTCTCCCAAAACGTTATCGCGAGTCTTGGGATAAACCTGTAGTGATTGCAGAAACTACGTTCTCGCGAGAGGTAATTGGTTGCTATAGTTGCGAAAACATATCTGCGACTGTCGCAGGTAAGAGAGCTATCTCTCAGAAGAACCTATCTTCCCGGCCTCCCTAACCCGGCCCCGAAGCCACACCCCGTTACCTCAATCTCTGCATCTCAAGCTACGACCAGGCTGAAACGCACGGACGCACACCTACCTGCACAGCTGCACTCCGTGCACGGCTAAACGCCCCCAACCCCGCGAGGCGCGGACGCCCCCACCAACCTCAGGCCTCCCACTCAAGGCTGCAGCCCCCGCTGTAAGCACAGACTGAGCCCAGACCACACCCCGCCCCATTGTCTCCTTCATCTAACTTGTTTCTAATTTGACTCTTACCCTATAGCTTCTTCTGGGCAGATGATAAGAAATGCGTGCCTTGTTGGAGACAACAGGATCCTCCGTCTGACTGCTCTGACCATAACTTGTAGTTAGCCAGATTTCTTGCGTTCGTTATTCAACAAATATGCCTCTAATGCCTCTTGCAGACAAGGCGTGGTGCCAGGCCCTCAGAGGCTGTAAATGTGAATGACGGATTACTTGTCTTTAGGGGTAGTTGAGCATTCAGGAAAAGCAGTGCGTATTAATAATACCATTTGTGCTTTGCTTCATAGGTTAAGCAGTTTTGCTATTTTAGTGGTGTTGAGTGAAAAATAATGGTGTTTCGTCACCAAAAAGGATTTATTTGGGGCGGGTGGAGAGAAACGATTACAACCCACTGCATACAGACCTATCAAGTGGTGTGCACATTCTGGCTGAAAGCCTAAATGGAGGAGTATTTATGGAAGGGAAAAGGAAATTAAGGGAAGGGGAATTTAGAACCATAGAACTTTATTATAAACACAGAGTACTTCCAGTAGGGTTCTCGTGATTACACAGAGAGAACGTTCATAAACCCTAGCTCCTCCTGTAGACCCTCTGGACTGATTATGTTTGCTTAAAGCTCCAGTTTTTTAAATATCAGTGGATAGTCACAACAAATGTGAAACAGGTCAGAAGTGTTATTGTCCATTTTACAGAAGGTGAAACTCAGGCTCAGAGAAGTTAGGCATTTGTCCAGGGTCAGGGTAGTCAAGGTCTAATTCATGTGGTATTATTGAAAAGGAAGGGGAACCTAGTGCAAAAGGTCATTTCAAATGTAAACTTGGTAAGAAAGTTGTTAGGGCCACTTAGGCCTGAATGAGCCTGAAGACATGGTGCTGAACAAGTGGCCTGAGACTTTTAGGTGACTGGGAAAATGAGGGGGTATCTGGGAAGAGGCAGTACAACTATAAAACCTGGGGGCAGCAAGATACCTCCTTTTTTGTACCACTAGTCCTAGACACACTTAGCATAGTATGTCCTAAGTAATTTTTGAATTGCATTAAGTTCCACTTTGAATTGAGTCAGAAAACATGTCTTTTTTTTTTTTTTTTTTGAGGGCAGTGTCACTGGCTCTCACATGTGGGATCCGAACCAGGGCCGCCAGCGTCCCAAGCCAGCTCCTAACCACCGCGCCACTCGGCCGGCCCAACATGTCTCTTTTTAAAAACAGACAACCAATCTGGTTTCGAAATTGTGTTCTTAGTGTTGTAAAATAATTAGAAAATATCTTTGACAATACCAGTATATACATATGTCAGGACTTTTTCCAGTGGACTAAACCATTCCTTGTGTCTGCTTCTTTCCCATTATCAAAATACATTTTTGTATAACTGGGAGATTAAATAACCTTTGAGTGGAGCTTTGCACATTAAAAAAAAAAAAAACTACCGAAAAACACTATGAAGGATGGGAATGGGATTTTGCGGAATCACATTTCTACCCTCTTTGTCTTGTGATAATCCTTGTGATCAGCTCCCTTAAAGCCCTGCCTGTCTAGCAGCAAAGGTTAGGAAGGGCACAAAACAGAGCTGGACTATTGCATTTCCCTAGTTCTCCCCTGGTATTGGTTATGATATAACATGAGTCCTTGTGCAGCTATGGTACCTGAATGGACTGGTTCATTCATTATGTTTACAGAGACTAAAGAAGACCAGAGGGACTTTGCCCAAGTGCCAATATGGAGCAGGCCTCACCAACAGGCAAACCTGTGCAGATCACTGTGACAGATGGATATGACTTGGTAAAGTTATTTTTGGAAATCTGAGAAGTCCTTTGTTTATTCATACATCTTGAAAATATTTTTGCTGAGCTCAGATCTCCCTGTCAAACATCTACCTGTGAAACAATCAAAATGCCCATTGGTAGATGACTGGATTAAGAAACTGTGGTATATTTATACAGTGGAGTATTACTCCGCTATAAAGAAGAATTAAATAGTACCATTTGCAATGATATGGATGGACCTAGAGACTATTATGTTAAGTGAAATAAGTCAGTCAGAGAAAGACAAATACCATATGATCTCACTCATATGTGGAATCTGAAAAACTGTATGAATGAGCAAAGTAAACAGAAACTGTCTCATAGATATAGAGGAAAAATCAGGGTTGCTAATTGGGAGGGGGATGGGGATGAGGGAGAAGGGGAAGGGATTAGACAGCAAAAATAGGCAACTACAACATTGCCACTGGGATATGAAAAACAGTTTGGGGAATATAATTAATAATGTTGTAAATATTTTGTGGGATGTCAGATGGTCATAGGTCTTGTTAGGGAGACCATTTCATGGATGGAGTAGAGGTTTGATCACTGCACTATATAACTGAAGAGGAGGTGGTATACCTACTGTAATTGAATATATATAGATAGTCACAGGATGTGGATTATACTGTGGAAGAGAGTCAGAGGAAGAGTAATAGATATATATGATATGGGGGGGAGTGGGGTGGCAAATTGGGGGTGGGGGTTGTCACTTTGAGGGGTAAAATGTATAACTATTGCACTGTGTTGTACACCTGAAACTAATTAAAAATAAATAAAATTTAAAAAAATATATAAAAATCAAAATGTAAACATCAAAAACAAAAACAAACAAACAAACAAAAACATCTACCTGTGGGTGGGGGGAAGATGTGTTGGGAGCAGCAGCAGGAGGAATGGAGTTTTGCATCATCCTGTTGGTTTTACATAGCCATGCCACTTCCTTCTCAGTGCTCCTTATTAGTCTAGAATCAGCAACTTACATTACTGTGTATGTAAAATACCTGGCAATCTGAATACTACATTTAACAGGTAAAACAAGAAGGGATTTTCATTTTCCTAGATAGCACTTCCTTTTTCCTGAAAAGGATCTGAAATCTTTCCAGAGTTCCTTTTGTGATTCATTTTATTTGATTAATTTAATAAAACTATATAATAGGATGTAACTATTAAATATCACAAGAATAATGAAATGGAAAAATATTCAATATAAGTCAAAAAGCTCATTCCAAAGCAGGATGTAATGATCTCTATTTTGTTTTAAAAGGTATATATATAAAAAAAGTATATATCAATGTGTGTGCATATATATACACAAACGTATACATACACGTGTATACATATATATTGGGTGCCAAAAAATGTATACACGTGATTTGCATTCATCTTTTGTTATTGGTATATGATTGAGAACTACAATTTTAATATATTTTTTTCATTTCTTTTTTTTTTTTTGAGGGCAGTGTCACTGGCCCCCATATGTGGGACCCGAACTGGGGCCGCTGGCCTCCCAAGCCAGCGCCTAACCACCGTGCCACTCGACTGGCCCTATATTTTTTTCCTTTCTTAAAATGTGTACAAATTGTGGGCCGGCCGAGTGGCGCGGTGGTTAAGAGCTGGCTTGGGACGCCAGTGGCCCTGGTTCGGATCCCACATATGAGGGCCAGTGACACTACCCTTTAAAAAAAAAAAAAATGTGTATATGTTGTTTTGGCACCCTCTGTATTCAGAAAAAAACACTAGAAAATATATTCTAAATGTTAATAGTGCTTGCATATTAGAGAGAAATTACAGGTAATGTGTTTTCATATGCGCTTTTCGCACATTTCCAAATGTACCACAATATAATTTTATAAGCACAATAATTATTATTTTTAAAAACTCCCACATAATGACATTTAAATACAGTGTTGCTTGAGCACCTAATGTCTTGCGTTAAATCCCTTTTTGTTTAAAACTAAAAAAAGGTACCAAGTAATATTTTTCAATAAATCCAAATCATTAGGTTAAAAATAAATACAGTGTTGCATTTAGCTACAGCTAGATATGTTTAAAGACTTTCTACCTACCCCTTTTGTATGTGTGGTATAGCTTGATGGCAAAACATGGAAAATGCTATTTAGTGCAACTCAAAATGAGTTGCCAGATGCGTAGGAAAATCCTCTATTTGAGAATAATTGTAAAGCACTATGCTTCTGTCAACAGAAATGTTATAAAGGAGATGCTCCAGTTACCTTTATTCGTGCAGAATTCAATCAGGTGGTTCTGGGAGACTCTGCAAAAATTATTGTTTCTCCAGAAGGAATTGCAAAATACAACTTCACCAGCAGCTTGGAGTTAAATCCTGAAGCAGGAATCACCTTAGATGACCTCGCCCACAGACCTGTGTTCTGTAAGTCCTTGTGGTTCTAAACATGTTAATTATATGAGTTATGGGGAGATTCTGAGGTATTTATTTAGTAGCTGTTAGGACAGATGGACACACCTTACCTTCTTAATCTTAAGAAATAACATGGTATACTTTGAGTCCTACCTGCTTCTGGCAGCAGTCACCCTGGCCTACTCATTTTAACCAGTTTGTATCAAAGACCTTTTGACATAGGATTGAACTTTGTAGCCCTTATCTCCTAAGCTGAGTTGGGAGGTTTTCCTTTGTATGCCTGTATTTGGTGTTGCCAGATTTAGCAAAAAAAAAAAAAAAAATTGGGACATACTTATACTAAAAAAATTATTCATTGTTTGTCTGAAATTCAAATTTTAAAATCGGTATCTTGTATTTGACTTAGCAACCCTATCTGTAGTTCTGTGTACCTACCATATTGTTTAGCAGTTATTAATTTGCATCTCTTACTAGAGGAGGCAGTTTTTGAAATCTGGGCTTTATCTTATTTATTTCAGAATTTCTACTGCCTAGAAATATCTGGGACATAAAAGGGCTCAGAAAGTGTTGTTGAATGAATGAATGGATATGTGGATGGATGGCTTCTATATCCATGCTTTTATAATTTCTAACTATACCATATTATCTCTGACATATCAATACTTTGTTTCTACACTATATACTAGTCTTAGGCTTTTTTTATTTTACCCATACTCTTTATTTTTTGTTTTTGTTATTATTATTTTTTAGTGGCACGTCTCCTGGGGTGCCTGCCGAAACCCACAGATTCCAAGATCCCAAACCCAGAGAGGGGGGATCTGGGAATCTACACACTATTATAGAGCAATATTTTCCAAACCATTCTTTCCATATAGTCACTGAAGCTCTGGGAGAAAATAGTCTTCAGGGCCCCACCCCAAACCTCCAAACTCAAAATTGCCAGGGAAGCTGCACCTTGAAACAAAAGTTTCAGGTGACTCCTGGGAAACGCTGTTCAAGGATAGTGATTCCTAGCCCAGGCCTACCTGGGAATCAGTCACCATGGAGGCATTCATCTGACCCACAGCTTCTGACCACTCCATTTTACTTCTTTTTTTTTTTTTTTTAAATAGCTGCTCTGTATTTATTTATTATTTTTTTTAGAGCGCAGTGTCACTGGCCCTCATATGTGGGATCCGAACCAGGGCTGCTGGTGTCCCAGGCCAACTCTTAACCACTGCACCACTTGGCTGGCCCTCCATTTTACTTCTTTCTTTTCTGCTGTGTGCTTCTCAGTTACCCCAAATAAGAAGAGTGTCATTATTGCCTTCTTTCCCAGAATGTTTAATAGGAAAGGTTTCATATGTTCCAGACTTTGTGCTGAAGAAGCCAGCAACCTAGAAACCCTAATGGGTGCCAACCAAACAGCCCCAAAAGTCTATTCTCTCTAACCAAAAGACCAGGAAAGGGGCAGCCCAGAAAAACGGAAAACTCAGACAGTAATTGCTGTACTCCAGCCAAACACCACAGAAAGAAATTGTGGCCCCACTCACACCCAAGCTGAATAGGGAACCTAGACTTTTACTCTCAGAAATCTGAAATTAGGTGCCCCAACACCCTAGCTAGTGGTATCATTGAAGACCAAGTAGGGATGGAGCCAGGACTTCTATGCCCTCTGGTAATGAGACCCCTCTCTCACCATGTGGTTTTAGTGGAGACCACATGGGGAGCCTATACTTCTGCCCCAATCTGGCAATAACAAGATGACCCTCCATTCCCCACTGGAGTGGTGTCAGACAAGGCCTATTGTAGGGTCAAGTCTTTCACTATCACCTAGTGGCATGAGTCTACATCCATTGGAGAACAAGTAAAGAACCAGTACTTCCATTCTTTCTCCGCAGTAAGGAGGAGCTCTCCCCATCAGGTAGCAATGAAGGCTGAGTGGGATCCTAGGCTTCTACCGCCACCTGGCTGGCAGTAATGAGGCAGTGCCCCTCCCCTTCCACTGTTGGAGTGATGTGAAAAAGCCAGGTAAAACAGAAGGTTTAAGGAAGATTCAGTGTTTCATAATATAATAAGAAAACCCACATTTCACTTGAAAACTCACTCATCATACCAAGAACCAGAAGATCTCAAACCGAATGTAAAGAGACAATCAGTATGTTAACACCAAGGTGACAGATAAGTTAGATTTATTAGACAAAGATTTTAAAGAAGCCATGATAAAACTGCTTCAAGAAGCAATTGAAGACATGCTGGAAACTTGAAAAAAGTGGAAATAGTCAGAATAGTCTCAGAAAGAAATAGAAGATATAAAGAAGAACCTAATAGAAATTTTAGAATTAAAAAATACATTAACCACTATGAAAATCTCGATGAATGGGCTCCACAGTAGAATGGAGGAAAGAATCAGTGAACTGGAATATAAACAACAGAAATTACCTAATCTGAGTAATATAGAGGAAACAGACTAAAAATATGAACATATGCAGAACACTTTACAACACAGAATACACATTCTTCTCAAGTGCACATGGGACATTTCCAGGACAGACCTTATATTAGGCTATACATTAAGTCTCAATAGATTTTAAAAGATATCTTACAAAGTATCTTCTACAAATACAGTGGGATGAAGTTAGAAGTCAGTAACAAAGGAAAATTGGAAAATTCACAGAATTGTGGAAATTAAACAACACACTTGTAAATAACCAATGGATCAAGAAGAGAGAAATTATAAAACAGAAACACAATATTCCATAACTTGGGAGATGCAGTGAAAGTGGTATTAAGGGGAAATTCATAGTTAAAAATGTTAGTGTTAAGAAAGAAGAAAGATTTTAAATCAAAAGTCTAACTTTTCAACCTAAGGAAGTAAAGAAAGAAAAACAAACAAAGCTCACAAAATTAAGGAAATAATAATGACTAGGGCCACAGATAAACAAATGCAGAATAGAAAACAATTGAGAAAATCGATAAACCCAAAAGCCAGCTCTTTGAAAAGATCAACAAAATTGACAAAACTCTAGCCAATTAAGAGAAAAAGAAGACTCAAAGTACTAAAATCATAAAGTGGGGCAATCACTACCAATTCTATAGAAATTAAAAGTATTCTAAGAAAGTACTATGAACAATTGTCCATAAACAAATCGGGTAATCTAGAGGAAATGGACAAAATCCTAGAAACACAAACACTACCAGACTGAATCATGAAGAAAGTGAATCTCAATAAACCTATAACTAATAAGGAGATTGAATCAATCTCCCAGCAAATAAAAATCCTGGACATGATGACTTCACTTGTGAATTCTATCAAGCACTTAGAGAAGAACTAACACCAATACTACTGAAACTCTTCCAAAAAAGGAGGGTTTATGTCCCAACTCATTCTATGAGGCCAGCATTACCCAGACACCAAAACTGAACAAGACTGTAAGAAAAGAAAACTACAAACCAATATCTCTTAGGAGTATTGTTGCAAAAATCCTGAAGAAAATATTAACAAACCAAATTGAACAGCGTATTAAAAGCATTATACAGTATGACCAATTAGGATTTATTTTTGGAATGCAAGGATGATTCAGCATAAGAGTCCATCAGTGTAATATACCAGATCATCAGAATGAAGATAAAAGCCCCACATGATCATTTTACTTGATGCAGAGAAAGCATTGGACAAAATTTAACACACTTTATGAAAAAAGAAAAAAAAACACTAAAAAACTAGGTATAAAAGGAAATTATCTCAACATGATAAAAGCCATATATGAAAAACCCATGCAAACACTGAAATATTGAAAAGACTGAAAGCATTTCCTCTAAGATCAGGAACAAGACACGGATTCCTGCTTTCACTACTTCCTGTCAACATAGTACTACAAGTTCTAGTCAGAGCAATTAGGCAAGAAAAAGAAATAAAAGGTATCCAAATTGGAAAGGAAGAAGCAAAATAATCTCTTTTGCAGATTATATGATTTTATATTTAGAAAACCTTAAAGATTCCACAAGAAAAAACTGAATAAATGAATTCAGTGAAGTATAATAGGATACAATTTCAGTATACAAAAATCAGTTGCATTTATATATAGTAACAATGAACAATCTGAAAAGTAAATTATACATCAATTCCATTTACAATAGTAGCAAAAGGAATAAAATACTTAGGAATTAAGTATTGAAAGACTTGTACAAGGAAAACTAAGAAACATTGATGAAAGGAATTAAAGAAGACACAAATAAATGGAAAACACATCCCATGTTCATGGATTAGAAGACTTAGTATTGTTAAAGTGTCAATATTACCCAAAGAAATATACAGATTCAATGCAATCCCTATCAAAACGTCAATGACATTTTTTGCGGAAATTGAAAAACCCAACCAAAAATTCATATGGAATCTCAAGAGACCCCAGATAGCCAAAACAATCTAGAAAAAGTTGGAGGTCTTACACTTCCTGATTTCAAAACTTACTACAAATCTACACCAATCAAAACAGTGTGCTATTGGCATAAAGAGAGACATACATCAATAGAACAATAAAATAGAGAACTCAGAAATAAACTATCATCTATGGCCACCCTTTCTGACAGTGGTGTCAAAACCATTGAATGGGGGAAAGGACAGTCTTTTCAACAAATGGTGCTAGGAAAACTGGTTATCCACATGCAAAAGACTGAAGTTGAACCCTTACTTAACACCATATTTAAAAAAATTAACTCAAAATGGATCAAAGACCTAAATATGAGACGTAAAACAATAAGTCTCTTAGAAAAAAATATAGCACAAATTTTCGTGATATTAGATTTGGCAAACATTTCTTGAATATGATACCAAAGGAACAGGATAAAAAAGAAAAAAATAGAGAAATTAGGCTTAATGAAAATAAAAATTGTGCATCAAAAGACACTATTCACAGAGTAAAAAAGCAATGTGCAGAATGGGAGAATGTATTTGCCAATTATATATCTGATAAGGGATCAATATCCAGAATATGTAGAGAAATCCTAAAACTAGACAACAACAAATAACAAACAACCTGACTCAAAAATGGGCAAAAGACTTGAATAGACATTTCTCCAAAGAGCTACAAATGGCTGATAAAATGCTTAACATCACTAATTGTTAGGGAAATGCAAACCCACACTATAATCAGATATCACCTCAGATCCATTAGGATGGCTTCTGTCAAAAAAACAAAACAAGTGTTGGTAAGGATGTGGACACATTGGAACCCTTGTGCACTTTTTGTGAGACTGTAAAACAGTGCAGTCACTGTGGAAACTGGTAGTTCCTCAAAAAATTAAAAATTGAATTATCACATGATCTAGTAATTCCACTTCTGGGAATATAATATATCCAAAAGAATAGAAAGTAGCTCTCAAAGAGATATGTGTACACTCATGTTCGCAGCAGCATTGTTCGTAAAAGGTAAAACATGGAGGCAACCCGTGTGTCCATCAATGGATGAATGGATAAGCAAAATGTGGTATATACATAATACAATAGAATATTATTCAGCGTTAAAAAAGAAATTCTGACATACATATGCTACAACATGGATTGATTTTAAGGACATTATGCTAAGTTAAATAAGCCAGTCACAAAAAGATAAATACTTTCTGATTCCATTTATATGAGGTATATTGATGCTGAAATACATAGGGACAGAAAGTAAGCTTATGATTGCTAGGGGGAGGGTAGAATGGGGAGTCATTGGTTAAGTGGTTACAGAGTTTCAATTTTACAAGATGAAAAGAGGTATGGAGATGGATGGTGGTAATATATATGTAATACCACTGAATTATACACTTAAAATGGTTAGGATGGAAAATTTTGTGTAATGTGTAATTTACCACAATTTTAAAAAGACATAAGGAATATTCTGCCATTACTTTTGAAAACTTTGAAAAAATGGACAATTTCTTAGAAAAATTAAAATGGGAAAAATCCAAAGAAATGGAAGGGGAACCTATAAAGTGAAAGAGACTTAAGAGACCTCAACTAATCACTGTATGTGGACCTTATTTGGGTCATGATACAAACTATAAAGAATGTACTTTTGAGAGACATGAGGTTGAATAAAGGGAAAGGCATGCCATGTTCTTAGATAGGAATGCCCAACATTATAAAGATGTCATTTTCCCTAAATTTATCTGTAAGTTGAATGTGATCTCTATAAATCTGCCAACATTATATATTTTTTTAAATTACAGAGTTGTTACAGAAAAAAATTCGCTGAGGTGGTCCAGTATTTTCCACCAGAAGTCACTGATAATGGTGCCTTTTTGGATTTCAAGTTCATGTCTCTTAAATTTCTTTGATCATGCTTTGCTTGTTGCACTTTGGTTATCTGATGGATGAGCTAGACATGTTCTCATTTTCTTTGTTTTGATTTTTTCTAGTAACTGTGACTGAAGTTTTACCAAAGGAAAAGAAACAGAAAGAGGAGAAGACCTTAATACTTGGTCAAGCTGTGGTGGATCTTCTTCCTTTAGTGGAAGGTCAGATGTGTGATTTGTGCAAAAGCAGACATAAGAGGACTCATAAAGTTGTAACTCCAGCCTGATGAAAAAAATCAGCCTCATTGAGTTTGAGAAGCTTGATGAAAAGAGCACATTTATTTTTGCCGAACCCTTTCTTTTTTGGCTTGACTTGGCCTTCTTTTTGCAGGAGAGAGTTCCTTCGAAGTGATGGTCCCACTGCATCCTGTGCCAGGCTCGCCCTTAGAGCCTCTTCAATCAGGTGTTAAGGTAATCAGAGTTTTAACTCTCCACATTTCAGCCTGCCGTTCAGTCTAACATGTCCAGCTGATATCAAGGTTCAATTCAGTTGAGTCCAGTTTATCAGGATCCCCCGCTTTTTTTTTTTTTTTTAAGATTTTATTGGGGAATTGGAGGAACAGCGTTGGGGAATCTGGGAAGGGGAACAGACAAGTTGCTGTCCTTTTGTTCTTCAGTCTAGTTGTGGAGGACATCGCTTCATTGGCCCATGTTGGTATCATTATTGCGCTCTTCCAGGGTGAGGCAGTTGCTCACTGGCCATTGGATGGCCGCTTACAGTGGCTCACAGTAGCTCACGAAAGCTCATGCCAGCTGCCAGCCAGCCCCATTGCATCCTATGCCATGGCTGGTGACTCACGGCAGCCCAGCTCCAGGTGGGGGTGTTGTTCACTATCTTAGCTGTAGAGGGCGCAGCATCACTGGCTCTCATGTGGGATCCAAACCAGGGTCCTGATGCTCAGAGCTGGCATCCCAAGCCAACTCCTAACCAACGCGCCACTCATCCAGCCCAACAGTGGTTATTCTTAAGACTCAGAGACTAAAATGATATAAACCTGTACTTGGAAAGGAGATTCCAATTCATTTTCCAATGTTCACTGTCTTGATCAATACAAGTTAGAAACCATAGGGACATTTGCTTATCTTCTCAGGGACATATTGACCAGAGATGTCACATTTTTCAGTGCCTCTTTCTTAAAGTCTTTCCTTCCTTTGGTGTTCTGATTTCCTACTCACTGACTGTACCTTCTCAGGTTCCTGCACCAGCTCTCTCTTCTGCTTGTCCCTTAAGTATGAAAGTTTTATTCTTGACCACCTTCTCTTCTTAGTCTGTGTTCATTCTCCAAGGAAGTAGTTATCCATGATTTTAACAGTCACCAATATTGAAGACTTCTAAGAATTCCAGAATGTCAGACTTTACATCCACCTACTGGATTGCTCTATAATGATATCCCACAGACACCTAAAATTTAACATTCCAAAACTAAACTCAGTATCCCCTTCACACTCTTCCTTTTACCTTCGTTATTTTGTCGAGTGGCGTCACCCATTTGTGCAATCATAGCACGTACGTAGAGCCTATGTTACATGTATGACTGTTCCCTCAGACCCTGACTACCACCAATTCCCATTTCATCCAATCAGCCTGTTCTATATCCTAAGTGCCTTTGGATTCTTTCTTCTTAGCTTCATTCCTGCTCTTTATTTACTTGTAATTCTCATCTAGAACATTATAAGTAGCCTTGTAACTGCCCTTGCCCCCTCCAGTTCAGCCTTCCCACTGCTTACAGAGCGACTTAAAAGTGAATGTGATCACATCTCTTCCCTTGCTTAGTTCTGTGTGGTTCATAGATACACCCACTGCTTAACATGTTAAGGTCCAGATTGTTTAGCAGGCATGCAGCAACCTGTATGATAGGAGCCTGCCACTTGTTCAGTCTCATCTCTCAGTACTCCCCTCCTTGTGCTTTATGTACTAAAATCCTGAATTACTTACTTACACCTAAGCTGAATACACCAGACTGTTATATAAAACTCTGCTTTTTGTCCAGAATTATTTTCTCTTTCCTTCCTCTGCTTATCCACATTCCAAACTCCTATTCATCTTATAAAAGTTAATTCAGATGTCACCATATCTTGCTCCTCCCTACCCCAGAAATTAATTATCCACTTTCTTCTTGATGCTCCTAGACTATGGCATTCTGGATAGGTCCCTATTAAAGCATTTATCATAAATCATGGAATTATAACATGAATTCCATGATGAAGGGGCCATTTCTTTGTCATCTTTATATCTCTTGTGCTGTAGTAAACTGCCTGGCATATAAGTGGATATTGTAAACCTACTTTTTGTTGCATTCTGTATTAAAATATATACATATATGTCTATATATATACATATATATTTTTTTTAAATGTCATGTTAAAAAGCACTGCATTTGCCAAATCAGAGTTTTTATTGGAGAAATAACTTGAGAATTATCCCATTAGCAAGATACTTAATTTTTTTTTTAAAGATTTTATTGGGGAATTGGGGGAGGGGAACAGAATTGGAGAATGGGGGGAAGGGGAACAGACAAGTTGCTCTCTTTTTGTTCTTCAGTCTAGTTGCAGAGGATGTTGCTTCACTGGCCCATGTTGGTATCGTCATTGCGCTCTTCCCGGATGAGGCAGATCGGTCGCCGGCCTCTGGATGGTCGCTCACCGCGGCTATTGGCAGCTCACACTGGCTGCCAGCCACTCACGCTGGCTGCTGGCCACTCACTGTAGCCTATGGCAGCCCACTGCAGCAGGGGCTGCAGCCTACACCGTCACCGGGGCTCGCACAGCCCAGCTCCAGGTGGAGCTGTTGTTAGCTGTAGAGGGCAGTGTCACTGGCACTCATATGTGGGATCCGAACCGGGGCTGCTGGCATCCCAAAACCAGCTCTTAACCAATGCGCCACTCGGCCGGCCCAAGATACTTAATTCTTTAAAGGCAATATTAATAATTCTTATTAATGTTGATTCCTAAGAAATAAAGTGAAAATGAACAAATTCTTGTCTCCTTGCTAATTAAAAAAAACAAAACAACATTAGCTGTTCTGACTGCCTACTTGGATACATCACTAACATAAAATCCTTGGCAGCCCTTCTAAAAAATTCATTCCTAGGGCTTACTCATGCTGCCAAAAACTACTTTTCATATTTGAAAAATAGAAATATATTAAAGAATATTGTTTTCAAATATTTAATAAAAATCTAAAAGTTTTTAAAAAGAACTCTATTTAAATTAAAAAATAATCATAAAACATAGACTAATAAAAAAAGCAACCCCAATCTCACTCACTCATGTGCAACCACTATTAGCATTTCAGCATAGAACCTTCCAATTTCTCTCCTATATGTATTTGTATATATGCTTAACCTCAGTATGGTAGAGGGGAAAGGCTCTAGCTTAGGGTAAATTTCTCTTCTTGGCTGTATTTCTAATTAATGAGATCTAGAGGAAGTTATTTGAATCTTCTGTATGAAAATAAACTTGACCTTTTTACCTTGAACAGTAATGTGATAGTCAAACGAAATTCAAATGCAAGAAAAAGAGAGCATTTTCAGGATGCTGCATAGTTTTATTCTTTTCCAGCAATGCAGTCTTCAAGTTAAAGTATTTGTGGCAGAGCCCTTATTGACCGCAGCCCAGATCTCAGGAGGCAATCTACTGAAGGTCACACTGGAGGCTGCCTACTCTGTGCCTGAATCCTTTATTCCTGTAGGACCCGTGCAGAACTACATGGTTGCTCTGCAAGTGCCATCAGTTGGAGAGGTAAAGCCCCACAACCAGATGCTTATACAGATGTAAACACTCATCTGGGCATTGCTTTCTTACTTGCGAAGATTTCATGCAAAGCAAGCTTTGACAATGGCTGAAGTTTATTTTAGGCTTAAAAAAATAAAGTTTACTTCTGTTTTATAGATAGACATTTATGTTAATAGTTTATAACACATTATACAGTATATATAATTTATATCAATAATATATATTTATGATGGGAATATTAAAACATTTTTAAACTGGCAATTTTTGGATGTATTTCTACATAGATTATATTATGCATATGTTTTATGGATTTTGTATAATATATTTTATTATACAAAACTTCCTCTTAATTCTTGATTGTTTTCTTAGACCAAATTTCTGTAAAATGATATGATTGTGTATCGGTCTTTTGAGGCTCTTGATAGAGATTTCCAAATTGCTGGCAAAAAGGGTGTAATTAGTGAATACGCCTACCTATTTTATTGCCATTTTACATTTTCAGTATAGAACTCTCATCTTCACCATTTTACATTGCCAACAGCAGTGCACAAGGGTTCTAATATCTCCACATTTTTGCCAGCAGTTGTTATTTTATGTTTTTCAATAATAGTCATCCTAATAGTTGTGAAGTGGCATCTCCTTGTGGTTTTGATTTGCATTTCCCTAACAACTAATGATGTTGAGCATTGTTTTTTCATGTGCTTATTGGCCATTTTTGTATCTTATTTGTCTATTCAAGTCCTTTGCCCATTTTTGATTCTGTTTTTTGTTGAGTTTTAGGAGTTCTTTGTATATTTTAGCTATTAATCCTTTATTAGATATATGATTTGCAAATATTTTCTCCTATTCTATGGGTTGCCTTTTTTACACTGTTGAGTGAATATCTTTTGATGTATAAAGGTATTTAATTTTGATGAAGTCCAATTTGTCCATGCTTTCTTTTGTTGTTCTAAGAAATTATTGCTAAACCCCATGTCATTAGGCTTTCCTACTGTTTTCTTCTAAAAGTTTTCTTCTAGCTCATAGGTTTAGGCCTTTGATCAATTTTCAGTTAATTTTTATATATGGTATTAGGTAAGGGTCCAACTTCATTTTTTGCATATAGGTAACTAGTTTTCCTAGCACTATTTGTTGGAAAGAGTGCCCCATCCCCATTGAATGGTCTTGGCACCTTCAATTTTGACAATTTTTGCCAGTTTTATGGAGGAGCAGGTTTTCAGAAGTCCTTACTCTGTTATTCCAGAAATGCCCCTCCTTTTCATAAGTTTTTAAACTTAACACATGGAACTAGAATAGTTTAGTTATATGCAGGGTATGCCAATTTTAAATTTTACAAGAGACTGCAAAATTACTTTTCATAGTTGTATCAATTTACATCAACTATGTGTAAGAATAACATTCCCAGGGCCAGCTGAGTGGCTCAGTGGCTCAGTTGGTTAAGAGCTCACTCAAGAGTGTGAGCTGAGCTCTGAGCAACTGCAGTTTGATGCCAGCCCTAGCTGAGCAGCCATTGAGCTGCCAACAGGTGGCAGGATGGCTCAGCTAAAAAAAAGAAAAAAAAGAAGAATAACATTCCCTTCATAATATTGGCAACCCTTCATATTTTCATACTTTGATTTTGCCAATCTATGGTTTAAAATGATATCTCATTGTTTTAATGTGTAGTTCACTTATTTTTAATATCTGGCATGTTTTTATTTAAATGTTGGGTTTTCTAATTTCCCTTTCTATAAATTTCCTATTTATTTATTTATTTATTTATTTATTATTTAATTTTTTAGAGGGCAGTGTCACTTGCCCTCATATGTGGGATCCAAACCAGGGCCACTGGCGTCCCAAGCCAGCTCTTAACCACCACGCCACTTGGCCAGCCCTAAATTTCCTATTTATATCTTTACCAATTTTCTATTGCAAATATATTTTAGATAAATAATAGATATGAAGAGCCTATAGTTTTAGGCTTTTGTTAAATTTAAGTTTGTTTTTTAAAAAGATAATTTTTAAAAAAGTTACATAATGACCTTCATATAAATATAAAATGACATATAAATATAAAAGGAGAATCTGAAGAAATGACCCATATGTAAGGAATGTTGAGATGAATTTGCTAGTAATTCAAAACTTGTCAGTGTACACCTGAAACTAATAATTTAAAAAAACTAACAAAAAAACAACTTGTCATCAATCACAGGGCAATAATCCATCTCCACTGGATTATACGTTTGCATATCTATGGACAACAATAACTTGCATTATTATCAATTTTCTATAAATTACATATTTATAAAATAGCATAAAGACAATGGATGTCACAGGCCCTTGTACAGATTCAGATAATCACAGAAAAGTCTGTTGGCCAATACCTAGCATTCCATTGAAAAGACACTTCAGTAATCCTCTTGTCTGTCTCAAGGCCTTTTACAAAATTTCCTGACAGATGGTATTTTTGCAGAAAGACTGTCCCATTTTCTTCAAGAATGGAACTCTGAAGCTTGGAGGGGAAAGAGAACCTGTTCCCCGGCCCAAAAAATGGCCTGTTGCCAACATTGTGGCTCCAGGAGCGAATAACATTCCTGATGCATTCATCATTGGTGGGCCCTATGAGGAAGAAGAAGGAGAACTCAACCACGCAGAGGTGAGAGTTCTGCAGGTTTCTGTGGTGAACTCAGTACACTGACATATGATAAAATATGTAAATCACTGTAATTTATATACACTGTCACCTGTTAAAACAGTGACCTGTCAAAATAAAACAGTTAATAATACAGTCACAGGTCAAAATTAAAAATGAAGAGATATGCAGTTAAAGTTTCCCTTTTACTTTATGTGTCTTCCTCCTAATTCCTTCCCAGATCATCACCCTTGTAGCCACCTTTGTTATACTTTCTTGTAGTTTCAATAAAATAATTTGTAAGATGGGAATGGTTGAATTGTCTTATATATACCTAACACTAAGTATTTTAAATAGTATAGATAAGGCTAAAATATTTGAAAAACATTGTACAGTGTCTTTTATTGTGGTTAGTGAAAATTGTTCTTAGATTTATGTTTTCATTTAGATATTTTATTGTAGATATTTAGATTTTATGCTATAATTATTTTAAATAATTAGTTCTCAGCCCTAGTTGCTCATTAGAATCACCTGGTAAGCTTTTAAAAACATTAGCAATGGCCAGGCCCTAACCCAGATCAATTATATAAGAATTTACTTTTAAAATAATACAAATGTACAGGTGTTGATTATTTTTTAAGAACCTCCTAAATAATTCTAACGTGCATCCAACATTGAGAATCACCGATTGAGGTTATGTGAGTGAATATTTGGCAGTTAGTACTGGATCGGTATAAGGATAATGCAAGTAATTTGTCGTACATACTCTATTAATAGTTAAGTACCCTAAAATTTAAGATGGTGTTAGTATTTACAGTAGTAGTCATACTTACGATAGTAATAAAAGTATTGTGATCAATCCATTAAAAAAAAGATTGAGCAGAATTAAGTCGTGGCACACTGAGAGAACAAAATTCTCTATCTTATTATTTTACAGGACAGGGAATTTAGGAACCAATCAGAGTGCATGAAGAAAAGGATTATTTGGGACTTGGAAAGTCGCCGCTACCTTGATCCTACTGCAGTGGTCAGGTAGGAAGAGAAAGAGAATATGACTAAATAATGAAGACTGGAGGTGGGAAGAAATGTTATTTTTGTTAATTTTATCTATATTTGAGATAAGGTTATCTGAGACTGTTTCACATCTGTACTAACAGAGGCTTCTAGTGATGATGAATTAAACAGGGTGGGTTCTTATTTCTCTTTCATATAACAGAAATCCAAGGCTGGTATGTATGGTGGCTCCTTGGTGTTACGAGGTATCCAGGCTCAATCTTTCTATTTTTGCACTCCCTTCTTTAACATGTGCCTTCCATCCACATGTTTGTCTCATGGTCCAAAATAGCTGTTGAAGCTCCAGCTTGCATGTTCACATTCCCAGAAAGTTGGAAGAGGGGAGTGCTTTTTGGATGAAAAAGGATACATGTTGGCTGTCTTAGCTCCCCTCATAGAACCTTCGTGGAATCTGACGATCTCTGTTTACATCTCATCCGTCATCTCTAGATGCAAAAGAGGCTAGGAAATAGTGTTTTTCTTGGGCACATTGTCACCCAGATTCAATCAGGATTTAGATAATAAAGAAGAACAGGATACTTGATATTGTGTGGGTAACTACTAGGCTCTGTCAGAGTGAACGGGTGACTAGGGAGACATGAGAAATAGAACATTATCAATATGTGTATAATTTGAATGAACTGTTCTGTTTTTTTCAATTAGTTGACTATGTTTTTAGAACAGTTTCAGAATTACAGAAAAATTGAGCAGGTATTTCAGAGAATTCCTATATACCTCTGATCCCCAACTTGATTGTGGTATATAATATAAATATACATTGTTGGATTTGATTTGCTCATATTTTGTTAAGGATACATTGTTGCTACTTACTTTGAACAAACAATTATCAATTTGGTCAATAAAAACTACGAAAAAAAGGGCCAGCCGAGTAGCTCAGTTGGTTAAGAGCTCGCTCAAGAGTGTGAGCTGAGCTCTGAGCAACAGCAGTTCAATACCCTACCCGAGCTAAGCTGCTGTCGAGCTGCCAATAGGTGGCAGGATGGCTCAGCTATAAAAAAAATAAAAACGAAAAAATAATTGACTTTAACTTATTCCATTTTCTGATTCTTTTCCTTTCCTTATTTAGATTCAAGTTTCTGACCCATATTGTTTTTCATTTCTCTGAAGACTTTTAACATTTTTATAAGGCAGATCTACTAGCCACAAATTCCATCCATTTTTGTTTGACTGAGAAAGTCTTTATTTTTCCTTTACTTTTGAAGGATAATTCCACTGGATACATAATTCTAGGTTGGTCGTTTGTTTCTCAAAACTTTAAATATTTCACTTTACTTCTTTGTATGGTTTCTGAAGAAAAGTTTAATGTAATTCTTTTTTTTTTTGAAGGCAGTGTCACTGGCCCTCATATGTGGGACCCGAACCGGAGCCGCTGACTTCCCAAGCCAGCGCTTAACCACCACGCCACTCGGCCGGCCCTCTTTTTTTTTTTTTTTTTGAGGGCAGTGTCACTGACACTCATATGTGGGCCGGAACCGGGGCCACTGGCTTCCCAAGCCAGCGCTTAACTTTAATATAATTTTTATCCTTGTACCTCTATAGGAAGGTTTTATTCCCCTCTCTGGTGTCTTTCAAGAGTTTTACAGGACTGGGCGAGTGGCTCAGTTGGTTAAGAGCTCGCTCAAGAGTGTGAGCTGAGCTCTGAGCAACAGCAGTTCGATGTCCAGCCCGAGCTGAGCTGCCAACAGGTAGCAGGATGGCTCAGTTACAAAAAAAAAAAAAAAAAAAAAAGGGGGCAGCTGAGTGGCTCAGTTGGTTAAGAGCTTGCTCAGGAGTGCGAGCTGAAGGCCGGCCGAGTGGCACATTGGTTAAGAGCTGGTTTTGGGATGCCAGCGGTCCCGGTTTGGATCCCACATATGAGGGCCAATGACACTGCCCTCTACAGCTAACAACAGCTCCACCAGGAGTTGGGCTTCTGTGAGTCCCCTGGACGGCATAGCTGCAGCCCCTGCTGCAGTGGGCTGCCATAGGCTACAGTGAGCGGCGGGCAGCCAGCGTGAGCTGCCAATAGCCATGGTGAGTGACATCCAGAGGCCGGCGACTGATCTGCCTCATCCGGGAAGAGCACAATGACAATACCAACATGGGCCAGTGAAGCAACATCCTCTGCAACTAGACTGAAGAACAAAAAGACAGCAACTTGTCTGTTCCCCTTCCCTGATTCCCCAACGCTGTTCCCCTCCCCCAATCCCCCCCCCCCAAAAAAAAGAGTGCGAGCTGAGCTCTGAGCTATGGCGGTTCGATGCCAGCCCGAGCTGAGTTGCCGTTGAGCTGCCAACAGGTGGCAGGATGGCTCAGCTAAAAAAAAAAAAAAAAAAAGAATTTACTAAGAATTTGGGCTGGCCAAGTGGCTCAGTGGTTAAGAGCTGGCTTGGGATGCCAGCAGCCCCGGTTTGGATCCCACATATTAGGGCCAGTGACACTGCCCTCAAAAAAAAAAAAAAAAAAAAAAAAAAAGAGTTTTGCTTTCTCTTTGGTTTTCTGCAGTTTGAATATGATATACCTACATATTGATTTTTTTGTATTTCTTATGTTTGGTATTCTCTGAGCTTCCTGGATCTGTGTCTGTCATTCTTGGTCTGTCATTAATGTCATAAAATTCTCAGCCACGTGTCCTTAAATATTTATTTTGCTTCTTTCTCTCTTTATTATCCTTTTGGCATTCCTGTTACATCTTTTGTAATTGTCCCACAGTTCTTGGATATTCTTTTATGATATTTTTCCTTATTTTTCCCTTTTCCATTTCAGTTTGGGAGTTTTTTTGTTTGTTTTTTAAGATTTTATTGGGGAATTGGGGGAGGGGAACAGCGTTGGGGAATCAGGGAAGGGGAACAGACAAGTTGCTGTCTCTTTGTCCTTCAATCTATTTGCGGAGGATGTTGCTTCATTGGCCCATGTTGGTATCGTCATTGCGCTCTTCCCGGATGAGGCAGATCAGTCGCTGGCCTCTGGATGTCGCTCATTGCGGCTATTGGCAGCTCGTGCTGGCTGCCAGCCGCTCACGCTGGCTGCTGGCCACTCAATGTAGCCTATGGCAGCCCACTGCAGCAGGGGCTGCAGCCTACACCGTCTCCGGGGCTCGCACAGCCCAGCTCCAGGTGGAGCTGTTGTTAGCTGTAGAGGGCAGTGTCACTGGCCCTCATATGTGGGATCCAATCTGAGCCCGCTGGCATCCCAAAACCAGCTCTTAACCAATGTGCCACTCGGCCGGCCCTCAGTTTGGGAGTTTTTATTGACATATTTTCAGGCTCACTGATTCTTTCCTCAGCTATGTCCAGTCTACCCATAAGCCCATCAAATGATTTCTTCCTTTTTTTTGCAGTTTTTGATTTCTAGCATTTTCTTTTGATTCTCTCTTAGAGTTTCCATCTCTTTACTCACATTACCCATCTGTTCTTGCATGTTGTCTGCTTTTTCCATTAGAGTCATTAACATATAAATCATAGTTTTTTGTTAGTTTTTTTTTTTTTTTAGCTGAGCCATCCTGGCACCTGTTGGCAGCTCAGCGGTAGCTCAACCTGGGCATCGAACTGCTGTTGCTCAGAGCTCAGCTTGCACTCTTGAGCGAGCTCTTAACCAACTGAGCCACTCGGCTGGCCCAAATCATAGTTATTTTAAATTCCCTATTTGATTATTCCAAGATCTGTGGCATATCTGAGTCTAGTTCTTATGTTAGCTTTGTCTCTTCAGACTGTATATTTTTTGCTTTTTAATACTCCTTGTAATTTTTTATTTTATTTGAAATTCATGAACTAAAAATTATTAACTGATAGAGGGCAGTGTCACTGGCCCTCATGTGGGATCTGAACCAGGTCCGCTGGCGTCCCAAACCAGCTCTTAACCACCGCACCACT
The DNA here is from genome assembly GCA_033961575.1 of Aselliscus stoliczkanus. Taxonomy (NCBI): domain Eukaryota; kingdom Metazoa; phylum Chordata; class Mammalia; order Chiroptera; family Hipposideridae; genus Aselliscus; species Aselliscus stoliczkanus. Next base: position 133,919,863 of record CM066729.1, read on the forward strand.
TGGCTGGCCCGACACTGTAATTTTTAAAGATTTTATTGGGGAATTTGGGGATGGGAACAGCTTTGGGGAACCGGGGAAGGGGAACAGACAAGTTGCCATCTTTTTGTTCCTCAGTATAGTTGCGGAGGACGTTGCTTCACTGGCCCATGTTGGTATCGTCACTGCACTCTTCCCGGATGAGGCAGATCGGTTGCCAGCCTCTGGATGGTCGCTCACCGCGGCTATTGGCAGCTCACACTGGCTGCCAGCCACTCACACTGGCTGCCGGCCACTCATTGTAGCCTATGGCAGCCCACTGCAGCAGGGGCTGCAGCCCACACCATCGCCAAGGCTTGCACAGCCCAGCTCCAGGTGGAGCTGTTGTTAGCTATAGAGGGCAGTGTCACTGGCCCTCATATGTGGGATCCGAACCCGGGCCGCTGGCATCCCAAGACCAGCTCCTAACCAATGTGCCACTCAGCCGGCCCCCTGACACTGTAATTTTTAAAATGCAAACCTGGACATTATGTACTGGGTAATAAGAAATGAGGTAATTAGTTTAATTAGTGTGAGGTTTTATGTTAATCTGGCTAGGAGCTGGGCTGTGTTTAATGTTTGTTGTGGATGTAGGTGCTAAAGGCTTCGGTTTCATTTTTTTTGCTCCTCCCCTGTTGTCTTTGGGTTTGCGTAAGAACTCTTTCTTAAATTGGATCTCTATTTGCAGGTTTTCAGTTATAATCCACTGTTATTATACTGGAACACTGTTTATGTAGTCATAAGATATTGGGAAAGGGGAAGTGTTCTATAATCATGTGATTAAATCTCAGTATTTTTTTTTTTTTGAGGGCAGTGTCACTGGCCCTCATATGTGGGACCCAAACTGGGGCCGCTGGCTTCTGAAGCCAGCGCTTAACCACCGCACTACTCGGCTGACCTAAATCTCAGTATTTTAATGGTTTTTGTACCTGGTCTGTGCGCTTCGGAAGCATTTTATTATTATTATTATTTTTTAAGATTTTATTGAGAATTGGGGAAGGGGAACAGCCAACTTGTTGTCCTTCAGTCTTAGTTGTGGAGGGCGCAGCTAGCGCAGCTCAGTTGCAATCTGGCCCCCTGGCGGCAGGTTGTGGGTGCTCAGCTTCAGGTGCCATGTTCAATTTTAGTTGCAGAGGAAGGGGAGGGTGCAGCACCTCCATCTCATGTGGGAATTGAACCATCAACCTTGTTGTTAGGAACACATACTCTCACCAGCTGAACCATCCTGCCGCCTATTGGCAGCTTAGCTCAGGCACAGTTCACTGGCTGGTAGAAATTGAACCGGTGACCCTGTTGCTCAGAGCTTGCACTCTTACCCAACTGAGCCACTTGGACAGCCCCCAGAAGCATATAACAGCCTTTTTTCTTCCTGTCATTATGTGTGATAGAAAGGCTAGATGGGCCTGGGGGTGTCTAATTGCCCTTCCCCTGGGTCAGATAAAGCTCTGATAATTTCCCTTAAAGAGTAGTCCTGTGTTATGGAGAACTCTGTGGGCATATTTCAAAAAGGTTACTTTTCCCTTCTCTTCCTAAAAGGATTTGTATCCTATCTTCACTGTGAGAATCTGCCAGGGCTCCTTGAATTAAAATCCAAAAATGTGTAGGGAACGCCTAAGAGTGGGCACCTAGGTGTTATTAACTCTATGGCTTGTCTACATTCAGCCTCCAGCAGTTTATCAAAATTATCATTAAAGTATTTCTACCTGATATAGACTCTAGTGACTTCTGCTGTCTGTAAACCTCTAAGCTGATCTCAGTTGTAATTCTCTGTACTTGACTGTCTCTCTAAATTTCAGTGTGTGATTTGCTCTTTAATTCTTAGATGGATCTAAGAAAAGTTGTTGATTTTCAGTTTGATCAGCTTTTCCCTTGTTGTGAGGAAAACTTCTAAGCTCTTTACCTGTCAGGCAGCAGACACTGGAAGCCCTACTCTATTTTCTTTTTTTTTTTTTTTTTTGAGAGCAGTGTCACTGGCCCTCATATGTGGGACCAAACCGGGGCCGCTGGCTTCCCAAGCCAGTGCTTAACCACCGCGCCACTTGGCCGGCCCTAGCCCTACTCTATTTTCATAGTAGAGATAAACGTTTTAGACTACTTTTGCATACTTATCTGATTATTTCTTTAGAATAAAGCACTAGAAGTGAAATTTCTGGGTTAAAGATTATGAACATGTGAAGGCTTTTGATTCATATTGCCAAATTGCTCTAAAAAAATGTAGAGTTTGCCTTTGCTAGCAGTACAGTAGATTTTCAGAATTTTATAGATTGAGAAAGTATAAAAAACCCACTTAGGGCTTGCTGAGTGGCGCGTTGGTTAAGAGCTGGCTTGGGATGCCAGTTCTGAGCAGCAGGGCCCCAGTTCAGATCCCACATGAGGGCCAGGGACACTGCCCTCTATAGCTAGATGGTGAACAACAGCTCCACCTGGAGCTGGGCTGCTATGAGTCGCTGGTGGCAGCTTAGCTGCAGCCCCTGCTGCAGTGGGCTGCCTTAGGCTACATTGAGTGGCCAGCAGCCAGCATGAGCGGCCAGCAGCTGACGTGAGCTGTGAAGAGCCACCGTGAGTGGCCATCCAGAGGCCGGCGACCCATCTGCCTCACCCGGGAAGAGCGCAATGATAATAACATCATGGGCCAGTGAAGCAATGTCCTCCACAACTAGACTGAAGAACAAAAGAACAGCAACTTCTCTGTTCCCCTTCCCCGATTCCCCAATGCTGTTTCCCTCCCCCAAACCCCCAATTTAAAAAAATCTTAAAAAAACAAAACAAAAACCCACTTACCTAATAAAAATTTTATGTATGTGAATTCCATTACTTTTTTTTTTTTAATCGGGGAATAGTGCGTTTTTCCAGGACCCATCAGCTCCAAGTCAAGTAGTTGTTTCAGTCTAGTTGTGGAGGGCACAGCTCCTTGGCCGATGTGGGAATCAAACCAGTGCCTACGCTCTAACCACCTCAGCTAACTGGCTGCTCCTTCCATTACTTTTTGAAAGGAGGAATACTTTCCTTTAACCTAAGTAACACTAGCTCTGTTTTTGCATGTATGCTAATAGGCATGATTCTTAATATGCAGTTTTCAGAAGCGGATTGCTGATTGCCGGTTGTGGCCTGTAGAGATCACAAGAGTCCCCCTGATTACTGTACCCAAAGGGAAAGCTGGCAGATTTGATAAGGTAAATTTGTTTACTTAAAATCATTTATATAAGAAATGCTGGGTCAGACCTGACCTGTTATTCTGCTTCTAATTCTAATAGTAGTGGAAAACAAACTGATGTGACTGCTCCTTAGGGTGACCCACTGATCCTAATTTGCCAAATAGTGTCCTGGTTTTAACGCTAAATATCTCTTGTCCCAAGAAACTCCTCTGTCCCTGGCAAATCAGGATGGTCACCCTAGCTCCCTATTGTGCACTAAAAATTATTTAGCCTTTATTTCCAGGGATCCTATTTCCCTTTATGCCTTCATTACAGTTTTACCATAGGTAAAACCATACAAAACCATAGCCATTTTTATGGGTCAAAGGTAGTTACATGTTGGCAATATTGTTCAACCTAATACATCTTTTTGAATTTCTTTAACTTACTGACTTAAAATGTTTTAGCCTGCTAATTAGAGTAATAGGGTTCATAGATTGACTGCTATTCTGAAAAGATAGCTTTGATGAGCTTAGAACATGTTCTTTATTGTTTTACTTGGGAATGTCTGGTCTTTTATGCTTATTCATAAACTCCCTGAGGGTGGGGGTCCTGTTGGAGACTGCTTTGTATCCTCTACAGTACCTACCTAGTCTGATTAATGGCATGTAACAGATACTTAACAGGTACCTAAATTAATTATTGATTTTCAAAATGGACTTTTTGCAGAATAAAAATACTACTGCTGTGTTACCACTTCTCCCTTTTTAATATATAATATGTATTGACTAACTTTCCTTAGATTTCAAAACAACATAATGTTATCATATGAACACAGGACTTTAATTTCTTTTTTTTTTTTTTTTAAAGATAATATTGGGAGGGCCGGCCGAGTGGTGCATTGGTTAAGAGCTGGTTTTGGGATGCCAGCAGCCCCGGTTCGGATCCCACATATGAGGGCCAGTGATACTTCCCTCTACAGCTAACAACAGCTCCACCTGGAGCTGGGCTGTACAAGCCCCAGCAACAGTGTAGGCTGCAGCCCCTGCTGCAGTGGGCTGCCATAAGCTACAGTGAGTGGCCAGCAGCCAGCGTGAGCAGCTGGCAGCCAGCGTGAGCTGCCAATAGCCGTGGCGAGCAACCACCCAGAGGCCGGCAACCGATCTGTGTCATCTGGGAAGAACGCAATGACGATACCAACATGGGCCAGTGAAGCAATGTCCTCCGCAACTAGACTGAAGAACAAAAAGACAGCAACTTGCCTGTTCCCTTCCCCCAATTCCCCAATAAAATCTTAAAAAAAAAAAAAAGATAATATTGGGGAGTTGGGGGAAGGGAACAACGTTGGGGAACTGGGGAAGGGGAACAGACAAGTTGCTGTCTTTTTGTTCTTCAGTCTATTTGCGGAGGACGTTGCTTCACTGGCCCATGTTGATATTGTCATTGTGCTCTTCCCGGGTGAAGTAGATCGGTCGCTGGCTTCTGGACGGCCAGTCACACCGGCTGCCAGCCAGTCACTACAGCCTATGGCAGCCCACTGCAGCAGGGGCTGCAACCCCACCATCGCCGGAGACTCACAGCAGCCCAGCTCCAGGTGGAGCTGTTGTTCACCATCTTAGCCATAGAGGGCAGTGTCACTGGCCCTCATATGTGGGACCCGAACCGGGGCCGCTGGCTTCCCAAGCCAGCACTTAACCACCGCGCCACTCGGCCGGACCTCTAATTATTTTTTTAATAGGTATAATCAACTAGATTACTTTTAACCTTGTAGGAGTTAAATGGTTTCTTTTACTTTTTTCCTTATAAAAGTTTTCTCTGGAAAACCATACAGCCATTAAAAATGATGTTAAGATGTATTTATTGATGAGTTCTTCATTTTTGTGATGAGAGTTTAGAGTTTAGATGAGATTAGGGATGGCATATATAGTAAGTCCACGACTTACGAATGAGTTCCATTCCGGGAGAATGTTCGTAAGTTGGATTTGTTCGTAAGTCTGACAAAGTGTGTCTTTGCACTTCCTAGCAGTCCCCTCCACATCCCTACTGCTTTTCCTCTTGCTTCCGGACATCCTGGGCTCTGATTGAGCACTGTGTTACTGTATACTATTGCACTGTACAGTAAGCACACAGCAGCACAACTGTGACAATGTCCAGCAGATATGTGAGCTACTTCCGCGATTTGTTCGCATCTGCAAATGTTCATAATGCGGTGTCCATTTGTATCTGTGAAAGTTCACAACTTGATATTCATAAGTCCGCGACGGCAGACTGTTATTCATCCTCCTTCATCCATGGCAGATAGTACTGATCATTCAAAGCACTCTTCCTTTCCTTCTGAACCCAAATAAAGATACAGAATCTTTCCCAACAAGCACTCTAAAACACCTCCACCAATTGATTATAATTAGGTATCAGTTAAAGCCTATTTGTCAACACTGGTCCAGACTATTTGTAAGATCCGTTTCATTCATGTGAATCCGTGAACTAAAGCTAAAAGCCACAGCTCCTGATTTCTTTTAAGTTGTTATTATTATTGTTTTTCACAAAGTTTCACTTTTTCCAAAGAAGCAACATGGTGAAATTGACTTTTTCAGTTGACTCAGTTAATTTAGTATGTGTTTATCTCACTACTGCCTTTACTGTTCATTAACATTGTTTATATACATCATTTCAGTAATCATGGTATTATTATTAAACCTATCTTTTTTTTTTTTTTTGAGGGCAGTGTCACTGGCCCTCATATGTGGGATCCGAACCGGGGCCCCTGGTGTCCCAAGCCAGCTCTTAACCACCGCGCTACTCTGCCTGTCCTAAACCTATTTTAAAGATAATGAAATGAAGACCCAAAATGTCTATGTTACTGGCCCAAAGTCACATAATTAAATAGCATATCTAGTTTCTAAAGCTGGTCTTTGAACTGTTGAGTCAGCTCCATACCTTATGCTACATTTCTCTGTAGCACTAATAGTTCTCCGGCTTTATTCCTTTAGGCAGAAGATGAAAATCAGCTTTCATTTCATGGTGTGGCTTATGTTAATATGGTCCCATTGCTGTATCCAGGTGTGAAGAGGATTCGGGGAGCTTTTCGTGTTTATCCTTACCTAGACAGCATAGTTTATGAAAAGGTAAGAAAAAACTGTATAAAAGGCATCCAATTTATCCTTTATATATGCGTTTACTTATCTTTAACATATATATCTTTGCAATGGATATTTGGAACCAATTGGTATACTGGGATGTTAAATATAGAGCCTTGCTGTCATTCTGCCATTGAACCTCAAAAACTTTAGGCCAAAAAATGGAAACAACCCAAATCTCCATCAGCAGATGAACAGGAAAAAAAATTGTGTGGTATATCTATACATTGGAATACTACTCAGCAATAAAAAGGAATGAGCTATTAATACATGCAACATGGATGAGTCTCAAATACATCATGCTAAATGAAAGAAGCCAGACAAAAGAAAGTACATAGTTTATGATTCCATTTAAATACAATTCTAGGGAAGTAATCTATAGTGACAGAAAGCAGATCAGTGACTGCTTGGGAAAGGGATAGATGGAGGGAAGGATTTCAAAAGAATGAGGGATGATGGAAATGTTGGTTATCTTGATTGTGGTGTTGGTTTCACATATGTATACATATGCCCCAAATTGATCATTTGTATACTTTAAATATGTAGTTTATTATATTACAGTTTTACCTCAATAAAGTTGGATACAGGTGCCGGCCGAGTGGCTCAGTTGGTAAAGAGTTGGCTTAGAGCGCGTGCTCTGAGCAACAGGGCCGCCGGTTTGATTCCCACATGGACCAGTGATGCTGCACCTGAGCTGAGCTGTCACTGAGCTGCCAACAGGTGGCAGGATGGCTCAGCTGGTGTATCAACAAGATTGCCTGTTTGATGGTGGGCTATGCCCACCCACAACTAAGACTGAACTCTGCACCTTGAGCTGAGCTGCCGCCCAGATTGCTCAGAGGATAGAGCGTGCGCTCTTAACAACAAGGCTGCTGGTTCGACTCCCACATGGGATGGTGGCTACACCCATCCACAACTAAAATTGAACACAGCACCTTGAGCTTAGAGGCCACGAGCTGCCTATGGGAAGCCAGATGGCAACTGGCGCCCTCCATAATGAAGACTGAAGAACAACAAATTGGCTGGTCCCCTTCCCCAGTTCCCCAACACTGTTCCCCTCCCCCAATTCCCCAATAGAATCTTAAAACAAATAAAAAATAAAAAAATAAAGTTCGATACAAAATCTTTAGGATAATTAAAGAAGTCTATTGTGTTAAATATGCAAAAATTTAAATCCATGATAATGAGCTATAATACGGTTCTTTCAATTTTCAGGTGTTAAAATGTTAAAACCATCTGTCTATATATAGAAAGAGACTACATCTATACATATATTCAAGCAAAAAGTCAATTTTATCATGTTGCTTTTAGATGAAAATGAGGCTTTGTAAAATACAACAACAGTAGGGTCGGCCGAGTGCCCAGTTGGTTAAGAGCTCGCTCAAGAGTGCAAGCTGAGCTATGATCAACAGCAGTTCGAGCTGAGCTGCCGCTGAGCTGCCAACAGTTGGCAGTATGGCTCACCTACAAAAAAAAATAAATAAAGGAAAAAAAATACAACAATAATAATTGTAACAGAAACATATCTCATACATGTTTTCATATACTATTCCATCATTATTAGGACAGCTATTTTTCAATAATAGAGTCATGAAAGACCCATCATCTATTTTCAAACCAATTGAATAAGGAACTCTTTCTATATAAGCATCCTTTGAATCGGAAATCACACTTATTGGGATTTATCTTAAAGAAATAATTTAATAGAATTACAACCCCTATATTTATGAAAACTTTGGGTATCTATAATAGCAAAAACAAAGAATAATATTAAATGTCTAAAATAGAGAAAGGCTTAATAAATAATTGTAAATAAAAATGATGGAATATGCATCCATTAAAAAAGATAATCATTAAAAAGAGATAACCATTAATGCTTTGCAGATAGTTAAATGGAAAAAAAGAATGCAAAATGTTACAAATGTCATAGATCAAAATAAATTTCAAACGAATTTATTAAAATATGTTAAATGTGAAGACTATAAAAACAGAAGTGCCTATTAATTAAATATATTAATTAAGGGAAGACTTCCTAGGCTTGAAATTAATGAAAGATATAAAAGATTTAGATTACAAAAAAATGAAAAGCCTCTATATGTAGGAAAAAACATCATAAACAAAATTACATTGTAACGGAAAAACTGGGGGAAATATTTGAATGCATATCAGAAAGATGGCTACTATTCCTAAAATATAATGCACTTAAATAAATAAGAAAACACACCATTTTTAATTAACAACGTCCATGAAACAACAGTATACAAAAGAAGAAATGCCACTGGCCAATAAATATAAGAAGAAACAATTGTCCTTAAATATAATACAAGGAATGCAAATTTAAATAGCAATAAAATATCAATTTACCTGTAAAATTAGACAGTTATTTAACATATGATAATGCCTGTTGGTGGCAAAGTTGTGGTGAAACAACTCTCATTCACTGCTAGTAGAGGTGTAAATTAGTAGCAACTGTCTACAAAAAAGTTTATGCCAGTATGTATTAAGAAGCTTAAAATATTTATATCCTTTCTTATAGTACTCCTACTTCTATAATAGGAATCTATTTTAAGGGAATAAGTAGAATTGTATCCAAACTTTACTGCATGAAGATATTCTTAGTGAATCTGAGGGAAATAGTATATCATAATTGAAAGATTATAGACTTTGACATTAGGCAGCCTTTAGTTTGAATTCTGGAACTGTCATTTATTACCTAGGTGACTTCAGGCAAATAATTAAATTTCCCTCAACTTTAGTGTATTCTTCAGTAAAATTGAGGCAATGTTTGTTTCCTAGAATTGTTTTACGTATTATTGAGATAAACTATATATATAAAGCACTAGGGATATAGTTGGCACACAGACATTTTTACCTCTTACTTTTATTATATCCATATAATAGGAGAATATTGTGCATGCATTAAAAATTATTCTTATGAAAAAATAAAAAACATGAGAGGATGCATGTAATAGTCTGTTGAATGAAAAACCAGAATCTAAAACTGCATTCAATATGATCACAACTTTCTAAAATTATATAATTATAATTTTAAAAATATATAGACAATATTGGAGAGGAAATAGTCCGGCTATGTCTCAGTAGGGAGGTTGTCAAATTTTCTCCCCCTGAAAGAAACTATAGACAAAAAGTCATTTCAGCACTCTGAAAATTAACCTAAGTCATCAATAAGAAGTATTAATAGATGAAAAACTATCAGATAAATAAGAAAGACATTCTTGCCTTGGGCTGCTCCTACCCATAACCCCAACTCCACCCCTTCAGTTTAATCAATGCAGTAATTCTTCTAGGGCAGGATAGTCTATGAGGAGTTGCAACTTTGCTGTCACAGTGAGGGCTCACACAGTTTGGAGCAATGGTGAAAGACCTGTGTTCAGTGATGTTGGTTGAAATGGAGATCTTGATGGACAGCAATGAACATAACTATAATGAGAGTCCCAGGAGAAAAGAGAGAAAGGAGTAGAAAAGGTATATGAAGAAATAATATCTGAAAATGCCCTGTTTGTTGAGACATTAATCTCTATATCCAAGAAGTTTAGAGAACCCCAGGTAGGATAAGAATACAAAGATCTACGATATATACATTATAGCGAACTACTGAAATACAATGAGAAAATTGTGAATTCAACAGGAGAAAAATAGCTCATTGTTTACAGGGGAGTACCAATACGATTAACAGCTGATTTTTTATCTGAAACAATGGAATGTAGAAGGCAGTGGAATAATGTATTCAAAGTGCTGAATAAAAGAAAATATCAGGCCAGCTGAGTGGCGCGGTGGTTAAGTGCTGGCTTGGGAAGTCAGCGGCCCCAGTTCGGTCTCACATATGAGGGCCAGTAACACTGCCCTCAAAAAAAAACAAACAAAAACAAAACAAAACAAAACAAAATATATATATATATATCAGCCAAGAATGAAGGTGAAATAAAGACATCTCTGGACAAATAAATATTGAAAGAATTTGTTGCTAAAAATCTGTCGCAAAAGAAATACAAAAAGATGTCCTTCAGCTTGAAAGGATATGATACTATTTGCTAACTTGAATCCACAGGAAGAAATGCAGAGCACTAGAAATGGTTAAATATAAGTTAATATAAAAGATTTTAGAAATACATTTTTCTCATTTTTAGTCATCTTTAAAAGACATGATTGTATAAAGCATTAATTATATTATTGGGTTTATAACATATATAGATTTCATTTATATGACAATAGCATAAAGAAGGGAGGATAGAATGGAGCTATAATGCAGCAAACTTTCTGCATTTTCCCAGAATTTAGTATCAATGTGAAATAGATTGTATTTAGTTAGTTGCATAACAAAATCCCTAAAGCAACCAGTAAGAAAATTTTTTTTGTGTGTATGTTTACATACACATACATAAATATACACACAAATACATATGTGTTTATATACACATAAACATGAAATTAAATGGCACATCACAAATGTTTATTTAACATAAAAGGAGGCATTTAAAGGAGGAACAGAGGAATGTAAAAGACAGAATTTATGTAGAAAAAATAGCAAAATGAGAAACATAAATGTAAGTATTTCAACAATATTATATGTGAATAGTCTAAACACCCAATGAAAGCACAGAGATTATGAGACTGGATTTAAATAATCAAAATTCAATGATGTGCTGTCCAAAACAGACATACCTTAAATTCAGACACACATAAGTTGAATTAAAAGGATGGAAAAAGACATACTATGCAAGTAGAAAATGTAACAGAGCTGAGTGGCAATATTTATATCAGACAAAATAGCCTTCAAGGCAAGGAACATTATTAAAGATATAGATCGACATGTCATAATGATTAAAGGGTCAATTAGAAAAATAGAATTTATAAATTATAAATTATTATATAAAATAAGTATATAAATTATAAATGAATACAAACGTAGCAACACAGACTCATAATATATGAAGCAAAACCCAACAGAACTGAAAGGAGAAATAGACACTGGCCCTCATATGTGGGACCCGAACCCGGGCCGCTGGCTTCCCAAACCAGCACTTAACCACAGCGCCACTTGGCCGGCCCCCAGAAATAGACATTTTGACAACAGCATTTAGAAATTTCAATATTCTACTCTCAATATTTGATAGAGCAGTTAACTATATAGAAAATCTATTCTAAACATAAACTTACCATGCAACTCAACAAATCTTTCCTGGGAACCTACTCAAGAATATTTAAAACCTAAGAATATTTAAAAATATTTAGGCTGGCTGAGTGGCTCAGTTGGTTAAGAGCTCACTTAAGAGTGCAAGCTGAGGTGGCAGTCTTCTGTCCACAACTTGGAAGCTACCTCTGCCTTCAGACGCTCTCAACATGGCTACTTTGCTGGGTTCCAACACTTACAACAGGCAGAACTGGGAGGATGCGGACTTTCCCATTCTGTGCCAGACATGTCTTGGAGAAAACTCATATATCAGAATGATCAAAGAAAAATATGGGAAGAAATGCAAAATCTGTGCCAGGCCATTCGCAGTGTTTCGCTGGTGCCCTGGGGTCCACATGCATTTCAAGAAGACTGAAGTGTGCCAAACCTGCAGTAAATTGAAGAATGTCTGTCAGACCTGCCTCTTGGATCTAGAGTATGGCCTCCCCATCCAGGTTTGTGATGCAGGATTGTCTTTTAAGGATGACATACTAAAGTCAGATGTCAACAAATAGTACTACACACAAAATATGGAGAGGGAGATTTCTAACTCTGACGGGACACAGCCAGTTGGCTTACTGGGGAAAGCCACATCCACCAGTGACATGCTGCTCAAACTGGCCCGGACCACACCCTAGTACAGAAGGAATCGACCTCACATTTGCTCCTTCTGGGTGAAAGGAGAATGTAAGAGAGGAGAAGAGTGTCCATACAGACATGAAAAGCCTAACCCCCTTGCTGATCAGAACATTAAAGACCGATATTGTGGCATCAAACGACCCTGTGGCAGATAAGCTTCTAAAGCGGGCTTCAACAATGCCTCGCCTGGACCCTCCAGAGGACAAGACTATCACCACACTCTATGTTGGTGGTCTGGGCGATACCATTACTGAGACAGATCTAAGAAACCATTTCGACCAGTTTGGAGAAATCCAGACGATCACCGTTGTACAGAGACAGCAGTGTGCTTTCATCCAGTTTGCCACAAAGCAGGCTGCGGAAGTGGCTGCGGAGAAGTCCATTAATAAGCTGATTGTCAATGGCCGTAGACTCAATGTGAAATGGGGAAGGTCCCAAGCAGCCAAAGGAAAAGAAAAAGAGAAGGACGGAACCACAGACTCTGGGATCAAGCTAGAGCCGGTGCCAGGACTGCCGGGGGAGCTCTTCCTCCCGGTCCTGCAGCAGAAGAGGAAGCCTCCGCCAACTACGTCAACCTACTGCCCAGTGGTTCTCCAGCTATGGTGAGCCTCGCCCTGCCGCCACCACCGGGTATCGCCCTGCCCCTACCCCCAGGTTTTGGGCCACACATGTTCCACCCAATGGGACCACCTCCTCCTTTCATGAGGGCTCCAGGACCAATCCACTACCCTTCTCAGGACCCTCAAAGGATGGGAGCTCATGCTAGAAAACACAGCAGCCCCTAGCACATTATCACCACTCTTGGGCTCTACGGAAGACAGAGCGCTTAAAAACCCCAGTCAATGAATCTTGGAATAAATATATTTTTCCTTCCTTTGTAGTTTCCATGGTAGCTAAATGTGTTCAGATGTGGGCCATCAGAGAATGACACCCATGCTTTGATTGATGGACCTCAAATAAGCTGCCACGAACACATCTGGTTACTATTATAACATTACTAATAAAACGTAATGCCTGTTTCCCTTACTTCTGTGGGGAACAAGCAATGGGGTCAATTGGAATGTCCAATGGAGTGACCATCCCAATTATATGTTCATTTTGTATTTGGTCGGGTGGGGGAGTGGAATTGACCTGCAGTAAAAATCTTTTGATCATTTTTATGTTCATTGGATATTTTCCTTTTTATCATCTAAAAAAAGATTACTAGTACTAATCATTGTAGTGGCATGAGTGTGATTTTAACCCTTCTGAAGTCACACCCAGAAAGACAAGTGGAAACCGGCAGCCAGCACAGCCCAGGTCTCTTACCTGTCCTTTCCTCATTGATTGCTAAAGGAATCTGGCTGAGAGTTTTACAGAAGTAAATGCTATGCTTCTAATAGAAGACGCAAATAAACATTACTTTTTATTCCTATCAATCGGATGGAAACAAATGTCACAGAGCTCTGTATCATTGAAGAAACCTGGCGTCTGGGATGAAATTATTTTAAAGAACTTCCTGTAAAACACCTTCACCAACTGTGAAACGGAAAGCATTGGAGTGTGTTTGAAGGGAAGACTTGTGACCTACAGCTGGAACTTTGACCTTCAGCATTCACCTTCATGTGTCTCATTGTCCTTCCCTGCTTCTGGGTAGGGGACTCTCTTTGGTCTTTGAATGTTTGGATATAACTGAATTGTAGATGGTAAAAATAATTTGATGTTTTGGTATGTTTTTTGTTTTTAAAAAATTAAAACAGGTCAATTTTCAAAAAAAAAAAAAAAAAGTGCAAGCTGAGCTCTGAGCATCAGCAGTTCAATGCCCAGCCTGAGCTAAGCTGCCAACAGGTGGCAGGATGGCTCAGCCAAAAAAATATATATATATATTTAAAGACATGTATGTAAATGTTTATAATAGCATTAGTCACAATAGCCAAATACTCACAACAAACCAAATGGCCACAACTGATGAACTGATAAACAAAATACGGTATATCTATACTAGGGAATACTATTTAACAATGAAATGAATTACAAATAATGTAATATGCCAAAAATCATTGAATTTGGGATACATTTTATTTTCTTTTTCTTTTTCTTTTTTTTTTTTTTTTTTTGAGGGCACTGTCACTGGCCCTCGTATGTGGGACCGAACCGGGGCCACTGGCTTCCCAAGCCAGCGCTTAACCACCGCACAACTCGGCCGGCCCTGGGATACATTTTAAATGGGTGAATTATATGGAATGTGAGTGGTATCTTAATAAAATTTTTTAAAAAAGAATGGGCTACTGATACACTCTGTTACATGGATGAACCTCAAAAACTTTATGCTAAAGGAAAGAAGGAAGACACAAATGACTACATATTGTACAATGTTCTTATATGAAATGTTCTCATTTCCCAGAGATGCTAAAATTTGAAAAAGTTTGCATTTTTTAATCTATGAAATACAGTAATTGTAGGATTGGGAGTGATGTTTAGTATTTACAATTTTTTCTTTAATATTGTTGGACTGTCTTCTTAACAGCTTTATTAAAGTATAACTGACTTATAATAACTGCATATATTTAAAGTGTACAATTTAAAACTTTTGATATAGGTATACATCTGTGAAACTATCACAACAGTCCAGATCGTGAAAACATCCATTACCCCAAGAGTGTTCTCATGAAGTTCTCTGTTATTCTCCTCTCCCACCTCTGTTCACTGCTCCTCCTTTTTTTTTGGTGGTGGGGGGTCTGGCTTTTTTCACTCAGCATAAATTATATTTAGATTCATCCATGTTGTTTAAAAATGTTTGTAAGATTCTTTGCCAGTCATTTATAGTTTGAATTTTCCCATGCAAAGTTTTTATTTTGAACTTTAAACTTGTCTTATTCTGCTAATCATAATTGATAGGCCAGTAGTAATTAGACAGATACTATTTCTTGTACATAAATAAATTCTATGTAAAATAAAATCTCTTCTCCAGAGATTAAAAGCTGTCTGGTAACAAGTTATGAGATACCAAAATCAAGCCAGGTTGAAAAGTCTCTTAAGAATTTAAATAATACGGTAGGCAGCTAACTTTCTGTGATGGTTTCGCCTGTTCAACAAATACGACATTGCAATGAAGTTTTTCACTCGTACTTTCCCTATCCTTCTGTGATTCTACAATGTTGAAGTTATCTAGGAAACTAAGTGATGTTAAAGAATAATGTGGGTTTCTTTTATCTGCCTGTGAGTCATTGCATTTTTTTGTTTTGTTTTTTTCAGACCAAGTGTTTATTTAGCTTGTTCCGGGATACTGACCATCATTTGATTCAGAATAACAAGATCGGAGGAATTAATTCCCCACTGTCCAAACCAGTTGCTTCTAAGATCCTGAAAGAGGACAAAATAGTAAGGAATAGATATGGAAGGAAGGCCTAGGCCTGGGGATGTGATAGGTTGTTGATAAGGTGATGATTTTGCTGGTTTTGTTACATTCCAGAGGCTTGTACTGATTTCTATTTGAGGACTTGCCTGAATTTCATTTGCATTTTGATGCAGCCTCATGATCATTGTTCCTGCCATTGTGAAAACCATGTCAGAATTCCGTTTTTGAGGTGTGTTCATTTTCTTTCAGCAAGCATCTAGTATAAAATCTCAGAGCTCAGATACACCTTTGGAAACTGAACCACCTCTAAACCACAATCTGGAAGGACAGGTAATTATGCCTGCATCGTTGGAAAATGAAGTTTACGTTCCTCAGTCCTACCTTTACTGAGCAAGGTGGCATGCTATAGTGGAAAATGCTCAGAAAGATGCTCATTATATAAAATGCTCAGAAATATGCTCATTATATATAAAAATGCTCAGAAAATCATCCCAGATTTTCCATGACTAGTTTATGACCTTGGGTAAATTTCTTTGTCTTGTTAAGACTTTCTAAAATGAGGGAGTACTAGATTAATTTCAAGGTCCTTCCCAGCATTAAAATGATATGTCCTTTACTAATTATACTGTATTAAGTACTATGAGGGATACAAAGATGCATCATTTGCAGCATTTATTCATTTGCCCTCAGGACACTCAAGAGTCTGCTGGGTAAAACAAACTGGTATGTAACTAGCTGTAATACAGAATTTTGATGAATGCTATAGTAGAGGTACAAATAAAAGTGCTGTGTAGACTCAGAGGAAACAGATTAATAGCTACTGGGCAGCTATTGACAGAAGAGGTGGCATCCAAGCTAAGTAGTGAAAGATAAAGACAATCCTTTGCCAGGTGAAGATGGAAGGAGAGGCATTTCAGGGCCATGGAACAACTTGAGTCAAAGCACAAAGAAGGAATTCCCCGCCGCCAATTCCCCAATAAAATCTTTAAAAAAAAAAAAAAAGCACAAAGAAGGTAGCAGAATTTGGGAGTACATCAATTAATTCAATGTATGGTATAGAGAAATAAAAAGAAAGGTGAGGTTCTAGAAGGAGGTGAGCAAGAAGAGAGAGGCTGAGTTGGGTTATAGAAGACTTCGAAAGTCTTGCTGAAAAGTTTGGGCATCATTCTATAGGTGACAAGGGGACACGAACCTCATATTAGGGACTCACATTACAGGTTTTTAATAAGTTATGTAGAAATAAGACCTCGTGTGTTTCAGGGCAGAGCTCTTGCAAGGATGTGAAAAAGGGAGACTGAAGTTGAGGTAGGGGCTTCAGATGCCAGTTGACAGGTTTTTCTTACAGTACATATGAGAGTTGATGACAGTTTGACTTAGGGAAGGGGTTGTAGTAAAGAAAGTCAGAAACCTGCAGAGGCAAGGTGTGGAACTGGGAAGCTTTGGCGGGGTGTCAAGGAACAAAGGTTCAAGACAATGCAAATGTCAAGCTTTACTTTCTGGAAGGATGAAAAAAATCATTAAGAGAAAAGTCAAAAGAGAGGTTAATACAGAGGAAGTGATAAGTTCGATTTTGGACACGTCGTATTTAGGATGTCAGCAAAAATCTGGGCAGAAATGTCCAGCAGGTCGCAGTTGGTAGATGGTGGTGAGGATGCCATGAGTGGGAATATCAGAAGATTAGCAGAATATTTCTGCGGGACTCAGGAAAGACGTTTAGTGGAAGAAATAATGGCATTCATTTAAAACAGTTCCAAGAAAAGTATTGAACCAGGTAAATAGGACTTCAGCTGGGGTAGAAGTCTCCAAGAATAAAATTGAAAATCCTTTCCTGCAAGAGATAACCACTGTTGCTATTTTTCTTTTCTTTCTTTTCTTTTTCTTTTTTTTTTTTTTAAGATTGTATTGGGGGAATTGGGGAAGGGGAACAATCATGTTGTTGTCCTTCAATCTTAGTTGTGGAGGGCACAGCTAGCTCAGCTCCAAGTCCAGTCGGCAGCTCATGGCCTCTAAGCTCAAGGTGCTGTGTTCAATCTTAGTTTCGGGTGGGCCCAGCCCACCATCCCATGTGGGAGTTGAACCAGAAATCTTGTTGTTAGGAGCACGTGCTCTCACCAGCTGAGCCATCCTGCCAGCAGCTCAGCAGCAGCTCAGCTCAGGTGCAGCGCACTGGCCCATCTGGGAATCAAACCAGCAACTCTGTTGCTCAGAGCTCGCACTCTTAACCAACTGAGCCACTCAGCCAGCCCTGTTTTTCTTTACAGTTATTTTTCTATGTGAAAAATATTTTAACGGTCAAGATCACACTATATATATGTTTGTATATGCACATTTCTCACTTATTGTGAGCATTATCTTATGTTACTAAAATATTTTCATAAATGCAAAAAAAATATTTTCATAAATGCCTTTTTCTAAAGAGAATAAATTAGAGAAATTTGTCTTTACAGCAATATGTAGACACAGGGACATACATCGTGTTGGAGATTCAACTGAACAAAGCCTTGGTTCCAAAGCGACTGCCAGAGGAGCTAGCCAGACGGTGGGTAGCAATGATTCTCATACTTGTTTTGCAAAACCAAGGTAAGTATAAATAAACGGAAATCAGTTTGTCTTCATAAATATAATTTCCCTTGGGCTAAGCATCAATTTTCTGTTTTGTTTTTTTTCCCCCCAGAGGAGTTTCTTATGTTACTGCTGTTCTCTTATTACAAAAACAGTATATGCCTATCACAGAAATTTTGAGGAAATTGAGATTAGCAAGAAAGTGTATAAAAACACTCAGATTTCTACTTACCCATCGATAACTACTTTTAACACCCTAGTATTTGTCCTTCTGGAATTATTATGAAGCCCCTATATTATACAAACACACACCCCATGTCACATGTAAATATATGTAATTTTTTTTTTAAAGATTTTATTGGGGAATTGGGGGAGGGGAACAGCGTTGGGGAATCCGGGAAGGGGAACAGACAAGTTGCTGTCTTTTTGTTCTTCAGTCTAGTTGTGGAGGACATTGCTTCACTGGCCCATGTTGGTATCGTCACTGCACTCTTCCCGGATGAGGCAGATCGGTTGTCGGCCTCTGGCTGGTCGCTTACCACAGCTACTGGCAGCTCACGCTGGCTGCTGGTTGCTCACTGTAGCCTATGGCAGCCCACTGCAGCAGGGGCTGCAGCCTACACTGTCGCTGGGGCTCGTGCAGCCCAGCTCCAGGTGGAGCTGTTGTTAGCTGTAGAGGGCAGTGTCACTGGCACTTATATGTGGGATCTGAACTGGGGCCACTGGCATCCCCAAACCAGCTCTTAATGAATGCACCACTTGGCCGGCCCATGGTATTCTTTTATTATCCTTTTTATCTTTGTAAAATGAGGAGTAATGTCTCACTTTCCATTTCTGATTTTTTTTTTTTTTTTTAGCTGAGCCATCCTGCCACCTGTTGGCAGCTCAACGGCAACTCAGCTCGGGCTGGCATCGAACTGCCGTTGCTCGGAGCTCAGCTCGCACTCTTAAACGAGCTCTTAACCAACTGAGCCATTCGGCCGGCCCTCCATTTCTGATTTTAAAAGTTTGAGTCTTTGTGTTTTTTTTCTTAGTCCATCTACCTAAAGATTCATCAATTTATGTTGATCTTTTCAAAGAACCATCCTTTTTGATTTATTGGTTTTTCTCTATTTTATTCATTTGTATTCTGATTTTTTATTTTTTAAAGATGTTACTGGAGAATTGGAGTGGGGGAACAGCCATGTTTTTGTCCCTCAGTCTTAGTTGTGGAGGGCGCAGCTAGTTCAGCTCCAAGTCCAGTCGCCATCCAGGCCCCCATCAGCAGCTTGTGGCTGCTCAGCTCAAGGTGCCATGTTCAATCTTAGTTGCGGGTGCACATAGCCCACCATCCCATGCGGGAATCAAACTGGGCATCTTGCTGTTAGGAGTATGTGCTCTCACCAGCTGAGCCATCCTTCCACCTGTTGGCAGCTCAGAGGCAGCTCAGCTCGGGCACAGCTCACTGGCCCATATGGGAATCGAACTGGCTGCCCTGTTGCTCAGAGCTCCTGCTCTAAACCAGCTGAGCCACATGGCCGGCCCTGCATCCTGATCTGTATTGTTTCCTTCCTTCTGATAACTTTGGGTTTAGCTCGCTCTCTTTTTCTAGTTCATTAAGGTTTACAGTGAGTTTATTGATTTGCAAGCTTTCTTCTTTTAAATGTTGTCAGTTATAGCTGTAAATTTACCTCTAAGCACTTCTTTCACTGCATCCCTTAAGTTTTGGTGTGTTGTGTTTTTCATTCATCTCAAGGTGTTTTCCTATTTCCCTGTGATTTCTTCTTTGACCTATTAGTTTAAAAGTGTGTTGCTTAATTTCCATATACTTGTGAATGTCCCAGTTTTCCAGTTTTCTTCCAGTTATTGATTTCTAGTTTCATTCCATTGTGATCAGAAAAGATACTTTGTACAATTCCAGTCTTTTAAAATTTCTTGAGATTTGTTTTGTGGCCTAAGATGGTCTTTCCTGCAGAATATTCCATGGGCACTTCAGAAGAATGTGTAATCTGTTTTGTTGGGTGCAGTGTTCTGTACATGTTTGTAGGTTAGACTGGTTTATCCTGTTGTTTAAGTCCTCTGTTTCCTTGTTAATCTTCTCTCTCTGGTTGTTCTATCCATTATTGAAAGTGGGATATTAAAGTCTCTATTATGGAAGAATTGTCCATTTCTCCCTTCAATTGTCTAAATTTTTGCTTTATATGTATTTTAGAGCTCTGTTGTTAGGTACATATGTGTTTATGATTGTTATATTTTATTGCTGTCTGGAACTATATATTTTTCTTCTTTGTCTTATGTTATCTTTTCTAATTAAAAATCTGTTTTCGGGGCCAGTCGAGTGGTGTGGTGGTTAAACGCTGGCTTGGGAAGCCAGCGGCCCCAGTTCGGGTCCCACATATGAGGGCCAGTGACACTGTCCTCAAAAAAAAAAAAAAAGTTAAAAATCAGTTTTCTCTGATAGTAATATAGCCACCCCAGCTCTTTTTTACTTACTATTTGCACAGAATATCTTTTTCTATCCTCCTTGTGTCCTTATATCTAAAGGGAGTATCTTTTAGACATCAGAGAGATGGATTCTGTTTTTTGTATGTTTGTTCGTTTTTTATTCAATTTGTCAATTGCTGCATTTTAATAGGAAAGTTTAATCCACTTACATTTAATGTGATTACTGATAAAGAAGGATTTACTTCTACCATATATCTATTTGTCATCTGCATGTCTTATATGTTTTCTGTTCTTGAATTCTTTCATTACTGCCTTTTTTATATTTAATTGATTTTTTTTACAATGTACCATTTAACCTCCTTTCTTCTTTTCTTTCTTTATATTTTAAGTTATTAGTAGTTAGCTTGGGGATTACAGCGATCATTTTAAACCTATAACAACCTAGTTTGAACCCAACACTCATATCAACCTCCCCCACCCTCACCCCTATCCCCTGGAAACCATTTATCTACTTTTTGTCTGTATAGATTTACCAACTCTGAGCATTTCATATAAATGCAGTCATATAATATGTAGGCTTTATGTGACTAGTCTCTTTCATTTCAAGGTTCATCCATACTGTGACATATATTAGTCTTCATTTCTTTATTGCTGAATAATATTTCATTGTATTGATCTATCACATTTTATTTTTCCATCCTTCAGGTGATGGACATTTGGGCAGGTTATTCTTAATATGGCATTTATAATAATTATATAAAAATGGAAGTCCAGTCAATTCATGTAACTCCTCTGCCTGGAAACCACCAGTGACTCCTAATCACACTCTCAGTAAAAGTCAAAGTCGTTACACTGTCCTACTAGGACCTACATGTTCTGCATGTACTTTACCTTCACTTTTCCAATCCAGCCATACTGGCTTCCGTGCTGTTCTTCACACATGCACACCCTTGCAGCAAGGCTTTACACTTGCTGGTCCCTTTCCCTGTGGCTTCCCTGCCCCTGATATCTACTTGACTTGCTTCCTCATTTCCCTCAGGTCTTTAATTTAATGTTATCATTTCAGTGAGTAAAGCTTTCTCTAGTGAAATATGCTCCTCCACTTCACCACCCCAGCCCCCAACATAGTCTGTCTGCCTTCCTGCATTATTCTCCATGGCACATAACACTAACATATTTATCTTAGTTATTTAACTTGTTGGTTGTCTTTCTTTTCCCACTAGAATGCAAGCTCCATGAGGCAAGCATTTTTGTCTATTTTGTTTAATGCCCTATTTCTAGAACCTAGAAAAGTGGCTCATGGATAGGAGGCACTCAGTAATATTTTGAAAGAATGAATAAATAAATAACATTGGAGTGGAAGCTGGGTAGTTGGAAAATAAGGTGGGAAGGAGGTAGTTTATTATATATTGTTTTATATCTCTTAAGCTTTGAATCATATGAATATATTAACTACTAAAATAAATATAGTTAAAATTAGAAATTACAAGCAGAGGTATATAATTACATAGGATCTATTAGAGAAAAATTGAATATGTGAATTTGATTGTAAACTTCAAGGCAGTACAATATACTTCAGCAGGAATAGGAAATTATAAGGAGGAAAAGTTATAACTTAAATCCTTCTAGGCTTTTGTAAGTTCTCCTGAAAATGGAAGGTAGATGTTTTGTAATGAGTAGTTTGACAGTGGGAAAATGTATTTTCTTACCATAAAGTCTGATATCATTATTGTAATTTAATGCAGTCTTATAAATTATGACCTAGATGGAAAGGAAAGAAAAACTTTCACTTGCCTGTACCATTTAAATTTGCAAAACTTAATGCTTTCAGAGACTCTAGTGGGTGCGCCTAAAATCATAACACCCATTTTTTTCTAACTCCTGAGTCAAGCAGCCTCTTATACTCAGCAATGGTTTTAAAAAGTGTGTAAGTGTAAATGCAGCACTCAAATTAGCCCAAAGTACAACTTAGCTACTCTCTGTAGGGGTTTCTTTTCTTCCTGTCTATCTAGTCCACAGCCGTGTACTGTTCTGGGGTTCACATTGAGGCTTTTACATGCGAGAATAGTACAGTGCTATTATATCAAGTATGATGGGGGAACAGATCTTAGATCTCCCCTATCCAGAGTCTTTGGAAGTGGGAAATAAGAGAACATAAATCTACAGATTATGAAGTTGTTGTTGCTGTTTTTTTCTTGATAACAGGGTCAAGGAAATGATTCCTCCAAGGCCGCCTCTTACTCGTCGGACAGGAGGAGCTCAGAAGGCAAGTGCCAAAGTCTAGGTGAAACTATAGGTAATCAGGTGTTGAGTGTACCCATTTGAAAATAAGGCAGGGATTCTTCAATATGAAGGGGTGAGAAACTGTAGTTTCACATATTCTCCTTCCCGTAGCTATTTGTGACCAGTGACTTACAGTGAATAGTACTCAGTGTTTAATCTTTGGCTGCTGGTCTCTGAGTTGTGGAAAAGGGGGCAATTTATACGTAAAGTAGTACTGAGTGTAAAACCCAATCCAGTTTCAGACTTCTATTCCACATCTTGACCTCTTGGAGGCCTCTTTACCAGACAATCTGCATTTTCATAGGCATTGAGTGACTACCACATGCAGATCAAGAACATTTCTAGAGCCATTCTGGATGAGTATTACAGGATATTTGGAAAACAGGTGGCTGAGCTGGGGAGTGATATGGATAGTGAAACCCTGGAGGAGCAGAAGTGCCAGCTCAACTATGAACTTAATTGCTCTGGAAAATACTTCGCATTCAAAGAACAACTCAAGGTAAATATTCTTTAATTTTATTATTCCATAGATTTTATGAAGCATCTTCTCTACATGCCTAGTTACCATTTTTTTCTCTGGCTATGTTTGACTATGCTCCCACCTTTCTTGCTGCTGGTGCAGGGAGCTATGCTATCCATGGTAGAGTGTTAGAGGCTCCACGCCTGGTTCAGTATCTATCTGAGTGGGAGCTTTTTTTTTGAAATTTTTTTGGGGAATAGTGTGTTTTTCCAGGACCCATCAGCTCAAGTCAAGTAATTGTTTCAATTTAGTTGTGGAGGGTGCAGCTCTGCTGCCCATGTGGGAATCGAACTGGCAACCTTGGTGTCATGAGCCTGCACTCTAACCACCTGAGCTAACCGGCCACCCTGAGTGGGAGCTTTGAAGAAATTAATTCTTCGCTGGAGTACAGGCCAGATTTGGGACCAGATTTCACATTGCTCTCACAGGCAGCAACTCTGTACTGAATCCATGACTAATTATCTCTGTCTCCCATTACAAACCTTTCTGTAGTCCTTAGAATCACCAAGATTTGAGAAATATTTACTTAATAATAATGGCTAACACTTACTGAGGGTTTGCTGTATGCCAGACAAATTTTAAAATGCTTCATATCTTACTAATTTAATCCTTACAACAAGCCTATGAGGTCGGTGCTCCCATTTGACAGATGGAGAAATGCCGCATTGGTTGGTTAAGTAGTTTGCCCAAGGTCACAGAGCTAATGAAGGTCAAAGATGGGACTCAAATTCAGGCAATCTGGGTCCAGAACTCACATTCTTAGCTGCTACACTGTATTGCATCTCTGTGCTCATCTACTGTGTGCCCTGTGTTGTACTAAACAGATAAAAGAAAGCACGTGGGAATAATAAAGTAAAAACCAACTGATGCGAGAGACAAGAGGCTATTCTCAGTAGCTGGCATTGCCCCATCTCAGTTTGATTTTTGGTTCTACCATTATTAGCTCTATGACCTTAGTCAATTGACTTTACCTCTCTGAACCTCAATTTCTTTGCCTAATGTTGAGGGATAAATTAATATTATAACAGGGGGTCATTATGAGAATTAAGTAATATAATCCATGTAAAGTGCTTAGTATAAAACCTGACAATAAGGTTAGCTTAGGGGAACAAAGAAGTAGCTGTCCTGGCTATAGCAATGTTATTTGTACAGTGTTTTAAGTTTCACCACCTGTTATTTCTCTTTGGTTTCTCAATCATCTGAATAAGATAGGAATATCAGAAGTGCATAATCCATTTAATAAGTGAGGAAACAATGGTACCAAGTACAAAAGTTTGTACAGTAGCAGGAATAGAACCAGAATTCCATTCCCCAGCCTCTCAAGTCAGGCCTTTCTTCCTTGAATCACGTGGCCACCATGAGAGACAAAATGCATACACCTAATGCTAAGGTTTTCTTTGGTGCCATGATTTCATTTGCACAAGAGGAGTCCTATGTTGACCATATTAGTGATGATGGTGCCGTCAAGAAAAGAAGTCATCCAGAGTATGTTGATTGGGGGAAAATCAGAGAGCCAACAGTTTAGCAGTCATCAAGGGAGAAATCAGCCACCTTCTCAAGTTCTAATAAGCCTTAGACCAGACGCTCAGGGGATGCCTGCGCTGTCAGTGTGGTGCTGGTTCCAGACTGCATTATGAAGAGGCCTGTGTCTCCTCCAGCATGCTGTGGTGAAGATTGTGAGAGAGAAGTACTTGAAGACAACAGCATTTGAAAGCCAGGAGGAGCTTCAGACGTTCATCAGTGAGCTCTATGTGTTCTTGGTTGATCAGATGCATATGGCCTTAAACCAGGTGGGTGCTTAAGAACTGATAATCCTTCTTTTTTTTTTTTTTTAAAGATTTTATTGGGGAATTGGGGGAGGGGAACAGCATTGGGGAACTGGGGAAGGGGAACAGACAAGTTGTTGTTCTTTTGTTCTTCAGTCTAGTTGTGGAGGACATTGCTTCACTGGCCCATGTTGGTATCATCCTTACACTCTTGGGTGAGGCAGATTGGTCACTGGCCTCTGGAAACCACTCACAGCGGCTCTTGGCAGCTCACACCGGCTGCCAGCCACTCACGCTGGCTGCTGGCCACTCACTGTAGCCTATGGCAGCCCACTGCAGCAGGGGCTGCAGCTACACTGTCCCAGGGGACTCACAGTAGCCCAGCTCCAGGTGGAGCTGTTGTTCACCATCTTAGCTGCAGAGGGCAGTGTCACTGGCCCTCATATGTGGGATCCGAACCGGGGCCGCTGGCGTCACAAGCCAGCTTTTAACCACCATGCCACTCGGCTAGCCCTGATAGCCTTTTTTTCTATAGGATATCAGGGTTTCCTCGGAATGATTCCTTCCTTCCTTGCTTCTGTCCTCCTTAATTAATGCAAACATGTATTGAGGCATGTGCTCTGTGCCAGGCACTGATAACACGAAGATGAATAAGAAACTACCTACGTTCTAAGACTAATTTTGGGGAGAATAGGGTGGATGCTCTTTCAATTTTCTAGAAAAATCATTAGGCAAGAAATCCCTCAACTTTTGAACCTCACACCTAAATTATTTATTTCTGCATTCATTATATCTCTTTCCTTTAGTCTCAGAGGAAGAGGCATCACATCTTTCTGTGTTGCAGGGTAACCATTCCATCTAAATTCTTAATTCTTTCCCACTTGTGTATCCTGGGCTTGCCATCCATTATCCCTTCTTTCCCTCTATTTTCACATTCTCTCAGTCCACTGACTCCTTTTCCCAAACCTGTGGACATGCTAAAGGCTTTTTTATCTTAAAAAGAAAATCTCTGTAATGTCTAGCTACTCCTTTCCCAATTCTTCCCTTCATCATTCAACTTCTGGGTGTTCTCCAACCTTCTGACTATTTCTATGCCTCCTTTGTAGCGTCTGTCTGTCTATATAGCCCACAGAAAGTTTAGATATAGCTTCCAAAGCTTTACCCTTAGTTTACTGTTTTCTTAATATTTGAAAACTCTAGCTAGTGCTTGTCAATCTTTTACCTGTCATAGAACCCAAAAAATGGTACTACCTGCTACCCAGTCATTAAGCTTTAAATTTAAGAATCTTCGACCACTTTTCCTCCGTATTCTGTAAGAACCAGTTGACATCACTAGTCTCACCACCTCTAACCCATCACACATACTACAATCTGAGTGTTTTTTGTACAAAACCTCCCTCCACATTCCTAACTACCCCATGAGGAACTGGCTTCATCTCCTGCTTCTTTGTCCCTCAACCAGTTCAGCCTTTGCTCCTGAACTATATGCAGTTGCTGTATATGTCACATTCTTCTAAGCTTCCAATCCTTCGGGATGTTCTCTATGACTCAGATGTTCTGAAACATCCACCTGGAGAACTTCTTTTTAGCCTTTTAGGTCCAACTCAATTCACAGCTCCTTTGTGAATCCCTCCCTAAAAGGTCTCAGAAGTGAAGTTGATCACTTTTTCTTTAGGCATCCCCTAACCTGCTCTACCATGGACACACCTCTATCACAGCACTTACCTTACTCTACTGCAGTTACTTGTATTTTGGACCTGTCTCCTCTACTAGACAGGGGCTGTTTGAGGACATAAGGCAACAGTAATTACCATCTCATGCTCAGTTACTTGCCTAATCAAGTCACCCAAATCATCTGTGCCCAAGGCAGGATTGTACTGTTAGTCTTACAATACCGATAACTCCTCTCCTACCTCTCCCAGGAAGCCTGAACAAGGTGAAAGAAAAAGTGATGGTGGCAGAGAAGGAAAAAACAATGAAGGAAAGAGCAAATAGAATAAAGGTGTCAAAGAGGCATAGCTGGTTAGAGACAGACTACTGGAGGGGACAAAGAGACTGATTTTTAAATAGTATCAGTGGGCTGGCCAAGTGGCTCAGTTGGTTAAGAGCTCGCTCAAGAGTGCAAGCTGAGCTCTGAGCAACGGTGGTTTGATGCCAGCCCGTTCATTGCCATTGAGCTGCCAACAGGTGGCAGGATGGCTCAGCTAAAAAAAATCATAATAATAAAAAAAATAGTATCAGTGACTTTAACAAGAAAAGTCGCTAAGTAATGTGATGAGTAAAGCTAACTTTGAGATGGGCCAAAAAAAGCATCTGATCATTGATTAAAGCCTCTGATTTTTGTTCTTTTCATTTTGTCTGTCTGACATCTTGCCATTGACAAGGCCATGCCAGATGACGTCCAAGGTGCTGCTTCGACCATTTATACAAGCAGTGAACAGCTTCGATTATTTGCATTTGAAGCAGAAGTCAATGAGAACTTTGAAATGGCAGCAGTGTATTATGAAGAGGTAATTAAATATCTTTCCAGTCATCGTTGTTTTCTATTATTTGTACAGTATGGGTATAATAAATAGCAGTTTTTGATTGTTCAAAATCCAACCTGATTAGTGAAAGGATACACACATAGATTAATAAAACAGAGTCCAGCAATAGGTCCACACAAATAAGGTTATTATATTTTTGACAAAGATGTAAAAGAAATTCAATGAAAAAGAGATAGTCTTTTCAAAAAATGGTGTTAGAACTACTGGTTATCATATGCAAAAAATGAACCTTGACATAAACCTCAAACATTGCATAAAAATCAACTGAAAATGAATCATAGATCTGAATGTAAAACTAAAACTTTTAGAAGAAAACAGGAGAAAATCTTCATGACCTAGAATTAGAGAAAAAGTTCTTGGACATGACACCAAAGCACGATCCATCAAAGAAAATTTTGATAAATGGAACTTCATTAAAATTAAAAACATATACTCTGTGAAAGGTACTGTTAAGAGAAAGAAAAGAAAAAGTAGACAAGGAGAAAATATCTGTAAAATGTATCTGACAAAAGATTTGTAGGCATTAGGGAATGCAAGTTAAAACCAGAATGAGATGTTACTGTATACTTATTAGAATAACAAAGATGAAAAATGCTGACTGCACTAGGTACTGCTGAGGATACAAAGTAACTGGAACCCTCACATGTCGCTGGAGGAAATGCATAGTGATATAGCCACTCTAGAATATAGTTTCGCAGTTTCTTATACATTTACCATGTTTTCCCAAAATAAGACCGGGTCTTATATTGATTTTTGCTTCAACAGTCTACATTTATCCATTTATTCATGTACAAAAATCTATATTTATTCAAACAGCCATGTCTGGCTGATGATCTTAACTGGGGCTAATGTTCAGGATAGGACTTATATTATGAGCATCCTGAAAAATCATGCTAGGGCTTATTTTCCAGTTACGTCTTATTTTCAGGGAAACAAAGTACCATATAACCCACACCGGGGTATTTACCTTAAAGAAATGAAATCTTCTGTACATGAATGCTTATAGCAGCTCTGTTCATAATTTCCCAAACCGGAAGCAACTCAAATGTTCTTCAAAGAGGAATAGATAAACTATGGTCTAGCCATATCAGAGGTCGGCAAACTTTTGAGACGGAAGAGCCGCCGGGTTCAGCAAACTGTGGCTTGCGAGTGTGTGGCTCTGAAGTAAAATTGAAAATGAAAATAAAACTGTCATAGTTTCATTTAAAAATGTTTTAAAGGATATTATTCACATAATGTTGATTATATAAAAATATATTTATGGCTCTCAAATAATTTTTAAATTGTTGTGAGGGACAGGATTGGCTCTTCCAGAGGTTGGCAAACTTTTGAGACTCATGTGGCTTGTGAGCCGCAGTTTGCCGACCCCTGATGCATATAATAAAATACCACTCAGAAATAAAAGAAATGAACTACTGACACACACAACAACTTAGATGAATCTCTAAGGTATTATACTGAGTGAAAGAAGCCAGCATCAAAGGTTAAATACTGTGTGGTTCCACTTATATGACATCCTTGAAAAGACAAACTACAGTGATAGATAGCAGATCGTTGGTTGCTGGACGTTATGGGTTGGAGGAAGAGATGCCTGTAAAAAGATAGCATGAGGACGTTTATTGGGATGGTGCAAGCTGTTCTTATTTCAGTATTGATGATGGTGTCATGAAGGTACATATGTGTTAAAATTCATAGAACTATACACCAAAAGAAAAAAAAAAACTTAATGTATTGTACATAATTTAAAAAATAAAACCTGAATTCAACAAATTCAGCAACCACTTCCTGAGCCCTTACAGTGTGTGAGGAATGACAGTTGAGTCCTCTAGTTCTGTTAGTACCACCTACCATATGTACCATGGACTGAATAAACTTATATAAAGAATGGCCTGAACCTTCATCTATATTTTATTTTATTTATTTATTTTTTTAGCTGAGTCATCCTGCCACCTGTTGGCAGCTCAATGGCAACTCAGCTCGGGCTGGCATCAAACCGCCGTTGCTCAGAGCTCAGCTCACACTCTTGAGCGAGCTCTTAACCAACTGAGCCACTCGGCCGGCCCCTATATTTATTTAATTATTGAGATATAATTAACCTGCATGGGATTCACCCATTTAAAGTATACAGTGATATTTAGTATCCTTTATTTACAGAGTTGTGTAATTTTTTAATAGACATTTTTTAAGAACAGTTTTAGGTTCACAGCAATACCATGATCTAATTTTAGAGCATCCGCATCACCCCAGAAAGAGACCCTGTGCCAATGCATAGCCTCTCCCCCTTCCTCTTCACCTCCAGTCCGAGGCATCCACTAACTTGCCTTCTCTCTATATGGATTCACCTGCCGCAGACAGCTTGTGTAAATGGAACCATGCAATACATGGTCTTTGGTGACACCTTCTTTCACTTAGCACTATGCTCCTGAGGGTCATTCATGTTGTAGTATGTGTAGATATACCACATTTTGTTTTTTTACTCATTGTTGATGGGTATTTACTGGTTTCCACTTTTTGGCTATTATGAATAATACAGCTATGAACATTCATGTATAAAGTATAAGTTTTTGTATAGACATATGTTTTCAGTTCTCTTGGGTATATACTCAGGAGTGGAATTGCTGGGTCATATGGTAACTCTATGCTTAACTTTTTGAGGAACTGCCAAACTGTTTTCCAAAAGCCTGTACTAATATTTTACATCCCCACTGGCAATGGGTGAAGCTTCCATTTTCTCCATATTCTTGCTAATGCTTGTTATTGTCCATCTTTTAAAAAAATTACTGTAGCCATTCTAAGAGTTGATGTAGTATCTCACTGTGGTTTTGTTTTACATTTTTCTGATGACTAGTAATTTTGAACATCTTTTCACATTTATAATTTTTTCATGAGGAAAATATGTTCTAAATTCTAAATTAATTGACAGAATAACATTTAGACTACATGTTCAAAATATCAGCCTATATAAATCAATTGTTATGTCCCTTTGTGACTGGCTTATTTCATTTAGCATCCTCAAGGTTCATCCATGTTGTAGAGTATGTTAGAATTTCCTTCCTTTTCAAGGCTAAATAATATTCCACTGTATATATGCCACATTTTGCTTATCCATTCTCTGTCATTAGGCACTTGGGTTACTTGTGCCTTTTAGCTATTATGAATAAAGCTGTTATGGACATAGATGTACAAATGTCTTTTTGAAACTCTGCTTTCAGTTTTTGTGGGTATATACACAGAAATGGGATTGCTGTAGCATATGGAAATTCTATCTTTAATTTTTTGAGGAACCACCTTACTATTTTCCAAAGTGGTTGAACCATTTTATATTCCCACATTGTACAAGAATTCTAATTTCTCCATATCCTTGTTATTTTCTGTTTTGTTGATAGTGGCTATCCTAATGGGTTAGAGGTAGTATTTCATTGTGGTTTGGTTCCCTAGTGATACGTGATGGTGAGCATCTCTTCCTATGGTTTTTGGCCATCTGTAAATCTATGGGAAAATATCTATTCAAGTCCTTTGCCCCTTTTTGAGTCAGGTTGTTTATTATTTTGTTGTTGAGTTTTAGGAATTCTTTATATACAATATTCTGAATATTAACCCTTTACCGGATATATGATTTGCAAATATTTTTCCCAAAACAACTGTGATACATTTTTATTCTGTGCATAGTTTCTTTTGATGTATAAGAGTTTTAAATTTTTACGAAGTCCAGTTTGTCTGTTTTTTTCTTTTGTGGCTTGTGCCTTTCGTATCATATCCAAGAAATCATTGCCAAGTCCAATGTCATGAAGCTGTTGCCCTATGTTTGTTTCTCAGAGTTTTATAGTTTTATGCCTTACATTTAGGTCTTTGATCCATTTTGAGTTATTTTTTTGTATATAGTGTCCAACTTCATTCTTTTGCATGTGGATATCCAGTTTTTCTGTCACTATTTGTTGAAAATACTATTTTTTCACTATTGCATGGTCTTGGCACCTTTGTCAAAAATCATTACCATATATGCAAGGGTTTATTTCTGGGCTCTTTACTCTATTCCATTGGTCTATATGTCTGTCTTTATACCAATACTGCATTGATTACTGTAGCTTTGTAAGTTTTGAAATCAAGAAATGTGGGTCCTTCAGTTTTGTTCTTCTTTTCAAAGATTGTTTTGGCTATTCAGGTTTCCTTGACATTCCATATCCTTTTTAGAATGGGTTTTTTATTTCTGTAAATAGCATTGGGATTTTGATACAGGTTTCATTGAATCTGTAAATTGCTTTGAGTAGTTTTGACATGTTAGCATATTAAGTCTTCCAATCCATGAACATGGGATGTGTTTCCATTTTTTTTATGTCTTTTCAAATTTCTTTCAGCAATGTTTTGTAGTTTTCACTCATTATGAGGTGCTGTTTTTGAATAGTTGTAGATAAGTTTATATTTGCCATCTCAAGACTGTGACAGAAATGATTATATATGAATCTTTAAAATGAACCATAAGGGTTAACTGGTTAACTCAGTTGGTTAGAGCGTGGTGCTGATAACACCAAGGTTGCTAGTTCAATCCCCACATGAGCCACTGTGAGCTGCACCCTCCTTGAAAGAGTCAACTATGCCATTGTAACATAAAAGCAATGTGTAACCAATGACCATGGCTGTTCCCCAATAAAATTTTTTTTAAATGAACCATAAAATAAATGTTTGGGTTCTTAAGTAATTGGGTGAGCTTATGGTGACCAGAAAACTAACACTAGGACACAACCAATTTTTAGACTATTTCAATAAATATTTATTTATTTTACTATAAACCAGAACATTGACTATGCTAGGCATTCAGAATTCAGAGGTGAGCAGACATAGTTTCAGAAGACATAGTTTCTGCTTTCATAGATCTTATGGTATTTATGGAGTGCTTCTGCGTGATGTTATGTGCATAAAAAATATGACATAGAATCACAATAACTTGGCTCTCCTGATGCTTCGTGTGGTAGAGGTTGGTCCGTGAGCCCCAGAACCTGGAACACTGGCTAGACTATGGTGCCTTTTGCCTCCTAACTGAGGACAACATCAAAGCACAGGAGTGCTTTCGGAAAGCCCTTTCCCTCAACCAGAATCATATCCAAAGGTATGGGTGAAAGAAGATGGGGGACGAATAGGAGTTGA
This sequence comes from Aselliscus stoliczkanus, assembly GCA_033961575.1. Lineage (NCBI taxonomy): Eukaryota > Metazoa > Chordata > Mammalia > Chiroptera > Hipposideridae > Aselliscus > Aselliscus stoliczkanus. Next base: position 133,952,559 of record CM066729.1, read on the forward strand.
TAAATTTCTGTATCTGTATGAAGTTGTCTTGATTCCATGACTGTGACATGGGACGATGTTGTTAATCATGTTGGTGGTCTCTTCTCAGCTTGCTGCTGTGTGGTGTCATGGCTGTCCTGATGGAGAACTATGAGCAGGCAGAAATTTTCTTTGAGGATGCTACTTGCTTGGAACCAACTAATGTTGTAGCCTGGACTTTACTTGGTATGGTATTTTCCTGTGATCTAAGTATGTTTTCTTCCATTATAAGATTCTCCCTTTCTCTTTCCACTCTTTAATGGCTCCTCATGTAATTCTTAAACTTTGGTAAATGTAAGTGAAATATTGCAATTTTTCAGTATATGACGGTGGGAAATTAGTCACATTTATTTCAGCATCTTTCTTCCTTCAGGTTTGTATTATGAAATTCAAAACAATGATATTCGAATGGAAATGGCATTTCATGAGGCCTTCAAACAGCTTCAGGCACGAATTCTTCAGGCACAAATAACGAAGGAGAAGAGCACTGGTACTGTCGAGTGTGTTGAAGAAGGAGGGAAAGTAGAATCCAGCTTGGGCCCTTGGGGAATCGCTAGTGGTTCTACAACAGCAATCAAAGTGGAAGCCCCAGCAGGTAGGACCGTGGAATGGAGATGATGAGTGGCTATAGGGAAAATCACTGGCCTTATGAATAGGACCAGGCAAATAATGGGTACTCAGCAAATATTTGTTAAATGAATGAATAGATGGAGTTTTGAGTTGTTCCAGGGATAACAGGAAAGACACTTCTTAAATATTTTCTCGTTAGTATGATTGAAAGTCTGAAGCTTCTACTGTTGCCATTCAGTTTTTTAAATGTTAGAGAATTTACTCTCTCTTTGTACCCCTAAAAGGGGTATCATTCTAGCACAGTAAATTTCTTTTTTAATCCTCACTCTTTTTCCCAACAGGCAAGGTTCCTCTCTTGTGAATCTTAAATTTATTTATTTATTTGTGCATTCCTTTTTCTTCATTGTCATTCTACTTTAGGAAATCAGTTATTCTACTGTGTTTAATATGTGTTTCTTACATCTGTTATTTTATGTTATTGCATATTGCTATTTTGTGTGCATATATTTTTGACGGTTTGTCTGAAGTATAATTGACATTTCATAAACTGCACATGTTTTTTTGTTTTGTTTTTTTAAAGATTTTATTGGGGAATTGGGGGAGGGGAACAGTGTTGGGGAATTGGGGAAGGGGAACAGACAAATTGCTGTCCTTTGTTTTTCAGTCTAGTTGTGGAGGACGTTGCTTCACTGGCCCATGTTGGTATTGTCATTACGCTCTTCCCAGATGTGGCAGATCGGTCCCCGGCCTCTGGATGGTCGCTCATCGTGGCGATTGGCAGCTCACGCTGGCTGCCAACTGCTCACGTTAGCTGCCGGCCACTCACTGTAGCCTATGGCAGCCCACTGCAGCAGGGGCTGCAGCCTACACTGTCGCCGGGGCTCGCAGCCCAGCTCCAGGTGGAGCTGTTGTTAGCTGTAGAGGGCAGTGTCACTGGCCCTCATATGTAGGATCCGAACCGGGGCCGCTGGCATCCCAAAACCAGCTCTTAACTAATGCGCCACTCGGCCGGCCCAAACTGCACATGTTTAACATGTACAATTTGATAAGTTATAACATATAAACACATCCATGAAAATATTACCACATCAAGATAATCCCAAATCCCCCAAACTTTACTTGTGTCCATTTGTATTCTTTTTCTCTTGCCCATTTCCAGACAACCACCAATTAGCTTTCTGTCCTATAGATGAGTTGACATGTTCTAGAATTTTAGAATTCTAGAAAGTTGCTGGAATTTTCTAGACTTTCTAGAATTAAATAGAATTTCACAGTATGTACTCTTTTTTGTCTCACTTTTTTCACTAACAATAATTATTTTGAGATTCAAATATGTTTTTGTCTATATCAGCAGTTCATCCCTTTATGTTGCTAAATAGTATCCCATTATATGAAGATGTCAAAATTTGTTTATTCACCTGTTGATAGATTTTTGGTTTGTTTCCAGTTTGCGACTATTAAAATAAAGCTCTTATGGATATTCATCTGCAAGTCTCTGTATGGATATATACTTTCATTTATTTGGAATGCCTTGGACCATGGGTTATTTAGTAGTATGTTCTTTTGTGTGTTTTTTTTCAAATAGTTGGGCTTTTTTTCATGTATTTTTTTTTTATTTCTAATATAATTTCATTAAGTTTAGAAAACTTACTTTGTATGATTTGAATTCTTTTAAATTTATTTTGACTTGTTTTATGGTTGAGCATATGATTATCTTGAAAAGAATGTGTATTCTGCTGTTGATGAGTGGAATGTTCTATAGATATCAGTTTGGTTTAATTAGTTGATTGTGTTCAATTTTTCTTTATCCTTTGTAGTTTTGTGCCTTTAACATTTTTTATTACTAGCACTTCCTGCCTCAAGTCACATTTTCTTCAATTAACTTTATAATGTTAGTTTTTATATGTAGATCTTTAATCTATCAGGATTCTATCTTTGAGTATGATACTACGTAGGCATCTAGTTTTATTTTTCTGCATATAGGGATGAGTTTTCTCAAAAATCATTAATTAAACAATCATCTTTTCCCCTTAGGTTTAAGGTCTATATGCCTCTCAGTTCTCTATTCTGCCTTTTTTTGTCTGATCTTAAAACAATGTCACACTGTTTTTATTGCTGTGTTGCTGTAATATGCCTTAACATCTGGTATATCAGGTTCTCTAGTTTACTTGCCATTTTTATACCTGACTTACCTATTCATGAACCTTTATCTATATGGATTTTATAGTGAGTTTATCAAGTACATAAAAAAATCCAGTTGAAAATTTTATTTAGACTATATAGAACTTATAGATGAATTTAGGGATAATTAATATCTGTGTATTATTTAAACCATTCTATCTGAGTGTGTTAAGATCACTCCATTTACTTAGATTATCTTTTATGTCCTTTATTAAAGTTTTTTGTTTTTAAAGATTTTTATTGGGGAATTGGGGAGGGGAACAGTGTTGGGGAATTGGGAAAAGGGAACATTGTGTTTTTCCAGGACCATCAGCTCCAAGTCAAGTTGTTGTCCTTCAATCTTAGTTGTGGAGGGCACAAGCTCAGCTCCATGTCCAGTTGCTGCTTTCAATCTAGTTGTAGGGGGGCACAGCCCACTATCCCATTTGGGAGTTGAACCGGCAACCTTGTTGTACACTGAACCATCTGGCTGCCCATCCGCAGCTCATGGCTGCTCAGCTCAAGGTGCCATGTTCAATCTTAGTTGTGGGGAGGCACAGCCCACCACCCAGTGAAGGAGTTGAACCGGCAGCCTTGTTAAGAGCACATGCTCTCACCAGCTGAGCCATCCTGCCACCTGTTGGCAGCTCAGCTTGGGCGCAGCTCACTGGCCCATGTGGGAATCGAGCCGGCTGCCCTGTTACTCAGACTCACACTCTAACCAACTGAGCCACTTGGCCTTCCCTGTTTCAAATAAATCCCTGTTTAAGTAATTCATAGATATAGATTCCATTGCTATCAGAATAGAATCTTATTTTAATTATATTTTCTAATTGGTTATCACTGATATATTTTAGTGTATGCTATTGATTTTCTATATTTTAGATTTTACTGAATACTATTGTTTTTTATTTTTATTTTTTATTTTTTTTGAGGGCAGTGTCACTGGCCCTCATATGTAGGACCCGAACCGGGGCCGCTGGCTTCCGAAGCCAGCGTTTAACCACCGCACCACTGGGCCGGCCAAAATACTATTGTTTTTTAGATTGAACTTGTATATGACAGTCTTGTTTGACTTATTGAATCTACAGATTATTCTGGGTTTTTTTTCTCTGGAATATGGTTATATCATCTGTGAATAATGATAGTGTTATCTTTTCCCTCTCAATCCTCATACTAATCATGTCATTTTATTATCTTCAATAATATGTTATAATCTTATGTAGTCATATGCTGCATAACAATGTTTTGGTCAATTAAGACTACATATATGACGGTTGTCCCATAGATTATAATGGAGCTGAATTTCCTGTAAGAAATGGAAGGATGTGTGGTTCAGGAGGATTTTTTTTTTCTTGACAAGAGCAATATCTGTGGAGCTTGGCAATAGATTCTTTATCACTCACAACACCTCAATTTTTGATTGATTACTTCCCAATCAATCAGCCACTGACCTGGGGAGAACAGCCAAGAATAGAGAGAATTAATGAGACCAATAGCAGATTATTTGAAAGGATCAATTACATTGATAAATTTGACTAGGAGAAAAAGAAGAAACATTGTACCAATATCAGGAATGAAAGGGAACACTAATTTAACCTTACAGATATCAGAAAAATAACAAGGGAAAATGATTAACAACTTAATGTCAACAAATTCAATATCCTAGATGAAATGTAAATACCTTGACAGACATACAAAACTTAGTAAGAAAGAGAAAATCTGAATAGTCCTATATCTCCTAAGGAAGTTAAATGTGTAATTAAAAACCTCTCACAAAGAAAACTCCAGGCCTACCCTCTTCCTACCAGAAACTCAGAAAATAGAAGAGGCAATACTTCCAGTACTGAAGTTTGAGAATACTTATTACTGTGATATCAAAACCAGACAAATCCATCCTCTGAAAAGAAGAATACATAACAATGACTTTCATGAACCTAGACATAAAAATTCTTGACAAATATTAGCCAATTAATTTCAGTAATATATATAAATGATAATATATTGAATCCAAATAGGGGTTGTAAGTTTGGTTTCACATTTGAAAATAAATGCAATTTACCATGAGAGTAGCTAAAATTAAGACTGATGATACCAAGTTATGGAAAGGATGTGGAGTAACTAGAACTCTCCAACATTTCTGGTGGGAATACCAAATGGTATAACCACTTGGAAAAACAGGCAATTTTCAAATAAAGTTAAATAAACATGTGCCAGCAATTTCACTTCTATGTATTTACACAATAGAAATAGAAGCATATGTGCTTGCAAAGATTTGTACAGAAATGTTCATATCAGATTTATTTATAGTAGGCAATATAGATAGGTGAATGGCTAATAAATTTTCTTACAACCACACAATCAAAAACCACTCAGCAGGTGGTGCCTGCGCGTCGTATTTCGGGGTCAGCAGGTGGGTCCCCTGGGCAGTCCATCTGCGCGTCGCAGAGCCGCGCTGCCCGGGGGTCAATGGCGATGAACTATAACGCGAAGGATGAAGTAGATGGTGGGTCCCCGTGTGCCCCTGGGGGTACCGCTAAGAACCGGAGACCGGATAACACGGCCTTCAAACAGCAAAGGTTGCCGGCTTGGCAGGCCATCCTTGCGGCTGGCACGGTGCTACCTACCTTCTTCATCATCGGCCTCATCTTCATTCCCATTGGCTTTGTCATCTTCGTCACCTCCAACAACATCCGCGAGATTGAGATTGATTACACCGGAGTAGACCCTTCCAGTCCCTGCAATAAATGTTTGTCTCCAAATGTGACATCTTGTATTTGTGCCATTAACTTCACACTGGAACAGTCATTTGAGGGCAATGTATTTATGTATCATGGACTGTCTAATTTCTATCAAAACCATCGTCGTTATGTGAAATCCCGAGATGATAGTCAACTAAATGGAGATTCTAGTGCTTTACTTAATCCCAGTAAGGAGTGTGAGCCTTATAGAAGAAATGAAGACAAACCAATTGCTCCTTGTTGGAGCTATTGCCAACAGCATGTTTAATGATACATTAGAATTGTTTCTGGTCGGCAATGGATCCTACTTGACATCTATTCCTTTGAAAAAGAAAGGTATTGCTTGGTGGACAGATAAAAATGTGAAATTTAGAAATCCTCCTGGAGGAGACATCTCCCTAGAAGAACGAATCAAAGGTACAACAAAGCTAGTAAACTGGGTTAAACCAGTATACATGCTGGATTCTGACCAAGATAATAATGGGTTCATAAATGAGGATTTTATTGTTTGGATGCATACTGTAGTATTACCTACTTATCATAAGTTGTATCATCTTACAGAGTGGAAGAGTGATTTACATCCAACATTACCAGTTGGACAATATTATTTGAATATCACATATAATTACCCTGTACATTCCTTTGATGGACGAAAACGGATGATCTTAAGCACTATTTCACGGATGGGAGGAAAAAATCCATTTTTGGGGATTGCTTACATCGCTGTTGGATCCATCTCCTTCCTTCTGGGAGTTGTACTGCTAGTAATTAATCATAAATATAGAAACAGTAGTAATACTGCTGACATTACCATTTAATTCTATATTCTGAAAACATTTACTGCATGTGCATCAAGGCCAGTCCTATTCAACCTAGCTTTGAATGCCGATGTCTGGTTAGTATATCATTTTTGAAGTTGGCACATAACTTTTTATTTAAAGAATAGTCTTTGTCCTTTGCTTCTTCCTTACGGATGAGTTATGAAAATACATAGCGGGTATAAAACAAACTAACTATATTGATCATATCAGCACAGTAACTGCTGAAATGGCTTTCTCCAGATGTTTGCTTTTTGTTGGGGTAGGCCATATGATGCATAGAGCCTCTTTCATGTGAAATGGGTCTACTGCTTAAATGTTTATGCCGTGTTGATAATATTATATTGACATATGTGCTATCTGTGTTTGCCTATTGTGTGAAGAAAGGGTTTACAAGATATATGAGTATAATGACTTGCTAATGTTTCAGGATTCAGAGTTACGAAAAGATGAAGAAAGACCAAATCTAAATAAAATACTTCATCATTAAAAAAAACAAAACCCACTCAGCAATAAAAAGAAACAAATTAATGATATACACAATATGGATGAATCTCAAAAACATTATGCTAAATGAATAAACCAGATGCCAAACAGTATATACTATATGATTACATTTAAATGAAATTCTAGAACAGGCAAAACTAATCTATATTGACAGAAAGCAGATCAGTGGTCTCCTTGGGCTGGGAGTTGGGCATTAATTGCAAAGAGCAGAAGGGAGCTTTTGGGGGGTATTAGAAATTTTTTGTATATTGATTGCGATAGTGATCATATAAGTGTATATATTTATTAAAATGCATTGAACTATATACTTAAAAGCGAACATTTTATATAATGTGTAAATTATACCTCAGAAAAGCTGAATATTAACCTTTTTCATTAAGATCATCACTTACTCCTCAATGATTGGTCTATAGTTCTTAACCACTCTCCTTCCTGAAATACATGTTGGATTGCCTTCTACATCTCTAAGAGTTTGGATTTCCTTTGTTAGCTTCTCTTTCTTGTCACACTCGTTGGACGTAATCAATTCCCACTAATATAGTCTTACTTTCTAAGAACTCACCTACCCTCACAGAGTTTATTTCACTACTGATAACTCTCAAATACCTGTGTTTAACCCTGGATTCTTGAAGTTCTGGGTCTAGCAAGTAACTTTTATAATAGGTATTGTTTGATATTTTCATGCCTTTGGTGAACAGCAGGGCTGGACTGAGGGTTACAGTGACAGAAGTGTATTTTCCTTCTGTCAGTTTAGGTTGTACTCTTCAAATTATTCAGAAATATAAAAAAGTCTGCAAAACAAACATGTCCATGCAGTATTTCTGGAATATGTTTCTTATGCCTTAAAAATTAATTGTAGTTTATTTTCTGTAATATTGTTTTAACATTCCATGTGGGAAGGTATTTTTTTCTCATTAAAATTTAATCTATTTAGAACCAGGAGCTCCAACATCCATTCTAGATGGATTTGTTGAGGAATCCTCCAAACTGCAGTCTGATTCACAAGAACCCGTTGTATCTGTACAATCGCAGGATCCAACTGTCAGCCCAAAACCATCCAACATGTTTGCCAAGGAGATACCAGCAAAAAGAGGTAACTAGGAATAAAGATCTCCAATTGAAATAGGGGCATAAACAAACTAGACAAGAATGAAAACTCTTACGATTACCAAAATGGGGATCTTTTTTATTTGAAGTTGATTAGTTTACCTGTCATTTTGCTTAAGTGCCTTCATATGAGGCTAGGTTCTGAAATCCAAACTTGGTAATACAATTCTTTCAATAAACAAGGATTTATATTTAGCTCAGAAAAGTAGCCAACTATAGACCTATGATTTTCTAACAATTATTCTTCATTTTTAGAATATCTATACATTGTGTTCCACATTTAGGAAGATCTGAATACTTTTAAAAACACATTTATTTGGTTGTGATTTGCATTTGGAACCACCAGTAGACTAACCTTGAGAACCTTTGAGATCTCCTCTTTGGGGACCATTGCTATAGAGCAATCTATTGCTTTCCAGACTATAATCTCTCTCATATATTAGATTAGAATACTCTCCCAGCCTCATTAGAGTGTCTCACGTTTGTACATTTTTTTCCCCTTTACATCCAATCATCTATTCTTTTAATATATTTTCAGAAGTATCAAAATATCAAGATTCATCGACTTTTCTGCATCCCACCCCTTATGGTGTTTTCCAAACTACTACCACCATCTTCATGGAGACAATACACTTCTTAATGAAGGTCAATGCTGTGCAGGTCAGAAATTTGGAAAAGGGCAAGTGGATGGAAAGATTTTAATGAACTACTTATTCTATTCATCATGGCATCTTTGCAAGCTTAAATATATGTGATGCAGAAATCAAATATGCTTTTGAGAGCACATCAAAAGCCCAATGGGGGTGTCAGCCGAGTGGCTCAGCTAATTAAGAGCTCTCTCAAGAGTGTGAGCTCTGAGCAACAAGGGTTGCTGGTTGGATTCCTGGCCACAGCTAATTAAGAGCTCGCTCAAGAGTGTGAGCTCTGAGCAACAAGGGTTGCTGGTTGGATTCCTGGCCACAGCTGAGCAGCTGCTGAGCTGCCAACAGGTGGCAGGATGACTCAGCTAAAACAAACAAACAAACAAAAAACTCTGTGGGATGAACATCCAAACATGAACCACTCTCTGCAGAGAACATTAGGAGACCTCACTGAAAGTCTGCTCTCTGTAGAATACCAGCAGAGCAAATTCAGACTGTAAGACATATGTAGCCTGATGTTACTTTATTATGGGAACTCATATTATATGAGTTTGGGAGGTTCACAGGAGCCTAATAATACCCTTTTTCCCTTTCAGGTTCTGAACCAATTGGAACAGACACACACAGTGCTATATGGAGGCATAAAAATATTACCTTTTTTTATTGGTAAAACTGGGCTGGAGAAGTGACTGGTCCTAGATTTGACTTACCCATGCTGTCACAGGTAGAATAGTTGAAGAATTGCAGCAGCCTCCTCCCCGAAAAGAAGAGCATCCTATCTGGTCTCCCTGCTACATGGGAAACAAGCAGTAGGAGAGAGAGAGCAGTATCCAGGAGCCAGGAGAGCTGGCCCTGATTCTGCATTGTGCATGCTCCACGCGAGGGTGGGCAAGCTCAAGAGAGGGCAAGAATTATGAACTGGGTTGGAGTGGACTACATTAAACCTTCCCCAATAGAGAAAAAGGCTATCTCCCTGATTAAATAAGTCACTATGCCTCCATGTCAAAGAGCCAGAATGCTGGTAGAGGGAACAGCTGCAGAGCCTCCCCCAGTATTTTCCTAAGAAGGTGTAAGTGTTACTGGGAGTTTCTACATTGTAGGCTGAGATGGGAACAGAGGGAAAAGCAAAAAAAAAAAAGGTTTACCTCTCTGCTTAGCAAGTGCATGTGACTGTCAAATTTGCAAGCCTCGCATAGTATTAAAAATAAAAGAATAGCCCAAAGTATTAAACTGGTGAACATAACAAATATTTGAGAGTGGGTCAGACACAGATACACTGTTTCCAAGATCTCAAGTTTAGAATGTTAGAAAGGGAGGTTTTGCCTCTCTGTACGTTTCTTTCCAGTTATAGCTGCCTGAAAATGTTACCTCATGTGTCAATATAAATAAAGTGCCTTTGTCTGCTGCTTCACAAATACAGGCTAAAACCCATCTAACACGGCAACCAGCAAAACCAGAATTGTGCGATACTGCAGATTATTTACTTGGAAATGTCTACATTTCCTGACTAAGTGAATAGCTGGTAATGGCACCATGATGTGCTGAATGTTTATAATTCACCTCTAACCTTTTGAAGTTGATAATCTATTTCACTCTATAATATGGTCCTTATTATGTATTATCAGAGACAGGATCTTCAACCGTAGAGCTATGGCACCGACACAATGCAGATATGTACATATTCCTTATAATCTGATTTTCCCTTGCAGTATGTTCACAGAGTGCTCGCACATGAGCTGTTATGCCCTCAAGGAGGTCCCAGCTGTGAGTATTACTTGGTGCTGGCCCAGACACACCTTCACAAGAAGGACTTTGCCAAGGCGGAAGAATACCTTCAACAGGCTTCCCAAATGGACTACCTGGTAATAAAATCTGCCGGAGCCTCTTGAGTTGAGTTTGGATAAGGGGCGAACCAGCTTTCTGAAAGGTGGTGATGCCATATCATGGGTAGATTTCTGGTTACCAGAGGTGGGGGTCATCAGCTCGCAGCTAACTCACCTATCTATTTCCTTCCATTTGTTTTTCTTAGGCATTCATGAGTTTTGCAAAGGGCAGAGTAAAGGATAAGGACAGCTCTTTAGTAGAGAGTCTATTTCAAGTTTCCTGGGCTTCTATTTTTCTCACTGTGAACACTATCATGGTTATGCTTGAATGTTTTTCTTAATATTTACCTCAAAGACAAAATGGCTTTGAAGAATGCAAGAAAGAAATGAGAGGGCAGACCCAGAAGACTATCTCCCAGTGCAACCGAATGACCCTCTCTCTGAGTGCTATTAGAAAAAGAAAGCAGACAATCTAAATTTGAACATTAAACAAAGATCATTAATGTACTTGTAAATACACCTCATCTCATGTATTGTCCTTTACTTTCTCAGAACCCTAATGTCTGGGGTGTGAAGGGCCATCTGTATTTTTTGAGTGGAAATCATACTGAGGCCAAGGCATGCTATGAACGGACCATTAGTTTTGTAGTGGATGCTTCTGACATGCACTTCATTTTCCTGCGACTGGGGCACATATATCTGAAGGAGAAACAGGTGAGGGGTAGAGGATGGCGTATAACCATGTAAATCAGGTCATGGTCTGGGACCTGATCACAGCCAGCATTAACATCCGTGCAGACTAAAAATGGTAATCTGATAATGATACGTTTACATCCAAAGGTAAAGTAACTTGCCTAACATCAGATAACCAGTAATCAACAGAAGCAGGATTTAAATCCAGGCAGTTTCATATTAGAGTCTGTGGTTTTAACCATTATGATACTAAAAAGTCATTAAGAACTCCGTAAATTTTATTTTAGCTCATTTTATTTTATTAGGAGTAGTAGAAATATTCTTAGTTTGCCTTAATTATTGGAAAGTGTCCTGCGCCTCAAAATAAATTCCCCAGGGCCAGCCAAGTGGCACATTGGTTAAGAGCTGGCTTGGGATGCCAGCGGCACCAGTGACACTGCCCTCTGCAGCTAAGATGGTGGACAACAGTTCCACCTGGAGCTGGGCTGCTGTGAGTCCCCAGGGACTGTATAGCTGCAGCTCCTGCTGCAGTGGGCTGCTATCGGCTACAGTGAGTGGCCAGCAGCCAGCGTGAGTGGCTGGCAGCTGGTGTGAGCCACCGTCCAGAGACCGGCGACCAATAGGCATCATTCGAGAAGAGCACAATGATGATACCAACATGGGCCAGTGAAGCAATGTTCTCTACAACTAGACTGAAGAACAAAAGGACAGCAACTTGTCTGTTCCCCAGTTTTCCAACACTGTTCCCCTCCCCCAATTCCCCAATAAAATCTTTAAAATAAAGTAAAATAAATTCTCCAGACTTCCTCCTTAACACAAGGATTATATTCAGTTCAGCTGAGGTAAACCCTATTCCACAGAGCACTCTGACCTGACTTTTCAGCAATTCCTCCCCACATTTTAGGAAACACCCCAAAGACTTCTAAAAGAAACTTTCTCTTATGGAAAATCTCAAGTACGTACAAAGTAAACAGAATAGTAGAATGAACCAACATAGACCCATCATATCACTTCAACAATTATCAACATTCTCCTAAAGGCCTTTGACTCTGTGCTTTTGTTTTGACTTCATTTCATCTCTCCCCCCAGAACACCCAATTTTCTTTCTATTTAAAATAAAACAACAGCAACAAGAAGTTACAATGCCTATAATTTAAGTAGGAAAGCTCACATAGGCCTGAAAGAGAAAAATCACTATCCCATTACAGTAAAGTAAATAAGAAAACGTTTTCTTTCTGATGTTATTGCAGTCTGCATGTTCACAGAGCTGCTGACTCGTGCAGTCACTAGGCGAGGAGTTCATAGGCTATTTGCTGAGGCTCAGCTGTAGTTTCATCTCTCACACTGGAGATACAAGACCACTTCTTTGGGAACTTCAAAGACTACTTACTTCTTTGAGATCTTTGTTTTTTGAGTTTTTCTAAATGTCTGCTGTACTGTTGAGAGCTTGTAAGAGTTTAAAAACAAGGGAACAGACTCTCAGAGTAATGCAGCTCTATCAAGTGTACCACTTATTTCATAGATTCTCTGTCATTTTACCACAATGTCACTTTTTTTTTTTTTTTTAAGATTTTTATTTTTGGGAAATTGGGGGAGGCAACAGCATTGGGGAACCGGGGAAGGGGAACAGACAAGTTGCTGTCCTTTTGTTCTTCAGTCTAGTTGTGGAGGATATTGCTTCACTGGCCCATGTTGGTATTATCATTGCGTTCTTCCCGGATGAGGCAGATCGGTCGCCGGCCTCTGGATGGACGCTCACCGCGGCTATTGGCAGCTCACTCCGGCTGCCGGCCGCTCACCCTGGCTGCCGGCCACTCACTGTACCTTACGACAGCCCACTGCAGCAGGAGCTGCACCTATGCCGGCCTGGGGACTCACAGCAGCCCAGCTCCATGTGGAGCTGTTGTTCACCATCTTAGCTGTAGAGGGCAGTGTCACTGGCCCTCATATGTGGGATCCGAACCTGGGCCACTGGTGTCCCAAGCCAGCTCTTAACCAACGTGCCATTTGGCCGGCTCATGATGTCATTTTTAAGTGAAAGATGTAATCAATAAATTCTAGGTGGAATTCAGATAATCATTGTGGCCACCAAGAACTTCCAGTGTAGCTCCTTGCCTCAACTTTTAAAGAGACTGCAAATGTCTTTGGAACTGCTTTCATATCAAAGTTTGCCCTTTACTTTGGCATGTCCTTCTCTTCTCACCAGTTTGCTTGTAATAGCTCCCTGAAAATAGACATTACATATAATCCAAGCCCAGAATAACCAACACAATATTGAAAGAGAAGAACAAAGGTGGAAGACTGATCCCCACCCATCTTATATAAGTTTTATAAGACTTACTATAAAACTACAACAATAATCAAGACAGTGTGATATTGGCTAAAGAATAGGCAAACTAGATTAATGGAACAGAATAAAGAGCCCAGAAATAGACCCATATAAATATAGTCAACCAATCTTTGACAAAGGAGCAAAAGCAATACAATGGAACAAAGAAAATTTTTTCAACAAATGATGGTGGGACAGCTGGATATCCATATGCAAAAAAAAAATCTAGACACCTTCAAAAATTAACTCAAAATGGATCATAGAATTAAATGTAAAATGCAAAACTGTTAAATTCCTATAATATAGAAGAAAACCTATATGACAAGTATGGGTATGGTGATGACATTTTAGACACAACATGAAAGAAAGAATTGCTGAGTTAGACTTCATTGAAATGAAAAAAGACAATGTGAAGAGAATGAGAAGATAAACCACAGACTAGGAGAAAATATTTGCAAAAGACATGTCTGCAAGGACTGTTATGTAAAATATACAAAGAACTCTTAAAACTCAACAATAAGAAAGCAATCTGATTTTAAAATGGGCCAGAGACTTTAACTGCTACCTCACCAAAGAAGATGTATAGATGCAAATAAACATATGAAAAGATGCTCCATATCATGTATCATCAGGGAAATGCAAATTAAAACAATGAGATACCACTACACACAAAAATCTGGCCAAAATTCAGAACATAGGCAACATCAAATCCTGACAAGGATGTGGAGTAACAGGAACCCTTATTCTTTGCTGGTGGCAATCCAAAATGGTACAGTCACTTTAGATGACAGTTTGGCAATTTCTTACAAAACTAAAAATATTCTTACCACATAATGCAGTGATTGCTTCTTAACATTTACCCAAAGGAATTGAAAACTTACATCCACACAAAAAACAGCATACAGCACAGTTTATAGCAGCTTTATTCATGATAGCTAAAACTTGGAAGCAACAAAAACGTCCTCAGTAGGTGAGTGGGTAAATAACCTGTGGTCCATGCAGACAGTGGAATACTACTCAGCGCTAAAACGAAATAAGCTGTCAAATCATGAAAAAACACAAAGGAACTGTAAGTGCATATAACTAAATGAAAGAAGCCAATCTGAGAGGGCTACATACTGCATGATTCCAACTGTATGACATTCTGAAAAAGGCAAAACTATGGAGACAGTAAAGAGATCAGTGGTTTCAAGGTGTTGGGTAAGGGAAGTGATAAATAGATGGAACAAAGAGAATTTTTAGGGCAGTGAAATACTCTGAGGGATACATCTCATTATACATTTGTCTAAACCCATAAATGTACAACACCAAGAATGAACCCTAAGGTAAACTATGGACTTGGGGTGATGGTCGGATCATCAGTTGTAACAAAGTTATCACTCTGGTGGGGATGTTGATAATGGTAGAGACTATGCATCTGTGGGGCCAGGGAATATATGGGAAATCTCTGTACTTTCCTCCCAATTTTACTGTGAACCTAAAACTGCTCCCCAAAAATTAAGTTTTAAGAAACACATATAACTCTAGGACTCATTTAGTGTAGATTGCTCTGTCGTGTAACCTCAGAAGCCCCGTGATTATCCTAGCAATGCAGTGTTTGAAGTTTCCAAAAGAACAAAAGCTTAGTGGTGCTTTCTTTCTACAGTATGACAAGGCAAAGAAAACCTACCTGCAAGCCTGTAAGAGATTACCTTCGTGCCTTACATGGCTCGGACTGGGAATTGCCTGTTACCGGGTAAGATGAGGGCTTGAGACTAAGACTGCTGACTTTGGTTCCTCCGGCTTCCGAGCACCCTGGGAGTTCGTGATGACAGTGGGATAGCAATCAGCAGCCTTCTCTAATGAAAAGTTGCTCTTCAAAGTTGCTTAGTAAACTGAAGGTCAATCTGAACTAGAAAAATAAAACATTCTTTGAAAATCTCACAAAAACTTGAACCAGGAAGCTGTACAATAAAAACAATTTCATGTTATTGCGTACATCAGCTCATAATTTCATGAGCTATAAGAGAAAAGTATATGGGCTATGAAGAATCCACTCAATTTAATTAAAGAAAGTGATCTATAGTTAAGCTCTGTGGCCTCTCTGCGGAGAAGGTGCTACAGCTTCTGTAGATGTTTTGCTCTACCACCCATAAAAACTCTCTAGTCACTCTTCCCACCTTTCCTCTAATCTTTGAAAGACATCCTGCTGTTATCTGTTTTTTTCCACATGTATTCTTTTTTTTTTTTGAGGGCAGTCACTGGCCCTCATATGTGGGACCCGAACCAGGGCCGCTGGCTTCCCAAGCCAGCGCTTAACCACCGCGCCACTCGGCCGGCCCCTGAAAGTAATTTTAATGTATAAAATTATAAATAATATATTTACTGCTTTTTAATCTTTTTTTCTACCTAACAATATAGCATTGGTGTCTTCTCACATCACTAAATAGTCTAAAACGTGAGTTTTGATGACTGCATGGTGTTCACTGGTTTGGATGCATAAATAAGGTGATCGTGTAATTTATCGTACAAACCAAGACACTTATGAGAATGAAAATGGTGCTATTAATAATTATACTGGGACACAGAGACTGTCCCAGGCCAATGAGGACATACAATCACTTATATATACATAAGCCATGTGCCCCCCTGCTCCACCTTCCCAGAAAGGATGTAAAACATTTCTAGCTGTTAGAAACTTGACAGCACTGTCGAAAGTGCAAAAAACTAGACAAACTGTTCAGATAAGTCATGCTTGCTTGTTTTGAGTAGTGTAAAAAAGTCTCATTGAGATAGAAACTAAAACAACAAAAACAAAAACACTTGAGTTAAGCTCTACTGCTAAGATGTCCAAGTAATCTCTACCCCCATCAAAGTTTTAGTCACACTCTTTTTTAAACAAAAGAAAGAGGTAAACAAGCTAACCCAGAGAGACAATTTAAGAAGATTGAAGTCATATCAAGCAGATATAAAGGAAAAACTGATGGTTGCTGGCTGGGAGGGAGTAGGGAAGAGGGAGAGGGGTAAGGTTTTGGACAGTGTATGTGGGACTACAATGTTGCCGCAGGGATATGGGGGCAGTTCTGGGAATGTAATTGATAATGTTGTGAAGAGACTATTATGTTGCGAGAAATAAGTCAGTCGGAGAAGGACAGGTACCATGTGATCTCACTTGTGTGTGGAGTCTGAAGAGCTGAGTGAACGATCAAAGTAAACAGACTCGTAGATGTAGAGGAAAAACTGAGTGTTGCTAGTTGGGAGGGGGTGGGGATGGGGGGAAGGGGAAGGGATTAGACAGCATAAATAGACAAGTACAATATTGCCACAGGGATATGAAACACAGTTCGGGGAATATAATAATGTTGTAAAAATTTTGTGGTGTGTCAGATAGTCACACGTCTTGTTAGGGAGACCACTTCATGGATGCAGTAGAGGCTTGATCACTGTACTGTACACCTGAAGCTGATGTTGTATAGTATTGTATGCCAACTGCAACTGAATATGTGGATGGTCACGGGATGTGGAGTATACTGTGGAGGGGAGTCAGGGGAGTTGTGATGGATATGTATGATATGTGGGGGGAGTGGGGTGGCGAACTGGGGGAGGGAGGTTTTCACTTTGGGGGGTAAAGAGTATAACTATTGCATTGTGTTGTACACCTGAAACTAATAAAAAAAGAAAAAAATAAATAAAAAATAAAAACCAAAAAAAAAAAAGTTTTAGTCACACTGTACCTGTATGTGGGTATGCCATAATTTATTCGACTAATCACTTTTTATTGGACATATTCTTAGTTTCTAGAAGTATACTATTAGAAATAAAGCTGAGATAAACATTCTTGGACATAAATCTCTCTGCTTACTTCTTATTAATTCCTTAGGATACATTCTTATAGAATGTAGAAAATTCTAAAAGTCTTTAAATTGTAGCGTCAACTTGCCTTCTAGAAAGGTTGTGTACTAATTTATACTCTTCCAGAAGATATGAGCCGTTTTCCTGTTACTTGATCAAAAATTGGCATTATCATTTGCTAATTTTTTTTTTTAAAGATTTTATTGGGGAATTGGAGGAGGGGAACAACGTTGGGGAATCGGGAAGGGGAACAGACAAGTTGCTGTCTTTTTGTTCTTCAGTCCAGCTGCAGAGGACGTTGCTTCACTGTTGGTATCTTCATTGCGCTCTTCCCGGATGAGGCAGATCGGTCGCTGGCCCCTGGATGTCGCTCACCGCGGCTATTGGCAGCTCATGCTTGGCTGCCAGCCGCTCACGCTGGCTGCGGGCCACTCACTGTAGCCCATGGCAGCCCACTGCAGCAGGGGCTGCAGCCCACACCATCACCGGGGCTCGCACAGCCCAGCTCCAGGTGGAGCTGTTGTTAGCTGTAGAGGGCAGTGTCACTGGCCCTCATGTGGGATCCGAACCGGGGCCGCTGGCATCCCAAAACCAGCGCTTAACGAATGCGCCACTCGGCCAGCCCTCATTTGCTAATTTTATAGGTATCTTAAAAAATTTTTTAAATCTGCATTTGTTAGGTATCTTAATTTGTATTTTATCACTAATGAGGTTGCAATCATGTGATAGACATATTTCTTTTTAAAAATTAGTTTCAGGTGTACAAAACAACATAATGATTAGACATTTACACACCTTGAGAAATGATAACCCCCAACAAGTCTACTACCCATCTGACACTGTACATAGCTATTACAATACCATTGACTATATTCCCTATGCTGTACTTTACATCCTGTGGGGGGAAATATATATATATATATATATATATATACATTCAATATTTTTTTTTAAGATTTTATTCGGGAGTTGGGGGAGGGGAACAGCGTTGGGGAATCGGGGAAGGGGAACAGACAAGTTGCTGTCTTTTTGTTCTTCACTCTAGTTACAGAGGACATTGCTTCACTGGCCCATGTTGGTATCATCATTGCGCTCTTCCTGGATGAGGCAGATCAGTCACTGGCCTCTGGGTGGTCGCTCACAGTGGCTACTGGCAGCTCACGCTGGCCGCCGGCCACTCACTGCAGCCCATGGCTGCAGCCTACACCATCGCCGGGCTCGCACAGCCCAGCTCCAGGTGGAGCTACTGTTAGCTGTAGAGGGCAGTGTCACTGGCCCTCATATGTGGGATCCAAACCGGGGCCACTAGCATCCCAAACCAGCTTTAAACCAATGCGCCACTTGGCCGGCCCAGTTGACATTCAATATTATTTTATATTAGTTTCAGGTGTACAGCACATTGGTTAGGCATTAATATAATCTATGAAGTGATTCCTCCAATAAGTCTAGTACCCATCTGACAACATACATAGTTTTTACAACATTATTGACTATATTCCCCAGACTGTATTTCACATCCCTGTGACTATTTTGTGACTACCAATTTGTACTTCCTAATCCTGTCACCTTTTTCACCCATCCCTCCCGATCTAGCAACTATCAGTTTGCTTTCTGTATCTGTGAGCCTGTTTCTGTTTTGTTCGCTCATTTATTCTGTTCTTTAGATTCCACATGTAAGTGAGATCAGATGGTATTTGTCTTTCTCAGTCTGACTTATTTCACTCAGCAAAGTATCCTCTAGGTTCATCCATGTTGTTGCAAATGGTAAGATTTCATTCCTTTTTATGGCAGAGTAATACTGCAGTGTATAAATGTACTGCATTGTCTTTATCCAGTCATTTATTAATGGGCATTTCAGTTGTTTCCATATTTTGGCTATTGTGAATAGTCCTGCGGTAAACATAGGATTGCATATATTTTTTCGAATTAGTGTTTTGGATTTCTTTGGATAAATACCAAGGAGTGGAATTACTAGATCATATGGTAGTTCTATTTTTAATTTTCTGAGGAAGCTCCATCCTGTTTTCCGTAGTGGCTGCACCAGTTTGCAGTCCACCAACAGTGCAAAAGGGTTCCCTTTTCTCCACACCCTTGCCAACACTTCTTTGTTGATTTAATGGTGATGGCCATTCTGACAAGAGTGAGGTGGTATCTCACTGTGGTTTTTATTTGCATTTGTCTGATACCACCTGCTGGCTGCCCATAAGGCTCAGCTGTTGAAAGAGCCTCCTTAACTTTGAGGGCCAGGCTAATTGACCTAGTTTTGAGAGTGCCTTTGGCGATGCAGTCCTAGCTGGGTGGGGTAGGGTCCCAGAGAGTCATGAGGCATGGCCAGTCATTTTTGCAAGGTTAATGCAGATTAAGTTCTTGAGCCAGTGTCCTGCCTGTGACCACTTCACAAAATGCCGAGAACACCACAGCCAGCCACTGCTCACCTCAGGTTTACAAATCCCCGAGAGCTGCCCAAGAGAGGCTATGGTGCAGGTTTTGGGTCACTGCCCACCACCAAAATTTCCCTGAGCTGGCGCAGGAGGTCTGCTGTTGTAAAAGGCTTCCATGGCTTGTTGGGCAGGTCTAGCCACCCAGGTGCTGAAAGTGCCCCTGGCAACGCAGCTCTAGGTGGACAGGGCAAGGTTCCAGGGAGCTGCGGGTGTGGTGGTGGTTTTTACAAAGCTAATGTAGTTTCAGCTTTTGCGCCAGTGCTGGGCCCATGACCACTTCGCAAAAACCCTGAGAATGCCATGGCCAGCTACCACTCACTTAGGTCTGCAGTTCCCCGAGAGCAACCTAAGGGAGGCTTGTTGCCACTGGCTGGCTTTCTGTAAGGCTCAGCAGTTGAAAGAGCCTCCTTAGCTGCGTGGGCTGGGCTAGTTGATCTGGTGTTGAGAATACCTTTGGTGATGCAGCCCTAGCTGGGTGGGGCAGGTCCTGGGTTTTGGGTTACTTCCCACTACCAAAAGTTCGCTGGGCTACTGCAGGCCTTCCACTGCTGTAACAGGCTTCTGTAGCTTGTGAGGTGGGTTGGCCACTCAGTAATTGAGAGTGTCCTGGGCAATGCAGTACCAGCTGTGTGGGATGGGAACCCAGGGTATCACCAAGGTGGTGTGCACTCACAAATTTTACCAGACCAATGCAGTTTCAGATTTGGCCCTTTGCGGGGAGGGGGTTCAACATAGAAAAAGTAGGCCACACATGAGGCAGGCTCCACACAGGGATAATGGCGCCTGCCCTCCAGCCCTCACCTTAAATCCACACAACTCATCCTTTCCCCGTATGTCTCTGGCACCTCTCGAGTTGCCCTCTCTCCAGCAGAGACCAGGTGAGTGTTTGCAAGTGAGTGAGTCTTTGTGCGAGCCCTTTACAAGGGTGCCATCTGTCTCACCAGGATGGGCAGACAGAGTCCTCACTGATTTTCACTGCCAGATGTTCTGGGAATGCCTCTTCCCTGCACAGCACCCCTGGACTGGGGAGTTCAGTGTGGGGCTGGGACTCTCCCTCTTTCAAGGAGACCTCCATCACTGAGGTGTCTCTCTTGGGGTTCAACCATTATCTATGCATTTGAGATCAGCCCATTTCCCATCTCTGCCCCTTCTACCAGCCTTGTTGTGGCCCCTTCTTTATATCCTTAGTTATATGGGTTCTGTTCAGTAGTCTTCAGAGGATTCTTGAGGTTGATTGTTCTAATTTATTTGTAATTTTAGTGTGATCCTGGGGTGCAGTAGGCATAGCATTTACCTAATCCTCCATCTTGGACCCTCTCTCCGACATACTTCTTTATTTGTGGATTATCTGTTTATTCCCCGGGTCCCATTTAGCCTTCACTTCATTGCAATTAGGTGTATACTCCTTACCACTTTGCTGAAACTTCTCTGACACAAGTCCCCTATAACATACTACTTGCGATGTGCAATAGACACTCAGATAAAGTCTCTGTGACACTCAACCCTGTTGACTGAAGCCTTCTCTTCCCTTGACTTCCACAATAATTCATTCACATCCTTCCAGTTCTGCACCTATTCACTGATATCTTATTCTTAATCTTTTTTGCTGGTTCCTAGTCTTTTACCTCCCATAACTGTTGGGTCCCCCTGGGTTCTGCAGTCAGCCTTATTCTCTTGTCACCTTATTATTTTTCCTAAAAATATCTTCCACCCCAGTGTTCTTAACTACCACTTGTGCCCTAAGGGATCTTTAAAGCTTGAGTTCATAACACTTTTCTAGTCCTGACCCTTATATCGAACAGTGTAATGGACAGCGCCATTTGATGGTTCCCTAGACACCTCAAAATGTATATATCCAAAATATAACCTAACTTACCTCTGAAGGATTCTCACATTCCTTAAGCCTAACCTTCTCCTATATTCCATGTCTTGGTGAATGGGGTTATGATGACCCCAGTCAACCAAACTAGAAACCTAAAAGCTATCCTACTCCATTTCTCCTATTACTTTTAATCTAGGCATCAAATATTCTATTGATTTAGTCTCCTAAATGTCTCTTAAGTCTCTTGTCTACTCTCCATACCTATTTTTACTGCTCTTTATCTGCTAGGATGGTCTCCTGCCCTCCCCCAATTCATTTCCCACCTTGTTATCAAAATGGTCTCTAAAATATGCAAATATAATGTTACTCCCCTACTTAAACCCTTCAATGGCTACTTCTTGTTTCAGAATAAAATCCAGATTCCTTTGAATAGATATATAATGATTTGGTCTCCGCTGAACTCTTTAGTTTTATCACTTTCTTTATTTTCCCATCTCTCTCTCTCTCTCTCTCTCTGTCTCTCTCTCTCTCTCTCTCTCTCTCTCTCTCTCTCTCTCCTTCAGCCATACAGGCATACTTGAGTTTCCAGAGCATGCCATGCCAACTTGTGCCTCCATGCCTTTGTATATAATATTCCTTTTACCTGGAACACCTTTCTTCACCTTGTACAGATAACAAACTCCTATTTTTCTTTAAAGACTTACTTTAGAAGTTCATCCTTTAATCTCAGAATAGAATTTTTATTATTATTTTTTGTCTCTCCACTAGATCACATATATGCTTTTGTTATAGAAATGTCTATTCTGTATTGGGACTATTTATGTGTTTGAGTTTTTTCTTTTCTTTTTAAACGTAACTGTCAGTGAATTCTTTGATGTCAGCTGTTGCATTTATCTTTTTATTCCCAGTATCTTGCATACTGTCTGACACAGAGTAAATCCTTAGCAAATACAGGCTGAATAATTAATCAGTATCTCAGAGACATTTAAAGCATAAGCCAAGGCATGGCATTGCTGAAAAGCCATTCTTCATATTATCTCAAGCCTAAACAGAGAAAGAATGAAGAGCTACTTTATTGGAAGAGGGGTGCCTTATTCTTAGGTGGCCTTTTGGAAGATTTTACCAAGCAAACTCACAGTTTTAGAAAGCAGCAATGATATATTCATGTTACCGGAGCTCAGGGAGCACCATAGAGTCTCTGAATACTATATTGATTGCTCATGATTATGCTGTTGATAACTAATTTTAGGGGAAAGGAAGCTTTCTGAACAATAGTATTTTGACAGGACTTTAACCTTAAAGGGATGCACAATGTAAAGGAAAAAACTACAAATGTATCTGATAGCCCACTGCGTATGGGGAAGCCACTGAATGATGCACACATGATGGTGAATACTTTTGATTCCCCAGCCCTGGCACCTGCAGATTGGTGGTGTGTGGATGCCTTTGTGACCGCTGTAGAGGGAAGGAAGAAGAGAGCCTAGCAGGCAGGATTCCAGATTCCCAGACCTGGATTTTTTTTTTTTTTATTCTACTCTCAATGTCATTTTTTTTTTTTTTTTTTAGAGGGCAGTATCACTGGCCCTCATATGTGGGATCCAAACCCAGGCTGCTAGCGTCCCAAGCCAGCTCTTAACCACCGCACCACTCGGCCGGCCCCTGACCTGGATTTTTAATCAGAGCAGTTCCACTTTTTAACTGGTTCATATATTGGGCCACCACTTAAGATTTTGTTTGAAGAAAGAATTTTGCTGCTTAAAAAAAAAAAAAAGTTCAGAGCTATTGGTATGGTCACGTACACCAAGGTTATTTGGACTTAGTGTTTCCAGCTTAGCTGACTCCAGCTGGCTTAAGGAAAACGACATTGACTTAACTCACATGCCTTCTTTTTTGTCAAGCTGGAGGAGATCACGGAGGCAGAGGATGCTCTCTCTGAAGCCAATGCATTGAACAACTGCAATGCTGAAGTATGGGCATATCTGGCTCTGGTCAGCCTGAAAGTGAGTGATTACTATCCTTACACAATGCTCTTTTAAGGAAAAGAGGTGAAGGACCATGTAAAGCAAGAGATAGTGGCATGGCCATTAATGCATGATTGTTGAGGTTTGATGAGCTTCAGATTTGGTTATTATATAAATGATGAAGGAGGGGCTGAGTGTGGTAAGCCTCTACTTGGTATGTGCTTAAAAATCATATACTCAGGTATGTTTATCTGGAAAGGAGATTCTAAAAGTGGGAGTGAGACATTTGGGCTTGGTGATCATGGGTGAGTGGGAGTGGGGTCGGCCAGGGCTAACTGCCTGCTGGGGGTTTCTGGGTGGGTTAGGCTCTCTGCTATACTCCATAGGCCCAGCCCAGGCTGTGCTAATCAAGCCCAGGCCAATTCATGGCTTGCCTCAAGATGAAGGAAGATGTAGGGATCAGAACCTGGTCTAGGGTTGGGGTTATGAACGCTCAGAGGGGAGCTGTGCAAAGGCAGTGCCTGAATGTGCAGTGGGATGGCAGATTAGACTTGGGGGCAGTGAGCAGTTCTCCTTCTGCCCTCCTGGGTACCTTTCCCCACCTGCATGTGCTGTCATGTTTAGGAGCCTCAGCCTGGGACAATGGTAAGCATTCCTTGTATAGTCATTCTAATTATGCTTGAATCTACAAAAACTTCCTGGAGCCACACATATACCACTAATTTCCCCCTTTGTAAATTGTATATGGCCTAAAAAAGCTATATAAGACCGCAATTATAAAAATAAAGGCAAAGTAGGCTATAAGGGTACAGATATAAATGGATTACCAAAAAAGGACCAATAGATATCTCTGATAGACTAAAGCAATTTCCCCAAAAGATCCTATTGTTTTAAAAATGGACCTGATACTATGGAGCATCGTCTTTCTAATTGTCTCTGGCTTTTTTCTGAGACCAGAATTTGGGGTAGGTAGTTTAGATATTTACCTGATACTAATCAGGAAATACATGGTATTTACATTTAAAATGTATTTAGTTATATTTAATGACCTCATTCCTGAGTTCCTTTTTCATTAAAGTAGTTTTCATTTCAAAATAATAATTTTTTTAAACAGAAGTGCTATTGTATCAGAATGTAAAACAAGGTCAAAGACCAATGAAAGAGATGCTGTGCTAGGCTTTCTGAATCCTTCCTTCCTATTGAACTGCTGGCAGAGGGTGCTTATCCTTGATATACATGGGAAATTAGGTGTGGGGTATTGTGGGAGCTTGTGATAACTGCTTTACCTATAGAAAATAACTCTCCTGTAATTAAATAACTTGCTTAAATAACTTGCACATCAGCCTAAAATTGGGAATGATGAGACTGGCCGTCAGTTTTCCATTGGCCAATATGACACCAAACTGACAGGGAGTATTGTGAATGTAAGAGAAATGAACAAAATAAAAATTATTGAATTTTCTCTTCCTGAATATCAATATAAGATATACCTACATTCTTACCTCAGCTCTGTCACTACTAGCTGTGGGATCCTGGGCAAGTCATTAAACTTGTTGGGTCTCACTTTCTTCATCTTTAAACTGAAAGTGTCAAAATGGAAAGTTTTAATACACTTCTCCTGGAAACTGATAGATCTAATAGGAAAAAAATTAAGGATATGTAAGCTTTGAATAAAACAATAAGGTTGAGCTCAAATATCAATATAGAACTCTGCACTTTTAACAATTAAAGAATACATATTCTTTTCAAGCACAAATGAGTTATTCATGGGTTGACCATATGCTAAAACACAAAGAGAGATTCAATGAATACATATAAATGACACTACAATAAAATTATAAATTGACAAAGGAAAGATAGGCCTCAAGACTCATACATTTGTAAACTTAAAAACATGCTTATAATTAATTCATGGATCAAAGAGAAAATCATAATTATTTGTGATAGGTAGAATTCTGAAGATGACCTCCCAAGATAATTCCATCAAACACTAATATAGGTCTGTGAAGGGAAGTAAGAGAGATTCAAAACACAAAGATTCAACACACAATTGGCTTAAAGATGGAGAGAGACCACATGTCAAGGAATGTGGGTAGCTTGCAGAAGCTGAAAGCACTCCCTGCTCACAGCCATCAAGGAATTGGGGACCTCCATCCTGCAAATACAAGGAATTGAATTCTGCTAACAACCTGAATGAGCTTGGAAGTAGATTCCAGATAAGAACCCAGCCCTGCTGACATCTTGATTTGGGCCTTGTGATATCCTAAGCAGAGAACCAGTTGAACTATGCCAACTTCTGACCAGTAGAAACTGTGAGATGATAAATGGGTTTTGTTTTAAGCCACGCAGTTTGTGGTAATTTGTTACACAGCAATAGAAAACTGAAACCAGCCATTTAGTAGATTTTTACAATACAGCCCCCATTTGATTATGCTTTCATGTCCACACCTTTTGCAATGTGATGTTATCACTCCTCTCATCAAGATGTGGGGTCTCCTTCTCATTTCTCTATATCCTGGAATCTAAGCTGTACTTGTGACTTACTTTGATCAGTAGACTATGATGGAAATGACATTATGTGAGTTCTTAGAGACTAGACCTTTAAGAGTCCTGCAGCTGCTGCTCTTGCTCTCTTAAAACTCTGGGGCCACCATGAGGTAAAAAAGCCCAGTTTAGCCTATAGGAAGCTCAAAGTCCACCTGAAGCACCCCAGTCAACAGCTAACCTCACTCTTTGAGTGAGGCCATCTTGGCCCCTCCAGCCCTAACCAAGTTGTCAGATGACTACAGCTGCCTGAGTGATCCCAGGAAAAATCAGCAGAAGAATGGCTCATATTGCCCATAGAATTATGAGAAATAATATATTGTGTGTTAAACCATTAAGTTTTGGAGTGATTTATTACACTTCACTAGATAATTGAAATGGAACTGAATAAAAATAAAGCCATTATACATTGGAACTATTGGATATAATTAAAGCAATATAGAGAGGGTAATTTATAGCCTTAAACACAGAAAAGAGGGTGGGAAAACTAATGAATTAAACATTTAAATCAAGAAAATAGTGAAAAGAAAGCACGGAAACCCAAGGAAAGGATAATCAAGAAAATGAGTAACGAGATGTGATCAAACAATATAGTAAATGTTTAAATAAAAAACTTATTAAAGTAAAAGATATATTGCGATTAATCGCTCCTCAAAATACTCCCCCTTGGGCCAGCTGAGTGGCGCGTTGGTTAAGAGCTGGCTTGGGACTCCAGCGGCCCCGGTTCAGATCCCACGTATGAGGGCCAGTGACATTACCCTCTACAGCTAAGATAGTGAACAACAGCTCGACCTGGAGCTGGGCTGTGTGAGCCCCGGCGATGGTGTAGGCTGCAGTCCCTGTTGCAATGGGCTGCCATAAGCTACAGTGAGTGGCGGGCAGCCAGCGTGAGCAGCTGGCAGCTGGAGTGAGCTGCCAATAGCAGCCATGAACAGCCCTCCAGAGGCCAGTGACTGATCTGCCTCACCCGGAAAGAACGCTATGATAATACCAACATGGGCCAGTGAAGCAACGTCTTCCGCAACTAGACTGAAGAACAAAAGGATAGCAACTTGTCTGTTTCCCTTCCCCAATTCCCCAACGCTGTTCCCCTCCCCCAAATCCCCAAGTTAAAAAAAAATACTCCCCCTTGCTTTGAACACACTTATCTAATCATTCTTGCCACTTTCTGAAGCAGTTCTAGAAGTCCTTTTTCATGAGTGTCTTTAGTTATGCTGTCACATCTGCCTTGATGCCCTGAATCATTTTGACTTTGGGAAAGAGCCAGAAGTCGCATGGTGTCAGATCCTGTGAATAAGATGGATGAGGACACACTGTAATGTTTTATTTGACAGAAATTGCTGTATACCAGAAACGATGTGTGATGTGGAGTGTTGTCATGGTAGAAGATGAATTGCGGCACACTTCAAAACACACCTTCTCTCAACAGTATCTCACACTTGACTGACTGCACCAAACATGTTACTAAGGTTCGATGCGCCTCTTCCCATATTGAAGATCCCTGCCTTTCTGTTGGATGGCACTCGGCAGCAGCCTTCATGGTACTTTTTTATCACAACAGACAGGCTCCGTGTCACACATCGCTTGTATAGGCAATTTATGTCAAATAAAAACATTACGAGGGCCGGCCGAGTGGTGCATTGGTTAAGCGCTGGTTTTGGGATGCCAGCGGCCCCGGTTCGGATCCCACATGAGGGCCAGTGATACTGCCCTCTACAGCTAACAACAGCTCCACCTGGAGCTGGGCTGTGCGAGCCCCGGTGATGGTGTGGGCTGCAGCCCCTGCTGCGGTGGGCTGCCATAGGCTACAGTGAGTGGCCCGCAGCCAGCGTGAGCTGCCAATAGCCGCGGTGAGCGACCATCCAGAGGCCAGCGACCGATCTGCCTCATCCGGGAAGAGCGCAATGACAATACCAACAGTGAAGCAACATCCTCCGCAACTAAACTGAAGAACAAAAAAACAGCAACTTGTCTGTTCCCCTTCCCCGATTCCCCAACGCTGTTCCCCTCCGCCAATTCCCCAATAAAATCTTTAAAAAAAAACAAAAACATTACGATGTGTCCTCATCCACATTATTCACTGGATCTGGAGCCATGCAACCTCTGGATCTTCCCCAAAGTCAAAATGACCATGAATGTTTTGAATTCATTCAAGACATGAAGGCAGCCACAATAGTGCAACTAAAGACACTCACAAAAGAGGACCTCCAAAACTGCTTCAGAAAGTGGCGAGAACAATGGGATAACTGTGTTTGAAGCAATGGGGAGTATTTTGAGGGGGATTAATGGCAATGTGCCTTTTCTTGTAATAAATTTTTAAAATTTAAACAGTTGCCATATTGTTTGAGCACACTTCATGTGTGTGTGTGTGTGTTTGTGTATAATATGCTTTTCCTTACCACATTTCATTTTTCTATTTCACCTTTGAATTCAGAGGTTCCTAACTAAGAAGGTATGGAATCCTCTGCTTTAGGTAGAAATGTTTGTGGCAATGTACAATACTTTCCCATCATAATGTTTATGATATATCATCATCACCAGCTGCTGCTCTTTTTTTCAGGCTGGACGGCAACTGGAAGCTGAGCAAGCCTACAAGTACACGATAAAGGTATGATGCAGATGCCTCTGCTATTTGTCTGCATTGTATTGGGGCTGGGAAACAGGAAGGAAGGTACTGGCTTAATTCAGGACTTTATAGCATTTCATGATGTGAATATCTTTCTAGAGGCTTTTCTTTTTCTTTTAAATATTTTTATTGTGGAATTGGGGAAGGGGAACGGTGTTGGGGAATTGGGGAAGGGAACCAGCCAAGTTGTTGTTCTTCAGTCTTCATTGTGGAGGGCACCAGTCATCATCTGGCTTCCTGTCAGCAGTTCGTGGCCTCTAAGCTCAAGGTGCTGTGTTCAATCTTAGTTGCGGGTGAGCGTAACCACCATCCCATGCAGGAGTCAAACCAGCAGCCTTGTTGTTAAGATCGCACGCTCTGTCCTCTGAGCCATCTGGGCAGCAGCTCAGCTCAAGGTGCCGAGTTCAGTCTTAGTTGCAGTTGGGTGTAGCCACCATCCCAAGCGGGATTTGAACCAGCAGCTTTGTTATTAAGAGCGCATGCTCTATCCATGAGCCATTCTGGCGGCACCTCAGCTCAAGGTGCCCGAGTTCAGTCTTAGTTGTGGGTGGGCGTAACCCACCACTGAACAGGCAATCTTGTTGTTACACCAGCTGAGCCATCCTGCCACCTGTTGGCAGCTCAACTTGAGTGCAATGTACTCTGGCCCATGTGGGAATCAAACCAGTGGCCCTGTTGCTCAGAGCACGCACTTCTAGAGGCTTTTCTTACCATTGTGTCATTATCACAGGGTTGCTTGGTTTGAAATAATAACCCACATAGTACCAGGGACCTTTTTTATACCTCTTTGGAGAATATGGTTTAATGGAAAGACACATGGCCTGAGAGTCAATAGACCTGAATTATGGTCCTAGTTTTGCCATTAACTTACTGTATTAACCTCTCAGCCTCATTTTCCTCATGTGTAAAATGAAGGGGTTGGTCTAGTCCAGGAGTCAACAAGGTTTTTCTGTAAAGGGAAAAATATGAACTATTTTAGGCCTTTTGGGGCCAGTCTCTATCGCAACTACTACACTCTGCTGCCCTCGTAGTGAAAAAAACAGCCATAGAAATACATAAACAAATGAGTGTGGTGGTTGGGTTTTAAATAAAACTTTGCTTACAAAAACAGGCAGAGTGCTGGATTTGGCTCTTGAGCAGTGGTTTGCCAATCCCTAGTCTATTCTGTCTGTTATGAGTTGTAAGTAATTTGACTTGAAAGACAGTGGCTTAAACAAATAAGGAGTTTTATTTTTCTCATCTAATGAAGAGGCCAGGGCTAGTACTACCACCCCACAATGTCATCAGACATACAACCTCTATCTTTCTGCTCCAGCAGCCATAGCAGTTTCCATCTCTCATAGTTGAAGGACAGCCATTGTAGCTCCAGCCATCACATCCATGTCTCAGGCA
Source organism: Aselliscus stoliczkanus (assembly GCA_033961575.1). Lineage (NCBI taxonomy): Eukaryota > Metazoa > Chordata > Mammalia > Chiroptera > Hipposideridae > Aselliscus > Aselliscus stoliczkanus. Next base: position 133,982,583 of record CM066729.1, read on the forward strand.
CAGTAAGGAACAAAAGGGGGAAAGGACAAAAGGGTCATGCTAGCAATATCACCTCCCTTTAAAAAACAGTGACTTTAACTTGCATTTCATTGGCCACATTGGTCATAAGACTATCCCTAGTTGCAAGTGAAGAAGGAAATGTGGCTTTTTAGCTGGCTTCATTGCTGTACTGAAATGAAGATTTTCAGAGAAAGAGCGTCTCTACTACACATCTAGATTCTAAAATTAAGTTCAAATCTAATATCTTTGATTCATTGCTGTCACTTGCCAAGTGGGGATAGTATACATTACTCAAGATACACTGGGTGATAATGTGAATCTTTTAAAAATAAACTTTATTAATGTTCGTTTATTTTAAAAAATGTACAAATTGAGAATGTTCAGACCACTTGATAAATTTTCATGAAGTGAACATATCCATGTAACCAGTACAATGTTGACATCTTTTAATGGAGTTACTGTGAAGTAGGGAATATAGCCAATTCCATTCCAAGTAACTATGTTCTTTAGCTGTGGCCCCATAGATGAGGGGTCTCCACATAGATATATCAGGTCTGACGTGTCCCTTTCCTTCCTCTTGCAGCTGAAATTGAAAGATGAGGCTCTGCTTGCAGAGATCCACATGGTACAGGAGACAGTTGGCTTTGGCAATCCATCTTTCTAACATCCTCCCAGCTGAAGAATTTCCTGTTTGGGATTCTGAGAAATTAAACCCTGGATGCTTCACCATATGAGAGCTGGGAATGGAGAACAAAAAAAGTCTTCACCATAAACAGAAACCCATTCATTTATTTCCATTAGCTATCTTACTAGATGGCTATGTTATTGGTTGTTTTACTGGTTGACAATAAACTGTATGAAAATACAAAATGGAAACAAGAGATTCAAAATTCGTCAGTGTGATTCTGGTGTTAAGGTATACCGAGAGATATATAAGAATATATATATATATATATATATATATATATATATATAGATATAGATATATAGATATATAAGAATATATATATATATATATATACACATATACATATATACACACACACATATATGTATATTTGTAATTAAGGTATAGTGGGTTTATTATTAGGGTTTCTGAAGGAACTGCTAAGGTCCCTGGCCAGGTTCACTTACTGGAACATGGGAGTTAAGGCATCATTTTCTAAGGTGGAACTAAAGGAAGAAAGCTATGCTGGGTCACTGTATTAGATCCAGTGGTGAACAGAGAGGTCTTTGCTGAAGGTAGAGGTACTGACTCCTTCTACCATGGGTTATCTTCATGGATCTAAAGCACAAGGGCTCCATGAAAAGCCCGCTACCCTATAACAGATGCACAACTCACACTGAGGCCACTATTCTAGGGTTAAAGATGACAAAGGAACCATACTTCACACCGTCCTCCTGGATCACTACACAGCAAAACCAGGAATAAATTCCCCCCTTCTATTTTTTAAAAGAGGTGGAAAGAATAGGAGGGAAGGTGAGAGACATATTAGTAAACACAGAAGAATAAACTACATCATTTATAATCCTCTTCTAGTCTCGGCCCTAACTATACCTCTTTATGAAGTCTTCCTGAGACACTAAAGTTATCAGGTTCGTCTTTTCTGTTTCCCCAGGGCTGTGTACTGACCACCCCTAGTTATTCTGGTTTAACCTCTCAGTCTCTCCACCAAACTGAACTTCCTGCGGGAAGGAACAGCTCTCTTTCGCCTCTGCGTTTCCGGCACTGCACCTTGGCCCTAACAAGTGTTCAAAAAACGTTTGCTGTTAAGAATAGATTTGTAGAGAGCTTCAGCGCTTCTCCTTGCCGTTCCAGGGATACTCCTAATACTCCTCACTCCACCAGGCGCTCCCAGGCTAGTAGACCGGAGCACCCACCTGATTCGGCAAGCACTGGCCGCCCCCTTTATACGCAAATAACAGCGCGCCTCTTCCGCGGCAGTCTAAGTACGTTAAATTTCGCCGTGTTGCATTATGGGAAATGCAGGGTCGAAAAGGGCGGGGCAAGTGGACCGTTCGCTTCCGGCACTGAGGCGCTGGAGGTTGGCTTGCGTTGGGGTGAGGCCCGCCTCCTGGCGGTGTTGACTCTTCGTGTCTGTCCTGCGCCCCGCCCGAGGAGGTAGAGCTGATCTTTGCGGGCGGCGGGACGCTGCGAGGCGTGCAACTGGCGCCTGGGCCTCAGCGCTCGCCGGCTGCACCATGGTCCAGCTCAGTGAGTGAGAGGGGCCCCGAGAGACCTTCCAGGCGGTCGTGGGGGCTGGGGGGGCGTATGGGACCGTGTGGAACGGGGATTACCCAGGTCACCTGGAGGAAATCCGAACCTGAAACAGCCACGCTGCCTTCCGTGGAGTCTCCCCTCAGTGTTTCTCAACTGAATCCTCCCTGAAACTCAATGAGATTTGTGACATTCATTTTGTAGATAAGGCAGCTGAGGCTGTCATCTGGTCACAGGTAGTAAATGTCAAGTCTGCTGAGTGCATTGGGGCATGAAGAGGAAGTTAATTCTCTGATTGGTATGCATAAGAGGAATTTCACAAAGAGTATGTCCAAGCCAGATTGACAGGAATTAATTGGAAATAAGGACGTTTCACTAGAGGAAGGAGATTGTTTCATCTGCCTCATTTTGTCCATTTTGTGCCCTCGGTTCTTGTGTCTTAACCACTCTTTTTCTACAGCTACTCTCCTCTGCAAGGCCTACCATGGAGGCCACTTAACCATCCGCCTTGCCCTGGGAGGGTGTACCAACCGACCTTTCTATCGCATCGTGGCTGCTCATAACAAGTGTCCCAGGGATGGCCGTTTCGTGGAGCAGCTGGGCTCTTACGATCCACTGCCCAACAGTCATGGAGAGAAGCTCGTTGCTCTCAATCTGGACCGGATCCGACATTGGATCGGCTGTGGAGCCCACCTCTCTAAACCTGTGGAAAAACTTCTGGGTAACTCGGCTCTAGCCCTACCTCATTGAGGGAATTTTCTTTCTTTCTTTTTTTTTTTTTTTTGAGGGCAGTGTCACTGGCCCTCATATGTGGGACCTGAACCGGGACCGCTGGCTTCCCAAGCCAGCACTTAACCACCGCGCCACTCGGCCGGCCCGAGGGCATTTTAAATTGAAGGTAGTTATAGGGTGATGAGAATTAATGATTTGCATTACCTCCAGGCTGCTCAGGACTGGAGTGAGAAGTGAAGTTATGATCTAATTGCCATTTTAAATCTGGAGACCCCTTTTGTGGGCTTCTTTTTTAGACTTTTGGGGTGACTAAGATTTTATGCTGCAAATGGGAATAGTGTGTCTTGAATGGCCATCTGTCAGTTTATCTTTTTTTCAAGTAAGGAAAATAGTGTTAGGAAGTTGACATCTGTTGTTTCCTTGCAGTGAATTGGAGGGGAGGGAGTTGGGGAAAGAGGTAAGACAGTTTAGCAAGTTAAGAGCATAGCATGTTCTAGGTCAGGCTTCTGTTAGACCTCATTTCTGTGAGGTTCAGTTCCCAAGGAAACATTTGCTTGTACTGTGTTATAATGAATGAAAATCCTGTTGCTTTTAGGTCTCTCTGGCTTTTTCCCTCTGCATCCCATGATGATCACAAATGCTGAGAGGCTGCGACGGAAACGGGCACGTGAAGTCCTCTTAGCATCTCAGAAAACAGAAACAGAGGCTACAGAAACAAAAGCAAACTGACTCCAATGAGCATAACAGTGGGGACAAGGTCAAAGTTCTCTTAAAACACTTGTGTAGAGTTCCTAGTTTTGTTAGATTTAAGGGTCAATAAATGGAGTTTTCCATGTCACCCATGCTCTTCTGGCCTGCCTGAGCAGGGCCCAGGGATTGATTTGTTCTTGTCTGTGAGACAGCTAGGTCTAGGAACTAATTAGCCTTTTCAGCCTTTGTCTGGCAAAACACAGTGGCTGTGGGGTGGTGGGTTTGACTTTTGTGTTGGGCCCTGGGTCTCTTAAGACAACTTTACAGTCTCCTGCCTTCTAAGACTTCCCTGTTTCAAAGCCCCAAACCAACATGTCCACGGCCCATCCAAGTAATTCTTTTCTTAAACATTTATTGTCATCTCATGAGTTCAAGCCACAGTTGCTTTGCTTATTGTTTTTGTAATTCCACGTTTGTATTGCTTAACACATAATCTCAAATTTTCAAAGGTAAATTTGTTATGAGTTTTTAGGCTGTAACAGTCTATTTTTAAGAATGAGAAACTGGAAGAAATCTAATATTGTAAAGTACCTACATACATTCTAGGCCCTTCATATGCAAGGTTATTTGTGAGATTTTTATAAGGCCTCATGAAAGTAGGGAGGATTGTAGTCATTTTATAAATGGATAAGCTGAGGTTCAGAGGTGGAAACTTGCCCAAGGCCACAATTTTAATATTGGCAGAGCTAAGATTCAGACCACATTGTGCCTACTTGGAGAGCCCTTTCCAACATGTATTGTCTGGAGTGGGGAGTGGGGAATGAGCAAGGATGAGGGGCTTTTCAAATGTCCACTTAAAAAGTCAGTGATAGGGCCGGCCACGTGGCTCAGTTGGTTAAGAGCTCGCTTAGGAGTGTGAGCTGAGCTCTGAGCAACAGCAGTTCGATGCCCACCCTGAGCTGAGTTGCTGTTAAGTTGCCAACAGGTGGCATGATGGCTCAGCTTAAAAAAAAAAAAGTCAGTGATAGACTCAGGTTTAGGTATCATGAGTTTGGTAATAGAAATGACTGGTTGTGGGCTGGCCGAGTGGCGCGGTGGTTAAGCGCTGATTTGGGAAGCCAGCAGCCCCGGTTCGGGTCCCATATGTGAGGGCCAGTGACACTGACCCTCCCCCCAAAAAAAATAGTAATCTCAGAAATGACTGGTTGTGCCAAAACAACCCCCACAAAATACCATGTTATCTGCTCCACCCTAACCTCAGGATTCTATAAGCACAAGCATGGATTAGATGGTTTTAGTGCACACTCTGGATAATACAGATTTCAAATTCTATCTTAAGACTAGGATATAGGAGGTTTATAGAGGAAATTCTAAAGCCCTATCAGTGTGCTGACTTATTCTCTGGGTTTTGTATTCTGAGAACAATTAGCCCCCTAAAATTCTGGTGTCATCAAGGCTCCCCAAGGGTTATTACTGGTTGGCCTCCACTTGCTTTGAGGAGATTTTGAAGGCAGGGCAGGCAGAGAGGAACTAATGTTACCTGGGCTTGAGTGTGGATATAGGAAAGAGAAATGTTTTGGACACAGTAGGAACTCTGGAAATTTAAAAGATACTACCCTGGAGAGTTTAAGGTCTTGGGGAAAGCTTTAATTGGTAGAGCAGGGGAGAATGTGATTCTGAAAAGTATTGATCAGTGAGAAGAACTGATGCAAAATGGGTTAAGGTATTTTGAGCTACTGAGTTTCTGCCAACTGAGGTATTTACTTTGTGCCCTTAGCTGTCCTTTGTCTAAGATCTGTATACATATATTTCCTGTGTGAGCTCTTCTCCCTGATTTCCAAAGTTTCTTCTAGCTTAGCTTTTGGATCTCCAGGCCCAGATTTGTCACCATGTCTTGGATGATTGCATCAGCCTGTCTTGCTAGCACCTTCAAAGCTAAGGTGCTCAAAATTCAGCCCTGTTCATTAGAAAGCATTAACAGTAACAGCAACAAAAAGGCCTTTGCTTCAGCAGCTTATATTTTTATTAAGATAAAGGTTTGGGTCATGTCATCTCCACCAAAGTGGAAGGTGATTCAGGAGCATAAGATGAATGGGAATGATTCTGTAATAAATGTCAAATCCGAAATTTTGAAAGACTGGTATTTTGTGCTTTTTTTTTTTTTTACTGTAGCTTTTTTCTTGCAGGGCTCAAGGGAAAGTACCTATCCAGCAGACCCGCCCTGTAGGTTGCAAAATTATTTGGGCCTTAGAGCTCTAGGTACTCGTCAGGATCATCTCTGAAAAAGAACAAATCTCTTTAGCCATTATTCCTGGGAAGAAAACATGTATAAGAACCATGTGAAATGGCCAAATGCTGATGTTACGCTATTGTTTACTTAAAAAAATCAGCAATGTAACGGTTCTGCTGGGATATTGGGGAGAAGATGGGCGCCAGATTTCCAGACTACAGCAAGGAGAGGGCTGGTGGCTACCGGGTTTTGTTACCCCGCGGAAGGAGGTGCCCGCGCTAGGAGAGTTGCAGCTGCTCTGCTCTCCTTCCATTCCAGCCTGCCATCGCCTTTCCGCGCCCCAGTTTGCAGCCGCCGTAAAGTGCGGCGCCGTGGCCACGCCTCTTCCGCTCTACCTGTGACGCAGGCGCCCTGGGCCTTTTGCGCGGGAAAAGGAAGCAGCTCGGAGCTCTTGCTAGGGTCGCTGGGACCTGTTTTCCCGGAGGCCGCCTTGCGCTCTGCACCTCTGCCAGCCATGGGGCTGCTGGAGCTGTGTGAGGAAGTGTTCGGCACTGCCGACCTTTACCGAGTGTTGGGCGTGCGGCGTGAGGCCTCAGACGGCGAGGTCCGGCGCGGCTACCACAAGGTGTCCCTGCAGGTGCACCCGGACCGAGTGGGCGAGGGCGAAAAGGAGGACGCCACCCGTCGCTTCCAGGTGCGCAAGTCCCAGCTCCAGCGGCCGCCCGCGCTTGGCATTCTGGCCGGTGGGCCCCGCCCGGGTGGAGCGCCCAGAACCCGGCTTGGCGCTTTCTAATTTTTGTTTCTCGCCTCGCAGTTTCAGTGAGAGGGGCAGGGGTGACTTTTGGACGCTCTTCCCGCAGATCCTCGGGAAAGTCTATTCCGTCCTGAGTGACAAAGAGCAGAGAGCAGTGTACGACGAGCAGGGAACGGTGGACGAGGATTCCGATGCGCTCACCCAGGATCGGGACTGGGAAACGTACTGGAGGCTACTCTTTAAAAAGGTAGAGGACTCCGGAGGCCTTGACTTCTCATTATTCATCAGTGAATGTTTATCGAATGCTTCTAAGGCCTTGCATTTTGTGTTGTTTAGGAATGAGCAATTTCTGTTCGGCCTCGAAATATAAATAAATACACAGGCATTCCTCAGGAGCTATATACTGTCATCTTGAAAAACAAATGTATTTAACCTTTAGGTTAATCCATGTGTATTTGTGTGTGTATACACACACGCTCTTAGTGAAATGGGTCTTTTTTTTTTTTCTTTTGAGGGCAGTCACTGGCCCTCCTATGTGGGACCCAAACCGGGGCCGCCCGCTGGCTTCCCAAGCCAGCTCTTAACCACCGCGCCACTCGGCTGTCCGGCCCTGAAATGGGTCTTTAATTACCTGTTGATGTAGAGTGATTGTAGTGAAAACGGAGGATTTAGTTTTTTACAAGATTTGCTTTATCTTACATATCTAAATGTGAGGCCTGAGTGTTTTCCTGGGTCTCTTCACACCTTTGGAAATCTCACTTACATTTTACTGGTCTGTAGTTTAGCTGTTATGAGGGTTGGACTAAGGAAAACTCTGGAAAAGCTTTGGCATAGAGAATGTTTTTTTGCAACAATTTCAACTCAAGAAACTTGTATTTGGGGAGAAACATGTCAACATCTCCATCTAATTTTTCCAGTATATCTTTTATTTAAGGTAAAATATCAAAATTAAAACATGTCTCTTGTGTAGATATCTTTGGAAGACATTCAGGCTTTTGAAAAGGCATACAAAGGTTCTGAAGAAGAGCTGGCTGATATTAAACAAGCCTATCTGGACTTCAAGGGGGACATGGATCAGATCATGGAGTCTGTGCTGTGTGTGCAGTACACAGAGGAACCCAGGATAAGGAACATTATTCAGCAAGCCATCGATGCCAGAGAGGTCCCATCCTATAACACCTTTGTCAAGGAATCGAAGCAAAAGATGAGTGCAAGGAAAAGGAGGGTAAGATTGTGAATGCTATTTATTATTTATCTCATGACTGCTTCCAAAAAGAATTTGAGGATACTTACAAAAATGGAAATATAGACAAGACTGCTGAAATAAGGATAAGGATTAATTTGGCTGTGTAGCTCTCATCTAATAAAATGAGCATACCAGCTCACCAAGAGAAACTTTTTTTCCCTAGTATATTGTGCTCAAGAGAATTTGGATTATTTAAATAATACCATCTTAAAGTAACAATGAAATCTTCTTCATATGGGCCAAGTCCTGTAGCTTCGCTGAGGCATTTCTTAGGAGATAAAGTGTTGGAGTCCAGATACATATGCTAGACAGTGGCTCTCACTTGTTTAAAGGCATGGGGAGAGGGCAACAGAGACTTTTTTTAAAAACCATGTCTTGTTAATATAGATTTCTTTGCTCTTGCCCAAATTGATTCCTGAGTTGGGCCCAGAATATACATATTTTAAACAAACTATTTATTTTGATGGTGTTTTTCTAAACTTTGAGGAACACCTTTGTGGAGACTCAAGGATTGAGGTCTGTTTGTCCTTTACACCCATATTAAACTGGAATTGGTGGGGGTAGGGATGATGGCAAGGTTCTGGGAGGGAGTAGATTCCAAGTAGCAAACATCTGCACCTCTGATCTTTTGGGGAAGGCCAGACAGGTACCGATGTAACCTTTGCCTCAGCCTGGCTTTTATAATGGGAGCTCCATGGAGAGCAGTAAGAGTTTAGATCTTTGCTAGGTACCTGAGGTGAATTCCTTATTTGTATGGCTGAATTGGATGGAAGTGGAGGTAGATCTGCAGCTTTTACTTGCAAGACACACATAAGGGAAAACTGACGTGTGTGTGTTGAATTGAGAGAAGTGGAATGTGTACCACCATCATTGTGGTTCACAGGTTACATCTGCTTAGACTCAAGCTGACAGTTTGTTAGTAATGATTTTCTCAGGTGAAACTGAGCACAGCTGTATTCAGTAATAGGCTGTTAGCTGGAGAAGCTTCCCTAGAGTATGGGGTGGGTGGCTGGCACAGAGATTCCAGCAAGCTCCGGGAGAGGGATACAGTATTAAAAGAGATAAATTGGATATAAGGACTGAAAGTAGACAATGGAAACTGTTTCTATTGGAGTAACAAGATCCTAATGTGTTATAATTTCCAATATTAATAGTATTTATTGCTATTTAGAAGATTCACTGGGGATTAGGGCCTCTTAATAGTCTTAGTTGCTGCCCTGAAAGAATAAACAAACTTACTAACCTTTCCCAAGGTGTTCTTCTGGTATTTTGAAATCAGGTAAAGAAAGGTTAAAACTGAATTTGTTAGTGTTTAGTCTGACTTGGGGAATTTTAAACCAGGGTTGCTTTCAAGGCTGCCACTAGTCACATGTAGTAAATTGGGTTTCCAAAGGAGGACTCTGAGGTACCTGTATCATGGCAGTATTTTTGAGGGCATTCTTAGCTAAGCGACCTTTCTTAGCCCTTCTAGCATTTTGTTTTCCTTTCTATCACCATGTGGTTTATTAATATCAAACTACTTGCTACCTGTAACAAGTAGAAATGGGGAAAAACTCAGAAATGCTTATTGGAATCAGAGGATATACTGCTTGCTGTCAGCAATTTTGCCTTTTAATGAATGACATATTTAAGTAATTTTATCCTATATATAATCTTCAAATTGAAAGAATCTTATCATAGATTTGATTTTGGCAAAGGTGGTGTGTTTTTAGCATTTGCCTGCATGTGATGGAGTCTCATGTGAGTTTCTTCTTTTAGGCTCAGGAAGAGGCTAAAGAAGCAGAAAAGAGCAGAAAGGAGTTGGGACTTGAAGGAGTAGATAACTTAAAAGCAGTCATTCAGGTAAACTTGACTGTGTCTGTGAAGGTTGCTTCCGTTTCTTTCATGTTCTGATTCCTACTGCTAATATTTTCTTTGGAATATATGTATAGTGTTGTGGGTATTTTGGTTTTTCTTTTAAGACATAATTTACGCACCACGTGTTCATCTTTTTAAAGTGTGCAATTCAGTGATTTTTTTAGTATACATCAAGTTGTACAACCATCAGCATAGTCTAATTCCAGAACATTTCATCGCCCTAAAAAGAAACCCCCTTACCCATTAGCAGTCACTCCCCATTCTCCCACCAGCCCCTGGCAATCACTAAGTACTTTTGTCTCTCTGGATAGTCTTGTGTTTTGAAAGTTTGTGTTTTAACTCTTAAACAGAGCAAACAAAAGGATCGGCAAAAGGAAATGGACAGTTTTCTGGCTCAGATGGAAGCAAAGTACTGCAAACCTTCCAATCGAGGAGGGAAAAAAACAGCTCTCAAGAAAGAAAAGAAATAATGGAATTTTTCTCTTCAAAAGTCTTTAGGTGTTAATTGGTGACATTGTAGGCAAGGTACAGTCAAGATTTGAAGACAAAAGTTGATCAAACTCTTAAGTTGTCTTTCCTGCCTGAACTATTCAGATTGACTGTAAACCAGAATCTCTCAACCTGATCATAGTATATCCTAGAAATTCCCTGACATTCTGTGCAGAGCCTGTATGAAGGAATTTGGTGTGAGGAAAGAGGTTGGTATACTTCCTGACGGCACTTGCTTCTGTGGATATTCTCTACAAGAAACTCTATTTAGGATGCTGGTCTGTCCATACTTACCAGTTGTCATTTTGCCACACAGGGGTGAGCTGCAGAGTATTCGGAGTGATGTGCGTGTTTATTAGAACAGTTATTCTACCTTAGCTAGAATGCCTTCAAAGCACTTGCTGGACATCTTCCAAATACTTGACAGTTTGTTCTCAATCAGTCTTAAGGTTCTTGAATAGGTCCCCCTTTTTGTTTTACTCAACCAGGTTTTGTACTCTTTACTCAAAGTATAGGACAGACAGGTGTTCTCATTACTTCAGTCATCTTTATAAAACTTATATATGATGAAATAAACAAGTAAAAAAATGACTGCTAAGTTTGAAATGACTGATCATTTAAAATGTGATGATGGGCCGGCCGAGTGGCGCGGTGGTTAAGTGCTGGCTTGGGAAGCCAGCGGCCCCGGTTCGGTCCCACATATGAGGGCCAGTGACACTGCCCTCCAAAAAATAAATAAATAAATAAATAAATAAATAAATAAATAAATAAATAAATAAAATGTGATGAGGAAAAAACATGAATGGTGTTTAGGATAGAGAAAAGTAGTCCTAGTCAGTGTTATAGCAGATAGCCCAGTTTAAGCAGCATAAAGAGATGTAGTCTTGCCTGTAAGTGCTGAATGTCATTAGGCAGGCCACTGAGTTTGTGGGAACTTGTCATCTTATCTGGGAGTTTCGGTACAGGACTTCTTAGAGGCTCCTTCTGGCTCCTTAATTTTATTTATTTATTTATTTATTTATTTATATTTTTTTTAGGGCAGTGTCACTGGCCCTCATATGTGGGACTGAACCGGGGCCGCTGGCTTCCCAGGCCAGCGCTTAACCTCCGCGCCACTCGGCCGGCCCTGGCTCCTTAATTTTAAAAGGCAAGCCATCGTGATCCAGTGGTTGGTTATGCACTCATGGTATTGATTTGTACAGTACAGAGATTTTTACTTGTATTAAGTTGAATTGGTGTGCATTAGAATATATAGAAGTTTTTAGGGACTGTTCAACTTAAAATCTCTGATTTGTAGACTTAATATATTCAGTACCACATGCATAAAACAAACCTGTTACTGAGTTTTACGTATCATAATTTATCTGAGGTAAGCACATGACACGTTTTCATTTTCTGATTGCAAACAGATTAAAATATACTCTTATTATTAAAAATATAATTCAATGCACGTTGTTTGAAGTATCTGTCTTCATATGATAGCATTTGAACACTTTCATATAATAAAAATTTACTTCAATTTATGATCATTTGCATTTATCCACTCTGAAGGTTGATAAGATCTGAAACTGATATGATCATCAGAATTAAAGTTCAATGAAATTTAAATAAATTTAAGCCATAGTTAAAACCATTGCTGCGTTCATGAGTGCACTCAGGAAAAAAGATCCCTGGTAAAATCAGAAAAATGCCAAAGTTCTTGTCTGCTCTTAGGATGCATTCATACTGGACTAATAGCCAGGGTTTCTGAAATTCTAAGGAATTGCATCTTTGTGGCTCACTAATAGAAAGATTTTGTAAAGTTTTTAATTGACTGTATAGAACTGCAGGAGAAAACCTGGCAAATTGAGTTTAATATTTGGATGAATGACCACTAAAAAGTACTTTAAGAAGAAAAGCAGCATGACCTGATATCAAGCAGACATTGTAAGGTTGAGCTGTCCTATCTGGAAAAAAATATATGCATTATGATTTATTACATATGTTACTTTGCACCAGTGTTCAACATTTATGTCTTCAGTTGCTCACCCCTTCATATTTATCTGCCTGTGGGATTGGACCTCTAAAGAGCAAGCTTTAGGAGTGACATCTGATGAGTAGCTCAGATTTTTGACAGCCCTATCTCCTAAAAATGACTTAAAACTGAGTATAACTCAATAAATTAATACAAGCATAAGTATTCCAAAACAAGTGATGACTTAATGTTACTAATCATTTGCTGCTTTTTGTGTAGTATAGTCTCATAGAATCCTATAATAATTGAACTGATCATTGGTAACAGACAACATGAGCAGTGATTTGGGGGTAATTATTCATTTGTTACATCTTGGGTACAAACTTTACTGCCCAGTGGAATAGGTAATTTATGCTGAAAGAAAGCAGTAAGTGGAGATAGAAACAGTACCCATGTAATCTTTGGCAGGTACTCTTATTTTCTCAGTCAGCTGTACCAAAATAACTCTTCATGAAGATGGTTTCAGGTTGTCTCTTGTATACAAGCTCTGCATCACAGAATGTGTGAACACTGATTCATGAAATCTTCCTGCGTGTTCCCTGCAGCCTAAAGCAGGTTCCAATCATTTGAGTATGGTCCCTGCCTGGTTCTAGAGACTGGTCCACCTCTGCTTTGAGATTTTGTAGACGCATGTAACTGAGGACCTGTCCAACAAAAATGACATCATAGAGTAACATTAGTAGACATTCTAGATTTGGTAATCTTAAATTCATATCTAAGGGCTTTTTTGCTCTAATCAGTTGGACTTTAAATTTGGAGATGGGGACTAAGTAGTAAAAAGTATATATTTAACTGAGGCAATAAAAATTTTGCACGTTTTATGTAAAAACAAAAATGAGACATGAAAGCAGTAACCGAATTTTAGAGAAGAGCCCACTAATTGAAAAGGACTAAAATGTCTGTTTCAGTTAATGTTGCGCTAGTTACACCTGACCATCAAACATGGCAGAAAGTAAACTAGCTCAAAGTCGGGATTTCTTCTTTATGAGGACTGATCCAAGAGCAGAGTCCACTGAAAGCATTCAAAGACTGCGAAACAGCTACTAGGAACTGAATAAAACAATTCACTTGGATTACAGAGTGGGGTTGAAGGCAGATTAATTTCCAGTGTACTTGCTGATTAGTCCTGTTTACAGGAAATATGTCAACTGCCCGGTACTTCTGCTAAATTTCACCTACAATAAAAATGACCCTGATGATGGTGAAAAGTCCATTATAGGAAGAATTAAGGTTATCCTTAAATTCTCTCATCCTATGAAAATAGAAGCTATAGAATAAACTTAGAAATCAAAACAAAAAAGTAAGTGGCATAGAATCAGACTTGGCGTATTTTGAGATTTTAGAATTTCTTTTGCTTGCCTTAGCCTAGCAGGTTAACTGACCAAAGCAGTTTAATCTAAAGCCATATGGATTTTGCCTACATAACATTAATGAAGTGTTTCAATGTTATGAAAATGACTTAGTTGGCTGAAATTTTTTAGATTAAAAAACAGTACTGTTGGGCCGGCTGAGTGGCGCAGTGGTTAAGATCTGGCTTGGGACGCCAGCAGCCCTGGTTCGGATCCCACATGAGGGCCAGTGACACTGCCCTCAAAAAAAACAAAAGTGCAAAAAAAAAAAAAAAGCAGTACTGTTTACTTTGCCAGAGTGATGAGAGGTTAACTTACATGTGAAAAAAACAAAACAAATCTGCAAGTTTTTGGCTCTGATCGTAGAGCTCTATTTTTTTTTATTATATCCCCATCTTACAAAATGAATTTGAGGTGATTTTTCAAAGATGTATGAAAACAAAATGAAATGTGGAGGAAGGAAAAATAAGCACAGAAATGAAAAAGAAGACAAAGGTAGAATCTTAACATAGCCACATAGAGTAAAATAAGAGCCATGGCCCCACCTGTCCCTGCAGATCCCCTACCAGGTCGGGCCTGATGTGGATACTCTGTGCATGAATGACGATACTGCGTGTCCGGCTGAAAAATAGAAAAGATGAGACCCTTCTTACAATGCAGTGTCTCCCAAAGGATAATACGTTAAGTTTCCAAAGTAAAAAAACCTTGAAATTGGACAACACGCTATATGGCATCCACCCGCCATTCCAGCCTTTTCAGCAGCATTGAAACACCTTTGACTTTACTTCCATACTAGAAATGTACCTTTTAATATGAAACAGACATTTCAAAGTCGTCTCAAGGCATTAAAAAATTTTAAGATATGCCTAAAATATTAAAATGGAAAATAGCAAAAAAAGAGCTATCAATGCCATCTTCCTGGTGCTTCTGGAATAAAAAACTGTCACTCTCAGTTCCCTGTCAGAGTGTGAGAATCAAGAAATTTCAGGAATTTTTTTTTCTGGTGAAGCCCCATATTTTTGATCAGGGTCAGTAAACTTCTTACATGTAGAGGGTCAGATAGTAATATTTTTGGCTTTGTGGTACATACTGCCATTGTTGCAACTATACTTGGCTGTTGTAGTGGAAGGCAGTCAGACAGTACATGAATGAGTGTGGTGGCTCTGCCCTAATAAAACTTTATTTACAAAAACAGGTAGTAAGCTGAATGATCCATGAACTGCAGTTTGCTGATTCCCACTCCAGATGAGAACACCAAGAAACAGAGTGCTAGTGTGGCAGTGCCAGGTACAGGACTCAGCTCTAGAGCCTTTGGTTACATTGCACAACTAGTTCATCTCCTTTTTCATGACAGCAAATTGGGAGAGAAATGACTATGGTGAGAAATTTTTACGTATTGTTATGAACTATGAAAAAGAAGAAACTTTAAAATGGTTTTTTTGCCTATGTTTTGGGTGAATCTTCCCTAAATTAGGCCATTTGAGGTCTGTTGGGTTAGTCCACCTGGACCACGTGAATACTATTTGGAAATAGTATCTATGCAGATGTAATCAAACTAAGATGAGGTCATACTGGATTAGGGTAGGTTCCACATTCAATGACTGGTATCTTATGAGAGGGATTCAGATACACAAGGAAGAAGGCCTGTGAAGATAGAGGCAGAAATTGGAGTGATGCAGCTGCAAGCCAAGGAATTGCTGGCAACCACCAGAAGCTAGGAAGAGGCAAGAAAAGATTTTTCCCTCGAGCCTGTAGAGGGAACATGGCTCTGCTGATACCTTGACTTTGGACTTCTAGGCTCTGAAACAGAGAATAAATTTCTATTGTTTTATGCTACCCAGTTTGTGGTAATTTGTTAACGGCAGCCCTAGAAAACCAATACAGTGTCCCATTCATTTATTATTCTCACTATTCTAGTGGGGGAAAAGATCCTGTGGTGCTTTAGGCTGTAACAGTTCAAGAGTTATTTATGAGTTGGGATAAGTGGGCTGTAAACACCACCATCCTGAAAATGGAATAGGTTGTGCAGCCCCTGATTCCTGGGCACCAAGTGTGGCCCCAGTCACTTCCCCAGGCTCTCCAAGTCCTCTCGTCACAAAGCAAATTGAGGTTGAGCTGAGCTCCTGGCCTACAATTGGGCAAGGTTAGTGCATGACGTTCAATCCCCCAACCAGGTTTTTTCTATCACTTGCTTAAATGTAAAGGGTCTAGTAAATGTACATGAAATGGTAAGGCAACGTCAGCATCTCAAACAACAAAAAACTGAAATTCCTAACTCACCCATCCATCAACCAGTCCACATCATAATCTGATACTACTATTGGTATAACGCCACGAGAGCAGCATTAGAGAATGAAGTTATGCTGACCTGATATGCACTGGGGTTTAACGTGTTTTGTTTGTTTGTGTTTTGCTTATTCTCAGAAATATCTAAACTTTAAATTATTTAGAATTTGTAATTTATGTACAAGGCATTTTGTGTATGTGATGTGCCGCTGAGTTGGCCCTGACTCCTGGCGACCCTGTGAATGAGTGCTGTCCACCATGTCCTGTCCTCACAGCCCTGCTCAGCTCCTGGACACTCCTGCCTATGGCTTCTTTTATGGAGTCAGTCCATTTCATATTTGGTCTTCCTGTTTTCCGGCTGCCTTCTATTTTCCCAGCATTATTGTCTTTTCCAAAGAACCCTCATGGTGTACCCAAAGTAGGACAGGTTCAATTTTGTTGTTTTTGCCTCCAGCGATATTTCAGTCTTAATTTGAATTTTACCTTATTCTTTCTACAAGTTAAAAGAATAAGTGGCGGAGACCAGTTAGAATTTCAACAAAATTTACTTACAACACTTTATTGTTAGAACTTCAATTTTTATACTTTAAATTCATTAAGCCACAATGTAAACTCTTATGTCTGCCAAATTAGTTTTTTCGTTTCCCTTCCCACTCTCCCCTCTGTTCCCCTGCCCCATCCCCCAAACTATCAAGACCATAGAGGAAATATGTCACTCTACCAAAAATGACTGAGTTGTGTTGGGCCTGGAGAAAAAGTCAGGTAAAAGGAGCCTCTCCTGGGGCTGCTGATGGTTAGGCTCATCTACCACTGCACTTCGAGCTCGATTGGTATCGCCATGGCTTTTCTGTGGGGGAAACAGGATGACAGAAACAGGTAAAACAATTTGTAGTGGGAGCTGTGCATGTCCTATATCAACCTTTGCAGTATGGTAACTGCAGGCCAAGCACCTCCAATACCATTGTCATAAATAGAATTCGGTATGTAATTTTGACAAAATATAGTATAAATTAAGACCCAAGCATAGACCCTGCAGAGTTCCTGCCCAGGAAGTTTTATAAGCACATGGAAAGGCAATAGGAAAGACATACCGTTTGCCTTGGTGGCCCCACAGTTTTCAGGTGTTCCACTTCAGCTGTGCCAATAGGTGGCAGCAGATTATTTCGACTCAGGGGCATTGGTGAGGGAGAAGAGAGCGAGTCGGCCGCCACTGGGCTACAGATCCCAGCAGGGAACACCAAGACATAAAAACATAGTTATAACAATACAAAAACACACTGATTAGAATCAAACGAAGCAGATGAGCTTAATGTCATGCACAGAAAGCTTAAAGCTGCCTAAGTTTTTAAGTAAAGAGCTCTGAAAGGATTTTGGAAAACTAGAGTTTCTGGTTTTTTCATAGTATTTTATGATTTTTGTTGAAACTTTATCCTGGACACACAGCAGAAGTTGACCCTTTCTCTCACAGAGAACTGGCATAAAACAATTTTCCCAGCCTGGGCTGCACTTCTCTCTACCAGCAGTGGATTCGTAATTTCATATCTGATGGAATTCTCTGCTGCTCTGGGCCTTCTGGTTGTTCTTTTCACTAATAACTATAATTCCCAGGTAAAGTTCCTAAACTTTGATTTTCTTCTGTAGAATTTGGAGCAGTTTCATACTCAAAACAGTAATTGAAACTGAAAGATACTTTCATATCCCAGAAGAAACAAAGCAACTTATTTTTTCACTTTGAGAAAAGAACTGTCAGAAGGGATGAGACTGATTATGACCGCTCGTCCCCAAATGATTGGGTTGTTGGAAAAGTCATTATGTATTTTGTCTATGTTTTTCAAAGGTCATTTAGTTATATAAAGAACAAAGATCAATCAATGATATATTTCCCGTTTTGTTCTATAACCTTTGCCATCTTTCACTGAGCTTCATAATTCCTCGTTAATAGAAGGACCTGTCTCTTATTTGCGAAAAACTGAACAAGGTGCTGATTTACAGCCTTATCTGAATTGAACATTATACCATGCAAGGAGTTTTGAAGAGAGCGAAACAAGTGGAAGTCTGATGGTGCAAGGTCAGGTGAGTATGGTGGGTGTGGCAACACATCCCATCCAAGCTGCAATAATTTTTGATGGATGATCAGACTTGTGTGTGGTCTCACGTTGTCATGATGGAACGCAACTTCTTTACAATTAACAAGCTCTGGACGTTTCTGGATGATGGATTTGTTTAAACTGTCCAATTGCCGACAGTACACATTCGAATTGATTGTTTGGTTCTTTGGTAGGAGCTCGAAGGACACGACACCTTTAAAATCCCACCACACTGAGAGCATAACCTTCCTCTGATGAATGTCTGCTTTTGATGTCGTTTAAGGCAAATCATCATGTTGGGACCAAAACTGTTGGTGCACCACAATGTTGTAAACAATCCACTTCTCATCACCAGTTATCAGTCGCTTCAAAAAAGGATCATTTCCCTCACATTTAATGAGCATATTGCAGAAGTCTATACGCGCCGTCAAATGAACTTCTTTGAGTTCATGCAGAACCCAAATATTGAGCTTGCTTACATATCCCAGCTTCTTCAGGTGGTTGTGAACGCTTGAATGATGGATGTTCAATGTTTCTGCAATCTCTCGTGTCGTGTAACGCGGGTTTGACTTGATAAATGCCATTATTTTGTCGTCATCAATCTCGGTAGGCCTCCCTGACCGAGGAGCATCGTTGAGATGAAAATCACCAACACGGAATTTCGTGAGCCATTGTTGGCACTGACATTCTTGTAGAGCATAGTCACCGTAAACTTTATGCACTTTTCACAAGCTTGATGTGCGTTCTTCCCTTTATGGAAGTAAAACAATAAAATATGGCGACAATGCAGTTTGATCTTCCATCTTCAACTTGTAAAATCTCCAAAACTCAACCAAATCGCTCAATTTTTTTTTTAGAATGAAGCTAGGACAGTCAAATAGCAATAACATAGATGCGAATGACTCTAGTACTTCCAAAAATGAACTAGTGCCATCTGTTGCAAACATGCGTCATGACTTTTCCGACAACCCAATATCTATAGCTATATCGGTATAGATAGAGCTACATCAACATAATCCAGTGAGCAGGTGAGGTGAACTCTAATATCCTGACAAAGATTTTTGCAGCTTTTGGACATCTCTTTTAGTGAGTCTGTTGGGATAAATAATAACAAGAAATTGAAAAATCAAAATCAAGAAATAACATGTTGGGAGAGAAGTATAGTGATGCGATTAATTCAGAAGCTGAACTGAAAACAGTTACAGCCTTGTTATCTCATACCCTTGATCATAGCTTTAGATATCAACCATCTTAAGATTTTTTTTATTACTTTTTTTCAATTACAGTTGACATTCAATATTATTTTTTATATTAGTTTCAGGTGTACAGCATAGTGGTTAGACATTTATATAATTTAGTAGTGACTCCCCTGACTAGTCTACTACCCACCTGGCACTATACATAGTTGTTGCAATGTCATTGACTGTATTCCCTGTGCTGTACTTTCCATCCTTGTGACTAGTTTATCATCCTAAGATGTTTTATAAATCAACTAGTGAAACAATTTTACTTAAAAAATTGGTTTCTGGGTTATTTTTTGTACAGTGGGGCTCAGAGTGTCTAGTGAATGAAGGGTGAGAAAAGGAAGAAAATGTATTTAGTCTTATTTCCTAAGAAGTGCTAAGGGATATTTTTCCTGGTATATAAACAACTACTCTGAGTTATGAAATTTTCATTGTCAATGGAATAAGCAGCTCCTAATGGTATGGAAAAAATATTAAAGGAGAATTAACTATTAGTTGGGGATGAATTTCACCAATCATGTTCCCACTAAGGAAAATGTTTAATAAAATACATAGATCTTTCATTCCTTTGGTAAGTGTCACTGAAGTATTCTAGCCAACAGTATCTGTATTTAATTGAAATTTAAATTCATTTGTTTTTTTCTGTAGTGGATTTAAACCAATGTGCAATTCATTATAAGAATATGTAGCGATTAGCTTCTAGGCATATATTTCATTCTTATATTTAAATTCATTTTCTATATTAAATTCTTAATTAGTTTTAACACAGTTTCCAGAAATTCTGCTTTTGTAACCTACAGTCGGGAACCTCTGAGGATTTCTTCCACAGGTCTTGGCGTTCCAGCGCGTGAATGGCTTGTGCTGATGGGATGGAGGGTTCGTGGTGGGGGGTTGCGTCTCCTGGTGGGCTGCACTGTATATGACAGAGATGATGTACAAAGCTCCATGGCTCGATGTGACCAATTTCGGGTAGAAAGGATGCTACTGGACCCGGGCCTTATAAGTAGCTTGTCATCAAGATCTCTAGTGGCCAAATCAGAAACCCACAGTGAAATCAAGATTGCTCTGTACTGGGAGACAGGACTCAAAAGCGTAAAAAAGCCTTGGACTATAAAATATATTCAAGGTAGAAAACAAAAGCATAAACATTCAATAACCTAGTTTCCAGAAGCTAAGTAATCTAGCTCAGGCATGAGAATGTGTTCTTAAAAGAAGGACATTTCAGTCATACACATAATTTACTAGAATAAAGATTTGGGAAAGCAAGTCCTTTATTTACCTCCCACCCTAGTCACTTCTTCAGTTACCAGTGAAGGCTAACCTGAAGGGTTCCTTCTCTGAAGTGCTTCCCAAAAGTTTACCTCAGGACCTGAGATTCCTACCATATTGGAGGCATTCTTCTGTGCCGAAGGAATGTCACCAGAAAGACCTAGTTGAAAGGCAAATATTGCTCGTTGGGAGCAGTGGGGCCCCAGTGTGGCTCCCACTGCAAAGATGAAAATGCTGAGCTCTTTGGAGCCTGCAGGGCTAGGGGTCTGGGTTCCTTGGAAAACTGGGAGCAGCAAAGGGTGCAGAGCACTGTGCTGCCTAGGGTAGTAGGATCACATTAGATCCTCATTTGCGTTAACAGCTGAAATAGAACAGTTTGATGTGCGTACTTTGATAAATAAAACACCTTGCCTAAACAGTAGCTTAAACTCTGCCCTACAGATTCAGGGTTTTGTTTTTGTTTTTTAAGCAGATGAGGCAATGTCTGACTGTACTGTAAGGCACCTACCTAAGGGGCAGTATTTGCACAATGAAATGGAGGGAAAGTGAAGCATAAAGCTCTGCCATGTGCTCTTTGGCTTTCAGTAAGGTCCTCAACCTTTCAGGACACGTTGGTGTCCTCAGGTACAACATATACCTCAGTGTTTGGAGGACTTAGAAAGGAAAGTGCCCATCAAGGAACAGGGCTAAGCCTGGAGCTTTACGAGATCTTTCTGGTCTTCCCACCTCATTCACTTAAGCATTTTCTTTACATGCTCTGCTTTCTAATTACAGAAGGTTTAGGCCTTAGCTACTCTATGCTAATCTTCATTTTGCCCTCTGGACTACTCATTCATAACTCTGGATTCACCTCCAGCCACGTGATCTAGAGATCAGTGCCAAATCTGACCTCTTCCGTATTTCCCACAAGATAGCCCATCATTGTAAACTCAACGCACCCCAAACCAAGCTTATCTTTCCCTTGCCCCAAAAAGCTTCCCTTGAGTTTGAAATCTCAGAGTTGACTGTTATTCCTCTATTTTTATAGAATTTGATCTCTTTTATAATATCTCCTAATATATTTCATTCCTTTTTCATCCTTCGCTACAACTTGAGTGCAGCTCATGCTTGAATTTCTGCATTAGATTCCTCACCTTTAGTTCCTCCTGCTTCATTCCAATCTGTGTTCTACTGCTGTGAAATCTGCCTTTTGACTTCCTGATTTAAATATATGTGCTCCCCAACTGAAACTCATACATTGCTGGTGGGACTGTAAAATGGTACAATTATTTTGGACAACGGTAAGGCAGTTTCACTTCTAGATAATGATCCAAGAAAATGAGACTATCAGTTCACGAAAAAAGACCTGTGCAAGAATATTTATAGTGCCTTTATACATAACTGCCCTAACCTGGAAACAGCGTTAAGTGTTCATTAACAGAAGAATGGATAAACAAATTATATATGCTTAGAATAGAATGCTACTTGGCAATAAAAGAGAAGGTAACATGCAATAACATGGATAGATCTCAAAAACATGGCATTCAATACCCTCCACAGTCTGGTCCCAACTTCCATTGATTTCATAGCCTCTTTCCCACTAATCACACCATGGTCCATTTTAATTCTAAAAGACTATCAATAATCTTTGGTTGGAAGCATTAAAGTTCTGACCAATCTCCTATCCTACCATAGCAAAAAAGGTCTTTTTCTTCTAAATACTTTGTATTTTCCTGTCTCCAAACCTTTTCCCACACCATTTCTCCTCCCTAGAATAGCCTTGCTACTCTTCTCTTTAGATGTTTTTACTCCCCACATGTCTGTGATTGTTTGGTAGCTACTCGATACATGCATATTGATTGACTTTCCTTTTATTTCTCAGTGATCTACTTAATAGTCTATAGTCTGTTAAAATTTTATACTTCTTACAGGAGTTTGTCCATTAGGGAGAGATTTCTTGGCTGTAGAGGCATCCCATGAACCAAGAGACCATTAACATTTGGCTGATGACCACTTGCTGCTTGACAGAAACTCATCTACATATTAAAAGAAGATATTACTCATTATTGCTTGGTGGAGATACCTGTTTAGTTTCCGAACTTTGACAAAAGTCATTATATCCAAATTAGGTCATTTATACATTTTTCTTCTATGCCTTAACTTTTGTAATATCTTGGCCAATAGCTCAGCTGGGGCCCCAAGTTCACTGTCAAGATGACAGGGTCAGAATCCTTTGCTGTCCAACAAAGCAAATACTAGATCTGGTAGTAAAACCCAGATAAGCATGGCCCAAGAATTAGAGTCCCTTTTCTTTTTTTCCCTCCCTACTACACCCCCACCCCCAACTCTTGTCACAAGTAACACGGGGAAACTATCATTTAGGAACTGGTACTACATAAATCATTACACAGGGATGGGACCAGGCTCATCAGCAGGCTCATCAGCCTTCTGAAAGAAATAGCCACCTTTGGGCTTGCCCATAGACTTAATTGAGACCTTTTGTCCTCTCTTGTAAATTGCCTTGTCCACCTGGGTTATGAGTACTGAACATCCAAAAGGCAAAAAAGTCAACAGAGTCAACAGATTTTGTTAAAAAAACAAAATCCAGGAATACAGAAGAGAAAAAAAGGAGGAGTCAAAAAGAAATTCAAACGACAGAATGTTAAGACCATAAAAAATTTGAGATTTGGTCTCTATTTTCATCAGATCCTTCATTCTTCCCAGAACAGAATTAGGATGACCACATAGTTGATTCTAGATTGCATCACTTATAGATACCTTTCAAAAGAGCTGACTGAGAATTAAGTTACCAACCCTAATTTGCTATTAATTTTTTAAACAAATTTGTCAATACATAGAGTAACTGGCTTATTGTGACAAACACGTAACTTAACAACAACAAGAGTCATAAATGATACAACTAAGGCAAATAACACTGAGCAAACTTCCTCTGGCAAGAACAGCCCTAAGTCCTCCCGTATATTCCTGTGGGGCTTACCGGATTTGAGGTGATGGACAGCACCTTAGACTGTGGCACTCGAGGTAAGACCAGAGGTTGTGGTTCACTCAGCACACAGGGGCTTTCTGAAGCTGATCTGGTGATTTCAACACTACTCTCATCATCTGAGCAAAGGAATAGAATCTGTTACCCATGGATATCTCCAGACCCACAGCAACAATATTGTGACAGAAAATCTCCCCTGAGAATTCATAGTCTCAAGTTGGCTTTACTCATCTTTGCAGCCCAGTTTCATACCACATGCATGGTTCAAAAATACCCGTCAAATCAAGAATTCTATTTAAAGTGGTTTCCCAGGTTGGCAATGCCTATTGGAACCTGGTAGGAGAAAAAGCAAAGATCTCTAGAGCAAAGCTGTGCAACAATATCTGCAGTTGATGGAAATGTGCTACATATGCATTATCCAGTACAGTGGCCTCTTGATACATGTGGCTCTCTAGAGCACTTAAAATTTGGTTAGTGTGACTGAGGAATAGAATTTTAAATCTAATTTTAATAAATAGCCATATGTGACTAGTGACTACTATAATGGAAAATGTAGCTCTAGGGGACCTACAGATGGTTAATCCAGGCCTCAAAGCGGTCCCATGTATAAAATTCCAAAATCCAAACCCACTGTTAAAAATCACATGATCCACAAGGAAACAAAACACCTTGAGAGAGAGCAAACAACAATCAGGTCAGCAAAGACTAAAGAAAGTGGTATTAATCTGGCTCAAAATGTAAACAAATGTTGCAATTGAAAATATGAGTAAAGAATAAGACAAAAATAAGTAGATTTGTAAAAACGAAACTACAAAAGATAACTAAAATTAGTAGATTAGATCCTGCTGAAGACAGACTTAGTGAACTAGAAGAAAAAGGTCTGAAGAAATTATCCTGAATTCAGTCCAGAGGAAAGGAGGTGGGAAATATGAACTGTATACTAAAAGGTGAATTTTGCTTTATGTAAATTATGCCTTAATTTTTTTTTAATTTTTTTTTTGAGGGCAGTGTCACTGGCCCTCACATGTGGGACTGAACCGGGGCCGCTGGCTTCCCAAGCCAGTGCTTAACCACAGCGCCACTCAGCCAGCCCTATGCCTTAATTTTTTACATGGAGAAATAAAACCACAAAAAAAAAACATCCTTTTACATATTGACAAAAAATTAAAATTTATCAGTAACTATTGAGATTGTAAGCACAGGAACCTGTATACTGTTAGTGGATCTATTAAACTGGTACAATCATTTGGGCAATTTGGCATTATCTATTGTGTTTCCCCAAAAATAAGACCGGATCTTATATTAATTTTTACTCTAACAATCTACATTTATTCATTTATTCAGGTACAAAAATCTACATTTATTCAAACAGTCATGTCTGGCTGACGATCTTAACTGGGGCTTATGTTTGGGGTAGGGCTTATATTACAAGCATCCTGAAAAATCATGCTAGTGCTTGTTTTCCAGTTAGGTCTTATTTTCGGGGAAACACAGTAGCGAAGCTGGAGATGCATTTCCCTGTGAGCCCCAACTCCACTCCTTGGTGTGTGCCCTTGAGGAACTCTTGCACATGTATACCAGGAGAACTGTTCAAGAATGTTCATAGCGGGCCGGCCGAGTGGCGCATTGGTTAAGCGCTGGTTTTGGGATGCCAGCGGCCCCGGTTCGGATCCCACATGAGGGCCAGTGACACTGCCCTCTACAGCTAACAACAGCTCCACCTGGAGCTGGGCTGTGCGAGCCCCGGTGATGGTGTGGGCTGCAGCCCCTGCTGCAGTGGGCTGCCATAGGCTATAGTGAGTGGCCCGCAGACAGCGTGAGCGGCCAATAGCCGCGGTGAGCGACATCCAGAGGCCAGCGACTGATCTGCCTCATCCGGGAAGAACGCAATGACGATACCAACATGGGCCAGTGAAGCAACATGCTCTGCAACTAGACTGAAGAACAAAAAGACAGCAACTTGTCTGTTCCCCTTCCCCAATTCCCCAACGCTGTTCCCCTCTGCCAATTCCCCAATAAAATCTTTAAAAAATAAAATAAAATAAAATAAAATGTCAACTTAAAAAAAAAAAAAAAAAAAAAAAAAAAAAAGAATGTTCATAGCTTCATTAACCATAACTGCAAGACACTGGATTTTGGCATTTCTAAAACACCAGGATTTTAGCACTTCTCGCTGTCAATTTTGGCTCCAAAACAGAATCAAGATGAGGAATCATGTCTCTGAGTAAAACTAATAAGAACTCTTGGTCATCATTGTTTCTAAATCACTTCCATCATCATTTTGTTTATTACTGTTTCTTTCAGAGAAGGTATTTCTTTTCTTAACAAAAATGTCCAGTGAAGCTTGATTCCCCATTAGCAAATAGGATTAAAAATAATTTTGAAATAAATATTCCTCCATAATTTAGATTTTTTAACTGTCCTGAATAAAAGTTAAAATGATTGTAAAAATAAGTTATAAAAATAAGTGATTACATTTACTCAGACTTTTATATACTTTTGGGTTACAGTTGACAAACCTTAAAATACGTTGTCACATGGTCCTATTGTATATATGACGAGCACACACATTGGCTTTTTCCCTGACGTAGTGGTAGAAAAAGTTGCTGCAGTGATAGAGATAGGTTTGTACCAGCACCTGCAGGTTGGCCCTAACAACAAACAACTAAGCAACTGGGCCACACCAAAGCCAAAAATACAAGAGTTCTTTTTCCATAAGGCGTTATTTTAAAAAAGTAATGATAATAGCTAACATTTATTGTGCTCTTATATATTCCAGGAGCTACTCCATGTACTTCCATGTAACTCATTTATTCCTTAAACAACCATATGAAATAGGTATTAGTATAATACTATACTTGTTTTATAGATAAACAGGCACAGCGAGGTTAAGCATAGGATAACTTGCATAGGATATAAAGTTAGTGTCACAGCCAGTGGTTTAACCCAGGTTGTCTGGTAACAAACTGCTTTTAACCATTACACTACATGGCTTGTCAGGGGGATAACATTTTAGAACAGTGGTTAGCAAACTACGGCCCGTGGGCCAAATAGGATCCATTACCTGTTGTTGTTGTAGAAAAATATATATAACATAAAATTTACTATTTTAACCATATTTAAGTGTATTCAGTGACATTAAGTACATGAGTGATGGTGTGCAACTATCACCTCTGGCTAGTTTCATACCTTTTTCATTACCTCAAATGGAACCCTCATACCCATTACCACCACCTGTTTTTGTAAGAATAGGGTGTGATTCTCATTGTTTTACAATCCTCCATTGTATCAATATATTACTTTCTCCTGCTGAGGGACATCTGGGTAGTTTCCTATTTATGTTTTCCAGCACCAAGTGTTATTATGGACCTTCTTTTATTTTTTTTTAAAGATTTTATTGGAGAATTGGGGGAGGGGAACAGCGTTGGGGAATCGGGGAAGGGGAACAGACAAGTTGCTGTCTTTTTGTTCTTCAGTCTAGTTGTGGAGGACATTGCTTCACTGTCCCATGTTGGTATCCTCATTGCGCTCTTCTCGGATGAGGCAGATCGGTCACCAGCCTCTGGATGGTTGCTCACCGTGGCTATTGGCAGCTCACGCTGGCTGCCGGCCACTCACTGTAGCCTGTGGCAGCCCACTGCAGCAGGGGCTGCAGCCCACACCATCGCTGGGGCTCACACAGCCCAGCTCCAGGTGGAGCTGTTGTTAGCTGTAGAGGGCAGTGTCACTGGCCCTCATATGTGGGATCCGAACCGGAGCCACTGGCATCACAAAACCAGCTCTTAACCAATGCTGCACTTGGCCAGCCCTGGACCTTGTTATATATACTCATATGTCTTTCGGTGAACACACATACTGAGTACACGGGAGTGTACATAGCCGCACGCACTCACAGATTGCTTATGGCTACTGTCAAGGGCAGAATTGAGTAGTTGCAACAGAGACTGGATGGCGGGCAAAGACTAAAATGTGTGCTACCTGGCTCTTTATATGCCAAGTTTGCTGTTGTAATGCATTTCAGTCAGTACACTAAATCAGAGAGCCTCCAGCTCCATTTCAAGATCAGTGTCTTTGTTTTTAGACTCTAAGTCACAATTACAGTATAATGAAATAACCTAAATTTATGTATGCACAGAAAAATAAAGGATATTAATTCACAGCACAACATTGGTAAATTGTGAAAGGTGAAATTCAAGTTTTCACTGATACCTCAGTGGATGATATTGAAAACTGAGGGAGTTCCTTTATCATCAGGGTTTATTATTGGAGTTTGGATATAATTCTGGACTTTACCATTTGTCCTCTATCTCCAAAAACTTAACCTCACATAATATAAACCAGTTAGTTTTTAAAAGGGTGTTAGTCTTATTCTCCAACACTAGCTTTAAAAGAGAACATGCATATAACAGAGTGGCTTTAAAAAACAAACCAAAAAGGTTCATCAGTGGCAAATGTAAGGCAACTGGAACTTCCATATGATACTTCCAGTCTAACTAGATGCAGCCATTTTGGAAAAAATTATGGCAACATACACCGAAGCTGGAATAGCATATTACAGTACCCAGCAATGTCACTCTTCTGTACCCCGTACATACCTTCACCAAAAGACATAAAAGAATATTCGTGGGCCTGCCGAGTGGTGTGTTGGTTAAGAGCTGGCTTGGGATGCCAGCGGCCCCGGTTCGGATCCCACATATGAGGGCCAGTGACACTGCCCTCTACAGCTAAGATGGTGAACAACAGCTCCACCTGGAGCTGGGCTGCTGTAAGTCCCCAGGATGGCATAGCTGCAGCCCCTGCTGCAGTGGGCTGCCATAGGCTACAGTGAGTGGCTGGCAAGCCAGCATGAGCAGCTGGCAGCCAGTGTGAGCTGCCAAGTGCTGCAGTGTGCAGTGGTCCAGAGGCCGGCGACCAATCTGCCTCACCCGAGAAGAGCACAATGATGATACCAACATGGGCCAGTGAAGCAATGTCCTCCACAACTAGACAGAAGAACAAAAAGACAGCAACCTGTCTGTTCCCCTTCCCCAGTTCCCCAACACTGTTCCCCTCCCCCAATTCCCCAATAAAATCTTTAAAAAAAAAAGAATATTCATAACAGCACTATGTGCAGGCAAACCTAAACTGAAACTACCCAAATGTCCATCTACAGTATAATGTGATATAGTTATATAATAGAAAACTGTGACAATGAAAATAAACTATTGTTACAGGCAAAACAGTTGAATCTAACATACCAAAGAAAAGAGAGCCAACTGAAAGAATTAGAGGGAACAGTGCCTGCTTCTTTAGGAGGCGAATGCCTTATCCATTAGGCTACTGGATGCCTGCTTCTTTATATGAGACCAAGAATAGTGCCTGCTCCCACCAGCCATACTAGAAAAACTCAATTCATGGGGCATTGGACAGCATACACAGGAAGATCTTGCCTTAGTAGCTGGTGAATAATTAGCTCTAAACTGAATATTGCTCCAGATCTGCCTAACAAGTCATAAAAGCAAGACCAGAAAGGATCAAAACATCTTCCAAGTAACTGCATCCCAGAAAAAGACCTAGAAACTATATGTGAATAAAAAAAAAATTCAACCCTCAATAAGATAAAATTCACAATGTCTAGCATCCAAAGATTATCAGGCAGGAAAACATAACTCACAATGAGAGGAATATCAATCATTGAAACAAACTCAGAATTCACACAGATGTATGAGTTATTCCACATTTTCAAAAAATTAGCAACATGGGAGATAATAAAGTCACCCAAATTGTATTGCATAGAAAACAATGAATAGAAAAATACACTGGACGAGCTAACCAGTGTATTCAACATTGCAGAAGAAAAGATTAATGAACTCAAAGTACAACAATAGAAACTATTCAAAATGAAATACACAGAGACAAAAATCCAAAAAAATTAATGTATCTGAGGGATCATAGGTCAAATGGACTAACCTAAGAGTAACTGGAATCCTGTGGAATGATGGGGGGACAGAAAAGAATAACTGAAGACATAATGGCTGAAAACTTTTCAAACAAAACAATAAATGTGCAGCTCCAAATAAACTCCAAGAAGCTACGTGAAGAAAATTACATCAAGGCACATCATAATAAGATTGCTCAAAATCAGTGATAAAGAGAAAATCTGAAAAGCAGCCAGAGGAAAAAAGACATGTATGCAGGAAGAAAGAAAAGGATGACATCAGATTTCTTGTCAGAAAATGCAAGTTAGAATATAGTGGAAAACATCTTTAAAGTACTGAGAAAATTCCATACCCTGCAAAATTTTCTTGGGAAAAAAAGCAAAATAAAGAAAATTTCATACCTATAAAAGAAAAAAATCATCCCCAACAGATCCACATACAAGAAATATTAGAGGACATCCTTCAGGTTGGAAAAATTAAAAACAATTTTTTTAGGGCCGGCCAAGTGGCACATTGGTTAAGAGCTGGTTTGGGATGCCAGTGGCCCCGGTTCGGATCCCACATATGAGGGCCAGTGACACTGCCCTCTACAGCTAACAACAGCTCCACCTGCAGCTGGGCTGTGCGAGCCCCAGCAATGGTGTAGGCTGCAGCCCCTGCTGCAGTGGGCTGCCATAGGCTACAGTGAATGGCGGGCAGCCAGTGTGAGCGGCTGCCAGCCAGTGTGAGCTGACAACAGCCGCCGTGAGCAGCCGTCCAGAGGCCGGTGACTGATATGCCTCACCCGAGAAGAGCGCAATGAGGATACCAACATGGGACAGTGAAGCAATGTCCTCCACAACTAGACTGAAGAACAAAAAGACAGCAACTTGTCTGTTCCTTTTACCTGATTCCCCAATGCTATTCCCTTCCCCCAATTCCCCAATAAAATCTTTGAAAAAAAACCCCAAAAAACAAAAAAACCATTTTTTTAATGAGATACAATTCGCATAACAAAATGCACTATTTTAAACTATTTTACAGTATACAACTAAGTAGTTTTTTAAAAAATTATATTTACAATGTTGTGCAAGTGCCACCAATATTTAATTCAGAAAATTTCTGTCACTCTAAAAAGAAATTCTGTATTTCCCAGTACCCCTCTTCCTCCATCCCCTGGCAACCACTAAACTACTTTCTGTTTCTATAGACCTGCCTGTTCTGGACATTTCATCTTAATGGAATCATATAATATATGGCCCTTTGTGTCTGGCCACTTTCACTTAGCATAACATTTTCAAGGTTCATCCATGTTGTAGCATGCATCATTACTTAATTCCTTTTTTATGGATGAATAATATTCCATTGCATGGTCTATTAGTTACTCAAGCTGCCATAACAAAATATCAGACTGGATAGCTTAAACAACAGAGGTCCATTTTCTCACAGTTATGTAGGCTAGAAGTCCAAGATCAAGGTCCTGTCAGGGTTGGTTTGTGGTGAGACCTCTCTTCCTGGCTTACAGGCAGCTATCTGCTGTGTCGTGTGCACAGGAAGAGAGTTCTGATGATCTCCCCTCAAGTAAGGATAGCAACCCTATAGGATTAAGGCCCCACCCTTAGGATCTCATTTAACCTTAATTACTACCCCAAAGGCCCAATCTCCAAACACATCCACATTGGGGTAGTTAGGGCTTCAGTATATGAATTTTGAGGGGGACACAATTCAGTCCATAACACATGGATATACCAAAGTTTCTTCATTCATCAATTGGTAGGCATTTGGGTTGGTTCCACTTTCTGATTATTACGAATAATGCTGCTATGAACATTCTTGCATAGGCTTTTTTGTGGACATATGTTTCCAATTCTTTTGGTTATATGCCTCTGAGTTGAATTGCTGGGTCATATGGTAATTTTATATTTAATCTTTTGGGGAACTGCCAAACTGTTTCCAGTGCAGCAGTGGCTGTACCACTTGATATTATTCTCAATAGCAATGTATGAAGGTTCCAGTGTCTCCATATCCTCACCAGCACTTGTTACTGTCTCTAAAAAAATTTTAAAAAAAGTGTATATATATTTTATGTATACATTTATATATACTATACACACATATCTCCATCTTTGCAGGTATGAAGTGGTATCTCATTGTGGTTTTGGTTTTTATTTGCATTTCCCTAATGAATGATGATGTTGAACATCATTTCATATGCTTATTGGTCCTTTGTATATCTTCTTTGGTGAAACATCTATTTAAATTATTTGCCCATTTTTAAATTGGGTTGTTTGTCCTTTTGTTGTTGAGTTGTAGTTCTTTATATATTGTGGATACTAGGTTCTTATGAGGTGTATGATTTACACATATTTGCTTTCATTCTGTGGTTTGTTTTTTTTTCACTTTCTTGATAATGTCCTTTGATACACAAAGTTTATTATTTTGATGAAGCCCAATTCATCTATTTTTTTCTTTTGTTGTTTGTGGACTTGGTGTCATATCTAAGAATCCAGTGCCAAACAAAATAATAATCTAAATAACTCAACGAACTCCAAGCAGAAGTAACATGAGAAAAATTACATGAAGGCACAAGCTCATGCCAGGCTCATGAAGATTTACTCCCGTGTTTTCTTTTAAGAGTTTTACCATTTTAGTTCTTAAATATGTGTCTCTTTTTCATTTTAAGTTGAAATTTTGTATACAGTATCAAGTAAGGTTCCAACTTCATTCTTTTCCTTGTGGCTCCAGTTGTTTCTGCACCAATTGTTGGAGACTCTTCTTCCCCCATTGAATGGTCTTGGCATCCTTGTTGAAAATCAATTGGCCATAGATATGTGGGTTTATTAATTATTTTTTATTGTATTCCATTGATCTGAATGTTTTTGTTTTGTTTTGTTTTTGAGGGCAGTTTCACTGGCCCTCATGTGGGACCGAACTGGGGCCGCTGGCTTCCTAAGCCAGCGCTTAACCACCGTGCCACTCGGCCGGCCCCAGTCTGTATGTTTGTTCTATGCCAGTACCACACTGTTTCTATTACTGTGGCTTTGTGTTGAGTTTTAAAATTGTGAAGAATGAATCCTCCAACTTTGTTCTTTTTTAATATTGTTTTGAATATTCACGGTAGTTTGTATTTCCACACAAATTTCAGGATCAGCTTGTCCATTTCTGCAGAAAAGTCAGTTGGAATTTAGATAAGGATTACATTCAACCTGTAGATCTATTTGGGGAATATTGCCATCTTAACAATATTAAGTCTTTCAATCCATAAACACAGATGTCTTTCCATTTCTTTAGGTCTTCACTAATTTTTTTTTTTTTTTCCCGAGGGCAGTGTCACTGGCCCTCATATGTGGGACCCGAACCGGGGCCACTGGCTTCCCAAACGAGCGCTTAACCACCATGCCACTTGGCCGGCCCATATGTCTTCACTAATTTTTAATAATGTTTTATAGTTTTCGGTGTTCTTGCACTTCTTTGGTTAAGTTTATTCCTAAATATTTTATTCTTTTTGATGATGTTATAAATGGATTGCTTTCTTAATTTCATTTTCAATTGTTTGTTGATAGAGGCTGGAAGAATTTTGAGAAGCATGATAGAGAAGGCATGAATTGCCTTGAACAGACTTAGTAGAAATCTGGATTTGGAGGATGATGTAGGGGAGGGCTCAGAAGGCAATGAGGAACATTTTATTAGGAAGTGGAAGAAGGGAGATGCTTGCTATTTGGTGGCAGAAATATTAGTGAAATGGTCTCCTGTGGCCATGTGAAAAGCAGAACTTTTTTTTTTGTAAAGATTTTATTGGGAAATTGGGGAAGGGGAACAGACAAGTTGCTGTCCTTTTTGTTCTTCAGTCTAGTTGTGGAGGACGTCGCTTCACTGGCCCAAGTTGGTATTACCATTGCATTCTTCCCAGGTGAGGCAGTCGCTCACTGGCCACTGGGGGGCCAGTCACAGTGGCTCAAGGCAGCTCACAAAAGCTCACGCTCCCTGCCGGCCAGCCCCACTGTAGCCTATGTCGTGGCCAGCTACTCACGGCAGCCCAGCTCCAGGTCAAGCTGTGGTTCACCATGTTAGCTCTAGAGGACGCAGTGTCACTGGCCCTCATATGTGGGATCTGAACTGGGGTCCTGCTGCTCAGAGCTGGTGTCCCAAGCCAACTCCTAACCAACGCGCCATTTGGCCGGCCCGAAAAGCAGAAGTTTTTTGTTGTTTTATTTGTTTTTTTTTTTTTGAGGGCAGTGTCACTGGCCCTCATATGTGGGACTGAACCGGGGCCGCTGGCGAAAAGCAGAACTTTTAAGAGATGATCTTGGTTATATAACTAAGGAGATTTCCAATCAAAGTGTTGAAAGTGAGGCTGATTTTTTTTCATGCTGCTTATAATAAAACAGACAAGAAAGATAAGTTTAGGGAAAAGCTATTAAACATAATTAAACCAGGATTTGATGATTTTGGAGATTCTTAGTCTCTCTAGATGGCAAAATATTCTAAATGAAAGAAGACTGTCAGACCCCCAAAATTCTACTGGCAGGAGGCAGCATGATAAAAACTAAGCTACAGACATATGCTACCTTTCATTAAAAAGGAAGGATCACTCAGAAGGTGAAGCCAAGAGCCCAGAGGGTGGAACAGATAGCTGAGAGGATTTTTTTCCAGGCCTTGAAACTTATAAAAGGAACTCCCAGTATTTTTCCAGCTGGGTTTCAGAGTTGATATGGACCCATGGCAGAAGAAAGCTGCCATGACTACTACAGCTACAAGAAACTGGATGCTTCCAAGAATACACAGACAAGGATGTGGATTCTTTCCTAGTTGAGCCTCTACATGAGAACCCAGCCCTGGCTGACACGTTAATTGAGGCCTTTTGAGATTCTAAGTAGAGGACTAGCTAAGCCATTCCTGGACTTATGACCCACAAATCTGTAAGATAATAAATGTGTGTTTTCTGAAGCTGCTAAGTTTTTGATACATTTTTTGTGCAACATAGAAAACCAATACAAACAGTTCTTAAAAAGCCCCCAAAATTCTTGTGCACTAGTGTTCATAACATCTTTACATGTAATAGTCCAAAACTGAAAACAACCCAAATGTCCATCAGCAGATAAATGGATAAAAAATTATGGAACAATGGAATACTACTCAGCAATAAAAAGGAATAAATAATTGATACACGCAAGGACATGGATGAATCTCAAAACGACCATGCTGAGTGAAGAAGCTGATAAAAGAAGAATAAATATCATATGATTCCATTTATATGAAATTCTACAAAATAAAATCTAACTGATAGTGACAGAAAGCAGATTAGTTGTCACTTGGGGATGTTGGGTCAGGCAGGGGCAAGAGGGAGGGATCGCAAAAGTGATCCCTTTTGGGGGTGATGGATATGTTCACTGTATTGGTGTTTCAGGGTTTCATGAGTGTATACACATAGGTTAACTTATCAAATTATACACTTTATATATGATTTATTATTTATCAGTTATTTATTTATTTATTTTTTTGAGGGCAGTGTCACTGACCCTCATATGTGGGACCCGAACCGGGGCCGCTGGCATCCCAAGCCAGCGCTTAACCACCGCGCCACTCAGCAGGCCTCACTTTTTTTGTTTGTTTGTTTGTTTGTTTATCAGTTATTTTTAATAAAGCAGTTTAAAAATGTATTTGCCAGTTGCACAGGTTTTTTTCTTACAAATAATTATATTAAAAAAGGAAGCATAATCTTGGTCTAGGCATCAGAGACTAGGCCTTGTTACTCATCCACTCATTCTCAAATATTTTCTAAATTTTTCTTTGTTTCTATGGGAAACACAAATATGAATCTTTTGAACTCATGAAGCATATAATCTAATAGACTGGTTAGGGTTTGGAAATCCTAGACAATTATTTTTTTTACATTCCCGTTTTCACAAAGATCCTTACCAGAAGCAAACCCCTCCCAGTGACTACGTGTCAACTGTTCCATACAGCTCAGGACCTGGCCCCATATGTCATCAAACATGTAGGCAAGGACATCCTCTTTCATGCAGTGAAATGGAGCAATGGGAGGGTACCCTGATTTTTGTTTTTCTGGAGTTGCTTCGGATTTCTTTCCAGGAAACGCCTCTTTCCTGTAACAGAAGCAAAAAGAAAAGACTTCATGGTTATTCTTCACTGAATGTCCACCACTGTCCTTTGTGCTTCTTAGGTGTGTGATGTGTGCCCGGTTACCCTCCCCTCCCCTTAATATATTAATAGTAATATATTAAACTGCCTTGCGAACTAAGGGAATTCTCAACAGAGGAGATTGTATTTCCCTTTTTACCCCTATCCCATCCCACTACTCTGCCAAAAAATAGAGCAAGAAAAAGAAGAGAGAGAGTCACTATAATTTTTTGACCTTACTTAGATGGGCATTTCAATTGAACAGCAATTATGCACACAGAAATAAGCTTTTTGTTGTAATTGGTAACATTTAGATTAATATTAATGTGACACATATCATGATGTGCATGTAACTGATTATACCACATAATTATTTAAGGCAATGATTCATTAGGAAAACAGTCCATGTAGATTATTAAAATACTTTTACTAATCCAAATAAACATTTGGTAATTGGCTAGAAAAGAAAAGGAGGGGAGCCCAACAGCACAGGAAGCTACTCTGAGGCTCTCCTGGAAACTGTGTATCTATAACCCAGAAACTTCCAGTTGGCCAAATCTGTCTCTTCTCTGGCAGGGAATGCCAATAGCCCCAGAATTCAGGGGGAATCCTAGCTGATAGATGTATTATAAACTAAGTAAAAGCAAATTCTGGCACTGGCTTGGGGTAGGGAGAAAAACCTCCCAGCCTCTACCGTGACAGTTACCCCTAGGGCAGCAGAGGTCTCAAGAACTAAATAGGAAACTGTGGGCAGCAAAGGGTGCTGAGAGTCAGAGACTCTTTGTTGCTCCTTTCCTGAGGAAGAGCAGATAAGGTTTTAGTTTTAGCTTTACCTCAGACGAATCTTTAAACTACTCTGATTCTTACCTATCGTGTAAAGGGGGTAAATAATATCTATGTCACCGGACTACCGTCAGAATACAGTAAGAATAGGTATAAATAAGCATTATTAATTATAAAGTCTGTGCTGAATATAAAGTTTTTATGTAAATTGTATACACCTTTTTCAAATAGGATTAATGTATATGAAGTTCACACCTCTTCAACTGCTTGTATGAAAAGTTTCAGTGTTTTCTTGAGTTACTGGTGAAATTTACAAAAGATAAAATCAAACTATGTGGAGAAAAAAATTAACTCATTTAAAAATGTTTAATCTCAGGGCCGGCCAAGTGGCGCATTGGTTAAGAGCTGGTTTTGGGATGCCAGCGGCCCCGGTTCGGATCCCACATGAGGGCCAGTGACACTGCCCTCCACAGCTAACAACAGCTCCACCTGGAGCTGGGCTGCGAGCCTCGGCGACGGTGTAGGCTGCAGCCCCTGCTGCAGTGGGCTGCCATAGGCTACAGTGAGTGGCCGGCAGCCAGCGTGAGCTACCAATAGCTGCAGTGAGCGACATCCAGATGCCGGCGACCGATCTGCCTCATCTGGGAAGAGCCCAGTGATGATACCAACATGGGCCAGTGAAGCAACATCCTCTGCAACTAGACTGAAGAACAAAAAGACAGCAACTTGTCTGTTCCCCTTCCCCAATTCCCCAACGCTGTTCCCCTCCCCCAATTCCCCAATTTAAAAAAAATCTTTAAAAATAAAAAATGTTTAATCTCAGGAAGAGGCAAATGACATGTGCAGGAAGAAAATACACAGGTAAGCCTGGTATGTGGAAGCAATAGGAATTTATATCGACTAAGCACATGAACTCTGATACCTGAGAAGTAATAAAAATTAGTAACAGAAAGTGACATAATTAATTATAGGTAATATTGGTAGTATACTTCAGAAAAAGTAGATAATACATAAAATAAGAGAGGAGTAAAAAACTTAAAAGATATAATACTCACGTATCTGTGTGGTCGAATGCTAGGTATTCCTCTATTATTCCTTCAGAGAAGATTATACAGTCTTCCTCTTCCTTTTCCATAGAACACAAGTTGGGGGATTTGGCAATGGAAGATGCTTTATGAACATAAGAAGAAAAGTGTAACTTCTTTCCCCTAATACCAAATCTGGGGGAGAAAAAAGCAAATGTTAATTATGTACAACATAAACAGTTATCACAGCAACTCAGTCACACAAGTTTCAGCTCAAAGTGCCCTGTTTTGAAACCAAAATAACAATTTATACATTAATTCATTTTCATGTAGTTTGTTATAAATATGGTGTTTAAATTTAGTAAAAAAAGAAGAACTGAACGCTAACCATGTTCTAGGCACTGTGCTAGGTATTAAAGATAAAAAGAAGATACCGTATTTTGTGTTCATTGTACCACTTGCCTCTTGCCTAGGAACGCCTCAAGAATAGAGACAGGACCAAATACCTTGCTTAGTACATTTGAGATCTGAAAGAAAGCTGGTGTAGGAGGATTAGTGAATGAGAGAGAAGATAAAAATAGAGATGTAGTCTGGGGCCAGCTTATGATATAATTTTAGATTTTTATTATAAATTCAATGGAAAGCTGCTGAATATTTTTAAGTGGGAGACAGAAAGGATCAACCTTGAATTTTAAAGGGAAAATATGATATAATGTAGAGGGGCAAGAATGGATATAATTTGAAATGTTATTTTTGTAGAAAGTCTCAGTATTTAATAAATCTCATATCTTATGGCAACATAATTTATTAAACTGAAAAAATAGAAATAAATTCATGACATATTTTTCCACACTTCTTACTACAAAAAGTGGCAAGATAGCATCAGCACCACCAACTTATATACACCCTCACTACACAAATTTGGTTCTCAAATACTATTAGCCTCTCAAAGGAATTAGGTCTCCTTGAATTTTAGCTGATTCCATGTCTCAAAGGAAGAAAAAATTAGGATAGGCCTGGAACATCCTGCTGTAACCAGGAAGCAAGAACACAGTCAAGACAAAGGAACTAGCTTGATATGGCCAAGTTGTAACAATTAAAGCATCAATAATAATTATGGTTAATTAAAACATATAAAGATTTTGAAATGCTATGAGTACATAATGGTACTCAAGAGAGAAAACATCAAGTATGGACAAAATAGTAGTTACATGAAAGTAAATATCATGGATTATGTTTAATTTGTTATTGCTTTCCACAAGTAGTGGTATGCTAATATCGCTGGGTAATTTGTTTCATCTAAGTATATATCTGGTTATAAAGTATAGATAGGTATTTGTTTTATCTGTACTATAGTAAAGAAAAGTAATTACTAAAAACTAAGTCAAATAGCCCAGAAAAGCAAAACCAAAGATAAGAAGGGCCAATCAGCAGTGATGGTTGCAGGTAGAAACGAAAGAAAGGTTTGTAGTATGTTGCAGAATGATGATTTAGCCCCTCGGAGGAGCTAACTGCTCAGGTTTGATTCTTTATTTGCTTGGAGATGAAATCTCTAAATGGAACTACTACTTATAATTATAAAATAATGTACATATAAAGTTTATACTAACAAATTAGAGAAATATATTGTAATGCCAGCAGATGAATTATGTAACCTTGGTCAGTGAGAATTAAAGAATGCATCATTTCAGTGGGAGACATTAGTTTGTAAAAATCTAAAGTTTATATAAAAGGAGTAAACTTAAATGGGTTATTGATGTAATATGTGAGGTTTAAATTTAAAAAGAAAGCTTGGCCTAGTGACCAGAAGCTTGAGTTTAAATCACTTTGAGAAAGCAAACAAATCCCATTTCTGACCAAAAATCAGTTAGTTGATAACCCAGATCCCATAACCCTAAGTGGCTTAAGGCAGTAACATTTTGCTTTATGGTTTGGTGAAATTACTACAAGCAAAAAAGGCATCAAGGGCCGGCTGAGTGGCGCGATGGTTGAGTGCTGGCTTGGGACGCCAGCGGCCCCGGTTCAGGTCCCACATATGAGGGCCAGTGACACTGCCCTCAAAAAAAAAAAAAAAAAGGCATCAAAAGCAAGTATTACTACAACTCTTAGATGTAAATAAGTAAAACTATAGTCTTAGGAAAAAGTGTAGGAATAAGTAAAAAAAAATCATTCAAAAGTATGATATTTTACAAAAGATTTAAAGGTAGCATAGGTTTTGAAATAAATTTGTGTGTATTTTATTATTTAAAGAGTTTGAGTTGTTCAAAAGAATTACCCATTTTAACTAATATATCACCCCTTTTAAGCTAAAAAACGAATAGCAGTTTAATTTCTGTAAAGAGATTAAGATGTAATTAATATTATATGTTTAAACAAAATCACTTTTTAGGGCTGGCCGAGTGGCATGGTGGTTAAGCGCTGGCTTGGGAAGCCAGCGGCCCCGGTTTGGGTCCCACATATGATGGCCAGTGACACTGCCCTCAAAAAAAAAAAAAAAAAAAAAAAAAGGAGAGAAAAATCACTTTTTAAAATTTTTTGAAAAAAATTTCAAGGTCTGTTTCTTAGACCACTAAATTTCTTTAAACCAGTCTATCTGGTTTAAATTTATTCCAAGAGGGAAGTACCTGTATCTGTGTGTGTGTGTGTGTGTGTGTGTGTGTGTGTGTGTAAATCTGTGTAACAAAAACATCCTTAAACCCAAGGGAATGTCTTACTTTTTGAACAAAAAAATTTACAACAAAATTTAATATGCACAAGATTATGGTTAGTTTTACAGAATTTGCTATGTTTGATTAAATACCAATTAGTAGGAAAAAGTATTTTAATTCCTTTGTATAACTGGTAGAATATAATACTTGGGCATTTGGATACATAAATACTTACATATTAGAATACTTACATAGTAGAATCTCTTTCTTGAGACAGTGTTGCCTCATGTGAAGCTGAAATACCAGAAGGGGATCTAGGATAGAGTCCATAACCTTCACTTGGAGTGATTATCTGCCTACCCAGAATCCTTCAAAGTGAACATAAAAAGGACTAGTAAGCACCTTCACTGGGCATACATACAAAATGTAGATATTTTTGGAACAAATCTGATGGTTCTACTACATATAAGTCCAATACACACTTAGTCTGATACTGATTAGGAATGATTCTTAACATGAGTTTTCTCTCTGCCATGTGAGGACACAATAAGAAGGTGGCCATCTGCAAGCCAGGAAGAGAGCCCTCACCAGAACCTGACTGCTGGCACTCTGATCTCAGACTGTGAGAATAAACTTCTGTTGTTTAAGAAAAAAACAAAAAAGATTTTAAGAGAAAATGTGAATACAGAAATACCTTATCACAGTTATCTCTCTCTTCCATAGAATAGACATGGAAAAGAGAAAGCTTTAGTCGCCCCCCAAAAGCTCAAGGAAACTGAGCAAACATTTGTAATTTGCCCTCCATCCTCTATAATAATCTTCATTAAATCTGCCAAAATGAGTGAAAGCCAGGCCAAATTAGTGAAAACCATGAGTTATATTCTTAAGAACATGAAGCTTTATAAATTTTAAGTATGAGTAGTAAGTGCACTGAAACAGTTTCTAAGAGAAGATTCCTAATAGCTTATGTCTGCTTTCAACTTATTTACTTGTAAATAAGAGTGTAAACAAATACATTTTATGACCCTCCTGTTCAAAAGAAGGACCCTTTGGACAGCCATAGTACATAGATTTCAGCTACTAGTATAGAAATTATTTTACTGGATTAGGACTTGTTGTTAGTTATGAAAACTCCAAGAAACTTCCATCAACTTGAGTTTTCTCTCAACTGGGACTTTATACTGTATGGACTTATTTCCAGTCATCAACACCATACCCATAAAGATTCAGAATACAAGCTTTTTTGGAAATCTGCTTTTCAAATTTTAATATTAGTCATGAATACAAGTTAACTCTAGGGCTTCAATACCTGAGGTGAGGAAAACTACACGTCCACTGTTGGCACTCTTCTTGTAGACTCTTGGTATGTACGCTCAACTTCTGCTCATACAAGAGCTCGTCAATGGCTGTGAACATTGCCTGGACTTTTTCAGTGGCATTTTGATCAAGTTCCTAGGAGAAAATAACACCCCAAAATATTTAAGTGAGCTTCAATCTCTTAAAAATCATAGAGGTTGAAAGCAATCAGATTTTGTTTTGTTTTCAGTATTTGATCCATTTGCAATATTTGGTCCAGGGGCCAGCCAAGTGGCGTGGTGGTTAAGAGCTGACTTGGGAAGCCAGTGGCCCGTTTGAGTCCCACATATCAGGGCCAGTGACACTGCCCTCAAAAAAAAAAAAAAAAAAGGAAATATTTGATCCATGTTGAATTTCCACAAAAGAAAAGTTAAGTTGGTGTTTTCAGATCTTAGAATATTCAGATGTGCTCCCTATTTCTATCTAAAGAAAGTTTATAGAAATACCTACTTTACTAAAGTAACATTTTCTTCATAATAAAAATACTGTATTGTAATCATTTTGAAAAATCCAGAAAAGTATAAAGAAAAAATAAAAATTACCAATAATTAATTCTACCATTCTAAGATAATGGTTGCTGGGCCGGCCGAGTGGCGTGGTGGTTAAGCGCTGGGTTGGGAAGCCAGTGGCCCCAGTTCGGTCCCACATATGAGGGCCAGAGACTCTGCCCTCAAAAAAAAAAAAAAAAAAGTCTAAGATAATGGTTGCTAATTTTAGTATAGTTTCTTGGTGCTATGCCATTTTTTTTTTGGAGCTTAAGGTAGACAATCAGTATATATATATATATATATATATAGAGAGAGAGAGAGAGAGAGAGAGAGAGAGAGTAATGCCTTGGTTTGCGAGCATAATTCATTCCGGAAATAAACTACTTGTATTGCAAGACATTGCTCTTTTACCAAGTTAAAATGCATTATTAGGTTTTTGCCATTATAAGTAATGGCACAAACCGCTATTACTTTTGCACCAACTTAATAGAAATGTTTGCTCATCTTGTGGAACACTCGTAAATCAAGTTACTCGCAATCCAAGGTTTTACTGTATATATTTGTAGTCTGCATTTTTTCACTTGACAATTTAGGTTGTATCTTTGCCCTATATAATGTATCTTTTAGCAGCAGCCAAAGGGATGGCTAGAAAGGGTGAATCTGAGCATGTGACCATGTTATCTGATTCTCTGCTTACTCTCTACTTCATTTGTTTATGTATCCTTTTACATTCCAGTGTAAGAAATGTTATACCTTCTTTTAAAAGTATAAGATGAAAAATATGTATTTTTACTCTAAGAATGAAAGTCAGCTTCTGCACAATAAAAAGGGCTTGTTAGGTAGATATAGAGGTTAACTGTAAAAACAATACAAATATATATTTTAAAATTTCTTTTTGTTTTCAAGCTCTGGGTGGGGAGGGTGTGAGATGAGACTTTCCTATTCTTTACTGTTAAATATTTATCTACTTAAATTCTACTTATGTCAACTTTCTTTTGCTAGTACTTGCCTGTTATAACTTTTTCCATCCCATAATTTCAACATTGGGGTGTCTTTCCATTTTTGACATGTTTCTTTAAATAACATGTAGCTGGATTTTTAAAATCCAGTTTAAGAGTATCTGTTATTATGTAAATTTTATACACTTAAGATTTTATTGGGGAGTTGGGGAAGGGGAACAGCCAAGTTATTGTCCTTCAATCTTAGTTGTGGAGGGCGCAGCTAGCTCAGCTCCAAGTGCAGTCGCCATCCAGCTGCCCAACGGCAGCTCGCGGGCACTCAGCTCAAGGTGCCATGTTTAATCTTAGTTGCGGGCAGGTGTAGCTCACCATCCCATGCGGGAGTCGAACCGGCAACCGTGTTGTTAGGGCCATGTGCTCTCACCAGCTGAGCCATCCTGCCACCTGTTAGCAGCTCAGCTGTGGCTCAGTTCAGGTGCAGCTCACTGGCCCATGTGGGAATTGAACCAGCGACCCTGTTGCTCAGAGCTCACGCTCTTTTTTTATTAAAGATTTTACTGGGGAATTGGGGGAAGGGGGACAGTGTTGGAGAATCGGGGAAGGGGAACAGACAAGTTGCTGTCTTTTTTTTGTTGTTCTT
This sequence comes from Aselliscus stoliczkanus, assembly GCA_033961575.1. Taxonomy (NCBI): domain Eukaryota; kingdom Metazoa; phylum Chordata; class Mammalia; order Chiroptera; family Hipposideridae; genus Aselliscus; species Aselliscus stoliczkanus. The sequence continues at coordinate 134,025,968 of CM066729.1, forward strand.
CAGTCTAGTTGGGGAGGACGTTGCGTCACTGGCCCATCTTGGTATCATTGCGCTGTTCCTGGATGAGGCAGATCGGTCGCCAGCCTCTGGATGGTCGCTCCCTGCAGCTATTGTCTGCTCACTGCAGCTATTGGCAGCTCACGCTGGCTGCCGGCCACTCACTGTAGCCTATGGCAGCCCACTGCAGCAGGGGCTGCAGCCTACACCATCGCCGGGGCTCACAGCCCGGCTCCAGGTGGAGCTGTTGTTAGCTGGAGAGGGCAGTGTCACTGGCCCTCATATGTGGGATCCGAACCGGGGCTGCTGGCATCCCAAGCCAGCTCTTAACCAATGCGCCTCTTGGCCGGCCCCAGAGCTCATGCTCTTAACCAGCTTAGTTGTTTGGGCGGCGCTATATCTCAATTTTTAAAAATAAAAAATAGAAAAGGAGAACAAAGATAATGAGACACACAGTGAGGACAGAATCCATAGAACCTGATGTCTGTTCTACAAGAGAGGTGGTTGTGATGATGAAATCCAAGCCTTCTATTCTGGGTGGTGATAGAAAGGAAGATGCTAGTAATAATAGTGAACATTTATCAAATAAAATATTCTTAACTGAGAAGATCTCAAAGGTCCTTATACTAATTAACCAATCTCTGTCACATCTTTTTTCATTTAACTTTGTATTTTGACCAATTTTAGACTTAGTATCACATCATATCAGTTGATAAAGCAGGAGAAGTAAACACTTAGGACTTCTCAGGAAACATTCTTACCAGTGTTTTTCAAGCTTTAGGACCATGTGGATCATTAAATCAATTTAAAATGTTATGAAATAATACCAAAAAAGTGAAATAGAATGAAGCAGAACAGAATGTAAAATATCATAGTGATCACTCATATAAAGGTTATTACTTTGTGGAATTTTATCTTTTGTTTTATGTACATGCACTGGGTTGCATTGTCAACCACATGCCTTAATGTGAGTTGCAGTTTAAAAAGTTTGAAAGCCACTGACCAAGAAAATGCCCAACAAGCCATCTTTTTAATCTAAACTCTCCCTACTCCAGTTACAGGATTAGAGTATTGACAGGAACAGAAAGGGATGTAGGGGCTTGAGGCATCTTTCATCAGTTTGACAGTGAATGGGAGAGAATCCAATTATATAAAACAAATTTTTTTCTTTTTATATTAGTTTCAGGTGTACAAAAACAACATAATGATTAGACACTTATACCCCTCACAAAGTGATAGCCCCCATCAAGTCTACTACCCCGCTGACATCTTATGTAGCTGTTACAATACCATTGACTATATTCCCTATGCTGTACTTTACATCCTGTGACTACACACACAAACACGTGTACGTGAGGTCAATTCAGTTCTTGAAATCACCCTAGAAAAAGTGCTACAGACCTCACTGCTGAATATCACTACGGTCACCTTTGAAGTACTCCCCTTGGGAAGCTATGCATTGATGTCAGCGCCTAGTCCACCCTTCAAAGCAATTTTGGAATTCTTTTTTGGAATGGTCATCAGAGCTGTCGTAGTATGACACTTGATGTCCTGAATGTCATCATAATGTCTTCCTTTCAATATTTCCTTTATCTTTGGGTAAAGAAAGAAGTCACTGGGGGCCAGATCAGGTGATTAGGGAGGGTGTTCCAATACAGTTATTTGTTTACTGGCTAAAAACTCCCTGTCAGACAGTGCCGTGTGAGCTGGTTGGTACATTGTCATGATGCAAGAACCATGAATTGTTGGTGAAAAGTTCAGGTCCTCTAACTTTCTCATGCAGCCGTTTTAGCACTTGCAAATAGTAAACTTGGTTAACTGTCCAGTTGGTGCAACATCACAATAAATAATCCCTCTGATATCAGAAAAGGTTAGCAACATCGTTTTGACTCTTGATTTGCACTGACGGAACTTTCTTGGTCGTGGAGAATTGGCTGACTTCCATTGTGCACTTTGACGCTTTGTTTCACAGTCTTATTGGTACACTCATGTTTCATCACCAGAGATAACAGGGCCAAAAACATCGTCTTCTCCAAAAGGTCTCGGCAAACTTCAACTCTCCCTTGCTTTTGTTCATCAGTGAGCTCCTTCAGGATCATTTTTGCACACCTTTCTCATGCCAAGATTTTCAGTTAAGATTTTCCTAACTGTTTTTCAATCGATGTTTACTTGGTCTGCTATGCTTCTCGCAGTCAACTGACAATTTTGATGCACAATTCAATGAATTTTTGCAATGTTTTAATCAGTTCTGCTCATTACTGGCCGCCCTGATCTCTCTGTTCATCTCCCCTTCTCTCCCCTCAGAAAAACGTTGAATCCATTTGTACACTGCTGTTTTCTTCATGGCATCATTCCCATAAACTTGGACTAACATGTCCTGGATTTCACTTCCTGTCTTGCCAAGTTTAACAAGAAATTTAATGTTTGTTTGTTGCTCTAATTCAACCTCCGACATATTCACGACGGCAAACAAAAACACGCAACATCAATAATGAATGCCACTCAGCAAGACACCACCACACATTGACACGAACGCAGCTGTGAACACTGATATACCAAGGTTATGAAACCTTACCGAGCTGTTTGTACAGTGCTGCCAATGTAAGCACACGGTGGCAAGTTTGCAAACTTAATTGTCAGCCCTGTATCAGCACTTCTTTCCTTTTAATGGTTGAATAGTATTACTTTATATAAATATACCACATTTACAATTGAGTTTTATAAATTGATCTGACGTACTGTGGCTTTCCAGAACTCATTTCTTAGTTCTAGTAAATTTGGGGGACTGGGATGGAGGAGTGCGACTTTTATAGGATTTTCTATGTCATGCCATCTGTGAATGAAGATAGTTTTATTTATTCCTTTCCAATGTGAATGTCTTTCATGTAATTTTGTGTATTGCACTTACTTGAACCTCCAGTATAATGCTGAATAAAAGTAACAGGAGTAGGTATACTTGCCTAGTTACTGATCTTAAGAGAAAAATATTGTCTTCTCATTACAATGTTAGCTGTAAGTTTTTCTTAGATGCCCTTTGTCAGGTTGAAGTTCTCTTTTATTTCCAGTTTTTTGAGAGATTTTAATCATGAATGGGTGTTGGATTTTTGTCAAATGCTTTTTCTGGGTCTTGAGATGATCATGTCATTTTGTCCTTTATTTCATTATTATGACGCATTAAATTAACTTTCTAACGTTGAACCAGCTATGCATTCCCATGATAAATCCCACTTGATCAGGGCAAATAATCCCTTTATGTTGCTAGATTTGGTTTGCTAATAATTAACTTTTGTGTCTAATTTCAGGAAGGATACTAATTTGTAGTGTTCTCTTCTTGTGATGACTTCGGTACAGGGTAATACTTGTTTCATAGAATGAGTTAGGAACTGTTGCCTGTTTTCTGAAAGATTGGTATTATTTCTTCTTTAAAAATTTAAGTGTATGTAGAAATACAATTGGTTTTTTAAAATATTGATCTTCTATCCTATGGCCTTCTTTAACTCATGTATTAGCTACAATGAGTCTTGTTTGTTTATTCTGCAGATTCTTTAGAATGTTTTACATACAGAATTTGTTTCTTATGATGTCTTTGTCTGGCTTTGGTATCAGGGTAATACTGGTCTCATGGAATGAATTGGGAAGTGTTCCTCTAGTTTTTGAAGAAGTTTATGAAAGATGGTTATTATTTATTCTTTAAATGTTTAGTAGAATTTACTAATGAAGCCATCTGTGCCTGTGCTCTTCTTTGTAGGATTTTTAATTACTACTTGTAATTCTTTAAACAGTATAGATCTACCATATGAATTTTAAATTTCTAATTTAAATTTTAAATTTTAAATACTATATAAATTTTAAATTTTAAATTTCTTTTTGAGTCAATTTGATAATTGTACCTTCCTAGAAATTTATCCATTATATCTAGGTTACCTAATTTCCTGGCGTGAAGTTATGTATTATATTTGTATTGCCTTAGTCCTTTTACTTTCTGTAGAGTCAGTAGTTATGTGCCTGCTTCCATTTCTAATCTTGTTAATTTGTCTTTTTTTTTTTTTCTTGGTCAAAGCAGCTAAAGAGTTGTCAATGTTGTTGACTTTTTTCAAAGAACCAACTTTTTCTGTTTCTTATTTCATTAATATCTACTCTAATTTGTATTATTTCCTTCCTTATGTTTGCTTTAGATTTAGTTTACTCTTCTTTTTTTTTTTTAAAGTGGTAAAAAAGTTTATTAGAAGAGATAGTACACTCCAAAGAATTAGGAGCAGCCCAAGCACAAAGAAAAAGCAGCTCAAGGCCTGGCCAAGACAATTATGAACAATAAAGACTTCCCTACTAGGTATTATAGATTATTATACAGCTATAGTTTAATTGATACCAGTGGTGTTAGCATGATTTTAGGAACAGACCCTTTCATATTTTAAAACTTAATCTATAACAGAGGGAACATAGCAGATCAGTGGGGAAAGGATGCAATAACTCTATCAGAAATGATAACACTTTCTACAGTAGAAATTGGAAATGTATGTGTGCATTTTTAGTGAGCAGAATGCTTAGGAGGTGCTACAGACATTTAATAGGAAGGGATCATGAATAGTAAACATCCTGCTACAACGGGACACCCCAAATGCCAAACATGCCCCTGCTTGGATATCCTGAACTATTAGTAAATGATGCTGAAACAATTCATTATCCATATGGAAAAATTAAAATTATGTTCCTGCTATATACCATATACAAAAAAACAATTCCAGGTGGATTAAAGACGAAATGTGAAAATTGTGAAAGTACTAAAAACCACATACCAGGAAAGATATTTGCAATGCATTTAACAAAGGATGAATATAACAGAAATTAATTGTATTGGGTTAGTACTAACAAAAATAATACCATTGGCTTAAATAAGACAAAAATTTACTTTTTTCTCATAAAAATATTAGTCTAGAGGTAGGCATTAAAGAAGCTGATATGGTGGCTCCACTGATATCAAGGACTCAGTTTCTTCTATCATTTCCATCCTCAGTGACACTTCGTGGTGCAAGATGGCTGCTGTACCTTTCTTAAGCCACAGTTCTATGCTGTAGGCAGGAATTAGAAGAAAGGTAAATGCAAAAAATGGCATTTAAGATAGCCACATCTCCTAACTTTAGTGTATAATTCATTATACCCCGACGTATAACAGAGGCTGGGAAATAAATTTTCAACTGAATACAACACCCAAAATCCTACAGTTCTATAGGGAGACTGGATATAATGTATGTATCTAACAATCTCTGTCATAAGTATTTAGAACAGGGGTCAGCAAACTATGGCCAGTGAAACAAATCTGGCTCACAACCTATTTTTTAAATAAAGTTTTATTGGAACACAGTCATGCCCATTTATTTATGCATCGTCTATTGCTGCCTTCTCATTACAGTGACAGAGGTGTGGGTCCTGACAGAGCCTAAAATATTTACTGTCTTTACAGAGAAAGTACACCCACCTCTAATCTAAAAGATAAAGAACTCCTACTAATTAATGTGAAAGCAATAAACAAATCAAAGAATAAATAAGTATGAAATATAAACAGGCAAATTCACAGACTACAAATATGTGCAACATCATGTATGAACTTTCCAAACATAATGCTGAGCAAAAGAAACCAGATACAAAGATTATATACTGGATGATTCCACTTATATGAAGGGCAAAGACAAGCAAAACCGATGATAGAGGTCAGAATAGCCTTTTTTGAAAACTCAGTGTCTGACGAAGATGAAAAACTTTGATAATTCACTGTTCTGGTCAAGAGTTTAGGAAAACAGGCCCTTCCATATGTTGCTGGTGAGACTGCAGATTGGAATAACTTCCACAGAGGTCAATTTGGCAACAGCTTTCAAAATTACAAAAGCACATGTCTTTTGAACAGCAATTCCACCTGTAGAAATTTATCCTCAGATATATTCACATTTATGTAAAACATTATATGTATAGGGGGTAAATGCAGCATTTTTTGGTAATAGCAATGGCTGTGCAGCCATTAAAAAACAAAGATCAGGGTTGCTAATTTGGAGAGGAATGGGAATGAGGGAGAAGGGGAAGGGACTAGACAGCAAAAATAGGCAACTACAATATTGCTACTGGGATAGGAAAAACAGTTTGGGGAATATAATTAATAATGTTGTAAATATTCTGTGGAATGTCAGATGATCATAAGTCTTGTTAGGGAGACCATTTCATGGATGGAGTAGAGGTTTGATCACTGCACTGTATTACTAAAGTGGAGGTGGTATACCTACTGTAATTGAATATATATAGATAGTCACGGGATGTGGATTATACTGTGGAAGAGAGTCAGAGGAAGAGTAATAGATATATATGATATGGGGGGGTATGGGGGGTGTATTGGGGGTGGGGTGTTGTCACTTTGAGGGGTAAAATGTATAACTATTGCACTGTGTTGTACACCTGAAACTATTGGGGGTGGGGGGGTTGTCACTTTGAGGGGTAAAATGTATAACTATTGCACTGTGTTGTACACCTGAAACTAATTAAAAATAAAATAAAATTAAAAAAAAAAATTTTTTTTAATAATATAGAATTCTTCAAAATATATTTATTTTTGTTTGGGTTTTTTTTTTTTTTTTTTTGAGGGCAGTGTCACTGGCCCTCATATGTGGGACTGAACCTCATATAAAATATATTAAGTGAAAAAATAAGTGGCACTGAACAGTATATAGTGACAAACTATGTAAAAATAAAAATAATTAAAATGTACAAAGTTAGCAAAGGAATCAATTATATTTGTTAATAAAGAATTCCTGTTTGGTTCCTTATTTTAATTGAAATAACTTTAGTGTTTTGTCATTTAAACTATTATTCAGTTGGCAAATAGTCAGTATGAAGTCTTAAGGGTTTCCCTCTCCTAGCTATTGAGAATTTTTATAAGGAATGATTTTTGAGTTTTATCCAATACTTTTGCAACAGCTATTGATCATCTTTTTCCTTTGAATCACTGATGTTAAACATACATTTGCAGATATTGATCCATCTTTGTATTCCTAGAATAAACATTACTTGATTATTTTTTAAAAATAAACCCAAAGCATATAAAACTAAAATAGAACAGAATAGGGTTAGCTATTTTTATGACTTAGCTATAAAATTTTAAATAATATGATATAATTAGAATTAAAATGGAATGTCTTCATATCATAATATAAACTTTGAACTTTAAAATACTATTTCAAAAGAATTAAACCTAAGAATATAAACTCCAGAATGATTACAAATAATATTTAGCAAAGTAGTAGGCCATTAAATTGGGATGGGAAATTACATTACTACAGGCCAGTGATAGTTCAAAAACACTAAGATAGTTCAAAAGTAAAATGTAGAATTAAATTCTAAATTCAATTTTAATATCACTTGTAACTTACAAGCGATTTACTCAAAGGAAATAATAAAATGATAAATAAGACTAAAGGAAAATATAAATAAAAGAACTATATTTCTAGCTAGAATACTAAGTTCAGTTAAGATGACAAATGATTGGGGGTGACCTGTTGGCTCAGTTGGTTGAAGATATCAGATATGGTGCTGATAACGCTGGGGTTGCCGATTCGATCCCCACATGTGCCACTGTGAGCTGCACCCTCCCTAGAGGCGTCAACTGTGCCATTCTAGAATGGGGGCAAGTGTGGCCAATGGCACAGGCTGTTCCCCAATAAAATTTAAAAAAATAATAGAAAGATGACAAATGATTGAAATGTGTGTAAAAAGTACTTAGCACAATGCCTGGCATCTACTAAATATTCAATAAATTTTAGTTCTCTCTACACCTTCCCTAATTTAATATAAAGTTATAATGCAATACCAATTAAATTCCTGATGAATACTTTATAAAGTTTAATAGAAGTGAAAATAAAATTTATTTGGAGGAGTAAAAAGGATGCAAAACTAACATTATATGTTGTTTAATGAACACTGGTAAATTTTCCCTAAAGATTTAAGAAATATGAAAACTACACGACATTAAGTAAAAAATATAGAAAAATGAGTCAAACAAAATAGGTTCAACAGCATAAGAACAATTCATATCTCACAAAATTAATAAGTTTTTTTTGAGGGCAGTGTCACTGGCCCTCGTATGTGGGACCCGAACCGGGGCCCCTGGCGTCCCAAGCCAGCTCTCAACCAATGTGCCACTTGGCCGGCCCTACACAATGTATTATAAAAATAACCTGGTAAGTTAAAAAGGGAAACATGCAAAATTCTATTGAAAAGGTATAAAGAAAATATTATCTTTCTAAAGATAAAATCCTGACTAGTAAAGAAATGAAGGTCAATAGTGAGAAGGTTATATCTGAATATTTTTGAAATCTATTACACAGTAAATTCCAAAGGAAAGCAAAAGATAGGAAACATTTGTATTGCATTCATAACTTACAAAGAGATTATAATATAGTATAGAAAGTGCTTAGCACAGTGCCTGGCATCTACTAATTATAATATAGAGACAACTGGTGGAAATACATAATTAGTACACTCAAACCTCACAATAACTCATCACATTAATTCATTCATTCCCTTTGGATAAATTTCAACTCTTTACCATGGCCTACAGCAGCTAATGTGATCTAGTACTGCCTACCTATCCCATCTCATTTGTGCTTGTCTCCCCCTGGTGTACTGTCCTCCCATCACCCTGATCTTTTTTTAGTTCCAATAACATACCACTTTCCCTTGGAAACACAAAGCTCTTTTCCTCCTTAGGCCTTTTGCATCTGCTGCTGGTTACCTGTCTGGGAAGCTTTTTTCCTTACTCTTCATATGGTTAACATTTGAATCTTCAAGTCTCAGATCCACATTCAACCTGAGAACGCTGTCTAAAGTGAATCCCTCTTATAATGTTCTATTTCAGCACCTTTAGAGCTGTTATCACATTTTGTAGTTTTGTTTATTTCCTTTTGTCAATCTCCCTTGTTAGACTATTAATCATGTAAGTCTCACTCACCTCCATATTCCCAAGTACAGTGTCTGACAACAAATGTGTACAATAAATATTTGCTGAATGAAGAAAAATTGAAAAATCCAAATATCATATAATAAAGGAAAGATCAATTATGATACATTAAAACAAGGAAATGTTACGTAAGTAACTACATATAGTTATTCAAACTGACAGGTATGAAGGTAGTAAAAGAAAATGTCTGTATGAAATAACAGTGAATGAAAAATCAGATTACAAAATAGGATCCACATACATTGTACAACTATGTAAAGGAAATATATATATACATCCAAATTTAAATGTGGAAAATATCCATGGTGATAATAATTTGCTTTAATAATTAGCAGGCTTTTTGCAAAGAAAGCAGGTTGCTAACAGCAATATTGTATAAAGTCAGTGTTGTGGAAAAGTCCTAACAAAATAATATTAAGTGCAAAAATAGAGCATAATACTATATGTATACCGTTAGACCAAATTAAATACAGATTGAAAGAGGATACAGAAATAAAAATACCTATTGCATCAAGGTGATAAACATGCATAAAATTTCTTTTAAAATTTTCTTTTAAGGTTGTTGGTTTTTTAAAAATAATATTTTATAATGGGAGATAGCCAAAAATAAATAAATTAATAAATATATCAATTTATCTATCTATCTCAACACTCAATTAATAATGACTGAATAAGATTTCAGGTAAATATTGTTAGTCCTTTCTTCTAACATATATAAGCAAAAATATATGTAAAATAAAACCAGAACCACACTATACATATTCTTTTTAACCTGCTTTTTCCATTTAACAATAGATCATATTTTTAGGATATATTTTCCCAGTGTATAATGGCTTAATAATAGACTTTAAAAAACATTTTAAACAAGGTAACATTAGTGTTACATTGGTGGAGAGACACATCAGTGGACTGAGCACAGCAAAAGGAGAAAATCCAGGGCCCAGATCCATACTAACCTGCAATTGTTTAAGTCAAACACTCAGTAAGCATCTCTAAAAATCAACTACTATAAGACAAAGCAAATACTGAAAGGGTAAAGACGGATGCTTCTTTATAACTTATAAAGTATGGTAAATTCAAGTATTAAAATGTAAAGATACAATGTAGGAGAGTAAAGGAATGAAAAATACAAAACAGACAAATCCTAACTCCCAGAATAGTCTCCCAAGCACTCCATCAGACCAGTAACATACAACTCACACCATATCCCCAGGAGAAGTCCGAGCTGCCTTCAGTAGAGATCCCTGTGCCTGTATAACTTGGAAAAGCAGACCTTGAGTTCACAGTGTCACCTGATGTAAAAGGTGATTCTTGTGTGATGTCAGATTCACTAAATGCACAATTTGGAAGGAGAGAAAACAGAAAAATTCTTACATTTCCTCAGGTTTCTGCATTAGCTACTCAGCAATTTAGTAGATGATAAGCATGTGCACAAATATATCCACAGAAGCAAAAATAAAACATCTACAGATGCAAAAAAAAAAAATCTACAGATGCTTGAAATTTAACCATCATGGAAAAGTCCTATCTTATTTCTATAGAATTGATGGCAGTCATTGTACATAATTCTAGTCACACTTGTTAATGAATACTTTAACATTCCACCTATAACATACACCCTTGACAACTAAAGACATTGCAAAAATATTAATAGTATCTGAACTTGTATAGCACTTGCACAGTTTACCAAGCACTTTTACAAATATTAATCCCATTTTATCCTCATAACAACCTGGTGATGCAGAACTCAATTAACCTCGTTTTCAAGGCTCAGAATCTGAGATTTGTATAATTTGAAACTAAGTTTTATGACTATAATTTTTCCTATAATACCACATTGCTTTTCAGAACCCTCTTTGAAGTTATAGTCTCCTATGTTCTATTTCTTAAAATAATACGTGCAGCTAATTTTTACTCAGCATTTACCATATGCTAAGCATTGTGCCAAGTTTTGCATACTTTATCTCACTTATATTCACAACACTCTTTAAGAGAGACTATTATCAGGTAAGTAACTTGCCCAGTTTTACTCAGTAAATAAATAGCAGATCCAGGATTAAAAATCAGATCTGTTGAACTCCTCCTGAGTGTATGTTTTTAACTGCTTTATAACACTACTTTGCAGAGGTTGTGAAAATAAGTAAGATATGTTTCCATTAGCTGTTTCCAGAATAAAGTTGAATGGTGCTGAAAACGTGATAAAAATTTGTTTCTTCATTAGTTCAAGACCTGATACCGATCGTAAGCCAAAAAACAAAACCTGTGCCATTATCAAGTATAATATGCAAACAAGTACACTTTGTGTTATTACCTTTGGGAACTTGTGTCTTTTTCATGGCTTCCATTGGTAGAGGACAGTTCATCCAGCTGCTCTGGAAGGGGATGATGATTAAGAGCATATTTTGTTATTCCTTTCCTGTGAAAGATAAAAAGAATTACATTTCCTGTAAACAAAACATAGATGCTTTTCAGAAACTTGACCTAGAAGTTAGTCACCTATTTCTTGCTGCTCTGGGACTGCACTGTCTAGTACACTGGCCATTAGCAATTAAAATGTGGTTAGTCAGAAATGAGATGTACGGATGTACTTTAAATGTTTAACACACAGGATTTTGAACTGTTAGTACAAGAATATAAGTATCTTAATTATTTTATCTTGATTGTATTGGAAAGTGAAAGTGTTTTAGATATATTGAGTTAAAATATATTCCTAAAATTTCACTGCAAATTGAAAATATAAAGTATAACCACACACCTATTAGAACAACTAAAATAAAATATGGTGATAACACAAAATGCAGGTGAGAATATGGAGAAACTGGATGTCTCATGTGTTGCTGGTGGGAATGTAAAATGTACAGCCACTCTGGAATTATTTCAGTTTTATAGAACTAAACACATGTATTCACCATATGACCTAGTCATTGCATTCTTGGGCATTGATCCCAGAGAAATGAAAACTTATGTTCACACAAAATTCATATACAGATGTTCCCAGCAGCTTTATTTATAATTTTAGGAAACCTAGAAACAACTGAAATATCTTTTGATGTGTGAATGGTTAAAGTCTGGTACATCTACACAATAGAATATGATCGAGCAATAAAAAGGAGTGAACTATTGATACATGCAACAACTCGGATGGATTTCAATGATATCACACTTAGTGAAAAAAGCCAATCTCAAAAGGTTACTCACTATATGATTCCATTTATATAACATTCACAAATGACAAAACTGTAGAGGAGGAGAAAAGATCAGTAGTTGTCAGGAGACAGAGAAAGGAGTGGGTGTGACCAGAAAAGGGTATACAAGAACATTCTTTGGTGGTGATGAAACAGCTATCTTGATTGTACTGGTGGTTACACAAATCTGTAAATGTGACCAAACTGCATAGAAGTACGTACTCACATACACAAAGGAATGGATATAAAACTGGTGAAAGCTGAATAAGGTGTAGAGTTTACAGTATTATACCAATGTCGGTTTTCTGGCTTTGAAATAATACTAGTTACGTAAGATGTCATCATTGGGGGAAGCTGGGGAAAGGGTTTATGGGACTCTATTTTTGTAACTTTCCATTAGTCTATAATTATTTCAAAATAAAAATGTAAAAATATTAATTTCACCTGTTTCTACTATTTTTTAAATGTGACTACCTGAAATTTTGAAATGATAGATGTGGCTTATATTTCTATTGAACAGTGCTGCTATAGAGAGTTCAGCATGTGCATGAGAATAAATTATGGGGTCAATTATTAAATGTCCCAATCCTGATCATCTATAGTAGACTTTCCTTTCCCACAAAATCCTGTAGTGAAATAAATTTAGAAAACATTATAGGTTAAACAAAGTTATACAGGTTTCTTTATAAGAGGTCTTCCCAGGGCCTTTAATATGCAAATGCATATTATAAATCTCTAATACTCTATTTCACAGGAAAGGAAACTGAGGCACAGAGGGATTAAGTGACCTGTTTAAGGTCATATGGCTGGTGATAGAGCCAGGAGTCAAATCCAAGTAGTCTGGCTCTGAGGCTTCTCAGAGCAAATGAATAGTTTGGGATTTTAGTGAACCATTTTTGTATACAAATGTAAAGCTAGGGGCCCAGTCAGTAGAACTTGCACTTTAAATTATTTCTCAGACTGTGGGGATGGACTTGTGCAGAGCTATCTGTACTTCTCTCATTTAGTGATTCTACAACCAAAAGCTTCTCTACGAGGCAGTGGTAGGGTCAGAAATGTGGATTCCAGCTACGAAACAGAAACTTAACATTTGTCAGTTTGTCAGAGAAACTAGATTATGAAGTGACAATTAGATAATACCAAAGAAATATTACATTTGATTACAGCATTGTGGTTACATAGAAAATGTCTATAATGTTTAAAGATTCATACTGAAGTATATAGGGGTAAAATGATAGTGTCTGCAGTTTTGCTTCCTTTTTTTTAACAGATGAACAGTGAGGCTGAAAAAAGGATAAAAGCTAGATAAAGCAAATATAATAAAATTTTGGTAATTGTTGAATGTGGGTGAATCATTATATTATGTACTATATATTTATGTTTAAAGTTTATCATTAAAAAATGTTAAGCTGTATGTTGAAAATCACTTTTTCCAAACTCTTTTCAACATCTATAATTTGGAAGTGTAAGGGAGAAAACTAAAGCTACTGCTTCAAAGCAAATTACCATTATAACACTTAAAAATTGCTTTTAATTTACAGTCTTTAGATAAATATAATCTTTGTTATCTTCATTATTCACATCCTCTTGACTCCTCTAGAGAATCATCTTTGGGAGAGTTATCTTTAGGGAGTATCAAACTAACAATAGAGAATAAGTAACGTAACTATGTTGGGTCAATAATTCTGCCTTCTCAACAATTTTTTTTCCATAAAAGATAATTTTTTTACTCTCAGGATGATCAGAATTTATTATAGAAGATTTTTAGCTAAGCCCTGTTTGCTTTATTTAGGAAATGACTTTCTTCTTTTTAGTTCCTAAAAAGCTTATCTGAATTGCTACTATGTCGATATCCTATTACTTAGTAGATAATAAGCTTCTGAAAGGCAAGATGAGACTACAGACTGATTGTTATATGGCTAGTGTACCAAGTAAAGGTGGGAAGGGAAAAGGAAATTACAAATTTTTTTTTTTTCTCTTTTAGCTGAGCCATCCTGCCACCTGTTGGCAGTTCCTCTCAGGCTGGGCATTGAACTGCTGTTGCTCAGAGCTCAGCTCGCACTCTTGAGCGAGCTCTTAACCAACTGAGCCATTCAGCTGGCCCATTTTCTGAGGACCAACTACACGTCAAGCTCTGTGCCATCACTTTAAATATGCTTTTAGATAAGGTCATTCCTGTATTATAGAATTGAAGGATCAAAATTTAATAATTAGCCTAGAAGTCACACAGCTAGAAAAGACCCTCGCCAGAAACCCAAATGTAACTGAAAAAATAACAAGCTTGTAATTACCATGTATAGTTAATATTTATTAATGTATGGTTACTAAAATTACATAGTTCAGTAGAGAAAATACGGGGTGGGTGGGATTTGGTGTATAAAAAAATCCAAGCTGAAAAATTTATTGGCTATATATAATCTTAAGATGTATAACCTTTCTGATATTTCATTTTCGGAAAAACTGAAGATAATCAGACCCATCTTACTGAGCTGTTACAAGGATCAATATGTGAAAGTTTTTTTGAAAGTGTAAAGCATTCATAAATGTGAAACATTATCATTACTTGCTAAATTACAGCACTTCACTAGGGGTAGGAAATGTGTCTTTCGGCCAGAAATATTTGCTTCCTGAAGTCTCAAAGCAAAACTGATCCTTAAGGATTCTCATGCTAATTGCAGAGGTGGAGCAGCAGTATGTGTAATGGTTATGACCACAGGCTTCAGAATCAGGTTGACACCAGGTTTGTACTTCAGCTCCACTTTCTGGCTGTGTAATCTTTGGCATGCTACAATCTTTAAATCTGGGCTCTTTATCTGTAGAATATGCAAAATCATAGTCCCCATCTGCTATCCTTGTTGATAGGTTTAAGTCAGCTAATACGTGTAAGCAGCTTTGCATGGTGCCTGGAACTAGATATTCAACTTTATTGTTGCACTCAGTCAGCTACTCATAACTTCTTAAGTCGTCAGTGGCCCCTGACAGTGGGGCGTGAAACACTGCAGAAACTACAGATCCCTCAGGAGAGAGACCCAGTCCCTGAGTTCGCGAAGTACAACTCAAGAGGGCCAAGCCCTGGGATAGCACAGATGGCAACGCCCTCCGCTGAAGGTGTAGGTGGAAGGGACAGCATCCGGCAAGGCAGGGAGGAGAGAAAATTCCGAAGAAAATTTTCTTCCTCCCTGGGAAAAAAAAGGAGCGAGGGACTGCCTGGTCACGGAGAGTCCCAGAGCGCCAGCACCCCACCTCGGCCACCCCTGGCCGCGGCTGGGATGGTTGAGCAGTCCACTCACAGCTCCAAGCTCTGTGGCACCGCCTTCCGAGTGTATCTGGAAATCATCGTCTTCTTCCTTCTCAATTGCGGCCGGGGCGGGCACGTCAGTGTGGGGGCCTCCAGGCCTGGCCCTCCCGCCGGCTCCTGCACGGCCCCCTCCCACCACCTTCCAGCTCCGTCACGCACCGTCGCCTAGACTCCCCAGGGTCCCCACCTCTCTAGTCTTCCGCCCTCCCTGCGTCCCCGCGGGAGCGGAAGTGACGAAGGCATCGGGGCACCCGCCTAATGATCCCGCCGACGCGCAGCAGTGACGACGCCGGGAGTTCCGAAGCTGAGCGCGTTCCAACTTTCAGAAAAGAGCTTCAGATTCCAGGCAGGCGACTGGACCCAGCCTGGGACAGGCTTTGGCGGCTGCTGGCAGTTCCCAACTACCTCACGCGGTGGGAGGAGCGACTGCGGAGAGGTGCCACTGCTGAGACGTGTCGGAGAGTCCCTAGAACCGTAAGAGGAATTGGCTTCGTTTTGTCAGATGGGAGGAGGGAGCGTATCTGAGTACAGAGCACTAGACTCCAAGTCAGGCCTCGGGGGCTAGGGCGCTTCTCTTTGTGTCCCCCCGGTTTTCTCATCTGTACAGTGAAAAGTTAACTTGAGTGACCTCCAGTTCCCTTACAGTTCTGACACTAAATTTTTCACAATAAGGTGTGCTTGGTATTATGGGGTGGGGGGTGGGGTGGGTAGAATTACTGTCTGTCCCTCTGGGTTGGAAGACCAAATAATGATTTGGACAGCCTGTGGCGAATGGCTGCCTGGATAGAAGGTGCAGGTTCCTCTTGACTGTGTCTTTTAGTCCGTTAGAAAACCGAATCAACATAAAAATTGAATCGCTGCTTTAGAGTGGGCGGCCATCCAGTGCAATGCTTTTCAATACCAAGCATTACCTGGCAGCAATAATAAACGAGTAGTTTTGTTGGTAAGGGAAACTCTTAGAAAATAAAGAGATATCTACCACTTCTTAGTATATCAGAGCCGTGCCCCTCCCCCCCAGACCTGAAAAGGGGGCCAATTTAGTACAGATAGTTGGAAGATCAAGAGCCATGGGCAGATTGCTGTGGGATGAGATGATAGGACATGAATGTTTTGTAGTTTTGAGTTCCCCTGTGCCTTATGTTTATAAAAGGGAGAGATTGAAATTCTGCAGAGTAAGGGAGATTGCTCTTAAGAGCATATAAATCATTGGAGACGGCAGAGTGGCTCAGTGTTTAAGCGCTGGCTTAAGAAGCCAGGGACCCCGGTTTGGGTCCCACATATGAGGCTGCCCAGAAAGAAAAACAAAAACATGTAAATCATGAACATTAAAACTGGGGAAGGATTCTAGAGGTGATAGAATAACATTCAAATTCTACAATTAAAGAAAAAGCCCTAGAAAGGGCCGGCCGAGTGGCTCAGTTGGTTAAGAGCTCACTCAAGAGTGCGAGTTGAGCTCTGAGCAACAGCAGTTCAATGTCCAGCCCGAGCTGAGCTGCCACTGAGCTGCCAACAGGTGGCAGGATGGCTCAGCTAAAAACAAACAAACAAAAAATTCAAGAAAAAGCCCTAGAAAGAGAAAGTGAAGTGCCCAAAATGACACAACTAATTAGTGGTAGAACTGGGATTTTGATAGTATTTAAACAGAAAACGTTAGTGCAGTGTTCTCAAAGTGTATTACACATGCCACTGCATCTACAAAAAGCGATTTTTTATTTTTTCTTACATAATTATTAGTTAATTTAGGAATGTGATACTGGATTTCCATTCATTATATTACATTCATCAAAAGTTCCTTTCATGTAATTTTAAGTATAAGGAACATACTTTTATGTAAAAAATGTTATTAAAAGAACTTTAATAAATTACTATAGTGGGTATGTAGTCAAGGCAAAAATCATGATGATATGTGGATAACTGAATTTTGGGAAACTTAATGTAATCACCCAGAATAGCTCAGGAAATAGGATATTACTTCATTGTACTGTGTGGTTTATACTGTTGAAACTTGCAATGTAATTTTCAAAGAAGAATGGAGGGAAATATGAAGCTTGCTACAGTGGAGGACATTGTGTGGTACCGCCTGTTCCTGATACCAGATGAACCCAGGGACCCAGAAAAACACCAAGAGATTCTTGAAAAGTATATTGAGAGAATAATGACCCAGTTTGCACCTCTGCTGGCTCCTTATATTTGGCAGAATCAGCCTTTCAATCTCAAATATAAACCTGGAAAAGGTAAGGAAGACTCTTACTTATTTTGATATGATATGTGTGGCTTTTAATGTCATTCTGTCAACAGTGTTGTCAGGATATTTATATCCTGAACTTTTTAGATTAGTGATGCTTGCCTATATTCAGTTAAGCCCTTAAATTTTTTTTTTATTCATATTGATGAAAACTTTCTAATAGTCATTACCTTGGGAGCTAACGTATATCAACATTATTAAACGCATAACTATTCTTTTGAAGTTTACTTTTCTGTGCCATAGTGTATCTAGGTATCTATACTAAACCGATTTAGGCGTCGTTAGCTATTACTCTGCATTCCTCTCTATTGATGATGTGTTTAGTAGGCTGCCTTGTTTGATGTAGTTGCTTTGGTGGGGATCTAAGAGTGGCTCTGCCTAGCTTATAACGAGAAATAATTGGGCTTTGTGACCATTATGACCATTATTTGCCGGTCAGAAGCATTTTGAGGTTCCTTCACTGTCTTCCCTATGTTGTTGGTTGTTGAGAACTGACCTCTGGCCAAATATGGCATTTTGTCCTATCATTTCTTTAGCTTTACTGAAGAAATAAACATGGATTGGTAACTAAGGTTCCACTCACGTAGTGACTTATGTGAGGTCTTGTTTCAGATCAGTAGCCTAGCATCTTATGATACCATTAGTCTGGCTTTCAGTTTAGTGCTTCTCTGCTGCCTTCTGGCCAACAGTTGGCAAACGTCTTCCCTACTATAATTTTATTGAACTCCTGTTCACTGAAATACATGTGTTATTGATTGGTAAGGACATTGTCACATTAGTGCAGCACATGCAAAAACAACTCTTTATCTTTTTTCTAGAAAATAATTTTTACCCAGTGTTTTCTCATCTTACTTAATGGCATTGCCATCTACCTAGTTATATCCAAACTAGTTAGTAATTGAAAATTATACTCAGTCCTCACTTCACCGTGTTCAGGAAGGCCCTAAATCCTAGTGTGATTACTTCTAAAATGTGACTCATTCTCTACATCTTTTTGGCTGCAGTCTAGGCCCTCTTTATCTCTTCATCTAGAAAACTATAATAGCCACCTAACTAACTTCTCTGGTTCTAGTATATCCAGTTGCTCACGCTATTAAATTTATCTTTGGAAAACACAAATTTGATCATGGCATTCTCTTGCCTAACATCCTTGAACAGGTCCCCATTGCTTGTGGATGAAGTTCAAATTGAAGTTTAATATATAAGGTAAATAGAAATACTCTTAATTGGAGCTTCTCTAGTTTAAGAAATTTGGGAGATCTGGGGTGGGGAGAGAGTTGGTTGGGCTCTTCTTCCATTTTTTTTTTTTTTTTTTTTTTTTTGCCAGAGCAGCTCTTGAGACACTCCACAATGCACTTACTTGTTTGTCCTTCATTCTGTTTATGTTGGTATATTGCATTGATTGATTTTCATGTTGAACCATCCTTTCATTTCAGGAATAAATCCCACATGGTCATGGTGTACAGTCTTTTTACTGTGTTACTGAATTCAATTTGCTAGTTGTTCGTTTTTTACTGAATACCCAGCCTTTTATTTTTCTTCAAATTCAGAGTTTTTGTCTTTTAATTATATAAAAATAAGAAGTCAGTTTGTTTTTTTGTGTTTTTTTTTAAGCTGAGCCATCCTGCCACCTGTTGGCAGCTCAAAGGCAACTCAGCTCGGGCTGGCAACGGCAACTCATCGGGCTGAGCTCAGAGCTCAGCTCGCACTCTTGAGCGAGCTCTTAACCAACTGAACCACTCGGCCAGCCTGAGAAGTCAGTTTTGTAACCTAAAAATATTTACTTATTAAAACTATATGCTACTTTCATAAACTATACAGAAAGATAATGAGACAAACGTGCATTTATAGAACTGCCTGTCAATCATGCCAGATCCCTGCGAAGGAATTCCCTGTTCGACATCATTTATCTGTGAAGACACAGGGCAATCCACGTTCATCTGCTTGTCCATTGGAAGAGGATTAGGACCACAAAGATGATTAATTTGACCCATTCTTTTGCGGGTGGGGGAGGCGTTCCCTGGGGGCCCTCTTCCATCATCATTTCTGTAATCAAATGAGTTTCTGTAGCCCCTTCTCTTTTTCACATCTTGCTGAAGCAGAGTTTTGAAAAACAAAACCATGGACTCAGCTATTCCAAAAGAAGTCTATTATTAGAGACAATCTCCCTGGGGATTAATGCCAGCTGTCCAAAACTTGTCCATTTGAGATGTAACCTTTTTCTTATTACCCTCTTCTGGAGCCTCAGTTTGCCAGTATTTTGTTAAGGATTTCTGCATCAATATTCATCAGGGATATTGGTCCTGGTTTTCTTGTTTTGGCTTTGTCTGGCTTTAGTATTAGGGCAATGCTGGCTTCATAAAATGAGTTTGGGAGCATTCCCTCCTCTTCAATGTTTTGTAAGAGTTTGAGGAGTACTGATATTAATTTTTTAAATGGTTGGTAGAATCTCCAGTTTTTGTTTTGGTTGGGAAATTTTGATTACTGATTCAATTTCATTACTAGTTATAGGTCTGTTCAGATTTTCTATTTTTCAATCCAGTCTTGATAGGTTGCATGTTTCTAGGCATTTATCCATTTCTTCTAGGTTGTCCAATTTATTGGTGTACAATTGTTCACAGTGTTCTTCATTTCTGATTTTAGTTACTTGAGTTTTCGCTCTTTGTTTTTTAAAGATTTTGTTGGGGAATTGGAGGAGGGGAACAGTGTTGGGGAATCGGGGAAGAGGAACAGAAAATTGCTGTCCTTTTGTTCTTCAGTCTAGTTGTGGAGGATGTCACTTCACTGGCCCATGTTGGTATTATCATTGCTTTCTTCCTGGGTGAGGCAGTCGGTTGCTGGCCTGTGGACGGCTGCTCACTGCATCTCACAGCAGCCCAGCTCCAGGGTAATCTGTTGTTCACCATCTTAGCAGTAGAGGGCGCAGCATCACTAGCCCTTATGTGGGATCCAAACCGGAGCCCTGCTGCTCAGAGCTGGCATCCCGAACCAACTCTTAACCAACGTGCCACTCAGCTAGCCCTCGCTCTTTTTTCTTAATCTAACTAATGTTTTGTCAATTTTGTTGACCTTTTTAACAAACGAACTCAGTTCAGTTGATTTTGTTCTATTTCTCTGTTCTCTATTTCATTTATCTCTGCTCTAATCTTTATTTCTTGCCTTCTGCTGGCTTTGGATTTATTTTATTCCTTTTCTAGTTCCTTAAGGTGTCAAGTTAGGTTGTTGATTTGAGATCTGTTGTAACTGTAAACTTCCTTCAGCATTGCTTCATTGCATCCCACAAGTTTTGGTATATTGTGTTTTTGTTTTTATATTTCTCAAGATATTTTCTAATTTCCCTTGTGACTTCTTTGACCATTGACTGTTTAAGATTATGTTGTTTAATTTCTGCATATTTTTGGATAATGCACGTAAAATTTTTGGAAAATTTTACTCCATCTAAATCTCACTTCTTATATTCCCAGAACACTCTATTGTCTCTATTGTCTATC
Organism: Aselliscus stoliczkanus; assembly: GCA_033961575.1. Taxonomy (NCBI): domain Eukaryota; kingdom Metazoa; phylum Chordata; class Mammalia; order Chiroptera; family Hipposideridae; genus Aselliscus; species Aselliscus stoliczkanus. Next base: position 134,047,182 of record CM066729.1, read on the forward strand.
ATGCCTCTATGCCGTTGCACATACTATTTTCTCTTTCTGGAAAGCGTACTTCTGGTCAATCCTGCAGAGGACTATAGCTCAGATATCACATCCTTTATTATGTTTCCATAGTCCTCAGTGCATATCTCTGTTCATCATCTTGTTTTGAGGTAGCTTAGTTGTCTATCTCCTATTGTCTAGACACTCAGCTACTCAAGATTAGGCTTTTTGTATCTTGTTCAGGGTTGCAACCCCAACTCCCAGTATAGTGTGAGCATAGTCAGTGAATGTTTGTTTAATTGAATGATTACTTGTATTTTTACTTGCAGTGATGAATTTATTTGTTTATATGATTGCTTTTCTTTTGTTTTTAGGAGGTGTTCCTGCTCATATATTTGGCATAACAAAGTTTGGGGATAACATTGAGGATGAATGGTTTATTGTTTATATAGTAAAGCAAATTACAAAGGAATTTCCAGAATTGGTAGCAAGGTATTATAATTATTTTAATAATTCTAAAGGAATTCTATTCTTTTTTTTTTTTTTTTTTGAGTGCAGTGTCACTGGCCCTCACATGTGAGACCGAACCGGGGCCGCTGGCTTCCCAAGCCAGCGCTTAACCACCGCGCCACTCGGCTGGTCCAGGAATTCTATTCTTGAAAAAGATGACATTTTTATCCACTTAGTCATTTTTTTTTTCTGTAGTCTAATAGAAACTACAAATTTGGTACATAGATTTTTTTAAATGACCTCTGTGTTTTCTTTCTTTTCTCTTGTGACTTTCTTTTCTTGAGGAAAAATAAAAGTATCATTGGAGAGTTCATCTTCCAAAAAATTTCAAATAAAACCTGCTTGTTTTAGGTTTTCTTTTCTTTTAATTCTCATTATGAAAGAACAAATACACATGGTAAACAAAATTCAAGCAATACAAAGGGTGTACTGCTCTGACTTCTTAGAAGAAATCATCATCAAATTTTTTGTGGATTTAAAAATACATACTCGTATATGCATACACATACATATATACATGTTTCGCAGATTTTTACCATATTTTCCTTTATTAGGCCACATCTACATTTTTTGATAAAATATAAAGAGAAATCAATGAACAGTTGTATAGGAGCAAAGTAAATTCTATTGGGTTGTCAGAAAAGTCGTGATGCATTTTTGCAATGAAAAATATAGAAAAAAATACGTGTTGAGTTTTCCGATAACCCAATAATTCAGTTTTTAAAATGTGAACTTTTAGTTCTCTGTAATTACTAAATTTTGCCAGCAGAGGGCGTTTCACCCACTTACACATGCCCTGGTTTTCCTTCCTAGTCAGCCCCTGAATTCTGACTTGTTTCTACCCACCTAACCTCTTCCTCAGCAGAGCAAAAAGAAAAACAACAATAACAACAACAACTTTGAAAACTTATTATTATATCGAAATTTCAAACACACATAAAAGTAGAGAGAATTAATCCACGTGTACCCATCACCCAGCTTCAACAATTATCAACTCACGGTCATTCTTATTTATCTACTCCTATACATTCCCCTTATCTCCCCATCACAGAGCAAGATTATTTTAAAGCAAATCTCCAATACTATGCCACTTGATCTTTAAATACTTCCGGATGTAAATCTAAGTGGTAAGAACTCTTTATTTTAAACAATAGGGTTATCATACCTAAAATAATTAGCAATAATTTCTTAATAAATGATAGAATTTTAAATGAAAAAACACAAAAATATTAGTTTCTGTCTTTACAAGTATAATGAGGGGGACAATACCTTTTGTATGCAGATTTTGATGTTTATATAATGATGGAGCATACCTACACACCAGACCTATAAAAGCTCTTTAAATAACAGGCATCTACTGTCTTGTAAGTTAAAAACAAAACAAAACCAAAAAAAACTTTAGAAGGAAGAAGTTGTTCCTCTGTGTCTGCATTAATACTTCCTAAGGTAGAGCTCTAACCATTTTACTAACCTACTCTAAAACCTTTCATCCTTTTTGCCTATGAAACTGAGCTCATTCTCATTGATTCTGCCAACATTTAAAGCTCTTCAGGGGTGGCCGGTTGGCTCAGGTGGTTAGAGCGCAGGCTTTTAATGCCGGGCAGTTGCTGGTTCGGTTCCCACATGGGCCAGTGAGCTTGAGCTCTCCACAACTAGGTATTGAGGACAGTGCCTTGACTTGGAACTGATGGGTCCTGGAAAAAACACACTGTTCCCCAATAAAGTTTAAGAAAAAAATCCTTTAAAAACAAACAAACAAACAAACAAACAAAAAGCTCTTCACAAAATGATATAACTGATTCTCTAGCTTTGTGTTTTACTAGTTGTCATTCCAAATATCCAGCTTCAGTTGCCGCCTCCATGGTTTTGCTTCTGTTGTTCCCACTCCTAAGAACATCTCTCCTTTTCTCCCTACCTCTCTATCCATTAAAAGTGAAAAAACCTAGACAGTGTATATAATATACCTTTTGTGTGACAAGAGAAGAAAATAAAAATTTATGTATTCCTATTAGATTATGCATAAGCAAACTCTAGGATACATAAGAAATAACAGTGGTGGAAGGGTGGGAGTTAGGCATATAAGGACAGAAGTAGGCAGAAGATTGTTCATTGTGTAACTTTCTAGGTATTTTTTTTTTAATTTTAGCCATTTGACTTTATTATCTATTCAGAAATTTAAATTTAAAAAACAAGGTGCAAAACAAAATTATCTTTCAAAGCCCAAATAACACCTCCTCCATAAAGGCTTTCTTAATCTTGGCTATATGTGCTTTTTTTTTTCTTTTGAAATCCTATAGTACTTTGCATATTTTTCATGTTTTTGCCCACTGTTATTTATTTGTGATTTATTTTCTCTTCAATTCCTCCATACAATCGTATTGTCTCCTTCAGAACTTAATGGTATCTTGAACATTTGCTTTAATATAGCAATGTACACATGATACATACTCAGGTATTTACTAAGATGAATGAAAAAATAAATTACAAAAAATATGTTTATGATTTTCAGCAGATATGTGCTTTTTGAATGCAAAATTAGAACTTCTTTTTCGTTAGGATTGAAGACAATGATGGTGAATTTTTGTTAATAGAAGCTGCTGACTTTCTCCCTAAATGGTTGGATCCCGATAATAGTACCAATAGGGTAAGTATTCCCAAGTTTTGAAAATTTACAGAGATGAAATCATGTTGCAGCATTTTCCATAGTACCTAAAATTTGTCAGTGCCTAGTATGAAAATTAAAATGTATCATTTTGCAGGTGTTTTTCTACCATGGGAAGTTGTGCATTATTCCTGCACCAACGAAACCTGGAGCAGTATCCTGGTTACCGACCACATCCCCAACAATCCCACAAGCATTGAATATAATCTCATCACACCCTGAAAAGATTTTGGCTTCAGAATCTATACAAGCTGCTGTGAATAGGCGCATCAGAGGGTAAAAAAACAAAAACAACTTGAATTGCTAGTTGAGGAATCTTTTACTTTAGTGCAGCTCAAGTCTTTCACTGAATGTAGAATTTCTTTCACCTAGATTAATGCTAAGTTTCATTCTCATCCTTCATATCGACCAACAAATTATATATTTTAAACTCAAGAAAAAATGTCTTTTAATTCTCATTTAGAAGTATTATAATCCAGTCCCAATATTTTTGCATTTATTTACCTTAGATATTGTGGCTAAATATTATCTATATCCACAGATAAAAGTTTTGAGGCCTTTATAAATGAAAACTTAAGGCAGCACAGTGTGCTCAGGTTTTTTTTCTGTGGTTCTAGAGGTACTTGTGGGATTCTTTGGACTATGTGGAACACTTTAGCCTCTATTCAGAAGAGAAGGCCTTAGCTTAATAACATATTAGTTCACCCGCTCAAATTGAATACCTATTAAATGTTTAGCACCATTCAATTCTTAACATTATTAAAAATCTCTTTTAGCTTTATTTTAGTATACTTTGTATTATTATCTTTAGGATACTCTGATTTTATCCTTCCAAAGTATAGTTTTTGTGTCTTTATTGAACCACATTAATCTCTCTTTAAAATTTTCCATTTGTTCCCACTTTTTCCCTTTCCCTCTATTCTTTTCTGTAGTCTTTAGTATATACAGTATCTTTATCTTCACCACTCTTGTCACTCTTTACATCTTTTGAGGAACCAAGACAAGATAGATATTAAGGGGGAAATAAGTGGTATAAGCATTCTAGATTTTGTACATATCATATAATAAAAGTAATTATGTTACCTGTCACAGATACCCAGACAAAATTCAAGCCTCCCTCCATCGAGCACACTGCTTCCTTCCAGCTGGCATTGCAGCAGTACTCAAGCAGCAGCCCAGACTGGTGGCTGCAGGAGTCCAGGCGTTTTACCTGCGGGACCCCATTGACCTGCGAGCCTGTCGTATTTTCAAGACATTCTTGCCTGAGACACGAATAATGACATCGGTAAGATACCCACTTTGGTCAGTTAGTTTTTCTGATTGAAGAGTTGAATGCTATTTTAATTGTTCACTAGAAAAAAAATTCGAAATATTTCTGTTTCCTCATAGCAAGTTAATACACATTTTTTTTTTCCTTTTTTCCTCCCATCCAGAGGAGGAGGATTTCAAGAAACCTGACTCCCTATTTTTTTTTTTTTTTTTTTTTTTGAGGGCAGTGTCACTGGCCCTCATATGTGGGATCCGAACTGGGGCCGCTGGTGTCCCAAGCCAGTGCTTAACCGCCGCTCCACTCGGCCGGTCCCTGACTCCCTATTTTATATCCCAATGTTTCCAAGCCATATCTGACCATATTTTCCCTCTTTGAATAATTTCCTTCTTTTTTTTTTTTTTTTTTTGAGGGCAGTATCACTGGCCTTCATATGTGGGATCCGAACCGGGGCCGCTGGCGTCCCAAGCCAGCGCTTAACCACTGCTCCACTCGGCCGGTCCCTGACTCCCTATTTTATATCCCAATGTTTCCAAGCCATATCTGACCATATTTTCCCTCTTTGAATAATTTCCTTCTTTTTTTTTTTTTGAGGGCAGTATCACTGGCCCTCATATGTGGGACCTGAACCAGGGCTGCAGGCTTCCCAAGCCAGCGCCCAACCACCACGCCACTCGGCCGGCCTGAATAATTTCCTTCTTAACATTTCATTTCTTTCAGAGAAATAAGAATTATTTTTTATTTTCTACCCATCAAAATTGTCATTTATATAAATAATGATAAGAATTCCATTAGTGATAACTAAAAAGTAAACTGTGAAGGTAAATTTTATGGCATGTGAATCATATCACTTTAAAGCTGTGACTAAGAAATACAGACAGAGAATAGATTGGATCTTCTTTACATTTCATATGAATACGAAGCTCACAAATGAAGTTATTGTTGTGACTATGAAGTGATATTCAAATTTTTAATTCCAGGAAAAGACTCGTATATTTTGTGTCTCAATGTCCAGGTTACCTTCACTAAATGTTTGTATGCACAGTTGATGCAACAAAGGTTTATGCCAGACCGGCGGAGTGGATACAAGCTGCCTCCTCCATCTCATCCCAAGTACCGAGCCCATGAGTTGGGCATGAAGTTGGTAATATTGAACCAGAAAATTTTATTTTCTTCCTTTATATAAAAGGGCTCCTAACAGAATAATGGCACAGCATAGGAAATCTAGAAATATACCCTATTTATGTGAAAATGTGGTAAAATGTGACATTTAAAATAAGAAGGAAAAATGATAGAACAGTGTGAAGCCATTTGAATATTAAAGTTGATTCCCTCACACCTAAACCAAAATAAATTCCAGTTGGAACAAATATTTAAATGAAAAATATTGAAACCATAAAATTTGAAAGAAAACACAGAACAACTTTTGATAATCTGAGTACGAAAGGCCTTTTAAGCATGACTTGAAACCAGAAGCTCTAAAAGAAAACATTAATAAATCTGATTATGTAAAAATTAAACATTTCTGTGTGGGAAAGAAAAACCCCATAAATAAAGTCAAAAGAATGTAAACATGGAGAAAGTATCGTATTTTCAATTTAAGTAACAAAGAGCTGATTTCTGTAATATATAGAGTTCCTACAAGTTAATATGAAAAAAATACTAATCAATTGATAAGAAATGTTCAGAAACCAAGAAAACATAGTCCGTAGAACAGGAAATACAACTGATTTTTAATCTAAACATATGCAGTATGTTGACCCTTGCTCAAATAATAAAATAAATGTGATTTAAAGCTACAAAATAGTATTTTCACCATTTGATTGGGAAGTATTAAAAAGTTTGATAATATATACTGGATTGGTGAAAATATGTAGAGAAAGAAATAGTACTCACAAACATTATTGATAGGGACATAATTGACTCAGTCTCTTAGAACAATTTGTCAGTATTCTTTAGCATTTAAAATGCCAGACCCGGGCCAGCCGAGTGGCGCGGTGGTTAAGCGCTGGCTTGGGAAGCCAGTGACACTGTTCTCAAAATAAAATAAAATAAAATAAAGTAAAATAAAATGCCAGACCCTTCTGGTCAGCATCTTCACTTTTAGAAATTTGTCCTCCATATATAATATTTTACATGTGCACAAAGACATATGAGGAACTCATGACAGCAGTGTTTGTAGTAACAAAAGACTGAAAACTACCTAAATATCTAATAGTAGGGCTGTTATCTAATATATCTAATATTGGGTTGTCAGAAAAGTCATGACGCATTTTTGCAACAAAAAACAGAAAAAATACGTCATGACTTTTCCGGCAACCCAATAGTTAAATTATGGTCTATCTATGAAGTGAGATGGATAAATTTATGTGTGCTCATATAAAATGATCTCCAAGGCATATGCCCAAATGAAAAAGCAGGGTTCAGAACTGTGTATGTTGCCATTTAATAACAAAAGGGATGGAGTAAGAGAATATACAGACACACACATAGCTGCTTGAGTGCACAGATTACCTCTGAAGGGATGTGGAAGAAATCGGTAATAGTAGTTTCCTCTGGAGTGACCAGGGAAGCTTCCTGTTGGAATTATTTTGCCACGTCCATTTATTATATTTTTTTAATCTAGGGACTCTTAAAGTGATTCTCTCCCTTTACTATGTCTGAGACCACCCTCAATTCATTTATAATTTCTGTTAGACAAAAAACCTTCTGCAAGCCTTTTTTAAGTAAATAAGAAATAAGTTTAAATTTCTGGTTTTATAATCAGCAAGAAAACAAATCTCTCTGAAGAGAATAAGAATCTTTGTTTTAGATTATTTGCTTTCCCTTTATAATTTTTAGTAATCTACAGAGATTAAGAAACTTGGAAATGATTTTTCATAAAATTCCAAGTGTTATAAATGTCCTTGTGCCCATGTGTCCAGTCACCTAATTCTTGAGTGTGACTAAATGGAAAGAAAGTAACTTAATAATAAAAATGGCATCTATTCCATCTAGGCTCACGGATTTGAGATTCTATGCTCCAAATGTAGCCCACATTTTTCTGACTCCAAAAAATCTTCTGTGACTACCTCACCACTCTGGGCTGGCTTCCTTGAAAGTCTGAAAAAGAATGATTACTTTAAGGTAGGACTTGCAATGCATTTTTAAAAATTGTACTATTCAGGGATAATCAAGTCAATGACTTAAAGTCCTGTGGTCCATTTTTAATATGTGATATAATTATAGGAGCTAGAATTTAAAGGAACCATTCTAGTTGAGTGTAATGAGGGGGTATCTATGAGCTGTTTCCAGTATTAGAAAGACTAATAACATGTATATAAAATGATGAAAGTTATTATTTGTGACAGATGAACAACTTTCACAAATCTATAAAGCAAACATGAAGACTTCAAACAGCAAAATTAGCAAAGACAGGGATTTAAAATACTACAGAAAGATAACTAGTAAATTTCTCTTAGAATATTCACTGTCACAAGTAGTAAAGATATGCATATGCATACAATAATCAAGACTGTTTCTCATATATGTAAAGAATGTGGAAGATAGTGCTGTTGAGAGTATGGTGAAATTAATACTTCTATACATTGCTGATAACATTGTAAGGTAGAACCTTAACTGGAAAGTAATTTAGTAATGTGTCCCAAGAGCTATAGAAAGATTCAAACTCAGAACCTTCACTTTCAATAACCTATTTTAAAGAAAACATCCAAGAAGTAGAAAAGTCCATAAGAATATGAGGAATATAAAGACCGTGTGTGTAGCAGTATGAAAAAGTACTTGTATATTTGTTAAAGAGTGTAAAATACTAAGTATGAATGTCACTATAAATATGCATGTGAAAAACAGAAATGATAGTTAAGTTGGGATTATGCTATTTTTTTGGCTCTGTTTGTTACTTTGTTTTATAAATTAATACTGGTTAATGAATTATTTCTTAATAACTAATTAAATAATAGAAAATGGTAGAAAATCTTCCAAGTTGGAAAGAAGTCCTTAATGGTGAAAAGGATTAGGAATCATTACATGTAACCTAGTCTTCTTATTTGAAGAAACTGGGGTCCAAACAGGTACATTACTGACAAAACTGGTACTAGGACTCAGGCCCCATGATTCCTGAACAATATATTATATACCATACATCACCTTCCTGAAAGTTTTGATGAGCATGTTATTTTAATGACACCATGTAAATAATGTTCTGATAGGCCATTATTTATTTTTTAGGGACTCATAGAAGGCTCTGCCCAGTACCAGGAAAGGGTAGAAATGGCAAAGAACTACTTCCAACTCTCAGTAAACCGGCCAGAAAGGTGAGTTTATCACTATTTAATCATGGCAGTGGAGTGGTAACTGGTCAGAAGTTAAGGAGTTACCTACTGTTAAGGATAGTCACAGAAGTTGGAGTTTATATATATTTAAATAGTTAATGGCAAGGATCACGACCACTGACAGGGCTGGGGTTGGGGAAGAGGAGATGTTGTGACAGAAGGTCTTTGGCACTGGTATCTGTCATCATCATCATCACCACTACCACATACTGGCTAACATTTATTGAGTACTTAGAAAGCAGAGACCACTTTAAACTTGTGTAGTCCCCCATTACAGCCCTGTGAAATAGGTATGATTGTTATTGTTCCCTATTCACAGCTGAGAAGCTGAGGCCCAGAGAGATTAAGTAATTTGCCAAAGGTCACACAGCTAATAAACGACAGATGTAGGATTCAAACTCAGGCAATCCTGGTATTGAGCCATGTGCTTAATTCCTATGAGTTCTAGGCTGTGTTTAGCTATTTTAAGTAGATCTGAAACACAGGACAAAGCAGACATTGAGCTTCCAAATCAAATCTCATTCTAACCTGCCACACATTTCCTGGGGGAAGCAAGAAATAAACAGGATGGGAAGAAAATGGCACCCCTTTAAAATTTAATAAAATTGAGTTTTAGTTCTGGTAATGGTGGAGTAACATATTGGACTAACCCATTGCCAATTACAATTATAAACCCTGGACAGAATATAAAAATCAATTATTTGAAGACAACAAAAATCAGGCAAAAATTGGAGGGAATAGTACCCTTGAAAGAAGAAAATCATGTTTGGTGAGGTCCACTTTATCTTTGACCACTGAGGACACTTCCTCGTCAATGTGGCACAAGGAAAATACAGCTCAGGCAGGAAGTCTATTGGGTGGAGGAATCAAAGGTCAGAATTTGAGTAGTGGAGAAAATTATAATTTATGTTTGCAAAACTGAATTTGAGATACTTGAAGACAACATGAAAGAAATAGCTTTGTGTATGTTATGGCTAAAAAAGTCCCAGGATGTGTGTTTGTGTGTTCTTTTGGGTTTTTTTTGTTGTTTTTTTTGTCAAACTGATCTGGTTTTGAACCCCAAGCATATTGTCAGCACTTTAAATTCCACGCATTTGTGTAATAGAACGTTCTTTGAAGACTGTGAAGACAAGTTAATGCTGAGAGAATGCTAATCTCAGTTGTCTGTGAGATGGTAATGACTTTACAGCAGTCCTTGCTCTTTCATAAGTATTTGGGGTGCCTTTGCCCCACTCCCATCAATGTTATGGCAGTAATGGATGGAAAAGAGGACACCTTAGGGTGTCATTTAAGAAAACTTGGGAAATGGAGTCAGAAGAGTGAAGAAGGTAGCCCTCATACTAGGGTACTCTCCCCAGATGATTCCTCTCAGCCTCTAGGAGGCCACTCATGTTGAGAACTGTTACCTTACAGTCTTGGATTGAAGAGAAGTTTAGAAATTTGACTCAAATTTGAGGCTCATATATAGGAGAGTTAGGTCTCCTTCTACAAAGTAAGACAGATTGGTGGTTAGGTAGTTCTTTTTAAATAATAAGGCTTGTTGGGCCGGTGGAGTGGCGCATTGGTTAAGAGCTGGTTTTGGGATGCCAGCGGCCCCGGTTCGGATCCCACATATGAGAGCCAGTGATACTGCCCTCTACAGCTAACAACAGCTCCACCTGAAGCTGGGCTGTGCTAGCCCCGGCGATGGTGTAGGCTGCAACCCCTGCTGTAGTGGGCTGCCATAGGCTACAGTGAGTGGCCGGCAGCCAGCGTGAGCAGCTTGCAGCCAGCGTGAGCTGCCAATAGCCATGGTGAGCGACCATCCAGAGGCCGGTGACTGATCTACCTCATCTGGGAAGAACACAATGATGATACCAACATGTGCCAGTGAAGCAACGTCCTCCGCAACTAGACTGAAGTACAAAAAGACAGCAACTTGTCTGTTCCCCTTCCCTGATTCCCCAATGCTGTTCCCCTCCCCCAATTCCCCAATAAAATCTTTAAAATAAATAAATAAATAATAATAATAAGTCTTGTTATAAAAGTAACATGAGTATTCATTTATTATAGCAAATACAGAAAGATGTAAAAAAGAGAAAAATGTATGATAATAGTAGTTCCAGTGAGAAGAGCGCTGAGTGAAGTGAGGGAATGAGGCATACAGGTATTTGTGGGACTAACATTCCAGGTAATGAGAACAAACAGCAAATACAGTGTAGAAACGCACACTCATAGACACACACAGAATGGTATTTGTGACAGCAGTCACCTCTGGGCAGCAGGAGAATGGATTGGAACTGCTAGAACTGGTCATCACAGGAAACATTGGCTTCATAATATGTTTTTAAAAGCACATGTTACTAGTTTAATTTTTTTATGTTAAATGTATAAATGTAATCCTATAGTTTGACAAAAGGTATATATTGATGAATATAACAATACTGTGATTCAGGGTGGTAGGGATATGGTTGTTGTATTATCTTTAGAACTTGTCTGTATTGTTTAAATCTCTTAAAAATAGCAAAGGAAGGGCCGGCCGAGTGGCTCAGTTGGTTAAGAGCTCGCTCAAGAGTGCGAGCTGAACTCTGAGCAACAGCGGTTCGATGCCAGCCCAAGCTGAGTTGCTGTTGAGCTGCCAACAGGTGGCAGGATGGCTCAGCTAAAAAAAAAAAAAAAAGCAAAGGACTCATCAGTGGTCACCCACTGCTTATTTCATTGAGCCCAAACTTCCAAGCCATTTCAGGCTCCAGTGCTCTCTCATCCCAGTCCATCTGTTCAACCTTATCTTCCATGCTTAAGCTAAACTGAGCGCCATTTGTGCTCTGAACATGTTTCTCACTTCCCTGCCTTCCCTGCCTCTATGCAACTGCTCATTTCCCCCTACCTGCAGTTTCTCTACCCTGTCTTTCCTGTCAGAAACCTCCCTGTTCTTTAAGGCCTAACTCTACTCTTCCATTCTCTCTCTCTCTCTCTCTCTCTCTCTCTCTCTCTCTCTCTCTCTCTCTCTCTCTCCCTCTCTCTCTCTCTCTCTCTCTCTCCCTCCCCCCCTCCCCCACTCTCCCCCTTCCCCTTTCTCTCAACTACTATGCCCCAACCCAATGAATGTAATTACCTTTTCCTGTGACACTAGCATTTGGTATTCCTATACAGCTTTATAATTTGCAATTTATTATGATTATTTGTTTATTTCTTTTCTCTCTCCTAGTAATATTTACATAATATGGAGTAGGGACAATTTTTTTTTTACCACCCACATGATTTAGCAAGGTATGCAAATGTTTATTAAATGAATGCCAGCTCATTATATAACTTGATTTGCTCCTTTCTAAATAGCTCAGACAGAGTTCCATCGATTTATATAACAAGTCACATCGCCATCATAAAATAACTCACTCATTATATAAATGATCTCTGTGTATATTTTATCATCAGCTTATAAAAGAAAGAGCACAAAATAGTATCAGAATACTTGATTTCAAGTGTTTGCTCAGTCTAACTCTATGACCTTACAGAAATTGTAGAACTTTACTGGGTTATGGTTTCCTCATCTTTAATAATCCTTTATAAACAGGATTATGACATATGTATATATATGTTATATATATATTTACATATATATATATAAAATATACCTCCTCATAATAGTAATTAGAGGACTAAATAAGAAAATGTACTTAAATTGCTAGCCGAGCATATAATTTAATAGTTAATCTAACAGATTAATTTTTGTTTATATTTTCCTCTGGATTTTCTTTTCTTCTGTATAAGATACATACAGATTGAAAGAATTGTCCCAGATCAGTAGCTTCATAATGGTGTTCCATGGAGCCTGCTGCAGAGCCAAAGGATAGGCCTCTGAGCCGCCAGCCTCCATGTCAGTAAAAGCAATTTTTCTTTTTTCTTTTCTCCCCCCCACTTTACTGAGATATAATTGACAGATACAAATAGTAAGATATTTAAAGTGTACCTTGGAGTGATTTGATATATGTAGACATTGTGAAAGGATTCCTACTATAGTTAACACATCCATCACCTCACATATTTATCTTTTTGTTGTTGTTGAGAACATTTAAGTTCTACTCTCTTAGCAGATTTCAATTACATAATACAGTGTTATCAACTACAGTCGCCATGTTTTACAGTAGAACTTCAAATTATTCATCTTATAGCTAAAAGTTTATATTTTGTTTTTGTTTTTTTGAGGGCAGTGTCACTGGCCCTCATTTGTGGGATCCGAACTGGGGCCGCTGGCCTCCCAAGCCAGCGCTTAACCACCGCACCACTCGGCCGGCCCTATAGCTAAAAGTTTGTACACTGTTACCAACCTCTCCCTATTTCCCTCACCCCCGAGGCCCTGGAAGTCACTTTTCTACTCTTTGTTTCTAGGAGTTTGACTTCTTTTTTTTTTTTTTTTTTAGATTCTACACATATGTGATACCATACTGGCATATTCTACTTAGCCTAACGCCCTCAAGTTCCATCCATGTTGTCGCAAATGGCAGGATTTGCCTCTTTCTCGCTGAATAATATCGTATTGCCTATATATACCATATCTTTCTTTATTCATCTGTTTATGGACACTTAATGTTATTTTTGTATGTCAGCTATTGTGAATAATGCTGCAGTGAACATGAGAGTGCAGATAGCTCTTCAATATCCTATTTTCATTTCTTCTGGATACATACCCAGAAGTGGGTTACTGGATCATATGATAGCTCCATTTTTAATTTTTTTTTTTTTTAAAGATTTTATTGGGGAATTGGTGGAGGGGAACAGCGTTGGGGAATCGGGGAAGGGGAACAGACAAGTTGCTGTCTTTTTGTTCTTCAGTTTAGTTGCGGAGGATGTTGCTTCGCTGTTGGTATCGTCATTGTGCTCTTCCCGGATGAGGCAGATCGGTCGCTGGCCTCTGGATGTCGCTCACCGCGGCTATTGGCAGCTCACGCTTGGCTGCCAGCCGCTCACACTGGCTGCGGGCCATTCACTGTAGCCTATGGCAGCCCACTACAGCAGGGGCTGCAGCCCACACCATCACCGGGGCTCGCACAACCCAGCTTCAGGTGGAGCTGTTGTTAGCTGTAGAGGGCAGTGTCACTGGCCCTCATGTGGGATCCGAACCAGGGCCGCTGGCATCCCAAAACCAGCACTTAACCAATGCGCCACTCGGCCGGCCCTCCATTTTTAATTTTTGAGGAACCTCCATACTGTTTTCCACAGTGGCTGCACCAAATTACATTCCTATCAACAGTGTACAAGGGTCCCCTTTTCTTCACATCCTTGCCAACACTTGTGATCTCTTGTTGAGAATAGCCATTCTAACAGGTGTGAAGTAGTACCTCATTGTGGTTTTGATTGGCATTTCCATGATGGTTAGAGATGTTGAACATCTTTTCATATACCTGTTGGCCATTTGTATCTTTGGAAAAATGTCCGTTCAGGTTCTCTGCCTGTTTTTTAATCGGATGGTTTTTTTTGCCTTTGAGTTATATTAGTTCTTTATATATTGTGGATATTAACCCCTTGTCAGACACATGGTTTGCAAATATTTTCTCCCATTCAGTAGGTTGCCTTTTCATGTTGTTGATTGTTTCCTTTGCTCTGCAAAGTAGTTTTTCTTTGAGCTTTTATATTTTAGAGTTCCGTAAAATTTTATTTGAGGAAAAAGGATCTGTATCTTAAAACAAATGTTTAAAAACAAATTAGACTAGATAATTCCTGTTTTGTTTTGTTTTCTAGCTGAGCCATCCTGCCACCTGTTGGCAGCTCAATGACAGCTCAGCTCAGGCTGGGCATCGAACTGCTGTTGCTCAGAGCTCAGCTCACACTCTTGAGTGAGCTCTTAACCAACTGAGCCACTCGGCCAGCCCTAGATAATTCCTTTTGACTTTAAAATACTATATTTTTGTAATTATTATTCTGAGCACTCTTATAAAAAAAATACTTATGTCTTTTTTTATAGCTCTCTTGCTATGAGCCCAGGAGAAGAAATCTTAACCTTATTACAGACAATACCATTTGATATCGAAATGCTTAAGAAGGAAGAAGCTAATCTTCCCCCAGAAGATGGTAAGTGATGGACCAGGGAGAGCAGAAGGGTTAGAAAAAAATTAAAACATTCCACTAAGCCTCACAAGGTCCTTCCCCAAGAATACCTGTCATGTGAATGTACAATAGTATGGCAGTATCATGCTTTCTCCTTTTTCAGATGACCAGTGGTTAAATCTCTCACCGGATCAGCTAGACCAGCTCCTGCAGGAAGCTGCTGGCAAAATAGAACCAGAGCCTGTTTCCAAGGAGGAGAGCTATGATTTAACTCAAGTCTCAAAGAGCATGAAAGCCTTCATATCCAAAGTCTCAACCCACAAAGGAGCAGAGCTGCCTCGGTAATTTGTGTTAAAGTATAAATATTTAAATAGTTGTAACCCAGACGTTGAAGTCATTCATCATGGCCAGTTCTACACTTTTTTTAGTAAATGATTCATATTGCTTTATTTGAACTGCTTTGTTTCCCTCTTTTGGTGCCTAGTACCATCATAACTTACTTATCATGTGGCAGGTTTCTGGTCACCTTATCCTTTGCTATCATTGAAGTAAGCTAGAGAGACCACTCAACAGATCTAAAAGCCACCATCCCAAAGCAATGCAGGGCAACTACGCATTCTATTTACTCTTTAGACTTCTACTTAGAGCCTTGTGGGCTCTTACTATCTAGCTGTCCGCAAGCTCAGACTTCCGATCTCCCACCCACAAGCAGATTGGAAGCCTCAAACTCAAGAGTGGGATAAAAGGGTTCATCAGAGGAAGAAATAATAACAGAAGTGGGAAGTTACATTTGGCAAGTAATGAGGAAAAAGGTAGATGGAATTGTTACTTTCACAACAAATACATATTTTTTAGAGTTGATGCCCATGAGCTCATGAGAAGATTAAAATTTATGTTCAATATTCTCTCTTTAAGAAAACAGATAAGGGAAGGTTTGGTCTTAATTTTTAAAGGTTTGATTCTTAAAGAGATATTTATTTAAATGAACTCAGGTAAATAATTCCTTTTGCTAATGTTAGATATATCTTGTGGGAGGTGGAAGGTAGGTAGATCTCTAAATCAGCATAAGTTAAATGTGCATAAACAAAGTACAATTTTTATTTTTATCTTATCAGTCTTTCTCCCATTTCTGTTGCCCTGCAAGACCAGTAAGTATAAGGATTTTTCAAATGTGAACTGCAAATTTCCTTGCTGCACCTCATTTGAGATTGTATCTCTGGTGGTGGTCTGAACATGGCATCACTTGAGAAAAAGCTTCAAAGAGCTGTGTTTGGGATAAATCATCCTTGTCTTTTAATCTTTCAGAGAACCTTCGGAGGCTCCAATTACTTTTGATGCAGACTCTTTTCTTAATTATTTTGATAAGATTTTAGGTAAGTTATAGTGTGATGTTTATTTTCATTTTGAAACTGTAAGTAGTATGGCTGTTGCTAGAGCATTGGAGCATTGGATCTCTCGGAAGACAAAGTATTTGCTTTCTCTTCATAATTTTGAGCTGCCTTTAACCGTGAATTATTGCCCTGTTGAATGATTTTGCAGAGGATGGTTAGCTCAGTGTCTGACGTAGTAGCCGTTCATTAAATATTTGTTGAATGAGTGAATGCTGTGTGTTTAGATAGGATTTACCTTGGCTCCCATATTACATTGTTTTTTCTCATTTAGACTTACTGCACTTAAATACTAATAATAAAAAGACAGCTAGCCCAATTAAAAAAATCAAGGGTATCAGCAGGCAGTGCCTTGAAGAAGAAATATAGTCAATAAATACTTGAAAATAGTTAACTGTTATATAAGCAAGTAAATACACAATAAAATAAAACATTACTTTTTTGCCCATTTTATTGGCAAAGACTTAAAATTTAAGATTGATAATCAGTTTTCTCAAGGGTTGGAGAAATGAGCACTGTTCAAACTGGGGGTGTAGAGAAGTGTAAGTCATCTCTTCACAGGGCAGTTTGGTACTCTAGAATGTTTACAACCTTTGAGTTCACAATTTCACTTAGAGGAATTTACTCTATGAATAAAATATATATGCTAAGATGGTGATTGCAGCTTTGTAGTAGTAAAAAATTGGAATATTCTAAATGTCTACCAAGAAGGAAATGGTTAAATAAATCATTGTACAGTTGATGTTTACATGGGTATGAACTGTGTGGGACCACTTATATGTGGATGTTTTTCAATAAATACTGTAAATGTGTTTTCTGTATCATTTTCTTAATAACATATCCTTTTCTCTAGTTTACTTTATTATAAGAATACAATATATAATATACAGAGCATACTAAATATGTGTTAATCAACTATATTATTGGTAGGCTTCTAGTCAACTGTAGGCTATTAGTAAAGATACGTGGGGTTTTGACTGCACAGGGGTCACATCCCAACTTCTGCATTGTACAGAGGTCAACTATATACCCATATTATGAAATACTTAATTAAGAATGCCTTAATAAAGAATCTATATGTTTTGACAGAGAAGGACCTCCAAGATATATAAATAAATGGAAAAGCAACCATAGTTCAATATGTATATCTGTAAAAAAAATTCGACTGTATGTGGGAGGTCTGGGTACCCACCATACTGTTAGAAGATGCTTAACCCTGAGAAGAAAGTGAAATATGAGACCATAATTCTGTATGGCTTGAATGTTTACATCAAAATGTATTCATGATTATGTAATTTTTTTAGTATTTTTAAGTAAAAAATTTTAATTAATTGAATTCACATTTAAAAAAAAAAGAGGGCTGGCCGAGTGGCTCAGTTGGTTAAGAGTTTCCTTAAGAACATGAGCTTTGAGCAACAGGGTCGCTGGTTTGATTCACACATGGGCCAGTGAACTTCATCCAAGCTGTGCCCGACCTGAGCTGCCGCTGAGCTGCCAACAGGTGGCAGGATGGCTCAGCTGGTGAGAGCACATGCTCCTAATGACAAGATTGCCTGTTGGATAGTGGGCTACGCCCACCCGTGGCTGGGACTGAACTTGGCACCTCTTGAGCTGAGCTGCCACCCAGATGGCTCAGTGGATAGACCATGCGCTCCTAACATCAAGGTTGCTGGTTCAACTCCCACATGAAAAAAAAAAAAAAAAGGCTGAATTTTTCAGTTCAGCCTGTGTACTTTTCTGCAAATATCTTCCAGCAGTACCATTTTCTGACAGTGACTTTTGTGAAGTAGTTTGCTTATGTATATTGGTCCTTTTCTGCAGATATATTTTAATTCTTTTGAGAAGTATAATTATTAAAAAAAAAATTTATCAAGTGGCTTTTTCTGTGTTGGGGTATAGGACCAAGGCCTCAAGAATCAGACTCTGATGACCTGGATGAAGACTTTGACTGTTTAGATAGTGATGATGACTTGGGTCTTGAAACACAGGAGCAGGGGGGAGAAGCATCTGTAAAAGGAACTCTTGATGATCTCAAGTCATACATGGCCCAGATGGACCAGGAACTTGCACATACCAGTATTGGCAAAACTTTCACCACCCGGAAGCAAATGGTATGTGTTGTGTTGACCTCTTTCCCTTTCTTAGTCTATTATGAAAGATAGCTAAAACCATATTTCATCTTTTTTTGTGACGTGATAATTTTTTTTTGTAATGCATTTGCTTTTTTTATTTTAAATACATAGGAATGCTAATTTTTCCTGACTCTGGTAAGATGAAGGATTATTAACTTTATTTTCCTAAACATAAGCGAAATTGTATAACATACCCTATGTTATCTATCAGGATTTAAAATAAAAAGTCATGTAATGTGTTGAAATTAGTATGTAGTTGTATACTGCTACCAATAGCTTAAATTGAGTTTTTTAAAAAAAGGATCTTAAATACCCAAATAATTTTCAAGTATTAATAGTGTTTGTTTTGTGTTTCCCTAATTTATGGCCAAATTTAGAATTCATATTCCACTCGTGTTTTTAATCCTAGTTTTTATACCAGCACTGTCTAATTCTAGACAGAGAAATTATGGAAAAAGAATGGACCCTGGAGTCTCATGGGTTAGGGTTTGAAATCCACCTCAGCTGTCCACTGTGAATGTATCCATTAATAAATAATCCTCATGTCATAGAATTAACATGAATTAGCATTGGTTTTACAACAGTAAAACCAATAATGGAGACTTCATTAATATTATTCCCTTGCTTTGATTATTTAAACCACATTTAAAACTATAGTCACTTCCAGTATTACTGAAACCTAATAGAAACCATACATTAGATTTATTGAATTTTAGTGTTTCTTAAATTTTAATGTGAATATGAGCCAACTAAAGATCGTAAAATAGAGATTCTGATTAAGTCTGTCAGGGGTGTGGCCTGAGGTTTTCCATCTCTAACAAGCTCCTAAGTGATGCCCAGGCTGCTGGTCTGTGGACCACACATTGAGTAGCAAAGATATAACCCCAAAGAGCTTCAGGGTTTTGTTTTTAAAACATTTTATTGGGGAATTGGGGAAGGGGAACAGCCAAGCTGTCCTTCAATCTTAGTTGTGGAGGGCGCAGCTAGCAAGTCCAGTCACATCGCTCAGCTCAAGGTGATGTGTTCAATTAGTTGTGGGTGGGCGTAGCTACCATCCCATGGGGGAGTCCAGCGGGCAACCTTGTTTTGTTTTTTTTTTTTAGCTGAGCCATCCTGCCACCTGTTGGCAGCTCAGCGGCAGTTCAGCTTGGGCGAAGCTCACTGGCCCATGTGGGAATTGAACCAGGGACCCTGTTGTTCAGAGCTTGCGCTCTTGAGCTAGCTCAACCTTAACTGAGCCACTCGGCCGGCCCCAAGCTACAGGTTTTTACTTTAAGTCTTTTTATTGGGATGGTGGTGGGGGGAATCTACCTTCCTTCATTTAGAAAAAAATTTAGATTCTTTTTTTTAATGTTCATTTTTATGTTTATTTCTTTACAAACTCTTAGGCAAGCTGTAAGTGTACCTCCTTAACCCTGATTATCTCCCTTGGGCTATTTCAAAATAGGGAAGAAATCCACTCAATTTGTAGAAACTTTTCCTAGAAAGAAGTGTGTTATAATCTTTGGAACCAAATTTTAATGTGTGTAAATGACATAGTTTACTAGACTTCGTTTTTACCTTCAAGGAGGATAAGATATTTCCTTTTTAATTTGGAATTCAATTTTACATTGTTACTTAAGGTAGCTTTTTATTGTTAACTACCATCCAACCTAATAGCATGTTATTCCGTGATTTTCTCTTTCTCTATGAATAAGGAACCTCTATCCCAGACTACCAATAGCAATTCAGATGAGGAGGATTCTGGTGCAGAAGGATCTGTTATGACACCCGTGGATGTAGACCTGAATCTGGTTTCCAACATATTGGAATCATATAGTTCCCAAGCTGGACTGGCAGGACCTGCCTCCAACCTTTTACAGAGCATGGGCGTGCGGCTGCCGGACAACACTGATCACAGGCCCACGAGTAAGCCAGCGAAAGATTAGCCAGCAAACTTAGCCTCCCTTTTCTTCTTTTTAAATAAATACTGAGTCTGATTGTGCCCCTTTCTAGTTTAGACTGCTTGTGTAGTCAAGTTTCTTCGTTTCAGGTTTCACAGATTGACTTCTCTATGAGCCCCAAATGTTGCCCTTTTTGCAAAAGTCTTTGTGAGCTCCAAGGAGTGCACACAAGGTTTTGAAGTCAGAAGAGAGAGGATCAAGCTCCCAAGATGAGATTTACACTCTCCATGTTTAGAACATTAAGTGTTTTTGTTTGTTTTTTGTTTTAATTCTGGAGGGGAACAGTGTTAGGGAATTGGGGCAGGGGAACAGTGTTTTTTTCCAGGACCCATCAGCTCCAAGACAGGTTGTTGTCCTTCAATCTTAGTTGTGGAGGGCACAAGCTCAGCTCCAAGCCCAGTCACTGCTTTCAATCTAATTGCGGGGGGTGCAGCCCACCATCCCATGCAGGAGTCAAATTGGCAACCTTGTTGCACACTGAGCCATATGGCTACCCATTGGCAGCTCATGGCTGCTCAGCTTAAGATGCCGTATTCAATCTTAGTGGGGGGCGGGGGGCGGCTGGACCCACCATCCAGTGGGTGAGTTGAACCGGCAACCTTGTTGTTGAGAGCATGCGCTCTCACCAGCTCAGCAGCAGCACCGCTTGGGCACAGCTCACTGGCCCATGTGGGAATTGAACTGGCGACCCTGTTGCTCAGAGCTCAGACTCTCACCAACTGAGCCACTTGGCTGGCCCTAAATGTGTTTTTAATTGAGGATTAAATCTTGGGTAGAGAAAAGGAAGGTAGTCAAAAAAGAATGAATGAGTTGCGGTTTCATTCCAGTTACTAGGAATGACCTTGAGCCAGGCCCACTCTAGTGACAAATACATTTGTTTTAATGTTTTACCTGTTTTTACTATTCCACTTTATGGACCCAGTGGGTTCTTTTTATCCTTAGCACCTTCATAACTCATTGCTACATAAATATTCTCTAGCAAGGTAAGCCTGTACCACAGTTTCTTTTATTTATTTGCCATTTTCAGCACCCCAACATGTCCTCTTTTGCCTCTTTCAAATATCCTTGGAGTTCTAAAAAGCAAATTCCTCTTCCCACTCACTGCTGGAAAACAAAGTTCAGTGTTGCAGGTCCTCCTGTCAGCCACTCTCATCTTTCCTTTTCCAAAACAACACATTAATCCAAAAGCAAACAGTCACTCCATGGTAAATTTGAGAAACTCATAACCAGGAAACCCACACACTCCCCTTTCTATCTGTATTTTCAGATTGGGATGTGTACACATGTGCTCACAAACACACCCACATAGAGATAGAAAAGATTGGGAGACGGTAATACACATGGACCCTGAACTGTTTTCTTCTAACTGCAAGATATGAAGAAATCTCAGGACCTCTATTTTGAGAGTGCTTTTCCCTTGTACATGCTGGGTTCAGCTCAGGTCAGGGCAAGCTGCCAATCTTAACAGGACAATCAAGTCCCACCACATATTATCCCTCAACATTTCCTGATAAAGGCACTTTGATTTCCCCCAAAGCAATGATGGTTTGCTGGCAGGAATGAACAATGAATGACCTCTTGGGATCAAAAGGAAAGTCAGTGCTTCAACATTTTTAGTTCTAGAATCTCTTTTCCTTAGTCCTATGGGACCTTGATGTGTGAATAATCTTAGGGTCCCTAGAACTTGTGTCTTTAATCACAAGTTAGTGAGAATACAACTTACCCCAGCCCTTCATCTTTTCAAACTGACCTCTTAATAGTTCCTTCTGCACATTGCTTCAGTTGTTCTCAGACTTGGAACCTGGACTTAAAAAGCTTGTCATAGGGCCGGCTGAGTGGTGCATTGGTTAAGAGTTGGCTTGGGACACCAGCTCTGAGCAGCAGGGCCCCAGTTCGGATCCCACATGAGGGCCAATGATGCTGTGCCCTCTACAGCTAAGATGGTGAACAACAGTGCAATGTGGAGCTGGGCTGCTGTGAGTCGCCGGCAACAGTGTAGGCTGCAGTGGGGCTGGCCGGCAGCAGGCGTGCATTTTCGTGAGCTGCCGTGAGCCGCTGTGAGCGGCCGTCCAGTGGCCAGCAGGTGAGCAACTGCCTCAGCCAGGAAGAGTGCAATGATAATACCAACATGGGCCAGTGAGGCGACGTCCTCCACAACTAGGCTGAAGAACAGAAAGACAGCAACTTGTCTGTTCCCTTTCACCAATAAAATCTTTAAAATAAAAAAAAGTTTGTCACACTGATTCTTTTTCTCCCCTTGCCCTCCAAATTCTTACTTTCTGCTGTTTCCTCACTTCATAAAACAGAAAAATACATTTGAGCAAAGGTGGGCAAATGTATTTTATTTCTTTCAGATAAATTCTCCCTTATGACAAGGTATAAAATTGTCATTTTATGTAATTTTATGTCATGTCATATATGAAAAGCAATCCTAAATTGAGTTTATCCCATAAAACCCAAGAAACGGTTCATCCTCACTAATCCTTTAGTTGAAGTTTCAACACTTATTGGATGTGCCAGTGGCAGCAACCATTTTACATTCAGGAAGACAAGCGTGGCAAAGTGATCATCTTTTCCTTGGTTTACAAATTGAGCCAGTAACAGCTAAAAAGACTTACCATCTTGGGCCGCAGCGGGATGCTATTACATCAACAGAACATCACTGCATCTGAGGAATACTATAGCTCCACTTTCCTCATCCCTTCAGATGACTTAAAGAAATATAACTTATTTAACCATCATGTACAAAATAATCACCTGTACATGAATTCAAAAATGTTATGTTGTGCTTTTTTTCTTAATTCTATGAGGATAAAAAGTAACTCAGTGGGTTGAGATTTGCTACATATTTTCAATACTAAGATAAAAGTTTAAACCAAAGTCATACCAGGCACATTTTGGCAGTTAGTATAAACCCAGTATTAACAAGCCACATGTCAAAAGATGTTTGCTTCCAGGGCCTAGGAGAAAATGGGCGAACAAGGGCCTACATCCCAACGCATGCTTCAGCTTTCCCTCTGATTTTGACTTCTTTCATTAACATTGCTAGTGGAGGTGGCTTGCCATAGACTCGCTCATCTTCTGCCTTATACTAAGGCTGGCCTGGAGATGGCTTTTTGTCACCTCCTCTTGATCAACTGATCTCTGGTATGCTCCTCCAGGGTCCTGAGGAGGGGTCCATGTGGCCTGAATGAGCTAAGCAGGCAGGGTAGAACAGGTCCGTTTTTCCACCCACTCCTTAATCAGGTGGTGGGCGATGGCTAATTTGGGGGGCAGCCAGAATGGGACAGTCCCATTCTGTTGCTGAATATACGAGTTGTTTCTCCGTAGGGCTGCGACCACCTCATCATGAGTGAACCAGGCAGCTGCTTCTAGTTCTCTCAAATTCACCTGGATCTGAAAGACATAAGGAAAAACAACATAAGGTTAGGAGCTACAATATTTAGAATAATAAGGGCAAAGATAAGAAAATGGTTCCAGAACTGAACATTCTTAGAAGATAATACCTAGGATCCACAGGCTAGGAGATTATCAGTTCTATACAAGTATATGAGTATTGCCCAGAACAAAAGAGACATAATTAAAAAATGAGAGTTAAATATATATATATATATATATATATATATATATATATATATATATATATAAATTTTTTTGGGGGGGGCAGTGTCAGTGGCCCTCATATGTGGGACCTGAACTGGGGCCAGCCCTAAATATGTATTTTTAAATAGTTTAAAAAAAACAACACCCATTTAAAAAATCCTGGAAGTACAAATACTAAAATATTAAGAGTGGTTAATGCTGAGGGGTAAATGATAAATAATACTTGTTTTTCTCCATGCCTCTATTGATGGTAAAACTTTCAATTTAAAAAGAACATACAAATGTTACTCTTTTTTATAGGATAAAGATTAATTAATGATAAACTCATAGTTTTTTTCTTTGCAAGAAGCAAAGTAATACAATTGCATCCACAGGAAGCGGAGACAGATTCTATATTAATCCTTCTATAGAAACCAAAACAGACAATGGACAGACTGGCAGAGGGGACCACAACAGTATGTCAGGGAGGCTACAGAAGAGCAAGATGAGGTTGGATAATATAATGGCTAAGTCCCTTTCAAGCAAAAATTCCTATAATCACTATATAATTTATAATAATTATTAAGAATAATTACTAATCTACAACATCCTGACTGACCTGAGCAGTAAGATCAATCCTACAATCAATCATTAAATTTGATGTATTTATTGTGTGCCTACTCTATGCGAGACTCTGTTAAGTTCTAATCATAAAAGATAAATTGTCTCAGGATTGAGGTCTATGCAAGGAAGAATGGTGATCATGATGGCACTCCCAATTTTCAGAGTATTTATTTGTTTCCTTTATGAGACTGCAAATTCCTTAAGGACAAATCATATCTTACACATCCTTGTATAATCTAGACCAGGGGTTGGCAAACTGCGGCTTGCGAGTCACATGCGGCTCTTTGGGTACGTACATGTGGCTCTGAAGTAAAACTGAAAATGAAAATAAAACTATCATAGTTTCATTTATAAAATTTTTAAAGGGTATTATTCACATAATGGTGATTTCATTTGTTTTATGGCTCTCGAATAATTCTAAAATTGTTGTGAGGGACAGGATTGGCTCTTCTGTCTCAAAAGTTTGGCAACCCCTGATCTAGACAATGTTGAACAAGACAGTAAGCAAGTCCCGACTTACGACTTATGAGCGTGGATGAGGCAAAGGAAATAGCACAGCATGAGGGAAGCATCAGTGCTCACCTCTGTCTGCCCTGGTTTCACGGTTGCATGACAAGCAATCATGAGTGAGCTGTTGGGAAAGGGCCAGTGCTGGGACGCAGAGTACTGCAGTCTTTCTACCTCCAGGCCAACCTCTTCTGCAACTTCTCGGTGGACAGCCTCTTCCAGACTTTCACCTACAAGCACTCAGATTAATTCAGGACAGCCCTGCAGCAGGAAGGGTAATACAAATGTCCATTTGTGAAAGGAGTGCGAAACTGGCTCGGAAGTTGCAATGAACTACTCTTGGGAGAGCCTTAATCTTTGGGTCTCTCCCACAGCAGGAATCCAGTCTGGAGTTGCATGTTGAACTACAGTACTTAAACCTACTAGGTTAGTCATAACATGAAATAATAGTGACAGTGGGAGAGATTACTGCTGCCCTCAGCTTTGAAAAAATTCTAACGCCACATTTCAGCATTTGCAAATTTTTACCCCAATAGACTGAGAAAAAAACAAACTATAAATATGTATTAAATCCTAGTTAATATGATGCATGCTGAAATATTTAGAGAGACGGGTATTAACTTCTGCAATCTGTGCATCAAAAAATAAGACGAACTGATGGATGGATGGATGGATGGATGGATGGATGGATGGATGGATGGATGGATGGAGGAATGGATAGACAGGTACATGATAAAGTAAGTGTAAAAAATTATAGAATCTAAATGGTGTTTTTACTGTACAGTTCTTTCAAGTGTGCTGTATGTTTGAAAGTTTGCCTGTAAAATATTGGAAAAATACAGTGCCAGAAGGCAGTTTTCTTGGCATGACAGGGAAGAATGTGCTCTAAGCACTATGACAACGAGACAAAGAAATAACTATTGAGAAGCTTTTGTATCCTCTAGTGTCATCTGTACATGCCCTAAACTCCTTACCTACATCACAAAAACCTGCCAAGGCAGAATACATTCCCTTGGGAAAGGATCTCTGGCGGGCAAGCAGGCATCGAGTCCCATCTGACACCAGAGTGATCACCACTGGAGCCATCTAGGAAAAGGGGACAGACACTTAGACACCAGGGCTTTGGGGTGTGTTCATGGGATGAGGGAGCAGATGACAAAGAAAGCCTTTCAACTGTACTGGTTTCTTGGATTGCTGTCCTGTTAAAGCAGGACTCACCTGTGGGTAGTAGATGCTCTTACTGGCAGGACACACACGCTTGCTGCCAGCCACGTTCTTCTTGGTGGGCTGCCCACATCTGCTGCAGAACTGATGAGCGTCATGCCAACGGAGGAGAGCCTGAGCCTAGGAATACAAAGATGGGCTCGGTTTCATTTGGAGAGAGCGTGGGGCTCACCCGTGCCGGTGCTGAGCCTCGTATTCAGTGCAACTCTAGGGCAAATGCTGATCCTTTCCCAGTTCACTTGCTTTAAATAGTGGGCTGTCGGAAAAGTCATGACGCATTTTTGCAACAAAAAAAACAGAAAAAAATATATCATGACTTTTCCAACAATCCAATAGTTATTAACTGTTCGAACTTCAAAATAAGGAAACTATCTGAACAAACTCCCTTCAGCATCTGAAATAGGAATAAAAGCATATTTTTAAATGTATTAGGAATTACTTAAAATTTATGTAACATGTATAATGAACACCCATTTACTTATGACCCAGCTTCTAATATAGTTGAACACCCCAACATGGACTCTCCCCAATAAAGCTGGAATTTTTTTGCAAATGACAAATGTTTAGAGATATCTCTTTAAAAGGACAATCGAAAGCACTTTAGCAAGTGAAATGTAAAGCTGTGAGGATGAGTCATTAAAGCAATAAAAAATATTTCTTAGAAGGAGAACATGATGCTGTGTATGTCATGCTGTGGGCCATTAAAATGATTTATGAGGCTGATAAAGTCCATTGCCATTAACCTGCATGTCCTTACGAAAAAATGGTCCTGGCAGCAATCCTGCCAAAAACAAGGGCAAAAGAAAGAAGAAGAATCTATCTCCCTACAGCACATTGTTCTTCTGCCAGGGTTTATAGGAAGAACTATCATCTGCAAAAGAAGGAATCAAATGTAGCTCTGGCCTTGTTAGGCATACATTTGTCCTTACACGTCGCTGCTTTGCTAGATTTTCTACAGAACTGAGAAATCGGACTCTACCGTGGATAGCAAGGAGGCGTCCTTCACATTCAGCCGAAAGAGAGCCTTCCTCAACTCAATGAAAGACCCATCAAGCTCTCTCTCCATTTCCGGTTTCTGTAAGGAAGCTAGAAAATTAGAAAAAAGAAGGAAATGAAACAAATGCCACACTTTGCTTCAGGGCCCTCTCAAGTGTATCCTGTTAGAACAGTGTTTCCCAAACTCACCTAGTAAGACTCAACTAGGAAAAATAAAAAAATAAAAAAACACAGGTTCTCAAGTCCCTACCTGGATATTCTGAACAGCAGGTGAGTGAGGCCCAGAAATCTTTATTTTTTAACAAGCACCAGGTGATTCTTATATTCAGGCAAATTTAGGAAACATTAGAACATAGTACTATTTCCCAAGATCCTCTTCGGGGCAATAAGAACCATTGACACTAGCCACACTCTAACCCTGGAAAAGAGATGAAATGGGACCTCTAAGCTCTCTGTACCTCATTCAGCATCATTACATTTGCACTTACATCCTGAAAGAAGAAAAGACTGATTGGAGCCGTGAGCCTATAGCAAGCTGGTTCCCAAATGCAGGTCTGAAGACCCAGAGCTATGCCAAGGTAACATGCTAATTCACTTGCATTGATAAAAGAAATGAGAATGATGTCATGAATTTCTAAACATTTCTTATGAAATATTGAAGACATATAAAATGTACATAGGTACAGAGAATAATACAATAAACATCTGTGTACCCACCACCTAGCTTAGAAAGAAAGTGTTAAAATGTCCTTTATTTTCTTTTAAATGACGATGATAGTGGATAGTAGTATTTATCACGTCCTAACTTAAAAAAAATAGAAAGTTGATAACCTTTATGTATTCCCAACACTGTCTTTGAAATTTTACTGTCGTGTGAAATCCCAAAGTCTGAGAACCACTGGGAAGTACCCATTAGGAATGATGCTATGTACCATTTATGGAAGAGAAGCTATTTAGACCTAAGTCCAGAGCAAACCATGCTTCATGCTGGTCGGAGCATCCAATCAGCACAGAATCTTCTATTCTTTGTGTGTCCTGTCCAAACTTAGCCAGGAGCCTTTCCAACTCTAAGAAACACAAAAGGAGAAGGGAGAAAAACAAGGGCTTTAATGAAACCACCAGATCTATATTAAATATGTATAGGAAATCATGTACTTAAACTTCAAGTAGCTACACCTGGCTTCCAGTTACTGGCCTGCAGCTAAATAGCTATGTAATCTTGGCTTAATCACTTAACCTCTCTAGGCCTCCATTTTCTCATCAACAATCTGAGTGTAGACTAAACAAGGAATTCTTTCTGGGTAACTCTGTATTACTCTATGGCTGTATCACAAAAGGAACATATCCCCTAGCTCAAAAGATACATGACAGTTCATGTTATGGCTCTGAAAAAAAATGTGTCTCACTTAAAACGATAGAGACCAAATCAGGTCTATAATTTAGTCTCCAGATTAAGCTGCTTTTGTGGGCCAGAGTAGAACATTCATCCGAGATCCCAGTCTGTATAAGCCAAGGGCTATATAGGGAGAAAACCTGTCGCCCTGGGCCTGAAAGGCTCATATTTATTTGTTCATAATACAACATAACATTGCTAAATCTCTAAATGTTTAGTGGGTTTCCTTATATTCTTCTGCGCTGCTAGAAACTATCCAAGTACTCCAACATCTGACTGTTGGAGAAAATTCATGGCAAAGTATTTAGAAGTTAGTCAGTGTGTAGTGATTGACATTATATAAAATTGAGTATCTTGAAAGCCAAATTCCAATGGCCTAGATATCTTTACTATATACCCACAAATTCATTTTGATTCACTTTTAATTTTGACCCTTCTGGGACAAATAAAGCCATGATGCAAATCTTGGCCAGTATAAGTGTTTGACTCCGGGGAGGCTGCCATCTAAGACACGGGTTGGTAAAATCTTTTAGGCTTTTGAGCCGTAAGATCTCTGTCATAACTACTCAGCTCTGCCATTCTAGTGTGAAAGCAGTCATAGACAATCTGTGAATGAATGAGTGTGGCTGTGTTCCAGTAAGAATGTATTTACAAAATGCGGTGGGGTTCAAAGTAGGAAAGCAGTATTGCCCACCCCCACCCCCGGTTTAAGGCAGTTGTGGTTCTTACCATCACCAAATCACATGCCTGGGTCACACAGGTTTATACGCTAACTAATTAATAGGCAAAAGCAGTTAGAAAAGTCTGGACTCTAAAATTGAAGGATCCTTCCCAGGGATTCAATATGGACGGAGTTCTGCTTCGTGGCCATAGGCTGGTCTCTACTGGTCCACTCGGCTTACCTGATAGGCTCTGCTGGGGGGGCAGGTATTGATGTTCTGATTTCTGAAGCAAAGGAGCCAAGCCATGAAAGAGGTAAAATGCTGCTGTCTGCTGGGCTTTTTTACATGCGTCATCATCTTCCTTCAGTTCAAATAAGTACCTGTATTTTGGGAAATAGAGCATTACAAAACCACATTTAGTTCCTTGTACAGAATTCATCTTTGAGAATTTGGTTCCTGCATCCCTCTCAGTTATTTCCTTTTATTTTTTTACATCCTAAATTGCTCTATAAAGGACTTGAGGTGGCTGCTGGCAATTATTCCCTCCTTTGTCCTACTGTACACCATGTCAATACTTCTGTGGGTGCACGTATGTTATACTATCTTGTCATTTGCCTGTCTCCCCCAAAGGTGATGGTCTCCCTAAGGGCAGGGTCTGCTTTAGTTCTGTATCACCAGTAATTAGCATATTGATGGCTCAATTCCATAAATATTTATTGACTTGAACTTCAAGGGTAATAAATATTTACTGAATTGAACCTCAAGGTACTTTGCCAATATTACACTGTGAAGCAAGAATTTACATGCAGCAGATTGAGAGAAAAACAAGTACAGTGATAAAACATCAACCACAGAATACCTAAAGGTGGGAGCACACACTGTACTTTCAGTAACTCTCATTCAATCTAAGGAAGATAAAGAGCAAATTTTATCTTCAGTGCACCCTTGTTTCAAACATCTAGTCCCTCAGGGAGACACCATTGGCTCCTTACCTTTACTGAAGGGACCACTTATGGGAAAGCAAAGACATGACTTGACTTACTTAATAAGTGTAATATTTTCAGTAGCCCAAATAAAAATGTGGAAAAGACAACATCATATAATTAGTTTCTCTAAAAGAAATAGGACTGGGGAATGTTGTAGGTTTTTCTGGTACCTTCATTAAGGATGGCCTAACACTATCAAGAGCCTCGGGAATCAGGGCAGGGTTCATGTGATTCAGGTGGACTGAATGTGGGTGTGGGTTTTCCTTCTGGGGCCTTAGGAAGAACCATTTTTGCCTGTTGAAAGCCCTGAAACAGACTCTTGGGTATATGGCATATTTTGTTACTTATGCGGAAACACGATTGATAGATATTTTCTGTAGGACCGGGGAGACTCTGTAACACCAGTAGGCAGAATTGGTTCAACATGAAACTACAAAGCAAAATGATACCCAGCGGCATCTTTAGGAACCTATTTTTGACTGTGTGATAAAAGGGGTTGTTACAATGATCTCTTTATAAACAGAAGACAAAAGAAACCTGAGATAGTACTACTTGTGATATTTTTAAACTTATTGTGAGTGACTGCAGCCTCCTGGGGCAAAGACTCAATGTATGTCAAAAGAGAGACATGTGCCACTCAGAAGTTACCAAATATAAATAATAGAACAAACACAGCTGCCTTTGTAAAAGAACAAAAAGAGTGGTACAAACTGTTCTTTGCCCTAATGACCCTAAAAAGCAAAACACCCAGGTTAAGGTCTTAAACCCCGGGCCTCACTGGAACTGGAAGTGAGACCCAAAAAGTCCTTACGTTCTTCTTGATTAGAAACACTGTTTTTGAAAATTAATTTAGTCTCCTCCAGTTATAATAGCATGGAAACCACAAAACTCAGATCAAATTTAAATGTTGTTTTTTTTCTTATTCTAAAAGTAGAAAATAGTTATTCTATAGAAATCAGAAAATACAGTTAGCAATTTTTTTAAAAAAAGAAATCAAGAATTCTACGAATCAGAGATGATCACTATTTGCATCTTAGAATTCTCCAAACTATTTATTAATATTATGCATCTATACATATTTAGGTCTATTTAGAATCATACCTACTATTTTGTAGCCATTTTTCTTAAACACATTGACATTTTTTCACACCATATTCCGTATTGATAAAATTTTTTTCTTTTCTTATGATTGTTGATTCATTTTTTAATATAATCACTTTAACATACTCATTTAACATACTCAATATTATTAGAGTCTTAGCCTGAGAACTGCAAATAACCTAAATACTCAACAATATTTCAAACAAGTATTGCGATTTTGCTGTGTTCTCTCTCTCATGTAAGATTGTATGCGTATGTGCCTTTCAATTTTGAATGAGGTACTCACGTTTGGTAGAGCTTGCTACATTCCCTGGTTGTGAGTGTACCCCTCCAGAGGAGTTTTACATTTGCTTCTGCAAGGTGCCCCAAGGGTATTGAAAGTCTAGGACTACGACTTAATTTCTTTTCTTAGGTAGGGGGCTTTGGGACCACATCATATAGACGATGCAAATTTAACCCCCAAAACTGTAGGAGAGGAGGCTAGTGATTTCAAATTCACGGATTTCAAATTTGACGAGGCTGAGACTAAGAAGTCCTTTATCATTTATGGATGTAGATTTCTTTTTTCTAGTCTACCTTTCACTGAAGTTCACTTGTTTGGTGGGGGTGGGTAGGGGTATTGGAAGTATCTACCTTATTTTCAGGATACTTCATGAATGTTATTCAGTATAGTTTTAAATTTTGTCATATGGGTGTACTATAGTTTAATTTCTCTCCTCTTGTTCATTCATGCATTCAACAATACTTTGGTGCCTACTATCTGCCAGGTACTATTTTATGCACTAAGTGTACCTTGGTGGAAAAGACAAAGTTCCTTTCATCATAGAATATGTGTGTGTGTGTGTGTGTGTGTGTATTATAAATACTATATAAATTATATATTATATAATATGTTATAAAATGTATATATTTTTTATTATTAGTTTCAGGTGTACAAAAAAATTTAATAGTTAGACATTTACACCCCTCACAAAGGGATAACGCCCCCATCTAAGTATGTCAGATATTTTAGATATTATCAGAAATATAGTTTGTTTAGAATTTTTCCAATTATAAATAATCTTCAATGACCATCCTTTCTATGTTAATCTTAATCACAGAACCTTAATCCTCAATATAGGATTTTGAGATCTGTATAACTTAATGCACCAAAGATAGAATCCAGGTTGGTCAAAACTCACCGGTCCTGGGCCGGCCGAGTGGCACGGTAGTTAAGAGCTGGCTTGGGACGACAGTGGCCCCAGTTCGGATCCCGCATATGAGGGCCAGTGACACTGCCCTCACACACAAAAAATAAATAAATAAAAAATAAAATTGCTTGTTTATTTCTTTAAAAAAAAACAAACTCACCGGGACTTAGTGACATAGGTTGACAGCAGCCTATAACACCAAAAAGATTTTCTCCTGCAAGCAATTCCATAATACAGCGACATTGTCAGGTCCTTAGAGGAAAGAGGAATAAAAAAAAAACAAAAAAACTCATGGTATGCAATTTAAAGTAATGAATCACCAAGAGGCAAGAGGGTTATCCTTTAAGCCAGAATAGGATTACTTTTTAATATTAAGGAAAGAAAAACTGAATAGGAGTCAGATTATCTGGCTCCTTCTAAATTGTATTTCTACCACTAACTAGCTCTGAGATTTTAACTTTTCAATACCTCTTTCCTAACCTACAAAATTAAAACATGTTCTGCCTACCTAATATGTTATTGTGAGAATCAGCTAACTATACACAGAAATATGTGCTTGTCTTTCCATATTGTGGAATTATTGATGGAAAGTAGTTACCAAACCAAGGCCTATATTTCTCTCCTCCCTTGTATCTAAGTAGGACCCAAACTAAGTCTTAACAATAGAATGTGATTGGAGTGATGTGTATTCTTCTAGGCTGAAGCAATAAAAAGTGGGTATACCTGTTCTATCCTCTTTTCCCTTTCTGCTTGGAAGACTCTGGAATGGCAGAGCCATTAGATGGAGAAGCCTGGAAACTTGAATCACTCACTACATGGAGAAATGCCACCCACCAACCAAAGACAATTTGTGAGTGAGAAACTTCTACCATATGAATCCACTAAAATTTCAAAGTTTGTTACAGCAGCTAGCATTGTTCTAATAGACCAAGTAAGGCTGGGAGTGTCCCTAGAGTAATGGAGCCAAGTTTCTCAGAATACATGAAAACCAAAGTCCCCCGAATATGAAGTAGGAGAAATCCTGTAGAAAAGAAAAATATAAATCATGGCCATTAGGAAAGTATTTAAAAAAGTAGCTCTATAAAAAAAAAAAAGTAGCTCTGTAAATCTCCATGGATCTAAGATATTTCCTATTTTTTTGTATCTCACTGTGAGAGGAAAAAAATGCTATAGTTTAACACTACATTCTGCCCACAGTAATTCGTTTTGAATTGGATTATCAGTAAATATTTTACTCCCCATGTAAAGTACATTCCATGTTAGCAATAAAAAAGTCAAGAAGTTCCACCGAAATGAGAAAATCAGCAACAGTTAAATAACCAACCACCCTTTTAACTGTGCCCAAAGAAAGCAAGCTTTGATACTGAACCACTGAGGAATGTCTAAAGTTTAGGCCTGCTTCTTGATTGCATAATTATGAAACGCCGATGACGAATCCTTGGACAGGTTTAGCTACCTTTGTCCTAGCTGAGAGTAAATTATATTTAGCAAATGACATTCAACAAAGTGTTTATTGAGTACTGACTTTATACAAGGGCCCTTAAGGAAAACAAAAGTATACAGGATGAAAATCCTGACCTCAAGGGACTCTAGCAGGAGAGAGAAAACAAATAAATTTCACAGACGTCAGTATGTGATATGTGGGTTACAAAGCATTCTGTAGGAGAGTACTAAAAGTATAATCACTGTTTTAATAACCCAAAGACTTGTGTGATATACTGGAAGAAATGTATTTAAAGTCAATATTTCTGTCTCATATACAGCTCTGAGAACATAAATTGGTACAATATTTTTGGAAGGCAATTTGGGAATATCTATCAAAATGTTACATAAATATTCCTTTCACCTAGCAAGTCCACTTCTAGAAATTTATACTAAGAAGGCAAGGATATGTACAGGAATGTTAACTGAAAATTATGATAAAAGGGAATAACACACAGCTGTTAAAAATAAATCAAAAATAAGGTTAACAGTAGAAAAAATATATATGTAGCAAAAGGGAAAGATATTCAGAATGTATTAAGTAAGAAAAGCAAGTAATATTTAGTTGGTTTAGTATGATCTAATTAATTTATAAAAGAAAAGGACATATACAGACATACCCGAACAAATAAATTAGACACATACTTATTTGTATTTTTACTGACTAGAAGTATACACACCAAACTGTTAACAGTGACTAATTTGCTAGAGTGGGGTGGAGATAGAGATTGAGAAGAGTATATGTAATTCTTATTTTATATGTTTCCATACTTAAAAAAATGTTAACCATGTGTACATACTCCTTTTACAACAAAACAAAGTACAATAAATAGTAGTTCCTGGGACTAGCTGCACAGTGAGGCTATTTCCAGGCCATTGTTCCCAGTGGCACCTCACCAATTTCCCTGGGAGCCAAAAGGAGTTCCTTAGGTGAGCTCCTTGGATCCTGGGGCCTGTGAGAGCTGTTTGGTTGTAGTCATGAGTACCAGCTGATCTGTGTGGCCCACTGCACTTGGTTGCTTGATGCTCTGCCTGATTTCTGGTACTAAATTAACCTCGCCCCCTGTGGAGTATCAAGACCTGCTGACTCACAGGATGGTGGTCACAGAGCTTGTAGAAAACATAGGAAAGTTCTTAATATAGCTTTGAAAAAATATCAGTAATCAGGACAAACAGACTTATTTTAACTAAGAATTGTACCTTCATTGGTATAGTCATAAGCCTAGTAAAGATTAAGTCTAATTCCTTTTCTAAATAGATTGTTTAAATTATAAAATTAATATAACTACATTACAGAGAATCTGGAAAATAGTATTATGAGAGCACCCATATCAGCACGTAAATATAACTTACAATTTAATTCGTATCTTTTAGCCTTTATATACATACAACTTTTAAATATTTATAATCAGAGGACATGAATTTTTTTCAATTTGCTTTATGAAACATGTTATAAGCAGTTTTCTATGTTTTTATAGAAGCATCACAATTTTTTTGGCTACATGATTATTACATTCAAGCAGACTCATCCTGATTTTGCTAAACATTCCCCTGATTTTAGATATTTAGGTTGCTCTGATTTTTAAATTACCAGAAACAAAATGCCACCTAAATACCTCTGTGCTAATATTTTCAAGTTACTTCTTTAAGTTACCGCAAAGTAGAATTATTGGGACAAAATTTATATTAAAATCACATGGCTCTTTCTACACATCGCTACACTTACAAGAGTCCATAGCATTTGGTTAAAAAAAAAAAGCAACAACTTTATTCCATATTTCTTTGATCATTATAGAGATTGAAAGTGTTTTCAGATTTAATAGTCTTTATTCCCCTTTTGTAAAATGTCTGATGTCCTGTGCTCATTTATTAATTGTGAATTTACTCTACTTTTGACCATTCTAATTTTTTAAATATTGGGTTGTCAGAAAAGTCATGATGTATTTTTTCTATGTTTTTCGTTGCAAAAATGAGTCATGACTTTTCCGACAACCCACTATTATAGTGCACTTACACTATTCTTCATAATTTGATCACCAAAACGCATTATACGAACCAACTGCTACATATATTGCTTTTCTCTGGGAGGCAGTCCTTCAGACTGAACCTCAGCACACAAAAAGAGACTCTTTTAATAGTCAAGGGGATATGTAAGATTACTTTTAGACTGAAAATATAATTTCTGATAGCCCTATTTAGAAAGCTACTGCAGGAAAAATCTGCTATTTTTTTTCTGAAATGGTTTGTGATTTTCCACTATATTTTGGGGCTTTTCAGTGTGATGCATTATTCAAAGTGTATTGGCCCAAAGGCTCAGATTTGGTAAACAACTGGTGAACATGCGACCATACTCTCACATCCAGCTGCTCAAATGCCACATTACAAAGAGAACAGTTGTTTTTGTTTAAATTGGCAACTATTATTATATTTTATGCCTGGCACACTGAGGATAAAAGTTCACTATTCACAAAATACACTTGGCAGAAAATGCCAACACCATTGTTTTGCTTTAGATGACAAGCTCAGGACTGCCTTCTATTTTGTTTACAGTACAAGTTCGTGTCTCCAAAGCAAGGAGGGGACGGGGAAGAAAGAGCTGGGAGAAACTTGGACTTTTATTCCTGGCTCTCCCACTGACTGAATTTGAGACTTAGGGCTGTCACCAGAGATTGGTTTCTCTCTCACTTCTCACAGGAAAAAGAGAAAATATGGATCTAAAATATTTTACAACTATGTCAGGTTTTGCATACCTAATTCTCAGATCTGTTAGACTGTAAAATCCTGAAAGTTTAGGATTGCATCTTCCCTATCTACAGTATCTAGCACCATCCTTGTCACAGTGTAAAACACAATATACATGAATGAATGAATGAATTTATCCCATTTCACAGAAAGATAAAGCTTTGAGAAGCTAACCAACCTGAGATCACAATCTAGAGAGCCACAAAGTCAAACCCAGGGCTATCTGGTTCCAAAGCTTATGTTTTGATAAGAAATATATGGGAAAGCATTTTCTAACATTCCAAGTGTGGTTTGTTTTTTTTTGGTTTTTTTTTTAGGGCAGTGTCATTGACCCTCACATGTGGGATCCGAACCAAGGACGCTGGCCTCCCAAGCCGGCACCAAACCACCGCGCCACTCAGCCGGCACATTTTCTAACATTCATTTATTATTTGTTTCTAAAAAGTACAAAGACTGATAGAGATGAAAGGTAGTATTATTTTTAGTGAAAACTGTTAAATGATGAGGCAAGTCCCTTAAGATTAACAATTTCTCTGAGCCTCCTGTGATAAATGATTCACACGTTTTTCATCCTATTTATCTTAACAAAGAAAGGTTAATTTATAAAGCACTATAGCATGACAAAAAAAGGCCACCTTGAAACTGTAGGGCTTTTACCAAGAGGCCAGGTTCGGTAACGTTCAAGAGAGCCATTTTCAGTCTGTCTTTTCATTACTGTGAACCAGAGTGGGATGGGAAATATGCAAAACTGAGAAGTCACTGGAATACAGATTTTAAGGTCTCACTGACGAGCTTTATGATTTACTTTCTAAAAACTAATTTTTCCTCCCTAATTCAAAAATAATTCAGGCTCAAGGTTAGCAAATTCCACTTTTAAAAGGCTCTCTAAAAAAGTATCAGAAAAATTATTAACTGTAATTAATAAGATAGTTCCACAAACCTGTGGTCATTGCTTGGTTTCTGCAAGAAGGAAGAGGGACTAAGCTAACATCGCAAAATGCTGTAACCGAGTTTTCTTTGAAGTTTTGATTATGCCTCCCCATAATCCCTCCTGCACATAGAACCTGGACAGGTTTCTGTTCCCTGTACTCACTGAATTGTGTTGTGGGGGGTGCCGTCCTAGGCCTCAGTGATCAGCGGAAACAAGGAAACTACTGGGAAGTTGGGCTTCCCTTCTCCATTGTTGCCTCTGCCACACTTCCCAGAATCTTCCTAAAAGTGCACTCTGGGAAATGTAGTTCAAGCTTTATGTCATCTGCTAAGCCCTTCAAAGTTAACCACAGTTGTCAAAAGCATGCTTCTGCCACACTTGCCAGAATCCTCTTAGAGGTGCACTCTGGGAATTATAGTTCAATCTCTAGGCATGCTGCTATGCCCTCCAGCTGCAAAGTTAACTGTGGTTGTCAAAAGCATGATCTTTTAAGATCTTCTAAATCCATTACCAAGAGAACTACTGTGCCTTTGGAAAAAGTAGAGTAGCATTTTGAATAACAAAAGGATAAAGTCATTAAACCCATCATAATACACAAAAAGCATATTTTGTGGTAGGAGAGGAGGAGTTTGGGGTAGGAAATCCCATATCTTTCAACCTTTTTGTATCTCTTTCTGTCTGCCCACTTTAGAACTAGCTCTAACATTTCATGAGATTCTGCCAATTTAAATGGATGAGACTTTGTCTAGATATGAACTTGTGACATTGAGTGCCTAGATTAACCAGGACAAGAGGATTCCATCTGACTGAAAGCAGTTGCCCAGCAAAACTGCTTTGGTGCTGCTCTCTTCTTAACTACTAAAGTTACTTGTTTATACAATTAGACAGTTTTGAAGGCCATTCAGTCAACATACATTTAATGAATACCAAATGTCCCTGGGACTATTATAGGCATAGGATATAGCAGGAAACAAAGCATGAAAATTTCTGTCCTTGTGTAACTTACACTCTAGAGGAGCAAAGAAGTAAATGTGCAATGTGTCAGGTAGTTATAAGTGTTAGGGAGAAAAATTAAACAAGATAAGAGGAGGGAGGATTTTGCTCTTTTATGTAGGGTGGTTAGCCTAATTGATAAGGTGATATTTGAGCAAAGAGCATGAAGGAACTGAGGAAGGAAGCCAAATGGATATCTATGGGAAGAGATCTGTAGACAGAAAAAAATCAGCAAATGTGAGGGCCCTGGGATGGAAATGTGCCTGGCAAGTTTGAGGCAAGACTAGGACAAAGCATGGTGGTCAGAGATGAGGTAAAAAGTAACCAAGAGCCAAATTACATAGGGCCTTACAAGGCTTTCAGTTTTTACAGAGCCATTGTAATGATTTTGGTTTTTACTCTGAGAGGGATAGGATGTTACAGAAGAGTTTGAACAGGAAAGTGAGATTATTTGACTTACATTTTAAAAGAATCTCTCCAGGTGTAGAGATTAGACTGTAGGAGGTAAGAGTTAGGAAATCCTGAATGTCATTGTTACATGGGAAGAAAGAGTACTAGCTCTGATTAGTTGACCAGCCATTTCTTTTGTACCTTTCCATTAGCACCCCAGCTTTTTATCAGACTGCATCTCTAGGAGGATTCTGGGAACTGTGACAGAAGCATACTTTTGACAATCCTTAAGGAAAGCAGAGAAAATTTGAGAGTAACAAGATATAAAATCAATGATTTCCAAAGAGATGAGGAAGCATACTTGGGGAAAGTTAGGGCTATAATCGTGTTTTTTAAAAAATAACTATATTTTTGAGCAACTAAGTGTTAAGTGCTATAATAATAAAAAACAGTGCTACGGTCTAAATGCTTGCATCATCCCAAAATTCATGTTGAAATCCTAATGCCCAGTGCAATACTATTAGCAGTCTGCAGCTTGGGAGAGGGCCTTCACCAGAACCCAACCATCCAACATCCACAATTGTGAGAAATACATTTCTGTTGTTTATAAGCCACCCCAGTCTGTGGTATTTTGTTATAGCAGCCCAAACAGACTAAGACAAATAGCTAAGATTAACTGAACATTTACTGTGTTCTAGGCACTATGCAAAGTGTTCTGCGTATTTAACATTAATCTTTACATCCTATGAAATATGTATTATTATTTGCATTTTACAACAGGTTTAGAAAAGTAAAATAATTTGTCCGTACTTACAC
Source organism: Aselliscus stoliczkanus (assembly GCA_033961575.1). Taxonomy (NCBI): domain Eukaryota; kingdom Metazoa; phylum Chordata; class Mammalia; order Chiroptera; family Hipposideridae; genus Aselliscus; species Aselliscus stoliczkanus. The sequence continues at coordinate 134,087,037 of CM066729.1, forward strand.
TGCTACTTAGTACTGGGGTTTTAACCCAAGCCTGTCTGACTCCACACAGAACCTATACTTTGACTATCATAATGTACTATAGACATGGTTATATCTCTGACTGGGTTTGTGGGGCAGGGAAGCTGAACATAAATATTGAAATATATTGGAATGATGGAAATAATCTCATGTTCATAGATTGAAAGACTTAATTTTGTTAGGAGGGCAGTATTCCCCAAGTTGATCTACAGATTCAACACATCCTGGTAAAAATCCCAGCTACCTTTATTTTTGCACAAGGGACAAACAAAAAAATTGGGCTTCATCAAAATTAAAATAACTTTTGTGCTACAAACAATATCATCAAGAACTTGTAAAGACAAACCACAGAATAGAAAAAATGATTGCCAGTCACACAGTTGATAAGGGACTTGTATTTAGAATATATAAAGAACATTTAAAACTCAGTGGTAAAAAGGTAAATAACTGAATTTTAAAAATAAGCAAAGGGTATACACAGACATTTCTCCAGAGAAGATACAAAAATGACCAATAAGTACATGAAAAGATGTTCAACATCATTCGCCATTAGGGAAATGCAAATCAAAACCACAATGAGATACCACTTCATACCCACTGGGATGGCCACATCAAAAAGGCAGATAATGATAAGGAGTGGTAAGGATGTGGAGAAAATGAAATCCTCACATACTGCTTGTGGGATTGTAAATGGTGTAGCTGCTTTGGAAAACAGCCTGGCAGTTCCTCAAAAGTTAAACATAGAGTTACCAAGTGACCCCGCAATTCCACTTCTGGGTTTATATCCAAGAGAATTGAAAACATATGTCTACATAAAAACTTGTAAACAAATTTTCATAGCATCATTCAAAATAGCCAAAAGGTAGAAACAATTCAAATGTCCCTCAACTGATGAATGGATAAACAAAATGTTGGTATATCCATACAATGGTAATATATTTGGCAACATAAAGTAATGGAAGTTCTGACACATGCTACAACATCGATGAAGCATGAAAACATGCTAAGTGAGAGAATCCATTCACAAAGATGACTTAGTGCATTTATATAAAATGTTCAGAATAGGCAAATCTATAGAGTCAGAAAGTATAGAGATTAGAGGTTGCCTAGGGGTGAGAGTGGGGGAAATGTTGGGGAGAAGGGAGAGTGACTGTTAATGGGAACAGAGGTTGGTTTGTGTGTTTTTTTAAGTGATGAAAATGTAAAATTGATTATGGTGATGATTGTCCAATTCTGTGAACTTACTAATGAATATTGAATTGCACACTTTAAATGGGTAAGTGGTATGTTATTTGAATTACAGCTCAATGAAGCTATTAACAATATTTAACCAAATCATTAACTGTGTTAAACAATTATAATGCATGGTTAGTAACTATAACAAGTATGGCATAAATAACTATAATCCTCATAGGGTTGTTTTTTTTTTTGGTCATGAGGTTAAAACCATCTTTCCTCAGACATGCTTAACTTCAAAGCATTGGAATATGTTAATCATGTAATCAATACTGTATATTCTTTTTTTTTTTTTAAGATGTTTTATTGGGGAATTGGGGGAGGGGAACAGACAACTTGCTGTCTTTTTGTTCTTCAGTCTAGTTGTGGAGGATGTTGCTTCACTGGCCCATGTTGGTATCGTCATTGTGCTCTTCCCGGATGAGGCAGATAGGTCGTCGGCCTCTGGATGGTTGCTCACCGCAGCTATTGGCAGCTTACGCTGGCTGCCGGCCACTCACTGTAGCCTATGGCAGCCCACTGCAGCAGGGGCTGCAGCCTACACCATCGCCAGGGCTCACACAGCCCAGCTCCAGGTGGAGCTGTTGTTAGCTGTAGAGGGCAGTGCCACTGGCCCTCATATGTGGGATCCGAACCGGGATCGCTGGCATCGCAAAACCAGCTCTTAACCAATGCGACACTTGGCAGGCCCTGTATATTCTTTTAAGGGCACAAATTGAGCCTCAAATCATTGAATCCCAGTCTAGCTTTAGGTGGTGAAAGTAATAATTTGTTTAAAGATATGTGTTTATTAATTCATTGAACAGATACTTACTGCAAGCCTATGATATGGCAAGCATCATGCTAGAATTGGGGACACAATGGTGAATAACATATTGTCTTTGCCATAAAAATTAATTATGCATGCACATGTGTGTATGGGGTGTGTATGTGTGTGTGCATGTGCATGCGAGCATATAAGACAACAGCCCATTTATTCAATCTTTGACCAATTGCAGGAGTGGACATTAGGATATAGGGCATACCTGAGCAAGACTGGATAGAAATGACAAGTTTCTAAGCAGGCATATAGTTGGATATTGTCTCACTTCATGTGGGAAAAGAAATAGCTCTTAGCAGACAGAGGTGGGAAGGGGTTTACATGAGGGCCCCTTAAATAATAAAAAACAGGCAAAGAGCCCTGTCTGTTTACATAGCCAGTGGTACCATAAACACTGGGAGATCCTTATGCTTCTCTTCAAGAGCAAAGCACAGTAGGGTCCCTTCTCCTCCATCTTCTCAAATAGGGGTAATACTTAGCACACAGCAGTGAATAGAACCAAGACTAAAAGCCATACTCAGCTGGAAGACAAGATGAAACAGAACAATTAGGGTAAACCAAGGTGAAAGTGAATTTACATACATGATTTTGATAGTACAATGCAGTCACCTCACTGAGTACGGTTTCTGTCTCCTGTTAATTGAACTCTTTACTTTTCCTGTTACCCTACTTCTTAAAATACGATTACCCACGGGCCACTTCATTGTAGTCACTAGCAATTCCATCAGAAAATTGGCAGAAGATAAAAAAGAAAAAGTTATAAAATTGTCAGTTTCCTTATCAGTTAAAAGTTCTGGCAAAAGGCTTTCAGGGCTAGCCGAGTGGCGCAGTGGTTAAGCGCTGGTTTGGGAAGTCAGTGGCCCAGGGTTCGGGTCCCAGATATGAGGGCCAGTGACACTGCCCTCAAAAAAAGAAAAAAAAAAGGCTTACAATAATGAATTGTAACTACAGCTAAATGTTCACTTCTCTAGGGTCTTGTATAGTTTCATCTTTACCCCAAAATCAAGAGGAATTCTGAGTATTAGACAAAGTATACATTGTATGTGGTTATATTTCCAAAGCAAATGTAATTTTTCTGTTACCTAATCTGGTGATCATTTCACTTCTCCAGGCCCAGTTGGAAATAGTCCTAAATCTCTAATATTTCATAATGTAAAAGATTATCTGTTATCTATTGTCAGAATAATGCAACCACATACTACTCACAGAGGCATACGATGGTTCATTACTCACATACCTGGAGTGGTTGGCTAGGCGATTCTGCTGATCTTTATGTGACTAGGAGTGCTGTGCTATTGATAATCTAAAATGGTCTTGGCTAGGACACTGGTATGAGTTGGCCCTGCCTCATGTGTCTCTCGTTTTCTAGCTAGCTAGCATGCCCACATCAGTTTAATGATGGCAGAGGGCAAAAGCATAAGTGGACATATGCAAGTCTCTGCTTGCATCACAATTAAAGCATATCATACGCTCAGAGCTAAAATGGGAGAGTATTACAAGGGTATGTGGAGAAGGGTATTGTAAGGGGTTTAGGCTGGCTACAGAGGCACAGGGAACAGTCCCCACAAGAGACCACTCTCACGTCTGATACCAACTGCACGTTCAAGGGGTTCCCAAAACCACTCTCAATAGAAGGACTCACAGAGCTCACCATGATACTCATGGTTATGGCTACCACAGCGGAAAGGTACAGATTAGAATCTGCCAAGGGGAGAAGCACATAGGTGGAGTCTAGGGAAATACTAAATGTGGAGCTTCCATTTTTCTTTCCCCATAGTCAGGATGCATTACTTTCCCAGAATCAACATGTGACTGTACATATAGGATGCTGCCAATCAGGGAAATTCACCCGGGCATTCGGGGCCAGAGTTTTTACTGAGGCTCCATCACCCAAAGCCCCCACCCGCCATCACACTGGCTATTGGGTGAAGTCAGTCCCCACCCTACATCCCATTGTTAGACTATCCAGTGTGACTTGAGGCTCCCAGGCAAATAAAAACTCTCCAGTCAGACATAAAATTACCTCCCAGAAACTAAGGGCAGACGCCAGACATCATTTTGGATAAGGTAAATTTATTTTTTTACTACATAGGAGTGGATACAGGAAGCAGGGAAAAATTGAGACTATTACTGCAATCACTCTAGCACAGTAGCTCTATTAAAAGTATTCCTTGGGCCAACCGAGTGGCACAGTGGTTAAGCGCTGGCTTGGGAAGCCAGCGGCCCCGGTTCGGGTCCCACATATGAGGGACAGTGACACTGCCCTCAAAAAAAAAATATTCCTTAAATTGGTATAGGATATGAAGCAGTGTTCTTTAAGTTCAGAACTGACTTAAGAACTAACATTAACCACAGACTAATTATAGATGCTTTTAGTAAGCATCCTTCTCTTTACCCCTTGTATTCATTAAAACTAATCATTCCATTTCATAATTTTTTTCCAAAGTCATTGAAACAGCAGTTAAAGATCATCGACTTTGGGCCAGCCAAGTGGCTCAATTGGTTAAGAGCGCAAGCTCAGCAACAGAGTTGCAGGTTCGATTCCCACATGGGCCAGTAAGCTGCGCCTGAGCTGAGCTGCCAACTAGTGGTAGGATGACTCAGCTGGTGAGAGCATATGCTCTTAACAACAAGGTTGCTGGTTTGACTCCCCACATGGGATGGTGGGCTATGCCCACCGACAACTAAGATTGAACATGGCACCTTGAGCTGAGTGACTACAAGCTGCCGATGGGCGGCTGGATGGTGACTGGACTTGGAGTTGAGCTAGCTGTGCCCTCCACAACTAAGTTGAAGGACAACAACTTGGCTGTTCCCCTTCCCCAATTCCCCAACACTGTCCCTCTTCCCCAATTCCCCAATAAAATCTTTTTTAAAAATCAATTTTGGATCTATGATTAAAAAACAACAAAACAAAACCTTACACAATTCTGTACCATGTAGCACCCAATGACGATTACTTATAGAAACATAGTAAGTAGTTCATATTCTTCCAAGAACTTTCAAAGCAACTATCTCATTTGATTCTCAAAATGATTTTTTTTTGCCATTTGGAGGATGGAGAAATTTATTTTTTTATTGTTTATTATTTTTTTTAAATTTTATTGGGGAATTGGGGAGGGGAACAGACAAGTTGCTGTCTTTTTGTTCTTCAGTCTAGTTGCAGAGGACGTTGCTTCACTGGCCCATGTTGGTATTGTCATTGTGCTCTTCCCAGATGAGGCAGATGGGTCGCCTGCCTCAGTCTGGCCGCTCACCGCAGCTATTGGCAGCTCACACTGGCTGCCGGCCACTCACTGTAGTCTATGGCAGCCCACTGCCTCAGGGGCTGCAGCCAACACCTTCGACGGGGCTCGCACAGTCCAGCTTCAGGTGGAGCTGTTGTTAGCTGTAGAGGGCAGTGTCACTGGCCCTCATATGTGGGATCCAAACCGGGGCCGCTGGCGTCCCAAACCAGCTCTTAACCAATGCGCCACTAGGCCGGCCCAGGATGGAGAAATTTCATCAAAATTAAAGCGATTCACTTTATGATGGAATCTGATAAATGGAATCTGATAAAGCAGGGGTACCCTGCTTTAGGGGTACCCTGTTCATTGTGAACTGGAAACCTGGGCTCACTGATTCTACCAGTCCTTCTTCCTGACCCCAAATTTTTCTTCCAAGCAAATACTATAATTCTGTGACTGAATGAATTCCGGGTCCTAAACTCTTGAGTCTTGCTTCGCTAAATGTAATTGAGATTTCTGGCATTCTCGCCTGATTTGTTTGAGCTCTTGACAAATTCATCTGGGTGGAAGAATGCATGGACTGGCCAAGATCTACACGTGTTTTAGACAGCCAAGTTAAATGTTGTTTGTTCAGAAACATTCTTCTGAAATGTAACTTGTTGTTTTCGGTAAAATATTTTTTAAATTTGTAAACATTTCCTATGCTTGACTAATAGCTGTTGGATAGTCCCCCTGAGAACTATAGCACTTGAAAATATTTAATATTTAGGACACAAGCTGTTTACATTCAAAGATTGATACATTGCTAAGGGAAGATGCCAGAAAATGGAAAAGTGGTAAATGGAATCTGATATAGCTGTCAGGCTGTTCATGAATTATTCACAACCAGAATTAATAAATAACTGTGGCTTAATCACCAATGTATTTCCAATGCCTGATACAGTGCCTGGCATATTGTATGTGCTCAATAAATACATAAATGAATGAATGAATGAATGAATGCATATTAAAACAGGCTTCCTTATTACAACAGTTGCTTGGTATATGGTAGACACCATTGTTTTCCTTTTGGAAAACAAGTACATTTCCTTTGAGAATTAGAAATTTGTTTCAAAACAACAGCTGAGAAATGAGCTGGAGCCCACTCTAATATGGCTCATAATACTAACACTGGAGTGCTACATCAGTTAAGATGTGTTTGGTTACTTGCAGCTGAGATTTGAGAAAACTCAAATTTAATTTGCTTAAATAATAAGGAAATTTATTGGGCCGGCCTAGTGGTGCGGTGGTTGAGCGCTGGCTTGGGAGGCCAGTGGCCCCGGTTGGGGTCCCACATATGAGGGCCAGTGACACTGTCCTCAAAAAAAAAAGGATATTTATTAGCTTGCATAGCTGAAACATCCAATGTAGGTCAGGCCTCCGATACCAATTGGATTAAGGTTTTACTCAGTTTCTTTCAGCTCTGACCTATTTCATGTGTTGGATTTGTCTTCAGGTTGGCTTCCATTTTGGTTGGAAAATGACTACCAGAAGATCTTAGGGCTTTTTTGATCCTATCTAGAGAGTATGTCTACCTTCAGTCATGAAATAAAAATATTGGTCTTCACTTTATTTGGATCAATTTAGGCTATAATCTCCATTTTGTGAGCCCCTAACCAAACAATTCCTGAGGTCAAAGGAAGGTCATGAAGGGTCCAGGACCTGGGTTAAGTGCCCATCCCTAAACCAAGCACTGGGGCAAGACAGGTTGTTACATTACTGATGTGCATCAGGCTTATTTGGGTAAAAGGTCACCCCTAATTTGGGATTAAAATAAGTTTCTTGATCTGAAGTTTGATGTATTTTTAATTTTTGGAATGTTCTCTGACATTATCTCTGCAAATATTTCTAAAGCCCTATTTTTCCTCTCTTCTTCTGGGATTCCAACTACACACATAAGTAGGATTATTTGATATTAATCTATATCTTTTGGATGTTCTATTTGTTTTATACTTCATTTTTTCTTTGTATATCAATTTGGATGACTGGATTTTTTTCTCAGCTGTGTTGAGTACACCAATGAATTATTCATCTCTGAATATCATGGGATTTTTTTCCCCTTGTGTTTTCATTTGACTCTTATAACATTCATTTCTCTACTGAAATTTCCCATTTGTTCATGCATGTTATTCACTTTTTTTTCAGTAGTTTTAAGTCCTTATCTGATAGTTTCAATATCTGGCTCATCTCTGAGTCATTTCTGTTGACTACTTTATCTCTTGACAATGGATTTTTGTTTGTTTCGTTTGTGTCTCATGGTTTTCTAATGAATGCTGGAGATAGTATGTAGAACAGTAGTATTTTCTGTTAAGTAGTGTCCACACCTGGTAATGAACACACTTCTTCTTCTGTCAGGTTGCTATATGTGGGGAGGAGTGATTGGAACAATCCATTGGGTTGTTGGAAAAGTCATGATGCAGTTTTTCTGTTTTTCGTTCCAAAAATGTGTCATGATTTTTCTGACAACTCAATAGTTAGGAGTTGAGTTGGGCTGGAGTTTTTTTGTTGCTATAGTTATCCTCATTAGATCACAGACTTCAGATTCCTTTAGCAGGTAGGTGCTGTTTCCTTGTGCTTAGTGTGGGTGCTGGGGTGCCAGAGGAGTTTGCTCACAGTTCCTGCTTCCCCCTTGGCTTTCAATTGTCTCTATGTTCTTATGTCACAGAGAGGCTCTATCTTCACACTCAGCATTGGACTGGGTTTGAGATGGAGATCCTCTGTTATCCTGGTTCAGTCTCAATCAGGCAGACTAACAGCATACAATCCAGGATCCCGGGGGGTTTCCTGCCTCTCCCCTAAGGATGGAGGTCTTTTCTTCTACATTTCCCCCATCCACAAGAGATCTTTACCTGTGCCCTAGGGGCCAGAGGTTTGCTTTCTCTTCTCCAGTGGCTTAGGATAGAAGAGCCAGAGAAAAAGGGTGGGGTGAGGCTTCATGTCCAACTCCTATCAACTGCCAATTATCTCCTTTGTGCCTGTACCATGGAGGTGTTCTCTATGGTCTTCTGCTCTGTCCCTAACCTTTTGTCTTACGCACCACTAAGCTTGTGGGAAGAATTTATGAGTGTAATCTCCCATGTGCCTGAGGCTCCCAACTGATACATTAGCCTACAGTTGACCTTTAACAATTTGTTAAAATTTTTGCTGAGTTTTTTCTTACTCTACTAATGGTCTAAACTCTTTGTCCCACTTCTCCTTGGAACTCAAGTTATTTGCTTCTCAACATCAGCTGGTTGATAGGCTTAAGAAATATTATGATTTGGTAGATTATCTGGCTTTTTTCTCATTGTAAGGGTGGTGGCAAAGCTCTTTGCAGTTTTCTACATCCTAAGCAGAAGTAGAAGTCATACCCAAACTGAAAGGCTGGGCAATTTGGAAAGTCTTACAAAGGTTGGAAAAAGGGAAATGAATACAAGGTAGGTAACCTACAGGGTCCATTCCAGGTACAAAGTATAATCAATAAATACAATTTTGGTAAGTGATTTTGTAAAAGAAAATTTCACTTTGTTTAGGCAGTATATAGGTTAATATAGACTAGGTAATGCTGCAGTTATAAACAACTGTACATTTTAATGAGTTAGCATAATAGAAGTTTGCTTTTTTTTTTTTTTAACTCAAGTTACGTATCCAGTGGAGATTGTCAAGGCAGTGGAGAGTTTGGGGCTCTGTTCATCGCAGGAACTCAGAGACCTGGACTGATGAAGGCTTCATCTTGACACAGGCTGCCATGGTAATTACAACAGTGGAAAGGGAACATGGTGAAACACAGAGTGATTTTCAAACACGTCACTTTCATTGGCCAGAGCAATTTAGTTGACCACAACTAATTTCAAAGAAGATGGAGAAAAGCAGAACTTTCTGTCTGTGAAGAGAAAATCCCTAGAAATATTAGGTAATGAATACCACGGAGAGGTAGACTTGCATTGCCAACCAACAAAAGAAAGGCATACGTAGTTAACTGGTTGATGCAAGTTGAGCAGAATTAAATCCAAAGAAATCACAGATTAATGCAAGTAGATAGAAAGTCAGAATTGTAGCCTTTATGTAAGCTTTTGTTGGGATATGGAAATCTGCTTAATATTGACAAACTGATTATTGATTGTCAGAGTAAATTTTTTTTTTTTTTTTTTGAGGACAGTTGTCTGGCCCTCACCTGAACCGGGGCCGCTGGCCTCCCAAGCCAGCGCCTAACCACCACGCCACTTGGCCGGCCCTGTCAGAGTAAATTTGAAGGCTCTGATGGCCCCTGTCAGTTCAAATCCAATAAGATTCAGACTCCAGCTTCTCTACCAATTCAGCTAATTTCCCCAATTTTCTTATTTTAGTTGTTGATATCACTATTCTCCCAGTTTTCCAAGCTAGAAACCATGGCACAATTTCTATGTAACTAATATGTCCTCCTTTACCACCTTGAGGGCACAATATGAGGTCATATGCCTTTTATTTTATTTATTTATTTTTAAAAGATTTTATTGGGGAATTAGGGGAGCGGCACAGTGTTGGGGAATTGGGAGAGGGGACCAGCCAAGTTGTTGTTCTTCAGTCTTCATTGTGGAGGGCGCCAGTCCCCATCTGGCTTCCCGACGGCAGCTTATGGCCTCTAAGCTCAAGGTGCCGAGTTCAGTCTTAGCTGCGGGTGGGTATAGCCACCATTCCACGTGGGAACTGAACCAGCAGCCTTGTTGTTAAGAGTGCACACCCTATCCATGGAACAATCCAGGCGGCAGCTCAGCTCAAGGGTGCCGAGTTCAATCTTTAGTTGGGGGTGGGCATAGCCTACCATTGAACAGGCAATCTTATTACACCAGCTGAGCCATCCTGCCACCTGTTGGCAGCTCAGGGACAGCTCAGCTACGGAGTAGCATTCACTGGCCCATGTGGGAATCGAATCGGCAGCCCCGTTGCTCAGAACACATGCTCTAAGCGAATTATTTTATTTTATTTATTTAATTAGTTTCAGTTGTACAACACAGTGCAATAGTTATACATCATACCCCTCAAAGTGACAACCTCCCACCCCCAATTCGCCACCCAACTCCTCCCCCCCATCATATATATATCTATTACTCTTCCTCTGACTCTCTTCCACAGTATAATCCACATCCCATGACTATCTATATATATTCAATTACAGTTGGTATACAACCTCCACTTCAGGTATACAGTGCAGTGATCAAACCTCTACTCCATGCATGAAATGGTCTCCCCAACAAGACATGTGACCATCTGATGCCCCACAAAATATTTACGCCATTATTAATTATATTCCCCGAACTGTCTTTCATATCCCTGTGGCAATATTGTTGCCAATTTTTGCTGTCTAATCCCTTCCCCTTCTCCCTCATCCCCACCCCTCTCCCAACTAGCAACCCTGTATTTCCTCTATATCTATGAGACAGTTTCTGTTTACATTGCTTATTCATTCCGTTTTTCAGATTCCACATATAAGTGAGATCATAGGGTATTTGTCTTTCTCTGTCTGACTTATTTCACTTAACATAATAGTCTCTAGGTCCATCCACATCATTGCAAATAGTACGACTTCATTCTTCTTTATAGCGGAGTAATACTCCATTGTATAAATGTACCACAGTTTCTTAATCCAGTCATCTACCGATGGGCATTTCGGTTGTTTCCAAGTCTTGGCTATTGTAAATAGCACTGCAATGAACACAGGGGTGCATATATTTTTTTGAATCAGTGTCTTGGGTTTTTCGGGATAAATACCTAGGAGTGGAATTGCTGGGTCAAAAGGTAGTTCCATTTCCAGATTTTTGAGATACCTCCATACTGACTTCCACAGTGGCTGCACCAATCTGCAATCCCACCAACAGTGCAGCAGGGTCCCCTTTTCCCCACAGCCCCTCCAACACTTGTTGTTTGTTGATTTATTGATGATAGCCATTCTGACTGGAGTGAGGTGGTATCTCATTGTGGTTTTTATTTGCATTTCCCTAATGACCAGTGAGGTTGAACATTTTTTCATATGCCTGTTGGCCTTCTGTATGTCCTCTTTAGAGAAGTGTCTCTTCATATCTTCTGCCCATTTTCTTATTGGGTTGTTTTTTTTTGGTGTTGAGTTGCATGAGTGTTTTATAAATTTTGGATATTAACACTTTTTTGCGGGAAACGAGTAAACTCGTCATATAGCTTTTTATGCCCGCTTACAAAGTGTTAACCGCTTATCAGATATATTGTTGGCGAATATATTCTCCCAATCAGTAGGTCTAAGCCAATTCTTAACCCACTGAGCCAGTAGGCCGGCCTCTGTCATATGCCTTTTAATATTAAAATTAAAGGTCTTAATTCTCCTGTCCTGCTTATTGAGAGGTCTTTCTTCCTCTCTGGAGCCTTCTTCCTCAGATAATTCCCATGATCTCAAGAATACTTATCTGTTGTAAGGGGTCAGTCCTAATTACTATACTCACTTCTAGGAGAGAACATTAGGAAATTTATTCAGACCCTTGAGGAAAGTCATTGTTTTCAGCCATTATTTCAATCACAGTCGCATAAGTGATTATATTACTTTCTTACTGCTGCTATGACAAATTACCACAAACTTGATGGCTTAAGCAATACAAATTTATTATCTTATAGCTCATAACTCTGACATTGGTCTCACTGAACTAAAATCAAAAGTACTGGCAGAGCTACATTTCTTTCTAGAGGCTGTAGAGGAAAATCTGTTTCCTTGCATTTTCCAGTTTCTAGAGGCCTCCCACATTCCTTGGTTCATGTCTCCCTCTCTTCAACTACAAATCAGCAATGTAGCAAGTATCTGACTTTGCTTGCATCCTCACTTTTTCTCTTTCTCTCCTCATAGACAGGATAGGTTCTCACTTTTAAAGTACAGTAAAACCTTGGATTGCGAGTAACTTGTTCTGCGAGTATTCTGCAAGACGAGCAAACATTTCTAATAAATTTTAATTTGATAGAAGAGCGATGTCTTGCAATATGAGTGTATGTGACGCTGAACATCACATGATCACAACTGAGCCAATGGTTCTTCTCTCTCTCTCGCTGTGGGATTGTGGGTGATCGTCTCCCATGCTCGGATACTCGGTCTGAGGCTGCGGTGTTTGGCAGAAATCAGTGATTTTTCTGAATGTTAGAAGGTGCCCACAACTGGCACTAGTGTATTTTTTGTCATTTCAAAGCACCTATGGACAGTCCTTTGCTTTTTCATACAAGAGTAAGCTTAGGAATGCTTTGCTTCATTGTAGGTCAGGCTGCCTGCAGATATAGACCCTTTCCTCGGCTGCCTTATTCCCAGTTACATTAAATACAGTATATGACAAGGGTTTATTAATACTGTACTGTTGTCAACATCCATGTGAGTGTATGCAATGGCCCCCATGCAGAACAGGGTTGAAAAGAAAGGCAGTAAGAAGAAGTAGATAATTGCAAGATTTCATAAGACGTCTACGTTGACCATTTGCACAATGTTAAAGAAGAAAGAAGAAATAAGGGGGCTAGATGCAGCGAAAGGAGTCACGAGAATATCAAAGCAAAGGCCACGTGCTCTGGAAGATGTAGAAAAGTTGCTTCCAATTTGGATAAACAAGAAGCACTAACAAGTGATACAATAACTGAAAACTTTATCAAACGTAAGTGCAGGTTAATTTGTTTATTTTTCTTTATATTTAGTATTTTTTTTATTATATTACAGTATTGTAATCATTTTGTATAAATATTTTTGGGTTGTGGAATGAATCATCTGAGTTTCCATTATTTCTTATGGGGAAATTTGCTTTGATAAACAAGTGCTTTGGATTACAAGCATGTTTCCAGAACAAATGATGCTTGCAAACCAAGGTTTTACTGTACACATTTAATAGTTTGGGCCCACCTGGAAATCCAGCCTACCCTCCCTATGTAAAGGGCCGTAAGTTAATCACATCTGCAAAATTCTTTTGCCATGTAAGGTAATATAGTCACAGGTTTTAGAGATTAGGCCCAATTTCTTGGGGGCTGTTATTCTGTCTGCAACAAGGATGTTGGGGCCACATGATGTAGGTGGGCTGGCTAGCCCATGACAACCACTTTCCTCAGCGCTACAGTGACAGGATATTAGTGATTGGAATGGTTTCCAGTTTCAGCTACATTCTAGAATCCCTCATTTCTTGACCTTCTTTTTTTATTTTTTATTTTTTTTTAAATTGGGGAACAGTGTGTTTTTCCAGGATCCATCAGCTCCAAGTCAAGTAATTGTTTCAATCTAGTTGTGGAGGGTGCAGCTCAGTGGCCCATGCGGGGATCAAACCGGCAACCTTGGAGTTGCGCTCTAACCAACTGAGCTAACCAGCTAGCTACCCCCTTGACTTTTTTTTTTTTTTTAGCCGAGCCATCCTGCCACCTGTTGGCAGCTCAGCAGCAGCTCAGCTAGGGCTGGGCATCGTACTGCTGTTGCTTAAAGCTCAGCTCGCACTCTTGAGTGAGCTCTTAACCATCTGAGCCACTCGGCTGGCCCTCCCCTTGACCTTCTTTTTTTTTTTTCTGAGGGCAGTGTCACTGGCCCTCATATGTGGGACCGAACCGGGGCCGCTGGCTTCCCAGGCCAGCGCTTAACCACCGCGCCACTCGGCCGGCCCTCCCTTGACCTTCTTGATAATCACCTTCTCCTCATGATTAAGGAGAAGTCCCTATCAGTCCTAGTCCCAAGGCCCATTCCTATGTCCAGTGACATGTCATTCATAGGAGCACTCATATTCTTACAGTGCATTTTTCCTTTGTTAAAGGTAAATTACATCATGCTACTCTACTGTTTAAAATACTTCAGTGCCTCCCCAGTGCACTGAACAGGCTTTGCACAACCTAGCCTCTGTGTCCCTGTCATACCAGTTGCTCCCTTGCTTACTGCATTACAGTCATGCTGAATTTCTGTTGGCTTCTCAAATGCACCAAGCTTTTTCCTGCCACACACGATCTTCACACATGCTATTCCCTTTCTTTAAAAGACTCTTATTCACATATTTCATCTGGTTAACTCAGGTCTCAGTTTGTATGTCACTTCTTCAGCTACACTTTCCCTATGTTGTCAATCTAAATTATATCCTTCCTGTTATTCTTTTCCGTAGCATTTTGTTATTTTCCTTTATCACAGCTATCGATATTTAATTATGGAGCTACTTATTTAGTGTACTGCTGGTTTCCTTCAAAGGACTTTAAATTCTGTGACAGCAAGAATCATATACCCAGCACTTAGCATAGTCTGGCTCATATAGGCATGCAAATATTTTTTGGATGAATAAATTCCCATTGTCACAAGTGCAGATTTTAACTCTAGTCAATAAGATTATGAACTTCTTTACATCAGAGATTAAAGTTTGATCTTCCACAGCCCAGTAGGCAGTGTCTTGGACACAGTAAGTAGGTTTCCACAAATATTTATTCAATTAATCTTGGATTACTAACCTAGCCTCTGCTTTCCTTCTCTTCTAATTCACATGCAAAAATTTCTAAAATATTGTTTCCATCATCTTAATCCCCAGCCAAAAAACCTACCCACTGTTACCTAGTTAATAAAATTCAACTTTATTTTTTCTTCTGACTCTCAAGTACAGGTATGTAGTATTTTATAATTCTCACAATTTAATACTTCTCCACTCTCTCAAGTGATTTTTAATTGTTTCATATGTGTGAATGTAATTTGGTTAAAACTGCCTTCAATAACAGACTCTACGTCTTCTATTTTGGCTTCCCTTTTTGTTAAGCACACAGGTGCTCAAAGGAAGAAACCATCGTTCAGAATGTGAAATAAAAGCTATTTTTATTATTTTCTGTGTGTAGAAGCACTATGCTTGTTTGACACAGTCTCTTTGCTGATCTTATGTAGTATTTTGTGAAAGGTGGAGTTGAGGGATTGGCTTTCAAAAGTGGGAGTGTGTTGATGTCAGCTGTAGAAGCATGATTACTTTGGTGGAGACTGTTGACAATTGGCTGATTTTCAGAAATGTGTTCACTCAAGTAAGGCTTTTACTGTTTGGGTAACTGAAAAGTGGGAGGCTGTCACTGACTGGCTGGTTTTTTAGAGGCTTGTTCACAAAGTTGAATAGCCATTGATCTATTAATTGACTTTAAAATCACTTCTGCTCATTAGTTGTTACCATTAAATACATAATAGTTTTTTTCCTAAGAATACAGGACTTGTAATACTTTCTTCAAGAAAACATTCACTAAGTGATGAACATTCAACTGTTTCAGATGCAAAGAGATTTACTGGAGGTTTACATTACAGTACTAAAGCTAGAGCAGCTCTGCTCTAATGTTGGACCATCTGGAGGGGAGTCACATAATTCTTTTTCTGTTCTCCAAGGTATCTCTCATCTTCATTGTAACCAAGCAGGGTGAGTAGGGTGAGTAGTCATACATAGATTTGATATGAAGTGTCCTCTTGAGAGCAATAAGGATAGGTTAGAAGTTTCTTTCAGCTTCACAACTCATTTGTGATAATGTCATGTAGATTTTTAGGATTGTTGTCACATTTGGGAAAATTTCAAATAAGGCTATTTAACATATGACTTTAAAGAGTTAGGGCACATCAGGTTCCCCCCCCACCCCAAAAGATTTTATTGGGGAATTGGGGAAGGGAACAGCTTTGGGGAATTGGGGAAGGGGAACAGACAAGTTGCTGTCCTTTTGTTCTTCAGTCTAGTTGTGGAGGACGTCACTTCACTGGCACATGTTGGTATCATCACTGCTCTTCCTGGCTGAGGCAGTCACTCACCAGCCATTGGATAGCCTCTCACGGCAGCTCACAAAAGCACATACCAGCTGCTGGCCAGCCACACTGCAGCCTATGCGATGGCCAGCAACTTGCGATGGCCGGCAATGAGGGCAGCCCAGCTCCAGGTCGAGCTGTTGTTCACTATCTTAGCTGTAGAGGGCAGCATTACTGGCTCTCATGTGGGAATCTGTGGGGGGGGGGGGGGCGGGGAGGCCTGCTGCTCAGAGCTGGTGTCCCAAGCCAACTAACTCTTAACCAACGAGCCACTTGGCCGGCCCACATCAGTTTTTTTTTTTTAAACTGATGACTTTCTAACCAGTTTGTTGTGCATATCCTTATTAAATTCTGACAAAAAAGAACTTCCTTTTATTGGTTAAGCATTGATAAATACTAAATTTTTAGTTAAAATTTTACACATCCAATAATTGGAAGAGTTCCCCATAGATTAACTTCAGGCTCCCTACCACTTAAACTTCTCTTCTCCTCCACTATCCATATATTTTTGATGCTAGAACACAGGACACATTCAAATAGCAATAAAATGTCTGACCCTGCACCTTTGTTTTACAGTGTTAGGTGGGTGGGCACAATGAGCGGTCAGAGTATTCTTGGATGCCACTCCTACCCAGGGACAGCTGGCAATGTCTTACCTATACATGTAAGTGACTGTGAATTACAAAAATATATCCCATTAAACTCATGACAAATGTATTCTAACTCAATTTCTCTTCAACTAAATGTTTTAAATGCCTGCTAACCACTCCAACACCACTAGAAGGGGAAATCAGTGAGGAAAGAATTAACAGTCTGAAGATTGCAATTAAAATTTTACTTTTACAAATTTTACAACAGCATATGACTGTGTGACCATATTTCCAGGGCTGGCCGAGTGGCTCAGTTGGTTAAGAGCTCACTCAAGAGAGCGAGCTAAGCTCTGAGCAACAGCAGTTCGATACCCAGCCTGAGCTGAGCTGCCGCTGAGCTGCCAACAGGTGGCAGGATGGCTCAGCTAAAAAATAAAAAAAAAATTGAGGACTCTAAAAAGCTTTTATGTGGTTTATATGTCAACATTTACTGTATTTGGAGTCAAATCAAACATGCAAAATATTTAACAAAAAAATTTTATTGGGGAATTGGGGAGGGGAACAGTGTTGGGGAACAGTGTTAGGGAATTGGGGAAGGAGAACAGTGTGTTTTTCCCAGGACCCATCAGATCCAAGTCAAGTTGTTGTCCTTCAATCTTAGTTGTGGAGGGTGCAAGCTCAGCTCTAAGTCCAGTCACTGCTTTCAATCTAGTTGCAGAGGGGTGTAGTCCATCATCCCATGTGGGAGTCGAACCTGCAATCTTGTTAAGAGCATATGCTCTCACCAGCTGAGCCATCTCGCCACCCGTTGGCAGCTCAGCAGCAGCTCAGTTCGGGTGCAGCTCACAGGCTCATGTGGGAATCGAACCGGCGACCCTGTTGCTCAGAGCTCAGGCTCTAACCAACTGAACCACTCTGCCGGCTCCCAAATATTTTTTTATTAATTATTTAAAACCAATAATAAGTCTGTTACACAGTAATAACATTTTTGAATGAAAAATAACTATATTTGCCAAAGCAAAAAGAATTTAGTGAGAAGATTGGCATTAGTTTACATTTCTGCAAATCTCTAACATCTGGCCTAATAGAGTTCTCATATCTGCTTCTGCATTCAATCTGTTGCACAGGACA
This sequence comes from Aselliscus stoliczkanus, assembly GCA_033961575.1. Lineage (NCBI taxonomy): Eukaryota > Metazoa > Chordata > Mammalia > Chiroptera > Hipposideridae > Aselliscus > Aselliscus stoliczkanus. The sequence continues at coordinate 134,104,818 of CM066729.1, forward strand.
TGTAATCTCTGGAAAACTCCATTATACTTTCATTACAGTGAAAAAGGCAAATAAAGTCTTATTATGAAATAATTTTGATCCTGTGGACCCCAGCCACACTTTGAGAACTGCTGATTTAAGCATCACCAGACAGTAGTCCCCGCTTATCCACATGGGATGCGTTCCAAGATCCCACTGGATGCCTGAAACCTTGGATTGTGCCAAACCTTCCCTATACATACTGTGTTTTTTCTAATACATACCTACCTATGATAAAGTTCAATTTATAAATCAGGCACAGTAAGAGATTAGCAATAACAATAATAAAAGAACAATTGTAACAATATACTATAATAAAAGTTATGTTAATATGGTCACTCATTTCAGGGGATCCCTTGCTAAAGTCTCTGTATTAGCTCAATGCTTTCTGGTACAATACGTTACCATCAATTAGAACAGAATATTCTAATTGTCTTCCATCCACAAATTTAATCCCTTTTTCATGTCAACTAAGCACTGGTCACACAGTATGGCCATAACTTTTGCAGTTTGAGGTGCAACAGCAAAACTAACAAATTTATTTTTCCTTTTTCACAATTTCATGGATAGAAGATCATTCTCACCATAGATCTTAGCAACCTCGAAATACGATTCTTTTCTTTCCTTATTGAATCAAGAACTTTCACCTTTTCACTTAAAGGAAGTACTTTATGGCTTCTCTTTGGGATATCTGGATTTCCAGCGTCACTACTCCTGAGCTTTGGGGCCATTAAGTTAAAAAGGTTACTTGATAACACAAGCATTGTGATACTGTGACAGTGGATCTTATAACCCAGAGCACTGCTAAGTGACTTACGGGCAGGAGTGTATACACAGGACAAAGGGATGATTCATGCCTCTGGCGGGATGGAGCAGGATGGAGCAGGATGGAGCAGGATGGAGCAGGATGGAGCGATGTTTCATCATGTTACCCAGAGGCATGCAGTTTAAGATTTATGTTTATTGAATTGTTTATTTCTGGAATTTTCCATTTAATATTTTCAGACCACGGTTGACCCGCGGGTAAATCAAACCACTGAAATCACAGCAAACAAAATCCCAGATAAGGGGGGATTACTGTATCTACTTTCTGGTTGCCTAAGGCTTCCCAAATATGATCGATTTCTGTACCTATATAATTAACTCCACCTGCAAGAGTCAAATATTATGTTTTTTAGCATACATGGAAAACTTTAGAAACAATTTTTAATGAATAACAATACATGGAAAACTTTAGAAACAATTTTTAATGAATAACAAGTCTTAGAGAAGTCATTCTTCCCTTTCCCTGACAAGGGAAAGTTATCTCTTTCATTGTATGTTCCCTGATAACAAGGCTTTCTTCTTTTAGGAATATAATGACCAGGGCAAATGTTAGACCGAGATTAAAAGCCACACTGGGTGTTTTATATGCTACAACAACACAATCTAGTATTTGCCAAGTCCTTTCTGTGTGCTAGGGCTGTGCTAAGTGCTTCACAAACATTATCTCATTCAATTCTCACAATAATCCTACAAAGTACCTACCCCTATTCCCATTTTACAGATGAGGAAACTGATACAGAGGTTAATGCCCAATGTTATGGGACTGGGCCAGAAATCGAACCTAGAAAATCTTGTCTCTGGAGCTGATAAGGTCTATTGCGCTGATAAAGTTTGAAGGTGGGAGATGAAGCAAGATGAGCAGACAGTCGAGAGGAAGGTTATTATTAGTAAAGCAAAAAGACTCAGGGTCAAGACAGCGGAGACAGGACGCACTATTTATTTTTCACCGGAGACTTCCTTTCTGCTTTATCTTTTACGCTATCATGCCCCTCCTATTTAAGAAATTCATTGCTGGTGGCTTCGTTGCTCAGGCCTGAGGCGGATGCTTGAAATGAAGACGCTAAACTACCTGATGAAAAGGAGCTGGGCAAATCTGAGGTAACCACGGTGACCGTGGCGCGGGGAGAACCTTGCGCAGGCGCGTTACATGTAGCCAGGCCCGCCTGCCAGGCCCTCCTCTCAGCCTCGGGCTCCACCAGCTCGTGGGGAGCCCGGGTGTGGGCCGGGGCCGGGGCCGGGGCCGGGGCCCGGGCCGGGGTGGGAGCCGGTGGGAAGCCGGGGGCCGCGCCTGCGCAGTCGGCGGGGCGCTGGTGTGATCGAGCTCACGTAGCGAAGCCTGCAGTCGCCTCCTACCCAGCGTTGCCGTCGCGGCCTAGAGGTTATAAAAGGGCTAACTGGCTCCCTCTGCTGCCCAGTCGCGCCGCCAGCGGGCTGAGGGGAGGGAGTAGGTATCCGCCCGTGTGCAGGCAACCGAAGACTGAAGAGCGCGCTCCGGGCTCACTTCTCAGGTGAGACGCCTCCCCGACCTTGGGGACTGGCGCTGGGGCAGCCGGGGTGCTTCTCAGATGGCCCTGGTGGTCCGGGACCCGCTCCCTCCGCTGGGCTGGCTTGGGGGCAGGGGTTCTCAGTGCCTTCCCTGGGCGCTCAGCCCCTCGCCCTGCGCCGCCTGACCCCTGGCCCCCCCCCAGGCCCCTCTGCCCTTCCCTATGCGACCCTCCTCACCGCCTCCCTGGTGGGCGCCCCCGGCCGTTTGGGCTGCGGCAGCCTCTGTCCCCGCCCCGGGGACCAGCACTTTCTTGAATATTCTTTGCCGGGGTGGATTCACCCTGTTGATTTTTTTCCCCCCGAACTCCTCTCATACCTGGCCCTCCCTGCAAAGCTGATGGGAAAACGAGAGCGGGCTGTGGGTGTTTGTCCTCCACGGCAGCCGATGGGTAGCGTGCGGCCAGGGCGAGGGCTTTTCAGGCTCCGTTGAAACTCTGCAGGCATTTTTGCCCAGTCGAGAAGCCGGCGGCTCTGGGAAGTGGAGCTCCCCCGAGAAGTGCAGGCTTAGCCCATCTGTTGCGCGCAGCGGTGCCACTGCCGGAGAGGAGAAGTCGCTGCGGGCGGCGAGTTTCGGGGCTGCTGGGTGAGGAAGTTGGCTGTCAGGTCACCCCGGCAGTCTCCGGCCAAGCTAGTCTTCTTCCTTCCTTCCTTCTCCCACGTAAAGTTTTTAAAGGCACATGAGCGTCTCCCTCTCCTCGCTCTTGCTCTCTCTCAGCAGCGTTTGCTGCTTCTCAAGCCCCCCATCAATAAACGATTTCCACGGTTGTGGGAGAATTTTGAGTTGCAGTTCATGAATGGCCCCCAGGTCTAGCTCTTAAGGGGGAAGAAATATGAGACGGTTTTACTAAATAATGGAATGTATGAAATACAGTTCAGTTTTTATACGCGACACATCTTAGGCGTCCCGAATAGAGTGGAGAAGACTCTTGGAAGTTTTGCACTGTTTGCTTTAAGGAAAGGATGGAAAAGAAGCTAGACGATCTCCTTTTAGGAACTGATCTAAAAGGCCAAAAAGGCTTGTCCATTGTCAGTTTAACTGTTTCTGGTTTCTCCGAGGGCTGTGGCTCTTGGACTTTCCTTTGGAATGTACTCTAAAAGGATGAAGTAGCCGCTACGGGAGTGGGGGGAGGGGAAAAGACGTGGCAGCACTGTTCTTTCATCAACTTTTTCGCTCATTTTTTTTTTTTTAAAGGTTCTGGGCAGAAACGTATTTCCCCTTTTAGGTTTAGACGTAGCTTATGAATGAGGCTAGTCTTTTCCTAAAATAATCAAATGAAATACTCAGTCTGCAGAGCAGGAACACTGGGATTTAATTTATATAACATTTCAAAGGGATTTTTCTAATCTAATTTTTATGGAGAAAATGGATACGTTAAGCAGAAAATATGCAAGACTATGAAAGTGAACAACCATAAATACGTTTGGCCTTGATTTGAATTTTCAATAGACATTCCATGATTTTTTCTTTAACTTTGCTTTTAGCCTGTGAGTTTGATTTCAGAATCTTAACTATTAGCTTCAAATTTTACCTTTTTCTGTGGGAAGCATAGGTTTTATCACTTATCTTTAAAAATTATGTCATTTTTGGTTTTGGAACATTATGCCCTAAGTCCTGCTTATTTTAGATAGCTTATAGATTTAACATACACTAACTCGGAAAAGGACTACTTTGTCTTTTTGTATATAATACTGTTTTCTTTGGCATCTTAACATGAGTTTTATTTTGATGTACTGAAAACCAGGGCTTTGACAAGCAGATAACTACAATACATTGGCCATTTTGTGTCTTGGTAACTAAGGTAGTAAAATAGATGAAAAAATTTTATACAACTTTTAATTATTGCGGAAAAATTTAGACAGTTGCAAAAGGCTATTGAAAAAGAGAGTTTACATATATTGGGTAGTCCAGGTTGTTGCAGGTGAATCTTGGCCTTTTGATAAGGCGATGTTAACCTTTTCTTAACTGCAAAGTAGGTTGTATACTGACAAGCAGTATCTGTCATAGGGCAGCTAAGTTCAAACTCCTGCTTTTATTCCAGGGCTACAGCAAGAGTTATTCCAGGGATGCAGCCATAAAGCTTGTGAGCCATCATTTCTGAGTATGGGAAGCTTTATTTTACTTAGCAATTAATTATCAACTGGAGGGCCGGCCAAGTGTGCGGTGGTTAAGCGCTGGCTTGGGAAGCCAGCGGCCCCGGTTCGGTCCCACATATGAGGGCCAGTGACACTGCCCTCAAAAAAAAAAAAAATAAGAATAATTATCAACTGGGATATAATTACTGCTCTTAGATTTGAAAAGTGTACCCTGTGAAAAATGTACCCTCTGAGAAATCGGGCAGTTCCCGACCTCCGTTGAGAATCTGTTAGAAGGTGTGGATCCCGGGTCAGGAAATGTAAGTACATACACAAGCTGCGTGGAATTCTGTATACCATTTACAGATACTCTCTCCCTCCCTCCAAGCACATCTATAAACTTTATTATAAGAACTAAAAAATAAAAGAGATATGAAGTTAATCTTTAAGGATAGCTAGGTATCTATCTTGAGGCAATATTTCTTGAATATTTCTGAAAGTTGAATTGGGCTTGTAAGTCTGACTGGACTGAGTATAGAGATGATCCTAATAAATTTTGCTCTAAGGGTTATAACAAAAGTTAATAGGTTGAAAGGAGAACTGTTGACTTGCTAAATTGTCTGCACAATCATATGTCATATTGGCCTTTCCCCCTGTCATAATGGGGTGTGTGTATGCACGTGTATATGAATATGTGAGACAAGCCAAATGATGTGTATGTGTATTTGTAAAACTAGTTAAAGCTTTATTTCTGTTTCTACTCAATGAAATTTATTTGTATAATTTGAAGGTATCCTCTCATTAGTTTTCCACTAGCCAAATATTATGCCTTAATAAAAACCAGTGAAACTCAAAGACGTTATTAAGGCTACTCCAGCAATTTTTGAACTTGATATAATGAAAAACACTCCTTTTCCTGATACTGCTGTGAATGATCAGTATGGCTATTAGTATATTTGGTTGTGCACTGGCAAAAAATACAGTATAGAGAGACTCATGCTTCTAACATAGTTGTATCAGTGAAAGAGTACTATCTTGGACTTCTTTCTCTTCGTCTCATATAAATGTGTCCATGTTTTGGTGGTTTACATATTTTTAATTTAAATAGTAATATTATAACATGAAGTTAATATACTCTGCCTTTCTTGTTGGGCATTTGAGTTGCTTCTCCATTATAAGTAGTACAAAGAAAAGGCTGTAATTTAGTGGTTTATTTTGTCCACCTGTATCGCTACAGTACACTTTAACCAGTTTTCTTTCTATCTGCATTTTGTTTTAGGAAAAGAAACACATGACAATAAAATCTTATATCAGTAATTTTTTTCTTCCCCCTAAAAGAATTTTTTAGGGGGATTGGACTGGGTTCTAAAAAGATGTTTTAATCTACTTGATAACAACAAAAGTACTTTATAATTTGAAAAGTGTTGTTTTATATATTATATAATTTGATCCTTAAAATAATTTTGTGAGGTAGTGTTATATCATTCCCATTTTACAGATGTAGAGTTAATAGGTTGGGACTCAGAGAAGTCAAGTAATTTGCCCAAGAATACAGCAGGTGACAGAAGTAGGCCTTGGACCCAGGTTGTCTGTTTCCTGATTTACACTTCATCCTTGATACTTGGTCAGACTGACTCTGAGGTAATGGAAGGAAAAAATCAATTTAATAGCATGTTAACAATGTATTAGAAATGTTTTCAACATCTAGAGTTGAAATGAAATAGGGTTCCTGGTTGGTAGTAATTAACTTACTCATTCCACTCAGTTAAATTTTAAAAGCATTTATGAGGTGCCCAGTAGACTATGGGAGAATCAAAAGATTGATAACAAATGTTTCATAGGAGAAATCGGACGTGAAGGTTACATGGTATGTAAGCACGTTATTGACATTTTACTTGATATTAAATCTGAGTAAGTGCTGAATGAAAATCCATATCTAGATTCACATCCTCTGCAACCATGAATTCGTTTTCCCCTATTCTTGTATATGGAGCTTTATTTTGCGTATGTTCCTCAGCTTGATGACTTTGGATCTGGTATTAAGAAAAAAGAAGGAATTAAAGATTGGAAAGAGAAGAGGGAGACTAGGGTAAAGGTGTTTTCCTTGTGATCATTAAGTATTTATTGAGCATCTGTTATTATGTACTGAACATTATGCTGGAAGAATCATAATAATTTCATTTTTTTTTTTTAAAGATTTTATTGGGGAATTGGCGGAGGGGAACAGCGTTGGGGAATCGGGGAAGGGGAACAGACAAGTTGCTGTCTTTTTGTTCTTCTGTTTAGTTGCGGAGGATGTTGCTTCACTGTTGGTATCGTCATTGCGCTCTTCCCGGGATGAGGCAGATTGGTCGCTGGCCTCTGGATGTCGCTCACCGCGGCTATTGGCAGCTCACGCTTGGCTGCCAGCCGCTCACGCTGGCTGCGGGCCACTCACTGCAGCCTATGGCAGCCCACTGCAGCAGGGGCTGCAGCCCACACCATCACCGGGGCTCGCACAGCCCAGCTCCAGGTGGAGCTGTTGTTAGCTGTAGAGGGCAGTGTCACTGGCCCTCATGTGGGATCCGAACCGGGGCCGCTGGCATCCCAAAACCAGCGCTTAACCAATCAATGCGCCACTCGGCCGGCCCAATAATTTCATTTTTGAAATAACACACAGTTACATTAATTTATGTTTATTTTATTTGAGAGTGCTTATTAAATATTGATTAACTGGTTTTAAGTAAACTCAAGACTTGTGTTACATTCTAATCGTTGATTAACTGTATTTGGATATCTAATTCCTTGAAAAAATGATCAGTGTTTTTTTTAGTGTTTCTAAAACCTAGTTGTTGAATTTAGTACTTCAATGCATTAATTGCTGTGTACATATGACCTTTATTCTTGCCCCCTTGTTCCAATAATCTCCTCCTTTTTTTAACCTAGGCAAGATTTTATATCATGTTCATAAGTTACATGAAGACATTCTCAAATTTACATGCTCAAATTTACCAATATTTTAACCTAAAGATATTTCGAGAATAGATCTCAATTTACAATGTTTGAGTAAAAAATTTTAAATAGTGATGTTATTTGAAAATAGTGAACAGTGATCATAGCTGCCAAGTGATAGTGTTTTATAAGTAAATAAAACACGGCTGTATGACATACTTATGACTACTAATAAAGTGATATATTTTAATACTTTATTGAGGTATAATGATATATAATTTATTGCACATATTTACAGTGTACAATTGATGTTTTGACAAAAGTATATACCCACGAAGTTGTCAATACACTCACAACAGGGAACATACTTATCACCCTCAGGAGTTTCCTCATGACTCTGTAATCCCTCCCTCCTGCTCTTTTTCTCTGATTTTTTTTTTTTTGACACTTAAGATTAGTTTGTATTTCCTAGAGTTTTCTATAAATGAAATCATATAGTACTCTCTTTTGTGTGGTGGGGGGATTCTGGCTTCTTACACTCAGCATAATTATTTTGAAACTCATCCATGTTGTTATGTGTTCCTTTTTATTGCTGAGTAGTATCACATTGTATGGATACACCACAACTGTTTTTTGCCCATTTACCAGTTGATGGACATTTGGGTTGTTTCTAGCTTTTAGCTGTTATAAATAAAGTTGCTATGAACATTTATGTACAAGTCTTTGGAGGGATATATACTTTCTTTTCTCTTGCTTGAGTAGAATAATCTTCTATGAGTAGAATAACTGCATCATACCTGATAGGGAAATATTTTTTTCCTAGTCTGTGGCTTGTCTTCATTATTGTTTAACAGTCTGTTTCAAAGAGCAGGAACTATCTCTATTCATGGACAGTATGTCTGTGTAGAAAATTCAAAAGATTATTAAGAAAAGCTCTAGATCTAAAAGTGAATTCAGGGCTGGCCAAGTGGCTCAGTTGGTTAAGAGCTTGCTCAAGAGTGCAAGCTGAGCTCTGAGCAACAGCAGTTCGATGCCCAGCACTAGCTGAGCTGCTGCTGAACTGCCAACAGGTGGCAGAATGGCTCAGCTAAAATAAATGAATAAATAAATAAATAAAAGGTGAATTCAGCTCGGTTGAAGGACAACCAATATACAACAATCAGTTGTGTTTCTTTTTTTTAAAAAAGATTTTATTGGGGAATTGTGGGAGGGGAACAGCGTTGGGGAACCGGGGAAGGGGAACAGACAAGTTGCTGTCCTCTTGTTCTTCAGTATAGTTGTGGAGGACGTTGCTTCACTGCCCCATGTTGGTATCATCATTGCGCTCTTCTCAGGTGAAGCCCTCTCGCCGGCCTCTGGATGGCCGCTCACTGCAGCTCTTGGCAGCTCGCGCTGGCTGCCGGCCACTCACTGTAGCCTATGGCAGCCCACTTCAGCAGCGGCTGCAGCTATGCCGTCCCCGGGACTCACAGCAGCCCAGCTCCAGGTGGAACTGTTGTTCACCAACTTAGCTGTAAAGAGCAGTGTCACTGGCCCTCCTATGTGGGATCCGAACCGGGCCGCTGGCGTCCCAATCAGTTCTTAACCAACATGCCACTTGGCCAGCCCATCAGTTGTGTTTCTTTATACTAGCAATGAATAATTGGAAATTAAAAATTTAAACTATCATTTCAGTAGCACCAAAACCACTGAAATACTTAAGTATTAACTTTATATGCCCAAGATTTATATTCTCTTTTTTTTTTTTTGAGGGTGGTGTCACTGGCCCTCATATGTGGGACCAAACCGGGGCCGCTGGCTTCCAAAGAAGATTTGTATTCTGAACATTATTAAACACCGATGAATGAAACCAAAGAAGACCTACAAAAATGGAGAGATGTATCATATTCCTAGATTGGAAGACTTAATATTATTAAAATATCCATTCTTCCCAAGTGATCTATAGATTCTATACAATTCCAGTCCAAATCCCAGCAGGATTTCTTACAGAAACTGACAAGCTGAATCTAAAATTGATATTAAAAAAGGAACCAGAAAAGGCAAAACAATTCTGAAAAAGAACAAAGTTGCAAAACTCACATTATTTGATTTTTAACTTAATAGCTGCAATACACAATACGGTGTGGTAGTGGAGAAAAGGTAGACATACAGATCAATGGAAAAAAGTAGAAGATGTGATCACTTTGTTTTTTGACAAAGGTATAAAGGCCATTCAGTAAAGAAAGGATAGTCTGGAATAGTTGGATATTCATATCCAAAACATCTCTGGGCACCTGGTATGCCCGGTCGGATGGGGGATTTACATGGGTTTAACTTCCACCAACACCAAGGGGGCGAATGGCTGGGCTTTCTTACTGCTTTAATCAGATGTGGGGCAAAAGGGCAAGGAAAGCAGGGCTTCAGAGAAATTAGCACCCAAACATCAAAATAGAATCTTTTCCTTTATTACAGGCTCAATGCAAAAAATACCTCACACTTTATGCAAAAACTGGTTCAAAATGGTTCATAGACCTTGAGGTAAGACCTAAAGCTATAAAATATCTGGAAGAAAATATAAGACAAAACCTTTTAGACCTTGGGTCAGGCAAAGATTTCTTAGATATGACTCCAAAAGCATGATCTGTAAATGAACAAATTGATAAATTCACTTCATCAAAATTAAGAACCTCTGCTGTTAGAAACAGGGTTGAGAATGAAAAGAGAAGCCACAGACTGGGAGTAAATATTCCTCTATCACATATCTGACAAAAGCCTTGTATCCAGAATATATAGAGAACTCATAAAATTCAGTAATAAATAAACAAAGAGCCTAGTTAAAAATTTGGCAAAAGATTTAAGTAGAAACTTTACCAAAGAAGGTGTATGGACAAATAAACACACCTAAAGATAATAAACACACCTAAAGATAATAAACATGGTAATTAAGGAAGTGCAAATTAAAACCACAGATGTCACTATATACTTAGTGCTAAAATTAATAAATTAAGAAAAATGTTATACCATTTTACATTCTTACCAGCAATGTGTAAGTATTCCAGTTTCTCCACCCTTGTCAACACATTATTATTATTTTACTATAGCCAAATGGGCTGTGAAATGGTATCTCATTGTATTGATTTGCATTTCCATAATGACTAATAATTTTGAGTGTTTTTTTATGTATGTATTGACTTTGTATATCTTCTTTGGAGAAATGTCTCTTGAAATTCTTTTCCCATTAAAAAAATGGACTACTTCTATTTTTCTTTTTGAATTTTAAGAGTTCTGTATATATTCCATGTCCTAAACTTTTATTAGAGATATGATTTGTAGTTTTTTCCCCACTCTGTGGGTGGTCTTTTCACTTTCTTGAAGGACAAAAGTAAATTTTGATAAAATCCCGTTTTTTCCTTTGTCTTTTTATGCTTTAGGTATCATATCTAAGAAACTTGACCAGATATTATATCTAATTGCATAGTGAAGGTTATGAAAATTTACACCTGTTGTTTTCCCTAGGAAGTTCATAGCTTTAAACTTGAAAATAGTCATTGATCCATTTTGAGTTAAAATTTTAGGGCCAATTTAAAATTTTCTTAAGTTTATTCCCAGGTAATTCATGTATTTGTTGTTATTGCAAATGAGATAATTTTTTATTGCATCCTGTGATGGTTATTGTTTGTATAAAATGATCTTTTTTCTAAAGGGAATGCCAATTTTTTCAAATAATTATTTTTTAAGTAGTATAATTTGATTTAAAAATTCAGTCTTTAATGATATTTCATTGAAAACTGCTTTTAGAATAGTTCCCTTCCCCTCATATTCCTTACTTAAGCTTAAAAAATCTAAAATGTATGTTGTACAAAGTTTTACTTTTCACTCATTTTCTTAGAGTGGTGAAGACACTAAAGTTGTCTTATCAGGACTTTTTATGTAAATAAACAGATGAAATTCGTTTTGGACCAAAGGGATTGATGGTGGTGTTTGCCAGCTAGTAGAGCTGTGGAGTTGATCATTTGATTTTTGCCAACTCTGTCCATGATTTGAATTTGTATCTTCACTTTAGTGCTAGTTGGACTTTGTTTTTTGGCTCCTTTATTTGTTTACTTATAGAAATATTCTATTAAAGTACATGTATTTATTAAACAAAATGCAGAAGCTGAGTGAAGGTAATTGATTGTGAACTCCTCAGACATTCTTAATATTTTTTGAGTTATTTTATTTACTGTCTATACAGTTTTAAAGTTTTTATGTATATATATCTAAACCTGTTCTTTAAAGTTAGAAATTAGGCTTTAAAACTTCCTCACATGGATATTTAGCAGTCTCCAAATTAGAAGACAAACCTAGTTTTAAGAGTTTGATCGCTAAAGGGTTGCTGCTTTTTGTATTACTGCTTTTTAAAAATACTCTGACAGTGTGTTTTGATATTCATGTTATGAAATCAGAGTTTCATTAATATAACCAGTTTATACAACCGAGAAGATACTGCAAATTCTCTCTTAGAATGAGAAAAATATAGACTATATTAATATTTAAAAATACCAGCATTTATAAGGAACAGGGAAAGTATGGATAATTTAATGTTTACTTCTTTTCCTTTTTCTCTTCCACTGCCTCTGTCCACTTTCTTCTCCCACTCAAATTCCTAAACTATAAAGCTCTGCATCTGTCTGCTAAAAGACTGGGCTGTTTGTTTCTTCTCACTGTCTTAGCCCAGGTTTGAGATTGCCTGGGCTTCCCACCATTCTTCTGGTCTTTTCTGTTCCCGTGTCCCTTGAGACATCCTTGGCAACAAATCCAGCTATTCTTGAGTTCTTGCCCCACATCTAAAAGTAACATTTCTTAAGTGTCTTGTATGTGCCCAGTATCATCCTAGACTTGCATCTAAATCACTGCTGTTTTTTTATTACTTGCTAGTGGTCAAATTCAGCCTCCTATTTTGATTCCTTACCTTTTTGCTTATTATACTTCCTGTTAGAGGAACCATCAAATAAAGGTGGACATTCTGTATGAATCTTACTAATTCAGGGGCTCTTAATATCACTTATGGTAAATTTTTTGTGTTCTATAATATATCCCGGGAACAGTAATTCTGACCTTTTTTCTTACATTGGGAAATACATGCATTTCTAACTAAAGTGTTTGAAATAGTTGAGAGGTGTATTATGCAGTTTAAAAATCAGTGAAGGATGGTACCATTTTAATAGTAAGTAGGATTAATTTCTTTCTCAAACCTTCCCCATCAGCCTACATTTATTTGTAAAGTGTTTCTGGTTTAGGGGAACTTCACTTTCTTAGTTGAAACAGAAATTTCAGGCATTGAGTTTAACTTCAATTGTGAATCCAAATTCCAATTTAAATCTTTAAAAAAGGGTTAAAATCCATGTATTCTTTTTTTTTTTTTAAGATTTTATTGAGGAATTGGGGGAGGGAACAGATAAGGTGTGTCCTTTTGTTCTTCAGTCTAGTTGTGGAGGACATTGCTTCACTGGCCCATGTTGGTATCATCATTGCGCTCTTCTTGGGTGAGGCAGATCGGTCACCTGCCTCTGAATGGCTGCTCACAGTGGCTCTTGGCAGCTCACACAGGCTGCTGGCCACTCACAGTAGCTTAGGGCAGCCCACTGCAGCAGGGGCTGCAGCCTACGCCATCACCGCTGCAGCCCAGCTCCAGCTTGAGCTGTTGTTCACCATTTTAGCTGTAGAGGACAGCATCACTGGCCCTCATGTGGGATCCAAATCTGGGCCGTGCTGCTCAGAGCTGGTGTCCCAAGCCAGCTCTTAACCAACGTGCCACTCAGCCGGCCCAAAATCCACTTATTCTTAAACTCTGTATCTGTGATGTAGAAGAAGCATTTATTGGCTCTAACAAGCAGAAAAATTGAAATATCATTGAAAAATATTGTTTTCTTGTGGTAGGGAAGAGAGAGGAATAAATACATGAGAATTCCTTACAATTTATTTTGCCTACAGAAGTATTAACTACAGCTTTGATGAGAGTAACTGTATCAATTAGGACTCTGGGTTGAACAGGAACCTAACTCATACTAGCACTTAGTGGGATTTATTTAAGTACTGTGGGGATAGGGCGTTAACAGCTGAGGTCAGTAGTGTGATTAGACTTCAAAAATAACTGGAACATCAAAGCTTTGGCTTTAGACTCTTGTCTGTGTTCCTCTGTGCATATCTGCTTCGTTTTTTTTATCTGTTTTAAAGATTTTATTGGGGAATTGGGGGAGGGGAACAGACAAGTTGCTATCCTTTTGTTCTTCTGTCTAGTTGTGGAGGACTTCACTGGCCCATGTTGGTATTGTGATCGTTGCGCTCTTCCCGGCTGAGACAGTTGCTCTCCGGCCATTGGATGGCTGCTCACAGCAGCGGCTCATGGCAGCCAACTGCAGCTCATTGCAGCTTACAGCGTCGCAGCCCAGCTCCAGGTGGAGCTGTTGTTCACCATTATAGCTGTAGAGGGCGCAGTGCCACTGGCCCTCATTTGGGAACTGAACCGGCGGCCCTGTCGCTCAGAGCTCGCACTCCCAAGCCAACTCTTAACCAACTGAGCCATTCAGCCGGCCCTGCTTTGTTTTTTTAAATCTTTCTGGATAAGCTTCATTTATTTTTTGACCAATAGGTCAAAATTTGGTCCCTAACTTCTCCTGAGCTTTATGTGTATAATTCAGGCATTCAGAGAGCATCAGCCATTTCTCAGTTTTCATTTTCAAAATTTGCATTAAAAACTGAATAGCCATTTGGTTAGGGAGAAACGTCATGCTATATTACATGACCGTTGAAACTGTGGGGATGAATTAAAGGTAGAATGGAACAGTAAAAATGGTAGCAGGGGGAGTATCCAGAAGAAAGAGAGTAGAGGTGGTAGAGGTGCTATTTAGATAAAAACAGAGGTGTGTGGTTTTTAAATTAATTATTTTCAGCTTTTTTTTTTGACAGGGAAGACTGAACTTTGGAAGAACCTCTAAAAGATGGACTGTCTGTTAAGGGCAATATCTTGATTCAGCTTCTTTCCAACCAAATCTTGAAATGCTGTTCAGTTGGAATTATGCCAATGACTGGGTTCACTGCTCAAGCACAGAAAGCTGTGGCAGAGAGGCTAGCTAGCATGATTCCCGAGTCTTTGATAGGAAAGTTGGTCAGACCATTAAAGCACTCGCCCAGCGGATTATAAGTACTAGAGAGGTAGCTCACTCTCTCTGGGAGCAGAAATATGACTGGAATTCTTGGAATCAAGTTAAAACAAATGGCAATTTGCAGAGGGATTATAAGGAAGAGCAGAAATGTAACTAGTTCTATTAGTAATCATTCTTCGTTGTCTTAGAAAGTCCATCTGCTTATATGGAGGACACATGCCAAGACTTGATATATACCACATTGTATTGGCCTGAATTAGAAGCCCGAATCAGAGTTGGTCTTTTGCATTGACCATAAAAATTGTCAAAAAGATTAGTCTGACACAGATGTCAGGAAGGCCAACAGTTCCATATAGGATTTGTATGAGGAAAAATAAACTTAAAGCTGGAGCCCTCTAAAAGAAGTTTTGAAACAGTTGTGGAAGGCATGGAGAGACTGTTAGGAGGAGCCCTGTGGAAAATTTTTAGTGTCAGTGAAAGTTTAGATTAGAATATCAAGCATTCTTTAGTCTGCCTTCTTAATTTTTGAATGATTTGTTTGGGAAAGACAAACGTTTAAAGATGTCGCAATTTTTTTTCTTGGAAGAAAAACGTTAGACTGAAAGGCTAATAGATTTTTTTTTTGCCAGATGCCCTGTTCTAGTAATTCATTGAATAACTTGTACATAGAATTCAATGAATTCTGATAACTCAAAGTTGTAAATATTTACAGTGTAGTAGAACTGTTTTAAAACCTATTCCCAGGTTTTATTGACCTGTAAGTGTATGAGACTGGACTTTCCTGGAAGAAGGACTTAGGAAAGTTTTGGATAAATAATATACTTTGCAATTTATTTTTATCCAGGCCGACCTGAGAATGTGTTTCCCAGGAAGATTTCTTCCATACTGTTTTTGTTTTCTTACAGTTTTAAAAATATACTCATGTATATCGAACAATAAATATATAATATACAGGTATGTTATAAAAGTTAGATAATAAACACGAGCCTACTGTCCAACCAAAAACCAAATATTATCAGTAATTTATCCATACTGGTCATCACTAAATTTTATTCCAGTATAAATTTATCTTTGTGTCTTTTACTCTTTTTGGCTTTCTTTCCTCCTCTATCCTCCTCTCCTTTTCTCCCTCTCCCTTTCTCCCTCTCCCTCTCCCTTTCTCCCTCTCCTTCTCCTTTTCTCCCTCTCCCTCTCCTTTTCTCCCTCTCCCTCTGCTTTTCTCCCTCTCCCTCCCCTTCCCCTTCTCTTTCTCAAGTCTTTTCAGGGAGCTGTCTGAGATTTGCCTTTCTTTTAAAGGAGATTGCAATCTCTTAAATCCATTTAAATTCTATTTCAAGCTTGTTTGAGGATTTAGAACAAGAGACATTTATATCTAAAAAACCCTCATGTTTTTGAGATGCTTATAAATACGATTTGCTTTGCAAGCTGCTAACCAAATGAAGGTGGATATAAATGGAAGTAAGACTTCATTAGTAAGGAAACCATAATGTTTCAAAAACCTGTGATTGATAAAGATAATACTTGCCTCTTATGTCATGTCACACAAGTCTCTTAAGGTTTCTGAAAGAATGTGGATGAGATAGTATTAAAACAGATTAGAAGAACAATCCCTGAGAGTAATTAGAAATTCAATGATATTTTTCAAAAAATAAGTTGAAAAAAAAAAAAGTTGAAGTTAAATCTATTTTAAAGGTAGAGAGCACCTTTTCTGTGATTTTTAAGGGATGTTTGTATCCAGTGGTTCTCACAAATTGATCTCCAGACCATAGCATCAGCACCACCTGAGAACTTGGTTAATTATCTAGGTACATCAGACCTTTAGGTGATTTCGATATAGCTCCAGTTTGTGAGCCACTGCTATACAGGCTATCTTTATTTTTATTAACTAGCTTAGGTTTGCATGGTAGTTTGGAGTAATGCTGTATGGGTCTGAACTTTCTATTGTAAATGACAGAAGGCCATGAACTAGCTTAAGAAAAAGGGAATTTACAGGCTCATTTACAGGCTCCCTTAGTTGGGTTGGAAGATTATTGGGGCAGCTTAAAAATGCAAAGCAATAATTGGAAGAATCAGGACTGAGGATCTTGGACCTGCTTGTCTCCTGTTTGTAGATTAGGTTCCTTGACAGGTGGGAAAGATGGTCACAGGCAATTCCAAATTCATATCCTCTGAGCTTAGCAACTGCGTTAAGAGCTGCTTTTCACCATTTTGCAAGTCCCACACCTCAAGTGTTAGGTTAATGGACATGAAGGTCAGTGACTGGCTTAGCCTGGGTCACGTGCCTCTGGGAGGAAGAAGAGAAGTGTGCTGTTCTGGCAAGTAGTTCACTGCCAGATATCTGGGTTGCTTTCAGGTAAGTGTGACTGACGCAGAGAGATAAAGCTAGAGGCTTATAGAGTTAGAAAATGGAACATGTTCAAACGTGTATAGTATTTTTAGCTACTTTTTGTGTTAGAGAGTAGATAACCACTTCCTTAAAGGCTTAGGGTGCCATAATATGGGAGCTGGTGGTTTAGATTTATTATTTGTAGAGTTAATTTTTTGTCACCCTAAAAGTTAATATACCCTAGGAAACTGGAAAATACAGAGAAATAGAAAAAAAATCACCTAGTGTTCTGCTGTCCAGGGACAACTTCATTTTGGTGAATTTCCTCTGCATATTTTCTTGCATAGTTATAATCATTAATTTTAAAAATGTGTTTTGGTCAGTATTTGTAGCTTTCTGTCAGAGTAGTGGAAACTTAATCTTATTCAGTATTTTTTTTTAAGACTATTTTATTTTTAGAGTATTTTTAGGTTCACAGAAAAATTGAGAGGATGGTACAGAGATTTCCCATACACCCCCAGCCCACTCCTCACTCGCACAACCTCCCCCATTCTCTACATGCCCACCGGAGTGGGACATTTGTTACAATTGATGAATCTGCACTGACACATCATCATAATTGTCCTAAGTCCATAGTAGTTTGTATTACCAGCTCACTCTAGGTCTATAGGTTTGGACAAATGTATAATGACATGTACTTATTATTATGATAGCATATGGAGTATTTTTGTGGCCTTAAAAATCCTCTCTGGCCCATCTATTCAACCCCACAAACTGATTTTTTTACTGTCTTTATAGTTTTGCCCTTTCCAGCATGTCATATTCTTGGAATCATACAGTATACAGCCTGTTTAGACTGGCTATGCACCAAATAATATGCATTTAAGGTTTCTCCATGTCTTTTCATGGCTTGACAGCTCATATCTTTTTAGCGCTGAATAATAGTCCATTGTCTAGATGGACCACAGTTTATTCACCTGCTGAAGGACATCTTGCTTCCAAGTTGTGGTCATTATGAATAAAGCTGCTATAAACTATAGATTTTTGTGTGGACACAAGTTTTCAACTCCTTTGGGTAAATACCAAGGAGCATGATTGCTGGATCGTATGGTAAAAGTATGCTTAATTTTTTAAGATAGCGCCAAACTGTTTTCCAAAGTAGCTGTACCATTTTGCATTCCTACCAAGAAAGAATGAGACATGATGTTAATTTTGTTTAATTTTGTTAATTCAAATCATGTTTTTCATTTAAGTTCACAAGTTAAAGGATATGTTCATTTTAAGTTTCTTGACTACAGCATCATCCCAATTTTTATTTATTTATTTATTTATTAAAAGATTTTATTGGGGAATCAGGGAAGGGGAACAGACAAGCTGCTATCCTTTTTGTTCTTCAGTCTAGTTGTGGAGGACATTGCTTCACTGGCCCACGTTGGTATCATCATTGTGCTCTTTCCGGTTGAGGCAGTTGCTCGCTGGCAATTGGACGGCCGCTCATGGTGGCTCACGGCAGCTCATGAAAGCTTACGCCAGCTGCCAGCCAGCCCCACTGCAGCCCACGCTGTCGCCTGCGACTCCTGGCAGCCCAGCTCCGGGTCGAGCTGTTGTTCACTATCTCAGCTGTAGAGGGCACAGCATCACTGGTCCTCATGAGGAGTCCAAACCGGGGCCCTGTTGCTCAGAGCTGGTGTCCCAAGCCAACTCCTAACCAATGCGCTACTTGGCTGGCCTGCATCATCCCTATTTTTAATTGTTAATTTGTTGTATTTTTTGTGTCCTTGATTACTAATAAATTAGCTTTTTTTGTTTATAGTCTCTCTTTTGTGACTTTCAGTTTTCTTAATCCACTTATCTTTTAACATCTTAGTGGTTTTCTTATTGATTTGTATGAGTTTCTTAAATGAGCTTTATTTTCTTTGGCTTCCTAATTTGTAGTTTATAGTTTTAAAAATATATATAAGCCTAAATTATTCTGTGTGTTTAAATCACATCTGGCTTTCAGTAGGTTGTTTCATCATTTTTAAGCTTAGAAATTCTCTCATTTGAGAGATCCAATAACTTTTCTTTTGCTGTTATTTTTTTGTTGATTATAACTCTTTAACCCATCTAGAATTTATTTTGCAGCATGATGTAAGATAAAGTGTATTTATTCTCCATGTGATTAATACTTTGATTTTTATATAAGCTCTATCATTCTTAAAATGCAATTTTCAAGTAATTTCTGTGGGTTAATGGTTCTTGATTCATTGTGAGGTTTAAGGATGATGAAAGATGACAAAGAAACTTGAGTGACAATATATTTAGCAATAAAAAAAGTGATAACCTCTTATCTGACAAATCTAAACTTTCTTATCAGAGCTAAACATTTACACAACATTTCTGATAGCTTCCTGTTAGTACAGCAGACACATTTGCATTTTATGGAAATAACATTTAATCATGAAGAAAATTATAGCAGAAACCCGTTTAAACAGTGAGAAGATTCTAGACTATTCAGACAGTCCAGGAGTTTGAAAAAGGCTTGTGCTTTGGCAGGAGCCCAGGAGAGGAAGTGTCTGCATCTGGTACATTCTAGAAGCCTTCCCAAAGAGTTACTGTAAAGCAGCCAAGAGAGCAGTGTGTTTTACTACTGTGTGGTTCTGGAAGTATCTGGAAGCTTGCAGCATACTTGAGGGAGGAGACTTAGGAGCACTCCCAGAATGTTAGTTTCTATGGTGATCTATTTTTATTGAGATTCAAGTTAGGAAACGGGGGCTATTTTTTATTTTTGCAGAATAGGGAGCTTTCCAATGTGGACTTGGACCTGCTAGTTTAGGTGAAGTCACTGGGGAAGAGTCAGAGGTGCCTGCGCAATGAGGAATAGGGTGACAAATCAGAGTAACCCCGGGGAGCCTGTTACTGGGGCAAATAGTGCTTTCACCGTGTCTTTTTCTCCTGTAAGGTGATAAGAAGGATTCAAAGTGCATGTATGTGATGGAGAAAGGAGCAGGGGAAAGTGCTCATGGGGTATTTGGGAAAAGGGGGTAAAATCTTTCTGCCGTTTGATATCTGCATCTTTCATGAAGAACCCATTCCAGAAAAGACAACGCTCTTGGGGCAAAAAAAAAAAAAAAAATAGAAGGGCTTTGCTGCCAGGTTTAAAAAAAAAATGCCAGTTATGTACTAGGCTAAGGAATTTTTTTACATAGAATACAGTAGATAAGAGAAAGCAACTCAACACTAGGTCCTTTGACTGAAATTACAAGCTTAAATTGACAGAGCTGTTTATTCTTTTTGGATTCTATACAACTTTTAAAAAATAACATCTTTATTGAGATATAATTCATATACCATACAATTCACCCATTAAATATTCATGATTCAATAGATTTTAGAACTTTCACAGTGTTCTTCAACTATCAATCACCACAATCAATTTTAGAACATTTATATCACCCCCGAATCTACAACTTGAATTGAACTTATTTTAAAATTTAAAGCCATATAGGGAATTTAAAGGATTAATCAGAAAGTTCTGAAACCTTTTTTCTCTTTAAAACATATTTTAACATTTTAGAATGTATTTTGGTAATATTTAAATTAATGTTCTTTAATAAACTTGTATATTTTTATGGGAAATTAATGGTTTAGATCTGGATCACAGAAAAGTTATTTTTTCAGGCTGTTTGGTTACTCTAATAGTAATTAAGGACAAAATAAACTTAGGTTGAATTTTTTTTTTTTTTGAGGGCAGTCTCACAGTGGGACCGAACCGGGGCTGCTGGCTTCCCACGCCAGCGCTTAACCACTGCGCCACTCGGCCGGCCCAAATCACATGTAACGTATAGCTCTTTTTTTTTTTTTTTTAGCTGAGCCATCCTGCCACCTGTTGGCAGCTCAATGGCAACTCAGCTCGCGCTGGCATCGAACCGTCATTGCCCAGGGCTCAGCTTGCACTCTTGAGCGAGCTCTTATCCAACTGAGCCACTGGGCCCGCCCAAAAGCTTACTTTTTTTTTTTTTTTTGGTGAGGGCAGTGTCACTGGCCCTCATATGTGGGACTGAACCGGGGCCGCTGGCTTCCCAAGCCAGCGCTTAACCACCACGCCACTCGGCTGGCCCTCAAGTTGAATTTTTAAGCATAAATTATCAGGTGATAACAAACATGTATTTTTTTAACATGGGATATATCAAGCTAGAGTACTTTAATTATAGGAAAAATATGATAGTAGCTCTTATTAATATTAAATCAACTTACAAGGATTAACAATAGTCTCATGGGCACCTTAGGGTCTGACTTACATTTTGGTTTTATAAGAAAAAAATAGGTTAGGAACTTTCCATACCCTTAATTTTTTTTTTGGTAATGGCTATATTTCTCTTGTAGGTTTGTGAACCTGTAAATTAAGTCTTCCAGGATGATCCGGTGTATTTTAATCGTAGGGATTCTACTTTCCCAGTCTTTGGCTCATCCAGGCTTTTTTACTTCAATTGGTAAGTCTTAACTCTTTTTTGGTTTGTATTGTTTTTGCATTTAAAATTTTCCATTTTTTAGTGTTTTAAATCAGTAAAAACACACTGTATTCCCTAATAGACTATCTCTCTTTAAAATTCAATTTTGTTTTTCTTTAAATTATTTTTTTTTCTGATTACGAAAGCAATACATTTACAGTTTAGAAACTTATGAAAATGTAGAAAAGCATACCAAAAAAATTTTTGTTAATGGGTTCACCAAATAATTTATTGCTTGAAATACTTAGTCCTTTTTTTTTAATGCCCAGATATACAAACAATATACTGCACGTTGTTTTATATCTTGCTTTTTCCATTTAAGAATGTACTGTGGGGCCAGTCGAGTGGCTCAGTTGGTTAAGAGCTCGCTCAAGAGTGCAAGCTGAGCTCTGAGCAACAGCAGTTCGATGCCCAGCCCGAGCTGAGCTGCTGCTGAGCTGCCAACAGGTGGCAGAATGGCTTAGCTAAAAAAAAAAATATATATATATATATATATATACTCTGAAGATGTTATTTTTTTCCTACATCATAATTAAAAAAAAAAAATCTTTAAGGCTGGCCGAGTGGCATGGTGGTTAGGAGCTGGCTTAGGACGCCAGCGGCGTCGGGTCCCACATATGAGGGCCAGTGACACTGCCCTCAGAAACAAAAACAAACAAACAAACAAACAGAAATCTTTAAAAGTATTGATTAAAGGGGGAAAAACCAGAAGTATATAGAATATAAGACCACATGTTCTTTTTCCCCCAGAAATACTCATCACAGTTTGATGTGTATCCTTTTTATATTTTCTTATATGCATGCTTTCGTTGGTCTTGAATGAGATGTTTTCCTTCATCCTGTTGACCAGCTTTACCCTTGTGTAATTATAGAGCCAACTAAAATACAAATATTATATTTATGATACCTAATTTCAGGATATCCTCTAATCCCATTATAAATAACTAAATACGGACTATTTGAACTTCAATTATGAAGAATACTTTTTGTTACTGTGGTTTTTATTTATTGAATACAAATTTAAATAGCCTAAAAAACAAAATTGTGAAAGGGGAGTTAGGGAAAAGGAAACATTGATCCTTGGAAAGTAGTGTTTTATTTATAGATGAAAAGACAATTTGGCAAGTGAAATAAGTCTGACAGAAAAAGTAAAAAACGATATGATTTCAGACATATGTGATATAAAACTGAAAGTAACAAATGAACAAGACAAACAAAAACTCATAGACACAGACAATAGTTTAGTGGTTACCAGAGGATGGAGGGAGAGTGGGGTAGAAGAGGGTAACAGGTCAAATATATGTGATAGGAGAACTGACTTTGGGTGGTGAACACCCAGTGCAATATATAGATGATGTATTATAGAAATGTACACTTGAAACCTATATAATTTTACTAACCAATGTCACTCCAATAAATTTTTTTTTTTTTTAGAGGGCTGTGTCACTGGCCCTCATATGTGGGATTTGAACCGGGATCTGAACCTGGGCCGCTGGCGTCCCAAGCCAGCTCCTAACCACTGTGTCACTCAGCCGGCCCCATCACTCCAATAAATTTAGTAAAAATTAATTAAAAAGAAAAATTTGTTGATATGGGCCAAGCTTGCAAAATTAAGTAGCTGAAAACTAGAATTGGAACACATTATTAGAATAGTTTTTGGCCTTATTTTTATTTATCTGGTTAAAAAAAGGAAAAAGAAGGGCCAGCCGGGTGGCTCAGTTGGTTAAGAGCTCGCTCAAGAGTGCGAACTGAGCTCTGAGCAACAGCTGTTCGAGGCCAGCCCGAGCTGAGTTGCCGTTGAGCTGCCAACAGGTGGCAGGATGGCTCAGCTAAAAAAAAAAAAAAAAAAAAAAAAAATGTAAAAAAAAAAAGGAAAAAGAAATGCTGCTGTCTCCAACATATTAGATTCATGTCAGTTAAATCCACTCATAGACTGAGGCATTCTTTTTTTATTTTTATTTTTTTGTTTTTTTTTTATTAGCTGAGCCATCCTGCCACCTATTGCAGCTCAGCGACAGATCAGCTCGGGCTGGGCGTTGAACTGCTGTTGCTTAGAGCTCAGCTCGCACTCTTGAGCGAGCTCTTAACCAACTGAGCCACTAGGCCGGCCCTGAATGAAGCATTCTTTTTTTTTTTAAAGATTTTATTGGGGAATTGGGGGAGGGGAGCAGTGTTGGGGAATTGGGGGAGGGGCCAGCCAGGTTGTTGTTCTTCAGTCTTCGTTGTGGAGGGTGCCAGTCGACATCTGGCTTCCCGTTGGCAGTTTGTGGCCTCTAAGCTCAAGGTGCTGTGTTCAATTTTAGTTGCGGGTGGGCGTAGCCACCATCCCATGCGGGCTTCGAACCAGCAGCCTTGTTATTAAGAGCGCACGCTCTATCCTCTGAGCCGTCTGGGCAGCAGCTCAGCTCAAGGTGTTGAGTTCAATCTTTAATTGTGGGTGGGCATAGCCCACCATTGTACAGGCAATCTTGTTGATACACCAGCTGAGCCATCCAGCCACCTGTTGTCAGCTCAGCTAGGGCTCAGGGTTCACTGGCCCATGTGGGAATTGAACTGGAGGCCTTGTTGCTCAGAGCATGCATTCTAAGCCAACTCTTCACCAACTGAGCCACTTGGCCGGCCCCTAAGCATTCTTGATTATTCTTAAATTATTCTAAAATATTTGTGGTGATGAATATAGGTATTTGATAACCTTTTTTCCTTTTAGGTCAGATGACTGACTTGATCCATATAGAGAAAGATCTGGTGACTTCCCTGAAAGACTATATTAAGGCAGAAGAAGACAAATTAGAGCAAATAAAAAAGTAAGCAAAGTGTTTTACTTTTTATGACTGACTCCATCTGGATGTTTTCTTTCTACAGCTAAACCATTGAGTGGAAATGAAAACTCTGTGTTGATAATAGCCATTTTAACAGGTGTGAGGTGATATCTGTGGTTTTGATTTGCATTTCCCGTATAGCTAGTGAGGTTGAGCATCTTTTCATATATCTGTTGGTCATCTGTACATCTTTTTGGGAAAAGTGTCTGTTCGGTTCTCTGCCCATTTTTTAATTGATTTATTTGAGTTTTTTTTGCCCTTGACTTGTATGAGTTCTTTATATATTTTGGATAGTAACTCCTTATCGGAGATATTGTTTCAAATATCTTTCTCTCATTTGGCTGGTTGCCTCTTTGTTTTGTTGATGGTTTCTTTTGCTGTGCAGAAGCTTTTTAGTTTGATATAGTCCCATTCATTTAGTTTTGATTTTCCTTCCTTGCCTTTGAGGTCAAATTCATAATATCCTCTCAAAGACGAAGGTCCATAAGTTTAGTACCTTTGTGGTTGGTGAACACACAATGCAATACACAGATGATGTATTATAGAATTGTATAATTGAAATCTATATAATTTTATTAAGCAGTGTCACCCCAATAAATTTATTAAATTTAAAAAAACAAAAGCTATTTGTCAGTCTTCAAAAGCCAGCGGAAATGGCTAAAATTGGAGAAATGGAGACCAGAAAACACGAGTTAGATCTGGGCCAAGTGTTCACATGGAAGAACATGGATTGAGATTAGGATATAAATGAGTATGGGTTATTAGCTGACAGTTGTTTTAAATGGTTGCTAATATCTTCTGTCCTTTAACCTCCTTAATGAAGCCACATTCTGGAGCAGGTTTTCAGTTCTGTTTATCCTTCACTCCTATTGCTCCATTCTAGAGATTACAGTGATAAGTATGGTTAGTATTATTTAACTGATACAATTTTTCCTCAAGTGTTACTTTATATTTAATTGATTCAGGTTCATAGTTAAACCTGACCTGAGATTCCCTATCTTTTGTTTAATGAGTAGCTAGGTATTAAGTTTTTTAAAAAAAATAGTGTCTATTTATGGGCCAGCCAAGTGGCTCAGTTGGTTGAGAGCTTGCTTAAGAGTGTGAGCTCTGAGCACTCCTAAGCCTTTTTGATTTCCACATGGGCTAATGAGGTACACCAGACCTGAGCTGCTGCTAAGCTGCCAACAATTGGCAGTATGGCTCAGCTGGTGAGAGCACATGCTCCTAACATCAAGGTTACTGGTTGGATTCCCACATGGGATGGTGACTATGCCCACCCGCAACTAAGACTGAACTCTGTACCTTGAGCAGAGCTGCCGCCCGGATGGCTCAGTGGATAGGGCGTGTGCTCTTAACAACAAGCCTGCTGGTTTGACTCCCGCATGGGATGGTGGCTACACCCACCCACAACTAAGATTGAACACAGTACCTTGAGCTGAGCAGCTGCGAGCTGCCGTTGGGCAGCTGGATGGCAACTGGACTTGTAGCTAAGCTTGCTGCACTCTCCACAATTAAGATTGAAGGACAACAACTTGACTGTTCCCCTTCCCCAATTCCCCAACACTGTTCTCCTCCCCCAATTTTACAATTAATAAAAAAAAAAAAATGGTGTTTATTTATTTGGTGTCTTTTCACCAAATATAAATGCAAAATTTTTAGGCCTCCTCACAAATCAACTTCGTTTCATCTTGGTATAGAATATAAATTTGTCAGATTAAACCCAGGAGCTCTGTCAAGTCTTTTCTCAAGTTGAGACATTTCAAAGGGAGACTATAGAATTGAAAATTAAACCTTGGACCGGCCGAGTGGTGTATTGGTTAAGCGCTGGTTTTGGGATGCCAGCAGCCCTGGTTCGGATCCCACATGAGGGCCAGTGACACTGCCCTCTACAGCTAACAACAGCTCCACCTGGAGCTGGGCTGTGCGAGCCCCGGTGATGGTGTGGGCTGCAGCCCCTGCTGCAGTGGGCTGCCATGGGCTACAGTGAGTGGCCAGCAGCCAGTGTGAGCGGCTGGCAGCCAAGAGTGAGCTGCCAATAGCCGCGGTGAGCGACATCCAGAGGCCAGCGACCGATTTGCCTCATCCAGGAAGAGCGCAGTGACGATACCAACAGTGAAGCAACATCCTCTGCAACTAAACTGAAGAACAGAGACAGCAACTTGTCTGTTCCCCTTCCCCGATTCCCCAACACTGTTCCCCTCCGTCAATTCCCCAATAAAATCTTTAAAAAAAAAAAAAAGAAAAAGAAAATTAAATCTTGTATAACTTTTGAGCTCTCATTTTTTTTTTTAAGATTTTTTATTGGGGAATTGGGGGAGGGGAACAGTGTTGGGGAACTAGGGAAGGGGAACAGACAAGTTGGTGTCCTTTTGTTCTTCAGTCTAGTTGCGGAGGACATTGCTTCTCTGGCCCATGTTGGTATCGTCATTGCGCTCTTCCTGGATGAGGCAGCTCGGTTGCCGGCCTCTGGATGGTCGCTCACCGCGGCTATTGGCAGCTCACGCTGGCTGCCAGCCGCTCACACTGGCTGCCGGACACTCACTGTAGCCTATGGCAGTCCACTGCAGCAGGGGCTGCAGCCTACACCATCTCCGGGGCTCGTGCAGCCCAGCTCCAGGTGGAGCTGTTGTTAGCTGTAGAGCGCAGTGTCACTGGCCCTCTATGTGGGATCCAAACCGGGGCCGCTGGAGTCCTAAACCAGCTCCCAACCACTGCGCCACTCAGTTGGCCCTGAGCTCTCATTTTTTAATTTGTCCGGTTGTCTTGCATTTGTGAGCATAAATTTCTTTCATTTTTTTTTTTTTGAATCTGCCCTCAGATCCTTTTATTTTTCAATTATAGTTGATATTCAGAATTATATTAGTTTCAGTTATACAGCATAGTGGTTAGAAATTTATATAACTTATGAAGTGATCCCCCCGTTAAATCTAGCACCCATCTGACACCATACCAGATTGTTTGTTATACAATGTCGTTTTTAGGTACTGAATGTAAAATTTTGGTGTAAGTTTGATTTAAATGAACATGTAACTGAATTGGGATTGGGCTAATTTATACTTTTTAATAAGCAGTCATTTGGCTTCGAGTATCCATGGGGAAATGAAATTTTAGACACTGGAGAGTTCCAGTTACAACTTCTGCTAACATAGGCTCCATTTACTGTAACCATTTGGAAGAAACAAAACTAAAACAAAAAGTCTTGCAGCTATATATTTTGATTCTTCTAAGTTAGATTTTATCCATAAAAGAATTTGCTTTTTAAAAAACCCTTATAGGGCCAGCCGAGTGGCACGGTGGTTAAGAGCTGGCTTGGGACGCCAGTGGCCCCGGTTCGGGTCCCACATATGAGGGACAGTGACACTGTCCTCAAAAAAAACAAAACAAAAAAACCCTTATAATTTTACTTTTAAACAGAATTTTTAGATATAGTTTTAACTCAAAAACCTCTAATCAAGTCTTTTTTTTTTAATTTTTAATTTTTATTTTTTTAACTTTATTGGGGAATAGTGTGTTTTTCCCAGGACCCATCATCCGAGTCAAGTTATCCTTCAATCTTAGTTGTGGAGGGTGCAGCACAGCTCCAAGTCCAGTCGCTGTTTTCAATCTAGTTGTGGGGCGCAGGAGTCAAACCCACAATCTTGTTGTTAAGGGCACGTGCTCTAACCAATTGAGCCATCCGGCCACCCAACAGCAGCTGAGTGGCAGCTCAGCTCAAGTCATTGTCTTCAATCTAGTTGCGGAGGGTGCAGCTCACTGGCCCATGTGGGAATCAAACAGTCAACCCTGTTGCTCAGAGCTTACACTATAACCAATTGAGCTACCCGACTTCCCCTCTAATCTAGTTTTTTAAAAAATGTTTTACTAAATTGTGTTTTTCTTTAGTAAGTGTATTTATACTCCATTTATATGTCTTACATATTTAGATGGGCAGAGAAGTTAGATCGGCTAACCAGCACAGCAACAAAAGATCCAGAAGGATTTGTTGGGCACCCTGTAAATGCATTCAAGTTAATGAAACGTCTGAACACTGAGTGGAGTGAGTTGGAGAATCTGGTCCTTAAGGATATGTCAGATGGTAAGTGAGATGGCAAGACTAACAAGCCAAAAGTAAGGCAATATTGCTACCACCTGTAGAAATGCCAAAAGTAGTGATAAATCAGTTCCCAGAATATCAAGTGAATTATTGCTGGGGTGTGTTTGGTTTGATCATAGTTAATTTACTCTAGATCCGGAATTCCTTGATTAGAAATAAAAGATAAATAACTGAAAACAAAGAAATAAAACTTCATTGTCAAAAAAAGGAAGTGATTTCTGCTATTGGTGATTAACACTGGTGCATTTTGCTTTGACATCTACAAAAGTGAATTGATTATTTGACGTATAGGATTATCTTCAGACTTCAAAAATTTATGGTAAACTTTATCTTCTAGTCAATTTTTAATGTATCAGGAGTTGTAATATAAGGAAAAGTACTAGAGGTGTTCTGCATAGTATTTTGAAACTTAGGATGGTTTAACTTCATGTAGACAATAAATTTAAAAACAGGCTGCAAACAGTAATAATGAATGTCTTTCTAATTAAAATAAGTTGTAGTTGGAGTATTGAGGTATTTAATATATTTTAGTAACAGACACAGAAAACTAAGTCTGCAGTTTAAGATACTAAAGGGATTGTGCTGAGTATATAGTAGAGGCTCAAAGATTTGTTGAACGACTGAAGGTGGCAAAAAAAAAGAGAAAGAGTAATGGAAGGAGGAGGAGAGAATTGAGCTAGCTATGTAGATAAAATACTCCAAAGGGGCCTACAAGTGTTGAGAGCAGTAAACTATTTTGCATAGAACAGGAAACCTTGAAAAGAAAAATTAACGTAAGTACTATGAATACTTCTTCACAATGAGAGAGAAATACCTGTGATTATTTCTCTTATATAACACCATGAGAACATTTTTAAGGTCATGTATGTGTGTATATACATATCCATATATATATATATATGGATATAGATACATATATATACACACATGTATACATATACATATACATGAATTTATTTATTTAAAATTCTCAAATAATGACCTGTATGACCTATATTTCCTTTATGAGGTAAACCTTGAGACTTTGATATTTTAATCTGAGGTAGTCATCCATAATGCTATAATGTATATATTTATTAGAGAAGATTTAAGCAATTTCTTGGATTTTTGTTTAGGGGAGTAGAAAACATTATGAACTTCTTTAAAATTTGAAAAACTTGCTTATAAAATTCCATGTGGTTATTGTGACTGAGAGTTGGTCTTAAAACTAAAAAAAAATTGCCAACTGTGTGGCTCAGTTAATTAAGAGCTCACTTAAGAGTGTGAGCTAAACTCTGAGCAACAGCAGTTCAATGCCCCCCCAAAAAAAAAAAATAGCAGTAAAACTAAAATAAAACATAAGCTTGATATGAACTTTAGCCCTCTTCCAGCTAGTTGTTCATTTGTATATGTCCATTAACATACAAGTGCCTGGCCCTCTGCTGATCAGAATACACATAATTGCTAAATAAAATGAGAGGCGAGGGAAGTCTCATATCTTGACAAATATATTTTAAAAATTTTAAATCACTTTTTTGTTTTTGTTTTTGTTCCTTAAGGATTATTTAGCTCCCATTCTCCTTAATAGTTATATAGTTACCAGTAATTAGTTTGTTAGTTTGATTTTTGCTATATTTTATATAAAAGCTTCTAATATTAAGATTAGGTTTTATATAGAGCAAATCTTGACTGATGAACACTATATTCAACAATTAAACATTTAAATATATTTTAATAAATTGGCTTACCTGATCATAGTAAGATCTTATAAGTTATTAAGTTATTAATAGTTACTTAATAACTCTTCATTCTTTTAAAGAATTCCACCAAACTTTATGTGATTACATATTTATATAATGTGTGGCCCATGGAAGAAGAAAACACCTTGAAGAGCATACATTTTACTTACCATCTGTTATGTGAAAGCATATTTGGTTGCCAGTGAATGTCATTTTCAAATCCAGAAGTCCGTTCATTCTTCAGGATTAATGGAGGCTCTATTACTGTGTAACTAAAAAGTCGATTATTATGTTAGTTCTTTACTAATACATACAGATATAATTTATGCAGTGACCTCAGATTAAGCAACAAAGGGTTTGGGAAGATTGAATGAGTTGGAGGTAATGTCATCTCATTCAGTGTATTTAATTTTTCCTCATTGAGCATGTGGAACATGGTAAAGTGGAAATTATAATAAAGTCAGTTTTAAAAAGTCTTTGTAAAGACTCTATTGGAAATTGGAAGTCTATGAGGTTCTAGTTTTTTTTTCCCCCCCCCTATTTCAAGGCTTTATCTCTAACCTAACCATTCAGAGACAGTACTTCCCTAATGATGAAGATCAGATTGGGGCAGCCAAAGCCCTCCTGCGTCTCCAGGACACCTACAACTTGGATACAGATACCATTTCAAAGGGCAACCTGCCAGGTAAGAGCTCTTCTAGTCTGTAAACACCTATCACCTAGCTTCTCTGTTCAGTCCATTAGGACCATGTTAATGTAAAAAAGACTTCTGTATTTTAAAATAGTTTAGTTTGTTTCACAGCCTTTGAGGACAAAATAACCTTCCCCTTCTCTAGGACTTAATAGTTGTGGGTAAGCTTCTAGCTTGTTACTGTGAAAGTTTATAATTATAGGAACTAACTTTAAGTAGGCAACTTAAGCGTGTATAAAAAAGAAATAATCATTTTTCCAAATGTTTTTCTTTAGAATACCCAAAGTTTGTATGTGAAGTTATAAGGGAATTGATAATCAAAGTTTATATGTTCAATAATTTAAAAACCAAGACTTGTTGGCATGCACACATTTTTATAATTCCTGCAGTGTTCAACATTTCACTTTCTGACCTGTTTTTGGCAAAACTTTTTTTTTAAGTTATTTCATGATAATTTGCTTAAAAATTTTTTTATTGTACATAAAACAGATAACAAAAATTACCATCTTAACCAATTTTAAATGGGCAGGTTAGTGGTATTAACTACATTTGCATCGTTGTACAACCATCATGCCATCCATTTCCATAGCTCTTTTGATCTTGGGAAACAGAAACTCTGTACCCATTAAACAATAACTTCCATTCCTCCCTTTCCCCACCCAGCTTCTGGCAACCATCATTCTACTTTGTTCTCTGTGCTTTTGACTATTATAAGTACCTCATATATGTGGAATCATAGTATTTATCTTTTTTTAAAGATTTTATTGGGGAATTGGGGGAGGGGAACACAGTGTTGGGGAATCGGGGAAGGGGAACAGACAAGTTGCTGTCCTTTTGTTCTTCAGTCTAGTTGCGGAGGATGTTGCTTCACTGGACCATGTTGGTATCGTCATTGCGCTCTTCCCAGATCGGTTGCAGGCCTCTGGATGGTCGCTCACCACGGCTATTGACAGCTCATGCTGGCTGCCAGCCGCTCATGCTGGCTGCCGGCCACTCACTGTAGCCTGTGGCAGCCCACTGCAGCAGGGGCTGCAGCCTACACCGTCACCGGGGCTCGCGCAGCCCAGCTCCAGGTGGAGCTGTTGTTAGCTGTAGAGGGCAGTGTCACTGGCCCTCATACGTAGGATCCGAACCGGGGCCGCTGGCATCCCAAAACCAGCTCTTAACCAATGTGCCACTCGGCTGGCCCAGTATTTTTTTTTGTGACTGACTTATTTCACTTAGTATAATGTCCTCAAGGGTCATGTGTGTTATAGCATGTCAGAATTTCCTTTTGAAGGCTGAATAATCTTATATGTATACCACATTTTGCTTATCCATTCATTCATCATGGACACTTGAATTGTTTCCACATTTTGGTTACTGTGAATAATGCTGCTCTGAACATGGGTATGCAAATATCTCTTCAAGACCCTACCTTCTGTTCTTTGGGTATATACCCAGAAGTGGAATTACTGAATCATATGGTAGTTCTATTTTTAATTTTTTGAGGAATTGTCATACTATTTTCCATAGTAGATATACCATTTTACATTCCTACTAACAGTGCTAAAGGGTTCCAATTTCTCTACATCCTTGCCAACACTGGTTTTCTCTCTTTTTTTTTTGTAATAGCCATTTATTACCAGTAGATGTGAGGTATCTCATTATAGTTTTCCATTTCCCTAATTATCAGTGATGCTGAACATCTTTTCATGTGCTTAGTAGCCATCTGTATGGAGAAATGTCTATTCAAGTTCTTTACCCTTTTTTTTTTTTTTGAGGGCAGTGTTTACTGGCCCTCATATATGGGACCCAAACTGGGGCCGCTGGCTTCCTAAGCCAGCGCTTAACCACTGCGCCACTTGGCCGGCCCTCTTTACCCATTTTTAAATTGTGTTTCTTTTTTGGTGTTGAATTGTTCTCTGCATATTTCTGGATATTAATCCCTTTGGAAGTATTTTCTCCCATTGTGTGGATTGCCTTTTTATTCTGTTGATACTGTCTTTTGAGGCACAAAATTATAAAATTTGCATGAAGTCTAATTTGTTTATTTTTTCTTGTATTGCCTGTGCCTTTAGTGTCATATACAAGAAATCATTGCCTAATCCAATGTTGTGAAACTTTTGTCCTATATATTCTTCTAAGAGTTTTATTATTTTAGGTCTTACGTTTAGGCCCTTGAGATATTTTGAGTTAGTTTTTTCATATAGTGTTAGGTAAGGGTCCAACTTCATTCTTTTGCATGTGGATATCTAATTTTTCCAGCATCATTTGTTGAAAAGACCATCCTTTCCCCATTGAATGGTGTAGGCACCCTTGTCAAAAATCATTTGACTATACATGCATCGGTTTATTTCTGGGCTCTATTCTATTCCATTGCTCTACATACCTGTCTTTATGCCAATACCACACTGTTTCGATGACTGTAGCTTTGTAGTAAGTTTTGAAATCAGGAAGTATGAATGGGTTTTTCAAGATTGTTTTGGCTATTTGGGTCCCTTGAGATTCCTTCCATATGAATTTTCGAATGGGTTTTTCTATTACTGCAGTGTAGGGTTTTCTACATTTAAGATAATATCTTTTAGCAGATTTTACTTCTTCCTTTCTAATCTGGATGCCTTTTATTGCTTTTTCTTGCATAATTGCTCTGGCTAGAACTCCCAGTACTAAGTTGAATGGAAGTGGTGAAAGTGGTCATTCTTGTTCTTCTTGATCTACAGGAAAAGCTTTTGGTCTTTCACCATTGAGTATGTTTTTGGTTTTCTTTTTTTGGGGAGTTTTTCTTTTCCTTTTTTTGGCAGGGTAGTGGCAGTCATGGACTGCGATGCCGTTATTTCAGATATTAGTATTATAAGCACTCCCAAAGAGAGGTACATATAAATTTCTGAGGGAACACAGGAGACGAAATAAGTCTGATCAAAGTATCATTTGAGCTAGTTTTTGGCTAAGAAGATTTTGGCAGGGAGAGACAGTGGAAAGTATTCTACCTTCCCAAAGCTGTGGCATCAGAGAAAGCATGGGAGCTCTGAGCCCCTTCCCCATACCGTGCCTTATGCATCTCTTCCATTTGGCTGTTCCTGGTTTTCATCCTTTATGATAAACAGGTAATAGTGGGTAAAATGTTTTCCTCTGTCCTGTGAGCTAGTCTAACAGATTATTGGACCTGAAGAGGTGTTTGTGGGAATCTCTGATTTATAACCGGTTGGTCAGAAGTGCAGGAGGCAACCTGGGACTCGTGACTGGCATCCGAGATAAGAGAGTCTTATGGGACAAACCTGTGGGGTCTGCTAACTCCAGGTAGGTAGAGTTAGAACTGAACTGGATTGTAGAATACCTAGTTAGTGTCTGTAGAGAAATGGAGAATTGCTTGGTGTGAAAACCCTCCACAAATTTGATGTCTGAAGTGTGGTGAGTAGAAACAGTTGAGAACTATCAAAATTTAAATTAATGGTTTTTTTTGTTTGTTTGTTTTGTGTGTGTGTTTAAATTTTTTTTTATTAGTTTCAGGTGTACAAAACAATGTAATAGACATTTACACCCCTCATAAGGTGATAAGCACCCCCGCCAGTCTACTACCCCTCTGACATCATATACAGCTGTTACACAATGCCATTGACTCTATTTCCTATGTTGTATGCCACATCCTGTGACTATATATATATTAAATTATAGTTGACATTATTATTCAGCTTCAGGTATACACTGCAGTGGTCAGGTATCTACACCATCCATGAAGTGGTCTCCCTAATAAGACAAGTGTTCTTTGGATACCCTACAACATCTTTACAGAGGAGCCATTGAAAAGTTTTCAACAGGGAAGTTATATGATTTTCATTTTAGAAATATTATGCTGGCTGCAGAATGTAGATTGGATTTAAGACCTGGGGATAGAGACAAAGAAATCAGGGAGGAGGCTATTGTAAAAATTCAAGTAACGGATGATAGTCATAGCTAGTGGGAATGGAGAGAAGTGGATAGGTTATCAAGCTACTGAGGATGTGGGATGGTAGAATTTGATGACGGACTTGATACGGGTTTCTGAATTCAACAACTAGATGGATTCCATTGAGCAAAACGGAGAACACAAAAGAAGCAGGTTTGGTGTATGTGGGGATAATAAATTTCATTTAGTTTACTATATTTCTTTTCATTTAAAACTTTATTATCTTCACATCGAAATGATATTGGATGTTATCTAACCCCAGTTTTGCTGTGCTTAGTCTTAGGAAATTCAGTGAGTTCCCTGAGTACCTAGCTTTTAATCTAGAGATCAGTTGGTAAGATTTTCATAGAGAATGTCTGAAAATAAAACATTCTGAGAATAGGTGTAATTATTTTTCATTGGAGCAATATCCATCCTTTCTTACTCATTTTGTCTCTCCTTATTGACTTCTTCAAGTCACTGTTTTGGGCTAGTTCTTACTGAATTTTCCTTTCGTTCAAATTCCTTATAAGTATAGTGACTGAAATTTCCTAAGCATATTATATCGTGTAAGTGGTAAAAATACCATTAAAAAATGAACTAATAAACAGTTTCTAGGCTTTTTTGGTTCTCCAAACCTTTCTCTGTTGTTGACAGTAAAAGATCACATAGATGTTTGAAGGCTTCTTGTGCACCTTCCCTTCCTTTCTGGAGGTAATGACTGTTCTGAACTTGGTGTGTATTCTTCCATCTTTTTATAGTTTACTACATAGATTGTACTATTGTATTTTTAAATTTTAAACAAATAATATATCACACTCTATGTATCTTTCTGCAGCATTTTTCATCTAACATTTTTGAGGAAGTTCATCCATGTTGATCAAATTCATTCTAACTGCTGTATGGTCGTGTATGATGCAGTTGATTTATTCTTCTGTGGATGGATGGACATTTAGGTTATTTTTAGTTTTCTGCTATGTTAAACAGGTTTCAACAAACATCCCTCTTTATGTTTTCTTGTGTAAGAGTTTCTCTAGGGTACAGGAAGTCAGAGTATATGCTTCGTCCCCTTTACTAGACGTGATCAGATGGTTCTCCAGGGCAGATACACCAATTTATACTTTCACCAGCATTGTATGATATAAGAGTTCCCATTTCTTCATATCCTTGCCAACCCTTGGTTTTGTCAGACTTAAAATTGTAGCAGTTTAGGTGTGAAATGGTGAGAGTGAGTGTTGGGGAAAGGATGGTTTGTTTTTTTAATTGTCCCCAAACAAAGAACATCAGAGCAATGCTTATTTCAGTGGATTTCTATTGATGCCATGTTACTCCTTGATTCGCTTTGTCTGTTTCTTCCTCCTTTTGGGACCCATCTTTTGAAATGCTTTGTTAATCTTTTAATATAAGATCTGGTAAGTATATGCATTGGCATCAGTGATGTTTTTATATAATAGTTCACATAGACTGTTCCTTTAGTTTCAGTTTGTTCCTAACCCTGACTTGTTGAATAGATCTATGTCTTCCAAAGGTATCATCCTTTTCTTTTTTTCAGCTGTATTTTTTTTGTGTGTGTAGGGGAATATGACAATTGTCTTATATATAAAATTGTATTTACTTTAGGTAGAAGTTGAATGTTCACGCTCCTGGTAACTTAGCATCACACATCACTGTCTTGGGGAGCTGATAAGGTTATTACACCGAGTAGTAGATTCTCCACAAATTTCTGGAGCTCCTTCAGCTCTGATTGTACCATACTGCCTCAGATGCAAGACACCAACTCCCCAAGTGTATGCATTTTAAACATATTTCTCCCTTACAAATCAAGTTTTTATCCACTAAGTGTTCCTGTGAAGTATAAGAATTTTAAAATTAAATGTCCCAGTTAGCAGATGAGCCACAACAATGTATTTCTAAGTAATTTTTTTCTAAACTGTCATATAATAGTTTATATTGTGATAATAAATTAAAAGGATTCTTTTTGGTGTTAGTTTACTTTAAATTTGGGTTACCACATTCAGTTTGGCATGCAAATGCCAATCATCCATGCCTCTTCCTTTGACCCAAAGGAATTTACAGCTTATTCTTTCTTATCAAATTCTATTTGCCCTTTGTATGAAAGCTTTTTATAGACTTTTTTAATAGTCTTTTCCTGCCAACATCACTTTCCTTATCTCATTTTCTTCATCTTCTTACCCGTTTATTTTATTCTTTTCACGTTCTCTATTTTGGAAATAGCCTTCTCTTTCAAATGCTGCATCACTTCTCTTTCATTTTCTTCTTTTAAGAATCTGATTCCCAGGCCTTTAGTAATTGTGAATAGATCAATAGGTAAGATATGCAGACACTTTAACTACCAAAGCAGAATAGGTAAAGATCCTCTGCTGTCTCCGTCATGCTTTCAAATAATGTTGCCAGAATATCAGCTCCCGTAAAAAATATTACTGGTGCTACCTACATGTATTAATGGCACACTGTTCTTATGTTTTTTGCATGTCCCTGAAACAAACATTGCTAATTGCCAAATTGTAAGCTCATCTTAGAACTGTATATCTGTTCTCATAACTGAAAAATAATAGGCGAGTCAAAATGTAATATGTTTC
This sequence comes from Aselliscus stoliczkanus, assembly GCA_033961575.1. Taxonomy (NCBI): domain Eukaryota; kingdom Metazoa; phylum Chordata; class Mammalia; order Chiroptera; family Hipposideridae; genus Aselliscus; species Aselliscus stoliczkanus. Next base: position 134,141,975 of record CM066729.1, read on the forward strand.
TTTGGTTCCTGGAATTGCATCATGTTAAGCTATTAATAAATTGGTTTCTAAGTAGCCCTTCCTAGAGTGAGGTTAGGAGTAGAGAGTTAGTTAAGGGAAAAGTGTCAAAATATGAATCTTCATCTTCATGTTAGGAGTACATTGATAATTAGTTGCTAACCATAAGTGACTAATAGGAGGCAAAACAAAACAAAAAGTGAATGGAAGTAGTTGTATGATTTGCATATTTGATTGTACTGGTCAATGTGATCCTCTGTGCATGCACCTCTGTGCTAGGACGCTGCTTGGTACAGGAATGTAAAGTCATATCCCAAGATGTGGGCATGCTTTCCCCTGGACAGCGAATGTGTCTGATCACTGGCAAAATGTGCCCATCACTTTACTTCCTCTTAATTTATTTCTCATAAACTCCTTTTCTGCTAGCATTGAAAAAATATTTGGTCGTCAGGAAAGTCATGACGAATTTTTGCATTGAAAAACATAGAAAAATACGTCATGACTTTCCTTTTTGTTGTTGTTTTTACTGGATTATTTAAAAAGCAAATCTTGGGCCTGCCGAGTGGCGCAGTATTAAGCGCTGGCTTGGGAAGCCAGCGGCCCTGGTTCGGTCCCACATATGAGGGTCCAGTGACACTGCCCTCAAAAAAAAAAAAAAGAAAAGCAAATTTAGCCATTGTGTCATTGTATCCATTAGTAATTCAATATGCATATCTAACTGATCGATATTGTCTTTAAAAAAAAAAATGCCACTTACTATTTTGCAACCTAACCAGCTGACAATATAATTTAATATCCAGGCAATCCTCAGTCTCTCTGGTGATCTCGAAGGTATCTTTTTTGTGTGTGTGAGGCCAGAGTCACTGGCCCTCATATGTGGGATCCGAACGGGGGCCGCTGGCGTCCCAAGCCAGCGCTTAACCACCGCGCCACTCTGCCGGCCCTCAAAGATATCTTTTTACAGTTGCATATTATGTCTATGTCTCTGAAATCTTTTATTTTTTCCTCCTCTCTTTTTTTTCCCATTCCATTGATTAGTTGGAAAAATGTGACCATATGTCCTGTGGAATGTACCACATTCTGGAGTTGCCTGACTTCTTTTGTGTGGTTTAACCTGTTCCTCTGACTCCTGTGTTTTCTACCAACTGGTTAGAGCTTGTGACTCAATTAGATTTGTTTATAAATTAACTCCATAGGTGGCGCTCTGAACTTTTTGTTGAATTGCATGGCCAGACATCACACTTTTTGTGATGCTGATTGATGAGTAGCTTCTGTGGTGGGAGACTGATACCTCCAGGAAAAGCTCTCCATGAGTTTCATTTAATGGTTTTGGCAGCCGTTAGTGATTATTGCCTAGAACTATTTCATTAGCGATTGCAAAATGGTGATTTTTCTCATTCTACCATTCCTTCTACTTTTATTAGCTGGAATTCTATAAATAAGAACTTTCAGGAAGTGGTTACCGTGAACTATAGTTTATACCTGAAAGGCAAGATAAATCCTTGATTCTTTTTCTTGTAACTATTTTCAGAGTAAGAAGTTGATGTCATAATAACTTCCAGTAGTGACTAATGATTTTTATCTGAAGTATCATTGTGAGTTCACAGATTTTTATATATTTTGGGATTTCTATCCATTATTTTATTTTATTTTATTTTATTTTATTTTTTTAAAGATTTTATTGGGGAATTGGGGGAGGGGAACAGCATTGGGGAATTGGGGAAGGGGAACAGAAAAGTGCTGTCCTTTTGTTCTTCAGTCTAGTTGTGGAGGACATTGCTTCACTGGCCCATGTTGGTATTGTCATTGCGCTCTTCCTGGCTGAGGCAGATCGGTTGCCGGCCTCTGGACGGCTGCTCACTGCAGCTATTGGCAGCTCACACTGGCTGCTGGCCACTCATGCTGGCTGCCAGCCACTCACTGTGGACTATGGCAGCCCACTGCTGCAGGGGCTGCAGCCTGCCGTCGCCGGCCACTTGGCAGCCCAGCTCCAGGTGAAGCTGTTATTCACCACATTAGCTGTAGAGGGCAGTGTCACTGGCCCTCATATGTGGGATCTGAACCAGGGCGCTGCTCAGGGCAGGTGTCCCAAGCCAGCTCCTAACCAATGCACCACTTGGCCAGCCCCATTATTTATGTTCGTTATTTTGTTTGATGTTCGGATTATCCCATTTTAGGCTAGTGGGGGCCTCTTTAGATTGGCTAATTTGTCTTTCGGAAATGATCCTATTATTCTTTGCTAGCATAGAGTTTCTTTGCTTCCTGATACAATTTTTCCAGGCTTACCTTGTAAATTTCTTTCCTAGAGCAGGAATTAGGCATTTATGTAATGAGCCTTGATTCTTTTTAATGGGGAATGACACTTAGGGAGCAGAGTCTGTCTAGGTCCTAGGGATGTTTATTGCTATTGAGTTTGTCATTGATTCTAGGTATTTTCAGTTCACAGAATAGGAAATATGTGAGTTTGTATTATTAATTCCAATTCAAGTTTAAGATTACAAAAGTTTATACTTAATCTCTTTTGTGTTGAAACTTTGTTCCAATGACATTAAGATAATTCTTTGTATTATCCTATAAATGCCTAAAATAATTTCAAGATAACAGTACCTATATTATTCATACCATTAAGACTATTGAATACAATTCTCTTTGTACTTTTTATCCTTATAATATACAGTATTACTCTAGATATGGTCAGTCCAAATGTTGTTTTAAAAACACGCAAAGTAATTTATTTTTTTGAGTGCGTATGCCTTCAACGTGTTACACAGGTGGGTTCATTTAGTATTTTTTCTCCAGTGTTTAGGGATTGTTCTCTTTTTATTTTATTATTATTAGTAGTAGTTTTATATTTTTGTTTCTTTTGGTTAAATACCTAGGAGTGAAATGTCTGGGTTTCATGGTAGTTGTATATTTAACTTTTAAGAAACTGCCAAATTGTTGTACCATTTTATATTCCTGTCTTCAGTGTATAAGAGTTCCAGTTCCTCCACATACTCGCAAACACTTGGTATGTTCAATCTTTTTAATCTTAGACAATCTAATGGGTAGTGGCATCTCGTGGTTTAATTTGCATTATTATACGTATGTCATAACTGTAATAACGTTGAACCTCTTTTCATGTGTTTAGTGGTCATGTCTCTTCTTTGGTGAAGAGTCTGCTCATATCCTTTTGAGTTCTAAGCATTCTCTATATTTTTGGATGCAAGTCCTTTATTAGATAAATGTGTTGTGAATATTTTTAACCAGTTTTTTGTCTTTTTGTTTTCATATTGCTTTCAAAGAGCAAAAGTTTTAAATTTTGATAATGTTTAATTATCAATATTTTTTTTCTTTTATGGGTAGTGCTTTTGGTGTCATATCAAAGAAATATTTGCCTGCCTTGAAGTCTCAAATATATTTCCTTTTTTTTTCCTAGAAGTTGCATATTTCACAATAAGCTATTTGTATGGTAGACAGTAAGGATCAATGTTTGTTTTTTAAAATATGAATACTTAGTTGGTTGAACAACATTAATTTAGATTGGTTCATATGTAGGGCAAAGATGCCATAGATTATTTGTGTGTAATGAGAACTCTTTAAGATCTACTCTCTTAACACTTTTCAAATATACAAGACAGTGTTGTTAGCTATGATCACCATGCTGTGCATTATCTCCCCAGGACTTATTTATCTTGTAACTGAAAGGTATATCTTTTACCTTTTGACTACCTTCACCCATTTCTCCCATATTATTTATAATTATGCAAAACTTTTTATATCTTTTTAAAGTTCAAACTATATCAATGAGGTCCACTGACAGAAGTCTCACTTCATTTCTGTACTTTTCAATCTGTTTCTTTCTTCTTCCTCTACGAAATTACCATTTTATTAGTTTTTCTTTTCTATTTATTTCCTTGTTTCTTTTTGAAAATGTAAGCAAATGTATATGTATTCCTGTTTTATCTTAATGTAAACACAGAAGGTAGAATGGTATAAATACTTCCTACAAGCATTTTTGTAGAAACTGATAAGCTGATCCTAAGATATATAAGGAAATTTAAAGAATATAGAATAGCCAAAGCAATTTTAACAAAGAACATAGTTGGCGGTCTTATCCTACTTAATTTCAATATTCACTATAAAGCTTACTTTATATTTATATATTATATATTTATATATGTATATTACTTCATTACTTACTATAGTAAGTCAGGCTGTGTGTTGTATAAGGATAGACATATAGATCAATGGAACAGAATCAAGTCAAGAAATAGATCAGGTGATTTTTGACAAAGATGCCAAGGCAATTCAATGGGGAAAGGAAAGTCTTTTCAATAATGTTGGTTCATATGTATACCAATTTCTTTCTTTTTAAAAATTCTTTCTTGTATCTCATACTCTTCTTTTAGAATTATTTTCCTCCTTGATGTAACACATCTTTAAGAAGCCCTTAAATGGCTTTGTTTGCCTTGGGATTCTTTGTGCTTCCTCTATCTGAAGTTTCATGTGTTTTAATTCTAGAAAATTATCCACCATTATTTCTTTAAATAGTTCCTCTCCCACATTCTCTCTGTCTTCTTCTGAAACTCCAAGTAGATATAATTAGACCTTGTTTTTTCTTCCTTGTTTTTTAACTAGCACTTCTTATTTACCCCTCCTTCTTGCTGCATCCTGGCTTATATCTGCCATGGTAGTTTATTCAGCTTTGTCTTCTAGATTTATTCTCTTTTTATGTTGTATCTAACTTGCTGTTTAACCTGACAAATACATTTTTATTTCATTGATTTATCATTTCTCAAAATTCTATTTTTTTTCTTACTTAAATCTGCCCGGTCATTTTTCGGGTATTGTATATGTTTGTATTTTCTATTTTTTTAATTTCTTTAAACATTTTAATCATAGTTATTTTGTGTTCTTAATCTGGTAACACCAACATCTGAAGAATTTGAAGAATGTCTAATACTATTTTTGTTTTTTTTAAATAATTTCTGTTTATTTTGCTCATAGTGGCTTCTTTCATCATGTGCTTTGTAATTTTGGAGTTGTGCACTTCTTCGATTGTGTGTGGGAATATTTGAAAACCTGAGGTGAGGGTGCTTTTTGCAGAGTATAAATGTTGCTTCTGCTACATGTCCTATGCATTACCAACTGAAGACCACTTGAAGTTAATTTCTTGGCTATAGTTTACCATACCATGGAAATAGTGTAAATTCGAAATCAAAACTTCCCTGATGGCATGCCTGTGAAATTCTAGGGGATTTTTTTCCTACCTACAATGCAGACTGTGAAAAATAAGTTCTTTTGTTGTTTCTCTTGCCAGCTGACAGGTTGTTTTGTTTTGTTTTTTGTTTTTTTTCTAGTGTATTCATTCAAAATATAATTCTTCAAGGATTTGCTTTAAGTGGGGGTTCTTAGGACCAACTTGCCACTTTACATGGGCTTGAGGGCTTTATCTGTTATCCCTTGCTTGGTGGCTAAAAGTGAAGCTTCTAGGTCTCTGATCTGGTGACTGCCTCAAAGGTAGATGCAGCTTCATCCTCTCCTTACTTCTCTGGGTTTCAAGTTCCTTTTTGGTTTTGGCCCCAAGAGATTTGCTTAAATCCTATGAACTTGGCTATAGTATAAATGGATAATTGTTATATTTTATCCAGTATATCTAGGTGTCAGAAGCACTGCCCCCCCCACACACACACACCTATGTGATCCAGAAGGTAATTCTCCATTACTTGCTAATATGATAAAAAACAAACAAACAAAAAAAAACAACATAAAATATTAAGGCCCTTAAAATTCCCAAGTAACTCACCTGATGTACTATTTATAAAGATAGAATGTTATAGGTTACTGTCATTTGTCCATATCATTCAGAGTTATACTTTTTACGTTTATTTCTTTCTATACTTTTAAATTTTTTTCTTTGTTCTTATGAAAGTAATGCTAACTGTACAATATTTGAAAAGGTAGAAAGTTATAAAGATTTAGGAAACAGCTGACCTGTAATCATCCCCCAGGGTAACAACAATTTAACATTTTGACATACTGCTGTCTAGATTTGTTGGCTTTCCTATATGGCACTTGAAATTGTCTTTCTTGATGAAAAACACTATTTTATTGACATATCTGCCTGTACATTACCTTGCTTTTAGCTTATTATAGTTTTTAACTATAATATTCAATTCAACTACACAAATTGTTTACTCAAGAAGGTATTTCTTCTCCAACCCCCAGTACTAAACCTAAGGAAATCATTTAAAACTAGTAGTATCAATTCATAAGGTATAAAATTATTATTCTTGTCTTGTATTGCTGAATGTCTCAAAGTAAAGTTGCCAGTTTACTATCCCCTCCTCCTATTTAATTTTGCCATTTTATGGTATAATATTAGGAGCACAAACTTCTGGAGTCATATTGTACAGATTCCAATCCTGGCCCTTAGCTTATGACCTTTAGCACAGTAGTTAACCTCTCCACGTTAGTCCTTCATCTGGATTGGGTTGAGGGTTAAATGAGTGACAAGTGCCTGGTACATAATAAGACCTCAATAAATGTAGGCTATGACTTTTTTATTTGTTGTTAAAGAATTTTATTACAATATAGCTAACATACAATATTATATTTGTAGGCTGTTGTTTAAAAATATTTTTCTTTATGGTTTTAGCTTCATATTTCTTAAGGAATAATTAAGCTTAAATATTTTTCCAAGTGTTTTGGTATTCTATTTATATTTTATCTCATGTGAACTGTCAAATAGCTTTTTCTTAATATAGAAGTTTCACTTTGGAAAGCAGTTGACATGCCAACATCAAAATCACAACTGATAAAAGATTAATAAGTTAAACTTCATCAAATTTAAATCCTCTGTACTTCAAAGTACACCATCAAGAAAGTGAATACACAGCCCACAGAGTGGGTAAAAAATATTTGAAAATCATGTATCTGATAAGGGACTTGTATCCAGAATATATAAAAACTCTAAGAATTAATCAATAATAAAAAGACAAATAACCAAATTTTTTAATGGGCAAAAGATTTGAATAGACAAAGATGATATATAAGTGAACAATAAGCATGTGAAAAGATGCATGCTTGACACCATCATTAGGGAAATACAAATCAAAACCACAATGACCTGCATCATATCCACCAGAATGGCTATAATAAAAAAGATGGACAATTACAAGCACTGGCAAGGACATGGAGAAATTGGAACCCTCATGCATTGTTGTTGGGATTGTAAAATGGTGCAGCCGCTTCGGAAAACAGTTTGGCAGTTCCTGAAAATGTTAGGCATAGAGTTGCCATAGGACCCAGCAATTCCATTGCTACATATGTACTCAGGAATAATGAAAACATTTGTTCACACAGAAACTTGTACATGAATGTTCATAATAGCATTGTTCATAAAAGCAAAAAAGCAGAAGCAACTCAGATGTCCATCAACTGATAAACAAAATGTAGTCTGTCCATACAGTGGACTATCATTTGGCAGTAGGGATGCTACAACATGGGTGAACCTTGAAAATGTGCTGAATGAAAGGGGGCAGTCACAAGTGACCCCATGTTGTATAGTATCATTTATATGAAATAATAAGAATAGGCAAATCTATAGAGATATAAAGTAGATTAGTGGTTATCTAGGGCTAGGGTATGGAGGGGGCGAAAATGGGTAGTGACTGGTAATGGTTCCAGGGTTTCTTTCTGGGTTGATGAAAATGTTCTAAAATTAGATTATGGTGATGGTTGCACAACTCTGTGAATATACTAAACACTATTGTATTCTCTAAATGGGTGAACTTTATGGTATGTAAATTACACATCATTAATGCTGTTGGGAAAGGAAAGGTAGGGGGAGGGGAAAGAGGCAGGAACCAATGACAGGTCTGTCTCTCTTCCTGCCCGCTCATCTCCTGCCCAGATGTTGGTTAGGAGGAAGACAGATCGGTACTACATGGTGATTCCAGCAGGGTTAGAAAATTACGTGCTTCAATTTCATTGACGTTTCATTTTGGTGTGATCACTGAAGTCTTGGGATGTCTAGGTCCCAGGTGCCCTATTAGCTGTGTGATTCTTGCCCTGTTTCATTACTTCATAATTGTTCCTCTAAACTTAGGATAATTCCCTGCTTTTCTTAACCTCAGAAGGTTGTTATGAAGCTCAAATGAAAGTGAGGCAGCACTTTGAAAGCTGTGTAGTCCTAAATGAAGAGTAGTATTAAGATTCCTAAAGTTCTCTGTGTTTTTTTTCCATAGGAGTAAAACACAAATCTTTCCTAACAGTGGAGGACTGTTTTGAGTTGGGCAAAGTGGCCTATACAGAAGCAGATTATTATCACACAGAACTGTGGATGGAGCAAGCACTAAGGCAACTGGATGAAGGAGAGGCTTCTACCATCGATAAAGTCTCTGTTCTTGATTATTTGAGCTATGCGGTGTACCAGCAGGGGGACCTTGATAAGGCACTTCTGCTCACAAAGAAGCTTCTTGAACTAGGTACGTTAACTTTGCCTAATTCAAGGTTATTGGTCATATATAAAAATATGTATGTGTATATATGTGTGTGTATATATATATATGACTATATATCTCATCATATAGCTTTGGTACTTTTTTAAAAAAGATTTTATTGGGGAATTGGGGGAGGGGAACAGTGTTGGGAATTGAGGAAGGGGACCAGCCAAGTTGTTGTTCTTCAGTTTTCGTTGTGGAGGCGCCAGTCACCATCTGGCTTCCCGTTGGCAGCTCCTGGCCTCTAAGGTCAAGGTGCTGTGTTCAATCTTAGTTGTGGGTGGGCGTAGCCACCACCGTATGCTGGAGTTGAACCAGCAGCCTTGTTGTTACGAGCGCAAGCTCTATCCTCTGAGCCATCCAGGCGGCAGCTCAGCTCAAGGTACCGAATTCAGTCTTAGTTGCTGGTGGGAGTAGCCCACCGTGGAACAGGCAATCTTGTTGTTACACCAGCTGAGCATTCCTGCCACCTGTTGGCCGCTCAGCGACAGCTCAGCTCTGGCACAGCATCACTGGCCCATGTGGGAATCGAACCGGCGGCCCTGTTGCTCAGAGCTCGCTCTCTAAGCCAACTCTTAATCAACTCTTAACCAACTGAGCCACTCGGCCGGCTCAGCTTTAGTACTTTTTATTTGTTAGAAGTCATGTGCCTCGTCTTTATCCTCTGATTATCCTCTAAGTAAATGGCAACTGGTTTTTATTACCTAAGAGTACTACAACAGTGGTTGTGTTCCTCTGCTCTGTATTCTTCAAAATTGGACCTAACCCAACTAACACACTCAAAAATGTTTATTTACCATGTTGCTATATTAAATATTAACCAGTTTCCTTTGAAGAATGTCATCGGTTTATTGCATTTCATATTTAAACAAGAGTGATTTGAAATAGATTGAAAATATATTTGATTGTCATATTCAAATGTTAGAGAAATGTGCTATCTTATAAGGATTTTAACTCTAGTATTTTGAACAGAGATGCAGCATTTCTCTAAGTATGATCCAGGGACCATGTGCATCAGAAGTGCTTGGATACTTATTGGAAATGAAAATTCCTTGATCTCCATCCCAGACCCACTAAATCAGAATCTCTAAAGGTGGAGTTGTATGCTTATAAATTCAGGTGGCCTTTGGTATATAATGAAGTTTTGCAACTTAAAAAAAAAAAAGAATTTTGGGCCAGCCGAGTGGCACACTGGTTAAGTGCTGGCTTGGGAAGCCAGTGGACCAGTGACACTGCCCTCAAAAATAAATAAATAAATAAATAAATAAATAAATTTATGAATAGATAAATATGTGTATGTCAGAAGAGCCAAACAGTTCAAAAGGATTGATCATCTGAAAATAAACTTTTGATAATTAGGTTATTTCTTAGTTGAATGAATTAATAAATTGAAATATTAGTTCAGGGCCGGCCAAAGGGCGCGATGGTTAAGAGCTGGCTTGGGACACCAGCGGCCTGGGTTCGGATCCCACATATGAGGGCCAGTGACACTGCCCTTAAAAAAATAAAAAATAAAAATATCCCTGTTTAAAATTAAAAAAAAAAAAAAAGAAATATTAGTTCAAGTACCCTTCCACCCCCCCCCAATATTTTTAGTGATTTTTTTTCTCTTGACCCCAAAAATATTTTACTTGTAGAAAAATTTTAAAAATAGAAAAAGATGTAGAAGAGTTATGCATAGTTGTCACCCTAGGATACCCACCAGTTTTTTGTTTCCTTTTATATAGCCTTTTCACTGCACATACACACTTGCCCTTTTTTTTGCAAAATTAGGCTTGTATTGTATATCACAACATATATTGTGAGTAGTTTCTCAAAGATAAGAAATAGTTTACAAATAAGGTTAGATTTCTTAAACATGTCAATTAATGCCACAAGTGAAGTTTCTGCATACTGTTCGGCATTTTTTATTTGTGTGTGTGTGTGTGTGTGTGTGTGTGTGTGTGTGTGTGTGTGTGTGTGTGTGTAGGTGGTTGGGTTTTTTCTCCCGGATGGGTGGAGTGGTCCTCTTTACCCTACTAAAAGATAGCTAAAAATCATGACTAGCAATTCAGAGGTAATTAGTGGACTCTTGGCTTATTGCAAGATTATATCTTTAGCTTTCTCTTTTCTGTCTCAGAACTTTGGGGCTGAAAGCCACTCAGCCCTTAGCAGCAGGCTGTGTTCTGCATTTGTAATGTATCTGCGGTAAAGGGCGCCTTTGAACTGTACACCGTGTCTTCTCCATGGTGATTACATTCCAGTTTCAGAAAAATCTTCCCCATTGCTTAAAATAAGTAGAATGAGTCGCATTTTAAAAATTCATTTGACATCAAATTGATCATACATAGTTCCTTTGACTGATTAGTAAGTTCTCGAATTAGAAGCAATAATGGCTACTTTGAAATGAATGGCTGGTTTTGCCTCCAGAACTCTTTCTATATAGGCTGACTGTATGTCTTGGTTTTCTTGGGGCAGTACTCATTTACACCTATTGTTTTAGTATCATAATTTTTATTAGTGCCTCCTTTCATTCTCAGAAGCATCCTGGTTTGGAATGTAATTTATATGGTCCTCTATTTTTATATTATTGTTTTCTGATGTCTGAACAATACTCACGGACATCCTCTCTTTCTCTTCTAATAGATCCAGAACATCAGAGAGCTAATGGTAACTTAAAATATTTTGAATATATAATGGCTAAAGAAAAAGATGCCAATAAGTCTACTTCAGATGACCAATCTGATCAGAAAACCACACCGAAGAAAAAAGGGGTTGCTGCGGATTACCTGCCTGAGAGACAGAAGTACGAAATGCTGTGCCGTGGGGAGGGTATCAAAATGGTAAAGTGGAAAAGCCAATTGTGTGTGTGTGAATGTGTGTGTGTGCATGTGTTTGTACACAGCTCCAGAGAAAATCAAGTTCTTTTATAGTTAAGCCTGTGTGATAAAAATAATACTGCATAAGGTATTACAGTATGCCATATCATCTTATTGTGGATGTCACACTTAATATGCCCCAACTGTTAGTAAAATAGCTTTAAAGTAAAGCTTGTGAATCATATGCGATTACAGGCATTTTTGGTAATATTACCCTTTTCACAGATTAAAAGAGGCTCATCTTTTTTAAGGTGAAGGATCAGATAATTTAAGGGAAGTGATAAAGTTTGTCCTTATAGCTTAATTCAAAAGAGATTTCAGCAGTCTTAAGTAGAAATTCCATACCATTCTGATCCATAGTATTAAACATGGATTCATTTATTCAATAATCTCTTGTGGTTTTGCTGCTGGTCAACCTTGACAAGATTGCTTACTGAGCTGTTTTAGTCTATTTAAGAACTATTAAAAATGCAGAAAGACTTTCAGCAGATTTTGAGTTTAACATTTATTCTTTTTTTTTTCTGTTTTTTTATTATTTTCAGGTGGACAAAGCAATGTTATAGCTAGACATTTACACCCCTCACGAAGTGACATTTATTCTTTATAATACTAAAATGTGTCTATAAACATCCTTTTGGTCATTGTATATCTATGTGGATTTGTAACTTAGAGTACTGGTGCTTTAAGATATTATTAGATAATAGGCCCAAAACAAAGAAGTTCAAGTCTAGGGAACATTGGTTTTGTTCAGCCTCAGGACTTTTCAGAGCCTTTTTATGATAATGGGCGTGGTGGACATGATAGACGTTGTTTCCCAACACTAAGTGACAATGGTGCCCCATTTTCCAGAATATCACGTACTAGTTCAGCTGAATTCAGGCATATGTAGAAGGAAGTGGATTAGTGAGTTTTTGAAGTAAGTGCTTTTAAGTGTAAACATTTGAATAGCGTTTAACTTTTTCTCTGCTAATAAACTCAAGCTGGGCTTTACATTTTGGTGTTGATGACTTTTTGATATTTGATGATTTATTGTTGACAGCCAAATTCTTAACCACAAAGAAGTAGATCATATCTGTGTTGACACTTTAGATAGGTTCACAGACTCTGGGAAGAACATGGCTACTTTTGCTTTGGGAACTATGAGTAAATACAAAGATAAGGACACTTAGTTAGACTCATGAAACATTTTTAAAAATATATCTAAATATTTTAGTATCTTTTGAAGATAGTCTCTTAAAAAAATAACCACACCATTATCACTCCTAAAAAAATTCAGTGGTTTTATAATATCATCAAATATCTGGTTAAGTGTTCAAATTTCTAATAGTAAGCACATATTTTTATTGCCTTTAATAACTCTTAAGGAAGTGAGAAAAATGGAACTCTAGGTTTAAAACATTAGTCTACTAATTTGCCAGTTTTTTTTGTGTTTTTTTTTGAGGACAGTGTCTCTGGCCCTCATATGTGGGACCGAACCGGGGCCGCTGGCTTCCCAAGCCAGCCCTTAACCACCGCGCCACTCGGCCGGCCCCGACTGCTCTATTTTTTAATAGCCACTAATAAAAGCACCTGGCTTCTTTGTTTAATAACTTATTTTCTCTTTTTCATTGCTACCCATTTTCATTTTTGATTTTTTAAAAAAAAAAATCTTTTTTTTTTTCTGCACCAAACATTTAACTGGGAGTGTTAGGAAAACCTGGTTAGGTTTTGTTTTTTTGTTGTTGTTGTTGTTTTTTTTTTTTAAAGATTTTTATTGGGGAATTGGCGGAGGGGAACAGCGTTGGGGAATCGGGGAAGGGGAACAGACAAGTTGCTTTCTTTTGTTCTTCAGTCTAGTTGCGGAGGATGTTGCTTCACTGTTGGTATCGTCATTGCGCTCTTCCCGGATGAGGCAGATCGGTCGCCGGCCTCTGGATGGTCGCTCACCGCGGCTATTGGCAGCTCTCGCTTGGCTGCCAGCCGCTCACGCTGGCTGCGGGCCACTCACTGTAGCCTATGGCAGCCCACTGCAGCAGGGGCTGCAGCCCACACCATCACTAGGGCTCACACAGCCCAGCTCCAGGTGGAGCCGTTGTTAGCTGTAGAGGGCAGTGTCACTAGCTCTCAGGTGGGATCCGAACAGGGGCCGCTGGCATCCCAAAACCAGCGCCTAACCAATGCGCCACTCGGCCGGCCCTGTTTTTTTGTTTTTTAGAAACTTTCTCGTGCTTCCCAATTACTTTGTGGAATGTGTAGCAATGCTGGTTATTCATGTTTCCATAAACATTTCATTATTTCTTTCATACTTATAACATGAACTTTATTTTGATGAGAGAAGGGGTTAAAAGAGAAATCGCACCTTTTTTCTTATTTAGGCCTACCATCTCTCTCCCAGAAAATAATCATTAATACAAATTTTCAAATCCCATACATCCTGTTTGTTGCAAAATATTTGCAGAGAATTGTTTTTTTTGTGTTTTTTCGTCCACAGATCCTCTGTGTATACACAAGCATGATTGTTTATTATCTCCATAGGAACAAGCATTAAAAATATTATTACTCTAATATATTTATCATTTTCTTTATGTTTAGACTCCTCGGAGACAGAAAAAACTCTTTTGCCGCTACCATGACGGAAACCGGAATCCGAAATTTATTCTGGCTCCAGCCAAACAGGAGGATGAGTGGGACAAGCCTCGTATTATTCGCTTCCATGATATTATTTCTGATGCAGAAATTGAAATTGTCAAAGATCTAGCAAAGCCAAGGGTAAGTAACCTTTTTCTTTTTTTCTCTCCTCAGTTTACCATACCTGTGCATCAACTTTTCCTTTATATAATTACAGAAATGATCATTGATATGACAATAACCCCACAGATAGTTTTAGATATTGTTGCTGTGACATAATGGAATTGTTAACTAAGTTCTGTTGATTCCACTTTTTCTCAGTTTGTTATCAACACAAGTAACATCCTGCAAATGGGTTTTAATCTCTTACTTATGAAAATCATAGATGAGATTTTTATTTCACTCTTAACAAATTTGTGTTTCAGCATCTTTCTGAAAAAGCTTTCTATGTACTTTGGAACCCTTTAATCTCAGAGACTAATCCAAAACCAACTTTTTCATATGTTTTATATTTTTATCTGAAAGAATACTTGAAGTATTCTTATTCCCTTTTAGGCACATTATTACTAAAAAAATATAATTGAGTACAAGCATCATGCTAATTTGAAATAATAACTTAGTTTTTTGACTTCAACCCACATGATTTATCTTAAAAAGAAAAACAATTTAATGTAAACACAAACCTATCAACTTAGTGTTTAGTGTGGAAATTCTTTTTTTGTGAAAATATGGAAAGAATACCCTTTATACTTTTGCCTTTTCCCCCATCAGCTTGTTTTTAAAACCTGTTTGGTCTTATTGATAGTAAAATACTAACTGCCATCGCTTTCATAAAGAGATTGTTAAGTGAACACTAGCCATATTTTTACTCTCTCACTACACAGGAGTTGGTGATTTTTTTCTGTAAAGGTCAAATAATTTTTAGGCTTTTTGAAGGGCATATAGTCTGTCACAATCACTCAACTCTGTTGTTGTAGTGCAAAAGCATCCATTGAAAATACAAAAATGAATTTGGCTATGTTCCAATAAAACTTTCTAAAAGCTGATGGCAGTGCATTTGGCCCATGGGCTATGGTTTGCTGATCCTTTCTATATCATACACGTTGAATTATCTAGATATCTGTATTGCAAAATAAACTTAAAGTTAGAATTTTTGTTTTTCTTAAGATTTAATACTTTTCCAAATTTCTACTTCTTGTTTTTTTTTTGTTTTTTGTTTTTACCAAAGACCACATTTGAAATGGAAAAGACAGGTCTAAGACATGTGGGAGTTGTACAAGGGAATTCTTATAAATCTCTACTTATAATTACATCATATTCTGTCATTCTCTTTTGGATTCCTATTTTAGTCCATTATTTGTTGTCTGTAAACCAAAACATCTTCATTTCAGCTTAGAGACCAAGTCTATATCTCTAGGTTTGGAAGCCAAGGTCCTCAAAGGGGATGCCTCAGTGGGATTATTTTGATCAAGAGATTCAATCGCCATAAAAATTTAATACTCTTTTTTGTTAACCTCACAATCATCCTCCATTTTAAAAAAAGTTTAAAATCATTATCTCTGCTGTCATCTCTTTTGTACTGTTTTTAACACTTATGAGTTCATTTCATTTGCATTTGTTGTGCTCAGTCCAAGATTATTTCACTGTATATGTGAAATATATGAGCAGATACATTGCAGGAAGAACAGATTGATTTTGAACAACATTAACCTTTGCAAAACAGTTCCATCAATAAAAAAAGAAAAAATGAAAATCAAAAGTTTGCAATGGCTCATGAACTGCAAATAGCTATTGTTTTTATTTTTTATTTTTTAGCTGAGCCATCCTGCCACCTGTTGGCAGCTCAGCTCAGTGGGCATCGAACTGCTGTTGCTCAGGTCAGCTCGCACTCTTGAGCGAGCTCTTAACCAACTGAGCCACTTGGCCGGCCCGTGCTATTGTTATAACTATAAATAGACTTCAAATTTTAGGAATTTCTCTTTTCTTCACAGTCACATCCTTTAAACATTAAAAAGAATAGATTTTCAATCTCTTTTCATTGTGTACCCTCCATTTATGCAAAACAAAAACAAAATTTTTAAAATAACTTATAAAAAATACAAAAACCTAAAAACACTAGTGGCTTTCAAAGCTCAACACAAGGTGACTGGAAGTCTATGGAGTTATATTCTCTTTTCAGCCTCCATTGTAAAAATCCCAGAATTCTGACTGATTGGATAAATGTGATTCATTTTTTTGTTTTGTAATGCAAGTATTTTGATGGTTGGCTTCACAGCTGAGGCGAGCCACCATTTCAAACCCAATAACAGGAGACTTGGAGACGGTACATTACAGAATTAGCAAAAGGTAAGAGATGTGTATGCTGCATATTTTGATCCTAATGAGTGTTTTGTACATCCTACAGGAATTCTTCATTTAAAGGAAATAGGCCATTTTCAGTCTCCAGCTCAAGTCACCGCCTGTTTATACACGCATGGACAAAACTGCCTTGTGTTTCACAGGTCTTTCCATTTAACTAGAAGTTCTGTTTTTCATCTTTAATTGGTCTGTTATTTTTAGGGAATTAATACACTTTGCATCTCTGTTCAAGTCAGAAATTAAACGTCCTGGAAATGGCTTGATGCTTGTTTTCTTTTTCCTTTTTCTTGCCAAAGGGGAAAAAAAGAAAAAGATGCAGCCTGGATTAATCTGGGAGTAGTCTTTGTTTGTGTAGCTCTCTCACACTCATAAATGCTGTGGTGAATTCACATCATCCTTCATGGGTGATTGTATTGGCATTCATTTATACATCTTGTACAATACTGTTGTCATTTCGGAGTAATCTATACTCCTCCGGTTGGAGTTTATATTTTAAAAAACTTGCTGACTTCAAAGTTGGCAATGGAAAGGACAGAGTTATGCTTCTGATCTGTCTTCCAGCCGCTATTACTTGTGAATTTTGTTGCCTTTTGCTTTGCCAGAGAAACTTAACAGCAGTTTTGTCTTGGTGAGAGTTTAAAAAAAATGAATTTAAAGAGACTACTAATTATTCTTTTATCGGAATATTTAAAGAACATTAAACTTCTAGATCTGAGAAAGCTCCTGTGAAACCCAGTTGCTATAAATCATTTACATACAGCTTCAAATTTTTTTTTTTAAAAAAAGTGAAAGGACAATAAATCTACAATAAAATTTTTCAACTTATTTTCTCTTGATTTGGAAGTGGCTTTTCTGATTGCCACCTTTCTAAATGTTTTTTGCTGATTTGAAACCATTACCTATCATCCACTCCAATCTGAACCCTCCAATCACCTGTGGCTTGGCAAAACAAAACAAAACAAAAGTCCAAAATTGCCTGCTACGTGAATAAGTCCTTGTCCTTTCTCTTTTTTTTGTAGCTGAGCCGAGCTACAGTACATGACCCTGAGACTGGAAAATTGACCACAGCACAGTACAGAGTATCTAAGAGGTAAGGGAGTAATGGAGAGAATTTTAGTCATATTTAGACCATTTTCTTTCTTGAGAATCTAATTTTTATAAAACCCATGATATGACTTCAAAGACCTAGGCTGTTAGGCATAGGTATTTAATGACAACCGTGCCTGAATTTTCAAGATGGACTAATAAATAGACATGGTTATGGGGCAGTTAATAGAGATTTTCCAGAGTAATTTACTGGATTTCAAAATCCCTGCTGAGACTTCCCAAGCCCTACAAGCTAGGTGAAGTTATATTCTCATACTGAAGTAAGAGAAGTTATTAAAGACCCTTCATAGAACAAGGCCTAACTTGGTCTCTATAGTAAAGCATGGGTTTAAAAATCTCTGGGTTACCCAGTAGCTAGCTGTAAGTATTAAGAAAGTAAATATCTTCAAAGATTGCCTTTGCAAGTCAATTTGTTTCAAATTCTTTGTTTTTTTAACAGTTTTTAAAGAGAATCTACTTATTAACTGATAGTTTACTGAAATTTTTAACAGTTGATAACTGTAATTTATGTATATAACATAGAAGGAGCTCACAGAATAAGTGACATTATTCCAACATAACTCTTTTTCCATCTACTTATTTATGTAAAGGTTTCTCAGTACTGAAAAAAAAAAATGAAAATAGTAATGTCGTTGAGTTGAATGCAGTCTCATTCTAACAAAAAGTAATATTTATCCACAGATACAATACCTAACTGAAAATAACAAAATAAACCCCATTCATCTCATGAGGAACATTTTAATATGTTTTCACCTGTTATGTTTGATAATGATTGTTTAATCATGTTATTTAGGTTAACTGTACTATTAATAATTATAGTAACTCATTATAGAAGACATTATTTTAACACTTAGACCTTTCTGTTATAGGAAATTTATATATATATATATATATATATATATATATATATATATATGTATGTATGTATATATATATATATGTGGGGTTTTTTTGAAGATTTTATTGGGGAATTAGGGCAGGGGAACAGCATTGGGGAATTGGAGAAGGAGAACAGACAAGTTGCTGTCCTTTTGTTCTTCAGTCTAGTTGTGGAGGACATTTCTTCACTGGCCCATGTTGGTATTATTATGCTCTTCCTGGGTGAGGCAGATTGGTTGCCGGCCTCTGGATGGCCGCTTACGGGGGCTCTTGGCAGCTCACGCTGGGTGCCGGCCACTCACGCTGGCCGCCAGAAACTCACTGTAGCTTATGGCAGCCCACTGCAGCAGGGGCTGCAGCCCACACCGTCTCCGGCGGCTCACAGCAGTCCAGTTCCAGGTGGAGCTGTTGTTGTTCACCACCTTAGCTCTAGAGGGCAGTGTCACTGGCCCTCATATGTGGGATCCGAACCGGGGCCCGGTGCTCAGCGCTGGCATCCCAAGCCAGCTCCTAACCAACATGTTACTAGGCCGGCCCAGGAAATCTATATTTTTATCAATTTATATAAATATTTTTATTGTAGAGAGTATAGTATGATGAAAAAAGACTTTTAGGCATAGAAATATATTACTCTAGGACAGGGCTTCTCAACCTCAGCACTACTGATATTTTGGGTCAGATAATTCTTGTTGGGAGTTGTCTCGAGGTTTGTAGGATGTTTAACCACATCTCTGGTACCCACTAGATGCCAGTAGCATGCTTTACTCCATTTGTCAAAGTCAAAAATGTCCCCTTCTATGCAAAATGTTCACACCCCCTCAGTGACTCCACCTCTCCACCCCTGTTGAGAACCACTGTTTTGGGATAAGAATGGAATGAAAGTGCAGTGAAAGTGCAAGCTTAAAATGGGGAAAGAATGATTTTAAATTTCCCAGTATTAAAAAATACTTCGTTCATGTATTTTTTTTTAAAGATTTTATTGGGGAATTGGGGGAGGGGAACAGCATTGGGGAATCGGGAAAGGGGAACACACAAGTTGCTGTCTTCTTGTTCTTCAGTCTAGGGGAGGACGTTGTTTCACTGGCCCATGTTGGTATCGTCATTGTGCTCTTTCCGGATGAGGCAGATCAGTCGCTGGCCTCTGGCTGGTTGCTCACCGTGGCTATTGGCAGCTCACGCTGGCTGCTGGCCACTCACTGTTGCCTATGACAGCCCACAGCAGCAGGGGCTGCAGCCTACACCGTCGCCGGGGCTCGCACAGCCTAGCTCCAGGTGGAGCTGTTGTTAGTAGAGGGCAGTGTCACTGGCCCTCATATGTGGGATCCGAACTGGGGCTGCTGGTGTCCCAAACCAGCTCTTAACCAGTGCGCCACTCGGCCAGCCCTGTTCATGTATGGTTTTTTTTTGAGGGCAGTGTCACTGGCCCTTTTATGTGGGACCTGAACCAGGGCTGTTGGCTTCCCAAGCCAGCGCTTAACCACTGCACCACTCGGCTGGCTCTGTTCATGTATTTTTTTTAAGTGGTTGATGGTGGGCATTACTGTGGTATTTAGAGTCCACTGGATACATTAAAAAAGTAATCATTTTTCAGAAATTACCACTATTTTTAGTGTGACAGAATGAAATCCTTTGAAACTATTATGTTAAAAAAATTTAATTGTCAACTAGGAAATTATGCAGAGGAGTACATAGATTTTAACAACTATTTTAGGGGGTACTCGAACAAAAAAAATTGAATATTACTGCTGTCAGTCATAGCAAAACTACAGATTATGTTGGTTCGTTTCATTATTCTTTTGGGGCAAAGCTATATGTTTTCCATATATGAACCTTCAACATCCCCACACACATATCCTGGTTTCTTAATTGTCCTGAACCGTTACCTTCTCCCTTGCCCCAGTTAGAAGATATAAAGAAAATTAAATTTGCTATAATTTTGATTCAGGAACACAAATAGATGGTAAGGATTTGCAAGAACTAATTTGTATAGATATATTTTGAGACATGATTTATAATGCTTCTGTGCATTGTAATTAGCTCTAATTTAAGCTTAAGCTAATTTTCCATTTTATCACAGAACATTATTCATGTATGAAAAAATTACCCTTATGTATTGTTTGAAAAACATAACTTTAGCCATTATATATTTATCAGAGATTTTTGCATTATTTTACTCATTTGTACTGTCATAAGTCTTGTAAGTATCGAAATCCTCCAGATTTCCATACTTTTAGGAAGCATATAAAACAAAAATTCATGAACTCAGTGTTTTTGAAGTCGTTTTTGGAAATTTTCTATTATACAATGGACCTTTTGAAGAAATAGCCCACAGAGTCACTGAACTCTTACGAACAAGTCAAAATAAATTGCTCTTGGAAAGGTGACCTACAAACATTTTTTTTCTTAAGAACTAACATTTTGAACTTACTTTTTAAATATTCTAATTTTGTAGCTCTGAGAAGCAAATATTAGATTTTTAAGAAAGGCACAACCATACTTTATATTTTATATAGCAGAAGAGATTTAGTGAGTTAGCATTAGAAGACTGCGTAATACCAAAATAAACTCACCCAGCCTTGGCAACATGCAGAGTGTGTGTTTCTGTTCAAAGCAGCCTAGTAAAAAAGGAATTCCATAGCAGTGATTTTCATCTTTACTCTTAGGGAAATTGTTCAGCAAGCCTTTTTTTTTTAAATTTTTTAAAAGATTTTATTGGGGAATTGGGGGAGGGAAACAGCATTGGGGAATCAGGGAAGGAGAACAGACAAGTTTCTGTCTTCTTGTTCTTCAGTCTAGTTGCAGGGGACATTGCTTCACTGGCCCATGTTGGTATCGTCATTGCGCTCTTCCTGGATGAGGCAGATCGGTCACCGGCCTCTGGATAGTCGCTCACCACGGCTATTGGCAGCTCACGCTGGCTGCCAGCCGCTTACTCTGGCTGCCGGCCACTCACTGTGGCCTATGGTAGCCTGCTGCAGCAGGGGCTGCAGCCTACACCGTAGCCAGGGCTCGCACAGCCCAGCTCCAGGTGGAGCTGTTGTTAGCTGTAGAGGGCAGTGTCACTGGCCCTCATGTGTGGGATCCCAACCGGGGCCTCTGGCGTCCCAAACCAGCTCTTAACCAATGCGCCACTCTGCCGGCCCTCAGCAAGCTTTTTAAAAATCAAATATATATGTTGAAAAAGAGGGTCTTAACTGTTAAAGAAGGAGTTTGCCCCATGAAATACCCAATACATTTAACATTTTAACAAAGAAAAAGTTTTTACTATTTTGGGAATTGATAGCTACATCTAGACACTATCTACCCATCACTCTACATCTGAATTTTCAAGATTCCTACAAGTGAAATAAATGAGTGTTTTTCTGTTTCTTTCATCTATTATTCCTCTGAAAAAGGCATCTAAAATGCAAAATAGAAGAAAGAATTTAAGTGTATTGATGTTAGTGAATGTAATCCCTTTTGCTCTGGGACCATCTGTATTCTGAAAGGATCAGAAGGGAATTTCAAATATCCGTATTTTGAGAAATTTCTAAGTGATTGCATCATCTCTGGAAGTAAAAATGTTTCAGTGTTCAAGCAAATAGAATTTTCTTTGGGCAAAGTATGTGTGGGAATCCATTATTGTTTAAATAATGTGAAGTTTTTATTTACTCTATTGACAGTGAACTTTTGGCAAGTCATCTCTGTCTTTTCTTATATTAAAGAAAAACAAACTAAAAATTTACTACAGCTAGTTAATGGAGGAGCTAATAATTTTGGCTAAATCAGAGAAATGGAATTTTAGTTTTTGAAAGGTAAATATTCAGTTATGTGCACTGAAAAGATAGTTTGGTTATGTGAGCTCATGAAGTCCAGTTAATATAAGTAACATAAATGAAATATGCAAATAAACAATTTAATGTGGTAGAAAAAGCTTCTTTGATTCTAATGGGTTATTCTTGGAAGTGGTTTTAATTTTTTTTACTCTGAAGTACAGATCTCCTATGATTGGATCTTTTATTATGCTTGAGATTGAATTTACCCACATTAGTAAGGAGCAAATACAGTGTCAAAGTGTATTAATATTTTTACAATATAGAGGCAAATACAAATAGCTTTGAATGATTTCAGATATATTTTAAAATTGGAATAACTTTCAACAACAGCATTTCCCTCTATTGGGCTGCTTGGTTCTCAGATTGAGATAACTGAAACGGACAGATCTATAGTATAATATTATTGTATAATTGTCCCACTAAAAACCAAAGGGAATAGATAAATTCCCAGTCCAGATGATTAGCCATCAGGCACTTAGAGAAAAAACTTTGAAAGTTTTGCCCTCTGTAACTGGCACTTTGGGCCCTGAATCATCTTTTGCTTTTGCAAAAAATCACATGGTAGTTTTATTTACATGAGCTGATTGTAGATGTTAATTTTCACATGTGTTGGGTTAAAAAGATAGCGATAGTATTCAGATTATATCACTCACATTTTCCTTTGGAGGTTTTGTAACAGTCTCCAAAACCTCCAAATGGTATTGTCTGTTTACTTGAGCATGCCTTCCTTACTAATGTATTAGAAATATGGTCATGCAGTGTGAGAATGTTATTTCGTACTCAAATAAAGCATTCCAGTGATACTTTTAAAAATCTTATACAGATTTTTTTAAAAGACTAATACAGATTTTTTTAAAACAGTAGAAACTCATTAGAAATGAAAAAAAAATGTTGAAATGTTACTCTCAATTTGAATGTAAACTTAGCTCTCAGGTTCCTGTCATTAAGACCAAAAGGAAGATATTTTGGGTTATCTTGTTATTAATGGAAAAAAGGGACACATATAAAATTATCTGGAGAATGAGTTCTGTTTTGCTCCTGGCACAAAATTACATTTTGGGGGACAAAACTGTAGAAATTAGCTGACATTTTCAATTATAATTATATAAAAGGTAAGATATTCTTCAAATGATTTTTCCTGTTACAGTAAATGCTGTGACTTTACATTCTAACTCAACTAAAACACTGAGTACTAGAAGAACCAGGATTTCTAATGATTTAATTGAATGCAGGAATAAGACTTCCAGATCCTAAAGAATAGATAGTTAATATATATTATAGTGTCACTGTCTCCACTGAATTTTTCGCACTGTCACAACAGTGTAAATTCAGAGCTAATAGACTACCTGATAGGCCGGTAATAATGTTGCTGAAGACAGATTTGCAGTAATGGTTTAAGGATGGGATCCAGATGAATAAAATGTTTCAAATGTATGGAGTTCTTCAGCTAAGAAGATTCTTATATTTTGAAGAGGTTTTTCACATGAAAGTCAAATGAATTTAAATAACTTCCCATACATCAGTAGAATGCATTTTCCTTTTTAGTGACTATAACAGAACCACAGTAAACAGAACAGAACAGTTTTTTAAATGTGCAATGATCAATTACTGTAACTGTAAGCTTCAAACCTTCCATTGAGATCATTTTTGGTATAATAAGTGCAAATTTAAACATTTAAAAAATTTTAAACAATATTTTTGCCTCTAAGATTGGCAAAGATTAAAAAGATTGATACTGGCAAAGATTTTCTGAAATAGGCACTCATAATCAGTTGGAGCATAAATCTTCAACTTTTTTGGAAGAAAGTTAGACATTATTTATCAAAATGTAAAAGTCAATTAGCAGTTCCACATCTAGGAATATATCATACAGAGATATTTACACAAGTGTGCAAAGATAAACAGAAATTTTGTTACAGTATTCATAATAGAGAAAAGTTAAAAATAACCTTGTTGGGCCGGCCGAGTGGCGCGGTGGTTAAGCGCTGGCTTACGAAGCCAGCGGCCCCGGTTTGGGTCCTACATATGAGGGCCAGTGACACTGCCCTCAAAACAACAACAACAAAAAAAAAACAACCTTGTTTAACCAGTGGTTTATTGATAGACCTTCATGGTCCTTTTGGAATTAAAGATACTTTATTTTAAAAAGAAAGGCAGTAGTTTAAAACACAAGAAGTGGAAATGTAAAGTGGTCTAGTCACTGTGGAAAATAGTCTGGCAGTTCCTCAAAAAGTTAAACATAGGATTATCATATGACCCAGAAATCTCACTCCTACGTATATACCCAAAAGAATTCAAAGGAGGGACTCAGATACTTATATACTTACGTTCCATAGCGGCATTATTCACAATAGCCAAGAGGTAGAAGCAACCCAGGTGTCCATTGATGGATGAATAGATAAACAAAAGGTGGTCTACACATGCAATGGAATATTATTAAGTCTTTAAAAGGAATGAAGTACTGATGTATGCACATGGATGAACCTTGAGGACGTTATCTCTAACTGGAAATAGTGGTGATGGTTACACAACTTTTAAATGTACTTAATGTCACTGAATTGTACACTTAAAAATGGTTAAAATGGTAGATTTTGTCATGTATATTTTACCGTATTTTAAAAATGGTTAATTTCATGTTATGTATTATACTTAGGAGTAGAATTGCTAGGTGATATGCAACTCTTACATTTAACCATTTGAGGAACTGCCAAATTTTTTCAAAGTAGAAGCACCATTTTACATTCCCACCAGTAATGTATGGAGTGTTCCAATTGCTGAGTATCTTCACCAACACTGGTATCTTTTTGATTACAGCCATCCTAGTGGGTGTGGTTTTGATTTGCATTTCCAGGGTGGCTTAATGATGTTGAACATCTTTTCATGTGCTTCTTGGCCACTTGTATATTTTGTTTTGAAAATTGTATATTCAGATCCTTTGCCTATTTTTAAATTGAGTTATTTATCTTTTATTGAGTTGTAATAGTTCTTTATTTTAGATGCAAGTCCTTATCAGAGTTTTGATTTGTAGAAATTTTCTTCCGTTCTGTGAGTTGTCTTTTTCACTTTCCTGATGGTGCCCTTTGACGCACAAGTTTTTTATTCTGATGATGTCCAGTTTATTTATTTTGTTTCTTGTACTTTTAATGTTATAGCTAAATCACTGTTTAATCTAAGGTCACAAAGACACATGCCTATGTGCCTTTCTAGCCCTTACATTTAGGTCTTGAATCTCTTCTTTTTTTTTTTTTTTTTTGAGGGCAGTGTCACTGGCCCTCATATGTGGGACCCGAACCGGGGCCACTGGCTGCCCAAGCCAGCGCTTAACCACCGTGCCACTCGGCCGGCCCTTGAATCTCTTTTGAGTTAATTTTTTTTCATATGGTGTGAGGTGAAAGTCCAGCTTCGTTCTTTTGCATGTGGTTATCCAGTATCCCAGGTCCATTTGCTGAATTTAAAAAGCATTTCTTGCTTTTATAATTTTAAAAGTGTAAAGTGAAAGACTGCAATGGTAGTTACTAGAATGGCAAAGGAAAGGTGTTCTTGGTAGCAGGAGACTTCAGGCTGAGGAGTAAGCCGCATGTCAAGGAAAAGATTAAATGTGCAAAGGGAGCTGTAACTGCCTATGGAGTAGGAAAGGGTAAATTCAAACATGTACATACATACCTATATAGAAGATCCAGCAGCCCTGTAAGGCTGAAGAACAGTGCTTCTACCAAAGTACGAGACAAAGGTAAGGATGGACGCTTAAAAATTGGTAGTAGCAGGGAAGGAAATGGAAGATATCAGAAGTAGACAGGTTCTCTGTGGGTGTCAGGTTCCAGGATGGAATAGGAACAGTTATCAAGATGTATTTAGTTTGAAATTTTATTAGAACACTTGTAAATCTTTTGTTGCAATTATCTATAAAAATCAAGTCAGTAGTTGGTTTCTTATTTCAAAAATCTATCAAATTGTTGCCAGGCAGAAAAGATAGATACACTGACATATGAGATTAGCTCTGCCAGGAACTCAGACTGGGAGCAATAAGTTCTTAGTGTATCTATCAGCTACGTCCTTTATAACAATGAAATTCTTGGATCCTTCTTATTTCTGCTACTCTGAGGTGCAGCCATCACCATTATCTAATTCCAAAACATTTTTGTCACTCCAGAAAGAAATCCTGTACCCATTAGGAATCTTTGTCCCTTCCCCTCTTCTCCTGGCAACTGCTAATCTACTTTATGTATCTATCGATTTGCCTATTCCAGACATTTCATTGAAATGCAGTCATAATATGTGGCCTTTTGTATCTGGATTATCTTAACATGTTTTCAGGGTTCATCCATGTTGTGTTATATATCAGTACATCATGTTTTTTCATGGCACAATAATCCATAATCTGGATATATCACATTTTATGTATCTATTTGTGGACATTTGATTGATGTCAATTGATGGGCATTTGGATTATTTTTCCGTTTTAAGTCATTACTAATAATGCTGCTATGACCATTTGTGTGCAAGTTTTTGTATGAATATTTGTTTTAATTTCTCTTGGGTATATACCTAGGACTGGAATTGCTGAGTCAGATGGTAGCTCTATGTTTAACAACTTGAGGAACTGCTAAACTGTTTTCCAAAGTGACTGCATCATTTTACATTTCTACCAGCAGTGTATGAGGGTTCCATTTTGTTCACATCTTCCCCAACACTTGTCATTGACCATCTTTTTTATTGTAGCCATCCTACTGGGTGTGTATGGGTGCCTTTTAAAAACTTATTTATGCAAGTAATACATGAATTTTTTTTTTCTTATAAAGTATTAACATTATCTAAATCAGGCTAATACCCAATGACCTCCACCCCAGTCAATTCCCTTACCTTACTGAGAAGGAACAATTGTTTTCAGTTTGGTTTGTATTTTTAAATACAAATTTTTTAAAAATCTCAATGTAGATAGCCCTATATAGCCTTCTTATATTAATCCAATTATTTTCATAGAAGCTCTATAATAAATGAGATTAGTTTTTTCCTTTCCAACTTCTAACTTAAGAATATAACATCTTTTCATTTTTTTATAACATCTTTTTAAATTACAGCATTCAAAAGTAAAAAATCATACCAAACAAGCAAATCAACTAAATGCCTATAGATAAAGGCTTACTGTCCCATACATTATGACTTTTTAAGTGAAACTTATTGGACTTCATGTATTGAAACATTATCAGTAAAACTAATATTTTTTTCTTGTTCTTAGTGCTTGGCTCTCTGGCTATGAAAATCCTGTGGTGTCTCGAATTAATATGAGAATACAAGATCTAACAGGACTAGATGTTTCTACAGCAGAGGAATTGCAGGTGAGTAATCACATTATCCTTAAATTATGTGCTATCACATTGTCCTTAAGTTATCTTTACACTTCTTCAAAAGATGCTTCAGATGAGATTTCCTGGCACTGTATAGGCAGTACTCAATTTGCATGATAGTTTGGGACTGTAAAAGTGAATAATTAAGCTGAAACCTACAAAGTGATCTTCATAAGCAATGGGAAAATTATGATCTGTGACCTTTAAAATTTGTCAAAACATTAAAAACTCTGTCAAGTATAAGTTTATAGGGAAACGAAAACTAGGTAACACTAATATTAAGTACACTATAATATTTTTTTCACTCCTAGTCCTGTCAGGTATCAGGGCATTTTTTTTGTTTAAATAATTTATTTTTTTCTTTTCTTTTGAGATATAATTCACATACTATAAGATCTACCCAGGTTTTATTATATTCACATGGTTTTGCAACCATCAATGCTTTCTAATTCCAGGATATTTCATCACTCCACAAATAAACCCCATGTACTTTAAGTACAAGGCGCACCTCACAAATATTGTGGGTTTGGTTCCAAAGCGAATATCACAATAAAGTGAGTCACATGAATTTTTTAGTTTCCTAGTGTATATAAAAGTTATGATTACACTATACTATAGTTGGTTAAGTGTGCAGTAATAGCATTATATCTAAAAAAACATATACATTCCTTAATTTATAAAGACTATTGCTAAAAAACGCTAACCCTTTTGATCCTTCAGCAAGTTGCAATCTTTTTGCTGGTGGAAGGTCTTGCCTCCATGTTGATGGCGGCTGGTCGTTACTGAAGATTACTGAAGGGGGATGGTTGTAGCAATTTCTTAAAATAAGACAACAGTGAAGTAGACTCTTCATTTTACGAACGATTTCTCTGTAGCATGCGATGCTGTTTGATAGCATTTTAACCACAGTAGAACTTCTTCCAAAATTGTGGTCAGTCTTCTGAAACCCTGCCACTGCTTTATCAGCTAAGTTTATGTACTATTCTAAATCCTTTGTTGTCATCTCAACAATCTTTACTGCATCTTCACCAGGAGTAGGTTCCATCTCAAGAAACCAGTTTCCTGAGATTATGGTATCTCATTATCATCAGATTGTAGCAATTGAGTCACATCTTCAGGTTCCACTTCTAATTCTAGTTCTCTTGCTGTTTCCACCACATCTCAGTTACTTCCTCCACACTGAAGTACTGAAGCCCTTAGAGTCATCTGTGAGGGTTGGAATCATCGTCTTCCAAATGCCTGTTAATGTTGCTATTTTGAAATCTTCTTATGAATCATAATGTTCTTAATGGCATCTAGAATAGTGAATCCTTTCCAAAAGGTTTCCAATTTACTTTGCCCAAATCCATCAGAGGAATCACTATCTACAGCAGCTATAGCCTTACAAAATGTTTTTTTTTTTTAAATTGGGGAATTGGGGGAGGGGAACAGCATTGGGGAACCACGGAAGGGGAACAGACAAGTTGCTGTCCTTTTGTTCTTTAGTCTAGATGTGGAGGACATTGCTTCACTGGCCCATGTTGGTATCGTCATTGTGCTCGTCTTGGGTGAGGCAGATCGGTCGCCGGCATCTGGACAACCGCTCACAGCGGCTATTGGCAGCTCACACCGGCTGCCAGCTGCTCACACTTGCTGTGGGCCACTCACTGTAGCCTATGGCAGCCCACTGCAGCAGGGGCTGCAGCTACGCCGCCCCGGGGCTCGCACAGCCCAGCTCCAGGTGGAGCTGTTTTCACCACCTTAGCTGCAGAGGGCAGTGTCACTGGCTCTCATATGTGGGATCCAAACCGGGGCCGTTGGCGTCCCAAGCCAGCTCTTAACCAACGAGTAACTTGGCCGGCCCCAAAATATATTTCTTTTTTTTTTTTTTTAAAGATTTTATTGGGGAATTGGCAGAGGGGAACAGCGTTGGGGAATCGGGGAAGGGGAACAGACAAGTTGCTGTCATTTTGTTCTTCAGTTTAGTTGCGGAGGATGTTGCTTCACTGTTGGTATCGTCATTGCGCTCTTCCCGGATGAGGCAGATCGGTCGCTGGCCTCTGGATGTCGCTCACAGCGGCTATTGGCAGCTCACGCTGGCTGCCAGCTGCTCACACTTGCTGTGGGCCACTCACTGTAGCCTATGGCAGACCACTGCAGCAGGGGCTGCAGCCCACACCATCACCGGGGCTCGCACAGCCCAGCTCCAGGTGGAGCTGATGTTAGCTGTAGAGGGCAGTGTCACTGGCCCTCATGTGGGATCCGAACTGGGGCCACTGGCATCCCAAAACCAGCGCTTAACCAATGCGCCACTCGGCCAGCCCCCAAAATATATTTCTTAAATAATAACACTTGAAAGTCAAAATTACTCCTTGATTCATGGGCTGCAGGATGGATGTTGTGTTAGCAGGCATGAAAACGTTAATCCCGTTGCACATCTCCATCAGACCAGGCACATTGTCAATGAGCAGTAATGTTTTGAAAGGAACCTTTTTTTTCCTCAGCAGTAGTACACAACAGTGGGCTTAAAATACTCAGTAAACGATGTTATAAACAGCTGTGCTGTCATCAGGCTTTGTTGTTCCATTTAGAGTGCACAGGCAGAGCACATTTAGCATGATTCTTAAGGGCCCTAGGATTTTCAGAATAGTCAATGAGCACTGACTTCAATTTCAAGTAACCAGCTGCATTAGCCCCTAACAAGAGAGTCAGTCTGTCCTTTGAAGCTTTGAAGCCAGACATTGACCTCTCCTCTCCGTGGAAGTCCTAGATGGCATTGTCTTCCAGTATAGGGCTGTTTTCGTCTACACTGAAAATCCGTTGTGTAGTGTAGCCAGCCACCCACGTTAATGATCTTGGCTAGATCTTCTGGATAACTTGCTGCAGCTTCTCCATCAGTACTTGCTGCTTCTCTTTACACTTTTATGCAGATGTCTTCTTTCCTTAATCCTCGTGAGCCAGCTCTGCTAGCTTCAAGCTTTTCTTCTGCAGCTTCCCCACCTCCCTCAGCCTTCATGGAATTGAAGAGAGTTAGGGCCTTGCTCTGGATGAGGCTTTGGCTTAGGGGAATGTTGTGGCTGGTTTGATCATCTATCCAGACCAATAAAACTTTCTCCGTATCAGCAGTGGAGCTTGTGCCTTTTTATTATTTGTGTCTTCAGTAGAGTAGCACTTTTAATTTTCTTCAAGAACTTTTTGTTTGCATTCACAACTTGACTATTTGACACAAGAGGCTTAGCTTTCAGCCTCTCTTGGCTTTCAACATGCCTTTCTCGCTAAGTAATCATTCCTAGCTTTTGATTTAAAGTGAGAGCATGTGTGACTCTTCCTTTCACTTGAACACTTAGAGCCATTGTATGGTTATTAATTGCCCTAATTTCAATATTGTTGTGTCTCAGGGATTAGGGAGGCCTGAGGAGAAGCAAAAAGAGAACAGCTGGCTAGTGGGGCAGTCAGAACACACACAACATTTATGGATTAAGTTTACTGTCTTATATGGGTACAGTTCCTGGTGCCCCAAAATAATTATAATAGTAACACTAATAATTACAAAGACCACAGATCACCGTAACAAATATAATAATAATGAAAAAGTTTAATATAGTGTGAGAATTACCAAAATGTGACACAGAGATGAAGTGAGTGAATGCTGTGGGAAAATGGTGCAGATAGACTTCGGTTAATGTAGGCTTGCCACAGACCTTTTTGTAAAAAGCACAATAAAGTGAGGTGCAACAAAGCGAAGTAAGCCTATTATCATGCTCCATTCCGCTTCCCTAATGCCCCTGGCAACCACAAATCTAGTTTCTGTATAAATTCGCCTATTCTAGACTTTCATTAAATAGAATAGTACAGTATGTATCCTATCATATCTGGCCCATTTCACTTATCATCATGTTTTCAAGATACTTCCATGTTTTAGCATATATCAACACTTTATTCCTTTTCATGAATGAATAATCTTTTTTTTTTTGAGGGCAGTGTCACTGGCCCTCATAAGTAGGACCTGAACCAGGGCCGCTGGCTTCCCAAGCCAGCGCTTAACTGCCGCGCCACTTGACCGGCCCTGAATAATATTCTGTTGTTTGGATATACCACATTTTATTTATTAGTTGAGGGACATTTGGGTTATTTCTACTTTCTAGCTATAATGTCTAATACTTCTATGTACATTTGGATAGAAGGTTTTGGATACAAATATTTAAATTTCTCTTAAGTATACCTGCAGATGGAATTGCTAGGTCATGTGGTAGCTTTAGTTTAACATTTGAGAAACTGACAAACTGTTTTCCAAAATGGCTGTACCGTTTTCCAATCCTACTGGCAATGTATGACGGTTCCAGTTTCTTCACATCCTTGCCAACACTTGTTCTTGTGCAGTGTTTTAAATTATAGCCATTCTAATAGGTTTGAAGTACTCTCTTAGTATGAGTATGGTTTTCATTTGCATTTCCCTGATGTCTAATGATGTTGAGCACCTTTCCTGATCTTATTGGCCATTTTTATATCTTATTTGAACAACATTTCTATTTATATCTTTTGCCCATTTTTATTTATTTTTATTTATTTATTTATTTTGAGGGCAGTGTCACTGGCCCTCATATGTGGGGCCCGAACCGGGGCTGCTGGCTTCCTAAGCCAGCACTTAACCACTGCACCACTCGGCCGGCCCTCTTTTGCCCATTTTTAAATTGGATTGTTTGTCTTTTTATTGTTGAGTTGTAAGTGTTCTTAATATGTTCTGGATATTAGACCCTTATTGTATACATAGTTTGCAAAATTTTTTCTTCTGTGGGTTGTCTTTCACTTTTTTTTTTTTTTTCAGATTTTATTGGGGAATTGGGGGAGGTGAACAGCATTGGGGAATCGCGGAAGGGGAACAGATAAGTTACTGTCCTTTTGTTCTTCAGTCTAGTTGTGGAGGACATCACTTCACTGGCCCATGTTGGTATTATCATTACTCTTTTCCTGGGTGAGGCAGTTGCTCGCTGGCATTGGACAGCCACTCAGAGTGGCTCACAGCAGCACATGCCGGCGTCCAGCCACTCACGGTAGCTAATGGCAGCCCAGCCCCACTGCAGCCTACACCATTGCCAGCAACTCACAGCAGCTCAGCTCCAGGTTGAGCTGTTGTTCACCATCTTAGCTGTAGAAGGTACAGCGTCAATGGCCCTCATGTGGGCTTTGAACTGGGGACCTGCTGCTCAAAGCTTGAGTCTCAAGCCAACTCTTCTTTTTTTTTTCCAAAGATTTTATTGGGGAATTGGGGAAAAGGAACAGTGTTGGGGAACCAGGGAAAGGGAACATACAAGTTGCTGTACCCTTGTTCTTCAGTCTAGTTGTGGAGGACATCGCTTCACTGGCCCATGTTGGTATCATCATTGTGCTCTTCTCGGGTGAGGCAGATCTGTCACCGGCCTCTGAACGGCCACTCACAGCGGCTTTTGGCAGCTCACACCGGCTGCCAGCCACTAATGCTGGCTGCGAGCCACTCACTGTAGCCTATGGCACCCCACTGGGACTCAACAGCAGCCCAGCTCCAGGTGGAGCTGTTGTTCACCATCTTAGCTGTAGAGGGCAGTGTCACTGGTCCTCATACGTGGGATCCAATCCGGGGCTGCTGGCATCCCAAGCAAGCTCCCAACCAACGGGCCACTCGGCCGGCCCTGTCTTTCACTTTCTTAACAGTTTTGTTTGGCACAAAGGTTTTAATTTTCATGAAATCTGATGTCTTTTTGTTGTTGTTTGTACTTTGAGAAACCATTGCCTAATTAGAGGCCACAAAGATTTACACCTGTGATTTTTATTTATAAGTTTTATGGTTTTATCTCTTACATTCAGGTCTTTGATCCACTTTTGAGTCAATTTTTGTATATGGTATGATGTAGAAGTCCACTTTCATTCTTGTCATGTAGATACCCAGTTGTCCCAGCACGATTTGTTGAAAAGACTGTGTTTCCCTATTGAATTGTCTTGGCAATTGTCTTGGTCATTTAAAACGTTAGAAATATTGAGAGCTGATGTATTTTATTTCTTTTTAAACAGTTACCAAAAGCAGTTTATTTTCCTTCTTCTCATTGTGAAACTTATGACACCGAGTGGGCATCTTTCCTCTTCCTTTGCAAATTGTCATATTTCTACATTTGGATCAGCTTTCAACATTTTATCCTTGGTGCTTTCAATGTTATTAAATATATCTGAGGGATCTTTTATTGTGAAGGTTTTTTCCCAGCATCACTTCCTCCAGGACATCTTCATCCTTTCCATCACAATCACTTTCCTTATGTTAATTTGCCTTCACCAAGTTTCTCTGGCTGCAAAACTCTTTTTAAACGGCAAAAGTGGAAGCATTCCCCTGGAGCTATTTCTTCTATATCTCTATTTAAGTTGGATTTGAATTTCACTTAAAGCTTTATCACTCTCTATTTCTCTGCTGTATTTTATCTTTGTTGGTCAATTCCCTCTTCCAATTATCCATTTTTGTAAAATATCATGTGGGTTTTCACTGGGAGATAAGCAGATAACACAACTACATGCTTTGCTGTCTATACATGAACTGAATAATCGATGTGCAAAAACTAATCACTTGAAGTCACTTGAAGGAAATGATGTGATTGGTCATTGATCATGATGTGCAGCTGTTATTTATTTACATAGTAATTTATGGACTGAAGAGCTAGCAGCGACATTTATACTTTATACAGTTACTCACAAGTAATATACCATGGTAACTCAAATTTCAACTGAGTTGTTGGGATCTGGTGTTCATGTTTAACTAAACCATGGTGTCTGAGATTTGTGCATTTTAGAACTATACAAAGCAGGACTGCCTATATATAAATTTACTTAATTAAGTTGTCATTTATTCCATGGTAATCTACAACTTCCTTGGTAATCATCTGATTATTAGAAACTCTTTGATGTCTCTTTTCCTTCCCTACTCTGCATTCTCACCTGCCTCACCTTCACAGGCTCTTTCAGGCTACTTATAATAATATATTTCTACATAACACGCTGATCCATCCCAAGGTATCTACAACAAAAGAAATAAAATATCCAGAGTAATAGTAATTTACATAGGATTTGGACTTTGCTGTAGGCAACACTCTTTTATATTCTTTTTTTTTTTTTAAAGATTTTATTGGGGAATTGGCGGAGGGGAACAGCATTGGGGAATCGGGGAAGGGGAACAGACAAGTTGCTGTCTTTTTGTTCTTCAGTTTAGTTGCGGAGGATGTTGCTTCACTGTTGGTATCGTCATTGTGCTCTTCCCGGATGAGGCAGATCAGTCGCTGGCCTCTGCATGTCGCTCACCGCGGCTATTGGCAGCTCACTCTTGGCTGCCAGCCGCTCACGCTGGCTGCGGGCCACTCACTGTAGCCTATGGCAGGTCACTGCAGCAGGGGCTGCAGCCCACACCATCACCGGGGCTCGCACAGCCCAGCTCCAGGTGGAGCTGTTGTTAGCTGTAGAGGGCAGTGTCACTGGCCCTCATGTGGGATCCGAACCGGGGCCGCTGGCATCCCCAAACCAGCGCTTAACCAATGCGCCACTCGGCCGGCCCAACACTCTTTTATATTCTTATTTCATTTCATCAGCAATGCTCTTTAAATTACATTCACCTTTCATCTTGTCAGCATTTTATCATATTGATGTGGAAGGAAGGTGTCATTTTCCAAATAAGAAAACTGAGATTGTATCTAAAGTTATATATATTGTAACTGACAAAACTGAAACTTGAACTCAGTCCAAATATTTTTCTTACTTGCTTTTGCTGCTTCACACTGGGACATGATCATAACCAACTGAAGCTGTCAGAGCCCTCCAGCAGGAATAATTAAGTTGGTGTTAACTTCTTTCTTTTTTACCTCAGTAGGGCAAAAAATATGTGGGAAAAAGGATTTTATTAAAGCATATTGGAGGTTTGCCAGCATTTGGGCTTTGGAAAACGTGTCTTGATTTAAATTCCAGAAGAAAGTATTTAGTGAAAATTAATAGAAATCTCAAAATTCTCATTGTAGAAAATTTTAAACCTAAAAGTTTTCATTCTAAAATTCTAATTCATATTTTGGTTTAAGTTATGCACGAAGGAAAAACGTATCCTCCAAACATTTGTTAAAGAAAAGCATATTAACGAAAGTTTCTAAACTAGCAGGTAGTAGTTGTCTTTAGTTTTTTGTCCTTGGTTCCTTAGGAACTGTCATTGATTTAAAATGCCTTGTTTCTCATTTCTCTAGAATTGTATAACCATGATATATCAGAGGCCAAAATGAGACTGATAGATTTTTTGAATAGTAGTCTTGCTAGTTCTTTCATTCATGTGTTGTTTTTCTTCAGGTAGCAAATTACGGAGTCGGAGGACAGTATGAACCCCATTTTGATTTTGCACGGGTAAGTGGAAAAAAAAAAAAGAGAATATAGCACTTCTGCTGAAGCTTAGGCATGACGTGTTAATTCTGTTCTTTAGTATTAAAAATTCACAGCCTATTTGAAATTCGTGAAAGCATGGTAGAATTCTGGAAAGCCTTTTTAGCAGTAAAAAACGCACTAAAAGAATTTAGGATATTTTTCAATACGTTGCTGAGCCTGGAGGAAAGTTAAGGAAATTCCCAAAGGCAAACTTACCTTCAGGAATGTGGAGACTCCATGAGAGGTGCACCCACAGTGTAGGCCACTGAACCTGAGACTCCTGCATAAACCTCAAGTCTCCAAAAGTACACTCCTTCAGAGAAAGAGAATGGCTTTGAAAATAATGTGCTGTGAGTGGGAATCCTTAAGGAGAGGTGCCTGTCACCATTCTGGCTGGGGTGTGGTATGTGTGCGGGGCTGCCACGGGCCTGCCCTCACAGGAATCTTGGATTTGAATTTTTACTACCCCGGAAAAGGAGAAATTAATTTAAATTTGTTTAGCATACTCGTGCTCCCTGGTACCTGGCATAAACAAACTCATATCCTTCCAGAAGAGAAGCAGCCTCATTCTAGCACCTTGGAAATTTTAAAAATTAAGTTCATCTAAATATGAACCCATTAAAAAAAAAAAATGAACTGGTAATAAGGCACCATTGGTGAGACTGAAGCAACCAATAGATTTAGACACTTCTAGGATGTTAGACACGTAAATGATCAGATATAGAATATAAAATGATGATGTAATATTTAAAAAACAATATGATGAAAATGAATAACCTCTCAAAATGATTTAACATATTGGAAAATTAAACAACTAGAAGTTCTAGGTAGAAAAAGTAATTGTTGAAATTTAAAATTTAGTGGATAAATTAAAACAGACAGCTGAGGTGAATTAGTGAATTGGCCGATAAATCTGAAGAACTTACAAGAACACATTTTTCGGTTTGATTCTCAGCCTGAGCTGAGCTGCCAGTGAGCTGCCAACAGGTGGCAGGATGGCTCAGCTTAAAAAACAAAACAAAAAAACCCCACATTTTTGAAGGACAGAAAGCAATTTGCTAAAAAGCTGTCATTGCCCAAATAATTTTACTTAAGATTAATAAATTTGGGACTTTTTTTTTTTTTACTTTAACATATTGGGCTATAAAGTATGGCATTACCAAATCATAAAGATTATATGAATTCTAAAGAAGGTGCCAAGTATTTTAATAAACTTGATCAGTTACCATTTTTAAATAAGGGTATATTCTTTTGAAGGAAAATATAGCCTGTATATTGTATTATGGCCCTGGACTGCCTTAATTTCAGAATCCTTTTTCCAGTGTAGGACAGCAAAAAATATATTATTAGTCTCTTTTCTTTCTGTTTTCAATTATTGAAAAATGTCAGGGCCTTGGGTGATGTGAAAGACTACAGTTCAAGCCCTAACATTAGTATAGCTAATTTTTTCTTAGCTTTTAATTTTGAAATAATTACGATACCAAAGAAGCTGCAAAGAAATGGACAGGGAGTTCCCGTGCAAGCAGCCTTCACTCAGCCAGTCCAGTGCTAACATGTTACATAACTATCGTACACTATCAGAACCAGGAAATGGCGTTGGCACCAGCCACAAGCTTATTCATATTTCCCCAGTATGTATGTGTGTGTGTACGCATGCGTGCACCTGTGTGTGTATGGAGTTTTATTACATGTGGAGCTTTGTGTAACCCCCACTACAATCAAGCCTCCCTTGCAGTGCTGCTCTCAGGCTGCACGCACCCTTTTGCCTCTCATCCCTCACTGCTGGTAACCACTAATCTGTTCTTCACTGTAACTGTTATTTCACAGATGTTATATAAACGTTACATACAGTATGTATCCTTCTGAAATTGTCTCTTTTCACTCAGCATAATTCCCTTGAGGTTCATCCAGCAAGTATCAATAGTGTGCACCTTTTTATTGCAGAGTAATATTCCATGGTATAAATGTTTTTCAGTCATTCACTCTCTGATGGACATTATGGTGGAAACTTCCATTTTTGGGCTATTACAAATAAAGATGTGTATAAATTTGTGTGAAAAATTC
This sequence comes from Aselliscus stoliczkanus, assembly GCA_033961575.1. Classification (NCBI taxonomy): domain Eukaryota; kingdom Metazoa; phylum Chordata; class Mammalia; order Chiroptera; family Hipposideridae; genus Aselliscus; species Aselliscus stoliczkanus. Next base: position 134,179,879 of record CM066729.1, read on the forward strand.
ATTTTAATTTTTCTGGGATAAATGCCAAGAGACTATATTTTAATTTAAAGTAGCTACATATGAATTCTCCAGCCAGATTAAAGTGCTTACTGTCCAAAAGAAATACAGTCATAGTGGCAGTAAACGTTTGAATGGATCATAAGTTCACAGTAAATCTCAAGGTAAATTTTTCACCCACAGAATAAAGACTTCATAAATGTAACTAAGAGGTTCTCATGTGTTGTATTTTGGAAGCTAAAACTATAGGTGTTCATTTCTTTTTTAAAATACTCTCTGGATAGTCGCTATTCATTCTCATTATTTCGGCAAATAAATCTGTTTTTTTTTTTACTTCCATTGGTCCATCAGAAGTATTCCATGTACAGGCTGGATCAGCAACCAGCAAGTATTTGAATGCATATTGCATATAGTGAACTGGGCATTATAAAGGAATTTTTGAGGGTTGTTTTTGGCATATTCTTCAGCATATTGCCCATGTTGTGTTGCCACAGGAGAATTTGCATTACTGAATTTTACACCACTGATTTAGTTGTGTTTTATTTACAGAAAGATGAGCCAGATGCTTTCAAAGAGCTGGGGACAGGAAACAGAATTGCTACATGGCTGTTTTATGTAAGTTATAGCTCAGATTTTTATTTCAAGTTGGGGTTTGATCACATGACTCAATTATTTTGATGTGTTCAGATGTTTGCTCTTATTTAAGATCCTAGTTTAAATTTTTTACAACTTAGAATTTTTATTTTTTTCTCAGTTGTAACTTTTTCAAATTGTAATATTACAACCTGAAGAAGAAAGTTAAAATTAGTGACAGTCTCACTACTATTTGGAGATGGTAATTGTTAGTATTTGGGGTATGGACTGTTTGGTCGTCTATAGTATGTGTGTATGAGCACCTTTGTATGTTTATGTAAATGTATATCTATACATACACACATTAATATTTTTGAATTTTTATTAATATATATCACATCAGAAAAGTGTACAAATTATTAAGTATATGACAATAAATTTTCACAAAGTAAGCACATCTGATATAATCAGCACCCTAGAAACCCCCTTGAGAGCAATCATTCTCATGTTGTTTATTAAAGTTTCAAAACAATGTGATCTTTATTTTTTAAATTATGTGTACATAATATAGAGAAAAAGTAGACTTGATCATAATAATATTTGCCCCTGTTAACTATTGCTGTATAACAAATCACCCAAAAACTGAATGGTTTAAAAAATAATTTGATGTTTATCCCTCACCGTGGGAGGCTGACTGGGCTTTCCTCATGGTCCTTGCCTGGATCCTGTGCATTTGCAGTCAGGTGACTGCAACCAGGGTCATCTTACAGGCTGACGGAGGCTGGCTGGTGGCCAGAACATTCCATGTGGCTTGGGCTTCTCACATGGTGACTGGATTGTAAGAGCAAGTATCCTTCCAAAAACAAGGTGGAAGTGCGTGGCACTTTCCTTACCTATCCTCAGAATTCAAGTAGTGTTGCTTCTGCTGTATTTTATTAATTGAGGCAATTACAAAGGTCTGCCAAGGTTCAAGGGAAGGGGACATAGACCCTGCCACTCAAGAAGAATGTCAATGTCATGTAAAAAGAGCATGGAGGACAGGACATATTGGGATATGTTATATTTGGAAACTATGATCTCCTGCAATGTTGTAACCTTTGTTAACCTAAAAAGATGTTTTATATCTAGACTTAATTTTGCTTATATCATTGCTCTTTCCACCCCCATTTGAGTTATACAAGTATGAAATGGCATTTCTCTGTTATCTGTTGTATCTCACTCTCTACCAAAATGTCTCTCCCTTTACTCAGTCTGTTTCCTTTCTTCCTCACTCCCTGCAACCTTCTGTTTGTCCTTTACCCTATTTTCTCCATTCCTGTGTCCCTCCTTCCCCATATCCTACCTGACTGTCTCTCCCTCCTTGGCTATTTCCATCCCTGTCACAACTCAATCTTGTTTCTAAAAAGATCTAAGATACCCTTAAAAAAAGAAAGATTTAATGTACCATTAAAAAATGATTTAGAGGGCCGACCGAGTGGCTCAGTTGGTTAAGAGCTCGCTCAAGAGTGCGAGCTGAGCTCTGAGCAACAGCTGTTCGAGGCCAGCCCGAGCTGAGTTGCCGTTGAGCTGCCAACAGGTGGCAGGATGGCTCAGCTAAAAAAAAAAAAAAAAAAAAAAAAAAGATAAAATGCCAACAAGGGCTGGCCGAGTGGTGCGTTGGTTAAGAGCTGGCTTGGGGGCCAGCCGAGAGGCGTGGTGGTTAAGCGCTAGCTTAGGAAGCCAGCGGCCCCTGTTCAGTCCCACAAGTGAGGGCCAGTGACACTGCCCTCAAAAAAAAAAAAAAATGATTTAGGATTAAAAAGGGATTTAAGACATATAAGATAAACTTAAAATGAACAAGTTAACTGAATGGGGAAACCAGGAGAGAAGTGGATGCATTATACAAAATTTATGCTGTGAAGTCTTGTATACTTTCTAGAGATGTATCTAGATAATCTATAGAGATGAACTCTCCAAAGATTATACCAATTTATATCCCACCTTTAAGTGTGATATGTTTGTCAAACTTTCTGATCTGGACATCTTACCAGATTGGCAATTGTTGTGCTTTTAATCTGAATTTCTCTGATTAGAGAGGTTGAGTAAATTTTGAGATGTTTAAGAGCTGTTAAATATTTGTTTTTGGCTGTCTTTGTTTTTCTCGTATTTCTTTACTTTTATGAATATTGATGCTATATTCTTTAGTCCAATATCCATAATATTAATTATTTGATTATTATGCCACCCTCTAATTGCATAGCACTTTGATTAGATTAGCATTCTTTTTTTCCCATTATGTAAATATTCCAGGTGGGCCACATAAGCACAACTTTTTAATTTCTCCAAAGTTAGCTTTTTCATTGCTTTAGAAGTTAGCCCTTTGTTATTGATTATATATTTTTTCATGGTAAAATACCCTTGTTTATCTCAATGCTTTTTACCTTGATTTAGACCATCTGATATTAAGACCAAATTCTGTTTTCTTTGGTATATCATCTGCCTGGCAAATCTTACCTTTCTGTTTTCAGTGTGTATAAGTCACTTCTTTTACCTGTGACTCTTGGATATAGCAACGAGTATAGTTGCTTTTTGCTTTGTGATACAATCTTAGTCAGTCTAGATATTCTAGTTGTGTTGTGTTTGAAAATCTTCACTATGGGATCTGTTTCCCTTGCCTTGTTTTTATACACGTGCTTCTTCAGTTAATGTGGAAGGTTTGTGTTTTTATTGTAGGTTGCCTTTAAGACTATAACTGTATATAATCCTTTAATCTTCCTTCTACTGTATTGGTTCTCCACCATGAAAACTGACAAACTGATTTTAGTTTGTTGTTATTTTCTCTTGGTGTTTTATTTCTATTTTGTTTAAATTCATTTATTGAGCATTTTTTTAATGTTGTTTTTTGTTGTTTGTTTTGTTTTTTAGCTGAGCCATCCTGCCACCTGTTGGCAGCTCAGTAGTAGCTCAGCTCAGGCTGGGAATTGAACCGGCAACCCTGTTGCTCAGAGCTCACACTCTTAAGCAAGCTCTTAACCAACTGAGTCACTCGGTCGGCCCTTACTGAGCATTTTTGAGATAAACTATTCTAGACACTATAAAGCTCAGCAGTGAACAAAACATGAAAATTCCTGCCACCATGGAGATTATAATCTGGTTCAATAAAATACATATTTATACCTCTGTATTACTTGATTTATCAGTTTTAAATCATCTTTTTTACTCCTGGCTATAAGTGAAGTGCCTATCCCAAATTATATCCCCATTTCCCCTCCTGACTTTATCATACCTTTGCCATATGTATGTGTGAATGTGCGTGCATGTGCGTGCGTGTTGTGTGTGTGTGTGTATATACACAATTTTTTTTTAATTACTAAACTTAAACAGCATTTTGTTTTGTTTTGTAAGAATTGAGTAGCATGCACTGTAAGTTGAAGCCCAGATGTTATCATAATCTAGTATTCAATATCATAGTGTCCTCACACTGGCATGTTTAACTTTATTCTACCAGCAGTTTTGATAATACTCTCTCATCTCTTATAGATGAGTGATGTGTCAGCAGGAGGAGCCACTGTTTTTCCTGAAGTAGGAGCTAGTGTTTGGCCCAAAAAGGTAAACTTAGTTTGTTTGTTCCTCTGATTTTACGGGTCTGTATTTTTTTCCCTAAGGAAGAGATGTACTGTTATTTCATGGTCTAATTTAATAATTACATTTTTAAAGATAGTTACTTAAGGACTATCTAGGTAAAATCTTGGATATTTTCATGGCACAGTTTACCATGAGTACCTAGAGGTAATGAACAACCAGGGATTGATTACATTGTAAGGTATAAAAATATTGTACATCTGAAACTAATACAACTGTAACTAAAATAACCAATAGAATACTGTATACCAACTATACTGAAATAAAAAATATTTAAGTAATAAAAGTTTTCATTTCTAAAATAGGTTCCATATGCTATTTGTCCTCCATCTTACTATTATAAGATTTGTTAGCTTTGTTTTGGCAAATACCCTTTTTGTCAAGCAAATTTGTGGTGTAACGTTTTCATGTGATCATCAAAATTTTGTAAATGATATAATCATATTTTCAGAATTATATTAGAGGAAGATATAATGCTCCCATAGAGGAGTACTTCCACAGGTTTTAATTACTACATAGAGTGATAACCTGATATTTTACTTGAGGATAATAATTTTATATTCTCCACAGGGAACTGCTGTTTTCTGGTATAATCTGTTTGCCAGTGGAGAAGGTGACTATAGTACACGGCATGCAGCCTGTCCAGTGCTAGTTGGAAACAAATGGGGTAAATATTTCCTATATTTATTCTCTGAATAGAATTTGTGATTTTCATTTCATATTTAGAAATTATTATAATCTACATCTTAAAAGAAACTGAAAGCTAATCTCTGGGCTGGTTCGCTATGAATTTAACATGAATGGTTTTCAACCAAGCAAGTTTCTGATCTAAATAAAAATTTGCTTTCAACAGATCAGAATTTCCACTGATTATTCGAACAAACATTAATTGACTCAAAGTTGAATAAGACTATCTTCCCTTCAAGGGTTCATAAGAGTCTCTGATTGAGACATACTAATGGCTAAATTACAGTGTGGTACATACTAATAATACAAAGATATAAACAGAAGATGGTGCCTCCTTACAGTTGGGGTGGCTTCTTCAAAACTCAATTTTAAAATGTGGTCTTGAACATAGAGCAGTTTTCCAGGCATGTTAGGGACCAGGTCCGGGATTAGCATGAGAGGCACTCAACTGTCAGCATCATGCAAGTGCATCTGCCACATAAAAGAAAAGAAATAGAAAGAAACAGGTGAAATTATTTTAATATTTATTATTTAACTCCATATATCCATTTCAATATGTGTCACTAGCCCCATTTCAAGTGCCCAGTAGCCACATGTGGCTGCCGTATGGATATAGGAAGATTAAGGAGTGATACCCGATCATAAGGGTTTTAAAAACCTTCCCTGATGATTGTAATGTTTGAGAAGCACTGGATGAGAATAAAGAGAGGCTAGAGGAAGAGAGATCAGTTGAGAAGGATGTTTTCCATGGTCTAAGTGCACAATGATGAAAGCCTGGACCAAGGCAATAGCAAAAGGGATGGAAAGCAAAGAATAGAGGCAAGAGATGTAAAGAAAGTGGACAGAGTTTGATGAGGAAATGATTGGAAATAGGAGTTGAGGAAGGTAAGAAGAGTTAAAAATTATTATGGGTCCTAGCTCAGGTATTTCTACCCATTGATGCCATTGATTGGGTTCTATGATACAGGAGAAGGATAGAAAATTAACTCCTTTTGGGTTACATTAAAAATTAGTATCTTGGGGGCCGGCCGAGTGGCGCATTGGTTAAGAGCTGGTTTTGGGATGCCAGCGGCCCCGGTTCGGATCCCACTTATGAGGACCAGTGACACTGCCCTCCACAGCTGACAACAGCTCCACCTGGAGCTGGGCTGTGCGAGCCCCAGCGATGGTGTGGGCTACAGCCCCTGCTGCAGTGGGCTGCCATAGGCTACAGTGAGTGGCCGGCAGCCAGCGTGAGCTGCCAATAGCCGCGGTGAACGACCATCCAGAGGCCGGCAACCGATCTGCCTCATCTGGGAAGAGCGCAATGATGATACCAACATGGGCCAGTGAAGCAATGTCCTCCACAACTAGACTGAAGAACAAAAAGACAGCAACTTGTCTGTTCCCCTTCCCCGATCCCCCAATGCTGTTCCCCTCCCCCAATTCCCCAATAAAATCTTAAAAAAAAACCAAAAAACCCCACTATCTTGGAACCAAGGAACCTTAATTAGCCCATTCTAGAAATTGATCATAGAGTTGCTCCTTCACAGTGAAGACCTTGTGTCCATTTTTAAGAGGTTGTATTTTGTAAACAGGTAAAAACAACGTTCTGTTCAATCTGTACCTACACTTGAATTCCATTTGTGTTTCATTTCAAGGCTAACATTAAACATTCAAAACTTGAGGGCATGCACACAGCCTTTCCAATGTGTGTTTAATCTTCTGTTTCCAATATTTGGTGAAGTTTTTAAAAGACTGGCTCTAAGGAGCATCTGCCTTTGTCTAATTTTGATCTTGAACTTTTAGCCCATGTAGGAACATTGTTCTAGACCTAGCTCCCATAATTATGTTAATTTCCCCACTATCTAACAAGTATTCATTTTGTTTTCTCACAGTATCCAATAAATGGCTCCATGAACGTGGACAAGAATTTCGAAGACCATGCACCTTGTCAGAATTGGAATGACAAACAGGCTTCTCCTCCACTCCTGTTGTACTCGAATGTGTCTGATACACACATTTCCCAACCTTAACTTTCAAGAGTTTACAATTGACTAACACTCCATGATTAATTCAGTTATGAACCTCATCCCAATTTCATCTGTGGACAAGCACTAACTTCGTGGGTTTTGTTCTTTTAAAAGTAACACGAAATCACCACACTGTACATATAAAACCTTAAAGTTCCATTGGTATCACAGAGGACAGAGCAAGGCAGAGTTAAAAATGAGGAATTTTTACATTTGTTGTATTTTAAAGAACTTTTTGGTTGATAAAAAAGTACACGTTAAGTATCTGATTATAATATTTCACTACATCTCATTTAGTGTGTAGTAAGTTAGAATGGGCCTTGTGATTAAGGAGAAGATGCCTTACAGTATGCACCGAGGCGCTGTGTTTATCTGGTCTTCTATTTTCTGGATGGATCTGCCGGAAGACTAGGGATAAGCAAGGCCTCTAATCTGGGTCCCATACCATATTTGCCCCTAAATACACTCTCTACGTTGATTATTTTCCTCCCAAATCCTTTTTAAAGAAAGTACCCTGTATTTTTACCAAACCCCTTTTCTCTCATAGCACCTTTGTGGTGAATTAATTCTGTATGAGGTAAAATACTTTGATTAAAAAAAAATTTTTTTAACAAAGTCCGACATAACACTGGGCTTTCTTGACTAAAATGATCATCACTTAATCTGTTTCTTTATCCTTTTTCTTAAATGACTGATGATTTTGTCCATAAAATTTACTGTTTTTCTTAGTGCTAATACCTTGCCTCTTATTCCTGCTACATCGGGGTGGTGATACTGGCATTCTGATTAAATAAATATCGTGCCTTAGGAGACTGGAAATATAAAAATGTACAAGTCCTTTCAGTGATGAGGTAATTGTTTTTTTTAAAGAAAGGAATCTTTTTTCCTAAAAAGCCAGAATGTTTGTGTTTTCAATTCTGAAATGTATTGTGACAACAATGACCTATTTATGATCTTAAATCTTTTTTTTAAAATGTTTCTGTTTTCTGTGTGCTATTTTTCATATTTGAATGTGAATGCATGCTCTAGCAATAACAGGTTATTTGTATTTGTTATTTCTTTAGAATATAGGACTTAGGTTTATCCTCTTAGTTTTCATTCACTTAAGTTCTCATGTTATGGAAGAAAAAGTTAGGTTCTCTGAATTTTTAGCTATTTAATCAAAATATGTTTCCTTCAAAGGGAGCTCTACAACTTTACAATGTAATAATCCACAGGGTTATTACAATAATAGTACATAGGACTTTCTCTTATTCAAAGGTATGGTAGTATAAAGCTGTGAGCCTAATGAAGTATGTTAATGATACATTAGACTTACTTTTCACATTTATTATAGTAAATCTCAGTTCAGACGAGGGCTGTTTATCCTTTATGCAGTATTTAAATATTTAAGGAAGATTTGAATAATTCTCTGGGAAAGAAAGTATTACCTTTACCTTTTTTTTTTTTTTTTTTTTTTTTTTTAGCTGAGTAATTCTGTCACCTGTTGGCAGCTCAGCAGCAGCTCAGCTCGGGCTGCGAATCGAACCCCTGTTGCTCAGAGCTCACACTCTTGAGCAAGCTCTTAACCAACTGAGCCACTCGGCCAGCCCTACTTTCACCAATTTTAAAATAAATCAACTGTTAAGTTCCTTTTCCCACTATCCTTTGTGTTACCGTAACTATCTAGTAAGAAATATTGAGAATTAAAATCAGTACTTTACTCAAATTTTGTGACCAAAGATGAGTTTTTGAAAAACCTTTTAAGAGAGAAACATTAATTCAAAAGTATAGAAATAAAATGGGGATTCAAAGGATGGAAATTAATCTTGACTGCCATATGTATTTTAGCAAGTAAAATAAAACTAGTGTCTATTTCAGAAGGAAATGAATATTCCATAACATTACAAATTTCTTGTATACAACCCCAAGCCCCATATGGGATTGGTAAACACTTTTTAGTGTTAGATCTTACAGACCCTCCCAGGTTTTGTAATTACCAGTTTTCTTTCCAAACAAAAAGGAGGAAAAAATTCCAGTGTAAAGCTTTGGGCCCCGTGGTCATTGCAGCCCTTTTTTTTTTTTTTTTTAATGGTGAACTTTCAAATAAATGAGGGCCATTGTGGAAACTGATTCCTTCACCAACTCTAACTGCCTTTCCTTCAAGATTGGAAGTCTCCTTCATTAACTTTAAGCATGGAGCTATCTATCACCAGTGTCACTGAGATATCCACCAGAAAAGGGTAAGTAAATGTGGTAACTATAACCTAGAAGGATTATTAAAAAAAATAAATAGGGGCGGACGAGTGGCGCAGTAGTTAAGCGCTGACTTGGGAAGCCAGTGGCCCCGGTTTGGGTCCCACATATGAGGGCCAGTGACACTGCCCTCTAAAATAAATAAATAAATAAATTAAATTAAATGACCAAGATTCTTTGGAAAGCTAAATGGTAACTGCAGTGATGGAAGAAGCAATCATAATCTACTTTGTTAAAAATATAATAAAATGGCTATTACAGTGTAAGAGGATTGAGAAGAGTTGTAAGCAGTAAAAACACATACATAAAAATATGTAGGGCCGGCCGAGTGGTGCATTGGTTAAGAGCTGGCTTGAGACGCCAGCAGCCCCGGTTTGGATCCCACATATGAGGGCCAGTGACAACTGCCCTCTACAGCTAAGATGGTGAACAACAGCTCCACCTGGAGCTGGGCTGTGCAAGCCTCGGCGACGGTGTAGGCTGCAGCCCCTGCTGCAGTGGGCTGCCATAAGCTACAGTGAGTGGCCGGCAGCCAGCGTGAGCTGCCAGTAGCCGCAGTGAGCGACAATTCAGAGGCCGGCGACCGATCTGCCTCATCTGGGAAGAGCGCAATGAGGATACCAACATGGGCCAGTGAAGCAACGTCCTCCGCAACTAGACTGAAGAACAAAAGGACAGCAACTTGTCTGTTCCCCTTCCCCGCCCGATTCCCCAACGCTGTTCCCCTCCCCAAATTACCCAATAAAATCTTTAAAAAATGTAAACTAATGTATGTGTGTGTGTGTGTGTGTGTGATGATCTTATGTATGTTGATCTTATTGCTGCTGAGAAGAATCTAAATATCTACATAGCCAGGTGTTGACTGGTTATATGTAAATTCTATACTAGGTTTCCACTGAAGTCTAGCTGAAAAATGAACAACATATGCCAGGGCCCCATGGGCCAAACAACTGAATGACTAGAGTCCTGCCATTAAGAAATTAACAGTATTATACCAAAACAGCAACACTCCATCATGATTAAATAACTGAAAATCATGTGAGAAGGAATAAACAATTACGAGACAGAGATTGCTGGGAGAAAGCAGAGTGCCATCTCAGTCTGTATAGCCAGCTCATAGGAACCAATCTCTTCTCTTCGCAGCACTTAACCTCACTATTGGTAAGAGTTGGTGTTTCAGAAGGAACAACATTGGATAACTTGGAGAAAAAGGAATGAATTAACACTAGAGAGCACCATTTGTTAAAGCACCAGCTTGATCAGAAAACAGATTTGCTAGTCCTGAAGCCCTCGGATATGACCCACCACACTAATGAGTTTTACAAAATGAACTGTAACATGCCTGCCAAGTCCTTGGCTGCCTGCTTTATTTACTTATTTGAGGACTGTAAACTTTACTTTCTGTGTAAATGTAGCGTCCAATAACATGTACATTTTGATGCAGGAAGACTGTTATAAAAAACATTAATAATAAGGCTGTCTTATCAAATGTAAAAGCAGTACTTTTAAATAAAGGGAACCCAAAAGGAGTGGAAGCCCTCCGCAGTCTGATTTTTCAGGCCTGTTGAGTTCCCACTCAGCACTGTTCTGTTTAAATTAGTTGCACAAAGCAAGATAATCACAGATGAAATAAGTCCTAAAATCCCAAAACAAAAATTCTTAGATTTTGTTATTTGGTTGTGTCAATTTCCTAACAGGCTGATTTCTAAATAAAATAAGTTTTAGGCTAAGCACCTTAAAAGATTCAGAATATGACATTGAGTGATGTGCACTTTTACATTTCAGGGCTTTTTAGGTTGATGAATTGTACCTTGAGTCAACCTTTTCTAGAAAAAGGCATTCACTTAATTTTAGCCTTTTTGCTGTGTTAATTGATTTCAAGTTTGTTCTCCAAAATGTGTCAAAAATCCACAGAAAATAATAACAGTATTTATATTTTTAAGTAAATATAGTTAAGGTGCTACATTTTATTAAACGATTAAAGTATAAAAATTTCCTATTGTTATTCATTCTTGAAAAACACAAAAATATAGAAAAATGTACATCTGTTTTCCTAAACTTTCTTTCTGGAACATTGAATTTGTGGATTAAAGTCAATGCTGCATTCAGTGGCATGGAAATATCATTTTACTAAAATTTTTTTCCTTCCCCTTTCCCTTTTAAGATTCCATTGGGGAATCAGGTTGGGAAACAGCATTGGGGAATAGGGGAAGGGGAAAAGACAAGTTGCTGTCTTTTTGTTCTTCAGTCTAGTTGCGGAGGACGTTGCTTCACTGGCCCATGTTGGTATTGTGATTATTGCGCTCTTCCCGGATGAGGCAGATCGGTGGACGGCCTCTGGATGGTTGCTCACCATGACTATTGGCAGCTCATGCTGGCTGCCAGCCGCTCACTGTAGCCTATGGCAGCCCACTGCAGCAGGGGCTGCAGCCTACACCATCGCTGGGGCTCGCAGCCCAGCTCCAGGTGGAGCTATTGTTAGCTGTAGAGGGCAGTGTCACTGGCCCTCATGTGGGATCCGAACCGGGGCCGCTGGAGTCCCAAGCCAGCTCTTAACCAATGTGCCACTTCGGCCAGCCCTCATTAAACTAAACTTTAATTTAAAAAAAAAAAAAAATATATATATATATGTATGTATATATATGTATGTATATATATGTGTATATATATATATATATAGATGAACACTGCAGTGAAAATGTTAAATCCACAAAGAGACAGAATTATTGTAGTATCTACTTTAAAGCCATAAATGTAATTAAATTCCATTGCAATGTAGGTTTTATATGGGTTTGTATATATCGGGTTAAATCATATAATGTAAAATTACATAAAATGGTTAACTTCTAATAAATAATATACTAATCCTATCCTCTGATAACTGTATAATGAAACATAGTTGTCAACTCTTAGAAGATGAAATAATTTACATAAGTTGAATTTAGTTATGTTCTTTTTTTACTTTACATTAAAAGGCAAAAATGTTAGGGCTCTGTTACATGAAGCACCTCTCAGACTTTTATTGTGAGATGGAAAAAGTAGTCCTTGGGCTGGCCAAGTGGCTCAGTTGGTTAAGAGTTGGCTTAGAGCACATGCTCTGAGCAACAGGGCCACCAGTTCAATTCCCACATGGGCCAGTGAAATCTGCACCCGAGCTGAGCTGTCGCTGAACTGCCAACAGGATGGCTCAGCTGGTGTAACAACAGGATGGCTCAGCTGGTGTAACAACAAGATTGCCTGTTCAATGGTGGGTTATGCCCACCTGCAACTAAAGATTGAACTCGGCACCTTGAGGTGAGCTGCCTCCAGGATGGCTCTGAGGACAGAGCATGCGCTCTTAACAAGGCTGCTGGTTCAACTCCCGCATTGGATGGTGGCTGCGCCCACTTGCAACTAAGATTGAACACAGCACCTTGAGCTTAGAGGCCACGAGTTGCCAATGGGAAGCCATATGGCGATTGGCGCCCTCCACAATGAAGACTGAAGAACAACAACTTGGCTGGTCCCCTCCCCCAATTCCCCAACACTGTTTCCCTCACCCAATTCCCCAATAAAATCTTTAAAAAAATAAAGTCTTATTAAAAATTAATCAGTATTATTTTTCACACATATTTAGCTTTTTATTTATGCAACTATGGGAAAAGAGTATGGAAAGTTCAAGCAAGGTAATAATTAAAAGTGCCCTGAAACAGTGCTACTTAGTATGCTTTGCAGAAGAGCTTACTGGTCCACAATGAGATAAGGAGATCACATCAAAGTATAAATAAACTATATCGATAAGTACATGGTTTTGTACAGTTGGTTTTTTTTCATAGCAAGATTTTCCTGATGAAGAAAGTGTGTTATTTACATTGTGGTACAAGCTCCTTATCTGGTGAGAAACAGCTTTAAATAGCATTGCTCTTAACAGTGCAAATTGTTAGATTCTACATTTTTAAGAGTAAGAGCTTCATATTTGGTCTGGATCTTGTTTGGGGCAGCACAAGCTAACTGTAGATAAGCATAATGGGAAAGACAATTCAGAATAATTATTTATTATAGCTTTGTGAATGTTTAAAGAAATCATCATGCTTACATTTTAACATTCTGTCCTTAGGGTGATAAATTTGGATCCACATTTTCTGTAGTTCTAAGATCACTGAATATGACTAGCTCTTGTTGGTAGAAGGCATATTTAAGAACATCAATTCTAGAGGAAGATAGCTGACTAGGAAGCTCCAAGCCCTTGTTCCCTCACTGAAACACGAAACAACTAGAGCCTGGGTAAAATAACTTTATAGAGGCCTGGAAAACAGCCAAAGGTTTACAGTAACCAAGTGAAGGCCCAGTCACATAAAAGCCACATTCAAGACAGTAGAATTTTCATGGTATTTTTACTTAACCGTTGCCCTACCCCAAACCTGGTGCAGCACAGTTGGGAGGAAGTAGCTGCCCAGAGGGAGCAGAGCAGACCCTGTTTGTAATGTTCTAGCTAGCCTGTTTGGAAGCTGCCTGTAGGACTCGTCTGTTTCATCTAACAGTTCGACAGTGAAAAGCTGATAGCTAGAAAAAGCCTTTGGAAACATCAGATACTGCTTGTTAAAGCTTCAGAGGAGGGCTGGCCGAGTGATGCAGTGGTTAAAGAGCTGGCTTGGGACGCCAGCGGCCCTGGTTTGGATCCCATATATGAGGGCCAGTGACACTGCTCTCAAAAAACAAAACAAAATGAAAACAATAAAGCTTCAGGGGAACTACAGACCGGCAAATGCCTGAGGCAAAAGATTGCAGGTATTGGGATACAATAGAAGGCCCTGGAAACAGGCTGGGATGAAACTTTTAGGGAAATCAAGGCATTTAAAAACAGCCATATATATGGGGAGATCAAAAGAAGATCAAACACAGCCAAGGGAAGACACATGCCAAGAAAAATCCTTAAGCAAACACCTCAGGCTGACTCCAAGGATCAGAACATGCCCTGCAATTACTGAAGGACTTAGCATGGAGCAGGGTTACAAAGACTGGGAGAGGTGGATGCCTTTTCAAATACCTAATTTTCAGCCAAAAAAAAAAAAAAAATTACAAAGAAACAAGAAAACATGGTTTTTCCACTGTATATTTCTGCCTGAAGGGAGAAATGAAGAAACACATGCCTGAAGAAACATAGAAACTGGATATGCTAAAGAAAGACTTTAAAACACCTGTCAGAGATAAAGGGAAATATGGACAAAATACTAAAAGGAATCAGGAAAAATGAGAACATTAACAAAGGTAAAATTTTAAAAAGCACCAAACAAAAATGCTGGAGTTGAAAAATAAAACTGAATTGAAAAATTTACTGGAGGGGTTTAATAGCAGACTTGAGTAGTTAGAAGACTAAATCAGCAAACTTAAAGGCAGGTCATTTAAAATTAGCAAGTCTAAGGAAAAGAAAGAATGAAGAGAACTGCACATTGAAAAATCAATATTGTAATTTTGGTTTGCAACTCCACTTTTTTTCTATCTGATTTAAAAGCCAAATGCATAAAAAATTATAAATCTGTGTGAGTGGGTATACAATATATAAATATGTAATTGTGACTTCCCTAACAGCAGTGGAACTATAAATGAGTAGAGTTTTTGTATGCAATTAAAGTTGATATCAATTCAAATTAGATTGTTTTAACATTAGGATCGATGTTATGTGTAATCCCCATTGTAACCAAAAAGAAATGAAAAGGATGCAAAACATGTCATTTCAAAAAAATCAAATAAACACAAAGGAAGGCAGGAATGGAGGAAATGAAGGACAAAAAAAGCTGTAAGAAATAAAAAATGGCAAAAAAACTATCAGTAATTACTTAATGTAAATGGGTTAGACTTCCTAAAACATATAAATTGACATAATGGATAAAAAAACATGACTCAAGTATTTGCTTTCTAAAAGAGACTCACTTTAGATCTAAAGATTGAACATGAAAGCATGGAAAAATATATTCCCTATCAAAATCCCAATGATAGTTTTTATAGAAATAGAAAAATCTATCCTAAAATTAATATGGAATCTCAAGGGACCATAAATGTCCAAAACAATGTTGAAAAAGAATAACAGTAGAGGTCTCACACTTCTTGATTTCAACACTTACTACAAAGCTACAGTAATCAAAATAGTCTTGTACTGGCACAAAGACAGACATATAGACCATTGGAATAGAATAGAAAGCCCAGAAGTAAATCCTCATAACTCTACAACAACAACAAAAAAACCCTAATTAAAAAATGGATCAAGGACTTGCTTAAACATTTCTCCAAAGACAATATACAAATGGTCAACACTTGAAAAGATTCTCATCACTAATCATTAGGGAAATGCAGTTCAAAACCACAGTGAGATACTATCCCACACCTTTTAAGATAGCTATTATAGCAAAAAAATAGAATATAAAAATGAAAAATAAGTGTTGGTAAGAGTATCAAGAAATTAGAATCCTCACACATTGCTGGTAGGAATGTAAAATGGTACAGCCACTGTGGCAAATGCTATGGTGGATCCTCAAAAAATTATAGAGTTACCATATGATCTAGCAATTTCATTTCTGGGTATATATCCAAAAGTAATGAAAGCAGGGACTCAAAGAGACATTTGTACACTCATTTTAATAGCATTATTCACAATAGCCACAACGTGGAGGCAACCTAAGTGTTCATCAACAGATGAATGGATTAAAAAAAATGTGGCTTATACATACAATGGAATATGATTCAGTTTAAAAAGGAAGGATATGCTGACACATGGATGAACCTTGGAAACATGCTGAGTGAAATAAGACAGACACAAAAGAGCAAATGTTGTATGATGCCACTGATACGAGATACCTAGAATAATCAAATTCATAGACACAGAAGGTAGAGTAGTGGTTGCCAAGGTTGCAGGGAGAGGGGTTAATGGAGAGTTATTTAGTGGATACAGAGTTTCAACTGGGGAAAAGAAAAAATTTTCTGAAGATGGATGGTAGTGATTGTTGCACAACAGTGTAAATAAATATTTAATGCCACTAAACGGTACACTTAAAATGGTTAAAATGGTAACTTTTAAGTTCTATATACTTTTCACAACAAAAAAAATGTTTGAAAAAATTCAACAGAAAACTATCCTATGATCCGCAATTCCTCTTCTATATACCCAAAGGAATCCAAAGAAGAAACTCGAAGAGATACTTGTATACCCAATGTTCATAGCAGCATTATTCACAATAGCCAAAGGTGGGAGAACCCAAGTGTCTACTGACAGATGAATGGATAAATAAAAGATAGAATAAGTTTTTTAGTAAAAAAAGAAAATTAAAAGAATTAAAAAGAAAATGACAAATTGAAAATAAGTAAAGACCGGGACTTCCGGTAAAATGGCGCAGTAGACAGACGCTGTGCTAACTGCCTCCCAGGATCACACCAAAATTACAAACAAATTATACAGCATTCAACCCCAGAGGTCCCTGGAACACTGGATGAACAGAACCACTAAATGAAGAACTTAAAGAGAGGCCACATCGGGTCTGGTAGGAGGGGCGGAGACGAGAGAGGGCGAGCCCCATGAGGGAGGCCCCAGCTGTGGGGAGGCTTCTCAGGTTTGGGGAGAGACCCTCCGGCCGCACATCAAGCTCACCAGCCCAGAGTTCCTATACTGGCAAGAGGAGTTCCAAGATAGCTGGCAGTAAATTAGTGAGGACTCTCTTTACTCAGCTCGGTGAGGCTAAGAGCGGCTAGAGAATCAGTGGGGCCGGTGCCCGGGCTTGCTCGCCGGTGAGCACTTACCTGGTTCCTGGTGGAGGGAGTGGCTGTGTGAGCCGGGAGCCTGCGGGGACGGACTGAACTGAGCACCTTTGGTGCAAAGGCTGGAGGTTTTTGAACTGTTGTTCCCGTGGTGCGGAGCCCGCACGTGAGTGGTGTGGGGAGGGCGCCATTTTGTCGTGCTTGGGCCCTCCCACAGAGGATCAGGTCCGAGACCTCATTGGTCTGGTGGAATTGGCGCAGAAGTGCATGTGTGCGTGCACGCGCGCGCCTGCGGCCTTGAATCCCCACCCTCTGCCCGGCTTATATTGCGTTGCCAGGGAAACACTGGGCAGGTGCCCTCCGGCTCCAACAGGCTTCTCTCTGAGACCCGGGAGTGCGCTAGCCGCCTCGGATCCCCACCCTCCACACGGCTTGTGCTGCATTGCCAGGGAAATGCCTGGTGGGCGTGCTCCGGCTCCAAAAGGCTGCTCACCGAGACACGGGAGTGCACAAGCCTCCTCGGGTCCCCGCTCTCCGCACTCCGCTTGCAGAGTTGCCAGGCTGGTGATTGGTTGTCGGGCTGCTCGGCCTGATCTGTGAGCGACTGATTGGGACAGGCTGAGACTGGGAGTTTTCCTGGAAGTGTTGGGCTGTGCGCTGTGTGCCTGCGTGATCCAGCCAGGGCTCTCCTGGTGATCTATCTAATACATCAAAGCAATCCCAGAGCAACAGCCAGAATGGGGAAACAAAGAAGCATGTCACAAGTAAAAGATCAGAAGAAACCTCCAGAAATGGAACCAAATGAAACAGAGGGATCCAACGTTTCAGAGACAGAGTTTAGAACACTGATGATAAGAATGTTTAAGAAACTTAGCGAGGACATAAAGAAGGATAGGGAAACCGTAAAAAACAACCTGTTATAACTAAAGAATACAATAACTGAAATGAAGAACACACTCGAAGGAATCACCAGTAGAGTAGATGAAGCAGAGGAGCGGATCAGCGATTTGGAAGATAAAATAGCAGAAATCACCCAGTTGGCACAGCAAAAAGACCAAAGAATAAAAAACAATGAAAATAGTTTAAGAGCGCTATGGGACAAGGTGAAACACAACCACCTTCGACTCATAGGAATACCAGAAGGAGAAGAGAAGAAGCAAGGGGTTGAAAATGTATTTGAAAAAATAATGACTGAAAACTTCCCTACCCTGGTGAAGGAAATCAACATACATGCCCAGGAAGTGCAGAGGGTTCCAAACAAGCTGAACCCAAACAGGTCCACACCAAGACACATCATAGTTAAAATGGCAAAGGTTAGAGACAGACAGAATCCTAGAGGCTGCAAGAGAAAGACAGCAGGTTACATACAAAGGAACTCCTGTTAGACTAACAGCTGACTTGTCTACAGAAACTCTGCAGGCCAGAAGGGAGTGGCAGGAGATACTCAAAGTGACACAAAATAAAGGCCTACAACCAAGATTGCTCTACCCAGCACGGCTATCACTTAAAATTGAAGGAGAAATAAAGAGCTTCTCAGAAAAGAATAAGCTTAAGGAATTCATTACCACCAAGCCAGCATTGCAAGAAATGTTAAAAGGGCTTTTTTAAACAAAAGAAAGGGGTAAACAAGCTAACCCAGGGAGACCAGGAATACAAATAACAAAATGGCAATACATATGAACCTATCAATAATCATTTTAAATGTGAATGGGCTAAATGCTGCAATCAAAAGACAGAGAGTGGCAGAGTGGATAAGAAAATAGGACACATGTATATGCTATTTACAGATGGAATAAGATATTCCATGCAAATGGAAATGAGAAAAAAAAAAAGCTGGAGTACCAATACTTACTTTGGACAAAATAGACTTTAAAATGACTACAATAAAAGACAGAGAAGGGCACTATAACCCTAATAAACATCTATGCACCCAACATAGGAACTCCTAATTACATATAA
This sequence comes from Aselliscus stoliczkanus, assembly GCA_033961575.1. NCBI lineage: Eukaryota > Metazoa > Chordata > Mammalia > Chiroptera > Hipposideridae > Aselliscus > Aselliscus stoliczkanus. The sequence continues at coordinate 134,198,688 of CM066729.1, forward strand.
CAGATTTTAACAGACATAAAGACAGAGATCAACAGTAACACTATCATAGTAGGGGACTTCAACACCATTGTCACCAATGGACAGACCCTTTAGACAAAATCAACACAGAAAGAGTTGATTGATATAAAGGAAAAACTGATGGTTGTTGGCTGGGAGGGAGTGGGGAAGAGGCAGAGGGGGAAAGTTTTGGACAGTGTAGATGGGACAATGTTGCCGCAGGGAGATGGGGGCAGTTCGAATGTAATTGATAATGTTGTGAAGAGACTATTATGTTGTGTGAAATAAGTCAGTAGAAGGACAGGTACCATGTGATCTCACTTGTGTGTGGAGTCTGAAGAGCTGAGTGAATGATCAAAGTAAACAGACTCGTAGATGTAGAGGAAAAACTGAGGGTTGCTAGTTGGGAGGAGGGTGGGGATGGGGGAAGGGGAAGGGATTAGACAGCATAAATAGACAACTACAATATTGCCACAGGGATATGAAACACAGTTCGGGGAATATAATAATGTAAAAATTTTGTGGCGTGTCAGATAGTCACATGTCTTGTTAGGGAGACCACTTCATGGATGGAGTAGAGGCTTGATCACTGCACTGTACACCTGAAACTGATGTGTATAGTATTGTATGCCAACTGCAACTGAATATGTGGATGGTCACGGGATGTGGAGTATACTGTGGAGGGGAGTCAGGGGAGTTGTGATAGATATGTATGATATGGGGGGGGAGTGGGGTGGCGAACTGGGGGAGGGGGGTTTTCACTTTGGGGGGTAAAGAGTATAACTATTGCATTGTGTTGTACACCTGAAACTAATAAAAAGAAAGAAAGAAAGAAAGAAAGAAAGAAAGAAAGAAAGAAAGAAAGAAAGAAAGAAAGAAAGAAAGAAAATAAGTAAAGACCTAACAGAGATAATAGGACTCCCTAAATAAAAACAAATGAAAGGAATAATGCTTAGATATACTTCAAGAAAATTTTCTGTAGTGTAAGTGCCTGATATTGAGCTCTTGATTGTCAAGGTATCCATTTCAAAGACATCCATCTCGAATAAACATATTGCCAGCTATATAACAGCTGCAAGCAAAACAACTAGATAGGGAACCAGGCTTCCCCCACTCATGAAGTTCCCCTTTTAGAAAGCCCTGGGTAACCTAGATAACTGACCAATGGCATGTCCCTGCTTTGCCCTTCTCACACACTAATTAATGTTCTTATACTTGAAATTTGCCAATAATGAACCCTGGAAGCTGTAGGCATCCTACCCTCAGGCCCTAATAAAGGGAAACCCCAGGCTTGTGCCCCTTTCTTCTCTCTCTACTTAGGACCTTACTGTGTGGCCGTCAGGCATGCTCTGTACCTCCAGGACTGAGTAACAAATCTTGTTTCCCAAAGTGTCCCGATGATTTTTGCTGAGGTGTGTGCTGCAATCAGAGTAAGAACCACAAGCGCTGGTCCAGCCACAACATTGGCTCCAGGCCAGGGAATACCTGGGGGGCCCAGGCAAGTGCAACACTAGCTATAGGCTGGGATTGACACAACACTTCCTTAAAATAAAAATACTTTAAACTACATATGGAAAGAGTACATTGTATATCTGAGAGTAATAAGTCAGAATGACCTACACCAATACATTCCTGTAAAATTACCAGATTTGGAAGAGGGGGGAAAAATTCCTTTGAGCATTTTGGCCAAAAAAAATGCATTACTTATGAAGGAGAGAAAATTGGATCATCATCCGATGTTGACAGCAATACTTTATACCAGAAGAAAATAGATTCATATATTTAAGATAGTCAGAGAAATAAGGTGTGAACAAAGGATTTTATATCCAGCATAATTAACCTTCAGGTGTAAAGAGCACAGACAAATCTATCACCACACAGGAACTCAGAAACCACTATTTCTTTTTTTTTAAAAAAAGATTTAGGGCCGGCTGAGTGGCGCGGTGGTTAAGCACTGGCTTGGGAAGCCAGCGGCCCCGGTTCGGTCCCACATATGAGGGCCAATGACACTGCCCTCAAAAACAAAAACAAACAAACAAAAAAATAAATAAAGTAAAAAAACTAAAAAGATTTTATTGGGGAATTGGGGGAGGGGAACAGCATTGAGGAACCCGGGAAGGGGAACAGACAAGTTGCTGTCCTTTTGTTCTTCAGTCTAGTTGTGGAGGACATCGCTTCTCTGGCCCATGTTGATATCATCATTGTGCTCTTCTCGGATGAGGCAGATCTGTCGCTGGCCTCTGGACGGCCGCTCACACTCGTTGCCGGCCACTCACTGTAGCCTATGGCAGCCCAACTGCAGCAAGAGCTGCAGCTATGCCGGCCCGGGGACTCACAGCAGCCCAGCTCCAGGTGGAGCTGATATTCACCATCTTAGCTGTATAGGGCAGTGTCACTGGCCCTCATATGTGAGATCCGAACTGGGGCTGCTGGTGTCCCAAGCCAGCTCTTAACCAATGCGCCACTTGGCCGGCCCGGAAACCACTATTTCTATGATTCCTTCCAAAGTAATCTAGAGAATGAGCTTTAGACACCAGAATGGAAATTATGCAATAGTTAGGTATGAAAGACAATGAAAGCACTGATTATGAAACCTGTAGGACATAGTAGCAATTACAGGAAAATAATTTAACTTTTAATGTTTATAGTATAATACCAAGAGAAGTTTAAAATGAGTATATTCATGGTATAGTCACTATGGAAAACAGTATGGAGGTTCCTCAAAAAATTAAAAATAGAGCTACTGTATGATCCAGCATTTTCACTTCTGAGTATTTATCTGAAGGAAATGAAAGCACTAACTTGAAAAGGAATAGGTACCTTCATTTTCATTGTGGCATTATTGATAATAGTCAAGACATAGAAACAACCTAAGTGTCCATCAATGGATGACTGGATAAAGAAAAGTGTCTGCAGGAGATTGGTTCCAGGACCAAACCCACAGGTGCTGAAGTCCCTTATATAAAATGACACAGCATTTGCATATAGCTTACACACATTCTTCCACATACTATAAATCATCTGTAGATTACTTAATATACCTAATACAATGCAAATGCTGTGTAAATAGTTGCTGTACTGTATTGTTTAGGGAATAACAACCTTGTCATTATTTCTTAAAAAGTCTGCACACGTTCCGTACAGATGCAGTTACTGTAGCCTAACTACGTGGTACATACCAGCAACAACAGAACATTTTTTTAAAAATATTTTTGATCTGTGGTTAGCTGAATCCATGGATGCAGAAACTATGGAGACAGAGGGCCGACTGTATATACAATGGAATATTATTCAATCATAAAAAGAAGGAAATCTTGCCACTTGTGATAAAATTGATGGGATTCGAGAGCATTATACTAAGTGAAATGAGCCACAAATATATGGTGACAGGAGAACTGACTCGGGGTGGTGAACACAAAATGTGATAGATAGATGGTGTATTACAGAATTGTACACCTGAAACCTATGTAATTTTACTAACCATTGTTACCCCAATAAATTTTATTTTTTTAAAAAAGAAAGAAGCCAGACAGAGAAACATAAATACTGTATGATGTCATGGAATTAAAAAAACATAAAACAAAACAAGACAAACTCAGATACAGAGAACAGATTAGTAGTTGCCAGAGGCAAGGGATTGAAGAGGGGGGCAGTGAAATAGGTGAAAGTGGTCAAAAGGTAAAAATTTCCAGTAATAAAATAAGCAAGTCCTGGGATATAATGTACAGCATGTTGACTACAGTTAGTGTAATGTATATTTAAAAGTTGCTAAGAGAATAAATCTTAAAAGTTCTCATAAGAAGAAATTGTAACTGCATTGGTAGTAGATATTAATGACATATATATTGGGTTGTGGGAAAAGTCATGCCATATTTGTTTTATGCTTTTTATTGCAAAAATGCATCATGACTTTTCCAACAACCCAATATTTTGCAATATATACAAATATCGAATCATTATGTTGTATACCTGGAACTAACACAATATTATATATCAATTACATCTCAGGAAAAAAAAGCGTTATCATAGGACCGGCCGAGTGCCGCGGTGGTTAAGTGCTGGCCTGGGAAGCTAGCGGCCCCGGTTCAGTCCCACATATGAGGGCCAGTAACACTGCCCTAAAAAAAAAAAAAAAAAAAAAAAAAGCATTATCAGGCCAAAATGTCAACAGTGCAAAGGTTGAGAAACCCTGATCTCGTCATTTGCTCAAGAACAGACAATAGAAACGTACTGATTGTGATGAAATGCTTGCTTGAAAAAATTGCCTTCAGATTCTTCAGGGAATACTACAATTGAGCCTGATGAACATATTCATCAGATATCATGTTCCTCATCTTATTACCTTATTCTTGGTATATTAAAGGACATGATAAAAACGAAAAATGACCCCAATAAAAATCTTAAAAAAATAAAAAATAAAACCAAAAAATGATAATAATACAATGAGTTAAGAATGTGTGTTTTCCCCACTCCTACTTAACATTGTACTATGCTCTGAATGTTTGTGTCCTCCCCAAAATTCATGTCTTGAAATCCTACCCTAACTAATGCCATCACATTATAGAGCCCTCATGAACTGCATTATATCTTATAAAAGACAACGCACAGAGCTCCCTGGCCCCTTCCACTATGTGAGGAAATAATAATAATAATAATAATAATAATAATAATAATAAGCTTGTGTACCAATACTTATACCAAACAAAATAGGCTTTAATACAAAGGCTATAACAAAGGCCGGCCGAGTGGCTCAGTTGGTTAAGAGCTCGCTCAAGAGTGCGAGCTGAGCTCTGAGCAACAGCAGTTCGATGCCCAGCCTGAGCTGAGCTGCCGCTGAGCTGCCAACAGGTAGCAGGATGGCTCAGCTAAAAAAAAAAAAACCCAACCAACCAAACAAACAAAGGCTAAGAGACAAAGAAGGACCCAGTAATCCCACTTCCGGATATTTATACAAAGAAATCCCAAATGCTACTTTGAGGGGACATGTGGATCCATGTGTTCATTGCAGCATTGTTTACAATGGCCAACATATGGAGGCAGCCTGGGTGTCCATTGATGGATGAATGGATAAAGAGGAGGTGGTACATATAGAGAGTGCCAAATATATATACATAAATATATATACATATACATACACACATTTTAAAAAAGAAAAACTATTAAAATTGTAATATTCAATATATACTGATAACAAAAGATGAATACAAGTCACGTTTGACTTCTGCAATTACAAGATGTGCTCAAAGTGGTTACCATCAGTGTGCAGACACTTCTGATTATGGCAAACTGCTTGAGCAATGTTGACCAAAAGTCCACTTGTATACATTTTTTTGTCACTCCCAGTATATACAATGGAATATTATTCAGCCATAGATTGGAATGGGTTCTTGCCATCTGCGGTGGCATGGATGGACCTGGAGTATTGTGCTGAGTGGCGTGTCAGACAGAGATAGACAGATGAATCTGATTTCACTTATATGTGGAACCTAAACAAAATAAATAAAACAGAAATTCACAGATACAAAGAACATTTTAATGGTTGCCAGATGGGAGGGCAGTTAGGGATGGGTGCAAAAGGGGAAGGGATTAATAAGTACAAAGTGGGGGCCGGCCGAGCGGCGTGGTGGTTAAGCGCTAGCTTGGGAAGCCAGCGGCCCCGGTTGGGGTCCCACATGAGGGCCAGTGACACTGCCCTCAAAAAAAAAAAAGAAGTACAAAGTGGTTGTTTCACAGTAATCATGGGCATGTAGGGTGTAGCATAAGGAATATAGTCAATAATATTGTAATAACTATGTATGGTGTCAGATGGGTACTAGATTTATCAGGGTGATAGACGGGAGGGGGTTGGGGGACAGGATGAAAAAGATGAATGGATTATGAAGTACAAATTAGTAATTACAAAATAATCATGGCAATGTAAAGTACAGCATAGGGAATATAGTCAATAATGTGGTAATAACTGTATAGTGCCAGGTGGGTACTAGACTAGTCAGAGATATCACTTCTTAAATTGTATAAATGTCTAACCATTATGCTGTACATCTGAAATTTAAGATAAAATAATATGGATGTAAAAATAAATAAAGTGTAAAAACAAATAGATGGAATGAAAAGAAAAAAATAAAAAGAAATGGTACATCTATACAATGGAATAGTACTCAGCCATAAAAAAGAATGAAATCCCGCCATCTGCAACAACATGGATAGACCTAGAGGGTATTATGTTAATTGAAATAAGTCGGAGAGAGAAAGACAAATACCATATGATTTCACTTACAGGTAGAATCTAAAAAAACAAATGAACAAACAAAACAGAAAAAAAATTCATAGATATAGAGAACATTTTGATGGTTGCCAGATGGGAGGGGAGCTGGGAGGTTTGGCAAAGGGGGAAGGGATTAAGAGGTACAAATTGGTAGTTACAAAATAGTCATGAGGATGTAAAGTATGGCACAGGGAATATACTCAACAATGTTATAATACTATCTATGATGTCAGATTAGAACTAGATTTATTGTGGTGATCACTTCATAAATTATATAAATGTCTAATTGTTACGTTGTGTGTCTGTAACTAGAACTAGATTTATTGGGGTGATCACTTCATAAATTATATAAATGTCTAATCGTTATGTTGTGTGCCGGTAACTAATATAATATTGTATGTCAACCGTAATTGAAAAATAAAAAATTGTTTAAAAAATAACAAAATGATTCTCAAGGTTTGGGTAAATATAAGAGAAAAGGTATGTGACAGATAGTTTCGAAGGGTTCACTATTCATTTCAATCCTTGTTTTGCTATACGAAATAGGCTGGAAGCTACAACATTTTTAAGCCTTTCTGTCTAGGAATTCACCTAGGTTTCACTAGGAAAACACACTTGAAAGCAATGTATGACGGCATTTGCACACAGGAAAACTCGATCTTTTGGCAAGCCTCATGGTGGAGGCATTTTGTTCTTTGGAGGCTTCTATGACACAGTATCTGACATCTATTCATAAATATTGAGTGGCAGCATTTTTCCTTGCTGTGTAGCATCCAAGCTCAGCATCTCCTACCCCTGTTGATTTTGTGACCTAATTAATATCATTTTTAATAATCTTTTTTGCTTAAATTAAATAAAGTACTGCTACAAACAGCTAAAAGTCTTAGCCAAAGAAAGAAATGATTATTAAAAAGGGAAAAACTTTAAAAATTTGTCATAACTTGCAGATTATATGATTGAGCATAGAAGAAAATCTGGGAAACACACTATATACAAATAACTATAATACGAAGTTGAAATGGTGTTATGAAAGTAGAGATAAAATGCTATTATGTTCAGATGGGAAAGAATTTCTAGCTTTGAAAGCCCAGTGGTGGTGGGAGGATGCTGAGAGATGGTAGGCACATGGTCATGGTGTATAATCCTTTTAAATATTGATGAATTCAATTTGCTAGTATTTTGAGGACATTTGCATCAATAGTCTTAAGGGATATTTGTTTGTAGTTTTCTTTCCTTGTAGGGCCTTTATCTTGCATCGGTATCAGAGTGATACTGGACACTCAAAATGAGTTAGAAAGTGTTTTCTCATCTTCAATTTTATTTTTTTTGAAGAATGAGAAGAACTGGTGTTGGTTCTTCTTTATATGTTGTAGAATTCAACAGTGAAGCCATTTGGTCCAAGGCTTTTCTTGGGAGGTTTTTGATTATCGATTCAATCCCAAACTAGTCATAGGTCTATTCAGATTTTCCATTTATTATTCTGTCTTCTAGATTGTGTTTTTTAGAAGGAATTTGTCCCTTTCATCTAGGTTATTCAATTGTTGGTGTACAATTACTCATAGTACTCTTATATCCCTTTTTATTTCTGTAAAATTGGTCATAATGTCCCCACTTTCATTTCTGGTTTACTAATTTGAATCCCATCTTTTTGTTAGTGATTTCAGCTAAAGATTTTTACAGTAGGGTTTATTCTTCAAATGCAAAGATGGCATAATATATGAAATGTGATACACCACAATAGAATGGATGAAAAACCCACAGATAATTTCAATTGGTATAGACTATTCATTGAACAAATTTCAACACCCTTTCATGATAAAAACAAACAAACAACAAGCTAGGAATAAAAGGAAACTTTCTCAACATAAATCCATCTATGAAAAACCCACAGTTAACATCTGAAAGCTTCTTAAGATCAAGACAATGATGCCTATTATACAGGCCATTATATAATAAAGGGGTCAATTCATTAAGAGGATATCACAATTATAAATATATATGCACTGAACATCTGAACACCTGAATTTATAAGCAAATATTAACAGATCCGAGACAGACACAGACAATACATTAATAGTAAGGGACTTCAGTACTTTACTTTCAACAATAGATGAATAGATCATTCAGGCAGAAAACCAATAAGAAAACATTGGATTTGAACTATATTTCAGACCAAATGAGCCTAACAGACATATCCAGAATATTCCATCCAACAGCATCAGAATACACATTTTTCTCAAGCACACATGGATCATTCTCCAGGACAGTTCAGATGACAAATCACAAAACAAGCCCTAGCAAATTTAAGAAGACTGAAATCATACCAACTATTTTTTGGTATGAAACTAAAAATCATTAACAGGAGGAAAACTGGAGAATTCACTGATGTGTGGAAATTAAACACCACACTCCGGAACAATCAATGTATCAAAGAAGAAATCAAAGGAGAAATACAATATTTTGAAACAAATGAAAATGGAAACATACATACAAAAACTTATGAGATATAGCAAAAGCAGTTCTAAGAGGAAAGTTTATATCAATAAACAGCTACATAAAGAAAAAAAGAAAGATCTCAAATAAACAACCTACTTACACCTCAAGGATCTAAGAAAAAGTAGAACTAAGCCCAAAGTTAGCAGAAAGAAGGAAATAAAGATCAGAGCAGAAATAAATGAAATAGAGAAAACAGAAAATATATCAGTGTAATAGAGTTGATCTTTTTCAAAGATAATCAAAATTGACAAACCTTTAGCAAGAAAAAAACAAATAAAATCATAAATGAAAGAGGCGACATTACAATCGATACCATAGATATACCAAGATACTACTATGAACAATTGTATGCCAGCAAATTGGATAAAGTGGAAGAAATGGATACATTCCTAGAAACATACTGCCCATCAAGACTGAATCATGAAGAATAAAAAATCTGAACAAATCAATAAGGAAAAAAGAGATTGAATAACTAATAAAAAATCTCCCACTTATGAAAAGTCCAGGAACAGATGCTTTCCATGGTAAATTCTACCAAACAATAAAGGAATAATTAATGCCAACCTTCCCCAAACTCTTCCAAAAAATTGAGGAGGGAACACTCCAAAATTCAGTTTATGAGGACAGCATTACCCTGATATCAAAACCAAATAAGAACTCCACAAGGAAACAATTCTGGCCAATATCCCTGATGAACACAGATACAAAAATTCTCAAGAAAATATTTAGCAAACTGAATTCAACAATGCATTAGAAGGATCAGACACCATGATCAAGTGGGATTTATTCCAGGGATGCAAAGAGGGTTCTAACACATGTAAATCATTGTGATATAACACATTAATAGAATAAAAGATAAAAATTATATGATCATCTCATAGATGCAGAGAAAGTATGACAAAATACATCTATTATAAAAACTTCCAACAAATTAGGTATAGAAGGAACATGCCTGAATTATATAAAAGCCATATATGAAAAGCCCACAGCTAACATCATTTTCATCGGTGAAAAGCAGAAAAATTTCCTTTAAGATAAGAAACAAGACAAGTGTGCCCACTCTCTCCACTCCTATTCAATATTATATTGGAAGTCCTAGACAGATCAATCAGGCAAGAAAAAGAAATAAAGGTAGCATCCAAATTAGAAAGGAAGAAGTAAAATTGTCTGTAGATGAAATGATCTTATATATAGAAAATCCTAAAGACTCCACCAAAAAACTTTGGAACTAATCAACAAATGCAGTAAAATTACAGAATACAAAATCAACATACAGAAATGAGTTGCATTTCTATACACTAACAATGAAATATCTGAAAAAGAAACAAACAATCCCATTTGCAATAGCATCAGATATAACAAAATACTTAGGAATAAATTTAATCAAGGAAGTGAAAGATCTGTACACTGAAAACTATAAGATTTTGATGAAAGAAATTGATGATAACACTAACAAATGGAAAGATATCCCGTGTCCACTGATTGAAAGAATTAATATTGTTAAAATGTCTGTACTACCCAAAGAGATCTATATTCAATGCAATTCCTATCAAAATTCCAATGGCATTTTTCACAGAAATAGAACAACCCTAAAACTTGTACAGGATCACAACAGACCCTGAACAGCCAAAACAATCCTGAGTAAGAATACTAAAGCTGGAGCATTGCACTTGTTGATTTCAAACTGCATTACAAAGTTACAATACTCAAAACAGTATGGTATGGGCATAAAAACAGACACATATATCAATGTATCAGAATAGAGAGCCCAGAAGTAAATCCACATGTACGTGGTCAATTAATTTGTGACAAAGGAGCCAAGAGTATTCAATGAAAAAAGGACAGTCTCTTCAATAAATGGTGTTGGGGAAACTGGACAGCCACATGCAAAAGAATGAGGCTGGACCACTAACTTACACCATACACAAAAATCAACTCAAAATGGATTAAAGACTTGAACATAATACCTGAAACCATAAAACTCATAGAAAAAGGGCTGACTGAGTGGCTCGGTTGGTTAAGAGCTCACTCAAGAGTGCGAGCTGAGCTCTGAGCAACAGCAGTTTGATGCCCAGCCTGAGCTGAGCTGCCACTGAGCTGCCAACAGGTGGCAGGATGGCTCAGTTAAAAAATAAATAAATAAATAAATAAATAAATAAATAAATAAATAATTTAAAAAAATTAAAGAACAAACAAACAAAACCTCATAGAAGAAAACATAGACAATAAGCTCTTTGACATTGGTCTTGGCGATGAGTTTTTGGGATTTGACCACAAAGCAAAGACCACAAAAGCAAAAATAAACTAGTAAGACTACTTCAAACTAAAAATCTTCTGTACAGCAAAGGAAATCAACAAAATGAAAAGACAACCTACAGAATTGAAAAAAATATATTTGCAAATTATATCTTTAATAAGGGGTTAATACCCAAAATATATAAGGAAGTCATATAATAGAAAACAAACAGACAACAAAAAATCTGATTTTTAAAATGGGCGGAAAATCTGAATAGACATTTTTCTAAAGAAGACACACAGAGAGCCAACAGATACATGAAATAGTGCTCAACATAACTAATCATCAGGGAAATGCAAATCAAAATCACCATATGATATCACTTTACACTTGTTGGCATGGCTATTGTCAAAAAGACAATAATAAGTGTTAGTGAGAATATGGAGAAAAGGGAACACTTGTTCCCACTATGGAAAACAGTATAGAGGTTTCTCAAAAATTAAAACAAGGGGTTGGCCGAGTGGCTCAGTTGGTTGAGTTTGCTTAACAGCATGAGCTCTGAGCAACAGGGTCTCTGGTTCGATTCCCACATGGACCAGTGAGCTTCACCTGAGCTGTGCTGCTGCTGAGCTGCCATCAGGTGGCAGGATGGCTCAGCTGGTGAGAGCACGTGCTCCTAATGACAAGATTGCCTGTTCAGTGGTGGGCTATGCCCATCCGTGGCTGGGACTGAACTCAGCACTTTGAACTGAGCTGCTGCCCGGATGGTTCAGTGGATAGAGCATGCGTTCTTAACAGCAAGATTGCCCTGTTCGACTCTGGCATGAAAAAAACAAAAAAAATAGGGCCGGCCTAGGACACGTTGGTTAAGAATTGGCTTGGGATGCCAGCTCTGAGCAGCAGGGACCCAGTTTGGATCCCACATGAGGGCCAGTGACGCTGCGCCCTCTACAGCTAAGATGGAGAACAACAGCTCAACCTGGAGTTGAGCTGCCTGGAGTTGCTGGCTATGGTGTAGGCTGCAGCCCCTGCTGCATTGGGCTGCCATAGGCTACAGTGAGTGGCCAGCAGCCAGCGGGAGCGACTGGCAGCCAGCATGAGCTGCCAATAGCCGCAGTGAGCGACCATCCAGAGGCCGGCGACCAATCTGCCTCATCCGGAAAGAGCACAATGATGATACCAACATGGGCCAGTGAAGCAACATCCTCCACAACTAGACAGAAGAACTAAAGGACAGCAACTTGTCTGTTCCCCTTCCCCGGTTCCCCAATGCTGTTCCCCTCCCCCAATTCCCCAATTAAAAAAAAAAAATTAACTAACCTGACTCTGGTAATCATTTCGTAATATATAAGTATATCAAATCAACACAATGTACACCTTAAATTTACACAACGTTATGTCAATTATATTTCAATAAAGCTGGGGGGGGGAGGGAACTGGGCATAGAGGGATTAGAATAGACCTTTCTCCAAAGATTATATACAAATGACCAATAAGTACATGAAAAGATGCTCAATGTCACGAATCATGAGAGAACGCAAATTGAAACTACAATGAGATACTACCGCATACCCAGATAGCTATTGTCAAAAAACGGGGCAAATAATAAGTGTTAATGAGGAAGTGAAAAAAATTGGATGCCTGTACACAGTTGGTGGGATTGTAGATGGTGCAGCCACAGTGGAAAACGGTATGATGGTTCCTCAAAAAGTTAAACATAGAATTACCATGATCCAGCAAAGCCAATCTAGGTATATTCCCAAGCGAAATGAAAGCAGGGACTTGAACAGATATTTGTACAACCATATTCATAGCAGCATTATTCACAATAATGAAGTCCTGACACACGCCACGACACAGACAACCTCGAGGACATTGTGCTGAGGGAAATAATCCCCACACAAGAGGACAAATACTATATGAAGTACCAGACCAGGCAAATTGGTAAGGACAGAAAGTAGAACAGGGGGAGAGGCTGGGGGAAGAGGGGCATGGGGAATTATTGTTTAATGCCTGTAGAGTTTCAGTTTGGGAAGATGAGAAAGCTCTGGAGACGGATGGTGATGACAGTTCAACAACATTGTGAATTTACATACGTAATGAACTGCATTGTACGTTTAAAATGGTCAAAATGCTATTTGTTGTGTTACACATATTTTACCACAATAAAAACAATTGAAGGTATCAAGAAATGGGTAGAAAGACTATTAATGGCTTCAGTAACAGTTACTTCAGCAGGAAAAGCCTCCTTAACATTAAAAAAAATGATGAAATATTATTTGTGATCTTGCATTTGCCAAGAGCAACTGACATTGAAAATTATATGAATTGAAAATGAAGTTAATAAAAGTATAAATTTTAGTGCTCTAATAAACAAATTTTCAGGAAAGCGAGTCAGAAAAATCTTATGATTCCCCAGTTCGGTCCCACATATGAGGGCCAGTGACACTGCCCTCAAAAAAAGGAAAAATCTTATGACCAATCGAGACATCACCTATTAATAAAGGACTACATATTGTTTACATAACATTATGATACCAAAATACTTTTGGAATTTATGTTTATAGTATTATACAGTTATCACTAGTACCCAAGTATATTTTATAAGTAATAAAACATTTTAAAAGCAAAGCTTTATATTTTAGCTCTTTTAACAGCGCTTTCCTCTGCTTTTTGACAAGGAGCTGTGCATTTTCGTTTTTTGTGTTTTTTTTGAGGACAGTGTCACTGGCCCTCATATGTGGGACCCGAACAGAGGCCGCTGGCTTCCCAAGCCAGCGCTTAACCACCGCGCCACTCGGCCGGCCCGCATTTTCATTTTGATTGGAACCCACAAATCAAGTAGCTGGTCTCAATCCCAGCTTTACCACTGACAGAACTGTCTGTCTTTGACTGAGACGGTTAACCTCTGTAGCTCAGTTTTCTCACCTCTCCATGGCTATGATATTTACCCTGCTTTGTAGAATTGACATATATATATTACAGACACACACACAGTGGTTTGAAAAGTATAAATGCTTTAAAATATCGGTGGCACTGTTGTTGTTCATATGAAATATATTTTCACCACTACCCTTCCTGGAGTCTGAGTCTTTAGATAAATACATTTCTTATCTAAAATGAAGAAATTGCATTCATGATTTTCTATGGGGCTTTCCAGACTTTCAAGAGAGAAGCTAAATGATTCATTCGGCCGATAAAGTTGTCACTTTTACAGACTAGTGATTTCATGATTGAAATTCATTTCTTCATATCACTAAAAGCAAAATATAAACTGAAAGTGATGCCAAAACACTAGACTTTGGACAACACTCTTGGGTCTAACATTTCATATAGTGTTTCTGATAAACTCCTTGACTTTTAAGCAACTCCATACAAAAACAGCACTAGGAAAGCTGACCATTTGTGGGCAATCTGTCGATATCACACAGTGCTAAGTGTAAACAAAAATACGGGTGTAAATAAGGAGGCAAAAGTGGCCTACACTGGGCCAGCTACACTTAGGAGCCCTGCCAGGGTATTGTCACACGCTGACAATAAGCATCCTGACCATCGGCACAGGTGTCAATGTTAACCCATTGCCATTGGGGTTTTCCTGAATTTTTTATACCTCCTCCTGAATCTCCCTGGAGACCATATGTAGATGACTGGCTTAGGGGTGGAGACAGGACCCCAGGACAAGCTCTTGGGTCAAGAGCCTAGCTCCGAAGGGTCAAACTTGTAACTGACCAGCCGGATGGGGACAGAATTCCAGAGGCTGCACTGCCTGTGCCCCCTGGAAGCCTACGGACATTTCCTTCCTGCAGCCTCTGGAATCCACTTTGAAGTGCTCTCTCACTGGCCATTCCCCCAATGCCTTACCTTTGCCCTTTCTAATTGCCCTGATCTCATCCCAACCTCCATGTCTTTGTTTAAAGTCCACCTCTGGGGAACACACAGATTGAGTGTTCCAGATAACCCCTTTCCCAGTCCTGCCTCTCATCAGGCTGGCGGGCTGTGTACTTGGACTTCCTGGGACGGTGGCTGGGGTTTGAGGAGAGACCCCAGTACCTACCTGGTTACAGGATGAAGCTGCCCACCAGCTTCTTGATTTTGTGGCTCAGCCTAGGGGGTGGCCTGACACAGAGCGACCCCAGCCCTGACTCAGAGGAGTCCTACTCAAACTGGGGCCTTCGGCACATCCGAGGCAGCTTTGAATCTGTCAACGGCTACTTCGATTCCTTTCTGGAGCTGCTGGGAGGGAAAAATGGAGTCTGTCAGTACAGGTGCCGGTATGGTGAGTACACTGTTTCTCTTCCTATAAAAACTATTATTACACGTGGACCTGTGAACAGCCTGAGTGGGGTCACACTCAGTCATACACTATTTGCTGTCCTCCACTTCTTAGACTGGGTTGCCAGATTCAGCAAATAGAAATATGAGACACCCAATAAAAGCTGAATTTCAAATAAACAACCAATAATGTGTTCATATACTTGAAATATTTGGGACACACTTATACTGACAAATTATTGGTTGTTTATCCAAAATATAAATTGTGTGATATCGACAGACTGCCCAGGGTTGGTACTGGGGGAAACTCAGCTTTCCTAGTGTTTTTGTGTGGAGTTGCTTTAAGTCAGAGAGTTTATCAGAAACTATTTGAAATTTTAGACTTTAAGAGTGTTGACTGAAGTCTAGTGTTTTGGCATTGCTTTAAGTTTATACTTTGCTTTTAGTCACGTGAAGAGATGAATTCCATCCTGAAATGACTAGTCTGTAAAAGTGATAACTTTATGGACCCAATGAATCATTTAGCTTCACTGAGCTTTGTATATTTTTTTTTTCCCCTGAGGGCAGTGTCACTGGCCCTCATATGTGCGACCCGAACCGGGGCCGTTGGCGTCCCAAGCCAGCGCTTAACCACCGCGCTACTCGGCCGGCCCAGCTTTGTGTATTTTATCTGGCAAACCAACTCTAAAAAGCTTGTCAAGTCTTGTTCTCTGGGGCCACTTTAATAGGTTTGTTGTGAGGCGGTACCTTGGGAAAAGGCATCATACGTGGGGAGGAAGGATATGAGAGCTCCCTGTGAGCAGATTCTAGGGGTGCAAACTGAAGCTGAACATCCAGAGAAAATTCTGCCGGAGTGACACAGCTTCCTCAGTCCTTCCAGCTCTGTCAATCTCTAATGAGCATCAATTTGTTGACTCTCCCCTGAGTGCTGTCCCTACAGCCACTGCCTCAGTCAGCAAGGTCAGGCTTCAGTGGGTATGAAGAGCTTCTGTCTCTGCCCACCAGGGATCAGGCCCCGAGGGGCCTGGGACAGTCCTTCAGGCCTGGTGCCAAATGTAGAAATGTGAACAGGCAGGAGCACCGCTTTGCCTCCAGTGTAGAGAGAGTACCTGGGAGCCAGGATGCAGCCTGGCTGTCCAACAGGGGCTTCTGGGGTTAGTTCTCCCTTCACTCTGCACTGACATCCTGTAATGGGGACAGAACGCAGAGCCCTAGACCTCACAGCTGGGAAGCAGGGGGCAACTTCAAAAGCACACACTGGGGCCGGCCGAGTAGTGCGTTGGTTAAGAGCTGGCTTGGGACGCCAGCGGCCCTGGTTTGGATCCCACATATGAGGGCCAGTGACACTGCCCTCTACAGCTAAGATGGTGAACAACAGCTCCACCTGGAGCTGGGCTGCTGCAAGTCCCCGGGACCGTACAGCTGCAGCCCCTGCTGCAGTGGGCTGCCATAGGCTACAGTGAGTGGCCTGCAGCCAGCGTGAGTGGTCAGCAGCCAGTGTGAGCTGCCAAGAGCTGCTGTGAGTGGCCGTCCAGAGGCCGGTGACCAATCTGCCTCATCTGGGAAGAGTGCTATGATGATACCAACATGGGCCAGTGAAGCAATGTCCTCCGCAACTAGACTGAAGAACAAAAGGACAGCAACTTGTCTGTTCCCCTTCCCCAATTCCCCAATAAAATCTTAAAAAACAAAAAGCAAAAAACCACACACACACTGTCTCATAGAGCATTGGTTTTGTGGTTTCGTTTATCAAATGTTCCATCCTGGGATTAGAGATAAAAATGGAGTCAGTGTTGCCTGCCAGGAAAACACTTGAGAAACGCTTTCTCCAAACACTCAACAGATAGAGCTCAGCTTTGAGGGAGACTCAGAAAAGCTCCACACTTGTCGAGTCCCTCAATCAGGCCCCCTCGTTCCCTTTTAGCAGGAGAAATTTCCTTATAAACTGTGAGTGACCAGGAGGCATTGATGGATAACCACTGCTCCAGAACCAAGTTTTGCAGCATAGAAATTTTAACCACATACGGATGTGGTGAGAAAGAATGCTGCATCGTCTCAGAAGATTCCACAGTGTGCTTCAAAGCCTGGTCTGCGCTAGGACTCACTTGGACCACTAGCCATGTCTTTGTCCCAGGTGGGGTGGACAAAAGCAGAGATGCCTGGTCACTGGACTGTGCTCACCTAGTTTGCATGGAAGGGGCGGAAAAAGAGTTAACTCACTTCACATATCAACACAGGTGCTCTTTTGCTTCCTAGAGACAACAGGTGATTTAGGCCTGTGGTTCAGCAAACATATAACAGCAGGATTTTATTTTATTTTTTTTTAGGAAAACAAGAATCAAATCTCTACTTCTCTAGCAAAACAGCATGAAAAGATTGCAGCAAATTTTGGTTGCAAGCCCCTCCCTGGGCAGGGTCAGTGTCAGCAGCCACTGGTGGGGGATGGGAATAGTCAACACAGATTGCAGGAAGGTAAATAACTCCGCTCCCTCTGCAAAACAGAACCTGTCCATGGAGGGGCCTAAAAAACACAGAGGAACAGGAGGTTAAACCTTGTTACCTTTGGAACCCGGCGGAGCTGAGAACCTGGATGCTGTGCCCAAACGGGACAAAATATCTTCTCTGGTTGATTGTGAATCAGGCATTCATTCTTTCAAATAGATAACGCCTAATAATTAACTGAGTCTATGCGTCGTCAGTTTGCTTTAGTGACACATTTCCTGTGCCCAGTGTTTCTCTCTTGAACGCAATGGTTCTCAAAGTTGCCTGAGCTTTAAATCCCGTTAGAGGCCTTGTTTAAACAGATCGCTGAGCCCCCGCCCCTCGTGTTTCTGATTGGGTAGGTCTGGGGTGTCCATTTCTAAGAGTTCCCGGGTGGTCCTTACACTGCTGCTCCTGGGACCACACTTTGAGAAAACTGCTGTTATAGGCTGCAATCTTTTGCCAGAAGGAGCAGCTTCGTGACACTTAGTCTATAAGAAAAAAAAAAATTCTATTTTATGGATACTTACTATTACCAGTCATACCTCCGAGACACTGCAGCGTTAGTTCTGCAATAAAGTAAGTATGGCAATAAAGCGAGTTGTAATCTTTTTGCTGGTGGAGGATCTTGCTGTCATTTTGTGAAAAATACAACACGTAAAGGACCATAAAGTGAGGTGCAATACAATGAGGTCTGTACTTAAAGCAAAGTCCCTTGACCTTGGCCCTGCACTTAGAATCACCTGGGGGGCTTTAGAAACTCCTGCCACCCAAACCAATTAAATCAGAATCTCCACGGGTGGGATTATATTGTTAACATTTCCCAGGTGATTACAAAGTGCAGCCAAGGTTTGGAGGGCTATTTATCTTGGAGAACCTCAGCCACAGGTTGCTCAGACAGGTGAAGGTGTGTTTGTGTCCACATTGCTTTCCACACTTCTTTTATCTACAGCAATTCATTTTCATGTCAACACACAAAATCTGATCAAAGGTTCAAATAAATATAAGGAGCCTCAGTAAATATCAATAGCCTACATCGGGGGAAGGCAACTGGTGTAAGGAGCCTGCACTGATGTGAACGAGATTCCCCCTCCCACCGGTAGATTCTGACCCACTCTGTCTGTGATGGGACCCTGGAACTGCACAGGAGATTCCTGAACCAGACTGAGAGAAATACTCATGATGGAGAAGTCAAGGGTGGTGGGGAATCCCATTGCAAGTGACCTTAGGCAAGTTACCTGTCTCTCAACCTGTGTTTCCTCATATTTATAAATAATGCTAATAATACCTACTTTGTAAGGTTGTTGTACGAATTAAAGATAATACCGAGGGTGCCAAAAAATGTATACACATTTTAAGAAAGGAAAACTATTAAAATTGTAATACTTGATATATACAGATAACAAAAGATGAATACAAGTCACATTTGACTTCTGCAATTACAAGAGGTGCTCAAAGTGGTTACCATCAGCATCCAGACACTTCTGATGACGGCAAACTACTGCTTGAGCAACGCTGACCAAAGTGTCCACTTGTATACATTTTTTTGGCTCCCCTGGTATACATGAAGAACTATGTATGGAGCATTGCAGGTACAAAACAAATTTGATAAACATTAGGTGAAAGACAGTCTGGTGAACAGGTTACCTGTCAGTTCAGATTCTTTCAGTCCTGTTTCAATATAAAATAACAAAACAAAACACAGAAATCCCAGTGGCTGAACAAGACCCTCTCCGCTTCTGGAAGAAGTCATCGAATGATGGCTTAGGTGTCTGTGCCTGTCTGAAGGTCTCTGGAGCAGAGTGTCTATGACTCATAAATCATGATTGAAGATACTGTCGTCCACACTGTCACACTTTGATAAAAGGACCTCATGACGAATTTCTTCTCGGGTTTAGTTCTAAGAAACAAAGTGTCTTTAAATATCAGTCTTGGGCCGGCCAAGTGGCATGGTGGTTAAGCGCTGGTTTGGAAAGCCAGTGGCCCCAGTTCAGGTCCCACATATGAGGGCCAGTGACACTGCCCTCAAAAAAAACAACAACAACAAAAAAAATAAATATCAGTCTTTTTTTTTTTCAAGAGACCTTTTTATCTGTTTGAAATCTTAGAGCAAAACTTTATAAACCTGTGAACTGGTATATTTTTCCAGGGAAAGAATTCACAGCCTTCATCAGATTCTTCAGGGTGTCCATAGCCCGAAAAAAGAAAACAGCTACTGGTTTAGCAGCAAAATTGTTCCCCTGTTAGGGTGACCAACTGTCCTGGTTTGCTGGGGATTGAGGGAAGGGGTGGGAGTTCCTGGGCACAGGGGCTTTTAGTACTAAAACAGGGACTGTCCCAGGCCAACCAGGTCAAGATGGTCACCTAACCTCATGCAGCAACTTAATCTGTGTTGGCAACTGAAATAATGTACTGCATCCATGAAATTGTCACCGTTCTGCTTTGTTCCCTTGATGTATGTAACTCATGCCATCTTTGAGTGTTTCTGGAAGTTCTCAGGATATACATTTCAAATCCAATCAGTACTCTGCCTCCTTAGTGGGCCTCTAGTGGAGCACAGAGTTTCTTTTGCAGGAACCAGCTGGGTAGGGAGAACAGACACACCCTCCAGGGAAGACTGAACCCTTTACCTGAGTAATAAAGCCCCAGAAGGTTTTACTGTTCTTTTCAGTGACAAAATTGGGTCCAGGAGACACTGTACACAGCTGCAGGTAGGACTCTTGGATTTCGTGTCTAACTCTTCTGAAATCACTCTCATTTTTCTTTTTAGTGTTTTATGGTGTTTCACCTTATTCAGAAGTTTTAAATTTTCATTTAAGATTAAGTCTGTCAGTCTTTTTCTTTATGGCTTCTGATGTTTTTGTCTTGCTTAGAAAGCCAACCTCACATCAAGATTATAAGAACATTCTGCTATTTTTTCTATGGAAGCAGCCATAGCTATTACGTAACAAGTGAGTGTTGCTGTGTTCCAATAAAACATTTTTATGGACAACTAAAATTTGGATTTCACATAATTTTCACACATCACAAAATATTATCCTTGTTTTAACCATTTAAAAATATAAACACCATTTTTAGCTGGCAGGCTATACAAAAAACAGGTGATGGGCTGGACTTAGGCCATGGTTGCCAAGACCTGAAGTAGAGGATCAAGTTGTCAGCCTCCCATGCCTATAAATAACCAAAACAAGAAAATAAAATTAACTTGTATATTATTGATGCCTAGACTCAAAACATCAAACTGTGAATAGTCAACACGACTCAAAACTACTCAAACTATAATTTGAGCATATAGTACATTACTTTCACCTAGATTCAAACCATCAATCACCTTTTTCTCAGAAATTGTACTTTAAGCTTTATCCCTAAACAGAATTGCTGCAGCTGATATACAATATTAAACACAATAAAAATAACCTTCATTAATAGGCCAGGCGGGAAATGTCTATAGTTGACATTCCATTATCTTTCAGACTGGGATATCAGAAGTGTATCTTTTGTAAGTTCTCAAGTGCAAAAAAGTCAGATGGTAACCCAGGACCCTACACTGAGTCTGCAGCAAAAGCCCTTTATTGGCAAAATTATTAAAGAGATAAGTTTCACTATCAAATGTAGACATTTGTTTCTTCATTAAAATTTTTTCTGATTTCTTTAAAGTTAGTATATGTACATTTGTAGAAGGACAATCCAAAGAAAAAATAAACTCACCATAATCTCACCTCCAAAATGAAATACACATTTGATTCTATGGCATAGGGTGATTATTTTCACAAGTGTAATTTGATTCATATTTAATACACTTGACCCATTCCCCCACTCCCAGTGCTTGTGACACACACACACACACACACACACACACACACACACACAAATACACACTGGATTAATAGAATTATCAGTAGTAAGTTATATTTCTCAAGACCTTTGAAAAGTAATACAGGGATTACTGATGGGCTGGCAGACTCCATCAACAAGTACAGTACCTCTTTATTACAAATAAGAAACACTGGGTGAAAATAAAACATTAAAAATATCACACACTCAAGCTAGAATGAAATAAAGGGAATCCTTCAAGTTCCAGAAATGAAGAAAAAACGCAAAGGCTAAGTGAGCCGGTGCTGATGCTATGGCTGTCGCCCGTGGGACATACGTAGACTCCAGGCTGAGGAATGGGCTATAATGCTCATACAAAGAGAGGGAAAGTAACTGTTCACCTTTCCCAAGAATTGGGAAGTTGGAACTGGACAGTCTGCACAAAGCTTAGAGCCTGAGGAGCTGCCCAGTCTGTTTTAAAATGAGTAGAAAACCTCTACCCAAGGAAGCAGCAAGGATGCTTTCCATCCACCTGGGGCTGGGGCTTGAAGAAGGAATAAAGAACACCCAGTAAAACAATCACTACCCCAAGCATATTCTGTTCACAGGTGAGGAACCTGAGAGATTAACATAAATACTGGTGTCTCAAGTATCTTGAAATTCCCAGAGACACAGCAAAAGCAACTGAGGGAGTACTTTGTAGTATGCGAGCCGAGCTACAGGAACCATTTAGAAAAACAAGCCCTTGTGAAGATGAGCACATACTAAAAAATTATACAGCATGTGAAAAAAATAATCCACCATAAAGGAGGATCAGTAGACATTAAAGTGAAAGGCTTATCCCAGGGAATGGAGAGAATAATATATAAAAATAATATAATAATATATAATCTAATATATACCAATAATGTAACAAGACCAGTTGAAATTATTAAATAAAAGAAGGAATAGAAAACATCATAAAAAACTCAATGAAAATTAATATACATATTTAAAAGAAGACTTAAATAGTATGCTAAGAAATGAAAATTATAATTATTGAAAGAAAAAACTCAGGGGATGGGTTAAATAGCAGATTAGTCAACCTAGAGAGAATTAAGAAAATGGAAAAAGGATTCGATGAAGCTAGTCAAAATTCAGTATAGAAAATATGAAAGAGAGGTTAAGATATATGAAGGACAGGATTAAAAAGATTTCCCATTTAGTAACAAGTACCAGAAGGAGAATTCTCCAGAGGTGAAAGAAATCCAAGTCTTCAGATTTTTCCAAGCAGGATAAGTATACAGCATCCATATCTAGATACATTGTAGTGAAACTGTGAGGATATGGAGAAATTGGAACCCTTGTGCATTGCTGGTAGGAATGTAAAATGGTGCAGCCACTAAAGAAAACAGGCTGATAGTTCCTCAAAAAGTTAGACATACAATTATTCTATGAGCCAGCAATTCCACTCCTTAGGTATATGTACCCCAAAAGATTGAAAACAAATATCTAAACAAATACACATGCACAATAGCCCAAAGATGGAAACAATCAAAATGTCCATCAATGGATGCATGAATAAACAAACTGTGGGATATCCAGAGAATAGAATATTATTCAGCCATAAAAAGGAGTGAAGTGATACATGCTACAACACAGATGAACTATGAAAACATTATGTTAAGTGAAAGAAGGCAGTCATAAAATATTACAAATTGTATGATTTCATTTATTTAAATATCTAAAATAGGTAAATCCCTAGAAACAGAATGTAGATTAGAGGTTGCCAGGGGTTAGAAGGTGGGGAGAATGGCATAGGGCCTCCTCTGGAAGGTGTGAAAACGTTTTAGAACCAGACAGAGGTGATATGGTTGCACAACATCATAAATATACTGAATGCCACTGAATTGTACACTTATGATGGTTAAATTTATGTTTTGTGAATTTCACCTCATTAAAAAAGAAAATAGATAAACTAGACTTCATCAAAATTGAAAACTTTTGGGGCCGGCCGAGTGGCGCATTGGTTAAGCGCTGGTTTTGGGATGCCAGCGGCCCCGGTTCGGATCCCACATGAGGGCCAGTGACACTGCCCTCTACAGCTAACAACAGCTCCACCTGGAGCTGGGCTGTGCGAGCCCCGGTGATGGTGTGGGCTGCAGCCCCTGCTGCAGTGGGCTGCCATAGGCTACAGTGAGTGGCCCGCAGCCAGCGTGAGCGGCTGGCAGCCAAGCGTGAGCTGCCAATAGCCGCGGTGAATGACATCCAGAGGCCAGCGACCGATCTGCCTCATCCGGAAAGAGCGCAATGACGATACCAACAGTGAAGCAACATCCTCCACAATTAAACTGAAGAACAAAAAGACAGCAACTTGTCTGTTCCCCTTCCCCGATTCCCCAACGCTGTTCCCCTCCGCCAATTCCCCAATAAAATGTTTAAAAAAAAAAAAAATTGAAAACTTTTGTTATTTAAAGAATACCGTCAAGAAAGTGAAAAGACAAGTCACAGAATAGAAAGAAACATTTGCACATGATATAGCTGACAAGGCATTTGTAGCCAGAATATATAAAGATCTCTTACAAGGCAACAATAAAAAGACAAATAACCCAATTTTAAAATGGGCAAAGACAAATGGACATTTTCCCACGGAGATATATGAATGGACAATAAGCACATGAAAAATAGTCCACATAATTAGTCATTAGGGCAATGCAAACCATGAGACACTACTTCACACCCACAAGGGTGACTATCATAAAAAAGACAGATAAGAACAAGGGTTGGCAGGATGTGGAGAATTTGGAACCCTCATACACTGCTGGTGGAAATGCAAAATTGTGGCATCTTTTTGGAAAAGTCTGGCAGTTCCTCATAATGTTAGTTACCATATGACCCTGTAATTCTAATTCTATGGCGAAATGAAAATAAATTGTCCACACAAAAACCAGTATACAAATGTCTGTAAGCAGCATTATTCATAGTAGTCAAAAAAATTGAGATAAACCAAATGTCCATCATATTTTCTGGCAATAAAAAAGAATGAAATACTGATACATGCCACAACATGGACAAACCTTGAAACCATAAAGTGAAAGAAGCCGGACACAAAATGCCACATATTTTATGCTTTTATTTATGTGAAATGTCCAGAATAGGCAAATTTAAAAAGACAGAAAGTTGATTAGTTGTTGTGTAGGGTGGGGAGGAGAAGATGGAGAGTGACTGCTAATGGGTAGTGCGTTTCTTTTGGGATTGAAAAAAGCATTCTAAAATTAGATTGTGCTATTGGTTGCACAACTCTGTGAATATGGTAAAACCTATTGAGTTATACACATTAAATGGGTGAATGTATCATATGTAAATTATATCTCAAGAAAGTGTCATAGAAAAAAATGTAATGAAAAAAGAGATCCAAATCATAATGGCAACCACAATAGTTATGTATTGTTGATTAACAAATGACCCCCAAATTTAGCAGCTTAACATAAGAAGCATTCCTTATATCGCACAGTTTCTGATGGTCAGGAATCTTAGCATGGCTCCGTTGGGTAGTTCTGCCTCTGAGTTTCTCAGAAGGTTGTAGCTGTGCTGTCAGCAGATGCCACAGTCTTTGAAGATTTGACTGAAGCTGGAGGACCTCCTTCCAAACTCATGTGGCTGTTGGCAGAAGGCATTATTTCTTTGCCACATGGACCTTTCCAGGGGGCTATTTGCAACATGGCTTCTCCCAGAGTGAATGATGACAGAGGATGAGAGGAGAGAGTGTACAAGTCCAAGGCAGAAGTTGTAGTCTTTTATAACCTAATCTTGTAAACAACATACCTCTACTTCTGCCATATTCTCTTGGTCACACAGACCACTCTGGGACAATACACAAAGGTATGAATACCAGGAGATAGATATCATTGGCGGCCATCTTGAACCACCAATTTATACACATGTTGTACCATAGCAACAAATACCCAAACCAACCACGGTGGAGACTGCTTATTGTCCTCTAATATCCTTCCCCTTTTCTATAGTAATAAGCCCCTCCTCTCAACTTTAAGCTGGGCTCACGGATGCCTCCATTAAATAAAAACTTCATTACCATTGCCCTCCTTAGCAACTAGCTGTTGCCATTTGATTAAGGTCTAGCCAAAGGGAAGTAAGAGAAAGTGATGTGTGTAACATTACGGAGTGTGTTTATTAAAGAGAGGGGCTATAACCCTTCTATCTCCTTCTTCCATCCTGCTGCTTATATTATAATATGGATGTGTTGGCTGAAGCTCCATTTTGGACCACGAGAGCTGGGCTATATTCTAGGGCTGGTAGAGGAAAAAGCTAGAAGCAGACTGGGTCCCAGAAGAGTACACATGTACTACACCAGCCTTATGATTCTTAATTCTGGATTTTTATGAGTTGTGTAAACATCTGAATAGTCCAGTATGTAGGAGATATAATAGATCTATGGAGAAAAGTTATAACACTCTATTGAAAAAATAAAGGAAGACTAAGTATAAAATGGAAAGCTATTCTATGTCCATGTTTGGGAAGACAGAATAGTCTAAGAAAGTCAGTTGTTTCCAAATTAATCTATAAATTCAATACATGTCCAAGCAAAATTCTGACAATCTCTTATAGAATGTACTAAGTTGACTCTAAAATTCATATGCAAGAATAATCAAGACAACTTTGAGGAATAATAATAAGAAAGGGCTTTAAAGCTCTGATTTAGTATCTAAAAATTAAAACAGAAATATGGGGTGCAAAGGGGCTCCAACTGTACTTGTAACATTTAATTAAACAAAAAAAAATGTACAGCACATTTGGCAATGTTAACCTTTATTATGTTTGTCTGGTGTGTTCATGATTGCTTGTTTCTCTGACTTTTCTTCAGTTTTGAAATATTTCATAATAAAAATAATTAAAAATAAAACACTTGGTAGGTGAAGATTCAAGAAAAGAAAGAAAAAAGAAATGCCACATGCCTCCTTCTGAGGATTAATTCTTAGCTTATTTCCTCAGTCTTATGCTATGTCCTGCATTCTCCTAAAAAGCGGCAAAGGAATCTAAAGAAGGAACATGGGCTTCAGAGAGAAACAGGAAATCTGGATTTACATCCTACTTCCTCCACTTACTGTATGACTTAGCCCCATTTTCCTTATCTGGGTAATGGGATAAAAATACTCACTGGAGATGAGTGTCCTGAGTCATCTCCAGTTAAGATTATCTTTATCTATGATGACTACCATTGACACAACTGACAAAGCTTCCTTTTACATATTTGCAAGATCATAAAATAACTCAAAATCCATGTAGGAGAAACCAAGAAATTCAAAGCTTTTAAGATATCTTCTGCTAAGTTCTGTGAAACAAATACCTAAAATATTGCATGGGAGTGTTTCCTTTGCCCTTTGGTCAATAATGCTTTGTCTATATTTATGGAAACTTACAAAATTTCCTTCCAGTTTTCTGAAAAAATTTTGCAGTACTGTTATAATTCTGATTCCTGAAGTGTCTGATCAGGTAAAGCCCTCTTTTTTCTGTGCAACGAGTGTTGCCTTATGGTAGATTCAGAAGTAAGTAACCTTGAGTTTTAGTTCGATTTTGCTATGGATCTTCTCTTCAATGTCATGCACTTAAGAAACATTAGAATTGTCAGTAAATAAATACTCATGAAAGTCTTCAAGATTAGGAGAAAAAGGCCAAACTTGCTGAAAGTCATTATTCTTTTGACATCATCACCATCATTACCATCATCACCAGCTAATTTGGTTGTGAATATCTGCTGAGGAACAATGACTTTTAATGGAAAAATTGAATATGCTTTTAGATCATTTTTATTTGATGAAGGTTCCCAAATGCTTCATTTCTAAATATTTCTTCTTGCTTCTTTCCTCTCTTTCTCCTGCTAGGAAAGGCACCAATGCCCAGACCTGGCTACAGGCCGCAGGAGCCCAATGGCTGCAGCTCCTACTTCCTGGGTCTCAAGGTACCAGAAAGTGTATGTATCACCACCACTATCTTCTTAGTTGATTAGCTTTAACTAAGACAAATCCAAGAGATATCACTGATCGAAGTGGTCGCTTATACAATATAGTTGAACAATTTAATAAAGTGTTTTAAATTGGACACAGAGGCAGGGAGACAATTTTTTTTTTTTTTAAGTATCTGATTTCTTTTTCTTGCCCCTCAGATAAGCCCTTTGAAATTACTGCTGCAAACATCAGCTGAGCTTTAGGGGATCAAATGTAACTTAATATGAAATAGATCTGAGAAGTCTGACTTATTTACATTAGTGAGCCTTCCCAGGGCTGTGCTGGAGCCGGCTGGTACTGACCAGTGAGGGCTGATTGCTGTAGTATCGGCAGGACTTTTCATGTTGGTATTGTCAAATGTTTGGGGTGTTAACACCACAGAAATCTGAAAACACCAACCCACAACACACATGCACATTCAACCTCTGGCTAAACATTTATCATCACACTGCTGACCTTTTCTCAAAATGCCTGCCTCCCCTAAAAACAAGTAATAAATTAGTTTCTTTTAAGACTTCTTTAGAAAAGGGGTTTTATAAAATGTAAGTAGAGGGATTTCATATCCAAACTGTGATTTTTTTTTTCAATTTAGAAATGATCTGTTATGTCTCTGTTACAAAGAATGATGAAATTAACATTCTTTCTCCTACTCCCCCCAAATTTACTTCCTAAATTTTCTGTTTCTTACTCATTGTTATTACTATTATGGAATTAAACACTTATTATGTCTTCTCACCATAGTTTTCCATTTCTAAGTTTCTTATTTTTTTCCCCAATAAAAAGATCATAGGTGCTATATTTCTTGTTATATGTTTAAGAATATCTGTTTGTTGTCTTTATGATTGAAAGACAAGTTGACTGGGTCTGAAATTAGGCATTCCATATTAGTTTCATTAATGACAATAGATATTGTTCCACTCTCTCTCTGCACTCATATTTAACATCGCTATGGTGACATCTGAGTCTAGCCTGAATGTCTTCACTTCTCAGCGACTAGATTTTATGCTTGGATGGCCATAGGCCTCTCTCCTTATCCTTGAATTTTAAGAATTTTGGTAAATATAGCTTTGTTTTAGTCATTTTGTATAACTTTCATGTTCAATAATTTATTTATTTATTTATTTTTTACAACACAGCACAATACTTATACTTTCTACCCCTCAATGTGACAACCCCCCCACAATCCGCCACCCCACTCCCCCCCGATATCATACATATCTATTACAATTCCCTTGACTCCACTCCCACACTATATTCCACATCCCGTGACTATATATACATTCAATCACAGTTGACATACAATATTACACAACATCAGCTTCAGATGTACAGTGCAGTGATCAAGCCTCTACCCCATCCATGATATGGTCTCCCTAACAAGACATGTGACGATCTGACACCCCACAAAATATTCACAACATTATTAATTATATTCCCAGAACTGCCTTTCATATCCCTGTGGCCAAACTATGATTTTGAATTGTATCTTAATCAGGCTAAATTTCCCTTTTCAGATGAGTTAGGCGATTTTACTTTGTAATAATTTTCTAAGCAGCATAATGTTTATTCTTCTAAGTGAAACCCTGCTCACCCATGTGGCATTTTTGTACAACCTGGAAAAAGGTCTCCTTTCTTCAAGACAGTTTTTTTTCCACGTGTCAGAAATTTACCTTAATATATTGATTTTGTTAGAAAAGGAAACTTGACTGTTATTGGCTAGATGTTTTTGTTAATAAATATATAAAGATATGATGTCTTGTGGGGAGGTGCCCGCTTAGGTATGATGCTCTTGTGTAGTGCCAAACCTGCGCAGCTTTACTCCCAGCGTTGTCTGCAATCATTGATATGTGTATCGACACAGAAGAAAGATAATCCTTTCAAATATATATTTATATTAGAGGAACCACTGTTTTCAGCTAATATATTTTACTTGATATCAATTTAGTAGCTAGGGAAGTCGTAGGCACTCTATTTTGGAAATATTGTCATTTTGTTTATAGATACAAATATCATTAAGAACTAGTTCAAGAATTTCCAATTTAGTTGAATTGAATGATAGCCACTATACTCATCTAATTCTCAGTTACCTCTGTGGTGATATAGTTTTCATTTTAGGGGTGAGCTACAAGCAAAGTAGTTTATTTCAGATATCAGGTGATGGGAATTTACCCTAAATTGCAGAGTCCAGGCTTTTGCCTAGTCTAATAATGAGTTAGAATACCTCTTACTGTAATAATGTTTATTTGTTTGTTTTGCTAAAAGGGCGTTTTAAACTGCCAAACTCCATATTTTGCTTTCAGTGGCCTTGAAATAAAAGTTCGAATAAGAAAACACTTAAGGGGCCGGCCGAGTCGCTCAGTTGGTTAAGAGCTCGCTCAAGAGTGTGAGCTGAGCTCTGAGCAACAGCTGTTCGAGGCTAGCCCGAGCTGAGTTGCCGTTGAGCTGCCAACAGGTGGCAGGATGGCTCAGCTAACAAAAAAAAGAAAAAGAAAAAGAAAAAGAAAACACTTAAGGACTCACGGGAAAAGGATTTATAATAGCTGATAAATCAATCCCATTCATATCCTGAAACTAGATTTTCACAAATTCCATCCAAGCCCAAGTTTATATTATTAGAAAACCTGCAATAGCTTCCAAGATGCTCTACCTATGTCTAGACCCACCCCATTCCCATCTATTTTATATACCATAGAACAATTACTCTTTGTATCATGTTCCTTCCTTGCTTAAGAGTGTTTATCAAATCTAACTAGCTACTTTGGAAGTCAAAGCTATCCATCAGCTAACGCTTTTCCCTAATTAATGAAAACTTTTTATATGTAGGTATTTCCCTGCTTAGACCCTTGAAAGACTAACTAACCGACTTGCTCATACATGATTTGCTCATTATGTCCTATCTTTACCTGCTATATTCTAAGTCTACCCTTCTCTCAATTAATCCTTCTCTCCATATCCTTCCAAATTCTCTAAAAAACGCCCTGTGTGTTACCTCTATATATGGCATTCTATGAACTTACTCAGTTTATGCCACAACATTTACAATTGTTTATAGGACACTTAAGAAGTGTGTGAGTGTGAGTGTGTGAGTGTGTGTGTGTGTGTGTGTGTGTGTGTGTGTGTTAATATTGCTGTTTGACCATAATTCCTTGTGGTCAGGAACTCTGGGTCCTATACGAGACTCTGCTCCCCAGCACACTGACATATCCACACCCTTACAGAGTGCCGTAAGGGCGGGTCCCTGATAAATGCTTGTGACCGCTTGATGAACTGAGGTTTAATTTTTTGTACTTCTGAGCTTTGGAATCCTTTGCTCAAACAAAATTTCACATAAGTTTTAGTTGAATTTGAAAGTCTTAAAGCAATACTGTCTTGATTTCTATTTTCATTACATAGTGGCCTGTGAATTTTTAAAAAAACACAGAGTTATTATTAGTTTTTTAAAATTAGTTTCCCGTGTACAAAACAATGTAATAGTTAGATGTTCATATCCCTCACAAAGTGATAAACCCCCCACCCCAATCTACTACCTGTCTGACATCGTATATATTAATAACTATTACAGTTCCACGGACTCTATTTCTAGTGGCTTGTGAATTTGAAAATTACTAAAATCTAAAAGAAAAAGAAGAAAAACAGGCCACTCAGAGTTAACTAAATCATGACTGAAACTTAGCACCCTGTGACTATCAACCTGATGTATTCTCTCAAGTCACCGGTGTTTCTCAATTGATCTGAGTATGTAACACAAATTAGACAACTAGCTCGTTAAAACAATGTGGGCAAAGTTGCCTAAGTCCTTGGTCTCAACGTGGCATTTTCTTCCTTCTCTTCTCCCCAGATGGACTTGGGCATTCCAGCAATGACCAAATGCTGCAACCAGCTGGATGTCTGTTATGACACTTGCGGTGCCAACAAGTATCGCTGCGATGCAAAATTCCGGTGGTGCCTCCACTCTATCTGCTCTGATCTTAAGCGGAGTCTGGGCTTTGTCTCCAAAGTGGAAGGTAGGTACCTTCAGGACATCTACTTGTGAGTAGGGAGTTTTGTTTCTGTTTTCACACAGAAATGTAGCCAGAGCCCCTGAACAGGTCATTAAAGCTCACTGAACTTTCTAGAACACAGGACAATGCAACAAAAAGCCGAAAGATGCTGGGCACTCCTTTGCTCAAGTGCTTGCTGTCCTGCCCAGGAACTGCTGGCGCCACTCCTGATGGATGGGGCCACACCAGAGCCTTCCCGAGAGATATAAAAATTTATCCTTCAGGGCTGGAGAAAGAGTTGCCCAGCTGGCTTTTGGTATCCATTCTACTGTTAAATAATTTTCCATTTAAGGAATTATTCTGTATTGGACCACTTGGTTTGGCTTAGTACCCCCCCTTTTTTTTTTTCTTATTTTGTTCTCAGTCAGGGAAAGAATTTTTTAAAAACCTATCCATTTTTGTGTAAAGACCTATATATATTTAAGGATAATTATTT
The DNA here is from genome assembly GCA_033961575.1 of Aselliscus stoliczkanus. NCBI lineage: Eukaryota > Metazoa > Chordata > Mammalia > Chiroptera > Hipposideridae > Aselliscus > Aselliscus stoliczkanus. The sequence goes on from CM066729.1 coordinate 134,230,726, forward strand.
TTAAACAACCCCTTAACTCTCCAGTTTTTAGCACTGATTCTGTAATTTCTTTTTCCTAATTCACTTTAGGAAAAGTTTTCATCCCTCAGTTTCTGAAGCCAGAACATTACACCCAGATATTAGCATTATATATTTTTAGATAGTGATGTTTGAAAGTCAGGCTATAAAGCGCTGACCCCATGCCACCGAGAAGGTCAGTAGAGACAATCTTAGATCTTGTTCATAGATCAATGTCTAGAGTGTTGTCATAAAGTGAACCTGTGAGGGCTTGAAAATATGAGTAATTAATTAGGACCTGTAAAAGGGAGTATCACTATCTGTACCTATAAAGGGTGAGAAAGTACCTGCTGGTAATCTAAGCAATGTCCTGTTGATTCTTTCTCCTAAATATATCTGATAACTTGCCTCATTACTGCAAATTAACCCAGTCTCTGAGTCCCATCCATTTTATTTTCCTCATAGGGACCAGATATATTTTTATACCACACAAACCTGGTCATCATCCTCTTTCTTACAATTAAATTCAAACTCCTTACAACGACATACATACCCCTTCCTGGTTCATCCCTAGCATATCTCTCCAGCATCAACTTGCTTATTTGTGATTTTTCTCCTGACTTCTGCCATTCTAAATTACGTAGGTTGGTGACCCATATTGTTCTGCCTCTTCAGTTCCCTCTATTTGGGACGCTTTGATCATTCATTTTTTGTTATTGTTGAAACAACTTTATCAATGGTGAGAAGCTAAAAGCTTTCCCTCTAAAATCAGGAACATGACAACGAAGCCCACTCTCACCACTTCTAGTCAAAATAGTACTGGAAGTCCTAGCCAGAGTAATTAGGTAAGAAAAAGAAATAAAAAAATCACCCAAATCAGAATGGAAGACATACAACTGTCACTATTTGCAGATGACATCATATTATTATATATAGAAAACTGTAAAGACTCCATGAAAAAAACCATTAGAACTAATAAACAAATCATTAAAGTTGCAGGATACAAAATCAATATACAAAACTCTGTTGTGGGATGGAGTAGAGGCTTGATCACTGCACTGTATACCTGAAATTAATTGAATATATAGATAATCACGGGATGTGGATTATACGGTGGAAGGGAGTCAAAGTAATTGTAATAGATAGTATGATATGGGGGGGAGTGGGAGGGAGAATTGGGGGAGGAGGGTTGTCACTTTGAGGGGTAAAAAGTATAACTATTGCACTGTGTTGTACACCTGAAGCTAATTAACATAAATACATTTAAAAAAATCTGTTGTGTTTCTATACACTAATAAAGAACTATCAGAAAGAGATTTAAAAAAATCCCATTTACAATTGCATCAAAAAAAAATAACATACTTAGGAATAAATTTAACCAAGGAGGTGAAGGATCTGTACACTGAAAACTATAAGACGCTGATGAAAGAAATTGACAAAGACACAAATAAATGGAGAGATAGTCCATGCTTATGAATTGGAAGAATGAATATTGTTAAAAATGTCCATACTACCCAAAGCAATCTACAGATTCAATGCAATTCCTATCAAAATTTCAGTAGTAGGTATTCTAAGATGCCTTCCATAATAACCCTTATCCCAAAGGGAGAGACCCTTACTGTGGGCTCCCATACCACCTTGGGTTATTTCCATTATGGTGTGGTGTAACCATCTGTTTATCTGTCTATCCTGTCCACTTCTTTGTCCAAATGGTGAGATTCTTGAGTTACCTCTTTGGTTTCTGTATCCCTGGTGTCTAACAGAGTGACTGACCAACATATTCAATGGGCACACATGTTTTTTCAATGAGTGAATAGTTATTCATCCTACCCTTGAGCAGGAAAACATAGTAGTCTTATCTGAGGGAGTATTCTGCAAAAATGTAAAATTTCCATGGAGTGAGTATAGTGGTATGGGAGAATCTGATTGCTAACCATGGTTTTGACCTGGAGGCCCATAAAAGGAGGGCACTCCAAAGTGTATTCCGCTTTACTAAATCGGATGGAGTTCTTCTGAAAAAGTTTCTTTTAAATGTCTTTTCCTTTTAATTCTGTTTTTGGATTATTGCCTCTACTTTCCTCTGGGTATTATGTCAATCTTGGAAATACATTGTCCTTTCAAAATTACTCATACTACTTGGGGGTAGTCTATATATTAACCTTTATATTTCTCTACATCTTTTTCAAGTAGCCTGTGATTCTCTGGTTGATACTGTCTTCAATACTGTATGGACCTTGGGCTGCCGACCCTTTATGAATAGTCAACGGGCAGCCTGCATCTGTGAAGAAGAGGACAAAGAAGAGTTATAAGGAAGAGGTGATTCCTTTTTTGGTTTTGAGTGACACCACCGCTGTCAGGCTTGGAGATGGCAGTGTGGCAGATGGGTCTCATCCTTTCTTCTAAAAGCTTGGGTACCACAAAGGAGGAGAAAGGAAATATTCTACAGCTGAAAAGTGAGTCCCATCTTTTGAGGAGAATTGAAAAAAAAAGACATGCAGTGATTTGAAGGCTACTCTTCACTTTACCACTGGTTTCCCCAACCAAGACACGTTTGCCTGGAAATGCAGTTTTTAGTTTAAAGACTAAAATGAAGACTAAAATACTTGGATTCCTGGACTTGATAATTACATTCATAAGGGAAATTTTGGAGAGTCCAACCTTTTGGGAGGCAATGACTTTCCTCGAATCTATGAGTCAGTTGCCAGCAAGCCTCTCACATTTAATAAAGTATACTTTTTAGAAAATTCGAAATGAGCTGAATGTATTCCATTATCACCAGCATGCTTCCATTTCACTGAAAAGAGAACAGAATCCAACCTGGTAAGTTCCACCAATGATAACAATTATTTCCACTGGTGCTGAAGAGATAAAAATGGGTAGTCAGAGGCTTACCTGGTTAAAGCCAGTGGAGGTGGTGATCAGATGGAGTCCAGTCTCTGAGTTTCCATTTTTTCCTTCAGCGAACCATTCCTGTTGATATTCCCGATTACTAGGTGGTCTTCATGTCATGATAAGATCTGAGAAGCACTTGGTTAAAAACTGCCACTGAAGATAGCTAGGAAAAGTCCCTGAAATCTGAGGGGAGTGAGAGACAAATGGCCATTCCCTCAATAGTGGTTATCTATTCTTGATGGCTGGTTAGAATCACCTGAGGAGTACTACAAAACAAAAAATCTCTGGGGGTGGTATCTATTGGGTCGTCGAAAAGTTGTGATGTATTTTTTCCATGTTTTTTTGTCTCAAAAGTGCGTCATGACTTTTCCGACAACCCAATACATAGAGGCATACCTTGTTTTATTGTGCTTGGCATTATTATGCTTCACAGATGTTGCATGTTTTACAAATTGAAGGCAAGACCTTCCACCAACAAAAAGATTATGACTCGCTTTATTGCGATGCTAACTTTATTGTGGTGGTCTGGAACCAAACTGGAAATACCTCTGAGGCATGCCTGTATTTTATTAACATTCCCCAAATGATCCTATGCCCTGGGAGGGCTGAGAGCCACTAAGGCCATGGCTTGGCAAATGAAGGCCCCTAGGCCAATCAGGTTCAACACCAATTTCTGTAAGTTTTTTCGGACATGCATTTATGACCACTTCTATCCTACAGCAGCAGAGTTCAATACTTGTGACAAGGACTATATGGGCCAGAAAGCCTAAAATATTTACCATTTGGTCCTTTACAGAAAAAACTGGCCAATCCCTGATCCAGATCATTTTCTCCTTTCCCTCCCTTTTGTTAATTCTACTGGTTCCATTAAGAATTGTTGATTGTAGCCTTTTCTAAAAAGAAAAAAGAAGAAAAACTGTTTTTTTGATCCTATATAAAATCATAAAATTAATTGGTATATTAAGAAATTGGAATTAACTGCATATAAAATTTATCTCTGTGGTTTATATTTATTTCTATAAAATGTATTAAACACCTACAAAACAGTATGGTATAATTTTATACCTTTTCCTATTGTCTTATCATTCTGAGGGCACAGAATGCCAAATAACAGGGCATATGATACCAAATTTTAAGTTTGTCTACTGTTTAGTCATTGAACCACTTAAATCCATGTTAATGAATTTATTAACATTTATTATTTGAAAATATTTCACTTAAGACAATATAAAAATATCAAAAGAAAATATTGTGTAAGAGAAAAACCAAATAGTATTTTTTAGTACACACTTATACTGATAAACTTCCAAATCTCCTATAACTATTCTGTATTTGAATTGAAATTTCAGGGTATGTATAATTATTATTTACATATTTCAGGAATCATTGGGTATTTAAGTCATAGTTTCAAGCAACTATTTCATTTTTTTTAAGTTCTTAATTTGAAGTATTATACTCAACTTCTGATTGTAGTGGTCCTACTGCCTCCTATACTACGTGTTTTATTGTAGGAAACAACTGGGGGCTGGGCGGGGGTGGTGGTGGCGGGACGGGTGAGCTGCTTTCTGCGTGGATAGCATAGTTTTTAACTTTAGGAGGCTGAAGCCCTAACTGGATCAGGTCGGTCAGCAGTGAGCTGACCTCTCCTGACTCAGTGGGCTGAAATCAGAGTGAGTCAGTTCTGGGAATTTGTCTAAACCCACAGCATGAGGTTTAAAGAAGAGCAGTGTTCTAGGGTGTTGACTGATGTTCTCAGAAGGAGTGGGGAGAGGGTCCTAACAGGCGGGCAGCCGGAAGCCAGGACTAGGGTGTGGGATCGTCCACGTCCCCCCAGTCAATGCTGATTGGGCCGCTCGTCAGCATCTGGCTCTGCAGACCAGCTGTGTCCTCTCCTGCCTCACGACGCATTCGCCGGTGGCAGCCCTGTGCACAGCGGGAGCGCTCCTCCAGCATTCCACAGACCAGGACCTGGCAGTGCAGAAACACTTCCTGGAAAGACCATAATTATAATGAACAAAAACAGTGAAAACAGCTGTCACGTGTGGGGCACTTTCTCGAAGCCAGACACCATACCAAATGTTTCATATATACCCGGGGTGCCAAAAAAATGCACACACATGACTTGTATTCATCTTTTATTATTGGTATATATTATTACAATTTTAATACAGTTTTTTCCTTTCTTAAAATGTGCATACTTTTTTTTGGCCCCCTCTCTATTATCTCATTTCATCTAAACATCAACCCTTTGAGGTAAGATGTCATCATCCTTGTTTTACAGTTGAGGAAACTGAGAGAGAGGTTAGGGAACTTGCCCAAATTCACACATTTAGTAACATGGCAAACACACTGAGTCCCGTGGGAGACTTAAAACCCCACAGCCATAACTCCTGCAGGGCCTGGAGAGACCTTTGTGAAGACAACATCTAATAACGTTAACATCTTCAACCCTCACATCAAGGTCTGGGAATAACATCAGCTCCCATGCACTCTTGTATAAAATAACAAGTTCTTCCTCCAAGCTTCTCCCTATAAGTCACTTCCCAAAACATGCTGCCTAGTGGAGGAGGGAGACCAGGCTTAGTCATCATGGTTAGCAGTTGTTCTGGAATAGTGATGTAGCTGGAAATGACATCAATACACTTAAATGCAGTATGGAAAGATTGCCGGGCTCTTCAATTTCCTTGTGTTGAAATGTTTCAATGACCCTACTGAAACAAAAAATAAAATACTTCTACCTTAACACACTCTAGCCTCTTATAACCTCCATTTATGTATTTTTTTTTAATGTAGCATATTCAATATGCACACAAATTATTACAACGGTTTATTCATATCTCCTTTTTCTATATGTCCATATTTCTATATCATTTTAATAACTGCTTAATATTGCACTTGTTGATATATCGCAGCCCTGTTTGTTTGGGGGCTTTCTTTTTCACTCCCCTTATAATGATACTCTATAAACACATCCAACAAATCTTGTTTTTCTCTTTTTGCTTATTTATTTTTGGGAAACTGTCAGAATTGGAATTTTTAGATAAAAGAAGATGATTTTATGGTGAGTATTACATACTGTCAGGCACCTGTCCAGAAAGGGTGACAGTTTATACTGTCACTGTATACTTCTTAAAACTTTGCTAGCATTGTGATTTATAATTTTTATAAATTTAATGTGTATAAAATAGTCTTAAAATTGTTGTAATTGGCATTTTAAGTACTATTTTCATGGGACATTTTATTATTTTGTCTTGTCTGTGAATTTTCTATGCATAGTCTTTGCCATGGGATTACCACACAGGCGTTTTCAACTCTAATACCTGCCCACAAGGATTTAAAATTGTGATCATATAGTATTTCCTTTGAACAAGGACAGTTATTTCATCAGCAGGGCGACAGATAATCATGACATTCATGAAGGCGTGAAGCATCTAAATGGCCAGTTTTACAGTATTTTTCATAGAGGTAATGCAGATCCTAATCATGGGCTCGTAGAATGTCAACAATTAGGACAGTAAGCAGGGAGGCTCAGGCCAGGGAGGTACAAAGCTTACCTTATGGTCTTTGCCCACAAACTTGAAGACAGGGACCTGGAAGTGCTTTGCTAGGTGATCCCGTGATGTGTACTGCTTTACTGAGTCATCTGAAATGCAGCTGGAAGTAGGATGGGAGAGCACGTAAGAGCTGATTGCTTAAACAGAGGTGGAAAAACAATCCAGTCCACCGTGTTTGGTCCAAAGAGGCAAACAGGGTGGAGGGAGCTGGGCTGCACTCAAGATTTTTGAGAATGAAAGGAAAATGAAATTCCCTTCTTGTGAAGGCAATTTCAGACACAGCCCTGCTTATTAACACTGTCTGTCCCATCAGCCACTCTCTGTGCCCACAAATGGGGCACAAGGACCTCCTGTTAAGTCCATTCATTGAAGTATTAGCAACAGCAATAACATTGATTTCAAAAATACCGTTTGAAATAAAGATATCTTTGTAAAGCTGTATTTTCATTTGTAATATATTGCAGGAATTCATGTACTTTATTATTGGTTTGGGAAGGCTTTTCTTTAACTAGGTTTCATAAATATTTATGAATACCTAAAAACTTATGGATTCAAGGTTGAACAAACTCCAATTTGTGCATCAAAGAGCTGCATAAAGAACCACGTTTCTTAGAGAATAAATAACTGGTTCTATTGGGGAAAAGTCATTCATCTCCAAGTTGTTTTAATTCCTCTTTTCCCAAATTTAACTCTAAACTGTAGTTTGATTGGGTTTTGGGGTTTTAATCTTAGGTCTACTGCTCAAAATGAATGCCTAGACTCACCTCATGGTTATTAGCTGGGGGGAAAGAAATATTATGAATAGTCCAGGTGAAGCCAAGGTTTAGTGCTGATGTAACTTGGCTCCTTAAAGGTTAAAGGCCAAGGGTCACACTTCTATTTTCTTTTCCATTCTGAATTCCAAACGAACTGCTTTATTCTAAGTGTATTTTCCTTTGTATGGGTACCTAACAGTTCCTGTCTACTCAGCCAGGAAAAAAGTGAGGATCAACTATAAAAGCCTGAGGAACTGGGCTCCATTTGCTTATAGATCACTTTCTAGTTCATTGCTAATTGCTGTTTCAGTGCAGTTAAAAAAAATCTATTAAAATTGTTTAAAAATAAGGCATCTTGACTTGTATTACTACTAGTGTTCCTCTGAACTAAAGATCTAAACATATAGTGTGCTTTCTCTTATTTCTTGTATTTACGTATTCATTTCCCTGAGGTAAAATTCATTTCTATATCTTCTGATTATGTTCTTAAATAAATCCTATTGTACATCTAATCTGTGCAATACACTCTGCTGGGTGCTGCAGAGGGTATAAAGATGAATAATATGGTCTATGAAATCAAGGAATTTATAGTCCAATATTTATAATAATAATAACAACATGATACTAAAATGGCACTTTCATCTAAGTGTCAGCATTTTCCATTTATTTTTATCTAAAAATACTAGGGCATTGGGGAATTGAGAATGAAAAAATAAAATTAAAGAGCCGGCCAAATGACTCAGTTGGTTAACAGCTCGCTTAAGAGTGTGAGCTCTGAGCAACAGGGTCACCGGTTTGATTCCAACATGGGCCAGAGTTGAGCTGCTACTGAACTGCCAACAGGTGGCAGGATGACTCAGCTAAAAATAAATAAATAAATAATTAAATTAAATTAAAGTAAAATAATTGAGTTGTGCTTACCATGTGTAATACACACCGGATTTCAAAGCCTTAGCAGGAAAAAGAATGTAAAACATCTCACTAATAACTTTTTTATTGATTAACTGTTGAAATTACAATATTTTGGAGAAATTTGGTTGAATAAAATATACTATTAGATTTTTAAAAATAAATTGAAAATATTATTTTTCTTTAAAATGAGGCAGAAAGAGCTGTCCTGGGTAACACATTATAGAACAGAAGCCAGGACAAATTCTGGCTTTTGATTTGGTGTTTGCTGTAATTAGACAATATTACTAGCTAGCTCTGTCAACTTCACGTTCATGAGCTAAAAGAAAGGAAATGGTATATGATAATCCAAAGAAACTGATTACCCAAAAGTTGTCCAATATTTGATTTAGGAATTCAATATGTTTCTTTTTCTGGAGATTAACTTTCTAATTCTACTTTGCTTAGGTTCATATTAAATTATTTTGCATTCTCAGAGCATATGCCAACTAAATCTAGAGGGAGGTGAACCAGATGTGTTAAATATCAGGGGAAACCAGCTTGATTTAAATTTAAGATGAGGACAATGAGTCATTAAACAATTTATAAATGTAAGTAAACTGCATTATGCTTATTTTAGGGCAGTAGACTATTATGATAAATGCTTATTCAGTAATTCATTGGGGAACAATTCAGTGACCCTTTCTATAGGTTAGGCATTAAGGAGGAAGGAGACGGCAGGAAGGTTTTAGTTCGGGTTGGAAGAAATTAGGGAAAGCTTCAAGGAGGAAATAAACCTACTGAATCTTGAAGGACCAATAAGAATCAGACAGGAAGGAAAAGGGAAGAAGACTTCAGGCAAAAGACTTACAGGCGCAGAGTCAGGAGGGGTATAAGAAACAATTGAGTTGGGTAATTGCCAGTAGCTCCCTTTGGCGTGAATAGAAACTGCAGAAGATAGAGGTCAGAGGGTGAGGCACAGTGCGCCAAACTGAGAACTGGATTTTATCTTGAGGGATTATCTCATATGAACCATTATTGTACTACCCATTATTACACTGGAGATGGGATTATTGGCCTGTTTACTAAGTAGGCTTACACAGCTGTGTTTTTGAGTCCTTGCCTCTGCTTTTTAAGCATTTTAATTTCTCCCACAGCTTTCCCCAGCCCCCCTGCTTTGCATGTGCTAAGGGCTGGAAAATTAAATAGCACAGCTTCTTAAAACTGTCCAAAATAAAAGATATAGTCCTTAACTGAGGGTCTAAATAATGAATATATAAATAAACTTTATAAGCTTTTATTGAGATTGCAGGTTACATGTTTTCTCAGTAACTGAGTTACGATTATACATTCATTTTTGCAAAAGGAAATATGAGGGGCAAGATACATCTCTTAGTGTGAAAGAAATGTTCACTGTTTTGATTATGTACATTGTATGCCAATAGTACTTCAATAAATCTGTAAGAAAAAAATTTAAAAGGAACCCAAATCCACTCTCCTTCAAAAAGTAAACCCATTCCCTAATCTACTTAACGTTAAGTATGTGACTGAAAAAAAAAAGAAATAAAAAATGATGCTTCTACTTTTTCATTTTAATACTTTCTGGAGATCACTTTAAGATGTTAAGAATTCCAAAGATCTATGCATCCCTGTGAGGCCTATTATTGGCCTTCCAAAGCAGCTCACAGTGACACATTTTTCACATTCTGAAAACATGCTAAGGAGATGACAAGAATCTAAGGCTAGAAGTGTTCCTGCTGGGAAAGTTAAATTTACTATTAAAAAGTTTTCATCAGGGATGTAAATGTGAATTTTTTCCTTTTGACTGGATACCCAGGGATCCTGCGGAGCTGAGAATTGAGAGTTGAGATTTAGGAGGCTGTGTGAGGAAGCTGTGTTAGGCTGTCCAGGTGAAAGATGATGGGGGCTGGAATTAAGTCAGTAAAAGTGGAATACAGAGAATTAGGTTGAGGTATTACTATTCTTTTTTTTTTTTTTTTTTTTAAAGCCTTCTCAATTGATCCTAACGTGCTTCAGGGTTTGAAAATCACAGTGCAAGAGATTGGTAGCAGCAGGCGAAGGTTGCCTGTAGTGGGAGATCTGGAGAAGTAAAAGCAAAGTTGAAATTTCAAAGGGTCTATTAGGCAAATTAGAGAAGGGTATGAACTGGAGGCTCACTTGTGGGGCTCTTACTAGACCACTTTCCTTTTATTAGGGGCAGATCCTGACTTCACATGAGATATGTCCCACCTGACACTGAGAATAGAGAAGAGATGTTACTATGGGTCTGGAGTTTTGAGTGTGAATATCCTGGGAGTGGAAGCAATGGGTGTGACAACTGCTGGGCTTTCAAAGATACCTTGAGACATGTGGTTCTCAATCCAAGGAACCTTTGGAAATATGGAAATCTCCTTTGTATAAAACAAGCAAACAAAAACAAACCTGCTTGATCTTTCTTCTCCTAAAATCTACCAAGTATTCTCTCTCCTTCACACTGAACTGAAAAGAGGAGCCTACGTTTGCTGCTTCCACTTTCTCATCTCCTCGTACTGCTCAGCCCCACCTGGCCCTCATGCCCTACGCTCTCTGAACAGGTTAATCAACTCTATAGTTTTGACCATAACCAGGGGTGATTCTCTGTCTTTTATCTTTAGTCCTGACTTTGTTCTTGGGTCTCATTGATACACATTTCCAGCTGCCCACTGAACTCTTCCTATGCATCCTTGGGCAATTTCATTCAATATTATTACTTAGACTGATCATCTTCAATATTTTCACTTCACATCTGCTTTTCTACCTATATTCATTGATCTTGGTTCATGGCATCTCATTAGTCATCCGAGCGAGGCCCCTTAGAGTTATTTTTCATTCCCCTCTCCATCGCCAATTTTTACCTCCACAATGTAATAAATGGTTTCTGAACTAATTAAGAGTTCATGAGGATGCTGTGCCATTTTAGGAAATGACTGCATATGCTTCTGCACTTAGAGGTCAGATGTAAGTTGGGAATAATAAACCATGTAAGCAGCATAATTACCCATCCTGGATAAGGTAGTACTTCAGGATCTCATCGATCTTGGAAGTTGGGGTGGCAAAACAGCTCTCCACAAGGCTTTCTAAGCCATTCACATGCACCAAGGGCTCGATGCCAAAGTACAGGGAGTCTCGAAGTTTGAGGGTGGGCAGAGCTTCCTGGTAAGGCTCTTCAAACTCATCGTCCTTGAAGATCTCCAGGGTGAACGGGAAGATTCCATGACTGCGGCTCATGATTTCCAGTGGGGTGTTTCGAAGGTTGGGAACGTAGCCTTCGGAAATGGTGTACAGGCGCGGAAACTCACAGGCCACAGGGATCAGCAGCTTGCTGGTTCGGATGATGATGTCCCCGCTGCTCCCTGGGGTCTGCTTGGGTAGACCTGTCACAAGATTGCTTGCCACTATCTTGTCATTCACCACCTGAGCCAGGCCAGGGTGAGAAGAGAAAAGAGATTTTATTTCTACAAAGTTCCCGCCCCCCCCCCCCCCACGTCTTAAGTATAACAATCTCCAAACCTTAAAACACACATTAGAGATTTGGTTGCTGAAGCCTTTTTTTTTTTTTTTCTTTTCATCCTACTTCATGGTCAATCCACACATTGTTCTGGAATATTATTCAGAAAACCTGAGCTATGCAGAATCAGCAAATTCAAAGCTCTGATGTTTTAGAAAAGAACAGCTTCTGTCTATTATTTTTTTTCTGTAATCCTAGACCCGGTGATCCAGCTGCAGGCTGACCTTGTGCTGAACTCACCCTCACACAGAACTCAGCTGTCACATTTATGCACATAATTGTCAATTCTTTATCTCCAGCCTCATCTATCATCTCTCCTCATCCAGGAACTCCGACTCATCATGAGGCATTTCCATTTGATTATCCACAGACGTAATAAATAAAACTTGCCAAAGTGAGACCATCTACTTACTCCTCAAATATTCCTCCCATGTATCACCCCAAGTCTAATCAGCCCTCTGATCTTCTCTTAGTCAGATTCAATAAATTAGTATTTGTTTAATCAAATGATTGCAAGGGTCTCTGCACTGATCTCCGGGACCAGGTCCTCTTTATCCTACCCGTCTTGCACACTGCTGATTTCATCATGACAGTGCCTGCTTAACCCCATGTCTATGGGATCAAGCCCAAACACCTCACCCTAGCACACAAGGCAAATATGCCCCCATCTATTTTTCCAGTTTCCTTTTCCAGTGTGAACTTCTTGTCAGCCAGGCTGCATTGTGCATTCACCTCAGCATAAGCCTTAAGTATTTCTATCTCTGGGACTTGCTCAGTTGTCTCCCATCTGAAATGCCCTTTCTTTCCTCTCTGCCTATATAAACCACACACAGGCTTCCACCCCAGTTCGAGTCCTATTTGTCTTGTGGGGTCAGTGTTTATCCCTTTCTGGCCTCCTATAGCACCTGTCATCTGGATCACTGTCTCTTATTTATATTTTGTATGTATTGTCATCTCAATACTACTGTGTATGTTCCTAAAAATCAGGCATCTTATTTCATATATCCCTCAGACTCCCCAGCACAGGGCTGTGCACAGAGGCTTGGATGAAAGTATAAACTTTTTACCTCCACCTGATTCAATGCTTGAACTCATTTGCTACCCCATAAATGGACCACCATCTATATCAGTTGCTTTCTTCAAGTGAAATAATTGGTACTGATGCTGATGCACTCAGGAAAATGTCTACATGTATTGGAGAGATGGGGCTATTTGAGAACAGAAATAGCAGAATTCTTCTTAACGTCCCATCCTCACAGAGCCAGGACCACAGCAGATGGTCAATAACACATTTGTTAAATGAATGGCGAAGGATTTTTTTGAATTCCACTCTTTCAGGGAAATATTTCACCTAGGACAGATGCCATACCACATACCTCTGTCAACTACCTCCCCAATAACTGCCTTTGGGTTATTTCCCAGTGTCCTCCACAAGAAACCTACATCGACCACTGTGCCACAGGTCTTGAGAGAGAAGACGATGTTGACGTGGGTGCCGTTGGATACTCCTCGGCAGGAGGTGTTGGTCAGGAAGAGCTCTAGCCCGCCGACCAGGTCCCTGGGGATGCTCACCTCAATGGTATCTGACTTGCACAGCACCGGGACTGCGGCACAAAGGGGCCATTGTTAGAACCGGGAAGCCTGGAATGGGGAGCAGGGTAAAGCAGTCTTCTAGGAGAAAGCATTTCATCCCCCACACAACTTGAGCTTTTTGTTCTACCCTCGAGGAAATCGGTGAGGTTGGTGAATAAAACCAGGACTCTTAACACCCCAGGCTGTGGTCAAATAATGCTCCTGAGATATATCATTCCCGAATGAGGAAATACTGTGTTCAAGTTTCAGTTCAACAGACGTTTATTTCAAAGTGTGGCTAGCATAACTCCATGAACTGAAACACCCAAAAGATTAACTTTTAGCACAAACACAATTTATTGTTAATACAGAAAAAGTACTGCTTTGATATAGTCTTAAATTATATAATGGCGCTGCTTTGACTTTACTGTTATAACAGCCCCATAAAACAGAGGTAATAAAACCAGTGTTAGTGCACTTGGGGAAGAGTTCCAGGTTGTCCTTGCATTGGTTCAGTAAACCATAAACACTGACTATAAATTCTGTTTTAACTTAATATAAAAAAGATTGCTTTTCCTTAGCTTTTCCATGCTCACTTCTTTAGACTCTACAAATACCCTAAAAGGAATACTTATGGGTACTGTCAGGTAATATGTGAAGACAATAATATTTGAGGATATATCATAACAAATGGTATAGTAAACAGAAATCAGGGGAAGTTGCTCATTAAATATTTGGTGGGTGAATAAATTAATATTCTGGATATAAAAAACTAGATTTCCAGGAAATAGTTCTCAGAGATTGTTGATGCTCATATTGTGAGTGTAGGGAGAAGAATCAGTTTTCAAGGGCTTTCAATTTAGTTTCACAACCCATTTATCCATTAGAAAAGAGAACTGCATCAATGTCTTAGACTTCTAAATTGAGTATTAGTTATACTACGAGTAATAGAAATTTAAGAAAAAAAATCAAAGGTAAAAAGCAAAGGAAACCATATGATTCGCAATCCTATTTCTCGGCATTTATCCAAAAGAACTAAAAACAGGATCTCAAAGAGATATTTGCATACTCTTGTTCATAGCAACGCTATTCACAATAGTTAACAGGTAGAAGCAGCCCAAATGGCCATCAAAAGATGGCTGGATAAACAAAGTGTGGTGTACACACACACAGGAATATTATTCAGCCTTATCAAGGAAGGAAACCTGTCACATGCTACAACATGGATGAACCTTGTGGACATTAAGCTATGTGAATAGGTCAATCACAAGAAGACAAATACTGTATGATTCCACTTGTATATGAGGAATCTAAAGTAGTCAAGTTTATGGAAACAGAAAGTAGAATGGTGGTTGCTAGAGGCTCGGGGAGGGGAAAATGCTGAGTTGTTTAATGGGTATAGAGTTTTAGATCCGCACGATGAAAAAGTTCTGGAGGTGTTGCACAGCAATTTGAATATACTTAACACTACTGAGCTATATATTTAAAATTGATTTAGATGTTATATTTTATGTTATAGATATTTTTTTACTACCATTTTTTAAAAAGCAAAGGAGAATTAATTAGCTTTTTGGTAATCTTTTCTTAGATATCTCTTTTGAGTATTGATTCCAGAGTGAAAATTTAGGGATCCACTTCTGGAAGAGCTGGTGTTCTGAAAGATGAGGATCTGGGCACATCTGGGTGAGGAAGGCAGGGAGACTGGGGTGGGAGAGGGGAAGGAGTATGAATCAGAGTAGAGGTGAAGCCCGGGCATGTACTACCTTGGCAAGTGTGGTTATCCTCAGACAGCACCAAGCCCCGGGGACATTCGCACTGATAGCCCTTCTCAGACACGAGGCAAGAATGGCTGCAGCCGCCATTGTTATTGTGGCATCCTTCAATGTCTGCAATAAAAACCAAAAGAAAAGGGAACAATCTTGGGGCCCTATTCCCCAAATATTCTGGTTCTTGGGATGACACTTTGCATCAGGGATTATACTTCACTCATCACAGTATCACTGGGGCCTAATCCACTCACTAAGACATGTAGGGAAGCCCACCAAAACTATTTATTAAATGTGATAGTTACAAAGCACAGTCTTAGAACATCTACAGCTCAACTCACTTAAACTGGTCATTTTCTAGAATGCTCTTCAACCTGGATTTGGCTGTTTTTTCTCATAGTTATACTATGTTAGGGGGGAAGAAGACCCAAAAGTCATTTCTTGTTTTTTTTTTTTTTTTTTTGAGGGCAATGTCACTGGCCCTCATATGTGGGACCCGAACCGGGGCCGCTGGCCTCCCAAGCCAACCAGCACCCAACCACCGCACCACTCGGTCAGCCCCAAAAGTCATTTTTTTAATTGCTTTAATACTTAATTTACCCAATTCAAAATTTTATAGAGTGTTAATGATGTAGAAAGGACTGACCGAATATAAATTTAACTGGACCAGTTAGATGGATCAGAGTTATTGCCAGTTGGTTGCCTAACCAGCCCCTCTTCTCAATCTCTATGAATAACAGCACTGGGGATACATATCTTGGGCTGACAGCACACTATAAAAATGAAACCTGGACAAACACACTAAGAGAGTCCACTCAGTCAAGCTCTTCTACATTCCATTTAGAAGACAGTTTTTTTTTTGTTTTGTTTTGTTTTGTTTATTAATTGGGGAATTGGGGGAGGGAACAGCATTGGGGAATCAGGGAAGGGGAACAGACAAGTTGCTGTCCTTTTGTTCTTCAGTCTAGTTGTGGAGGACATTGCTTCACTGGCCCATGTTGGTATTGTGATCATTGTAGAAGGCAGTTTTTTAAAGTTTCCTTTTTAAAAGTTTGCATTTTCAAAAAGCATATCAATCAAATGGACAAAAAGGAAAAATATTCAATTGAAAATTGAAGAAACTATCATGTGATTTCATAGTTAGCAGAGGAAAAATAATGACCTTTGTAGGCTCTGGACATTATCTTCTAATCAGGGCTCATCAAACTCTGGCCTGTTACATGTTGTTGTAAATAAAGTTTTATTGGTAAATAGCCATGCCCATTCGTTTACCTAGTGTTTATGGATGCTTTCTCATTACAAGGGCAGAGTTGAATAGCTTTAACACATTCCATATGATCCACAAAGCCTAAAATATTCACTATTTGGCCTATACAGAAAAAGTTTGCTGACTTCTGTTCTAGAGGTAAGATAATAAACGGAAATGCTTTCAAATTTTTTGAGATGCTGAAGGAAAGATATAAGCTGATTTCCAGTTCTTTGGAACATCAGTAAGTTAACTTGAATCAGTTTTTGTGAAACATATAAAGAGAATAAATTTGCAATGAATTAATCTTTGCAAAATGTAAGAGAGATTAGGCTATCACCTGTTCATAAACCTGTGTAATTAAAAAGACTACAGCTTCCCTATGGGTTTTTGACATAGGTAAAAATGATATATAACAGTATAGAAGAATGTATAAAAATATTCTATTAAGATGTTACAGTCAACATTAATAGGACATTTTTCTTTCCCTTAAAAATGATCTTCCCTAAGTCTAATTTCCCTGGGTCTCAATTTTGATATCTGTAAAATAAGGGTTGGATTGGGCCGGCCGAGTAGCGCGGTGGTTAAGTGCTGGCTTGGGAAGCCAGCGGCTCTGGTTTGGGTCCCACACATGAGGGCTAGCGACACTGCCCTCAGGAAAAATAAATAAATAAATAAATAAATAAATAAATAAATAAATAAATAAATAAGGGTTGGACTACATGTTCACTCAGGGGCCAGGTCTAAAATTGCAAAGCACAAAATAAACTGAAATTCTAAGTTGGCTTAAAGGATTTAAGTCTCTTACGAGGATACACCAAAACGTTTAGAATGGATATATACCTGGCAAGTGTTACTGAGGGTCATTTTAGTTATCTTTCTTTTATTCCTCTGTATTTTCTTCTATGAACATAACACTTTCAAAACAAATCAATAAATATTTCTTTAAAATTAAAAAGAGCTTTTTATTGGGGCTGGCCGAGTGGTGTGGTGGTTAGGCACTGGCTTGGGAGGCCAGTGGCCCCGGTTCGGGTACCACATATGAGGGCCAGTGACACTGCACTCAAAAAAAAAAAAAAAAAAAAGAGCTTTTCATTTTTAAAAAGATGTAATTATCTAACAGATTAGCTACAGAAGCAAATATGTTTGGACTATCACTAAAACTTAAGGATTACAAATATGAATCTTAATCACAAAGTATAACTCATATACAAATTTTATCTTCTGCTAAAATATTCTTACTATGATTATTAGGTTTTAAAATTAATGAGGATTAATTGTAATATTTCCAATAAAATTTTCATGAATTATTACAAATGTTCCTCATGGAACATTTTATTAATATTCAAATATGCAAAGACTACTGTATAAAGTAATTAAGATTTAAGAAGGATTCAGGACATTACTCTTAGTCAATAAAATTTAAAGTACATTTTGTCTTTTGCTTAGGAACAGTAGTTAATATTCTGGTAAATGGTCCCTCAGTTAATAATGCAAACTTTGTTGTATGGAATAAATTGTGGACACTAACCATAATTTTTCTTTTGTAAGCAATATTATAACTCTATTATGCCACATATTCAATTATCCTGTGGGACAAATCACATATCCTCTATAAATAGTAATAATTAAGCTATTTATTTCTTCATATAATTTGCAAAGAGTTGGTGTTTTTCCCCTCAATTTTCAATGTCATGAGATTTAGGCTTATTAAAGCAGAAGTGATGAAATTTTAGTTGTGATATTTGCAAGGGCAAATGTGCCTTAGAGGAAGGACATTATCTAAGTTTCATATAATAATAGCAAACAATTTCCATTTCAATTATTTGACATACATCACAAATTCTTTTTATTACTTACTTGTATAAAATGTATACAGCAGCTCTGCTATTAAAAATACTTTTACTGATCTCCAAACAATGTATTAATCTCCAATAAATGCAAAGCACATATGAAGAAAAAAATGACTTCATGTAAACCAGTTTCCCAAACTTCTAAGAAAGTAAGACATTTATGGAACTTGGTACAAAACAGAAACTCTAAGGCCCATCCAGCTCCACTGAAGCAGTCTCCAGGACAGAGGCCTGGAAAGGGCCAGCTTTAAAAGCACCCAGGTGGTTCTCCTCGGCAGGGATGTTTGAGAAACATTGCTGTAAACCATTGGGTATACTGACTGCCTCTATTGCCTCTATTGCCTTGCTGTTCCAGGTGTGCTCCTTGGAGCCTCAGCACAGCTGCCACCTGGAAATTACATAGAATGAAATATCTTGGCCTGATCCCAGACCTACTGAATCAGAATCTGCATTCTAACAAGATCCCAGGTGATTCGTGGGCACCTGAAAATTTGAGAAACACTGACTACTGATATTTATTTTCCAAATTCAAATGTGGCTCTCTGCCTCTTGTGAAATGCAACATCTCCCTCCTGTGAAATCTTGGAGACAAATTCAGCACCGAATTCTGTTGCAAGCATTTTCCATTATGATGAACCTCTTCTGTTGTTTCTCTACACACACAAACTGTTATTCTAACGCTGGGCAGTTCCATGAACATCAGAGAAGAAAGCAATGGCTTATCCTGGGCTCTTCATTTGAATCCTTTCTTAACCATTCTCACCTTCACAAGTCTTGCCATCACTTCTCAGTGTGCGGCCAACTCCACACCCACAGCGATATGAATTTTTTAGGTTTACACAGATCTCACTGCAGCCACCGTTGTTTTGCTCGCATTCATTTTCATCTGGAGATGAGAAACCACACTGTTTACATACTGCTGAGCAAGTCAATCTTTTCAACCCCTTTAGCAGAATCTCCACATATTTTTCAGATCCTGTTGATACGCTTTTCCACAGCCCAAATCCCTTGCTGAGATCCAGTATAATCGCTTCTATTAACCTGAGCTTCTCAGCCAAGTTATTTGTACATCTACCCTCTGCTGGACTGGAAGGCACCTACTTGTTGCCAATTACCCCCGAGGGTGAAGCGGTAGGGAAAAGAAGTTCCTTTTGCTACCTGGGTTCACCTATTTATTTGCATTGATGAATCTCACTTTGTCCAATGAGTTCCTGAAGATTTGCAAAATAAATACAAACTTATAAATCAAAATGTGTTTTAAATACATTAAAGGAACTTACATTGCAGAATAAACTATCTGACAAAAGTTTTGAGGCCGTCTTCTGTCATAGCGTGAAAAACTGCTGTCAAAATTTCTTTTAAAAATTGAAATATTCCCACATTGTGCTTAAGCCATGATTGTTAAGTCATTTTAAGAATCTGATGAAAGATAGGGATTCTTGTCATTAAAAAAATGCACAATTGGCAACAAATATCGACCCCCTTCCTTCTACAAACAAAGGAGAGGAAGTTTGGGAGCTAAATTTGTTATGGCGTGGATATAGGACCTAAGCCAGGGACTGGGGTTTAAACACCCATGAGGTGACAGGAAGTGTGGCCTTGGGCCAAGGAGAGGAGGTGAGCTGGAACAAAAGGTATCCAGGGCCCTGGCAAAGATATCCCCACAATGAAATGGGGAATAGAACCTTTCTCTGAGGCCCCAGGAAGCAGTAAGGGAGATCTCTGCCTGAGGCTGTAGGAGAGAAAAAGCCCCAAAAGCACCAAGTCTGGCCCTGTCAGGGCTGAAGAATGAACTGATACTTTCACATGGTCTGGATATTGAATCCGAGAAATTGATGTAAAATTTGGCCCTTGCTGGTGGAGCTTCTGTGATACCTGATAGAAACATCTGAAAAGCTGCTCTGTAGTAAAACTTCCACAAACCAGGTGATAAGAGTGGAGCCCCAAAGGAAAACAATTACACCAGGAGATGGTTTTCCATAAACATGAGGAAATGATCCGTTATAAGAGAGAGCTGGCAAGATAACAAACAGGAGGCTTTGAACAGGAGATGAACACAATAATCCAGAAAAATCCATAACACAAAGACCTTAAAACAATCACCAAACAGATATAAGAAAGGATAGTAACCAAAACAAATAAAGTGTGTAAACGGACAAGGCAGAATTGAAAACAAACAAAGAAACGTAGAACTTAAAAATATAGTCAATAAGATTAGAATCTACATGGGGCCCCTACTGCCTGAAAAGTGGATCTTAGAGGAACGGGCAGCAGTCCTGGGTGTGGCCACACCAGCGCTGGGCCCAGGCTTCTGTTCCAAACCTGAGTGCTTACCTTAGGACTGATTTTTTTATGTGAAGGAGATATAAACTTCTACATATATTGTTATTTGGGGAATTGTTGTTATTTGTAGTCTAACTTAGATACTACGCCCCAGCAATTCCACTTTCATGGGTTTGCTCTATAGAAAATTGCACATAAGAGGTAAGTTATCATTTTTATGTTAATTGCAACAGCAAGCAAAACAGTGGTAGACATTGTTATGGGTACATACATAAATAATAGAAGCACGAAAACAGGGACCAGAACACGCACTAACTTCAACACAGAGAGGACCCCAGAAGTTGACAGAAGAAAATAAGAGGGAGTGGGCCGGCCGAGTGGCGCATTGGTTAAGAACTGGTTTGGGATGCCAGCAGCCCCAATTCGGATCCCACATATGAGGGCCAGTGACACTGCCCTCTACAGCTAACAACAGCTCCACCTGGAGCTGGGCTGTGTGAGCCCCGGTGATGGTGTAGGCTGCAGTCCCTGCTGCAGTGGGCTGCCATAGGCTACAGTGAGTGGCTGGCAGCCAGCGTGAGCGGCTGGCAGCTAGCATGAGCTGCCAATAGCCATGGTGAGTGACCATCCAGAGGCCGGCAACCGATCTGCCTCATCCGGGAAGAGCGTAATGATGATACCAACATGGGCCAGTGAAGCAACGTCCTCCACAACTAGACGGAAGAACAAAAGGACAGCAACTTGTCTGTTCCCCTTCCCCGATTCCCCAGCGCTGTTTCCCTCACCCAGTTCCCCAATAAAATCTTAAAAAAAAAAAAAAAGAAAAGAAGAAGGAGCGAGAGGACTTTACTTGCATCTGTAAAATTTTATTTTTTTAAAAAAAGGAAGAAAAGTTTAACTACAGTCAAATCTGGGTAAATGAGTGTTATATTATTTACCTATACTCTTCCATAATTTAAAATAAATAATTAAAATTTTATTTCACTAAAAGAAAAAAAACAAGAGAAAATGGACACATGCAGATAAACACAAAACTTTGCCTCTAATTTCAGAGAATTCATGATCCACTGAAACTGATAGAAGAGACCCCAGGTAGGAACTGGGGGGCTTTTCCCTATGTACTGGTAGGCAAAGATGTCCAAGAGATAAATTGTTAAGCAAGAGACATGTACGGTGTGTGTGATACTCGACCTTCGGTGTAAAAAAGGGCAATAAGTAAATGTACATATTTTCATATCTGCCTGAGGAAACTCTGGAAGCACACACAAGAAAATAATACAAGAGTTTACTTGATATGGGGTAGGAGGGAGGAAATAGAACAAATAGGTGACAGAGAGCTGGACATTTCACTGTATACCTTTCATGCTATTTAATTTGGGAACCATTTAAATATATTACCTATTCAAAAGTTGTATTAAAATAAAGGCAAAGAAATAAATGAATTAGACTTATCATAGTATTCACATCAAAACATATTATAAACATCTAATTGCAATGTTGTACACCTGAAATTAATATAACATTGTATGTCAGTTATATTTTAAATATTTTTTTTAAATGAATGAACATGTCCTGCCTTAAAATGAAGCCAAATATTTTCTAACAGATGTGTGTGTGTGTGTGTGTGTGTGTGTGTGTGTGTAGTGTGAGGGGTGAGGAGAGATTATAGGAACCACTATCTCCCGCACCCCAAACTTTTTAGCAATAAATCATAGTCAAAATGGACCATGCAAAAGCCCTAACAACTGTATCAGGAGGGCCTACGCATGCTCCATAAGATGGTCAGGGGGCTTCGTGTAGGAGACTGAAGAACAAAAGCTTTTCTAAAATAAGAAGCCATTTACATCCCTTTCACCCTAATCCCCTATCCCATCCTGAACTTGTTACTGTCCTTCTTGAGAAGATGTGAGACAGTCCTCCCCTTTCTTACTAGACTTGTTTTTAATCAATTTGAGTTTGAATACAAGAAGATTTCTAATATTAAAGAGAGAAGAGGTGATTTTCAATCCTGGGTTTTTCAACTCTATTTTCTTGCAGTTATAAACAACAAAACACGTATACAATTAGACAACTCTGGATTTCCTACAAGTAATCTGAATTCTCTTTCTTACTACTCAGAGAAACAAACATTATATTAGTGAAGCTGTAGGAATATGTCCTTAGATACTTACAGACTCAAGCTATCCAATAGAAACAAAAAGCAAGCAACATGTGGAATTTAAAATTTTCTAGGAGTTATATTATACATTTTGTTAAAAGAAATTGGTAAAATTAATTTTAATATATATTTCATTTAATCCAATATGTCTAAACTATTTCATTTCAATATATAACATTAAAATCATTGAGATATTTTTCAGTTTTTAAAACTAGTCTTCAAAATCTAGCATGTGTTTTATACTTAGCATGTCTCGATTTGGATACTACATTTTCATGAGAAGTACTGGATCTATATTTAAACAGAATCATAAACTTTATAGTTGCTTACTCAAGTTGTCTGAAACATTTTCAGTTTTCCAATGACTGAATCAAGTATCAGTTTTTAAATTTAAATTATGTAAAATTAAAGTTCAATTTTTCAGTCACATTAATCACATTTCAAGAGCTCCATAATCATACATGGCTAATGGCTCCTGTATTGCACAGCACAATTCTACACTGTCCCTAAACATTATGTATTTTTAAACATATAAGTTATTATACATAAGAAATATATATAAAATTTTTTTACATATAAATTTGGCTTAAGGCTTTCATTATGAACTAAAAAGGCAAACACCACTCCAAGTATTGAGAGACAAACTGGAAAAGCCATGGCGCTCTGAGTCAGGAAGACTTTTTTATTTGTCCGTTTGATCTTAATAGCCTATTTCTAGGTCAGGATTAGTTTCTTACCAAAGCATGTCTGCCTGTCAGGGCCTAGCACGGTTCCTGGAGCACATGTGCACTCGCTGGTATCCAAGCAGACACCATGGCAGTCCTCATCGCAGATGTCATAAAAATCTGTAGAAGGATAAAGATGACCTTTTGTGAGGGGCGAGGGCCAGAGGACACTCTCATTCATGAGAGAGTCTCATGAGTTCAATCATGGGGTACAAGTGTCTAGGCAACATCAGAGAATTCTCATTGTTCAGGGCTTATATAGACCCAGTGGAAAGAGATACTACCCAGGGATATCTTTTGTCATTTAGATCAATGATTCCCAACTTCAGATCCATAGGCCCTTGGGTGTCCATGGAGTTTCTGCAAATCTAACACATCACCAAACATGTGCCATAGACTAAATAAACATTATCTCATACTCTTATACATACTCTATGTTTTAAATGTTTACTGATTTTGATGGGATTGATAACACAAAAATTCATTTGAAAGTATTACTGACCTCATGTAGCTGCTTTCCATTATACATCGTTAAAAAAAAAAATCAGTGGATACTGAGCACAGTGCTACCACATGGATATTTGATATATATCTTTAAAAGGGGTCCTCTGAGCAGCTCCCAGGCAGCCACATGGAAAGCAGCCAACTGTGCATTGACTCTTGAAGGGCAGAGGCCACCTGTGGTCCCAGAGCCCAGCACAGAAGGAGACATGTCTTGGGTTCTAGACATTTGTGTGAGTTTACTTTTGCAAACTTCTCCATCTGGGGCACTTTCTCCTTCATCCATTTCCTGTTTGACAGACACAGTAGGAGCTCAAAAAAATATTTGTTGATAAAGTATATGTGTTCGACTAATGAAGATATGATTCATATTCGTTCCAAGAGCCATCATATATAAATAGCACTGACAGAAAAATAATAAGAGCCAAGCCAAGGCAAAGAGAATTTTGAAGAATGAGAGGATATGTCCCCTGATGAGAGCACCACTCTGGGGGAGGGGACATGAGAGCTTCTAAGAAGTAAAGGAAGAGAGTTAACATTTGTTGAACACTTGCTGTGTATGAAGTGCTATACACACAATAAATGAGATTTAATCTTCTAAAATAAAATAAAATAAAATATGTTCTCCATACTCAAAAATGTTGGAAATCTATTATTTAGACAACCTAAATCAACATTTCATTTTCCAATGTTTTGTTTAAATGGACCAAAGACAAAATCAAAAGAGCTGATTAAAGTCTTAGCTCCTTTCCATTTCTATTCTCCAAGAATTTTTCAGAAATCTAAGAACAGACCTCTGAAATCACAATCTGGAGGGACCTGTGGCTCTAAATCCATGTTATTCTGACTCTGAGACACTACCATAACTGAATTTCATATGGTGGTTCTCTCTTTGATGTCTTGTGTGGGGAGGATAAAAAGCACAGGAAAGGTACTCACAACCACAGTACACATGAAAGCAGACGCTGGGCTTGGTCAGACGATACACATAGTAGCCTCCAGGGCAAGCCTTGACCTCCACCGTGGTGTTCCAGAGGCAGCAGTTCCCATTGAAGCTTGCACAGGCCTGGCGTTGCACGATGCCATCTCTTTCTAGAGGGTGGCTCCCATTGAGCCAGACAGGTGCATGGGTTCCACAGTGGTTTTCTGGTATGCAGAAGGTGGGCATGGCGTCCCCTGCCATGCCCGTGAAGCGGTACCACTCCCCATCCACATGGTTATCACATAGAGGTGCACTTTGAGACTCATCCAGTTGGTGGTCAGTGTTCCTCCAGGGCTCATTCAGACTGATGTAAGCAGAACAGGGATCTAGGGCTGGGAGCGAAAGGGACACCTCAGAGACACCTTGTGATGTTTCAGATCACAGAGACAACAGCCCAAGTCCATCTACTTGGTCTTGCATGTTGATCTTTTTGGGTTCAGAAAGAAATAATCTAAACTCCCCAAAAGTTAAAGATTCCCTAAGTGGTCTTCAACATGTTTCACAAAAGCCTTTTACAAAATTATTTCAAATCTCTCTAAGATTTAGAGTTGGCATTGGGCTAAACTTTTTATCCAGAGTAATCATTTGATGAAAGGATAATTGTTCAGACTGAGGGAGGTTAGAAGTACAGTTTCAATGAAGTCTGCTCTGTGTTCATACCTGGAGGCTACACTTTATGAAAGGAATGTGTTCATACCTGGAGGCTCCACTTTATGAAAGGAATGATACACTTGGTGTCCAGAGGAAGGTGACCAGACTTAGAAGGGGGCCTAAAATTATTTACTTGGGAAGAAGCTAAGAGCTATAGTTTGGAGAAAAGAAGACTGAGAAGAATATCACTTTTCAAACATCTGGAACAGGCTTGTGGAAGAGGAGTTAGGTGTCCTCTTATGAGAACAAGAACAAATTGTTATGGAGAAGCACATTTCGTTCAGCTATCCAGTAATGGAAAGGCGGTGTCACAGCGTGGAAATCTCCTCATCTCTGGAAGTTTTCAAAAGTATTTGGAGGGTCATTTGTAAGCAAGATTATAGATGAAATTTTGCACTGGTGTGAAGTTTGACTTGATAACAAATGTGTAAAACTCATTCCACTGAAAAGGAAAAGGCCTTTGGCACATGCCAGCTTTGAAATACACAGAATTCTGGCAAGTAGTTACCAAAGACAGTCTCCAAGTGGGTTTTGGTATGTATTCCATCAGCGAACTTTGTGTATTCCCAATTAGCCATGGCGTCACTCTGCGTAATATAGCCAAGTTTTTTAAGAGTGAACTTTTAGTGCATACATTGCATGGACAAAATATCTCATCAAAAACATTTTAGTACTAAAGACATCGCTATCCCCAATTGTCTCACTGATTCCCTCAATTTCAGGGAAATATTGAATTAATGTAGGTCAATTGCCCGTATGAAGAATCTATAAAACCTGGAAATTCTAGAAAGGACAGTAGCCAGAGAGTACTATCCTTAACGCATGTCAGGCTGACTTCACTGCCATTATAGGCAGGGAGTTCACATTAAGGCTGATACATTTTGTGGGCAGGGATTTCAGTTTTAGCAAATAATGCACAACAATTAAATGTGGATAGGCCATGATCGTAAAAGTCTAAGTTGTCTACAAAATATTTTGGATTTTCCCAGTCTACATTTCAAACTCAAGTTTACGCTCTAAATTTTAGCTGCCAGTAGAGGAGGGTGTGACCTAGTGCTAATGGCTCCAATGAGAATATGATAGTTTGGGACAGGAAATAAGTAGGATATTGCATTTTCTGGGAATCACACACTGGTATGCTTACACGTGGCAGGAGCAACCCTCTCCTTTAAAATGTCCCTGAGGTATCCCAAGGTGTCCTAGATTGTAGTTTGATGTCCCTTCAGGTGAAGAAATGTCCTCATGCTGACTCTCCCCTCTCAAAAGGGAAAAATTCCCTCATCTGCCCTCTTAGCTGTGGTTATCTTATGAGGCAAGGTTTCCAAGGCAATTTCACAGGTGATTGTAAATTCATAGAAATATTTGATTCATTTCCTTGGCTCTAATTTTATAAGAAACGGTTAAGTACTCAACTTTTAATGGCTTTTCCAGAAACCTCTATTTCATGATTTATAAAGTTTTCCCTTAAATTTAACTGTCATTTCTGTTGCTGTTTGTTAAAACTTCACTTCATCTCCTGCTGTAGGGGAGATATGGCACAAACAGGTGAAATTTACCTGATATCTCCTGTAAAATAAATAAGTAGTTTTAAAAACTGTTATGGGCCAGCCGAGTTGTGCACTGTTTGGGCGCTGGCTTGGGAAGCCAGCGGCCCTGTTCGAGTCCCACATTTGAGGGCCAGTGACACTGCCCTCAAAAAAAAAAAAAAAGTTTTTAAAAAATTTGAGACCTTTCATACCTGAATAAACCTTTAAAAAAAAAAAAAAGAGGGCCGGCAGAGTGGCGCATTGGTTAAGCGCTGGTTTGGGGATGCCAGCAGCCCTGGTTCGGATCCCACATGAGGGCCAGTGACACTGCCTTCTACAGCTAACAACAGCTCCACCTGGAGCTGGGCTGTGCGAGCCCCGGTGATGATGTGGGCTGCAGCCCCTGCTGCAGTGGGCTGCCATAGGTTACAGTGAGTGGCCCGCAGCCAGCGTGAGCGGCTGGCAGCCAAGAGTGAGCTGTCAATAGCCGCGGTGAGCGACATCCAGAGGCCAGCCACCGATCTGCCTCATCCGGGAAGAGCGCAATGAGGATACCAACAGTGAAGCAACATCCTCCGCAACTAAACTGAAGAACAAAAAGACAGCAACTTGTCTATTCCCCTTCCCCGATTCCCCAACGCTGTTTCCCTCCGCCAATTCCCCAATAAAATCTTTAAAAAAAAAAGTGTTACCCACATACTATTTTCAAATCTTTAATATACTTCATTTCACTTCACTCCCCTTCAATTCAATCCTTTAATAATCTAGCCACTGGTGTTAATTCCTGTTTTCAGGTATTGTGCATAACGCATCCTAAATTGCTGATACTTATTTACAAATGGGAGAGCTTCAAAAAGAACGGCCTCGTGGGTTCCTTTCAAAGTTGAGGCCAGGTTGGGGGGTGGGGGATCGCCTGCCTGCCAGCTGCCCTTTCTGAGTCCCTCCCCCAGTGGGGACTCAGGGACAACCATGCACCCCCAGGGCCAGCACCTTGCGGCTGCCAAGTGCAGACAAGTAACGTCAATGTCCCCGCACTTTCTTCGCGGGGTTTGCAGAACCAGGAGCCTGCAACCAGCCAGGTCCTCACACTGGATACCTGTTCTCAGATTGTCTGCGGACTCAGCCCACTCGCTCAGTCTGGAAGCCCCCATCTCCTTCCTTCCCTCTCCTTCCCTGTCCTCTCTCCCCTCTCTCCCACTTCGCTTCTGCTTCCCCACCTCCTCTCCTCGGTCCTTCCCCTACTTTCCCTCTCTGTTTCTCTCACTTCCCCTCTCCTCCCGGGACAAGCATCCACGCCTCCTCACCCCAGTCCCGAAACTTTTATTTTTCTTCTGGCATGGAGTCAAATGTCCTAGAAGGGCTGGGGGACAAAAAAAGAAGAAAAAGAAAAAGAGAAATCTGGGGAGGGAGAAGGTGTATGATTGGAGAGTGCCAGAGGTATTTGAAGAGAGCCAGAAGCGGGAGAGTGGGAAGAAAGGGGATTGGAAGTTGAGGGGAGGGTAAATTTTCCTTAAGGGACTCTTGGTTGGTTATGGGTGGCAAATACAGGCTGATTAAACTTAGCTCAAACTTATCTTTTTAAAACAGACTATTAGAACAGTTTTAGATGTAGAGAATAATGCAAAAGATAGTACAAAGAGCTTCCACGTGCCTGGTGCTCAGTTTCCCCATTAAGATAACATCATATTTGCATGGTACCTTTGTCACAATTAATGAACCAGTGTGATGATACATTATTATTAACTCAAGTCCATAGTTTATTTAGATTTCCTTCCTTTTTGCCTTTGTCGCTCTCTGTTCCAGGATTTCATCCGGGATACCACATTACATTGTTTTCATATCCTTTCAAGCCTGTTTTTAATGTGTACCCTTAAAGATGCTAGAGCAAGGCCTGAGTTCCCCTGAAGAAATAAATCAGGGTCAATGAAATACTGAGCCACTCAAAAGTGCCGAGAAGCAATGTTCTCACCATCTCAACCTCCTCTCACCCTGTCTTCCAATTGGAACTTAAATTCTATTGGAAAAAGGAGAGAAACATTTGTGAGTAGCTAGAATTGAAACTTTTCTTTGCCTTGTTGGCCAGTCTTGTGCCAAACCTGAGGAGGAAGACAGTTTAAGATTCCCTCAGTCTGTGTAAAAAAATCTTATTTTCAGATGTCAAGACTAAGAAATTTGATTTACTACATCTGTGCCTTTCCTGGGGACATAGCTTTCAATCAGTCCCTTGAAATCATTAAAGAAAAAGCTATGTTCCTTAACTCTAAAAATCTTATTTTTTCTCTTAAAGTTGGGACTGTAAAAATGCCTAGAATATAAAGAGGCTAGAATTCCTTTTACACATACTCCAAGAAATACTTAACTAGTGGAAAGCTGTTGGATGTGGCCAATCCATGGAAATTTTGGTTGCCTAGGCAAGAAGCTAAATGGAACATGAAAGAGAAATTCTCTGAAAATCTATCTTCATAGGTTCTCGATGACTTTTCTTACACTTTTTGAGACCCAGTATTTAAGATACTGGAATCTAGCTCTTAGTACTCTGTACAGAATAGCAAATTCCTACAAAAAGTGCCGTGTGCCAAGTACTTGATGCGACTCACCCATTGGTGCCGCAGGTGTGACTGTGATGAGGAGGCCGGTGAGAAGCAGGAACTGAGGCATCTTCTGGACCAGCCACCAGAAACACACTGGAAAGTTCTCTTAACTTGTTTTCTTTTGTCCCCTTCTTTTTCAAAAGGCCTTGAGGCTCTTATGAAGCAAGGCCTCTCAGTCCTGGTTGGGGCTTTATCAGAGGAAGAGGATGAGTGGGATAAGGGGTCCATTGCTCTGGCCTTGACCCCAGATAGAAGTACTGCTTTACATTGTCAACAGGGTTATTTTATTGATATTTTTCTTTAGGAAAGAAACCTTCACAATCCCTCATCCTCCTATTGTTTTCACTCAAGAATTCCCTGCAACCAGGTCTCCAGTATCTTATCCAGAAGGGAACTCTAAATGAGGGATATCCCCTCACGTCAAAATCTTGTTTTGTGACTTCTAGGAATTGATTGCATGATGGTGCAGCTATGCAATGGCATACTGAGAATGGGATAGAGCTACACTGTTGGAACTGCTCAGTAGGAAATATCTTGATCAGATGACCATGGAGTTTATAAAGCACACAAAATAGTAGTAAGGTCGACGGTGGAACGGCAACTATATTCTCATAATTCCTAAGTCTGTTTTATTATGGTCTTTGGTCTCAAAACTTCCTAAAGAAACAAGGTTTAAGTGGTGTTTGTTTGTTTGTTTGTTTGTTTTACCAATTCAAGCAATAATAAATACTTCATGTTTTCATGTTTCCAAAATTTAAAATGGTTTAGTGTTACTTACTTGACTAATTCTCACCCAAAGATATGTAGGGGCATCAAATTAGGAACTACTCATTATTAACAACCCTGAAAAGTAAGTGACAGTTTACTTGAGTTTCATTTTTAGACAAAAGAGGGAAAACTCAGGGACCTGTATATTATTATGCGTGCACTGGACACAGCCTTTGAAATTACAGACTGGGAGTTTGCCAGCTCCCTGACATTCTAGCGTGTGGAGACCTGAGAACTGGCAAGCACTGTTACTGAAGATAATGTGAAGGGGAAGGATAAAATGAAGGGTCGGGGAAAAGTTTTATTTGCTTTTAAATACTGTAGTAGACAAGGATCTGAGTGAAACCAAAATGTTCTCTTTTGATCTTACCTTTGCTTTGGGCTTCTTTTATTCCTACACTTTCATCTATGTTTCCTTTCCTAATAACCAAATTTCTAGTGACTGGGAAAATAATATCATTGTCTTTAGGAAATAGTCCTTAAACTTGTCTTTATAATCTCTTAGCACAATTTTTTCCTTTGCCATGCGGAATTCAAACCGTGGCCCCTTTCCTCTAAAGGTTTCAGTTCAATTCAACAGTAGTGCTTACTAGGGGCCAGACACCATGCCGGTTTTGATAGTGACTAAGGTAAAAGCACAGAGTTTACAAGTCTAGCAAGGGATTTCCATATATCTAAACTCCTAGTTAGCTGCTTGAGCATTAATGCTAGCAGAACACAGGCAATATGGTCCTTAGCTTATGAAGTTGCAATTTGATGGCAGCAATGGATGGCTCTGGGACTGAGGACTGTCTCATTGGAGGGCTGTGCTATTGTCATTGCTCTGAACAGAAAAAACAAAACCCCGCTGTTTCCTGTCTGAGGGAGGCCACCTCAGTGCTCCATGGATTGCAGAGAAACAGAAGACTTGTGAGTGAGATAAACCCAGATCTGCTGCCAGCATTGATTGCTGGGGTCAAGGACTTTTACCAGATAGCCCTTTGGTTCTGTAAACAAGCATTTCCAGGATGGTGGGATTTTTTTTTTTTTTTCTTATTCCTATCTTTTCCTTTTTAGTTGAACTGCCTTTTCATTTTAACTTTTTATGATCAAAACTTTCAAATATACACAACAGTAGAAAGGACAATAATGAACAGCCAGCTGCTATAATCACTCACATTTTGTCCATCTTATTTCATTTATACACCAGTATGTGTGTCTAACATATGGCCTTTCTTTTTTACACAATCATCATGTCTTTAGTACAACTATGAAAACCAGTAATCATTCCTTATTATCTCATACCCATTCCATATTGAAATGTCCCCAGTTATTTCAAAAATTTCTTCGTATTGCTTGCTGGTTTGACTCAGGCAGAACAGGGGCCATATATTTCATGTGGCAGTGTCTCTCTTAAAGTCTTTTAATCTGTAACAGTCTTCCCCACCCCATTTGTTGAAGAATCCCAGTCATTTGTCCCACAGCATGTTTCACATTCTGGATTTGGCTGACTGCTTCTTGTGGTGTCTTTTAGCCTCCCTTCTCCCGTATTTGATGTTACCATAACTCTTGTTCATACTTCCTTATTTTTCTAAAGTAGTGTGTGCTATCAGAAATTAAAATAAAAAATACTCTGGTGATACTAATGGAACTTAATGCACAATGGGGAGGAGTGCTGGAAATACATCAGTTAGGAGGCGGATAAAGCAGTCTGCTGTTCAGGATAGAGCTGAGCAAGAATAACAATTTTAGAGCTACCAGCATATACACAGCAACTGAAATTGGGGCAAGAAAGTGGATGGGATCGTCCATGGAAAAATGGGGTCCAAGATGGAACCTTGGAAAAGCCTATCATCAACAATGTGAGCAGAGGAAGAGGATGCTGCAAAAGAGACTGAGATTTATAGAAGGAAACCCAAGAGTGGAGCCACAGGGGCTGAGGTCCGTTTCAAGGACGGATTGCTTGGTGGATGATGCATTTACGAAACATACATACATGAAAATTTATGAAGTGGGTCATTTTATATTCAGTAGGATTCATTAAAATCAACCCATACATTTATCCCAAGGAGATAACCACATAGTACATGTTGGAGACCAGGAGTTTGGGACATCTGGGAGAGCAACCAACTGAAGGTTGTTGGCTGTTATACAAATTACAACCCTTAATAGTGTTGGTGAAACTGACCTCCAAAATCTAAGAAGTTCCACTTTTCTGTGAAGTCTTTCCAGATAGATTTTAAAAATTCACCCTATTTGTATTTGTTTTGTAAGCAAGTATCTTGCTGACAAGCAAGATACAATAGTGCCTGTAACATGATCTCTGTTTCCCATTAACCATAGTCGCCATACTTACCAGTCCTTTAGTCATACGGTTGGGTTGATTGTAGGATTCAATGTGAGTTATGACATAGCTACTCTCTGTGCCTCAGTTTCCTTCTCTTTAAAGCAATGGTTTGACTAAGTCAATGGTTTGCATCAGAATTACCAGGAGGGCTTGTTAAACACAGGTTGCTGCCCCCTCTCCTAGTTTCTGATTCAGTCAGGACCAGAAAGCTTGCATTTCTAACAAGGAGATGCCAGGCTGCTGCTCCAGGGACCATACTCTGAGAATCCTTTTACATTTCCAGCTCTAAAAATCTATGATCTCTTAGCAAAACTGTATTACCTACACTCACTAATGGATTTAACATTCTCCATTATCTCCACTGAAAATTCACTAAAGCCTAACAGAATATTGTGAATATGTAGACATTATTTGTTGAATGCAAAAAAGGGCTTAACATTTTCATCCGTATCTTCTTACACGTTACGTATATCTAGGAATGTCTGTGTTAGGTTGCTGTAAACTGCCAGGAGGCAGAACCATAGATAGCTATGGAGTCTTTCAGTACATCTCATACTGCACTAACATATATAAGTTTCAGCTGTACAATTCTATAACACAACATCTGTATATTGCACGGTATGCTCAATACCCAGAGTCTAGTCTCCTTTCATCACCATTTATTTGACCCCCTTTACCCTCTTCATCCTCTCCCCACTTCCCTCCCCCTATAACCACAATACTGTTGTCTGTGTCTATGAGGTTGCTTTTTTTCATTTGTTGCTTTTTGTTTTATATCCCACACGAGTGAAATCATATGGTTCTTGTCCTTTTCACTTAGCATGATGTATTCTCAAGATCCTTCCATGTTGTTTCAAATGGCAATATTTCAACATTTTTTATGGCTGAGTAATAATCCATTGTATATATGCACTACATCTCCTTCACCCAATCAAGAACATTTAGGTTGTTTCTATATCTTGGCTATTGTGAATAATACTGTAATAAACATAGGGGTACACATATTTTCATAAATGTTTTCAAAATTTTGGGGTAGATACCCAGAAGAGGGATCGCTGGGGGGTAGCTCTATTCTTAATTTTTTGAGGAACCTCCATACTCTTTTCCATAGTGGCTGCGCCAATTTCCATTACCACTAGCACTGTGCGAGGGTTCCCTTTTCTCCACATTCTCACCAACACTTATTTGTCTTATTGATAGTAACCATTTGAACAGGTGTGAGGTGGCATCTCATATTTTTGATCTGCATTTCCCTTATAGCTAGTGATGTTGAGAATCTTTTCATATAGCTGTTGGTCATCTGTATGTCTTTTTGGGAAAAGGGTCTGTTCAGGTCCTCTGCTCATTTTTTTAATTGAATTATTTTTTTGTTGTTGTTGAGTTATATGAGTTCTTTGTACTGTACATTTTGGATATTAGCCCCTTATCGGATGTATCATTTGCAAATATCTTCTTTCATTTAGTTTGTTACCTTATTGTCAATGGTTTCTTTTGCTGTGCAGAAGTTTTTGTTTGATGTGGTCCCATTCATTTATTTTTGCTTTTACTTCCCTTGCCTTTGGGGTCAAGTTCACAAAAAACCCTCTGAGACCATAGTCCACTAAGTTTAGGGGCCTATGTTTTCTTCTATGTATTTTATTGTTTTAGGTCTTATATTCAATATGTTAATCCATTGAGTTAATTTTTGTGTATGGCATCAGATAGTAAGTAGTCTAGTTTCATCCTTTTGCATGTAGCGTCCCAATTTTCCCAACACTATTTATTGAAGCAGCTTTCCTTTCTTGTGTTTTCAGTTGCTTTGTTGAAAACTAGTTGCCCATATATGTGTGTGGGTTTATTTCTGGGCTCTCAGTTCTATTCCATTGTTCTGTTTGTCTATTTTTCTGTCAATACCATACTGTTTTTATTATTGTAGCTCTGTAGTATAATTTGAAATTAGGGAGTGTGATACATCTGGCTTTGTTCTCTTTTCTCAGGGTAACTTTGGCTATTCAGAGCCTTCTGTGGTTCCATACAAATTTGAGAATTTTTTTGTTCTATTTCTTTGAAAAATACCATTGATGTTTTGATGGGTATTGCATTAAATTTGTATATTGCTTTAGGTCATATGGCCATTTAAACTATATTAATTCTTCCAATACATGAACACAGAATGTATTTAATTGCTTTGTGTCTTCTTCTATTTATTTCAACAATGTCTTGTAGTTTTCAGTGTATAGGTCCTTCACTTCATTTAAGCTTATTCCTAGGTATTTTCTCCTTTTTGTTGCAAATAGTAAATGGGATTTTTGTCTTTTTCCAATATTTCACTGTTAGTAAATAGGAACACAACAAAGTTTTGCACATTGATTTTATATCCTGCAACTTTACTGTATTTGCTTATTGTTTCTAATAGTCTTTTGGTGGAGTATTTAGGGTTTTCTATATATACAATCATGTCATCTGCAAATACTGACAGTTTTAATTCTACATTCCCAATTGGATGACTTTTCTTCTTTTCTCTTGCCTGATTGCTCTGGCTAGGACTTGAAGTACTCTTTGAGTAACAATGGCAAGAGTGAGCATCCTTGTCTTGTTCCTGATCTTAGAGAAATGCTTTCAGTTTTCTTACCATTTTGAGTATATTAGCTAAGGGTCTGTCATATGTGGTCTTTATTATGTTGAGGTACTTTCCTTCTATACCCATTTTATTGAGTGTTTTAAAAGTCATAAATGAGTGTTGTGTCTTATCAAATGCTTTTTCTGCATCTCTTGATATAGTCAAATGATTTTTCCTTTATTTAATATATGTTTTTTGATACGCCTTTGATGGACTAGGCAGTATGTGATCTTTTCCTTTTTAGTGATTATACATTTGATATAAACTCTTAAAATACTGAATATTTAATATTTGTTCATCCCTTGAACAACTTTCTGAAGTCTGGGAGACCACATTGGGCAATCTGGTGGTCTAATATAATGAAGACTTTTCCTGTTAATCAGGAGATACAGATATTAGTCCCTGTGCTGCCATTGGCTTTCTTATGGTTGTAAAAGGTCACTGAAGGTCAGGTGGTTCTGGAAAATTAGCAAGCTATTGACCATCTTATGTTCAGGAAGAATTAATGAAATGCCTTTTTTAAAAAAATATAGGTCCTAGGAAATCTAGACTCACAGGAAAATAAGGTGTTTTTTTTTTGAGTTTTGCTTCAAATATTAAGATGATACAGTTCAAAAATTGAATAAGTATTTATTGTTCCAGAAGGTACATTGCTTTTTATACATATTTCATAAATGATACAGGATTTTACACATGTTCAATATTTTGCTATTTGTTTAAAGGACTTTTCTTGATGTCCATCCTTTCTCCCTCGCCTCCCACACACCCTGAAAGGATTTGCTCATTGCACTGTGCTGTTTCTTCTTAAAAACCCTGTGCACAAACAGGATAAATGGTTCAAAAATAATTCACACAACTTAACAAAAATAAATGAAGGAAGAGGTTGAATGACGAGGGGCGCGCAGGGGAAGGAAGTGGGCGGAGGGGCTGGGAAGTGGACACATGCATCCTTTCATTCCATCATGCCAGTGGAAGGGGTGATGGCAGGAGCAGCAGCAGCAGCAATCCTGGCTGGCCTTCAACCTCTGCAAGGCACCTGGAGTCTGGGTTTGTCATTTAAAGTTTTCCTTTTCATACACAAAAATCCCAAAGGAGACAGAAAAAAAAAAAAAAAAAAAAGAAAGAAACCCCTTGTCACAATGAGGGATGAATCGTGTGAAAGAAAAAAGCCAGCAAAAGAAAGAAAGAAAGAAAGAAAGAAAGAAAGAAAGAAAGAAAGAAAGAAAGAAAGAAAGAAAGAAAGAAAGAAAGAAAGAAAGAAAGAAAAAAGAAAGAAAGAAACCCCTTGCCACAATGAGGAGGGATGAATCACGTGAAAGAAAAAAGCCAATCAGCTGTGTGGCAAGCCCCATCAACCTCTCCATCCTGCCCCCACATATTCTGTAATGTTCTGTAATTAAAAACAGAATATTAGACACAGATTCCTTTGATTCCTCAAGTGCAGATGTCATCTGGAAATATGGTAGAAAATATTTTGATAGAGTATAAGATTAATGCTTCTTTCTCTCAATTTAAGGTAAGAAAAAACTGGGTGAAGAGGGTAGGTTGAAAGAAGCCATAGAAATGTATTCCTGTATAAAGATAAATTGCACCCTTTGAGATCCACACACTTGATTTACAACAACTAAAGTGGTGGAGGTGGGAGGGCTCACAAACAGTGTGGAAGTGTGTGTGTGTGTGTCCTTCGAGATTAACAAAGCTTCCAGACAAGGCAGCGCCATCTGGGTGGCCTGGAATGCTGTCACACAAGCAGATTAACAGCAATGAAATTACTCTGGTTCTGAAATGGCTACAAAGCCATGATTTTTAGCCAATTTGTAAACCTTACATCTTCCTGATTTGGTAATACAGCTGAACAGTCCCCCTCTGATTTGAGTTGTGGAGGGAGATGGGACTATCAATGGACTAGTTAGAGGAAAATTCTGCCTCCTCTTAAAGATTAATTAGTAAAAAAACAAAACAAAACAAAAGAAAATCTCATGCAGTGTTGCCAATGATTTCTACTGATCCAGAGCACTGGACTATACAGACATTTAAGAAGGTATTAAGGGGTAATCCAAAGTGTAAATTATTAAACAGTCATAAATTGGCTCCAATTATACGGATAAAATTAGTGTAACCAACAGGTGTGAGTGGTCAGAAAGGGGGCACAAGTGGGAGGCATTCCTGGTTAACTTTGTAGAGGCTGCATCCAATTTAAAATAAATGCTAATGACATGGGTTCAGACTCTGTTGGCCACCCACAAATCTTAAGGATTTGCTTTTCTGGTATATTTATTTACTCCTATGTCAAAAATAAGAAAAGTTAAATTAAAAAAAAAAATTAGAGTTGAGTAGGGTGCTGGTGTGTTACTATTTTGCTGACCCTGCAAAGAAGATGCAAGAAACAAACACCCCAGCATCATTTTCTCTTTATGAATCTCTCAACTATATAATATGTCATTTTCATCTAGGAACTGAGATGCTTGATTAAGACAATATTCACTAAGCCCTTTGAGCTCATATTTCACAAAGCCTGATCCTTGGATTTTTAACATTCCTTTCTTCCCTAAGATCCTTTTTGTTTCTGTTTTTGAATTAAAGGTAAAAACCCTCCACCCCAACATGATCCCAGCTTCCACCTGCGATGCTTTAATTAAAAAGGCAATAGTTATAAACAGGTGTTCTTTCTGCCGGGAGTCAGGGGCTCTCTGCAGATCAATCTTTTTCACCAATTTGTCGGAGGGGCAGATGTACTTGTAATGGGTCTCTCAGTCTCTTAAGGTCCATTTCTGCCTAAAATAGAAAAAAAAGAAAAGGTGAGAACAACGGGCTAGTGAAGTTTTCAATATTACTGTCTCCTGAGAAAAGGAAATTGTCTTTCCTCCATTACTATGAGTTAGAGAAATCATCTTAATTACTCTCAAAATAAAAGTGCCTCGGGCCGGCTGAGTGGTGTGGTGGTTAACAGCTGGCTTGGGACGCCAGCGGCCCCAGTTCGGGTCCCACATATGAGGGCCAGTGACACTGCCCTCAAAAAACAAAACAAACAAACAAACAAACAAACAAACAAACAAAATAAGAGTGCCTCAGAGACAAAGGGCTTTAAAGCCACGGACAACGAAGGGGGACCAAAACCAAAGTCTGCTGTGGCAATTTCAGCTGTAAACAGCCGCCAGAAAGCCTGCTAACAACAGGGCAGGACTCAGGGCAGGACTATGGGGAGCATCGAGGCACCTGGGTGGTGTTTCCTCCAGAGAGAAACCCTTTCACAAACCTTTGCCTGGAGCTAGAACCTTAATTTGTGCTGCTCAAGGGTTTTGTTGTTTATCCAACTGTTGTTTAATTTTTCAATAGGTAGTGATTTTTTCAACGGGGATGTGTAGTCAACTGCAGCACTTTCAAACTCACACATGCTTGACCATCACCTGAGAGGCTGGATTAATAGGCTTAGGGTGGGGCTGAAGCATCTGTATTTTTTTTTTATTAGTTTCAGGTGTACAACATAGTGATTAGACATTTACACATGTCAAAGTGGTAACCCAACAAATCTGCTACCCATTTGACACCGTGCATAGCTATTACAATACCACTGACTGTATTCCCTATGCTGTGCTTTATATCCCGTGACTATATTTTTAAATTACAGTTGACATTCAATATTATTTTATATTAGTTTCAGGTGTACAGTGTAGTGGTTACGTATTTATATAACTCACAAAGTGATCCCGATAAGTCTAGTACCCATCTGACACTATCTATAATTTTTATATTATGGATTATATTCCCTGTAGGGAAGAAAAAGTAGGTCAGGCTCCCTCACCTGGCCATCCGGCGGAACTGTGACCCACCCGGTCGAAGGGCTGGGATGTTGCGCAGGCGCTGTCCACCCTGTTTATATGTACTCTTCTTATATAAGTGCCTTGGCTGTGTGCCACTTTTGTCCCTGTATAGTATAAAACCTGGCCATTGTATCAGGAGGTGGGACTTATAGAGAATTTGGGAATAAAGTATGTCTAATCTGCCTGAGGCTCCGTTGTATCTTCTTCCAGCTCCCAAAGGCGTGGGCACTCTCTGCCGGGATTCCCTTACTCTCAGACATTCCCCATGCTGTAATTCACATCCCCGTGACTATTTTGGGACTACCAATTTGTACTTCCTAATCCCTTCACCTTTCTCACCCATCCTCCAACTCCCTTCCCATCTAGCAACCATAGTTATTCTCTGTATCTATGAGTCTCTTTCTGTCTTGTTTATTCTGTCTTTAGATTCCACATGTAAGTGAGATCATATGGCATTTGTCTTTCTCAGTCTGACTTATTTCACTTAGCATAATATCCTCTAGTCCATCCATGTTATTGCAAATGATAAGATTTCATTCTTTTTTATGGCAGAGTAATATTCCATTATATAAATGTACCACAATTTCTTTATTCAATTCTCTATTGATGGGCATTGCAGTTGTTTCCGTATCTTGGCTATCGTGAGTAGTGCTGTAGTAAACATAGCGGGTGCATATATCTTTTTGAATTAATGTTTTGGATTTCTTTGGATACCCAGGAGTGGAATTGCTGGGTCATAAGGTGGTAGTTCAATTTTTATTTTTTTTAGGAACCTCTATACTGTTTTCCATAGTGGCTGCACCAATCTGCAATCCCCAACAGTGCACGAGGGTTTCCTTTTCTCCACATCTTCGCCAACACTTGTTGTTTGTTAATTTACTGATGATAGCCATTCGGACAGGAAGAAAGTGTTATATCACTGTGGTTTTAATTTGCATTTCCCTGATGATTAGTGACACTGAGCATCTTTTCATATGTCCATTGGCCATCTGTATGTCCTCTTTGGAGAAATGACTATTCAGGTCCTCTGCCCAGTTTTTTTTTTAGAGGGCAGTGTCACTGGCCCTCATATGTGGGATCCGAACTGGGGCCACTGGCGTCCCAAGCCAGCTCTTAACCAATGCGCCACTCGGCCGGCCTCTGCACATTTTTTAATTGGATTATTTCTTGGTGTTGAGTTGCATGAGCTTTTTTTTATTATAAATTTTAGATATTAATCCCTTATCAGGTGTATCAAGCACCTATATTTTTAACAGCTGAGAGATGATTCTGTTGCATTCCCTCCAGCTGAGAACTACTCACATAGAGCAACAGAAGACATAAGTCCTCTTAGGCCAAGGCAGGAAGATGAATTAAGCCTATTCAAAGCACAACCCCATCAACAATAAGGGACAGAGAAGGCAGAGGAGGTCCCAAAAAGAGCAACGAAACATTAAAGAGGATGGAAGAGCTTCTGGAGATTTTTGAAAAATCTCTAAAGTCATAAAAGACTGGAGAATAGAAATAAGGATTTATTCACCAAAATCAATACATCAGAGTGGGAGAGGCATACTCAGAAATCTGAAAGAGGTAACGATTATGAAAAATGAAATGTGTCAATCTTTTTTTTTTTTGAGGGCAGTGTCACTGGCCCTCATATGTGGGACCTGAACTGGGGACGCTGGCTTCTTAGGCCAGCACTTAACCTCCGCGCCACTCAGCTGGCCCAAAATTTTGTTTCTTTTTTTCTTTTTTTTTTTTTTTGAGGGCAGTGTCACTGGCCCTCACATGTGGGATCTGAACCGGGGCCACTGGCTTCCCAAGCCAGCACTTAACCACCGCGCCACTTGGCCGGCCCCTGTCAATCTTTGTTAATAGGATAGCTAGGACCCATCATCTTTTCACATGCTTGTGATGTAAAACTTTTTAGAGGTATCCATGCTAAAACAGTCATTTTTATCAATTGAGGAATAAGTGATATAGGAATAAGAGAGTTGGATCATTCTTTCAGAGTTTACCCACATAACTGTGGTTATGGATAATAATAATAATGCTATGCAAGATGGGGCTGAGATTTATTAAATTTTATTTTTGGAAAACTTACCTGAGCAATTGCATTCTTGAGTTGATTGTATTTCTCTAGGTCAAAACGTGACTTTTTGGCTCCTTTATGGAAAAATAATAAGTATTGTCTGTCTCTGGCTTCTGGATAAATATACTCCTACAAAAATAAAGGAGAAATTAAATTATTAGTCCTTAGCATACCATTTTCATAAAATAAATATTTGCTGTTGATTAGATTCAACACACATTCACACATATAAAGATATATATTGCCATGAGCTATGTTAAATATTTATTTCTTAAACATTTTTATTGTGAAACACATGGATGAGCACAAAAACCAAAAATGTTTCACAATGAACCATCACCAGCTAAAAAAATCAGAACACTGTCAACAACCCAGAAGCCCCCTCCTGCCCCTTCCTAATTACTAACCCTCTTTCTCCCTCAAAATAATCAACATCTTTTTTTTTTTTTAACAAAAATCCCAAAAAACTTTATTTACAGTTGAAAAACGGAAAATCTTGGGTTCTGAATCTGTGATACTTCCAAGGTCTCTCGATCAAACAGGGCAACAGCTGGCAGGGAAGCAAGCACAGAGGCCAATCCAGATTATCTTACTCAAGAGCATCACCCTGAGCAAGGGAACGCCTACAATAGCAGAGATGTGGAGGTCGTATTCAGTCTTGCTAAGGACCCACAGGTAGCTTGGGCTTATTGTTGGGGCCTGTGGGAACGTTCTCAATCTTTCTCATCACTAGAAGTCCATCAATGATTTTTCCAAACACTACGTGCTTTCCATCCAGCCAGTCACACTTAGAGCAGGTGATGAAGAACTGGCAGCCATTTGTACTGGGACCACTGTTTGCCATGGAAAGCAGGCCTGGAGCTGAGTGTCTAAGCTTAAAATTTTCATCTGCAAATGGACCCCGGTAAATACTGGCGACTCCAGTACCATCTCCATTAACAAAATCTCCACCCTGAATCATGAAATCCTTTATGACCCTGTGGAAAGTGCTCCCTTTGTATCCTATTGGAACCCCATCTTTTCTGAATTCTTCGGTGCAGAACTGCCTAAAGTTCTCTGCCGTCTTGGGCACCACGTCTGCAAAGAGCTCGATCTTCATGCGGCCAACTTCCTGGCCGCCAATGCTGACATCAAAGAACACCACGGGGTTGACAGGGCTTGAATTTGCCACCGCCATGCCTCCGACCCGGAAGCAGAAGTCGGGGGCGCCGGGTTCTGGTAAGCGCAATGCCCGCCGCGCGGGTTTGGTCTCAGGCGCAGGCGCGGGAAGAGCCGACTGAGCTCAACATCTTGACTTTTATGTTAATTACCTTGCTTTCTTTATAGCTTCCCTACTTAAGCATACATTCCCCCTGAGCTCTCCAGCTTAGCTTTACCTGTTTTTTGACTTTTATAAAAATGGAGTAAGACAGTATGTACTGTGTATAGCTACTTTCACTCAATATCATGTTTGTGAGATTCATCTTTTGTGCATAGCTGTAGTCTATTCATTTCTCTTGCTATGTTATATTCTG
Source organism: Aselliscus stoliczkanus (assembly GCA_033961575.1). Classification (NCBI taxonomy): domain Eukaryota; kingdom Metazoa; phylum Chordata; class Mammalia; order Chiroptera; family Hipposideridae; genus Aselliscus; species Aselliscus stoliczkanus. Next base: position 134,273,312 of record CM066729.1, read on the forward strand.
TTGTATGACTACATCACAATTTATTTATCCAATGTACTATTGGTAGACTTTGGGTTGTTTCCAGGTTTGGACTATTATGAATAATGCTGCCAAGAACATTTCTGGACTTACCTCCTGTGTTGGGGGATATACTTTTGAGTGGAAATCCTAGGTCATAAGGTATGCAAGTGTTCAAATTTAAGAAGTGATATCAAACAGGTTTCCAAAGTGGCTTTACCAGTTGTACTCCCATTAGCACTGTATGAGAGTTTCCATCACTCTACATCCTTGCCAACACTTGGTATTACCAGTTTTTTTTAAATGTTAGCCATGCTAGTATATGTAGTGAAATACTACCTCATTTTTTAAAAATAGCCTTATTGAGATATAATTCACATATCATACAAATTCACCCATTTAAAGTATAATATTCAATTTAGTATATTCACCAAGTTACACAAACATTACCATAGTTACTTTTAGAAGATTTTCATCATCCCCCAAAGAAACCATGTATTCTTTAATTGTCACTTCCGGACAACTAATCTACTTTCTGACTCGCTAGATTTGCCTATTCTCAATATTCATATAAATGGAATCATTCAACATACAGTCTTTTGTATCTGGCTTCTTTCAAGGTTCATTCATTTGTGGCATGTATCAGTACTTCATTTCTTTTTATTGCCAAATGATACTCCATTGAATGGATGTACCACTTTTTATTTATCGATTCATCAATTGATAGACATATGGGTTGTTTCCATTTTTGGACTATTATGAATAATACTGCTATGCACATTCATATAAAAGTTTGTAAGTGGACATGTTTCATTTCTCTTTGAAATATATAGCGTTTTCTGGATTACTCATGAGGTTGAGGTGTTTTTCATTTCATATATCATTTTCCATTTGCATATCCTCTTTCAGATGTGCCTATTCAAACCTCTTATTTTTTTTCTATTGGATTGTCTTTGTTGGATTTATGTACTGCAAATAACTCCTCTTAGTCTGTTTACCCTCTTTATGGCATCCTTTAATAAACAGAAGTTCTTAATTTTAATACAGTCTTCTTTATCATTCTTATCTTTATGGTTAGCACTTTTCATTCTGTGTAAGAAGTCATTTCCTATTCCACAGTAATTAAGTTGTTCTCCTATATAATCTTCCAAGGGCTTTATTATGTTACCTTTCATATTTAGATCTACAGTCCATCTGGAATTAATTTTTGTTTACAGTGTAAGGATGGGGTTGGTTCATTTGTTCATATGGATAGTCAATTATCTTAGCACCATTTATCAAAAAAGACTCTCCTTTCTTTGTAGTCCTATCTTTTTAAAACCAAAAGTTCATTCATGCCAGGTCTATTTCTATATTCTCTCTTCTATTCCTTTGGGCTATCTGTCTATCCTTGTGCCACTGTCTTAATTACTGTAGTGTCATAAATAAAGCTATATAGTCTTCCATAGTTGTTAGAGCGGATTCTCTTACCTAGTTTTTCTTCAGGAGTTTCTTGGCTTTCCTTTGTCCTTTATATTTCCATATAAAATTTAGAAGCAGATTTATTTAAATCTCTTCCCCCAACCCCAAATCTGTTGGAATTTTGATGGGATTATATTGAATCAAACAGATCAGTTTGGATAGAACTGAAATTTTTGTAATATTTACTTTCTAATCCATTAACATGCTATATCATTTCATTTATTAAGTCTCCTTTAATTTCATGTTTTGTACATACAGACTTTGCACATCTTTTATATGATTTACTTCAGGGTATTTTTAAAAGTCATTTAAAATTGTATCTTTTAAAAAGTTTCATTTTCTAACTGTGGCTGGCATACAGTTACACAATTGAAATATATATATTTAGCTTGCATCCGGTATCCTTATGAAACTCACTTAGGGATTCTAACCAATTATCTGTACATGTTTTTGTACCACTTTTAACGTACAAAATTTACAAATAACATAAATACTCTTTCTTTCCAGTCTCTACATCTTTTTTTTTTTTTTAAATTGGGGAATTGGGGGAGGGGAACTGTGTTGGGGAACCAGGAAAAGGGAACAGACAAGTTGCTGTCCTTTTGTTCTTCAGTTTAGTTGCGGAGGACATTGCTTCATTGGCCCATGTTGGTATCGGCATTGCGCTCTTCTTGGGTGAGGCAGCTCAGTTGCCGGCCTCTGGACGGCTGCTCACAGCGACTCTTGGCAGCTCACACTGGCTGCTAGCCACTCATGCTGGCTGCTGACCACTCATTGTAGGCTATGGCAGCCCACTGCAGCAGGGGCTGCAGCTATGCCGTCCCAGGGACTCGCAGCAGCCCAGCTCCAGGTGGAGCTGTTGTTAGCTGTAGAGGGCAGTGTCACTGGCCCTCATATGTGGGATCCGAACCAGGGCCGCTGGCGTCCCAAGCCAGCTCTTAACCAACACGCCACTCGGCTGGCCCTTTACATCTTTTGTATCTTTTTTTTGACTTCTCCTCTCAGGGATGATTTATGTTCACTTCTGCCCAAAACCTGTGAGCACACTGTGATGATCAGTATTCTAGGACTACCTCAAACTAATTTATGGGATTGAGGTAACTGAAGATGAGCTACAGTCTCTGAGAGAAGCCACTACAGGTTCATCCTTATTCTACAATGCTAGCCTTTAGGGATTCCAAACAAAAGCAAAAGTGTTTCACGTACTTTCGTGATCCCTGGACACCAATGTCTATGGCTTTGGTCCTTCTGGATTATCAAGTATGGCTCAGCTTCTTGGCCTCTCCTTGGCTTTAGCCTCCTTAATCAACATAAATGCCCAGAGAAATAATCACAACTAATATCAGGTTTACTTTCCTGGGACTCCACTTCTTCAGGTCCTTATCTGGTAATTTTTGCTATCTTGTTAGCTCTGTAGTGTTTCCACAGGCAGATGTGTTTTATGTTTTGTCTAATTATTCTAACTTTTCCTAATGGGAAAATTGGTCTGATTACTATATGCCATACTAGAAGCAGAAATAAGTATTAGTGATGACAGATAACAGATAAATAGTATCTAAAGGGACTATGGAAGCCTTTTAAAAATAGATAAAATTGATGTATGAATCAAGTAACACTGACTGAAGGGATAATTATTAGATTAAAAACTTGAGGGAAAGCCCTCTACTTTCATCTAAACTGCTGTTACTAGGCTACTTACCTATCTTTGCTTAGAATGTAAATGTACAAACAAATAAATTTATTTAAATCTATTCTATGCTCTCTCTTTTGGGCAATAAGGATTTACTAAGCAATTATGTGCTAGACTTTTCTAGAAATTTGGTAATTTGAGAATAAGTGAGAATGGATATACACAGTTTGGTTATAAATGAAAGAAATTCAAAAAGAAAGATGTTGACAGCAGAGGGAATACAAAAAATTAACTGGAGGGCCGGCCGAGTGGCGCACTGGTTAAGCGCTGGTTTTGGGATGCCAGCAGCCCCGGTTCGGATCCCACATGTGAGGGCCAGTGACTCTGCCCTCTACAGCTAACAACAGCTCCACCTGGAGCTCGGCTGTGCGAGCCCCGGTGATGGTGTGGGCTGCAGCCCCTGCTGCAGTGGGCTGCCACAGGCTACAGTGAGTGGCCCGCAGCCATCGTGAGCAGCTGGCAGCCAAGCGTGAGTGGCTGGCAGCCAAGCGTGAGCTGCCAATAGCCGAGGTGAGCGACATCCAGAGGCCAGCTACCAATCTGCCTCATCCGGGAAGAGCGCAATGAGGATACCAACAGTGAAGCAACATCCTCCGAAACTAAACTGAAGAACAAAAAGACAGCAACTTGTCTGTTCCCCTTCCCCGATTCCCCAACGCTGTTCCCCTCCGCCAATTCCCCAATAAAATCTTTAAAAAAAAAAAAATGAAAAAAAAAAATTAACTGGAGTAAGATACTGGAAGTACAGAGGAGGGTGTGGGTGGGTTTAAAAATGGGTGGAGGGCCGGCCGAGTGGCTCAGTTGGTTAAGAGCTCGCTCAAGAGTTGAGCTGAGCTCTGAGCAACAGCTGTTCGAGGCCAGCCCAAGCTGAGTTGCCGTTGAGCTGCTAACAGGTGGTAGGATGGCTCAGCTAAAAAAACAAAAAACAAAAACAAAAAACAAAACAAAAAACAAAACAAAAAAAAAATGGGTGGAGGAGATAGCCCTGAACAGGAAAATGCCACTTTATTTGAGCTTGAAGGGAATAGTGTGACAATAGGTACAGATATTGTTAAACTCAACAGCGTCTGGGAATTATAAAGCTTGCATCTGTTAACCCCAATTTTCCAGAAGCAGGAAGCAAGTTAAGGGTGACATGGGGAGCTTAAGGTGAAGTCCTAGGATAATTATTATGGGGGTACAGGGGAAGGGAATTTAATTAGAAACATAAGCAGTGCCCTATTCTACACTATTATATGGTTTTTCTCTAGCCTGGATATAGGATAAATCGCTAGATTTACCCAAGATTAGGAATTTATAGAGTATGTATGATGGAAAACAATGTGGTTAATTAAGATTGTTAAAATATTAAGGAGAGAATGACAGTATGGTCTAAGGTGGGCAGAAAAGGAAGCAACGTATGAGGAAGGTGATGGTAAAAAGTTAAGAGAGAGGTATTAGGAGACTAAAGACCTAGAGGAAGTCAAAGGAGAAAGTGAGTGAACAAAAGGGCTAGAAAAAATATAAATTGTAGTCAGAAATTAGCATACTAATTTATATTATAAGTAGGATAGTTCTAGGAAAGAAGGTCCTGAATGGCCATTGAAGTGGTTTGCTGGAATAGAATATAAATGACAGTTGTGGAGATGAGACAACAATTTACTATTGCTATTTTGCAACTTGTTGCTTGGGGGCAGCAAAAATGCGCTGGGAATCACAGAAGTATGGCATTTAAATAGTAGGACAGATAGGCTATTAAAGATATGAGGTACTGTGTTAGGCAATAAAGATTGAAGAAACTAAATGCCTAGCCTCAAAAGATATCATAGTCTAGTAGAGGGGAAAAGACATTATACATAAGTAATTATAATATAAGAAAGCACAGGATGAGTGAACTGAGAGGCACAATCTGCTTGTAATTCAAAACAAGAGTTCAAAGTTGGCTGTAGGTAACTAGTTAAAGGTTCATGAAAGATAAGCATTAAGCTTGAAATGTGACAGGTGGAGATCTGTAGGGAGGACTTTCCCAGGTGATAGAATGTGTGAAATAAGGAATGAGGCAGTGGGCAACTCAGAGCATTTGGGGGGAATGAAGAATATCATTTACTGTTGAGAACACAGTACATACACAGGGGAGTTGACAGACATTTGGAAAAGACAGATAGTAACCAGCAAAGACAATAATAGCAGGCTAAGGAGTTTGGACTTCAATCAATACATAAAAAGAACCCATTAAAAGGAGAGGGAGAGAGAAGAGGGAAAAGGGAAGGGGGGAAAGGGAAGAAGGAAACACAGACAGACAGACAGACAGACAGACAGACATACACAAGCCCTGTCCAGAGCTGTGATTATATGTGACTGGTCTGGCTGTTGAGTTTTGTTCACACAGAGTGATTAGTATGAGCCAGGCATCAGATTTGGTGGGGGAGCTGAGCGAACACTGACAGAACATGAACAGTTTACAATTTCTCTTCTCTACCAGACAAGTTTGGGGAACCTAGAGAGGTTAAATACCATTCATGGGCCTTCATTTTCCCACACATAAATAGGCCTATGATCACGGGCCTAATGACAGAAGCAAAATGGATAAATGAGTACCTAAAGAATATGAAAGAAAGAGAACTACTTTAACAATGCAACCTTCATTACTATCTAATAAAAAGTTACTTGAAGAGGAATTCTTACCTGGCGTGTGATTACAAAATACGCATACATTGCCATGGCACTTCCATAAGTGATGAAATAGGTGACTGGTTCCATGATGTCCCAGGAATATTCCCACCAGGTCAGCCGGGCCAAAATGCCAAACTGTGTGGCCATGTAGGCAAGTCCACCCCATAGCACCAAAGTGGTCCTCTTCTCAGCTTTTCTGCCTATCTCAATTCGTACCTGTGGGGCACATATGAGCAATCAGTTGTAAGGCACTCTGACATAGAATCAATTTAAAACACCCATTTAAACTGCTCTATGTTCACTAAAGAACCAGGGCTCATAATTGAGATACAAGTTAGTCTCAGTACTATTAAATATAGCTTGTCTTCCTAAATAGTATGTGTAGTTTTCACTGAATAAAATAGTTTATAGGGGTAATACATTTATTTTATTTTTCTTTTAGTTTCAGGTGTACAAAACAATGTAATAGTTAGACATTTACACCCCTCACAAAGTGATAACCATGACCAATCTACTACCCCTCTGACATCGTATACAGCTGTTACAACTCCATTGACTCTATTCCCCATGTTGTACTCCACATCTATGGGGTAATAGATTTTTAGGATACTTATGTTTTATGTGGCTGAAAATATGGTGAAACTGCAGGAGTGAATAAGTTAGTTTCAAAAGCTATTCAGCCAACCATAAGATTCCTTTCTTTGAAACGAGGGAAATGAAAACATGCCAGTGTTCTCTCACTGTCGCATACATGATTTAATCTATTATCAGTTTTGACTCAAAGGGCCCACTGAGGGGAAACCAGCACAGTGAGCCAGCGCATGGACTCTGGATTCAGACCAGCTGAGTTCAGAACCTGATTGCAAATCACATCAATTTCATTATTGAGTTGTTCTGAGGATTAACAGAATACAGGGAAAATAATTGGCATGTTTTTCGACACATAGTAAATATTCAGTATAGAATGATAATTATTTTGTTATAGCTGGTACACTAAAAATGCTTTATCTTTTGAAAATATCAAATTTAAATCTTATGCCCCTTCACAATAATTCCTCAAGTTTAATTTATTACAACCTTTTAAGATCTTACATTTAAGGAGAACAACCTAGAGATATGTGTTGACTATTTTTAAAGAAATCAGAAAAAGCACAATATTTAAGAGAATTTGTTCCTTTTCTTAATCTTTAATATATAGTCTAATTTATTTAAATGGAAATATTTGTGTCATTATTAAAAAATAGGGATGACACATGTTCACTCTAAAACATTCAGGAAAGTGTAAAGAAGCGAAGTCAATCATAATCCCACTACTCTATTAGCATTTTGGAATATATTCCTTCTGATATTTTTCTTTATATATATATATATATATATATATATATATATATATATGACATATAAATATGTATAACTATAAGCATAATACATTTAAAAATTGGATCATAGTATACACTAATGTGCATTGTTTTATAATTTAATTTTCATAAAATATCATGAATAGGTTTCTACATAATATTAGGTCTACATAATCATTTTTAACATTCACATAATATTCCATACAATATTAATTCTTAACGACTAAAATCATTATCCACTACACTTGGAACCTTTCTGGATCAGCAGTTATTCCAATCTCTGTTGTAAAGGTAGTAAATCTGGTCAAGGGCAGGCAGTTAGACCTCAGAGCTCTAAATCCATATCAAGGCTCCAAACTATTTCTTTTCCAGTCCTTCCTTAACTTTGATTGGAACTTTGTTATGGTTCAGTCCCCAAAACTAGTGGATAAGTTTGATTGACACAGCTCAATTACACAAAACTTGGAGGTAAAAAATGCTAAAGTATATGGTCTGGAGAAAATATCAATGAAGAGAAAAATCTGAGATTTGAATTTGTACCTTTTCCAGGGGTGCCAGCTGCTCTTTGAGATACTCTAATCTTTCGATAAGCTCCCTTTCCTTGTTTAGCTGGTGCTGCTCGATGCACAACGTGGTGTATAGCTGCTGGACTAGTGTCTTTACATCGTTCAGCGTTGCTGCATTTTCATGGCTTAAGAGTTCTGAAAGAAAGCGGTTACATTTTTCCTTATTAAGGTATGCCTCACATGAAGAGTTGCTATTCCTGGGGCTATTAGACAGTAACAACAAGGAAGATGCATCCACTACTGGGACCCCACTTTCAGTGTGAAACTGAAGGAAAGTGATAGTTCTTTTGAAAAAAGAGGTATCTACAAATCCTAGAAAGTATATTCATATTTGGGCAACTTCACAAATTTGAAACCAACATTCATCATTATATTCTTGGAAGTCTAAATGCTACTAAGAGGCTACAAATAATAATAATCTTCATTAAAGATAAAAAAATTAAGGCAAAATGTTAAAAACTAGTAGAGAGGTTTAGAATCAATCTGATTTTCATGCTTATTAAAATGCTGATCCATAATTTATCTGTGGCCTTGCCATTTCAATTGGTGATTTTTTTCCCCTTTAGTAACAACCTGAGGAAAAACTATACAGTATTTAAAATTTGCAAATACAAAGGTATAAATAAAAATACCACTAGCTTAATAACCTTATCTCCCATACAACTTTCCCCTGGCATATCTGTTGGGGAAACTTACAAAATAGCTGTATGGGCCTCAATGTTATGCTGTAAAGGGCATGAAGTTATAAGAATGATTGAAAGGCTAAAAGATTAAATTCTTTGATTCAATATCTTCTGTGAGTAGTATGTGTTTCCAGAAATCTAAAAATTATGTTTTGAGGATTTAATAAAAAAAAAATCAGTTGATCTCAGCTGTCACGGAATTTAAAATAAAAGCACCAGAATTAAAGCTTTTGTTTTAGAATATTAGCCTTAAATGTGATAGTTTGTTAGGTACAGCATAAGGTCAGCTCTCTTCTAAATCAAAGTAAGCCACCATCAGAATTAGCCATGTATTTCAAATATTCTTCAAAAATGTCCTTTAGTACAGTTACCACAGAAATTCAATCAATAAAAAATTCAAATAGGGTAGCAAATTGGATTAGGTAAGAGCTGATACAGTAAAATAGGATATAACACCTAGCACAGTATCTTGCATGCTTCAGCAAATATGTGCATTAATGGGAACAGATAAAAGCAAGAACACTTTGAGCTCTGGAAGTTATCTATGTTGACAGGGTCTTCTTTGCACTCAAGATGCAGCCCACATTTGCATACGGCTTTACACTTCCTAGTTACCAGAAGAGAAACTAGACTCTGGAAGGCAAAAACTTGTCTGGAATGTCACCTGGAAGTGGTAGAGGCCATGTCTCCTGACCCCAGGCTTGGAGCTGAGTTATAATGCTTCTGCTATACCAATATTCATATTTCTTCTGCAAGCTTGGTCCCCTTTCAAAGAGGCCATTCCTTAAGTAGTTATAAATTATGTATGGTTAACAAAATCCTACCACATACATTGCTGCATGTTATCTATCCTCCCCATGAGTAAGGTTGGTGTCCACAATTTATAAATGAGGAATTTGAGTCCTGTATAGATAAGGTTAACCAACATTTCTGTACTAGGTTCAAAAATTCAGCTCTTCAGTCACACTAGTCACATTTTAAGTGCTCAATAGCCACATGTCACTAATGACTACCATACTGGACAGTGTAGAAATGGAACATTTTCATCATCACAGAAAGTTCTATTTAACAACACTGTCCCAGGGATTTCTGTCAGCCCTCCTTTGTTAGTCCTCCTTATTCTAATAGTTGGATGCACCTGAATTTTCCAGTTCTTTGGCAATCTTTGTCCTTCTGTGCCATCGCTTAAAAACCGGTGACTTTTCTCTGATCATCCAAGCTCCCTTTTCAGACTTTTACTTCTTCAGCTTCATCTACTATTACACAAGGTTTCATTCCTATAAGAAATCTTTTATTCTCTAATTCATGTGTTTCTGCTTCCCCCGTTGAACCTTGACTGATACAAACAGTATGTAGGATATGCTATTATTTGCATACAAATGAAAAAAATATTATGCACTCATATTTGCTTATGAATGCATTAACTGCTCTAGTAGGACACAAAAGAAACTCAGAACTGTATTTGCTGGTACAGAGGAGAAAACGATGGCTGTGAAATAGGGATGAAGAAACTTTTCCCATACATTCTTTGACTTTGGGAATTGAACTTGTGAATGTATTATCCATTCAAGACAAATAAAAAAATTAATGTGCAACCACAATATCTTCTAAATGATAAGACTATAAAATGATAATTCATAGACGATCAATCTCACAGATGATCAATTCTAGACCTGGCTGAAAATAAAAGTTATTTTTCAGATCAGATATCAGTAAAGCCTTGACAAGCTTAAGGGACTAGACTTTATTTGGTTAGATTTTATTGACAGGAAGAATATGGTTCCAAGTATTATCATGGTGGAGGAAAACTTCTGACCTAAAAAAAAATCTGCCCACATATCAGGAGATGAAATTATAGAAAATGAGAAGATACATGTACTAATGGCTTAACAATACTTTTGGATGATTGGTGTATGCTTCACTAAAAATGCAACCAGATGCATATTAACGTTTCTGCACATACTATCAGTGCCAGGATAATTCCAGTACAGAAAACAGAGAGATGTGCTAACATAATGGGGACTGAAAAGTCTTTTCAGCTATTAAAATGGTTTGGGAAGGACTTTGGCTATTTGATTTTCTGATAAGGACTTCATTACTAGTATTTAGTATGCGCGTTCAACATTTTTTCTCAAGTTATTGACATCATTAACATAGAAATAAACCTAACATCACACCTTAAAGAACTAGAAAAAAAGAACAAATGAAACCCAAAGTCAGCAGAAGGAAGGAAATAATAAAAATTAGAGCAGAGCTAAATAAATTGAGAACAAAAAGACAACAGAAAAAAATAATGCAACAAACAGCTGGTTCTTTGAAAAGATTAACAAAACCAACAATCCCTTGGCTAGACTAAGATAAAAAGAGAAAAAACAAATAAACAAAATCAGAAATGAAAGAGGAGAAACTACCATGGATACCACACAAATACAAAGGGTCATCCAAGAATACTATGAAGGACTATATGCCACCAAATTCAATAACCTAGAAGAAATGGACAAGTTCTTAGAAACATATAGCCTTCTTAGACTGAATCACGAAGAACTGGAAAATCTAAGACCGATCAACATTAAGGAAATTGAACCAGTCATCCAAACCCTCCCCCAAAGCAAAAGTCTAGGACCAGATGGCTTCCTTCGTGTATTCTACCAAACATTCAAAGAGGATCTCACATCTGTCCTCCAAAAATTGAAGAAGAGGCAATACTTTCTAACTTGTTTTATGAGGCCAATATTACCCTTATACCAAAACCTGGTAAGGATAACACAAAAAAAAGAAAATTACAGGGCCGGACAAGTGGCATGGTGGTTAAGCGCTGGCTTGGGAAGCCAGCGGCCCCAGTTTGGGTCCCACATATGAGGGCCAGTGACACTGCCCTCAAAAAAAAAAAAAAAAGAAAAGAAAATTACAGACCAATATCTCTGATGAATAGAGATGCAAAAATCCTAAACAAAATTCTGGCAAGTTGAATACAACAATATGTTAAAAAGATTATACATTACAATCAAATGGGGTTCATCCCAGAGGCACAAGGATGGTTCAACATATGCAAACCGATCAATGTGATACACCACATAAACAAAATAAAGGATAAAAATCATATGATTATATCAACAGATGCAGAAAAGGCAATTTGACAAAATACATCATCGATTTATGATTAAAACACTTAGTAAAATGGGTATAGAAGGAAAATACCTTAACATAATAAAGGCTATATATGACAAACCCACAACAGATAATATCAGAATTAACAGTGAAAAACTGAAGCCTTTTGCTCTACATTCAGAAAGAAGACAGGGTTGTCCCCATCACCATGTTATTCTACATAGTATTGGAAGTCCTAGCCAGAGCAATCAGGCAAGAGAAATAAATAAAAGGCATCCGAATTGGGAACAAAGAAGTTACATTATCACTTTTTGCAGATGGCAGGATTCTTTGTATAGAAAACCCTAAAGACTCCACCAAAAAGCTATTAGAAACAACAAATGCATACAGTAAAGTTTCTGGCTATAAAATCAACACACAAAAATCCATTTCAGGGCCAGGTGAATGGTGCATTGGTTAACAGCTGGCTTGGGACACAAGCTCTGAGCAGCAGGGTCCCGGTTTGGATCCCACATGAGGGCCAGTGATACTGCCCTCTACAGCTAAGATGGTGCATAACAGCTCCACCTGGAGTTGGGCTGCCATGAGTCACTGGCAACGGTGTAGGCTGCAGCCCCTGCTGCAGTGGGCTACCATAGGCTACAGGGAATGGCCAGCAGCAAGCGTGAGCTGCCAAGAGCCACAGTGAGCGGCCGTTCAGAGACCTGTGATCAATCTGCCTATCCGGGAAGACAGCAATGATACCAACATGGGCCAGCGAAGCGACGTCCTCCACAACTAGACTGAAGAACAAAAGGACAGCAACTCCCCCAATTCCCCAATAAAATCTTAAAAAAAAAAATCCATTTCATTCTTACGTACTAACAATGAAATTTCAGAAAAAGAAATGAAAAAAATTCCTTTTGCAACTGCAACAAAAATAATCACATACCTAGGAATAAACTCAATGATATGAAGGACCTACACACTGAAAACCATATGATATTCTTAAAATAAACTGAAGAAGACACAAAGAAATGGAAAAACATTCTATTTTCATGGATTGGAAGAATCAACATAGTTAAAATGGCCATATTACCCAAAGCAATATACAGATTTAATGCAATCCCCATCAAAATCCCAATGGCATTCTTTAAAGAAACAGAACAAAAAAAAAAATCATCAGATTTGTATGGAATCGCAAAAAACCCCAAATAGCCAAAGCAATCCTAAGAAAAAAGAACAAGTCTGGAGGTATCACATCCCTGACATCAGCTTGTACTACAAAGTGACAATAATCAAAACAGGATGGGATTAGGAGAAAAAAAAGGCACACAGACCAATGGAATAGAATTGAAAACCCAGAAATAAACCCAAATATATATGGGCAGATAATTTTCGACAAAGGAGCCAAAAATATACAATGGAGAAAAGAAAACCTCTTCAATAAATGGTGCTGGGAAAATTGGAAAGCCACGTGTAAACGAATGAAACTAGACTGTTGACTGCTATCTGTCAATATATACCAAACTTAACTTAAAATGGATCAAAAACCTAAACATAAGACCTGAAACAATAAAATGCATGAAAGAAAACATAAGTACTAAACTTATGGACCTTGGGTTCAAGGAACATTTTATGAATTTGACCTCAAAGGCAAGGGAAGTAAAAGGTAAAATAAATGAATGGGACTATATCAAACTAAAAAGCTTCTGCTCAGCAAAAGAAACCGTCAACAAAATAAAGAGGCAACCAACCAAATGGGAGAAGACATTTACAAACAATGCCTCCAATAAGGGGCTAATATCCAAAAAATATAAAGAACTCATATGACTCAACAACAAAAAAGCAATTCAATTAAAAAATGGACAGAGAACTTGAACAGACACTTCTCCCAAACAAGACATGCAAATGGTCAACAGATAAAAAGATGCTCAACTTCACTAGCTATCAGGGAAATGCAAATCAAAACCACAATGAGATATCACCTCACACCTGTTAGAATGACTGTCATCAAAAAGACAGGAGATAACAAGTGTTGGTGAGGATGGGGAGAAAAAGGAATTCACATACACTCTTGGTAGGAATGTAAACTGGTGCAGCCACTATGGAAAACAGCATGTAAGTTCCTCAAAAAATTAAGGATAGAATTACCATATGACCCAGCAATCCCTCTCCTAGATATCTACTCAAAAAACCTAAAAACATTTATCTGTAGATATACGTACTGCAGTGTTCACTGCAGTATTATTTACGGTGGCCAAGACATGGAAACAACCAGAGTCCTTTGATAGATGATTGGCTAAAGAAGATGTGATACACACACACACACACACACACACACACACACACACACACACACACACACAATGGAATACTACTCTGCCATAAAATGAAATACTACATTTGTGACAACATGGATGTATCTTGAGATTATTATGCTAAGCAAAATAAGACAGAAAAAGTCCAGAACCCTATGACTTCACTCATACGTGGGATATAAAACTGAAAGCAACAAAGGAGTAAGACAAAGAAACAAAAACTCACAATCATAGACAACAGTGTAGAGGTTACCAGAAGGTAAGGGAGGCAGGGGGTGGTAGAAGAGGGTAAAGGGGGTAAAATACATGGTGATGGACAGAGAACTGACTCTGGATGGTGAGCATACCGTGTGACATATAGATGATGTATCATAGGAATGTTCACTTGAAACCTATGTAATTTTACTAACCATTGTCACCCCAATAAATTTAACAACAACAACAAAAAGACAGAAATAAAGTCTCCAATATCCTCTGGATGGATAAAGGGGGTAAGGGTTTTGTGGTACCAATTAAAATGGTTCTCCTTAACATAAAAACTTCCAACCACTATTGATACAGAGCAAATTTTCTTCCTCCCCAAAACTAAGAAGGAAGGTAATGAATTACTACTTCAACATGGACTAGGATAAAAGGCTTTTTGTGCTCCCTATCCACATTCCTCCCTCCATTCTAGATTTAATTAGGATATAAAATCATCTACCGTATTTTGCCGTGTATAATGTGCTCACATGTATAATGTGCACCCATGTTGTGACCCAAACTTTCAGGGAAGAAATCTTTTGTTTTAATTTTTTAATTTAAATTTGTATTTGTTTACATTTAGGTACTTGTTTTGTGTATTATAAAGGAATTTTAGCATTTATTTTTTTAACATATTATGGTACAAGAAATTTTATGTAATAAATAATTACAAAACACAAGAACAGATACAAAGTACAAGAAATTTCATGTACCAATAACAAATTTACTATATTTAGTCATCACAGAATGCCAAGAACTCTTTGTTATTGAAAGTTCGTCATAAGTTCAACAAAACTATCATATTCCAGGGTATTATTCTGCATATGGATATTGTTATTGATTTCTAGAGTTACACTTTTAACTCATAAGTATTAAATAAAAGAATTAAAAACATTTATATAGATATGGAATTAGTACTGCCCATATATGATGCACACCCTTATTTTTCCCTCACAAATTTGGGCCAAAAAAAGTACACATTATACAAGACAAAATACAGTAACTGCTAAAATAGTTACTCCTCTCATCCTGCAGTGGTCAGAGGGGAATCCAGCATTTACAGCTATAGTAACTAAAAAAACGCAATGGAGCTTGCAAACTAGCCTTATAGCTCTGACCTGCCTGCTGCTTTGCTCCATTTCAGGTTTTTCCTGCCTCTTGCCTCCGATTCTGGGGTTAGATACAAGAGCTGTACATACTAAAGGACTGCCATAATACCTATGGACTGCCAATTCCACACAAACATTAAATGCGGCTATCTTAGATCCTGAGTGAATGACCCCTCTGTCCTCAGGGCCTGGTAGAAGTGTCTGAAGTTAAGGTTTATTGCTACACCACATTCAGAGAGCTCTGTAAATTCTAATGTGCTATCCATAAACAGGGAAAATTAATAAGAGAGAGACGTGCGAGTTAAAGGAGGTAAGGAGTGAGTAGAAAAAAATGTGTCAAAACTTAAAAAAACTATCCTGGAAAAGTTTTCCTTCAGTAACTATTTAAATTTTTATTAGACAAAGCAGATTTACTCCATCTGCTCCACATATATATAAAATCCTAGTGTTCCTCCTCATATTCTGACATGCAAAACCTAGTGCATGTCAATTTCTCTTCTCCATTTAGCGTTTTCACTAGAAAGAGTTACAATGTGGGGAAGAACATGCTTACTCATCCGGATGCCTGGCCTCCCTTTTAAGTACGGAAATTCACCTGCTCTCTTATTTGATGCAACTGAAAAAGCATGGTGACATGGATGCCAGCAATATCTTCCTCTGACCGGGAGAGGGAGAGAATAGGGATGAAACAAACTTAAAACCTATTTTACATTTTATTGAAAGAAAAATAATTTTCTTTACTATGTTTTAAAAGGCGGGAAAAACAAAGTGTTTATAGCCTTAAAACAGTATGTTTGAGCTTCTGTGAGAAATGGTATCTAATGGCACAATCTCTTACTGGCTAATTAATAGAGCTGAGAGCTTTGATGTATGAATTTAAATATTAAAAAGGTCTTTTAAAATTTACACCAATGCTGCTATTGAGTTTACCAAATTTCACACTTCAACTGACAATTATTCCATGAATTATATAGACTTCTGACCCTTGCAAACTTCACATTCTATTTGACTTGTAGGGAAACTGGGTAGAAGTTACACAGTTCTGAGATATAGATAAAGCAGAGTCATTAGGCTGCCAAATCGATTACCAGGGAATCATATATAACTTCTCCCTTTTTCAATTTCTAATGTCACTTTCCTCATCCAACTTGGGACTACCCCTATTTAAAAAAATGGAAACATTCATTTCTGTTTTAAAACACAGTATTAGACAAGATTGTTGGAATTATTTATTAAAATACATCTAGTTTTTGACAACATAATATATGGAAGCTCATAGCTTAACTTTGCTCATTGTTAAACTTTATGTAAGAATATATTAGTCAACTTTAAAATTTTTGCTAATAGAAAATCTAAATAGAATGAACTCTAAGACAGACAGACAGACAGACAGACACACACACACACACACACACACACACACACACACACACACACACTCTTAGTACAATGCCCTCAAGGTGCATCACCTTATGGGAAATGGCAGGATTTCCTTTCCTCAGGGCTGAATTAATATTCACAGTATGTATATACCACATCTTCTTTATCCATTCATCCATACTTGAACCTTTAGGCTGATTCCATATCTTGGCTATTGTGAATAATGCTGCAGTGAACATGGCAGTGCAGCTATCTCTTTGAGATCCTGATTTCATTTCCTTTGGGTATATACCCAAAAGTGGGATTGTTGGTCATGTGGTAGTTCTTTCATCAAAGGGTGCCCAGCTTCCGATTATAAGATGACTAAGTTCTGGGGATCTAATTAATGTATGCATGGTGACTATGGTTAACAATACTTAATATATACTTGAAATCTGCTAAAAGAATAATAGATGACGTCGGGCGGAATTTAAGTTTTAGTCAATGTACAAGCCAAGTGCCAGGTACTCAATGAGCTCTTCAACTGAAACAGGGTCTGTCTGTGAACCTTTCCGTGTTCTTTGAATATTGTCTGTTTCGCAAGATAATCCAGGGGAGAGTTCTGTCCAAAAGCCCTTCCCACATTTCTCTGACCTCCTTGGGGTTACTTTTTACCTCTCTTTGGTGGTCGCACATGATATGTTAAGTCATTAATGACCAGCTTAAAGTCATCAAGGAGAAGGAGGTCTATCCCTGTTGAGGCAGCAACTCGAACGCCATCTGTAAAAAAAAAATTTAAGGTGAAAATTTAACCTTGTCATATGTCCATAAATATTCAAGAATGGTCAAGAAAAAGCAATCCTCAACATAGACTTTAAAAATTGCATCTTTTAAGGGCCGGCGGAGTGGCTCGGTTGGTTAAGAGCTCACTCAAGAGTGCGAGCTGAGCTCTGAACAACAGCAGTTCAATGCCCAGCCCGAGCTGAGCAGCCATTGAGCTGCCAACAGGTGGCAGGATGGCTCAGCTAAAAATAAAAAATAAAAAATTGCACCTTTTCGTTTACATTGCAGTTACCTTTTTGCCTTATCTCCAAGTGTATGCTAAATAAAGCTTACGTTGTCTAACGTTTTTTGTTTTTGTGACCTCACGTCTGTGAAGATTTAACAATGTGCTTTTCTGATAGAACTTTATGAACAGTAAAATAACTACATAGATTTATAGGTGTCAGCTGGAAATCAAGGTTCACTAGGAGAGATGCATGGATGTCTCAGATTTGTCTATGGTGGAAGTTGGTTGAGTAAAAAAATAATGCTTCCTATTATAATAGAAAGTACCTTTCAGTTTGGTGGGTGTTTAGATGCCAACAATTTGGCAGGGATGAATGCTAGGCTTAGCAAAAAACACCAAGCTCATCTTCTAATTACATTACTAGATGAGGTGAGAATTAAATATATTTAAAGTATTTACACTATAAAAACATGGCAAATTGTTAACAAGTGGTGAATTCCAGAGAAAGGTAAATGGATACTCACTATACTAAACTTTTCTTTTTTTTTTTTTAAAGATTTTTATTGGGGAATTTGGGGAGGGGAACAGCGTTGGGGAATCAGGGAAGGGGAACAGACAAGTTACTGTCTTTTTGTTATTCAGTCTAGTTGCGGAGAACGTTGCTTCACTGGTCCATGTTGGTATCGTCATTGTGCTCTTCCCGGATGAGGCAGATCTGTCGTGGGCCTCTGGATGTCGCTCACCGCGGCTACTGGCAGCTCACACTGGCTGCCAGCTACTCACGCTTGCTGCTGGCCACTCCCTGTAGCCTATGGCAGCCCACTGCAGCAGGGGCTGCAGCCTACACCATCACCGGGGCTCACACAGCCCAGCTCCAGGTGGAGCTGTTGTTAGCTGTGGAGGGCAGTGTCAATGGTCCTCATATGTGGGATCCGAACTGGGGCCGCTGGCATCCCAAAACCAGCTCTTAACCAATGCGCCACTCGGCCAGCCCATATACTAAACTTTTAATAAGTTTTCTGTAGAATAAAAATGTTTCAAAGTAAAAATGGGAAAAATGTAAGGTACTTAAAAAAATACGTAAGTGAAATTTTAAGAAAAGGGAAGACGGAGGAATGAATGGGTGAAGAGGTAAGGAAAAAATTAAGACATTTTGGCAAATAGAAAATAAAATTTTTTAAATGCCAACTCATTTAGTAATCAAAAACTTAAGATTAAAACAAACCTAAAAAGTGCTATATGCTACAAAGCAAATATTTTTTAAAAAGTCACATATTAAAAAAAACAATACATAGGGCTGGCCGAGTGCTGCCTTGGTTGGGAGTTGGCTTGGGATGTCGGCTCTGAGCAGCAGGACCCTGGTTCAGATCCCATGTTTGGGCCGGTGACACTGTGCCCTCTACAGCTAAGATGGTGAACAGCAACTCAACCTGGAGCTGGGCTGCAGTGAGTTGCCGGAGATGGTGTAGGCTGCAGCCCCTGCTCCAGTGGGCTGCCATAAGCTACCATGAGTGGCCGGCAGCCAAAGTGAGCGTCCAGCAGCCGGTGTGAGCTGCCAAGAGCCGCTGTGAGTGGCCATCTAGAGGCTGGCGACCGATCTGCCTTGGCCGGGAGGAGCATAATGATAATACCAACATGGGACAGTGAAGCAATGTCCTCCACAACTAGACTGAAGAACAAAAAGACAGCAACTTGTCTGTTCCCCTTACCTGATTCGCCAACACTATTCCCCTTCCCCAATTTACCAATAAAAAAATCTTAATAAATAAATAAATAAATAAATAAACAAATAAATAAAACAATGCATAAGTGAAATGGATGTCATGTCAAATGGGAATTTTTAGTGTCTTGTTTTATATTCGTTTTCATTTTGGTAAACTTTTACATGGAAGACATCAGAAAATCTAAAAAGAAGTCCTAATATTTCGTATCTCCAGTGATGAGGGCTCAGCCACTAGTAGTATTTACCCTATGAGTAAGGTAATGAGAAAAGCTCACAAGAATATAAAATGCTCCTGCGTGAGGTCCTTTACAGGAGACTCCCTGTGTATAAACATTTGCTAAAACTGAACAATTATATTCTTTCCTGAAATTCGCTGAGCAAAAAATGTTTTCTAAATTTAACAGTAAGACATTCCTTTGCAGCAATGTTTGTGTGTGTGTGTGTGTATGTGTGTGTGTGTGTGTGTGTGTGTGTGTGTGTGTGTATGAGTGGTAGGAGTAGTAGTAGTTTGGGGGAAAATGGGTGGGTGGGCATTAAAATAAAGGTGACCATACCTGGTGAATAGATTGCAACTCTGTCAATTCCCCGATCCTCTTCTTGTAGTTGTCGTAAAAACACACCAACAGAGTCTGAGATAGGCTTGAGTGTGAACTGGCAGCGTTCACGCCGGGATGGCAGCCTCACAGATATCACGGGTAACCCATTTTGATACACCACTGTCACATCTGAATGAAAAAGACCCACAATCATATGAAAATTAGATTTCCTTATTAGTAGCAGCTATATTATTACCATTCTTATATGGAATCTATTTTTATTAGTGTGGGTTAAGACAGTTTCCAAAGGTTTAAGAATATGCCCTTTAACTTTAGTGGAAGGTTATTCTGGGAACTGGCCTATCGACGGTCATAGGGATCATACAATGCACTTTTCAGAAAAATGAAAACATGCCAAGATTATCTTCTAAGTGGAACAAGGAGAGGCTTTCTTAGGAATTTGAGGTAAAGTATGTGGTATTGGTGAAGATAAACCCTGGTTTCGTTTTGTAAGATTTTATTAAGCAGTCAGGGATTGCTGGGTGATTTCATAACCTGTGGGAGGTGGCTCTTTGGAGCCAGAGCTTTCAAAAATCCCCAGGGAATGACATCTTAAAGTACACCAATAAGTGAGACCCTACTCAAGGACAGTCAACTCATATCAATGGCACCATATTACATACAAGGTGCTTGACAGGTAAGCATTCTCTTACACAGTAAGGACATACTATGATACAATCAAAACAATTCATTTTATGTTCTCTTGAACATCTTCCTGAGGTTAACCAGAAGCTGAAGATCAACTATTTGAGAGTTTCTAACAAAAAGTTATTAAGGGAGATATTATTATAAGCTATATAACTGAAAGGATTTTCTATAACAGTAAGGTACAGAATACCTTATTTCCTTGTCTTTTTTATTTTCAACAGTCATGATTTGCAGAGCTGTAGTCAGTATAACAAATGTCAGAATAACTCTCTTTCAAAGTAATTTTCAAATGAATTTGTTAAATAACTAACGTTGAATGAGATTTTTTTTAACATAAACAACCAGCATTTAAAGAAGATAACACAGCACTGAGGAAAGAAAACAGGCTTCGGAGTACTCTGGGCTCAAATTCTGGCTCTGTAACTGGGCATATTATACACCTTCTACGAGCCTCACTTTTTTTCATATATAAAACGGGTTTGTCCCTAACTGATAGAGCTGCTGTGAGGAATAAAAAAGCTTTTAAAACACTTCCTCATACTGCTTGATACATAGTGATTGATGTTTCTTTACTGGCTCTTTTTTTTTTTAAAACGTATCAAAAGGTACATTCTATAATATTTTTAAGGATTCATATCCCTCAAAATTGACAAGTTGAGAAGAAACATATATAAAGTTCTGGATATTCCAAATTTTCCATAGTTGTCATCATTTACATCTTATTTCCTTACCTATTCTAGTAATTTTTAAGGTCTACAATGTATACGAAAGCCTCAAACTAAACTCTTTAATAACTTAAATTTAAAAAGCAACAGTTATTAAGATATATGCATAATTTATGAGTAACAAAATACACTCTTATTTTAAATGTAGGTCTAATGAGTTTTGACACAATAATCAAAATTCCCTCAATCCCATCCAAATTAATCTCCGGGCAACCAGTTTTGATTTTTGTCACCACAATTTAGTTTGTCTAGAGTTACATAATACGGGACTCAGTCTTTTGTATCTGGCTTCTTTTTCTCAGCATAACGATTTTGAGATTCATTCATGTTGTTGTAGTTCATCCATTTTTATTGCTAATAGTATTTATTTCACTGTATGGACACACCATAATTGATTTATCCATTTACCACTGTTTCCAGTCTTTGGCTACTATGAATAAAGCTTTTATGATTATTCACTTACAAGTCTTTGGGTGGACATATGTTTTTTGTGATATGCTTTTTTCTTATCCTTTTACTTTTAACCTATCCATATCTTTATATTTAAAGTGCGTTTCCTGTAGACAGCATATAAATATAGTTGGGTCTTGCTATTTTATCCAATCTGACAATCTCTGCCTCTCAGTTAAAGTGTGTATATCATTTCATTTAATAAATTACAAGTATGCATGTGTATAAGTCTACCATCTTGCTACTTAATTTCTTGACCCACCTGTTCTTTCTTCTACCTTTCTACTCTTCTCGCCATCCTTCTTTTAGATTAACTCAATATTTTTTATGATTGCTTAATCTCTACTACTGGCTTATTAACGATACCTTCTTATGTTTTTAGGAGTTCCTCTACAGCATGTGCTGGCAAACTTTTTCTGTAAAGAGCTAGATGATAAATATTTTAGGCTTCATGGACCATAAGACCTCTTTCAACTACAGACTCTGCCCGGTGGTGCAAAGGCAGCCATAGGTTAACATGTAACCAAATGGGGTTTGTGTTCCATCAAACTTTATTTACAAAAATAAATAGTGGGCTAGATTTGGCCTATTGGATTTGCTGAACCCTGTTCTAGGTTTCACAATATACATTTTTAACTTATCACTGTTAACCTCCAAGTAATCTCATGCCACTTTATACTGTAGAGAATGCTAAAAGAATAACTTTCATTCCCCATGCTTTGTGGTATTGTACTCACATATTTTGCTTCTACATGTTATAAACCACACAGCACATTATTTTTGCTTTGACAACTTATTATATTTTAAAGAAATTTCTAAATGAGGAAAAATACCTTTCATATTTACATACATATTTACCCTCTGGTGTTTCTAATTCCTTTTGTATAGATCTAAATTTCCATTTGGTATTATATTTTTTTTGTCTGAACAACTTCCTCAAACATTTCTTGGTGCACAGATGTGCTGGCAATAAATTCTCTCAGCTTTGAAAAAGTCTTTATTTCACCTTCACTTTTGAAAGACATTTTTGCTGTATAAAAAATTCTAGGTTGACAGATTTTTTTTTTTCCTTTCAGTGCTCTAAAGAATTTATATTTTCTGGTTTGCGTTGTATATGATAAATTTGCGTATATATTTATCTTTGTTCCTCTGTATTAATATACCTTTTTAACTCTGCTTGCTTTCAATATCCTCTCTCTCTTTCTCTTCCCCCCTGCACTTTTTGCCCATAATCAAAACTTTAATGAAAAACTGACACCAAAAAAGGAGATCATTATTGAGTACTTACAAAATTAAATGTAATTACAGTATCTCGGTAGATGAACTAGAATTACTGAACTGATAAGGCTTCCTGTGATGTAACAAATTCAGGAAGTTGTGTGGATCATTAGTGTTGCTTTCTTCTAAATGAACACCCTTCTGTGAGTCTGGCCTTTCCTCCTGTCGGCCGGCACAACACTGCTGAACAACCTACACAGAGAATCACCATCTGAGCATGACTGAACTGCGGTCATTTTGTAGCAACCTGGACATTTTACATCCATATAATGAGAATTTGGACTTTGAACTAGCCATTTCTTTTTATGTGTTTTTTTTTTTTTTCCCTCTTCCAAGGACAGATGCAGTAAATCTCTAGCCAAAGGCATGTTGATTCTTTAGCAAACCCAGCCTGTTCAGGTCTCTGGGATGACACCCCTGGTGAGCAGCGTGCGATCCAATAGTTTCTCTTTATCGTTGGTTTTCAACAATTTGATTATAATGTTCCTTTCTATGGTGTTCTTTATGATTATTTTGATTGGGAATTGTTGAATTTATTAGAATTGAGGGGCTCATGGTTTTCATTAAAATTGGAAGAATTTTGGCCATTATTCAAATATTTTTTTCTGTCTTCTATCCCTATCCTTTTGGGATTCCAGTTACACTTACATTAGACCATGTGGTACTGTCTTACAGGGTACTGAGGCTCTCTTTATATATTTTAGGGTTTTTTTTTCCTTTCTCAGATTCATTTTGGATAGTTTTCATTGCTATGTATTTCAGTGTCACTGATCTTTTCTTCAGTGCTGTTTAATATGCTGTTAATTCCAACTGCACTGTTTTTCACTTCAGATATATTTTCATCTCTATGAATTCCTTTTATTTTTAAATCTTCTATTTCTCTTCATGCTATGCTTGTTTTCCTTTTTTCCCTCTGAATAAGGATCATATTTATAAGAACTAAAAACCCTTATCTGTTAATATCATCTCATCATTTCCAGGGCTATTTCAATGGACTGATTTTTCTTCTAGTTCTTTCCCTGCTTCTCCATATGCCTAGTAATTTTTGATTGGAGGTTAGACATTGTTAATTTTACATTGTTGAGTGATGAATCTTATTTAGTTAAGTTACTTGCATATTAATTCTCTTCATATTTAATTCTTTCAAGTCATTAAAAAAATCTATTAGGACAGATTTAGAGAATCCTTTATATGAGGGCCAATTTGGTCCCACTTCTATGGAATTGTTCTTCTGGGAGTCTCTACCAACTGTTCATGTATTCAGTGATGTCTCTCCTCTCTGGCTGGAGAGAAGTCAAAAGATTTCTGGCCCTGTATGAGCACTGAGAATTATTCATTTACAGTTCCTGGTAGTTGTTTTCCTTGGAAGCTGTTCTGGCCTGGTCTTATGGTTTAGAATTTAGCCAAAGCCTCATTTGTTTCTCTTCTCTCAGAGAGCACAGTCCTGTGCTGTTGTCCAATGTCTAAAAACAGTTTTTTTTCACATATTTTGTTTGGTGTTTTAGTTGACAGTGAGGCAGCAATTCTCATGGCAGTGAATTCTTTGTGGATACATGATTTGAACTTTTACATAAAAACTACAAAGAAGCAAAGTCAAAAATCCCCATTTCTTTATTCCTTCCAAAAGGGTAGTCTATATTTCTAAGGAAGAGGCCAAAAATAGTAATGTAAAGTTAATATTCAGTGTGTACTAAAGTTTTCAATATCTGAAGATACTTGAAATTTTTGTCATTTTCTTTCTCATTTCTATAAGAATCCATAGCAATCCAGTGTTTCCTTAAAGTCAGAGCCACTAACATGACTATCCCTAGCTCTTCTGTAGGCAGCAACGATGATGAGCTCATAAAATTATGAGATTAATTTGTTCAGCTGGTATTTTCCCCTGAATTATTCCCTTTCCATATGTGAAAAAAAAACTCTTCAACCACAGATTTCAAAAAGTAGACAGTTGAATTTAAATAAAAGATAGGAATCTCTGAATCTTAAATGCATAAAGTATGGAAAATTTCACTAAAACATCAGTTTCACAGGTAAGTGTTTAGAGGTTACTGTTTTAAAATAACTGAGACAAAGTCAACAAAGAAAATTAAGGTCTTTCTTTCCCTCTTTTTCATTAAAGATCATGAAGCATTTTCAAAGGAATGAAATATAAAAGCTCTGAGGAACTCTGCATGGGATAGCACATTTCAGAACTGATAAACCTTTATTATAATACTGCTTTTGAAATAAATCCACAGGTTTCCTTTCCCACACACAATAGATTGTAATGTAAATGTCAGGATTTTTTTTTTTGGTTTGTAACCAAAAAAGAACAATTAGTAAAGTTATTCAAATTTAACAATACATAAAATACCTGCTGGTTGTAGTGAAGACATAATGGACTTTTACAAGCTAATAACAGTTGTCAGCTACTATTCTTTAGAGACAAATATTCTTTTTTTAAGTGTAAACTTCATCAAGTGATTCTTGAGTTGGTTTTTTTTTAATCGTTTGCCTTGATTTCCATTTCAATAAAATAAGAAATAATCTATGTTCTATAGTAGTGTGCTTCATAGAAACCTAGAAATATGAGGCACACAATATGAATCGAGAGATAGAATACGACAACAGATTTAGGTATAAAAACAAAAAGGCAAGAAGTTTTCCAGATTAAAAGAAGTACAAGGAAAACAGACATTAGGGGTTTAAGAAGGGATACATTTAAAAAATGCCTTTGGGGCATCAGGTATAAAAAAAAGTCATAAAGTATAAATGGTTGTTATTTAGCCAATGCTAAAAAATGCTTAGAAAAATTCATAGCAGGACAGTTTATTAATGTTCAAAATAATTGGTAAAATGTCCTCTAAAATATATCATCTTATGAACTTGGCTGTATGTATCTTAAAGACTTATTTACAAAGGAAACTGGTACAACAAGGAAATGCATATGGGGTGTTTCCTGCAAAGCTACTCAGAGCTGAACTTTATATGATGGATGATTCCAGGGATTTATGATCTTGCCATCATATATTTCTTTTCTTCCCCCTTTCTGTAATATCCTACACCAAGAAGGTGAAATGTAATCAAAGAATTTTAGGGCTGGGAGGCCAAAGAAATCATATATACTATGCCTTTCTTTTACAGCTGAGAACAAAGTCCAGATGACAGTCCTAAGGTCACACAGTTCAACCCAATGCAAAATGGCTTTGGATCTTATTATTTGACTAAAAAATTGTTTCCTTAGGTCACACAAGATATTAAGTTGCTAAATTCAGTGGGAATTTTAGCCCTTAATTTGTTTTAGCAGCATCTAATGATGTTAACCACTCCTTCACTTTACAAAAAGCTTCCCTTTTTCCATGCTCTCCTGGTTATTTTTACCTGTCAGTCTATACCTTCTAATTTTCCTGCATAGGCTTTCTTATTGTATTTATCCCTTAAAAGTTTCTAAGTGCTTTGTCCTAGTCCTCTGTGCTTCTCAATCCCCACACTCCCTAGGTAATCTCATATGCTTGCAAAGTGTTGGCTACCATCTAAATGCTGACGTCCCAAACCTATAGTCAATTGTCTGCAGGACAACTGTGTTTCCCACAGGCATACCCCAAACTCAAAAATCCTAAAATTAAATGATATCTTCCCCAACCTACCCATCTTTGACATTTCTCATCTCAGTCAATAACACCACCATTACATAACTATTGCCCAATGCAGGAAACTGTCTGCTATACTTGGCTATTTAGTGGACGAAAAAGGGGCCACATACTAACCCTGACAAGCTCAAGAGAGACCTATCTGGCAAGTCTTACAAACTCAGAGATCAAAAGTAACCACATAGGAGGGTCTGAACATAAAAATCTTAACTATGAGGCCTGCCGAGTGGCGCATTGGTTAAGCACTGGTTTTGGGATGCCAGCGGCCCGGGTTCAGATCCCACATGAGGGCCAGTGACACTGCCCTCTACAGCTAACAACAGCTCCACCTGGAGGTGGGCTCTGCGAGCCCTGGTGATGGTGTGGACTGCAGTCCCTGCTGCAGTGGGCTGCCATAGGCTACAGTGAGTGGCCCGCAGCCAGCGTGAGCGGCTGGCAGCCAAGCGTGAGCTGCCAATAGCCGCGGTGAACGACATCCAGAGGCCAGCGACCGATCTGCCTCATCTGGGAAGAGCGCAATGACGATACCAACAGTGAAGCAACATCCTCCGCAACTAAATTGAAGAACAAAAAAAGATAGCAACTTGTCTGTTCCCCTTCCCTGATTCCCCTACGCTGTTCCCCTCAGCCAATTCCCCAATAAAATCTTTAAAAAAAAAATAAAAAATTCTTAACTAAAAGCAGGTCACAGTAGGTAGTCATGTCCTAGGCCTGTAGCTTCCTTGACAAAGGTCAATCTTTACCTTTAGTGAGCCTGTCTATTGTCTTTTTGCATCAGAGTAATACACCTGTGATATGTCAGAGTAATCTTCTCCAGGCCCCTCAAGGCAGGTACTAGAGCATAAGACCACAGAATCCCACTTTGTTATCTTGTTGTCCACATACTACCTCTATGTACTGTAAATGTTTACTAGCCTGTACCCACCAATGTAAAACAAGAATGTGTCTCTCCCAGTGTGCATTTTATCCAATCCCAGCAATTTCTGCACCTTGCTTTCTCCCACTCCCTTAATCTACCACCACTGGATTTTATGGAACCCTCCTTACATCTCCCCCTTTTATTCTAATGTATAAAATAAGTTGCAAAACTGCTATTCTCTAGAGCATTCTCTCAATCTGTTGAGATTTTTGCTTCCCAGCAACCGTTGTCAACTTGGCTCAAATAAACTCATAAAAATTCTCTACAGGTTTGGATGTTTTTTACATCGACAACTCTTACAGCCAGAACATGACATTCCTCATATCTAATCAGTTAACACATGCTGTCATTCTATTTTCTAAAATCTCTAATTTTTCTAGTTTGCTCTAATTATCACCATCTTAGTCCAGGACAATGCCCCTTTCTTATATCAGCTGCATTGTATTTGGACTCACTTTATTTCAGGCTTCCTCCCATTTAAACAATTATCCACAATGAATCAGGGTAATCTTTCTTTTTCCAAAGGAAACCACTATCCTGAGATTGGTATTTGGTGTTTATTATTCTCATCCAGTATCAAATAATTAATCACAGTATAAAATAATTACATACAGCATGGTTTTTGCATGTATTTAGGCTTTACATAAATGGTAGAATTGTATACAACTTTCTACAACTGCCTTTTATCCTCATGAATGCTCTGAGATTTATCCAAATTGAATCATATTTCTGGATCATTCACTTAAAGTCCTATGGAGAATTTCATTATATAATTATATTTATATAGGACTTTACGGAGAATTTATATAATTTATTTATCCACTGAAAAACCAGATTTTCTTTTCTTCCCTATTATAAACAAACAGAAGACTCCTCATAAACATAAACATAACCAAATAGCACTCCTCAATGTTTTTAGTTTCTGTTGTAAATTTAGCCAACTATTTAAAATTTTTTTCCTTTTAGAGCTTTGTTTCATTTTATTCCTTATGCCATCTGGAATTAACTTTTGTAAGGTAATAAGTCAATTGTAACAGTACCATTTATTGAATAATCTGCCCAATCTTCTGATTTACAATGCTAATTCTATCACATGTCACGTTTCTATATATGCAAGGTTTCTCAAACCTGATTCTAGTCTTTCCTATACTAACACTTTACTGTTTTGATTGTTATGGTTTTAGAAATACATTTCAATATGTGCGTTCCCCGTTTTCTATGCAAAATTTATCTTCATTATGTGTATGGTTTTACTCTTTTATTTAATTTTTAAAATAAGTTCATCTGTTCCTGTTGGGGTTTTGCTTAGCATTGTATTAAGTTTATAAATTCATGTGTGTGTGTGAGGGGGGAACTCACAACTTTTATAATGTTGTCTTTATATTCACTGACATGGTATAACTCTTCATTTATTTCCTATCTTCTTTTATGTCCTTCAATAAAGTTTATTCTTCTTAATAAACATCTTACAGATTTTTTATTAGTTTCATGCCTAGATACCTTCAAATAATTTATTTTTAACAACCACGTCTATATTTATAAATATAATTCCGTGTGGGACTGTACCTCAGTTTCCTCACCTATAATGCAGGGATTCTAATATCTCACAAGGCTGCTGAAGAGAGTCAATGAGAATATATGAAAATGCCTGCCTTAATAATTTCTCTTGCTTTTCCTAAAATCTAAATCTTAACAACCAAAGACTAAAATTATATAAAATACATCCATGAGAAAATTTCCAATCATGCCTTTAAATCTCAATAGAACAAAAATGACTTGTTTCAACTGAGGGCAAAAGGGTTAAAATAGTATAAATTTGGAAGATGTACCATTTGTGCAGAGAGTAAAGTAACAAGATCTTTTGAGTCAAAAAATTTTTTTTCTGGTTGTTCTTTTGGCAAAGAAATTTAACACTCTTTCAAAGATGTTGATAGCCAGTAATGTTAATAGTCTTTCTAATTTCTATAAGAAAATCTCACATATTCAGGATTTTTCTTTGACTGTGTCAACATGCTTATTAACAGACAAAAACTAGGAACTAACTCCTTAGAGCTAGAAACTACCAATAGTTAGTTGCAAGTTGCGTTCTGGAAGGAAATGGGATAATCTCCAATTCCCTCAAAACTTACTTCAAGCTATTGGAATAAATAACCTCGTAGAGTGGTTAACATCATCTGAAATTTGACATAAATTTGCTTCTACTTCAAGCTAAACCAGTTCAAATACTCTCAGCACATAAAGCTTAATGGGCTTGGAGTTCTAGTCAAGATGGTGGAGTAGGTAAACAATGTGGGTGCCTCCTCTCAGGACCACATCAGAATTATAACTAAACTACAGAACAACCATCATTGAGAATTGCCTGAGTCTAGTTCAACAGAAGTCCTGTAACTAAGGACATACAGAATTCTGAAGCCATGTCAGGAAGGGCAGAGGAACCAAACGGGCTGGTCCCGGCGGTTAAAACTCAAGAGGGATATCTCAGCTGCAGAGGACCCCTGAGGAGTGAGGGGTCCCAGCCCCATACCAGGCTCTCCAGCCCAGGCCTCCAGTGTCAGTAAGAGAAGTCCTCACAACTTCTGGCTGTGAACCAGTGGAGACTGTGGCTGAGGGAGATGGAAGGAGCTGGAGTCCCAGATGCTCCTCTTAAAGGGCCGCTCACAGACTTACTTGCTAACAGACTCACTTGCTCTGAGCTCCAGCCCTGGGGCAGAAGCAGCCTGAAAGGTACCAGGGACATAAAGGGAGGAACTGAATTATCTGGCTTCAAGGTGAGGGCTGGAAAAACAGCTTTCTCCCAGACCAAAGTGCTGGCAGAAGCCACTGTTTCTTTGTTGAGCTCTCCCCACTCCCAACATGTAGAAGCAGGCAGCCAGCATATCTGAGTGCTCATCAACTTGGCTAACACCATTTGTCTGTCTGCCCTGGTGATTCCCTGAGACCCCATCCCAACCAACTTGTGGGCCCACCCAAGTTGCTTCCAGTGGCTTTTCCATACAAATGGCCTGTCTTGACTTATGCTGCAGACCTTCCTAAAATCTCTCAAAGGGTCACAATACCAAACAAGCAGTATCTGGCCTCGGTGTGCCCTGCACCTCTTGCTGAGAGCCCCAAGACTGGCACTAGTGGCAGCCAGCATCAGTTTACAGCGTAGCTTCTCCCAGGTACTTCCAAGCACAGTGCAGGTGGAAGACATCTGCAGATTGCTTTGTGGCCCATAACAAGTGGCCCTGGGTAGGGTCCCAGTGGCTCCATGCAGGGTACAGGGAACTTGGCCTGCAGTGGGGCCCCTCCCAGGAGGCCCTGGGAGTGGCATGCCTGGTGCCCGGCTTCAGACTGCAACAGAGTGCCTTCAGGCCACCTCCACAAATGACACACCCATTGGGCACACTGGGAAGACACCAAAGCTCTGCTAAAGTAAGTCCTGCTCCATGGAGTCAGACCTGCACAACAGCTCCTCCACTGTAGTCACCGCTGGTCCTCAGAAACAATCAACCTGAGTGTTAATCTCTGCCATCAACTTGCAAACAGTAACCAAAGCTCAACTGCAACAGGAGAGCAAACAAAACCCACAAAAGAGACACACTTGCAGCATCCAGCTCACGTGACCAGGGAGATTGCGCCACTGGGCCCCACAGATCACTTACTTCATAAGGCCACTGTACTAAGATTGGGAGACATAGCAACTCTATCTAATACATAGAAATAAATACAGGGAGGTCGCCAACATGGGAGACAAAGAAACATGTCCCAAATGAAAGAACAAAACAAAGCTCCAGAAAAAGAACTAAACAAAATAAAGACAAGATATCTACCAGACGCAGAGTTCAAAACACTGATTATAAGAATGCTCAATCTCCAATAGCCGCAATGAGAGACCACCCAGAGGCCGGCGACCTCACCCGGGAAGAGCGCAATGACGATACCAACATGGGTCAGTGAAGCAATGTCGTCCACAACTAGACTGAAGAACAAAAGGACAGCAACTTATCTGTTCCCCTCCCCCAATTCCCCAATAAAATCTTTAATAAAAAAAGAATGCTCAATTATCTCAGTGACAACTTAAACAAAGAGATAGGAAACAAAAATGGAGATAGAAACATTAAAAAAAAATGGAGAATACAATAACTGAAATGAAGACCACATTAGAGGGAATCAACAGTATAGATGAAACAGAGGGTTGATTTGGAAGACAAAGTAGCAGGAAACACCCAATTAGAAAATCAAAAACAAAAAAAACAACAAAAAAATGAGGATCATTTAAGGGGCCTCTGGGACAACATCAAGCGTACCAACATTCACATAGGGGCACCAGAAGGAGAGGAGAGAGTGCAAGGAATTGAAAACCTATTTGAAGAAATAATGATGGAAAACTCCCCTAACCTGGTGAAGGAATTGGACATACAAGCCCAGAAAACACAGAGAGTTCCAAACAAGATGAACCCAAAGAGGCCCACACTAATACACATCATAATTAAAATGCCAAAGGTTAAAGACAAACAGAGAATTTTAAAAGCAGCAAGAGGAAGGCAGTTAGTTACCTACAAGGGAGCTCCCATAAAACTGTCAGCTGATTTCTCAACAGAAACTTTGCAGGCGAGAAGGGATTGGCAGAAAATATTGAAAGTGATGAAAAAAGCAGGGACCTACAACCAAGACTTCTCTATCTAGCAAAGCTATCATTTAAAATTGAAGGAGAGATAAATACCTTTCCAGGCAATAAACAGCTAAAGGAGTTCTTAAACACGAAACCAGTATTACAATAAATGTTAAGGGGTCTTCTTTAAGAAAAAAAAGATAAAAAATACCAATAAACTGTCAATAACTACAATACTATAAATGGATTTGGAAAGACATAAACAAGACATAGGGTGGCTGAAAGGATAAGAAAACAAGACTTTTCCATATGCTGTCTACAAAAGACTCACTTCGAAAGACACATGCAGACTGAAAGTCAAGGATGGAAAAAGATATTTTATGAAAATGGAAATGAAGAAAAAAAAAGCTGGGATAGCAATACTTATACCAGACAAAATAGACTTTAAAAGAAAGGCTATAATAACAGAGAAAGAAAGACCCAGTAATCCCACTTCTGGGTATTTATTTATCCAAAGAAAACCAAACACTACTTTGAAGGCATATGTGCATCTATATGTTTACTGCAGCACTGATTACAATAGCCAAGATATGGAGGCAGCCTAGGTGTCCCTGAATGGATGAATGGATAAAGAAGAGGTGGTACATATATACACCAGAATCTTACTCAGCCTTAAAAATGAATCAAGGGCCGGCCGAGTGGCGCAGTGGTTAAGAGCTGGTTTTGGAATGCCAGCGGTCCCACATATGAGGGCCAGTGACACTGCCCTCCACAGCTAACAACAGCTCCACCTGGAGCTGGGCTGTGCAAGCCCCGGCAATGGTGTAGGCTGCAGCCCCTGCTGCAGTGGGCTGCCATAGGCTACAGTGAATGGCCGGCAGCCAGCATGAGCAGCCGGCAGCCAGCGTGAGCTGCCAATAGCTGCGGTGAGCGACATCCAGAGGTCGGCGACTGATCTGCCTCATCTGGGAAAGAGCGCAATGATGATACACCAACATGGGCCAGTGAAGCAATGTCCTCCGCAACTAGACTGAAGAACAAAAAGACAGCAACTTGTCTGTTCCCCTTCCCCGATTCCCCAACGCTGCTCCCCCAATTCCCCAATAAAATCTTTAAAAAAAAAAAGAATCAAGACTTGCCATCTGCAACAACATGGATGGACCTAGAGGGTACTGTGCTAGCTGGAATAAGTCAGACAGAGAAAGACAAATGCCATATGATTTCACTTATATGTGGAATCTAAAGAACAAAATAAATGAACAAACAAAGACAGAAATAGACTCATAGATACAGAGAACATTTTGATGGTTGCCAGATAGGAGGAGGATAGCGAGGATAGGTGAAAAAGGTGAAGGATTTTAAAAATACAAATTGACAGTTACAAAATAGTCATGGGGATGTAAATAAAGTATAGCATAAGGAATATCGTCAATAATATTTTAATAACTATGTATGGTGTCAGATGGTTACTAAATTTATTGGGGTAATCACTTTGTAAGTTATATAAATATCTAATCATTATGTTGTAGACCTGAAACTAATATAATATTGTATGTCAATTGTAATTGAAAAACAAAAAAAAAATCACAAAAAAAAAAAATCTTAAAGGTCTTTCCAATTTTATGTGGCTGATTTTCTTGGCAATGTGCAAGTCAATTTTACAGAATCCCTTAAAAAAAGATTTGTTTTTAAGTTCAACCGCATTGTGGTAGTTTCAATTGAAACTTCTACTTACAAAAAAAATCTAAACTGTAGAATATATTTCAAAAATGGAAAAGTATAAGGTGTTTCAGCTTCCCAAGGTCATATTTAGGCTGGTGAGAATGCTGCCACATTAAAACATTGAGGCTTGGGCTGGCCGAGTGGCGCGGTGGTTAAGCGCTGGCTTGGGAAGCCAACGGCCCTGGTTCGGTCCCACATATGAGGGCCAGTAACACTGCCCTCAAAAAACAAGAAAACAACAAAAACAACAATAACAAAAAAACACTGAGGCTTTATGTTCCTCATCTTTGGTGATTAATTAGTTTCATTACTTTCATTTTTTTGTTGTTTCAGTTTTTCAAAGTTGGAATGAAAGATTGTGGTGGGGTATGTCTGTGTCCTCAACATAATGATGACAATAAATACAGAATTTACAACTGTGTACAAGAGCAGCCATTAATAACAAAACATGTCTCAAAAAAAACTCACCTTCTCTTCCCCCCCAAACTATTTTTAAAGTAACAGGAAAAACTCTGGATCGATACTAAGAAGACAGTCAATTTGGACATTTTACCAAAGAAAATATTTGATGGTTAATACGTAAATTAAAAGATGCTCAACATCATTATCATGAGTGAAATGCAAATGAAAACTACAGTGAAAATAATACACTGGAATGCCTATAATCAAGAAGATTGACCACACCAAGGGTTAGGGAGGATACAGGGAAACTGGAACAGTTACACATTGCTGGTGGGAATGCATAGTGTACAGCCACTTTGGAAAACAATTTTGCAATTTATTAAAAAGCATACATAGCACTTAACATATGACCCAAACATTCCACTCCTAAGTATCTATCCCGAGAGAAATGCAAACATATGTCCACACAAAGAGTTATAGGCAAATGTTGAGCAGCAATATTCTTAATAGTTCAAAATGGAAAACAATCCAAATGTCTTTGATTTGGTGGGTGAATAAATAAAATGTGGTATTTCCATAGAGTAGAATACTCAACAATAAAAATAAAGAACTACAATACACGCCACAATATGGATGCACCTCAAAAGCAGTATGATCTGTAAAAGAAGCCAGATGCAAAAGACTACCTATTGCATGAATCCATTTATATGACATTTTTAGGAAATATTTAATTATGGTGACACATTTAACTAAGGGTAGGAGCAGGGTTTGACTGCAAAACAGGAACAAAGGAACTTTCAGGGGTGAAGCAGTAGTCTACAGCTAGATTGTTATGATGCTTGCACAACGATAGGTGAATTTTATGGTATATAAAATACATCTCAATGAAGTTTAAAAAAAAGTAACAGGACAAAAACCATAGAAAAAAATTGGGCATATATCTAGTTCCCCAAGCCATCCATACACCTTAGGTTAAGAATTTATATATTATCTATACTTGGATTAAACAGTTGATTATTATTAAACAGGTATTTTCAATAACCCTTCATTACTAAAATTATTTGCCCTCAAACAATTTTTATAAGAAAATCTTCTATCTTTTGTTAACTACAAAATAAACACACCTCTCTACCACAGTCTCAATACAGAGCTGAGTAGCATTACATTACTGTACAGAGAAATGAAAGCAACTAGAAGAGGCTCTTTTTCCTTGCTTTTACTCTAGCTCATCTTCGGCCTTTTTCCTACACCTAAATGCGAAGATATGTCCTGACTTACACTATTAAAAACTGTCAGGACAACTCTTGTTGGCCCCTTTTCACTCTCTAAAGTGTCATGGGTTGGATGATATATTGTACAATCAACCTGTATACAGCAGAGTTACTTTCAGTCTTAGCTTACATTAACAAGAAAGGGAACCCCTGAAGGCTTTGAAGGCTTTAGTTTTAAATCATACAATCGTAAAAATTTCACTGTGGGTCATTTTACATTTGAGGATCTGGGGCACAGAAAAATTAAAATGAGAACCCTCAACGACGCGTTTTAGATTAAGGGTCTTGAACACTACCACAATCACCCTTTATAGAATAAGAGTTTCTGGGGGTTTAAGTACTATTTCTGCAGGGTAAGCACTTTTTTTGTCTTGGAGGTGTAACTATTACCATCTCAATGTCACAGAAGAGGAAAGAGGTTTTGAGAAGTTAATTACCTAATTACCTCGCCTAAGGTTATAAGGTGGTTAAGTGGTGGCAGTGGATGCAAACCTAGGTCAGCATGACTCTAAAGTCTGTCTCTTTAACATCTAAGCATGCTGCCTCTCAGGAAAGGGAACGTGGGTGTGCGCAAGCATCAGTGTGCAATGCAGCCAAAGCAGTGCTCCAGCTGAGGTCTGTCCATAAGACTAAGGGTTCCAAGAGCTGGTTTAAGGGAGTCTGTATCACTAAGAAATTATGTGTAATATAAGATTTCCTATATGTATATATAAATATTTTTCTACAGAAAGAATGTAGAGCTTACACTCAAACCTCAAAAGTATTTATGACACAAGAAAAACTAAGAATCTTTGAGATGGCTTTGGTAGGGAGGTTAAATGTTTAAGATAATCTATATATTTTATATGAGCTATCATAGTCCTAAGTAGAAGATTTGTCAAACAACATAATTAATAAGCAATTACTGAGAGGCAGTATATATTAGGTATACAGATTAAGTATTCAAATATCATAATTATATAATATGGTATTTTAGATTTTTTTCTAAATGAGGGTCAAGCCTTCATTTGATATAGAATATGACCCAGCAGTCACAACAAAGAGCAATGAATGATGGTAGAGATGTTTACTACTGGTGGCTAAACTCTATTAAAGTAGCTCAATTTTCTCATATGCTATGATGAACTAAAATAAAATTAATTAAGAAGCACAAAATAAGAAAGACATAATTTGGAGGTAGTAAGGACACTGAGTTGCATTAAATAAAAAAATTTTATGCTTCTATTTCTTGATAACTAATATGAGTGGACTTTCTTAAGAAGGGCAGTAATATTGGTAGGAATTTTAGGAGCCATTATTTTTTTTTTTAAAGTAGGTGTCCTTTTAGCTTTTGTAAAAATATTACCTTCAATTCTTCATGCAACATAGAGAAATGAACCTACTAGTGTTTATGTTCTGGGGTGACATGCAGCCAGACACTTGAGTACAATTATACCATTGTTACGTTATTGCAATATTTCCACACAGATGGTATACAGGACAATACTAACTGCATTAAGTGCAATTATAAATTAATAATATAAATATCAATATGAATTCATTAGTTCAAATTAATTGCCTTTGACTATAACAACCACTGGCACATAAGTGTCCTGTTAGTGGAACTTTGTTGATATTAAATATATATATAACTTACTGAAAATATATTTATATATACTGACACTGAATATGTAACAATTTCAGACGGTATTATAAAAGCTAGAAATTTATGAATAAAATGCCGCTAGTTCAGCAAAAGCTGAGAGGATTCAGCACTGTGAACAATATTTTTTACATTGATTGGAACCCTCTCTTCATTGAAACTATCCAAAGACGTTGCCCTGCAGTGGTAACGGAGGAAGGTAATAACAGACAGGAGTGGTGCTGGCATCGATGCAGACAGCACCCATATGGCTGTTTAATGGGCCGAGGCAGTGTCAGGGTAAGAGCAATACCCACTCACTCTTTGGAGGGGCCGAGGAGGGAACAAAGTAAGTGGCATGGGGAGGTGGCATTGTGGTGTGCTGGCTTTCTGCCATGTTGGAAATACTGGCATCTGTGTACATATTGAGTTTTTACTGAGGGCAACATATCTACCTGTCCTCAGCTGTAACAAAGCACTGAGGGTGGCTTTTTGATTTATATAGTGATATTACTTTATCATTTCTTTATGTCTTTAAGAGACAGGAAAAAGAAAGCCAGCTACTATCATCCTTGTTTTGATTCTAGCCTACTTTTCCTTTCAACCTTTCCATAAAAGAAAAAATGAGTAATCACAAATGGATATTTCCTCCCAGCTTGGCGAATTTAGCAAATATGAGCACACTGACTAAATATTCAGATAACTAAACAGCTTTGGGTAGGAGGTTCTCATAACACCACACATGTCTAAACTGATTAAATACAGGGGAGCTTAGGACTTTCACGGTTCAGCTGGAATTTCTTCAGTTTTAGTTGTTCTTATAAATTTTCAGGTTGCTCTTTCGATAGTTGCTCTACCAATGAATTAATGTTTTTAAGGTTGAAATTAGAGTCCTACCATACTAACCTTATTTATTTATTTATTTATTTATTTATTTATTTATTTATTTATTTATTTGAGGGCGCTGTCACTGGCCCTCACCTGTGGGACCGAACCGGGGCCGCTGGCTTCACAAGCCAGTGCTTAACCACCGCGCCACTCGGCTGGTCCCCTACCACACTAACCTTTACACAGAGGAAATATAGTTAATAGTCATCCCTAAGCAAACAACCTAAACTGTAAATGTGCAATACTGAGTAAGAGAAATGACAAGAAGAGCAGTGAACCTAGCTCCTCCATGACTGTGAAAACAACCCAAACTGAGATTCTGTTGCCAGTTTGCAGCATTATGGACATTGGCAAAGGACCGTATATAGTGCCCAAGCATCTGTTCATTCTTTTCTACATCAAAGAAGAGTGTTACAGCCCTGAACCTAAAGGAAGAAAAAGACAAGCAGGGGCAGGAGGGAGGCCTAGTCTCTGATACCATGAAGGGGCTGGAGTGATTGAACATTATCTATAATAGGAAGACCCATGATTAGGAAATACCAAAGACGGTGTTTATGTGATCTTCACATTAACTAAGTTCCTGACTTTGAAGCAAATGAAAAGATAAGATAGTAAAATTCCATGATCGATGAAAACTTGATGGGTCTATTGGTTTTTCTTACTTATTTCTCCTCTGAATTCCCCAGATCCTCATTCAAATTTTATTTCTCTTCTTTAGCACCCTTCTCTCTCTCTGACTCCAAGCTAATTTTAAGTGGAAGAACATGATTTATATGTCAATCAAAAAATGGGAAACACTGGATTAAGGGGGAAAAAATTCGACATAAAAAATGGATTTGCCAAAACTCACCATCAGAGGGCACAACAGTACTGCAATAAACAACTCCGAAATTCTGCCAAGAAGAAAGCCTCTGGTGCACCTGGAAAATACAAAAAGACACATCTATGGTCAGGACAGAACAACAAATGTTGTATGTGTGTGCGTGTATATATTAAATAATAGCTTTTGTTTACTTAATATGTATTATTTGTAGAAAAGTTTAAAAATACAGTTAAAAGAAAACAAAAGTCTCTCAAACTCCTGTCATCATAAGATAATAGTAATGAACATTGTGGTTTGTTTTCAGGGTTTTATACAAACACATTTACATATACACACATCACACAAATTGTTTTTTCGTCTACTTTTAAAACACTTAATATTGGCTTCAAGTGCTATCAAATATAAACTAAACTTTCTTGCTTATTTCTCAAGCTGGCTTTTAGACCTGCATTTCCATCATGTCTTTTATGAGGAATAATCAGTTAGTAAGTAGTTATATCGTGCATTTACTGTTACTGGGTCAACATCTAATCTTTCTGCTCACTCTCCTTCAAAAAAGAAAAAACTTGGTCAGGTGACCTCTATCCTTAATCACTACCATCTTCTGAATGTTAGAAGGAAATCACTCACACTCATATGTGCTTTCACTACTTTCTCAAAGAGGGGAGTCTTGTGCATTTAGCTCTGAAATTTAGGCTCTCACCATTAAACTAGATTTCAGAAGGAATAGTGACTAATGTTTCTCATTCGCCAAGTGCTTACTTTATCCCTTTGTACCTTTTTTTCCCACCCAAAAAGTACTAAAGGAAGCAAAAAAGAAGGCATTAACTTACTAAAAACCAATGTATCAGTCTCAGAGCCAAATATTATATTCCACTCCATCAGCCCAGAGAAAAATCACTCAGGACCCTACATGCATACCTGAACACAACTATGGCATATAACAGACTTTACATCCTCCATGTGAATGGCGTTAACTCCCATCTCCTTCCAACTTAAGAGAGCATACAGAAATGTGAGACTGGCATTTATTTAGAACTGTAAATAATCAACTGTGAAGTCAGTTTCCAGTAATTGTAAATGATTATTTACATTTTTAAATAAATTTTTGACAGTGGCATTGAGAAGCTTTAGGTTGATATATACAATCATATTACTGTGGACTGTGACTTTCAGACTTTTGTTTTGTTTTGTTTTGTTTTGAGGGCAGTGTTACTGGCCCTCACACGTGGGACCCGAACCAGGGTCGCTGGTATCCCAAGTCAGTGCTCAACCACCGTGCCACTTGGCCGGCCCCAGACTTTTTTTTAAAGTTTCAAAACATTTAGTTAAACTCTGTCTTACTCAGGAGTCCAGGGATGCTTGGGTTAAAGATGGATGTGCTGGCAACCCTACACTCCCAACTCTCTTGGGTCTATGAATTAGTTTGAAAAAACTAATGCTGGAAGACAGAGGAAGATGAGTCCTACCTCTTATTCTACAGGTAAGGAAACTGAGAACCACAGAAAGAAAATAACTTATTAAAAGTCACATATCAAAATCAGGATTAGAATCTAAGCCTCAATATTTCTAATTATCTTCTAAATAAGGAGTTGGCAAACTTTTGAGACGGAAGAACAGCCACATGCAGCTCTTTGGGTACGTACATGTGGCTCTGAAGTAAAACTGAAAATGAAAATAAAACTATCATAGTTTCATTTATAAAATTTTTAAAGGATATTATTCACATAATGGTGATTATATAAAAATATATTTATGGCTCTCAAATAATTTTTAAATTGTTGTGAGGGACAGGATTGGCTCTTCCAGGGTTCGGCAAACTTTTGGGACGGAACATACCCAGAGAGCCGCATGTGGCTTGCGAGCCGCAGTTTGCCAGCCCCTGTTCTAAACAAAACACTCAGGCCTCAGTATTGTCCTCTGTGTGTCCCCGTTTGCTCAACTAGAGCATTAGGGGGTAGGATCCTTAGGAATTTTCTTTCTTTCTTTCTTTCTTTAAATTAATTTATTTATCTTTAATTAGTTTCAGGTGTACAACACAGTGCAATAGTTATACATTTTACTCCTCAAATGACAACCCCCCACCCCCAATTTGCCACCCCACTCCCCCCCATAGGAATTTTCTAGCAATATGATTTTGTTTAAAATGTTTAAGTGATTTTCTTTCTTTTGAATACAAATAAGTACACAGTATAAAATTCAAAAGTACAAAAACTAAGTAAAAAATTAAGTCTTTTATACTTAATATTGGTCTTCCTCCCATCCCTATGGACCAGCTACTCATTCCTATCAGAGACATAAGTTTGTGCATCTATGTATGTATTTGTGGAGGTTTTTAAAAATGCAAATGGTAGCAGGCTACAGTCCCATTACTCATCTGTTTTGTTTTGCTGTGTTTTGTTTTTTGACTTCACCCATTTGGTCTTAGTGACTGAATGGAATTACATTAGGTAAACAAATGTTATGGTACATCTTTACAACTGCTTACTGACAATCTTTCATTATTAAAATACATGATACTAGAGTGAATATCCTTACATGTGGGCATAGGTATTTGAGGATAAAATACTTCAAGAGAAAGTGCCAGGTTAAAGTTATGTGCATTGTAAATTTTGAAAGCTATTGCAAAATTGTTTTTCATGGAGGTTATATGAATTCACATACCTACTGATTACACTCTTACTCACTAAATGAGTATCTCGTTCCCAATACCTTCCCAAGCAATGTATTATCAAACTTTATTTTGCAGTGTCACAGGTGAACAATATTTCACCATAGTTGTAATTTGCATTTTTTGTAGTAAGACTGAGGATTTATGCATATTTTTATCTGTCTAAACATTACTTAAATTTGCTTTCTATAAACTGGGTATTTACATACTTTGCCATATTTTTCAATTTGATTCTTGGTCTTTAAATATTATTTTGTAGAAGTTCTTTAAATATTTTAAAAAACTAGCCCTTTGTCAACAAAATGTTACAAAATTTCCCTTTTTTTGGTTAACTTTGTTAATGGTGTTTTTGTGTGCACACAATTTTCATGTTTTAGACTCAAGTTCATCAATCTTTTCTCTGTGGTTTAAGGGGCCTATGTCCTTAATGGTCCTCCATGATTTTACAAATTATCCTTAATAATAAAAGATGTTTCGTGGGACAGAGAATTATACAAATACATTGTTGCTTATCAACATTATTTGTTAAGATGCTACAGAACATGGGTTGGCAGCCTAGTCACCAGTTTTCGCAAATAAACTTTTATTGGAACACAACCAAGTCCATTCATTACGTACTGTCTATAGCTCATTCATCTATTTTCTTTTCTTTCTTTTATTTTATTTTTTTAAAGTTCAATTCATGATTTTATTTTATTTTTTTTGAGGGCAGTGTCACTGGCCCTCATGTGGGACCCGAACCGGGGCCGCTGGCTTCCCAAGCCAGCGCTTAACCACCGCACCACTCGGCTGGCCTGCTCATTCATCTATTTTCACCTTACGACAGTAAAATTGAGTAGCTGTGCAACTGCAGGAAAGCTGAGTAGTTGCAACAGAGATTGTATGGCCCACAAAGTCTAAATATCTATCATCTGGCCCTTTAAGAAAATGTCTGTTGGCCCTGGCTGTGGAACCTTGCCCTGTAGTTTTGAGACAATTCACTTTCCCAAAGTCCTTCCCAGCCACTTCTATAATGACACCGGCAATTCTAAAATACTACTTATTAAGTGTCCACAAACACATGTATAGGTTATTTTCTTTCATTAAACCTTCTAATAACCTACAGTTGGCCTACAGAAACAAAAATGATTTTGCTCTTGCCTTTTTTCTTTTAAATTTGGCAACAACAACAAACACATAAAAGGTAAACTAAGACTAAAAACAACAACAAAAAGAAAAAATGAGGAGAGGACTATAAGTGCTCAAGACCAAAGATGCATTGCTGTTTTAAATTATTCCCTGACTCTCCTAAATGGAATATATTTCATTGTAATAAATCACATGAAAATAGAAAGCTTTTAATAAATACTTATGTTGAAAGTTTTAAAAATATGCCATGAAGTTAAAAAAAGAAAAATATTTAGGCAAATGGCATGTATTACACGTATTTAAATTTCATAGGCAGAGAACAAGATTAAGGTTAAGAAAGTAAATATTCAGAATGTGCAGAAATCATCAGAGAAAGAGTAAATCTTTAGGCAAGATCAATGCCAAATGAGCAAGGTGATATGGTGCCAACACAGTCCCTTCAAAAGGAAATACAAGTTTGTACTTTTGGTATAAAAAGTCCACATCTTTGATAGATAATTTGAGAACTTCTAGGAAAAACAAGGGCTTGCAGTTAAGTGAAAGTATAAAGTTTGCCCTGATATCACAACCACAACCATTTCCCTTTAATTTTAATTCCAGGAGAAAAAAAAAAATGCTAGTACTATCAAGTTAGAGTTATACAACAAAACACTAAAACTTTATTTCCCTAAGTCATAAGCTTTAAGCTAATAAAAAAAATCAAATTTTAGTACTATAAAAAGACATTTCATGCCCTCAGAGGAAATTATTAAATTCAAGTAAAATCAATAAATTCAAGTCACAGCTTATTTTAAAATTCTTTAGTACTATCATAAATTACACAACCTCCCTTATACTGACCTTTCATTGTTCAGAAGAGCAAACTCAGCAATATATTACTGCCAGCAACTTTGGAAAACTGTCAATACCCCAAAATATTCACAGCCAGTTAAACATTAGACCAGAGTACAAAAAAACAGAAGAAAAAGATAGTTCTTTACTAATCCAATTCCCTTTAAGAAAATCTTACATAGTCATGAGATGTGGAGTACAGTGTGGGGAGTGGAGTCAATGGAATTGTAATAGATATGTATGATATGGGGGGGTGGGGGGGGTGGATTGGGAAGGGGAAGTCACTTTGTGAGGGGTGAAAAGCATAACTATTGCATTGTTTTGTATACCTGAAACTAATAATAAAGAATTAAAAAAAAATGTTGGGACCTAATTTCATAGGAAACAAATATTTACTGTGTCAAACTATATCAAATAATACTATACTAGCTATATCAAACAGCTTTATATGGAACAACTATATTTATATATTTGTCTATGGCTAAAACCTTGTTAAAAATAGCCTCGCTATACCACAAGTTTAGATATGTCAAATTACATCTCTCTGTTACATTTCCCTTAGCATAACATGAAATGCTTATGAGAATGGATCCTTTCAATACATGTTCCAAAAGTTTCTTTTTTAAGACCAAAGAATCCATGTTTCAACAACTTTGCCAAACCTATCACCAGAGCAGTGTTTATAAGCATCCAAGGATTAACAGTGTAAAACTATTTCAGTTGGTGTAAAGCAAGACACACCTTTAACAGCTTCTACAATTTGGCATCAGTTATGTCCATATCCCTAGATATAGTAAAATTGCTGAAGCATTACATCATTAATAATTTGGACTCTACCAA
Source organism: Aselliscus stoliczkanus (assembly GCA_033961575.1). Taxonomy (NCBI): domain Eukaryota; kingdom Metazoa; phylum Chordata; class Mammalia; order Chiroptera; family Hipposideridae; genus Aselliscus; species Aselliscus stoliczkanus. Next base: position 134,317,606 of record CM066729.1, read on the forward strand.
TATACTAAAACAAGCACTGTGACTTCAAACCCTTGAGACCTGACAGAGGGAAAACACCATAATTGAAGACTTGGGCCAGTTCCAACTTATGATCTTGAATTTCAACCCAAGTCTCAGTTTCCTCATCTGTAAAGTTAAAAACAACAGCAATGACAACAAAATTGACTATTTCACAAGGTTGATTTCACGTAAGGATACGTGAGAATATAAATGTGACAACATTTGAATGACTAATGTTCTTCCAAAATGTAAGATATTTGGAAATATACACTCAAAACAAATCTTCAATCTACTGAAGGGACTGACTTTTATTGTAAAGAATTTAATAAGTATAATGCATTTCAAAAGCCACAACTATCTCTAAACAAAGAGATATTATACAATATAAACACCTCATGATGTTAAATGTAGAAACCTGACGTTTTAAAAGAAGTCTCTTTAGTTAGTACCATAAAAACATTTAAAGGGTTAGACCAGATACAGGGCATATTTTATTCTTCTCTCAATAATTCACCAAGGAAACAAAGTTTCTGATACAGTTTAAGCAAAGGTGGCATTTATGTTTCGTGGGTTACATTTTTTATTACATAAATTATATATCAGAAAATTATTTTCTCTTTGAATATATTAAAAATTGTTACTACATGTTAATAGAATAAGGGCAACATTTTCCCCACTAGTTATTTTATAATGTTATTTTATAATGGAAGTTATAATTCAATTTACATACTTTTGATTATTAAGAGAATTTCATATGTACGAAACAAGGCAATATGAAGGACTTTCTGTTGCATCTTTCTTTTTTTTTTTTTTTTAAAGATTTTATTGGGGAATTGGTGGAGGGGAACAGCGTTGGGGAATCGGGGAAGGGGAACAGACAAGTTGCCGTCTTCTTGTTCTTCAGTTTAGTTGCGGAGGATGCTGCTTCACTGTTGGTATCGTCATTGCGCTCTTCCCGGATAAGGCAGATCGGTCGCTGGCCTCTGGATGTCGCTCACCGCGGCTATTGGCAGCTCACGCTTGGCTGCCAGCCGCTCACGCTGGCTGCAGGCCACTCACTGCAGCCCACGGCAGCCCACTGCAGCAGGGGCTGCAGCCCACACCATCACCGGGGCTCGCACAGCCCAGCTCCAGGTGGAGCTGTTGTCAGCTGTGGAGGGCAGTGTCACTGGCCCTCATGTGGGATCCGAACCGGGGCCGCTGGCATCCCAAAACCAGCGCTTAACCAATGCGCCACTCGGCCGGCCCTCTGTTGCATCTTTCATCAGCAGTTTTCTAGTTAGGAAATCAAATCGAGTTCCCAAATTATCAATAAGGTTATTTAAAAATTAATACTTTTTCACCGAACTCACAGTGCTTTGAAGATCAAGTAAGATAATGTATTTAAAAGCTAAAAGGCAAGACCTTAGTCATAAAATTCTTCACTATTGCTGATCTAGCAAAAATCTAAAATAATCAGAGCTCTCAAACCTTAACTGTAACTAGTTGCATATCATATTATTCAACATAATATGAATTGAAATGCCATTTTTATCCTAATAAATATTTATCCACTTAACAGTACCAAGAAATGCTCATTAAAGCAAATTCTCTTACATTCGATTATGAAATCAATAACTAGGTTCTAAGATTGCAAAGATTGGTGTTATTTCTAGTATATCACTACTTGTGAATTTATACCAAATTAACTTCACTGATAAATGTTTCAATTTTAGATTTTGGTATTATCCCAAAATTACAACCTATGATTTATACTGTATAAGAACCAGAGTCCAATATCTACTAAAACTTTATTGTGTAGTCTAGATCCCAGTATTTGGGGCAATTCTACACCTACAGTTGGGATGTTTTTACCCTGATGGTTGTTGCATTTGCTGTAATGATTGTGCTTTTACTCTCTTTGGTATCATGGCAGATATCTTAATGATACCAGGGCAAGGAATTTCTCATTTCCTTAAGTGACAACCTGCCTTTCCCGCGGTTATTGGAAAGTTATTTTCTATTTTGTTCCTTTCCCTCTTATTTATTAAGAACCTACTATTCACAGGAAAAGTGAAAACTTTTATATCATCCTATTTTTTCTACAACTGTTATTTTATCTAACATTTTATTATGAAACTTTCCAAACACAGCAAAATTGAAAAAATTTTACGAAGAACATACTTTTATACCCTTTACCTAGATTCTATATTATCATATTATCTATCCATCCCTCTATTTTACAGAAATTCTTAACTCTAGTTGTTTATAATTTTTTTTTCATTAAGGTTTATTTGGGTGACAGTGGTTAGTAAAGTTACATAGGTTCAAGTGTACAGTTCTGTAATACATCATCTATATATCACATTATGTGTTCACCACCCAGAGTCAGTTCTCCTTCCATCATCATATATTTGATCCCTTTTACCCTCATCTACAACCCCCCTCCCCTTACCTTCTGGTAACCACTAAACAATTGTGTGTATGAGTTTTTGTTTCTTTGTTTGTCTGTCTTGTTCCTTTGTTGCTTTCAGTTTTATATCCCACATGAGTTAAGTCATACGGTTTTCAGCTTTTTCTGTCTGACTGATTTGGCTTAGCATAATAATCTCAAGATCCATCCATGTTGTTGCAAATGGCACTATTTCATATTTTCTTATGGAAGAATAGTATTCTATTGTGTATATATATATACACTTTTCAATTCCATTCTTTTCTTTACAACCCTCCTGCACTGCTTCTAGGTTTTGCCCAAACCTATTTTTATTTGTATCACTGTATTCTAATTATCTGCTTAAGATGCCTGCCGACCCTTCAAAGTAATGATTACCCTGAAGACTGCTTTCATTTCTTTATATATTGGTATCCTCCTCTCAATCCACCAGGAGAAAGCTTAATAAATATTTATTTACTCGAATTGTCTTCTTCCTTATATCTCAATATCTTTGACAACTTTTATAACTTGCTTTTGTGGACCAGTTTCCCTCCCGTGGGAATTGTTATTTTACTGCTCTATAAGTATTTCGGGAGATAGTCAGGGTGCAAATTTCTTATATACATTAAATGAATATTTTATTCTTAGCTGCTGTAGGTGTAAATGTATTCCATGTTGTATTGAGATGGCTAGTAAACATACCACTAATTATTATTTTTAAACATCAAAAACCCAAATGTAAAATCGTCACTTTAAAGGACTCATTGTCCCATAAAACATAGCATTGTATCTTTCTTTCTTTCTATTTTTTTTTTTTTTTGAGCGCAGTGTCACTGGCCCTCATATGTGGGACCTGAACCAGGGCCTCTGGTTTCCCAAGTCAGCACTTAACCACCGCGCCACTCAGCTGGCCCCTTTTTTTAATTGGGGAATTGGGGAAGGGGAACAGACAAGTTGCTGTCTTTTTGTTCTTCAGTCTAGTTGTGGAGGACGTTGCTTCACTGGCCCATGTTGGTATCGTCATTGCATTCTTCCCGGATGAGGCAGATTGGTTGCCGGCCTCTGGATGGTTGCTCACCACGGCTACTGGTCGCTCACGCTGGCTGCCGGCCTCTCACTGTAGCCTATGGCAGCCCACTGCAGCAGGGACTGCAGCCTACACCATCGCCGGGGCTCACACAGCCCAGCTCCACGTGGAGCTGTTGTTATCTATAGAGGGCAGTGTCACTGGCTCTCATAAGTAGGCCCGGGGCCACTGGCATCCCAAAACCAGCTCTTAACCAATGCGCCACTCGGCTGACCCAGCATTGTTATTTTTCAATAAGCATTTTCACAATTTAAAGCAGCACACAGATTTAGATACGTATAAAGGAATAAAATCCACATGGTAGTATGAACTCTCAATAACTATTTGTTAAATGAATAAACATAGCTGATTTGAAAGATGTTTTTATTGAGAGTAAAACTGGAATTTCACTGGTTGTTCTTTTTTGATTGACAGTTCAATTAGGCTATGGTTCTTTTCATCACCTGAACTCCTATTTCCTTCCATACTACCTTGAAAGTCTGTGGAATCTCAGTATTTGTTGATATAACAATATTGGGGAAATAGGTAGTTGCACCTACAAGTTAATGTATTGAGATAAAATTCCCTTTTCTGAAGTGGCATAAAAGTTAGGAAAATACGAACTTTTAGAAATATGTTATTTTGGTTTCAGGATAAGTAAACAGGTATCAATTAGTTATATTATTCTCTATATTTTACGTAACTGGATATTTTGTAGTTTTTTCCTACTTTGCTGTTACCTGGGGGCTATAAGGTTTCTGTGCTTGTTTAGGTAGGTAACTGCTACTCAAAAGGCGCCCATGGATCTGCAGCATCAGCATCAGAGGAACATGTTAGAAATGCAGATTCTTGAAGCCCAATGTCACACTTAGTGAATCATAATTTGCATTTTAACAAGATCACTAGGAAATTCACATGTACATTAAAGTTTGAGAAGCACTGCTACAGTTCACCCAGATGAGATTCAAGGTGTCGTAGTCTCCGACTTTTTACCTTTCTCATTTATCAAGATCCCAGCAGCATAAGCAAGTAGGGCTCATGATGAGGCAACATGACATAACAGAAAGAATATTGCAATGAGAGTTTGAAAAGCTAGATTCTAGTCTCATCTCCAGTTATGTGACCTTGAACCTTAGTTCTTCTCATCTGTAAAATGAACAGATTATTATACAACATACATTGTAAGGCCCCTCCAACTCTGAAAGTCTATGAGTTTATGAAATAAACCCTGGTAGGTATTTAGGGAAATGGTTCAATTGGGTCTACTTTTAATGCTATAGAGGCCTTGTCCATTATTACTTTATATTTATTTAGGTTTGAAAATCAACCTCTATCTTTTGTCTTCACACTTGGTTTCTGGAAGATGCATAGTGGTGAATAATTTAGGAAGTGGGTGGCTGCTATTAATTCCCCTCACTGCTTCCTTTGTTCCTGAATGCTGATAAAACACAGGTAATAGACAGGATTCAGGAAAAAGTAAAATCAGACTCTGTATTTTGTACAAGAGCAGGAGAATGTTATTGTTCTTAAGAAAAACATGGCTGAAGCAGTTAGAGGTGAAAAGGATTATGATGCATGACACTGTCAAATGGGTCAGGAAACAATAAAGAATAATAATACGCATGTGTACATCTATACATGTGTGTGTACACAGGAATAAAGCTAATGTAAAATATCAACAACTGATATATCTTGGGAAGAACAGAAATCTGTACATTGTACATTTTCTGTAAGCTTGAAATTTTTTCCAAATAAATTTGAGTGCCAAAAAGAATTAACATAATTCTTGCCCTATCTATCTATCTATCTATCTATCTATCTATCTATCTATCTATCTATCTATCTATCTATCTATCTATCATCTTAGATATAATGTCTAGTGACCCCAAATGCCCTGATTGATTCTTCTCTTTTATAAAAGTAAAACATAATAGATTTCTTTATTTTTCTGAAACCTTTAAAATGCAAAAGGAAAGCTAGGATAGAAGCAAAAAACCATTACATAGAAGATTTCAGTATACACTCCCATATTGCTTCTTTATGTTGCCTTTTAGTTACAGACTTGCTGAATTTTTTTTCTTAGCTAAGGATAAAATAAAGGAGGGAAATAAATGGTGGTGACAAGTCATCTCACATCTTCCTTATATTAACGAAGTAAACAATTGTGAACCAAAAGTAATCCTGTGTGATTTTCAGTTTTGCTCTAGCTTCAGCTAATAATGAATGTAGTTACCGCTCACAAGTATAAATAACTCCAGGCCTTTTTTTAATTTTCCTGCTATGAGAGGGACACAACAGCTGCTATAAAAATCACTCTCCACCCTCCCATGTGTTGTGTAAATGTAAAGACACAGCATGAGAAGACCAAACCATAAAAGGAGAAAGCAAAGTAGTTGGTTTTCTTTCAGAATTCCTTTTCCATTTATTGTAAGTGATTTTTACCCAATTAAAAATAAAATGTCTGCATTTCTAATATAACTGTCCTGCTTCACTGTAAATTTCAATCCAGAATACAAGCACTAGAATCGGGAGTTAGCTGATTGATAATGTTCCTTCAGTCCTTCCAGATTTTAATCAACAGGAATACCATGAGAACAACAAATCCGCCTTCAATTAATTAGATTTAAAAATATTCATAAGCCTTATTTGTCTTGAACACTCAGACTTCACACAAATACAAAGATTTTGATATCCTTTATTCTGCCTTAAGCAGAGAGATTTTAATTTGCTTGATTTTTAATAATATCCTTAACAAAGATGTGTCAGGGTGTTAACTTCAGATAATGAACACATTACTTAAAATTAATACAAAAGAATAATAATCATTAAAGGTCTTAGTGCAGAACGAAGGGTAAGTAAGATCAAATAAGATAGTTAAGATAATTTTCACATATAATTCAAAACTGAAAACACTCAACCCAAAATGATCCTCAACCCATTCTGCCTGACTCCAGCTGATCTCTCCATCTGTTTAGGGGTCACAGGAGGTTGATTCTCTTAGCAAACCTTTCTAGTCACAACTTTACATAGTCCCAGAGACTGGCAGATCCTTATCTATATACACATAGGGGGAGAGGGGGAGCGAGAGAGAGAGCGCGAGACCCAGAGAGAGATACAGAGATCCCTGTTACTACAATCACTACCATCCTCTTTGTTTTCTAAGTACGCACAGGGCCCAAATTTTCTAATTATTTTATTTATCCTTGGTCTGTTCTACAAAGAATTTGGGGCAACTATAACATAAACTATACCCAAAAATGGAGGTAAATTTTTTTAAATTCTGAGACTGAAATAAAAAAAAAAACAGGAAGAAAAATAAAAATACCAGAAAACAAAGATTGGGGGAAAAGAGTATGTGGGCCATCAAACTGTCACAACTACTATATTAAGTTCCATATTTGGCTCAAAGCCTCTCCAGGGCCAGAACAATATCCCTTCCAGACACACCCCCCCTCCCCCATCCAAAGATACCCATGTCCTAATTTCTAGAATTTGTGGCATGTTACATGGCAGAGGGGAAGTAAGATGGAAGTAAGGTTGCTAATAAACTGCGTTTGAGAGACAGATTATCCTGAATTATCTGGATAGGACTGATGTCCTCACAGGGGCCTTCACACAGTGAGAGGAAGATGTTGTTATGGAGAACCAGAAAGATGGAAATGTGGGAAATGTATGGGCTTAGAATTACCCCTGGTTGTTCTCAGAATGTGAAAGCATTCACAAAACTCAGAAAAGTAGGAAAGCAAGGAAAGTTTTATTGATGGTCGTACAGAGAGAATGCATGTGGCGGTGTCTAAAGAAGATGGCTGCCGCTGGTGGTAAGGGGGAAATACCAGCAGAAGAGGTGCCAGGGCAGAGAGTCTGGAGTAGACAGCTGCCGTGGGTTGCTGTTTAGCTGGGGTTTGATATTTTCCTATGCAGGATGCAGGGGGCTAGTCATCTTGTAGTTGTTGACCATTGCGGCTGGCCCCTTCTGAGAACTGTTGTTGCTGTTGGCTTCCTCTGAAAATTGTCCTGGTGTTTGTCAGCCTGCAAGTGTAGTGCTGGCCATGGGAATCAGAGCTAAGTGGTTAATCTTTAAACCTATTCCTGTTAACTACCAGACTTGTTCTTATTAACTCTTTTTCTTACTCATCAGGAAAGACTCTCGTCAGTGTCATTGGAGGAGAGGGGCCACGGCAAGTGGGTAGCCTCTGGAAGCTGGAAAGTCAAGGAAACGGGTTCTCCCTTTGGGCCCTTCATAAAGGAACACAGCCTTGCTGATACCTTGTGTTTAGTCGAGTGAGACCTGAATTGGACTTCTAACCGACTAAACTATAAGATAATAAATTTGTTGTTTTAAGCCACTAAATTTGTAATTTGCTAGAGCAATAATAGAAAACTATTATAACCTCCTAGCCACCAAGACAAAAAGACAACATAATCAGTGATAAATCTCATACACAGTAGGGAGAAAGCATAGTAATTTGTCAGGAAAGTCAAAATAATTTCTAGCACAAAGTTCTAAAAGAAATTTCTGATGCTGTGCTTTATATAGGAGGCTCTGAGTAATAAGAATGGACATAGGGCTCCCAATAATAATATTCTGGATATTAGGTTAAATAAGAAATTTTACAGGATTGTTTCTTATATCATTCTTTGATAAAAGATGAAATTTTTTTATCATCATAAATACAATTGAGTCAAGTCAATCCTTGAGGGGGTAAAATAATATAAATCGACTTTGTTTTTCTGGCACAGTCAGCTTGATTTCAAGATTGTAACTTAGAACAGCATAAACATTATAAACAATTAAGTGCAATAATATACTAAAGTTAATTTAGAATTAAAAACTATTAATAGATCTATATATGGATGAATCTCAAGATTTAAAAAGTGTAGAAGATATGTAAATTAAAGAATACTCTATATGTAAATTTAAAAGAAACAAATATATACGTACAATTTATTGTTTTACTTTTCACATGAATTCATATGCAATAATACATTTCATATAGTTAAAAATTAAATATTAAAATATATGTGAAGGATATCATTTTTATGGTAATTATCTCTGGGGAGAAAGGATTTTGGGATTGGGGATGGAAACAGGTGGCTTTAACTTTCTTTTATTGTATATTTATTGTTTATTTTCTTAGTAAAAAAGTTCTGAAACACAAATAACAATGTGAATATTTAAACTAAGGGTGGTGGTATTTGTTGTATAATTCTCCGTACATTTCTGTTTTACAAAAATTTCCAAATTATTGAAAAGGAAGACTGTTTACCCATTAAACAGTATTTAACAAACACCATTTCTCCAGTTTTGTTTTTCATAGGAACTGAAGAGATTTTATTTTCTGATAAAGGACTGCACTTTATATTAATGGAACCACATAGCATTATTAATTTGAGTTTAGCTTTTGTTGCTCAACATTATACCTGTTAGATTTATCCATATTGTTGAGTATAACAGTAGTTAGTTCTTATTGCTGCACATCTATGTATCCATTACATGAATAAATTCATTGTATAAATATTTCAAAATGGAAATTTCAGCTATTACCAGACTTGGCTAATAATGCTGCAGTGAACATTCTTTCTATGTCTTTTGGTACATTTATGTATGTACATCCTTTGGGCACATAGCTAGTAATAGAATTCTGGGTCATAAGATATGCATATGTTCAGCTTTAACAGCTATTGTCAGTTTTTCAAAGTGGCAGACACCAACTTACACATCTACTAGTTAAGAGTTTCAGATGCTCCACATTCTTGTGAATACCTGGTATTGTCAGTTTTGCTAAATTTTGGGCATTCTGGTAGATATGTATGTTATCTCCTAGTTGTTTTATTCCTTTATGATTAATGAGGCTGAAATCCTTTTCTTATGTTTATTGGCCATTTAGATATCTTCTGGTGAGTAGCCATTCAAGTGTCTTGCTCTCTTGTCAGTTGTCTTTTTTTCTTCTTCTTAAATTTCGTAATATAGTTGGATATGAGCCCTTTGTCAGATATATGTATACCTAATGTCTTTTCTCACTCTGTAGCTTGCTGCTTCTCGCTCTTAGTGGTATGTTGATAAACATACTTTTTTTTTTTTTTTTTTTTTTTTTAGCTGAGCCATCCTGCCACCTGTTGGCAGCTCAACGGCAGCTCAACTCGGGCTGGGAATCAAACGGCTGTTGCTCAGAGCTCAGCTCACATTCTTGAGTGAGCTCTTAACCAACTGAGCCACTCGGCCGGCCCCGATAAACAGAACTTTTTAATGTCCAATTAGCAATCTTTTCCTTTATGGTTAGTGCTTTTTGTATCATGTTTAAGGAATCTTTTCCTAAAATGTTTTCCAAGGTCATGAAGATATTCTCCTATGTTTTCTTTATCAACCTTTATTGTTCTACCTTTCACATTTATATCTATATTTCACTTAGACTTTTTTTTTTGTCTCATGAGATGAGGCCAAAATTAAATTTATTTTTTTGTTTCAAAATAATGGTATCAAATTGACCCAGCACTATGTACTAAAAAGACGATCTTTTCTCCACTGAATTGAGATGGAACACGTGTCATAAATCAGGTGTGTGGGTCTGTTTCTGTACTTTCTATTTGTCTATTCATCTACCGTTGGACCAGTTCTACGCTATGTCAACTACTACAGCTTTTTGAGTCTTAATACCTGGTAGTGTAAATCCTTCAGTTTCGTCTTCAAGATTGTCTTAGTTATTCGTAGCCCTCTGCATTTCCTTATACATTTTTTTTTTCTTGAGGGCAGTGTCACTGGCCCTCATATGTGGGACCCGAACTGGGGCCACTGGCTTCCCAAGCCAGCGCTTAACCACTGCGCCACTCAGCCAGCCCTCCTTATACATTTTAAAGGCAGTTTGTTAATTCCAACATACACAAAAAATTTTTCTGGGGTTTTGATTGTGATTATATAAAACATATAAATCAAGTTGGGGAGAGCAGACGATTAAACAATGTAGAGTCTTCCAATCCATAAACATTGTGCATTCCTCCATTCACTTGGGTCTTTGTGATTTTCTCTGTAGAGGTTTGGTACATCTTTCATTAGATTTATTACTGGATATTTTTATGTTTTTTGATGTTATGTAAAGAATATCATTTTTCAAATTTCATTTTCTGATTGTTTGCATATAGACACATAACTAATTTTTAAAAACTTTGTACTGGGGGCCGGCCGAGTGGCGCGGTGGTTAAGCGCTGGCTTGGGAAGCCAGCGGCCCCGGTTCAGTCCCACATATGAGGACCAGTGACACTGCCCTCAAAAAAGAAAAAACAAAACAAAACAAAACAAAAAACACTTTGTACTGAAGTTATAATATGCATCAGAAAAGAATATCATAAGTGTTACAGCTTTATGAATTTTTACAAACTGATCACATCAAACATACAACCAATTTTTATATACTGATTTCATTTCCAGCAACTTTGTGATATTCATTATTTATTTTACATTTTACCTGTAGATTCTTGTAAATTTGGACATAAACAATCATGTCACCTGCAAATAACAGTTTTGTTTCCTTTTTTCCAATACTAAGACTTTTACTTCTTTTTCTTCCCTATTGTACTGATTAGAACCTACAGTCCAGTAGTGAATAACAGTGGTGGTAGCCACATCCTTATCTTACTCATGATCTCAAGAGAAGAGTCTTTCAATATTTCACCATTAAGTATAAATTTATTGTAAGTTTTTTGTAGCTAACCCTTTATCAGATTCAGGGAATTCTCATGTATTCCTAGTTTGCTGAGAGGGTTTTTTGGTTGTTGTTGCTTATTTGTTTATATTTTGGAAGATGCTTGCAGCTACCTTTATGAAAAAACAAACTTTCCTTTTCTTATAATGTCTTTGTTGGCCACAAAAAAAGTTATAAACTATTCTGACTTTTTATATTCTCTGGAAGACTTTCTTTAAAATAGCTATTATTTCTTCCTTAAATATTTCAATGAAGTGAAGTCATATCTGGGTCTGGAGTGTTCTATGTGGGAAGAAATAATAGCTCTTTAACTTTAATTACAAGTTAAATTTCTTTTATGGACATGAGACTAATCAGATTTTATATTTCTTCTAGTGTGGATTTATTTGTTTTTCTTTGGGGGGGGCGAGTCATGCTTTTTTTTTTTTTTTAAATAACAGCCTTATGGAGATATAATTCATATACTGTAGTTCAGTTATTTAAAGTATACAATCCAATGATTTTTAGTATACATGCAGAGTTATGCAACCATAACCACAATCAGTTTTAGAACATTTTCATCACCCCAATAACTTCATACCCATTAGCAATCATTTCCTGTTCCTCCTTCACTCCAACCCCTAACAACCACTAATCTATTTTCGGTCTCTATGGATTTGCCTATTCTGGACATCTCATACAAATGAAATCATACAAAATATGGAATTTAATACTAGCTTCTTTCATTTAGCATAATGTTTTTAAGGTTCATCTATGCTTTAGTATGTATCAGTATTCCATTCCTCCTTATTGCCAAGCAATATTCCATTATCTGGATACATGCCATTTTGTTTATCCATTCCACAGTGGATGGCCATCTGGGTTGTTTCCAATTTTTGGCTATTATGAATAATGCTGATATGGCCACTTGTATACAAGTTTTTGTGTGGACATATATTTTCATTTTCCTTGAGCAGGCCCTAGGAGTAGAATTATGAGATAGTATGGGAATTCTATATTGACATTTTAAGGAATGGCCAAACTGTTTTTATAAAGTGGCTGCACCATTTTACATTCCTACCAGCAATGTATAAGAGCTCCTATTTCTCCACATTCTCACCAACACTGTCTTTTTTATTATAGCCATCTGAGAGGATGTAAAATGGTATTTCACTGTGGCTTTGATTTCCATTTCTCTGATGACTGATGATGTTGAGCATTAGCCATTTATATCGTTTCTTTGAAGAACTGTCTATTCAGATCCTTTTGCTGAACCCATTTTAAAGTTGGGTTATCTGTCTTTTTATTAATGAGTTTAGCATTAGTTTTAGTAAGTTATGTCATTCTAGGAATTTGTGAATTTTAAAATTTATTGGCATAAAATTGTTCAGAATACCCTCTTACCTTTTAATGGCTATAGGATCTAGAGGTAGTCTTCTTTTGTTCCTGACATTTGTAAATTGTGTCTGCTTTTTTTCTTAATCTGTTACAGTCTGGATTGTTATTTCTTCCTTGATGCACTTTTCAAATACTGGAAGATTTTCCAATGAAAATGTCATGATTTCTAATTTAATTCTGCTGTGGTTAGAGAGCATAATTTATTAAGACTCACTTTATGGCCTAGCTTATGGTCAATTTTGGAAAATGTCCCACATGCATTTGAAAATAGCTAAATATTTTACAGTTGTTGGGTTTAATATTACCAGGGGGTTTTAATACCAGCTGAGTTAAAACTGACTCTTTTTTGGTGACAATAATGGGCTTCACTTTTCTCTTGCTTGACTAAAGAGCTTTTCTACCTCTGCAAAATCAAAATCTTCAAAAAACTGTTGTCAAGGAACTTTCCAAATAGAATATGCTGCTACCCTAACCACTGTGGAGTTAAGGTTAAGCAGAAAAGCATGTATGTATGTTTCCTTCTGATGAGGAGATCAATTTCACGTTACGAAGCCAGGCACAGATGTTAATCTTGTTAAGACTGGAAGAAAAGGTTAGTCTGGGTTGTTTGTACTCTCTGGAGCCATATAACCTAATTGGTTTTAAACCAATTTTCTAGAGAGAATATACATTCTTCAAAAAGTGTATCACATCTAATTCACAATACTTACACACCAGATGAAGTTAAAAGTGATCTGACTATTTCACTACATTTTACATGAAGGGAGCACTTCATTAGGAAAATACCAATTTTGTATTTCACGCAGGCTTTGGGAACCAAATGTCTTAGTTTAAAAAAATGTTTTAAACCTTTATAAACTTTTTGCTTTTGCTTTTAATTACAGATCTTTGTTCCCTTTCTGGTCTGTTTCCTGCAATATAGGAACCCATTGCTTCTCCTGGACAGTGCTTTAGAGATAAAGCAAAAATCAATTTCAGTTGGCAGAATGGGCACTGAATCTAGGAATAGAATTTGATATACAAAGTTCAAGTCCTGGTCTTAATTCCAAATTGTTATAAGGTAGATGGTGGTGTGGAATCTAGTATCATGTCACCATTTGAACACAAAACAAAATGGAAAAGGAACACATAAAGGATTTGGTAACAAAACACTGTGAAATATCATGTTATTGTCCCATTAAAAAATCCTAGCTAAATGGATGAATAAGAAGTCCAAAAGAAGATATCTACTTGATCATTTGCCAGTAAAGTATCAAGTAATTCCTTGTTATGCCTCTCTTCAAAGCAAAGCCTGAACAATTGTGACAAATAATCACCTAAAGATTTGTCTTCCACTTAATGGAAGCATGAAGCAAGAAGTAAAACTGAGATACCAAAAATATTCCTTTCCAACAATTAAGCTGGGAAGTATATAACTATTGGGTTGTCAGAAAAGTCATGAGGCATTTTTGCAACAAAAGATATAGAAAAAATATGTCATGACTTTCTCGACAACCCAATAGTATAATAGGAGAATGAGAAAACTAATTAAGAATCAAATCTAACAGTTCTTACAATACATGACACATAAAAACTTATTTCTTTTAAAAATTTTATTGTGGAATTGGAAGACGGGAATAGGCAAATTGTTGTCCTTTCGTTCTTCAGTCTAGTTGTAGAGGACGTTGCTTCACTGGCCCATGTTGATATTGTGATCATTGTGCTCTTCCCAGCAGAGGCAGTCGCTTGCTGGCCATTGGACGGCCTCTCACGGTGACTCAGGGCAGCTCACGAAAGCTCACGCTGGCTGCCAGCCAGCCCCACTACAGCCTTTGCTGTCACCGGCGACTCACAGCAGCCCAGCTCCAGGTGGAGCTGTTGTTCACCATCTTAGCTGTAGAGGGCAGTGTCACTGGCCCTCATATGTGGGATCTGAACCGGGGCCCTGCTGCTCAGAGCTGGCGTCCCAAGCCAACTCTTAACCAACGTGCCATTTGCCCGGCCCTAAAAACTTATTTCTTACTGACAAAATTCTCTACAAATGTTAGCAAACGATAGCAACAAAAACACAAGGTATGTAAATATATATTATACACATGCACAACACAGATGAAGCATTCTTTGAAACACTCATGTAAGGTAAATGGATCATGTTTTTCAACAGACTCTCAGTGGTAGAAGATGGTCACGCCAAGCACAGTGATTACTTCCTGCCCTGTAACAGACATATACCACTCAATTTCACAGAATAAATAGCAAACACTTCCTCCTCAGATTTATCTTCAAGGGCGAAAATGTATTTATTTTGAAGTGGGCAGAAAAAAACATTTTTCTTGGAGTCAACAATACTATTTAGCTATGCCATGTTTCAATGAATAGTATATTAGTTAATACTATTGTATTAATGTTAAATTTCTTGAGTGTAATAATTATATTATGATTATGTAGAAGAATGTTCGTAGGAGACACATGCTGAAAGTTTTTTTTTTTTTTTAGGAGGGCAGTGTCACTGGCCCTCATATGTGGGACCTGAATCGGGGCCGCTGGCATCCCAAGCCAGCGCTTAACCACCACACCACTCGGCCAGCCCCATGCTGAACTTTTTATGAAGTATTAATGATGTCTCCAAAGGGTCAGTTGAAAAAAAAATTACACATCGGCAAAACGTTAACACTTAGTGAACCTAGATAAAGGTAATTTGGATGTCCTTTGTATTATTCTATCAACTTTTCTGTAGATGTGAAATTTTTCAAATTAAAAATTAAAAAGGAAAGTATTAAAAATCCAAAAATGGTAATAAGGTTAATGGGCTATTTAGACTAGGGAACTGCAAGTGGAAAATACTTAGAATATTATTAGCTCCTTGAAAGAAAAAAGTTTCCTCTATGACCTCCTCTAATACTTAAATTGGCATTTTATCTTAGTATGCTGGTATCTAAACTTACCGATGAGTATTTAGAATGTTGGGGTAAAGGAAAGAGTGAGAAATGGGAGTAGCAACAATTAATGAAAGGACTAACAACTTGTATCTTAATAGTGTGGTATGTGTTAGTTCTTACCTAAAATCTTTGACTGAAAAAATAAACCAGAGGGCCGGCCAAGTGGAGCATTGGTTAAGAGTTGGCTTGGGGCGCCAACTCTGAGCTGCAGGGTGGCGGTTCAGATCCCACATGAGGGTCAGTGACGCTGCGCCCTCTACAGCTAAGATGGTGAACAACAGCTCAACCTAGAGCTGGGCTGCTGTGAATTGCTGGCAATGGTGTAGGCTGCAGTGGGGCTGGCCGGCAGCCAGCGTGCGCTTTCGTGAGCTGCCCTGAGCTGCCGTGAGTGGCCGTCCAATAGCTGGCAAGCAACTGCCTCAGCTGGGAAGAGCGCAATGATCACAATACCAACATGGGCCAGTGAAGCGACGTCCTCCACAACTAGACTGAAGAACAAAAGGACAGCAACTTGTCTGTACCCCTTCCCCGATTCCCCAACGCTGTTCCTCTTCCTCAATTCCCCAATAAAATCTTTAAAAAAAACCCAAAAAAGATTCTTAATTTTGAAACATGCTGAGATCTTTAATATCTCAAAGCTAATCTAAGCAGAGGGAAGAGAATACATTCCTTAATTATAAAAGTCAAACAGGAGCTGCAACAGTCATGATGTGCTATTTTGTTGGCCAAAAACGCTTTGTAATGCCTAAGTGGAGGCGTAATGGTGAGATTGGCAGTGGTTCAGGAGGCTACTCCTACCTCCAACCGCCCTCCAACAGGAGGGTCTCACTAGTATTTCCTTGAGTGCATTTATTTGAAACACAATGTTAATCCCTAAGACCTATCCTTTGTAAAATAAAATGCAAAGGAAATCACAGGTTTCAAATATGTAAGGGAGAGCGTTTTACGTGAATGCCTAAAAACGGTTTTCTCACGGCTTTCTCTGTTGCCACTCTCCCTTCTCACCAAAATGTCAGACTTACTGTGAGAGCTACTTCCTCAAAGAAGTTATTCAGTTAAACTATGGTGACTTGCAAGTTACAAGGCCTATCCTGGCTTGCCCCAATTGGTTAAAAAAATGAAAGTTGACCTAAATCCTTCTTTGATATTGATTTATAGAAATGTTGGTTAGGATCCAGACACCATTATCCATGAGCTTCTCCCACCAAATTTTCAAATGGCACCCAACAAAATATCTTAAATCTTTTTTTGCATCACCCAGCAGAAGAAAGTTTTACAGAAACAAAACAGAGTCAAAACTGGCATCTGTTTATATACTGAATTAATGTTTCTATAAAAGAAGGATTAAGAGCACTATAAGTCTGAAATTACTTTTGCTTCCAGTGTGTAACACTCAGTGCCAATATGTTTAATGTCATTGAACAGCATCATTAAGACAATGCTCTGAGTCAATGCTGTCACTATATGTCCTGACAACACAAGCTCTTTAAGGATGGCCACAGTATCACATTATTCCTTTTTGGATTCAACACTACTAAATAATTAAGTAACGATCCACTAAATAAAAGCCGGTGTGTTAAAGGAGTGCAAGGTTCTAAAATGAAAATGATCATGGATATCAAGAAGGCCAAAGGGGAACTTTAGTGGTTCCTTAGAAAAGTACTTTGTTTTATTTTCATAAAATTAGCAAGCAAAACAGAGTATCATTATTACTACAACAGAGCAATCATGGTTTGCTCACACTTAGCCTATAACCTCCCACTAATCATTCTACATTTGAAGCATGTGAAAATCTGAGAAGTCAGAGAGGAAAATGACCTAGATTACCAAGAGGAACATTTCCTTCTAAATCACAATTTTTTTTTCAATCTAATATGGCCACAATAGTTGCTCAATTATAAGCTGTTTAAGTCTTTTAAGTTTTCTACTCTATTATTGTCCTATCATCTAATTATTTTCCAAAGGGGAGGCTGAACACTGTCAATTTTGCGTATTTCCAAACAGCTATTTTCCATTTTACGAAATTCTAAAAGAATAAAGTATCTACATTTAGAAGTCAGAGATGGTGCTTGGTTGAGTTACATTAAAGTACTTAGCATATGCAAGGCACTCAATAAATGTTAATTTCCTTTTGGATAAAACTTCATAGCCCTCTAGTCAGTCAGGTCCATTAAAGTCTCTACTACTCTCCCTTTACTAATACAAAATAAGATACTCCCAGCTTTTACTGACATTAACAATACTTTTCCAATTAAACTGTAAGCCCTTCGAAAAATCAAAAACAGTTTCACATATGAGTACTTCTCTTAATGATCATTTATAGTAATCACTGAATAACTATCATGTTAAAGACAATAATAATTTTAATATCCCAGACTAGTGGCTACTGCAAGCAACAACTAAAGAACAGATTCAAATACTTATCCAAAATAATACTAAGTTTCCTTATAAACTATTAGCAAGCCAGAATACCTCGGACTACTATAAGAAGGTGGTATGGTTAATAAAACCAAATAATATTGGCACTCTGCAGCGAAAGGGTATATGATAAGACAGAACTAGCTATGACTGAAGGGTGTAACATTTTTTGTTGAGGCAATAGCTAAAGTAAGTCCAAGTTCAGCCCCCCACTCCACTACCAAGATGTCCACAGAAGTACTTTATTCTTCAAGTTCAGTATTTTGACCAAGATTTGGGCCTTAATATCAGTTCTTTGATATCAATTATTCCCAGGCCACAGGGTAGTCATTTTGATTCAAGGTTTCAATGATTTCAGGAAAAAGTTTTCTTCTATTATAGTTCTAAATGCTTTTTCAGTCCCATTTATTGTTTTCATCAAGAACAGAGGTGGAGTAGCAGTTCAATGCCCAGCCAGAGCTGAGGGGCCAACAGGTGGCAGGATGGCTCAGCTGAAAAAAAAAAAAAAGAACAGAGGTGGGCAAACTATAAGCAGGCCACATCCAGGCCACCATGTTTTTGTCCATAAAGTTTGACTGGAACACAGCCATACACAGTGTCTGCGGCTGCTGAGTGACTGCACCAGAAACAGCACAACCACAGAGTCTAAAATAATATTTACTCTCTGGCTCTTCACAGAAAAAGTTTGCTGACGCCATGCATATGTTAGATCTCCTTTGTTTTCCCTTATCTTCTTCTCTATAATGTTTATATTTTCTTATGTTATTTTCTCCAAGCCATATCTGATTACATTTTCTGTCTGTCTCTCTCTTTCCTCTCCCTCCTTCCCCTCCTTCCCTTTCTTCCTTTCCCCTTCTCTCTCTTGAAAATTTCTAATGTGGTTTTCATTTCTCTAATGCTTTCCTTTTTCTCTTGTATGTCTTTCTTGAGGTTTGCGCTGGTTTTTCATCTTCTATTGTCCTATCATTCCTTCTTAACACTTGTGTTGGAGAGCTTTTAAAAAACTGTCATTGTATTTTCTGTAACAGAGCACGTCTATGATTTCTTTGAGTATGAAAAACTACAGGTTATAGGGCTCCATCAAGGCTCCCTGGTTAGACCTTTAAAATAATGTTAACACTTACTTTTAGAGAAATCGGTGTATTGCTTGGGGTTGCCAGGAGGGGTTCAGCATTTCAAAGATTTTAGCAAGTCATGCTTCATTGTTTGTATGCTGGGCTTAGCCTTGTGCCTAGTTTCACTAATGATGGAGTTCTTTTCTATTTTTCTGTCTCCCTTGTTTTTAGTGAGTTTCAAAGGAGACTCCTTTGAGTGAAGTCTCCTCCTCACACATTATATTTTAAAATGAGCTAGTCTTTAAAGCAATAAATTATAGGCTTGATAGGTTTTAATGCATCAGGGAATGAAAGATAAAAAACCCACATCAGCAGTGTGAAAGGACTGCTTAGGGGAAGGCTTTGCCAGGAACAACATTTGTTGGGAGATCTGTTCGAGCAACCATGCCAAATCAGTTGTATCACTTAGATTAAAAGTAGCTACAGAATGCCGTACTAGAAAAGATTTCTGTAGTGTGCTTATAATAAGGTTTAGGATTCAGGTTAGCAGTTTCACTTGACCATCAGGAAAGTCCCTTGTTGCGCTCTTCCATTTGATTTGGTGTCTGTAATATGTATATAATTGCCTTTCTTTTTCTATCACTTGTCATTCTGGGTTCAAATATCTCCTGCAGTTTTAGGAGGTTTGATTAGGTGATTTTTAAGGTTTAAAAATCTCTGGGTCTAGGTAGTAAAATATCATGCTGTTAGTTATAATACACATTGTGCAGTATGACAATGAATTATGTTTTTAAAATATCTATGTATAGACTAGAAGGACATATGCCAAATAGATTTATAGCTGTGTATGTCTGTATAGTTCCAAATTATTTACAGTAATCATGTTTTATTTCACAATCTGAAAAAAAGTCACAAAAACAGGCTTTCTATAGTGCAAATTTAAAAAGACACGGTACTCAAATTAACAGATCCACTTACACATTTCTTTCCCAAATTTTGCCTGATGTTTTTATTGCCTTCTATAATTAAAGATTTGGGTTTCTGCAGGCTTCAGAGTTGTTTACTCTGGATCTTACACCACATTGCTAGTGGATGCCTTTGCTCATAAAAAGCTCCCGTGTTTCTAGATGTTATTTTCCAAGTTGGCTGATCAGCGCGACTCTCACTAGCAGTTCATGGCTGGCTATATCATATCAATTAGGATTCTACTCATCTTGCGAAACACTGTCTCATTTCAGCTTCCTTCTGGGAATCTGTCTGGATTCATGACATGAGTCATCCTCAATATATTACAAAGCCAGAGCGTTGGGTTGGGATACTGGGCTATAAAAACTACACTGTGTCCCGAGTGCTGGCAGCAGTGAGCCCTCATGCTATTTAATGTTCAGCACAGCTTAGAAATGACACTGATGAAAGCAATCCAGGAATCAGATGGGACAGTGAAAGCACATTTTCAATCTCTGAGCCACAGAGATGACTAAATTGTGTGTGTGTTTCCTCAAAGGCTTGCTGTCCCACTGCACCAATCTCCCACAGCACGCTAACAGACAGACAACATAAAACCTAAGTATATGATAAACATTATTTAAAGCACAAACGGGGTGAAAGCTGACTTTCTCTTTATATTGTAATTTTGCAACACTTTGCTTCAAATTGCAATAATAATAAGTTTATAGTATGTGTTGTCAGAAAAATAGCCTCTCATTCCACATACTACTTCAGAGCATTATCTTTAAAATGAATACTAAAGAATACTCACTGGAGACTATCCCTGTAGTTCCTTGCCTCTTCACATCCTGTATTCAGCCTCTAATTCTTTTTATAGAGTTCTGTTCTCTCTGGTCACTGGATCAGAGGTCTTTTTCTTCCTTATGTTCTGTCTCTTGCTCTGATCGATAATGAATTATAAGAAATCTTAAAATTATAAATTAAAGGCATTATAGTTTCCACATTTAAAAAAAGCACTGTGGGGCCGGCCAAGTGGCACATTGGTTAAGAACTGGCTTGGGACACCAGCTCTGGGCAGCAAGGTCCCAGTTCGGATCCCACATATGAGGGCCAGTGACACTGCCCTCTATAGCTAAGATGGTGAACAACAGCTCCACCTGGAGCTGGGCTGCTGTGAGTCTCCCGCAACGGTGTAGCTGCAGCCCCTGCTGCAGTGGGCTGCCACTGGTTACAGTGAGTGGCCAACAGCCAGCGTGAGTGGCTGGCAGCCGGTGTGAGCTGCCAAGAGCCACTGTGAGTGGCCATCCAATGGCCGGCAACCTATCTGCCTCACCCAAGAGAGCACAATGATAATACCAACATGGGCCAGTGAAGCAATGTCCTCTACAACTACACAGAAGAACAAAAGCACAGCAACTTGTCTGTTCCCCTTCCCCAATTCTCTAATGCTGTTCCCCTCCCCCAATTCCCCAATAAAATCTTTAAAAAACAAACAAACCACTGTGCACATCCAAAATGATTAGACAAATGGTATTGTTTCCGAAAATATGTTTTATATAGGAAATATTGTCAAGTGTATCTAGTACATATATGTGAAAAAACACAGCCTTTGGCTGCGTGAAATTTATTTTTCTCCTGAAAAGTAAGGAAGACACAGGGGAATATTTTAGGTTATGTCTCTGATGAAAAAAAAGACATCATTTAAAATTTTATAGGTACCAAAACAAGTCTAAGAAAGCCAGTAGGGTCCTTTTGGTAAAATTCTTTTCAAAAAAAATTTATGTTATCTTGAGAAATTATAATTTTGTCTTCAAAGATAAGTTGGTTAATATTAAATTTATTTTTCAAAAATTTAAAACATTCTCATTACTGAGTGTCTAAATACAGAGAGAGAAGGAAATCCTTAAACGATAAGCTCAAAGACAACTTATGAATTTTAATTAATAATGTGCCTTTTCTATCAAACTAAACTGAGTTTGAAAGATTCCTTTCTTTCTGCTCTGAAATTCTAATGCATTGGTTGAAAGAAAAACAAACAAGGACTGGGTGGCTGCCTATTCAAGAAATTAAAAGAAAATTCAACTGGAAGAATAATCAGAATGAACCCCACTGATCTTAGAGTATAAATCTTATTAAACGGATTCATAGAAGATCAAGTCTGTTGGTTCCATTGGATGGATCTTCACTACCCAAATAACTACAATAGGTATAAGAAAATGTTTAAGTCATAAAAAAACGTCAATTCAGTTCAGCAAAAAACATACATAAACACCCCAACAAGATTTCAGCAAATGTTATTTTGGCTCACTGATGCTACAATGTGAGTTTCTTTTAACATCAATAACATTTTCCTCAAAATAACAACCACAACAAAAGCGAAAAGTCAATCTGATCATGAATCTCATCATCCACTATTTTATAGCCTATCTTCCCTACATGATAAATTATGCAGTTTTGTTTTAAGAAACTGGCAGTAAAAGATCTAAGTTTAAACTATCTTGGTTCAAAGTGTGACCCTCAAGGAGTAAACTAATAAAGTGTACGCTGAATAGCTGTAACTAAAAGCATGCGAGGAACAGCTTTGAGGTTTCTTACTGGATATAACCAAAAGGAGTCACCGAGTCTTTTTAACACTGCCCCTCAGCATATCCAGGCCTGCCCTCCTCGCTTTACCACGCTCCTTACTCACTATGAGCCTTATTTTAATTATGTTCTCGAGTGTGTCAGCTTCCTTCACCTCCTCAACTCACTTTGCCAACCTTGACTTCTGGTAAAATCCGTTTCATCAACTCCTGTCACAGGATGAGGCAAGGGCGATACAAAAGGCAATGCAATTGTCTTAACCGCTACTACTACTAATTCACGTTATCCACCCTTAGCTAGATGATGAGGTTTGCGCACTAAATGCCTTCACACATTTCCAGTAGACTTGCAGACTTTTTCCCTACAGAAGGTTTTCGGAATTGCTTCCGGCCTCTCAGTAGGTAACTTTGCCTCCTGTTTTACTGAGGTCAAGGTCTTCTGGAATTCACTTCCACAACTTCTCTCTTTTCTATCAAAAATTCCTCTCAAATTTCTTTTTTTCTCTTCTTTTGTTCTGTATCAGGGGACAAAGCATCCCTTACTCCTTTGCATGTCTACATCTGTACTGCACCCCACCACCCAACCCCACCTCCTACCCCAGAAAAGGATCCTCCTTTCCATCCAAACTAATTTTCACTGTTAAACTTTTCATTGCCTTTTTCTCATGTCTCATATTATTAATGCCTTTTGAAAATATTTGATGCTGCTGACTACCCCCTTCCTCTTGAAATTCTTTTCTTTGAATTCCTTGACACTCTTAAGAATTCTTACACGTACTTTTGCCCTTCTGTGTCTTTGAGTGCTTCTGTTTCCTTCACTAATACATGCTCTTTCAGCTGTCCCAAAAATGGTTCCTTAAGACTTGTGCTTTGCCTTTGTCTCTCCACACTTCATTCTTCTTGGAGAGCTCAACTTTTTTTACAACGTCAAGTTATTATCTCAATGGAAATTATAACTTGAGTTCTTCCTCAAATTGATTTTCGATCCAAATTTCCAACTGTTAGATATTTCTATCAAATATACCCGTAGGCTAATTTGAACTAAATATGTTCCCAAGCCTGCTCCACTCCTTTGCTTCCTATTTTCATTATCACTCCAACCTTTGGTCAGTCCCTCAGGCCTTAGGCCTCCTAGCCATCTTAGAGGCTTCACTTCCTGCTCCCAGCCAATTCCCTATCTTATCAAATCCACCACCACCCTTATAACTTCTTTTTCACTCCTTTTTTATTTTTTCTACCAACACTGGTATAACTCAGAGGTTAAGAGCACAGGACCCAAAGTCACAAACGGATTTGAATCTCAGCTCTCCCATTTTACTGGGTTTGTGATTTTGAGCAAGTTAACTATAGTTTCTGCAACTATAAGTCCAGGTGTTGTGAAGTGTCCAAGGGATAATGTATAAAAGTACTGACACTCAAAAACACTAAAAAAAATTTGCTATTGTTAACTATTCCTGCAATGGCCTCCCATCTTTTGTCCTTCTAATATATTCCTCAAAGTGCATCAGTCACCCTCCTGAATACTGGATGACAGCATCCTCTCTTTGAAAGCACTTTTACTGGCTTCTACTTGCTTAAAGAATAAAGCCAAAACTTCTTATGATTTTAAAGGCTTTCCACAAAATAACTCAATCCCAACTCTTTCTCAAGGTACTGGTTCCTTCTAAACCATGACCTTCAAAATGTGTTATGAGAGTCTTATTTCCTTATCTAACAGCTGTCTACCCTATAAATAGGAAGAATTCCCCTGAAAATTTAACAAAATATTTTGGAAACTTAATTCTTCAGTCAAAACTGTAAAATATTTTCCTGGGATCCAGGGAGCCTTTTGAGGTTAGTATTTCCGATGCCCACGACTGTTCCTGCAACAGACTCATCTAAATCTCAGGGCAAACATTTACTTCAATCCTTTCTCATTTGGCTGGTAATGAACTCTGCATCAGAAACGAAAGACATGAGAATCTGGCTGAATTTCAGAGGTAGCAGGTGGAAGGAAAGTTAAGCCAACTGCTGAATACAATGACAAAAGAAACCTAATAGCCATTCGTGTTGATAATATGTTATTGTAAAACATGACTATTTAAATTTATGTTATTCTTTCCCTAAGTATTTCTTACAGTAATGATCCATCTACCATCAAGTAAAATAAAAGAATTATAAACTTTCCTATTTCATGTTGTTTATTGACTAGATTGCATCTAAGTAACTTTCTTTTTAGAAAATTAGATGTTTGAACAGAATCTGAATAGAAATCAGTGATTCTCTTTTCAAGTATTTTTTTTGTACTTCATTAGTTTGCCTGGCTAGTAATTTGTAAATACATATGAACATAATGTTATTTTATGAATAATACATGTCCCTGGGTAGAAAAGGAAAAGATTCCAGTGCCCTATTTTCCGTTGGCCACCCCTTAGGACAGCCAGTACAATATTTACATAAAATGTCCAACATCGGGTCTATTTTCTGATCAAAGCTTATGTGTGAGGGGAAGGGAGAGAAAGGGTATATACATACAGACAGCCCCAGACTTAACGATACTTTGATTTACGATGTTTTGACTTTATGAAGGTACAAAAGCAATACCCTACCCATCCAGTAGAAACCATACTTGGAATTTTGATACCAGGGCTAGTGGCATGCTGCACCATACTCTCTTATGATGCTGGGCAGTGGCAGCGAGCCAAGCTCCCAGTCAGCCACTTGATCAAGAGGTCAATGAACAATACTCTGCAGTGAGCAGCACTGCAGTGTTCTTTTGGATATTGTGTTCTGAGCACGTGTAAGGTAGGCTAGGCTAAACTATGATGTTTGGAAGGTTAGGGGTATTAAATGTATTTTCTTTCTTTTTTTTTTTAACAATTTTTATTTATTTATTTGTTTATTTATTTATTTATTTATATTGGGAAATTGGGGGAGAGGAACAGCACTGGGGAATCGGGGAAGGGGAACAGACAAGTTGCTGTCTTTTTGTTCTTTAGTCTAGTTGCGGAGGACGTTGCTTCACTGGCCCATGTTGGTATCATCATTGCGCTCTTCCCTGATGAGGCAGATCAGTCGCCAGCCTCTGGATGGTCGCTTACCGCAACTATTGGCAGCTCACGCTGGCTGCCAGCCGCTCACACTGGCTGCTGGCCACTCACTGTAGCCTATGGCAGCCCACTGCAGCAGGGGCTGCAGCCTACACCATCGCCAGGACTCGCAGCCCAGCTCCAGGTTGTTAGCTGTAGAGGGCAGTGTCACTGGCCCTCATATGTGGGATCCGAACCAGGGCCACTGGCATCCCAAGCCAGCTCTCAACCAATGCGCCACTCGGCTGGCCCTAAAAGTTTACAGTTTTACCTTTTACATTAGGTCTATGATTCATTTTGAGTTAATTTTTGTCTAAGGTGTAAGACAGAGTTCAAAACTAATTATTTTTTCAGTTGTTACAGAACCATTTGTTGAACAGACCATTCTTTCTCCATTGAACTGCCTCTGCACCTTTGTCAACAGTCAACTGGCCATATTTGTGTGGGTCTATTTTTGGACTCTTTTATTCTGTTCTGCTGTTTCTGTGTGCTATCCTTTTGCTAACAGCACACTGTTTTGATTACTGTGCTTTTATAGTAAGTCTTGAAATCAGGTACTGTGAATCCTCTAATGTTATTCTTTTCTTTCCAAATTTTTTTGGCTATTCTAGTTTCTCTGCCTTTCCAACAGATTTTGGAATCTGTAACACAGAGATTTCAGATATTTACACCCATATTCATATTTACCAAAAATAATGTTGGGGTTTTGACTGGGATTATATTAAATCTATACACTTGCAGAGAATTGACATTTTAACATGGTATATTTTGCCTTTTACTTAGGTCTTAGGTTTCTTTCATTCTCAGTGTTTTGCAATTTTTCATATACAGACCCTGAACCTCTGTATACAAAAAACTACAAAATGCTGATAATTTTTGTGAGATTTCTATATAAGTATTTCATTTTTTCTGAGCTACTATAAATGGTAGCTTTTAAAATTTCAATTTCCCCTTTTCACTGCTAATATGTAAAAACATAACTGATTTTTCTATCTTGTGGTGCTGTTTAACTCATTGATTAGTTTTAGCTTTTTTCATGAGCACATGGCATTTTCTACAGACATTATTTCATCTGAGAATAGTTTTACTTTCTTCTAATCTGTATGCCTTTTCTTTCTTTTTCTTGACATACTGTACATGGTAGGAATTCCTATACGATGTTGAATAGGAGTGGTAAGAATGGACATTCTTGTCTTGTTCCCAATCTAGGGGCAGTGATAGATATGTTCACCATCTTGACTGTGGTGATCATTTCACAGATACATACATATGTCCCCTTATCACATTCTATACTTCATGTGCAGCTTACTGTATGTCAATATACTTCAATAAAAAAGAAAACAGAGGGCCGGCCGAGTGGCTCAGTTGGTTAAGAGCTCGCTCAAGAGTGCAAGCTGAGCTCTGAGCAACGGCGATTCGATGCCAGCCCGAGCTGAGTTGCCGTTGAGCTGCCAACAGGTGGCAGGATGGCTCAGCTGTTCTTTGACCTCAATGTTATGCTCCCCTTCCAAAATAAGGGTGACAGCTTGCATAATCTGCTTTCCATGAATACTCATGATTTTATCTATGAGGTCGAGTAGAGAGGAGATTTCTAAGAAGTCCCAAAGTCTTCATCAGCACATTCAAATCTGAATCTGATAATAACCGGAATAGCTGTTCAGTACTCAAGCTTCGTAAAATATCTGCTTTTATTTTTTGTTCAGCCTGAAATGCCATATTCATTAGAGCCCATTCACTCGTAAAGCAGGATTTTCACTTTGGGTTAATCCAGAGTAGCTCTACAGCTCCTGATTCTAAAATCGGCTCTTTGCTTGGAGAAAATTCGAGAAGAAGATTACATAGCATGGAAGATGCTACTACTAGAATTTCATCTGGTGCATTCTGTAAAACCTTCATTAAAGGTTTCCACACGGCGTGATCTTGGAAGCTGGTTCGAAGCTGCTGCACAGATCTAGATAAACTGTGCAAACATCTGACAGCAACTAACCGCACCTTGACACTAGACTCAGACAAGCCAGTCACAATTCGGTCCATCATATTTTCAGTCTCAATGATCTTCTTCCGGATGTCTTTATCATTTGCTCCAAGAGAGGCATAGAGCTTGAATGCAGCCTGGCGGAGTTCATGAGCATGTTTTAAGTCATGATCAAGACTTTTAATATCAGTGATGGCACTCACTGAGCTGGGATACTTGAAATAATCAGCAAGCATGGCAATGAGGTGGTCGGTAATGCTAGCAATTCTCTGAAGCTCAACATCTGGTTCAATCAGATAGGCGAGTGTCTCAGCTCCTTCAACTCTCTCCTCTAGCAATCTCTCCTTACTGCACATTCGGACCAAACAAGGCAACGTCTTTAACACTATACAGTTGTCAACTGTCCGAATTGCTCCAGCTCTACACATGTAAGTTAAACATTTTGCTGATGTGAGCTGCATCTCAATAGGCTTATCCCTCTGTAACATCTTCACAAAAATTTGTGGTAATAATTCTCCATCAACCAAAACATTTACCAGGGTCATCAATACCTGGGGGTTTTCAAAGGCTAAAACTGAGAAGCATTTCAGTGCTTGCATTGGAACTTTGTAAGATACTGGGGTTAGTAGGTGAGCAATATTCTGAACTGCACCATGGTTAAATAAAATTGTTTGATGATCTGGACCTTTACAGCAGTGTGAGAAGATTTGACAGATGTACTCCTGGGTGTAGCGGGACCTGCTAAGCAGTGCCATGAGGTGCGGTATCACCGTGGCATCTGTATACAGTAACTCCTCTGGAGTGACGGGACTGGTGAAGATGGTGCGCAGGCACTGGAGGCAAGCTTCAATGAACTTTAGGTCTGGGGACAGTAGTCCTTGCAGTAAGGCAGGGATAATATGGCAATCTAGTAGAGACTTGACATTGTTTTCAGTACCCATAGCAAGACTTCCCAATAGCACTGCACATTCAGTTTTCAGCTCTGTCCTTGAGGTTTCTTGCTGAAGCAAGTACAACAATCTTGGAACAGCTCCTAAGACAATGAAGTGGGCTTTCTGCTTGTTGTTTCCAATTACAGCATTTTTCATGTCTATGACACCTTGCAGAACTTTCTGGGGATCAGGGTCAAATAGCCTGTCAACATAGTGGCGACTGCTAGCTGTTACTTCCGAGAGGACGCTCATGCGGATTGGGGTCTCCAAAAGGCATGCCATCTTCTTAAATGTATTTTCGATGTATGATATTTTAAACTTACAGTGGGTTTATCAGGATAAGATCCCTTTGTAAGTCAAGGGGCATTTGTACAGAGAGAGGAGTAAAATGAGGCAGAAAAAGAAAAATATTAGATTCACTATTCCAATGAACAACTTAGAATTGCATCACTTGGCAGCTAAAATTTGGGCTTTGATTCTATCATGATGAGTAGCCTCCTTTTCTAATGAAAATGACAAAAGGAGAGCTCACTGAACTTAAGCAATTTCATTAGTCTTCTTGGCTTAGTCCACATTAAAAGTTACTGGGTCCAACGAGAGAAGCACCTTAGTGATTTTTCTTTTTAAAAGATTTCATCAGAAGCATATTTGGTCCAATGAGTACTCATTAAAATATTAACATTAGGCAATATAAGATATTCCTCAAAATTCTCCCTTAGGGGGTTGGCCGAGTGGCATGGTGGTTAAGAAATGGCTTGGGACACCAGTGGCCCCGGTTTGGTTCCCACATATGAGGGCCAGTGACACTGCCCTCAAAAAAAAAAAAAAATTCTCCCTTATGTTTTACTTTAGCTGACTGTGTTAATGAGGATTTATTAAATTACTATCAGAGCCTTCCCCCCTCTCCCTAAAGATGAATCATTTTATAATGGTATTTATTTACCAGTCAAATTCAGGTTTTTAAACTCACCGATATACCCAATTAATAAAGGAAAATGTTCCTGTGCGTGATGAGCGATAGTTAATTATTGTTTCTCAATGACATAAGGAACCTCACAATGACCAAAGCAAATGCCACTCATTAGAGCTGCGCTATCCAAACTGTAGAAAAGCATAACCTAGATAAACTGGAGTAATGCTACAAAACGTACCTCCCCATTTGTGTTTTACCCTGTGTTAGTGAAAAGAAGTTCTATGCACCCAAGTGATATCATGAGAGGTTGTACAAAGCTTTTGTATAATTTCAAATAGAAGGGAAAAATTGGTAGGACAATTGAGTCATCACACCACACATAGTAATGCAAGTATGCTGGATCCATGGAATCCAAGCATTGGTAATCAGTGCCATTGAATGTTTGTAAAACATTATCACATAAAATTAAAGCCACTTGAATTTCACTCGCTTTGCAATATTTTATAGCGGTACAGGAGTTCTGTGCCTCTCTGACCTTATCTTGTGCCCCTGCTGCCTCACTCCTGAGGTACCAGCACAATGCCTTCTTACAGTTCCTTGAACTAGCCAGCCTTGCTCTGCCCTTATGGCCTCGCATAATTTCTTTCCTCTGCCTGGAATATTTACTCCATGGATTTTCAAATGATTGGCTCCTTCTTGTCATTCAGCTTTCATTAAACATCTTCCCCTCAGAAGGGTCATCTGTTACCATTCAATCTAAAGTAGTTCAACTTGAGTCACTGTGAACACAAGTCTGCTTTATTTTATTCTTGGTGCTTCTCCCCTTCCTCCCCCCTCTTCTTCCCCCTCCTTTTCTTCCTCCCTCCCTCCTCCCCCCCTTCCCCTTCATCCTCCTCCTCCCCTCCCCTCCCCTTCCTTCTGCTCACACCACCACCAGAACACAAGGTCCATCACTGGTTCAACTATATGTTCCTGGCACCAATAGCGATGTACCCAGCACATAATAGACACATTCATTCAAATAATCACGGCATGGTGGAATAAATCGATGAATTAAGGGCCTCCACACAGCTGTCTGTAACATCTTTCATGTACCTTTGCATACCTTTGTCTTTGGCTTCATCTCACACCAGCCTTCTCCTCATTCTCTATACTTTGCTGGGTTTTTGTAATTTCTTAAATTCTACATTCTCCTCTCTAGGCTCAGGGTCTTTCCCCATTTAGTCCGTTTAGAAAAAGACCTGAGTTTATTCCTTTATCCAGTTAATGCCTTTTCATTTTTGCAAATCTCATTCAGTCACCACCTCCTTGATAACCAGTCTAGGCCACATTCCCTTCTTGAATATTCCTTTTTTTTTTTTAAATTTAAAAAAAAAATAGTTTTAACTTTTTTTTGAGGGCAGTGTAACTGGTCTTCATATGTGGGACCCGAACCGGGGCCGCTGGCTTCCCAAGCCAGCGTTTAACCACTGCGCCACTTGGCTGGCCCCCTTCTTAAATATTCTTAAAGTTCTTCATATCTCTCTTCTAAGCACTTATGAAATTATAACTTCATATTTAATTGTGAGCTTATCTGACTAACATCAGTTCCTTCATTAGACTGTAAGCTCCATGAAAGCAGGAACCATGTCACCTTTACAGGGTCTGGCACATAACAGGCTCTCAGTATTTATTACGATATGTCTAAATATCTGTGGAATTGAAGAAGGAAAACAGAACTTAAGATAATATTCCTTAATTTAAGTAAATAGCTTTTTTTTGTTTTTAAAGATTTTATTGGGAACAGTGTTGGGGAATTGGGGAAGGGGAACAGACAAATTGCTGTCCTGTTGTTCTTCAGTCTAGTTGTGGAGGACGTTGCTTCACTGGCCCATGTTGGTATTGTCATTGCGCTCTTCCTGGGTGAGGCAGTCGCTCGCTGGCCATTGGACAGCCGTTCATGGCAGCTCACCAAAGCTCACACCTGCTGCCGGCCAGCCCCACTGCAGCCTTCGCCGGCACCAGCGACTCACGGCAGCCCAGCTCTGGGTGGAGCTGTTGTTCACCATCTTAGCTGCAGAAGGCACAGCGTCACTGGCCCTCATGTGGGATCTGAACCGGGGCCCTGCTGCTCAGAGCTGGCATCCCAAGCCAACTCTTAACCAACGCAACACTCAGCCGGCCCAATAGCTTTTTTATTATAGTTTTTTTATTATATGGTTCTCATGTAAGAAGGACTATTCTGGGAATTAAGAGTTGTTCTCGAGTTTTTTTGTTTGTTTTTAAAGAAAACATTACATATCTAAATTTACAAAAGAAAAAGATAGATTTGTTTTGGGATGTTAGATGTTCCAAATTGATATATTTAAAGCAAAATTTCAACATCAAGCTTTTAGACTTGCTTAAATTGGGGGATAATGCAAATATATCTTACCAAAAAGACAGCTATGCAATCACTATGCTCCCCTGATGTGGTGCCATAGGAAGCATAATCACCTGTTATGTACTCTTGCCAAAAAACTGAACTAGAATCTGTTCACACCTCCAGATATAATTAAAATTTGTAGGAATACAGGAGATAGGGAAATACGCTAAAAGATGCCAAAAGGATTAGCAGCTTCTATAGGGAACTTTTACAGCACAAATAACCTGGTTTGTTCAACAAATAAATATGGAAAGGGCAAAAAAAATATAATTGAAAGGTTCAGTTCTCATTGGCACCTAGTCAAAAGAGAAGTTCTCCTTTGTTAGAAATATATTCAATAATACACCACACAATTATACTGCACTATACCTTTTTCCATTTTTGTTGGAAATGGCATGAAATATAATTAATCGGTACTCCTGTTTGTAGTAATACTACAAATAACAATTGCATCTGTGTGTGAATTTTCTCATTTTTTGCCTCCAAATTATCAACAATAAAAAACAAATTTTAATCAACCATGCTAGAGAAAAAGCTGAGTTAGCTTTCACCTTCTATAGAAAATTATCTTAGAAAATTGTTGTCATATGAATGAATGATCAAAGAGTATGAAGACAAAAAATGTAGAAATAAAAAGTACTGTAGAAGTGTCAGTTAATTAATAAAAATGTTTTAGTATTCTTCTGGAATATGTACTTGTTGGCTCTTAAAATGTGTAAATTGTTGGATCTCTTTTATCTTTCTGAATATTCATTCACACTGCTAAACATAAACGAGGCAAGAGGAACCTATAGATTAAAAGATAATATAATGGGCCAGCCGAGTGGCGCAGTGGTTAAGAGCTGGTTTTGGGATGCCAGCGGCCCCGGTTCGGATCCCACACATGAAGGCCAGTGACACTGTCTTCTACAGCTAACCACAGCTCCACGTGGAGCTGGGCTGTGCGAGACCTGGCGACGGTGTAGGCTGCAGCCCTTGCTGCAGTGGGCTGCCATAGGCTACAGTGAGTGGCTGGCAGCCAGCGTGAGCTGCCAATAGCCACGGTGAGCGACCATCCAGAGGCCGGCGACCGATCTGCCTCATCCAGGAAGAGCGCAATGACGATACCAACATGGGCCAGTGAAGCAACGTCCTCCGCAACTAGACTGAAGAACAAAAAGACAGCAAACTTGTCTGTTCCCCTTTCCCGATTCCCCAGCGCTGTTCTCCTCCCCCAATTCCCCAATAAAATCTTTAAAAAAAAAAAAGATAATATAATGTATGGTCCTTATTTGGATTCTGCTTCAAATGATCCAATTGTAATAACATTATGGGGCAATTAGGAAAATTTGAACAATTACTAGTTATTTGATGATGTTAAGGTAATAATGTTGACATTTTAGATATGATAATGATATTGTGGCTATCCTTATATATCAGAGAAATATATTGAAGTGTTTTTGGAAAAATGATATGATAAATGATTTGCATACAGCAATTTAATATTTGAGCATGCACGTGCATATGCAAGACAATGGGTGAAAGTAAAGATGAAGGAAGATTAGTCATGTAGTTGATAACTGATACATGGGATTCATTAAACTATTCTTATGACTTTCATAAAAGTTTTAAATATTCATAATAAAATACTAAGAATATAAAATGGAAGCTTAAGGGTACTTATTACAAAAGTAGTTGGTAGATAGGAATTGAATACATTTTGGGATTCTCCAAGAAAAGCCGTTAAACACAAGCCCCTTTTTCAGAGTTTTCAGTGTGCATAGATCAATTAACAGCAGAGGATGCTACCGAGGAACAAACTGAACAATCCAGGATTATGGGTTTGGATTTGTTTTTCTTTGTCAAGTATTTGTTCATTCTTTCCACCGCTGCATTATTAAATGAACACTCAGCAGCTTCCTTAGGGTCACTGCATCTTTATCACAATAGGCAAACAGAAGGGAAAATGAGAGCCAACTGGGTGAAGAAATACAGTAAAAATTAGAACTGCTGCTGATTTTATGAAGAAATGGTTTCTCAAACCAACAGAGGAGCAGGAAAAAAACCCAAATCATCGACTCTATGAGCTATATTCTCCTCCACAATAATATAAACCAAGACAGTTACCCAAATGGTAAAACCCACTTAATTTTGCTGCTGAAAAGTATTCTGTTTAAAGCTATCTTCTCTAACTATAAAGCCCACAAAGAAGGCCGGCTGGGAAAGAATATTATCCTATTATAAGAGAAATACAGAAACAATGAGTCATGAATAATACAAATGAAATAAGATACAATTCTTTTGGTGTATGATCTGAGGGCTACAGGGAACGAGACCACTGTTGATTAAGCTGCAGTAAAAAGCTACTCAAGGGCCGGCAAAGTGGCGCATTGGTTAATAGCTGGTTTGGGGATGCCAGCGGCCCCGGTTCAGATCTCACATATGAGGGCCAGTGACACTGCCCTCCACAGCTAACAACAGCTCCACCTGGAGCTGGGCTGCGAGCCCCGGTGACGGTGTAGGCTGTAGCCCCTGCTGCAGTGGACTGCCATAGGCTACAGTGAGTGGCCAGCAGCCAGCGTGAGTGGCTGGCAGCCAGTGTGAGCTGCCAATAGCTGTGGTGAGCAACATCCAGAGGCCGGCGACCGATCTGCCTCATCTGGGAAGAGTGCAATGACGATACCAACATGGGCCAGTGAAGCAACATCCTCCGCAACTAGACTGAAGAACAAAAAGACAGCAACTTGTCTGTTCCCCTTCCCCAATTCCCCAACGCTGTTTCCCTCCCCCAATAAAATCTTTAAAAAAAAAAAAGCTACTCAACACAATTACTCAAGGAGATACAAATATTTCAAAGTAAGCTTGAGTGGTGATGTTTTTGTAAAGGAGTGAACAAATTTACTAGATCACTTTTTATAGGCAGTTATAAAATAAGGAGAAATACATAAATATATAAACAAATACTATTTTAATGTTTAAACAAAGGCATAAAATAGAAAGTGAAGCTTTACGAATCATGCAAAGGAATCAATGTTCCATGCAAAGGAATCAATGTTCCATTTGCTTTTAAAACTACAGGCTGAATCATTTGTAGATATAAACATATTGAATATAGTAGTTGAGCAGGGCAAACTCTCAGAGCTGTGGCTATCCAACAGCCTAGCCCAGGGGTCGGCAAACTGTGGCTCGCCAGCCACATGCACTCTGGGTACGTTCTGTCTCAAAAGTTTGCGGACCCCTGAAAGAGCCTCACAACAATTTTAAAATTATTTGAGAGCCATAAATATATTTTTACATAATCACCATTATGTAACTAATATCCTTTAAAAATTTTATAAAGGAAAATGATAGTTTTGTTTTCTTTTCATTTTCAGTCTTACTCCAGAGACTCACAAGCCACAGTTTGTTGACCCCTGGTGGCTCTTCCATCTCAAAAGTTTGCTGACCCCTGGCCTAGAGCAGCTAGTATTTAACTTTACCATAATCTTACTTTTCACTCAGTTTCTGATGAAATTACAAATTCCTAGGACTCATTTAGGTTCTTGCCAGTGTCACTACAGGACTTTTAAGAAGACATCATTCAGAAGCCCTAGCCAGGGCTGTTAGCGTTGTCACTCACATTTTTTTTTTTTTTAAAGAAAACTCAGGTTTAATTTACATTTTAATTAAATACAAAATTATTTTCAAATGGAAATGGGTTAACAAAATTTGTCTTATTTTTTATTTCTCCTCTAGACTCATTGAAAATGCTGAAGTTACTGAAGCAAGGATAGATGATTGGCTCAAAGGAGGCAGAGAAAATCCTCAGGATACACTAAGAGCCTGCCTCTCAGAGCCATTTGCATCGAGAAATGCCTTCTGGTCTTCAGGATAGAATGGCCCAGCCTCTCAACTGAGGGCATTGGGGAATCGGGGAAGGGAAACAGACAAGTTGCTGTCCTTTTGTTCTTCAGTCTAGTTGTGGAGGACATTGCTTCACTGGTCCATATTGGTATTATCATTGTGCTCTTCCCGGGTGAGGCCGATTGGTCGCCAGCCTCTGGACAGCCGCTCATGGCGGCTTTTCACAGCTCACACCGGCTGCTGCCCGCTCACATTGGAGGCTGGCCACTCACTGTAGTCTATGGCAGCCCACTGCAGCAGGGGCTGCAGTGCACACCGTCACTGGCGACTCACAGCAGCCCAGCTCCAGGTGGAGTTGTTGTTCACCAGCTTAGCTATAGAGGACAGTGTCACTGGCCCTCATATGTGGGATCCAAACAAGGGCCCTGCTGCTCAGAGCTGGCATCCAAAGCCAGCTCCTAACCAATGCGCTCCTTGGCTGGCCCGGAAGTTTCCATTTTTGAACTGAACACTTGGTATCACAATTCCTCAAAGGCCACATACATATTCTTCAAGGAATTCCCAGATGAATGTGGAAAACATGCTTGTTACCTTGAATTAACTACCTAGAATCCTCATAAAACAAGATATGTGTCCTTCTTTCTACTTTTAGAATAAATTGGCAATTTTCAAGAAAACTGGCAAAGAATTACCAAAGATAATCTCCTAAGAAGTCTGTGGGTCAGAGTCAGTTGAAGCCTCTCAAAAGGAAGTAGGATTTATGGGGAAAACATGTGACTGCAGTCAGAAGGCCCGAGTTCTAATGTTAGCTCCTTCCTGGCTCAGACTGTGACCTTTCTCAAGTCCATCACCTGTCTCTGAACTTCAGTTTCTCCATCTACGATATGAAGACTGCATTAGATGCTGTCTAAGGCCCTGACTATCAAATTCTCTCCAACCATTTTTGATACTACAGCTTCTATATTATAATCCTAGTTGATAAAAGACAAATTTACATTTAAAATAATGTCCCTGAAGTAACTGGCAATATAATCATTCAAGTTAAGAGTCACTTATATTAACTACACTGTACCTATAACATCAACAGAACAGAACCAATCTTTTGGAAATACTTCAGCAAAAAGGTCAAAGTGTTATGAGTCAGTACTAATTAGCTAGAAAATTACATAATCGGTTAGAACCCTTCATTGACCTCCATTTCTAAAGCACTTTAAATTTCTTTCATATACTAATTAATAGTTACCTAGCTTCATAGGTGATACTGTATCATAACACTAAAAGTACTATAAATTTTCAGAGGAAGTGTTCAAAGGACTACAAATACAGTCTCTTCTCACCTCTGTCTCCAAAGTTAATGATAATATGCTAAAGGTTTTGGTTTCTCCTTTCACTGAAACTGTTTAAGAATCACTGGCAACAAAGGCAAACATCTTCTAACAGAATACTACATAAAAGAGAAAATTGGGGCCGGCCAAGTGGCGCATTGGTTAAGAGATGGTTTTGGGATGCCAGCGGCCCTGGTTCGGATCCCACATATGAGGGCCAGTGACACTGCCCTCTACAGCTAACAACAACTCCACCTGGAGCTGGGCTGCGAGCCCTGGCGACGGTGTAGGCTGCAGTCCCTGCTGCAGTGGGCTGCCACAGGCTACACTGAGTGGCCGGCAGCCAGCGTGAGCGGCTGGCAGCCAGCGTGAACTTCCAATAGCCGTGGTGAGCGACCATCCAGAGGCTGGCGACCAATCTGCCTCACCCGGGAAAGATCACAATGACGATACCAACATGGGCCAGTGAAGCAACGTCCACCGCAACTACACTGAAGAACAAAAAGACAGCAACTTGTCTGTTCCCCTCCTCCAATTCCCCAATAAAATATTCAAAAAAAAAAAAAGAGAAAATTGTACTTTCCTAAAGAAATCTTTGAATTGAATTGTGCTTTGATGATTTTTTTAACCTTGCCACAGCATGCATTAAAAAAATTTTAATTGAAATATAATTTACATACAATTAAGTATACAAATCATAGGTGTTGGATTATTTTCAGGTTTTCCAATGAAGAGATAACTCAGAGGACTTAATTTTTAGACAAGGTAGCTATACAGACTCATTAAGTCATTCAGTAAATAAATCTTGACTTGCTGATAAATGAATAAGAGGCTTCTCCATCTTTCTGCATTATTTGAGGGATGATTATAAAAAATAATAAAATATATGATTCAACCAAATGTTACATGTCCAGTATATTTCAAAAACACCTTATTACACACTTATCACATATTATCTATAATTCTTAAGTTATGAACAGGCAAATCATAAAAGAAATACAAATGGCAATAACCAGAAAAAATGTTCAATCTTAATAATGACAATTATTAAAAACAATAAAATGAGTTAGCTTTTCTTTTCAAGCAGATTAAAATAAAGAGATTTCACAGTATCCAACATGTGTTCCTGGCCCTAACAATTTTGCTTTCAAAAATTTTCTGTACTGAACTTGTCACAAGTACACAAAGATAGGAGTGTTCACTGGAGAAGAGCTTCAGGAAAGCTTGAACTCAGTTTTGTTTACAACCGTATTTTCAATACTAAAAACAGGGCTTAGCACACAGAGGGTGTCATTAAATATTTATTGAATGAATGAATGCTCACTTTAGTACTATTTATTACAGTAAATATTTGGAAACAATCTAAATAAATTATGGTGTACCAATACAAGAAATACTACATAGCTGTTAAAAAGGATGAGGTTGATCCATATATACACCTGTTAAAAGAATATATCATGGAGATCTTCAGTACAAACATTAAATTATAAAATTAAATATAGTATGATTTTATATCTGTATTAAAATATATAGTATGATTCTACATTTGCATGTAAAAATATATGCTCACCTTTATATACTCATTGGAAGAATCTATACAAACTGTTAATGGTTTTATCTTTTTTTTTTTTTTTTTTTTTTTTTTTTGGGCAGTGTCACTGGCCGTCATATGTGAGACCTGAACCAGGGCCAGCGCTTAACCACCGCGCCACTTGGCCAGCC
The DNA here is from genome assembly GCA_033961575.1 of Aselliscus stoliczkanus. Classification (NCBI taxonomy): domain Eukaryota; kingdom Metazoa; phylum Chordata; class Mammalia; order Chiroptera; family Hipposideridae; genus Aselliscus; species Aselliscus stoliczkanus. The sequence goes on from CM066729.1 coordinate 134,356,241, forward strand.
CTGGTTTAATCTTTAAGGAGAGATGACATTCACTTTTTACTTTAACACGTCTGTATTATTTGACTTACAATTATCACATATTAAACTAACAAAAAAATTTCTAAAATTAAAAAATTTTTAAATGTACCTAGAAAAGTATTTGGGAGGATGTAATAAAAATACAGTGGTTACCTTTGGGTACCTTTGGGATCATGGGTAGTTATTTCCCCTTTATGCATTTAGTTAGTAAAAAATAATGCCACACTGAGTAGTTTTCTAGTCCCTTTATGCATTTCTGCATTGTTCAAATTATATGCTCACAAATATGAATATTTTTGTAAATAGGGGAAAACAACAAGAAAGAGAGATCTAAGGTGACCCACTAAGAGTTATGATTCACCACAAAAATAAAACAATATGAACATCAGTGCACCAAATAGCACAGCAGCTGTTTATCATAAAGAAACAGATACCACATCACAGGCGCTTCATCAGAAGCCATCATTTCTAGCAATCAAGAGCTGTGACCAAGTTGGGGGATGCATAAGTAACAGTGTGCCCAGGTGTTAATTGGTGTTGGAGGAGGAATTTGGCACAGTTCCCTGGAGTATATTTTTCCTTGAGTTATGGCAGAAAGCATTTTTATATTATAATAAATAGAATGAAGTAAGTGGTGCCAGGATGTCATCCTTCTAGATCTGTTGTCATTGATACGTAGTCAGTAGCCCTGCAGTTGAGGGGCCAAGCTGGGGGCTTATCGATGAGAACATATGGAAAAGCAACTATGGCAGCAGACATTTAGACTACAAATACTGAGAGTATGTGAGGACTATCTGACTTTCAGTTTGGTCGAGGTAATCTAAAAACTATCCGGAGACCATGAGGGATTCGCTCCTGTCTTGGGGAGGCATTCTTGGCCAAGACAGTGGTGATAAACCAGCAGCACCCTGTGAAAGAGATGGGCCTGCTTCCCTAGCAACATGCTCTACCAACAGGGCACTTCTTTGCACGGGCAGCAGGAAATCAGTTCTTGTTGCTCACCGACTCTCTCCAGGGCTGAGGCCTCCTAGGAAAAGGTACATCTCATATTAATTTGCACTTTATTCCTTCACTTCCCCTTGCCTGGGACCATAGTGTTGTTCCTTTCTCATTTGTTTGGAGTGTGTTATTTCTATATTTTTACTTTGTTAAAAGACATTATCCTATATGCTACTGGCTTGTAAAAGTCCCACAGCAAACCTTTGCTAAATAAATTGCTGGCAAAGACAAACAATCTCTGAGTATAACTTCTGCTGCCTCCCACAAAACAAATATATTGTACAATAAATCCCCATATACCCATCACCCAGATTCAACAATTACCAACTTATGGTTGATGATATTTCATGTCTCACACCCTATTTCCCCCACTAACAGACCATTTTAATGCAAGTTACAGAAATTATATGTTATACACTAATATTTCAATATCTCTAAAAGATGAAATTATTTTAAAAACATAATCGCAATGATGATACACACATATTTTCAATTTTTTGCAGTTTTAATGGAAATTTCTCTAAAATCTACTCATTTTACTTAAAGCATACTGATAATAAAACAACTATTATTTGAAAATCCAGAGTCAATATTCCTGGAAGTGGGGTGTTGCCATATCAAAAACCTACAGCATGGCACTAAGTCTGAGGTGAGGTGGCTCTGAGGAGGCTGTTGATGAGAGCTTAAAGAAAAGTGAAAAACATTTTATTAGAAGCTAGAGGAAATATATATAATGGTAGAAATTCTGGCAATATTGTCACGTACAGTAATGTAGAAAATAGGAAATGTACCTAATGAACTCAATGTTCTAGCTGAGGTGATTTTCAGGCTGAGTTTTCAAAGCGATACCTGTCTTCTAGCAGTCTATAGTAAAATACAAATGGAAGAGATAAGCTATTAAAAAACCCCATCTTTTTCAAGGGAAATTTAGAAGAAATATAAACAACCTAGAATTTGCTGGTTTGAAAATAAACTTTTTATCATTCCCCATCTCTAAAGAAGGCAAACTATTCTCAAATTAAGAAGTAGGTTCTGGGCAAACATGAAATCCAGAATGAACCTTCAAGATCTTTTATTAAGACCTCAGAATCATTTAAGGTGGTGTCTCATAGACCCTTTCAAAAGGAGGAAGAGGGGATTTTCTAAAGATACTAAGGACAATGCTTCACGGATAATTATCCACTAAACAATAGGGTTTCTAAGAATCTTAAGGGTATTGTCCCACTGCTGTCTCACAGGGAGTTCAAGGTTGAGGACCGCTTATTTTTGGAGAGATTTTTGGGTGTGGATTTGTCTAATGGAATGAATCTATAAATTGATAAATAGATTCAATAAGAAGCCCACAAAGGTTTAAGAGAAATTGTATCAACTTGAACTGAAAGAGATAGAAACAGAACAAAATGAAGGGAGGCTTTGGACATCTCAAACTTCTATATGCTACTCAGCTGCAAAATCAGGCTAATTTTTATGCAATAGGCAAGGATGACTCACAAGAATCAACAGTCCAGCCGGCAGAGTTAAGAATCTTAGCAAACAATCCCATAGACAGAAAGACTGAGCCCTAATCAAGGAGATGACTGGATTCCAGAACTTCTATCAATCAGTAACGATTCTGTATCTCCTGGTTTTTCCCTTTTTTGATGGGATGGTCTATTGTGATTACCCTATGCTGACCCACCATTGTGTTACATGTATGTGGGACAGATAATTTCTCTCTTTCATTACGGGTCTTCAAATCAAGAGGAATGGTTCTCAGGCAGCTGTATGAAAGGAATTGCACCTGAGGAATCTCATTCATACCTGAATTTCATTTCATACAGATGTTAAGATCCTGGACTTGGGAGTTGATGCTGTCATAAAAGTTAACCTAAGTGGAGCTATTTAAAAATGGAGCCACAGCAATCATTCCAGAGGAACTGCTGTGCACATCTTGTTCCTAGAGACTTTGGAGTATTTGAACTGGACAAAATAAACTTTGGACTGGGCCAAACCAACATTGTCTTACAAACAACTGTTTACAAAGCTAACAGGAAAGCAGACATTCTGACCACAAGCGCTGATGATTATGGACTCTCTTTATTAAGATATAATTAGTCACCAGCCATGTATAGTTAAAGAGTAACTCAGCTTGTTAACCCCCATAGAAATTTCTTCTATTCATGTAATTATTTCCCTTCCTTTTCTCATAAGAAAATTCTTGCCTTCACTCTGTAATAGGGACACTATTTGGGTTTCTACCTGAATTGGGGCTTCCCAAAGTGCAATTCTTTTTGTTCCAAAAAAAAGCTATTGCTGGGCCAGCCGAGTGGCGCAGTGGTTAAGAGCTGGTTTTGGGATGCCAGCGGCCCCGGTTCAGATCCTACATATGAGGGCCAGTGACACTGCCTTCTACAGTGGCTGTGTGAGCCCCAGCAACGGTGTAGGCTGCAGCCCCTGCTGCAGTGGGCTGCCATAGGCTACAATGAGTGGCTGGCAGCTAGCGTGAGCGGCTGGCAGACAGCGTGAGCTGCCAATAGCCGCGGTGAGTGACCATCCAGAGGCCGGCGACCCATCTGCCTCATCCGGGAAGAGTGCAATGACGATACCAACATGGGCCAGTGAAGCGACGTCCTCTGCAACTAGACTGAAGAACAAAAAGACAGCAACTTGTCTGTTCCCCTTTCCCAATTCCCCAACGCTGTTCTCCTCCCCCAATTCCCCAATAAAATCTTTTAAAAAAAAAATCCACACTTCCTTAGTATATTATACAGTACACAATACAAAAAACAAAACAAAACAAAAAAAACACTATTATCTCTCATTTTGGCTTTTCATTTTTAGGTGAACACTGTAACACAATGGGAATTGGGTAGGGATCTTGGTAGAGAAATTGAATGTATTTGAATGTGTGTAAGAGGGAAGTGACTTTATATGGCCAGAGGGCAGACTGTGGCAAATTGTGTTTACTACAAATGGCCATCACGGTATCACCTATCCCACATGTTTTTCTCACAATATGTCTTATTCCACATGTTTTCCTCACAATATGATGAGGCCGATAATTCTTCCCATCAAAGAAGGGTCTGTGGTTCCTCAAAGCTGGGTAGGCCTGTGAATATTGAAGAAGCGATGATATATGACTTCTGAAAATAAGTCACAAAAGGCAACAGAGCTTCCACCTCATTCTTTTGGGATGTTCACTCTTGGAACCCAGCCACCATGTGCTTAGGAAATCTGGGTTGCACACAGAGGCCACATGTAGATATTCTACACCACAGCCAGCCTCAGCCAGCATGTGTGAGGAAGAGCCAGCTGTCATCTGACTGCAGACACACGAGATATCCCCAGCAAAAACTACCTCACTAAGCCCAGACAACCCTTAAAACCAGGGAAGAGAATACTACAATGGCTGTTGTTGCTTTAAGTTACTAAATTTTAAGGTGATTTGTTACAAAGAAATAGATAACCAGGACCCAGGATATCCCTCTTTAATATATTAAATCCTTGTGGCCACAAAGGTATATAGGGCTGTTTGCATACATACAATATTAAGTGGTCCCAGACTACTGAGCTTCTACAAAAATCTTCCAATAATGGTTCCTTTTGTTGGCTGCTCCCTTTTTGAGTGGTTTTCACATCTGGCTTCCTATCTGTTGCTTTGTTTTGCACATATGAGGTTCTGAGGCAGCTCTGCCTCACCTTTGTAACGATGCTTATTTCTAGGTTCCTAGCTATATTATTGCAGTAAGTCTTGAAAAGCCACAAAATCATCAGAGCCACCAACATCTGCTGGGCACTAGCCATGTAACACACTATACCTTACATGCATTGATGTCATTTAATCTTCAAAAGAAACTTCTGAGGAGGTATCATTCTCATGGAGACATTGAGTGACTCTATTCAAGGTCACACAGTTAGGAAGTAGCAGAGCCAAGATTCAAACCTGACTTCAAAGGCCCCACTATGTACTATACACGTGACTCTTTTTCATAAAGGGAACTGAGCAATTATTTAAAAATGTTTATTGCCTTATATCATTTAGAAAGAATTTTTTATATAAAAGAAAACATGTCCAGAAGGGAAAAAGTTAAAAATAAGTTTATGTAATTTCATATTCTTATATAAATGTGCAGAAACCATCTTACAACTAATATACCTACAATCAAATAATAATTATTCGGATAAGTTGCACTTGGTGGTTCATGGCATTTCACTAATTATGGCAAAGCACATTGGTTGAAAGGCTTCCTGATAAAAATAAATTTCTCCTATGTTTAAGCAGGCAATATAATTAAGCAGAAACTTAAAGAGACAGAAAAAGTATAGCTTTTTCAGCAAGGCATTTAAAGAGAAAAACGTTCTTTAAAGAGAATCCATTCATGGACTAGCATAAAATACTTTGACACCCTCCCTCTGAACTAGGGATGGGAACGGTGAAGAGAGTAATAAAACAGGAAGAAGTGAAAAATAATAAATAATAATGATCATGGTTTACAGTCCACACATGACATTAAGTTAAAATTCTTTTGGGCTGGCCTAGTGGCGCAGTGGTTAAGCGCTGGCTTGGGAAGCCAGCGGCCCCGGTTCTGGTCCCACATATGAGGGCCAGTGACACTGTCCTCAAAAAAAAAAAAAAAAAAAAAAAAATTCTTTTAGACATTATGTTAAGAGATAGCCAGCCAGCAGCTGAGCTTTAATAAACTTAAATTTGATTTTAAAACATTTCATAATATAAAGGAACTCAAATGACATAAGACCCATCATTAATTTGAAGCTGTTGGAAATAAGGTAGGACAACGAAGACAAAAATGTGCCACTACTTGTTACCTCTCAAAAATGATGATGTCATTTCACTTAAAATCTTAATACAGTAGTCCCGCCCTTATCTGCAGGGGATGCTTTCCAGATCCCCCAGGTGATGTCTGAAACTGCGAATAGAACTAAATCCTACATATATTGTTTTTTCCTAAATGTACCTACCTATTATAAAGTTTAAGGTATAAATTAGGCACAGTAGGAGAATAACAACAATAAATAATAATAAAATAGCACAATTACGACAATGAAATAAGGGTTACTTGAACACAAGTGCTGTGACACCTTGACAATCTATCTGATAACCAAGATGGCTCCTGAGTGACTAGTGGACAGGAAGTGTGTGTGGCAGAGTAGATGGCACTGGGCGATTTGCAACCCAGGAGGGACAGTGCACCATTTCATCACGCTATTCAGAAGAGCACGCAATTTAATAAAACTTATGAATTGTTTATTTCTGGAATTTTCCATTTAATATTTTCAGATTGCTGTTGACCGCAGGTAATTGAAACCTTTGAAAGTGAAACCATGAATAAGGGAGAATTACTGTATACTCTTGTAATCCCTCCTCCTACCTACAAAGACTATGAAGAATACATCATCTGAATACTATTTCTTCTGGAGAGAATCAATCACTCTGATGCATATCCACTAAGTATATACCAACAGAGAAAGGCTTTCAAGATTTTGAAAGCCTTCAAAATATCTGATCTATCTTTGTCAGACCACAATATATATAATACTTCTTTGTTTCTTATTTCTCTATAATCTAAATGAAAAGCACTATTATGATTTAAACATATACTGGATTCTAGAGCCTAGGAGATTACATTACAACTGAAGTGCTGGTATTCACAAAAGTACTGTAATCAAAGCTTTCTGAGCACACAGCATGCTTAGCAGCTTTTATTATGCACTGCAGCCTTCCTAGATACAAGCCCTTAAATAAATAAGCACCAAGGAATCCCAGGAATACCTAGGGTTATTTCATCAAGCAAAAAGAGATTCAATTTAATAGGAAATGTAGATTTCCACAGTACGTTTATTATTCCTTCATCTCCATTCATCTACAAAATAATAGAATTAGAAAAAAATAAAATACATCAGAAATATCTTGCAGAGTTTTCTTTTTAATACCACAATTTCTAAAAGGAGTCCATATAATTCGCCTTAGATCTCACATGGTTAAGAATCTTCATATGTTTGTTTAGGCTTCTGGGAGGTATATAACAAATACAAACTTCCTGTGTAGCTTTCAACACCCCCTCTGGGGACAAAAGGAGGAGGATAGAAAGCACTGACAATAAAAAATGTCTGGAATCAGCCTAGAAGTTTTTTCCCTTCTCTTTCTATACAAAAAGGCCAGCATCCACTTGAAACAGATTTAGGGGATATCTTTTCCCCTCTCTCCTTGGCTGATTTTTGCAACATGAAAGATATATACTAGAACTAGACCAAAATGCTGGTATCAGGACTACAATGCTGTAGGGTTAAGAAAGATCCACAGAGCTCAGAATTCTGATGTATTTCTACAGTTTAAGTGGTCTCTGACAATGCATGGCACAGAACAGGTCCGCCCCCGGTTCCCCCCCTCCCACCCCGTCCCCACCATACACACACATCCCCTGAATCGCCCAAACCTGAATCAAAGCCAGTAAATATACCCGAAGTGTGTAACTGGAAACGCTGGTGGGCCATGTAGTGAGAAGAGGAACTGACATCCTTTTGAGGATCTCTGATGATGCAATTTCTTTTCTAGCGCTCTGTATTTTATTGTGTGCTTTAAGGGTCTTGGTGAAAAGAGAATAACTACTTTTGTGTCATGATTAGAAATATGAATCTAATTTCAGAAGCCCAGGAGAGTTACGAAGATTAATGTATTGATAGTCTTATCTTTTCCTGGGAGCAAATTTGATGGAGAATTATGAGGGAACAGGGCTTTACCAATATTAATGAAAATAGAATGGGAAAGCTAGAAATCCTGAAGACAAACTTCACCAATATGACGTTTGAGGGAAAGGGGTGAAAAGAACTAATCCTGTATGTCAAGTGTGGTTTCATCTTACTTTATCCAGATGTATTATAGTGTGAAAATGGAGCAATTCCTCCATAAAACAAAATCAAGAGAGAGGGCTCAAAACAAGATGATTAGACTATAAAATGGTATAAAGCTAGCATTATATAATAAATTCTTAAAAAGTGCCTATACTTACTCATACTTGACACGAAGCTAAAGCCAATGTAGTTCTAAACACATCACCGATGCCATAAACATTTGAAGAATGCTGAACTACAGCTAATATGCAACAGCAATCACTCAAATTCCAGCCATTTGACTCTATTATAGAGATTAACTGGTACTCACACTATCAACACCAAAACTTGAATTACATAATATTATTTAAATCTAAAACATCTTACTACCTATTACACTAAGATTACATTCTTAAGTACCTTAACTCTTTCTAAAATTTTCAGCCATTCAATCCCACTTTTGGAACTGGTCAATTCACCCAGTGTGCTAATTGTGTGTTCACTTGATGGTGGTATGTTCTAAGGTCCCTAGTACCTGAGCATATGTGAACACAGAGATACTCAATGGGACGGCCAAGGGCAAGCAGTGAGGTTACAATCCTGCCTTTCAATTTTTACTCGTCTAATGCCCCAAACTCACCCCTTATAAGCCTCAAGGAGTAGGCACAGAAATCATCCTAGGCAAAAATGAACTAGTTACAAGACTCAGGAACTCGAAGCAGAGTCTTATGTAGGGAAAGAAACAACAAGACCAGCCAAACTGGCTCTAAGACATCACATTCTATGCTGTGTCAGAAGAAGGGATTCAGACACAGCCAACCCTTCTTTAGTCCCCGCTTAACAAATGTGAGGTTTATTCCAATAAATGACCTGCTCCACTGCAGTATCTTTTAAAATAGAGGATTTTATAAACTAGCAAGCAAGCACTCTGTCGTGAGTCAACTACTCAGGATGTGCTGATATTTACTAGGTGACAATGCAAAATGATTTTTTAGACATCTTCTTTACCCATCCTTTGGTAATATGGATGTGGCATAAAATTTCCAAATAGAATGTACTAGATAAATCTTACTCATCCCTAATTTGTACGTGCAACCATTCACACAGCCTACTACCTACGTGTTTTCACTACAATCCCACCATTTCAGTGCTGCACTGGAAAGCAGCCACGTCACACAAAGTCAACAATTACTTGTTTGGGTAATGGCTGGATACCTATGAAATGAACAGGCCAGAATTCCCTCCACAGAATGGAACACAGAATGGAATGTGTCCTTATTTCCTGACAACTGTTACCACTTTCCTCAAGTACAAGGTACCAACTCTGTGCCTATTATGTACAGAGCAACACCCAGGTGCTGTGAGGAAAATAATGTAAAACAAGGTCCTTGCTGGCTAAGAGTTAACAATCTAATTAGCAAGGCATGATACAATTATAAAAATAGACATGCATTCGTTTATAACAATGCTTACATACCAAATGAGAAGTAAACTCGATAAAATTTAAACAACCAAGAGAAATTCCCTTTGCAATGATTCAAGATTACTGTGGGCGGGAGTAGCCAGAGAAGGCTTCCTGGAGGGGGAGCCTCAGCTGTGCCCAGAAGGATGTGTTATTTTAAAAGGTGCAGAGGCAAATTATGTTTTGGTTAGCTTAACATCAAAATCATTTTATATTACATTGTTAAGCTAATAGAAAGAATCAGCATAGCTAGGATTTGAAATTGGATGCGTCTGATTCTAAAAACTCATCTGTCTGCTCTACGTGCCCCATTTTTAGGCAGCAAAAGCAGTGGCTGTTCACTCAATGTAGATGTGTTCAAATATAACATAAGACAGGATATGGATATCAAAAAGACCCCAAAACACTAGCCATAACTCCACAAACAGCTATTCACAACTACATTAACTAAACTGGGTGACATCTCTGAATACTGATCTCATGTCTAATGAAATGATCTCAATGGCAAATCAGTCCATTACATATCATTGTATTCTTGAACTTTTACATTACAGCTTAGTACCCTTAAGACAGCCTTGTTCACTTACTGTACCATGAACAACTTTCATCTCCTCAAATGGGTAAGAAACACCCCAGACAAGGATATATTTATTACTCTCCTTTAGAATCGGTAAAGTGCTCAATACATTCCCAGAGTCTATAGTCAATGAACACCTATTAGTTAAGAGTTGCTGAGAAACATTCTGATTTCTATAAAAATCTCCTTTCCAAAAGGATTCTTTCTTCATCCATTTCTATTAGCAGATAAAGACCACTAAATTAAGTGGCTGTACATACATGATAATATTTTCCTTATAAGTTAAACCAAGATGAAAATTGCTGCCCTGGTAGGATCTTATTACAGACACAAGTCAGAGATAAAGTGAGGCCTTGTTTCTGTGAAATGAACCAATAGAAGGATTTTAAATAAACACTAAAAAGTGAATAACAGCAATTCTGGACTATATTCCAACACACAAAAGCAGCTTATTTCAATCTGTCAGACAAAAAAATGCCGACTCAACAAGCATGACTTCCTAGAAAATATTTGGCTGTTTTATATTCTGTTTCCTTAATCTGCCATGTCAATCAGAGAATGTTTTTGAACACTGAGATATATTTCTATTATGCGCATTTTTAAAACCCTAAGATGTCTTTTAAAAATTCATGTCTAGTTCCTGCATACCATCCCCAAGTTTATAAACCTAAGAGTAGGGGGTGGCGGGAGGGGAGCCGGGAGGAAACGAATGGAGGCGGAGGGGGCAGAGGAGAATGAGTTTTGGTACATTCACCGTCACTAACCTTGCTGCAGAGACACCAAGGTTATGAGAGAACTGCTGGCAGGCGCTGCCAGGCTTGTCAGGAGCAGCCGCCACTACCGTTTGCTTTGCTGACTGCATGATAAATGTGGAAACCAGGGCGAGTCTCCTGCCGGATCTCCTGCATGCTAACATCTAGAGCAGGAGGAGCCCTGGCTGGGTAAAGGGGAAGAAGGGCAACCCCCGGACTTGCGGAATCCCAACTCCCTCAACCGCAGCCAGATTCTGCGTGCACAGCTCTCTCAAGCAAGTGAAAGACACACCAGGAACTGGCTGATGTGTTTTTGTTTGTTTGTTTGTAGAGGGCAGTGTCACTGGCCCTCATATGTGGAACCGAACCCGGGCCGCTGGCTTCCTAAGCCAGCGCTTAACCACCGCGCCACTCGGCCGGTCCTGCGTGTTTTAAAATCATTCTCTCCGTGTGCTTTAAAATCATTCTCTCTGTGTGCTTTTTGCTCCCCACTCCAATAGGGCATTGTTATTTTAGAGCTGAAAATGCATCAGCGTTTAGGAATTTCCCCAAATTCGCTGGGTGGGAGGGATTCCCCACCCCGGAGCCCAATGAAAAGACGAGGCTGCTCTGCAGTACACTTCAGCTGGTCCAGCAGGGTGCTCAGCCGCCCCCACGCACTCCCACGCGTGCCTAGGGACAGGCTTTCCCCGGCTTCGCGCACTGAAATGAGATGCCCTCGCCTCCCTGCACAGCGCCACGTAGGCTTGATGGGAGCTACTGGGTGCACACAGGGCTTTTCCTGACAGATGAGGACATCCGGAGATCTAATTCCTGCCCACAATTGCTTTGCAGGACATTCAGTCCTCAGATATGCCAGTAGGCAGCAAGCTTACTTCAATCTGCTCTTAAACCTCACCTATGACTAAATGTAACCAATTAAAAATTACATTTCCCTTCAACACAATGCTCGGGAAAATTATGCATGACTAGAAGGTGGCTTGATTTTAAGTAAATAAATCACACATATTAGCTTTAAAAACCACAATTACTACCTCCATACCAGACATAATTCTAAGGGACCTATTAAGAAAAGAGAGCAAATTTTTTTCTAAATGTGACAGTATTAATTTGATAAGATATGAAAACACAAAAGTAAAAAAACAAACGCCTCTGTACTTCCCTTTTAGTCAAATTCAAAGCAAGCAATCTCTCTTTCTCAATGCTCTTTATATTGGTTCTCAAGAGGGAGTAGAAGGAAATCTTCTCTTGCAAAATGCTAACCCCTTACAGACCCCACCCCTCAGAGATCCAGGTAGATGGGCTCTTGAACCTTGCCGCGCCATGTGAAGAGTTAAGCAAGGGGCGCCAGCTTCCAACACTGCCCGGGGGTTCCCCTGGCTTCCCTCCATTCAAACAGCAGGGTTAATATGCGAAACAGCCAAAAAGGTACAGTAATTGGATATTGACTTTTGGGGGCTGGTAAATTTCAATTATGCCTTTGGCTCTAGATTTCATTTCATAATAAGCTTCTCCTTAACCTGCTTCTGAAGCTCGAGTAGAGGAAGATGTAAAAGAATTTTTTTAAAAAAGAAAAGAACATAGAAAGAAAATAAGCACTACCACTTAAAAAAAAAATTGGAACTAATCATGGGGAAGATCCTTCCTACATGCATCTGAGTTTAGGGACTTGTCACATTTTTTCTCCTCCTCATTCCAAGCTATGTTTTTCTGGGCAAGAGCTCTGCTTTCTCCCTCTCTTTCAGAAAATGAAGTCTTTGCTCTATAGTAAGGCTTTGGACACAACAGCACCTCCCGCCCCCCCAAGCCTTCTTCATCCTGCAATGTTTAACATGACATTTTTACATCAAAAGAAAGCGGGTTAGACATCCCAACGCTTTCCCTCCAAGCAAGCTCTTTTAGGAGGAGAGGGCTCACAGATGCCCAAGACAGACTCAGATGAGTGGCCCGTGGCTATGCCATATCTGAGTCCAAAATACATCCCTTCAAAGCGCCACTAGTTGTTTTTACCATGCCTTTTGTCCTAAATAACATTCTAAAGTAAATAACATCACACTGGTTTTGGACATGGGGATGAGGGTGAAGGAACCGGAAGGATTTAAACAACATAATCTAATCCTTCAAAATATCTGGATGCTTTACATAGAATGCACCCAGATGACGTACTTATGCCAGGTAATAAAATCTAACTTGAAAACAATCTACACACTGACATTACCTAGCCAAGGCAGCATGTGCAATACAGTAGTTTCATTTAAACTATTCAATGAAGGGCTTAGGATGGATACTGATTATGCTAAAGGTGAATTCAGCAAAAACTTCAAACCAATTTCATTTTCTATCTTTAATGGCTGGGAGCTCCCTTCACACTCCCCTGTGGAACTGTAGGCTGCAAGTTGCTCAGGTTTGCCTCAGTAGAAGGAGAGTCGATCCCGCCAGCCACGTATTTCTAAAATCCCTGCATTCATCACCATTTATCTGGTCTCCTTTAAAGTTCAAGGGCTAGTCCCATGTATGCTACTGCAGGCTCATGGATAGATAGCTACACTGGGTCACAATAATCTCTGTTGTTTCTAGCCTTGCTAACTACCAACCAAGATACAAGTAAGTCATGAGCTCTATATGCAAGGAACCTACAAAAGAGTAAGTGAAAATAAACACACATCCTTAAAAAGCTAAATAAGAAAACAAAAGTTAAAATGGGTTCCTCAGAAAAGGCAGAAATTCAGTTAGACTTTTTTAAAAAAATAGGCAGGATTTCGATAAGTGGAGAAGAACAAGAGAGCATTTGGAAGAGCATGAGTGAAGGAATACGTACCGCATGAAGGTGAGCATGTACCAGGAGTGCTACACGTGGGAATGGTCCGGTTTAAGCACCCCTACACCTCTGCACACTTCACAAAGGAGATCTCGGGTGGGCTGAGAAACGATATGGCATTCTTGTATATTGCCAATTCTTGGGTTCCTCCCATGCAAATGTGGTTAGAGTATATTTTGTGGAATCAACAGCGGTGAAAGAGGACTCCCAGATGGAGTGGGGAGAAGTGACCTAAGACTCGAGAGAGGAGTCTGCAGGCCTGGCAGCACTCACTGGTCGCCCTCATGGAAGTGACCCCAAATATCTGATGAGAGTAAACCGGAGCTTCCCCTTTTTTGTAGCCTCTGCATGACTACAAACCACAGTGTACTCATTTTATCAGAATTCATCATTTGGATCCTCTATAGAGATCCTGTCACTGAAATGGGTTCCAGGATCATTATCCCTTTGGTCAAGCCACAAAGACCTTGAAATATATCACAGCAACCAAGGCAAGGGGGGAGAAAAAGGAAAGGAACTGACACGAAAGTAGATATCTATTTTTCTGAAGTACTAAGCAACTCTTGATTCTCGTTTTTCACCTTCTAGGTGAAGGGGAAGGGGAAGTTCCTATGCTTAACTCGCAACCGATTCCCAGGAAACAAAACCTGTTATGTACAACCACACAATCGCCTGTTTCGGAAAACAGACAAGAATCCCCAGGCTCCCAAAGCCTTGTTTTAACCAAAAATGGAACGAATGGACAGTGCCTCACACACAGTATACTTGGTGTATATTTTGCCTTTGGGAATCCTCACCACCTATAACCTAGCTGGCCTTAAGCTGAATTTAACTCCACAATTATTCATTTAAAATGAATAAATCTAAGAAATTGAGGAGGCAGTATCAGAAAGCAAAGTGTCAGAGGCAAAGTAAGCCACGGGAAAGAAATTGTAAACGCTTGCAGCCCAGGCTGAGGATGCGATCGGTTTATACATCTAAACAAAGAGGTCCCTACCGGTTGCGTTTCTTATCCCCCAAATCCTTATCTGACAAATTCAACTCATCAACTATTTCCTGATTACGAATAACAAGATACCAAATTCTACATCAACAATCTCCCTAGCATTCCCTCCCCTGCCTCCACTCCAGTGTTTCAATTCTTAAAATTATAGGAAAATGGTAAAAATACCCAGAAATGAAAACTATTCATTGAATTACTGTCTCTACATGTCAGAGCAATTAAATAAACATCACAAGTCACCAAATTAAAAAACCATTCTGTTCCATTATATTTGTTACTTCACAGTTGAAGAATGTTTTTTAATTCTTTAAGAGCCCTTTCCTGCCTAAAAGTACATTTGATTCTCACAATAAGCTGGTGGGTGTGAGGCAGCTATTCACAGGAGAAAACCAGAGATGCAGTTCACATGATAAAACTCAGATATCAGTATTTTAGGTTTTTGGGGTTTTTTTGCTAGACCTTCTGGATGATCGGAGGGTTACGGGAGGAAGAAGGAGTGAAGCTCTGTGGCTTTCCACCTAAATCAAGTAGGCATCGTGCACCTGCTCTATAGAGGTTGGGTTAAATTTGTTTTAACAAGTGATGACAAAGGTATCTTTCCTTCTCTTCCCAATTCATCCAAAAGATACAAAGACACACACATACACAACATTCGCCGGACAATATCTCAGAACATGACTTTAAAAGAACTGGCAAACTTAATTTTCCATTGCTTTCTTAGACAGTTTTTTAAAAATACTGTTGAGATATAATTTACATACCATAAAACTCACCCTTTTAAAGAGTATAAATTCAGTGGTCTTTAGTATAGTCACAGAGTTATGCAACTATCATCCCTATCTGATTCTAGAACATTTGCACCACTCCAGAAAGTTCATGCTCATTAGTAGTCTCTCCCCCTTCTCCTTCATCCAGCCCTGGCAGCCACTTACCTACTTTCTCTCTCTATAAGCTGCCTGTTCTGGACATTTCATACAAATGGACTCAGACAATATATGGTCTTTGGTAACTGGTTTTCATTAGAGTCATATTGGCAAGGTTCACCCACGTTAGAGCATGTATCAGAACTTCATTCCTTTTTGTTGCAAATAATATTTCATTATATGGCTATACCACATTCTGCTTATACATTCATTTGTTGATAGACATTTGAGCTATTTCCCTTCTTGGCTATTATGAATAATTCTATGAACACTGTATAAGTTTTTATGTGGACATATGCTTTCATTTCTCTTGGGTATATATTTATAAGTAGAATTGCTGGGTCATATGGGAAATCTATATTAAACACTTTTGGGAACTGCCAAACTATTTTCCAAAGTGGTATACCATCTACATTCTTATTAGCAATGTATGAGGGTTCTAATTTCCCCACATCCTCACCAACATGTCTTTCATTATTATAGCCATTGTAGTGGGGTGTGTGATAATATCTTATCGTGGTTTTAATTTGCATTGCCCTCAAAGCTACTGAAATTGATCATCTTTTCATGAGTTTATTGGCCATTTGTATAAAGAGATTTTCATGTAAAAAGATTTACAATGAATCCTTCAACTAATTTCTTCTGTTGTTAATTCATTTCCATATCAGAGGTATCAGAGTATATTTCAGGGTCCATCAGCTTTCCTTCTCATTATTGACATAATATTCAGCTTTCTTAAAGTACTCCTTCTTCTTCTCTTTGTATTTCTAAATCTAAAATTTCCAGTACTTTCCACCTTCCATTTCCTTCCCCTTTTCCTTTGTTTTTCTGTTCCCCTTGTGAATTTATCTTTTAAAAAATTGCTTTGTTGGGCCGGCTGAGTGGCGCATTGGTTAAGAGCTGGCTTGGGACACCAGCGGCCCTGGTTGGGATCCCACATATGAGGGCCAGTGACACTGCGCTCCACAGCTAAGATAGTGAACAACAGCTCCACCGGGAGCTGGGCTGCTTTGAGTCCCCGAGACGGCATAGCTACGGCATGGCTGCAGTGGGCTGCCATAGGCTACAGTGAGTAGCCAGCAGCCAGCGTGAGCGGCCGGCAGCTAGTGTGAGCTGCCGAGAGCTGCTGTGAGCAGCCGTCCAGAGGCCAGCGAGCGACTGCCTCACCCAGGAAGAGCACAATGATGATACCAACATGGGCCAGTGAAGCAACATCCTCCACAACTAAACTGAAGAACAAAAGGACAGCAACTTGTCTGTTCCCCTTCACCAATTCCCCAACACTTTTCACTTCCCCCAATTCCCCCAATAAAATCTTAAAAACAACAACATTCCTTTGTCATTTTAGTGGCATTTTGAAAAGGCATAAAGGTAAAACTCTGTTCAATCTAGCATCTTCAACTGGAAGCACCCACATTTATTTAAATCATATTTGAAAGCCAATACTAAGATCCAGGGCAGATCAAGCTACAGAATTCCAAAAATTTTTCTGGTGATAACAGAAGCAATAAAGTTAAGGTACCTATCTACTATACTTCCCCCCAGCCTTTAAAATGTGCCACAAAGCCAACAAGGAAAAAAGTACTGAATTCTAAGAGTTATTAGGTGTTGATGGCCAATGGTTGCTGGAAGTTGAACTTCAAGGTTTTGTGTTGTGTTTCTGTTGTTGTTTAAAAGAATGAGAAGAGTTATGAAGTGGGGGGACACAGGGATAGACTTCAGAAGCAAAGCACTTCTATTCAGAAGTTACTTTTCTAAATGTTTTCCACTGGGTACCTTTTCCTTATTGTCTGTAAGTTTCCCAAAGAAAATCTATTTTTGCCACACCTCTTGGGCTCCGTTTGGGAGGAGCTGGTTGGTCTCTGTGGGTGGTCACTACCCTTTGATCTACTCCCAGTCTCAAGGGCTCTGCTGGCCCAGATTCTGGGACCCCGAGTCACCATATTCCATACATAAGAATTTCACCCCCTGAAGTTGTACAGTACACAGTGTGAAGGACTGTATGGGTTCGCTCCTCCCAGAAATAAGTGGCTCAGCAGTTGTCATTTGGGAGTTTAAAGTATGTTATAATAGCAAAGTTGCAAAGAAGGACTTGCATCATTTAGCCACTTCCTATTCAATTTATTGGCTCTCTCTGATGGTAGGTTTAAAAACACTAAGACCAAATAAGCTACTTTTAGATATCCTTTTGCACCTGTCCTTTTTCCAGAACTTCATTGATGAACTATTTACTTGGGAAAAGCTTTGATTCCCAAGAGTGACAAAAATCAACAGTGAAACAAATATCAATATTTTAAAAGTGTTGAAATCACTATGAAACTTTCTAAAGCTTCTGAAACTTATCTGGAAGACCTGCCACCTATGAATTACTACTTACATGAATTTCATTACAGTTGCTACAGAAATTGGCAATTTAATGGGAAAAATATACATTGGAACCATCTAGTTATGGAGCTTTGGGACCCTAGAATAGCCAAGAATTATCCACAAGGAACACACCAACCCCCCAGATGATACTGGCTCCAGCTTTTAACATGAGTTGAGAAGTTAGAGCTCTCAAGATACTTCTGCCTTAGAAACTCACGTGAAACAAATGTGCTCAGCTTCACCTCATCTACTAGACCAGGGGTTGGCAAACTGCGGCTTGCGAGCCACACGCAGCTCTTTGGGTACGTTCCGTCTCAAAAGTTTACTGACCCAATGGAAGAGCCAATCCTGTCCCTCACAACAATTTAAAAATTATTCAAGAGCCATAAATATATTTTTATATAATCACCATTATGTGAATAATATCCTTTAAAAATTTTACAAATGAAACTATGAGAGTTTTATTTTCATTTTCAATTTTACTTCAGAGCCTGCAGCTTACAAGCCGGTTCGCTGACCCCTGATGGCTCTTCCACCTCAAAAGTTTGCTGACCCCTGTACTAGCCCTATCTTGGTACCCACCTGATCCAAATGATAAGAATGGCAAACCTACTGATGACTTGGTACCAACTATTTTGGATAAAGCTCATAAATATAATCAGAAGCAAGAAAGAAAGAGGATTGAAATGTTCTTTTATGAAGATAATACTGAAGTGAGTGAAGATTTACTTGTCTAAATAGCTTAGATGTCAAAGATCTACTAAAAACAAGTATTGCTAACCATGTGAACTAAAGTATTTATAAAGTAGTTAAAAATAAACTGCTCCTAAAAAAAGGAAATAAATCAATTTTAACTACTGAATAAATGAAACCTTAAGTATATCACTTTTGAAAGTTTCTTAATACCTATAGTATACTGACCCCTCACCATTGTGGACAATTCCATGGTGGAACAGTAGTTTTCCAGAAAAAAAAAACAAAAAACGTAGGAGCACAGGAAACAAGGATAACCTGGGTCATTTTCCCTCAGGACATGGGCTTCTACCATGAACGTAAACCAAACATCCCGTAGCCTCTAAATGATGAAAGACAACTAAGTAGTGAGTGGATGAGGGACTGGGGGACTCCCTTACAACATATGCTCAACTTTGATTATTATTTCCTTCAAGGTACCTTGTCTACCACCTCTGGCACGGGAGTGGCATGTAACAAATCCTGGTCCAGGTAATGATTACACAAAACGTGCATGCAATGAAGAACTATGAGTACTAGTAGCCCAACAGACCTCTTCTCATAAACTAGTTAAAAAGCATGAATGAAATAAATGTTCAAAGTACTTCTCAAGTAAAACAACTCTTGTTTCACCAGGACAACATATGGAGAGTTGAAAGAAGATTCTCGCCCTATGCCACTCACCAAATTAGGAAATCATACAAGTGGAATATTTGTCCCACAATCCTGCTCTGTCCTTGCATTCCTTCTCTCAGAAAATGGAGCCATCATATAGCTGTAGAAATTATCAACTTAGCCACCATTCTTAACTCCTTCCTCCCACCTTCCTTCCTTCATTTAGTCACCAAAGACTACGGGTTCTGGCTCTTAAATAGCTGTTAAATCCATCTGTTTCTATATCTCCAAGTCTGGACTGAACCAATCCTATTCTCCCTGCCTCCCATTTATCCTACACAACATAACCATAATTATTTTTCTAAAATGCTATTTTTTCATCTTACTCCCTTGCTTAAAACTCATTTCATTAGCTTTAAGACTTTTAAAACTTCTAAATATTTAAGGGGAGGAACAAAAGTAGTAACAGATCCCCAAGAAAAAGGCGTCATGAGTATATACTTGGGGAAAGGGCCAAAAGAAAATACATGGATTAGTAACATGCCAGAAGGAAAAAGAAGAGCAGCCGTGGGGGCTGAACCACAATGAAAGCCAATGCTAAAATTAAAGGTGGTATAAAAACTATTTTAAAAAATGAGTAGATTGGGGCCGGCTGAGAGGCGCGGTTGTTGGGAGCTGGCTTGGGAAGCCAGCGGCCCCAGTTCAGATCCCACATATGAGGGCCAGTGACACTGCCCTCTTAAAAAAAAAAAAATGAGTAGATTTTTTTTGTGTCACATTCAAATTGTAATATTACTTCACACACCATTTATATTAGATTTTTCAATTCAATAATATAAAATAGAGCTCCTACTATATATGGGTTGTCGGAAAAGTCATGACACATTTTTGCAATGAAAAACATAGAAAAAATACGTTATGACCTTTCCGACAACCCAATAGAAGTCTCTGGATCACCTACTTCCAATAAGCCTCCACTCCAAAGACTTATTACAATTCTCCTTCAGCGAAAGATATTATCCCCAAGATAATACCTTCGCTATATCTTCACTTTAAAACACTGTTACAAAATGTTTATGGATGGAATAATATGATGTTTGCGATTTGCTTTAAAATAATGCTGGGAAGGGAGCTACTGTGAGGAGAGGAACAATAAAACAAGGCCGGCAAGATGTTCATGTGCTGAAGCTAGCAAAGGGGTATGTTAGGGTTCATGGGTTATTCTCTTTACTTTGTATATTTTAGAAATTTTTCTAGAATAAGAAGTAAAACAAAAGCTAGACAACACAAAAAATTATAAGAGTGACCCAGTGCTGAAAACATTATGATTCTGTCCTTTGATAGGGTATCATACAAGATAGGCAGGTCGATTTTCATATTTCAGGCATCACTTTGATATTATCTTGAACCACAACTGAAAAGGCTACTCTTTCAACTTCAATTGTGGAGCAGAAATATTTATACAAAACGTTATAAAAACAAAAAAGTAAGACAAATCAAATAAGGTTGATTTTTCTTATATAACAGCATCTGCAACTAAAATATAGAAACCATATTTGCTTTAAGAAACCTTGAGTAGCACCATATTTCCATTCTTTTGTTCCTAAACCCAGTTTAGAAAAAAGCTTCTTAAAGTTAGTATCTATTGCACAGATACAAGATTTTAAATAGTCCTGGTACAGTCTATTATAGAATAGACTGTATGGCATGTTGTACTTCCAATAATAAAGTTTTTATAAATATGATCATGCTGTTCTCTTGATCTCTAAAACTGCCCTTGGGTTCAACAGCAGGTTTTCTTAACTTCAGCACTACTGATATTTGGGGCTGGATAATTTCTTGCTATGGAGGGCTGCCCTGTGTGTTACAAATGTTTAGAAGCATCCTTGATGCCAGTAGCATCACCACCCCCTACCAGTTGTTGACAACCAAACATGTCTGCAAACATTGCCAAATACCTCTTGGGGAGCAAAATTACCTACTATTGAGAAACATTTACAGCAATTAGACACTATGATTGTTTTTAGTTGCTTGTTTAAAAAATACTCTAATTTTATTTAGCTTCATAAATACATTTTCCTTACTTAAGACAGTGAGATGCCCTAGAATGTGTGCAAACATTGCTATCATTACTTGCAGGAACAGCTTCCTAGTCACAGAACCATACAGGCATCTTAATGCTCTAGTTTGGTGTTCTCAAGATCTGTGGCTATCTATTCAAGAATTTAGGAGTTCTTTATAAGAAGTTTTACATTTTGTGCCTTGATCACCAATAATCTGTGAAAATCTGGATCATCTGAAAGGATGTTTTATGCTTGAGTGCTGTCAGGATGTTTGGGGCCCCACTTTTGTGTTTACCAACATAGGAGGTCACCAGTTTCCTCCACTATCCCGGGCTAAAGAGAAAAGCCGAGAGGCAGGCAGTACAGTTGAGCCATGAAGGCCAAATGACATCGTGATGCACTAAATAAGAGTTTTAATAGGAAAGTGTTGGGAGAATTGGATTATCATTTTGTGCATCTGTGCACAGTATTCTAGGTAGCCTAATGCCAAAGAACCTGCAGGGTAGCAAGTAATAACATAGTCACACTGGAAGCAGCATTTTAGTTTTAGCAAACCATTATCATTCATGTTAATGTTAATTTGTTGGTTTTGTAGTTTTGTTTGTATTTCGTTTGTCTTGGTTTTGTGGCTCTACATGGATGTAGCAGAGGGAATTTCTATTTAGCTTTATGGTTGTCCACACGATACTTAAGTGTATAACTAAAAATGACAATGTACTTTAAATCAACACCTGGAACATTTGTCCCTTTTAAAAGATCTGCACATTATGCAAATTTGAACATTGCTGACCTAGTCCAACGCCTTATTTTACTCAGAAGAAACTGCAGACCCCTGGTATTAGTAATTTGTCCAAAATCACACCTAGTCGCTGGTAAAGAGAGAATTAAAACTACAGGTCTACTCATGCACCAGTTATCATATACCTCAGTGTCTTGTATAAATAACATACTTAAGTCAACATTTTTTCTTTTCTTTTCACATACCATATTCTAAACTAAGCTTATAAAAGTGAAATCAATCAGTATTAGAGATACAGTATAAACAAACTATAGAAGTATGTTATTTTACAGGTATTTCCCTATAAAGTAAGACTAGGTTAATCACTCTATTAAAAAATAAAAAAGATTATATGGGTGTTATTCTTACCAAGATACAATTCCTCAGCCTCACACCTCATACGTCTTCTTGGCATTTAAGAAGTTGCTTAAATATTGCACTTTTTGTATAGGCGTGAAACATTAGAAGAAATTTTCCAACAATAAGGAATTTGTTACACTATCTATAGTACATTCATGTAATAGAATAGTTGAGTAAAGATAGTAACTACTTATTAACTGATACTGTGTATCAGATTCTGTGTTAAATGCTTTATATGGCCTCATTTAATCTTCACAACAATCCTATAATGTATCATTTTACAAATGAAGTTTATTTGCCAAGTCATATAAGTCTGATTCTAGATTCTGAACTTAAGCTTTACGAAAAACTGCCACATATTAAAATTCTGGTATAAGTGTCACATGAGAAGATATTCGATATAATGCTTTGTGATAAAAACAGTTTAAAAACTAACATATACAGGAAAAGCTGGGAAGGCTCTACACCAAACTATTACCAGTGAATATATCACTGGGTCTTATTTCCACATAATTGTATTTTCTAATTTATTTTCAGTGAATAAATATTGCTTGTTAAGCAACAACAGAAGTTTTTCAATTTTATTTCATTTTTCCAGCTTTATTGAGAAACAGCTGACATATTAACATTATGTAACTTTAAGATATACAATGTGATGATTTGATAAAATTACATATTGTGAAATACACAACCCTACGTAAGTGTTAGTTAACTCCCCCCCATCACTTTATAATTACTATTTGTGTGTGTGTGTGTGTGGGGGGGGTCAGAACATATAAGATCCACACTCTTAGCAACTTTCAAGTATATAATACAGTGTTGTTAACTATAGTCACCAAGCTATACATTAGGTGCCCAGAAGTTATTCATCTTAAAACTGGAAGTTTGTACCCTTTGACCAACATCCTGTCTCCTACTCCCTCTCCCCTCCCAGCCCCTGGAAACCTCTATTCTACCCTTTGTTTCTGAGTTCAGCTTTTTTAGTTTCTCTATATAAGTGGGATTATACAGTATTTGTCATTTGCAAACAACAACAGAGTTTTTAAGGATAAAAATCAAACAAGCCAACAGGCTTACACTGGGCAACTTGACACTCAAGGCAGTCTTGGGTAGAAGACCCGCAGGCTCGGGTTACAAATTATCACTTAGGTTCCAAAGAGCTTAAAAATTAAAAAAAAAAAAAAATCTTCCTTTTCCTGTGTCTTACATTAAATAGTCTCAACCAGAGAGGATTTACCTACAAATATAAGAGAAGAAGAAAGCTACTAGTCATTTTGTAAACTGGTTTGTTTGTTTGTTTGTTTGTTTGTTTGTTTGTTTGTTTTTTGTTTTTTTTCCAGGGCAGTGTCACTGGCCCTCATATGTGGGAACGGAACCGGGGCCACTGGCTTCCCAAGCCAGCGCTTAACCACCGCGCCACTCGGCCAGCTCCTTGTTGTTTTTTTATATCAAGGTTGAACATATTTTCATGTGATAATTACCGGTGCCTAACAGTTTTCAAAAAGCTTCCCCATGACACAATTTGAGAATTCAGCAGGAAATTCAACTGCATTAAATATTAATCAGATTCAAAGAAATAGTGTATTTGTGAAACATTGGCTAAACATTTAAAGGGAACATTTCTTTCACTATGCTTTTAAAATCCCATTTACTTCTGAAAGAAGCCTGTATTTATTTGCTCAAAACAGAAGAGTCTTAGATGTCTGTGATGATAGAAATTATTAGCTTTTAATAGTTAATTTTGTGCTAATCCTTGGTTTTGAAGCAACAATATAAGCAATCACATTAGTAACAGAGAACAAAAAGGAAGGCATTGGTTTGGTAGGGTACAAGTATAACAGTCATGGGATTATTTGTGTATTAATTAAATCTTTCTGCTCTGATCTACTTCTCACTTTGCTATTAGAAATAGAAGGTGGTGACATTGGACAATCTTAGTTGTCTAACTGCTAGGATATAAAACAACGGAGATGGCCTAAAACTTAAAAACAAAAGTTAGTCAAGTTTTTCCTGAACCGAAAAAATGACAGTATTCAGAAAATACAAATATTTTATTAGCACTAGAGTGCCTTTACCACACAGTTATAATAAGTCAAGTCTTCCTTGTTTTATTAGTTTCCTATTGTTTCCGCAAAAAATTACTATAAATTTAGTGGCTTAAAACGTCACATTTATTCTCTTACAGTTCTAGAGGTCAGAAATTCAAAACGAGTCTCACTGCACTAAATAAGTCAAGGTTTCAGCAGGGCTGATTCTTCTAGAAGGTTTGAGAGGAGGATCCGTTTCCTTACCTTTTTTGGCTTCTAGGGGCCGCCTGCATTCCTTGGCTCATGGTCCCTGTCTCCCATCACCCCAATCTCTTGCTACGGTCATCACATCTCCTGCCACTAACTTATATCTCCTGCCTCCCTATTGTAAGGACCCCGTGATTACACCCAACCTAACTAGATAATGCAAAATAATCTCCTCATCTCAAGATCTTTAATTATAATATCCAAAGAAAGAAATCATCAATTTGCAAATACTTCCAACATTTGGTTGATGCATCTAGAAAAACAACTAGCCAAAGAGTTCAAGAGTAGCAAAGATTTGTGACTCAGCAATAAGGGACGCAACTACATTGCTTATCAAGTCTCTGGAAGTAATGAAACGAGGTATTGCACATGGTGCTAGCTCATGCCTAAAGGCTTTTTCTATTTAATAAAAAGTAACAGCAATAAAAGTCTGCCTCATGGGCCAACGTTGTTATGAGCTAATCAAAGGATCCAAAAGAGTTACTTCACTGTATTCCACATCCAATAAGGCCCAAGGACAAATGGCTCCATATTTTTAGCATTTTCAGCTGTATAGCCATAATAAGAAATAGTGAAAAACACATCCTCTCAGAATATATGCTGTATATTCTTCATCAGCCTATAATACATATAAAGTCCTATTAAAAATTATTGAGACTTTTGCCATCTTACACTATCTTGATTGTACGACACTTGCATGTGGGTGTTAGATTAAAAAACAAATTGAGCATCATTACACAGCTTATAAGTGGGTTGTGTTATTTAAGTGTAAATAACCTGTAAAAAACTTACATACTATTAATCCATCTTTCCTCAGACTAGCCACAGCTGCAGCAGTACTGGGGCATGGCTTAAATTAAATTTGAATCCTCTTGCTCAGACTGTGGCAACTGCCTGCTATCCAAAGAAGGGGACATTATGAATTAAGATTCCTTTAATCCTAAAATGTTAAGAAGCCCTGGCCTAATTCACAAATGCAAAATTTAGATCAGGGAGTACTTTTATTCTTACCAATACTTGAGATCTGATAAACTAAAAACTCTCTTACCACAAAACAGAAGTACTGGATAGAAATATAACAAATACCTTTAACATGGATAGCCGAGCACATAAGAAAACAAGAAAAACCCCCATGGACCTAAAAATGAATTGCGAATTGAAAACCAGAGCCTCAGAGGAAATTCCCTAGTCTCGGTAATGCACAGGCTTGGGTTTTAAAACTCATTAGGGTAGACTACATCACAATTTAAAATGTTGGTACATCAAAGGACATAACCAATGGAGTAAAAAGGCAACCTATGGAACTGAAGAAAATATTTGCAAATCATAGCTGATAAGGGGTTAGTATCCAAAATATATAAAGATCTCCTACGACTCTATAACAACAACCAAAAAAAAAAAAAAAGACTAAAAAATGGGCAAAGGACTTAAATAGACATTTCTCCAAAAAAACTGTACAAATGACCAACAAGCACACTAAAAGATGCTGAACATCACTAATCATTAGGGAAATGCAAATCAAAATCACAGAGATACCACCTCACACCCATTAAGGTGTCTACTATTTTTAAAAAACAGAAAATAATATGTGTTGGAGAGGACAAAGAGAAATTGGAACCTTTGTGTGCTGTTGGTGTAAAATGGTGCAGCCACTATGGAAAACAGTATGGCAGTTCTTCAAACACTGAAAAAAAGAACTAACCACGTGATCCAGCAGTCCCACTTCTGGGTAGATATCCAAAAGAAATAGAAACTCAAAGAGATTTGTACATCCATTTTCATATAGCAGCATTATTCACAATAGCCGACAGGCGGAACCAACCCAAGTTTCCATCAATAGATGAATGGATAAACAAAATATGTTTTATACATACAATGGAATATTTAGCCTTAAAAAGCAAGGAAATTCTGACACATGGATGAACCTTGAGGACATTATGCTATGTGAAATAAGCCAGTCACAAAAAGACAAATACTACATTATTCCATTTATATGAGATACTTGAAGCAATCAAATTCATATGTATAGAGGGTAGAATGGTAGTTGGAGGGGCCAGCACGGGGGAGGAATGGGGAGCTGTGGTTTAATGGACATAAAACTTCAGTTTTGTAAGAGGAAAGCACTTTGGAGACTGGCTACACAACAATGTAAACGCACTTAACACAACTGTACACTTAAGAATGGTTAAGATGGTAAATTTTATTTTATGTGTATTTTACCACAAGTTTTTAAAACACACCAGGGGGCTGGAGAAAAAAATTTGAGCTATAAAAGGTAACATTATGACTAAGATCCTCACATAAAGGCAGGACTCTTGAAGTGCTATGTCCTCAATGAAGGACTGGATTATAAAGAATCTATTCAACAAGGAAATATATCACCATCCTGGCCTCAAGTCAAACAGTACAGTAAACAGTCTCAAGCTCAGAAATACAGAAAGTTGGGATGAGACATGATAATCTCAATCAGAAAAAAATCAAAACTCAAAACATCTCTGAAGACAAAACCTCAACCTAGGCCACACAGAATTCCCACATACAAAAACCTAGTGAAGGTAAAAAGGCAACCTATGGAACTGAAGAAAATATTTATTTAAAAAAACAAAAGAAAACCCCAACACATTAAGAAATAATACACCATGGATAATATCAGACATCTACTGCAAGAACTTCAGATACTGGAAACCATCTGATATAGACTATAAAGCCTATTTGCTTAAGGTAGATAAAGACCAAAAGAAGAATTTGAAAAATGTTTGAAAAAATTCTAGGAATATTTGAAGAAAACCTAATAGAACCTCCAGAAATGAAAACTAGTAACTAAAATTTAAAATTCAAGGTTCAAATAGCACGAGACACACTAAAGAAAGAATCCGTAAACCAGAAGTCAGATGTAGAAGAATCATCCACGATACTGCAGCAAAAGATAAAGAAAATAAAAAATAAAAAAGAATGAAAAGGGCCACCACTATCCACTGCTAACAGATGCACCACAGAGGTGAGAATGGGAAGAGTGATAATGGGAAGAGGTAACATTCAAAGATACATGTGATTGAGAAATTATAAAAGACAGAATCCAAACATGATAAATAAAAACATCTACATCTAAATACATTACTGTGAAGTAGAAGAAACACGAAAAAGAGAACATAGTAAAAGAAACTAAAAAGCACAATAAAAGAAGCTCAATATCACTAATGTTTAGGGAAACGCAAATCAAAACCACAATGAGATATCACATCACATCCATTAGAATGGTTATTATTGGAGGAAAAAAACCCCCAGAAAATAAGAATGTTGGCAAGAATACGGAGAAATTGAAACCTTTGTGCATTGTTGGTACGTGCAGCTGCTGTGGGAAAGAGTGTGGTGTTTCCTCAAAAATTTAAAAGAATTCCCATATATACTCATATGATCCAGCAATTGCACTTCTAGATATATATCCAAAAGAATTGAAAACAAAGACTCAGATATTTGTACACCATTGTTCACTGCAGCACTATTCACAATAGTTAAAAGGTAGAATCTACAAATATCCATTGATGGATAAACAAAAAGTGGTAGTATATATATACAATGAAACAATATCAGCCTTAATAAGGAAGGAAATTCTGATACAGTCTACAATACAGATGAACCTTGAAAACCTCAAGCTAAGTCAAATAAGTCAGACACAAAGGACAAATATTATATGATTCCACGTATATGAGGTACATAAAATAGTCAAATTCAGAGAGATAGGAAGTAGAATAGTGGTTCCCAACGGTTGGGAAGTTATTGTTTAATGGGTACTGCGTTCTCATTTGGGATGATGGAAAAGCTTTGCAGATGATGGTGATGGCTGCACAGCAATGTAAAAGTATTTAATGCCACAGAACTACTTAAAAATGCTTAAGATGGCAAATTTTATGTTATGTGTATTTTACCACAATAAAAATAATGGAGAAAAAATACAGATCACTTTACAGAAACAATTAGACTGACACAAAATGTCTGAACAAAATGAAATTACATCTTCAAAAGGCTGAGATAAAGTGAATGTCAACTTAGAATTCCATATGCCACTAAACGGTCATTAAAGAATAAGGGAAAGTGAAAACATTTTCACAAAAACATACAATGAGAGCTTACTATAAACATACCCTTAGATAAAGAACAACTACAGAATGTACTTCAAAGGTAGAAACTTGAATCTAAAAGAAAGGGAATGGTGAACAAAGACACTGGCAAAGATAGGGATAAATCTAAACCAGCATTATATAAAACCCAGTAATAATAATAATAACGGAAATGGAGAAATAAAAAGTAGAATTTAAAACTAGATAAAAAGAACATTTTGTATGATAGAGGAATGATAGCAGTAAAAGTATACTGTTTCCATAATGAATAGAGGAAAGGCAGAAATACTGATTAATTTTAGTCTTTAGTCAGAAATGCATGTTCAAATTATAAGGGTAAATATTAATAGAATACATAAAGAAAAAAGAACTTTTAAAGCTACAGAGGAAAGAAATGGGCATAAAGAACACATTTTCAGGAAGAAAAAGCAAGAAAAAGGAAAAATAGAAAGGAAAAAGAAAAAGTAGGGTAATTTAGAAAGTACAGAATAAAATGGTAAAAAAATAAATATAAAGACAACTTCTAGAATGCCAATTTGAGGGACTCTATGGACCACCCACCCAGCCAAACAACTATAACACAAAATAATAAATACATAAAAAACAAACTAACAAAATCAACCATTTAGGGGCTCTGGAAATTATCCTAAAAGTATGCAGCAAATGAAGACACATTTATTCAGAAAATCTAGTAAATCTCTGTAAAACCAGCAAAGGTCCATGGAATTTGAGCCACCACACGCTCCCTCCCCACGCATCCCTGCGTTCAGCAAGATGGAAGCTCCACTCGGGGTGACTGCGAGCAGGAATCCAGGGCTCCCCCTCTCCCCAGCTCCCAACTGGACTTTTACGGTATCTTTCCAGAGGGGAAGTCTGCCTGCATTTCTCATACCTCCTCTCTGTGTTGCAAAAGCTCTGAAACAGACAAGAGTAGCTAAGAGGTCTGAGGTCCACTTCTTACACCAGGCACCCACTCATTGAGCACAAGTTCTATCACAGCAGGCAGGCCAGAAATACTGGGATCCCAATTGTCCTTGCCCAGCTTGGTCACAGGGTGAAGTTTCCACAACAGAATATCAGGCAATCATGTCATTCCAAGATAAGGGGTCAATATCCTCACTCCCAGCTACAGGGCAAGTAGCAGAGGTTTAGCCCAGACGTAGAGGCAGACCACAAGAAGAGAGTTCTAGAATCTCTCCCCAAGGGAACTGACTTTATTTGGAACAGGGTGAGGAAGTTCAAGTCTGAAGGCACTATCAAAAACAATAGAGATTTTGGTGGTAAGAAATCAAGAGACTGGTGGCTCTACGAGAGTAACAAGCTAAACCTTAGAACAGCTAGCCTTCTCCAGAGAGAACCATAGAAAGAGACAGTTAAGACAAGTCCTCCTGGATTCTAAGGAAACCTCAACCGCTGGCCTCAAAACTACCCCTACCAATGAGACCCAAATTTGATTGCATCAGCATGTGGAAGAATTTATGTCCCAGGCCTTGCTGTTAACAACAGAGCAAGGAGCTGGCCATCATGGAGGCTAACAGCTGGGTGTGATACCTATAAAGGCAGGGGGAGGGGTTGGCTTCACTAAAATGGTCCAGCTGATACGCATAAAATAAAAAGTTTGTCCTATTAAAGCATTATTCATAGTTTAATAATATATTTTCTAACTGCTACATAAAATTATGGTGTCTTAAAACTGATGGCATCTTGAGACAATGAAATACAGTATATTAGTAATAACAATCAATGTGAGTGGACTAGACTCATCATTTAAGATGCTGAAATTTTCATTTTGCCAACTTAGTACCTATAATGCATAGAGTTCAAGATTGATTTGCCCAATTCTAATTTACTGGAATTCTTGAATACATGAATACTAAATCCTAAATTCATTGAGATTATAAAAACAATTTTAAGTCAAGAAATTAATTATCAGACTCCTTTGCAGAGAAGTTCTTTATAACCTTATTATTATTGACTGTACAGCAGATTTTTAAAGAAGACATGTCTATTCCTGCAACTGGGACAAGGGAGGTTAATTATTAAAATATCAAAACGACTTCAGAGTCAAGTACTTTCACCTAAAGAGGATTCCAGGATTCTAGAGAGAGAATTTATGAAAGATTACATGGTAATTTTATTCTGTGCAGAAATAAATACAATGAAAAAAAAGCAAATTATGTCTTTTTTTTTTTCTTCTCTAGCTAAAGAACTGACTACTCTTTATTTCCCAATCTTCTTCTTTCCCCTTGGAAAATTTTTAGTTAATAGATACTCGTGGTATTAAACAAAAACCTTAACTCCCATGGCTGAAAGTGGTAGATGAGGGTAAAGGGGATCAAATATATGGTGATGGAAAGAGAACTGTCTCTGGGTGGTGAACATACAATGTGATACATAGATGATGTATTACAGAATTGTACACCTAAAATCTATATAATTTTGCTAACAATTGTCACCCAAATAAACTTTAATTAAAAAGGTAGAAAGAAAAGAAAAAAAAAGAAAAGAAAAAGAAAAGAAAAGAAAGAAGGAAAGCATTTACTGGGCCAGAAACAGAAAGTAACAGGTCCTGGGCCTGAAGTAGAAAGCCCCAGCAGCAGCTAGAAAGGCAGCATGTCTGTTGTCCTGGAGCTGACAGGCTTTGTTTATCCACCAAATAGGAGGAAGAAAGATGGAAGTTGTTCTGAAAGAATTGACACTGGCTACAGATGAAGCAAAGCAGGGTTAGAGCAGGGTGCTCCTTTGGATTGGCTGGGGGCATCAGTCCTGAGAGTTCACATGTATGCAGGGTGCGAAGGCCTGCCTGTCTCATGGTGGGGAGCAGACTCCCGGATGTTGATCCAGTTTCAATATGCACTCAGGAATGTGAGCAGTCTTTTGTCAGCTGGCCCCAACTATTAACAGGCTAACTGCTCTGTCTCTTTTTCTCGCACTTTCACCAGCTGTAATTTAAGTTAGAACATCTAGGAATTTTTTTTGTCAGTACAAGTCACTTTGAGCATCTTGACATTTTCTATGTTCCTTTCGAGGTTGTTTTTTTAAGTTGATCTGATCATCCAACATGTGCCTAAATTAAAAGTCAAGAACCTAACAAGATGAAGATAAAACAACCAGTATAATCTCTCCCCAAATTAAACAGTTTTCTGTCCATTCATACATTCCCTCTAATTCCTATAACAACTCTGAATTTTTAGTTTTTATTTTATAGATAACTAAACTTCAAAAACCTTATGTGATTCAGTAGCCAAAAAGGGGTGGGGGTGGGGGGAGTAGCCTCAGCACTCAAGCACAAGCCCTAAACCCTTAATTTTCACCCTTTATAAATTCATCAGAATCTAATACACCTGACACAAAAGAGCTGAAATGAATAGATTTCATACTATAACCCAGACATATAGTCAAGTCAAATCATTCCTCTCATGAGACTTCCAACTGAGTTCCTTTTTCAAGCAAGAATTCACATGGTCCCATATAATCTCCAATCCTCTATAATATCTGTGCTTCAGTTTTCCCATCTGTAAATTGCAAGTAACACCTCCCTAGGAAACCTCAGAGCTGAGAGGACCATTGCAGACAGCAGAAGGAAAACTGTTTCACCTTGGAAGCCCCAAAAGTCCTAAACCAAAGTAATCCATTAAAATAATAAAAAGACATTAAAAAATCTTAGTTTGAAATAATACTTTTTATATACAGAATCTGTAACAACAGAAAGCAAGTCAAGGGTAGCCTGTGGCCAGAGGTAGAAGGGAGAGATTGACTGCAAAGGGGTAGAAGGGAACTTCTGGAGTGATTAAAGTATTCTATGTGTGTCATTGTGGTGGTAGTTTCATGGATGCATACACTTGTCAATCTCATTAATTCTTCACTTAAAACAGGTTTGGTTCATTGTATGGTACATTATACCTAAATACACACCAACTTGACTTGAAAAGGAACAGAGCCACAGAATCATGGCGAGACCCTATAGAAAAGTTCTCCCCACAAGAACAATCTCTCCTGAGAGCACAAGAAAAGGGAAAAGAGCTACCTGAAAAAGTACTTTGAATTTCCAGGCTTCTCGTACTGTATTCCAATGGATATAAACTTCAAGAAATAAAAAAATAGACTGGATTGTTTTTATTCTGGCAAGTTTTAGAGCCTCTATAACTCACTGGTGAAAAAAGTGATTCCTTATTCCAGATGAGGTTATTTGTCTCTAATATCTGCAATAAAAAGCACTACAGGTTATTAAAATAATAATCTTTGAAACGTAAGACATGTCCCAGGAAATAACTGCTTTCCAGAAGGAGCTGGCATAAGGCAGAACAAAAGGCTAATAAACTTCACCTCCCTCCTACTCATGACTCCCATCATCTCTCATTTTTATAGTTCCTCTAATGAAACCATTTGTAGATTTTGCAATATTTTATGGACATTGTTTAAATTAATATGATGCAAAATGATCGGATAGTCAAATTAATTATACTATGCTATCAACAACTGAATTCTTATAGACTGAGTTTACTGGGCAAAGCACAGTATTTTCATTAAGACCTTTGTCATCTAATCCTTCCTAAAGACATATATCACATCACTACAAGTTGCATTTTTATCCCATTTTACAAATTTGTGATCATTAATGACTCTATTAGTGGCCACTAATCTAGGAATTTACAGTGAACTTGTGCTGTATAAAAATTCAGACCATCCCCTGACAAACCCACTTCTCTTCATATAGCCAAAGAGTAATTAATATAAATCAACTTAGAACTTCATGGTGTGGGGGTTCAGAAAAAGCCACCTACGATGTGCCTCAGTGGTACTGGGATTATTTTGAGCTAAAAGCAACTGAGACCCTGCAGGCTCAAATTTGCCTCCCCACCTCACAAACTATCTACAGGAAATTGATTAGGGGCCTTGCCCATAATAAGGGATTATCAGAGATAACTGTTTTGTCCTGCGTATAGGGCAGGGCAAACTTCTATTTACTGAATATCTGCTCTTCTTAACATCCTGCAATGACCCTTTGAAGCCCCCAACGCTCCTTACCTCCGGATGTCATAAATAACCATTTTCCCTTTCTGTCTTAGAACCTCTCACGTATGTGGGGTCTCTGCCTCGCTCAACTATGTGGGGTTCCCATACATATGTATATAATTAAATTTGGTCATATTCTCTTTGTAATTCTGTCTCATGTTTATTCAATTAGACCAGCCAAAAAAACATCAAGGGTATAGGAAAGTTTTTATCCTCCCCAACAATGGCAATTACATTTCAGTTGCGCTGAGTAGACTACCCCCATTTTCCTTTTTTTTCCAATTCTTTTTTAAAAATTTACTGGCATTAATTAATGGTCATCAAAACTACATAGGTTTCAAGTGTACAATTCTGTAATACATCATCTATGTATTGCATTGTGTGTTCACCACCCAGAGTCAGTTCTCCTTCCATCACCATATATTTGACCCCCGTTTACCCTCATCTACTATCTCCTCCCCCCTTACCCTCTGGTAACCAATAAACTGTTGTCTGTGTCTATGAGTTTTTGTTTCTTTGTCTTGTTCCTTTGTTGCTCAGTTTTATATTCCACATATAAGTGAAGTCATATGTTCTCGGCTTTTTCTGTCTGACTTATTTCACTTAGCATAATAATCTCAAGATACATCCATGTTGTCACAAATGTAGTATTTCATTTTATGGCAGAGTAGTATTCCATTGTGTATATATACACATCTTCTTTAGCCAATTATCTATTGAACGATGGTTTGGTTGTTTCCATGTCTTGGCCAAAGTAAATAATGCTGCAATGAACATTGGAGCGGATATATCTTGATGGATAAATGTTTTCAGATTTTTCAGTTATATACCAGGAGAGGGATTGCTGGGCCAAATGGTAATTCTATTCTTAGCTTTTTGAGAAACCTCCATACTGTATTCCATAGCGGCTGTGCCAATTTACATTCCCAACAGCAATGCATGTAGGTACCTTTTTCGCCACAGCCTCTCCACATTTGTTATTATTTGCCTTGTTGATGAAAGGCATTCTAACAGTTGTGAGGTGATATCTCATTGTGGCTTTGATTTGCATTTCCCTAATAGCTAATGAAGTTGAACGTTTTTTCATATATCTATTGGCCATTTATGTGTCTTGTTGGGAGAAGTTTCTGTTCATGTCCACTACCCATTTTTTAATTGGATTGTTTGTCTTTTTGTTGTTGGGTTGTACGAGTTTTGGATATTAGCTGCTTATTGGAGGCATTTGTAAATATCTTCTCCCATTTGGTTGGCTGCCTCTTTGTTTTGTTGATGGTTTCTTATGCTGAGTTGAAAGAAGCTTTTTAGTTTGATATAGTCCCATTCATTTATTTTAGCTTTTACTTCCCTTGCCTTTGAGGTCAAATCATAAAATCCTCTTTGAAACCAAGGTCCATAAGTTTAGTACCTTTTCTTTCTTCTATGCAGTTTATTGTTTCAGGTCTTATGTTTAGGTCTTTGATCCATTTTGAGCTAATTTTGGTACATGGTGACAGCAGTCTAGTTTCATTTTTTTGCACATGATTGTGTCCCATTTTTCAATTCGAAATATTAAAAATACAACCCCAACTCTGTCTAGTGGAATGCAACCATTTCAATTCAAATTCTAATTATTCCCTACTGCATACTCTTCCTAATGAAAAGGTATAATCACTACTTAAACTTTTCATAGTGTAAGCAGTATATGAAGAACTCTTAGTTCAGCTGGTGAACAGAAAATATCTGGGAGTATGTCATATACTACTTTTCAGCTACCGGGCCAAGCACAGACTCATCTTTCAAAATAACTGAATCCCTCGCTATGCAATACATTAAATTGCTGCATAACCACAGGAACATGTCTACATGTAAACTCCACTCCCAATCAGCAACCATCTCCTTGAATTTTTTTGATATCTTTAAGTAACAACTTCCTTCTGTGGCCAGGGTTATACTGTCCATTAAATTGAATAATGGACTATTTGGCAAGCCAGAAACTGGCTCAATCACCACAGCATAACGAAGGAAGAGAAAGTAAACTGGGATAGACTTCTACAATGGCCCGACTGCTTAAATCATTTAGTGAAAGTGAAAGCCACAGGGCAGGGGAAGACAAATATGTGGCCAATCCACATTATGTAAATGTGCAGTAGATGCCAAAGAGAAAAAAGCTCGCTCTTAAGGACAGGAAAAAATCTAACAGTTCAACCTAAACTGTTTTGCTTCCTTACTGATAATAAATGGCCACTTTTAAAGACAGAAATTAAGAATATAGGTTAACTCTCTACAAGGTTCTTTTCTTTCTCTGTGTGAGAAGACAGTATTATTACATCTCTCAAAACTTTCTTTCTGTATTCTTCTATCTCAGATGGTATGACCCAGTCATCTAAGGCAAAAACTTAATCAACTGAATTATATAGATGTCTGAACAAAAGTAACAGCCTTGTCACTGTCTCTTTACCTCCAGTTGTATTCTCCCTCTAGACAGCTGAAGAGGATCTACCTAAAGTAAAATCTCATCATGTCACTCCCCCGTTTCAAACCTTTCAATGTCATGTCGCTGCCTACAGTATAAATCCAAGCTCTGCAGCACAATACGCAAAGTCCCACCAGAGTCAAACCTCTCTCCATCCTTCTCTCTCCCCATTCTACCATCTCATACTACATCTTGTACTAATTTGTGGTTCCTTAAAAGAATAATAAACCATGCTATGTCAGACTTCCATATATGCTCATAACAGCTCCCCTTAACACAAATGCTTTCACCTAACTCATCTTGATACCCGCCCATCCGCCACCTCTATATTCCTTCTTCACCCAATTCAAGACTCAGCTGATCTCTTCCAGGAAGTGTTTCCTGGACCCTTACACTGGCTTAGGCGTCCGACTTTTGTTCTTCATAGTGCCTTGGTGTGGCAGGCAAAATAATGGCCACACTTTCATTCTCCAAAATCTCCGAACCTGTTACGTTACATCGAAGGAGGTACCTTGTAAATGCAGTTAAGGTCTTTGAGATAAGGATCTAAAATCATCATCCAGGATCACCCATAGAGGCCCCATCTAATCACATGCACACTTAAAATCAGTGTGAGAACTGGGCTCACTGCTGCCGGCTTTGATGACTGAGGAAGGGATTATGAGCCAAGGAATATGGATAGCCTTTAAAATTATAGAAAAGAAAAAGCGAGAAAATGAACTCTATTGTTAATGTGTCCAGAAAGAAACATGGCCCTACGGACACACTGATTTTAGCCCAGTTAGAGCCATGTCAGATTTCTGACCTGCAGAATTGCAAGATAATAAAGATATGTTCTTTTAAGCCAGTAAGTTTGTGGTAATTTGTTATGACAGCAATAAAAACGAATACACTTGGGGACAGTATTATGATACTGTACTGGCTGTGTCAGCTCGAGGGTGGGAACTCTCTATCTTACTTAAAATTGTATTCCCAGTACCTAGCACACTTCCTGTCCACAGAGATGCTCAATAGTACTTCAGGGGCCGGCTGAGTGGCGCGGTGGTTAAGTGCTGGCTTGGGAAGCCAGCGGCCCTGGTTCGGGTCCCACATATGAGGGTCGGTGACACTGCCCTCCAAAAAAAACAAAACAAAACAAAACAAAACAGTATTTTAGAACTAACACGTTTATAATTTAATTCCAAAAATCCTATTATTACAATTAAAACATTTTTCTTCAATCTATTGAGTTGTTGGGAAAGTCATGACATTTTTTCTGGTTTTCATTGCAAAAATGCATCATGACTTTTCTGACAACTCAATAGAATCTTTTTTTTTTTTTTGGAAGAACCCAGTACTTTAGTAAGAACCACCCACACCCCATAAACATGGAAGAAAAGAGCAGGGGTGGGGAGAAGGGCCCCAGGGATAACAGTCCAGTCTCTGAAGTTTCACCCAGGTGGGCGGCTTCTCCTCTTGTCCCCCAGGGGCTGCAGGCCGTCTTCCAAGCTCACCAAGTATTTTGGGTATGATGCTTCTTAAGGCCACAGACATGCCGGGTACTGTCCTGATTTGAATCCGGAGCAGAGAACGCTGGGGCAGTTTGCACACCTCCACCGACCACTGGATCCAGTCCTTCACAAGGAGTGTTCTTCTTGCCCTGTTCCCACCCTCAGCTGTTTGCATCCAGCCTCTGGCCGATCTCCCGCACCATGTGGCCGGCCCCCCGGCGCTCAGCAGTTTTTGGGTTCAGCATTTAATATGCAGGGAGAGTGGCTTGACCTTCCCAGAGTATCTGACTGTGGCCTTGCCTTGGCCATCCACCATTTAAGCATTACATTGGCTTTACTTGGTTGCATTTGTAACGTTGATGCTTGGTGGAAGGCCAACAGCAGAGGTGGCTTAAAATAAGGGTCAAAAACCTTCTAGCCACCCACTGAGAGCCTTGACTATGGCCCAAGGAAGAGGCTGGGGTCACACCATCAGGATGTCCAGCATGGAGTAAATCTTCCATGTCTGGCTAGTCCTCAACTCTGCCCTGGGTTTGTGAGAGCTAGTCCTCAACTCAGGGCTGGGTTGTGGGGTGCTGGATCCCAACTCTGTGCTAGGTCAGGGAGTGCTGGTCCTCGATTCTTCACTGGGTTGACGGGTGCTAGTCCTCGATTCCAGCCTGGGTTGGAGAGTGCTGGTCCTCGATTCCAGCCTGGGTTGGAGAGAGTGCTAGTCCTCGATTCCTGGCTGGTTTGGGGAATGCTGGACTCGTTCCCAGGCTGGGTGTGGAAGTGGTATTCCTTGACTGCAGGCTGACTGGAGAACTGGCAGGCTCATTGGCCTTCTGGCATGATGGCTGAACCTTGCAGGTTGGGGAAGGCCTGGGGCTGTTCAAGTCCGAGCAACAGAAGGGCCTCACTTTGATGGTGTGGACCTTTACCTGGGGTTTATTTGTGCTGAGGATCAGGTATGTGCCCATCAGTCTGTCTTAACTCCTGCATGTCCCTGACTCCTCGATATGCTCGCGCTTTCATCATCCTCTGGGTCACCCAGGGGTCCATGTTGTCACAGGATAGCTGGGTGTATGGCTTGAGTTCCTCCTTTTGGCCCAAGTTTTGGCATCGGTCCTTCATCAGGTTTTCTACTGTGGCTCTGTCACTGGGGTTGATGGTCATTACTTCTTTAAGATCATGAAGCAGTCGTAGGACATGGAAGGGGGCACCTGGATGGAAGGGGGCTCTCTCAGAACCCGCTGCTGGAGCATAAAGAAGCATCTTCCCATGAATGGCAGGGTCCCAGGGACCATCCTATAGAGCGGCCCTCCCAGGCTCCACACGTCTATGCCAGGGCCATCACAGTTTGGGTCCAGGAAGAGCTCTGGGGCGACATATGAGAAGTTGCCACAGACCATAATTGGCTTACAGCCAGTGAATTCCTTCTTGAGGCCAAAGCCTATAATTTTTACACTGAGTTCTGAATCCAGAAGCATGTACTCTGGTTTCAGGTCCCTGTGCACGACGTCCCGCTGGCGGCAGTATTGCACAGAAGAGACCAGCTGCCAGAACATGCCCCGGGCCTCGCTCTCGCTCAGGAGGCCATGGTGTTTCATGTAACGGTGCATGTCCACTCCACACACAAGCTCCATTGCCAGGAAGAGTCTTTGCTTCGTTTCAATGATCTCAAACAACTGCACAATGTTTGGGTGGTTCAATAGCCTCAGACGATGAACTTCTAACTGCCTGCAGGAGCCCTGCTGGTAAGTGACTTTCACGCCACCTCTGCCCCTGTCAAAATATGATGGGCCAACCTCACCTTGGCAAAGCTTCCCTGGCCAATGGTGTTCAGGAACTTGTGGTGATCAATATTGGGCTCCTTTTCAATAGAGATGGCTGCAAGGTCATGAGACATGATGACCTGCCAACTACACTAATACTAGATAATACTAACTATAGATGCTAACTATGCTAACAAACAGTACTAACTATGCTAAGTATGTTAACTAGTACTAACATGCTAACTATGCTTACTAATGATGTCAATAAATGATTCTAACTATGCCAATACTAATACTAACAATGCTAACTATGCTTACTAAAGATGCTAATAAGTAATAGTAAACAATGCTGGAGCCAGCCAAGTGGCTCAGTTGTTTTAAGAGCCCGAGCTCTGAGCAACAGGGTCCTGGGTTCGATTCCCACATGGGCCAGTGAGCTGCACCCAAGCCGAGCCGCCAACAAGTGGTAGGATGGCTCAGTTGGTGAGAGCACATGCTCCTAACAACAAGGTTTCCAGTTCAACTCCTGCATGGGATGGTGGACTATGCCACCCCCCATCTCGCTTTCCCCCACAACTAAGATTGAACACAGCACCTTGAGCAGAATGACCACGAGCTGCGAACAGGCGGCCAGATAGCCACTGGACTTGGAGCTGAGCTAGCTGCGCCCAACACAACTAAGACTGAAGGACAACAACTTGGCTGTTTCCCTTCCCCAATTCCCCAACACTGTTCCCCTTCTTCAATGCCCCAATAAAATTTTTTAAAACAAAACAAACAAGCAAAATGCTAACTATACTAAATGTGCTAAGAATGCTAACTATTTTAACTAAAAAAACTTTTTTTTTTAAGATTTTTTTTTTAATTGGGGAATTGGGGTAGGGGAACAGCCAAGTTGTGGGCCTTCGATCTTAGTTATGGAGGGCACAGCTAGCTCAGCTCCAAATCCAGTCGCCATCCCCCACCCTTCGGCAGCTTGCAGCTGCTCAGCTCAATCTTAGTTGTCAATGGGCAAAGCCACCATTCCATGTGGGAGTCCAACCAACAACCTTGTTGTTAGGAGCACGTGCTCTCACCAGCTGAGCCATCCTGCCATCTGTGGGCAGTTCAGCTCCAGTGCAGCTCACTGGCCTATGTGGGAATCTAACCAGTGATCATGTTGCTCAGAGCTCGCACTCTTAACCAACTGAGCCACTCGGCTAAGTACATTTTTAAATCCATGTTCCTCTTTCCTATCAGTTATCATATATTTTTTAAAAATCATATATATTGTCATTAGAAACATATTTTTAATTCTATCAATTCCAAGATCACTAAAAATGATTTTATTTATCCACGGTGCTTTTAACTTAGGTCTTCTAAGTATCTGACAAAGTAAGTTAGTACTATAAGGTCATCTCTTGAATCAAAGATTTGGAAATATTCAGAAGGTACTGAAGTGCCATTTCATAACCCTCTAAAATTTACATTATTTTCCCCTCTTTAGAGGCACGGTCAATACTACAGTTCACAGTGGTAGCAGCTAACAATTTTTAGGGCATAATATGTGCTCATCTCTGTGACCATCAAGTGTTTTACAAGCATTCTTAATGTTTATTAATGACCCTATGAAGATGATTCTATGTATTTCCCCCACTGGGGTTGAGGTGGGAGGATTCAGTGGGATTAAGTATCTTTCCTAAGATTAATTAAAACAGCTCAAAAGTAGGAGAAATGGGAATTCAAATCCAAAGTCAATTAAGAGTAAAAAGAAGTAAATTTCTTAGATCAATACTTATATAGATTCTTGTACTACTAAACAATGGAATTTGGGACACGTTTGACAAAGAGCGAGTGACAGGTACCCATGAAGGCATGGGCAGTGGCTATTATAAAATACTTAAAGGTACCATCATGTGACAAGGTGAGAAAAGGTGCTCTGGCCATTAACTTTATTTTCTTTGTACCTTAGAATCTGTTTTATAAGATGAAGATAGGTCTATAAATTGTATATCAGCCCTGTGCATCCTTCTTATCAGCTGTTACTTCCATTCTTTGGAAGACAAAAAGTTAAAAAAGATTCTAAATTTCTGGCTCATTTTGTGGCTTAAGATTGATTCCATATGCAACTCAACCCTCTTGTGATGCCTCTCAATGGTTAGCATTTATACAGGCTTAAAAAGGGACTGCAAAACATTAGCAGTATTGATTTCATTTCATTAATCCGCTCTGCAACCTGAAGTCACTTCACTAGCTCTCTGGTCCTTGGTTCTCTCATCCATAAAATAAGAAAGCTGGATTAGAAAAAGTCTAAAATCTTTTCCTAGTTTTAACATCCTAGGATGGCATTAACCTTTGCATTCTGCCTGGCGTTCTGAGTTCAGTACAGTTAGTAGAAACAGGAGTTAGGACATAATTTAAAAGCTTCAGAGGTACCATGTTTGAATCTCAGCCCTGTCACTTACTAACTATATGACCTTGGCAAGTCTTAGTTACCTTGCTGCAAAATAAGGACAAAAATATCTACAATTCTTTTGAGGATTAAATTATTTAAAAATTTTAAATGCGTCTAAAATAATGCCAGGTGCTGAGTAAATACTCACTAAATGTTCCTTTCTCTTCAAGTGTGACTTTAAAGTATTATAATCAGGTTCTTCAGGAAGCCATTTCTTGAAGCAAGATTTGAATGTTCTGTAGGATTTAAAGCAGTGTATTACAAGAGTGTTTTGGTCTGCTTGGACTGCCATAACAAAACACTACAGGCTGGGTGGCTTAAACATCAGAAATTTATCTTCTCACTGTTCTGGAGCCTGGAAGTCCCAGATGAAAATAAAGCAAGATTGGTTTGTGGTGAAAGCTTTCTCCCTGCCTTGTAGACGGCCACCTTCTTGCTGTGAGCTCTGGTGTTTCTCCATCTATTTATAAGGGCACCAGCCCTATTGGATGAAGGCCCCACCCTTATGACCTCATTTAATCTTTATCACCTCTACACTTGCCCTGCCTCTAAATGCAGTCACATTAGAGCTTAGGGCTTCAACATATGAATTTTGGGCGAACACAAATATTTGGTCCATTAAAAAGAATATTACTTCATCTTTGGCTGAGAGTTTTTTATTTTAAAGCAAGCTTTACAGACCTCATTCAAACCTCATGCCAAGTTTCTAAGCTGAACAGAGGTGCCCAAGGAACAGACATAGCAAAATTAAGCAACATGACCTTAATGACACAACTTGAATAGAGGCCAAGTTACAAACAGAATTTGAGCCTTTTAACTTGGAAGTTCATTCCATTAAATAATATTGCATTTAAAAAAAAGATTTTATTGGGGAATTGAGGGAGGAAACAGCATTGGGGAATCAGAGAAGGGGAACAGACAAGTTGCTGTCCTTTTGTTCTTTAGTCTAGTTGTGGAGGGCGTTGCTTCACTGGCCCATGTTGGTATTATCATTGCGCTCTCCCTGGCTGAGGCAGATCAGTTGTGGGCCTCTGGATGGCCGCTCAGGGTGGCTCACAGCAGCTCACACCAGCTGCCGGCCACACATAGTAGCTTACGGCAGCCCACTGCAGCCTATGTCGTCGCTGGCGACTCACGGCAGCCCAGCTCCAGGTCGAGCTGTTGTTCACCATCTTAGCTGTAGAGGGCACAGCGTCACTGACCCTCATGTGGGATCTGAACTGGGGCCCTGCTGCTCAGAGTTTGCGCTCCCAAGCCAACTCTTTTTTTTTTTAAGCTGAGCCATCCTGCCACCTGTTGGCAGCTTAGCAGCAATTCAACTCGGGCTGGGCATTGAACTGCTGTTGCTCAGAGCTCAGCTCACACTTTTGAGTGAGCTCTTAACCAACTGAGCCACTCGGCTAGCCCCCAAGCCAACTCTTAACCATCAAGCCACTCGGCCAGCCCAATATTAAATTTTTTAAATTTGTATTTCTGAATGTATTATCATTGTCCTCTCTCATATTATCTCTTTTTTTATTATTATGCATGACCAGTGTGCTGTACAACTGAAGCTAAAGTAGAATAATGTTGTATCTCACAGTATCTTTTAAATCTGCCTTAAAATTCTGTTTTCAATAGAAATTTATATAATATTAAGGAAATCGGAGATTAAATAAAATGACTGACATTCTCAAAGCCAAGAAAATAAACAGAGCCATGAAAACCAAGGTTTAATTAGCCTTATGGTTTTGTGATTTCCACTTTCAGGGAAAACCAAAAACTGGCATGTTCAGCAAAATCACTGGCTTATTTCTTGATCAACGCTCATCAATGAGCCTAATCCATCCAGGCACAGGTAAAATTAGATAATTATTGCCAGTAACTGAAAGTTGTCTATTCGTGCTTTCAGAAAAAAAAAGAATACAATGTTTTAATAACTATATTAACCTTCTCTGGATGGCAGAGAGTTTATTTATACACTATTCCTTTAGGCACCAAATACTTCTATACAACTATTATATATCTGTG
Source organism: Aselliscus stoliczkanus (assembly GCA_033961575.1). Taxonomy (NCBI): domain Eukaryota; kingdom Metazoa; phylum Chordata; class Mammalia; order Chiroptera; family Hipposideridae; genus Aselliscus; species Aselliscus stoliczkanus. Next base: position 134,400,104 of record CM066729.1, read on the forward strand.
GACATGATATGGCATAAAGGGTTGCTTCAGAGAACAGTCTCATGGATGGAGAGGGAGACAGAATTTATTAGCGGGGGAAAACACTGGCTTCTATTTCGTAGGTATTATTCCCCAGAAAACTTTGGCTAGGTGTTCTTTTCCTATTTTTAGATATAAAAATATGTAAAACTAGGTAATACTATCCAATTTTTATGGCTTAAAAAAAAACACAACCAACGACTTTTATCATTTAGCACTGACATGCATGCTGGCACCTTATACAAAAAGTGAGAAGTTTCCTATTGAAAAAATAGCAATTTTTACAAGGCCTTCTGTGCTTTTTGGTGGGGAGGGAGAGAGAGGGAGATGAATCACATTGTACTCGTCCCTAAGTAACCAAATTAAATTTTGTTTTTCCTGAAACAATAACACTTGACCTCCATGCAATACCGTCATGCCTCCCTGTGTTTCTTCAGCTGGAATGGGTGGTAGTGGTGCTTCCTGTTGCTCACTGTTGAGGGCTGACAGTACCCCAGTGTCTGACAAGGCCACATGGAAATAAAGATCCACGCTCAGCACTGGATGTCTGGGGTGCTGCCTTATGGTTGGTCATGTAATATCTCCTGTCTCTATGAATCCGTGTGCCTTTCCTCTACATCAGATCTTATAGGAGACAGTACACTCACTGCATTTATGGCAAGTTCCTGCGGTACCCCAATGAAAGCTAACTATGCAGTCAATGACGGGTAAGATCTCCTAAAAAAGAGAGGAGACAACCCAAGCCAGGCGGTAGTTCTGTGGGGACCCCAGGACTGAGAAAAAGGGGACTCAATCCCCTTGGAAACAGAGGCTCAGGCTTCTGGTCACATAGGTCAAAAGCCTGTCTGTGAGAAACTGACAGCCTGTCTGTGAGGAACCGACAGCCTCTGTGAAAAACTGCTGGTATCATCCGTCCTTGAGCTTACTTGCCTATGCAGCTGTGAAACGTCTCCATGGAGACCGAGGTCTCCCGGCCATGAGAGTTCTAATAAGAGACAGCTTGCTGACCATGAGGTATGTTAATTAACAGCCTTGTTTTAACTCTTTGCCTTGTACATTGCTGTAGCAACAGATACTGAAGCTTTGACTGAGAAACAGATGTTACCCTTTATTGCAATAACATGTAGCCCTTCCTACGATAAGAAAAGTTTGAGACTCCTTTTGCTACTAAGTATTATAATCATATAGAAATAGACTTTAGATGGTTTTAACCCTAAACTCAGCCACTGCTAGTCTCCTGGCAACAGCTCAAGTCTGCGCCCTGTGAGTCTTACGATTATGTTTAGCTGCTGGAATTTGGATAATGACCAGGTAGTTATGGTAACCACTCTTTAGGTGATAAGTGAATCCTTGAACATAAGATAGGTCACAGTGAACCCTGGAGAAAATAATTACAAAGACTCAAAGACTGTAAAAGTTCTGAGAAAAAAACATCAAAGTCATGTGAAACATAATTTGTGAATTGAGATAACAGTTAAGAGTCCCTATAAAAGGGACATGCTGTAACAATAAAGTGTGACACTCCTGTGAAACTCTTTCCGGTGTCTCCACTTTCTTTTTTCCTCACCGACTCCATAACACCCGAGGGAACCCCTGGAACCTTGCGGGGGCTGGCTCCCCACAGCTCACCTCTGTGCCACCTTGCCATCTCCTATTTGGCTCTCAGCTCCTTCACCACCTGCATTATCATTTTCCTGCACCAAATTCCTTCCACTGTAAATGCCTGAGATGGTTTCTGTTTTCCTAGTGAGACCCTGACTGACAGAAACCACTTACTGGGTGGAAAAGGCGAAGGAGAACATAGTTAATAATTCTGTGATAACTCTGCACTATTGCACGATTAGTAGACTTGCTGTGGTGGTCACATGATAAGGTGCATACATAAATATCAAATCATTCTGTGCTACACCTAAGATTAATATAATATTGGATACCAACTATACTTAAACTTTTTTTTAAAAAAACCCATTTAATTGGCAATTTATCATTTATTTTTGTCATTTATCATTTACAATTTATCATATCCTTAGGTGCTTTAATATGATTTCTCAACTAAAAGCTTAGGCTTGAATTTATGTGCCTTGGGATCAAAACTCTTGACTTCTCGGAGCACACAGTGAAATGAGGATGGGGAGTGAGGAGGGAGCAAAGGCCAACAGGGGAGATCAGTGAACAAAATGGCTGATGAAAGCTGCTCGGTGACATGCTACCTGTGCCAACGTAATGTCAACCAGGGAGTCTCTCAGATTGAGCTATTCTTTGAATACAGCAAAAATACTATTAAAAACAGGCCAGTAAGTGTACTGCCACCAAAGAATAGAATAAGTAATGATAATGCGATTCTCGCCTCCAAGAGCCAGGCACTCCCATTTCTCCAGTGAATTACGCAGTTTCTTCTGAGAGGCTCCCCAAAGTGGCTAATGATCCAAAAGAAACTTTTTTATGTATGAGTAATTGTTAGTGGCTACACCTACAGCAATCTACTGAAAATGCAATTCTTAAATGCTAACATTCCAAACATAGATTGATATCACAACACACTACAAACATTATTATTTCAGAAAAAAAATAAATGGAGAACACCATATGGCTGTGCAAACCTCTCTTTGGCAGTGGTTTCAATTGAGCTTGTATCCCTAAATCAAGTACTTTGACACAATCTTTGAAAACTCCTATTCTGGCAAGAAAAAAGTCCCAAGAGACCATCGTTAGATGATAATTTATGTTTCAGCAAATCAAATTGCTTTCTTTGGCTTATAGCACTAACTCATAATGATATAATACTAATGACAATATCAGCTAGCACTTAAATAGCATTTACTATGCATATTTATGTGGCAGGCTCTGTTCTAAGTGCTTTATAGAGTTAACTCATACAGCCGTTCTCACAATTCATTGGGACAACAATTATTGTTCCCCACTCCACCTCCAATATTACAGAGTAGCCTTAAAGACATTAAGAAAATTTCCCAAACTCATATACCTGGTAAGTAACAGTTAGGATGTAATTCCAGGCAGTCTGTGTCCAGAGTGCATGTCCTTAACCATCATACTATGTTCTCTCCCTAACCCGGTCAAGGTCATACAAATAACTAGATGATGAAGCCAGAAATTCAATACAAGTCTTGAACTACATTACTAAGAATTCAGTCATGAGACATGTATGGTTTATAACTCCCTGGTCAGCCATCACCAGCAAACAACGCCTGTGGAACTAGGAATGGGCATGGCATAATATGGGAGGGACCCCAGTGTCATTTGTAATTCAACCAACCTGCATGGCACACAACAGAAAGAGCAAAGAGTTTATGGTCAGAAAACTTGGGCTGAATTCTTAACTTTGCCATTAATTGGCAGTTTGCTATTAACTAGACTGCAGGCTGTGGGATAAGACAGACCTGGACTGAAATCCTGGCTTTAAAACCATTGTGTAGGGTGACAAGTTTGTGCGGAGTACTAAGCCTCTTGGCCAAGAAAGCAAAATGGAGCTGAAATCTGCCCATGTTTAGCTTACCAAGCCATCCATCCTAGAATGGAGTGACATGTGCTGGAAAAGGAGGCGCCTACCACCGGCCGCCAGGCTACTGCCTGAGTGGTGGGGCAGCCCAGGAGGTGTTTCAGTTACTTGGTTCACTGCGGAGGGTGGGGGGAGGGGAGGGATCCCTTTTCCTATTTCAAACAAAGGAGTCTCATGAGCTAGTGGTGACTGCCCACTCCACCACTAACCAGCAGCGTTGTAATCTTGGGCAAGTTACTTAACCACTCAGCTTCCTCATTTGGAAAATGTGTTTGAGAATATTTGCCTCAGAGTGTGGTTTTGAGGTTACATAAAATGAGACACGTAAAGTGTTCAGTACAGTGCCAGGCATTTAATAAGTGCTCAAGAAATTGTAACCAATAAATTGTAACAACCATGTGTAGTATCACCTCTTTGAGCCTCAGATCCCGCATCTGTTAAAACAAATACCATCTGCTTCACAAGACATTCCTATGAATGTTGAATTGTGAAAATGAGAAAGCATTTTAGAAACTATTGCATGTTTACTTATAATTTTTATATAAAGAATTAGCAAATAAAAAAGTTCTTGGTACCTAGCAGTCAGTAAGTGCATGACAAATACTGAATGGCAATGGTTGCTGTTGGTGTTGACAACTCATTTAAAATTTTTATATCATACAATCATGTTTTGGGCATTTCTTATTTTAGCAAGGATAATCATGCTCATGGATCATTTTAAATTGTGAGAGGAATGTTATTTCATTAGAGAGATCCATAAACAATATAAATATAAGTGGTCTAAGACTAAGTGGTATCCAGCCAAAAAAAAAAAAAAAAAAAAAAAAATCAGGGCCGGCCGAGTAGCGTGGTGGTTAAGCGCTGGCTTGGGAAGCCAGCGGCCCCAGTTCGGTCCCACATATGAGGGCCAGTGACACTGCCCTCAAAAAAAAAAAAAATCCTATAATCTATTATAAGACTAACTTTAAAAAGAAAGAAAGAAAGAAAAATCACCTCACCTCAGGGAGACTAACCTTCTAGCTTAAAATTTAGAGCCTCTCAATGAGAAAGACTGTGTTTTATATCCACATGAAACATGAACTACCAGATTTACACACAGAGGCATAACTGCAATTTCTCTCAACTTGGGCACAGCATTCCTCAGAAGCTGCCCATTGATTCTATTCAGACTCAAAATAGATAGTTGACCCTGCTCTCTTAAGAAAGAGGCTCCTTCTACCCATATTGCAATGTGTGGGATAGTTAGAGCTTCTTCTATTACCACAAATTTCAAGCTTAGAGTCACAGCAGAAATAATTCAGCTACAAAGAACACACACTTACCACAGGTCTGCAAACCAGAGGATTTAACAGGCCTCCAGTTCGGCAACTGAGTGATATTCTGTGTGACCCATGCAGCAGGCAAAACCCAAACTCAAACAAAGACCTAAGATTGCTATCAGGCCTTATACTTCCTTCATGTCTCTCTATCTTCCAAACGCGCTTACAAGTTTTGTTGCAGTTTTGTTGTTATTCAGCTGTTACCACCACCAGTATGCTTGGTACACATCCACTGATACAGTACTAAGGGAAAAAAAGAATGTTTTCTCAACTTTACTAAATACCTGGAAAAAAAGAATGTTTTCTCAACTTTACTAAATACCTGCATCTTCTTAACCATCGGGCATGGGACACAGTCTATATCTGGTGTGGATTATCGTGTCCATCAAGACACATTCTGATGGGATGGGCACCAAGAAGCTCTGGATTCACACCTGAATCTGTCACTCAGTAGTGTTATGTCCCCTCAGCAAGTCATTTAACCTCTGCAGGTCTCCTCTGAGATAATGTATGACAAAGATTTTTTTTATTGTAAAGTAATGTGCCTATGGGAATGGTTATTTCTGCCAACACTATGTCATAGGAATAAATATATAAAAATCCAGGGCCAGCCGAATGGCGCGTTGGTTAAGAGCTGGCTTGGGATACCAGCAGCCCCAGTTCGGATCCCACATATGAGGGCCAGTGACACTGCCCTCTACAGCTAAGATGGTGAACAACAGCTTCACCTGGAGCTGGGCTGCTGTGAGTCCCTGGGGCTGGCATAGCTGCAGCCCCTGCTGCAGTGGGCTGCCATAGATCTACAGTGAGTGGCCGGCAGCCAGCATGAGTGGCAGGCAGCCGATGTGAGCTGCCAAGAGCCGCTGTGAGCGGCTGTCCAGAGGCTGGTGACCGATCTGGCTCACCCAGGAAGAGCGCAATGATGATACCAACATGGGCCAGTGAAGCAATGTCCTCCACAACTAGACTGAAGAACAAAAGAACAGCAACTTGTCTGCTCCCCTCCCCCAATTCCCCAATAAAATCTTAAAAAAAAAAAAAATCCATGCTTTAGTTATTTCAGTGGACTATAAAGAAAAAGTTGCTAAAGTGCTTTGCAGGAACAGAAACCTTCCACAAATGCAAACCTTATGAATGACATCACCTTTTAATTCTTTACAATCTTCTTATGGCACCTGCTAGAGGTATTACACACATATGGCTCAATCAAAAGGTGATTATAATTTGGAAACTTCTAGAAGCCTACATGCTGACAGTTGGGATAACCAGTAATCAGTAATATTATCTGTTTGGCAATGCTTGCTGCTTTCTTTTGGCTTGTTCAATAGCATTTTATGCAGCATGTGCTACTCCTAACAAGAGCAGTAAAAGCAGGGCCCCAAGTCTGCCCTCTCCTCACATCTCTCAGAGGACTCGTGGCAGCGATATTACCTCCATTTAATAAAGGAGGGAAGTCTGGTCAATCACCTAAATATGTGAAATAAAAATAAGACCAGAACTGAAACAATAAATAGGCTAAGTTCATAGTTCTTTTCCCTGAATGCATTGCCTTCTGAGAGGCAGGACAAACCTTTACACTAAATAAAAAACAAAAACATAAACCTTCCCTGTCCTTTCTTCCAAGCTTCTTTACTACTTGTCTGAGAAGCCTGCGCAGCAGAGCACAGGAAGCAAAATGGTGTCCCGTTTGGCACTGCACAGGAGTATCCTCATAAAATGGTTTCTGCTTGGCAGTTCTACAAACTATATATAAACCGACCTCCATCAAGGCCAGACTCATGTCGCTCAAGCTGCTCCATTTGGGAAGAAAACACGGGACATATAGAAAAATAATCTGTCAGATCAAGGCTCTCTATATCATGACCAGGTAGATGAACAGGGCTGCTAAACGTCAAGTGTAATACTGAACGGCTATTGCTAATGTGCACTTTACCACGCTTATGGAGGAATTATTTTCTTTATTTAATGTACATTATTACTAAAACACAACATCTCTTGTATCCAGAGCACACATCTTACATATAAAGCATGGCACAGAAAAATAAAACCACCACCTCAAATGGCTTTAAAAGACAACTAGGAAGAAGCCACATACACAAGGGTAGTTCAAGGATTATATTTCCAAAGTTTAACACTTGTGTGCTATGTAGTGTACAAACATGTGGTCATTGGCGCAATATTTTACTAACAATGTATGGCAACATTTGTATGGTATACTGCACGTTAAAAATGGCTGCTTATCTAGGCATGAGATCCATGGATAAAGAAAATGCTGATTTGGTTTTAAAACACTAAATATATTTCATATGCTGTATTGAATCACCAATTTGAATTTATACAGAAAATATAGTAAGTCCACAATATATCAAAACTGCAAACTTTCAGAAGGCAGAAAATGAGCTAGGATTTCTGAAGCAGATGATCTAAAAAGATAAGCTAAAGACCACTGAAAGGGCTTTTTGATGTAAGGACAAATATTTACAACTGTTTAATTACATATACACATAGAAAACATTTAAAATTGGTCCTAAGAGCTGATTTTAAATAGAAAAAATGGGTTAAAAATATAAATGGGCAACTCACAGGAGAAACATCAATAGCTAATAAATACTTTAAAATGCATAACCTCACTCAGAATTAGGAAAATGATTTAAAAAACATGATTCCATTTCATACCCATTATATAAATAAAAAGTAAAAAGCCTGACAACACCAAGCGCTGAAAAGGATATGTAGCAGGTCAACTCTTAGACACTGCTGGTGAAAAAGCAAACTGGTATGACCACTTTGGGCAGCACCTGTAAAAGAAAAAAATTAGCAAGCCCTGCACCCTAGTAATCCTATTTATAGGCAAACGCTATAGAGAAAGCCTGGCACATGTACCCAAGGAGACCTGCACAAGAATGTTCACCCAGCAACATTATTATTACGGGAAAAATATTGAAAATGACTATCAATAGGACAATAGACAACAAGTGTTCAAAAATAGTTTTCTGAATGAATGAAAGTGAGGGATGAATAACAATGTTCTCAGGTCAGAGCCTCAAGAACCTGGGGGACAACAACAAAAAATATAACATCTGTGGCATCAGGGAGGACAGAAAGAGTATGGTGCAGGGGAAAAAAAAATGAAGCAATAGTGCCTGAAAACTTAGCAAAAGTGGTGAAAGACAAACTTACATCCATACAATGGAATACTGTTCAGCAATAAAAGGAACAACTATCGTTGAATAGTTGGGATGAATCTCAACATGGATGAATCTCAAAGTCATATGCTGAGTGAAAGAAGCGAGTCTCCAAATGGTACAAACTATTTGTCCATTTATATGACAATCTGCAAACGACAAAAGTACAGGAACAGAACAGATCAAAGGTTGCCAGGGATTGGGGAGAGAGGAGGGTCTGAGTACAATACACCACACAAGAGAATATTGGGATGAGGGAACTGCTCTGTACTCTGATTGTTGAAGGGATTTCAGAAACATACACACATTAAAATTCATATAAATGTACACCCAAAAAGTCAATGTTATTATATATAAACTTTTTTAGGTCTGAAGAAAATCAAAGTGATGTACATCCAAGATACATTGGCATTCCGTATCACATACCTACCCACCTCCTGAGAATGTCAAAGGCTACCAGGTGGTGCAGTCAGAACGCCTGCACACAAATACTATGACAGCTCCCTCTCAGATGGACAGAAAGCCTAAACAAGGGCGCTGAACAATAAAAATCAAATATGTACTTAATGGGTCGGCAGAGTGGCGCGGTGGTTAAGCGCTGGCTTGGGAAGCCAGCAGCCCCAGTTCGGGTCCCACATATGAGGGCCAGTGACACTGCCCTCAAAAAAAAAAAAAAATTACTCAATGTCTTACAACATTTTCTTAGGACTCGTGTTTGTGTGTGTCTGTTTTATGAACTTAATCTAGAATTTAAAAATAACATTGCACAATTCAAAGGAAACATTCATGTTGTTTTCGTGCCTGCAAAACATTTCTTGCAAGGGATGGGAGACACTGTCAATCTGTTAAATTAAAATTCTGTACCTTTTCCTTCTTATTCAACCTCTCGAGTTCAGTGTTCCCTGAACAAAAAATCATCTAAGTGGGGACATGAAGGAGACCTCACTGACAGATCAGGACTTGAACGCTGATAACTCGCACAAATTCACTTTCTATAGCCTAACAGGATTCCCAAAGGAGGAGGAAGCTAAGCTACAACAGGATGACTGTGTCCCAATTGCCTGAGACAGTCCCGGTTTAACACCGATGTTCTGACATAATTATTAATAGCACCTCTCTTTCACTCTAAAGGTGCTGGGGTTTATACAATGAATTACATAGCCACCCAACCCTTTACCTAGTTCCCTTTAGGAGCCTAACTCACAACCGCTATCTATCAGCAAGACACAGAAAGTAGACCTCACGAATAGAAGTCCCTATACTAGATTAAAAAAAAAAAAAAGCAGGAAAAATGGATTTGATTAACCTAATGTGTTATGTATTGTATTTAATTATTTTGTCAATTATAGCTAATAAAATTCTCTTCTTTGGATTGTATAACTGCATGTAAATAACCTGAAACCCAACTTAATCCATACCCTAATACCTTAGGAGAAATGCTCCTATCAGTCATGTTGAAAGAAAATAAATCAGCCGTTTAAAATCTCTACCCATGCCTCCTTTCTCGTTTTAACACTAGTTAATAATATGGAAAGGCCAATGCATTTTATTCCAATTTAGATGCAGTTTGCCAAATTCTAAGGAAGCTAAATGACTCCAGTATGTTATATCTCCAGATGGAAAGTTTGTTTTCTTGATGTGATGTTATCAAAGAAAGGGCAAGTTTCAAATTACCGTTCTTTCTTGAGTTGTCTTTCTTTGATAGTCTATCCAAAAAATGAACTTATTTCTTCAGGAGATGAACTATCCAGACTCCTTACGTTGCCTTCTTTCATGCACCTTTTGGACAGCTCACTGGACAGGGAAAATGGAATACCCGCACTCATTCCTCAGGAACAGAACTGATGGGGGAAAGAGACTAAAACGACAGACCCGCACTGTGTCTAGGACAGCCACTCCTTACATGCTCGGCTGAGCACTTGAAATGTGTCTTGTCCTAACTGAGATGTGCAGTAAGATTCTGAAGACTTAGTTCCAAAAAAACATAAAATAACTCATTAATAATTTTTATGCTGTATACCTGTTGAAATATTCATTTTGATATAATGTGTTAAAATATATTATTCAAATTAATTTCACCTGTTTCTTTTTACCTTTTTAATGTGGCTACTAAAAAGCTTTAAATTACATTATATTTCTATGGAACAGTCCTGCAATAGACTATGTTTTGTTGTTTTTTTTCTTGTTGTTTTTTTTTTCTTTTTTGAGGGTAGTGTCACTGGCCCTCATATGTGGGACCCGAATGGGGGCCGCTGGCTTCCTAAGCCAGCGCTTAATCACTGTGCCAATCGGCCGGCCCAATAGACTATGTTTTGATGAGTTTCAACAATAATTTTTTAATAACAACAGTAGGCATAGTACTGAGTTAGTTATACAGTCTTTGCAATTGCACCAAAGGGCCAAAGCAACAAAATTATCTGTAACATGAACAGTTCTTGTTACTTCAGAGTAACAAGCACTAGACTCTCCTTAGCAGTTTTAAAAAGAAAATGAAAACCAAGGCAAAACTCAGAATATTCAAAAAAACTGCAATGCTCCCCACTCTGGTGGTTCAAGGGGTATGCTTAATTCTCTAAGAATTTACTGAGTACCTACTATTTTCTAGGCACCATGCCATCCTTGAAATATCTCAAAGCAACCAACCACAGATTTTAAGACCACAGTGCCAGCCTGGGAAACCCACCCACAGAGAAAGAGTGCAACGTGGGACGAGGAAGCAAAACGTAGGCCCTGAACAAGTACCAGACACAGCAAATAGGAAGCAACCTGAGTTCAAATAAAAATAAGCTCAAACGATTACTCTCTAGAACTTTTGTCCTATATCTACCCTCAACTTTCTCTTATTTTTAGATGCTTTTGGTCACATCTCCAGAGTTAGGCTGAAAAGTCCTCAACAGTTTCATTGTTAGGTTCAGAATTTCCTTTATATTTCCAAATTTCAAAGAGGCTTACCTCATGCTTAGCAACCTGCAGTTAAGTGTTTACCAAATTTCTAAGTAGGACATCATAAATCAGTCACCTCCCTGATCCCCTACATAATGATACATATATTGATATCTCAGAGTTGGCATTAGAAGATTCAAATAAATTCTTTTTTCTGTACCCTGGCTTATAATTATAATAAATTTGCATTAAGTTGAAATTTCAGATGGCTGCTGACCTTACAATTATAAAACAGCATAAAATCCCCAAACACTGGGGATTTTGTGTTTGGATCATTTCTATTTGGAGGCAATTACAGATATTTCAAACACTGAAGTCTTCATTTGTAGAACTAAGAAGAGATCTGAAAAGAATGGTTTATTGCTCACGACAGACAGAGCTTCAGTAAATACAATTCAAGTGATATATCTCTGTAGAGCCAGATTTATCCAATTTAAAAAGGAGACAATATTTATACAGCTACAGTTGACAATTATGCCTCCTTGACACTTAAAAGTTAACTAAAAATCCAAGAACACTGTACAAAAGCTTTTTATACAACCACCAAAAATAATCTTTTGGATTCTCCAGGTACATGTGACTTGGAGCTTCTGCTCAAATATTTTTTCCTTTTCAGTCTGGCCATAATTCAAGTACTTTATGGAGGCTTTTTCTTTTTGATCTTTGAAAAACTACAGTAATGCCAGTGTGGCTGGTATCAGATCGTCCTGTATTCAAATATTATAACTAACAGTCTACCACTAGGTTCTATGTCCTGCTATGTAGGCAGAAGTTGCTCAATAAATATTTGTTGCATGAATAAATGAGAAGAGAGAAAATATGCACACTAGTATCAGACTGCAAAGAAAAACTCAATGCAAGGAAATAAAATGCAGGCAGATTGAGGCGGAATGTCCTTTCAGTAGAAACATTAAAAATAGCTACCCAGTATGGCATGATGAGAAAGTTCTGGAGATGGATGGATAGTGGTGATGGTTCACAACAATGTAAATGTACTTAATGTCACTGAACCGAACACTTACAAACGGTTAAAATGGTAAATTTTATATTATATATATTTTACCACACTCGGCCAAGTGTGACTACAGTCTTTCACAGGAAGACGCTGAGGTTACGGTGAGAAATTCTGGCCATGTAAAATGTTATGGTACGTGGTACAGTAAAAAACTTTAAAATAAGCAAAATGGCTCTCACTAAAAACATTGTACTGTAAGGATACTCTGACAAAAATATCTGTTTGTCAAGTCCTTGTGAGAAAAGTACATGCTGCAGTAGCTGTTTATATATAAAATATTAAATAGTATTTACTCCACTGGATGAAAAACTAAGTATAACTTCAGGTAAACAAAGAATTTGGGCCTTTAGAAATAAACCCATTTGCTTAAAAAAAGTACTGAATTCAACTGTTTTGATCTAAGTTGCTCATAAGCTTTTCAATTTTATAGTTTTTTTAACTCATGTAGACTAACCACATGAATAATTTTATAGCATTAATATGAAATAGTTATTTGCAGACCTTGCTACACACACCCAAAAGAAGAGGGGCAGAACACTTTAAGAGGAGAAAACTCTATCTTACACTAACTACCAAGGAATAAAAGAAAACAGGAAATCCTAACTGGCGGTATGGGAACTGTTTGCTGACTCCAAGGTCTATCTGAACATTCCTGCAATGCTCTCCAAAAAACTCAGAAACACATCTGGCAGAAAGAAGTCTGCAGTATAGCTTTCAAACATCTAGTATGAACCAGATGTTTTTTTGTTTTTGTTTTTTTTGGTTTTTTTTGAGGGCAGTGTCACTGGCCCTCATATGTGGGACCGAACCGGGGCCGCTGGCTTCCAAGGCCAGCGCTTAACCACCGCGCCACTCGGCCGGCCCTGAACCAGATGTTTTAAAGAAAGGAGAGTGGGCCTATGATTTTGAATTTACCACCAGCCTTGCCGTTTTATATTCTGCCCCAAAGCTGTGACCAGTCAGTCAAAATTTCTATCACTTTCTCCTCCTCACCAAGCTCTTCTGGATTTAAGGAACTAGCTGGCAAAATGAAGTCAGTCCATTGATCAAGTCTGCACTCAGTATGTCATTAAGCAGGAACATCGTATTATTACTGTAACGTTAACCATCTAAAAACCTTTTAAAAAGATTCTGGATCTAGGATGGGAAAAATGAAGCCAAAAGATTAACTATATAGTTATTATATAACATACAGAATGAAATTATAGAATACAGAATAAAAATATAGAATATATATTCTGTAATGGAAATGGAAATACTCTATAATAGAAATAATAACAGAAAATACTTCCTACATTAAGGGTAGGTTTAAAAGGGATTGGGTTAAAGCAATTTTCAAATAAAAAAACAAAACACACACACAACACACACACACACAAAACTATCAAGGGGGAGAAGTGAAAACGGTGAGCTACAGCATAACCTTAGAAAACAAATGGCTGGATTACTGGACAGAGCTGCAGAGTTTATCTATACTGTCAAACAAAGAGTACCTTCCTTGCTCAGCTTCTCAGAATCAGATGCCATCAGGCACCAAGAGAACTTCAAGTAGAAGTAAAGCTACTACACAGAACAAAAGTTATTTTCAAGTCTAATTAGTTGATCTCAAATTCTATCATGGATATACCAAATCTTACATTATGTCTTCATAGCTGCCCTTCCAATAAGAGCATCTGCCCCTCTAGGTGATAATGCAAAATGAATTTGTATTCATTAAAATTTCTTTCATTTGCTTTTAAGTGTATAATATACTAATTTACATAATAGAGCTTATACTGCAAACTTCTAGAAGTAGGAATGACTTAGTAGGAAGTACAGAAAAAAAATGCTTTCAATAATTAGAGCAGTGCCAATAAACAATTTATACTAAGTATAAATATTTGTTGAACAAATAAGGGAATAAATTTTAGTTAAGTTTACTATCTCCCCCTTATAAAGTGCTTATATTAAAAGGGCTCTAGAGGGCCAACCGAAGGGCTCATTGGTTAAGAGCTGGCTTGGGACACCATCTCTGAGCATCAGGGCCATAGGTTCAAATCCCATGTGGGCCAGTAACTCTGCGCCCTCTACAGTTAAGATGGTGAACAACACCTCAACTTGGAGTTGGGCTGCTGTGAGTCACTGGTGACAGAGTAGGCTGCAGTGGGGCTACAGTGGGCTGCTATTAGCTACCGTGAGTGGCCGTCCAATAGCCGGCAAGCAACTGCCTCACCCTGGAAGAGCACAATGATAATTCCAACATAGGCCAGTGAAGCGACGTCCTCCACAACTAGACTGAAGAACAAAAGGACAGCAACTTGTCTGATCCCCTTCCCCAATTCCCCAACGCTTTTCCCTCCCCCAATTCCCCAGTAAAGCCTTAAAAAAAAAAAAAAGGTCTAGAAACCTTTCTCTAGACAGCTAATCACAAGGCAATGCCGTAAACCCAATGTCTCTCTCTCTCTCTCTCTCTCTCTCTCTCTCTCTCTCTCTCACACACACACACACACACACTCTCACACACACACAGACACACACACACACACACATATATCCATTTGACACCAAAACCAAATATATGGTACTTGTTTCCTCAATTTCCCTGATTTCCTGCTTTGAATGTGATTCTTAGTAGTATTTACAGTTCTGCACCTCTTAAAAATCAGCTCAGGATTGCACAAAGAGCAAGCAGCCATTCCAGCTCCATCTTCAGGAGAAAGACCTTTCCTAACTCAGGTTCTCTAGCACTTTCTGTCTCCTACATGGATAAAACCAATCCCTGCATTTTATCCACAGTCCAGGTCCTGCCCATGGGCAACGAGTTCTTTTAACACTAATGGCTCTTCACCAGTAGACATACCCATACGTGTGGAAGTTGTTGGGCAAGACATATGTCTGACTTATCTTCCACGGTAACCAACATGAACTCTACTAGGTACAGTTTTCACACAGTCACGCTGGTCAGGGAATAGGCAGGCACCCAGTGAACACGTGAAAACCATGGCTATTCCTGTATAAACAAAAACATTGACCATTGCTGACCAGTAGGTTGTGACTATAAGAATCGTATTCATTTCCGAGCATTACTGACTTAATCAAAGTCTAGCTGTCTAAAATCAAGGCTGAAATGTATACAGAAATGCTGAGGATCTCTGGGGGGAAATGGTCATGCAACAGAATATAAACAGACTAGAACTGTAAGTCTGAAGAAACCTCTATGGTGACAAAGATGGATGGAGTACACAGAAAAATAGGAACAAACTGGAACAAGAAGACTAATCAAATAGAAGTTTTTGATACAAATACTTCAAAAGCCACAATCAACTTGGAAGCAGGACATGTCAAAAGGGGTGACCAATGACCACAGTGACCAGGCTCTCTTCTTACTGCACAGATGCCTTACATTCCACTCGGTACACACACACCTTCCACCCTCAAAAGAAGGCTCTTTCTATATGTTTATCCTTTTCAGTACAGGTCTATAAATCACAGGGGCATATATATGTTTGACACAGTTTGCTTATGCTCATTGAAACCTGCATTGAGTCATGATCAATTAAATGCTGCTCTCTCAAGAGTTCAATTATTAAACTCATTAACTGTTGTATCTGGGGGTAGATTGTGTTTATAATTAAATATATTAATAAATGCATTAATATTTTATTCACAACTATTGAAATATGCTGGAACAGGCCTACATCATGCCAAATAAAGCTAGAATATTTTTACACATCCAAAAGTTTTTGCCTATGAGGTCTAAAGCCCTCTCTCTCAGGACCATGCTGTCATCTCCCCACTGTCACAGCTGGATTATAGGATCTGTCCTGACAGATAGTTCATTAAGAGACACAACCACACCTAACAGCAGCATACTGGCTGCCCCCGCAAAGGAGCAAATGACTCATGGTATCTGTTGGTTTGAACTTACCCTTGTACTACACTAGGTTTCATGACCATGCTAGAATCAAAGTTATAAATCAAGAAAACAAATAGCACATCCAATATACATCAGGTTTGGAGTTAGAAGTGAGAAAAAGATGTAGAACTAAAAATTACAATTCTGAAGCTTGGCTGTTCAAGAAATTCCAACAAAACTGATAAATAAGAAGTTTTGTTTTGTGAAAGCCATTCCTATTAGGATATTCTGTCATTTCCCTGTTACGACCAGACATGAACTGTGGAGCTTCCTAATTTGAGGTGACGGAAGAGAAGGTTTCACACTAACAGGAAAAAGATTATGACAGAACACTTTTCCAGCTGGCCATAGAACAGTATCCAAGAGACCTATTATAATTCAACATACAGCAAGATGCAAAAACCATGACGGGATTAAAGCAGAGTACCAATAAAAATTTTAATTTTCTTTATTGGCTAACTTAATATGCTAAGCCTACTTTAAGAGGGAAGACACTGAAGAGTCACACTTCCCCAAACCCTACTCCTGCAAAAAGTCAGGCTACAGGAGCATAAGAAGTTGGCCTGCTTTAAAATGGAAAATTTTTGTTTCATAAACAAAGAAGCCTGAAGGACTGCTGCAAGGGAGGCTATTAAAATGCTGAAATCGCTTAGAAGTCAAATTAATACTTTTTAGCTACAATTTTTTTTTTCTTTCTTTTTGAGGGCAGTGTCACTGGCCCTCATATGTGGGATCCGAACCAGGGCCACTGGCATCCCAAGTGAGCTCCTAACCACCACGCCACTCGGCCAGCCCTTAGATACAATTTTTTTAAAAAGCATACAATACATACGGTCTCACTTTATCACCTTTCCAACTCCCAACACTTAGTATTTTTAAAAATCCTATTTGACACAATCAATTTACGAGATTCAAATTATGCTAAGCATAATCCCAAATGTTATTTTTAACGTGCATAAAAGGGTCTACCTCAAATCTGAATATGAACTTCACTGCAATGTACACTGGTCATTCTGGCCTTTTGTTTTTTGCAACTAGTCAACCAGTCACTAGCAGTGAAAAAAGTATTAAGGTAAATTACAACTAGACTCTCCAATTTACAGTTCCTACTTCAGTAATTTAATTACAATTTCCTGTACATCTACTATGTGTAGCATATCACTGTGGCACAACATTTAAGTATTTATACTAAGTGTGCACAGAACTTGCCTTCTAATACCTACCCAAACATACTTTTGGCTCTAGCTAAGTATCATAATGAGAGGAGTATTCTAATAATAGTATAAACAAAACAGCTGGGGCCCTCAAGAATGAATAGCATTTTGACCAGTAAAATGGGTCAGGAGGGACATTCCATACAAAAAGAAGCTGTGAACAAAGACAGAGCCACAGGGCATGCCGCAGGAATCTAGCTAGCATAGCAAAAGAGAAAAGAGAAAAAAGAACCTGGAAGGTTAGACAGGGTTCAAACCATGAAGGACTTTCAATACCAAAGCTCATGAATTTTAAGCTTTATTTTCAACTACAGGCAGCAAAAGGGTTTTTGTTTTGTTTTGTTTTTGTTTTGTTTTTTGAGGGCAGTGTCACTGGCCCTCAAATGTGGGACCCAAAACGGGGCCCCTGGCTCCCCAAGCCGGGGCCCCTGGCTCCCCAAGCCAGTGCTTAACCACCGCTCCACTTGGCTGGCCCGGAAAGGGTTTTAAACAGAAGGGTGCCCATTACAAACTGTACCAAATACAGAATTTCCACAGATAAGAAATTATGTTTCACATAACACTTCCTTATATTCTGTTATTTATAACCTTTAAGTACTGAAATAAGGCTAGGATGTCCACATCACGGCTATCAGTACTCAACATTTCCTTTTTGAAGACAATTAAGAATCCACATTTCCTAGCTTAGCATAAAATTTCTAGAAAGCCTTTGTCATTTTGCCCCATTTTTATCTAAAACAAACAGCACAAGCCAGAGAAAAAAGTCAAGTCTTTTCTAATGTTTGCTCAATCTAAAAGCTAAATCCAGCACGTGGAATACACACTATTACTATATATGACTGGCTCTGTTCCTCACTCCATGAGGCGATTTTATTTTTAAAGATTTTATTCGGGAATTGGGGGAGGGGAACAGCGTTGGGGCATTGGGGAAGGGGAACAGACAAGTTGCTGTCCTTTTGTTCTTCAGTCTAGTTGTGGAGGGCGTCGCTTCACTGGCCCATGTTGGCATCGTCATGGCGCTCTTCCCGGATGAGGCAGATCGGTCGCCGGCCTCTGGATGGCCGCTCACAGTGGCTGTTGGCAGATCACGCTGGCTGCCAGCCGCTCACTGTAGCCTATGGCAGCCCACTGCAGCAGGGGCTGCAGCCTACACCGTCACCGGGGCTCCCACAGCCCAGTTCCAGGTGGAGCTGTTGTTAGCTGTAGAGGGCAGTGTCACTGGCCCTCATATGTGGCATCCGAACTGGGACCGCTGGCATCCCAAGCCAGCTCTCAACCCAAGCACCACTCAGCCAGCCCCCATGAGGCTATTTTTAATTTGTTGGACATATACCTAAGAAGGGATGAGTGGGAGGAATTTCTCAGAACCCTCAGGGTACTTATTCATATAACTTGACTCCAGTTTCCTCTATTTTGATCAAATAAACTTTTTGATTACTGTAATTACATACTTTATTCCATTAACAGAGCTAGAAAGCTTTTTCACTGGTTTTTCTTTATAGCAGACTAATTCTCCCCAATTTCAGTTCTCTCTGTCTCTCCCTTCTTTTAAAATATTACAGGATTTTAATAGCTGCGCTAACTCCCAGAAGCCTGCAAGCCCTAATAACCACTAAAGCAGCAACTGTACCTAAAGCTAACCCCCATCTATACCACGCGTGCTCATCCCCACTCCCATGCCAAATTAAAATCAGGAGGATGGTAAGGAATTGTTAGGGATGTAATCAAGAGCTCGCTGCACCTGGTGCCTATATCCAGGGACAGGCTACTCCTGAAAATTCAGGTCCACATTAAAAAGCAGAAAAGGGGAAACACTGCCCACTTTCCTCCTAAGGAACTCATATCGAGTCACCTCTCTTATCCCCTCCCTTTAAGTTATTTTTGTTTGTTTGTTTCGTTTTAAACATCACAAACAGGTTTTATTTGTCGCGGTGAAAAGTCTGAATTTTCAACAGATTCTTGGACTGGGGGCTCATATCCATCAGCTTGTTCAACTTTAGCACCCGTCTCATCCCCAGGAGCTTTTCCAGAACGGCTGCCTTCACCAGGAAGCTCCATGCGTTTTCCCAGTTCATACGTGGGCTTCTTCAGCATTTTGACTTTTGTAACAAAGACATCATGAAGAGGATAGATTGGCAGGCCTTTTCCGTCTTTTCCAATGCTATCTGAAATCAGTTTATTGATCACTTCTTTCAAGTCTGCACCTCTTGGGTCATGATTTCCATCTTCTTCTTCTGGAATTGGAAGACCAATTGATGCTGAGCATAAGAGGTCTTCCAAATCTCTTTGTTGCAGTTTTTAGCAAAATCAGTCCAGAAAAGAAGCAGCAAATGACCATCGGTAATCTTGACAACAATATGAGCTTCAATCATGGTCTGCCATTTTTTGACCATGGAGCACATTTTGTCACGGGTAACATCCATGTCATGGAAATCAGTCAGGCAGTTTTTGCCCTGAACTTCCTCAGGAATTAGCTTGAATTTTCTAAATGCTACTTCATCATTCTGCACATCAGCTAGGCTCACTTAAAAAACATGACCCTTGAGGCCATCAGATGCGATTTTGGTTCCTTGAGTTCTCATTACTAGAGCTTTCCCAATATTTCTTAAATGGAACATAGCTGGTGCTTTCACATCATACCAATCTTTCCTAGAAAATAGGTCAACCACCTTTTTCTTGGCTCCCTTTTTCCAGCTTTTCATAAGGCACTTGTTTTTGCCAATGGCCCTGGTGCTGGTCTGAGAGCCAAAAGGGCAGAAATACAAGTCGTGCGAGAACTTAGGTGTATGGGGTGGGGAAAACTCCAAATTATGAATCTCTTACAATTATGTTATGTGCTGTTTGAGGTCTGGGCCAAGGCCTAGCAATGTGGGCCTTTTACATAGAAGGTACAGAATAAGTTGTTGGTTATTTTTTAAATAAGTCTCTTGAATTGAGATTTCTGCTCACCCATTTTTGGTCCTATACTGCACCTAGACAGAAAGTTCCTGCTGTTGTAATAGTGCATTAGTGATCAGATCACCCTTCTTTATTTTCTTTTTCTTTTTTTTTAGATGGCAGTGCCACTGGCCCTCATATGTGGGATCCGAACTGGGACAGCTGGAGTCCCAAGCCAATTCATAACCACCGCACCACACGGCCGGCCTCAAGGTTTTATTTTATTTTTTTTAGCTAAGCCATCCTGCCACCTGTTGGCAGCTTAACGGCAGCTCGGCTTGGCTGGGCATTGAACTGCTATTGCTCAGAGCTCAGCTTGCACTCAAGTGAGCTCTTAACCAACTGAGCCACTCGGCGCGCCCATATTTGTTTTCTTACCTCCAAGACCCAGTTTACTCCCTAACATCTCCAAGAATGCACACTCATGACTGAAGAATTTGGACAATTACAGTACCAACTGAAGAATTCCTGAAGAGTGGAGAAATCAAGTTACAAATTATTTTCAAGAAAAATATTTGTGGCCATTTAGAGTTTAAGCCACAAATCATATGCCCTACATGCTTCACTAAGAAAACTAGGAAGCTTTGGGGAACACTGTAGCAAATTATAAACCACTTTTTGTGGAAACTTTTTATAAACATTGAAAGCTCTTTGATCAAATGCTAACAGAACCATTTCTCCTAGCACTAAAGTCTCAAACACCAAACAACTTCATGTTGACATCAAGCAACATTGTCCAAGATGGTGTACCATTTAGACTGCTAAATGATTGGCCTAAAAATTATCAAAAGGGTGCTGTTAAGCTAAGGCAAAGCAAGCATGGTAAACTCTCTTCACTGATATGTTACAGATTTTAAAAGTATGTAAGAGAACCGCAGTATTTGAATCATTAGAATTCAAAGCTAAAATTTACTAGGATACTAATGAAGGGAGGTGTGGCTCTGAGTTTTGTTTACAACCTATTTACTAAGGCAGCTTAGCAACATTTCTAAACATCTCCAGCAGGCAAATATTGGTCATAACCTCTCTTACCCAACAAGTATAAAGGGCCAACCCTTACTCTCTGGGGGATGAAACAGGCCTGTCTGAGGGAAAACCAAAGATGTCTGGGTTAGAAGGAAATATTTTTCTAAGAGAATTCAACAATTTTTCCACCCTCACTTTGTTTTAGAGCTAACAGCCTTTACAACTACAGGGGTTCTAGGCAGCAGCAGTCAAAGGGGGGGAAAATGAATCATAGAAATCAGTCAGGCTCTTACTATGTAGTTATCTAATAACCCAAACCTTGAGCTGGAGGTAAATCTGAGATGCAGAATGACCTGCCAAAGCCCAGCCACCTTTCTTTGTCACCATCGAGGGAGCTACTGAAAGGATTAAAGGCAATCATGAAGCAAAGCACTTTCCCAAAAGCATAAAAAATCCATGGATCCATCTTTCATGTATACACACACCTCTTGATACACACAAAGGGTTTTAAACACTAAAAATGTTTATATTAATTTTCTGTCATTTTTGAAATTTTAAAATTAAAGTATTAAATTGTATTGATTTGTAAAACAAGAATATTTATGACTTTCTGTGCTTTTTAAAAAATAGAGTAATACAGGGCTGGCCAAGTGGCTCAGTTGGTTAAGAGCTTGCTCAAGAGTGTGAGCTGAGCTCTGAGCAACAGCAGTTCGATGCCCAGCCCAAGCTGAGCTGCCGCTGAGCTGCCAACAGGTGGCAGGATGGCTCAGCTAAAAAAAAAAATAGAGTAATACATACTTGTAAAAACTAAAATTAAATATAGAAATATATAACATAGAAAGTGACTGTCCCCAGTAATCCCATCCCCCAGAGATAACAATTTAACAGTTTAACTCCCAGAATTAACAGTTTAAACCCCAGAATTACAAAATCACAAGGGTGAGGATCCACAAAGGAAATGTGTAGAATGGAGCACCTTCTCTATCCCCACGCCCGCAACAACAGATTCAGAAAGACTCTTTACAATGTTCCTACAAGTAAGTGTTCAGGAGCCCCTGCTTGCACGAATCCTCTGACTAGAACCTGACTGCCTCCCAAGGGAGCACACTCCATCTTACAGCAGCTCTCATTCTAATACTGAGCAGCTGTTTGTTACCTTCCTGTCAGATCACCCTGGTTAAATGTCTCTGTTTTCAAATGTACACACATAAAATAAGAAATGAACGCAATACTCTGGGACAATCGTAATCCTCCTTCTTGACACTTTGCTTCTATTAACAGGGTCCAGATCACACAATGGACTTACACTGCACAATCTGTCAAATGAAGCCCCCCAAGTATTTCTCATGGTAACTGCTGTTAGACCATGTCACATCCAGCTACAGCAATACTTATTTTTGAAGTCATACGTGGAATTTTACACATATCAATGTTCAATACATCTTTATCAATTTACTCTATCCTGTCAGTCTAATAACTATTTTCGATTTCTATTTTGAAAAAAACAACACATTAACTATACAACTTATTGCCAACTTCAGGTCATATGTAGATATGCAGAGCAAGTCATCAATATTTCATCCATGTTATTAATAAAAATGTTGGATGATATAACACTACTCAGCTATAAAAAGGACTGAAATTCTGATATACGCTACAACCTGGATGGACTTTTGAGAACATTATGCTTAGTGAAATAGGATAAATATTGTATGATTACACTTAAATGGGGTACCCATAACAGGCAAATTCATAGGGACAGAAAGAAGAGCAGAGGTTCCCAGGGGATGGGTGGAGGAAAGTTATTGTTTAATTGGTACAGAGTTTGGGATGGATGATGAAAAATTTTAGGTGCAGACAGCAGTGATGGATTCACAACACTAAAAATGTACTTAATGTTACTGAATCATACACTTACAAATGGCTAAAATAAATACTATATTACCTATATTTTTACCACAATAAAGAAAAAAATGAATTAGCTATTGATTATGCTGTATGGAAAAAAAAAGCCAGTCTCAAAAGGTAACATACTGTATGAGTCCATTTATATACCATTCCTGAAATGACAATCTACAGAAATTGACAGATTAGTGGTTGACAAGGGGTAGGGAGCAGGGAGGAAAAAGAGGCATGGACACAAAAGGACAAAAGGAAGGATCCTCGTTGTCATGATACTGTCCTGTATCTTGACTGTGGCATTGGATACAGAAGCCGACACAAGTAAAATTGAGAAAATGAAATAACATCAGTGGATTTTATCAACGTCAATGTCCTGGTTGTAATACTGTACTAGTTTTGTAAAATGCTACCGCCGGGGGTGGGGGTGGGTGGGGGGCACGCTAGATCTCTGCAGTATTCCTTACAGCTGCATGTGAACCTATATAAGCACACCTCATCTGATTGTGCTTCTCTTTATTGCGTTTCACAGAAATGTGCAATTTCTACAAATTGAAGGTCTGTGGCACCCCTGCCTTGAGCATGTCTTCTGGCGCCATTTGTCCAACAGCACTTGCTCACTTCATGTCTCTGTCACATTTTGGTAATTCTTGCAATGGTTCAAACTTTTCATCATTAGTATAATTGTCATGATGATCATGATCAGTGATCTTTGATGTTAATACTGTAATTGTTTTGGGGTGTCATGAACTGTGCCCATAAAGGTGGCAAACTTAATTGGCAAATGTGTGTGTTCTGACTGCTCCACCAGCCAGCTGTTCTCTCTTTCCCTCTCCTCAGGCCTCCCTATACCCTGAGACACAACAATATTGAAATTAGGGCAATTAATAACCATACAATGGCTCTAAGTGTTCATGTGAAAGGAAGTCACACATGCTTTTACTTTAAATCAAAAGCTAGGAATGATTACTTAGCGAGAAAGGCATGTTGAAAGCCAAGAGAGGCCGAAGGCTAGGCCTCTTGTGCCAAACAGTCAAGTTGTGAATGCAAACAAAAAGTTCTTGAAGAAAATTAGAAGTGCTACTCTACTGAAGATACAAATAATAAAGGCACAAGCCCCATTGTTGATATGGAGAAAGTTTTATTGGTCTGGATAGAAGATCAAACCAGCCACAACATTCCCCTAAGCCAAAGCCTCATCCAGAGCAAGGCCCTAACTCTCTTCAATTCCATGAAGGCTGAGAGAGGTGGGGAAGCTGCAGAAGAAAAGCTTGAAGCTAGCAGAGCTGGTTCACGAGGATTAAGGAAAGAAGTCATCTCCATAAAAGTGTAAAGAGAAGCAGCAAGTACTGATGGAGAAGCTGCAGCAAGTTATCCAGAAGATCTAGCTAAGATCATTAACGTGGGTGGCTGGCTACACTACACAACAGATTTTCAATGCAGACGAAAACAGCCCTATACTGGAAGACGATGCCATCTAGGACTTCTACAGAGGGGAGAGATCAATGTCTGGCTTCAAAGCTTCAAAGGACAGGCTGACTCTCTTGTTAGGGGCTAATGCAGCTGGTGACTTGAAATTGAAGCCAGTGCGCATTGAAAATCCTAGGGCCCTTAAGAATCATGCTAAATCTGCTCTGCCTGTGCTCTCTAAATGGAACAACAAAGCCTGGTGACAGCACGGCTGTTTATAACATGGTTTACTGAGTATTTTAAGCCCACTGTTGTGTACTACTGCTGAGGAAAAACAGGTTCCTTTCAATGCACCTGGTCACCCAAGAGCTCCGATGAAGATGTACGAGATTAATGTTATTTTCATCCCTACTAACACAACATCCATTCTGCAGCACATGGATCAAGGAGTAATTTAGACTCACATCTAATTTTTTTTTATTATTATTAGTAGTAGTAGTTACAGATGTACAAAACAATGCAATAGTTATTTTTTTCACCCCTTACAAAGTGACTCCTCCCTCCCCTGCCCCCCCACACCCAATATCATACATATCTATTACAATTCCATTGACTCCATTCCCACACTATATTCCACATCCCATGACTATATATGTGTTAAATTATAGTTGACATAATATTGTTCAGTACAGTGCAGTGGTAAGGCCACTACATCATCCATGAAGTGATCTCCCTAAAAGGACATGCATCCATCTGTTCCCCTAAAAAAAAATATTTACAACCTTATTGATTATATTCCCTAAACTGTCTCTTCTGTCTCTGCAGTAGTATTGTAGTTATAAGTTTATGTTGCCTTGTCCCTTCCCCTTCTCCCATCCCCATCCCATCTAGCCCTCATCAGTTTTTTTCTTTGTGTCTCTAAGACTATTTCTGTTTACATTACTCATTTATTCAGTTCTTTAGATTCCACATGTAAGTGAGATCATATGATATTTGTCTTTCTCTGACTGACTTATTTCACTTAACATAATGTTCTCTAGGTCCATCCATATCGTTGCAAATGGTACAATTTCTTTCTTCTTTATAGCTGTGTAACATTCCATTATGTAAATGTACCACAGTTTCTTAATCCAGTCGTCTACCGATGGGCATTTCAATTGTTTCCAAGTCTTGGCTATTGTAAATAGCACTGCAATGAACATAGGGGTGCAAATATTTTTTCGAATTAGTGTCTTGGGTTTTTCAGGATAAATACCTAGGAGTGCAATTGCTGGGTCAAAAGGTAGTTCCATTTCCAGTTGTTGTTTTTTTTGTTGTTGTTGTTTTAAGATTTTATTGGGGAATTGGGGGAGGAGAACAGCGTTGGGGAATTGGGGAAGGAGAACAGACAAGTTGCTGTCTTTTTTGTTCTTCAATCTAGTTGTGGAGGATGTTGCTTCACTGGCCCATGTTGGTATCATCATTGCGCTCTTCCCGGATGAGGCAGATCGGTCTCCAGCCTCTGGATGTCGCTCACCGTGGCTATTGGCAGCTCACGCTGGTGGCCAGCCACTCACGCTGGCTGCCGGCCACTCACTGTAGCCTATGGCAGCCCACTGCAACAGGGGTTGCAGCCCACACCGTCACCGGAGCTCACACAGCCCAGCTCCAGGTGGAGCTGTTGTTAGCTGTAGAGGGCAGTGTCCCTGGACCTCATGTGTGAAATCCCAACCGGGGCCGCTGGCATCCCAAAACCAGCTCTTAACCAATGCATCACTCGGCCGGCCCAATTTCCAATTTTTTGAGATACCTCCATACTGACTTCCATAGTGACTGCACCAATCTACAATGCCACCAACAGTGCAGCAGGGTTCCCTTTTCCCCACAGCCCCGCCAGCACTTGTTGTTCGTTGATTTATTGATGATAACCATTCTGACCGGAGGACTCACATCTTATTTTTAAGAAATGCATCTTGTAAGGCTACAGCTGCCATAGGTAGTGATTTCTCTGATGGATCTGGGCAAAATAAATTGAAAAGATTCACTATTCTAGACGCCACTAAGAACATTTGGGATTCATGAAAACAGGTCAAAATAGCAACATTAACAAGAACTTAGAAGTTGATTCCAGCCCTCATAAATAAATGACTTGAGGGGTTCAAGACTTCAGTGGAGAAAGTAACTGCAGATGTGGCAGAAATAGCAAAAGAAGTTAGAATTAGAAGTGAAGATGGAAGATGTGACTGAATTATTGCAATTTCATGATAAAACTTTAACAGATGAGAATTTGCTTCTTATAAATGAGCTAAGAAAGTGGTTTCTTGAGATGGAATATGCTCCTGGTGAAGATGTTATAAAGATTATTGAGGGCTGACCGAGTGGCGCGGTGGTTAAGAGCTGGCTTGGGACGCCAGTGGCCCTGATTCGTGTCCCACATATGAGGGCCAGTGACACTACCCTCAAAAAAAAAAAAAAAAAAAAAGATCATTGAAATGACAACAAAGGATTTAGAATATTACATAAACTTAGTTGATAAAGTTTGAGAGGATCGACTCAAATTTTGTAAGAAGTTCCACCATGAGTAAAATGCTATCAAACAGCATCACATGCTACACAGAAATCATTCGTGAAAGTCATTCGATGCAGCAAACGTCATTGTTTTCTTATTTTAAGAAACTGCCACAGCCACCCCAACCTTCATCAACCACTACCCAGATTAGTCACCAGCCACCAACATTGAGGCAAGACCGTCCACCAGCAAAAAGATTATGAGTCACTAAAGGCTCAGATGATGGTTAGTATTTTTCAGAATTTTTTAATTAAGGTATGTACATTGAGTTTGAGACATAATGCTATTGCACACTTAGTAGACTACAATATAGGTGTAAACATAACTTTTATATGCACTGGGAAACCAAAAAACTCTCTTTATTGTGATATTCAGTTTATTGTGGTGTTGTGGAACCAAACCCACAGTATCTCTGAGATATGCCTGTAATTATCTCAAAATTAAATTTTTAATTTAAAAAATAATTAATTTTAAAATGCTGAACCAAGTGCCAATTGCTACCATTTTCCAACTGTCTACTACTATCATAGTCACTACAACTAGAACATTGCACCATTGGACACATGCAGTCTTCGGGTGTTTCGTTATATCGATAAGTCCACTTAATTATAAGAATTTAAAGTCATTTTTTTACAAGGAAACTATTTTTTTTTTTTTTGAGGGCAGTGTCACTGGCCCTCATATGTGGGATCCGAACCAGGGCGGCTGGCGTCCCAAGCCAGCGCTTAACCAACGCTCCACTTGGCCGGACCAAATTTTTTTTTCTTTTTACAAGGAAACTATTATAACCTGGATTCAACATGCAATACTTTAACTTTAAATTTTCCAAAAATAACTTAGTATAAAGCATCGTGCTGCCCAATTCATTTGCAATGTGCGCCACATATATAATTTAAAATAGTCTACAGCTATATTAATAAAAGTTTTAAAAAGGTAAAATTAATTTTTTTATTAGTTTCAGGTGGATAAAATTAATTTTAATATATATTTATTTAACACAATGTATCCAAAATATTATCATTTCAACGTGTAAATAATCCGATGTGTATTTTATACTTACAGTTCATCTCAATTCAAACTGTGCACATTTCAGGTTCCCTGTGGCTAGTGACTACCGTACTGCACAGCATGGACACAGCAGCTCACTCAACTACTAATTTCATGACCCCATGTGTAAAGAAAATTAGGGTGCTCTGCAACTATCACTTCCTCCTTAAAAATATTTATAACTTTTAAAGTCCATTTTTAACCATTTATTCTAGAAGGCTGCCTCTGTCATGAGTCTTGCTTTGGTCTGCAAATCTACCTTCTTCTCTTTTTCAGAACACCCATCTTTTTAATCTTTCAATACTCCTCCTATTTTGTAAGATTTCTCGAAGACCACAGATAATCTCATATGTGAATTCTGAGTACCATGCAGTTAATTTTTTTCTCTGGGATAACGCTAAGCTCCCTTATAGGCTCTTCACTCTTCTCAGACTTAGATTTTCCTTTATTAGTTTCCTTATCAGAAATGAGAATAAGAGGTAAGGAATTATGCTTTCATTCCATCTGTTTTAACATCATTAAATATGAATAGCAAGCCTACTTTTACCTATTCCTATTATTCCAATTTAAAAAAAATGTTTTTGTTGTCTTAGTAACATTAGAAGCCTCATCTCATTTTGAGCCCATTCTGATAATACTCTAAAGTCATTCTTGATTGTATATACTTCCTATTGGTCTTTTGGAAACTTGTGTTTTCAGTCTGAGTAAGGCAAGGAATTTCTTTTGTAGTATCAGTCTTTAAAGAATCCTCCAGTTCTTATTCATAATTTCCAATTAATATTATTAACTTGAGGGGTTTTTCATTCCTTCTTGGGACCACTTTCCAATTTAAAGCCTCTGGTGACAGAGTCCTATCTATTTTTGAATTTTCAAAATATAACTTTCAAAATAATTTTCCAAATTTTCTTCAGCAAGCATATTTTACCATATAATAAAAAAATTCTTAAAAAAGCAAGTAGATCCATTCTCTACCTTGTATGAAATTAAATTATCATTAAGTTTTATCAAGATTAAGTGGATGCGGGCCGACCTAGTGTCGCGTTGGTTAAAAGCTGGCTTGGGACGCCAGCTCTGAGCAGCAGGGCCCCGATTCAGATCCCATATGAGAGCCAGTGACACTGCCCTCTACAGATAAGATGGTGAACAACAGTTCCACCCTGGAGCTGGGCTGCTGGGAGTCGTCGCCAAAGGCTGCAGCCCCTCCTGCGGTAAGCTAGCTATCGTGAGTGGCAGCCATCCAGAGGCCGGCGAGTGACTGCCTCACCCGGGGAGATCGCAATGATGATACCAACATGTGCCAGTGAAGCAACGTCCTCCGCAACTAGACCGAAGAACAAAAGGACGGCAACTTGTCTGTTCTCCTTCCCTGGTTCTCCAATGCTGTTGCCCTCCCCTAATTCTCCAATAAAATCTTAAAAAAAAAAAAAAATTAAGTAGATGCTCCAATTTCAGCCAAATAGGACTAAATTCTGCCCCCACAATACACACACACACACACACACACACACACACACACACACAGCATAATATATAGCAGATACCATCAACTGAGTGCCTATGAAGCACTAACCTATGCTTTTCATACATTTCCTCATTTTATCTTTACAACAGCCTTAGGGAGATTGTATCCATCTCATCTTATACTTGAGGAGACTGATGATTAGAGAGATAAATGTGGCTTGTCCAATGTCACCAAAGGAGGATTTTGAAACCCAGTCTGGCATTTTCAGCCTGTGCACTTTCCAATCCTCTCTTATCTTTCTTTCCATACTCCTTACACATGTTCTGTTTGTTTATTTATTTAATTTTTTCCCCATTTAATATTAATCGGATAGACATGCTCTTACTGAAAGATTACACTGATATTAAACCCACTAAATGTGGAAAACAGTCAACGGGCAATCTGGTATCACGCATGCTCTCTCCTGTAATTTAATCAAGATAAGAATACATTTAATAGCCCTCATTTGCTACTATTAGAGATGGAACATATGATAGCTATTTAAATCATTCTCACAATCTAGTTAAACCAGTTATGAATTCTTTGAATACCCAAATTCCTTTTGAGGGAGGGTAAAATAAACACATAATCAAAATGTTATGTACAAGGGCCGGCCGAGTGGCTCAGTTGGTTAAGAGCTCGCTCAAGAGTGCGAGCTGAGCTCTGAACAACAGCAGTTCGATGCCCAGACTGAGCTGAGCTGCCACTGAGCTGACAACAGGTGGCAGGATGGCTCAGCTAAAAAAAAAAAAAAAAAAAAAGTTATATACAGAATCTTGCAATACGAGGTACAAATGTTTCTTACATTCTTGGTGCGGGGGCACGCTTAGAGAGTGTTCCAGAAACCAACAGCATTTAGCAGTCATGGCTTCCCTGCTCAGTCAGGTTCCCAAAGGAATTAAAGGATTTCATTCATTTCACCAGATCCTATCACATGTGACCTAATTAATAGTGCTTTATTTATTCCACTTACCTGTCTTTGTGTATCAACAATTCCATTTCGATTTTTTTAAAAATATGACTTACTGTCTTTATGACAGGCATTTAAAAAAGCTGAAAGAAACTGAAAAAGACACACAACTATGTTCTTTGGGAAAAGATTCTCTGAGTTATCAGATTGAAAAATAAATGGATAATAAATTCATAATGAAGTAAAAAAAAAGGTATAAAAATACAGCGCTACTCTTATAACTCAACAACAGAAAGACAACCCAATTTAAAAATGAGCTAAGGATCTGAATAGGCACTTCTCCAAAGAAGATACAGAAATGTCACATGTAAGTATGTTCAACATCATTAGTCATTAAGGAAAGGCAGATCAAAACCACAAGATACTACTTCACACCCATAAAGATGACTAAAATTAAAAAGACAGACAATAATAAGTGTTAGTGAGGATGTAGGGAAATTGGAACTCTCACATCTTGCTGATGGGATTGTAAAATGGTGCAGACACTTTGGAAAACAGTTTGGCAGTTCCTCAAAAAGTTAAACTACAATTATCCCATGGCCCTGCAATTCTATTACATATATACCCAAGAGAAATGAAATGTTCGCAAGAAACCTATACAAGAATGTTCATGGGCCAGCCGAGTGGTGTGGTGGTTAAGCACTGGCTTCAGAAGCCAGCGGCCCCGGTTCAGGTCCCACATGTGATACTGCCCTCAAAAAAAAAAAAAAGAATGTTCATAGCAGCATTATTCCTATTAGTCAAAAATGGAAACAACCCAAACATCCATCAACCATTGAATGGATAAATAAAATATGTATATCTGTACAATGAAATAGTGTAGATTAAATAATGCAATAAAAAGCAATGAAGTTGCATGCTACAACATGGATGATCCTTAAAAACATTGTTAAGTGAAAGAAATCAGTCACAAAAGGCCATGTATTGTATGATTCCATTTAAGTGAAATGTTCAGATCAGGAAAATCCATAGATATAAGGCAGTAAATTAGTGATTGCCAGGGCATGGATGTAGGGAGGAGTAGCGAGTCACTGCTAATGGCAATGGGTTTCTTTCATGAAAATGTTCTGGAATTAGTGCAGAACTCTGTGAATATACTTAAAATCACTGAACTGTAGACTTTAAAAGGATGAATGTTAAGGTATGTAAATTATATCTCAATAAAGTTGTTATTAAAAAGAGAAAAGAAGGGCCGCTGAGTGACACGTTAAGAGATGGCTTGGGATGCCAGCGGCCCCAGTTCAGATCCCAGATATGAGGGCCAGTGACACTGCCCTCTACAGCTAAGATGGTGAACAACAGCTCCACCTGGAGCTGGGCTGCTGTGAGTCCCTGGGATGGCATGGCTACAGCCCTTGCTGCAGTGGGCTGCCATAGGCTACAGTGAGTGGCCGACAGCCAGCGTGAGTGGCTGGCAGCCAGCAAGAGCTGCCAATAGCCGTGGTTAGTGACCATCCAGAGGCCGATGACCAATCTGCCTCACCCGAGAGGGGAGCAATGATGATACCAACATGGGCCAGTGAAGCAATGTCCTCCACAACTAGACTGAATAACAAAAGGACAGCAACTTGTCTGTTCCCCTTCCCTATTCCCCAATGCTGTTCCCCTCCCTGAATACCTCAATAAAAAATCTTTAAAAAAAAAAAAAAAGAGAAAAGAAGAGATTCCTATCCTTCGACACTGAAGTTAAAGACATCAGTAGCCTTTCAATATCCTTTCTGTGGGTGCTCGTTGACAAGAATATTTAGAATAAAGGATTCTACGTCTGAATGACTTAGTAAGTTTTATTTTCTCACAGGCTTGTTCTCTGTACATCCTTGATTATTACTTTTTGGCCATTTAAAAAGGATGAGAAATTGGTTTTTCCTTTTGAATACTCTGAAGAGAAATAAATACAACCAAACATACCAGTAAAAGAAAATCATAGCTGTTTTCTGAGTTCAGAAAACAAAAGACTCTCTGAAAATAGATAAAAAGAAACTTCAGAGGTAGTGTATGTTTCAAAACCAATAAGTGAAAAACCAAAATCTGGATGGCTAACAGAGCCCTTAAAATGAGATTCTATAAGTATAATATTCACATATTCATAAATTGGCACACTCGACAAATATTAAATATTGCATTCAAATAAAACAATCTGTTCTATGTGAGACCTGAAGTAACTTAGTTCCAATTCCATTTCCTGGATGAGAAAAGGTAGTATGATTTTCATCCAGATTCTAAAAATAAAAAATAAGATAAATTTCCAACAATTATTCCAAAACACCACTACCATCATCTAACACCATCAGTCAGTTCTCTTTCAGTTACGAACAGAGCAAAGCCAATGTGAAGCTGTTTAAACGCTATGGAAATATATTTATTGGCCAGATGTGGATGACCAGAGGTGGGAGTGGGCTTTAAGGCCAATTAATGCCACAGCTCTGCAAGGTCTCCATCGACCCAGGCTGTACCCATCTTTAATCTCATTGGCTGATTCCTTCTCTGGTTTTTAAGATAGCACCTAGCAGCAGCAAGCCTCTCTGTATTCATGAAGTAGAAGACTGGAGGTTCCGTTATCCACAGTCCTATCCTTCAGATGACTGGGCCAGGTTAGAGCATGTGTCCATCCCAGAAGCAGTTACTGCTCCCAGAGGAATCCCAGGAACAGACTGGTTTAGCCTTGAACTCCCGAATCAGTCACTGGCAAGTGGGATGGACTTAGCAGGTTTGGCTTAGACCAGTGGCTTTTTAACTTTTTCAACCTCAAGACATAATAAGGAATACTTTACCTCAAGACTCAGTATACACAAAAATACACATATACATATACACAGACAAGTTAAGAAACATTTTATGAAATACTGCTTATCCTTGACATGCACAATGCACTCTGATTTTTTTTTGTATTACACTTTTTTTTAAGTTGGTTTTCCCCTCTACTAAATTGACTTTATGACCCTTTAATAGGTCATGTCTAGCAGTTTCAAAATCACTGGCTAAGGCTAATCAGAGCTCACACATGAGGCCAGGGTCAAGCGCAGACACCACATTGGGCGTGCACGTGGGGGAAAGGTGAGGTAGTGATTGAGGAGTCGGCACTACATCCCTGAACATCGCCCACAGTGCACTTCTGCATGCATGATCTCACATGATCTTACAGAAGCAGCACTGGAAAATCCAAGTTTTGTCTTCTCATTTTGAAATGATGTTAAGACTTGTTTAGGATTAAGAGGTCACATTCAGAACGGTTCGCATGGATGCATTCTCCACAAAGCACCTATGGGGTATGGCCATTGTGTATGATTAAAAAAGACTAATAGAATAAATACTGAAAGGAGGCAGAAAATACGTAGTTAGAGCAATGGTTTTCAACCAGGGGTGATATCTGGCAATGTCCGAAGACATTTTTTGGTTATCACAACTGGGGAAGGTACCACAACTGGTATCTAATGGATGGAGGCCAGGGACTCTGCTAACATCTTCCAATGCACAGGACAGTCCTCCAGGCACCAAGAACAATCTGCTACACAATATCAGTAGTACCAAGGCTGAGAAACTCTGAGTTGAGAGTATTACCACCTATGGTCTTGTTAGTCCATTCAAAGTCCAAATGCCGCTATGCAGTATGAAAATGTTAGATGCATCTGGACCATCTGTCCCAGTTTGAATTGGAAATGGAAAACGGAAGAGAGCAAACAAGACATAGAGTCTGCCTTATTCAGAGTGGTAGCTGGTCTGCATCCCAAACTTACTTGTTTGTGGGTTGATTTCTTTTTTAAAAAGAAGTCTAAAAAGCATTTTTCTATCACTTCTCTATATAATGCAATTATTTAATAAGAAAGATCTGTCAGAGTACATTTGGGGTTGCAGACTTTTGCTTTTCTGAAGTGATTATGAGAGCTAGTACAATACAAGGAACTGCAACCACCACACAGTATTGCAGGTGAGAGGAAGAAGCAGTCTTTCCAGGCCCACCAGGTGGGGGCACTGGAATAAAGATAAGGCTTCATCCCACTACTCACCTGACATGTAGTTTTTCTAGTATTTCTTATCTTTGCTAGAAACTTCATGTGTTCTCCAAAACAGTATACAAATAATTTCAGTCACTCCATAATATCCAACAGCTCGTGGGGTTTAATAACACAGAAATATCTTTTTTCTATACCTATCATTACACCCCTACTCTCAACAGGACATCTCAAGGGAAGAAAAAGGAAATGAGATGAGTACCCGCAAACTGCTGTTGAAACCAGACCAAACCCTTGTCTCATATGCTCCCTCCCTCTCACTCACCACGCTTCACAGCAGCAGCCATTGCTGTTCCTCCATGGGGCCCTCATTCACCGTCCCAAAGCCCCATCCTGACCCCCAGCCAGGGCCTTTTCACTCATTTCCTCTACTGAGATACTCTTCACCTTATCACATGGATTTCTCCTTGTCTTTAGGGCTCAGCTTCAGTATCCTGACCTCCGAGACGCCTTCTCTGACTACTCAAATCTAAATTAACCCTGAAATCACTCTCTACCATATCAAATTTCCCATGGTTTTTAACTACTCGGCACCTCTCAATAGCCTTTTTGTTTGGAGAATTCTCATCTCATACAATTTCTCATCTCATAATTGCTGTCTCCCCAAGACGAAAGTCAGAAATACACTTTGGCAGTCTCTCTTGAAAACAGGGAGCAGGTATTGAGTATGTGAAAACAGGAAGCAGGTATGAGTATGTGACCTCGGTTTTGCTATCCTAACACATCCACATGACACTTCAATTAGGAAGTAGGTGATGTAACAGAGGCTCCGTATGGAATCTATTCGGAAGAACATTTCAGATACCAGCTTTCTTTCAGAAGCAGAAACGGCCAAGATCCTTGCAGTTGCATCTCATACTCAGCATAGTCAGTGCAAATTCTAACACCTATTCCCAGTGGCAAAAGCAGCCTCGTGATATAACACGGGCACTGCTCCTGGCTAAGTAGACTCCAAAGGTTCTGTGAGCTACCTAACAACAAAAGTTTTGGGGTTGTTTTTGCTTTAACTAGAATGGGTTCTGCCACTTGCAGCTAAGATATCTGATTCCTTCTTCATAAATGTCTCATCAGATTCTTACTGTCTGATATTTTCTTGTTCATTATTTTATTTATTGGCTATCTCTCTCCACAAGAATATAAACTCCATGAGGGCAGGGATATTGTCTACCATGTTTATCCCTGTACACCCAGGATTTAGAATAGTGCTGCACATACAAGAGGCATTCAATAAAAATTCAAAAAAATTCTACTGCTTCGTAACTATATACTTAGGAGCCAGGCAGAAGAAAATTAAAATAGTTCTATAATAAAGATCTAGAAAGAATCAATGTGAACTGGAGAGGTGAGAGAGGCCTCCGAAGAAGATGAAACTTGAGTATTGAGAAGATGGACTATGAGGCAGTAGTTTGCAGGCATTTCCAGCAGACTCTGCCTAGCCGACTCTTCTTCTACTTTAATAAATCTTCCTTCTCTGATGTATGCTACAACATGGATGGACCTTGAAAACATTATGCTAAGTGAAATAAGCCAAACACAAAAGGACAAATATTGAATAATTCTACTTATATGAGCTACCTAGAAAAGGCAAATTCATAGCAGAAAATAGAGTATGCTTACTAAGAGCTTTAGGGGAGGGAAAAAAGGGGAGATATTATTTAATGTTACTAAGTTTTTGTTGGGGATGGTGAAAATGTTTTGGGTCTAGACCAGAGGTTGGCAAACTTTTGAGATGGAAGAGCCCTCATGGGTCAGCAAACTGTGGCTCATGAGCCGCAGGCTCTGAAGTAATATTGAAAATGAAAATAAAACTATCATAGTTTCATTTATAAAATTTTTAAAGGATATTATTCACATAATGGTGATAATGTAAAAACATATTTATGGCTCTCGAATAATTTTTAAATTGTTGTGAGGGACAGGATTGGCTCTTCCAGGGGTTTGCAAACTTTTGAGATGGAACGTACCCAAAGAGCCGCATGTGGCTCACAAGCTGCAGTTTGCCGACCCCTGGGCTTGACAGTGGTGATGGTTATACAACATTGTAAATATATTTAATGCCACTGAATTGTAAACTTACAAATGGTTAAAATGACAAGTATTATGTTATTATGCTATATGTCATGTATACTTTTCTGCAATTAAAAAACAGAAAAAAGAAAAAAAATAAAATAATAAAAAATAAGGGCCGGCCGAGTGGCGCGGTGGTTAAGCGCTGGCTTGGGAAGCCAGCGGCCCCGGTTCGGTCCCACATAAGAGGGCCAGTGACACTGCCCTCAAAAAAAATAAATAAATAAAAATAATAATAATAATAATAATAAATAAATCTTCCTTCTATATTAAAAACAAAAGAAAGAAAAGATGGACTGTGATAACCTTTCTACAGGAGTATAGAAGAGATACATGCCTTCTAAAGGATGAGCACAAACAAATAGCACAGGGAATAAGTGTGGGAAACAGGATTAAGGAAAAATGTGTTGAGCTCAGTGGGAAATTTCTTAAATATGCAAGATGGGCAAGATTATGAATGGCTCTGAATGCCAGGCTTGGGAATCTTGTATTTGATGATATTTCAAGATCACCAATCCTCAGTAAGCACTTTCATCTGTTCTTTATAGATGTTATCTGCCATGTAAAACTACAACAGCTACCCACACACTTTCTACGGTACTCTCTCCCTGAACATTGGTGTTCTATATTTATCTGTTCAAGCTGAGAGACTACTAGAGAAAGAGATCCTAATAATTAATCCTCTCGTAACCAAGCAAACACCCAATTTAAAGATAAAAATCTACTACCAAAATGTCCTTATCCTCAAAGTCAAATTTGTTTCAATTCCATTTACCCCCTAGTCTTACATTGGTACTAGGTACATAAACTAGAACTTCGAGGAAAGAATTTTGTTCTATATTAAAGTAACAGTCACTCGAAACATAGAATCGATTTTATAAAGACAACTCTTCAGATAAAGTCTTCTAAGAATCCAGCAAATCCTGTAACTGACAATTACAAAGACCACATAATTATATTTTATGGTCTTACATGAATCAGAGGGACCTTCGAAAGACTCTTTATGTTGCTGGTTTTGGAAAACTATCTGACTGTAATTATTTAATACTATTAAATATACACGTATCATATGTATATGTCTTTTGAATCAGCAAGCCCACGCCTGATGCTTTATCTCACAGAATAAATGTGACAGCACGAGATGATTACCACAGTGTTCACAGTGAAACAAAAAATGGAAGACAAGGGGGCCGGCCGAGTGGCCTAGCTGGCTAAGAGTTGGCTTAGAGCATGAGCTCTGAGCAACAGGGCCGCCGGTTCGATTCCCACATGGGCCAGTGAACGCTATGCCTGAGTTGTCGCTGAGCTGCCAACAGGTGACAGGATGGCTCAGCTGGTGTAATAACAAGATTGCCTGTTCAGGGCCGGCTGAGTGGCGCATTGGTTAAGCGCTGGTTTTGGGATGCCAGCGGCCCCGGTTCGGATCCCACATGAGGGCCAGTGACACTGCCCTCTACAGCTAACAACAGCTCCACCTGGAGCTGGGCTGTGCGAGCCCCGGTGATGGTGTGGGCTGCAGCCCCTGCTGCAGTGGGCTGCCATAGGCTACAGTGAGTGACCCGCAGCCAGCGTGAGCGGCTGGCAGCCAAGCGTGAGCTGCCAATAGCCGCGGTGAGCGACATCCAGAGGCCAGCGACCGATCTGCCTTATCCGGGAAGAGCGCAATGACGATACCAACAGTGAAGCAACATCCTCCGCAACTAAACTGAAGAACAAAAAGACAGCAACTTGTCTGTTCCCCTTCCCCGATTCCCCAACGCTGTTCCCCTCCGCCAATTCCCCAATAAAATCTTTAAAAAAAAAAAAAAGATTGCCTGTTCGATGGTGGGCTATGCCTATCCGCAACTAAGACTAAACTCGGCACCTTGAGCTGAGCTGCTGCCCGGATGGCTCAGTGGATAGGGTGTGCACTCTTAAAAACAAGGCTGCTGGTTCAACTCCCGCATGGGATCGTGGCTACGCCCACCCACAACTAAGATTGAACACAGCATCTTGAGCTTAGAGGCCACAAGCTGCCTATAGGAAGCCAGATGGAGACTTGCACCCTCAACAACGAAGGTTGAAGAACAATGACTTGGCTGGTCCCCTCCGCAATTCCCCAACACTGTTCCCCTCCCCCAATTCCCCAATAAAATCTTTCAAAAAAAAAGGAAGACAGAATAAATGTCCATCAACAACAAGGAATTGGCTAAATAAATAAAGGAACAGTTGCACTATGGAATAACTGCATGTGTAATGGCATATGTTATACAGCCATTAAGTAAATAATTTAGAGCTATACTGGTCTACTTAAAAGACGTTCTACTGGGCCGGCTGAGTGGCACGGTGGTTAAGCGCTGGCTTGGGAAGCCGGCGGCCCCAGTTCAGGTCCCGCATGTGAGGGCCAGTGACACTGCCCTCAAAAAAAAAAAAAAAAAAAAAGAAAGAAAAGACGTTCTACTAATTGTTATCAGGTGAGAAAAACAAGATGAAGAAAAGAATGCATAATATGATCCAGTTACATAAAACAAACAAACAAAAAACAACTATGCATACGCATGTGAGCCTGGAGGAGGGTGTGAATGCATTGATGGCAGACAAAAAATAGAAAGGATGATGATTCAAGTATGAGGGAACTATGGAAAGATATACAGTGTACAACACGGTTACCTTAGAGCAACATGACAAAAAAGAGGAAAGGGAATTAGGCAAGAAATGAGGAAAGAAATGTAAATTCATGGTTATAGAAAAATAAATGTGTAGACACAAAAATTAAAATTTTTAAATACAAGTATGAAAAATTTTTTTAAAGCGTTATTAGAAACCAGCTAATCTAACCTTCCAGATAATCCAAAGATTCATTTGTTCAACACCAAGTGCCTATTTTGTGCAATGAACAGGGACAGGGGTTGATATCTCCTTTCCAAAAACAGACCTAGCAACAAAGCATCTAGTCCCGAGCATGCCCATTCCATATTAAAACTGATATTATGAGAGAAAATTCTTTCATGTGGTTAGCTGAAATTTGCTTCTTCACAAGGAGAAGGAATGAATCTAATCTAACCTCCATCCACATAACTGTCTTCAGGTATTTTCAAGACTAATATTTTATTCACTTAGCAACATTTACAGGTAGCTCCTTACTTTCATACATAATATAGCCGTCAAAATATGTCTACGAGTGGATGTGTAGACTCAGACTTAAGGGATTTAAATGTTTAAAAATAACAAACTGAGGGCCAGCCGAGTGGCAGAGTGGTTAAGAGCTGGCTTGGGACGCCACGGTCCCGGCTTGGATCCCATATGAGGGCCAGTGACACTGCCCTCTTTAAAAAAAAAAAAAAAAAAATGACAAACTGAAAAAAAATTGCAACTCAAACTCAGATCATAAAGGGTTAGTTTCCCCATAGCAAAGAGCCCCTACAAATCACAAAGAAAAAGATCAATATTGCTATAAGGGTTAAGGGATAGGAGTTCTAGTGCACAGCAAAAGGATAAAGTTCTTTTATCCTTTAAAAGCAAAAGTTCTTTTTTTTAAAATGTTCAACTTCACTCATTTAATACAAACTAAATCTATACTGAGATACCATTTTTTCACCAATCAGACCTAGACCCAAAAGTCTGATAACACATTGTGTTGGCAAAGATGTAAGCACAGTAATTCTTATACCTTCTGCTTTTAGGAACACATTCTTTAGACTCACAAGGAGCAATGATGAATGCACAAGGTTATTCACTGTAGCAATGAGAATAAGTAATAGCAAAAGAATGGAAACAAATGTGTAACAGAGAATTGATTTTTTTTCAAGTATAATACATCTACACACCTTTATGAAAAAAAATCACAAGCTATGAAAACACCAGATAGCAATTCTAAAAAAAGAGTTCATATTATATAAGACAATTATTTCTTAATATTCTTGGTTACCAGATCGATAGATTGAAGGATGGGCTTTCTGAAAGCCTAAGAAGAATCTGACAGTTTTCACTAAAATGACAGAAGGTCTCTTGAAGACAGCATCTCAAAGAGATGGACTTTTTTTTTTCTTTTTAGAGGGCAGTGTCACTGGCCCTCATATGTGGGATCTGAACCGGGGCCTCTGGCGTCCCAAGCCAGCTCTTAACCACCACGCCACTCAGCCGGCCCAAAGAGATGGACTTCTAAAGATGCTTTAAATAACCTTGTTGTAAATTGTGGCTGTTACCTGTAAGTGTATAAGACCATGATCAGGGCAGTAACCAACTCTGTCCACACAATAACACACTTACAGAAGGCTTATCAGGTGAGTATTGGTGGGTTTTATTTTTCTTTTTCTTTTTCAATTTTCCTGAAACTTGTTTCAAGGGGAAACGTGGTTTAATGTTTCAAACTCTTAAATATGCAACCAAAAAAATCTATTTTGAAAATTATATTGTATACACAAACAATGATACAGCCACTCTTTGGAATATCATGCTATCCTAAAATGTTCATAACAAGTTCGTTAAATATTTGGTAAAGGAAGAAAAATATTGTTATACAGTTTTATGGTGTATATATAAAGATGAACAGAGCTTTTATCAAAAGCAAGAAGACGCCATAAAAAATGTCTGAAAAAAATTACATGAAAATGTTAACAATGGTTGTCTGTAAGTAGCATTTTCTTCTTCCTTCCATTTTTCTGTATATCTTAATTTTTCTATGATAAAGGTTTAATATATAATTATAGATAAGTAAAAGATTTTAAAATGGATAATTCTGAATGTGTTAGAAAAAAATAAGAATCATAACATCAAACACATGAAAGAAAACTAAGTTTATCTTTGTTCTCTCTGACAAATTTGCCTTTAAAAACATACTTGTAAAACAAAGTCTGAACCTCTACCTTCCCCTCAATTTTGCTGTATCTTAAATTGCTATAAAAAATAAAATCTTAGTTTAAAAAAATCTAGAAGGTAAACATTTTCTGAAGACAAAAGTGACAGAACACTTTCATAAATTAAGCTTTCATAAAACAACAGGACTTTTTCTCCAATGTCCAAAAGTCCTGCAGAAAGAAATATTGCAGATTTTAGTTAAAATGTCACTCAAGAAAGTAACACACACTCTCTAATGAAAGAGAAACAGATTTTTTTCTCCGTTTCTTAATTGTTTTCCAGGAAGAAGTGACAGCTTTCAGTACAAGTTACTGTATCCTCTGACCTCTGTGATTCAAATCCCCAAACAAAAATGTTATTATGATTACCTGCCCCCAAGATTAACTTGGAAAAATTAACTCTGGCTATCATACATTCAACTGTAATTGCACTGAAATTTTACTTGTAAAAATACTTAAATTTACTGGCAGTAAACACATAATGCAATATATAGATGATGTATTACAGAGTTGTACACTTGAAACCTATGTAATTTTGTTGACCATTGTCACCCAATAAACTTTACTTAAAAAATACTTAAATTTTTGGCCAGCCGAGTGGCTCAGTTCGTTAAGAGTTGGCTTAAGAGTGCAAGCTCTGAGCAAAGGGCCACCGGTTCGATTCCCACATGGGCCAGTGAGCGCTGCACCAGAGTTGGGCTGTCGCTCAGTAGCCAACAGGTGGCAGGATGGCTCAGCTGGTGTAACAACAAGACTGCCTGTTCAATGGTGGGCTATGCCCACCCACAACAGAATAAAGCAGCAACTGAGATCAAGAGGGGAAGGCAGTATCTAGTTCAAGAGAAGTCATACACCTTTTTAGTTATAATGAACCAGTATGCTAAACTGGCCTATCCATGTTAATATTTATACAGAAAAATGTCCCCATAAACCCATTTTAGTCTGCAAATAAAATGTACAAATTCCATTTCACATTACTTTCCACAGATCTTAAAACTGACAATGATGTCCCTGTGAGAATAACTACACTACAAAACATACACTTAACCATAAATATTGCTGAGTTCCTCATAAGGAGCTTAAGAGAACAGTTATTTCAAGTTGCAATTAACAATGACAGTCCCAAATTGA
Source organism: Aselliscus stoliczkanus (assembly GCA_033961575.1). Classification (NCBI taxonomy): domain Eukaryota; kingdom Metazoa; phylum Chordata; class Mammalia; order Chiroptera; family Hipposideridae; genus Aselliscus; species Aselliscus stoliczkanus. The sequence continues at coordinate 134,442,531 of CM066729.1, forward strand.
TTTGTTTATATGGATTGCAGATTATTTTCCTTTCAACCAACATGAAATGCTTCTTTTTCAGCCTCAATAGCAAATCTTACCATTATCCCCACTTACAGAAAACAGTGCCTAGAAAAAGCAGTAATGCGTCACTAAATAGCCAGGCATCAGACAGGTACAAAAACACTGCAGCAGATATTAGAAATAATCACAGGATGACCACTAAAATAAAAATTAAAAGCTCCTTCCATAGAAAGGATGTGCACAGATGGGGAAATACATACACTGGAAAGTGGATCTTTAAAGACGTGTACACATCACTTCATTCAACAACTACTTGAGCGCCTGTGTGTTAGGCCTTCTTTTAGGTGCTATAGATTCTACGGCAAAGAAAATGTTCCTGCTGTAATGGAGGGACAGGAAGGGAGGGGAAGTCATACACAAACATACGATATGTTGGAAATGCCAAGAAAAATAAAGCTGAGTACACAACGGAGAAAGGGAGTGTTCAGTAGATGGGGAAAGACTGCATTTTTATGTAGGCAGGTTGTGCAAGATACTTGAGCAGACCTGAGAGATAAGAAATAAGCAGACTTGCACGTATTCAGAAGAGGATTCTAATTATAGAAAGATGCAAAGATCCTGTGGGGTCGGGGCAGGTCTGGCATGTGTGGGGAACAGCAAAGAGGTCAGTCTCACAGTCACGGAGTGGGCAGGGGGAAAGTGGCAGCATGGGGGTCAGGCGGGGAGCCAAATGTTCAGCCGTGGAGAGCTGGCTGGTATCAACTGATGAGCAGATTGTTATACATTCTAGAACTTTGAATCCCATCGTGGGAGTCATTATACCACAGAAATGGGCAAATGCTAAACATCAGAGGCTTTCCCGCTCCGGAGACCCAGTTTACCAGCACACTGCTGCCTGTATGCCACTTTATGTACAGATGGACCACATAAGGACGTTTTGCTCAACAACGGACCATAAAAAGGACGGTGGCCCCATGAGATTATAATGGAGCTGAAAATTTCCTATTACCAAGTGATGTCATAGCCATAATACCATCACAGCACAACACATTACCTCCCTGTGTGCGGTGATGCTGGTGTAAACACACCTACTGAGCTACAGTCCTATAAAAGTAGGGCACGCACAATTAGGTACAGTGTATAATACTTGATAATAAAGACTATTACTGGTTTATATATTTACTATACTATACTTTTTGTCATTATTTTAGAGTGTGCTCTTGCTACTTATAAAAAAAGTTTGCTGTAAAGTAGTATGCTGGGTTAGGCAGACAGCAACCTCATACATCTCATATTTACCACGTCTCTTGATTGCATCATCTTCTCTTGTGCTTGATTTAATCTCGTGTTGTTTTGTTCAGTAACATGCTGTACAGCTTGGTAGCCTAGAAGCAGTAAGCTTTGCCATCCAGCCTAGGTGTGTAGTAGGCTACATCATACAACCTAGGTGTGTCTAGTCTACACCATACAGCCTGGGTGTGTAGTGGGCTGTACCATCCAGCCTAGGTGTATAGTAGGCTACACCATCCAGCCTAGGTGTGTAGCAGGCTGTACCATCCAGGTTTGTGTAACTCCTGACTGTGATGCTTGCATGACAAAACTGCCTAAAGATGCATCCTTCAGCACACATTCCCATTGTTAACAGCACATGCCTGTACTTTGTCTTTTACTCTGAGATCAAAAGCTGTTGGAAGGGGAGTCTTCTGACTTGTATCATCAAGCCCACTGCTTGAGTTCTGACCATAAAGAACAAAGGACAGAAGCAGGGAGACCTAATTTGGAGGCTGTGGATATAATCCAGGTGAGATATGTTGGTGGTCTAAACCAAAGTGCCAGTGGTGAGAAGGGAGAAAAACTCCAATTCTGGATATGAAGAGCTGTTCTGATTTGAATCAGTATGTGGCAATAGTAAACAAGCTTCCTGCCTACAACTCAATGATATCCAGTGCTAACTTAAATACTCGTATGTCATTCCTGGTTCTGAATCAAGACTGCAAGCTGGATTTATAAAGAGCTTCAAAAGCACAAAGAACCATGTAGACCTTAGATGTATATTATAGATCTTGAGCTATTAATGATTCCATTATCATTTCAAGTGATAAACACCTTTTTATATTAAGCACCTGCTTATATAAAGCACGCAGGGGGTACATAAAAATCTATAATCCAAGTCCTCAACCTCAAGGAGGTTACAACCTGAAATCTAAACTAAATCATTCATATAAAAAAGATACAGATTCAAGGCAGTGAAAGTAAAAGGTGTGTGGTAGGGCTAATGAATATTCTATACATTGTGGGAAGGGAGGAAAAAAAATCACTGAACAGATGAGACTTGAGTTACGCCTTCAGGGATGGATAGTGTGAGATTGTGAGCGAGGAAAGAAAGGAACAAGGAAGGGCCTTTCAGGCAGCGAATCTGCCAAGTAAAGGAGCTGGGAGAGAGGCAGGAATGCGCTTGGTGGTTGGGGACTAGCCGAGGCGTTCAGGAGTGCTGGGAGTGGGGGTTACATGCAGAGACGCATGACTGAGCTCCCACTTCCATCACTTACTAGCTCGGACACATTATTTGGAACCCTGCAGCCTCTATTCCCCTCAGCAGTGGCAGTTACAGTAGGACTAAATTAAATGAAATCACGCATGTATGGGACTTCACATAACCTGGAGGTTAGTAAGCAGTCACTGGTGATCAAAAAGAACACTATAATTAAAGGGAGAAAGGTAGATTGGAACTCAATTATAGAAGGCCTTGAATATCAGACCAAGGAATTTGCATTAAATCCTACAGATAGAAGCAAGCAAAAGTTTTGTGTGAAAAATGATTTCATAAGTGAAATTTTAGAAAGATAAATCTGGCAGGAAGATACAGAAATGACTGATTGCACAGGAAACACTGAAAGTTGAGTTGCTATTTAGACAAAAGTCCAAACACATGATTAAGAATTTAAACAAGGGTAAAAGGTGGTGACAGTGGAAACACAAAGTTCAACATAAGTGAAATGAGAAAGGTAGGCACCAACGAGGATTTATTGTAGTTAATAAATAAAAGGGTAAGATACTGAACTGTACACTTAAGAAATGATTAGGATGGTAAATTTTATGTTATATGTATTTGACTTTTTTTTTTTAAAGAATAGGAAAGGGGTGGCTGGAAGGTTCAGATGGTTAGAGCACGTGCTCTTAACAAGGTTGCTGGTTTGACTCCCACATGGGATGGTGGGCTGCACACATCCCCCCTCCCCCCAAATAGATTGAAAATGGAGACTGGGGCCGGCCGAGTGGCGCATTGATTAGGAGTTGGCTTGGGACGCCAGCTCTGAGCAGCAGGGCCCCGGTGAGGATCCCACATGAGGGCCAGTGATGTGCCCTCTACAGCTAAGATGGTGAACAACAGCTCCACCTGGAGCTGGGGCTGTGAGTGGCCGGCTACGTCGTAGGCTGCAGCCCCTGCTGCAGTGGACTGTCGTGAGCTACAGTGAGTGGCTGGCAGCCAGCGTGAGCTGCTGTGAGCCGCTGTGAGCCTCCATGAGAGGCTGTCCAATGGCCAGTGAGTGACTGCCTCACCCGGGAAGAGTGCAATGATCACAATACCAGCATGGGCCAGTGAAGCAACATCCTCCACAACTAGACCGAAGAACAAAAGGACAACAACTCGTCTGTTCCTCTTTCCCGGTTCCCCAACACTGTTCCCCTCCCCCAATTCCCCAATAAAATCTTTTAAAAAAAAAAAGAAAGAAAGAAAACAGCGACTGGACTTGGTGGAGCTGAGCTGCACCCTCCACAACTTAAGGTTGAAGGACAACAACGTGACTTGGAGCTGATGGGTCCTGCAAAATCACACTCTTCCCCAATAAAGTTTTAAAAAAAAAAACCAGGATAGGAAAATGTTGTAAACAAAAAGGGGAGAGCCAAAAATTAATTTTAACTCGAGTAATTGGAAGAACCAAAGGAACCAATAAGAAAAAAACAGTAAAGTCACAGAAAAGGGCTCCACCTGGGGAAAGGACTCTACGTTCTTCTTAGGTTTAAAGCGATGCTTTGGCAGCCAAAAGAAGACGCAGAATATCAGAGAGACAAGGCTGAAGCTCACTCACTGACCTAACAGACAATCAGTAGGGAAAGGAAACTCCAGCATGCATAAACACGGTAACATGCCCAAGTCACAGCTACTCGGCTTATCAGTCTTTACTGTAATAAAAGAATGGATGGACATTGTGACTTGGTGAGTCTACTTAAGACAGACTGAAAAGAAAAAAAAAATGTCGTTTCTGAGGCATCACAAAAACCTGACTACAATAAAAGCAGCCATTAGCACTCCCTATTTTATTCATCTTATAATACAAATAGGACTGTAACAGGTCCGGTAACACAATGGCACTTTGATAATCCTGTAATTTGGACACCACCATATAGTCTAAGATATACGGTTACTATGTTCAGTTTGTGCTCGATATATACCTTAAATGTCAGTGGTGAATTTGTGTGTTTTTTCCATAAGTACTAATACTTCTTGTCTACTCTTTTCTTTGAAGAATAACATGCATTCAGAAAAACATACAAGCTTGATGAATTTTCACGAAGTGAACACACCCATGAAACCAGCACCCAACACAAGAAACACAGAGAAAATAACTAGCACCCCAGAAGGGTCCTTCAGAACCCATTCCAAACACTTTCCCCAACACCCAAAAGGGATAATCAATCTCCTGATTTCTGACACCACAGACTAGTTTTACCAGTTTGGGAAATTTATGTAAAAGCATCATGAAGTATGATCTCTTCAGTGTCTGGCTCCTTCTGCTCAGCAATGTATTTATCAGGCTCACGCACTGTTACAGGTAGTTGTAGTTTGTTCATTCTGATCATTATTTAATATTCATTATGTGACTGTACCAGAAACTTATTTACACATTCTACTGTTGATAGCATTTGGAAAATTCCAGCTTGGACTATTACAACTAGTCCTGCCATGAACATTTCTCTTTTCTGGTGAATATAAGCACACAATTCTGCTGTGTATACACCTAGGAGTGGAACCGTCGAGTCCCAGAGCATGCATGGGCTCAACTTTAGTAAATAACAAATGATCTTCTAAGGAAGAAATATTTTAAGGTCTGTATAGGGAAATTTAAATGATGAATGATTTATCAGAAAGTGCTGACTTCAAAAACTATTATACTTTCAGGAGGGTAAACATATTGAAGTAGGGTAGTTGAATCGCATTGTTTCCAAGAAGGCAATTTATTTTAGAATATTTTCACCAGAAATTTAGCCTACAATAATAACAGTTAGAAGTAACGAAGTTTGTCTTGTCCTTTCTGGAACTGATGATGCTAAAAATTTAGAACCAAACAACTGAAGAACTATTACTATCAATAAAGGAAAGTTACCACTTTCTCGATTTGTTACAGATTATAAATGTTACAAGTCAGAACTCTGCAACAGTTAAGCCTGTGCTCATTTAATCAGACTCCTGGAAATTGAAAGGGACTTCAGAATTAGTCTAACCTTCAGGTGGATGCCTTCTATATCAGTGATCAGGCCAATACACATTTATTTAATCCTGGACATAAAAAGACCATTAGGCAAAACTAAGGGACTCTGAATAAAGACAGGCTTTAGTTAATAATAATGTATAAATATTGGTTCATTAATTGTAACAAATTTACCATATGTGAGATGTTAATAGGAGAAATGGGGAGGGGGGTGAAGACGCAAATTTTGTGAATTATTTTCACCATTTTCCTGCAAATCCAAAACTTTTTAAATAAAATGTATTCTTAAAAATACATTTAAAACACTGCAACAAAATCTGCAGATTGTAATACACCTGCTGAACTCTTCTCAGAATGCAATCCAAATGCACTTAAGACCTCTCCCCTCTCCCTCTCCCTCTCCCTCTCCTCTCCCCTCTCCCCTCTCCCCTCTCCCCTCTCCCCTCTCCCCTCTCCCCTCTCCCCTCTCCCCTCTCCCCTCTCCCCTCTCCCCTCTCCCCTCTCCCCTCTCCCCTCTCCCTCTCCCCTCTCCCTCTCCCCTCTCCCCTCTCCCTCTCCCCTCTCCCTCTCCCCTCTCCCTCTCCCCTCTCCCTCTCTCTCCCTCTCCCCTCTCCCCTCTCCCCTCTCCCTCTCCCTCTCCCTCTCCGGACTTGGACACACAGACCTATAGGAGAAGCATTCTATCTATTTCAATTTTGGTTTTGCTCCTAGCTATAAAATTATGAACACAACTCAAATTTCCTTTTTTATTCCAACTAATCTAACCCTTTTGAGTACACAATATAAGTACTTAGCAAATCATTAAGAAGGAATCCCCCAGTTATCTGTAAACAAAAAAAAAAAAAAAAAGAGCATCCAAACTCCAAGCATCCAAGTAAGGTCAATTCTCCAATAAATCACGTTTGTGGTTTAAATCATCAAGTCGTTGCTTTTACATCAGGGAGGAATAAAGGAAAAGTAATAGGCTGTGCTTTACAGTTCGTAGGGAAAACAAGCAGCCTAACATGGTATGAGACCTAGTGGAAAGACCTCTGGACAAGCAGGCAGGAGATCTAGACTCTCATTTCAGTTCTGCCACTAATCTACTCTGCGATTCTTGAACATTTCCCTGAACATCTCTGTTCCTCAATTTCCATGATCTCAAGTCCATTTTAACCCTAATATTTGTTCCCTGAATCAAGAGGTCCTTTGATTATCATTTCTTGGCTATGCTACATATCCCAGTTACATCTTTTATCCTTATCTGTTCTATAGAACCCTTAGGGTATCTAAACAGAAAAATAATATCCTGCCACTGGATAAATTTTTACACCTACTGAGGGACGGGGGAGGGGAGAGAATATAATAGATTGTGGACTGCCATCATATATAGCTTTCCACTTCATTAACCTGCATTAGTAATTCTAACTATATATAGTGCAAATATTTACTTGCTCATCAGCATTATAATACAGGTGTTGGCTTTCTCTTTAGAAGACTATATGAATTCAACTGTGGTTGTTATAGCAAGTTTATATCGAAATGCAACTTGAAGTATGGTTCTTCTATAGCAGGAGTTGGCAATTTTTTTTCTGAAAAAGCCAGATATTTTAGGTTTTATGGGCCATATGGTCTCTGTCACAACTCAACTCTGTTGTAGAACAAAAGGAGCCATAAACAATATATGAACAGATCTGTGTTCCAATAAAACTTTATTTACAAAAACACGCAGTGGTGTCAGCTATAATATGCCAATCCTTATTCTATAATATCAAGGGAAGGAAAACCAACTGGCAAGACAGATTTTGTAAAACCACGTCATGAGTTCACACTGAAATAAACCGTGTTGTGTTTGCAGGGAGAAAATGCTTACAAATCATGGTTTTCACATACCTGAGAATGTTCAAGTTTCCCTTGCGTGAACAGGTCACGTCACCAATACCTAAGACAGAGCAGGAAAACACTCTCCCTTACATGGTTGTTATGACATAACAGGGGACGTGTTAATTTACATAGGCAAAATTTACAAGGTGACCTGCAAAAGTAAAATACCAAGTTTTAGCAACTTTAGCAATAAATACAGAAATCCAAACCTCATTAATGCCACACATGACTTCTTTCATATAGTAAGGTCAATTAATTCAGATAAATGTCAAGGTTATTGGCTGTTCTTTTGCCATGCAACCCAGGTGGTTCAGACCAGCAGACCCTTGGTCATCCATAGCCTATTAAATTGCTAGGAGGCCAGAGTAACTAGCTGTTTGAGCTGACACAGAAGTTCTGACTGATTCTGGGATGGGACAGGGGCTGCTCATCTATCTACACGTGGTCTAGTCAGGCCAAGATCAGATCTACCATCCCTGGGGTCTACCCTAGTAAAAACGTTCCATTCTGTGATGGTCACCTCGCTAAATTCAGCACCATGTTAGCTCCCAGGCATTCAGTAGCAGGCTGGGGCAAAGAGCCGGCCCACAAGGATCAAGCAAGTGCCTTTTTAAAAACTAATCTTAAGGAGTTTCTCTACATGGCTTTGCAAAGTAAGCAAAAACCATGCTAAATAGTAAAAAAGGCACTTACTTGACTCCCACAGGCCAGCTCCACACTCTAGCAGCTAAGATGTCACTGACATGGTACATGGAGAATGAGGTGGAAACGGTATCTTGCCAACCACTGTAGGAAAGGTAGTGAAAGACCTATAAGAACAGAAAAAAGTAAAGTCAGTGTCAAAGGTAAGGGCCCCCCTGAGCCTGCTGCTGACATAGGCACCTCAGAATACGATGCCAAAAGAGAGAAGTCTGAAAAGATCCTTTTTAGGTTCACTTCAGCTGCCAGTTAGCTATCACCAGTGACTCTTAGGAAGAGAGGGCACTTTTTAAAGACTATAAGTTATAACCGAGAAGAAACCCAGACTGGTTATGAGAAACTGAAACGTACATTTTACCCCTAGAGGAAAAAAAGCGCTGAATCTTTGATAACCACATACTGACCTCATACAGATGTAAATATAGAGACTGAAGCAACAACTCATAAACCAATATTTTAAAAACAGTTTTTTAATGAAGGGAATTTTTTTTTCACCCCATCACTGTCCTTCCAGCATTTAAAAACCAGATGGAACCATAATAAACAATGAAGAAATACGAAATGTTTTTAAAAACTTAAGGGGACCCTGGCAACAGAAGACTCTGGCTGCCCAGGTTCACTCAGGAACTTCCACTAGCTTCAGAAAATAAGTTTACAAAGCTTAGAAATTTTGGTTCATTAAGAAAAAAATCTGATTAATTTGCTTAGTCACACAACTCTCTGGTTTAGGAGCTGTTTCAAAACGCTGGAGTGTTGGCAAATTGAATCAGAGATCATTCAAAAATAAGAGTAAGGATTTTTTTTTTAAAGCCTGTGCACACACCACTACCTCCTCTCCCCATACCTACACTATTCATGGGCAAAATAATCTGTGGGGGAGAAAAAATGGTGTGATTTGCAAGAAAAACACCAATAGTGAAAAACAAAAATCATTCTTAATTAGCAGTACCATCTTTCCTCCTTTTATCTAATGATTCTGATCCCCCCACCCCGCCCGACCCCCCAAAATCTCTTCTTTTACTTGCAGGTCCATTCAGCACTCTTTCCATCAGGACCACAAAGGAAGAAACAGACAGTTGAGTTTAATCATCCTTGAGGCACTAGAATCTATCCAATAAGAAAAAGCAATGATAATTTAAGTTTTGATTCCAAATAAGTTTTAGCCTGAAGACTATTAATGCACTATCTCATAATTCTAATATGCTTAAAGGTGAGTCATATTTTTAAGACAGTCTAGGGATACAAATTGCTCAGGTCTCGATTAATTTAATTAGAAGGGGATTTTGACTGTTAATAGCCTACCTGGCCAGACTGCATCTTGGGTGCCTAACTAATGTTTTCTTCCCAGTTTTGGCTTGTGTTTGCCTTGCCTTAGCAACAGTCCTTGTAAAGCATCCCATTTATTAGTGTTCCCCTTGCGGCATCAGCATTTCTGGCTAATGCTCTAGAGCAAATCATCTGGAGGGACAACCTGAATGAAGCTTTGTGCTGCATATTTTGCAAAAATGTTCAGACCATTATCAAAGACTTTACAAATGAAATCGGGAAGAAAAAATATTTATTTATTTTAAAGAAATAAACAATGACAACAAGACAAGAGTATACACTGGTAAGCACACATATAAGATTTATTACTAAAACAAGCATTTATTTCACACCAACTACTCGCCTCAGAAAGGAGTAACTCCCCACATTCCTAGACCTCCTCTTCCTTTACTCCACAAAACCCTGACACAATACAAGAACAGTCTTTTTACAGTGTAAGACACATTTTTTTTTTTACAAAATAAAGAAGATGGTCAGAAATTGCAAATTATTCCAAATATGCAGAAAAGAAACAAGAAATAAATGCCAACACATTTCCATCTGCAGCTTGTCCGCAATTGAAAACTGAGAATTTTAATACAGTAAACCAGGCGCTGGCTGCAGGGACTCAATCCCTCTTGAGCTCGCTGTATTATACAGCAGATGCTGTTCTACATTTTGCACAAGACATGTTCATCTGTATAATGAAATGTTACTCTTCTCTGCCTTCTCTTGGGAAGTACAAAGGGTTTTCCCAGGAATATGATAAGTGAGGACATTCCACACCAAAAAAGGAAACTGGCTATTTTGAAAGTCAAAACAACATTCCTAGTCTAACTTTAAAAATGACATAATATATTCCTCCTTCCTGTACTCCCCCCACCCCGCCGCCGCCACACACACACACACACACACACACACACACACACACTCAAATATTCAGCTAAAAAGACTTTTGATCACCAGGAGAATGGTTAAATATGTGGAATATCACAAAAAAGAAGTATCACAAAAAAGTTTAAAAATGAGTGGTTTAAATATTTTTTAAAAATATTAAGCAAAAAGGACAAATTGTGTAAGGATACAGTGTAATATCTTCTTAAATAAGGTTTAAAACATGCTTACAATCCTATATAGAAGGCTTATACATACACGTATAAACATATACAGCATAAACACAAGCATGGGAATGGTAAACACCAATTGGGACAGGCTGTTACTTTTGGGAGAGAGGGCAGGAAATAGGAAGGATACTTGAGGCAGAAATTATAGTTGTAGTTTTAATTTCTCAAGCTAAAGGAAATACATTCTACTTGTTTTTATAGAGATACTTCATAATTTTAAAAGAAAAGGCTTTTCCCCTTGTATGTTTGCTTGAACACAATACAATTTCCTTATGAAGGTCCCTCCTCCCTCCACCACCCCCAAAAAAACCCTCAGGTGATGGAGGGAGCCTTCCCAAGTGAGCTTCTCCCTAAGAAGCTTTTTCTTCCACAGGAGCTGCTGCTTTCTGATGCTGACTGTGATATGACCTTCAGATCCATAACTCAGGGCCCTGGTTTGCCTCTACTTTTAATCTTACCAAGAATTCTCATTTTTAGGCAAGAAATCTATTATAGTTTCCTTTCATTTTCCCCCTTTTACTGCTAAAAGCTCCAGCAATCATTAAAAAAGAGAGCCATTATATATTTAAAGCTCACCCGACTTTGTAGCACCTTGGCCAAGCTAGGAACTTGATTTCGTTCTGAATCAAATACCAATGCAGAATGAGAAATTAAAGAAAGTACTGACTGGAGTTCAATTCTCTGTCTAATAAATGAATATTCCAAAATTCTCAACTATGCTTAGACAGCATTTTGTTTCGAAGCTTACATCAGAACTGGAAATTAAGAAAAAAAAATTTCATTTTCTTTGGAATTAAAACAAGAAAATAAAAATTAAAAAAAACCTACCTATTAACATGCATACATGTAATGAGTATACCCTGGAGATCCCCTCAAAAAAAAAAAAAATCACTACCACCTCTTCCTGATCAGAAAAGTCATTTATCCTGTCTATTCAGGGCTTCCAGCACCAGCATTTAAAGATCAGGGAAAGAGGGGCAAAAAAAAAAAAAAAAAAAAAAGAGACAAACGGACAGACATAAGCTAGTATTCTGTTTACAAAAGAAATATAACTCCGTCAAACACTATTCAATCTTCTCATTAGGTTTTTAGTACTTCTTCCACTCCAGTCAATCCATCTTTAAATATTTCTTTGAAGTATTCTGACATCTATACTGTGTTTTAAAATGAAAAATAGGTTTTTATCACAGTTGGCCACCGGCCACAGCCCTGCTCCATGGCAGCTAGCAGGATTCTGGCAGTGCAAGATACAGGAGATAGTGGGGGCAGAATGGAAATATGGAAGATTAGTTCCAAAATAAACACCTCCAAAAATCTGTCAACTTTGAAAATATATATATGAACGGAATCTAGAGTTGGCAGCACCTCTTTCAAATAGTTCCTGTCTCTCTTCTGTAGCGCCCAGCCCCTTCACCCTTCCCTCTTCTCCCCTACTCGCTCCAAATCCTTGCCAGGTGAGATGCATTATGTGAATTTCTTAAATTACTTATAATGTAATAGCACTACAGTCTCTTTCATCACTATTTTAACTTAGCATTTTACATAGTCCTGCTGTTTCAGCACAATCTGTGAATTCTTTTAAGATTATTAGCTGCTGCCTGAGGCCAAGACAAGTAATCCCTTCCTCATATTTCTAAGTCTCCCATCACTGTGGTATCCAGGCACTGAACATGATCTATAGCTGCTTTATCCACTGGCTGGAAGGACTTAGACAATGGCCTCGAAGGCTTTTTAACTCACTGACTCTCATTTATCCAACGCTGACTGAGTGTCTATTTCTTGCCACTGTATTCAGCTCAGTTCACAGAGTCTGGAAAAACAGACCACGACGGAGAACTCATCCCTTACGACGGCTCTCACATGCTGGCTTCCTATAGTGTAATGACAAAGGAAAATGGACACATATCCTGTTTTGGGCAGGCAGGCCACGACTCAGAATAAACAAATTTATTAGAACAGTCCCATCGTGCACCACCACTCCAACATGAACTGCTTTTTTCTTTGTCTCATCTCTCCAACTCTGAAGTCCCCACCACACCCTCCCCTCTTCCCCAACTCCCTCAGCAGTCTGGGGGCGGCGGGGGGGGGGGGAGAGGGAGCAAAGAAAAAGACAGAACTCAAGGCATAACTACTTGTTTAAGAGGAATGCAGGGTAAACTGTTCATCAATATGTGAGAAGTAATGACGCAAACTGTCCTGAAAAGGAACTAGGAGGCAATTTTCTTCACTTCAAGCCCTTGACCCTTTGTGAGAATAAGGAAATATGTTACACTTGAGTTTATGATTTTTATACAAGCCTCCCAATGAAATAACATGAAAATTATCTATAATATTCTACATAAAAATGATACATGTCTTAGAATTACAGAAGCCCTTTAGGCTAACCTAATTAAGCATCCTTATTTATTCAGACTAAAGAGGTAAAATTATTTGCACAAGGTTAATATCAAGTTCATGGAATAGAAAGGAACAGAACCCTGGGCCTAACTCTATTTTACCACATGGCACCTAATCCTCTTCAATTACTTTTATTTTGGTGACGGGGAAACATATACATATACACATACACACACACACACACACACACACACTCTCTCTCTCTCTCTCTCTCTCTCTCTATTATTTCATTTATTTACCTCACAAAACTAATAAAAAATTCTGTGATAACACAACAATCCTTTGCTCCCATAAGATTTCAAAAGGCTCACTAACTACATTGCAAATATTATACAATCTCTTCTGGTAAAACAGTTATTGTAACGTCTCTTAAAAATTGTTATAGTTATCAAATAGATGATTATCTTTGTATTATAATACCTAGAAGACCGAAGAATATGTGCTTTCTAAATTAAGCAATCCAGCAAAGTACCTAGTCAATTGAAATGCTAGAGAATAAGTCCAAATGACTTGTTCTCCACTGTATATTTTTATTTTTATACCTCTCTTAAGAAACTAGGGTGGCAGAAGCAGTATGAATCTCACATCTACATTTCTAATGTGGAAAGAAAGGTTGCTAAAATTTTACTGAGAAAAGGTTTCATGCTTAGGAATAAGTATTTTGTTTTTGTTTTAGTTTTAGTTTTAAGATAAGACCATCATATATACAATGCTTAATATTCCCTAAAAGAAATCAAATATTACAAAAATGGAAAGTTAAAAAAGAGAACAAAGTCAAAGAAAATTACAAGTATTCCTCTAATTAATGAACATAATGTGGAGTTTCTGCCTTGGAAGAATATATTAGCATAGAACACACTTTTTCAACAAAGATTTGCTGAGTGCCCATCATGCTGTGTGAACTTTTTCACACTGCTATGTAAATCTTCCTGATTCTGATGGCACAGGATAGAGGAGGGGACGAGGAATACGGAGATAAGGTGGGCAACTGATTTGATATAGAAATTTGAAAATCACTTAAAAATGATTAAATCAGGTCACCACATTTTTATATATAAAAGTAGAGGCACAGCATATTTAACTGACTGTAAAAAGAAACATACAAATAAAGTTTCAGTGCCTGAGGAATAGAGTCAGACCTTGAACTGAACTGCCTTTCTACCTGGTACTAGCTGAGAGTCTCCATATCAATCACCAAGTTCTATCAATTCCACTTCCTAAATCTCCCTTCTCTCTACTCCCTATTCTCTGTCCCCAAGGCTACTGTCCCAGTTCAGGCATCTTTTGCCTGATCCATTACAATGGCCCTCACTGGCCTCTCTGCCTTTCTGGTCCCGTCCTCGCCCATCCAGCCTGCTGTGGCCAGTGCGACCTACCTAAAAGCACAGACTGAGCACGTGACTCCCCTACTTGAAATTCTTCGGACACTCACCTATTGACTAATAGGATTTTTCTGAACTGCAGCTTACATCTTGAATCAATTTAAGTGGATCCCAACCAGTATTCTTTAACGAAACAGAATAGAAACTATGTATACCTCATACATAATAAAAGTATTGTTTCATAAAACTTTTCTTAGTTTTATGCACACATCCATATGCTGGGTCATGATATAAAATGTTATTTCTACTGTGGACTGAGTTTAAAAAACAAACGCCGACCTACATAATAAAATGTCAATCCTTCACAGTCTGATTCCCTCACAGTGGCTAAGAGTCTCTGGAGCCAGGTGCTTGCATTTATATGCCAGGTATGCCACTCACGGCTGTGTGATCCTGGGCAAGTCATTTACTACTATGTGTCACTTACCCACTGTGATCGTAGGCAGATCACTTAACCAGTCTGAGGGAACTCAGCTTCTCCATCTGCAAAATGAGGATAATAACAGTACCTACTCATAGGGTGTCACAGGAATTAAGTGAGATTATCTATGTAAAGTGCTTGAAATATGTTGCACTTGATAAATATTAATTATTAATGGTATCACAACTACTGTCCAGCCTAATATCTGGCTATTCTTGCCCTTAGTCCAGTTATAACAAACTACTGGCTGTTTCTCAAAAACGTCTTACTTCCTATACAGTCGTGTCAGATCCTGGTACTGCCTGGAATGTGACCACACCGGCCCAGTCCCCCACATATTACCTTTCCTCATATTTCAGTTTAAGCGGGGCCTCCCCTGTGAAATTTTTCCCAACTCTTTCATGTAGGTCTAGTGCTCCCACTGAACTGCCATCAGGGGAAAAAGGCACAGCCAGGTGCAGTCTTGTTTGTCAATGTCTCCTGGCCCGACATCTCAGAGGCATCTCTTTCCCAGTAGTGTCCCACAAAGAGTAAGAGTTCAACAGATATTTCTGAGACTCCAAGTTGTTAACCTTTCCAAGTCCTAGTTTTCTCATCGTACAATGGTAGTAGCATTTTGCCTGAGGATTGTTGTGTAGTACACTATACAATTAAAAGTGTCTGACAGAAACAATCAGATCTACTCAGTGTGACTTGTTAGAATCCTAAATTACAAAGATTCCTAAGAAGTATGCTTTAGCCCCTTATCAGCTAATAACTGGAGGGGAGGGTGGAGAAACAGATATATGAAAAGTAGTCCAGGGGAGGGATGGTGAGGTCTCTTGGAAGAAGACTGCAGTAGATGCTTGAGAAAGAAACATGGCTGAAGCAGCAGAAGATGAACAAGAAGGAGGACCCAGGCTGACACCCAGCACAGTATGGCTTTAATTCTAGCCAGACAGAGGCTAAATCTCAACTCCAAAATATTTGTCTTATTCATTTTTGCATCCCGAGCATTAAAACAGTTTATGACATAGAAGAAGTGAACCTATCTCATCCTCAATTTCCTCATATATAGAGCTGGCATAATAATACCTCTCATTGACTTATGCTGAGAATTAAACACAGTAACAATGTCCTCAAACCTTAGATGCTTTCTTCTATGTCTACTCCTGGGTCTATACAGGTCAGCAGGTTCAAACTCACCTATTTGCTTTCCTGTTACTTGACAAATTATGTCACACGAACTTTCTCTAAAGTTTAAAGCAGACATTAATACTCTTAAACATCCTGTAACATCACTTACCATAGATAAGAAGTCCAAAGTAGACCTGTCTTGGAAGGCAAAAAAAAAAGTTTAAAGGATCATGTAACCTATAAGCCGTATAGTTTTAAGTCTTTATGTTTGAGGCTGCCCTCTGGACAGCCTCAGACACCTCATGAACTCCTCAGCAATTTTCTGGTGACTATTACAAGTGCTCCCCAAACAATAAAGTGGGCAATAAATAGTAAGAAAAAAATATGCAAACACTGAAAGCTTTATTAACAAAACATAAAGGTCAAACGCCCTACCCTTCTGGATTCTTAAATACTATTAATGCCCTTAAAGAACCTTTGGGAAAGGCTCTTATTTTTGAGATGTCAAAATGCACTACCAGGGGCGGCCAGTTCGCTCAGTTGGTTAGAGCGCAGCGCTCATTAACACCAAGGTTGCTGGTTCCATCGCCACATAGGCCACTGAGCTGCGCCCTCCACAACTAGATTGAAACAACTACTTGACTTGGAGCTGATGGGTCCTGGAAAAACACACTGTTCCCCAATAATAATTAAAAAAATGCAATATTGGGACTTCCGGTAAAATGGCGCAATAGACAGACGTTGTGCTAACTGCCTCCCAGGATCACACCAAAATTACAAGCAAATTATACAGCATTCAACCCTGGAGGTCCCCGGAACACTGAAGGAACAGAACCACTAAACGAAGAACTTAAAGAGGAAGCCGCGTCGGGTCTGGTAGGACGGGCGGAGACGAGAGAGGGCAAACCCGTGAGGGAGGTCCCAGCTGTGGAGAGGCTTCTCTGGTTGGGGGAGAGACCCTCCGGACGCACCCCAAGCTCACCAGCCCAGAGCTCCTTTGCCGGGAAGAGGAGTTCTAAGATAGCCGGCAGTAAATTAGTGAGGACTCTCTTTGCTCTGCTCAGTGAGTCTAAGAGCAGCTGGAGAATCAGTGGGGCCGGCACGGGCTTGCTGGCCGGTGAGCACTTACCTGGTTCCTGGTGGAGGGAGTCGCTGTGGAGCCTGTGGGGACGGACTGAACTGAGGACCTTTGGTGCAAAGGCTGGAGGTTTTTGAACTGTTGTTCCCATGGTACAGAGCCTGCACGCAAGTGGTGTAGGGAGGACGCCATTTTGTCGGGCTTGGGCCCTCCCACAAAGGATCAGGTCCGAGACCTAATTGGTCTGATGGAATTGGCTCAGAAGTACGTGTGTGCGTGCACGCGCACCTGCGGCCTTGGATCCCCACCCTCTGCCCGCCTTATACTGCGTTGCCAGGGAAACACCTAGTGGGAGTGATCCGGCTCCAACAGGCTGCTCAGTGAGACGCGGGAGTGCACAAGCCGCCTCGTGTCCCCACTCTCCGCACTCCGCTTGCAGAGTTGCCAGGCTGGTGATGGTTGTAGGGCTGCTCGGCCAGATCTGTGAGCGGCTGATTGGGACAGGCTGAGACTGGGAATTTTCCTGGGAGTGTTGTGCCATGAGCTGTGTGCCTGCGTGATCCAGCCAGGGCTCTCCTGGTGATCTATCTAATACATCAAAGCAATCCCAGAGCGACAGCCAGAATGGGGAAACAAAGAAACATGTCACAAGTAGAAGATCAGAAGAAACCTCCAGAAATGGAACCAAATGAAACAGAGGGATCCAACCTTTCAGAGACAGAGTTTAGAACACTGATGATAAGAATGGTTAAGGAACTTAGCGAGGACATAAAGAAGGATAGGGAAACCATAAAAAACAACCTGTTAGAACTAAAGAATACAATAACTGAAATGAAGAACACACTCGAAGGAATCACCAGTAGAGTAGATGAAGCAGAGGAGCGGATCAGCGATTTGGAAGATAAAATAGCAGAACTCACCCAGTTGGCACAGCAAAAAGACCAAAGAATAAAAAACAATGAAAATAGTTTAAGAGCCCTATGGGACAAGGTGAAGCGCAACCACCTTCGAATGATAGGGATACCAGAAGGAGAAGAGAAGAAGCAAGGGGTCGAAAATGTATTTGAAAAAATAATGACTGAAAACTTCCCTACCCTGGTGAAGGAAATCAACATACAGGCCCAGGAAGTGCAGAGGGTTCCAAACAAGCTGAACCCAAACAGGTCCACACCAAGACACATCATAGTTAAAATGGCAAAGGTTAAAGACAGAGACAGAATCCTAGAGGCTGCAAGAGAAAGACAGCAGGTTACATACAAAAGAACTCTTGTTAGAATAACAGCTGACTTGTCTACAGAAACTCTGCAGGCCAGAAGGGAGTGGCAGGAGATATTCAAAGTGACACAAAATAAAGGCCTACAACCAAGATTGCTCTACCCAGCACGGCTATCACTTAAAATTGAAGGAGAAATAAAGAGCTTCTCAGAAAAGAATAAGCTGAAGGAATTCATTACCACCAAGCCAGCATTGCAAGAAATGTTAAAAGGGCTTTTTTAAACAAAAGAAAGGGGTAAACAAGCTAACCCAGAGAGATAATTTAAGAAGATTGAAGTCATATCAAGCAGATATAAAGGAAAAACTGATGGTCGCTGGCTGGGAGGGAGTGGGGAAGAGGGAGCGGGGGAAGGTTTTGGACAGTGTATGTGGGACTACAATGTTGCCGCAGGAATATGGGGGCAGTTCTGGGTATGTAATTGATAATGTTGTGAAGAGACTATTATGTTGCGAGAAATAAGTCAGTCGGAGAAGGACAGGTACCATGTGATCTCACTTGTGTGTGGAGTCTGAACAGCTGAGTGAACAATCAAAGTAAACAGACTCCTAGATGTAGAGGAAAAACTGAGGGTTGCTAGTTGGGAGAGGGGTGCGGATGGGGGGAAGGGGAAGGGATTAGACAGCATAAATAGACAACTACAATATTGCCACAGGAATATGAAACACAGTTCAGGGAATATAATAATGTTGTAAAAATTTTGTGGCGTGTCAGATAGTCACATGTCTTGTTAGGGAGACCACTTCATGGATGGAGTAGAGGCTTGATCACTGCACTGTACACCTGAAGCTGATGTTGTATAGTATTGTATGCCAACTGCAACTGAATATGTGGATGGTCACGGGATGTGGAGTATACTATGGAGGGGAGTCGGGGGAGTTGTGATGGATATGTATGATAGTGGGGTGGCGAACTGGGGGAGGGGGGTTTTCACTTTGGGGGGTAAAGAGTATAACTATTGCATTGTGTTGTACACCTGAAACTAATTAAAAAAAAAGATTAAAAAAAATGCAATATCATATCCAATTATTCCAGAACTGCATTAGAAAAAAGTTTTGGCATGCTTTTAGACCCACTTGGTGATGTAATTTACCAAGCTATATTTTTATCAATATGAAAGATTCAAGCTTGTATGCAGTTTATGGGTCAATAACTCACTAAACTTATTAAAATTGCTTTGCTTGAAGTCAACTTTAATTTTTACAAAGGCTGTCTCATTGCAAGCATTTAACGAAGTGGAGTGAAATAAATAAATAGATTGTTCCTCTTTTGTGTTCAACCTAGAGTGTAGGTTTTTAACAGGTATCATCAAATCAAGCTTTATCTAAATCAGGGAGCAATTATTCAAGACTGAGTTTAAGTACTTACTGGAAGAATCTGCCCCCAATTCACTTTTAAAAACCAGTCTCAGCTTAATCGTTTTTCAAAATGCAGCACAAAATTGTGTAGTTTCGTAGGAAAAGAACTGAACAGGAAAACCAGCAGATGTGTGAGACATTTTCAGTTCTGTAGTAACTTGCTAGGCTACTAAGGAAAAAGCCGTTTCAACACGCTTGCATTTCTTGTTTCCTTAACCTAAGATCTTTCGGAGCTCTAAATATTAGGATTCTTTTAAGTACATGTCTTCCATTATAACATCTTAGCTTTTTTCTAATAATAAGTTATTCCTGTAATTCTAATATATCCATGAGCCATAGTATGGTATTCATCAAGACAGAATATGGAATTCCCCTATATTGAATAGCTATCTTGAGATCTTAAAAGATAATCATGCCCTTAATCACAGAAAAACAAACAGTAATTTTTAAGAAAACCCACAGGGGCATAAAGCTAGACTACAAAAAAAAAAAAAAAGGAACATCTCAACAGTTATTCAGATAATGGCATCAATGAAGTGCAAGGGCAGACAACCATGACCATTCCTTGATTTTTAACTTCACACATGAGGCAGTCCCCCAACCAAAAATGATTCACATTGGGCCACCTGAGTGGTGCGTTGGTTAGGAGTTGGCTTGGGATGCCAGCTCTGAGCAGCAGGGTCGGGGGTTCAGATCCTACATGAGGGCCAGTGACACTGCGCCCTCTACAGTGAACAACAGCTCGACCTGGAGCTGGACTGCCGTGAGTCACCGGCGACGGCGTAGGCTGCAGTGAGGTTGGCCGGCAGCAGGCGTGAGCTTTCGTGAGCTGCTGTGAGCCGCAGTGAGTGGCTGTGCAATGGCCGGCGAGCGACTGCCTCACTCTGGAAGAGCGCAATGATGATACCAACATGGGCCAGTGAACAAAGTCCTCCACAACTAGACTGAAGAACAAAAGAACAGCAACTTGTCTGTTCCCTGTCCTAGATTCCCCAGCACTGTTCCCCTCCCACAATTCCCCAATAAAATCTTTAAAAAAAAAAACCTTAATATTATAATAGACTAAAACAACAACAAATTTAGAATCTGATTTAAACATGTATTTTTAATAACCTGGGTATTTATCATACTTTTGCTGACTTTGGACAGAAAACTAGTACCACTATAGAGCTAATCCAATGGTACCAACTCTCTTCCATTAGTCCACCATAAAGAAGCCTAATACACAACCAAAGTCAACACTGGCAATACCAAACCTAAAGCAGTTACCCAAGTGTGGCTACGGATGCAGCAGGCCATCAAACAAGTCAAACCAGGGGAGGGCAAAGAGTGTTCCTTTTCATTGACAAGCAGACAAAAGGGTGCATATTCAATTAATGTTTGTCTGAGGTCACCTATGTACGCCAGCACTGTGCTGGAATTGATGAGAGACAGAAAGGTAATGAGATACACAATCTTTGCCTTATCTTTTCAGTAAGATAAGGTACCACAAATGAAACATTTAGAGAATAAGACAAGTCAGTGTCAATCTGTGCCCTGAAAATAATAAATCCTATCGGAATTCAGAGAGGACAAAATAGAAGACTAGAAAGAGATTAAGAGCCAAAAACTACACGGATCAAGATTCAGACTAGGATTTCTTGAATCCACCTCCTAATTTAAAAGAATATTAGTCCCAGATGTCATTTAACCACAAGCATAACCTAACAAGTCACTTCCCTCAGTTCCCATTAGGTTTGTTTCCATATCTGCAAAGTGAGGATGTGAGATTCAAAGAGGAGTCGAAGGTCAGAGTCTCTAAGGTCAGAGTCTCTAACCTGAAATGGACCTCAGAGGTTAAAGAAATTAAGACTGAAATTCAGCTATAAGAACTGCATAAACATTTAATTCAGTATGGATACATAGGACACTGCCGTAAGTACAGTGGAGTATTTGTGCTGGAGTGGGTCTGGCAAAATAAGACCAGGCCTGACCATGAGGAACCCAATTAAAGAATTGGGACTTGCCTTTGTGTCAGGCAATGTAACCTCTATTAAAACTTCCAGGTTAAACTAAAATGATATCTCTGCCACAATGTATAAAATACAGGGGGACAGCAACAAACTGACAGTACAATGACAGAATTAAGTAAGCTTGAGATTTAGTAACTCAACATAGCCGTTGACAGCTAGGAAACGCTAACAGTCAGGCTGTCATAATCAGAGGAGAAACAGTTTGATTTAGCAAAAGAATTACACAGTTCACAATGAAAGGTGAGTTCCCCCCTTTAAAGAACCATCCTTGAAAATAGCAGTCACCTTCACTAGCCACACAGAAAGGCATGCAACAAACATTGTGTATCAGTCTTAGTTACAGTTGCAAGCTGGGAAGCAATAGCAGGCTCTTCACATGCCAGAAAGGGAAAAATTACACTAGATGGTGCTAAAAATATTGAACAGGCCCCTACATCTTTACTCCTATTTACTCAATCAAATAATGTTTTAATGAGGAGGGGAGTTATGTTTTATAACTTTGCAATCACATTTACCAATTAACTGAACTGAAATGGTTTGGACACATTCTCCAAACTGAGAATAGATGGATTTCAAAAAACATGCCTCTCCGACAAAAAGTTAACCAGTGCTGTAATTGGTTATGCCCGTCCAGGCTCTACTTGACCATATCTACTACAGCGGAACAAAAGTGGGACAAGCTGGACTTGTGATCTAGTTCAAAGCAGAGTGCCATCTCTGCACATACACAGGATGTCTCATATGCTAGACTCAATCTTAGTGTTTCTCAGGGACCTTTACAAGAGCAAGTTGTTTGTTCCTGTATCTGCCCACCACATTGGCCTCAAACCAACATCTACTTACAGAAAAATTCCCATTCATAGGGCTTTGAAATACCAATACTTCCCTAATAAACAAGTTGGCGTATGAGGAAGGCCAGAGATGTGAAGGAGCGATTGCACTTTATAATAAGAATACAATAAGCAAGTCAAAATATCTGGATGGGTGGGAATCCTAAAACTTGCATATTGGCTGTGTGATCCTGACCAAGTCTCTCCTGTTCTGGGTCTCCATTTCAGGCATAAAATGCCAAGAATTAAAGAAATCTCAAAGAGATACCTTTCAAAGTGAGTCTTGTGAAGGATCACGGAGTAATAGAAGGAGACAGCTGTATATATGATAGCTTCAGAGAAATCGTAGAAAAAGAAAAACAACAACAAAAAAACCCTTTTTTCATATTTTAAGTAATCAGGTACAATTTTTTCAAAATCTTACAACTTTTAGTCCATTTACAAGTCATCATTCCTGTAACACCTCTGCCCTTCAAAAAGAACACTTCACTTTAATTGTGCTTTCAATTACAAATTCAGCACATCACTTTCCCCACCCCGGAATAGCACAGAAGAGCACTTTCATGAAGTACCCACACAAGGAAGACACTCACAGCCTAACAGATTCGCATAGTGGAAAATATACAAGGCACAAACTCAAAAACGCTACATGACTACCCCACTCAAAGAGTCTTAAAAACAAACTGTGCAAAGTCAGAAGATGTAGTATCAAAATATACAGATAAAGACAACTTGGGAAGCCTTTAAACTGTTTGAGGGAGAAGGGGACACAATCAGATTTTTGGGGTGGCCTTATGTTTTCCAAAACACATAAATGGAGGCTATGAAACATGCAGATCTAAAATGAACTGAGGAAAAACGCGGCTGTCACCCAAAAGCTTCAGCCAAAAAACAGTATGTCAGTATGCCAAATAGGAAGAAGTACAATTTTCTCACAAGAATCAGGATAGGGTGCGTGCCTATGACGAATAGTGACAATACCAACTTGCACTGACAGAACATTAGTTCTTTCCACAGCTCTTTTCACTTCATTTCACGCTGTCCTTTGTCTTGGGGTGTCCTCTCTGAAAACCTCCAGTTCAGGTTCCTCTCAAGAGCTATGTAATCAAGAACAAGACAAGTGGATGGATGTGCTGAGGGCTGAAGGTACCAGTTGCTTCTCTCGCGCTGTCTGCAGCGATTCTCTCATTGCCACACGATAGACAACTTAGCCCCAGGAAATAAAACCTACACACTCTCTCCGCG
The DNA here is from genome assembly GCA_033961575.1 of Aselliscus stoliczkanus. Classification (NCBI taxonomy): domain Eukaryota; kingdom Metazoa; phylum Chordata; class Mammalia; order Chiroptera; family Hipposideridae; genus Aselliscus; species Aselliscus stoliczkanus. Next base: position 134,466,129 of record CM066729.1, read on the forward strand.
TTGGCCAGAGACCAACCCATATGTGTCTAGGAAGTCCAATGGGAAAGAACCTGATGACTTGTGTGGTCAAGAACTTCATGGCAAGTGGGTCTCCTGCAACTGAAAAAAAAAGAAATCTCACACATACACACGCACACACACACGCACGTGCACACGTGCACACACGCACACACACGCAGGCACACACACACGCACGCACGCACACAGGGCAAGGCTGTCCAAATACAAACTCGGGGCCAGGGCCAGCCAATGAAATCCAGCAGTAACTGGTGAAGAGAGCCACCAAACCCCTGCCCCTGTGCACAACTTGTCACACCCGCGTGCCCGCTGCCCAGCCCGCCGCCCGCAGGCACGCGTGAACACGCGCGTGGGCCAGCCCTCCCCGGGGGCGGCCGCGCACCTTCCCGGACCTCAGGGCATGCAGCTCGCCTCCTGAAGCAATGCAGCATCCCTCGCAAGGGAGCTGCTCCCGGAGCCCCTGCACGCAGCAAGTCACAGGCCGGGGGATAAAGTTTGATTTCCCTTCTTGCCCATTGCCGAAGGGCCGAGCGAGGCGGCGGGGGCGCCCCGGCAAGAGGCCTGGGCTGCTCTCCGGGGACACTTGAGAGAAGCGTGGCACTGCCCCTCTCCTGACACACACACAAGGCGGCCGCGTCAACTCAGGACACCAAACGCGCCCAGAGGAGGCGGGGAGAGGGGACAACTTGCACGGGGCTCAGTTCCCGAGCAACCGGGCAGAGCTGTGAAGACAGGAGGAGGGAGGGACCGAGACCGGGGGCGGGTCAGCGAGAGGTTCAAGTCCCGTGCCTTCCCCGCCCTGGTGTCCCCAGTCCTGCGGGAACATCCCGCCGTCGCCCCTCCTCCTCCTCCTCCTCCTCCTCTCCGCTTCCTCCGCTCTCCCTCCCTTCCTGGTCGCCGCCGCAGGCGCCTGAAGGGCACGGCGGCTCCTCGGTGCCCGGCAACCTCGGGAGCGGCCGTGAGTTGAGGTAACTCGCCAGCTGCCCCGGCGGCCTGCCTGCCCGAGGCTCCCACACGCCAGCGCCGCCCCGCCCTCCCCGGAGCCGCCGGGCGCGCTCACTCACCGTCCGGTGGTGCTGCTGCTGCCGGTGGCGGCTAACGCCCAGCCCAGGGAAGCAGCCGGCGGTCAGTGCTCCCCAGCCGCTGGCGCCCCCGCCGCCGCCCCGGGAGGAGAGGAGCAGCAGGAGCGATCTACCTGCGGCGGCCGCCATCTCTCAACTGGAAACGGCGCCGACCCAGGCAGCGCAGCGGACGGTCGGGGCGGAGCTAAGGCCCGCCACTCACCGGCCTCAGACCAACTGCAGCCCTTGACTGAGTTAATGAGGCGGGGCTTCTGGCGAGGTCCAATCGACAGGCGGGAAAACCCCACTTGAGACTGCCTGTCACTTCCAGAGTTACCTATTGTGGGATATAGTCAATTACGGGCAAATTCTAGGGAACTGGTAATTGGCACCCGAGCCCCTCAGAAGAGCAGCAATAGAGAAGGCATATTCGATTCGGCTAATCTGCACCAAGGATAGAGCTATGATAAAGATAACTAGGGAAATAGTCGTTTGTGCAAAGCTTTGTACTTCGTGAGTATTCCAAGTTGGCAAAATAGGTACCAAATTAATAATCATTAACTAGGTATGATTGGAATTCTCAACGACACGCCTGGAATTATCGTTCATAACTGACGGCATTTGGATGTGCTGAAATTAACCCTACATCATGGTGTCACCTAATGACTGCGATGAGTGCGTAGTATAGGAGGCGTAGAATGATTATGATATCAAAGTCCCAGAATGAGTACTGCCATCAGAGTGAATTAACAGATCCATATTCATTTCAAATACTTACTTAATTTTTATAGCAACTTTATACTAATATTCTGATATTACACTGTCCAAAACCAACACTCTATTTTCTTACCATCTTTGACCTTCTGTGCACTTATTAAACTATAGAAACAGAGCATGTTTCTATAATGTAAAAAAAAAATCATGTAAAGGTTATTTTAATGAATTTTCATAATTTAGCTAGACTAGACACTAGAGTACACTTTGTAATAATTCTTGATCACTTTCTCTTGGAAAATACTTCTTTCTATGAGAAACAAGCTTATACTGAGAGCTCATTAAAGACTGTGAAAGAAACATTTGGGGTTTCTGAATTTCCTTAGAAGAGGATTTTCTTTGCTGTCTGTTTCTTATTATGAGCTAATTAATTCTCACACCTCTATTTTTAAATCTGGAGCAGAAAAACAGTTTGGTAAGCAAATAAAAGCATTATTCTAAGTTTTGGAAAACATCTTTGTAGTGTAGCTGCAGGTGATAAAGAGACATAACAAAACAGTCAGAGACTATTTTATTCTATCACCTGTTCTAATAATATCCTTTTAAGCTTGACTGAAATGGTACTCTTCTGATCAAGAATAGATAAATAATGAAGTGGAGCTTTTGGTTTGCTTAATCCTTCCACCCCACCCCAGAACAGTAAGATGACTGGCTTCTCCAGGAGAGGCTACTATGTCACTCACCAAAAGGCATCTATTGCTCAACAGTGAAACCTGAGAGCTCAAGAATGTGATGAGTTCCCCCCCCCATCCTCCTCCAATTCAACAGCTGCACACACTAATCCCCCTAGTCGGAAATCTGTGACATTCCTGGAACAACGTCACTTACAGTCATTTTCTATCCATCTATATTTACCCAGTCTGCATTTTATGTAGTTACCCACGCCATGCCATTTGCCCTTCTCTCTCTCGCTTCTTCACACCTTCTTACTAGGCTTACCATGGATTTCAGTTTTGTTTTTATTTCCTGTGCCTTCACTAAATTTGGCTGCGAATCATGATTGTGCTCTCCATCTCCATCTTACACTTCGAGAAATTCTCCTGACATTGCCTTTCCTCTATTTTTCCAAGTATGAAAATTAGACTTTCATCCTGCAGCACTGAGATTTAGTTCTGTGCATTTTTCAAGAGAACCACAATAAATAGGACTTTTTTTTTCAAGTGCATAAACCTGAAACTGGAGGGATTACCAAAGCTTTCTTTTATCTACCAAGATGAAACGGCAGGTACGCTGTGTAATTTGAGGATCCATTGACTAAACTGAGCTCTGATAATCCAGGGCTAGAAATTAATCTTAACATACGTGACTTATCTCTTCATAAAGAAGATCTTTTTCATGGCTGCAAAGAACATATCTCACATCAGCTGGTTGGTCAGGTCCCATAAAGAGAAACGGTAGATAGCTCAACAGAAAGTCATCCTCATACCTAAAAAATAAAAAAATTATATATGAAGGGAATTTATATATGAAGAGTAAAGGAATTAATATTCATTGACCACCTGCTATGTCAGACACTGTGCTGGTAATTCTGGCGATATTACATTTATAAAGGAAGGCAAAGTAACCAGAAAAAAACTGAAAAACACCGTAACTATTGAGAGTAAAAAGTTCAGAAAACCTAAATGTCTTCCAAGGGGGAATTGGTTAAATTAGATTAAAACCCTATAACAGAATATCATGCAACCATTAAAAATGAATTATCCCATCTATATTTTTTTAAAGTAATAATATAGTATAGATGATCCTTTTAAACATTTTGTATATACACATGTGTATAATTTAGAAGATAGATAGATATAGATAGATAGATAGATAGATAGATAGATAGATAGATAGATAGATAGATATTTCTGGAAAAATAAACAAAAAACATGTTAACTTTGGGGAGTTTTAAGGGATAGCTACCCTTTCGAATGGTTTAACTTCTTCCCACCTGCATGTTATTTTTATAATTATGAAAACATGGTCACTGAAACCTACATGGCTGCAGAATTGGTTCCTATGCCAAGCGTTAAAACAGGTTGATCTTTTCTTCAGCTGAAACTAATCAGAACAGATTTCCTGGAGCATAAAATCCTAACTAGGTTCCCTACTAAAATATACACTGAAGACAGCTCCCAAGGATGACTCAACTCAATGGAGTATTTGCCTAAGCACCCCAGAATAACCAGGGTAGGTAATGCACACAGTTCATTGACATGAGCAAGAAAACATGAAAGGGATCTACTTAGAGGTTTGGGGACTGTTTTTCATGGTTCATTGATAATGTGATTTATTATCCAAGTGAGCTCAGCAATTCTTAAAGATCAGGAAAAATATATATGAAGAAGAAATGCAAGAGGAAAGGGTTTAGCCTTCAAAAATTTATCATGAACCACAGCCTCGATCTGTTCTCTAGCTATTTGGCTTCAGTAGTTTACCAGATGTCATTATTCCTATTTCTGTATACCTACCCATCTGCAGTCATCTCCCCAACACTGCTACTCACTTGCCCATGACTTCCTAGTTTCTGTGATCTTTTCTGTCCTTTTTCTGTCAGCTTCTCTCGATCATAAATATTTCTAGTAAATGTAGCAGAGAAGAGCTCAACTACTCTTAAACCCCATATCTTGTCCTTTCCATACCTGTATCTAGTCTCATTTCATCACTCTCTCTCTCTCTCACACACACACACACACACACACACACACACACACACACACTTTTTTCTTTCCTCATTTTTGTCTCTTTTTCTTCTCTGGATACTCCCATCCCCCTTACTCTGATTAGACTGCAATCTCACACTGAATCATTTACATACTTTATGCACATAATTCACTAGATATACTCACATACTCCCTCTTAAAATTTTTGTGTGGCAGTAGTCTCATGCCCTGGCCTCCAAGGATGACTTAACTCCATATTCATTTTATAACTCAGTGACCCTGCAATCTAACATTCTTTTAAATCAGGAACATCCCATCTGCAAGTTTTTTATTTTTCTGTCAAAAGCACAATACCAGGAAGACATTCAGTTGAGAGGGCAACACTTGTTCTTATAGGACTATCTTTGGTCATGTTTCTCGGGATCTGAGAAGTTGGCAGAAAACTTTATCGCTGCCTTTTTTTGTGTTGAATTTGCTTGTAGCCTCCAATGGCCTTTGCTATTTACTAGACCTTTGGAGTCAGGAAGTCTTTTGTCTCTATCTGAAGTGATTCAAAGGGGCAGGACACTAAGTTTGTACTCTAATAAACCACACCTCTTAAGTGTATAGAAATTCAGCACACCTTCTTAACACCATCCATTCCAGAGGATTCAAAAGTAACAAAATATCATAAGGACTTTCTCTCACAAGCCTGAATTTTATATATATTATATACATATATATATAAATTCCAAATCAGTGGAGCGTTCCCCTCTCTCAGCACTCTCCAGGTATTTATTATCAACATCCTGAACATGCCCTGACCTTCCAACCTTCAACTCTTTGCTCCTACTGTCCCTATAAGCACCTGTTCTACCCTTTTGAAGGCCAGCATTGCATCCTCTGAGAACGAATGTCCAGGTAAAATTAAGCTCTCGTAATTTGTTGTTTGACTTTCTGTCATAGCACTTTTGGGACTTGATGAGCTGATTTAGCAATGAGGTCTGCCATACCTTTTTATTATCAGAACTATTTGATTGGACTCATCTGACTACCTGGGCCACAATCCTTTTCTTCTCTCACCTTCTATGTGTATTTTCAATCAAAATTAATTAGGTTACTATTTTTCTCCTACGGATATCTTCCAGACTGGAGTTGCCAATGTGGCAAATTAATTTAACTGTTTAGATGACCACAAGTACTTCTTGGATTGCCTCATTTACACAACATTTATATTTATAGGAACCTCCAAGGTGATAGCCAAAATAATTTCACAGAGCATGGCAGGTCTAAAAAATTATTTTGGAGTGAGATGGTCCATTATTAGTCTTCAAAAATTCATCAAATACATAGCCACTTTTAGCCTGCCTACTTCAAGGTCAGGTAAATCTTTATATTATTCTGCGTGTTACCCAAACTTCAGTTCTTCTGAAACTGAACTGATTTAGTGTCAAATATTGTATTTGTTCTCCATTTCAATATGATGTATATAATCTTCATCAGTACTTATTTACACATGAATGCATAAAGAATCTGGGCTATGGGTTGCACTTGGGAGGCAGAGGGTGGAAGAAACCGTGGGTGTTTGATGGCCTTTGCCAATTAACAACAGGTGTGAATGCTCCTCTTTAAATTTAGCCACTGCACTTGGCAAGTTGTCTCTCAGCAGTCACTTACAGCAACCACTGCAGATTTGGAAAGGATCAAGGAAAAGATGACAGAAAGAGTCACATTTATTAAAAGGCAGAGAGAAACAGTTGTGTTCTGTTTTATTTAATAAAAACTAGCCTAATGAGTAAAAAGCATCATGAGACTTGATGGGTGTAAACACAGCTTATAAAGAGTGAAAAGAAGGAAATTATTCAAAGAGGTAATAATCATTAACAAATCATTTTTAAAAAGATTTTTATTAAAATGTAGCCAGCAAACAATATTATATTAGTTTCAGGTGTACACCACAGTTATGCAACATTTATATACCTAAAAAAGTGATCACCATGATAAGTCCAGCAACAATCTGACACTGTACCATGCTATCAAAATATTATTGACTATATTCACTATTGTGTATTACATCCCCATGACTTGTTTTATACCTGGACATGTGAACCTCTTATTCCCCTTCACATTTTTATCCCTTTTTTAATGTCTCAATTATAGTTCACATTCAATATTATTTTCTATTAATTTAAGATGTACAGTATAGTGGCTAGACATTTATATAATTGGATTAGTCTAGTAAACACCTGGCACTATACATAGTTATTACCATATTATTGACTATATTCCCTATGTTTTACTTTATATCCCATGACTATTTTGTAACTACCAATTTGTACTTTTTAATCTTTTCACCTTTTCCACCCTGCTCCCAACCACCCTCCCATCTATTACCCCAATAAATCTAGTACCCATATGACACCATAGTCATTACAATATTACTGACTTATATTCCTTATGCTATACCATACATCCCCATGACTACTGTGAAACAATAAATTTGTGCTTCTTAATCCCTTCCCCTTTTTCACCTAAATGCTCCCCTCAACCTCCCTCCTATCAGGCAACCATCAAAATTTTATCTGAGTTTGTTTCTGTTTGTTTTGTTTTGTTTTTGTTTTATAGATTCCACATGTAAGTGAAATCAAACCTCATCTGTCTTTCTCTGTCTGACATACTCTACTCAGCACAATACCCTCCAGGTCCACCCATGCAGCCACAGATGGCAAGAACCATTCCCTTCCATAGCCAAGCAATATAGCATTGTACATATGTATCACCTCCTCTTTATCCATTCATCTATTGACGGACACCCAGGCTGCCTCCACATCTTGGCCATTGTAAACAATGCTGCAATGAACATATGGATGCACAGGTCCCCTCAAAGTAGCATTTTGGGTTTCTGGGATAAATACCCAGAAGTGGGATTACTGGGTTTTTCTTTGTCTCTTGTTATAGCCTTTGTTTTAAAGTCTATTTTGTCTGGTATAAGTATTGCTAACACAGCTTTTTTTTCTTTCCATTTTCATGAAATATCTTTTTCCATACCTTTAATTTCAGTCTGTCTGTCTTTCAATGTGAACTGAGTCCCTTGTAGGCAGCATGTGTATAGATCTTGTTTTCTTACCCATTCAGTCACTCTGTATCTTTTGATTGGAGCATTTAATTCATTCACATTTAAAGTAATTCTTGATAGACGACTTCCGGTAAAATGGCGCAATAGACACATGCTGTGCTAACTGGATCACACCAAAATTACAAGCAAATTATACAGCATTCAGCCCTGGAGGTCCCCGGAACACTGGAGGAACAGAACCACTAAACAAAGAACTTAAAGAGGAAGCCGTGTCGGGACTGGTAGGATGGGCAGAGACGACAGAGGGCAAGCCCCGTGAGGGAGGTCCCAGCTGTGGAGAGGCTTCTCTGGTTGGGGGAGAGACTCTCCGGCCGCACACCAAGCTCACCAGCCCAGAGCTCCTTTGCTGGGAAGAGAAGTTCTAAGATAGCCGGCAGTAAATTAGTGAGGACTCTCTTTGCTCAGCTCGGTGAGGCTCAGAGCGGCTGGAGAGTCAGTGGGGCCAGCGCCCGGGCTTGCTCGCCGGTGAGCACTTACCTGGTTCCTGGTGGAGGGAGTGGCTGTGTGAGCCGGGAGCCTGCGGGGACGGACTGAACTGAGCACCTTTGGTGCAAAGGCTGGAGGTTTTTGAACTGTTGTTCCCGTGGTGCGGAGCCTGCACGCAAGTGGTTTAGGGAGGGTGCCATTTTGTCGGGCTTGGGCCCTCCCATGAAGGATAAGGTCTGAGACCTAATTGGTCTGGTGGAATTGGCGCAGAAGTACGTGTGTTCATGCGCGTGAACGCATGCGCGCCTGCGGCCTTGGATCCCCACCCTCCACTGGGCTTGTACTGCATTGCCAGGGAAACGCAGGGCGGGTGCCCTCCGGCTCCAACAGGCTGCTCACTGAGACCCGGGAGTGCGCGAGCCGCCTCAGATCCCCACCCTCCGCTCGGCTTGTGCTGCGTTGCCAGGGAAACGCCTAGTGGGAGTGATCTGGCTCCAACAGGCTGCTCACTGAGGCACGGGAGCGCGCAAACCGCCTCGGGTCCCGGCTCTCCGCACTCCGCTTGCAGAGTTGCCAGGCTGGTGATTGGTTGTCGGGCTACTCGGCCTGATCTGTGAGCGACTGATAGGGACAGGCTGAGACTGGGAGTTTTCCTGGAAGTGTTGGGCCGTGAGCTGTGTGCCTGCGTGATCCAGCCAGGGTTCTCCTGGTGATCTATCTGATACATCAAAGCAATCCCAGAGCGACAGCCAGAATGGGGAAACAAAGAAACATGTCACAAGTAAAAGATCAGAAGAAACCTCCAGAAATGGAACCAAATGAAACAGAGGGATCCAACCTTTCAGAGACAGAGTTTAGAACACTGATGATAAGAATGGTTAAGGAACTTAGCGAGGACATAAAGAAGGATAGGGAAACCATAAAAAACAACCTGTTAGAACTAAAGAGTACAATAACTGAAATGAAGAACACACTCGAAGGAATCACCAGTAGAGTAGATGAAGCAGAGGAGCGGATCAGCGATTTGGAAGATAAAATAGCAGAACTCACCCAGTTGGCACAGCAAAAAGACCAAAGAATAAAAAACAATGAAAATAGTTTAAGAGCCCTATGGGACAAGGTGAAGCACAACCACCTTCGAATCATAGGGATACCAGAAGAAGAGAAGAAGCAAGGGGTCGAGAATGTATTTGAACAAATAATGACTGAAAACTTCCCTACCCTGGTGAAGGAAATCAACATACATGCCCAGGAAGTGCAGAGGGTTCCAAACAAGCTGAACCCAAATAGGTCCACACCAAGACACATCATAGTTAAAATGGCAAAGGTTAAAGACAGAGACAGAATCCTAGAGGCTGCAAGAGAAAGACAGCAGGTTACATACAAAGGAACTCCTGTTAGACTAACAGCTGACTTGTCTACAGAAACTCTGCAGGCCAGAAGGGAGTGGCAGGAGATATTCAAAGTGACACAAAATAAAGGCCTACAACCAAGATTGCTCTACCCAGCATGGCTATCACTTAAAATTGAAGGAGAAATAAAGAGCTTCTCAGAAAAGAATAAGCTTAAGGAATTCATTACCACCAAGCCAGCATTGCAAGAAATGTTAAAAGGGCTTTTTTTTTTTTTTTTTGAGGGCAGTGTCACTGGCCCTCATATGTGGGACCGAACCGGGGCCGCAAAAGGGCTTTTTTAAACAAAAGAAAGGGGTAAACAAGCTAACCCAGAGAGACAATTTAAGAAGATTGAAGTCATATCAAGCAGATATAAAGGAAAAACTGATGGTTGCTGGCTGGGAGGGAGTGGGGAAGAGGGAGCGGGGGAAGGTTTTGGACAGTGTATGTGGGACTACAATGTTGCCGCAGGAATATGGGGGCAGTTCTGGGTATGTAATTGATAACGTTGTGAAGAGACTATTATGTTGCGAGAAATAAGTCAGTCGGAGGACAGGTACCATGTGACCTCAGTTGTGCATGGAGTCTGAAAAGCTGAGTGAACGCTCAAAGTAAACAGACTCGTAGATGTAGAGGAAAAACTGAGGGTTGCTAGTTGGGAGGGGAGTGGGGATGGGGGGAAGGGGAAGGGATTAGACAGCATAAATAGACAACTACAATATTGCCACAGGGATACGAAACACAGTTCGGGGAATATAATAATGTTGTAAAAATTTTGTGGTGTGTCAGATAGTCACATGTCTTGTTAGGGAGACCACTTCATGGATGGAGTAGAGGCTTGATCACTGCACTGTACACCTGAAGCTGATGTTGTATAGTATTGTATGCCAACTGCAACTGAATATGTGGATGGTCACGGGATGTGGAGTATACTGTGGAGGGGAGTCAGGGGAGTTGTGATGGATATGTATGATATGGGGGGGAATGGGGTGGTGAACTGGGGGAGGGGCGTTTTCACTTTTGGGGGTAAAGAGTATAACTATTGCATTGTGTTGTACACCTGAAACTAATAAAAATAAATAAATAAATAAAGTAATTCTTAATAGATACATAGTTATTACCATTTTATTATTCATCTATTTTTTTGTTGGGGGGGTATTAAAGAAGTCCCTCCAACATTCCTTGTAATACCGGTTTTGTGATAATGAACTCCTTTAGCTTTATCTTGTCTGGGAAGCTCTTTATCTGTCCTTTAATTCTAAATGAATAGCTTTGCTGGGTAGAGTAATCTTGGTTGTAGGTCCTTACTTTTCATCATTTTGAATATTTCCTGGCAATCTCTTCAGGCCTGCAAAGTTTCTGTTGAGAAATCAGCTGACAGTCCTATGGGGGCTCTCTTGTAGGTAACTAACTGCTTTTCTCTTGCTGCTTTTAAGATTCTCTGTCTTTAACCTTCAGCATTTTAGTTATGATATGCATTGGTGTTAGCCTCTTTGAGTTCATCTTGTTTGGCACTCTCTGTGCTTCCTGGGCTTGTGTATCTATTTCCTTCACCAGATTAGGGAAGTTTCCCATCATTATTTCTTCAAATAGGTTTTCAATTCCTTGCTCTCTCTCTTCTCCTTCTTGTACCCCTCTGATGTGAATGTTGGTATGCTTGATGTTGTCTCAGAGGTCCCTTAAACTGTCCTCATTTTTGTGGATTCTTTTTTCTTTCTGTTGTTCTGATTGAACGTTTTTTGCTACTTTATCTTCCAGATTGCTGGTTTAATGATCTGCTTTATCTAATCTACTGTTGATTCCCTCTAATAGTCTTCATTTCAGTTATTATAGTCTTTATTTCTGACTTATTCTTTTTTATGATTTCCATCTCCATTTCTATGTTTCCTACTCTTTGTTGAAGTTCTCCCTAAGATCACTGAGCATCTTATAACCAGTGTTTTGAACTCTGAGTCTGGTATATTGCTTGACTCAATTTTGTTTAGTTCTTTTTCTGGAGCTTTGTTCTGTTCTTTTATTTGGGACATGTTTCTTTTGTCTCCCCATTTTGGCTGTCTCCCTGTGTTTGTTTCTATGTATTAGGTAAGGCTGCTATGTCTATTGGTCTTAGTAGAGTGGCCTTATGTATTAGGTGTCCTGTGGGTCCCAGTGGTATAGTTTCCCTGGTCACCTGAGCTGGATGCTCCAGAAGTGTTCTTTGTGTGGGTTATGTGTGCCCTCCTATTGTAGTTGCTCCCAAGGTTGTTGTTTGCACACCAATTGGAAGGATTGGCCTTCAGGCTGATTGGTTGTGCAGACTGGTCATAACTACAATGGAGGAGCTGTTGTGCAGGGGCTGACCTTATGGAGCAGGATTAGCTTTAGCAGGGCTCTGGTACCTGCTCAGTCTGCCCTTTGAGTGTGTCATTCTTGGAGGCAGCTGGGTGATGCTCAGGCTTAGTCTGAAGCTGGCCACTGGGCTTGGCAGCCCAGGTCCCCCTGGCAGAGACCCCACTGCAGACCAAGTTCAGCCACAACCTGTGTCCTGCCCTGGCCACCTGGCATGAGCCACAAAGCAATCTGCAGATGGCCACCACTCACTCTGGGCTTGGAGGTGACTTGAGAGGTCAAGCTGTGAATGGAGGCTGGCTGCAGCTAGTGCCAGGCTTGGGGCTACTCAGAAAGAGGTACGGCACTGGCCAAAGTCAGATGCTGCATGTTTGGGTTTTGAACCTTCGAAAGATTTTAGGGAAGTCCACCGTATGAGCCAAGACAGGCTGTTCATATGGAATAACCACTATAAGCGACTTGGGTGTGCTGCCTAAAAGTTTGGTTGGGCAGGGTCTCAGTGAATCAGGGCAAACTAATGGTGTTAGGCAGGTTGATGGAGACTCAGATATGGCAGTCACCTGCATCTGCATGCCAGGAGTTGGGGGCTCAACAAAGAAACCACGGGTTCTTGCTAAGCAAAATACGTCAGTCATAAAAACTCGAGAACTATATGATTTCACTGATATGTGGGATATAAAACAGAAAGCAACAAAGGAACAAGACAAACAAAGAAACAAAAACTGATAGACACAGGCAATAGTTTAGTGGTTACCAGAGGGTAACGGGGAGGGGGTGGTAGATGAGAGTAAATGGGATCAATTATATGGTGATGGAAGGAGAACTGACTGAGTGGTAAACACACAATGTGATATACAGAACTGACTCTGAGTGGTAAACACACAATGTGATATACAGATGATGTATTACAGAATTGTATACTTGAAACCTATGTAACTTTACTAACCATTGTCATCCCAATAAACTTTAATTTAAATTTTTTTAAAAAAAATAAGAGGGTGAGCCAAGTGGCGCATTGGTTAAGAGGTGGCTTGGGATGCCAGCGGCCCCGGTTCAGATCCCATATATAAGGGCCTGTGACACTGCCCTCTACAGCTAACAACAGCTCCACCTGGAGCTGGGCTGTGCAAGCCTCCGGCGACGGTGTGGGCTGCAGCCCCTGCTGCAGTGGTCTGCCATAGGCTACAGTGAGTGGCCGGCAGCCAGCGTGAGGGGCTGGCAGCCAGCGGGAGCTGCCAATAGCTGCTGTGAGTGGCCGTCTAGAGGCAGGCGACTGATCTGCCTCATCCAGGAAGAGTGCAATGACAATACCAACATGGGCCAGTGAAGCAACGTCCTCTGCAACTAGACTGAGAAACAAAAGGACAGCAACTTGTCTGTTCCCCTTCTGTGGTTCCCCAATGTTGATCCCCTCCACCAATTCCCCAATAAAATCTTTTTTAAAAGATATAAAAAGTAAGATAAAATAAAATAAAAGAAGCAATGGGCTCTGCCAACACTTCTGTCTGAGGGAAAGCTGCCTCTCTAGCCCTCACCCTGGATCCGGACAACTCAGTTCCTCCCCCATATGTCCCTGGCACCTTTCTAGCTGCTGCCTCAGTGCTGGAGCTCACAGCAAGTGAGTCTGTCCATGAGTAAGTCTGTGTGCAGACCTTTTAAGAGGGTCGCCTAGAACTCTAGCCATCCTCCGTCTCACCCAGCCACAATCTCTGCTGGTTTTCACAGCCAGAAGTTATGCGAACTTTTCTCTCTGGAACTGGAAACCTGGACTGGGGAGCCTGGAGTGGGGCTGAGACCACTCTCTCCTCTTGGGAAAACCTCTGAAACTGAGATATCCCTCCCAATTTTTAACAGTCATACATGGATTTGGGACCAGCTCTTTCTGAGTCTCTGCCCACCAGCCATTCTTGAGGTGGCTTCTGTATGTCCTTAGTTGTAAGATTTCAGTTCAACTAAACTTGGGGCAACTTTCAATGATCGTTTTTCTGTAGTTTCATTGTAATTTTGATGTGGTCATGAGAGAAGGCAAGCACAGCATTTACCTACTCTACCATCTTGACTGGAAATCAACAAATAATTCTTTTTTTTTTTTTGAGGGCAGTGTCACTGACCCTCATATGTGGGACCCAAACCGGGGCCACTGGCTTCCCAAGCCAGCGCTTAACCACTGTGCCACTCGGCAGGCCCCATTCTTAATTAGACATTTTAAAAGCCATTCCAGCTGCCAAAACTTGGGCACAAAATCTAAAATTTAACTCAGAAAATAATTATCTTAATTGAGAGTTGGCATAAGAGTAGGTAATAAGACCTGGATATGTATAATTTCCTTCTTCATTTATTCAATCAGTCACTCAAGAAAAAAATGTATTGAAGCCTATATGTGCCAGGCAATATATTACAGGAGAAATTTTTCCAAAATTCACATTTTCTGGATAATGTATTTCTTTTTCTAAAATGCTCATTTATCCATCCTAATCTTGAAGTTCAATCAATTCTTCCCATAACTTTGCAGTCCAACATTTATATGACACTCAAAATAATTACTGAAAGATCCTTTGAGTTAATTCAGAGCATCAATATAACAAAATTAAAACATACTACTAATGTAATAATCACCCTACCCAGTAACATTACTAAGGAGACATATGAAAAAATTGTAGTTTTTGCTGTCAATGTGTGGTAGAGTATAAGTCTATTTCAATAATTTCAAACTATTTCATTGCCTGGATTATAAACCAAAGTTCAGTCTCAAAGAAGTGTAAGAAGACATTGAGTTCCCTTTTACATGCCTTACTTTGCTGAGATGTATGTGTATATTAGATCTTTAGCTTATCCAGCATCAGAAAGAATAACTCATTTAACGGATTTGTTAAAATTTAAGCAAGACTTATAACACTATGGATGCTACTACTACTTTAAGACCTTGAAGCAATTAGACTTATTATATATTCAAATAATCAAAGCATGATTATTATCAAGAAGAGGGAATTTTCCCGTAATACAAGGATAACATGTGAATGGGTCCTAACTCAGAATCCTGTGTTAATTTACAAATACAATTATTATTAATTCTCATGATGTAGAACTCACTTAAGAAGATTTGAGAGAAATTCTAAAGTCTTGATGGTTCTTTTAAAACTGGTCTTTGCTGCTTTCTTATCAATTTTGTGTTTTGGAGGTAAACATAAACAAATAACTTCTTCTTTGTCAGCATGGGTCCTTGTCCCATAAATAATCCTGGAAAATGAATGAATCTTATTAAATCAAATTTTACATATAGGTTAATAGTAAGTAGGCCAATTTTGAAAAGTAAAACCCTAGTTAGTCATTTCTGGAATGCATCCTTTAGGATGGTAATTCTTAATGTTTGTTCCATCTAGGCAGATAAAATTTTAACACAAGCTCATCACAAACAATTGCTCACTGAAAACATCTGAAAAAAATAGGATGAACTTTGGCTCGTACAAAAGTTCAAGTGTGTTAGTTGTAATAACTACATTGTGCCCAGATGTCTCTTTTACTAAACGATATGAAGTATTTCTTAAATATAATAGAAAAGTTTCTTCAGTAACTGCAGTAATGACTATCCCTGAGTTCCAAGAAATGTATTCATTATTTCAATAAATAATGTGATTTGTTGGTTGAGTTACCACAGCCAACAAAATGAAAGCTCTTGCCTCACAGAGCCTACCATATAATAATGAGAAATAAGGTAAGTGGGAGAGATTGCAGGAGGGCATCTAATCCAATTTTGAGGTTCTGAGAAGGTATCTCAGGGGAAGTAATATTTAGTAAGATCTGAAAGATTAGTAGAAGTAAATCCCAGAGAGAAGGTAATGAGATGTGATACCAGAGAAGCAACAAGAGCAGGTTACATAAGGTCTTATAAAGTATATTAAGGAATCTGGATTTTTTTCCCCCAAGATTTTTATTGGGGAATTAGGGAGAACAGTGTTGGGGAATTGGGGAAGGGGAACATTGTGTTTTTCCAGGACCCATCAACTCCAAATCAAGTCATTGTCCTTCAATCTTAGTTGTGGAGGATGCAAGCTCAGCTCTAAGTCTAGTCACCGCTTTCAATCTATTATAGTTGGGGGAGAGGGGCGGGGGAGGGCATAGTCTGCTATCCCATGTGGGAATCCAATCGGCGACCTTGTTGCACAATGAGCCATCCAGCGACGGGTCGGGTCGTCAGCTGGAGGCTGCTCTGCTCAAGGTACCATGGGGCGGGGAACAGGGGGGATGGCAGAGGGTGGCATGCACAGCCCCACTATCCCATATGGGTGTCGAGCCGGCAACCTTGCTGCTAAGAGCACGTGCTCTCACCAGCTCAGCAGTAACTCAGCTCCGGTGCAGCTCACTGGCCCATGTGGGAATCGAACTGGCCACCCTGTTGCTCAGAGCTTGCACTCTTAATCAACTGAGCCACTCAGCTGGCCAAGGAATTTGGATTTTACCCAAAAAGTATAGATAAGTCTTGAAGGATTTTAGAAATGGGAGAGATTAGAGAACAAACTGGAGACTAGAAAGATTGGAGACAGGGAAACAAAGTAGGAGATCTAGATAAGAAATGCCATTAGTATGGTTTATAGTATTTATTGGTCATGGGAAAAAATAGACTAACTCGAGAGAGATTGTTTGTAAGTTGAATCAAAAGGTATTGGTAATTGATAAGGTATTAGCAGGTGGGAATGAAGGAGAGTAAGGTATCAAGGTAGATTTCTAGGTGTCTCACTTGGGCAACTAGGTGAATGCTAAAGCCAAACAATGAAAAACACAGACAGAAAATATTTGCTGAGAAAAGATGAGTTCAGTGTTGAAAATGTTGTATGTCAGGTGTCTTGAGACATCCAAGCAACAATATTCATCAGGTTATTTGAGTCTGAAACTCATGAAAGACATTTGGGCTATGTAAACATATAGGGGGTCATCAGTCTATAGATAGCTGGTAATTGAAGGATGATACCACCCAAGATGAGTATGCAGAAGAAACGAAGATCTAAGAAATTAGTTTCCATTTAATGTGCTTCCATAATATGTCCTTAACAAATATTTGATTTGAGTAAATGAATGAATGAATAAAAATATGAGTCTTCATAAAATCTAGAAGGCATTTTTAACATTTACACACGCTTTTTTCAGGTAACTGATATTTACAGGCCTCAGATAGTTAGTGGGTATGAGTTGTGGGTATGAGTTGGTTTCAAAAATGTTCTGTATCCCCAAAGAATATTTTTAATCTACTGCAAGATTCTTATTTTATTACAACGACAATACTTGTCAAGTTCCCAAGCTGAGTTATAATACTTCAGAAAGAAGTATTACATACAAGAACTTACATACTTGACATAGTTCCTTGCACATAATTTATGCTTAATAAATATGTGTTCCAAGAGATTTGTAAAATAAATGAATAAAATACATACTCCTATCTTTTCACAATAGAGAAAGTTATATCTACACTCCACTACTCAATAAGAACAACATAGTAATTCAGTTCCTAGGTCCATTTAATCAAAGAAAGTACATCTGAACTAGTAAGGCTGACTGGGCACATTAACAAAGAGCTGCAGTGATATATCCAACAAAGAACTCATGTCCAAAACATACAAAGAACTCTCAAATCAATAAGAAAAAGGCAGGGGCTGGCCGAGTGGCGCTATGGTTAAGCGCTGGCTTCAGAAGCCAGGGGCCCAGTTCGGGTCCCACATATGAGGGCCGGTGACACTGCCCTCAACAAAAAAAAGAAAAAGAAAAAGGAAGCAACCCTCTAGAAAAATGGACAAAAGACTTGAACAGATAATTCACCACAAGAGATCAAAGTAACCAGTAAACAAACGAAAAGGTGATTGACTTCATTCCCCATGAAGAAAATGTGAATTAAAAACCACAATGCAAAAAAAGCACTTTAAGCTTACTAGGATAGTTAACATGAAAAATATGAAAAATACCAAGTTTGGGCAAGGATGTGGGGCAATCTCAACCCCTATACATTGCCGGTGGGAATATACATTGATTGGTACAAGCACTATATCAGTCATAGTATAGTCAGGAGACAGAAACCACAACAATTACTTGAACAGAGGCAATTTAATATAAAGAATCATCAATAAGGGCCTTGTCTCAAACTTTTGAAAATTCTAATCATTTTCCTTTGTTTTCGCAACCCTAGGGATTGGAGCTGCTTCCTGAAGTTACTACCTCGTGATTCATTCAAGTGTTTTTTCTACCTTTGCAGTTCCTAAATTAACCTCTTTATACCTAGTTAACAATTATTTATATTAAATTATCTGTTCAAGTAACTGGTATGGTCTTTGTCTCCTGACTGATTCAGAATTGGTACCAAGAGTGATCCAGGAAACAGACCTTTGAAAATGGGATGTAACGATTGTTGTGGTCAAATCTTTGGGTTTGGATGCAGTACCGAGCTCCTTGCCATACGAAACATGATGCTAGTAATCCTAGCATGCAGTATATTCACATCTAATCAAATGAATACCTATGGGTAAATGTGATTATTTGCCTACTGATACAAATATCTTGGGGACACACGGGGCAATAATGATCATTAAATCATAATGATCATAAAAAATACTGGCAATATTTTGCCTTACTGGCAATAATGATGACTTCTAGACTGTTCTGTGGCCTGGCACCCAGACATCTAAAGATGTAGATTCTCCTGTTACAGGGAGTGGAGGTACAGCAGCAAGGGTTTTAAGGTTAAAACTGTACAGCTTTTATCCTGGTAGCCAACAATGATCCTCTCACAACACTATGAGAGCAGTTCAGACTTGGAGGTTTTTCTGCGAAACCACTCTGTACACATTGAAGGGATAATTGAGCTACTAAATTCAAAACTGGCCAAATATCTAAAACAAATGTTTCTATTACAAACATAAAAAGATAGAAATTGAAAGATGGAAATAGAAAGAACCTTGGAAATAATCTAGTCTTATTTCTGATTGGAAAAAAAAATTAAGGAAACCCAGAGAGGTAAGTGACTTAGCCAATGAAGAATAAATTTCATAGCTAGGATGAATAAATAATACCATCTACAAGTACTGAAGACTTACTAGGGGTCAGTCACTGTACCAAGTGCTTTTATAAGTATTAGCTCATTTAATCCTGTCACTAATGTTATGACATAGGTATTAGCATTCCTCTTTTACAGGTGAGAAAATTGAGGTGAAGTAATTGTCCAAATTCAGTATCCAACCCCAGGGATGAAGGACTCCAGTGCCTACACTCTTATCCACTAATGTAATCTGCATCTCTGGAAGCCAGCACTCCTGATAGGCAGTTCAATATAACTCTTTAAGCTACAATTCAGCATTGCTTCCCCTCACCAGGAGATGTAGTTTGCCATGGGAAAAAAGCAACATGGAAGGTTAGACTTGAAAAAGACTTGACAGGTTCTCTAACCCAGGCCACTCCTCAGTGACATCCTGAAGTCTAAGCATGTAACTGACTTTCCCAAGCTGCAAAGCTATCGTGTTGGAGGCAGAACTACAACCCAAGTTTTCGTATACTCAAGGCAGTTCTCTTTTCATGATCATATCACAAAATCTGCCCCTCCCACATTCTCTTCTTTAAGAGGAAGGTATTGGTATAGGGTCCAAAGTTTTTGTTTACTCTTATAAATGGACTGGCTGATGTGGGACAGATGAGATTGTTCATTATATGTACACAGCTTCTGCTTCCTGGTCTGTATTCACTGCCACTTCCAGTTTTGAATGTCAATCGAATGAGCCACTACTAAGTGCTATGCTGATAAGTTCCCTGTTTTCAAACTGCCTCTCTACGTTACCTCTGCATTGATAACCTCAAACCCTCACATTGTTTGCTCCTTTGGGTTAAAACACTGGAAACAATTTAATTTTGTTAAAATGCCAATGGAAAGTATAACTAAGAGAAAGTCTTATTGATTCCTTAGCTGGAATTTGTTTATACAATTAGCACTCGTCTCTTAGAAGAGTCCTGAAAAGTGGGACTTTGGAGAGATTAGGATTTTCATGGCAGGATAAAATGGTACAGGATGACTTGAGAGGGGTGAGGTAGATCACAGTGGCAATTGCCATGACGGCCTTGGCCATAAGAAATCAGAGTACCTGGGAAGTCTGGAAAGGAACTGCAAGTCATGAAGGGGTACAGATGGGATGGAGAATTGATCACCTTTGTACACATTAGAAAAAGAGGCCCATTCTGCACATCTTGGAGAAAGGGAACACAGACTAGATTTCTACCCCCCATTTGACCTCTTATACACTGGACAACCATCTGTGACAGACTTGTGTAAATCACATCCATAGTAAAGTTGCCAAGGGGCTGTCCTGGAACCACCCCTGCTGTAGCCACTCTTTTCCCAAGATAGTCACAGAAAAAGAGAACAAACATTCACACCACATGGCCGCAGCCATCAGTGAAGTTGCTGAGCCCCTACTCTGTGTGGTCACTGTCTTCACAAAAATCTCAGCGAATCAGATATTAGTTCCCCACCTTTACAGATGAGAAAACCAACGGCCCAGAGTTAAGTAATTTCCTTAAGGCACATAACTGACAAATGGTTCAAAGAGGCTAAGTACTGTAGTGTGTGCAGAGCTGAATCCAGCTGAGGTCTGTCTGGCTCATGCTTATCTTTGTTTCTACACCACACCACTCCCCTGCACAGGAAACTGCTTTCTGGAGCTTATGTAGTTGTACATTTCAGTTATCCCAGCCCTATTTTTTATTACACTGCACTGACCTTCAATGGTCTCATTTATCACCGGTAAGCAAACAGGTATCTCATTCGTAAATTGACCACCTGGCAGGCAGCATATGGAAGCAGACCCTTTGACAAGGTCAGAAGAACGCTATTAAGCCTGGATTTAAAAGTATTTTTTTTAAATCTGAACAAAAGAAATACTGTAAGTGATATGAATACTAGACTAGCAAGGGGCAGTGCTGTGTGCTATATCAGCATTACATTCTCACATCTTGTTTAATCCTCATAGTATCTCTGTGAGGAAAATACTATACTATCCTCACTTTTCAGATGAGAAAAATGTGACATTGAGAAGTAACTTGCTAAAGATCTCCTGCCTGGTAAGAGTAGCAGGGCCAAGATATGAATCCAGGATATCTGACACCAAAGTCCACACACTTAACTCACTCCTTTGTGCTACTTCCTGTGGTATGGAACAGTTCAGGACATGAAGGAAGACCTGAGAGTAAATCCTGTAGAAACTTGTTAGCTCAAAAGTAATCACTGTGAGCCCAGAGGGGGTAGCATCATGATAAAAAATAGAAATAAAAAAGAGATTTTGTTTTGTTTTTTAAATAATTTCTTTGATACATTAATGTCTTTGGTATGTTTCAGTGCATGAGATGGTCAGCACCTTTTGGGTACATGCCATGTCTTTGACTTTTTCTGTTTCTTCGCTCACATTATTGAATCATTATTGAACAATATTGAGCTTTTACTATGGAGGAGGCACTACAGTACGTCACACTGAACTTGGTACATAACGGAGAATATTCACATATTTATTAAATGATTGGTTAGAGAAGGCAGAGGCTTTATCTGAAATTCTCTAAAAGTCGACCCATAGGAATTAACTATTAATCATTTTGATTACTTCAGCACCAAATCACTAAGACAATATTCCACTGGATAGAAGTTGAGTTAGAATCTATGTTTAGTGTAACAACCTGTGAATTGGGGGTAGTCAGCAAATGCTCAATAATTATAACCTCTTTAGGAAATAAATAAATTGAAAATAATACCTGCTTGCTTTTTATCTAAAATTTAAAAGGTTCTCAATTATCTCATATTAGACTTCACCAATACCTAACATTTGTAGCTTAGTTTATTCACTAGTATCCTCTACCTTATTTTAGGAAGCACAGGAGATCCTTTATTTATGGCAAATCGACTCACAGTTCTCACTTCAGGACTCTTCCATCAAGTCGACTTATAGTACCCTTGGTGAATCCAAAATAAACAGGCAGATGGTACAGACACTTTTGAGGAAATGCATTTCTACCTTATGGCAACAAAAAGACCCACATATTTGATGTCTAATGTCTATACTTTCTAGTCCTGAAGAAATATATGAGAAAAATAGGGATGCAAAACAAATATTCCTGCACCCTTTTCTCAAAAAAAACCACCAAGTAACCTAAAGTTTATCTAGAAATCACCTGAAAGGTAAAAATTAAAAAATTGCCATAGCCCTCTGTGACATAGTAAGAAGAGTATTAGATGTGGTTTTGGAGACCTAGATTGTAAACCCAGGTCTAAGTACTATGCAATCTGTGTGTTCTTAGGCAAGACACTTAACCTCTGCTATTAAATATATATCATTAAAATAATATCTCCTAAAACATAACAATAATATTTCCTTTCTGTGCTGTTGTACAGGTTAAAAAAATAATGCACATAAAGCGATGTGCACCCTAAAATAATGTCAGTTTAATTAAAACCAAAAATACTAAGTTAAGGATGATTCTTTCGTTTTCTTCTTTTTAAAATTAATTTAATAACATGTATACCTTCTATATACATGGGAGATACCCAGTGAAACTGAGTAACTCCAAAGATGTTTTTCCATAGCTAATTTCTTTTTTAAAAACTAAGAAAAAAATTGTGAGGAAATAGACCGTTGTTTATTTAGCCCCTACATTTATGGAGCTCCGATTTATACAAAGACTTTCACCACTGAAGAAGTTTACATGAGCTTCACACCCCTTCCAGCAGGGCAAATGCCCATGCCCTTGAAAATACACAGAAGAGTAGCATGTCTCAGCTTTCATAATGAGAGCTCATCTCACTGTATAGCATCTCTTAGGATCTTTTTCATTTGGTGAAAAGTTTCTTGATTTCTGAATTATGACTAGTCTCATTCATCTGAACATACAAGGTTAAGCAACAGATGTCTTCAATGTAGGGCCAAAGATGAACCTTGTCATTCTATTTTTAACTCTCTTCCCTGGCCTATTCTCAGAGCTTGGAACAGACCCCATTAGCCCTCAGACTGACACAATGGACTAGCCAACTCATTGAAAAACTGAGCTCTCCAGCTTTCTGATTCACACCTTCTTTAAGCAAAGGAATGATTGCTTTTAACTTGTCTTTTCTTTTCTGACTCCTAATGAGCTTTGGTCAACCAAGATCCTTTTTACATCACACAAGTAAATATTTAAATAACAGAAGAAATGACAATGTCCAAAGAGAATTTTAATCTGAGATTTTTTTTCCCCCTTAGGTAAGCCAACATATGAATTATTCTGTCCATCTATAATGAAAAGTTAACTTAACTAATGCCAGTTAGTCTCTAATAGCATTAGGCTGCCACTTTTTGATGAAGTTCAGTAATTTAGTCCTGCAGCTTAACGCAGAATCAATGGACAGGGAGCTGGAAGACTTGGACTCTATTTTCAGTTCTAGCTCTGGCTCATTACCATTTCTTTGCCCTGACCATCTTCTATTATTACTTGGAATCTCAATTATATTAACAGTGCAGAATGATCTGGTAAAACCACCCTGTAAACTAAGAACTAAGAGGATGCGAGCAGTCCTATTTCTGCACCTGAGGTTCCATTATGGTCTCAGGCAAACAAACAAACAAAAATGTCTAATTTGGTGCCTCAGTTTATTTTTCTGTAAAAACATGAAAAATTATTTGCTCCTCTTTTCCCCCACTCATTTGTAGAGCAGTAATGGAAATGGCATCAATGCTATAAAAGATTTCCGGCCTCTCTAGCCTGTCGCTACATAACGACAAATGTCCTTTTTATTATTTCCACAGGCATTTTTAGGTACTTAATGCTCCCTGAGTTTGAGCTATATCAATTCTATTTGGATCAGGTAACTATTTATACTGTCAATCTTTGCAGAACCTTCGCCAAAATAAAATATGTGAAAACAAAATTATTCCACAAAATTGATGATTTCTGGCCATTAAAAATTCTCTTGATTCACATTGTCACATCTAATCATCTCAACTTGAGGGAGACAGTTCATGCATTCAGAGCTGTGCATTGCCATGTTGTCTAGGTAGCAAATACCAGCTAACAAATGAGGATACCACTCAGTTGATCCTACTTATTCCAGGATTTTTGTTCAGCGCCTGAGAAAAGTGTGTAGGTAGTGAGGGATCTTAAAATCTAATTATAGATGAAAGATAGCTTCTAATCTGTTTAGTTTTGTGTGTGTCAAGCCTAAGAATTGTATAGGGCTATTCACCTATGTCATGTAGATAATAGGAGGGTTCAGAAATAATAAGTAATATCCTAATTGCCAAAAGAATTATCCTTACAATGCCCATTTTAATTTGTAAAGGTTGTGATGATAAGATATTTTGTTATACAATCTCTTTGACACAGTAGGGTACTATCAGAGCCAAAGTCAGACAGTGAAGGAAAAATTCTGAGAGAGACTGAGACATGAAATTATACTAATTCAAAGATGAGCATGAAACTGAAAGATCAATTTATGGGATAGATTTGAGCTGGTAACTGACAGAGATCCTTGCAGGCAGGTCAGAACGACAGATGCCTAGCAACAAATGTTGAGGATTAGTTACTAGGAAACTGGAGTCCAAAGGCAAGGAACCTAGTTACTTCAGTTACAAAAGATACGCATAGAAAACCTATGAACTCTTTGAGGACAGATCTTCATTCATTCATTCAATAAATATATATTAAACACCTTTATATGTATGCCAGGCACTATTCTATTTATTATTTTTTTATTAGTTTCAGGTGTACAACACAAGGCAATAGTTATACTCTTTACCCCCCAAAGTAAAAACCCCCCTCCCCCAGTTCGCCACCCCACTCCCCCCCATATCATACATATCCATCACAACTCCCCTGACTCCCCTCCACAGTATACTCCACATCCCGTGACCATCCACATATTCAGTTGCAGTTGGCATACAATACTATACAACATCAGCTTCAGGTGTACAGTGCAGTGATCAAGCCTCTACTCCATCCATGAAGTGGTCTCCCTAACAAGACATGTGACTATCTGACACGCCACAAAATTTTTACAACATTATTATATTCCCCGAACTGTGTTTCATATCCCTGTGGCAATATTGTAGTTGTCTATTTATGCGTCTAATCCCTTCCCCTTCCTTCCATCCCCACCCCCCTCCCAACTAGCAACGCTCAGTTTTTCCTCAACATCTACAAGTCTGTTCACTTTGAGCGTTCACTCAGCTCTTCAGACTCCACACACAAGTGAAGTCACATGGTACCTGTCCTTCTCCGACTGACTTATTTCTTGCAACATAATAGTCTCTTCACAACATTGTCAATTACATTCCCAGAACTGCCCCCATATCCCTGCGGCAACATTGTAGTCCCACATACACTGTCCAAAACCTTCCCCCGCTCCCTCTTCCCCACTCCCTCCCAGCCAGCGACCATCAGTTTTTCCTTTATATCTGCTTGATATGACTTCCATCTTCTTAAATTGTCTCTCTGGGTTAGCTTGTTTACCCCTTTCTTTTGTTTAAAAAAGTCCTTTTAACATTTCTTGCAGTGCTGGCTTGGTGGTAATGAATTCCTTCAGCTTATTCTTTTCTGAGAAGCTCTTTATTTCTCTTTCAATTTTAAGTGATAGCCATGCTGGGTAGAGCAATCTTGGTTGTAGGCCTTTATTTTGTGTCACTTTGAATATCTCCTGCCACTCCCTTCTGGCCTGCAGAGTTTCTGTAGACAAGTCAGCTGTATGTCTAACAGGAGTTCCTTTGTATGTAACCTGTTGTCTTTCTCTTGCAGCCTCTAGGATTCTGTCTCTGTCTTTAACCTTTGCCATTTTGACTGTGATGTGTCTTGGTGTGGACCTGTTTGGGTTCAGCTTGTTTGGAACCCTCTGCACTTCCTGGGCATGTCTGTTGATTTCCTTCACCAGGGTAGGGAAGTTTTCAGTCATTATTTTTGCAAATACATTCTCGACCTCTTGCTTCTTCTCTTCTCCTTCTGGTATCCCTATGATTCGAAGGTGGTTGCCACTAGGCGTTTCCCTGGCAACACAGCGCAAGCCGAGTGGAGGGTGGGGATCTGAGGCGTCTCGCGCACTCCCGGGTCTCAGAGAGCAGCCTGTTGGAGCCGGAGGGCACCCGCCCTGCGTTTCCCTGGCAACGCAGTATAAGCCGGGCAGAGGGTGGGGATCCAAGGCCGCAGGTGCACGCATGCGCGCACACACGTACTTCTGCGCCAATTCCACCAGACCAATTAGGTCTTGGACCTGATCCTTCGTGGGAGGGCCCAAGCTTGACAAAATGGCGACCTCCCTACACCACTCGCGTACAGGCCCCACACCATGGGAATAATCCAAAAACCTCCAGCATTTGCACCAAAGGTGCTCAGTTCAGTCCGTCCCCGCAGGCTCCCGGCTCACACAGCCACTCCCTCCACCAGGAACCAGGTAAGTGCTCACCGGCGAGCAAGCCCGGGCGCCGGCCCCACTGATTCTCCAGCCGCTCTGAGCCTCACCGAGCTGAGCAAAGAGAGTCCTCACTAATTTACTGCCAGCTATCTTAGAACTTCTCTTCCCGGCAAAGGAGCTATGAGCTGGTGAGCTTGGGGTGCGGCCGGAGGGTCTCTCCCCCAACCGGAGAAGCCTCTCCACAGCTGGGACCTCCCTCACGGGGCTTGCCCTCTCTCGTCTCCGCCCATCCTACCAGACCAGACACGGCTTCCTATTTAAGTTCTTAGTTTAGTGGTTCTGTTCCTCCAGTGTCCCAGGGACCTCCAGGGTTGAATGTTGTATAATTTGGTTGTAATTTTGGTGTGATCCTGGGAGGCAGTTAGCACAGCGTCTGTCTATTGCACCATTTTACCGGAAGTCCTGTACCAGGCCCTATTCTAGATACTGGGGAGTCAGCAGTGAACAAAACAAAGTTCACTGATCTTGTGCAATTTATATTCTAGTTGCAGGGATGGGGAGGGCAGACAAGTAAGTATAAACTATACAGTATGTTGATAGAAATAAGTCTGTGGAGAAAAATGAGGGAGGAGTGCTGGGGATGGGAAAAGAGGGTAGTAGACAAGACCTCACTGAGAAGATGGCATACAAGCAGAGATTTGGACAAGACGAGGGAAGGAGAGTCATGCAGATATCTGAGGAAGGGTGTTCTAGGCAGACAATACAGCAAATGCAAAGACCATGAGGCAGGTTCCTGCCCAGCACATTTGAGGAAAAAGCAAGGAGGCCATCTTAGTTGGAGCAAAAGGAGGAAAGGGGAAGAGCAGTAGATGATATTAGAAAAGTAAGGAGAGAGGCAACAAAATGTGCCCTGAAGATCATGGTGAGGACTCTGGCTTTTACTTTGAGTGAGACGAGAAGTTACCAGAGAGTGCTGAACAGAGGAAAAGCACAACATGACCCTGCTATTTTAAAGGATCAGTCTGACTACTGTTTTGAGATTAGATCATAGGTGGGCAAGGATGGAGGCAAGACCACTTAGGATACTATTCCAATTATCCAGGTATGAAGGAATGGTAGCTCAGAGAGGCTGGTGTGGTTGGGGGGTGAGAAGTAACTGGAATATGGGTATGTTTTGAAGGTAGAGCCATCAGGATGGGCTCAAGGAATTGAAACAGGATGTGAAAGAAAGAGAAGAGTCAAAGATGGCACCGAGATTTTGGGCATGAAAAACTGGAAAATGGAAATGTTATTTATTGACATGGGGAAGATATTGGGAAGGTTCTTAACCGTCTTTGCAACCTCATGGACTAGCACATTGCCTGTCACACAGGGATATTCAGCGAATGCCAACAATCTAATTTAATCTGAATCAGTTTCTGTGTACTTGAGATCAGAGTTTGTCTAGGTGCAAGAATGACTTGTTAGAGTTACTAAAGTAGGCCTTGCTTCTAGATTCTGGGGCTAGGTTAGAATTATTGGTTTCCTAGAGCTAACTAGTATGAGCTGCTAGCAAGAGCCAATTGCTAAATATTCAGGATATTGCAAGCCAGGTATTAAACATAGCCATTATTTAAAATTAAATTATATACACTTACAGCTGGTAAATTATGTTAAAAACAAAGGTAAAATAATTAAAACACATCACTTCCTAATTATTTTACTATATTTTACTAGTATCTATACTCTTGAGGTTATTTATGTTTATTGTACTATATGATAGAAATACTGTATAATGGTGTGCTACTGCGCATCTCTTCCCAGCTCTATGTTCAGTGATGTTATGTCAGTAGCTTTGAATTGGCCACGGTATCCATATTTACAATACAGAAATTGGCAAATGCTACAAATGAGGCCTTCCTTCCCTGCCCTCGCCTCCATAGCTGTTTAAATCTGTAAGTAGGAATTTAGTGCTGCCAGCTCTGAAGGAATGATAGGGGATGAGCCAACTGTTATATATTTTATAAATGTGTACATGTATAAGCACTGCACATGAAGTATTATAGTATGGCTATACAGGAGGCCTTCCCTGTTCGGGTGAAGGAGGGTTGAAGACAGAGGAGATTGCGGTAGGTGACAGATACACAAGGGAAACAAAGTCCTTGATTATTGACCAAATTAGAAATTGCTAAAAGAGATTAGCATCTACATCCAATCAATGCCTTCATAGAATTAAACCTGGACTAAATGATAAACTGTTAACAGGGGCGATTACAGCTTCAGACTATTTATTTGTATATCTTATATTATAAGGGGATTAGTCCATGCCATGGGTATTAACTACATATTTGTGAGAATTTCCTGTATCAAGAATCTTATATTATGCTGTTAGGCCTTGGGGGAAAAAAAAAAATTAAGGATACTAAACACACTGTCTAATGGTTCCTGTGAGAGAGCTAAAAAAACAGTACAGTTTAGTTTTATTTCTTTCATTTTCAAAGTAAGCAGATGATATCCAAGGAATATAAGTAAGTTGTTGAGGATAACAGAGTGAGACAATTAGGGAGGTAAAAGTACACATATACATATATGTGTATATATACTTATATATATTTAAACATAAATGTACATATATATACCTATACATAATGAACAACAATGAAAAAACGCAGCACTTAGTGATTCATTTTTCAAGACAAGTGGAACAAAAGTATATATATTAATTACGAAAATGGCAATTAAAACAGCAAAATCTTGGGCCGGCCGAGAAGCGCATTGGTTAAGAGCGGGCTTGGGATGCCAGCGGCCCCAGTTCGGATCCCACATATGAGGGCAAGTGACACTGCCCTCTGCAGCTAACAACAGCTCCACCTGGAGCTGGACTGTGAGCCTCAGTGACGGTGTAGGCTGCAGCCCCTGCTGCAGTGGGCTGCCATAGGCTACAGTGAGTGGCTGGCAGCCAGCGTGAGCTGCCAAGAGCTGCTGTGAGTTGGCTGTCCAGAGGTGGGCAACTGATCTGCCTCATCCTGGAAGAGCGCAATGACAATACCAACATGGGCCAGTGAAGCAACGTCCTCCACAAGTGAACTGAGGAACCAGGGGACAGCAACTTTTCTGTTCCCTGTCCCTGATTCCCCAACGCTGTTCCCCTCCCCCAATTCCCCAATTTAAAAAAATTAAAATAAAAATAAAACAGCAAAAACTTGAAAATAACAAAGGTGACTGTGGAAAAAAATACATCTTGATTCCATTTTCCCCAAATCTTTGCACTTCATTTAATGTTTCCAAAACTGTTCTTTTTTTCTTCTTTCTTGAGTAAATTCATTCTCCATCTCCCATTCTCTCCCACTGGCTTTTTGTTCCAAGTTTTAATCATCTTTATTTCTCTTTTCACAAAGTTGTTATCCATAGCTCAGGAAAACTTCATATTTAACTGAATCATTTGGTTTGAGCATTAATCTTATTTCCCCAGACACATTTATGGGTATGGGAATGTAGAATTTCTAGGCTAAGGATTGGAACATTTTGATAGCTTATGGGTTTATCAAGACTTTAATAATGTATGAAAGGACCTGTTCGTTGTACCCTGGATTATTTGATATGATTGTTTGAAATATTTACTGAGTTCCTGAGTGAAAACAGATATCTTATTATTGTTTTAGTTTGTATTTCTTTGATTACTAGTGAAACTGAATTTTTTTTTTCCTACATGCTTATTCACTAATATGTCATTTGCTATCCATTTCTTGAAGGCCTAATGTACTTTATCAATTTGTATGAGCTCTTTTTATAAGAAAATAGTCCTTTACATTTAGTAGTTTTTGCAGATATTTTCCCATTCTGTTGTTGCCTATTTATTTTGATTACTTTAAAACTCTGTTCATATTTTCCTTTGATTTAAAAACAATTGATGCTAAGTATAACTAATAATCTACTTCTAGAGGATTATTACATATTCCATTATATTTTCTAGCAATTATTCCATTGTTTAATATTTTATACCTGCATTTTAATTCATCTGGAATTTATTTTGATGTATTTGATGTATTTTGAGGGGGTGACCTAAAGTATATTTTTATTGATAACCATTTTGGAATGATTCTTCCTTTCTCTACTGATGTATGAAATCCCCTGTGTCACACATTAAGTTCCTCTATACCATGGGACTACTTAAGCACTAGGCTATTTTTTTTTTACTTGTACTTTCCTGTTTTAATGTAGTAGATTTGTTATTATATTCAATTTGTTTAGTCCCTTTTCATAATTAAAAACAATTCTCTCTTCTATTATTTGTTTCTTATGTTCCCAGATCAAGTTTTAGAATCATTGTACTTGTTACAAAGACTTTGATAGTAACAACAGTCCTTTTTTTAAAAAAACAGAATAATGGTTATTTCTGTAATATTACTAATAATATTAATTACTAATTAGTTTAACTGTAAAAAAAGAAGGGAAGTATATAAAGTTAACTTGTACTGTTGAATTCTACAGTATTGTCTCAAATACTTGTATGTCTCCGAAGTCTGATGGAAAAAGCTTTTTTAAGGCTTAGACGTGACATGCTGATGGACACACTCACTCTGAGCTACACCACTAGGGCAGCAACTTGAAAGGTTCTGAGGACATATGGGGAAGAACTGAGTTGTCTGGCTTCAGGGCAAAGGCTGGAGGAGCAGGAACAGATTTTTCCCGGATGAAGGAGCTGGCAATAGCCATTGTTTCTTTGTTGAGCCCTCTCCCCTCCTGGCATGCAGACACTGGTGGCTGTCATGTGTGAGTCTTCATCAACCTGGTTAACACCATTCATTCACCCCGCCATGGTGATTCTGAGACCCCACCTCACCCAACTTTTGGGCAAGCCATTTCCAGTGACTTTTCTGTACAAACTACTGCCTTGACTCACCCTGCAGACTTTCCCAAAATCTCTCAAAGTTTCACAAAACCCAAACAAGAAACATCTGGTTTCAGTCCCATGTATCTTCCTGGGCAGCCCAAAGCCCAGCAATAGTGGCAGCCAGCCTTGGTTTGCGACTTGGCCTCTGGAGGCACCTCTAAGCACAGTGCAGGCAGCAGCCATCTGCAGACTGCTTTGTGGCTCATTCCAGGTGTCCCCAAACATGGCCCTGGCAGGAAATGGCCGGCAGTGGGTCCCCTCCAAGGAGGCCTTAGGGCTGGCACACCCAGTGGCCAGCCATGGACCAAGCCAGAGCATCGCCTGGCCACCTCCAAGGACAACACTCACAAAGAGCAGACTGGATAGGCACAGATCCCTGCTAAAGCTAATTATGCTCTGTAGAGTCAGCCACTGCATCACAACTCCTTCACTGTAGTCATGGCCAGTCCTTACAAACAATCAGCTCAAGGGTCAACCCCTCCCTTTGATGTGCAAATAGCAACCAAGGCTCAACTATCACAGAAGGACACAAACAACCCACACAAAGAGACACGCCTGGAGAACCTGGCTCTGGTGACCAGGGAGACTGTGCCTCACAGCACACCTACTACTTAAGGCCATTCTACTAAGACCAGGAAACTTAGCAGCCCTACCTAGAAAAAAACACAGGGAGGCAGCCTAAATGGGGAAGCAAAAAAACATGTCCCAAATGAAAGAACAA
The DNA here is from genome assembly GCA_033961575.1 of Aselliscus stoliczkanus. Lineage (NCBI taxonomy): Eukaryota > Metazoa > Chordata > Mammalia > Chiroptera > Hipposideridae > Aselliscus > Aselliscus stoliczkanus. The sequence continues at coordinate 134,497,870 of CM066729.1, forward strand.
AGTTCCAGAAAAAGAACTAAACAAAATGGAGACAAGCAATCTATCAGACACAGAGTTTAAAACACTAGTTATAAAGATGCTCAGTGATCTCAGGGAGAACTTCAACAAAGAGATAGGAAACATAGAACTGGAGATAGAAAACAAAAAAAGAACAAGTCAGAAATGAAGAGTAAAATAACTGAAATGAAGAATACATTAGAAGGAATCTAATTATAGTATATAATTACAGTATATTAGATGAAGCAGAGGATTAAATCAGCAATTTAGAAGATAAGGTAGCAGATAATATCCAGGATAGCAAAAAAGAAAAAGGAATCCACAAAAAATGAGGACAGTTTAAGGGGTCTCTGGGACAACATCAAGCATACCAACATTTGTGTCATAGGGGTACCAGAAGGAGAAGAGAGTAAGGAATTGAAAACCTATTTGAGGGCTGGCAGAGTTACGCACTGGTTAAGAGCTGGCTCAGGACGCCAGAGGCTCTGGTTCGGATCCCACATATGAAGGCCAGTGACACTGCCCTCTACAGCTAAGATGGTGAGCAATAGCTCCACCTGGAGCTGGGCTGCTGTGAGTCCCCGGGGTAGGCATAGCTGCAGTCCCTGCTGCAGTGGGCTGCCATAGGCTACACTGAATGGCTGTCAGCCAGCGTGAGCACTGGCAGCTGGTGTGAGCTGCCAAGAGCCGCTGTGAGTGGCCGTCCAGAGGCAGTGACTGCTCTGCCTCACCTGTGAAGAGCGTAATGATGATACCAACATGGGCCAGTGAAGCAACGTCCTCCACAACTAGACTGAAGAACAAAAGGACAGCAACTTGTCTGTTCCTCTTCCCTGATTCCCCAACGCTTTTCCCCTCCCCCAATTCCCCAATGAAATCTTAAAAAAAAAAAAAAAACCTATTTGAAAAAATAATGATGCAAATCTTCCCTAAACTGGTGAAGGAAATAGACATACAAGTCCAGGAAGCACAGAGTCCCCACAGAGATGAACCCAAAGAGGTCCACACCAACACACCATCACAATTAAAGTGCCAAAAGTTAAAGACAAAGAGAGAATCTTAAAAGCAGCAAGAAAAAAGCAGTTACCTATAAGGGAGCTCCCATAAAACTGTCAGCTGACTTTTCAACAGAAACTGCAAGCCAGGAGGGATTGGTATGAAATATTGAAAGCGATGAAAAACAAGGACCTACAACCAAGATTAGTCTATCAATCAAAGCAATCATTTAAAGTCAAAGGACAGATAGCTTCCCAGACAAAAAAAACCCAAGAAACTAAAAGAGTTCATCACCACTAAACCAGCATTACAAGGAATATTGAAGGGACTTCTTTAAGACCAAAAAAGAAACAAGGACAAAAAATGAAAATATGAATAATAAAATGGCATTAAATATATATATATATATATATATATATATATATATATATATATATATATATATATATATATCAACAATTACTTTAAATGTAAATGGATTAAATGTTCCAAACAAAAGACATAGCGTGGCTGAATGAATAAGAAAACAGACCCATACATATGCTGCCTACAAGAGACTCACTTCAGATCAAAAGACAACATAGACTGAAAGTAAGGTATGGAAAAAGATAATTCATGAAAATGGAAATTAAAAAAAAAACAAAACGCTGTGTTAGTGATACTTATACCAGACAAGCTAGACTTCAAATCAAAGGCTATAACAAGAGACAAGAAGGACCTAGTAATCACACTTCTGGGTATTTATCTGAGAAACCCAAAATGCTACATTTTGAGAACATGTGCATCCATATGTTCATTGCAGCCAAGATATGAAGGCAACCTGGGTGCCCCTGAATGGGTGAGAAGAGGTGGTTCATGTATACAATGGAATATTACTCAGCCATAAAAATAAGAATGAAATCTTGCCATCTGCAACAACATGGATGGACTGAGAGGGTATTGTGCTGAGTGTAGTAAGTCAGACAAAGAAAGACAAATGTCATATGATTTCATTTATAAGTGGAATCTAAAGAAGAAAATAAATAAACAAATGAAACAGAAACAAACCCCTAGATACAGAGAACATTTTGATGGTTGCCAGATGGGAGGGGGATTTGGGATGGGTGTAAAAGGGAAAGGGATTGAGAAGTACAAAGTCGTTGTTACACAGTAGTTATGGGGATGTACGGTGCAGCATAAGGAATATAGCCAATAACATTGTAATAACTTGTACAGTGTCAGATAGGTACTAGATTTATCAGGGTGATGATGGGAGGGGGGATGGAGGCAGGGTGAAAAAAGTGAAGGGATTAAGAAATACAAATTGATCGTTACAAAGTAGTTGTGGGATATAAAGTAAAGCATAGGAAATATAGTCAATAATACGGTAAAAAACTAGGTGGATACTAGACTAGTCAGGGGAATCACTTCTTAAATTATGAGGTCTGAGAATCAAGTTTGTGAACTCATCCTAAAAAAAGTGCTACATACCTCATTGCTGAATGTCACTATGGTCACCTTTGAAGTACTCCCCTGGGAAGCTATGCACTGATGCCAGCACCTAGTCCATCCTTCGAAGCAATTTGGGAACACTTTTTCTGGAATGGCCATCAGAGCTGTTGTTATGTTATCCTTGATATCCTGAATGTCATCAAAATGCCTTCTTTTAATATTTCCTTGATATTCGGATAAAGAAAAGTCATTGGGGACCAAATCAGGTGAGTAGCGAGGGTGTTCTAATACAATTATTTGTTTACTAGCTAAAAACTCCTCACAGACAGTGCCATGTGAATTGGTGCATTGTCGTGATGCAAGAGCCATGAATTGTTGGCAAAAAGTTCAGGTCGTCTAACTTTTCCACGCAGCCTTTTCAGCACTTCCAAATAGTAAACTTGGTTAACTGTTTGTCTAGTTGGTACAAATTCATAATGAATAATCCCTCTGATATCAAAAGAAGGTTAGAGACATTGTTGCAACAAGTTTGTGAACTTAATTGTTAGACCTCATATAAATGTTGGTGTATAGCTGAAACTAATGTATTAGCTATATTTTAATTAAAACTTTTAAAAAAGTAAAATAAAATACTTCACTCCTACATAGTGAAAGACTTCAAAGCAACAAAAACATCTATGTGAAGTTCTCCCTGGGAAGCTATTTTATTATTTGAAGGAAGAAATATTTCTCTTTGAAGCAAATAAATACAAAGAATATGAAACTCAAGTGATTGAAAATATAAATTTATATGTTTTTTAGTGTATTATATATCTTGCAATAAACCTTCCACAGTGATCCTGAAACTTAAGCCTAGACATTGTAACAATTTAACAACAGAGCTGCTTGTATTCATTGTCCTAATTCAAGTTATTGTCCACATACATTAATTCGCCAAAGTGCACTTAGAGCCTCATAGAAGTTAAGAAAAGATTTTCTTTTTAAAATTTAGTTTTTTCTTCAATAATGATAATATCCTTTGAAACTATATAGAAATTGAGAGAGTCTATAGTTTAATTATGGTAAATACTTCTTACTTAGTACTTTACAAAGTGAAAATTGCTCTCCTATGTTCATTGCAACATTATTCACAATAGGCAAAATATGGAAACAATGTAAATGTCTGTAGATGGATGAATGGATAAAGAAAATGTGGTTTTTATACACACATACGTATACACACACACACACACACACACACGCATACGATGAAATACTCAGCCTTAAAAAAGGAAATCTTGCCATTTGCTACAATATATGTGAATCTGTAGGACGTTATGCTAGGTGAAATAAGTCAAGTACTTATTTCAAAAAGAAAAGTACTGCATGACCTCAACTACATGTGGAATCTGAAATAAACAAACTCATAGAAACAGAAAGTAGGATGGTGGTTGCTAGAGGCTGGTGTTAGGGTGAAAGGGGGAAATGTTAGTCGGGGGTAGAAAGTTTCAATTATGCAAGTTTTAAAAGTTCTGAAGATCTAATATATAACAATGTAACTAACTATAGTTAACAATATTGCATTGTACAGAAATTGTTGTACAATACCAGAATGTGACAGGGAGCGTTGTCATGATGGAGGATGATTTAGGGCACACTTTAAAACACACCTTTTCTTAACCGTAGCTCACAACCTATTGACTGCAGCCAACAAGTTGAAACTTGTCACACACTGTTACTAAGGTTCAACACACCACTTACTATATTGAAGATCCCGCCTTTCCATTGGATGGTGCTCAGCAGCAGCATTCAACATATTTTGTTATCACTACAGAAAGGCTCCGTGTCACAGGTCGCTTCTGGTAGGCAATTTCTGTCGAAACATTACAATGTTTCCTCTCCAAAGTATTCACCGGATCTGGCACCACATAACTTCTGTCTCTTCCCCAAAGTCAAAATGATTCAGGACATCGAGGCAGCCACAACAGTGCAACTAAACACACTCACTAAAGAGTTTCCAGAATGGCTTTGGAAAGTGGCAAGAACGATGGCATAAGTGTGTTCGAAGCAAGGGGTGATTATTTTGAGGGGAATTAATGGCAATGTGTCTTTTACTGTAATACAGTTTTTAAAATTTAAACATTCCGTATTTTTCGATCATACCTCATATATATAACTCAGATGATAGGTTGCACAGACATTCAATTTGAAGTATTTCCCTATGAGTTTATGGTAATGCTTTAAAGTCATATTCAGAGTTGTTCCTAACAATATCCAAGTTTCTTTATTATGTGACAATGGTGTTAGCTCTCCAAAAATAACCGGGGAACTGGACTTGCCCAATAGCCACAGAGCCAGTCTTTGTAAATGCGGAGCATAGGCGTAAGTGAGAATGCACAAAAAGCAGCTTCAAGTGTCCAACTTTTTCCAAATGATTCTATCAAAGATTCATTATAATGTTGGGTTCCGTTATAATTGGCTCCCATTTCAAAGGAAACCAACCATATTGGAAAAGAATGTCAAGGGTGTCCAAGAGTTATTGATTTATATGTTCCCTTTTGTCATTTATGATTTCATTTTTTCATCTTGTTTTTATAAGCTCTTGCTTATAAAACATTCATCTTCTGCTTTTGATTTGTCATGTTTCTCTATTCTGAATATTTATACATTTTCTAGATCTCTGTAATTACATGATTTCTGGTTGCTGAGCCTTGCTTTATTATCTTAATAAAGCATACACAGTGATTGCTGTGGACTTGGGTTTACTCATGCCAATGAATAACCACACCCTTATAATTAGAGATTTGGTAGTCATCAGAGAGTGGTACAGTCAACACCAAAATATTATGCCACAGGAAACTCTATTTTTGAATGACTCTATAAACGAGCCAAGGGATTAACTAAATACTAGGGACAGATGCTTATTCTTAAGCTCTATGAAATTAATAAGCTTATATTTTGGTAAGACAGATCTCATGGTTACAAAAGTATTACTTTCTGTGCTTTCAACAGCTCTACAGCTTTCAACGGAAAATAATCTGTTTTCTCCTCTTTCACACCAACCAATAACCTTCAACAGTTTGAATTATGCTAGGAAAATTTAAAATAAAGGAATTGTAAAGGGAAAATTATAAAGAATCAGTCACTGCAAAATTTAGTGCTTTTTTCAGAAAACAATCAAAATCTTTTAAGAGCTATCTGAAACAACAGAGGTGGGTAAGTAAACTGTAATGAATTTACATAAGGAATGCATACAGTCATTAAAACAGTTACACAAATCTGTCTTTAATTCACAAGGAGAGATATCTATGATATGTAAATTGATAAAAAGAGCTTATAAAAAACTATCTCACTTTCATTTAAGATAAGGAAAAAATAGTACTTGTATTATATGTATGCATGAAAGGACAGATATCAAAAAGATGGTTTGTGGGTGTTGAGCTCAATACAACTGTAATTTTCTTCATACTTTTTGTATTTTCTGAATTTCTTACAATGAGCATCTTTACTTTCATAATCAGAAAAAAACAAGGAAGATATTTCTACTTTAAAAATAGTGTATATGAGTTGTTTGGTTCTCTCCTTTACTTGCTCCATTTTTTAATTCTGCTTGTCTCTAATTGGCTTACTCCTACATACAGATTCATTACAAAATACAGATTCTAGTCACAAAGTGGGAAAGATGACTGCTGCTGGCTCCAGCTCCAAACTGTATCCACAATTAACTCTAGCAGAGAGAGACAATCATTCCTATTGTTAGTATATGCAGACCCAGAGAAAAGTGCCAAGACTGAAAATCTGCCTCCATAAGTGGAGGGAAGGTAAAGTCTGAAGAAAGAAGCAGGCCGTGCCAGCCTGGCAATTAACAGAGTTTATTAAGGAACATTTACATATGAGATGTGTCTTGGGCAGCTGCAAGAAGTGGACCTCCTCTGTGCCCCTTGAAAGGCACCAGAAAATTATATAGGGCAAAAGAGGTGGGAAATAGTCACAAGGATGAGTACATGAATGCTATGAGATATGGGAAGTTAAATGCCTGACCAGGTCAAGACAACAGCAGTTCCAGGAACCAGCACATAGCAGGAGGCAGGGGAGGGGTGCTGCTTTATGTCAGAATGAATTTGATCAGATTATGATCAGACAGTCTCTAAGGGGGATTTGCAGTAGGCAATCTCCATTCTGGTCCGTGTCCAGCTCACAGGCTAGACAGCGGTCATGTCGTAGAACAATCTCCCCTCCACACCTGTTAACTCCAGCAGAAAAGTCATGAGGCAGATTAATTGTCTTGACTTGGATTAGGAACCAAAATATAGAGGGGCATGAGGGGAGTGGATAGGGATGTAATTTTCTGATGGAACAGGTAGGTCTTGGTCACATTACACCCATTATGGCCAGGGAGAAGAGGGAGTCCACATTGAGTTGGACCCAATAGGAACAAGGAGCTTTACAGTCTGAAGTTGGGAGGAGGAAGTGATGCTGAAGAAAGTAACAGATATCTGTTACAGTATTCATTCTAGACCCTCATAATAATAATGTTCTTAAAGGAGTTCCCACAGAGATTTTTAAGTGTTTGGGAACTGGAAACCTCCATTTGATACCTAAACCAGGATATTCACCCATTCAATAAATATTCACGTATCTAGTGAATATTTATAGTAGTCTATACCCTACTGGGTTGAGCAGGGAATAAGAAACAAACAAAATGTCCCTGCCCTCGTGGATCTTACATTTTCAGATATCAGTAACAACTCTAAACAATAAGTCTAACATTGGCCCCTGGCTAAAAATTTTATTGAAGTAGTTGAGATAAAAGAAAATGCAATTTAGCTTTCATAGAATGTTTTTATTATTATTTGTCTATAAATACCATAGTAAGGTCCTTGATTTCTTTTGTGGTTGTTTTTTTTATTTGTTTTTGTAAGATCCTGTTCTTGAATGAAACCAATCTGAGGTGAGTCATGAGATGTACAAGCAAGAGAGAAGAGTACTGGCTTTTGTGCCTTGATATTAATGGAAAATTATGTTTTCTAGACACACCCAAGGTGTTCTGTAACATCTTGAGCTTTAACTTAGGTGTTACCTAATCTGCCCTTACAATGACACTGGGAAAACCAATCTTGTGGTACATATTTAATTTCAAGAAAAAAAAGTTTTTTACAGTTGACTCTGCTAGCAACAGGCAAACTTCCCTTTGCAAGTCAATAGGTTAAGGTACATGGATCAAAACACAATATTCTTCTTCTGTTTTGTGTCTTATTAGTGTTTATCTGCTATAGACTGAATGTTTGTGTCCCCCCAAAATTCATATGTTGAAACTTAATGTTGAAATACCCAATGTGATGGTACTTCAAGGAGGGGCCTTTGGGAGGTCACTTGGTCATGAGGATGACACCCTCATGAATGGGACTAGTGTCTTTATAAAAGACACCCCAGAGAGCTCCCTTGCCCATTCTCCAATATGAGGACACAGGGAAAAGACGGCCACCGATGAACCAGGAAATGGCTCTCTCCACAAACCGAATCTGCCACTGCCTTGATCTTGGACTTCCCAGCCTCCAGAGCTGTGAGAAATAAATTTTTGTCATTTAAGCCACCCAGTCTGTGATATTCTGTTATAGCAGACTGAACAGACTAAGACGTTATCCTTGGTGTAGCAAAGACCTAACACTGAATTTCAAAAACTTTGGAAGGAAAACAAATGCAAGTCTCTGCAAATGTATATTTATGCTTCTCTTGTTTTAAACCTTGGAGAATATAGCAGTTGTAATTCTCTAACACAGTAAGGCTCAGCTTTGGCTACACATTAGAATCACCTTTTAAAAAATGCTGGGACGGGGGTAGAGGGTGAGAACTGGGCATTGATGTCCTTTAAAAAGTATTGTGGGTGATTTTAATATGCAGTTAGAGTTGAAAACTGCCTGAAGAATAAGATATACCCACTAGAGGAGGGGGAAGGTAGCTATTTTTAGTCAAGAACACTCAAGTATGTTCACTTTATTGCCAGTCGGACTATCATCAGTGAATCACTTAACTCTTATCATTTATCCACCTTTAAAAGAGGAATAAATGATTCCGTATCCATTCATGCATCTTCCTTCCTTTCATTCTTTTTCTTTCTTTCTCTCCTTTTCTTTTTCTCATGCATTTGTTTATTTAATCACTCATTCATTAAACAAGCATTTAATAGGGGTAAGTACTGTGCTAGGTACTAAGGATACAGAAATAGAATTCATACTTTCAGTCAAGTATTATAGCATTTATAAGGTAGCACATATAAATTAGTCTTCCTGAAGTTCCCAAGTCCAATTTTTTAAAAACCCCACCAATCTTTCCCATTTGACTTAGTTTGTAAAAAATTGTGTTGAAGCTTGAGTTGTTGTGTTGGGCAGACATCAGCGTTCCTGACCTATTGTGCTTTCAAAGAATCACATAGTAAGCTATCCGTTTACCACAGTGTACTTTACAGTCTTTCATATATTGAATGAAAGGACTACATGCCCATAATTTATTAGGTTCTACATAAGAAAAGACTCAGATACTGTCAACTTTAAAAAGGAATTGTTCTAATTTAAGTCTCTTCAGATGTCTTTGGAATGTTTTGTAGAGTTCTATTATTTCTGCTATACCAAATCTCACCCAGAGTCCAGCAGTGTAGCTTTATCTTTGGCTCCTATCCAATTCCCAAATCAGGTTACTTTGTAGGAGAAGGCAGGACCAGATAACTTAAAGGTAAGCAGATCCTTTCCTATGGACTGTTCATGCCATTTTCTCTACTTTTAAGCTCCAAGTTGCAGCATAACAGCTGTTCAAAAACTCACTTCAGTGACCAACTCTGAGACTAGAACTGCTAGATCCCTACTGGGAAGTTGGACATTATCATACGGCTGAAGTACTGAAGTACTTACTGACACTTATTTAAAATTAAGAACATATGCAGGCTCGCTCACTTTACCCACAGAAGCAGCACAATCATTCCTGATGCAATAGTGCACCTACCTAACACCAAAAGACAAAAGAGAATTGTTTGTTTTTTTTTGAGGGCAGTGTCACTGGCCCTCATATGTGGGACCGAACTGGGGCCGCTGGCTTCCCAAAGCCAGTGCCACTCGGCCGGCCCCAAAAGAGAATTGTTTTAAGTTACAATCAACATCAGTAAGAAAGCAGCAGCAGGTTATAAAGAGAGAACAATCTTCCTGCCAAGAACAGATTCAAAGCTAACCGTTTCCAATAGAGCAACCCTTATCCATTGCATAAGGTTTCCTGCAGCAGGGAATTTGATATTGCTCCCACCATACAATTGTAATTATTATGAGGCATGAGTTTGCTTCATAATAGAAAGAAAAATACAAAGAAGAAGGGGAATCAACATGAAGAAAATTAAGGTAATTCCAGATTGGGGGTGAGGGCTGGAGGTAGATGGATTTACATTTTTGAGATATATAACCATTCAGTACTCTCCATGGATAAGTCATTATGGCCTGAGAAATAATAATATTATTACTAATAACAGTAATAACAGCTAATAATTACTGAATACTTATTTTTTGCCAGGCACTGTTAGGGCTGTACATGTGTTACTTCATTTAATCCTCTCAACAACACTACTAGGATTCCCATTTTCCAGGTGCGAACAATGAAGTTCAGAGAATTTACCGTAACTTGCTTATAAATACTCAGGCTGGGATTTGAAACCTGGACTTGCCAGACGCCAAAAGCTCTGCCCTTAGCCATTACACAATTCACTGCCCTAATTTATAACTACAGGTTATATAGCTACAGCCATCTTGCCCGAGGGGCTTATCGTACTTTTAAAACTTCTGTACCTTTTGCAACCTTTTGCAACTCCTCTGGGCCTTTTGCAGTGTATCTGTCATCAGTAACAGACAAATCACTAGTGGTGATATGGTGTCCTAGCAGGTAGCTGCAAATAGGAAGCAATGTGCTGCTGCTGAGTGTGCACTGCACAATGCTAGCAGTTGCAACCCTCTAGTCAGGTACAAATGTGAAGCTGAAAGCAAAACCCACCAATATATATTGTGGTAACTAATTACAAGGAAGAATATTGCTAAGACTAATTGCTCCTCTTTAAAATTAAAAAAAAAAAAAGAGTTAAAAGAGTTCCGGTTTAAAAAAAAACCCAAAAACGTTTGTTCTCCCTTTGTGTTGGAAAGGAATAAACACACACACATCCAGATTGTCTCAGACATTGTTAATTTAATGGGGATATTAGGTGTGTTGAGCTGAAGTATTATAGCAGTTTTAGCCTCTATTGGGGGAAATTATGCTAAAAATGTGATAGCAAAATACTGTTGTTGATTTTCCAGGAATTTTTAAAAACTGAAGATTCTCTGGGAACACCAACTTAACCTCCATGCATATATACCCAACACAGGTATGCAGCATGTAACTGTTAGTCACACTTGCCTCTATTTATCAGAAATGTTCATGTATATACACTTCAAGAGGCTAACAAAGCAAGTTACTCATCTGCATATTTTTATTCCTGAAGCTTATTACCAGAAATTCTTTTCCTCCTTTCCTGATTTGGTAATATTTTTTAACCTTCCACATATGCATGGAAGTTAAGTACCATGGAAATACGTTGAATCAAAGGTTATGAGCATCGAATTTTAAAATAGAAAAAAGTTTTAAAATTCAGAGATAGAATAAAGACTAGTGGCTCTCAAATTTGGCGTGCATCAGAATCAGAATTACCTGGGAGTGCTTGTTTAAAACACAAGTTCCTCTTCCTTCCTCAAGGTGGGCCTACCTTTTAAATACTTTGGGGGATTCCACTGTAGACAACATTTTGAGAAATAGTGCCCTTAACCAGAGGCTTTCAAACTTTTCTGACGAAGACCCACCTTTTACATCAGGACTCAGTAAACATAAACATATTTATAACCAACATGAGACTGTCACAAAACAATGCTTACTTTTATACACGCAATACATTCTAATAGTTGCTGTTCTATTTCATTGAAAAAGTGCTGGTGGCAGAGCCACTGAATTGATTTCATGATCCACTGATGGGCTGCAACCACAGCTTAAAAAACACCCGCAGGGGCTGGCTGAGTGGCGGGGTGGTTAAGCGCTGGTCTTGGGAAGCCAGCGGCCCCGGTTTGGGTCCCACATATGAGGGCCAGTGACACTGCCCTCAAAACAAAAACAAACAAACAAACAAAAAACACCCCCAGGATCAATGTTTCTCAAACTTTACAGTACATTTAAATCACCTGGAGATCTTATAATGCAAATTCCAATTCAGTGAGACTGTGAGACTTGAGATTCTGCATTTCTTACAAGCTTCCAAGTGTTGCTAATGCTGCAGATGCATACGTGTATTACCCTTCTAATGGCAAGGCCCAGACAAGAAAGGGTGCAAGAAAGTAACAGCAAACTTGATGCTTCTCCATCATGAGCCTGTCTGAGCTTTAGAAGAAATTGTAACTAGACTAAATGGTATTATCCCGCCCAGATGTAATGGATGGTGAGTTGTCCTGAACATCACTGACAGTAGTTGTGGGGTTCAAACTCTCAACCAGTGTGGGTGTAAGTAAGCACACATTTGCAACAGATCACATCAGATTAGTGCATTCATGAGGAACCTAACAGGAGATTTTTGTCTTTTATTATCTACCTGATTTAATACCAGAAATGAAAAATTAAAAGACTAACTAGGATCATTTAGTTCCAGAACAATGATATGTGCCTCGAGTCACATTTTTAAAATATCCCTTCAAACACAGATGAGGAAGTTTAAAGGAGAAGGTGGTACCTAGGGAGGTCAGGGTATTGCCAAGGAACACCTGGCTGACTGGTCCCTAAGGGTGGCACCACCTGGGTGAATTCACAGACTAGGATGCCCCCCTCAGTCTTGAAGGCTCAGAGGCCTGACATGTCAGCCACAAACGGTGCCAAGACTCTCAAACGGCTGACTGACATTAACCTAGCTCATACACTAATATATAAAGTAAGAATGCTGGATTGTTTATTTTGCAATGCAAAGTATAATTGCCAAGAGGACTAACCCTTGTATCTTTGGCTTGTATTCTTTCTCTTCCTTTAGGAACTTTATATGGGAAGGCAAATTATTATCATATACAAAGTTGCTGGGTAAGCAAGAAATCAGAGAAAAAGAAACTTGTTAACTATTTCAAATGTTTGTACATCACCTCCATAATAGAGCTTGTTATAGAGCACCTGCTATAAGGTACCTTTTCAGTTGGCCGGGCCCAGACAGGCCCTGCCATGGTCTGTCTCTAGAACCTTTGTTTTCTAGACTTCTGCAGCTGACTGATCCACATTCTGATCGAATCTTTCTTTAACCATATTAATACATTTAGTCAGTCCATTAAGTATTCTGTATCTTTTAGATGCATGTCTCTGCTCTAACCCGCGTATTATTTTGGGTGGTCTCTCAGAGGGCAATTTAATTTCCTTTTTTTGGGGAGGACATTTCATTTGATCCCTTTTATTAAGTATCATAGATTTAACTATGAGACTATTAGCATTAGGAAATATCATTCTCTCCCCATATCAGTCTAAATATTTTCTGTTCTTTTATCAGATTAATATATTACATAGATTTAAAGGCCAATAATGCTAAAATGATTGTAACAAAAAAAATGGTGGAACAATGTCCTTCCTCTCTCAACACTTTCCCTGCAACTAGTTACCCAGAGGCAGCCATTTTCAACTTTTAAAAACAATTCTACTGGCACGTACCTCCATCTATGTTTCTAATTAATATCTTTATGCTGTTCTTTATTTTTTTTTTTTTTTTTTTTTTTTTTGAGGACAGTGTCACTGGCCCTCACATGCGGGACCCAAACCGGGGCCGCCAGCTTCCCAAGCCAGCGCTTAACCACCGCACCACTCGGCCGGTCCTATTTCTTGAGATTTCCATTTTAGACATTTACCGACTTCTTTCTATGGAAGATGAGGACTTGAAAATCTTATACCCACACATATGTTTACTTCCCCTCTTTCTAAACTCTCAATTTAATTACATCATGATGTTTTATTAAGTCAATAATTAGCTTACAGTAAGATTATATAAATAATATTCGTTGATGAGCCATGAAGCATACTATGAAAGCATTCCATTTCTTGTGTTGTTTCCTGGGTTTCCTGGAGTTAATGATTGCTTCCTACTGCCTCCAGTTAGCTCTTCAAAAATCAAACTTAGAATGGTTTTAGATTTACAGAAAAATTATAAAGATAGTACATATGGTTCACATACATCCCATTCACAGTTTCTCCTATTGTTACCATATTACATTAGTATAGTACATTTGTTACAATTAATGAACCAATATTGAGACATTATTATTATTAACTAAACATCATACTTTATTCAGTTTTGCTCAGTTTTTATCAACTCTCTTTTTTCTGTTCCAGGATACCACATTCTATTTTGCAGTCACATGTCTCTTGGACCTAACTCTGACAGTTTTTCAGTCTTCCCTGTTCTTGATGACCTTGACAGTTTTGAGGAGTATTGATCAAGTATTTTGTAGAACGTCTCTCAATTGGGATTTGTCTGATATTCTCATAGTTAGACTGGGGTTATATGTTTTTGGAAGAAAGACCACGGAGGTAAAGTGCCATTATCATCCCTTCAATATGGTCACTGTATCTGAGTTTTTTCCCCCTTCTGCAGGCATTTCTTCTAGAACCTCTGCCCTGCTCTAGTTTGGATTTCTTGTTGCATATAGGCCTGCTGTCATCCCAAGACTTCACAGTTTTCCTTGAGATTCTCTTTAACCATTTACCATATTGGATGTATGTTTCTTGGCTCTCTTTTCTCCTTCTCCTTCTTCTTTTTTGGTTTAGTTTTATATTTGGGTATCCTCCAGTAGGTTCCTGAGAAAAAGTATATAGGAGATCATTTTTTTTTTTAAAGATTTTATTGGGGAATTTGGGGAGGAGAACAGCGTTGGGGAATCGGGGAAGGAGAACAGACAAGTTGCTGTCTTTTTGTTCTTCAGTCTAGTTGCGGAGGACATTGCTTCACTGGCCCATGTTGGTATCCTCATTGCGCTCTTCCTGAATGAGGCAGATCGGTAGCCGGCCTCTGGATGGTAGCTCACTGAGGCTATTGGCAGCTCATGCTGGCTGCCAGCCACTCACGCTGTCTGCCGGCCACTCACTGTAGCCTATGGCAGCCCACTGCAGCAGGGGCTGCAGCCCACACCATCGCTGGGGCTTACACAGCCCAGCTCCAGGTAGAGCTGCTGTTAGCTGTAGAAGGCAGTGTCACTGGCCCTCATATGTGGGATCCGAACCAGGGTCACTGGCATCCCAAAACCAGCTCTTAACCAATGCACCACTTGGCTCACCCTCTTATTTTTTTTAAAAAAAATTTAAATTAAAGTTTTATTGGGAGATAAATTTTTCTGAGTCGCTGTAATCTGAAATGTCATTATTCTGTTACACTTGACGATTTTGTTATACCAGTTATTTGATAATTTCTTCTATTCCATTTTCTGTTGTCTCATAATCATATGTTGAACCTCCTGGATTGATCTTTTAATTTTCTTATGTTTCCTCTCCTACTATTCATCTCTGATGTCTGTTACCTTCTAGGAAATTCTGTTAAGTCTTTGATTTTTATCATATGTTTAATTTACCAGTGTTATTTATTGTTCTTTACATTTTTTTTTTTTGAGTTTTTTTTTTATTGGGGAATTGGGGAAGGGAACTGTGTTGGGGAATTGGGGAAGGGGAACATTGTGTTTTTTCCAGGACCCATCAGTTCCAAGTCAAGTTTTTGTCCTTCAATCTTAGTTGTGGAATGCACAAGCTCTGCTCCAAGTCCAGTTGCTGCTTTCAATCTAGCTGCAGTGTGTGTGCGCGCGCGTGCGCGCGCACGCGCATGCGCAGCCCACCACCTCATGTGCGAGTTGAACCGGCAATGTTGTTAGGAGCACATGCTCTCTCCAGCTGAGCCATCCTGCCACCTGTTGGCAGCTCAGCGGCAGCTCCCTGGGTCATGTGGGAATAGAACTGGCGACCCTGTTACTTAGAGCTCATGCTCTTAACCAACTGTGCCACCGGACCAGCCCCCTTTAAATGTTTTTTAGAAGCAAGCTGTTCTTATTTCATGAATAAAATATCTTCTTTTATCTGAGGATACTAATTTTAAAAAATATCTTCTTCAGGTCCCTGTACATTCTCTGTTTCTTCCTTTTCTCTGAGTCTGTCTCTGTCTTTCTTGCTCACGGTTTCTTCACTTTTCTG
Source organism: Aselliscus stoliczkanus (assembly GCA_033961575.1). Lineage (NCBI taxonomy): Eukaryota > Metazoa > Chordata > Mammalia > Chiroptera > Hipposideridae > Aselliscus > Aselliscus stoliczkanus. Next base: position 134,513,518 of record CM066729.1, read on the forward strand.
GTGCTTCTTGACTGTCCATATTTGAGTGAGGGACTGAAAGACCTGATTGCAAATTCATTGTGTACGAGTGAGGCTTGTTGGCTGGTGGGCATTCTCATAAAGGGAGAGGTTGATCAGAGGCTTCTGCTTGGGGCTCTAAGACTAGCTGCTAACATTACAGGAGTTGCGGGGGTGGGGGGTGGGGATGGGAGGGTGGAGGGAGGAGGGGTGCAAAAAAGGGGAGGAGGTAGTCTTAGGATTCGGAAGACTCACTTAATTTTCTTTTTAAGTTTTATCTCATCCCTGCCCTCTACTTTGCCTAATATCTCTGACCTCAAAGCCTTTCTAGTTCAGTTCAAGAAGATATTGCTAGAGAGGAAAAGAGATACTCGCTCTCTCCAGGGGGACCAAGGAGAGATGTGGGTCTAACGCTCTGTACACTAGACTCCCAACCTACTCACCTGTTTTCAGTTCACTCCTCAGCTTCTGACATACCCGGTACCTACAATTACTGAAGTTTTTCAGCTTCTGCAACATCATCATCTTGCTTCTTGTTGGCTTCTCCCTTTGACAAAACAGGCTTCAATTTCTCTTTCTCTGTCTCACCAAATTAGTCAACAGTCTTCCATCTATTCTATTTTGCCACATCTTGGTCTTCTCCCTTTCTGTCTTCATCCACATTTAGTAAATCATCAGAACCTTCTTATTCCACCTACTAAATATCAATGACATTAACCCTATCTCTCCATTCCCATTGTCATTGTTTTAGTCTAAGTCCTCATCATTTCTGTCCTACACTGTTGCAATAACTCTACATGTTTTTCATCTTTTTCTATATACACTGCTCCTCAATTTTTCTTTCTAAAACATATATCTTATTTTTTCACTTCTCTGTTTAAAATTCTTTGAACAGTTTCCTGTTACTTACTAGAATAAATCCCAAACTCTTCATACACAACCCCCCTTCAAAATCTGGACCCTATATACCTTTTCCAGCCTCATTCTTTGCCCCAGTGAAGTACTCTACATTGCAAAGCAAATTATTAGTCATTTTCTGACACACCATCAGGACTTTTCATAACTTCTATCCTCTTCCTAAACATCCTCCCCTTTTCCTCTTTCTGGAAAGGTATTACTCATCCATCCAAGTTCAGATGAAACATCACCTCCAGGAAGCCTTTCCCAATCCACAAACTGAATTAAATCATTCTCTTCTCTATACTCTTATAGCTCTCCTCACAAACCTCTATTATAGCCCTTTTACATTATACAGTGATTGTTTATGAGTGTATTTCTCACAAACCCATCCCACTCATCTTTTTACCCTCCTTTTACTTACCCACCCTCTACCCCTCATCTTATAGCATGATATTAATACCTAGAACATAGTAAGAGACAGCTAACATGTATGGAGCACTTAGGCTCTTGATAAATATTTGTTGAATAAATGAAGGCAGCACATGAAATGTTTGAGGACGTCTGAGAGTTCCTGCCCTGAGGATTTCCAGAAGTCTTAATTATAGGTTTACACAAAAATATACTTGCGGACCCATGTGTGCATATCCTTAATTGTGACTAATGACAAGACAGGCATATAAATTTCAGACGGACAAGGCTATCACTTATGCAGGCCTGAGTGTAAAGTGTTTTGAAACTGGTTAGAATTTAATCTCTAGAAAGCATGATTTAAAAAAAATCTTTTTGTTTATTGTTATATCCTCAGTGCCTGGTACATAGTAAGTACTTGTATTAGTCAGGATACTAACAGGAAACAGATGGCACACTTAAAAAAGGATAATTTGAGGAGAGACCATTTATAAAGGTATAGGTAGAGTATAGGGGAACCACAAATAATAGCAAAGTAATCTGGGGGCTTATTACAATGAGAACCTGTTACCACACACCACAAACCCTAGATCTAAAGGGCGAGGTTGTGTAGTGTAGACTACCCTGCCTTGAGAAGAACAATGACCATCAATCACAGCCACCCAATTGCTACAATGGCCGCCCTCTTGAGGGTAACCTCAGTCTAAATTACAGTGTTCAGAAGCATGTGGGAAAACTCAGGCTTAATGGCTGGCATCAACACATAAGGACTCTAATCTAGTAGGGGGATCAAGCAGCAGGAATCTCTGAGCCAAGGCTGACAAATGTGTGGCATATATGCCACCACCTTTCCCTTCCAAGTCTGGCCTCCAAAGCAGACTTTTTTTTTGCCAGTTATGGTTCTTTTTCCTACTTCGCCCAGAAAAAGATTTACAATACTTCTCAACACTTCTCTAGGCAGTGACTACAGTAAATTGCTGTTACCTGCTATGAAACCCATTTGCCAAACTGGCTCTAGTCAAATAAGGACAGAAGTAGGGTTAGTAGGGTCTTTCCAGTTTGAAATAGGCCTCTAGCCATCAGCTAGGGATACAGAGGTTGGGTCAGCTCCAGGGAGAAGAGACTGCCAAGTGCTAGACTAAGCAGATATTTTTTGGCCCCAGACAGCCAGGCTAGGGCTCAAGTTAGGATTCTGGTCTTAACAGAGGAAATAATGCAAAGCAGTAATGAAAATGAAAATTCTGCAAACTAGTCAAAACAATGAGAGTTGAGGAAAAGGCATATAGTAGGTATATAGGATATGTTTATCAAAGCAAGGTTGATTTCAGACTCATTTGCTGGTGGAAATGATATTTCTAATATACTAGTAGGCATTGTGTGGATTGGCTCCAAAATTTGTTATGACCACTCCACAACAGTAAGAAGATCTTATGTACTTGTGGCTAAGCAGGACAAGCAAGATAGGGAAAGGCGTGATAAGCTGTTTTCTTTTTTCTTCTCACCTCTATTTAAAAATTTTTCTAAATTAAGCCAAAAGTTTTGACTGTGAATACTTAATTAAAACAAGCATATGAGATCATATTACTATATTTTATGCTTTAGATGCATTCTCATTAATCTGCATGGCAACTGTATAAGGTAGATATAATTATACTTACTTTCCAGATGAGGAAATTGTAGTTTAGAGTAATAAAGCAAATTAGTTTCAGCTTTAGGATTTTGATCCAAGCTTATTTGGCTTTTGTGACAAAATGGAAGGATCTAGAGGGTAATTATGCTAAGTGAAATAAGTCAGACAGAGAAAGACAAACACAGTATGATTTCACTTATATGTATCATCTAAAAACAAAATAAATCAACAAACAAAACAGAAACAAGCATATTTGGCTTTAAGCCTGTATTATTTATGATATTTCAGCTGTCTATGCTATTCCATTAAGACCATGATTTTAATCAACCTCAAGTTTTGGATTCCTCAGTGTCATCATAAATGATGAGGATAAGCAAGCTTAATGTGATAAGGCCATAGGAGGATAGATATTAGTCCATTACCTAATATTAGCATGTTTAAGAATAACCACAATGTTTTATTCATCTTCAAAATTTTTCATGTCAGTTATTGTACCTGCCATACTCAAAGCGCTTTTTAAGAGAAATCGCCTCACTCCTGGTTTCCTGATGACAAGGCAATCTGTACTATGTTACTTTTCTCTTTCATACTTGCCTCCCCAGGTGTGTGGCCCAGGAACAAGCGCCTGTCCTAAGACCTACCAGTCCTTCGGTGAGTCTGTGACCTCCCACACAGCCTGGCATGAAAAAAACAAATTAAGTCAACTGCCTGAGATTTTCTTACTTCGATACAAGGAATGTCAGGTCAGGATAGAATTGGAGCCATGGTGGATTATAGCAAACAGAAGCAGATGAGATAAAAAACAAAACAAAACAGATAAACAAGTATGCAATGCATACAAATGGTATGTGCAAATGGGTAAGTTAAGGAGAGTTTATCTGCAAAGAAACTAATTACAGGTGTGTGGGGTAGGGTGTAGGGGAACCATAGGGATAGTAGAGGAACCCAGTCTAGGTAGCAAGGGAGCTATTAACACCCCTAAACCTGAAGGGACAGGAAAAAGGAGGAGTTGGAAGCGAAAAGTTGTGTAGAGTGAGTCATCTTGAGAGGAGCAGTGATTTGGAGTGAAGGATACAGCCTGCCTGAATAGGCCTTGCAGGGAGGGAGCCAGGAGAATCACTGACCTTCTTCTGTTCATATAATCCATACAGGTCAGGCTCCCAGGAAAGAGGGCGCCTTGGAGAAGGATGAAGAGTGGGTTTGGAGGGGCAAATGAAAGATATTTTAGGCACAGCAAGATAAAAAGAAAGAATTACATTTTTTGTACACCTGAAACTAATAAAAAAGAAACAAGGAAGGAAGGAAGGAAAGGAAGGAAGGAAGGAAGAAAGAAAGAAAGAAAGAAAGAAAGAAAGAAAGAAAGAAAGAAAGAAAGAAAGAAAGAAAGAAAGAAAGAAAGAGAGGGAGGAGAACGGAGAAGACATGTAGAGCGGAAAAGGTGCTGTAATAGAGAAAGATAGCATACTGTGCACGAAAAAGGCTGAAAAGGTAGCCAATTCCTAGAGATGCATCAGATCCTGATGGCTTTCCAGTTTCACATCCAGTGCCAATTTCAGTCTCAATGTAACTTTGATAGACTCTCTTCCTTCAAAATAGCCTATTAGTAATTCTGTTTCTTGCAACTCCAAAAGCCTAATACTGTGCTGGGTACAACAAGAACACAGTTGACTCTTGACCACACCGGGGTTAGGGTGTTGACCCTGCACAATTGAAAACCGACACATAACTTGACCCCGCAAAAACTTCACTAAAGGGCCGGCCGAGTGGCGCATTGGTTAAGCGCTGGTTTTGGGATGCCAGCGGCCCCGGTTCGGATCCCACATGAGGGCCAGTGACACTGCCCTCTACAGCTAACAACAGCTCTACCTGGAGCTGGGCTGTGCGAGCCCCGGTGATGGTGTGGGCTGCAGCCCCTGCTGCAGTGGGCTGCCATGGGCTGCAGTGAGTGGCCCGCAGCCAGCGTGAGCGGCTGGCAGCCAAGCGTGAGCTGCCAATAGCCGCGATGAGCGACATCCAGAGGCCAGCGACTGATCTGCCTCATCCGGGAAGAGCGCAATGACGATACCAACAGTGAAGCAACATCCTCTGCAACTAAACTGAAGAACAAGAAGACGGCAACTTGTCTGTTCCCCTTCCCCGATTCTCCAATGCTGCTCCCCTCCACCAATTCCCCAATAAAATCTTTAAAAAAAAAAAAAAAAAAAAAAAAACTTCACTAAAGTCCGCCCTCCGCATCCGCAGATTCCCAACCATGCATGTAAAAGTTGACATGCGCAGTTAGAACCCGTCCTGATCAAAGTCAACTAGTGTAGTCTTCTTAGAAATCCTGCAAAGACACTTGAGGCAGGTAGGCCACTTACTGAAAAAGAATCACAACATTCTTCTCAGCTTTTGATAGTGTCTAGATTTATAAATAAAGGAGTCAGCGTTGTGAAAACCATTTACTGTCAACATTGAGAAATTATAAAACTGACCTAATTAAATGAACTCTCTTGAATTATGGAAAACATAGGCTGTTCTTTGAAAAAATTAGACCATTTTACCAAAAAAAAAGTTAAAATAATAGCTTTTTTCTTTTCTATTTTCTTTAAGATTTTATTGGGGAGTTGGGGGAGAGGAACAGCATTGGGGAATCGGGCAAGGGCAACAGACAAGATGCTGTCCTTTTGTTCTTCGGTCTAGTTGTGGAGGAAGTCGCTTCACTGGCCCATGTTGGTATTGTGATCATGGTGCTCTTCCCGGCTGAGGCAGATAGGCCACTGGCCATTGGTCAGCCACTCACGCTGGCTGCTGGCCATGCAAGGTAGCTTACGGCAGCCCACTGCAGACCTACTGCAGCCTACGCCATCGTCAGGACTCACGGCAGTCCAGCTGCAGGTCGAGCTGTTGTTCACCATCTTAGCTGTAGATGGCGCAGCGTCATTGGCCCATTTGGGATATGAACCAGTGGCCCTGCTGCTCAGAGCTGGCATCCCAAGCCAACTCTTAACCAACGAGTTACTCAGCCAGCCCATAATAATGTTTTTCTTTAATTGCCTCCCCAGCTTTATTGATGTACTAAACTACTCATATTTAAAATGTACAACTTGATCAGTTTTGATATATGTATTTATCACCACCGTCAAAATAACAACGTTTCCATTCACTCCAGAGTTTCTTTGTAATTCTTTATGATCCCTGACTCCCTCCATTCACATCCCCAGGCAACCACTAATCTACTTTCTGTCACTATAGATTAGTTTGCATTTTCTAGAATTTTATATGAATGGACTAGTTTCTACTTTTTTTGCCTGATTTTTTTTCACTGTGCCCACTTATTCTGAGATTCAACTATGTTGTTGAGCGTATCAACAGTTCTTTCTTTTTTAATCACTGAATAGTTTGACTTGTGTGGCTATATTTTAATTTGTTTGTCCATTCATGTATTGATGGACATTTGATTGTTTCTAGTTTGGGCTATTATACAACTGTCAATTGTAAGGTAGCAATAGGAATAACATTTTTTCTAGAAGACCAATTGATGTTAGGCACAATTGCTTCAGTAAATAGAAATTCAAAGCATTAGATCTGGAGTCAGAAGACCTGGATTGGTCATTTATTGGCTTTGAGGCTCAGGCACATAACCTTAAACTTGCTGAGCTTTGATTCCCAAATCTGTAAAAACAAAAGATTAATAATACCTGCTTCCCCAGGGTTTTGTGAGGATTAAATAAGATAGTTCATACATTTAACCTTTCATTTAAATATTAACTTTGATTACTATGAAAGAACATTGAGAAGTTAAGGAACCACCCTTTTTACTTTACTAGACCTCTTTGTGGACACCTGTATTTAGGACCAAAAGACTATCTAATATCATCGTTCTGAGCAAAAGATGAAATATATTGGTCAAGTCTCTTTCTCCATCATCTTCCACTTTCTCCTTTCTCTCCTCTTTCCCCTCCCTGCCCCCTTCCTTCCTCTTCTCTCTACCCCTATTTTTTGTTGCAGAGTGTCTCTTTCTTCTTGAGGGCAAGATCCATTTCCTTTTCACTGCTTTCATATTATTTAGTATGTTTTTCTTTTTTTTTTTTAATTTTTTATTGGGGAACAGCCATGGTCATTGGCTACACATTGCTTTCATGCGACAATGGCATAGCTGACTCTTTTAGGGAGGGCGCAGCTTACAGTGGCCCATGTGGGGATCAAACCAGCAACCTTGGTGTTATCAGCATCACGCTCTAACCAGCTGAACTAAAGAGTCACCTCAGTATGTTATTCTTATATCAGGTTTTCCATGACTATATATTGAGGTAATAATAAGTTCTTGTATAGTGTTTGATAGATTATGGTGCAGAATGAGATAATATATCTCATTATGGCCCTCAGAATTCCCCAGAAAAGTAGGCATAGCAGATAATGTTATCCCCATTACCAGCTGAGGGAACTAAGGCTCAGAAAAGTTACAAACTAGCTGAGACAATAACCTAGCTCTTCAAATGCCACCTCAGAGTATCTTTCACCTTGACATGTTGCCTACCAACATTCTTGACAGGATTCAAGTGGGTGCTTTAGCCTCCAGTTAATACTAATATATAAAATCTTTGCAGGATAAAAGACCAAACTTTATTTTTAGAAAACTAACAGTTGGTGGCATTTTGATGCTCACAATGCAACATATGCTTTTACAGGGAACCACAGGAGATCCAAAAATTTTCAGGATATAGCATTAGGACTGTAATTATTTGTAAAATTTGAGACACGTATAACTATTATTCTCCTTCTTCCTAAATACAATTCTGAGAAAAATAAAAATTTAAAGTTACTATAAGTACCCCATACTACTTTAAAGTAATTTTTTTCCTAGAACATTGTTTCTGATTTAACCAGTATTCTAAACATTGCCCTGAGGATAAATTATTTCCAACTTTTTCTTTTCTCTTTTTATCTAATCTTACTTAAAACAGTTTTTTTGACCTATTGCAAAGGTGTTATAATTAACAGAACATAGTACATCTATTTTGCATTTTTGTCTGTGCAGAAAGTTCAGGGTTTTCATTTTTCTTTTGGGCTAATCTTTCCTCCCCTAACTGTCTCCTGAAAGAATTGCTTTCCCCCTGTAGATAAAAGAATAAGAAATGGGTGAAATCTCTTCTTAGATAATCACTTTGTATTTGTATTGCTTTGTCTTAAATTAGATGTAATCTCATAGAATCTATATTGGTACTTCATATGGTTAGAACTCGACAAAGGTTTTAGAAAATGCACCCTGATATAGGATAAGCTGGACTGTGTACTCTTCTTTTCATAATTAAAGTTGTTGATATTATTACTGTAAATTCTTATTTTTAAAATGTAGTAAGAACTATTTATTTATAAAGAGGGACTTAATTTAGCTGAATTACAATAATTCTATCTCTTTTTCTAATAAAAGCGAATTGTTAAAGAGATACAAAAGAGGCCATGAAGACTTAGGTAATTATTTTTCAATTTATTTTTCTATAAATGAGATTTCATATTTCATAGTCTGAGTTTATAACAAGGCTTGTAATATATTGTTTTCCTCAAAACTCTAAAAATGCTATTAACTTAATGCTAATTTTTGATGAGTATGATACTAAATGTTCCATGAATTAAAGAATGCCAATAGCTTTAAACTCCCTAAGAATTATTGGCTGTATTTTAAATGCACTAGATAATGTACATGTTTTACTCTAGAGATTGATAATAATCCTACAGTACTTTAGCCTGGTGAAATCTAAAATTTATCAAGTTAAAATTTATAGATTAAGAACGACCTAAGTGTATCATTTAAAGTTATTAAGTTTACTACTAGATGAAAACAATAATGAAAGGGAAGAGGAGATAAGGAAAAGTGAGAAGTAATTGAAGAGTGCTAAATTTTGTATCTTTCATAATTAGCAATCAATACATATTGTTGAAAATTGATAAATCAAGAAATGAAAATACCTTTTTAAAATTTTCTACCTTCTAGTACTATCTTAAAAATTTTAGTCATGGGCACACATTACATTTATAATTTTGAAATTAAAACACAAAATAGTACTATTTTTTTTATGTGATTTAACTAGGGCAAGTATTTTGAGATCCAGTTCTCTATCCCTAAACTGATTCAAGAGACAGGAAGGCAGCTTCCCAGATGTGGCTGTACTTTAATTGATACTCAGCATAAAGCCTTATCTAGGCTGTGGAGCTGTGTTCATGACTCCACTGAAAAACTAAGATAAGTGGTCTTCCTACCTAGGGCACAATGGTAGTAAGCAGGAGAACAGAAGATGATTTGCCAGCCACTAGTTAAGTAGTAATAAAGAAGTCCCCACCTTATCTATGGTTTTGCTTTCTGTGGTTTTAGTCAATCATAGTCCAACTATATTGTATGGAAAAATTCCAGAAATAAACAACTCAAAAAGTTTAAATTGTGTACTGTTCTGAGTAGCATGATGAAATCTTGCAGTGTCTCGCTCTGTCCTGCCCAGAACATGAATCATCCCTTTGTCTAGTGTCTCCATGATGTATATGCTCCCCGCCCTAATTAGTCACTTAATAGCCATCTCGGTTATCCAGTCGACTCATGGAATTGCAGTGCTTATGTTCAAGTAACCCGGATTCTATTTAATAATGGCCCCAAAGTGCAAGATTAGAGATGCTGGCAATTCGGATATGCCAAAGAGAAGCCATAAAGTGCTTCCCTTAAGTGAAAAGGTGAAAGTTTTTGACTTAATAAGGAAATTTTAAAAAGTCATATGCTAAGGTTGCTAAAATCTATGGTAAGAACAAATAGTCTATCCATGAAATTGCAAAGAAGGAAAAATAAATTTGTGCTAGTTTTGCTGTCACAACACAAGCTGCAAAGGTATGGCTATAGTGTGTGAGAAGTGCTTAAGGTGGAAAAGGCTTTAAATTTGTGGGTAAAATTTTTTTTTAATTTTTTCAAAAATTAAAATTTTGAGAAAGAGACCACATTTACATAAGTATTGTTACAGCATATTGTTATAATTGTTCTATTTTATTATTGGTTATTGTTGTTCTCTTAATGTGTATAATTTGTAAATTAAACTTTATCATAGGTATGTATATACAGAAACAAAAACATAAGATTCAATACTATCTGTGTTTTCAGGCATCCACTGGGAGTCTTGGAACATATCCCTCATGGATAAGGGGGGGATTACTGTAGTCCCTTGAAAGAGAAATATTTAATGCACTTGTGGAGAAATAGGACATGCAAGGGTTGGAGTCCTTGCCTGTATTTACTTAGTATTACTGACTAAATGCTTTAGATTAGAAAGAAATTAAATTGGGCAGACACACAGACCTATGAAACATAACTGAGAACCCAAAAATGAACCCACATGTATATGGACAAATAATTTTCAATAAAGGAGCCAAAACATACAATGGAGAAAAGAAAGCCTCTTCAATAAATGGTCTTGGGAAAATTGGAAAGCCACATGCAAAAGAATGAAACTGGACTGCTATTTTTCACCATACACAAGGATTAACTAAAAATGGATCAAAGACCTAACTATAAGACCTGAAACAATAAAATGCATAGAAGAAAACACAGGTACTAAACTTATGGACCCTGGGTTCAGAGAGGATTTTATGAATTTGACCTCAAAGGCAAGAGAAGTAAAAGCAAAAATAAATGAATGGGACTATATTAAACTAAAAAACTTCTGCTGAGCAAAAGAAACCATTAGTAAAACAAAGAGGCAACCAACAAAATGGGAGAAGATATTTGCAAATAACATCTCTGATATATATATCCAAAATATATAAAGAACACAAAAACCTGAACAACAAAAAGCAAAAAATCCAATTTAAAAATGAGCAGAGAACCTGAACAGTAACTTCTCCCAGGAAGACATACAAATGGCCAACAGATATATGAAAAGATGCTAAATTTCTTTAGCTATTGGGAAATGCAAATCAAAACTACAATGAGATCCACCTCATACCTGTTGAAATGGCTCTTATCAATAAGACAAGGAATAACAAGTGTTAGAGAGGCTATGGAGAAAAAGGAACCCTCCTACACTGCTAGTGGGAATGTAAATTGGTACAGTCACTATGGAAAACAGGATGGGCCCATCGCCATGAATCCAGTCATTTGAATTGAGAACCCAGCGTGGGTAAAAAGGTAGTGAGGGAAGTCACACCACTTATTGGATTGAGAGGAGAATCCTCCAATTTAAGAAGTGCCCAGAGTACCTAATGTTTTTGATTTCTTTTGTTTTTATGAAAATTCCTCCTAGTAAATTCTGACTAGAATCTTGGCTGTCCAGAAAATAGATTTCCCAGGCATCTGGATAGAGGCTCAAGCCTACTAAAGTATGATGTACCCATAAGGTGTATCATAGTTCCATGAATACCTTTGACCCATGAGTCATTACTGTAACATCTTGTTAGTAAGTGTTCTTAGATGTATTATACTATGTACATTCTCAAAAACATGTCATTAAAATATCAGTCCAATTACCAGTAAATTAATTACTGGTAAAGGAAGTTTAAATCAGTCTCATTTTAGAGTAAACAGCTGTATGGAAGGAAGTTAAGAAGTTTACTATGCTATAAATTATGGTAGTTGAGTCCAACATGGTTAAACAACTCTTATATTTATGAACAAAGAAGTTGAGTTGAGGTGAGGAGGCACTAATGCTTAATTTCCTTCGTTTGGATTCCCCTATAAACACACCCAAGAAGATTCAAACGCAAGTAGTTTATGTGGGAGGGCCGGGGAATGGGGAAGACAGGAAAAGGAAGGCAGTCAATAAAAAGGGTGCATTATCAAGGCGGTTACTGAGTTAAAATGGGAGGGGCACCAACACACAACAGGCTTAAATTTCCACCAGCTTTCAAATGGGGCTATGACTTTATTTTTTAAAACGAATGTATCATTCCTTGTGCATCCAAGTTTGTTGAGTGAGGTTCACATCCATTTAGTTCACCATCTATGGTTGATACTTGTTACTATTATTTAGCTTAGAAAGAAATTAAGTCTTGCGGGGGCTGGGACCCTAACATAGTATTTTGCACATAGTGAGCATTTAGTATTTTCTATTGAATTGAGAGAGGAATTCATAGTGATATATAGTGATACTGATTGACAGTGATTCCTGTCAATCCAAAGTCACTTGAATTGAGAAGCTCGGAGACAATAGGTGGTGGTGACGGAACCCCACTCCATAAGAATTATTCTAGACGCTTTATGATTCTGGATCACATTTCAGGGTCATCTTACCAAGTATGTCAATCAGATTTATGGCAAAATATTAGAGTATGTATTCTTTGTTCATTTTTACATTAGGCATTTCATATTATTTTTTTTACATTATGAGATATAGCAAACATACAGAAAATAGTATAACTGACCTATATATTCACCATGCAGATTTTACTTTATTTGTTTCTGGTTTTTAATGAACAATAAAAGCTGTAGATAAGTTAAAGCCCTGCCTTTTCATCTCTTTATCTTTTTTTCTCAAAATGACTATCTTCAAGATGGTATGTACTCTCTGTTTGTTTGCATATTTCTACCTTATGTGTATCCATTAACAACATAGTATGTGTTTTGTGTTTTTAAACTTTATTTAACTGGCATAACATATATTGCCTTTTGAAACTTTTTTTTTCAACACATCATATTTTAGAGATTTATCTGTGTTGTTACATTTAGTGCTATACAGATTTTTTTATTTCTATATGAATAAATCACACTGGTTGCATTCTTCTACTCATAAATATTAGTTGTTTCCAATTTTAGCTATTATAAAAAATGCTACAATGCACATAGTTTTTGCTAGAGAATCTACGTAGAAATGGCTGGTCTTTTCATGTAGTTTACAACTTTTCCAAGATGGAAGTTTTTATTTTTTGGTCTTAAATAGCTGGAATTTATTTTTATGTATGGTGTGAGGTAGAGATCTAATTTTGTCTTTTTTCCACATGGAAAAAATACGAAGTTTTCCCTTTTTTTTCCACATTAAACTGAAATATTTCATATATGTATTTAACAAAGACTTTAAAAAAAAAGACAATGCCATTGTCATACCTAACAAATTAACAATAATTCTTTAGTATTATTTAAGCTCTCATCCCTGTTCAAATTTTCCCAAATATCTTTTACAGTTAATTTCTTTGAATCAGGATTCAAACAAGGTCAACACATTGCATTTGGTTGACACATCTCTTAAGTCGTTAGACTATTATAGTTCCTCCCCTGCCATTTATTTATTTAAAAAATAGGTCATTTGTAAAAATCCCACATTCTGGATTTGGTTAATTGCATCCTTGTAGTATTGTTTAACATAGTCCTCGATCCACATTTCCTACAAACTAGTAATTTAATCTAGATGCTTGATTAGATTCCAGGTTCAGTCTTTTTGGCAGGATTGCTTCGTAGGTGATTCTACATAATTCCTATTTAATTATATCAGGAAGAACATAATATCCAGTTGTCCATTTTTTTCATTAATAGACTTTATTTTTTAGAACAGTTTTAGATTATAGAAAAACTGAGCAGATAGTACAGAGTTCCTATATTTACCCCTCTACTTCTGCAAAGTTTCCCTATTATTAATATCTTGTAGTAGTGTGGTACATTTGTTGCAATTAATGAGCTAATATTGATACCTTATTATCAACTGAAGTTCATAGTTTATTCACATTTCCTTAGCTGTTTGTTTTTGTTTTTTACCTAATTCCCTTATTTGTTCCAGGCTGTCTCACTTTTCAATGTTAATTTTGACCGGTGGGTTCAACATTACAAAGTTCTCCATTCAACCTTTTTCTTAATGGTGTCAGTATCTATTGGTAATCACTGCCTAGGTTCATTATTTCATTAGGAGTTGCAAAATTGTGCTTTTTAGAATTCTATAATTTCTTCTGCAATTTTTACCTAGAATTTTCCAAAAGGAAGAACTTCCTCTTTTCAGCTATTTGGTTACTTTTGAAATACTTCACAATTTATCTTGCATAGATTTTAATGGTTCCAAACATTAATGATTCTAACATACATATGATATGTGTGAGAAATTTCAATTACATTTAAGTTTTAAATTATTTGCAGAAAAGCACAAAAAAAATATTTTATACTGCTAGTCAAAAGCTGTGGCTTCCATCTTCCTCTAAGTAATTTCGGCCATTTATGCAGACGGCTCAAAACCATGTTGAAGGGCTGGCTAGTTGTTAAGCTGCTTAAAAAAGAAATCTATTACAGAATATTTGTTTTGAGCCAAAAAATTTCAGGCACTTAACTCCCATTAATAATTAGTACACATAAATTTTTTTTGAAGACTTAGTGATAAATACTACTCCTAATTAATTTGCATGATGCAGTAACAAATACCAAAAGAATTTATAGCTGAGGAACTGAGACCCAGAAAGTTAAAGGAAGTGGCCTGAAGGGGTTCAGTAATTTAAATACACAGGCTTATTAAAGAGAATTAGCAGCAAAAATATAAAAGAATATAACCCCTTCTACAAAGGTATGGCATGTCAGTTGTTTTACTTCTCTCAAATACAACCTACTTGTGCAAAGCAAACTTAATTTTTTAATTGTGAAAAAAAAATTACATAATATTAGAACTACAGAAAAAAGATACTACCTAGTAATCAGTCAAAAATATTTTCCAGTAAAACTGTGGCCTCTTGGGTTCTAATTAACAAAATATTCCCCATGATTCACTATCTATTTATTTTGTTTACAAATATCAATACCATAATTTTTTAGAAATTAAGAGGGGATAATTCAAATTTTTAAACAGACATGTAAGATGAGGTCCTTGGCTAGTTCTTGAAGGAGCTTTTCACATTGTGCAGCTCATGAACATATTATCAGAGAGTATATTCCTAAAATTGAGGCATTTGAATTGACAATGCTAGATTACTGGACTCATGTTAATGACCAGAAGAGGTAATAGTTGAAGGTGAGAGGAACTTAGAATGGACAGTAAAGGAGGGTAATGATGAGTACCAGTTGTGTCTGAGACTATGGAAGTCTGTAGTCTTATGGAAGACTGTAGCTCATCTCACTAGTCTTCCTCTTCTAACTTTCCCCTTAGGAAAAGAAGCCAGCAGGAACCATGGCAAACCTGCTTTCTAAACATACATGGAGAAATGGATTAACGCAGAATAAGAGGTGGACTGTGATAATCATGGAAGTACGCCAGTCAAATTCTCCTTCAAGAGATTCTGCTGCAGGGAGCCTAGCTGATTGACAGCTGACATACTTTTGGCTCTAATGCATTCATGTCAGGCCATGCTTCCCTTAGGCTGCTCCCCATCAATGCCTGAGAACAGGAGGGTGTAAGAAGCAGTCTATTCCTGCACAAAGCAGGATCCCTTTAATTGGCAACTTCCCACTGGCCTGGGTGAGATTTTCTCAGCATTGCTCTATAAGCTGAGCTTCTTCCTATCCAATCCTTTCCTTCCCTCTTTCGTGTCACAAGTGTGAGGCCTGCATCACTCTCCCTATCTACTCTTGCTCCCTTCCCCTTTACCTTTCCTAAGCATTGCCTCCAATAAATACCTTGCACATCTAACCTCATCTTGGTGTCTGCTCTTCCATGGATTCAAACTGACACACTTACATAAGAGATTAGCCCACTACGTTAAACTCACAACTGTTTACAGCAAGTATAAACAATTTCTTGGAAAACTGCATAGATCCATTGGTGGCTTATGATTAGAATCATACTTTAATTTTAAAATAATATTAATGAAAATTTACATGTAAATTATTGAATGGTCTTAGGGTCTTTAATCAGACATTAGAGTATCTCCGGCGCATTTGGTCTTAGAAGGTACATCAATCCCCTATGTAAATGCTATTGTCTAGTTTGGGGATAGTGTGACTGTGTACAGTAGAACATCACTTCTAAAAAACTCTTTATGAACTTGGTAGCAAAAGCAATTCAGAATTCAAATTCTACTTTTCCACTAGTTCTTTAGCTCTTAAGGGTTCCTGTGAGATATTAAGGACCTGTGTTCCTATGTGCTGTTAAGTAAAGCATATCAGCAGAAGTAGAAACAGAAAGTAAAAGACAGAAGAGGTCAATCATAGTTCATGACTTATTAAGATTTTTCCTCCTGCCAGCAGCACTACTATAACTTTGATGTGCTTTCTTTCTAGTGCAAATAAATGATAAATGAAAGCAACAAACCCTAGGCATCCCCAAAGCAGAATAATCCTGGACCTAATTTGCCTGCCTTGTGTCTCAAATCCTACTCTACTCTATATGATGTTGAGGAAGCTGTGGATTCCTTGAATGTTTTTACTTGGATTTCCAAAAAACTCAATAAATAAATAAAAAATTGTCATAGGACAAAATCATATGATGTCCATCAAGAAAAATGATCTAGGAAAAAAAAGGAGCAGTATCATTATACTTTCTTGTCTTACTTTTTTTTTTTTTTTTTTTGAGGGCAGTGTCACTGGCCCTCATATGTGGGACCCAAACCAGGGCTGCTGGCTTCCCAAGCCAGTGCTTAACCACGGAGCCACTAGGCCAGCCCTCTTGTCTTACTTTTAAGACCCTTAACCTTGGAAGATACCCAGAACTTAAAAAAAACTACCTGCATTACATTGCTGATAATCAATATTAAATATCAAAATGACATTTAAATGTTGAAATATCAAAAATGATACTTTTGGGGCCGGCTGAGTGGCGCGGTGGTTAAGCGCTGGCTTGGGAAGCCAGCAGCCCCAGTTCAGGTCCCAGTGACACTGTCCTCAAAAAAAAAAAGATACTTTCGTACTGTAGCAAAATAGCTCCCTTTTCTCCAGAGTGATTCTGAATTGTGACTTCAGGTTGACAGAGAAGTAAATGAGACAAAAATGTACACATTAGATTTTAATTATTGTAAATGTTTTAAGGAATAAAAATTAGGGACTTTCCAGATATAATGCTGCTTGGAGTGTGTGTGCAATGTTTATTTTCTATTATCTAAAGTATATATTCAAGTGTAAATACTTGCAAAGGATATCAATTCATTCAATTAATATTTACCAATTTTCTACAATGTGCCAGGTACTGTTTTAGGTTTTAGAATATTTGAGGATCCTTAAGAGGGGGAATAACTCCCAGTTAGGCCTTAAAGATACTTTTGTCTCAGCTATTCTTAGAAAGTGACAGTGTGCTTTTTTTTTTCCTCTTAATAAAGAATTTTGTGTTATCAAATCCTGGAATATATCGTTTTTTTCAGTTCCCTTTCTATACTATTATGCAAATTATGTCTAATAAATAGCAATTAGACACCAATCTGCTGAGTGCTTTTTGAAAAGAGATACCATATCTGAAGAAATTCTAGAGAGAACAAAGAAAACAAACAGGAGGAAATTATCAAAGAAATAAATCAAGAAGATGTCTTAGAACCAAAGGTCACAAATCCCCTGATAAAGGACCTACTGAGTGGCCAGCAGATTAAATAAGAAGAAGGCCCACAACACAGCACATCATGGGCTGGGGGGTGGGGGGGAAAGAGAAGGCCCTAACAATTAGCAGAAAAAAAAACACCCATGAAAGATCAAGAATTAAACTTCCAACTCATTTTTTTTTTTAAGATTTTTTAATTGGGGAATTGGGGGAGGGGAACAAAGTTGGGGAATCGGGGAAGGGAATCAGACAAGTTGCTGTCCTTTTGTTCTTCAGTCTAGTGGAGGCCGTTGCTTCACTGGCCCATGTTGGTATCATCATTGCACTCTTCCTGGGTGAGGCAGATCGATCGGCAGCCACTGGACGGCCACTCACGGTACCTTACCGGCAGCCCACTGAAGCAGGGGCTGCAGCCTATGCCTTCGCTGGTGACTCACGGCATCCCAGTTCCAGGTTGAGCTGTTGTTCACTATTTTAGTTGTAGAGGGCAGTGTCACTGGCTCTTATGTGGGATCTGACCCCAGGCCCTGCTGCTCAGAGTTGGAGTCCCAAGCCAGCTCTTAACCAACGCACCACTCGGCTGGCCTGCATCTCATTTCTTGAGACCTACATTATAAGCTAAAAAACACTGGTATGATGTCTTAAAAATCCTCATGGAAAATTATTTCTAATCTAGAGTTCTATACATAGTCAACTACCAATAAAGCATCCAGCTGGACTAAAGACAATTTCAGACATACAAAAATCTCAGAAACTTTGCATTCTTTCTTAGGAGGCTACCACCAAACAGAAAGAATAAACTAAGAAAAAGGAAATGCTCATTGAAAAACAGGGAGAAACGCAAGAAAGAAGTCAAAGGGTCTAGGTACTAGCAGATCCACCATAGAAGAGAAGTGAAGAGGATTCCTAAATCATAATGAAGGCAAGTTCATGGGTGACAGCTGTACAAGAAGCCAATAAAACAAAAGGGAGAGAGACAGGGGTTCCAAGAAGCACAAAAATGGGAAGTAATAGCTTTTCTGATGAGTTTGGACATATTAAGATATATATTCACAATAAATATTTGTTGAATGTACCACTTTGAGCCACAAACGTTACTATTCTCATGGAGCTTTCATTCTGGCAGACGGTGTAAGATAATAAACAAACAAATTCTATATTAGAAGGCAATGAGCGCTATAAAAAAAGAAAAAGCAAAGTAGGATAAAAGGATTAAAATTGCTCTAGGTGGGGATGGGGAGGGAGATTTGATGTGTATTACAATTTAAAATAGGATGGTGAGGGAGGGGCAAGATGGCGGCTGTGAGGAGGGCTCCATGAAATCTCCCCTGGAAATATCCACAATTTGAACTTCTAATATGCTTCAAAGAGACATCTACTCATCACACAGAGCAACTAAGAGTTCCACACAAGGATTGCTGGAAGGTGGGCAGGCCGGGCGAATAGGGGAAGAAGGCGGCGAGATGCGTGAGGTGCAGACTGCACCCACGGCTGCTGAGTCACGGTGAGTGTTCCCCGGCTTGCTCCCTGCGGCCCGCGGCCCTCCTAGAGTTCAGCAAGAGCACGTTGGTTTGCAGTCTGAGGCAGAAGCCTCAGGCCGGGCAAGTGCGGGAGGGGAGAGAGGAGATGACTGTGCAGAGGTACGAGCTGCACCCGCGGCTCACCGGGTCCCCAGGAAGCAGGGTGCAGAGCCCCGCAGCGGCAGGGCAAGATCAATCCCTGCACCCTCCCGGTTCAGGGATCAGTCTCTGTGCCCACCGGGTCCCGCGGAGCGCAGAAGCCTGAAACCAGGGAGCAGGGGAAAACAGAGGACACACCCGCGGAGAAGCAGCGCGCGCCGGGCAGAGATGCAGGTCCCCGAAAGGCGGAGCGGGGATCTGAGCCGCGCGGCAGGGTGCGCGCAGTCCCCTAAATCCCGGCAGACCTTTTGGGAGAGCAGCAGGAACTCCGCTGGAGCATAAGAGGCAAAAGCCTTAGCTTAAAACAGTGTTGGAACTGTGGCTTTGTTTAATTTTATGTTTTTTGGTTTTTTTTCCTTTTTCTACTCTTGAACAGAAAGCAAAAAAAACCAATAACCCACCCACTCCCACAAACTTTGGCCCCCCGCCAAGACAGTCTTAAACTGACTCCTGAATGGAGCAATAGGGGCAGACTAGGAAGATATTCCTACCTGCAGGGGGTTGAGAATTTCCACCCCAGTAAAGGCTGCAGAGTGAGACTACCTACCCCGCCCCCACCTTTATGCAAGGCTTGGGAGGCAGGGCAGTTTCACCTGCTGAGGCACTAATTAACAGATTCTTAGCAGCAGGCTTTTGGTAGTGAGGAATTCTTTAATTCTCCACGGCTGTCAACCCAAAGGGTGCCCAGAGACACTCATTGAGCCTTTGGGGGTACAGCCTGCCTTGGGACAGGCAAAAGCAAAAAGGCAGTGACTTTGTAAAAACCACCACTCACACATCACAACCACACTCAAGTACAGCAAACCTGCAGTGCCAGGATCACGCTAGGCATCAGGTGGCCTACTGTTCCCACAAGATGCACAGGAATTTTTGTACAGCAGACAAACTGAAGAGAGCTTGGTGGACTTTAGCCAAGACCGGCATGGGTATTTTTGGTTTGTTTGGTTTTATTCTGTTTTGTTTTCCCTTTATTGGCTGCTTCTCTTGGTTGTTTTTGGTTTTTATTTCTATTTCATTCTTATCATTTTGTAGTTTTTAATATAGGCATATATATAGGTGTACATAGGTGAATATATGTCCATATATATGGGTGTGTAGACAAATATATATATATTTTTTTTTTCTTTTTCTTTTTCTTTCTTTTCTTTCTTTTTTCCCCACCCTCACTTTCTCTCTTATTTTATTCATTCTTCTCACTGCTATACTTTTCCTCTTTTCCTTTTTTCTGCAAATTTTATTTTTTTAATTTTTATTCTTACTTTTTTTATTATTATTTTAGTTTATTTTTATTTTTTATTTTTTAGGTATAGCTAATCGGTTTCTCATGTTTATTCTATTTTTTATTTTAGGATATTGTATTTTATTTTGTTTCCTCTTCTGTTATTATTGTGTGTGTGGTTTTTGTTTTGTTTCTGTTTGTTTTCTTCATTAGTATGATTGATATTTCTGTACAAGTTGACTGTAGTTTGATGGTTGGGTTTTTTAACTTGTGTGAGCATTTGGTTTCCTTTGGTGGCTGCGGAGGTTGTTTTCGTTGATCTGTTATGCTCTAAAATCACTCTGCAGCAGTGGGTCCAAACAAATAGACACAAGAATCATCATACCCGGAGGCCAACTTTAGATAAAACCAGAGCATTTCTGGGTTTGACATACAAGAGTCACACCTAAAAGGAAGTTGCTACAGGTAATAGGGCCCATAGGGTCCAAGTTTCATCAGAGGGGTCAATCCTCTCACAGCAGCTCATAAACTGCAGACGCTGCTGATCCTCACAGCTAATCAATCTGGGAGTCAATCCCACCTATTGACAAGCCAAAAGTAACCAAAACTAAAACTTCAACAAGTGAGGACGCACGACACAAGGAACACCTCAGATACAAGCACAGGAGAATAGGGAGACTGAGTAATTCAAATATAAAGGACACACACCATATAAGTTTACCCAGAAAAGACTGAGAAATCTGGGGGATCTATCTGTTATATTGAAGCAAACACAAAGAGTAAGCCAGAATGGGGAGACAAAGAAACACAACACAAATAAAAGAACAGAAGAAACTTCCTGAATCAGTGGAAATAGAGGAAATAGAGATAACCAACCTATCGGAGACAGAGTTCAGAACACTGATTATTAGAATGTTCAAGGAAATTAATGAAAATATAAAGAAGGATACAGAAATCATGAAAAGCAACCAGCTAGAACTTAAGAACACAATTACTGAATTAAATAACAAACTTGATGGAATCACTAGCAGATTGGATGAAGCAGAAAATCGAATCAGTGACTTAGAAGACAAAATAGCAGAGATCACCCATGCAGAACAACGAAAAGAAAAGAGAATGAAAAACATGGAAACTAGTTTAAGAGAGCGGGGGACAACATCAAACGCAATAACCTACGGGTCATTGGAGTACCAGAAGGAGAAGAGAGGGAGCAAGGGATTGAGACTATATTTGAAGTAATAATGTCTGAAAACTTCCCTAACCTGGCAAAGGACATTGAAATACAAGCTCAGGATGCGCAGAGAGTTCCAACCAAGATGATTCCAAGCAGGCCCACTCCAAGACACATTATAGTGAAAATGGCAAGGGTTAAGGACAAAGACAGAATCCTTAAAGCAGCAAGGGAAAGGCAGCAAGTTACTTACAAGGGTACCCCCATAAGATTATCAGCTGACTTTTCTACAGAAACTTTGCAGGCCAGAAGGGAGTGGCAGGAGGTTTTCAAAGTGATGAAAAATAAAGGTCTACAACCAAGATTGCTGTATCCAGCAAGGTTATCATTTAAAATCGAAGGTGAGAGATACGGAGCTTTGCAGAAAAGAATAAGTTAAGGGAATTCATTACCACCAAGCCAGCTTTGCAGGAAATGCTAAAAGGGCTTCTTTAAGTAGAAGAGAAAAACAACCTAAGAAAGACTACGAACACAAATAACAAAATGGCAATAAATACACACCTATCAATAATCACATTAAATGTAAATGGATTAAATGCTCCAATAAAGAGACATAGGGTGGCTGAATGGATAAGAAAGCAAAACCCCAGCATATGCTGTATACAAGAGACTCACCTCAGATCCAAAGACTCATACAGGCTGAAAGTAAAGGGATGGAGTAAAATATTTCATGCAAATGGTACTGAGAAAAAAGCTGGAGTAGCGATACTTATATCAGATAAAATGGACTTTAAATTGAAGAATATAACAAAGGACAAAGAAGGACACTTCATAGTAATGAAGGGATCGATCCAACAAGAGGACATAACTCTAGTAAACATCTATGCACCTAACATAGAAGCCCCTAAATATATAAAACAGATATTGTCAGACATAAAGACAGAGATCAACAGTAACACTATCATAGTAGGGGACTTCAACACCCCACTATCACTAATGGACAGATCCTCCAGACACAAAATCAATGTGGAAACAGCAACCGTAAATGACACATTAGACCAGCTGGATTTAACAGACATTTTCAGAGCATTTCATCCCAAAGCTACAGAATATATGTTCTTTTCAAGTGCACATGGAACATTTTCTAAGGTAGACCACATGTTAGGCCACAAAACAAGTCTCATTAAATTTAAGAAGATTGAAATCATTTCAACTGTATTCTCTGACCACAATGCTATGAAACTAGAAATCAATTATAAGAAGAAATCCAGGAAGCTGACAAATAAATGGAGGCTAAACAATATGCTATTAAATAGTGAGTGGGTCACAAATAAGATCAAGGAGGAAATCAAAAGATACCTTGAGACAAATGAAAATGGAAACACCACGACCCCAAATCTCTGGGATGCTGCGAAAGCAGTCCTAAGAGGGAAGTTTATAGCAATGCAAGCCTACCTAAAGAAGGAAGAAAAATCTCAAATCAACAGGTTATCCTTACACCTAAGGGAACTGGAAAAAGAACAGCAAAAGAGGCCCAAGGGGAGTACAAGAAAGGAGATAATAAAGACCAGAGCAGAAATAAACAATATAGAGAACAGAAAAACAATTCAAAAGATCAATGAAACCAAGAGCTGGTTTCTTGAGAAGATAAACAAAATTGACAAAACTCTAGCCAGGCTCATCAAAAAAAGAGAGAGAGGACTCAAATTAGCAAAATCAGGAATGAAAGGGGAAATGACTACAGACATCACAGAAATACAAAAAATTCTAAGAAATTACTATGAGCAACTATATACCAACAAATTTGACAATCTGGAAGAAATGGATAATTTTCTAGAAGCATACAACCTTCCAAAGCTAACGCAAGAAGAAACAGAAAATCTACATACCCTGATTACTACCAAGGAAATTGAATCAGTAATTGACAAGCTCCCAAAAAACAAAAGCCCTGGACCAGATGGCTTCACAAGTGAATTTTATCAAACATTCAAAAAAGAACTATCACCTATTCTTCTCAAACTATTCCAAAAAATCCAGAAGAAGGGAAGGCTCCCAAACTCTTTTTATGAAGCCACTATCACCCTGATTCCAAAACCACATAAAGACATCACAAAAAAGGAAAACTACAGGCCAATCTCCCTGATGAATATAGATGCAAAAATTCTCAATAAAATATTAGCAAACAGAACTCAGCAATATATTAAGAAGATCATACATCATGATCAAGTGGGATTCATCCCTAGTGCGCAAGGCTGGTTCAACATCCGTAAATCAATTAATGTGATATACCACATCAACAAAATGAAGGATAAAGATCACATGGTCATTTCAATAGATGCAGAAAAAGCATTTGACAAAATCCAACAGCCATTTATGTTAAAAACCCTTAGCAAAGTGGGAATACAGGGATCATATCTCAACATAATAAAAGCCATATATGATAAACCTACAGCTAACATTATACTCAATGGGGAAAAGCTAAAACCATTCCCCTTAAGATCAGGAACAAGACAAGGCTGTCCACTTTCTCCTCTTTTATTCAACATAGTGCTGGAAGTTCTAGCCACAGCAATCAGACAACAAAAAGAAATAAAAGGCATCCAAATTGGCAAGGAAGAAGTAAAATTGTCATTATATGCAGATGACATGATACTGTTTATAGAGAACCCCAAAGACTCCATCAAAAAACTATTGGAACTGATAGACGAATTCAGTAAAGTAGCAGGATATAAAATCAATGTTCAGAAATCAGTGGCATTTGCATATACCAATAATAAACTAATGGAAAGAGAAATTAAGAAAACTGTCCCATTTACAATTGCGTCAAGAACTATAAAATACCTAGGAATAAATTTAACCAAAGAAGTGAAAGATCTGTACTCCGAAAATTATAAGACACTGAAGAAAGAAATCATAGAAGATACAAATAAATGGAAACACCTACCATGCTCATGGATAGGAAGAATTAATATAGTTAAAATGTCCATACTGCCTAAAGCAATATATAGATTCAATGCAATTCCTATCAAACTACCAAGGGCATTTTTCACAGAAATAGAAAATATAATCCTAAAATTTATATGGAATCATAAAAGACCCAGAATAGCCTCAGCAATTCTGAGAAATAAAAACAAAGTTGGGGGGATCACGCTACCAGACGTCAAAACCTATTACAAGGTTACAGTAGTCAAGATAGTTTGGTATTGGCATAAAAACAGGCACATCGATCAGTGGAACAGGACAGAGAGCCCAGAAATAAATCCAGGCATTTACAGACAGGTAATCTATGACAAGGGAAGCAAGAATTTACACTGGAGTAAAGATAGTCTATTCAATAAATGGTGCTGGGAAAATTGGACTGACACATGCAAAAAAATGAAACTGGACCACCTCCTTATGCCTTATACAAGAACAAATTCAAAATGGATTAAAGACTTAAATGTAAGACCTGAAACCATAAAACTCCTAGAAGAAAATATAGGGAGTACATTTGCAGATATTACCCGGAGCAATATTTTTACTGATACATCACTACGGGCAAGGGAAGTAAAAGAAAAAATGAACATATGGGATTATATCAGACTTAAAAGTTTTTTCACAACAAAGGAAACCATTAATAAAACAAAAAGGAAGCCTAACTGAATGGGAGAATATATTTGCCAACGATATATCTGATAAGGGGTTAATATCCAAAATTTATAAAACACTCATGAAACTTAACACCAAAAAAACCAAACAACCCAATTTAAAAATGGGCAGAAGATAGGAAGAGACATTTCTCTAAAGAGGACATACAGATGGCCAACAGGCATATGAAAAAAAGTTCAACCTCACTGGTCATTAGGGAAATGCAAATAAAAACCACCATGAGATACCACCTCACTCCAGTCAGAAGGTCTATCATCAGTAAATCAACAAACAACAAGTGCTGGCGGGGCTGTGGGGGAAAGGGGACCCCTTTGTTGGTGGGATTGCAGATTGGTGCAGCCACTATGGAAGTCAGTAATGAGGTATCTCAAAGAACTGGAAATAGAGCTACCGTTTGACCCAGCAATTCCACTCCTAGGTATTTATCCTGAAAAAAACCAAGACACTTATTCAAAAAAAGTTATGCACCCCTATGTTCATAGCAGCACAATTTACAATAGCTAAGACTTGGAAACAACCAAAATGCCCATCAGTAGATGCCTGGATTAAGAAACTGTGGTATATTTATACATTGGAGTATTACTCCGCTATAAAGAAGAATGAAATCGTACCATTTGCAATGATATGGATGGACCTAGAGACTATTATGTTAAGTGAAATAAGTCAGTCAGAGAAAGACAAATACCATATGATCTCACTCATATGTGGAATCTGAAAAACTGTATGAATGAGCAAAGTAAACAGAAACTGTCTCATAGATATAGAGGAAAAATCAGGGTTGCTAATTGGGAGGGGAATGGGGATGAGGGAGAAGGGGAAGGGATTTGACAGCAAAAATAGGCAACTACAATATTGCCACTAGGATATGAAAAACAGTTTGGAGAATATAATTAATAATGTTGTAAATATTCTGTGGAATGTCAGATGATCATAGGTTTTGTTAGGGAGACCATTTCATGGATGGAGTAGAGGTTTGATCACTGCACTGTATTACTAAAGCGGAGGTGGTATACCTACTGTAATTGAATATATATAGATAGTCACGGGATGTGGATTATACTGTGGAAGAGAGTCAGAGGAAGAGTAATAGATATATATGATATGGAGGGGGAGTGGGGTGGTGAATTGGGGGTGGGGGGTTGTCACTTTGAGGGGTAAAATGTATAACTATTGCACTGTGTTGTACACCTGAAACTAATTAAAAATAAAAAATAAAATAAAAATAAAATAAAATAAAAAAATAAAATAAAATAGGATGGTAAGGAGAGACCTCATTGTAAAGTGACAAGTCAGCCAAGAGCTGGGCAAATTAGGGAATTAGTCATGTGGCTATCTGGCAGAAGAAATTTCCAGGCAGAGGGAACTGCCAGTGGGAGTGGAAAAATGTGAGGGAGAGATGCGCAGCAGCAGTAAGAAATGAGGTCAGGGAGGTACAGGGTGGGGGATATGCCATGCAGGGCCTCGTAGGTCACTGTAATAACTGGCTTTTCTTTGAGGGAAATGGAGTTCCACTGTAGGAGTGAAATGATTGGTTTACATTTTAAAAGTATGGCTGGCTGCCATGTGGGAATAGGTAATAGGCAGATAAGGGTGGGAACAGGGAGATAATAAGGAAGCAATCGGATTGCCGAATAATTGCCTAATAAGGAGGCAAGTATCCCAATAATTCAGGCAAGGATGTTGGTAGCACAGACTAGAGTGGTACATCTGTTGAAGGGTTGAAAGAGGAATTAGTGACAGACACAGAAAACTAAGCAAAGTTAAGAAATGAGGCAATTATTAACTGTAGAAAAAAAAATGGTAAAAAAAATAGGTAATCATAGTAGCCCATGTGATGCAGTTGTGAATTATGTTTCTATAGTCATAATCATGTAAACACAAAATGTTAATTTAACCAAACATTATCACATAGCTATATTGGGAGGGTATATGATGAGAGTATGGCTTATTTCCTTAACACTGAGAGCTCCTATAAATCACTTCAAAAAACAAACCAATAGGAAAATGTGTAAAGAATATAAATAGACAGTTCAAAGAAAAAAAAAACAGATAAATGGGTCTTAAATTTATAAAAACAAGTTCAACTTCCTTCAGACTAAAAGAAATGAAAATTAAAACTATATGGAGATGCCATTTTTCACCTAATCAGATTGGCTAAGACCCAGGAGTTTCCTTTGTTGGGGAAGATATAGCAAACAGGAATTCTCATACATTACTGGGGAGAGTATAAAATGGTATGGCAATTTGGCAAAATCTATCGAAGTCACAAAATGTGGATACCCTTTCGGGTTGGGCATGGCGGTGGGCCACACAGATATCCCCCTTTAAGGAAGGTCTTGCTGTCCCAGCTGCTGGAAGTTCTGTTAGCAGACAATCTTCAACTGTTAGCCCTTCCATGTTTTGCCTCAACTGCAAACAGTTGCCTCACCTAAGATCCAGGACTTCCTGGGACAGTCCACATGCAATGACTGATGGAGGTGGGAGAGGTATAAAGGCCCAGTCATTTCTGCCTGATGTGGGCGGGTTCTGTTGGGTCATTTTAACCCTCCAGCTTCCCTATGGGGTAGGCCGAGGCTGCATGGGGCACCTCAAAGCTCAACCTCTCCTTCAGCTCCGTTTCACTTCCTCCTCCTTTCTACAGCTGTTGAACCCAAGTGCATGGCCTAATAACTCATCCTGAACTTAAATTTCTGTCACAGAGTCTGCTTCCCAGCAAACCTAACCTGTGAAACTTTTGACCCACAACTCCACTTCTAGGAATTTATTCTGTAGATTACTCACACAGGCAAAATGACATATATTCAAGGCAATTCATAGCGGATTATTTGTAAAAGCAAAAACTGGAAACATCCTAAATGTCTGATTAAATAAATCAGGTGACCAATTAACTAAAGGCATGTCTATACAATGGACTATCATATAGCTATAAAAAATTGAGGAAGCCCTCTATAGAATGATACGAAAATATCTTCAAAGTGTGTATCTGTATATGCATGAAGGATGCATAAAAACTAATGTCATTTGTTGCCTGTGAGTTGATTTGGGTGTCTCAGGTACAGAGGTGGAAGGGAAATTATTCCCTAGTATACATCTCCAGTTTTTACTTTTTCATTTTAAATCACATGGATGTGTTACATAATGATCAAAAAAAATTTACTGTAAGTTGAATTATTTGACTTTTAAAACTACATATTTAAAAAGATATATATGCATAGCTTTGATAAAATAAAAATTAAATTCAACAAGACTTACCTGTTAAATAAGATATAGAAGAACAAATTGTGCAGGATGATTCCCATTTAAAAAAAACTGTACACATATACAGACAGACACATTGACAAAGCATGGAAAAAAGTCTAGACGCACATAAAAATTTAACAGTGGTTGTCTTTGTAGGTAACACTAGAGTGGAGAGGAAGACTTATTTTTTATTTCAGTGTTTCTCAATTGCTTGAACTAAGGGCATGCATACCTTTGTAATTAGAAAATAATGTTTAAAAGTTGTGAGAGAAACTAAAATTCAAAATAGAAAAAAGCCCAGACTTACCAATTATTTTAGGGGAAACTTTAGATGATACTTATAGGGAATAGAAAAACTAATTATCTAAAATAATTGAAGGAAACTGGAACAAGCCTACTAACTTAGCCTTTTCTCCCATTTAATCTTGATTCATCTGAATAATGGGCTCAATTAGTCAATTTCTTAAAACATCTAGAATCAAATTTTAGTTGCAAGTATAAAAATTTCCTGCAACAAAGATTAGGAAATTTTTTGGCCTTTTGTAAATTCATTTACTTTTCTTATTATTGGCAGCATATAATAAACAAAAATAATATAAGATAAATACCACCTGACTAATAACAATAGTGAAAATAAAATGACAATAATTTAAAAGGTTCATGATGAATGTTCTAGCCCAGGGGTCCGCAAACTGCGGCTTGCAAGCCACATGTGGCTCTTTGGGTACGTATATGTGGCTCTGAAGTAAAATTGAAAATGAAAATTAAACTATCATAGTTTCATTTATAAAATTTTTAAAGGATATTATTCACATAACGGTGATTTCATTTGTTTTATGGCTCTTGAATAATTCTAAACTTGTTGTGAGGGACAGGCTCTTCTGTCTCAAAAGTTTGCCAACACCTGTTCTAGCCCATTTTGGAATGAAGTCTAAGAGAAAGAAATTGGAGAGCCTTTAACTTTTTTCTTTTTAAAAACCATTTAAACTTTCAGAAAAATTGCAAAAACAGGACAGAATGCTCCCAAAGATCATTTATTCAAGCCCACCAATTTTTATCATTTTGTTGCATTTGCTTTATCATTCTCTCTCTCTAGTTTGAATTATTTTTTTCTGAACCATTTGAGAATAGATTGCATACATTATGCCCCTTTACCTCTTCATACATTTATGTGTATTACTAAGAAAAAAGATATTCCTTTATTATATAATCATCACCCAGTTATCAAATGTGGGAGCTACTTTAATCTAAAGTCCATATTCCAATTTTATCAATTGTTCCAATAAATCTTTTATAACATCCCCCTCCCTCGTACAAATTCCAGTTTACGATCATGTATAAACTTCAGTTGTCATCTTTTCAGTCTCTTTTAATATGGAAGTTAGTTCCTCAATCTTTTTTTTCTTTCTTTCATGACAGTTATTTAATAGCATGTTCCTCAATGTGCGTTTGGTTGGTATTTCCTCATCATTAGATTCAAGCAGTGTTATGTCCTTCTTGGGATATTACATAGGGAGGCACACAATCACTGATCAAAGTATTGCCTAGTTTCTCCACTTTATAGTTACTATTTTCCCCTTTCAGCAAATTCACAATCTGTGGGGAGATTCTTTGAAAACATGCTTCTCGTCCAACTTACTCCCTAGATTTGGAATCCACTGATGATGTTTCTCCAAAACAATCTTTTCCATGATTGGTTTGCAAAATGGTGACTTTCCAACTCCTCCACGCACTCTGTATTTATCAGTGGGCTATCTCTTTTAAGAAATAGCTTTCCCTTTCCCCCATCTTTCTCTCTCTTTCTCATTAGTGCAGAGTAATGGATTCTTATTTTATTCAATGAATAATTCATTACTGTTCTTGTTTTGATACTCTAGTTATCCCAGATTTGGTTAATAACAGGCTCTTCATGCTGGCTCCTGTTGACATGCCCCCATTTTATTTTCTGAGTACTTCTTTGTTTCTGGCACCACAAGGTGTTCCAGGTCATCTTGTGTCTTCCTGCCCTGGTTCTGAAATCAGCTGTTTTTGCCAAGAAGCCCAGATACCTTTTCATGGGGAAAGGTAGTTAGTCTCTTCTTCTTTTTTTTTTTTTTGAGGGCAGTGTCACTGGCCCTCACATGTGGGATCTGAACCGGGGCCGCTGGCTTCCCAAACCAGCACTCAACAACCGCGCCACTCGGCCGGCCCGGGAAAGGTATTTAGAAATCAAGATCTGGACAGATTGTCTTTAATTTTGAAGTTACTTTCAATCACAAAATCAAGAGGAATATACATAACAGTTTTTTATAATCATCATATCTATGGCTGATTTAGCCACTTCTTTTCCCCTTGTCATTAGAAAGAAGGAAAACTTAAGACTGTTTTTTGGATTTTTCTTATTTACTTGAATATAATTAATTCTGGCTATAATTATTAGAAAAGAAAACTCACTGCAACAGCAACTATGGATCATAAGTTTCTAGGTTGCTACTCAAATGTAATATATCCTCAAAAGAAATTTGTGATGGAAGACTGTATAGGTTTTGTAATACTATAAGGTAATCTGTTTAGCCCTAAAGATAAGTGTAATGAAACATAGGGCATCTCACTGAATGATTTTAAAGAAATTGAATCAAAACTCTATAAAATAACACTTTTTGCAGTCAGATGCTTGTTGCCAAAGATGTTTTGGTTTTTCCAGAGGAGTACTATGTTGGAAATTGTTGTGGCAACATCTTGCATTATTATTTTTATGTGATAAAGGCAGATATACTGCAAGATGTTTGAAATAAGTACATCAACTTCTATTTTAACTGAATGAAATTAAGTATGTACTCTTTCTCTTGATAACAGATCTTTCAACATGATATACTTTTGAAATATTGAAGATGAAATAAAGAAATCATGTTTAATGTGTGATAGTACTAGGGGCAAGGACCAAATCCATTTCTTTGTTCCATATAGTTAGTATTCATTCCCAAACTCATCGTTACAA
Organism: Aselliscus stoliczkanus; assembly: GCA_033961575.1. Taxonomy (NCBI): domain Eukaryota; kingdom Metazoa; phylum Chordata; class Mammalia; order Chiroptera; family Hipposideridae; genus Aselliscus; species Aselliscus stoliczkanus. The sequence continues at coordinate 134,544,765 of CM066729.1, forward strand.
GGGAATCACATGGGTCACTTTTTAAAAATCTAAATATCTGAGCACCACTTTGGTCCACTTAAACAGTATGCCTCATAATTCAGGAATCTGTTGTTGTTTTTTTGAGGGCAGTGTCACTGGCCCTCATATGTGGGACCAAACTGGGGCTGCTGACTTCCCAACCCAGCGCTTAACCACCGTGCCACTCAGCCAGCCCCAGGAATCTGTATTTTTAAGATCTCCCCTAGATAATTCTGAGACATAATCATCACATTGGTTTGGGAATTATTGAACATGGCAAAATATACATTTATACCAGGGTATAAGTCTCTTTAGACATAAAACTAGCTCAAGGGGGGTGGCTGGTTAGCTCAGTTGGTTAGAGTACAGTGCTTATAACACCAAGGTTGCCGGTTCAATACCCACACGGGCCACTGAGGTGAGCCCTCCACAATTAGATTGAAATAACTACTTGATTTGGAGCTGATGGGTCCTGGAAAAACACACTGTTCCCCAATTTAAAATAATAATAATAATAATAGTAATTAGGGAAAATTAAAAAAAAAAAGTTGCTCAAGGCCAGGAACTGTGTTTATAAATATTTATGAGCTCAGCACATAAGCCTTGCATATAGAAGGCATTGAATACATGCTTATGAAAAGAATTTTGACTTCGAATTTTATTGGTGTCTTTTTTTTTTTTTTGATTTTTTTCTTTTTTTAAATTTTATTTTATTGGGGAATAGGGGGAGGGGAACAGCATTGGGGAATCCAAGAAGGGGAACAGACAGGTTGTTGTCCTTTTTGTTCCTCAGTCTAGTTGTGGAGGACGTTGCTTCACTGGCCCATGTTGGTATCGTCATTGCGCTCTTCCCAGATGAGGCAGATCAGTCGCCGGCCTCTGGATGGCCACTCACCACGGCTATGGGCAGCTCACACTGGCTGCCAGCTGCTCACACTGGCTGCTAGCCACTCACTGTAGCCTATGGCAGACCACTGCAGCAGGGGCTGCAGCTATGCCATCCCCAGGGACTCACAGAAGCCCAGCTCCAGGTGGAGCTGTTGTTCAACATCTTAGCTGTAGACGGCGGTGTCACTAGCCCTCATATGTGGGATCCAAACCGGGCTGCTGCCGTCCCAAGCCAGCTCTTAACCAACACACCACTCGGCTGGCCCTTATTAGAGTCTTAATATTAATTTTTACAGGGAATATAAAACCACTTTAGTGTTATTATATATTCATGTGACAGGAATCGTCTTGCACAGCAGCCTGAAAGACAAAAATAATTGAATTGGTGGACTGATTTCTAATGTAGAATGTAGTTGTTCTCAGTTATGACCCTGAATTCTGCTAGCTTACTCTATGCTCCTGAAAAATAAAGAATACTCACATTTGTAAGATTGGTCTACTCTATACATTGTCTCTGTCTTGTTCCATTTCCCACCAAATGTTCTGATCAAAGTGTTTAGACAAAAAAAAAAAAAAAACCCATAATAGCTAATGTTTGTATGGTTTAAAATAGTGGTTCTCAAAGTGTGATTCATAGACTCCTGGGGATTCTTGAAACCCTTTCTGGTGATCCATAAGGTCAAGAGTTTTTCTCCTACTAATGATAAGCTGTTATTTGTCTTTATCACTCCATTCTCTGAGTGTACAGTAGAGTTTTCCAAAGGCTATATATGATATTGAAACAGATTAATGAAGAAATGATATGAGAATCAGCTGTCTTCTATAAGTAGACATTAAAGAAATTTACAAGAATGTAAACCCATGATGCTCTTCTATTTTTTGGAAAAATAGTTATTATTCATAAAAATATGTTTTCTATGTCAACATATAACGAATGGCCTTATTGTTTTTTAAATGACTAAATTTTAAAATTTTATTAAATTAAAATTTTCAGTTTTAATTTCTAGTATAAATATTTATAAATTATAGCATACATAAATAAAAGTTGCTTGGAGTCATTAATAATTTTTAAGACTATAAAGAGTACCTGAGACCAAAACGTTTGAGAGCCAGTAATATATGTTTTTAAAAGTTATTTAATAATTAGCTCAACTGGTAAGTTTTTTTTTTTGTTTTTTTTAAAGATTTTATTGGGGAATTTGGGGAGGGGAACAGTGCTGGGGAATCAGGGAAGGGGAACAGACAAGTTGCTGTCCTTTTGTTCTTCAGTCTAGTTGTGGAGGACTTCTGTTCACTGGCCCATGTTGGTATTGTGATCATTGCGTTCTTCCCAGCTGAGGCAGTCGGTCACAGGCCCTTCGACCGCTGCTCACAGCAGCTCACGCCAGCTCACACTGGCTGCCAGCAACTCATGGCAGTCCAGCTCCAGGTGAAGCTGTTGTTCACTATCTTAGCTGTAGAGGGCACAGCATCACTGGCCCATGTGGGATCTGAACTGGAGCCCTGCTGCTCAGAGCTGGCGCTTCCAAGCCAACTCAACCAACGAGCTACTTGGTCGACCCAGTAAGTTTATTTTATATAGACAAATATTGCCTAAAATTAGGATTGAATGTCAGCAATCCTTAAAAATTTATTTTTGTTCAAAATCTATATATTGATAATTTAAGTTTCATTTTTCCTTGTTCTGAGAAACAGTTGACTCAGCTACCACTCAAGGTTCCATGAGTCCCCAGTGTTCTATAGTAATCTATGGCACAATTTGAAATTCCCATCATGCTACCTGGGAAGGATATCATTACCATGCTAAGTGCCTACTAATAAATAGTGAAGGGTTTTTTTTAGCAGATTTCTCATTTAACAGAGAACTGACTCTAATGGAAAAAGACACAGAAAAAGTACCTTTTGATAGCTGAGAAGCAGATCAGCAGAGATTTCTAACTCCTGTGGCAGAGGGATCCAGAGGACAACAGATTGAAGAAAATTTACCACTTAACATTCTGGTCCTTGGTGTCCTTCAGGCCAAGTGTGTGTCTCAGTTACAGCATTTACTGTATTACCTTGGGGTCTCAGCCTGCTTCCCCACCTGCAACTGAATAAAAACAGTATCATCCATCCACAGGGTAGTTGTAAGCAAACACTGGGTTGTATGTAAAGTGCTAGCACAGTGAACACAATAATTTGTTGTTCTTAGGTTAGTGGGGAAGGAGGGTCCTCCGAGATGAAATGGAGAAAACAATTGTTTTGCTTTACTACTTAACCCAGTTATAGTTCTGTCTGGCTTCTTTTGTTTCCATGGTTGTAGCTTGTTCTGGTAAGGAAATCAGTCAAGATTTTAAAATTTGAATGTTCTCTCATATCATAATCAAAGTATTTTCATTCGATTTCCGTAGTGAGAGGATTCTTCTCCATCCTCACTTATAGCAACATCAGAGAAAAACATAAGTAGTAGCTTAGGAACTAAACTCTCCAGTACATTAGTTTGCAAAGAGAACACTTGAAATACTCATACAGAAGAGGAAGTGGTGAAGTTGTTTTTTTTACTTTAGAAAGTTTTTTAATGTATAAGTTTCTACATGAAAAAAAACTTCAAGATCAGGAAAAAGGGAAATTTTACCAGAAGCCTAAACTTAAATGCAGTTCAAACGGAGCAATTCCCAACTCACTGTGGTCCAGCTTTCTTTTCACTGACTTGACTCCTTTTTGCTTAGCCAACACGTAAACGGGTACCAAAGAGGTGGCAGAAGGCACAGTAAATCCCTTAGGGTCCTATACCCCTAGTGTATGTGGCGGGGGTAACACCAGAGAAAAAGCCCGAGAGCTCTTGGGAGCCCCCACCCATCCCCCGCTTTCCCGCCTAAACGCTGAGGAGGCGGGGCCCGAAGCCTGGGGTGGGGCGGGGCACGTCCCTGGCCCTGCCTCATTCCTTCCCACCTCCCCACGCCCCACCTCCGTGCCCCTCCCACACGCATTCCGCCACGATCCCGACAAGCCTAGCGGCTAGGAGTCACGTGAGGCCGAGCGGCGGAGGTGGCGGCTTCTCTCAGCTGTTTCTCGGTCTCTATGGTTCTCAGAATTGGGCGATTTTGACGTAGAAGTCTTGGAGCTCGAACGCGGACGGGTGAGTCCTGGACTCTGAAGGGTGTGAGGAGACGGCCATTCAGGGAAGGCGACATGGACGCGGGAGGGGGAAAGGCGAAACAGCCTTGGGGACTTGGTTTCCCCGGCTGGCCGTTTGTTCTCTCGGGCATTCGGTGACGTCTCAGGTCGGGCGGGGAGTAGCTGCCTTTGCCAGAGGCGCTCAGAGGAGCCTTTGCCTGCCTGCTTCCCGCCTCCGCGCCCCCCAGGTCCCTCTCACGGTCCCGGGAGAACTTCTCCCCGTGCCGAGTTCCCAACAGCTGGCTTCACTCGGGTGCCGACGTCCCCACGGGCGACCGGGAGACACAGGCGGACTTGATTGGTTCCCCTGGGGTTTGTGGAGGTGGGTGGGGGCACTTTACAGTTAGATCTCTGCTGGGGAGAAGAAGTGTTCACCATTGAAACGATCAAAGAAGTGGAAAAATCAGTGGAGACCCCAAGGAGCCAAACACAGTGCGGGCTTCCTGGGCTGTGCAGGTTTTAGCTTTGGCGTCCACGTTCTCTCGAGTGTCCTTCCCACCGTCCCGTCCTGACCCCACCGTACGGGGTGTTGAGAATGAGTCAGGCGTTATCGACTCTTATGAGAAGGGTGGGAGAAGAGTTAAAACAGACGGTTCTTTAAGTTGCTATTGCTGTGATCTTAATGTTTATGGGTTCTTTACCTTCTCTTTCAAATGCCTAAAAAATATTGTAGGTATTTGCAAATATAAGTAGAAGAACCATTTTATAAGTAAGAAACTAGAGTAAGATATTTTATTCTCCTTGTGGTACCTGGAAGGATCCATTCTCTGTTTTTTTTGTTTTTTGTTTTTTGTTTTTTTTTGTTTTGAGGGCAGTGTCACTGGCCTTCATATGTGGGACCTGAACCGGGGCGGCTGGCTTCCCAGGCCAGCGCTTAACCACCGCGCCACTCGGCCGGCCCCATTCTCTGTTATTTTATAAACAGATGTTTATACTGTTTTTCGGGTGGATTCTTGGATATACCTTTGTTTATGGTAAAGCATCCTTTTGGATCACGTGTGCAAGTGATCTGGCGACAGAAGAAAGGAGTGTGCAGATTAAGTGGAACAGTTTGGGGTTGATACCTATAGGAGAGTTTAGGTTTCATTGAACCATATGACAAATTAGTAAAATGTCAGCACCTTGGGACATCGATGTTGGCCAAGGTGACCAACCTGCTGTCCCTCTGGTGTTGGACAAGGTAATGAACTTGTTGAATATCGCCTATGCTCAAAACTTTTTAGAATCTACTGCCACCTGTCTGTGAGGTGGCTCTGGCCTCCAGCTGCTCTTTGTTGTCACCTTTCATAAATCCTTGATTACCTCTTCCACTCAAGAACATCACTCTGGCCACCTCATTATGTCAAGAAAGTGTTATTGATCCTTAAGTGCTCTTAACGAAGATGATAAAATACAAAGTAATACTGACAAGTGAAGATTCAGGAGTGGGTTGTGTGCTTGGGGAGGAAGGGATAGAAAGAGTGATAGAAACGAAAAAAGCTAAAGAAGCAAGAGAATGAAAGCATGTCTTGCTACCTTCCTTTATGATCTAGAGAATATATACTATATTCAGTACGTTTTTTACTTTCTCAAAGGGTACATCATGAGACTGACTTTCCTATAGTGTCTAAGAATAAAGCAGTGATATGCAGTTTCTCCCTTAATGCAATATTATGTAGAGTAATTATAATGAAAAGATTTAACTGACCCTTGAAATATTATACTATTTTCCATTATAGGACTAAAATAATGGTAAAGTTATTAAACCTAATTTGGCCCCTTTTAATCTTTAGTTTTACCCCTTAGCAATTTTTACAATGGCTGCAGCACTTGCTGAACTTGAACCATTTTTTTCCATATGGAGTTGTTTAATATATCCCTTTTATAGAGAACCAGTTTTTTTAAAAAGTTAATCACAACTCTTTCTCCCACTCAAAACAAAAAATAGCTTACTTTTGTGTCAAGGAAAAAAGCTGATTCTTTTGAAATAGATGTTCTACTCATGTTGGTTAATTATGAGAAAATTGTTAATGCTTTTAAGACAATAAATATTGATATCTGAGCATATTTGAGAGGAAAACACAGGAGCAGTATTTTTAAATGTTTTATATATCCTATTATAAACATAATAGGTGTTTATTTTGGAAAAATGGAAACATTATAAAAATATAACATTGAAAATTGAAATCCTAATTTATCTTTTCCCCTGCCACCAGGTAATCACTAGTTTCTTTGAATATTTGGGAATCAGTGTGACAAAGTAAAGCACCTAGAGTCAGACTCAGAGAGAAAGACGGTACTAATAGACCTATTACATCCTACAACCTTAGAAACCCCAGAAGAAAGAAAACTTACTTCCCTTGCTCTGTTTCCGGCAAACTACTGTATAGGAGTCTCATTGGCCTGATTTGGGTCATTGTGCATCCTAGAGGCAATCTCTGTGGCTAAAGTGATGGAATGCTTTGTGTAGCCAGGATCGCCCTTTTTGTTCCCACCTTGGAGTGTGGAACAGGAGGTGCATACAGTTTCAAACTGGATGAATTAGGTAGGGAGCATATAATTCCTAAAGGAAAATTGAGATAACATTTCCCAGAAAAGGGAAAATGGTTGCAAAAACAATAGATGTGCCCTAAAATAATTTTACATGTAATTGTTTTCCTTTCCCAATATAAATTAATTGTATTGTACAGTTTGTAATGTTTATTTTTCTCTTTTAATGTGTATTATTTTATTAATTTGTAGAACTTAAATTTGAACTCTTTAAGTACAGATAGTCTTATTACAAGTATAGTACCCTTGCTCTGCAGTATTCAGATATTATAACTTCAAATATTTTGTATATTTGGTAAGTTTGTTAAAATTGAGTATTGATAGATATTTTTATTACTGTGGGTGAACTTGATTAATAAACTGCAGTTTATAAATAGTAAATAAAAATTTTAAATATTTAAGTATATGTAGTTAATATAATTAAATGTTTGACTCCTAATTATCTCATGTTTAAAAATCTGTTAGCATAGAAACCACTTCATTTTGTGCATTATATGAAAAGTAAATCACAATAATTGTCATTAATTATTGTCATTGGGTATTAACTTTATAGTTAACATTAATGTCTGATGCTGTATCTTTATGGATTATTCTGATGATTTGTTATATTTTTAGAGAAAATATAATTGAAGCAACATTGTGTACTCCACTGTCTTGTCTTTGTTTAAAAGAAATGTTAACAGCTCAATACAGTTGACATTGGAACTTTGTTAACATTGGTGGCGCAGGCTTTAGTGGAGACAGATGTGAATTCTAAAACTCAACTCAATTGCTTTTGGATGTTGAGCAAGTTACTTAATTTCTCTGAACTTGAGTTTATCCCATTTGGAAAATGGAAATGATAATACCTATCTCATAGGGGTCTTTTGAGGATTAACTTAATTAATATATGCCAAATGTCTTGGATATAGTAGGTTCTCATTAAATGTAATTATTAATAGCAATAATGGGGTGACTGGTTATCTCAGTTGGTTAGAGCGTGGTGCTGTTAACACCAAGGTTGACAGTTCGATCCTGCATGGGCCACTGTGAGCTGCACCCTCCCTAAAAGAGTCAACAATGCCATTGTATCATGAAAGCAATGTGTAGCCAATAACCATGGCTGGTCCCCAATAAAAGCTCAAAATATTAATAATAATAATAATAACAACAACAATAACAAAAAATAATGTATAAAAAGATTTTATTTTCCCAATTTCAGAATGTTTAGCCATGGGGATTTAAAAATATATAGGTACCTGAGAAATTAACTGTGTTGTTCTTCATTCAGTTTGTCTGATTTTAGCAGGTTTTTAAATTCCATATTGCATATATAGCAATAAACTAGAAAACTACTTGAACAAAGTAATTCTTTCGACTGCCCAAGTATTTGAAGATTGCCTAATTTAAATATAACTGTCATGCTGGAGAAATGTATTGTGAGAATTTTACATACACTCTGAGCTTGGTAAAGTTTAATATTAGGTAGAAGATAGTACATTTCTTCATTATTCCATTGTATGTATTATATAAACTATATTTTGTTTATCCATTCATTTGTTGATAGATACTTGGTTTGCTTCCACCTTTTGGCTATTGTGAATAATGCTGCTATGGAGCATTCCCAGGTTTATTTCTATAGCATAAGTGTGATGAGAAAAGAATTAAACAAGGAGTTATCAGATCTGGTTTCTGTTTCCAACTTCGCTACTAAACAGTTTTGTGATATTGATGAAGTTGCTTAAAGTATCATTCTCTCTGGCCTGTTTCTTGTCATGTTGAAATTTTATTAGAGCTCTAATATTCTAGTATATTGTTTCCTTTTTTTCTTTATATTTTATCAATGTTTTGAGGGTATTGAGGTAGAACATGTACTGAATGTATCTTTTGTCAAAAATGTGTGTATCTTTTTTTTTTTTTTAGATATTATTGGGGAATTGGGGGAGGGGAACAGGCAAGTTGCTGTCTGTTTGTTCTTCAGTTCTAGTTGCAGAGGATGTTGCTTCACTGGCCCATGTTGGTATCATCATTGCACTCTCCCCAAGTGAGGCAGATCGGTCGCCAGCCTCTGGATGGTCGCTCACGGCTAACGCTGGCTGCCGGCCGCTCACGCCTGTTGCCGGCCACTCACTGTAGCCTATGGCAGCCTACTGCAGCAGGGGCTGCAGCCTACACCGTTGCTGGGGCTCGCAGCCCAGCTCTAGGTGGAGCTGTTGTTAGCTGTAGAGGGCAGTGTCACCGGCCCTCGTATGTGGGATCCAAACCGGGGCCACTGGCATCACAAACCAGCTCTTAACCAGTGCGCTGCTCAGCCAGCCCTTGTGTTTTTTTTTTTTTTTTTTTTTTTTTTTGTAGAGGGTAGTGTTACTGGCCCTCATATGTGGGATCCGAACCGGGGCTGCTGGCGTCCCAAGCCAGCTCTTAACCACCACACCACTCGGCCGGCCCTATCTTTTTGTTTTTAAATAACAAAAACCTTTGTCTTTTTAACCCATTAACTCCTGACCCCCAACTTTTTTTGTGGAACAGGAACTTTTCTTTTCTGAAAAATATATATATTATAATTCCTATGTTTGTATAATAAAATAGAAATATGAACTAAAGTCGTGTGTTATGTTGTGCAGCATGTTCTCCACTTGTCCCTCAATTTTCAGTCCACCCTTTTCCATCCTGCTTTATTCCCCCAGGAAGCTGACTTTCATGGACTATGCATTCTAGGCTCCATACCCTCTAGTATTCAGTAGGGTTTAGCCAGTGACAGGAGATGGGAGGAGAGTGAGGTCTGGGTATATATATATGTTAGGCTTTCTCTTTGTAGGTTGCTAATAGTTACATTCCTCTGCTGAAGGCTACACAGCTCTTGTTAGGCAGCCCTCTCCCAAAGCTGTAGCCTCAACTGACTGTGAGTTCTGGTCACTAATACCTTCCTGGCCCTTTAAGGCCTGTGGCTTCCCACGGTTATGTCCAGGATGCTTCACAATCCCTTGTTGGTTTCTGTTAACACTGTCCACATCTTAAACAGACCCTTTATTAAATTTTCCCTGATTACACCATCCTTGCCAGTTTCTGTCTTTTTATAATTTTAAAATTCAGATAAATATGAATGGATTGCCATATTCTTCATAGTAAGCTTTTTTGGACTAGTTTTTTAAAATATAAAATTTGCCATCTTAATCATTTTTAAGTGTACCATTCAGTGACATTAAATCCATTCACATTATTCTGCAGCCATTGCCACTACCATTTCCAAAACGTTTTCATCATGCCAAACAGAAACTCTACCCATTAAACAGTAACTTTCCATTGTCTCCTCCCTGTAGCCCCTGGTAACCTCTATTCTATTTTCTATCTCTATGACTTTGCCAATTCTAGATACATCATGTAAGTGGAATCATACAGGTTTATCCTTTTGTGTCTGGCTATTTCTCCTATGTCTTCAAGTTTCACCTATGTTGTAGGATGTATCAGAATTTCATTCCTTTTTAAGGCTGAATCAGATTCCATTCTATGTAACTGCCACATTTTGTTTATCCATTTTTCTGCTGCTGGATATTTGGGCTGTTCCTACCTTTTGGCTATTGTGAATAATGCTGCTATGAAGACTAGTATACAAATACTTGCTTAACTCCCTGCTTTCAATTCTTTTGGATATATACCTAGGAATGAAATTGCTGCATCTTATGGTAATTCTGTGTTTAACTGTTTTCTGTAGTGGCCATACTATTTTATATTACCATCAGCTGTACCCAAAGTTCCACTGTCTCCACATTTTCTCCAACACTTGTTATTTTCTGGGGTTTTTCATTGTTGTTTTTCTTTTTTATAATAGCCTTCCTACTGGATGTGAAGTGGTATCTAATTGTGGTTTTGATTTGCATTTCCCTAGTTAATATGTTGAGCATATTTTCATGTGCTTATTGACCATTTGTATATCTTCCTTGGAGACAATGCCTATTCAAGTCCTTTACCCATTTTTTGAATTGGGGTGTTTTTGTTGTTGCTTTCGTTGGACTAGATAGTTTTTGTTTTTGTTTTGTTTTTTTGTTTTTGTTTTTTTAGGGCAGTGTCACTGGCCCTCATATGTGGGACCCGAACCGGCGCCGCTGGCTTCCTAAGCCTGCGCTTAACCACCGTGTCACTCGGCCGGCCCTGGACTAGATAGTTTTTAAATCAAAGTACAAGGTTTCTTGGCAAAGTGATTCCATGGATTTGAAATGTATTTAGGTTAGAAGGAAAGGATCAAACATGTTCATTTCCTTGACTAAAATAGCAAGGACAGGTAATAGATACATTTATGACAAGAGTCTTACTTTGCATTTTAATTAAATGTTTGCATTAAAAGGAAGATATTTAGGTATTCTATATTTATGTAATATTTTAGTGAAATTTATATTGCATGACAGTGTTTATTTGAATTATCTCCATCAGCAGCATCCTCTTATATTACCTTACAAACAATTATTCGTAATTTATTGTGTTAGGCACTGTGCTCAACTTTTTCCAACCATTTCTTATTTAATCTTTTCATGGTCATTTGCAGTAAGTATTATTATCCCTGTGTTTTGGAAGCACAAGATTGCCAAGTCAGGAATCACAGGAGACTGACTTCAAAATTAATTGCCAGAAAGAGGTCAAGTTAGTAAGATCTGGTATCTAGAATTAATTAACTAGATTACCTTGAGTAAGACATTTGTTTCTGGGCCTCTATTTATTAAATCAAAATTATACAACAACAATACAAACTTACCTACATGTTCAGTAGAACTTTAATTTGTGGTGTTCTAATTTTGGCTTTAATTGAATCCTAAAATTAAACCAACATCTCATGTAAGCAAGGAAAAATATATACTTTAAAGTAGGATTTCCAGTCAAGATTGTGAAATAGGTTAAACTGTGCTCCCATGATCACATCAAAATTGCAACTAACCTACAAAACACCATCATTGAGACTTGCCCGAAGTCTAGCTGAACAGAAATCCTGCAACTAGGGATATACAGAAGAAGCCACAGTGAGACTGGTAGAAGGGGCGGAGTCATGGAATGGGTTGGTCCTACAGCCATGTGTGGCAGTTAAAAATAGGGAGGGATATCTCAGCTGTAGAGGTGCCCCATGAGGAGTGAGGCACACACCAGGCTCCCCGGCCCAGGGTTCTAGTGCCAGGAAGAGAAGTCCCCGCAACTTCTGGCTGTGAAAACCAGCAGACATTGTAGCTGAGTGAGACTGAGGGTGGTTGGAGTTGCAGGCATTCCTCTTAACGGGCCCAACTCAAACTCACTCACTCTGAGCTCTAATACTGAGGCATGAGGCAGCAGCTCGAAAGGTGCCAGGGACATATGAGGAGGAACTGAATTGTCTGGATTCAGGGCCAGGACTGGAGGGGCAGCTTTCTCCCACATACTAGTGCTGGAAGAAGCCATTGTTCCTTTGTTGAGCCCTCCTCTAACCTGGTGTGCGTGCACAGGCAAGTGTCATATGTGAGTTTGGTTGGCTCTGTCCTAGTGATTCCCTGAGATCCCACCCCATCCAACTTGCAGGCCCACTCAAGCCACTTCCAGTGTCTTTTCCATACAAATAGCCTGTTTATGCGAAATTTTTATCTTGGTTTATGCGAAATTTCCTAAAATCTCTCAAGGGTTCACAAACCCCAAACAAGCAGCATCTGACCTTGGTGTGCCCTGTGTCTCTTGCTGAGCATCCCCAAGCTGGGCACTAGCAGCATTTGTCCTTGGTTCTCAGCTTGGCCTCTCCCAGGCATCTCCAAGTCCAGCACGGGTGGCTGCCATGTTATGTGCCTTGTAGCTCATGCCAGGTCACCCTGGGAAGGACATAGGCTGCAGCTAAACTTGGCCTTCAGTGAGGCCATTCCCAGAAGGCCCTGAGGCTGGCATGCTTCAGACCTAGCTGGAGCACCATCCGGCTGCCTCCGTGGTCGACACATTGAAAGGAAATACTGGGCAGGCACCAGAGCCCTGCAGAGCAAATCCTGCTCCATAGGGTCAGCCACTGCACAACAGCTTCTGCACTGTAGTCATGGCCAGTGCTCACAGCCAATCAGTCGAAAAGTCAATCTCTCCTACTGATGTGCTAACAGCAACTGAGGCTCAACTACAACAGGAGGGCACACAACCCACACAAGGGACTCACCTGCAGCACATGGCTCAAGTGACCAGGGAGACTGCACCACTGGGCCCCACAGGACACCTACTACATACGGCCACTCTACCAAGACCAGGAGGCATAACAGTTCTACCTAACACACAGAAACAAACACAGAGAGGCAGCCAGCCAAAATGAGGAGACATAGAAACATGTCTCAAATGAAAGAACAGAAGAAAGCTCCAGAAAAAGAACTAAACAAAATGGAGACAAGCAATCTACCAGATGCAGAGTTCAAAACACTGGTTATAAGGATACTCAGTTATCACACTGACAACTTCAACAAAGATAGGAAACAAAAATGGAGATAGAAAACTTAAAAAAAAAATAAAAACAAAACAAATGGAGAATACAATAACTGAAATGAATACATTAGAGACAATCAACAGTAGTTTAGATGAAGCAGAGGAACGATCTGGAAGACAAGGTAGCAGGAAACACCCAATTGGAACATCAAAAATAAAAATAAAAATGAGGACAGTTTAAGGGGCCTCTGGGACAACATTAAGCATACCAGAAGAGAGAGAGTAATGAATTGAAAACCTGTTTGAAGAAATAATGACAGAAAAATGCCCTAACCTGGTGAAGGAAATAGGTATAAAAGCCCAGAAAGTTCAGACAGTCCCAGACAAAATTATCCCAAAGAAGCCCACACCAACACACATCATAATTAAAATGCCAAAGGTTAAAGACAAAGAGATCATCTTAAAAGCAGCACGAGAAAAGCAGTAAGTTACTTAAAAGGGAGCTCCTATAAGATTGTCAGCTGATTTCTCAGCAGAAACTTTGCAGGCCAGAAGGGATTGAAAAGAAATATTCAAAGTGATAAATAAAACAAAAAGATCAAAAGCAAGGACCTACAACCAAGATTAGTCTACCCAGCAAAGTTATCATTTAGAATTGAAGGAAAGATAAAGAGCTTCCCAGAGGAGAAAAAGCTAAAGGATTTCTTCAACGCCAAACCAGTATTACAATAAATGTTAAAGAGACTTCTTTAAGAAGAAGAAAACAAAAAAGAAAAAAAATCTATGAATAATAAAATGGCGATGACTACACATCTATCAACAATTACTTTAAATGTAAACGAATTAACTGCTCCAATCAAAAAACATAGGGTGGCTGAATGGATAAGAAAGCAGGACTTTTACCTGTGCTGCCCACAAGAGATTCACTTCAGATCCAGTGACACACAGACTGAAAGTGAAGGGATGGAAAAAGATATTTCATGAAAATGGAAACGAAAAAACGCAAAAAGCTAGTGTAGCAATACTTATACCAGACAAAATAGACTTTCAGATAAACAAAGACCATAATGAGACAAAGATGGACCCAATAATCCAACTTAGGGGTATTTATACGAAGAAACCCAAAACACTACTTGGAAGGGACATGTGTATCTATATGTTTATTGCAGCAGTATTTATAATAGCCAAGATATGGTGGCAGCCTGGATGTCCATCAATGGGTGAATGGATAAAGAAAAAGTGGTACATGTATATACAGTGGAATATTACTCAGCCATAAAAAAGATGGAATCTTGCCATCTGCAACAACATGGATGTACCTAGAGGGTAATATGCTGAGTGGAGTAAGTCAGACAAAAAAATGCCATATGATTTCACTTATTTGTGGAATCTAAACAGCAAGATAAACAGAACAGAAATGAACTCACATACAGAGAACATTTTCATGGTTGTCAAATGGGAGAGGAGTTGGAAGATGGGTAACAAAGGAGAAGGGATTGAAAAGTACAAATTGGTAGTTACAAAATAATCATGGGGCTGTAAAGTATAGCATAGGGAATACAGTCAATATTGTAATAATTACGTATGGTGCAGATGGGATTTATTGAGGTGATCACTTTATAAGTTATATAAATGTCTAATCACTATGTTGTACACCTGAAACTAATATAATATTGAATATCTACTGTAAATGAAAAACAAAAATTATTAGCAAAAAAGAGAAAGAAATACCTGGGTAAATAGAAGTTAGAGTACAGATTTCAAAGGCCAGAAAATGTCCTGTGAAATATCTAATATTTCTGTCAACCTGGCAGGTTTTTTTCTAGGGAAACATAAAAAGAGACATATTGTTATAAAATAGTATCTATAAAGATGTCTGATACTATGAAGGCTAAAAAAAAAATTCCGCTGAAATTATTTATGTAGAAAGAGACTTTCTTTGGCAGACATATTTATTATTATTACAAATTGGCCCATAATACTAATCAATTCTTTGCCGTTGAAGTATTTTGCCATAATACTAATCAATTCTTTGCTGTTGAAGGAGACTCTGAGTAACATGTCATGGACCCACAGTTGAGTTCTGACATGGAATTATTATATTTTATTACAGGGACTCCATTTTCCATGTCTGGAAATTGAACATAGTGCAAATGAGAGAGCACTTATTCATTGGAACACATAAAATACAGAGTTCTCTGTGAATGCAAGGTGACATTCTTATAAAATAATTGATTGCTTCATTCTGTCTTCACATATCATTTCTATATCACAGTAGGATTTAGAGGTTTTCATTTAATAGGGAAGCCTATGAAGTATTCTAACTGTTCTATAGTGCATATAGTACATTATTGTTGATCAGTATTTTATATTTTTTTTGTTTTTCAAGAATTTACTCTTTTTAGAGTCAGTCTGAGACTTTTGGGGCCAAGTCAACCAGTACTTTTGCTATACATTTCCATTGTTAAAGCTTTATAGACAAAGCAAACAGGCTTAGCTATGAATGAATAAGCTGATTAACAAATTACAAACAAGGATACGGTTGTAGGTTTACATAGGCCATTCAGGTTTGTTCACGTGTATGATTAGATTAACTCAACCTAATAACAGCTTTTTAAATGGTTGGTCTTTGTTTGTGGCCTTGAACTTCTTTTATTCAAAGTAATTCTTTTAAGCTATGATGGAAATTAACATTTAAGAGCTTTAGGACCACACATGATAAACATATTATTCATGTAATATATTATTGTCAACCAGTACATTACATACTTGAATTCTAGCTTGAAAATATTGAAGGATGGAGAAATGCATTTTCACTTTTGACAATAGCTGTCCTAATGGGTGTGAAATGTGTCTCATTGTGGGTTTGATTTGCCTTTCCCTAATGACTTATGATGTTGAACATGTTTTCATGCACTTATTGGCCATTTGTATATCTTTTTTGGAGAAATGTCTATCCAAGTCCTTTGCCCATTTTTTTTTTTTAAAGATTTTATTGGGGAATTGAATAAGGGGAATGAGGGAAGGAAAATAGCTAAGTTGTCCTTCAGTCTCAGTTGTGGAGGACGCACTAACTCAGCTCCAAGTCCAGTCTCCATCTGGCTGCCCCTTGGCAGATCCCAGCAGCTCAGCTCAAGGTGCCCTGTTCAATCTTATTGGGTTGTTGGAAAAGTCATGATGTACTTTTTCTACGTTTTTTGTTGCAAAAACGTGTCATGATTTTTCTGACAACCCAGTAGTTGCAGGTGGGCATTGCCCACCATTCCATGCAGGAGTACAATCAGAAATCTTGTTAGGAACACATGCTATCACCAGCTGAGCCATCCTGCCTCCTGTTGGTAACTCAGTGGCGGCTCAGCTCGGGCGCAGCTCACTGGCCTATGTGGGAATCGAACCGGTGACCCTGTTGCTCAGAGCCCGTGCTCTGAACCAACTTAGCCACTCAACCAACCCACCTTTGCCCATTTTTAAATTGGATTGTTCTTTTTTTGTTGAGATTCAGAAATCTTCTATATTTTGGATATGAATCCCTTATCAGATACATGATTTGCAAATTCTTTCTTTCCTTCTGTGGATTGTCTTTTCATTCTCTTGATACTGCCCTTGGATGCACTAAAGTTTTTTATTTTGACAAAGTTGATTTATTTTTTTCTTTTGTTGCCTGTGCTTTTGGTGTCCATTGCCAAATCCAGTGTCATAAAGATTTCTTCATACGTTTTCTTCTAAGAGTTCCAGTTTTAGCTCTTATGTTTAGGTTTATGCTCAATTTTGAGTTAATATTTGAACATGATGTAAGGTAAGAGTCCAACTTCATTCTTTTGCATGTAGACATACAGTTTAGTTTTCCTAGCACCATTTGTTGAAAAGAAGTCCTTTCACCATTGAATGGTCTTGGCACTCTAGCTAAAAATCAATTGACCATATATGTGAAAGTTTATTTCTGGGCTCTCTATTTTATTCCATTGGACCATATATCTGTCTTTATGCTTGTACCACACAGTTTTGATTGCTGTAGCTTTGTAGTAAATTTGGAAACCAGAAAGTGGGAATCCTCCAACTTTGTTCTTTTTCAGTATTGTTTTGTCTGTTTGAGCTTTGCTGAGATTCTGTGCAAGTATTTTTGAAAAGACTTTAATTTTTTTGATGAGCCATTTTATGTTCACAGCAAAATTGAGGGGATGGTACATATACCCTCTGCTCTCACACATCTACAACCTTTCCCATTATCAACACCCCACACTAGAGTGGTATACGTGTTACAACTAATGAGCCTACTGACACATCATAATCCCACGAAGTCCATAGTTTACATAATAGTTCACTCCTGCTGTTGTACAGTTTGTGGATTTGGACAAATGTATAATGACATATATCCATCATTATGGTATCATACAGCATATTTTTACTGCCCTAGAAATTCTCTGTGCTCCTCCATTCATTCATCCCTCCCCCTGTCTCCATAGTTTTACCTTTCCCAGAATGTCATTATAGTTGGAATCAACAGCATATCGCCATTTCAGATTGGCTTCTTTCACATAGAGATATGTATTTAAGGTTCCCTCATGTCTTTTTACGAATTGATCGTTCATTTTTGTTAGTGTTATAATATTCCATTGTCTGGATGTATCACATTTTATTAATCCATTCACCTACAGAAGGATATCTTAGTTGCTTCCAAGTTTTGACAATTATGACTAAAGCTGCTATAAGCACCTGTATGCAGTTTTTTTGTGTGGATGTAAGTTTTCAGCTTCTTTGGGTAAATACGAGGAAGTGCGATTGCTGAGTCATATGGTAAGAGTGTTTGATTTTGTAAGAAACCACCAAACTGTCTTCTGAAGTGCTGTACCGTTATGCATTCCTGTCAACAATGAAGGAGAGCTCTTGTTGTTCCATATCTTCTGCAATATTCGGTGTTGTCAGTGTTTTAGATTTTGACCATTGTAATAGGTGTGTATTGGTATCTTATTGCTTTAATTTGAATTTCCCTGCAGCAACTTTTCACATGCAGCTTAGCCATCTGTATATCTTTGGTGAGGTGTCAATTACACATGAGTTTTAGGATTGGTTTTTGGGTTTCTTTTATATGCTAGAGGTTGCATTTTTTAAAGAACAAACCACATACCTCTCCATTTCCTTATTCCATTAAGGAAATCTTTTAGTTCCTGTTTAAATTTCGTAATATTCTGCCAGTTAATACCAGTGTTTTTTTGTTTTGTTTTTTACAACAGTGCAATAGTTATACTTTTTACCCCTCAAAGTGACAACCCTCCTCCCCCAATCCGCCGTCCCACTCCCCTCATATCATAATATCTATTACAACTCCCCTGACCCCTCTCCCACACTGAACTCCTCATCCCGTGACTATATATACATTCAATAACAGTTAACATTCAGTATTATACAACATCAGCTTCAGGTGTACTGTGCGGTGATCAAGTCTTTACCCCATCCTCGAAGCGGTCTCCCCAACAAGACATGCGACCATCTGACACCCCACAAAACATTCACAACATTATCAGTAGAAAAGGCGAAAGATTTATATGATCTGAAGAGAAACCAGAGTACAACATTATCAGTTACATTCCCAGAACTGCCCCCCATATCCCTGCGGCAACATTGTAGTCGCCCACCTACGCTGTCCAAAACCTTCCCCCTCTCCCTCATCTCCACCCCCTCCCAGCCAGCAACCATCAGTTTTTCCTTTATATCTGCTTGATATGATTTCAATCTTCTTAAGTTTACTGTGACTTGTTTTGTGGCCTAACATGTGGTCTATCTTGGAAAATGTCCCATGTGCACTTGAGAAGAATGTATATTCTGTTGTTTTGGGGTGAAATGCTCTAAAAATATCAAGGAAATCCAGCTGGTCTCAAGTGTCATTTAAGGCTGCTCTTTCCATGTTGATTTTCTGTCTGGAGGATGTGTCCATTGGTGACAACGGGGTGTTGTAGTCCCCTACTATGATAGTGTTACTGTTGATCTCTGTCTTTATGTCTGCCAAAATCTGTTTTATATGATTAGGAGCTCCTATGTTGGGTGCATAGATGTTTATTAGGGTTATAGTACCCATCTTTGTCTTTTATTGTAGTCTTCATTTTAAAGTCTATTTTGTCAGAAATAAGGATTGCTACTCCAGCTTTTTTTCTCATTTCCATTTGCATGAAATATCTTATTCCATCCCTTTACTTTCAGTCTGTGTGTGTGTTTTGCTCTGAGATGATTCTTTGTAAACAGCATATGCATGGATCCTATTTTCTTATCCACTCAGCCACTCTCTGTCTTTTGATTGGAGCATTTAACCCATTCACATTTAAAATGATTATTGATAAGTGCATATGAATTGCCATTTTGTTATTTGTATTCCTGGTCTTCCTAGGTTAGCTTGTTTACCCCTTTCTTCTGTTTAAAAAAGCCCTTTTAACATTTCCTGCAATACTGGCTTGGTGGTAATGAATTCCTTAAGCTTATTCTTTTCTGAGAAGCTCTTTACTTCTCCTTTAATTTTAAGTGATAGCTTTGCTGGGTAGAGCAATCTTGGTTGTAGGCCTTTATTTTGCATCACTTTGTATATTTCCTGCCCCTCCCTTCTGGCCTGCAGAGTTTCTGTAGAAAAGTCAGCTGTTAGTCTTATAGGAGTTCCTTTGTATGTAACCTGCTGTCTTTCTCTTGCTGCTTTTAGGATTCTGTCTGTCTTTAACCTTTGCCATTTTAACTATGATGTGTCTTGGTATGGGCCTGTTCGGATTCCGCCTGTTTGGAACTCTCTGCATTTCCTGGGCTTGTATGTTGATTTCCTTCACCAGGGTAGGGAAGTTTTCAGTCATTATTTTTTCAAATACTTTCTCAATCCCTTGCTTCTTCTCTTCTCCTTCTGGTATTCCTATGATGCGATATTGTTGAGCTTCATCTTGTCCCATAGGGCTCTTAAACTATTTTCATTGTTTTTTATTCTTTTGTCTTTTTGTTGTGCCAACTGGGTGATTTCTGCTATTTTGTCTTCCAAATCGCTGATCTGATCCTCTGCTTCATCTAATCTACTGGTGATTCCTTCCAGTGTGTTCTTCTTTTCAGTTATTGTATTCTTTAGTTCTTACTGGTTGTTTTTTATGATTTCTCTGTTCTTATGTCCTCACTAAGTTCATTAAACATTCTTATCAGTGTTCTAAACTCTGTCTCTGAAAGGTTGGATCCCTCTGTTTCATTTAGTATCATTTCTAGAGGTTTCTTCTGATCTTTTACTTGTGACATGTTTGTTTCCTCATTATGGATCACGCAGGCATACAGCTCATGGCCCAACACTCGCAATAAAACTCCCAGTCTCAGCTTATCCCAATCAGCTGCTCGCAGATTAGGCCCAGTAGCCCGACAGCCAATGACCAGCCTGGCAATTCTGCACTCGCAGTATGGAGAGCAGGGACCCACGGTGGCTCGGCACTCCCGTGTCTCAATGAGCAGCCTGTTGGAGCCGGAGCATGACTGCCAGGCGTTTCCCTGGCTACGCAGCACAAGCAGTGCGGAGGGTGGGGCTCCAAGGCCGCATGCACACACGCACACATGCACTCCTGTGCCAATTTCACCAGACCAATGTGCTCCCGGACCTGACCCTCTGTGGGAGGGCCCAATCCTGACAAAATGGCACCCTCCTGTACACTACTCGTGTGCAAGCTCCACACCAGGGGAATAATGGTCCCGAAACCTCCAGCTTCCACACGAAAGGCACTCAGTTCAGTCCGTCCTCGCAGGCTCCTGGGCCCTGCTCATACAGCTACTCCCTCCACCAGGGACCGGGTGAGTGCTCACTGCCGGGTCCACTGGTTCTCTAGCCGCCCTCAGCCTCACCGAGCTGAGCAAATAGAGTCCTCACTAATTTCTACTATTGTGGAACTCCTCTTCCCTGCAAAGTAACTCTGGGCTGATGAGCTCATTGTGGGGCCGGAGGGTCTCTCCCACAACCGGAGAAGCCTCCCAACAGCTGCGGTGTCCCTCACAGGGTTTGCCCTCTTTTGTCTCCCCAACTCCTACCAGACTTGTTGTGGAGTTGAAAATATTTGAGACAACAAAGAACATAGACTTGAAAAGTAGGATATCTTGGTTTTTAACCTCAATTTAGTTAGTTATCAGGAAAATATGTGACCTGATTTACATTTTTATAATAGCTTTATTGAGATATAACTCACATACCATGTAATACACTTACTTAAAGTATAGAACTCAATGGCTTTTAGTACATTCACAGAGGCATAAAACCATCACCAGATTCAATTTTAGACCATTATCATTATCCCAAAAAGAACTTGACTGTTTAGCACTCACTGTTCATGTCCTCCCAACTTTCCCCTTGCCTACCAGTCTAATTTCTGTCTCTGTAGATCTGCCTATTGAGTTTCTGGTTTGCATTTTTGAAAGATCACTCTTGCTAGTGTAAAGAATGAAGCAAGCAGTTTACTTAGAAGGCTATTGCAGAAATCCCATCTTTATAGTATTGTACTATGGACTTAGCTGTTAACAGTGGAGATAGAAGTTTATAGATTAGCATATTTAGAAAACTATGACTTAAAAAATAGCTTTAAAGTGGTTTCTTTTGAAACTACTTTTGATTTCTGTATAGAGATTATAATATACAAAATAATGATTTTATATATTTTTTTAAGACTTTATTGGGGAATTGGGGGAGGGAACAGACAAGTTGCTGTCCTTTTGTTCTTCAGTCTAGTTGTGGAGAATGTCGCTTCACTGGCCCATGTTGGTATTATCATTGCGCTCTTCCTGGCTTAGGCAGTTGCTCACCGGCTATTGGACGTCTACTCACTGTGGCTCATTGCAGCTCACGAAAGCAAACACCCGCTGCCAGCCAACCCCACTGCAGCCTACGCTGTCGCCGGCGACTCATGGCAGCCCAGCTCCAGGTTGAGCTGCTGTTCTCCATCTAAGCTGTAGAGGGCCCAGTGTCACTGGCTCATGTGGGATCTGAACTGGCAGCCCTGCTGCTCAGAGCTAGCTAGCATCCTAAGAAGCCAACTCTCAACCAACGAGCCACTCAGTCAGCCCAAAGATTTTATTGTTAATGAAAGGCTTCAGATGCTACAAGGAAGGCCAGAAAAGCTTCACATGCAGTATATGAGAACATGTTTATTAGTGGAATATGTATTGGGTTTTCAAACCTCTGAAGCTTACAGTATAGCATGGCTTTACCCAGTTCATGTCAAATTTGGCCTGCTTTTGAGAAAAGCTAAAGTGGTGAACTGTTTACTAGTTTTACTTCCCAATAGATGAGACTATATAATTCATATATTTAGATTTATTTATTTTTTTTACTTATATGTTTTTTTGTTTTTTTGGTGTTTTTTTAGCTGATCTATCCTGCCACCTGTTGGCAGCTCAGTGGGAGCTCAGCTCGGGCTGGGCATCGAACTGCTGTTGCCCAGAGCTCATCTCACACTCTTGAGCGGGCTCTTAACCAACTGAACCACTCGGCTGGCTCTTACCTATATGTTTTAAATTTATTTATTCATACTACCCAACATGTGGTTTTTTTTAATTAGTTGCAGGTGCACAAAGCAACATAATAGTTAAGACATTTACACTTCTCACAAAGTGATAAATCCCCTTCCCCAAGCTTCCACCCCTCTGACATCTTATGTAGCTGTTATAATACCATTGACTCTCTTCCTTATGCTATACTTCAATTTCGTGAAATATATATATTTACTTACAGTTTATATACAGTATTATTCTACTTCAGCATCAGGTGTATAGCACATTGGTCAGGCATCTATACAGTCTATGAAGTGATCCCCCTGATAAATCCAGTGCCCATCTGGCACCTTACACAATCTTTACAACATTGTGTATTATATTCCCCATACTGTTTTTCATATCCCCATGACTATATTGTGTTTACTAATTTGTGCTTTCTAATCCCTTCACCTTCTCCTCCATTTCCTCCCTGCTCTCATCTAACAATCCAGTTATTTTTCTGTATCTCTGAGACTATTTCTGCTTTGTTCATTCTGTTCTTTAGATTCCACATATAAGTGAGATCATACGACATGTGTCTTTCTCAGTCTGACTTATTTCACTTAGCATAATATTCATCCATGTTGTTGCAAATGGTAAGATTTCATTTTTTTTATGGCCAGGTAATACTCCATTGTATAAATGTACCACAGTTTCTTTATCCATTCATCTATTGATGGGCATTTTGGTTGTTTCCAAGTCTTGGCTATTGTGACTAGCACTGCAGTAAATATAGGGGTGCATATATCTTTTCAAATTAGTGTTTTGAATTTCTTTGGATAGATAACAGGAGTAGAATTGCTGGGTCATAAGGCAATTCTATTATCAATTTTTTGAGGTATTTCCATACTGTTTTGCATAGTGGCTGCACCAATCAGCCATCCCACCAACAGTGCACTAGGGTTCCCTTTTATCAACCACCTCGCCAGCACTTGTCTGTTGATTTATAGATGATAGCCATTCTGACTGGAGTGAGGTGGTATCTCATTGTGGTTTTTATTTGCATTTCTCTAATGTAAGTGACACTGAGCATTTTTTCATGTCGATTGGCCATCTGT
Organism: Aselliscus stoliczkanus; assembly: GCA_033961575.1. NCBI lineage: Eukaryota > Metazoa > Chordata > Mammalia > Chiroptera > Hipposideridae > Aselliscus > Aselliscus stoliczkanus. Next base: position 134,568,296 of record CM066729.1, read on the forward strand.
ATATCCTCTTTAGAGAAATGTCTCTTCATGTCCTCTGCCCATTTTTTAATAGGATTGTTTGTTTTTTTGGTATTGAGTTGTATGAGGTTTTTTTTTTTTTTTATAAATTTTCTATATTCAGATGTATCATTATTAAATATCTTCTCCCACTTAGGATATCTTTTTGTTTTATTGATGGTTTCCTTTGCTGCAAAAAATCTTTTTAGTTTGATGTAGTCCCACATGTTTATTTTTTCTTTTGCTTCCCTTGCCCGTGGGGATAGATCAGTAAAAATATTGCTTAGGGTAAAGTCTGAAAATTTACTCCCTATATTTTCTTCTAGGTGTTTTATGGTTTCAGGTCTTTACATTTAAGTCTTTAATCCATTTTGCATTGATTCTTGTATATGGCATAAGAAGGTGGTCCGGTTTCATTTTCTTGCATGTATCTGACCAGTTTTCCCAGCATCATTTATTAAATAGACTGTCTTTACCCCAATGTAAATTCTTGCTTCCATTGTCATAGATTAAATGACCATATAGGCATGGATTTATTTCTGGGCTCTCTATTCTGTTCGATTGATCTATGTGTCTGTTTTTATGCCAATACAATGCTGTTTTGGTTACTATAGCCGTATAATATGATTAGATGTCAGGTAACGTGATACCGCCCATTTTGTTCTTATTTCTCAAGATTGCTGTGGCTATTCTGGGTATTTTATGGTTCCATATAAATTTTAGGATTATTTGTTTTAGTGCTGTAAAAAATGCCATTGATAATTTGATAAAGATTGCATTGAATTTATATATTGACTTAGGTAGCATGGACATTTTAACTATATTGATTTCTTTCTATCCATGAGCATGGCATATGTTCCCATTTATTTGTGTCTTCTTTAATTTCTCTGTTCAATGTCTTATAATTTTCTGAGTATAGATCTTTTACTTCCTTGATTAAATTTATTCTTAAGTATTTTATTGTTTTTGAAGCAATTATAAATGGGATTGTTTTGTTAATTTCTCCTTCCAATAATTGGTTATTGGGGTATACAAATGCAGTTCATTTCTAAATGTTAATTTTGTATCCTGCTACTTTATTAAATTCATTTATCAGTTCTAATAGTTTTTTTGGTGGAATCTTTGGTATTCTCTATATATAGAATCGTGTCATCTGCATATAATGACAATTTTACTTCCTCCTTTCTAATTTGTATACCTTGTATTTCTTTTTCTTGCCTGATTGCTGTGGCTAGGACTTCCAGTACTATGTTGAATAGAAGTGGTGAAAGTGGGCTGCCTTGTCTTGTTCCTGATCTTAAGGAGAATGCTTTTAGCCTTTTCCCATTAAGTATGATATTAGCTGTGAGTTCATATATTGGGTTGTTGGAAAAGTCATGACATATTTTTTCTATTGTTTTTCGTTGCAAAAAGGCATCATGACTTCCAACAACCCAATATTTAGTTTTAATGATTGACATCATTTACACTTTTTGGGTTAAGCAAAGGAGAACTGACATTCAGGGTCAAAAGAACATATTTATGATGAAGAAATACATCAAAATTGCCCCATTTGTACAGCTCTCTGGAAATAATTTATATATCAGTTTTCTAAGTGACAACTGCCTTTTATTTATAATAATTTTTTTAAAGGGAACTTTAGACTTAGATAGACATGAGTTCCAATCTGGCATGGACCTTTTGTGTTCTTAAGAGTTACTAGTCCTTTCCTAACTGCATTTTCATCACCTGAAATGGGTACAAGTAGAGAATTTAAACAAATCACAGGAGAAACTGAAACCTTTTGTAGAAAACTACTCCTCAAAGAAAAAAGAAGTAATACATTAAATGATTTAACAGGTTCACTAGTTAAAGAAATAGATTATTTTTATACTGTTTTAAACTTCCCCAGAGCTTATCAAGAGAATCAGTACTTTAGCACATTATTTAAATTTTAAGCAAAACTTGACAGAGGTGAGAAAAATAAGACTACAATAGACAGTAAATATAAATGTAGAAATCTTAAATGAAATAGTCAGAATCTTAAATTCATATTTTAAAAATTATATACAGTAAAATTGACTTATTTTTTTTTGCTGTGCATTTCTGTGAGTTTTAATACATGTAGCTTTGTGTGACCATCATCACAGTGAAAGTTTCACTCTGGAAATCTCGGTGGGGTTCCTTTGTAGTCAAACCCTCTGTCTACAGTAACCTCTGGCAATCTGACCTGCTCTCCATCACTGTAGTTTTACTTTTCCAGAATGTCACATAAAAGTATGTAACCTTTTGAAACTGGCTTCTTTCATCAGCAGCATAATTCCTTTGAGATTCCTGTTGAGCATGTCAATACTTTGTTCCTGATTGATTGATTGATTAATTGATTGATTGTTGAGTGGTATTCCATTATAAGGATGTACTAGGGTCTATCCATTCAACTGCTGAAAGTCATTTATTTCCAGTGTTGGCGATTATGAAAAAACTGCTATGAGCATTTAGGCACAGGTTTTTGTGTGAACATAAGTTTTCATTTCTGGAGGGAAAGCCTAGGAGTACACCATCTTGTCTTCTTACCGACAGTGTATTACAGTTGCTCTGCATCTTTGGTGTTATCAGGTATTGTTGGTTTTAGTATTGTGTCTGTTTTTGTTGTGTGTTTTTTTTTCCAGACATTTTAATAGATATGTAGTGGTATCTGATTGTAGTTTTCATTTTCATTTTTCTAGTAGCTAAAGATGTTGAGCATCTTTTCATGTGCTTATTTGCCACTTATATATTTTCTTTGATAGAGTATTCAAATCTTCTGCCCATTCTTTAATTTGGTTGTTTGTCTATATTCTATTATGATTATAGATCTAAAAAATTTAGGCTCATCTCTAGGGCAGTGGTAGTACCAGTACTATGCAGGCACCTAAAAGTCTGAGAAAGGGAAACTCGCTTTCTGATCAAAGGCACTGTGGTCCCAAGAATGTGGGGAGAATTCCTATTCTTTTTTCCTTTCTGTCCTTTAGCACAGTGGTTTTCAGCAAGGCCTGATTTTGCCCCCCAGGAAACATTTGGCAACATGTGAAGACATTTTTGGTTGACACAACCAAAATAGAAAGGGGGTGCTACTGGTTACTAGTAACACAAACCCAGATAAAGGGAGAAGAAACTGAGTTAGAGCAGAAAAGAGAAGTAGGTGTGGAACTGAATGGCTTTGGCAATTTTGGGCTTCTGAGAAGTTTTGGGAGGTGACATGATATTTCGTTGAATATTTGACCATTCCATCACAGAATCACAGAATGTTAAAAAAAAAAAAAAAAAAAAAAGAATCTGGGAGTCCTTGTAACCTGATTCCCCTAATTTAGTAGACAAGAACACTGAGACCAGATGGTATCTAGGGTTTAAATTTGAATAGCTGAGAGCCAGCCAAGTGGCTCAGTTGGTTAAGAGCTCACTCAAGAGTGCGAGCTGAGCTCTGAGCAGCAACAGTTCGATGCCCAGCCCAAGCTGAGCTGCCTTTAAGCTGCCAACAGGTGGCAGGATGGCTCAGCTATAAATAAATAAATAAACAAACAAATAAATAAATAAATTTGAGTAGCTGGGATCTAAATTCAAGACTTCTAAATCCCATGTGCTTTGCTTTTTTGCACATCATTGCTCCCTTTTCTCATTTTTGTGTGTAGGGATACTTTCTGTTTGCAGGAAGGCCAAGGTGAGACCAGCATGCTAGGGAAAGATGAAGGCAGGCATTTAGAATACCATCCAAGTTAGCTTGCCAAGCAGAAGCTCTGTATGGGAAGAGAGACTAGACATTTGTGTTTTCTTTGTTCTGTGATTTAGGAACCTGACCATAGATGATGGAATAGGAAACTTATCCTAATATGTCTTAGGATATATTAATAGCTCTCTTTAGTGTTGAGAACTGTCAGTGAAGCTAAAAGTGCTTTGGAATGACTTTGCAATCCTAAGGTATGAATAGCAAAAAAGAAAAAAGAAGAAAAACAGTAAGGAGAAAAGAAAGAGGAAATAGGGTTGCGTTTCATGGGGCTGGTAGAATGCTCCAAAACCATTGTTTCAGATGCTAACCTATTTACAGATTAATTTTAAGGTAGTATTACTTTAATATTTCATTTTTAGGAGTTTCTTGTTTTCAAATCTGGTCAAAATTCTGGCCTTTTCTCATAACCACCATCAGGATTCTAGTATACTCATTTTCTCTTGTAGTGCTTATATACATATCAAAAAACTATTAATGGTTACTCTCTGTTTATGGATACATTTGGTTAAACAGATCTGTAGAGTTTAGCAGAGGCAGCTTAAGAAGATATTTTGATAGATGAAGTTGAAGTGGTTTCTTTACTGGTCTTACCCAATGTTAAACATACGTTTTTATTTTGTTAGCTCCTCTGTTGTCTGTACAAAATAGGGATGTGATGACTAATAGTTTTAGTTACTCTTAATGCTGCAAGTTAGTTCTGGTTAGTTTTCTATATGTCTAACAGTTTTTCTCAACCAGGGTTCCTCATCTGAACCACAGAACAAAATTAATTATTTCAGTGATTATTTTCTCAATTCTATTTGTATTGACACAAAACCAGTACCATTTTAAAGGTGTAGGAGAAAAGTTAATTCATTGCCCAATGGATGTTTTCATTCTCTCATGGAAAACCTGTTGAGAAAGGCTGCAAGAGTTCAGTAACTCTGGCACCATTGCTGCATAGGGATAAAGTAGGTTGCAATTGATGAAAGTGCAAGTAAGAACTGTGGACTTCTTTTTCTGTTGCATCCTGTTTGGAGAAATACTATGACCAGTCATAAGTGTAATTGAGTATATTCTCAAAGAATATGAAACATATGTAGTCATTGTGATTGACTCTAGGCACGTGATGTTTACAAATGGAAAATGCCTTATACTAGGAAATACTTTTTTTAATTAGTAGGCTCATCTTTGAATTTCATCTTTTAATTTCTTAAGTATCTTTTAAGAACAAAAGATTTTAATTTTGATGTAATCCAGTTTATTGCCTTTTTCTTTTATAGTTTGTTCATTTTGCTTTCATTAATTCTTGTGTTGTGTTCAAGAAATGTTTGCCAATAGTGAGGTCACTAATAATGTATTATATAAGATTTATAGTTTTAGGTTATACTTTTAGGTATCTGATCCATTTCAGGTAAATTTTTATATATGGTGTGTGCTGAAGGTTTATTTTCTTTGCACACGGTTATCCAGTTCTTGCACCATTTGTTGAAGAGTGGGGAATTGAATTTTGAAGTCTTTTCAAGTGTCTATGAAGATGATCATATGATTTTTTCCCCTTACATCTATTAATGAAGTAAGTATATATTATTAACAATATTCCTAATTTTGAAGAGACCTTGCATTCCTGGAATGCATCCCACTTTGTTATGGTTTTTGTTTTTTAAATATAATGTTAGATTCTGTTTGCTAATATTTTATATTTTTGCATCAGTATTCATGAGTGACTTTGCTGTATAATTTTTTTGTACTGTATCAGAGTTAGATATCAATGTTATACTTGTTTTATAGAAGGGTTTGGGAAGTTTTTGCTTCATTTTAAATTCTTTGGGGATTATTTTATCTTTTGAATGTTTGTTAGAATTTCCCTCTGAAAGCATGAGGGCCTTAGGCTTGTTTTATGGAGTAGTTTAGTAATGACTTTCTGTATGTAAATTTGCCTGTTTAAGCTTTAGAAGCTTAATGAGGTCAATTTTGTTCATCTTTGTTTCCCCTAGGTAATTTCTGCTTTACTGAGGTTTTCACATTTTTTTGCATAGAGATCTGCAGAGTAGCTTCTTTTTTTTTTTTTTTTTTTATTTATTTATTTATTTATTTATTTTATTTTATTTTATTTTTAATTAGTTTCAGGTGTACAACACAGTGCAATAGTTATACATTTTACCCCTCAAAGTGACAACCCCCCACCCCCAATACACCACCCCACTCCCTCCCCATATCATATATATCTGTTACTCTTCCTCTGACTCTCTTCCACAGTATAATCCACATCCTGTGACTATCAATATATATTCAATTACAGTATGTATACCACCTCCACTTTAGTAATACAGTGCAGTGATCAAACCTCTACTCCATCCATGAAATGGTCTCCCTAACAAGACCTATGATCATCTGACATTCCACAGAATATTTACAATATTATTAATTATATTCCCCAAACTGTTTTTCCTATCCCAGTAGCAATATTGTAGTTGCCTATTTTTGCTGTCTAATCCCTTCCCCTTCTCACTCATCCCCATTCCTCTCCAACTTAGCAACCCTGATTTTTCCTCTATATCTATGAGACAGTTTCTGTTTACTTTGCTCATTCATACAGTTTTTCATATTCCACATATAAGTGAGATCATATGGTATTTGTCCTTCTCTGACTGACTTATTTCACTCAACATTATAGTCTCTAGGTCCATCCATATCATTGCAAATGGCACGATTTCATTCTTCTTTATAGCAGAGTAATACTCCATTGTATAAATATACCACAGTTTTTTAATCCAGTCATCTACTGACGGGCATTTTGGTTGTTTCCAAGTCTTAGCTATTGTAAATTGTGCTGCTATGAACATCGGGGTGCATAACTTTTTTTGAATAAGTGTCTTGGTTTTTTCAGGATAAATACCTAGGAGTGGAATTGCTGGGTCAAACGGTAGCTCTATTTCCAGTTCTTTGAGATACCTCCATACTGACTTCCATAGTGGCTGCACCAATCTGCAATCCCACCAACAGTGCAGCAGGGTCCCCTTTTCCCCACAGCCCCGCCAGCACTTGTTGTTTGTTGATTTGTTGATGATAGCCATTCTGACTGGAGTGAGGTGGTATCTCATGGTGGTTTTTATTTGCATTTCCCTAATGGCCAGTGAGGTTGAACTTTTTTCATATGCCTGTTGGCCATCTGTATGTCCTCTTTAGAGAAATGTCTCTTCATATCTTCTGCCCATTTTTTAATTGGGTTGTTTGTTTTTTTGGTGTTGAGTTTCATGAGTGTTTTATAAATTTTGGATATTAACCCCTTATCAGATATATCGTTGGCAAATATATTCTCCCATTCAGTAGGCTTCCTTTTTGTTTTATTAATGGTTTCCTTTGTTGTGAAAAAACTTTTAAGTCTGATATAATCCCATATGTTCATTTTTTCTTTTACTTCCCTAGCCCGTAGGGATGTATCAGTAAAAATACTGCTCCGGGTAATGTCTGCAAATGTACTCCCTATATTTTCATTTAGGATTTTTATGGTTTCAGGTCTTACATTTAAGTCTTTAATCCATTTTGAATTTGTTCTTGTATAAGGTGTAAGGAGATGATCCATGCAGAGTAGCTTCTTGATGTTTGAAATTTCTTTTGTTTCAAAGGTTATTTCCCCGTTTGTATATTTGTGCTCCCTCCCCCTTTTTCTTAAGTTAGCTAATTGTTTATTTATTTTATAAAAATAACAATTTTAATTTATTAATTAGGCTTACTGTTTTTCCAACATTTACCTCACTTATATGTGCTTTTATCTTTATTCCTTTTTTGTACCATCATTTGCTTTATTGCTAGTTTTCTGGGTGTTTTTTTTTTTTTGAGCCTGGAATTTAATTCATTTATTTTCTTTCAGTTGTAACTGATTAAAAAGTATTAAGTTCTGTGCATTTTTCTCTGATCACTGTTTGACATGTATCAATTAGATCCTGATAGTTTCTTCATTATCATTTTTAAAGTAAATTCTTTTTTAAATTGAGATATAATTGACATAATATTAGTTTTGGGTGTACAACATGATGATTTGATATTTGTGTGTGTGTGTGTGTGTGTGTGTGTGTGTGTATTGCAAAATGATCACCACAATAAGCCTAGTTAACATCCATTAGCACACAGTTACAATTTTTTCTCTTTGTGAAGAGAACTATTAAGATCTACCCTCTTAGCAACTTTCAAATATACAATGCAGTATTATTAACTATGTTGTACATTACTTTTCTAGGACTTGTTTATTTTAAAACTGGAAGTTTGTACGTTTTGATCATCTTCACCCATTTTGCCTATACCTCACCTTCCAACTCCCCATGATTGGCAACCACCAATCTGTTCTCTGAGCTTCTTAATTTTTTATTTTTTTTTTAGATTCCACATAGAAGTGAATCTTATACTGTATATTTGCCTTTCTCTGTGTGACTTATTTCAGTTAGCATAATGCCCTGAAGTTCCATCCATGTCACAAATGGCAAGATTTCCTTCTTTTTTATGGATGAATAACATTCCATTGTATATATACCATGTTTTCTTTCTTTTTTAAAAAAGATTTTATTGGAAAATTAGGGGAGGGGAACAGCGTTGGGGAATCAGGAAAGGGGAACAGACAAGTTGCTGTCCTTTTGTTCTTCAGCCTAGTTGTAGAGGACGTCACTTCAGTGGCCCATGTTGGTATTGTGATCATTGTGCTCTTCCTGGGTGAGGCAGTCACTTGTCGGCCATTGAACAGCTGCTCATGGCGGCTCACAGCAGCTCACGAAAGCACACGCCAGCTGCCGGCCAGTCCTACTGCAGCCTACACCTTGGCTGGCGACTCACGGCAGCCCAGCTCCAGGTGGAGCTGTTGTTCACCATCTTAGCTGTAGAGTACGCAGAATCACTGGCCCTCATGTGTTATCCAAACCAGGGCCCTGCTGCTCAGAGCTTGTGCTCCCAAGCCAACTCTTAACCAACTGAGCCCCTCGGCTGGCCCTGTACCACATTTTCTTATCCATTCATCCATTGACAGACACTTAGGTTACTGACATGACTTGGCCATTGTAAATAATGCTGCAATGAATATGAGGGTGCAGGTATCTCTTTGAAATAATGATTTTGTTTCTTTTGGATAAATGTCCAAAGTGGAATTGCTGATCTCAACACATTAGCACGTCCTAGAGGTTTTAGAAAATTTATATTGGTCATCATTGTTTCTGTGGTTTTAAACAAACTGTTTCTTTGGTTGATTTATTTTTTATTTTCTTTCTCCACACTTTGTTTTTCAGTGCAGATAACTGAAAGGGAAAATTGCCAGTCTTCACTTCTTTCTTGACCAGCCATAGTTTCAGGTTTTGTTATTGCAGTAAAAAGGCTGTGTGTGTGTGTGTGTGCGCGCGCATGTGTTGAGAAAGTGAACCATGGAGGTCGTTGATGGATGAAGGAATGTTTTAGAGTATCAGAAAGTTGAGTCCTATAGGATATTGACCTGCTTTTCCATAACATCTTCATTTTGCACGAATATGTACAGGAGTTCTGTGTCAAGCCTAGCATTTCTGTGAGATGTTTCTTATTCCTACAGTAATTATGTTTACTGTTAGAGACTTGTATGACTTAAATTAATTTTACATTCTCACCCAGATCATTTAAAATATCTAACTCTGTTCTCTGCTGAACAGAGCTAGCTGAAGTGTGAACTTTCCTCATTTATTCCATCAGTAATGTCACTTTGAGGTATGAAAATGCATCTTTTCTAGACATGAACGTTAATCTCTACTGTATTTTGGCAGTCATCCTGGTGTCTTCAATGCAGAAGTTTTAGTCTAATTCATTTCATCAAAAGAAATGTAGGGGGATGTTTCTAAAATTATTTGGCATAATTCAAGCCTAAGATATTGTTGCATCTCTAGAAGTACCATAATTGTGTAGTAAAGATTATATTTCCAGTAGCTTATTTCATTCCCCAGCTTTTTCCATTCCTCACATAAAATGACAAAGCAAAAAAGTGGTGAAGTCTTCTAAGATAATGCATTCAGCCAAACTCTTTTGTAAAGAAGGCTTAGCTTTTTCCTACCCTAAGTAAATCTGCCTTGGAGCCTTTCTTGAGCCCTTTCCACTTTCTAACCTAATGTAATATTTCATTTCTTTGAATTCCTGTTAATATGTTCTTATAGCTCTTACCTATTTTCCTGCTTTGCATTATTGTTATTTCAATAGTTGTTTTGTGTTCACTACAATATTATAAGGTTTTTGTGAGCAGACTGTATCTTGCTCATTTTTGTGCCTCTTGCAATGGATTCACAATACCTTGTTCAATAAATAGGTAACGACTTGAATGAAATACTGGCAGTTTGACATTTTGGATTATGTGAAATTTGTTTAAACCAGTGAGGCTAATGTAGGATGTCATATCATTAATAACACTCAAGATGGCTCCTAACAAAAAATACAAAATATTTTTACATTTTGTTTTTCTGAAATGAGCTCTTAAAACTATAAAGGACTTAAAAATAAGTACCACCTGTGCTCTCCATCTCCCAGAATACAGTCTCAGGTAAGGCTTTTACTGGTCACATAGTGGCTAGTAATGGAGCTAGAACAACAACCCAAGTTTTCTGTATCTTTTAGTGTAATTGAACAGTAGTACCCATTATTACTATTAGTGGTAACTTCAAATTCATTCATTGGCACTGAGCCTAAGAAGCCTAAAACATACTTCATGTCTTTAGATTTGCGTTCTCCTTGGCAAGTTTCAGATATGTGTTAAAATAGAAAAAGTACTATAATAGTGGTGCAGAATGTTAATTCTACAGGAATTCAGAGGAAGAAATCAAGAATGATAATGATTTTGGGCCGGCCGAGTGGCGCATTGGTTAAGCACTGGTTTTGGGATGCCAGCGGCCCCGGTTCGGATCCCACACGAGGGCCAGTGACACTGCCCTCTACAGCTAACAACAGCTCCACGTGGAGCTGGGCTGTGCGAGCCCCAGTGATGGTGTGGGCTGCAGCCCCTGCTGCAGTGGGCTGCCATAGGCTACAGTAAGTGGCCCTCAGCCAGCGTGAGCGGCTGGCAGCCAAGCGTGAGCTGCCAATAGCCGCGATGAGCGACATCCAGAGGCCAGCGACCGATCTGCCTCATCCGGGAAGAGCGCAATGACGATACCAACAGTGAAGCAACATCCTCCGCAACTAAACTGAAGAACAAGAAGACAGCAACTTGTCTGTTCCCCTTCCCCAATTCCCCAACGCTGTTCCCCTCCACCAATTCCCCAATAAAATCTTTAAAAAAAAAAAAGAAAAAAAAGAATGATAATGATTTTATGTATCTTTTAAGGATGAGGTGGAATTTCATTTGAACCTCAAGGAACAGTTAGTCCAGGGAATAGTACAGAGATAGTTTATCGTGTTAAGACATTTAGAAACAATGATAAAATCAAGCCAGAAACCTCTGACTACCCTCATTTACAGTCTAATAGCCATCTATTGTATTTATTATATCTATTTTCCATATTTATAATTATTTAGCACTATTTAACTTATAATATTTCTACTTAAATCAGTAAATATTTGAATGTGTTAATGCCCAAAGTATTGTGTTAGGCTTTGTGTATTGTGTTAGACCCAGTACTCACGTTTCAGCTTTCATGCAGATGCCTAAGCACTGCTTAGTGAGCTGTATGGGTATATAAACTATGAGTATGAAATCAGTTTTGAAAATATATTAGTTGTAATAATTTTTATAGTCTGCACAAGGAATAACTTGGCCGACTAATCTGAAGCTACTTAAACCTGCTCTCAAAAGTCCATATATCTTAAATGCAACAATAGCAGACACTCATATTTTCCCTCTTCCTCTTCTATGCTCATGGCAACTATTGTTTTGTCATACATTGCACATGGTTGGGGGATAACACACACCTTTTGCAGAGAAGCATTGAAAATATCAGTGACATAAATACTTGTTTATGTTTACATACTGCCTAGTGTGTACTTAATAAGTTGTTCTAGGTTGTAACTTTAGTAAAGCAGATTAAGAAAAAGTATAAGTATATCCATTTCTATTGTGAAACTTGGAGGTCATGATGTTGTTATACTGCAGTTGAATTGGGTATACTATAATTTTTTTTTTTAGAGTTTTTTTTTAAGATTTTATTGGGGAATTAGGGGAGGGGAACAGACAAGTTGCTGTCCCTTTGTTCTTCAGTCTAGTTGTGTAGGACATCGCTTCACTGACCCATGTTGGTATTATCATCGCGCTCTTTCCAGCTGAGGCAATCAGTCACTGTCCATTGGACAGCCACTCACAGCGATTCAGGACAGCCCACTGCAGCAGGGGCTGCAGCCTACGCCGTCGCCGGCAACTCGTGGCTGTCCAGCTCTGGGTTGAGCTGTTGTTCACCATCTTAGCTGTAGAAGGCGCAGCGTCACTGGCCCTCATGTGGGTTCCGAACCGGGCCCTGCTGCTCAGAGCTGGCGTCCCAGCCAACTCTTAACCAATGCACCACTCGGCCTGTTCCAGTATACTATAATTTTTAGTGTGGAATTTTGACATACTGTTTGCCATTGTAATTCATTCAGAATATCAATTGTCATTCTTTTTTTCTGTTTTCAAAAGGGTAAATATGATGGCAGAATGATGTGTAATCTTGTTTTCCAGTGGTGTGTGAAGATGAAACACTTCTGGGATATTTTTGAGAATTTCGTTGCTGTTTAGACTAAATCATTCTTTTCAATAATATACTGAGTATATAATCTATTCAAGTATTTTGAAAGTATAACCAGTCATTAGAAAGAAAAACATTGGATGGAAAATATCTTCCCAGTCAGCTCTGGTGGAGCTCAAATTGAATTGGAAAAGTATTGACATGGTTTAGAAGGAAAGTTTTAGACTTTATTGGTTGTTTAATAAAAAACATTGTACTTAAAAATAACATTGTATGAAATAGTGTTAATATGACATCTGACTGAAACATGTTTTATCTAAAACAAATCTAGATGAAAAGAATGCCTTTTCTTTTTAAAAAGGAAAGAAAAATGAAGTCTCAGGGCTGGAACTATGACTGGAAAAAAGAAAACAAATACAGCTCAATATTTTAGTAGCCCTCAAAACAACAATGATGAACTCTTAACACATTGTTTGTGGGAAACGAGTAAACTCGTCATATCGCTCAAATGCCCGCTTACAATGTGAATGTGGGAAACGAGTAAACTCGTCATATCACTCAAATGCCCGCATACAATGGGTTAAAAACAAAGATTATCAAACTGATTTACAATAGGGGATCAGAGAAAGGCGTTCCCTTATACACTGCTGGTGGGTGTGCAAATTGGAATATCAGAATTGAAGGTTAATTTGGCAGTATCTATCAAAATTAAAATGATCACACTACTTTTAACTCAGCAGTTTAATTTCCAGATATCTTTCCCACAGATACTCTTGAATAAAAATGAATTAAAATAGAAGTACAGGGGAAAGAAGTCTGTAGCTATATTTGTAATGGCAAAGTATGGAAACAGTTGTATGGTATTGCCAAATAGTTAAATTGTCAATAGTCATAGAATGAAATACTTACTCTGTAGTAGTTAAAAAGAAAGAGGTAGATCTGTATATCCCTTGATGGAATGATTTTAAGTTGTATTAAGTTTAATAAAATTGCAAATGTACTTGGTATAATTCCATTATATAAAACGAGGGGTGATGTAAAGCATCCCAAATGATGACTATGTGAATATACATGTGTATATGTAATATTATTTATATATAAATAAATAGAATGATTTCAAGAAAGATATACACAAACGTCTTTCTGAGGTTACTTCTAGGGAAAGTGGTGGGATTTCAGATGTATGAAAATGAAGACAGTTTCTGTACAATAACATTTTCAACAATAAAAATGTATTCCTCTATTATTTACAAGAAAAATGCAAGCAGTCTTGCATATTCCTCACAGAAATCTGTATAATGCCCACAAGTCAATATTCCCATCATTTTCCCTTCTCTAGACTCTTTATTCATTGCCTTCCCGTAACTCTGTTAAACCAGCACGGAAGTTCGTGTGGTTCCCTAGGTTCATTGACCCTGAGTACACACAACCTTTGGGAAATTCTCACTGGCATCTGCTTCAGGAATGGAGTTTGAATGAAATGGCAAAACAGTTGCAAGATATCAACACGGTCCCGCATCTGGCCCTTGAGCCTTGAAAGTCCCCAAACTGGATCTGATCAGTGAGTGCCTTGGAATTGATAGGATTCAGAGAAGCTTCTTTCAGCTGACTGATATGGGAGATTGAAATTACAAACCAGACTGCCAATTTATTAACTTACCATGAGAAATATAGCTGGCATAAGATACTCCTATCTTCTGATCAGCATGTTTTCTCTTTGAAGACAATCTACATAGGAAGCTGAATTATAAATTATAAAATTAGTGAGCATGGAAATAGAATAAAGGAGAGCTATTCTAGAATAAAGACATACCTTGGAATTATTGCACGTTTGGTTCCACACCACCACAATATTAATAAAGCGAATGTCACAATAAAGTAAGTCACACGAATGTTTTTATTTTCCAGTGCATATGAAAGTTATGTTTACATGTTACTGTTGTCTATAAAGTGTGTAGTGGCATGACTAAAAAACAATGTGCATACGTTAATTAAAAAATACTTTATTGCTAAAAAAAATGCTAACCACCATCTGGGCTTCAGTAAGTTGTAATCTTTTTGCTGGTGAAGGGTTTTTGCCTCAGTGCTCACTGACCAGGGTGGTGGTTGCTGAAAGTTGGGGTAGCAATTTCTTAAAACAAGACAATGAAGTTTGTTGAATCGATCAACTCTTCCTTTCATGAGTGATTTCTGTGTAGCATTCAATGCTGTTTGATAGCATTGACCCACAGTAGAATTTCTTTAAAAATGGAGTCAGTCCTCTCAAACCCTGCCACTGCTTTATCAACTAAGTTTCTATAATATTCTAAGTTGTTTATTGTTATTTCAACAACCTTCACAGCATATTCACCAGGAGTAGATTCCATCTCAAGAAACCACTTTCTTTGCCATCCATAAGAAGCAACTTCTCACGTTAAAAATTTTATCATGATGGGCAAGTAGAGTGGCATGGTGGTTAAGAACTGGCTTGGGACGCCAGCGGCCCCGGTTCGGATCCCACATGTGAGAAGGGCCAGTGACACTACCCTTTTAAAAAAGAAAAAAAAGGTTTTATCATGAGATTGCAGCAATTCAATCACATCTTCAGGCTCCATTTGTAATTCTAGTTATTTTGCAATTTCCTCCGTATCTGTAGTTACTTCAAGCTTCACTGAAGTCTTGTACCTTTTTAAATCATCTATGAGGGCTGGAATCAATTCCTTCCACACTGCTGTGATGTTGCTATTTTGACCTCTTCCCATGAATCATGAATATTCTTTTTTAAAAAATTTATTTATTTATTTATTTATTTTTTGAGGCCAGTGTCACTCGCCCTCACATATGTGGGACCTGAACCAGGGTCGCTGGCCCCCCAAGCCAGCACCCAACCACCGCGCCACTCTGCCGGCCTGAATCACGAATATTCTTAATGGCATCCAGAGTGGTGAATCTTTCCAGAAGATTTTCACTTTACTTTGCCCAGATCCATCATAGAAATCACTATATATAGCATCTGTAGCCTTATCAAATGTATTTCTTAAATAGCAAGACTTGGAAGTCGAAATAACTCCTTGATCCGTAGAATGAATGTTGTGTTAGCAGGAATGAAAACATTAATCTTGTTGCACATCTCTATCAGAGCTCTTGGGTGACCAGGCACATTGTCAGTGAGCAATAATATTTTGGAAGGAGTCTTTGTTTTCCAAGCAGTAGGTCTCAACAGTGAGCTTATAAAATCAGTAAATTATGTTGTAAACAGATGTGCTGCTGTTGTTCCATTTAGAGAGCACAGGCAGAGCAGATTTAGCATAATTCTTAAGGGCCCTAGAATTTCAGAATGGTCAATGAGCAGTGGCTTCAACTTAAAGTAACCAGCTGCATTAGCCCCTAACAAGAGAGTCAGCCTGTCCTTTGAAGCTTTGAAGCCAGGCATTGACCTCTCCTCTCTGTGGAAGTCCTAGGTGACATCTTCCAGTATAAGGCTGTTTCATCTACATTACAAATCTGTTATTTTGTGTAGCCACCTTCATTAATTATCTTAGCTAGATCTCCTGGATAACTTGCTTCAGCTCCTACATCAGTTCTGTTTAACTGAGGTCTAAGTTTTGTTGGTGGCCAAATTTGGGTAGATCTCAGAAATTTATCTTGGCCTCAGAATTAGCAGATATTGCTTTTAACAATAGTGCTGGGTAATAGTTGGTAATAGTAAAATAGAGGTTTATTTAAACACGTGTCTGGATTGAAAGAGCCAAGCAGTCCTTCTTCAAATGTGCAGTTTTTGGAGGTCAGAAATAAAAACTGGTGAATCTCATAGAAAAGTGCAAGCAGATAATTTTAAGTCAGGATTAGGATAAGGTCTGGAATTCTAATAGTTTGGTAAGTTGAATCAGGATGTGTTTATAATACAAGTTTGGGGATATGAATTTGACTTAAACAATGCTTATCTTCCTAGGGAGACTTGTCATGATATGGGTTGATTGCTGAAATATTGTGCCTGAACCCACTAGTAGGGCTGGTAAATGACAGTTCCTTGCTAAGGAGAATGATACCTCTGGGCTTGCCTTTGTTTTTCTTTAAATGAAAAAAAAAATTAAATTAAATCTTTCCAGAGCATCTTTAAATTTTATTTGCATCGCCTAAATTGTTGTTGTTTTGTTGTTGTTTTTATTTTTTAAAGATTATTTTTTTAATTGGGGAATTAGGGGAGGGGAACAGACAAGTTGTTGTCTTTTTGTTCTTCAGTCTAGTTGCGTAGGACGTTGCTTCACTGGCCCATGTTGGTATCGTCATTGCACTCTTCCCGGATGAGGCAGATCGGTCACCGGCCTCTGGATGGTCGCTCATCACGGCTATTGGCAGCACACGTTGGCTGCCGGCCGCTCACGCTGGCTGCCGGCCACTCACTGTAGCCTATGGCAGCCCACTGCAGCAGGGGCTGCAGCCTACACTGTCATTGGGGCTCACACAGCCCAGCTCCAGGTGGAGCTGTTGTTAGCTGTAGAGGGCAGTATCACTGGCCTTCATATGTGAGATCCGAACCTGCGCTGCTGGCATCCCAAAACCAGCTCTTAATGAATGCGTCACTCAGCCGACCCCTAAATTGTTTTATAAATTTTAAAAAAATGCATATACATTTTACAGTAATTTGATTAGCATGCACATATTAACTTGTATTTTGCCTTTAAAGTTCAATGAAAATTCTCATATGAAATACTGTATATTTGTTTGCATGGATACAAACATAAACATGGTTTTAAAATTGAAATAGTATATCATAAAAATCTCCATCTTTTATCTCACCCATCTTCACCCCCAACCAGCACCACTGCTATTACTGTTTTTGTGTGTCCTTCCACACTTAATAGAAACATACACGTATGCATTTCTATTTCCTTTTTTCACATAAAAAGTAGCATACGATATATGATATTCCACACCTTGCAATTTAAAATTTTTTTTCAAAGTACACATTGCAGCTTTATTAATTAATTATACAGTAAAACCTTGGATTGCAAGTAACCTGGTTTGCAAGTGTTCCGCAAGACGAGTAAACATTTCTAATACATTTTAACGTGGTAAATGAGCGATGTCTTGCAATACGAATAGTTTGTTTCCGGAATGAATTATGCTCGCAAACCAAGGCATTACTGTATTATAAATGTGGCAATTCCTTTGGCATTATTAGTTAATGAGGTGCCTTTACAAAAACTACAAAGCCCAGGTGACTAAATTCAACAGAAGTAAACTTAACTCAGAGGTCAGTGTAATTCCCCAATGTGAACCTTATTTTCAAGGGATTAATGATTCATCCAGTCTACTCTTCTGACTAGAGAGTATTATAGTCATATTATATTTAACAAATAAATTCTGAAACTTGGTAGAGGGAGTTCCTCTTCTGTATCAAATCATAACACCAGATACAGTGCCTCATATTTAGCATTAATTATATTTACGTATAAAGCTTGTGTATTTTTAATTCCTGGCCTTGTTTTAATCAATTATAGGTTAGAGGTTTTAAAACTATAGATATTCCTAAAAGGACATTATCTCATCTTGCGTCTATCAAATGTCTTTGTTAATATTTTTTTATAGTTGACATTCAATATAATTTTATATTAGTTACAGGCATGCAGCATAATGGTGAGACGTTTATATAATTTGTGCAGTGACCTCCCCTGACTAGTCTAGTACCCACCTGGCACTATACATAGATGTTGTAACATTATTGACTATATTCTCTATGGTGTACTCTATATCCCCATAGCTATTTTCTAACTACCAATTTGTACTTCCTAATCCATTCCCCTTTTTCACCCAGCCCCCCAATCCTCCCTCCCATCTGGCAATCATCAGTTAGTTCTCTGTATCAGAGTCTGTTTATGTTTTGTTTGTTCATTCATATTGTTCTTTAGATTCCACATATAAGAGAGATCATACAGCATTTGTCTTTCTCAGTCTTATTTCACTTAGCATAATACCCTCTCAATCCATCCATGTTGTTGCAAATGGTAATATTTCAACACCTTGCTGTTTTTAGATAACAGTATTTCTTGAAACTCTTTTGAATTCTATATGTAGTTTTCTCCTTTTTTATTGCTACATGCTATTGCCTTACATTTACAGATGGTGCTAAAAAAATGTATACACATTTTAAGAAAGGAAAAAACTATTAAAATTGTAATACTCAATATATACTGATAACGAAAGATGAATACAAGTCACTTTTGACTTCTGCAATTACAAGAGGTGCTCAAAGTGGTTACCATCAGCATCCAGACACTTCTGATGACGGCGAACTACTGCTTGAGCAATGCTGACCAAAGTGTCCACTTGTACACATTTTTTTGGGACCCCCAATCATAATCATTAACCAGTTCTCTCTTGATGAACATTAGGGTGGTGGGTTGGGTTTTAGTTTTTTGTTGTTACAAACCGTTACGCAACAAATAACTGTGTGTATAATTTAACAGGTGTACAAAATATCGGTCGGGTATTTTGCCAGAAGTGGAATGGATGGGTCAATGTTTGTACTTTATATGGGTGACTTTGGTGGATATTGGTTCACTTTGCCCTCCACAGGTTGTACCCATCTGCACTTTCCTTAGCAGTGCCATTTCTATAGCATTGCCAACAAGTACATTTTCAAACTTTGGGATTTTTGCCAGCTTGACAGTGAAAAGCAGTATCTCAGTATAGTTTTAATTTGTATTCTCATTATAAGTGACATCAAGTATCTTTTCATAGTTTTAAAAGCCATTCTTTTTCCAACTTGCTTTTTATATATTTACCCTGACTTTCTGTTGGTTTATAAAATAATATTTTATCATTATTTTTAATATTTATATTACATTGTATTGTATTATTATATTATTGTTTATCTTTCTACAGGTGGGCATTTGATGTCCTTTTGGCATGTGTCTATAATATTTATTTTGCTGACAACAGTTATAAAAAGTTTTTTCCCCTTTACGTTATTTATTTGAGAATCAAGAATTCCAGAATTTATTGTAGGTTTTTGTACTAATTAGCTATGAGAAAACCACATAGCTCCGTTCCTTCATCTGTAAAATAAGGATGTCGAATTAAATGATTTCCTAATTCTGTGACCCTTTGAAATTTATCAAAAGCAATACATCGTTTAATAGTCCTACAATAATAGATATAGAAGTCCAGCAATGATATACTGTTACAGGTTTTTTTTAAAAAAAAACACAACTGTTTTATTCTGTTTGTTTTTTGGATGGATAATGCTTTTCTTTGGTAACAAAATTATCTTTCACTTGCCTCCCTTGACATTTCTGATTAGAAACACCTCTTTATCTTTTCTCAATTCGTGTTAAACCAATTTTTTAGAGACACGCTTTTTTGTATGTGTGTGGTTAGGGGCTGTTAAGGAAGAAAAATGCTCTGTTTTTTATTTAATTTAATCCAAGTTATAAATCTGCATATTCATCTTCATGACTGCATAACTCCTGTCAATTCCCCCGATTTTCTAGATTCGGTTGGAAAGCCGATCTTAAATCTGTTTAAATGATCTCTCATCAAAAATTAACACACTCAACTAAGTTACACTATTTCTTCACTACACAGCTAGGGATTAAATTATAATAGAACCTGTTCTCAGTCCGGTTGTTTTTCCATGTTTACTTGGCATCTATAAAAATGGCTCTACAGAAGACGAACTGATATATCTTTCGATGTGTACTTTTGGGCATGAAATTAGAATCAATGATGAAATGAGATGTAGACAATAACAATTAAATTACAATATCGAAATGTAAGTGGAATGTTTATTTTAAAGTCCTCTAGAGCCATAGCGTACAGACATAGATTCTCAAAATTAATATATCTTGAATATGATATGTTCTTACTCACTCCCCCTAAGAAGGGAGATGAAAATTTGCCATACGGTTTTTCACCAGAGAGATGAGAGAATTAAACGGATCAAAGAAGCCCTGGTGCACATCTTGTCAATTCCCGCCTTTATCAGTGACCAGGCCTTCCTTCAGGAGGGGAGACAAGCTTCCTTCTTGCACAGCTGCTGAATAGTGCACTTGAGACTAGATTTTGGGTCACTGGATTCCAGTCCATTTCACTTGCTACCACAGTACTTAACGTGTTTTTTTAGTTTTTTAATCTCTTCCTCCTGTTTATCTTCCACACCCCACATCTCCTATGCAATTAGGCAGTGATGTGTCGAACACTGATATCTGTAGTATTGTTTCTCTTTGGAAATTTTATTTTACTTATGTTTTATTTTTTAAAAAGGTTTTATTGGGGAATTGGGGGAGGGGAACAGCGTTGGGGAATTGGTGAAGGGGAACAGACGAGTTGCTGTCGTTTTGTTCTTCAGTCTAGTTGCAGAGGACGTTGCTTCACTGGCCCATGTTGGTATCATCATTGCGCTCTTCCAGGGTGAGGCAGTTGCTCACTGGCCATTGGACGGCCACTCACAGCGGCTCACGGCAGCTCATACCGGCTGCCGGTTGCTTACACTGGCTGCCGGCCACTCACTGTAGCTTATGGCAGCCCAGCTCCAGGTGGATCCGTTGTTCACCATCTTAGCTGTAGAGGGCAGTGTCACTGGCCCTCATATGTGGGATCCAAACCGGGGCCCTGCTGCTCAGAGCTGGCGTCCCAAGCCAGCTCTTAACCAACTTACCACTCGACTGGCCTTTATTTTATTTTTGGTTTTTGTATTTATCATCCTAATCTAGGCACTCACCACCCAATACTTAGTTACCTTCTGGCTGTACTCACTACTGCCCTGTTAGCTCTTTCTGCCTTTGGTTCTTTGCAGTTTATTCCATTCACTGCTGGTTGATAGAATATTCTTTTTTTTTTTTTTTAAAGATTTTATTGGGGAATTGGGGGAGGGGAACAGCGTTGGGGAATCGGGGAACGGGAACAGACAAGTTGCTGTCTTTTTGTTCTTCAGTCTAGTTGCGGAGGATGTTGCTTCACTGGCCCATGTTGATATCGTCATTGCACTCTTCCCGGATGAGGCAGATTGGTTGCAGGCCTCTGGATGTCACTCACCGCGGCTATTGGCAGCTCACGCTGGCTCCCAGCCGCTCAACGCTGACTGCCGGCCACTCACTGTAGCCTGTGGCAGCCCACTGCAGCAGGGGCTGCAGCCTATACCATCGCCGGGGCTCACACAGCCCAGCTCCAGGTGGAGCAGTTGTTAGTTGTAGAGGGCAGTGCCACTGACCCTCATACGTGGGATCCGAACCGGGGACTCTGGCATCCCAAAACCAGCTCTTAACCAATGTGCCACTTAGCCGGCCCGATAGAATATTCTTTTAAAAATGTTTTCATCAAGTTCTTTTTCTACTTCAGGACTTTGGTGACTTCCTGTTGTATATGTGATCAAAATCCTCAGCCCACTATTCAAAGGATCTTCTCAAGTGATCATGCCTTACCTATTTGATCATATGTCTGTTTATTCTCCATACCTGTTCAGATGTTGTAAACTTATCTTTTTTTATTTTTTTGTTTTTTTTTTTAGCTGAGCCATCCTGCCACCTATTGGCAGCTCAACAGCAACTCAGCTCAGGCTGGCCTCAAGCCGTTGTTGCTCAGAGCTCAGCTCACACTCTTGAGCAAGCTCTTAACCAACTGAGCCACATGGTCGGCCCTAAACTTATCTTTCAGCCTTACACACCCCTTGCCTTTCCAGCTTGTGAATTGGTTATTTTCTTTTACATACAAAATTTGAAGTGCCATTTTCTTTCTGTTGTCAGTAATGAATAATGTTTTCTCCAGATATGTGTCCTTTATTTGTGCTCATTTTTGTTATAGACAAAGCATGCTACGTATGTGAATGCACTTGTGGGTTTGGAAAATATTAATTTAAAAATGAATTAGAAACTGACAGGAAGAATATAGTGGATAGCCTTCTTGGTCCTGGATTTTGCTAGAGTATATTCAATAAATTGAGATGATTTCTGGGATTGGGAAAGGATGTAAGATTTGTGTTTCTGTAGCTTAGGTAATAGGAAATAGGAAAAGAAAATAATTATATTCCACTTTATCTACAAGGGCAGGATTTAGCTTCAACTTTGAAATTGGACTTCCATTGAATGAAGATTAGGGGAAAGGTTTACTTAAGAGATTATAGGTATAGGTCCCAGAGGCGAGTCAGCAACTGGCTCAGTGATGTTAGGAGACAGCCAAGTAGTCAAACTTGACTTGTACCCAAACAATAAAATGCAGAGTTTCCTTATTAATACATTGGAGCTGGGAAGTATACTTAATGTTAGGAGCCCGTACCTGTATAATTTGTACTTTGATGTTTTTCACGTAAAAGTAAAGTACGTAGTTAAATATTTTAAGCATCTCTAAGGTAATAGGCCCTGTACTAGACTATGTATTTACAAAGAGGACAAAAATAATTTGAGCCTTAAAGGAAGCTCAGAGCCAAGTAAAGGAGGCAAACTTATATATGCACAAATATGTTCATTGCCGTAGGCATATCTCTATAAAGTACAAGATAATTTAAATTAGGAAGCAGTGAGCTATGCTTTGAGAAAATCAAAGGGGAGGAACTTGGATACTTTGATTTAAAGTCCTCTAACCAAAAAGAAATGCCTCTTTCTCCTTCATTCAGCTTGCGTGGGAGAATAAACGAATGAGGGACTCTGGCCTGAAAATCATTGTCTAGAGGGAAAGTACCATCATCCTCTATTAATTCTCTGGACAGAGGTGCTAAAGGTGATCCTAAATCTTTTGGGGTGCCCCTGACATTTCTATCTCTTAATCAAAATTCTAAGCCATTCTGAGGCACAAGACTAAACAAAAGCCTTAGCTGACTAACTCAGTCTTACCCTGATCTTTCTTTTATTTTCAATTCTCTAACATCCATACTCTAATATGTTTATGCTTATTCAGGATGGAAATGTATCATTTCAAAAATATTTCATTTGGGGGGCCGGCCGAGTGGCGCATTGGTTAAGCGCTGGTTTTGGGATGCCAGCGGCCCCGGTTCGGATCCCACATGAGGGCCAGTGACACTGCCCTCTACAGCTAACAACAGCTCCACCTGGAGCTGGGCTGTGCGAGCCCCGGTGATGGTGTGGGCTGCAGCCCCTGCTGCAGTGGGCTGCCATGGGCTACAGTGAGTGGCCCGCAGCCAGCGTGAGCGGCTGGCAGCCAAGCATGAGCTGCCAATAGCCTCAGTGAGCGACATCCAGGGGCCAGCGACCGATCTGCCTCATCCGGGAAGAGCGCAATGACGATACCAACAGTGAAGCAACATCCTCCGCAACTAAACTGAAGAACAAGAAGACGGCAACTTGTCTGTTCCCCTTCCCCGATTCCCCAATGCTGTTCCCCTCCACCAATTCCCCAATAAAATCTTAAAAAAATAAAAATATTTCATTTGTATTTTGCCCAATTAGAATGTAAAAATAGGGCCGGCCGAGTGGCTTGGTGGTTAAGAGCTGGTTTTGGACTGCCAGCAGCCCCGGTTCGGATCCCACATATGAGGGCCAGTGACACTGACCTCTTAAAAAAAAAAAAAAGAATGTAACAATAAATTTTGGCCTTTTAGGTTTCACATAGGGCTGAGTAGTGTGGACTTAATTAATTTTTGTTGAATGAGAGCTTCCCAGTAATTCTCTTAGATGCTGAATTAGTTTTGCTATGGCAGCAAACAGCCCCCACATTTCAGGGGCTTGCAATAACACACACCTGTTCCTCACCAGCATTCGGCAGGTTGGTTGTGCTCTGCTGGCTCAGCTGGTCTTGACAGTGCCTGGCTCCAAGCTGAGATCTGGTGATGATGGAACCCAGGCTGAGGGACCAGTGTCTCTAGCAGCAATAGTTCTTAAAAGAACTTCATGAAACTGGCACACATTCTGTTGGTTAAAGCATATGGCAAGATACCCAAAATGAAAAGAGTGGGAATGTAGTATTTTCCTAAGGGGTGAGGGAAAGGAGAGTGAATGTTTATTGAACAGTATCACCTAATACCGAGGTTTCTGAGTTAAAACAAAAAATTAAAGGAAAAGGTGAAGTTATAAGTATGAAATGAAAGAATCTGGTGGGGAGAAGGGCTTCTGTTGGCCTAGGAGTGACAGAGATTTAATTAAAACCTAAATTACTTTTAACAAAAGCAATATCAGCATTACAGGGGAGGGGAGGGAGCCAAGTGTCCTAGTTAAAACGTGGGCTCTGGAGTCAGATTCTGGACCCAACACTGAGCAAGTCACTGCATCTCCCGAGTCCACAGCTGTCAAATGGATGTGCCACTTATCAAACTCTTGCTTTTCAGCTCTAAATCCATCTTTCTTTGTCCAGTTTGAGACACTGGAAATGTCTCCCTTGCCAGCTTTTGTTAAGCTTTGTCTATAGAGGGACTGGAGAAGGCAGGGGTGTTTCTTCCTGTGTGCTCGGTGCTGCTGCTCCTGTGGCATGCAGTAGCACATGGGGGACGCCCGGTGGCACCCAGCTCCTGGGGAGCTTTAGTGGCAACACTCCCATGTGCAGGTCCCCAGTGAGCTCCATACTGTGGCGTCTCCCCACAGGCACCTTCCTGAGTTCTGCTGGCCTGAGTTCTCCTAGCAGATGGCTTTCCTGTGAATTCTGTTGGTGTGGCACTTCAGTAAATTTCTCAGACATCCAAGGCTGTGTCCGCACCATAAGGCCTGGATCTCAGCTTCGTTCGAGTGGCTACTTAACAGACTTACTTTCGTGTTGCTCTGCTTCAGCCCTCAAAGTAGTGGCTGCTGCCTATATCTGCTGCCTCTTTACCCCTTAGCACTTAGACCCCCTGTTGTAATTAATTATACTATATATCAAGTTTTCCTTGTTCAAATGTGGTTTCTGGCCTTCCAGTTGTACCTTGACTGATATGCAGGTATATAAGTAGCACTTTTCTCAAACTGTTCTAATGATTAAATGGAATAATATGTGGTATTGCAAAGTGTTTGGAATAGTGTCTGCGACTTGAGTAAGTACTTGGATTTTTGGTGAAGTTGATACTGTCATCATCATCACCACTGTCGCTGCCAGTAGTTAGGAGTAACATTTCTACTTTTTTTCCACAGGATGTTTCGTCTTAACTCACTTTCTGCATTAGCAAAGCTGGCTCTGGGCTCTCGATGGTACCACGGAAGGTCTCAGCCCACCCAGATCAGGCGCCGACTAATGATAGCGGCTTTCCTGGGAGCGTCCGCAGTGACTGCCAGCACTGGGCTTTTGTGGAAGAGGTGAGTGTTATCTGCGCCTCCTGTTCCTACATATACTTTTATTCTTCCAGTTGTTTCTGTTATCTAAAAGGAATTGATTTCTGACTTAACCTTTGTATCAAAATTTCTTGCCAAAATCCTTGGCATTGTTAATATTTGTCTATGAAATAAGATATTTCAAAGAATTCAGCTATCATGTCAAAGCAACAAATAGGAAGTATTCTTCCTCAAGGTCTGCCTCTCTCCTTTGATGAACATTTTAACCAATTTACCAATTTAAGAATTTTAATGACTATATAAAAATTATTAATATAATAAACAAGTTTGATAATTTAAATTATAGCATGTAAAATGCAGTGGTTTTAAGTATATTCCCAAAGTTGTGCAGTCATCACCAGTCTCTAATTCCTGACATTTTCATCACTTCATAAGAAACTCCATACCATTTAGCAATCACCTCCTACTTTCTCTATAACACCCAGCCCTAGGCAACCACTAATCTTTCTGTCTATAGATTTGTGTATTCTGCACATTTCATATAAATGGAATCTTATAATATGTGGTCTTTTGTGACTGGCTTTATTCACTTAGCATAATATTTTCATGATTATTCTATGTTATATCATGAATCACTACTTCATTTCTTTTTATGGCCAAATTATATATTCTGTTGTGTGGAGTGTATATTACATTTTATTTACTGATTTATCTGTTGATAGCTATTTAGCTTATTTCTAATTTTTAGCTGTTATGACTAATGCTGCTGTGAATATTTGTGTACAAGTTTTTTGGTGGAGTATGTTTTCATTCCTGATGGATATATATCTAATAGTGAAATTTCTGGATCATATGGTAACTGTGTTTAACTACTTGAGGAACTGCTGGACTGTTTTCTACTCCCACCAGTATTATATGAGTGTGTGTGCTTATGTATGCGTGCGTGCTTAGGTTTCCTCATCTGTAAAATGGGGAAAATGATAGTGCCTATCTCTAGGGTTCTTATGAAGATTAAATGAATTCTTATTTGTTAAATGCTTAGAACAGTACCTGGCACATAACTTTATAAAATAAATGTTTTGTGTAAAAAGTACTTGGCACATAGTAAGCTATCAATAAATGTTAGCTATTATTATTGGGTATAAAATGAGGGTGAGCGATGGTGAAGAAAGAAGGTGCAAGAATATTAGCAGAAAAGACTGACTTTCCAAAAAAAAAAAAAATGTGGTCAAGATATAAAAGATCTTATATATTGTGCTCAGGAGTTGAAATTTTAATGTCTAGGCAATGGTGATCTAAGAAGTTTTGAAGCAAGAGATTGATAATAGACAAGTTCTAAGAGATATTAATACAGCAATAACAATGGGATAAACTGGAGTGGGGAGAAGCTACTGACAGACAATAATACTAGTTTGAGATGATGATGGGGTGTATAAGGATCCTTAGAAAGGAATGACTGGGCTTAGAAAAATTTCCAGGGAAAATGAACAGGAAAAGAGACAGAGACAGAGACAGAGACAGAGACAGAGAGAGAGAGAGAGAGAGAAGAGAGAGAACTCTTAGACTGAGGGGCAAAGAAGAGAGAGAGGGAGGCAAGAAAGAAAAAAAGGAGGAATAGAAAATGCACTTTTTGTCCTTCAGTGTAATAAATAGTAAATGCTTAGCAGATTCTTCAGGAATGCTTTCCTACAATGGAATTGCAGGGCCCGATGCAGGCCTTTTGGCCTAGTCTAACATCAAAGAAGGCAACAGACTATACTTGAACATGAGAAGTGAGAAGTTGTTTCATGGTTTGAATGTTTAACAAGTTATTATTCTTTATTTGACAAAATCCAGCAACCATTTATAGTTAAAAAAACAAACACTCTCAGCAAAGTGGGAATGGAGGAAACATACCTCAACATAATAAAGGCCATATATGAAAAATCGAAAACTAATATCGTACTCAGGGGGAAAAAGCTAAAAGTGTTTCCCTTAAGATCAGGAACAAGACAAGGATGCCACTTTTACCACTTTTATTCACCATAGTATTGGAAGTCCCAGCTACAGTAATCAGAGAAGAAAAAGAAATAAAAGGCATCCAAATTGGAAAAGAAGTATAACTGTCTTTATTTGCAGATGACATGATACTATATATAGAGAAACCTAAAGATTCCACCAAAAATCTATTAGAACTGATAAATTAATTCAGTAAGTAACAGGCTACAAAGTTAATATTCAGAAATCGGTTGCATTTTTATATACCAGTAACAAACTTTCATAAAGAGAAATTAAGAAAACAATCCCATTTACAATTGCTTCAAAAAAATAAATAAAATACCTAGGAATAAATTTAACCAAGAAGGTAAAAGACCTGTACTTAGAAACTTATAAGACATTGAAGAAAGAAATTGAAGAAGGTACACATAAATGGAAGCATATGCCAGGTTCAGGGACAGGAAGAATTAAAAGAATTAAAATGTCCATACTACCCAAAGCAACCTGTAAATTCACTGTAACCCCTACCAAAATACTAATGGCATTTTCACAAAACTAGAACAAATAAACCTAAAATTTACATGGAAACACAAAAGACTCTGAATAGCCACAGCAATCCTAAGAAAGAAGAACAAAGTTGGAGGGATCATGCTGCTTGATATCAAACTATACTACAGACTGTGGGAATCAAACAGTATGGTACCTGGCATAAAAACAGACGTATAGATCAATGGAACAAAATAGAGAGCCCAGAACTAAACCCATGCCTATATAGTCAATTAATCTATAACAAAGGGGGCAAGAAAACACCATCGGATAAATTCAGTCTATTCAATAAATACTGTTGTGAAAAGTGGAGAGATAAATGCAAAAAAATGAAACTGGACCACCTTCTTACACCTTATACAAGAATAAACATAAAATGTATTAAAGACTTAAATGTAAGACCCAAAACCATAAAATTCCTAGAAGAAAATGTAGGCAGTAAACATCCTGACATTGTTCTTAGTAATATTTTTTCTGATCTATCTATTCGGGTAAGGAAACAAAAGAAAAAAAATAAACAATTGGGACTACATCAAACTAAAGAGGTTTTGCACCTCAAAAAAAAAAAAAGAAACCAGAGGGCCGACCCAGTGGCACGGTGGTTAAGCGCTGGCTTGGGAAGCCAGCGGCGTCGGTTCGGTCCCACATACGAGGGCCAGTAACACTGCCCTCAAAAAAAAAAAAAAAAAGGAGAAAAAAAAGAAACCGGGCCAGTTGGTGGCACATTGGTTAAGAGTTGGCTTGGCTAAAAAAAAAAAAAAAAAGTTGGCTTGGGAGTGTGAGCTCTGAGCAGCAGGGCCGCTGGTTTGGATCCTACATGGGGGCCAGTGACACTGCGCCCTCTACAACTAAGATGGTGAACAACAGCTCGACCTGGAGTTGGGCTGCCGTTTGTCGCCAGCGACGGTGTTGCCTGCAGTGGGCTGCCGTGAGCTACTGTTAGTGGCAGGCAGCTGCCGTGAGCTGCTGTGAGCCACCATGAGTAGCCGTCCAATAGCCAGTGAGGACTGCCTCACCCGGAAGAGCACAATGATCATAATACTAACATGGGCCAGTGAAGCGGCATCCTCCACAACTAGACTGAAGAACAAAAGGACAGCAACTTCCCCTTCCCCAGATTCCCCAACGCTGTTCCCCTATCTCAATTCCCCAATAAAATCTTTAAAAAAACAACAAAGAAAGCATCAACAAAATGAAGAGACAGCCTAATGACTGGGAAAGGATATTTGCCAATGATACATCCAATAAGGGGTTAATTTCCAAAATTTACGAAGAACTCGTACAACTTAACATAAAAAAAACAACAACAATCTAATTAAAACCTGAATAGACATTCTCCAAGAGGACATACAGATGGCCAGTAGACATGAAAAGATACTCAACATCAGAGAAATGCAAATTGATACCACAATAAGAAATCACCTCACACCTATCAGAATGGCTATCATCAGTAAATCAACACATAAGTGTTGGTGAGAATATGGAGAAAAGGGAAACCTCCAGTACTGTTGGTGGGATTGCAAATTGATACAGTCACTATGGAAAAGAGTATGGAGGTTCCTCAAAAAATTAAAAATAGAACTACCATATCATCCAGCAACCCTACTTCTGGATATTTATCTGAAGAAATCTGAAACACAAATTTGAAAAGATATATGCACACTTATGTTCATTGCAGCATTATTTCCAATAGCCAAGATATAGAAGTAACTTAAGTGTACATGGATAGACATATGGATAAAGAAGATGTGGTACATATATACAATGGAATGTTTCTTAGCCACAAAGAAAGAATGAAATCTTAACCATTTGCTACAACAATGGATGGACATACAAGGTATTATGCTAAGTGAAATAAGTCAGACAGAGAAAGACAAATATCAAATGATTTCACTTACATGTGAAATCTAAAACACAAAATAAATGAATGAACAAAGTAGAAACAAACTCATAGATACAGGTAACAAATTGATGCTTGCCAGATGGGAATGGGGTTGGGAAGATGAGTTAAAAAGGTGAAAGGGATTAATAAGTGCAAATTGCCAGTTATAAAAATAGTCATGGGAATGTAAAGTATGGTATAGGAGATATAGTCAATAATGTTGTAATAATTATGTATGGTGTCAGATGAATATTAGACTTATTGGGGTGATCACTTCATGAAGAACATAAATCTCTAATCATTATGTTGTACACCTGAAATTGATATAATATTGTATATCAACTGTAACTGAAAAAAATTTAAAAACCTACAAGAGGGGCTGCCGGTTAGCTCAGGTGGTTAGAACATGGGCTCATAACACCAAGGTTGCCAGTTTGATTCCCACATGGGCCAGTAAGCTGCACCCTCGACAACTAGATTGAAAGTGACGGCTTGACTTGGAGCTCATAGGTCCTGGAGAAGCACTATGTTCCCTAATAAAATTAACAACAACAAACAAACAAACCCTACAAGATACCAAGACCTATTATTTTTTTTTTTTTCAAGCTGAGCCATCCTGCTACATGTTGGCAACTCAGCGGCTGCTCAGCTCAGGCTGGGCATCGAACTGCTGTTGCTCAGAGCTCAGCTCGTACTCTTGAGCGAGCTCTTAATCAACTGAGCCGCTCGGCCAGCCCTTACCAAGACCTATTAGAATGGCTAAAATTCAAGAGACTGACCATTCCATGCTGGCAAGAATGTAGAGGAAATATTTATACACTGATAGTGGGAATGTGAAGGAGTATAGGCCTTTGAAAAACTGTTTGACAGTTAAATGCACATCTGCCATATAAACCAGCCATTCCATCCCTTGGTGTTTGCCCAGAAGAAATGAAAGCATGTATTGATACAAAGTTTTATATACAAATATTTATAGCATTTCATAACAACAGATGAGTAGGTAAACTGTGATATACCCATACAATGAAAAACTACTAAACAATACAAGATATGGACTATTCATATGTATTACAACATGGATGAATCTCAAAATAATTATGCCGAGTAAAATAATCCATAAAAAAGAGTACACACTGTGCGATTCTATTTTTGTAAAATTGTAGAAAATACAAACTAATCTACAGTGACTGAAAGCAGATCAATGGCTGCCTCGAGATGAGAAGGCAAATATGGATATGTTCATTTACTTGATTTTGGTGATGATTTCACATATTTCAAACTTATCAAACTAATGGTTGCCAGATGAGAGGGGGGTTGGGTGAAAAAGTTGAAGGAATTAAGAAGTACAAATTCGTAGTTAAAAAATAGTCATGGGGATGAAAAGTGCAGTATAGGGAATATAGTCAATGATAAT
Source organism: Aselliscus stoliczkanus (assembly GCA_033961575.1). NCBI lineage: Eukaryota > Metazoa > Chordata > Mammalia > Chiroptera > Hipposideridae > Aselliscus > Aselliscus stoliczkanus. The sequence goes on from CM066729.1 coordinate 134,599,650, forward strand.
AACTGTATAGTACCATGTGGGTGCTATACACTTTGTAAATTATAGTATAACATAATATTGAATGTCAACTGTAATTGAAATTTTTTTTTAAATGTTTGGCAAGGGCTGGCACGAGTGGCTCAGTGGTTAAGAGCTCGCTCAGGAGTGCGAGCTGAGCCCTGAGCAACAGCAGTTCGATGCCCAGCCTGAGCTGAACTGCCATTGAGCTGCCAACAGGTGGCAGGATGGCTCAGTTAAAAAAAAAAAGTATGGCAAATAGCACTTCAAGTAAAGGCATATAAGGTAACTTAAATCAATCAATAAATAAAATATTTAATTTTTTTTTTTTTTAGAAATTTTATTGGGGAACAGTGTGGTTTTCCAGGACCCATCCTCTCCAAGTCAAATAGTTGTCTTCAATCTAATTGTGGAGGGCACAGCTCCTTGGCCGATGTGGGAATTGAACTGGCAACCTTGGTGTTATGAGCCTGTGCTCTAACCACCTGAGCTAACCAGCTGCCCAAAAATAATTAATTAAAAATATATATATTTCTTTTCTTCCCCATAGTCAATTTGCTTATACTATTCAGATTAAATGCTGATGAACAAGTTAGGTTATTTTATCTTTCTTAATTTGGGTTTTACTACTTTTTGTAATATTACTCCCAGAAAAAGAGTAAGAAGGTGGTTTGAAGTATTATGTAAAAGAAACATTCACATTTTTGTTGGTACAGCATTGTAAATTTTGAGCACCAAAACATCCAAAACAAAATATTCACATGTTGATACCATTTCCCTTATCATAAGATTTTTCTAATGCATATGCTTTTGTCACAGATACTAATTTCATGACTCTTTCAAAATTATAAATATACTAAGTGCCAGGATTTGGGTGCTATAAGACTGTTAGTCTTGGGCCGGCCAAGTGGCGCAGTGGTTAAGCACTGGCTTAAGGAAGCCAGTGGCCCCGGTTTGGGTCCCACATATGAGGGCCAGTGACACTGCCCTCAAAAAAAAAAAAGACTGTTAGTCTTATGCCTTTGCTGTGTCATATGAAAAGTTATAATGAGAGGAACTATAATCAGTCTCAAGTTTTAAAACAAAAAATAAAACTTGGTGAAATTTTCACATTTATGCTGAGATCAAGATTTATTGCAAAGACTCTCTAAAATAATTAAAAATTATCTTGTCAGTAGAATTGGTATAGGATTTGCCATTTAATTTTGAAATCTTTTTTCCATCTTCTTTTTTTGAATTGTTAAATGAGTAGACATAAATTTTATCCTAAGAAGTGAGACTTACAGTTCTTTTAAAAAAGGCACTATACAAATTTTAATCTTTTTAATTTAAACTTTAAATTCATAAATTTAAATTATGAAAAAAGCAATATGTTTAATCTAAAAAAAGTCTAATACAGAAATCAGAATAAAAATCCCTTTTCCATCCCCAATCAGTTGTACTTAACAAAAAATAAATACTGTATATTGTGTTTTGTTATAGATAGTTTTGAGATATGTAAGTGAATAACAAAGTATAACATTTGGAATGTTTGCTGGCAAACAAAAATGAGTGTGTTCTCGGTTATACAGGATATATGTAAAGACCAGATATGCTACCTAAATTCACTAACATGAATTGACTTATGATCATATTTAATTGACGTAAATAATTTAATTGACTTAAATCAATTAAATATGATCCTCAGAAACTGTATTAGAGTACTGTTAGGGAAGGAACATTTGTCACATTTTTACTTTCTCAATCTCAAAAAAGATGCTGAGATATAGTAGTAAGGATTCAGGGTTTGGAGTTTGAAATCCTGGGTTCAAACTGGCTATATCATCTATCTAATATCATTCTTCTTCAGCCTAATTTAAAGTACTTCGTTTACGAGGAGTGGCTACTGGGGTTAGATCCTGTCAGCTTTTGTCTGGAAATATTTTTATTTTGCCTTCACTTTTGAAGGATATTTTCCCTAGATATAGAATTCTAGGTTGACTCTTTTCTTTCTAGTACTTTAAAGATGTCATTCAATTGTCTTTAGCTTTGTTTGGGTTTTACTTTTTTCAAGTTAGTATCCTCATTATATCCAAATATTTTTTTTTTTTTGGTAAAATATACATAGCATAAAATTTACCATTTTAACCATTTTTAAGTTCAGTGACATTAAGAACATTCACATTAATGTTTGTCATTTTCCTTGGGCTTACTTTTATGATTTTTCTTTAATCACTTATTTTTAATAATTTGATTATGATGTGTTTTGGCACTATTTACTTTGTGTTTATTCTATTTAGGGTTTATTGATTTTCTTAGACTTTGAATTTATAGTTTTGGTGAAATTTGAACAATTTTTACCTAGATGTCTTCATTAAATGTTTCCCGCCTCCACCACTCTCACCCCTGCCCCCTACCACACACACGCTTTCTAAGTCTTCATTAACGCATGTGCAGAGACCATCTCATATTGCCCCACGTATCACCAAGGTAATCTTTATATTTTATACAGCCATTTTCTTCTCTATGCTTAAGTTTTAGAAGTTTTTATTGCTGTCTCTGCAAGGTCATTGATTTCTCCTTCTGCAGTGTCTTATCTGCTAAGTCTATCTAGTAATTTTTTTAAAATTTTAGAGACTGTATTTTTAATCTCTGGAAGTAACATTTAAAAAATATTTTTCTCTGGGCCGGCTGAGTGGCGCATTGGTTAAGCGCTGGTTTTGGGATGCCAGCGGCCCCGGTTCGGATCCCACATGAGGGCCAGTGACACTGCCCTCTACAGCTAACAACAGCTCCACCTGGAGCTGGGCTGTGCGAGCTCCGGTGATGGTGTGGCCTGCAGCCCCTGCTGCAGTGGGCTGCCATAGGCTACAGTGAGTGGCCCGCAGCCAGCGTGAGCGGCTGGCAGCCAAGCGTGAGCTGCCAATAGCCGCGGTGAGCGACATCCAGAGGCCAGCGACCCATCTGCCTCATCCGGGAAGAGCGCAATGACGATACCAACAGTGAAGCAACATCCTCCGCAACTAAACTGAAGAACAAAAAGACAGCAACTTGTCTGTTCCCCTTCCCCAATTCCCCAACGCTGTTCCCCTCCGCCAATTCCCCAATAAAAAAAATCTAAAAAAAAAAAAAAAAAATATTTTTCTCTTCTTTATGTTCATGTTTTCCTTTAAATGCTTTAAAATATTTATAATCATCCTTTTGAAGTCTTTTTCTGTGTGAGTCTATCATCTCTATCATTTCTGAGTCTGTTTGTGATTCAGGGTCCGATTCACCTGTCTCTTTTTTATTTTTTTTTTTGTCTAATAATTTTTTAAGAGGCTGGTGCTTTTTTATTGTGATAAAATATATGTAACATGAGGCCGGCCAAGTGGCTCAGTTGGTTAAGAGCTCGCTCAAGAGTGCGAGCTGAGCTCTGAGCAACAGCAGTTCAATGCCCAGCCCAAGCTGAGCAGCCGCTGAGCTGCCAACAGGTGGCAGGATGGCTCAGCTAAAAAAAAAAAAAAAAAAGATATATATCTATATAGATATATAGATATATAGATATAGATATCATGCAATTTTACAGTTTTTAAGATATTTATTAAAATATAGCCAACTGTAGTTGAATATATATATAGTCACAAAATATGGAGTATGGTGTGGAAGCGCGTCAAGGGAATTGTAATCGATATGTATCTTATGGGAGGGGGGAGTGGGGAGTGGGGTGGAGGATTGGGGAAAGGGGGTTGTCACTTTGAGGGGTAAAAATTATAAATTGCACTACATTGTACACCTGAAACTAATTTTTAAAAAGTGTTTATTTCACAATAAAAGAAATAAAAAATATATATATAACATACACCATTATCTTAGTTTCAATTGTGTACACCATAGTTACTCAACATTTATATACCTAAAGAAATGGTCACCATGATAAGTCTAGGACCACCTGATATCATACCATGCTACCACAATATTATTAACTATATTCCCTATGTTATTACATCCCATGATTTATTTGTTTTATACCTGGAAATTTTAACTTCTTATTCCCCTTTACCTCACCCCACCTCTTTTTAAAAATTTTCCAATTACAGGGCCGGCCGAGTGGCACAGCGGTTAAGCGCTGGCTTGGGAAGACAGCGGCCCCGGTTCGGGTCCCACTTATGAGGGCCAGTGACACTGCCCTCAAAAAAGAAAAAAACAATTTCCAATTACATTTGACATTCAGTATTACTTTATATTAATTTCAGATCTAGAGCATAGTGGTTAGACATTTGTATGATTTAAGAAATGATCCCCCTGGCACTATATATAGTTATTACCATATCATTGACTATATTCCCTATTCTTTACTTACATCCCCATGACTATTTTGTAACTATCAATTTGTACTTCTTTTTCTTTTTATCCTTTTCACCCAACCCCCTCACACCTATCACCCTAATAAATCTGGTACCCATCTGACATCATACATAGTTATTACAATATTATTGACTATATTTCTTTTGCTTTACTTTACATCCCCATGACTACTTTGTAACAACCAACTTGTACTTTTTAATCCCGACCCCTTTTTCATCTACCCCCAAGCACCCCCCATCTGGCAACCATCAAAATGTTCTATGTATTTATGAGGTTATATCTGTTTTGTTTGTGTGTTTGTTTTGTTCTTTAGATTCCACATATAAGTGAAACCACACTGCATCTGTCTTTTGCTGTTTGACTCTCCAGATCCCTTCGGGTCCATCCATGCTGAGCCATCCATGGCTGAGCAATATTCCACTGTATATATGTACCACCTCCTCTTTATCATTCATCCATCGACAGGCATGCAGGTTGCTTCCACATCTTGGGCATTGTAAACAGTGCTGCAATGAACACACAAATGCACATGGCCCCTCAAAGTAGCATTTTGGGTTTCTTTGGATAGATACCCAGAAGTGGGATACTGGGTCTTTGTGTCCCTTGTTATAGCCTTTCTCTTAAAGTCTATTTTGTCTGGTATAAGTATTGCTAACTCTGCTTTTTTTTTTTTCCTTTCCATTTTCATGAAATATCTTTTTTTCCATACCTTTAAATTCAGTCCGTGTGTCTTTTGATCTGATGTTGTCTCTTGTAGGCAGCATGTGTAAGGGGCTTGTTTTCTTATCCATTTAGCCACCCTATTTTTTAAATGGGGCATTTATACCATTTACATTTAAAGTAATTGTTGATAGATATGTAATTATTGCCATTTTATTATTCATATTTTTGATCCTTTTTTGTTTGTGTTTTTGTTTCTTTTTGTGTTTTTTTTAGTCCTTGAGAAGTCACTCTAACATTTCTTGTAATACTTGTTTTTATGATGAGGAACTCTTTTAGCTTTCTCTTGTCTGGAAAGGTCTTTATCTGTCCTTTGATTCTAAATAATAACTTCGCTGGGCAGAATAATCTTGGTTGTAGGTCCCGCTTTTCATCACTTTCAATATTGCATTCCGGTCCCTTCTGGCCTGCAAAGTTTCTGTTGAGAAATCAGCTGACAATCTTATCGGAGCTCCCTTATAGATAACTAACTGCTTTTCTCTTGCTGCTTTTAAGATTCTCTGTCTTTAACCTTTGGCATTTTAATTATGATGTATGTTGGTGTGGGCCTCTTTGAGTTCATCTTGTTTGGGACTGTCTGTGATTTCTTGGCTTGCATGTCTATTTCCTTCACCAGGTTAGGGAAGTTTTTCATCATTATTTCTTCAAATAGGTTTTCAATTCCTTGCTCTCTTTCTTCTCCTTGTACTGCTATAATGCAAATGTTGGTATGCTGATGTTGTCCCAGAACCCCCTTAAACTGTCCTCATTTTTTTGGATTCTTTTTCTTTTTGCTATTCTGATAGAGTATTTTCTGCTACCTTATCTTCTAAATCGCTGACACAGTCCTCTGCTTCATCTAATCTGCTGTTGAGTCCTTCTAATTATTCTTCATTTCTGACTGGTTCTTTTTTTATGTTTTTTTATCTTCATTTTTATGTTTCCTATCTCTTTGTTGAAGCTCTCCCTGAGATCATTGAGCATCCTTATAACCAGTGTTTTGAACATCACTGGGAGGGACTGATCTTCTGGCTGATTGGTTGTGAGGACTGGCTGTGACTACAGTGGAGGAGCTGTTGTGCAGGAGCTGCCTTATGGAGCAAGATTTGCTTAGCAGGGCTCTGGTACCTACCCAGTCTGCCTTTTGGGTGTATCATCCTTGGAGATGCCTGGGTGGTACCCCAGCTCAGTCTGAAGCTGACCACCAGGCATGCCAGCCAGAGGCCCTTCCACAGGCCAAGTTCGGCTGCAGCCAGTATCCTGCCTGTGGCCACCTGGTATAAGCCGCAAAACAATCCTTAGATGGCCATGCTGGGCTTGGAGGTCTCTTCAGGCCAAAACATAAACCAAGGCCTGCTGCCAGTAGAGCAGTGCTTGGGGCTGCTCAGCCAGAGGGATGAGACATACCAAAGCCAGATGCTGCTTGTTTGGATTTTGTGAATCTTTGTGAGATATTTGGAAAGTCTGCAGCATGAGCCAACACAAACCGTTTGTATGGAAAAGCCGCTGGATGGGCTTGAGTACCTGCAAGTTGGGTGGGGCAAACAAACAGTGTTAGCTGGGTTGATGGAGACTCAGATATGGTAGCCACCTGTTTCTGCACACTGGGCAGGGGAGGGCTCAACAAAGAAACAATGGCTTCTGCCAGCACTTCTGTCTGGGAGAAAGCTGACCCTCCAGCCCTTGCCCTGAAAACAGAAAACTCACTTCCTCCCTGTATGTCCCTGGTGCCTTTCAAGCTGCTGCTCTAGCACTGGAGCTTAGCAAGTGAGTGTGTCCGCGAGTAAGTCCATCCGTGGGCCCTTTAGGAAGAACTCCTGGGACTCCAGCAGCCCCGTGTCTCACCCAGCCACAATCTCAGCTGGTTTTCAAAGCCAGAAGTTGTGGGGACTTCTCTCCCCGGCACTGGAACCCTGCGGTGGGGAACCTGCTGTGGGGCTAGGACCCCTCGCTCTTTCAAGGGGACCCCCACAGTCATGATATCCCTTCCGATTTTAATGGTCACATGCGGCTGTGGGAGCAGCCCCCATCTGTGTCTCTGCACTCTCCCACCTGTCTCTATGTGTGGCTTCTGTATGTCCTTAGTTGTAGGACTTCAGTTCAGCTAGACTGTAGGCGATTCTTAATAATGGCTGTTCTGTAGTTTAGTTGTAATTTTGATGTGCTCATGATAGGAGGCAAGCACACCATCTATGTACTCTGCCATCTTCTCCAGAAATTGATATTTACCATTTTAAGTATATACTTCAGTGATTTTTAAGTACATTCACATTGCACAACCATTGCCACTCTCTATCTCCAGAACTTTTTCATCTTTTCTGATTTAAACTCTGTACCCATCAAGCAAAAGTCTCCATTCCTCCCTCCCCCTGGCCCCTGGTAACCACCATTCTATTTTGTTTTTCTATGAATTTGACTACTGTATGTACCTCATATAAGTGGAATCATACATTTGACTTTTTATGTTTTGCTTATTTCACTTAGGAAAATTTCTTCAAGGTTCATCCATATTGTAGCATGTGTCAGAATTTTCTTTTTATATTGTGTACCCAGTAACTTGTTTTTGTAAAGCTCTTTTTATACTTGATCTTTTAATGTCTGTTACAGAATTTAAAGTGATTTACACATCACCATTGTAGTGTAAAAGTATTCTGTATTTGTCTGTGTATTTACCTTCACCTGTGAACTTTATAAACCTTCACAGGTTTTCATGTTGCAGTGTAGTTTTTTTTGTTTGTTTAGCATTTTTTCTAATGCAGGTTTAGTGGTGATGAATTCCCTCAGCTTTTGTTTATCTGGGAATGTTTTCATTTTTCCTTGATTTTTAAAGGTTCATTTTCACTAAGCACTTTCTACATATTATCTTATTCCTTTATGGGCTGCAAGGTTTCTGCTGAGAAATCTCGCTATAGTCTTGTGGGGTTTGTGCATGATGAATTGCTTTTCTCCTGCTGCTTTTAATTTTTTTTTTTTTTTTTTTTTTGAGGGCAGTGTCACTGGCCCTCATATGTGGGACCGAACCAGGGCAGCTGGCTTCCCAGGCCAGCGATTAACCACCGCGCCACTCGGCCGGCCCTCCTGCTGCTTTTAAAATTCTCTCTTTGTCTTTGACTTTTGACAATTTGATTATAATGTATCTCCATTGTGGATTTCTTTGGGTTTCTCCTATTGGGAGTCTTTTGGGCTTTTTCAGTCTGGATGTCCATTAACTTCCCCAGAGTCAGGAAGTTTGGGCTCACAAATTCTTTTTTTTTTTTAAAGATTTTATTGGGGAATTGGGGGAGGGAAACAGCATTGGGGAATCGAGGAAGGGAGACAGACAAGTTGCTGTCCTTTTGGTTCTTCAGTCTAGTTGTGGAGGACATGATTTCACTGGCCCATGTTGGTATCGTCATTGCGCTCTTCCCGGGTGATGCAGCTTGGTTGTCAGCCACTGGATGGCCGCTCACGGCAGCTCTTGGCAGCTCACCAGCTGCCGATCACACTGGCTGCCAGCCACTCACTGTAGCTTATGGCAGCCCACTGCAGCAGGGGCTGCAACCATGCCGTCGCTGGCTACTCAAGACAGCCCAGCTCCAGATGGAGATGTTGTTCACCATCTAGCTCTAGAGGGCAGTGTCACTGGCACTCATATGTGGGAGCCGAACCGGGCCCCTGCTGCTCACAGCTGGCATCCCAAGACAGCTCTTAGCCAACGTGCCACTCGGCTGGCCCCACAAATTCTTTATATAAATATTCTACCCCTTTCACTCTCTCCCTTCTTTTTTTTGGAACTTCCACAGTGTTTGTATTGTTCTTGACTTTGTCCGGTAAATCTTTTGGGCAAGATTTCTTCACTTCCTTTTGTATTTGTTCCTCTGACCAGATACCTATTTTTTGAGTTCATTGGTTCTTTCTTCTACCAGATCGAGTGCTGTGATTTTTTTCAGGTCAGTAATTGTGTTCTTCAGCACTAGAATTTTCATATGCTTCTTTTTTTATATTTTTTATCTATCTTAATACTCATTTTTTTTTTTTCTTTTTGAGGGCAGTGTCACTGGCGCTCAAATGTGGGACCCGAACCGGGGCCTCTGGCTTCTCAAACCAGCGCTTAACCACCACACCACTCGGCTGGCCCTTTAATACTCATTTTTTAATGTATCATTTTCTTGAGCTTGTAGAGCTCCTTTATGATAGGTATTTTGATTTATTTTCCAGGTAATTAATATTTCTGTTTCTTTAGGATCAGTTTCTGGAGATTTATTTTGTTCCTTTGGGCTACATTTCTTTGTTTCTTCATGTGGTTTGTAACTTTATGTTGAGATCTGTGTTTATGAAGAATCAGCCACATGCCCCAGTCTTTACAGACTGCCTTCATACAAGGGAAGACCCTCGGCAATCAGCCCAACTGTAGATTCTGGGTGCCTCTGAAACTTTTGTGGGGAGGGTACAACTTCTCTGGGCCTGTGTGGGCAATTTCTCAATTAGAGAGACTTGCCAGTTTCTTTTTCAGGACTTTGTAATCTCTTGCTCTCCCTGGTGTTTATCTGCGGCACTGCAAGTTCCCTGGTCTGAGAAGACCGAGAGTAGGGTGGCCTGTTGCTGTATGCCAGCTTCCCATCGGCACCCAAAGCCAAGTGAGACAGACACCAAGCCTTCAGGAACCCTCTGAAGAGCTAGAATGCTAGACACTCATTTCACTTCTTTCCCTCCTCTCTGAAGGAAAAGCCTCAAGTCGTGTTCCTTTTCCCAGTTACTCCAAGCTGTGTCAGCTGCAACATGCCACCTCAGGTTCTACTTTGTTCTTAGTGGCCCCAGGCATGCAAACTGTGCCACTTCCATCCGTGCTCCAAGTGTTGAACAGAAACCAGTCACCTGGATGGCCTCTGAACAGACAGAATGTTGGACATCCGTTCCATTCTTTTCTTTTCCTCCCTTGGGAGAAGTTGCTACCTGGGGCGTGCTCTCCCTGTGCTGAGCTGTGCCTGCTTGTGGGAAGGGTTGACATAAATCAAGTGAAATTGCTCCTCTTACTCATTTCAGTGTTTCTGTTCCTTTCATTGTGCTTGCCGGGTGTACTGCAACTTCTTAACTGTATTTGGGAAATGTCATAAAGTAGTTTTGATCAATATATCTTTTTTAAATCAGTGCTTCTGTGGGGACAAAAGCTGGGACTTCCTGTTCTGCCATATTACTGACATCTGTCTAATAATGATGTCATTGGGTATTTTACATTGTGAATGTTACATTGTTGAATGTCTGGGTTTTGTTGTTTTTCTTTAAAAGGATTGATTTTCATGTTGTCAGGCAATTAATTTATTGAAGAACCTGCTTGATCTTCCAAAGGTTGCTTGGTTTTGTTTTGTTTTAAGCCTTTTTAAAGCATGATTTCGAATATCTTTTGCTCCAGGGCTAATTTAGCCCTACTAAAACATGACCCTCCTACAGTATCCTATAATCTGTCAAAACTTGAACATTTCCTACTCGTGAATTCTAGAAATGATTTGCCCTGCAACTCTGTGGTAGTTGTTCTTTGCCCAATTTTGGATAGTTTAACCCTAAGAATGGACTGATTAATGTTAACTTAAGGAGACCCCATGTAGATTCTTTGTTAACTTCCTTCCCTCTGGTCTCTTCCCCACCAATTCCAGTCACCTCAGTCTTTCCAAACTTGGATCTGCCTTCTCAGTTTAACATAATTACTATGTTTTGCTTGAGATCCCCCTGTTCATGATCTGGAAAATGTCTCCAAACGGAACTTCATGTCAGTTATATGCCTCACTTTTCTCAGAGAGTTGCTATCTACTGTTCAGCATTAAAGACATTTGTTCCAAATATTTTGCCCAATTTTCTGCATTTCTTTCCCTCTGTGAAAAGGCAAGTCTAATGTAGTTATGCCATTGCAGTTGGCAACAGAAGTTGTTTTTCTATACATCATTGTTTTTCATCAGTTCTGTAATGTTTAATCATTATTATATCATTATTGCAGTGGCTTCAACTATCAGGAATAAAATAGGAAAAAACAAAGTCACTCTTGTAAGCATGCAATTCCTAAGGTGGTAAAAGTTGTATGGATATATTAGGTTATAACCCGTCAACTATGCATGAGCACCATTCAGAGTTTTATGGATATCAGCCGTAAGTTTTTCAGAAGTAATTATAAATGCTCCTTTATTAATAGAACTGATAATGCAGTGTGGTTAGGGGAGTTTCTGTTATACCAGATGACACTGAATGTCTATGGATTTTATTTTTTAGAACTTCAGGTTTTTGAGAAGCCAGCTCATAAATTACCCTTTCCAGGAGGCTTTTCCTGACCCTTTCTCTGTCCTTACATGATCCTTTATCAGTTTGTTTGTTTTCCCCTTTGACTGTGTACTTCTTGAGGACAGAGACAGTCTTATTCATAGTCATCTTAGCAAACAGTGTACCCTTTGGCAGCACTTGAATGATGAATTGAATGAATGCTGTCTCTTTTCTTCCTGCATAAATAGCTTGGGCTTCCACTTTACCCGCCCATCATCTTTTAGCTACACAAGACTTCAAAGGGAAATTAAGCAATAAAATGATCTAGTATATAACTTGTTCGAGGTTACAAGGAAATTTGAGCCAAGGTCAAAAGGTTGTTCTTGGACCAGGCTGGAGAAAAGTTTTAATTCAGTATGATAGTTTCTTGCTACTTTTGAAAACGTTTATTTTTAGGTCTTTCTTAAAAAAATTATTTTTAGCCTTTAAAAAATTAACTACTGTTCTTGCTTAAAAATTTAAATAATTCTTTGCTTTTGTTAGGATTTAGAAAATATTATTTGCAAGTAAATGAAATGAAAACTATTGATTTAAACCTTCTCTGAATGGTCACATGAAAGGAATACCTTAAAAATTTTGTGGGGGGCTGGCCTAGTGGCGCATTGGTTGAGAGCTTTTGGTTGAGGTTTGGGATGCCGGCGGCCCCAGTTCGGATCCCACATTTGAGGGCCAGTGACACTGCCCTCTACAGCTAACAACAGCTCCACCTGGAGCTGGGCTTTGCAAGCCCCGGCGATGGTGTGGGCTGCAGCCCCTGCTGCAGTGGGCTGCCATAGGCTACAGTGAGGGGCTGGCAACCAGCATGAGCTGCCAGTAGACGTGGTGAGTGACCATCCAGAGGCCAGCAACCGATCTGCTTCATCCAGGAAGAGCACAATGGCAAAACCAACATGGGCCAGTGAAGCAGTGTCCTCCACAACTAGACTGAAGAACAAAAAGACAGCAACTTGTCTGTTTCCCTTCCTCGATTCCCCAACGCTGTTACCCTCCCCCAGTTCTCCAAAAAAATCTTCAAAAAAGAATTTTGTGGGGCCTGCCGAGTGGCTCAGTTGGTTAAGAGTTGGCTTGGGAGCGTGAACTCTGAGCAGCAGGGCCGCTGGTTCAGTTCCCACATGGCCCAGTGACGCTGCGCCCTCTACAGCTAAGATGGTGAACAATAGCTCAGCCTGGAGATCGGCTGCCATGAATGGCCAACGATGGTGTAGGCTGCATCCCCTGCTGCAGTGGGCAGCCAGCAGCCAGTATGAGCAGTCGGCAAGAGCTGCCATGAGCTTCCGTCCAATGGCCAGCAACGGACTGCCTCAGCCGGGAAGAACGCAGTGATCACAGTACCAATATGGGCAAGTGAAGCGATGTCCTCCAAAACAAGACTGAAGAACCAAAGGACAGCAACTATTCTGTTCCCCTTTTCCGATTCCCCAGCACTGTTCCCCTCCCCCAATTCCCCAATTTAAAGAAAAAAAAAGAATTTTGTCATATTGTAGTATCCTAATCCCAGTGTATTTTGTTCCCAACCCCTTTACTGGTTAACATATGAGGTCTGACAATTAAGTACACGAACTCATCCTACAAAAAGGGCTACATACCCTATTGATGGATATCACTACTGTCATCTTTAAAGTACTCCCCTTGGGAAGCTATATGCTGATTCCAGTGCCTAGTCCACCCTTCAAAGCAGTTTTGGAACTCTTTTTCTGGAATGGCCATCAGAGCTGTCATTGTTTTACCCTTGGTGTCCTGAATGTCACCAAAATGTCTTCCTTTCAATGTTTCCTTAATCTTCAGGTAAAGAAAGAAGTCATGGGGGCCAGATCAGGTGAGTAGGGAGGGTGTTCCAATAGTTACTTGTTTATTGGCTAAAAACTCCCTCGCAGGCAGTGGCGTGTGAGCTGGTGCATTGTCATGATGCAAGAGCCATGAATTGTTGGTGGAAAGCTCAGGTCATTTTTTTCATGCAGCCCTTTCAGCACTTCTAAATAGTAAACTTGGTTAACTGTTTGTCCAGTTGGTACAAATTCATAATGAATAATCCCTCAAAAAAAGGTGAGCAATATCACTGCAGCAAGTTCGCCAATTTAATTGTCAGACCTCGTAGATGAGGATTTCCCTTTGTTTTCCTTAATCAGTAACAGGCATATTGCATACTTGCTCTGTGTAAGACACTGGAATGGGAACTATGGATACTTAAAAGAAAAGAATACAGTGTCCAGTCTTTTCTCTTTTTTTTTTTTTAGTTGAGCCGTCCTTCCACCTATTGGCAGCACAACAGCAGCTCAGCTCAGGCTGGGCATCGAACTGCTGTTGCTTAGAGCTCAGCTCACACTCTTGAGCGAGCTCTTAACCAACTGAGCCACTCGGCCGGCCCTCCAGTCTTTTCTTTTTTTTTTTGTTTTTTTTTTAAGATTTTATTGGGGAATTGGGGGAGGGGAAAAGCTTTGGGGACTCGGGAAAGGGGAACAGACAAGTTGCTGTCTTTTTGTTCTTCAGTCTAGTTGTGGAGGACATTGCTTCACTGGTCCATGTTGGTATCATCATTGCATTCTTCCTAGATGAGGCACATCGGTCGCTGGCCTCTGGACGGCCCGCTCACAGTGGCTCTTGGCAGCTCACACCAGCTGCCAGCTGCTCACATTGGCTGCCGGCCACTCACTGTAGCCTATGGTAGCCTACTGCAGCAGGGGCTGCAGCTATGCTGTGCCGGGAACTCCCGGCAGCCCAGCTCCAGGTGGAGCTGCTGTTCACCATCTTAACTGTAGAGGACAGTGTCACTGTACCTCATATGTGGGATCCGAACCAGGGCCACTGGCATCCCAAGACAGCTCTTAACCAGTGCGCCATTCGGCTTGCCCTGAGTTTGACTGTTTTACAGTCATCATGAGTCACATAATGTAGTATTTGCCCTTCTCTGTCAGGCTTATTTCACTTAGCATAATGTCCTCTAGTTTCATCTGTGTTATTGCAAGGATGAAGGCAGGTTTTCCTTCTTTTTTAACACTAAATAATATTTCATTGTCTATACATACCACATGACCACATTTTCTCTATTTGTCAACTGATAGCCATGTCTTGGCTACTGTGAATAATGCTCCAGTAAACATGGGAATGTAGATACCTTTTATAGATCCTGATTTCAATTCCTTTGGATACATACCCAGTAGTGAGATTGCTGAATCATATGGTAGCTCTGTTAGTTTTTTGAGGATCCTCCATTCTGTTTCCATGTATTAATTTACATTCCCACCTACAATGTACCAGAAACCTATCTGTTTTTTTATGAAAGCTATCCTACCCAGTGTGAGGTAATACCTTGTTGCAGCTTTGATTTGTATTTCCCTGATGATTATTGGTATTGAGCACCTCTTCATGTATATGTTGGCCGTTTATGTATCTTCTTTGGAGAAATCTCTATTTGTTTCCTTTGCCTATTTTTAAATTGAGTTATTTTTGCTATTGTGTTGTAAGAATTCCTTATATATTTTTTTCCTTATATTTTTTTAATATTAACTCTTTCTCTTTATTAAATGTATGGTTTGCAAATATTTTCTCCCCATTCCATACATTGCCTTTTTATTTTGTTGATTATTTCCTTTGCTTTGCTGAAGCTTTTTAATTTCATGTAATCCTGTTTGTCTATTTTTGCTTTTGTTGCCCATGCTTTTGGTGTCATATCTTACTTTGAAGGATGAATATTATTTTATGTATGGACCACATTTTCTTTATCCATTCATCTATAACTGGACATGAGGATTGCTGCCACGTTTTAGCTATATTGTGAATCATGCTGCTGTTAACGTGAGTGTGCCAAAAACTCCTTATTACTCTGCTTTCAATTCTTTTGGATAAATAATCAGAATTGAGATTGCCAGATCATATGGTAGTTCTATTTTTAATTTTTTGAGGAATCTCTTCATGTAGAATTTTTCACAAAGTTCATTGCTGTTGCTTCTGTCAAACTGTACCTGAACATCTTTTTTGGTTAATATGATGGACTTCATGATTAATATAGATTTCTGCTTTTGTATATCCAGAGCCCTTGCAGAATCTCCACCATCCGTAAACAACCTAAAGAGTGAATTTGGTGATAAAAGGAAGAATAAAGATGAAGGGGAAGTTGGCAACCTTGAAAAAAAGGCTGCAAGTGATTGTCTTGAGCCTTCTCCAGAAGAGAAAAAGAAGAAACGTTCTGGATTCAGAGACAGAAAAGTATGGAACACAGTTTTATAAGTTTATCGGACCTATAGTTAAGCCAAGATTAGAATAATACAATTGAGTCTCTCTTATGATGTATTTCACATGGTTCACGTTCACTTTGTAGTTATTCATCTCTTCATTATTTTCCATCAAGTTCTAAGGCAAACGTACTCTTGGAATGTGATGTTAATGGAGGTGAAAAAGATCTAAAATTTGTCATCAGCATTAGCATATATTTTCTGAATTCTTTCAGTTCAACTTGTTAAGGTGATTCTTGCTTTCCAGATCTTTTTTTTTTTTTTTTTAAAGATTTTATTGGGGAATTGGCGGAGGGGAACAGCGTTGGGGAATCGGGGAAGGGGAACAAACAAGTTGCTGTCTTTTTGTTCTTCAGTCTAGTTGCGGAGGATGTTGCTTCACTGTTGGTATTGTCATTGCGCTCTTCCCGGATGAGGCAGATCAGTCGCTGGCCTCTGGATGTCGCTCACCGCGGCTATTGGCAGCTCACGCTTGGCTGCCAGCCGCTCACACTGGCTGCGGGCCACTCACTGTAGCCTATGGCAGCCCACTGCAGCAGGGGCTGCACCCACACCATCACTGGGGTTCGCACAGCCCAGCTCCAGGTGGAGCTGTTGTTAGCTGTAGAGGGTAGTGTCACTGGCCCTCACGTGGGATCCGAACCGGGGCCGCTGGCATCCCAAAACCAGCGCTTAACCAATGCGCCACTCAACCGGCCCCCAGATCTTTCTGATGTTCAATGTTCTCATATATGTTAATTGAGTCTTTGTGGTATTAGTGATTTATGATGCCAAGCTGTAAAAGCAGAATAAATCTCTTTGGAAATATACAAATATTTCCAGAAAATAAACTAATTTTGAGGACAGCATAACCTTCAAATGACTTCAACATTTTATACCTTTAACCCAACCTGCTGTTTAAACAACTCTACCTCAGAAAAGTTTTGGTTCCTCTGTGATAATGCCTGTGATATTGGGCATTTGAATTCAGCAGACAGGAGTGATGAAGTCAAGAGGGTGAATTTATTAGATGTTTTGCAAGTTAACATTAAAATTCAGGGAATTGCCTTCACTTGCTAAAATATAGCTAATCGGTGCAAAAAGATAATTTGTTATTTCTGTGTTGTGTGTTTGTGGTATATATTTGCAAGAAGAATTTCTTTGAGAAATTTGGATCTTCTGTTTGTCTGTTTAGATGAAGTTATTAAATATGTCTTCTCACTTTCCAAATTCATTTTTTATTGAGGCAAATTTGAACAAAAGTTATATATCACAAGTTAATTGTCAGCTATCCCAGCATTTCCACGATACATTTATTTAATCTTTTTCCCTGTGTGAATTCAGGGAAAGTTCAAATTTATCTTATTCCAGCAGTTTCTCTTAGTCAAACTTTTACAAAGTAGAGCTAAAATGACCCATATAAACATCTATTTTTGAACCTTCTATTTTCTACTCCCACTGGAAAGATATGCTTAGTAAATGACCACATCTCTTACTTTACAGAAAAAAAGTGAAAGCTATCTGTGTAAATAGTTTGTAAGTCCCATAGCTATAAAACCTTTCTAATCTGTGTTTGAAATAATTCTTATTTCTTTCACTAAAGTCTCAGTGGAAGATCTGTTTTTCCTGTTCAAGGGTAACCATTCCACATGTTATCCTGTCTCCCCAAGAACCTATTTCAACACTTATTCTTTCTCTATGCTGTTTTTTCAGTTAGTCTTTGTCTATTCATTCTTTTACATAGTCTACATAGACATGTTAAAGATTGTTTTATCTTTAATTAAATAACAAACTGCATTGATCATGTATTGTTTTCTAGCTACTATCTCATTTACATTCTTTCCTTGTGATACCAAACTGCTTCAGCGTCTACATGGTGTTTTTGACATCCTCATTTTTCATTTTATACTTTTTGTTTTTGTTCTTTCATGTTCTCTTGATTTTCATGTAATATTTCCAATATCCAAGAAAAAATATTATATGAAACTAAATATTCAATTTCATATTATAAAGCTGAACATCTATACCCATTAAATAATAACTCCCTTCTACCTCCTCCTCAGCCCCTGGCAACCATTATTTTACTTTCTGTCTCTATGATTTTGAATACTAAAAGAACCTCATACAAATAGAATCACATAGTATTTGCATTTTTGTGACTGGCTTGTTGCACTTAGTTAATGTTCTCAAGGTTCATCCTTGGTAGCATATGTTTGAATTTCTTTCTTTTTTAGGGATGAATGACATTCTGTTGTATGTGTATACCACATATTACTCCTGTTCATCCACTGATGGACACTTGGGTTGCTTTCACGTTTTAGCTATTGTCAATAATGCTGCTATGAACATGGGTATATAAACATTTGAGACCGTGCTTCTCACTCTTTTCATTTGCATTTCTATGATGATCGGTGATGTTGAACATCTTTTCATGTGCTTATTCGCCATTTGTATATCATCTTTGGAGAAATGTCTGTTCACAGCCTTTGCCCATTTTTTAACTTGGTTCTTGTTTGTTTGTTTTTTCATTGTTAAGGTTAGGAGTTCTCCATATCATCTGGTTGTTAATTCCTTATCAAATATATGATTTGCAGTATTTCTCCTCATTCTATTGTTTGCCTTTTTTTTTTTAAGTTTATGAAGTACCCTTCATCTTTTCTTTCTCCTTTATTGCTTGTACCTTTGATGTGATACCTAAGAAATTTTTTTCCAGGGGGTAGTTTCCAAGTCTATGAACTGTACAATTGGGAGGGGCCTGTTTTCCCCCAGGTACATATATTGGGGGTGAACTGGGGATTCTCCCACTCAGGTTGTTCTGGACACTGTGTGGGGTCTCCTGGGCTTTCCTAGAGCTCAGGAAACAGAGTGTAGCCTGGCCTAGACTTCCCTTCACACTGCCTGGGCCAGCAGAGGAAGTCGAAGAAAGATAAGGAATGGGTGAGGCGCCCTACGAGCAGACTTGGGGTGAAGGCAGATCAGGACCCTTGGGATGGAAATCTGAGTCCCAGGAACTCCAGCTGCGAGCAGGAGCAGAGGTCACGAAATGTTCTGAGCAGGTGGTACAAGCCCAATAGGGGCACGCAGCCCCAGGGTAGGATCTGTAGGAATGGGGTAGGAGTGGGGAGGGATTTCAGCCAGACTGTGGAAGGCTTGAGTCCAGGTCGCGCTGGCCGCCTGGCCCACCCACCTGCCACCTCACTGACAGCAGTACCGTTAGGCCCATAGCCCCAGCCTGCCGGTCCTGCTGTGGGGCCCAGCACATGCCTCTCAGCTTGAGTTCTTGAAGGACCTTGTGGCTTCCTGCCAACATGGAACATGCACCCAGGGCTCTACATGAGTGATCAATATACTTTTATATGAGCGATTGCATTTTGGACTTATTTGTAATCACATTTTAACCTATCCTAATAGACTAGTAGCTTGTTTTAATAGAGCGGTCAAGCATCAAGGTGATTAGACTACAGATATTTTTTCATCATGAGCAAAATATACAGGGGAGAAAACTTCCATAAATATGTCTTTATTTTCAACAAGACACTAACAAAAAAAACCAAGTTCTTTATGTTGGGACTTATCTTAAGTAACATTTAAGAATGTCAGTTTAGGAAATCTTATTATGTGTTATTAATTTTGCTGCCAAAAATTGATTTCCTTTTTATTTGATGAGACTAGTGTCATAGAACTTGGAATTGACAGAACTTTAAGAGCTCATTCTGTGATAGATAATCATTACTTTGAATGGCCAAAATTTGCTAGAGAAAAAAGAGAGGGAATTACTAACATGGAGGACAACCGTTAGGGTACAGCTCGAGTGTTATAAATCACCTCTTGACAGAAAATGTGCCAGCCACATAATTTATTTATACCATCTTTCTGCCTGCTACCTTTTCCAAGGTCTGAATGCAGTCTGCATTCAAGCATTTGTGTTATTTCTGACATCAGGGCTCACAGGGTTTTGCTGTCACTTGCATTCATTTGGCCTTAAGATATTATAGCCTTGATTTTCCTTAGGCATTAAACAATAGACCTGATGTCAGGACCAGGGAAAGGTCTGTCCCTTTCAACAATAGCAAAAGACCATTCTTCCCCCATTCTTCAACCGATTTGTGTAGACCAACTGAACCAAACAATAAAACATTGTGAATCAGAGGCTTGTTCATTGGGTGCAATGGACTAAAAAGCATGTAGAGGCACCAACTGTTCATCTTATCTCTCACCCATGGTTAAAGATGCCCCTTTCAGGAAATGTCATTGGCAATGGGAGCAGTGTTAGTCACTCCTCTTGGACCATGCATTAACTGCTTTCGGACCCACAAATCAGAAGCTCGTTCAACAGAGAAGCCAAAGTGTAGAGTCTTAAAATACCATCTGATTAAGCGAGATATTCATCACAATCACTTTGACCAGCTTGGTGCTATTAGCCTTTTTATGTCTTTTTCCCCTGTTTCTGCTATTGAAAATGGAGGAGGAGTGTCATTCATTATTGGTTCATGTTACTTAAAGTTGTCAAATCACAGGAGATATTTATGAGTATTATTTTCTTTCCTCAAACTCAAGTCTGAAGCAGGGACTTACTTTTTATTAGTTCATCTGCTTTATGTTTGTCTGTTTTGTGAAGTAAAATTAAGTAGCAATAAACTAAAAGATGACAGAATTTGTTAAATACAAGGTTTTAGTTGTTTTATGATTCTCACATCCCCTAGTTCTTAGATAAGATCACCATAATGATGACCTTAACATGCTTTATTCATCTTATACTTGAATACTTTTTATGCTGGGGAACTCTATCTCCTTTCGGAATACTGTTACCATTAGAGGTTCCTTATTGGGCCAAAATCTTTTTTTTTTTTTTTTTTTTTTTTGAGGGCAGTGTCACTGGCCCTCATATGTGGGACCTGAACCAGGGCCGCAGGCGTCCCAAGCCACCAAAATCTTTTTCTTTTTTAAATATTTTATTGGGCAATTGGGGGAGGGGAACAGCTTTGGGGAATCGGGGAAGGGAAACAGACAAGTTGCTGTCTTTTTGTTCTTCAGTCTAGTTGCGGAGGACATTGCTTCTCTGGCCCATGTTGGTATGGTCATTGCGCTCTTCCCGGATGAGGCAGATCGGTCGCCGGCCTCTGGATGGTCGCTCACCATGGCTATTGGCAGCTCATGTGGCTGCCGGCCACTTACACTGGCTGCCGGCCCCTCACTGTAGCCTATGGCAGCCCACTGCTGCAGGGGCTGCAGCCTACACTGTCACCGGGGCTCGCACAGCCCAGCTCCAGGAGGAGTTGCTGTTAGCTGTAGAGGGCAGTGTCACTGGCCCTCATATGTTGAATCCGAACCGGGGCTGCTGGTGTCCCAAACCAGCTCTTAACCAGTGCGTCACTTGGCTGGCCCCAAGCCACCAAAATCTTATCTGTAACTTTTATCCGTGAGTCTAGTTCTGTTATTCAACACTATGTAACACATCTAAATTTTTAAAAATTATTATTTTACTGTAAACTGATACAAAGATATAGAAATCCAACAAATTGATTTTTATAATCATTTCCTTTTATTCTTTATAGTTTTATTACCTAGATGTTTATTACTTAGACATAGAGTTTAATCTTACCTATTTTGTTTTGATGATATCTTTTAATCTACTGGTAACAGAACCCAGGCCATTTCACCAATAAGATTCCCTACTGTTGGGATTTTACTGATACTTATTTTCAGTGAAATTCAGCATGTTCCTTTGTGCTCTGTATTACCTGAATGTTGGCAACTGGATTCTGAGGCTTGATCAGACTCAGGTTTGATCATTGTGGCAATAGGGTACTGTGTTCTTTTATCAGGAGGCACCTAATGTCTAGTTGCTTTTCTTTCTGTGATGATAGCAGCGATTGATGTTCATTGGCTAGATTTGTTAATTCATTTCAGTTGCAAAATGGTGATATTCTGATTTTTATCATATCTTTTACATTTATTACTTGGAATACTTTATAAAGAGACAATTTCCCTCATCTATTATTTGGTTGCAACTACTATTTGGCTACTCTTTGGTTCAGTTAGGAAATACAATGCCTGAATTTTTTTCATTTGTTTCTTTTCTTCTCCTCCTCCTCTTCTTTCTTTTAAAATTTTATTAAATTTATTGAGGTGGCACGCCGGCTGAGAGGTGCAATAGTTAAGCGCTGGCTTTGGAAGCCAGCGGCCCCAGTTCGGGTCCCACATATGAGGGCCAGTGACACTGCCCTCACAAAAAAATAAATAAATAAATACAAATAAATTTATTGAGGTGGCAATACCTGAATTTTGATCCAATTAAAGTCTAGTAGTTTTATTGAAGACAACTGTCTTAACATCATGATTCTAAGGAATGTTTTAAGTAAATGATTGAATGTAGCTCTGTAATTCCCTTAGTAAATTTTTTCTCCAGGCTAAACATTACAGAATCGTTCAATAGTTTCTATACATCTTAGCTTCCAAGCCTTTGTTATCTTGGCTGCTGTGTTCTGAACGCTTTATATAATAATTTGTTAATGTTTCTTTTAATATAACCACTTAAAAGGAGGCAGCTCCATATCAATTGATATGGAATGATCCCCAAGATACATTCTAAGAGGGAAAAAAGCAAAATATATACTTTATAGTATGTTCATATTCCACTCTACCAATATGGTAATGCAAAAAGTATATTACTTTCCTTGATCTATTGTTTCAAACTAAAGCTAATTAATAATATTAAACAGCATAATTTAGTGACTCTTATAACAACTATGGAATCTGATTTTCAGCCTGAAAATCAATGACTTAAGTTGTTATCTTTCTACCTTTGTCTTATATATGACTGAGTTAGCTTTTTAGTTCACAAAGCCATCTTTGGCAGTAGCTACAGCTTATACCCTAAACGTTACAAACTGATTATTTTTTGTTGTTATTCAGAAGAATAAGCAGGCAGATGGCCTAAAGAAAGTCATTTCTTCTGTAGCCAGTATTACCCAGCAGATGGTTGTAGTATTATTTAATATAAAATGCCTTTGATTTAAGATTTGTAGCTAAGTCTCAAGGCTGCTGAGGGGTTGAAAAGCTCTCTAGTGTGTTTGCCCCATGCCAAATCTTTTTATAAAATCTCTGAAATCAGTACTCAGATTTTAATGCAAATTAGTATTTTAAAGAGTCCTGTCATGTACAGTTACAAATTAGTCCTTTCTTAATTGCTGGAAGCACATCTAGTGGTAGAATTAAAACTACTGTTAAACAGCTGCTGTCAGTGATCTCAAAGTGACTGTCTAGCTAGGACTGAACAGTTACAGTAATAGCTGTGTTAATATGGCAAATTAAAAACTTTAATAATGTTTTCCTTAACATTAGTAAATTTACAGACATTGAACTGATGGATTTTTAGGTTGTATTGCCTTGATACATTTTCTAACCAGTTATATAGGATACGATTTATTGTTGAGTATCTCAACATATAAAATTTAAGTATGAGAGAAATCTTCACCAAAGTATTATGTAGTTGGTATTTTGGTGAAAAAGATTTCTCTCATACCTGAATTTTTAAAGAATATTATACAGAAGGTATAGTATTTTGTACATTCCATGCACAGAATGGGGCTTAGGTCCCAGATAAGAAAGTGTGCTTTCATATTCATTATACTCTTTTAGTTAAATGTATGTCTTATTTGATTTTGTTCCTATTCAAATATTTGCTTGTGCCCTTCCCAGCTCTGCTCTTTTCTAAATATGCTGTAAATGATGTAAATGACCTTTGGCAGTTTGCTTAATTTTATAGTAAAAGTCTTATTGGTTGAGACTTGTTAATAGTTGAGTTTCCATGATAGGTAATTTTTTTATGTTGTCATTAATGTGTTTGAAAGACTGTTAGCTGTTCAAACCTCTGAAGTCCCAAGTTTGTTTGTTTTAGGATTCAGGGAATTATGTAGAAGTAAAAACTTATATATGGCTTTATACCCTGTTACTGAGACCTTTTGAATTCTTGTATGACATTTTTCAATTTTGCTAGCCTTCAATGATTTAAGAAATTAGTAAATGCTTCAAAAAACTTCTAAAGTTACATAAGCATTGCCTCAAATGGAGTATGAATGGTCTTTTGGACAAAAGAGGTTCAAAAGTTTTGAAAATTCAAGTTTATATATAATACAAAAAAAATCCAGCTATAGAAAAAAAATGAAATTAATAAAATTTCTTTAAAATAAGATACAAAAATATGAAAATGAGACTTGCTTAACAGTAACACTCTCTGAATTTCCCATTTTAGGTAATGGAATATGAGAATAGGATTCGAGCATATTCCACACCAGACAAAATCTTCCGATACTTTGCCACCTTGAAAGTGATCAGTGAGCATGGTGAATCTGAAGTGTTTATGACGCCAGAAGATTTTGTGCGATCTATAACACCCAATGAAAAACAACCAGAACGTAAGCTGCTGAAGTGAAAAATATGTGATATTTATTTTGTTATATGCTGCTTTGTTTCTATGTATTGCCTAAACTTTATACATTTATGCAGTAAATATATTCACTCATGTAGCTACTGTCAGGCATTATGCTAGAACTTAGGAGTACAGAAAAGGAGCCTACAGTCTAATGTGGCAATCCGGTGAAGGATTAAGGAGATTGTATTCCTATGGCTGAGAGATCTATTTCCTATAATGAGAATGTACCCGAAGGCAATAATTACATGTACCATATTTTGCCATGTATAATGCGCACTTTTTTACCCAAATTTGTCAAGGAAAAATAAGGATGCTCATTATATATGGATAGTACTAATTCCATATGTATATAAATGTTTTTCATTATTTTATTTATGCTTATAAGTTAAAAGTGTAACTCTAGAAATCAGTAACGATATCCATATGCACAATAATACTCTGGACTACTTTAATCGGTTTTGTTGAACTTACAACAAACTTGCAACAACAAAGAGTTTTTGGCCTTCTATGATGCGTAAATATCTTAAATTTGTTACTGGTACGTAGAATTTCCTGTACCTTGTATCTGTTCTTTTGTTTTTCGATTATTTGTTACATAAAATTTCTTATACCATAATACGTTAAAAAATAAATGCTAAAATTCCTTTATAATACAAAAAAACAAGTACCTATAAACAAATAATTTTAATTAAAAAATTAAAACGAGGGCCGGCCGAGTGGCGCGTTGGTTAAGAGCTGGCTTGGGACGCCTGCAGCCCCAGTTCAGATCCCACATATGAAGGCCAGTCACACTGCCTTCTACAGCTAAGATGGTGAACAACAGCTCCACCTGGAGCTGGGCTGCTGTGAGTCCCCGGGACGGCATAGCTGCAGCCCCTGCTGCAGTGGGCTGCCATAGGCTACAGCGAGTGTCCTGCAGCCAGCGTGAGTGGCCGGCAGACGGTGTGAGCTGCCAAGAGCCCGCTGTGAGTGACCATCCAGAGGCCGGCGACCAAGCTGCCTCACCTGAGAAGAGCGCAATGATGATACCAACATGGGCCAGTGAAGCAACATCCTCCGCAACTAGACTGAAGAACAAAAGGACACCAACTTGTCCGTTCCCCTTCCCTGATTCCCCAACGCTGTTCCCGTCTCCAAATTCCCCAATAAAATCTTTAAATTAAAAAAAAAAATTGAAACAAAAGATTTATTTTCCCTGAAAGTTTGGGTCAAAATGTGGATGTGCATTATACACAGGAGCACATTATACATGGCAAAATCTGGTCATTGCCATCAAGTTACTCTTCTGAGGGAGACAGAGACAGTAACAGGTAATTTCAGGAATGTAGTGATTTGGTAAAGAGCGAAGGTGCTATGGCAATATAAAGAGGCACTTAGCTAAATCTGAAAGTTTGGAGGTGGCTTCTAGAGAATACGTCTAAGTTTGGATAAAGGCAGACAAAGAATAGTGAAAAGGATTTTTCATGTAGAGGAAACAGCCTGAACAGATGAGATGTGAGAAAAGTGAATAGTTTAATATTATAAGTTAAATGTAACAACTTACAAATGTATACAGAAGACACAGTGGGGAAAATGATGGAGTAGCAAACTCCAAGAATTAATCCTTCTATTGAAGCAACCATTAAGCTTCGAAAAATGGAGAGAAGCAGCTTTTTTTTTAAACTTTGGGAGTATTAAAAAAAAAAAAAAAACTTATAACAACCAGAGAATGCTTAATGGAGAAAGAGACAGCTAAATTTTGGTATGAAAACTTGTGGCCTTTTGCTTACCTGCCTACCATCCTGTATTTCCCAGCTCAGCAGGAGCCTGGGGGATGGCAGCATACCTTCCTAGTGTGGCTTATCTGGCAGCTCCCAGAGGGACCAGCACAAAGGCTTTCCTTAAGCTGTAGTGTCTTATGAGGTATGATATACTGAAAAAAAGACATATACTACCCATAGCTACCGGACCAAGAGAGGGCAGATGGGACAAGCAGCAGACAGACTGAAAATCCTAGGAAGGAGGAAGCTGAGGCACAAGACATTTTAGAAAATCAGAGCTTTGAAGGGTTACTGCATATTCAGGGGTATCCAGAGTGCAGTGTGCATGCTCAGAGCCAAGCACATGCTTAGAGAGGACTTGAGTGGGCGTATACCTGTTATCTTTGTGTTCCATACAAGAAAGAGGTGAGTTGTTAAAGCAGAGTTGTAAGAGGTCTATCTAGCTAAATATCAAAGGAAGGCCGCCCCAGCTCAGAGCCAGTCTGCATACAGTAGGAGAGTTGGGATGTTTTTTGTTTTGTTTTCATTCTTTTAGCCTCTAGCACTGAAGAAAATTTCTGTCAGGTCATTTGCTAACTGCTTAGATAATAGAACAGAATCTTCAATGGCGACATATGACATGGAATACAATATTTGCAAAAATAGTTTGGAAAAATCACAAAACAAAGTGATGACTGTAGTCCACAACGTTACAACACCAAACCCTGGGAAGCAAGAATAATTTGATTTCTATAATTACCACTTTATAATATTTAAAACGTCCAGTTTTCTTTTGCACTTGGCTTTCCAATTTTCCAGCACCATTTATTGAAGAGGCTTTCTTTTCTCCTAGAATGCTGTCTATCACCATATACCAAAATTAACTCAAAATGGATCAAAGACCTGAACATAAGACCTGAAACAATAAATTGCAAAGAAAAAAGCATAGATTCTAAACTAATGACCCTTGGGTTCAGAGAGGATTTTATGAATTTGATCTTTAAGGCAAGGGAAGTAAAAGCAAAAGTAAATGAATGGGACTATATCAAACTAAAAAACATCTGCACAGCAAAAGAAACCATCAACAAAAAAAAGAGGCAACCAACCAAATGGGACAAGATATTTGCAAACAACACCTCCGATAAGAGGCTAATATCCAAAATATTTGAAGAATGCATACAACTAAAAAAAAAAAAACAATTAAAAAATGGAGAGGGCCAGCTGAGTGCTGCGTTGGTAAAGAGTTGACTTGGGATGCCAGTGGCCCCAGTTCAGATCCCACATATGAGGGCCAGTGACACTGCCCTCTACAGGTAAGATGGTGAACAGCAGCTCCACCTGGATGGCATAGCTGCAGCCCGTGCTGCAGTGGGCTGCCATAGGCTACAGTGAGTGGCCGGCAACCAGTGTGAGCGGCTGGCAGCCGGATGGAGCTGCTAAGAACCGCTGTGAGCGGCCATTCAAAGGCTGGCGACCAATCTGCCTTACCCACGAAGAGTGCAATGATGATACCAACATGGGCCAGTGAAGCAACGTCCTTCACAACCAAACTGAAGAACAAAAGGACAGCAACTTGTCTGTTCCCCTTCCATGGTTCCCCAACGCTGTTCCCCTCTCCCAATTCCCCAATAAAAATCTTTAAAAAAAAAAAAAATGGACAGAGGATCTCAACAGACACTTCTCCCAAGAAAACATACAAATGGCCAACAGATATATGAAAAGATGCTTTTAGGGGACCAGATGGACTCATGTCTTGTCAGGGAGACCACTTCATGGACGGTGTAGAGGCCTGATTACTGCACAGTACATCTGAAGCTGCTGTTGAATAATATTAAATGTTAACTATAATTTAACACATATGTAGTCATAGGATGTGGAATATAGTGTGGGGATGGAGTCAATGGAATTGTAATAGATATGTATGGTATCAGAGGGAGGGCAGTGGATGGGGGAAGGGGGAGTCACTTTGTAAGGGGTGAAAGGATAACTGTTGCATTGTTTTGTACATCTGTAACTAATACAAAAAAAAAGATGCTCAATTTCACTAGCTATTAGGGAAATGCAAATCAAACCACAATTAGATACCACCTCACAACCTGTTGGAATGGCTACTGTCAACAAGACAAGAAATAACAAGTGTTGGAGAGGTTATGAAGAAAAAGGAACCCTCATACACTGCTGGTGGAAATGTAAATTGGTACAGCCACGTTGGAAAACTGTGGCGATTCCTCAAAAAAATTAACAATGGAATTACCATACAACCCAACAATCCCTCTTCTGGGTATGTACCCAAAAAATCTGAAAATGATTATCAGAAAACGTGAAGATATATGTACTCCTGTGTTCACTGCAGTATTATTCACAGTGGCCAAGATATGGAAACAACCAAACTGTCTTTCGATAGATGATTGGATAAAAAAGATGCGGTACATATATATACAATGGAATATTAATCAGCCATACGAAAAGATGAAATACTGCCATTTGCAACATGTATGGATCTTGAGATTATCATGCTAAGCAAAATAAGTTAGACAGAAAAAGTCAAGAACCAAATGATTTCACTCACATGTCTGATATAAAACTGAAAACAATTGAACAAGAGAAACAAAGAAACAAAAACTCATAGACACAACTAACAGTTTAGCGGTTTCCAGAGGGTACGAGGATGGTGGTAGAAGAGGGTAAAGAGGGTCAAATATATGGTAATGGAAGGAGAACTAACTCTGGGTGGTGAACACACAATGCAATGGATAGAGGATATATTATAGAATTGCACACTTGAACCTATCTAATTTTAGTAGCCACGCCACCCTGATAAATTTAATTAAAAAGTTGATTGTTTTTTTGTTTTGTTTTTTTTTAAGAGGGCAGTGTCACTGGCCCTCATATATGGGATCTGAACTGGGGCTGCTGGCATCTCAAGCAATAAAAAAGGTTTTTTTTGTTTTGTTTTGTTTTAAGCTGAGCCATCCTGCCACCTGTTGGCAGCTCAACGGCAACTCAGCTCGGGCTGGCCTCGAACCGCTGTTGCTCAGAGCTCAGCTCGCACTCTTGAGCGAGCTCTTAACCAACTGAGCCATTCGGCCGGCCCTTAATAAAAACGCTTTAAATGTCCAGTTTTCAATACAGAAATTGCATGCATGGCATACCAATAATTAGGAATGTATGACCCATTAACAGAAAAAAAATAAAATAAACAGAAACCATCCCTGAGCAAGCCTAGGCAGTACATTACTTTAAATCACCTATCTTAAATATGCTCAAAGAGTTAGAGGAAACCATAGACAAAGGACTGTAAGAAACGAGATAGTGTGTTAATAAAAAGAGAATATCCATAAATAAATAGAAATTATAAAAAGGAACCAAGTAGTAATTCTTCAGCTGAAAAATAGAGTAGCTGAAATAAATTCACTAGAAAAGTACAACATCAAAGTCGAGCTGGCAGATAAAAGAATAAGATAACTTGAAGATAGGTCAATTGATATTGGCAAGTCTGAGGAGCAAAAAGCAAAACAAATGAATAAAAATGAACAGAACCTATGATACTTGTGGGATACCCCCAAGTGTACCAACATATGCCTAATGGGAGTCCCAGAAGGAGAAATTAAGACCTTTCCAGAGGATCTAAATCTGAGGAAGTTTTTTAATAGACCTTCCCTATAAGAAATGTCAAATGGAGTCCTTCAAGCTGAAATGAAAGGATACTAGGCAGCAACTCAAAGTCATATAAAGAAATTTAAAAATAATGAAGAAAACAGTAAAGGTAACCACACATGGAGGGCCAGCCGAGTGGCGCGGTGGTTGGGCACTGGCTTGGGAGGCCAGCGGCCCCGGTTCAGTCCCACATATGAGGGCCAGTAACACTGCCCTCAAAAAAACAAACAAACAAAAAAAAACAGGTAACCACACATGGTACCATAAAAGCCAGTACTATTTTAGCTTTGGTTTGTAACTCCTTTCTGTTTCCTATAATGATTTAGAAGACAGATTCATAAAACAACAATTATAAATGTGTTAATGTTGATTCAAACTAGATTATTATTAATTTAAGAGGCTAATTGTAATTTCCCAGATTAACCACTAAGGAAATAACTGAAAAATATTACAAAAAGGAAATGAGAAATGAACAGAAATGGTACCCTAGAAAAAAATCAACCAAACATAAAAGAGGTCTAGATTGGGCTGGCCGAGTGGCGCATTGGTTAGGAGTTGGCTTGGGACACCAGTTCTGAGCAACAGGGCCCCGGTTCTGACCCCACATATGAGGGCCAGTGATGCTTCACCCTCTACAGCTAAGATGGTGAACAACAACTGCTCAACCTGGAGCTGGGCTGCTGGGAGTCACCAGCGATGGCGTAAGCTGCAGTGGGGCTGGCTGGCAGCTGGCGGGAGCTTTCATGAGCCTCCTTGAGTGGCCATCCAATGGCTGGTGAGCAACTGCCTCACCCAGGAAGAGCTCAATGATAATACCAACAGGGGCCAGTGAAGCAATGTCCTCCACAACTAGACTGAAGAACAAAAGGACAGCATCTTGTCTGTTCCTATTCCCCGATTCCCCAATGCTGTTCCCCTCACCCAATTCCCCAATAAAAATGTTCAAAAAAATTAAAAAGAGGTCTGGATTGCAGGAATCAAGGGACAAAAAAAGATATGATATATAGACAACAATGATACAGCAGAAGCAAGTCCTTTTTTTTTTTATCAGTAACTTTAAGTGTAAATGAATAATGGGCCGGCCGAGTGGCACAGTGGTTAAGCACTGGCTTTGGAAGCTGGCGGCCCTGGTTCTGGTCCCACATGTGAGGGCCAGTGATACTGCCCTCAAAAAAAAAAGTAAAATAAAATAAATAAATGTAAATGAATGAAATTCACCAGTTAAAAACAGAGATTGACAGGAGAAAAACTATAATCTAACTATATACTGTCTACAAGAGACTCACTTTTGATCCAAAGGCACAATAGGTTGAAAGAGAAAGGGTACAAATAGTAACCAAAAGAAAGCTGAGGTGTCTGTACTAGTAACAGACAAAATAGATTGTAAGTAAGAAATTGTTACAAGAGACAAGGAAGAACATTATATATTGATAAAAGGGTCAGTTCATCAAGAAGACATAACAGTGATAAAATATGCACACCAAATGACAGACTTCAAAATATATGAAGGGAACATTGACAGGAGAAATTGAAGGGAGAAATCATTCTATAGTAATTGGAGACTTCAATACCCCCATTTCAACAATGAATGAAACATCTAGACAAAAGGTTAATAAAAAGAATAGAGGACTTAACACTATAAAGCAACTAGACCTTACAGACATTCACAAAACACTCCACTCAGGAGGAGCAGAATACACATTCTTCTCAAGTATACATCAAACATTTTCCTGAATAGACTAGATAGACCACGTGTTAGGCTACAAAACAAATCTTAATAAATTTTAAAAGATGCAAATCATACAGAGTATCTTTTGTGATGGCTATAAAATGAATTTATCCATCAATATCAGAAGGAAAACTAGAAAATTCATAAATATTAAGTAACAACTCTTAAGCAATCAGTGGATCAAAGAAGAAATCACAAAAGAATTTAGAAAATACTTTGAGATGAATGAAAATGAAACCAGAACTCACCAAAACTGATGTGATGCTACAAAAACAGTGCTCAAAAGGAAACATCTGTGGGGCTGGCCAAATGACTCAGTTGGTTTAGAGCGTGAGCTCTGAGCAACTGGGTCACCGGTTCAATTCCCACATGGGCCAGTGAGCTGCACCCGAGCTGAGCTGCCACTGAGCTGCCAACAGGTGGCAGGATGGCTCAGCTGGTGAGAGCACATGCTCCTAACAACAAGGTTGCTGGTTCGACTCCCTCATGGGATGGTGGGCTACTCCCCGTGCAGCTTAGATTGAACATGACTCCTTGAGCTGAGTGGCTGTGAGCTGCCATAGGGTGGCCAGGTGGCAACTGGACTTGGAGCTGAGCCCTCCACAGCTAAGACTGAAGGACAACAACTTGGCTGTTCCCCTTCCCCAGTTCCCCAATTAAATCTTAAAAAAAAGGAAACAGTTGTTAAAGCACAGATGAATGAAACGGAAAATAGAAAAACAATAGAATCAGTGAAACAAAAAGTTGGTTCTCTGAAAAGATCAACAAAATAGAGAAACCTTTATCTAGATTGATTAAGAAAAAAAAAGAGAAGACGCAAATAGCTAAAATCAGAAGTGAAAGTAGGGATATTGTGACCTACTTTACAGAAATAAAAAGGATTATGAGAGAATACTCTGAACAATTGTATACCAACAAATTGAATTACCTAGATGAAACGGACAGATTCCTAGAAACACAAACTACCAAAAGTGAAAAAGAATTCTTAAAACTCAACAAAAAGACAAACAACCCAGTTAACAAATAGGCAAAACACGTGAATTTCACCAAATGAAGTATACAAATGGCCAATAAGCACAAGAAAAGGTGAAAAGAAGCATGTTCTACCTTTATGACTGTGATATCTTACTTGTTTTTCAAGTTTTCTTCAGTTTCCTCACATAACTCTTTCTTTCGCAATCATTGGTTCCTTTTGTTCCGGGCAGGCTTCTAGAAGATGAAGCACATTTTAGATGAAAACATGTAACCAAATGTGTAGAAGCAGAAAAATGCAAAAAGCTTCCCCTGGGAGTGATAATTTGATCATTGTAATACTGGGCATAGTAAAATAAGAGCCTGAACTAGCACGAATACAGTGAGAACTGAAAAAAAAGAACTAATTGTACAAGAAAAATAAGTATAATTGGAAACTGATTTTCCCACTCTAAAAACTCCCACGTCACCCTCTTACTGAACTAATTGTATGTTCCCTTGTAACGTTTATTTTATATATATATATATATATATATATCTTTCTAACTATGGTTCTTCAAGGCAGGGATTGTATCTTATTCATTTTTTAATAGACGTTTATTGATCAAGCACTGTTCCAAGTGCTGGGATAAAGCAGTGGGCAAAGGCAAAGACAAAAACACTGAATGTATTTACTTACATCTTTCACAGTGCTTAGAATTCAATGCTAGGTTTTCCCAAGGTAAATATTTATTATTCAAACCAATTTTAAAAGGTAATGATTAAGATGGTCTAGTTGTATCTGTTTAGGTATGTTGCAAAAATTTATTTTGATATTAAACTCTTCTCTCTTTAACTTGATAGAAAAAATTATTATGTATTCAAATTAAACTAATATCTCACCTTATTTAGAGATAATTAATACCCTGAAGGAATGAAAAGAATACCACCCTAGGAAGAGTCTAGGGTTTTAGTTTGGCTCTACTGCTGAATAGGTTTGCATATGAACTTTTACCCTCTTTATCCTCGCAGAGCCTCACTTCTCATATGTAACATAAAAAGTTTGTATCTTTTAGAACTGGCACTTTATGTCTAAAAGTAAGACAAGATTTTCATTCCTGTAGCCTTTGAATAATGATGTGGCTAAACCATCTTGTACATTTAATTGAATGATTGGAAACAAAACTGAGAGCTGTCATTTCATGTTTCATTTGAGTTATATAATCAGTGACTACATGTTTTTTTTCTTTTTTATAGATTTGGGCCTGGATCAATATATAATAAAACGCTTTGATGGAAAGGTGAGTGAACTATGACACTTAAATATATATTCTGTTTACCAAGATTTTAAAATTCCTCTAGAATTATTTGTAAGAGATTTCTGAATACCTGTTTATTTCTGAACACCTGTTTATCACAAAAGTATGTTGCTTAGGTTGGGAGGCCTGTAAGTGCCTTCAGATGCTTCTTCAGAAAAGAGCCCAAAGACTTTCTGCTTGATTCTTGTATTTTTCCATGCAAGGGAATACTCATGGGTTGCCTGCTATTTATATTAAGGGCTAATTCAGTGTATGGTAACTTTTGAGTTTTGATTCAAAAGTAATCATAAAAGGACCGGCCGAGTGGCGCGGTGGTTAAGCGCTGGCTTGGGAAGCCAGCGGCCCTGGTTCGGTCCCACATATGAGGGCCAATGACACTGCCCTCAAAAAAAAAAAAAAAAAATAATCATAGAAGTTAACAAGCCCCCCAATCAACATTACATTTCATATATATGTGTGTGCGTGCATATATATATATATATATATATATATATATATATATACACACACCTCTGCTTCAAACTTTGATAACATATAGCAGTAATCTTAACTAAAAAATTATGGAAATCCTTACTAGTACTTTTATAATAATTATGAAGACCACCCCAAAAATTTACATACAAGTTTATATTATACTTTCATTTCTTTATTTTATGCCTGAAAAATTCATATATCATAAGTATAGAAAACCAAGCTTTCAATTTTATTATCTCAAAGCAGTTAGTTAAACTTATGTTTTTCCCTTTTAGGCTGAATTCTCCAAAAAGAGAAAGAACATATTACACAGGGTCAGAAAGAAAAGTAAAAGGTCAATTTTAAAGAGGAGGAAGAAAGAAGAGCGAGCCAGGAATGGCTCTACAAAGCCTAAAGTGAAGGAAATCAGAAGGCAAATCATGAAGTGGCTGGAAAAGGCAGGATCATAAGAGGGTCTAGACGGGTAGAGGTCAGGTTTAGTAGAAACTGATCTTGCAGGAATGTATCAGTCCTGCATTGTTCTGTAAACTCCATATACTGATGAGGTGAACATACGAACGCTAAGGTCTTGTGCACAATTGGAAAGACTGATGGCTGCATTAAGAGCTGAGAGATCTCAGCCAAGTCTTCTGACCTAAAAATTACCTTTCCCATTCAGGGGGCACAGTGCCTCCATCTGTGGGTATGTTCTTTTTAAAGTCATGTGTTCTAAAAGAAACAATGATCAAAAAGAAAAGGCATTGAACTTGACATTAAGAGACTTAGGTTCAGAGTACTGGCTCTTCTTTGGGATAGCCACATCGTCCCTCTGATCCTTGGCGTCTCTGCTTTATGTATGGTCAAGTACTATCTCCATGTTAGGGGTTACTTGCAGACTCTGATGGCTGCATCTGATTTCAGAGTCTCTGTCAGGTCAGGCCCCTGTTTTACCTGTTTTTGTGTCACTCAGAACACAGCCTGTGCCTGGCACACAGGAGGTGACTAGTAAATGTTTGATGACTTGGAAAAAGTCAACTAGTCAATCACATATTCCTTGGTGTTAGTGACTTACTAAGTCACTAACATAGCAAAATCGATATAACAAATCACTTTTTTTTGTTCACTGAAAAAAATCCAGAATTTTAGCATAGAAATTCAGTCATCTATTGTTGTACATGCGTAAACCTGAAAACATAAAGAAGTTGAATATTGAATATGTGCAAGCTGAAAAGCTAATTTATGTGTTATAAGGGGAATTTCCATTTTTACAGATCTCCCAAATACAAAATCCCTAATGGTAACTCATTTTTATACATGCTCTTTAATTTTTTCCTCGTTTGGCCAGTAACTATCCACTCGATGCTAAAAATTTGCAGCTTTTAGCAAGACTGATGAGCACCTCCTTTATTTCAGTTGTATTAAATGTGTGAGCTCTACATTTCTCATCATTGGTGTCATTTGCATTTTTCTGGTACCCACTTAATTTTATAAAATAACAAGTAAAATGCACTAAGCATAAAAGTATTTGAGTGCCCACCTTGCTGTGAAGATATAAATGGCAATGCTTCTTTCTTTGGAAGGCAGACTTAACAGATCATAAATTGCAAATATTTGTGCACTAAAGCATTAAATTCTTAAATCAGAGTAGGAAAGGCAAGATTGAGGTACATCAATGTATAATATTTGAAAGTATGATTTGTATGAAAGAGAACAGAATGGGAGACTCATATAAGGAGGCGTAGAACTGAGCCGGTGACCCTGAGCTAGCCAGCTTGTCCCCTAGCAAAAGTACACACGGGTTTCTCTTTCAGTCTCTCTGTGATATGCATATTTAATACCTTCATTTAAATCCTATTTTCATTTCCATCAAATATATTCTTAAGGCCTTGTTTTGAAGTGAAGATTTGTTTCTTAAATAGGAGTTTTAAATTGAGCTCCCCTCTAGTGTATGTCTTTATGAATTGTCTTTTATTTCATATGGAGTTTAAGAAAGTAGTTTTGATAGGACTTTTAAGCCTTAATTTTATGAATAGTGCAAAATGTATTGTGTTTAATCAGTTTAGAAGTTTTCCAGGGATTTTTGCCATGTATGAAATCCTTCACTTGATAACCATAGCGGTCAATTTTTATTCAATTGTAGATCTTATTATTTTCCTTTAGATTTTCATGACTCTTTTGCTCTCTCAATCTAGTTCTTCAGTAGCAGTTTCTAGAGTATATAAACCCTAAAACAATTACTGAATTGTTGGGGAAAGAAACAGACTTGTGTGATAATTATAGTACATTTTATATATGATGGCCAGAAACATAGTAGAAACCTAGCACCCTAGAAGAATTTCCTTTTAAACTTGCTTTGATTTTCAAATGGGTACTTTTCTCTCTTTTTTTTAACTTCGAAGATAAGCTAGTTATGAACTGCTTATAGAAAGACACATTGACTCCTATCCTCTTATCCCCCATTTTTTAGCTTTTAAACATACCATTTAATAAAGTCCATCATTCCAACCAGTAAGAAACACTAGCTTGTTTTATTGTCTTCTAATGGAGTTGCACTTTAGCCTTTCTGTCACTGATAGCAAGAACAAATGTAGAAATAGTATCATTTTCATGGGGTGTTTTCTCATTTATAGTTGAATTTCAAACAACCTCCAGAAGCAAAGTAGAAAAGAATGGCCCAGGTCTTATTGACAAATAATTGGATAGTTATTTCTTGCTTTGATACCTATCATCTTTTCTCCTATTCTGTTTGACTAGAAAATTCCCTGAAGAAGTAAACGAAACATTTCTGTTTCAACTGATCATCAATGAAACTGAATTGGATTAAGCGGTTTTTGAATTTTGGGGAGCATCTTTTTCCAGAGCCCATCACTCTCTTATGTTAATATACCCTTACTCTAAGGATACTAGCAATTTCCTTTGTACAAGTCATGAAATACATTATTATTGGTGTTTATATAATTTATGCATTTCAAAACTATCTACTAACAGTGTATAAAGAAGCTATAGTCAATGGCCTTTGGTATTAAGAATATATTTTGTAGATAAATGATATTTTTTAAAATATTCAGCCTAGGTTTAAAAGTTTAAAAACCTCAGAGCTTGAAAGAGTTAAGATTTTTCTCTTAGAGGATATTGGAAAATCATTATAAATAGTATATTAACAGTATTATACAGATGGTAATATGAAATATGGTCTGGCTTTTGTTTTAGTGTAATATGTCTTAGATTTTTATTTATTTATTTATTTATTTTTAGATTTTTTTAAAAAAACCCTCCCCCTGCAACGTTTATACATTCTTTTTAATGATTTGTTAATGCAGTTATTTCATGAATTTTGGATTATTTCTTTAATGAAAACTATATTTTTTTCTGGGTTTAATTTTTTATCATCTAATTGGTCTGTGAAACAAAGCATAATTTCTAAATGTAGCCTTTGTATTACATAATCTTCAAATATTTCTTTCTTAATCATTTTAGTTGCTCTCTTTTATTGGTATGGTTTATACTCTTCATTTTCCCATTTCTCTTACCCCTCCTTTTTTCCCTCATCCCACCAAGGATAAAAATTATGTTTTGTGTTTTCTGTTTCTAGTGTGTATAATAGACAACTTTCTCCAGATCAAATGCCACCATAGTTGTTTTAAAGTTACAGTAGAAAACTTTATGATCTAGGTAAAATTGTTTCTTAAGCAAAGAATACCAATATTCCAGAGTTTTTGTGTAGTCATCTTCTCTTCTAAAAACTTCAAAGTTCACGTTCTTTTTTCCAGTAACAAGGAATTGCCCATTGAAAGTAATTATCCATTATAATCATTCCAGCTTGTATTTATATTTCAGAAAATAATTTTTTTTTTATTCTTTCGTTCTTATCAAGTTCCCTTTTCCCCCAACCTGAACATTTGAGAAATGATGCCTCCGGATTGAGTTTTTTCATTATTTGTAATTACAGTCCTTCTAGAATCTCTCCAGTTTGGCAGAAAGAATTACTGTGTGTTTTATTTTCATCTCCTTTATGATACATACCAGAATATTTGTTCACATGAAACAGAAAAACACTATATCAAATTAAAATGAAAATTGTTCACATTCAAGTAAAAGTATGGTTAAAGCCTAGAAAGGGAAGTACTGATTACAGTGTTTGTAACAGTAAAGATAATCAGCAGGAAAAAAGATGGGAGCCATAGTTAAAAATCAAAGTTTTAATATAACTAAATGCTTTTAATTGCTAACTAGTTCTCCATTCAAGTTGTGATTATTCGCTTCATATCACAGGTAAAATATAAGGTCAAGCATAGTATTACCCCTTGACATATGTAGTAAGTTATATAAGGGATTTCCTATCTTCTAAGAATGAAATGTAATGCAGATCAAGGAAATGTAAATTAGAAGAGAGGGGACTGAAATATTCATGGGACAGAATTTGATGAATCTTTGCATTCATTTGAGCTGATTTAATTCTGCTCAGATTTATACAACAGGTCATGATGTTCTTATGAATTTTGAATTGTTAATTAGGTCTCTCCCTCCAAGTCTGAATTCTTAATGGATTGATATATTTTCAAGTTTTTCTAGTCCTAACTGTGAATATGAAGGCAAAATTGTATTGTTTTTACTTCATGTTTTTTTGATCCATGTTTTTATTCACCCTCTCAATCCCATATTTAAAGTGGAGCATATCACTTGTGTTCTCTTTCTTTTATACAAGGGAAATTCTTGCTTTAAAAAACTATAACAGACTCCAAGAGAATGCATAAAGATATTTCAGTTCCCTGAAGCCTGACATTCTCCACAAATATTTCCTAGCACATACTATTTTATGGGTGATGATTTAGCCCTTTTTAAAAAAACCTATTAACATTCACTCATCGTTGTTGCTGTTTTATTATTCCAGTTTAAAATGAAATCTCTAAATGACAAATGTTTAACTCTTGAGGTAATTATTACCAATAATAATAATATGAAAAAGAATCGTTAAGACTTGAGTGTTTATTATGTGCCATGCACTGTTCTAAGTGCTTACACATAATAACTCGTTTAACCTAATCTCTTATATAGCTTACTATTTTTATTATCATTTTACAAATAAAAAACTAAAGTACATAATAGTTAAGTAACTTAACCATTTTTTTTGAACTTAGATCATACAGCTAGTAAGTGGGAGAGCCAGGATTCCAAATTGAGAGCCTGGCTCCAGAGTTCACCATCTGAAGTGCTATGCTATACCACCTTTCATATATCTAGGCTATTTGTTTATATGATCTGTTTGTAAATAGAAATTTCCCTAATTAGATAGTTACTTTATTTTACTTACCTTATTTAATGCTGTTTGTACAAAAACATAAAACTTGATGTTTCACTTTCCTTTTGCTAAGAGTATTGAAGTTAATTTTTTCTGCTTTGATAAAGTACTGCTGGAAACCTATAATTAACCTGAGAGACCACAGTGTTTCACTTTTAAGAAGGAAAACAAGAGGTATATAAATTTTAATACCTGAATGTGGAAATCAGAATTTCACCTTTACTGTTATTCTGTTATTTGCTGTGTTATTTTCTTATATGCCACAAGTACCAATTGGCATTTTGAAAAATGTGGTGTGGTTTTTTTTTCTGTATTTTATTAAAGCCATCGCTCTTTATTTACTTGTTTAATTTTTATTAAATTTTTAGGGGTGACATTGGTTAGTAAAGTTATATAGGTTTCAAAGTATAATTTTCTATAATACATTATCTATATATTGTACTGTGTGTTCACCACCCAGAGTCAGTTCTCCTTCCATCACCATATATTTGACCCCCTCTATCCTCATTTACCACCCCTTTCCCCCATTACTCTCTGGTAACCACTAAACTGTTGTCTGTGTTTATGAGTTTTTGTTTCTTTGTCTTCTTTGTTGCTTTCAGTTTTATATCCCACATATGTTCTTAATTTTTTTGTGTAACTTATTTCACTTCGCATCATAATCTCAAGATCCATCATTGTTGTCGCAAACGGCAGTATTTCATCTTTTTTTAATATTCCATTGTATATACGTATCACATCTTTTTTATCTAGTCATCTATCGAAGGACACTTTGGTTGTTTCATGTCTTGGCCATTGGATAATGCTGCAGTGAACATAGGGGTACATATATCTTCATGGATAAACATTTTCAGATTTTTTTGGGTAGATACCCAGAAGAGGGATTGCTGGGTCATATGGTAATTCTATTCTTAAGTTTTTGAAGAACCACTATGCTGTTTTCCAGTAGTGGCTGTGCCAATTTACATCCCCACCAGCAGTGTATGAGGGTTCCTTTTTCTCCACAGCCTCTCCTATACTTATTATTCCTTGTTTTGTTGATAATAGCCATTCTAACAGGTGTGAGATATCTCATTGTGGTTTTGATTTGCATTTCCCTAATAGCTAATGAAGTTGAGCATCTTTTCATATATCTGTTGGCCATTTGTATGTCTTCTTGGAAGAAGTGTCTGTTGAGGTCCTCTGTCCACTTTTTATTTGGATTGTTTTTTCATTGTTGACTTGTATGAGTTCTTTATATATTTTGGGTATTAGCCCCTTATTGGAGGTGTTGTTTGCAAATATATTCTCTCATTCAGTTGGTTGTCTCTTTGTTTTGTTGATGGTTTCTTTTGCTTTGCAGATCCTTTTTAGTTTGATATAGTCCCAATCATTTATTTTTGCTTTTACTTTCCTTGCTTTTGAGGTCAAATTCATGAAATCTTCTCTGAACCCAAGGGTCGTTAGTTTAGTATCTATGCTTTTTTCTATGCAATTTATTGTTTCAGGTCTTATGTTTAGGTCTTTGATCCATTTTGAGTTAATTTCAGTAAATGGTGACAGAAAGCAGTCTAGTTTTATTCTTTTTCATGTGGCTTTCCAATTTTCCCAGCACTGTTTATTGAAGTCTTTCTTTTCTCTATTGTGTGCTTTTGAGCTCTTATGTTGAAAATTATCTGCCATATATGAGTATATGTAAGTTTATTTCTGGGTTCTCAGTCTATTCCATTGGTCTATGTATCTGTTTTTTGCCAATACCATGCTGTTTGTCACTTTACAGTATAATTGAAGTCAGAGAGTATGATACCTCCAGCCTTGTTCTTTTTTGTTAACATTGTTTTGGCTATTCAGGGTCTTTTGTGATTCCATACAAATCTGATGATTTTTTGTTCTATTTCTTTAAAAAATGCCATGGGGTTTTGATGGGGATTGCATTAAATCTGTATATTGCTTTGGCTAATAGCCATATTAACCATCTTTATCCTTCCAATCCATGAACACTGAATATATTTCCATTTCTTTGTCAAATTTCTTTTAATAATGTTGTATAGTTTTCAGTGTATAGGTTTTTCACATCCTTTGTTAAGTTTATTCCTAGGCATTTTATTCTTTTTGTTGCAATTGCTAAATGAATTGTTTTGTTTTTTTTTATTTCCTTTTCTGAAATTTCATTGTTAGTATATAGGAATGCAATGGATTTTTGTACATTCATTTTGTATTCTGCAACTTTGTTTATTGTTTCTAATAGTGTTTTGATGGAAACTTTAGGGTTTTCTATATAAAGTATCATGTCTTTTGCAAACAGTGACAATTTAACTTTTTTCATTCCCAATTTGGATGCCTTTTGTTTCTTTCTCTTGCCTGATTGCTCTGGCTAGGAATTCTATTACTATGTTAAATAACAGTGGTGACAGGGGGCATCCCTGCTTGTTCCTGATTTTAGAGGAAAAGCTTTCTGTTTTTCTCCATTAAGTATGTTAGCTGAGGGTTTGTTGTATATGGCCTTTATTACATTCAGGTACTTTCCTTCTATAACCATTTTATTAAGTGTTTTAATCATAAATGGATGTTTTATCTTGTCAGATGTTAAAGCCATTACTCTTAAAATGAGCACTCTCATCTGTATTTGAAAAATTGGATCTTGGTTTATTGTAATCAAGATAGTAGAGAAAAAAATGTTTTTGCTACAAACTAAACTATTTGTTCTTTCAAATATTGATTGGTTGTGTGTTAAATGTAGCATCATTTGAATAGGGCTACTCATTATAGTCAGTCTGTAGATGAGCCAAAGTTTAGAATGTAATTAATTACATTACCAAAGTGAACTCAGGAACTGATTCAGCATTTCAAGAAACTTGGACACCTGTTGCCATTTTCTGTTTTATTTTTATTGTCAGTTTTTTTTCATCTTTTCCATCCAAAGGTCTTTAAGTTATTTTAAAACCATTCTCTCATTTTTCTCTCTTATTACAAATTAGCAGTCCTAGCTCTACTGTACACACCACAGTCCTAAGAAAATCTAGCTTTGGTGTCAGAAATATTTTCCAAAGGATTTCCATTTTGAGAGTCTCAGTACTTCACAATTGTATGTAAATGATTGGTAGATATTATAAGTATGCTGAACTGAGTACAAAAAATACTTGTGCATTATGGTTTGCTATACTTCTTAGAGTGAAATAAATAGTACAGGATGAAAAGAGTATGACTTTGGATATAGACTATTTTATATTAGAATATGGACTCTGCTACATACTTGATGGGTAAC
Source organism: Aselliscus stoliczkanus (assembly GCA_033961575.1). Classification (NCBI taxonomy): domain Eukaryota; kingdom Metazoa; phylum Chordata; class Mammalia; order Chiroptera; family Hipposideridae; genus Aselliscus; species Aselliscus stoliczkanus. The sequence goes on from CM066729.1 coordinate 134,641,990, forward strand.
CTTGGACAAGAGACCACTTAACCTTTCTGAATGTCAGTTACCTTCTCAGTAAAATCAGGACAATAAAAAGTATCTGGCTCTGCAAATTACAGCTATGTTGCATGACTTTGAGCTCTGTACTCAATTTGTGAAAGGAGTTAGCTGCTATCATGTATGTTCTTTCTTGGTTTGTGTGAAATGCTACAGAATAGCATACCCTCTGCATAATTGCTCTTTCCATGGTTCTTTCCTTTCTGGTTAGATCAGGTGTAAAAATCTACTCGTGCTATCTCTGTAATGAGCAATTGGCTGGGATTAAATAGCTAGTCCCGAACTGAAGAGAGACCTCTAGTTTGATTTCTCATTATCCGAGCTGTCCTGTGTTCACAGTGATTCATCTCACCCCTGTCATATCAGTCCTAGCCTTAGGCTTATAAACTGCTAAAAGTAAATACTTTTTTACCATGCCTATTAAGCTTCGTTTGAGAAGTATGATAAGGTCAGGTCACAGCCAGTGAAGTTTATTTGTTGAAAACAGTATTTAAAAATCATTTGACATTTGATGGTATTGGTGTGGTACCCAGCTAAATACGCTAACCTAAACTACTTCATCAAATGCCAGCCTCCATGAGGCTAGCTTTTTATTACTAATGTGAATAGGACTTTATGTAGTGCAACATAATTTGCAGGAGACCTGTTTGTAATTGTTATTCTGAACTGATTCTTAGAGTAGTAACTAATCCTCTGAACTCATCTGAGATTGGCTGCCTATATGTTAGTATGGGTGGTAAAGCAACGAATTTGCCATGAAGTTTAAATATATATCCATAAAATGATAGTGAGATATCGTAATGGAAAACCTTAAAGAAATGCTTTGACCACTCCTGAAAAAAAAAAAAAAGAAATGTTTGCTTTTCCTTTTCTTTAAGTAATATGAAATTTTTCTACAATTGTATGTTTCATCTTAGGGAGGTTAAGAATTGAGTTGTTGGGGTTTTTATTTTTTGTTTTATTACCTAGCAGGTAATATATAAAACATTTCTCTGTATTCCTCATTTTCTCTTTCCAGGTATTCAGTGATTTTTTTTATTGCAGATCTTAATTGGTCTTAAATATGTTACTATATTTTGTGATATATATATTTAATTTTGAAGTTTTCGTATAATCAATGTCAATTTTTTCTTTTTCTCATCTTCTGATCAGGATTTCTGGCAGGTACTGACTTAGCAGCATGTGCTTTAAAGGAATTAATATTTCCAAATCCATTATAGTGCTTCAGGGACAAGCAGTTCAGTGCATGCTTATGTCCTTTCCCTGCTCCCTTCAGAGAATGATTCCGTTCCTGTCACTTTAAATTAGCATACTTTATCTTTAATATGACAGTTCAAACACTGCACAAGTCCTTGAGAATATAGTACCTAGATAATTTAAAAGGAAGTTTTAACATTCTGTGTCACACGAAAGATCAAGAAACTGTTCTAATCACTATGTCATATGACGGATACTCAGTTAATTGGGTCATTTAAATAGGCTTAGTTGGCATGCCATGTTCCTAGTTGAACTGTAACAGTAATGGTGAGATAACAACTTCAAGGGAAAAATTAATAGTTTTTTTTCTTTTGAAATTTCTTACATAATAAATACAGATAAGCAGTTGCTTAGTTGCACTTTGCTCAATAAAATGGCTTAAGGGAAAAGAGATGGAACATTTAGAAAGACTTCATTATTTTTCTTTTCTGAGGTAATCAACAACTTGAATCTGGAAATGCTAGCAAGTACATGGAGAAAACAATGAAAAAGAATATAGAGATTGTAGGCTGACAAAGGAGAATTTCAAGAACATGCATAAGAAGTATTTTTTTCTATTTTTTTTTTAAGTTGCAGAAAAGGAGTTTATTAGAGGTAAAAATACATTTTAAAGAAGCAGATGTGGGCCCCAACAGTAGAGAATGGCTCAAGGGCCATTATTAAAAGAGAAAGAACACTCCGAAGAGTTTGGAGCGGGCCGAGCAAAGGAAGCTCAAAAGGCCAGAAGTACTTTTTAAATTGATCTTTGAAGGCTTGGGCTCTTTAATTGTAGCTAATAGATTATTAAAATTTAATAATTTTTAAAAACCATTACTCTTGTATTTCTTAATGAAAATATAAAGTAAACTGAATTAGAACATCTCTTGGTTTAAAATAATTAATGATATAATTAATGTAGAGCACAAAATGCTCATTATTTTCATGGAACATTTTTTCTGTGCTTCCTTGTTTTCAAATTGGGATATATTTTCAGTAATCCCTTTTCCAAACACCAAACCAGTCATCCTGTTATTGTTGTAATAGATTATCTTATCTTTGCCATTAACTACATTCTAATACAAACCAATAAATACTTAAATCATTATGTCAAAATAATTAACTGATAACCCCATTATCAATATTTCTAATCCCAGAGATTCTATTTTGAATAGCTATGGCACAACCATGGTGCTGAGGAGAGTAAGTCAGATGAGATGCTAACACCTATGGTTCTCATTTTCTAATTATGGCAGGACAGTTTGTAGAAGCAGCTGAAAATGCTTCCTCTGCTTTGATAATTGTATGGTGTAAGGTTTAAAGCTTTCAAAAGACCTGCCTCAGATAGGTGTCCATCCTTCCTAGAGAGTGAGAAAAGAGGTGGGAAGTGGTAACCGCCTGGAAGTCTCTGGAATCCTTGGCATGAGTAGTCAGCTACCACTATTGACAAAAGAGCACCAGTCTTCTTTAAACTTTGACTACTGAGAGTAGTATTCTTTGTTGATCAAAATTTTAAAATCGAGTTTTACTGTATTCTTAAGGATATCTTGTTAATAAGTTTTTTATATTAAAAATAATGAACTTTTTTTTTCTCAGAATAAGTAGTAGGGGAATTGTTCACCTATATATTGGGTTCTATAAATATCACATATTTTGGTGACACTAGTATAAGTCCCTTACGTTTCCAAAGGTCAGTGAGCAGTTCCTCTGTAGAAGAGGGCTTTCTCACTTGCTTCCTTCCAGGGATTTGCCCTTTGCATGCTCCGTTCCTATTGCCTGTGGAAAGGCTGGATTCACTTTGTTTTTCTGGTAGCATAGAGTGCTGTTTCTCTGATGCAGCTTATGAATGGTGTCAAATATGTACTATATTGCTGTGAGGAGTACCCATAATGTCTCTTTCCAGTCTCTGAGTTCCACCACTACCGAAGTCTGTTGATTTAACCCATGTATTTGGTTCTCCAGGTTGAAAAAAGAAATAATATTATTAAGAGCTTCCAAGGAAGATGTAGTTACTTGGTTGTCCCAAATATTCAGACTTCTTTTGTGATGTTAAATACGTTTTTATTTTAGATTCTGTTGTGTTTGATTTTGGGGTCAACTGAACCTATTTGATTTATCGTTCTTGATTTGAAAACATAGACATGACTAACCATTACATTTCTAACACCTTCATGTTTAGCTTATCATCATGAAACAAGATTTGATATTCACTTTGACATGAGAGTACTTGGTTCCAGACTAACTTTTTTCCTTATTATTTTAGCAGAAATGTTCTAGCATGTTTTAAGGCTACACAAATAAAATTCTACAAAAGCCACTCAAAACAATTTATTTCTCCTATTCTGGTAAAAATGGGTTCTCAGCCTAAACATCTATTGATAAGTTTTGGTTGTAGAAAATGTGTGAGGAGACTTATTGCTTTGCATATTTGTCTTTGCCATGCTGTGTCTTTAAAAATTTTAAACTTAAATAAAAAGCTTCTCCAATTATGGGGTATTGAGTATAAAGGACCATTACATTTTTGATTTGATGCTCATTTTGTAAATGATTAAAGTATGCATTTGAACAAGTCAAGGCTTAAAATATGATGTGCTCCTACATCATTAGCTAGACTTTCCTCTTCAAGATAACCAAGCTGATACAAGCTGAGCCCCAAAGTTAAATATTTTACAGCAGTGAACTATGTTTTGCTCCAAAAATATTCATTCCCCGTTAACAATTTCAAAAATTACAAACAATATAGATACCTGATGTATTTGTGTGCATGTGGTACAATATAACATGTAATGGTTCATGGCATGGGTTCTGGAGTCAGACCATGACCTGTCCTGCCACTTTATAGTACTGTCACCTTGGGCTACTTATTTAACTTCTCTAAACCTCAGTTTTCCCATCTGTAAAGTATTACAGTAGGATCACCTACCTCATAGAATTGCAGTGGAGACTTAAATAATTCAAGTGTTTAGCACAGTGCCTGGCATAGAATATGCAAAGTATAATTTTTAAATTCTTGAAATGTTTTTAATGGTCAGTGGTGTTCATAGAATAACTATAAATATTTGATTTCAAAATGATTTAAAAATTCATCTTAGGGGGGTGATAGTTACTATAACAGTGTAAATCAGGGGCGTATATGTTGACCCTTAGAGTGAAATGCTCTTAGTTTTGTTCTTCTGATGCATTTTTTGGTAATAATTTTTTCCAAATGGGAGAAGGTGAAATATTATATTAGCATATTTTTCAAAATATATATGTGATAGCCTTTAATAACCCATGTGACTAAAACCAAGACTGCTGTTGAGCTTAGGACAGTTCTTTTCAGCACTGATCAATTTAAGAAGCCAAAGTTCAAAATTAAATTTTTAGATTTAGGTAGCAGATAATCAGTAGTAAAAACATTGATTCTTTCACCTGGAGAAAGAATCTGCACACTTCAAAGCAAGTGTACAGGCTTAATTTGGTAGAAAATAATGGAGTTGGTTATTTTCCCCTTCTAGGGGGTACCCATTACCTCATCAGATACTGAGGACCGAAATCACTTCAAAGAAGTTTTATCATTTCCTTGAAGTTGATGCTATTCCAGTAGACTTTTGAATTTTTATCATTGCTTTAATCAAATCTTCTGCCACTGTTTTTTTTCTTTCAGCATCTTCATTTGTATCCATTTTCTCTATAGCCATGTACTTAATGAAATATGAAAACATTTGGTATTTGCTAGGTATTTGGAGTTGTTTTCAGAGCTAAAGTGGTTAGAATTGAGACTGAAAAGAGAATGGCTTTCTGGCAGAATGAAATTTACAGTATCTTAAGCATTCACCTTCCACAGTTTGTTGCACAGTAATTTATGTTTGTTTGCTTCAAAAGCAATATTGCCTTTGAAAAGACTGTGAGTCAGGAGAAAAATAAATCATAAACTACTCTAAATTAGAAACATCTCACTTTAATTTTTATCTGACATGTCCCAAAATTGAACCTTTTTGTGAATTCAAATATGGGATGGAGGGAAGAAGAATAACACATATTTAAGTGCAACATTTTCTGTTTGATTTGGAATAGTGTGATTGTTTAAGATCAATATCTTACTAAGGCTTTGGCATCTATCTATGCAGCAACTAAATAATGATGTATGAGCATTAATTGCATGGGAAAACTGCTGAATTTTCTCTTTTTAACACTCCAGCCCTCCCTGCCCTAATGCCAACCTGAAGTAGAAATACCATTTATCATTTGGAAATTATATGCCAAAATTGCATCTTCTGGAAGAAGCATGTTATTATCATTAATTTATTATTGAAATAATAATAGATATTTCTTGATGGATTTAGATAGACTTTGAAATGTGTTTTAGCAATATAGAGAAATGTTAATATTAAAACAGTCCAAGTCTTATGAAGTCTTATAAAGACTGACACTTTAATTTAAATAGTAACTGTGTGTTCTATATCAGTTTTTCTGTATACCAGAGATGTTTTGAGGGTCTAGATAATATAGTAGTACCTATTTTGCTGTCATAATCCATTGACATAGTCCTTTTATTTGATAGAAAAAGTTTATTTCGAACCATAGAACTTGAAAAGTGGGACTTAACTACAATAAATAGTGAGATTAAACTCCTAGATATGGTTTTTCTCTTTGACTTCATCCAGTTGAATCCTAGAAGGCAAAATTATTTGCCCTATTTTGATCAACCCTATAACAAATCATTGAGCACAGTGAGTATTAAGGAGTTTGAATCATGTCTGGACATGCCAGTCCCATAGTTCCTGATGGCACCTGCAACTTTATCCACGTTTCATAAGTTTATGTGATTGGTCAGAAACTAGAGTGTGGATGCTTTAGGAATAAAGCCATCCTGGTAAAACAATTAAGGTTATAGACTCACCAAGAAGTGTAGCAAGGCCACATGTATAGGGTATCATTTGCTATAACTTTACTCTTAAGTGTTTCTGTTTATCTGAAAAATAAAACAATTCAGGATGTGGTGCAGTTGGAGATCACTGCCAGGACCCTTATGAGGTTTTTAATTAATTCGCCTTTACTTTACTTCAATAACTTGAATGTTTTTGAGATATTGAGCCTATAGCTATGTTTTAAATTTTGAAACAGTTAAGATCGAAGACCAGGTCATGTAAATGAATTGTAAAACAGTTAAATTTCAGTTTATTTAAGTCAGTGAGAATATTGCTTTGAAATAGTTTGCATAATTTTGTTCTCCTAAAGGAGGAGGTAACATTTGTCAGTAAGTCAAATAGAAATAGTATCCTGATCAGGTAGCCTGCATTCTGCTTTCACAGCCTTAATTTCAGAAATTCACATGATTGGAATAGAGTTTGATATGTAACTTTTAAGATGGATAGAAAAGGATACTTCTGTAAAGTATCTTTAATTAGAATCTCTTTTTAAAATACCCAGTTCTGTTTAATTTTCAGATATACTGGCTTCTTGTGAGAATCTTAGCTCAAGAACTTCAATATGAAACAAGTTTCTCTTAGACCCTTACAATAATTATTTTTACTGAACTGGTATCTTTTTTTTTTAAAATGAAGAAGCTGAATGGTTTTTTCTTTTCTTTTTCTTTTTTTTTAGCTGAGCCATACTGCTACCTGTTGGCAGCTCAGCGGCAGCTCAGCTCAGGCTGGGCATCGAACTGCTATTGCTCAGAGCTCAGCTCGCACTCTTGAGTGAGCTCTTAACCAACTGAGCCACTCCACTAGCCCTAAGAAGTTGAATGTTTTATTATTCAACTTTGTTCTCCTGCAAGGCTATTTATTGCTTTACTTTATAAACATAGCACCAGCAAACGCAGTATATTACAAAATTAAGACAGTATTATTCCTCATCTGACACTGTAATTACTAACAAAAGCTTTTCTCCATTGCCAGTTATTTCCAATGGAAAGATCATTAAGTAAGGGCTGGCCGAGTGGCTCAGTTGGTTAAGCCTAGCCTAAAAAAAAATCATAGAATGTTGTGTAGAAGATGCATATTGTGTTTATCTGCAACAATCAGAAAATTAAGGGATATTTTCTTCCAGTAGCATAGTTGTAGTTTCTTTTTGTTGGTATTACCAAACATTGCTATTTAAAATCTTCTATCCACGTCTAATTCAGGATAACTAATTTAAGATAACTATGCTGGATTAAGTTGTTTCATACTGCTTTCTTCAGGGGGGTTCTGTTTTCACTCCTCAATAGATTTTATGTATTTCTCATATGCTTCTTCACCCATCTTGAGCAGCCAACCATCTTCATAACAAGATTTGTTGACAACTCCTGGGTTTTCTGGAAGAGCTTCATGAATTTCAGTTTCTTCTCATGACAGAGGAGAATAGAGCTTTCACATTTTCCAAAGCACCAAACTCATCTTATTTGTTCAATTTTTCCCAACTTCAGGCAAACTACAGTAAACAACCTCTTCCTGTGCAAAACTGCGGATTCCCACTGTTCCAATACCATTTTCTGTAGTTATCCATTCATGTTCTTCTGTGAATTTATGCACCGAGATCAGATTGGAGCCAGGGCGCAGCGGCCGGACAGTGCCCACCCTCAAGCCCCAGGGTCGTGGTGGGCCGGGTACGACGGGCATCGAGGGGCTCACAGGCTGCAGGCTGCGGTGCCATGCTCGCAGAAGTGCCTGATCTGATACCTTAATGTATTACTTATTCTCACATTATGTGCCCCGAATTGGAATATATTTCTTTTGACTTTAATATACAGAAATTTCTTCCTTTTAGATTGTCTTTTTATATTGAATTTATGATGTATATTTAATTAAATATAAGTCCTTATGGTAGATTTTCCTAGTAAAATTACATATTAACATAAATGTTCATGAGTAACAAAAAGTATAAACAATCACCTGTGGGATAGAGAAAGTGAACATTATTACCAATCTGTTTAGGAGCATTGTTTGCCTTGGATTGTGCCTCCATATCACCTCTGAAGTCTCTGAAATGGTATTTGCTTAGGAAAAAAATGACTTAAAATTTAATCGAAGGTTAAATATTATCCAAAAGATTAAGTGAAGGAACATTTTACTTGACATTTTCAATTTGCAAAATTAAACATTAGTAAGATTTTTGGAGTAAGAAAAAAAAAACAAAAACCTTCCCTTCACTTTCCTTCCCTGCATCTTGATTTTCCATTTTCACCATACTTTGCGGCTTTTAAAAATTTATTCATTATCGGGCTGGCCGAGTGGCGCATTGGTTAAGCGCTGGTTTTGGGATGCCAGCGGCCCCGGTTCGGATCCCACATGAGGGCCAGTGACACTGCCCTCTACAGCTAACAACAGCTCCACCTGGAGCTGGGCTGTGTGAGCCCCGGTGATGGTGTGGGCTGCAGCCCCTGCTGCAGTGGGCTGCCATAGGCTACAGTGAGTGGCCCGCAGCCAGCGTAAGTGGCTGGCAGCCAGGCGTGAGCTGCCAATAGCCGCGGTGAGCGACATCTAGAGGCCAGCGACCGATCTGCCTCATCCGGGAAGAGCGCAATGACGATACCAACAGTGAAGCAACATCCTCCGCAACTAAACTGAAGAACAAAAAGACAGCAACTTGACTGTTCCCCTTCCCCGATTCCCCAACGCTGTTCCCCTCCGCCAATTCCCCAATAAAATCTTTAAAAAAAAAAGATCTTCAAAAGAAAATGGGCTACTCAAATCAAAAAATATTATAGAAGAGTAGATCCACACTTATATGGTAAATTGATTTTTAACAAATGGTTTAGAAACTGTCCATCTTTTAAAAAAATAAAACTTACCCCTTACCTCACTATAAACGAAGTTGACCTGAAATAAATCATAGACCTAAATGTAGAATCTATAAGGATTCTAAAAGAAGATAATATAAAAGAATATTTTTATGCACTGGAGATAGGCAAAAACTTACTAGACAGCATATAGAAAGCAATAACCATAAAGGAAAAAATTGATAAATTAGACTTCACAAAAATTAAAAACTTCTGATCATCAAAATAGAAATATTTTTAATAAATATATTTTACTATATTTGTTATCTATTGCTGAGTAACAAATCCAAAACTTAGTGGCTTAAAACAATAATAATCATCTCTTGTCTTGTGCGTTCTGTGAATAAGGAATTTGGGAGCAGTTTGGCTAGATGGTTCTGGTTCAGGCTTTTACATGTGGTTGCACTCAGATTTCGGCTAGAACCTTAGTCACCCGTCCTGTCTGAGGGTGGAAGATTCAATTCTAAGGTATACACCCAAAGTGTATAGTCAGATAGTCAAACAAATATTTGTACATAAATGTGCATAGTAGCACTAGATGAAAACAATCCATATATCCTTCACTGGATCAATGAATAAGCAAGTTGTGGTATGTAAACAGTGGAATATTGTTTGGCAATAAAAAGGAAGGAAGTATTGATTGATACTACAACATGGATGAAAGAAAAATTAAGTTACTTGAAAGAAGCCACACCATATTATATAGTTAAAATGGTGAATTTTATGGCATGTGAATTTTGTCACAGTCAAAAATAAACCTCAATGGAAAAAATAAAGAAAAGCAAAGAAAGCTGTTCTGGATTAATGGAGGTTAAAAAGACGCGACAGCTTAATGCCTTTTATGATTGTGGATTGCATCCTGGACTGGCGGGGAAATAGTGATAAAGGAAATTTTTGGGACAATTGACTAAATTTGAAAGTAGACTGTAGATTAGATAGTAGTATGTGTCAGCATTCAGTATTTTGGTTTTATTAAATTTATGCTGTGGTATGTAAGAGAAAATCTTTGTAGAAAATATATACTGAAGAGTTTAAGTGTATAGGGGCATATGACTTCAACTTTCAAAATAGTACAAAAGAAAATATATACAGTAAAATCTTGGATTGCGAGTAACTTGGTTTGCGAGTATTCTGCAAGGCAAGCAAACATTTCTAATACATTTTAACTTGGTAAACAAGTGATGTCTTGCAATGCACGTAGTTTGTTTCCGGAACGAATTATGCTCGCAAACCAAGGTATAACGGTGTAATGATTAAATCAAATAGGGTAATGTGTAAGCTATTGGTGACTGAGTAAAAAGTATACAAGAGTTCCTTATATGGACCTTTCTACTTTTCTAAGTTGAAATTATGTCAAAATTAAAAGCCAGTAATAAAACTGGATTTGTCTTATTATCTTCTGAGCAGCAGCATTGACCAGATAATTATTAGAGGAAATAGTGTTAGATGTTGGCCCAGCTGCCTCATTTTACTCTGTCCTTAGACTTTTATCTCTCTCTCAACTTCTGGATCCAACACATTATTTTATTTTATTATAGCATTCTCTCCATAAGACTATTACATAATTAATATGAAGTACCCAGCTTCTGTACACATTTATTATTCTGGCTAGTGGTGGTATGCCTTTGGTAACCAGTTCTCATTTTGTGTATTTTTTCTTATTCACATGCTTTACTTTTGCAATATTTTAGATATTGTAAAAAATTTAACCATTTATTTCTTTTATCTTGAGAAATTCAAATAGTACCTTCCCAGTGAAAAGCTTTGCCGCTCTTGTTCTCATCCAATAGTTTTTTTTTGCCTGAAATTTGTGTTTAATCTCTTGGTAGAAGATCAAGTGTGGTATGAGACCCAACCTTAATTTGAACATATTGGACTAGGTTGTTTTGGGCCCAGAGAAGTAATCCCTAAATACCGTCAAGCAGCACCATGTTTTCTGTCTACCACAAACAAATCAGAGAAACCCTTTCCCAGGTAGACTCTGCCGTCGAAACCTCATACTGCTTTGTCGACATTCAACTTTGGCTTTTTACCTTTGCATGATTACTGTTTCATATAAAATAACAAATATCCAGTAAAGCCTCTTTTGAATGAATTTACTAAGAAGATCATGATAAATCACGTGGTATTTGTGTTTCCAATTGGTTAACCAGTTTTCTTTCCTTTGTGGTATATGATGGGATCTTCGCTAGACAGAGGTAACCTGTTGGATAGCTGTGTACTGGATGCTGGTGTGGTGCTTGTTGGTTTAGTTCTCATGGTACTCCTCCCAAGGTTATGTTTGCAATGCTGCTTATTATTTTGCACTTGCATGACATTGTTACCTTGATTGCGCTTTGTTGGTATGGGTTCTCGAAACCTCCTGTTTCTTTCTTTGGTGCCCAGAATAATCCCCTGAATATCTTTGGTTGGCCCAGAACTTACAGAAATTAGTTTCAAGTCTAACTTTTTGGTGGATCCTTTTCAGTTTTTGAAAATATCTTCAGTGTCATCACTGAGTTTATAATTTGGCTAGGAATTCAGAAAACAGGATAGGGTTGCTTAAACACCCAGGAAGAAACCACTTGCCAGATAGCCCATTACTGAAGCTGAGGAATAACTCTCTTTGTGAGCTTTCTAGATAAACGAAAAGGAATATGTACTTAGAGTAAAAGCTAAGTTTTGGGCAAGTTTCATCAAATAGCTGAAATTTAGGAGCTCCCACCCAGGTAACAGTAAACATATTAAATTAAACTATGCCTATAGCTTGGCATGCATGTCTGATCTACCATTATATTTTAGAGTTGCTGTTTATTCTGCAAACTGTTTTGCATTCCAAAACTAACATTCTTGGGGGTCATAAGGGAAAGTTAAAATTAGTATTTCAGAAATTAGTTTTCCGAGCATTTGTGTGGATCTCGGAAATGTTGCCTACCTCCTCATTTCTAATCACTAGTAGTATAGTTTTCTTGGACAATTAGAAAACTAAATTTCATGTTAGTTTTTTATTTGTCTCTTTTTTTCTACCTTACATACTTCTATAGAAGTATAGATTGTTTTTAAAACTAAGAAACAAAACTAGACCAGAAGTGGACCTATATATGTTAAATGGCAGGAGTTCATGAAATAGAAATTATTTTGTAGTATTCATATTAAGCCAGTGTTAAAACAAACAAAAATCATCTTTTGTCTTATTTTAATCTCGAAAACTGTAAAGGATCCATTAATGGAATGGCCATCAGAGAAGTGATTGTTGTAAATACCATAGAACTGTCAGAGAAATGATGATCCATCTTTAACTATTTATGTTCTTATTCTGTTATGTCTTCTTTTTATTTTTTGGTGGGACCCATACATTTAATAGAAAATTGCCCAGGAACGAGAAAAATTTGCTGATGAAGGCAGTATATTTTATACTCTTGGAGAATGTGGACTCATATCCTTTTCAGACTACATTTTCCTTACAACTGTTCTTTCTAGTAAGTATAAACTTTTCTTTTTATTCATTTATATGGACCATACAGAACTATAGAATTAAATTGATTAGAGGAGGAAACAAAATGTTCGTAGTTAATTGATTGTAAGTTACATAAAATTTCATTATTTTGAATTCCCTATAACTTGTGTGTAGAACCACCTGAGAAAGAGAAAAACTAAAGTAACAGGGTAAAGTTTAAAAAAAAAAAAAGGCAACTATGAAGTCACATCTACCTTTAACTGTGTGAAGCTCTGTATTTTGACACGATAAGTTATATATTGCCTGTTCCTATACAAGCTTCTACTTCCCCCAAGAAAACACATATTGATCTATCATTTCCTTCACTAAAACAGAAAATTGGTTTAGTTCTAATTGTGTTGAATATTCGTTTTTGAATCTTGGAGGATTACCATTTAAGACACGGAAGTCAAATTTGACTCATGTAGAATACTGATGAATTTCTGCTTTTTTTAAGCTAGACAATTTCATTGATTAGTATGCTACTCTTAAGTGTTTATTTTATTTCCCTTTAGTGTAATGTTTTTAACTATTGTGAAAAACAAAACAAAATGTATGTTTTTAGCTCTCTGTGTATACTCACTCTATTAAAATCTAAATTGAACCAAAGAGATCTGATTTGTATATTTGAAACAGGTGATTCTCAATTTTTTTCCATCTGGGACATCTCAAACAAAAATAATCATCTCTTTGTTTCCATCTCAAGGCTACTCATCTGTAAAGATAAAACTATAAAACAGTTTTTAACCAATGACATACACATTTTTTGCAATAGCTATGACCACTTTCACCCTTCTTCCCTCTGACTGACAGGAAAATGAAGAAATATAGACTAATATGCCTTACAGCGGTCTTTGGGGTACCAAAGTATCTGAATAAATTTGTGTGGTGGGCCAGTGCTCTAGCACTGTAAATACACATTCATTTGTTATGAAGATCCAAAAATAGTAAACTAATTAAAGGCACATGTATGATCTTAAATTGCATAGTGTTAGAGTTAGTTATTATTTTGGTAGGGCATGGGTTTTCTAAACAAGCTTCAGCTCAAATCCTGGCCCCACCACTTCTTAGCTTTGTGATTAGGGGCAAGTCAGTGAACTTGTTCTTCTGTTTTATCTGTAAAATGAAAGAGCAATAATATGAAACCCAAATGATTTATTTGAGGATTAGGAAATCATGAATATAAATAATACCTAGTTTGGTGCCTAGTACTTAGTAGGTATGCAATCTAGGTTTTTATTCTTCATGTCCTGTCACAACATATTATTTCATATCTAATTTTTAAAAATCTGTAAGTCTTGTCATTGAATTGTTGGAGATTTTTAAAACTTTTTTTGTGACTTTGGATAGAATTTACATTAAATAAACATAATGTGGCAGAAAGAGTACTACACCAAATGAAAGACCAACTTGGAGCGCTGCACTGATATATTATATGCACTGTGGAAATAGTCCTGGTAAATATTTGTTGAGCTGAAATGAGATTTTAACTTGTATCCACCACTTAGTCCTATTACCTTCATTTCATCTTTCTCAGTGTCAGAAGGACAACAGAGCAGAACCTTCAGAATACCTGGCGCATTTTGTAACTCCCTTAATTCAACCATTTAAAAGCAGGTTAAAAAAACAAAAAGAAAGTCACATTGATCTTTGTACCTGGAAACCCCTCCAAGTAGTTCTGCTCGTCCTGGCACGTTTACTTCTTGGTGCTTAGTTCATAGCTTAGACATTGCGAGTGATTTACAAAAGTGCTTAATATCACAGTGTCATGTACTTCCTGTTTTTGTCAAAGATGAGAAAATATAAGAATACGATTTGAAGATTTTTCTCTTTATCACTGGTTTAAAGTATTTTGATTATTATATGCCTTCAGTGTTTCTCATCCTTAATACTATTGATGTTTTGGAAGGATGCTTCATTGTTGTAGGGCTGTCCTGTGCATGTAGGATGTTTAGCAGCATCCCTGGCTTCCGCCTTCTGGAAGCCAGAAGCATATCCCCTGCCCTCCCCCTGATGTGACAACCAAAAATGTCTTCAGGATTTGCCAAATGTCCCCCAAGTGTGGAGATGGGGAGGTTTTCTATCATCCCTGGTAGAAAACCATGTACTAATATAGTGTGTGGCAGGTTGGTTCTTTTGTTTTGATTTGGTTTGGTTTGGGTTTTTGTATTATTATGTGCCTTGATGTATTATTCTTCATGTTTCTTGTCTTGGTGCCCTATGAACTTTGGGGATGTGGGGTTTATAGTTTCCATCCAATTTGGAAAAATTTCAGCCATTATTTCTTCAAATACTTCTTTGCTTCTCCTTCTTCTCCTTTGGGGACTCCAATTACACGTATAGTTTCCTCACATCAACCCCATAATGTTTGTACTATTATTATCTTCATTTTACAGATGAGGAAACTGAGGCCTACAGAGGGCTACGTATAAAGAAGTTGCCCTAAGCCCCACAGTAAATAGGTGATTCAGGAGCATCTGGGCGCCTGTTGCTTGATTTTACTCTTGTGGTCACATTTTAAGCAATGATAAGCTATAACTTAGTATAATGCCTCTTCTTCTTCTAATACTGGCCAATGGAAAGGCTAGTCATAAACTCTTCTGTGGTAGGTAATGAACAGTTCAACCATCCTTGCATTCTGAATGTTGCACACTGTATTGTCCATTTAATGTAACAAGCCATGAGGGGAAATGTGCCACAGAAATTACACCAAGATCAGTTCTTTCCTATGTCCAAATTGCTTCTAGGACGATAGGAAATAAGACACTCAGTGGATGAACTTCCTTGTGGTCACAAGGGATCATTACAGTCTAGATGCACTAAGTAGTTCCCAAGTCATCCTGCAAGAAGAGAAAATGCAATTGTTGAAACACCAAAAGCTTGGTTAAGAAGTGGCTTGCGACTAGGGAAAGTGCTTTAGTGTATTCGTTAACCTGTTATTCTGGTGGAAACGGGCCATCCTTGAGATTTCCAATGGAAAATCAGCCAGAACAATGTGAATGGCAGCCCAGATAATGCAGGACTGTCATATTTCTGATTAGCTGATATTTTCCAAATTTAATTCACTCAGTGGTGTTCAAGAAATTGCCATCATTTCGAGAATATGAACCCTCTGTCCAAATAGATTGACATTTGGAACTTCAAAGTACTGGGTTGTCTGAAAAGTCATGACGTATTTTTTCTATGTTTTTCATTGCAAAAGTGCTTCATGACTTTTCCAACAACCTAATACTTTTGAAACTATACTGTGTTGTCTAAAATAAAATTTGACAATAGTATATAGTAAATCATTCAATTCCTTTCTCAATGTATAATTACCTCTCCTCAAAATAAAAGAAAGCTGCTTTTCTAAAATACGTTATGCAATATAACTTCTCCCATTAAATAGAGTTAATTCTTTTTCTTTAAACATTTTAGAAGTTTGATTTTTAATTAAACAATTATTTCTTGAATACACACCCAGAATAACAACAAATTTGGCAACAATATCCGGTACTTATAGTAATCAATCAGTGACCTAAATTTCTCACTCTTCTCTATGTAGCTTTGAATCGGAGGCCATCTTTGGCCAACCTAAAATTTTAATCTCTCTCTCTCTCTCTCTCTCTCTCTCTCTCTCTCTCTCTCTCACACACACACCCACACAGAGACACATACTTACACATACATACCTCCTGAACCTCTTTCCTACTTTGTTTTTTCCTCCTTGGCATTTATCACTGTTTAACATTCTATATGGTTGACTTTTTATCTTGTTCATTATTACCTAGAATGTAAACTACATGACAGAGATTGCAGGTTTGTGATGATATTCACTACAAATTTGTACTGATATTCACTGCAAATTTGTACTGATATTCACTGCAAATATATCTACTTTATAGAAAGCATTGTGGCAAGGTAACAAGGCAGGAATATAAAACTTTTTTTTCAATTTTCTCCAAAAGGAAGTTTAACAAACATAAGACTTGACTTTGCTATTTATATCCTAAATTGAAAACAATCCTTGTAGTCGTTGATATCTTCAAGTCAACAGCCAGTACCAGTGGAATGTAGGAAACATGTTTTTAAATTAATGTATTTCCAAACAAGCTTGGGTTCTTATCATTCAGAATTCATATATTTGTATCCCCCCTTATTCCTAACTCATACATCCTATTGCTTTATATCCCATCTCTCCGATCAGGTATGATGGATTGGCTTGAAGAATTTTCAACATGAGATATAGCGTCTGACTTAAGTAGAATATTAAGTATTTACTATATAAGTACTCATTAGTAAAATAAATTCAGATTCATTCTAGGCAAGGTGAAGAAACTCTTAATAATTATTATTATTATTAAATAACTTCCAAAGAGCCTCTGATCCTTACAGTAGGTTAATAGGATTTGAATGAAAATACCAAAGGATGGTTGTTAATTCTTAGCAGTAACCAACTGCCACATTAGCTGATGGCCTTAAATCTTATAATGGAAATCAGAGATTTATCTCCATAACTAGGTGCAGAAAAGTGTCATTAAGATTTCGGGCCGGCTGAGTGGCGCGGTGGTCAAGCGCTGGCTTGGGAAGCCAGCAGCCCTGGTTCGGTCCCACATATGAGGGCCAGTGACACTGCCCTCAAAAAAAAAAATAATAATAATAATAATAAAAAAGATTTATCTAGAATGCTATATTATTTATTGATTTGTATCATTCTTATTGAAGCTAAGATTCACTAGATAATGACAATATAACTTAGAATCTGGATCTTGACCATTGAGAGTTATGAAATATTCATTTTGTGCTTTGTCTTCATATGTGTTCTAACTAAAGTTATTCACACTGTGGGGTAATAACATGAAAACAATTCCAGGTAGCTTAAAGAGGCAATAATAAAATAATTATGAAAGTTGAATATTAAGCATCTTCCTTACTATTTACTGTTAATATTTGAAAAGCCACCAGAAAAATCTGAAGCAAAAAAATTCTTCGGCATGCTTAGTACCTATGAACTGACCTAATGAAAGTCTGGCATAATTCAGTGTATTCTGAGTTTGATTCCCTCTTTAGATTTCAAGGACTCAATGGAGAAATTGAATTAAGTGGGTTTTCACTATAACAGGAGATGATTTACTGACAATTAAACCACATCTTCATTGTGAATCATCTTTCTCACAAACCTTTTAAGAAATTAAAACAGCATTCAAGTGAAAGTTGATAATATTTTATTTCTCTTGCCATACTGAAGTCAAGAGCAGATCTCAAAGTGTATATGACTTGGAGATAGTGGTGTTGATCAGTGCCATTCCATCTAATGAAAATGTTGTAGAAGTTATAGATGAAAATAAGTTTTTCAGGTTGACTGATCTATTGAAAAATATGGGCAAGACAGCTTATTGAGATCTATCAACGGATGTAAGGCAGTTATAAATGTTTTTTATTGAGACATCAGAGTTGAGGAAATTATAGAGAAAATTTGGTTCGGCTATTATCTATGTAATTTTTTTGTGTCTAGGATTATCTGCCATTACTAAATTTATATTATGAAGAATAAGACAAAGCAGATGAAAGGCTGATTTGATTACATGTTATTTTAGCCTGTAAGAGGTGCTTAGAATTTCAGAAATATTTGCAGTCAGGTGCTACATAATGTTTCAGTCAATGACAGACTGCATATACGAGGTGTGATCAAACAATACGGTGAATGTTTAAATAAAAACAAATTTATTACAGTAAGACACATTGTCATTAATCCCCCTCAAAATACTCGCCCTTGCTTCAAACACACTAATCCTATTGTTCTTGTCACTTTCTGAAGCAAGTCCTCTTTGGAGTGTCTTTGGAAGTCCTCTTTGGAGTGTCTTTAGTTGAGCTGTCATGGCTGCCTGGGTGTCCTAAATCAATTCAAAATGTGTACCTTTCATGGTCATTTTGACTTTGGGGAAGAGCCAGAAGTCTCATGGTGCCAGATCCGATGAATAAGATGGATGACGATACACCATAATGTTTTTATTTGACAGAAATTGCCATATACCACAAGCGATGTGTGACACGGAGCCATTCTGTTGTGATCACAAAATACCGTAAATGGTGCTGCCAAGTTCCATCCAGTGGAAATGCAGGGATCTTCAATATGGGAAGCAGTGCCTACCTTAGTAACAGTGTGACAAGTTTCAGCTTGTTCGGTGCAGTGAGTCCGGTATGAGCTACAGTTGAGATGAGGTGTGTTTTAAAGTGTGCTGTAATTCACGGATCACGAACAATGCATTAACATGAAATGGGCAAACGATTTCATCCTCCATCATGACAACACTCCATGTTACACATCGCTTCTGGTACGGCAGTTTCTGTCAAAAAACATTACAGAGTGGCTCAGTTGGTTAAGAGCTCTCTCAAGAGTGCGAGCCGACCTCTGAGCAACAGCAGTTCTATGCCCAGCCCGAGCTGAGCTGCCGCTGAGCTGCCAACAGGTGGCAGGATGGCTCAGCTAAAAAAACAAAACAAAAACATTACAGTGTCTTCATCCACCTTATTCACCATGCAACTTCTGGCTCTTCCCCTGTCACGTCCTGCGTGGCAAGGGCAAGTGGGACACGAGAGGGGCGACGCAGATTAAGGAAAAACAAGAGACAGAAGAAAGATAAGAGCGAGACCAAGGGACTCAGCCAAAGACGACTGAGCCCAAGGGACTCAGCCAAAGAAGACTGAGCCCTGAATTGGGTCAGCGCATAGCATTTATTGAGAATTTTCAAGGATGCAAACTGCAACAAATCATTAACGGTGGTTTGTAGTTCTCAGGATTTACACAGTCTTTTACTCCCCTGTAAGTGCTCTCTCCAGGGTGCACTGTGACTTACTCTTCCATTAAAGGATTTATCTTGTTTTACACTATGATAACCTCTGAGACTCAGACCCAGTCTCTGCCTATCATCCAAAGAATGTTTACCATGACTACCTAGCCATTATCCCAAATTCCAGCAGCTAGACTCTCAGGGAGTATACTTGAATTATTACTAAAAGACTAGCTTTTACCTTGTTTTAGGGTAAAAGCATCTAAACTTTTATTCCTATGTAAATACAAAACCTAGCAATTAAAGGGGTCTCACACCACTCTATCTTACAGAGGGCTGTATCTGTTTCTTAGTTAAAGCTTCAGCATCTGTTGCTGTAACAAGGCACTAAACGAAGGAATTTACACAAGGCTGTTAATATAACTCATGGTCAGCAAGCTGCCTGGAACTCTCATGGCCTGGAGACCTTTGGCCTCTGAGGAGACTTTTCACAGCAGAGCCCTTAGGCAAATGCATCAGCTTCTCACAGGCCTGAGTTTGTCAGAGGTCTGTGCCTCAGTTTCCAAGGGGCTTGAGTCCCCAATATCTCAGTTCAGGGGTTCCCCACGGAACTACCGCCTGGCTTGGGTTGTCTCCCCTCTTTTAGGAGATCTTACCCATCATTGGCTGCGTAGTTAGCTCATTGGGGTACCACAGGAACATGTCACAAGTGTAGTGAATATATTGTCTCCTATAGAAGAAAAGGCACATGGGTTCACAGAGGCAGGAGATATTACATGACCAACCATAAGGCAGCACCCCTAATATCCAGTGCTGAGCAGGGCAATGTGGCCTTGTCAGACACTGGGGTGCTGTCAGCTTCCCACATTCCCCAAAGTCAAAATGACCATGAAAGGTAAATGTTTTGAATTGATTTAGGACATCAAGGCAGCCACGACAGCGCAACTAAAGACACTCTCTAAAAACGACTTCCAGAACTGCTTCAGAAAGGGGCAAGAATGATGGGATAAGGGTGTTCGAAGCAAAGGGGAGTATTTTGAGGAGGATTAATGGCAATGTGTCTTTTACTGTAATAAATTTGTTTTTATGTAAACATTCACCATATTGTTTGATCACAGTTCGTACAACAGTGGTATACCATATAGCCTAGGTGTCTAATAGACTATACCATCTAGGTTTGCGAAAGTGTACTCTGTGATGGTCACACAATTGCCTAACAACACATTTCTCAGACCGTATCCCTTTTGTTAAGCAGTGCATGACTGTTTGTATGCTGTAAGTACAAAAGTGTCTTGTGTTGTTTATCAGTAAGTTCTTTTTCTAGCATACCTTGTTCTTATGATTAATTCATTGATTTTATAATAATGCAGCTTCTGTCAAAATATAAGATAATGCTTTTAAATATTTCAAATATTTATGATGTTAAATTCATTTTTAGCCAGATATATTTAAGAAACCATACCATTTTAGTAGCCCCCACTGTTATAGAAAGTTGAAGTATTTACATCTTTTGTATCAACAACCACTCAAGAATTTAATTGAGATGAGCAAGAAATAAGCAGTGTTTGTGTTTAACTCTCGCATATCTGCTTGCGACTATACTAGAAGTTTTAAATATTTTTTAATCCGCAAAAGGAAGTTTATCTTTGGGGAACAATTGCTTGAGGTTTGTTCTGAGAGTTCACAAATCCAAGGGGAGAACTGAGACTAAAGAAGCAAATTGTGGCTTCTAACAAAAATAAGATCTAAATGTATTTCGACTGTATCTTGAGGAAGATTTCATAATTTTATACCCAGGAGGGAACCAGTTGTCCTTATTAGCATTTTCATACTTGTGTTTTATTTGAATCGATCCATTTTCATGGTTTTGAAAATTCTAATATTCCAATAATTCTAATAGAATTCTGATGTTGACTTCAAATGTTATAGAAATCTGGTTAGGGACATATGATTTCTGTAGCTCCGCCCTTTCAATACCAGTAGTCAAGGTGGCGATATGCTCTAAAAAGAAAAAGTATTGAATGAGGTGGATGGGAATGGTTTCTGTATGCTATATGAGCAGATGCTGCCACCAAAATTATGTCTGCATGCACTTTGTCCTCTGTTGAATGGCTTATGTTGGCCTGTAAAGTTTTCTCCTACTTTTCTGTGGAGTCAGTTCTCTATGATGTCTGAGATTCAGACGGGAGCTCAAGAAAGGAGGAAGAGATCTGCCCTTGGCTCTGCTTCTCTATTCCTTGGGCTCTCAAGCCAGAAGGCCTAACAGGGGAAGCGTTTGTAAATCCCTCAAATGCTTCCCTCTTTCTTAGGCCTAATTTATGGGAGAAAGTTAAGGAGTTGATGGAGCAAGAAAAATAAAATTTCAAAATAGGCTAAATGGTATACCTTCTAAAAGTACCCTAGCCTATAAAATTATTTCTTTTTCTCCCTTCACTCTTCAAATCACAATTATCTTTCTCCAGGCATATCTCAGATAGGATTTTACTTTTTTGAAACGAACATCAGTATTTTTTTTAAATTTACATTAAATTGCAAAGAATTACGTTGCCTTGTAACAACAGCTCCAGAGATATTTGCATGAAGATGCTTGTTACTTCAAAAGAATCACTAACTGATGAAAGTTTAGGCAGTGGATATGGTATCATTAAATAATATCTTGAAGTAGAACCTTTGTCATATGGTTTTGAATCCCCAAAGTACCTGACATTGTATCCTCCTACTAATGGTATTCATTCTAAAAGTATTTGAATGAAAGGCTATTTGGGATGGAGACCTAGTCCATCTTTATACCCTTTTAGCTTTATACCTCAGTTTAGCTTTCTGCCATAGTCTTGCCTTTATTTCCCTAGAACAGATGATAGAAACTTTCCCAGCCTCTTATAATTCTTCTGACTTCTGTCATATCCTCCTCAGGCTCCACCCTATCGTGTTTTTGTTCTGTTAATGGTTGGCATGGATCTGTAGGAGTTCTGCCCTCAATAATTGATGATGTTTAAAGATCTTTGTTTATGGTCTCTAAGCCCCATTTTTTCACATGCCTCTTAGAAGCTGGGCTGGAATCAAATGTATCAGACCATATATATAGCTTACCTTTCCCTAAAACCCACAACTTAATAGCGTTTGGTTATGCTTAGGCTTCGTTATGTGTTGCTTACCTGTTTCTGGAACAGCTTTAGAAAGTGTTTATTTGTTGTGTTAGGGAATTGGAGGGTACAAAAAAGAAATCAAGGCTAGAAATAGTGGCATTCATGGAATGGTTTGCCTAATCACTACCCCTTCTCAGCACAGTGTCAGGCATATAATAAACATTCCATGTATATTTGTAAATAAGCATTTTTCTGAATAGTTATTTTAATATACATACTAAAATTTTATATTGCTCCAGATACCCTTAGTATCCTGCCTAGTATTTAAAACTGTTTCAAAATTGTATTCTCTGTGTATATATATACATGCTGAAAGGTAGAAATTTATTATAATAGCTAAATTTTTCTATTTGGACACTAAACAGAAAACCCAAATAATTTTGGGGTGATTGCCAAACCTTGTTACATGTAAAGAGAGTCCTTCAATTTAATGTAGATAGACTAACAAATATCCAAGCTCTTTATTAAAACAGCCTAATTCTGAGTGTCTGTGCAGGAAGTTGTATCTAGGCATAAGCTGCCACTTTGGCTATTATTGAGCACATGGAATGGAATGAAACCACACAGAATTAAGTGAAAGTCAAGCAGGTGATTATTTTTTTAGATCTCTGAAGATAGAGGTGGGTGTCCATCACACAGGTAAATGTAATTTGGGCATAAAAATTGTAACATACATTTGAAGAAAATGTAGTCCTGAAGTAGAATGTGACCTTAATGCAAGGGTAAAGTGCTGGCATTCCTTTTAGAATCTCTCTCCAAGGAACTCTTGGGGAATCCAAGCTTTTTGACATCTCTGGCATTGAATACTCTTCCTGTAGCACAACTGTCAAATAAGAATGTAAGGAAGAGCAATTTAAATGAAAGACTATTTCTGGCAGCTCACTGAAGGTCATCAGTAACTAGGGTGAGGCTACAACTCAAAGATTGGTTATATACTATGAGCTAGAACTATCAGCTATTTTTTCCTTTAGGTGTGAAATTTATTTATTTATTTATTTTTTTAGACTCAGTAATGAAATGTATTTTCTGGAAAAAAAATGTAAATGAAAGAAAAGCAGTACTTAGAAGGAATAGTATTTAGCAGAAGCCTTGCTAAAGGAATTCAAAAAAATTCCATTGTCTTCTTATGAAGTATTTAAACTCAGGTTCTCGACATGTAGTGTTTTATATTTTTTAGGAAACTTTGCCAACTGACATGAAGTAAATAAATCACACTGACATGCAATAAAGAATGGGTTCTCTTTGTAGCCATTGTAGAGTCTATACCTAATAACAATAAGCTCATAGTAACTGTCTCATGTAGTTTCTTTCCTTGTCTTAGAATTTCCAAATAAAAACAAGACTAAGTCACTCTGAATTTTAATTTTGTTCTAAGAATATATATTTAATTTCTAAGTGTTTTTTTCTTATGATCAGAATTGTTAGAGTAGAAACATGGATCTTCTAACCAGATCCTTCCCATAAGTACTGTTAGGACAGCCACGTAACTCCTTAACTCCCCCCTCCTGTTTTAATGGGGTCCTGGCTCCCCTGTGACTGACTGTAGACCAGTAAATCACAGCTTATGGGTTTGGCTAAGAGCTCTACGAAGTGTAGGTATCATGGCTGGGTCTTGCATCTTGGGCAGCTTTCCACCCTAAGGTCTGCCCTCCAGTTAAACTAGCTTAGTTGGTTAAACTTGGGCTTGGTCCTCAAAACTACATGAAGTAAATGAAGTCTCTCCTAAATTTAGATCATTCTCAAAGGCCTAAAGGGCACCCAGAGACTGGAAGAAAGATTAGAGTTAATTACTTCTTTTAAGGGGCAATTTAGTTATTCCTTCTCTCATTTGACTGCAAAATCCACAGTGTACCTAAACCCATTTGTATCAGAATTGACTATTGGAATGACACTTAAATTTAATTGCTTGTATAACATTGGTGAGAGCATAAATTATTTACCCTTTGGCCCAGCAGTTCCATTTTTACAAGTTTAGGCTAATAAAATGATTATATGTATAATGATTTTGATGGTCACAAAAAAATTGAAAACAACTCAAATATCAAACAGATGGCTGAACAAAGTACTATAAATCTATGCAATGAAATTCAATACAGCACTTAATGTTTGTAATGCAGAGAGATTTATTAGATAGAAAAGTGTTCACAATATATTGATGAGTCAAAACATATTATTCCATTTTGGGAAAAGAAAAATTTGTGTGTGTGTGTGTTAGAAAATAGTATGGATATTTGTATTTCTGGTCTGTCTGCAAATCCTGTCAGCTCTACCTTGAAATAATCCAGAATACTACCCTTTTTCACTCCATTGTCTAAGAAACTCTCATATCTCTCTCGGATTATTTCAATACCTTCCTAGTCGGTCACCATTCTTTCACACTTGCTTCTCTATGATACATTCTCAACACAGCAGCCAGATGGTCTTGTTAAATTTAAACAAGATCATGTCATTCCTCTGTTTAGAAGCCCCAAAGGCTTCTAATGTCTCTCAGAGTAAAAGCCAAAGTCTTAATTTTTTTTTTTTTAAGATTTTATTGGGGAATTGGTAGAGGGGAACAGCGTTGGGGAATCGGGGAAGGGGAACAGACAAGTTGCCATCTTCTTGTTCTTCAGTTTAGTTGCGGAGGATGTTGCTTCACTGTTGGTATCGTCATTGCGCTCTTCCCGGATGAGGCAGATCGGTCGCTGGCCTCTGGATGTCGCTCATCGCAGCTATTGGCAGCTCACGCTTAAAGCCAAAGTCTTTACAGTTGCCTACAAGTCCCTATGTTTGTCCCCCACCACCATACTTTTTAAGGAAAATATAAATATCAGTGGGCACTAGGATTCTCTGCGTTTACTATTTTTTCTTTTAACAGCAGTGAAAACAAGAATAGCTATTCTATTTATTGCTAATTAACAATAATAGTTAAAGATGTTTGGATGGTAGGCATAGTTTATTATCTTTCTAATGGTCTAATGGTTTTGAAACTTTTTTTTTTACACCTCATAAAATTAATTGCTTTTAGTGTTTGCAAAGCCTGTCTTTCAGTCATGTCTGTGTTGACTGGTCCTAAGAATTCCAGAGGTCCATTTACTGACACTGTCATGTACAGAAATAAAAAAGAAAAGATTTTAGATCCGTATGGTGAAAAACATAGAGGCTTAGAGTACAGTTAAATGTACTTATATACCTAGAATACTACGATAGGCTTTAGATATCTGTTATCTAGGACCAAATTCGGTACTTTAACTCTAGAAGCCCCTAGAGTTACATAATTAATTAGCTAGTCTTTCTGTGCCATTTGCCTGAATATGAATCCATGAGTGAGAGGGTACTGGATGCCTCACGTTAACAAAAGCAATGATGGCCGGCCAAGTGGCACATTGGTTAAGAGCTGGCTTGGGACGCCCAGCGGCCCTGGTTCAGATCCTAGATATGAGGGCCAGTAACACTGCCCTCTGCAGCTAAGATGGTGAACAACAGCTCCACCTGGAGCTGGACTGCTGTGATTCCCCGGGGCGGCATAGCTGCAGCCCCTGCTGAAGTGGGCTGCCATAGGCTACAGTGAGTGGCTGGCAGTCAGCGTGAGCGGCTGACAGCCGGTGCAAGCTGCCAAGAGCCCTGTGAGCAGCTGTCCAGAGGCCAGTGACTGATCTGCCTTACCCGGGAAGAGCACAATGATGATACCAACATGGGCCAGTGAAGCAGCGTCCTTCACAACTAGACTGAAGGACAAAAGGACAGCAACTTGTCTGTTCCCCTTTCCCAATTCCCCAATAAAAATCTTTAAGGAAGGAAGGAAGGAAGGAAGGAGACCAAGAAAAAAGAAAGAAGGAAAGAGAAAGAGAGAAAGAGGAAGGAAGGAAGGAAGGACGGAAGGAAGGAAGGAAGGAAGGAAGGAAGGAAGGAAGGAAGGAAGGAAGGAGAGAAAGAGGAAGGAAGGAAGGAAGGAAGGAAGGAAGGAAGGAAGGAAGGAAGGAAGGAAGGAAAGAAAAGCAACGATGCAGGGCCAGCCGAGTGGCTCAGTTGGTTAAGAGCTTGCTCAAGAGTGTGAGCTGAGCTCTGAGCAACAACTGTTCAATGCCCAGCCTGAGCTGAGCTGCCAACAGGTAGCAGGATGGCTCAGCTAAAAGAAAAGAAAAGCAATGATGCAAGACGGAAGAAGAATAATTAGGAAAATGCTGGGGGACATTTTGTTGATTTTTTTTTTTTTTAGAGGGCGTGTCACCGGCCCTCGTATGTGGGATCCAAACCGGGGCCGCTGGTGCCCCAAACCAGCCCTCAACTACCGCGCCACTCGGCCGACCCTTGATTATTTTTGTTTCCCAGTTTATAAATATCTGACATATTTATTTTATAACTGAATGTTATTATTAGTAGTATTTCTGAGTTTTTTGTTTTCTTGGAGTTTTGGGGAAGATGTTTGTATAATCTTTAACTAATGATAATCTTTTTCTCTTTTCTAACTTGTATGTTTTATTATATTTTTGTTTTAGCAAGAAATTTCAAAATAGTGAGCATCTCCTTTTATTATGTTAAAATTAATGTGTGGCATTTTTCAGTTACATATATTGTGAATCTTGGTTTCAGATAAATATTATTTAACATGTTGAAGAAGTTTCTCTTCCATTTCTCAGGGGAAGAAAAGAATAATAGGAAAACTTTTTTAATTTTGTCAAATGCTTTTTCAGCATCTGCCCGATGATCAAGGTGATTTTTTTTCCTTTGATCTAGTTTTATTGCATTACAGTCATTAAAATGTTGTGTCTGCAATTTCTTCTTTTACTTGTGTTTGTTTTTTGTGTGTTTGTGTAGGGGGGAGTGAGAGGGAGGTCTTCCAAAATTCCTTTAAACATTTAAAAAATATACATAGTCTCTGTTTACCAGGAAGCAATGTCTGATATATATCTATTAAATTGAACTTGTGGTTTGTATTATATAAAGTCTCCATGGCCTTATTAAAATTTTCTGCAAAAATATGTCAAAGACTGAGACATTATAGTGATTTTTTAAAATTTCTCTTTTACATTTATCTGTTTTGTTGTACCATATTCTGATGCTATGTTGTCCTTTACATAAAGATATATATTAGACCCTCTTCATGGATGGAGTTCTTCAGCAATATGAAAATAGTGATTGTTCTTAATCCTTCTGCCTTTAGGTCATCTCTGTCTCATATTAATATTACCACTTCTGCTTTCTTCCTGTTTTAGTTTTCTGGCATTTCCTC
The DNA here is from genome assembly GCA_033961575.1 of Aselliscus stoliczkanus. Classification (NCBI taxonomy): domain Eukaryota; kingdom Metazoa; phylum Chordata; class Mammalia; order Chiroptera; family Hipposideridae; genus Aselliscus; species Aselliscus stoliczkanus. The sequence continues at coordinate 134,669,600 of CM066729.1, forward strand.
TTATCTTTCTGTTATTTTTTATATATTTCTTATATATAACAGTTTTATTCAGCCTGAGAACGTTTTTCTTTTCATAGAGGAGTTTAGTTCATTTAACTTAGTTGTGATTGATTGACCTTATTTCTGTCACTTTGTATTATGTTTTCTATGGTTTCATGGTATTTCTCTTTTAAGCTTTCATTTTATTTATTGGGTTTTTTGCCCCAGTAATTTCAGTACTGTCCTGTTAGTGGTAACCTTTGAATTAAATTAAATGTGTGTGTATACATCTGTGGGATTGGGGGGGCAGCCTGGCTTTTATATCAAGGATGAAGTCATGCATTTCTTTTGATGTCTCCTGTTGGAAGCTGAGAAATTTAGGGCTTCCTTTCACATTCTTCTGTATGCTTAGTTTATATAATTTTACTCATCTGGTATTTTTTTATTCCAGGTCATTATTTTAAAATAATTTTATGTTCTATATTTCTCTTTTAAAGAGTATTTCTCAAACTTCATTATTGTATAACCATTTTGGTATAATAGCTAAGAGTGCATGTTCTAGTAGATTGCCTGGATTTGAATCCTGGGTCTGTGGCCTTGGGCCCACTGTACTATAGTTTCCTCTGTTTTACAGGTGGTAGATATTATACTACAATGTCACAGAGTGGTTTGGAGGATTAACTAATTCATATATAGTGCCTGACACATAATAAACATTTAGTAAATGCCATGAAACATTGTAATAATAACCATTATTTATACTTAACTCTAGTCTACTGATTTTATTCTCACTCCTTAATTGATCTCATCTTCCCTGTCTTTATTTCTTTATTTTGATTGATTTTTGTTGTTTTGCTGAAGAATTTCCTCAACCAGGGGTTGACAAACTTTTTCTTAAAGGGCAAGATAAGTATTTCAATGTTGCAGGCCATAAGGTGTCTGCCCTTGTAGCTCAAAAGCAGCCAGGACAATATACAAATAAATGGCTAGTCAGAGCTCATAATTTACCAACCCTCGATCAAGACTTGTGTTACTGTTTTTTGTTGAATTTTATTAAGAAATGTATGTGAGGGGCCGGCCGAGTGGCGCAGTGGCTAAGCGCTGGCCTTGGAAGCCAGCGGCCCCGGTTCGGGTCCCACGTATGAGGGCCAGTGACACTGCCCTCAAAAACAAAAAAAGAAATGTATGTGATTATACAATTTCAAAGTCCTTGTGTGTCTGAGACTATCTTCTGTTGCTAATATAGGTCTATGTTGACTTCACTTCTATGTAATCCTTAGATTGCAGTTGTTTTCCCTCAAGATTCTGTAGACTTTGCTCTGTAGTGTTCAGGTGTTGTGTAGAATTATGATATAACCTAGGACTTTCTTCTTTATAATTACTGTTTTTCCTCCTGGATAGTTGAGGATTCTTTTTCTTAATCCTTGGCATTGATTATTTCACCAGAGGAATTTTTTTTTCTATTCTGTATTAAAAGAGTAAAGCCAAGAAGAACTGAATTGATGTATTTACATACCATGAATTTCAGCAATTTGAGATCGCCTTATTGTGTCTTTTCCCCACTAAGGAAACTTTCTGGATATTGTATTGCAAAAGTTAGCAATGAAAATGTTTTTTCATTTTATCATTTCAAATTGTACATCATGTGGGAAACTAGATACTTTAAGTGATAGAATGCTCACTATTTCATATTATATGGTTTGCTTTCCCCATAAGACAGTTTAATGGGAGCATACAGCTGCACAACCATGGAAAATACGTTCAGGAAACAGTCTAATTAATTTAAACTTCTTTGAGCATATTAAATCACTAAATGGTAAGAAACTAAAATTTGTAGTACAGTCAAAAAGTTACTGCAGTGTTATAAATTGTAATTCTAGTACAACCAACAGGAAAAAATACTTTATTTCATAACACAATGTCTTCTGTAACCAATTATAGTTCATGTGGATTTCTTTTTATTTTCCATTCCAGATCTTGAATTTCAGCAATAATTATTTGCCATGTTTCAGGGAAGATTCCATAGTTATTCCTCTTGTCTCCATTTACTTCAGGTGGCAAGATTAATAGTGGGTATTTTGGTCAATAGATAATTCTACAAAACAAAGATGAGGGCTCACCTGACTATGAGACTTCTGAGTTAAAGCAGAAACTATAATAGTTAAATTTTTGAGCTGCTGAGGTTATTCACATTGTGCCATGTTTCACAAAAATATGCCTTTGTACACAGTTAGCTGTGTATAAAAATTAAATATAAAATACATAGCTTTAAAAAAGAAATATTTTTTGACTTTGTGCTTATCTTCTATCATTCTTTAAGTCTTTTATGTTTTTTCAAATATTTGCAGCCTCTTTTTTTTTTTTTAATTTTGTTTTAACTTTATTGGGGAACATTGTGTTTTTCCAGGACCCATCAGCTCCAAATCAAGTTGTTGTCCTTCAATCTTAGTTGTAGAGGGCACAGCTCAGCTCCAGGTCCAGTCTCCATTTTCAGTCTAGTTGCAGGGGGCGCAGCCCGCCATCCCATGCGGGAGTCAAACCGGCAACCTTATTAAGAGCTCACTTTCTACCAAACTGAGCCATCTGACCTCCCACCAGCAGCTCAGCGGCAGCTCAGCTCAAGTCTCTATCTTCAATCCATTTGTAGAAGGCACAGCTCACTGGCCTATATGGCAATTGAACCAGAAACCCTGTTGCTCAGAGCTTGCACTCTAACTAATTGAGCCATCCGGCCTCCCCTGCAGCCCTTTTTATTAGCCATAGTGTTAATATTGTATTTATGATACTTAGAAAATGCTGAAAAGGCTAATATTATCTAAGAGTACCTGTAAAATATTTACCAACAGAAATGAAATCAGACTTACAAGGCAACTAGGTCAATGGAAAGAAAATTGATCTACTGTTGCTTAAGTGTGTTTAAAATAATTCTTACATTTTCATTTTGTGTAGCACCCTCCTTCCGAAGCTAAATCATCCCAAGGAAATGGTAGAGTACAACTATAGCATAACATACCGTAGGAACTATTCCTTGGAGGACAGTTGGTCCTGTCCAAAACACCCATGGAAGCATCTGTTTCATGGAAAAAGGTCATTGATATTTGGTCCTGTTCACATTGTCTACACTTAGAAAACTTCCCTGGTTTCAGAGAGCCCAGAATGTATGGTTACTTATACTTTTGGTTTGCAGGGTTTGTACATAAAAAATACTCTCATGTTTTATTGGTTGTGGCTGTACTGCCAGCAATAGCCCTTCTTGCCTTGGTGGCCTAGCTCATAATGGCACATGCAGTGAAGTGGATGGGTCAACTGGACCACATGTCTCTGTGGACATTTTCGACAGGACCAGATGTCTGCTAACCGAACTCTTTTCTCCCCTCTGTGCAAACTGTAGAAAGATTTCTTCTAGACTATGCTTAGCCATCATACTTGGAAGAATTCAGAAGAATTGAGGAAGGGGCACTGTTTTGAAATCTAATCTTATAAGTTTTTATCCCCCTTTTCCTAAGCCTAATGTTATGTAGAAAGCAAGATACTATAAGAATAATGCTGCAACATTAGTCTGCAAAGAAGCAGCCCATTGTTTCTAGAAAGGATAACTCATTTCATAATTAACTATATTTAGGATACTGTATTGATAGGAGATATTGACCATCTAAGGTACCCCAGAGGAAGGCTATTAGGATGTTGATGTTATGGAAGTAAGCTCTGAGAAACCTATGTGGTGACATGGTAATTAATATATCTTTATGGATTCAGAGGACCATCAAATAAGTGAGGAAGCAGATGTATTTTTTATTTCTCTAGAAAAGTACACTGTGACAATTTGAAGGGGCTAAGCTGGATTAGATTTGGGCTCTACATGAGAAAAAAGGCTCAATTAATATGGCCAACAATGATTAGACCTCAAAAGTGACCACCTTCTTAGCAATAACCAGAGGCGTGTGATCATCCGTACAAATTCAGTGGGCAGATTCATCATTGACGAGAGGTTTATTACAGTCTAAAGTTTTTTTCTAATTCAGAGTTCTCTGGTATTGCATATTAATTACCTCATTTGTCCTACAACATCCCTTTAAAACAGGAGTGGTGCGGGTAGGAATTCTGTGGTAGAATCAAATCAACAGAAAATAAGAAACTTGTTTAGAATCTAACTTATTCATTTTTTTTTGTTTATTCTGTCAGAACTACCAAAAAACAGTTTAAGGCATAATGATTCAGTCATTGGAATGACCCGGGCACATGCCTTACAGCACTCATAGGACTGTAAGAATAAAAGATTATGATGAAGCTAAAATGTTAAGCATTCTATGTAACCTCTGTAATCTGTGGAAATGGGGAATTAAAACGTTGCTTTAATTCATCTGTAGCAACATATGGATTGGCTCTTGCGAAATTTTTCCGTTTCTATTTATTTGGACTGTGTTCCTCTTGATATTGTGATGCCGCCTCCTCTGTCACTGCTTCCTTTCTCTTTTCTTTCAACTGCATTCTGCCCTTTCTTTACCCTTCTCTGCATCCCTCAGTTCTCTGGGGGCAACTTCATTTCAGGCACTTTGCACTGACTCCCAGCTTTAGCCTCTCATCTAAGCTTTCGATCCATATGTCTATCTCCTGAACATTTTCATTGAATATGTTATTGGCGCCTTGAATTCAGCGGGTCCTAGCTGAACCCATTTTGTTTCTCAAACCTTTTCCATCTATTTTATTCTTGGTTACTGACATGCAAGCTACCCAGTAGCCTAAGCCAGTCATACTGTCATCCATTTTTACTCTCAGCTCACCATAGCTCATTAATCATTAGGTTGCATAATTCCTGCCTTATGTTATTTCAGATTTGTTTCCTTCTCTCCATTACACACTGCGATCACCCCAGTTCATATTTTTGTCTTTTATAAGAGCTTCAGTGATCTTCTCTGAAGCTGGTTCTTATTTTCCAACTCACCCTTCACACTGTAGCCAGAGAGGTCCTTTATAAATGCCTCTTTGATTGTATCACTCCTCTACTGAAAACTTTCAGTGGCTTCATATGGTTTGCAGTAGTTACAAGCTCAACTATCTACAAGGATTAAGCAAATAATGTATATGAGTGAAGCGGGTCAAGTGTGAGACAATAGTGGAGAATAGGAGAGTATATTCCTGTCCAAAGAAATTCATATTCAGAATTTTTAAAAACGTTTGACAAACCTACCTGAGAATCTAATGTTGCCTGTGGGTCTCCAGGTATTGGAGCCAAGTCTAAACTACTGAGCACGTATATGCAATGTTTCTTTAATAACACTTTTGTCTATGAGATGAACAACTTGGAGCTCTCAGCTATTGTAAGTACTACTGTCTTCATATTGGAGGCCATGGAGTATAAAGCTTATGGATTTTGGAGTCAGCGTTGATAACTTCTGTCACATACTAGCTGTGCGATTTTAAGCTAGTCACTTCAAGGCTTTGAGCCCCAATTTCTTCGTCTGTTTAAAAAATAAAGAAATAAAAACTTTCAGGATTGAGATAATCAGCAGCTTTTAATTATCCACCTCAGTGCTTGGCACATAGTAACTCTTCAGTAAAAGATAGCATCCAGACAGGTAGAAAAAATTTAAGAGGTGGCAATAAATATACAAAAATATAATTCCCCCCAGCTGCATCCTTCTCAGCAACTGCACTTGGGGCCTAAAGAAGACCAAACCTGTTGGAGGCCATTATCAAGTGAGGCAGGCAATCGGAAGCAGAGAGGCACATGATTTCCCTATGCAACTAAAAACCAGGAGCTCGCCAACCTAGCTGGCTAGCTAGCTGAAAGTGTAATTTAAGCCTAGAAGGTCAATTCGCTGTTGACAAATTCATGAGCAAGATGGGAATATGGACTTTCTTCAACTATGCCTAATGTACTAAGCCCCCTTTTTTTTGTCTACATATAATCTTTCAAATTTCTTTTAGAAAAAAATTATATTAGCTGAAAATTTAATGCATTCGTATTAGGTTATTTTATTTTGGTTTATTCTCTGTAGCTATATAAATTGGAAGCACCAAAGGAAGGCAGTAAACTCCTTTGTTTTCTTTACCAGAACATTTAGCATGGTAAGGAAGGAGGGCTGTTACATTTATATTTTGTTCTAATGTACAAGTATATTAATTATGTTTTGATTGGTCTAGGAATAAGGAAGTCTTAAGGAGCTTTCGTCATTCACTTAAGGGAAAGAAAATATACCATCTTCTAAAACTTTGCATTTTTCACTTTGTCTTGTACACTTCAGCTTAATTTAAACATTTAAGTATATTCGACTCAGTAATTTGTGTACCCAGCTAACATGGTTGAAACCGGGGGCTGAATAGCTAGCAGTATGCGTTTCAGCCTTAGTGATAATGAGTAAACTAGTATAGATATCCTGTTGCCAAAATGACATCCACTGAACTCCTGATTGTACTTAAAATGGTGAGACTAGAAAGAACCAAGTAGAAAGCTGGCTTGTTTTTAAAAAGCAAGACCAGCACTATTTGACTTGAATGGAGATAACATTTTTGTATTCAAAATGAGGAAAGGGGTAAAACGAAGTGGGAGAGAATATAGTGTGTATAGCTTATCTTTTTAGAGTTTCAGCTTCTTTGCAGCAGTATTATCTCATGCCAGACAGACTTTCATGCCCAGGTAAATAATAGTATATTTAAGTAACAGAGCATTAACATTAGTATTATACAGCTAAGAGGATGGTGTCTAAGAAAGCAAAGCTGATGTATTTAACAGTGTTGAAAGGCAAAGGTAAAACAAGTGCTGTCTTTACTGGCCATGGTAAAATTCTCTTTAGCTATTAAGGAGTATTGCTACAAGGTTGGTCTAGATAAATATGGTAATATTCTGTGACTTGATATTACATTTTAGTGTTTTAACTGTTTTTCTTAAAGGACTGATTTTTTTCATTTCTGGTCAATGCCATTTAAATATATTTCTTTTTACCCCTCTCTCCCTCCTTCCCTCCTACCCTTCCTTTCTTCTTTGTACTTGCAGCTCCTCAAAGGAATTTTGAAATTGCCTTCAAGATGTTTGACTTGAATGGAGATGGAGAAGTAGACATGGAGGAATTTGAACAGGCAAGTTGTCCTGGAGAGTTTCTTTAAATGCATTAATATTTAATCCATTTTCATGTGCCTTGAAGTTACTTTGGCCTTGGTCAGTACACTCAGTGCTATCCAGTTTTTGAAGGACCTAATGTGTCATTTTTCAAAATTATTCTCACTTTTTACAGGTGGAGTTTTTATTTGTTTTTCAGTCTAAACATAAGGAATTTTTTGAACATATGATTAATGTCAAGATTTTGCTGATTTCCCAACATGAATTAGACTATAATGCTGAGAGGCTAAGTTATGGATATTCAATCATATGTTCAGTCAACATTTATCAGACAGCTCCTTTGTGCAAGCACCTCCAGAATACAAGATGAATGACACATGTTCTGGAAGGATTTCTATAGGAGAAGGAAAATGGAACCATGCCTTTGACTGTAGCATGTTCCAGCAAAGATATATACAGTTTCTTCTGAATCCTAGGACGAGATTCTATCATTGGAGCACCATGGTACCTCCCCAAATACAATTATTATGATTATCAGTAGTGGTTTCAAAACAGAAAAAAAAATCTATGTAAGAAGACAACATTTTTGTATTCAAAATGAGGGAAGGGGTAAAAAGGAAGTAGGAGAGAGTATCAGGTACAGTATATCTTTAAAATAAGAAATGCACAAAGATAAATGTTTCAAAATACCTTGAGACATTTATTCAAATTCATACCCTATGTCTATAATACATTCTAAAATGTACACAATCAATTTAAGATTAATATTGTACTACTTTGCATAAAATGTAGAAACTTTGGGCCGGCCGAGTGGCGCATTGGTTAAGAGTTGGTTTGGGAGCGCAAGCTCTGAGCAGCAGGGCCCAGGTTCGGATCCCACATATGGGCCAGTGACGCTGCACCCTCTACAGCTAAGAGGTGAACAACAGCTCCACCTGGAGCTGGGTTCCTGTAAGTTGCTGGTGATGGCATAGGCTGCAGTGGGGCTGCAATGGGACTGCCATAAGCTACCATGAGTGGTCGGCAGCTGCTGTGAGTGGCTGTCCAATGGCTGGCGACTGATCTGCCTTAGCCGGGAAGAACGCAATGATCATTATACCAACATGGGCCAGTGAAGCGATGTCCTCCACTACTAGACTGAAGAACAAAAGGACAGCAACTTATCTTCCCTTTCCCTGGTAACCCAATGCTGTTCCCCTCCCCAATTCCCCAATAAAATCTTAAAAAAAAAAAAATGTAGAAACTTTGCAACCATAGAGTTCCATTTACCCCATCTCCATTCTTTCTGCTATAGTTGTCCTATGTATTAATCTGCATGCGGTGGTCCTCCCTTATCCACAGGAGAAGCATTCCAAGACCAGTTAACACCTGATACCTTGGATAGTACCAAACTCTAGATATACTATGTTTTTTCCTAAACATACATATAACATACATATACTCCGTGGCTTCTCTTTGGCCTAGCCAAATTGTCATCATCACTACTCTTGTGCTTTGGAGCCATCATTCATTAAAAATAAGGGTAATTTGAACACAAGCACTGCGATATTGTGTCAGTCAATCTGATAAGCAAAATGGGGAGCATATATAATGGGGAGATGCTCAAACAGAGGGATGACTCACATCCCAAATGGAACGGAGCAGGCGGGCGAGAGATTTCATCACACTACCCAGATCAGACCACAATTTATTTTTGGAATATTTCGTTTAATATTTTCAGCCCATGATTGAACGCAGATAACTGACTGAAACTTCAGAAAGCAAAACCACAGATAAGGAGGGATAACTGTATATTATAAACCCCATAACACATAATTTTTGCTTTAAGCAAATAAGAGAAAAAATAGTTTGTTAGGTTTACTCGCATATTTACCATATCTGAAGCCTTTCATTCCTCCCTGAAAATCCTAGTTTCCATCTGTTATCATTTCCCTTCAGTTGGAAAAACTTTCTTTAGCATTTCTTGTAGTGCACATCCGTCAGTGATGAATTACTTTATGTCATCATTATTTTTGGAAGGAAATTCTAGATGCAGAGTTCCAGATATAGATGTAAAATACCCAGTTATTGTTTCACTATTTCTGACTCCTTGGTAAATAGTCACTGGTTGTTTGAATTATTGTTCCCCTCTATGCAATATACTCTTTTTCTCTTTCTGCTTTCCAGATTTTCTCTTTCTCTTTTTTTTTTTTTTTAAAGATTTTATTGGGGAATTGGGGGAGGGGAACAGCATTGGGGGACCGGAGAAGAGGAACAGACAAGTTGCTGTCCTTTTGTTCTTCAGTCTAGTTGTGGAGGACGTTGCTTCACTGGCCCAGGTTGGTATCATCATTGCGCTCTTCCCGGGTGAGGCAGATCGGTCACCGGCCTCTGGACGGCAGCTCTTGGCAGCTCACACTAGCTGCCGGCCACTCACTGTAGCCTATGGCAGCCCACTGCAGCAGGGGCTGCAGCTATGCCGTCCTGGGGACTCACAGCAGCCCAGCTCCAGGTGGAGCTGTTGTTCACCATCTTAGCTGCAGAGGGCAGTGTCACTGGCCCTCATATGTGGGATCCGAACCAGGGCTGCTGGCGTCCCAAGCCAGCTCTTAACCAGTGCGTGACTCGGCTGGCCCTTTCTCATTATCTTTGATTTCTAGAAATTTGATTATGATGTGTTTCAGTGTGGTTTTCTTTGTGTTTATTCTTCTTAGTATTTGATAAGCTATTTGTATTTATAAATTTATGGTTTTTATCAAAGTTGAGGCGTTCATGGTCATTATTTCTTAAAACTTCTTTTTCTTTGGCCCCGTTCTCTCTTACTTCTCTTTCTGGGACTCCAGTAGCACAAATGTTAGACCACTGTCTCACAAATCTCTGAAGCTCTGTTTTGTTTTGTTTTTCAATCTCTTCTCTCTACTTTTCAGACTGTATAATTTTTATTGATTTATCTTCATGTTCACTGACTTTTCCGTCATAACATCTCTGCTGTTAAACAATCCATAAATTTCAGATGTTGCACTTTTCAGTTCTAGAACTTTTCATTTTTGATGTGTTTTTTTTCTCATCCGAAATGTCCCATCTATTCCATATTTTATATACTTGAGTACTATCATCATAACAACTTTAAAATCCTTGTCTGCTAATTTCTAACATCTGGGTGCTCTAGAGATTGATCTCCATTGATTGCCTTTTCTCTTGAGATTGAGCCAGATTTTCCCATTTCTTCAGATGTCAAGTAATTATGATTGTAGTCTGGATATTATCAATGATATGTCATAGACTCTAGATTTGGTTGTATTCATCTAAAGAATATTTGTGTTTTAGCAGGCATTTAGCTCAACTGGATTTGGCTGGAGTTTATGTATGGAATTTGGGGCTCCCCTCTTTGGATTTGTCCTTTCCAGGGTTTCCTCAGTGGCTGCAGTTGCCCCAGATTCTGTCCTCTGGTTTTTCAAGCCAGAAAAACTAAGGGTACCAATCCTTCTGATGCAGCCTGGGGACTTCCTTCAGGCTGGAAGCTGTAGAAAGTGGGAAACTCGCCCAGGGCTGTTGCCCTCTTCTGAGTCTCAACTCCCCTCCAATATCTGCCTGTGGTCACTCTCTAGTGCCTTCAGTTAGGTGTTTGGTGTACTTTGTCCCTAGTATATAATTATCATCTCAGGGAGGATTGGCCTGAAAGGAGTAGATTACCAGAAGTGGATTAAGGACTATTTAATATTAAATGCTAAGAGAGGGCTTCAGATAGGCCTAAGAATCAGGAAGGAAAGAAACAAAAGTGAGAGAAGGTGAGAAGGAAGGGAGGGAGAGAAATAAAATATAAAAAGAAAAACTGTGGTTTTGAAATAGCCTCAGAAATTACTTAGGTTACCCCTCAGGAGCAAAATTGCTGTAATCTCCCTATTCCTGTTATAGACACAAAACTCTAGATTTTAGTTTAAGGCACATAGGTCTTATTTTTGGCCTTGCTGCTGACATGCTGAATGACTCAGATACTGAATGACTCGGGGCAATCATTTCACCATTCTGTTCACTCGTCAGAGAAGGGAATAAATGCTAATTTCATCTAATGTGATCCTTTGATAACTGGCCTGTTAACCTGATACAATTTATAATATTGATCACAGGGAGCTTTATGTAAAAACTCTTTAGAAGAAAATAAAAAAGTAATTATAAGGCAGCTCGTGAGTGAACAACTCTCAAAAGTTTCTCTACTTCATCTTTCTACATTTTATTTTCTTGGTAAATATAATAATTTATTAAGTTGAAAGTATACTAGGTTTTCAAATATTCATACTTTGCTCTAATTTCCCCAGTAAGAAGGTATTTCCTTGACAGTGTATTTGTCACACTTAAAAAGTTAAATGGGGGCTGGCCAAGTGGCGCGATTGTTAAGAGCTGGCTTGGGATGCCAGCAGCCCTAGTTCGGATCCCACATATGAGGGCCAGCAACACTGGCCTCAAAAAAAAAAAAAAAAAGTTAAACGGGAGGTGGGCAGGGCCAGCCAAGTGGCTCAGTTGGTTAAGAGTTGGCTTAGAGCATGTACTCTGAGCAACAGGGCCGCCGGTTCAATTCCCACATAGGCCAGTGAATGCTGTGCCCTAGCTGAACTGTCACTGAGCTAACAACAGGTGGCAGGATGGCTCAGCTGGTGTAATAACAAGATTGCCTGTTCGATGGTGGCTGCACCCACCTGCAACTAAGATTGAACACAATACCTTGACCTTAGAGGCCACGAGCTGCTGAAGGGAAGCCAGATGGCAACTGGCGCCCTCCAAAACAAAGATTGAAGAACAACAACTTGGCTTGTCCCCTCCCCCAATTCCCCAGCACTGATCCCTTCCCCCAATTCCCCAATTTAAAAAAAAAAAAAGTTAAACAGAACGAGTATCGGTATGTTTCACATTTCATCAGCATGTGTCTTCACAATTAATGTTGCATGAGCATACTAATAGCTAATATTACTTTCATTCATCTTTTTCTAAAATTACTGTGATCATGCTTGTTTTAAACCCATTTCATAGTAAATCATAAAACAGAACTAAGCTAGCAAGAAGTGTTAACTGTTTGGGCTACATTCACCCAGTCTATCAGATAAGTTTTTTAGTATGAAAGCATGAGAAGTGATACCTATCAGTTGTGAAACAGAAGAAAAGTAATGAGATTTTATTTCAGAGATCATGTTTTATATTTCTCTTGATTTTCTCCACAACATATAACATAGTAAGCTTTCATTGATATGTTTTCATTGATTCTCACGTTATGCCCTTAATAAATTATCTAAATAAAAACATTTTAAGAAAATATTTCCGAATTGAGAAAGTCCAAGAGACAGTGTATGTATCTTTCTTCCTCTCTCTCTCTCTCTCTCTCTCTCTCTCTCTCTCTCACACACACACACACACAACCTAGTGGTATATACTTTTTAAAAAAGTTTTTAATCAAAGTATACTTATAGTTAGTAATAGTTTACACATAAGTGTGATATCTGAGCTGTGCTTTATTAATCATTAATGAAGATGCTATAGCATTAGTTAATTTTCCCTAAAAACACTTTTTTCCCACTCATTTATACACACTCTCAGCATTACACTTTTGAAGCTAACATATACAGTTTCCAAAATAGGAAGGATATAAGCTGTAATATTTATAGTCACAGGCAAAATTTAAATCATTTTGCCTGTGGCAATAAATAGGTCCTGACACTAATCCTCAATAGTGGTTCCCTGCTATTGGAAAATTCTTCAATTCCCCCACTAAGATAAAATTAATTGTTCAACTAGATTTGTTGTCGGAGAGTGGGCCTTTCTCGGCGCAAAGTCCAAGTCCTTGGCAACTCGAGCAAAGAATTGAACGAGATACCAGAGTAAAGCAGTAAAATAATTAGTTTATTGGAAAAGACAGTACACCCAGAAGCAAAAGTAGACCTGAGTACTAGAGGATGGCCCAAGGGCCCATTACCAAAGAGTGTGGAGGGGGCACATGCAAAGGTGAGGCTTAAAGGGAAGTAGCAGTAGCAGCCGTAGCAGCCTCATGCTTCCCTCCCAGGACTTGGGGGTTTTTATCCTTTTTCTCCAGGATGGGCTGTTCTTCCTGGGCCACTTGATTGGCACCTGTGATTAACAAGAGGTCCTGTGTAGGTGTGAGTGACTGGTCTGATCTAGTTGGTATTTTGCGCCCATTTGCTCTTCCCGCAGGGGTATGTAATTACAATACAAAGGGGAGTTTTGGGTGGAGAGGGGATGTCCCCCAGGCGGTCACACTCCGTGGGACGTGCAGGAATGCAGAGACCCAATGCCTGCCTCTAACTGCCTGCCTAGTTTTTCCTTGAGAGACGTGATCCCCATAAAATCTCTGTGGGAAGCTGAGGGACAGGAGGTCTCTTCTTCTGTATCTGCTTCCTGCTGGGCAGGGGCGTAGAGGTGTCCCTGCCTATTGGGGTTCACGGAACTGTCACTCAGATGAGAGGAAGGGGTCTCAAGCTCCACCCGGAAGACCGTGTTGGCTTCTTTGCTGTTGGGGTATCCCCTGCATCCTCAAGGCTCCTGAATGAGGACAAAAATATAAATCTGTTAGTTCTTATGAAACTTATGGCTATTTAGTCCATCACTCAGGTGGCGTCAGTTGTCTGGACACAGAATGGGTTTGACATTTAGCTTCCTGGCCTGGGGGATGTTAGGAAATCTCAGGCTTTCAACTAGTTATCTGAAGCAGAGGTAGGAGACTTCTATTGTTAGGATTCAGAAACTGATTTACAAAGCAATTAAGAAGCAAAGGGGATCTTCAGTCCAAGATTCACAAACTGGTCAGAAAAGCAATCAAAGCCCAAGAGCTAAGAAACTAAAGAACTAGGGAGGAGACTTAACATTTTTATACTTAACATTTCTATAGAAAAGAAAATATTAAAGTTTTTTAGTGGTGGGGGTTGGTGCTGCTCAGTTGGCCGGTAACAGATTGAAAGACAACGACTTGACATGGAGCTGATGGGCGGGCCCTGGAAAAAACACACTGTTACCCAATAAAAATTTTAAGAAAAAAGAAAATCAAGAGAAAAGGATTATTTTTAAAAGAATGATTTGTGTATTACCTTCAAATAGAAGAAACGTTTTTCTGATTACCCTGTATTTCCACTTAAAGTCTAAAACACTTCAACTTAAATAATTTTAAAATCCATTGTATTCCTGGCTTTCTATTTTTTTTTAGTTTCAGGTGTACAAAACAACATAATGATTAGACATTCATACCCCTCACAAAGTGATACCCCCCTCTCAATCTACTACCCCTCTGACATCATATATAGCTATCACTATACCATTGATTATATTATTATATTCCCTGTTATACTTCATATCCTGTGACTATATATATATATATATATATATATATATATATAAAATTATAGTTGACATTCAATATTTTTCTACATCCTCTTCAGGTGTATAGCGTGTTGGTCAGGCATCTATACCTGATGGTCCAGTACCCATCTGGCACCTTACATCTATACAGCATTATTGATTATATTCCCCATACTGTATTTCACATCCCCATGCCTATTTTGTGACTATCAATTTGTACTTTCTAATCCCTTCACCTTCTCTATTCCCTCCTCCCTCCCATCTAGCAACCAACAGTTTTTTTTTCTGTATCTTTGAGTCTATTTCTGTTTCGTTTGTTCTTTTATTCTGTTCTTTAGATTCCACATATAAGTGAGATCATATGGCATTTGTCTTTCTCAGTCTGACTTCTTTCACTTAGCATAATAGTCTCTAAGTCCATCCATATTGTCCATCCATATTGTTGCAAATGGTAAGATTTCATTCCTTTTATAGCGGAGTAATACTCCATTGTATAAATGTACCACAGTTTCTTAATCCAGTCATCTACTAATGGGCATTTTGGTTGTTTCCATATCTTGGCTATTGTGAATAGCACTGTAGTAAACATAGGGGTGCATGTATTTTTTTTGAATTAGTGTTTTGGATTTCTTTGGCTAAATATCCAGGAGTGAAATTGCTGGGTCATAAGGTAGTTCTATTTTTCATTTTTTGAGGAACCTCCAAACCATTTTCCATAGTGGCTACACCAATTTATATTCCCAACAGTGCATGAGGGTTCCCTTTACTCCACACCCTTGCCAACACTTGTAGTTTATTTATTTATTGATGATAGCCATTCTGACCGAATGAGGTGGTATCTCATTGTGGTTTTTATTTGCATTTCTCTAATGATTAGTGAGGTTGAACATTTTTTCATATGCCTGTTGGCCATCTATCTGTATGTCCTCTTTAGAGAAATGTCTCTTCATTTCCTCTGCCCATTTCTTTTTTCTTTTTTTTTTTTAGAGGGCAGTGTCACTGGCCCTCATCTGTGGGATCCGAACCAGGGCCGCTGGCATCCCAAGCCAGTGCTTAACCACCACGCCACTCAGCCGGCCCTGCCCATTTTTTAATTGGGTTGTTAGTTGTATACGTGGCTTTCAAGTCTCCATGTGCTTGAGAAACAAATGTCAACCAGTGTTATTTACATGGTAAAATAAGCCCAGAAAAAATCATAGTCAAAAACATTTATGATACTAATCTAGATGTATAAGGAGACTTACAAATAATGTATTCTGTAAACTTTCCCAATGAGAAAAGTAAGGCTCCAAGAGGTTAAATGACTTGCATAAATCCTGCTTTCACCAGAGCCACACAATCAGACCCCATGTTTCCTGACTCCCCATCTAGTGTCTTTCCATTATATTGTTCTACCTTTATCAAGTCAGAGACTTTTAAATTGTCTTAAATAAATCTTTTTTATGGTCATAGATAATAAATAAAGACATTTAACTAAGATAAATTTGTTGCTACAAATAATTTCTAAGTATTTCACTTTTCTAATTTGCCAGTTTAAGCATCACCCACTATATAAGGCTATATATGTATTGTTTACTTATATAAGGTACTTTTATTATTTACTTTTACATATCTCAATTTCAGTTATTCTGAATAGCTGCTTTGGGATTTGTTTGTTTGTTTTTGGGCTTGTAAAGAGGTAGAAAAGGTGGCAGGAACTAGTGAAAGAAAACAAAGTCATAGCAATGACTTAAAAAGTTATTTATATAGTTGCTAATCCCACAAGTTACCATTTCTCAAAAAACTCATTTTAAACTTCTCAAAGATTGAACTAATTCCCCATGTTTTCTTGGAGAATTATTTCATACCAACTTTGTATTTCATGTATCATTCTAATAAATATGTTACCTCTCTGAGCTGTTAAGTATTTACCTATAGCTATGCTGCCTCTCATCACGACTAGAGAGTCAGCAGTGAGACGTGTGAAATTGTTTAAAGTCTCCTGTGACATGGAAGGTATTACTGTGAAGCTGATGATATTTTAATTTTGTGAGAGAAGTTTTGAGCCTCTAATCAAATGCATACTCTTTCCTGGAGAAAGATTTTTAAGAGTATCCCAGTTTTAAAGGTGTCAGGTATCTGTGTTCAAGTCCCGGTTCTGCTACTTGATAGCTACTTGACCTTGAACAAGTTATTTAACTCTATGTGCCTCACATTCCTCATCTATGAAACGAGTATAATCATAGGACTTATCTCCTAGGATTGTTGTGAGCATTAAAAGAAAGAATTGTAGTACAGTGTAGGCAAATAATAGTCAATAGTTATTGTTATAACTTTTCTCCGTTTTTCCACTTTTATAATGTTTTTCTGGATGGTGGTATGCTTCTCTCTTAGGTTCAGAGCATCATTCGCTCCCAAACTAGTATGGGTATGCGTCACAGAGATCGCCCAACAACTGGTAACACCCTCAAGTCTGGCCTGTGCTCAGCCCTCACAACCTACTTTTTTGGAGCTGATCTCAAGGGGAAACTGACAATCAAAAACTTCCTCGAATTTCAGCGTAAACTTCAGCATGATGTCTTGAAGCTAGAAGTAAGTATTCCTGGGACTTCAGGGCATCAGAGCACTGTCCATCATGTGTGCACATGGAGCCACCGGGTGGGAGGGCGTGCTGTCAGCATTCTTTCAGTCTCTCTCCGCCTGTTACAGCTGACGGCTTCGAAACCTTGTCAGTGGTCTACAATCTGACACCAGGTAGGAAATAATATGTTCTGTGAAAATGTCCTGGAGTAAGGTAGTTCTGGGCCTGAAAACAAATATGTCTGAATTGAAAATCTTAGTTGTCTGGATACCCAGCATGAGGGAAATGAAATGCAGGGTTCAGAGCAGTTCTCAGCCGGAGTATGTATCCCCAGGTTTGTGTATATTATGTAGAAGGCACTAGGAGGAGGAGATGAGGGGGATCCCACTTAACTCAATCGAGAAAGTTTAAAAAACCACAACTGAATTCCCATTATTAAAAAGAACACTCTTGTAGCCCCTATAATAAGTGAGATATATATATTTTTTATTATTATTATTATTTTTTTTTTTTATATGTACATGAGAACCCCCATAGGAAAATGGAAGACCCAAAGAAGTGGCTAGGCCTAAGAATTTATATATGAGGTTCAGGGGCAACTTACCTTTATGAAGTTTGCATTCTTATCACCAGAGAAGGGGAGTCAAACTCAAGAAATGTGTATAAACAGATCTTGTTAAAATAATTCTTATCTTCCTGTAGTTTCCCCATTTATTTTAGTTTTCCCACAATTGCCTCTCTTTGTTTCTTTTCTAATGGTAGAGGGAGAACATCTTTCACATGGGAGTTTTATTTTCTGCTTTCAGGAGTCCAACAATTTTTGTGTAAGAGTTGCTGTGTACTAGGCCCCTGGTATGCGTACCTGGGATTTTCTTCTTTGGACACATTATAACATAACTTGGGAATGTAAATTATTTAACTTATTAATCATATAATTGCAAATTAACATAGAGTGTTGATCCAGAAAACGTAGTTAGAGAATAAAGCACAAGCTAGAATGGTACTTTTTTTTTTTTTTTTTTTTTAAGGGCAGTGTCACTGGCCCTCATAGGTGGGACCCAAACTGGGGCCACTGGTGTCCCAAGCCAGCTCTTAACCACCATGCCACTTGGCCGGCCCCAAGAACAGTACTTTTAATAAACTTGAAGCAACAGTACGGGGTCATCCAGAGTGTGGAGCAGGTGCCAGCTCCACCCCAGCCTAACACTCATTCCCGGACACACATGTGGCAGTCTTAGGATAGGAGACTGAACATGGGACCCTGTCTTTCATCCTGAGATGCTGAGTGAAAGCCCACTAACATGTATAGATTGCCAATGAGGTAGGATACTATAGAGCAGATTAGGGATTTTATACGTGTGTACCTATGCATAGCCTACACCCAAATGCAGAAGGGCTCTAATAGACAGTCATATCTAAGGTACTTATAGTAGAAAGCCCTTTTGTATTTGACATTGACTTAGGGTCATCTGTAGGCTTTGGGCCAAGACATACCAAGACCGTTCCTGTTTGCCAATTAGCAGCTACTCATGTAAGGGAACCAATGAACTCTTGTGAAAGAATCCAACCTAACATGTAATAAATATTCTATAAATGTTTATTAATTCCAAATTCATTCTATCCATATAATAGCTTAAGTCCAGCGAATAAGTGACTCTTTATCATTAACACCCACATTTCAAGTTTTATGAATCACTATTTTATCTTTCCCAACTAGATTTATAATTCTTTGAGAAGGTGTGAATAGCAGAAAGAGTATAGGCTTTGGTGCTTTCATAATGAAACCTTGATTAAAATTTTGTTTCTACCACTTACTGACTATTTGATGAGTTGTTTATTCTCTCAGAGTCTAACTCCTCCTTTGTAGAGCAGGGCGATGTTTACGTGAGGATGTTTCTTATGGATTGAATTGTGTGTCCCCAGAATTCTTATGTTGAAGCCCAAACCCCCAGGACCTCAGAATGTGACTATCCTTGGAGATAAGGCCTTTAAAGAGGTGGTGAAGTTAGAATGAGGCCTTTAGGGTGGGCCCTATCCAATATGACTGGTGTCCTTATTAGAAGAGGAAATTAGAACCCACAATGAGCCAGCGGCCCCGGTTCGGTCCCACATATGAGGGCCAGTGACACTGCCCTCAAAAAAAAAAAAAAAAAAGAAAGAAAGAAAGAACCCACAATGAGACACCAGGGGTGTGCAAGCACAGAAGGACAACCATGTGCGGAGACAGCAAGAGGGCAGCCAAGGAGAGAGGCCTCAGAGGAAAGCAACTCTGCCTGTACCTTCATTTGGACTTCCAGGCTCTAGAACTGTAAAAACTAAATGCTTAAGTCACCCATTTGGTGGTATTTTATTATGACAGCCCTAGCACACTAAGTCGGTAGTGATGCCTAACACTACCTGGCATGTCCTATGCCTTTAATAAGCATTCTTTCACCTTGTCCTCTATACCCTTTGCCACTTAGGATGGCCAATGATATGCACTTAAACAGGTCTTCTCAGATGAATGCCCAAAAGGCTGTACTTTCATTTTGAAATAGCTTTCTCATAAAACATCTGGAAAATGGAAAATAGAGCAATTTTTGTTTTTGTGAAACACTTTTCATTTTACTTTTCAAAGTTTGGGTAATTTCTCCACTCATTAAGTATGAAATATAATGTCATTATCACAGCCAAGAAGAAAATGGAAATGATTAATAGTAACTTTCCAATAGGTTTTATAATTCTATCATTTTTCTCACTGGTTGTACTTCTTTAGTTATCTACTGTAAAATTTCAGATCAAGGAGATTTATTGTACCATATAGTCATTTCTGTCTTTTTCTCACCACAGCATTGAGAGTGAAGAAAACACTATTTGTTGGATTTAATTTCCAGAGGGGTCAGGAAAGAGGGAGAAATCCATGAACATTTACTATGAGCCAGGCAATTTATACGTATATTACATGCTTTCTTTGTTTTAATCCTTGCCAGCCCTATGGGTTTTAGTGTTATTGTACCCATGTCACAGGTATAGAAACTGGAAGATGAGAGTCACAGAGCTGTTAAATGGTAGAGCCAGGCTTCCAATTCGATCCTTCAGAATGAATGATTCTTGTTTCTTGATCTGACTGTTACCACTTTTAGTCTGAGATGAGGTTTCTCTGTGTGGGACTTATTTGGAGCTCTAAAGAAAAACAAAATGTTCTGAATTTTAAAACAAAAAAGACCACCAAATTTCTTGAATATCTATAGACTACCTTCTTCAGCGCCATCTTTTCCTAGTTCCTTTGCCCCTCAAGTTGTGTTATGACTAAGAAGACATAAACTGCTTTTTTTTTCTAATTATTATCAGTTTAAGGCATACAAAACAACATAATAGTTAGACATTTACACCCCTCACAAAGTGATAACTCTACGAAGCCTACCACCCCTCTGACACCATACAGAGCTGTGACAATACCATGACTGTATTCCCTATGCTGTACTTTATCCCATGACTACAGATATAGATACAGATACAGATATAATTATAGTTAACATTCAATATTATTTTAGATTAGTTTCAGGTGTACATCACAGTGGTTAGGCATTTATATAATCTATGATGTGAAAAATACTATTCTTTTGTGTTTATAAGATACTGCCTAAATTAGCCATTTAATTTCTATTCATAAGAATCATTAGATTGTTAGATTTTTTAAAAATGTTTTAATGCTCTTAATTCTGGTCAGATTTATTTTATTTTACCCTTATTCCTCTATGTGGGAACTCAGAAACATGGGTTTGAAGGAATGACTTAAGAATACACTTAATTTGTTTTTTGTTAAAGAAAAAATCTTAAGTTGTTTTTTTAAAATACCTTTTGAAGTTAACTTGTTTGTTGTTTAAAAAAAACTTAAGTTGTTTTTTTTTTTTAAATACCTTTTGAAGTTATTAAAAATTCCATCTAAGGCTACCAGCAACTATTGAGTTGAGTTCCTTGCAGACAGGTGCCAAATCTGATTCCAGTTAATATGTTCATTGATTTCTTGAAGACTATCACAAATAAGATGTCAGTCAAAAATGAAAGGTAATAAAAAACTCTTTGAAAGATTATGATTAATTTTAACTTGAGGGTTGGGGAAAATGTCATTATGTCAAAGAAAAGCAAAAAATAATTCATACAAGAAGAAAGAAGCCAACTCTAGAATATATAGCAAGGGGACTGAAATAGTATCATCTAACAATATCAGGATGATCTTTCTTAGAAGTTTTGGGGTTCATATGTTCGTTGCATAACCAATCAGATTATCACATTTTAAAAAGGAATGACTATCAATTATCTGAAGGCAAATTAGATATAGTTCAAAGAATAACAGTGACTGTCTGACACTGCCAGTCTTCAAGAAACAAAATATTGAAGTTAACTAGATTTGTTCAATCAGGAAGAAAGGTAAAAGGGAAACAAAGAACAATGCTAATTATTCTCATCTGTCAGTAAAAGTAGAGCAAAGATAAAAGAGGATTAATTTAAGTTAAATATTAAGGAATTTTTTTAAAAAATTAAAACTAGAACTACATGATTAAAAGTGCCGATGGAAATTCCAGAATCACCTACCCTCTAACTCATTAAGCTGACATCTTTGTACTCATCTCTTTAAAGTACTCAAGTAGAATGAAATCTTGTCCTGATGCAAAGGGCCATATTAAGAAACCACCTCAGCTCTTTCCTGGCCAAAAGATTGTGGGAAAGGAAACCAGAAGACAGAAAGGCTTTCCACTTTATAGAACTTGAACACTCTTGGTAAAACAGATTTCTTTTTATTTTAATAGCCACTTTGGGTTTTTGTTTTGTTTTTTTGTTTTGTTTTGTTTTCTGGGAAACTGACTCATTATGTAAACTCAAAGGTGAAAGTTGACTGACGTTTAATTTAATTGAATTTCAGAAACAACATTAAATATGTTCAATGGGATTTCCTTACATTTTATTCTTCCACTTTTGCTTTTACAAAGCAGAATGTTGATAGTGATAAATCTGTAGTTTAGTATTCTATCCTTACATGTTTTCAGCTGAATTTTCCAAAAATCATTAAAAGGGTTATTAAAGAATATTTGTCTCTTTTAGGTATTTTTAAAGATTTTATTGGGGAATTGGGGGAGGGGAACAGCGTTGGGGAATCAGGGAAGGGGAACAGACAAGTTGCTGTCATTTTTTTGTTCTTCAGTCTAGTTGTGGAGGACGTTGCTTCACTGGCCCATGTTGGTATCATCATTGTGCTCTTCCCGGGTGAGGCAGATCAGTCACTGGCCTCTGGACAGCTGCTCACAGGGCTCTTGGCAGCTTACACCGGCTGTCAGCCACTCACGCTGACTGCCGGCCACTCACTGTAGCCTATGGCAGCCCACTGCAGCAGGGGCTGCAGCCTACACTGTCCCCGGGGCTCGCACAGCCCAGCTCCAGGTGGAGCTGTTGTTAGCTGTGGAGGGCAGTGTCACTGGCCCTCATATGTGGGATCCGAACCCAGGCCACTGGCATCCCAAAACCAGCTCTTAACCAATGCTCCACTCAGCTGGCCTTCACTCAGTCCAGTAGAAATTTTTTCTCAGTCTTTCATTCAAATAGTCTTATCAACCATTCTTAAGTCAAACACAGATGCTTCTTAACTTACGAATGAGCTGTATATCAATGTATCAAAAGTTCACAGGTCGGGACTTCCGGTAAAGTGGCGCAATAGACAGACACTGTGCTAACTGCCTCCCAGGATCACACCAAAATTACAAGCAAATTATACAGCATTCAACCCTGGAGGTCCCCGGAACACTGGAGGAACAGAACCACTAATAGTGGGAGTGAACTGGCTCCAACAGGCTGCTCACTGAGACGCGGAAGTGCACAAGCCGCCTCGGGTCCCGCTCTCCGCACTCCGCTTGCAGAGTTGCCAGGCTGGTGATTGGTTGTAGGGCTGCTCGGCCTGATCTGCGAGCGGCTGATTGGGGACAGGCTGAGACTGGGAATTTTCCTGGGAGTGCTGGGCCGTGAGCTGTGTGCCTGCGTGATCCAGCCAGGGCTCTCCTGGTGATCTATCTAATACATCAAAGCAATCCCAGAGTGACAGCCAGAATGGGAAAACAAAGAAACATGTCACAAGTAAAAGATCAGAAGAAACCTCCAGAAATTGAACCAAATGAAACAGAGGGATCCAACCTTTCAGAGACAGAGTTTAGAACACTGATGATAAAGAATGTTTAAGGAACTTAGCCAGGACATAAAGAAGGATAGGGAAACCATAAAAAACAACCTGTTAGAACTAAAGAATACAATAACTGAAATGAAGAACACACTTGAAGGAATCACCAGTAGAGTAGATGAAGCAGAGGAGCGGATCAGCGATTTGGAAGATAAAATAGCAGAACTCACCCAGTTGGCACAGCAAAAAGACCAAAGAATAAAAAACAATGAAAATAGTTTAAGAGCCCTATGGGACAAGGTGCAGCACAACCACCTTCGAATCATAGGGAAACCAGAAGAAGAGAAGAAGCAAGGGGTCAAGAATGTATTTGCAAAAATAATGACTGCAAACTTCCATACCCTGGTGAAGGAAATCAACATACATGCCCAGGAAGTGCAGAGGGTTCCAAACAAGCTGAACCCAAACAGGTCCACACCAAGACACATCATAGTCAAAATGGCAAAGGTTAAAGACAGAGACAGAATCCTAGAGGCTGCAAGAGAAAGACAGCAGGTTACATACAAAGGAACTCCTGTTAGACTAACAGCTGACTTGTCTACAGAAACTCTGCAGGCCAGAAGGGAGTGGCAGGAGATACTCAAAGTGACACAAAATAAAGACCTACAACCAAGATTGCTCTACCCAGCACAGCTATCACTTAAAATTGAAGGAGAAATAAAGAGCTCAGAAAAGAATAAGCTTAAGGAATTCATTACCACCAAGCCAGCATTGCAAGAAATGTTAAAAGGGCTTTTTTAAACAAAAGAAAGGGGTAAACAAGCTAACCCAGAGAGACAATTTAAGAAGATTGAAGTCGTATCAAGCAGATATAAAGGAAAAACTGATGGTTGCTGGCTGGGAGGGAGTGGGAAAGAGGGAGCGGGGGAAGGTTTTGGACAGTGTATGTGGGACTACAATGTTGCCGCAGGGATATGGGAGCAGTTCTGGGACTGTAATTGACAATGTTGTGAAGAGACTATTATGTTGTGAGAAATAAGTCAGTCGGAGAAGGACAGGTACCATGTGATCTCACTTGTGTGTGGAGTCTGAAGAGCTGAGTGAACGCTCAAAGTAAACAGACTCGTAGATGTAGAGGAAAACCTGAGGGTTGCTAGTTGGGAGGGGGGTGGGGATGGGGGAAAGGGGAAGGGATTAGACAGCATAAATAGACAACTACAATATTGCCACAGGGATATGAAACACAGTTCGGGGAATATAATAATGTTGTAAAAATTTTGTGGCGTGTCAGATAGTCACATGTCTTGTTAGGGAGACCACTTCATGGATGGAGTAGAGGCTTGATCATTGCACTGTACACCTGAAGCTGATGTTGTATAGTATTGTATGCCAACTGCAACTGAATATGTGGATGGTCACAGGATGTGGAGTATACTGTGGAGGGGAGTCAGGGGAGTTGTGATGGATATGTATGATATGGTGGGGGAGTGGGGTGGCGAACTGGGGGAGGGGCATTTTTACTTTGGGGGGTAAAGAGTATAACTATTGCCTTGCGTTGTACACCTGAAACTAATAAAAAATAAAAAATAAAAAAAATAAAAAGTTCACAGATCAATGATTTAGAATTCAGAATGCAGCAATAATTTTAGTTGAACACACAACAGACTATTTAACTTAGAATAGAGTTGAATGCAATGCAGTAAAATGAAAAGTATTATGAAAGAAGATAATTGCAGATTATAGTTTAGTGTTTCATCAATATATACTCTACTAGCCTGCAGCAGTCTGTGGGTGTAGACCTCTAGTAGTATCAGTGTTTTTATAAATGTTTGAATACATATTACATAATAAAAATACTAACATTAAGAAACAGATGAGGGCCGGCCGAGTGGCGCATTGGTTAAGAGCTGGTTTTGGGATGCCAGCGGCCCCGGTTTGGATCCCACGTATGAGGGCCAGTGACACTGCCCTCGACAGCTAACAACAGCTCCACCTGGAGCTGGGCTGTGCGAGCCCCGGGGACGGTGTAGGCTGCAGCCCCTGCTGCAGTGGGCTGCCATAGGCTACAGTGAGTGGCCGGCAGCCAGCGTGAGTGGCCGGCAGCCAGCGTGAGCTGCCAGTAGCCACTGTGAACGACATCCAGAGGCCGGCAACTTACATGCCTCATCCAGGAAGAGCGCAATGATGATACCAACATGGGCCAGTGAAGCAATGTCCTCCGCAACTAGACTGAAGAACAGAAAGACAGCAACTTGTCTGTTCCACTTCCCCAATTCCCCAATAAAAATCTTTAAAAAAAATAAAAAAAGAAAAGAAACAGATGAGAAAGGCAGGGGGCAGGAGAAGAGAGGAGAAACTTTCTCCCCATTTTTGTAAGAGCTCACTGGGCCTATCGGCAGATCAAAGTTGGCCTCTAAATCAGACTTAGAATAAAGAAGGTTGAAATAAGTGATGTGTAGGGTATCTGAGTAGATCTTTTCGTGTTTCTTCCTCTTGGAGCCACCTTTAGCTGCAGATGTCTTTCAGAATTCATGGACATTTTAAAGTAAAGAATAGGGGCTTTAAAGAATGACAACTGTGCTAATGAGTGGAAAGAAGTTTGTCCTGTTCTTTTTTCCCTTCTTGTAACTAATTTGGCCTCAGCTAAGTCTAGTAGAACTAATTTTTTTTCTTTCTTAGAGGAAAAGGGGACTTTAAAAATAGCTTCAACCTCTAGACTGCCATACAGCCTTAGGACTCTAGGGAGTCTGGGCAAGGTCGTAGGAACCAGAGCCAACTTTGCACTAATTTGTGAATAAATAATGTATTACAGACTCTCGGCAGATGCTACTTTAAGTCGTATATTATATTGAGTTCTTACCCTCTGAATTCAGTTAACAGCACATTAATGATTTTTTGTCAAGTCTCGTTCATTTCTCGTTATTTTTCTTATTATAATAGAATCCCTTTTCTCCCTCCCCACCCACATTCTCCTTATTTGTTTTGTATCAGTCTATCACAACATTAGCATGAATGTTTCTTCTTATTAAAGTTACTTGGACTAATGAAGTATAAACTGCTTCAATGAAGGATTTTAGCATTAAAAAAAGTTTTAAATAAAGGAATGCCAAAAAAATCTTTTGGGGGATGCCCCTTTCTTTATCAGTCTTTCCTTGAGATCTAGTAGCCTATTTACCTTGGGGAATTGAGGGAGGGGAACAGCGTTGGGGAATTGGGGAAGGGGAACAGACAAGTTGCTGTCTTTCTGTTCTTCAGTCTAGTTGCGGAGGATGTTGCTTCACTGGCCCATGTTGGTATCATCATTGCGCTCTTCCCGGATGAGGCAGATCTGTTGCCGGCCTCCGGATGGTCGCTTCCCGCAGCTATTGGCGGCTCACGCTGGCTGCCAGCTGCTCACACTGGCTGCCAGCCACTCACTGTATCCTATGGCAGCCCACTGCAGCAGGGGCTGCAGCCTACACCATTGCCGGGGCTCAGGCAGCCCAGCTCCAGGTGGAGCTGTTGTTAGCTATAGAAGGCAGTGTCACTGGCCCTCATATGTGGGATCCGAACCAGGGCCCCTAGCGTCCGAAAACCAGCTCTTAACCAATGCGCCACTCGGCCGGCCAGGTCATTATTTTTTTTTTTTTTTTACTAGTAAAATTATTGAGCATTTAGGTATGTGCCAAGGATTGTGTTAGTTACTGGATATACAAAAGCTGGTAGACCCTGGCTTCTGAATTTAATGAGTTATAATCAGCCTGGGAAGTTAGACAGTTATTACAGTACAGGAAAAAAAAGTACAATGATATGCACAGAATAGGTGCACAATAAATATTTGTCAAAAGAATAACATACAATACTGTTATTTAAATTTTTTTTTAATTGATCTGAACTTGAATTTTACCTCTTAGACCTTGGGAGTCTTCATTTCTTCATATAGTACAACTGGGATAATACCTGCCGCACAGAGTTGTAAGGAAGACATCCTGAGATAATAGAGTACCCAGCGCAATGCCTGGCTCCCATCATGCACTCTAACTCCAGGAAGGTTTATTCATTCATTTCTTCATTCATGGCCATCTGTCTGTGGTTCTGGTGCCCAGCATGGGGCTGCTTCGCTGGCACCTTCCCAGGGACAGCTGGTGTCTCCCGCACTCCTTTCATTCTCACAAGAGGAAGTGAGGGAAGGATCACTGACCTGTATTTCCTGACATCACTGTCTAGTGGCCCATCTTGATATTTTCTGCAGCTTCATAGCCGTTAATGTTTGAAAAGATCCCAGAATATTGCCAGCCTCACAGTCATGTTGATTAGCATTTTAATCCCAAATCACTGATTTCTAGAATTAGAAAAATAAGTGAGGAGTATTGAATTCATTGTGCTGGAAGATATCACTCAGGGACATGTTTCATAATATTTTTCAAATTTCCATGTAGATACATTTATGGAGCATGATGCCAGAAATTAAAGAACTGCAGTGGTTTCCTTGAGTACAGGATTGGCCACTTTCTCTTTGTTGGACAACATATACAGAACCATTAATACAAAATTATTGCTGTCATGGCTAAGAGTGTTAATATGCTGTTATTTTCCTTCCAATATAGAAATAGTTTTCATGGGTTTTCTGCAGTATTGACGTTGACAGAGTGCAAACTGAGAAATTCTGGAAGCATCTCATTTGCTATAGTGGAGTTTCCTTACCCCTGTGGTGGTTCTTATTGTTATTGTTGTGATGGTAATTGTTTCTCCCTCCCTCCCTCCCTCCCTCTCTCCCTTTCTCCTCCCCTTCTCCATCTCCCTCTCTCCCTCCCTCCCCTTCCCTCTCTCCATCTCCCTCTCTCCCTCTCTTGCCTTCCCTCCCTCTCTCCTTCCCTCCCTCCCCTTCTCCATCTCCCTCTCTCCCTCTCTCTCTCTTTCTCCCTCTCCCTCTAACAAAATGACATTTGGGATAAATCAATGTTAGTAGCGTTAATTTAACAGTTGCTCTTGTCCAAGTTAATGTGTCTGATGCTCTGACTGCAGTTCTGGGGTTGGTGTTGCCACCACTGTTGCCATAGATTCCTGCTCAGGCTCCAGTGGTTCTTCAAAGTAGGATGGTTTCTAATCCTATCCCTCCAAAATTGGAGCATTAAAACGGTGTATTAGTAAGCTCTTATATTGCATAAGAAATTACCCTAAAACCAAGCAGCTTAAAACAATATGTATTGTATCACACAGTTTCTAAGGGACAGGAATCCAGGAGCAGCTTAGCTGGGTGGCCTGGCTGTCTCTAATGCAGTTATAGTCGCCATGTCAGCCAGAACCGCCATCTTCCACCAGCCTGACTAAGCTGGGGGATCCCCTTCCAGGCTCACTCACGTGGCTGTGGCAGGAGGCCTCAGCGCCCCCTTCTGTAGACCTCTTCACAGGGCCCTCATGACACAGCAGCTGGCTGCCTGTGCAGCGGGTGATCCAGGAGAGGAAGTGCCACCAAGGTGGAAGCCAGCCACACTGTTTCATCATCTGATCTCAAAAGTGGCATACCATCACTTGTGCCACATTCTTCGATCTTAGCCTATTGCAGGAGGCGACTGCCCAGGAGTGTGAATATTCGGAGATTTGAAACATTGGGTGCCACCTGTATACAGGTTACCACACGTATACACTCATCACCTTCTTGGGGCATAAGAATGACCTTTCGAGAGTTGTGTCAAGAACAGTTCCTGTGACTTGATATCTCCAGTAATGCTGTCTCAGGGAACTAGCGCCATCTCTCCCTTTCCCAGAAGTTGACCTGCTGTAGAGGTCACCCCACCAGTTTATCTCTCTGGCCTTTGGTGATTTTATTTCATGAAATCATTGCCTCATTGCCTTTCTGTACCACCTGGCATTGCATAGAGTCACCACTTCCTCCCCCACGTGTTTCATTAGCTTTGAGTCTAGTGGATAGAGCTGCAGCCTCATTCCCTTCCTTCCCAGAAGATACCTGCTTCCTAGTAGCATCAGGCACTGTGTGTCAGTAGTATATGTCTATCCCAGTCCTTCCATCTCCAAAGAAATGGGCCCTACTCTGCAGCTTTTGAACTGATGAGAAAAGTTCCTGTAAATCTCTAGGATTCATTTTTTTCAAGGGGTGGAGCTTAGTCCCTTTTATGCTGTATACCCTGGTTTATTGCTCCTATTGTAGCAGAAGTATTGGACATTTTAAACAAATGTCATTTTATAGCCAAAACAGTGTGGTGTGTTTTTGTTTCTATGCTTGTAATTTGTTCTGTCAGTTTAAGGAAAATGTCTGTTAAAATCACTTTGAAATTCAGTATCCATTATGAGAGTACTTTGTAGTTTTCTTCTTTGATATTTTGTAATCAACGTGGGAAATTCTTACTATGATAGATAGTGTGTTACTTTTTACTCAAGATTTAAGGACTTTACTCTCATGATACATAGAATATAATACATACTCATATAAAAACATTGGATAATGTGTCACTTAGCAATACCTTGTGGGCGTTTGAAAATTTTGATTTCTTTGGTCTAAACTTTGAACTTTTTTTTTTTTTTTTTTTTGAGGGCAGTGTCACTGGCCCTCACATGTGGGACCGAACCGGGGCCGCTGGCTTCCCAAGCCAGCGCTTAACCACCACACCACTCGGCCGGCCCTTAAACTTTGAACTTTTAAGCGGAAAGTAGCTACTGTCTGGTTATTCTCTTACATAATTTCCAATTATTCACTTAGGTGTAAACTCTTATCTTACTCATCTGTGATATTAATTAAATAAATGGGAACAAACTGCTGTCCACCAGAAATTCCCCTGTCAACTTAAATTAAACTAGACTTTTCAGAGAACTAGCATATCTTGTTAAGTAACTGTGTATCAGGTTGAATTCGTATTGTGTATTGGTTGAGACTAGTTTTGTTGTTATTTTTTTAAAGATTTTATTGGGGAATTGGGGGAGGGGAACAGCGTTGGGGAATCTGGGAAAGGGAACAGAGAAGTTGCTGTCTTTTTGTTCATCAGTCTAGTTGTGGAGGACATTGCTTCACTGGCCCATGTTGGTATCATTGCGCTCTTCCCGGATGAGGCAGATCGGCTGCCAGTCTCTGGATGGTCACTCACTGCGGCTGTTGGCAGCTCACGCTGGCTGCCGGCCACTCACTGCAGCCCATGGCAGCCCGCTGCAGCAGGGGCTGCAGCCTACACCATCGTCAGGGCTCGCACAGCCCAGCTCCAGGTGGAGCTGTTGTTAGCTGTAGAGGGCAGTGTCGCTGGCCCTCATATGTGGGATCCAAACCACGGCCGCTGGCATCCCAAAACCAGCTCTTAACCAGTGTGCCACTCGGCCGGCCGAAGAGACTAGTTTTAAACCTACATCTAAAATAATACCAGAATTTTTCTAATGTTTAGTAAATTGTGTTGGTTGCTTTACTGATTTTTTGTCTTCTTCTGGGTTCAAAGGGCCCATGAGAACTTTTTCTCTTCTCCAACAGGAAAGGTTAACTAAAACTCTCCTAGTATAATATCTCCACAGCTTATCGTAAAGAATATTGTGGTATATTCTTGTGCTAACTGTGGATTTGAATTAAGTTTTATAGTTTACTTTTAATACATATCTTCATTCTCTGACAGGGTTATGATAGCTTGGGGAACAATCTCTTTGGTTTTCTTCACTTATGAGTATGAATAACCTCAAATGTGATGTTAATGTGGTTTTGCATTCAATTTCTGCCAAAGAAAAATAATGGATTGTGGAGCTGGTTGATCCACTGAGTGTACTTAGTCCATTTATTTGAATGTGCGATCATTAGCTCACCAAAGCTACCAGATTTTATAAATACTTTGTCAACTGTGCCCAGGAGCCTACTCTCCCTAGTAAACATAATTAATTTCCAACTGGCATAATGGGGAATAGCTTCCAGTTTCTTTGAAACCTGCTTTATGGAGGTCATCCATAAAGACTTACCTTCCCACTCAGGTTTTTCAATAGTCACATCCATCCACCAGTGGGCTCAACAGGGCCGATCATCAGAGCAGAGAGAAAGTTATGGGATTTTAGTAAATGAATACTGCTAGGCTATAATTAGTATACGTCAAACTCTAATTACTAGATAGCTTCAAATATTTGAAATACCTGCCTCTATCTGCCAGTATTTGCTGGTAAATATTTGACAGAAGTATGCCTATGTGCAATTTTCCTCATTATGTTTACCATAGTGGCATAATTTTAGTGTACTTAGTTTGTTGGCTGTGATCTAAAAATACTGATTCGAGTGGCGCAGTGGTTAAGCGCTGGCTTGGGAAGCCAGCGGCCCCCGTTCGGGTCCCACATATGAGGGCCGGTGACACTGCCCTCAAAAAAAATAAATAAAACATAAAAAATAAAAATACTTCTGCTTTGCCTCCATGCAGAACGTACATGTGGTTCTGAAGTAAAATTGAAAATGAAAATAAAACTATTATAGTTTCATTTATACAATTTTTAAAGGATATTGTTCACATAATGGTAATTATTTTAAAATATATTTATGGCTCTCAAATAAGTTTTAAATTGTTGTGAGGGACAGGATTGGCTTTTCCAGGGGTCGGCAAACTTTTGAGACGGAACATACCCAGAGAGCCGCATGTGGCTCGAAAGCCGCAGTTTGCCGACCCCTCTCCTGGGGCTTATTGTTGCCTCCCAGCTACATGACAGCCAGAGGGGAAGAGGTGAGTATTTGAATCATAGTAAAGGGGTAGAATTGAAAATGAACAACTAGTATGAGTAGCTTCATCTTCAATGTGACGTCTAGCTCTTCCAATCAGAGACTCTTCATGAGCGGTGTGGAGGCCTGACCACTGCACTGTACATCTGAAGCTGCCACTGAATAATAGTACATGTCAACTATAATTTAATACATATATAGTCATGGGATGTGGAGTATAGTGTGGGGATGAAGTCAATGGAATTGTAATAGATATATGTATGATATCGGGGGTGGGGGAGGGAGTCACTTTGTAAGGGGTGAAAAGGATAACTATTGCATGTTTTTTAATAATAATAATAATAATAATAATAATCAGATACTCTTGAAAGTAGGAGGTCTCTGCTGTCCTCGGAAAGGAACTGCAGGAGATTATGAGAGCGGCTTCCTTAACAGCTGCCACTGCCTGTTTCCTTGTGTTGGTCATTCACATTGATGTATCAGGCGTTGCAAGTCTAATAGGACCCTAAGAAGTGAAGATATTGGAAGCAATTTAAAGATTTAAGAAAGTATAATTTCAACATAAAAACATTCTGCTAGCACCAGCAACAGAAAGACCTGCCAGGCAGAAATTAGGCGTTACTTGACTTTCTTTCAGTAAAGGCTTAGGCTTAGCAGTGAGAAAGCCTGGCAACCACAGGCTTAGCAAGTAGCTAGACTCATATTCAGAGCAATGTGTGAAGCAGAAAAGAATGTACGAGGCACAGATACCTTCATCACACCCATCCCCACCATCATTGGCAGTAACATCACCTCATCTGATCACTTCTGTCCATCTCCACCACCATTCTGGTCTAAACTAGTTATCTTTTGCCTGGATTACTTCAGTTCCTTCCTAACTAGTCTTACTATAGCCACTCCTGCCTTCCTCATTTTTCTTAAAATAAATACTTAAACCAATGCCCTTAGGCTCTGTATAATTTGACCTCTGCCTTCTCCCCTTCCATATTCATCTCATACCAATCACTCTTCCATCAAAGGGCCTTTGCACTGCTGTTGATTTGTGTGGGACACTGTCTTCCTCCTTTCCCTTCCCCTAGGTACCTCCTTCTTAATCCTCAGAGCTTCACTATCTCCCCACCCCAAATTAAACACATTTTAATGTTACAGATTTCCAAAGCACCCTGTACTTTTTCTTGTTTGCTTTATGTAGCCGCTGATTGTTAAAGAACTGTCTCCAAATGCTCCTTGAAAACTTGGAGAGAGAGTTTTGGACTCATCATTGTTTCCTTAGTGCCTGGCACAGGACCTGGCACAAACCAGATGCTCAGGACATAGTGTTGAATGACTAAATATTTCATCAGATGTAGACAAAAGCCCGATAGAGGCACACACATGCACACACTGTCTCAGTGGCATCATTATGGGTTAATGTATTAGGCACCTTTGGGGATATCCATTCAACTTCCAACAATTCCCTCTCCTGCAGGAGTTACCCCACTCTCTCACACAGGTG
This sequence comes from Aselliscus stoliczkanus, assembly GCA_033961575.1. Taxonomy (NCBI): domain Eukaryota; kingdom Metazoa; phylum Chordata; class Mammalia; order Chiroptera; family Hipposideridae; genus Aselliscus; species Aselliscus stoliczkanus. Next base: position 134,702,833 of record CM066729.1, read on the forward strand.
TGGGCTCCTGGAAGCCAAGTTTGTACTGTGTGCCCCTCCGCTACCTCCCCTCCCATAACCCTCCTGTACCCCTCCCTTAGCTAATTGGACTAGGAGTGGACACCCAGCCCAGGTTAGACCAATGAGAATTTCTCCATAGAAAATTTGAAATTTGGACTAGGGATAGTTGTTCTCTTCTGGTAGTTAAACTATAACATGTTAGCTCCGGAGATCCAGGGTAGCTTGTCTGCCCACTGAGTAGACCCATGAAACTCACGAGGAATGGCTAACAGAAAATGAGCAGCTGCACAGAAATGAGAGTCCTGGCTTTTTTCCATCCACGAACTACCTTTGTATCCTAAGGTTCCGAAATTTCTTTTTTGCTGAAACTATAGGTTGAGTTGATTTCCATTGTGTGCAACCAAAAAGAAGCCTTAATACAACTAGAAAAATCTAAAAATTATGACCTCAAAAAGACTCTGTGGTCACTACCCATACAGAAAATGAACAAGCTTCAAATGACTCTCAGGTGCCTCATAGAATATTAGTTAGTTTAGATTAGTCTAAATAATTGCCAAGTTGAAGAACCCGTATGCTTAATCATGAAACATTCCTAATTAGCTCTTTTTAAAAACTGAGAAGCTACCACATAATTAAAAGTATCTTCTGTGTCTCTTAAGTTGCTTTAAAAAAACAAAATGAAAAACTAACATTTAAGAAAAACAATTTTAATTAGCTTGGTGACTTAAAAAGGAAAAAAAAAAAACTTTAGTGCTAAGGTATTTAACACAGAACCTCATTAGATGGTTTCTCTCTGGTACCTAATTGGCTAGCCAAGGACAGCTGAACTTATTGTTAACCTTGACTCCAGTAGAAATAGAAAACTGGTTCTCTTTCTGTTTTTCACCATTGTTATTGTTAAAGAACTTAATGACTTTCCTCTATTTTCCTATTCTCGGGAAAAACATTTTCTCTTTTTATGAAAGAAGAATGATACTGATGTGGTCTAGCCTTAGTTAACTTGCATTAGATAACTTTGCCTTTCACCCACCTGTATTTGAGCTCATCATTTCTTCCTATTTTCTATCTTACAGCTTCAGTGAGCTGGACATTTCTAAACTTCAGTCTCCCAGCCTTTTCTGCATTTATCTTACACTTGTCAGTCCCCTTAACCTGAATTCTAATTTCTGTATATTGTTTCACTCTCTTGCCCTCCGTTTTCTGTTCTAAAAAATAGGCAGTTTCCAACATATTTTTTAGTGTATTGAAAAATACTAACCAGTTCCACTGTACCTAATTAGCATGAGCTCATTTCCTATGCAGTGACTTTCTGAATGGTCAGAAATATAATGGGTGATAAAATTAAGCCAATCAAAAAGTCATTTCAAGTGAGATCAACTGAGATTTGAGGTCTGGAGACCAAAGAATAGAATGTGTTACTAATTTTACAGATAGCACTCTCAAACTATAATTTTTTAGTGTTTTCTTAAATAAGGTAGAAATTTGAGAATGTGCAACTTAATATTTAGCTCAGCTCATTTGGGTAAAAACAGATATAACCTTAATCGTTTTATTGTTCTAGTAAATTAGACCTATGTTTCTCCCAGTTAAACCATCTAGCTTTCGTAGAGCTTAGAGAATTGCCATGGTAAATCTATCATGAACATAGCTTTTTTTCTAACTTAGCTACAATTGACTTTTTCATATCCTGCAACTGTGACGTTGTTCCTGTAGAAAATGTCAAGCAATAAAATTTTTAATGATGCTGTCTTCTCCTGAGTGTAAATTATAATAGTAGTGTAACTTATAATTATCTAACTACATTTTATTTTTGTTTTTTCAGATTTATTAGGCATAGGTATACTTATATGATCTTTAAGTCAGCCTCTAGTCAAGGGCTTGTTAAATCATTCATTTGTAGAAACAATAATATGCAATTTTATCATGGTTATGATCGTGTCAGGAATATACATCCGTGTCAGTGATTTTAAAACCCATCAGACTGTTGTAGTCTTGGTTTTGTCCCATTAATTCTTCCATTATCAGGTTCCCCTTCTGTAAATGGAGGCAATAGCTATTACGCCTATGTCAAATATAATTATGAGACTCAAATAAGGAGTGAATCAGTAGCATTTTGTACATTATCTCTTAGCCCATTTGTTTGTGTCCCATATGTAGTAACTGCAGAGCTTATAATTGATTCTTAAGCTCCTATTTCCTTAAATTTTTGCAGAAGTCCCAGTTGTTAAACAGAAAGTTTCCTTGCCCCAAACATAGTTTCACTCTTGCCTCTTTTCCTTCTCTTCATATAAACATGTAGAGTGTTTCCATGCAGAGTAGAAAGGAGTTAAGAGAGTTACTTAGCTGTAGTTTTTCTTTCCTTTCTCAATTTTTTTTCTTTGTAGAGGATGGAAAGTTTGTTTCTCTTTAAACAGAGCTGAAGATAACAAAAGCAAATGTGACCCCAAAGTTATTATTGTTATTTGTAGCTAATGTTTATTGTTAATAATAATACTATTATTAATAGGAGCTAGCATTTACTAACTTCTTAGTATGTGCTAGGCATTATACTATTATATTTCATTGACTCTAAAACACAAACATTGGTAAGATACACCATTATTTTATGTACCACTAAGAAAGGGAAAAATGCTGCCAAGTAAACCATGACAAAACAATGCTTTCTTTACTCTAAAAATACTTAGTTAACACCTACTCAAATACTCCTTTAGGCTTAGGTTTTTATTATATGTCATTCTCAAACATAGATAAAAAGAAATCATAAGCAAAATAAAATTCTAAAATTTTTTCACATTCTGGGTTCAACTCTTCTGAATATTTTAGACTCAGAACCATGAATGTCTGTGTTTTTCCATACAATATTGTCCTTTGACCCATCAAGAACATTGGTAATGTGGCATTTCTTAAAGGAGAGTATTCCACTGTTATCTGGGATTTTCTTCCAAGCCACTGACACCCATCCTGCAAGCTTTGGTGTACTTGTGTAGGCAGTGACAACTACATCACAACTGCTGCCCGCCAACAGCCATTGTAAGAAGCATATTGATTTCAGATCATTAAAATATAAAAAATATAAGTAAGTAAATACATCTTAGAAAAGACTAACTAGAGTGATCATTTCACATGGTTTATGTACCTTAACTTTCACAATAATCTCAAGAGGAAAGTCCCATTTTACCAGTGAGGGAACCAAGATTTGGAAACGTTAAGTAGATTGCCCAGGAGTTTACAGTTGGTAAATAACCAAGAAAAACCAAACCCAAGTCATTATGACTACAAATCTTATATTCTTACCACTGTAATATACTGGCTTATATTCCCCAAATAATCAAGGTCTCCAGATGGATGCAGGAAAAATATCCTATTCCTTCCAGAGAGCCAGCACAGAGAGTATGTATTATAGTGCTGCATAAAGTATTCTCAGGGGCTAGAATTTTAGGGAGTAAAGACTAAATGAAAAGACTACAAATATCTTCAGATGAGTATAGATCCTGCAATTCAGACTCTAGTTTAGATGCATGCATCTCTCTGTTTTGATCACAGTATTTTCATTTTCCTAATGGGCTAAAGTATGACTATAATGACTTTGACATCTACCCTGGCTTGAATTTTATGAAAATTTTTGACATGGTAGTTTTTTAATATGAAGTGACAGAAGAAGGGAAACTTTATTTAAGAAGGGTTTTTGTGGTTTTCACTTGAATGCTGCTATTCTCACCTAATTTATAATTCCAGCAGTTTCAGACTCAGTACAAATTGTATAGCCTACCAAATCTGGAATTGCCTATCCTGCCTGCATTTTCCTGGGCGCTTGTTGATTTACCTACGTGTTTTATTGTTTCTTTCAGTTTATTAGATGTGAGCTGAATAGTATGGAGAAATTATATATGTAACTGGACTCAGGTAAAGGAGCAAGTGGACGTTCATAGCAGAGCTCACAGCTAATCACATCCTGGAAACTCAAGGGGCAATGTTAGGATTTCCCCCTGGGAATAATTACCAATTCTAAAGAGAGGCGCATTCTCTTCTTAGGTATTCAAGAGCGTAGGCTGCATGAGATACATATGAGATGCGTCTTGTGCTCCTACCAGATGATAAATACGAATTGATAGGTGAGTCTTATAAATGAGGCAGAGATGTAATCAGTCAACCAAAATTATTTATTGAGCACATGCTCTGTGGCCCAGCTCTGGGTATGACACTGTAAAAAAAAAAAAAAAAAATACAAGGCATAGACTCTTCCTTCAAAAAGTATATAGACATACCTCAGAGATACTGGGGTTCAGTTCTGCCCACCACAACAGTCTCTCACAATAACGCAAGTCGTAATCTTTTTTCTGGTCTTGCCTTCGATTTGTAAAAAACACATCTATGAAGCCCAATAAGCTGGGCAGCAGTGAAATGAGGTATGCCTATGTGGTGTTATAAAAGCGATATAGGCACTTTCAAAAACTAAAAGATAATATGCCAAGTATATACTCGTCTATGAGGTCTAGACTTTACCTACTGTAAGAGTTCATAAGATTCAGGGAAGCTGAGTGTGTTTTGGAATAATCAGTAGGGCCCATGAAGAGAAGTTAAATTCAAATAAGTCCAGGGTTTGTACAGGTAGATAAAAAGGGGACCATATCCCAGGCAGGAAAACATTGAAAAAAACTCAAATGTTTTCCATAAAGCAAGCCTTTCTCTAGAGCCCCAAGGTATTCCAAGTCCTGTGACAGCTAATGAAAGTTTCCTTTGGAATACAGAATGTCTAAAATTGATTGGATTCCAAGAAGTGCTTTAATGTTTATATTTTAGTGCCAGGAGAAACATCAGGCACATGATCAGCACAGCTGGAGGGGGTTATATTGCATATTTTAGTGAGTTGATGGCTAATTTGCATTATACTGGGCTCACTAAAAATGTATATACCCTCGTTGCCTCCATTAGGCAGGTTTTGCTATTCTGATCATTTGCCAGTGATTACTGTCTACTGACTTTAGAAAGTGTTTTCCCATTATGGTAATGGGAGAAATTACCTATATTCTCATATGAAAATGGTAACTGAAGACATTTTTGCCTCTCTTCCCAAGATTGCTTTAAAAGGTGTTTGACTAGGTTTGTAATTTCCTCACTTTTTCTTTTTTGATCATGTAGTTTTTGACCTTTATTCTATGGATATGCTCTATTACATTAACTGATTTTCAGATGTTAAATTGCCCTTTCGTTTATGGGATAAATTCCACTTGGTCATGGTGTTTAATCCTTTTTCTGTGTTGCTGGGTTTTGTTGAGCCTTATTTTTCTTTATGTAGTGACTCACTTCGATGAGGAAGCGGTCAACTGTGAATCCTCCAAGCCCGAAGTAAATTGTATATTTAATTATCATCCTTATTTTTTAACAGCTTTTCACACTAGCTGCGGCCTTCCCCATTTTGCCACACCTTAAAATAAGCACATCAAGCCTGAGCAGGGGTCATTAGATGTCAAGTGATAAAGAAGCTAAGTCCCCAGCTCCCTTACCAGTGTTCACATGCTGTCAGCAGTGTTAAGGACAAAAGCAACATGGCAATACGCATGTTGTATTTTTACCTGGGCTAAGGTAGATCCCAAAGAGTGAGCCAGCTACAGAAATGATGAGGTCAGAGGAAAACAAAATGAAACTCCGGTGAGAGGAAATAGCACTTTGCTTTCCTACTATGATTAGCCCTTGGTTCTTGTCTCCTAAAATTGGAGCTTTTATTTATTTATTTATATTTTTGAGGGCAGTGTTACTGGCCCTCATATGTGGGACCTGAACTGGGGCCGCTGGCGTTCCAAGCCAGCGCTTAACCACCGCATCACTCGGCCAACCCTAAAATTGGAGCTTTTATATTTTTTTTCTAATAGTCTTTCTGTTTTTAAAACTCTTGTGATTTCGTATGATAAAAAGACTGTCCTTGAACTCTGAATAATGCTGGGCCTCAAATCTCAAAGGAATGTATAGCTTTTTCATATTGCTGTAATTCAGAATTAAATGCTTATTGGAGCAGAAATTGAATATGATAATATCTACTGCTTGCTGAAAGAGTTATCGTAAAGGACAAAAATAGCTGGAGACTAACCCTATATAGCAATTCCATGTGGAAACATTAACTTCATGGATCAATTGGAATATTAAATAGCAGTTAATTTTGCCAGAGTTTAAGACTTGTTCATATTGATCAAGGTCTGATCTTAGGGAAAAATAACCACATGAATTTTGTGTAATTCAAAATGCTGTGTGAGTTAATATATGGAAAGCACTTAGAACAGCTCCTGGCACATAATAAGTGCTGTATAATCACGTTTGCTATTAGAAATGATAGACTATGGGTTGATTATTCTTTAAAAACCTAAGGAATTTTTCCAAGTAAGTGTAATAGCCCTTTTTAGGCCTTCTTTGAACTGAACTTTTTTTTTTTTCCTCCTTTCTTCCTCGCTCCATAGTCAATTATATTCCTCTAAATAAAAGAAGGAAGTTAGCTGGACTGAGTTTCCTTGAGATTATTCCCTCAATAAAAGGAATATCTGGGACCGGCCGAGTGGCGCGGTGGTTAAGCGCTGGCTTGGGAAGCCAGCGGCCTCGGTTCGGCTCCCACATATGAGGGCCAGTTAGTGACACTGCCCTCAAAAAAAAAATAGGAATATCTGGCTAAATTAAACTTACGTGTCTCCGTTTTAATTTTTTTTTTTTTAATTGGGAAACAGTGTGTTTTTCCAGGACTCATCAGCTCCAAGTTGAGTAGTTGTTTCATTCTAGTTGTGGAGGGCACAACTGAGTGGCCCATGTGGGAATCGAACCGGGAACCTTGGTATTATGAGCACTGCGCTCTAAACAACTGAGCTAACTGGCTGTCCCCCTCCCCCCGTTTTATTTTATTTTATTTTATTTTATTTTATTTTATTTTATTTTATTTTATTTTATTTTATTTGAAGGCAATGTCACTGGCCCTCATATGTAGGACCAAACCGGGGCCGCTGGCTTCCCAGGCCAGTGCTTAACCACCGTGCCACTCGGCCGGCCCCCCTTCCCCCCGTTTTAATTTAAATTCCCAAGCATTCAGACTAGTTGAAAAAGTTAGCAAATTGGAGGATTTCTTAAAACAAATTTAGCTGATGATCTATTCTTTTGTTCTGAGGATTTAATTGCTTTCATTGATTGGCACTGAGGAATATGTTTTAATATTTTAAGTTATGATTCCTGTTTTAAAAGTGAAGAAAAACTGTAACTCAGTACTTAGCCTTTAGGGCCAGCCAAGTTGCGCGGTGGTTAAGTGCGGGCTTGAGAAGCCAGCGGCCCCGGTTTAAGTCCCATATGTAAGGGCCAGTGACACTGCCCTCAAAAAAAAAAAAAAAAATAGTACTTAGCCTTTTATCTAACAAGAGTTGCAAGATATAAACAGTGAAATAATTTTCAAAGAAAAAGATACATGCATTTCACTACAATAAAGATTAAAAACTTCAACACCTATCCACACCTAGACCAAAAAACAAAAGGACAGCCACTTGTCTATTCCCCTTCCCTGATTCCCCAATAAAATCTTTAAAAAAAAAGCATTGAAGAGTTTATACCTAACATTTTTACACATACTAGATTGTCAAAAAACAAAAAGTTTGACAATACTATGTGAAGCAATGGAATCTCTTATACATAACTGATAAAAGTGTTAGTGTGATTCTTTTGGAAAATAATCAGATGTTACCTAGATACGCCAGCAGTTCCACTTCTAGATACATACCCTAGACTTGGAATTCTTGTTCCTGTTTCACCAGGACACTGATACAAGAAGGTTCTAATGTATTGTTCCAATGACAAAAAGCTGACAATAACTCAGATATTCATTTATGTGAGAACGGATAAATAAATAGTGGTATTTTCAAACAACAGAAATCTGTAACGGTCAAAATGAAAGAAACATGCTTGAATGTATCAACGTGGATGAATCTTAGAAATAGAAGAATGTTGATTGAAAAAAGCAAATTGCAGAATATACCAAGTATGATACCATTTTATAAAGTTCAAAAGCAAGCAGAAATAAATATATTGCTTAAGGACACAAACATGTGTTTTAAACTAATAAATAAATAAATAACAAGGCAATAGAAAAGGAAATCCAGGTGGTGATTACTTCTCAGGGAACGCAAGGGGATGAGCTTCAATTATTGAGATGATACTTCCTTTCTCGTGCTAAGTGGTAGGTTCATGGTGCTATTTTGTTATGCTTCATAACTTGTCATATATGTATAATTTAATAATAATATTTAATCCTTTGTTGGATGCAACTGATCTCATAGAATCATTGCACACAAATTTTTAAATATCTAACAGTTAAGTATCATGACTCATCACTTCTGTATCATCCCCCTCTACCGTACGTAACCTATCACCAGCTGTGTTTGTGACTTAGTACAGTAAAGACGTATTTCATAGCGGCATCTTTGTGTGCAATGAATCTGTGAGATCAGTTGCGCCCAACGGAGGGTTAATAATGTTTAATAATAAAATTTTTAAAGAACTTATAGATTTTTATTTCATAATTTTATTTTTAGAGATCAGTCCAAAAATAATGATGAAAAATAAGTACAGAAAACTTTTATCCCAGTGATTGTATTTATTATAACCAAAAATTGAAAAACCTAGATGTCCAGCACCACTATTTTACATCCTGCCTTGTTCAAGAAAGGATTTAAGAAAGCCTTAAAAAATACATTCAATGAGGAAAAAAGGTAAATTAAAAATTACTGAAAAATGAGAGAAAGTAAAAAAAGGAAGAAAGTAAAGTAAGAGAAAGCCAGGAGTCAGATGATTTTGAAAAATATAAATCCTAAAATTCTCCTGTTTTTATTAGGGGTAGGCCACAAACTTGACTCTAGTAGCTTCCAGTAACCAGCATAAAAAGGGAAACAGGATTCATGGTGCCTTTGAGATAAGAACGATTCAACTGTTTTGATTCTGACCAAAGAGAAATTTCTCCCCAATTAATTGTGTGGGCAAGTTATTTAACTCCTCTCTGCCTGTGTTTCCTGGCCTGTAAAATAGAATAATAATAGTGCCTGTTATAAAGCATTGTGGGGATTACATAAGGTAAATTCCTAAGACAGCACCTGGCAGGTAGTAAGCACTCAGATATGTTACTGATTAGCCGTAACAAATGACATTCTCAAGAGTATCCTTACAGAAATCAGTATCATGGAAGTAGATATTACTAAGGAAGAAATGGAAAAGCAATTCTTATCTCAGGTAGGAAATCCTTTCAACAATAGGACAGTGTTGTAAATTAATTTTCTGGTGTTCTCTGTGTGTTCACTCAATCCATGTTTGTTGAGCACCTCCATTATGCAAGTTTTCTCTCTGGTAATATTTGTCCAGGGTACAGGACTCACTAAGCTGGTGTTCTGCTTCAGCCAACTCTGAAATTATTCTAATGGGTTGAATAATAAATAAAATTAGTTTGATTTACTTTTTTCTGCTCTTCAAATGTGAAAGTAGCATTCTGTAAGGAAAGACTGGGCAAAAGCAATGATGAAAAGAATGTGAAATATTAATTGAACTTAGCTAAAACTCATCAAGAACAGAATAATCAATTGAGGCTTTGAGATTCCTGGGACGTAATATTAATGATGATGAAAACAATGGCTACACTTATTGAATGCTAACTATGCACCCAACTGTGCTAATTTCTTTGCATGTATTATCTCATTTAATCCTTATACTACTTTGAGGTTGTGAATATTCATTTCTTTGGTGGGAAGATTTGGAATCCTTAGAGGGAGTAAGTCACAGCAGCAAGTCCAGGTTCCAGCCAGAATTCAGACCCAGCCCTTGTTGATTCTAAAGCCCATATTCTTAGTCTCTGTAATGCATTACTGTCCATGGAATAAAACCAAAACTTATCAAACCTCGAAACCCTTTGTTCCAGATCTGAAATGTTTGTTCCTGACACCCTCGGTCAAATATACCCTGATTTTTATTACCCTATAATAAGTTTATGCATCAGTCTTATTATCTTCCTGGTTTTGACTATTAAACTGGAAACTTAACCTTTTCCTGATCTAACTATGTGATGGTATTCATGTCATTTAGTCACTTGACTTGATCACCAGCCTGAATTTTCTTAAAAACTATTTTTAAATGGGAAGTATCCTTAAGATTTGAAGTAGAACAGCCTAGCAGCTTAGTTTGATCATCTAGAATCTTAGGGCCTCAGACTCTAATGGATTGTTTTGGCTCTCACTGAGGGAACTGAACCATGTTGTCTCAATTCCAAATTATGGGCCTTCTTCCTTAGCTCACCAGTTAGCCAAAAGTCAACCATATTAGTGTTGACAGGGAAGGTTCATCTTATATATAAAGACCAAGATGGGCTGGCCGAGTGGCATGCTGGTTAAGAGCTGGCTTGAGACACCAGCTCTGAGCAGCAGGGCCCTAGTTCAGATCCCACATATGAGGGCCAGTGACACTGCCCTCTACAGCTAAGATGGTGCACAACAGCTCCACCTGGAGCTGGGCTGCTGTGAGTCCCCGGGTCAGCATAGCTGCAGCCTCTGCTGCAGTGGCTGCCATAGGCTACAGTGAGTGGCCGGCAACCAGCTTGAACGGCTGGCAGCCAGTGTGAGCTGCCAAGAGCTGCTGTGGGCGGCCATCCAGAGGCTGGTGACCAATCTGCCTCACCCAGGAAGAGCGCAATGATGATACCAACATGGGCCAGTGAAGCAATGTTCTCCACAACTGGACTGAAGAACAAAAGGACAGCAACTTGTCTGTTCCCCTTCCCCGGTTCCCCAACGCTGTTTTCCTCCCCCAATTTAAAAAAAACAAAAACCAAAAAAAAGACCAAGAAAATTCACGCTCCAGGCAAGATGACCTGGAGCTCTCTGATGTCCCCTGCCAATTGAAGACAGAGACTCATATTCAAACTATTATGTGTATGTCATGCTCACTGGATGGGTTCGCAGTAGAGAACTTTGCCTGCAATCATTTTCCTTTTTGATGGGCATAACAGACAGTTCCGAGACTCCCAGTAATAGCAGCAGTGGCACGGTTAAGCTCTCAAAAGCCACTGTCAGACTGAAAAATATAGATGTGTTCAGCGTAGTGGCTTGAGGTTACTATGCATTACTTGAATTGCACAGTTCAGACACTAGAAAAGGCCTATCAAGAAAATTACCATTCTGAAATATTTGTATAAGGGCAGAATTTACTCTGAGGGATAAACAAAGTCTTCTGAAAGAGAATAAGGTTGAAATTTGCATTTGTTGAAATATATTAACCTCAAAAGTCTTTCATAAATCAAGACCCACTTGCAGATACTGATTACTTTTTCCTTTTACTATTTTTCTAATCTTATTTTGACTTTGTTTGTAATTCATGTTATCTTCTCTTCTTGGCTTCCCATATTCCTTAAATCATTTTATCTAGATATATGTAGACCATCTGTCTTTCCAAAAGGCTATTTCTTCTCTCAACAAGGGGCAGGGGTGGGAATGAGAGACACAATATGGACAGAAAGCCAGGGAAAATCTTGCAGACAGTTTTTTGGCTCTTGTTCTCTGGTCCCCTTTGCCTGTACTGCAGAACCCTGGGGAAACAACGGAGAGAGAACAGCTTGTATCCATTTGAAAAAGTGACAGGGCTGCAGAAGAGAAAACGTTTGGCTGTTTAGCTCCTCCTAGACCCAGACAAGCAATGCAAATGGTTAGTGGTGTCCTAGACTGCACAGTTTCTATGCCACAGTATGAAATAGAATGGAATTCTTTTTTTTTTTTTTGAGGGCAGTGTCACTGGTCCTCATATGTGCATATGTGGGACCTGAACCGGGGCCGCTGGCTTCCCAAACCAGCGTTTAACCACCGCGCCACTCGGCCGGCCCTAGAATGGAAATTCTTAATTGTCATTGATGTGAACATAAAGAGGCTTTATCAATGTTCGGCTAAGTAAAATACAAACCAGTCCTTTGAATTGCTTTCAAATACACAATTAGGAGCTTTCTACGTTGTGATCATTTTATAATAACCTATGTTTTCCCCCAAAGACCCTCTCATGACCTTGGGAATTACATGCCTATGGTGCTGCAGGAATTCACCCACCGGACTGTGTACGCTTAAGATATGCACTTCATCTCTAGAGCCACATGATGTCTAGCTATTGCCCTTGAAAATTTAGCCCTAATGAAGGTCTTTGAGAAACTACCCTTGAAGCTCCCTTGCCTTAGCATAGTAGATCTTCAGTTAATAAATGTTGAATGAATAGAATATTAGTTCACATTACTTTTCATTAGCAGTTTTCTGTGTAAAGAGACACAGCTCTCCCCTGCCTCCGCCAGCCATGTTTAAGACCTCAGAAATAAGGCTGTCCCGCCTCAAAAGAGCCTACAAATCTAAAAGGAGAGGAGCTGCCCAAAATCGAATTACAGAGGAGGTAGTAAACTTTGAAGGGAGCCATACTACACAGAGCCGAATTTCATGGTTTTTAAGCCCTTTCAGGTTCCAACCACATCAAAATCATAGCAATAATAATAATAGGAAAAGACAAGTCTGAGTTTTCAAAGCACATTAATAAAATTGCTAACTTGAGTATTGGCCTTGTTCCTGGGGGCTCCCCACTAGCAGTTGTCTTTACTGTCTTTGAAACATAACAAAGGTGAGACTGTGTGCTCCTGTGGAGCACAGAGGAATAGAAGCCTTTCATAAGTCTTGCAGAAGCTGCTGCTGCCACCAATGGTTTTGTTTGTTTGTTTGTTTGTTTGTTTGTTTTGTTTTGTTTTTAAATAAACATTTCAACCTTGAATCTATCCAGTGAGATAAAGCTTAAAACTCATCTAATTCAAATATGTGGGTTTCTCCACAGCTATGACATCTCCCAGATAAGGGTAAAATGAGCGCCCCAAATTGTTGAAACCCCGCCTGGAGAACAGGACCACTGCTTTGCTTCACTGGCCTTAAAGAGCCCCTAGATGAAATATGCATCTCCAACTTTTCCCCAGTTATCGCATTTCACAGGAATCCGATTTAAACATTGCAGAAAGCATGCCCATTTGAAAAAAGGTTGTCAATCCTCCATTTTGCTTCAAGGTGGTAAATTGAACCATAAATCAAAACTTAAAGTGAATCCTGAAAAGGTGCTGTCAAAAGTTAATCAGCTCCGTAGAAGTGATGGTATGACAAACATGAAATATTGAGTAGCTGAGTTAAAAAAGAGGCCTTCACTTAATATTGATGGTGTTGATTTCTTTGGAAATAGTCTCCCTTTAAATAGGACTAAGCTTCACATGGCTGTATAAGTTTTTCTAAAACAACATAATAGTATGAATATGTGTTCTTCATGCTTCGAAGGACGAAACACTATGACATTGAGATCCAGTCTTTGGATCCATCATACTCTTTTTTTTTTTTTGAGGGCAGTCTCACTGGCCCTCATATGTGGGACCTGAACCGGGGCCGCTGGCTTCCCAAGCCAGCGCTTAACCACCGCGCCACTCGGCCGGCCCCCAGTCTTTGGATCCAGACAGAGCTGAGTTTCAGTCCCAGCTCTGCCACATGTAACTTCATGTTGCCTCAGTTTTCTCATCTGTAAAATGGAGCTGATAACATCTACTCCGTAGGGATGTGATTGTGATCAAATGAAGGAATATATGGGTGAAGTACCTGGCCCACAGTGCATGCTCAGTAAATGGTCGCCATTGTTAAAATATAGTTCTTGTGTCTTAGTGACATGGTCTCACCAGTGAGGAAACAAATTAAGGTATATATCAATTTACAAGCTAACTGAGAAAAATAAGAATCGAAAGAGGATTTCACTCTTGACTATATCCTTCCTTATTTTGTGTCTCATAGGTAAAGTAAGCCTTATCTCCCTGCTAGCTGAAGTCCCTAAGGACAGAAACTGAGTCATCTTTCCTGTATCCCATGAGACTGACACAGTGCCGGACAGCTGGTAGACATTCCGGAAGTGTTTGTTGACATGACCTTGCTTAGCAGTGTCTTATGTCTGTCTACACCCCTCTTATGAGAACAGGATTGTGTCCCACCACATAGGAATCTGAAAGCTTCCCAGTAACTGTTATTTTCTAATCAAACCATGGGGAAGTTTTACCGTCTTCAAACCATTTTTCTTTCTAATTAGTTTCTGGGCCCATCTTTAGCCATTTTATTATTTATGCATTTGTAAGTATCATTAACACTGCAGCTGATACTGAGATAATTTTGTAGACTCCATTTTTAAATTAAAATCTTAGCTTTCTGATATTACTTAGATTAGCTGGAAGTCCTTTATACTTAACCTTTCCATCTGCATATTTAAATATATTTAATGATTTTTTTCAGTGGCTTTGTGGTAAGTAAGCATATCTAATTAAGGTATCCTGCCTACACTCTTGAATTTATTTCAAGCTCTAGATTGAGGAACTGGACTTTATGTATGTATAATTGATCAATTTATAATAATTAGCTTTTAAGTCTTCTTTGAGCAGTAGGTATATGGATAGTCCAGAGAGCACTTATAACCAATAATATTATTCTTCAGTTTGAATGGAGTTTTAACATTGTTTTTATCCTCACAAGGATGCTCCTGATTTGTAAGGTATATGAGATGTTTTAACCACTCTGTTTTATCTGTGAGGAAATTGAGGCCTGGAGTAGTTGGGTGACTTTCCCAAAGACGTAAATATTTAGGGGCAGAGCTGGCTTTAGAACCCAGATCTTCAGTTTCTGATGAATTGTTTTCAAACCTCAGTGAGAATTGTAGTTCAAAAATGCAGTCCCGGCCATCCCGGCCATCAGCTGTTTCCTGCCATCCAACACAGTTGATTATTCCACATTCTGTGTCAAAATGCCTTCCACTGACCCCAAGTACTCTGTTTCCCCTACAGTTTGAACGCCACGACCCTGTGGACGGGAGGATTACTGAGAGGCAGTTTGGTGGCATGCTGCTGGCCTACAGTGGGGTGCAGTCCAAGAAGCTGACTGCCATGCAGAAGCAGCTCAAGAAGTACTTCAAAGAGGGAAAGGTGGGTGTCTTTGCCAAGAAGAGGAGGAAGAACCAAACCATGGGAACACACAGTGTCAGGAACCAAGGCAGGCAGTTGGATATTGAAATCCACTTTAGAGGACTGAGGTAGATTTGGGATTCAGCAACACACTGTTAGAGTTAAAACCATGAGGATGGATGAGATTACCCAAAGAGAGCATAATACAGAAAAGAACTGTGAGCCAAGGATGAAATCCAGTGGAACACTGACATTTAAGCCACTCAGGAAAGAAACCTTGAGGACATGTTTAGAGAAATACCTGGAGAAATGAGTGGAATCAAAGCCAAGGGAGTAGAGGATTCAGGAACCGAGGGTCCTACAATGTGACATGTGACAGAGAGGGCCCAGTGAAATCAGGCGGTAAACATCCATTGGCTCTGGTAAAATGGTAATAGCGGTCGCCTTCGGGAAAGCTGTTTTATTAGAGTGATCAGTTAGAGGGCATATTAGAATGAGAAGTAAGAAAGTAGAGAAAGAGTAGAGGGGAAGAAAAAGAAGAGTGGAAAGGAGGCTCTCGGAAGAAGGAAATAGCATATGTTAAAAACACAGGCAAGGCCGGCTGAGTGGCATGGTGGTTTAAGCGCTGGCTTGGGAAGCCAGCGACCCCAGTTCAGTTCCACATATGAGGGCCAGTGACACTGCCCTCAAAAAAAAAACAAAAAAAAAACCCAGGCAGTGTATGAGTCTGCTTGGGCTGCTATAACAATACCACAGGCTGGATGGCGTAAACCACAGAAATCTATTTTCTCACAGTTTTGGAGGCTAGAAGTCCATGACGAAGGTGCTGATAAATTAGGTTTCTGACGAGGGCTCTCTTTCTCAGCCTGTAGTCAGCTGTCTTCTCGCTGCGTCCTCACGTGGTCTTTCCTTGGTGTCTGTACAGGAGTGGGGGAAGAGTGTGAGCTACCGCTCTGATGTGTCTTCTTATAAGGACACTAATCGTATTGGATCAGGGCTCCACCCCTACGACCTCATTTAACCTTAGTTACTTTGAGGCCCCATCTCCTAGTATAGCCACACTGGGGGGTTAGGGCTTCAATGTGTAAGTTTTGGGGAGACACAAACATTCACTCCATAACAGGCATGAAAGACAAATTTGTCCTGTGTGAGGAACTGAAGAGGACCGTTGTGGCTGGAGCATACTAGCAAGGAGGAGAAAGAATGGCCTGAGATGAGGTCAGAGAGGGAGATGGGGACAGAGCATTCCGAACCTCGTAGGCATGGTATAAGATTGGGCTTTATTCACAGTGCAGTGGGAAGCTATTACAGGGTCATGAGCAGCAATGAGATGGGTGTATGTATGTTTAAAGAGATGAACGATTCTGGCTGCCTTAGAAAAATAGTTGGGAAAAGGGCAAGCATAGAAGCAAAAAACTGATATTAACATTATTAGAGAATTCAGAAAGACATGCAAACGTTTTTTGAGCAGCAGTGAGACCAGTGGCCATGGGTTGACAGTGACACTAGTCAATATCGCTCTGATACCTTTCATCCCTGGCTGC
Organism: Aselliscus stoliczkanus; assembly: GCA_033961575.1. NCBI lineage: Eukaryota > Metazoa > Chordata > Mammalia > Chiroptera > Hipposideridae > Aselliscus > Aselliscus stoliczkanus. The sequence continues at coordinate 134,719,363 of CM066729.1, forward strand.
ATCTGGTCCAGGAAGAGGCAGATGGTAGAACTGAGTAAGCATCTGGGGTTTTGCCAGGGAGTGGGACAGACTAATTGAAGCAGAAATTAGTTAAGAGGCCAGACCTCTTAAAGATCACACACACAAAGCAGTGCCAGCAAACCCGTGTTTTCTCATTCTCAGCCCAGTACCTTTTCCACTGGACAATGGTTGCCACTTGGCCATGACCAAGAAACTGACCTGGCACTAAAAAATGTTCCATGAGAGATTGCCAAGGCAATGTGGTATGGTAGACATAGAGCTAGAAGACAAATTACTTAACCTTATTGGCCTCATGAATTGAAAAGCTTGTCCTAGATGTGTGTTATAAGAGTGCTATAACATTAAAGACTCAGTAACTAAAAAATAAGAAATAGGATTACTAGTACTTGTCTCAGCTTTCTTAGTTACTAGTCTCTGTGCAGGAAATTTGGCATGAATAGCATTGCCCCAAGTTGGAGGAAAGCAATTCTTATCACCCAGGTATTTTTCTCCTGGTCTTAGATGTTGAAAAGCTGATAGGACCTCTGACCCAGGCTGCAGACTGCAGCTGAAGGCAGGCTGGGCTCAGAGAGTATCGGCTTCCCTGAACTGAGGCCAGCCCGTCCCTACAGCAGGTAGGTGTTCCCTGTCTGTGGGGAAAAGGCGCATCATTAACGCAGAGTGACAAAGAGCAATACTTCTGCCCTACCCGATACCAGCTCAGATCTGTTGAAAATAATAATTTCAGAAAATTAATTGCAAATGTTTGGTCAGATTTTTTTAACCCTGGTATAGGAAGCGTAATCTTTGCATTAGGAAACCTTTGTTTTGACCAGACCTTTGTTTAAAATTTGGCCCAGACATTGACTTGACCTTGAAATAATTATCTATCATGATAGGTTAATTCATGTTTCATTATGAATTTATATTTAAAAGCAATAAATTGCGTGTTGGAGACATATCCCTTGAAGGAAGAGAGTATTTTAACATTGACAGGAGTTATTATAGTTTAGGACCTGAAGACCTTTCAAAAGAGCTCTGAACTGAAAGGACAAATTTTGTCAGATGATGAAAATCTAGAATGCCAAATTACTCCTGGCCCAGAATTTCTAGCCTGCTTTAGCAAGGAGATTGAGATTGATTGTTCTCGCGTGTTGATTAAATAGCTCGTGAACATAGTAATTAACTAAAATGAGAGTTAATGAAAGGCCTTTGCTGCTAAAGTTACCAGTCCATCTCTCTAGGACCATTTCTCATAAAAGGGGAATCACCATCATTTTTAATTGCTGTTTTATTTCATTTTGAATTCATTAACATGAAATAAAAGTTTTCATTTGGCCCATGTTAACATTTTCTGTGTGCGGTTCTGTACAGAATATCAAACCAGTTTTATATCCCTCATATAAAACTGAAAGCAACAAACAAAAAACCAAAAAGTATAGATACAGACAACAATTTAATGGTTACCAGAGGGTAAGGGGGAGGGGGTTGGTAGATGAGGGTAAAGGGAGTCAAATATATAGTGATGGAAGAACTGACTCTGGGTGGTGAACACACAATGTGATATATAGATGATATATTACAGAATTGTACATTTGAAATGTATGTAATTTTACTAATGTCACCCCAATACATTTAATAAACATTAAAAACTATATACATATATCAAACCAGACCTAAAAGATTGAAGGTGCTAGAGGCCTATTAAATAAATATTTGCATAATACTTAAAGACCATGCAGTGCTTCACAGCCATTTTTCTTTTTCTGTGTTTCTAACAGCCTTGTTAGATCTCAGTTTGCCTTTGAGAATATAGAGACAGAGAAAAAGAGAAATTAATGACCCACCCAGAGTTTGGACTAAAATCCCGTGCTTCCTATTCCAGATCTTGTCCTTTCTATGGTAAAGTTCCATTGAGTTGTCGGAAAAATCATGATGTATTTTTTTCTATGTTTTTCGTTGCAAAAACGCGTCATGACTTTTCCAACAACCCAATATTTCTATTTCTAACCATACTCTTCCTCTAAAGCAGTGCTTCCCAACCCTGCTCGCCCAGTAGGATCCCGTGGGGAATTTTTAAGAAACGTAGTTGGCAGAGCCTGCTTCAAACCAAGCAAATCAGAAGCTCAATGGGTGGGTTCAGGTATCAGCCTTTCTTCGAAGGCTCCCCAGGTGACTCTGATGTGCAGTTACACCTGTGAGCCCCTTCTGCCCTGGAGGGCCCTGCTCTTCAGTGTCTCTTGCTGTTTTGTCCCTCAGTAAAAACTTGAAGAATGGGAGAACCTGCCATTCCTGGAAAAATTATTCGTGCCCTGGGTAACCGCCATGTTTCTTATTTAATAAAGACAGAGTTTTCTTTTCCTTTTTTTAAATGAGAGAACATGTTTTGTTTTGGCTTTATTTTAAAGATGAGTCCCTATCCTCCACCAGGTTTTCCCCATTCCCCTCAATATTCTTTTTCTTGTGAATTCTTCTTCCAGGCCAAATCTGATTCAGCTCTAGAATTTCCTTTTCATCTTCCAAATTGTCATCTTCTCCTCATTAAAAAGAAAAACAGTTTTTTGAGACTTCATAAATGTAATTCACAGTGGTGGTTCTCTATGCTTAAGTGTGCAGAAGCTGCAAACTTTTATAATTTAGCAAATTCACTTAAGGATGAATTAAAATTACATTTCAGTTTAATGGCAGACATTGCTACGTAAAAGACACTAAGCCACGTGCTATAGAAAGATAAGAGATAAACAAAAACCATCATCTATCCTCAAGAAATATACAGTCTGTTCCAGTCTAGTAAGAAAAAATATGTATTAAAAAACCAAAAAAGATGTATGCAAAGAACTACATAATTTCATATTCAATATTTATTGAGCACTTGTTTTGTGCCAAGCTCTTCTAAATATTCGGAATACAGTAATGAGCAAAACCAAGACTCTGTCCTCATGAACTTAACATTCCTCTTGAAGGGAGACAGACAATAATTATAATACAAAACAACTCACTCAGCTTTGAGCCTCTGGAGAGCAGTGTCTTAGTCATCATTGTCATCCTCAGTATAGTGAGTGTCTCATGAGCAAATGTTTGTCAAATACATTGATAAATGTCTTAAGTACTTAAGTAAAGATTTGAGATCTTTTGGGGGCCCTGTGAGAAAGATCAGAATCAACTGAAGAGACTAAGAGTTCTTGGAGAAGGTACAATTTGAACTTGGCCTTAAAGGCAGAGTGATTGACAAGCAGATGTTACAAAGGTAGCTTTTGCTGCATGTTTGCTCTTATACCCCTATCCACAGTAGCCTTCTGTGTATATCATTCGTTATTAATACTGCTCCTGGCCAGTAAGCAGGGTTAGGACTTATAAACAGTTACACTAAATCGATTACATTATCAACTTTTCATGTTACCTGTGGATAATGTTTACCTGGGCGCTCCTAGTCACTTGTTCTCGCAGATATCTGAGTGTTGGACTGCACTGTGGTTATTGTGGATTATCAGATTCTAGAAACATTGCTAGCACAGCCCTTGAAAAACTCAGGTGATTGGGTTGATTCCTGGCAGATGAATGTGCTATGAGCAATTATAAGACAAGGCAAGGGAATCACCTGTTACAGTGTGTTTGCACCCTCCCATAGCCTGTCAGCACTGGATATCTAGCATTGCAGCTGACTCCAAAGAGAGCCATATTTTCCTTACCCCTTGTCTCATCTACTACAACTACCTTTTGACTTCTTTAACAACTTCATTGACTTATAATTTATATACCATAAAATTCACCCATTTTAACTGTACAATTCAATGACTTTTAGTAAATTCACAGATTTATGCAATCGTCACTGCCACCCAGTTTTAGAACATTCCCATTGTCCCAAAAGTTTGCAGTCGATCCCCATTTTTCACCCTATCTACATACAGCCATAAATCTTCTATCTCTTTAGGTTTGACTTTTCTGAACATTTCATATAAATGCATTCATATATTAATGTGGTCTTTTGTGTCTGCCTTCTTTTACTTAAATTTTTCAGGTTTATGCATGTTGTTGCTTATATTAATAGTTTATGGGGCGGCCGGTTGACTCAGGCAGTTAGAGCGTGGGCTTGTAGCACCAAGATTGCCAGTTCAATTCCCACATGGGCCAGTGAGCTGCACCCTCCACAACTAGATTGAAAAGAATGATGTGACTTGGAGCTGATGGGTCCTGAACACACTGTTCCCCAATAAAGTTAAAAAAAAAAGTAGTTTATTACTTTTATTGCTGAATAATAAGTAGCATTCCATTGTATGGATATACTACATTTTGTTTATGCATTCACCAGTTTACAAACATATTGAATTGCATCCAGTTTTTTAGCTATTAAAACTAATACCGCTATGAACAGTTGTATACGAGTCTTTATTTGGACCTATGTTTTCATTTCTCTTAAGGAGCGTCCTAGGAGTGGAATGGCTATGTCCTGTGGTAAAATTACGTTTAACTTTTTCTAAGAAACTGTTTTCCAAAGTGGCCGTACCATGTTACATTTCTACATCAGTGTATGAGAGTTCCAGTTTCTCCATATCCTTGTACCAAAAGTTATTGTTGTCTTTTTTGTTACAGTCATCCTAATAAGTGTGTGGTGGTGTCCTCATTGTGGGTTTTTGTTGTTGTTGTTGTTTTTTTAAGATTTTTTGGGGGAATTGGGGGACGGGAACAGACAAGTTGCTGTCTTTTTGTTCTTCAGTCCAAGTTGCGGAGGACGTTGCTTCACTGGCCCATGTTGGTATCGTCATTGCGTTCTTCCCAGATGAGGCAGATCGATCGCCGGTTCCTGGATCACTCACCGCAGCTATTGGCAGCTCATGCTGGCTGCCGGCCACTCACTATAGCCTATGGCAGCCCACTGCAGCAGAGGCTGCAGCCTACACCATCGCCGGCGCTCGCGCAGCCCAGCTCCAGGTGGAGCTGTTGTTAGCTGTAGAGGGCAGTGTCCCTGGCCCTCATATGTGGGATCCAAACCAGGGCTGCTGGCATCCCAAAATCATCTCTTAACCAATGCGCCACTTGGCCGGCCCCTCATTGTGTTTTAATTTGCATTTCCCTAATGATTGATGATTCTGAGCATCGTTTCATGTACTTATTGGCCATTCACATATCTTTTCTAGTAATATGTCTATTCAGATCTTTTTTTTTTTTTAAGGTTTTTTTTTTATTGGGGAATTGGAGGAGGAGAACAGCATTGGGGAATCTGGGAAGGGGAACAGACAAGTTGCTGTCCTTTTGTTCTTCAGTCTAGTTGTGGAGGACGTTGCTTCACTGGCCCATGTTGGTATCATCATTGCGCTCTTCCCGGATGAGGCAGATCGGTCGCCAGCCTCTGGATGATCACTCACCATGGCTGTTGGCAGCTCACGCTGGCTGCTGGCCGCTCACGCTGGATGCTGGCCACTCACTGTAGCCTATGGCAGCTCACTGCAGCAGGGGCTGCAGCCTGCACCGTCGCCGGGGCTCGCACAGCCCAGCTCCAGGTGGAGCTGTTGTTAGCTGTAGTGGGCAGTGTCACTGGCCCTCATATGTGGGATCTGAACTGGGGCCGCTGGCATCCCAAAACCATCTCTTAACCAATGCGCCATTCGGCCAGCCCTATTCAGATCTTTTTTTAATTGGGTTATTATTATTATTTCATTGAGTTATAAGAGTTCTTTACATAATTCTGGATACAAATCCTTTATCAGATATATGATTTTTAAATACATTCTCCCAGTCTGTGATTTGTCTGTTTTCTCAGTATTTTGAAGCACAAAAGTTTTTAATTTTGATGAAGTCTGATTTATCAGGTTTTTCCTTTTATGGATTGTGCTTTTGCTGTCAGATCTAAGAACTCCTTGCCTCACTCAAGGTCATAAAGTTTTTTTTTTGTTTTTTGTTTGTTTGGGGTTTTTTTGGGTTTTTTTTGAGGGCAGTGTCATTGGCCCTCATATGTGGGACCGAACCGGGGCTGCTGGCTTCCCAAGCCAGCGCTTAACCACCGCGCCACTCGGTCGGCCCAATAAAGATTGTTTATGTTTTCTTCTAAACATTTTATCAATTGCTTTTAGTTTTGAAAGACAATTCTATTTTAACAAATTCCTCATGTTAAATTTATTTTAACAACATAAAGAATTATTTGTACTATCCACAAAGTACTTGTAATCTTTTCTTTTTTTTTTTAGTCATCTAAAGCCCAGTTTTATTTTATTTTATTTTTTTATTTTATTTTTTTAACATTTTATTGGGGAATTGGCGGAGGGGAACAGCATTGGGGAATTGGGGAAGGGGAACAGACAAGTTGCTGTCTTTTTGTTCTTCAGTTTAATTGTGGAGGATGTTGCTTCACTGTTGGTATCGTCATTGCGCTCTTCCCGGATGAGGCAGATCGGTCGCTGGCCTCTGGATGTCGCTCACTGCAGCTATTGTCAGCTCACGCTTGGCTGCCAGCCGCTCACGCTGGCTGCGGGCCACTCACTGTAGCCTATGGCAGCCCACTGCAGCAGGGGCTGCAGCCCACACCATCACCGGGGATCGCACAGCCCAGCTCCAGGTGGAGCTGTTGTTAGCTGTAGAGGGCAGTGTCACTGGCCCTCATGTGGGATCCGAACCGGGGCCGCTGGCATCCCAAAACCAGCGCTTAACCAATGCACCACTCGGCCGGCCATCTGGATCATATTTTTAATTTTTTTGAGGAAACTGCATATTGTTTTCCATAGTACCTCTACCAATTTACATTCCCACCAACAGTGCATGAGGGTTCCTTTTTCTCCACAACTCTCCAACACTTGTTAATTTCTTGTCTTTGTTTTTTTGTTTTTTTTTTGTTTTTTTTTTGAGGGCAGTGTTGCTGGCCCTGACATGTGGGACCCGAACCTGGGCCTCTGGCTTCCCAAACCAGCGCCCAACCACCATGCCACTCGGCCGGCCCAATTTTTTGTCTTTTTGATAATAACCATTCTGACAGGTATGAGGTAATATTTCATTGTGGTTTTAATTTGCATTTCCCTGTAAGTAGTGATTTTGTCTATATGTCTTCTTTGGAAAAATGTCTAATAGATCCTCTGCCCATTTTTTAATCCTTTATTATTATTATTGTATTTTTTTTAAAATTGGGGTATTGGGGGAGGGGAACATCGTTGGGGAATCAGGGAAGGGGAACAGACAAGTTGCTGTCCTTTCGTTCTTCAGTCTAGTTGCGGAGGATGTTGCTTCACTGGTCCATGTTGGTATCGTCATTGCACTCTTCCCAGCTGAGGCAGATCGGTCGCCGGCCTCTGGATGGTCGCTCACCGCGGCTATTGGCAGCTCACGCTGGCTGCTGGCCACTCACTGTAGCCTATGGCAGCCCACTGCAGCAGGGGCTGCAGCCTACACCGTGGCCGGGGCTCGCACAGCCCAGGTCCAGGTGGAGCTGTTGTTAGCTGTAGAGGGCAGTGTCACTGGCCCTCATGTGGGATCTGAACCGGGGCCGCTGGCATCCCAAAACCAGCGCTTAACCAATGTGCCACTCGGCCGGCCCAAAGCCCAGTTTTATATAAGTCCATCCTACTGAGGGTGTGTAGGTAACCGGTTTGTTGAACAGTTGGTTACAGAATAAAATAACTCCTTCTTCCACTTCCCCACAGTATGTCAAGAAAATCCTTTTGATGCCAAGCCTAAAAGAAAGCGATTTCCTTTTGACTACTATGTCTACAGGTCAAGTCACTTGCCAATAGATTGTGCATAAGCTATAGTGTTCTGGTCTAAACAACTCAGCTTGTAAAAAGTATATCCTTTCACTTTCCATCCATGAATCTCATGTTACAGTCTTATGCTAGCTTTATTCTAATAACCCCCTGGATTTTTTACTAAGATTAGTTACCAATAAATAAGAATTTTTGTGACTGGTACCATCTTTTCTTTAAGGAAGCCTATCTAAATTTTAAGCTCTATAAAATCAAGGCCAGTACAGTTTTATTTCCCTCACTATTCCTGGCACAGTGCTGAGTGGTTATTGAGTGCTCAATAAATATTTTTTTGTTATATCTATATAGTAAAAGGCAAAATCTTAACATACTTCAATTTAATAATGACATAATGTGATTTGTATGCCACTGTTTTTCTAACTTATTAAATGAACAGCCATTCAATTCAGATTGTTCTCTTTGTCCTCATATAATTCTCGGCATGAGCTCTCTGGTCTTGAGCTATATTGTTTGGTATTTCACGGTAAATTAACTGACATACATTAGAGGTGGTTTGTCAGAGTAGGAAGCATTTTCTCTACCATGCCTTTTCTGTTTTCAGAATTTTATGTTAACATTTTAGCCTTTAAAACCCCTTTCAGCAACTCAGATGCCTGTCTTCTCCCTGCCCACGGTTAGCCACACCTTAATAAGAAAAGTAAAAAAGGTTTAGCATGCCTAAATTGTGGTAAAATGTACATAACAAAATTTACCATTTTAACCACTTTTTTTTTTAATTGGGGAAGAGGAACAGTGTTGGGGAATTGGGGAAATGGAACAGCCAAGTTGTTGTCCTTCAATCTTAGTTGTGGAGGGCGCAGCGAGCTCAGCTCCAAGTCCAGTCGCCATGCAGCTGCCCATCAGCAGCTCGCAGCTGCTCAGCTCAAGGTGCGATGTTCCATTTTAGTTGCTGGTGGGCATAGCCACCATCCTATGTAGGAGTCAAACCAGAAACCTTGATGCTAAGAGCACATGCTCTAACCACTGAGCAATCCGGCCCCCTATTGGCAGCTCAGGACAGCTCAGCTCAAGGTGCCTGGTTTGATCTTAGTTGCGGGTGGGCATAGCCCACCATCCCATGTGAGAGTCAAACCGGCAACCTTATTGTTAGGAGCCCGTGCTCTCACCAGCTGAACCATCATCCTGCCATCTGCTGGCAGCTTTGCGGCTGCCAGCTCAGTGGCCCATGTGGGAATTGAACCTTCGACTCTGTTGCTTAGAGCTCACTCTCTTAACCAACTGAGCCACTCGGCTGGCCCCATTTTAACCATTTTTAAGTGAATGATTCATTGATGTTAAATATTTACACTGCAACAACAGGGATAGACCTAGAGGATATTATGCTGAGTAAGTCAGACTGAGAAAGACAAATACCATATGATCTCACTTGTATGTGGAATTTAAAGAACAAAATAAATGAATAAGCAAAACAGAAACAGACTCATAGATACTGAGAACAAACTGATGGCTACTGGGGGCTGGGGGGCAGGGGCAGTATTGAGAGGTTGGGTGAAAAGATGAAGGAATTAAGAATTACAAATTGGGGGCCGGCCGAGTGGTGTGGTGGTTAAGCGCTGGCTTGGGAAGCCAGCAGCCCCGGTTTGGGTCCCACATATGAGGGCCAGTGACACTGCCCTCAAAAAAAAAAAAAAAAAAAAAAAAAGACAGATTGGTAGTTACCAAATAATCACGGGGATGTATGTAAACTACAGCATTGAGCATATAGTCAGTATTGTTGTGTGGTGTCAGGTGGGTACTAGACTAATCTGGGAAATCACTGCATAAATTATAGAAATGTCTAATCACTGTATTGCATATCAACTGAAACTGAAAAATAAGTAAGAGATGTGATCAAAAAGTACAGTGAATGCTGTTGCCGAGTGCCATCCAACAGAAAGGCAGGGACCTTCAATACGGGAAATGGCATATGGAACCTTAGTAACAGTGTGACAAGTTTCGACTTGTTCTGTGCAGTCAGTCAGGTGTGAGTTACGGTTGAGAGAAGGTGTGTTTTAAAGTGTGCCGTAAATCATCCTTCATGACAACGCTTCATGTCACACATCACTGCTCGTATACAGCAATTTCTGTCAAATAAAAACATTATGGTGTGTCTTCATCCACCCTAGTCACCCAGTCTGGCACCGTGCGACGTCTGGCTCTTTCCCAAAATCAAAATGACTCAGGACATAGAGACAGCCACCATAGCACAACTAAAGACACTCACAAAAGAGGACTTCCAGAACTGCTTCAGAAAGTGGCAAGAATGGTGGGATAAGTGTGTTCGAGGTGAGGGGGAATATTTTAAGGAGGATTAATGGCAATGTGTCTTTTACTGTAATAATTTTTTAGACACCATGTTTTTTGATCACACCTTTTAAAATGTTTTTAAAAAGTATATTCACGCTGTTGTAAACGATCACCACCATCCATCTCTAGAAATTTTTTTTAATCTTCTTAGAAACTCCATACCAGTTAAACGATAATTCCACATTCCTCCCTCCCCCAAACCCTTGGCAGCCACCATTCTACCTTGACTTTCAGTTTAACTACTCTAGGTACCTCACATATGTGGGATCATACAGGATTTGTCCTTTTATAACTGGCTTATTTCACTTGACAAAATGTCTTCAAGGTTCATCCATGTTATATAGTATGTGTCAGAATGCCCTTCCTTTTAAAGGCTGAATTTATTATATGTATAGACCACATTTTGTTTAGCCATTCATCTATCGATGGACACTTTTTTAGCCATTCATCTATCGATGGGCACGTTTTTTGATAGAGGGAAAGCAAAGATGGTATTAATGTGTCCATCTGCAAGCACATGGTATTGTAGAGCCTGTACTTCTGGTCCAGTGGGAGTCTCCTCTTTGAGGCTGATTCTGTCCTAGTGCTTACATTAGATCGCATTCCATAACTTTCATACAAGGGATGAGCCCTCCCTCTGGATGCTCTATGTCAAGGCAAGAGAATGACCTCAAATTGGGGAAAAAAATATTTAATATAGGCCTTCCGTTTCACTGTCAAATATTATGGAGCTTGGCATAGTAGATAGTCCATAAATGTCTGAATGAATGTTTAGATCCAGATGCACCTCTGTTCATTATCCAGCCCAGATAGACTGGATAAATAATTGTGGTGTATTCACACAATTAAATATTTAGAGCAATAAAAATGAATGAACTTCAGATAAACACAAAAATGTGAACAAATCTTAAAGAGAGAAGCCATATATTATACAGTCATGTGCCATTTAACGGCAGGGATACATTCTGAGAAATGTGTAGTTAGGCAGCTCATCATTGTGCCAGCACCATAGAGTATACCTACATAAACTTATAGTCTAACCCACAGTGAGGCTGTATGATATAGCCTGTGGCTCCTAACTGCAAACCTGTGCAGCATTGGGTACTGAACACTATAGCAACTGTAACACAATGGTATTTGTGTATCAAAACATATCGAAACATAGGAACACATAAGTGTATGTGCTATTCTTTTATAGGACTGGCAACTAGGTTTGTTTACACCAGCATCACCACAAACACGTGAGTAATACATGGCCCTGTTATGTTACCACGGTTACCACGTCACTAGGCGATAGGAATTTTCCAGCTCAGTTGTAATTTTATGGGACCATTGTCATATATGCAGTCAGTCATTGACTGAAACGTTATGCGGGCATGACTATAGAATGCACACTTCAGGATTCCATCTATAAAGTTCAAAAATAGATATAATTAAACTCTTGTTTCTGTTTAAAGCTGCATAAATAGATAGTAGTGCTATTTAAAAAAAAAGAGAGAGTGAGAGCAAGGAAATGTGTCCCCTAAAAATCAGAATAGTGATTACCACTGGGAGAAGAGGCATATGACTGAGCAAGGCCACAGTGGAGGGGAGGGAGGGAGGCCCTGGGATGCCGATAACGGTCTGTTTCTTGCCATGAATGGAGGTTTTACAGGTGTTCATTTTACAACAGTTAAGCTGTACATTGATGTTTTCTGTGCCTTTCTATACAGTAGTCATAGTCCCCAATAAAAAGTTAAAGTTTGTTGATTTCTTTGGAGGTGAGGAGGGACTGTAAAAGATCATGTGACGTAATTATACATACAGTATTTTAGCCCTCAGTTTGATTGGTAAAATGAGAAAGATACCATTGACAAGCTTGGAGAGTACCAGGAAGTACTATAGATGTCTGTATTGAGGTTGCCTTATTATTGAGTCCTTCATGTGGATTCCTGGGCTCCGTAGTTTGGGGAAATGGAAATCAGAAGAGGAGCAGCACTAAGTAGAAGCCAGTCAGTATCTGCAATCCATTAAGGTCCTTAAAAGGCGTTAACTTCTGTCTCTTCAGTGTTATTTACTTTTTAGAAATGGTACTCATTTCCATCACAGCATGAGGTGTGATAAGTGGGAAATAGGCAAGGAGGACTCCCAGTAGCCCCTATTTATGTAACTACTCTCTCTCGAGCTATGTAGAATTTGAGATCAGCAAACCTTTGACCAGCTTTGGAAAAGACCTCCTTTATTCTTAACTAAAATTTCATCAGGTTAAAGTTAAGTGGCAAATTGCTTCGTTTATAACTTTTAAATTAAAATAATAAACAACTTCCCAGGTGCTTGGGTTCTGCTCAATTCTAAGACGATTCCGATATATATCACTGACTTTGGTGATTAATTAAAATAAGCCTCAAAAAGCTAAGCTAGCCTGTGTGTAGGTTATTTAAATGGAAGTCCTGACTCTGGCCTTACCTGTTAAGATATAACAGCTCATTTACGAAGTGTCCTACTCGGTAATAGATATTGTGACTAAATGGAGGGAACAGTTAGACATATTTTCATTAAAGATTGCCAGCCACCACTGGAAACAGCTTCATGTCAGATTTTACATGCAAGAGGAAAGCAATTAGCCAACTCAATTTTTTTTTTTTTTTTTTTTGAGGGCACTGTCACTGGCCCTCATATGTGGGACCCGAATTGGAGCCGCCGGCCTCCCAAGCCACCGCCCAACCACCGCGCCACTCGGCTGGCCCTCCAACTTAATTTTTCAGGGTAAAATTCTAGAGTTTTGTCCCCTTATTGTGTACAAATTTGACATTCCTTGACTAATTTATTCAGTCTCTGTTCTATACATAGTAGAAATTTCTGATTGAGGACCGGCTGAGAGGCGCATTGGTTGAGAGATGGTTTGGGGATGCCAGCGGCCCGTTCAGATCCCACATATGAGGACCAGTGACACTGCCCTCCACAGCTAACAACAGCTTCACCTGGAGCTGGGCTGTGTGAGCCCCGGCGATGGTGTAGGCTGCAGCCCCTGCTGCAGTGGGCTGCCATAGGCTACAGTGAGTGGCCTGCAGCCAGCATGAGCAGCTGGCAGCCAGCTTGAGCTGCCACTAGCTGCGGTGAGCGACAACCAAAGGCCGGCGACTGATCTGCCTCATCCAGGAAGAGCGCAATGACGATACCAACATGGGCCAGTGAAGCAACATCCTCCGCAACTAGACTGAAGAACGAAAAGACAGCAACTTGTCTGTTCCCCTTCCCTGATTCCCCAACACTGTTCCCCTCCCCCAATTCCCCAATAAAATCTTTAAAAAAAAAAAATTTCTGATTGATAGACAGGCCTACTTTTCTGCATTTTTATGCAGCTTATGTTACAGGTTCCGGCTTTACCTTGTTGTCTCTCTTCTTTCAGGGTCTGACATTTCAGGAAGTGGAGAACTTCTTTACTTTCCTAAAGAATATTAATGACGTGGACACTGCGCTGAGCTTTTACCATATGGCCGGGGCATCTCTTGATAAAGGTAATGAAACTCAAAAGTTTTTTCTTGATGGTATAAACATTGAATCTGTAGTCTGCTAGGTGACCACCCCCCCATAACCGCAATATGTGAGCTTTTCTTGACACTGTTTTTTATTTGTTTTGTTTTGTTGACATAGCATGAGCTTTACATTTCACCTTGAGAGGCCAAGCTCAGCAAATATATTTCCTTGTGCTAGAGGCTATAATCCAGGCGGATGGTTAGCCTTGGAAATAGGCATCGAAGCTGAGGTAGAGTCCATAAAGCTTTGGATCTTCTCTCATCAGAGCCAGGATTGTTACGTACGAGTATATAATGTGAAACGAAAGTCACTATGTATTTTAATTTCTTCTTTGGTGAGAAGGAATAGCTTGGTTTATTTCTTCCATTAAAGTTTGTTTTTTTAAGGTAAAATGACTCAGAGAAGAGCACCCACTGTTGGCTTACATCATACAAATTCTGTTCAAGTTTGTATAGGCAATGTGAGAGAGCAGAGGAATTGAAAACACAATTTTGCCCCAACATTTTATTATGAAAAACTTCAAACATTTAGAACAGGTGGAATACTCATTCAAAGAATGTCCATATAACTGGCTCGATTAACATTTTGCTATATTTCCCTGATAGTATATCTATGTGTATATTCATCCCTCTGTCACTCCTTATCTTTTGTTGCATTCAAACTAAGTTACAGACTTAAGTGCACTTCATTCCTAAATACTTCACCATGAATAGTAACTGAAGTTATAACATTTCAGCATGTTTTTGAGATCAAAACATGTTGTTGCATGTATAATAGTTTTTCCTTTTTTATGAATAGTAATCCATTGTATGAATACTCCACAATTTGTTTATCCATTCTTCTGTTGGATACACTGGCTGTTTTTAGTTATTAGCTATCCTGAACAAGCTGCTATGACCTTTTTTTTTTTTTTTTTAAGATTTTATTGGGGAATTGAAGAAGGGAAACAGTGTTGGGGAATTGGGGAAGGGGAACAGACAAGTTGTCGTCCTTCAGTCTTAGTTGTGGAGGGCGCAGCTAGCTCAGTTCCAAGTCCAGCCGTCATCTGGGCCCCCCCCTCCCCCGTCAGCAGCTTGCTGCCGCTCAGCTCAAGGTGCCATGATCAATCTTAGTTGCGGGTGGGTGTAGCCCACCATCCCATGCAGGAGTCCAACTGGCAGCCTTGTTGTTAGGAGCACGTACTCTCACAGGCTGAGCCATCCTGCCACCTGTTGACAGCTCAGTGGCAGCTCAGCTCAGGCACAACTGACTGGCCCATGTGGGAATTGAACTGGCGACCCTGTTGCTCAGAGCCTGCACTCTTTCTTTTTTTTTTTTTTAATTTATTTATTTATTTATTTTTGAGGGCAGTGTCACTGGCCCTCATATGTGGGACCCGAACCGGGGCCGCTGGCTTCCCAAGCCAGCGCTTAACCACCGTGCAACTCGGCTGGCCCCCTATGAACATTGTTGTGTTAGCCTTTTTAAGCATATGTATTTTCATTTCTCTTGGATAAATACCTAAGGGTATATTGCTGGATCCAGTGAAGGTGAGTATTTTTTTATAAAAAACTGCCAGACCCTTTTTCATAGTGCATCTTTTTATACTCTCACCAGTAATGTATAATAGTTCAAGTTGTTCCACGTTTTTGTCAATAATTGGTGGTATCAGTCTTATTTAATTTTAGTGATTCTGGAGTATATATAAAGATGCCTCATTATGTTTTTAATTTGTATTTTCCTGATGACTTGCGCTATTGAGCAACTTCTTGTGTTCTTCTCATTCATATATCTTCTTTGGTGAAGTGTCAATTCAAATATTTTGCCCATTTTTATTAGGTTGCTTTTCTTAATACTGAATTGTGGAAGATCTTGAGATATTCTAGATACAAGTTCTGTATCAGATATATATTTTATGAATATTTTTCTAGTCTATGTCTTAACTATTTACTCTCTTACTAGTGTCTTTTGTTTAACAGAAGTTGTTTTTTTTCTTTTTGAGAAAGTAATTTATCAAATTTTTATTTTTGGTTATTACTTTTTGGTCCTAATGAATCTTGATCTACCACCAAACTATGAAGATATTCACCTATATTTTCTCCTACAAGCTTTAGTGTTTTAGCTCTTATATTTCGTATATGATCCATCTCATAATAATTTCTATATATGGTATGAAGTAAAAGTCAAGATTTCTTTTTTTTAACATGGATATCTAGTTGTAAAGCACTAGTTGTAAAGCACCATTTGTTGAAAAGGCTATCCAGGGCTGGCCGAGTGGCAGATTGGTTAAGAGTTGGCGTGGAACCCCAGCTCTGAGCAGCAGGGCCCCAGTGCTGATCCCACATTAGGGCCATTGACGCTGCACCCTCTACAGCTAAGATAGTGAACAATAGCTCCACCTGGAGCTGGGCTGCCGTGGTGTAGGGTGCAGTCCCTGCTGCAGTGGGCTGCCGTGAGCTACCGTGAGTGGCAGGCAGCCAATGTGAGCGACCGTGAGTGGCCATCCAATGGCTGGTGAGCGACTGCCTCACCCAGGAAGAGCGCAATGATGATACCAACATGGGCCTGTGAAGCAACGTCCTCTACTACTAGACTGAAGAACAAAAGGACAGCAACTTGTCTGTTCCCCATCCCGGATTCCCCAATGCTGTTGCCCTCCCCCATTCCCCAATTTAAAAAAAAAAAAAAGGAAAAGGCCATCCATTGGTTTCCTTTTGCTTTGGCACCTTTTTCAAAAATCAAATGACCTTTTTAAGGGGCCGGCTGAGTGGCTCAGTTGGTTAAGAGCTCGCTCAAGAGTGTGAGCTGAGCTCTGAGCAACAGCAGTTCGATGCCCAGCCCGAGCTGAGCTGCTGCTGAGCTGCCAACAGGTGGCAGGATGGTTCAGCTAAAAAAAACAAACAAACAAAAATAAAGATCAAATGACCTTTTAAATGTAGATCTATTTCTGAGCTCTTAGTCTGTTACATAGATCTGTATGTCTCTTTTTATACCCATACTCACTTTGTTGATTACTGTAGCTTTGTACAAAGTCTTGAAGTAGGAAGTGTTATAAGTCTTCCCAACTTAATTCTTCTTTTTCAAGATTGCTTTACATATTTTATGCCCTTTGTATTTCCATATAAATTTTAGAATCAGCTTGTCACTTTCTTATGTAAAAAAGAGGTAGGATTGTGATTATAGTAACATTGAATATGCAGATTAATTTGGGGAGATTTGACATCTTAATGATAATGAGTCTTGTAATTCAGGAGCATATTATATTTTATGATATATGATTTTTTAGGTCTTTTTCAATTTCTTTCAGCAGTGGCTTTGTAGTTTTTTAAGTATACAGATCTTGCACATATTTTTTTAAATTCATGCCTAAGTATTTTATGTTTTTAATGATATTATAATTGGAATTTCAATTTTATTTTTTAATTGTTTGCTGCTGCTGTTTAAATACAATTGATTTTTTATAGATTCCTTAGGTTTTTCAATGTAAGCAAGCATGTCATCTGTAGAGATAGTTTCACCTCTTCTTTGTTGATATTCCTTTTTTCTTACCTTATTGCATTTGCTTCAATCACCAGTACAATGTCGACTACGAGTGGTGAGAGTGGGCGTCCTTGGCTTCTTCCTGATTTTAGGTGGAAAACATTTACTATTTCACCATTAAGTTGGTTATTAGATTAGATTTTTCATAGATGCCCATTATCAGATTAAGGAAATTTTTTTCTCTTCCTAATTTTAAAAGGATTTTTATCATCAATGACTGTTAAGTTTTGTCAAATACTTCTATATATATATAGAAATGATTATATAGCTTTCCTCCATTATTTTCTTAATATGGTAGATTACATTGATTATCCCTTATTACCCTGAATGAAACCCAACTTTGTAATGATGTATTAGGCTTTTAGTATATTGCTAACATTTTGTTAAATATTGAGGGATATTGGTCTGAAATTTTCTTTTTTGTAATGTCTTCAGGTTTTGTGTCAGACTATACAGTCCTCATAAACTAAATCAGTGTATTTCTTCTTTATTTTCATGAAGATTTTATATAAGGTTGCTCTCTTTCTTTCTGAATTGTTTGATAGAAATCACCAGTGAAACTATCTTGGCCTGCAGTTTTGTTTGTGGGAAGGTTTTGTTTTTGTTTTGTTTTTTTAAATACTTTTATTGTGAAATAAACATTTTTTAAAATTAGTTTCAGGAGTACAACATAGTGCAATAGTTACACTTTTTACCCCTCAAAGTGACAGCCCCTTCTCCCCAAATTCATTGCCCCATTCCCTTCCCATATCATACATATCTATTACAATTCCCTTGACTCCACTCCACACTATATACTCACATTCCATGACTATAGTGGGAAGGTTTTGATAATTTAATTTGTGTTGTTATTTTGCATGATTTTGACAAGTTGTATTTTTTTAGAAATTTTTCCATTTTGTTTAAGTTATTGAATTTATTGGCACAAAGCTGTTCATAATATTCCATTATTATCCTTTTGATGTCTGTAGAATCTAAAATCCCCTCTTTTACTGCTAACATTGGTGAATTATGTCTTCTCTCTTTTTTATTATTTATCTAGGGGTTTAATAATTTTGTTCAACTTTTCAAAGGACCAATTTTTTTGTTTTAACTTTATTGGGGAACAGTGTGTTTTTCCAGTACCCATCTGCTCCAAGTCAAGTCATTGTTTTCAATCTAGTTGTGGAGGGCGCATCTCACTGGCCCGTGTGGGAATCGAACCGACAACCTTGGTATTAAGAGCACCATGCTCTAACCAACTGAGCCAATCGGCCACCCACTGGCAGTTCCGCTCCAAGTCAGGCCATTGTCTTTCAATTTAGTATTGTGGAGGGCACAGCGCACTGGCCCATCTGGGAATTGAACTGGCAAC
Source organism: Aselliscus stoliczkanus (assembly GCA_033961575.1). Lineage (NCBI taxonomy): Eukaryota > Metazoa > Chordata > Mammalia > Chiroptera > Hipposideridae > Aselliscus > Aselliscus stoliczkanus. The sequence goes on from CM066729.1 coordinate 134,737,783, forward strand.
CTTGGTGTTAAGAGCCTGTGTTCTAAGCACCTGAGCTCACCAGCCACCCCTCAAAGAACCAATTTTTTTTTTTTTTTTAAGATTTTATTGGGGAATTGGGGGAGGGGAACAGCACTGAGGAACTGGGAAAGGTGAACAAGTTGCTGTCCTTTTGTTCTTCAGTCTAGTTGTGGAGGACATTGCTTCACTGGCCCATGTTGGTATCATCATTGCGCTCTTTTCGGGTGAGGCCGATCAGTCGCTGGCTTCTGGATGGCCACTCACGGCAGCTCTTGGCAGCTCACACCGGTTGCCAGCCGCTCACGCTGGCTGCCGGCCACTCACTATAGCCTGTGGCAGCCCACTGCAGCAGGGGCTGCAGCCTACGCCGTGCCAGAGACACACTGCAGCCCAGCTCCAGGTGGAGCTGTTGTTCACCATCTTAGCTGTAGAGGGCAGTGTCACAGGCCCTCATATGTGGGATCCAAACCAGGGCCACTGGCATCCCAAGCCAGCTCTTAACCAATGCTCCACTCGACCGTCCCTAAGATTTTTGACTGCTTATTTTCTCTATGGTTTTTTCCTATTGCATTGATTTCTGCTCATACGTTTGTTATTTCCTTACTTCTAATTATTTTCAGTACATATTTCTTTTTCTAGCTCCTTAAAATAGAACTTTATCTACATCCCACAAATTATGATACGTTGTACTTTTATCATCATTCTGTTTGAAATATTTTCTGATTTTTCTTGTGATTTCTTTGGTGACTCATGTGTTACTTAAAAGTGCGTTGTTTAATTTGCAAATGTTTTGGTTTTGTTCTAGATATATTTTATATTTCTAGTGTAATTACATTGTAGTCAAAGAACACACTGTAAAATTTCAATTCTTTAAAATTGATTGAGACTTGTTTTATGGCCCAGCATATGGTCAGTTTTTTGATGAATGTTTCATATACACTTGAAAAGAATATGTATTCTGTACTTTTGAGTATAGTGTTGTAAAAATGTCAGTTAGAGCAAGGTGGTTGATAGTGTTAAGATCTTTTATGTTCTTACTGACTTTTTTGTCTAGTTAGTGAGGGGGGATATTAAAATCACCACATATGATATGTGGATTGGCCTATATTTCTCTTTAAGTGATGTCAGTCTTTGCTTCATGAATTTTGAGCTCTCTAGTATTAAGTGCCTGCACACTTAATGATTATGATTATGTTCTCCTGATGAATTGGCCCTTTTATCCTTAGGAAATGTCCCCCCTTTATCTTTAGTACACTTTTTTTTATCAAGTTTGTCTGACATTGATACAATTACTGCACCTTGTTTTGTGGTTATTGTTTGCATGGTATGTCTCTTTCTAGTCTTTTATGTTCAATCTGTCTGTATCTTTAGGTGCATCTCTTCTAGACATATAGCTGAGTCTAGTGGCCTGTTAGCTATATCTATTTGCATTTTTTATTTTAGTGATTTCTCTAGAAATTATAACTTCTCATAGTTTATTTAAAATTGATTTTATACCACTCAAGTGAAATGTAACAACCTTGCAGTCATATAGTTCCATCTACTATTACCCCATCCTTTATACTGCAGTTGTCATTTATATTTATATGTTATAATCCCTTCAATATAATATTAGGACTTTTGCTTTCAACAGCTATATTTTTAAAGAAATTAAAAGAAAAAAATAATCTTTTATGCTTACCTACATTTACCATTTGCTCATATTTACCATTTCAATTACTTTTCATTTATTTCTGAACATCTAAATTTTTATCTGGTTTCACTTCCCATCAGTCTGAAGAACTTCCTTTATCATTCCTTGTGGTACAGATCTGCTAGCAATGAATTCTCTTCGTTTTTGGTTTATTTGACAATGTCTATATTTCTCCTTTGAGTGCTGCAGTGTGTGATTTTTAAATCTTTCCAAAGTACTGATTGAGGTTTTATAAACCCAGTCTTACTTACACAACACTTTTTGATGGATCCTTTAAGACTTTCTAATATAAGATGATGCCATCTGCAAACAGACATTATTTTACTTCTTCCTTTCCCAACTGGATGCTTTTTATTGCATTTTCTTGATCTACATAACTTTTTAAAATTGCAGTTGTTTTCTTGTTTATTTGTTTAAACTAATACCACCTCTGACCTCTGTAGACAATCTTTTGGGGAAAAAAAATTAATGATATCATGGAAATTAAGTATGTGTGTGTCATACCACAGAGTCATTTCTCAAAGTAACTTTGGTTATATTGCTGTATTTCACAAAACAGGTTTAACAGCATCTGCAAATCCAAAGATATCAGATTTAACATCATAACTTATTATAAAAATAAAATTAATAAGCTCCTCTTTATATTTGCATACCTTTTAATGAAAATTCCAACTAAAGACAATAGAATTACTTTAAAGAACAATTATATAGGATGAAGCACTGTTCTGTTAAAATTATAGGGTATACAAAATAGAAGGATTCAGGGTAATGGTAGCAAAGAAAAGTGCAACCAGGTGGCTAAAAAAAAATGACGAAGTGTTTCTTGCAGAACACTTTAGGCCATTTCCTGGGTGGCATCCATGTAGTCCATGCCTCATTATCCTTGCTAATAGAGTCAGTGGCACAAATTATATAGTCATATGTGATACCCAAAAATATGTTTGGCTTTGAAATATTTGATATTTGGCATTTGTTTTGACTTCTTAGTTTGTTTTATATATATAACTTTGGATTCCGTGAGTGTAAAATGATAGATATCGAGGGGAAATTGGCCCAGATTCATGCACAGTGAGAGGACAAAGCAAAATGTGTTAATTTCCTAGGGCTACCATAACAAATTACACAAACTTGCTGACTTAAAACAACAGAAATTTATTCTCACCATTCCAAAGGCCACAAATCCAAGACGAAGATGTTGGCAAGGGCCACACTCGCTCTGAAGGCTCTAGGGTAGAATCCTCCTTTGTCTCTTCCAGCGTATGGGAGCTCTAGTTCCTTGGCTTGTTGTGCATAAGTCCAATCACTGCTTTTGGCTTCATGTGGCCTTCCCCTCCTCCGCCCTATATGTCCTCCTTCTGCATGTGTCTTATAAGGACATTTGTCATTGGATTCAGGGCCCACTTGGGAAATCCTTAACCCAAATCGCATCTCAGGATCCTTAACTTAATTGCATCTGCTAAGACCCTTCTTCCAAACAGTCACGTTTACAAGTTCCAGGGACTAAGATGTAGGCATATCTTTTGGACAGCCACCGTTTAACCCACTTAGAGCAACCAAGGACTAAACATCACTCATATGTAGTCCACAAAGTAAGGCAAAAATAGAAACCAAAAAAATGCGAATTGTGAATTTAATTTACTATGAGAATATTAGTACTGTCTGTTTAAAAAAACTTAATTTTTCTTAGAAACCTAATTATACTCTTTACCTGGGTAACTTGTATTTATCTTTCGAGTCTTAATTCAAATGTCACTTCCTAAGGGCCTGCCGAGTGGATCAGCTGGTTAAGAGTTCACTCAAGAGTGTCAGCTGAGCTCTGAGCAACAGCAGTTCGATGCCCAGCTTGAGCTGAGCTGCCGTTGAGCTGCCAACAGGTGGCAAGATGGCTCAGCTTAAAAAAAAAAAAAAAAATGTCACTTCCTCAGAAAGGCCTCGCTAGCCTGTGCCCGTCTTATGCAGCCTCTCCTTGCACATTCCCCTTTGCCTTTAAACCCTACTAATCCTGACTAGTGGTGCCATGTTTTGAGTTCTATACTAATCCTCCCTCTGCACAATCATGGAATTTTACTCTGAGATAAATCTTAGAAGAGAGGAAGAAAAGCATATTGGTTAAGAACCTGAGTCCTGAAGTCATATTGTCTGGATTTTAATCTCGGTTCCATCACTTACCAACTGAGTAGCTTTGGGCAATTTCTGAATTTAGCGTCTGTGTTTTTAAAATCAGGATAATAATACCCTCCTCATAGGGTATTAACCTTGTGCCTATCATGCAGTGAATGTTTAATAAATGTCAACTGCTACCGTTATGAACGTTGAATATATATCAGTAAACCAGATTTAGGGTGGTTCGTCCATTTATTCAGGCAGCAGCATAGATACTGGTTTATGGCAGCTGGGCACAGGGTTCTACCCTCACAAAGCTCACAATCTAATAGGGGAGAAAGATAAGTATACAAGCTAGTCAAGTTTGGTGTGATAAGTGCCAATTAAGTAAGAAGATTAAAAGTGGAGCTTCTGACCCGTACTGGGGGTGGGGAAGGAGTGCAGCAGTAGAGAAGAGGACTTGTGTCTGCCTTCCGCACTCAGTCTAAGGCATCTTTTTTTTTTTCCCAAAAGGTTAGGACCTTCAGAAATTGGCACCATTTTAGAGGCCCTGGCACTGTTTCTTCCTTGGCTGTTTTAGAGCTTGCAAACCATAATTTAGCACAGAGTTGCCCAAACAGCATTGTGACAAAGACTATAGACTGCAATATGTTAATGGTTTTGTGGGTTAAAAAAAAAAAGTAAAAGTGTTCCATCGTTCAAATAAGTTTGGAAAATGCCAGAATTTCTTCCTGCAGTACCACTTCTGCCAACATTTTAATACGCTGATGTGCATTAGTAATCTCCAAGAGAGTGATATAGAGTTCCCAAACCTGACTTTACCCCAAATGTCTTTGTAACAACTTACAGAGCTAATGTCCCTTAGAACAGTTTGAGCGCAGGCAGGTGGCAACTGCGGATTTACCAGACTGCATCATGATCCAACCCTCCAGACTAACAACATGCCAAATTTCATTGAGGCTCTTTCTTTAGTTCTGCATGGCCCATGTGAGAATGACAACTCTCAGGCAAAAATGAAATGTCCTTCATGAATTATGACCATTTGAAGAATAAAAACCTTTCTCCATGAAATATTGTATGTTTCTACGATAGGTTGTCTCTTTTATTTAGCACTGAAGAGAAATTGGTTCTACTGCTTATTCATATATATACAGGGCCTAAAATTAAATATATAACTTCTCAAGGACTGTCCAAATGATTTACCTAGTCTGCTGAAGAAGTAATGGAAAATTGAACACAGCTCCTTCCCCAATGGCATCCTGTGATGAAAAAGGTAGAAATTATTGGAGTTGGAGCTCTAGAATGATCTATAGCCTATATACAACTATTTCCTATTTCCACCAAGAGAATAAAAGGTTTCCAAGTATGGTAGAGCCCCATTATAAAGCACCTCACGACATTATAACTTGGTAAACTTGGAGGTCCAGTTGTGTCTCCTGTGTACTTTGAACTATAATACAGGAAAATAATCACACAAATACAGTCCCTAGCCTTTAGTCCTCGTGTCCCAACACAAGCCTACTTAGATTGAAAATCATAGTTTGTGACATGGTTTGGTATTAGTTCTTTTTTTAAGATTTTTATTGGGGAATTGGGGAAGGGGAACAGTGTTGGGGAATTGGGCAAGGGGAACAGCCAAATTGTTGTCCTTCAATCTTAGTTGTAGAGGGCACAGCTAGCTCAGCTCCAAGTCCAGTCACCATCCAGTCGCCTGTCGACAGATCTGGCTACTCAGCTCAAGGTGCCGTATTAAATCTTAGTTGCCAGTGGGCATAGCCCACCATCCCATGCGGAAGTCCAACTGGAAACCTTGTTGCTAAGAGCGCATGCTCTAACTACTGAGCCATTCGGCCGCATGGCTGCAGCTCAGGGCAGCTCAGCTCAAGGTGCCATGTTCAATCTTAGTTGCAGGTGGGCATAGCCCACCATCCAATGCAGCAGTTAAACGGCAACCTTGTTGTTAGGAGCACGTGCTCTCACCAACTGAGCCATCCTGCCACCTGTTGGCCGTTCAGTGGCAGTTCAGCTCTGGTGCAGCTCACTGGCCCATGTGGGAATTGAACCAGTGACCCTATTGCTCAGAGCTTGCACTCTTAACCAACTGAGCCATTCGGTCGTCCCTGGCCTTAATTCTTTTTAGTTATTCTATATATACAGTTCAGCTTATTGTCCAGCAAGTCAAGAAAATAAATAGTAAAACAGGTGGCATAACCCCCACAGGATGCTCTCTGCAACCCTAAGTATTTTTTCTGAAGTATCAGTCATATCATCAGATGATCTCAAATCAATTTCTTTTATCTCTGAAGTGGCATGAATGACCTCTAAGAACCTTGGTGGCTTTAAAATTCTTTCAATCTAATACTTTCAAATGAATAATGGAGCCTCAGTCTTTTGGCATTTAGGTCCCTACTAGGTTGTTGGAGGAGTCAGAAATCAGTAATGGAGTCATTTCCAGCACATACTACATTCTTGTATTCTGAACGATCATCTTTGACAAACTGCCACCCTCTCCTGAGCCCTAAGAATCCTGTTGCGTTGCCCTTTGGAGGACTGTGAGACCATCACACATCTGGAACACTAATAGGACTATTATTTCATAGCAATGAATGTCATCTGTAATTGGAAAAAAAGGTGGGGGAGAGGGGAAGGGGAATAAGAGGTTCAAATTTCCAGGTGTAAAGTTATGGGGATATAATGTACGGCATGTGGAATATAGTCAATAATATTGACTATTTCATAGGCCAGGCATAATGCCAAGTGCTTTATGGACATTATCTCTCTTAATTCTTAAAACTTGAAAGATATCCTGGGGCGACTGAGTGGCTCAATTGGTTGGAGCACGCGCTCTAGGCAACAGAGTTGCTGGTTCAATTCCCGCATGGGCAAGTGAGCTTCAGCCTCCGCAACTAGATTGAAGACAACGATTTGAGCTGAGCTGCAGACTAACTGTCGATGGGCAGCCGAAGTCTCAGTTGGTTAGACCGTGTGCTCTTAACAACAAGGTTGCTGGTTCAATTCCCGCATGGGCTGGTGGGCTGCGCCCCCTGCAACTAATATTGAAAATGGCAACTGGACTTGGAGCTGAGCCCTCCACAGCTAAGATTGGGGGATGGCGGCTTGACTTGGAGCTGATGGGTACTGGGAAGGATGCATTGTTCCCCAATAAAGTTTAAAAAGAAAGAGAGAGAAAAGAAAGAAAAGACAGAAAGAAATCCCCATTTGATGGATGAAGAAATAGAAAATGAAGCCTCTTGCTCATGTTTACCCACCCAGGTTAGCAGTAGCAGAGCCAGGATTCAAACCCAGGTCTCTCTTATCCCCAAATCTGTGTTCTTTCCACACCATCATGTTGCCTCTCAGTGTATCCCAAAATGCTGCTGGAATTTGAAAAGCTTTGCTGAACTACAACCCAGGAGGCAGTGCAGGTTTGAACCATACCTCAGTGGCTTAAGAAAGACAGGCTCTCAACTGCTTCCTCCCGGTTCCCTTTGGCTAAGAGCTGACCATTCTAGGGGGGAGGATAAAGTCCCTTTGGAAACCATGATGTTTTGGAGTTAGTGCCCTTCTCTTGAATATGAAATATGTGGACATTTTCTCCCTACAGCTCCCTCTCCTGTTCAGGCCCAGGTTCTACAGACACTCTGCCATCTGTAGTACGGACCTTACAGTAACAGACTCCTGGAGCTGTCTAATCTACTTTCTTATCCCACATAGGAATCTCTTAGTAGATGCATCTGTGTTCTTTACCTTTCTAAACATATTACTGTTCAGTGAAGAATTCAGTACACAAAATCCTAAAGTGACTTAAATAAGATCATGTATCACTTCAAGGGATACTACAGAGCAGAAAAAGATGTAACTATGTCAGGGGTCGGCAAACTGCGGCTTGCGAGCCACATGCGGCTCTTTGGGTACGTACATGTGGCTCTGAAGTAAAATTGAAAATGAAAATAAAACTATCATAGGTTTCATTTATAAAATTTTTAAAGGATATTCTTCACATAATGGTGATTTCATTTGTTTTATGGCTCTCGAATAATTTTTAAATTGTTGTGAGGGACAGGATTGGCTCTTCCGTCTCAAAGTTTGCTGACCCCTGGACTATACTAAAGTTCCAGTTTCTCAACGTCAAAATATAGGATATACAGATGTGAACTCCTCAGCTTCTAATAATCAGTCGTCTACCAACGTTTATATACCTAAAGAGGTGATCACCATGTAAGTCCAGCAACCATCTGACACTGTACTATGCTATCACAATACTATTGACCATATTCCTTATGCTCTATATTACATCCCCATAACTTGTTTTATACCTGGACATGTGAACCTTATTCCCTTTTGCCTTTCCACGCCTTTTTTAATGTCTCAATTACAGTTGACATTCGATATTATTTTATATTAACTTCAGGTGTATAGTACAGTGGCTAGACATTTATATAATTTAAGAAGTGATCCCCCTGACTAATCTAGTACCCACCTGGCACTATACACATTTATTACCATATTTCCTATGTTTTACATCCCTATGACTATTTTGTAATTACCAATTTGTACTTCTTAACTTTTTTCATCCTGCCCTCAAACCCCCCTCCCATCTATCACCCCAATAAATCTAGTACCCACCAGTACCATACATAGTTATTATAAGATTATTGAGGGCTGGCCGAGTGGTGCGTTGGTTAAGAGCTGGCTTGGGATGCCAGCGACCCCGGTTCGGATCCCACATATGAGGGCCAGTGACACTGATCTCTGCAGCTAAGATGGTGAACAACATCTCCACCTGGAGCTGGGCTGCTGTGATTTTCCGGGACGGGATAGCTGCAGCCCCTGCTGCAATGGGCTGCCATAGGCTACAGTGAGTGGCTGGCAGCCAGCATGAGCAGCTGGCAGCCAGTGTGAGCTGCCAAGGGTCACTGTGAGCGGCTGTCCAGACTGCATCACCCGAGAAGAGTGCAATGATGATACCAACATGGGCCAGTAAAGCGACGTTCTCCACAACTAGACTGAAGAACAAAAGGACAGCAACTTGTCTGTTCCCCTTCCCCGGTTATCCAACACTGTTCCCCTCCCCCAATTCCCCATAAAAATCTTTAAAAACAAAAAAGATTATTGACTTATATTCCTTATGCTATACCCTATATCCCCATGACTACTTTCTAACAACCAATTTGTACTTTTTTTTTTTCTTTAAAGATTTTACTGGGGAATTGGGAGAGGGAACAGCTTTGGGAAATTGGGGAAGGGGAACAGACAAGTCGCTGCCCTTCTGTTCTTCAGAATAGTTGTGAAGGACATTGCTTCACTGGCCCATGTTGGTATTGTGATCATTGCACTCTTCCCGGCTGAGGCAGATCGGTTTCCAGCCATTGGACAGCCACTCACAGTGGCTCACTGCAGCCCAGCTCCAGGTGGAGCTGTTGTTCACCATCTTAGCTGTAGAGGGTTCAGCGTCACTGGTCCACGTGGGATCCGAACCAGTGGCCCTGCTGCTCAGAGCTCACGCTCCCAAGCCAACTCTTAACCAATGAACCACTTGGCCAGTCCCCCAATTTGTACTTCTTAATCCCTTCCCCCTTTTCACTCACCTCCTCAACCTCCTCCCATCTGGCAACCATCAAAATGTTCTCTGTATCTATGAGTTTGTTTCTGTTTCATTTGTTTATTTTATTCTTTAGGTTCCGCTTATGTGATATGACATTTGTCTTTATCTGATTTACAACACTGAGCACAATATGCTTTAGGTCCATCCATGTAGCTGCAGATGGCAAGATTTCATTCTTCTTTTATGGTTGAGTAATATTCCATTGTATATATGTACCATCTCTTCTTTATGCATGCATTCATTCAGGGACACCCAGGCTGCCTTCACATCTTGGCCATTGTAAACAATGCTGCAATGAACATATGGATGCACAGGTCCCCTTGATGTAGCACTTTGGGTTTCTTCAGATAAATACCCAAAAGTGACATTAACTGGGTCCTTCTTTGTCTCTTGTTATAGCCTTTGTTTTAAAGTCTATTTTGTCTGTGTAAGTATTACTACCCCAGCTTTTTGTTTGTTTGTTTCCATTTTCATGAGATTTCTTTTTCCATCCCGTTACTTTCAGTCTCTGTGTGTCTTTCAATCTGAAGTGTGTCTCTTGTAGGCATCATATGTATGGGTCTTGTTTTCTTACCCATTCAGCCACCCTATATTTTTTGTTTGTTTGTTTTTTGTTTTGTTTTGTTTTGTTTTGTTTTGTTTTGTTTGAGGCAGTGTCACTGGCCCTCATATCTGGGACCTGAACCGGGGCTGCTGGCTTCCCAAGCCAGCTCTTAACCACCGCGCCACTTGGCCAGCCCCACCCTATGTTTTTTGATTGGAGCCTTTAATCCATTTACATTGAAAGTAATTGTTGATATGTAGTTATTGCCATTTTATTATTCATATTTTTTATTTTTTTATTTTTTTTTTGTCTTAAGTCCCTCTAACATTCCTTGTAATACTGATAAACTCCTTTAGCTTTCTTTTGTCTGGGAAGCTCTTTATCTGTCCTGCTATTCTAAATGATAGCTTTGCTGAGTAGAGGAATCTTGGTTGTAGATCCTTGCTTTTCATCACTTTGAATATTTTGTGCCAGTCCCTTCTGGCCTGCAGAGTTTCTGTTGAGAAGTCACCTGACAATCTTATGAGAGCTCCCTTGTAGGTAACTGCCTTTCTCTTGCTGTTTTTAAGATTCTTTCTTTGTCTTTAACTTTTGGCATTTTAGTTATGATGTGTGTTGGTGTGGGCCTCTTTGGGTTCATCTTGTTCGGAACTCTCTGTTCTTCCTGGGCTTGAATATCCATTTCCTTCACCAGGTTAGGGAAGTTTTCAGTCATTATTTCTTCAAATAGATTTTCAATTCCTCGCTCTCTTCTCTTTCTGGTACCCCTATGATGTGAGTCTTGGTGTGCTTGATGTTGTCCCAGAGGCCCCTTAAACTATCTTTATTTTGGGGGGGTTCTTTTTTTTTTTTCAATTGGACGTTTCCTGCTACCTTATCTTCTAAATTGCTGATTCGATCCTCTGCTTTATCTAACCTACTGTTGATTCCCTGTAATGTATTTTTCATTTTCTCTATTGTATTCTTTATTTCTGACTGGTTCCTTTTTATGGCTTTTATGTCATTTTTTATGCTAACTTTCTCTTTGTTGAAGTTCTCCCTGAGATCACTGAGCATTTTTATAACCAGTGTTTTCAAGTCTGTATCTGGTAGATTGCTGTCTCCATTTTGTTTAGTTCTTTTTCTGGAGCTTTTTTCTGCTCTTTTTGGGATATGTTTCTTTGTCTTCCCATTTGGGCTGCCTCCCTGTGTTCATTTCTATGTATTAGGTAAGGCTGCTATGTCACCCAATCTTAGTAGAATGGCCTTTAGGTAGTAGGTGTGCTCTGGGTCCCAGTGGTGCAGTCTCCCTGGTCACCAGAGCCAGGTGCTCCAGGTGTGTATCTTGTGTGAGTTGTGTGTGCCCTCCTGTTGTAGTTGAACCTTGCTGTTTGCATGTTAATGGGAGGGACTGACCTTCAGGCTGCTTGGTATGAGGACTGGCCATGACTATAGTGGAGGAATTGTGGTGCAGGGGCAGACCCTACATTGCAGGATTTGCTTTAGCAGGGCTCTGGTACCTGCCCAGTCTGTGTTTTGGGTGTGTTGTTTTGGGAGGTGGCCAGGTGATGTTCCAGCTCAGTCCAAAGCTGGCCACTGGATGTACCAACCCCAGAGACTACTGGGAGGGGACCCACTGCAGGCCAAGTTCAGCCACAATCTTTGACCTACCCAGACCACCTGGCATGAGCCACAAAGCAATCCCATGCTGGGATTGGAGGTGCCTGGAGAGGCCAAGCTGCGAACCAAGGCCAGCTGTCTCCAGTGCCGGGCTTAGGGCTCCTCAGCCAGAGGTATGGGACATGCCGAAGCCAGATGCTGCTTGTTTGGGTTTTGTGAACCTTTGAGAGATTTTAGAAAAGTCTACAGCATCAGCCAAGGCAGGCCATTTGTACGGAAAAGCCACTGGAAGTGGCCTGGATGTGCCCAATAGTTGGGTCGGGTGGAGTCTCAGGAAATCACCAGGGCAGGGCAAACAAATGGAGTTAAATAGGTTGATGAATACTCAGATATGGGGGCCACCTGCATCTGCACTCCAGGAGTGGGGAGAATTAAAGAAATAATGGCTTCCTCCAGCTCCTCTGTCTAGGAGAAAGCGGCCCCTCCAGCCCTCACCCTGAAGCCAGACAACTCAGTTCCTCCCCCATATGTCCATGGCATCTTTCAAGCTGCTGCCCCAGCTCTGGAGCTCAGAATGAGTGAGTCTGTCAGTGATAAGTTTGTGTGTGGGCCCTTTAAGGGGAGCACCTGGAACTGCAGCCGCTCTCCATCTCACTCAGCCACAACCTCCACTGATTTCCACAACCAGAAATTATTGGGACTTCTATCCCTGGCACTGGAACCCTGGGCTGGGGAACCTGGTGTGGGGCTGGGCTCTTTGTTTCTCTGAGGGAGGCCTCTGCAGCTGAGAGATCCCTCCCAATTTTTAATGGTCATGTGCAGCTGTGAACCAGCCCATTCCACATCTCTGCCCTCCTACCAGTCTGGAAGTGGCTTCTTCTATGTCCTTAGTTGTAGGGCTTCAGTTCAGCTAGACTTCAGGTGATTCTCAATGATGGTTGTTCTGTAGTTTAGTTGTAATTTTTATGTGGTCGTGAGAAGATGCAAGCACAGCATTTACCTACTCCACCATCTTGACCAGAAAAAAAAAGATTTGTTTTTTGGGGTTTTTCATTCTTTTATTTTTTTTGGGGGGGTGGGGAGCAGTGTGTTTTTTTTCTGGTCCCATCAGCTCCAAGTCAAGTCATCATTTTCAGTCTAGTTGTGGAGGGCGCAACCCACCGGCCCATGTGGGAATCAAACTGGCAACCTTGGCACTACAAGCCTGTGCTCTAACCACCTGAGCCAATCGGCCACCCCTACATTTTTAAATACTGTTCTAACGTTTAGCATTTATTGCATGTTAATTATATGCAAGAAATTTCTAAGCATAAATTTTGGTTTTAAATGCAAACCTGAGTTCAAGTACGTGCTACTCACTAGCTTTGTGACAATTCTTTGCTTGCTTGTCTTATTAAAGAACTAACAGACTGGAAACAATGTATCCCAATATGGAAACTTTGTAAAAAGTGATTTTAAAAAAATAAAAAGATCACCCTGGGACCTGATGAGGCTTACTTTTGTTCTCTTAGGAAGTAATATCTACTGCTTTTTTTCACTCACTTTTGTGGTTCAAATTAGTTTAGAAGTTATAAGTTGTTCGGACTTATTAATGAGGATTGGAGCTTTTAGCTTTTCCTGAGTTTTATCATTCATACACAAATTCTTGGGATCACTGCTTTCAGAAGGTGTCATCATTATTCTTTCTCTGTCTAGGAATATCTAACCCCTATTAGTATCACTAATATCCTCAGCATTCATGGGAGAATTTTTCTACTAGAGTGTAAACTCCCAAGGACATGAACCGTGTTTATGCATCTTTATGTTCCACTCTGAGCCTAGAACAATTCTGTATGTACAGCTGATGTTCAGTTAATGTTGAATAAATGAGTGAATTAATTCTAAACATGATCAGATCCTGAAAAGATGGTGAAATGCTCTAATAAAAGCCTAGGGTGGGGCCGGCCGAGTGGCACGGTAGTTAAGAGCTGGCTTGGGACGCCAGCGGCCCCAGTTAGGATCCCACATATGAGGGCCAGTGATACTGCCCTCAATATATATATATATATATTTTTTTAAAAAAAGGAAGGAAAAGCCTAGGGTGCGGGAGGAAATGATAGGACTATGACACTTTCCTGTGTCATTAATTTTCTTGATACCAAGAGCAAGTCATAACTTTTCTAACCCTCAGGTTAGAGTTATATTAAATATCTCCAAGGGTTCTTCCAGATTTGAAATTCTATGACTATAAGAAATTCTCTGACTATAACTACATTAGCTTTTTATGGAATGCAGTAATGTCTTAAGGGACATGTTATAGCCTGAAGTTTTTTCCAAATCTATGTGAAAATGAACTAACTTATAATTATCAGATACATTTGAAATCAGAGCAAGGCTGTTGAATTCCCAAAAGAAGGGTGGCAGTTTTAATTTATTTTCTTTTTCAGAAATTTAAAACTTAATTAGACTTTGGCTAGTGCCTCTATAAGATCTAATTAATGGAACTTGGTTTAGAAGTTGCAGAAGAGTGACAACTCTGTAAAATGTACCTAAAATGAGCACAGGTATATATAAAATATAGTTTGAGGAGCCTCAGAAGGACATTCACAACCATAAATACCTTCCCCACTTTCTTGCTACAAAACAAATTAGTAAAAATTTAGCAGCTTTAAACAACACCTATTTATTGTTCCTACAAGTCAAGAGCTTGGGGACATAGTCTTAACAAGGCTGACATCAAGGTATCAGAAGGGCTGGATTCTCACGTGGAGTTTAGGGTCCTCCTCCAAGCTCATTTGGGTTTTTGGCAGAATTCAGTTTCTTTTGGTTGTAGGACTAAGATCCCCTTTTCCTTGCTGGCTGTCAGCTAGGGTTCACTCTTGGCAGGCCACCACAGTTCCTTGCCATGTGGCCCTTTCACAGGCCCTCTCACAACATGGCAAGTCACTTCTTCAAAGCCAGCAGGCTACTCTCTTTCTTTAGTGTGCTGAGATAGAGTCTTACATTATATAACGGTAATCATGGGAAAGATTATCCCATTGCCTTCTCCATATAAAGTCACCTAAACCACAGGAGTAGTAGCCCATCATATTCTCAGGTTCTGCCCACACTCAAGGAGAGGAGATGTACGGGGTGTGTATACCAGAGGGTGGGAATGTTGGGAACCATCTCAGAATTCTACCCAGCACACCAGCTATAAGTCTAGAAATTCCCACCTTTAGATTTTCTTTGAGGATTTCTGAACATATAAATATTTTAACTGATTTAAGACATGTTATCAAAAAACAACAACAACATGGCAGTCATAAAAGTTGACTGGAATAAAGCTTAGAAATCATTTAAACTGTTACTTGATTTACACAGGAAGGAAATGATTTACTCAAATCACAGCTAGTATGATGCAGAACAGACTGGAGAGTCCACCAACTTCCGTACCACTGCTTTCTTTGGTACATGGCACCTGCTGCTGCTAGAAGGACCTAGGAAATTATATGGGGGATTCAGTGCTTAAATGTGAAGGCAGAAATGGGGAAATGCACAGCAAGAATGGATGGGAGAGCATCCTGCAGACAGCCATAGCATGAAGGCAGAAGGCAGGGGTGTCACAAAGATGTGTGGGGAGGACGTTATGGGGAATAAAACTCCTATTTTATAAGTTCTTTTGAAGTTTGTGGGAGGCAAGTTCATCATTTCATTTTGTAAAAACATTTATATGTGAAGAGGAGTGTTGGGCAGGATTCCATTCATTTAAGGCAAAGTCATCCATCTTTTGAAGTAAAATTATTCATGATGTAGACAAGGAAGCTCAAATTCTGAAAGAAGTGTTTGCTTTATGAGCACTTTCTCTGCAGAAACCTGGTTTATTTCCCCCCAATTTAAAGTCTCTTAGCAATTCTAAGGATTGATTCTCACTTAACTGTGTTGCTTTGATAGCTTGTGATTTAGTAAAATTTTATAAGCACCCCAAGGAGAGAGAGCGTTGCTTTAGGGAGTCGTGATTACCAGTGGGAGAGAAAGGAGGACGAGGGTGGGACAAACTGTCAAAACATCCACATAAATAGATAAGTAAGGATGAAATCAGCCAACACTACATCCTACACAGAAAAGGATCAGACAAGGAACTACCCCAACTGGGGAAGTATAGCAATTTAGTATTTATTGCAAGCATTGCTTCTTGGGGGACTTCAAGGTTCGTTACTCTTAGAAGCCTCCAAAACTTTCCTAAGACACTTTTAAATGTGAAGAGTACGTAGCCTTTCATATAATTTCTGCAAATTAAATGTCAGTACATCAGTTGCTGCTGTTTTAGCTCTCAGAGATCCAGGCTCTGTTGAAGCTGACTATGGACCACATCGGAAGTAATTTTGTTAAGGGGGCAAAAGGTACTTCCTCCTCAAGACTGTTAGTTAGGATAAATTAGGAATTGGTTAGGATAATGATACATCCTGTCAGTGGAATACTATGCAGCTGTTTAAGACTGTTAAGATAAACTAGGAATTGGTTAAATAATGATACATCCTGTCAGTGGAATACTATGCAGCTGTTTAAAGGAACTGTTTATGAACTGGTATGGAATTATTTCTAAGATACATTGTTAAATGAGGAAAGCAAAACTTTATTTTAGTATACTACCATTTTTATGAGAAGAAATGAAAAATAAATATTCCATTCTATATCCATATAATATTTCTGGGGAAATTGGAAACATTGGTTGCCTCTGCACAACCAGGTGACAACTGGGAGATAATGTGGGGAGGGAAACTTCAACTCATCATACCATTAGAATTTTGAAACAGGTGAATGTATTAACAAATGAAAAATAACTTCTTAAAAGGAATGAAATTTTAAGGAGTCTAAGAGGGAAAGGCAAGTTAGTATGGTAAATTGGTCTCCAAGTAAGACTGAGCTTTGTTATAAAGATTTATTTGCAAGGAGCCTGGACTGGCCCTTTGTAAAACCTGCCCTGATGCGCTGCCCCCCTGCACCTCCTGTTCAGCGCTCTTGTCAGGCATTCGCACCCCTGCCTGCCTTGGGTTCTTTATTCAAGCTGATTCTTCCACCCCCACCCCACATCACCCACTAGCAAACACGCATGGATCTGGGGCAGCCTGTCTCTTTAATATTTTAGAATTCAGATCCCCAATGTACTTTCTACCAAATGCGGACTATTCCACTGTCCCTTCTGTGTGTCTATTAATATATCTGATATTTCTTCTATGTACGTCTCAATCTTAAGGGTACATATGATTGCCTCCACTAAACTGTGATTGGCTATCCCCACACACACACACCCTGAATCAGGTTGAAATATATATATTATATTAGCCAAAGTATCTTGGAAGAAGATAAAAAAGAAAGGACAAATGTTCGTTAAGGGAAAAACCCTTCCCCCGTCCCCACAAAGCCATCTAGGAAGGGACTTAGGAAACTAAGACATCCGCATCATAAACCTCTCCAGGGCTGAAGCAGAAATGCCTGCCCTCATTTAACCTTGGCAGTCACAAGCCAGCCTTTGATTCTCTCCACAGCAGTCCAGGAAGGCAGGACTAGTCACATGGCCAGAGACTGTCAGCCCAACTTGGCATATCACCTTTCCGAGCACCTTTGCATTAAGAGGAGAGAGGCAGCTCCTAACTGGGTCATGCTGTCGGTAGCTGTATCTGTGCATCAGAGGCGGCTGTGGGGAAAACTCCCAGGACCACCATTATTTCATAGACGTTTCATTGGGTTACAGCTTAATAAACCTTTTCAGTTGTCCCTGAAATTGTAAGTTCCAAGGGAATGTATAGATCTGTGGTCAAACCATAATGCTGACTGCTCACAACCCCTGGCCGTTCGCTTATTTACCTCTGCCCACAGGCTCTGAGTATCCTCCAATTTGGCTTTTCTTTCATCTCTTGTTTAGGGTGACAGATACGTGGAGGGGAATAGTAAGTATTGTCCACATAGGAATCGCAAGGACCCAGTGTGTACTGGGGAAGGATCACTGGGCTGGGGCCAGCAGACCTAGATTGCAGACCCAGTTGCTACCAGATAGCTTTGTTATTTAACCTCTCTGGATTTCACGTTTCCTCTGAGGTCTCCTCCAGTTCCAAATTCTCTGATTCTATTGGATATTTGGGCTCTTATACTTTAGAACTCTCCTTTATTCTGTGTGACTATCGTGGTAAACAGTTTTATGTGACATAGTTTCTGACATTATAGTCCAACAAACCTAGCATGTGTTTCTTTCTGCTGTTGATTTGTTCAGTCATGGGCTATGCCAGCAAGTAAATTGGGAACCTGGCACAACTCAGGTTCCGCCTGGACTTTTCAAAAAGGCAGATGGTACATTTTTGAGTGCCAGTTGAGCCCACTTTTACAAATTTTTCCCAATCCCAACCTCGTAGAAATTACCCAATCTCATGTCCATCTATTGTTCAGGCAGCTGGACCAAATTTGTACAAAAGGAATACATAGGCCTCCGAAACCTAGGCTTTTTCCGGAGTGACTTCATGCTCTTTCAGATTAGAAACTAGAATTCTAGCCATCAATCAATTAGTGGCATCAAATAGGGGAAGCCCAAATTCTAGTACCAATAACTGGTCTGCATGGAGAAGGCAATATTTGCGGGGAGGGGGAAGGGAGTTGTTCTGCTTGCTGTGGTTTAATTAAGACTTTGTGATTGATTCAGGGATGTGGAAGTAAATATGAATGAGCCAACTCTCAAGACCAGCTGTCCAGCACTTGGCTTGTGACCTGCTGTCTTCCCACTTGTCCCAAGCACTCCCAGCTGGACAGCACACCATCTAGTTAAACGTTTGTTTCCTCTTTTGCTCTGATTCACACCCTGGGGGCCTGAAGACCTTGGACTGTGAAAGGGCATCCCCGCTAGGCTGTTTGCTGGCTGGTAACGTCCCCTTGGTTTGAGTTACAATGACTTAGCAGCCCTGGTTCTTCCTCCTACAGTACCCATGGCATCAGAGCCCTCCATGTGAGATGGAGCATAATTTATAACTGTCAAGAGATGGCATTGGTAATGAGGCCGTCCTGCTGGTGGCCTCCAGAAGTCCCTATTCCACAGCCACTTAACACCACGTTAATGGGCTGTTCACTAAAAATTCTCAAGAGCCCTCACTGACATCCTTGGATATTCTTTTAGCTAATGGTTTATTTAGAAGAAGGGGCCCACCTTCGTGGGGAGAAGGATGGACGCTTGGAATACTGAGCGGAATTGGCAATGGGCACTTTGCCCTGACAAAATGGAAGAACTGGGAAAGAGAAAAGGAAGGTAGTTATCAGTTACGACACAAGTGTGGGGTTGATGTGAAATGCAGAAAAAGGAATCGTTAACAAAAAGCTCTCATGTTTATCTGATATAGAACAGGTTTTGATCCGCTTCTCAGGACACATTCCTGGGGCCACAAAGGGTAATTCAGTCGGTGATCACAGTTGGAGAGCATTCAGTTTCCTCTGATCTGATTCTGTTTTTTTCACTGAGCAACCTCCTGAGGGGAATTGAGTTTTCTTAGTATATTTTAGAACTGAGAAGTATAACAACCAGCTGTTTTCATTTAGTTCTCTAAACAGTTACTATTCTCACTGTAAATCGGCCTTCTGATTCCTGTCCTCCCCTGCCACTTAGTTACCAGGAATCAGTTCATCAGTTCTTCCTGGGCCAGCTGAGAAAAATCAAGTGTCTAGACCTCTTAGGCTGAGTTTCTTTTTCTTTTTAGCTGAGCCATCCTGCCACCTGTTGGCAGCTCAGCGGCTGCTCTGCTCGGGCCAGGTATCGAGCCAGCGATCCTGTTGCTCAGAGCTTGCACTCTTGAGCGAGCTCTTAACCAACTGAGCCACTTGGCCGGCCCCCAAGGCTAAGTTTCTAAGTTCTAGAACTTCTACCGTCCTCGTGTAGATTCCCCAACTTCCCCTCCAGCAGTTAACCACATCTCAGAAACACCCACCACAGTAGTATCTTTCTGCTTAAGTCTTCTAGTTCCAAGGGACATTGATTCCTCCTTCACCCTAACTCACATCCTGGAGGAAATGGTGGCGTGAACCACCACTGAAGCTGCAGGAAAAGGAAACTGGCTCTTCCCACCCTCCTGAGCAGCCTCGTTTCCCCCCAAGCCAGAGGCTTCGAACACTAGCTTGTGGCCAGCAACTACTTTTCCTCTGCCCTTTGCCAGACAAGATTGTCAGCTATTTCTGTCTATCTCCACCCCCACCTCAGATTCTAGAAAACACCAATAAACTGTTTTCTGCACTGCTAAGCCACCTCCACAGTTATTGTGTGACATTCCCTCGTTTGAATATGAGAAAATTAAATCTAAAGAGATCAAGCGACCCCATCAGGTTCACATGGCATGTGGGTGGTGGAACCAGGGTGAAAGCTCAGGTCTTGTGACATCACAGTTTTCCTACTGCCTCACCTTGCTCCTTCTGCACTGCTCTGGTATTTGTATCTGCTGACCTTGGGGTCATTGAATATATGGAGGAGATAGAGGTGAAGTGAAAGGGCAAATTCAGAAAAACGTTACAGAAAGAATTGAAGCTGTAGGAATGAAATAAGCAGAGAAGGTACACTGACTCTAGTTTAAGTTCACATTGCTTCTGGATAAGCAGAAATTAATCCTTTTCTTTCCTCTGAGTTTTACCTCACTTAAGACTGTGTCTATAAACAGTAACATAATTTATAATTATATATAGAATTTATAGATGTAGCTAGATCTAGATAAATCAGAGAAAAGGCAGTGAAAATTGCCTAGTCCTTTCTGGCCTGTTTCTCATGAGAACCAATTCTCACATGATTGCTAGTGTTTAACAGTAAATGTCAGAGAAAGAGAAAATGGCAAGAGAGAAGAGATTTTCTGCTGATGTGGGAAAAGACAACAAAGGCTGCATACTGAACTAGTGAGATGGGGGCCACTGCTTATCCCAAGAGGCACAATTAGAAAGGCCCAGTGGCTGGTGGGAAACTTGCAGGGAGGAGGGGCAAGGAGCTGTCAGTCAGTAACTGAGACAAGACTCCTTATTCCCCACTTCCTGTGCCTTTTGCTGCCTGATTACTTCCTTGACTTTTTGTTATCTTTCCAGTGGGAGGGAAATG
Organism: Aselliscus stoliczkanus; assembly: GCA_033961575.1. NCBI lineage: Eukaryota > Metazoa > Chordata > Mammalia > Chiroptera > Hipposideridae > Aselliscus > Aselliscus stoliczkanus. Next base: position 134,758,394 of record CM066729.1, read on the forward strand.
CCAACAAGGGGACTATAGTAATATCAGGCATTCTTTTTTTTTTTCCCCAAGGTATTCTTTCAAGGTAATCATTTATTAGAAAAACCACCACTGCATGTTCTAAACTGTTAGAATCCCATCCTTAAATACTATGTGGGTTTTCACTTTTTTATTATTTAAGTTTATTGGGGTAACAATGGTTAATAAAGCTAAATAGGTTTCAGATGTACAATTTTGTAATACATTCATCTATATATCTCGTTGTGTGTTCACCACCCAGAGTCAGTTTTCCTTTCATCACCATATATTTGATTCCGTTTACCCTCATCTACTATCCCCCTTCACTTTTTAAAATGTTATTGTGGTAAAATATATAACATAAAAGAAGCCATTTAAACCTTTTTTTTAGATTTTTTTTTTTTTTGCGGGGGGTGGAACTGGGGAAGGGGAACAGTGTTGGGGAATTGGGGAAGAGGAACAGCCAAGTTGTTGTCCTTCAGTCTTAGTTGTGGAGGGTGCAGCTAGCTCAACTCCAAGTCCAGTCGCCATCTGGCCGCCTGTTGGCAGCTCACAGCTGCTCAGCTCAAGGTGCTGTGTTCAATCTTAGTTGCCGGTGGGCACAGCCCACCATCCCATGCGGAAGTTGAACCAGCAACCTTGCAGCTGGGAGCATGTACTTTCACCAGCTGAGCCATCCTGCCACCTGTTGGCAGCTCAGCAGCAGTTCAGCTTGGGTGCAGCTCACTAGCCCATATGGGAATCGAACCGTTGACCCTGTTGCTCAGAGCTCGCGCTCTTAACCAACTGAGCCACTCAGCCAGCCCCCATTTAAACCATTTTTAAGTGTATAAGTCAGTGGCATTAATTACATTCACAGTATTGTACAACCACCACCACTATCTTATTTCCAAAACTTTTCCATCACCCCAAACAGAAATCTTTACCCATTACCGCTAACTCCACATTCCTCCCTCCCCCGAACCCCTGGTAACCCCTAATCTACTTTCTGTCTCCATAAACTTAATATCAGGCATTCTTACTTAACTATATACACCTCTTAAAGTATAGCAACAGTAGAAAAGAATAGAACCCAAGGTGAAAAGGAAAGGGGGTTATAGATTAAAAGTTAAATTATCATTTTTTAAAAATATGACTCAAATACAGTTGAAAACTCTTCATTATGACTGAGTAGTTTTATCCCCTCATTCAGAGAAAGCAAAATGAAAGTCCCTCTGCTGTGCAAATTTAGCTTCTTTCTTTCTTCTTTCAGTGACCATGCAGCAGGTGGCCAGGACAGTGGCCAAAGTGGAACTCTCAGACCATGTGTGTGATGTGGTGTTTGCGCTCTTTGACTGCGATGGTGAGTGGGGCCCCCTGGAGTCAGGCAGGCACAGCGCCTTACTGCCCTTGTTCAGAATGGAGCCCTGCAGACAGCTCCAGTGCACTAGCCGATACCGTCACCTTACGCCTCTCCCATCTAGAGCTTAGCCCGCAGCATCAGGACATTGAGAAATACTAGGTGGTTGGAAAAGTCATGATGTATTTTTTTCTATGTTTTTCGTTGCAAAAATACGTCTTGACTTTTCCCACAACCCAATATAACCCCGGGTCCTGGCTTGTGTTTTCCATTTCTTCTTATAATTCATATTGGCCTGTAGGCCTAAATGAATATGTGACTATAAGGATCTTTAAGATGGAACTATAGAAGTGTTTTAAAAGTGAAATAAAGAATAAACTCAAGTAGAACAGCTCGAAAAAATGGAAACAAAAATATTGGACCCAGTTTGCTGCTTAGTAGATTGGGAGCACTCGAGTATTTGAATGTCTCTAGGAAGAAGGTTGGTGCTGCTTACTCCACCTGCCAAGGCATATTTCAGTCATTCACACTCCCCCCGAGGATTCCAGCTCACAGCAGTCTGTTGTGTCCCACCACCCTCGAGTTAGCCCACCTCAGAGATGTTGGTTCCGCTCTGCTGTGTTGGCTGATATAAAGCCAGCATTCACAATGGAGGCTTACACTGCTTTTGGTACTCCCTATGAGGCAGCACAGTGCTCAGCAGCTCATTTAATCCTTTGACATGGGAATGATTCACCACATTTTACAGATAAGGAAGCCGAGACGCAGAGAAGTAATTTTCCCAGGAGCACATAGGTAGTCGCAGATGGCAAAACCAGGATGTGCGTCACAGCTGTGCTGACCCCTCTATACTGTGTTACCTCCATTGCCTGTCCTACTGCCAGCACTCATTGTTCCTCTTCCTCCAGGAAGCAAGGCTAATGGGATTCAAGAAGCATCTCAAAAGCTTCTGCCTATATGAAACCTTCCACTTTGTCCCCTGCATAGTGAAACATCTGTTTTTTTCTTTCCTTAACTTGGGTCAATTTGGCTGCATTACCACATTATATTTTGTGTGTATGGCCTAACTTCCCCATAAATTGTGAGCTTTTTAAGGGTCGTTACAAGTCCTGTTCACCTTTGGACACCCTCCTTCCCTGCATAGGACCTCGGCTGGTACTTTGCACATAACAGGTTTTCATTAACTTATTTTAGTTATTAAGTTGAGCTTGAGTTGTTTAAATCTGCCACCTGCACCCACAATCGAGGTCTGAGTCAAGGGACATCCCAGGGCTTAGACAAGGAGCTGGCCTCACCCTCAGGTCAGTGTGGCTTATCTTCAAGGCTGCCCTGTCCAGTATGATGCCACTAGTTACATGTGGCTATTTAAATGGAAATTAATTGAAATTAAATATACTTTAAAACTCAGTTCCTCGGTCTCCCTGGCCACATTTCAAGTGCTCAGCTGCCACATGTGGCCAGTGGCTACGGTAAAAACACTTCCCCCACCAAAGAGAGTTCTAATGAGCAGCACTGTTGTAGAGAGATTATGGTTCCCAGATTTTGATTTTACTCTAATCACATGTAGGTGCTTTGAGTTTTTTCCAAAACATATTGATTTTTATAATTTTTGAAGCCAATATCTTAGCGCTGGTCTGTGAAGTGAATGTGGGAATAAAGGCAGCCAGCATCACAGCTCCCCTTTTCTCCTGGGAAGGCCTGGAAAATTATATTTGATTTTTCAACCTTTTGAAAGCAGGCTCTGTCATTATCTACTTGAATCACCGTAGAAAATCATTTAATATCTCTGGGGCTTATTTTCTTTATCTAAAGAAAACAGGAAATATATATTAAATTTAAAACCATTGTTATTTCTATCAGTGCAGGGTCTGAGGTCAAACTGTCAGAGGACAGAGAATTCCAAGTTTCAGACAGACTTGTGCACGGAATTCAGAGTTGCCCTCACTGATCGATGCGCACACAAGTGACATTCAGTCATATACCTGGTTCAGCGGTGACAGAAGCCAGTTAGACTGGTCAGCCCAGGTCATAGGGAAGCAAGAAGCAAACCCCATGGTAATTTGAGTGAGATGACCTCAGATTTTTTTCATCTTAAGTTTCTTTTTTTATACAAAATATTAAGAATCTGCGATGCCAGCCTGAGCTGAGCTGCCACTGAGCTGCCAACAGGTGGCAGGATGGCTCAGCTAAAAAAAAAAAAAAAAAAAAAAAACTTGTTTAGACATTTTTGTTCTTTTACATTCTTGATTAGCCATATGACTGATTACTTTTCAGCCCTGCCAGGCTACTTCTTTTTTTTTTTTTTTTAAATAAAAGCCAAGTTTATTGTTAATTTCTTGCATTTGAAGTACTCCTCGATGGCATCCTTGGCCTGAGCCTCTTTGCCGGAGCCCTGACCCCCACACCACTGCACCCAGCCACTTCCCAGAGTTTGCCCTCTCCAGCAGTCTTACCGAGGCCCGCCCCTTCCCCAGCTTCTTGTTGTCATCGGCCTTTGTTAGGCTGATTTGGTGTGCAGCCCACAGGGCCTTCCTCCACCAACTTGACATACGTGGGTTCATCACAGTTGGATGTGAGCACACAGAGATGGAGCGGGCGCTTATCTGAGGCTTTGGCAGCTTTGCGCATTCCACGTGCCAGGCCATCGAGGGGAAGGGCCGTCTCCAGCACCTCCCATCAAGCAGCACTCACGTCTGGGACACCCCCAGCAGCAATGTCTTCTGCGGCCCTGCCGGTGGGTTACAGGTGGAGCCGAATCTCAAATGCACCCAAGCCTCCGCCAACAAGCTGCTCCAGCGGCAGGGATGAGCCCCAGCCAGGCTACTTTTACATTTTTTTATATTGAGGTATAATATACAGAAAAGCGCAAATATCATTAGTGTACAGCTTAATACATTTTTAAACCGAACACACCTGTGTAGCCACCATTATCCAGAAACATCCCATTACCTGGACCACAGAGTACGTCTCCTGTTCCCCTTCCAGGCTGCCTTCCAGTCACCTCCTCTCCCAGGGGCAGCCACTTGCCTGACTTCTAGTGCCGTGGACTAGTTTTAGCTGTTTTTGTTCACTTGTTTAATCTTGCTGTGAGGTATCTCTGACGTTGCTCTCTTCAGCCAGAAAACATGGGCCAGATCAGGTTTTCAGATACCTTCTACAAAAGGAAACCATTTATCCGCTCTTTCCACTCCCTCCCAGCCCCATCATTAGTAGAGAGGCCCGTCTGCTGGCTTCCTGATGCCTATCGCCTCTGGTAATGGCTGCCGTTGTCTTCCTCAGCAGACATTTATTTCTGGGCACCTAGTAAAGGGTAACCGTCCTCTACTATGGAGTGGTTCCTGTGCCATGTGACTTGAGAGGCAAGCTTTGGTTAGTTAGACCAGGTGCTCACCAAGTTCTCTTCCAGACCTGAGAGTCTGCCACTGGAGAGGGTGGAAAGGGAAGCCTTGAGAAAATGGGCTCATGAAGCCCGATTGTGATTTTGGTTTTCACCATGAAAAGCCCTCATCACTTCTCACCTGGACTATTGCACAGATCTCCTACCTGGCTCTCATACCCCAGCCGTGCCACTTGCCAGGCCCATCTCCATATATCCAACCAAAGAAATCGATCTAAAATGGAAACCTAACTACATCTCACTCCCCTACTTCCAGTCCTTCCGTGGTGCTCCATACCTAGACGATAAAGTGCAAACCCTTCAACAAAAATACAAGGTCCTTGGGGACCTATCTCCTGCCGGCCTCTTTAGTATCCTTGCCACACGCCCACCTTTGTGGGGGCACCTGACAACTGGAGTCCATCAGCTGTGCTGCTCCCGCCTTGTGCCTTGACTCATGCTGTTCCCACTACTGGACTGCCTCCCCATCTCACTCCCCTGTACTTGGCCAATTCCTCTTCACCTCTTCAACTCAAGTCACCTCCAGGGCCGGCCAAGTAGCGCAGTGGTTAAGCGCTGGCTTGGGAAGCCAGCGGCCCCGGTTCCGGTCCCACCTCCAAAAAGCCTTTACTGCTCTGTATTTGCACCACCCCAGCCTGGGCCTGGGTTAGATTTTCTTCCTCAGGGGCCCCCATAGCATTCTCTGTTTACCCCATTATGGCACTGACCACGCTGTTGCCTATCCCCACAACCTGGGAGTATTTCAAGGGACAAAGTTTTATCACTTCATTCACACGTAGCACAGGACCTGACATATATTGTCATTCAGCTTGGTCACACTGCACTGAACTGCCGCTGAGCTGCAGACAGTCGGAAGCATTAAAGAAGGAGCAAACCAGTCCGTTTTAAGCCGCGAGAATTGACTTTGCCTGTGAGAGAGTACTGGGCTGCGGAGCCCACACTGTGAACAATGGAATTTTCTGTGTCTTTGTTCCAAGTCCCCCACTTACCCTTGTTGTGTTTGCCTCTTCCTCTAGGCAATGGGGAGCTGAGCAATAAGGAATTTGTGTCCATCATGAAGCAGCGGCTGATGAGAGGCCTGGAGAAGCCCAAAGACATGGGCTTCACCCGCCTCATGCAGGCCATGTGGAAATGTGCACAGGAAACCGCCTGGGACTTCGTGTTGCCCAAACAGTAACGCAGGACGGCCAGAGGGGCCGCCTCCTCCACCCCCAGCACCCCGGCCCCTCAAGCAGAGCCTTGGCGCATCCCTCCCTGCTGCTGCTTCTGGAAATCCTGCTCCCTTCGTTTTGGGAATGCTCTCAGGACTCGACCAGTTTCCCCTCTCCACCCTCCCCTGTCCGCTGTTCTGCCAGGCTCTGATTCTGCCCAGTGACTATCCCCATAGGTTCTCAAAAACATGAATAAGCCCTGAAAACTCAGACTTTGGGCACCTTCAACAGCACTACCCATTCAAGCACCGTGTGGATGAAGAATGCAGGGACATTCACAGATGCCAACCCTGGGATACACCCAGTTCTCGAATCAATTTTGCTGTGGATTTACATTAACAAGAACATTCCTTGCTTTCTCTCCTGCTGGTGCTTTTAAGCTATAAGTTGGGAAAACCTCTGGCAGACAAAAGGAAGTCTGTGATGAATGATAATGAGGGTGACTGGGGCATCCTGAGCTGGCAGGAAGCCTGGGCCAGAGGAACGATCTGTGTCAGTCCCCCAGGTAGCTCTGAGGCCTGCTCCAGGAAGGTGACACGCACAGTGGGAATGGAGCAAGATTTGGAATTTAAAGCAGCTGCCCACCGGCTCTCTCCGCTCCCTAAGAAGACTGCACTGCAACTCTGGGCTTAATTAGCAGCAGTGATTGAGTTCACATTCCCTGCAAGTGCCATTTCCCCTCCAGGAGTGTGCTTTTGAAGCTGAGGCCTGGCTCAGAGCCTGGCTGCCCTCTGTCATAAACACTTGTAAAATATCACTTTAATTATAACAGTTTGCAATAAACCCCCCAAAGGCTCTTGTCTCCTTTATTTTAGGATCCTCTGGGGCCCTTTTCATTTCACATCTCCGCTGGGTTTGAGATCCTGCGAGCAGCATACCTGTTTTCTTTCTACAAGAGTCTAGTGCTTTCTGTTGAAAGGCAACTTTAGGTCGGTCCAAACAAGAAGTGAAGGCATTTGGAGGTTCGTGGGAGCATTGTCCCAGCATAGTTTGGACAGCATTTCATCCTGGGCCAACATACATAGTCCTTGATTACTCATACCCTGCGATAAGGAGCAAAAATGGGTGGTAGAGCATATGAGAAGTCACCTGGTGTGGTGGTCCTGAGTTTGAAGAGCCAGAGCAACCAGCGTTTATGGGGACTCAGCTGTGCCTAACTCAGTGTGGCCTTGAGTAAGCAAGTCCTTTCCCAGCTGTTTCCTCAACTATAAAATGACAGACAGGGTGGAGCCAAATGGGCTGTAAGGCTTCTTCCAGGTCTGAAGGCCTCTCCTTCAGCTTTTCTGCAGAATTCCTGCAGCCTGCAGAACCTCCAGGTAATACCCTGGCATGAGTGTCTGGATTCCGGTGTGATAGAAGCACACCCAGAACCCAGGGCCTCCTGCAGGACCTGGAAGTTGATAGTTCTAACCAGGCAAAGAGGAGCAGAGGCCTGGGTCTGCACCATGGCTCCTCAAGGACTGTACCAGCCCCAGCACTCTCACCTTAACAACCTCACCTCTAACATCTTTTCTGGGAACAAATCGAATTCTCTCTCAAAGGAGTTTGCCACTCACCTACCTCATCTGTCTTCCACTCTTAACCTTCTTGGGGTGTGTATTTCCCCTACCCGAGTATAGCCTTTGCTTTGCTCATTGCTTCAGGGATGAGGCATCAGCAAAATGTGAGCTTTTCTTAAAACGTCTTAAAATTTCTCCTGAAAAGAGAAGTTTACTTCACAGACTTCATGGGACATTCATTCTCCTGCAAGAAGCGATCTGCCGATGAGCCTGGGTTCACTGCAGCTGAAAGCCAGAGCATAGCAGGAGAGGGTAAGGGTCTCACCTACGACATCTCGAAACCGAAGGTCAAGGGCACCTATCATGGGCACATGGAATTCCAGCTGAACTCCATTAGCTGCTAGAGTGCCTGAGGAAGCAGAGGTCCAGGTGCTCCAGAAGACAGATGGCCACGCTTTGGCACAGTCGCGTAATTGTGCAGGTGAGAGCTACTAGCTGTCAACCAGGAGAGGCCAAGGTCACCCAAGGAAGTCCTTGAGCAAGGTGGCATCATGAATAACAGGCCAGGAGGACTCTGGTAGGCAGAGTCTGGGGGTAGGCGAGAAGCACTGGTAATACAAAAGGTTGATTTGTGCTTCTCTGTTTAAATTGTTTCTTCTACCTAGATAGAGTAACCTTCCCGTCCTCCTTCAAAACCCCTCAAACTGTCCCCTCCTTAAGAAGCCCTCCTTTGCCTCCCAAGGGTCACTTACCAACCCATAACAACACCGGTGTAATTTTTGTGAGATTGTCATCCACTAAGTTCAGACCCAAAGCAGTGACACGATCAAAGAAACAGCCCACCACCAAAAACTAATTTAAAAATACCTCTCAGGCCGGCTGAGTGGTGCGGTGGTTAAGCGCTGGCTTGGGAAGCCAGCGGCCCCGGTTTGGGTCCCACATGAGGACCGGTGACACTGCCCTCAAAAAAAATAAATAAAAATAACTCTCAAAAAATAAAAATAACCCTCAGTGTTAAAGTGTTATAGCAGTATCTCAATTCCTCCCACAAACCCACAGCCATTCTCTCTACTTGTTTTTGTTCTCCACTTTTAAAAAAAATAAAATTACTCTCCAGTTCTAGCCTTTAGTCTTTGGGGAGGGAAAGAAACTCAAGAGGGCACCCTGACTGCTTGGGCTTCCTTGACCTTGAACTCAGCACCAGCCACAGGACAAGCAGGAAGGATGTGGAGGGAGAGTTTCTAAGGGAAATGGGCCTAAGAACATGCGTGTTCTTCCAAAGCCATTCTAATAGCGTTTAGCGCCCCACCTAGTTTTAGCTCTAGTTGGAGCACGTGCACTTGAACCGAATTGGAGTCTAAGACAAAAGGAGGAGTCCAAGCAACTCCTGCTACCAGAGAGAGACGAGGGACAGCAGCAGGGGAGCCGAGAGCCAGGTCCCCGGGCCACAGCATCCTCTCCAAGCAGCTCAGAAAAGGAGGCAGCAGAGACTGAGTTCAGCTTTCAGGCTTCAGATGCCACCTACTGGCAAGAAGGCTTAGCACAGGACTCACTGATGGGGAGCAAGGGAAGGAGATAATTAAGGATGGTAAGGGAGAGGGAACAATTAAGGATGAACCCCACATTTCGGTTTAGGTAACTGGGTGTATGGTAATGCTCTTCGGTGGGACTGGGAAACTGACAGCACCAGGTTTGGGTGGAGGGGGATGAGTCTATTTTTGTTAACATGTTGAGATGCCTGAGAGACATCCTGGTGGAAGGTAGGGACCCAGGAAGGAGGTGTAGGGTGGAAATATGGTTTGGGAATCTCCTGAAAATCTGGGTTCTCCAAATTTCAAAGTCAACTGACCATGAACATATAAGTCTGAATCACTTTCCCAACTAAAATCCTAATACCAGCTTCATTCTTCCCCAAAGGAGGCTGGGAATAGAAACCATCAAAGTGAAAGGACTTTGAATCAAAGAACCTGTACTTGGTGGGATATCCATGAGACAGACAAGTTTGGTAAAAAAGGGCTGCAAGTACCCTGTGCTCTTATCTTTCCAATCTCCAGCCTCTGGCCCACCCTAGGTGTCGAGAGCTCCTTCTCTAGGGAAAAAAAGAGCAAAAGATCTAAAATGAAGATCCAAAGAAGCTATGGGGAAGTATTCATGTGTTCGTTCAACAAATAATTCATTGAAGTTCAAGTTGAAAATTCAATTCCCTATCAGTCACACTGTTGGGTGAATTTTCACCATCTTCATTATGAGATTTTGGTTGTTTTTTTTTTTAACATAGGTAAACATTCACATGGTTCCAAAGTCAAGCTTACGTAAACAGGCGTACATTGGAAAACCTCCCAGCCGTTCTCTCAGCTGCACAGTACACCATTGTATACCACAGTTTAATCAAAAGGGTAGTTTATTCAGGGAGAGATTTTGGAGCCTGGAGTTCTCTGAAAGGACGGCCTTAGTGGGTCACACTTGACAGCAGGGACACTGGGGAGCTTGGGAGCAAAGGACAAGAAGTGGGGGATACTCCACTGACTTGAAGATTCTTTCTGAAGCCTTAGGAAGGAATTTATCCTTCAGGCTAGCTCAGGGAAGCTCCAGAGAAAGTGGGGAGAGAGAAACCCGTCTCTGGGATTCACTTATTCTATTCCTTTAACAAATATGTATTGAGCCCACGTTAGGGATCAGGCTCTGTGCCCACAGAGAGCGTGAAGGCAAGATCTCCATCTTGGGTTAGCTGGAGACAGGTGTGCCAGCTGAGCCAGGCAGTGAAGGGGAGTATCCACAGAGGAGCCAGGCCTAAGGCTGTGGGAATTCAAAGCAGGGAGAATTCAGAGGAGGAGACCCTTTCTCAGACTATGATGCTGGCTAGGATGTCATCTCCCCCAGAGAGCCTTTCTAATCGCGCACACACATCCAGCAGCTCCCTCTGCTGAGCCTCCTCTGGCGCTTACACACAATCCCACCGTTGCACTTACCACGGTGTCCTCTAATTCTTTCAGTATCTATCTGCCTTACTAGACTGTGAGCTCCCTGATGTCGGGTTCTGTCCTTTATTTGTGGTGCAAATCTGAACCCCTGCAGCTCTGCACTGTGCCCGGCTTTCACAATTCATAGTCATATGACTATGAATTCTACCTTTCACAGGGAGGACAGAGTTTAAGCTGAGCCCTGGAGAACAAGTTAGACTTGGACAGATGGAAAAATATCTTTCCATAATTAAGGAGGACAGGCAGATAGATAGGGGCAGGGCGAAATGGATCTTATACAGATGGGGAGGGACAATAGAAGATTAAATCATGTTAAGATCACACTGTGTCCCCAGAAAAGAGAATTCTGGCGGCTCATGGTCACCTAATACAAGGGTGGTTTCAGCTCTAGGAGTAAAATGAAGAGATGCTGAGATTCACTTAAGATTCATTTTCCCAGTGACTTCTGAGTATCTGTATGAGGCAATTAAGAATTGTCTTTTTGACCCTCATCCTCCCAGAAATGCCATGATTCCAGCTAGTTAGAAGTTTCCAATTTTTTCCTTAGATCAAAATCATAACATCTTTTTTTTTTTTTTTTTTTTTTTTTTTTAGCTGAGCCATCCTACCACCTGTTGGCAGCTCAGCGGCTGCTCAGCCCGGGCTGGGCATCAAACTGCTGTTGCTCAGAGCTCAGCTCACACTCTGCTCTTAACCAACTGAGCCATTCAGTTGGCTCTGAAAATCATAACATCTTGATTTCAAGAACTATCAAAGAGAAATTGTAATTTCAGGTCAATCTGGCATACTAGTTCCATTTTTAAACAAAAACTGTGGACCAAGGACCATATGTTTACCATGAAATGAGGAGGAATGTGGCTCTCCTCCTGGCCTTTAGACCGAGAAGGACCTATAAAAAGTGCCTCAGGGGCCGGCCGAGTGGCGCATTGGTTAAGCGCTGGTTTGGGGATGCCAGCGGCCCCGGTTCGGATCCCACATGAGGGCCAGTGACACTGCCCTCTACAGCTAACAACAGCTCCACCTGGAGCTGGGCTGTGCGAGCCCCGGTGATGGTGTGGGCTGTAGCCCCTGCTGCAGTGGGCTGCCACAGGCTGCAGTGAGTGGCCCGCAGCCAGCGTGAGCGGCTGGCAGCCAAGTGTGAGCTGCCAATAGCCGCGGTGAGCGACATCCAGAGGCCAGCGACCGATCTGCCTCATCCGGGAAGAGCGCAATGACGATACCAACAGTGAAGCAACATCCTCCGCAACTAAACTGAAGAACAAAAAGACAGCAACTTGTCTGTTCCCCTTCCCCGATTCCCCAACGCTGTTTCCCTCCACCAATTCCCCAATAAAATCTTTAAAAAAAAAAAACAAAAGTGCCTCAGGACAAACAACAACATTCCCAGTTTGACTAAGATCTGTAAGAAAGGCAAGGAGTGATCATGTGAAGGCTGGTTAGACCACTCAGGCTCAGTTTATAATCCCATCTGAAAACACAAAGCCTTTCTGAATTGAGACCCAGCTCAGCAGCAGAGGGGAGAGGAGAAGAATGCAAATGCAGGAATAAAGAGCCCCTACCTCCCCACCCCCCGCCACACACACACACACACACACACACACACACACACACACACACAGGCTGCCTCTCAGGACCCTTAGTGCTCCAGACCCTGCCAACCAAGCCAAATTACTAACTATAGGCTCAAAGTTTAAATATCTTGTCGTTTATATGCATTAGGGGAAAGGAGGGGAGGGCTCACCAGCCAATAGCTGGACAATTACAGTCCAATTACTTTACACAATGAAATTACAGGTCTTTTACACAATGAGTACCTCTTCACAAAGTGAAGTATCTGTAGTCAACCAGAGAAGAGGGGCCGCATGATACTCAGAAAATGGAAAAAGAGACCTCATGATACTTAGCAGTGTGGACAAAAAAGGGGTACTGTAGTAAATCTAACTGAAAGTAACCTCACTGGGAGATCTGATCATAGATTCCTAACTGGGCAGCTCATGGTGGGTGGTCACGCCTCAGGCCTGTAACCTGCCTAGTGAAAGGTTACCTCTGCCCTGTCCATTGTTTGTGTGCACCTAGGTTAACACACCTTTGAAATGCCTCTTTTTCATACCTTAGGAAGCTAACACCCTTCAAGAGAACACACATCCTATAATCCAATCCTTGCCTTGCTTTCTCCCACCTTCATGTAATCTTACATTCCCTCCTAAATTCCAAATGTAGAAAAGGAACTACCAAACTGTCATTCTCCAGAGCATTTAAGATCTTGCTTCCTGGCAGTGTCATCAATTTGGCTCAAATAAACTCTTAGAAAAATTCCCTACAAGTTTAGATAATCTTTTTTTTTTTTTTTTTTTTTTTTTTTTTTTTAGCCAAGCCATCCTGCTCTCTGTTGGCAGCTCAATGGCAACTCAGCTCGGGCTGGGCATCGAACTGCTGTTGCTTAGAGCTCAGCTCGCACTCTTAAGCGAGCTCTTAACCAACTGAGCCAGTCAGCCGGCCCTAGGTGTAGACAATTCTTATATCAACTGCAGGAGAGAGGAAGACTGGACATGTTGCGATCCTAGGTCAACAAACCTCAGGGAGGCTGTGGGAAAGGGGTCTCTGCGTGTATCCACTAACACGTACTAAAGATCTATCCATTTGTGAAGACCTTAACTTTCTCTACGTGTAGGGCTCTCTTATTAAGGAGGGGCTGATTTCCTCACCACCAGGATAGTCTCTATCAGGAAGTTCCAGATTCAGGGCCTTTGTGTTTACTCTTCTTTCTGCCTGGACCACCCTTATTCCCGTCACATATGGCAAACCTGCTTTCTCTCCTGAATTCAATTTCTGTTACAACAACAGCTTCTGAGATTTCTCTTATCAGGCCAATTAAATAAAACCTTCCACTCTCTATCCCTTTTTCTTCATAGCATTTATCACTATTGAATATATCTATTTATTGGCTGTCTCCCCACCCCCCTACACACACTAGAATGTAAACTCCACGAGGGCAGGGGCTTTGTTTTGTTCACCATTGTATATCGGACCTGGCAAACAGTGGGTTCTCAATAAATACCTGTCGAATGAATATATTACATCCGTCTAAAATGCACCGTTACTACCAAGAACATGCAAAAGCATACGCAATTTTAAAACCTCTAAATATCATAACTCTTTGGGCTCCAGAAATGTGGGCATGCACCCTTAACACCTCCTAAACGTCCCCCTCTTAGAAGACATACGGTAGCGCTTCCGCCCTCGCTCAAATCTCGGGAAAGGCGGGGCAGAGGGCTTATGTCATCTTCCTGCGCCTGCCTGCCCCGCAACGCCCCGGCGGCTGGCGCAGCCCTTCGCTCGCCCGGCCTCCCCCTCCCTGGTTCCGCGCTCTGGTTCCGCCATGGAATCCAACAAGGATGAAGCCGAGCGCTGTATTTGCATCGCCCTCAAGGCCATCCAGAGCAACCAGCCCGACCGGGCGCTCCGCTTCTTGGAGAAGGCGCAGCGACTGTATCCGACGCCACGAGTTCGCGGTGAGTGTGAGGTCCCGGCGAGACAGAGGGGACATTAGTACTGATGGGGGGAATACGGGAACGGACCGACGGGAGCAGTTGGAGGAGGGGGAGGGGTGGCGAGGCGCGGCTACGCCTGCGCACTGAGACGCGCGGGAGCTGCTGGGAGATGTAGTCTTTCTGGCTCACACCTCTCCGGGATGCTGCACACCTGATGACAGGGGCCCCCACGACCTCAGCTTTCCCGGTGCTTGCGGAACATTCTGACAATGGCAGTTCCCAAGAATGAGAGGCAGTGGCAGACGGGGCGAAGGGAACTTACCTGGAAGCGAAATCGAACTACTTTTCCCAAGGGGCCATTCGGTGGCCCTCGGCCAGTTGCCGGCCTGGGAAATAGTATAGTTTAGGAAAATAAACAGAACTCTTCTGACGGAGAGACTGGATTTTAGAGAGGGAAAGAAGACTTAAGATCTTCGGACTGCCTGGAAAGGCGTCCTCGCATCTTCGCTCCCTTGCACGCCTGCGGGCGGAAGCCAGGGACCACCCTCCCCAAACTATAGCCGGCCCCCCACCTCCGCCCCACGCCACCGTCTTGGACGGTTCGCTCTGAGACCCGGCTTCTCACTCCCTCCTGGAGCCTCTTCACCCGTTTATGGGATCCGGAGCGGACTGTCTTGTTGGAGACGTTAGCCTCAGCCACCCCCGCACCCACCCTCTCCCCCACGGGCCCAAAAGTGACCATGTGGACGGCCGGTCAGCGCAGGCTGCCCTGCTGCGGCCCTGGACTGAAACCCCGAACCAGGGAAGGAACAGTGAGGTTGTGTCAACCACTCAGGATCTCGCTGCACCCTGGAACCCTTTTTTTCTTTAACTTAAGTCTTCAAAGAAGTTTTTCTTAATATTAAGTTGGAGGGCAGAAAGAGCCGTTCAATTAAAGATACAGGGTTTGTGGGCCAGCCGAGTGGCGCGGTGGTTAAGCGCTGGCTTGGGACGCCAGCGGCTTGAGACGCCAGCGGCCCCGGTTCGGGTCCCACATATGAGGGCCAGGGACACTGCCCTCAAAAAAAAAAAAAAATGATAACAGGGTTTGTGCCTGCAATTACCACTTAGTAAACCGTCTGGCATATAACAGGTACTCAGAATCAGACCTGGGTTCTCATCCTGACTGCTACCATGTGATCTTTTGAGCTTGGGTTTCTTTACCTAGAAAATTAAAGGATTGGCACAGATCATGTAAATAACAGTAATACCCATAGGCCTTGTCAGTTTAGAAAGCTCTTTCAAATGCATTTTCTCACTGAGCCTGCCCTGTCAGGGAGGCCAGAGCAAAGATCGTTATCTTTGTTGTATAGATGAAGAAATACCTCAGAGGCAAGAAACTTGCCCACGATTACACAGCTAGAAATTGGAGAGTTCTGTGACTATAGTTTACTACAGGAATAAAAGGAAACTGAAGAGCAGCAGTCAGCCTCCTAACTGCTCTTGCCCACGTTATGAAATTGAGAGAGGGGGACACTGGCAGAAGAGGCGGCTCGGAATGCCTGAATTTTCCTGCCTACTGACTCTGCGTATTTATCTTTTGGCCTATTTGCCTTCTCTTAGAGAGGGTTTCAGCCTTCATTTGCCAGGACTACTGAGGTAACCTGCTGAAGAAGCTTCCCTGTGAAATGAATCACATTGTGTAAGACGAAAGCACTGTGGGGTAGGGACCCTCCAGCTCTCAGAATTCTGACTCTGATGCCTCTAGGGGCTCAGGAGCAGGCAGCCAAGAAAGGAGATCTTCCTGTCAGCAGGCCTCCCACACTAGCGCAGGGACTTGGACTCATGTCCTTCCTGGGGCTCAACACCAAAATTTGCTTAGGCAGAAGTCAACTGCTACATATATGTCACATTTATGATAGTTTGGAAAGAGTGTATTCCTCATGCCTCTCTGCAAATGTCACCGTGTGCTATCCACAGCCCTGCACTGAGCTGACAAGGACCTGGGGTTAATTTAAGCCTCGGTTGGGGAAATCTGGGTTAGAAAAATACTAGGTTGTGTTGTCAACACTTGAGGTTTGAGCTCATTCCAGATGCTCATTCAGTGCAACCAACTTTTATGTTTTGTTTGCAAAGTTCTCTGCTTGGTGCCAAGTAGTACAGCAGGATTGGTAAGACATGATCCTTTGCCTCAAGGAGCTTATGATCTAGTGAAGAAGACAAATTACAGAAAAAAATAATATTGTAAGCCATAAAACAATGACTGATTAAACAAAAATTAAGCAGTATCAGATGTTGAGAACTTAGGGATGGACATGAAAAATCTCATCCCTGCTCTCCATGGGTTCACAGTCTGGTGAGGTGGAGAGGAGTGTGTGGCGTGGGGGGCGGGGGGCGTGGAAGACAATCCAAACATTAAATTGTAAGCAGTAGAGTGAGTGCTATAGTGAGAACATAAAAATAATGGTAGATCACAGTAAGGGAAGGCTTCAGGGAGTAGGACAGGAGGCAGCATTTGAACTGTACTTTGGAAGAGGCTGGGAGAATTGGAAAAGGGCATACTGGGAGAAAGACATGGAGGCTGGAAGTTTGAGAGGTTTGGGAGAAGGGATTGAGTGTAGCAAGATTTGGAGGCTGTGGAGGTGGTAATCTGAGTATCGAGAGGATTAAGTGTGGAAAGCAGAATGAGGCCAGATAGTGGAAATCCTTTGCTGCCAGGCCAGGACATTCACTTTATTCTGTAGTTAGTGAAAAAACTATTGAAGTTTTTTATGGCAGGAAGAAGATAAGGGTATTTTTCTCAAAAGACAGCAGCATGAAGTTTTAATAAGAAAGAAGAGAGACTCAATGCAGAAATCAGTTGGGAAACAATTGTACTGAGTAGGTTAGGAGCTGTGAGGGCCTGAGATAAGGCAGTCTGGAGGAAGATACGCCATTGGAGAGGAGGTACTAAGCCTTGTGAGAGAGAGGGGTGCTGAGGAGAAATGGGGACTCAGAATCCAAGCCTGTGTGACTGGGAAGAAGCCAAGGCTGAAGAACGTGGATGGGAAAAAGATGGGCAGAGAGTGAGGTGCTGGTGGCTTATTCCAAAGCAGCTGTCAGCTTGGAGCTCAGGAGAGCGCTCCAGGTTCCAGCCGAAAGTCTGGTCTGCATTTGATGGAGTTCACTGGGGTTGAGTCTGCCCAAAGTCACTGGGAGTGTGGAACACGTGGAGGAGGTTGCTGCTGGCATACCCATGGGCCACATCTGTCCTTAGCCACAGAGTGAGATAGCGACACAACAGGAAGAGGCAGTCCCGGGAGAGAACAGCTGCTAGGTGGCCATGGAGCAGTGTGTCAAGCTGGTTAGCAGCACTGTCAGTTGCTGCGGAGGCCATAGGAAAAGAGGACAAGTTGAGAAATGAAAGGGAGGGATCCAGAGCATGGGTGGAAGATTGGTCTTGGAGAAGTAGAAGGGCAGACAGAGGGAAGGGTGAGAGGAGGCTCAGAGCAACCTTGAAGGGCCAAAGGGACCTTACAGTGAAAAGGATGTGAATGTGAGGGTACTTGAAACTCGTGCTGCAGATGGTGGGAGGGGAGGCACCTAGCGCCAAACAGTTGTACTATGGAGCAGTAGCTAGGCCCCAAGCAGGGGTGCCTCAGGGCTAGTCAGTCAGGCCTTTTCTGGGAGTTTCTATCCAGCGCCTGGCAGTCTCTGTAGCCACTGGCTTTGCCTGACGCTTAGCAACAATGGTTAAAGGTACCAGGTTTTCCAGGGAGCTGATGAGAATATCTGTAGGCCTCAGTTTCACCAGCATACAAAGAGAGGGTTGGCCTGAATGATCTGGCAGCTCAGGCTGCCTGCAGTTCTATGAAATGGCTAGCTCTGGGTCCAGGCTGAGCCAGGAAGGCCAAGCTGGGAAGGTTGGCCCACAGGATGGGGGCGGTTAGTTGCCGAGAGACTTTGGCATTCAGGGTCTAGGAGTGAGAGATGTTCTAATCTGGTGAGGTCCTCGGTGGGGTTGTCCATTCAAGTCAGTCAATCTTCATGCACCTCACTGTGTGCTCAACCCTTCCATTCACCCGATTTCACTGAGAGCAGCCCTGTGAAGTCAGGGATCATGTTTTCACTGAGGAATTCGATAACTTGACAAGGCCACGTGACTAATTAGCACAAGAACCAGACTGTCTAGCTCCACTCCAAGACTCTTTCCCTACTCTGTCCTCCCTCACTTTCCCAGCTCACTTTGAGCATGATAGGTACATAGAGAGAGCCTGGAAATAAAAGTAGCAGACAACACTTAATATTTGCTGGACGCTGTGCTAAGTTCTTTGTATGCATTCGCGCATTTACTCTTCCAACTCTCTTGAGGGAGATAGCTTTACATGGAAAAGCTCAGTTAACTTGTCCAGGATAACCTTGCCTGCAAGTGACAGAGCCAGGTTTGAAACCAGGCAGTCTGGGTGGGAGGGGCTTTAGCTGTAGAAAGTTTCACCTCTACCTCAGCTGCCACCTCTCCCACCCTAGCTTTGGTTTCTTCCACCAGTTTCCCTTCTTTTTAAATGTCTGCCAGCTTTACTGGAAAGGGGCAGAATCCAGATTTGAACCCAGCTATGTCTGTCTGAGTCCAGAG
Source organism: Aselliscus stoliczkanus (assembly GCA_033961575.1). NCBI lineage: Eukaryota > Metazoa > Chordata > Mammalia > Chiroptera > Hipposideridae > Aselliscus > Aselliscus stoliczkanus. The sequence goes on from CM066729.1 coordinate 134,776,900, forward strand.
CCCCATTAAGCTGTTCTATTCTACTCTTTTGTGACATTTGCCTATCAGTTGGTGTGCCAGTTAGGGATGTAACGGTGAGTCAGGGTGAGGCAGTCTCGTCCCACAGCCCAGCGGAGCGAGGTGTCCAGGCCACCAGAGAGACCCACTCGTCAGCAACCAGAAATCTTTCATTGCTAACGGAAGCAGGAACCTTTTGTGTGACCCAGGAGCACATCCATTCCCCTTGGGGCTCTCTTTCTGCAGCATAGGGAAATTAGAGTGACTGACTCCATGTAACTGCCCTGTAAAACTTCCAGGATCTTCCCTGGGAAGTACTGGAAAGAGCCCATTCCTTCTCCTGGCTGATGCTCCTATGTCTCAGTGGCAGTCGAATGGCTGCTCATGTTATCCTTAGGGTATATCAGCTCAGCCTGGATCATGGGGGGCTTTAGAGAAATCGAAATAAACTTCTTTAAAAGCCCTAAAAACCCCAGCAAACCAGGCTCCTCCCTCTGTCCCATCTTGATCAGCATCTCTTCATTTGTTGGTTTCCCCCTTTGCCACTCCCTTGATGGCTGGCAAGGACCTGGCATATGGGACAGCCTAAAATGTCATGGTTATAACTGGGTCTGAAGCCTGCTGAGTCTTGAAACTTTGCTTTCCTGAGCCTTGGAGCTCCCCAGACCCCAGTACCTGGGGTCCTCTCATCTCCTGACCCACTGGTTCATCAGCTCAGGTCAAAATACTAGCAGCTACTCATTTTGAACTTTTGCTCTGTGTCGGCCTCCATGCCAGGCGCTTACACACATTATCCCATTTCCTTTTCACAGTCCCCATTGTGAGGAAGAGGTTTCATCCAGGGTCATACTGTTAGGATATAGCTGAGCGAGATTTGAAACCTGGGTCTTTCTGAATTTAACTTCTCTTCTATACGTGAGATGACTGGGGGAGGGGCTCCACTGCTAGACTTGTATGGTCCGGGACGAGAGCACAGCTAAGAGCAAGGTCCCGTGAGCCAGCTTGTGCAGCCATGAGCAAGTTGATCGAGCACACAGCTCCTCATAATGGGGATGGTGGTAGTCAGACCCACCTCTAAGGCTGTCGTGAAGACTAAGTGAGCAGAGCACTATGTCCAGGCCTACCTGACACACAGAATGTGCATTACCTCTGCTCCTCTCAGAGTGCCCTCTCAGGGTTTGCCCCAGGAACCCTTCCACCTCACTCACGCGGGGCAAGCTCGGCTGGCAGCTCCTGTGTGTGGATTTCCAAGCTGCTGACTAGATGAAATCCCATGAGTTTGCTGCAGCTAAGACAGCAGTGGCTCAGGGCACAGTGGTCCATGCAAGTCCCAGTGTTCTGTTCCCAGTAAGCCCTGCTCCAGGCACCTGGGGTGAGACTCAGGTGTGCCGCAGTACAGGGTATCCGAGACGCAGCACAGTGCCGTGAGCCCAGCAGGCACCTGGCACATTTGAAAGAGGCTGCGGGGGGAGCACCGGCTTAGGCTGCTGTCTGTCCTCAGCACATAGGTGTCCTGGGTCCCGGCAGCGGTCCAGATGCCTGGTTACCCAGGTTACTGGACCCCAGGCATGACAGGGGGTTCAGAACTGATTTTGTTCCTGAAATAAAATGGGCACAGGGGACTTCTGCCAGAGATTGGAACCTGCCCTTATTGAATGGGCAGGAACCAAGGACTTGGGTATGAATAACCATGACCCTGCCTGAGGGTGACAGCTAGTGCCCTGTATAGACTCTGAACTTTGAAGTAGGACATTTGTAAGCCAGCCATTTGAAAACTGAAAAAAGAAAGTAGTGAGCACAGCAACTTTTTCCTGAGTCTTGCAGCACCCCTGGTCCTCAGGGCAAACTCATTGCCCCCGTTCCTCTTGGCTAAGCCAAGACCTCCAGAAAGCCTTCCCAGCCAATCCCAGCTGAATCAGGCAGTCCTGGTAAGTGGGGTCCGCACTGCAGGATATTTCACCCATCTCGACTTTTTTAACAGAAGATGGCTGTTGAATGGGGATGAGGGAGAAGGGGAAGGGATTAGACAGCAAAAATAGGCAACTACAATATTGCTACCGGGATAGGAAAAACAGTTTGGGGTATATAATTAATAATGTTGTAAATATTCTGTGGAATGTCAGATGATCATAGGTCTTGTTAGGGAGACCATTTCATGGATGGAGTAGAGGTTTGATCACTGCACTGTATTACTAAAGCGGAGGTGGTATACCTACTGTAATTGAATATATATAGATAGTCACGGGATGTGGATTATACTGTGGAAGAGTCAGAGGAAGAGTAATAGATATATATGATATGGGGGAGAGTGGGGTGGTGAATTGGGTGTGGGGGTTGTCACTTTGAGGGGTAAAATGTATAACTATTGCACTGTGTTGTACACCTGAAACTAATTAAATAAATAAATAAATAAATAAATAAATAAATAAATAAAAAGAAGATGGCTGTTGAACACACTACTTTGGGATATAAAAAATCTGAAGGATTGATAGTTTATTTTTGGGAACAGGAAAAAAGAAAGAAAAAATAGTTTGTTTTTATGCTGAGTTGAAAATGACCTGAATACACCCTGCTGACTCCTGAGGACTGTGGTTCCTGAGAGAGCAGGCGACTGTCCCACTCGCCCCCACAGGCTCGAGGGAAGGAGCTGGTGGCTTTGCTGGGAGAAGCAGCGGGTGGGGCCTGTGGCCGTGCTGGAGCAGGAGCCCTGAATGGTTTCCTTGCCTTACGCAGCCCTGATCGAGTCCCTCAACCAGAAACCACAGCCTGCCAGTGACCAACCCCAAGCCACAGACAAGACCCATGCAACCCATAGGAAAGCAGGTGGGTCCGACGCCCCCTCTGCCAACGGCGAAGCCGGAGGAGGAGAGAGCACCAAAGGCTACACTGCGGAACAAGTAGCAGCAGTGAAAAGGTAGAGGGCTGGGCCCAGCAGGCAGGGCCGGGGTCTGGAGGTGGGAAGTTTTCAAGTTGAGAAGACTTCCTGTGGCGTCCCTCCACCTCACAGCTGCCTGTGGTCTGGATGGGCCCTAGAAGGGTCTTGAAGACGGTGGAGGTCCGAGTGGTCAGGCTCTCCAGGCCCAATCCTTATTTCCCACAAGGCCCTGGAATACAGTGCAGGAATCAGGGCTCCACTGTCCCCTCCCACCAAGACAGCCCACAGCAGAGGCTGGAAGTGCTGACACTGCTGGCTTCCTCTCCTGCTGGCCAGGCTGGCCCGGCCTCTTTTCACAGTTGTGTGTCAGACAGAGATGAGGCCTGGTCTGCCCCTCCAGATTCTCCCCCAACCCACACCCCTGCCCCCAACAAAGACCCTTTCAGACCGAGCCTGTGTGGGGTAGAGTGGAGACAAGAGACAGTATCTCCCAGGCTCGGGCAGGCCCTGCAAAGAGCAGCTCCCTACCAGGCTGACACGCTGCACCCAAGGCTTCTCAGGGGTAGATATCCCAGGCCTCCCCGCACGGCTGGCCCCGGGATCCCTCCAAGGGCATTCCCATGGTCCTGGCTGCTAGTGAAGATACTAGCAAGTTTCAGGACTGTGGCTAGGCCTGCTAATGATGTAGCATGACTGTGGTATGCCATAAAAGCATATGCCATATTTCCATTTTTCTGACCAGACGGTTTTGACCAGACAAGCCCACCGATTGTAAGCGGTAGAAACATTGTAGGGAGTTGGGAAAGCCTGGAAAAGAGCAAGAATTGGGGTCTCCAGGGACCCCAGGAGTAAGAATTGATGGAAGAGAAGCAGGGTGGGGTAATAGACACCTGCCATGGCCTTAATGTTGCCCACTCAAGACTCAGATTGCCACTCAAGAGAGGAGACACTGGCCAAACTTGGGACACACTTGCCCTTGGGCAGAGACCCCTGATTAACAGTCCTTCTGAGGTTGCCTACAGTGAGGGTGCTGTTGACTAAGGGTGGTGATTCCTGGCCTGGCAAACCCAGCAGCTACCCCCTCTAAATCCTAACTGTGTTCTTGGTGTTTCTGCTGGCCCTGCTCAGACCCCCATCCCAGCTGGAGCTTTCTGAGGCTCCCTTGTTCCCGAGGTCAACAGCTTGTCCCCCTGAGCCTGTGCAGAGCTCTGTGCCCATGCAGCTTGTTTGCCCACCTCACGGCCCTGCACCAATGTCATGCTCTTCTCCCTCCCCCAGGGTCAAGCAGTGTAAAGATTACTATGAGATTCTGGGGGTGAGCAGGGGGGCCTCCGATGAGGACCTGAAGAAGGCCTACCGCAAACTGGCCCTCAAATTCCACCCAGACAAGAACCACGCGCCTGGCGCAACGGAAGCTTTCAAAGGTGAGCAGGCCCTGGTTTCCTGGTGTGGGGTGTTTTTATCTCCTGTCCTTGGGAGGAAATAAGGGGCTTTTCCAGGCAGTGGTCTTGGATTCAAGCTCTGCCAGCTCGCCTGGGACAGCAAAGGTCCTAGTAGCCACCGCTAGCCACACCGTCTATCAGAGGTCAGGTAGCACCATTCCTGCCGCCCCTTCTTGCTCCCTGGGGGTTACAGGAGGGGAGCTGAGGCAAAAGAGGACCCATGGCTTCTGCAAGGCCGCACAGTGATTGAGGGACAGAAGCAGTGCTCCTGACTCACCTGTATGCATTTCCCCATCTTGGAATCTTGGTAACAGTTTCCCTGTGCTGAGAAACTGGGCAGCCCCCCAGGTCAGGGGCTTCTGGCCTGATGGCCTCAGCACCAGCAGCCATAGCCAACCCACCCCAATGCCCTCTACACATTCTTTCTCTCTGTTTCTCCCTCCCTCTCTCCTTCCCTCCCTCTCTCCACATACACCCTAGGGCCTGCAGCAGGGACATGGCGGTCTCTCTGACCTCAGGGCCTGTTGGTTCTGGGATGAGTGTTTCATTTTAACTGAAATCATCAACTTCCCTTTAATCATTTGTATTTTCTTGGAACCCATCAGGCACACATGTACAGACTCTTTGCCAGCACCGTGTTATTGGGCACTACAATTGCACATCTCCGGACACCTCTCGTGCCCACCTTGTCGTCCTCGGGACCTTCAGGGTCGTAGGCTCGCCCCCTCTGGGAGACAGCATGGTGATTAGCCCCTCCTGGCCCAGGAAGGGCGCTGCACCCGGGCTGTGACCAGAGCCAGGTGGGGGGCCAGTGGCAGAGCAGGCCACCAGGACCTGGGGTGCTGTCTCCGGGGGCCCACCCCACATGTTTCATTTCAGGCTGCTTAGGGTTAGCCTGCATGGCGCAGCCTGCAGGCATCGTCCCTGCTGCCTGTCAGCCAGTCCGCCAGCCCCAGAGGGAGAAGGAGGGTGGGAGTCGGGAGGCATGGGAGCTGTGGTTAATGTTTCTTCAACCCTGACCTCTGCCTGCAGCCTGGGGCCTTGTCAGAAGGGAAGGAGGAGGGACACTCTTATTCTAAGGGATTGCAGCTCTAACGCACTCCTGTGAGACACTGGGCTGCTTGAAAGGGAGCAAGAGACTCAGGAGGACCCGAGCTGGGGTCCTTTGAGGCACAGGCTTCCCGCCTGGGGAGCTCTACCAAGGAGGCCAGGCTCTGCAGAGGAACAGCAGCTGGGACCTGGACCCCAGGGAAGAGAGGGCTCCTTGCCCAGGCCACACTGCCAATTGTGGCGCTTCAACTAGAACCGGGGATATGGCCTTTCCCAGCAGCTCCCGCTGCTTCCACTTCACAACAGGACAGCATATATCTGTTTGGCCCTTATGTTTCACTGTGACTTCAAAGTATATAACCTCCAGAAACAAATGCCCCCATCCTACTGGGCACCTCAAGAGAGAGGAGTGGGTGGGCGAGGGGGCAGTCGGTGGCTTTCATAAAGTCAAAAAGCAGACTTGAAGCAAGCCACACCTGGATTTGATTTTTTGCTTTGCAACATCAGAGTTCTGTGAGCTTACACTCTTAGCCTGAGTTCTCTCATTGGTAAAATGGAGATGAGGTTGCTGTTAGGAGTAAATAAGATAATGCCTGTAAAGGGCCTGGTTGGAGAAAAAGTTGAGCTCTCGTCATGAGATAGAGAGCAAGGAGCCTAGGTGGTAATCTTCTACCCAGCCCAGGCTGCCCAGGTTCACTTAAAGGTATTCTTGCATGTCCCCCTCCTCATGCTTGCCCAACACCCAAGCTTCCCAGTGCCCAAGGACTCCTGCTTCCTAGAGCACCACTTAAGTGCCTAAAGGAGGTGATCTCTAGGCTGCCGTGGGAGCCTCCACACATATCCCCACCATTCCCCAGGCCTGACCTTTCTAGCTCCTTTGCAGCCATTGGCACAGCATATGCAGTTCTTAGCAACCCAGAGAAAAGGAAGCAGTATGACCAGTTCGGGGATGACAAGAGCCAGACAGCCCGGCACAGCCATGGGCATGGAGACTTCCACCGTGGCTTCGAGGCGGACATCTCCCCTGAAGACCTCTTCAACATGTTCTTCGGCGGTGGCTTCCCATCTAGTAAGTCCCCCACCCCACAGCCAGCTCTCCCTGGGAGTGACGGCAGGGGACTGGATGCCAGCCTCTCCCTTGCCCAGAAGCCCCCCCACTCCTGACCGGTCCCTCTGACCCCCAGGTAACGTCCATGTCTACAGCAACGGCCGTATGCGCTATACCTACCAGCAAAGGCAGGACCGCAGGGAGAACCAGGGCGACGTGAGTGAGGAAGGCGCTGGGAGAGCAGGGGGAGGGGGCGGGCGTGCCTAGCTATCTGCTCTGGGATGGCAGTGTTCCCACAACTCGCAGCCAACGAGCCGCCTCGGGCCTCCCTTGCCATTCTGCCAAGAGCCACCAGAGGGAGCCACACTCCGCGTTGCCGGCTGGAAGGCGTTAGGGCCTCCACTAGGGAATGTAATGCAGAGTGTTTTGCACCTAAGGGCTGCAGTGTGAGCGGCCCTTGTGCAGTTCATTTGTTCATAAGGCCAAAGTAACATTTCCAAGCAATGCAAAGTTAAGTGTCATGAGGGAATCGTAAAGGTGCTGACTCTTTTTCAGCACTCAAAAAATGTATGCAGAAGCTATGACAAGACAATGCTAAAGACACATTTTCAATGCCCAAGAACAGCTAGCTGACTAAAATACTGTGGACAATTGCAGAACATTTAAAATTATGGCAGGCAGAGGGGTTCCCTTCTGCTCTGACAATGTGGCCTTACGTTCTTATTTTTTAAGTTTTGTGTGTATTTAACATACAGAAGAGCTTTTAAATCACAGATTGTCACACAGTGAACAAATTTATATTTATTTATCATTTTTTAACTGGCAATTTTAAAAGATATTCGTATGATTTAAAGTTGAAAAACGTTTCTGTGGTGAACATCTCCCTCCAGCGCCGCCTCCCTTGTTCCTGGAGGCAACCACTTTTGCTCATTGTTTTTGGTATTCTCTCACAAGGAAACGCATATACCCGCCCTCCTCCTGTATTTAACACCAGTTGCTGGTTTGTTTTTATCTAGGGAAGCTGGCAGGTGGAGAGGCTTCTGTGTTTGGGGGACCTCTGGGAGGGAAGGGGGGAGAGTGATGCCATGGCCTGTTTTCATGGCCACTGCCTCCCTCCACCCGAGCTACACCTGCTGGGGAAGCGGGTGGTGATTGTGGCGGATGCCGCTCCCACACCCGGGTCTGGCTTGGGTGACCATTGGCTCTTCCCTCCAGGGTGGGCTGGGGGTGTTTGTCCAACTGATGCCCATCCTCATCCTGATCCTCGTGTCAGCTCTCAGCCAGCTCATGGTCTCCAGTCCACCCTACAGTCTGAGCCCGAGACCGTGAGTACCTGCACTTGGGGGCGAGGCTGGGGGGGGGGCGGGCACATGGGGACTTCGGAGTCTCGGCCACCATCAGGGACCTTCCTTCCCATCCTACAGATGCTTGATCATAATGCAGAAAGCTGGCTTAGAAGCAAGAAAATATACTTCCCTTGTTGAGCAGAGGTTCTTTCAGGATCTTTTTAGGATCATGGTCCCCTAAGAAAATGCAATGAAAACCATCTGCAACAGTGCACATACACACAGTTTTGCATAGGATGTCACAGGCTTCATGACCCACCTCATCCGCTCCCCCATTTTATCTGCTGACTTTGAGATAAGGACCTCTAGAGGCTGTTATATTCAGGGTGGGGGCCTTACGGCCATGGAAAGAACAAAGGTTCTGGAGTCAGACAGAGCAAGAGTAGCTTTGAATCCCAGCTCTTTGTACAAACTAAGTAGCTGTGTGACACTAGGCAAGTTATGTAACTTTTCTGAGCCTTGGTTTCTTCATCTATAAAATGGGAATAACATCTAGCTGCTTGTGAAAATTAAGTGAGTAATATACATAAAATGCCAGGCTCCTTAGAAAAGCTTAACAATATTTGTCGGATGAATATATGGTCTCAGCTGCCAGTAGTGAATTTGCGCAAGTTATTTGACCTTTTAAGGTGTCAGATACCTCATTTATTTCTAGCACCGGACCTAGTATTCTGATACATAGTGGGTGCTCAGCTTCTATTGGTAGAAACTCTCTGCTCCCACCAAGTGGCCTGGCTCTGGCTGGGAGACTGGCAGCATCCCTCACAGCCAGCAGGGGACAGAGTGGGTCCTCTGGGCCCACACCAGCCTGCACAAGCTCTCTGTGGCCTGATGCCAGCTCTTTTCTCTGCAGCTAGAGGGAGGAGAGGCAGCAGTGGGCAGGCAGGGGCTGTCCTCCCGAGAGCATTGACTCCTGTCTGCGTTTTGAGGTTCTTCCCACAGCCTGGTAGACTGCTGTTGAAGCTGGAATATAGAATCCAAGAGCTGGAAAGATAAAACTTCTTAGAATGTTTCCTGTCTTTTCGTTCCTAAGCCTCTCTCTTATCTCTAGACTAGGAGCTCGTGGATAGTCAGGAAGGCCCTCAGCAAGGATTGGCTTAGAGGATGAATGAGGAAACAGAGACACAGGGAGCTCAAGTCACACAGCTAGTCAGAAACAGAGCCCAGACACACTCGAGGTTCTCTACTACTGTGACCAGGGCCTCTCAGAAAGGGGCTTCGCCCCAAAGCCCCTTGAGTCAACAGTGTAGTAAGCAGGGAGCCTGAGGAAGGGCTTGCTGCAGGCTGGGCCATTCTACAGGAGAGACACCCTGCATTTTTTTTTTTTTTTAGAAATTTTATTGGGGAACAGTGTGTTTTTCCAGGACCCATCAGCTCCAACTCAAGTGGTTATCTTCATCTAGTAGTGGAGGGCGCAGCGCTTTAACCCATGTGGGAATCGAACCGGCAACTGGTGGTTAGAGCCTGCACTCTAACCACCTGAGCTAACCGGCCACCCCCACACCCTGCCTTTTCTTCAGACCCTCATCTTGGGTAGTGTGCACATTTCTACTCTAGTTTGGGAGGGAAGCAACTACTTCTGTGGCCTGTGAGGCATCTCCTGTCGGGCGTCCTCACCCCCCGAGCTGCCCTGGGCCTGGGCCCCGAGCCCACTTTCCGCCTGGTATGTTTCTGGCTAGGTCGGTGGGCCATGTCCACAAGCGAGTCACTGACCACCTAAACGTCGTCTACTACGTGGCAGACACCTTCTCTGAGGAATACACAGGCTCAAGCCTGAAAACAGTTGAACGGAACGTGGAAGACGATTATATCGCCAACCTCCGAAACAACTGCTGGAAAGAGAAGCAGCAAAGTGAGTGTGCATGTGCTGGAGGCACAGAGCTTGAGAGCAAAGGGAGAGAAAGCCCCACTCGCTCCGTGATTTGTGGGCCCAGCACCTGGCACTGCCCTGCACCAGCCACCTCCCAGCCAAGAGCTGGCTCCACCCCTGTGTTTCCCTGGGGCCGGGCGCCCGGGGCCACTTGGAGACTTCCTCTAGGTTCCCGTAAGTCACTGTAATCAGCCTGTTGTTTGGCTGCAGGTAGGTATGTAGACAGAGATTGGAGCAGATCTCCTGATGACCCACTGATTGGACATCCGGCTCTATCTGTGAGGCCCTGGGGAGGTCTGACCAGGATGACAGGTTCTCATCTTGGGTGGCCTCACCCCCACTCTACAGAAAGGATCATCTGCTAACCTCCTCCCAAGTTGGGACCCTAGTATTTGCTCTTTCAGTGTCCGCCAAAAGAACAGCCTGCTCTGCCCCAGCTCCTAGGCCTGTAGCAGTCTTCCTCCTATCCCCACAGGCTAGGCAGGCACCCTGTTAGCCTTAGGAGGTACCAGTATGTCCTAACCCTGCCCCATTGCTTTGCAGAGGAAGGCTTGCTATACCGGGCCCGCTACTTTGGTGACACAGATATGTACCACAAAGCACAGAAGATGAGCACCCCAAGCTGTAACCGACTGTCAGAGGTGCAGGCCTCCCTACATGGATAGTCCTGGGCCAGCCACGCTACCGAGGTCCAAGTATGAGCCAGGGCCTCTCTGCCCTGCAACTCCTGGCAGCTCTGGCCCTGGTCCTGAGGCAGAGGATGGGGGGAGGGAAACAAGGAGGGATCCTGGTGATGATGGTACAGGGTCCTTGTCCCCAGCCTGGCCTCCATTCTGCAGAGTTGGGGCAACTCGGGGGCGCACCCAGAAACTGAGGTCTGCTTCAAGCCTCTTCGCCCCACACCCGCCCTACGTCCTGGCTCTGGGGCTGTGGGGTATGAGGGGCCAGGCAGAAGGGGAGCCCAAGGCTGCTGCTCAGAGCCACCTGTGCTCCTTGGTCTACTCCAGCCATCAATTACCACTGCTCTTTTCCAAGTGCAGCAGACTATTGTCTGTGCCCTGATATTTAGGCCACCAAATATTACTGGGCCCAAGATAGCCCCACACACACTCCCCACCAGGCAGAACCATGTGGAAACAGGTGGCCAAGAGCCTTTCCTCTCCCTCTGCCCTTCCTGGCAGTAGGAAATGGAGCAGGACTGGAGACCAACAATAGGCAGAGGGAGCCAAGTGGCTGGGGGCAGAGGGGGCTTGTGCACCATTCCCTGGGGGGGCCAGAGGCTGACTCTCTCTCTCTTGCGCCTGGCAGCCTGGAAGCCACAGGTATCCGGCCTGCCCAGGCATCTCACCTGTGGTCTGAGGAAGGGAACAGAAGGTCACGAGTTCATGTGCCCTCAGCATAGAAGGGGTGGGGGGGAAAAAAAGAAAGTCGTTGGCAGCAAGTCTCTGCTTCCTTTACGCCTGTGTGTGGGCAGTGGGCTTTGCTCCCAGCATTTGCCGGAGGGGCAACTTGGACCAAGCCCAGACGCGTGTGGGCAGAGCCAGGGAAGGTTCTTTTCTGTGTTGGTACCCTGTCCACCCCTCTGCCTGTGTCCATCAGCAGGGATCCAGGTACAGACTCTCTGCTTTGAGGCTGTTTGTGCCTCCAGGAGAGTGCAGCAGACTGCAGGAGGGCAGTTGGTGCAGCTGAGGCGGGCAGGACCGCGGCAGGGAGGGTTGCTTGTTCATATGGGCTAAGCTGGAGCCTCTGGGCACGTGACTGCCTAGCTAACTGTTACCACTCTCCTCCCCAGACCATGAAATCCCTGGAGAATTTTTGGTGACATGCACTGAGCCAAGGTGATGGACTGTATGTTTAAGAAAAGACAAAAAGGAGGAAAAAAAAACATTAAAATGGAATTGGAGGCCGAATGCTGCACAACTGCCCCCTCTCTCACCCAGTAAATGCAGAAAGCTCTTAAGACAGACAGGAAAACCTGCCACAGGGCTGCTTCCCTTCTTCCCATGGCTGGCAGAGACTCAGGCTCCACATCGGCTCTCTCCTAGGATACAGAAACCATGGCAACAAAAGTAGAATGTAAAACTTGCAGCAAATGGCTGTGGGAAGGGCTGGGGGAGGGGGCGCCCACTGCCTTTCTTCCTCCTCCCAGGAGCCACCACGGTCACCTCAGTGGCAGCTAGTCAGAGGCGTTGGCCAAGGAGAAGGGGGGAGGGAAGAGCTCTCCGGAGAATGTAATTTACAGAGGCATGTATATCTATATATATCTATTTATATGTAAATAGCATATATGAAGATATATATATATAGTCTACTTTTTAAACTATGCAGGGGTTTGGTTAAGTTGTTTAGCTGATTTCTTCCATGTTTTAGAAAACGAGGACTGTTTGGGGAAGGCCACCTGGTCCTTTGAAAGCTAGACGTTAGCCATAGCTGACAGCGTAAGGCAAGTCAGATCCTGGCTTTTAATGCTCCCCTCAACCCCAGCCCGTTTTTGACGGCAGCAGCAATCATGATAGTATAAATCTGTAGAAAACATTTGAGAGTGGTCAGGTTTATGGTTAAGCTGGAGGGGAGCAGGCTGTGAGGGGAGAAAGTGCCCGTAGGGCCGGTGCCAGGCCAGTGTTGAGTCATGGTAGGGCCCCAGACTGCCTTCTGGGGTGAGACCACCCGCCTCCAGCTTTGGCCAGCCCAGATGGGCTCTTTATCCTGGTACCCAGGAGCCCTCTGACCCCTTTGCTGCAGAGAACAGCAGGGTTAGGAGGAGGACCAGGCTCTGCCTAGCCACTTCCCCCTCCCCCCTCATCCTTAAGTGAGTTTTGCCTTATAGATGCCCCAGGGCACAGCTCCATTGTTGCCACTGGTTTTTCCTGAGTCGTGCACCAAGGACTCCAGAAAGCTCTTCCTCCAAGAGTCAGCCAGGTGGTACCCAGGACCCCCGGGCAGCAGCCAACTCCTGAAGAAAGTCCATGCCTGTGGGCACCTCTGCCTCCGCCCTCAGTGGACAAGACGCCACCCAGCCTTCTCCTGCACTTTGGACAAAGGATGCACCTGAACCAGAAGGGTTTTCTTATCCTCATCTTCAAGTGAGGATTTTCCTCAAAACAGCAGTTGCTGCCAGGGGAAGGGAGGGAGGTTTTATTTATTCCCACAGTTTCAACTGTGTCTTTCGGAATTACCGTTTTTTTCCCTGAATTTTCCTCTGGCAGTGGGTGTTATCAAGCCTGCCATCTTCCAAAGCCTTACTTCCCGAAGCCAGGAGGTGATGACCATCCTCCCAGAGTTTTTCCTGATTCTTTTTAAAGTCCCCCAACACAAAAGATTCTTGCTGGGAAAGGAAGCTTGGTAAAGGAATGTCACATGTGGTTTGAACAAAGTCCTACCCTGTGATGAAACGGCCACCCCAGCCCAGAGAGATGCTAAGAACTGGACATGGGCGAGAGTGCCCCACCACCCCGACCGGCTGGTTTTGGTAGATGTCCCTAGGCAGGCTGAGCCACGTGCAATAAGAACATAGATCCTAAAGGATCCCCTGAGAAGCTGTATTTCTTGAATTAGAATTCTGAAATTGTACATCTATAAATATGTTTATTATGTGATTGCCTGTGGTGGGTCTGCATTGAGTAATGGGCTGAGGTGAGGGGTCATAGCACCTGTTCATACTGTCATCCCACAAGGAGTTTTTGGTGACAAGCCTAAATATCCCCCTTACTCCTTGCCCCAGCTGACAGCCACTTAGGTCACAAGACTTGTTCCAGGGCTGACTGCATCCAGGTAAGGGGAAGGGACTCAATAAAGCCAAGACCCTGATGCCAGTCCTGGGTTGGCATCCAGGACGTGACCACAACCTCTGCTTCCGCCTGTTCCAGCTCCTTTCATCCCTCCTATTCCACCAGGCGTACAGTGAACAAAACTATCCCCCTTCTCCCCAGTCTGCAGCACAAGCCCACAACAGCTGCAGGGCGAGAGAAAAGTACTCCAAGTTTCTTTCCATCTCTGGCTGCACAGTCTTCCCAGCCATCCTCCCCATACCGCCCACAGCCCGCCCTCTTCCCCTAGAAAGTCAGAAAAGTTAAAAATGAGGCAGCCCAAGTTGGGCTTCCCGTGAATGGAATAGCAAATCTGCTTGGGCCTCCCAGAGACAGGGCTGGGCAGCCCTGACTGGTGGCCCGCGGCCCCTCCCGCTGCTGCTCCAGCCAAAGACAGGCGGGCTGCCTGGTGGTGCCACTGCAGCCCGTGAGCTCATTGGCTGCCCCTCCCGGGGTCACCGCAATCTGCCCGGCCTAGTCTGCGAGCTGCCACTTGTTAGCTGCAGTTGGCAAAGGCGGTACCAGCCGCCCCCATTTACCCAACCCATCCCCCTGCCCTCAGCATGCCGCTCAGCCAGCCAGAAGGGGTGGGACAGACTCCCTTTAACTGTGCTGCAAAAAAGAGCCTTTGACAAGCGTCTCCACCCACTGTCAGGTGGCAGAACCAATAGCCCATCCAAGCTCCCAGGATCTGCCAGCTTATCTCCTCATCCCAGGCTGCCCCCAGGTCCAGGGAAGGGAACTGCTCAAAGAGCACACATCTCGACCTATAACTTGATCCCCACTCCGAGTTGCCCTGGCCAAGTCACCTGGCTGGCTCGGGCAGGTACACGTAGTGCCAAGACTCCGGTAAACAGACTGTTGACACAGTGTCAGTTCTGGAGCAACTCAGACTCCTTACCAGACATCACACCATGTGATGGGGGCGAGTCAGCCCATTTCCCTGAGCAGGAAACCGAGGCTTCGGGGGAGGTAAGATAATGACCAAGGGTCTTCATGAAGCTGTGCATGTCTTTGCGGGGAGCGTATGTAGAAAAGCAATCATTCTGCAAACATTTGCCAAAACCTAATCTGCTGTCTTCAAGATTGGCCCTGTTTGTGCCGAGCAGAGTGGCAAGAGACCTGTGTTCAAAAGGGAGGAAAGGCCACACTAAGGAAAATGAGACAATCTGAAGGACCAGGACTGGGGATGAGCCGCCCATAGAAGCAGGTGCACTCTCTCCCAGCAATGACAAAGGGGCCTGCCCAGCTGACCAGGGCCACTTCCCTGAGTTGACATCGCCCCTGAGAGGCAGCATAGTAGACCAGTTGTTGGGTGTCACTGTGGACCCCACAGCCCTGCTGCCTGGCCTGCATCCATCACTGGCTGTGTGACCTCGGACATGACACTTAACCTCCCTCTGCCTCAGTGTCCTCATCTTCAAAACAGGAGTAACAAAACCACCTGCCTCATTATGTTATTGTCAGGAGTAAAAGGGTTATCACACAGCACTTAACATGATGTCTGGTACACAGCAAGCTCTATTGTCCTCAGTTGACAAAGATTAACTAATTCACCAACTTGTGTCAAGTCCCATTCCGAGCACTGAAACTACAAAGGTGACTGAGATGTTGACTGCCCTGGAGGAATTGGGAAGGGGGCGGGGAAGCCAGTGTTCAGCAGACCCCGGTGGGCAGGTCTGTGGTAAAAACCCATCTGGGAGCCAGGCAGGTTGCAAGCAGCTCTGGCTCGGAACTCCTGATAAAGGAACTGGCACCTGTGAAGGCGGTGGGGGTGGCGTGGGTACTCTGGCCAGAGGGGACAGGGCGAGCAAAGTCCAGGAGCTGGGAAAGGACGGAAGTGACTGCATTCAGGGAACAATACATGGGCCAGGTCCCCAATCTATAATTGTCACCTAGCCAGTCACACCCAGTGGCCTTGGGCAGAGAAAGAACTTCACTGGGAATGAATGAACAAGAAAGAGACCCTGTGCTCGGGGAGGCTGACAGGACAGAGAAATGTAAGGCTAGCCTTGGGGGAGGTGGGGGCAGAGGGGACTGACAAAGCAGGAGGCCTGGGTGTGGCATTCACACTCCCCCTCCCCCCAGATTCTCAGGGAAGTATGTTTCCCCAGGAAAAGGGCCCAGCCCTCCTGTGGCTGCCATAGCCCCACAGCCATTTGAGTAGGAAATACAGGCCCAGAGCCCACACAGGACAAGGGGTGCGAGGAAGGCACTCTCTAGGACGCCCTAGGACTGCCCCCCCCCCCAGTTGAGCAACCCTCCCAGAGCCTAAGAGTTGGGGTTTTGCTTGGGAGGAGAGGAGGGAGTCTGACTGTCACACCTTGCCCCCTCCCACCTCCCCTTGGACAATTTGGTCTAAACAAAGCCCTAGGGAAGGCAGGGCTGCCCTTTGTCGCTCTGACTCTGGGCTTTCCCTTGGAGAGGGCAGGGTACAGTTCCCCAGTGGAGAGGTCAGACTCAGGGCCTTCAGGGACTCTGGTGGCAGCCCTACTTCCTTAACTAGATGGTTACCATTTTTCTGATGGGTACAGTGAGGGGCCCAGAAGAAGGATGCCTAAGCAGCACAGGAGGATGCTGGTGGTCTCTTTTTACAGATGGGGAGAGTGGAGGCCAGAGGGAAGGAGTGAGGTCCTTTTCCTGGCTCCACGTGGCTGGCGGGGGTGGGGGTGGGGGGGATGCTCTGACCCCGCTGGAGCCTCTTGCCCCCACCCTTTCCTGACACGCTGCTGCTTGGGTTCCTTCTGGCGGCAGCCTCCCTGCAACTCCCCCACTCCCATCCCCTCTGGGAGGCCTGCCCATGTTCCCACAGCCCCAGCCTGGCTCCACCCTCACACAGTAATTCTGGAGGTGTTCTTGGACAAAGGCTTTGCACCCTGGAGAGGCAGGGGCTTGTCTGGGGCCTGCCTGGCTCAGTTCTGCAGCCCCAGGGCCTGGACACAGTGGGGCCTCCGTAAGCACCACTGAAGGAAGCAAAGGGCCCCCTGAGGACCCAGCCTCCTTTCTGATGGCCACTCTTGGCTGTCCCTCCTCAGCTTTCTCTTCTTCATCAATCCTGCCCAGAGTAGCCCTGTAGGTAGTTTTGCAGCCATAAACCCACACCCAGACCTGAGAGGGTTCAAGTAAGGTGTGCCCACTAGGGAGAAGGACCAGCATCCAGGTGGACCGTGGGAGGAGGTAACCAGTTCCTTGTGGGATAAGCACTGAGTGGGTCCTTTTGTTTTCCCTACCTCCTGGGGGGAGCAGAGCCCTGCTGAGAATGCCCCATGTCTCCTCTCTCCGAGTGAGACCGGTGTACTAGGAGCTAGTTTGAGCATCATAAACAGCACTCGTCCTCGAGAGAACCGCTGACCCCTGTCCAAAGCAGTCACTACCCCTGATGAGTAGATACTCTCTCCAGCGTTCAGGCCTCTGCCAGGTGACGCCACCCATTCCTGGACTCAGACCCAGTTCTGTCCCTTGGCTGCCCCAGTGCTGCCCTGGCCGCAGGCCTACGGGTCACTGCTGGCAGGATTTGCTCCCTGCTGGCCATCAGCCGTGGCCCTAGAGGCTGGCGATGGCATCCTGAGCTCTGAATGTCAGAGAGCCTCCCATTATCACCACTGGACTGCAGGAGCCACACAGGTGGCAAATGTTTCGGTAGCATTCAGGCTGGGAACCCCGGGCTTCAAATGGCACCCAGGTAGCGCTCAGGGCGGCCATGGCCCCGTTCTCCCCTCCGGTCCCTTCGCAGCACTGAAGCACTAGGCACAAAATCCTGAGATGAGGTTCCAAGCCTCACCTGTAAAGGACATTGGTGTCATTTAATATGTTGTGTCATAATTTTAAAATTATATATAAAGAAGCACTTTATGTGTGTATCATTTGAAGTTTTTTATTATAATTATTATCATCATCCAACAGGCCTCAACTGATTTAGTCCTTAAGGTCAGCCTCTGTCAACTGTGGAGTGTATAGGCTGCTAGGGTGGGTTTTGTACAAACAGGCCCCTCCTGGACCCACCCTCAGCCCTGGACCCCAGGACTTGAGCCCACCTCACTGGCAGCCTGCAGTTCTTGAGGTGGGGCAGGCTTCAGGCCTCGGGCTGGAGTTGCATGACCCACATCTGTTCATAGTATTAGCTCCGGAGCTGGCAGGCCATGACTGTAACACAATTCGAGGAACTGTTGACTCTGCTCAGCTCATGTTTCCAGGGAGGGACGGCTGGAGAGGGAAGCGGGGCCTCTGGTACACTGAGCTAGAGAAGACCCAGGAAAACGGCACGGCCCTCCAGGGTGCCGCTGATGTCAGTGCGGGCACTTGAGGGAACCTGGGTCAGCTGCCCGGCCAGTGGCATCCTCCCCTACCTATTTCTGCAGTCCCAGCTTCTGAGGACCTGGCCTCCCCTCCTTCCTCTGCCCTCTCTGCCCCTCTCTGACTGAAGCAGGCATGGTGATGGGGTAGGGGTGGTTAACCCTGCCTCTTTGGTTAGCTGGGAAGAATACTGCCCCACACCCCCAAGATAGGGAAGAAAGGTTTCTCTTTCCTGCCTTCCTCACAGATTCTCACCTCTTCTTTCTGTCCTTGGTACCTGCAAGTGCCAGCATCCAGAGATAAGCTAGGGACAGCCTGGGCCTTGGTCAAGTGCTCCAGATTGTGGGTCCAGGAAAAGACCAGGGTTCCTGGCTAGGTGCCCAGTTCTGCACCACAGACGGGGGGATCTTTAGCCAGTCTCATTAAGATACCTGGGCCTCATTTCCTCATCTGTAAAATGGGAATCTCACACCTGTCCTGCAGGCTGTTAGGGAGGTTGAGGGGCTGGGCATGAGATGAGGTATGGGGAAGTCCTTCACAAGCCCAGAATGCCCCACATGGTTAGCTGTGGCTCAGAATGTTTTGGTCCTGTACCATCCCTGAGCGGGGACAAGGGTCTGTGGCCCCACTGAACTCTGTAACAAGGGCCGAGACAGACCCTAGTATCTGCAGGAGCCAGGGGTTAGAGAATTTGAAGATTTCTACACTTGATAGAAGATACCAGAAGGTACTGGGCTTGGTTTCTAATTACTGGGCTACCTGAAAAAAGAAACAAAGACATCCTTGCCCTTGAGCCACAAATAATAGAGTGGTCAAGATAGCAGGCACCCTGAAGAGGGGTTCTCAAGCTGTGTCCTCTCAAGACTTGGGGCCCCCAGGGGTGTGAGGATGACAAGGGGGCCGGGGCTCCAGCCCCGTCCGTGTTTCAATCACCCACTGTTATCTCTTTGGTTTAGTGTAATTAGAACTGTGGCTGGAAAAAAGGTTACACTACTAAAATAAATATTTAACAACCAGAGAACAAATCTAATCCCACAATTTTACCCATAAGGAAACCGAGGCCCAGAAAAGATTAATGGTTTGCCTAAGGCCACCCAGCTCAGTTGTGTCAGAGCCACGGCCTGAGCCACTGATCCCTGGTCAATGAGAAAAAAAGCCAACACCCTGAGGATGAGAAGGACAGTGGAAAAGGGGAGCTGCCCCTATCAAGGCCCAGGCCTCAGCCACCGCTCCCCTGACATGACCCCAGAGGCGAGGCTTCAGGGCCAGGAGCCATATTGTCCCAAAGAAGGCAGTCCCAGATGCTGATCTGGGATGGATAGGGGAGCAAAAGCATCCTCTGCCCACTTCCCTGACCAGCTAAGAGCTCAGCCCCAGCGAGGCCTCTCCAACGAACAAACTACTCCAGCCCCAGCTGTTCCGTTTGCCACCCACTGGCCCAGGCACTCTCTCAGATTCCTCCCTGCAGGTACCTGAAGCAAGCAGACAGGAAGGCGCCCCTCTTCCCCGTTTTCAGTTGGAGACACTAAGTAGGCCTGGAACCAAACCTCTGTGATGCTCTTGTCATTATTTCCTGCTGCTCGGTATCTCTCCCCAGTGCTCACCAAGAGAGGGCATTTGCCTTCCTCTCCAGCACAAGCTCAGCCCTTGCACTCCGCCCTGTGTGGATTGGCCCACCCTCCCCCTGGTTGACTTTAGCAAGGAAGCCTCCTGACCAAGATGCCGCACAGGTCTGTCAACCAACCCAGAGTCCCCAGCCTTTCGCACAGCCTGGGCCCAGGCCCTGTCCTGTGGAGGTAAACAGAACCATCCCCTGACCACAGAGAGGTGGGATCGCAGAAAGGCGGGGAAATCCAAACAGGCTCCCACACCTGCCCCTTCCCTAAGATACAGCCTGCAACTCAGCACCAGGGTGACCAACCATCATGACTCGCCCAGGACTTGCCTGGTGAACACTGGAAGTCCCAGGTCCCAAGAAACTCCTCAGAGCTGGGCAAACGGAGACAACTAGTCACCCTATTGAGCACACACATACCCAGAGTCATCGTAATTTTCTCTTCCTCCCCTGAACAGAGTCATTCTTTCTGTAACCCTGGTCTCTGCTGAGGCTAATCAATAGGACCACAGCCAATCCCCTTGACCTCTCTGGCCCCCCTCAGACTGGGTTGAGACCACAGACCACAAGCCCATAGTACAGCCAGAGGCCTGGAGCCTGCTCAGAGGTGAGCCGAGGGCCCACAACCTGTTGGAGGCCCCGTCCTGCCCTAGATGCTAGGAGATAAATAACAGAAAAGCTTAGTGGGATCCTGGGCCTCAGTCCCAAACCAACTTTATCCTCAAACTGGGAGGCAGGCCACTGTGGGGTGACTCTAGGTGGGGCAACCCTAGGGCTGGAGCCAGGCAGGGCCTGCTTGGGGCTCACTGAGGCTGCCCCTACCTGT
Source organism: Aselliscus stoliczkanus (assembly GCA_033961575.1). NCBI lineage: Eukaryota > Metazoa > Chordata > Mammalia > Chiroptera > Hipposideridae > Aselliscus > Aselliscus stoliczkanus. The sequence goes on from CM066729.1 coordinate 134,797,068, forward strand.
CTGAGTTTGAGGTGAGTCATTTCCTTCCTCAGCTGGCATGAGGCTGGAGGATAAGGGAGGGGATGGCATCTAAAAATAGCAGCGCCCAGACTTGAAGGTACCCAAAGAGCTTCTCCTTGGGCAAGGGAGGAGCCAGCTTCTCATCCGAGCTGACACCAGCTGTGGCCCCCAGTTACCCGCCTGCATTAGGCTGAGGAGGAGAATGACGCCGAGACACCCTGCTCCTCCTCTTCCCAGGCACAGAGTAGGGTGCTGAGATATGGAGGTGGCATCTTAAAGGCTGAGACATAGGGAGCAGTGTTGGGGTTGGGGGGTGGAGTTTGAAGAAAAGAGAGGTCTCCAGCTGACAGGGCCTGGGGAGGGGCAGGAAGGTATGTGATTCGGAAGGGTTGGCCCTCACTAGGGCTGGCAGAAGGGACAGGGATTGGACCACCAGCCGGGATTACCTTCTCACATCATCTCCACAGAACCACGTTCACGCCGCACTCCCACCCACACATGGGGACACACAGACCCAGACCTCGCACTCAGCCTGCCTATGTGAATCATTTCCTCTGAATAGGACTCATCTCCCTGCAGAGTGGGACTCCATTTCTCTGGTCAGCAGTATAAACTGAGGCCCCACTGTGTGCTGGAGCCACACCCTAGTATCCAAGGAAGCAATGATAGTGACTATCCCTGGCCTTGGGACATCTTAAGAGACCCTTTCAAGAAAGGGTAGGACAATGCCCAGGTCAGAAACACAAGAGGCCAGGATGGCCCTGTGTGGTGGGACAGTCTGGAGTTAAGCAGGCCTAGGTTAACCCGGCCCTGCCACCTTCTAGCCATGTGACCTGAGACAAAATATTTGACCTCTCCCTGCCTCAGTTTCCTCATCTATAAATGGATGTCATATAAGGCGTTCATCACATGTCAAAGACGGCAATCTCCCCACTCAAACAGAGTTATTTACATCAAAGCTCATGGTATGAGGCTATGAACTTTTAAAAACAAAAAGACCTAAAGACTTCAGTATATACATCTATCCCAAAGACCCAAGAGAATCATATTCCACTTGGGCCCCCACCTGTAAAGGTGGTAAAGTGGGTAAAGGTGTGGGGCAGTGGGGAAAAGAGCTGCATTTCACAATAGCAAAGGCCATTATTATGAGCACTTCATATTTATAATACCTCATTTTCTCTTACCCTTATGAAGCAGGCATTACTACCCTCACTTTACATGTGGAAAAATGGAGTCCCAAGTCATTAAGTAACTTGCTCAACACCATATAGCTAACATATGGTAGAGACAGGATTTGGACCCCCATCGAAGGCAAACTCCTTGTACATTATGGGGTGTAAGCAGGGGTCTGTTATGTCTGGAGTTGGATGAGGGTACACTGATCCCTGACTTTTTCAGGAGCAGACTCTTGGACACCAGCCTGGGATGACGAGTTATGCCAAGCCTTTGACTAGGGTCTGCATTCTTTCTGTTTTATCTCCCTAACCCTCAGCCCCCACGGGCCATCAGGGCCCCTCCTAGAAACACAGAATGTACTATACCCTCTTTAGGGGTTACCACCTGTACTCCTTACAACAGCCCGGTGAGGGAAATGCCGTGACCCTCCGCTTGACAGAAAAGGTAGACAGGTCAAAGGGATCATGAGCCTGCTGGTGGTCGCAGAGTTAGGAGAAGCAGAGCCTGGACTGAGCCCTGGCCTCTTGGACTCCTCAGCTGAGGCTCTGTCCCCACACCCCAGCTGTCTGGTGAGTGGGGGTGGGGGGTTCCTCTGCTCTTTCCAGTTAATCATGCTTTGCCTGAGTCTTCCCTGCTCACACTCACTGGATTACAGGCAAAACCCAAACCTTGCATCAGCCAGACAAGTCTGGCTCCAGTAAGAGGCTCTTTCTGGGCTTTCCCCACTGTTATCTGAGTCATCCTTGGCCGGCCCCAGGAGACTGAAGAGAGGAGGCTTCTTATCCCTATAGTACAGATGGAGAGACTGAGGCAGGAAGTTACTTACTCCAATGAGTCAGCAGCCAGAGCTGGCAGGAGCCCAGACTGGGAGGCCACAGGTATAGCTGGCATGGCCTGGAAAATGTCCTTAGAGTGCCATACACTCAGTTAAAGAGTTTCTAATGCCATACAGTAGGCACAAATACGAAGAGATTTGTGTTGAATGAATGAATGAATGAATGTTGCAGACCCTGGGTGAAGACATGAGGGATGATGATATTTCAGAAAGGATGAATATGATACAGGAAATGGGGGGGAAAAAAATCAGAAGCCCAGTCTGCCCTGTCACAGACTCCCTGAGCCCAGCTGGGGCTTAGAACTCACATTTCTCCCCACTATAAGAATCATGTATCAAACTGAAAGCAACAAACGAACAAGACAAACAAGGAAACAAAAACTCAGAGACACAGACAATAGTTTAATGGCTACCAGAGAGTAAGGGATCAGGAAGTGGTAGATGAGGGTAAACCAGGGTCAAATATATGGTGATGGAAGGAGAACCGACTCTGGGTGGTGAACACACAATGCAATATATAGGTGATGTACTATAGAAATGTACACTTGAAACCTATATAATTTTACTAACCACTGTCATCCCCAACAAATTTAATACAAATTTCAAAAAAAAAAGTACAAATTGGTAGTTACAAAATAGTCATGGGGGTGTAAAGCATAACATAGGGAATACAGTCAATAATATTGTAATAACTATAAATGGTGTCAGATGGGTACTAGATTTACCCGGGTGATCACCTCATAAGTTTTATAAATGTCTAATCCCTATTTTGTTGTTTTTTGTTTTTCGTTTTGAGAGCAGTGTCACTGGCCCTCATATGTGGGACCCGAACCAGGGCCGCTGGCTTCCCAACCCAGCGCTTAACCACTGCGCCACTCGGCCGACCCTCTAATCCCTATTTTGTACACATGAAACTAATATAATATTGTATGTCAACTGGAACTGAAAAATTTTTAAATTAAAATAAATTAATGAGTTAAATTAAAAAACAAGACTATCATTTATTGGTTGAGTCCTATCGACCACTGGGGCTTATAGCCACTATCTCATTTAATCACTTCTACAACCCAGTGTACTATCAGCAAGCCCCAGATGACTTATCTGAGGCTCAGAGACCTTAAGCAACTTCCTCCAAGGACACACAGCTCAGCACCTTGTTCCAACAGACTTGGGACAACAAATCCGGAGGCTGACTTAGAATAGCTCTGCAAATCCAGCGGGGGGCAGATGGGCCCTGGCGCGTGCGGCACCCACGTGGGCTGCCCAGGTGTGTCTGCGGGTTGGCACCAGGAACTCGCGTGTCTGTCAGTGCAGTGCGGGGGTGGAGGGGCAGCACAGAACAGAACACAAACCGCCCAAGGATAAGGAGCCAGGGCAACTGGGAGGCAGATAGGCTTCGGACAAGCGGGGTATGCCCCGGCGTGTGTGCCTGCACGCGCCCACCAGCGTGCGGCACGGCTGTGGGCCTGGCCTGTGCAGACTCAGTGAGCCTTCAGTGCAGTGCCCTCCCACAAAACCATGCACAGGGGCCACAAGAGCCACGGGCGGGGCTCGACTGCTGTGATCCGGTCCTGACGGTGACCCACACCCCCAGCAGCCCAGCGCCAGCGGGCCCGAGCCGCAGCACGTTGCTTGCGATTACCCCATCCAGCCGCAGCCGCCTGAGCCGTCAGGCACGTTGTGTACACAGCTCACCCGGCGGGCGGGGCAGCCCAGGCTACCCTTGCCCGCGGCCACAGGTCCAGCCCCGGTTCCCTTCCACATCCCCTCCCTGGGCAGAGACCCGGGTCACACTGAGTCCCCAGCGACCCATTAACCCGGCGGGGCCGGAGTCTCGTCCCAGACACCTTTGATGGTTGCCCTTTGCTCTGTCTTCTCTGAGCGGACAAATGAGGGAAATTGAGTAAGCCAGCTCAGCAAGGCAGGAAACTCCTGGCCTCTTTGTTACTCAGGATTTTTCAACTTTTTTTTTTTTTTTTTTTTGGTGGTGCAGCGGGGGAATGGGGAGTTTGGAAGGGTACTTCTGGATGACTTTCTGGAGTGAAGGAGATTGGGGACTCATGCAGTTCTCCAGGGCTGTCAACACCCTTTAGGTTGATCTTTCTGTATAACCCAGGTCAGGCACGGTGCTTGACACTCGTGAGTGCTCCACGATTCTTGTTAAATTATATTCCATTACCCTCCTGCTTTGTGTGGCTGCCAGAAAGAATCCCCAAGTGAAAGGAGGTGGGTTTAGGGCTGGAGCTGGAGGCTGACATTTGGGGCCTTAGGTTCTGCCTTTGGTATGGCTTTGCTGTTTCACTTGGGCAAATCCCTTGACCTCTCTGGGCTGCATTTCTGTGGGGGAATCAGTAATAAGGTAACCTTCCAGGCCCTGAGACTCAGAACAGGCTTTGAACTTCTAGCAAGCTGGAAGAAAACACCTTCCACTGGAAGCAGAGATTTCCTCTTGAACTTTAGTATTCTTTGGGTCTTTTAAGGATGGAGCCACAGTATTCTGTGTGTAGACTGAGTGTAATGAGTGGCTCTCTGTTGCCTAGAGAATCGAGTCCACATTCCTGGGCTTGGCATTTGAGGCTTTCTGACATTGATTTTACCCTGCCTATCTAGCCTGATTCCTAACTATACACCTACATTGTAGACTTAGGAGGAGTCTCAGAGTTCCCCATAGACACCACACAATGTTCTATGCCTGTGCTCATGCTGTTCCCTCTGCCCAGAATGCTTTTCCCTATGCTTCTTGAATGATTGGCTCCTTCTCATATAGCTTTCTGCTTAAATGGCACCACCAGTGACATTTGAGACCAGAAAGGTCTTTCCAGGGTACCCAGTCTCAAGCAGGGGACCTGTTGGTCCCTCCCAGAGCTTCTTGTTCATTCCCTCCACATCTAGGGAGAAGCTTGTCTCTCCACTGGACTGGGAGGCCTAAGGAAGAGACCATGTCCATTTTCTACACCTGCATATACCGAGCACTTACCAAGGTGCCTGGCACATAGAAAACACTTAACAATATTTATGGAAAGAAAGAGAGGATGGATGATTGATTAACAAACACATTGAGAACAGTCTAAATGATCACCAGAAAAAAATAAAATTAAAAAATAAATAAATAAATAAATAAATGATCACCAGTAGGGGGCTACTGTTGTAAATGATGGTACAGCCAGACAATGGAATACTATGTAGCCATTAGGTTGATGTGGAAAAGTGTTTCTGATACCTTGAGAATTGAAGAAAGGAAGTTAATCCCTCTCTAATTTAAGAAAAAAACGGGGGGTTGGGGGTAGGCATGTATGTAGATAAAGGCATAAATATGTCTGTAAACATAAGAAAAAGTCAAGACCATGTACACCAACCTAAATATCCCTGAGGAATCAGAAGCAAACATTGTCATGGTTTATTACATATCTAAAACGTTGCATAGACACCATCTGCCTTGGAAGTCTTCTCTGATCCTGTCCTTGTGTTAGGTGAGTTGTCTCTAAGCACGCAGCCAGGTGCTCAGAAGCACAGTCTGATGCTCCTTCCTCAGGGTCCGGTCCAAAGGCTGCGTATGTGAGGGCAGCTCAGACAGACAACAGCAACCCTTCTGGGTGCATGAGTTTATCCACTTGGTGCAGGTGAAAACAGAGCTGGTGAGGACAATGACGATGGCAGGACTCACACCAGGCAGCCTGTCTCCATCCCCCCACCCCCCAGGTGATATTACTACAGGTGGCCTTGAACTATCAGCAGAGCCAAAGTCTGGCAAGAAGCCTGGCCCTGATGCAAGGCTAGGCCCAGCTGGCTCACTTCCAGATTCAGGATGCTCCCCCTTCTGCGGTGGGAGGCATGCAGGGCAGCTTCTTACCGGCCTCGGGGTGCCTCAGAGTCGAGAAGGTTCAGATGCAACCTGGAGAGAGCAAAAGTCCTCCCAACTGACTGCCCACTTGCCCACTGTCTGTCCCACCACAGCTCCCATGAGACCTGGAACAACACAATTCAGACCAACTAGGCCAGGGGAAAGGAAGGAAGAGCGGCAAAGGGCTCAGGGTCAGATGTCTGAGCTTCCATTCCCACGGGTGCCTCTCATTACGCTTGTCAGGAAGCAGAAGAGAGTGCAAACCTTCGCCCAGTGTCTTGAATCTCTTTAATCTCACTGTGGTCTTTCTTCCTCTGCCTCTCTCAGAACAGGTTCCCCGTCTGGGAAATTGTGGGATGGTGCAAGGGTTGACCCTCCATTCTGGAGTCACCCAATTTCCAGTGGTTTCAGGTCCATACCTACCAACCATGTGACCCTGTACAACTTTCTTTGCACCCCTATGCCTCAGTAAATTAGTCCCTAGTAAATTAGTTAATGCATGGCAAGTGTTTAGAAGCAGGCCTAATACATATAAGTGCACCTGTTACCTGTATGTGTTAGCTATTATCTGTATGCCTAGGATAATAACAGTGCCTACTTCACTGAGCTGCTGTGAGGATTAAATTAAATAATGCATGTCAAGTGCTTGGCTGTGTTAAGCATTTATTTGTCTTATTAAAGATATTAAGATGGGAGTGCAGATCATGGTTTCTGAGATGCCAGGGGAATTAGCATGGTGGCTGCTGGTGGCTTCCAGGGAACAGAGTACAGGGCCTTCTGTGGCGCAAGCAACCACGTTGGTTTAATGGTGTTGTCGTGCTGGGTGTTGCTGAGCTATCTGGTTAGTCAACTGCCTGCTCCTTCAAACCCATTTAAACCAGCTCTGTCTGGCCTGGCTTTCTCAACACACCACCCTGGCAGCTGTCACAGGCCCAGAGCACTGGGCAAAATGTCAGGCCTGCTGCAAAATACATTGGAACTTTATCTGACCCCTGGCTCCTATCCCAACCAGAAATACGTGGGCTGGAACTCGCAGCCAAGCTCAAGCAAGCCTGGGGGATGGAGGAAGAAGGCAGCCTCGGATCACAGACCAGATATTCCCCCACACTCTCCATCCTTGTTGGCCCCCCTTTTTGTTTGTACAACTACACTAATTAATGCTGTTTCTGGTCATGAAGTGACTTTTAAAAGCTTGGGCTTAATCTTGAGCCCTGGATTTTCAGAGAAGGAAGAAAAACAGGATCATTTCCTCTCAAACTCAGGGAAGTTCACTGCACAGCTTTCCTATTTTTCTTCCCTCAGTATTGATTTGCCGCAGGCAGCCTTATGGGAGGCCAGGACAATCTTTGGTGTGGTGGCGCCGTCTGGCACTCCTCAGAAGCTGCCCATGACAATGTCAGCAGAGGCAGCCCAAGCAGCTTGGAACCTGGCCAGCTTTGGAAGGGGCCCTGCTCAGCCTGGGAGTGTCTGCTCAGTCGAGGGTGAGCCTCCCTCCCCGTCCTGCTACCACTGGCAACTCCCACAGTGAGGTCCCTGGGAGTGTAGCAGTTCCCAGGCCAAACATGTCTTCCTTCAGGTACTCCTCAAAAGACCATTGTCTTAGGATAAGAGGAATTCCAGGAGCACCCCATCCCAAGCACTCATTTGAGCATTGATAGAGCTTGCTAGTGAAAGGAAACAAGCAAAAGGAACAATGTGTTGTGACCTGGAAAAACTTCAGTCCTTAGGTTACTTTTTTTTTTTTAAGATTTTTTTATTGGGGAATTTGGGGGAGGGGGAACAGCGTTGGGGAATTGGGGAAGGGGAACAGACAAATTGCTGTCTTTTTGTTCTTCAGTCTAGTTGCGGAGGATGTTGCTTCACTGGCTCATGTTGGTATCGTCATTGCGCTCTTCCTGGATGAGGCAGATTGGTCGCCAGCCTCTGGATGTCGCTCACCGCGGCTATTGGCAGCTCACGCTGGCTGCCGGCCACTCACTGTAGCCGGCCACTCACTGTAGCCACTGCTGAAGGGGCTGCAGCCTACACCGTTGCCGGGGCTTGCACAGCCCAGCTCCAGGTGGAGCTGTTGTTAGCTGTAGAGGGCAGTGTCACTGGCCCTCATACGTGGGATCCGAACTGGGGCCGCTGGCATCCCCAAACCAGCTCTTAACCATGGTGCCACTCGGCCGGCCCATTTTTTTTTTAATTTTTTTAAAAAAGATTTTATTGGGGAATTGGGGGAGAACAGCGTTGGGGAACCGAGGAAGGGGAACAGAGAAGTTGCTGTCTTTTTGTTCTTCAGTCTAGTTGTGGTGGACATCGCTTCACTGGCCCATGTTGGTATCGTCATTGCACTCTTCTCAGGTGAGGCAGATCGGTCGCCGGCCTCTGGATGGCAGCTCACGCTGGCTGCCAGCCACTCACGTTGACTGCCGGCCACTCACTGTAGCCTATGGCAGCCCACTGAAGCAGGGGTGCAGCTATGCCGTCCAGGGGACTCACAGCAGCCCAGCTCCAGGTGGAGCTGTTGTTCACCATCTTAGCTGTAGAGGGCAGTGTCGCTGGCCCTCATATGTGGAATCCAAACCAGGGCCGCTGGCTTCCCAAGCCAGCTCTTAACCAATGCACCACTCGGCCGGCCCAGGTTACATTTTTAAGAGCTCTAAAACTTCCGGTGACTCAGGTAATATTGTCAAGACCCTGAGCATCACAGATTTAGAATTCCCTTAGATTAAGAATTTTTGAAAAGTCAGCCTGATTAAATTTGAGTATGGACTGGATATGAGATGATATTATGGAACTCTTGTTAGTTTTCTCAGATATGAGAATCACATGTGATTATGTAGCAGAACAGCCTATTCCTAGGAAATTCATGATGAAGTATTTGGGGAGGTGAAACATCATGATGCCAGCAACTTCTTTGCAAATGGTTCACCAAAAAAATCTTGATTCAGATAAAGCAAATATGGCAAAAGGTTAACAATCTTGAGCTAGGTGGAGGGTATCAAACTATTCATTGTGATATTCTTGCAACTTTTCTATATGTTTGAAGGCTTTCTCAATAAAACATTGAGGGGAAAACGTTTAAGTTTTTTTAAAAAAGCTATTCACTTGCAAAACAAGTCAATACAGAATTCAACTTGCTGTTGTTAAATTTCACCTCTTCTCTGAGGATAGAATAGTAGAAACAAGATGGCATCCAGGACTGCTGAGTTGAGCTAACCAAAGAGAACCATTTTTAAAGAGTTTATTGGGGACAGCTGAGTGGCTTAGTTGGTTAAAAGTTGGCTTAGAGTGCGAGCTCTGAGCAACAAGGCCTCTGGTTTGATTCCCACATGGGCCAGTGATGCTGCACCCAAGCTGAACCATCACTGAGCTGCCAACAGGTGGCAGGATGGCTCAGCTGGTATAACAACAAGATTGCCTGTTCAATGGTGGCTATGCCCACCTGCAACTAAGACTGAACTCAGCACCTTGAGCTGAGCTGCTGCCCAGATGGCTCAGTGGATAGAGCATGCGCTCTTAAAACAAGGCTGTTGGTTGGACTCCCGCATGGGATGGTGGCTCCGTCCACCCGCAACTAAGATTGAACTCAGCACCTTGAGCTTGGAGGCCACCAACTGCCATCGGGAAGCCAGATGGCAACTGGCGCCCTCCACAACTAAGGCTGAACAACAACTTGGCTGGTCCCCTTCCCTAATTCCCCAACACTGCTCCCCTCCCCCAATTCCCCCAAAAGAATCTTAAAAAAAAAAAAAAAAAGATTATTAATACTTGTCTGGAAACAGTGCTAATCATTAATCTTTCTAATTTGTGACCAGGAGAGGACTCATCTTGGAAACTGGGAGAGTCCAGCCCTTTTAGCTATTTGGCATCCAATTTAACACAAGTCAAGAAACACATTTTGAAGATTTACTTATGAGCAAAGCCCTGACACTTTGCAAAAGGTGTTTTCTCCCCTGCCTATAATCTGGTTTTGAGTACGAGGCAGCCACAATTGTTTTACTGTGGTTGCTATATGTTGGACTGTGCCCCTAGCCCCATATTGAAATCCTATTCCCCAATACCCCAGAATGTGACCTTATTTGGGAATAGGGCCATTGCAGATATAATTAACTAAGGTGAGGTCAGTAGGGTGGACGTGACCGGCATCCTTGTAAAAAGGGGAAATTTGGGCACAAGAGAGACACACTCATGGGGGGAACACTATGTGAAGATAAAGGCAAAGATTGGGTTGATGCCTCTATAAGCAGGAATGCCAAAGATTGCCATCAAACCCCCAGAAGCTAGGAGAGAGGCCTGGAGCAGGCTCTGCCTCACAGCCCAGGCAGGAACTGACCCTACAGACACCTCAATTTTGGACTTCTTTTTTTTTTTTAAGATTTTTTATTTAAAATATAGTTAGCATACAATATTATATTAGTTTCAGGCATACACAATTATTCAACATTTATATACCTAAAGAAGTGATCACCTCGGCGACAAAGATGAGTGAAATCGTACCATTTGCAACAACATGGGTGGACCTAGAGAACATTATGCTAAGTGAAATAAGTCAGATGGAAAAAGACAAATACTATATGATCTCACTTGTATGTGGAATCTAAAGAACAGAATAAATGAACAAACTAATCAGAAACAGCCTCAGAGACACAGAGAAAAAACTGAGGGTTGCTAGATGGGAGGGAGGGTGGGGATGAGGGGATTAAGTACAATTGGTAAATACAAGATTGCCACAGGAATACAAAAAGTTTGGGGAATATGATCAATAACGTTGTAAAGATTTTGTAGGGTATCAGATGGACACTTGTCTTATTAGGGAGACCACTTCATGAATGGTGTAGGTACCTGACCATATATATATAGATATATAGTCACAGGATGTGGAGCACAGCATAAGGAATAGAGTCAGTGGAACTGTAATACGATGTCAGGAGGGTATTTAGATTGGGGGGGTTATCACTTTGTGAGAGGTGTAAATGTCTAACTATTATTTGTTTTGTACGTCTGAAACTAATAAATAAATTTAAAAAAGAAGCAATCACCAATGATACGTCCAGTAACCATCTGACACCGTACCACACTATCACAATATTATTGACTATATTTCTTATGCTGTACATTACATCCTCATGACTTACTTGTTTTTACCTGGAAATTTGGGCCATTTATTGCCCTTCATCTCCCCCACCCTTTTAATTTTTCAGTTATAGCTGACATTTACTATTATTTTATATTAATTTCAGGTGTACGGCATAGTGGTTAGACATTTATATAGCTTAAGAAGTGATTCCCAGGCCGGCTGAGTGGCACATTGGTTAAGAGCTGGTTTTGGGATGCCAGTGGCCCCAGTTCGGATCCCACATATGAGGGCCAGTGACACTGCCCTCTACAGCTAACAACAGCTCCACCTGGAGTTGGGCTGCGAGCCCCTGCAACAGTGTAGGCTACAGTCCCTGCTGCGGTGGGCTGCCATAGGCTACAGTGAGTGGCCAGCAGTCAGCATGAGTGGCTGGCAACCAGCGTGAGCTGCCAATAGTCCTGGTGAGCGACCATCCAGAGGCCGGCGACCGATCTGCCTCATCCGGGAAGAGCACAATGACAATACCAACATGGGCCAGTGAAGCAATGTCCACCACAACTAGACTGAAGAACAAAAAGACAGCAACTTGTCTGTTCCCCTTCCCTGATTCCCCAATGCTGTTCCCCTCCCCCAATTCCCCAATAAAATCTTTAAAATAAAAAAATAAAAAAGTGATTCCCAGGGCCGGCCGAGTGGCGCAGTGGTTAAGCGCTGGCCTGGGAAGCCAGCGGCCCCGGTTCGGTCCCACATATGAGGGCCAGTGACACTGCCCTCAAAAAAAAAAAAAAAAGTGATTCCCATGACTAGTCTCGTACCCACCTAGCACTATACATAGTTATTACCATATTATTCACTATTTTCCCTATGTTTTACTTTATATACCCATGATTATTTTGTAATTACTAATCTGTATTTCTTAATCCCTTCTCCTTTTTCACCCACCCCCTCAACACCCCTCCCATCTGGCAACCGTAAAAATGTTCTCTGTATCTATGAGTCTGTTTCTGTTTTATTTGTTTATTTTGTTCTTTAGATTCCACATGTAAGTGAAATCACATTCCATCTGTCTTTCTCTGTCTGACATACTCTACTCAGCACAATACATGCAGGTCCATCCATGCCGCCACAGATGGCAAGAACCCATTCCCTTCCCTGGCTGAGCAATATTCCATTGTGTTTATGTACCTCCTACTCTTTATCCATTCATCTATTGATGGACACCCAGGCTGACTCCACATCTTGGCCATTGTAAACAATGCTGCAATGAACATATGGATGCACATGTCCCCTCAAAGTAGCATTGTGGGTTTCTTCAGATAATTACTTAACAGTGGGATTACCCAAACCTTCTTTGTCTCTTGTTATAGCCTTTGTTTCAAAGTCTGTTTTGTCTGATATAAGTATTACTACTCCAGCTTTTTTTCCTTTTTTCGTTTCCGTTTTCATGAAATAACTTTTTCCATCCCTTTACCTTCTTCCGTCTGTGTGTGTCTTTGAATTTAAAGTGAGTCTCGGGCCGGCCAAGTGGCACGGTGGTTAAGCGCTAGCTTGGGAAGCCAGCGGCCCCTGTTTGGGTCCCACATATGAGGGCCAGTGACACTGCCCTCAAAAAAAATAAAAATAAAAATAAAAATAAAGTGAGTCTCTTGTAGGCAGCATATGTAAAAGTTTTGTTTTCTTATCCATTCAGCCACCCTAGGCTTTTGATTGGAGCATTTAATCCACTTACATTGAACACAATTGATAGATATGTAGTTACTGAGATTATTCATGTTTTTTATCTTTTTTTCCATCTTAAAGAAGTCCCTCTAACTAACATCCCTTGTAATACTGGTTGGTGGTGATTAACTTTTTTAGCAGATTCTTGTCTGGGAAATTCTTTATCTGTCCTTTGATTTTAAATAACTTTGCTGGGTAGAGTAGTCTTGGTTGTAGGTCCTTGGTTTTCATGACTTTGAATATTTCATGCTAAGCTCTCTGGCCTGCAAAGTTTCTGTTGAGAAATCAGCTGACAGTCTTATGGGAGCTCTTTTATAGATTAACTGCTCTTCTCTTGCTGCTTTTAGGATTCGCTCTTTGTCTTTTTTTTTTTTTATTACACATTTTATTGGGGAACAATGTGTTTTTCCAGAACCCATCAGCTCCAAGTCAAGGAGTTGTTTCAATCTAGTTGTGAAGGGCACATATCAGTGGTCCATGTGGGAATTGAACCAGCAACGTTGGTGCTACGAGTCTGCGCTCTAACTACCTGAGCTAACTGATTGCTCCCAATCTGTCTTTAACCTTTGTTATTTTAGTTATAATGTGTCTTGGTGTGTGCCTGTTTGGGTTCATCTTGTTTGGGAATTTCTGCGCTTCCTGGACTTGTATGTCTATTTCCTTTGCCAGGTTAGGAAAATTTTCAGTCATTATTTCTTCAAATAGGTTCTCAATCCCTTGCTTTCTCTCTTCTCCTTTCTGGTACCCCTGTGATGTGAATGTTGTTATGCTTGATGTTGTCCCAGAAGTCTCTTAAATTCTCATTTTTTTGGATTTTTTTTCTTTTTGCTGTTCCAATTGGGTGTTTTCTTCTACCTTGTCTTCCAAATCACTGATTCAATCCTCTGCTTTCTCTAGTCTGTTGGTGATTCCATCTAGTGCATTCTTCATTTCAGTTATTGTATTCTTCACTTCTCTTTTATGGCTTCTATGTCCTTTTTTATGTTTGCTTTCTCTTTGTTGAAGTTCTCACTAAATTTCTTATATCCATTGTTTTGAACTCTGTCTCTGATAGGTTGCTTGCTTCCATTTCTTTTAGTTCTTTTTCTGGAGTTTTCTCCTGTTCATTCATTTGGGACACATTTCTTTGTTTCATCATTTTGGCTGCCTCTCTGTATTTGTTTCTATGTATTGGGGCGGTCTGCTATGGCTCCCAGTCTTGCCTGGTGGCCTTAAGTAGTAGGAGTTCCTGTGTGACCCAGAGCATAGTCTCCCTGATCACCTGAGCCAGGTGCTACAGGAGTGTCCATGTGTGGGTTGGTGTGCCCTCCTATTATGGCTGAGCCCTGATTGCTGTTGGCATGTCAGTGGGTGGTATCGACCCTCTGACTAGCTGTGGGGTTTAGTATATCCACAGCTTATGGGCTGCTGTGCAGGGAGCTTACCCTATGGAGTGGGATTCACCCCAACAGGCTCTGGTGCCTATTGAGACCACCCTTTGTGTGTGCCACTTGTGGGCCTAATTGGGTGGTGTTCTGATGTGGTCTGAAGCCAACCTCCAAGTATGTTGGTTCTGGGGCCTCTTGGAAGGGGCTCCAGTGCAGGCCCAGGTCAGCCACTGCCTGTGATTTGCTGGAGAGTACCTGGTAGGAGATACAAAGAGATCCACAGTTGATTGCTGCCTGTGCTAAAGTTAGAGGCACATGGGAGAGGCCACACTAAGAACCAAGGATGGCTGCCACCAGTACCAGGTCCAGGATAGCTCTGTTAAAAGCCAGGACAGTCTGAGGCCTGCTGCCACCTATCAGCTCTGTTAAGGTTCAGCCACTAATAAAGCCTACTTCGGTATGCAAGTTGGATGAGGCAGGGTCTCAGTGAGTCAGCAGGGTGGGACAGTGTAGCTCACCAGGCCAATCAGATTCAGATTTGGCCTGTGGAGGCGGGCTCAACACAGGAAAGATGGCACCCACCTGCCAGCTTCATGGGAGAAGGGCTGCACACGGGGACCAGGGGGACTGTCCCTCCAGTCCTTGCCCCAAAGTTACACATCTCAGTCTCTCCCTGTATGTCTCCTACGCCCCCCGAGTCACTATCCCTGCACCGGATCCCAGGGCGAATGCCTGCACTGGCCCTTTAAGAGAATGTCTGGGTTTCCCTGCGGCCTTCTGTCCCACCCAGATGGTCAGAATTCCTATTGTTTTTCACAGCCAGAAGCTGTGAGGGCTCCTACTCCTGGCACTAGTACTCCTGGCTGGGGAGCCTGTTGTCGGGGGCTGGGGTCCCTCATTCCTTCATGGGGAACTTCTATGGCCCAGATATCTCTCCTGGTTTTTTTGTTTGTTTGTATATATATATATATATATATATATATATATATATATATATATATTTTTTTTTTTTTGAGGGCAGTGTCACTGGCATCCCAAGCCAGCTCTTAACCACCACGCCACTTGGCCAGCCCTCTCCAGGTTTTAAACCACCTCTCCTGGGTGTAGAACTAGCCCATTTAGCATCTCAGTCCCTCCTTCCAGTCTTGACATGGTTTCTTCTTTATATCCTTAGTTATAAAACTTCAGATGGGGGGTCGGCAGAGTGGCGCGGTGGTTAAGTGCTCGCTTGGGAAGCCAGCGGCCCTGGTTCCGGTCCCATATATGAGGGCCAGTGATACTGCCCTCAAAAAAAAAAAAAAAAAAAAACTTCAGATGGCTCTCCAGGTTGATTGTTCTATAATTTTGTTGTGATTTGTTGTGTTCATGGGATGAGGCAAGCACAATGTTTATTTACTGCACCATCTTGGATCTCGGTTTTGGACTTCTAGCCTCCAGAACTGAGACAATAAATTTCTATTGTTTAGGCTACTCGGTTTGTAATTTGTTCTGGCAGCCCTAGCAAACCAACACAGTTGTAAAAATATACATACCATAAAATTTACTGTTTTAATCATTTTTAAAGTATACTGTTCATTGAGATTAAGTGCATTCACCTTGTTGTGCAACCATTTTTGTTTTTAGCTAGAGCAAGCCTAGGACTATGGGAAGGTTGGAAGACCTAGTTCCATATGGCCTTCTGCTTAACTGAGTGACCTGTTTCATCATGTGTGCAGAGAAGAGATAGGGCAGACAACTTCCTGCTCTGATGCTATCATTACCCACGTGTGGGGAAATTATAATAGCATAATAGCTCACAATTTACTGAGCAATTATTATGTTTCAGGACCATGCTAAGGGCTTTACAAGAATTATCTCTTTTAATCACAATAACTTTATCAGGCAGGTATCATTAGTCCCATTTGACAGATGGGGAAATTGAGCCTCTAAGAGATTAAGTAATATGCTCAGTTTTGGCAGCCTTAGGATTTGAATGCAGGTCTTAACCACTGTGTAATGCTGCCTTCTAGATCTTTAGGCCACACTGGCCTAGAAGAAAATAAAAAACATAAGATATTGATCAGATTGAAATGTGTTTGTGCCAAATCAGCTAACTGCCCTCGAGTCCCCATTGTACACATTGTCATACCACCAGCCCCACTCCCCTATATCCCGATGTTCTGGGGTGGAACTCTGAAGTGTCCAAGAATTCTAAAATGAAATTTGGTTTTCCAGGTCACTCTGAACGAGTATTTATGGAGGCAGGAAATAAAACATTTTATTTGACAGCTTATTAGCTTGATTTATACATTTTGAATATTAAGACATGTGGTACATGAGCTTTCATTTGTGCTCCTACCCAGTGCCCCAGAGCTTAGAGGCAGCCCATTTACCATGGTGCCCCTCAGCCAACACATTTCCAGTGGCCTCTCAGTGGTGGCCAGAGCTTGAAAGCCCCTCAGAGAAAAGGGATAAACTAAATATAACCTCTCAGCATGGCCCAGATCAACTCTGCCCTCCCGTCAACAATTTCATGTATTTCCATTAAAGGGCAGCAAGTAAGCTGCTACAGTGGGGAGGGAAGCCCAGCTCATCCAGATGGCCTAACTCGATGGTCCACCCACTGGAGAAACTGCTTCTCTGTAACTTGCGTCTACCTGCTCAGCCCAGATTTTCCTCAAGCCTCAAATCACACTTGTTTTCTTTCCCTTCTGCATACATCTCTCTGTTTCCTAGAATAGAAAAGGCTAGAGCAGGTTTGCTGACTAAGGAGAAGGAAGAATAGGGGTTGAAGAGATAAAACAGAAAGGGGCTCCTGCTGGGCAGGGTCCTGGAGAAGATGGCCGCGTGGAGGAGAACACTGAGAGGGGTGTGGACTCAGCCTCTGGGGGAAGAGAGGAAGCAGGAGAAGGTGGGCAAGCTGGAGGGCTCAGGCACTGCAGAGTGGTTCTGCCGGGAGGAGCTGCTGTATCTGATGGAAGGGGTGGTTGGCCAGGGCGAGGCCCCCGGGTGTGGCAGACAAGGGCCAGTGCAGCCTCTTGAGTGGACGGCAGCTCCACAACGGGGCCAAACCAGTAGTGCTGACTCCAGCTGAGGATTCACTGAGGTGATGAGGGAATGTGGAAAGTGGCTAAATATGCCCAGGTTTGGCTTTTGCCCATTTAAATGCTTTTCTTCCACAATGCCCTGTGGCTGTGTCCGGGATTTCTTCCACAATGCCCTGTGGCTGTGTCCGGGATTGATGGTGTGAAGGAGGGGAAAAATATCCTCCACTCTTCTAAATTCTTCTGGCCGCTAAGAATTAAACTGACATGCAACAGAAAATCAAAATTAATTTCACGTGTACAGTGGGTTTCATATTCAGCCTGGTAACTGAAGCTTCTATAACCTCCTGAGCTAAAGAAAAGGGTTAGGGTTAGGGTTAGAGTCTAGGGATATAAAGGGATTCGGACCATTTATAAGAAGGTGGAGCTTGTCCTATTATGCAGATATATTTCTTAGGAAAAAAGGAATCTCAGGTAATGGCTTTCTTCCTGGTATAGCCCCTTTTCCAATGCAAATTTAGGTAGTTGAAGGGGAGATAAAGAGCTTTTCTTGAATCTGCTTGGGTTTTGATTGCTTTTAGCTCAAAATCGTCTTTATGCCAAAGTGGCACATTTCGGGGACAACTTGTTCTGAACCCCTTCAATGAACTTCCAAAGCACTGTGGTAAATGGTCCCTTCACCCCTCATAGCAGGTCTGTGGGCTCAGCCAGGCAGACAATGTGAACATGGGAATTGAACAGGTGACTGCCTCGATTTGGTCACACAGCCAGGAGGATGTGAATATGACGTGAGGCCAAAAACCAAGGTGAGGCCTTAGGAAAGGAAAACCAATGGCCAGCTTCCAGAGAGGATACAATAATTCCCATCATGACCACTATCAGAATTCCCATTGATTGAGCACTTACTGGATGCTTGCTCTCTTGCCTAACCGCTTGAGCCTATGGGAAAGGCCCTATAAGGTCATTATTATCCCCCATTCGGTAGATGTGGCACCTGATGCCCAGAGAGGTTAAGTCAATTGCCCAATGTCACACAGCAGCAAAATGTGAGATTGACAGCCCGGGTCTGAAGGTAGAGCGTATGCCGACCTGGTCCCCAGGTGTGGGAGTCGGCCATGAGTACCCATGGACATTGAGAAAAACCCATGGAGAAAACGTGCGTTGTGGGAGACGGAGGGCCCAATTCCAAGCAGCGGAGGAACAGCTGTGTTGGCAAGAGCAGGTGAGAATGTGTGATGGAGCACAGCTTTGACAGCGGCAAACAGCGCGTGGGAGTGTGTTGACGGCAGGGTGTGGGATGGCAGCACCATCGCCATGTGTGTTTCTGCTGGCAGCAGAATGTTCTGGTCTGTGTTGATAAACAACAGTTTAGGCAGGCATGAGGCTGGAGCAGGGACAGAAGAAAAGCACTGGGGTGAGGTGGGGGGAGGCTGGATAAAGGCAGGAGGGAGGGGATGTGCCCAGGGTTGGTGGTGGCCCCAGCCTGCAGCTCCTAGAATGATGGGCAGCAGGGTGGTGGCTGTTGTTTTCTCAGCTGACCTCACTGGGTGCGTATGCACGTCTGGGTGTGGATCGTGCTACAAATCACCTGATGCCTGTAAACGTGAAAAACAGGAGCCAGGACACACTGTGAGGAAGAGAGTGTTCTTCCTGGGGTGCTAGTTGCACACATAGTGATTTAATTAACAGCTGAAGTCAGTGCAAACACAGCATGATTCCCATGGCCAGGCAGATTCCTCAAAAGCCAACTTCTTGCAAGAGGCTTCTTGGAAAAGGCAGCACCCCGAGACCCGCCCCGACTCATGACTGTAATCCGAGCCCCTGCATCTCACCCTCATCTCTTGGCAGACCCAGGTGCAAGCCTGAAAGGGCATCTCAACCTGGGAGTCTCCCCCTGAGACACTTCCTGTGGCTTGGCTTTCACCCCATCACTCCCCTAGCAGGTCCACCCACCAGAATGCCCCCTCTACCTGCTCCCTCTATGTTAGCGGAACCCTATGCTACCTCCAAGACCCGAGGTATTTCTCACCACCTCCTGGAAGCCTTCCAAACCACCCTGGGAGGGCCTAGAGCTGCCTCCTTCAGAACTCCAACTGCTCTTCTGGCTGGGGCCCCTCTCACAGGCCTCACCATGTGAATGTTGCCTGAATATCTGCTCTGTGCAGGGCCCTCACTTGGGCAAAATGGAGAGCTACAAAGACCTCTGAAGACCAGTAGCTGCCCTCAAGAACCTTATGGCTCAATTGGGGTGCACAGAAGGTAAACACATGAATGAGAATGTGATGAGGGTGAGTGAGGTGGGACATCAGTGAGAGAGCCATCACTTCGGTTTAGAAAGGAGGAGACAGTTAACACACAGGAACAGAGGGTGGCCCTGCCCAGTTAGTTTCAGTTCCTTAAATTCAGGGATATTTTGAAGCCAACACACTGGTCTCTGCTAAATCAATGCCTGTGGTTTTCTTGACTGAAAGTCTCCCAACCACCTTCTGAAATCCTTAGCTGGGATCTGGAAGCTCCCCCCACCCCCCAGTCCTCTTGCCCTTCTTGGGGTTAGAGGCGAGAAACCTGGCCAGGCTGCCCTGGTGAGGAGGTTGGTACAGCTCTTCCCTGTTCTGCGGGGGGGGGGGTCTCCTGCCTGCCTGCCAGGGGCCTGTCATTCCCCAGGGCTGGTGATCACATTCCAAACTCGCTGCTGTGTCCCAGAGTTCTCAGCTCCTGCTCACTCCAAAAGCCAGAGCCCAAGAGAAGCACCTTAGATGGAGGTTCCCATCAGGATAAGCACAGACACATCCACCGGGAAGGCTGGCCTCTCCTCTTCCCTGGCTCAGAAGTTGCCCCGTGCTTCTCCTCAGGAGACCCTGTCAGGAGACAGACCCGCTTTCCTTCGTACACCCAAATGGAGTTAGTCTTGCTTTTAATATTTTAACAGGACCAAACTTATGACCCCACATAGTGTCTGGCTGCCTCTGTGTTTCTGTTTGAACGATGTCATAGGGGACCTTCACTCACTGACCCATTGAGTTGTCTGAAGTTGCACTATTAGCCCTATCTTCAGGGGGCCTCATAAAAATATGATTCATGCACACTTAAAAATGGTTAAAATTATACATTTTTTTGTGATGTGTATTTTACCATCAAAAAAATTTTTTGGAAGGATATGTTCCAAGATGTCAACAGCATTATTTTTCTACATGATAGAAACATGGGTAATTTTACTTTCACTTTTATCCTTCTCTACATTATTTGATTTTTTTTTTAAACAAATGGGCTTGTGTTATTTGTATAATCAGAAAGAAAGATTAATGCCCTTCCTGTTTTGAGAAATAAACACCTTGATTTTCCAAAAAAAAACAAAACATACAACTTATCCTCTGGAGAGGCAACACCTCAAGTCAGTATGTACCTAACGTTTTGCTCAGGGAGTTTTGAAAAGAATTCCCTGACAAGACTTGAAGAAATGCATGTCCCAGTGGTAGAGCAGCCCCAGTGCTTCTCGGTGCAGCCAGGTCTTCCAACCCCAGCCTTGGAGGCCTGGGTGGAGCTGTCAGAGCTGTGAGAAGGGACAGGGGTAAGGAGTGCGCCTGCCCCCTGACCTGCTCTTGTTGACAAAGTTTCTTCCAGTTCCTGTAAGTTGGAGCCTCCACATGCCTTTCCTTGTTTAATAGATGCTTTGGAGGAAATGGCCAAAACGGCCACCTTGATGGCAGGGTACATGTAATCTTTGGGGTTGGGCAAGGCCTGGAGAGGTCATTCAGTCCATTCCCCTGCCTCCAGGCAGCACTGGAATTATCCCAGCTGGGCAGGCCTTTATCGGAAACTGGGCATTCCACACCCTTCCTTGGTCAGCCATTCTCATGTCTAAATATTTCTACCCAGGAAGTCCTTCCTCATGTCTAATCCAAACTCTCTATGCTTATGAGTTTCCATCCTGTGGCTTTTGTGGATCTTGTTGGAGACAGTGAAATGCCTCTTGCTTCCCTGCCTTTATCCTAGGTCAGACCCACCAGAGCCTTGACTCAGGACCAAAGTCCTAACCTGCTGTGTGGCCCTAGGCAAGTTACTACCACTCTCTGAGCTTCAGCCTCATCTGTAAAACGAGACCAATGATGCCCACAGCACAGGAATTGAGAGGATCAAATGAGACTGTGAATGTGAATGTATGGAAGAGGTATAAAACTCACTACTAACATGAGGCTATAATTATTATTAATAATAATCACCCACCTTGGCTGAACCATTGTATAAGACAGTTTCCAATATAATGGTACACAAGATAATTTTAGGTGATGCAAGAACAAATATTTTAAATTAAAATTGAATGTGTGTTAGAAACAAATAAAACTAGCACATCAAATTCAGGATTTCACAAGTATTATTGCTTAAGTAAAACAAGGACATGTTAAAATGACAAAAACTTAACACTGTTTTAAAGAAAAAAATGTTGACTAAATAATACTCCAGGTAGCACAAGGCTAGGGCAGAAATCATAAAGGTGGTTTCAAAAACACTAAGTGGAGACAGCAAAGGGGAAAAAAAAGAATGGTTAAGAGTGGGCAAAAGTGTCTGAGTCAGAGAAGGGATGAGAAATGAAATCCCAGAGGCTGGGAAGAGATAACTGTTGAGTGGCTGTTGAGCATCCTGCCCACAGGTGTCCTCTCTGGGTTCTGGAACAGTCTGTCTCCTTCAGAGCTGAGTCGTTAGCAGCTCCAGCAAGGCTGGTGGGCAGGCAGGGCTGGGATTTCCTATCCATATCCATGGTCCCCAGGGCTCAGAGCCCCCTCTGCATTCAGCTCTCCCCTGCCAGGGATAATTGGATAACTCTAATTCCACACCCCATTGAGCCCCTCCTGAAATGTCACCCATCCATAGTATGTGGGCCTGTGCTGTGGAACTCAGCCAGTGACAGGGAACTCACAATTTCCCAAGCAAAGCCATCTCTCAAGTCCATCCCAGCTATGTTGGAACTGGGTCCGGGCAGGTTGGGTGAACCTTTTTTGTCTGCCTGGGGGTCCTAGGCCTCTCAGTACCACGAATTCTATTGGAAGAAAACATCACTTCCCTGATCCCCTGGAAGAGGCCCCAAGCCCCTCATTGACCTTCCATCCCCAGCCCCAGCACTGAGTGTCATAATGTTTCCTCTTTTTTTTTTTTTTAGACAAATTTTATTTTTTTTATTTTTTATTTTTTTGAGGGCAGTGTCACTGGCCCTCATATGTGGGACGCGAACCGAGGCCACTGGCCTCCCAAGCCAGCGCTTAACCACCGCGCCACTCAGCCAGCCTGTAATGTTTCCTCTTAAGTAGGGGTTTGTCAAACCCTGGGGTCCTTAAAGGGATTCTCTGGAGTCTGAGAGGTCTCTATGAGATGTTAAAATGTTTGTTTTCATTTTGAAATAATCTAAAAGAATCAACATAAACATATTCTACATCACCTGGATGCTTGGCTTACAGCCAATTATGTGATCACAAAATTTTAGTGTCTACATGTACACTGACTATGGAAGCAGTTGACTTGTTGTTATTTTAATTTAACTAGAAGCTACATACAGAAAAATACACATACCTTAAGTATACAGCCAGATGAATTTTCACAAAGAGAACACATCTGTGAAACCAACACTCAGATCAAGAAACAAATTATTATTACTGCCCCCACCCCCTGGCCCAGGGACCCTCCTCAAGACCTTCCACATCTCCAGAGGTAACCACTCTCCTGATTTCTCCCACCATAGATCAGTTTTGCCTGTTTTTGAACTTAATATGACTGGGTCATATAGAGTGACTCTTTGGTCCTTGACCCCCTTTATCTCAACACGATGCCTATGAGATTCATCCATGTTGGCGCCCAGCTGAAGTTGACAGTGCCTAACTTCTAACCCAGGGGGATCAAAGTGGGGTCCTCAAAACTGGTTCTTAGGGGCCGGCCGGATGACTCGGTGGTTGGGAGCTAGCTTGGGATGCCAGCCGCCCGGGTTCGGGTCCCACATGTGAGGGCCAGTGACACTGCCCTCCAAAAAAAAAAAAAAAAAGTGGTTCCTAGGGTTCCATGAATCCACCAGTTGAATAAAAGTGAATGTGGGATCCTTCTAGCTCAGAGGGGGTTGAAAGCACACAGCGGCAAGCCACATAGTCCTGTCCTGGGCATTCACTCCACAGCCCAGGTCCTGCTGCAGTTCCACTCCAGACTCACAGTTTCCCCAATGCACCATGCTCAGCCAGGCCTCTAGGTCCTTACAGGCCCTCTTCCCTCTGCCTGAGATGCCCTCATCTTGCTTGTCTGCCTAGCAATGGACTACGTGTCTTGTGTCCTCTGAAAGGCTGCTCCTTCTGTGAGGTCTCCCCTGCTATCCCTGGGAAGACTCGGGCACTCCTTCTCTTGTGCTTCAATTATGCTTTGTCCACGCTGTCCCTGCAGCATTTATCACACTGTGTGGTCTCTGCAGATCTGTCTCCTCATTAGACTATGCACTTTTGTTGGGAGGAGGGCAATGCTGGACTCACTCTCAGAATGACCAAGGACGGAGTATTGCTGTACTTTCACCCAGGACCATCAGAGGAAGAGGCACTGTTTTCTGTCCTGGCTTACCTGCCTTGTTAAACGTGGGGTTCAGTTGGCCCCAGCATCCCTGCACCATCAGCAAAGGTAGACAGCATCAGAGCTGTGGCATGTGGCTTCATTAGACAAGCCACCACGCCATGGAATGAAAGAGCCCGGCTTGGCCAGGCCCCGGGGCCCAAGGGTGAAATTGGGACACTGAACCTGGTCACCTTCCTCTTCCCTGAGAAGAGTTCAAGGTTAATGAATGCCCAAGACAGGACATAAGTATACCTACGACTGATTGCAAGCTGCCAGAGGCAAAGGAATGGCCTTGGTGACCCTTGGTTCTCTCTTTCTGCCCAGGACTAAAAGACAGTGTGAGGCCCACAGTTTTCAGCAGGTCTGCTCATCTTGGCCCCCACCCTGCTCTGGGTGGGTCTTGGCTTGGAAGCTCTAATCTGTTTGTTAAGCACCTACCCCACTCATTCCTGCCTAAATTTGCCCAGCCCTGTGCCTTGCCCTGCAAGTGCTATGTCTGCTCCATTGCTATAAGTTGGGTTTCTTTGTCCCTATTCAGAGTGCCCCTCCTCTAGACAGCCTTCTTGTTTCAATCTTGGGCATGCTGGGGCTCATCTACACTGTTGGCATTTGTGAAGGATTTGGATTCTGGTTGTCCCCGAACTTCCCACCCTCTCTCTATCCTGAGGTAGAACTGGGCCATAGAATGTGGTCCTTGGAAGAACGGGGCTCTGCCCTGTGGTGAAGTGAGATGCAGCTCCCTGTTGCCATGGTAACCAAAAAGCACCACTCACCCACCCCCAGTCTCTTCATTGGCCACTGAGGTCAAGATCCTGCCTCTGCTATCGGATGAGACCAGCTGCAGGCAGACTGAGTGAGACTCTGTTGGGGCAATAGTAGGGGTGGGTGATGCGGCTCGCTTCCCATCCCCTGGGAGACAGACCCACCGGGCACCTGATCCCACTGCTCATTGCCCATTCTGGCTACGATGGAACTGTGTGTCCAAGAGTCAGGGGATGTGGGGGGCAGGGCAGGGGAAGCATCTCGCAGGACGTTTCCTCGAGCGGGGCTGGGTAGATGCCAAGCTGGGTGGATGGACCAGGGAGGAAGCAATTTTTCTTCCCAGCAGTTTAGGCCAGGAAGGGCTGAATCCCGTGGGGCTGCGGCCATTCCCCACTCCCCCCACCCTGTACCTCACCCCCACCCCACTCAGAGCCTCCAGGTGGAGGCGGAGGTGAAGGAGCTGGGGGGTTGGGTAGGAGGCTGAGGAGGAGAAGTATTAGGGAAGCGGGTGGGGAGCATCCTTGACAAAAGACTGTTGAAGCTCCTGGAGGTGGAACGAGCCTGGACTTGCAGTCACCTAAGGCCCGCGTTGAATCTCCATTCTGTCCTCTAGCTTGCACACACGTGCCTTCTTCTCCCTGTTTTGCGGGGAGAGGCTAAACACCTGTTAGTTTGTGCCAATCCCTGTGCTGAACACCCTAGCAATTATTCTCTCCATAATGCCCTCAAAACAACCCTGAAATAGTTGGGAGCCATTTTACAGGTGAGGAAACTGAGGCTTAAGGAGGCTATATGAGAAAAGCCTAAGCTGGGCCGGCCGAGTGGCGCGGTGGTTGAGTGCTGGTTTGGGACGCCAGCGGCCCCAATTCGGGTCCCACATGTGAGGGTCAGTGACACTGTCCTCAAAAAAAAAAAGAAAGAAAGAAAAGAAAAGAAAAGGAAAGGAAAAGAAAAGAAAAGAAAAGAAAAGAAAAGAAAAAGAAAAGCCTAAGGTGAGCTCAATTCCCAGACGTGAGAATGGTCTGCCCCATTCGGTTGGTGGTTATCTAGGGGGATGTGGGAGGTGCCTTTTCCACTCCCAGGCATCCTGGCCTGCGGAAGGAAGGGTTGTGCCAAGCTGTGAGCCTTTCGTGGTTTCCTTAAGCAAAACTGCGTCAGACTCTCTCTGGGGGGTACACTGCACTAACTGGTGACAGCGCCTTGACTACACAAGATCAATAAGGGGAAAGAAACCAAGCCTTCTCAGGCAAGTTCCCTTTGCAGGAGAGCAGATTAAAGAAGATTCAGCCCTCCTTCGTGGGAAGGAGGGAGAGAGTGTTTGTAACTCCTTTGGGGCCATTCAAAACTGCCTAAGATTACTTCTGGAAGCCCCCATCTAACAGTAACGGACCAGTTTAATTTAGCCTGGTTGGGATTGAGACCTGGCAAGGAGCCACTTCCGGTGTCACTGATTTGCCCAAGGAAGGGACTGAGCCGGCAGAGTGGGTGTTGGGTTTTGCGTTAGACTGGATGTCATCTCTGAGCCTCACATTCCTCATCTGTGAAATGGGCTTGATTAGACTGTGAGAATTAAGAAAAATAATAATGGCACCCACTAGAGCTGTTCTTGGTGCCACCTGTTTATCTGATGGGTCAGGTAGTACACCCTACCCGACCCCCCACTCCTACCCCCCAGTTTCCTGGGATCCTACAGAATCACAGGAAGAGGCTTTTTCCCAGATGCTTTTGCAGTTCACCTCCAGGAGCCAGAGTTATTAACATTTATGAAGCACCTAAAAGTTGATGTTTTTTGAGTTCCTAACATGCATCAGGCTCTGTGTTGTCTTGGACCCTGATCAACCCTTTTAAGCATCCCAGAGCAACCCTTCCCTTCTTCTGAGAAATACTGTTATCATCATCCCTATTTTGCAGATGAGGAAACTGAGTTTATAGAGAGATTAAGTTCACCATGTGAATTTCAGACTCTTTCTGATGCAAATGACAAAAAAAAAACTTGACTCAAATTAGTTTATGCTAAGAAGGGAATTTACTGGCTCCAGAAACTGAAAAATCCAGGCATGACTTGAGCTGGAAACTCAAAAAAACCATTGTGACTGGATCTCTCCACTCTGCCTTCCCCATTTTTGGTGTCATATTTGGATGCTATGAGTGGTCTTCTATAGCTCCAGTTCATGTCATTCCAAGTTCTAGCTCAGTAGAGAGAGGGTTTCTTCGTGGTAATTGTGACACAAGTTCCAGGAATTACTCTGATTAGACAGTGGGGGTCACACTGATCAAAGGCACTGCCCAGGGAGATTCAATGCTGATTGGTGTGCCTGGTGGTCTGGTCACAGGCTCCATGCCCACGGCCTCCCTCTACCCATGGGCGGAAAGGGGAGAGGGAAGAATGTTTCTCCAAAGGAGGAACAGAGATGGGGAATGGATGCCAGCCGCTAACTTGACCTGCGCCCTCCATGCTGAGGTCACAGGTCACACAATTAAGAAGAGATGGGGCCTGGATTGCACCTTGGCAGTGTGACTCCAGAACCCATGTCCTGAACTCCTCTGCGCCTTCTATTACAGGTGCCAGCCTGGTGCTAAGCACCTAGTAGAGAAAAACATAGGTGTAGAAGGTGAGGCCTGTGCCCTGGGGAAGAGCCCACCCCTTTCTCCATGGTCCCAGGTTGGTCCTCATCACATCCCATGCCCATTCCCACCTCTCGCCCTGGCTGCTATTGTTTCTGGAGGGTCCTTGAAGCCTTTCTGATAGCTGGGCCTGGGCTATTGCCTGCCATGCTACAGAAGGCCCTCCATATTTAGCCAGTTATTCATTGTCCTGGGGTCTAGTTCCTTCCTTTTTCTCCAAGGAGAGGAAGGGTTCTTCAGACAGTGGACTATGTTCCCCCATCCCCTGTGTGTGGTCCCTCTCTGAGACCAGGTAGGATTTGTGTAGTGGGCAGCAACTGTGATTTTGAGGGCCCAAGGGAGGCCCTTCTCTACCCCCTAAATACCTCCTTAACGTTTTTTTTTGTTTTGTTTTGTTTTGAGGGCAGTGTCACTGGCCCTCATAAGTGGGACCCGAACTTCCCAAGCCAGCGCTTAACCGCCGTGCCACTCAGCCGGCCCACTTAACTTTTAAAATTCCATTATTAGATGGGATTTCATTTGTTTAATTCCTGTTAAGAT
This sequence comes from Aselliscus stoliczkanus, assembly GCA_033961575.1. Classification (NCBI taxonomy): domain Eukaryota; kingdom Metazoa; phylum Chordata; class Mammalia; order Chiroptera; family Hipposideridae; genus Aselliscus; species Aselliscus stoliczkanus. The sequence goes on from CM066729.1 coordinate 134,824,597, forward strand.
TCAAATTTCCCTGAGAAAGACAGCATAGTAGGTCTTATCACTCATTTACACTTTAGTGAGAAGCAGTTCACAGAATCCTTCCAGATGGCAGGCTCTGTTATCATGGCCACAATTTATTGAGTACCAACTATGTTCCCTCCACTGACTCAAGAGCTTCTCTTGCGTTATCTCATTTAATCCCCACAAACTCTGTGAGGTGGGTACTATTATTACCGCTTTTTTAAAGTGAGAGAACTGAGGTACCCAGGGTCTGCAAGCAGTGGAGCCAGGATTTGACCTTAAGAAGCCTGGTTCCAGAGCCTATACTGCTTATCACTCCACTGAGATAACCCCTAACACTCTTTAGTTTACAAATGTATTCAGTGGACTCACATACATCATTTGGACTTCCATAAAACTCAGCAAGGCTGTTAGCATGATCATAATCGTTTTATATAGAAGAATGGTGAGGAGGTTAAGTTCAGTCAACAGGTGAGTGGAAGATCCAGGATTTATATCCAGTCTTCCCACTTGAGATCAGCTCCTACCTGGACCCCATATGGAGGAGGAGCCCATATAGTGGAGGAGCCTTGCATCAGCTCACTGGTGTCCTGGGGACAGAGGGAGAGGGAGAGAGGACAATGGGCATGGAAGCTGGGAGCTCCCGGAACAAATTTGCCCCTTCCTCCCTTTTTCCTGCTCTCCTCCTTCCCTCCTCTTCCTTCTTTACCTCCTTCTACTCATTCATTCAGCCACCTGAGCGCCTAGAAAGAGTGACAGTTGTGGGTAAGCAATGGCCAAAACAAGCAACCCTTGTGTCCTCATAGAGCTGACATTTTTATTAACTAACTAATTAAAAAACACTGGCAGTTTCTTGAGTGTTTGTGGTGAGCGAGGTGCTATGCTGAGTGCTGAACATGCACCATCCTCATACCCTCTTTTGCAGATAGGGGATTGACTGGGCCTTCAGAAGAGCTAAGAGCGTTAACTCCTGTAATAACCACTAGGCTGGACTGCCTGCCTTTTTTTTTTTTTAAGATATTTTTGTTTGTTTGTTTTTATTGGGGAACAGTGTGTTTTTCCAGGACACATCAGCTCCAAGTCAAGTAGTTGTTTCAATCTAGTTGTGGAGGGCACAGCTTAGTGGCCCATATGGGGATCGAACTGGCAACCCTTGGTGTTATGGGCACTGCACTCTAACCACTTGAGCTAACCGGCTGCCCCCCTTTTGGGGTTTTAATGAAGATTCAGTGGATGCTTATGGGGCAACACACACACACACACACACACACACACACACACACACACACACACAGCCCTGGCTCACCAGCACCAGAGGTGGCCATCTTGGCTGTTTCCAGCACCTTCTCTATCACTGGGAGCCAGGCCCCATCCCCAACAGGAAGCTGAGTGGGGAAAGGCCATCTCCCAAGGCAGAGACAGGCTGGCACACTTCAGGCCCCTGGATGGAAACTCCCAGGGAAATTGAATGAGAATGATCTAACCAGAGATCCCAGAAGGAGAGCTCAACTGTTCTTCATAGGCAGGCCCTCAGCATGGCTTTCTGGTGCCTCAGTTTCCTCTTCTGTAAGTTCACCTGCTCACAAGCTGTGTCTGAACTATTATCCATCAGAATCTTCATAGAACCAACTGATGCTTCATCCTCCCCACTTTCTGACCTGATTATTTTCCAGGACCTTCATAGGGATTATGTTTCCCTCTTTGCAGATGTGCAAATGAGGCTCAGAGAGCCTGACCCACAGCCACATAAAGGTATTAGACATGCAGTGAGAACCCACCCAGGTCTTGAATCTATTAAGCATTAAAATGGATGTCAGAATCTGAGCTATGCCCGAGAGATATGGCAATGAGCAAGATAAACTCATCCTACCTCTAGGAGTGCCAATTCTGGTGTGTGTGTGTGGTGGGGCGGGGATGGGGGTGGGGGGAGGGGGCTTAACAGACAAGAGAGGAAATGTTGGAACTGTGGGCAGGACAAGGTCACAAGAGCTAAAAGATTTTTGACCAGGCAGAAGACAGAGGTCTGTTAGGTGATGTCTCAGCCCTTGCATTTAGGAAGACCCAGCAGAGCAAAGATTTGGAGGTGGGGAATTGAAGTGCGGAAGGCTGGGGTCCAAAACCTGTAGTCCTGGCTCATGTGGAATGCTGACTGGGAGAGGGAGTTGGAGCACTCCCACCCTCAAAAATGCCCGGACCAGGGTCGGCAGAGTGGCGCATTGGTTAAGAGCTGGCTTGGGACGCCAGCAGCCCCGGTTTGGATCCCACATATGAGGGCCAGTGACACTGCCCTCTACAGCTAAGATGGTGAACAACAGCTCCACCTGGAGCTGGGCTGCGAACCCTGGCGACGGTGTAGGCTGCAGCCCCTGCTGCAGTGTGCTGCCATTGGCTACAGTGAGCGGCTGGCAGCCAGCATAAGCTGCCAGTAGCCACGGTGAGTGACCATCCAGAGGCCAGGGATCAATCTGCCTCATCTGGGAAGAGCGCAATGATGATACCAACATGGGCCAGTGAAGCAACGTCCTCTGCAACTAGACTGAAGAACAAAAGGACAGCAACTTGTCTGTTCCCCTTCCCTGATTCCCCAATGCTGTTCCCCTCCCCCAATTCCCCAATAAAAATATCTTTAAAAAAAAATATCCAGACCAGCTCACTTTCAGCCTCTGCCTGCTGCCTCTCAGACCGTGTTCTGCCTGCCTGGAGTTTCCACCCCAAAAGTTTCCTTGTCTTGGGTGGTTTCCAGCCCCACCTGCTTTCCTGGAGCCCTATTCATCCTTCACTCCTGCCAGGCATATACCAGTATCACCCTGAGTAACTCCAGGGACCCAGGGTGACCTCACCTGCTCCTGATTCAGTTTGACTCACCCTCTCCATTTCTTTAAGGAGGCTCTTGGTCATTCCTATCTCATGCTCAGGTACTTAGGGCCTTTGGGAGCGGCACATCCCCCTCCCCACTCCAGTTGATGAGGTCTGTGTCATGCAGGAAAAGTAGGGGAGCCCTGAGGAGGGAGCCCTCATCCACCCAGGATTAACTCCCTCGCTCTACTTACTTCAGACATCTTCTTTCCAGTGATCATGAATATTCTTTGGTCTACTCTTCTGCTCGTAGCAGGAAAAGAACGTTATCTAAGAGGAATAGGGCTACTTGATCATTTACTCTGAGCTGGACATTCTGTAGGCATCATCAGAGCCTCACAGCATTTAGTTATTGGTTTTCATTTTTCAGATGAGGAGGCTGACCCTCAGAGAGGGGACTTGACTTGTCTAAGATGACACAGCAAGGAATTGTACCCACCAAGCTTGAGCCTGCTCAGATCCAGCCTCATGCACCCCCAGGATCCCCTGTGGTGGTGTAGGAGGGGATAGAAACTCTGAGAGGAGCTCTGAGGGCCATCACTGCCTTGGTTAGAGGAAGCCCAGACCAAAAAACACCCATAGGAGACGCTTCCCTTATGAGTGGGCCAGGCCTGTGCTGCTTGGTGGGAGTCACAGAGGGTCACCCCACCTTAGTTGGGCCCAGGCCTGCTCCTTCAGCTTTCCCTGCCTTTCCCTCTCACAGCTGGTCCCCAGTCTCCTCCAGATCCCTCCCATCCTACCTGCACACCAGATGAACGCGTACAACCTGGAGCTGTACTGGGTCATACAGTGGCCACCAGCCGTGTGTGGCTATTGAGCACTTGAAATGTTGACTAATGCAGCTGAGGAACTGAATTTTAGGTTTCATTTCATTTTAATCAATTTACATTTAAGTCTTAAAATTGATAATGTACTTACTGGAAAACATTTAGGTGTGGAACAACTTGGGTATGTGAATCTACTTTTTCAACTGCAAATTTTATGATGAAACTTCAGCAAGTGTTGTAAGTGTAAACTAGACACCTGATTTTGAACACTTAGTAAAGTAAAATGTAAATGTTTCATTCATATTTTTATATTGGTTACATGTTAAAATGACAATATTTCAACATGTAAGATTAAATAAAATATATTATTAAAATTAATTCCACCTGATTTTTTTTTAATGCAGCTACTAGAAAATTTTTCAATTACTTAAGTGGCTCATATTATATTTCTATCAGACAGTGCCAGCCTAGAGGTTAAATGTGTGGGTTCAAATCCTGGCTCTGTGTGTCCTTGAACAACTTAATCAACCTCTCTGGACCTCAATGTCCTCACCTATAAGACAGGGGTAACAATAGCACCACCCTCATAGAGTTGTTCAGAGGAACAAATGTGATAATGTTTGTAAAGCACTTAGCACAGTGCCTGGCATATAACAGTGCTCAGGAAAAAAAAAGTATTATAGGTTTTTTTTATTGTAACACTCCAAGTGCAGTTCAATTAAACAGTATTTATTGAGGGTCTGCTAAGTGCCAGGCTCTGGGGATTCAATGGAGACAAGCCCCACCACTGCCTCTGCTCTCGCAGAACTTCCATCAGCTAGGAGGGAGGCAGCCACTAAAAGCAGCAGGGTAAGTGCAGGTGGTGGTAAGTGCTGGAGAGAAAATGAAACTTGGAGGGTTGCTAGAGAGTGGTTCAAGGCTACTTTAGCAGGAGTAGCCAGGGAAGGCTTCCCTGTGGAGCGGGGGACATTTGAGCTAAACCTGACCATTGTGGAACCAACCAGGCGAGGCTCTGAGGGGAAGGGTTTTCCCAGTGGAAGGAACAGCTAGTGCAGAGACCATAGAGCAAGCCCCCGCCTCGGCTGTCTGTATTGCACAATCTGCTTCACCAAATTTTCCACCTACTGCATCCAACTTTCTCCTGGCCACTGCACTCACTGTCCCTGTATTCATGGCAACCTCTGTAAAGCTGGTCCACATTGTCCCCCTTCTCATCTGTTCTGCACCCTCCTGCCTGCCTTCAAAAACACCCTCCTCCATTGCCTCTCCAGCTCAGGTCCCCTGTTCTAGGAAATTTCCTCTCATGGTTTCTGTCCCTGCTGGTCTCTCTCTGAGGGTCCTTCTAGACTGAACACTTGTTCTACACCACCCTGGTTCCCACCCACCCCCCTTCATCTTTCTAGGTCAGCTGTGCCTTTCCAACACACTTGCCCCCTTTCCTAGGGCAGGAACGACAGCCAGAACCAGGTCTTACACGCTTCCCCAGCACAGAGCGGAGCCGTTCAACAACATCTATGGATTGCCAGATCCCTGCTCTGAGAGGCATGTCTGCCCAGGCAGAGTGGAAAATCCCTGCCTGAAGGAAGGGCCATGGAAATTTCTTCTTAACGTTCTCTTTCCAGACTTGGACTCGCCCCAGAAAGCATTCAAGCATTTGCCCAGTGACCTGCAAGACGGCTCTGTTCTTCCTCTTCCACCCCCACCTCAGGCTTGAACCCACGGAGCAGTGATGCGCGGGCAAGGCTGGGGAAAATGTGCAGTGGCAGCAGCTGCCAGCTGAGCTCTGCCTCAGAGGGTGGTTCTGGGTGCTGTTCTTCAGTCCCACCCCCTCAGTTCAAAGCTGAAGACACATGGTTCAGTGGCAAAATCATACTAGACTACTGGCCTCCCCACTCCCAGGCCCAGCTCCTTCCAGTGCTCCGTGTGTCTTGGTGTCCTCATCTGTAAAATGGGAATAATAATAATATCTACTTCATGGGATTGCTGATATGTTAAATGAGTTAAAGAGGTGAAACAATCTAAGTATGAGCTTTGTATCCTCTTCAGCCCTGAGCCTGTCCTTCCTTATAGGCCCCTGGTGGAGTGTGCTGTTAGCATTCTGTGGGCGGCTGACCTCTGGAGGAGGAGCTTGAAGGAGGGTTTGAAGTCACAGAGAGGGGCAGGTTCCAATGAGGCCTGCCCCTGGCTTGTCTATGGATTGTAGCCATAGCATGTCTGGCCCATATTTGTTCTGCTGTTTTTAAAATGGACATAGAAAAATAAATAAATAATAAAATGTACGTAGATGCAATTACGTTGAATAAAATACAAATTCATTTAACATTGTTACTGGCGTCACATTTTTCTTATATATTCACTCCTCCAGTGATACCAAATGCCAACTAAAATTTTTGACGATTCAAAATGGGTTGAGAGTCCCTGGGACAGGTGCTCCTGCCTGGGCCCTTCTCCCATGGGGAACCCATGCTCCTTTCCTGTCCTCTGAGACGTGCCAGACAAAATCAGCTCGACTACTCTGTCCCTAACCCTCAGACTACCCCCAGAGGTCTCCAACAGGGAATCTGAACACTTTGAGGGAACCCAAGTGAGAGCATGAGAGCTGCCCTCACGTCTTTTCGGGCTGAAGTCTCATTCTTCCTCCTTTGGGAACCCGTCCTTACTCTGCCTAGCTGATACCTCTCTCCCCTCCAGCTTCCTAGAACATATAGAATACTACAAACCCACAGCCTTCATCTGGCCCTTCACCACTTACCACCTGTAGGTATAGGTGCAGTGGGACTTGACTGTTGGGATAATTTGAACTTGGACTGGAATATACAAAGGCATAAAAATGCTTGGAAGTTTGCTCTGTTGGTGGGAATGTAAAATGGTGCAGCTGCTGTGGAAAACAGTATAGTGGTTCCTCAAAGCATTAAAAATAGAATTATTATATGATACAGCAATTCCACTTCTGGAATTAAAAAGAAGTAAAAGCAGGTCTTGAAGAGTTATTTGTACACCCATGTTCATAACAGTATTATTCACAAAAGCAAAAAGATGGACGCCATCCAAGTATCTATTGATGGATGAATGGATAACCAAAATGTGGTCTATACATGCAGGGGAATGTCATTCAACCTTAAAAAGCAAGGAAATTCTGACACATGGATGAACCTTAAAGATATTGTGCTAAGTAAGCCAGGCACAATAAGACAAATGCTGTATGATTTCACTTTTATGAGGTACTTAGAGTAGTGAAATTCACAGAGACACAAAATAAAATGGTTGCCAGGGGCTGAAGGGAGAGGGAAATGGGTATAGTTTCAGTTTTGCAAGATGAAAGTTCTGGAGATAAGTTGTACAACAATGAGAATATGTTTAATAATAGTGAACTGTATACTTAAAAATGGTTAGGATAGTAAATTGTATGTTATATATTTTACCACAATTAAAAAATTTAAAAAAAAAGCATTTGGAGGTGGCCCCAAAGGGCTTCTCCAGGAGATGGCAGATTTGAGAGGTCACAGTCCTTTCCATGCTTCCTGTCTTCCACACATGTTCTTTAGTGTTTGCTAAAGGCCAGGCTCTGTTCGAGATACACAAAAAATGTGGGCTGACATTGGCATAGACAGATGATAAATAAATTTGATCTAAAATGTTCATGGCTTTCGTTTTGCTTTTTTCTTTATCTTTCCTTTTACCATATTTATCATATTTATTTTCATGTGGTTTTTTTTTTGAGGGCAGTGTCACTGGCCCTCATATGTGGGACCCGAACCGGGGCCACTGGCTTCCCAAGCCAGCGCTTAACCACCATGCCACTTGGCCAGCCCAATTTTCATGTGGTTTTAAAACTACTATATTTAATTATGGAGCCATAATTTATATTTTAAAATTTCCAGAGCTTATTATATATTTTATGTGGGTTAAAACATTTTTTAATCAAGGTATAATTTGCATACAGGAAAATGAACCCTTTTTAGGTGTACAATTCTATGACTTTTGTAAACGTATATTTAAAAAAAAACTTTATTGATATAATTTACATACCATAAATTTCATCTTTAGAAGTGTATAATTCTTGGGCCGGCCGAGTGGCGCATTGGTTAAGCGCTGGTTTTGGGATGCCAGCGGCCCCGGTTCGGATCCCACATGAGGGCCAGTGACACTGCCCTCTACAGCTAACAACAGCTCCACCTGGAGCTGGGCTGCATGAGCCCCGGTGATGGTGTGGGCTGCAACCCCTGCTGCAGGGGGCTACCATAGGCTACAGTGAGTGGCCCGCAGCCAGCGTGAGCGGCTGGCAGCCAAGCGTGAGAGCTGCCAATAGCCGCGGTGAGCAACATCCAGAGGCCAGCCACCGATCTGCCTCATCCGGGAAGAGCGCAATGACGATACCAACAGTGAAGCAACATCCTCCGCAACTAAACTGAAGAACAAAAAGACAGCAACTTGTCTGTTCCCCTTCCCCAATTCCCCAACGCTGTTCCCCTCCAGCAATTCCCCAATAAAATCTTTATAAAAAAAAAAAAAAAAAGAAAAAAAGAAGTGTATAATTCAATGGTTTTTAGTATATTTACAGAGTTTTGCAACCATTGCCACAATCAATTTTAGAATATTTTCATCACATCATCCCTAAAAGAAACTGTACCCATTAGTAATCTCCCCCAGCACCCCAGGCCTAATCAACCACTAATCTACTTTATCTCTATGATTTGCCCTTTCTGGACATTTCATATAAATGGAATCATACAATAGGTTGTCTTTTGTGACTTCCCTCTTTCACTTAGAATAATGTTTTTGAGGGCCTTCATGTTGAAGCATGTATCAATGCTTCATTTCTTTTTATTGATGAATAATATTCATATATATACATATATATATATACATATCTCGCATATTGTTTATCCATTTATCTGTTGATGGACATTTGAATTGTTTCTATTTTCAAATTATGAGTAATGCTGCTATGAACATTTGTGTACGAGTTTTACGTGGACCTATTTTTATTTTTCTTGGGTATATACCTAGAAGTGAAATTGCTGGGTCATATAGTAACTCTATATTTAATATTATGAGGAACTGCCAACCTGTTTTCCAAAGTGACTACACCATTTACCATCCCTCCAGCAATGTATGAGGATCCCACTTTCTCCACATTGTTGCCAATACTTGATATTATGTGTCTTTTTGATTATAGCTATGCTGGTGGTTTGAAATAGTATCTCATTAAAAGTTGATTTACATTCCCCTAATGACAAATAATGTTAAACATCTTTTGATGAATGGCTTATAGGTCATTGGTACATCTTTGGAGAAATGTCTATTCAGGTCCTTTGCTAATTTTTTAATGGAGTTATGAGTTCTTTATACATTCTAGATGCAAATCATTTATCAATACATGATTTGCAAAATATTTTCTTTCAGTCTGTGGGTTGTCCTTTTACTCTCTTGATTGTGTTCTTTGAAGCATAAATGTCTTTAATTTTTATAAAGTCCAGCTTGTTGATCTTCTCTTTCATCACTTGCACTTTGGGTGTCATATCTAAAAATCATTGCCTGGGCCGGCCGAGTGGCACATGGGTTAAGCACTGGCTTGGAAAGCCAGCTGCCCCGGTTCGGGTCCCACATATGAGGGCCAGTGACACTGCCCTCAAAAAAAAAAAAAAAAACAAAAAAAAACACATAAAAATCATTGCTTAATCCAAGTTCATGAAGATTAACTCTTATATTTTCTTCTAAGAGTTTTATAGTTTAACTCTTCCATTTAGGTCTGTGATCCACTTTGAGTTCATTTTTGTGTACATATACTTTTTAAAAAATTCATGTATTGAGGTATAATTTATATTCAATAAAATTTACCAGTTTTAAGTATACCGTTTAATTAGTTTTATCTTGTATATCTTATATACGGTTTTTTGTGTTTTTTTTTAAGGCAGTGTCACTGACCCTCACATGTGGGACCCGAACCGGGGCCACTGGCCTCCCAAGCCAGCGCCCAACCACCGTGCCACTCAGCCGGTCCTCTTATATACTTTTAATCATTCTATGTTTTCAATAGATATTTTTCTCCTGGCAAGTTAAGGATAGGGAAAACTGAGTGTGTGCCCATTTTCTCTCCTCTTTATGCCCCACAGTTTTGCTTATAAATGTGAGAGAGAATCAACTTCTTTTTTTTTTTTTTTTTAAAGATTTTATTGGGGAATTGGCGGAGGGGAACAGCGTTGGGGAATCAGGGAAGGGGAACAGACAAGTTGCCGTCTTCTTGTTCTTCAGTTTTTAGTTGCGGAGGATGTTGCGTCACTGTTGGTATAGTCATTGTGCTCTTCCTGGATGAGGCAGATGGGTCGCTGGCCTCTGGATGTCGCTCACCGCGGCTATTGGCAGCTCACGCTTGGCTGCCAGCCGCTCACGCTGGCTGCGGGCCACTCACTGTAGCCCACGGCAGCCCACTGCAGCAGGGGCTGCAGCCCACACCATCACCGGGGCTCGCACAGCCCAGCTCCAGGTGGAGCTGTTGTTAGCTGTAGAGGGCAGTGTCACTGGCCCTCACGTGGGATCTGAACCAGGGCCGCTGGCATCCCAAAACCAGCGCTTAACCAATGCGCCACTCGGCCGGCCTGAGAATCAACTTCTTAAGGGTTCCCCCTTACTTTGGCTTTCTCTTGTAACCCATCGACCCGTTTAATTATATATAGGTTGAATGAATAATGCAGTAATCCAGTTACAGTCCTTCAGTATCTACCTTCAGAGCCGTCAGCACCACATGGCCACAGATATTGACATGCATCTGCCCATAGTTGAGATTGAGATGGAAGACTCTACAGCATGGATGTGTCTGGGTTTACTGGGCTATTTTCTAATTTGTGATTCCTTTATAAACAGCCCCCCTTTCAGGATAATTACAAAGTCTTGTAATAATCTATCAATTTGGCCTGGTTTCTGTGCCTCATGTTTCCTCAGCCTTCTGCTGGGCTGCCCCAGCACCAGCTGGCCACCTTTGGCAGCAAAAGCAGGATGTGGCTGACCTGGACACCCTGAGCTGGGAAACCAGGAGTGCTCAGGGGGTTGAGTGGAGGGCCCAGAAGGTGAGAGGCCACATGGTCCATCTTAGCCCTGCCGCCCTGCTCACTGAACCACTCTGGGCCTTTGCATTTCCTTCTGAACCACAAGGTAGAATTCAGGGAACCTTATATAGGGTGCTTAGTATGTTCCAGACTTAGAAGAATACAGCTTAGTAGTGAAGCTGCCTGATACATTGCCCCCAATTGGTATTTTGTACAGGAATTTACTAAGGTTATATGTTGACATGATTGTTGTTAAGATGGTGACTTCTGAAAAGATGTTAAAGGAAAGCGGGACCAGAGGGGAAGAAAGTCAAAGGTGGTCCCTATTATGCAGGGTGCTTTCTTCGCAGCCAGCTCTACCACACCTCAGGCCCCCCCCCCATCTCTTGCCCAGTCACTGGTTTCCTCACTATTATCCCCATTTTACAGATGAGGAAACTGAGAGTGACTTACTCAAGGTCATTGGCTAGGAAATGTCTGCACCAGGATTCAAACCCAGATTTCACTATCTCTACTACATGGTGGCCATAACCACAAGGACACTACTCTCTTTCAGGACCTCAGCCTTTAATGTTTTTCTACACCAGGCAGCAGGCATAACACAACAACGAAGTGTTCCTCCCCTACCCTCCTCTCTCCTTAACCTGAGAGTCTGAGGCTGGTGGGAGAAGCTTCTGTTGTCTGAGCCAGGGGAAAGGAGGATGATCAAGCTGTCAGACAGCCAGGCCTGAGGGGAACCCAGGGAGTCCCACAGAACTAGGTGGATACAAAACAAGTACATACAATGAGATCAGAGAACGGCTAAGTTTTCAACACTGCAATTGTGAAGGATGAGGCAAGGGGAGGCAGAAGAGAGTCATTAAAGGGCTGGAACTTGTTCTGGGTCTTAAAGGAAAGGCAAGCATTGTAGGCAAGACAGAGGACCCACATCCCTGGCAGAGGGCCCTGGAATGAGCAGAGTCAGGGGCTAGAGAAGTGGGCAGGCCACACTGGCCTGAACCAAAAGAAGCTGAGTGGTAGGGAGTGGTGGGTGGTCAGCCTGGAGAAAGTTAATAGGGCCTGATATCAAAGGTCTTAAGAGGCAGACAGTAGAATCTGACAATTGAGATCAGTTGCAGGTTCTAGAACAATCCTGATGAGAAGGGAAATAGAAATAAGGGAAGGACTCTTCCACAAAGGGAAGTAATCAATACAAATTTTTTTTTTTTTTCTAAAGACTCCACTGGGGAATTGGCGGAGGGGAACAGCGTTGGGGAACCGGGGAAGGGGAACAGACAAGTTGCTGTCTTTTTGTTCTTCAGTTTAGTTGCGGAGGATGTTGCCTCACTGCTGGCATCCTCACTGAGCTCCTCCCGGATGAGGCAGATCGGTCGCTGGCCCCCGGACGTCGCTCACCGCGGCTATTGGCAGCTCACTCTTGGCTGCCAGCCGCTCACGCTGGCTGCGGGCCACTCACTGTAGCCTTGGCAGCCCACTGCAGCAGGGGCTGCAGCCCACACCATCACCAGGGCTCGCACAGCCCAGCTCCAGGTGGAGCTGTTGTTAGCTGTAGAGGGCAGTGTCACTGGCCCTCATGTGGGATCCGAACCGGTGCCGCTGGCATCCCAAAACCAGCGCTTAACCAATGCGCCACTCGGCCGGCCCATCAATACAAATTTTATAGGTCAAATAGAACAATTTCTGAAAACTTTTTCCAAAGTTGGGTTTCAGTCCTAACAACAAAGGAACCTGCCTCGTCTTCTCTTCAAACATTGCCCCCATGTCTGGGGAAAGCTCTCTGCTGCATCTTAGGCGGCCTAAGGGCTTCCACCCAGGGACCTTCTGTCCTGCTTGTGGGGATTTTCAAGCCCTGTGAGGATGAGGAAAGCCCATCTGGCTTCAGGAGAGGGTGTCTCAGCTGAGCTTTCCTGGGAACGCAAGCTTTTCTCCAGCCACAGCCTGACCCTCTAAGAAAGGGAACCAAGTGTGTTCACTGCCTCCTGGTCCTGGAAGGGGGTTAATACTGTGCCATCCAGCCTCCAAACACCAACGAGACTCTGTTCTGGAGCTATACACAGCTGTTTTTCCTGCTCCTCTTTTGTGGCCAGGGAAGCATTGGTGCCAATCTCATCTCCTGGGGATTACTCTTCAGACACCACCCGAATGCTGAGCCTGCTTCCCTTCCAGCTCCCACCCTGAGGGGCTGAATGGACAAGGTCCAGCATGGTCAGAAGATGGTCATTCAAGAGCTTGGGCTTCTGTTTACTAATCTGTAGAACATTACAAACCCCTGCCTGACCCACCCCTCACAGGGTAGCTATTAGAAGGATGTGCTCAGAAAATGAGTGTGTGGGCTCTTCTAAAACTGCCCTGGGCACCTTCTTGTTTGCTATCACCATTTTAAAACCTAGTGCTAACCCAAGATCATTCATTTTGGGGAACAAGTCACTCAGTTCTACCAAAGAGATGCGAGTCTTCTAAACCATCCCAAAGTTCAAGACCCTGTGTCGGAATCCCTGATGAAAATGCACTCAGTCAGAATCTCCAGCAGTGTCTAGGGATCTGTGTTTTAACTGGGGGCACAAGAGATTTGACTACACAGTCAAGTGAAAAAAACTACTGTTTTACAGTAGGACAAACAAGGCCTATCTGGGACCAGGAAGAAAAACAAGGGAGAGAACTCTCCAAAGGCTTGTATGAGAGGACTGCCCAACAGTCATAGGGAAAAAGTAGGAAGGGCCTTGGCTTTCATCTGGCCCAACCCCAATTTTACTGAAAAGGAAATGGGACCCAGAGAGTGCAATGAGTCCAGGTCACCCAGGGCATTGATGAAGACACGCCTGCAACCCTCTCGCTTAAGCCCTCACTCCTCCTTCCTTCCTTCAACTCCATGTCCATGTGTCTATGTGTCGTACCTTCTGCCACCTGCCTGGGCCATCCCTCCCAGTGGCAGGTCATGCTCCTCTCTGAGACCTAGGTTCCTTGTCTAGTAAGAGGCTTGAAGAAAGTAGTCTTTTTCAAAATCCATTTCTTGGTGATCCTGCTATTTAGCTTTTTTATATCTGAAGATAAAATTTATAATTTTCATGACTGCAGAACAAGTAGAACTTGTTTCACAGAAAAAAAAAAAAAAAAAGAGTCCATTGCAGTCATTTCAGTGCCTGTAAGGACCTTGGGCTTAGGGCACCCTTTACCTGGACCTCCTAATCCAGGGCAGCCAGGTGAGCTCTCCCTACTGAGACTCTGGCTCTGTGGGAGGTCTGACTCACTTCTCACCTTCCACTGCTTCCTCCCCTCCCCCCCATCCCACAGCACCGTAGCCTCAGCCAGCAGAGCCAAGGGAGCCAGGATTCTTAGCAGAGATGGAACTCTGTCCACATACCTCCATAACCAATCTGGCAGGCAGCCCCGAAAAGGGACAGAGCAACACAGGTGGAACTGAACCTGACACCCACCTTTTACCAGCTCCCATCCCACTCCCTTTTATTTCCTGTAACTAATGAGAGACTCAACCATTTTAATAAACATTTTTTTATTAGAAAAGTAAAAAATATTGCATAGGTCTTAATACTTGAACATCAAGTGTATTCATGAACAGCGAGTATCTTCATGTAAACAGTTCTAGATGGAAGACCCAGATGGCACTCCTCTTGGGGAGGGGTTCCAGCCCCAACCCCAATCAGCCCCACCCCTCACAGATAAATTCTTCAGTACACAGCAGGGATGGGCCAAACGCAGCTCTCAGGTGTATTTTCTCTTCATGTGTCAAAGATCCCCCAAGTGATCCCAACACCCACCCCTTCCTACTCTTACATTCATGCGTCTGTAAGATAGCTGCCTAAACAGGTCAGTAGTGAAGCTCCTATCAAAACAAAAAAGATGCAAAATCAAAGACCACACATATTTGGCCCCTTCAGACCATGAGATATACACAAAACACCTCGATGATCTCCCCCCTCCCACCAGGGCCAGCTACCAGGAGCACACACCTGCTTGCAGAGGCCAGTGCAGCCCAGCTGCTGTCCTGGCTGTCATACCACTGTTGTCTTAACTGTCAGTAACAATAAAAATAATAAGGTACATGCTACATACACATCCAGCCAGAAGCCTGGTTGGCCCCTAAACCTTTGTTTCATGCTACAGTACTAGGGGGCATGCGTGTGCCCACAACGGGAAGCCACCTGCACACACCTCAGTGAGTTTCCCAGAAAACACTTTCCCCATCTCCTCAGGTGGCTGTGGTCAGTTAACTAAGGACAGGCATCAGTCCCTCAGCTCCTGCCTGCCAATGTCCACCCCAAAAGTTCAGTTGTCTCTGCCGTGGGGGCAGTACCAGCCCCCCCAGGCCCAAGTTCAACACTCTTCAATGAGCAGCTGTTCAGAGCTGTACAGCTTCTTTTTGATGACTCGGAAGCCAGTGCTCAGTGTTAGGGACTGGCTGAAGCCAGGGACGAAGGGAGAGTTGGCGGAACTAAACAGCCCCTGGATCTTGGGCCAGAGGCGTGAGTCCAGGCGCAGCACGAGGGTCAGCTGGAAAGTGGGCACCAGGCTGGGGTCCAGGGCCAGCTGGCCAACGCTGTGGCAGCTCTTGCCCTGTTCTACGCAGACATCCAGCAGCGCCCCCCGCAGGCCACACGGCTCGCTGTAGGCCAGGCGCAGTAGTTCTTTGCCCACCTGGCTCACCAGCTGGCCGGGCATCAGCAGGCGCGCGGGGCGCCGCGAGCCCAGCCGCGCCTGGGCCAGGCTCTCCTGCAGCAGCTGCATCAGGTTGGCACACAGGTGCTCGTCCTCAGGGTCGCTGAGCAGCTCGAAGTCGGGCAGGGACACCCCATCCAGGTATGCGCAGTCTGGAAGAGAGAGCACACAAGGGAGGGTGTAAGAGCAGCTCCAAAAGGGAAAGAGGCTGTTTTGCTAAGAAGCCAACACTCTTTCCCACGCCGTGCCTCAGTTTCCGCCCCACACTCCTGCTTTACACTCCAATCCCCCTCCCTTCACCCCTCCGCAATCTGGGTTCTGACGGGATAGGAAGCCAAGGTGGTTTTGACTCCTTCCAGCGCGGCGCTCCTCTCACCTCCCCGGTCCCTGAGTCGCGTTCGGCCCCAGTCCACCGCTTACCTTCCTCCGGCCCAAAGCCACTGTTGCTGCTATCCAGGGACTCGCAGTCCGAGCTCTCCAGGCTCGCGCAGCGGCCGAGGCCCTCTTCTCGGGCCGCCGACCCCCAGGCTGAGCGCGGCGGCTGATCTGGGGTGGGGGTTCGGGACGAGGAGGAGGACGACGAGAAGCGATCCCAAAGACTAGGCATGGTGAGGACCGACACTAGGACGTTTGCAGAGGACCTCAGGGTGCGAGAGCGCAAGAAGACGCTGTAAGACAAGAGAAGAGGGGTACCAACCTGGCGTCAGTCTGGTGGCTGGACAAGACTGCGAACGCTAGGACGCGTACCGCGGAGGCCTCCCTGCGCAGGGATCAGCACAACAGAAAGGACACTCACCAGTTAGCGCGGTCAGCGAGAACTGCTGGGACAAGTGCCGCTTGAATGGGTGCGCGAACTGGTGCCAACCCTCGAGCGCTGCCCAGACTTGTCCCTTCTACCCACCCACACCTCCCCCTGGGCCTGCCGCGGTCCTCAGCACCAGCGCGGTGAGACCTATAAGGACTAGTGCGGAGAAACCACGCCCCCTTAGCGCCACAGCCCAATCCAGACCCGGGAGTGTGGCCCGCCTTGGCCAATGGGCTCCGGGCGCACGTTCGCAACGTTCTCTCCTGCCCGGTGACAGCGGTCTAGCCCCGCCCCCGTTGAACCCCAGAACGCTCCCTGCCGAACCCCAGCCGTGGCCACGCCCCCTTTCTGGAAGGGATCCGCCGCGGCTGCTGCTGCCAAGGTCCCGGAGGGCGCTCGCGGCAGGGGAGGATCAAGGAAAGACTTGTTTATTATAGGGTCGTGTTGCTGGGGGAGGGGGTAGCCCATGACCGCGCGGGGGGAGAGGCCCGGGAACTTGAGGGGGCTGTGGGCAGAGAAAACGGTCGCCTCCAGCGTCTGGGAGCCTGCGAGCTAAGGGCACAACTGGTCGCACGGAGCAAACGTTAAGCCTGCGGTCCCTCGCACATGTACCACATACTAATCCTGGCCTACGAAGGGTCTGGAATGGGGATTGGGGTCCAAAGACACTGCGCTCTACATTCCCAGGGGATGAGTTAATGAGGGGGTGGGCGCCCCCATATGCACCTGGCCCCCAAATTGTGTCCGCTCCCATCTCCCAACTGCTCCCCAGGGGAAGGTTTGGGAGGATGGTTAGAGGAGTGTCGATGGACTTGGGTTCCTAGTGCCTGGTCCTGGAGGCTGAGAACAGGGATCCACAACCAATGGGCACACTGACCCAACCGCCGTCCCTACAGACGTCCGCCTTGCGTTGGGGACTCGGGCCGCCACGGCCGACTGCTCCCGGGCGTCCGCCGGGTCCTAGCGCCCCTTTACCAAAGGCTTTGTGTAAAAGACTGGGTTGCATCAGGACCGAGAACCTAGATCTCCGGAAAAGCCCGGGAGTGCAATGGCCATCCTCTGTTTCGTCATTCAGGCGGGGCCACAGGAAATCTGGCCTGATGGCGGTGCTCGGAGACAGACAGTGATTACTGAGGATGGGAGGAGGTTTGGACGGACTCGAACTTTATTTCTCGAAACGTTTATCAATCTGGGACGAGGGATCCTGATGGAAGGGGAAATCAAACTTACATCAGATGCTCCCGCCCCGGGGTGGGCAGGAGCCTAACCAAATCCGACAGGTGGGCCTCGCTGCCTCGGGGCAGGATTGCAGCAGTGACTGATGACTTGCTGGAGAGGTCGGGCCACTGCCATCCCCACCCCCAACACCATTAAAAAAAAAAAAAAAAAAAAAAAAGGCTGACTCTTGGGCCATCCAGGCAAATAGAGAATTATAACTGGAAAGGACCCAGAATTCAAGCCCTGCACCCCACCTCCATTTTTTCAGATGGGAAACCACCTCTGGAGACAAATTTATGGATAAAAAATAAATTAGGGGACTCAGATTAGGAGATATCTTAAAGACTGCAGAAGAATAAAATAAATTCAGGGCTTTCAAGGCCTGAACACCAGCTTTATTCTATTCTCCAAACTCCTGTCACTTGCTGGGAGCCTTAAGACACCAGTTCAGAGTAGTTAAGTGAAGTGCATGGAGGGCTGGAGATAGATGACATCCTCTTGAGATCACCCTGTACTGAAGTGGGAAGAAGGGAGTTGGGGTATGGGTGTGTCTTTCTGTCACCCAAGAAAGAAGATCAGGGAATTAATCCATTAGAGGACTGGGCCGGGGACACCTGAGACAGCAGGAGATAGACTTCAGGGATTTTTCTTCTCTCTCTCTCTCTGGCAGAAAAAAAAAAAAAAGGAATTATTTCAGAAAACTGTGGAACACTAAGAAAAATAGAGATTGTTTTAAAAAGTGGATCTTCATAAGCAAAATAATTTGGAGCCAGTTTGGTAAGGTCAATTACTAGAAATCATTCATTCATTCATTTTCATTCATTCATTCATTCATTCATTCAATATACACCATCATGGAAGCAGTGTGCTAAGCACCTTTTTTCATTCATTGTCTCATTCTGTGAATAAAACAGCTTTTCCCACATGGGAAGGACTGTTAATGGGCACTAAGTAATTTTGTTTCTTTTCAAAAATCCATAAAGGTTGTTGTCTCATTGTGTTTTTAAAAAATGGTGAAAAAAAAGGCACAGTCTTCACCCTGGAGCATTTTCCCCAAAATAGAAGGGAGTGGGCTACAGAGTCAAAAACCACCTGCAAGGAGGCCTGGCTAAAGCCTGCAGCGGTGGGGAGAGAGCTCTAAATGGCTTCCGCAATGACACTTTTCACCCCTGTGGAGAAGGGGACAAAGCCCAATACCATTGTCTGCCAGGACAACAGTTGGACCTGGGGAATTTCTTAACTTGTTAGCCCCTCTGAGGAGTCAGGGTGAAGGGTCTTGGTTCATCCTGTGAGGAGAAAAGTAGGATCCCTTCCACCTGAATATGTAAAAACTTTGTTACTACCCTTCCCTGTATTGAAGCAAATGGGGTGGGGAACATCCAAAACATGGCGCTCCTGGGAGGAGGCAGCTCTATCTCCTGGCCTCTGAACCAGGCCTTTTCAGAGCCCTCAGAGAGCTATAAACATTGCATTTGGTATGTTTTCCTCCTCCTCCTCCTCCTCCTCCTCCTCCTCCTCCTCCTCCTCCTCCTCCTCCTCTTGGGCCTAGACTGGCTGCAAGTTCCCATCAGCAGCCTTGGAGATCCAGCTCTGTCATCCTTTCCTCTTGGAAGCCTTCCCCCACACCCCTATCACAACCCTCCAACCCATAGGTGCCAGTCCTCAGGTCATCCTTACACCCCGTGCATATCCCTGTTCATAATTGTTTTCACTTTTAATAATAATAATAATAATGATGATTGTTTCCACTTTCATCTTCCCACTGGACTATGAGCTTCTTGAAGATGGTGGTCAACTCTCCTTAACTTCCAGTGTCAGCACATAGGTTTGGTAAATACTCCCTGGGTGAATAAATGAATGAATGGATAAATGGATGGCTGGATAAAACAAGAAGAGAATTTTCCCATAATTGCAGACCTACAGCTGGATTCCCATCATCTAGGTGGGCCTTCAGAAGACCTTGATGTTGGTTCCAGCAGCTCACGAGCTGCCTTGGCTGCCTTCAGCTCTATGCAGGGTAGGGGGTGGATGGGGCTGGAGTGCAGCAGGATGGGATAGGGTGGAGTGGGTCAGGCCAGGCACACACACACACACACACACACACACACACACACACACACCACCTCAATGCCACCTTTCTATCTCCTTTCTTCCAAGTGCTGCTAAAAGTCTTGGATGTATCTAAACATATCCCTTCCTCCTCAGCTCAGTTCTGGAAGGGGGCTTCTAAGGCAACCTAGCTCTTCTGGTTGGAATATTGTCAGCAACCCTAGGAAGCTGGGGAGAGATGTGACATTGTACAGATGGTTGACTTGAGGGGAGTCTTTTAATGCAGTTAGTACTTTACCTTCAAGTGCCTCAAAATACTTTTAGAAATTTGTGATGAAACTCACACATAAAACTAACCATTTAAAAGTGAACAATTCAGTGGCACTTAGTGTATTCACAATGTTGTGCAACTACTACCTCAATCTAATTCTGAAACATCTTTATCATCCCAAAGGAGATCCTGAAACTCATCAAGCAGTCACTAACCTTAAAATACTTTTGAACTTTATATTCCCTTGTTGGAGGGAGTAAGGCTTCCCCTTTGCACAACTCCAGAGGGCATTAGAGTCTGTGCATTTACATATGTCTTCTGCAGGGCCGGCCGAGTGGTGCGGTGGTTAAGAGCTGGTTTCGGACGCCAGTGGCCCTGGTTTGGATCCCACATATGAGGGCCAGTGACACTGCTCTCTAAAAAGAAAAATACAAAACAAAAACATATGTCTTCTGCAGAATTGTGCTCCAGGCAGCACTGGTCACATAGACACAATGTGCAACATGGAATCTGTATCAAGACAACCCTGATGGGGAGACTGGATGAACTCTGAGCAGCAGTGAACTTAGTGTTATGTCTAAGGTGACTTAGGACCCTGGAGTTAGTAACCAGACTCCATGTCCCAATCTCTGTGGCCAGAGCCTTGACCATGCAGATGCTGCCTCTTCCTGGGCTCTGCTCCATTCCCGTGGGACCCGCTGCAGCCTGCAATTTAAAGTCAATGAGCACTCATGCCTGGCCACCTGCCCCTCCCTGTTCAGGCGGTTTCTGTCCTGTGCACCGGTTCCCAGGGCCTGAGTCTGGCGAGTTGCCACAGTCAAGTTTGGGGAGTTAAACCAGATCATGGGGGTGGGGGTGTGATTCTGGGAACCCCAGAATTCAGGATGGTAACCCCTGAAGGCCAGCCAGCTTGCCTGCAAGGCTCTGCTTGGGGCGTCTCCACAGCCCTCTGGAAACTTCTCAACAAGAGTGGAGGTGGCAGGAGGAGCCAGTGGGTAAGAGCGGTGGGGGAGGGTGAAGTGGTGGTAAGAGGTGGGACAAAGAAGCTAGCAGAGATGTTCCCAGGACTTCTGTGGCTTTTTTACTTGAAAAACAACTAACAGCTTGGTCAAAACAGCAAGATTATAAGTGCACCTGGTTTACTTGGAGTGCTGAGAAAGCTGTTGACAGCTCAGGGCTTCTGGTAGGATTTTCGTTGTGCTATTGGAGGTAGAATTTAAAACTCAGTGGGGAGTCTTTTTGCAAATGAAGCTACTTTTTGAAATGAAAATACTAACAATACATTGTATTGTGCAACCTTTCAAAGAAGCTTTTAAAATGTATTATCTACTTACACTCTGAGGAATGAATATAGTGCCACTCTACAGATTAGGAAATTGAGGCCCAGAGTGAGCCTTCCATCACTTGGGCTAACTGGAAATATGTGAGGAGCTTGTAAACCATAGATACTCATTCTTCCTAATCCCCATTCTGATTTGGTAGGTCTGGGTGGGGCCCTTTTGTACAAAAGCTCTTCAAGCTGTCCTGATGCTCTTCTTTACTTGGGATGTCTGCTGACCGCCCAGAAAGAAAGACAGGTTCTAGAAGGAATGCTGGATTGGCTCCCCAGCCTATCAAAGGGGCCTTCCTTTGGGTTGGGGGTGGGTTAAGGGCCTGTGAGATGGTATGCACCTGTGGAGACTTAGGCCCACATGTGATAATGGTGATCTCACCGCCCACCAGCTCTGCTGGGCTCCTAGGTTTCACAAGTTATTTCCTCTGGGGAGAGGGCAAGGGCAGTGGGAAGCCCACAAAGGGATGGCATGATAAACCACCATGAAAAAAGATGGGGGTTTCGAGAGCTAGGAGAGTAGCCTTAGGATCCTAACAGATCTTGAACCCCAGCCAGCCGCAGTTAAAAGCACAGAGGCCTACCAGCCTTCCACTGCTTCCCGTCTCGGTTCCCATGCAACCAGAGCGGTCAAGTAAGTTGTCCTAGGGACCTAGCCACGCTCGGAGGCACCACCTCTTTTCTCACTAACACCCCCCCCCCCCCCCCCCACCCGCGCGCGCGCGCGCGCGCGCACGCGCGCACACACACACACACACACACACACACACACACACTGCCTCTCAGGAAGAAATCCCATCTGTTCCAAGGCCAGCTTTCAGTCAGATTCCCAGGATCCCTCTCCCATCCTGGCTTCTGAACCCCTCTGAGGAAAGAAAACAGAGAAGTGGGGGCAGGAAGAGGCAACACTTCAGTTAGAGCCTGAAAGTTTAAGCTAAATGGCAAGCCCAGGCCATGAGGGGACCAGGAGTCAGCTGACCTGAATTCAGGCTATGTGGCCTCTAAAGGTGGGCAATGTTCTGGGCTTTGGCTGGAAGCAGCCTCTAGGAAGCATAACATGTCTTTGAAGTTCAGTATTTTTATTACAAATAATGCAATCTTGCATTCTATTTTTACATTTTTGTCTGTGTTAATTTTAGTGGGCAACTTCTAAATTACTAGTTAAAACTTAACTTTTACTTCAGTTAAATTAAGCTTTTAGTTAAAAAAATTTTAAACCCTTTTAATTAAAAATAAATAATACTAATAAGATACACTACAATTATCCTAGGGCTTCATGCAACGTTGGGATTTTCATACCCCGGTTTTGAAAACCCAGACACAGAAAATCTCAGGCCATTTCAACCTCCAAAGCATCATAGCAAAGGAAAGAGAAATCATGACGAGTTCCAGGGAGCTGCCTTGCTAAAAATCCCAGGCCTGGCCTATAAGGGGGCGGACCATCTGGAGGAGGCCTGCCAGGGAAGGTAGAAACAGACGTTCCAGTTCCAGCCCTTTCACTGTTCTTGCCTTTTGAGGGTTTCCAAATGCCGTATATCAAAGGGGGAGGCAGGGTCAGTGGGCTTTGTTCGTCAATTGGGGAATGGGTGGGGGAGGGGGGAATGACAAGGATAATCAGGAGTGGCTACAGTGTGCCTGAACAGCAAAAGGAGATCTTTTGTTTGTTTGGTTTCCAGAGAAGAAAGACCAGGAAGGCTGTCCAACCTCTGGGTACCCCAATGAGCTATGGTGAGTAGGGCTGGATTAGAGTGCTCAACAGAGTTGGTCCTTTCACTGGTCAGGATTTTTCAGTCAGTGGAATGAAACTTAACATCTTTTAATGTTAGGGCCAGCAGGCCTGGGAGAGCACCCCCCACCACCACCACCACCACACACACACACACACACACACACACAAACACCCCTCCACACTTTATGGACAAGGAACTGAGCTGGAGGGCTGTGAGCCCTATGAGGTGCCTATGATCTCACTCTCCCAGCAGTCAGGCCTCACTCAGTCCCCAGGAACTTCCTTTTCCCAGGCGTGCAACCATTTCCTCACCCCTCTACCAAGTCTCTAACCTCACTCAAAAGTGTGTTTTTTATCTCCAGTGCCCTTAGTAGCCAAAGGTTTGGGAAACTCAGGTTTATGCAAAAGGCAGCTTCCCAGGGTCTGCATCCCCCATTTTTCTAGAATTCCTTGGCTGAAAGGTGATGGGAGCTATTAGTTTCACCTGGCAACTTTGCCCCCTTCTCAGAAAGATTTTTGACCTTCCTGGAGCTCTTTATGGTTTAAAAATACTACCATATCCCTTTACTATTTTCATAACTCCATCAATAAAAATAGCTAGTGTTTGTGTAGTGTAGGCAGACCAGGCCTCATCAGTATCATTTTACAGGTAAGAAAACTGAGGCTCAGATAAGTCACTTGCCTAAGGTCACATGCCAGTCAGCAGGCTGGAGCGGTGACTCTGAATCTAGGCTCATTTCCTTGATTCCAAACCACTGCCTCTCTTAGTTGTGAGCCAAAAGGACTCTGCGGCTGGAAAGGGGGTTAGTACACGTTGGGGAGTGGTAGTGTGAAAGAGGTGGAGTGAGCATCCAGAGTCGTTGACAAAAAACTTTCTCTCCTGGGTCGGTCCTTGTTTGATCTGATAAGGTCCTTCCTCCCCCCTACAGAATTAAGCAGGGCCGGACAGTGCTGACTCAGTGGTAAGGCAGCCCAAGGGGTTTCCCTTAGCTGGACACCCACAAGCCCAGAAATGACAGTGATTCTGTTACCATATTTCCCCCGCTCCAGGTATCTGAGAGCTCTGCTCTCCTCTCAGAAGGCCAGTTTGGGAAATGGTGCTCCAAAAGAGGGACCTTTCTCTGTCCCCAATTGTCCCATTTGTAACCCACAAAAGGCAGACCTCGGCATAGGGATCCAGGAGCCACTGCTGAGTCTTTGTTTTACTCAAAAAACAAACGCAGAGAGAAACACACACAAAAAATTTCTAGATTTCTGGATTCTACTTTGGGAAAAATGTACAGGAGAGCAGAACGGACTTCCCCATGGTCTGCAGTGGGGCCAGCTGGGATAGGGGAAGGGAAGACCCCCTGTTCCCTCTCCCCATCCTCCTCCACCCCTTCCCCGCTGAGGTGCGACCTCAGGGGAGCCCGGCTGTCGAGGTGACAGATGCCGAGCAGCTGACTTGGGGGGGAATCTGTCTCCGCGGACCCCCTATGGTGGGGGAAGGGTAGTGGGAACGTGACCTGGAGAACGTTTGTCTGGGAACAAGAGGATGGAGGGTGAGTGGAACGGAGAAGGGCGGGCCTGCTCTGGCCCCGCCCACTCCTGGGAGGAAGGCGACTCCTCCCACCGTCCGGGAGGAAGGCAGTGGGACGAAGAGATGCTGAGCTCAGCACTTCAGTCGCCGGGCTGCTGGGTGGGGGCAGGGCGGAGGGGCCGGCGCCTTTCTGGTGAAGGCAGAAGAAGGGGAAGAGGGGGAGGGAAAGAGAGGCTGCTGAGTCTCTCGTAACCCTGAGGCTGTAACTCTCCTGGGACCGAGTCTGCTAACAAAGCAGTCTCTGTTGGGGTGGGGGAGGCCTCCTGGGTGCACGCAAAACCTTATGGGGGTGGGCGGGGGAGTGTCTGTGAGTCACTACCCTAAACCTTGACTTAGCCTCAAGAACCCACGTCAGAGAGGGCAAGCCCTCGTGCCCTCTGACCCTGGATTTGCCTGATGGAGGGAGTGCAGGGAATTGTGCCTGCTGCGGTAGGGCTCTCTGCCAGAAATGCCCAGGCCATCTCCAGCTAGTGCAGGAAGGGCCTTCTATTGTATTTAAGACAACCTTGAAAAAAGCAGGGAAGCTCAGCCTGCAAGGGGAAGGAAGAAAACCCTTTGTACCCACTTGGCACAAATGGTTACCCAGGCCAAATGGGTGGGTGGCTATTTTTGAGTTGACCTACATACCTATTTACCTCGTTATCTTTATATTATCACACATGGTTATTATGGGAGCTTTTCTTCAGCACTTGATGCAGTTGCTGCATTTGCTGAGGGCTGCACAATGAGGCATGTTGCCTCACTAGCCCAGGAAGTTTTAAGAGTCTCTGGCCCTGCTAAGATGGACATCAATAGGCTTGCAGAAGCTTCACCAAGCTCTTTTCCCAAAGAACAGGATCCTCACCCTGATGCACCAACTCCAGAATTGGTCAGCCCTGGAGGCAAGGAATGACATTCCGATTTGCCAACAGTGTCACTCACTGGGTTTTGCCGAGGCTGACCCACAGCCCCCGCAGCCCCTGGGCCTCGTTGCTTGCCAAAGGTGACTTTGTAGTCCTACAGCCCAACACTGTGGCAGGCTTTCCTTTACATTTGGAGAAACTGAGGCAGAGATGTGTTATGGACAGAATTGGTTTGGGATATACTGCTCTGATTATGGAGACAACTGTTTTCTTTTTCTTCTTCTTTTTTTAAACTTTATTGGGGAACAGTGTGTTTTTCCAGGACCCATCAGCTCCAAGTGCAGTTGCCGTTTTCAGTCTATTTGAGGGGCAGGGGGCACAGTCCACCATCCCATGAGGGAATTGAACCAGCAACCTTGTTGTTAAGAGCATGCACTCTCACCAACTGAGCCCCTCCCCCAACTGTTTTCTTAAGTAGAGAAAAGGAGAGCCTGGAGCTTTCAATTTATTGTACCTTTGTGCAGCCTCCCTAGGACCTCCTTCTCACAATCTTTTAATAGCTCCCCATTGTCTTTCTTTCTTTCTTTCTTTCTTTCTTTCTTTCTTTCTTTCTTTCTTTCTTTCTTTCTTTCTTTCTTTCTTTCTTTCAGGGCAGTGTCACTGGCCCTCATATGTGGGACCCAAACCGAGCTGCTGGCATCTCAAGCCAGCTCTTAACCACCACGCCACTTGACCAACCCTCCCCATTGTCTTTCATGCAAGCCTGGCTCCTTACTTTGGCTCAGGGCAAGCCTGGCTCCTTACTTTGGCCCACCAAGCCTCCAGGCAGACCCTTGCCTATCTCTGGATTCATCTCCCTTCCACAGCCCAGAAGGCGAAAATCACATATGGTTCTAATTACCTCTGAACCGCTCTTAAATTTTCCATAAAGTACAGTATGCATAGCTTTGTGTATACAACTTTGCACAGTAATTTGTATGTAGATGTGCAAAATATATACAGCTATGTACAGTGGATCATAAAGAAGACATCAACAAAGGATAAGCATATAATTTACCGTATTTTTAATCAGGTTAAAGAGAAACACACATTGACCCAGAAGTGAAGCTGCCAGAGGTAACAGCCGATTTCTGTCTTCTCCCATTTGGTGCCCTCTCTGGGGCATAAAATCCTTGGCCCTGGGAGGAGAATGGAGGATGCTTGCCCTCCTTAAACTGCTCTTTTTTACTTTGATTTTTCTTTCAACATTGACATAATTGACTTCACCCAGATTCCCTGTGCCCTGTGAGAGGCCTTTCCTTTGTGGTCTTAAGTGCTTTTTCCCTTCCTGCTTGCTCCCATTCTCACAGTTATGATTCTTCCCAGATCCAGATGCCCGTCTAGTTCTAACTCACACTCTAAGCTCGTCTGAAGCACAGGGCCCTGCAGAGGCCCCGTTTCAACACACTTGGGAAGCCCCATGTTCCCCTGCCCAGGAGTGCAGCACAGGAAGTCCCGCCCAGACCTGCTTCACTTTGAAGCCCCTGCTCAGTTCCCATAGCTGTGGATGAGTTGCTCTCTTCTCACCTGAAATTCTATATTGAAATGATCCTATTCTGGGTCTGATGTCCCATCAGACCGTAAACTCCTTCAGAAGTCACATATTTTAAATCTTTAAGCACCCACATAACTCCCAATACCCATGCATACACTACACACACACAGAGACACCTGCTTGTATATGTTAGATACTTATGGTGTATGCTCAACAAATATTTGGACCAACATTGAATGGAACTAGAACCCACAACTGACTCAAGTTCCATGTGAAATCAGTGAGAAATCTCCCTTGACCCCTCCCGGGCAGTGGGGAACTCTGCTTTCCCTGAACTCTAATAGCATATATTATTGTCACAGAAAGTTGAAAGGGGGATTTCCCTTCTTGTCAGATGAGAAGGCTAAAAGGGAAATGTCCAGAGTGGCTGGAATGGGAACCAGATCCCATGGTCTGCTGGTTTGCACTGGCCTTCTCTCCACTGTACCTCATTGCCTCTTCAGAGAGGCCTTCCTTGGTGGCCCCATTCTTCCTTCTCCTCTGTTGTTTCCTTTCAAAGCACTCAGTCCATTTGTTGTTTTTTTTGTTTGTTTGTTTTGTTTTGTTTTTTAAAGATTTTATTGGGGAATTGGGGGAAGGGAACAGCACTGGGGAATTGGGGAAGGGGAACAAACAAGTTGCTGTCTTTTTGTTCTTCAGTCTAGTTGCGGAGGATGTTGCTTCACTGGCCCATGTTGGTATCGTCATTGCGCTCTTCCCACATGAGGCAGGTCAGTTGCCGGCCTCTGTATGTCACTCACCACGGCTATTGGCAGCTCACGCTGGCTGCCAGCCACTCACACTGGCTGCCAGCCACTCACTGTAGCCTATGGCAGCCCACTGCAGCAGGGGCTGCAACCTACACCGTCACTGAGGCTCGCACAGCCCAGCTCCAAGTGGAGCTGTTGTTAGCTGTAGAGGGCAGTGTCACTGGCCCTCATATGTGGGATCCGAACCGGGGCCCTGCTGGCATCCCCAAACCAGCTCTTTTTTTTTTTTTTTTTTTTTAAAGATTTTATTGGGGAATTGGCGGACGGGAACAGCATTGGGGAATCAGGGAAGGGGAACAGACAAGTTGCTGTCTTTTTGTTCTTCAGTTTAGTTGCGGAGGATGTTGCTTCACTGTTGGTATCGTCATTGTGCTCTTCCCGGATGAGGCAGATCAGTCGCTGGCCTCTGGATGTCGCTCACCGCGGCTATTGGCAGCTCACTCTTGGCTGCCAGCCGCTCACGCTGGCTGCGGGCCACTCACTGTAGCCTATGGTAGCCCACTGCAGCAGGGGCTGCAGCCCACACCATCACCGGGGCTCGCACAGCCCAGCTCCAGGTGGAGCTGTTGTTAGCTGTAGAGGGCAGTGTCACTGGCCCTCATGTGGGATCCGAACCAGGGCCGCTGGCATCCCAAAACCAGCGCTTAACCAATGCGCCACTCGGCCGGCCCCCCAAACCAGCTCTTAACCAATGCGCCACTCAGCGGGCCTTCACTCAGTCCATTTGTAATTATCCATGTGTTTATATCTGTGGGTGTCCAAAGCCTGCCTTTCCCACTAACTGTAAGCTCCAGGAGGCCAGCCAAGGTCTATATTTGTTTCATCCTGGGGCTCCAGTACCCTGCAGAAGCCAGATCCACAGTTTCCAATAAATATATGTGAAAAGAAAGAATGAGTATTCGCGTGGCCTGAGAACCTCCTTACATTTCCCAAGGGCAGCACTGAGGTTGGCCCCAAAACTGCAGAGTTGACAGGCCTAGTGTGCTTGTTGCCATGAGCTCCTAGGCAACACCCTGTCTTGAGGAGCTTAAGATCAAGGAGAGAGATGAGACATGTAGAGAATAACCCTAACTCAAGGAAGGTGGTTAGCCAGGAATGATGGTCAGATTGGGTGTTGGCATTGAGCTGTGCTGTGGGGGGTAGACTGGAGGTTTGAGACTTGAGGCAGGGAACCAACCGATTAGATGGTGATTACAAAAACTGAAAACCACCTAAGTGTCTATGGCAGGAGAACGGTGACATAAATTATAGTAGATCCAAATCATGGAATATTATGTAGGTGTTAAAAAGAGTGAGGTAGATTTTGGAAAGATGTTCAAGATATATTGTCAGATAAAAAGAACAAGTTGCAAACAGAAATACACTGACAGATACGGAGAACAAACTGATGGTTGCTAGAGGGGAAGGGGGTTGGGGGTGGGTGAGAAAAGTGAAGGGATTAGGAAGTACAAATTTGTAGTTACAAAATAGTCATGGAGATGTGAAATACAGTATGGGGAATATTGTCAATAATATTGTAAAAACTATGTAGAGTGTCAGGCAGGTAATAGATTTATCA
This sequence comes from Aselliscus stoliczkanus, assembly GCA_033961575.1. Classification (NCBI taxonomy): domain Eukaryota; kingdom Metazoa; phylum Chordata; class Mammalia; order Chiroptera; family Hipposideridae; genus Aselliscus; species Aselliscus stoliczkanus. The sequence continues at coordinate 134,853,664 of CM066729.1, forward strand.
GGGGGATCACTTGAGATTATATAAATGCCTAAACACTGCACTGTACACCTGAAACTAATATAAAATAATATTAAATGTCAACTATAATTTAAAAAAATACATAGGCATGGCATATACATACAGTATAGGGAATATATATAGTCAATGGGATTGTAATGGCTATGTACAGTGTCAGATGGGTAGTAGACTTGGTGGGGTTATCACTTTGAGATGTGTAAATGTCTAATCACTATGTTGTTTTGTACACCTGAAACTAATAATAAAATAAATTTTAAAAAGTGAAGATTATCTGAACTGTTAGATTTATTCCATGTCTTGAATATGCCATCAGGTGTCTTACTAGTTGGCCTACACAAATGAAAAATGAGCAGGTGTAGAAGAAAACCTTATATTTGTAAAGGAAATACAGTTCAGAACGTTTTCCATGCCTCATGCCTGTTATGTCATTTGATACTCAGCTCTTTAAATTTGCCAGAATGGTCAAAGTGGCTCCATTTTACAGAAAAATAAACAGAGACGAGAAATATTAAATAGCTTGCTTGTCCAGGATCACATAACTAGAAGGAGCAAAAACTATGGCAGAAGTCAGTATTTTTTTTTTTTAAGTTTCTGGTGTACAAAAGAACATAATGATTAGATATTTACACCCCTCACAAAGTGATAGCCCGAAGTCTACTACCCCTCTAACATTCTACATAGCTATTACAATACCACTGACTATATTCCTATACTGTACTTTACATCCCATGATTATATATATAGATATATAAATCTATATATCTATGTATAGCTAGATTTATATATCTATATATATAAAATTATAGTTGACATTCGATATTATATTATTTTCAGGTGTACAGAAGTCAGTCTTTTTAATGTTAAAATTTTTATCCAGCAATGTATGCTTATTGTCTTAATTTGATGTAAACATTTCTTGAGTTTTTATTTTCCAATAAAAAAAATAATTCTGGGGAAAACAAGTTGCAGTATAATTTGTATAGTATAATCTCATTCTGAAGATAATACAGAGGACATGAGGACATTCCCCTGCAGACACACACTTACACGTGCAGAGAAAACATCTCAGGATACTAGAAAAGCTGTCCCCAGAGGTTATCTCTGAGGGGTGGAGGGGAGTAGAGCTTTCACTTTTTCAGTTTACACCTTCTTTACTGTTGGGTTTTACCATGAGCTCATATTACTTTCACAAGAGTTTTTGTTCTTTGCTATTGCAGGATTGGGGGATGGGGTGTGTGGGTGGGCTGGCGGAGTGAAGACCCATGAGAAGTACTGCAGAGCAAGGGGGACTGAGAAGACCTGGAAAGTTGGACAAAGGGTCTGAGGGGGCTCTGTGGTTCCAGATGGGGAAAAGCGGGGATTACTGTGGAGACTGTGGCACCAAGTGGAGACTGAATGTGGGGAGCACAGTGCAGTGTAGGGAGGCCCATTCAAGGGGATTGACATCCATAGTGCCCGTGGCCCTGGGGAGGAGACAAGAGGCCCAAGACCAGTGACCCTGACTTTTGGAAACAAGAGCAAAGAAAGGGAGAAGGTGGACCTTTAGGACCCTACGGATTCCTTGGCGGTTTCACCATCGTTTGGGTACAGACCGTTCTGGCTGCAGCACGGAAACAAACAGCTAGGAGGGGCCAAAGCCAAAGCCAGCGGAGAAGGCCTGCCTTCCACAGGCTGAGGTGGTACACCCACATGGGTCTCAGCCCTCCTTCTGCTTGCTCTTCTGGGCTGACATCCAGGGCTGGGGTGAAAGGCCAGGGCTTCTGGCCCCTTCCGGAGGCGAAGCCCCTTTCCAGGACCAGGAGCAAAGGAAGCCAGAACAATGCTATTCATGGAGAGATTGGGGGAGAGGGAGAGAAATTTCTTGGCTCAGATAAGCCTGGAGAAGGTCAAAGATGAGGAATAGTCTGTGATTTCTAATACAGCAACTCATTTATTTCATAAACACTTGCTCTGAGCCTGAGTCCGGTGGTGGGACTGCCCCCCATACAGGCTGGATAAGGGCCTACTTCCCGAGACTGTGCTTGGAGTCTTATCTCCAGGTCTCTCCACAGAAGTCCCTATGAAAGGAAGGAGGGAAATATCTGCCATGTGCCATGGGGCACTTACTTCCACAGGTGTCTATTTAGTCGGCACTACAACCTTCTAAAGGAGGTATTCTTTTACACAGCAGGAAACTGAAGCTGGGAAGGATGGTGCAATGCCCACGACCACAGGGCTAGGAAGTGTTAAAACTGGGACTTGAACCTGGGTGTGCCTGTGTCCCACTTATAATTTGGTTGCTTGGAGCTCAGAACACATTTTCCCATCAAAATAATGCTGTAAGTGACGGTTTGGTTGCTATAATGGCGAGGCTTACCCAGGGTATAGCTGGAATTAATTCTATGTTTCACTGTGGTTGTGAATGAATCAGTCTTCTGCGGGCTAGCAGGAAAACCACAGGAGAGGAGAAATGCATTTGAGGGTGTACCCAGCTGGGAGCTCCTGCCCTTCTGATGGCGCTTGATTCGGGCCTAGCAGGGAATATGGTGGCACAGGGAGCACTTGTTCATTTCCAGAGCATTTCCAGTGAGCCCTGCTGTTCACAGGAGTGGGGCAGAGTGTTGGTGGGTTTTGGGGTTCATAAGGCAGGGAGTGCTGCATGAGAATGAGTGCTAACTTTCACACTCTGCACATCTTAGTCCTTTCGCTTTCTTCCTTACACTCCCCCTCAACTCTGTACAGTCATCTTACATCTTCTTCCTCTCGATGGAAGCACTCAGTGCAAGAATTAAGGTACATTTTCACCACTAAATCTGGTGTCTGTGTATGAAGTGGCTGGGTGATAACAATTGTACAGGGATAGGAGTGATGGAGAAGCATTAGAGTGACTTCAGGGAGAGCATTCACTCATTCATTCGCTTGCTCACTTATTTATTCAACAAACATTTGTTGCGGGTGTGCTGGCCACTGTGTTCCTTCCTTTCATGGCACTTCCATTGCCCAGAGAAGCCTGGGTAGGACTGACTGTGGGTCTCAGATCTTAGCATTGGAAGGAATCTTTTTATAAATGGAAACTGTAGTCATTCGTTAATTTAGGAAGATCTGAATGTCAGGCTAAACACCAAGAATACATAAAACACAAAGCTTGAGGTCCAGAGAGAAGTGAGAAGTGATTTGCTCAGTATCTCAGTCCAGGGTCCCAGTGCCAGGACCAGTATCTGCTCCTTCTGCCTCAGTACCATGGCCTTCCTGCCTCAAGATGGGTTCTAGTCATCTGTTAGGATTCCTCCTGCTTCCCCAGGAATGGAGTCTTAGGCCTAGGGGAAGGCCACAGAGAATTGGATTCCTTTCTCATTGACAGTAACAATGCCAGGGCTGTCCCCTGGAGTGAGAACTGGATTTCCTGTTGGTAGAGTTCAGGAAGACTTAGAAGACGTTCTCAGTTCTTTCCAGGAGCCACCTGCTTGCTAAATTACAGGTCTGCCTGAACCTCCCTTCCCCAGCCTCCTTAGTCTGGCTAATTCCCAATGGGTGTCGGCATAAAGGACTTCCCTGTGCCCTCAGCCTCCATCAGGTCTCCCTGCTCTGTGCTCACTCGCAGGACCCTGGACTTTTCTTAGGATGGCTGTGGACCTTGGGATCCATTGTTCCTGCTTATTGAATGCCTTTCTTTCCACTGGACTGTGATCTCTAGGAGGGGCAGTCACCATGGCTGCCTTTTCTTTGTGTATTTGTTTTTAGCAATTCTGTGCCCATTATCTCAAGCAGTGCTTAGTACACAGTAGGTGCTTGAATGCAGTTGAGACCTGTGATCTATAGCTAGAGGCAAGGCTTTCCAGTGACTGACTTTCATCCAGGTCATCCAACAACTGTTTATCAAGGATCAGCACACACATAGGATATAAAGGTGACTTGGAAAGAGGGGCTTACAATCTAGCAGAGGAATTTATAATCTAGAACCCACTTAAAAAAGTGCAAAAAAATCTCTTTTAACTAGAGAGCCTCCGTTTCCTCTTAGGTCTCCTCTCCCTCTCTGCTGGCCCGTTGATCCTTGGCTATGTGGGCTGGTGCTGAGCACATGCCTCTGAGTTCCATGGACACAGAACCATCTGGGGCCTGCTGTGGCGCTGCATAATGTCTCCTGGCAGCAGTGGTTCCAAGGAGCTCATGCACAGGGCAGACGCGATCACTAAGGCTCACCAGGCTCTGGGAAGGGCAGAGCAAGTCTCAGGCTATGGCTTCTCCGGACAGCTCTGTAGCACATGCCTCAGCTTTTAGCTCTTTTGGAGAATTCATTAAGAAAACACCTTATTCTCAAATTCATCTGGGGAGAAACTAGGAGGGCAAAGGCTCACATTTACTTCAGGGGTTTCAAGTGATGTCTCACGATCAGTTATCCCTAAAGCGTAAGGAGACGTGGGTCCAAAAACCTTGCCTACTGACCCTGGTTGTTCTTCCCAATTCCCCAGAGCCTCGGTTTTGTCACTTGAAGGATGTTTTGTCATAGGGACATGAGATACTACTGTGTGATGGTGTCAAGCACATCGAGGATGCTTTGGAAATACATGATGAATCAATCGGAAGGTAAGTGCTCACACTCTGATAACTGGGGGGCTTCACCTAGGAGGGAGGACATGATGGAAATGGCCTCCCCAGGGCCTTACAATGGGTTTCACGCAGGTGTAGGCCAGCTAAGGCTGAGAATGAGTGAAAGGCAGCACTAGGACCCAGGGGAGGCGTCTGGAGCCGGCTCAGCCGGGTTATTTCTCAGTCAGAACACAGTGTTCTCAGTGTACCCACAGGAAACCCTGAAGAGAACTGCACGTGGCCCTCTGCTGGGTGTGTTCTGGTCCCAGGCTTTTATTCTTTTTTCTTAACCTCAGCCCCCACTTTCACATCCTGTAACCTGCAGAGCTGCCTGCCCCACCCCGCCGGGTGGGTCCCAGGCCCCTGGGAGAGCAATCAATGCAGGAAGTCCAAGGCCTTGCTGGCCTTCACCATTTTCAAATAAGACCGTTTGCCTCTAACCTTGGCTTCCTGAATCAACTCTTTGTGATGGAAACTTTCCACAGCGTGGAGGCAGACTCAGGGGACAACGCTGAGCTGCTAGCAGAGGCCAGGGTCTTGGCTCAGATGCAGGGAAACAGCTGATGCCTCTGAACCACCTCCTCCCTTCCTCCCTGAAGGCCAGACCCCACCTGGGACAGGGCGAGGGCCTCCACTGCTGCTGCATAAATCAGAAGGAACTGGGAGCTGCCTGGGGAACCAGGGCCAAGTTTGGTGCAGAACATCCTATGATGTGGTTCCGAGTTTTTATTTCCACGAATGCTAGAATATGTTGTCCCATTGGGCTATTTTTATTGAATGAAAAAAAAAAAAAAAAAAAAAGCAAACCTCTGCAAAACCAACAACCCTCTATTACAGGGAAGGACAAGGTGAACTTTTCACTTCCTTCCCCGCAGCCTATCAGCTCATCTGTGGTTTGGTGTCACCCCCACTTCTGTGCTATATTCAATCTCAATTTTTGTGTCCTTGTGTTTGAAGCTGTAAGAGCCAGGCTCTTAAACCCGTGTTGCTCCTACAAGTTGCATGAGACTTTCAAAAGAGCCTTCTCAGTGAGTTCTCAAAACAGATTGCAAAATGGAGATCTACCAGGCTTTGGCCAGGTATGGAGGCCAGATGCCAGCCTCTAGGCAAAGGCGGGCCCAAAGGGAATGAACAATGAGAGGGAGCGTGTGAGAAACCAACTGCCACTCAGCCGTATTCTGGCTAACTGAACTGTTTGAGGGCTGCAAGCAAGGAGCGAAGCTCTGGGTGACACACTGTGTATCTGTGTCCTTAACAAGGGGCCTGGCCATGGAAAACAAACCCCGGTGCTTATGCTAAGCTCCATTAATTAGGCTCTTTCCACGCAGGCATCTCAGAGTCTCTTTTCCAAATATTGGTTTGTAAGAGAGTTTTAGGGTGTCCTCACCACAGGCCTGTAAAGAGATTCTACAGGGAGCCTCCCAGACTCATCCAGGCTCAGGGATTCCCTTCTTGGAGGAGGGGCTTTCAGAAGCAGGTGATGCTGCCACTGCTGGGGATGTTTGCTCAAGGTTTGGGGGCCCCAAAAGACCTGGGTTCCAGCATTTTTTCCATTTGCTGTGTGACCTCACTTTCCCACTCGAAGCTTCAGTCTTCTCATTAATAAAAGGAGGTTTGGTTAGACATCGCTATTATAGGTGGAATCGTGTCCCTTCTCAAACTGTGTATGTTGGTGCCCTAATTCCAGTACCTTAGAATGTGACCTTATTTGGAAATAGATCTTGACAGAGGTAATCACATTAATATGAGGTTAGTAGGGTGAGCCCTAATCCAATAAGGTGGTGTCCTTAGAAAAAGGGAAAATTTGGACACAGAGACATATAGAGAGGGAGTGATATAAAGAGACACAGGGAGAGGGTGGTCACCTACAAGCCAAGGAGGGAGTCCAGGAACAGAGCCTTCCCTCACGCCCTCAGAAGGAACCAACCCTGCTGACATCTTGATTTTGGACATCCAACCTCCAGAGCTGTGAGATAATTAGGTTTCTGTTGTTTAAGCCACTCAGTCTGTCGCCCTTTGTTATGGCAGCCCCAGTAGGCTGTTACAGCAGCCCTAACCCAAACTAATACAATTGCTAAGGTCCCTTCAGCTCTTGGGCTATAGGATTCCTTCCTGCCTTGGTGGCTTCCTCTGTCCCACATGGTCTCTCACCCTCTCCCACTGAGTAAATGACATAATGTATGAGAAGTGCTTAACACAATGCCCTACAAATAGGAACTCCTCACTCTATATTAACCATGATGAACATTTTTTTTTTTTTTTTTTTGGAGCGCAGTGTCACTGGCCCTCATATGTGGGACCTGAACCGGGGCCGCTGGCTTCCCAAGCCAGCGCCTAACCACCGCGCCACTCGGCCAGCCCAATGATGAACATTTTTAGTGTTCTCCGTGCCTGGGTACAAGTTGTACCTACGCTGGGACCTTCTGTGCCAAAATGAGAGTTTTGGGTTCTGAGCCCAGGCCCTCATGATCACTCTGGCCTTCATTACTGAAACCTTGCCCATCCTCTTCAGCAGCCTTTAAATCTAAGAGTATTAGGGGGTGACCGGTTAGTTAGTTCAGTTGGATGGAGCGTGGTGCTGATAACACCATGGTTGCTGGTTTGATCCCCACATGGCCACTGTGAGCCAACTAAAAGAGTCAACTATGCCAATGTAGCATGAAAACAATGTGGGACCAATGACCATGGCTGTTCCCCAATAAAATAAAATAATAAAATAAAGTAAAATAAAATAAAAATAAATATCTAAGAGTATTACATTGGCACCTTCCATGACTGTTGTTTTTTTTTAAATTTTACTGGGGAACAGCCATGGTTATTGGTTATACATCCCTTTCACAGTGGCCCATGCGGGGATTGAACTGGTAGCCTTGGGGTTATCAGCATCACGCTCTAACCAACTAACTAATCACCCCAAGGAGCCTAACGTTTTAATGGAAAGCTCATTTGCTACAGAGCCAGTAGGACTCAAAAGAGACTGCAAAGGCTCAGAATGGGAAATTATTTCTCTGTCCTTGGACTCGGTGATCCCCAGGGTCATGCAGAGCTGCCAGAAGCTGAGGCTAAGTCTCTGGTTTCCTATTTGCCTGAGGACACCCCTTGGCTGGCAGCATTCTTGATAAAGCTTAACTACAGGTGGGGTCAGGGCCTGGGCTTCCAGACAGCAAGGCGCTGCCTTCCTCCACCCCTCCTTCTGCTTCTTTTCTAGCTCTGGGAATGAGTGCTCCTCTGTACTGAGAGATGGCGTAGGGACCATGTCATGCTTTCTTCCTAGCTCCTGAGTCCATAGGTCTCTGGAGGCCATAGCACCTGGTACTCCAGCTGCAATCTCAGATCGGCTGGGAGAGTCTGATTTTTCTTTTCATTATTAAGAGTGCTTTCAAAAGTATTCTAGCCTGGAGCGTGAAGAAGCAGGGTCACAGAGTGAGCCTTGTGTATTCTCTGGGTGATGACACTCGTCCAGGATTGCAAAGTCCTAGATTGTCCTCCAGGCAGTATGTGTTTGTTTGCGAGCTAAATTGCCCTGACTTCATAGACTATTCCAGATTGACTATATTTTGGAGACTGCAGAAAGTTAAGTGGCTAGAGTCTGACTTCAGCAGCTCCCAAACCTGACCTTTGGGTTTGCTAAACAAATGAAATGGCCGTGCTTGTATGGTTTATCTTGAAATATATGCCTGGAGATTTCTGAGAATAAGGAGGGGGGAGAGGGCGTGGGAGTCTACTTCAAGCTTTCAGAGCCAGGAAAAGGAGGAGGAGAAACCATTTAGGGGGGAAAACATCTCCCCACAAAGTCCATATACTTTACATTTGATCACTTTAGGCTGCCTCTTGTCCTGGTTTTTGGCCTACAGCCCAGAAGGATGGCTCCTTCAATAATTCTGAGCTTAGGACATCGGCCTTTCCCTCAAAGTCAATAAATATGAATCTGTGAATGCTTAGTTTCTAGTCAAAGCAAAAATACTGTTCACCACCTAGTGGCCTGCAAACATCACATCTGCTGCTAAGTTGTACCAGCCTCTGGGTCTCACCCTTCCAGGCTCCAAGGAGCCTGCTTTCTAAGCTATTTGCTGTGAAAGCCAGGATTCTTGGCCTCCTTCTTAGGTGTTCCCTGGCTGTGTTAGAGAGATGTTCTTTTGATGGAAAGTGGAGCACGGTGAATGAGGCTTAAAACAATCTGGTTCTTGCTTCGTTCTCCTGAGAGCTCACCACTCCCGTTTACACCCTGTGTTCCAGCCACACCAAACAACTTGGAGTTCCACAAATGCAGCCCTGCCTCTGCACACGCTGTTCCCTGTCTGTGCTTGGAATGCTTATTTGGCGTCTTCTCTCTTTGCTCAAACTCTGATTCACCAGTCATGCTCAGGCACAGGATCACCTTCTCTAGGAAATTTTCCATGTCATCCCCTCTTCATTCCCTGCGCTAAGCCCTCCTGGCTTCCACACAGCACACTGTATAGATCAGAGTCATGGAGTTATGGCACTGTATATGTTCCAATCTGTTTCCTTGTCTGCTTTTCAAACCTGGCTATGGGAGAGCCATACAAGACCCCCAACCTGAGACCTATTGGACCCTAGGAGTGAGGCCAGGAAGCCTGTATTTTTATTTTTTTATTTTCTCTTTTTGGAGGGCAGTGTCATTGGCCCTCATATGTGGGACCTGAACTGGAGCCGCTGGCATCTCAAGCCAGCTCTTAACCACCGTGCCACTCAGCCGGCCTGGAAGCCTGTATTTTTAATTGATTCTGAGGCACAGCCAGATTTGGGAACTACTGCTGTATCTTTGTATTTCTGTATATCTCTGGTAATACCCCTGTATATTACCAGAGACACAGTAGACCCTCAATAAATGTTCGACCCTGCTAGTTTCTCTCTGGTAACCTCTTCTTGTTTTCAGTTCCTTCCCTTGTTAGTCCTGGACCAACAATTTGCTTATCCTCTTGCCCTTACCATGCAAAACTGTGACCACCAACTGTTCATTTGTTCCATCCCTACTGCCAGGCTGCTACTTCCCCAAAGACTGGTGCCATTGCAAGTTCAGGGGCTCGAACTGCAACTGGCCCCTAAATGTGCTTGGCAATCCTGTGACTCAGTAGACCAACTTGCCGTCTTCACAGGGAAAACAGAAGCCATCTGATGGGAACTCCTTCAGCTTCCTGCCACTTCACCTACACACTGACCCACACAGTACTATCCTTTCCATCCTCCCTCCCACTACAAGTAATTACTCCAAAGGGGCTCTGGACCCCGTCCCCTCCCACTTCTTCAGAGCTCTTACATCTCAGTTATCCCCTTTGTCTTTGACCTCTCCCATCGTAAAAGAAAAAACAAATGTCTTGACTGTATGTCCTCCTTTAACGGTCACCCTCTGTCCCTCATTTTTGCCTTCCCTTCCAGTTGAATTCCTTAAAAGTGCTGCCTAGATTTGGCCACACGTTTTCCCTTTCACTCCCCACACCCCACTACAGCTCTGCCTCCACCACACCACTAAGACAGTTGCTCTTGAGACAAGGTCACCAACAATCTTCTTGGTAAAATCCAAAGAGCCTCTTCATCCTTCATCTCATTTATAAAGTTATTTATTTTTTTAAGCTGAGCCATCCTGCCACCTGTTGGCAGCTCAGTGACTGCTCAGCTCGGGCCGGGAATCCAACTGGCAACCCTGTTGCTCAGAGCTCAGCTCGCACTCGAGTGAGCTCTTAACCAACTGAGCCACTTGGCCGGCCTCTCCCTCATCTCATTTAATTGCTTGGCTACACCAGGATTTCCAGGACAGCTTCCTAAAAGATCTGGATTTTAACTGCCACTCATTTGTCACCATACCCGCCAACTAAACTGTATTTTTTTTTTTAGATTTTATTGGGGAATTGGCGGAGGGGAACAGCGTTGGGGAATCGGGGAAGGGGAACAGACAAGTTGCTGTCTTTTTGTTCTTCAGTTTAGCTGCGGAGGATGTTGCTTCACTGTTGGTATCGTCATTGCGTTCTTCCCGGATGAGGCAGATCGGTGGCTGGCCTCTGGATGTCGCTCACCGCGGCTATTGACAGCTCACGCTTGGCTGCCAGCCGCTCACGCTGGCTGCGGGCCACTCACTGTAGCCTATGGCAGCCCACTGCAGCAGGGGCTGCAGCCCACACCATCACCGGGGCTCGCAGCCCAGCTCCAGGTGGAGCTGTTGTTAGCTGTAGAGGGCAGTGTCACTGGCCCTCACGTGGGATCCGAACCGGGGCCGCTGGCATCCCCAAACCAGCGCTTAACCAATGCGCCACTCGGCCGGCCCTATTTTTTTTTTTTTTTTGAGGGCAGTGTCACTGGCCCTCACAGGTGGGACCGAACCGGGCTGCTGGCTTCCAAAGCCAGCGCTTAACCACCGCGCTACTCGGCCAGCCCCATACCCGCCAACTAAAATTTCTGAAGTGGAATTTTATCATTTTCCTACTTCAAAACCCTTTAATGGCTCCCCACTGTTCTTTCGTTGAAGTTTAAATTCCTTAGCAAAACCAATGAAGTCCAATCCTGCCTCATCTCTTGCCCTTATATTCTAGGAACCAGCATAACAAAGCACCTGCATCCCAGGAAAGCATGATGGCCTTTCTCACTGTAAGGCCTTTGCATAGAAAGCCCTCCACCTAGAAAGCCCTCTTCCCACCTTACTTAATTGTTCTTTGGTTCTCAGCCTAAACATCCTCTTTCTAGGAAGCGTTCTCTGGCTCAGCTGGATTAGCTGTCTGATTTTATAGCATCTCTTGTTTTCTCCAACCAGCTGTTTTTACACTTAATATTACCTTTTTGTCTCTCTTAATGTATTTATAAACTTGAAATTGGTGACTGTGTCTTGTTTGACAGCATATCCTAAGCATCTAGCAGGTGCTAGGCACATAGTAAGTGATCAACAATTGTTTGTTTAATGCATCGTATTTGCAAAGGAACATCCCCTGTATTGGTGCTGGTAATAAACTGTATATTATTTCATTACCTGCCCTAAAGAGCTTATCGTATAAAAATGGAATAAGCTGATCCTGGAAAACAACTCTTTTACGGAAACTTGAGACTGGAGAAATTAATGTATCTTGAGAGAAGAGCTCGTGGATGCCGACACGTGGCACTACCATCAGATCCATGTAGAGGAGCCCACGCGAGGGCAGGGAGCCACCAGCATCATTGCCTTGGCTCCTCACATAGATGGGATCATGTGACATGGCTGCTTTGGCACAGTTTCCATTTGTTCAGTTTCCACCTGTCATTATAGAGAGCTCTGGGCTGAGATCCGGGTTATAGTTTTGGCTCTGCCCACTACCTATCTCAATTACCTTAGGCATTACTCCACTATGGTTGCTGTACTGCAAACAGCTAGCACACCTAAAATGGTAAACACACAACAAATTCATATGTTCATTCATTCATTAAATACCTGTAATACACCTACTATGTGCCAGGTAGTATTCTAGGTACTGAGTGTATGGCAGTGGATGAGACAGACAAGGTCTCGACTGTCAGGGAATGAACTAGATGACTGCTAAGGACTCTTCCAGCTCTGAAACTCTGCGACTCCTTCTTTGACCAGATGTGACTAAACAAGTGTGGCTAGTGGCAAAGCATCATGCTCCAGCCTCCTCCCCTCTGTGACGATGGGCAGGTAAGTTCCTGGTGCTCAAATTCCTCACTGGCTCAATGAAGTCACCACCTCTGTCAGGTAGTGTGTGTGTGCAACCTTTTTTTTTTTTTTTTTTTAAGATTTATTGGAGAATTGGGGAAGGAGAACAGGCAAGTTGCTGTCCTTTTGTTCTTCAGTCTAGTTGTGGAGGATGTTGCTTCACTGGCCCATATTGGTATGATCATTGCACTCTTCCCGGGTGAGGCAGTTGCTTGCTGGTCACTGGACGGCTGCTCACAGCGGCTCACGGCAGCTCACGAAAGCGCACACCAGCTGCCGGCCAGCCCCATTGTAGCCTACGCTGTTGGCAGCCCAGCTCCAGGTTGAGCTGCCATTCACCATCTTAGCTATAGAGGGCGCAGCGTCACTAGCCCTCATGTGGGATCCGAACCAGGGCCCTGCTGCTCAGAGCTGGTGTCCCAAGCCAATTCCTAATCAACGCGCCACTCGGCTGGCCCTGTATGCAACATTTTGAATTCCTGTGATTAAGCCCAGTTGCTTCTGGGGTCTTATTTATAATTAAGCAACTCTATGCAGGTCTGGTACAAGTTATTAATGAAGAAAAAGGCAAATGTTGTCTGAGGCAAACTCTGCATAAAATCTAATAAGTGATTCTCCTATCTGTGCAGTGTGGACAATGGGGTCCCATGAGAGAGAATAAAGGACACCTCTTAGCTTTCCAGGTTCTCCCCCATCATGATATAAAAACCTACTCTGATATTGGTAAGATAAATTTACATACATCTGTAAAGACAAATATCTCTGAGCTAAAGCAAATCTACCATTTGCTTAGGAGAAATGGTTTTCAGATTCCCTTCTTATAAAAAGTAATTTGACCTCTGTCCCCTATCCCCAATCCCTGAGACTTTGAAAGGATAAAGAAACCAATTTGGAGCCCTTTCAAAGGATTTATTTGCTAAAGAATTGGTTGAGTCAACCAACAAGATGAACTCAGGATTTCTGTGTTTAAAGGATTTTGCTCACTGCTTTATTTTTACAAGTGCTTCAACATTCAAAAAGCAATTCTTTTGGCCAGCATTTGGCATGTCTAGAACAGGTTAGAAAAGGTTAGAATCTATAGAATTAGATGTCTAAAAACAGAAGAAAAACCTGAACATTTAAAAATTCTTCATCTGCACAGGTCCTGAGTTGAAATCACATTCATCTGCAAAAAAGAACTGTTTTAAGTCAGAAATGCTGGATTTTATAACTCCAGATCCTGACCCTGGACTTGACTGGTTAGGATCCCATGCAGTGCATGAGTGTCAGTAGAGACGCCATTCAGAGGGCCAATTCTGGCACGTCTTACCTGGTTTGTGACGTTTTATAAATCTCTGACACCCAAACCTTCTGCCTCTCTGATGCCAACTGTCTTAATCTAATTCTCAATGATTTTTTTTTTTTGAGGGCAGTGTCACTGGCCCTCATATGTGGGACCCGAACTGGGGCCACTGGCCTCCCAAGCCAGCACTTAACCACAGCGCCACTCGGCCGGCCCAATGCTTTTTTAAAATAAACAAACAAAAAGTTTCCCTGTAAGATCATACATTTCAATATTTGTCGCTTGTGGATAGGTACAGAGAAACCAGGTATGGATGTGAATTAACAACTCAGCACTGGAGCTGTGAATCTCTGGATGGCTATGTAAGCTATAAGAAAGGTCCCTCGCTGGCTCTGCAGGCGCTGCACACACCGGAGTGACCATCCAGGCCAGGTCAGCCGGAAGAGGGTGTGAACCCCAGCAGCTGCTCAATGGGTTTAAACCGCCACTCATCAGCCTCCAGCTCTTCTACCAAACCAGCTAGTTTTTCCATCCGAGCAACTTGCTGATCTGTAACGAGTCAAGGAGGTAATATATAACACAGCTTATTTCTCATGAGACAGTCACCAACCACCAACATGATTGGCTTAAAAATAATTTCTAGAAGGAGTTTTTCCCTCAATATTCTAATAATGAGGTCTTATTCTATATTGATCAGAAGACTTAATCTTAAAATGTAGTACTTATCCTCCATGGACAGTGATGTGTAGAAGATCCTATGGTTACAGGCAATTGCAGCTTTCCTCCCACCTGAGGCGTCAGTGGAGAAATGGTCTGCTGGGGGAACACAGTTCCCTGACACAAGAAGGAAGGCCTGGTGAGGCCTGATGTAACAGAAAAGGTGCTGCCGGGACCTCAGAGGCCAGGTAGGCCATGAAGTATTACAGAAGTACTTGAAGATGATGATGGTAACCAGTAGAAGACAGCAGTGAAAAGTTTCAGAAAGGAGAGGAAGCAGCAACACAAGAGGAGTAGCAAGCATGAACTCCCCTAGAACACTAACCCTTCTGACTTTACCTTTAAGCCTTAATTGAGGATTTATGTCTGGGTCAAGACTATAGAATGTTCTTGCCCGCAGGTAGTTCAGAGAGTCCACTTAAACAGGCTTGCTGGATTTCGGGTGTTTGACAAGAGCACAAGGGCCTTCTTGAATGCCCCTCTGTATCCCACCCCACTCCAGTCAATTTATTCTCAGTTCAGTACCCAGCACTCGTGTGCTTACCATGTTTCACCTGTTTAAGTGTAGATGCCACCTGATAGCTGAAAACGGATTCGCAGAGAAATCTCTCAGAGCCATCTATAGACAAAGGAGAAACAGTTTAGTCTGCTCAAAGGGCTTTATGGCTCCTGTAAACCAAGTAAACATGTCCATTCTTTTCCCTGCTTTTACATTCAGGGCCTACTTTTCAGTGTTTACAAAGAGGGCTTCTGTTTCATTTAGAACACTGCTCTGCATAAAAGCTACTCCTATACCTAGAATATTAAAATAGTCCCTCTACTTGTTTAAGAGTTTAAAAATAGTGTTTAACAAAACAAAAACAAGAAACCTCAGTCTGATGTCCCAGTCAACATTCCCCCCTCCCAACCCTCTAGTTTCTTCATGTTCTCCTCTTCTGTACGCGTATGTCAGGCAAACACTGACAGCTGACACATTTGGCTCTGTGACCCTGGTGCTATCAAAACACAAAGTATACTGAAACTCTAAATCATTTTCATTCTACAAAGTACAGCTGAGGGAAAAATAGCTGTTGTTGACTTTTAGTGTATCAAATTACATCACCGTGACCATATCAAAACACTGCTGGGAAATTTCATTCTGTAAACGCAAATTGTAACCTTGATTTTCCAATTGAACCAAAACACTGCAATTTGGTTGGCGATAAGAATATAGTACAATTTCAGAACCTAGCATTGTACTGAGGCCAAGAACTGGCAACAAGAAGGTAGCTAACTCATTCACCATGGAACTTGGAAGATGACTGTGAAATATAAGCTAGTTCATGTTATTCCTTGTCAGGCAATGGCTGATACAGTAAAACATACCCCCAAAAACATAGAGCTCATGTACGAGAATGGGGCTTTTAGAAGGGTAGCTCAAACCATACAGAGAAGGTTCCTTATTGCAAAAACCCTAAAACAAATGGAGGGTGAGGACACAGCTGTCTTTTTCTTTAGGTGGTAGTTCATGCCAGCACTATTAGGTGTCAAGCACTCACCCATCAATCATGGGTTTGTGTGTCAGCCAGTTAGGTGACAAGGAGTTAGGACTAACCATTCTGGCCTCATGCTGTTACACACAAGGCCGACCTTATTTCAGAAGTCCTGGTAAACAATAAGAAAAATATTGTGTCCAAATGGTTTGAATATACAATCAAGAGGACTTCTGTCCAATACTATCTTCTAAATTGATGCAAAAAAACCCAGAAATGAAAATGCAATTATTTTCATACATATTATTTCGAAATATAATTTATTTCATAAAGTGATATGCATTTTAGGTTAAGTGTTACATTCTCACAATTCAACCTCTTTTCTACATATTGTGCTATATGGGATAGGATCCTACTTCCTCCCACCTCCAGTCCTCTGGCTGAATGTAAATCATCTGTGAGCAGATCATGTAACTGAGCAAAAAAATGTTATTTTCAATTAAATGAATATTATACTGACTGTCCAGTTTAAAGACCTAGATAAGCTAATGATATCACTGTGTTTTTTGGATAACTGGGCAGCAAATAACTATGAATTCCACTATAACAGGGACTGTGTGAACATCTGACACCTATGATGCAATTTATTATGACTCTTCTGTGTAGATATGCTAGTGTTCCTTATTCTATTCATACTCATGCTTAAAGAGTCAAATTATAAGTCATGTTTTATTTTAGAAAGAACAAAGCATAGAGAATTAAGAGCTCATTTCTTAGGGGGTTTGATCCTGAACTATCCTGAACGTTAGGATCTCACTCACACAAGCCAGTGGGGATTATGGACTATAAGGATGAGGCCAAGGTGTATCTGGAAGGTCCGGGAAGTGCTGCCTTCCTTTTACATTTAATCACAGGTGCTGTTAGGGAAAAATGCTTCAATTATAGTATTTGCATACTTCCCTTGGTAATAAACTTCAAAGAAAAAGGATGCAGGCTAATCTTTCAAAAAGGTACTCTATATGCCTTTCTATATGCCTTTGCCGCTATCACTCTGCCACTCTATATGCCTATGGAACACACTTTTGCTGATTTGCAGTTCTGTGTTAACCACAAAGTCCACTGCATCTTAGCCACATCCGATTAAATGTGATATCTGTACCAATCTAAAGCCTGCAATTTCTCCAGAGAGGAGTCAGCTTTGGGTGATCTGTCTTCCATTTAGAAATTGTAATCAAACCCTTTGTAACACACCAAGTAGCAATACATCCGATTTCCTTTTAAGGGACAAGCAAAGGTTATAAAGAGTGAAAAGTTCAGTAAATTGCCCAAATCTAACAGCACTGCAACTCCAATAAATAGGATGCTAACGAATTCATTTAAAAGAATATTACCTCACAGCAGGAAATCAGACAATGTCAGATAATTTATACTTCAGTGGCCTACACTGTCACTAAAATTCAGCCACTTCTGGGCTGGAAGGCAGTGCCTAATTTGCTCATTAATAACTGGGTGAGGACAATCTTAGCCAAGGGCAGGAGAATGCTGAAAACTGCTGTATACTGCTTATGGGAGGCGTCTGTTAACAGAGAGTAGGTGCACACAAAGGTTAATTCACAAGGTTAACTACAGGTTATTTGGGCTTATTATCCTAGACTTAGGAGGATGAAAAATCAAGTTGAACCTGTTAAGATTATAAATGCATCCAACCTTGATTCCTGATTGTTTTTGTTCCTTAGTCTGAACAGGCAACTCTTTCTACTCTATTTTCATATTCAATTAAAACACTGTAAGAAAAATGGTCAGGTACAGATGTGTTAATTGCATAATAGTACCTCCTATATACATGGTAGAAGATGCTTCCAAATCTAATATATTTATTAATTTGCATTTAGGAATAATCTTTTCAATTTAACATTTTTTTTTTTTGAGGGCAGTGTCACTGGTCCTCATATGTGGGACTTGAACCGGGGCCGCTGGCTTCCCAGGCCAGCCCTTAACCACCGCGCCACTTGGCCGGCCCTAACATTGTTTTTTATTTTTTTTTTATTTTTTAGCTGAGCCATCCTGTCACCTGTTGGGAGCTCAGCAGCATCTCAGTTCAGGCTGGGCATCGAACTGCTGTTGCTCAGAACTCATCAGCTCGCACTCTTGAGCGAGCTCTTAACCAACTGAGCCACTGGCCGACACTCAATTTAACATCCTTGACTTAACCAGGATAGTTCAGGGGATTGCCATCTCTAATTTTTCATTGTCTGCCCTTAAAGCATAAACATCTTTAAATATGGGTGAAACTTTAAGCCTAAGAAAAAGAATCATAATTGTGCACTGTGAATTTAAACTTAATATTAATTCATCCTACACTACAAAGCCAACATATTCCTTCATTAAGCATATTGGGATGGAGTAAAAACAGACCGAACTATAACTTTTTAGAACATCAACATTCAGACTAGTCTCAGAAACCTTTCTTTTTTTAATTTTTCTAAGTAATGTGGTGTATGCTGACAAAGAATGCTGATAGCTTTGAGACTAAGGAGGTACCTCCAGTATTAAATTCCTTCTGTACCTAGGATTTAAACTACTTCAATCTCAGAATCCATTGTTAAACATTGATTCCTTTTCTGCAGCTATAAAACGCATTAAGCAATTTAAATGCCTCCAACTTTTTCATCTGTTTTGTGGGGAACTTCCTTAACACCAGGTCACTGCTGCATAGAATTGAAGTCATAATATATTTTTAGTGCCAAATATGGTAGACAAGGCCCCAATTGTTCACTCCCTCCAGACTCAGTGATGCTAACTTGAGTATTTAGTTAACACAATTGAAGAAAATGAAAAGGTAATGACAGTAGTACATATACCTCAGATATATCACTAACTATGCTAGCGGGTTGTCTACTTCACTAGTTATGATTACCAATTCTAGAAAGCCTTATGGTCCCAGTTTTTCTGTTTTCCTGTCAGAATGATTCCTCTGTTTGCCCTGGCTACCCCAAAACTCTGCTTATTATTATACCTGATATGAGTCAGGCTCATCCCCCAAAAGCTGACTCCTAACTATAATTTGTATCTTTTTCAGAGACATTTCCAGATTAAATGTCCTTACTGAAATTTGCAATATTTAAAGCAAAAAAGATCTATAATTAAGCACAAAGTGCTAGAATCAAGTGGATTTTTAAATTCTTAATAGGTTCTTTGCTGATTTTTTTCAAAATATGATGAATAGTTTAATAATTAAGGACCATTTTCATGAGATTCCCCTGGATGTTAGTCAAAAACAAAGGTTCCTGTGTTGCACCCTGGACTAATTCAGAATCTCTAAGGTGGGCCAGAAATATGTATTTAAATAAGCTCGTCAGGTGACTTTTATGCTCCCTATTAAGAATTTATTGATGTAGCTCCTAAGGTGACATGAATCTGATTAATTCCAGATACCAGTGCTGTTTCATGGTAACAGCCTGTGCTCTAATCTTGCCCAGCCAGTTTGCAAATGTGTGCTGAATAAGATGGTGGATAGCAGGATGCCCAGTTCAGCTCCAGTGCTGGAAAAAACAGTGGGCAGTACAGTCTTCTTCACATAGAAGTGTATTAGTTTTGATTTCCTCTCAGAACCTCTTTGATGGGGTTAATCTGTAAATAAACTGCATAAGGAAAAAAAAATACTATAACCATAGGGAGATGGATAACACAAACTGGAACAGGAGGTCAAGAGAATTCCTGGTTTCTGTGTCGACTTTGTCTTTAATATGATCAAATCACTTTACCGTTCCTGGACCTAAATAACTCTAGATGACCTCCTTGATTTCTGAAGTTTTTTTCAGCTCCAAAATTCTGATTCTGGAGAGAGATTTATGTTTTAACGATAGTATTTTGAAATGGGGACAAAAGATGAAATGTGGAGCTGAAATCAGGGCAGATTCATCTCTAACCCACTTAATAGCTTCTTTACAATTAACATTCATTACAGGTCTGAATCCAATTATTCAGCAAGAAGCAGCATGAGATCACCTTCTAACATCTCTCCAGCTCCTTTGGGGTAGGTGAAAAGGGCTTTCCGTGGTGGGGCAAGGTCTGAGACACTGAAACCAGATCCACTGACAGAACTTCCACTGACCCCACCAGCTGAGGAGGATGAGGAAGAAGCAGCCATTTCCTCTCTAGTAGAATTCTCACTTCACTACAGAGAAAAAAAACAGCAATTGGCAAGTTTATGGGAGTGAGATTGACATTTCATTCTAGCTGCCATAAAAGTCAGCATAAGTTTAATAAAGAATTAGCTACCCGTTTTTCTACCCTCTCCACTCCCACAATCTTTTATTGATGCCTCAGGCCAACATGTCACTCAGGATTTTAAGTGAAGATATGTTTATTCTTAGTTTTTCTACTTAAAACACAATTTCCTACCATTAGCAAACTGTTTATGTCGCTTGGGATTGACTGTGGGTGATTTATGGGTTATGAAGGGGTGACAGGACAGTGCCAAGGTAGCAAAATGACTGAGGAAATAAATTATACGAGGATAAAACAACCATGCCTCATAGGACAGTTTGTCTTGGATACATCCTGACCAAGCCACACCAAAAATTCACTTGGAAAATTTTCCAAATAAAATTCCAGAATAACACTGTGTTCTGTTCCCAAGGAAGAGGAATTGGTTAGAAAACACATATTGGCCCTTTCATTAAAAAAATTAAAAAATTTTTCATCCAAATGTAATATGCAAGTTGATCACTTGGTGGCGTCCCAAAACTGGAACAAAACAGCTCAGGAAGTGATCTCAGATTTCATGGCCCATTAGGAATAGAGCAATTGTGGTGTTTAATACTGTGTCATATCAAAAAATCAGAAAGTCCAGATGTAGATGAGAAAATCTATACTGACTACATGACTCCTTATGGAAGTCCGAAATAAAAAATACTACTTTTGCCATAGTAGCTTATACCATACATTCGCAAGAGTCTAAAAAGTGTGTTTTCTTTAAAAAATGGTCTAGTAGTGTGCTAACAACTGTCATTATGGAGATGTTCTAATGTTCTATTTCTGCACTGTCCAATATGGTAGCCACTAGCCTCATGTGGCTATTAAACTAGTGTGATTGAAGAGCAGTATTTTAAATTTTATTTGATGTCAATTGATGGCTAATGGTTAATTCATGTTAGGTGATTTTAGCTCGATTAAAAAAATGATATGGCCAACTGAGTGGTGCGGTGGTTAAGAGCTGGCTTGGGACGCCAGAAGCCCTGGTTCGGGTCCCACATATGGGGGCCGGTGATGCTGCCCTAAAAAAAAAAAAAAAAAAAAAAAAAAGATAAAAATGACTTTAAACTGATTTTAAAAAAATGACTTTCCCTCTTTAATGATCAGAGAGCATTTTAGCTGAATTATTTTTGTTAATTAAAAAGTTTGTTATAGGGCCGGCCGAGTGGCACGGTGGTTAAGCACCTGGCTTGGGAGGCCAGCAGTCCCGGTTCGGGTCCCACATATGAGGGCCAGTGACACTGCCCTCAAAAAAAAAAAAAAAAAGTTTGTTATAAAAAGCTGACAATTGGGGCAGCTGGTTAGCTCAGTTGGTTGGAGTTCAATGCTCACAACACCAAGGTTGCCAGTTCGATCCCCACATGGGCCACTGAGTTGCACCCTCCACAACTAGATTGAAACAGGCACTTGACTTGGAGCTGATGGATCCTGGAAAAACACAGTTTCCCAATACAAATCTTTAAAAGTTAAAAAAAAAAAAAAAAAAAGCTGACACTTATTTTTGAAAAAATAGACAAAATGAGGAAATTCTATGCAAATATAAATCCTATATATACATAATCCAGTTCCCTAACAAGGAAAATGATATACTGTGCATTTCTGAAAATCTGGTTGTTCTGTTTCCTTAATTTTATGATGATGACTTAACACTGTGAGGGAAGCTGAGTTTAGTTTCTGATTTCATTATATGTCTATAAGTAATACTGATTAATACTGAAGTGGGATATGGGAACAGTAAGGCAATAGCTATAATTAGAATGTCAGCCTATTTAAAAATCTAATTGACTAATGACATTTTCAATCTTGTATTAGATCATCTTTCCTTTTTTCCTCTGAGCTCTCTAACTTTGCAAATTATACTCATATTCATACAGGCAACAACTTTTCAAGTTAGATTCACATCCAATGCTTTGGACCACACTAGCTCAAAATATAGCTTGACAAGTTTTTAAATGCTCTTTAAAAAGAACTTAAGCAGTAATGGACCAGGTCCAAATTTCTAAGTGGATTCCTGTTGGGCTCTAAATAAAGTATGCAGACAACTTAGCTATCTTTTGTAGAGGAGCGCACTCTTATTTTCCATCAGTTCAGAATAGACCCACTGTGAACTGTTTATATATCTCACCTAAGACTTAAAACATCTTTTTCCTACACCCTGATATACGCTTTATTCAGTTGCAAATGCAAGGGATGCTTTATATTTTGAAATCAAGTTGCTTAGCAGAGCACTTAAACTACTACTGCCAGAGTAAGGAAGGCCACCAAAGCCTTGATAGAGTATAACTTCTAAACTGAATATAATCAAAGAAATTCCCTTTCATCCCAATTTCTTCCAAATTCAGAACTACTATCATTCAATACACAAAACAGCCTGGGTTGAAAACTGGAGTGCAGAATTAGCACAAAGCTAACTTTAATACAAATAAGCAGTTTTCTGCTGAGGTGGAAAGATACACTTAGGTAATTTCTAGGTTTAAAAATTTAGATAATAAATTTTTTTTTCTTTTTTTTAGCTGCACCATCCTGCCACCTGTTGGCAACTCAACAGCAGCTCAGCTGGGGCTGGTCATAGAACAGCTGTTGCTCAGAGCTCAGTTCTTACTCTTGAGCGAGCTCTTAACCAACTGAGCCACTCGGCCGGCCGCTTTAGGTTAAATTTTGAATGCTATCAGCAAGCAGGTTGTTAACAGGAGTTAAAGTGAAACTAACAATAAACCCTAGTTTGTAATTGCTCTATAAAGGCAGGAATTCTGCTTGGTCCACACTAAGTAGCTGTTGATTTAAATAAATGTTTGCTACATGAATTAAACATTTCACAGAACCACAAGATTCATTCAAGGTCATCTAATCCAACTCCCTCATTTTATAAATGACAAAACAACATTGAGGTGTAGCAACTTTAGCTTATTTGCTGTGACATTTTTCAAACAGTGGCTTCATTGGCATGTCATGTGCCATGTGAGTGGTGCAAGAACGTCGTGGTTAAGAACTCAGACTCCAAAGCCTCACAGCCTGGATTCATGTCCACACTTTGCTACTTTACGTGCTGTATGACTCTGGACAAATCTCTTAACCTCTCTGTTTCTTAGCTGTGTCCTCTCTAAAATGGGGATAATAATAGTACCTTACCACAGAGGTGTCATGAAGGTTCATATACCTAAAGCATCTGGAAGAGCGACAGGCACCATAAACACTTAATAATGCCAGCTCTCCAAGCTCACTAACAGATATTTATTCTTGAATCTTTTTTTTTTTCCCTATGCAGATCCCAGTTTTTCATACTTACTATGTCCCAATACACGCATGGGAAAAGTTTTAATTCTCTTCATTTGACAGTCAGTCAGCGAGCTCCTAGAGAGGAAAGAGTCTGCTCAGGAAGAGGGAAATGCCCTCCATGAATGTACTTTACACATTTATTTTAAGGTTCATGACCCTAGGAAGAATCCCTTGATCCAGGCCCAGCACAGAACCTGGCTCACATTTCTTGAATGAATGATGAAGAAATGACAAAACACAGGGCTGGCAGCTCAGCAGAGGATATGCAGGGGATAGAGAAGTTTGCTGTCATAAGGATTTGTCCACCACTGTTTTCTTTTTCTTCCTGATTCTGCGGATCTATTTACAGAACTCTCGTCACCACGAGGCTGCCAGGCCCAAGGTAAGTGGCTCAGTAAGATGTTGTTGAATGAATAAACGTTACCAGGAAAGCCAGGACCATAGCAGCAGAGACCCTTATCGGAGAGCAATGCTATTTTGGGGGACACAGCATGGCTGCGACCACACTAAGATGTTTCAATATTCACGTACGACAGGTGTGACCTCGTCTTCATAAATTACTTTCCTTCCTAACAGATATATACCTATTTTGTTAAAAAGAAACCTTCCTTTTGGGGGAAAAAAAAAATCTCCTCTCCAAAAGACACTGAAAGAGGTACCCTGGTACAATGGTAGATGATAAGCAATCCTTACAGTTCATGAACAAATCGTTCCACTGCATTCCACTTAAACAGCTGGATTACCAAACAGATGTTGCCGTTAAAACCAGGTGGGTAGAGAGAAGGGCTGGAGAAAGGGTCAGAAGGCCAATGGTTCCCAAGTTTACTCCCAAGTCACCGCTTGTTTCCGCCCCGCCCCGCCCGGTCCCAAGCGGGCGACGCCATTGGCTCCGTACCACCGCGCATGCGCCCCACCATCCTCGCGCATGCGCACTCAGCCCTCCGCGGCCTGAGACAATTTCCTTACGCGTCCTTTGCGGCTGGCTCCTGTTTCTCCACCTGTCTACTCCATTTTACTAGTCCCCGCAGGTAGGATCCCAGGGATCAATTCCCTTCCCACCAAGCCCCCGAAGGTCCTTGAGCCCTCGGCCACTTACCTCAGCGGGTTCAGCAGCCCCGCCCCCAGGGCCCGCCGGAGCCGCCGCGCTGACCACGAATAGGACGACGGCGTGCTCGCGCCCGCACCGCGGTGGGCGTGGCCGCGGTGGGGCGGTGCGGAGGGCGCGCTCCCGCGGACTACTTCCGGGCTCTTTGTCCCCGCTCCCTTCCTTGGGTTGTTTCACCTGCAGCGACGGGTTTCTTTTTTCTTCACTACCTCTAGTGTATTCGTTTGTGTTTTTTTTTTTTTGGCTCGCCTTTATGGTTCAGGGCGTTAGCTTCCCCCACGACGCTCTGCTTTCTTCTCCCTCTCCAACCCAAGACGAAGCGGGGTTAAATGGGCCGTTTCCCCCTGTCTTCCTGCTGCGGGGTCTCGGAGCCCAGAGCCCGCAAAGGAAGGCAGAGCAAGCGCCTGCTGCCTTGCGGCCCCTCGCTTCCTCCAGAGCTTCTGGTCCGAGGGCCTGAGCTTGATAGTAAAGTGTTGCGTTGTGGGTTTTTTTTGTTTTTTTTTGAGAGGTCCTGTGGGGAATAGGGTACTAGGGTGTAATGTCATTAAACTTGCTAATTATGCCCTCTCCATTCAAGTCCATTTTCCTGCTATGTTATTTCTCACACACGAACTCTCTCCTTGGTTCTATAAGCAAACTGCTAATTAAAGCGACTCACTTGCTGAGGGTTAGAGTGAATATTAGTGTGTGTATTAAGGGTTGATCTGTTTTCTTTGGAGTTCTTGATGCATTTTGGGCTTCAGAACTGTCCAACCTATGTGAAAGGAACCTTGGTGGAACTTAAAAACAGCCCATAAGTAAGCCTTGTTTCCTGAATGATTGATTCATTAAGTAGGGACTAAAAACTTGTCTTCTCTGAAGGCAGTGGCCTGTAGAAATTGGATTTATTTTTTTTAATTTTTTTTTTTGAGGGCAGTGTCACTGGTCCTCACATGTGGGATCCGAACCAGGGGCTTCTGGCTTCCCAAGCCAACGCTTAACCACTGTGCCACTCAGCTGGCCCTAGAAATTGGATTTAAGAACCATGATGGTTAAGTCATATTTTAATTGTTTTCATAGGCAACTGGATCTGAGTGTAGGGTGTATATTTCAAGCACCTCTGAAAGCACTTAGGGGCTTTTTCCCCCTGAAGGATAAGTGTATTAAATAGTCCTAATTCTCTTAATTATGCTGGATAGAAAGGGTGACAAATGTTTAGGTAAACACAGAAATTTGCATTTTACTTCTTTTAGATTAAAGTAATAAATAGACCTCCATTCTCTCTTTCAAAATCATAGACAGTCTGTGTATAAAGGGCCCAGCATCTTTTAATTACCCTTTTTGGAGTGCTGAGTAGTTTACAAATGGCTGTCTAGAGTGAGCCGGGAATGGAATCGTGTAGTGGAAAATGCATCAATTGTTTTAAAACAGCTCACAGATAGGGGAATTCTAATGGAAACAGTGCTCCCTTTGCTATTAGGAACTCATGCCCAATTATGCCCTTTCAAGGCCTGCATAATGATCCACATCATAGAGATTGGGTGTGTATTTCCAATTAAAACAGAAGGTAAGGTGATCATTTGTTTTTCAGGATTTCACTGGAGTATTATTTGGAGACAGTATCATGGAAGTTCTTCGCCCACAGCTTGTAAGAATTGATGGGCGGATTTATAGGAAGAATCCTATTCAAGAACAGACTTACCAACATGAGGAAGAGGATGAGGACTTCTATCAAGGTAACCCTAGTTGCTCTTCGGTCAGATAAAAAGTAAAACGTTCTTTGTCAAATTGTAGAAGCAATTCTGTGTTTTGTTTCAATGTATTTCTGTGGGAGCACCAAAATTTGAGATGATTGGTCTCTCATCGATCCATTTCTGTTGATGTCTAAGGGGACTAATGAGTTTGAATGTCACAAGGTGTTCTGAGTTGCAGTTCGTAAGTCCAGTTATGTTTCATCTTTGTACAGAGGCTTAAATGTAATAAGGGGTAATGTTAGTTAACTATTAGTATTGACCATTAATATGCTGTGACAAAAGTAACTTCCTTTATCTGTAAAATTATGAATATAAATATAAATTGTGAATATAAATATATATTTATATTTATATATAAATATAGCCATATTCAATATATATAAATTATTGAAATAAATGAACATATTATGTAAAGTACTTTGTCTAGTGCCCAGTAACGTTAGCTGTTGTTATTGTTATTTTTCTCTTCTTTGCAGTCATATCCAGGCAGTTCCAAATACACAATGAACATAACTTTATTACTATGTGGGAATAATTTTAAGAAACAAATTCAACAGTCAAAATGGATTATGAATATTTTCAGCCTAATTACCTTCGGCTTGGGTTTAATGCATAAACAGGCAAAGCCTTTCAGGTCCTTTGCTTCTTTTTCCTTTTGCTTTATAAAATTATAAAAGTTTTTTCAGGGCTGGCCAAGTGGTGCATTGGTTAAGAGCTGGCTTGGGACGTCAGAGGCCCTTGTTTGGATCCCACATATGAGGGCCAGTGACACTGCCCTCTACAGTTAAGATGGTGAACAGCAGCTCCACCTGGAGCTGGGCTGCGCAGTGTAGGTTGCAGCCCCTGCTGCAGTAGCCTGCCATAAGCTACAGTGAGTGGCCGGCAGCCAGTGTGAGCTGCCAAGAGCCGCTGTGAGTGGCTATCCAGAGGCCGGAGACTGATCTGCCTCACCTGAGAAGAGCACAGTGATGATACCAACATGGGCCAGTGAAGCAGTGTCCTCCACAACTAGACTGAAGAACAAAAGGACAGCAACTTGTCTGTTCCCCTTCCCCGGTTCCCCAATAAAATCTTAAAAAAAAAGTGTAACTCAGTTGTTAATTTTAGTATTAAGACACAAAATTACTCCAGTGAATAAATTAGAATAATACTGGGAAGAACTTTCTCCATATAGCAGAGACAAATAGAAAGGAGGAGGATGAAATAAAGGAGCTCCAGGCCCCAAGGCTGAAGGGAAACAATGGGGAGCTTCAGGGGTGAGGCTAACACCCAAGGCTTAGGGCCCAATGAAAAAACTTTTTTTTTTTTAAAACCCTTTTTTTTTTTATGTATAATTTTTTTTTTTTTTTTTTTTTAAAGATTTTATTGGGGATTTGGTGGAGGGGAACAGCGTTGGGGAATCGGGGAAGGGGAACAGACAAGTTGCTGTCTTCTTGTTCTTCAGTTTAGTTGCAGAGGATGTTGCTTCACTGTTGGTATCGCCATTGCGCTCTTCCCGGATGAGGCAGATCGGTCGCTGGCCTCTGGATGTCGCTCATCGCGGCTATTGGCAGCTCACGCTTGGCTGCCAGCCGCTCACGCTGGTTGCGGGCCACTTACTGTAGCCTATGGCAGCCCACTGCAGCAGGAGCTGCAGCCCACACCATCACCGGGGCTCGCACAGCCCAGCTCCAGGTGGAGCTGTTAGCTGTAGAGGGCAGTGTCACTGGCCCTCATGTGGGATCCGAACCGGGGCCGATGGCATCCCAAAACCAGCGCTTAACCAATGCGCCACTCGGCCGGCCCTTATGTATAATTTTTATTGGGGAATTGGGGAAGGGGAACAGACAAGTTGTTGTCCTTTTGTTCTTCAGTCTAGGTGCAGAGGACATTGCTTCACTGGCCCATGTTGGTATCATCATTGTGCTCTTCTCAGGTGAGGCAGATGGGTCCCTGGCCTCTGGACGGCCGCTCACGGCGGTTCTTGGCAGCTCACACTGGCTGCCGGCCACTCACTGTAGCCTATGGCAGCCCACTGCAGCAGGGGCTGCAGCTATGCCGTCCCCGGAGATTCAGAGCAGCCCAGCTCCAGGTGGAGCTGTTCACCATCTTAGCTGTAGAAGGCAGAGTCACTGGCCCTCATATGTGGGATCTGAACCGGGGCCCTGCTGCTCCGAGCTGGCGTCCCAAACCAACGCACCACTCGGCCGGCTGAGTTACACATTTTAAGAGGATCAATTTTATGTTATGTGAATTATATATCCATAAAATGGTAAAAAATTTTTTATTGTGCCTTTGCTTTCTGGGAGAAAACAGTTGGGAGAAATAGTGCTGCAGGTGTGTACTACTTTTCCAAGGTTCCAAGACTGGAGGATTTAAAATAATCATGTGTTTTTTATTCTTTATTTTTCTTCTACGAGTAGGTCAGAAGAAACGTCAGAGCAGTGTTCTGCAGTATAAAGTGTTGGGCTGTTCTTTGTGTGTGTGTGTGTGTGTGTGTGTGTTTGTGTGTGTATTACTTTTTTTAAACCTTGAGAGCATTTGATAGCTGGAAGACTGTTGTTTAGAGCAGCAGCTCTGAGCAAGATGTTACGGTTTCTGTGCAGGCTTCGTGGAGGGTGCAGAAGAGCCCTGTGATGGCTACGAGGTGGTGCAGACCCCGCAAGGTTTCCAGTGTACTGTGAAGGCCCCCAGCCTTCTCTACAAGTGAGTGAGGCCTCTGGCAGCTCCATGGGGAGGCACTTCCAGGAAACTCAGGAAGCTGACTCTTCTCTCTTCCACACTTAATTTCAGGGCTTGATTACTAATGACAAAATAGTTTAGTGTTTTATGTCCTAGAATTCTGAGAACTGATTACAGATCAGTTTCATTATTCCATATGTATCACCAATTCCTGTTTATTTTGCCTCTTAAAGAACTTTTGAATCCACCACTTATCTCTCTGCTGCCATAGCCTACTTACTGGTCTCTGCACATTGATTCTTTTTTTTTTTTTAAAGATTTTGTTGGGGAATTTGAGGAGGGGAACAGCGTTGGGGAATCAGGAAGGGGAACAGACAAGTTGCTGTCTTTTTTTTGTTGTTTGTTTGTTCTTTAGTCTAGTTGCAGAAGATGTTGTTTCACTGGCCCATGTTGGTATCGTCATTGCGCTCTTCCCGGATGAGGCAGATCCGTCACCGGCCTCTGAATGTCGCTCTCCGCGGCTATTGGCAGCTCATGCTGGCTGCTGGCTGCCAGCCACTCACTGTAGCCTATGGCAGCCCACTGCAGCAGGGGCTGCAGCCTACACCGTCGCCGGGGCTCACACAGTCCAGCTCCAGGTGGAGCTGTTGTTAGCTGTAGAGGACAGTGTCACTGGCTCTCATATGTGGGATCTGAACCGGGGCCACTGGCATCCCAAAACCAGCTCTTAACCAATGCGCCACTCGGCTGGCCCCTCTCCACATTGATTCTTGCTCTCCTCCCAATCAGTTCTTCATATTGAGGGTGGACTGATCTTTTCAAAAGGCAAATCTGATTATTTACTACCTCTGCTTAAAACCCACCGACATCCTTCCATTGAAGATGGAATTTTATTCTGTTAGATTAATGGCCAAAATCCTGAACATGACTTAGCAGGCCCTGTATTTCTCAGTCTCATCTTATACTGTTCTTTCCCTGGCTTTGCAGTTAAGCCCAATTGGTTTTCATCAGTTCCTCAAATGCATCATTCTTCCTGTCTTCCAGTTCTGGTTTATGCTGTTCCCTTTGTCTTATAATTGCTCCTCTTCCTTACCTAGTTATAGTCTTCCCTAGGGAAGCTTGCTTTGACGCCATCATCCTCACCAACCACGTTCTTTATCCTGCTATGTGTTTTTATAACACCCTCTACTTTTCTTTTGTAGTATTTCTCAGTCTTGTGTTTATTTTTATTTTTGTGCTATGTGATGTCCTTTTCACAGGCTGGGAAGCTTCTTGAAGGTAGGCATGTGTCTGTTCCATTAATCCCCAACACTTATCGAAGATGGTTGTGCTTTTTCCAGGATCATCTTTATAATTTGCTTGGAAAATTTTTATTTATTTTTCATTGGGGAACAGTATGTTTTTCCAGGACTCATCAAGTCAAGTAGTTGTTTCAATCTAGTTGTGGAGGTGCACGTGCAGCGCAGTGGCCAATGCAGGGATTGAACCAGCAACCTTGGTGTTATCAGCACCACGTTCTAACCAACTGAGCTAACCGGCCGCCCCTGATTTGTTTGGAAACTTTGTGATCACTTAAATCTGTGCTTTCATGCCCACATTCTGTGCCATATTAACCCCTAATACGGCTAACTTATGTGGCTAACTGGCTTCTTTGGGGCTTACACCTAGGGATAGGCTGGTCTAGAAAGTCCATAAATTCTTTTTCTGTGTTGTACCAGATGAATTAGGTCTGTCCAAGCTCCTCTGTGAGAGGAGATCTACAAATACGGAATCGTATACCTTTAAGCTTCAAGAGGCAATAATTTCATTTTCATTAACTTTGAGAGTACTATGAAATACCTGTTAAGGTTGAAATTCTTCTCCTGGAAACCCTGACAGCTCACTTTCCTTTCTGGTTCCAGTGACATTTTCTCAAGTATGATTTGAGAAAGTCATGGCTGAGCTTCCTGATAAAAGCAGTATAACATGTGTATATCTGCCACTGCTAGGGTGTGTAAACTTTCCTTAATTTTTGATTCTAACTTGATCTTTTGAATATATATATACTTTTTAAAGAATTTATTGGGGAATTGGGGGAGGGGAACAGAAAAGTTGCTGTCCTGCTGTTCTTCAGTCTAGTTGGGGAGGATGTTGCTTCACTGGCCCATGTTGGTATCGTCATTGAGCTCTTCCTGGATGATGCAGATCGGTCGCCGGCCTCCGGATGGTCGCTCACCGCAGCTATTGGCAGCTCGCACTGGCTGCCAGCTGCTCACGCTGGCTGCCGGGCACTCACTGTAGCCTTGGCAGCCCACTGCAGCAGGGGCTGCAGCCTACACTGTCGCTGGGGCTCGCACAGCCCAGCTCCAGGTGGAGCTGTTGTTAGCTGTAGAGGGCAGTGTCACTGGCCCTCATGTGGGATCTGAACGGGGGCTGCTGGCATCCCAAACCAGCTCTTAACCAATGCACCACTCGGCCGGCCCTTTTGAATATATATATATATATATATATATATATATATATATATATATATATATTTTTTTTTATGAGGGCCCCGAACCGGGGCCGCTGGCTTCCGAAGCCAGCGCTTCACCACCACGCCACTCATCTTGCCCTTGAATATATTTTGAATACTCACTGTGGGGCCCGCCAAGTGGCACGGTGGTGAAGCGCTGGCTTCCCCAGTTCGGGTCCCACATACAAGGGCCAGTGACACTGCCCTCAAAAAAAAAAAGCCTAAATACTCACTGTGTAACAGATGACTTGCATATTAGATTAGATATTGATTCTGCTAAATTCTAATTAATAGACAATATAGAAATTACCTATCTAGGTATCTGTATTATTGTAGTGAGTGTCTTAGACTTTCTATGTAAACTTCTTTTGAGTCTGGCTATATTCTTAACTGGAAGGATGCTCTTATGGGCCTAATGAGGATGGCAAGGATTGTACTGAGCTCTGTGCCAGTCACTGGGAAGCCCTTTTATATATGATCACATTTAATCCTTACAACAACCTTATGATACACAGGTATTATATACTCCATTTTTATGAGTGAGGAAATAGGCTTACAGTGGTTAAATGACTTACTTGTCCAAGGTTTGTTTAACTAAAGCTTCTTAAACCTCAATCACTCCCCTTTCTAAGGTGTGTAGGCTATTAATAACACTTTGAGCCAACTATTTTTTGTGATAGGCTTGTCCACAAACAACATGCTGTCACATAGCCTGGTTGAAAGCTCCCCTTATTGATAAGGCCTAGAAGACAAAAGTCCTGACAGAGTTGACTCAATAGAATGTCTAGCCCAACACAGAAAAACCACGTGGAAATTGTGGAGCTGTAATCCTCCTCTAAACAGGTTGGGTTTTTTTTAAACTGGTTTACTATAGAACAACAAGGAGAGAAGCAAAAGAACCAAACAGAGCTTTTAAAAACCGAAAAACAAAACAAAGCAAAACAAAAAACTGGCTGACTACACTAAATCTTAGTGGAAATCATTGGGGTGGGTTAGCCCATCTGAAAACAGATGCACAGGTTTAGACATAGCCACTCATGTTATTGTGTACTGTGATTGAAATCACAGAAGTTGAAATACTGCTGATGATGGGGGAGTTTTTTCTCTTTAACTTTATAGTCTTGTGATGGTCTCTTCGTGATTTATAGACTTTGAAACTTCTCTCCTGGAATCCAGTAGTCTCATTCACTGTAACACATAGAGTCACTATGGGTTCCAGAAGATAACCTTGGGTTGTCAGAATTATTTATGCTAGGAAGGCTGGGCAAGTAATGTAAATGAATCAATAGATTATTGAAGTGGAGTGGATAAAAAAGACAGCAGGGAGTGATGGGGACTGTGATGAGCTCATTTTTAGGGACCAGAGTAGACTCCAGCCTATTGTGCCATGAGTTGTCAGATCTAATTTCTCTAAAGAAAGTGGAAATCTAAATTTTTAGGTGAAACTTCCCAGTTTTGGGGTGAAAGCTCCCAAATAAAACATGTTGGTGTGAATGCAGCCTTTTGAGGGTTACCTGTTTACTCTTTGTGCTTTTGAATCTATCCTGAATGGTGGACCCTGCTCTTTGCTAAGCTCTTTACCCTTATTTAATTAATCAAGGATAATTCCCTTAGGATGAACTCATAAGAACAAGGTTCAACGCCTCCTCAAACTAGTCCCATGGGTTGCTGGAATTGCATTTGAGACTATGCCAGCTTTCCTTTCACTGAGCTGCAGACCCAGTTTTAATCTTATTTTGAGAAGCAAACTGGTGTTGGTCATACCTATTCTATCTATACATTGAATTCGCTGTAGGACATCATTTTGTCAGTGAGTTTAATGCAGCATATTCTGTAAACCTATATGACTTGTAAGTTTCTCTGCAAATATTGAGCTTTCACTGAAATACTTTTCTATAAGGGAGTATCTCTGACTACATATGGTTTAAACATGGAATTCTTTATTTTGGTACATTTTTAAAAAATCTTCCATTAAATAATTTTTCTTTATATTATAGGCATATAGTTGGCAAGAGAGGAGACACTAGGAAGAAACTAGAAGTAGAGACCAAAACTTCTATTAGTATTCCTAAGCCTGGACAAGAAGGAGAAATTGGTGAGACCCAGTATATACTATAAGTTGTATTTGCAATCACTTTTGCATGTGTATGGAATAATGTAACCCAACCGAAGTGTTTAGTGACTGTGTTCCTTATGGGGTTCTGTAGCTGTTGTCCTTTTTATGATACATGAGTATCAATCTCCCAGATGACAAAAGATGTAGTTATACAACCTTTGATTGAGTACCTGGGCCTTCATTTTATGCTTTACCATGCACACATGGAATAAAGCTTCCAGATTTCCTGTATACCAGGAGATTTCTTTTATACTTTAGTGATGGAATTAGTGAATTGTTTCAAGTTGGAATTAGAGAAAACCAATGAGATCTGCGAATTTGAAATAAAGTTCAGTTCTTTCTCTAAGTGTTCTCCTGTTTTTACCTTGCTTTGTAGACTGGGAAGGAAATTATAAGAGTAATGATTAAAATAATCTGATTCAATAACTGCTCAGGGGAGGAAAAATAGTTTAGCAATACAAATCAAGTCAGAGAATGACTGTACCTAGTACCCCCTTATCTGAGAGGGAATATATTCCAAGACCCCCAGTGGATTCCTAAAACCTTAAATAGTACCAGATCCTCTATGTACTGTTTTTTTTTATACATACATACCTATTGTACTTTAATTTATAAAGTAGGCACAGTAAGAGATTAAGAAACAAAACCTAATAATAAAATAGAACAGTTATAACAACATACTGTAGTATAATTATGTGAATGTGAAAAGAAAAAAGAAAGTGACTGTACCAAGCATCCGTATGAACCGAGCACACCGGCTTGTGTTGTCAAGTGGCTTTGAGTGAGGGACACTGTAGGAATAAAAATTCTAAAATACTCATCCTAAAGCTATAGGACTTTTTCAAAGTCAAATACGGCAGCAGCCTCCA
The DNA here is from genome assembly GCA_033961575.1 of Aselliscus stoliczkanus. NCBI lineage: Eukaryota > Metazoa > Chordata > Mammalia > Chiroptera > Hipposideridae > Aselliscus > Aselliscus stoliczkanus. Next base: position 134,887,884 of record CM066729.1, read on the forward strand.
ACAATCCATTTTCCATAAACACCCATAGATTACATAAAGTTTTAGGAGACAAGAGTTACAAGCATTCTCCTTTTGTGCTATGTAAGAATAATCGCTGGCTGGCCAAGTGGCTCAGTTGGTTAAGAGCTTGCTCAAGAGTGCGAGCTGAGCTTGGATCCAAGCAACAGCAGTTTGATGCCGAGCCTGAGCTGAGCTGCCGCTGAGCTGCCAACAGGTGGCAGGATGGCTCAGCTAACAAAACAAAACAAAACAAAAAAAAGAATAATCGCTGTGATAGACAAGTACTGGTTGACTTCAGTGCTGTCCAAAAGAACTTTCTGTGATGACAGGTGTGTTCCATGTCTGCACTGTCCAGTACAGGAGCCGCTAGTCACATGTGACTGTGAGTACTTAAAATGTGTCTAGTGTGACTGAGGAATTGAATTTTTACTTCTATTTAATTCTAATTCGTTTAACTTATCGTTTAACTAGCTGCATCTGAACTTCTGTATTGGACAGCGCCTTTCCTGTTTATAAGGTTCAAGTTACAAATATTGGAGTAATTTTATAATTGCATCTAAACTTTTCTAGTTTTTTTCTGATTATAATGGAAGCTTTCAGAAATTATATCTAAGGTATAAAGAAAAGTCTCTAGTAACATGAACCCCGGACATAATCGCTGTTAACGGTTGAATATGTTCCCCATTTTTTTCTATCCAGATGGTAACATATACGAGTAGTAATTTTCATAACATGGTATAAATGTGGAGACCTTAGCCATTTTAAGATACTGAATCCTTCCAAAATTTATCCAGAAAAGAGTAAGTGGATTGTAAAGATTCAATTTTTATTTAGAATGCACAGATATTTCAGTGTGAAAAATGAGTGTGTCTAATAGTTTAAGAATTTAGTGGACTTAATTTAATTGAAAAACGAGAATAAACTGCAACTAGTTGATCTTGTAGGGACGTATAGTATATGGAAAAAACCCAAATTGATTGGTTAGAATAACTTGAGTTGTGATGTGAAATCAAGATTGCAGTTGCTGTCTTTTGGTGTGGTATTTGCTGTCATTTATTCATTTTCTTTTGCATTTCCTCAATTAGAGAAACTAGAGAAGGAAATGATCTAGACGATTTTAAATTTGTCCTCTGGACAAGGACCTGTCTAGTCTGTTTTGAAGTCTCACACAATGGGATATCGGAATGAGCTTTAAAATAATGGTCATTATAATTAGAGAACTGGTTTTTTTAGAAGTGTAACTTCAATACCTTCAATTTTTTTCTTCCTATATATCCCGTGTTTTAGTCCTTAGATCCATGTGAATTCTGGTCCTCTCAGATATTTATAGTTGTAGAATATTTCTAACCTCATTACATTTACATTTGAGTCATTCCTTGATCAATTTTGGATCTTTGCTGGAAATCTACCTGTCTGAGCACCTTTCAAGTGCCCTTTTTAGTTTACTGTGTGAACAAAAATAAAACATCTTATTTTCTACCAAACCATCTTCTTTTTTATTTTATTTTTATTTTCATTTTTTTAGCTAAGCCATCCAGCCACCTGTTGGCAGCTCAACGGCAGCTCAGCTTGGGCTGGGCATCGAACTGCTGTTGCTCAGAGCTCAGCTCACACTCTTGAGCGAGCTCTTAACCAACTGATCCACTCGGCCAGCTCCCAAACCACCTTCTTAATGAAAAAAATAGATTTATCATTTTGTGCCAAATTTTTATAGAAATGATACATAAACATGAGTTTTAAGCTTCCCTCTCCTCCACCTCTTTAAGTTTCTCACCATATTTTTGATCTCTGGCAGAGATAATTATAATTTCTATTTTCCTATAATTTTGGCCCAGTTTACTTTTGAACCCTCCTTATCAGTATTTCTTCAGCATAATACTTGAGTGCCTGCTACGGATACTTCCCTTCACTGGGCATTTGAGTCTTTTGTTTTTATTGATTTTTATTTATTGATTGATTGATTTTAGCTGAGCCATCCTGCCACCTGTTGGCAGCTCAAGGGCAGCTCAGCTCAACCTGGGCATCTAACTGCTGTTGCTCAGAGCTCAGCTTGCACTCTTGAGCGAGCTCTTAACCAACTGAGCCACTCAGCCGGCCCTTAATTCTTTTATTATATGAACTTCTATGTGATGTATTGTTCTTTTTTTATTGTGGTAAAAGATACACAACATAAAATTTACCATTTTTACCATTTTAAAGTATTGAATTCAGTGGCATTTAGTACATTTACAATGATGTACAACCATCACCACTATCTAGTTCTAGAACATTTTTATTACCCCAAAAGGAAACCCCATACCCATTACGCAGTCACTCCTCACTCCTTCCTACCTCCAGTCCTTGGCTACCACTAATCTGCTTTTTGTCTCTGTGAATTTGCCTGTTCTGGATATTTCTTATAATTGGAAGCATACCATATATGGTCTTTATTGTCTGGAGTCTTTTACTTAGCATAATGTTTTCAAGATTCAGCTATATATCAGTACTTTGTTCCTTTTTTTTTTTTTTTTCTTTTTTTTTTGAGGGCAGTGTCACTGGCCCTCATATGTGGGACCCGAACCAGGGCCGCTGGCTTCCCAAGCCAGTGCTTAGCCACTGCGCCACTCGGCTGGCCCTTTGTTCCTTTTTTTTAATTTGACTGAATAATATTGCATTGTATGGAGACACCATATTTTGTTTACCTATTTATCAGTTGATGGATATTTGTATTGTTTCTACTTTTGGATTGTGAATAGAGCTGCTATGAACATTTAGGTACAAGTGTTTTTTGTTTTTTTTGAACCCCTGATTTTACTTGATTTGGATTTCTATCTAGGAGTGGAATTGCTGGGTCATATGGTAATTCTCTTTCTAATTTTTTAAGGACTGCCAAACTTTTTCACAGAAGCTGTATGTACCATTTTACATTCCCACTAGAGTGTTTGTAGCTGTTGAACTGATTTTTCTACTTCATCATATGATCTTAAAGATATTCTGTTTTTAGACCTCATTCTACTTAGGTTGAATTCATTAGTCACTTTCTTAGCCTTGGTACTGTTTCTGTTCAGAATTATATACACATTCAGGCTTCTATAAGTCCCCACAGATGACAGTATTAAAAGATCACCTATCTTACAATCATCTGATGGTCCTCGAGCATGTTAACCACCCCCCCCACACACCCTTTTGTTTTTACTTGCAGTAATCAGTGGCCAGCATCGGAGTGGTGTAATTTCAGCCAGAACTCGGATTGATGTTCTTTTGCTCACTTTTAGAAGAAAGCAGCCCTTCACTCACTTCCTTTCCTTTTTCCTCAATGAAGTTGAAGTTCAGAAACGATTCCTGAAGTTCCAGGAGGAAGTACTGGAGAAGTGCTCCATGGTAAGCAGCAAACAAAACAAAATAAAAAATGAAAAGAAGAAAGTAAAGAGTACAAAAATGGTTCATAATTCAAGCAGTAGATATAGATCTCTTCTCCCACCAAAAAGCCTATTTCTGATGGTTTCATTTAATTCTGAACTGAAAAAAATGTAGAGACATATCAGCACCATTAGTGTCTACATATTACTGAAATATATTAAAAAATTTTAAGACACAAAAGAATCATCCCAATGTACACACTGTTCTGTACCTCGTGGGTGGCAGTGCTAATGAGATGTCAACTGTAGATTTTCTGCCTCTGGCAGTCATGGCTGATTTGGGGTTAGTAATGAAAAGACAAATTTGCATATAGAATTGTCATACTTAGGTAACAGTGAAATGCTTATGACCAGGATAATAGATAATCTAGATTAGAAAACAAGTTTTAAAACTCATTTTGGATATATGTTTAGGTGATTTAAATAAATATTTTTTGAAAAAGTTAAGAAAGTAATATACATTTATTTTAGAAAATTTAGAAAAAGATGAATAAAAAGCCACCCATAATTTCACCACTGAGATAATATTGTGACATATTTGTGTGTGTGTACACACACATACATTTAGAAAATAAAATGTGTATTTATGGAATTTAGCACTATTTCATAATTGTTTTGTCATTGATCAAAAATCTAAATCTTTTACCTTTGCTTTGGAGACCAGGAAGGAAATTATAGCAGTGATGGCTAAAATAACATAATTTGATTTCAATAACTGTTCACGTGACTTGATTTTTAATGGCTGCTTACTGGTGTGTTATGTGGGTGTATAAGTATTTAATCTTTATTTCTATTTTTTCATTATTGTAAATAATGATTATGAGTATTCTTCTGCCTACATTTTTATGCACTACTCTAGTTAGTTTCTTACTTAGAAAAGTTCTAAAAGTGGGAAAAGAGTATGTGCTTGTTGGAGTTTTTTGGTATGTATATCCAAATTACCTTCAGGAAGTGTTATAGCACTTTATACTCCTAACTATAGTTTCTTAGGGTTTCTTTTTCCACCCTTGTCAATACTGGGTCTTGTGGAATAAATTAGCCTTTTTTTCTTTTTGTATGTGTATATATATGTGTGTACACCTTCTCATTTTCCTTTTGGCTCCTGTCATGGGCTGACGGGGAACAAATATGGGAATAATTACTTTCACTTGGCTGGATTGATACTGGCCACTATGAATGTCACGTGCTGGCCTTAATCAGTCTAAAGTACTTCCTTCCTGCTTCCAGGGAGACTCCATACTTGCATTCTTCCTGCTTTTCAATCAGGTCCTGATAACAGCTGGGAAATAAGTATAGCATAAAAGAGTAAGTAAGGAAGGGGCCTATTAGATGGAAGAAATTTTTAATGAATTTCATTCCCATCTAAGAAAGACAGGCAGATGGCTGGAAAAGCCTGTAGGCATCTTCCGGTCGTTCTCTGCATTTATTACCCCAACTTAGGTGAGTTTCCATCTGGTAGCTTTGAAGAACATATACCTATTATTGAGATAGCAGGGCCGGCTGAGTGGCTCGGTGGTTGGGCGCTGGCTTGGGAAGCCAGCGGCCCCAGTTCGGGTTCCACATGTGAGGGCCAGTGACACTGCCCTCAAAAAATAAAGTTGGCCCATAAATTTTTTGAATTTGCATATGTATTTATATATATTTATTAAAATAAAATTGTTATACACATTGTTTCCAGCTACCTTTTTGATTTAGCATGTTCCATGTCAATACATATATACATAATCACTGGTTTTAATTGCTGTGAAATAATGTACCCTAACTTTTAATCAGTCTCCTATTGATGGAACATTAAAAGAAGTTATTCCTATAATTATTCATTATAATGTGTAATGAACATTTTTGTATATGCATCTTTATGTCCTTGGCTGAGGTTTTCTTTGGGATACATTTTGGGGTAAATTCTAGAATTCATAGGTTAAGGGAATGTAAACTTTAAATTTTTGATAGTTTTTTTCCATTCTGTTAAAAAAATCAGCTTTATTGAGTTATAACTTACATGCAATGTAATGCACCTGTTTTAAGAGTACACTTTGATTAGTTTTGACCAAAATATACAGCAGTGTAACAACCATCACAAGATACAGAATGTTTCCATCACCCCCAAAAGTTCTCTTGTTTCTCTTTGCAATCAGTTTCATTCCCTGCCATCTCTGGGCAAATACTTAGGAGTGCAATTGTTGGATCAAGTACAGGTATATGTTTAGTTTTCTAAGGAAACTGTTAGGCATTTTCTTTCTCAGAGAAGTTGTGCCTTTTCTACCACAAATGATGATAAACTGTAGCTTGCTTCACATTCTTGCCAATGTTTGATGGTGCCTGTCTTATTTTGATTTTGGCAATTTTGGTAGGCATACTGTAATACCGCGTTTTTTTGTTTTTTTTAAGAGGGCCGTGTCACTGGCCCTCACATGTGGGATCCGAACCGGGGCCACTGGCGTCCCAAGCCAGCGCATAACCACTGTGCCACTCGGCCAGCACCACGTGGTTTTAATATATAGTAGCTCCCCCTTATCTGCAGGGGATACCTTACAAGACCCCCCCGTGGATGTGTGAAACCATAGATAATACCGAACCTATATATATATACACACATACAACTTTACAGCTTCTCTTTGGTATATATGAGTTGCCAGCATCATTACTCTTGTGCTCTAGGGACATTATTAAGTAAAATAAGAGTTACTTGAACAAAAGCACTGCACTTCTGTATCAGTTGATCTGATAACCAAGAAGGCTACTCAGTGAGTAATAGGTGGGTAGCATATATAGTGTGGTTATGCTCGACACAGGGATGGTTCATGACCCAGGTGGGACGGAGCTGGACAGCACGAAATTTAGCCACGCTACTCAGCGTGGAGAGAAAACATGACATTTCCTACCATTTTGAGTTCAGCTTTCTCTTGGTTAGGCATTTGCTTTGGTTTAGCTTCTTAACTGGTTTCTAGAGTTCTCCAAAAGCTACTTTGGCCCATATGTTGTTATTTGGTGTTTTCAGTGGGGAGTGAGGTCCTGGATCTTCTTAGTCTTCATCATGCTGATGTTGTTTCAAGTTTGGATAAATTTCAGGCATTATTTCCTCAAATATCTTTTCTCTCCCCTTTTTTCTCCCTCTGGAACTCTAATTACACATATATTAGATAAGTTGTATTGATGTACAGGTTACTGAAGCTCTGTTCGTTTATTTTGCAGATTTCATTTTCTTGCCCTGCTTCAGTTTGGATAGTTTCTGTAGCTGTGTGTTTAAGTTCACTAATTTTTTTTTGTTTGTTTCTAATCTGTTGTTAATCCCATCCAATGGAATTTTCATTTTTGCTCTTATTTGATATCTCTTGAAGTTCTATTTTTTTATATCATCCTTTTCTCAATATCTACATGTTTTCCTTAAAATAGTCAAGCTTATTTATAATAGCTATTTTAAAATCACTGTCCACAGATTTTATGGGGGGGTTAGGGGAGGGGGACAAGTTGCTGTCTTTTTTTGTTGTTTTTCTTCAGTCTAGTTGCGGAGGACACTGCCCTACTGGCCCACGTTGGCATCGTCACCGTGCTTTTCCTAGATGAGGCAGATTGGTCGCCGGCCTCTGGATGGTCGCTCACCGCGGCTACTGGCAGCTCATGCTGGCTGCCGGCTACTCACTGTAGCCTATGGCAGCCCACTGCAGCAGGGGCTGCAGCTACACCGTCGCCGGGTCTCACAGCCCAGCTCCAGGTGGAGCCGCTGTTAGCTGTAGGAGGCAGTGTCACTGGCCCTCATATGCGGGATCCGAACCGGAGCCGCTGGCATCCTAAGCCAGCTCTTAACCAATGCGCCGATCGGCCGGCCCGATAGGTCTGTTTCTATTGACCAATTTTTTTACCTGCTTATGGGTCACATTTTTGTGCTGCTTGCATGTCTGGTCATTTTTTGTTGGCTAGTGAGCATTGTGAATTTACTTTGTTGAGACCAAATTTTGTTTTTTTCTTTTTAGAGAATCTTAAACTTCGTTCTGGAAGATAGTGTTTTGTGGATCAGCAGAATCATTCCAAAGCTTGTTTTTAAGCCTTTTAAGAAGAGATCTAGAGTATTCTTTACTCTCTGGCTAATTTAGCCTCACTATTAAGGTGTGCCTCTCCTGGAATCTCTGTTCAATTCTTTGCGTATTCAAGAGTGGTCCCCCACTCTGGCTGGTGGGAACTTGAGTGTTTCCCTGCTGTTTGAGCTTTGAGTATTGTTTGGCTTACAGCTCCCCAGGAGTTGTTCTTTATCTGGTATTGTGGGTTTCACCTATACATGTGCAGATTGTTTTTCAGCTAAGGTCTCAATGAGACTGTTGTGCAGATTTCTGGAGCTCCCCACCCTCCACCCCCCTTTTTTTTCATAGCTTCCTTCTCTTCAGTGCTTGGCCCTGCAAAGTTTATTTGCCCCAACCTTCTTAAATTCCACTGGTTTCACTGGGCTCATTTTGGGTTCCCCACTCTGTGCCACTGTCTGGAAGTTATTTCCATTCAGAAAGGTAGCATGGGACTCAGTTTGTTTGTTTCTCCTTTCTTAGGGATCACAGTCCAGCATCATCCGTTATCCAATGTCTGAAAACATTTGTTTTATATATTTTATCTAGTTTTCTAGTTATTAAACTAGAAAGTCCTATAGGAGTTAATACTTCATGGGCAAAAGCGGGGGAAAGTCCTATAGGAGTTAATACTTCATGGGCAAAAGGAGACATTCTCATTTTTAAAATTGATATATAATTTATATAACATAAAATTCACATTTTAAAGCATACTATTCAATAGTTTTCAGTAGATTCACTACATTTGCAACCATTGCCATTATCTAATTCTAAAAATTTCCATCAGCCCCAAAAGAACCCCCATACTCACTAAGCTGTCACTCCCTATTGCCCCCTTTCCCTCTACCGGACAACCACTAATTTAATTTCTGTCTCTATGGTTTTGCTTATTCTGAATATTTCTTATATATGTAATATGTGGTCTTTTGTGTCTGGTATCTTGCACTTATAATCTAGGTTTATCCATGTTTTATCACATTAACACTACTTCACTTCCTTTTATGGCCCAATAATATTCCATTGTTTGGGTACACCACATTTTGTTTATTCATTCACTTGATGAACATTTGGGTTGTTTCCACTTTGGGGCTATTCATACATATTTTTCTTCTTCTTTTTTTTTTTTTTTATAAATGTGAAGGAGATTTCTTTCTTTTTTTTTTTTTTGAGGGCAGTGTCACTCGCCCTCATAAGTGGGACCCAAACCAGGACCACTGGCTTCCCAAGCCAGCGCTTAACCACCGCGCCACTCAGCCGGCCCCATATTTTTCTTCTAGTAATTGGTAATAAGGTAAACAGGGTGGAGTTTTCCACTGTTTTAATTTACTCAGTTGACAGTGATACATAAAATAGCAAATAATTATTGAGCTCTTACATTGTGCTCGACAGTATTTTGAGTGCTTCCTGTATTTATTTTGTTTAATCTTCAGTCCATCTGTATAAGGTAGATATCGATATTCCTGATGCAGAACTGGAAGTTCAGAGACGGTAACTTGCCCAAGGCACCTTAGCTAGTGGATGCCACTGTGCTCGAGAGTGAATGATACAAAGTTGTGTAGGACCTAGTAACCGCTCTGATTTATACAATCCAATGAAACAAATACATGCAATTAGCCCTGGGCATCACTGTGGGAAACTATTCGAGTGGAAAAAAGTCCTGTTTAAATTGAAGATATTTTGATGATTGCTTGTCTGTTAACCAATTGCATTAGCCTTTCAGTAAGTAAGTTACTGAAACTTACTTCCTCTAGTAGAGGTTGGTTCATTAGGACCAACCTCTACTAGAATTGGGTAGTGATTTGCACAGTATTTGCAGATTTACAAAAGAGCAACAGAGCCTTCCTAGTTGTGCTTGGGTTTTCAGCTCCAAATCATATCTTATTCCCTAATTGTTAAAGAAAGATAATCATATGGGTCATATATCCTTCAAGGACTTCTGTTCAAGGGATATTCCTCTTCAGTCCTGAATCAGGACTGGAAGAGGTGAGACTCTTTATCTTCTAAAAAACATTTCATTGATAATAAATTACTAATTTTTTGTTTCTTTTTTTGAGAAAGTAAATTGATCTACCTTTATAGCTTATGTCAAATATATCAAGTCCTTTGGGATCTTTGGGTGAAATGTACTACTGAAATATGAGTTTATTAGTTTACCTTTGCACCCTACCCCTATTGTATTAATTTTCTATTGCTGATAGTAAATTACCTCAATCTTAGCAGCTTAAAACAACGCCCATTTATCATCTTACAGTACTTGAGAAGACCTGGTGAGTTCACCTGGGTTCTCTGCGTAGGGTCTCACAAAGCCAAAATCAAGGTGTTGGCCAGACTGGTCTCTTATTTGGAGGCCCTGGAGAAGAATCCACTTTCAAGTCCATTTATATTGTTGGCAGAATTCAGTTCCTTGTAGCTCTAGATCTAGTCCCCATTTCCTTGAGACATGGCCCCTCTAGCTTCTGTTAAATCTTTCTTGTGCTTCAAATCTCTGACTTCTGTCACCAGTCAAGGAAAACTCAGCTTTTTAAAGAGCTCACGTGTATAGGTCAGGCTCACTGGGATAATCTGACTATCTTAAGGTTGACTGTGCCATATAACACAGTATCATCACAGTAATGGTATCCTGTCACATTCACAGGCTCCACCCACAATCAAAGGAGAGGGACTTAAACAAGGGTGAGGGTCATTCTTAGAATTCTGCGTACCACAGCTATTCATTTTCATTTTTAACAGTAGACAGCTTTTCTGCTCCCAGGTCTCATCCTGTTCTTCCCTCACCCATCTTCTCGAACTTCTCTTTTCTTCCTTTAAAATAGTTGGCCTCTTTTCTCTATTCGGTAGCATGTTTATTCTTGACCTCACTCACCCTTGACTCCCAAGGAAACTGTGAATTTACCTTTTAGAATAGCATTTCCTGAAATCACCTTCCTTTGTGCTGATCAGCGATATAAGAAATGTTGTTTGACAGCAGACGTTATCACCATCCTCCCTGTGCTTCAGCTCCCCAAGCCTGGGTATTTAATGTAGGATTTAGCTGCTCACAGACATCAGCAAGGTATTTTTCACCTATGTGATCTGCAGATAAACTGCACCTTATTTTTTCATTCTTTCCTATCTTGCATTAAGATTCAAAGATGTCTCACTGTCTGTGAGTTCAAGAAGTATATTAAACCCTGTATATCTCTCAGTCATTCCATAGCTAGTAATGCTGCTATAATTCCATTTTATCTCACAGCAGGGTCCAGTAGAAAGCACATCAGTAATGAAAACCAGTAATTCAAAGCTGTGTTTCATGGCGCATTCTGAAGGCTTATAGATCTGTCTAAAGCAACAGGGGATTTCTCGGGCTGCCTGGAGAGCCTGAATAGGTTATAGCTCCAGAAACAACATAATTTTGCTCATATTGTAGTGTAAAGGCTGACACTGGGCAGAAATGGCTAGTGGGTCTGCCCCTCCCCCCCAGTTAGGATGATTTTTCTTCATTTAGTAGGATTCACTGAAGAAGAAAATTTATATATAACAGCTTTAGTGTTCATTTAGGAGTCTTCATGTATAAGGGAAGTTTTGGAACTTATAATTATCTTATGAACTAATTTAGAATGAAGATGGGATAATTATTAATAGTTGTCTTTTGTTGTAAGAAAAATTGTAAATTCCTGAGTTTCAATGTTGGATGGGAAAGTAAGAAATGAAGTTGACAAGATTCATATATTGCACCATTTGGATGCAGACAGTCGTGAATAAGTGTTTATCTTTTATTCATTAATTCACTGTTCATTAAATGTCTACCATTTGGCAGGCTATGTATTTTATACTAACAATGGACTGTACCTTATGGATCCCATGCTTTAGTGGGGGCAATCAGTGTTCTTACAGAAATAGTTACAGTACTGTATGATAGGTGCTGTTAGAGGGGAGTGTAGTGGGTACCCAGAGGAGAGGTTCTCTAATGGTCCCAAAAGGCTTAATAAGGGAGGTGACACTTGAGCAGAGGCTTGAAGAAAGAACAAGAGTCCATTCCTGGCTTGCAAGGGTCAGGTGAGTATTTTGGGCAGAGAAAATGGTACTTGCAAGGAATGAAGGTGTTCTAGTCTGCGGTGTTCATGGGAGAGTGAGGAGTTTGTTAAGCCTGGAGCCTAGAAAGTGGGTAGGGAGAAGGGAGGAGTTAAGAGTGGAAAGGGAATGGTATCCACCTGGCTATGAATGGTTGTAAAAGGCCTCGTGTGAGTTAAGGATTTTGAATATATCCTATAGACACTCTGGAACTAGGAAAGATTTTAAGTAGAGACTAATGTGATTGACTTAGCATTGTAGAAAAATAATCCTGAAGGCAGATGGGAGATTGGATTGAGAACTCAGGTGTGGGGTACCAGAGGCAGCTACCAGTTAGAGACTATTGATACCGTCTGTTGAAAAAAAAGACTAGGGTCTGTGGCATATTCAGGAGGGGGTATATTCCAGAGTTGTTTCAGAGGTCTTCTCTAAAGTGGGGATAATTATAGTTCTTACCTTCAGTGTTGATATGAAGGGTAAATGAGTTAATAAATTTAAGGTGTTTAGAGCAGAGCATGGCACATAGCTATCATAATACCACCATAAATTACCATACGGGACATGAGGCATTAAGAAGAAGCCGAGGTTCTGGCTTGAACAGGTGGTGTACCGTTATCCCATTTGAGCGATCACTGTCTACCTTTGGGAATGAATGTAGGTTGGTAGATGGATTGCTACAAGTAACTTATGGAGAATAGCTACACTTTTAGAAAAGTAGATTTAACTGTACAGTGTGCTCATTAAAGAAAGGTAAGTGGGCTGCATCATTTGATGAAGGGGAAATGCTCTTCACTCCTTTTTTTTAAAAGATTTTATTGGGGAATCGGGGAAGAGGAACAGACAAGTTGCTGTCTTTTTGTTCTTCAGTCTAGTTGCGGAGGACATTGTTTCACTGGCCCATGTTGGTATCGTCATTGCACTTTTCCCGGATGAGGCAGATCAGTCGCTGGCCTCTGGATGTTGCTCACCGCGGATATTGGCAGTTCACGCTGGCTGCCTGCCGCTCACTGTAGCCTATGGCAGCCCACTGCAGCAGGGACTGCAGCCTACACCATCGCCAGGGCTCGCACAGCCCAGCTCCAGGTGGAGCTGTTGTTCACTATCTTAGCTGTAGAGGGCATTGTCACTGGCCCTCATATGTGGGATCTGAACCAGGGCCGCTGGTATCCCAAACCAGCTCTTAACCAGTGCACCACTTGGCCGGCCCCTCTTCACTCCTTTTTAATGGGTAAGGAAATTGAGACAGTGCAATCATTTTTCTGGTCAGTGTAAAGTACTCTTTTCCTGGTCAGTGTTAAAACCTGATGTTTGAATATATGTCCTTTGTTTTTAAGAACCTCTCCACTTTCCCTTAATTATGTCTGGATAGAATTTATAAGCCTGAAGAATCAAAACCTTGTTTAAAAAGCTTACTCAACAAGGTATTTTATTAGTAACATATAGAGGCTGTCAAACCAAAGTCAGCTTTTGTGAACATTCTTAAAGAATAATAGAAATGACTCAGAAGAGCCTAATGTAGCTCTTGATGGTGCTTGAAAAGGGAGAGCAAAGATAGTATTTGTTTAGTGTTGCATGGTCATGTAAAAAGCAAGAAGAGGGGGAAGCCTGTATTTATTCCATGCTATGTTCTAGAGGCTTCACATATATTTTATTTAATCCTCAAAACAACCTTGAGGGCTGGCCGAGTGGCGCATTGGTTAACAGTTGTCTTGGGATGCTAGCGGCCCCGGTTCGGATCCCACATATGAGGGCCAGTGACACTGGTCTCTACAGCTAACAACAGCTCCACCTGGAGCTGGGCTGCGAGCCCCATCGACAGTGTAGGCTGCAGCCCCTGCTGCAGTGGGCTGCCATAGGCTACAGTGAGTGGCCGGCAGCCAGCGTGAGCTGCCAATAGCCGCGGTGAGCGACCATCCAGAGGCCAGTGACCCATCTGCCTCATCTGGGAAGAGCGCAATGATGATACCAACATGGGCCAGTGAAGCAACGTCCTCCACAACTAGACTGAAGAACAAAAGGACAGCAACTTGTCTGTTCCCCTTTCCCGATTCCCCAATGCTGTTCCCCTCTCCCAATTCCCCAATAAAATCTTAAAAAAAACAAACACAAAAAACCTTGAGAAGGAAATGTCTGTTTTATAGATGATGAAATTGAGTTTCAGAGCAATTGAGTAACTTACTTTCAGTCACACTGCTGATAGGTGACAGATGATATATGTAAATGTAATTTGAATATAATTTGAGGATAATTTTTTATTTTTATAATGTGAGGGTTTTTTTTTTTTTTGTCTCTGGCTCCCATCATGTACTGTCAAAGCAGAGTGCTATAAATTATGTACTTTCTGGGTAGTACACATTTGGATCAGATCTGTAGACGTTCTTTTCTTGACTGTCATGCAACGAACCATGACCTCTGGGGTCTGAGATGCAAGAGACGCCTCCCTTCTGCTGGCTGACAGCTCTGGCAGATGCACCTGCACTCTGTCCCATCTGCACGGAAAGGATGGTTGAGTTCTAACCAGGGAGTTAAGAAGCAGAGAGAATGCTCCATGGTGGGCTAATCCATACTTCTCTACTGGCCTTTTCCTTGACATTTTTAGATTTTACTTTACCCTATTAATTGTTCATGCTGGTAGCACTGCCAGCAGTTCTGCGCCAGTGGAGTCTGAGTGCTGGATTAAAAGTAAAATCCATGAAGGGCAGGTGATGATTGCTAGTGGTCAGTCATGGAGCCACAGTTTGAATGACAGGGTTAAGGTCTTGTACCTGGGGCTGCTGCGTTAGGACATGACTTTGAACTCTGAATGGGTTGTTAGGCTTGCACCTAGTTTTCTGTGGAGGTAGCTTTTTCATGAAATTTTTCCTTGGATGAGACCTTATTTATCAGTTAAAGAAACTGAGACTTATAAATGTGACTTAGCCATAAAGAAACTTTTTTTTCCCCACCATCTAGACACATCTGCTCCAGGGAATTCCTGTTACTTCACCCTTTGCTTCTCCTTGCTGGGTGGAAGGTCACCACCATTAGAATTTTCAGGCGCCAGTCTGATTGGCCAATCTAATGGAGTAAAATAGTTCTAGCTCCATGTAATGGTGAACTTGGAGCAGGGCCCAGTGTAATTAAACCCCCGGAATAAATTTGATGTTGGTCTTTATTCATTTCACTGAAGAGGCTTATGGGTGGGGTATGATATATTCCGAGCAAAGAAAAATAGTGGCTCTAGAGATTTATTCCATTGCCTTGAAGATTGATTCTACATTAAATTTAGGTAATTCAGTAAGAGAAAAGTTTTTCTTAGATGTCATTGGTAGACAGGGTAAAATGTAGGGTGTTTGTACATTTATTAAAAGACTTCAGTTGGGTTACATCTAAATTATATAATCTCTAATACATACAGTTAAAGACTGTTTGAACTCTTACGGTTCAAAATTCCCCAAAAGACTTCATATTATGTGGCCATTAGGTATCCCATCTGTTTGTTCCTTTTCCTGCTCTTATGCGTTCTCTATGTTTTGTTTCCCAGTATTTAGTGTTTTCTGCAAGTGAACTCAAGTTGACTGAAGCGGTAGGCTCCCAAAGGGTAAGGTAAGGAAAGAGAAGTTGAGAGCTTCCTCTTTCTAGATATTAGGGTAGTAAATTTGTATAGTTTTAAACAACTAAGTAATTTGTTACAGTAGCAATAGGATACTAATAATTATAAACTCACAGAAAAGTTAAGACTATAGATAGCATCCTTTATGCGTATTCACCTATTGCTAATATTTTACTGTACTTGTTTTATCATTTTCTTTTTTTCTTTCTTTTTAAACTACTTTAGAGTGCATTGTGTATGTCATGGCTCTTTACCTCCAAGTATATATTTCCTATGAAATCAGAATTTTTTTTGGACATAAAGCATGTAATTTTCCACTTCACTAGATTTAACATTTAACATTGATACATTTGTTTGTGTTTTACCATCCTCATTCTATTAATATTGTCAGTTACAGCATTTTCCCCCTTCTAGTACATCATCTAGTCTACGATTAGGTGTTGTATTTAATTGTCAGGTCTCTTTCGTCTCCTTGGATCTGGAACATTTCCACAGCCTTTCTTTGTCTTTATTGACATTGACTTAAAAAAAAAAATAGAGTGCTTCTTTAATAAATAATACATTTAAAAAAACAGAATGCTCATTTGGGGTCTGTTTTATGTTACCTCATGAGTAGACTGAGGTTATGCATTCCTGGCTAGAACATTGCCTTAGTGATGATACTTTTTTTCTCAAAATATCTCATCTAGATACAATGCCCTTTATTGGTAATGTTAATTTTTACACCATCCGGTGAAAGCGTTGATTCATTTCTTCATTGTGTAGTTACTATTATTTTTCCTTACAACCAGTAAGCAACCTGTGGGTAGACATTTTAAGACTATGCAAATATTCTAATTCTCAACAACATTTTCCCTTTTATTTAGTATCCTTGGATGATTCTTGCCTGAACTAATCTTTTCTATGATGATTGCGAACTTATGATTTTTCAACTTTTGTGTTTTTTCTATATTTGCCAGTTGACATTCCATATTCTACTGTAAGAAACAACATTCTTATCCATCACTGATATAGAATCATACATTCCTATTTTAATAGTTTATAAATTATTACCCTTCTTAATTATTTTAGTGCTCAAATTGTCCTTCATTTAACTGGTTGGGGGGACCCCCACACTGGTTCCTGTGTTGGTGACATACCTTCCTTCAACCCCCTCCCCAATTATTTCCATACTTTCTGGCATAATAAGATGTTTCCGGCATATCTTGTTTCCCTGTCCCAGCCTTGGACTTAGCCATTTCTCTAAGAGCCCTGGTTCCTTTTAGTGGGTAGTGGTATTTGGTGCTAGATATGCTCAGGATATCTTTGCTTCTAGGCCCTTTCTATGGACAGAGCTATAAAATATATGCATGTATATATACACATATGTACACGCACATACATGTATATTTGTGCATATACAGGTATCCCTTACTATCCGCAGGGGATTTGTTCCTGGACCTGATGCAGATACCGAAATCTGAGGATGCTTAAATCTCTTATGTAAAATGGCATAGTATTTGCATATAACCTATGTTTGCATATAGGTTTTAACATCACTTCATTTGCATGCATTCATGCAAATGAACACATTTGCTTGGTGTGTGACAAATATAAGTTTTGCTTTTTAGAACTGTCTGAGATTTTCCCCCCAAATATTTTCAGTCTGAACTTGATTGATCTGCAAATGTGATACCCACAGATACAAAGAGCTGATGTATGTATTTTATTTTATTTATTTTATTTTTATTTTTTTTAAACTTTATCTTTGTAGTTTTTCTTTTTTTTAAAGATTTTATTGGTGAATTGGGGGAGGGGAACAGCATTGGTGAGTTGGGGAAGGGGAGCAGATAAGTTGCTGTCTTTTTGTTCTTCAGTCTAGTTACAGAGGATGTTGCTTCACTGGCCCATGTTGGTATCGTCATTCGCCCTTCCCGGATGAGGCAGATTGGTCGCCGACCTCTGGATGGTCACTCATCACGGCTATTGGCAGCTCACACTCGTTGCCGGCCACTCACTGTAGCCTATGGCAGCCCATTGCAGCAGGGGCTGCAGCCTACACCATCCCCGGGGCTCACACAGCCCAGCTCCAGGTGGAGCTGTTAGCTGTAGAGGGCAGTGTCACTGGCCCTCATATGTGGGATCCGAACTGGGGCTGCTGGCATCCCAAAACCAGCTCTTAACCAGTGCGCCACTCATCCGGCCCTGACGTATGTATTTTAGAACTCGAGAGTTAACAAAGATATCTCCAAAGCAGTCCATACCTATAGGATTTTTTTCTTTCCTTTCTTCACTCCATATTTTTATGTCCCTCCTGCCACAGTAAGAATCCTGGCTTCCAACATCAGCATCTTTACTCATTTACTCAATCCTTTAATACATCTAAAATAGTTTTGATTTGCTTTGCCCATACATCTAAAGAAATAAACGTAATAAAAAGAATTTTTTTTATTGGATTTGTTTGCAGTCCCCCCTCCAAAAAACAAAACAAAAACAAAACAACAGAAAAACAAAACAAAACAAAAACAGATATAAAGTTAAATATCGTGTTTATAAGTTATTTGGAGTAGTTTTTCCTTTTTAAACCCCCTCTAATGTGGTTTTAGTAGTCATTTTAAATGCAGTTAGGTTCATTTTTAGTTTGCTTTCAACATTTAGTTTTTTTCCCCGCTTCCCGTCCTTGTTGATTTAATGTTATTTTGAATATATAGAGCATCAACATATTTCCAAAGTCAAAGCTATACAAAAGGGCATGTTCAGAGGGTCACACATCCTTGAGTCCCACCCTGTTTCCATCATCTCTTGTAGGTAACCAACTTCATTGCTTCCTGGATTATTTGTCTTTTGTTCCTTTTTGTAAAGACAAGCAGGTATATGGATATTTTCTTATTTTCCCTTCTTTTTTACACAAATGGCGGCAAACTGCTCTTCTGCACTGTGCTTTTTTCATTTACCATTATGTCCTGAAAAATGACTCCATATCAGTGTACACGTGTTTATACATAGTTTTCAACCAGTCTTCTATACTTGGACATTTAGATATTTTTCCAGTAATGCGCCTGTATCTTATATTGTTGAAAATACATGTATCTTCAGGATAAATTCTCAGAAATAGGATTGCTCGGTGTATTAGACTGCTTGGGCTGCTATAACAGAATACTACAGACTGAGTTGCTTATACAACAGAGATTTTTTCCCCCCACAGTTCTGGAGGCTGGAAGTCCAAGATCAAGGTGCTGGCAGGGTTTGTTTCTTTTGAGACCTTTCTTCCTGGCTTCTAAACAAGGCCTTCTTGCTTTGTCCTCACATTGCCTTTTCTCTGTGTGCGTGTGCTCCTGGTATCTCTTCCTCTTCTTATAAGAACACCAGTCCTATTGGATTAGGGCCCTTAATATGACCTCATTTAACCTGAATTACATACTTGAAGGCTCCATTTTTTTTTTTTTAAAGATTTTATTGGGGAACTGGGGGAGGGAAACAGCATTGGGGAACCAGGGAAGGGGAACAGACAAGTTGCTGTCTTTTTGTTCTTCAGTCTACTTGTGGAGAACGTTGCTTCACTGGCCCTTGTTTGTATCCTCGTTGCTGCGTTCTTCCCGGATGAGGCAGATCTGTCCCCAGCCTCTGGATGTCGCTCACCTAGGCTATTGGCAGCTCAAGGCTGGCTGCCAGCCGCTCACGCTGGCTGCGGGCCACTCACTGTAGCCTATGGCAGCCCACTCCAGCAGGGACTGCAGCCTACACCATCGCCGGGGCTCGCACAGCCCAGCTCCAGGTGGAGCTGTTGTTAGCTGTGGAGGGCAGTGTCACTGGCCCTCATGTGGGATCCTAACCGGGGCCGCTGGCATCCCAAAACCAGCTCTTAACCAATGCGCCACTCGGCCGGCCCTCCATTTTTAAATATTGTCACATTGGGAGTTAGGACTTCAACATGATTTGGGGGGTGGGAACAACACAATTCAGTCCATGATGCTAGGTCAAAGAGTAAATACTTGTGTACCTTTTGTTTTGTTAAATATTGCCAGATTTTCCTCCACAGGCGTTGTTCCATTGTATATTTCCACTAGCAATGTATGAAGTACCTGTTTTCTTCCAGCCTCTCCAGTAGAGTGCATTGTCTAGCTTTTGAATTTTTGTTTGATAGGCAAGAAATAGTTTTCAGTGCAGTTGTATTTTGCCTTTTTTATGAGTGAAATTGTACATCTTCTCATATGTCTGAGTCATTTTTATATCTTTATTTCTGTGAAATGTTTGCCTTTGTCTTTTGCATATTTTTAATAGCATTTTTAGTCATTTTTTTCTTTGATTTTTAAAAGTTCTTTATATATTAGAGATATTAACCCTTTATCTGTGGTATATGTTGTGTATATATTTTTCTTAGTATATTGTTTTTATTTATTTATTTATTTATTTATTTATTTTTTGAGGGCAGTGTTACTGGCCCTCATATGTGGGACCGAACCGGGGCCGCTGGCTTCCAAGGCCAGCGCTTAACCACCGCGCCACTCAGCCGGCCCTGTTTTAGTATATTGTTTGTCTTTTGACTTTGCTTATATTTTTTGCCATGTAAAAGCTTTCTGTTTTTAAGTATGCAAATTGATTAGTCTTTTTTCTTTCTTTTTTTTTTAAAGGTACTTTTATTTTTTATTTATTTATTTTTTTTTAGAAGGCAGTGTCACTGGCCCTCATGTGGGATCCGAACCCAGGCCACTGGCATCCCAAGCCAGCTCTTAACCACCGCACCACTTGGCCGGCCCTAGTCTTTTTCCTTATTGCATCTGGATTTCTCTTTTTTTTTTTTTTTTTTTTTTTGTAGCTGAGCCATCCTGCTACCTGTTGACAGGTCAGCGGCAGCTCAGCTGGGGCTGGGCATCGAACTGCTATTGCTCAGTGCTCAGCTTGCACTCTTGAGCGAGCTCTTAACCAACTGAGCCACTCGGCTGGCCCTGTCTCTTTTTTTTGTTTTTTAACTTTTATTGGGCAACAGTGTTTTTTCCAGGACCCATTGGGTCCAAAAAAGGTCGTTGCTTTCAATCTAGTTGTGGAGAGTGCAGTTCACTGGCCCATGTGGGAATCAAACCAGCAACCTTTGTGTTATGAGCCTGTGCTCTAACCACCTGCTAACTGGCTCTGCCTGCATCTGGATTTCTAGTCTTAGTTTAAAAGCCTTTTTCTACATTCAGATTAATGAGGAATTCACCCATGTTTTCTTCTTGTATAATTTCATTTTTTTACATTTTAGTCTTTGATTTGGAGTTTATTTCTGTATGTGGTGCAACGAATGGATATAATTTTATTCTTTTTCCAAGTGGCTGTCTAATTGCCCCAACATAATTTACTAAGAAAAACCTTATTTTCCTTAGTGAGTTGAGATACCACCTTTATCATTTACAAAGATTTCAGTGTGTACACGGTGTTTTTAACATTATAGGTTGAAAGACCTTTGGGAAGTCATCAAACAGGAAAGATCAAATCGGAGACAACCACTCTTAAACTATTTCATGAATAGCAATCAGCAGATTGAGTTATAGGTGAAAACTTGCTCCAGGATTGCTAGGATGCTTTTAAAAAGAAAAGGCAGAAACACATTTTTATGTTTAACAGCTTTATTGGGGTATAGTTTACATACAAAAAAAAAGGTACCCACAATCCAGTTTTAGAACATTTTCATCAATCCAGAAACATCCCTTCCGCCTGTTTGTAGTCCCACCCCTGACGCCACGCAACCATTACTCTTTCAGTCTCTATAGATTTGCCTTTTCTGGCTATTTTGCATAAATGGAATCATACAATATGTCATCTTTTGTATCTAGCTTCTTTTACTTAGCTAATGTTTTTGAGGTTTATTGATATTGTTCCATGTATTGGTAGTTCATTACTTTTTATTGCCCAGTAGTATTTCATTGTATGGCTACACTACGTATTGTTTATCCATTTCAAACAGTTGTTGGACATTTGGATTGTTTTTACTTTTTGGCTCTTACTGCTGTGAAATTCAGTTGTAAGTCTTGTAAGTCTTTATGTGAAACTATGTTTTCATTTTTCTTGAGTAGAATCTTAGGAGTGAAATGGCTGGGTAGTATTATAAATTCATGTTTAACTTTTTTTTTTTAGCTGAGCTATCCTGCCACCTGTTGGCAGCTCCGTGGCAGCTCAACTCGGGCTGGGCATCGAACTGCTCAGAGCTCAGCTTGTACTCTTGAACGAGCTCTTAACCAACTGAGCCACTCAGCCGGCCCTCATGTTTAACTTTTTGAGGAACTGCCAAACTGTTTTCCAAAGTGGCTAAACCGTTTTATATTAGCTCAGCAATGTATGAGCAGTTCAGTTTCTGCATTGTATCACCAACACCTGTTATTGTTTATCTGTTTTATTATAGTCATCATTCTAGTGAGTGTGACATGATACCTCATTTTGGTTTTTATGTGTATTTCCTTAATGATTAATGATGTTGAACATCTTTTCACATGTTTATTAGTTATTAATATATCTTCTTTGGTGAAATGTCTATTCAAATCCTTTGCTCATTTAAAAATTGGATTGTAGGCTGGCCAAGTGGCGTGGTGGTTGAGCGCTGGCTTGGGAAGTCAGCAGCCCCGGTTCGGGTCCCACATGTGAGGGCCAGTGACACTGCCTCAAAAAAAAAAAAATTGGATTGTATATCTCTTTATTATTGAGTTTTTTTTTTTTTTTTTTTTTTTTTTTTTTTTAAAGATTTTATTGGGGAATTGGCGGAGGGGAACAGCGCTGGGAAATCGGGGAAGGGGAACAGACAAGTTGCTGTCTTTTTGTTCTTCAGTTTAGTTGCGGAGGATGTTGCTTCACTGTTGGTATCGTCATTGTGCTCTTCCCGGATGAGGCAGATCGGTCGCTGGCCTCTGGATGTCGCTCACCGCGGCTATTGGCAGCTCACTCTTGGTTGCCAGCCACTCACGCTGGCTGTAGGCCACTCACTGTAGCCTATGGCAGCCCACTGCAGCAGGGGCTGCAGCCCACACCATCACCAGGGCTCGCACAGCCCAGCTCCAGGTGGAGCTGTTAGCTGTAGAGGGCAGTGTCACTGGCCCTCATGTGGGATCCGAACCGGGGCCGCTAGCATCCCAAAACCAGCGCTTAACCAATACGCCACTCGGCCGGCCCTTTATTATTGAGTTTTAAGAACTTTTTATATATTTATATTTCTCAGATGCATGATTTGCTAAATATTTTTCCTACATGTTTTTCTCTTTGGCTTGTCTTTTCATTTTCTTTCTTTTTTTTGTTTTAAAGATTTTATTGGAGAATTGGGGGAGGGGAACAGCATTGGGAAATCAGGTAAGGGGAACAGACAAGTTGCTGTCCTTTTTGTTCTTCAGTCTAGTTGTGGAGGATGTCGCTTCACTGGCCCATGCTGGTATTGTGATAATTGCACTCTTTCTGGCTGAGGCAGTCAGTCATCGGTCATTGGACAGCCACTT
This sequence comes from Aselliscus stoliczkanus, assembly GCA_033961575.1. Lineage (NCBI taxonomy): Eukaryota > Metazoa > Chordata > Mammalia > Chiroptera > Hipposideridae > Aselliscus > Aselliscus stoliczkanus. The sequence goes on from CM066729.1 coordinate 134,910,412, forward strand.
ACGGCAGCTCATGGCAGCTCATGCTGGCTGCCGGCCCCTCGTGCTGACTGGCAGCCACTCACAGTAGCTCACGGCAGCCCACTGCAGCAGGGGCTGCAGCCTACATCATTGCCAGTGACTGATGGGAGCCCAACTCCAGGTTGAGCTGTTGTTCACCATCTTGGCTGTAGAGGGCACAGCGTCACTGGCCCTCATGTGGGATCCGAACCGGGATCCTGCTGCTCAGAGCTCGCTCCCCAAGCCAACTCCTAACCAATGCGGCACTTGGCCAGCCCCGTCTTTTCATGTTCTTAATGGAGTCTTTTGAAGTGCAAGTTTTTAATTTTGATCAAGTTCAATTCATCTTTTTTTTTTTATGGTATATCTAAGAAAAGGCAAATATTAAAACCACTTTTCACTGCACAGACTTATGAGATTTGCTTTATTCTCAGGACTAGTTTAGTGATCAGACCCATGTATTGTGTGAGCTTGTTGAAATGCATAAGGACTTGCCTCTGGGGCATGGTCACGTGGCTCCATCCTTACCCAGGCAGCTGGTACTGAAAGGCTATGTAACAGTAATCAAAGTGCAGGCTTTGGGGCCTGGCTGCCTGGGTTTGAATTTTGGCTTCATCCATTCCTAGCTGTGTTACTTTGGGAAAGTGGCATTATTTCTCTGTGCCTCAGTTTCCTCACATGTAAAATGTGGATAATACTGCTTCCCTCTAGGGGGTTTGTCTATATAAAGTACATAGGAAATGTCTGGAACAGAGTAAGGGTTCAAAACATATTAGCACTTAGGCTGGCCGAGTCACGCGTTGGTTAAATGCTGGCTTGGGAGGCCTCGGTTTGGATCCCACATATGAGGGCCAGTGACACTGCCCTCTACACCTAAGATGGTGAACAACAGCTCCACCTGGAGCTGGGCTGCTGTGCGTCCCCGGGACGGCATAGCTGCAGCCCCTGCTGCAGTGGGCTGCCATAGGCTACAGTGAGTGGCGGGCAGCCAGTGTGAGTGGCTGGCAGCCAGCGTGAGCTGCCAAGAGCAGCTGTGAGCGGCCTTCCAGAGGCTGGCAACCAATCTGCCTCACCCGAGAAGAGCACAATGATGATACCAACATGGGCCAGTGAAGCAATGTCCTCCGCAACTAAACTGAAGAACAAAAGGACAGCAACTTGTCTGTTCCCCTTCCCCAGTTCCCTGATGGTGTTCCCCTATCCCAATTCCCCAATAAAATCTTTTTTTTTAGCTGAGCCATCCTGCCACCAACTGTTGGCAGCTCAATGGCAACTCAGCTCGGGCTGGCATCAAACCGCCCTTGCTCAGAGCTCAGCTCGCACTCTTGAGCGAGCTCTTAACCAACTGAGCCATTCAGCTGGCCCCCCAATAAAATCTTCAAAAAAAAAATTAGCTCTTATTACTAAGGGAGCAATTCTCAACTATAGCTTGAGATGGAGTTGTACATATTAGAATCTTTTTTTTTTGGGGGGGGCGGTGCTTTTTAACACTTTACATGCCTTCCTAAAATGACAGATTCTGCCGCAGGTTGGAGCAGCTGGGGTGACAGGCATTGCACTTAGCCTTCCTTGACACATTTAGAGCTGATAGTTCCTTAAAATCACTTTCATTAAATGAGGCAATTTGGGTTGATGTGTAGGACACAAAACTCTTCATCAGATGTAAAAATAGCTCAACCTCCACTAACAGTTAGAAAAATGAATAATCTATTAACTCCTGTTTCCAAGTTGAAATTAGACAGCCTTATGCAAAACAAGAATAGGATGTAAACTATCTACATTTGATGAGTACATTTCTCTACCTTTGGGGTGGTTTATTAGTCCAGGGATCAGATTAAGGGATACAAACTTGGAATTCAAAGATGGAATTCCTGTTTTGCTCCTGTTAGATGAGAAGAGTCTCAACTTTTTTTCTTATTTTCATTTGCAGAATGAGTATAATGAAATTTGACACCTCCTTACCTTCAAAAGGGATTCATGATCTGATATGGTACTAGTGTCAGAATATATAAGAAATTCTTATAGCTCAATAAAAGGCAGAAAATGGCCAAAACATTTGAACATATATTTCTCCAAAGGAGATGTATAAATGTCCTACAAGGACATGAAAAGATGTTGAACATCATAGGTCAATGGGGAAATGCAAATCAAAACCTCTGTGAGACACCACTTTGCACCCACAAGCATGGCTATAATTAAAAGAGTAAAGTAATGGGCTGGCCGAGTGGCTCAGTTGGTTAAGAGCTCGCTCAAGAGAGCTCTGACCAACGGCAGTTTGATGCCCTGCCTGAGCTGAGCTGCTGCTGAGCACCAACAAGTGGCAGGATGGCTCAACTAAAAAAAAGAAAGAAAAAAAAAGGAAAGTAATAAGTGTTAGCAAAGATGTAGAGAAGTAGGAACCCTTGTGTATTGCTGTGGAAAACAATTTAGTTGTTGCACAAAAAGTTAAACATGGGATTACCACGTGACCCAGCAGTTCCACGCAATTCCACGCTTAGGTATATGCCCAATGGAATTGAAAACATATGTCAAGGGGCAGCTGGTTATCTCAGATGGTCAGAGCGCAGTGCTCATAACATCGAGATTGCCAGTTTGGTCCCCACATGGGCCATAGAGATGCGCCCTCCACAACTAGACTGAAACAACTTGGAGCTGATGGGTCCTGGAAAAATACACTGTTCCCCAATAAAAAAAAAAAAAAGAAAGGAGAAAAAAAAACCCATGTCAAACTAGAAACTTGTACATGAATATTTATAGAAGCATTATTTTTAAGAGCCAAAAGGTAGAAAGAACCCAGTTCCCCTCAAGGGAAGAATGGCTAAACAAATTGTGTCACATGCATACAATGGAATACACGTATTATTCAGCTATAAACAGGAGTGCAGTACCAATACATGGTACAACTTTGGTGAAGTTTGAAAACATGCTAAGTGAAAGAAGACAGACAAAAAAAGGCCATATAGGGCCAGCCGAGTGGCGCGTTGGTTAAGAGCTGGTTTTGGGATGCCAGCAGCCCCAGTTCGGATCCCACATATGAGGGCCAGTGACACTGCCCTCTACAGCTAACAACAGCTCCACTTGGAGCTGGGCTGTGCGAGCCCCGGCAATGGTGTAGGCTGCAGCCACTGCTGCAGTGGGCTGCCATAGGCTACAGTGAGTGGCCAGCAGCCAGCGTGAGCGGCTGGCAGCCAGCACAAGCTGCCAATAGCCGCGGTGAGCGACCATCCAGAGGCCGGCAACCGATCTGCCTCACCCGAGAAGAGTGCAATGATGATACCAACAGGGGCCAGTGAAGCAACGTCCTCCACAACTAGACTGAAGAACAAAAAGACAGCAACTTGTCTGTTCCCTTCCCCGGTTCCCCAACGCTGTTCCCCTCCCCAAATTCCCCAATACAATCTTTAAAAAAAAAAAAAAAACATATAATGTATGATTCCTTTTATTTATTTATTTTTAAGATTTTATTGGGGAATTGGAGTGAACAGCATTGGGAATCAGGGAAGGAGAACAGACAAGTTGCTGTCCTTTTGTTCTTCAGTCTAGTCGTGGAGGACGTCACTTCACTGGCCCATGTTGATATTATCATTGCGCTCTTCTGGTGAGGCAGTTGTTCGCCGACCATTGGACGGCTGCTCACCGCGGCTCACATCAGCTCACGCCAGCTGCCTGCTGTTCACGCCGGTTGCCAGTCACTCACAGTAGCTCACGGCAGCCCACTGCAGGCCCACTGCAGCCTACACCGTCACCGGCACTCACAGCAGCCCAGTTCCAGGTCGAGCTGTTGTTCACCATCTTAGCTTTAGAGGGCCAGCATCACTGGCCCTCATGTGGGATCCAAACCGGTGGTCCTGCTGCCAGAGCTGGCATTCCAAGCCGACTCTTAACCAACGCGCCACTTCACCATCCCTGTATGATTTCTTTTAGATGCTATATCCAGATAGGAAAATCCAAAGAAACAGAAAGCAAATTAGAGGTTACCAGGGGATGAGCGATGGGCAGTGATTATTTAATGGTTTTGGAGTGTTTTCATGAGGTGATGAAAAAGCTTTGAAAATGATGAGAGCTAGGTTGTACAACATTGTGAATACACATACAGTAAATACCACTAAATTGTATACTTTAAAAAGGCTAATTTTATGTTAAGTGTGTTTCATTTCAATTTAAAAGGGGAGGAGGACATAAGTATATTTATGAAGATATTTACGTTTTTTGCTCCCCCAGAAACAAAAGTTTTAAAGTGCAAGGAACGAAGTTGCCAGAAAAGGATGATCATATTTGATGTGGCAACTCAGTGTCTGAAAATATTCATTTTTCACTCATGTCTGCATGGGAGAATTTATTCTTTACACAAAATATTTTACCTGAAAATACTGCAAAGATAGAAACCATGTTTCTTATATAGTGTATTATTTTGGGGAGAAGCCCAGATGAGGCCCAGTTGCTCTGGAACTAACAAAGCTGATAAAGGGCAAAAGATAATTTTAGAACCTACATTTAGATGGAATTCTGTTTTCTCGGGCTTGCCATTCTATCAGGTTACTAGTTCCTTTTCTTAAAACATTTTTTTATTGAGATGAAATTTACATAAAAAAGTAACCATTTAAAAGTGAGTGATTTAGGGCCGGCCAAGTGGCTCAGTTGATTAAGAGTTGGCTCAAGCTCTGAGCAACAGGGCAGCCAGTTTGATTCCCACATGGGCCAGTGATGCTGAGCCCGGCTGAGCTGTCGCTGAGCTGCCAGCAGGTGGCAGGATGGCTTAGCTGGTGTAACAACAAGATTGCCTGTTCGATGGTGGGCTGTTCCCGCCCACAACTAAGACTGAACTCAGTACCTTGAGCTGAGCTGCTGCCTGGATGGCTCAGTGGACAGAGCATGCGCTCTTAACAAGACTGCTGGTTCAACTCCCACATGGGATGGTGGCTGGGCTGCACCCACTCGCAACTAAGATTGAACATAGCTCCTTGAGCTTAGAGGCCTCCAGCTGCCGATGGGAAGCCAGATGGCGACTGGTACCCTCTACAACGAAGATTGAACAACAACTTGGCTGGTCCCCTTCCCTTAATTCCCCAACACTGTTCCCGTCCCCTAATTCCCCAATAAGATCTTTGAAATAAAAAAAAAAATAGTGAGTGATTCAGTGGCATTTACAGTATTGTGCCACTACAAAAGCTCGGTATCATTTCAAAGTATCCTCATCCCCGCAGAGGAAATCCTGCGGGGAAATCCTGTACCCTCCTTGCCAGCACGTGTTATGTTTCCAAATTTTTGACTATAGCCAGCCTATTGGTTGTGAAATGGTACCTCGTGGTTTTGATTTGCATTCCTCTAGATGACTACTGAAGATAAACATTTTCATGTACTTGTTGGCTATTAGTATAGCTTCTTTGGAGAAATGTCTGCTGAAGTCGTTATCTATTTATTGGGTTCTTTATCTTCCAGTTGTTCAGTTGTAAATGTTCTTTATATATCATGGATAGACTCCTATCAGATTTATAGATATTCTCCCATTCTATAGGTTATCTTTTTACTTTCTTGATAGTATCCTTTGATACACAGAACTTTTTAATTTTGATGAAGCTTAATTTATTTATTTTTCTTTTGCTGACCTTACTATTGGTGTCAAATCTAAGAACCATTGCCAACTCCAAGATTTACCCCTATTTTTCTTCTAAGAGTTCTATGGTTTTAGCTTTTTTAAAAAAAAACTTTATTGAGGAACAGTGTGTTTTTCCCAGGACCCATCAACTCCAAGTAGTTGCCTTCAATCTAGCTGTGGAGGGCGCAGCTCAGCTCCAAGTCCAGTTGCCGTTTTCAATCTAATTGAGGTAGGGGGCGGGGGGTGGTGAGGCGCAACCCACCATCTCATGCAGGAATCGAACCGGCAACCTTGTTGTTATGAGCATGTGCTTTAACCAACTGAGCCATCCGGCTACCTGGTTTTAGTTTTATATTTAGGTCATTGATTCATTTTGATATAGTTTCTGTATATAGTATGGTAGGGGTCCAACTTCACAGTTTTGCATATGGATATTCAATTGTCTCAGCATCATTTGTTGAAGCAACTCTTCTTTCTCCATTAAATTGTCTTGGCACCCTGATTGAAAATCAGTCGGTCATAAATGTGTGGGCTTATTTCTGGACTCTAAATTCTATTTCCACCATTTACTTTTGTATCGGCTGAGTTTCTTGTTTTTCTCCCTTTGATAACAGGATCATGGAGTTGATAACACCATTTTCCAGAATCCCAAAAAACTTCACCTAACAATTGGGATGTTGGTGCTTTTGAGTGAGCAAGAGATTCAGCAGACATGTGAGATGCTACAGCAGTGTAAAGAGGAATTCATTGAGTGAGTAATCCACAGGAGTGGGGAAGGGTGTCACCCATATTGGCTTCTTTTTGGTATCACAGGCTTGTTTTTGACAGGGATCTGGGTAACATGGGAACAGCTTTTGTTGACTCACCTATTTGAAACACTTAACATTGGACTATTGTCTGAAAAGTTTAAAATGGATTTAAAGCATATATCTACAAATTTTTATGAAAAGCCTCTACCTTAAATTATACTAGTTCATTAGATGAATTCTGTTCTTTAACAGGACATCCCATTGTTTTCTCCAAAAGGAAATTCTCTTCATTATCTGCAGAAAAATATAGGCTACTGCATTGGTTTTTCTGTGCAGCTGTGACACATCACTACAAGCTTGGTGGCTTAAAACAACACAGATTTATCATTTTACAGTTCTGTGGGACAGAAGTCTAATATGGGTTTTACTGGGCTAAAATGAAGGTATTGGCAGAGTTGTGTACCTTTCTGGACGCTCTAGGGAAGAATCTACTTCCTTGCCTTTAAAGTCCAGCTTCTAGGGCTGGCCGAGTGGTGCAGTGGTTAAGCGCTGGCTTAGGAAACCAGCGGCCCTGGTTTGGGTCCCACATATGAGGGCCAGTGACACTGCCCTCAAAAAAAAAAAGAAGAATATAATGTTTAAAAAAAAAAAAAGTCCAGCTTCTAGAGGCCACTCACATTCCTTGGCTAGTGGTCCCCTTCCCCCGTCTTCAGGACTAGGCTAGCAACGTTACACCTCTCTGACCCTTCTGTTGTCACGCCTCTCTCTGCCCACAGCAGGGAAAGCTTCTCTGTTTCTAAGGATTCCTGTGATTTGATGGAGTCCACCCTGATAATCCAGGATAACCTCCTTAACCTCAGACACCCTAACTTTAATCTGTCTGCCAAAGTCTTCCATGTGAGGTAGCATGTTTACACATTCTGGGGAGCAGGATGTGGACATCTTTGGAGAGCCTTAGTTTGCCTACCACAGTAACTCAAAGATTGTAACGTGATTGCCTGGGAAAGTCTTCGTTCTATTTCAGAAATGCAGACTTTAATTTTCTTTTTTTAATACAGAAAATTTTGTGGGAGTCATAGTGAAGATACCAGAAACTATCCAAGCAATCTGTTTTGGCTCAGGGAAAACATTGCTGTTCTGCGGGCAGAGTTGTTATTCCTTTTTTTTTTTTTTTTGAGGGCAATGTCACTGGCCCTCATATGTGGGACCGAACCGGGGCCGCTGGCTTCCCAAGTCAGCGCTTAACCACCGCGCCACTCAGCCGGCCCAGTTGTTATTCTTTTTACTGTAAAATTTAAATTTCCACATAAATCTGACCTAATACTATTTCAAAGAATCATCTCTTCCCCATTTTTATTTTACTCCTTTTACTTAGGATTAATGAAGAGCAAGAGAAATTTGAAAGTCGACTCACTTGAATAGTTTTTTAAAAAATTAAATTTTAATGTTCAAGTCCCATAATGGGCCATGTTACCTGGGTCATTGGGTAAAAACAAGGTAAAAGGATTAAATTTTTTTCTCTAGTTATGTTGTGTATGAAACTGTCATACATAACTTATTTGTGGACCACTTCTCCTTTTCCATTAATTGTTTTGAACATGATATTTTTCTTGAGCAAAATCATGAACTGATTGGGTTTGTAGTCTGCCTATTCTTTCTGATTCTCAAACAACAAAGAATACTTTTTTGTCTTTTTGGCCCAGTGATGGATGTAACTGTTTTCTCTTGATCTTACCTGAAATTCAAAATAATCTGGTGTTTATAATTAGATATCAAAGCAGAGCAATTTTACCTGGTTTAGGAATCAGTTCTGATGCTCTAACTTATTCCTAGGTCACTTTTTGCTAAATGAAACTGAAAGGAGCTGCACTTTCTTGGCTGACATTGGGATAATCCTGCTAAGAAAAAATTTAAAGGTAGATGAAATATTTGTTTAGAGAAGTACTTTTTTAACCTTGTGAAAATCAGTTCACAGGTTTTTGAAATTTTATTGGGGAATAGTGTGTTTTTCTAGGACCCATCACCTCCAAATCAAGTAGTTGTCTTTAATTTAATTGTGGAGGGCGCAGCTATTTGACCTGTAGTGGAGTTGAACTGGCAACCTTGGTGTTATGAGTCTGTGCTCTAACCAACTGAGCTAACCGGCTGCCCCAGGTCACAGGTTTTTAATCACTAAAGGTTTACCCTGAGCTATGTGAGGATTTAGCTAAGTTCCTCTCTTTTATGTCTCTTGGTGCCTTTTGTGACTAATGCCAATCTGAGCCCTTTAAGCATCATGGTTGATGTGCATAAATAAGCAGTGAAAAGCAGCCAAATAGTTCTGAAGAATTTTTGACATGACAGGATGAAAACAGTAATTATAGTTTTTCAAATTCAGCATAGCTTTTGAAATAGGACAAAGTTACCCTGCTAAAAATCTGCAGTGTAGGCAAAAAATTATTTGAACATGGTCTTTTAAAAAAGCTGGGAAAATTTGAAGCCAGCAAGTAAAACAAGCCATCCCAACCTTTTTCTCCCACCTTCCCCTCCGCTACACACACTTGTTTAAAAAATATATACTGCAAAATTAATTTATTTCTGAGGAGAATGAAAATCAGAATTGGCTGTTTGGATTGGTTAGCAGCAGTGCCTTGTTTCCCCAAAAGGAAGAAATGTCTCCTAAAAAGAAAAAAAAAGATACTCATATTACAGCTCTGGTGAATAAAATATGTCATGTAATTTTTTTCCCCTTTATTTTTGCTATTTGATCTTAGCCTTTGTACTTGATATACTTTAGTAAAAATCTCCAGCCTGAACCTTTTATGATGTAATGATCCCAAGTTAAAATACAAAAAATGAAAACATTGAAAATGCATAGACTAGCATATAATGTGCTATAGTTTAATTTGATAGCTTTTTTTTTTGAGGGCAGTGTCACTGGCCCTCAGATGTGGGACCTGAACCGGGGCCACTGGCTTCCCAAGCCAGCGCTTAACCACTGTGCCAGTTGGCCAGCCCTGATAGCTTTTTAAATTAAAGTATTAAATGTGGCGACATTGGAATATAATTAAAACTGGTGCTATCTAGATATTTTAAAAAAATAGGTAGTTGAATATTTGTTAAATTTGGGGGTGGTTTTGAGTTTTAGGATGTTCCCTGACAAGAACCAGAACTTTGATTTCAATTCTTGGGCTAAAGGCCATGTAGCTGTATAGATTTTGAATGAATTATTCAGTGTTGAGCAAACGCTGAATCTCTGACTGTGTCCCTTGTGACTTTTTTGTGTGAGATGTAGAAAACAAGCAGTGCAGTGGCTCTGAGTATGTAGTCTGACAAGTGTGCGGCCCTTCCATAGCTCCGGTATCACTCCACTTGTAACCAAGTGCTCCCAGTAGGCCTGAGGTTAAACCAAATAAGAAGTTAAAAAGGGACAAGAAGGAGGAGAGAAGAAGAGGAAACATACCCATGGACAAATGTTAGTTCCTAATTATTGCCTCAGATGTCACTCAATTGCAAAATATACTCACTGGTGTCCCATGTGGAATAGTTTGGTCACCAAGACAAAAAGTGTTTATCCAGCAAACTATTGCATTGGATTTCTCTTTTGCCCTTTAACCTTCCTCTTGATAAATCCTAGGAATAGGTTGAAAGAGTTTCTGTTTCTACTCATCAGGCAGGCTGTGGATCCGTTTCATTTTTTTGTTCTTGGTACCCCAGCTAATTCCAAGGATTTGAGATAGTTTATAGTGAGCACGTGTATACAAAAGAAATGTTCAAGTCAGAGAGCTCAGAAACCAAAGATGTAATGGGGAGAAAATTCTACCTGGAAAACAAGACGAGATAATTGTACTTGAGCATTAAAATGTAGTGCTATTTTCAAGCGCCAGTATACCTGAACTCAATTCCGAGAAGAAACACAGCAATTATTATAGTTCTGATCTGATAAAAAAAGGAGCATAACAGTTTTTTAGGAGAGAATCTTTTTCTGGTTCTCAATCTAAGAGAAACTTGTCACATAAATCTTAACATAACCCAAAATGATTGTGTCCCTTGAAGACAAGCAGTGTCTTCAACAGGTATTTTGCAGAGGATATGAACACATTGTTCACATGGCTCTTTCTTATACTGACTTCCAGAAATTGAGGGTACAACATTACATCTTAACTCAGTAAAAGTATTGTAATGGGACACTAAAATAATAGTATGGTGCTTTCTGGTGAACTATATGCAGGGTTAGAAATGAAAAATGTAGAAGAAGGAAGGTATGGTTAGTATTAATTTTTTTTTTTTCCAAATAAGTTTTGTTGGTTGCACTTTGATAGAATTGAATGGCAACGTTTCATATTGAATTCTTTGGCTATTACTTGGGATAGAGATAAACTATTGTTGAGTAAGGCTACAAGGCCTCAGACAATAGTTCAGAGCTTGGCTTGCATTTTTAGAATATCCCACTTATTAGAAGTGGGTACAGGGATACTTATGATCAAGGCTAAATTTTTCTCTATCAAATATCTAAGTAAAATAGTTCAGTTATATAGTTTCTTACTGAGAAGCATTCTGGTCTTGGGCAATCACACGGCCTTGAAGTTTTAAGAGAATGCTTTCTATTAGGATTCCTAGGCTACAGAGAGTCTTTTTTAAAGATTTTATTGGTGAATTGGGGGAGGGGAACAGTGTGGGGGAATTGGGGAAGGGGACCAGCCAAGTTGTTGTTCTTCAGTCTTCGTTGTGGAGGGTGCCAGTCATTATCTGGCTTACCGTCGGCAGCTTGTGGCCTCTAAACTCAAGGTGCTGTGTTCAATTTTAGTTCCGGGTGGGCATAGCCATCATCCCATGCGGGAGTCGAACCAGCAGCCTTGTTGTTAAGAGTGCATGCTCTATCCTCCGGGCCATCTGGGCAGCAGCTCAGCTCAAGGTGCTGAGTTCAGTCTTAGTTGCAGGTGGCAGAGCCACCATCCCATGTGGGAGTCGAACCCGGCAGCCTTGTTGTTAAGAGCGCACGCCCTGTCCACTGAGCTATCCAGGCAGCAGCTCAGCTCAAGGTGCCATCTTTAGTTGTGGGTGGGCATAGCCATCATTGAACAGGAAATCTTTTTGTTGTTGTTGTTTTTTTTTTTTTTTTAGCTGAGCCATCCTGCTACCTGTTGGCAGCTTAGCGGCAGCTCAGCTTGGGCTGGGCATCGAACTGCTGTTGCTCAGAGCTCAGCTCACACTCTTGAGCGAGCTCTTAACCAACTGAGCCACTCGGCCGGCTCTGAACAGGCAATCTTGCTGTTACACCAGCTGAGCCATCCTGCCACCTGTTGGCAGCTAAGTGACAGCTCAGCTAGGGTGCAGCTTTCACAGGCCCATGTGAGAATTGAACCGGCAGCCCTGTTGCTCAGAGCATGCGCTGTAAGCCAGCTCTTAACCAACTGAGCCACTCGACCAGCCCCTGTTTTGTTTTGTTTTGGAATTGTCTTGTGGTGGCTCCTAGCATCTTTTGTCTTTGAGCCAGTACCACATTTTACTCAGTAACAATATAGGTGTGTGTCCACATTCTTCTAAAAATTGTCCAGAACAGCTTCTCCCTTTCTAGTAGCACATTCGATCAATGTTTGCCAGAGATTTATATTATAGAGTCCCCATTTTATATAAAGCACTGTGCCAGCTGCTGGGGATACAGCAGTGGACAGGATGGATAGGGTCCCTGGCCTTGTGGGGATTGGAGAAGGCTGTGTGTATGGACCTATTATTAGCTGGGTTTCAGCCCCACATAGCAAACCCTTTTCTGGTTGAAGTACAAGTCTATTTAAAGTGTCTGGGAAGAAAGCAGGATAGTGGGTTTTACTTAACATGAAAGTAATACATGTTAGTTTTAGAAAAGCCAAAAATTACAGATAAACAAAAATATCACTTTAATCTTACCACCTAAAGATAATTATCATTAACACTTTGGAGTGTATACTTCTAAACTTTTTATATGAATAAGTGTTTTTGGTTTTTTTTGTTTGTTTTTTAGCTGAGCCTTCCTGCCACCCTGTTGGCAGCTCAGCTTGGGCCGGGAATCAAACCAGTGACCCTGTTGCTCAGAGCTCTCTTGAGCGAGCTCTTAACCAACTGAGCCACTCGGCCGGCCCCACATATATATTTTTAAATATTGGTTTTTTAATGGATAATACATTTACAAGGTTCAAATTTTTAAAGGTACAAAATATATGCAGCAAAGAGTTTCCTTCCCACCGCTATCCCAAGCACCCTGCTTTCATCTCAAAATATAACAGATATTAGCAGTATCTTTGTATCCTTCAGAGATTTTTGTATGTACAAGCAGATACCATAGGTGCCCAAAAAAATGTATACACATGACTTGTATTCATCTTTCGTTATCTGTATATAGTATTATAATTTTAATACAGTTTTTTCCTTTCTTAAAATGTGTATACATTTTTTTTGGCACCGTGTGTGTGTGTGTGTGTGTGCGCGCACGCATATATATGCATGTATATATACATATATGTATATATACATATATGTATTTTTTTTCTTACCCCTGTCTTTTGCATAAATAGTAGTATAGCATGCACATTGTTGTATACCTGTTTTTTTAAACCTAAAAAGATAATCTGGGGCTGGCTGAGTGGCTCAGTTGGTTAAGAGCTCTCTCAAGAATGGGAGCTGAGCTCTAAGCAACAGTAGTTCAGTGCCCAGCCTGAGCTGAACTGCCACTGAGCTGCCAACAGGTGTCAGGATGGCTCAGCTAAAAAAAAAAAGATAATCTGCATATCAGTACCTGGGAAGTTCCTTAGTCTTGTATGGCTTATTTATTGTTCATAGCATGTTGATTTATTCCATCAGTCATATTATTGGACATTTAGTCTGCTGTTAATTTTTTGCTACTCCAAACAATTCCTCAGTCAAAATTGTATTGCCTCGTATCAGGAGACACATACTGTTTGGCTGTTTCCTTCTTGTGAGCCTGATAAGCTTGATCAGTGGGTTGGGAGGGGTCAGCCTGATACATTGTTTACAGAGCTCTCCTTTATAGGGATATCTTTGTATTTTCTCCAGTCTTTTGCCTAAGTTTTAGCAGCCATTGGTGATCTTACCTAGATCTGTTTTTTATAAGGGGTTGCAAAATGGTGATATTCTACTTCTGTCATTAGTTCTGTAGTTAACAGTTGGAATTCTTCCGTAAAGAACTTTCCTTTATCAGATATCATTGGATATGTAGCTGAATTCATCATTATTTCCTTAGGGTTAGCTCCTAGAAATTTAATTGTCTGGGCAAAGTGTTTCTCTTCTTAATAAATATTAATAAATAAATACATAAATATGGCCAAATTGCTCTAAAGGATGTAATATCAGCTTACCCCTCCACCATTGTTTCATGAATGAAATATGAAATACTGTTTGCAACTTGTAGAAATAATGACATAAATCCTCAGAGATGGCAATACAGTAAGTGTCTGTCAATCAGAACTGTTATTGCTTGGCTTTCTCTTAGAAAGTGCTAGTATGACTTTGGAAATACTAGTGTTTTTAGTTTATGGGCATTAAATATGTATTAATTTTGAAATTTGATAATGTTAGTTAAAAAAACTCAGCAACTTCATTTTTGTAAAGTTTGACTATGCATATTAACCGTATTTCAAAATATAATAGTCCTTGTAGCTTAAGTAATTATAAATATCTAATGCTTTTTCCTTTGCAGCGACATTACTGGGGGCAAACCCCTGGAAGTGGAGATGGAAGGGATAGAATACATGAACGATGATCCTGGCATGGTGGATGTTCTGTATGCCAAAGTCCATATGAAAGATGGCTCCAATAGGTATGTTTCTGGGATACTTCATTTCACCTAGGAGGTGCCTGAAAGCATCCCTGGAAGTTCAACTAGTTTTGATTCCTTTTTTTTGAGATCTTAGTATTGTAAATAGTGTGTCAATTCTTCTTCTTTTTTAAAAATAGAAGCTGATATCTTGAAAGAGGATCTGTTATAGGAAAAAGTATTAGACTTTTAGTCTGATAATTATTGAGTTTCTTGGATGGTGCATGTTGATAGTGGCAATCTAGTTTTTATAGAATTCAGTGCATCCTTCATGTTTTCCAGGATAACAGGAGGCAGGAAGGATGGCATTTTAGGATTGTAGTTTCAAAAGTGAATTAATGCAGATCTATTATAGTGACACCAGGACAAAATGGTGATGATAACTGTACAAACGTCATAAGATTATTAGGATTAAATTAACCTCTATAAAATACTTAGAACAGTGCTTGGCACATACTAACATCAAAACATACATCAAAAAGTGTTTACTATTTTTTAAATTTTTTAAAATTTTGTTTTAAAGATTTTATTGGGGAATTAGGGAGGGGAACAGTGTTGGGGAACCGGGGAAGGCAAACAGACAAATTGCTGCTCTTTTATTCTTCAGTCTAGTTGTGGAGGACATCGCTTCACTGGCCCTTGTTGGTATCATCATTGCGCTCTTCTCAGGTGAGGCAGATTGGTCGCCGGCCTTTGGACGGCTGCTCACAGCGGCTCTTGGCAGCTCACACCAGCTGCCGGCCACTCACACTGGCTTCCAGCCACTCACTGTAGCCTATGGCAGCCCACTGCAGCAGGAGCTGCAGCTATGCCTTACCAGGGACTCACAGCAGTCCAGCTCCAGGTGAAGTTGTTGTTCACCATCTTAGCTGTAGAGGGCAGTGTCACTGGCCCTCATATGTGGGATCCGACTGGGGCCACTGGCATCCCAAGCCAGCTCTTAACCAACTCGCCACTCGGCCAGCCCTATGTTTTTTTTTTGTTTGTTTTATATTATTACCATACCTTTTGGGATTCTCAGTCTGCACTCCAGGCTATTTCTGAGGCTAGCCCAGAACCATTTCCAATGTTAATGCCATTTATTAGTCTATCCAAGGCCTTTGGTGTGCCGAAGAACCCAGCTTGAATTAGAAGTTTGTTTTTGTGTGGTCTTTTCATTGGGGCAGGAGAGAACAGAGCTCATACTGAACCAGAAATCCTCTAGAGAAAACATGTGTCTCCAGGCAGGCCCCCAAATTGATTTGCTTCCCTAGAGGATCTCTTGTAAGGTTTGTCTTATCTCAATTTGAATCAGTAATCTGTTATCTCCTATCTCAGTTCCATTGAAAGTGAAACTTGGGGGCAAAGAAAGAAAAATGCTATAAAATCAGTCTTTCAGCGTGTTCTGGACCAGATTTTCCTTTTCCTAGATACCTGGCATGTGCCTAAAGGGCCTGCTGATGTCCCTAAAAACTGGGAACACATTGTTACCTAACAGGAGATCATATACTAGGACGTCCCAAAACATTTCTACTGGGTTAAAATTTGATGCCTGTTTGGATCATTGACTTTGTGTTCTAAGTCATAACTATCCAAATACATTGACCATGTTGGAAAACTACTATGCATGGGGTAGATTACTTTTGAACTTTGTGAGCAGAAACAATAAGATAGCAATTTTCAGACTGTTTGGTCTCATAATCTCTTAAATTTCTTAAAAATCATTGAGGGCTGGCCGAGTGGCATATTGGTTAAGAGTTGGCTTAGTATGCCAGCTCTGAGCAGCAGGGCCCCGGTTCGGATCCCACTTTAGGGCCAGTGACACTGCGCCCTCTACAGCTAAGACAGTGAACAACAGCTTGACCTGGAGCTGGGCTACCGTGAGTTGCTGGCGACTGCATAGGCTGCAGTGGGGCTGGCCGGCAGCGGGCGTGCGCTTTCATGAGCTGCCGTGAGCCACTGTGAGCAGCTGTCCAATGGCCGGCAAGCGACTGCCTCACCCGGGAAGAGCACAGTGATCACAGTACCAACATAGGCCAGTGAAGCGACGTCCTCCACAACTAGACTGAAGAACAAAAGGACAGCAACTTGTCTGTTCCCCTTCCCCAATTCTGCAACACTGTACCCCTCCCCCAATTCCCCAATTAAAAAAAAAAAAATCATTGAATACCCCAAAGAGCTTTTGTTTATATGGGTTATATCTATAAATATTTACTTTACTAGAAATCTGAGAAATTTAAGATTTGTTAGTTCATTAAAAATAATATTAATAAAATAATTTTTTAAATTATAAATAACATATTTTTTTCATGAAAAATCACTCTTATTTACCAAACCAAAAAAATATGTGAAGATGGGCATTGTTTTACATTTTTGTAAATTAATAGAAGACAGCTGAGTTTTTGTTTCTGCTTCTCTGTTCAATCTATCGCGATATGTTGTTTTGATTGAAGTATTAAGAAAATCTGGCCTCATGCAAAAATGTAGTTGGAAAATCGAGGAGTTCTTTAATGGCCTTTTTAGATAATTGTGGATATTTGATACTAAAATAAAACTTGACAGGTCATAGGTTCTTAAAAATGTCAGTTGCAATGTGAAATCTGAAACTATATCAATGAATATTTCATACTCTTGTTATATTAAAACCCAGAGGTCTATCCTGTAGTTTACCTGGATCTTTAACTCATGTATAGTTTTATAGTATTGGTCATTTAGAAAATATTGTTTCACTGAGTTATACTGTGGCAGAGGGCCCTAGACAAAGGCTTTCCTGGACCATGTGGTCACCGAGGATTTTGCTGTAACAGGGAGCTTCAGACATTAAGACATCCATGTGTAACACTTCCGAATTCCTACCTCACGTGGGAGCCAGTCAGAAACTAGCACAAGAACCACATGTACTAATAATAAATCTTAGTTGCCAACTTGCAAACCTCAGGGTATATAGCCCCAAGCCCTGCCCGGGTTGGGGCTCAGTCTCTGGATGTAAATTCGCAGAGCCTGTGCTGGCATCAGTAAATGCTGCTTCCCGAGCCTTGGTGTCCTGTCTCTCTGTCTGAGTATCTCACAACAATACAGACCTTCCAAATGTTGATACATTTTATCAAGTAATATTAAAAATACCTGTTAATATCACTGCTAGTTTAATCAAAATCTTTAAGTATCGGGGGAGCTGTCAAGCACATGGTGGCAGGTGCATGTTTTCTAAAATTCAGATTTTCATTTGAAAACTTAATTGTTTTTTTATTGTTTTTTTAAATTGGGGCATGGGGGAAGGGGAACAGACAAGTTGCTGTCCTTTTGTTCCTCACTCTAGTTGTGGAGAACATTGCTTCATTGGCCCATGTTGGTATCATTATTGTGCTCTTCTTGGGTGAGGCAGATCGGTCACCGGCCTCTGGACGGGCCCTCATAGCGGCTCTTGGCAGCTCACACCGGCTGCTAGCTGCTCACACTGGCTGCGGGCCACCCACTGTAGCCTATAGCAGCTCACTGCAGCAGGGGCTGCAGCTAAGCTGTCCCGGGGACTCACAGCAGGCCAGCTCCAAGTGGAGCTGTTGTTCACCATCTTAGCTGTAGAGGGCAGTGTCACTGTCCCCCATATGTGGGATCTGAACCAGGACCCCTGGCATCCCAAGCCAGCGCTTAACCAACTCACCACTGGGCGGGCCCGACCTTTTTTTATTTTAAAAACTGGGTAATGAGGAATATACTACTTAGTAATAAGTACAATTTGATGCTGCTGCCTTAATTCTTGTTAAGGTGCTAGCAGTTTTACCTACCATTGTTTTTGTACCATCAGTGCAAATGTCACTGCTGTGAAAACAGTAAATAATATCATCTATTATAAAAATTTTTTCACCTCCTGGATCCCCTGAAAGAGGCTCCAGAAGGCCCATAGACCAGGCTGTGACAAACCTCTGATCTAAAGTAAGATCTTATTTCTAACATTTAAGGTTGCATTGTTTCCGAGGAAATTATAACTAGCTTTTGTTCAGCCATTACTCTTGCCTGGCACTGTGCTTAGATTGTATCATCTGCATTTTATCTTCACTACATCTGTATAATACAGATACTGTTGTAATGTCTGTTTTATCAATCAGGGAGGTTCAGAGAGCTTAAGTAACTTGACTAAGGAACACATAGATAGCTACGAACCCCTATTCCATAATAAAGAAGGTTTCAGTGTGTGTATGCTAGGGTGAATAGGGTAGACTGTGTTCCAATTTTTATTCCTAGAGTAAAATGGAATATTGTGACCTACTTTTTTTGAAAGTAGTAAAATTCACATAACATAAAATTCCATTCCATCTTAAAATTCCATAATCATTTTAAAGTATATGATTCAGTGTGTTGAAGTAAGAAGGTCCAAAACGGTAGAGAATTTTCCTAAGAGTTTATTTGAGAAAAAATGATGACCTAATGCTGGGGAGCAAGATCGCAAATATTCCAGAGAATAAGTTTTGCAGCTTCTTTTATGCATTTGAAATTAAGGAGCAACCATAAGGAAGATGACGTGGATGTGGGAGAAGCAAGGCAGGGATTGGATACAGGATAGTTTACAAGATTATGTGCTGTCTTGAGGGCTAACATCCCTTTGGAGGGGTATTCTGATATTTTAAAGGTGTGTTAACCTAGATGCACAAGAACAATTGATAGGGCTTGATTAAAAATCTTTCACTAAAGAAGTTAATAGGCCTGGGGCATTACTATCCACCATGACCTGCCCTGTTAGGAATTTATGATCAGATACTCCTGTGAGGTTACTTTCAATAGAACTTCTTTTTTTTCCCTTCATATTGGCAATCACTAACATACTGACTATCTCTACAATAGGTTTGCCTATTCTGGTTATTTCCTATGAATGGAACCATATAATATGTGGCCTTTTGTGTCTGGCTTTTTTCACTCCATATGATGCTTTCAAGGTTCCTCCATGTTGTAGCATGTAGCAGCACTTGATTCCTTTTTATGGCTGAATAATACTCCATTGTATGGAAATACTACATTTTGTTTATCCATTCATTAGTTGGATAAATACCTTTATCTTTTGGCTGTTGTGAATAGAGCTGTTTTAAATTCTTTAGGCTGACTCACTTTTTAAATGTATTAAAATCATGGTTTTAATTTCCTTGATTAACCTTGTAATTTTGTAGGGCATCATAGCCACTCAGCCTGGCCTCTATTAATTTGTTTCCTTACCCTCTGTAATGGGATTTGCTTAATTTTTGTCAGTACTAGTGTAAACCTTCCTGTTGTAAGACTACTATTTGTGATAGTCTTACAGACATGCAGTTAAGATAAAGCTACATGAAAAATTTACATGGGATTACAGTGTTTCATGAAGTAAAATAGTGAATATTTCCTAATTTACGGCTTCAAGTCTGTTATAACATACATATGTCATAGACTCCAGTTTTGATTTACCCTATTCTTGGTGGCCCCCAGAGGGAAAAAGCACGGTCACCCAGAAAGGATAATAAAATCACTACCTTGAATGTTTCCACTGGACATGTTTACCTTTTGCTTTTAGATCCTTAGTTCTATAGAATGTCTTCAAGTACAGAGAACAGTAGGTTTTTGAGATTTGATAACCTAAAAATAAAAGTGAGAGGTCAAAGTGAGAAGCAATAAGCATTGTTTTGAGATCCAAGAGAATATTTAGGAAGCATGATTCAGGTAGAAACCACAATAGTGTTCCTGATTTAAGAAGGCAAGGGAAAGGATAATGATGACATCCATTACATCAGTAGAAGGAAGGCATTTCTGTAGGTGCAAATAAGTTAACATAGTGATGCTAATTCTAAGGAATTTTTTTTTGTTTGTTTGTTTTTTTGAGGGCAGTGTCACTGGCCCTCATATGTGGGATCCGAACTGGGGCCGCTGGCGTCCCAAGTCAGCTCTTAACCACCGCGCCACTCGGCCGGCCCACTAGATGTATTTTGAAGACAGTACTCGGACATAATTTGTACCCATATTAATGGAAGATTGAGGGTTCAGGAGGTTGAAAACACCCTTTGTTTCCCCACAGGTCTAGCCCTTACAGATTTTGCACACTTCCTGTTGTCAAGGCCTTGTAATTTGAAAGGTCTTGTGAAATATCCACTGAATCCACTAGTGTGATCAGCCAAGAACATTTTAAAGTAATTCCCATCTCTCTTACTGCTCTATTTCCTCTTTTCTTTTGCCCATTCCTCCTCCACAAGAGACACGTTTGTGTTATTACCTAAAAAAGATTTGTAAATTCCCCTTTCCTAATCTACAGTGTCCGAGGGTCTTGTACACCTCTTATTTAATTCAGTATTAAAACTTGGGCCAGCCAAGTGGTGTGGTGGTTAAGCGCTGGCTTGGGAAGCCAGCAGCCCCGGTTTGGTCCCACATATGAGGGCCAGTGACACTGCCCTCAAAAAAACAAAACGAAACAAAACAAAACTATTTAAATGCCTCCTTTGTGCAAAGTATTTTGCAAGGCTATATAAATTGGTACAGAATTGAGTAAGACATGACCCTGTTTTTAAGGAACAGTCCATCTTTTGCATTTCTTTATGTAAAAAGACATGGCTCAATGCAAGAGGCATGGGAGAGAGACCATGTTGTAATAAAAATACAAACTACTTTTTTTGTGTGATTTCATATATTTTAAATCAAAGAGTCCCTTAAAATGATTGACTGAAGTGCCTAACCTTTAAAAGGATAGAGCCACTTAGATCAGATTTTTTTTCTTTTCCAAACAGAGCTGGGACAGCGTAGCTATACTTATCGATGTATTCTTGGGTTTGGTAAAGCATGACTGGGTGAGGAATTTGTGTTCAATATTTTACTCATTGTTTAGTAGTCAGCTATGGCTAAGACTTAAGTGTTGAACACAGTGGCTATTCTGATTGGTCTGTTACTCTCTCAAGACTCCACCCTTGCCCCTCTCAAAAGAATGGCTTTCTTACATTTTACTGAGCACGTGAAGCCAATTCATCAACTTCCTTAACTGTTTCCTTCACAGTCTACCTATTTTCATCCTACCTACCCCACTCAATTTCATTCACTTTCTGAAGAATGGCACAGATTATCTCTGATGAGGGAAATCCCTGTACTTATGCTCATGACCCCATTTTTTCTTACCTCCTCAGAGACCTGGCACCGCCAGTTACTTCACCCTACAGGGCATTCCTGTCTCTTCTGGCGTTTTTTGAATGCCCAGTGAGGTGCAGTGGACCCTAGGGCTCTGTCTTAAGGAGGAAGCAGATGTCAATAATTAGGATACCCTGGGGTGAGGGCTATGATGGAGGTTCTAGGGTCGTGCAGATGGGCAGCAAAACTGTGTTCCTGTGTGGGCAAATTTTGTAAAGGAAGGCTTCAGAGAGGAGGTTTCTTGGCTGAATAAGGAGATTACAGGCTGAGGGAGTAGCATTTTAGAAAAAGGGAATAAATAGCAAGTGCAGATATAGAAGCACTGTTACATACCATGTAAAGAAGTTGGATTTTCGGGGCTGGCCGAGTGGCGCGGTGGTTGAGCGCTGGCCTGGGAGGCCAGCGGCCCCGGTTCGGGTCCCACATATGAGGGCCAGTGACACTGTCCTCAAAAAAAAAAAAGAAGTTGGATTTTCATTTGGTCCTTTGTTTAGTCAACAAAAATTTATTGAATACCTGGTGTGCGCCAGTCATTGTACTAGGTTATGAATATAGAATGATGAGTAGAGCCAGACATAGTCAGTGCTCCACTAGTTTACAGACTAGTGGAGAAACATGTTAACAAATAACACAGATATATAATTGGAAAGTATGATAAAGACGAATCAGGGGAAATATGGTGCTCTAGTAAAGAGAGAAAATATGGTGGCAGTTTAGACTTGAGGGTGGGAAGGATCAAGAAAAACCTCTCTAGGGCCGGCAGAGTGGCGTGGTGGTTTAGCACTGGCTTGGGAGGCCAACGGCCCCGGTTCGTGTCCCACATATGAGGGCCAGTGACATTGCCCTCAAAAAAAAAGAAAAACCTCTCTAAGGAATTGGTATTGAATTGGGATCTAAAGGAGTGGGAGTTTACAAGCAAAGGGGGTACGAAGGCTCCCCTCACCCTTTGTTCTAGGCAAAAGAGAATTCAGCAAAAGCCCTGAGGCAAGAAAAAGCCTAGTAAATTTCAGGTATGGATTTGGCATAATGAGGGAAAGGTAGAATGACATGAGATGGCCATGTGAAGAAATTAGAGGGTCTTGGATTGAGGCAGTAGCAATAGATAAGGAAAAAAAAGATTAAATACAAATAAAATAAATAAAAAGAAATCCATATCAGGATAAATCATAATGGAGCTGCAGAACAGTAAAGACAATGTGAAGATCTTAAAAGAAGTCACCTACAAAACTTCTCGGTATCAGCAGCAGAACCCAAAAGAGAGCAGAATTTTTTCTAGAAAAAATAATGGTCAACCTGGAATTGTGTACTTAGAAAAAAAAAATCTTTAAAGTACAAAGGTGAAATAAGGACTTTTATAGATGAACAAAACTTCAGAGAATGTATCACCATGCGATAACTGCAGTAAAGAAAAATGAATCCAGAAAGTCTGAGATGCAAGCATAGTATGAGATACAGAAAGGAATGATAAATACATAAAATGGCAAACATTGTTTATGTAAAATTATTTTATATATGGGAGAGTTTTTTAAAAATGGTAGAAGTAGCGTTGTGCAGCTACCATAAATGTCAGCTAACACATGCAAATCAGGATCAAGGGGAATTCTGGGTTGAAGTATTTTAGTCTTTTTTTATTATTTGGGAGAGGGTTGTTAAGATATTATTTAACTTTGTTATGCTAGATGTGCATAGTAAAGATTTTAAAGTAAGTCTAAAAATAGTGGGAATAAATTCTAAACAAAGAGAAAAAGGAACAAATACAAATTCAATCCAAAAATGGGAAAGAAGCATGGGAAAAAAGTGGAATGAGTAGAAATTAAAAAGTAAGATAGGACCGGCCGAGTGGCTCAGTTGGTGAAGAGCTCACTCAAGAGTGCGAGCTGAGCTCTGAGCAACAGCAGTTTGATGCCAGCCTGAGCTGAGTTGCCGTTAAGCTGCCAACAGGTACTCAGCTAAAAAAAAAAAAAAAAAAAAAAAAAAAAAAGTTTAAGAAGTAAGATGGTAGGAAGAAGTTCACACATATATTTATATGTTAATGAAAGAAACTCACCAGTTCAGAAAGGTATTATAAGATTAGATATAAACCAAAATCAGTTATATGTTCTTTACAGGAAATATATCTACAGCATAAGGTTGTGAAGAGGTTCAGAACAGGCTTCCCCAAAATATGCCATATTGGCATGTGAATTATTTTGAGGTGAAGGCAGTCGAGACCCTGCAGGCTCATGAGAAACTTTTACCTCTTCCTTAAATAATTTAAATTAGAGGCCTTGCCCATAATAAGACTTATCACCAGAAATAACTTTTTATGACCTATCTATATGTCAGGGCAAACTGCTAATTACTGAATATCTGTTCTTCTTCTTTTTTTTTTTTTTTTTTTTGAGGGCAGTGTCACACTGGCCCTCATATGTGGGACCGAACTGGGGCCGCTGGCTTCCAAAGCCAGCGCTTAACCACCGCACCACTTGGCCAGCCCCTCCTTTTTTTTTTTTTAAAGATTTTATTGGGGAGTTGGGGGAGGGGAACAGCATTGGGGAACTGGGGAAGGGGAACGGACAAATTGCTGTCCATTTGTTCTTCAGTCTTGTTGTGGAGGACATTGCTTCACTGGCCCATGTTGGTATCATCATTGTGCTCTTCTTGGGTGAGGCAGATTGGTTGCCGGCCTCTGGATGGCCACTCACAGTGGCTCTTGGCAGCTCACACCAGCTGCCAGCCACTCACGCTGGCTGCGGGCCATTCACTGTAGCCTGTGGCAGCCCACTGCAGCTATGTCATCCCTGGGGACTCACAGCAGCCCAGCTCCAGGTGGAGCTATTGTTCACCATCTTAACTGTAGAGGGCAGTGTCACTGGCCCTCATCTGTGGGATCCTAACTGGGGCTGCTGGCATCCCAAGCCAACTCTTAACCAACTTAACCACTTGGCTGGTACAGCATCTGCTCTTCTTATCATCCTATGAATAACCTTCCTCCTCTCTGACGCCCCAAGATGGCTTACCTCATCCTCAGTTCAGAATGTCACATATACCTCATTTCCCCTTTCTGCCTGAACCTCCCATGTATGTGGGATTCCAATATGCACTTACGTAATTAAATTTGGTTATTTTCTTTTATTAATCTGTCTAGTGTAGATTTAATTATTAGATCAGCCAAAAAAAAACCTTGAAGGTAGAGGAAAGGTTTTTCTTCCCCCACAGTTGAAATGATAGAAAGGAAAAAGATATACTAGGCAAATACCAAAAGAAAGCATAACAGAATGAATATCAAGCATGATAGGCTTAAAGAAAAATCTGTTATTAGCAATAGGACTATTACATAATGATAAAAGGTTCAATTTACCAGGAAGAGGTAATAATTCAAGCTTGTATGAACCTAATAGAACAGTCTCAAAGTAGATTAAGCCAAATTTATATAATTAATATTTTACTGGGGAGAAATCAAGAAACCCATCATCAAAGGAGGAGATTGCAGCATATCTTCCAGTAATTGGTAGGTGAAGCAGCTGTAAAATCAGTAAAGATTCAGAAGATTTTAACCATCAACAAGTTTTATGTAATAGTCATTTCCAGTATTATATACCCATTATTAAAGAATTCATGTTTTTTTCAGGCACATGAAATAGCTGAAACAAATTGATTACATAACAGATCATAAAGTAAGGCTTAGTAACTTTCAGTGAGTTAGTATCTTACAAGTTTCTGATCAGAAATAAGGTTCTTTTCAATTATCAAGGTATTAGAAATGATAAGAGTTTAACAAAGTGATTGGCTATAAAATTAGTTTAATAAAATCTATTGCTGGGCCAACCGAGTGGCGCACGGGACACCAACTGGCTTGGAACACCAGCGGCTCTGGTTTGGATTCCACATATGAGGGCCAGTGACACTGCCCTCTACATCTAAGATGCTGAACAACAGCTCTACCTGGAGTGGGGCTGCTGTGAGTCCCCGGGACAGCATAGCTGCAGCCCCTGCTGCAGTGGGCTGCCATAGGCTACAATGAGTGGCCGGCAGCCAGCATGAGCGGCAGGCAGCCAGCGTGAGCTGCCAAGAGCCACTGTGAGTGGCTATCCAGAGGCTGGGGACTGATCTGCCTCACCCAAGAAGAGTGCAATGATGATACCAACATGGACCAGTGAAGCAATATCCTCCACAACTAAACTGAAGAAGAAAAGGACAGCAACTTGTCTGTTCCCCTTCCCCGGTTCCCTAACGCTGTTCCCCTCCTCCAATTCCCCAATAAAATCTTTAAAAAAAAAAAATCTATTGCTTTTCTATATACCAGTAACAAACACAAAACATCATTTAAAAAATGATGTCATGGGGCCGGCCGAGTGGCACAGTGGTTAAGCGCTAGCTTGGGAAGCCAGCGGCCCTGGTTCAGTCCCACATATGAGGACCAGTGACACTGCCCTCAAAAAACAAAAAAAAAACAAAAAGAAACAAACAAAAATGATGTCATATCCTGGGCTGGCCGAGTGGCACGTTTAAGAGTTGGCTTGGGAGTGCGAGCTCTGAGCAGCAGGGCCACCGGTTCGGATCCTACATGGGCCAATGATGCTGTGCCCTCTTCAGCTAAGATGGTGAACAACAGCTTGACCTGGAGCTGGGCTACCATGAGTTGTTGGCGACAGTGTAGCTGCAGTGGGTCTGGAGTGGGCTGCCGTGTGCTACCATGAGCAGCCGGCCAATGGCTGGTGACGGATCTGCCTTAGCCGGGAAGAGTGCAATGATCACAATACCAACATGGGCCAGTGAAGCGAAGTCCTCCATAACTAGACTGAAGAAGAAAAGGACAGCAACTTGTCTGTTCCCCTTTCCCATTCCCCAACGCTGTTCCCTTCCCCAATTCACCAATAAAATCTTTAAAAAAAAAAAAAAGGACATTATCCCCATAACTCCATGCACTCTCCCCTCCCGTCCTCTTTCTGCCATGTTTCTGTGCCACCATAATGGTGTGCATTAATGTCTTGTCTAATGCTCTCAAGAGCATCAACAATGCCAAAAAGAGAGGCAAATGCCAGGTTCTTAACACATTTTTTGCAGGAAACAAGTAAACTCATCATATAGCTTTTTATGCCCGCTTACAAAGTGTTAATAGGCTATGCTCCAAAGTCATCATCCGGTTTCTAACTGTGATACTGAAGCATGGTTACATTGGTGAATTTGAAATCATAGAGGATCACAGAGCTCGGAAAATTGTTGTTAACCTCAAGGCAGGTTATGTAAGTGTGGAGTGACCAGTCCCAGATTTCATGTGCAATTCAAAGATGTAGAAAAATGGCAGAACCATCTGCTTCCATCCTGTCAGTTTGGTTTCATTGTATTGACAGCCTCTTCGGGCACCATGGACCATGAAGAAGCAAGACAAAAATACCCAGGAGGGAAAATCCTGGGGTTCTTTTTCTAGGGATGTAATACGTACATGCAAATAAAATGCCTCCATGGGAAAAAAATTTAAAAAATATATATAAACATTATCAGGCCGGCCAAGTGGCACATTGGTTAAGAGCTGGCTTGGGACGCCAGCGGCCCCGGTTCCAATCCCACATATGAGGGCCAGTGACACTGCCCTCTACAGCTAACAACAGCTCCACCTGGAGCTGGGCTGTGCGAGCCCCGGCGATGGTGTAGACTGCAGCCCCTGCTGCAGTGGGCTGCCATAGGCTGCAGTGAGTGGCCTGCAGCCAGCGTGAGCTGCCAATAGCCACGGTGAGCAACCATCCAGAGGCCAGCAACTGATCTGCCTCATCTGGGAAGAGTGCAATGACGATACCAACATAGGCCAGTGAAGCAATGTCCTCCGCAACTAGACTGAAGAACAAAAACGACAGCAACTTGTCTGTTCCCCTTCCCCGGTTCCCCAATGCTGTTCCCTTCCCCCAATTCCCTAATAAAATCTTAAAAAAAAAAAAAGACATTATCTATTTACAATAGTAACAAAGCCCATGGCGTTCTTAGGAATAAATATAACAAAGTACGTACAAGACCTTTTTGCAGGAAATTACAAATTGGGAGATGCCTATGTTCAGTGATAGACTTAGCTAAAGATAAAGACTTTGATAGATAAAGATGTCGGTTCTCCCCAAATGGTTCTGTATAAATGTACTGCAATTATATACTATATATGTAATTGAAATGAAGAGCCACGAATAGAAGGGGAAAATATTTAAAAGCCATTAGAATAATTCAGGTGAGAAGCCAGGTAGACCTGAATTAGAACCGTAGCAATGATAATTGATACATCGATGCAAGAATAGTATAATCTGCTTAATTTGGCACTTTTCTGAAAATGGAGTGTAGGAGTCAGATGAATAGGATCCATTATGACTAAGCTGGTTTATCTCAGGAATGCAAAGATGCAAAGACCAGGATACCTAATAATAATAATAGATCGAACTTAAAAATAATGTGTAAATACCTGCCTAAAAGGCTTTTGATGAAATTCAACCTATTTTTTTCATTAAAATCTTTCAGAAAATAGAAATAGAAAGGTACTGCCTATATGATAAATATCCATTTTAAAGCAAAAATCAACAGTCATATTGAATGGTAATATTTACTGAGTTTATTCCAATTATAATCAGAAATAAAATGTGGTTGCCTACAATAACCATTAATCTTAAACACATTTTTCTGAAACTTGAGGCTAAAAATACCCCAAAAAACAGAGACAGTTGAAAAGAAGACAAAAATTGTCATTATTTGGGGGATAGCATAATAGTCTACTAAGAAAAACTCTAAAATTGACAAGAGATCAGTAAAAGTGATAACAAGTGGTTGAACACAAGATAAATATCCTCAAATAAATAGTTTCCTACTAACAAAGTACCAGGCAGTCTTGTAGACACTGTAAGGAATACAAAAATGGTAAAATGACCCTTACTGTAAGGACCTTAAATCTATTTAAGAACTAAGCTGTTAAAAGAAAACACAGGCAGGTGGGCGCCACACAAGGATAATGGTGGCTGTCCCTCTGTCCCCTGCTTGAAGCCGCATGACTCAGACTTTCCCTGTGTGTCTTTGGTGCCTCTCCACTTGCTGCCCCATTGTGGGAGCCCAGGTCCTGGGCCACGCTGTGAAAAGGTGCCCATCTACGTGCTATGAGAGACGGGATGGAAAGTCATGTGTGTATCACACCTAGATTCACATATGCCATGGGAAGGAGAAAGTGGACAGAAAAGCCAGGGTGCAATCATAGTCACTGCAAAGGAAAGAAGAAAAAGCTAGAAGAGCATGTGAGTTCAACCAGATGACCATATGACGCTCTCATCTTTTTAGACACAAAAGGGTCTGAAGTTCTCTTTTCTACTTAGGTCAACATTATTTTATACGTAGCTTGAAATAAGTTATTCTTCCATGAAGTCTTTTTATCCCCAGTGCTTAAAAAAATTTGTTTGTATTATTTGCTTTTTGAGGCAGTAGTCTGTGGAGAGATCTTTGGTAGTTTGTTTTCTCGATATCTGTTTAGAAAGACACTCCATGCCAGTGCCTGGTGAATCTTTTATAGCCTCTGCCAGGATAATGTCATCTGCGAGGACTTAGGATAGAAATGAGGACGATAACTGGGAGAAGCCATCTATGTACTAAAATTCTAACACCACCATCATCAGAATCTGGAGACAAGGAAAATAAATGCCAAGAAACAACAACAAAAAAAGGAAAATAAGTGTCCCATGCAACTACCAATACAACTTTGGTGAACTAATGAAACAATTTTTGTGTATGAAAACTTTTTGGAAAACTTTTTTTCCAAAAAGTTTTATTTATCAGCTTCATTTCCAATATATTTATTTATCAATATATTCATTTCCAATATATTTATTTATCAGCTTCATTTCCAATATAACTTGGATATATGGTTAGGCATTTGATAAACATGTTTGCAGAGTTAAGTTGATATAAAATGCTATAAAAAATTGTTCAGAAGATATTTATGTGGGTTTGTGAATGAGTGCAATCTCAGAATTCTGCTAGCTACATAAAAGCATGCACACATAGAAAATTCTCAGAAATCCTAAAACGTCAGCTTTTCCCCCTAAAATTTCCAGAAATCCTTAAGATTAAGACTGAGAGAAAACTACTCTTGATGAAAACTAGGAAGGGATTCGTATGCGTAGGGAAATTTAACTACTGCAAATAGTGGATTATATATGCTTAGACCAGCCCAATATGTATAAATTAAGTAAATAAATTACCTCTTTAGTGTAATTTTTAAAAACACTATGAAGCCCAGCTTATAAAAATATATCCTACGAAGAGATGCCACATCTTAATAACACACCTGGAGGTCTCTGAGTCCACAAATTCATATTATCTCAACAAGTATTGAACAACTATTATAGCTAAAAGATCTCTTCTGCCAGTCTGCCTTGAAATTCCTTCTGTAGTTTGTATTGCAACTAAACTCTCATGTCCAGGTGTTACCCTTTTGAATATATACCTTACCTAGGAAGGCTAACATAGGTAAAACCCATAATTCTTTAACCGACTTAAGTTACAAAATGGCTCTCACCTAGGAGAGAGCTGTGTTTTGAAAATAACAGACATATAATCCCAGCTTTTGATAGTAACATTTACATATTGCCTGAGAAGTGTTGGAAGTTTGAGTGTTTAGGAAGAGGCTTTTGGCCTCCAAACTGGTTTGTACTAGAAATTAACATTAATATGCTTCAAACACTAGTCATCAAAATGAACTTAATAAATGATATTAAATAGATACATATGTAACAGAATTTTTTCTCATACCAAAGATAATTTTTTTTTTTTTTTTTTGAGGGCAGTGTCACTGGCCCTCATATGTGGGACCCGAACCAGGGCCGCTGGCTTCCCAAGCCAGCGCTTAACCACCGTGCCACTCGGCTGGCCAAGCAAAGAGAATATTTTTGTTTAACGAGGATTATTTGTTTCCCCTAATTTATAGAGGCTAAATCAAAATAACTTCAGTACATTAAAAAAAAAAAGCACAAATTTTAAAAGTAGAAGAAAACTAGGTAGGTGTCACATAAGTGACATGAGAAGGTCACTACTGGTAAGAGTATAAATTAGCACAGACTTTCCAAAAAGCAAGTTGGCACTTTATTACAAGAGTTTTATTGTATACTTCTTGGACTTGTTAATTCTCCCTATAGAAATTTTTCCAATGAAATTAATCAGATACATGGGCAAATATATGTGGAGATATTTATTACAGTATTGTATATAACAGTAAATACTGGAAACAATCTAAATATTCATCAAAATCACTGGTGGTAATAAGACTAGAACATTTGTAGAATCGAGAATAGTATGGATCTACTAAAAAGTGTCTCAGAAAAATGGAAAATATTCACTGTAGAATATTTAGGTGATGAAAATGGATTACAAAATAGTTTATAAATATACATTTACTTTTTTCACCCTCAAAAGTGGGAAGAGCAAGCAAGAGAGAAATAAATTAATCTGACTACATAAAAATCTTATCAGTGGTTATTTCTGTATAGTAATTTTTTTTTTTAGCTTATCTGATTGTTGTTTTTTTTAACATTGTTATAACAGGCAAATGTTACACTTGTTCAGGTATACTTGGTATACTTGGTCCGGTCAAGGTCAGTAGTAATTAGCCTGTGTTTCTAAGTGGCAGAATTATGGTTTGCCCTAGCTCACTGTAATCCTGTGTTTATGATGGGGCAGACAAAGTAGATTAAGAATAATTGGAGACAGGCTACTCTTTTGAGAAGTTTGGTGGAAAGATGAGAGAAGTGTATGAAATTAGAATTAAATTCCACAACTATGCAGCCCAACATCACTGTGCCTGCCATCTTCCTTTCACAGCCAAGCCTATTCTTACATCCTTTTCTCTTATAAAAATAAAGCCTTACAGATGGGTAGAGTGAAAGTTAAATGGCCCTCTTCCCCCTGCCCTGACTTGCCCAGTTTTCCTCTCCAATAGATTGTAAGCAGAGCAAACAATGCTGAAGAGTCCTTGTCTATGCATATTATTTTACACAAATGGAATCCCATTACGCATATTATTCTACAGTTCATTCTTGTCATGAACTTATTACCTAGACATTACTTTTATGTCATTGTGTATAGATCCTATGAAATACCACTGCATCAGTCTTCCTAAGTCATAACCTATATAAGACTTACTTGCTTAAAAATCTCCCATCATTGCACATCATCTTTTGAATTAATTCCTATTCCTCAGACTAGCATTCAAGATCTTGTGGTCTGAAACCAACCTAATATTTCAACTTGATTTTCCACTATCTTGTACTGGCTGCGAGTCCCAGCCAGCTTCACGGCTTATTGATGATCCCCTGTGTCTTTGTTAATCTTGTTTCTTGTGACTAAAATTTCTCTTATGTTGCTCCTCATCTTCTTGTGTTTAAATGCTGTCTTTCCTTCTTGCTATCCTTTCTTCTTCTTTTTCTCAAATAGACTATAAAATGGGGGGGGGCAAGGAGTATGTCTCACTCATCATATATTTAGTGCCTTTTATAATTCATGGCTCATAATGTTCAGTGAATGTTTGTTGTTTACTTAAGTCATTTACTCATTCAGTTGATAGACCAGGATGATTTGAGTACAATTAGCTTCTTGTTCTAAGCCCATCCAGCTATAATCTCCTCCACGTTTAACTTACCCAAAGCACCTTGTATTGCTTGTGTCATTCCCAAATCTTCTTTATAGTTGTTATCTTAATAGAGTATAAGCTCCTTAATAACAAGAACAATGTTTACCTAGCTTTTTATTCTTGTAGTGATTAGCAGAATATCTGTATACAGTAAGCACTCAAGAAATATTAATTGGATAACACTTAGTTATATGCACCCCTCTGTTAACTGCAGTGCTAGTCACAATAGCCAAGATATGGAAACAATTGAAATGCCTATCAATAGATGATTGGGTAAAGAAACCATGGTATATTTATACAATAGAGTATTACTCTGCCATAAAAAAGAACGAAACCTTACCAACATGTATGGACCTAGAGAATATTTTTCTAAGTGAATTAAGTCAGACTTAATTAAGTCAGAGAAAGGCAAATACCATATGATGTCACTTATATGTGGAATCTAAAGAACAAACAAAATAAACGAGCAAACAAAACAGAAATAGATTCTGATACAGAGAACAAACTGATTATTGCTAGAAGGGAGGGAGGATGGGGGATGGGGAGAAAAGTGAAGGGATTAGGAAGTACAAATTGGTAGTCACAATATAGTCATGGGAATGTAAAGTACTGTATGGCACATATAGTCAATAATGTAAAAACTATGTGTAGTGTCAGATGGGTACTGGACTTACCGGAGGATCACTTCATAGATTATATAAATGCCTAACCATTGCGCTGTACACCTGAAACTAATACAAAATAATACTGAATGTCAACTATAATTTTAAAAATATATATATAGGGGCATCCCAGTCAGGACCCCCTCTTGTTTCGAGAGCTGTAACTTTCTGCTCTAATAAAACTATTCTCTGCTACAAACTTTAAAATAAATAAATTATATATATATATATATGTATATATATATATATATATATACACACACACACATATATATATATACACACATATATGTGTGTGTGTATATATATATAGTCATGGGATGTAAAGTACAGCATAGGGAATATAGTCAATAGTATTGTAAGGGCTATGTACAGTGTCAGATGGGTAGTAGACTTGGTGGGGTTATCACTTTGTGAGGTGTGTAAATGTCTAATCATCATGTTGTTTTGTTTTGTACACCTGAAATTGATAATAAAAAAATAATAATAATTTAAAAAGCTGAATTAAATTGGGGGAAAAAGAGCCCAAACAAAAGCCTGGAGTTTGCACTTTCTAAGCGTCTGATCATTCTGCAGTACAAATCCATACAGGTAAAGATGGCTCTGGAATGCTTGAACTTTGTAGCACTTATAGGCCTTAAAACCAAGAGCTTAAATTTAACTCATTAATAATAACTGGCTTTTGTTTCAAACCCAAGCACTACCTAAATGATAAAGCTGCTTAACAATAATTTATTATTTACCTCATAACAACCCTACATTATTTTCAGTTCAATTATGGGGAAGCAAAGGCATAGAGAAGCTTTGTGACTCATTCATAGTTTAACAGGAAAGAATCAATGAAATAAGATTTGAACTACTATACTGTTAGAAATATGCTGACATGGAGAAATGTAGTCTCCATGACATCAACCTGAAATTTAGTGATTGTTTGTGCCCAAGTAGCCTTAAGTTCTTTCAATAGAATTCCTGAGTATTTGTCTTCTATGAGTGCATACATGCAGCAGCTATTTATTGAGCATTGATTATGTGTCAGTTTGGATTAATTTAGGTGCCAGAATACAGCAGTGAATAAGATAGGGAGCCAGCCTTTATGGAATAAACAGTGAATGGATACAGAGCAAAGCTGCTTCCAGGAGACTTGTATTCTGGACCGTGGGGCCCGACTCCAAGCAACCCAGCCTGCCTGTGCTTTGTTTCTTCTCATGTAAAATGAGCAGGTTAGACAAGAACTTTTAAAGGTTTTTAAAGGTTTTTAGCCTCTTCAAAGTTCTGAGTCTGTAAATTAGACAGAAATCTTGATTTTCCAGAAAGACAAAGCTGGAAACCGATTTCTTTCATTTAGTTTTTTTAATCTCCTTCCTCTAGTCTTCCTTTTTTTTTCTTTAAAGATTTTATTGGGGAATTGGGGGAGGGGAACAACCACGTTGTCCTTCAATCTTAGTTGTGGAGGGCACAGCTAGCTCAGCTGCAAGTCCAGTCTTGCCGCTCAGCTCAAGGTGCTGTGTTCAATTAGTTGTGGGTGGGCATAGCCACCATCCCATGTGGGAGTTGAACCGGCAACCTTGTTGTTAAGAGCGCACTCTCTATCCACTGAGCCATCCGGGTGGCAGCTCAGTCAAGGTGCCAAGTTCAGTCTTAGTTGCAGGTGGGCATAGCCACCATCAAACAGGCAATCTTGTTGTTACACCAGCTCAAGTCATCCTGCCACCTGTTGGCAGCTCAGTGGCACCTCAGCTCGCATGCAGCATTCACTGGCCCATGTGGGAATCGAACAGGTGACCCTGTTGCTCAGAGCTTGCGTTCTTAACCAACTGAGCCACTCGGCCGGCCCCGTCCTCTAGTATTTCTTGCTCCCTGTTTCTGTTTTATTGTTGTTTTTTTTTGGTTTTTTTTGAGAGCAGTGTCACTGGCCCTCATATGTGGGACCCGAACCGGGGCCGCTGGCTTCCCAAGCCAGCGCTTAACCACAGTGCCACTCGGCCGGCCTTCTTGCTCCCTGTTTCTGTATAGCTGAACTTCCTCCCCACTTGTTTATCTTTAACAGAGGAGAGAAAAAAGTGAGGTGTCATTCTGCTATGGTTTTTACAGTGCTTGGTTATGTTCAGACTTCAATTCTGTTGTATTTAGAAATACTTCAAAACTTTATGGTTCTGTGATGGTGTTAGTTAATCAGAAACTTTGGATCCAGGGCCGGCTGAGTGGCGCAGTGGTTAAGCGCTGGCTTGGGACGCCAGCGGCCCCGGTTCAGTCCCACATATGAGGGCCAGTGACACTGCCCTCAAAAAAAAAAAAAAAAAAGAAAGAAAGAAACTTTGGATTCAGTATACTGTAGGTCTTTGCTTGGAGATCCACATGCACACTTAATTAAATCAATTAACTAAAATCAGAGTTATGTGCAGTCTGAATATATTTTATTTTCTTCTAGGAATGTAGGAATAAAGTCATTTTCTTGAATCAGTCTTCCTTCTCCATCCTTCCCAATTTTTATTGGTTAACCACTTCCCATTGCTGGTTTAACCTCCTCTAAAAGATATCTAGGGCCTGCCGAGTGGCACATTGGTTAAGAGCTGGTTTGGGATGCCAGCGGCCCCGGTTCGGATTCCACATACTAAGGCCAGTGACACTGCCCTCTACAGCTAACAACAGCTCCACCTGGAGCTGGACTGTGCGAGCCCTGGCAACGGTGTAGGCTGCAGCCCCTGCTGCAGTGAGCTGTCGTAGGCTACAGTGAGTGGCCAGCAGCCAGCGTGAGCTGCCAATAGCCGCGGTGAGCGACATCCAGAGAGGCCAGTGACAGATCTGCCTCATCCGGGAAGAGCGCAATGACGATACCAACATGGGCCAGTGAAGCAACATCCTCCGCAACTAGACTGAAGAACAAAAAGACAGCAACTTGTCTGTTCCCCTTCCCTGATTCCCCAACGCTGTTCTCCCCCATCCCCCAATAAAATCTTTAAAAAAAAAAAGATATCTAAAATGATGTTTTAGAAAACTTTCATGACATGGGTAAATATTCAGGGAATATTAAGTGAAATAAGCAAGTTATAGAAAAATGTTTTTTTCCCTTAAAAATTGTTACATATTTGTAGAAAAAGACTTAAAAATATATATAACAAAATATATATAACTAAAGTATTCATCTGTGGATGGTGAGGTTATGTTTTCCTTTTTATGCTTTTCTGCATCTTACATTTTTTTCTGTAATGAACACTATGTATTATTTTTGTAATCAGAAAAAGATTAAGATAACTATGTAAGGAAGCACATGTCTCTTAACTGGCCTTCGTGCTTTAGTTTTCCCCCTTGTGTCTCGCTTCTTACAAGCCTCGTTGGTTTCCCATGGCCTGCCCTCCAGCCCGCCGGAGCACACACAACTTGGCTTCAGCAGCCTGCCTTTCCATCTCATTGCTGCCCTTTCCTCTCTACAGAATTTTTCACAAATCCTTGAATGTGTCATGTTCTTTGGTATTCAATCTTTCAGTTGCTTATGACAAAAATCCTTCTAAAGTCACCTTCAACTCCTGATTCCTGTATATCAGAAAAACTACCACTTCTTACCACCTCCACTGTTGGCACCCCCACTGCCACTCCAGCCACCTGGGTGGTTGCAACAGCTTCCTAATTGCCTTCCTGCTTCCATCCTTGCCTCTACCACGTCTGCCTTCCACACTGCAGTCAGCGGTTTCCTTTTAAAATGTCAGCCAGATCATGTCGTTTTTCTTCTGCAATCCCCCCAAGAGCTCCCCACCCCACTCAGAGGATAAGGCACAGTCCTTACAAGGTGTAAGTTCCCAGTGCAAGCCCCATGTGACCTGGTCCTCCCTGCCTCTCCAACCTCATCACCTCTCTCCCTGGTTTCACTCCATACACTGGCTGCTTACTGTTCTTCATCATACCACTCACATGCTGCCTCAGATGTCTGTACTTACTGTTCCCTTTCTCTGGAATGCTATTCCCTGAGGTATCTTCTCAAACGTCGCTTTATCGGGAAGGCCTTCCCTGATCACCCTATCTAAAATAGCAAACGTACACCCAGTCACATTCTCCTCCCTCTGTTCCATTTCATTTTCTTCGAGGCGTTAGCACCACCTGATGTAGCTTATGCATATGTCTTTTTCCACTAGAATGTGAGCTGCTCAAGGGCTGGGACTTGTTTTGTTCAGCTCTGTATCCTCATCACCTACGAGAACATCAGCTCTTCTGCCTCCTTTGAGATCTTGTTCTGTCATTTCCCTTCTTGTCTAAAATTTCATCTTCCTTGTCTATTGGATAATTTCTTGTTGTCAATAAGCATTTTCAATTCTTTCTCCTCATTAAAAACAAACATAGCCAACCTGCTCTCAACTCTGTATCTTCTAATTATCAAGGCATTTGTTCTCCCCTTCCTTTTAGGTTTCTTGAAAGAGTTTATGTGCATTTAATCCCCTCTCCCCATTTTTCCTTTGGTCCCCTGTAACGAGACTTCCATCTCCAGTGTGCCAGTGAAATGTTCTGATTGTGAGAAATAGGTAGGCATTTTTGTTCCTTTTCTTACTTTTCTAGAGCATTGAACTATACTGATTATTCCTTGTTTTCCCCTTGTAATCCTCCTTTCAGCCTTTCTGAAGTCCTACATCCTTACTGATTGTCTTTGCCGGTTCCTTCTCTGTCCCTTACACTGGAGTATCCCATAGGGCGCTGTCCTTAGGGCTCTTCTTGGCTTGCTCTGAATTCCCCCTGCCCCATATGACTGCATCTGTCCTATGCTTTTAACTACTATTTGTGCACTGATGACGCCCAGACCTGTGTCTTTTGTCCATATTTTTCTCTTGAGCTTTAGACTTGTATTCCATCTCTCTCCTGGACATATCCTACTTGATATCCCATGCCACATATTCAGAAATGTACACAGTATTAACCCTTCTGACACCACAACTCAACATGATAACAATTGCTTCTTCACAACTCCCCACCTTGGCAGTGACCCACCTGGTCATTTAGGCTGACTCGGGGCAGTCACACTTAACTGCTTCCTCTGCCTTGGTGCCGCCATACCTGAGGGCCCTTCTCTCACATTGCTCTTTGGAATCCATTCCCTTGCCTCAGTTTTCATTGCCCCTGCCACAGTTTAGATCTTCATCCTTTCCCCCTTTCTAGCACGGTCCCTAAGGCATGTACTCTGAAGCTAGACTAAATACATTCTAATTTTGAATGTGCCACTTATGTGACTTTGGTCAAGTTTCATAACGTCTCTGTGCCTCAATTTCCCCACTGGTAAAATAGGGATAGCACTTCATTGTGAGGATTAAATGATCTAACATATGTGAAGTGCTTAGAATAATGCCTGACACATTGTTTTTGTCGTTATTTGTACTGTTATAGTACTGCCTAGCTGACCTGTGTACACTGCCTCTACCCTTCTAACGCATTTTCTGTCACAGAGGCAGCTTTCCAAAATGGACATCTGACCACATCATTCCGTTTTTAAAAATTTCTCTGGAAAAAAAAAATTTCTCTGGTTTCTCATGGTCTAGCCACTACTTATATCCAGTTCATCTCCACTGTCCCTTTTCTCTCACTCTCTGTTATATTAAATAATTGGCAGTTTTCCAAATAAGCTGTCATCTTGCATGCCCTGGCATCATTGCACGTACTGTTTCTTCAGCTTGAAGTCAGGTCCTTCCTTTCCTGGTTTGATCTGGGAATCTTTAATGATCCTTCAAGACCATGTTTATTTCACTTTTTTTTACATTTAAGTCTCACTTTTTAATCAGCCAAAGCCATCAGTTAACCAATCACAGGCAATAGTTACTAAAGCCAAGGATAGCGGTGCTCTGGCAGATTAGGACAAATATAATATGCTCTTAAGGAGCCTGCAATCTGGCAGGGGAACAAGACAGAGAAATGAGAAACATTAAGGGTCCATCTCTGAGAATGCTAAGTGGAGCACACCTGATCCGTGGGGCGGCATTTCAGAGAAGGACAAAATCACTGCTCACAGATATGGGGTAGTTAGGATAGTTAGGGTAGTTAGGAAGGCTTCCTAGAAAAGTGGGATTTGAGTTGGGCCTGGAAGGATGGTATGATTTGCACAGGTGGGGGGAGCAGGTGGCAGCTGTGGCCCATGGAACAGGAGGACTGAGATGGCAGTTGTCAAGTTGCTACATAGAGAGAGCCTGATGAGAAAATATGCATGTTGAGTGCTGGGGTCATAGGTGGCTCCAGCAGATGCTGGGATGGGCAGCAGAGTCCCTGGGTCTCCAGAGCAGGGAGCAGCCTGGGGAACTGGTGTGTTGTCAGGTTCTATCTCAGGCCAAGCTGTACTGGTGCCCGTGGCAAAAGGAGAACTCAGTAATACGATCCCATTCTTCATTCAGTTTTGATGTTTTCTTCATTGTAGATTATTTTTTGCATTAATTTTGATTTTTAAAAATATTGCGTTAAAACATGATTTGTCTTGGTTAACTGCGTTTTGGGGCACCCCATGATATTTTGTGCCTAAGGCAAGTTACCTCACTTGCCTCACTCTGGTCCCAGTACTGTGTTCTGTTTCTGAAGTTTGGTAGAGGGGACATGGGCATTGCTTTTATTATTATTAATTTTGGCTTACTCACGTTATGAATATTCTTTGGCTAATAGACAGTATTTCATAAAAACAATTAAGATAAAGAAATGAGAATCTTGAGATTAATTTGGAACTTTGGAGCCTGAAAACCATAAAGGGGAGAAGAATCGTTTGTGCTCCTGAGTCAGTCTCTAGGGGAGAAGAACTCCCTCTCGCTGCAGTGTATGCAGTGCTTGCAGAAGAGGGCTGTTTGGCCCCTGGCTCAGTGGGTGAGAGGTAACTGGGGGTAGGGGCACCAGAGGCCCTTGTCCACTTGGAGAGAGGCCTTGGGCCACTCAGCTGATGCAGCCAGAATGATTGCTGGAGGCGAGCTCCCACAGCTGGGCCACACGCATGGACTTGACCCACACCTCACATAAACCAGAACCCTCCAGCCATGCTGGGGAGAAGCCGCTCCCTGCTCTCCACAGGGCTGTGGCCTGAGGAGCAGTGAAAGTTTCATGAGCTCTCTAAATATCTCAGGGCTACTTGCATCCAAGAAAAGAAGTGGTATTTGGCACAAGAGCATTACTAGTACATCTAAAAATATAAAATCTAAAAAATGTGCAATCTATTGTTCATTAGTACATTAGCGACTAACAAAAGATTCTTCTCAGCCAGGGAAGTCAATCAGCACACAGCACAAATGTCAGAAAAAGCCAAGGGAAAGGATGAAAGGCGCAGGCCCCTCCCTGCGCTCGTCACCAGGCGCACTGCTCTGTCATTTGGTGTGGACCTCCCCACCAGTCCAGCCTTCAGCGAGAGCTCCTCCAAGCTCAGGGTGGATGTTCTGGCACAATGTGTAAAGGCCACAGGCTGAATTTCACCGTCACATGACTGAGTGGTCACAGTAGATGGATGCTTCTGAGGCCGGGGACCGAGGGACCGAGATCCGCTCCACCACACACTTGCTGTGGTAATGACCCCTCTGGTCAGCACAAGTGGCGAAGAATTGAAGGAGAGAGAAGGAGGTTCCCAGACAAACAAAAGCTAAAGAAGTTTCTCACCACTAGACTGGCCTTAAAAGAAATGTTAAGGAGAATTGATTCTTCTAGCTGTTGAGCAAAACATCTGAACGGAATGAAAACTTCCTGGGTGAGAATTGATGCTGGTAGAGGTGTTAATATTAGAATGAGTGGCTGTCATGGAGATCAAGCTCACCCACTGCAGAACTCGTAGTGCTTAGAACCAGCCGGAGTCTGTGCTGGGAATGTTACACAGCCTGTGGACTTTCTTATATGTCGTCCTTATTGGTACTGTAGTTCCACCTCATCGAAACACTGGTACAGTATCCAGTGCTACAGGGATCCTCACAGTGCATGCGCTTTCCCAGTGACGAAAGGTTTTGGAGTAATAGCAGACCTCATTTGATCCTGGCACAAACACACCAGCCACAGTAGCTTTCGGTTTGTGGCTAGATGATCCAATAAGGCACTTCCTTTTAGGCAGCCCTGTTAAGCCTGGCTTCTTGAGCCCTGTTCCCAAAATGATAAACTTCGTGTTTCTTCAA
The DNA here is from genome assembly GCA_033961575.1 of Aselliscus stoliczkanus. Lineage (NCBI taxonomy): Eukaryota > Metazoa > Chordata > Mammalia > Chiroptera > Hipposideridae > Aselliscus > Aselliscus stoliczkanus. Next base: position 134,951,026 of record CM066729.1, read on the forward strand.
GACCACATTTAAAGCTCCTGTGAAAACCTAGCCCTCTCCATGTCCTCGAATACAGTTGATTACTCCCTTACCACTCACCGTCATGCTTTGCAGTTACTTGTTTCCATGTTTGTCTTCTTCACACGGCTGTGAGCTGCCTGGTGGTGGGGGCCACAGCCTTTGAGTTTAGATTTCTTTTTTGTTTAGATTTTTTTTTTCAAAATTGGGGAATTGGGGGAGGGGAACAGCATTGGGGAACCGGGGAAGGGAAACAGACAAGTTGCTGTCCTTTTGTTCTTCAGTCTAGTTGCGGAGGACGTTGCTTCACTGGCCCATGTTGGTATCGTCATTGTGCTCTTCCCGGATGAGGCAGTTCGGTCACCGGCCTCTGGATGGTCGCTCTCCGTGGCTGTTGGCAGCTCACGCTGGCTGCCAGCCACTCACGCTGGCTGCCGGCCACTCACTGTAGCCTATGGCAGCCCATTGCAGCAGGGGCTGCAGCCTACACCATTGCCGGGGCTCGCACAGCCCAGCTCCAGGTGGAGCTGTTGTTAGCTGTAGAGGGCAGTGTCACTGGCCCTCATATGTGGGATCCGAACCGGGGCCGTTGGCATCCCAAAACCAGCTCTTAACCAATGCGCCACTCGCCTGGCCCTGATTCCCCCTTTTCTTATGCAGGGCCTTGTACAGCGATTGGCCTAGAGCAGATGCTCCATAAACGTTGCTTAATTAGTAACCAGAGATTCAAGAGTTTACTAAGATTTCTGTACTTCTTTCTTCAATTCTCCAGGCTGCAGGAATTAGTTGATCGAGTGCTGGACCGTTTTCAGGCATCTGGACTAATAGTGAAAGAATGGAATAGTGTGAAGCTCCACGCTACAGTCATGAATACCCTATTCAGGAAAGATCCCAATGGTAAGTCCTCTGTAGAACTAGAGCACAGTCTGTGATCAGCAAGGCTGTATGATATCCTGGGGTTTGAGTAGGATGGGCTATCAATGAATTTCTGACATATCTTCTTTTTTAAGTAGATCTGTTAGCTTGTTTTGATGAGTACAGTGGAAGTATGCAGGGACATATCTAGCATGGGATTGTGGCATTGCAAATCTTTTATTTCTGTCACACTTAGGGTTGCCATATTTAGCAAATACAAATACAGGGATGCCCAGGTAAATATTAAGTTAACAATGAGTAATTATTTTTGTGTAAGTATGTCCCTTGTGCAATACTTGGTGACTTATTTTGAAAACACAAAAGAAGAAAGGAAGATTAGCTAGTAAAAGTAAATTTTAGATCAGTGGTTTTCAGCAAGGGGCAATTTTGCCCCCATAGGACATTTGGGATTATCGGAGTAATTTTTTGGGTTTCTACAGGCATTTTAGTGGATAGAAATCAGGAATGCTGCGTAATCCTCTATGTAACACACAAGACAGCCCCCCACAACAAAGAATTATTCAGCCCAAAATGTTGATAGCATCACGGTTGAGAAACCTTGTGTTAGAGTAATATTTTTTTCCCCTCATGGAATCTGAGCCTTCATATAAATATATCGTGTTTTAACCCTTGATTTGGGATCATAATCTACATTTCAAAAAGAATTCTTCTCTTCTTTCCATCCCCATCCACCCAGTGAAAGCTTTTCTAGCACATTCAGCATCTGCCTGATCAAGAGCTACTAATTCAAATTATATGCAGCTTTCCCCTCCCAAGACTTGTTGTTTAAAATATACCAGCATCAAAATCCCATATTCAAGTTTTATTTCCTTTGTTAGGACCCTAATCTTGGTTTTAAAATGCCTGGGTTGGAAGAGGACTCCATCAGGACACAAACCCATAAACTATTCGTAGGTTTATAGCTTAGGACATTTTGTGTGTCCTTTTTTGTCAAATTACTTCTTTTTATATTTCTCTTAGATATATACCAAAGATAGTAAGGACTAAGAGATAAGTAGCTATCCAATTTTTAGTTCTAGTGTTAATGTTTTTGGTGTTAGATTGTATTTTAGGACTTTTCTAAATGAATCGGTATTTTATTTTAGGGATCACTGAGATCAAAAAAGGGTCAAATGGCTCAGTGAAAGCCCACAGACTCTGGGTAGTTATACAATCTAAAGCTCTTGTTATTGTTCCGGTGAAACACATTTCTGCAGTACATGTCTGAATACTGTCATTTGGACAGTAGCATTGCAGAAGAATGTTTGAAATTCCAGAAAAAAAATATTTTCTGGAATATTTGATATTTGTACATTACAATTATAGCTTGTCCATTGTTACATTTAAAGAAATTTATGGTATTTATCTTGTTCTGGACATTCAATTTTAATTTTGGAAAGCACAGTTAGATCCCCTGAGGATGTACATTTTAATTTTAACATCATTATGTAAAGAGAGTTTCAGAACTCTAGAGTATACTCTAAATTCATTGGTTCAAAAGATACAGTGAAGAACTTTGAAAAGAAAGTTCAAAAGAACTTTCTGTGGTAATAGAAATAGTCTGTATCTGTGATGTCCAATATGGTAGCCACCACTGTGGGTATTGAGCACTTGAAGGTGGCTAGTGAGACTGAGAAAGTGAACTTTTAATTTAGTAAATTTAAATTTACATAATTACATGTGGCTAGTGGCTGCTGTTCGGACAGGGCGGGCAAAGACAGTATTTTATTAGATACTTTGTACTACCACTAGTGTCTTCTGCATCTGTCCTGGTCCCTAAATCTCAGTTCAGAGCTCTTAACAGCTATATCAGGCCCAATTATTAACTAACCTCATGAAATAAAAGAGTTATGTATGAATCCATATCTTCTAAATTGTGGGGATCCAGATTTATATTCCATTAACACTAGAGCTTCATATAAGAAAATGTTGTGTTCAGGTTAGTTATTCTTTCCTACTTACAGCTATTTTAAATATAACAACTTTCAGATACAAGTCACATACCATATAATTTGCCCATTTAAAGTATTTAATTGAGTGGTTTTTAGTGTATTCAGAGTTATGCAGCTATCCCACAATTAATTTTAGAACATTTTCATCATCCCCAAAAGAAACCCCATCCCATTGGCAGTGACCCCATTTCCCCCTAACCCTCCAGTCCTAAGCATCTCCAGTTTACTTTCTGTTCTGTGCATTTGTTTTTTTTCTGGATATTTCATATAAGTAAGATCATGTAATATGTGATCTTCTGTGACTGGCTTCTTTCAGTTAGCATAATGTTTGCAAGTTTCATCCATGTTATAGCATGTATCATAGTTCATTCATTCCTTTTATTGCTGAATAATATTCTATTGGATATTTATGGATATACTGCATTTTATTTATGTATTCATGAGTTGATGAACATTATTGTTTTCCACTGTTTGGTTGGTATGAATAATGCCAGTGTGACCATTTATGTACAAGTTTGTGTGTGGGCATATGTTTTCATTTCTCTTGGCTATATACTTAGGAGTGAAATTGTGGGGTCATATGATAACTCTTTTGTTTAACTTCTTGAAGAACTGCCAGACTGTTTTACAAAGTGACTGCAACATTTCACATTCCCACCAACAGTGTATGAAGATTTTAATTTCTCTACATCTTTGCCAATACTTGTTATTATCTGTCTTTTTGATTATTGCATCCTGTGGGTGTGAAGTGGTATCTCATTGTGGTTTTGATTTGCATTCCCCTAATGGCTAATGCTGCTTATAGATTTTGAACCTGCCATTAAACGTTTCAGTCTTCAGATATGATTACTGCTTTTTATTAGTAATTATTTAGTATAATTTAACATTTCATATTGCCGCTTAGCAAGGGACCTATTTTTAAGCTGTGAAATATCAATGGAATTGGGATCTTTGATTAAGAGACTACTTCCCACTAGAGAAATGGCTCTAGTTACCCATGTATAACTCCAGTGGGCCAGCTAAAATATATTATGTTTCTAGCGTGAGCACTCTGGATATATTGAGCAGTTCTGACTTGGTAGTTTCCATACCTATATACAGTAAAGGACCATACTCAAAAGTGGAAATACAAATATTTTTGAAAGTCTGGTGGTGGGCAGGAAAAGGTTGATATTTTGGAAAATACTCTGGCAGTTAAATAATACTTGAGGATGCTTTGAATTTTCTATACCCTGGATTCTTCTCTTTGTTGAATTTCTACTTGAAAGGAACATAGAGTAGTGTTCCATGTTTTCTTTCCTATTATCCTTTGATATCCTTTCCTTGCAGTACTCTAAGGATACCTTTTGAGATAAGCTAAATTAACTCAAGGAGTTAGAGCTTCTGTGAGGCCAAGGTCATAGATTTGTTGCATTTCTGTGTAGAATGTCTGTAAGTATACCTTTGATTGCAACTAAAAGGGTCTTTCTCATTTGTGGGGAGTTCTTAAATTAACCCAAAGCATGATTGGCATCATTTTTGACTAGTTAATGTGTGAATTTTTGTGCGTTTTTACATATTTAAAAATACATACAGCTTTTACAAAGTCTTGGGTTTTTAAACTGCAGAGAACCTTTGGAGATCACCTAGTCTTAACCTCTGACTTTGTACATGAGGGATGGAGGTCCACAGAGGAGATAATTTGCCTAAGAATATAGCTAGTTATGTACAGTGAGTACTTGGACAACATTGAATGAATAAACATATATTGAATGAGTTGATGACAGAGCTGAGACTAGAAACTGGGATTCTTGACTCATAGCCTGATGTTCTCCTACGTGGAAATTTTGCTAGTTGTACTTAGAGAAATCCAAGAGAAAACAAACAGATAAATAATCCATGCTTCTCTTCTAACATTATCTTTGCGATATTTACAGCTGAAGGCAGGTACAATCTCTACACAGCAGATGGCAAATATATCTTCAAGGAAAGAGAGTCATTTGATGGCAGAAACATTTTAAAGGTCAGTATGATACAGTGAATTGGAAATACATTGGCATGTGTCCTAAAAAAGCAAGGAAAACAAGTTGTTCTTTTAACAGTAAAGTATATTTTTCTCATGTTTCCCATGAGGCTCATTGACTGAAAGGGTTGCTAAATTTTTTTTTTTTTTAGTATCCTAAAAGAAAAGAGAAATCTTTTTGAGACTGTTAAGGCTATAGTATTGATTTAAGTAACAAGTATCCAATTACTTGGATCCAATGGAATAAGTTGATTTTAACCTGATGAGTTTTACTCTGTGTTTATCCCTGGAGGTCTGAGTTTGTGTTTTTTTTTCAAGAAAAAAAGAAATTGTTTGTCTTGTTCTAGTAGATTTTCTCTCCTCCCAACTTTAAAGGCACTTTTCAAAGGTGCTTTATAATCTATTTTTACTCAGAAACAGCCTATGTCCTAAAAAGTAGCTAGTCCAGTTCTGAGGGTTGAGGCTTTGCTTTCTCAGTGTTAAATTAATCTATGGAATTTAAATAAAAGGGGTTCTTCAGGATTGCATTTATCTGTCTCCCACAGACCACACTCTGTAATATCCACAGTGGGTGCCCTTTCTGGTAGGTTAACATGCCATTGTGTCTCTGGGCCAAGAGAAACTAAGTTGATACCAATGGAGAGATTTTTGATTTTTCATTTCACTTGTTCCATAATTGTTTAGGACATACGTTTGCATGGCCAGGGGTGTTTTTGGAGCTGGGAGAGTGAGAATGCGTATAACTTCAGAATAAGCCTCAGCTTTGGTGATGCTTTTCTTTTCCCTTCTCTCTTCCCACCCTCCATTCCTTTCTCTGGTTACTTAACAGTTTTTTGCCAAATGCCTAACATGACCCTATTGCCTCAACTTACTGACATCACTCTTCGGTAGCTGCAAGCTGCAGAGCCTAGCAGGGCAGTGACAGCATTCACTTAGGCAGACGTTCCAGCTTCTACATCGCAGAGCTATACTTATACTAATTCCTTCTTTTCCTTATATCGTTCCTCTTTTTTTTTTTAAACTTTATTGGAGAACAGTGTGTTTTTCCAGGGCCCATCAGCACCAAGTCAAGCCGTTGTTTTCAATCTAGTTGTGGAGGGCACAGCTCACTGGCTTATGTGGGAATTGAACCGGCAACCTTGGTGCTAAGACCCTACACTCTAACCGCCTGAACCCCGTGTCGGCATCCCCATATCTTTCCTCTTTTTGAATAGTTTTCTTGTTTTCAGAGTAGCTGTGGTAGCTTTGAGTTTGCATGACAGGCTGCTAATGAATTCAGTTGCAGTTAACTTTACAGATTTTCCTAGGCCACAGCTTCAGCATGATATGAATCTTTCTCATCTTCTATCTCATTTTCTTGGGGATTTTCCAATAGTATCATCAGTTACTTTGCTTTTGTTGTTGTTGTTGTTGTTAATTTGATTAAGAAAGAAAATAGACTGAATGGGGAAAGAAATCTGTAGGAGTAACTCAAACTGGGTTCTTTTGGAATTAGAATTAAAGCCCTAAGACGTGTTAATGCAAATCAAGTGTGAGATGCTTTGATCTCTATAATATAGAGGGAGGTGAGAGAGCCTGTGGGGTGGTGGTATGAACAATATGGCTCTCTCACTTGATACTTAATTTCCCTCATCCTCTAACGTCAGTTTTCTGGTTAAAGATGCTTTGTCTGGCAGTTTCCCTAACCACCCCAGTGATGACATGAATGTAGCTCCCTCTAGTGTTGACAAGAGGGAGTACCGTTACTGGTTCATACCTAATCAGAGTTTTCGAGCTGGGCCCAGCTCTGGGACTTGGAGAACATTTGTTTAATCCAGTTCCACAGTTTAATCTCTAAGAACACAAGATCCAGTGTGGTTAAAGTGACTTGCCAAAGGCCACCACTAGTTAGCAGCAGAGTCTGAATCATAACAAAAATTAAAAACTCACAAGTTAAGGGCCGGCCGAGTGGCGCAGTGGTTAAGTGCTGGCTTGGGAAGCCAGTGGTCCCGGTTCGGGTCCCACATATGAGGGCCAGTGACACTGCCCTCAAAACAAACAAACAAACAAACAAACAAAAAACTCACAAGTTAAAATTGTTCCCACTGCCTCCCATAAAGATACTCACTCAGTGTTTAGGTAGAGATGATTAGATATTTGAAATTGGGCATATCTATTTGAACTGTGATAATATCTGATTAAAATGCATTTCATAAATGTCAGGGCAGTGGGTGTGCTAGTTAGTCTAAAACTGTGGCTAATTAAGAATTTGACTTTTGAGCTGATTTTAATACTAACACTAACAGAAATACTTATTGTATACCGTCTGCCATACCATGTGCCCTGCAGACAAAACAGTCTTTATGATACGTCCCTACCTTCCAGGAGCTTCCTGTCTTTGAGGGATACAGATGGTTAATAGACAATTACAATACAGAACGATGGAGCAAGTTTTGAATATAGAGAAGTACCTTTGAATACAGATAGTTATAACAAAGCACCTTTTGGTATAGTTTCCAGTATTTTACTTTATAATCATTAGGCTTCAGAAAATACAGTCTTTCACCTGTGTTCAATCAAAAGAATTAATTTTTCTTTGAGAATAGGTGATACATGGCCTCCAGCAATTACCCCCACACACCTAAGAGGTGATAATTGTATTTGTGGAGTAGTTCCACCAGCCCACCTTACTGAATTACCACAAATGGACATGTCTTTCTCAAATAGAACATGAGGACGCATGGCTTCGGAAACGCTTGAAAAAAAAAATTCAGAAAAATCCATGGATTATATATATAGTTTTTGTACCAGACAAAAGTATTATGTTTAGAAAGCGAAAAAAAAAATCACTTTAATTAACAAGATAGGAACTGACTTGGAATAAACAGCAAGGTTAACTGCGCTGGCCGCTAAGGTTGTTAAGGATATGTGTGCAGCATATTAACAGCTACATAGGTCAGGGGTCAGGAATGCTAGTGATGGGAAGCAGCCTTGGAAAAGAATCAGCTTCATCTACTATTCAGAGAAACAAAATGAGAAAGCAAGTCATTGCTCATTGTTGTAAGAATTTAATGAGTAACAGCCAATTGCTATTCTCCTCCATGAAGAGAATTAGTCCTTTTGGCTCGGTGTAATAGTATGTGTTCTGGGTGCCTTAATAAGAAGAAAGGAAGCTCTAATGACTTTTGGAGATGGAAGCTACATATGTTTTTTTTCTTTCTTTTTTTTTTTGGTAAAGCTCTTTTGAGAATGGCTGCAGGTGTAATAGACTAGTATCTGGCTATTCCTACTTAAAATAAGACTTCTCTTACCCTAAGAAGGACTTTGAAAGAAGAACTGAAAAAAAAAGAGAGAAAAAAGAAGAATTGAAACTAAACAACCATTCTCCTGTGTTTATCAAACCAGAAAAGGAACAAACATATTTAGTTATGGTGACTTTTTTATAGAAGACTGACGGATAACTGATAGGAAGGCGTGTGAGTGAAAAAGTCGTAGGCCAAATTAAACGTCCCCTCAGAGCGTTTTCATTTCTGATTAGAGACATGAACTGAGCCGCTGTTTGTTTATCTATAAGGCAGTGATAAACTTGTAATTGGAGAAATTATGCTGACCTAAAGACATACTGCCAGGAAAGAACTGCTCTCTTGAGAGCTAGAAGTAGAATGGTCATTAACTGCCAGGTTCTGGAAAGAGAAATGATCTAAATGGCAGCCTGTTTGGGGGACTTATGACATGGCCTTAAGCAAGAGAGTCAGTATTCCAAGCATGTGCTCTTAGCAGATTGAACAGGCATACAGCACTAACTGTTCAAAAGCATAGTTGCTAACTGCAGAGTGAAGAGGGGACATTAGAGCCCTGTGCTGCACTCACCAGAGGAGGTGGGTTTGGTACAAATAAAGGCACAGTAACATATTTGGGAAGGAATAAAAAGTACCGTAGGTCCAAAATCAAAGGATATTATGAAAGTGCCATTTCTTTAGACACTTGAAAGTCCTGGGAAGTAGAAGCCAAATAAAAAGGAGATGAATTGGTGCCTTTTCCATTTTATATATAAGAATCTTTAAATTTAGAAAAAGAGGCAATTTGCAATATTCAGCTAACTGTACTAATTTTAATGCTTTACTTGAAAATATGTTTTAAGTATCTAGTCACATTGAGACTTTTCTTGGAAGATGTAAATGAGAGTAATGCAAGTATTTCATTCATTTTGCTTTTGTTCCATCTCTGCCCCTTAGCATCTTTAAAAGGTCGATTAGAATGAATAAATTTAAATGAGATTTATTTAGTTTGCTTAGAGAAGTTTCTATAAAGGACGCTGTTTAAAAATACATACTATTTATTCTGTTTTGGTGAAACGTATATATAGAAGTGTGCATAAAACATATATGTATTGTATAACAAATAATCAAACAGTGAATAACGTAATTACTACCAAGGTCAAAGAGTAGGATGTGCCTCCCATGTCCCTCCCCAGCCAACTCTTCAGTCTGTTTGTCCTATGTTAACAAAGGCGCAAGTAAGTTCTTAAACACTCTTAGTGAAGAGGCTTGATTTCAATGATTACTTTGTTTCAAAGTTTTGGAAGAGTATTGAAAAGATGAATTCATTTTAATTTTTTTTCTGGTGGAAGAGAAGTGAGATTGAGAGCTATGTAGTAATTTTTTTTTAAATTAGTTTATTTATATATATATTTAATTAGCTTCAGGTATACAACAAAGTGCAATAGTTATACTTTTTACCCCTCAAAGTGACAACTCCCCTCCCCCAATTCCCCCCCACTCCTCCCCCCCATATCATACTATCTATTACAATTCCTTTGACTCCCTTCCACCGTATAATCCACATCCCGTGACTATCTATATATTCAATTACAGTTGGCTAATTTTTTTTTTTTTAAGAGGGCAGTGTCACTGGCCCTCAGATGTGGGATCCGAACCCCGGCCTCTGGCATCCCAAGCCAGCTCTTAACCACCGTGCCACTCGGCCGGCTCAAATGTAGTAATTTTTAAGAAAAGATATTAATGACTATAAAGAAAGACTAGCATTTTAGAATGTACATTATTTCTAAGGAAGAAAACATTGTGTTTTTTACTATCTAATTCAATATTCAGCCCTATTAGATACTGTTCCTGAAAATTACTTCTTAGTCATATGGTTCTTCTTTAGAATATTTTTTTTCAAAACTCAGTTTTTTCAGATAGCCTTTCCTTCAGAGTCTATCATTAAATGTTCTGTTGCACTATTATATTAGGATAAATAACAGCAGATTGAATGTAGACTAAAGCTACTATCTCTCGTTACCATCATTTTTACTACCTGATGTTTCTAGAACTTGAAATTTTAATCTTCTTTAAGTAATATCATAAGCAGATATCACTTTCTCTTTAAACTATTTATGCTTATACGCTGTTGATATTTATTAAATTCAGTTCACTTGGACATAGTAACATTTTACAATAGCTTTTATGCATTTCAGTAGCATTAAAAGCAATCAGTAGCAATTAAAAGCAAAAAAATTTTTTTTTTTTTTTTTTTTGAGGGCAGTGTCACTGGCCATCATATGTGGGACCCGAACCGGGGCCGCTGGCGTCCCAAGCCAGCGCTTAACCAATGCGCCACTCGGCCGGCCCAGCAATCATATTCTTGACAACCATGTGAAGTATACAACTCATTAGAGGAGCAAATGTACAACTTTCTGAAGAATTTCATTTGGAGAATAAAAATAGATGTGAAAAAGGTCAGTTAGAGAATAAGAGAGCCCATGGAAATTACATACAGACATTGATACATATGTATAGAGGGTACCTAAAAAAATGTATACACATTTTTTAAAAAACTTTTATTGGGGAACAGTGCATTTTTCCAGGACCCATCAGCTCCAAGTCAAGTAGTTGTTTCAATCTAGTTGTGGAGAGTACAGTTCCATGGCCCATGTGGGGATTGAACCAGCAACCTTGGTGTTAAGAGCACTGTGCTCAAACCACCTGAGCTAACTGGCCACCCCTGTATATACATTTTAAGAAAGGAAAAAGCAGTATTAAAATTGTAATAATATATGGGCCGGCCAAGTGGCACATTGGTTAAGAGCTGGTTTTGGGATGCCAGCGGCCCCAGTTCGGATCCCACATATGAGGGCCAGTGACACTGCCCTCTAAAATAAATAAATAAATAAATATTTTTTATTAGATAATTGGGAACTATTACAAAAGAAAAGTGATGTAGTGCTTTTGAAGAAAAAAACGAAAAGAAATGCTGGAACTATAACTGCAATAACTGAAATTAAGAACTCAGTGAAATGAGTTTAGCAGCAAATTAGATACAGCTGAAGAGGGAATAGTGAACTGGAAGTTAGGTCAGCAGAAATTATCCAGAATGTCACATATACAGAGGGCATAAAGATTACAGATGAGAATAAGAAACAAATCTAGAGTGAGAAACATCACTAGAGTGAGAAGATCCAATATACATTTAGTTGCAGTCCGAGAAAGAGAAGAGAGAGAGAATGGGGCAGAACTGATGAGAGACATCAGTCTATAGATTAAAGAAGCCAAATGGATTCCAAACAGGTGTTCTACTAAGTGAGCTTATATTATACTTTTCTTTCCTACAACATGTGACCAAATCATGTACAACATTAAACTACTTGTTGGCAGAATCTACATTACAAAGAACAACATCAACAACAAAAAAGTTAGGACATTTAGCTAAAGAGTGCATTTCTTAAAGTAGGTAATCAAAAAAGGATAAAAGGACCCGCAGAGTGGCGTGGTTGTTAAGCGCTGGCTTAGGAAGCCAGCGCCCTGGTTCGGGTCCCACATATGAGGGCCAGTGACACTGCCCTCAAAAAAAAAACAAAAAACGATAAAAGGTAGCTAGTAATATTTTTTTACTATTCTTGTAACTTTTCAGCAAGTCTGAAACTATGTCAAAATTTAAAAATTTAAAAAGAAAGAAGGAAAGACAGACAGACATGCACTTAAGAGGGGAATGGGGCACTGACCATTTGTTGTTTGTGTTTTTTTTAAATCACTTTCCAGAGAAGTTTGTTGAACTCTTGGCTGTGTTTTATTCCAGTATTTAAGACAGATGCAAGTTTTATTAACCTGTTGGTCTTACCACAAAAATTGGGTCATTTGATTTCAAAGGGTAAAAAACAAACAAAAAAATTAATGTGAGAATCAACTTCCTGATTAGAATGTTTCATATTAGAGCAAGCTACTTAGAAGTTAGATGCATCTTTCATTAGAGAGGTTTTTGTTTTGTTTTACAAAATGAGAGTCCATATCTCTATAAAGCTATTATTCCTGCCATCATCTCTTTCAGACTACTCCTTGTTTAATTCCCTGAAACCTATCTCTCACCTCTATCATTATGCTGACACAGCACTGTAAAAAAACATCAATGATAGATAGGGCCCCTTATTTGTTCAGTGCTTTGGCCTACGTTTACCTTTTCCCAGTAACCACACTGAGAGTGTTAAACCCTTTTCTCTTTCAAATGCTCCCTTTCATTGGCTACCGTGGCAATTGGCATATTGGTTTTTCCTACCTCTGGATCTTCTTTTTTCAAATTCGCTTCCTTATGTGGCTGGCTGCTCCCTAAGATTTTGTCCTTATCTCTGTGGTTTTCTTTCACTGCAGTCTTGTCCTGTCCAAATGCTCCTCATTCTTCAAAGTCCTTACCCCTCCGTAATGGGAAGGGCCATCCCAGCCAGTGGTGCCCTTCTGCCCCTCAACTCCTTCCCTCTTCTCACTTTGAGTTTGCAGACCTGTCACATGCCCTCTGTGCTTAGCAGTGTGTCTTGCATGGGCAAGCACTGAGGAAACCTTTCTGGATGACTAACTAAAACTGTTTTCCACAGAAGTCAGACTTGGGAAAGGAAAAGAGAAAGCTTTTCTGTTTGCTGAAGGGGACATTTTCTGCCCCATACTTGAGATTGAAAACCCTTAGAGCAGGGGCTAGCAAACTACGGCCTAACAGCCAGATATGGCCTGCCACCTGTTTTGTGTATGGCTCTCAAACTCTGAATGGTTTTTATATTTTTTAAAGGATGACAAAAATTAAAAGATGAGTAATATTTCGTGACATGTAAAAATGATGTGAAATTCCAGTGTTGAGGTCCATAAGTAAAATATTATTGGAACACAGATATCCTCATTTGTTTACACATTGAATGACAGCTTTTGTGCCCGAAGCTGGAGTTAAGTAATTGTGAAGGAGATCGTGTAGCTACCTGGCCCTTTATGGAAAATGTTTCCTGACCCCTGCCTAAAAGGTTAGAGTTCGGTTTCATTTTCTGTTATTTCATCCAACACAACTTCCTTCATTATGATTAGATATGGTGCTCATATTTAATAGATCCTTAAGATATACTAATTATATCATAAACATTTAGTTAACAGTCAATCCTCTTGAATTTCTGTTTACTTGAATCTTTACTAGCTTTTCGTTTTTTAAAATGAATTTAATAAATTCAAGAAAAAGAAAGCTCCAAATTAAATATACCTATAGCTCATATTTATTGTTCTCTGTTAATAAGTAAAGTTGATTTTTCAATTAAATTTGACTGTAACTTTATTACTTTACATTGCAAATTCAGCTGATATGGATAATAATGAGCTTGAATTTATGTTTAGCTTTCTTTTATTTCAAAATACCTCCAAAACTAATTTTGTGCTTCTCTGTGGTAGGCACTAGTTAACTTCAAACATGAACAATGATTTCTTTTGCAATTTCATTTATTCCTTATTACAGAATGTACTAATAAAAATTATGAATGAAAAATGAATACTGAACTTATAAATAAACTGTGCTAATTTCATAATTAGCATGAATATCAGAAAAATGTGGAGTTTAGAAAGGAACTTGTGAAAATAAGACATCTTGCCAAAATATGGCCAGTGTTACCTTGCTATGCTAATGATAAAATATGGATCCAGCTCCATTCTTGATAATGGAAAAACAACAACAAATTGCTAGGGGCTTTTCATATTTTGCTAGTAATAGAAACAGCATACTATATGTTAAAAGATCTGAAACACTTCTGACAGGTGATTGGGTAGTTTCTTAGCACATCAGATATATAAGGAAAAGTGCAGTTTGAAATGCTTCAGTTTAGTTTTGTATGTTCTTATTTTAGGCTGTTGGGATGGAGTGGGAATTTGTTTTATGTGTCACTTTGCCTAGAAAGTGAAAGTCTTAAAACACTAATGAGGGCAACCAAAGGCACAATTGTCAGTGAGGTGGAACCACGGTTAAAATGAAACTGGAAAACAAGCAATTGGCTGATTTTTGACAAAGCCAACATCTCTTCTAAAAGGTGCACCTTTCCTGGTCTGTTGCTGTCTGCTCGTACGCTATGCTTTTTTTCTCCCTTCACTGTCTTTTGAATTTCTCTTTATTAGTTATTCATCTTTGCAGTGATCCTGGAATACTTCCATGTGTTGTGTTGGCTCAGGCAGATAAGGATGCGTTGGAAGGTCTACACAGTGACAAGAAATGGGCCATGGTTGGCAAAGACAATGAGAGTAGAAAAAAATTAAGAGATTAAAATTACTTAAAATTATTTCTGGTTCTCGGGAGGAGGTGGTTTCTACAACATGAGGGGCAACCAAGAAGATTTTAAATACAGTGTGTTTTCCAGGTTGCTGTTTTTACACCAAAATTAAGCGCAAGCGCGCGCACACACACACACAGAGAAAAACACACACACACAATTATTTCTGGTTATTATCAGGTTGGAAAGTAAATATTTTATTGAATACCTACTAAATATAAAACACCAACCTAGATGCTTGGAGATTTGGGAGAGGAGGAATAAAAATATTCAGGTGGGGGCCGGCCCAGTGGCTCAGTTGGTTAAGAGCTCACTCAAGAGTGCGAGCTGACCCGCAGCCAGCGTGAGCGGCTGGCAGCCAAGCGTGAGCTGCCAATAGCCGCGATGAGCGACATCCAGAGGCCAGCGACCGATCTGCCTCATCCGGGAAGAGCGCAATGACGATACCAACATGGGCCAGTGAAGCAACGTCCTCCACAACTAGACAGAAGAACAAGAAGACGGCAACTTGTCTGTTCCCCTTTCCCGATTCCCCAACGCTGTTCCCCTCCACCAATTCCCCAATAAAAAAATCTTTAAAAAAAAAAAAAAAAAAAAAAGAGTGCGAGCTGAGCTCTGAGCAACGGCGGTTCGATGCCAGCCCGAGCTGAGTTGCCGTTGAGCTGCCAACAGGTGGCAGGATGGCTCAGCTAAAAAAAAAAAAAAAAAAAAAATTCCGTTGTCTTGGGCCCCTCCCTCTGATCTCTTTCCTCTGAACTCTTTGAACATGGTGTCTGTTCTTATTGTGGGAAATATTAATCTCCTTTAGGTATTCATTTCTAAGGGTCCAGTCATATCATTTTGGGTATAATTCACAAATGAAGTGAGTTGGGTTATGGTTCACTTTGGGTTCATTGTGTTTTTTTCAGTTGTGGTAAAATACACGTAAGATTTATCATTTTAACCATTTTTAAATGTACAATTCAGTGGCATCAAGTGCATTCACATTGTGTAACCATGACCACTGGCCATCTCCATAACTTTTATTTATTTATTTATTTTTTTTGAGGGCAGTGTCACTGGCCCTCATATGTGGGACCCAAACCGGGGCCGCTGGCTTCCCAAGCCAGCGCTTAACCACTGCGCCACTCAGCGGGCCCTCCATAACTTTTTTATCATCCCAAATTGAAACTCTATATCCATTAAATAGTAATTCATTCTCCCCTCTGATCAGCCTTTGGCAACCACCTTTCTACTTTCTGTCTCTGAATCTGACTACTCTAGATACCTCATATAAGTGGAATCATACATTTGTCTTTTTGTTTCTAGCTTATTTCAATTATATGTTTCCAAGGTTCATCCATCTTGTAGCATGTAGCATGTATCAGGATTTTGTTCCTTTTCGAGGCTGCATCATATTCCATTGTATGTATATATTTTGCTCTGCATTTAGCTGTAGTGTAAACAAACCAGTAGCAGAATATAAATCTGCACCCAGAGGTGGTGACAGGGTACTACCATCTTTGAAGCAGCCTGTTCTTTAAAGACCAGACCAAATGAAACCATGTTAGATTGGGTGGCTTGGTGCCAACAATGTCCAAATGTTAGAGGGTATTAGTGGAAAGAGATGAAAGAGACGAGAGGGAAGCCCACTGTGCCACAAAGCTATGA
Source organism: Aselliscus stoliczkanus (assembly GCA_033961575.1). Lineage (NCBI taxonomy): Eukaryota > Metazoa > Chordata > Mammalia > Chiroptera > Hipposideridae > Aselliscus > Aselliscus stoliczkanus. The sequence goes on from CM066729.1 coordinate 134,967,077, forward strand.
TGACTTCTTAAGAAATGATGTTCTCTTTCCTATATCCCATTGGTGAAGGGATTTTAGAATTAATGTTCAAATGTCAACATTATTACATAAATGTTAATAAATAGGATAAAACAGGATGTAAGCCAACCAGAACTCCAATTCAAAGTTTACTCTCTCGGTTGTAGATTAAAACATTTATACCAATTTCTTAAATTGTAAAAGTCTTGCAGTTCCTGAGGTGTATGTATGGAGACGATGACCTTATCCCTCTTCCAAGGTCTTTTGCTTATTTGACTTTCACCCACACCTTTGCAGAGGGGAAGGAGGTCGTCCGAACTGAATTATAGACAAGTAAGTGTGTGTTAGACTATGTTGAGCTCCAGTGATGCTGCTGAAGGTAGGTTCCTGTGGTCCTGACACAGGACAAAATATTTCATGTCTTGGTTAATAAGATGACTTAGTTGAAAATCCAAGATAATGTGGCAACCTCTCCCGTCTTCCAAGGAACCATTCCAAACCCAGCTGTTATTTGGACAGCTGTTATTTATCTGTATATACACTCTTGCCATGGCCTGAAATGGCTGGAGGGGCATCTGATTTCTCTTTGATGTCTGAATGCTGCTCCCCTGTTGAAGAAGTTGGCATAGAGGTGGGCTGAACCTGTTAACCTTGTTTCCTGTCTCCCACTTGGTTCTTTTTTGGAATTTGTCGCTTGGCACAGTAGTCAGCCCTTGAATGCCCAGTCTCCTAAAGCCGTGGAGCCCCTTTGGCTAAGAGAAAATCATCGCGGCTGCCACCCCTGCCCCGCTTCAGGGGAGCTCCTTTCTGCTGACTTGCACCAGCTTTCTAATACACACACACAGATCAAATACTTACCTCCTGTTGCAGTTGTTTGAGGGACAATTATGAAAAATACCTGATGACCAAACCAAAAAGAAGAGTGGTAACATATTTGAATGAACAACATAAAGAAGTATTCTTCAGAGGGAAAGACTTGAGCTACAGAAACACTACCTGGCCTAGTTCTAAAAGGGCCCCTGCCTTAGGGCTGGTGGTCATAGGCAGAGGGCAGTGAAGTCTCCCGAGCCAGCAGCTACCAGGGGCAGTTTTGTCTTGGTAAAGCAGAAAATATCTCTGCCCCAAGGCAAAGCTTTCTCTGGAAGAAATTTTGCAGCAAACAACTCTCAGTGGCCCATCTCTGATGCTAATTCTATGTGCTGCTGTGGAAATGGGCAGAGCGAGCTGGTGTGTGCCGAGATTAGGCCTGGGCTCTTCAGCTGTGTCAGCACAGCCTCTTCTCGCCGCCTTCTTCCTCCACCCCACATTTTTTCATGCTTTAAAATGAAAGGCTCTGCATGGAGGGGAAGTCCCTTGGCATTTTGAGTATTGAGGTGCTCAGCAGAACTGCCTGGCATCCTGTTTGTATATAACGGTTTTAATTCACTCTCTAATAGGTCATTTGGCCTTCCCAGCAGAATCTTCAACTTGATAATCCTGACATCAGCAGTGAGACTCAGGCCAAATATCCAAAAGTGCAACCCTGAGTGATTATCTGAAGGAAGTAGTAAAGCCTTCATTCCCTGTCTCTGTCTGGCTTCCGCCTGGTGCCTCCTTAGGTCAGGCCATTAACATTCTTCGTGAGCACTGCAGCCAAGGCAGGTGGTTCGGGAGAGCAGCATGAACAAGGGAGGTTCATGGTCATGTCCCCATTTCATGCAAGGAGCCTGAGAACGTACCTACACCATTTCAGTCGGTGTGGATGGAACTTGTGCTTTGGTGGCATGCATGCTTTTGGGAACTCTGAATAGAAGTGTGCAAATCAGGGGTGACATGCTGATGGGTTGAAAAATCACAGGTGTTCCACTGAAATACAGCCTTCTTGTTGTTTTCCTTATGGAGGCAACTGATGATGTTAAGAACTGCTCCTCCCACAGCCTGGTCTTAACCTTGCCTCTTGGATCTAAGTCGTCCCTGGCCTTCTGGAAGTAAACTTTATCCTCTTTTTTATTGGCTATTCTTGGCTGTTATTGGCTCTGTCACCACTGATCACTGCCGTTTGAGGTTTCAGATTAAAGGTGGCACCTTGGGCAGAGTTTGGGCTGTCTTTGGAGATGACTAGGATAGGAAGCACCTGCCAACTACAGTGCCTTTGATCCTGAAGCAGATGTTCCCAGTCCAGTCTTTAAAAACATTACAGCCCTCCGAAACCAGACCATGCCTGCAGAGACTGTAAGCTGTCAGAGTTCCTACTAAACCTTTTCCTTTTTTCTCTTAAGGAAACTCTGCCTTTTGGTTCTTGTAATGATGCATTGATGGTTATTGTTAGTGAGCGACAATAACAATCAGAACTCAAAATCGCATCTTATCATTTATCGTACTGTAACTGCAGAACATCCTTGTAAAGCTTTTTCCCTGTTTAAAGATGGAGAAAGTTGGGGAAGTGTGGCTGGGTGGTCCTTGTTAGGAAACCATTACAGCCTGGTTTGCCCTAAGAACCATTTTGACCTGTCTCTTCAATAGAAGGTTGATCTTTGGTTTCAGGTGAAGTTGTGTGTGTTGTGTGTATATGTATAGGGTCATGGATTACTTAATGTGAAGAGAGTCAAGTCACTTGTATTCTTTTGGGATGATATTTAGAAAGAATTTCTAGGAGTGCAGCTGAGATGAATATTTTAAAATTAGAGGGGAGGTATTTTTTGCCCCATGGATTGACTGCGTCTCCTCTTTCCTTCTTGACTTCTTCATATCTCCCACATTTGCTCTCTTCTGAAGTAATCTTAACATGTAGCTGGAAGAAAAATGCAAGGCACTGAAAGGCTTAAGACTTTGAATTGCATGGTACCTTGGCAGAAATTCAGAATCATTTTTTTAGGTTTGGGGAATTTCAACAAATAAAACTTTGAAACAGAACTTACTTGTGGGGAAAAAAATCTTATTTGTGATCCTAATTCTGAGATTAGCAATGTGACGTGAAGAGCTGTGGTGTTTTTCAAATCGATTATATTTTTAGTCTAATGTCCATATATTTCTGTTTACTACTTAAAGTCTTATTAATCCTGTACCTAGAGGCCAATTTTGTGAAGAATGCTTCTGAAATATACCATTATTTGTTTTGTTTGTTTTCAGTTAGGATCTTCCAAAGGCTGTGATTATAATTTTGCACATCATTTGTTTCTCACTCTTGCCCACAAAACCAAGTGAACGTTTTCCCTGCTCTATGACTGTATACATATAGGCCAAAGGTGGAGCGTCTTCCCTGCTTGACATTCTTTGGTACATATTTGGTATTGGAATTGTGAGGCACATACTCAGTGCCACGTGGCCATGGCCTTCTGCGGCCCCGTGCTCTGGGCCTGGGCCCAGGAAACCTGAAATTTATATCACAGTGCCGGTGGCCCTCGCCTGTCTCTGTTTCTTATCTTTTAAATGGGGATAATAATGCTCAGCTCTGGTTTACATCACAGCAATTTTTTGAAGGGCTAATGAGCTGGGCTTTCTGAGATCCTTTTAGATCCTTAGATGAAAGGTGTTGTTTAACCACAGCAAGGCTTCCTGCGCCTTCCCAGGGAGCTCAAACAGCTTGTCAGACTATCTTCCATTCATCCTTATACCATCCCTGGTAGGGCGGTAGGTGGGTGAGCATTATTATTAAGTACAAAATGGTGTTATTACTGTTACTTTTATCTGTAAGCGGGGCGGGGGGGGTGGTAATTGTGAGAAATGGAAGTTGATAAAACAGATTATGGAAGAAAAGCAGTGGGAAAACTTCAAAGTAGCGTGCGTTTGCTATTCCTGTTTACTTTGGGCTTCAGAAGTTTAATTGCCATACATGAAAACAATACAAGACATCCTTTTTTGGGGAGGAATGGGACCCAGTACTTCCTTCCAAGTAATTGCATTAATTGAACAGCAGTACTTATTTCCAGTTGCTCCACATTTATGTTCTAAGTGTTGGCGTAACTCAGTTATACCAGGAATGACTATAAATTTCACAAGGCTCACATATTTTGCATCTTCACTTTGGACTTCAAAACTGCATTCCCTCTTATTGAAGTCATATTGGACAGCAAGTAGTTCACTGAGGCAGCCCAGCACAAGTGGAGTCCCGTTAAGGAGAGATCTTTGAAGAGAGTGACCACTACTTTGACTGGGGTTAAAGAAAGAGAACTTGCCCCTCTGGGCATCCAGAGGAGCGGAGATCTCCAGCAGGCCTGTCATTCTGCTGTTGAAGATTGGCCATTCATTCGGCTTTGTGGCTTGAGGTCACAGATACGAGAAGGTTCTTCTCCACCCTCCTCCCTACCTCTGAGATTTTTCCGTCTCATTTTTGCAGCCTAGTCAGCTGTGGAGCTATTTCTGGTCTTTGATGGTTGTCACAGGGCCCAGGAGGAAGCAGTAGGTCTGAAATAAATACAAGGAGAAATGACCACAGTTAGCCTTTAAATCTAGCCGTTTGTTTTTGTTCAGCGTATACCACTACATTACTAGAAATCAATAATTCCCTCTGTGTTCTCCCAAGGAAACAAACATGTACAAACTAAAAATGGTAGGCTTCAGAGAACATGTGAGCAGGGGACAGCAGGATGGCTGGATTTTATGTCACAATTTTCTGTCAGGAAAGCCTTGGTTGTTTGACCAAAAATCTTTTACTTGGATGATCCACATTTTTCTCTTTACTTGGTGGTAGGAAGAGTTTGTTTAATGTTCTAAAGATGCTGTATTCAACGTATTGCTGAGTATTCAAAGATGCTGTGTGCATAACACTTTCCAAATGTCTTACTTCTTTAGGTTTTAAACTTTCTTAACTTGTCCAAATCAGTACTTATTACTGTGATAGGACAAAAATTCAGTCGAATGCATTGGAAGATCCAATTGGCTTTATGGAGCCATTTATGAAACACCCCATCTAGCAAGTGGAGAGGGGCTCTGAGAAGCTGTCCAACATGGAAGGTTTTCCTAGGCAGGAGAGGGGTGGCAAGGACGTTATTAGCGAAAGAATAGAAAGGGCTGTTTCAGGCCAGGACATCTTTTTGGAAGACGGGGATGGAGGGTCTTATCTTTCAGATTGCCTCACTGGTGCTAATCAGAAAATGTTTCAGATTCGCTGCTTTGCAGTTGCATTTTTGGAAGAGATCAAAACTGCCATGAAGTCTTGGTTTGCTGTCGTGGGGGCATATGACTCTCATCTTCATCCTGTTATTTCTTTTTCTAACATTACTTACCAGTGATATCACAAATATTGGCAGTCTTAAATTCTGTTTTCATTTTCTCGTCAAATATTTGCAGTTTTGTGTAGCTGTTCATTGTTAGTTCCTTTACAGTGGGCTTTTAAAAATTCTGGCTTCCAGCACAACAGGACTTTCTATGTGTGTGTGTGTGTGTGTGTGTGTCAGAGAGAAGTGTTTTCAGAAAGAAAAAGGTTTAGGTTTCAAAATCCGCAAGGGAATTGTTAGAAAACAACAGTGAGGAGAAAAAACTCAACATGATTTAAATACCTTGACGTGATTCTTTTCTCATTTAAATTTTTCCTGTTAGGGCTTTTATTTTCTAAACAATAGACCACTTTGCTCTTGGTGAACTACTTTAGGCTAGAAAGAGCAACCAAGCTTTTTTTTTCTTTTTTTAAACTCCTAGTTTAAGCTTTTTCCCCTTTTTCCATTCAGGTTCCTAATTAAATGGATTCATTTAGTTGATTGGTGCTTATTTTCATCCAGAATGTAATTAAAAGTCTTCCAGCTGAACAAGAGCCATTCAATTGTTAAACTGGGTCCAGGTGGCAGTGAAAGTAAGAGTAGCAAGTGAAAGAATATGTTTATTTCAGTCTTTTGGAGTTATGTGGGTCAAGCTTACTCATTGCGGCTTAAACGCCCCATTTTAAGGTGTACCACTACCCACATGAAGGGGCTGGGGAGTGCAAGGGTTAAAGGGCTCAGATACAGAGGCAGGCTGCCTGGGTTTGAACCTCAGTTTTCTTTTTCAGCTTTATAAATCTCAATTTTCCACACTTGACTTGCTCGTGTACCTTTTAAACCTCAGGTTCAACTGTAAAGTAGGGATTAATAATAGTATCTGCTTCTTGAGTTGTGAGGATGATCACATTACATGTAGCCCTAGCATGATGCCTGGCACACATGATCGCTCAAATGTGGGCTGTTATCATCTTTATTTTATTAGTGTTGTCATCAATACTCATGTGTATTCTTTACCTGAATCTCTTAATCTGTAACAATATTGGCATTGGGTAACTCTGATATTACAGTCTCCTGTTATGATACATTTGAGTTCATAAAATTTTAAGTTGACGGGGTGACTGGTTAGCTCATTTGGCTAGAGCATCGTGCTGCTAATACCAAGGTTGCGGGTTCGACCCCTGCATGGGCCACTGTGAGCTGCACCCTTCGTAAAAGAGTCAACCATGCCATTGTATCATGAAAGCAATGTGTAATCAATGACCATGACTGTTCCCCCAATAAAATTAAAAAAAAAAAGAAAAAGGCCAGCTGAGTGGCGTGTTGGTTAAGAGCTGGCTTGGGACGCCAATGGCCCCGGTTCGGATCCCATTAGAGGGCCAGTGACACTGCCCTCTACAGCTAACAACAGCTCCACCTGGAGCTGGGCTGTGCAAGTCCCGGCGATGGTGTAGGCTGCGGCCCCTGCTGCAGTGGGCTGCCATAGGCTACAGTGAGTGGCCGGCAGCCTGCATGAGTGGCTGGCAGCCAGCGTGAGCTGCCAAGAGCCGCTGTGAGCGACCGCCCAGAGGCCGGCGACCAATCTGCCTCATCCAGGAAGAGCGCAATGACGATATCAACATGGGCCAGTGAAGTAACATCCTCCGCAACTAGACTGAAGAACAAAAGGATAGCAACTTGTCTGTTCCCCTTCCCCGATTCCCCAACGCTGTTCCCGTTCCCCAGTGCCCCAATAAAATCTTAATTAAGTTGATGTGGTTAAAAACCACCAAAAAAAAAACAACACCATAAGCAAAGTCAAAAAACAAATGATGTACTGGGGGAAAATATATATTTGCAATTTAGAACACAAAGTGTTCATTTCCCTAATATATAAAGAATTACTATTCAATAATTTAAAAAAAGGACAGTTGTAAAGCTTTTTATTGGTAATATACTTCCACTTAACATGATTTCATGTCTTTAATGTATATTCTAAGAATGTACCAGGAAAACCCTAGGTTGGAAAGGGCTTGGGACACATACAGGTGAAGATACAGCTGTGAGTATGTAAACATACCTGAAATTTTTCCTGTAAAATAGCTGCCTCTCAGAAATATTCTGTTGCTATTATGATACCCCCACAGGCCGCATTTACCGTGTCATCCATGATTCTCCTCTCCTTTTCTTACCTCCTTCCCCTCATCCAGAAAATCATCGAATCTTCTCAGTGTGCATTCAGAGTATTTCACACCTGCTCCAGGCTTGGCAGGCCCACTACTGCTTTAGTCAGGAGACACTCACTGTGTCCCTTATGATGGAACTCGGGTCTCTTTTCTTTCTTTCATTGTTTCTCATTCTTTCTTTTGTTCCCTTCTCCAGTCGGCACCACACCCAGGTTGATTTCCCTATAACAGCCTTTTCACCTTGGGCCCCCACCTGACTGCGAAACCTTCATTAGTTCCCCACTATCTATTGGGTTGTCAGAAAAGTCATGATGCATTTTTCTGTTTTTCCTTGCAAAAATGCGTCATTACTTTTCCAACAACTCAATAGAATGAAGTCTTCTGAACCTGACCCTCGGTCCCTCTTATTCTGATATCCTCCTTATATCTCTAGCCTTAGTCTTTCGCACTGCTTTTTAGGAACCCTCCAACCATCTAACCTGGTCTAGGCCTGGACCACCACGCCCAGTTCTGCCTTCACACTGCCCTCCCTCGCCCTCTTTGCCAAGTCTTACCTGTACTTGCAAAGTGAAGTCAGAGGTCGGTCACTTTCCAGCTCTAGCTGTGGTGTGCCCACCACTTGGAAACATAGGCACAAAGAGAAGAAGGTAGAGGACCTGTAGGCTGCTAATCTTTAAAAAGTAATTTGTTGGAAGTATTATGAGTTCCCTTTAGTTTTGTTTTGTCTCGTCTTTTATTGCTTCTTTGGTTATGTCTTCTTTGTACCCAGAAGGCTTCAGTTTGCAAAGTTGTAAGCTGCCAGTCTCATTGACACGGCTTTCACTTCGAATTAACATTCAGCAAGGGGATTAGCAGATAACCTTTTCAGGTTGTATTTCTTTACACAAAAGGGTGGATATGGTTTGAACAGGCTACCAAAGTCAGGAAGAGGAGTTAATTGTGTAAATCAATGCAGGCAAGCGCTGATCACCTTTCTGAAAGACAAGACAATGCAGCATACAACCTCTAAATAGATCTTTGGGGTCAAGTTGATGTCATGTTGAAGAATCAATATTTACTGGGCTTTTATAAAGTTAGCCTTTAATGAACCCCATGCATTTTGCTAGGCCATTAATTGCAGGAAGAGGAAAGGCGTCAGTGGCTGAAGTTCATGGCTGTGGGGATTGTATAAAAATAAGAGAAGAGACAGTCACTTGCTAATGTGCAAAGGTCCTACCCATAGATTCTACTCAAGCATTATTGGGCATGCATATTGAAAAGCTTTCTTGGAATATAACTGACATTTTAAGAAAGAGCTACTCTTTGGGTATTATGCTAAGTGAAATAAGTAAAACCAAGAAAGACAAATACCATATGATCTCACTTACATGTAGACTCTAAAGAATAGAATAAACGAACAAACAAATAGACTCATAGAGAACAAACTGATGGTTGCTAGATGGGAGGGGGGGTTGGGGGGCTGGGTGAGAAAGATGAAGGGATTAGGAAGTATAATTTGGAAATCATAAAATAGTCACAGGGATGTGAAATACAGTATGGGGAATATAGTCAATAATATTGTAAAAAACTATGCATAGTGTCAGATGGGTACTAGACTTATCGGGGGGATCATTTCATAAATTATATAAATACCTAACCACTATGCTCTGTACTTGAAAGTAATATAAAATAATATTAAATGTCAACAAAAAAAGAAAGAAAGAGCAACTCTTGCATCCTAACAGAAGAAGGTAAGCCCTTAGCAAGTGGGGCTTAATTTTCCTGGGATGAATTCTTTTTTTGGTCTTTTTTTTTACTGCTCAACTTGTTCTTCCACAGTTGATTTTTTTTAGTGTGTATGGTTTTTATTGTTATTTTTCATTTTTCAGTTACAATTGACAGTATTATTTTATATTAGTTTCAGGTGTTTCTGGGATGAATTCTGATGTCACTTTGGATTCCTCCTTATAAATGTGCTGATCACAAGAGCAGGTCTCTCTCAGATTTTGGCTTATTCCTCCCTCTGACACACTTGAAAGCTTTTAAAGTGAAGAATTATATAAAGAGCATTTACTTTAGGATGCTGGCTTGACTCCAAGTCTAATGAAAGGTTTTGGATAAATATTATCATTTGTACTTGTTCTATCCTCCAATAGAAGTGTTACTCTGGCTGTTTTGTGTGTGTGTGTAAGTGTTCTGTATTCTTCCCTGGGCTGTCAGAATCATCTGTGGGTCAGGAATCTTTTTTTTTTTCCTTAAAGATTTTTTTTAATTGGGGAATTGGGGGAGGGGAACAGTGTTGGGGAATTGGGGAAGGGGAACAGACAAGTTGCTGTCTTTTTGTTCTTCAGTCTAGTTGCGGAGGACGTTGCTTCACTGGCCCATGTTGGTATCGTCATTGCTCTCTTCCCAGATGAGGCAAATCGGTTGCCGCAGCTATTGGCAGCTCACGCTGGCTGCTGGCCACTCACTGTAGCCTATGGCAGCCCACTGCAGCAGGGGCTGCAGCCTATACCTTCTCTGGGGCTCGCAGCGCAGCTCCAGGTGGAGCTGTTGTTAGCTGTAGAGGGCAGTGTCACTGACCCTCATATGTGGGATCCGAACCAGGGCCGCTGGCATCCCAAAACCAGCTCTTAACCAATGTGCCACTCGGCCGGCCCTGTGGGTCAAGAATCTTATCTTCTATTTGTTTTAGTCAGTGCTTCTAATAAATGTTATTGACTAGGTAGAGGAATGCATTATATCAAATTTTACCCAGGCTGTAACATAACTGGCATCCTGCACAGTAACTGGAAGTCGTGGAAGCAGCTTTGTCAGGCCCTGTGGGTTAGGATGTGGCCCAGCGCATTTGTTACAAGTTGTTGGTCGTATCTGCTCATTATTAAATTTTGGAAATGATTCTTCCGGTCTCTTTCTCTAGTGCATTTGGTCAGAGGAGGCTTTAAAATTAATCAGAGAGAGGGCCGGCCGAGTGGCGCGGTGGTTAAGCGCTGGCCTGGGAAGCCAGTGGCCCCGGTTCGGTCCCACATATGAGGGCCAGTGACACTGCCCTCAAAAAAAAAAACAAAAAAAAAAAACAAATAAAATTAATCAGAGAGGAGAGCTGCTGTGCTCTTCTCACTCCCACACCCATCCCTCCTCTCCAGGATCATTTTTCAAAATAAATGCTGAAAAGAAAAAGCATGAGCGGTTGGTTTGTGGGGATGGTTGCGGTGTTTTTACAAGAGAACCTGATGTTTAATATTTCCATCTGTAATGTTCTTTGGATGTTCATTCTGGGTTTTTCTGCTCCCTTTTCAGCTGTTTGAGAACTTCTACTTTGGTACCCTAGAGCTCAATTCAATCCACATCTCTCAGAGGTTCACAGTAGACAGCTTCGGAAACTACGCCTCCTGCGGACAGATCAACTTCTCCTGAGCTGGAGCTTGGGAAGCAGGAGAAATTAAGCCTCTTGACAAGGTGCTGAGGGGAAGTATCTTTGTTTTTAATTGCCAAGGAGGGATGTACAATTTGGATGATGACTTTCTTGGATGGTTCCCTTGGTCACTGTGGTCTTTAACGGTTGTTTATCTATAGTCTTCAGACTATCAGCCAAGATGGTTGTGGGCACAAGAACTGTGCCTGTAACCCTTGGTGTGTTCATCTTTCACAGAGTCTACCTTTCTTTCCACAGCTCTTCTCTGGACATGTCCTCTGAAGCCCATTGGAGTTCAGATTCACATTATTTCTTCTATGCCTACTGATTTTGCCCCAGCCATTAAAGTCTTTTGTATTCATACTTTAAAAGAGAATTAAAGACATGTGGTTTTATTAATCTCACCACCTAGATCAAATATCTACAATTTTTTTTTGAAGATTTTATTGGGGAATTGGGAGAGGGAACAGCATTGGGGAATTGGGGAAGGGGAACAGACAAGTTGCTGTCCTTTTGTTCTTTAGTCTAGTTGTGGAGGACGTCACTTCACTGGCACATGTTGGTATCATCATTGTGCTCTCCCCGGGTGAGACAGTCGGTTGCCGGCCTCTGGACAGCCGCTCACTGTGGCTCACGCCAGGTTTGCCCTTGCACTGTGCTCTTTCCCTGGAGTTAAAAGGAACACGGTGGCACCAGAGGCTCCTTGAATTGAGGAACGTCTCTCAGATTCTACCTCGGTGCCTACAGGGAGCATGGATATTGGGGCTCAAGGCTGCTGTCGGTGAAAAAGGGCTGCTCTTGTGGTGGTTTCATTAATAGTGTTTTCTGTTAATAAAATATTCTTTTCAACAAAGATAAAATAAGTTCACTCTGTGAAAAATCATCAAGGTGTCTATTTATATACATCGTTTTTTTCAATGTGTATATTATACTTCAATTTAAATGTTTGTTTAAAAAATAAATTTCATCATTCAGATGTTACTAGTCCCTATGCATTTAAGCACATATTGTATCATATATTGTTAAGTAATTTTTCTCAATAACAGCAAATATTAGCCGAACGTTCACATTTGTCATTTATTTGTGTATTAGCTCATTTAATCCTCACTGTAGCTTACTTCAGTTGGTATTATCATTAACCCCATTTTACAAACTGATGCTTAACAAAGTTAAGAGATTTGCCCCAAGGTCATACAGCTTGAAACAGTGGTTCTTAAAATGTGCTCTGTGGACCCTGGGAGTCCCTTAGAACCTTTTTAGGGGTGTGTGTGAGGCTCATACTATTTTTCATAAAACTAGTAAGGTATTATTTGCCTTTTTCACTCTCATACTCTCTCTCTTTTTTTTTTTTTTTAAAAGATTTTATTGGGGCGCTGAGGGAGGGGAACAATGTTGAGGAACCGGGGAAGGGGAATAGGCCTGTTGCTGTCCTTTTGCTCTTCAGTCTAGTTGCGGAGGACGTTGCTTCACTGGCCCATGTTGGTGGTATCATTGCGTTCTTCCCGGATGAGGCAGATAGGTCGCCTCTGGATTGTCGCTCACCGGGGCTATTTGCCGCTCATGCTGGCTGCCAGCCACTCACTGTAGCCTATGGCACCCACTGCAGCAGGGGCTGCAACCTACACCGCTCCGGGGCTCGCAGCCCAGCTCCAGGTGGAGTTGTTGTTAGCTGTAGAGGGCAGTGTCACTGACCCTCATATGTGGGATCCGAACCGGGACTGCTGGCTTCCCAAAACCAACTCTTAACCAGTGTGCCACTTGGCCGGCCCTCTCATACTCTCTTGATTGTACAGTAGAGTTTTCCAGAGAGGCTACATTACATGGCGACATCATCACTCTGATGGTCAACGCCATATATGCTTGTGTTACATTTTTGTGTTTCTAGAATTTTGTAAGTTGGAAGGTTTAGGGTATAAATAATGTGTTCTTAGAGATTAACTCAGTTTGCTTTCATTACCTCTATTGTGCTCTTACTAGCTGTTTCCAGTTTTACCTGCTGTTACAGGCTGGATTGTGTCCCCTGAGAATTCGTATGTTGAATCCTTCACTCCCAGTGCCTCATTATGTGACTGTGTTTGCAGATAAAGCCTTTAAAGAGGTAATTAAGTTAAAATGAGACTGAGGCTATTAGGGTGGGCCCTAATCCAGTCTGACTGGTATCCTTGTAAGAAGAGGAAATTTGAACACAAAGATGCATGAGACATGCGCCCGGCCAGAGGAAAGACCATGTGGGGCGCAGAGAGAAGGTAGCCATCTGCAAGCCAGGGAGAGAGGCCTCAAGGGAAACCAAATCCACCAACACCTTAATCGTGGACTTGTAACCTCCATAAGTTTGAGAAAATAAATGTTTGCTGTTTAAGCCATCCAGTGTGTGGTATTTTGTTACGGGAGCCCTATCAAGCTAATACACTTGCTATAATGCAGAAGCTAATCGACCTGCCTTTTTTTGAACCAGAGTTTATTAAAGAGTTTGCAAAAATGTAAAACAATGTCACTCTTCTTATTTTTTGGGGGGAAATATAGTTGTTTTTCCTAAAATGTATTATTTTGTTAATATGTAATGGGTTCATTGTTATTTTTAAATTTAAAATGTTTTTAAAATTCTTAATTTTTAAAAAAATGATTTGTTTTTAGAGCAGTTTTAGGTTCACACCCAAAGTGAGAGGAAGGCTTAGTTTTTATTTTCAAGTACAGTAAATTATAGCTATATCTGGATCTCACATGAACAAAGGTTCTTTGGAGTCCTCAGTAATTGTTTAGTGTACAGAACTCCTGAGACCAGAAAGCTTGAGAACTGCTGCACTATCCTTGCTTCTAAGGGATGCTATTATACATGGTCTTCTATAATGAGCTTTTCTCACTCAGCAGTATGGAGTGGATCACGGTAGCTTCATTAGGTACAGATCCACATCACATTTAATGTCTGCACAATAGGCCATTGTGTGTATTATAATTTAATAGCTGGTCCCTGACTAATGAACAGTGAGCTGGTCTCCAGGTTTGGCTATTTAAACAAGTCTCGATTGAACATTTTTGTGCATTTGTCTTTTATGTTTATGAGGTCATCTAGAAATGAGATTAAATGGTTTTCAAGATGTGGTTAAGTTTAAATCTGTTTATTTGGAAACAGATTTCTCCATTTTTTATTGCTAGATACAAAATACAAACAGAAAAATGCATAAAACATGCGCCATTTGACAAATATGCCCAGCAGTTTGGGGCCCATTGGTTTGAAAGGTTGACCTGCTGGTACTCTCAAAATTTAGGAAAACCCTTTCTTTGTTATAAACTATAATTATTGCCCATTTTCTACCACTCTTTTATCTGTTACCTGGAAATTTGGATTCTGTTTCCAAAATAGCTTTACTGTTGATTTAACTGACAGTCCTGGGCTGTTGCAATTTGCTTTCAGCACAGGGCTATATTGACCCAGCCTTAGGGCCCTGCCAAAGGTAAGTCCCATTGGAGGAGCTGCCCAGGAGTGGGGGAAACATTTTAGCGTTCACAGGTCTGGAAACAGCTATTGTCTTATTGATTGACATCTTCTCATGCCTTTCCAAACTCTTTTTTGGACAACTTTGGTAATTGTAGAGACCAGGGACTTCATAAGATGGTACTGGAATGGGAGAGCTATGATACATATCTAGAATCTACCTCCTTAGTGCCTTGGAGACATGTAGCTTTGCTAAGAGACTGGGATTCATATGGTGGTGAAAGATGGCAATATTGAATACATTTTCAGAACCATGGGACATCAGAGCCTTCTCTTCCCAACTTGAGGGAAGAAGAACATCTTTTAAATGCCAACAATGCCCAAGCACTTAGTATGTAATTTTGCATGAGTTTCACAGCAATCTTCTAAGATAGGTGGTATTATCATTAGTTTATAGAGAGAAAATAGAGTGGGTGATTTGCCCAGAACCCAGCTAGGAAGTGGGATTCCACACCCAGCTTGTATGACAACAAACTGCTCTTCCTGTGTACATTGCTGCTATCCAACCCGGTAAAGCTGCTTTATTCACTGTGAGATGAAGACATTAATGGCCAGAGCCTCAGTGCAGCACCACCTCTAAGTCCAACTGCAAAGGACAAAGAAAACACGGAAAGGGAGCTATTGTTTTCTGTTTCCCAAGGGGACCGCAGCCCAAGTGGTTGGTGCACTCAGAATTCCCAGGCCAGACTCAGGGTGACTATGAGCCTTACAACCTTTGTGTTTTCTACTGATTAAGATCATGTTTTTCATAGCCTTTGATTTTTTTTGAAAGATCACAGCAGCCAAGTTTTTCCTTTTTTTGAATAACACAATCTAGGGCTTGCGTCCCAAAAGTTCAATGTTTTGTCCTGTCAGATTATCTGTTTCCTCTTCAATTTATTTGTAATGTAAACCTCACCTCATTTCTGCTCTGATCCTGGGACTGTGCCCAGCATTCCCAGCTGGTATGTCAACACATTTCTACAGGCAATGATAAGGGTTACAATTTTAACAAAAACCTAAACACTTCAAACAAAACCAGCCCTCTCTTCTCCCCCGCCTTTCCCGGTGACTTATTAAAATCAACTTGAAGTCAAAACCATGAGCAAATGTGCCTTTTCCAAATTTGCAGCCTCAAGGCAGATGAATGGTCAGACATCTGCCTTTTAGGGTTGCCCTAAGAAAAACTAACAAAAGGGGTGACAGCCCTTAAACAGCTGCTTGGGGGAGAGGACATCTGCCTGTGTTTTTACCAGCCATTCAGGGCTCAGGGCTTGCCTTGAAAACAGCATGTGGGGCTGGGAAGCAATAGTTCGGAGGCAGCCAGGTGTTAGATGGCTTTTGTCTTCACAAAGCCACCCATTACTGTAGAGCCATAACTCTGAGGAAGCCAGCTGTCAGGGCCGTGGGCTCTGGGTGGGAGGCAAGCGGAGAGAGAGTGTCGGTGGCCAAATTCCCTTTTAGACACCTGAGCCTGGCTGGCTCTGTAACCCGAGAGTTTTGTGTCTTCTCCCATCCCGTCTTCCCTGGGGAGACGCCGGGGCTCTCCTTTCTGGCCACCCTTGGAAAGGCAGCAGGGACGCCTCAGATTTGGAGTCCGTGATTTGCAACTCCCTGACCACTGGGGCTGGGCTGGGCTCCGCTGCGGCTGGCTGGCGTTGGACGCTCCGATCTAACACTTCCCTTTGAAATCTACCCCCCCCTTTTTTTTTTAATCCAGGTATGATGATGTCAAACGTGATGCTGATGCTACAGTTACAGACACGGCCCCTGCTGGCGCAGCCTCTCTGATTCTCTCTCCCTCTCCGTATCCAGCGCTGGGCTTTTTCAGACAAGTGCATCTCCTAACCAGGTCACATTTCAGCCGCGACCCACTATCCGTCTGTTCTGGAGTCAGACCGCAGGAGGAGGGCTGAGGAAGACGACAGCGTTTGCTTCGCCACCCGCGGGGTGAGAGAAAGGACCTTCAAAGACTGCAGAAGCCAAGACCCGCCAGGTCCAACCCAGACCACGATGCGTGCCCCGGGCTGCGGGCGGCTGGCGCTGCCGCTACTGCTCCTCGCCGCGGCCGCCCTGGCCGAAGGCGACGCCAAAGGGCTCAAGGAGGGCGAGACCCCCGGGAATTTCATGGAGGACGAGCAATGGCTGTCGTCCATCTCTCAGTACAGCGGCAAGATCAAGCACTGGAACCGCTTCCGAGACGTGAGTCTGCAGGGCCGAGAGGGCAGGCAGCCGGGGAGCGGGCGTGAGGAGCGGGCTTCGGAGCGGAGACCCCCGCGCTCAGAGCTGCGGCTGCGGGTCGCCGGGAGAGGCTCCCGCAGCGCAGCCAGCTCATCGCACCGAGAGTAAACAACGCGCATCCAACGAGCTCCAGCTAGTCGGCGCCCACAACCCGGAGCCCCCTGGTTGGGTCCCCTTGGCCCGGTCGTCTGCAGGTTTAGGACCCCCAGTTCCACACCAGCCCCCGGCCAGCGGTCGCTCTGGGGGCGCGCGCTCGAGACAGGGTCTCCCCCGCAGGCGGGGTGCGGGATGCAGGGCGGTTAGAGCGGGGGGGGGGGCCTGGCTGCAGCTGGGCTTCCGACCTGCTCCCCTCTTTTTTTATTTATTTGTTTTGGCGAGCTACGCCGAGGCGTGCACCCTGCCGGGTGGATGCTGCGGGCTCCACATACGGGGCACTGCAGAAAGGGCAGGTCTGGGTGGGGCCGGGGGTGGAAGCTTGGCCTCGCCTTGCGCGGGTGCCCTCTTTTCCCCCCTTGGGCTTTGGGGGAGGGGGCACAGGAAGGGGTAGGGCCCATGGCTGAGGCTTGAGTTTGGGGACGAGGAGGGTCACAGAAAGCCTCCTAAGGCGCGACGGTGAAAGGCGTGTCCGTGATGGAGGGGGAGCTGGCGATGGCGGTGAAAATACCCGAGGCCGTCCCTGGGTGGCCTCCAGAGCCAGGTCTGGGGTGCCCATGCAGAGCGGCGGGTGCGCTGGTTTTCCTGGGCCGACCTTTCATAGGGGAGCCCAGCCCGGAGCTGGGGCAGCGGTTCCGATCCGGAGGAAAGACTCCACAGCCCCAGGGGTGTGGAAAGTAGAGGGCAAAGCCCAGAAGCTGGGTCTGGGGGCGCTCCGCGGCAGGCCGGCGGAGCCCTGGCGTAACCTTGGGCGGAACTTTGCGGGCTGGGGGGTGGGGAGGTGGCTGCGGAAGAGCCGGCGTCGCTGCAGCACTTTGTTTACGGGCACCTGTAGATCAGAGGGGAGACCGGAGGCGGGGGCGGGGAGTGAGAGTGAGCGGGGAAGGCCGAGGGCTTAGCTGGGACCCCGAGAAAGGCGGCGGGGGTGGGCTGGTGGATGGGCCCGGATGCGCCAGAGGAGACAAACGCTGGCCCCGGCGACCTGGCACTGCTCTCGGGCGGGCGCCAGTTCCCACAAAGCCCCTTCTATGACCCCACCAGTGCTTGCTCCTCATCCCCTCAATTCCCTCATCGTACCCACCTCGTACAGCACAGGCCACACCGTGACCTTTCTCATCCCTTAAATTGAGTACATCCCGAGTTCTTAGAACTGTGTTTAAAACCCACATGCTGCATATGATATCCAACCCAATGATGGGAAGAGGCAGAGATACGGATCTTTTTGTGAGAGAAGCGACTGTTTCTCCCCAAAGGCATATTGGTAGGCTCTAATTCATTGGAAGGAATCACATGTTGCCAGGGCCTCTGGCCAGTGG
Organism: Aselliscus stoliczkanus; assembly: GCA_033961575.1. NCBI lineage: Eukaryota > Metazoa > Chordata > Mammalia > Chiroptera > Hipposideridae > Aselliscus > Aselliscus stoliczkanus. The sequence continues at coordinate 134,984,986 of CM066729.1, forward strand.
CCTGGGCCCCAAATTGGGGGGTTTTGCCCCACCCAGGGCAGATCTAGCCAAAGCAACTGAGGAGCTCCAGCCAGGCCTTTTCGGTGGCCCCTGCCGGCCCAGCACAAATTAGCTGCAGTCCCCTGCCGCTGCCTGGGAAGCAGGCCGGCCACAGCGGCGAGGGGGGCGGCCGCAGGCTGGCCCATCCGGAATCCATGTGTCACTGGTCCAGGCCTCCCTCAGACTCACTGGTGGTTTGATCTTCCAAAGTGGGACTGGTGAAGGTCAGAGGGAAAAGAAATGCTTAATCAGAACAGTAAAGGTTTAAAAATAAAAGATGCCGCTTCACCTCCCTTCCTCCACCTGCTTCCAATAGCCAACTCTGTGGGCGAGAATGAATGATTGGCTCCTTGACCCTTGGCACAGGGCTGCCCACCTGTCCCCCTGTATTGGTGCCAAAACCACTTCCCCTTTCCTCCCTTGCTCATCAGAAGAAAGACACCAGATTTGAAATTCTGCAGGACCTGCCCCCATAGGATTCATGGAAAGCTTTAGGGCATGTATTGATTTGGGTGGCCTCAGGCTTTTATAGGGCAGATTTCTTCTAAAACAAAACAAAACGAAACAAAACCTATTTAAGGTAGGTTGAATGGCTGCAGGAGCACAGGGTCAGAAAGAGAAGGAGGACAAGGAAGGCTGGGCAGGAGGGTCTGGCTCTGGGGACCCACTGGCAGCTTCTTCAGGAAGGCGGGAAGCTGCTAGCTCAGAGCCACTGCATTGCATAACTACAGGTATGCCACAGTTTGAATGGCGCCCCCTGGAGTTGTGCAGTGCACAGACCGTACACAGGTGCTCTGCCAGCACTACACACCCTTCCCATCCCTCCCCTGCCCCACTTCACAGCTTAAGAGCTGAAGGCCCTCTAATTGGACACAGTAGCACCAGGCCCGATATGCTCCTTGGCTTCTCAAAGGAGACATAGGAGTTTCTTTTGAAGCTCTAAGGTGTTTCCAGGTTGAACCAGAACTTTGTTCACAATGAATCACAAAATGACTCAGGGTCCCCAGTTTGCCTTGGTGGAAGGTAAGCAGGAGGAGTGGGCTGTTCTCGGGGAACAGGATGGAGGAGTGAGTAGTGTGGGTGGTATGAGTGGGGGACATGTCTCATTAGATGGTGTTGGCTGAATTGAGGGGGGAAGATTGAGGGAATCGGGTCAGAGGGGTTTGGAGAACGGAGAAGTGGAAGAGAGCTTGGGCCATTGCTCCAACATGGAATTGGTCTGAGCTGGTTAGGGGGGAGTTCGGTTTAGCGTTTTGTCTCCAAGCACTAGTATTATAGGGGAGGCAGAATTTACCAGCAGAGCAATCCTCCCCTCCAATGGGCACAAGGTTCTCATATACTGTGCCCGGGCAGATCTCTTCTGATGCCCAGTGCCCTGCTGCCAGGGAGAAGGCGATTTCATGTCAGAGGAGGTGGGGAGGCTGTGATCTAGCTGCACCCTCCCTGAGCAGGCCTGGGCTTCTCGGAGCCCTGCTCTCCAGTGCTCCCCTCTCTGGATTCACTCCCTGCAGAATGGGTGGGGGGGAGGATTTTACCGCAGGTCTTTGGAACAAAGCATCCCGGGCCTCAGAGACAGAGGTGGACATTTGAGAGGAGACAGGCCCATTACACAGCATTCTTCCAGCGGGCTCCAAGGGCCTGGCTGGGCAGCACTGACTTCTTTGTCTTCCTGGCTCTTCTCTACTTTGTACTCCACTTCCATTAATGTTAATGCCATTGATGAGTGTCTAGCGCTGTGCTGGGCACCCAGGCAGGAGGCACGCAGTTAATACATGTTGAATCACTGACTGCAGTGAGTGCTGACACCTGCCATTCCCTGCACGTGTTGGTATGTGGTGCTCCTGTGCCCCCCAACAACCTGTGAGCTGATGATCATTACTTTATAGTCCATCCATTTTTTGGTTAAAGACACAGAGGCACAGAGAAGTTAAGTAATTACCCAAGAGTCAAATCGCTCATAAGGGGCAGAGCTCGGATTTGAAACCTGGTTGTCTAATTCAACTCTGTTTTTCCAGGAACTCTAGGCCTCACCCTTAGTGAAAATGGGAAGGAAGAGTCCACCCTGAAGGACAAAACCTAGCCTGGCTTGTGACCTGTGTGTCTCAAGGATGCCCCAGGCAGGAGCTGCACCCTCTAGGAAGGTGGGCCCAAGCAAAGGCCCCGGTGTCTGCGGCAGGCAGCCTGCCACCGGCCTGCCCCCGACCTCCCATCCTAGTGACTGCTCCAAAGGCAGCTCTCCACCCAGAGGCAGGAGCAGGAGTTCAGGCAGAGCTCTGGCCTGGGTTCAGGTTCCGGCTCTGCCACTGGCTGGGCACATCACATAACCTCTCTGAGCTTCAGTTTCAGGCAATACTCTCCAGCCCCGTAGGAACACTACCAGATAGATCATTATGTCTGGGGCTAGCCCACCCCATGCCTCAGTCTCCATGAGAAAGATGCAGATCTGAACAATTCCTATACGCCAGGCTTTCGCTTTGATCCTGGGCTCGGGCCCAGGGAAATATTGCCTGCTGGCTGCTTAGGAGTCTCCTGTTTTCATGGTGACCGAGGAGACCAGTAGCAAGTTTTAGTCCTAAAGGGGCTGCCTCATTACCACTCCTCTTGTCTCGCTGATCCCCACATCTAAATCAATGCAAGTGTGGGGATGCACTGTACAGATGTTTGTGGATACGGGTGGGTGTGTGAGAAGGACCCAAAGCTGGGTCAGGATGGATTCCATAATGTGGAACCTCCTCCACCCCCACCCTGAAGCAGGGTGGCATCTCCCAGAGCCATGTCAGCATGGTGAGGGACTCTTCAACGCCCAAAGAGGCTCCAAGCCTTGGGAAGAGGGTGAGAGAAGAGCACTCTGCCTGCAGAGGATGCCCTACGCTCCTCTCGTCTTCCAGCCAGTCTGATGAGGATGGAAAGCCAACACCACCCCCTCCTGTTCTCCAGAAGGCCAGGAGGCTGTCTGCAGGAGTGCAAGAGCTCCATCCTACCCCAAGCCCCACGGGCCCAGGGACAGCGCTCAGCTTATCTGCCTTGTGAGAGGACAAAACTAGCTGTGTGGCCTTGGGGGAACCACTTCACGTTTTTGGCCCTTGATTTTTCCATTGGTTTAATGAGCAGGCTAAACAGAGAAATCTACGAAGCACTTGTCAGTCTGTGGCTCCAGGAAGATGGCACTAGAGCCCACCAGCAGCCCCTTCACCCATAGACAGACTCCACCCTCCCACCCCATTCCTGCCATAAGCTGGGCAGCAAGTCCTTGGGTTTAGGGAAGGGGTTTCCTTTTGCTCTTGAGGAAGCCTCTGTGACCAGATCAGTGTAGGGTATGTATTAAGCCAGACACTGAGGAACCTGAGAAATGGGGCCTAATGTCATCCTGGGGCAAACTAGGGATGGGTATGCTGATTCTGTATATGTTTATTGCAAGTCTAACATGGGTCATCTTAGGACTGGAAATAAGGAAAGTGTGTGCTCAGGCATGGGCCTGTATACAAAGCTTAGGCACCACTGTGTCTAACCTTGGGGGCAGACCTGGGCCCAGCTGCAGGCTGGAGGGCGATGTGCTTCCTGAAATGGGACAGCTTCTGACTCCCTGAGAGCTCAGCCAGTGGTCAGGTGCAAGTATAGATCTTTTTTCAGGGTTCCTGCCATACTTACTGGCCATAAATGCATTTGGCACATGTTTGTGCTGCCTTGTAGCCTCACTTACACTGTGGGCTTGTGTCTCAAGAGTCCTCTTGCTGGTATTTTTAATGTGTGTTTATCATGTACCTCCCAGGGTAGGCCCCTGAGGGCAGGGCCTGGGAATAGACTGTTTGGTGTACATTACCACCCCGTCCTCAAGCATTGCACAGGATGTTTGTGCCCACAGTAGGTGCTTAGATAAATGTATGCACTGTGGAGCCAGAAAGGACCTCAGCTAACCCACCCTCGGAGCCCTTCCCTGTCCTCTTCGGGCAGTGGCACTGTGAATTCAGGCAGCAGAGGGCTAAGGGGGAGCTGTGGCTCTGCACTGAGCCATGCTGGTTATTTGGGGGGGTGGATTTCTTTCTCTTTTTGGACCCCCAAAGGTTGGGGCAGTTGCAACAAGAACTCTGGCACCCTGGCTCTCCAACGATTCGTTTGTAGGACAAGGAAGTGAATGACACCGTGAAGGATTGTTCTTTAGGCCTTGCCAGGTGTCCCTATGTCTTTGGGCTCGGGCCTGACTGCAGCCAGCCTCCCCCTTTTCCCTGGGGGTCTGAGGGCTCAGAGCCCGCCACCCCCAACCTCAGTATGCCCACAGAGCAGGCCAACCACCCATCACACCTGTGCTCCCTCAGGTGGCTCAAGGCAGGGCGTCCTGCCACTCCTGCTCCCTTCCCTGAGCTCTGAGAAGAGGTCAAGGCTGCACCCAGCAGGAAGGACAAGCCAGGCCTGGCCTGTGTCTTACCTCTGCCCTGGATGCTACCTCTGACTCCTTCCCTGATCTTTTGTTCCCTTGCACAGGTTGGAGGATGTGCAAGAATCTGAACTCATTCAGGTTCCTTTGCCCTTCTTCTCAAAGTTCTCATTTTGGAAGAGCTGGGGGAGCAGAACCATGGAGCCTCGGCAGCACCAAGCACAAAGCACTAAGCTCCCCACATTTTGTAGGCGGAGAAACAGACCCAGAGAAGGGCAGGCTCCTGAGCACCCGTGTCCCCTCTCACCACACCATGTCTGTGTTTCCTCAGCTCCCATCTCTGGGTCTCCCTCGGAGATCCCTGGGATTGAAATCCTGCTTCCCCTCGCCCCAACCCCTCATGTTCCAGGGGGGGAAACCAAGGTCCCAAAGCAGCTCTCCTGTTCTCTGCCCTTTATGGACCCCAGGGGCTGCCACCTGTAGTAAAAACCCAAGGACTGGGGGAGTGGTCCCAAATGTCCCTTGGATTAGCGGAGAGGTCAGACAGGGAAGTATGGGGAGGGCGTTGGTGCGCACATACCTGAGGCCAGGTAGAGTTAGAGCTCCTGGCATGCAGGGAGTGATAAGCACATTTTTGCCCTCCAAGGAAATTCCTCCGAGGGGAGAGGAGTGGGAGGCTGGGAGTCTGCCAGATGCCTGTCTCCTTTTGTTTGTCCAGGCCTAATAGCCTCTGCCGCTCCCTCAGAGAGGAGCAAATATTTAATGCCTGCCCCTGTTGCCCTGTTCCCAGCCTCCTCAACGTGCCTTTAGCTCCCTTGTGATGGGGGCATCAGCCCTCAGCTGAGAAAGGAACTCAGGCAGCCCCTTCGGCCTCTCCTCATCCCTTCCTGGGTCCCTCACTCTGTGTCCCCTTGGCTGTTTGCAGGGATGGGCAGGAGGAGGCCCCAGCCACAAGTCCCCCCACTCCTGGGCCTTCTTTGGGGGACTGGGCTCCATTGGAGACTCCCTCACCTGAGGAATGAGGCAGAAGTAACTCCCGGGGACAGGGCCTCTCAGAGGTTGAGAGCTGCCTGGCCCACTTCCATTTTTAGAGGTTCTCGATCTACTAAAAAATGAAGAAATGCCGTAACAGGGTTACAGACATTGTGGTTTATTTAAAATCTCATGATGAGATTGGTCCTGTCGGTGTGCCTCTGGCTATTGATCCTCATTTAGAGACAATGTCAAAAGTCTATATCTGAGACCCATTATGACCATGAAACCCCAAAGTACATCTTGCCCAGCCCTCTGCCAAGCTCCCACCTTGGGTGCCAAAGACCCCAGGCTTCGGTGGTCCTATTTTGTGGCATTTGAAAGTACAGAACTTCCCAGTTTACAAAGTACTCTTCAGACATTATTGCACGGGGTCCCTCTGCAGCTCAGGGATGAAGGCAAGGAAGTGGGGTCCAGCGAGAGCAGGACTCGAGCCCACAGCCTTGCTGACAGTCAGAGGCAAGGCCAAGCGAGCCCAGTGCCCTGATCCATGTTGGGGGTCAGTCTCCCCATCATACTGTGCTGCAGAGGCATGTGGAGATTTGCCCAGGTGGGTTTTAGCTCAATAAATCACGGCTTTGGTTGGAGACGGGGCTGCTCTTCCTTTTGCTCCATTCCCTGCTGTGTCTCATCCTCCCCAACAGATGGAGAGGCTGGGAGAGATTGGGTTAATTCAAGCTGTGAAGTGAGCGGGTGATTTGGGTGCTAATTAAAATGACAGGAAGTAAACAGCGTTTAGAAACACCCAGCATGTGCCCCTAAGCCCAGCTAGGCCTGCGCGCACTCACCGCCATCTCTCCCCCAGCTTGGCACGGTGGGCTCCGTCTCCATGGCAACCGAGCCGAGCCACAGAGATCAAAGCTGGAGATGGGTTAGCTCCAAACTAGCCAAACCAGGGGCATGTGAAGGGGTTTTGGGAAAGTGCCTGGAGAAGCGGGGGGCCCCCAGGTGTCTCGCCCAACAACTGCTAGTCCCGCCTCTGTGGCTACAGGACTCCCTCCCTGCCTGGGAGCTGGAGCACAGCTGGTGCGGTGGGAGAAACCACCATGGACTGAGATTGGGCCTCCTGGGTGCAGCTCCCGGCCTGAGACTTCCTTCACCTGCTAACGTGTATGGAGCAGCACGGAGTCCTGGTTAGGGGTTGCGGTCCTGGGATCACAGTCCTTCTGCTGTGCAATTGATGTGTGATCCTGAATAAGTCCCTTAACCCCTCCAAGCCTCAATTTTATCATTTGAGAAATGGAAATCATAATAGTGATTTTTTTTCCCCTCTCTTAAGGTTGTTATGAAGAGTAAATGAGCTGATGAATGTGAAGTGCTTAGCACAATGCCTCCCACGTGGTAATTGCTGAAAAGATGTTAGCTGTTATGAGTAGTGTTTTTGCTATGTGTTAGGCGCTGGGCATAGACTGATGAACTTTCTATGCCCTCAAGGCACTGGCCATCTAAGTAGGGCAGAAGCAGCAACGTTGCTCGGAGTAACGGGAGCAATAATACATTCTACCAGGTGACCTCGCCTGAAGGGAAACTGGATATGAGGCAGGTTAGGGGAAAGGATGACCGAGCTGGGGTTTTGAAGGATGAATAGAAGTTCTTGGGCTGACTCTAAATCCATGTTCCCAATGGGGGAGAAGGCTGTGTCACGGTCTTTCCTCTAGAAGTGGCAGGGAACCCCTGAGGGTCGTATAGTATATTTATGGTGGGTTTTTTCCCCTTCATTAAAAAAGTAAAACATGTTCACATTGTAGAAAATTTGGAAACTTGGGAAAAGGCAAACATTTGCCAAAATTCTCTGTATTCCTGGGGAAACCAGTGTTGGTATGAATCCTTTTTACCTACTTTTTTTCAGAATGAGAGCAAAGCGTCTATTTAGTGAAGGGTTTTAAGGAGGGCGAGACATGATCAGAATTGTGTTCTAGAAAGATCCTTTTAGCTGCAGCAGTGTGGAGGGTGGACGGATGGACGCAGGGAGACAGGACCTCGGAAGATAGGGGCAGGGCAGAGTCTTAAGCCTGATGTTGTAAGATTGGAGGGGGCGGTATGAGGTGCGCTCCAAAGGAAAAAGCCTGGAGTCAGGAGATTGGGTTCCAGCCAGTCGGCCTCTTCCTCGAGCACTGAGCCCTGGCTTTGTGTGAGGCGCCATCAGAGGGAGAGAAGAGCTGCTCTTTTTCACCCTTGAGGTCCTACAGGAGAAGTGAAGACACAGGGAAGCTAAGACGAGCATTAGACAGAAGATACGGCTCTGGCAAGCCCTTAGATCTCAGAGCTGGCACAGTGGGCTCACTCAGCTGCCTGCTTAGCCCCAGCGGGAGCTCTCAGAGCCGGGGGATTGCAATGAGCTCAGGTGGCGCTTGGGTGATGGGCGGTTTAAGAAGCTCTGCGGGTGATTCTAATGTGCAGTCATAGCTGAGAAGTACCTGCCATGGCACAGAGTACTCTTTTTTTTTTTTTCTTTAATTTTATTGGGGACCAGCCATGGTCATTGGTTCCACATTGCTTTCATGCTACATTGGTATAATGGACTCTTTTAGGGAGGGCACAGCTCACAGTGGCCATGCGGGGATCGAACCGGCAACCTTGGTGTTATCAGCACCACGCTCTAACCAACTGAGCTAACCAGTCACCCCATGCACAGAGGGCTCTTAGCCCCGAGAGGGGAAGTGACTTGCCAAGGCCACGCAATGAGCTATGTTTAGAGCATACTGCGGGTCCAAATTCTTCTCGGCCTTTTCCCCTGCCTCCTTCCCATGCGAGACTCTGAGCCTCTCAGAGTCTCTCAATGAGCGACTGTAAGGTCAGGTATAGGATCCGTCCTGTCTGGTCTAGCCGGGGAGTCCTGGCTTGCGTCTTCCTCTGTCTTGAGACCGTTGGCCGATTGCTCTGACTCCCTGAGCCTCAGTTTTCTCTTTTTTAAAAATGGGGTTGATTCTAATGGCGCTGCCTGCTGCACAGGATTGTGAGGGTAAAGGGAAGACAGATACATAATATTTGGAGAGGACTTCATTTAAAAGCACCATGAACTACAAGCCATAGCGCACTTGTACATTCCAAACATTCTCCCGCTTGCCTGCTGAGCACCACTGGATGCAGGAGTGGTTATGGCTGGCTGAACTTACCAGGGGACAGAACCAGGTGAAACAGATGTGCCTGTCCTTTCCCCAAAACTTCGGATCTCACCCTGTGGCCCATCTCCCCTCCCCTCTATCCTGGCCCTTGCTTTAGAGCCAATTCCCCTTTTCCAGGGGAAAGCAATCCGCTAGCATCAGAGGCAGGACAAAACTGAGCCTCCCACTCCTGAGGCCAGTTCCTAACTTTTGCCCAACCTCGTAACCCTGGCCTCAGCCACTTGGCCGCTCTGAGCCTGCATTTCCCACCTGTGGTGGAGTGGATACCAGCGGAGGACCCCTGCACCCTGAGGGGTTCCTAGAGAAGACGGGCCAGGTCTAGGCTGGCTTCCTTTGGCCCTACAAATGAGGGAAATTGGGCCTCGGCTCCCTGTCAGCTGCCCTGCGGTCTCCTTAGACGCTCGCTCAGGGGTTCAGTGGGGCTCAGGCCATGCCCTGTGGAATTGGGTGGGTGTCTGAGCCTACAGCCTGGTTTGGTCTGTCCAGTGCCCAGCAGGCTACCCGGGCCAGGTTCCCCTAAACCCCCTCCTGAGGCTTTCCTCCTTTCTGCTCCTGGCTTCAAAGACGGCAGGACATTTGGCTACTTGGGTGTGTGTGTGTGGGGGGGGTATGGGCAGAATGGAGGGGGCGAGAGACGAAAAAGAGAGGAGAGAGATACAGAGGGATATGGATGAAGAGACACAGATACACTTGAAAGCAAGACAGAAAGGGCAGAGCTGGTGCAAACCAGATTCTACTCACAGGGGCGAGGTCTGCTGGCCTCTGGCCCATTCCCCTTCCTTCCTATCCTTGGCCCCCCGTCTGTGGAAGAGGCAGGAAGACCAAACCAGGGGGAGGGACTTGGTGCTCAAGAAAACTGGGGGCTGCTCTCAGAAGTGGGCTTTGTTACTCGTTTCTGGATGGAAACCATCTGGCATTGGGTGAGATGCCTCGCAGTGTCCTTGTTTCCTAGTTTTACACGTGTGTGCATACGGACACATGCGCACAGACGAGGGCCTGCACACATACATGCTCCGGAATACATTCCCGTGTGTGTGCATGCGTGCATCCTGGGCCTGCATACATGCACACACGTGCAGAAGCACACAGTGTACACTCGACCATAGTGCATGCACTCTGCCTGGGTGCTGAGGCCAATTGCCAGCTCGGCCCTGGTCCCTTTCTGGCCTTGGCCTAGGAGGCCGTGTTGTTGAGGCTCTCATCCCTGCCTGTTCCTCTGATGCTAGTCAACTTCCAGGGGAGACTTCTGTACTTCGAAAGCAGCTGTGGATGCCCCCTTTGTGCCCCTTGCTGCCCCCATGTGGCTGCCCTCTGGTGCAGGAGCCCGTCGCCCTTTTCCCCAGGCCTGACAGGTGAGCAGGACTCAGGGTGAGGGGTGGCTTGTCGTGCCCATCCACCTCCGTCCAGAGGAGGCTGGCAGCTGGCTCCGTGGCACTGCCAGCCTCCAGTCTGAGAAGTCCTCTTCTTGCCTGGCTGGCAGAGCTTCCACCAGGAGTGCCCTGGGCGCTGTGTGCTAGTTTTCAGCAACTGCTGCCATAGAGGAAAGTGGGAAAGCCAGAATGAGTTGGTGGTTTTGTGCTAGTGAGCTAGGCCTCTGGCCACTGTGGGGTCCATGGGGCCAGGGGAGGTCCTTGTGGCCAGAGCAGGGTGCGGAGCCATCTGGCATGTGCCTTGGGTCTCCGAGACTGTGTGTTGGAGCCAGAAGAGAGGCCTGTGGTGGGTATCGGGAGACCTGGGTTCTGTGACGGTGGGACCTGGGTCAGGTCATTTCCTGTCTCTGGGCTTTCTGGCCTCTCCAGCACGCAAAGGGGCCTGGGCCAGATGACTTCAGGGGGCCTTTGCAGGATCCTCTGAATCTGAGGATTTGCAGCTGCACGGTGGTAACAGGGAAAACCATCAGCACTGGGCGGGGCTGTGGCCTCCCTTTCTCTCAGCACACCTCTAAACTCTGCAGGAAAGTCAGACCTTGAGTGAAAACTTCTCCGTGCGTCCTGGAAGACAGGCCCTCCTTCAGCCTCGCTCACATGGTGGGCAAATGTCAGGGGAGGTGATTGCCAAGGAGGGACCCTCGTATAGGGACAGAGTGGCGTTTCTGGGACACCTAGGGCACGGGTGTGAGAATCAATCACTCTTCCCTCTGACATCTGTCCTAATGGTGGGGCCAGGGCTGGGCCATTGGGAACAGCTTCAGGACCTGGAGGAGAGGGATAGGGCTTCACTCTCTCAGTGCCCTGGGCCTCACCCCTATTGCTTCTAGGACCAGCCCTAAGTGGGCCCAGGTCTTAAGCTTTCTGAACTAACCAGGTGTTAGTTCAGATAGGAATACTGTCCTCCAGTTAGAGGCTGTCGGGGTCAGAGGACCATAGCAATCACAGACCATTGCCCAAGGCCCACGGCCACATGAGGAGGCCAGGGGAACCCTGGGACCTCCCACTAAAATCCCCTCCTCTCCATTTCTCCTCCTGCTCCCGGTGGCCTGCTGCTGCTTCCTGATCCCCAGGAGGTGGAGGTGAGTACTGCCTGGGGCCCCACTGCATTTGGCCACTCCGCAGCTGCATACCCCACTCCTGTCTCCTCCCCTCCTCCCCTCCCCTCCCCTCCCCTTCCCTCTCCTCCCCTTCTCCCCTTGCTTCATCCTTTCCCTGACTTCTTCCCTTTAGCATCCAGTGTGGGATAGGGGGAATAAGGAGCTTGTGGGAGAAGCTGGAAGGGATTTTGGACATAGGTTTAGGGGGATAGGGGTCTGGGGAAGGCAGCTAGCAGGGCCTGGGTTGACAAGGATCATCTGGGCAGCCACCCAGATGGTGGCGATTTGCATGCCCTCTCTTCTCCCTGGCCCTGGAGTTGAACCTCTGTCCTGAGATGTGCATCTTAGCCTGTCCCTTCTCCCCCACCCCTCTCTGTCCTTCCCTAGGATGACTACATCAAGAGCTGGGAGGATAATCAGCAAGGAGATGAAGGTAACATGTCCTTCCCGGGAAGGGGAAGGGGGCTGACACCCATGAAGACTTGAGGCCGGGGGCAAGTCCTGACCCTGGCCTTGGGGGCTCCTTGGGCAGTCCAGGCCCCGTGAGGGTGGGGCTTCTGAGCTGAGGAGCTCTGGTTATGAAGGGCTGCTGGAGGGAGTGGGGCTTCCTGGGCTCTCTGGCCCTGATTCCCAGATGACCGGTGTCCTGACCATGTGTCCCTGCAGCTCTGGACACCACCAAGGACCCCTGCCAGAAGGTGAAGTGCAGTCGTCACAAGGTGTGCATTGCCCAGGGCTACCAGCGGGCCATGTGTATTAGCCGCAAGAAGCTGGAGCACAGGTGAGGGGCTTGAGGAGGTGGGAGCCCTGGAGGGGGTTTGCTTAAAGGGGAACGGCGTGGCTGGCCCTCTCCTGTGTATCAGTTATCTTTCCCTGTAAAACAAAGTACCCCAAGACTTTGTGGCTTAAAATAACAAACATATATTATCTCACACAGTCTCTGAGCGTCAGGAATCCAGAAGTGGTTCTTGTCGGGTGGTTTTGGCTCGTGGTCTGTCATGAGGTGACACCCCAGACACTGGCTGGGGCTGTGTCGTCTGAAGGCTGGACCCGGGCTAGAGGAGCCTCTTACAAGCTCTCCTCACTAACTGTTGGCCAGAGACGTCAGCTCCTGGTCACATAGGCCTCTCCATGGGATACTTGAGTGGCCTCACAACATGGCAGCTAGTTTCCCCTAAAGCAAATCATCCAAGGAAGAGAGAGCAAGGAGAAAGACACATGTCATTTATGACCTAGTCGCAGAAATGATACAACGTTACTTCTGCCACTTCCATTGTTCAGAGCAAGTCATAGGTACTGCCACACTCTAGGGGAGGGGAATTTGGCTCCAGCTTTTGAAGAGAGGCATGTCAGAAATGGCAGACATATTTTAAAACCATCACACTATGTGAGATCAATCACCAAACCTGTGGGACCTCGGAAAGTCACATCTCTCTGGGCCTTGGTGTCCATATCCGTTAAGACAAATAGGTTGGCCCAGGTAGTTTGAGGTTCCTTCCAGCTCTGACATGCAACGACTTCATGAAATATTGAAGGTTGTAGCTTCTGAAGCTTGCAGAGGGCATGGGTGAGGGGCGTTTAAGGCCTTAGCTCCAGCCCGAGGACAAGATCCTACCTGGCGCCAAGACCGCTGGAAAACATCCCAATTCCCTCCCCTCTTTCCTGAATCAGAATCAGAGACGGTAGACTTAGGGTTGTAATCTTAGATGCCTGCAGGGGCCTGGCAGGTAAGGTGAAAGTAAATGTGTGAAGAGAGCTTGGTGATGGATCACTTGGGGAGCCCAGGCCCTGGGGAGAGAGACACTGGCTCATCCCAGCTATGCGAGAATGAAGGGGCAGGATCGCCACATCTTCCATCTTACTAAGAAAGGCCAGGAATCCAGGTTTTTGTGTGAACTCTTCCATTTTGTAAATGTTGGTGAATAACTCCATTAAAAACAAACACCCATGGGCCGGCCGAGTGGCGCATTGGTTAAGCGCTGGTTTTGGGATGCCAGCGGCCCCGGTTCGGATCCCACATGAGGGCCAGTGACACTGCCCTCTACAGCTAACAACAGCTCCACCTGGAGCTGGGCTGTGCGAGCCCCGGTGATGATGTGGGCTGCAGCCCCTGCTGCAGTGGGCTGCCATAGGCTACAGTGAGTGGCCCGCAGCCAGCGTGAGCGGCTGGCAGCCAAGAGTGAGCTGCCAATAGCCTCGGTGAGCGACATCCAGAGGCCAGCGACCGATCTGCCTCATCCGGGAAGAGCGCAATGACGATACCAACAGTGAAGCAACATCCTCTGCAACTAAACTGAAGAACAAAAAGACAGCAACTTGTCTGTTCCCCTTCCCCGATTTCCCAGCGCTGTTCCCCTCCGCCAATTCCCCAATAAAATCTTTAAAAAAAAAAAAAAAAAAAAAAAACAAACACCCATAGGGGCTATACAAAATGAGTCTATAGGCCAGATGTGGCCCGCGGGCCATCAGTTTGCAACCTCTGATTTGGTCTGGCCCCTTAAGCGAAGTGCAACTCCCTTTTATATCTTACAGTTGATCCTGAAGGCCCTGCTGGACTCAGTAACCCCTGGAAAAGGGGAAGCTGTGAGCCTCTACCCTGTCTAGTTGGTTCCACCTTTACGAGCTGGAGGAGGGTCTGGCTGGGGGTGATGGAGGCGGGTGGCAGGGGCAGAGAAATGGCTGTATCTGCTATAGATTGTCGGGACCAGCTTCTTGTTGGAACCCGTCTTCTGCACCTTCTCTTTCCCTGTCCCTGTCTCATTTTCACCCCCATCCATGTGCCTTCTCCACCCCTGTCCTGTAGGATCAAGCAGCCTGCCCTGAAACTCCATGGAAACAAAGACACCATCTGCAAACCCTGTCACATGGCCCAGCTCGCCTCTGTCTGTGGCTCTGATGGCCACACTTACAGCTCGGTGGTGAGGAACCCTGGCCCAGGTGGGGTGAGGGTGGGGTGCACCTGAGGCCACAGGAAACAGGACCATGTAGCCAACAGCAGGGGGTCTTCTGAGGGGTTCCCGCTGCTGATGTGGGGCCAGAAGGGCTCAGTCAGTGCATTCAGTGTGGCCAGTCACAGGAGGGACACCTGAGAGTCTGAGGCAGACCCTGCCCCTGGCCTGCGGCAGGTGCAGGTAGGGGGTGGGGCTGGAAGAGGCAGATGGGCAGGTAACTGCAAGTCAGAATAAATGAGCAAAGGGGCTCCTGAAAGAACCTGGGGGTTATGGAAGGAAAGAGGTCTGTGGTCCGTTGTTTGGAGGCGAAGGATGGAACTTTCCACAGACAGATTTTTTTTTTTTTAAGATTTTATGGGAAATTGGGGGAGGGGAACAGCCAAGTTGTTGTCCTTCAGTCTTAGTTGTGGAGGGCGCAGCTGGCTGAGCTCCAAGTCCAGTTACCATCCGGTCGCCGGTTGGCAGCTCACAGCCACTCACTCAGTTCAAGGTGCCGTGTTCAATCTTAGTTGCGGGTGGGCGTAGCCCACCATCCCATGTGGGAGCCGAACTGGTAACCTTGTTGTTAGGAGCATGTGTTCTCACCAGCTGAGCCATCCTACCACTTGTTGGCAGCTCGGGTGCACCTCACTGGCCCAGGTGGGAATTGAACCGGGGGCTCTGTTGCTCAGAGCTCGTGCTCTTAATCAACTGAGCGACTGGGCCGGCCCCCAGAAGCAGATTTCACATGGAGGGCATGGTGTTCACCAACAAGCCCGGGGCATTCTGGGGCAGGAGAAAATGCCCTTCTGTGAGATGACAGAGGAAGGAACAGTGGTGGGGGGAACGAATTCCCACCTCACAGTATTTTTGTGAGGATTAAATGAGACAATATTTGTGAAAACATTTTATAAGCTTTAGAGCACCACGGAAGTGTAGGTGCTAATTGTGAATGCTTCTACTGGCAACGAGGAGTTGGGATTTGGTTGGTGTTTAGAGAGCACTGTTAGTTTGGGTTGGGTTCCAGGGCTTAAGAACCCTTTGGGGGTGAGATGCAGTTTTAAGATCAGCCCCCACATCCCACTGTGAGTGATGGTTGAAGTTGGGGAGGGGATAAGGTCTCCCAGAGGAGAGAGGGAGGGGAGAGAGAGAATAAGTCAGACGCTGAGGGCTTGAGCTGCCCTGAGGAGACAGGTGGGGCTGGCAGAGGGAGAGGGAGAAGGGAGAGGGTGCTGTCACATGCCCAAGGGCACGATGGGGTTTGGGCAGGAGGCTGCGGTCTGAGGGGCACAGCCTGTCCTGTGGGGAGGCCGAGGGCATCGGGACGTCTGACTCCATCCTGGCCCTGTGGCCTTAGGTGAGTCCCTGGGTATCTCTGTGCTTCCGTGTTCTCTGCTGAGCATGAGAAACACAATTCCTCCCTCACAGAGCTGAAGGGGACCAAGTGATATAACGCTGTAAACTGCTCATTAGCGGTCACCCACGGGGAAAAACCAGACACCGCTAGGGGAAAATGCTTTAAGGGCAAGGAATGGATGAGCCCCTCTCAGCAGCTGGCTTTAGCTGATAGCTGCGGCCAAGCATTTTTAGTAAAGGCCTGGGAATTAGCAGATGTTCAGTAGCCGGTAGCTGTTTGTTATCAAGAGAGCTGAGCAAAGCCCCTGGAGGTGACTGTGGAAAGGCCATTGAGGGAGGGGCCAGCAGCCAGTTACCCAGGACCAAGGAATTGTGGTGAGAAGGAGGGGAGGCTATGAGGGAAAGTGCGGGGAGGGGTTGGGTAATAGCTAAACCGGAGAGGCGGGTGGCTGGGGGATGAGGAGACCGTGTCCCAGGAAAGGTAAATGTGCAGAGAGGGCAGCCGGGTACAAAGCAAGGCTGATGAGAGCCTTTGATTGCTAGGATCCCCTTCCTGGGCCTGCTGTCCCTCACACTGTGCACCAGGGGGCCCCTCTAGGCTTTTCATGGGTGCTGTCCTCTTGTCTGGGGAGGGCAGATATAGCTGCCATGGTAGGTGCCCCAGCTGCAGGGATCCCTGGAGTGAGGCCCCTATCACCCAGTCTGACCTTTCTTCTCTCAGTGTAAGCTGGAGCAGCAGGCGTGCCTGAGCAGCAAGCAGCTGATGGTGAGATGCCAGGGTCCCTGCCCATGCCCCACGGAGCAGGCCACCACCTCCACTACCAATGGCAAACCAGGTAATGAGGGGTGCTGGGTCCCAGACAGGATTGGGGGGAAGGGTGGGTCTCACTGCCAGGGCACCGGGATGGTAAGAGAGGTTTGCAGGGTGGCAAGGGAGAAGTAGCAAAAACAGGGACAGACCTGAGGGCCTGTGGGGTTGGGGGTGCCTGGTTAATACAGCAGGAGGGTTTGCGCCTCAGACACAAGGGAGCCTGTGCTGTGTGTCTTTAGTGCTAGGGAGTGCGGGGGTGGGGGGAGATGGGAGAGGGTGAGGGAGGGAGCCTCTGATTTCTAACTCCCCTTCCTATAGCATCCCTGGTCACTGCCTGGCCTCCTGGCCTGGAGGGTAGCGTTCCAAGCTCAGATCACGCTTGCTGCTCCCCCCACCTTCACTCTCCACCTCCTTCTCCCTGTTCTGCAGAGACCTGCACGGGTCAGGACCTGGCCGACCTGGCGGATCGGCTGCGGGACTGGTTCCAGCTCCTCCATGAGAACTCCAAGCAGAACGGCTCAGCCGGCAGTGGAGCCAGCCTGGCCAGTGGTACAGGAGCTGGTCGCTCTGCCTGGGAGGCGGGAGGGAGATGGGGAGACGGGCGTGCACTGGGGCCAGCCCTCCTTGTGCTCCCTCTTGCCAGACTCTGAGCCCCTAAAAGAGCCTTAAACAAGTGTCAGTAGGCTTCAACCCGACAGGAGGGATTTGGGTTAGTTAATGGGAAGAATTTACTAAAATGGGTGGAGGGAGTTTAAACCCTGAATTGGGTAGCCAAGCAAAGGTAAGGAATTATTTTTCCTGAAGGCCTCTCAAACAGGGTTTTGGATTTTTTTTTTTTTTTTTTGAGGGCAGTGTCACTAGCCCTCATATGTGGGACCGAACCGGGGCCGCTGGCTTCCCAAGCCAGCTCTTAACCAATGCGCCACTCGGCCGGCCCTTCAAACAGGGTTTTGAATAGTTTACGTGCAGTCCTAGGGAGAAGCAGACGGATGGACCTTTGGCCATCCTCGAGTTTCTCACCCCCGTGCTTAGATGCCGAGCAGCCCTGACGCTAAACAGAGGGCTGGGGCTGATGGAAAGGGGGAGGGATGGAAGGACAGATGGATGGAGCGCTTTACCTTGAGCATGTGGGAACCTTGCCTTCTCCCCAGGCCTGGACAAGAGCTTGGGGGCCAGCTGCAAGGACTCTATCGGCTGGATGTTCTCCAAGCTGGATACCAGTGCTGACCTCTTCCTGGACCAGACGGAGCTGGCTGCCATCAACCTGGACAAATACGAGGTCTGCATCCGCCCTTTCTTCAACTCCTGCGACACCTACAAGGACGGCCGTGTCTCCACCGCTGAGTGGTGCTTCTGCTTCTGGAGGGAGAGTGAGTGTGGCTCCTCGCCAGGACCCCTGGCCCTCCCGCGTTCTGCCTCTCGCTCCAGGATGTCTTTGGGAGTCAGAGTGGCTCCATCTCAGCCACTTCCCTGGCCTCAGAACTTTCCCAGCTCACCCACTTGAACTCCCTTCCTCGGCAGGTTCCGAGGTGGATGCAGACTCTGTCGATCCTGAAGCTTAGGCGCTTTCGGAGGCCTTCTTTAGGAAAGAGTACCAGAAACTACTAATGTCACATTTCTAGGGACCCTTGCAGGACCTTGGAAGGGGCCGAGGGGTCCTGAAACTAAAGCTATATTGATTATATGAGTAGATTCAATGATTCTACTTCTGGGTGCATCTCACATTATTTGCCCCAAATCTGTGATTATGTAGGTGATCGTTAGCCTTAGAGATATGGCGTCATTTACCAGCTTTATATACCCTGAGCCACAGCTGGACATGTGCTTAGAGATCATCTAGGCCAAGTGGCGACTGTCATTAATGAGGAAACTGAGGTCTTGAGGGTCCACTGATCAGCCAGGTCCCTGGGGTGGCCCCTGGTGCCCTGCCTGGCTCCGTGGTGGTTGCGGGGTGAAAGTAGTACGTGACCTGTGGCCCAAGGCTCAGGCTTCTGCCAGGGCTCCACTATATGCTTGTTTGGGACCCTGGGCAGGCAGCTGAACCTTTCTGAGTCTGGTTTCTTCATTTGAATTGGGAAATAACAATACCTACCTCAGAGGCTGTTGTGAGGATGAACGGAGAAAATCTGGGTGCAGAACACTGTGTAAATGATAAATCGCTCATCCAAGTGAGGTCTTTTGATCAGTTTTATTGCCCCTACCTGCCCAGGCTTCTGCTCTCTGCATCACTCCCGCACTTTGTTTCCAGGCCTCTGAAGCTCATTCTGTCTATTCTATACAGCAGCCTTCTTGGGCAGGAGCTTGGGAATGGAGCTCATTTTACCATCAGCCAGGCCTCCAGCTGGGAAGGGCTAGAGGACTTCTCAAGGTTACAGGCAAATTAGATTTGGCTGCCAGTTATTTTTAGGCTTCCATCTAACGTCCCCTCTGGTCCTGTGTTCCCCCTGGGGGCTGCGTTCACTCTTCTTTTGCCATCCTGTTTACTCATCCCATGGGTCCCCCACATCTTCAGAGATCCCTGGGCTTTTTGGAGACCTCCGCCCACCCCACAGCCATGAAATAGCCTCCCCATCCCCCAATTGGAGCCTGAGTGTTTTTATCTCACGGAGCTCCTGTATTAGTTTTTGGGAACTTAGAGGGATCAGTGCATTCCCCCACCACTGTGGGGTGGCCCTGGGTATTTTCTTTTTCTTTTTCTTTTTTAAAGATTTTATTGGGGAATTGGGGGAGGGAACCAGCATTGGGGAATCAGAGAAGGGGAACAGACAAGTTGCTGTCCTTTTTGTTCTTCAGTCTGGTTGTGGAGGGTGTCGCTTCACTGTCCCAAGCCAACCCTTAACTAACGTGCCACTCAGCCGGCCCGAGCCTGGATATTTTCATCTTGCAGTGTGCCCCCTGCCTGGGTTTCTAAGCCTTGGGCTGGGGGACGCTCAGTGACTCCTACTATCACTGTGGGGTGATGCCCATCAGAGACTGTTTCTTTCCCCACAGAACCCCCATGCCTCATGGAGCTAGAACGCATCCAGATCCAAGAGGCTGCCAAGAAGAAACCAGGTAAGGGGCTGGGCTGTGCCCACAGGAGAAGGGAGAGAGGGGTCCCCGGGGTCCCTCAGAGACTGCAGGCTCCAGCCCCTGGGCATTAAGGAGGATGCTGGGCCCCTGGAGGCCTGGGAGAGGGAAACTCATTCCCTGTTTTCATCCTCGTGGTGGGGCAGGGTCTTCCAACCAGCCCCATAGTACATATGTTTTAAGCGCTAATTTTTGCCTATCCATGCTAGAGCTGGAGGTGGGGATACAGAAGGTTCTATTCAGTTTAGCAAGGGTAAGTGAAAAGCTCTAGAGAGACCCCTCCAGAGTAGATACTCACTACTTAGTAAGTACTTGAGACCCAGCCCTGGAGAGACAACAATAAACCCAGCCCAGGTCAGAATTGATGAGCAAGACAGATTTGGTCCTTGGCCTCATAAAGCGCACAGGTGACTTGGGGAAACACAACCCACCAAAAAAGACAGAATTACCAATTGTGGCTTGCGTCTCTGTATGGTGTAAGGAAAAGCACAAGTGGACGTAAGTTACCCTGGGGCTCAGCAAAGGGCCCTCTGTGGAGTTGGCATTTAAGGGGAGACCTGTTCTTGGGGAACAGAAAGAAAGGTCCCTGTAGCTGGAGCATGGCGATTGAGGGGACAGGTCTGAAAGGCAGATCACATGGGGCTCCCTAACTCATTGAGAGCAGCTTGGCATTTAACTGGGCCAATGAGACCAGCACATGTGAAAACAAATCCTGGGACTGCACCTCAAAGCCATATTGACCGAGAGCCCACTAGCCTTCAGGGGTGGACTTTGGTGCTTCTTCTTCCAGGAAGCCACCATATAGCCCTCTCTGGTCTGTATTCCTGAGCATGCTTGCTGGGGGTGCTTGCTGGGCCTTTGGGCACCCATCCTGCAGTGCCTGGTATAGTCATTTCCATGTGTATCTCACCCTGCCTAAGGGGGCAGAGTCTACCTCTGGATCTCAAAAGATGTCTGTTGAGTGGATAGAGGAACAGCAGTTCTGCAGCCTGTGGGAAAGCGGGTGGCCCTGATGGCAGGTCAGAGTCAGAAGGGCTGAGAGGAGACCTGGGCATTGCTGGCGGAGGACAGCCAGGCCAGAGGGGCAGCCATAGGATGGAGGGCATCGAGCACGAAGGGATGAGAGCGGCCGTCCTATAAGACTGGGGCCACGGAGTCAGAGAAGCAGTAGAGGTGGCAGGAGCCATCGCACGGCCCAGGGTCATTTAGGGAGGTGGGTTTATCATTTCCAGTCAATGGAGCTGGAAGAAACGCTGGCATCCAGGCTTGTTGGGTGGTGGGTACCGCTGCTCGTGCCCAAGGCTCCAAGGCCACCTCCTTGAAGAGTTTACACCCCAAAGCCCCTGCTTTAACCCTGCCGGGCCCTGTCTCACCCAGGAGTCTTCATCCCGAGCTGTGATGAGGATGGCTACTACCGCAAGATGCAGTGTGACCAGAGCAGTGGCGACTGCTGGTGTGTGGACCAGCTGGGTCTGGAGTTGACCGGCACCCGCATGCATGGGAGCCCCGACTGTGGTAAGGGCTGAGCAGCACAGGGGGCTCCTGGGAGGGCCTGTGTGGGCAGTGGGAGAGGCGGCCGGCAGGGGTCTAATCTGACACTGGCTTGTTCACCTCACAGATGATATCGTGGGCTTCTCAGGGGACTTTGGGAGCGGTGTCGGCTGGGAGGACGAGGAAGAGAAGGAGACGGAGGAAGCGGGTGAGGAGGCTGAGGAGGAGGAGGGTGAGGCAGGCGAGGCAGACGACGGAGGCTACATCTGGTAGATGGCCCGAAGAGGGCCGTGGCGGGCCAGGGGGCCGCGGCCAGGGGACGGGCCAGCAGAGACCTGGAAGCAGACAGCTTACGAACGGATCCGGAAAATACAGTTGGAAGGACCCTGGCTCCAACCGGGTGGACTGGAAGTGTGAGGGTGCACGGCACACACGTGGCGTGTGTGGCCAGGATGTGCGCTTGCGTGTATGTGCGTGCGTGTGTGTAGCATGTGCTAACAAACATGTTCTTGGTCCACACTGCTTCTGGCAGAGTGAGTCACCCAAAGGCCCCTTTGGCCACCTTATAGTTTTCTTTCTATTTGTTGTTGGTTTAACAATATACACATTCGCACACATATACCCACCAAAAGGTCAAAACTGATGAAATAAGATGCCCCCAGCCACGTCTCCTAGCCGCATCCAGGCCTGCCCTGATACCCTTGTCCTGATTGGCTGCCCTCGGCCCGCCAGCCCTGCCTTTTCCTGCCCCTGTCTGCCCTCCTTCCTCCCGTTCCGGGGTCAGTCTCTGTCTTGTGGGCATGTCTCCATTGCAGAGGGAGGGAGGACAAGGAGCTGTCTGCCCCTGGGCGTCCTCCCAAAGCTGGGCCAATTTGGCTGTGACAGCCCCACCAACTTCAGATGAGATGGACCTGGACACCACCCCAGCAAGCCCTTTTCCTTTGCTGGATTCCCCAGCACTAGAAAACTATCCTAACCTAGGCCAGTGTGACTAGAGGTGGCCGAGAGGGAGCTGGGGCACAAACTGAGAAGCAGGGGGAGGGGAAGGCCTTGCTACACTGTCTCCTGCCCTGGGGTGGAGTGGGGTGTGGAGGAGGGGCTGACCAGGCAGATAGAGCCTGTCATTGCAAATCTGGGTGCACCTCTTAGTAGAGACAGGGCAGCCCTCAATGCCAGACCCGGAACCGTCAGCCTGTTTCTGTGGGTCTCAGGTGGGGGCTGTTCCCTTGGAGGCAGGGGGAGTTGTTATGCCTGTGAGCTCTGCCTGGCCACGTGGAGTGCCCCACCAGCCCTTCCTCCCTGCTGGGGTCCCCTGGTTTACCCGGGAGCCTGAGGATGAGGCAGCCGTTGAAGAGCCTGGGTCTTGGTGAGGCTGTGTGTGTGTGTGTGTGTGTGTGTGTGTGTGTGTGTGTGTGTACCCACCTCCTTCCTGACCTTTAATAAG
Source organism: Aselliscus stoliczkanus (assembly GCA_033961575.1). Classification (NCBI taxonomy): domain Eukaryota; kingdom Metazoa; phylum Chordata; class Mammalia; order Chiroptera; family Hipposideridae; genus Aselliscus; species Aselliscus stoliczkanus. The sequence continues at coordinate 135,007,182 of CM066729.1, forward strand.
TGCTCCCCTCCCAGCCAAACTAACAGAAAGGGTTGCCCTTGAGACCCTGTGGAGGAGGACCAGTGGAGACGTGTCACCTCCCTGCCCTCGGAGACCATGACCTTCCACCATCTTTCCTCAAGGCAGAGGTGCTTTTGCGCCATGGGCCACTTCCAGCCCCACTCCTCTCATCCCCGGGGGTTTTCTTTATCCCCTTTGAGGGTCCCCTAGGGCTGTTTCAGTGGAGGGGCTTCTCCAAGCTCTGGAGTTATGAAAAGTCAGAGGGGATGGGACTGGGACAGCTAGGCCCTGAGGCCACACCTTGCTGTTTCCTCAAATCTCTTTATCAGGTGGGAGCTGGGGTGGATGAGAAGGTGCCCATGTCCTCCCCTTCCGGCCGACTCGATCTGCCTAGTTCTCCCTTGACACTGCTGATGAAGAATCTCTTACCCAGACTTGGGCCACTGATGCCCTTGGGTGCATGGTGAGTGCAGTGTGAGTGTGAGTGTGAGTGTGTGCGCGTGTGTGTGCACTTGTGTGTGAGCCTAGGGGCCATTCCCGTGGGCCTGCGATATGAGGAGGGGCACCCTGTGTGCTGTGTGGGCGGCAGGGTGTGGGGCCTATGCAGCGAGGTTCCCTACACAAGGCTCCTGCCTGGCTCTCTCGGCTTTTGCAGCACCCGCTGCGTCTGTTGGATTTTATGGAAGAACCTCACCTAGTCCGCCCCTTAACTGCACCCTGGAATCCGCATCTTCCAAGTCCTCTCTCTTGGGGGGAAATAAGGAAACTCCAGCTAGACCCCTAAACCGCTTCTCATTCTGTAGTACATTTCTGGCCGTTCAGGTGTCACGCTGTTCCAGGTCCCCCACGTCCCGTCTCCACACTGTCCCCTTCCCTGTCCTCCCACCTCCTCCCTCTGGTCCCCGGCTCAGTTCAGTTCAGGGAAATGTCCTTCACGTCAGCCCTCTGCTCTCTAAGCAGCAGCTTCTCTCACTCGGAGCTACTTGAAACTTCCTGCTCTAGCTGGGATTTAAGTCTGTCTGTCTCTTCCCTCTGCCTCAGCTCAGACTGCTGGAATGTCCTCCCGGGCGTGGCTGGTAAGGATGCTAGGGCGTTGTGGGGTGGGAGGGCAGGAAGGAAGGGGCACCTCTCTCTTTCTGTTACCCTCCTCTCCCGGGGGTGCGTATGCTCTCTGTGTCTTCTGGTTGTGCACGTTTTTATGACCTTGTAAATATGTTGTAGAAAGAAAGCAAAAGGCATTGAACTGGACCCTGGTAGGGACTCAGGGGTCCAGCCTTGCCCTCCTTGCCTCTGAAGCCCCCACACTGCTTTATACCCCACGCTCTGAGACAGAGGTCCCCCAAAAATAGACAAAGCAGCTTGTGCCCAGTGAACTGAAGGCCTCCCAGTGACTTCTCAGTCAATAAACTGCAGGTTTCCTTGTGGTCAGGGTTTCAGGGAGGTCCTTCCTCAGCACCCTGGATGTGTCCCCTTGATTAAGCTGCCCACCACCTGGTCGTCCCATGCTCCTCTACTTACATGTCCTCTGTCCATCCTGTCTCCACTCCCCTGGCTAAGGCAGGCAGCAGAATTGGGACTGGATTGAAAAGAGCTCAACCAAAATGTTCAAAACAGTTTTTTGCTGACACTGGAGCTGCCCAAGGCCTCCTTACCCATAGGTGCTGGGAGATGTGGGTGTATCTAAGATGGGGTAGGTTGGAGTTGGAGAGAACAAATGTGCCTTGAGAGACCCCTCAGAGAGGGTCCGAGGGTGATGTGGGAGGAGGCGTGGCGTGGGGCTCAGGAAGGAGGGAGAGGCTGCTGAGACTGCTGGGGCATCAGGGCTGCTCCCTCTTGTCCTGCTGGGGCTGCGACCGCCTAGGGTCACTCGTCATCCTTCCTTCCTCATGCCAGCCTGCCTGGTTTAAGTGGGCAGGCCACCCACTCAGCCTTTCATGAGTTCCATCTGTTTCCAATTCACCTCTGAGTGGGTGGGTCCATTGGGATTAACATGGGAACCCTCCATTTCACCAAAGCCTCACCCTCAGCCCTTGGGGGAGAAAGAATGGCTAATCTGCTGACACCTGGCATCATCGTGAGGCTGTGGGCTGCAGGGGTCAAAGGGAAGAGCCACTGGGGGTGCAGAAAGGGACTCGAGACATCCCAAGGAAGTCCCAAGCAGACCAAACTGCTTTATTAGCCTGAAGCTACTTAAACTGTGTCATGTGCAATAACTGAGCTTAGAGTTAAGAATTGTGTTCAAGTGCTTGGATTTCCGTCTGTATATTTAAGTGCTGAAATTGTATCTCTCAGTAATTTTAGATGTCTTTTAAAAAATTCGAAAAACAAAGTGTTAGACCGTGTGTGTGCATTGATGGGCACTCAAGCGTCCCGTGGATCAGCCCACCCTCTCCCTTTCCCGTGCCCCCTCACCCCTCACACTCCAGCCCTCGCCTCCACTTGGGGACTCTGCCTCGTGTTGTCTTTATCTGCCTATTACTCAGCCTAAGGAAACCAGTACACGCCACACATACATAAAAGAAATCAAATGTTATTTTTAAGAAAATGGAAAATAAAAACTTTATAAACACCACCTACTGGCAATATTCTGATTCTTCTGCCACTTGGTAGGAATGATCTAGTGGTTCGATCATGGCTGCGCATTAGAATTCTGCGATATTTTTCACGGAAATCGCATTCCCAGACGAGGTCCCAGAGAACGGGTTCCTGGTCAGCACGCGCCTCTTACTCTCCTTCAGACAGGAGACGTGGGGAGGGCAGGGCTGGGCGGAGGGAGGGCCAGGAGCAACTTCGAGATATTTTTGGTATTACTGCAAATATATATGCAATCTATTTTTACACCTAATATATGTAATCTATTTTTATATGTGATATAAATACACCTATATCACAAAGTGGAGATCAAACGCTGTCTTCCTTTTTTCATTTAGCCTATTATTAACCTTTCCCCATGTTATTAGAATTATTTGAAGACAGTTGCATAGTATTCCACAATATGATATAGTCGAACGAATGTAACCATTTCCCCATTTTTGGACATTTCTGTTGTTTCCAATTTCTTGATACCCTCAACTCTAGTCCTAGGACTTGCTACCTGTGACCTTGGGTAAGTCATCTGACAGATGGGCCAAGCCCATCTCACAAGGAGCACGTTTTATAACCTGTAAAGGTGTTTTCTGAACAGAGAAAGCCCTGCCCAAGTGTCTAGTTATGCCCCTGTGCCAGCCCATAGCCAGGGCGTGCTCTGCCTGTCTGCTAGAATGGATCCTAAGGAAGGGGTGCCTCCTGTGGGGCATGGGAGGCCATGCAGGATGGTTTTCTGCCCTTTTGTTTTTCCTCACAGCCCCCTGCAATGTCAGACGTGGAGGCTCAGGAGTCTCCCTGGAGGGAAGTGTGAGGAGGGATGTGTCTTTCTGAGGAACTTCTCCTTGCACACAGGATGGAGGAGAAAGTGGGTGGAGATGGGCAAGGAGATACCTGTGAACTGGTTCGTTCGCTGGCCTTCTAGGAACCTGTCGTTTTGGTAATGGAGGAACCATGAGGTAGGGGTGGGCTTAAGATTGGAATCAATCACTGAATGGACATCAGCCTATGAGTTACTATTACTAACGCCCATTTTGCAGATGAGGAAACTGAGTCTCAGGTTCAGTAAGTTGATCAAGGGAATACAGCTAGCAAGGGGCAATGCCTGGATCCTGCTTCCTATCTACCATCCGACACAAAGCAGGCTGCCATCAGTGCCCAGTGAGTGTGCCCCTCATATGGCCCACAGATGCTCAGAGGAAGGTCACCTGCATAGGCTAATTTCAGGAAGGCTTCCTGGAGGAATGGGACTTCAGCTAGTTGCCCTAGATAGGCAGGAATGATCTAGTGGCTCAATCATGGCTGTACATAAGGATTATTGAGGGGATTCTAGACCTTACCCCCAGGGATTCTGATTGCATTGTTCTGGGTTGGGGTCCCGGGTATCAGTGTATTTGTTCCCAGGTGATGCTAATATGCAGCCATATGTGCTATCAGGCTAAGCAGACAGAAGAAGGGTGTGTCCCTCATGTGAGGACAGGATGTGCAAGAGGCCAGAGCAGGACTGCGCCTGTGAGGAGCCGGGACTGGGCCTCCATCTCTGAGTGGGGACAGTGTGAGGCCTGCAGGTCCAGTCAAGGGCAGGAGCAGAAAGCACCAGCAGGTCGCTGGCAGGAGGGCTTCCATTTTGCTTTTTTCACCCACCATCTTATCAATCACCAAGCCAGGCCTGGGGACCAGTCCCTGAGGATCCTGCAGCCTGGAGCCCTCTGAGTGAGCATCGTCAACCTGCAGGGAATTGCAGGCGTTTGTACTCGATGACCAACATTTGTTCAGGCGATGGGGAGATGGAGGCCAGGCAGGGCCCTGGCTTATGGAACAACACATCCATTGTCACCATCTTGCAACCTGGTTTCCAGGGCTGCAAAGAGCATCGCCAGGGACAGGCCCAAGTGCTGACAGCTGTTCAGCAAGTCCCCACCGCCCACTGCTCCCCCTGGAAGGGCCCCTCCCTGCACTGTGGGCGCCACCTCATTCTGGCACCTTGCATTTCCTCAGGATTTTGCCTCTTGAGGACGAGGGCTGTATATTTACTGCTCTCAGGAGAGTAATGAGGAGGGCCTGAGAACAAATCTAGAAAATGACAAACCACACGCAAACCCATACAGGTGGAGAGGACCAGCACCAGCCTCCCACAGCTGCCACATGGGTGCTGAGCTGCGGCTGATCCCACGCTCGGAGAGTGGGTGGGTTCAATGAAGAACAAAAAAGCATGGAACAACAACAAGACCCTAACTTTAAAAAACAACTTTTTAAAATTAATTTGTGAGCAAAATAGGTGAGAGAGGAGGGAAAGGCAAACGATTGTACATTCCCATCAATGTCTTACGTGCTTTTTACATTATATTGTTTCATCAATCAGTCCTCCCAGCAACCCCACGTGGTAGGTATGCCCCACCTACTCTCTTATACCTCTAGGGAGACCTTTGTTCCAGTGGTTGTACATGGTGGAGCCGTGATGTCACCCCAGCTGACTCCAATGTCAGCCCCATGTTCTGCTGCCAATCCTGGTGTTACTTCTACAGTGAGACAGTAAATACCAGAGAGCCTGTGCCTTCATCAACAATCACAGGCAAAGATGGATGGGAGCACGAGTGCCGAGGAAGAGCCTGGAAAAAGGGAGGACATTTGGATTTACCTGGCTCTGTCCCCAGACTTGGGTCAGCACTGCTCCACGAGTGCTGTTTCCCCACCTGTATGATGAATGGATTGGATTAGGTTCCCCAGTTTTGTGATTCTGTGGAAGAGTGCAAAGGTCTGAACGCAGAAACTGGTTTCAGGAATTTCTTGCTCCCTCTCTCACTAACATCCCACAGTTGCTCTAATTAACCCCAAGGGCTCACACATTTGCAAAGAAAATTAACTGTGCTTTAAAGAGAGAACGATAGAGACAGAAGGTGAGCCACAGCAGCCATCTTTCCAAAGGTCAAATGACCAAGTGCTCCTGTCTGAGACATTTGGAAGCTCACAATGCCCAGGTAGGGGGACGTCTGGAATTTTCAGAGGCTGTGGCCAGGCAGGAGCACGGTGCTTCCTAAAGCTGGGCACACAGGCTGGAAGAGGCAGCACCATTGCCTTCAGCCCAGGCCTAGTGCCACGTGACAGCAGAGGAGACTGAGGCCAGGGAGCATGTCATTGATCCAAGCGGCTGGGGCAGATGTCAGCCTCAGGCCCAGCCAGGCCAGAGCTTTCCCACACAGGATTTCTTCTGGGCCTTACAACAGCCCTCATCACCCTTCAGAGGATGGAACCAGTCACACAACCGTCTGTGACAAGTCTTCTCACAGATCCCCCTTTACTGATGGTAAGGCTGAGGCCATGGGTGGCAAAGGGCACAAGGCTGAGTGAGTGGGACTTGAACCCAGGCTACCTGGCATGAGGGACCATAGTCTGAGCTGCCACCAGATATAACTTTTTTTTTTTTAACTTTTATTAGCATTTATTTGATGCTGAATTTACTGCTGGGCCATAAGTTTTTGTTTCTTGAGTTTCTTCTGGGACATCTTTTTCCTTTGTGCAGCCTCCTCTTCTGGCTTAGGAACAATCTGCACTTCCTCAGTGAGGACCATCTCAGTGGGGCAGGGAGAGCTCACATAGGGGTTCATCCACCCTGAGCTCTGTAAGCTCTGGGCCGCATCCTGGGAGCTTTGTTCACTGGCTCTGCTCAGTGACCAGAGAGCCTACATCTATGCCCTTAAGGTCAGCATTCCTCTCTGCATTTTTAACCATGTGCAGTAAACATTCTGCACTGTTTTTGGGCCACTGACCCTGCGTCCAGCCTCACTGTTAGGCCTGGGCACGCCTCCCAACCCCACCATTGTGGCCACGGAATGGCATACATTGAAAGGCACATTCTTCAGATACTTGGTGGCTTTTCAGATATGAATACCCTTGCTGGCCTGGGCAGTTTCACCAGTGTTCTTAAAATGAACATGAAGATTTGAACCTCTTGATTTGCATGATTTTGTGGGGTCTTTTGGGTCAAGTGAGCAGCCAACCATTTTCAGAGGTCACCTCAGGCCACTCATGGTAGAGCTGATGAGACTCTGTGCTGCTTCTCTAGATGCCTGAGCAGCCTCAGCGCCTCTCCCTCTGGGGTGGGTAGGCCTCTAGAGAAGGCTGGGCTGACACACGGGGTCAGGTTCCTGCTCCCCGCTCCTATCAATTCCTGATTCCCACCATGCAGAGAGAGAGAAGGTGGGTGGTTTCTCTTGAACATTTGCTCCCTGCACTGTCTCCTCTCAATCACATTTATGGTCGGTGACAGACACCACCGGAGACTGCACCCTGAGCAGGGCAGCCTTCCCTCCATCCCATCTCTCATCTCCTCCCCAAACCCACGCCAGGCAGCTGGTCCCAGCTGCCTCCTCCAACACTTGCCTTGCCTGAGGGGCGAGCCCAGGGCCTGGCAGTGTCCAGCTGCTCAGTGTGAAGTATATCTTCCCCAGGAGCTTCAGAATCAGTCACGGGTGCTCACATCCACCAAGGCAAGGCCCCTGGGCCACGCCTGAGGGCTCCTGTCCACTTGCAGCCCAGCTGAGGTCCTGCCCACAGCAGCAAGCAGGTGCCAGGAGTGATGCTGGGCTCTTCGGCTGGCTCTTCCCTGCAGCCCATGGCTCTGCAGGCTCCTGCGTCCGCCGAACTGGGTCTGTGGCTTTGCTCCTTTTCTATTCCCTCTGCCCACATGCCAGGCTCTAGAGCCTGCCTTGCTCAGACTCAGGTGACCACGCTGAATCTGAGGTTCTCTGACTCAGAGAATCCTGGAATCATCAAATCCCAGGAAGGTTGGAGCTCATCTGGCCTGCTTCCTCCGCAGAGCTACACGTCCTTGACCCATGGTGATGGGAAGTTCCATGCAGCTGAGTTCATTGAGCCCTGTTGGATGCAAGGCTCTCTGCTTGTCAGGGTGTGAAGAGAGGAAGTTGGCTTGTGGGAAAGAGGAAGCAGAGAGAAATAGGATCCAGCCTTACCCTAGGAGCCCCACAGACTGAAGGAGAAGACGGTCTCACACAAAGAACACACATCTGAATGTGATTCTGGCTGGTATGAGAAGGGACTCTCCCAGGGCTGCAAAGTCATTGTGAAAGATGACAGGGCCTCTGTGACAAGAGGGAGGGCTGGGAACCATGCCACTCTGGCAGGGGCATGCCTTGTGCAAAGGGGACTGTCACTACTCAGATCTGGTATGTATTATGACTGGGAGTCAGGAAAAGTTCAGATGCAGGCTGCACAAGTAGCTTTTGTCCTTTTAAGGTTGTACCTCACTTTCAAGGCCCTGGTCAAATGCCACCTTCTTTGGGAACAGTGTAGAACAGCTGGCAGAGCAGGCCTGAGACAGCCATCCTTTGAAAGGTCTGCTTGCAAGATTGGCCCTTGGCTGGAGTCTGTGAACTTGGATTTTAGGAGGGTTTTCCCATGATTCCCTGAGAAGAGGGGCTTGCTGTGCCTAAATCATTTGTGCAAACAGTGTGGCTTGTGCCAAACACCTGCTTTCCTTCGGGGAGTCTGGAATTTTGGTATGTGCTAGGCAGGGGGTGTCTATATGACCAGCCTCCAATAAACACCCTGGTACTGGGTCTCTAATGAGTTTCGCTAGTAGAAAATATTTCACATGTGTTGTCACAATTGGGAGGAATGAAGCGTGTCCTGCATAACTCCACTGGGAAAGGACTCTCGGAGGCCTGTGCCTGGTCTCTCCAGCTTTTCCCCGTGCCAAGTTTGCTCAACATCCTTTCACTATAACAGATCTCAGCCGTGAGCATGACAATATGTGGGCTCCTGCAAGTCCTCCTAGCAAATCATTGAATGAGTCTCCTGGGTCAGTAATGGCATAGTTAATCTCATCTTTCTTTGGATTCTGCAGGAGAGGTCGCTTGGATATGGGATGAAGAGTATTTGTAAATTGTTGGGTGTTGGAAGCTCCTAGCCTGGACTCCTGGGGACTGTGGCACCGTTAACTGTGCTAACTAAGCGAGGAGGAGGAGCAGGTTTTGAGAGGAAGGCATAATGCGGATGATTCTATTCACTGAGGGCTTGCTCTACACCAGGCCCCAAGCTGTGGTCTGCACCCACCTGGGTCACCTTGTTCACTCCTCAGAATCTAGCGAGTGTGGGGAGCTCAGAGAGCCATTGATGTCCAGAGAGATGACACACGGTGTAGGGGAGGGCCTCCCTGCCCTGGGGAGGGAGGCCTGGCATGTGGCCTCAAGGACCTGTGTGCAGATTCCAAAGGCCATGAATTTCTAGCTGTGCCTCAAACACAAGCTAGAGCAGAGGCCACTGAAGGATCCTATGTCTATTCTCCCTTTCTATAGCAGAACCCCCATTTCCAGCTGGGCACCTGGCTGCCCAGTCAAAGGCCATACTTCCCAGCTCCCTGACAGCTCCACATGGCTGGGGGCTACCTGGTGAACAGTAGGATGTGAGCAGAAGTGATTGACACCACCTCCCTGGTTGTGGCCTTCAAGAGAAGAGGCCGTGCCCTCCCCTCTCCTTCGGCCAGAACTGCCTCTTCCCACTGGCTGGAACACGGACACGGCCGCTCCATCTTGTGCGTGCGGCGACCAGGAAGAAGGAGCCAGGCCCCACACACCCTGGAGTCACGTTCCAGCCTGGGACTGCTTAGGCCTGACTGTTATGGAGACAGACATAGATGTTTATTTTGCTCAACCCATTGTTATTTTTGATCTGATACAAGAGCCAAATCTATCTCCTCATTCTAAGAGTTTTGAGCTTTCTTGCCATGATCACAGAAAGAAGTAGATTTTATCCTGTGATGTGTGTATAACAAGAAGAGGCTTCATGAAGCAATATTAACCCTTACTATACACTCCGAATTCTTATATTTTAATTCTATTTAATTTCTCCAAAAAAAAAAAAAAGTGCCGATTGTGTGCTTACTAAATTGTGATTTAAAGTCAGAAAAACACCATCTTGACTATTGCTCAGGCTGACCCTGCTCCCCTCAGGCCACCCGCTTTCTGGCTTGTCTGCCACCGTTCCCCCTCGCCCCAGCACTATCTCCCCCACACCACTCTATTTTCCAACTTTCAAAGACTCATTCACTCAACGAGTATTTTGGAGTGTCCACTCTGGGCCAGGAACCACTCCAGCAGTCATCCTGGTAACAGTGGCAAGGAGCTGAGAGAGGAGAGAGGCTGTCTGTGATCACGGGAGGCTTCCTGGGGGAGGTGGCATTTGCACTGGGCCTTGAAGGGCAGAGATAAATGTGGAAGGACAGCCTCCTGCAGGACTGGCCCCAGCTCCACTGCACCCTCCGTCTCAGCCTCTCCCAGCCTCGCGGTCACAAGGCTGTAGCCACACTGGTTTTCCTGCTGTGCCTGAAAAGAGCCTAGATCGTTCCCACTTTAGAAGCCCCATATTCTGTTTCCTCTGTCCGGACTGCTCTTCCTCTAACTCACTCTTGGTCACCCAACTTCTTCCCACTGCTGAATCCCCAGCAGTGATCCCCTGGGCTAGTGCTTGTCTCTAGTCAGGTGATGACCAATAAGTCTGTTGAATGGGTGAATTTCAGCTCAGCCCTGTGCATCAGTTGGGCACCTGCAGCAGCCTCTGACCTGGACTTCCAGCCTCCTTCTTTTTAGCACCCCTGGTCCATTTTGTCACAACAGCCATGGAGACAGGGCGATTTCCATCTTCTACACAAAACCCACAGTGGCTCCCAATTACCCACACGGTGAAAGTCAAGTTCTTTTTGACTGTTTTCTTGTAAAAGTTGGTGATTTGGCCCCCACACTCCCTACCAGCATCATCCCTTCTCTTTCCTCTTTACCTCTGATGCCTCAGTCTTCACTTAGGCTGTACCCGCCTGAAACTTTTCTCCATTCTCCTTCTTTACCTGGTGAACTCCTATGTATCCTTAGAAACCCTGCTCACATCTCCCACCTCCTCAGGCAGGCCATGCTACTTCCGTTCCTCACTGACCTTGTGAAAGCCTATGTCCTAGAACAGGATTTTTCCCTGCTGGATTTCCTTGAGGGCACAGATCCTCTTGTCTCATCTGTATCCCTGAATCCTGGTATTTGGTTCCCGTTCATCCCTAACATCGCCCTTGTCTAAAATATTTATCATTGCTCCTGGTGCTGCCCACAATTAAAGTATCAATGGGGTTAATTACCTCCGGAGGCTCTGAGGGAGAACTCATGCTAAGCCCTTCTCCTAGCTTCCTGTGTTTGCCTGCAATCCTTGGCATTCCTGCTTGTAGACATATCACTCCAATCCCTGACTCCTCTGTGTCTCTCTGTCTCCTCTCTTCTCCTCTCCTCACCAGTCATTTGTGGGTGTAACTCATTATACCCACAAAGGCCTTATTTCCAAATAATGTCACATTTTGAGGTTCTGGGTGCACGTGAATGTTTGGGAGACATTATTCAACACACTACAGGGATGTTGCATAGGACAAAGTGAACACAAACCAAAGAGGCCACAGCAGAGGCCAGACAGGTAACTGGAGAGCATAGGCCTCAGCCCCAGTCATCGTCAGATACAATTTTCCAAAGAAGCCAAAGATCTGGGTTTTTATGTAAAACATCCAGATTTTTAAATGTTGGCAACATATTCAAAACCTTTTGAAGCAGTGTGATCCATACATCTACACATTTTTAGACAGTACATCTATATATCGATGTCAGGTTTGGCCTGTGGAGCGCCCCAGGAGTTTCCTTTAGTGGGCGCTCTAACTTGGTTTCAGTCCAAGACCTGTATACTTCCACCAGGCGCCACCAGATGGCGCGCCAGTCATTGTGTTAGGCATGCCTCTTCCATCCAGGCCTGGGACATGTCCAGGGGCTGAAATACAATGCGAGTTTTTCAAGTCCCAAGCACGGTGAGGGGTGGTGTGCGTGTGTGTGTGTGTGTGTGTGTGTGTGTGTGTGTGTGTGTGTGTGAGTGGTATTAAGGTAATGGCCAGAGTTCATTGCATTTTAAACTTACTCCCCCACCATTATCTTAGGCTTTGATGCCTGCTATGTCTTATTCGTTCGTGATACCTACTCCTTTGGCCGACAAAACTACAGTAGTTCAAAGGCAGCAAAGGCATATTGCAGGAAAAAGAGAGGAATAGCCTATAATTTAACAGCTTTTCTTTATTTTGAATAAATCCATTAACTTAAAAAACTGACACATGCACGTGGCAAAAATATTTTAAACCATACAAAGTATTCCTGCTCCCACGCCAACTATCTCTGTGAACACTTCCTCATTGCTTCAGGAGTTCTGAATTCAGGTATTGGGATTATTCTTTGTTGTTTCACATATGTAATACATTTTTCTTGCAAGGAAAATTCTGCATTGTTGCACAGTGGATTAAGTATATCAGTACAAATGGTTACTGACTTCTGCATAAATACGACCATGGTAATTCTTATAAAAATCCCAGGATGAGTGTGTAATAATTATGGGGAGAGGGCATTTCCAGGAATTTAATTACATCTAATCACAGTTTGGCTTTTCAATGCAAAGCTTAATGATATACAGTATTTTCAGTATTTAATATGATTTTTATACTTTTTATTATGAAAATGTTCAAATAGTTACAAAAATGAAGGGAACAGTATAATGAGCCTCCATGCTTTAACAATTCTAATTTGTTAACTTAAATTTGACAAATTTGTCCCACCTGCCACCCTGTGCCAATATGTACTTTTTGTTTGTTTGTTTGCTGAAGTATTTCAAAGCTAATCTCAGAGATTTTGTTATTTCACCCAAAAATACTTCAGTAGTACACATTCTCTTATTTTGTTCTTTTGTTTTTCTTCACAAGAGAACTCTTGACCAACTGACTCAAGACTGATCACCATCCAACTCAGGCCAGTGACAACCCCTCTTAAGTCCATCTCAGCCTCAACTGTTGGGGGCAGGGGTCTCCCCTTTTTCATCATTCCCATTAGCAGATTCACTTTTCTGTTTTCCACCCATTTTTTAAAAAATCAGATAAAATGGGTAAAACTCACTAGTGTATTCAAATGATTGCCCAAAACTCAGAAAAATATAGCTGTTGCCAAATGCCATCTGTTGGCTGACACTCAGAGCCCCTGTGCCATCAGAACTCAAAGTGTTTGTGGGTCAACTGAAGCTTGAAATGGCTGATTTCATGTAGATAAAAGATAGTGTGGGTGTGTCAATGTCAAGTGCACAAGGGTCAAAGATCATAGGACTTCCACCTGCCTCTGTTTGTCTTGCCTGCCCTGGGTATTGGTGATGGCTCTGTGTGGAAGACTATATCTTCCACAGAGTTGCAACAGCGTTTCCTAGTGTACGTGCTATTGAGGGACCTTGGTACTCCTTGCATCCTCTCTCCTTAAATCCGATGGGCTGTGACTTGCTCATTAACCAACAGAATGCAGCGGAAGTAATACTGATGACCTCCAACACTGACCCATAAAACATGATGCAGCTTCCTCCTGGTTAGCTAAAGTACTTGAGCTTGAAGCCTGAGCTGTCAGGTAAGTAGGCTGACCATCCTGAGGCCACCATCCTGTTAGGGAGCTCTAACTCTCACACCTGGAGAGATTACATGGAGATGCCCTGAGCCTACATGAAGAGAGAGAGATGCGGCCATCCCCCAGCCGCCCCAGACTCACGCTGTCCCACCACCAGCCCCCATCTAACTACAACTGCATTGAGATCCTGAATCGCAACCACCCAAATGAGCTGTCCTTGATTTCCTGGCCCACAGAAATCATGAGGGAGAATAAAATCATTGTTGTTCTTTAGGCCAGGAAGCTTGGGGGTGATTTGTTATTGTCACGGCATATTATTTTTGTTACTGTTGCTGTGTTGCTGCTGTTGTTACTGATTATTGTAATGTCAGTTTGCCTCTCTTGGAGAGTCTCAACAGGAGCAGGTATGGCAGCCTGACTGTCCCTCTCTCCACCAGACTCGACCTGTGATGTGCTGGGAACCTCTTAGCACCTGCCCCGGAATGCCTCACTGTTTAAATATTTATTTATTGTTGACAACTAGAGTCTCTTGTCTGCTAGTGATACCTGCTCCCTTGGCAGAGCGCCCTCTGCTTCCCTGGGGGTGGGGAGTGAGAATCTCTTGGTCTTGGGTGCAGTAAATAGCTTTTTGTGTGTTCTGATTTCAGAAACCCCCAAACATTGTGTTACTTGTGCCAGAAAGTCCACCATGAATGGCTGGCTTTTGGGGATGTGTCCCTGCCTCTCCTTGTGAGAGGTGAACAGAGAAAGTTTTTGATCCCCTTTTACCCTGCCCCACTGGGAGGGACAGAGACAGCTCCTTTCCTGAATGGGGCCAGCAGAGAGGGCTTGCAAGGTGTCCCCTGGACAAGCCATCAGACATTTGCAGCCCCCTCAGCCCCCACCATGTCCTCAGGGAGCAGGAGGGGACTCATCACACACTCTTTTTTTAACTTTATTGGAGAACAGTGTGTCTTTCCCAGGACCTATCAGCTCCAAGTCAAGTTGTTGTCCTTCAATCTTAGTTGTGGAGGGTGCAGCTCAACTCCAAGTCCAGTTGCCATTTTCAATCTAGTTGCAGGGGGTGGGGGCAGCCCACCATCGCATGAGGGAATCAAACTGGCAACCTTTTTGTTAAGAGCACATGTTCTAACCAGCTGAGCCAACCAGCCGACCTCATCACACACTCTCTAGAAACCAACCTCCCTCTCCACACCATCCACTTTTCCAGAGAACTCTGCTCTCCATAACACCAAAATCAGTCAATTAATTTTCTTCTGTGGACACTAGGAATTAATAACTGACCACATTTTTGTTTTTCCTTTGGTTGCTAGAAAATGTATGGCCAAAGTTGTGACTCACCATGATAAGGGTATAGATCATGCTGGTAGAAAAACAAAGGAAAAAAATCAATTACAATTCTATTACTCAGAGATAAGGAAACTGGATTTTGTGGTATAGCCTCCCAGACTATACATAAAACATAAAGGTAGGACTTTATAACACATACAGTTTATATACAAACATAAAGATCTTGTCATGCATTCATTATATACCCTTCTATATGCAGGCAATCTTAATTTCTTGGGGCCTATAGTCATTTCAAGAAACTCATGAGACTTCTCATCCTCTTCCTAGAAAACTACCCTTAGTCATCTATGTACAAATTTAGCATTAGGTTCTATAAAATGAATAAACTATTTCTAAATAAATTAGATTTTATAGCTATATCATATATATATCTATATCTATATATCTATATATCTATATATATATATATATAGATATATATATAAAGAAGTGACCACCATGATATAAATCCAGCAACCATCTGATACCATACCACGCTATCACAATATTACTGACTATATTCCTTATGTTGTATATAACATCCCCATGACTTAATTGTTTTATTTATTTATTTATTTACTTATTTATTTATTTACTTACTTACTTATTTATTTATTTTTTGAAGGCAGTATCACTGGCCCTCATATGTGGGATCCGAACCAGGGCCGCTGGCGTCCCAAGCCAGCTCCTAACCACCGCGCCACTCGGCTGGCCCGACTTAATTGTTTTATACCTGGGAATGTGGACCTCTTATTCCTTTTCACCTTTTCCTCCCTTTTTAAATTTTTCAATTACATTTGACATTCAATATTATTTTATATTAATTTCAGGGGTACAGCATAGTGGTTAGACATTTGCATAATTTAAGAAGTGAATCCCCTGACTAATCTAGTACCCACCTGGCACTATACATAATTATTACCGTATTATTGACTATATTTCCTATACTTTACTTTACATCCCATGGCTATTTTGTAAGTACCAATTTGTATTTCTTAATTCTTTCACTTTTTGCACCCTACCCGCAACAGTCCTCCCATCTATCACCCCAATAAATCTAGTAACCATCTGACTTCATACATAGTTATTATAATAGTATTGACTATATTCCTTATGCTAGGCCCTACATCCCATAACTACTTTTTAACCACCAATTTGTACTTTTTAACCCTTTCCCCTTTTTTCACCCACATCCCTAACCCCTTTACCATCTGGCAATTATCAAAATATTTTCTGTATCCATGAGTTTGTTTCTGCTTGTTTATTTTGCTCTTTAGATTCCACATATTGTGAAATCACATTGCATCTGTCTTTCTCTGTCTGACATCCTCCACTCAGCACAATTCCTTCCAGATCCATCCATGCTGCTGCAGATGGCAAGAGCCCATTCCCTCCATGGCCAAGCAATATTCCATTGTATATAAGTATCACTTCCTCTTTATTTATTCTTCCATTGAAGGACACTCAGGCTGACCTCACATCTTGGCCATTGTAAACAATGCTGCAATGAACACATGGATGCACATGTCCCCTCAAAGCAGCATTTTGGGTTTCTCTGGATAAATACCCAGAAGTGGGATTACTGGTTCCTCCTTTGTCTCTTGTTTTAAAGTCTGTTTTGTCTGGTATAAGTATTGCCAACCCAGCTTTTTTTTTTTTTCCCCCATTTTCGTGAACGAATGTTTTCCATCCTTTTACTTTCCATTTGTGTGTGCATTTTTTTTTAAAAAAGATTTTATTGGGGAATCGGAAGGGGAACAGACAAGTTGCTGTCCTTTTGTTCTTCAGCCTAGTTGTGGAGGATGTCGCTTCACTGGCCCATGTTGGTATCATCATTGCGCTCTTCTTGGGTGAGGCAGATCAGTCGCTGGTCCCTGGACGGCCACTCACAGAGGCTCTTGGCAGCTCACTCTGGCTGCTGGCCACTCACTGTAGCCTATGCCGCCCCAGAGACTTACAGCTGGCTAGCTCCAGATGGAGCCATTGTTCACCATCTTAGCTGTAGGGGGCAGTGTCACCGGCCCTCATATGTGGGATCTGAATCGAGGCCGCTGGCATCCCAATCCAGCTCTTAACCAACGAGTCACTTGGCCAGCCCTTGTGTGTGTTTTTTGATCTGAAGTGAGTCTCTTGTGGGCAGCACATGTGAGAGTTTTGTTTTCTTACCTACTCAGCCACCCTATGTTTTATTTTTTGTTTTTTGTTTGTTTGTTTGTTTGTTTGTTTTTTAGCTGAGCCATCCTGCCACCTATTGTCAGCTCAGCGGCAGCTCAGCTCGGGCTGGGCATTGAACTGCTGTTGCTCAGCTTGCACTCTTGAGCAAGCTCTTCACCAACTGAGCCACTCGGCCAGCCCTCACCCTATGTCTTTTGATTGGAGCATTTAATCCATTTATGTTGAAAGTAATTGTTGATAGATATGTAGCTATTGTCATTTTATTATTCATAATTTTGATTTTTTTTTTCCGTCTTAAAGAAGTCCCTCTAACTTTCCTTGTAATACTGATTTGATGATGATGAACTCCTTTAGCTTTTTCTTATCTGGGAAGCTCTTTTTATCTGTCCTTGATTTTAAATGATAGCCTTGTTGTGCAGAATAATCTTGGTTATAGGTCCTTGCTTTTTTTTTTTTTTTTTCTTTTTTTAAGAGGGCAGTGTCACTGGCCCTCATATGTGGGATCCGAACCTGGGCCGCTGGCATCCCAAGCCAGCTCTTTTTTTTTTTTAAGATTTTACTGGGGAATTGGGGGAGGGGAACAGCATTGGGGAATCGGGGAAGGGGAACAGACAAGTTGCTGTCTTTTTGCTCCTCAGTCCAGTTGCAGAGGATGTTGTTCCACTGGCCCATGATGGCATCATCACTGCGCTCCTCCCAGATGAGGCAGATTCACCACTGGTCGCTGGATGGTCGCTCACCGCGGCTATTGGCAGCTCACGCTGCCTGCCGGCCACTCACTGTAGCCTATGGCAGCCCACTGCAGCAGGGCTGCAGCCTACACCATCGCCAGGACTCGCACAGCCCAGCTCCAGGTGGAGCTGTTGTTAGCTGTAAAGGGCAGTGTCACTGGCCCTCATATGTGGGATCCGAGCTGGGGACACTGGCATCCCAAACCAGCTCCTAACCAATGCACCACTCGGTCGGCCCCCAAGCCAGCTCTTAACCAATGTGCCACTCGGCTGGCCCAGGTCCTTGCTTTTTATCACATCGAATATTTTGTGCCAATCCCTTCTGGCCTGCAAGGTTTCTGTTGAGAAATCAGCTGACAATCGTATGGGAGCTCCCTCATAGGTTACTAATTGCCTTTCATTTGCTGCCTTTAAGATTCTTTCTTTCTCTTTAATTTTTGGTATTTTAATTATGATGTGTTTTGGTGTGCACCTGTTTGAGTTCATCTTGTTTGGGACTCTCTGCACTTCCTGGGCTTGTATGTCTATTTCCCTTGCCAGGTTAGGAAAGTTTTCAGTCATTATTTCTTCAAATAGATTCTCAGTTCTCAATCCCTTGCTTTGTCTCTTCTCCTTTTTGGTACTCCTATGATGTGAATGTTGTTATGGTTAGTGTTGTCCCAAAGGTGTCTTAAATTATCTTCATTTGGGGGATTCTTTTTGCTTTCTGCTGTTCTGACTGGGTGTTCTATGCAACCTTGTTTTCCAAATTGCTGATTCAATCCTGCTTCATCTAGTCTGCTGGCGATTCCTTCTAGTGCATTCTTCATTTCAGTTATTGTATTCTTCACTTGTTTTTTCAGGGTTTCTATGTCCTTTTGTATGCTTGCTATCTCTTTGTTGAAGTTCTCACTAAATTCCTTATATCCATTGTTTTGAACTCTGTCTCTGGTAGGTTGCTTGCCTCAATTTTGTTTTGTTCTTTTTCTGAAATTTTTTCCTATTCTTTCATTTGGAATGCATTTCCTTGTTTCCTCATTCTGGCTGCCTCTCTGTGTTTGCTTCTATGTGTCAAGTAGATCTGCTATGTCTCTCACTCTTGGCCAGGTAGCCTTATGTAATTGGTGCCCTGTGGGGCCTAGGCACAGTCTCCCTGGTCACCTGAGCCAGGTGCTCCAGGAGTGTCCCTTGTGTGGGTTGTGTGTGCCCTCCTGTTATAGTTTGAGCCTTGATTGTTATTGGCACATCAGGGGGTGGGATTGGCCTTCAGACTGATTGGCTGTGGGGTTTGGCCATGTCCACAGCTTATGGGCTGTTGTGTATGGGGCTTACCCCACTGACTGGGATTTGCCCCTGTGGGCTTTGGTGCCTGTTGACAAAATACCCTTTGTGTATGCCACTTGTGGGGCTAATTGGGTGGTACTCTGTTGTGGTCTGAAGACAATCTCCAAGTATGTTGGTACTGGAGCCTCTTGGGAGGGGCTCTGGTGCAGGCCCAGGTCACCCACTACTTGTGACTAGCTGAGGACTATCTGGTAGGAGCTACAAAGCAATATGTGGTTGTTCCCTTCCTGTGCTAAAGCTGGAGACATGTGGGAGAGGCCACACTGTGAACCTAGGATGGTTGCTACCAGTACCAGGCGTGGGGTAGCTCTGCAAAAAGCCAGGACACCCTGAGGCCTGTTGCCACCTACCAACCCTCTTAAGGTTCAGCCACTAATAAAGCCTCATGTGGTATGCAAGTTGGATGAGGCAGGGTCTCAGGGTGCCACTAGAGTGGGAAGAGTTGTGGTC
Source organism: Aselliscus stoliczkanus (assembly GCA_033961575.1). Classification (NCBI taxonomy): domain Eukaryota; kingdom Metazoa; phylum Chordata; class Mammalia; order Chiroptera; family Hipposideridae; genus Aselliscus; species Aselliscus stoliczkanus. The sequence goes on from CM066729.1 coordinate 135,026,233, forward strand.
ATCACGTTAATATAGACTCTGGTTTGGTGCCAGTGCTGAGCCTGGAGTTACTCAGCAAAAGTCTCAAAGCACACTGAGGCCAGTCAGCACCTGCCTGGTGCCCTGGGTTTGATAGTTTTCTAATAGAGTGCAGTGTGGGTGAGGCTGGCTGATTGAGAGAAAGTGCCTCTGACGTTGGAGGAGTTAGGTGAGGCAAGTTCCCAGTGAGTCAGCAGGGTGGGGCAGCGGAGCTCATCAGACCAATCAGATTCAGATTTTGCGTGTGAGGGAGGGCTCAACACAGGAAAGATGGCACCCACCTGCTGGCTGCATGGGAGGAGGCCCACTCACAGGGAAAATGGTAACTGTCCTCCAGCCTTTGCTTTGAAGTCACATACCTCAGTTTGCTCCCCGTATGCCTCCAACACCCCTGAGTCACCGTCCCTCCGCCAAAGCCCAGGGTGAGTGCTTGTGAGTGATTGAGTCTGTGAGCGGGACATTTAAGAGGATGTCTGGGTTTCCCTGCAGCCCTCCATCCCACCCAGACAGTTGGAATCCCCATTGTTTTTCACAGCCAGATGTTGTGGGGGTTCCTCTTCCCAGCACCCATACTCTGGGCTGGGAAGGCCGATATGGGGCTGGGGTCCCTCAGTCCTCTAGGGGGGAACCTCTGTAGCCAAGATATTCCTCCTGATTCTCAACCACCGTATGGAGGTTTGGACCAGCCCATTTTGCGTCTCCGCCCCTCCTACCATTCTTGACTCGTCTTCTTCTTCCTATCTTTAGTTAATAAAACTTCTGTTCAGGCAGACTTCAGATGGTTCTGTAGGTTTATTGTTCTATAATTTAGTTGTCATTCTAATGTGTTCATGGACAGAATCATACACAGTATTTGTCTACTCTGCCATCTTGGATCTGTCTGAAATTTCAATTTTTATGGCTGCATAATACTTAATTGTGTGACTATATTGTAATTTACTTAACTAGGCTCCTATTGTTGGACATTTAGGTGTCTTCTAATGTTCCAGTGTTTTAAACTATACTAAAAATCTCTATAGCAAAATCTTTATAAGCATCTTGTCCCAGTCTTAATTTATGCTGGTTGCATCTTATGTGTCATTGTGGCCCTTTTATATCTTCTCAGGAACAAGGCAAGACATGTTTAAATATATGCAATGTCTTAAAAATGAGAAATACATGAGTTGGAACTGCCCCTACCACAGCTTTGGGGTGCAGCCCAAAGGCTCCTGGCTCAGCCTCACCCAGGACTCAGTGAGGGCCAGGAGAGGAGAGGTGCGGGTGTGGTTTCTAGCCCACAGGGTGTCAAGGACGCCTGTGATGCAGGCTGCAAGGGACCTGGCTGTGCTGCCTAGCCCAAGGAGCAGTGATTTATGTCGTGGGCTGAGAAAGAACAGGGGTTGTGTGTTCCTTCTTGGAGCCAGGCTGGGCATAGCCTGGTATGGGGGAAGTGGGGTGGGAATGTGCAGGATGGTGGAAATAGCCGCTTCCAAGGGCCTGGTGCACCGGCCGGCAAATCTTTATGTCCATAAAGCAAGCCTTCAACAGCGGGCAGAGGCCTGTCCTGGAGCCGCCAGCATGGCCTGAGGCTGTCCATGGAGGTGCGCAGGGCCCAACACAAACAGCCCGCAGAGAAAGGGGCCTTTGTGGTGAGCAGAGGGACTGCTGCTAGCCCGGAGGGAGGATGCCAGCCCTATGTGGCCAGGGAGGTGGTCGGCAGGTGTTGCTCCCAGGTCTCCCCCACATTGCTGTCCTGGGAGTTTGGGGGTCTTTATGTAGTGCTAGAGTTTGGGGACTTTGGTCTCCAGAGCCTCCCCTCTTTCCCTCCCTTCCTTCCTTCCTTCTTTCCTTCCTTCCTTCCTTCCTTCCTTCCTTCCTTCCTTCCTTCCTTCCTTCCCCCCTCCCTCCCTCCCTTCCTCCCTTCTTTCCTTCCTCCCTTCCACTTTGGTTTTGTTCTTTCATCATTTTTCTTTTAGAAGGTTTTTCTCTCTATTAATTTTGGTAATTACAAGAGTGCCATGCACTCGTTTGCCTGGTGAATCCATACAAAGCTGGAGAATGGCATAGGGATCCCCCCTATTCCAACATCAGCCCTGGGGCCCTCCCACACCTTCCCAGGTCCCAGGCTCAAACATCTTACACAACTAGGGTCTTCCTATTTTATTATTATTGTTATTATTTTTAAAGTACTAGGCCTCACCATTATAGTTGTTCTCAGCCTGGAATATTTGGAAATGTGTTAAAGCTTTTTTGTTGTTCTTTAATTGACAATGACTGGGGTGGGGAGACTGAAACTGTACTGGCATGAGGAACAGGGATGTTAAATGTCCTGCAACGTGTGGGAGAGTTTTCACAAGTTGCCTTGCCCATAATTTAGTGATACATTCACAGCCCTCAAGATAGTGGAACTATACCTAATCGATTTTTTTTTCTATTTTTATTTATTTATTTTTTTTGAGGGCAGTGTCACTGGCCCCCATCTGTGGGACCCGAACCAGGGCCGCTGGCCTCCTAAGCCAGCGCTCAACCACTGCGCCACTCGGCCGGCCCAATTTTTTTTTTTTTTTTGAGGGCAGTGTTATGGCCCCCATATGTGGGATCCGAACCAGGGCTGCTGGCATCCCAAACTAGCTCCTAACCCCCGCGTCACTCAGCTGGCCCCCTAATCGAATCTTTTTAACATGTGCATAATGCAGCAGTATGAATCTTCCAATGTTTATTCAACCATTTCTAATGTAGAGAAATGGCCATTCAGATACCTAGGGATTTTTTCCCCCACTGTTTCAAACAATATCGCAAAATCACTCCTTTTTATATCTTTTTGGTGAGTGTCCTTATTCTTATAGGAAGCTTGTCAATGTTGGGGCTGTTGGGCTAACATGTGTATTTCCTATGTTAGAAGAAAATGTCAGATTATTTTTCAAAAGGGCCATGCAACATGCTTACAATAAAGTGTAGCTGGGTATCCCCAGATATCCCCAGTACCACTGAGTATTATTGTTTGTTTTAAATTCTTGCTTATTTGGGGGTGAAAAATAGTATCTCACTGTTGTTTAAATTTGCATTTTCCTAAACTCTGATGAAGCTGAGCATCTTTTCAGATTCATATTGGCCCCTGGCTCTCCTCTTCTTAATTCCTGCTTCGTAGATACTTTGGGGAAGCCCTCCCTCATGGGGTGATGGGGAGAGCACAGCAGAAGTGCCCTTCTCATCACATCATATTGAGGGTATGTGGTACCAACTTGACTTATCACCGTTGATATTAGCCTTGCTCCATAGTCTTTGAACAGGGGCCTCACACGTTCATGGTACCTGGGGCCCTGTAACCCACACATCCTTCAGGACCTGCTGGGACAGCTACTGGGGCTCCTGCCTTCAGGAACCATCTTCTCCATTCTCCAGCACCTCAGAGTCAAGGGGACACAGGCCAGACTCTCCTGAGAACTGTGCCTATGCTTCTGGGTCACGAGATGGCAGCCCCTCTTCCTCTAGGAATCCCCAGTCTCCATGCAGAATTCTGGAGTCCCCCCTTGACTCAGGGTGGTGACACGGCGAGCCACCTTCCCACTGTGGGGCCAGGTGGAAAAAACAGCTCATCATCCACATGCTTTCCCCTCATGGGACTATCCCTCCATGCTCTGCCTGTGATTGAGTGAGGGTTGGAGTTACTGGGTGGGGTTGGTTTAGCCAGCACGGTGGGCTCTGGGGGAAGGTGTCTGGCCCCAATTAGGCTCTCTTAAAACCTGACCCCCGGCCCCCCATTGGAGCTCCTCTGCTTTGGGACCACAGGACAACTTCCTCTCACTCCCCTGTTATGCCATAAAATGAGCAAGTGAGTTCTGATGACAATGCTGGGCCCCGTTCATAGGCACCGTTGCCCGCTGCACGCAAGCCTAGGTTGGGTGCTAGAGGCAGAAGTAAAGTGGAAGCAGACAGGGCCTAGCCTCCGTGGGGCTCACAGCTTGGTGGTCTGGGATGATGAATCTGAAATAAAGCAGATAACCAATAGTCGCCACTTATAAAGAGCACCCGGGAGGTGGGGAGTGAATAGGGGGCTGCCCTACGCAGTCAGGTCAGGGGGTCCTCCCTGAGGGGACACTGAGACCAGAAGGGAAAGGAGGCAGGAAGAGTTCCAGCTCATCACCCTGCCTTGGGGGGAAGGGGGGAGGGATATCCCCAGGGTCATTGGTACCCCACCTCTTGCCAGTCTTGGCTCAGGTAGGATTCTCCCCAGGTGAGGGCCCAGCCCTCCCTGAAGCCCCCCGGCACACATTGCTACAAGTGTCTGTCTCCACAGCTGGCCAACCACCCCTGGGCAGGAAAGTATGGGCCTCAGGCCTCTCCTTCCTGATCTTCTGTTCCTTCAGCCTCGCCCTGGCCTCCCTATCACCCCACCCTGTAATTTCCCTGTCTGCTTTGTGAGCTTATTTGGGACTTACCCAGGACTGGTCTCACTCAGGGAGAGAACACAGTCCATAGCTCCCTCTCTGAAATAGGACCTCAGCCTACTCATAACCATCACCTCACTGAAGAGGCCTGTGCCATGAGGTGTGTGTGTGACAGCGCACTGGCTTGAAGGTAGGGGGCTCAGGCCTTGTCCTGGCCCTATTAGGTGACCCTGGCACATCGCTAATTCTTTCTGCACAGAGTTACATCACAGAGTTCAACCGAAGGGGACTAAGAAACCCTTGAGAAGCTCAGATGGCAAGGAACAGGGTATTGTCACCACGCTACAGAGGGGGAAACAGAAGCCATGCCTCAAAATCCTATGGTGTAGAGCCAAGAAGCCAAGCCTATAGAGTGGGACCTGTGTTCTAGTCCTATCCCTGAACCCCACTAGCCAGAAGGCTTGACCATGCAAGACTCTCAGAACCTCAGTTTCCCCATCTGTAAAACTGAGATAAAGCTCTCTTTCTCTCAGGGTTGTCCTGAGGTCAAAACGAAGATAGACAACATTAAAGGGTCCCATATAGAGCAGCTACTGGGGAAGGAGGATTCCTATCTGTAAAAGGAGACCTCAGCCTCAGCCCTGTCCAAACCTCTGAGAATATAGACCTCGTGCAACGTCAGACTGAGTTCAAAGGAGCAGATGTTGGAGATGTGTCTTCCTTGATGGCCAGGAGGAATTTGGGAGGGGCAATGTGACAGGAGGTAGACATTCTTCAACGGTATCTGTATGACAGCGGTCAATTTTTTTCCAATGTCCCTGAACCCCAGTTTCCTTATCTGTAAGTAAGAATCCTAATATCTCATTGATGCATGTATTAGCAGCTCACCAAGTTAGAAGCTATTATTATTGTTGTTATTATCAGTATTAGTTGCTTTTTATTGATGAGGGAGATGAGAAGCAGGCATATGTGTCCCCATTTTACAGAAGAGGCCCATAAGCTATAGAGGAACCTCAATGGCAAACTTGGCCCCTTTCTGCCCATTCTCCAGGCAGGAGCTGAGGGCTGCAGAGACTAGAAGGTGGGTCCAGAGAGGCCGGGGAACTAGCAGACAGGATCCAGCTTTTGCCTCTGAAATATCAGATTAGGTCATCGGGGGACAGGGTGCTCTAGGAGAGAAAAACAAGCCCAGACCGTTTCCTGGTTGGGTGCTAAAAGCCAACACCAACTCTTTTTATGCCATAAATAAATTTCTCATTTAAGTAAATATGGAATGACATGACGTTTTTTTCCTTCTGCAAAAGAAAAGAGCATTTATCCCGTCTCCAGAAACTCGTGACTTATTTCCAGCTCCTCTCTGCCATCACCCAGGGGACATGGGAGGCATTTTCTCTTCTCATCCCTGAGGGTGGGGGTGGGGAGGTGTCAGGCCAGGCATGGGTGGGCAGCACTTGGTCCACAGGCCACAGACAGGCTCTGTTCCCACAGTTCTTCTATAGATCTTTCTTAGGAACTCAGAGTGGATTTTCCCTCAGAAGCAGTAGTGTCTGTGGTTCTTTGGCTCCCAGGCTAGACCAGCAACCTGTTTTGGGGGCAGGAAGGGAAAAGCAAGGGCTTTGGAATCAGATGACCTGGTATGATCCCAGCTGTGCTATGTCCAGAGCTGCGTGACATTTTGGAAGGGACTCCACTTCTTCACAGTGACTCACTTCCCCAGTCTGTCCACACTGGGACACAATTCTACTAGGGCGTCTGGAATTTCTGCAAGTGTTGTGACAGCTTTTGTTCTCGACTATCTTTTCAAGGATATTTGTTTAGCAAACATTCTTGGAAGATAAAGATAATTTCTGGCTCTAAGACAGAGGGCAGATTTATTTGCTTCCCAGGGTCATAAAAACAATGTCTGTCTGCAGGGCAAAGTTTGGGTGAGTTTGCTAAGACCCCCCCTTATAAGATTGGGGGTTTCCTCATCTCAGGGTTTCTCAGTTGTGACACAACCCCCCCCCCGCCCCTGCAGGCATAGCATCCACCTGGGCCCACCTCCCAGTTGGCCTGTGAGACTAGGGCCAAGGGAACCGGTGTGAACATGGAGCTCATGTAGCCTGTTTTGCCTGGAGGAATAAGTCCTTTGTTTCTGTCCCAGAAGTCTCGTGTCTTCTGCCAGCATTCATGGACCTGGCAGTGCTACCTTGCAGGCAGAGTGAAATCTCAACCTCCTTACAGTTCGTGGCAGCCCATGGCCTGGCTCTAACAACCACCCTGTTGCTGGGAGGGTTGGATGCCCAACTGTGCCTAGCCCTTGGTGGGGGTTAATAAATGGTGGTTGGAACAATTTTACATCAGTGGATGGGAAGTTGGTTGTTCATAAACTACTAAGAATTCCCACCTGGGATGCCAACAGTGCAGTATGTTCTTGGCCCTGGGATTAGGAATTTCATTCTGTTTGGGGGGTCTGGGAGCTGGGACAAGCTTGCAGGACCTGGGACAAGGGCTCCAGAGGGTACAGCTTAAGTCCTTCTGGACCACCCTTTCAATTCCCTCCCCTCCTCAGAGACAGCCTCTACGATCAATTGGAAACATATCTTTCCAGACTTTCCCTATGCATAAATATATTTAAAGAGTTATAGTTTAATTTTACATAAATGATTTACACTGTATGTATTATTTTGCAATGTTCACTTTTTACTTCAAGATACATCCCAGATATCTTTCTATGTCAACCACTTATCTTTTAAGAACTACTCGATGACATTCATAATATAACTAGCCACCATTTACTTACCACTCCTCTCTAGATGGTCACGTGGTTGCCAGAGGGGAAATATGGGCCACCAAGGGCCACTGGGCCCCAGGTTCCCTAAGAACCCTCTTCTGGATGCCCTACTTTTGAAAGAGGCTCTATCAAGGGTGACATGGGACTCAAAAGCTGAGATCCCCTTGAAGGGGGAAGTTCCCCCAAGCTCAACCTAGAACCTGTCTACCAGCCCTCAAGCCTCCTAGGTTGCTGCTACCTGTCACATATTCTTATAGCCCAGGCATTGCAGACCAAACCAGTCAGGTCAGCCAGCAGGGTAAGACATTGGAGATATAGGGTAAGGCCAGCCAAGACACTAGGCCTTTGACAGAAATGTCAGCTTATGTCCCTGAGAGCCCCTGCCAGGCTTGGTGCTGGGCCTGCTGGGAACATCCACGGAAGGCACAGCTTGCTGAGGTCAGGCTAGCAGAAGGATGTGACATCCAACATAACAAGCAGATCAGAATTAACAGTTAGTTAACTACTTACTGGGTGCTAATGTGCCGGGCTCTGTGCTAAGCTCTCTATCCCATTTCTTCTATCCTCACAACAACCCTGTGAGGTAGGTATTATTGCAACCTGCATTTTACAGGTGAGGAAACAGGCTCAGAGAGGTTATAGAACTTAGTCCCACAACTAATAAATGATGCATATGGGACACAAACCCAGTCCTGTCTCTCTGGCCTCCTGCTACCAAATAGTTCTTAACCTTTAGAATCATGGACCTCTTTGAGGTTCTAATGAAAGCCCTGAGGCTTCTAATCAGAAAGTGCCTGCAGTACAAACACACAACCCACCCACCGAGTAGGGCCCACTTCTTGGGTGTGCGGTGTGTGTAGTCACAGGGGCCTGTGCTCAGAAGGGACCTGGGCTTGGTGTAATGTACTCTTGTTGCCATCATGAAAGTATTGATGCTTTTAGAACAACGGGTCCCACATTTTCAATTTGCACTGGGCCCTGTCAATCATTCTTGCCTTGGCCTGTACTTTACACACACAAACATACATGCACACCACAATTTTGCAAATGACTTTAGATGTGCAGGAATCTCATGAGTTCACTCAAAGTCTCAAAAAAGACCCATTTTGCTTTCCTCTGCTTCCTGGAAAGCTATATGTGTATGCATGTGTGTGCGTTTGCAGGTGTGCATTATGTACATGTGCATGTGTATGTATGTGGCAAGTTGTCAGATGGAACCGTGTGCCTGAGCAGGGAGCTGGCCCAGCGAGCAGAGGAAGAGGTGGTGAGGATGACATTTTGGATCTCCACACCGCCTGTGACAGCAACTGTTTCGCCTCGGAGAAAGGAAACCCAGTATTGGTAATAAACAGCCCTGGTTCTAAACCCATGTCCTTAAAACCCTGCCACTTCCAGGGGCTAGACAAGGAGCCTTTGTCCAGTATGGCAGCCTCAGGGCAAACATGGGAAGCTGACCAGCAGCAGACGCTCATGCTTGCTGTCTGGGGTAGGGCTGTCTAAGTCAGGCTTGGCGTTTTGCTCAGAACACTGCCGCTTGTGGCCAGCTGGACGGCTCTCTGTGCCCAGCCCTGACAGCGGAGGCTCCTGGGCCAGGGGTGGACACTAAGGTGGCCCTACACATCCCTGAGGATGAAGAAGGCACAGGGGCCTCCGCAGTCAGGAGGGGGCTGCTGAGGAGGCCCTTCATACAATCCCTACTCTGATCAGTATCACACTGGGCAAGCGGCCAAACTTCTCTGTGACTCAGTTTCCCTATCTGTGAAATGGGGATAATAATAATAATCCCTGCCCCTGAGGTTATGGTGAGTATTGAATTTAGTTGATGTCCTTCCAACAAAGAATAATAGATGGTAACTGTTGTTGTTATTATTGTTGTTATTATTATTATTATTATTATTAAAAACTGGACCAGAGGACAGGGCTTAAAGCATAACACCTGTACTTTTAGTTTTGGGTTTATTTTTATTTTTTTCCAGTTAAAGCCCCATATGAGATATTGAGGAGGAAGGTTCTGTTGCTACTAACCTTGGGGAACTAGGGCTGGGATGGAAAGTGCCCTGAGAAGAGATATGGGGCTGGGAGAGGATCATCCTTCAGGATATGGGTCCTGAGAGCCCAGAAAGGACCTGGGCGAGCCCAGAGGTCTGTGGCTGAGGCTGTCTGCAGAGGGTGGGTTTGGGCAGGAGGGGTTTATTTTCTTTTTAATAACAATAACAAAGGGCTGTTTCTGTCTTTGAGGGTGACAGATTCCTGGGTTCCTGGCCTTGCAGCCTAGCCTCCCTCTGGGCCAAGTCACATGGAGGCTGCCCAGGGTAGAGGCATGAGCAGCCACCTGCCTCAGAGCAGGGCAGAGTGTCTGGGGAGGGGCACAAGAGGCTGAGGAGACTGGAAGGAGGGTCCCACACTGGGACCCCAGGGGCTCACAGACTCCACCTGCCCTGGAGCTCAGGACCTGGGCAGGGCTGTCATTTAGTCACCACTGCCCATCCTCTCCCCCAGGCTGCCAGAGGAGATGGGATTTTAAAGTTTATCCCTGCCATAAGTATAAACGAACATTTTGAAGCTTTCTACCTGCCAAGCTTTCTTCTAAGCTCTTTGCCTGCATTATCTCATTAAACATTCACACACACCCCAAGAGTTCTTACAGACGAGGAAACTGACGTGAAGAAAGGGACAGTAATAAGACTTCAGTTGGACATATTTATGTAGTCTATTTCTGGGTTCTCTATTCTGTTCCATTGATCTATGAATCTCTCCCTTTGTGACAACATCACATAGTCTTTATTACTGTAGCTATAGAAGAAGACCTTATATTGGGTCGAGTAATTCTTCCCACTATTCTAGTTGAGATTGCTTTAGCTATTCTAGGAGCAGTGTCTTTGCATATAAATTTTAGAATGATTTTGGCTACATCTACAAAAGAATCTAATTAGGATGTTAATAGGAATTGGGAGCATATAGGTCAGTTTGGGGAGAACTGACATCTTTGCTATGTTGAGTCTTCCAATCCATGAAAATGGCAAGTTTCCCCATTTATTTGGGTCTTTGATTTCTTTCATCAGGATTTTGTGGTTTTCAACATAGAGATCCTATATGTGTTTAGTTAAGTGAATACCTATTTGATTTTTTTGAAGCTATTATAAATGGCATTAAGTTTTTAATTTGTTTCTGCATGCTCATTGTTAGTATATAGAAATGCAATTGATTTTTGGGTTGCTGTTGTATCCTGCAAACTTGTTGAACTCATATATGATGGAATACTACACAACCGTTAAAATGATGTCTATATTCCCTCTCTGTTTGCTCCATTCAGGGTTAAACAGCTGTGTCCCACAGAGGTTTATCTATTCTATTAAGTTCAATGATACATTTTTCACTTTAAAGATATAAAACTATTTTTTCATTTTTCACTGTTCTTGTCTCATTTCTTCCTACTTAGGCTTCATAAATATTTATTCTTTTTTTTTTTTTTTTGAAGATTTTATTGGGGAATTGGGGGAGGGGAATAACATTGGGGAACTAGGGAAGGGGAATAGACAAGTTGCTCTCCTTTTGTTTTTCAGTCTAGTTGTGGAGGACATTGCTTCACTGGCCCATGTTGGTATCATCATTGCGCTCTTCTCGGGTGAGGCAGATCGGTCGCCGGCCTCTGGACGGCCACTCACAGCGGCTCTTGGCAGCTCACACTGGCTGCTGGCCACTCACTGTAGCCTATGGCAGCCCACTGCAGCAGGGGCTGCAGCTATGCCGTCCTGGGGACTCACAGAAGCCCAGCTCCAGGTGGAGCCGTTGTTCACCATCTTAGCTGTAGAGGGCAGTGTCACTGGCCCTCACATGTGGGATCCAAACCGGGGCCACTGGCGTCCCAAGCCAGCTCTTAACCAACACACCACTTGGCCAGCCCAATATTTATTCTTTTTAAAAAAAAACTGATTTCTGTATTGATCTCTAGGGAGCCTAAACATTCCTCTTTAAAGAATGTTTCAGATTCATCTGCCGTGAATTCACTTTTCATTGTTGAGTTTGTCCGTTTTCTTAGTGTTGAATTTCATCATTTGATTTGGAATGTTTGTTTCCAGGCCAGTTGCAAGTGGCTGGTTGATTCATGTTCTGTTTACTTTTTCTTTCCCTCCTGCTCACCATGCCTGTCTGGGGCTTTGCCCTCTGAGCCCACCATCCAGGTTTTATGTGTTATCTTGGGGCATCTGCTCCGTGTTCATACTGGGGAAAAACAGGCACAGCTTCCTGAGCAGAGGGGCTGCCCTGGGTCCCTGGGGAGAACTCACACCTGTGTCAGGCTGCTTCCTGTTCCCCGGAAAGCTTCTCACCAGCTGTGGGGGCTTCCTACCTTGAGTCCATGGCTTCTGCCCTTCTCACAGCTGGGATTTTCATTCCATTTCTTCACCACAAAAATGTTTATTATGTTTTTGATTGTGACCCTGTCTTTTTGGCAAAGGGAAGGAGAAGCTTTTTAATTTTTTAAAAAATATTTTGTCTAGTATTACTATATTCCTGGAACCATAGGGCCCTCAAAGTACGAATGTTAAAGCTAACTTGGCCAGAAGGCTTCCCTGCCTCCTCATTGCCTGCATTTTATATATGGTGAAATTGAGGTTCCGAGAAGCAAAGGGACTGTCCTAGGGAGCTCTATGGGCCCAGTTATAAAATGACAGGGTATGACTATATTAATACCTATGCTAATACCCAGACTCTAAACTCTTTTGATGGTTTTCTTCCCACCTGACCAAAGGGGAATCCAGCACCAATCCAACAGGAGAATCCCCGGGGAAGGCTACAGGCAAAGATGAAGATTTAAGAAAATAAAGATGGAGGGCCGGCCGAGTGGTGCGGTGGTTAAGCGCTGGCTTGGGAAGCCAGCGGCCCCGGTTCGGGTCCCACATATGAGGGCCAGTGACACTGCCCTCAAAAAAAACAACAACAAAAAACAAGAAAGAAAATAAAGATGGGGTCTGTGAGCCATGGAGCTGGGAGAGGTGAGGGGTAAGAACCTGGGGCGAAGGCAAGAAGTTATGTGAATTCTCACATACACACACGGTTCCATTTCCAGCTTACTATCAGGTGTAAGGAGGTGGAGTCTGTCAGCTGTCATACTTTCCAGGTCAAGGTCAGTTGCATCGCCCACCCATGCTGTTGGGGCCAGCTCACCATCCCGGTTGATAAAGATGGGACAGTCAGAGATGCCTTCCTTCTAGACCAGGCTTGTGGGGGAGGCCACGAGAGAGGAGACCCCCACAGTTCTAAGAACACCGCATCCCATTAGGGTGGAACGAGTAGGGAGGGAGAGGAATTTTAATTTCTCAAAGGTTTTCAACATCCTTGTTGAAGATTTTAAATGATTTTCGTGTTCACTGAGTAAGGACAAGTGTAAGGGTGGTTTCATGAGGAATGATTCCTGCCTTTGGGGAGCAGACAAGATGAATAAAATTCATTCTCATCATCATCATGGCTCTGAATGATGTATAGACCTTCCCTCTCAGAGGAAGTAATTATCACCTTGGATAGAGAGTTAAAATTAGACAGGTGGGTTCAAGTTATTTTATTTACTAGCTATGTGTGACCTTGAGGAAATATTATGGGCTAAATTGTGTCCCCCCACCCCAAACTCATGTGCCACCTTATTTGAAAATGGGGTTGTTGCAGATGAAATGAATTAAGATGAGGTCATGCTGGGGCAGGGTGGGTCTCTAATCCAATCTGACTGGTGTTCTTATAAAAAGGGGAAACTTGGACACAGACACGCATGTCGGGAGAACATCACGGGAGGCTGAAGACAGAGATTGGGGTGATGCTGCTACAAGCCCAGGAGCAGCAAGGATGGCAGCACACCACCAGAAACCAGGAGACAGGCCTGGCACAGATTATCCTCCACAGCCCTGCCGATGCCTTCATCTCAGACTTCTGGCCTCCAGACAATGGGACAATAAATGTCTGTTGTTTCAGCCACACAGGTGTGTTCCTTTGTTACAACAGCCCCAGCAAATTAAAACAGCGAATTACCTCACCTCTCTGTCTCAGTTTTTCTTGTCTGTAAAATTGGGGTAATAATAGAACCTACTCGTTGCAGAGATAGTGATGGTCACCAGATATTCTACTTGTTTCCCTACATTTCCTGTCTAGCCCCCTCCCCCTGAATTTGGTAGGTGCCATGTGACTAGCACTGGTCAATGGCCTGTGTGCTGAAGTGACATGAGTCACTTCTGGGCAAAGCATGAAAGAGCCAGCACATGACACCCCGGCTGTCTTTCCCTCTGCCTCAGCATGAAGGTGGCCTTCTGTTCAGTTAGTTGAGTCACCAGATCCAGAGTGACTGGCTTGCTGGGTCACTGCGTGAAGACACGTTGCCCTGGGGAATCTCATGGGCCTATAGCAGACTTTGTATGAATGGAAATAGACCTTTCTTATGTTAGGAAATTTGGGGATTTGGGGATTGTTTGTTACCACAGCATAACCTAGCCTATGCTGACCAACACATGACCACTAGGATTGTTGTGGGGATTAAATAGGTCAATATGTGTAAAGCAACTGGAGAAGTGCCTGGTGTATGTAGTAAGGACTCCGTAAGTTAGTAAGTAATATACAGTAAGTCCACTTTCGTCTCATTGTGTGAACTGGAGGCAGGGTGCTTCACCTCGCTAAGCCTCTATTTCCTCATTTTTCTAAATACAAGATCCATGACAGCATGTACTGTGGAGCTGTTGTAGGGATTAAATAAGAAACTGCTTCTAAATGCTTGACCCGGGCGACGCAGAGCATGTTTCTTCTCCACCTTCTGCGCTTCGTTACTGAGGAGTCATGTGCTTGCCGGCCTGACTCTCTTTGAGGCTCTGCTGAGCAGGGCTTGGACAGAGTCCACTGACCCTTCCCCTCCTGATGTGGAAGGTGTTGGGCCCCATTTTGTGGTGAAGTCATTGTTCCAAGCATCTGTTCTTTGTTTTGTAAATCTTCCCACAGCGGGCTGGAGGCCCAAAGCTCCCCCTCTGCCAGGCCTCACTAGACAGGCTGCCCTTCCCAGAGCTGCCTGCGGGGCAGGGGATGTGGGCTCACAAGCCCTAGGCTTTTGCATGGATCAAGGCCAGCCAGCTTTTCTTGTGCTCATTCATAAGAAAGGCAAGACATAGGGGATCTCTGCGCCTCTTGCAAGGAGAGGGAATGTTTCTCTCAGAACAAAGGGAAGAAGGAGACCCTTAAGACACCTGTGAACCTGCAAACTGAGAGCTAAGAGCTGTAACAATTGGCCGATGCCCCACAGCCCAGACAGAGCGAGGCACAAAGCAGGAACATGCAGGAAATGGCCCCTGCGAAGCTGTAGGCGGGCCAAATCACAGGAAGATGTCAAGATTTCTCTCTGATGTAAGAAAGGAATAGGAGTTAGATAAGGCCATGATTGAGAACAGCTGGGTTTTAGTAAGTACTTAACTGATAACTGGATGTTTGTACTTATTTTTATAGTGTGCTCTTGTAGTAGATCTCACCTTAATAGGCCCTGGAAGTGTTAGCAGTGGTTCTCCAAGGACCCCTGGCACTTGTACATAACGATGTCCAGACCCCACTCCAGACCAATTGAATTCATTTCTGAGTTCAGGGGGAGGGCAGTGGCTCTCAAAGTATGGACCAGGGACCAGCGGCACATGTTAAAATGCAAATTCTCAGGCTCCACCCCTAACTACCAAATCAGAAACTCTGGGGTGGGGCTCAGAAATCTCTGTTTCAACAAATCTTCCAGGAGATTCTGAGGCACAGTTTGAGAACCAGTGAGTGATTCTAATGTGTGTCCAAAGTTGAAAACCACCGGGCTAGTTTAGGAAGTTCTTTTTTTTCTTTTTAAATAAGAGTAAAATAGATAGTGTTGAGTTTAGTGGCTTCTTCAGCAGTGGCTTATCTCTTCCTGATGAAGCTCAGGGTTGAGGACAAGGGCAGCTGGCTGTACTTCTGCAGGGGGAAGGAGACAGTGACCTTCCCATTCCTTGAATATCTTCTACATACGTAGAGGACAAGACAAAAATCATTGTGACACTATCTCTGCCCACTCTGTTCTATTTATTACCAACACCGGTAACAGCAGAAGCCAGCCCAAAGCCTGCTCAGGGCATTCTGACAAACTGTATTTTGAGACTTTACTGAAATGCAAGGACGTCAAGCACAGGCTCCCTTAGCTGTGTCTTAGTGAGTTCCACGTAAGCCAAGTTCACGCCCTACAAGCATAAAGCCTTTTTCTTGGGTTTTGGCACATTCTTCACAATCTTAATCCTGGCGGAATTAATTTCTTATTTTGCAGTAACAGAATAGTTGTGGGAAGTGGGTGGAGTGGGAATTTCTAGGAATCACAGCTTTTTTTTTTTTTCCTCCCTCACTTCTTTCTCTCCTTTTCTATCTAATTTCCTGTCTGCCTTCCCTGATGCTCTGTCCAGCAACAGTTACTCAGCTTAGTCTTGAGTCACCCAAATTTAACACCTGTGTTGGTGTTTTCAAGCAGAGGAGACTGCAGCATCGTTGGTGATTAAACCACCTGGAGGATGGAGTCTGGCTAGAATTCCATAACCCTCTACTTTCCTCATCCCTATGTGGGTCGGTGTCTTTGTGGCTATCTCTGTGTAGGGGAGAGCTGTTAGAGGAGAGCTCTACAGATACCTTGAACCACCAGAGAGACAAGCAAGTGGGTCCGAGAGCCAATTAAGCCTGAAATGACAAAACTGAAGCTGTCTTACTTCGGGCACACCATGAGAAGGCAGCGTTCTTTGGAAAAGACAATAATGCTGGGAAAATAGAAGGCAGCAGGAGAAGAGGAAGACCAAATATAAGATGGACTGACTCCATAAAAGAAGTCATAGGCAGGAGTCTCCAGGAGCTGAGCAGGACTGTGAGGACAGGACATGGTGGACAGCACTCATTCAGAGGTCACCAGGAGTCAGAGCTGACTCAATGGCTTTTAACAACTGAATAGGGGAAACAACTACAATGGCCCTCAATCTTCTTTTTCTCCCGTATCTGAAGAAGTCTGTGGCCCAAACGAGGCAACTCCTGCCTAGTGAGAGGGTAGAAATCCAGGGCAGGTGGATGCTTTTCAGAGGCTGCTGTTGGCCACAATGGGCACGTCTCTCTCTGGCCCATCCCTCTCGATTTCTGAACATGGCAGTCATGTGTACTTGCTTCTCCCCCCTCAAAGCACCATAGTCCTTACGAAGTTATCAACTGCCCTCTTCTTTTCCTATCTGTCTCTGCCTCTTAGGGCTCCTGCCAGCAACACTGTGGGGTTTCCCTTTGACTTCTTCCAAGTCCATTGGGCTAAAGGGGATGTCTTGGATTTATTAAAATCTGCCCCATGTTGGGGACAGATGCTTCACAGCCAATGAGGTGGTCAGCACGAAGAGAAGAAACAAACAGGCAACACAAGGAGGTCCAGAAGTGAAGGACAGTCTTTCTGGGCCTCCCTGAAAAGCCTCCTTTCTTGGTGCAGGCTCTGTTCCATCTGTCCTCCCAAATGAAACATTTGCTTATGCATTTTTGTAAACTTCCATGTCTCACTCTGGGGCCAGCAGACCAGTGTTTGCTGGGCTGTTCCTTCCAAGTCCTCTCTGTGGACAGAGGCGAGGAGAACAGAACACTGGGTCCTGGCAAGCATGAGCTGAAGGCCTTGAGGAAGCCACAGAATGAGCGCTAGCGTGGCTGGGGCAGCGTGGGCAGCGATGGCTTTCCGGCTAGGCGGGCAGAGGATGTGGGCAAACACTCCGGCTTTTCTCCATCCTAGTTGCAAGGGTTATATTAATAATCATCACAATGATTAGTCACAGTAATTGATGATAAATCACTGTGAGCTATGGTACTGGGAACTTCATGTTTATCATCCCCTCCAGGGCCTCCCCACTAGCCCTGAGCCTGGACTTTGGTGCTAGTGTTATCCCCATGTGTACCTGAAGACTGAACTTCAGAGAAGTTTCTGTGAATGAAGGATGGAATTGGGATTGGAAGTTCCAGAGGCTACCCTCTTAAATGCTATGTGACAGATGCAAGGAATACATGTTTGTTAAAGAAATAGTTAAGCATTCAGGTAAGTAATTTATGGTCAACAGTTTCGTTTATCTCTTTCCAATCACTTCTCCATGCAAATATATTCACATTATAGAGAATACTTTGTTTTATATAAATGGTGTCATACAGTACTTGTTTTATAGACCACTTTTGTCATCTAATATATCTTTTTTTTTTAAATTTTATTTTATTTTATTAGTTTCAGGTATACAACACAGTGCAATAGTTATACTCTTTAGCCCCCAAAGTGAAAACCCCCCTCCCCCAGTTCGCCACCCCACTCCCCCCCCATATCATACATATCCATCACAACTCCCCTGACTCCCCTCCACAGTATACTCCACATCCCGTGACCATCCACATATTCAGTTGCAGTTGGCATACAATACTATACAACATCAGCTTCAGGTGTACAGTGCAGTGATCAAGCCTCTACTCCATCCATGAAGTGGTCTCCCTAACAAGACGTGACTATCTGACACGCCACTAAATTTTTACAACATTATTATATTCCCCGAACTGTGTTTCATATCCCTGTGGCAATATTGTAGATGTCTATTTATGCTGTCTAATCCCTTCCCCTTGCCCCCATCCCCACCCCGCTCCCAACTAGCAACCCTCAGTTTTTCCTCTACATCTACGAGTCTGTTTACTTTGATCGTTCACTCAGCTCTTCAGACTCCACACACAAGTGAGATCACATGGTACCTGTCCTTCTCCGACTGACTTATTTCTCGCAACATAATAGTCTCTTCACAACATTATCAATTACATTCCCAGAACTGCCCCCATATCCCTGCAGCAACATTGTAGTCACCCACCTATGCTGTCCAAAACCTTCCCCCTCTCCCTCATCCCCACTCCCTCCCAGCCAGCAACCATCAGTTTTTCCTTTATATATGCTTGATATGATTTCAATCTTCTTAAATTGTCTCTCTGGGTTAGCTTGTTTACCCCTTTCTTTTGTTTAAAAAAGCCCTTTTAACATTTCTTGCAATGCTGGCTTGGTGGTAATGAATTCCTTAAGCTTCTTCTTTTCTGAGAAGCTCTTTATTTCTCCTTCAATTTTAAGTGATAGCCGTGCTGGGTAGAGCAATCTTGGTTGTAGGCCTTTATTTTGTGTCACTTTGAGTATCTCCTGCCACTCCCTTCTGGCCTGCAGAGTTTCTGTAGACAAGTCAACTGTTAGTCTAACAGGAGTTCCTTTGTATGTAACCTGCTGTCTTTCTCTTGCAGCCTCTAGGATTCTGTCTCTGTCTTTAACCTTTGCCATTTTCACTATGATGTGTCTTGGTGTGGGCCTGTTTGGGTTCAGCTTGTTTGGAACCCTCTGCACTTCCTGGGCATGTATGTTGATTTCCTTCACCAGGGTAGGGAAGTTTTCAGTCATTATTTTTTCAAATACCTTTCGACCCCTTGCTTCTTCTCTTCTCCTTCTGGTATCCCTATGATTCGAAGGTGGTTGCACTTTTTTTTTTTTTTAGCTGAGCCATCCTGCCACCTGTTGGCAGCTCAATGGCAACTCAGCTCGGGCTGGCCTCGAACAGCTGTTGCTCAGAGCGCAGCTCGCACTCTTGAGCGAGCCCTTAACCAACTGAGCCACTCGGCCGGCCTTTTTTCATTGTTTTTTATTCTTTGGTCTTTTTGCTGTGCCAACTGGGTAAGTTCTGCTATTTTATCTTCCAAATCGCTGATCCGCTCCTCTGCTTCATCTACTCTACTGGTGATTCCTTCGAGTGTGTTCTTCATTTCAGTTATTGTATTGTTTAGTTCTAACAGGTTGTTTTTCATGGTTTCCCTATCCTTGTTTATGTCCTTGCTAAGTTCCTTAAACATTCTTATCAGTGTTCTAAACTATGTCTCTGAAAGGTTGGATCCCTCTGTTTCATTTGGTTCCATTTCTGGAGGTTTCTTCTGATCTTTTACTTGTGACATGTTTCTTTGTTTCCCCATTCTGGCTGTCACTCTGGGATTGCTTTGATGTATTAGATAGATCACCTGGAGAGCCCTGGCTGGATCACACAGGCACACAGCTCACGGCCCAACACTCCCAGGAAAACTCCCAGTCTCAGCCTGTACCAATCAGCCGCTCGCAGATCAGGCCGAGCAGCCCGACAACCAATCACCAGCCTGGCAACTCTGCAAGCGGGGTGCAGAGAGCAGAGACCTGAGGCGGCTCCCGCACTCCCCGGGTCTCAGTGAGCAGCCGTTGGAGCCGGAGGGCACCCGCCCTGCGTTTCCCTGGCAACGCAGTATAAGCTGGGCGGAGGGTGGGGATCCAAGGCCTCAGGCGCACGCGCGCACACACACACGCACTTCTGCGCCAATTCCACCAGAGTGATTAGGTCTCGGACCTGATCCTTCGTGGGAGGGCTCAAGCCCGACAAAATGGCATCCTCCCTACACCACTCGCGTGCAAGCTCCGCACCACGGGAACAATAGTCTAAAAACCTCCAGCCTTTGCATCAAAGGTGCTCAGTTCAGTCTGTCCCCGCAGGCCCCTGGGTCCGATTCACACAGCCACTCCCTCCACCAGGAACCAGGTAAGTGCTCACCGGCGAGCAAGCCCGGGCGCCGGCCCCACTGATTCTCCAGCCGCTTTTAGCCTCACCGAGCTGAGCAATGCGAGTCCTTACTAATTTACTGCCAGCTATCTTGGAACTCCTCTTCCCAGCAAAGGAGCTCTGGGCTGGTGAGCTTGGAGTGCGGCCGGAGGGTCTCTCCCCCAACTGGAGAAGCCTCCCCACAGCTGGGACCTCCCTCACAGGATTTGCCCTCTCTCGTCTCCGCCCGTCCTACCAGACCCGAGGCGGCTTCCTCTTTAAGTTCTTCGTTTAGTGGTTCTGTTTCTCCAGTGTTCCGGGGACCTCCAGGGTTGAATGCTGTATAATTTGCTTGTAATTTTGGTGTGATCCTGGGAGGCAGTTAGAACAGCGTCTGTCTATTGCGCCATTTTACCGGAAGTCCGTCATCTAATGTATCTTAAATGTTGTTAACTGTCATAAAAAGTCTTCTGCATGATCATTTTAATGGCTGCAAACCAACCTATCACATATATAACTATAATTTATTTGACCAATCCCCTATTATTCAACCCTTAAGTGGTTTTCTGGTTTTTTACTATTATAAACAATGTTTAATGTTTAAGAACATTAAATCTTAGCATTCAGCCACAGTTATTTCCTTAGGATAAATTCTTATACTGGACTTCCTGGATGAAAGAGTATGAAAAACTTTATAAAGCATTTGACACATGCTATCAAACTTTCCACCAAAAGTCTCTCATCAGATGAATGGATATTTCTCCACACTTTCACCAGCATTGTGTTTTACTATTTTTAAAAAACGGTTGCCAATTTAAGAGGTCATTGTTGTTTTGGTTTGTGTTTCTTGGTTCTGTGCTGAGTTTGAGTTTTGTTCCTGTTTATTGTGGTCTGATATCTGGAGGGTGATAGGAGATCTTTCCTCCAGGAGCTCCGCACATGATGATTCCCTGCCTCATTTCCGTACCACTGCCATTGAAAGCCACATTCTAAAGAGAGTCTCAGGTCCTGCTGCCTCTTTCTTGGCCACTGTTCATGGAAGCAGGCAACATCTGCAAGGATTGCCCATGATCCCAGAGAATCGGGGCTGACAAATAAGTGCCTTTTTTTTGTCCTGTCACCAAAGAGAGGGATGAAGGCGCCCAAGGCCTTGAGTACATGATATCCCCACAGTGTCTTGTACAGCAGTTCTGAGGCCGAGCTCTGGTGGCAGGAAGACCTGGGTTTGCTACCTGGATCTGCCCTCGCTCTACCTCTCCCAGCCTTAGTTTCCTCATCAGATAATCAAGTGCATTGATTATCACCCATTTTACAGGGTTGGGAGGATCATCCATTGAGATGATACATGGAAGGCAGTGGGTACAGTGCCTAGCAGATAGTACATGCTCAATAAATCATCATCATTATGATCTTTAATCAATTGTGAGTATCTGGAGGGTTGTAAGAGAAGTATTTGGAGTAAGAAACAGTATTACAAATATATACTTGCTTAAAAGGTTCATGGGTACACAACCAATCTTGTAATTTCTGGGAAGCAAAGCCATTAGAACCCCACTTTACTCTTTAGTCCCTCCTCTGACCAGGCTCTTCACAAAATAGTTAATTTTTATGAGAACTTACTATATGTCAGGCTCCTTACACATATTAGTCTATTTAAGCCTTACAACAATCCCATGGGATAGGTATCATTTGTATCCCCATTTTACAGATGAGGAAACTATGACACAGACAGGTTGAGTACTTGCCTGAGGTCACACAGCGAGGAAGTGAGAAGAGCCCAGGTTTGAGAACAGGCAGGTTGGTTCCAGATTCCACACTCTTATCCTTCACATTATGCAAATTCTGACATTTGCAAAGATTGCAGTATCTCTATGTATTTAAGAAAAAAATGCCCAATCTTACTTAAATTCTGTTTCAGTTTACCTTCAAAGAGGTGCCATGTGGCACTGTCAGAGTTCTGCCACCAGCTCCCAGGGCAAGCATTGAATTCCCTTCAGCCTCTGAGACAAGATGCAAAGGCGTGGACCCTGAGCTGTCCGGGACCTCCCGTTTTATGCCTCTGGACTAGATCCTGTCCAGGGGATTTCAGTGACTAGGAGTTCTGGCAGGAACTTCCAGTGAGCCGTCTCCTGCTGTAATGTCTTCAGGACTCTACCCTGCTCCTATGGCCCCACGACTGCAGGGCTCTCCTGGGGCAATGGTGAGAAGCCAGCGAGCTGGCCACAGGACTAGGGTCTGGTCACCCTGCATCTATGTCCAGTATAAAGTACACTACAGTGGAGGTCCTGAACCTCTTGAGCCCACTGATAAAGCTCCCTCAGGAAGCTTTGCTGCAGATGTGCACTGAGTAACTTCACACTGTCAAGGGCAGAAAGGAGCTGGTAAGTTACACTTGAACCAGTGAGGCCCAAACCACTTCAAACTGGACAATTTCATCAGCCATATGCAAGGAGGGACTGGCCCAGATGTGGGGTGTGATGGTGGGTTTTATTTTTCCCTGACTAGGGATTTATTGGTACAGAGGATAACAAATGAAACCACCTTATAATCATTCATGAATTTATTTTCTTGGGACGTATACGAGTAAGTAATAACAGTGGGTCTGCCTGGAGTGTGACGTGGGAGGCCTGTTACTGGGCAGACAGGGTCTCTGCTCTTCGTTTCCATGCCCTGCAGCCTGGTGTGGGGTCTGACATCCTGCAGGCACATGGCCAACCTTTGCCGGGCTGAACTGTTCTGCTACTTTCTATCTCAGCGAGTTCCTTGAACCTTGTTGAGCCTCAGTTCCTTTGCAAAATGGGGAAATAATTTCCACCCAGTTGAGAGGAGTTCTGAGGGTTCAGGAAAAGATCATGTGCCCACCATAAGGCCTGCGTCACAGTAGGTACTCAAGAAATGATTATTCAATAAAAAGGGGGCCAAAAGATGGAAACAACCCAAGTGTCCATCAGCGGATGACTGGATAAACAAAATGTGGTATATTCCTGAATGGAATATTACTCAGCCTTAACAAGGAATGAAATTCTGATGCATCCTACAACATGGATGAACACTGAAAACCTCATGCTGAGTGAAAGAAGCCAGGCACAGAAAGACAAATATTGTCTGATTCCATTTATGTGAAATGTTCAGAATAGGTACATCCATAGAGACAGAAAGCAGATTAGTGGTTGCCAGGGCACATGGGGGTTTCCTTTTGGGGTTGTGGAAATGTCCTGAAACTAGATAGTGATGACATGGTTGCACACTATGAATGCACTAAGGGTCGCTAATAGTAAATTTTATGTCATGTGTATTTTACCACATACACATACACACACACACACACACACACACACACACAATGGAAGTGCTTTTTCCAAGCGCTTCTTCAATTTCATCACCATTCATTCATTTATGCATTCACCCACTACCTGTGCTGTGTCAGGCACAGTGAGAGTCACTGTGAATGCTGGAGGCTTTCACTGAGGCCAAGGCATCCAGGAAAGGGAAAGAGGAAGGCACACCATCTAGACGTGAAATGTCAGGAGCATTTCCCTGTAATGGGCTCCTTGGAGTTCTCCTTCCATGGGCAAGACTTGACACATGTTTTCCCAACTGTTCCTCTGCTCCCCTGCCAAGCGAGACATGAGTCAGGAAGCGGTGGGCTCTGGGCCAAGTGTGAACACACCTCTATTTAGGGCCAGCCAGGCCCCTCCGAGGCCAGGGCCGGGGGGGGGGCGGGGGAAAGCCCTGCTCATCCAGCAATGTTTTGAATGAATTGATTTAAACCCAGGTCTTCTGAGTTCTCAAGTGTCAGTCCCTCCACTCCTCCAGACAGAAGGCAGAGGGCATTTTTTCCTGGAAGGGAAATTGCTGGAAGAAATCAACATCAAGCCAAGGGAACGAGGATCTGCAAACACAGAAATGGAATTAATGAAAACTTCCAAAAGGAAAATGAAGATTAACCCCTACGCAGTCATCCAAACGCTGGGAGGTACTCTGTGAGGCATGGCAGCTTCTGGAGGTACTCTATGGGGCATGGAGCATCTGTCCCTCAAAGCTAAGTTTTGGTTTTCAGGGTTCGTCTGGTAGGGGGCAGCCGGACTGCCTGAGGCAGATGCTGAGGGACTCATTCTGTTTGGCCCTAGGTTTTATTATAAGCTTTTTGTGGACCTCCATTCAAGCCTTCAAAATAGTTATTGATTCACTGATTAACTGAGAGGCTCCCAGAAGAGGCTGAACATGGGGTGAAGGGTCTCTGACTGACCACCTTCAAATACAAGCGGCCACTGTTTTTACAAGGCTCCCCATGAGCCAGGCACATGGCATACATGCCCGCCCTTCACAGTGATATTATCCCCCTTTTACACATGAGCAACCCAAGGCTCAGAGAGGGCAATTCACTGGCCTAATCTACAGCCAGGACACACCGCAGCTTTTCCAGTCGGGAGGAGCGCAGGCTGGGGGTGACTTGGAAAAGCTGCATTTAGGGCAAAGTTCAGGATTGTTCTGTATCACCCCAAAGGGAAGCCGTTGGTTCTAGGCTTGTGCCTCCACGGCATTTACACAGCCTGCGGGGTCTCGACAGATCAAAGTGGGAGACTTGCTGCAAAAGATGGGACAGAAGGGTCGATAAGGGTGAAGGACACGGATTCACATCCTGACACTGCTGGTCATGTCAGCTCTCTGTGCCTCACTCTTCTCATCTGTAAAATGGGAATGGGTTGTGATTGATCAGCCCAGGCCACTCTGCTTCACTCTGCCTTTCAACAGCTCCCTATAGCTCTCAGGATCAAATCTAGTCTCTTCCTAGCATGACTCCTGCACATTCAGGCCCTAGCTCTTCTTTCCGGACTCTCAGCTCATCACTGCCTCAGCCACAGCAAATTGTTTCTTGGTCCTCAAACTTTATAAGTCCTCTTCATCCTTTAGGCCTCTGCACACCTGGTCTCCTCAGTCATTCTGTTGAGCTTTCCTTGGGTGGGTGAGAACAGGGTAGCATTTGAACCCAGGCACTGGAGATTGCCACGCTGATCATTGCAAGAGCATGCCCACAGGGCCTGCTGTGCCCCCCAGGTGAGCATCCCTGCTCTGTGCATCAGAGCCGAAAGTTGAAAGGTTTCTAGGGAGGATGGCTCTGGTATGGAATGGATGCAAACCTGGCCTCGTCCACCCTTCAGGTGGGCACAGTCACCTGTCCTCTTCTTCACTGCTTATTCAGTAGCTACTCTGGGGTAAGGGTGGGCAAAAGAGATCCAGGTGGGTGTGGTGGGAGATGGCAGTGGAGTAGTTGAGTTCCAGGGTGTTCTGACCAGACCAACCTAGGTTTCCAGGCTAATGACCTTATTCCCAGTCTAAGCGTGAAGGTAGCCCGGGCTGAGCACTGTCGGGAAAGCCAACCCAGACCCCAGCACGGCACCGGGGCTCTAAGCTGGGGGTTGAAGGGGCTGGGCTGCTATAGTGACGAATGGACTGTTGGCCTGTTGCGTTCTCACTTTGGCCAGACGTGGGTTCCTAGAGAAGATGTCTCTGTTGGAGGTCAAACCTCAGCACAAGTGCTGTGATAAAGGCTGCCTTGCCTTGGTACTGGAGAGACCAGAGGAACTGTGGGGGCCCGCCCTTCTCCCAGCTGCAGCCCATTGTTCCTAAGGGCACAGAGCCCCACGTGACCTATCACTCCAGGGGGCAGGTGCTGTCAGATTCCTCCGCAAGTCTCATACCTCATTCTGGAAACTTCCATCTGCCTGTATCTTCATCTCTGGCCTGGCCAGGCACTTTTTCCAGAATTCTGGAATGTTATTCTGCCAGCGGGGCAGTGCTGAGGAATTGCTACTCCCTAAGAGCTGCCCTCAGCCAAAGACTGACAAGGATCAGAGCAGAGGTGCCTCAGGCCCCCTCGCCTCACCCCTTGGTAATTCCAAGGTTTGGGCTTTATACATTTATGGAGGGGTCGGGCTCCCACCGCCTGGGGTGGCAGCTGGCTTAACAGTTCTCCCCTCCCTTGTAGGGCTATCGGCAGCTCCCAAATAAACCGTGTGCTCTTAGCCGTGTGTCAGCATCAGCTCCTGGTGTAACTCAAACCAAGACACCCAATTTTCAAGAGGAAGCGGGAATCTGGTTTGTATATAAAACCTCTTAATTTTTAAGTGTTGGCTTCTAACACCATTTGTTAAAAATGAAACCAGACACTGCATGGGCCACACACCCACAGGGTAGATTTGGCCCGTGGCTAGTGATGTGCAAGGCTGTATGTGCACCTGGGCCTGGCCTGACCTTCCATGTCCCCCAGTTATTGGACACCATGGCTGTGGCTTTAGTCACGGGTGTTCTTTTCAGTAGCTTGGCTGTCTTCCTCCCCTGCATCTCATGAGAACAGCCCCTCCTTGTTGTCACTCTCCCTACCTCCCTGCCTCCCTTCCTTCCTTCTTTCTCTCATTCTGATTTTCTTGGGCAAGCCGCTCCTGCTGAGCCTTTACTACTAGCTTGTTCTCCCAATAAACTGCACAGCAGCATTTAGCAAGGGGTTTACTAGCTACTAGAGGATTATATCTCCAGAGACCCTGTTTACTGTTGGTAACCTTTGTCCAGCTGTTTCAGAAATGGTTCCTTTATTTAAGAAGTACCCCCAAGCTCCCGTTTCTCAGATGAATAGTGTCCTGGGGTGTTTATGGTTGGCCTGGTCCCCCAGGGTCCCCACTCTCTGTGGGGGTCCCCACATCTTTTGGGTAAGGCCACAGAGGCCCCGCAAGTGTGGGTTGAATTGAGGAAGCCAAGGACCAAGAGCTTCAGGTTAGCAGCAGGTTTTATGACAGTAGCATGGATGCCTTGGGGTCATGAACCCACAGTGACCCTGCCTCTGCTACAATCTCCACAGGCCAGCTCCTGCGCCTGGCCTGCCTCTCAGTGAGGATGGCGTGAAGGTGGGACGGGGGGCCCTGAAACCTGACCCTGGGCTTTTTCTCCTCTTCACCCACCACCTTGTCTTCTTTGCAGGGCTTTTAGTGCGATGTGCTTATTCTATTAATACTTGCAGGTTTCTGGTTGTAGAAAGCCAGAGTCTTGAAAATGCTGTTTGGCAAAAGAAAACAAAACAAAAAGCGCTGTGTCAAAGGAAGGCAGAACTTCCCAGAGCCTTGAATATGATAATGTACACTGTAACCTCCTAAGAGCAGTTAGGTGACTACGGTTCCTCCATACACACTTGGGGACTCGCTGCTGCAGACTCTGGTGATGGGATTGCTTGGCAGGGCTCTGGGAGCAAGTGTCACAGGTCCTAGGCCCCAGGCGGTCATCAAACTGCTTCCTGGGTCCAGCTGTTACTCCCTCAGAGACCCCATGGGGTGTTAGGCTCCTTCCTAGAGTTGAATAACTAGGGGTGTAGTGAAGGAAGATTTAGGAGCCCAAAGAGGTCTGGGATTGGGCAGGAAAAATGGCTTTCGGCCGGGGCTGGTGGCTGAGGGGGGAAGTGGGTAGGGAGATGTCCAGTCTACTCTGCTGTATGATTAGGACAATTTGTTTCTCCAGGGAGCCATTTGTGGGAGGAAGCACAGCCCAGAAATGCAACTAAATATATCCAGTCTCCAGAGGAGAGGAGACAGCAGTGGCACCTGGCTGGGGATGGGCTGGTGGAGATTTCACTCAGGTTGGGATGTCAAGGTACTGATTCCTGTGTTTTAAGTGTTGGGAGGAAAATGCTTTGCATGTCCAAGGCCTGGACTGGGTGAAACGGAAGAGACATAGGTTTGAGTTTTGGGGAAGGGGTCCCATTCCCTCATATCACACCTCACCCTGGCGTCACCCCTCACTCTAGGCACCATTCTCCCCAGGGCTCAGCTTTTCCCTGTCTGTGGATTGTTGCTGCTGTTCCTGCTTCTCCCATGTCCCCCAAACCCACAAAGCTCCACCAGCTTTGACTTCCCATGTTCCAAAGTGAACCTTCTCCCTTCTCCCTGGTCAAGCACCCATTCCTCCCAGGTGGCTGTGAGGAGATAAAAGGGTGGAAATCTAATTTGCACTAAAGTTGTTATGACTGATGGAGAAAGGCAATTGCAATTGGAAAGGATTCCATTACATTTCGTTTTTTTTAGATTTGATTGGGGAATTGGGGTAGAGGAACAGCATTGGGGAATTGGGGGAGGGGAACAGACATGTTGCTGGCCCTTTGTTCTTCAGTCTAGTTGCGGAGGACGTTGCTTCACTGGCCCATATTGGTATTATCATTGTGCTCTTCCCGGATGAGGAAGATGGGTTGGCGGCTTCTGGACGGCCATTCACCGCGGCTCTTGGCCGCTCACGCTGGCTGCTGGCCACTCACTGTAGCCTATGGCAACCCACTACAGCAGGGGCTGCAGCCTACACCATCGCTGGGACTCACACAGCCCAGCTCCAGGTGGAGCTGTTGTTCACCATCTTAGCTGTAGAGGGCAGTGTCACTGGCCCTCATATGTGGGATCTGAACCGGGGCCCCTGAAGTCCCAAGCCAGCTCTTAACCAATGCGCCACTGGGCTGGTCCTTCCTGTTAATTTTTATGATTGCTGCTGAGAACAAATGCAAAAGAAAGGCAGACGCATCAGGTTTTGCTCATTGCATGTTTTCATCTTTAATTAAATAAGTCAAGTAAGCCATCGAGTGATGGGTTCACATTCTGTTTTGCAAAGCAGACCCTGACCAGCGGTGGCTGCCAGCTCTCTGAAGGGCAACCTCTGCGTTTCCAGGAAATGGCAGATGGTAGCCATGGCAAGGACATATGGGACACTGATGGCAAGAAGGCTGGGAGCAATGTGGCTGAACAGAATGAGCTGCATGCTATACATACACACATGTGGACACATATGTACACACCGTGGCCACACATGACCATGAAGGAAGTGTCCTGTACTATGTGGCCATGAAAGATGACACAGGGCTGAGGTCTTGGCCAAAAGAGTTCGCAGGATCCAGGAGACAGCAGCGGAGCCAGGCAGCCTTGGCCTAAAACATATGAGGGGAGACTTCACAGGGTGCCAGATCAAGCCCAGGGGTAGGTGAAGCAGGATACATGGGTCATTTTATTTTCCAGATAAAATACCTGATCTATAATATGAGCTAGGCCCGTGAGGATGGCACCATGTCTGTATCTTTGGAAACACGTAACCGATATGTCCCCCAGGCGCAGTCATGGAATGACAGAGGACACAAGACCAAAGAATCTTGAAGCTCTTGAGACACCTGAAGTTGCCCATTTTGTTTTGTCCTTTTGAGGTAAAAAGAGCTTCCATTATTTCTGAAATTGTGGGCAGCTGAGAGGAGATACGGCTGCATTCAGGAAACCCTGGGCCTCTTCCCTCCCGTCTAGTTGGACTATGTCCTGGGAATCTTCACAAGCAAACTCAGCAACTTGGGGGCCTTGGATTTCAGCGATGCTCCTTTCAGTTTGTACAGAATGACAAGACCCACTTGGCTTCTGCAAGCATCTGTTCCCCCACCCCCACCCTTCTCTGTTTGCCTCAGGAACCTATCCCTCTGAGACCTACCTTTGCTTTTAGCCTTTGGGGATGGGAGTGGGAGAGGATGCTTTGGGGATGCAGCCACCCAATCTTTTGCTGCTGTCCTTCATAATCCAGGGCCTATCAAGGGACAGGTCCTGTAGTCAATTATAACAGACCCTCATGTAGGAGAGGGTCACCCATGGCTGGAAGAGACCTTCTGGGTCAGCATCAGGCCATCTGATGCTTATGTCTCCAGTCTGCTGCCCAAGCCAAGCATCTATCCTCTGGGACAGAGATATCCTGACCTTCTCCTGGAACTTATTCCATCATCAGATGGCAGAGGTGACAGGGAAAGATCTGCAGTAATGAGCTGAGTAGGTGCTCTCTGTCCTTGGGGGTTTGGTCAGCAGCTGCCCCATTAAACCAGCCTCCGGCTGAGGGAGCTGGCAGATATGGAGTAAACTCTTCATTAAACTTTTTTTTTTTTCAGTTAATTTAGCTATTTATTTTCAAATGTGTGCATCACCTAAAGGACCCAAAGCTAGAGTGTGTTCATCTCTCTCAACCTTAGTAATAACTCGCTGATAACCTGCACAGGGCATGTGACAGCTGTGCATCGGCTTCTTCCTTTTCCCTCTCCATTGGGACTCAGGGACCCTGCCCCCACCGACCACCCCCAAAGACCCCTATACTCTGCGCCCTCATCCACTCCAAGGTTTACAAACAAGGCGCAGAGAAGCCAGGAATGGGAAGAGGTGGCAACAGCCTGCGGGGGTTAGACACTGCCTTGTCTCACCGAGGCATGGAATGTTCTGAACTATTTATGTCGGCTGGGCTAAAGAGATCTTCTTCAAGAAGAAGAAAATGAGTAAACACTCATTGCTGAAGGGGGCTCTTGTTCTGGGAAAGCTGGCAGCTGTAGAGTTGAGGCCTCAACCTCTCTCTCTCACTCCAGGCACGCAGGTGCTATGGAGGCGAAGGCTCCTGGTGGACCACCAGGAGCAGAGAAATCAGGGCTGACCTCACAGGAAAAGGAGGCACTAGCCCGCAGCTGGACCACATTCCCCAGCCCAGCTCCATGCTGAAAACCCCACAGGTGGGACTCCAACCAAGTCCCACGGGCTGTAAAGTCAGTAGTCACCCTTCTCCCACCCTGTCCTTCCCCAAACCCCAGAGCACCACTGGGCACCAAGGCAACACTCACTTGAGTCGTGTCCTCCTTCAGACACCTGGGCAAGGGTCGTACAGCAGAAAGGGCCTGTCTGTCACATCTTCCAATCAACAAGAGGAAACCAAGGAAGCTCCTTAAACAATAGCCTGGGGCCATCTTGACTCCTCCGCTCTTGGTTGAGTCCCCTCTTGTATTCTGAATCGTCTTGGAGTGTCCTTGTATGTGTGTGAGTGAATGGTTTCTATTATTATTAGTTTGTCTTTCTAGATTTGGGTACAGCTTTGAGTCCCTGCAAATAACAAAGTATTTTCTGTCTCTTCTTGTTCACAAAATAAATAAATTAAGTCAACTCGCAGTGTACGAATTATCAATGTCCTGAGAAGTCCGAAAGGTCCATTCTCGGTACAGTCCTCAGATCTCAGGGGTGGAGGCATTGGCCCCAGACATAGGAAGGAAGGAAGAACTCTGCTGTCCATGCTAAGAGGGCTCTAGGAAGAACCCTGGATAGAGGCTCCTGCCCCCCCCCCTCACCTCCGCAGGCGGGGGACAGTGCAGAGAGCAGGGCAGGGGCTGAGGAAGAACCACGAGCATTTCTGGGCCTGCCAGAGAAATCCTGGCCCCACTCTGCCCCAGGGTCAAGTTTTCAGAGCTGGAGTCAACTTTGGACCCCAAATTAGAGCCAGTTCCCTGAACAACTTATTCTTGGGTTGGAAAGCTTAGGGTGGAGACCTCCTTGCATGGCTGAAGTCCATGGTGATGGAGACCCAGCAGCTCAAACACGGTGATTATAATGGACCCCACAAGATGGCTACTGTCCTCACCTTTTCAAAAGGTGATTTCCAGCCAGGACACAGCAATACCAGCTGGACTTAGATCTTGTATTTCCCTCGTGTCCATATTAATGACACCAAAACCCAGCCCTCTGGGGTTGACAATGGGACGGATCTGACAGAGAGGCTGTCCAGGAAATGAGAAACGGCCCTTAGGGAACTGTTACAGCTCCCTGCATATTCTAAAGTGGCACTGAGTTCTGCTCCCTGGGTTAGGGTGGGAGTTGGGAAAGGATTCCACTTTGGGGACATTTGCTGCTTGGTTATAGGCCCCTAACCCCGCAGGAAATGTGATTGGGTCTGGGAAAAATGTTCAAACCTGGCCTCTTTTTGAGGAGGGGGTGAGGGCTGCTAACTTATGCCGCTTTTGTGCATGCAGCTAAGAAACTGGTGGTTTCTGAGATTCGTTCCACATGGGGTTCAAACAGAAAAGCCCATGGGGCACTGTGGGTTGCCACCTGGCCACCTAGGCTCTGAGCCTTCTGGGGGAAGACTCCTCTTCGTCCTCCTCCTCCTCCTCCTCTCCCCCCAGCAGGAGCCAGAGTGCTTGCCACTGGTCTTCCCAGTACCCCCTCAGCCCCCAAAACACAGATTGCTCCCAAGTGGCACTACTGCAGAAACAAAACCAAAAACACAGCCGTAAAACAAGACATCAAACTATAAATACCCTAAAAAAAACAAAAAGAATAAAACACCCAGTCCATCCTGAGTTGAGCAATACTCTTCCCTGCGCCCTAAAGGAGAAATTCTAGACACTAACCATGTAACCATGGCTACCATCCAGGAGGTTGACCTCTGCCCCTGTCTTGTCAGAGGAGAGGTTATCCTGATGTGATTTCTCCCTGAAGAGCTCTCTGGACTGTCTTCGGAGCCCTGCAGCACAGAGGCCTGGCTGGAAGCAGGAGGACCCATGAGCTGCCTTTTGCCTCCAGGGACCACAGCTGCTTTTGCCAATCAGGCCCCAGGCAGCCTTCAAGCATAGACATGCCAGGACACCAGCCAAATTGGAATGAGGCCTTTGGGCTACAGTCACGTGAGGGTCGGCCACGCCATTTCAAAACATCCTGCCTGCCAGCAGTGAGGATGTAAATGGGCCAGAGGAGGTAGTCACATGACTCCAAGGCGGGCAGGGGCCTCGGACTCTGCAGTTGTGTGTCCACCGTACATCCTAAACCTGGTTGGGTAATGGCCCGTGACCGTGCTTCCTTCCCCTGCCCCCAAATAATTAAAGGCTCCTCTTTAGATGTGTGATACATAGGAATCTTGTAAACCCTGTGGGCATAAAGCAATGGGGAAGCTCGTCTGTGTTTTTGTATGTGTGTAATGTGGAATTATGTTTTTATGACTTTTTCAGTGTGTGTGGTATGTGTGCGTAGGTGTTGTCTTTATACCTGTGTATTTTGTAGCTCTATACCGAGCTGATTTCATCCGTAACCAGCACAGCTATCCCATTTATGAAAATGTTGAATCGTTCTTGGTTGGTAAGCATCAACTGCCATCTTGTAACACCCTGGGCTGCCCCAGTCCCTCCCCAGGGACCCAACCAGACTCCACACTGGATTCTATAGGAATCCAGAGACTGAAAGGTGAACACTGAGCTCAGTGGCAAGTCCAACTGGGACTGGTCAGTGCCCACAGCCCTTTCTAGTTGTTAAATATGGCCCACAGGGCCTGCAGACATTTATGTGTGTTTCATGTATGTTTCTGTGTGAGAGGGAGAGAGGGAAAAGGAGAGGGAGAGGGAGAGGAAGAGAGAGAGAGAGAGAGAGAGAGAGAGAGAGAGAGAGAGAGAGAGAGAGAGAGAGAGAGAATAGGCAGGGGCCTGTCTGGGCCTGCTCAGGAGACTATATAGCCCCTTAGGTCTGGGTTTGATGGCCCTCAAGGGGACAGGACGCTGTGCTGTTCTCGGCAAGAACCCCCAGCCCGCAGCCGCAACGGGGGAGCTATCTGGCTGGCGGCTACTGCTACAGCGGAAGGGCAGCCTGCCCCCTGTACGTCTTCCCGCCACCCTCCGAGAGCGCCGCGGTCTCACCCGTGGCTCGGGTGTGAGGAAGGCAGGGTGGGACTTCCACGAGGAGGGGTGGACGTGGCCGCAGCCCCCCTACGTGACCCAGAAGGTGCCGCGCTCCTCCAGCAGGCTGACAGAGCGGTTGGTGAGCGAGGCGGCATCCCGTGCCAGTTTGTAGCCGAAGAGGCGCATGGCGGGGCCGCAGGCAGCCTGCACCACCTGCGCCAGCTTGAAGGGCATGCCGAAGCGCCACTTCTCAAACTGCTCGGAGGAGTTCTTCTGCGTGGAGTAGATCCCGCTGCCGTCCCGGGCCGCCTGGGTGTTCTTCTGGATCCAGTCCTCCACCTGCGGGGTCAGGGGGATGCCTGCAAAGCGGTACATCTCCCGGGCCTTCTGCAGGGGCCTGCGGGCCACGTCTTCATAGCGCACCAGCATGTAGCGGCCCCGCAGCCAGGCGGGCTGCCGCAAGCCCAGCTCCGCTGACAGGCGGATGCTCTCACAGTTGCCCCTCAACCGCTGCACCTCCTCCTCTCTCAGCTGGTCCTGTCCCTCGGCCAGCCACTTCTTCCAGGTCTCATACTTGCCCGCGAAGGCCACCATGCGGGAGGCCAGCACGGCCCTGGGGTCGCGCACCAGCTGGATGACGCGCAGGTCCAGCCGGGGGTCCTCGGCCAGCGGCTGCAGGAACTCCAGCTGCCGAATGCGGACGGCCTTGAGGGCCATGTGCTCCTTGCGGCGGCAGGCCTCGGCGGCCAGGGTCACGTTGAGGGGACCGCAGCGGCGGTTCTTGCAGTGGTACTTCTCAAAGACCTTCTTGACGAAGGGCGTGCACACGGGGTCCTCGCAGAGGGAGCGGCTGGAGCCCCGGCGGAACATGAACTGGGTCAGGTGGTCCTCGGGCAGGGGGCTAATGAAATGCTCCAGGACATACAGGTCGCACAGGAAGAGCTGCTTGAGCACATCACGGTAGACCAGGGCCGAGCCCGCGGCGTTGGCGCCTCCTGGCTCGAAGGACACCGTGCGCTCGATGTGCCACAGCGGCTCGAAGAGGTAGAAGATGTTGCCCTGCTGGTTGAAGAACTCGCCCACGAAGGAGGAGCCGGTGCGCGTGGTGGCCATCAGGAGCACGTGGCGCCGGGGCCGCGCCTCGCGGAGTCCGGGTGGCTGCTCCTCCTCCTCCTCCTTCCCCTTCCCCGGGGCCTCCCCGACTGGCTCCACACCCAGCTGCAGGCTGAAGTTTCTCAGGCGGCTCTGCAGCTGTGTGAAGGCTGAATCAAGCTCACTCAGGGACAAAAGGGATGCGTTCTCCGCCAAGACCAGGGCCGGGTCGGTGCTGTTGGCATCTACCAGGGACTGGGGGATCTGCTTCAGCTTGTCCGAGACCCTGTGAGGACCAAGGAAGACCAGGGTCAGTGACTGACTGGGGACTCCGTCCTGTGCCATGTCCCACGCGGATCCCCCCCAATGCCTGTCTTTGGGTTTCCCCAGGAGCCGACTTGGAGGCAAGGATTTGAGGGTAAGTAGATGATTTGGGATGTCATCACAGGAAGACCTGGTAACCGGGTAGGGAAGCGAGGGGGGAAGGAAAAGAAGTTCCTAAGGGGTGAGCAGGCTACACCTGTGGGATAATTACGCTGACTGGGCAGCCCTGGGGTCCTGGGAGATGGTGTACAACGCACTTCAGGGTTCTCTCCCTGCGGAGGGGATAAAGCTCCTTGCTGGCCTTGCCAGGGTGCAGGTGGAGAGTACGCTGTTAGGTGGAGAGTGGCAAGGGCTTGCAGTAGGACCCTGTGGGCCCAGGTTCCCTGCTGAGGGATCCAGGCAGATCGCTATCTCAGTGCCTGCTCCACAGCCCAATCCCTATCTATCTTGGTTGATGCTTTCTCGGAGGGATTGTGCCTGGGACTGCAGATCTAAGAAATCTTTCTATGTCTAGCAGGCCCACTAGCAGGGCCACTGCACACAGATGTACAGTGTCAATTCTGGGGGACAGCATTCCCAGTGTAGCCTATGTGAGTGCACACTCCTGGAATTAAGTAACACACAACCTTCAGCAGCTGCACATGGTATCCCTGCCCACCCGGGTATCTGTGCCAGGATCCCGCCTTTCCATGGGCTCACCCTTATCCATGACTTCGGATTGGTACAGGGGCTGTGCTGTTAATTCAAGGCATCGTCCTAGACCAGGAAGTTAATAACAACCACAGCCAGCTTGTGCCAGGCACACCAACTATGTGCCAGGCACTGGGCTAAATAAAAGCTTTTCCGTTTTCTAATTTAATCTTTACGACAAGGCAGGCCCGATCATTAGCCACATTTCAGAGAAGAGGAACTTCAGACAGGAAAGAGAAGCAATGTGTCTAAGCGCTCACAGCCGGAAAGGGCCAGAATTAGGATTCCAACTAGGTTGCCTGAATCCAGAGCCCAAGTCTCACCGCCGAGGGCTTGTGCACAGCCTGCTGCCTGGGTACAGGAGGGGCCTGATGAGCACTGGTTGAAGGGTTGCCTTTTCAGGTTCGGAGAGCCCTACTGCTGCCTCTCTGCCCCTCACCCCGTCTCTCATAAAGAATACTTGTGCTTGCATCCCTCACCTCGATATGATTTTATTTTCCTTTTCAATGAAGACAAAAACCACCACCACAAAAGCCAGGAAAAGAGCATATTTGCTCCTCATTCTCAGGTTGTGCAGAAAGTCCCGACAATCCTGGGGCAAAACAAGTCCTTTCTCCATGGGGAAGAATGGGGCGTGGGTACTCAGCTCGGGGGCATCACTCCGGACCCGGCGCGTTGTCTTCAGGTGGGGGACACCCTCATCCTGTGGAGAGACGGGCGGTCAGGATACCCTTGTTTGTAGATGAGAATGAAAAGGAGCCGGTCCACCGGACTTTTGAGGAACCCAGTCCTGCTAGGCAGCCAGAACCCCAGACCCACTCTCGTAGTGGACTCTGCCCCAAAGAGAATTGAAAGCAGGTCATTTAAAATGCGAATGCCTTTCTGATTCGTCCATGGGACCTCCGCCAATGTATCTTTTGACCTCACACATGACTCAAGGGCAAGTATGTGGAAAAGAATACTCCTTGCAATGTTTGCAATAGGAAAAGACTGCAAATACCTAAATTAAAAATGATGGAGGAGGATCTACAAATGCTAATGTGAATAATCTACTATCTATTTATAAATAGTAAATATACATTTACTTATAAATTATATATATATAAAAAAACAAGCTGCAGACAAAGTGTGTTTACATAGGACAGGGTTTCTTAATCTCAGCACTATTGACATTTGGGACCAGATAATTCTCTGTTGTAGGAGCTGTCCTGTCATTTTACAATATTTAACAGCATCCTTGACCTCTACTCATTAGATGCCAGTAGCATCCTGTCTGCTCAGATGTGACAAACAAAAATGCATCCAGACATTGTCAAATGTCCCCTGGGCAGGGGGAGGTACAAAATCACCCCAGGTTGAGAACTTCTTGATATATAGTATGATCCCATAAGAAAAAAAAATTTTTTTCAGTGAGAGAAATGTACAGATGTGTAATATAAATGGATGGTAACTGCAGGGACACACAAAGCCTCATATCAAAGAATGAGAAGGGCGGGGCAAGTCTTACATTTGCTTGTAACACTATACACGGTTCGAAATTTTACCATATGTTAATTTTTAAAAGTTAAGTAAAGGAAAAAACCCACCATAGCACATGAATTCTAACAAAATTCTTCATGTGGCACTGGCCTTTAGGTCTCAACTTCCTGGGGCAGCCTCCCCCAGGACAGGTTAGGGCTCTCTGGCCCCATCACTGTCCAAAGACTCCCATTAGCACCTGAGACTTTATCATAAGTGTTCAATGTTGATCATTCCTTCACAGAGGATGGGGAGTTTGTCTGGGCCCCTCATTATCCCTTAGCAATGGGCTAGGCATACAGGAAACACTCATGACAGAATGGATAAAGGAATAAATGACCCTCAGTGGAAGGTGTGTATATTTTTAAAAGCTGGAGCAAATATAGCATTGCCCAATGGAGCCTGGATCACCATTTCGTTCATTCTTCCTGCACCATGAGCCCCAGATTCCAACTAACCCCCTCTTCTGCAAATCTATCCTTTTCTCCCTAAGGACCCTCATCCACTGGAGATAATCTGCTCCGAGTTTGGAAAAATCTTACTGTGGCCTCATACAAGGTACCCGGGACCATCCCTCTCTCGGGAAAAGATGGATTTTCCCAAGGGAAGCAGCTGGTGTTGACGGGGGTGGGGTGGGGGGGAGTGTGCGAGCAGGAAGGTGGGTCCCAGGGCTATGTCATAGTCACACAATGGAAGTAGCTTCAGGGAGCGCCAGAAAATGTGTGCTTAGGGGAAAGCAGTGAGGCGGGGATTCTGCATGTTTATAGATGTATGCCCTGGCAGCCAAATGGAGTTCCCCAGCTGGGCAGGGCAGAGTGGTGGGGGGACAGTGGACAGCTCTCACTGATCGGGTGCTGGGTGTGCTTCCCGAGTGTGAGTGGGTGAAGAGGAGGGAAGAGGGCTGCTAGGCCAGCTCCAGGGCAACTGGAATATTCCCACCTCTTCCAAATTCTTCTGGGCCTTTTACCACACACTCACTAAACAAGTATTTCCTGAGCACCTACTATGAGCCAGCCTCTGATCTAGGCACTGGGGATACAGAAGTGAACCAACAGACCTGGTCCATGCCCTCATGGGGCTTACGCTTGGTTGGAAGGGCCAACTGGAATGATATGGGTAGTTGAAGTGTAGTAAGTACTTACTACTCTGTGCCGAGGGCCATGCTGAGCACTTGATTTGCATTTCTTCATCAATTTCTCACGAAGCCCTATTAGGTAACAACTATCCCATTTTACAGATGAGGAAACAGAGGCTGAGAGAGGTTAAGTAACTTGCCCCAATTCCTCCACCAGCAGCCCTGATCTCCTCTCCCAGATCCAGGACTTGCGAGCCTCTTCATGCTCCCCGGTGATTCCCACTGTAGCACACATGGTAGGGCTTTCCAGCTGGTGGTCTGTCTGTCTGTCTGTCTCTCTTTCCCAGACTGCAAACCCCCTGAAGTCGGCACTAGCATCTAGAATAGCACCCAGCACATACCAGTTGCCCAACAAATCATTGGTGAGTGAACCTGTCAAAGCTGGTGGCTGGCACGGTGCCTGGATGGCTATCGGCATGCGTTTGCGGAATAACATTCAGGGCCGTGTTCCCTAAGCCCCTCGCTTAGCCCTGGGGGAGTGTGAGGCCGCCCGTCCTGTGGGGAGGGTAAGGCCCAGCACCAAGTCTGCAGAGCACAAGGGTTGAAATCCTGACTTTTTGCTCTCGGGGCTCCTGGCTGAGAGCTGTCTGGGTCTGATGGTGAGGGAAGCAGAAGGAGCTGGGACCAGGAGTCCTGGTTGTTGGTCCTTCCTGTGTGTCGGTCCTTCCTGTGCATCTAACATACTGTGTAGCCCTGTATAAGTGACTTACCCTCTCTGGGTCCCAGTTTCTTCACCTGTAGCATGAAAAGGGAGGTACCTACTGCATAAGGTTGCTGTGAGTAACAGTGTCTGGTACATGGTAAGCATTCATTAAATACTAGAGAGGGGAGAAAAGGTGGGGTGGGGTGGGGGTAAGTTGCCTTCACTGCCCTCTGCCTTCTGGGTCTAACATTTTTCGTGAGATTTAGAATTTTGGTTGCCTTGATGACAAAGCTACTGAGCCTTCTCCCCCGCTCCCTTCCAGGCACTGTTTCTATTTCTGAGTGCCCCCCCAGCCTCCCCCCTCCCGCTCTGTGATTAATATAGGGTTCCTAATAACTCTCCTGGCATTACCCTAAAAGGAAGCAAGCATGAAAACTCTCTCTGACATGAAACCCAGGGCAGGTCGTTGGCTCCTTTGGCTGCCCTAGGTTTAGCTTTGGAAGCCCAATGGGTAGGTGGGGGTGGGGGAGGGAGGAGCAGGCAGGTGAGGAGGTTTAGGTCACAGGGTCATGAGGGACAGAGCCAGGATGGGGGAGGGTCTCCGAGCAAAGCTCCAGGAAGAACCTGCCCTGAAAGGAGCAACTCTGCAAGAAGTGGGTCTGTGACATCTGTGACACGGGACAGGCCTTTGTACGCTTTCCCTCCCCAAACCCATGGTGCCTGAGCCAGACTTGTTCCCTTGCTTAGCTCATGGGAAGAACGAAAAATCTGTTCCTTTTCTTGGTGGATTCTGCCTCCCAGGGGAATACCTGATAACTTTTCTCCCCACAACACCCAGCAATGATGTGACAGCCAAAGGAAAAGGTGGCATCCCCTGCCAGGATGCCAAGGGAGGTCACATTTCCAGGGCGCCTGGGCCAATGGGTGAAGAAGGCCAGGGGGACATGCCAGCCCAGCTCTGCCCGGATGCAGCGGGTGGTAGGACAGCTGCCCTCGGCCCACCTGTACCCAGCGCTCAGCTCAAATGTCCCCTGCTCTGGAGTTTTCTGACCACTGACCAACATGGACCATCTCCCCTCCCCCATCACCCTCCTCTCAGCATCCTGGCATTGCCCCCAAAAGGAGGGCCTTCCTTGATGGAAATGTGCTTGTTTACTGCCTGTTTCAGCCACTGGAATGTCAGTTCCAGAAGAGGAGAGCATTGTGTGTCTGCTTCGCCTTTGTGTTTCATGCCCAGAATCCCAGTACCCCACTCAGTGTGCACCAGGCACAGAGCCAGTGCACCACAGTACTTGGTGGATGAATGGAAGCATGTCCTTTCCAAAGCATTTAGTCCAGTGTGAGATCTGAATCATTCTAAGTTGATGGGAAATATGGAGAAGGAAAAGCAGTTGTTCCTTATAGGAGGGAACCATGTGTGTGCACTCGGAGCATGTGCAATGGGCCTGTGCTATGAGTATATGCCTGAGTGTGCACTATAAGCATGTGCTGAGTGTGTGCTACAGGCATATACTTTAGACGTGTGCTATGGGCAAAACTTCACGCTTGCGGCTTCACATACATTAGTCTCTTGAATTATCACATTAATCTGGGATGCTGCTTTGAGGATGAAGACACTGAGCTTTAGGGCTTTCATTTCAAGCCCCTACAGCTGTGTGCTAATGATGGGGAGAACAGAAAACAGCCAGAGGCACCCCAAACAAATCTTAATGAGGGAACACCGGAAAGAAAGTGGGCTGTGAGCTGAGGCCGTAAACGCCAAGCAAGGCATCACCACCCTCAGGGTGCCTTTTTCCCTCAGGGGGTCTTTTTGCCGGTGACCTGGCAAAGGGTCCTCACAGACAACAGCTTTCTGCTTGGATGGCTCCCAGCCTGGCCCTTGCCTTCCCTGGGCCTTCTGCTGAGGCCCCAAATGGGCTGCAGCCCACCCCTGCCACTCACTGGGAAAATGGGGTCCCAGGGTCTGCTGTGAATGGAGCACTGATAAGCGACAGGCCCTGCCAGACATTGCATCAGGCAGCAAAACTCCACTCCCCTCACTTGTTCAGGGTCAAGAGTATGGCAGGGATTGGGGCCTCAGCTGTTGCAAGTCAGGAGGAGGAGCTGCCCAGAGAAGAGGGGCTGAGGGAGGGCCAGAGTCAAGAGGGAGGAGGCTCTGTGGGTGGAGATGGCAGCAGTGAAGCCCACTGTGGGAAAACTCTGAACTAACTCATGGGCCGCGGCCCTGGGGGGCTGGGAGTCTGCTGCAGCCATGCCATGTGACCAGACGCCTGGGAGGGGAGAGCTAAGGAGGGTTTCTGTGAGTTGTCTTTGAATCTCTCTGGAGAGTGGAGACAGAGGCCAGGCAGGGAGAAGGAGCCCAAACGCTGGGCTGCCTCTGTTGTAGGTGCTCTTTGCTTGGTGAATGCAGGGTCCATTTAGTGGCCTGTTAGGCTTGGTCCTAGTCACTTAGCAACATCCAGAGATGGCTTGGGAAGGACCAAGGCCTCCAATATCTTGAGCTTAGTGTCCGACAGGAGGGTCAATGCCCAGAGGCTGCTGGATGAACCAGTATATGAAGAAAGAAGAGAAGGAATGAAAGGATGAGGAAGTGAATGAATGCCTGCCTGATGCGTCCCTGTGCAGCTCAGGGCTGCCATTACTCCTGAAGCACCCTCACACCCCAGGGCTCCAGCTTCCTCTCCCAGAACAACCCTTCTATAACCTGCAATGAGCACCTGTCTAACCTCACTCAAGGCAGGACAGAAGCAGCCAAAGGTGAAGGTGTGGTCACGTAAGCAGCCGTGGACATCCAAGAACTTGTGAGAAGCGGTGGGCCAGAGCCCCGAGAAGGCCCAGGGGGCTGAGGGCCAGCCTGGTGGGGGTGGGGATGACTCTCAGGGAGCCAGCCCTGGCTAAGACAGACCCTGGCTGTCCCGCAGCCCTATTCTGCTGTGGAAGGATGTGGGTGAGCACATTCTCTACCCCCATTTGACACAGTCACTTCATTAGGGCTGGCTCAGCTGTGTGAACAACACATCCTGTGTAAACCCCAAAGCCGACAGCTGCACAAAATACAGAACCCCAGAGAACAGTCTCAGGCCTCCCAGTCAGCGAAGGCACTTCCCATGCCTCTGATGCTAAACCTCAGGCCCTGGGACAGGTCGGGGCTGACCCACCGATCTGGGCTTTGCTGCACTTGGCTGGTGTCCAGGACACCCATAACCATGCAGCCGAGCAGCCTGGCGAGGAGTCTCCTGGCTCGTTTAGAACTAACATGGATGTGGGCCAAGATTCACGGCCAAGGATGTGCACCCAGCCCTGGAAATCCAACGTGTAAGAAGCAAGTCAAGTGTCCCATTAGACAGGGCTGGCTGAGTAACTGAAGTGCATGGGCACAAGGAATGCAAGTGACGCAGTGGGTTACAAATGCTGCACAGCGACAAAAACAGAATATTAAGTGACGATTCTTCTCATTTTAGGCCCTTTCGTATTGTTTGAATTTTTAATGACCATGCACATGTATCACTTTAATA
Source organism: Aselliscus stoliczkanus (assembly GCA_033961575.1). Classification (NCBI taxonomy): domain Eukaryota; kingdom Metazoa; phylum Chordata; class Mammalia; order Chiroptera; family Hipposideridae; genus Aselliscus; species Aselliscus stoliczkanus. Next base: position 135,068,363 of record CM066729.1, read on the forward strand.
AGTTTTAAAATCTCATCTGAAACATAAAAAGAGAAATATAAGATCACTTATGTTGGAAGTGGAAAATGCATTGGACGACGGCAAGACTGGAGGCTGGTTGACCAGTTGTTTCTTTCTGCAGTGGTCCAGGAGAGAGGAGGTGTCCTGAGCAAGTGAGGGCAAAGGGGTGAAGAGGGAGGATAGACACGTGAGACATTAAGGCAGCCACCTGGAAGCCTATGACATGCACAACATGCATAAGCCTGGAGGACAGTATCCTAAGTGAAATAAGCAAGACACAAAAGGACAAATAGTGTTGAATTCCAACTTACATGACATGCCTGGAGGAGCCAAATTCATAGAGGCAGAAAGTAGAGGGTAATTGCCTGGGACTTGCGGGGGAGGAGGATGGAGAGTTAGTGTTTAAAGGGGACAGGGTGTCAGTTTGGGAAGATGAAAAAGTTCTGGAGATGGATGGTGGTGATGGTTGCACAACAACGTGAATGTACTTAATGCCACGGAACTGTACAATTAAAATGGTTAAAATAGTACATTTCATGGTATGTATATTTTCCACAATATAAATAAATACACAGTGATGACTGTGGGCAGGAGGAAGTAGAGGGACAGAAGACTCTAGGAGGATCCCTGCTTCTTCCTTTGGAAAGCAGTCTTATTCTCCACTGCACCCACAGCACCTGGCCCAGCTCCTGGCCCAGCTCCTGGCACATGGCAGGGCTCAATACTACTCATAATGTTAATGAATGGATTCATACAATGTCTGGAAGAATTAGCTGTGCTTTCCTGTAGATTGGTCTCTTCCCCAGTGCTAGTGTTGTATTGGACACATAGGAGATGCTTGATTAATTTGCCTTTGATAAAAGAATGTTGGCATTGTTAATTTACTGCACAGAAAGATGTTCACATTATGATACTGCACCAAGAAAGAACACACCAGTATCTAAAGTAGAATTCTACTTAGTCAAAAAATGTGTGTGTACACACACACACACACACATCATATATATATATATATATATATATATATATATATATATATATATGAGAGAGAGAGAGAGATACTCTGGAAAAGTCTGAGCAAGTTAATAGAGATTCTCTCGGTAGCTATGAGTATACTTGACTTGCTTGCTTTTACTTATTGTTTTTGAAGCCTTGTGACCTTAGAAAAAAAACATAAACCTGAGTGGTTTCCTCATCTGCAAATGGGGACATTTACAGCATCTATTGTGAACTCAGTGGCCACGAGGAATTCAATAAGACGAAGCCAGTGAAATACTTAACCCAAGCTGAAGATGTGAGTGGGGCCAATAAGGAACTGCTCACCTATATGTACAGATGCAGCAGAATCTGTGGCCTCTGCACTGGTAATGAGTGTAGGAATGGAGGGTCTCAGTCACTTAAAAATACCAAGATGATGGGAACAGTGGTAACCGACGCTGACACCAGCTGGAGATGTCCATCAGGCAGAGCCACCACTCACTCATTTATGGATGGCATTCGGGCCTGGGCATCTCATCCTGGACTCTTGGCCTCATCTGGAGATGAACTCTCTGACTTTCTTGGTTCCAGGCACTGCAGCCACCTGTAGCCCTGAGGCAGCAGAGCAGCTAGAGAGAGACCCAGAAACACCATAGGCTGAACCTTCAAGGATTCTCTCTTTCCAACTTCCCTGCAGGCCAGAGCTGCCCACAAATCCTACATGGCCCTGCATGGCCAGGAAGGACCAAGCATGCTGACAAGTGTGTGGCCACAGGAATGACAGGAGACATGGGGTAGAAGTGGGACAATGGACCCTTGCAGAGTGGCCTTCTCTATTTTGACTGTTGTGGAGAGCGTGCACCGAGGCCTCAGGCCTCGGAGCTGTCAGGCTGAAGACAAGCTGAATGCCAGTGGATTTTGCCCCCAGGACAAAATCATGTTGCAGCAGTGGCTCAGGAGAACAGCCTTACATGCAAGCCACTTGGCTTTCCAACATGAATTGTACTTGCCTTTGACTGTATAGATCTGAGGGGGTATTTCTTTCTAAAGGGTCCAAGAGAAATTTGTTCTGCACATCACCCCACCAATCGTGAAAATCTTGCCTCTTGCCATATAACCACAGTATGTCAGGACTGGAAAGGGCTTGGAAATTTTCTTATCCACCCTTCCTCATTTTTTATCTATAGAAATTCAGGCTCCAAGGGGGGAAAGTGCTTGCCCAATAGCATACAACTAGATGGTGACAAAACTCGAACCACTATGTAGGTCTCCTGTCTCCCAGGTTAGTAATGGCTCTGCCCAACTTTATCACCCTGACTCTCATGGCTTACCCACTCAAGAACCTTCAGCACATTCCACCACTCAGCAGTCCTGAGCCTGGAGCAGACATCACTAATCAATCATCATCCTCTTTCCAGCTGAGACTAGCTGTAGCCTCATAAGCCTTCTCAAGGTAGTGCCAATCCATTAGAGTTGGAATGTGTGATAAACAAAATTTGAATTTGCCCTCCCAACTCGACAGGATCCTTAGTGGCTACCAAATAAAAATTCTTCACGACCCCTTAGTTTGGCATTTTACTATCTGGCATGACCCCAAGACACCAGCCCAAATTCCAAGTCTCCTCTTACATATACCCTCCATTCAAGCACATATGCCATCCTTCAAGCCTTTAATTAGCCCATAAAGCCCTTTATTGAACAAAACCCCACAGATTACAATTAATAGTGAGGTAACTAAGAAGAGCGAAAGCATCAAAATTGACTAAGAGATATTGTTTTGTGAAGAGGGCTGCAATGGATGCAAGGTTCCTACAATTCCACCTTTCTCCCTTGCTTGGCTTGTGCTTTCATGAACGAGAATGGAGGTGGAGCTGCAGAGAGCCTAGGAAATTGCAGTGAACCCCTGCCAATCCATTCCACACCACAGCTGGCAAAGATCTTTACATGGCTAATTTTATATTATTACTCACATGCCTTTATATGTTTTTATGAATAAGAGCCCAAATGTAAAAAGTCTTTGGGCTTCCCCACAAAATGCTTTTTTTGGGTTTTGGGAAAATTTGAGCAAGTCCACTGGAGTGTGTTTTGAGTGTGAACACAATCTGCGATGGGGATTAGAGTTAAAAAAGGTGGAGGCCAATTGCATAAGGAAAGCATATAAGGACAAATCGGAATGATACGTGGTGCCAATTTTCCACATATGAGAATGAAGAACAAACTGCTCTAGAATATATTGTGTGGGTGAAATGTGGGGCAACAACTCATCAAGTGCCCACATGACCTCCACCTTTCCCAGCTTCCCTTGCAGTTAGGCTGAGGCCATTATGACCAGATTCTGATCAATGGGATATAGGTTACAGTAATGTACGCTGCTTCCAGGCCTGGTCTTTAAAAGGATGCCACACATTCCTCTGGCCCTCTCTTTTGCTGCAGCAACACTGGAGGCCTCATGTGCCAGCTGGCTTAGGCCAAGATAGAAGCAGCCCAGATCCTGAGCTGCTGCTTGGAGAGCCACTCAACCTGCATCAGATGCTATGCAAGCGAAAAACAAGCTGTTGTTATGCTAAGCCAGTGAGGCATGGGGGTCGAATTGTTACTGCAGCACAGTCTTCTTTGTCCCAATACACAGGATTCTCTCAGTGTTGATTCGAGTGTCCATTTTGGAGGACAATTTAGCAAAACCATCAGGATTTAAAATATGCACACTTTTCCACCCCGTGAAAACTCTAGAACTTCACTTCTAGGAATCAATCTTGCAGATACGCTTGCACATTCACAAGGACACATACAACAGTGAACAGTTTATAAATGCAAAAGGCTGAAAATGACCTTAATGTCTGTGAATAGGCACAAAAAAGAAAGAAAAAAACAAAGGAAAAAGAAAAAGAAAACACTAGTTAGATGATGATACATTTGTTGATGCAATACTCTGTAATGATTAAAAAGAAAAAGGCAGCTCCATACTGGCTGATACGAAATGCTAATCAAAATATGATTGATACAAGCAAGGGCAGAGTATGTGTGGTGTATGGCCATCTGTGTAAAAATCGGGGTGGGTGCACATGGATGCTGCGGCATACTTAGAATATCTCTAGAGAGAGAAACAAGAAATTGGCAAGAGTGGTTGAGAAAACTGCAAAATAGGGGTGAGAACAGGGACCCACTTTTCACGTATACCCTCTCACATCATTTGAATTCGTTACCATAGTTATTTATTACCTTTTCCAAATAAAAGGAAGAGGTTATAGGGCTGGCTGAGTGGTGCACTGGTTAAGAGCTGGCTTGGGACGCCAGCGGCCCTGGTTCGGATCCCACATATGAAGGCCAGTGACATTGCCCTCTACAGCTAACAACAGCTCCACCTGGAGCTGGGCTGCGCGAGCCCCGGCGATGGTGTGGGCTGCAGCCCCTGCTGCAGTGGGCTGCCATAGGCTACAGTGAGTGGCCGGCAGCCAGCGTAAGCAGCTGGCAGCCAGCGTGAGCTGCCAATAGCGGAGGTGAGCGACCACCCAGAGGCCGGCGACCGATCTGCCTCATCCAGGAAGAGCACAATGATGATACCAACATGGGCCAGTGAAGCAACGTCCTCCACAACTAGACTGAAGAACAAAAAGACAAAAAGGCAGAAACTTGTCTGTTCTCCTTCCCCGATTCCCCAATGCTGTTCCCCTCCCCCAATTCCCCAATCAAATCTTTAAAAAAAAAAAAGAGGAAGAGGTTATAAAATAAACGGAAATAAAAAGGGTGTATAAATAAAAACAGTGTTGTAATCCATTGCCCTACACTGCAGGTCCTCCAATAATGTCATTTCATTCAACGTCGTTTCATTATAACGTTAAGAATAAAAGAAAAATCAGTACTTGGTGGGGTCACTGTGAATGGTTTGCACGCACTCCCTAAGTCTGCTTGGGTTTTCTCCAGGTCCTCCCATTTCCTCCCACATGCCACAGATGTGCGCGTGGGGTGCACGGGCATGTCTCCTTTGTCCAGTCTGTGTGTGGGTGTGGGTGTGTGTGCCCTGTGAGGGGAAGGCGTCCTGTCCAGAGTGGGGTCCAGTCCTGTGTCCTGAGCTGCCAGGAGAGGCTCTGCCATCCATGATCCTGAATTGGACTAAGTGGGTTGGAAAATGATTCTTGTTTTTATGATTCTTAAATGCAAGTATAGTTCACATGTATTTCAATGTTTCATATTAGAAGTGTTTTGGTGATGTTTTTGTGACCAGAAATATGCCATAGGAACTTAAGTCTTGTTTATATCAATTAGCCTATGGTGAAATTGGTTTTGTCATTGTTTTTTTCACTTAAAGTCGCAGCTTCCAAGAACCTATTGATGACTTACTGTATACTGTTAGTGCTTAATATTTACTTTAATGATGTTTGCCTAAGAAGCTTTGTGATGACCTGAATCCAGCACAAGCAAGAGGAAACTTGACAAAGAGAGTGACTGTACCAGATTTCTGGCATCTTGAACCAAAAAATGCTGTTAAGCTGAGAACAGCAAATAATTTTCATTCCGTGAGCCAAAGCCAATAGATTGGTATTGGCCGACTGGCGCACTGTGATGAGAAGAATTCTGAGGTCAAGCTTGTTTTCTGTGGCCTAGAAACACCTGGACATGGCCACTGCAAACAGTTTCAGGCTTCCCAGCTCAGAAGGCAAGTCAGTTTCAACTCCCAGGCTGAGGCTGATCAATTGAAAGTGGCTACCTGGAGTGTGGAGTGCTGTACTGGAAAAGGTGGCTATCCAGCAGGAGAGTGTGGTATTGCCGGTGGGTATCTGCCATGGCTAGATGGGCAGCATGGCTGTGGTGCATTGGCTGAGTTCAGAAATTACTGAGGCCTGGTTCCTACCCTGAGATGATGACTGAATTGGTCTGGGTATGGCTGGGCATGATGGTGTGAAGCTCCCCAGGTGAGTCTCACCTAGAATTGTCGGAGATTGGGAGCTCTGCCTTACAGCATCCAGCTCCTTTAAAGAGCAGCACCTCAGGGTCTCTCAGAGAGCAGGGGTGCTGGTCTGTGTGGGCGCTGGCTCGGCGGCCAGGCCAGGTTGGCAGCGGAGCAGATAGGTCGGGTGAAAGGTCTGTGTTCCCTGTTTTATTTGAGATATAAGTTCTTGGGGAGTTTCTAGGCCCGTGTTTGAGTGGTCCATTTAAAACCTGCTCCCATGTACCATGGTGTAAAGGAAGAAACCCAGTTTTTTTCCTTCCTATGGAGAGGAAAAACCTAGTTCTTCCCCACTGTGTTTCTTCCCTGTGTGTCTCCTTTACTTTTACATAGAACACTATTGGTCACCAAATGTATGGGGCTTTTTTCCACCAACATGCAAGTCTCTGACAAATTGTGGGGTGTCCTACAATTTGACCCAATTCTGATGCCACCCAGAGAGAGCGTCAGACACAGGCTAAGGGCTCAGTCCCATAAAACTGCCCCTCCCCCACCGAAGATGCCAACCACAAGCTCAGGTTGTCAGTGGTGCTTCTGACCACCCGGCTGTAGGTCCCATAGATCCAGGGAGGTTCCAACGACCTCCTCCTCAGGTTCCATTAATTCGCTAGAGTGGCTCACGGAACCCAGGGAAACAATTGCTTATGCTTACCAGTTTCTTAAAGAATATGATGAACAGCCAGATGAAAAGATACATAGGGCGAGGTGTGGGAGGGTCCTGGGGTGCGTCACCCTCCTGATATGGATGTGTTCACCCCCCTAGAAGCTCTCTGAACCCTGTACTATTGGGGTTTTATGGTGGCTTCCTTGCATAGGCATGATCAATTAACTCCACTTCCAGCCCCTCTCCCTTTACTGAGAAGGGGGTGTGTGAAAATTCCAAGTTTGTGATTATGCCCAGGGCTTTCTGATGACCAACCCCTCCCCCTACCCCTGCCCCATCAGCTGCTGAGAGTCACCTCATTAGAACAAGAGATGCTCTTACTGCTCTTGTCACTTAGGAAATCACTCGGGTTTTAGGAGCTCTGTGCCAGGAGCCGAGTCGCACACACGGAATACTACCCAGCGACTACCAGGCACAAACTGTTGATACATACGGCCACCTGGTTGAATCTCAGGGGTATTAAGTTGAGTGAAAAAAAAAAAAATCTCAAAAGGTTATATACTGAATGATTCCTTTTTTATAGCATTTTTAAAATGACAAAATTATAAAACAGAATAGATTAGTATGGCAGGAGTTAAGGACGGGGTGGGAGCAGGAGGGAAGTGGGCGTAGCTACCAAAGGCAATGCGAGGGATCTTTGTGGTGACAGGATATATTAGTGTGTACGGTATATCTTGAATGTATCTGTCAATATCCTGGTTGTGACATTGTACTAGAGTTTTCTAAGATGTTACCAGCCGGGGGAAGCTGAGTCACAGGTTCATGGGATCTCTCTGTGTTATTTCTTAAAACGGCATGTATATCTAAGCATGCAGATTTGATCTCAAAACAAAGAAAGGTTAATTCAAAAGAAAAGAAAACTAGTTCCCACAACAGCAGGCAGCGTTTACAGAGATCTTTGGAAAATGAAGCTAGAGGTGGGTAATAAGACTGAGCAGAATGGTCTTCCTTGGGTAGGAGGGTGAACTAGCTGAGTCCAAACTAGAACTCCGAGTTTGGCGTTTTGTAAAACCATGGACTGGTGACTCTCTTGGGGTCCATTCATGTGTAAGGATAGATTTAGGGGCTTTTTGAAAGGGAGGCTGAATGAGGAAGCAGAACTTGATGAGGAAGCCCCAGCTGTACAGTAGGGGAAAGAGAAAGAGGGGACAGGGGTCTGGAGGGAATGACATGATATCTGCCCCCTCAGCTGGAAGGCCTGGTGGAAGCTCCAGTTAGAGAGGAGCTGGGAGCAGCTTGGAGTCCATGCGAGGCCACACAAGACTCGGTGCCCAAGCAGAGATGCTCAGAGATCCCTGGGAGACCTTCGTAGGTCAGTCAGGCATGGCCTTGGAGAGAAGGTGGTCCGGGCAGCCATGCTAACTGTGCAACACTGGTATTCATGGGTTGGTGAGATCTGGGGATGGACGTTGGGTTATCTCTGAACTAACTTAACTGCTCATGGGAATTACCAAGGGGCAAAGCAAGTCAGGCTGCTTTGTGGAACTTCTGCATCTTCCAGGCAAGAAGGAGGAAGAGAAGGGTTTGAAGAAGTACTGGGAACCTTTTAAAAGTGAAAACATTTGGGAAAGTACCTAGGGAATCTCTGGGTGATAAAAGCTTACCCTCAACAAGTAAATTCACTGGCTGAGCCCTTGTTCTAGGCCACGCATGGGAAGAGGTTCTGGGAGTAGAGGAGGGAAAGACACAGCCTCTGCCCTAGGGGCTGAGTAGTAACAGAAGTTAACACTTAGAATCAACCAGGCACTGTTCCAAACACTTCACACATATACATGTATTCAGACCTTAGAACAATCGTATGAGGAAGGTACAGCAGCACCTTCCTAGATCATAATAGATAATAACCACCACCCCCATCTGAGGCAAGCAGAGGCCAAAAACTTGTCCTCAGTTATGAGGCAGGACTGGGATTTGAATGCAGGCAGTCTGGCTCCAGAGTCCATGAATCCAACCACTATGCTGTATCACTGACCAAGCAGATTTAGCCAAAGGTGGGAGCGCAGCTCAGAGTCCTGGCCAGGAAATGGTCTGCCAGGATCTGCCACCAACTTGCTGTGCGACTTTGGAGAGCTCTCTAGACCTCTTTATGGCTCACACTCCTCTAAGAGACACACATGTCCCCAAATATCAAATTCTTGGAGTCTTAGAAGAGCCATACTTTGGAGGCTGTCCCAGGTAAGCAGCTGCCGCTGGCTGCTCCTAGCCCCCACCTTGCAGTTCTGCATGGCAGCTGGGCTGCTGCAGTGGGTCCGATCCCAGGAACTGAGCACCATGAAATGCAGTGGAGACCAGGATAGCATCCTGTGGGCTCCATTCCTCCAGAATCAAGTTCAAACTCTTCCATGTGGTGCTGTAGGGGACAACCTGGTCCACCCTACCTTTCCAAGGGGTCTCCACACCTCCCACCATGCAGCCTCCTCCTGGCCAGTGGGCCCCACCATTAGCAAGGGACACAAGGATAGAGCGTAGCAGGGCTGGGATTTGAACCCATGCCTGTGTGGCTGTGTGGCGAGGTGGGGAGAGCACTGACTAAGGGGTCAGCCACACCTGAGTTCTTCCTGTTCCAGCTGTGTCACTCACTAGCTGTATGACCCCAGGTAGCTGCCTCACCTACCTCTCTGTGCCTCATCTGTAAAACAGGAATAACAGTAGCCCTGTATTAGTTTCCTATGGCTGTTACCACATATTACCACAAACTCTTAAAACAACACATATTTATTATCTTATAGTTCTGAATGTCAGAAGTCCAGTTTTAGACTCATTGGCCTAAAATCAAGGTGTCAACAGGTCTGTGTTCCTTCTAGAGGCTCTAGGGAGAGAATCAGCTTCCTTGCCTTTTCCAGCTTCTAGAGGCTGTCTGCTCAAGGCCCCTTCCTCCATCTTTGAAGCCAGCAATGGCCAGCTCAGTCTTTTCCTTGATTCACTACTTTGCCTTTCTCTTCTGCAGTAAATCTCCCTCTTACAAGGACCCTTATGATTACATGGGGCCCACGGGATAATCCAGGGTAATCTTCCTAATTCAAAATCCTTAATCACACCCACAAAGCCCCTTCTACCATGTGAAGTAACGTATCTACAGGTGCGGGGGATTCACAGATGGACTTCGTTATTCAGCCCTCCACAGGCACCCACTTCATGAAGTGGGATACTATAAGGTAAATGCTTAGCATGGTGTCTGACCGACAGGAGGCCCATGATGCTTAATTCCAGTTGGGCATGAGAGGCACTTTGAGAGCTTTTATAAAATATCAGAGCCTCGGGTTCTGAAAAGATTTGGGGTGGTGGTGTCTGTGCATTGGAATTTTTATAAGCTCCCTAGTGGCTCTATTGGGCAGCCAGGGGTGGGACTGACTATAATAAGCACCGAATTCATGTTAGCAGTTATTCTTATTCCCCACAGCTACTTAGCCCCGAACCTCAGTGCCCAGGAGCTGTTCAATGGATGCTTGTTGGATTAGACGGAACTGAATTACTCCTGGGCCCCCAACTGCCCCTGGGGTAGGGTAGGAGGGCTGAGAGCGTTTTTCGCTGCTGCACCAGCGCCTGAAGAATGAGGTTCTGTGGGCAGACAGAGGCTGAGGCCTCCAAATCAACCTCACACCCAGAAATGGCTGCCTGGGGGGCTGGAGGCCTTCCTCCTCCCCAAAGTCCAGTCGAGGGGGCCGACTGGGCAGAATCCAGTCATCAAGGGGCCATTGTTAATGGAACAGAGGGGCTCTGTGCCCATTTAACACTTCCCTCCCTCATGAGGCTACTCCCAGCTGAGGGCTGGCTTCTGGAGGGCTGTGAGGCTGGGGAGGGGGCCACAGGGGCCCCCAGGCTATGAAAGGGGAGCATTGGGGGTGGGGGCTGGATGGAGGAGCAGAAGCAGCTTAGAACATAGGCTCGCCTCATAAGCTAGCAGGCTGGAAAGCTGGGGTGCAGGCGCTTGGTGACAATGCCAGGAAGAGGTTCCAGTTAAAGCTGGGAATCCAGAAACAGCCAATGAAACACACCAGACCCCAACCAGAGCCAGGGGGACTTCTTTCCCCCATAGGGTGGTCATGCCTGACCTACCTTCTTCCCTTTAAAAAAACAGAAAGGTGAAATCCACATTTTAAATGGCACCTTTCATTGCCTATAGAAGAACAGTGTTTTCCAAAGGGCTGGGAGGGTTTTATATTCTGTGGGTTTGGGATTTAAGAGGCAGGTAATTCAACCAGGGTTGGGCATCAACGTTCCTTTGCTTCACATATCTTTTCTGCATTCAGCACTTGATATGAATAGTGTGCACTGGATTTCGGGAGGGTGGGGTTTAAGATTCCAAAGACAGTGCCTGACCAGAATCCTCAAAGATGTCCGACACCTATACTTTTTGTGCTAGCCACCAGCAATTCTCATCTGTTGACTAAAGCAATCCTCTGATAGGCTCCGCCAAAGGAGTACATTGCCTTAAAAAATGTTCTAGGAGAGTGAGATATCAAAGGCCAGCAGCAGCACCTGGGAACTTGGTAGGCATGAACACTCTCAGGCCCCTCCCCCGGCATCAATCAAAGTCTCTGGGGGTGGGCACAGCAGGCTGTTTCAATAAGCTTTGCAGGTGAGTCTGATGCATGCTAAAGTTTGAAAATCCCGGTTCCGGAGGGATATTTTTCAGACTTCAGGTTGTGCAATCCATTTGGTCAGTCAGACAAGCTTTGTTTAAAAAAAAAAAAAAAAAAAAAGGAATAGAACACAATTGTGTAGAACAAAAACTATTGGGGTGAGTTATGTGTAATAAGGACACATATGGATTTCATAAGACTTTTGTTTCAGTTATGGGTGTAAATCTCTGTCTGAGGTTCTGATTGAAAAAAACAAAAAGATTGAAAGCCACTGTTCTTGAGCTGAAATGTACTAATTTCAACCAGCTTCTCTTTTGTAATGTGTTTGAATCAGGAGGCTTTAAAGACATGGAGTCAGAGTTCCCTTGCCCCCATGATGTACTCATGTAGGCGGTGAACAGATGAGAGGGGCTGCTTTTGGGGCGGACTGCCTCTTTACAATGCTGGCCTAAAGTTAAAACTTTCTGTCCCTCTCCTGCACCCCTTTCTATGTATATACACCTACAGAAGTATGAGGACCAAATGACTAACTGGTGACATCCGGGTGGTGGTACCGAAGGATGGTTTGTTGCTTTCTTCTCTGTAGTTGACCACTCTACTTGAATTTTGTATAAGAAGCATCTATCATTATTATAAAAACAGTAAAATCACTACTTAAAAAATACAAAGCCGAGGGTCCATTTCCCTGTGGAAATACAGAAAAGGGAAGGCATTCCCAACGGCCACCCTTCCACCATCCATGCCTGGCCAAATTCCACCTAAGGCTGAGGGCAGGCATCCCACATGTCCCTAGAGCCCTCACTGATCTGGCCCCCACAGCCATAATAAGTCCCCCAGAGGGACAGCACCACCCCCTCCCACCTCCTCTACCCCCACACATCTGTCACCTTATCCTCCTTAGAAAGTCCTTTTGCATCTCCTGATTCTCACACCAGCCCTGTGTGCAGCCTCCATCCTAACCACTACCCTCTCTGTGATTATCCAGATGACAAAGAGGAGGTTCTAAGAAGCTAAGTCACCTGCCCAAGATCACCCAGCTAGAGATGCAAGGCCTTGACTTGAAGTGCAGGGTCTGCTGATGTCAAATCTCAAGCAGTTCTCCTGGCACAATTTATTTCTCTACCTCGGGCCGTTCTTATCACTTTCCATTTGTATTAGAGTTAACATTTGCTGTAGTTATAGCACCAAATAAATATACAAAGAAAGAAGGAAGGAAAGGAGAGGCAAGGGAGGCAGGGAGGGGAGGAAAGGAAAGAGGAGGGGAGGGGGGGAGAGGAGGGAGGGAGAGGAAAGAAGAGAGGCGCAGGGGCGGCCTCGGGTCACACTCTGGGATGGGAGTGGAGGGTGGGCCCCGCCTGTGTGAGGCCCCCACACAAAGCAGGCTTGGAACAAGCAGTCTGGCCAAGAGGCAGCATGATCTAGTCAGGTCACCATGGCCAGGCCGATCCCACAGGCCCCAGCTGCAGGCACCTGCCCAGCCAGACGAGAGGGGAGAATGCAGAAAGAACAGCCAGGAGCAAAGGGTGAACCAGTAGCCTGGAGAGTGTTACCTGGGAAGCTGACGGGCCACCTGGGACTGCAGGGGATGAGGGATGTGGGGGCCTTGTTGTGTGCTCCGTGTCATGTTGGGGGAGTCAAAGGTGACTGCTGAGCATAGAGGCTGGGATGAAGAAAGAGGCTGGCGTACCTGGGAGGGAGCGACCACTCAGCAATGATCCCAGGCAGTGGTCACACTAGCAGAGCTGGGGTCTGCAGGGCGTCTGTGCTATTTCCTAAGCTGCTGTTTTCAGGCTGTGCCTCAGTTTGACTAACGGTAGAACAGGAAGCCCAATAAATATGATTTTAATTGTTTTAAAACTGGACAATTTAGGGCCGGCCAAGAGGCGCATTGGTTAAGAGCTGGTTTTGGGATGCCAGCGGCCCCAGTTCGGATCCCACATATGAGGGCCAGTGACACTACCCTCTACAGCTAACAACAGCTCCACCTGGAGCTGGGCTGTGCGAGCCCCGGCGATGGTGTAGGCTGCAGCCCCTGCTGCAGTGGGCTGCCATAGGCTACAGTGAGTGGCCGGCAGCCAGTGTGAGTGGCTAACAGCCAGCGTGAGTTGCCAATAGCCGCAGTGAGCGACCATCCAGAGGCGGGCAACCGATCTGCCTCATCCGAGAAGAGCACAATGATGATACCAAATGGTCCAGTGAAGCAACGTCCTCCACAACTAGACTGAAGAACAAAAAGACAGCAACTTGTCTGTTCCCCTTCCCCGGTTCCACAATGCTGTTCCCATCCCCCAATTCCCCAATAAAATCTTTTAAAAACAAAACTGGACAATTTAAAAGCAGCTTACATAAAAGAAACTGATAATGCTGGTTGCTCTTGTGGAGAGAGAGACCTGTGTGTCTGGGGCAGGCATGGGAAAGGGATGTTACCATGTATCTTTTTGTGCCTTTCCAATTTTGTACCATGGGCATGTATTACTTATTTTATAAAATTTAATCAAACTAAAAAATTAAAATAAAAGCAGGTACCAGTTTTTACCTATAGTTCTCTCGAGGTTAGACTCTCTCATTTTAAAGGGCCTCTAAATTTAAGCAAAGGCAAAGCTAGGAAGCAAAATGTGGGGGCAATGAGAAGCAAAATTGCCCATACAGTGGAACTTAACTGTTTGCTTTCTCTGCGAGAAACGTGATAACTCTACAGAAATGATTACTGTAGTGACTGGTCCTGAGACTGACAAGTGGCCACCCCCAAAGCCTGAGGGGACATGGGGGCTGAGGTGGGGACAGCGTCAGGTGGAGCTGCCCTGCAGACTATAGAATCTTGGGGGATTCCCCAATGTTCTATGGAAGGCAACCAGAATTGTGCTAACCATGTGGGTCTTGGGCATTAAAAGGGGTGAGGGACCCCTGAGGGCTGCAGACCCTGCAGACCTCTGGGAGTCTGGCTCCTGTCCACTGAGAGCAAGGCAACCTGTCACCTGCTGGGTAATCATCACAGAGGCCAGCCTCTCATGAAGGCCCTTTGTTTCTAGGTCTTTCCAGGGACAAGCACTGCCAGGAGGAGGATGGAGTTGGCACTCCAGCAGCGGGTAGGGGTGGAGGTGGGGGTTGGGGTGGAAAGGAAACCTGCCTCCCAACCCCCAACCAGAAGCCTGGGTAGGGCCCCTATGGCTTCAGAACTGATCCTGGAAAAATGGTGACTCATGGCCCAATGGAAATCAGAGCTTTTCTCTCACCCCAGAGGGTCGCTTGCCCTGCGACACAGGGACCTATGACTGCAGAATGCATCAGAAGTGCAAGCCCAAGAAAAGAGCCAGCCTGTACTGCTGAAGGTCAGCGGGCAGTCTGACTCCCTCCTTCTGTTTCTCTCCACCGAAGACTTAAGTCTCAGCTCCTCCCCTTTCCAGCCCAGGGAGTTCAGGAGGCCCAGAAAACCTCCTTAAGCCTCAGTGTCCTCACCAGGAAAATGGGGGAAATCAGGCCTCCCTCAAAACTTAGTGTAGGGCTGGTCACTGGCCCCTCCTCTGAGCTGCTGTAGGGCGGGTGGCACAGGCGGCAGGGGGTCACAGCACCAGCTGTGGCAGCCTGGCATCCTGTGCCAACAGACTGGGCTGAGGAAGCTGGCATTCAGCCTCTTGCTTGACTCATTCCTTTTCCAGGTCTGGCTCACCGAAAACAGGACAGGCACCCCCTGAGCCCCTGTATTCCTTCCAGAGGGGAGAGTCTTACCCCAAAAGGGCCACGACAGCAGGGTTTGTACGGCCAAGGAACTGAACACTCTCTGCTACCTCCTAAATGGATCCACAATCTCCAAGAAGTTCTGGTAAGTGATCCACACTCAGATGAAAACTCCCTGGCACTTCCTGTCTGCACCACAGCATTTGGCAGGCACAGGTTCAGTACACTCCACCTCCTGTGATTCTCTCTGGGGGCTTCATTTGTAGCAGGATGCTGGAGTGGCTAAGAGCATCCATGGGTACATCTGGAGTTGAACAGTCAAGGATTTGAATTCTGGCTGTGTGACCTTGGACAAGTCACCTAACCTCTCTGGGCCTCCGTGTTGGCATCTGGAAAATGGAGCTACCTCCTGCAATCAGAATGATGCAAATAAATCACTCAGCCTGTGGATGCTTAAGTACATCAAGAGCTCTGAGATACTCAATAGTACCTTCCAGAAAGGCAAAGGCCTCTGGGACCTGGCATAGTGCTGGGCACACAGTTCAACCAAGCTTTCCTTTTAAAAAGTGATTCCAAGAAAACAGCAGGCACCATTTTCAAAGTTTGACACAGGCTCCTGAGCTGTCCCCGACCCCAACGCCCAGCCAGAATTCCAGACAGAGGGCTGGCATGGAGGCCCTTTTGGAAGTTCTTCATGCCCATCACCACTTCTGCCTCAGCTGGGTGTAGGAGTAGGGGTGGGGTGGGGGCCCCAGGTCCGGAGGGGAAGGGTGAAAAAGCAGGAGACAGCGGTTGGGGAGGGGAACCCAGGACAGGAAGCCCGGAGCTGACCTGGCCCTGCCACTGGGGTGTGAGGGTCCCCTTGCAGCACTTTGGACACAAATCTCCAGGATAACCACAGAGGGCATGCTGGCAGGTGGGCAGCAGACAGCGAGACTCAGTGATGTCATGTTTTCCCCAAAATGACTCAGTGGCTCGTCCCTGGGCTGTGAATGGTGAGCTGTATGCTGCAAACTCAGGGTCTCCCATCTCCTTGCCCTCCAGGCTTGCCCAGTGTCTCTCCTTCTGTTACCTCCCGCTCTCCCTGCCCCAGGGACCCAAGGCTACAGCATCCGTGCTCTGCTCCAGGCTGCGACCCCAGCCCAGGTCACATCTCCAAGCTTGCTTCTGTCATGTCCGATCTCCACAATGACAAAAGACTCAAGTGCCAGACAGAGCTGAGTTTCATTTCTGCCTCTGAGTCCTCCTAGCTGAGTGTCCTTGGGTGGATTACTCTGCCTCTCTGAGCCTCAATTTCCTCATCTATAAAACAGACATTGCTAACAACCTTGCTGGGTTGTGTGGGGCTTAGTGAGAATGTCTGTAAAGTATCTGGCACACACCAGGTGTTTAGCAAGTGGAAAGTATGGTATTCAAGGGCTTCTATGATCTGACCTCAATTAACTTCTCTAGTTGCATTCAAAAAGGGGAGGGGAGTAGATAGTACCACATTCTTCCTCATCCGCAGTAGGTACCAGGAACTGCTCTAAACACTTGTATAGAAAAACATTTTATTGTCCTCTTACCCCCATGTGGTAGGTACTGTTAGTATCTCCATTTTATAGATGAGAAAACTGAGGCACAGAAAGGTTAAGTGACTTGGTTATGGTCACACAGTCAGGAAGTGGGGAGCAGTGTTTCCATGCAGGCAGCCTGGTTCTAGAGCCTGCATATGTAACCACAACTGTATCCCACCTCATCTTTCTCTTCTTTGTGCATCCTACAAATTACAGTTCATTCCAAGTGGACTCCTTGCTGTCTTTTGCATTTGATCTGAACGTTCCCATCCCTGTGCTTTTGCCCAGGTTCCCTTCTTACACTGGAATACCCACTTCCCATGAAGCCTTCCCCAAGTCCTCCCTTGTGTCCATCTTTGTGGACTCATTACAGGTGAACTCAAGGTTGTTATTCGTGCTGCTCTCCTCTACTCTAGCCGGGAGGTGCCTTCTTCTACAAGGCCAGGCAGGAGCAGGTATGCAGTACCTGGCTAGGCGATGCCCTGGCCAGAGCACCCTCATGCATGTTCCCCAGGTGGTGTGGAGGTGAATGCAACACTCAGGGCTCCACTACTTCTGCAAGGACGGCTCACAGGCTGCGGCTCGAACCCCCCTCAGGGAGGCAGCCTTCCAGCTAGGCTCCCTTCTTTTTGCTCAGGGGACAGGACTCAGGCATGAGGGGCCTCCATGGCCTGGGGATCAGGGCTGAATCCTAGAGAGCTTGAACATATGTCCATCCACAAAGGGATCAGGACTGACATGCACTTGCTGGTGGGGTTGAGTAGTGGAGCCCATAGTGCTTTCACCCACCAGCCCATCTAATTCACAGAGGCCTGTCAGAGGGTTTCAGGACCATCTTTAGGCTCCTAGCCCAACGTTCGCAGGGTAATGCTGCAAGGGCCATCTGGTCAGGGTCCTACTCTCCCATTCTGTCCCTCTCCCACACAGAGCCTCTGGTCCGAGTCAGCTGCCCTTTCCCACTCACCACAACTGCCACCACCTCTGCCCAGACACAGGTCACTCCCAGCAGGAGCATTCTTTCCTGGGAGCATGGGCCCAGCCAGTAGCTCTTGCAAGGGCAGATCCTTGCCTCCTTTCTCCCAGGGCCCTGTGTCATTCATCACTCATGGTTCCACAGTCGGATTTGGGTGCTCACTGCATTCGTGGGGCTCTGCTAAACATGAGGGACACAAAGTGAACAAGGCAGACGCTACCCTGCCCCGCAGGGCTCATACCCAGTGGGCAGCCCAGACCATGACATCAGCAATGGCAACACTGGAGGGGAAAGTGTGATGAGGGGGACGTGCAGGCTGCCACAGGGAGGGCTGCTGACCTAGGCTTCCAGAAGGCGACATCCAAGCCGAGGCCTGAGGATGAATGGGAGCTGGCCACAAGGAAGGAAGGCAGGAGAGAGTGTTCTCAGCAGCTGGGAAGGCTACAGAGAGCAGGACATGTGCAAACGGGAAACGAGGACAGTTTGAAACTTGGCCCTCAGAGCACAAGGTGAGGGCTGGTAAAAGAAGAGGCTGGGGGCTGAAAGTCACAGGGCCCAGGGAAGCCATCAGGTGTCCCTGGCAGTTCGGTGCTTCCTCCAGGGTGGGGTTTCTGTCTGGCTGGAATGGCCATCAGGGAGACAGCGTCCGATCTGCCGCTTCCTCCTTGTTCATTTAAATCCCCCCCTGCTGCCATCTACACCAACCACTTCCCGAAACTGGGTCATTGCCAAGGGTGAGCAATCAGCAGATGGCCAGCCTTGCTAAAGAGGCTGCTATACTATCAGAAATGGCCTGCCCAGGTCAGCCTGGGGAAGATGAGGCTACAACATCCACTTGCAGTGTCCACATGGGCTGTGGCTACCCCTGAAACCAGCCTCCCCGGAGCTTCCTGGCTTGCACCAGCAGCACTCCCTGGCCACAGTGATGAAATAAAAAATGAAAAGTGCTTGTGTGTGCCCTTCGGCACCTTGGGATGCCGCCACAGCAGGACAGATGCACACGGGTGGCATCGTGGCAGGGTGAAGAGCACTGACTCTGGACTGGGCTGCAGGGTCCAGACCCAGCATTGCACTCACTAGTGTGGGAAGCCGGCAACTTGCTCTGCCTATCTGGTTCTGTGAGCCCATCAGTAAAACCTACCTCAAGAGGCGAGGACTCAATGAGGGCAGGTCTGAGAGGCGCTAAGTACAGCGCAGCACACGCTGGTTGTTGTCACCAATACCTCCTGTGCACCCACCCCTAAGCACCTGCACCAGATGCAAAAGGACTGGGAAGGGTAAAAGAAGAATGACATCTCCCAGAATAAAAATAAGACAGGGTGTCTGACCTTTGTGGTCAGGGCTGTTTCGGTTCTTCATCCCCTGCAAGAATGCCCTCCCCATCCTGACTCTGACTCACAGATTCTGGGTTCTAACCTCGGGCCTCTTCGGGCACGTCTGTCCTTAACCCTGAAGCAACAGGCCTTCTCCAGAGGCGAGCCAGGGGCCACCCCGAAGCCCCGCCTGCCCGTGTGGTCAGAGTTGTGAAATTCTTTGCTGAAAATCATTGCAGCCTCAGCCAGGGGGTGGCCCAGTTTGTTTTCACAATATTTCCTCAGATAGCACTGCTTTGGCTCAGACACTTTAGTGCTTTCCAGAATCCTACAGATGGTGAGGGCAGCTGGAAAGGGAGAAGGGAGAAGTGGGGAAGGGAGTAGGAGAGGCCCGGGGCCGAATCTCAGGTAGCTGTGTGGGCTCGCAGGGCCGGGCATGAGCACAGCATGTGTGAACAGGCACATACACTCACACAGGGCGTGTAGAAAGCAGATCAAATGTAGAGAAGGGCTTACAAACATTTAAGCTGTGCAGCCTTCTTATGAAACAAGCTTCGTCAGAAGACTGGCTCTCACTCTGTACAGGCACATTTCTAAACTCACAGATATGAATTCACTTACAGCCTTATTACCTCTGACCTATCATCCCCCTCTTACCAATCAGGAAATTAAGGCCCAGAGAGGTTAAATAACTCGCCCAAGGTCACAGAGCTACTACGCAGTACTGAG
The DNA here is from genome assembly GCA_033961575.1 of Aselliscus stoliczkanus. Taxonomy (NCBI): domain Eukaryota; kingdom Metazoa; phylum Chordata; class Mammalia; order Chiroptera; family Hipposideridae; genus Aselliscus; species Aselliscus stoliczkanus. The sequence goes on from CM066729.1 coordinate 135,087,779, forward strand.
GGCATTCTGCTTTAGCATATGTGCTCTTACCTTTTCAAATGAGTGTGTCTTTGTGTTTGTGTGTGTGTGTGTGTGTGTGTGCGCGCGCGCATGCACTTGTGCCTACAAATGTCCTGGTGTATAATATGCCTGGCTGTTTTTGAAATATTTGTATGTAGAGTTTATATCTGAGTGTGTGTGTGTGTGTGTGTGTGTGTGTGTGTGTGTGTGTGTATTTCCGCCCATGACAATGTGTGTGATGGCCTGTGAGCATATGCGTGTGCAGCCTCTCCCATCAAGGCTGCAAGCTATGGGGCTCACACACTAAGTTCCCTCCTAGCAGCCTAGCAGCAGTGAGACAAAGGGACTCCCCACCTGGAGGCAGCACCTGGAGCCTCTGGCAGTGCCTGCTTCCCGGGTCGCAGAAGTTTCTGTTTGCTGACCCAGCTCCGCACAGCCACATACAATGAGAAGGCCTCTCAGCCACTCCCTGGGTCAGGGAGAGGAGCCCTCAGCTGCCATCCCTTCTGGGGGAACTGCCCCCACCCCAGAGCCCTGGTTCTCCCCTTCTCACTGGGTGCTGGGTTTTAGAGTAGATCAACTGAATAAACTGAAGTTATTAAGTTACCATGAATTTGCCTCCTCCTACCCCACATAGTGCTTGAGCTTTTTGAAACTGTTGGTGGGAACTCACACCACCAGCACCATAAACTGATAAGGCCCAAGCTGATTCGACTCCAGTTCAAAGCAAAGAACCTTTACCTTCTAGTGAGTCCAGGAAACCCTACAATGTACATGCATGGTGTTTTGAGGGCTTCTTCATATGCAAGCTCCACCTTGGAGGGACACACAACAGGGAAAATTAGCTTTGGTCCATCCACTTTAAACCAATGTTTACAATGTAAAGAGCTTCCTCAGATGCCACCAAACTGGGAAAAACACTCACTATTCTCTGTCACCAAAGTCAAACTCACCGACTGAGAGACCACCCTCTGCCTTGCCGAGCAGGGTGAGGCTGGGAGACTTACTCAGATGGAGCAAGGCTGAGCTGCAACCCTCCGCAGTCTTCTCTCCAGCTTGCTCCTCCTGCCCCAGCTGCCAGTGAGCCGGCGTCCTGTAGCACAAGGACAGACCAATGGTGGGTGTGTTCCCTGACTTTTGAAGCTCCCAAAGTCAAGAGGAGGGGCTGTAGGAGCGGGCAGGAAGGAGGGAGTTGGAGACGGCAGCCAGTGAGCCAGGTGTAGTCATGGGAAGGGAAGCCAAAACACAGCTTCCAGGCTGGCCTCTGAGATGGTTGTTTACTTGTGGCATTCAGGAGAGGCTGAGCTGGGCACTGGCTTATTTATTTTCCACACTTTTCCTGCAAATCCTTTTCAGAGAGTCCTCCGGAATCCCAGTGATAAATTTCCCAGGGCCCAGAAAAACCCACAGTCCTTCAGCACACAGCCATCTTTGTGGGGAGGGATGGCAAGGATGGACATAGTTACTGGTAGTCAGGCACTCAAATGGCCTGCCTGCCCCCTCCCTCCATGCAGGGGGTGGGGGCTACAGGAGCTCCATTGCCAGATTTGAGGCAATGGAGATGAAGGCTGAGTGTGTCCACCTTCAGGCACAGAACAAACTGTCCAGTCAGCCAGGGACCACCCCATACCCAGCTGTGAAATCCACATGCTCAGGGCAGGACAAGCAGCATTTTATCATTTGTTTAGGCATCAGAGAAGAAAAAAGGACAAGTACTTCTGTTTAAGGGATAAAAAGAGCTGTTTTCCTTTCCTCCTGTGTGACTTCACGAAGGGCAGAGACCCCTCTGAATGTTTCCTCACGGCGAAGATCTCCCTGGCTCCCCTGCTTTGTGACTTCCCAGCAAAGGGACTCACAGCCTGTCTGTCCTTGGTCTTCACCCATCATCTGCCAATGTTCCCAACTACTTCCATGTGTCAGATACTGGGGCAGAGCCAGGGGTACAAAGATGAATAGCCCCTGTCCCTCGGATGGGGCAGCTTCTCCCCAACTTCCACCCTGGATAGCATGTCCACCCCACAGCGAAGGAGGGCAGAAGGACTTTGGCACACTGTGAAGGCTCTCAGAACGCACCCAGCTGGGCTTCCTGTGGGAGGTGGGCTGGGGCCTCTGGGCAGTGTTCCTTGTTTAAGGTGGCCAGCTTTGCCCATGCTATGGACACCTGTATCAGAGGTCCATGGGGCAGAGGTGAAGGTGGGCTGAGTAATGAGGACCCTGCTCCAATAGGAGTAATCCCCCTCGGCCCTTGGTGGGATATAGACTACCACCCACACTGAAAACACGGCTGCCCCTAAGTGCCTGAAGGCAGCATGGCTTGTGGTTCCCTAGCTTCAGGACCATGGGCACCCACTGCAACTCTCTGGGCCTCATTTCTTCATCTGTAAAATGGAGATGGTAACCTCTGTGGGGCATGTGTGAGAAAGCATACGTTGGGGACCAGGTGAGCCATGTGGTTATTGCTGCCCTACCTCACTGCCCCGGCTCTCCTGAAAATCAGACACCACAGAGGAGTCTAGCTCCCCAGGGCACTGGGTGCGGGGGTGGGGGGTGGGGGCGGGGGGTGGGTGGAAGGACAGCCATGACATGTCCGTTTATATTCACCAGGTAAGTGATGGCAGGAGGTGGCAGCGGAGGGCTGATTTCCCTGTGTAACAGATTTCTATCCTGTCGAGGGCCAGAAAGGGTAAGGAATATAGTAATCCGTTTGAGAATGTTTACCTGGCAATTTCTCCCAAACCCAACATGAGCTTTGTACCTACTTCTCAGATACGGAACAAATCATCTTTCACTGGAATTACGGTAACATCTCCCTGTAATCATTCAGAAACCCCCAGTTTTCTGACTCCAGATCCATTCAAGCAGCCTGGTGCCACCAGCCTTTGATTCCCATGGCCCATGGTGTAACCCAGGCTGGGCAGAGTGTGTGGAAAAAGAGAACTGCCGTCAGAGGCCCCAGTACCATGGTAGTAAGTGCATCAGTGTTGCTTCCTTGTTGCCATGGAGAACCAATAGGGATTTTAGAGACACCTAGCTTTGTGGAGACAGTATGGGTCCAGGGTCAGATTGTCCAGGTTCAAATCCTGGCTCTGTCCCTCACTAGGTGTGTGACCTTGAAAAAGTTACGGTACTTAGCTTTCCTGAGCCTCAGCTTCCTAATCTATTAAACGGTGATAAAATGCTAACCTTAGAGGTATGCCAGGGCTCAATGAGAAAAATGTATGTAGAGCCCTTGATTCACAGAGACATAATTAAGGTGGGTATTAGAAAGGGACTGGCTGCAGCCTTCCACCTGAAATTGGGAGTGGCCAAGCCCAGATCACTGCATCTCTATCTGGGGCCCCAGTCCTGAGTATGGTCCACATTCTTTCCTAATTTCAGCCTCAAAACCAGTCAAAAGCCTGAACTGCACACTGAACCTAGTCACAAAGGGACTAGTCCCTCACTGAACCTAGTCCCTCAGCCCCACAGGGGTGGGGCTATGATACATTTCTTCGCGATTACATGGCTCTCACCTCCTTGCACGCTCTCAATCCCATGCCACTAGGGAATCATTCCCAAGACTGTTTGCAATCCCAGTTCCAAGAACACGAGATGTTGCTGCTCCTCTGGGAGGCTCAAGCCAGCTGGCACAGAGGCCCCCACTTGATGGTCAGTGCAGGAACTGTGACCACCCCTCCACCTGCTGCCACTACCGAGACAAGCCCCTGCTGGAGGACACAGCTCTTAGACTCTTCACAAGACCCATTTCCAGCCAGGCCTGCAGTAGCCAGGTAGAAACACCCAAAGTGACCACTCCCAGGGTAGCCAGCTGCCAAAACGGAGACCTTCTTGCTGTCCTTCTTATGGGAGCAGAGGCCAGTGATGAAACTCAGGTCCTCGGTGGCCAGCCCACTGGGCACAGTGGCACAAGCTGCTGGAGCCATTTCCCCCAAACAGATCAGGCAGGGCTCCCAGTAACCACTCAGGACCCACTCCTCTGCAGGAAGACCAATCGCAACCCAGCAGAGGCCACCAGGCTTGGCTCATCGTGAATCCTTAACAGATATTAATTATTGGTGTCATTATCCATCAAACAACTATTGAGTACCCACTACGTGCCAGTCACTGTGCTAGGTCCAGGACAATCCTTAAAACATCCTGGGGCCCCAGGACACCCAGGCATCCGAAAACAAACACAACTTCAGGTGCAATGAAAATACATAAGGCTTCAGGACCGCCCTGGTTTCTCTGTAAAATTGGAATCTCAGACATCTCCCACCCCATTTTACACATCCACGCCCACGCCTGGAATCTCCTCAGAGGTCCCCCTGGAAGTCCCTCTGAGGAAGCACATCCGCTGGGGGAAGGGTCTGTGCTTCCTTCACAGGCCCTGTCACTGCCACCACCCACCCAGCTGTCCAGCTCAGCACCAGCCTGCCAGCCTTTTCCACTCTGCTCACAGACCCCAGCACGCCAGGTCTAAGTTTATGAATCACTCCCTCCTCTCCCTTCCCACTTCGCCTCCGGAAGGGCTGTGCACACCCAGACACATCACCCAGACACCGAGTTTTCACACAAAACTCGCTCCCGATGTACCCGGAGAACCCACCGCAATGTCTGCCTCCCCACTTCTCGGCCTCCGGGTCCTGGCCATGACTTCCCAAAGACAAGGCAGCCCCACCCCTCCCCGTCGCCCTTTGGAGGTCCTCACGGGGGACTGCAGGGGCAGCAAAGACAGTGGGTTTATTTAAGGGCAGGAGGTGTCCTGCTGGGAGTAGTCCCTCCGCTCCCGGAGTTGTGAATCTCGGTCTTCAGCGTGTGCCTGGTCCGTGTGGCGCGCCTGGTCCGTGTGGCGCGTGCTCGGGGCGCGTGCGTGGTGTTTGTGGCTTTAGTGATGATGAGCTGTGTGTACCTGGCAGCTGTGAACCTGGGTGTAGGGGGTCTAGGGGGTCGTGGGTGCCTACGTGGAATGCTCCCCGAGCCGGGAACTCCCTCTCCCTCCCGGTGTTGTCCTCCTCCAAAGTTTGGAGCGCGGGCCGGGACGGGGAAGGTCGGGGACGCACGGCCGGGCGGCCTCCTCCCGGCCCCGGAGGCGGCTCCGGGGCGCCAGCACCCGACTCACCCCAGCCTCCGAGCCTCCTCCAGCGGGGGCGGATCCGACTCCTCGCGGCTGGGGTCCGGCGCCCGCAGCATCCGCTCACAACTTTTCCCTCCTCTCGGCCGACCCAGCTCACTCGCGGGGCCGGCTCTGCGCCCTCCCCCGGGGCGGCGGTGGCCAGGAGGACGGGAGGGAGGCGCGGCCCGGCGCGGCCGGTTCGCACGCCGGGCGGGAAGCGGCGCCAGGCGGGCGCCGTCCTGTGCGGCGAGCGAGCGATCGGTGCTGCCTGGCGCCCTCCCCGCTCGGGCCCGAGCCGGCGAGCGGCTCGCGGTGGCGGCGGATTCCTGAACCGCGTCCAAGGCGCCCGGGGAGCCCTCCTCCGCCTCCTCTTCTTCCTCACCCCACCCAGCTCCCACCCCTGCGCGCCGGTAACTTGGGAACCATTGGCGAACTTGGCGCAGCTCGGGCTCCTCGCGGGCCGGGCCTCCGGATGGAAGTGGACGAGGAGAGGGAGGAGCGGAGGGCGCTGGGGGAGGGGGCCCGCCCCCGGGGAGCTGTGCTCTCCGGGACCCTTCGTTGGGCCTTTGTTCCGGGCGCTGCACCTCGGCCCGCCTCTCCCCGGGGACTCGCTTCGAGCAGCTCGGATCCCCGACCCCTCCCAGAGTCTTGGGAGGGGCTCCTGGGCCTCGGGTGGGTAGGTTGGGGAGATTCGATGTGGAGATGGTCACGGCTTTACCCTGTCGAGCTCCCCAGCCAGTAACTGGCCTCCCATCTGTGCCTCCGGAGAGAGACCCCTCTGGCTGTGAGGATTTTCCGCCATCTCTGCCCTGGAGGGACCCCCCCCCCACGGGACCGGTGGTCCAAATGACGATCCCTCATGCTTCCAAAGACCACAACACCCCCTCTCTGGGCCGTCACAAGTCACCCACCCGCCCTTCTGCGCCTTCTGGTGGTGCCAGTCCAGGGCTCCCCGAAAGCAAGCCCCTGGAAGTGAGAAGGAAGCAGGGTCCATGTGGATCCGCTGGGGCCACTTCACGGTATTGTCTGACCCTGTCGGGTAGCTGGTGCCTCCGGCCGGCGGCTGCTGGATGAGTAAGGTCCCTGTCGCCTCCCGCGCGCGTGGGGCAGTGCCCAGCTGGGCTCTGGGGTACAAAGGTAGCTTCACCAGGAACGTGGTAAAGGGCATGTAATTGGAACACAAACCAAGCCCCCCTCTTACACACTTGCAGGAGCCCTGGTGATTCCCACACTCCCAGGCTTTGATTCCGTGAGTTAATTCAGGCCTCTCTAAGACTGCGGTCCTGGTATTTAATGGGAATCGAGTTTAGACACAATAAGTCATTTCCTGTAAAGAAAAATAGGAGAATCCCAAAAAGCAAAAACCTCAACTTTTGCCCTTGTCTTCCCTCTGTCATTCTCAACATTTGTCCATGAGAAACCCAAATAGAATTGAGCATGACCTGGGCCTTCCCAGGAGCGAGTCCTCACAGGTGAGGGAAGTCAGAGGTCCCTGTTCATTATATGGGTGGAGACCAGCCCAAGCTTCTGCCAAGCCTGTGGGCTGGAGGGAGCCTGGGCCAAGTGCTTCAGACCGTAAGGTGAGACCTGGGTTTTTCTTTTAGCAGAAAAACCGCAACTGGGTGCTTTGGTTCTATTATTAACAGTTCTGTGACCTGGTGTAGGGAACCAGAGATTTGGTGAGACTTCAGACCTCGGCACACCTCTAGGTGAGCTCCCTGAATATCTCTCTACACATCTGCATCTCCTGGCTGTCCCCATGGTCACATCAACAGGGAGCCAGCCTCTGGCCTGGATCAGCCTGCATGCTCCCCAACAGGTTTTCAGACCCCGTATCTTCACGCATGGGTTTCTCCAGACTCCATCACCTCATCTCAGAAGGGAAGGTCTCCATGTCAGCCTCACAAATCTGTCATTTAACTGCACCTGCTAGCCTTATTAGGGAGGCCTGTGGGACATGTGGAATCTTGGATTTTCTTGCCATAACTTGGTGATGCACCTCACAGGGATACAAAGGCAGAAACCTAGAACTGTGCCACCACCAGAAGATTATAGAGAATGGGGCTCTGTGCTCCTGAGGTAGGGGGTGGAGAGGGGGAGCACAGTTGGCCCCCGGAAAATTCCTGTGTTCACACAATACTTGAGCACACATTGGATACTGGAGCCCACAAAGGTCAATATGCCTTCACCCCTCCCTCTGTCTAGAAAAGACAGACCTAAATAAATACTAGTGATATAATATTCTATGTAAGGTGAGGCTGGGGCTGGGGACCCGGGGTGGAGTGGGTGTCTCTGGGACAAGACCACAAGCTTGCACAGCAACTGCAGGGGCACATGGAATGAGATGTGACTGTTGGCCCCCGGAATTTTGCAATGCTACAGCTTATTCCTGGAGTTGAAGACCCCAGACCTGGGTGTAAGAGACAAGCTGAATTCTGCAGGTAGAAAAGAAGATAGAGGTTGGACAAGGCTTTCTAGGTGAAGGGACATGCAATTGAAAGAAAAGGGTATGAAAGAGTGAGTATTCATTTTCTGAGCTTCAGGCTGGTATGACAGCCAATACTTGGGCCTTCAGTGAGTGAGGGCCTCCTGGGTGCAAAGGAGGGTGTGGGATAAAAGTCTGATCCAAGGGGTGGTTGGCTCAGTTGGTTAGAGCACAGTGCTCATAACACTAGGGTTGCCGGTTCGATTCCCACACCGGCCAGTGAGCTGCGCCCTCCGCAACTAGATTGAAGACAATGACTTGACTTGGAGCTGATGGTTCCAGATAAAACACACCATTCCCCAATAAGATTTATAAAAAAAAAAAAAGTCATCCAAAGCATGGGGAATTTTCATCCTAAAATAGTGTCTAGGCTCAACTTCTTTCCATAATTGCTCTGACAACAGAACTGGTTTCAGTCAGTTTCTTTTTTTTTTTTTCACCCTGTTTGGAAAATTGAAAGAACTTTCCAGGCCAGAGGCAGAATTGCAGAATGGTTAACAATGTGGGAGCCTGAGCATCATGTTAGCCAAGCAATCCAAGTTAAGGCCACTAAGAATAGGACACACCTACATCCTGTGCCTTCTGAGGTGATATGCTGAGAAGGATGCAATGTTGAGTATGAAATATTCCTGCCTCCAAATGCATCACCTGAATCTAGTCAACAGGAAACATCTGACAAACCCAAACTGAGGACATTTACAAAATAATTGGCCTGTAATATTTAAAATGTCAATGGCATGAAAGACACAGAAAATTCCAGATTAGAAGAGAATAGAGACATGAGCTTTGTGGGAAGTAGACTCTAAAATGGTCCCCAATGACATACACCCCCCCCAACCCCCCCACCTCACCCACTCCCCCAGGTGTTCACACCCATGTGTAATCCCTTCCCCTGGAGGGTGCCTGGACCTAGTAACCTGCTGTTAATGAATAGAATACAATAAAGGTGATGGGATGTCACTTCTGAGATGACAAAAGACTAATTTAAGGGCTGGCAGAGTGGCTGGTGGTTGAACACTGGCTTGGGAGGGCCAGTGACACTGCCCTCAAAAACAAAAACAAAAACAAAACAAAACAAAAGACTAATTTAGGTTACAAAAGACTTCTGCCTTGCTAGCATTCTCTCTCTGGCTCTTCTCAATTCTCTTGGTCTGATGAAGCAAGTTGCCAAATTATGAACAGCCCTGAGGAAATGCCTGTGTTTCAAGGTACTGAGGTAGGGAGACCTCTGGCCAACACCCAGCAAAACTGAGGCCCTTAGGCCAATAGTCTGCAATGACCTGAATCCTGCCAATAATCACTGAGTGAGCCTGGACCCACATCACGCCCTAGTTGAACCTGGAGATCACTGTTTCCCTGGCCAACATCTCCATTGCAGCTTTGGGGGCCCCTGAGTCAAAGAGCCCAGCTAAGCCACACACAGATTCCCACAGAAACTGAGATGATAAAGGTTGTTGTTTTAAACCGTAAGTTTTGGGGTGACTTGTAATGCAGCTACATATAATGAATACAACCACTAAATGCAATATGTAACCCTAAGCTGGATCTTGGAAACTGAAAAAAAACAAAAAAACAATTACTTTGAAAGACAGTATTTAGATAATTGACAAACTATAAATAGGGACTGAATGAATTGGTACATTAGAGATATGCACCAAAATATTTAGGATCAGGATTTCTACCACTTTTTCTCAAATGGTTCAGAAATAATAGAAAATACACTATACATATTATATATCACGTATATATTATTATAGAGTTTCATTTGCCAGTTAATCTGTTGTATAACAAACCACCTCAAAACTTAATGACTTGAAACAACAAAGATGTATTATTTCTCACAATTTTGGGGATTGACTGGATTCGTCTGGAAGGCTCCTCTGCTCCATAGAGCATCAGCTGAGGCCACTGAGCTGTATTCAGCTGGCAATCAGGCTAGGCTGGAAAGTCCAAGAAGACTTTACTCCCATGTGTGGCACCTTTGTGCTTTGTAACATGGCCTCTCTTTCCCCGTGTGGCTAGCTTAGGATTCCTCCCAGCATGGTAGTCTTAGACCTCTTACATAGCAGCTAGCTTCCCAGAGAGGAAGTGTGAGCTGCCTACCCTCTTAAGGCACCCCAGCTGCATGCTGGGCCAGGAATTGCTGAGCCATTCTTGGGGTCTGGGGCAAATCCTTTTTTCTGGGCCAGGCAGAGCTAATGGGCAGTGACTCAGGGAAGAGTCCTGGGGGCACAGGAGGAGGGGAAGAGGAAAACTATAGAGAGGTTCCCTCAGCTGGAGTTAAAGGGTCCAGAGGCTCAAGAGCCTTCCGTTTCCTCTCTGCCCATTCCATCTCAGCTTCCTCCGTCTGAGCTTTACCCACCTTATTGCATTTAATCCTCACAGCAACACTGCAAAGAAACCATTATTATCCCCTTTGAAAAGAGGAGGTAGCAGAGGTCTCAGGAAGTGGGGTGACTTGAACAGACTCATACTGCAAAGGTATTGAATCCAAAAAAAAGTATTTACTTCTTTATTGAACAAGTATTTTTTGGCCCGGGACAGTGCTGAGCTTGGGAATACAAGGATGAATGATGTCATAGTCAGCTAGTGCTGCAATAATGCTGCAAAACAAACACCTAATATCAGTGGCCTGATATTTTTTTTCCCCATTGACAGGTGAGTGGGTCAGCAGGGATTTTGTTTCAGGTCACAGGTTGGCTGGGCTTCTGTCCAGCCTTTGGGGTGGGTCCTGGTCTACTCTGCACATCTCTACACTCTACTTGGACCAGTGGCTACCCAAGACACCTTTTTAAGGTAGATCACGGGAGAACAAAATACGAGCCTGAGCCGGCCGAGTGCCGCATTGGTTAAGAGTTGTCTTGGGATGCCGACTCTGAACAGCAGGGCCCCGGTTCTGATCCCACATGAGGGGCCAGTGATGCTGTGCCCTTTACAGCTAAGATGGTGAACAACGGTTCAACCTGGAGCTGGGCTGCCGTGAGTTGCCGGCGACAGTGTAGGCTGCAGTGGAACTTGCCGGCAGCTGGCGAGCGCTTTTGTGAGCTGCCGTGAGCTGCTGTGAGTGGCCATCCAATGGCCAGCGAGTAACTGCCTCACCCAGGAAGAGCGCAATGATAATACCAACATGGGCCAGTGAAGCAGGGTCCTTCACAACTAGACTGAAGAAGAAAAGGACAGCAGTTTGTGTGTTCCCCTTCCCCGATTCCTCAACACTATTCTCCTCCCCCAATTCACCAATAAAATCTCTACATAAAAGAGACAAGCCAAACCACATTTAAAGCCTCTGTTGACATCCCTGGCCAAAGCATGCTCAAATCTAACGTCCGAGAAGTCTGCCCTACCCATCATGAAGCCATGGTGATAGCATAGGTAGTGAATTCTATGACAAGAGGAATGAAGAACTGAGAGCAGGGATCCAGTCTGCCACAGGTGACGAGGCACAGGGAGCCTTGTCCTTAGGGAGCGCACAGTCTAGAGGGAGGGGGAACGCATAAAGACACAATCACAGCGCAGTGAGAAGTGCCATAAGGAGGCATAGGTGGGTGGCACGGGAGAGTGTGTGTGCATGCATGCACGCTATGGGAGCATGGGGGGGGGGGGTCCCTACAGTCACCTACCTGTTCTAGAGTAGGAGATTGCTGAGGTCAAGGATAAAGGATAAAATGAATAGGCATGCTGGATGGAAATAGAAAGCAGGGGATAGGGAAGCAAGGAAAGGGATTATAGGCAGTCACAACTGTGTGAACAAAGGCCAGGAGACCAGAAAGAGGACGCTGTATTCAGGGAAACTGAGATGCCATTTGCTGTCCCCAGAGGGTAATGGTGAAAGTTGCAGGTGGCAGGAGTTGAGAGGGAGATGTAGGCAGGAGCCCAGCCACGGAGGCCTTTGTCATGTGCTGGACACCTTCCCCTCACCCTCCAGAGCCCTCCTCACCCTTCTCCACTCTACTCACTGCCCTGGGTGACTGGCCTGTATGGTCTGCAGCCAAAGACTTGCTTATTCTGGGAGGATGGCAGAATGTAGTTTTGACCTCTCCTCCAAATTCCCCTGTTATGGACTCAACTGTGTCCTTCCAAAATTCATATGGCGAAGCCATAACCCCCAAAGCAACTATATTTGAGACAGGGCCTTTAAGGGTGGAATTTAGGTTAAATGAGGGCATAAGGGCGGGGCCCTAATTCAAGAAGACTGGTGTCTTAGCGAAAAGAGGAAGAGGCACCAGAGACCTCCCCTCCCTCTGTGTGTGCTCACAGGGGAAAGGCCATGTGAGGACGCAGTGAGAAGGCAGCTGTCTACAAGCCAGAAGGGAAAGCCTCACCAGAAACCAGCCCTGACAGCACCTTGATCTTGGACTTTCAGCCTCCAGAACTGTGAGAAAATAAATTTCTGTTGGTTAAGCCACCCAGTTGGTGGTGTTTTTTTTTATGGCAGCACTAACAGACTAATACCCACCCCCAGCACACACACACCCCCCCCAAAACAACTAAGATAAGAAAAAATGAGATCTACAGCAAAACTGGGTAACAAGTTAAACCCACACGCCCAAAAAACAGGTGGGTTGGGGACAAACCTCAGAGAGTTACTAGACTTGCATGATAGCAGTAACTGTGTGGGAGGAAGCAGAAAGGCGACATCTGGGCTTCTGATGGTCCTGAGAACAGGTAACCTCCCAAATCACTAGCTAGTAGGCAAAAGTATTGCAGGCCGAGCAATAGCAGCTGAACCTGGAAAATAATTCTGCAGAATCCAATTTGCATGTGAGGGCCAAGGGACTACTGTGCAATGAGGTCTGATGGTGCTGGAGCCATCTGGGCCCTATAAACTCACTTTTGCTTCCCCTATAAACTCTTGAGACTGATGGACCGAAACTCCATTTCATGACAAAGTCCCACACTGGGATTTTGAGAGTAGAATCCAAACTGATCAGGAGAGGCACACTGGGGACAAAGAAAGAGAAGCTCCAAATAAAGGTGGGATTGGAAGATAGAAGATCAAGGAATTTCAGAAAGTACGTGTGTGTGTGTGTGTGTGTGTGTGTGTGTGTGTGTGTGTTTTGTGTGTGTGTGTGTGTGTGTGTGTAATATATATAATCATTGAGGCAGATTTTATTTTGAAACTAAGGCTGCAAATATTATCACCTCATTCCACATGCTCTTCTTACAATATGACCTTGACATTTGTCCCTTTAAATGTTGGGCTTTATGTCCCTGGCTGGAACTTCGTGACTGGCTTGACCAATAGAGCACAGTAGACTTTCAAGGCTGTTTCAAATGGCATGTATATCCACCCTTTTGCTTAAGATACTCACTCTTGGAAATCAGCCGCCATGCTGAGAGGGAGCCCAACAAGCCACATGGAGAGATCGTAGGTAGGCATTCTATCAGGCAGCCATTATCCTCCACCAGACATATGAGTGGATGAGCTTTCTGATGACCCCAGCCCCTAGCTATCAAGTCACCTGCACTTAGTCTTCCAGCTAAGGAACCAGACATCATGATGCAGATTTGCCATCCTTATAGAGAGCTCTTTTTGGGTGTCCCACCTAGAGAATGCGTGGACACAATAAAATGGTGCATGTTTTATATGCTAAATTTGGGGTGCTTTGTTAAGTAGCAATAGAATTAGAACAATCACTTTGTAGACTCAACAAAATCAGGAGCCCCAAAATCCATGAAGCTAGAAAACTATCCTTATTCACCCCATGTCTCCTGAAATTACTGGAAATTCATTTTACTTTAAAAAGGAGCATCAACAAAGCATCAAGTTTGAATCCTGTATCAAATTATATAAAACAAAAACAAAGAGAGAGAGAGAGAGAGAGAGAGAGAGAGAGAGAGAGAATAAGTAGCAAAATAACATCCCTACAAATAAAAACAGCTTGCCAGAAAGCATGTCCACAAGAGATGAAAACTATAACTTGATATTTCAAAACAAAATTAGAGAAATTTTTTAAAATGATAAAAGTTATTAAACAACATCAATCAAAGTTAGGTAAACTTCAGCCATTCTGCTAAGCTGCCTCCTGGGGGCAATGGCCTCTATCCTTAGTGGGCCCAGGGATTCCAAAGCCTTCCTGGATGTGGGGGAAATAGAGCCACTGAGATAGGCTTAATTATTAGGGGACAGTCAGGGTAAGGGAAAAAAAGAGAGAGAAGAAATAATAACCATATACTGGAAAACAACTTCGCAATTTACAATTATCCATTCATTCATTTATTCGACAAATATTTGTTAGTCACCCGTTACATGATCAGCCCTGTGCTCAGGGCTTGGGGAGACAGGGGTAAGACTGACACACTGTCCCCGGGGAGCTTGCGTGTTGGTGGTGAGCAAGCTGGCATTCCAGAGCAAGACAACTAGAGCTCAGATGTCAGTTGTGCCATCTGCTGGCTGTGTGACCTTTCTGAGCCTCAGTTTCCTCCTCTGTAAGATGGGCCAATAGCAAACTGTGGCATAGGTACTTAGCATAGTGTGGTAGTGCTTATTACTACTGTCATTTTGTGGGAGAGATAAGCGGAGCAGACATCCCTTTATCCTCAGGGCTGTCACTAAAGACTTTGCAGGGACAAGATGCTTAATATAGGTTTTGTGGTGGTTCTCTTTGCCCCTCTGTTCTCTGTCCTTCTCAGTCTGCTCTGTGCCCCAAGGGGCGGACCTCTACTGACTGCATCACCTGGGGCCCTGTTCCGTTGGGTTTCCTGTTGGGTTCAGCCTATGGGAAACACTGGCAGGAAAGGGAAACTGGAAGAGAGAGGTTGGTGGGTACTGTGCTCCTGCAGTCCCTCTGGTGGCCTCTCCTCCCTGGCTCTAGCTCTCACTGGCTCCAGTAGCACTGCCTCCTCTTCTTGCCCCTTAGGCCTTAAAGTTTCCTGCCTACGCCAGTCTCTGGGTACTTACCAATGTTAGCTCCCCTAACCCTGCTCATAGCTCCGTTTTCTTTCCTTCCACAAAAGCCTCCTAAGATTGCCTGATTACATAAGGCTTGAGTAGGCATCCCTGGTGAAGAGGGAACGGGACCTTTGGAGCAGAGGAAATAGCATGTGCAAAGGCACTGAGGCACGTGTTCATCCATCCATCCATCCATCCATCCATCCATCCATCCCTCCATCCATCCATCCAGGACCGACTACATAATTTGTGGTGTTTAGTGAAAAAATAAAAATGCAGCAGCACTTGCTCACAAATTATTAAAAACTTCAAGACAGCAGCAGCAGGACATTAAACCAATTGTAGGGTCCTTCTAAGCCCTGGGTCCTGTGAGGCTGCACAGTTTGCACACCCACAAAGCTGGCCCTGCATTCATCAAAGATTTGACCAGTATCTCCTATGTGCCAAGCACTGGACGGTGCAGCAGAGAGAAACTGGGAATAAGACAGACAGGAGCAGGGACCTTGGAGCTGACAGCCTAGTGGGTGTTAAATCAGTACGCACTAGGGGAACAGCAGGAAGTCCGGGGTAACTGAAATTTAAGGTGTGAGATGGGGCATGCCTGAGAGACAGATGGCTGTGTGTCCCACAGAGAGTCATATGTACTAAAAGAGGCCAGTACAGAGTTTAATGGGAGCATCCCAGCCATTCTGTTGGCAGTGAGGGGGGTGGACTGGAGCAAAGAGGCCCTCGGGCTCTGTGATGGTCCAGAAGAGAGATGCAGAAAGCCTGAGCCTCGGCAGGGCCAGGTAGACAGGGAGAAGGGGAGAAGTGCAGGCAATTCTCTTTGACGCACGTTAACTATTTTGACAAATAACCAGCCAGTGCCCATTGTTTGGGACCACAGGGAAGAAGGGCGGCCACATTGGACTCCATAGGCCAGGCTCTGGCTCTCTCATGATCTGTATGGCTTTGGGTGGTCATGAACTCTTAAGTCCTCAGTTTCCCTTTCTGTAGGTCAGGGGTGTAGGTGCCAAGGCCCTGCTTTGGGAACTTGAAGCAGGAAATGAAGCAGACAGCTCAGGGCTTCACACCCCTTGCTTTTGCCCATCTGACTTTTGTGTACCACTGGTCTGCTGCTTTTAGATGAACACCCCGCCCCCCCACTCTCCCATCTGCCATTTCTAGAAGGCCTCCTGTGTGCAAGACCAGCCCACCAGTTGGAGCTCGCTATGCCAGTGACTTGTCCAGGCATTGCCCACCTTCTCTTGGCTTTCCGTCTCTCTCTTCTTCCACCTCTCTGACTTTGATACCTTTCTCCAGCAGCTTGGGGTGGGAACATGATGAGTAAAATGGAAAACTCACGCAACTTGGAGCCAGGGAGTTGGTCCCAGGGGAGGCGGGTCCCTTATCTTCCTGGACCACACCCTCTCCTAGCGTGCTTCTCTTAGAGGGTGCCCTGGGCTGCCAGAGGCTACCTGGCCCCTGCTCACAGGGGCCCTGGAAGTACCTGGCAATTCATTTTCTCCCAGGCCAGCCCTTCAGCAATAGCTGACACTCGTGGAAACGTAGAACCTGATTTCTGATTGGGACAGCCCTGAGGTGTGACCCACATCACAGATCCCTGTAGAACTGGGTTCCCCCCTCCTCTGGTACTTAGCTTGCAATCACCTGCTTGTTTGGCTTCCATCCCTTCCCACCCTCACCCCAACCCTTGCTGGCTTTCCTGGGATAACAATCCCAAATAATTACAAGTTACATGAATCCTAGACTCAGGCCCACTTCAGGGAATCGGACCTAAGACCATCTCCAAGGCCCCTTCCCACCCTGACACACATGCTGTGTGACCTTGGGCAAGTTGCTTTCCTTTTCTGAGCTTCGTTCTCCTCATCTGGACAATAAGGACATTGGACCAGCTGACACTGGAGGTCCCTTGTGCTCTGCACCAGCAACTCTGCAGACCTCTCTTTCCCAGCCTTGAGCCAGGGGTCCAGCCACCCATACCTCTCTGCCAAATGAGCTAATGCCTGGAATGCTCTCCTTTCTTGGAATCTTGACCAAAAATCTCAGCCAACAGGTCAGCCTTGAAGCCCTGGCGGCCTCAGCCCACTGGGAGTCTCTACCCAGGGCTAGCTTGGGCATCGGGGCCTTGTGGGCCAATGGCACACTGTCCAAAGATGTCATCAGAAGGAAGTCAATGGACCCAGTTTCCATGGTGACCACAATGCCCACCAGGGGCTGCTGAAGAGCACAAAGGCCCATCTGACTCTTATTATAGGCCTGGCAACAAGACACCTGCCATGGATCCAAGTTGGCCAAGGGCCTGCCTCCTTGGCTGTGGAGGGGGTGTTATATACCGGGAATGGCCGGATTAGTAACCCCCACCCTGCTGGAGCCCTTTGAATGGGCTCTGCTGCCATGCTCAGAAATACCCCAGGTACCTGCCATACTCAAATCCCTTTGCTTGAAACTTTCCAGGCAGGAGGTGGGAGGAAGGAGAATGAGTGTTAGGTAAGAGGAGAGAGCCTGGAACTGGAGGACCTGCGTGCAAATTCTGAGCTCAGCCTCCAGCTGCTCCATCCGTCATGTAACCTTCCTGGGCCTCTGGCAGGACAGTGGGACAGAAAAAGCACCCACTTTGAAATCAGCCAGACCTGAGTCTGACTGTAGTCTTGGCCTCTGAATTTATTCAACAAAACTTGTTGAGCACCCCACATGGGCCATCCCTGTTCTGGGTGCTGATCACAGCTGTGATCAAAGCCGACCAGCTCCCTGTTCTCAGGGCGCTTTAGTCTAGTGAGAGACACAGGCCACAAAAAAATTTATATAATAATATAAATTATTAGGACCGGCCGAGTGGCGCGGTTGTTAAGCGCTGGCTTGGGACGCCAACGGCCCCGGTTCAGTCCCACATATGAGGGCCAGTGACACTTGCCCTCAAAAAACAAAAAACAAAACAAAATAATATAAATTATTATATTAAATAATATAATGGAAGGCAATGGAATGTGGTATGTATACCAGGTAGGGCTTGGTGCTATGAAGAAATATAATCCAGGACAAGTTTCAGGGAAGAATCACTTTAGATAGTGTGCTCGAAGGAACGCCGGCCTGGGCGGAGCCCCTGGCCCCAATCTCAGCCCCAGTTTCCTCCCCTGTGACCTGGAGTGAAGCAGCCCACCTCCAAACTATCTTGTGAGGATCAAATAACATCACAAAAGCCTTAACCACCCAGAGTAAATGACGCCAGGAAAAAATGACCTATTTCTTAGCCAAAGGCTCACTTCCAGTGACGTGTGTCTGGGAAGGACAATGTAGCAAGTAAATTTATACATGTTTCTGATTTTATTTCATAAGGAAGGCTTCTCTTTTTATGCCTTTTGTTAACGTCTCTGTGCATATCGATGCACAAATACTCATTAAATAAATGAAAACCTGCCAAAACCAAAGCAAAACAACCTTAACTACGTCAGGTACCTGTAAGCCCTCAACAACACACCAGGTTCCCTCTTCCTAAGGAGGTGGGTTTATTTCGTGGATGCTACAGGAGTGGCATGATGTAAGTTGAGTTTTAGTGAAGTAACATGACAGACACACAGAGGGCACCTGGAGTCTCCCTTGGGGCAGGGGAGCATGCAGCCACATCATCGATGGCGGGGAAAGTCTGCACATCTGCAAGTGAATGTGCACCAGGCCAGGAGAAATGGGGACGCGCTTTACCAATGGTCACCCCACGCCTGAATGACCTTGCCGTGTGGCTCCTCCAGCCTCACCTGTCAAACCAGCCCCACACTCAGCACCAACCCATCTTTGAGAAGAGGTAGATTGAGATTGCACACATGTATTTCCAAGTTGGCCACGACCAACTTGATGGTGGAAATGAGACCGGTGGGAAAAATCCAGAGGCCCCAGCTTCCTCCTCTGCCTCAGTTTTGACAACACCAGACCGAGTCCTGACCATACTTTGCAGAAGAGACTTCGGCCACAGAGTGCAAGCTGAAGGGGCCATCCCGAGGCCTGACTGTCTGCTGGGAATTACAGTCCAGTGGTAGCCAGGCTCCCAAATTACAGGGCTGCTGGGCTAACTGGTGGTTGGGATGTATAAAAATAATCCATGGCCAAGGTTGGGAGGTGAGGGGCGGCATCTCCGCTTAGAGAACTGGGGCGGCTACCGACGTGGCCTTGGCATGGCCACACTCCCTTCCGCACGTAGCCGCCCCCTCTGCCTTGAGTCAGCCAGTGGGCTGGCCCTGCCCAGGGTGACCCCTGCACCCCAGCCCTGCAGCAGCTGCTGGTCACTACCTACAGTCCAGCTGGCTGAGAAGCACTTGTTCAGAGACAATTTGGGCAAGAAAAAGGATTTAAAATTCTAATGCTAGTTATTTCACTTTTGTCCCATCTTTGGGGCCTGATTTTAAAAAAAAAAAAGTCTTGGGACAATATTTCAAGGCTTGTTTATAATAAGAGCTTATAAAGTATTTTTTTGTTTTAGTTTTCTTAAGGATCCTGGCTTTTAAAAGGCACCAGAAGGGCAGAACAAGGTGCATAGTAGGCTACCATTTGTGTGAGAAAATGGCTGGGGAGAAATACCTGTCTCTTTAAATAAAAGTATGATTGCCCCCAAAAGAGTTCCCTAGAAACTAGTAACATTTGTTGCCTCCAGGAAGGGGAGCTGCGTGGCTGGGGCCACAGGTGATGGAAAACTTTTCTTTTTGGCTTTGCTTCCTGTAGAGAAGCTCACAAAATGCTAAAAAAAAAAAAAAAAAAAAAAAAATGGGGGCAGGGCATGGAAGCATGCTTTGGCCCAACAATTCCATTGTCAGGAGTTTGTTCCAGTAGAGATCTGGTGACGTGCACACAATGTCTGCAAAAGGATTTTATACAGTATTGTCTGTGTGCTGAACTGGGATGAGGGAAATACATTACACATACCCATGGAAAACTATGTAGCTTTTTTTTTTTTTTTTGAGGGCAGTGTCACTGGCCCTCATATGTGGGATCGAACCAGGGCAGCTGGCGTCCCAAGCCAGCTCTCAACCATGGCGCCACTGGGCCGGCCCCTATATAGCTTTTTAAAAGGGCAATGTGGATCAAGAAAATATTAACACGTAAAGACAGTCACGTCATTTTTTGGGGGAAAAGGCACAATACAGAACAACGTGGCCCTTGCAAGTGGCCCCTACATCCCAGGCCCTGGTGTGTTTAGGGACAAACTCAAGCAGGGGCCACAGTGCACTGGCTGGAGGAGTCAAAGGTTGGAGTTCAGGGCTGGCTGAGCAGCCAGCGATTGAAGGAAAAAACCCCAGCAGGGCAGGAACCACAGAAAGGAGGGCCCCAAATTTGCCTGAAACTCCCCCCTCAGATTCTCAGCTGACTTCTGAACTGCACATGTGTGGGCCGCACTGTGAGGAGGCAAGGGAAAATAAGAGGCAAATGGAAATCTTAGAGCCAGAAAGACATCTGAAAAAAAATTTTTTCCTGGAGGAGATGAATCGCATCCCTACCTATCTTCCCATCTGTTGTATCTTACTATGTTGTGCTTTCATTATCATTCACCTAGAAATATTTTCTAATTTCCCTTGTGATTTTGTCCTTGACCCCTAGCATATTTAGAAGTGCTGCTTAATTTTAAAACATTTGGGGATTTTCTGGGTATCATAATGTTATTGATTTCTAATAGAATTGATGTAAGGCCATTGTGTTGTGTTGTTTCAGTCCTTTAAAATTTATTGAGATGTGTTTTGTGGCCCAACATATGGTCTATCTGGATCAGCATTCCTGGGGCATTTTCAGAGAATGTGTATTCCATCGCTGGTGACTTTAGGGTCCTACTAATTACAATTAAGTCCAAGTTCCAGGAGGAGGAAAGTGGAAGACGAGGTTGTAATCACAAGTGGAGCAGACTTTCCCAGAACTTCTCATGTCTGCACTCCCCGGCTGCATCTGGGCCTCACAAGAGCTGAGATGACCTCACACGGGGTCCTTCCCTTTCCTTCATCCTTCTAACAAAGGAGGAGGTCCAGGTGAGTGGAAATGAACTGGGTTAAAGGGCCAGGAGCTCTCTGCTGCCTGACGAGGCTCCAGGAGGCTTGGGGCGTGGGTTGGGAGGGAGGTGAAGGGCTCAGTTCAAGGCCTGAGCAGGATCTTCTTGGTGGGCAGCTCAGCACAGAGGCAAGAAGGAACCCTGGATGAATGTTCTGGGTGTGGGCAGGAGACCAGAGTGTCGAAAGGGTTCTTCCCAGGAAGGGCCTCAGAGACCCTGAAAGGGCTGGCAGGTGATGACAGGCAGCTCTGTGCATGCCCACTGCATTCATTTCTAGTGCTGCCATGACAAATTCTCACCAACTTAGAAGCTTAAAACAACACAAATGTATCGTCTTATAGTTCCATAGGCCAGATGTCCAGCCTGGGTCTTCCTGGGCTAAAAGGGGAGACAGGGCTGCGTGCTCTTCTGGAGGCCGCAGGGGAGAAGCCACGTCCAGCTTCCAGAGGCCACCACATCTTCAAAGTCAACAACTTCGCCTGTGGGATCTGTGCCCCACTCTGCCCTCTGACAGTCACTGGATGCTCTCTGCCTCAGTTTCCCTATCTTTACATGAGAATCACATGGGTTGCAAAGGCAACATTATAGAACAGTATATTAACACTATGACTGACCCCATTGCATAAAAATATATATCAATTTAAAAAATGAGATGTACACAAAGAAAAACAGCTAGAAGGATTTTTCTTTCTTTCTTTCTTTCTTTCTTTCTTTCTTTCTTTCTTTCTTTCTTTCTTTCTTTCTTTCTTTCTTTTGTCCTTCCTTTCTCTCTCTCTCTCTCTCTCTCTCTCTCTCTCTCTCTCTCTCTCTCTCTCTCTCTCTCTCTCTCTCTCTCTCTTTCTTTCTTTTTATGTCACATGGGTAATGTGCCCATATCATAAAAGGTTTGAGGGAGGCACCTCTCACACAGGAGCAGGAATACTCAATCATCACACTTATGAACTACAGAAGGATCTACAAGGATATTTTCAAAAATATTCTCAGTGGTTGTCTCTGAGAAGCAGGACTAGGGTGGCATTTCTTTCCTTCTTTTCTTGTTTCCAACAAGGAAGATTGAATCAATACCATGGTTTTTACCTACCTGACCCAAACCAATTCACAGGGTTGCTGCTTTGGAAAAAATGTGTAAGGAGCTCTGCAAATGGGAGGGAGGAAGGAAAAGGGAAAAAAGGAGATAGAGAGGGAGGGAGGGGATGGAGCAGGCCATATTGCAACAGCCACATAGCTCCTCCCTGTGGTCATATTCAAGAAAAGGGAGCAAATGACAGAATAATCTCAAAGATATTAGGGGGATTTGTTCCCAGAGCCACTTCCAGAGATGGCCAAGGATGGAGGGCATCTGTGCAGCCTCCTCCCTCCTCAGGCTGGCAGGCCACTCCTGTCTACCTGCCCTAGACTTAGCAGCTCTAGCAGATCTTGGCCTTGAGAGAGAAGTGGCTGCCAAGGGTTTTTGGAACTGGGTTCTCAAGGTTTGCTTTTTGAGCCTTCCTAAGTCCCTCAGGTGGTGGTGGTGTGACCACCTATCCATGTGTGTCCAGGTTCACCGTCAGACTGGAAACCTGAAGACAGGGCCCAAGTCCTGCTTTTGGCATACCTGCCCAGGCCTGGGCAACACTGGTCTCTCAAGAAGTGTTTGTTGAATGAATGCATGATTCTTATCCATCACCTACCCCTGAGGGGTGACTCTACTCACCTAAGGTCATTCAAAATCACTCAGCCAGGGGGGCCAGCCAAGTGGCGCATTGGTCAAGAGCTGGTTTTGGGATGCCAGCAGCCCCGGTTCGGATCCCACATATGAGGGCCAGTGACACTGCCCTCTACAGCTAACAACAGCTCCACCTGGAGCCTGCAGCCAGTGTGAGTGGCTGGCAGCCAGCGTGAGCTGCCAATAGCTGAGGTGAGCGACTTCCAGAGGCCGGCGACCGATCTGCCTCGTCCGGTAAGAGCGCAATGATGATACCAACATGAGCCAGTGAAGCAACGTCCTCCACAATTAGACTGAAGAACAAAAAGACAGCAACTTGTCTGTTCCCCTTCCCCGATTCCCCAATAAAATCTTAAAAAAAAAAAAAAAATCACTCAGCCAGGGTGGAACTGGAACCCAGTTCCCTGGAGGCACGTGTGCTGACTTTATACCCAGTATTTCATTCAGTCCTGACACTAGTGGGGTGAGCACTATTATAATCTATTTTAAAGAGGAGGAAACTGAGGCTCAGGAAGATGAAGTCATTTGCCCAAAGTCGCACAGTAAGTGAGGGGCTGAGCAAGACTCTAACCGAGGTCCTCTGGCTTATTGGTTACTAGGCTGTCCCGGAAAGGGTCAGTGTTTTGCCCAAGACCACACAACTGAGCATCAGACCCAGTCTAGAACCAGGATATCGGCTTCTTACTCACACTGGCCCAGGCCCAGCAAGGTGAACACAGTAGGACTAAAATCTCCACAATATCAACTCAGAACTGCAGGACAGGGGGATGTGGTTTGACTGAGGCTATAAGAAGAAAAGGTTAAAGGGCTTGAATCAGTCAGCAGGGTGATATGGCTCCCACATGTGTGCTCTGGCTGTATTCATAGGAGCATGGCATGCAGAGCAAAGGAGGTTAGAGAGCACCTGCCACCTTGTCTCCCGCCACACAGGAAGGATTGGGTGCAGCTAGTTCTCTACACCAGCGCTTAAGAGAGACATTAACAGGAGCGTGTCCAGGGGAATGAAGTACACGATAGGCCAGGTAAGCAATAAGCAAGTGTAGGAGGTATTCGAGGGTGTGGGGAACCCACAGGGGACTCCATCTATAACTTATATAAGGTCTCCCTCCCCCAGTCCTGACAACTACTAATCTGCTTTCTGTCTTATGGATTTTCCTATCCTGGATATGTCATGTAAATGGAGTCATACAGCATGTCATGTTTTCCCAGAGCCAAATACAGTAGTGGCCAGAGTTGGCATCCAATAACTTTCTGGGTCGCTGATGCCCAATTCTGCATCCCCCTCAACTCCTTTGGGTTTAGGGGTCTGGGTACCCCTCCCTAGGGCTGCTGTGGGCTTATGTAGAAGCTAGAGAAGACAGCTTAGGCTGCTAATAAGGGCACCTCAGGCATCATTACTGTGGGAACTCTACACGATTACTCCTGCCCCAGCCTGGCTCTTTTTTGCCCCCTGCCTCATCTGGCGTGGCATCTGGCTGGGCGTGAGGCTGGCTTCCAAAGATTAGGAGCAGGGTGCCCCGCAAGGATACTGCGGCAAATTTTGTGTTCTTCTGCCCTCTTGTGGTCAATATCAGGATAGCAAGTACCAGTTTCCTTGCCTCCCTGATTCTATCCAGGAACTGGCTGACAGAGAGCAGGGTTCTCAGCATTATCCCACCCAATACTTTCCCCCATCCAACCCCAGCTTTTAAAGGAAGTACTGTAGATCATTTTAAAAACAGCTTTATTGGGCTATAATCATAAATTGTACACTTCACCCATTTAAAGCATATCATTCACTATTTTTCAGTATATTTACAGTTGTGCAACCATCATCACAGTCTAATTATAGAACATTTTTATCACTCCAAAAAGGAATCCCCATTCCTTAACTGTTGCCCTCTCCATTGCTCCCCCCCCAACCCCCCAGCCCTATGTGACTACTAATCTGATTTCTGTCTCCATTGATCTGTTTGTTCTGGATATTTCTCATAAATGGAATCATGCAGTATATGGTGTTTTATGACTGGCTTCGGTCACTTAGTGCAATAAGTATTTTCAGGGTTTATCCATGTAGTAGCATGCATCAATATTTCATTACTTTTTATTGCAAAATCATATTCCATTGTATGGATATACCACATTTCATTTTCATTTATGCAGTCATGAGTTGATGGACACTTGGGCTGTTTCTCTCTCTCTTTTTTTGCAAACTTTATTGGAGAACAGTGTGTCTTTCCAGGACCCATCAGCTCCATGTCAAGTAGTTGTCTTCAATCTAGTTGTGGGGGTGCAGCTCCTTGGCCCATATGGGAACCAGCAACCCAAGCGCTATGAGCCGGCACTCTAACCACTTGAGCTAACCAGCCGCCCTGGGCTGTTTCTACTTTTGGCTGTTATGAATAATGCTGCTATTAGCATCGTGTACAGATTTTTATGTTGGAGGTATGCCTTTGTTTCTCTTAGGTATATATACTTACAAGTGAAATTCCTAACTCTGTGTTTAACAATTAGAGAAACTGCTAGGCTTTTTCTTGTAGTGCTAGTGCACCACTTTACGTTTCAATAGATCTGTGAGCTCACAGAAGGCAGGACAGTTCTCCTTTTCTCTTGAGTCTCTACAGGCCTAACACATGGTTAATCATATTCAGGGACTGATGGATGAGGCCAGTGAATGGAGTAGGCTGGAAAGTGTGGGTGATCCCAATGGAACTGGACGGAAGTTTCTTTGAGGATGGACATGGGGAAAATGAGCTATGAGTGATGGCAGGGGCAGCTCAGAGAACAAGGCCATACGAGTTTGGGGGGCTGTGGGAGTCTTGGATGGTGGAACACAGCCTCACACACTCCTCCCCACCCCCCAGCCCCACCTCCGCTCCAGAAGTGGCCAGCTTTCCCACGCTCGGCATCTGGCCAGTGTGAAGAAAGAGGAGCCGTGTGAAAAGCTTCCCCTGAAGGAAGTGCTGTCCCTGGGGGTGGTTCAGAGGTGAGGAGTGCCAGGGCCAGAGGAGGGAAGAGGGCTGAAGAGAGGGAGGCAGGATTCAGGGCAGGGCAGAGCCTCAATGATTATAGGACGATTGGCCTAGGCTTCCCGCCTGAGGAATGCATCCTCCAAAGACCGCACAAGAAACCACTGAGCATGAAGTCCACAGGCCCTAAAATGTCTAAGGTGCTAGGTCCACAGGAATCCTCAATTTAGCCTGCACAGCGTTGCACTGCTGGAGATCTGAGGCCAGAATCCAATGTGATATTTTCTGGGCAAGGCCAGCCCTTGTCTTTGTAGAATTTCTTGTCTGCAGAATCTCAGGGTCCCTGACTCCCAAATCCTTTCTCTACTATGCTCCCCCACACTCCATGTCTGAGCATTTCTTTATCTTCAAGCAGAAATCTTGGTTTCAAAGGCCCATAGGGACTCCCATGGGGCTGGATGTGACACATCGAAGGGCTCCACGGAGTGACTGTGACCCCACAGGAAATCGGCCCAAATTCTGTGTGTGATTTCTTTATTTTAAATGTTGGCAACTCCTTGAAACTATTTTTAAAAACCAAACATAATTCCTTCATGACTGTCTAGGTCAAACATATCTCTCTGGAGACAGGCTCAGTGGTCACAAAGCCAGAGCTCCAGCTGACCAACTGACTTCCTCATTGATTTGGAAATGTCACCCAGTCATCCACCCCAAGGGGACTGTGCCCGGAGATGTTTTCCAACTGGAAGGTTGGATGAGGGGCAGGGGCAGGGAGGGAGGGAGGAGGGGGGACAGGGAAGGGGCAGAGGGGCAGCTGGGGCTTGGAAGTAAAGCTGCTTACTTCAAATGTGGTCAGAAAGCAGGGCCTCATTATCATTATTTACATCATTAGCATAACATTCCAGAGCTTCTCCAACTCATTTGAAGGCTGAGGAAGGAGAACCCATGAAGGGGTGGCTTGCCCAGAGAATCAGCAGGTTGGTGGCAGGCCTGAGCAAGGGAGAGGAGGGGCAAGGGTGGAATCCAGGCCTCCATGCTCCTTCCTCTCTCAGGTGGAAGGTGTTGCACACCTGCCAGGAGCAGTACTCCCTCATCTGACAGGTGAGGGGGCTGAGGCCCGGGGAAAGGGGGCACCTTCCCAAGATTTCCCAGGCAGCAGTGGCATGGCATGGCTGAAACCACCCGGGCAGGACAAGGTCTAAGGAGAGATGAGGAGAGGAAATTCCTGATAAGCTGGGAGAGAGGGGAGGCTTCTTGGAGGAGGTGGCCGCAAAGGAGGACAGACAGGAGGGAGGGGTGTGTGTGGTGTGTTCTTGTGATCTTAAAATTAATCAACGAACATTCTGGAAAGCGGTGGGCTGAAAGCCGAGTCTTCCAACTGACTCCCTTTCGATTTTGACCATGGCACCCATCTCTGAGACCACTCTCAGGGCTTCCCGAGCGGCCCTCAGGATGCGTTGGCGCCCCCGTATGGGCAGGTGCAGGTAAGGCTGCTCAGCTGTACTCCGCCGGGTGGAGCGCCCGAGTCACCCCAGCCGCAGGGTCTTGGGGCAGGGGTAGCCCTCCCCCACCTCGTCTGTGGACGCCCCTGGGCCTGAAATCACAGAGCGTGCGATTTCTGATCCTCTTTCGCTTCTCTTTTTCGGGAGGCTTGAAGCTCCGTCCTCTAGAGTTGCATAAAATTGCGTTTCGAAAGAGGATGAGGACTTCGCCCACGGGACCGCAGAGGGTCTTGCGAGCTGCGTGGGAAAGGGGCTTGGATTGTCAGCGGAGGAAGCTAGGCCCCGAGGGCGGGAGAAGCCTCCCTGTGAGCCCCCGATATCTCACTTGCTAAAAATGTAGTGATTGTGCGCCTGAGTCGAGGTGCGGACTGGGGAGGAGCACGTGAGTGGCTGGCCGTTCTTTGTCTTGGTCTTCCTGATGTCACTTGGCAATTAGTTAAGCCATACCTTGGATCCATAGGGTTTTCTGTCTCTGTGTTTTATTTTAAAATAAAATATATTTTTAAAATATTCAACAAATTAAAGTTGTGAAAGTTGAATTCCAACTCTAATTTTCTCCTCCCTCCCTCCCTCCCTCCCTCCCTCCCTCCCTTTCTTCCTTTCTTCCTGCAAGTTTCTCTTTTTTAAGTTTTTCTTCTTTTCTTTCTTTTTCTCTTTCTCTCTGTCCTTTCTCTTTCTCTATTGGTCTGCCTTTCTTTTAACAAATATTTCCCGAGTACCCACCATATGCTGAGGAATGTTCTGGGCTCTAGAGCTTTTCAAAGACAAATACTATTCCTGTTTCCCAGGAGCTTACTATCTAGTGAATGAAACTTGACAAATAAATGGGAAAACAAATAAAAGCATAACTACAAATTTTGATAGGGTTCTGAAGTTTTGATGTGTATCAGATTTTTTGCATGTACAAACATGCATTTAATTTTGTATATTGCACATATATAGGCTTTTTTAAAAAAACACAGAAACTATACACAATACATGCTGTTCCATAACTTCTTTCTCACTTAAAAATGCATGGTGGAAAATTTTCCCAATTAACATATGCAGTCTGTCTTGTTATTTTTCATGGCAGCATAGTATTCTATTCTACAGTTGTAATTGGAATTGCTGCCTCAAAGACCTTGGGGTGGGTTGGAGAGGGGACTGAGTGGAGTTTGTGGCTCTGCCTCCTTTTAGGGCAGCCCTGCTTTGATGTGAGTTTTCAGCCCTGGCTGCACATCAGAGTCACGTGGTGGCTTTTTACAACATTGAATCATGATTTCTAGGGTGGGCAGTAGGAATGCCCTATATTTTTTTAAAGTTCCTCAGGTTTCTCTAAAGTACAGCCAAAACTGAGAAGCACTCTACGATCATGGGATTGGGGGCGGGGGAGTTCCACTTTAAGATTTTGAAAGCTACGGACCTTAAAAGAGAATCCTGAGGGGGTGCCCTCCATGAGTGCTTAGAGCAAGTTAGTTAGGAGCAAAGCTGCACAGTGGGGGCGCAGGGAGGTCTCTTACTGCCCACTCCCAGGCTTTGTCCCTCAGGCAACTCTTTGAGTGTATACCTTTTTGAAGTTTCTCTGCCTCCGAATTTGAAGATCATGGGATAAAGATGGATATGTTTTTGTTTTTGTTTTTCAAATTAAGATTTATACTCCTGTTGCAATTGTTAAGGTAATGCAACTATGATAAATACATAAGAATCAAAAGATGTGCATGAACAGACAATGCACAAAAAAAAAGAAATCCAAAAGATGGGCAAATGAGTAAAGGAATTTCACCAAGATTTAAAGAGACACAAACTAAACCAATGATGAAACATTTTCCCACCCATACCATTGAGATGCTTAATGCCACAAAAATGTGGGGAAAGGGGTACTTCCTTTAAATTGGTACCTATACAATCTTCTAGAGGGAATTTGGTAATATCAATCAAAAGCATTAAAAAATGTATTCCAGGGCCGGCCAAGTGGCATGTTGTTTGGGAGTTGGCTTGGGACGCCGGCTCTGAGCAGCAGGGCCTGGGGTTCAGATCCCACATGAGGACTGGTGGCACTGTGCCCTCTACAGCTGAGATGGTGGACAGCAGATCGACCTGGAGCTGGGCTGCCCCAAGTCGCCGGTGACAGCGTGGGCTGCAGTGGGGCTGGCCAGCAGCTGCTGTGAGCCACCGTGGGCAGCCATCCAGTGGCTGGTGGGCCACTGCCTTGCCCAGGGAGAGCGCAATGATAATACCAACCTGAGCCAGTGAAGCAACGTCCTCCACAACTAGACTGAAGAACAAAAGGACAGCAACTTGTCTGTTCCCCTTCCCTGATTCCCCAATGCTGTTCCCCTCCCCCAATCCCCAATTTTAAAAAATCTTTAAAAAAAAATGTATTCCATCTGCCCTTGCAGCAAACCCGCTTCTAGGAAAAAATGCATGTGCCAAGATATGTGTAAAATGTGTTCACTGCAGTTATTTGTTATGATTAAAATAATTGGAAATGACAAGAAGATCCAGAAGTAAAGGATTTGTTTACAAAATAAATAAATAGCCATGCTGCAACCCACAGTGGAATATTAAACAGCCATCAAAAAGGATGAGGTTAAAAAAAGGATGAGGCTGATCTAAGTGCATTGATATGGAGAAATGGATATACCACATGAAAAAAAGCAAGTTCCAAAACACTGTTTGGATATGGTCCTGTGTTTTGCATAAAAGTAAATGTGTGTATATTTGTGATATATACATGTGCATGTATGTGCATGTATGTATGTGTGTTTGTGTATATGTGTGTGTATGACTAAGGATATCAACTATTAACACTGGTTATCTTCAGACAGTGAAATTACAGAGGTTCCTTCACTTTATTTTCTTTAAAAAATTTTTTTTAAATTATTTTTTGATTACAGTTGACATACAATATTATATTAGTTTCAGGTGTACAACACAGTGATTAGACATTTATATACCTTAAGATGTGATCACCCAGATAAATCTAGTACCCATCTGACACCACACAGAGTTATTATATTATTATTGACTATATTCCCTATGCTATACTTTATATCCCTGCAACTATTTTTATAACTGGTAATTTGTAATCTCTTTCATCTTTTTCACTCATCCTCCCTTCCCGTCTGGCTACCATCAATTTGTTTTCTGTATCTGTGATCACTTTTTACTTTCATACACATCTATATTGTTAAAAAATTCTTTTTACTATCAAAATGTATTAATTTTATAGCCTGAAAGAAGTTTAAAATATTTTCCATTTTTCAAAAGAAAAAATTACAAGTCATACATATTTATTAGGGAAAATACAGAAAAGCAGAATAAAGAACCCAAATGTCCCATGGTTTTATCCTACAAAAGGCCACTGCAGTGTCACGTTGACTCATTAGCTTCTGGTTTTTCTCCTAGGCAGTGTTTGGATAGCTGTTGTCACTCGGTATAAAAGATTTCACATCCTCGTTTTTCTCCACCTTACATTTTAATATAGTATTGCTCCCATCATGAAAAAGTGACACTGTTATTGGCTGTGTAATATTCTATGGCCATCTCAATTTTCTTAATAATTTTCTTATTGTCAGACATTTGGAACATCTTCAACTTTCTACTATTATGACTAACACGGTGCTAAGCATCTTTGCGCATCATGCTTTTTTGTCCTTGGGTTTTAGGATTCATTCCCAGTAATAGCTGAATTACTGGGCTAAAAGGATGCTTTTAAGTCCTTGGCATTCCTCTCTAAATTGCTCTCTGAGGATGAAGCCTGCCTCCACTGCCACAGCCATGCAGCAGCCACCCTCAAGAGGTAATTTTCCATTTCATTTTCAAATAAGGTTTCCTTTTCTGTATCTTCTCCCTACAAACAGACTATTTTCTCCTCTTCTGTCCTCCCTCCTGTGCTTTAGTGGACAGAGCAGGGTCCTGTGGGTTCAAATCATGGCAGGCTCCATGACTGGCTGTGTGACTTGGGGAAAATCGTTGAGCCTCCATTTTCCTTCTCTAGTTCCTGCCTTCCCTCCCACGTAGCTTGAAAGATAAAGTACCTAACCATGCTTTCCAGAGGTCAGGTGTAGCTGGATATTCTCTTTCGTTTCCAGGACAGCACCAAACCTTTTCCTCCAAGTTTTCTCCAGGATTTGGCCGGAAATGCTCTCTTTGTTTGCGGAGTGTGTCCTGGTATCTTCCCCAGCACCGTAGCAATTGCAAACTACTGGGAGGAGGGAGCCCTATTTTCCAGTCCTTGGTGCTTCACTCCAGGGCATCCCTTGTGGGATAGAACCAAGGGACATGTGTGTTTTGGAGTCTGGCACACTTCTTCGGAAAGGTGATTGCACCCAGGCCTGGTGCAAGGAGCAAAGATCTAGGAACTTAGATCCCACCACAATCCCACCACTATGCAGCTATGTGAACTTGACAAGTCACTGAACCTCTGTGGGGCTTATTTGTCAAGTAGGAAAAGTTAGCCTGGCCTTGCCTGTCTGTGGTAAAGGTGAGCTTGGGAGGGGATGGCTTTGAAAGGGCCAGTATACTGGGTTCCTGGGAGACCACTGTCCAGCCTTAGTGGGTAGGATTAGCGACTCAGGAAACCAGTTTGGCTGCCTGTCACTCCTGGCCACTGTCTGAGCTTCTCACAGCCCAAGCTTCCCACTCAAGGACATTTCCTTAATCAGTAATATTGCTCAATTTTGATCTGAACAGTCCAATTCATAGATCAGAGCAAAGGCAGAAAGCAAGAGCTGCCAACAGGCACCAAGAGCCATGGCACAGCCCTACTCAACCTGTTTCTCCCTCAGAGCAGCACCTCTGGCCTCAGTTCCCACTCTTAAGGCCCTGCTGTGTGCCAGGCTGACCTCTGAAGGCATGGTGCTGAGGTTCCAATGGAAAGAGTTTAGACCTACTAGGTACCCAAGTCCCTACTATGTGCAGAGCCTGTCTGCCCATGGGGCTGTAGGTCTGGGAAGCCACACACACACAAAGAAACACACCAGTCCAGGGTAAGAAACAAATTTTAAAATCCAATGTTAGCAAGGCTGTGCACACAGCTCCTAGATAGGTATGTGTTATGAGGGTGTGGGCAAAAGGGGGTTTCAGGTGCAGGGAATCTGGGTGGCATAGTGCACAATGGGCTAAGATTTGGAAATCTGGGTTTGAATCCCTGATCTTCTGGGAAGTGACCTTGGGCAAGGCCATTGGCCTCTTCGAGCTGCTGGCTCCTCATGGATACAATAATATCACTAATCTGGACTGGTTTACAGGTCGACCTTGAAGTGCCCTTTGAGCTTTGATGGGTTCGGTTCCACTTTCCTAGGTTTCATGGCTGTGTGCTACTCTTCACTGGGATTGAGATTTCTCAGGGCAGGAACTTCAGCTTCTATATCCCATCAAGTATGGGATCCTTAACCCCCATGTTGACAGACCTCTAACCCAACATGAAGCTCGGGACTCTAGGTGGATGAGGTGACCAGATGGCCCTGATCAAAAGTGTCCTGGTCAGAATGACAAACTAGATGGTGCTTCTATCATAGGTTGTAGGGCCCACTCATGCTTTACCTTTGGAAGACCACAGAAGGCCAGAACCCAGCATCATGCTGAATGAAGAAGGGAAATTGCGGGGGAAATGCCAACGCGGCTGACTCATGGAGGTACCATCCCCCAACATGCCTCTGGGCCCTGACCTGCCCATTTAAGCCTTTTCCAGAAATACCAGTTGCTACTGGCACATGTCAGCTTCTAGCCCTGCTGTGAGGCCTACGCATCCAGAACCAAGCTTGATAATCATTCCTCCTCTTTCTTTGGGCAAGGTTCCTTAGGCCTTAGAGATTAAATGAAACCTGAAATTAAATTTTTTAGCAGATTATCTCTGGAGCAAAAGGCCAATGCAGTGGAAAAAGCATTGTCCAGGGAGTCAGGAAACTTGGGTTCTGCCCCAGCTGTGGCCCCTTGCTGGGTGACTTTGGAGGACTCCCTCACCCCGTTGGGCCTCAGTTCCCCTTTCTGTACAAGAAGACCATTGGCCTGGGGGCCCTTTAAGGAACTGTAAATTCTATCTCAGGGTCAGGGTCTCCCCAGCCCTGTGCTGTACTTGCCACTCCAGTGCGCCAGCCAGGGTTCCAGTGAGGCTTTAGCCGACGGCCTGAGACCAGGGACGGAGAGGGAGAGGGGGAGGCTAATTTGATTGTCACTCATTTTCTGAAAGTGACTTTTGGCTTGGAGACATTGGCCTCATACTTGTGGCTTGGTGTATGACTCCAGGCCTTTTCAGCCATCTGACTTCTAGGAAAGAAGCCTGGGGCCCAGGCAGCTGTAGGCTGTGACTTGCAGTACACTTCCTCATGAGTGTGACCCCAGGTGGGGACCCAAAGGCCCTGGGTGGAGTGGAAGAGGGCCCAGGAGGGCCGGCATTTGCCCCAAGGAGGGTGGTCACTGACAATATCTCCCCTTGGCCCCTCTAAGTGAGGCCTGGCTCAAGGTGAGTGAAGGACCCTTCCCTTGTTGCAGGTCTGAAGAGAGAAGGTTTTTAGAAAGCCCTAGAGGAAAAAGGATTTTTATCTCCCTGTTTGTGCTTTTCCTCATTCTACTCTCCATGGTTGACAGTGAACATATACACTGCTTTGGTAATGGGGCAGGAGGAAACCTGCAATTATGACTTTTTAATGTCATTTCTTTTTTTTCTTTTTTTTAAATTTTATTGGGGAATTGGGGGAGGGGAACAGCATTGGGGAACCTGGGAAGGGGAACGGACAAGTTGCTGTCTTTCTGTTCTTCAATCTAGTTATGGAGGACATCGCCTCACTGGCCCATGTTGGTATCATCATTGCGCTCTTCTCGCGTGAGGCAGATTGGTCACCGGCCTCTGGACGGCCACTCACAGCGGCTCTTGGCAGCTCACACCAGCTGCCAGCCGCTCACTGTAGCCTGTGGCAGCCCACTGCAGCAGGGGCTGCAGCTATGCCGTCCCGTGGACTCACAGCAGCCCAGCTCCAGGTGGAGCTCTTAGCTGTAGAGGGCAATGTCACTGGCCCTCATATGTGGGATTCGAACCGGGGCCACTGGCGTCCCAAGCCAGCTCTTAACCACCACGCCATTCGGCAGGCCCTTTAATGTCATTTCTGAAGCCACCAGCCTCCACCGCTGTTCATCTCAGGATTTTTTCTTTTTCAGCTGAGTCATCCTGCCACCTGTTGGCAGCTCAGCGGCAGCTCAGCTCAGGCTGGGCATCGAACGGCTGTTGCTCAGGGGATTTTTTTCTAAGGAGCGTGGTGCTGGGTGGTGGGAAGAACATTCTCTTCAGAATCAGGCAGACTTGTGCTGAGAGCCCAGCCTCACCATTTCCTAGCTGTGTGTCCTTGGGCAAGTTACCTAGCTTCTCTGAGCCTCACGTTCCTTATAAAATGAGAAGAATATCAATCTTATTGTGAATTTAACAGTTGCCAGTCCCTATTCTAATCCCATAACATGCATTAGCTCATTTAATCCTCACAACAACTCTGTAAGGAAGGTACTATTATCAATCCCATTTTATAAATGAGGAAATAAGGCACAGAGGGCTTAATACCTTGCTCAGGTCATTCAGCTCGTCCCTGGTGGAACTGGGGTGTGAGCCAGGCTGTCTAGCCTCAGGGCCTATATAAGCCTGACCTCCTATTCACACTCAACTCCTGGGCCAGGGAATTTTCAATGAGGCGGAATGTACAGAGGCTCAGAGCCCAGCACATAGGAGGGTTGCAGCCCTTCCCCTTACTCCTTCCAGGGTCAGAGGTAGCTCAGGTAAATGCCCAGTGCTACTAGGAGCACTTACTGCCTGAGGAACCCTGGGCTTCTGAGTCACTGTGTCACCATGGGGGTTGAGAGCTGGATGAGGCCTGGAGAGCCTGCACCCCAGCTTCTCACTATCCCATCAGCAATGGGGACAGCACAGCCAGAGAGGCGGGGTGCCTTGTCCCAAGGTCCTGCTGCTCAGTTGTGATGAGCGGGAAGCAGCAACCAGACTTCTTAACCCCTATCAGGCTCTTTTTCTGTGGGCCATTGTTGAGGGCCGTGTAGCCCAATATTGAGGGGCATGCAGGTTGACTTTAGTGGGCTTGGTGAATCTGAAAGTACTGTTGATTAGACATGTGTTCCTCAAATTTGTATTCCCTTGAAGCCTGTGTTTTTATTACAAAATGTATGTTTTGTTAAGGTTTGTGATAAGTCTTGAGAGAACTTTAGGTACAGTTAAGCCAAAATTAAATATCAAAAGTGAGATTCTCTTTAGTATTCACACCCAGGATTACAGATTATGTAGAAACTGAGTCTGGGTCATAAAGAGATTGTCATAGATGGGATTATAGAAAAGGTCACAGTGTGCCCTAAGGAGAACAATTATAGGGACTAAAGGTCTTATGAGAAAAATACATCAAGACCATGTGGAATTTAAACTTGTAATTGGATAATGGTCAAAAGTCTCTATAAAAAGGACATGTTATTGTAATAAAGTGTGACACTTTTCTCTTTAACTCCCCCGGTGTCTCCACTGTCTCCCTTCTTTATTTTCTTCCCTCATTTTCTGTCTTTTACTGCAACAAACAGTTTCTGTCTTTCATTTAACCGCCGACGCCGTGTCCACCTTCTTGAACCCTGGTCAGCGGAGGCTGGTCCCCCGCAGGCCATAACCTTCCAGGCCAGGAGAAGGCCCTCCTACCATCTGGACTCTGGACGTTGCAGACTCTCAGTACCTCCCGGCTGGGCCGGGAAGCTGCGGGAGCAGCGATGACTTGTGGGCAGACCAGACGAAGCAAGCTGCCCTGCAGCTGGTGTGTGAGGATGGGCTGGGGTCCCTCTCCTTGCCCAGCACTGACCTCACTGCCACTGCAGCCACTGCAGGCCCCCTCACCCAGCCACCAGCATGGGACTGGGGTGATCATGGTGATGGGGTTGAAGGGCGGTTACATGTGGGAAGATTATGGCTTTAGGTACTGGCAGAATACAAAATTTACAAAATTGTGGAGTAGATATATAGGCCCAAGGGTAGGGGGTGGTGAATTGGAGAACAGCTGTCCCCTGGGACACATAGGCTTCCCGTTTCCCCATTTTCTTTGTCCACTTGAGGAAACCTCCTTCTACTCTTTTTTTTTTTTTTTCAAGATTTTAATTGGGGAATTGGGGGAGGGGAACAGCGTTGGGGAATCGGGGAAGGGGAACAGACAAGTTGCTGTCCTCTTGTTCTTTAGTCTGGTTGTGGAGGATGTTGCTTCACTGGCCCATGTGGGTATTCTCATTGTGCTCTTCCCAGATGAGGCAGATGAGTTGCCGGCCTCTGGATGGTCGCTCACCGCAGCTATTGCAGCTCATGCTGACTACCGGCCACTCAAGCTGGCTGCCGGCCACTCACTGTAGCCTATGGCAGCCCACTGCAGCAGGGGCTGCAGCCCACACCATCACCGGGGCTCGCACAGCCCAGCTCCAAGTGGAGCTGTTGTTAGCTGTAGAGGGCAGTGTCACTGGCCCTCATATGTGGGATCCGAACCGGGGCCGCTGGCATCCCAAATCAGCTCTTAACCATTGCGCCACTCAGCCGGCCCACCTCCTTCTACTCTTAATAAAGAAGAGGGAAGCAAAAAATCAACACCATCTGTCACCTGTGAGTTCGCTTGCTCATGACTCCCGTCTACGCCGCGCTGAGTAACAGGCACCAGACCTGGGTTGGGTGCCTCACATGTCTGATCTCATCTATTGCTCACAATGGTCTTGCCGCAAAGGGCCGGCGATTCTCCCCATTTTCTGGAGGGGGACACTGAGGCCTGGTAACCTGTCCAGGATCTCACAGTTGGTACAGCAAGTGATAGGCCTGAGATTTGGATTCTGGTTTCTCTCCCTCTGGATATTTTGGGGTCTAGATTGTTTAGGCATTTCTTCTTCTTCTGTTTTTAATCTTTTTTTTTTTTTTTTTTTTTTTGAGGGCAGTGTCACTGGCCCTCATATGTGGGACCGAACCGGGGCCGCTGGCTTCCCAAGCCAGTGCTTAACCACTGCGCCACTCGGCCGGCCCTGTTTTTAACCTTTTTAAAAAAAAATATTTTCTTAAAATATTTTTTAAAATATAAAATAGCTTTATTGCACATACCATACAACTTAAGTTGCACGTTTACCTGTGTGCTAAAGTGCATTCACAGAATTGTGCAAGAATCACCACAGTCAACATGAGGACAACTTTTTAGAACATCAGTACCCACCAAAGAGACCCTGCACTCCTGGGCTGTCACCCCCAATCCTTCCATCCCCTACAGCTTCTGGCAACTTCTAATCTCTACAGATCTGCCAATTCTGGACATTTCCTACAAATGGAATCATACGATATATGGCCTTTTTAAAATGGGCTTCTTTCACTTAGCATAATGTTCTCAAAGTTCACCCATATTGTAGCATGTGTCTGTATTTCATTCCTTCTTATTGCTGAATAATAGTGTATGTATGGATAGACCACATTTTATTCATCCCTTCATCCGGTAATAGATATGGGGGCTGTTTCCACTTTGGGGCTATGATGAATAAGCTGCTATGAGCATTCATGTACACATTTTTGCTTGGATGTATGTTTTCATTTCCGATGGGTCTATATCTAGGATCATATGGTAGCTCCATGTTTAACCTTTTAAGGAACTGCCGACCAGTTTTCCACAGTGGCTGCACCATTTTATATTCCCATCAGTAGTGTGTGAGGGTTCCAGTGTCTCCACACTGTCACCCACACTAGTTATTGTCTATCTGTTTTATTATAGTCATTCTAGAGGGTGTGAAGGGGTCACTTATTGTGGTTTTTATTTGCATTTCCCTGAAAACTAATGATGTTGAGCCTCTCCTAATAATTAATGATACTGGCCACTTTGTTATAGTGTTAACATTCTTCATATTTTAAAATGGGAAATGCCTTTACATGGTTTCTAAATGAATTCTAAAAGAGGTTTAGTAAAAAGTTTCTCTTCTACCTGCCCTAAATCCTTCCAGAGATATTCTTTGCAAATATGTACAAATGCTCATTTTCTTTTAACACAAATGGAGCATAAGAAATAACTTCTCCGTACTTTGATTTTCCATGTTATATTGTCATGCATTTTACCTTTGCTGTAGTGCTGTGAGAGCCACTGGAGCCCTCAGGGTGTCTGCAGGGTCACCACCTTTTAATTTACTTCTGAGGCAAATCAGGCATCACGGACACCAGAATCCTGGATGCCTTTTAAGGTCTGGATTTTGTGGCAGGGTTTTTGTTTGTTTGTTTTAATGGACTTTATTTTTAAGAGCAGTTGTAGTTTTACAGGAAATAGAGCAGGTACTAGAGTTCCCATATACCCCTTCCATCTTCTGTCTAGTTTTCCCTATTGTTATCATCTTGCATTAGCATGGTATGTTTGTGACAATAAACAAACCAGTGTTGATACACTCTTATGAACTTAAGTCCATAGCTTACATTAGGTTTTATTCTTTGTACCATCGTTTTGACAAACGCATAATGTTGTGAGGAATAAACTTTCCTCTCAGGTTCTTTCGGCTGGTGTAATAAATCGCCTCGAGATGGAGAAACAAGAGGAAATAACCAAATTTCCTTGCATATGTACATATGGGAACCCCACATACGTGAGTCAGAGACTCCACATACATGAGAGGTTGAGACAGAACGTTAAGATGAGGTATATATGGCATTCTGAGCTAAGCGTGAGGTAAAGAATCAGGCTACAGAGGGGAGGAAGGTCATTCTCAGGACAATGAGAAGAGCTGATGTTCAGTCATTAGATGTTTGCCCTGCCCTATAGATAGGTCATAAGAATTACTTCTGGTGATAATTATGGGCAAGGCCCTCAGTTTAAATTCTTTAAGGGAGATGTAAAAGTTTCTGTTGAGCCCACAGGGTCTCAATTGCCTTTGGCTCAAAATAACCCACATACCAAAGTAGCACATCTTGGGGAGGTCCCGTTCTGAATCCCTTCAAGGTCATCTATTCACCATTACAGTATCAAACAAAATAGTTTCACTGCCCCCAAAATCCTCTGTGCTATGCATCCCTCTACCCCGCCCCCACATTTGGCTGCCACTGATCTTTTGACTATTTCTCTAGTTCTGTGTGACAGAGTTTTAAAGGGGAAGCCTTTCCTATTTACCTGATGCTCCCAGCTGATCCCGGCTCCGGGGAGGGGCTGGAGCCCCACTTGAAGGTTTGGCGGGGGCAGGGATCTGTTGAGAATTATCAAATGAAGAAAACTAATACAATTTCATAATGAGTTTGATGTCCTTTATTCAAGGGAAACAATCCATGGATTGGGGGAATAAAGGGCAGTGGAGCAGTCTTCTTGAGGGATTTTAGGCTTTATATTTATACAGCATTAGAAGAGGCAGCAGGAAAACAGGACATACTTGTCTAGGAGCTTGGGATTGCCTTATGGGGCAAGAGGTCCTGGTTCCTAGGGTAAGGTGAGCAAGCTAAAACTGAGTTGGAGGATTGTGGTTGGTTTACGTTAGGTGTCCTAGGCAGGTGTTTCCCGTAAGTGCCGGCTGACTTAGGTTTAGATTTGTGACAAGGGTGGGGCCTCTGGGGCGGCCTCTGTTTTGTGGGTTCTGCCTGATATATACGAATAACCATTATCAGAACCGACTTTGTGGTGCCCTTGGAGAGCCCCTGAAAGAGTCAGGCACTGCATGGATCCCCTTGGTGAAGGATCTGGGTCTCAAATTTTAAAGTGTCACGAGAAGCATATCTTCATAATCCTCCATGGAGAGCAGGGGAGAAGGGATTGCTCAGAGATCTTCAGCCATTGCCTCCTCTCAGAAAAGGCGGGTGTTCACCCATCTGAATCCCCACCCAGCCTGTGGCCTTCTGGGAACAGGAAGACACCTGTGCCATCATATACCCAGTGCCTGGCCCGGGGCTGGCCCTAAGTATGGTTTAGTTGAATTTTGTGGTTGAATGGGCAAATTTGACCTTGAAATAGGCTTATGACTGCCAGGGTCACAATGATTTCTTCTGTGGGCACATCTCTTTCTACTTGGCTTCACAGGATGGCACAATCTTGATGATGTTATGGTAGTCCCAGGAATCTTAGTCTATCCAGATGAGTGAGAAGTTTAATGTTTTCAGAGCCCAGAGCGGATGAGACTTATGACCAAACTCACCAGCCCAATACATAAATCATAGCAACAGTCTTTACCGTATGGAATAGCCCTGTCACATGGACAGAATTATATGCCCAGCCAAGAGTACATTCTCCCCCTGTGATCAGGGCGTGTGGAACCTGAACATGGACCATGGTTGTTTGATGGCATCGGGCCTTGATGGCTCTGATGCATCTCCATAATTAGCATCTGCCTGCCTTGGGCATCAAGGTGTGCGTCCCAGCCAGGGCATTCCCAGTGGAGGGCGTGTGGCATAGATATTGGCCCCAAGCTGTCTTAGGCTTGAATCCTGGTCCTGCCAGGATCAGGAATATCCTAGGCAAGTCAGCCATCCCTGAGTCTCAGTTACTTTATGTGTAAAATCCGCATACTCAATCCTTGATATAAAGTTATGAGACCATGTATGTAGAGTGAACAGTAGAGAGCCTGGCATACAAAGGGTAGTCCTCTAATGCCAGTTGTCGTTGTTATTGTTGTTATTATTATTTTTTGTAATGCCACTTTGCCTTTTTGATTCTTCTGTCTGTCCTTCCCCTAAATTTCAAGTTCCTAAGGAAATTTTGCTTTTTAAAGATATGCTAATGTGGTTACTTTTCTTTTCTTTTCTTTTCTTTTTTTTTTTTTTTTTGAGGGCAGTATCATTGGCCCTCGTCTGTGGGACCCGAACCGGGGCCGCTGGCTTCTGAAGCCAGCACTTAACCACCGCGCCACTCGGCGGGTCTGGTTACTTTTCTTATAACCCAGTTCTTGCTTCTCTTTCAGGTTCAAGAACTATTTGGTCCCGTCTCGTCTTCATTATTGTTCACCCTCCAGGCTTGGCCAAGGGCTTGAGGGTACCCTAGAAGTTGGAGGAAGAAAAAGATGCCTGAAGCTTGCAGGAGTGGGGAGGCTTCCCAAGAGGTGACATGCAGCTAAACCTTGAAATGGGAGTGGGGGGTTGATAGGTATGAAGAATAGAGTGAAGAAATAAAATGGAGTCACTAGAGTCAAGCTGCTAAATAACTAAAATCAAGCAAGCTGAGGTATGAAGAAACAATTCTATTCTTGTAACTAGCCTGGGAACTTACATTTTTGAATTTTCCAGGCCTGTGTCAATGCCTGGATATACATCAAACCTCCAGGTAATCCTTTGATTACCCCCAGAAGGACTAGAGAAAAAACATTCATGTATCCAGACCACATTGTATCCATTATCCAGACCAATCCAGAAGCTTTTTTTCTTTCTTTGGAACACTCTGGTTATTGCCTAGTTGTATTTGTGGTTTGCAAACCCTAAGACCCTTGAATAAGTACCTTTTATTCTAGCCGAAGCCTCGTGATTCATTTACTCGTGAATTCATTTACGCTAGGTGCTTGGCACAGAGAGACTAAGCTGATAAATTGAGAGGCCTGGAATCCTGGAGAGCTGGTTCTGGTCCCAGCTCTGTTATTTGCTGGCCCTGTGACTGGTTAAGTCATTTCCCTTCTTTGGGTTTACTAAAGTTCCTATTCTGACATTCAACGATGGATGGTGGAGTTCTAACAGCCTGACACCAATGCAAAATGTTTTGTCTGAGCATTTTTTGGCAGCATGTTCACAGCTTTCAGCAGATTCTCCAAAGGGCTCTGACCTCATGGACTTGCAGACTTTGTCCCAGTGACTCAGCAGTGCTCCCCCACCCCCACCCCCAGCTCTGCCGACTCACTGGCATGCGCTCTGAGCAACGCAGGCTGCAGCTCCCCACAGAGCATCTGATTGGCTCAGCCAGGCACAGTCTACTATAATATCTGTGTGCCAGCTCTGGGGCCTGGCCTCATCCTGGGGGGCAGCCAGCCTCCGGAATAGACTGGCTGCCTGGGACTGTGCTCACTCCAGCCCAGAGGGTGTCACGGCCTCAAGGTCCCAAATGGGACCTGTGGTCAAGCAACCTGTAGGGAGCTGTGGACCTGGTGGGCATTCTGCCTTCTCCGGAGGGGGCAGGGTAACATCAGGCCCCTTTGTGTGGCCCTCCCATGTAGCCTGTGTCTTTCAATTCAGTGTCCTCAGCCCCTATTACAGTACTTGGTGTATACTAGGTGCTCAGTGAAGGCACTGCTAAAACATTAATAAGACAGCTACTTGAGAAGCAGATGCTTGGGACAGAGATTAAGCTGATAAATTGAGAGGCCTGGCATTCCAGAGAGCCGGTTCTGGTCCCAGCTCTGTTATTTATTAGCCATGTGATGGATTGAATTGCTTCCCTTCTTTGGTTTTGCTAAAGTAAAGAAGCAAACAGACCAGGGGGAGCAGTGAGGAGGGAGCCTTTGCCATCCTCTAAAGCAGAGAAAAGCCTCCCCTCCAGGAGTATCCTGTTAACTGGGTTTTAAAGGTTGAATAAAAGTTCACCAGGGGAAAAAGCAGGAATGGGAATTTGAGGTAGGGAAGGGGAATATTTACAGATGTGAAAGTGCACCGCTTCTTTAGGCAACTGGAGGAAGTGAGGCAGCGAGGCTGGGTCATGGGATGGAGGGCAAAGCTGGAAGTTTGAGGGAACAGGGATTGCAGAGTTGGGTGGCCCAGGCCTTGTATTCTAAAAATAAATGTCAGAGAAGTGGGGGAACCACTGAGAGCAGGGATGGCAAGGTGCTAAAGGGCACCACCGCATCTCCCTGGCACCACTATCGTTTTCCTGCTGCCTGGAGGGCTCTGAACTGTGCACTTGTTTTAGTTGGCCTGGGTGGCTATGACTAACTACCATAGACTGGGGGCTGAAAGGACATTTGTTTCCTCATAGTTCTGGAGGTTTCTGCTGATTTGGTTTCTGGTGAAGGCTCTTTCCTGGCTTATAGATGGCTGCCTTCTTGATATATGGTCACATGGCCTTTCCTCAGTGTGTACAGGTGGTAGAGGGTGGGGGAGAGAGCAAGCTCTCTGGCGTCTCTTCTTATAAGGACACTAATCCTATAGGATCAGGGCCCCAGCAATCTGACCTCATTTAACCTTAATTACTTCCTTAGAGGCCCCATCTCTAGATACAGTCACCCTGGGGGTTAGAACTTCAACATATGAAATATTTTTTTGGGGGGAGGGGAGGTGGGTGGACATAAATATGCAGCCCACAACAGTCCCTCTTCTGGAATTGCCCTGAGCCAAAGGGAGCCCCTCTTTGGTTACACCTCTCCCTTGGGGCAGTATTATGATGAGGTATAAGGGCCATTCCTCTTTCTCAATTGAGGACAATTCTGCAGAGCCATCTCCGCCACATGGGCTGGGCTCAGGCCTCTGTTGCAACTTCACTGTGGTTTAATTTCTCTCTCTGGCCTGTCTTGCTGCCCTTCCTGCCTCATAGGTGTGATCCTGAGACCAAGCCCTAATAAACTCCTGCCCACACATCTCAGCCTCGGGATTGTTTCCCAGGGAACCCCAGCTAAGACGGGTGGCACAAAAGCTGGCTAAGAGCTAACTTCGATGGGTTGATAAAAGCAGCTGAACCATGGGCATACCTGGTTTTCTTGCACTTCACTTTATGGTTCTTCAGATGTTGCGTTTTTTACAAACTGAAGACAAGCCCCTCCACTGGCAAAAAAAGGTTATGATTCACTACATTGTGATACTTGCTTTATTACAGTGGTCTGGAGGAGAACCTGCAATATCTCTGAGCTCTGCCTGTACTGAGTTGAGAAGGTTTCAATGTCACGTTCTAGTAGTGATGTTTGCCAAAGGTGAGGAAGTGGGCATGGGGGCTTATGTGCTGGTTATCTGCCATCCTACAGAGTGGTATTGTGTCACTGATGCCAAGTTGGTGGGTGGGCATTGTAGGAAGGAAGAGCAGACCAAGTGTCAGAGGCTGGAGGGAATGAAAGGCTGCCGGTGGGCTTTCCATGTAGGAATTTACTATTATATTTACTTTCAAAAAGCCATTCAGTGGAGTGGTGGGCTGGGCTAGAGTTAGTCTGGAGGGAGAGTAGATATGGCGAGTATAGGTGTCTGTTTCAAGGAATATGACAGTAGAGGGAAGGTTGGGAAAAGCTCAGTAATTTAAGTGAAAGTCAGGGGTGAGAAAAAATTTCTTTTAGGATGGGAGAGCTTTGGGTATATTTCTAGTCTGAGGGAGAAGAGTCAGTGGTAAGGTTGGAGAACTAAAGATATAAAATGGGAAAGGACAACTGATGGAGCAAAGTGCTAGAGGGATGATATTAAAAATATTTAACAATTGGTAAGGCATGACCAATGAACGAAAAGAATGGACAGGCTATCAGTTCTGTTCTAGGGGTCACAGGAGCTGATCAGCAAGAGCATAGGAAGGCTTAGCAGCTAAAGTTTAGCCTCACAAAGAAAAGAAAAAGCATTTCCTCCTCAGAGAAAGAAGGGAAGAAGTAAAATAGGAAATGAGCAAGATGTAGATAAAGATGATATAGAGCCTTGAGCATTGTTGAGAAGGTCTGGAATGTAATAAAAACTCAAGGTAATGAAAGCTTAAGTAAGATAGGTTCTTTATGTGTGTTCACATAAAGTTGGACAGTCTAGAGCAGATATAACCATCAGGGATCTAGCCTCTTATCTTGTTGTGCTTGTCGTCCTTTTTTTAAAAAAGATTTTTTTGGGAAATTGGGGGAGGGGAACAGACAAGTTGCTGTCTTTTTGTTCTTCAGTCTAGTTGCAGAGGACATTGCTTCACTGGCCCATGTTGGTATCATCATTGCGCTCTTCCCAGGTGAGGCAGTTCGGTCGCCGGCCTCTGGATGGTGTTGTCGTTCTTAACAAAGCTTCTACCTCATAGTCCAGGATGGATGCTTGAGCTCCTGCCATCATGTCTGCAATCCAAGCAGCATAAAGAAGAAAGGAGTTTGTCGTCAGGGCTGAGATTTAGCTGGTACAGATCAGTAGAGTTGTATCAGTAGTAAAATAATTGAAATATTTCTATACCAGCTGGTAAATAGCTGCAGACTCTCTAAT
The DNA here is from genome assembly GCA_033961575.1 of Aselliscus stoliczkanus. Taxonomy (NCBI): domain Eukaryota; kingdom Metazoa; phylum Chordata; class Mammalia; order Chiroptera; family Hipposideridae; genus Aselliscus; species Aselliscus stoliczkanus. Next base: position 135,132,459 of record CM066729.1, read on the forward strand.
GCCACCCCCTGCTTGTTCATCCCCTGGGAACACCCACCCTTCTAAGACAAAAACCTGGCTCAGTTGAGACCTTCCAGGACATTCCTCCAGCACTATGGCCAGTGTCCTGGCAGTACCAGTTGTGAAATAGTTGTACTAGATGTGTCTCCTCCTTTTAAGAACAGTACCTAAATCACAGAATGGGCACTTATTCTTTTGTCTCATTGGCCAGAATGAAGTCCAAAGACTCCAAGGGAGGTTGGGAAATGTAGTCTTTATTCTGGGTGGCCACATGCTCAGTCAGAAATAGGGGGTTTAATCACTATCAAGATCAAAGAAAAAGAGGTGAAGGATATTAGGAGACAATAGCAAACTCTGCCTCATGGGAGGGCTAAATAGGTGCTGAGTAGCAGGGGGTCTTGGTGAGTCTGGCTGGGATGGTTGATTTCACCAGTAGCCCAGGGCAGGTGGAGGTAGAGATATCAGAGGCTGGGAAGTGGCAGGTAGGGTGACTGAAGTATGATGGGGAGAAGGGTCCTTGGGAGGGGCTGAGACTTACTTAAATGGTTACCTGAGGGATTCAGGCTAAGCAAAAAGGCAAAGGCAGGCAGGAGAGACTGGAGGTTTTCATGAGGGAGCTGCTGCAGGAAGAAGAACCTGGGCTTCATTGTTTGAGATATAGTGGGATTTGTGGGGAGGTGCTTCCAGGTCAGGATGCTGTCCCAGGGTGGCTGTGTGGGGAGCCAAGGGGAGCCCTGGGGCCAAGAGGGTGGGCTGGCCTTCAAGGTGGATGCCTCTATTATACCAGTGTTTCCCCGAAAATAAGACCTAAACAGAATAAGCCCTAGCATGAATTTTCAGGATGCTCGTAATATAAGCCCTGCCCCAAACATAAGCCCCAGCTAAGATCATCATCCAGACATGACTGTTTGAATAAATGCAGTTTATTTACATAAGTAAATGAATAAATGTAGATTGTTAGAGCAAAAATTAATATAAGATCCGGTCTTATTTTCGGGGAAACACAGTATCAGTTGTTTTGGCCAAGGACTTTCAGTTGTAGAAACAGTAACCAATAGAAGCCATCTGGGCCCGACAGGGGAATTATTAAAAGAAGCTGGCAGGTGGGGGTTTTAAGAGGTGTCAGGCACTAGGAATGGAACTTCATGAAGAATGGGGGGGGCGCAGAATTGGAAAGCCATCAGGAACCCTGCAGGGATCTCCAGAATGGCTCAGATTTCTGAGGAAAAATGATCTTTTCGGTTTCCTTAAAACTTGAGCTGGCAGGACGGAGGAAATAAAGAGGGATTTTCTTTTCTTTTGTAAATTTTCCTATAACCTTTTTCTTTAGAAAGTACAAAGTAACATGTGGACATTGTGATGAGTGAAATAAAGCAAAGACCGTTGACTCAAAGTCAGCAGGCTCTGTCCCCACCTCCGGTTCTCTGTTCCTCTCATTGAAAATCCAGCCCTTTCTGAGAGACAGGGCATGAGGGCTGTGTCTGCCCCGGTGCCTGCCTGGATCCTGCAGCTCCCTCACCAGCTCCGCAGTCCCCTCTGGGAAGTCAGTGGCAGGGCTGGAACTAGACGCTGGGGCTTTGGGCCTTGCTCTGCCCATGTTGCTTGGAACCCACTTCCCTCGCAGGCCTGTTGCACACCAGCGCTTACTGCTTACACTTCATGCTCTAAACTAAAACTGCTTCAAACTGTTTTGTCCAGGCCAGTTTCCCCAGGTAGTTCATCATAGTTTGGCATTTGGGATCCTTCCAGGTTCCGGCATTGTAAGGGGTCCTTCTGTGAACTCTTTGGATAAAAAAGTTCTTAGCTCTGGATCATTTCCCTGTTGGGAGGGAATGGACAAGGGATATGCGCAAAGAATGGTATAATTGGATCAAAGAGCCCAAATAGCTTCATGGCTCTCGTTGCCTATGCACAGATGGTTAGGAAGGTATTTTAAGAGGATTTAGTGGCGAGGTGGTTAAGTGCTGGCTTGGAAAGCCAGCAACCCTGGTTCGGGTCCCACATATGAGGGACTGTGACACTGCCCTCAAAAAAAAAAAAAAAAAAAAAAAAAAGAGGATTTAAGCATCTACTGATTTGGTAAAAAAATTATCATAATCCACGTACTGTTTTTATATTCTTTAATTAAAATTCTGTCCTTACAGGAAAGGATGAAGGAGAATACTACTGTTGTGTCTCAGGTGTATAAATGAAAGGCAGCAAAAATTCACCTCAAAAACACTGACATAACCCCCTAGTTATGGTGGGGGGAGGGTATGAAGAAAGAGCCGTGGTTGGTTCTATCATTTAGTAGCTCTGAGAGCTCAGTAACTCCATCAAAGTGAGAGTATATGATCTGAAGGTCTCTAAGTCTCCTTTGGGCTAGAGTCTTGTAACCTCTGCATGGAACATGGGTTTGCTTTGCCTGCTCCATCAGCAAGGAGCTGAGGGACAGGACTGTGTCCTCGAGCCCACCTCCTTTGCGTTTATCTGGCTGTTGGGGTGGTCTGCCCCAAGCTTGTGCTTTGATTTAAGGAAGCCAGCAGATGGGGCAGCCACGCAGTTTCCATTTGACCATTGAGACCAATGCGTGAGGCATCCAGTCTAGACTAAATGTTGTCCCAACTTAATCTGCTCCTTTCATATCGCCCACTGTGGTGCACACTTCCCCACGCAGCTTCCCAGTGGGAAGTAAGAGCCACAGTGTGGGGGTGGTGGAGGAAGAGGTGAGCTGAAGGCTCTGAGATCTGTCTGTGCGCTGTTCCTAAGACAACTTACAGACTCTGGGAGGTGGACTGAGCCCTCGGTTTGCCCCACCCAGATCACAAGGTACCTTGGATGTCTTTCCCTCTCCAGGCCTGCTTTCTCTTTGGGGAAGGTGACTAAATGACCTTTAAGCGCCTGCCCTAATAGGTGAGTAGTCCCTCCTTTCCTTCCCTCAGGCTGGTAGGTAGCTGGGGGAGGTGAGGGGGGTTGTCACTTCACTGCTCAGAACCAAACAGGATCAGCCAAGGTAGAAGGCCAGTGGTTGTGTGCTGGCCACCTGGGTCTTTCATATTCTGGGGATAAGATGAGGATTGAGGGCTGTGCAGGCCTGCCTCCTTCTCCAGCAAGGCCCCTGGCCTATTTTTAGCAGGTTCTCAAATTCAGGCTTCACTTCTTGTTCCCTTTTCCAATGACAGGCACTCCCTATTCTCCATCTTACTCCTCAATCCCTTTCTTCCACTCCCTCCAAGTCGACCGACAAACCATGGTAGGACCTTGGGAGGAATTCTATTTAAAACTGACAAGCCTGCCTCTGGGGTCACGGGGGAGAAGTGGTTGTAAATATGAAATATTAAGAGAAAAAAAAATCAGGTCCCAGCATGAAGCTCCATGCTGGCCCCAGCTAGGTAAATACTAAAAATATGTAGGAGACAGTGTGGGTTGGGAGGTGAGTTTGAATTCTGTTGTTAACCTTTTTTGAGTACGGATTCTCATCTGAGAAATGGTACTAGTAATAGAAAATAGTAACTCATAGAACTGTGAATCTTAAGTGATATTATACATATTATATATTAGTATATAATAGTATATTAAAATGTAATATTAACAGTATATACATGCATATTAATATATAATATATAATAATACATTATACATATAATAATTATATATAAAGTCCCTAAAGCTGACTGATTCAATGATTAGTTTTCATTTTGACTACCTCTCCCTTGCCTTCCCCTGCACACTCGCCCCACGCTGGTCCCCGGTCCGACCCCTCCTTCCCCCGCGCGCAGGCCCCGGTGCAGCGCTGAGTCAGGCTCCCGGGGCTCCTGCGGGCTCGGCCGGGGCGGGGCTTGCGCCTGCGCAGTGGGCAGCTTCGGGGCGGGGCAGGTTTATATCCGCGGAGGATCAGCTGACGCTCTGCATTGCAGACTGCGGAGTCCGGCGGCATCATGTACATGCTCTTCCTCCTGGCCAGCCTCCTAGGCACGGGTAAGCCCAGGGATCCCCTCGCCTGTGGAAGGGGTTCTCCGCAGAACGCGGCCCACTGGACCCTCAGCGGGCTGCACCGGGCCTCGTCCCTCGGCTCCGGGTTGGGGTTGGCGAGGGGCGCGCTCTGCGCAGGCGCGTGCGCCCGGCGATCCCTGCTGCGCGGCGGCGGGGCTGCGGGAATTGGGTCGGAGACGGGCGGTGAAGCGCCCCCGCGGGCAGCCTGGGGCCTGGGGCCGGGGCGAGGGGGCGGCATCTCTCGGCGGGCTCGAGGTGGTGCGGGCGCGGCTGGGGCTGCTCAGGGCCTTGCCTGCAGGCAGGCTGCCCTTCCAGCTTTGGGGGTGCGCCAGTAGCGTGAAACCTGCAGCCGCTCTGCTGTGCTGGAGCTGAGTGCACGTGATTGAGGTGGACTGGAGCCCCATCCAACTGGACGCATTTTGGCTCTTGACTTCAGTTGCCCTAGTTTTTAAGAGTATTGAAGTTGCAGGAAGCCCATAAGTACACTATACCATCTGTGTTGATGTTTATCTTTTCATGTATATTTACTCTTGATCCTACGTCTAAGATCATACGGGGGTTTTTGTGGTCCCGATGATTTTGCAGTGGGGCCCTCATTTCACCTGCTTTAAAATGTCTTGCACAGCCATTGGCTGTTTTAAGCAGTGTCCTACATTTGGGGAAAATGAAAGAACGTGGGAAATTGTGCACAGGAGTCTTCTTACATCCATTTATTGCCCTGAAATAATACTGGTTCTTAAAATCACTGCAAGTTGTGAAGGCAGCGCATGGGAGCCAGCTGCACTGTCTTCTTGGAATTAGAAGGGGCCCTTGTGCCCTCCCCATGTCACTGCGACCTTTTTTCCCTCCACTTCTAATTCTTGCTTTCATATCTTAATCTACTTTAATTTAAATAAGATGCTACAGGGAAAGAGGTTTGAAGTTGAGTACTTATCAAAATTTTGTAGTTTGATGGTCGTGGAGCCAGATTTTAAATTATATTCGAAGAGGATCCCTGGTTTGGATATTTTCTGATAATAGCCCACTGACGGAAATAAACATGATCTTTAAGGCCAACCTTGATTTCCGTTTAACTTTGTGTAATTTAGGGCCTAACTTCCATTCTAACTATCATGCAGCCGTTCAGATTTTAATAAACAGTAACAAAATGGATGACAAGAGTTGATGGAAAACCAAAGAATTAACAAGATGTTTATAGATGAAATAGATTTAAGATGTGTTTCCTCATGTTAATTTTCAGCAACTCCCAAGAAATGTGTCTTAATCTTAAACCAAGCTCTTAAACTTGTTTTACTTGTAGACTTTGAAAGGTGATCTGCTTATAAAGAAAGATTTTTGGTTTTATTGTCACTGAAGAAAATTGATTGTGCTGGGGCTGATACTGCTTGTCATTACATGTTCTGTGTGATAAACTAATGTTAGTTTCTAAATTTTTTATATTGATTGAGAAAAATTTCTTTTTTTTTCAGTGTCAAACAGTTGTTCTCAGGCAGTGAGTCACTCTTCTCGAGACCTTTAAGATTTCTGAATCTCAAATCACCCATTTCTTTGGAAATGCAAAATCCTCCTCTGGTATATATGGGAAGATGGTTAACCAGAATATTAACTTAGCCAAGATACCCTCTTCCCTGGACACTTGGGTAAACGGGAGTGTGTTATAATAGCCTTCCTCTAACCTTGCTGCCAGGCCTTTTGGATTATGTCAAGGTCGGGCTGATAAAGTGTCTGAATGCCCCTTGCCTTGACAGCTCTGGCCCCACTGTAACATTTTGGATATGTTATTCTTAAAATTTCATTGATATTGAGTTTGTTAATGAAGATGCATAGTGATTGCAGCCATCGTTTGCTCCCCAAAAGACCCTGTTCCTACAGGTGTTACTGTAATACAGTGTGTCATCTTGAATCTGGAGAAGCTTTATGGGTTGTGTTTTAATGATGAGCTCGTGGTAGAGACACACTTGCTTTTGAGTTGGTTTTCTACCCCCACAGTCCTTCCTCCCGTTTCCGCACCTGAGAAAGAAAGGGAAGTGATGGTATACTGAGAGAATTGGAGAGTGTCTAATCTCACCTCTAGACAAGTAATGAAGACACTGAGGACCCCCCCCGCCAAGTGACGTTATTTTCACATCACTGTTATATGCACAAGTGACGTTCCCAAATCACAGGCCATTTACTGCGGAAGTCAGGATCTGAACCCTGGACTCCTGACAGTGCTTGCTCTTTCCTTATCTTTCCATCAACATGTACCTCTTACTTTTTGCAAACTTATTGGGTTGTAATTTACATACAGGAAACATGCATATTTTAAGTGTACAACTTGATGAATTACCACAGAGTGAACGTATCCACCTGATAAGCAGCCCCAAAGGTCCAGGATTAGTAGCATCCAGAACCCTCTATGCCTCTCCACGCACTGCCCTGTCTCCTTGTCCCAAAAGAAACCACTTTGTTAGCTTTTAGCTCTGTAGATGTAAAAACAGAACAGCTGTTTTTGGAAGTTTTTATAAAGCAGTCGTACACTAAGGACATAGTATTGGGTGATTCCTCCAGGGGAAAAGGCTAATTCAGTATTAATGAGGTATGTGTAAAGCATGTGGCATGGTGCCAGGGATGTGGTGTGTGCTCACTAAAGCCACGTTGTCCGTCACTGTCGCTTGTGTAATGGCTAACCAGCCGAAGGGTGTTTGCTCAGTATGGAGGCAGGTAGGCTCTCTAGGGATCCAAGAATGTATTATGCACAAATATAGTACTGTATATTCATTTGATAGCTACTGCTGGTTATGATGCAAGACATGAATTTATGTCATAGTCTGCTGAATATCAACAGAATTCCAGTTCTCACCTGCCAGGAATTTTGGATAGATACCCTGTTTATCAGTTTTCAATCAGTAATCAGTTTTACTCTGAAAATAATGTAATTCACGAAGAGTTTATTTGTGTTAGCCAATCAAAGATTTGGTAAGTGCCTTTGACAAGTTGGCATCTGGTACCTACTATGAGAGTTGAAAGGGATCGGATTGAGTGGTCTGGAGTTTTCTAGAGTAGTGGAAGGAGAACTTAAACTTACTCCTCCGTTTTCTTGGCATGTGAAACTGTGCAAGTAGCCAGGCTGGGACTTGACAATGGGGAAGAGGAAGGGCCGGCAGGGTGTTGGCTGTGGAAACCACCTAATAAGGCATGGGAAGCTCTCAAGGCCAAGACCAAGCCACTCATGGCTTTTGGAAGCAGTCTTCTAACATGGACATTCTAGATTACTGGATGCCAGGCTCTCAGCCTTGCTCTCTGGTTCTGCAACCACAAAGGGAATTCTGGATTTTCTTTAAATCAACAGAAGAGAAGGTTAATTACATTGCCTTTTTTTTTAAAAAAAAAAACTATTTTAAAACAATGATATAGTGATTAGGATGAAGAATTTGGCGGTTGCAGAAGAACTAGCTGCTTTGCTTTTCCATGAAGTTTCCAGAAAGTAACCTAATCTATCCAAATTCTATGTTTTCTTATGGAATTTGTAATTCTTTATGATGGGACAGCATTGGTACTGAGGAACAGAAGTTTAACTTTATCACATCGCTGACAGTGGCTGTATGACCCTGGGCGAGTTACTTAAACTGTTCCCCATCTGTGAAGTGGGATTAATAATTATTCCTATCTGATTGGGTTACAATGGGGCTTTAATAAATTAGTGTATGACAAGGCTTAGGTAGTGAGTACCATAAGGCTTGCTGCTATATCATGAATACAAACTTAATTGTGTTTGTCAGAGCCCTTGTCCTACCAGCACAGCAACCCTTCTCAGCCCTTGATTTTGTGATATCCCCTCATGCCTTTCATTTCAAAGGATGTTATAAGTTTAATAAAGCAAAATTAAATTGACTTGTAAATATGTGTGCTGGACATAATTACTGGGTCAGGAAAAAAAGCAGGGTAGGTAGTCAGCAGGAGGAAGGTGGGGGGGGGGACGGGGGTGGTTCAGGCAGCCCAACTCTGTTTTTACTAGAGCAGCCCAGCCGATCAGAGCTGGTTCCTGATAACCTGAATTCTCAGATTCCAGGCCTGTTGTTACTAACCTGGTACCTATGGGTAAGTCTGTTTAGCCACCGGCCCCCACTCCTCCTTGCCCCGCCTCCCTCCATAGATAACCACCTTCCTGGGCTCTGTGCTTATCATCCCCTTGCAGGTCTTTATTCTTCATAAATATAAGTGGAACCTTGAACAGTATGTGTAGTATTTTTGATATTTTAAACATTTTATGAATATTGTATATATGCGTGGGTTAGTATATACTATAAATATATATACATTTTTTCCTAGTGAGGCTCAACCCATTGATAATGTGTAGTAGCTCTAATCCATTTTTACTACGGTGTAGTCTTCCTTTATTTTATTATTTATTTATTTATTTATTTTGAGGGCAGTGTCACTGGCCCTCACATGTGGGACCGAACTGGGGCCGCTGGCTTCCTAAGCTAGCGCTTAACCACCACGCCATTCGGCCGGCCCTGTAGTCTTCCTTTATATCATACTTATTCTTCATTCTTTTGATTGACATTTGGATTATTACCCCTTGTTTTGTGCTTCTGTTACACACTGCTTCTATAAATGTTCTTGTGCACATGAACAGGCATTTCTTTAGATGATAGACCTAGGAACAGAATTTCTGAGTTGTGCAAATGTACATATTTTCACCTTAACTAGAAATTGCCGAATTACACTCTGAAATGATTTTGGCAATTTATAATCCTACAGTACATGTGTTTTTTTCACTTGAATCATTAACATTTGATGTCAAAATTTAAAACTTTGCCAATTTGATAAGAGTAAAAGGGTGAAGAGTTTTCATTTGCATGCCTCCTTTTATTTATGCTTATAGGTCATTTCATGCTAACACAGATCTATATACTATTACCTTTTTAAAAGAAGCTTTTTAAATTTTGAAATAATTTTAGATTTACAGGAAAGTTGCGAAGATAGTACAGTGAGTTTCTGTATACCCTTCACCCAGCTTCCCCTACTGTTCACATCTTATGTGACCCCTAGAGTAAGTAAGACACGTACATCAGGATAATACCGTTAAAACTAGACCTCAAGTGTTAGTTGGATTTTACCAGTTTTCCCACTAATCTCATGTTTCTGTTGCAGGATCCAATCCGGATTACCACATTGCACTTATTGTGTAATCTTAATCTCTTACCTCCCAGCTGTTTAAAAAATAACTGCAGGGAAAAATAAAAGAGTATTTCAATGTATGGAGGTGTCAGTTTAGTTAGCCCTATGGATGGACATCTGTGTTTCAGAATAGGTGGGATGAAGTCTAATGACACTTCTAAATTTTCAAATTGAAATCTGGCCATATTAGCGTAGATACTGCTTTTGAAAAGAAATAATTTACATGAGCAGAAATTTTGTAAATAAGATTGAAGGAGATACTGTAGTATAGACAATTCTATTGGCCAGCCTTAGTGATGTCACTTACTATAGTAATAAAAAAGTCCTTTAGCAGCTGTGATGGGATGCTGTCCTGCCTATGTAGGCATTGATACCAGGGGTCACGTGGCTTTCTGTCTCCTTAGATGAGAACCTAATGTCCTGCAGGGTGACACGGTCATAGGTCATCTCGCCTTCGACTGCCTATCAGAGCCCTTCTCCCTTTCCTCCCCTCAGGCCGGAGCCGACCCCCTGGCGCCTTATTTTTGCTCAGAACCTTTGCATTTTGTGTTCCATCATCTGGGACATGTTCCTCCTGAGATAACCTGTGTGGTTTTCTCCCTCAATTCAGGTCCCCGCTCAGATGTGGCCTTAGCAGAAATCCCCACTGCTCTGTCCGCAGCGACCATGGCCGTCTGGCTCAAGCCTTGCTCTTTGACTTCGCTTCATTTTCCTTCATAGCACTCACCACTACCTGTCATCATATGGCACATCCATGTGCTGCTTTGGTCCCTTGCTGGATCTACAGCATATGCTACAGTGCCCGGCACCGTATAGGAGCTCAGCATCGCTGAGTGGTGGCCGGAGTGGTAGCCGCCTGACTTCAACTCAGAAGAGTTGGTAGGTTGGTGTGCATGATACTTACATAGTAATAGCACAAGTCTTTATCATGATTACAGAAAGCATCTTATTTACTGAAATTTTAAGAAATTGTGTTTAGGAGTTGACAGATCAAAGGTGACTTTGGGGGTCAAGTGATGTGTTGATCTTTATATAATATTTTGAGTCCAGGGTAGAGGGACCACCCCCAAAAACTGTGGGAGAGGATTTTAAGTGGGCAGTAGGGATGCAGGAATCTAACATGACTTAGGTGGATGCCCCTGGTGGCTCTGATTTGAGGTAAATCTGGAAAGTGAACCAGCTATAAATTGAGGAAGTTATTTCCCTTCCCTTTTGTTCCAGAAATTGGTTGTTTATAAATGTTTAGCTCAGTGGTTCTCAAACATTTTGAGAAACGGGGATCTGAGGATCCCCGTAGACTTAAAAGTTATTGAGGGACACCCAAAGAGCTTTTGTTTATGTGGGTTGTATCTGTTGATGCTTAACCATCTTATAAAATTAAGCTGACAAAATTAAAAATAATCCTATAGAAATAATGATAACCCATTGCATTTAACATATAATTATTTTTTATTTTTTATTATTTTTTTTTATTGGATAACTGTGTTTTTTCCAGGACCCATCAGCTCCAACTCAAGCTGTTGTCCTTCATTCTGGTTGTGGAGGGAGGGTGCAGCTCAGCTCCAAGTCCAGTCACTGTTTTCAATCTATAATAGTTGGGGGTGGCATAGCCCACCATTGCATTTGGGAATCGAACCAGCAACCTTGTTGTTAAGAGCACATGCTCTAACCAACTGAGCCATCCCGCTGCTCTTAACATCTAATTTTAATGAAAAAAATAACTGTTTTCCTAAAATACAAACATGTTTAGAGAGAAGAATGGTTCTTTTCACATTTTTGCAATCCTGTTAACACCTGCCTACATCCTCTGCTGCTTCTGCATTCAGAGCATTGCAGGGTTGCAGGCCATTGGCCGCTGCACATTTGTGAGTGAATGAGTGAAAAAGCAAGCCATATCTTGGTATTAAGAGAATTTTGACCTCACGGGCCCCAAAGGCGTCTCAAGGACCATCAGGCTTCTCTGCGCCACGCTTTGAGAACCCCTGGTATCGCTGATTTGAGAGTTTGTGGTGTGCCCAGCAGTGTTCTAAGTGCTTTTTGTTAACATTGATTTAATCTTCACACCAGCCCTGTGAGGTGAGAGCAACTAAATCGGAACAATGGAGCTCTCTAATATCCTGTCCTGATTTATGCTGTAGTTTGAATTTTAGATTTTGGCAGTATTCCTATTATATATTCACTAAAATAAGTCAAAAGTGACGTAACTTTATAGTAGTAGACAGACACATATGTAGACACACATAAATCTGAAATGTTAATTAATAAACTGTCACGTGGTTCAAGTCCAGAACACTGAATTTCCTTAGCGGGGTTTGCATGAAATCTTTTTTAGCATATTATTGTCTCGTACAAGTGTACAAAGACCACCCCGCCAGCTAGCAGGGGTGGGCCGGCCTGTGCCGTTCTGCCTCACTGCACCGACTCCTGAGCGGCCCCCTGGGCCTGGCCGAGGGCTCTGCAGGTGCGCCTTTGACCCCTGCCTGTACCTGTTTACCTGAGGGGACCCTGGGCAGTCCTGCTAGGGGCTCACTTCTTCATGGCTCACTTGTGGCCTAATCTTACCTAAGGTGATTTAAGTTCATTTCTGATCATCACCTGATAGCTTGACATTTTGGAAGAAGAACTTTGTTGGCAGAATTCTCTGTTGGACTGGAGTCCTGTTGAATAAACTAGATAGGGCTTCCTCTTCCCCAAATTAATTATGCCCACGTTGCATCACTCTTGTCCAATCTAAGCAGATTGCATTCCTGTCTGTTATTGCACAAGGTAATTTGCCGGAGGCCTCCATTGCCGTCTCCATGTAGATTATTTCTCGCCCTGGAATGATCTGGCTTGTGAGGAAAATTAAAAAGCCAAGGCAGTACTGAGAGAGGAGCAGCAAGGAAGAAAGAACCTTTGTCTTAAATAACAGAAGCAGTAGGTTATGTGGGCCAGAGGTGATGGGATGTCAGCCTAGTGAGCTTGAGAGCTTGATTGCCATGGATTTCTTTTGTGATAAGAGGAATATTTGGACTTGACTTTCTCCAGATCAAGGCAGGCTGCCTCTTAGGGTATGCTGTTCTGCATAATTAAGTGGGCAGTATTTTTTTTCTGCTCTGCAGAGTGTTTTCCAGAACCAGGATCCTATAAAGAAGAGACAAGCACTCTTTGCCATAGAAGCTACTTGTGAAAGCAGCGATGATCAGGTAGTTAGTGTTGAGTGTGTTGCATTATCTCTCACTCTTAGGGGATCTAAGTGCATGAATTCTCCTGGGAAATGTCTGAATGCTGGGGACTTGAGGTAGATGCTGCCCCTCCTGGGGTTATCCTCCCTTGGTTTCCTAGCAGCCCGCCTGTTGCCTTGGCGATGCATTACCAGGCAGCAGATCCACTGCCCTGTGGAATGTTTGCTCTGATTGTTGGTGCTGGGAAGGTGCCTGTATTTTTCTGTTATCCTATTATTGGTAGCTAGACTCCCAGCAGTATTGAGCTTATGTTACCTAAAACATTTAAAAGGAAAAACATGTTGTGTGGCTAAAATAATAAGACTGATTGTTTTAAGAAATAGAGCATAAGATGTACCTTCTAGGAAAGGTTGTACCCTTTGTTCTGAGGTTGCTTTCGAAAATCTTTGGTAGTTACATTGTGCACACAGGCTTTCAAATGTCCTCAGTGGAGGTAAGCCTAGTGAAGGCTTGTCATTTGGAATCTCTTCTGGTGAATGAGATAGATGATTAAGTGGGTGTTTAGTTAGGCTTGGTTTTGACTGCAGACCACAGACCCCTAGGATAGTAGTGGCTCAGATATGATAGAACGCTTCCTATTTATCATAGGAAGTTCAGGAGCCAGGCATAAAAGGGCTAGTGTGATGGATTCTTCTAGATCCATGTTCTGTGTCCTCGAGGTCTAGCTCGTGTCTTTATGGTCCAGCATGACTGCCAGCCAAAGGCCCAGCCATCACACTTCTCTGTAAAGGCGTGCTAACCTCTCCACTAACACCCCATCGGCCAGCCTGTGGTTTCATGGCCGGACCCTGCTGGAAAAGAGACTGGGAAATGTTTTTACTCCTGCAGCCATGTGTGTAGCTGAAAGGCTGTAGTTGTGTTCCTGTGAAAGGGGTGAAGAATGGATGTAGGGAACAGCCGGTGGTCTCTGCCACATTGGGCAACAATTGTTTCTTAGAACAGGTTGTAAGGTTTAACTATTTTGTTTTTCATGATTTTAAAGGTAACATGGAAAAAATTCAGTTATGAGCAAGTATAATAATTAGAATGTGAACACCTCCCCTGGGTTGTTCCCTTCCCCCCAAGGCCACCATTAACAAGTAGGTGCACAAGTAACTCGGCTTCATAGGAACTGGGCATTCTCAGTGCTTTCTCTACTTTCCCATTAATCGTCACAGAATTCCTGAGACAGGGGCACTCTTGTTTTCCATGTTTTGCAGATAACTCTGGTATAAATCCGATGTCTGGGTCTTGGCTTTAGCAGGCAGAGCAGGGGTAGGTCTGTCGGCTCCCAACAGTCAGGGCAGTAACCTGTTCCCATGTTGCCTCCTTTGCTCTTACAGCAAAGGAGAGATTTTGAGGGGACTCTTCTATAAGGTGGGTTCCAAAAATAATTTGAACTATGGCAACTTTATTGGGATCAGAGGAAAATCAGCCGATAGCCCAATTTCATGAATTACTGAAAGCATTGCACCTGGCTGGGCACCTTTCATCCCTGCTCCTGCTGACTTCTTGGTTAGCACCTGGGCCCCTACAGTGTGGCCGGGGACTCCTGGGCCTTGAATTTAGTAACCAGCAACTTCTGGGGTAGTTGGGATATAACCCTCCAGGTCTCTGAGCTGCTGGCTACTTGATTAAATGTAGAGTAAACAAATAGAACAGCCCTGATTTAGCTGTTTGTGGAGCATTTGCCCTGGGGAGAATAGTTGGTTAGAGAAAGGTCCTGTTGTTGCCACAGATGATGATGATGATGATGATGATGATGATGATGATGATGGCGATGGCGATGATGGCGCTCATCAGACTTCTACAGCATGCCAGCACTGCACTGTGCTTTACAAGTATTAGTTAATTTTTACAAACTCCTAGGAGTGAGTACTAGTAACAGGCTCAGTTTTGCAGTTTAGAAGACTGAAGTCTCGAGGTCACGTGACTAGTGGTGGAGCCATGGTCTGAACCCTTGACTGATCTCAGAGCCAGTCGTAAAGGAGTTGAGATACATGGATAAATTAAAATGCCAGAGAGATGACGGTGACGGCATAATGGGGAAGAGGTGTAGTGTTCGGCACTTGGAAGTGCATAGTTATGTCATCTTGATTCTCACAGCAGTCCAGTGACATCAATGGCTCCATCTTCTGACAGATGAAAAGCCCAGGACAGTGAGTTGCTTAAGGTCATTTGGACAGGATTTGGAGACAGATCGTATTTTCTCTTTAGTATACTGCGTTTGAAAAGCATTTAATTTAGATGGTGGATAAATGGCCTTAGAAGGCTCACTCTAAACTCAAGGTTTAGTTCCTTTTCGCAAGAAGTTATCATAAGAGCACCCGACACACATTTGGCTCTAGTGAAGTCTCCCTCCCAGGCTCACTGAGGGTTTTGTGTCCAGCGTCTAGAGCTGCCCCAAAGCCCAGGGCTGGTCCAGCTCGTGGCAGTTGTTCTCAGCACAGTAAAATTCCATTACAACCTATTTTTGATAAGTGACCTACATGTGGAATGGCTTAGATGATGCCTTAGAACATGTCTGCTTAGTTTCTTTTAGGCCTGAGAAGTAAAAAGGGATCAGAGCACCTACCCCTTTCCTAAGCAAATATGATTGAAGTCTTAAAGGCCTGTCTTAATAAAATGAAACTTTCAGGGCCTCTGAAATACTAAGTTCTCTAGTTTCAGCCTACCAGAGCTTTGTCATTGAGGATTCAAATTGCCAGGCCCTTGAGCTAAGAAGTGTAGGGCTTGGTTCATCCTAAGTAGTGTTCATGTTCTTCATGTGACACATTTAATCAGAAATCTCCAGTGGGTCAGACAGATCTAAGAACTTTCTTAGATTTCAACATATTACCTCAGAGAAGGAAGTTGGTATTTGGGGGCAGCATGTGGGAGGATGAGAATAGAGATTAAAGCTTTGCTAGGAACGTATTTTGAGAAATAACTCATCAGAAAGTGGTTTAGGGTAATTTCTATATATTGGTTGTGTATAAATACTGAAAAGATCCTTTACCTCATTATTTTAAGAATGAAGACTTATAGCCCCCAAGAGATCTTCTGGCTCTCGCTCACCCCTCAGGATCCCTCTTAACACAAAATTCCTCTTAGGTTGGGCATTTTGTTTTGCTGGGTTGCTCCCGCTGTTGGAGAGCTCATCACCTAATGAGGGAAGCCATTCCCTTTTTATATTCCTGGGGACGTTAAATGTGTTCCTTACCTTGAGCTGTGTGGTCTGCTTCCCTTAACCTGTTTGTTGCTCTGAGGTGTGAGGCCACACAGAACAGGTAAGTGGAAGGTGTCCTTCCCCTGAAGATGACTGTGTGTCTCCTAAACATTCTCTCCCCCAGCTAAACACTGCCAGCCTTCTAGGGGACTCAGGAATGGTGTCACTTACCCTTACCTCCCTGACCTGCTGAGCTTGTCGGGAGCTCAGGAAGCCAAGTGCAAAGATGTATTCTGCCCTTTATGTGGCCTGTGGCCTGGCCTCCACTCATGCCAGCTCGGGCAGCTGCAGCTTCTGCCCTCTCCCAACCCCCCCTTCCCGATCCTGTGCTGTTGGCTCTTGCTGTTTCGTTTTCTCTTTTAGCCTGAGAGCCATCACGTTTCATTTTAACCTGGTGAGTTTCGTTTTCCTGGCTATCTGGTTCTTTTGGAGTCTTTCTGTGAGCCTCTCTCTCAGGCCTTGCTGCCACCCCTTCTTGCTTGGACATTTTGGAATGAGCTCTCCATTCCAGTTAGGTGCCCTGTCATCTGAATCTCCCACCTCTTTTTCCATTCTTCTGCCACATCATGCCACATCACACCTGGCGGTGAAGACCCTTGTGGGAGCGGCTGCCCACAGGATGGACTTACCACGTGGGGATGAGCCTGCAGATGGTGTCTTTCCCAGCATGCCCGAGGCCTGTTTTTGCAGCCTGGCACCTGCCACTTCCCTTTGGCACACTCCTGAAAAGACAAAGGGCAGTTCTTCCCGTTTGACAAAGAGAATTGCTGTGCCTTGGAACATTCAGAAATTTCCCTATTCCCACTTAGTCATTGATATCTCTGTCTTTCAGGTGCCAGTTTAAATTTCATTTCGAAGAAGCCGCCTCTAGCTTCCCCTAGGTAGTTAGTCCTTTTCTTTGCTGCTCCTGGGGCATGTGGGCCCTGAGTCCCTATTACCATAGCACCATTTAACTTGCTCGTCTGTCGTGTGTTCACATTGGCCTCTCACCTGAGCCCCGTCAGTGGACTTGGCCTCCATCTTGGTGGTTTTCCCACTTCTGTGGAGGAAAACCACGCTTGCCTCTAGAGCTCTCAGTCCACAGCTGGAGTCCCTGGACAGGCATCGTGGTGCCTGAGAGCCCCCTGGACAGGTGTGAGGATTTTGTGTATGGATACATTTTCTGCGGACAGGATTCATGTGCCCACATGTTTTGACCCATTGTTTGCTTCTCTCTCAGAGGATCAGCTCCTGAAATAAGCACCTGAACCTCTCAGCAGGTAGCTCATTGGCGTCACCCAGGCTTGTGTTTCAGCCTCGCATTAGGGATCCTGAGGAAGCGCGGTGGTTCCTCAGTTAGTGCGTTGGGTCACACTAGGAGATCACAGCTGCTGTGTACCCTAGACTGTTTCTGTAATGTACAGCTTTGTAAATTTGGCTTTTGGTTGGAGGTAAATGGGGATGTCTTGCTAAGAACTGAATTTCTAGGAGCTGGGACTTGAGTTTCATTCCCCAGTGTCCATGAAGTCTGTTTTAGGCCTGACTGATGTGATGGCTTCATGGGTGTCCCAGATTGGCCACCGGGCGTGACTTTTATCTTGGCTTCTGAGGTGGGGTTTGTCTTGCTTGACCGTTACCGTTAGGACTAGGAAATGACCATGGGTTTGTTAGCTGGGCCAATCTCAGATAAAAGCCGTTACTCAAGATGCTTTTTAGTCCAGAATAGCCTGGACAAAACAATGGACAGATTCATTGCTGCTGCTGATTACTGTTGCAAGTTCTAGAGGGAGGAAACAAGCTACAAAGTATTCTTGCTCCTTAGGCCTATGATGTAGCAGTTGTGTTCCCCAAACCTGATAGATTTGGTTATTTGTAGCCAGTTCCTGGCTGGATGGTTGGAGAAAATCCCCGAATCCAAGTTCTAATGGACCAAGTATTTGTAAGAAAGGATAGTGGTAATCAGGACTGCTCCCTGGCCCTGCTTTATCTGCTGATGTCCATGCTGTTTCTGGCTTCCCTGTGTATCACTGTGTCCCTTTTGTATCACTGTGTCCCTTTGCCTAGAGGCTCATTTTGGAGCTTCGCTGCTCTGTTTGGGCTCTTTCCCCCTCTGATTTGAAGGTAGAACCAGGAAGTGTAGCTTAGTGGGTGCTTTTCAGGAGTCCTGGGGGCCCAGTGCCTGGGAGGAGCATGGGAGGTGCTGGTGAGGAGCTGGCAGGTCTGGGACTCCCATTGTGCTGTCTCTGTGATCCCGCCGCCACCACCACCACACACACACACACACTCACTCACTCACTCACTCACTCACTCACTCACTCACTCACTCTCCAAAGCACTTAACTCTGGGACTCAATTTCTGTTCTGTCACTTCCCCAGACTTACATCTGAGGCCTGACCACATCACTGGTTGACTAAACTTTTCGTGGGCCATCAGGGAAGCTTAGTACTGATTTGAATCTGGCTCATGTTTTCCCATGGAAACCCGAGTCCAGACCAACAGCTTTAGGAATGTGTCAAGTTCAGCTGAGTTCCTGAACTGATTGTGGTGGTGATATTGGCTCCCGGGACAGAGATGTCTGTAACCTGGGCAGCAGATCAATAATTCACTTGCCGGTGTCTGAAGGCCCAGATAATCTGGCTTGAGCTTTTTTGGGGACCTGTGACTAAGTCTTTTCATGACTAGTTTGTGGAACTATAGCTTTGGTTGAACAGCTAGTAATGGTAGCATTTGGTTGCCTTCCATCTCCGGAAAGGAGAGTTCTTACCAAGCTGCACGTGTTGTATGCCATGTGTGCGCGTGTGTACATGGGTGCTACATGTCTATGGAATCACTGTGCCCTCCCTTGGCTTACAAGTTGAAGCAACACGCAGCATGACTCCGGAGATTCTAAGTGTTTCCTAGGTGGCTGTGGGGCGTCCTTTTCAGACTTCGGCCATGTTTCCTATTTACAATAGAAGTTGGCGCAGCCACTGCGCTGTCTGCTGGAGTTTGCCCCTGTGCAGTCGTCCGTCTCTTGTAGTCTGCTGTAATCTGTTGTTTTCTTCAGTTCCTAAATCAAGGATACCATAGACCTATTTTAAGAAATACAGGAACTCTTTTTTTTTTTTTTTTTTGAGGGCAGTGTTACTGGCCCTCTTACATGGGACCCGAGCCGGGGCCGCTGGCTTCCCAAGCCATCGCTTAACCACCACGCCACTCGGCCAGCCCAGAAATACAGGAACTCTTATGGGAGTTTATAAAATAGTTTTAAAGTTATACACACACACACATAACATTGGGAGTTAAATAATAATTCAGCTAACCTCCTTACTTTGTTATTTACTGATTTTTGTCCAACTCCTTTAGAATTTCTTATTCTTCAATTTTTTTTCTATTTGTTATACATTGTAAGTATTTTACAGCTACATAATACCTTAGTAAGACTATCACTAGTTTTTCCCTCTATTTTTGGCTATTCATGTTGCATCTGTTTTTTTTTTTTTTTTTTTTTTTTAGTATTGTGAATTATACTTAATGTATTTATGCATATCATATTTTACCTTTTGAATTGCTGTATTTCCTTAAAATGTATTTCTAGAAGTAGATTACTTGCCCCCCCTTTTTTTTAGTAGAGTACTTTTTTAATTAGCTTCAGGTGTACAACACAGTGCAATAGTTATACTTTTTACCCCTCAAAGTGACAACCCCCTCCCCCAATTCTCCCCCCACTCCTCCCCCCGATATCATACTATCTATTACAATTCCTTTGACTCCCTTCCACCGTATAATCCACATCCCATGACTAGTAGATTGCTTTTTGAAGAGGGATTTTTGTTTTCCAGTTCTTGAAATACATTAGTATATTAAGAAGTACTAACCCGTCACACTGCTATCTGCCTTATAAGAATGTATCTTTTACTACAATCTTGTTACTATTCAGACCAGTCACATTTCAAACTTGTCACATTTTTTTTTTCTTGGCTAATTTAACTGTCAAAATACGGCAGCTTCTTTAATCTGCATTTCTTCTGTCCCAGGTGACATTGAGCCTTCTGTTTTTTCCCTAACCCCATTTCTGTGCATGTGATTTCTGCCTAAGCTCTTTCTTTCCTCATTACCACAGTACACCATGGTGTGCACCTGGTTTTGAGTGGACAAATGTTCATTTTGTGGTATCAAAGTGGATTATGTGGTCTCGCTTTTGCTAGCAAACTTGTTGATGTATAAAAACTCACATAATTAGGTTTATAAAAGAGTTCTTCTCCTAGAACGTTAAGACTCGTTCTGTATAATAAGGATATAAATCTTGGTGTTTCCCCCTACATATTAAAAAAAAATAAAATGTGTGGCTAATTTTCATTCTACAGTAGTTAAAATCTCTATTTAAACGTCAGTCTCTTCTCCTATAATTTCTTTCATTACTTCATGGATTATTTTTTTTTTAAGATTATAAAGATTAAAAGGTCTGGTATTTCCTAATACTGTTTAATGGTACTTTGAGAGGAAACAAGTGAACCAGGTAAATTAGTCCCTTCCAGTCCCATGACTCATATGACAGCACAGGTTCTTGGCTGGATGCAGGCCTTCCGTGTGGTTTGTGCTTCATATAGCTGGTGGATGGGCCCAGCCAGGGTGTCCAGCCAAATGCCAGGGCCAGCTAGCCCTTAACTCCGGCTGAACAAGCGAGGTGGACCTGGTGTGGGGAACGAGCCACCTTCTCACACCGGTTTTCCTTTTAGCTCTAGCCAGCCCGGTCCTGGGCCTCAGAGAATGCACCAGAGGCTCAGCCGTGTGGTGCCAGAATGTGCAGACAGCAGCTGACTGTGGGGCTGTGAAGCACTGCCTGCAGACCGTCTGGAACAAGCCGACCGTGGTGAGTGCGAGACCCCCCCATACCCTCCGTAACTACTGCCACCTACAAAGCACTCTCCGTTGCCTCACTGGTTTTGTTTGTTCCTCACCATGATCCTGCAGGGAGGCAGGGAAGGTGTACCCATTTTCCACAGAGGAAATGGAGGTGGGAGAGGTTAAGGCTCTGTTCCCGCAAGGTCACCCAGTCTCTTGGTGACAGAGATGCGATGAGATCCTCCCATGCCCCCTGCTGTGTGTTCCATGCTGCCCTCTGGGCCTCTGCGCACGTGCCATCTCTTCACCCCAGAGAAGGGACCAGCAGCTTTGCAGCCCCCGCTTCCCAGGACTGTGCACTTTGAGACAGCTTCATCCTTGGTCACACACTCAAAAAGTACATGCTCAGCTTTTCAAACCTTTCCCCACTTTTTGATGTTTTTCTCTCTGCCTCTTTCAGACAGCTGCCTGTTTGGGTTACCGATTCACACCCTAGAGCTTTAGTTGCTATTTAAAATTTTATTTCCAATTGTAACCAAACTGGAAAAGATGACACTGATTTTTCATCTGAACAATGTTAAATGTAGCATATTAAAGTGGGGCTCTTAACACTCATGGGGAATACGCTAAGACGACACACCTCGAGTGCATCGCTCACGGGACCTGAACCCTCTCAGGAGATGCCCGAGCTTTCCTGGCTGCACCAGCGGACTGCAGGGGATGCTCTGGGATGTGCTGCATCCTGTGGTTACAGGCCAGGCTTCACTGAGTGGAGTTCACATTCAAAACTTGTCTGTGGCCACTAGTGCTCCTTTAGTAAGAGAAGAATAATTAAATAACACCAGTAAAATATTTTCTGAAGTCACGGGAAAACCACCCTCTGTGGCCATACTTACTTTCAGATTTGTTTTTTAATTTGCCTCTGATCTTGTTTTTAATACTGCTTCCTCTTTCCAAGTTGCATGTGTGTCACGTGAGGACTTCAGATTTTTCGCTCTCAATAAGACAGTTTTTTGTTTTTAAAGATTTTATTGGGGAATTGGGGTAGGGGAACAGCGTTGAGGAATCGGCGAAGGAGAACAGACAAGTTGCTCTCCTTTTGTTCTTCAGTCTAGTTGTGGAGGACGTCGCTTCACTGGCCCATGTTGGTATTGTGATCATTGCACTCTTCCTGGGTGAGGCAGTCGCTCGCCGGCCATTGGATGGCTGCTCACCATGGCCCACACTGGTGCCAGCCACTCACGGCATCTCATGGCAGCCCACTGCAGCCTGTGCTGTTGCCGGCTACTCACAGCAGCCCAGCTCCAGGTCAAGCTGTTGTTCACCATCTTAGTTGTAGAGGGCGCAGCATCACTGGTCCTCATCTGGGATCCGAACCGGGGCCCTGCTGCTCAGAGCTCACATTCCCAAGCCAACTCTTAACCAGCGCCACTCGGCCGGCCCCGTGATAAGCCAGCTTCTAGAATGATGCCTGCATCTCTCTTGGTTGGCCCGATGCACATTATTAGCCTGACTAGGTCGAAGTTCCAATTGGTTTCTCTGAATGCAGCTAAATTGACAGGTGTTCCTTAATCTTACCCATACGTGTTAGTTCTATTTTCACTGGTTGAAAATCAATTGACATCAGGAAGGGCGCTCCCCAAGACCTTTGAGATCCAACTAGATTTCCTGTGGTCCTGGGCCATGTGGAGCCCTGGATGCCCAGGCTTGCCAGAAGACTGGCGCCATGTTTGTCAGCCTTGGCGTGCTGACAGGTAGGTGGCCTCCACTTGAACCTAGCTCCGCCCAGGGAGTGGAAGGTACATACAGTACCAGTGTGAGTGCACAGCAGCACCAGTGTCTGGCGGGGGCATGTTTCCCTGCCCTGCCCCCTTTAACTCTGACAGTGATACTGGTCCCAGGCGATGCTGCACTGCATTACTGATTTTCTCTGATTTCTGCTGCTCTGATTCTCACCTTTCTGAACCTGTGTCCTCACAGAACCGTTGTTAGCATTGATAGGAAACTTGGCCTGTACTGTATGCACTGAGTAGGTGCTGAGTGGTAAAGGATATAAAAAAAGGGTGTCTATCCATAGAAGCATGGCATATCCTGGTCAGTCACTCCTAATCCTTCCCCCGTGGCACCTGAGTATTTCGTGGTTAGGTTGAGGAACTAGGATTTGTATCAGACGTGGCCATGGTCATATCCCTGGTTAGAAAAATAGGAAAAAGGCCAAGGGACTTTTCAGCTGCATGTGGCACGAGTTATGTCCTACAAATACAGATCTCTCTCTCTCTCTCTCTCATGTTCTTTCATCTTAGAAATCCCTTCCCTGCGACATATGCAAAGATGTCATCACTGCCACTGGCGACATGTTGAAAGGCAATGCCACTGAGGTGAGCCACCATGAGTGTGTGTGACTGTGAGTGAGTGGTGGCTGTGTGCCCCATGTGCATTGGTTCCTTCAAAGAGCTGTGACTGTGAGATCTAGGCCCACTCAGGAAATAATTTAGGTCGTGCCAGCCACATACTGTTTCTGTCACATAATTTTTTTTTCTCCCCATTCTTTAAATATGTAAAAACCATTCTTAGCCACAGGCTATACAAAAACAGGCTGTGGGGCTTAGCTTGCTCCCTCCACCCTCAGCTGGTAAATGCCCAAGGTTGATTGGCATATTTTGTATCATATGCTGTTAACCTTTGGGTCCGTTTGGCTATCGTTGCATGCTTGGAATTCCCTGTGCCTGTGAGACTGCAGGTCATTGACCGGACAGCCATGGCACCCACTTGCCCCCTCCCAAGTCCTCTTCCCTGAAGGCCTCTGTTTTGCAGCCTTCACTTTCCTGGGAGCTGTAGAGGGTGTCTTGAATTCAGCCCGTTTGTAGAGAAACGCATCCTGATCTGACCTTTGTCTGTGTCCTCTCTAGGAAGAGATCCTTGTGTACCTGGAGAAGACCTGTGACTGGCTTCCTAAGCCAGACCTGTCTTCCTCCTGCAAGGAGATGGTGGACTCCTACCTCCCAGTCATCCTGGACATGATTAAAGGACAAGTGGTACGTGGTGGAGAACAGGTCTTCCTTCCAGGCACTCCTGGGGCCCAGGGAGGTACCAGTGCAGGTTAGAGTGATTACAGTGGAAAGTCCATTCAAGGCTGTGGGTTTTCTCAACAGCGCCTCCTACAGTTCTGACATCCAAAATGGCTTTGGCGTGGTGGACCACTCTGCTGTAACTGTCAGGAGTTGGGGAGGGTCCAAGAAACGGCAACTTGTAGAATTACTGAAGGAATGTAAACTGGAATAACATAGGTGCCCATTTGATATCTCATGTTGGATCTTTAACTGCCCCTTTGAACAAGCAGTTCATTTCATTTCTGTGATTTTTATCCTGAGGAGTATGTCAGGAAATGTACTTGTGGGTTCAGCTATAAGGATGCTCAGCTTTCAGTCAATAAGCATCTGTGGTACGTAAACCATGTGCCAGAGGTTGTTTGCAGCAATGAACAAGGAGCCAGGTTTGTGGAATATGGCAAGACCCTAAGGAAGAAGAGATGCTTAAAACACTGAGAGGGCCAGTGTTCCAAGACGGAACCAAAGTCTAGGCGAGGAAGGCGGAGTTACATCATGCAAGGCCTTTTAGACCATGTCCGAGGGTTGTAAGTGCAGTGGGACGTCTTTGGGGGCTTTCGAGGAGTGCCATGAGCATAGGTACCCTTTCCCAAAGGCTTGGTCTGAGTACCACCAGTTGGGAGTTGCAAGAGGGGAAGCTGGCAGGACAGTCAGGTGTGAGATGTACTGGAGACAGTGGAGCTGGAAAGAGGCAGATTCTGTTTTAAAGGCTAAATGGGCGGGACTTGCTGATGGATGAACAGGAGAAGGAGTCAGGAATGTCTTCTGGGTTTCTGGCTTGAACTGCAGGGAGAGTGGTGGTGAGGCCATTTGCTGAAGTGGAGATGGAGGGGGAACCGATAGGGCAGTTTAGTTGGAGATGCCTGGGAGCTGGGTGTGCATACGTGAGTCAAGCTAAGAGATAAGGAAGGGGATGAATTCACAGGCACCAGGTGGCCTGTTTTGCTTTCCTCTGGGGAAAGGATTCCATTTGGGCTGCTTTCCCCACCAGAGCAACCCCGGGGAGGTGTGCTCTGCTCTCAACCTCTGCGAGTCTCTTCAGAAGCACCTGGCAGAGCTGAACCACCAGAAACAGCTCGAGTCCAACAAGGTCCCGGAACTGGACATGGCCGAGGTGGTGGCTCCCTTCATGGCCAACATCCCGCTCCTGCTGTACCCTCAGGATGGCCCCCGCAGCGAGCCCCAGCCGAAGGTAAGGCAACGAGTGGGCCTGGTCGCCGGGCTCCATTTTGGTTGGATTAGAGATGAGACATGAAAGTGGCAGTGTATGTGAGCGATCCTTAAACTGGGGGCGTTTACCCCAGCCAGCCTCCTGATGGTTGTGCCGTGGGGTTTCTGAACAACCTGGATATTTAAATTAAACTAAATTTAAAAACTGGGATTTTTTTTAAAGAAAATATGCAGATTCCCTCCCTTCCCCCGCTTTCTATTAAGTTTTACTAAAGTCAGTGCCCAATGGAGTTTAAAACTGTCGATAAGCTGTAAAAATACATTAGGAACTAACGTTCAGGGAGTTACCCCCTCGTGCTGTGGTCATGAGCCTGTGAGGGAGATTTCCCAGGAGGTGGAATCCTCTCAGTTATCTGAGGAATGTGCAGTGTTTACCACCTACCCGGCCCTGTCCCCGCAGGCAAGTGGCGATGTTTGCCAGGATTGCATTCAGATGGTGACGGACATCCAGACCGCCGTGAGGACCAACTCCACCTTTGTCGAGGCCCTGGTGGAGCACGCCAAGGAGCAGTGTGACCGCTTGGGGCCTGGCATGGCCGACATGGTGAGCCTTGTCTCCTCGTGGGCTCTGGGACAGGCGCGCTAGGGAACCAAGGAAGCTTCCCTTCCTGGGGCCCCGTTTTCCAGCCTCAGGGCTTTGAGGAAGAGATTGTTCAAACAACTCCGATTTCCTCCTAACTAGAAAGCAGCCAGAATAGATGGTGGGTGTTGAAGTGCTTTGTGGGTTAATTGCATTTGTATATGTAACAACACCCTTGGGACAAGCTCGTGGAAGGAGACCAGAGACCACTCTTGGTGAGGATTTCTTTTTCTCTCAGTAACCATTTACATAAGAAACAACACTAACTAGATATAACTCACTTATAACTCTGTTTTTAAAAGTCTGGCTGTTATGTATGCATAATTCGAAGCTTGCTCTCAGGGCAGCCAGTAGGCTTGTCATGCATGCGGGCGGCTTGCAGGAAGCTCACCTGAGGTGCCTTCGTTACCTTGGTGAACGTCAGTCTTGCATTTTGTGAGCCCATTAGGGGGCTTCATTTCCTGGACCCTTTTTACATTCACCACACTCCTGAGACTGGTGCTTAGTACCTGACAACCAACCGTCTGCTAGACTGGGTGTCGGGAATCTGGTGGTGATGCTCTGTGGGGTCTGCGATCTAGAGCAGCCTTTCTGCATGGGAATGGCTGGCTCTGGGAGCTAAGTGTTCCTCTCTGTTGACTTCCTCTCCTGAAAGCCTGGGAGTCTTTTAGCCTCACTGAAGTATCTGCGTATTGCTGTGTTAATTGGCTTCTCCAGTGTAACTTCCTGGAGGGCTGTCCTTTTACCTTGGGTTTTCTTGCTGTGGAGGTGCCCCAGTTATGACCAGAGCTATTCTCTGAGGGTCTACAGGAAATACCTAGATGTGTAGGACAATAGGCAGGTTGGAAAGCATTATAACTTGATTCTTCTGGATTAAATTTTATAACTCTGCCCAAGAATGAGTGAATGGATTTGAAGAGTAATCTTTGCTTCCTAGCAGCGTATCACATAGCCACACTCACTCTAAATTGCTGTTGAGTATTTGCTGTGTGACCTTGGGGCAAGTTTGGGCCATAAAAGGAGATTGGAGGACTTTAAGGGCCTTTGGAAAACATTTTCAAAACACGTTTTGCACATATGTGTTTCTATAAGGTATAGAACAATCAAATTGCCATTTTTATCATATTAAAACTTGCCTAGAGCAGACATTTATAAGACTAATTTTGGGGTTGGAAATGCTCGGGAGGGAGGGGGGGGTGGGTTGGTGTGTGGTAGCAATTAATTTCACTTCAACTAACAATCTGTTTCTCTCTCCCCAGTGCAAGAACTATATCAACCAGTACTCTGAAATTGCAGTCCAAATGATGATGCATATGGTAGGTGGCAGGGGAAGCTCCTTGTTAGCACTTTCCTTTGTCTCAAACTCTTTAATTTCTAGGAATTTTGAAAAGCATATGGTTTAGTGTCCCATTTTTACCATCGAGTACTAAATTGGGCCAAAATTAGCCCTTTTTGACCAGCAGACTCTCCACCTGCCACTCAGTACCTCCCCGTTACCACCCTGACCCTCACAACTTCCCTGGTGCCTTCCTGGCGGTTCATTGGCCTTCGCACATGTTAGCTGGCTTTCACCCTGGACCCATGGAACAGACTGTTCCTAGCTAGGCCAAGCCTGAGCATTGCTTCAGTTCTGAGGGGGCCGACGCCCGCCTCTCAGAGGTGGTCTGAGCTCTGCAGGAGTGTTAGCTGCCGCTGCTGCTTGAGCCCTTAACTCTTGCACTTGCTTCTGATGGATCCAGGTGGTAAGGGCACCTCCTCATGGTTAGAGGTAGAAAGTATCGATCATGGGAAGTCCGCTAGCCAGCTCCCTGCAGAAAACTTAGATGGAGCAGGGTGGTTGGAAGCATCATTCCTTGCGGAATGTGCTCTGGCTGATCCTCAGGGTTTGGGGGGAGGTTGTACTTTTTTTCTCTGTCATGCTGACTTCTGACTATGTTGACATTGACCTACAGTTCTTGAGTTTATTCTCTAACCAGGGGCTTTTTTGTCGCTTCATTGGAACACGGCAATGTCCATTTTGTACCTCGGCAGCAGTTGAGTAGTTGAGACCTTATGGCCTAAACGGTATACTCCCTAGCCCTGCTCTTAAGCCCTCAGGGACTCCATCCAGTCACAATAGAGTTTATTTGGGATTATTACACCCCACCTGTTCTAAGGCAGCTTACAAAGACACACAGCTAGAGCAGGAAAAAATAAGCCCCTCAAAATTTTTTTTTCTCACTGTCAAAATTGTACTTCATAGAAATTCTTTGAAAATATGGACACTACTTCCCAAATCAAAAATCATTTGGGGATTTAAAAAATATCAGTGGGGGGGCTGGTCAAATAGCTCAGTTGGTTAAGCGTTCACTCGAGAGTGTGAGTTGAGCTCTGAGCAACAGTAGTTTGACGCCCAGCCCCTTTGAGCTGCCAACAGGTGGCAGGATGGCTCAACTAAAAAATATCAGTGGGGTCATATTTTATATACTACCTCAAATTTGTAGTGCATTTCTATTCTAAAATTATATTGGTCATTAAATATTCTGTACAAATGATTGTTAGGTGGCTGCATAATATTCCATTGTGCATCTATAACATGGTTTATATAACTAAAATCCCCAATAGCTGGATGTTTAGGTTGTTTCCAGGTAAGCCCTTGGGATAACAAGCATGATGAACATTACAGCCAGAGACATATATGTGTATATGCACGTCCCTGTTTATTTTCCCCTTTGTATAGATCACTAAAGCTGGAATTGCTGAATCAAAGGGCAAAGCTTTTGATATAGTGTAAACCAGCCTTCCAGACTGGCCTCTGGCTACCCAGGGATAGACTGCCACGAGACCTGGGCAGTGGACAGTGTGGTTTGGAGTCCCTGACCCCTCCAGATGTATTTTATAACACACACTCTTAACTTGGGCAGCCTTGCTCCTTTTTGCTGCTCATCACCAGCCTGGGGGGGACCTTGTAGCCATGGTGGGGTTAGGCTGCAGGATAGGATGGAGGTATTTTCTGGGTGTGATGTGTGCCAGGGATACAGGGATGGTGCCCACACAAGCTGGCACCATGGCTCTCCTAGAGGACAGCCAGTGTAGCTTTCAGGGCCTCAGGTGCACTCAGTGGTGAGAACAAGGTAGGTGGCTGCAAGGGCAGATCCCCCAAACCTCTGGTAATACCCGTACACCTGATTAACTGCTTGATTGTTGTTATTTTAATTTTTTCTTAACTGTTGTGTCCTTTCCTTTCTCTTATTTTCATCTCCGATTTCCTGTTTTTTTGTTCAACAGCAGGATCAGGTATGTGATGGGGGATTTGCTGGTAGTAGTGGTCTGCCTCTGCTTGTAACTCTTGTGCTCCTCTTTCTTGTATGGCATGATCAGCTCTAACAGATACAAGGCAAGGTTGTGAAAGGCAAGGTCCCTCTCTGTGTTCATATGCCAGCAGGGGAGCTTTTGCATCTCTCCCCTGTGATTCAGTACTTGGGGTGTTTGGGATCTCATCTCCCCTTCAGGGGGCCAGAAAATGAAGCCAGCAGAGCCATACACTCTCGCTCGCCCAACTCAGTGTCCAGTCGGCCACGTGAAGGCTGCCAGTGTGATGACTGGGAACCATCGGTGGCCCTGGAGATGCCTCAGCCTCCCATCAATGTAGGCCTGACTTCCAGTGGGTCACCATGTTTCTATCATGACTTGGGAGAGGACTGCATGTCTTTAGTCCTGTTTTTCATAACCCCAGAAATGCTTCTGCTGCATGAATTAATCATTTGCCAATAGTGAGCAGACTGTTCCCTTGTCTGCGAGATCCAGAGACTTGGAAACTCTCTTGATTGTGGCTTCTGCCCTTCTGGGTGATGGGATCCTGTGGGTCCTGGGGCCACATCAGATAGCTTGAGAGCAATGCTGCCTGTGGCATAAAGTGGGGCACTGAGCCCTCAGACTGGGAGCTGGAACTAAAGATTTTTTCAAAGATACTTTGAAGTCTAGTGGGAGAGGACTTTGGCTGAAATTTCTGAATTGTCCCTTAGACCGCCTCCTGGAGTTAGTAGAACAAAGCTGCTCTGAGACAAAGCAGACACATACCTTCTGAATCTTTGTCTTTTTTTCTAAAAAACTTGCTGTATCTTTGGCTCCATTGTGATTTTCCCCCATTCTCAAAGGGTGCCAAAGACAGAATACTTAGGGTATACTTTCAGACTTTCCAAACCTTAATTCACTTGAGAACCTTCTCAATATTGAAACAAGATGAACCATGGTCACTATCTAGTTCTCTTCCCTTAACAGGTCTTGTTCCTACTGCGTTATGGTTTGGTGGTGGGAGACAAATGCCATCAGACCCAGAGCTAGCTGCCGGTTGCATTTGGTTTACAGAGTATACGAAGTCTGTATACTTTTCTTGCTGGCCAACCTAGGGTGACATGGTCAGGATGGTGTCCCAACTGCCTAGTTCTCCGTGGTTTGGTGTCTGGTTGGGAAAGGGGATTGATCAATCTGGAGACCTTGTGACTTGAAATGATTCATTAATTTGGGGGACTTGAGTTTGCGTGTGTCCTGTTTGTGCAATTGTGAGCGTAGAATGTGGTTTTAAAAAAGCCAACGTTTCCCCTTAATGCATCATTTTAAATGGTCCTGCCACTGAAAGATCCTGTGTGCTTTTATTTCTAACACATTCGGCTTTAGGTTAGTTTATGAGCATAGTGGTTCCT
Organism: Aselliscus stoliczkanus; assembly: GCA_033961575.1. NCBI lineage: Eukaryota > Metazoa > Chordata > Mammalia > Chiroptera > Hipposideridae > Aselliscus > Aselliscus stoliczkanus. The sequence goes on from CM066729.1 coordinate 135,162,411, forward strand.
CCTTTAGAAGGAACATAGAGCTTATTTCCAACTGAGTGAACCGGCTCAACTGAAAACAGGTTCTAGTGCAGACCAGTGTCCTCGGAGACGATTGATCACTTGCTAAGGTGCTGGGAGCCTTACTTCTCTGGGGTGCTGCCTGGTTGGCACAGAGACAGTGGTTCTGTCTGATCTCCCTTCAAAGCTTTGTATGGCCTCCTCGCTCACGTGAAACTGGTCCATCTGCCTTTGCACACGCCCCTTTAATTTAATACGGAATCTTTGGGGAGCAATCAGCCCTCGACATTGGGACCAAGGTACTCCCCCAGCACCCTGACCTTTGTGTACAGACAGTGGGTCTTACCAGTGGTGGGCGCAGGCCTGCATCTGACTGCTTTTTCTGTGTTCTCTTCAGCAACCCAAGGAGATTTGTGGGCTGGTTGGATTCTGTGACGAGGTGACGGAGGTGCCCATGCAGCCCCTGATCCCTGCCAAAGTGGTCTCGGAGGACATTATCCCTGCCTTGGAACTGGTGGAACCCATTAAGGTATCTGGTGTCAGTGTTTTGTACTGGCTAGGGCTATCTCGGGTACATTTATTTCTTTGGTTATACAGTAAAACCTTGGATTGCGAATAGTGTGGTTTGCAAGTGTTCCACAGGACAAACAAACATTTCTAATACATTTTAATATGGTAAACGAGCAATGTCTTGATATACGAGTAGTTTGTTTCCGGAATTATGCTCGTAAACCAAGGCATTACTGTACAAGTAAACCCTAGAGCTCATGAGATGAAGTCTACATTTTTAACACACCATTGAAGCTCATTTTTTTTTTAACTTTCCAAATACTGTTTACTTCACTAAAACCTTGCCGGCCTGGCGCCCAGGCCCGAGGCCCCAGCCTCCGCCACGGCCCGCTCGGCCTTCTCAAAAGGAGCAGACTTTTTTTTTTTTTTGAGGACAGTGTCACTGGCCGTCATATGTGGGACCCGAACCGGGGCCACTGGCTTCCAAAGCCAGCGCTTAACCACCACGCCACTCGGCCGGCCCTGAAGCTCATTTTTCAGTGCCTGGCTCCAACCTACCCGTTCCTGTGGTGAGGTGCTCTCTGTGGCTTCCCCCACATCCTTATGCTGTGGCCAGAGCCCAAACTTGGTATTCCCAGATAGCCCCAGGGCTGGCGTAGAAAGCCTCTGGGATGTGCTGCCTCTGCACGGATGGGTGTCTGCTTTGTTTCCTAGCACCCTTCACATGGTGCAGATCCTCCTTCATTCCATAATCAGTTTATATTCAGCACTTCGTAGGGGTCAGGCAGTGTTTTAGAGATTGAGGCCTAGAACCGCTAGTGGTGAACAGAATTTCCCTTGTTCATAGAGTTTGCAATCTAGTTCTTATGGACCCAGGCCACACGAGATAACATGGCATGTGCATGCATTTCTTGTTCCAGAACTTCCCATGTCACTTGTCTATTAGCTGTCTCGTCTCCCTCTACTGCCTTCTTTCAGCACGTGCAGTGTATGGGCCACAGGAAAGGTTAAGGTGTCAGTCAGGGGACACTGCTGCCTGCCCCTCATCCCAAGTCAAGATGCTCATAGGCCCCGCTGACCAGAAGTAATGGCTAGAGAAAATGTACTCTAACCACATGTCACTACTTAAATTTAAATACAATTAAAAAATAAAAATTCAGTTCCTTGGTTATACTAGCCACATTTCAAGTGCTCAGTGGTCACATGTGGCCAGTGGCTGCTGGGTTTGCCAGCAGAGATGTTTCCATTGTCACAGAAAGTCCTATTCAACAGTATTGATTTATTAAAGGTAGGCTCTCGAAAGGCAATTTGAGGTGTTAATAAGACTTGAAACTTGAGCAAACCTGAAATGTGTTTAAAACGCTTCTAAACAGTAGATAGTGGATCCTCCCTTGGTTCCTACTCCCTCTCCACCTCCCCAGGCCGGACACTGAATGGTGAAATGATTGTAACCAAACGCAACATCACACGGACAGCTCCTTGGGGTGGGGGCAGGGCAGTTTCACTGGCTGTGTCTCGGGAAGTATGAATTCCTGTTTTTTAGGGCGGGGAGTGGCGGGAGGTGGTGATGGCGGAGGATTGGGGAAAGGGAGGGTCGCCCACCTTACAAAACACAGGAGGGACTGGAACTCAGACTCTGGGCAGGCGCAACACAGTTTGAATTCAGTCGGAAGTAGCCCTTTGGGATGCTCACGTGTGAAGAGCAGGACCAAGGGGTGAGGTGAGGGCCTTGGCATTCGAATTTTCACCTACTCTCTCAACAGAAGGACCTGGTCCAGGCCAAGTCGAGTGTTTCCTGTGAGTTGTGCGAGTACGTGGTGAAGGAGGTGGTCAAGTTGATTGACAACAACAAGACCGAGGTATGCGGGTTTCCGGAATGCTGCCCTCCTGGCAGAGGGACGAGCTCCCCTGCCCCTTGAGCCAGAATGGCCTAGCAGGAGACCCCAGTGGAGCCAGCGGGTGTTGGACACCAGCCTGGGAGTCTGTACAGCCATTTCCCCCCAGTGGATCCCCGTGGGCCGGAGCTGGAGAAGGCCACAGTGCCCTGCTTTGTAGCTCTCGTCTTTTGTGGAGGAAGCAGCATCTTGCTGTTGACTGGTTTCCTGGTCATGTTAGTATTTTCAGAATCTTTCCCATCCCTACCCAGCCTCCCATCTTCACACATAACCCTCTTGTGTTTCAGGAAGAAATAATTCATACTTTCGATACAATATGCTCAAAATTGCCCGTATCCATGTCTGAAGAGTGCCAAGAGGTGGTGGACACTTACGGCAGGTCCATCCTGTCCATCCTCCTGCAGGAGGCGAGCCCTGAGCTGGTGTGCAGCATGCTGCACCTCTGCACCTCCCAGCAGCTGCCCGCACTGACTGGTGAGCCCGGTGGGGGTGAGGCGGGCCGGCCCGCCGGGGTCTGGGAGGGCCCTGCCAGCACTGAGTCTGTGCCCTCCCGTGCAGTACATGTGACTCGGCAGAAGGATGGTGGCTTCTGCGAGGTATGCAAGAAGCTGGTTGGCTATTTGGACGACAACCTGGAGAAAAACAGCACAAAGCAGGAGATCCTGGCTGCCCTTGAGAAAGGCTGCAGCTTTCTCCCTGACCCCTACCAGAAGCAGGTATGCCCTGGGCTGCTCTTGGCCAGAAGTGAACCTGCCTGGGGAATGCAGAGGCCCGGGTGCTCATAGATTGTACCCTTGACTCAAGTTTTGAGAGAAAAACCAGCCCTTTCTGCGTCTAGGCATGCAGTCCAGGGAGATTTTTCTGAGGTGATCTGTTGGCTCAAATGGAGCCACTGGGGGGAAGTAACATGAGCCAGTGGGACCAAGTGTGGGTGGGCAGGGCCCCTGGGAAGGGGGGCCCCTGGGCCCCTGGGCCGGCAGCGCCAGGAATTCTTACAAAGAGCATGTCCAGTGCCCCTCCTTTTGTGCCCCTTCTCTGCGTGGGCACACCTAGACCTGGACCCGTGTCCGTTTGCTTCACAGTGTGATCAGTTTGTGAGCGAGTATGAGCCTGTGCTGATAGAGGTCCTGGTGGAGGTGATGGACCCGTCCTTCGTGTGCTCGGTGAGCTCTGCCAGGGCTGTGGGTCCTTGGGCGGTGTAACTGGGGAGCGCGGGGTGGCCCCTGGGAGGTTTTTGGCTGTGGGGCAGAGTGTGTGGGGATGGGGCATGGGGGAGCCAAGAAGCTAGAGAACCAGGCTTCTAGGTCCCACCCTTAACCCAGCAACCCTGATGGTTTTTGAATGTGCCCATCAGAACTCTTTGATTCTAGCTGCTTCTAGAAGCTGATAATCTCAGTTTTGAAAAGAGTTGGGCAGATCTAATTCTTCCCTCTTCTTCTGTCCTTTTTTCGCCATATAGAAAATTGGAGCCTGCCCTGCAGCCCGTAAGCCTCTTTTGGGAACAGAGAAGTGTGTCTGGGGCCCAAGCTACTGGTGCCAGAACATGGAGACAGCAACCCTCTGCAATGTGAGTAGCTCCACAACTGCTCCTGGGCCTGTCAGTCGGGCAGCTCTCGTGAGAGCCCTGATTTATTAGGAGCCTCAGTGATCCGGGCTCTCTACTGGGTCTTTTATGGTAGGGAAAAACCTGAGGCCAAGAGAGGTGACAAATTAGGCTCACTTGTGGCAGCCCCTTTGACAAAGGCAGGGCTAACTATATTCTTGTCTTGGAGGAGTGGAGGGTGGGGGTGGATAGTCTTCAGTATTTTTTGCTTCTGCTTTCTTGGCTTTGCCTGCAGTTCCCTTGTGACAGGGTGAAATTTGCACGAGGTCACCCCAGGGATTGCATAAGGCCTACGGGACTCGTTACCCCAATTCTTGCACAAGTCCTCATGCCTGTCAGGGGTCATTTTTGTCCCTAGTTGGAGCCTGGCCTGAATTTTCACCCAAGGCCATGCTGAGTTCTTCTCGTAAGGCCCTGAGAGTTGGCACCTGCCCTACAGCCCCAGGGTGCCGTGGCACTGTCCTGTCTGGATAGCCACCTGCTGCCTTCCTGGGTGAGAAAGTTTGGACCAGCTTGTTTTACTCAGGGTTCCTTTGTGCAACTTTTTCTTCCTCATGACCAGTGGAGCCTGCCCATGCTGGTGTTGGGGAGGTTGCATCATTGTGGGCCACTGAAGGGAGGGGTGGTGAGGCCCATCCCAGACGTGTCCAGCTCCTTCCCCCAGCCAGCCCATCTGTGCCATCATCCCCAAAGCATGGTCATTGGTGGGATAGGTTTCTGCCACTGTCCTGGGTAAATGTGCTGTGGACATAAGGTCCAAGCTGGTGTGCAGCTCTGACTTTTGGGTGAGGCATTCTGCTTTGGGGACCTCCATGCAGCCTGTCAGCTGAATGCTGGGGCTCTTTGTGTGTAGATGAAGGGGTATCGGGCCCTACCTGCTCATCTGCAAAATACTCAAGTGCTTTACACCTGCTGCTCTGGATGCTGGCCTAGGAGTCCCCAAAACTCACCACATGCTCCCTGGCTTTAAATGAGATACTGTCCTGCTTCTTCAGTGTCTGACTTAGGACAAGAGAAACCGGTCCCATTTTTGGGGTAATGTTTGACGCATGAAAGGGCCAGGAGTGGAGTTTGTCACCTGAAGACTAAACCCCATTTTGTCTCTCCCGTCAGGCTGTCGAGCATTGCAAACGTCACGTGTGGAACTAGAAAGAACGCTCCGTCTTGGAAGAACCACAGCATCTTTTCCTACTTGTATGTCGGGGGGGACAACCACAGCTTATTGACTTTGTTATAAAAATAGGCCCCCCCCTTCCCCCTCACTCCGTTTCTTACCTCCCTTACTATATAGCATTGCAGTCAGTATGGGAGGTGTCTAACCCGCCGCTGACATAGCTGCTTCAGTGTCCCTTTTCTTTCCGCTAGATGGGTAATGACATACTGGGCCCGGAGGTCTTTTAGCCTGCCCTTGCATGGTGGTTAGCTGGAGGTGGAGGTGGGGCGCTGGCTGCTGGCAGGAGCCAGAGCTGCTTGACCGAAGGCCCTCCATCCATCCATCCTTTTGGCTGGGGCTTTGCTGTGAGCCCCGATCAGAGCTGGGGCACTGGTGGGCTTCCGAGGCCTCCACCTACCCTCAGGAGGGACCGCCCCGCCGCCTGGGCCTGCTGGCTGCTATACAAAGAAGTAAAAGAAAGGCAGCTGTACAGGCAAGATTACAGGCTCACAACAATTAGGCTTTTTGAACAATATAGTTCACACTGTCATAGAGATTTTAGAAGCAGCTGCTCAGGAGACTGGGCTGGGGTTCCAGTTTGCTGTCCCTGGGTCAACCTTTGATTCTGTTTTCCTGTGTCTTTCCTGGTAATGCCTTATTTGGTGTTCTGTGGGTTTGGGTGGAAGTGGAAAAGCCTGCCTGAATGCCCCCTGCTAGCTCTCTGTGCAGGTTCCGTGGACCTGGCTTTGGTTGTGAGCCTGTGGACAGTGGTGACCCCTTGTGCCTGCCCGTGTGTCTGCTCTGTGCCGCTGCGCTGCTGCCCACCATTGCTCTGGGCAGTCACAGGTCCTCACCTTTGACTCATTTCGTAGCTCTTCTTTCATGACCTTGAAATGAATGTGGATGATAAACTCCTAAGGCTCTGGCTTCTAAGTAGAGGGTGTGCTGTCCGGGGGCCTTGGCTGCTGCCCTGCCTCTCTCCTGTTTGGCCAAATCTTCTGTCCCACTTTTGGTTGTTAGGAGTCAGTAAAATCTGCAGTCGCTATTAAATGGACTTAACGATTTTTTGTTTTGCACTAAAGTTTCTGTGATTTAACAATAAAGTCTTGTCATCCAGACCTGAGCCTGAGCCTTTTTGTTGACACCTCAGCCGGAAGTTGTGTTTCTGACTCGCTTCGAGGCCATGGACCTAAGTGCCCAGCAGTCCTATGGCCCCGAGGCCAGAGAAAGAAAGTGACATGGGTAAGAAAGTCCCATCTGGTCCTCCCCGAAATATCCAGGGCCTGGCTGGGCCCAGAGCTGCCGTGCCCTCCTCCACCCCCCCTTGGCCAGCCACACAGTTTACCATAGCGAATTGCCGGGTTCCTTGTGAGTTGCTTTTCTTTTAAAATTCAGACCATTCCAGAAATGTTCAGTAAGTACCAGCCAGTTAAACAAACCAAGGGGAAAATATTAAGGGAATAACTTAATTTTAAAAAAAGGAATACACACGACCACTCTACATTCAAAACCCAAGGGAACATCAGTCATTTCTCTTTATGAGCTGGGCACATTTGGGAAGCCAGTGAGATGAAGAGGACGTGGTTTGTGGCTGTTCTTAACCTTGTCCATGTGGGGAGGCAGGGGTCACTTACTGCCCTCACCTCGATGTCCAGCCGGGAATGTGGCAGAAAGGCAGGGGGTCTTGAACCAAAGTCCAGGAGGAAATCAAGGTCAGGCAGAGGATTGGGACCATGTTGGGAGGGCCTGCTTGGCCTCTCGGCTTAGCCTTGGTCCTTAAACTCCTGGACCCCCAGTGGCGCTCCTAACCTCACCCTTAGATGCTTAACATTTTTGTTTGGTTTTCTTAAAAAAATAACAAATTTTATGAAGTAGAGATCAGATGCTGAAGGAGTGTCTGGCAGACGTGGAATCTGAGCAGCGGATGCGGGCTGCCACTGCTAGGCCAACCCAAGGTCTAGGCCCCCCGAAGGTCATGAGCCCAGGGCTGGCTGGGAGGGGCCCACACCTGTGGTCCTGTCCCTGCCCTTGCCATAGGAGGGGGCCAGGGCCAGGCGCTGCTCACACCAGTGAGGCCTCCCGGCAAGTCATAGCTCAGTGATCTCCAGGGGGCTCTCCATGATCACATCGCGAAGCTTGTGCAGGGGCGTTGATTTGGCGGACTCTGTGCGGGCGTTGCGCTCAAAGGCGCTGGCCTCGGCAGCTGTCAGCGTCTCCAGCGAGCGGCCCAGACCCTTCTGGTCATCCTCGGGCAGGCTGTTGAGGTCCGTGGCCAGCAGTGTTCCTGTGCTGCTGTGCACCGCGTGGATCCCATCCGGCCCCCTTAGCTCTGGTGGCAGCTTGTGGCAGAAGCGCAGGCTGCCCTGGCCAGGGCTGTGCTCCCCCGGTTCCTCCTCCAGTTCAGTCTGGATCAGCTGCAAGAGGCCGGGACCCCCCGCACTGGCTCAGGGATCCCCACATGCTCAGGGCCATGCAACAGGGCTGAGCAGGCGGATGGCCCCAGAAGCCCACCTGCCCGGCTCCTCCCTATTGCGCAAAAGGGACCTAGGGCTTGCGTTGTAGCAGGTCTGTCCAACCTTGAAATGTTTCTCAAACTGGGTGCAAAGGGGAACCATGGGTACTTACGGTGCTACAGATATGTTCTCAGGACTAGGGGCTTCCTATGAGAGGCTTTTGAATTTTATGTTTTCACTGTGATAATCTACAGATCCTGTGATGCAACTGTGGTATCTGGGTTTGTCACCAAGTTGGCCTCAAGCAGGGTCAACACAGGTCGAAAGTGTCCCCAGGTGGATTTGGGATTCATAGGGTGTAGTGGAGACTCACAAATGACACTTTTGTCCTGTGTGGAGCTCAGCCTTAGCCTGTTACAGCTGGGAATGTTGGCTCAGCTGGTAATCTAGGTTTTTAGATCAAGTCTGACTTTTTAAAGGGTTGGCATCACTGCAGGCACACAAACATATAGATCTATTTGACCATACAGCCAGTTTCTTTAAATGACATCACCCCTTAAAGGTATCTTTAGGGTTCCTGAAATCTGAGAAACTGTGTCTCAGTGCCCACCCCATCTCTAGGAAAGCCCACTGCAGAGCCCAGAAAAACAGCCCATTGTCTGGCTTCCTGCACCCCCACTCATTGCTCTCTTTGGCCCTGGCTGCTGAGCTCCAAAGACTGAGAAGGACGAGGGCAGCAGGAGAGAGAGAAAAAGGAGAGAGAGAGAAACACCCCCAGGGCTGGGGCACAGCACACAGGTCCCTTGCCCGCCCCGCTACCTCGGAGATGGAGGAGTGGCAGGAGGAGGCTTTTTGCACCATCCGCTGTGCAAAGAGCTTTTTGAGCCGCAGGTAATCCTCCAGGACCACCTTCAGCAGCGAGCCCTGGGGGAGGGAGAGGGTTAACCCCCACCACAGCCCTCCCTGGCCGGGCCCACGCCGCCCTCACCCCCGTTACAACTCAGATAGGGGTGATGATGGAAGGTGACTGGATGTCTAGGAGGCACAGGCCTCCAATCCTAGTAGAGGATCAGGAGCAGAGCCTGGTGAAAGCTCAGATGGGGCACCGGCCCCAGGGCGACTGTGGGCTGAAGCACATCCTGATTAGGCCTGGTGCCCAGGACACTTTCTGCCCTGGTGTTCTTGCCCCAGTGGAGGGCAGGTCTAGCTGAGCCTGGAGGTGGATGGAGAAAGCTGTTTCCCAGGATCCCCTACCTCTCCACCCTCCCTCCCCTGCATCCTATGGAGGGGGTCCAAGCTCAGCCAGGGCTCTTGGGATGGGGGTACAGGAGCCTATAGAAAGGACTCACCTTGATGGGACCCTCCCGAATGATCTGGCCCAGCTTGGCAATGTTATCGTACTCCTGGATGGCTGCCCGCAAATACCGGTCATCATCAGGCTTGACAGCTGCTGGTTCACGCCCAAAAGTTCCCTGGGGAGAGGGGATGTTAGCTGGACCAGAGGTACACAGGGTAGGGGAGCACCTCCCAGAGAACCCAGCTCCTTGGCCAGTGGCAGCAAAGACGCCTAGCCTGTCCTACCTCTTACCCCATCCCTCATGATTGTCCACCCCTGCCCCTGGCTCTGGCCCAGGCTCACGTGGGTGCGGGTGGGGCTGCTCCACAAGTCAGCGATCTCACTCAGGTTCTCGGGCAGGTCATCCTCATGCTCAGCCTGGGCAGCCAGTTCCAGGTTCCGGCAGAAAGGATCCAGCCACACCGGGTTGGCCCTACAGGTGGGGAGTGGGGTGGGATGAGGAGGGAAGGCTTGGGTGGACAGATGACCTGCCAGCCTCACCCGTCAGCCCTGTCCATTTGCCTGGCTTACTGTAGTGCGTTTCCCAGAACTGGGTGGTTGGGGACCATAAGTAGGCCCCTTGCCTGTGGCACTGTGGTTACATCCTCCCCCCTAGGATGCCACTAAAACCAGAACAGGACATGTCAATCTGGATCAGCTTTGGTTTGGAAGCCTCACCCAGTACCCACTGACCAAAGTCAAAGCCCCCGTGGAACTAGGTGCCCATCAGGTGGGGAGCCCAGCTCAGTGACAGTTTCTGAGAGTGGAGAGAGGGTGGCTGGCCCACCAGGGGGCGCCCACACCCCAGGTTTCAGCCAGTCTGTTCCTCACTGGGAGGCAAGAAGGAAGTCACCCGGCTGGGTCCTTGGCAGGCCTCCCTAAAGTGCACCAGGCAGGGTTTGGGGATCCCACTCACCCATCAAAGGAATACTTGTTGGTGTTGGGCATGTCCATGATGTCAATGAAGCCACGATTCCCTGCAGGGAGCGGTTGGGGCATGGAGGGGAGGGCGCCGCCCTGCTGGGGCTGAGGAGCCTGGGGCTGGTCCAGGCCTTGTGAGGCCTGGGCAAGCACTCAAGCTCCCCAGGAACCCCCTCCTGTCCTCTTCACCTCCCCACCCATCACAGCCATCGCTCACCTGCTGAGCCAGCGACTATGGCTTTGAGCTTTCTCTTGTGTCTGGAGAGAAGCAGAGAGAAGAGCTGGTGAGGGAGGCTGGGGTTGGGCTGGCATCCCAGGGCCCTGCCTGCCTTCATATCTGTCCTAGGAGCGGGGCCGGTCAGCCAACCTCAGAGCAGGGGGCTAGGGGTCACTCACACGGTCCTGTAGTACCAGTTCATGAGGATAAAGAGCATGGCAGCCAGGAAAAGGAGAATGGCCAGGACAATGATCGCCATCTGGGGAAACAGGGACAGGCGTGAGCGGGTGAGAGCACCAGGGCTGGCGAGGGGAATGTGGGGTGGGTGCCACCGGGGTACCTGCAGGGCAGACATGTCGTCGGGCAGCCGGATGGAGATGGCGGGCTGCACATCCAACACATTGTAGTTCCGGAAAAGATTCCGCAGCTGTTCCTTGTTCTCGTCTATCATCTGGATCACCCTGGGTGAGGGACAGGGGCCTCGGCTCCCATCCTCACAGCCCCCAGGGCTTTCCCCACTCAAGCCCATCCAGGCTTGTATCTTATGGGGTTCACCATCCCTTCATAGAGGATCCTGTTTGATCTTCACAGTTAGTGTAACATTCCCATTTTACAGATGGGGAGAGGAAGGCTCAGAGCAGAGAACTCTGATCACAGCCATAAACTGTTCTCTCTGCTAGCCCTGCCCACCTCTGGGGGAGAGCCCCGCACAGCAGGCCTGAGGGTGTTGGCTGGGCCTCTGGTGGTGGGTCCCTCCCCAGCTCCAGGGCAGGGAAGCAGATGGAGAGTCTGAGGAAAGACTGCCACCTACCGGTCCACGTCCAGGATGCGGTTGGTTTCACGGTTCACCACGTGGATGAGCAGCTCGGTCTGTGCGAAGTTCACTCGACCCTTGTTGTCCACGTGGAACTGGGTGAGAGGGGGCATCACAGGGTGTGGCAGGTGCAAGGGGTTGGTGGGAGGGGCTAGGAGTCCTGTCTGCCCTGCCTTACCCATAAACCCATCACTGCTGAGTGCTCGCTGACCACCGAGCACGAGGACCATCACTCCATGGCACAGCGCCAGGCACTAGTATCAGCCCCATTTCACAGATGAGGAAACTGAGGCCTAGAGACCTGGAAGGACTTTCCCAAGGCTGTGCCGCTAGGAAACGATTGACGGGCATATACCCCCCTTTCACGGCCCTGACCGCCCCACAAGGCCCTGTCCCTCCTTGTGGCCTAGTCCCCCTTCTCTCTCTACTGCCCCCAGTCCCAGGGTGGGTTCCACGGGCACCTGCACGTCATCGCTGTTGACGATGGCACCAGTGATGTTGGAGAGCAGGCGGATGAACTCCTCCTCAAAGCCACGCACACGGTCGGGGATCTCATTAATGACGATCTTGACGCGCTGGTCATCCCTCAGGATGTAAATGCCGATGACAGCCGTGTCGTTGTGGCCTGCCAGGTCCCGGGCCACAATGTCCACCACAAAGTAGCCGGGGCTGTAGACCATGAAGAGGTCAAAGGTGCGCAGGATGCCATCCACGCTCCCTGCAGAAAGAACCCCGAGTGGGGAACCGCTCAGGGGCCGCCCAGTGCCCCAGAATCCCCTGGGAAGGGGCTGCTGACGCACCAAGACAAGGCAGCACGGGCCTGCAGCCCCTCAGGACCCAGAGGTCTGCAGAGCCCAGCGAGGGCCTCAGCTTGGCTGACGGCGGTCACGAGAGCGTGCAGCCTGTGCGGTCAGACCCGCACCTCTTTAGAGATTTCCAGTGATCACTCCGGATTTTTAACTATTGACTTGCTGCACATTAAACAAAACACAGCTGTGGACGGCACTAGCCCAAGGCTGATGAGTGTGGGACTCTGCTGTCCCCTGCTGGGGTGCCATGGAACACTTCTGAGCCACCTGTCTGTCTCTCTCTCACATGTACTTCAGAATTTGACAATCACAATAGAGAGGTGACCACAGGAGGCACAGCCCAGTCTCCTGTTAGAAGACAGTGGACCTGGGTCTAAAATCTGCCACTTTATTGTCTGCTTAAAGTCACGGTGTGACTTTTTTGCCAAAGCAAAGTTAGCTAGTTAGCCCCTCTGTGTTTTAGTTTATTAAGATTAGAGCAGTGGAAGCTCAGAGGATGGAAGGGTGGCATCTGGTGGTTTGATTGGAGGAGGTAGTATGTGATCCACAGTTTGAAGGATGGGTGCAGGGCGCATATCTGAAGGGAGAGGTTAAGGTCAGGATGGTATTCCAGGAAGTGAAGAAAAAGGGATCAAAAGAATGGTGAGCAGTTCAGCTTGACTGAGCTGAGCACAGAGCCCTTAAGGATAGTAGGGGAATGAGGAACCAGGAATGGGGGGTTAGGAGAAGACCTGGGGAATGCCAGTCCAAGGAGTCTGGGTTGACTTCTGCAGATGGAAGAGCAGGAAAGGGGCTGGGGCCGGAAGTAAGGTAATGGGACACCCACCGGGACATCCTCTAGAACCTGACCCAGTGAGGCTCAGCCATCCACACAGGCAAGCACACAAGCAGACACACACACCTATAGGCACAAGTGCACCCTGAGTGCTGGCTCCCCAGTGCCTGAGGTACACAAGGTGAAAGACAGGTGGATATATGGAAAGGAGGATGGGAAGATGGCTGGCTGGCTGGCTGGCTGGCTGGATATATGCGTAGATGGGAGGATGGGTGGATAAATAATGGAAGGAGGAAATGGAAAAAAGGAAGACAAGAAGGAAGTGGGTAGGTAGACGTAGATATGGAGAGAGGAATAAATAGTGGATGGCCGACCGGCTGGCTGAATGGATGAATGATGGATGGATAGGGAGATAAATGAAAGGACTGACATGGCTGGCTGGCCGGCCACCCATACCCTGTGGTGCCCATACAGACCACCCCCATGGACTCCAGACTTCAGTCCATGCTGTGACAGAGGTCTTGGCTGGAGGCCATCCCTATGTGACCAGGTCCCTACCCATGGTGAAGACCTGGCCCACATCCTCAGAGTCGTTGGCAAAGGCCCGGAAGTAGTGGATGGCCAGGATGCTGTAGAAGACCAGACTGTTGTTGCCAATGTCTGCGTCCAGGGCCAGCACTTGGATCAACTCTGAGCCCATCTTGGCGTCAGTGGCCACTCCTGCAGGCATGGGCAGACAGGTGTAAGAGGTAGGGCAGAGGCCGCCCCACACCCTGCACCCAAGATCCCGTCCTGCACCTGCAGTGTACTCAGCCTTGGTGAAGCGCGGTGGCTGGTCGTTGATGTCCTCGAGCACGACTCGCACCTCCTGAAGGCTGAGGTCATTGACCAGGTCCAGGTCTGGCGAGGGTCCCCGGGGAGGCGTCCAGCTGCGATTGCTCGACGCCTTGACGATGAAAGAGAAGAGAGCTTCACGCTCCCGGTCCAGGTCGCGCAGCACCAGCAGACGCCCATCGGGCAGAAGCTGGAAGTTCATCTCTTCGTTCCCAGCTGCAGGTGGAACCATGGCACAGGGTGAGGGGGCAGGGCCAGGGTGGGCATACTGGGGTCCTCCCCAGCCCAGGGTAGGCAGGACACTAGCCCCGTCAGGCCCCACCTGCAATGAAGTAGTACACAATGGCGTTGGGGCCCTCATCTGCGTCCACAGCACCTGTCACATTGCCCACGAGGGTGCCACGTGGTGAGTGCTCGGGCACTGTCAGCAGCTGGTACTGGGGGCTGCCTTTCTGCAGGCGGGAGGGGGATGTCACCACAGGAGGCCAAGGGAAGGCCCGAGCTTCCAGCTCCTGTCGGAGCGCCCTTGGCAGAACCTTTGTGGGTATGGAGGGAGTTTACTGCCCACAACTTGTGGGGTGAACAGAACACCTGTAACCTCAAGAGAGCAAAGGCTGGGTCTGGGAGCCCCCAGCTCTGCCCTCAGGGATGTCATCCAGTGACATCCTCCATGAAGGCAGGGCTGGGTTTGGCGTGTTCTCTGAAGTCTCCCGGCCCCTGAATGGACGTTTGAATGAGGGGTCACACTCTCTTACATGCACGTGAGTGTGCACATAGGCCCACACTCTCAGAGAATCTCCAGGGAACATATCCCACGTGCATACAAGAAGAAAAATCACTAAGTCAGACAGTGTGAGTCCACAGGAGGGGCGCACCCCCAGCTCAGTAAGGCAAAGCTGACTTTCAGGCTTCCTGTGTGCAGTGTGCAATCAGGAGAACGTCAGCTCCAGGAGGCAGGCATTTTTGTCCACTTTTTAAACTGCTGGCTAGTGCCTTGAAATAGTAGCTGCTCAATAAATATCTGTTGTGAAGTGTAATCAGGTTTCCATGTGCAACCACGTGTGTATAAGGTAAAGGGGGCACAAGGGAGTACGTGTCTGTGTGTGCTTGCGGCCAGGGGTCCCTGTGTGGGCATGACTGGGCCAGGGCATGGGTGAGAGCTCACTGGAGGCCTCACGAAGAGGGGCTCGTTGTCGTCGATGTCGTCCAGAACCACCAGCATTGGCTGCATGGTTTCATAGGGCACTGGCTGACCCAGGTCGCTGGCCACCAGGATGAGCTGGAGGGGGAGGAGAGCACAGTCAGAGGAGGAGCCAGAGGGCCCCACGTGGGCACTCCCCAGGGGCCGGGTCACCACCCTCCAAGACAGTCTAGGTGAGAAGGTGGTGACCCTGCGTCCCAGAGGAAAGCCCCGTCCTCGGCCCCGCCCCTCACACCCGGCCCCGCCCCATCACGCCGGGCCCCGCCCCCTTACACTGTACACCGCCTGCGTCTCACGGTCCAAGCGCAGCGCTGTCTGGATGAGGCCGCTGATTGGGTCGATGGTGAAGAATTCCCAGTCACGATTGCCCGTAGACTTCAGGAAGCTGTAGCGCACGGCCCCATTGAGGCCCTCGTCCTGGTCTGTGGCGTAGACCTCATACACATTGGAGCGCAGTGGGATCTCCTGTGGGGGCGGGGCATGGATGGGAGGGAGGTTCCGGGGGCGTCTGAGCATCCCAGCGCCCAGGCTCAGATGGAGCTCTCGTTCTTCCCCTTCCCGTATCAGAATGTGCTTGCCGTCGTTCAGCATCCCTAGGAGACGCTTGGCTGGAGTCTCCTGGAGTCAGAGCATTTGCTAGAACACCCCCTCCCTCCACTCCTAGCTAAGGCCACTGCCCACTGATGGTCCAGCCCGGGATCCACCACGCTCCAAACCTCTCAGGGTGACCACCCTCCGGGCTACCCTAATCTCTCAGATCCCATTGTATGCTGAGGTTTAGAAGACAGAAGCAGGGTCAAAAAGCTGAGGTCATAGCCACCCTCTGTTCCCAGGTCTGTCTTGCTTTCTGCTACACCAATCACAGGAGCTCTAGGTATCTCCAAATAACACCGTACACCCAATGGTGTACCTGAAAATGGGGGGCAGGCAGTAGGGTGACATGGTGAATACGGACTGGACACCATGTGACCTGGACCTGCCACTTCACCTTCCTGAGTTCAAGTCTCCTGAATTCCTTAAGTGTAAAACTCTAGTTGACATCACACATTGACATCAACTAGTTTGCAAGGCTGCCCAGGACACAAGGAAAAGAGCAAGTTTCTTTGCTTTTAATTGAAAAATTACCAGCTCAGAATGGTTTCACTGTTAATCTCATTGATCATGGCAATCAGAAACTGAATGGCAGTTACAGCTAATTAATAGGAAGTGAAATGACCAATACGTATAATTTCTTAACAAGTGCTGGTTGTTGGGGAGACATGAATCTTTGAAAATATGGATCCCTTGAAGGGAAAAAGTAAGTGGGGCCTTTGGTGTGGAAAATAACTAGATTATTATGAAGCCATATCCTGCCTCATTCCACAAAGAGGATTTGAAGCAGCTTACAAGAAAGTATAAATTATAACACAAGTGAACAAGTTAAAAAAAAATCAGGGTAAAGAAATGGTTGTCAGGAAAATGGGAACTGAGGGATAGGAAACAAAGTGTGTGTGTGCTAAGACTCTGCAGGGCCACTCAAGGTGGGCTGACCACACTAAGCTCCCTAGTGGGCAAAGCAAAGAGGACCACTGATTCATTACAGGAGACACAGGTAAAAGCAAATCAAAATGGAAAAGCACAGTGTTTCCCAGGGCTCAGCCCTGGCAGAAATTTCTCCCGTACAATCTCAAAGAAGAGCTAGAGGGGCAGCAGGTTAGCTCAGTTGGTTACAGTGCAGTGCTACCAGTTTGAGCCCCACATGGGCCACTGAGATGCTCCCTCCATAACTACTGGGTTGTCGGAAAAGTCATGACGCATTTTTGCAACGAAAAACATAAAAAAAAATACATCATGACTTTTCTGACAACCCAATAGATTGAAACAACTACTTGACTTGGAGCTGATGGGTCCTGGAAAAACACACTATTCCCCAATTTTTTTTAAAAAAAAAGAGAAAATAGAGTGACAACAAGGACTTAATGCTGACATTCTGAGATGCGGAGACATGCTCAAGTTGGGGGAGCAAAGAACAGGTGGAAAACACCCTGACTGTACCACCAAGGAGCATCTGGGCCTGGGTGCTGAGAGGAAGAGGGGGAAAGGTAGGAGATAGGGGAGGACCTCCCTATCTTTACATGGCAGTTTAGAGCAAAGAATGAAATGAGAATTGGAGAGGTTCCAGGAGCTCAGCCACTTCCCCGTTTCTTATTTTGATGCCCATCTTCACCAGGCTGTCCTTACGTTGGTATCAGCAGGAACAGCAGACGGACGGAAGGGGAATGTACGTTTATTTTGAGAAAGTATGGGGGAAGTGGGTTTCTGGGGAGACTGTCCTTGGAAGACATCGTAAGAGCAAGAAATGGAGCATCTACTTTTATTAGTCCCATTTTGCAGATGAAAAACCAAACTCAGAGAAGTCGCTTGCTCAAGGTCATTTGTCTGGGAAGTGACAGACGTGACCCCAAGACCTTTTGCTGCCACAGCCCATATTGCTAACGCGGTTCAGTACCGCTCTTTGTGGCACTGAGCAAGTCTGTTCCCTCCTCTGGCCTCAGCTTCCCCACCTTCACCGTGGGGACCCTTTCACTCTCTCAGGCATGGCTGCAGGCTGAAGAAGTGGGCTGGATGCTGGGAGGGGGATGACGCTGGGCGGGAGGCCCCCGAGACAGCAGTACCTCTTTGATGTGGAGGATGGTGCCATTGGGTGGGCGCACGAACACGGGGCGGTTGTCATTAACGTCGATGACCTCCACCAGGAGCATGGTCGTGCCCCAGAGCGGGGGCTCTCCGCCATCTGTGGCCACCACGGTCAGGTTGAATCTCTCGTAGGAACGCAGTGGCCGCTGTGTTGTCACCAGGCCCGAGTCCTTGTCCACGTGGAAGGCCTCTGGCAGGTGGGGCAGGAGGGTAGGGCATGGCTGAAACATCCTTCCCATGGCAGCCTGCCCCTCTACCCCCACCCCCACCTCCATGGCATCACGGGTGGGGAGCAGGCTCCGTACCCATGCCGGGGCCCTCCAGTGAGTAGGCCAGCTCTGCGTTGGAGCCCTCATCCTGGTCAGTGGCCATCATGGTGATGACAGAGGTGCCCGCCGGCTCATTCTCATACACGCTCGTGCTGTACTGGGGCTTGGAGAACTCTGGCCGGCAGTCATTGACATCTAGCACCTGGATCACCACCTGGGGTTGGGGGAGGAGAGGTCAAACGTCAGGAGCATATTGGGGGCTACATCAGGTGACCCAGTCACATACAAGTAAGAGGAGGTGGACAGTGCCCATTGTTGGAGTCTAACCCGCTGAGCCTCAGTTTCCTTAACTGTATGTCGGGGAGCATGTATCTAACTCCCAGGCGCTTGTGAGGCACCCCCGTGATGGTGTATGCGTGACTGTGATGTTAGGTGCTCAGTGCCTGGCCAGAGGAGGCGCTCAGCTGCTACTTGAGGTTAACAGGTTCTCTGTGAGGACTCTGAGGCAGGACACCATCCTGCCCACCTCCCACTCTGCGCTTGGCTCCTTCCTTCAGCGGTCCATACATCTCACTCTGATCTCTGGCCCTTAACGCTGGGGGGTGATTCCCCCACCCCCGGAGGCCCCCTCTTGACTGGGATTTGTGTCTGGTTTGGGATGTGGCTCTCTCTGCAGACCCTACAGCCCAGGGCAGGTCCTATGGACATACCAGGCCAGAAGGCCTTTTTTCCCCTCCGGGCTGCTGTGGCCCGGCCTGACTGCACTCTCACCAGTGCTTTTCATAGCAGTGATTTTAAGAGCCCCTTTCAGTGCACAAAGCACTTTCCACCCCCAAACCCCTCCATCTCCCAGACTCACCACGGTCCTGGGAGGGAGGCAACCTTAGTCTTCGGACTCCAAATACTGTGCCTTTCCCCATACAGCACATGGCTGTGTGACAGGGACAGGGTTCAGATGTGTGGGAGTGCTCCCAGCCAGCTTCTCACGCCCTCACCCAGGGGAGTTTTTTTTTGTTTGTTTGTTTTTTATGGTAGGGGGAGGACTGGAAGAATTGAATGCAGAAAGACATGACTGGACAAGGCAGAAACAGGGGGAAGGAAGAAAGAGGCAGCAAAGCTTCAAAGAGCGGGACTTTGGATAGAAATGGGGTAGAGCTTACAAGGTATGATACTGGTCCCAGAGCTGGCAACTGTGTGGACCCTACAACGGCACTGGGAAGGGGGTTATGAATTTGATCCCTCATGAATGTTCTTTAAGAAACATAAACAGAGATATTGGTTTATAATTATGTTTGGTGGCTGGACTGTTTCTTTCAGTGGGATACCATGGAGACACTGGGCCATACGGAGCCCCAGGTTTTATTTGGGTTACACCCAAGTATGTTTAGCTACCTTCGCAGGGGTTTGGCACAGAGATTTCTGCTAGAGTGTCCATCTCCCTAAGCCACAGCCATTGTGACCCACCCAACTGAGTGCCTGCCTTCTCCTCCCTGCTACCATGTCGCTGAGGGGACCAGGTGGCCCTATTCCTGCTCCAATTTCTCTCACAGCTTGGCTTCCTGCCTCCACAACCCCAAACCTTAGTGTCCCTGGCCCAGGCTTGTGCCTCTCACCTGCACGGAATTTTCTCGACGGTTGCTGGCTATATCCCCAGGGTTGTCTCTGGCAATGGCAGTCAGGATATAGTGGTCCTTCTTCTCCCGGTCCAGAGGGGACAGCACATAGATGTCACCCTAGTAGGGGCAGGGAGGAGTCAGGTTCATCATCAATCCCACAAATATTTATTGAGCATCTACTATGTGCCAGATACTGTTCTGGGCTCTAGAGACACAGCACTGAACAGAAGAGACAACAGCCCCTGCCCCCATGGAGCTTTCACTCTAGTGGCTCTTCTTGTCCTCACTACCCCAGTCCACCTGGCGATGGGATGCGCAGCCCAGGGTGGAGCTCACTGCCTGGCCAGGTATACATTAGCACTCCATAAATATTTGCTGTTTATAGGGCCAGGCCAGGAGCATGCCTGCTTGTTCACACCAAGCAGGAAGGAGAGAGAGCTGCTGAAAGGGCAGAATGCAGGGGGATGCGGGCAAGGGGAGGCAGTGGGTGGAAAGTCCAGTTCTAGCCCAGGAACTGGGGAAGACCCTGGCAGACCAACCGCCCCCAGGCCACAGGGCTCTCTCCATACTGAAACAGCAGCTTTTAGCCAATTTGCAGACATTTGAAATCATCACCCATCTTTCCTCTTGAGTTTCTGCTCTCCCACAAGCCTGAGACTCATGGGAGCTTGGGGGATGCACTGAGTAGAGGGCCACATGTATACAGGGGGTGCTCAAACACTTTGCCCACTTTCTGCAGAGCTGCCTATGCCTCTCTTTTCGACAGTTTCAAAAAGCAGTCATACGTTTTCTAGTCTCCTGGGAACACATCTCAAGAGTTTTTGTCCCACAAAGGACTAGTTCCAAAAGACTTTGGCCAATTCCTTTCATACCTGCTGGGACAGAAAGGCCACCATCTGCAGGATGTTGGGGACTCTGAGAACAGGGCTTGCTGACTTGGCTAAAACCCCCTGAGGCTATAAATGTTCCAGTGGCAGGACCCAGAAATGGAGAATGGCTACAATACTTTTGGTGGCTTCTCAGCCTATGGCTCTCTGGACCCTTCCCACTCCCCACACCCCAAGCCCATGCCCTCCACTGCCCGCTTACCGTCGTGGGGTTGATGGAAAACTTGCCCTCTCCATTCCCGAGGCCGTACTCAATGACGGCGTAGTTGCCCGAGTCAGCATCAGTAGCAGTGACCCTCAGAATGACTGTGCCTACAGGTATATCCTCAAAGATGGCTTCCTGAAGCCCGGTGGGCAGGGAGAGAGAGTAGGCCAACGTCAGTTCCAGAGCCCATGCCCCTGGGGACTCACTGATGCGGACAGCCCAGGGCATCAAGCTGCTCACGGGGTGGTCACTCCCGTGAGGCTCAGAGGCTTGTAGGGTGGTAGTGGACGATGCTCAAAGGCTCCAAGGATTGGGCACAGGTCCTGGACCCAACGTGTTGGCCTGGCCACCCACCTGGTAGGAAGGCTGGTCAAAGATGGGGTTGTTGTCATTGATGTCCACAATCTCCAGGTAGACAGGGATCTCAGCTGCCCGAGGGGGCGACCCATTGTCAGCAGCCCTCACGGTAAAGTTGAGCCAGTGCACTTCCTCATAGTCCACTGTCCGGTTGGCAATGACCTTCCCTAAGACAGAGGCACCGAGTGCCATGTTGGCCATTCCTCACTCATGGAACCTCTCCAAGGTATGAAGAGGAGGACCAGGAGCTCTACGGGGCAGGTGTGATCCCCTGAATAAGGAGCATGGCCAGGTAGCAGTGCCCAGTGGCAGGCCAGAAAGCTGAGAGCAACGGGCATCCAGCTATTCTTTTCACTGGAGGGGTAAGAAAGCTTTCCACAAGTCAAAGGAATGAACATCAACATGCCCAGGGCCTCCTTTGAGACACTCCCTCTTGTTCCTTAAGTGATACTAAAACAGTCAGCACTCCGTATCTGTGTTTTCAATCTGTTATTGGTCGAATCTATGGATATGGATGGAGGGCCAACTATGGGACTTGAGCATCTGTGAATTTTGGTGTCTGTGGGGGGTCCTGAAACCAATCCCCCGTGGATGAACTGTAGTAGAAGCTTGGGTGGTAGAGATGGTGGAGAGTTCAGCTCTCCAGGGGAACTCAAAGTGGCTTTCCACCCCTGTCTAGGACCAGGCACTCTGTCCTTTCCTTTAGTTTGGGCCTCTGGTTATCACTAGAATGTGGGTCATATGGGCTCTGGCCCCGCCCACTGAGAGGCCACAGTGTGGCCCCAGCTGTTGGGTGAGAATGGGCTGTGGTCCCTCTTGGAGGCTAAGCAGGCATACACATGTCCCTCAACCCTGCTCTGGCAGATTTCCTATACCTACCCGCTGAGGAGTCTTCCAGTTGGACATAGCCTGGGGGCATCTGGTCCAGAAGGGTGTAGGTGATGAGCCCATTGAGGCCTTTGTCAGGGTCCACGGCTGACACAGCGATGAGTGTGGTGCCCGGGGTGGCCCCCTCCAGGACCTGCTCTGTGTAGTAGGTGATCCCGAAGGGCTTGAACTGGGGCGTGTTGTCATTGACATCCAAGATGTTGACTGTCAGCTTGGCTGGCATGAAGGCAGAGGGTGAGGGTGACATGAGGAGCACCAATATGGCTGGGCCAGGCCTTCCTAAGTCTCAGCTATGCCCGGAGGGAGGATGGCAGCATCTCACAGCCCTTCCTGGGATTCCTGAAGCTTGACTCAACCCTCGAGCGTGGCATGTGACCCTTCTCATTTGCTCTGGTTGCTCACTCTTCCATAGGGAAAGGGGTTTGGGTTCCATCAGCTAGCTGGGTAACCTTGGTGAAGCCCCTGACCCTTACTGTGCCTCAGTTTCCTAACCTGTCCAATGAGATGGGACTAAGATGATCTTTAAGACCCTTTCCATGATTCAGCCTTCTGTCTCTCGTCTGAATTGTCCTGTCTATATAACCAGCCTGGGCCCTTTGTTCTCTGAGTGTAGGACATGTCAGAGATGACCAAGTCTGCACTTCCTTCCTGAAAATTTGGTTCTCTGCTCTATAAAGATAAGCAGACAATATCTGCTGAGCCTATCTCCCAACCCCAGCAACTGTCCTTGTTTCATAGTAGAGTCCACTTGAAGCCACCCCATCCCTACATCCCCCTTTCTGCTCCCCACTATTCCCACAAAAAATCCATGCCTCTAGCAGCCCCTCTCAGCTCATGCCCCAGGCTACAGACAGGATGACCTGTGCCGGCCTGTGAAAGGCAGTATCCGTACTCCTCTCTTCTTTGCCGTAATGCCCGTGCACCCCAATGTGGTGTCTGTGGCTTCAAATCACCTTTCCTTGAACTTTCCTGCCTCTAGACTGATCCTGTGGCTTCCTATCAGATCTGAGGTTCCATTGTACGTTCTAGCCACACCCTCGTTACCAGTTCTTACAATGTATTCTGACCTAAGTCTCTGTAGTAACTCATCCTTTTTTCAGTTCCTATCCAGCCCCTACCAAGCCCCCTTCCCACTCTGAGCTTTGGGATTCATACACACACACAACTCTGGGCTTCTGGGTCCCCCATTGCTGAGCTCTGCCTAACAAGTGGGATGCACAGTCATTTTGGGCCTCATTGTAGCTGCCATTTTCCATGTCCGTCTGGCTCCTGCTGCTTCCTCCCTGGGGCCAGGCATGTGCCTGTTCCCGGCCTGCCCCCCAGCTTTGATCAACTCTTGAGTATCCAATGGGAGATCCCTGTGTGTGTGTGGGGGCGGGGTGCGGGGAACTTACCATCTGGCATGCTGACGGCGCGCTCTGGTAGGTCGCTGGCGTTGTCAATCACTGAGACAGTGACCTCATAGGTGGCAACCAGCTCCCGGTTTAGGGGGGACTTCACCATCACAGACCCTGTAGACCAGACCAGATCAGGCTCAGGCCAATGAGAGGCCAAATTCTGGGCCTCCCAGGCATGCTCCTGGCCAACACCCCCCCAACCCCAATGGACCTGGGATGTGCTGGTCTCATCTTTGGCTAGGACGAGACCACAGTCACCTGCAAGCCGGGGCGCGTCACTCTGCCCCTCATTGCTTACCAGCTGGTGACCTCGGCACATTATTTAGCCTCTCTGCACCTGCTCCCTCATTTTAAAACAAGCATATATACAGTACCTACCACATAGGCTAGTTTGAAGATTACAATTAAATGAGTGTAAAGGGCTTAGAACAGTGGCTGGCATATAGAGAGTGCCATGTCATTGTTTAAAAAGGCTTCTACTCCACAACAAAGTGAGTATACTGGACACTACTGAATTGTACATTTAAAGATGGTTAACATGGTACATTTTGTTATATCTATTGTTATAATTTAGAGAATGCTTGTATTCTAGGGAAATCAAGCATAAAGGAAGGTCAAGGTCGCTAAAGCTCTTGAGTGGATTCCCTGGAGGGGACGAGCTGGATAGTCAGGACTACTCCTGTGTCTCCATTAAGTGGGGCCTAATATGGGCTGATGACGGGAAAGGAATGCAGTCCTGTGTTCGTACTAGCAAGTTGTTTCTTCCTCTCCCCCCCCAGAGCCCCTGCCTGCTCCCCATCACAGAGGAACCCTGTGACGACTTAGAATTGAATGGGACAGATCTAGTGTGGCTGATCTCAAGGCTGATCTGCTGGGACCTCCCTGCTTCCTGCCTGTGGGAGGGCCTGGTGGCTCCTCCCATCAGCCTCATCCTAGGGCAAAACCACCCCCTCTCTCTTTCCAGCACCCTGGCAGCAGGCATTGAGGCCTCTGGGTTCCCTTTCCCCTTGGCAGATCCCCCTGCTGGGCTTCTGTCCTCTTCAGGTCCCCAGCCATGGGGCAGTCACTTACCCTGGGCTGCTGCCTCCTCCTCCTCCTCCTCTTCCTACTCTCGCTCCCCTGTCCCCGAGGCTGGGGAGCGAGGATGGGGAGAGGGTGGCTGCATTCAGTCTGCAAAGGCTGGGCCACTGCCTTGGCCTGGGCCCCATAGGATGGGAAGGGTGGTAGGGCTGCGGTGGGTATGGAGGAAGGCATGGGGTGAAGCAGAGTAGAGATGAGGTGGGAAGTGACAGAGAAACAGAACTCAAACCTGTGGGCCTGCCAGCCGTGAGGAAAAGAGAAGAGGGTTAACATCAGTTAGTTCAAGATGCAGAGGGGGTGCAGTAGATCAGGGCATGGGGGCAGTGGGGCTTGTTGACCAGGGCAGGAGGTTTGTGGAGTGAGAGACAGAGAGCAAGGAAGCCAGGGGAGCAAGTGGGAGCCCAGTTGGCTAGGAGAGGAAGGGGGAAGGAAGGTGAACAAGAAAGGTGGGGGAGAGCATGGGGAAGAGGGGGCAGAGAAGACACTGGAAAGAGAAATAGAGAGAAGCGAGTCAGTCGGAGGACAAACAGAACAGAAAAGAGGAGCGTGGTGGAGGCACTGGCAGTGCACAGCATCGAGGTGGGCGTGGGTGCAGACAGCTCTCGGTGGTGCTACCCGGCCACTGCAGCTGGGCATTTTGCTAACCTGCGACATGGCTTAGCCTGCTCAACTCCTCCTACTGCTCATGGTTTTCCTGTCTTCTTTTTTCCTTTGGACCTCAGATGCCCATTGAGTTAATGGTACTCTTTAGTTTATTGCACACAATGGTCATTGGCACCATTCTTGTTTTATGTATGTCTATTCCCTTTTATTTCCATACTCCTTGCCCCTTCCCTTCTCCTCTAGGGCAAACATTGTAATGTATTGAAGTGTAGTTGTCAACTTTATTTATTTCCCTGAAAATCATGTATTCTTTTGTGTATATGTATCTTATTTTTATGCAAATGGCATTGTGATACATGTTATATATATATATATATATATATATATATATATATAGTATCTCCCATCCTATTTCTTTACTCTTTTCAGTAAGTATTGATTTTTAAGTAGTTACTCAATGTTGCTCAGTGTGGGTCTAATCTGTTGCTTCTAACTGCTGCCTGGTATCCCATGTTATGAACCCACAATATTTTAATCTCCAGTTTTCCAAGGATGGGTGCCCACTTGGCCTCCAACTCCTACCACCAGTAGCATTGCAGGGAACATCCTCAGATAGTCCCATGATTGACTTGAGAATTTCTTTGGGACATATACCCAGGAGTAGAATTGCTGGGTTGTGGGGTGTGAGTGTACTTCGTGCTAGACTGCTGTCGGTTGGTGGAATTAGTCTAAACTCCTATAGTGGTGTATGAGGGTTCTGATGTCCCCACATTGTGACCAATACTCAATATTGCCCAGCACCCTAATATCTTCTACGCACATTTGGAAAACGATCTTATTTCTGTTTTGTTATGTATTTCTCTAAATAACAACAATTTTTAGCATTTTGTGATAGCCATGTTAATTTTTCTGTCACTCCTCTGGGCCTTCCAAGAAGTATACCTGTAAAGTCCCATGTCCCTTCCACAGCTCCCCAGAGGAGCAAAAACACTGAATTTTTTAAAAAAATAGTAAAACCATTAAAATTATAATAAGCTGCATAAATCACCAAAAGATAGGTTACAGTTCTCTGTGATTTGTGATAGTGTAGGAAGATCATTAATTATATATATAATTATATTATTATGATTATAACATATAATTATATATAATATTATATGCTTATATGTTAATTATATAATTATATATAATATATAATTATATGAGCGTAAATATATATATATATATATATATATATATATATATATATATATATATATATATATATATATATATATAACTTACAGGTGATTTAAATGGCCAGTATACACATGAAGAAAGTATACATGCAAAGAAAGTGTTCAACCACCTAGTTATTAAAGAAATGAATATTAAGACAAGGTACGATTTTCCTAGAAAATTACAAACATAAAAACTTGATATTTAATGCTGGCAAGAGTGTGGTGAGATGGGCACTCTCATACAAAGCTGGTAGACTGAGGGAATCAGAAAGAGAGGGAGTGATCAAGGGAGGAGGAAGGAGAGAAAAGAAAAAGGGAAGGAGCAAAGGGAGCGATGGAAAAGAGAAGGAAGGATGTGGTGTCAACAGAGGAGACAAGAGAGTAGACAGAGGAGCAGCTGAGTGAAAGGGGGAAGAGGAGAAAGAGGAGGAGGGGAAGGAGAAGGAGGAGGGGAGGGGAGGGGGAGGAGGGGCACGAGGAGGGGAGGGGAGGAGGGAGAGGAGGAGGGGGAGGAAGATGAGTGGGGGGGAGAGAGAGAGAGAATACAGAAGAGGGAGGGAGGGGAGGAAAGCAGAGAGCAAAGAGTCTGGGGCAGGGAGTTGGGACTAGGGTTGGGAGGGAGCAGGCCCTTGTACCTGTATTGATATTCACAGCAAAGGCGTCCTCCTGGTCAGGCACCAGGCGGTCAGTGTCATCCTTGGCCACAATGCTGATGATGTGGTACTCCAACATTGGGTTGAGGTCACGGTCGATGGCGGTGACATTGGCAATGACAGTGCCTGGCTCTGCTGACTCTAGCACGCTCACTGTCTGGATGGGGTTGATGAACTCGGGTCGACAGTCATTAACGTCATCGATAAGGATAGTGATGATGACCGTGCCCGAGAGAGGGACGGTGCCTCGATCAGTGGCCACCACTGTCAGCCTGTAGGATTCCTGCTCCTCCCTGTCAATGGTGACATTGCCGACACGGATGATCCCAGTGACCGGGTGGATGTGGAAGCGGTCCTGAGCCCCGGCCTCTATTCGGTAGATCAGCTCCCCATTGAGGCCACTGTCCTCATCTGTGGCTGTGACCTGAAGGATTGATAATCCTGGGGGGTGGAATGGAGAGTAGCTGAGCACAGAGGCTCTTCTAAAACCATCACATCCACATACATTTATTGGGGGTTCACAAGGACCCCTTCTCACCACAGCCTTGCCACAAAATATCTTTTATACATTTTTCATGTTTACAATTTTGTGGGAAAACAGTATCTTATTTTATATTGTTTAGTTGTGAATAGAACAATTTAAAATAATTTAATGATTAGTTGTATCTTCTGCAAAATTGTCTGCTTTTGTCCTTTGCCCATTTTCTGTTAACTTATACAAATTATATAATTATAATGACTTGTGACAAATATCTGTTTTTTCATTATGTTGTTTTAATATTGGTAATCATTATATGAGGTAAAGAAGTTTAAATTTTGTATGCACTGAAATATAAATATTAAAAATTTAATACTTTTCCTTTTTAAAGTTCTTCTGGTTTTTGTTTTGTTTTGTTTTGTTTTGTTTTTATATGCTTAAAACCTTCTTGGGATGACAGGTTAGCTCAGCTGGTTAGAGTGTGGTGCTACTAACACCAAGGTCGTTGGTTCAATCCCTGCATGGGCCACTGTGAGCTGCGCCCTCCCTAAAAGAGTCAACTAAGCCACTATAGCATGAAAGCAATGTGTAACCAATGACCGTGGCTGTTCCTCAATAAAATTAAAAAACAAAACAAAAAAACTCTTCTTATCCCAAAGTCAGATCACCTAAAACCTCTTCTTTCATTTTTTAATGTTCTCTACTTTTGTATTTTTTTCTTTAGAATGTCTTTGGATTTCATTTTGGTGTCTGATATGGGGAGAGAATCTACACTATCCAATAATAGATGTTTTGCACACTAAACAATTAGCTTTCATTACTGATTTCATTGTTTCCTTTATCACATAATATTATTTATTTTAATTTATTGGTATCTATTTCTGGGCTACTTTGTCCCAGACTCTTGGGCTCATATCACATGGATTTCTTTTTTTTTAAATCAGGCTTTTGAAATATCTTTACTGGAAAAATGCTCAACATTCAGTGTGTTATTAAGGGTACAAAATAGTTCAAAAGGTACAAAAATTATTTTATAATAGAATACAATATAGAAAAATAACTGAATGGACCTACCAAAATATTACTATTTGTTCTCTCCAAGTGGAAGGACTCTGGGTGATATGAAGGTCTTTTTTATAGACTTCTCTTACATCAAAATTGACTACAATGGGGTCTGGCTGAGTGGCGTGTTGGTTAAGAGCTGGCTTGGAATGGCAGCGGCCCCAGTTTGATTCCCACATATGAGGGCCAGTGACACTGCCCTCTACAGCTAATATGGTGAACAACAGCTCCACCTGGAGCTGGGCTGCTGTGAGTCCACAGGGACGGCATAGCTGCAGCCTGTGCTGCAGTGGGCTGCCATAGGCTACAGTGAGTGGTCGGCAGCCAGCATAAGCAGCCGGCAGCCAGTGTAAGCTGCCAAGAGCCGCTGTGAGTGGCCGTCCAGGGGCCGGCAACAGATCTGCCTCACCCGAGAAGAATGCAATGATGATACCAACATGGGCCAGTGAAGCAATGTCCTCCACAACTAGACTGAAGAACAAAAGGACAGCAACTTGTCTGTTCCCCTTCCCTGGTTCCCCAACGCTGTTCCCTGCCCCCAGTCTCCCAATAAAATCTTTAAAAAAAAAAATTGACTACAATGAATACATACTACATTGCATTTGTAGTCACATTACAATATGGAAAACAAGCTTCATTAAAAAATTATCACAACATATACAAGGAGAGCTTTGCAAGTAGTCTTGGGGAGAATGAAAGAGAAAATATAGGAAGGCATCAACAGTGATAATAAAGTAACAGGAACCACAGTTGTCACTGATTGGCTGCTATTCACATGGTTTTAAATATGGTAGTTTTGTAACATGCTTTAATAAACGGTAAGGCAAATCTGGCTTTATTATATTTATTTTTCAAGATGTTCTCATTCTTCCAGAAGGCCTTTAGAATCAAATTTATCCCCAAATCTTATTTGATGTTGATGGGAGTCACATTAAACCTAGTTTGATTTTGAAACAGTCAGTTTTCCCATCCAGGAACATGGACGAAACATATCTTAATTCTGTTGTTTTGCAGACAAGACCCATGGATCACAGAAGAGAAGTGAGGGGCCTGGTCCACCTGATCCTCTCCACTCACTTTGCTGCCTAACCTGTAACTGGAGGTGACTGCCTCCAGTCTGCGAGGCTCCAGTCCCTGCAGACCACCAAAGAGCTCCTGCCTCAGGACTGGGCCTGGGTCCCTGCCCTGCTTACCTGGCGGGCAGTTCTCCAGCAGGTGGATGGTGAGGGCAGCAGGGTCAAAGGTGGGCCAGTTGTCATTGTCATCCAAGATGGTGATAAACAGGTCCGCGGTACCGTTGAGCAGCCCAATGTCCTCAGCCAGCAGCAGCAACTCCAGGATGGGAGGTGAGAAGGCTTCTCGGTCAATGACAACACCCGAGCTCACCGTCACCACGCCTGGCACCCGGCACCACCAGCCAAGGAGATGCAAAGGAAAAGGGGTACAGTGGGGAGACAGGGTAAGAGCCAACCAGGAGAGGACAGAGAAAGACCAGGGTACGATATGGGAAACAGATGAAAGAGGAGCAGAGAAAGCAACAGATGACTTTCTTCCCCAAAGGCTCAACAACCAGTGTTTAAGGTGGTCCCCTAACTGCCAGTCTCCTGGGATGGTCCCCTCCCGAGGCACCCTCTGCAGTACTACAGTGTCCTGCCTGAAATGAGTCACCCAGGGTGGAGGGTTGACCTGTGCTATTGAGAGAGGTGCTAGTATAGCCCTCCTTGTTGTCTGTCACCTGGCACCAAATTGGCCAACTGTCTAGGACCAAGCTGATGTGACAAGGTCTGACTGGCTAGAGGCCTGAGTCTCTGGTCTGGGCTTGGGGTGATGGAGGGAGTGGGATGAGAGCTCTCTGTCTAGGCTTAGAGTTTATGCACTAGCAGGTCCCTGTATTGTTCCCAACCCTCCTCCTGGGTCCTCCCACCTGGCCCCCTAATCTAGCTGCAAGATGGGGGCTGTGAGGATTGAGGTCTCCACAGAGAGCCCAGATCCTGCAATGAGAAAGGAGGCCCTAGATTTAGTAGTGGGCTCACTCCCAGCTCAGCTGGAAGACATGGAGCCAGGCTGGAGGGCCGGGGTGGGGATGGGGGGGGCAGAAGCCTCACCAGTACTGTTGTCGATGTCAAAGAGGCCACTCTGGGCACCCAGCAGCTGGTAGGCCACCACGGCATAGACGTCCAGGTCTGCATCCAGGGCCAGGATGGGCCCATTGAGCACCGTGATGGGGGTCCCTGGGCCAGGGGGACAGGGGTCACTGCAGTGCTGACCTGGTCCCCCGCCTCCCTCCCCTCCCCCCTTCCCGGTGAGCCATGGTTGACAATGGATGAGAGGAAGGGAAGTGAAGTGGACGGGGTGGGGAGGCCCTGGGCCGGGCTGCGGCAGCCTTGGCAGACTGACGCAGATGCGTGGGGAGCGGCCTCAAAGCCCTGCTGGGGAGAAAACACAAGAGTGGTGAGCAAGCCCCTTTGGCCCGCCTGCAGCACGCCTGCCTTCCCAGCAGCCTTTGAGGCTGGCCACTCCGCCGGAGGGTCTGAGGGCTCCCTGACATCCCCTCCTGTGGGTGGGCCCTGTCGAGGTATGCACACTCCACCCAGGCTATTCACATGTGTGTGCACACAACACTATACACAGATGTCTGACCACACATGACTAGGAATCCACATGTGTGTGCGGGACTCCGTGTTCACGTGGCCACTAGCACGCACACGGGAGCACTTGCAGGCCTGGGAGTTCCCTGGTTGTATACCTGCCTGCTTCTGCAGGTGGGCACACTTGTACATGGAGTCTGCTGTATAGCACCCGCATGCCTGTGTGTGTCTATGCACACATCTGAACCCACCCATGTGCCCTGGCAAGAACAATGTATGGGCACATGTGTGAGCATATACACAGGCAGGATTGAGAAGCAAGATCATGTAGGGGGACATCCAGCCAGAGACAGGGAGAATCTCAGCTCTTCTCCTTCTGACTTAGAATCTAAGCCTGGGGGGCTAGAGGAAGAACGAGGGGACCTCCCTGGGGAATAGTAAAAAAGAGATTCTATCCCTCTGAAGAGAGGTAAAGATAGTGCGTGCGTGTGTGTGTGTGTGTGTGTGTGTGTGTGTGTGTGTGTGTGTGTCGGGGGAAGAGCATTGCTGGGCTACCCAGGTCCCCCTGGCCTCCCACCTCTGATTACAGATGTTTCCTAAGCTTCCAGAAGCCTCTAGGACACTCTGTGCTCCTGGGGTGGAGGGAGCAGGGAAGGGTGGGCTCCTGGGCAGTCCTCACACTTATATACCCCTCTTGGAGTGGTGGAGCTGCTCTCAGATCACTCTGGGGACCAATGACCACTTCCAACCAGACATGTGGCCTCTTTGGTAGCTCTAAAGAGGCCTGGCAGCATGGGCCCACCAGCCCCTCTGAGCTATGCCCCTCCCTCTACTCTATGGAGGGGTACCCGCCAGGTCTGTGTTCAGCCACGTGGTAAGGCTGCCTCCCCAGCCAGGCCTCCACTGGGTCCCTATCAAACACAAGGTGGGTCCATAGGCATCTGGGGCCCAAGTGGTGCCTGGCTGCAGCAGGTGTTCCCAGGCGGGCCCAGCACCTACCAGCAGGAGAGTTCTCCATCACCTCTGCATGGTAGGTGCTCTCAGTAAAGATGGGATGGTTGTCATTCTCATCCGCAAGAAAGATCAGCAGGAAGTCAAAATCCTGTGGGGAGTATGATGGGAGGGCAGGTTGTAGGTCATATTTTAGCAAAGCACTCCAGTGGGAGGGGACCTGGACGGTGGTGGTGGTGGTGAAGGGGTTGGTCAGGGCACAGAGGTAGATGATTAAAAAGCCCACAGTAGGGGTCCAGAGACCCGGGTTCAAGTTATCTGCTGTGTTAGCAACTCACTGGGTAAGGCCCTAGATCTGGACCTCAGTTTTCCAATCTGGCAAATGGGGATCTTAACTCTCTCACAAAGGCATTGTGACATTCATAGCACACTATGTCCACCACAGAGGTGAGGTAACCAAGGCCCAGAGGGGATGACTATTCAAAGCAGCATGGCAAATTAGCGGCAGAGTGGGGACTAGCCACCCCACCACTGAGTGCTGCTGCTTCCCAGGGTGACCCAGGCCCTTCTACAGCACAGGCAGAAGAGGGCAATGAGAAGAGAGAAAAGAGGGAGGAAGCGAGAGAAGGACGGAAGGACAGGAGCACAGGATGAAGGAGGCCAGTGGCTTCTGAGTCCCTCCAGCCTGAAGTCTCCTGGGCCTAAACACATGGGGAAACTGAGGACCAGGAAAGGCAGCATCTTGGCTGAGCTATGCAGCTAGTCAGAAGCATTGCTAAGAGGAGCCAGACCTAACAACTCTTGGCCAGGACCCTGCCCCAGACCTCCTGGGCTGGGAAGGGAAGGCTGACCCCTACCCTAAAGGGACCATGTATTTGCAACACCCACCTCTTCTTAGTAAAGAGAAACAGCTTCTTTGGCTTTTGAGGGGAAAGCCACCCTTTGGGGAAAATGCAACCCTTGTAGAACCCCAGACATGTGTTTTGAATGCATGTGGGCCGTATGCACACACGGCTATGGTGTATGCCCACATGTCAGTAGTGTGAGGAGAAAACACCACAGGTGAGTTCACTGAGCGTTTGCCATGTGGCAAGCACTGTGCTGAGGACTTGACGGATATTGGCTCCTTCAAGTCCTCTCCACAATGCTGGGGTAGGTGTGATCTTCGCTTTGCAGAAGAGAAAGAAAAT
Organism: Aselliscus stoliczkanus; assembly: GCA_033961575.1. Classification (NCBI taxonomy): domain Eukaryota; kingdom Metazoa; phylum Chordata; class Mammalia; order Chiroptera; family Hipposideridae; genus Aselliscus; species Aselliscus stoliczkanus. Next base: position 135,195,049 of record CM066729.1, read on the forward strand.
GGAGGCTGAGAGAAGTTGACTGGCCAAAGCCACACACCCACTGACAGAGAGAACTGGGATTTGAACCTAGCACTTGCTCACTCCAAGGCCTGTGCATCCTACTACCTGGCTAAGCTGCCAGCGTGCCTCTAGTACCCAGCCTGCTTCCTTCCCAGCCCACCTCCCACCCCATGCCCTCCAGTCTCACCCTTCTGGCTATGCGTGGGTTCTCCGGGTTGTCCTTCACGGAAATGGTCAGCCTGTACTGTGGGATCCGCTCGCGGTCCAGGGGCCGGTTCACGGTGACAATCCCTGTCTGAGACGTGGAGGGCTGGTGAGCTGAGCAGTGGCCTGGTCCCCACTTTGAGCTCTGACCCATAGATGCCCAACTGCTCTGCCTGCAGCTTTAAGAGTGGCTGTGAACCCCCCTCCCCTTAAATCTCCAAAGATATGGCCTAGAAGGCCAAATTGGGCTGGCAGCATCTTGCCAGGGCAAGAGTGACCCATCAATGCCTACGTCTTGCTGCCTCAAGAGGACTGGTCCTGAGAACGCCCTGGGGCCAGCAGCTGGTAACACTCCAAGAGCACTTCCGAGGGTGTCTTGGTACAAACCAAGTGGTACTGAGGCTCTGGCCCCATCTCTGCACATGACGAGCCTTGGGGGTGACAGGGATCCCAGGAATGGCTGAGCTGGGAATCCAAGGTCCCATGCTTTCCACAGAGACTCTGAATCCCAGTGGAGGGAGGAGGCTCAAGGAGGAAATGGAACCAGGAGAAGCTCAGACAGCAGAATGGCAAAGCCTCGAGGGCCGGGTCCTCCTTTTTAGGATAAACCCTGGGGGCCTCCTTTGGGCGAGTCCCGGCCCTACCGTGGCATTGATGGCGAAGGCCCGCTCCCGGTTGCCTGCAGTGATGTTGAAGGTGAGGAGGGCGTTGCACCCGCTGTCAGCGTCACTGGCCAGGATGTGGGCGACGAAGCTGGAGACAGGGCTATTCTCACTGATGGTGACATTCATGGGCAGGTTCAGCAGCACAGGGTCATTGTCGTTGATGTCCAGCACCCGAATCCCTACCAGCATCTGGGGTATGTCAGGGGAGGGAGAGGAGGATGGAGAGGTGAGGGAGGAGGGCAAGGAGAACAGGGGGCATGGGGGAGACAGAGGAGAGAGGAAGAAACAGTGATGGTGGACATGGTGGCTGAAGAGGTGATGGGTGAGACAGGGCTGGAGAGCAAAGGGGTGGTAACTGAGGAGGAAAGTGCAGTTGGTCATGGAGAAGAAAAAGGAAGAGGAAGTAAAGATAATGATAAAGGCAGCAGGATGAAAATGAGGATAAGAGGGAAGCGGCAAAGATAAAGTGGCAGAGGCAAGCTGGAAATGGCAGAGTGACAGGGGCAGAGGCCCACTGAAGGCCTGCTGACAAGGCAGCCTCCCCAGAGAGCTGCTGTGGGGGGACAGCTCTGAGTGGGCATGGCGGCCCCAGGCCCCAGGTCTAGGCTCCATGGGTGAGCCCTGAGGGGCACTTGCAAGTCTGTTCATGGCCCTGAGCATCTGGGCTGGTTCCAGAGCAGGCTGTGGCCTCTCTGGGCACGAGGGTGGCGGTGTTTACAGGGGTCTCTATGGAGAGCTCAAGGGACAGCAAGATAAAGCCAGTGGAATGGGCCCTTCGACTCACCGTGGAGCTGAGTGGGGGCACCCCCCTGTCGCGGGCACAGATGGTCAGGTTATAGAAGGCAATAGTTTCCCGGTCCAGTTCCACATCCTTCCGGACACGCAGCACACCCTCCACAGGAGAGATCAAAAACTCCCCTGGTGTCACCAGGAAAGGCAGGAGTTAGCTGGGAATGGCCACGAGTGATTGACAGCCCAGGCCTCTCCCCACTCCCCCTAGCAAGCCTTACTCGCCAGGGGTGGGGGACAGTCCTCCAATGCCCCCAGCTTCAGATCCTCGTGGGGACCTGCCAAGGGCTGAGAAGTGTAGGTGGGAGGGGAACAGATAACCTCTGGGGTGCAGGTAGGCCTGGGCCTGCTCATGCCCTGATGTGCCTGAGATGCAGAGTCAGTTTCTTTCCCTGGCCTGTAGGCAGTCCAGGGGCTGACACCGGGCAAGATGGTCATATTGAAAAAGAGGGATTCAGTAAAGTTGCAGGATACAAAATCAACATACCAAAAAAAAAAAAAAATCAATATACACTAATGATGAGCTATTAGAAAGAGAAATTAAGAAAACAGCCCTATTTTTAATTGCATCAAAAATACCTATGAATAAATTTAACCAAGGTGAAAGGCCTGTACACCGAACTATAAGACATTAGTGAAAGACATACAGATGGCCAATAGGCATATGAAAAAATGTTCAACCTCACTAATCATCAGAGAAATGCAAATAAAAACCACAATGAGATACCACCTCACTCCAGCCAGAATGTCTATCTTCAACAAATCAACAAACAACAAGTGCTGGCGAGGGTGTGGAGAAAAGGGAACCCTGGTGCACTGTTGGTGGGACTGCAAACTGGTGCAGCCATTATGGAAATCAGTATGGAGGTATCTCAAAAAACTAGAAATGGAACTGCCGTATGACCCAGCAATTCCACTCGAAAAATATATGCACCCCTATGTTTATTGCAGCGCTATTTACAATACCCAAGACTTGGAAACAACCGAAATGCCCATCGGTAGATGACTGGATTAAGAAACTGTGGTACATTTATACAATGGAGTATTACTCCGCTATAAAGAAGAATGAAATCATACCATTTGCAACAATATGGATGGACCTAGAGACTATTATGTTAAGTGAAATAAGTCAGTTGGAGAAAGACAAATACCATATGATCTCACTTATATGTGGAATTTGAAAAACTGAATGAATGAGCAAAAGAAACAGAAACAGTCTCATAGACATAGAGGAAAAACAGGGTTGCTAGTTGGGAGGGGGGTGGGGATGAGGGAGAAGGGGAAGAGATTAGACAGCATAAATAGATAACTACGTATTTGTCACAGGGATATGAAAGACAGTTCGGGGAATATAATAATGTTGTTAAAATTTTGTGGGGTCTCAGATGGTCACATGTTTTGTTGGGGAGACTTCTTTGTGGATGGAGTAGAGGCTTGACCACTGCACTGTATACATGAAATTGATGTTGTGTAATATTGTATTCCAACTGTAATTGAATATATAGATAGTCACAGAATGTGGATTATACGGTGGAAGGGAGTCAAGGGAATTGTAGTGGATAGTATGATATGGGGGGAGAAGTGGGGGGAGAATTGGGGGAGGGGTATTGTCACTTTGAGGGGTAAAAAGTATAACTATTGCACTTTGTTGTATACCTGAAGCTAATTAAAAATAAATAAATTAATTAATTCATTTTTAAAAAAGACATTAGTGAAAGAAAGTGAAGACATAAATGAATGAAAAGATATTCTGTGCCCATGGCTTAGAAGAATCGGTATTGTTAAAATATCCACACTACCTAAAGCGATCGACAGGTTTAGTGCAATTCCTATCAAAATTCCAATGGCATTTTTCACAGAAATAGAATAAACAATCCTAAAATTTGTATGGAACAACAAATGACCCCAAATAGCTAAAGCATATTGAGAAAGAAGAACAAAGCTGAAGGCATCACACACCCTGATTTCAAACTATATTATAAAGCTATAGTAATCAAAATAGTATGGTTTTGGCAGAAAAACAGACATAGATCAATGGAACTAAATAGAGAGCCCAGAAATAAACCCATACATATATGGTCAATTAACTACAACAAAGGAGCCACGAATATACAATGAACAAAGGACAGTCTCTTCAATAAATGGTGTAGGAAAACTGGACAGCCACATGCAAAAGAATGAAACTGGACCATTATCTGACACCATTAAATTAACTCAAAATGGATTAAAGGCTTGAATGTAAGAGCTGAAACCATAAAACTCCTAGAAGAAAACATAAGGGGTAAGCTCCTTGACATTTCCTTGGCAATGCAATTTTGGATTTGACAGCAAAAGCAAAGGCAGAAATAAACAAGTGGGACTACATCAAACTAAAAACTGCACAGCAAAGCAAGCCATCAGCAAAGTAAAAAGGCAACCTACTGAATGAGAGAAAATATTTGTAAACCATACATCTTATAAGGGGTTTAATATCCAAAATACATAAAGAGGTTATAAATATAATAGCAAAAACAGTTAGAAAATGAAATGGGGGTCCACAGAAGGGTGGTGACTTGTCTATGCTCCCCCAGCCAGTTAATGACAGGCCAGGATTGCAACCCAGGGCTCTGGGTCTCAGCCCAATGCATCCCATGGGACTGTGCTCTTCCCAGACACCACCACTCAGAGCTGAGCCGGGTGGGAGGTGCGGGTAGAGTGGGGGCGGCGAGGGGTGAGCACACGGAGAGGGTAGGGAAGGGGGCAAATAGCCTGGGGGGTTAGTGGGAGTTCAGCTGGATAGGAGAAGTGGGGGAAGGTGAATCACAGAGGTGGGGAGAGCTTGAGGAAGGGGGGGTTACCTGTATGTACTCCCCCAGGAACTGGGAACAGAAAGATAGTTACTTCCTTTACTTTCCCTTTTGATACTGGAGTGGGGCGAGGGAAGGCCCAGAATGGGGCACTGACTGCTCAGGAAACGCACAGCACATGAGGCCATAAAAGGACAGAGGCCCAAGCTCTCCAAAAATATTTCCCTGCCTGTCCCTTCACATCCTACCTCACCATTCTCTACCCCCAGCTCTACTGTTCTGATTTATAAAAACAGCCTCTACAAGGCCCACCTGCAGCTGGGGTTTCCCAGCAGCACTACCACTCCCAGCAGCTCTGCAGGCTCTAGGATTTCCTGAGCCTGACACTCCAAGGTCTCCAAAGAACTGGGGATTCCCTTTCTAGGGGCTTCCCAGCCCTGTCTTGGTCCCCGGCCATGTGCAAGCAGATAGCTCCTGCCCTCTCTCCAAAGCCAGCCTCTTGGAAGAAAAAAGGGAAGAGGTTCTGAAGGCCCAGGGAGCAGGCCTGAGGCTCTAGGGGCTGGGGTCAGGCTAGGCCTCCACAGGGTCAGCTTGATGGGGAAATGCATAGGCTAATGGCCACCAGCTGCAAATTATCCTTAGCAGTTTGCCCTGGGGCCTGAAATCCCTACTTCTCCTGGAGATAGGGGGCTTTCCATCCAGTTATATCCAGGTCTGCCTCCTGCGTTTACTCCTGTGTACCCTTGGGCATGTTACTGAACCTTGCTTTGATGTTCTCATCTGAAAAATGGGCTAATAAAGAGGTGCCACTGCAGGGTTGTTGTGCCGGTGCTGGACAAGGCACGTTCCACCTGTGTGTGCTAAATCCATGGCAGCTCTTGGTATCATTAAGGGCATCCTAAAAGGGAGCCCAGGCAGCCCTCTAGAGGGACTGGGGGCTTTCAGGGAGGATGCAGATATAAGATGGGGGTCTGAGAAATGGGTCTGACAGGAATGGACAGCTGAGAAGACTGAGGTTGGCAGGAGAGGCTCAAGTAGATATGGCCTCTTTCCAAATTGTTTTCCTCCTTCCAGTTTAGTGGGGCTTGCATGAATCGGTCATCTGTAACATCTCTCCACAGCCAGGAGTGCCCTCCAGGCTCTGGCTGCAGTGCCCGGAAGGTGACCTTGAAGCTGAGTACCCTGGAGCATGTCCCTTTACCTGTGCTGTGTCACTACACCAGCTCTCCACAGAAAACAGCTCTGATTTATAACATTTGTCAGGTTTTCAAGTTCCCAGCATGGTGTCACTGAACCTGGAGGTGGGAAAGGCTATGGAAAGTGGATGTCATGACCCTGTGAGCCATTCCAGCACACCGTTAGGTCATCGCTTATCTATTCTGACATAGAGATAGTGCTTGGCGATCCTGAGGTTATCATTAGGTTCTGAATGCCTGCTCTTCCTTCCTGCGGGGGAGGGAGCCCCAGCAGGCTGGATCAGCCTGGGAAAAGCCCAGGTTTCTCTCAGTCCTCCAGGGACTGACTCTCAGTCTCCTGGGACACCTCACAAGACCCCCAATCCTGAAGGCTGAGCCTGATCATAGTGGATTTAACCCCAGGGGTTTTGCTCATGATGCCAAAGGCCCAAGGCCAGGAGCCATCTGCAGTTTGCTGGGACAAACGTGAGCCCTGCACCCCGAAGCTCGATACAGAGAGGGCCCCATATTGGGAGGGGCTCAGCGGCCCTCCAGGCACCCAACTCTCAGCCAGCCTTTGATATCTCCCTGAACAGGCACAGGACTCCCATGAAATTATAAAAACTGTGTTTGTGCAGAGGAGAAAGACCCTTGTTCTGTTGGTGTCAGGGCAGGAAGGCACAGTGCTTGGCCAGAGAGGAGGCTTTTGGGACATGGAAGGGTGACATGTCAGAACACAGTGACCCACCACAAGCTCTGGTCAGTGGGGCCCCCCGATCTGGCCCTATGGAGGTGGGCTGGTTTTTAGCCCCTTCATTGAAAATTCACCCCAGGTTCTCTGGTCTAGCCTTGGACAACTCCCCAATACCTCCTTCCAGCCCAGACCCCTCTCCTGAATCCCTGGCTTGTACATGCAACCCTGATCTGACACCTCAAACTCCACTGCATCTTTCCTCCCACACCTGCTCCTGCCTCAGCCTTCCCATCTGCTAATGGCGACCCCCTCTCTCCAGTTGCTCAGGCCAAAACCTTGGTGTCACCCTTGACGTTCTCTCATGTCCCACATACCATCAGTCAGCACATGTGTTGGCTCCACCTTTGAAGCCTAGCAGAGCCCACCATCTGTCACTATCTGCCGCCACCCTGGTTTCGGCTACACCATCTCCAGCCAGAATGATTGCAGCAGGCTCCTACCTTGTCTCCCCACTCCCCAAACCCATTTTTTTTTTTTTTAACACTTATGGTCTGTTCTGAGCGCAAAAGCTGGAGCGGTTCTGTGAAAATCTAAGTCAAACTATGTCCTGCCTCTGCTCAAAGCCCACCCATGGTTCCCACGTCGCTTGGAACAAAAGCCAATCCTAATATTGATCCGCAGGGCCCAACAACATCTGGCCGCACTACCTCTCTGATCTCATCTCTTCTTACTGGTCCCTTTGCTTGACTTCGTGTCAGCCACAGGGCCTTTTCCCCTGCTGTCAGGCACACTCCACCTTCTGCCTGGGATGCTCTTCCCCACTCCTCCCTTCCTTCAAGTCTTTGCTTGAATCACCTCCTTGGACCGGTCTTCCCTGAACACCCTATCTAAGGCTGTCGCCTCCGCCCTGGCACTCCCCATCTCCGGCTATGTGTTTCCCCACAGCACCTAGCACCTCCTAATACACGAGGTCATCTACTTAATCCGTTATGCTCCCTGCCTGTGTCTTCCACTGGGAACACACGTTCTACCAGAGCAGGGACTTCTGTCTGTTTTGTACTGTTCTGTATCCTCAGCCTCTGGAATATGATTGGCACATGGTAGATGCTCAATAACCATCTATCAAGTGATCAATTAAAAATCAGGATGGTTCACAAAGATTGAAATTTCCAAGTTTTTCCCACTTTCTTTTAAAAATGGGAAGGCCCAGGGCCGGCTGAGTGGCGCAGTGGTTGGGAGCTGGCTTAGGACGCCAGTGGCCCTGGTTTGGATCCCACATATGAGGGCCAGTGACACTGCCTGCAAAAAAAAAACAAAAAAACAACAACGGGAAGGCCTGGCCCCCTGGGCCTATGTTTGGACATGGCTACAGTTGGCAGGAGCTGAGTGCCACAGTCCCCACTACTCCCTCTAGTCTTCCTAGAGCCCTTCCCTATGTACGAGTATGCTCCCTGCATGACCCCAGTAGGACTTTGAGTCTGGGATTCCTAGGAGTCCTACTCTACAGAAATGAGTGAAAACTGACTTGAGAAAACTGGCTCTGGCCACAAACCCCGCTCTTCAACTGAGGGGAACAGCCAAGGTAGTTTTGGAGGCTACTAGTGGGTGACGATGAGATGTGCAGAGAAGTCCTGGTGTGGAATGTGTGCATTTGGGGAGGGGGACGTCCTGAAGGTTTGGGACAAGGAGGCTCGTCCTTCCTCTGCCCTGGAGCCTTTTCTCTGGATATGACTCACAGGCATTTTCTATATGATTCCCAAGAGGATATGGGACCCTCCAAGGCTACTAGCCTCTTCTCAGATTTCAGAATGTTCTCACCATATCCACGTGAGATTATTTTCATCATCTTACAGATGGGGAAACTGAGGCTCAGAGAGGGTAAGATCACACAGTGAGGGGGGGGGTCACTGTCTTGGGGCTTCCTTTCTTATTCTGCTCCTGAGTGGGAGTGGGGTGGGTCACGAGGCCCTCAGATTGCTCAGCTCAGGCCCCACTCACCTAGAGGGTCTCCATCTACGATGCTGTACTCCACCTGCCCGTTGGGTCCCGAGTCCCGGTCATGGGCCAGGAAGGTCCACACCCTGGGCCCTGGCTGGCCCTCGGTGACTTCAAATGGCCCCTCATAGTCTCGGGGGAAGGTGGGCACGTTGTCGTTGATGTCATTCACGTTCACAAGCACCTGAGATGGTGGACAATTTTAGTCGGGGCTGACCCTAGCCATCCCTGTGCTGGGCCCAGATCCCTCATCTGGAAGCTAGACCCCATAATCCTGCCCCATGGGGCTGATGCAAGAATCATGTGGGACAATGGATGGGAGGGCCTTTTAAGCTATGCATGGATGAGTTATTGTTATTATTGGAGGCTTCTTATGGGCATACTCATGTTATTGATAATAAAGCTCTGAGCTTCTATTTATTGCTATCCTATGGTCATTTTACATGAGCTCATTTGCTCCTTCCACATCCTGCAATAATTTTTATTATCCCCCTTTCACAGAGCAGGAAAGTGAAGCTCAGGGAGGCTAAGTGACTTGCCCAGAGTCACACAGCAAGGTAAGGAAAGATCAGGGATATGAACCCCTGTTGGTTTGACCAGAGTTTATGTTCTTCCCATGAAGGGGAGGAAGGCAGGTGTCATCATCTGTTTGATAGATGCAGTCACACAAAGAGGTGCAGTAACCACCTCAAAGTCACATAGCAAGTTTGTGTGAGTTGCTGAGACCAGCACAGGGCTCCTGGATCTAGGTGTTTCTCTTGGACAATCTTTCCCTACCCCCTTTTTCCATTGGAGCTTTCTGGGCTCCATACTCCCCCACTCCCAAGTTGTGTCCCACCCACCCACCGTGGTGGTAGAGGTAAGGCGGCGGGACAAGATGGGGCACTGGTCCGTGGCGGTGACAATCAGGGTGTAGCGGCCATGGCAGATTTCGTAGTCCAGTTCCTTAGCAGCACTGATGATGCCCTGGGGATAGATGGAGGGGAAAAGGGTGGATTATGGGTAATGTGTCAGGGCCACCCTGGAACCAGCTCCTTCATGGGCCACCCTCTGGCTACCCCCAGGAGGTAGTCCCTGACATCCTGGCCATGATGGGGAACACTTGTTGCCACCCCACCTAGCTTTTCATCCTCCCTCACTGGCTGCCCCCAACAGTTTCCTTCCAGGCTCCATCTTTGCTCTGCCCCCAACCCCCATGAGGTCACTGAGTTCTCCTCCAACCCCTTTAGTCAGCTGGACCTCTGCTTAAACCCCACCATCAGCTGCTGACCGTGTGTTTGTCGATATGGAAGGTATCGATGATGTTGCCCGCAATGATGGAGTAGACAACTGTGCCATTGGGCCCCTCGTCCAGGTCTAGCGCCTGGACGGTGACGAGGCTAGCATTGATGGTGTCCGGGCCCTCATCTAGTAAGATCTCATAGTAGGGCTGCTGGAACATGGGTGCGTTGTCGTTCTCGTCCACGATGGTCACGTACACGTGAGTGGTGGCCTGTGGAGAAGAATGTGGTCAGATTCCTTGGTCAGCTGGCTGGAGGGGTTGAAGTGGAGCCAGCTGGATATTCTCCTACGCTGAACTCACTCAGTGTGATCCAACATGGTGAGGGCAAAGGAGAGAAATGAGAAGGAGAAAGTCACAGGTTGGTAGCGGAGGAAATCGCAGAGGCTCCACCAAAAGCCAAGCGAGGTAACTGCTTAGGTCCAAGATGGCATTTGTACCACCGCTCTTATGTCCATGTCATGGCAGACATCACTAATGAGTCATGGCACTGCTGTGGTCAGATGCAACCTCAGGATCCTTGTCAGTCCAGTGACCTAGTGATTAGCATTGGTATACAAGATGAAGCCCAGGAACCACCCTGAGCCCATAGTGGGCCAGGGCCTTACTGACCCTGGGCCTTCATTCAGATTACAAAAGGCAAGAATGTGATATATTCAACACAGTATTTAAGCTTCACCCATTGTTCATGTAAATGCAAGAAATACCTAATTTCAGCATTTTTAAGAAGGAGGACATTGGATTTGGGGCAATTTCATGGGCAGAATTTGTTGAGCTGTGAAAAACAAAGCTCACAGAACGTGCTTCACTGAAAGAGCAGTGCTGCGGCATGTTATCCTGTGATTGGCCACTTTTGGCTGATGCTTGGTCCAATCGGACCCCACGTATTATTTAGCCAATTGGAACTCAGTGATCAGCACGAAGAAGAAATGGCTGATGTGGTACTTCACAAGCCGAGTAGATAAATGGAAGAAAGAGGTTAACCATGTACTGATATTGCCCTTCGCCTCATAACCCGTCCATTCTCTGCACCTGAGGGGATGTCCCCTGTGAACCACCTTGACTGGGCTCCCTTATGATCTGGCTTCCAAATGGTTTTGGCCAATGGGAGGTCCTGGCAGAGGGCGGGAGGAGGGAGGAGAGAGAAGTGGGGGTGTTTCTTCCCCACTTCCTCCTTTCCTCACTGTAGTGCTGCCAATGGCTGTGTGTTTCCTGCTGGGTGACCCCTTTTCACAGCTCCAGTTCTCACTGGGCTCCAGTCCCTTGCCTCCTCTTCTTGTCTTTTTGGACACATGGGTGGTCATGGCTTCCTGCAGTTGCCCGTCCGAGGGTGCTTCACCAGCTCTCTGTAAACAGGCACTCCATTAAACCATCTGTTTACTACAAGGACCAACTACTAACACAAACCATTCTGTCAGCACAGGAGCACGACCTTGCAGGCAAGGAGATGGATTTCAGCCTCACTGATGTGGGTGGTGGTCTTGACATTTCCCCACTTTCCCAGACTTCTGGAAGTGGGTCTAACAATCTTGCAGTCTGCAGGGACTGGGAGTGGGGGGTGTTTAAAGGAGCTGCTCCATGGAACTCTTCTCTCTGAGACCTGGCCTGAGCTTGGGAGGGGAAGGTGGGTCTGACTTTCTCTGGCCTCTGGAGTAAGGAGGAAGTCAGTGCCCCAAAAGACCTCTCAGCCGAGCCCTTCCTGCCCTGGCATTGAGGAAACAGTGGCTGAAGTTTCTAGACCAGACCCATATCTTGGGCAATGCCTCTGTCTCATCAGGCTGCAAATCCTGGAAGCTCAGTGGCTGAGAAGTGTGATGGGGAGGAAGGAAGTGGAGGGGAGCATCACAGACTGGCTCAGGTAATCTAGCTAGCTCTCTGGGGAAAGGCTTGGAAGTTGCCCTCCTGCTAATCCCAGGCTCTCCTCACCTACCTTTTAGGCCCTGGGGCACAGGGAGTCTGGTTTCAAGGGTAGTTTGGGCAAGGCCAGGCCAGGAAGGGATGGTGGATGGCAGGGCCAGGTGATCCAGGGTCTTGCCCTTGAGGGACCCCACCTCTGCCGGAGGATGGCTAGGGTGGGAAGAGGGCTTAGTACCCACCTGATTTCAGTTGCCTTTGCACCTTCTCTAGGTGGAAGAGCTCACACTCTTCCAGCAGGAAGCGCCCTGGGCTGTCTCCGAAGTGGGGTCATAAGGTCAGGATCATGACCAAGGACCTGAGTTATGACCTGGCAGTCTCTGGGGCTCTCATATCTTAGGGTTCCCTGGTCCAGGGGGCCTGGGCTTGCACAAGTTCACCTAGTAACAGCATGACGGCCACCTTTCCTCTGTTGTAGCCTTTCCTGCCCCAGGAGTGAGGGCTGAGAGTGATCAGAGAGCCTTTGACTTGGATCAGGGAGCCCATGGGGCACCGAGGATTCCTGGCTACGCCTGAGTCCTAGTGCCCTGATTCTTGACACAGATGGACTTTGGCTGTCCTCTGTCCTTCAACCTGGGGGGTTGCCCATGAGCTCAGGATCCCTAATGGGCCAGCAAAGCCCCTGGAAGCTTCAGCCAGGCTGGGTAAACTGATACAATGGCTATGTCCTCCTCCCCCAACCCCTGCCCTAGCCACTGTCACCTCCACTCCTCCATTTAGGAAATCACTTATTCATCAGTTTGCCTTTTCAGATAAGAGGGCATTAAACATCTTTTTCATGCCCAGGGACTCAGAAACCTCTGGGAGAGGTCCTCATCCCCCAAAAGCTCATGGTGTAGCTCAGAAGGACAGAGATCAACTGGTTGGTAAGCCCAGGCCTGGTGTGATGGCTGAAGGGGGTGAGGACAGTAAGGACTGGAGTGAGGACCCTCAGGGTAAGTTCAAGGCACATATGAAGGGGAACGACTTGAGTTGAGCCCTGAGGGATGAGAAGAATTTGGAGGAAAGAGAAAACATTGCTAGTGTGCTGAGTGGGGTGCAAGAGCAGGGCACTAGCTGTGTGTGTGTGTGGGGTGTGAGTGTGGGAGTGTCCTGAGGAGATCCAGGCACAGGGAGTAAAAAGGTACAAAGTGGGACGGGAAGCTGAAGCCCAGGGGGAGGTTTTCTTTGGGACACACTACCATTGTGCGCACACATGTATCCTCGCGTAGGCCTGTGCCAAACCCGTCGTGTACTCCTACACCTGTGCTACCTGTGTGTGTGGTGTGCATGTGCACAGCGTGCTGCAGGCTCTGGAATCTCCAGTCCAGCCTGTTTCAGCTTACCCAGCTCTTTATAGAAGTCAGATTTCTTTCATTCATTCATTCTACCACTGGGGGTGCCTATCACATGCCACTCCCTGGGCTGGCTGGGCTGGAGGATGTAGGATACTAGCCCCTGCCCCTAGACAAAGGCTGGTGGCTGAGGGCAGACACAATCCATAATGACCATGTATCAAGCCAAGTTACACAGATACACTTCTCTGGCTGTGCAACCATCAATCCTCTCCAAAGAGGAATGGGGGCGAGTAGAAAAAGCTTTAAACTGGAGATCAATTGTTGCTGACTCTCTGAGACACTGGCTGACTCCCTTAAGGTGCGAGGCAGCGCGTAGCCCCTCCCGCAGGGCCCTTGGAAAAGCAGAGCCCCCCTACGGCCTCCTGGGGGCGCTGCGGGGGAGGGGCTGAGAGGGCGGCTCTCCGGCGCCGGACGCTTTCACTCGCTTGCTCGGTACTTCACTCATTCGCAGGGAGGTTTCCCAGCCGCGGCCGCATCTGCTCCCTGCGTACCAGGAGTTCCCCCTGGGTGCCCACGGCCCGATCCCACCGGGCTGCGCTAGACGCTGCTGCGCCCGACGGCTTCATGGGCGTTCCCCCGGTCCCGGGGGCCAGCGGCCAGCGCTGGGGGCCTGTGCTCTTCACTCTCTTCCTGGCTGCCTCCCCAGGTAAGGTCGATGGAGCCTGGGCACAGGGGCAGAGCCCCCGGGAGAACCCAGCGGGCGGGCTGGGGGGAGTTGCAGGTCGCATGGGGCACCCTGGGAGCCACCCGCGGCAGGGAGCTTGCTGGGACCTCTTGGTAAGGGGCAGCAGCGTCTCTGCCAAGTGCCCTGGCTGGATGCTGGGCACATCTTTATGCTCTGACAGCTGCCCAAGCTGCTGCCTATCTATCCCTTCCTTGCCCAGAGAGCTCAGGGCGAGGGTAGCTTCTGCAGAACAGGAGATGGAGGTGATGGGTACAGCCCCCTTATATTCTAGTGGATGCCAATGGCTTTTGACACCCGTGGCATCTCCTTGCCCCTCCTGTATCAGGGTTCCAGGATCTCATAAGGTGCAGGGGGTGTGCTACTCTCAGCCTGTGCCCTGTCCCCTGGTGACACTCCTGGTTCAACATTGGTGGGCACTGGTCCACTCCCATACGTGGGCACCTGTCTTGTTTTTGTCCTGAGGCTCTGATGGCTAAGAGTTGAGCGGTCAACTGATTCCTGGTGCCATAGAAGCCGAACTCAGGGACCCATGTAGGGCTCTGGGGACAGTGTGGGACACTTTCCCAGCTCTGCCATGAGTGTCTTCTGGGTCCTTGGATAACTTATGGCATCTTTTTGGCCTCAGTTTCCTCAGCTCAAACACAAACCCTTCACAATGAGATGCCACTTTCTTCTTTCAAAGACCAGACTGTTACAACTCCAGGTGACATCCTGGCCAGGACACAGGGGCTCCTGGGGAGGTTCTAGTACCCATAGCCTGGCCTCTGGTTCTTGCCTGCCTGGAACTTTAGAAGCTGGATGTCAAGAGAAGAGGGGCCAACAGTCAGCCTGTGGAACTAAACTTTGTGGGGAGGGCCCAGGGAAAGTGTGAGTCACACAGGGAGGCAGGGGGAGGCAGGAGGAAGGTGGGAGCTTGGCACAGGGATCCGATGGGTGGGTCAGAAGAAGAGAAGGAGGGGAAGGACAGGGTAAGAGGCAAAGAAGGAGGTGGACAGAACCTGGAAAACACCTCAGAAACAAATGGGTGCCTGCAGGCAGCATATCTCAGTGTTTTGAGGCTGCCTGGGCCTCTGATAAGGAAGGAGGAGCCCACACCCCAGAGACAGAGCTGCCAAAGCCCCAGCCTGGATGCTCCCCAGGATGACAGCCAAGGCTGGGAGGGGGGCATTCTTGGCACCAAGACCATGACAGGACGTGGCTTCCAGAAGTAGGGGATGGTGGCAGGCAGGAAGGCCAGAACCCGACCCACCACAGACCACCTTCCCTGCTGCATCCTCCCCAAATGACCCTGAGAGGCCCTTTTATTTTCTTACCCTTCTCTTGCCCTCCCCTGGCTGGGCTGCTCTCTGTTCAGCAGCCTCAATCTGGGAAACTGGGTTCTAGAGAACTAGGGACCCAGCTTGCAGAGCAGCGAGTAGCAGAGAGGCTCAGAGCCCCTGGCTCCATATTATCTACACAGCCAGGAGTCTTGTCCCCCAGACGTCCTGGCTACTCAAATAGCTTGGTACTCCATCTCTTCCTGGGCCCAACTCAAGGAGATGATCACGGCTCAAAGCAGCTTTC
Source organism: Aselliscus stoliczkanus (assembly GCA_033961575.1). NCBI lineage: Eukaryota > Metazoa > Chordata > Mammalia > Chiroptera > Hipposideridae > Aselliscus > Aselliscus stoliczkanus. Next base: position 135,210,135 of record CM066729.1, read on the forward strand.
CATGGAAAGGAGTCAGGGGCCATCTTAGTTTTGAGCTATTCTGAGACTCAGTACGCTTATCTGTAATATGGGCATGCTAATGAATATTTACCCTACTACCTTGTACAGTGTACAGGGAGATGACAGATGAGAGGCCAGGTTGCAGGTGTGGTCAGGAGGGTCTGTGCATTGGAAAGACCTGCCCACCCACCAGCTAAGGTGCTAGGTTGCTCTGGGCAGGATTGTTCAAGTCAAAGCCTTTATGTCTGGGAGGGGGAGATGGCGGTGGCCAGTGCAGGTGTGTTCTCTAACTCTTGTGGTTGGGCCAACACCCAGGAGAATGGTAGTGAACACGGTGCTCAGGAGCCCAGGAAGAGTTGTGGGTACCCCTTTCCTGGGTCTGGCTCAGGGTGACATGGGTGGAGGGAGGCACGTAGGAAACCAGGAACCAGCAGACCAAAAGGGAGTCTGAGTCTCAACTTACACTACAGGCATTCCTAGGAGCTGTGGAAGTTAGCATCTTTGCCACGTCCTCATAGGCTGACCCAGGAATCCCAAACTCAGGGACCAGCACATGGAGGTACACTGGGGCCAGGGAGAGGGGACGCCACCTTCCCCTTTATAGTAAACAGGGCTTAGGGCCTTGTTGAGTAACCCAGTGGCGCAAGCCTCTGATGCAGCAATGGTCAGCTCTTAGGAAATCCACAACACTGCCCAGATGCCATGGGCTGGAGAGAAACAGCCCCGAAGCCAGCCCATGGGTATGAGGGGACATCTACCCAATGCTGGGAGCACCCAGCAATGCTGGGGAGCCCCTCACTGAGCTGGGCTGGAGGCTCCTGTTTCTCCCCAGTCAGGGCAAAGGTTCTCTGCGAAGCCTGACCTCCCCGGGAAACTGAAAGAGGCCCCCTCCATGTAGGCATGCACGCATGGAATCATAGGCCAGAGCAGACGGAGGGAAATAAGGAGGAAGAAAGGAAGGACCCCTTGGTGCCCATCTGGACCATTGGCAGTGACTCCCTCAACCAGCACCGACTAAGCCCCCCAGACTGAGCTTGAGCCCCAGGTTTTAGGCCAGCTATTCATCCAGGAGCAGCCTGGCCTCACCAGGGGAGGGTGAGCCAGGGTCTGGCAACGCGGCTTCCAATGGCCCCTCCCCGCTTAGCAGCACAGGCAGGCCCTGCACCTTCCTAATGGCAGCCTCTGCGGGAGCAAAAGCAAAGCAAGCAAACTGGAGTGTGTGCCCCACATGCCAGGGCTTCCCGTACAGGCCCGTTACTTAACAGTTTGGCTCTGAGAGTCTGTCAGACATAGGTTCAAATCCTAAGACGGCCATTTATTGCTCTGTGACTCTGGGCAAGTTATTCAGCATCTCTGAGCAAGTTCCCTCGTCTCTCAGATGGTGGTGACGATGGTACAGAGGGCTACTGTGCCAAGTCAGTGTACAAACACTCAACACAGTGCCTGGCACTTGGGGAAAGCTGTAGAGAATTGTTGCTTGGCTTCCAGAAGCCACACGCCATTGGCTCTGCATCTGAGCTCCTTGCTGCCTGCAGGGCCCTGTGGAGTGGCCAGGACACGGGAAGGCACTGACTAGTTTCGCTGGGACTGGACCCTCTGGAAGCCTGGAGGTCTGAAGGATGCACAGGCGGGGTCCAGCCACCTGTTGCACCCATTGGCACTTAGAGTCTGAACTGTCCATGAAGGTACCTGTGGATTCTCCTCCTAAAATTCTCCAGAGATGGGGACTTTGCAACAGCCAGGCAAGTGGGGTCCAGGGGTTGCCTGACTCAACGGAGTCTTTCTCGCAACTGGTCTTTCCATTCAGCCTGCTTGCTTTGGCTGACTGTCCCAGGGAGAAAGACAGGGGCCCCCCTCATGCCCGTCAGTATTTCAGTAATGACACTGCTCTGCTACTGATCAAGCAAGCCCAGTTCTTTACCCTTCCTACCTAGGATATCATTCCCCATGGGGACCTGGGGTCAAGGCCTGCCTCTGCTGCTCACTCACCTTGGGCCCATGAACAGACACTTCCCCTTGGGGTGAGCCACCGGGCTGGGGGATGTGGTCCTGGTGAGGCTGCCCCTCCCTCCTGAAGGTAGTTCTGTGATAGTGTTTCCTGAGCTGCAATCATTTGCTCATTACCTTTGAGATTTCTGCAGTGTATGCCTGTCATCATATATACTTATTTCTTCTTTAAATCCACTCATTCTTTTACTTAAGTAAATAGGTTTTAAAAGGAAACTTGGTATCACTGCCATAAATGGGAAGCCAGTATCACTTGCCATAAATAGAACAAAATCATAAAAGTACATAATAGGAAGACCAAATAAGGGTATTAAATTCTGGCTGGAAACTATAGCCTGGGGAAGTCTCCACGCCTGAAACCTGCTGTCCCTTGCAAAAGAGAAAAAATAAAAAAACAAAAAACAAACCCCAAACCAAAACAAAAGGAGCTTAGCAAATGACAAAGATGTTTTGAAGTCATATTGACATCAAACGTATTGGACTTTCTCTTTGATGTAATCACAACTGAAAGAATCATGTGATTCAATGTATTTAATGCTGGAGAACTACCTGCGCTATAGATGCCATCCGCTCGTCTCTCTCACCACAGAAGCAGACCCACCACTATAAGGAGCATGAGCTGGTGGCAGGGGGACCGTTCAGCCACCTCCGGGGGAAGGGAGAGAGGACAGTGTTTCCCATCCTTACAGGCCAGCGCAGAGTCAGGGGGCCTCTCTGGGCTTCTTCCAGCCATGAATCCTCCCAGCCCCTGTTGCTTGCCCCCAAATCAATACAGCACCTCCAGCCAGGTCCTCTCATGTGCTGGGGCCAATGAGCCACCCCAATAACCACAGGGAGAGAGGGAGCGTGTAGCCTCGCTTGTCCGTCTACAGCAAGGAGGTGGGGCCTCCAGTCAGCCCCTGGGCCCTCTATACTCTAGAGGGCAGTTGATAGCACCAGACTTCTAGAGCCAGATGACCTGGGTTCAAATCCTAGCACTACTGCTTCCTTTTCATGAGGCTCTGTACAAGTTACTTAACCTCTCTGTGCGTCAGTTTCCTCATCTGTAAAAATGGAGATGAACCCTCAGAGAGGAGGGTTCAATAAGCAAATCCATGTAAAAGTGATTAGAATGGTACCCAGCACAGAGTAAGTGCCATTTGCTGCCACCACCACCAAGCCTCTTGCACTCAGGGTAGGGCACAAAAAGACTTGAACCTGACCCTTAGGAAGCTTTCACAGCACAGGAGCTTGAGGGTAGCAGGCTGGAGCTGGGAGTCTGGGCTGCATCCAGTCGTCCTCAGGGAGGGCCTGGAGGAGTTTGAGAAGGCATCATCCAGAGAAGCATCCGCTGGCAGGGCCTCTGGCCAGCCGCCCAGGCCCTCCCCAGGGAGGCACGTTGGCCTCCAAGCCTCCAGCCCCGGATGCCTGCATGCTGTCCCAAGGTGCTGGAAGTGCGGCTTCCTCCAATACAGCCCCGTTTCCCCTTGCTGGACTCCTTGGTCCGATGTGAATGGACACTTCCTGTGGGGGCAGGTATCAATAAACACATCTGAGGTGCCCTTTGTCCTCGCTGGCAACAGAGCCCCAGGGGTGGACCTGTTCAGCCCCTCACCCCTGGGGCACTTCCTGGAGCTTAGCGCGGGCAGACTCAGTCTTGATTGGTCCTTGCCTCTGTTTCCCTCTGTGCTCTGCATCTTGATAAGACAGAGCCTAGCCTTTCCCTGTACCCTCCATGGACCATGCTGGGGGACAGGGCCTGGCAAGGAGCTGGAGACTAGGCCCATGTCTGTTTGGGGGCCCCTCTGAAGGGGAGGACAGGGCTAGCAACAACAGCAGGTTGATCAGTAACTGTTTACTTACAACCCTTAGAAGCTGGACAGAGTTCAGCTGTTTGGGTGGGGCCTCCTACCCTACTAAACAGGCTGGGAACCCACCTCCAAAGGCTGGGGCGTTGCCTTGGCAACTGTGAGCTAAGCTTATGCTCTGTCAGGGAAAATAGAGAAGCCCACACCCACACACACCCATCCCGTGCACGCCCACAGGGTTTCTCGAGGGGCCTGCAGAGTGGAAAAGGTGGTCAAAACTAGCGGATTGAGATGAAGCCAGACAAGAGGCCCTTTCCCCTACACTGGAACAGAAGTTTTTTTGTTTTTTTACACCAGAGGCTGAGCCCACCTGTGGCTGAGGGTCCCACAGCTAGAAAGCAGAAGCAAGACTAAATTCTGAGTGGATGTCCCTTTTACAACTCTGTACTCCCACGGCCTCTCTGCCCTGGGCCTGGTTCATGTTAGGACCTTGGTAAATATTTGTGGAATGCAAGAATGATGTTTTCAGTTTGGGCCAGAGGCAGGGTTGTGTGGAGGGCAGGCAATTCCAGGTCCATTCACTCTCTAAATAGCTGGAGGATGAGGTGTCAAGCCCTGCCCCCTGGAGGGATGGGGGCTCTTCCTGTCTACAATCCGGCGTATGGAAAGTGTGGGTCTCAGCTCAGCCACTTAGGGCTGTGTGGCCTTCGGCAAGTTGCTTGATTCCTCTGAGTCTGTTTCCTCATCTTTAAAATGGAGATAATAATATCTATGTCAGGGCGTGTTATGAGAGTAAAATGAGTAGCGCTCAGGGAGTACTAAGACTTAAGCAGCACTCAGAAACACCTTTGATAACCTTTGTGGCACATGTCTCTCTCCCTTCCTCTGCTCTGAAGAAAGACAGCCTTTCCCTTCTGCTGCAGGGTTTCAGGGAGCTGGAGGGGGTCCAGGAACTAGGGGGATCTTCTCAAGATAAGATGAATAAAGGGAGGCCCAGAGAAGGATGTGACCAGCCCAAAGGCACATAGCAGGGGCCTGGCTAAGGAGGGACAGCGGTTCAGGGATCTGCCTGCCCAGACCAAGGTTTTAATCCTGAGACCTGGAATTTTCCAGTTCACAGCATTCTGCCTCCAGCTGCTTCTGCCTCCTTACCTAGTGGCGGGCGGGGGCCTGCCTGGGCCCCAAAGGAGCACAATGACTGGATGGACCCCGTCTGGGCACAGGCTCAGGCCCAGGGTTATTTTCCTGTCCTACATGCTCTCGGCCATCCTGGAGCCAGGGGCCTTCCTCCCCACCCACTCTCCCTAGTCTCTGACAATGACCCAGGTGTCCAAAAGGATCTGCTCCTGACAATAAGCAACATCCTCCTGCCAAATAATTATAATTCCAGCTGGGCTGTCTAGATCCCTGGTAACACATGTGTACTTGCGCAGCTGTGAATGGTGTGGGGCTTGTGCACTATTTTCCCTGACACCATGCCCTTGAGTGTCCTCCCAAGGACAGGCTGCCCTGGGACCTTGATCTGGCTTGAGCCTCTGATACAGCAAATGGGATGTCTTCGGTCTCCCCAGAACAAAACCCTGTGGACCTTGGCCCACTCTTGCCTGGCCCTTTGGCTGACAGTGAACACTCTTCCTGGCCACCCCAAACCTGAATCCCAGCTTCTCGCTTTTTCTAAAAGGGGAAGAAGTCATTCTGGGGTGTGTGAGGGGTTGGGGATTGAGCAATACCCCTCCCCCATTATCTCTGAACCCCAGTTCTCTCTGTGCCCCCCCCCGTGGGTTTTCAAGGAATTTGCCACTAGGGCTGAGAAGCCCCTCCCCACGGCAGTCTGGGCCATTCTGTGGTCACTCACACCACTGCTTGGACCCTGAGGGCTCTGGGCTGGCCTCCTCCATTGAAGGTCCTGCTGCTTGCTCTCACCCTGCCCCTTACGACATACAGCAGCCCCACCTTGCCTACATTTCAGCCCCACCCCGTCCACACCTCTGGCCCCTTAGCAGTCCCCACTGGCTCAGCTTTGTGCCCTACTTCTTGATGCCACCTCCGCCTATATGTTACCTAACCTGCAACCTGGTCAGATGTGTGGCCCTGGCCTCTCCTGAGCCAGCCCTCCTGAGAGCCCCCAAGGTGTGTGCACTCCTGCAAATGCTGCTGGACCCGGATTCCGCTCCCAGCCTTGGGGTAGCTCTGGGGCTGGAGGTGATGTTGGGAAAAGGGAACACAGGGTACCAGCTGGAAGAGGTGCTGGTGGGAGCTGCCACGTGGCCCCTGGGGACAGGGAGAGTGCAGGACAGAGATTACTGCAGGGTCCATTCTGTGGGTGGGTTTTTGTTCCTCCTGGCAGCACCTGGGAGGGTCATTTCCCTAGCCACTTCCCACCTCCATTTACTGGCACAGCCATAGTTCTGAGGCCACACCCATGAGGCACAGGCCTGTGAGGGGGAATCCAGGCTGGCAGGCACAGAGCCAGGGACACACCTGGGGTACCTGGGGCTGCTCTTCCACCAGGTCTTCTGAGGGGGTTGGCAGTCAGGGGAGACCCTGCTCTGCCAGGTTTCCACTGGGGACCCTTGGGCGGAGCATCTGTCTGAGCCTGAGGGTCACATCTGTAGGGCCATGGGCCTGGGCAGTGGAGTTCCTCCCTGGCTAGCCCAAGGATCCAAACTCATGGATCACAAACTCGAATGTCCACGGGGCCAAGCAAATATGGTGAGAGAGTCAAGCAGGCCAGATGGGGAACATTAGGGAATAGTGGGGACTGTGAAAAAACTGGAACACCAGTGCCCCATCTAAATGGTAGGCTGTTACTCAGCTGTAGCTGATGATAAAGAACCTTGTAGGAAAGCTGGTTTCATGTTAATGTGATTTTCAAAGAAAAGCTATGAGTCAAAATTTTCATATCAAATTCCTGGTTTTTAAATGTTAACAATCTCAAAAAAAATGTAAACTACCTTAAGGATCAAATAAAATATGTCTGAAGGCTAGATGTAGCCTGTGGGCTGCCAGTTTCTGAACTTTCTTTTCCAGTATAGTGTCTAATTGCCTGAGTTTAATTCTGGCTTTTGTACTTATTTGCTGTGTGATCTTCAGTGAGTTACTTAACATCTCTGTGCCCCAGTTTCCTCATCAGTAGAAGAGGAAAAAAAAAGCCTATCTTATAGAGTTGTTAGACATGCCCATAACATGCATTTTCTTCTTCCTCTTCTTCTTGTTCTAACTAGATCCTGCTTTACCTAAGGCCCTCATGTCCCAGGCTCTGAGTTCATACCCTCTGGAACTTTAGGCAAACCACTTCCCCTTTCTGGGTCTCTATATTTGTGCCTAAGAAGAAGACCAGCATCTTTCCAAAGAAGCTCTGAAATCTCTGCTCACCTTGGCAATGGCTTCCCATAAATCTGGGGCTCCCAGACACGGCTCCCTCTCACATGTCGGTGGAGTGTCTGGGAGGCTGTGGTGTGCGTATGTCTTCCTTACCTCCTGGGGCCTAAAACCACCCTTGCAGACCTATTCTTTGGGGTCATGGCTTTGCAGCTTCCCCACACTCTGCTTTAATTATGCAGGCAGCTCCAAGATTGGATCACACGCTGTTATCAACCATTCACCCCTTAATGGGGAAGATTTCCGAAGCTGGCTTATCATTCTATTGTGCAGAACTATTTTTCTGCACCCCTAGGAACTGTTTTTTCAATTGCTGCAATGAATGAGAGACCCATCTAGCTCCCCCGTATCAAGCACCAACTGCCAGCAACGCACTTTCAGAGTACTTTATGTAAATTATTTGTAATCCTCACTTCAACTCTGGCAGGTAGATGTTTTCTGTTTCTGTTTTACAGTGAGGAGTCTGAGGCTCTGAGTTTAAGTAACTCCTAGCCTATGGACACCAATGCAGTCTGGTCCAGTTCCAAACCCACACCAGGCTGCTTCACTCCTAACTGGACAAGACTTTCAGATCTTCAAGCGGGTCTCAGGCTCTAACGGCAGGGGAGGCGTGTCTGGCAGAGGAAGTGTTTTCTTGGGTTCAGGCAATGGCAGTGAAAAGGACATACCTGTTTGGATTCCATACCTGTTTCCAAACTCTCCTTCCCTGGTTGACTGACCTACAACAGCCCCTGAGATGCCAATTAAAAGTAAACGATCACTAATGTATAATATTCTGAGCTCTCATTCCTGGGTCTGCAGAGGGCATGAGAGCTCACATTTCATGTTCTCATCTTTCCCTCCTTCAGTCCTTTCCCAACTGTGTGTTGTAGTGAATAGTTTTCTCATTGCACACACGAAGAAACGGAGGCTTACACAGCTAGATCAAGGAGCCAGGACTCCAGCCCCGGCATTCTGTTTTCAAGGGCCAGTTCTTTTAGGGGTCAACACAGTTAAATCCTGAAGGGTTGGGATAGGGTAAAGAGGACCAGGGATTGCTTCACTGGCTAATTGAAAACAAAATAAACTAGAAAATATGTCTAAGAAGACTGGGTGGCAGGCAGGTGCTTGGACTAGGTGACCTTTTATGCATTCCCTGTCCCTGTCTCTGAGACACCTTGGGTTTTCCTGTTTCTCCACCACCAGGCCCAGGGCAGCCTCTCCACTTGCTTAAACCTTACCTGTCCATCAACCCCAAAGGCCCTTCTTCCTTCAACGAGTCTCCTGACTACCCCCAGGAAGGCTATGTCCTCCCTCTTCCAAGTGCCCTGAGGTTGGCACCAGCGTACCTTTTAGCCTACTTTGTTGGGAATACCGGCCTTGTCAGCCCTGCGAGGCTGTAATTTCCCAAGGGAAGGCCATGTGTGCAGCACACAGGTGAGATGTAGCACCCGGTACAGGCCTCACACGTGTAGGAGCTCCATTAGTGCCCACTGACGAGGAGGTGGGAAGTCACACTACCCTCAGCAGTGGGAAGGGTCAAAGGCACCAGTGACCCCAGAACGGTGGTCCAGGACAAAATGTTATAATGCCAAACAGCCTTTCTGCTTCCTATCCTGCCTCCCACCGGACAGAGCCACAGTGCCTGCAGTTGTGGGGGAGGGGTGGGAGCTGGAACCAGAGCTCATGCTCCATCCAGGAGATGGACCCACGCTGGCTGGGCTCAGCCTGCCATCTGCCCGGAGCCTCTCCTACTCCTTGGCCAGCTTCCCTGGTGTGGGGGATCCCTCAGCTGGGGAAGCTGTTATGGCTCCTCCCACAAAATCATGGCTAGAGCTGGTTCGTGAACAAATGAAAGCTGTGGGAGGTCAGCTGACTTGCCCGGAGCCTATGGCTGGGGAACCCATCTTTGGAGCCTGAGGCCAAGGTCCTTCCTCACTCTGTAGGCACTGGGAGGGGCATTGGCTCAGGCAGGTGACAGGTTCTCATCTCTCTGAGCAGGTCCAATGGCAGCTTTCAAGGTCGCCACGCCATATTCCTTGTATGTGTGTCCTGAGGGGCAGAACGTCACCCTCACCTGCAGAATCTTGGGCCCTGTGGCCAAAAGGCATGACGTGACCTTCTACAAGACATGGTACCGCAGCTCACGGGGCGAGGTGCAGGCCTGCTCGGATCGCCGGTCCATCCGCAATGCCACGTTCCAGGACCTCCACCTGCACCATGGTAGCCACCGGGCTGTCAATTCCAGCCAGGATCTGGCCCGGCACCACGGGCTAGAGTCAGTCTCTGACCACCATGGCAATTTCTCCATCACCATGTTCAACCTGACTGCCCTGGACAATGGCCTGTACTGTTGCCTCGTGGTAGAGGTCAGCCACCACCGCCCGGATCATAGTGTCCACGGAGCCATGGAGCTGCAGGTGGAGAGAGGTGAGGACTCCTAGAGGGGACAGCCTGGGGCTGGTGTCCCTGTGGAAATGGTGTATTGTGCCTGTCCGGAAGGGGAAGCAGAGAGGAGGACCGTGTGGAGTGTGGGGCTGTGTCTATGATGGTGTGCCTGTGTGTGACACTGCGCTGCAGGATGTGTGATGCTATACGGGTGGCAGTGGCACTCCAGGAGTATGTGTGTGAGATGGGGTGGCCGTAGTGTGTGGAGCCATAAGTCTGTCTGGTCAGCTTGGTATGATAGAGAGGGACAGTATACATGGTTCTGTCTGTGACGGTGGGACGTTTTAATGGGAGAGGGTGCAGGAACCTGAGCTGGGAGTGTGGTGGTTCCTGACAATACCACGACGTGAAATTTGACTTGGGGTGTGAGTTGGTGAATGGTTGAATGGCTGTTGGGGAATATGTATATTAGCGTGTCCAGGTAAGAGTGCAAGGGGTGGTGGACTGGACAGAGGTGTAGGCACGGGCAGGTATCCACATACTCCGGGGGTGACATGAGAATAGTCAGGGCACGCCTGGCTGTGTGGTGAGAACATGCCTCTGTGTGCATGTGTGTGCAGGTTCCACCTGGGCCAATGCTGCTAAGTGCACATGAGTAGCTGAGAAAGGAGAGGGGCACGCCAGCCTGGACAGCCTCAGTGGCCTCCTGGGCCTGACACCCACCTAATGGCCTGTCTCTTTGCTCCCACAGGCAGTGAAGCACCATCCAAGTGCATTGCGTATCCACCTTCCCTCAGGGAGAGTGAAAGTAAGGGACCATCCTCTTGACCCTTCTGGGCTCTCTATTCTCCTCTGTTCTCCTCAGACCCAGACCCCATCCTAAACTCTGACCTCATCACGCCAAGTCCATGGAACCCCCATTCCTCCTCCCTTTTGCTTCCTCCACCTGAGCCATTGGGCTGCAGCTCCCAGAAGTCCACACCCCTTCCAAGGCCCAACGCCTGGGAGAATGGACTCCCAGCGTCCCCCTGCTCCTGACCCCCTGGGTGGGCTGTACCCTGGCAGTGACCTGTGGCCAAGTGCCCCATGACAGGTCCTGGGTGCCATAGGCTGCTGCGCTTGTTTTCATTGCGCTCCCCTCCTGCCCACCAGTCCTCTGCCACATGGGAAAGTTGGAGGACTGTGGGGGTTCTCTTGGCTTGGATCAACTACTTAAACTACTTTCCTTATTCTGTGCATGGTGGAGGGAGGAGGGAGAGGCTCAAGAAGTAAACAGAACTACCTTTCCTGGAGCCCGTACTATGTGCCAGGCCCCGTGCTAAGTCCTTCTGAGTATTGGCATTTCAGTGGATTCTCAGAAGAGTCCTGGGAAGCAGGAACCGCCATCTTTACTTTACATACATGGAACCTAGAGAAGTGAGTTAACTTGCCCAAATTCACACAGCCAACAAAGGTAGCGCAGCTCGGATTGTGCCCACCTCACCTTCTTCCCAGCTCCGCGGAAGTGGGGAGGGGGCATGCAGTGCATTGGGTGGCAATCAGCCCCATGGTGTTTGCCCAGAGAAGTGCCCTCTGGGAGATGGGGGTGCGCACTCAGGGGCCAGGTGAAAATACCCAGCAGCTTGGAGACAGCAGGCAAAGGGGAGCTATCTTTGGAGTGCCCCACTCTTCTGAGAGGAGAGGGTCTTGGCTTCCATAGCCTTCCATCCATCAGTGTTTATTGGGCATCCTGCATGGACCAGCCCCTGCCCAGGCTCTGCAGATACATATGTGCAGATCCCCACCCCCCCCCCCCCGCCTCCCCCAGGAGCCCGAGTGTAAACGCCAAGCCAGGAATGGGAGCAGCTCAGTCACAGCCCCAGCCATACCCCAAAGGTTGCCGTGACTTTCTACTCAAACTACTCTTTTTTTGAACCAATAAGCAGACTCGCCAAGAACAAAAATGAGAACCCACGTTTTGGTCTGAGCCAGGCCCACATGGAACTACGAAACTCTCTGGTTCAAGCCCTTCTCCCTGCACACCGCAGAGCTCACATGTCACTCAGCACCAAGCCACTGCCGTCCTCACTTCCTCCACCAGCGACTCCCTGGTGAGGGTGGAGAGGGGCCTCTGAGCAGCGCCTTCCTTCCTTCCCACGCAGCAGTCTCTCGACTGCATGCACACGCGTGCCTGTGTACCGGCCAGGGCGAGCTGCACCTGGCAGTGCACTTGGGTGTTCACTTCCCCATGGCTCCTTCCACTCTGAGCACCCCCCAGTCCCACTTCTTTCTCCTGCACAGCTCCCTTAGAGCAGTCACTTCTGCCACTGCCCTCACTTCACAGGTGGGGACACTGAGGTTCAGGCAGGTGAAGGGGACATGCTCCCAGTCTCTCAGACCCAGAGCCAAGGGGAGACGCCAGAGGACTCCTGCCTGAGTGCTGGGCTGTCCTCCCCTCTGTCAATACTGATTTTCTGAAAATTAGTTGTATGAGTTAAATCTTGGGGACAGAGACAGGAGATGCCAGAGGCAACGATGCTAGAGAAAGCAGGTACACAATGGAGGAAGCAGAAATTTTGTTCGTTTTTCTCTATCTAGACTCGAGAAAAGCAGCTGCCAGAATTAAGAGAACAGAAGTCACCTGGGAAATCTTAGTAGCCTGGCTGATAAGGGCCCAAGGGTGAGGCAGAACCTTGAACTTGACTGACAAAAATGGGTCAGGCTTCCTTTGCTGGGCACTTCTGCTCTCAGGTTTTAACATTTCCTTCCTCTCTAATTCATGGGGATGTGCAGCCTCTCGGAGCCTTGTTTCCCAGAACTACTGTCCACAGTGAATTGGCTCCCTGAGGGACAAAGGGACATGCTTGCTTCTGTCCCAGCTGTTGGGGGCAGGGGGATGGCCTCAATGATTTCTGGTGTCCTCCTCTAATCCCCTCCCGGACTCTTGGTTCTGAAGGTCTGGAGACCACAGCTGTGGTGGAGACTTGGCGCTATGGCGGGCGTCGTCTCAGATGGGAAGTAACCCAGCTCTAGTTGTGGGTGGTGTGTGGGGGTTTTAGGTAGCATGTCCATTCTCTGGGTACCATGTGTGCACTGAGAAATGGGAGCAAGTGTGATCCTTTCCTACTAACAGTGGGTGGCAGGGCAGGGGGCCGCAAATCAGTGTTATTTAAGGAGCTGATTCAGGGATTAAAAACTCAAATGCGCCCAGGGCCAGGGAGCCGATGAATAATATAGTAGGGAGGGATGGAGACTGTGGCTAACACCCCGCTGCCAATCTATAAGTGCAGTTCCAACTGCTGCACGCCAGGAGGGGGGCCCAGGGTTGCCAGAGCCACTACATTTTCAAGCAAACTTATAACAGAAGTCCAGATTTTACGTGAACTCTCAATTTCACATGTTGAGTCCATGCTAGTGAAAGGCAGTCTGGTGAAGTGGTGAAGTGCACAGACCCTGAAAGCAGCCAAGTTGCTTAACCCCTCTGGGCCTTAGTTTTCTCATCTGTAAAACAGAGATGATTATGATTGTACTTATTGTCCAGGTTGTTATGAGGCTGAAATGAAGTTCTAAGAGTAACGCGCTAAGCACCAGGCCTGTCACAGAGTTAAGTGCTGTGTTCAATGCTGGCTATTGTTACTTGGAATGCAGACGTCTAGGCCTGGCTTCCCCTGTGCCGAGGCAGGCTGACAAGTGGATAGCGGCCGACAGTGGACATGTAGCCGTTTCCTAACGATTTAGAAACATTTTCCAGATGACCCAGGTGCTCGGTGGGCCTTAGGGCTGGCCTCTGGGTTCTGCCCTCCACACGTCACTCACCTTTGGAAAGGTCCTCGTCCCCAGTCTCTCTAAGACAGATGCCTTGCTATCTGATCAGCTGATGCTACTTTCAGCCAAGAAGCTGTTGGGTTTTTCCTCCTCTAACTGTGGCCCTAGCCTCCTCATGTTCTCTTTGGGAAGCAGGAGGGGAGTTGGCCTGTGAAATCATCTGAAAGCCCAAGTCAGCCTGAGGTAGGGGGAGGTGACAACAGAGGGGTGAGACTGAGGAAGTGTAGCCCCAGGAGCCCAGGTTGCTGAGGGTCTGTGGTTTTTCACCCCGAACCCAGGAAAAGGGGCTGGGCAGCCATCTCCCCTCCCCTTAAAGAAACCTCCCTGCCCCCCAACACAGCAGGCTGTTTTGGGTTGCTTTTTATCCATCCTGCTCCCTGGGGAACCACACAGCCCAGTTGAATTCCCTCATGCACATATACCCACTGGCAGGCCTGGGACGAAGACTCTCTGAGCGGTGTGGCCCTCCCCCATCCCATCCTGCTCTGTAAGGGCCTGGCACAGTCCTTGGTGATAGCCGGGCCACTGCCTCTGCCAGTGCCTGATTACCTTCCCAGGATGAGCCTGGCTCTGGATGGCTGCCAAGCAGGATACCCCCACCCTCTACCTCCCAGGTACTGGGTATGCTTATAGGGAGGGGTGGAGGGCTCTGGTAGGGCTGGGCTCTGCAGAGGAGCCCATGGTTTCAGAGGGCACTTGGGGCCACAGAGCTGTCCCCAAATCCCTGCTTCCCCATCACCCCCCATTCCAGCATTAACTCTCAGCCCAGGTTGTAAGGAAATCAAGTCCTGATTCCCTGGAGGTGGGGACAGGAGTCAGACTGGGAGGTAGGGCCAACAGGAAACCGGGATTAGTGACCACCTGACTAATCTCATCAAAAGTTGCTTAGTATCCATCCAGAGAAGACCTGCTTTGAATCCTTTGCAGCCCGCTTCTCTGATAGTGCCCACAATAGGGGCCCATGACAGGGTTTAGAAATACTTAAATGTCTGAATTATAGAATGTTTTTACTTTCAATATTCCACATCAAAAATGCAGCCTTGCTAAGATCTGCGGGGGAGCCTGCTTGATTGAATGTGAAGTAGAGCTTGCTTTGTAATTAGCATAGCAACTGTTCCTGCACCAGTGGATACGTCTGCGTGCCTGAAAACAGTTTGTTCTCTTTTGTGGTGTGAACCAACCCCCTGAAAGCTTGTTTACACTATCGGTTTGTTTAGCAATACAATGAGACGAGAACAGCCCTTATTCCAAATAAGCAGTGGCAAGGCAACCTCAAGACCACAGCACATCCACCTTCCTAAAGCTCCCCAGGGCCAAGCTGACACTGTGACACAATACGCCCATCTTTTGGGAAGGGCTAAAATTGGGAAGGAAATGCGTTTATGCTGCTTGTGGTTCTACCCATGAGCCTGTTCCAGTTAAACTCCTAGAGTCAGCAGACGGACAGAAATAAAGCCAGCTTCTCACACTGCTGGTGGGATCACGAAGCGAACGGGACAACCTTTTCCGAGGGCAGTTTAGCAATAGATGAAAGTGCACGTACGCTTTGGCTCAGCGCCCTCACTGCTAGAAATTTATGGGCAGGTATTTTGCCTGGGTGAGCGAAGATGCACACACAAGGAGTTCCCTGCTACGTTATTAGTTACGTTGAAGTATGAGAGCAACCTGCATGTCCTCCAAGAGGAGGCTGTTTCAATAAATTTTGGGTGAGCCACGTGATAAAGCCCTGGGCAGAATGAGATAGATCTCTGTGCCCATACACAGAGATGTCCAAGCTACGCTAAGTGGGAAAAGCAATTGTCACATGAAAAGCATATCATATACCGGGGTGCCAAAAATATGTATACACATGACTTGTTATCGGTACATTTTATCTTTTGTTTTCAGTATATACTGAGTGTTACAATATGAATACAGTTTTTTTCCTTTCTTAAAATGTGCATACATTTTTGGGGCACCTTTTGTATATGCTGTATATGCAGGGGACATATCTAGACCATACACAAGAAAACTACGGACACTGATTATCTATTTGGAGGGGGCGTGGGTAGTGGAGGAGTAAAATGTATCTTTTAACTTATACATTTTTTTTTTTTTTGGAATTGAGAAAGTTTAAAATTTTAAAATGTTGGAGGTGGATTCACATTTCTCTAGTTCTTATTTCATATGTATGAAGTCACTTTCATAGGCTCCGCCCCAGAGCTAAAGGGTCACTTTAGAGATGAATAGGGTTTTTCATTCATTTGTTATTTTTTTTATTGTAGTAAAACATAAACTTTGCCATTTTAACCACTTTTAAGTGTACGATTCAGTGGAATTAATTACCCTCACAAGGTTGTGCAACCATCACCACTAGCTATTTCCAAAAGGTTTTCATCGCTTGGGCTCCTTTTGACCTTGAACTCTGTGGTGTAAAGTCTGTGAAGGGCCTGCTCTCCCTTTTTAGGGAACAACCTACAGCCCAGGGCAGTTGAGCTGTCCCTGGTGGGTTGGATGATGATGACCCTCAGCTGTAAGTGCCTGGCTTCATTTCTGTGTGCTCTGGGCCCACTTGGGGAGGAGATATGGGTCTCTCTTTGAAAGGGGTCCCCTAGACCATTGTGCCTCTGAAGGTCATTGAAGGTTTGGCTGAGAGGCCTGGGAAATGGTAGCTCCCCCTGCTGCCTGGCCTTCCCTCTCTGGGCCTCAGTTTCCCCTCAGAAGGAACAGTGAGAATGGGACCTCACCTTGGCTGCCTTTCTGCCCTTTCAGACATCACGGCTGCCGCCCTGGCTACTGGCGCCTGCATCGTCGGCATCCTCTGCCTTCCCCTCATCCTGCTCCTGGTCTATAAGCAAAGGCAGGTGTCCTCCAACCGCCGTGAGTATCCCTGGCCTCCTGGGATGGGTGAGGGGTGTGGGTCACCTGTCCCAGTGCCAGCTCAGCCCCTGGGTTTAGCAGGGTCCTCTCTGTGCCAGAGATAGGAGCTAATGTAGTCCCAGCATGGAGCTGAGCTCAGTGGCAGAGAGGAGGGGACCCAGGCATGCCATTTCCAGGGCCTGAATACCCACAAGCCCCAAGCAATGCTGGCTTGGCACTCAATAAATATATGTTGATGAATGAATAATCATACGGAGCAGTTCAAATTGGTTTATAAAAATGCTGCCACTCAGAGTTCCTTTGGGGACCTGCTTTAATGCATGGATTGTAATTAGCATAGCAATCGTTGGGACAAAAATGACCTTTGGATTATCAGAACTGGAAGGGATCTTGGAAATAAGTTAGTTTAATTCTTTCCTTTTGCAGCTGAGAAAGCTGACATCTACGGGGTTAAATAACTAACCAAATGTTACTCAGTAAGTGGCAGAGCTGGCACTCAAACTCAGAGCTTTCAACTCATGCTTTTTCCAGGGAATATAATCCCATTATATAATAAAAACACTTATTAGTCTAAGCATCATAGCCAACAACCCCTTCACTATCAAGGTTGTTGTGCCAGGTACCATACCAAGCTTGTTAGATACATTCTCTCACTTATTCCTCATAATGACTCTAAAAGTTTGATCCTATCATTGTCCCCATTTTACAGCTGAGCAAACCGAGGTCTAGAGAGGTTAAAGAATGCACTTAAGGAACTGCACAGCAAGTTAAGTGATGGAGCCAGGGTTCAAGTCAGGGCCACGAACACCTTTACACACTACTCTGCAGGTGATAATGCCCTTTGCCCTTCCTCGGACCCCACCCATAAGCCGGTGGAGTCTCCCAAGAGCAAGGGAGTGGGGAGTCCTCTGCCCCTGACCCTTGCATTGCCTCCCCCTGCCTCTTCCCCTCTGCCCTGCAGCAGAAAGGTAAAGAGGGAGGACTGCTCTATCAAGGCTTTTAGCTCACACCTGGTTTCCTTTAGCTGGTCCTTAATAACTTGCACCCCTCTTTCCTGTGGGCCCAATCTGGAACTCTGCAGTGGGTCACTCAGGCTGTGGCCACCTCTCCCTTACTCTCAGGACTCCCATATATCTCTCACAAAACCCACCACAGCCTATCTACAAAGTACCCCGAGGTTGGGGGTGGGGTGGAGGGGCAGGTAAAGGGGTTGGAGCAGAAAGAGGAAACTAGGGGCTCCAGCAGGAAGAAAAATCACTGCAGAACTGCTATCAGTTCTTGCTCATCCGTGTAGCATTTTCTACGGAGGTGGGGATGGGACGAGGAGGGAGACAGGTTCAGCTAGGCTTGGCACCCAGGTTTTAAAGAGGTGCCTTCTGTCCCCCTTACTCCAGACCACAGTGCTGCCTCCATCAGGGAACAGGAAATGGAACTCAAATGCCAAGCAAAGGGTGGTGGAAAGGGTTAAGGGGGCTGTTGTTCCTGCTTTTGCTGCCTCGCAGCCTTCCTCACAGGGTACCCAGAGGCTGGTCCAGGGCTCTTGCCCATGTCCCAGGCTGGAGAAAGGAAAATCATAGAGGATGTCCCCAGGCCAGAGCACTGTGGGGCGGGAGCACTGTGGGGTGTCCTGAGGACACGGGGAAACTGGGGTCAGCCTCCAGCATCTCCTACTCCATGTACTGGGACACCTGAATTCTGAGGGCTTCCCAGACGAGGGCCGAGGGAGGGACCGAGGAACTGGATGCTGAAGAACTGGACCGAAAGAGGGAGCAAGTGGGTACAGTGGGCCCGCTGGGATGTGCTGTGATCAATGCTGAACATCCTCTGAAACGCTAAACAAACCCCGGTCCTGTGATGGGGCCACTTCATAGTGCCTTACCTCCACAGTAAATATGCGGTAACAGGTGTCAATAATTTATCTTCTAATAAAGAATTTTTGAGGCCAGTCCCTTCATCCTCTCCAAAAAAAAAAGAAAAGAAAAGAAGAAATGAACTGTATGTTGAGGACTTTAGAGACAGAGAAGAAATGCCAGCCAGAGGGGACGATGCTAGAGAAACCTGGTGTGAAATGGAGAGGGTGTGGAGATTTGGGCCCTCTCTAGAGAGGCAGCTGCTGGAGTTAAGGGAACAGAAGCCACCTGGGAAATGCCAGGAGTCTGGCCATAGGACAGAGGCGGAGTGGCCTGAAGCCTGGTGCCGAGGGCGCGCTCAGGAGTGAGCCCCACTTGGGGAAAAAAGAAAGAGAAAGGGTGAGAAGCAAGGAGGAAGGCAGTTTGCTGCAGAGGCCAATAGGTGTGGAAACCTGTCCAGTATGAGATGGAAACTGGTGTCCCCAGCTGCAAAATGGGACCACCTGTCCTTCCCCAATGGGTGGAGGAGAAGCTGAGCTGAGGGACCGTAGAGCACACATACCAAGCCTGCTGCCCTGGAGTCCTCGGTAGACAGTGGCCATGAATCCAATTCCGCAGAGATTTCAGGAACTTCTGTGCAACTTCCCCGTGTTCTGTTGTTGTGCCCCTCCCCCACCATCTGTTTCCCCATATTAATCAACAGTAAAGCTCTTAAAATGAGAAGGATCTGTAGGAGTACATGGGAGCTGCAAGAAAGAGGGAAGTTAGGGCCACTGAATTTGGTTGGTGTTCAGTTTTGGGGGTGGGGAACCCCCAGAAGTGGGGCAGGTGGCAGCAGCTTGGATGAGAAACAGAAAGTAGTGGAATGGCTGAGAAGTGATGGGGTCTCAGAACCTCTAAGAGATATCACCTCTGAAGCCACCCTATTACGCAAAACGGAGGATGGGACAGAGAGGCCCAGGAACCCTCTAAGCAGGAACTGACCTTGCAACATTTCCCTGCAGCAAATCATGGCTGAAAACCAGACCATGGCAAATGTCCAAACAGGAAACAGCAAATTCAGGAGCCAGGCCTTACTTACGTTGATATTAAATCCTGAAGGTCTAACACCGCCTAAGTCAAGCCATAGGAGAAAGTATTGTGTGCCTTTGGTCTCCTGGTGACAAATATCCTACACACGTGTAAAATGCAGCCCAAGTTTCATTTCTCACTGGTCAAAGTGGCCACTCACTGAGGCCTCGCCTGCTGGATAAAACACACAGAGGGCTGCTGAACTGGCTTCCCGAGTGAACAGGCGTGGGATCTAGGGCTGAGCACAGCCCTGCTTGGGCTTGCTCCTGTTCCCCCAGGGGCATCTGCCTGCTGGGGCAGGGATGCTGTCTGGGGCAGCCTTCTCTCCTTGACCAGCTTCTCTGTCTGTCCCTAGGTGCCCAGGAGCTGGTGCGGATGGACAGGTAAGGCCCATGGAGACCTTTCAAGAAAACTTCCCTCACCTCCCGGCCCCAACCCACAGCTTGACTACCAGGGCTCGTGGCTCGGTACGGCAATGTCTACACCCAAACTGGCTGGAGTTAATGCAGAAGTGGGGAGGGGTAACTTTTTAGCCACGACAGACAGACTGACTCTCCCCGCTTCAACATGACCCTTCCTCCTCTCTTACCTGGTAACAGGTTAGACCACAACAGGGGGCAGAACAGACATGGCCTACCTGGTCTGCCCTGGGCCAGCTGTCAGGAAGGAGATATTTCTGTGCACAGGGCCCCTATTTAGCTGCCAGCACAGCTGGTTAGAAGAGTATCTGCCATCTGCCACTGAGGCCTACACATCTGTGCCTGCCAGTTGGCTGTTCTCCCTGCACCCCTCACCTGGCAGGCTGAGCGCCTGTGCTTCTTGGATAAGCCATGCGCCCATCTTCAGGCCTTAGTGGCCAGTGGGCAGAGGTGGGGGAGGGGGAGGAAGCCGCTGGGCTGGGGCCGACACTGAAACATGCAAAGGAGGCCAGCACACCTAGAGCTGTGGATCCTCCCCACGGCACTCCAAGGGGAAAGCCGTCAGGCCACTGCAGGCCACAAGGGCAGAGGCTGACTCCGTGCATAGCCGGGCAGCAAGTTGGGGATGGAGTGGCTGGGGGGAGGTGCTGGGCAGGAAGCTGGCACGGAGCCTGGCACAGAGGGCGTGCTCAGGAATAAGCCACATTCAGGAACTGGCCCTGGTGCCTGCAACACCAAATCCTCTGGGTGTATGAAAGGGATGATTTTCAAGACAGGTCCAAAGAAGTCCTGCTACAATAGAATCTCAGAGTTAGAGGGGAGAAGGGAAGAAAAGAGAACCTCCCTTCAGCTCAGGACCAGCTGTGGGGACATTCAATCCTAATGCCATGGACTCTACTGACCAAAAAGAAACTTGTCCCCAGGTTTCTGAGGCTAGTGTCCTGGAAATGCTATTGACCTTGGACATCCTGGCAGGGCCCAGGGTAAATGGTCAGACCACGGGGCAGAGCTGGGGTCAGATGCCCTCAGCTCAGGGCAGGTGGGAGAGTGCAGTTCATGGCTTTTTCCCTTTGGCCCCAGATCCTGGCTGTTGAGGCCTGGAGTGGGAAGGCAGGTGAGGGGAAGGGGGCAGAGAAGCGGGGGGAGGGGAGCGAAGAGAGCAGAGGCCCCAAACCCGGGCAGCACAGATGACCTTTGGATCTGATTCTCTGGCAGCAATGCTCAAGGAATTGAAAACCCTGGCTTCGAGGCCTCTCCGTCCACTCTGGGGGTGACAGAGGCCAAGCCGAAGCCCGCCTTGTCCTACATGGCCCAGCGGCAGCCTTCTGAGTCTGGCCGGCACCTGCTCTCCGAGCCCAGCACACCTCTGTCTCCACCAGGCCCCGGGGATGTCTTCTTCCCATCCCTAGGTGAGTGCTCCCCAACCTGCGAGGCATGACCTCCTGTTAGCCTGCAGGGTACTGGCCTCGTTCCCCCGCCCCGTCCCTAGGAGCCCTCACAGACTTCTGGTGTGGGGTTGGAGCCCCTACTCACTCTGATTCTCCTTTCTTTTGCAGACCCTGTCCCTGACTCTCCAAACCCTGAGGCTGTCTAGACCAGCTGGGGGCCAGTGGGCAGCGGTGGCTGGGCCCGGGGCACGTGCGTTTGAGCCAGGCTGGTACTCTGAGTGGTCCCTCGGCCTCGGCTCTGGCTTCCTCCCTTCCGCTCCACGCCCAGACTCTTTGAGATAAACCCCTGGTGACCAGACTCTCAGCCTCTCTGGATGCCACATGACAGACGGAAGAAGATGTTGGATCACTCAGCCTGTTTCAAGGAAGGTGGGGTGCTGGGATCCCACCCCAGAGACCTGAAATTCACCAGCTACAGATGCCAAATGACCTACTTCCTAGAAGTCCCAGAATTTCCAGCTCTGTGACAGCCTCTCTGCCTAGGACATGAGCCCTGGAACTTGACAGTATAGAGGGGACAAGATGGGCACTGAGCAGAGCCCCCAGTGCCACCCTCCCAGGAAGGAGACACACAACTTGATGTGGAAAGATTCTTCCGCACTGTGGTGGACCAGGCTTCCCCATCTCACCTGAGGCTGCTCATCTGTCAACTCTTTGTAAGCATGGGGCTCTGGGACGGGGCCTGCCCCAGGCGTAGGAGCCTTCCCCAGCAGCCTCCTACCAGCAACCTCTTTTAGGAGCTGTCAACAGGTGAAGCCAATCTGGGGCTCCCAGTGCCTGCACTCTGGCCCCCAGAGCTCTCTGGTGAGAGGCCCGAAAACAGGAAGTACACATTGGAGCACCGTGGCCATCGTGAGCCAACCGACATGTTGGGCAATAGAGGCCAGGCCAGAGATTGCATTGCCCACCACAGGCAGGGGTGAGGGAGAGCTGGGGGGCCTGCTGGGAAGGGGCACGGAGAGGGCTCCGTTTCCGCTGCCTTCCCCATCGCCCTCCTCCACTTAGCATGGTCCATAGAGAGGGTGACCACATAATGTGTTGACCAAACTGTGACACTTTTGAGCATGAAGAGGGGGGTGCTATTAAAAACGAAGTGGGCAACATGTGGCAGCCCTGTGGATGGATTGTAAGAGCCGGGTTTAAATTCCTCCTCTGCTTCTGAGGTGCCCGAGGCCCAGGGAGCCCCTCCCCTCCCTTGGTTTCTGTTCCATTCAATCCGCGGAGTCTTCACTGCAGAGTGACCCTGTCAGATGGCAGAGCAGGGCATGTCCACAGAAGGGTTTGTGTCCCCTCTGCTCTGCACCCTCTGTTCCCATCTCCCTCTTCAGGGAGTGATCCAGGTTTATTTTTATACACATGTACGGGGGTGGGGAGGTCCTTCGTGGAATTTCGGTGAAAGGGCTTTAAAGCATGGAGAGGAGTGGGGTGGAAACAGGGTTGGTGGGGCCTAAGAGGACAGGGGAGAGTCTGGGCTGGGCAGGAGCCCGGGACACTGTGGAGGATATAGTTTCCACTGGGCATTCATCTGCCGGCAGCCTGCACTGGCTCTGCTGAGCTGGGCCTGGGTGCTGGGAACCAGGTCTTCAGTCCAGGATAAGGGCCCCCCAGGTAGGGAGAAGCCCACCAGATCGCTTGGCCGGGGGATGGAAGTGGGGGCTGGAAGAAAGGAGCAGCTCTAGGCTCTCAGCTGCCATGAGCCCCCAGGCCTGTGGCTGGAACCAAGGAGCCCCCTGGATGCAAAGCTCCCTTGTCAGGCCCAGGGGCATGGGCCAATGTGGGCATCCTGCTGTGCCTGGAGGTCTTGAGGAGGGGACGAGCATGGACCTTGAGATGACACTGACACCACCAGTGGCCAGAACACCAAAGCCCTGGCTCCTGCCTTGTCCCTGGGTGTCTCCTCTTCTATTCCATCTGCTGCCCTGTGCCAGTTGCCACAGAAAGAGGGTGCTGTTTTCACAGCTTGTGGGGGCCCACGGGGCAGGGATGGGTAGGGTGACACCTGTTGCAGGCAGGGCCAGGCTACCTCGAGAGTTGGACAAGCCCACAGAGCAGCCTCCCTGTCTCCTAGCTCAGAAAGAGTGCTCCTTCCCTCCAGGGGGCTGGGCTGGCCCGCACTCAGCTTCTGACCTCGAGGCAGACACAACTTCTAAGAACTTGGCAGCCAGACCCCCAGTAGTGACTGCCGCTGCTGCGTGGCGGGAGGGAAGAGGCCCCAGAGCAGAAAGCCACCACACTTCCTCCCTAGCTTCCTCCTGCATGGTCTCTTCTTTGGACCCTTGCGGGCGAATGCAGCTCAGCTTCGTGGTTTCCTGTTTTCAGTGAAATTTACTCTGAGTCCCAGGCTCCATCTTCATCCATGACAACACACCCCGCCCCCAGCAGCCCTAAAGGCTCCCTCCCTGCTCTGCCTGGGGGCGGGGAGTGGTGGAGGCAGGCACTGGAACAGCCCTGTGCTTGCCCCTGGGGCAGTGGTGCTTCTGCAGATGACAGCACTGGTGGCCGGTCCCTAGGGCCCTGGCTCAGCACCTGTAGGCTGAGGTGCATGGAACAGAATAGAGGAGTGGGAACATGGTGTCTGCCTCCCAGGGGGCTGGGAGTAGTAGCCCGGGGCCTGCACAAAGTCAGCTGCTGAGCATGGTGGGATTGAGGCAGGAGGCTCATGAATCATAGCACTGTCTGAGGCCCTGGGAAGGCAATCTAGGCTTTGGGCACTAAGTCATCGTTCAGAGATGTATCAGGAATTATGGGGCCTGTAACCCATCTCCCAACGTTCACATTTAATAATGACTTCCTGCCTCTATCCCCTCCAAGGGAACAGAATTGACACTCCCTGAAAATATGCCATAGAGGCCACTGGAGATGTTGCTGTTGGGTCAGGCTGGCCCTGCCAGGGTCTGTGGTGATGGACACTGGGGTAAGCATGTAAGAACTGACAGGGCCTGCTTCTCAAAAGACCAGCCCTGGGGCTGCCCTCTCTCCTGCCTGGCCAGAGCTCCGTCCTACACACAGTAGCCCGGGGCGGGGGTGGGGTGGGGGGGTTGAGGCATTGCCTTGTTTAGGGAGTAATCTGTGGTGGGGCTGGGGGCTGGGGGCTGCAGAGGTCCTGTCACCCTCTACCCACATTGGGCACTGCAAGGCTGGCCTGACTGCTGGGGCTGGGCTAAGATTTGCTCAGGGAACCTAAAGGGAACAGCAATAGGCAGAAAGAGGAACTGGGGTTGCCAGCCAGAATGCTGGGTGCAAAGGCCCCTTGAGAAGCAGACAGACACAACCCAGCTGAGAGTCTGTCCTCGCCCACAGAGGGCATTAACTGTCTAGCTCTTTCACTGTACCTGCTTTGCATTGTTGCCTTTCTTTCCTGCATGGATGCTGGGGGTTAGGGTTAGGATTAGGGCATGAGTTCCAGGAGGGCGGGGGTCCAATAACAGCTTGCCCTTTGAACTTGGCAAACTGAAGCATAGCCACTGGGTGAGGGGCTGAGCTCAGATGCCAGAATTCTGTTTGCTGGACCACTCAC
Organism: Aselliscus stoliczkanus; assembly: GCA_033961575.1. Lineage (NCBI taxonomy): Eukaryota > Metazoa > Chordata > Mammalia > Chiroptera > Hipposideridae > Aselliscus > Aselliscus stoliczkanus. The sequence goes on from CM066729.1 coordinate 135,234,645, forward strand.
AATTGGCAGAGCTGCCTCCAACTCTCCACCAGCTCCAGTTTCCCAACAGCTTTGTCAGGGCCTGGTGGGGTCTCATCCACAGCAATAATTTCCCTGAGCTTGTGCAGGCCTGGGGAAAGAGGTTTCCTTTTGTTCTGCAGCTCTGATCTATTGGCATGGCTTCCTGGAATACATGTTGAGAGGGATTCTGAAGCCTCAGCATAGCTTCACGAGAAAGTGCTGACATCGGCTAGCAATGTCTACCTTGGGCATAGGCTAGAGAAGTGGCAGTATGTGTGCCACATGTTTCCCTTTTCTGGTTTAATACCCTGTGCTTTCCAAAACACTTTCACATGTGTTTACTTCTTTGACTTCCCCACTCTCCGACTAGAAAACCCTGGGAGGCCTTATGGTCCCCATTTAATGCACTGGGAAACAAGTTTCAAAAGGTTTGTGTCTTGTCACCACAAGCGAATGAGGAACTGGGACTAAAGCCTGGATCTCCTGCCTCCTAGGCCTAGCTCCTTACTCCTCATTGAATTGAATGGCATTACAGGCCAGGACTTGGACTTGCTTACAGTCTATATACCAGGGCCCGGGGAGATGAACCTGTGCCCCCATGCCCATGGCTCCCCTCCTTCCACATCAGTTCTTGCCACTTCCCTTTCTTCCTGGCAACTCTGAAGCCACAGGACTCCTGGTCTGTGTGATGGCCCGTGCACCCTACTTGCTGCAGCCGCGGATGGGGAAGGGGGAAACTTTCAGTTAACTGCAGAGCCCGAGGTCCCTTGGAGGAGCTGAGCCAGTGGCATGTGTGGCATTTGAGCAGCTGCAGAACATCCCTCAAGGAGCAAGGCTAAGGGAAGGGTCTGAATTTAATTGTGCTGGGCCAGAGGAGGCTGGCATGCTTGATGAGCAGCATAGGGAAGGGGCCAGGCTGGGGTTTCCTGAGCTTGAGCCAAGGGAAGCAGGCTTCCAAACAGCAGCAGGGTCCAAGTTTAATAAACAGAAGAGCCCTAGGCCTAAAGATATGAGGTGACCTGCCAAGAACAGTGTCCCCAGCTCACAGACCTTCATAGGGTTATCGCTGGCAATTCTTGTATGAGAAGTAGGTAGATTTTCTGTCCTTCCTGGACAGGTGACTTCCGCAGGTCCCCACCAGCCTGAGAAGCCAGGGCTGGTTATGTGGGATTGTCTAACCTGCTGGCTGTGATTTGTGTGGCAGGAAGGCCTGGTCAGGCCCTCCCTCTCCCCATCCCCCTGCCAAGGTGCCTCTGTGGCTGGGGCTCAGCTTCTGACCTCCCAATTGCCTTCCGTCCTCCCTCCCGCCCGCCCGGTCCTTCCTCTTGCAGGGGCCTCCCTGGCGGCCACTTAGATCCCTCCCCAAAGCCTGGCCTCCCTTCCTGTGGCCTGCAGCAAGCCAGATGGCTGAGGCTGTACAATGACGTCCCTTGGCTGGGCAGCACACCATTGTATGACAGGCCTGGATGCCCCTTGCAGCACAGTGGATCTGAGCTCTGGGTGATATGGGCCTGAGAGCTGGGTGGGGATGGCCTAGGTTGTCTGCAGGAATGTCTGGCTCTCAGGGAACTTGGTGGGGGCAGCAGGGAGGGGCGGAGTGGGGTTCCAGGGAGAAAAGAAGAGATGCAAGGGCTCAGATACAACATTTCTCATGGTTTTGGGGAGGTTCTTGGTAGCCTAATCCTAAGCCCCTTACTTAGAGAGCCTCATCCTTTAAGACGTGGATGCAAATGATGCCTTGTCCAGAAAACATCCCCTGGCTCCTGGTTCTGTGCTCCTAGCACTCCATCACATCACAGAGTGTCAGCTCTCTGTTACACATCCATTTCCCCCACTAGACTGTAGGCTCCTTAAGGGCAGAACCGTGTCAAACTCATCTCTGATTCCTAGCCTCTAGCACAGGCCTGGCATGTAGTTAGAACTGAATGAATGAAAGAATGAATGAATGAATGAATGAATGAACGAATGAGTGACTCAGTGAAGGCTGGCTTGAACCAGGTAGATAGTTGCAGGTGGGTGTGTAGCTCTGCTGGGCATCTTTGGACAGACATGTTCAGGGTGGCACCCGCCCTCCTCACAACATTGGACCCTGGTGACCTTTCCTGGAACCCAAGGATGGCTGGGCCGATGCTGTCAGGGCTCTGGCCGGTCCAGGAGGGGCTGGGATGATCCTATTTCCTTAAACACTCATCCAGTGAAATCTGCCCAATAGTAGACAAGGGCCCTCCTCTGGTCACCTCTGGGTGGGCCCTCAGTTTGTGCTTAGGGACACCCGTGAACCTGGGGGGTTCACTGTCCAGAGGTGACAGTCTGGTCCGTGGAAGCAAATCTCCGTCCAATGCTCCTTGGAAGCAAATGCCAATCTTGACCAGGCGCTGGCTCAGAGCCCTAGCTTGCCAGCTCTGCCCCATCCTCACCCTGGCTTGGCAGGCCAGGAGGGAGTGGAAGAAGTGCTTGAGAAAGTAGTGGGACCAGCCCTTGGGACATGCCCGAGACAGAATATCGAGGGGACGATCTGGAGAGATGCTCTTGGCTCTGAATGATGCCATGAGTCTGAACTACCTGAGGCTCCCCAAATCCACCCCTGATTATCGCTTGTTCTTAGACCTTTGTTCAGGCTGATCCCCAGGGCCAGAATATGATCCCCCCCTTTACTGTGTTAACTATGACTGACTGACAAGACAGCCCAGATGTCACCTCCTCTAGGAAGCCTTCGCCAAACCCTTCTCAATGCTCCTCAGTGCCCCCTCTGCACCTTGGCCCCCAGACATGGATGCCCTCCTTGCCTCACTTACTCAGCTACATTTCCCTGTGGCAGGGACCATGGTGCCTTCATCTCTGTATCTCTGGTGCCTGGCACACAGTGGGCATTTGGGGAACACTGGCTGAATGAATGAATAAATAAACGATGAATGAATAAACTATTCTGAGGTGGTCACTGCAGTTCTCCGCTGTGGTGTCCCCTACAAAAATCAAATCAAAGACCTTCCGCAGCTTGAAGGAACAGAAAAACAAACTGAAGGGAGGGCTGGCCGAGTGGTGCAGTGGTTAAGCGCTGGCTTGGGAAGCCAGCAGCCCTGGTTCAGGTCCCACATATGAGGGCCAGTGACATTGCCCTCTAAAAAGACAAAAAAAAAAAAAAATTGAAGGGATACATTTTTTTGGACTTAAAAATTTCCAGCTATAAATCTTTTTCCAGCTAATGCCTGATGCTCTATTTGTCTGTAGTATGGTATTTTAGCCCAGGAGCCATACACATATTCCCCTGGTGATGGCCTCAGGGAACTCCATCCCTGATCCTAGGTGTCCTGAAGGTGTTTTCTGGGAGCAGTGCTGATGATGACCAGGATGAGGAAGGAAGAGAAAGGGAGGCTGCATTTCTCACCACCCACCTTCCCACACTCTCCCAGGGAGCTGGTACAGGCCAACATCTGCTTCCAGGAGGGCCAGAATATTGGGGACCGCATGTGAGGAGGCAGTGCTCATGGGGCTCTAGTGGGCTCGGCTGGATCTCTCTGCAGGGTCTGGTCAACAGATGGAAACTCTTTCTGGCCATGGGGACCAGTCCCAACTTCTGCAAGGACTGATGAGTAGTGGCCCACCTATTTTGGGTGGTTAAATATGGCTGGGGCCAAGTCCCAGTTCTCCAATTGTCATTTCTCCTGGGGACCAAAAGGAAGTCAGATGTTATCTCCCAAACTCAGGGTTTTAGAATGTCATGGGTTTCACTGACTGCTTCCGGAAGCTCTAGGACTGTGGGGTGTGAGGGAGACGAGAGGGGGTTTACTGGCCTAGGTCAGGATGAGGAAACGTAGCATGGCAAGTGCTCTCAGTTGCCCACCCCAAATCTATCCTCTGCCTCATCCTCATTAACAGAGTCCTGCTCTTGTTTGAGACAGTGATATGTCTGGCCCCCAAGTAATCCAGTCCTGACAATCCTGTCTCATTTTGTCCAGCCTCCTTTGCAGCTAGGGTGCCCATGTGAACCTCTTCTTGTTAATGAGACATAAGCAGAACTCTAGAGAGTAGTTCTGGGAAAACTTATGCTTTCCTGATAAATGGGCAGAATGGCTTGCATAGCTCTTTGACTTTTAGTCATTTCCTGACTTGATGCTGACATGATGGCTGGAGCTATGGCAGCCATCTTGCAATCATGAAGGAAAAGCCAAGAAGCTTTAGCTCTGACATCACTGAGCACAAAATCAACATTTGTAATTCTCTCCATAATTTTTGTTATGTGAGAAAAATGCTTTCTGATTTATTGATGACTCCATAGTTAAGTTTCTGTTACTTGTAGCCAAAAACATCTCTAAATGCTATTGAAGCGATGACCAAGAAGATTATTCACCCTGAAGATAGGTGCAGTGAGGGAGGCATTATGTCAAAACTGAGTCCCTTAATGTCACCACAATAAATGGTATCCTCCCTGTACCCCTGCCCAGCTCAGTTAGCGATATGTGTCCTGTAAACACGCCTCTGTTTGGCCCACTGGGTGTGAATGGTTGAAGCAATTAGTGGTGACACTGGGAAGCCAAGGGCTGAGGACGACAGTCCCATTTCCTGGGCTGCTCAGAAGGTGGTTTCCTAGGACTGGGCCCATTCCACCACCCTTCCCAAGACACTCCAGACAAAGAAGCCAGCCCAGACCTGCTCGGACCCTACAGTCCACAGTGGAGGGGTCTCACAGAGTCACCTTTTGGGGGCAGAGGGACGGCGCTGAGGCTTCATTTACAATCAGGGTCCCGAGGGTGGACAGGTTACAAAAATATCCCAATCCTTTATACCTCTCTGTATCCACACTCTTTGCGATGTGGCTGTGTAGCTCATTCCTCCAAAAGACAGAGTTTATTTCCCCACATCTTGAACCTGGACTGGCCTTGTGACTTCCTTTGGCTAACAGAATGTGGCAGAAGTAACCTGTCCAGTTCCCAGCCTGGACCTCAAAAGCCCTGACATGCTCTGCTCTCTCCTAGACCCTTTCTAGTTCCATGTGAACAAGACGGGCTAGCCTTCTGGAAGAGGAGCGAGGGGTGGCACAGTTGCCCTGTCACCCCAGCTGAAAGTCAGCTGATCCCTAGAAGCACAGCCACCCAATCCATACACAGCTGTGCCCCCCACACATGCAGGAGCCCAGCTGAGAGCAAAAGAACTGCCCAGCTAAGCCAGGTCTCAACAGCAAGCCTGCAGAATCAGAGTGAGATCAATGGTTGTTTTATGCATCTCTGGTTTGGTTTGTAAAGCAACCGCGGTAATAAATAGCTCATACAGTCCTCCTCCTCCTGGTTTACCAAGCGCTTCCCCAGACATGAGCTAATTCAATTCCCCCAAAAACACTTAGGAAGGAGACACCAACTCCCTTTTGCAGATGACAAAACTGATATTCTGAGAGGTTCTGACTTGTTTGCCACCATGCAGCCAGCTCACAGTGCGCCTGACTTCAGATTTCTGACTCCCAGTTTGCAAAGTGCTCCCACTCCAGCTCATTGCCCCTAGGCTGTCTCGCCATCCAGCCCCAAAGTCCTCCACCTCCTTCTCCAACCTCACAAACCTTGCTCATTGCCTTGGGTAGCGGCCCTCCCATGCAGCATCAGACCAGACCACAGGTATTGTCCCCTTCCAACCCTGCCATGTTGTGATGGTGTATCACACCAACACGCTGTAGGGGAAGAGGCACCTTTTCCTACTTGGCATAGAAGCACCCACCATATGGGTTAGTGTGGCTCCACAGGCGCATTGCTTGGCTCACAGGGGTACAGGCTCAATCTCTATCATCCATAGAGCTGTTCTGTGTGGGCAAAGAGGACTAGAGGCTCTGAGTGGCTGCAGACACAGGCAAACGAGCACCCTAGCTTTGCACATGCGGGCCCCCTATCTACTCAGGCCATGGCACTAACGGCACAACAAAGGGGCTGTCAACGGTTCCCTCCCATCTTGTTCCCCTCACGCAGAAGGCGGAGCTCGCCCTCGCCACGACTCCCCCCTCCCCTGCAATGCTCACCGACAGCGTGGGGGTGCCCTCGTCCTCCACAGTGACCACCAGGTGGTAGAAGCTCTGGTGTTCGCGGTCGGGCGGGGCAGGCCGCGTGGTGATCTCGCCGCTGATGCGGTCCATGCGGAAGGTCATGTCGTCGTTGCCCTCAGTGATGTAGTAGGACAGGACACTGTTGATCCCAATGTCACGGTCGGTGGCTTTCACCTGGACCACCACGGTACCTCCGCCCACGTTCTAGGGGGAGAGCAGGAAAGAGGTCACGGCAGATTCAATGGAGCCAAGTGTAGCACCTGGACCTCCAGAAAGCTTTGCTGTCTACCCTGGAGCGATGAGAAGGATGATGATGGCAGCGAACCTTTTGTGGGCACCTACTACATGTAGGGGCCAGCCCGCCTCTAGAACCCTATGAGTTAGGTCTTGGTGTCATCTCCATTTACCGATGGGAAAACGGAGGTACAGGGAAGGAATGTGTGCAAGTCACACAGCCAATCAGCAGCAGAGCCAGGGTCTGAATCGCGGCGGGGCTGACCTGAGGGCTGGCCCCTACATTCCTATGCCATCCTGCCTTCATGAGTGCCCAACCTGGCATGGAATCCAGCAATGCTGGGGCAAAACTTCTCCTGGAGGGGCTCAATTTTAGGACTGAAGGGTTAATATGCTGTTTTATTTAACACAGCTCTCCCAGGGTAAGCCTCAGTTCCCCGTTGGTGGTGAAAAGCCACTTTCTTCTTTGCCTCTCATCTCCTCCTCACCCCTGCATTCCAGGACCTGGTCTAGGCGTCCGGGTTAGAATTCTGAATGAGTGAGCCATTGTGCCTATCCCCCAGTTCTGAGAGACTAATGGGTGCTTCGTGGTCGGCTCGGGCCCCCAGTCCACCATGGATGTCCCGCTGTATGGCCACTGGAGCTGTCCTCACCTCATTCACGCTGACATTGTATCCAAAGGGGCTTTCGATCACTGGGGGGTTGTCATTGACGTCCAGGATGGTCACCTGTAGGATGCGGTCCTTCTTCCGTGGAGGGGTGCCGCAGTCAGATGCCACAATCTGCAAGGAGGGGGGTGGCCGGAGTCAGGGCTAAAGGGTAGGGCAAGGTCAGGAATATGGAGTCCAAAAGGGCTGTCTGCTCGGTGGGAGGAACGGGAGGGCAGAGACGCGCTGGCCCCTCCTTGCCCCCACATGGCTTGCCAGCTCTGGACTCTCCCCGAGGCTTTGGCCTTCTGCCCCCATGCTGCAAACAGTCCTTGCCCAGTTCTTGTCTGACCTGGGACCCTCATTTACGACCTGACCTACTGTGCCGAGTCTTCACCTCCTGATCCTACCCGACTGGATTCTGGGCTGTGCCAGCCCCCAATGGAGCCTCTGGGCCTGTTTTTAGTTTATACCTTTAGCTTCAAAGGCCCCTTGTTTCAAGCACACAGATCTGAACTCTGGCAGACAGAGAAAGAGCCTCAAATAATCTTTTCAGCAATAAGCTGGAGTTCTAACCACAGTGTGAGCCTGTCCCTGGGGGCCTCGATGCTTCTCGAATGCCTGGAGGGCAGCAGGGGTGCTCTAGGGGCTCAGGCTCCTGCAGAAGCACAGTCCTTGGGTCCCCAGAGACCCCTCAGAAAATACGCCAGCCACAATTCAGCAATATGCTGGCCTTCGTGGCTCCTCACACTTGCACTTATTTCTTACTTTCACAGAGGCAGGCCAGGCGGGAGTATTTCTGCGCATTGCACAAAAGGGGAAACTGAGGCCTAAACAGAGTAAACAACTTGCCTAAGGTCACACTGCATTTGTAGGAGTCAGAGCTCCACCTGGCTTTGTCTCCTGGCTCTCACAGCAGGGACAGTCTCCTCCACTGCTTCCTACTCTGGCTCCAGAGCCCTCTCCCAGGATGCCCTCTCCCGGGTCAGCTTCACTCGTGTTCTTGGCCCTGAGGGGTGCAGCCTTCCCCATGGTATATGGTGACAGCAGGGAAGGTGACCACAAGGGTATGTTGATGGGCCAAGTGCTCTCCTGGATGGTCAACAGTGACCCTGAGGAGGGCTGGTTCTCACCTTGAGGATATAGTGGTCCAGCTCTTCTCTGTCCAGGGGCGTGGCCACAAACACTTCACCAATGGAGTCATTGGCGGTGACGATCTCAAAGGCCCCAGCAATGTTGCCCGAGGCCAGGGAGAAAACCACCTGCCGGGGAGGAGAGAGTATGAGCGGGGAGGAAGCAGGGAGGACAGGTGGCCAGGTCAGGCCAGGAGGCACGCCCCTGCCCAGCTGGGCTCTCTGCTCGGCAAGGGCATTTGAGAAGACAAACGTGTTAAGCAGAAGAGGGCGTGTCCCTCAAAATGGGAGTGGCAGGCCCACTGAGGAGGACCAGGGCTTGTGGTAGGTTCTGGGCGAGGCTGTCAGCATGCTGGCCTAGAGGCCAGAAGGCAGCTGTGAGTCCCGCGGCACTGACACTTCCCAGGGCAGGGCGGGATGTATGGATGCTTCTGGGGCCCGTAAGGAGCAGGCGTGTGCCCTGGTGTGACATGGACTCTGTTTTGCCCTCACAACAGCCCTGTCACAAGGACCTGTCCTCTTCAGTTCACAGATGTGAGGACAGCTCCCTGTGACAGGTAAACTGGTCACACAGCTTACAAGTGCCCAAGAGAATGAGGGTTTGAACCTACATACTTCTGACCTGAAAGCCGCCATCTCTCGGTCCCCCAGAGATGTGCTAGCACTTTTAAATGATGCCCCACCAATTCATAGGACAGATCAAAGCAGTGTGAAGGCTGAAGTGCTCTATCGCCCCTTCTTGTGTTCTAGAGGTATCCAAACCTGGGGCATGGGGAGCACTTCCTGCTGCGGATGGGGGCCTGAGAAGCAGGGGGGAGGAGGGGCTTGTTCTCTATGGGACCTGGGGCCGGTGGGGAGGGCTGGCCCCCGGGGCTGGCACACAGGGGCCAGACGCTATAGTTTGTGGATAAAGGTGATGAAGGAGTCACTGGGAACGCTGAACGCACATGGCTTTCAGCTGGCTGGGGGGTTGGGGAGAGTGAGTTGTGGATGGCCTTCACGGTCCATGTTCATTCATCCCAGGCAGGGCCAACTGCCTGCACAGCTCTCCCTTCTTTCCCTGACCACAGATGGGGGCGGGCAGGGTGGTCCTGCGGGGGACTGGACAGAGCCTGGGTGACTCCTTCCTGCTCAGTGATGGGATTGCTTCAATGGCCCCCTCCAGCTGAGGGGCTGTGGGAGCCCCCTACTGACGGGGCAGATCCGGGTTATTTCACTTGATGCCCACCTGCCCGTTGCTGCCGGCATCGGGGTCGTGGGCCTTGACGGTGGCCACGCGCTGGCCCACAGGGCAGTCCTCAGGCACGCTGACCATCGAGTCGGAGGTGGGGTCGAACCGGGGGCTGTTGTCATTTTCATCCAGCACAGTGATGTAGACCTGGGGAAAGGGTGGGCATGGCCAGAAACCCACTGCCTCCTTCTCCTCCCGAGCCCCAAACATGAGTCCCCCGTGTGTCCATTGGGGACCAAACCTCTGATTGGTTCTGGAATGCCAGCTAGCTTTCAGAGTCTGCCTAGGCCGATCCTGACTCTCCACAGAGGCCCTGAGCATATTTCTTCCAGGAGCCTGGTCAGAAAGGACTACACACATTCAAATGCTGGGGCTGGGACAGCAAGGGAAGGGCTCTGGGGGAACTCAGAGGGGGTGGGCCTGCGAGAACTGGAAGGCTTGGGACCTAGCCAAGGGGATGGAGGCTACTTAGCTCCAAATCCATGAGGGAGTGCCTGCTTGGCACTGGCATAACTTCCTGTTTTTCAAGTGAAACTAGGAAACCAGACTTTTATGTGGAATTAGGTGGTGATTAATAAAAATTAAAGGAAAAAATATCATGTGCAGGCTGGCTACAACACATCTGGCAGCCAGATATTTCCCAAAGGCCTTTTCCTTCGCACCTCTGGATCAGCGGGAAGGAAACAACCCAGGAGGAGGAGGGCCACAAGGTGGCTTGGCGGTCTCTGTGGGGCGAGGGCAGGTGGGGAAGGGAAGGGCATTTCCAAAGGCCAGAGAACAACCAGGAGCATGCTCATTGCATGCAAAGGCCGTATTGTTGTGTGTCTACAGCTCAGGCCTCTCCTTCAGGGTCTGGAGAGTCAGCCAGAGAGAAAGCTTTGCTGTGGGTGCAGCCTCCAGTCCATGGGTGACCACAGGCCATGAGGCCGGAAACACAGGTGCCCCTGAGGTTCACGGAGGAGGGCGTTGGGGTGGGTAGGAGGAGGCTCAAGTTTTAGGGATTCCAGGCCTGCCTGCCCCCCACAGTACCCCGTAGGAAGCCTGTGGAACCTCCGGTGGAGATTCATTTCATCCTCCCTCCTAATCAGGGTTTCCCTCTTTAGCCACGCTTCTGTACTATAGGCAGCTTTGAAAACCACAAGGTCAGGCTTCACGGGAGGACCAGCTCCACCACTTACTAGCTGTGCAATTTTGGAAAGTTACTCAACCTCTCTGATTTTCCATTTTCTCAGCTGAAAGTTGGAACAAGAACACTGATAGCAATGGGATACTGGGGGCGGGGGAGTATAAACGAGCAAACAGAAAGTTAAGGGGTGGTGTGCGGTGGTCCCTGTCCTGCTTCCTGCCTGGCAGGCAGGCATGATTTCGCTTGCCAAGACTCTGCCCATCCATCACGAATTTTCGTCAGAGAGTTCTGTGAAGTCTCAGAGCCCCAGGTTGTTTACCTGTGAAATGGGTATAATAACACCCACCACGCCGTTCCCAAAGCAGAAACAAACAAGACCCCTGTGCTCTGATCCCTCCCAAACTCTCCCACTTGGGTCAAGGCTTTGTTTGGGCTCCTGGTGCTTCCCTCCCACTACAGCGCCTGTGCACGTTGCTTCTGCCTGAAATGCTCTTATTTCTTGGCTGTGGAAACTGCTATGCTTTCTGGGGAATCTCAGCTTGAGCCGCTTCCTCAGGGAAGCCCTCCTTGATTTTCCTGACATTATATTATAGGCTCTCTCTCTCTCTCTCTTTCTCTCTCTCAACATACATTTCTTGTGATAATTTGATCAGCGTCTTTCCCTCACTATATCTTATGCGTGCATAGGCAGGGGCTGTGTCTGATTTTGGTTTCCTGTTGTTCCCTGAGCCCAGCCCAGAACCTGCATAGCAGGTGCTCTCTCTATGATTATTACTGTAATGATCATGATGATGTTTGTGGGGTTCTCTCAGCAGCGGGAGTCAGCCTCAGTGTATGAGGAGGGAGGGTAGGTGTCAAGGTCAATGGGAATTAGACATGGGTTAGGGCCTCTTGGTCCGAATCTCCCTGCCCCATCCCCTCAGGGCCTGAGGGTGTTACACTCAGGAACTTTGACAGGAGAGCTATTTGCCCCACCTCCCCAGCCTGGCCCTCCCTGCTGCCTCTCCACCCCTCCCAGGGACTGTGGTATGGAGTTCTGGTCTCAAGGAGGAAATGGTAGCATCTCTAAAAGGACCCTCAGCCTGCCTCCACCCTAGCATCTCTAACAAGTTTGGGGCTAACAGGGCTGGCGTATCTGGAGGCAGTGGCCCCAGGAGCCTCTGAGAGGAAGCCAGGGCAGAGCAAAAGTGTGGGGGTCCGGCTTCCTGGAGGAGGGTGAAGCAGCTGTGGAAATACAGAGGACTGTGCAGAAGTGTGTGCTTTGAGGGGCCCCTGCCAGCCCATGCGGAGGAAATGGGCAGTCTGGTCTGCGAAGGGGCTTCTGCAGCTCAGGGGGAGCATCCCAGCTGCCTATCAGCGTCCACCTGTCCTCAGCTCCTGGACTCCTCATGACAACAAGGGTGATGGGCCTCTGTCTCGTTTTATACATGAGGCTGCTGAGGCCCAGGGAGAGGGCCCCAGGTAACCTCTCTGTGTCTTAGCTCCTCTGGCTGGGCAGGCTAGGACTTGCAGGGCACAGGGCACCTGCCCACTGCCCACCACTGAGGGCTCCGCTCACCGGCTGCCCTCTGGGACCCCTGGGGGATTGAGGGGAGTGGTGTGGGCACAGTGCTGCTCGCTGCCTCACTCACCCACAGGCTGTTCCTGTGGATGGAGGGGGCTTTGGACGTGGCCCACTGGAGCCAGGCCCCTCTGGGGAGCTGGGGAGCAAAGAACTGCAAACAGCTGCGTTTGGCTCTTAGCCTGCCTACTCGCTTGACTCCTATCCCTTCAGACTGACATGACAGGGACCCAGGGGGAGTGAAAAGGTGGCCATAACCAAGGCTGATGATGAGCTGGACACCCCACATAGTCTACAGATGGCCTCAGACCTGACTGGCAGGTGCCCAAGCCAAAATCAGTTGCTAACTGTTCTTATTAGTGGACCCCTCCTCCCCTGGGGCCCATCCCTATTCAACACGCAGCCTGAGGTCACCTGTCTGCCTCTCCCATCTCTCCTAGCCTCCTAGGACCTTTACCAGACACCTCTGACCTCAGGAGTCACTCTCCCTGAAGTGCTCCCAGCACATGGTCTCCCTGCCTTTATTTAGAGTCCTGGAGGAGGATGACTCACACCATGGCCGTGGCTGCCCTTGTCCAGCACTCCCCAGGCCTGGCACTGAGCGCTGCCTTACATACACTGTAGTATAATGCTCCTTACACCAACCCTCTTTACAGATGCCACTCCTATAACACCCTTCTCCAAGACTAGTTCACAGTGGGGCTTCCTATCCACCATCCCCTGCCATCTTCATCACATCCTCCGAAGGAGGCAGGGCTGCTGGCGTGATCCTCATTTTAGACCCAAAGAAAGGCAGCACAGAGAGGTTGAGAAACTTGCCTGTGTCACACAGCTGGGGAGGGGTAGAGCTGGGATGAGACCTCAGTGTTCCTTTCACTGTGTATTCCACCTGGTCCTTATTAGCCCACCCCCCTGCCCCAGGGTCCCATGGGGGCTCAGTAGGACAAGGACAGCAGAGACAGCAGAGCTGGACATGGGGTATGTGTCCGAGAGAGGCCTGGACTCAAGTGACAGTGGATAAACTGGGATGGTTGTGAAGGGTCTGAGCAGGGACTTGCTGCAGGCCTATCCAAGTGTCCTCTCTCCAGGGGAGGCAGGAAGGTCCAGCGCCACGCAGGGCCCGAGCCAGCACTAGCCACAACCAACAGCACAGGGAGATCCCCTGTACCCAAGCTACTCACCTTCTGTGGGCGGAGATGTCAGGAGGAGGCCACGGGAGAGAAAAGGCAAAGACGCAGGCAGTTAGCAGACGGCAGCTCTTCCAGGCCCCCTGCACATACACACTCCAAACGGTTGTCTATGGAGGATGCTCCCGCACCCCACCTGTCCGAGGTCTCATCCCAGCCCAGGCAGCCCCGAAAGGTATGGCATGACCAGCCACAGCACCATCCCTGGATTATCAAAACCCTTGCCCACTGCCTGGCCCACATGTTGGCTGGCTAGTGAAGATGTGGGTTTTGGGGTGACTTGGGGCAGTGACAGGCTACACCAATGGGGCTCTCAGCCGGGGTCCCACTCACCGCAGTGGAATCCACTTTGGAGCCGCCGTCGTCTGCCACCACCGTCAAGGTGTGGAAGTCAAATTTTTCCCGGTCTACCAGGCCTTTGACTGTGATGGCACCCTGTGGGATGGAGGCCAGATGGTTGAATGGTAACATTGTCCCCACCAGGCCTAGCTCGCGCTCGCTGCCCCCAAGCAGGCCCATGCTGCAGCCTAACCAGGCTCCTCGCTAATCCGGAACACTCTGCCCACCGTCCCACCTCCACGTCACTCCCTCTGCCTAGCATAACTTCTCCGTGAAGCTCTATAGGTTAAAATCCTACGTCTCTCATTCCCACTGAGATGCCTCTTCTTTTCATGTAGGTTTCCTGCTTCCCCAGCCAGGTATAAACACTCTCTTATTTGGGCCCCAGAAGAACTCTGCTATACCTCTATTGTTGTTCTTTTCACATCTTCCCTTGTGATGCTCTGATTTGCATCCTTGACTATACCCACTTCTACTCCTAGCCTTAGAACTCTTTGAGGCCCGTGAAAGGTCTTGTTTATCTTTGTGTTCCCAGCGTGCCCCAGGACAAGGCCTGGCCCATTGCAGTGATTATTACCATGTCTATTTTCAAAGAAGGGATTTGGATAAGAAAGCACACTGAAGCAAAGATGAAAGAGTAAGATCCAGGCAGTAGATAAGAGACAGCTGCACTAGACACCTAGTTAAAACTAGCTATTGCAATAAAGCACAACATTTACGTCCGAGCTTCCTAACAGCCACGGTGAAAAGGGAAACATGATGTTTGCATAGCTTTCATTGTCTAATAACAAGAAGGATACCAGGTTGCCTAGGTATAAACTTTATCTTATCCCTCAATGTTAAAAGGGATGTATCAGAGATGTTTATCTTAAAGATACTTTATGACAAAGAAAAGAGTGCCATGCATATAGAAGGAGCTCAATAAATGTTGGTTAACTTTAAAAGGATTGAGCCTTTGCTGTGTCTGCCCCCAGCCTCCCTCACCGTGAAGGAGTCTATCTTGAAGAGGGCTTTGGCCTGGGCACTGGTGTAGGCGTCAAAGCGATAGGTGATCGGGTTGATGTTGTCAGGGGAGTAGGCCTGGACCCGCACAATCTCGGTGCCCAGTGCCAGGTTCTCCAAGATGGCAACCTCGTAGGAGGCATTGGAGAACTGCACGGGCTCATCCAGCTCATTGAGCAAAGTGATGTAGACGGTGCAGAAGCCCTGGTTGAAGGGGGGCGCCTGGTCGGTGGCAGACACGTTCATCAGGTAGCTGGTCTTGGTTTCGTAGTCCAGGTAATCCACGGTGGTGATTAGCCCTGTGCTCTCATCAATCTCAAACTTCCCCTCCGCGCCTGACAAGATGCGGTAGGTCACCAGACCACCGGGCCCTGCAGGAGGATGCAAGAGGTTGTACAGTCACAGATGGGGGTGGGGCTGCCCTGGGGACTGGGTGAGAGGCCTTGGCTGGCCTACCTGGAGCGTACCACCCCCCACCTGTGGGCTGGATTGTCCCAAGGCACGTGGCCGAGGACAGGATCAAGGCCTAGGTGGATGGCCAGGCCCAGCACACACTGCAGGCCCCCTCTGGGGCCTGGTCTGGGCAGGAGAGGCATGCCGGAGAGGTTTAGATTTGCTTGTAGGGCTTCAAAATTTGAGCTCAAGCACCTCCCTTGTGTATTTGAAAAAAGAAAGGGTAGGGAATTAGGGATATCTTGTAGCAGGGGCACTGATCTAGAAAGTGTTAGATCTCCAGGGGCAGAGGTGGCCAAACCTTAACTGGGTCCCTCCAGATGAAGAGTTCTAGCTACAGAGATACCATCCCCTGTTCCCCGGACTCCTCCACCCCAAATCCCTGGAATACACCCTTCATCCAGGAGCTACAGGTGGGATTCCTGGCTGAAGTCTGTAGACTTTGAGGGGCATGGTCATAATACCAATCAGGAAATCCCAGACTTCCTTGAAATGATTTTCAACACTCTGAATGGATGTGCCTCTTTCTGGGGAGGGATCAATAGCTTTCACTCATTTTTCAAAGGGATTCCTGACCCAGAAAGGGTCATGAACCACTGGGCCACCATGATAGATGTGACCTGAACTGTATAAATGTGCCACGTAAGGGAGAGCAACTCACCTGAGAGAGTTCAGATGAATTTCTCCCTCCACCCCATTCTGTGCCCCAGGTGAGCTGGGGATGCTGACAGGGGCGGGGTTGGGCTGGGAGCCACCAGGACAGCGGATATAAAGGAGGGACAGGAGCTGGGAAACCAGGAGCAGCTCCAGGAGCCTCTCCAGGGGGCTTTCTGACAAGTCCTTTACCTCTCCCAGCCCTGCCCAGCCCCTAGCCAAAGGCTAGCCGGGAGCTGTGAGGTCCTGTGAAGACAGATCTGGACTTCCCAAGCTTGTGGTCACTCCACTCTCAATCTGGAGACTGGGACAACTCCCCTTGACTCTGGCCTTCCTAGGCCTGGGCATCTGGTGGCGATGCCACCAAGATTGTCCCAGAGCCCTTCCTGGCCTGGAAGCCACCTAATGGGGGAGCCTGGGGAATCCAAAGGATGACAGTCCCCACAGGAGCAGGAGGGATAAGCGGAGGAGGGTTTCCCTGGCTTCCCCAGGCGGCCTCACCAGTGTCTCGGTCTGTGGCGCGGACGACGAGGACCGATGTGCCGATGCCCGCGGTCTCTCGAAGCGCCAGGCGGCTGTACTGCTGCTGCGTGAAGACAGGAGCCTCATCGTTGACGTCCTCCACATACACTATTACCTGTGGGACCGGGCCAGGGGCACAGGGTCAGTGGGGCTGTCCTCCCACCTGGCACAGCACCTGGCACACTGCAGATGCTCAAACGTTATTTGTTCAAGAACGGACCTTATCTCATTCTTGGCTCTGTTACTAACCCCGTGGGAACCTGTGACTAATCAGTGAATCTTCTGACCCATCAAGTTTCTCAGTTATGAGACAGTAATATCGATATAATAACTCACGCCCCACGTCACACCTAGGGTTGTAATGAAGACAAAATGAGCCAGGCCCTGCTTGAAAAGGTTTAAAGAGACACCATTCAAATACCAAAATGTGTCTGGGAGAACAGACATAAAAATGCCAATTATGGTTGTAGCAGAGGATGTCGGTTCTCATACCCCTCTAGATCCTCAGGCACCTTCTCTGGGAGTTCCCGCTGCCATGGTCAGCACCCATAGGCTGCTGGAACCCACGTTCCCACAGGCAGAAGTGCCTGGGAATCACGTCCCCTGGGGTAGACCCTTAGTCACTGACTGATAGGTGCACAGCAGAAATATGGTGGCTTTCTGGGCCTGATTGGGGTCACTGAGGTGACTCCCTGCAGAGCTCCCTATGGAACTGAGTTGCAGTTCCCTCTGTGCTACTTTGCTAGCTGCCTTTCCTTTCTGGTCTCACATCCCTTTTGGCTTTTCCTGAGGGCGCTTCCTATTAATCACTTTCACACTCATTCTTGTGTCAGGATTTGCTTCCGGGCACCACCACCCAAACAGAGGCTGTTTCTGAATTGTGGAAGAATAATTTCCATGACTGCTTATTTGTACTTCCTAATTTCTCTTTAATGAACATGTATGTCTTTCATAACAAAAACGAAACCATTTAAAATATGTTTATGGGCAGATGTAAACTTTTTTTTGCCACATCACTTGCCCCAGCCCCTCACACACAGGAGCACAGGCAAGGTGTGGCCCAGGTATGGGCAGGACCAGGGCTGTGTCCAGAAGGACCAGTGTGGTGGGGAGGGGAGTTATGGCCACAGGGTACTGATGCTCAAGGGGCCATAGGGAAGCCCAGGCCTCTCCCTTTTTTCCCAGATAGGGGACCAGACGACCAGAGACGGAGGATACTCATGGCCTCATGGTAACTGAGAGAGCTGCAAAGAGAGGAAGGGTTCTCCTGGTTCCCCATCTGCCAACCTTACTGCTCTTCACTCTATCCTGGGGACAAGCTGGCCTCAGAACAGGAGGTACACCCTCCTTCCAGCCTAAGACAACCAGGGCCAGCAGAGCGAAGGGGAAACAAGTAGGCCGGGGCAATGATGCATGACACAGATTTCACACGCGGTCACGGCAGTAACGGCATGGCCCAGAGGCACAGGCTATTTGAAAGCATGAATATTTGGTTTCTGATTGAACACTGCAGCTGGGATCAGCCCCGGCCTCTGTTCTGGGTTTACCGAGGCATTAGCTGGAGAGAAGTAAAGGGCTAGAAATGGTGTCCCAAATGGTGGAGAACTCTGGGGAGGGTGGGGTGACAGGGCTGGAGGGAGGAGAGGCATATGGGGATAAAGGTTTCTCTACTTCCCTGCTCCTAGGGTTCCTGCAGCCCTGCTGTGTCATCAAATTTTCATGTCCAGACACCCAGAACCCACTATGCAAACTAAAGTGCCCACTCCAGAGCACAGCTGTTCACAAGCCAGAACCTTCTAAGTTTGGCCTCCCCAAGAACTTGACTGGGGGGATCCTGGGTGCGGTGGGTGCGGGGCCAATTTGCATGGATGCATTTTGGGAACTCTCTTTCTGTAAACAGAAATGGACTATCCATCTTTCAAAACTGTGAGCCTTCTTCTTCCCGAGTCTGCTTGTCCATATGGCCCTGACTCCCGGGTTGTGGGGAAAATACAGGGCTAGTCTGAGTAGGATGAAAAAAGGAGCGAGGCAGCATGGAGCCTGGGGGTGGCCCATCCTCCATGAGGCTGGCTGACTGCCACTCTCCTCTTGTTGGTTTCAGCCTTGTTTTTAGCAGCAGAGGCAGAAGGGCAAAATGGTGTGTGGTTTGCAAACCTGAGAGACACAGATGTACAGGAAACACACAGGTTTGCCAAATTCTTGCTGAGCAGGAGGGCTCAGTTACAGAGCGCCTGGACCCCGGGGAGAACCAGCTCTAGTTTCTGTCCATTGCTGTGCCCTGTAACAGGAAATGTGTGTGCGAGCTTGCGAGCGTGCATGTGTGTGCATGTGTGTGTACTTGCAATGTGCGCCCATGGTCTCTACAAAGAACATTTCACTCCGTGCTCCCTGGCCCTTCCATCTGGGCTGCCCCTGCTCATGGAGGCAGGAACTGGAGAATGTGATGGTCTCTGAAAAAATGAATCCAGGGCCAAGATGGAGTCCCCACCTCGTCTTCAGAAAGGTCACGGCTTTCCTGGGGCTCAGGGCTCTGAGGACTGTGTAGTAAAAGGGCCATCTATCCCCCGACACAGGGGCCAGCTTCCAAATTCCCACCTCAAAATGACTCTCTGGGGGAAGGCCGCAGTGGTCTCTGTGCTCTGAAGAGCCCTGTGTGAGGCAGCGTGGGGTGGTGATTAAGAGAACAGGCCTGAGCTGACTGTTGGGTGTGAAGCCTGAGTCCTCCTGAACTGCTGTGTGGCCCTAACCATGCGGGCCAATCTCTTCATCTATAAAATGGGTATAATAACAGTGCCTACCTCATAGGGCTGTGATGAGGATTAAATGAATTGAAGTACACGAAGTACTTAGGAAAGTCCCTGGCACAGACTAAGTGCTCTATGAGGGTTTATTATTCCTCCAGGTCCCTGAGGAAAGGAGCAAAAAGAGGATGGCTAAGCAGGTGTGGCTCTGGGTGTCCCATCCCTGCACCCAACTGGCACAGTTTTACACAGTGCCTTGGGGTGCTGCCTACCATTTAAAAAAAAAAAAAGGTTTGTGGCTAACAAAGGTTTGCAGCCACCATGCTGAGGCCCTGACAGGAGCAGAGGTGCTGACCTGCTCCTGGGAGGGTGTGGAGTGAGGGTGTGGACATGCTCTAGGGAGAGTGGTGGTCAGGCAGCCCAAAGTTCAGGGAGCCAACCCCAGCTATGCTGATGTCAGTTACTCTGTGGCCTGAAGTTGGCCCCACAAAGGGTAGGCTCTGACGTGGGTGTGTTGATCATGTGAATAAACAATTCACAGTCACACAGGTGAGCGTGGACGTGTGGGACTGCCTGTGTGCAAGCTCAAGTAACTGTTTCACCCTCAGTCACCAGGGGCCCTGAAATCGTTCCAAGCAGCCCCAAGGTATAAAAACCCCAGAGGGTCTGCCCCTCTCAGCCATCTCTACCCGGGCAGATCTCACTCGGATGGGCAGCCATAAGGACCCAGGTTTCCTGTCCCATCTCTTTCTGGGGCAGAGCTTCGGGGACACGAGCAGGATGAGCCAAGGCTGAGTCACCAGCTCCCGGGCACCCCGTGAGATGGTGACTCCAGACAGGCCTCTGTTCATTGTTTCCAGCCTGGGGGAAACAGCAGGTGGAGATGGGGCTGATAAGAGGGGTAGATTCTGTCCCACTCAGTTCTGGGTAAAGGTCCTTCGGCCTGACATTTCCTATCTCCCTCCTACTCTTCACCTTTGGGGTCTGACTCATTTTCCACCCAGTTTAGGGGAAGGGGCTGTGAGCTGCTGAGTGTGCAGTGGGGTAGGGTGGGGTGACCTTGAGAGGTCATCTCAGTCATCCCCTTGCCATTTGGCAGGAGCTTGTGTAAACCCGTCCAGCCAGTGGGATATTTGTGTGTCTGTTTTTGACTATTCAGGAAGATGAAGGTTGATTTGATTCCAGCTGCCTAGAGAAAAGGCCCAAGGTGAGTGAGAGTGGGCAGAAGAGAATACATTTGACAGGGCAGCCGGAAGAGGCCACTGGGATAGTTGAGGGACATGTTCATTGGAAAGAGCACTGAACTTGGATTCAAAAGACCTGGGCTCTGAGGTCTATCACCAATCACTTTTCTAGGCCTCAGTTTCCTCATTTGTAAAATGAAGTCGGCAACATCTACATCTCTAAGGCCATATACGTGAGATTCCCTTGGCTCACCCTAGGGAGTTATGCAGACTTAGGAGGTTAGTATGCTAAGGACACATCTTATCTCTTAGGACAGACGTAAGTATCATTGACCCCCTTCCATATTTGCAGGAAAAGCAAAATGACATGGCCAAGGTCCCTGGGCTGAACCTGCGGGGGGAACCCCCACGACAGCCCTAGATCCAGGTGTCACTCAGCACCCCCATCAGTGGCAGCCTTGCCCTGCCAGGCCCCACCGGGCGGCCATCTCCAGTCCAGCTACGGCCTTGGCCCAGTCCTGAAGTCAGCACTGAAGAGGGTGCAGGGTTTTGCGACGCGCCAACTGGTTATCTGAGAGCCGCCCCAGCCCACCCTTGGCCTCACCCTGACGGAGCTCCGCATGGGGCCGAGGTCATGGTTGTAGGCCTCCACGGTCAGCACGTGGGATGCGTCCTGCTCCCGGTCCAGGGGCCGGGGCCCTCGCATCAGGAGCCCGCTGTCAACATCGATCTCAAAGTAGTTGCCAAAGTTACCTGTGTGGAGAGACAGATGAGATGCATGGGCTCTGCCCTGAAGCAGAATCCTCATGGAATCGGGCGTGGGGGGAAAGAAGGGGAGTCCAGGCCCCCTGGCATGCTGACCCTGACCAGGTCTCAGGAGCTTGGCTGAAGCCTGCAGTGGCAGCAGGCCTCTGCCACACGCTGTCCTGGTCAGGCAGGATTTGCGGGGGAGGGGGAAGAATGTCACCCTGTGCCCTCCTTATGGGAAGCCTGGGTTCCTCTGAGACACAGAGGGGTCAGAGGATTCAATATTTCAGAGGGATCAGGGCACTATAGAAAGAGGAATCAAAACCAGATTCTCTGAGGGTGGTTGCAGCCAGGAGTTCGTGGACATCTCTGGGCTGGTTCAGCGCCCACTGCCCTGTCTTATGGTAACAGCACCCTGATTTTCCTCTGGAGATCCACCCTCCTCCGCTTTCAGTTCATGTGCTTTGGGTAGGGGTGATTTCATCCTTGATTCCAGGAGCAAGCCGATCAGCATAGTTTAGTCTCTGGCCATAGTGACTGGCTCAGGGATGGGGATGGTCACATGACTCTCGCTGGCCAATGAGATCATTGTGGGAAGCTTGGGGGCACTGTCCTAATGTCTAAGGCCGTAGTGATTGGTTCAGGGATGGGCGCATGATACATGTTAAGCCAATGATACTCAATCTTTGGGGAGCCCACTGCTGGGGGTTGCACTGGTCCCCAAACCCGCTCTGTTAGGGTGGTGTCCTATCATGGGACATAAAGAACTTCAGAAGCAAAGCAATTAAATGCAGCACCCTCACTTAAAAGAGTTCCAACTTGGTGCAAATGACAGGAGAATGTCCCTGTTTCCTCCCTCTGGCCCACCAGTGTATACAGTACTGAGGCCCACTCACCTTGAAGGATGCGGTACCACACACGCCCAAACTCGCCCTCATCGGCATCTGTGGCTGTTAGCTGAGGAAGAATGAGATATGAGGTCACTTCTTGAATCCCACCCCACAGGGAGGGACGATGTTTGTGTAGTCCCTCTCCTTCCTTCCACACTACTCCCAGGCCCTCCTGTGGTTTCCCACTGAGGCCCGGGGTGTGGGACAGGAGGGGCACATATCTGTCTTTCTCGTCCCCCACGAGGACACCTGACTGTTGATGTCTCCCTGCTGTCCTGTCCATGGCAGGGGACCTGCTGCTCTCTTCCCTGATCTCACTCAGGTTCTTAGGGAGAGCCGGGAGAAGGTGGCTGATGGATCCAGGCTTGACTAGGTCAGCTCACAGCTCCACAGTTCCCCCCTTCAGCCTTTTGAACTCTTAGGAACCTCAGTTACTCACTTAGTGTGGTGGGTTATGTGGCTGCTCCTTGACCCGTTGACCCTGGCCAGGCCACACCTCTCTGGACCTGTTTTATCATCTGAGAGGGGGCTGGATGAGATGACACCTCTGTCATCTAACGGACTTTGACAGTCCATTTGGGGCTGTGCAGAGAATGCTTCTTTTGTGGTCAAGGGATAAGGCAGGAGGAAAAAGCTAAATACCAAAACCCAGGACTCCAAAAAAGGGGGTGAGCCCCAGGCTCAGGTCTTGGGCAGGGCCACAACTCCCCCTGACCTATGTTGTATTTCTGAGAGCTTGGTGGTCCTTAATGGAAAAGCTGCTTAAGTCTTAGGCTCCTAAAGAGGCAGCTGGTTGCCAGAGAAGCTCTCTGTCTTCTGGGAAGAAAGGAGGCTGGGAGAGGGGTGTCACCGTGTGTGCGTGTGTGTGTGTGGGGGGGGGTGGTGGTGGTGGGGGGTGAGTTGGGGTGTGGGGAGAGCCAATGCCTGGAGGGTCTCCAATGGGCCCACCCAAAGGGCTGTGAGGTACATAGCCCTAGCTGTCCTTCAATCTTAGGCTTTCTGCCCTGTGATCTCTTTGACCTTTGAAAATGCCTCTCACCTCTCACTTTTGTAGCCAGACATGTTAAAAGGGAAAGTACTTTTCTGGGGAGTTGAGGGAGAAGCCTGGAAGGTGAGGGGCCCAGGGACCAGGAGGGGAGGAGGGGGCCTCAGGGGCTACCAGGGCCCATCTCTCCACCGGTTCCCCTCCTGCTGGGAGCCCCTCTCCCCGGTAACCTGGAGGCTGGCAGGCACTGAATAGCGACCCACTGGCTGCCGCCCGCCCGACTGTACCATTCAAATGTCCAACAGGGGAAGGTGAGAGCCACAGGGGCGCAGAGGCATTGAAACCCTCCCCACTGCGTTCCCCCAGTGCCTCCGCCCCTCGAGAGGGCTCCAAGGAGACAGGCTGCAATAAAGCCGTGGGAAGACTCCGGAGCACAGCTCCCCTCTCTCTCAGCCCAACCTAGTTGCCATCCCTACCCTCTTGGGTGTCCCCTCCCCCAAGGCAGGGCCCAAACTCTTCCAGACAAAGCCAGGTCTCGCAGGAGAGTGAAGGCAGACAGCTACTCAGCCCAGCCTGGCTGACTGAAGGGCGCAGGGCACTGCAGAGTCCCAGGCAAGGAGCGGTTCCAGGGTGGCCGCCGGTGCTCCTCGGGCCTCCTCTGGACAGCTGAGAACTCCCACCCAGCTTAGGATTGAGGTCTGGTGCTCAGGTCAGTGCCTGGGGGGACTGCAGGAGAAGGCCTGCAGGAAAGTGGGGCCAGGGTCTTGCTGGGGTACTGGGGGGGGGCGAGGGTGTGCTCAGACCTGGGGAATTGCTCTGCTTATGTAGAGTGGAAACAAGGCCCAATGAGGGGTAGTGGCTAGCCTGAGGCCATCCTGTAAGATGTGCTCTGAGGTCAGTCCCTATGAGCTCTGTGGAGCTCTGAGGCAAGACAGAAGGTTCTAGACTAAGCTTGCAGAGCTATGTCCGGAGCAGGGCCTGCTGGTGTGCCCTGGACTGCAGAGGTATGGGAGAGATTTCACCTGCCCTCAAGGTAATTCCTAGCCTTGGTCTGGTGGAGGCCTCCTTTCCCCAGAACCAGCCGGCCTGGCTGGTCAGAGGGGGCATGTGTTCCAGGGAGGTCAGCTTGTTGTTTTCAAGCACTCTGGAATCTCTTGCTTCCAAGGGAACTGCTCAGATGCTAATTACAGCCTCATTTATCTTTTCATTAAAGTGCTTCCCCAAGGACTAAAGCCAGGACTTGCTTTGCTAGCCTGATGAGGTCTCCCAAGCCATGTGAAGGCCTCGAATTCACATTAGGACTAGCAGGCTTGAGACTTCTTCTGTTTCAGACTGCCCTTTTCTTACTGCCAGCCAAGCAAAGCTGAGTAGGATGGAGGGACAGCCAGTTGTCTCCCCGAGGGAGATGGCAGTGGGCACACCCCATCCCTCCCTGCTCAGATTCAAGGAAGGGCCAATCCACATATGGCTGCCCTACCAGAGCACTCTCTAGGGGATGCTTGCAAGGCAGAGGCCCTGGGCAGCTAGAAGGGCATCAGAGTTTCCAGCTGGGAGGGGTCTTGCTCTGCCTGGAAATGCTGGAAGGAGTGGTGCTGGGTGTGGGTGGGAGGTAGGGTGGGGTGCCCTAAGTTGGTTGGGCACAGGGCAAGGCTGCAGGCAGGAAGGAGGCTGGGAGCAGGGAGCCGGGAGCTAGGTTCTGCGGCTGCTGGTGAGTGCCTGGTGTGGGGACAGGGACTCGGGAGAGTGGGGGCGGGGTGGCCCCTCTCCACTCCCCACTGCCTGCTGCCCTGGGACTCTAGCCACCTGCAGAGCCTTGGTGTGACTTAAGCCCTTCGCCCTATAGAGTGTTGGTGCTAGAAACTACTGACTGTGCGTTAGACTAATCTGCTATCCAGTCTCGTAAAAGTCTCCAAGGCCAAAGAGAAAGAAATGATCCTGATTGAACCTTCTTTGGGATTTCCTATCCTATGTTTGTAGAAATCAAAGATCACACATGCCTGGCCGGCAAAGCTGGATGGAGCCTGCTTATATGTTTTCTTTGGCCTGTTTTAGTGTTTGAAATATTTGAAAATTCATTTTGAATTTTTTGGAATCAAATTTGTTTGGTCTTTGCGCGCTCGACCTGCCTCCATGCCCCCTTAACCAAATTTGAATTAGTTGCCAACATTTAAACATCAGCAACTTTGCCTAAAAATCCAGATATTTGGCTTGTTTGGGAAACTGGAAGAGCTGACCACACTGGGCGTGCATTGCGGCATCCCATCAGCCTGGCTAAGGTGCCTCCACGTCCTTGAGAGTTCTGTCCAGGTAGACATGCTCACCTGTCTTCTTTGGTCACATGTTCTCTACCTTATCTACTGGCTAGGCTCTGTAAGCATTTTTATTGGTAACCAAACACTTAGACTGATCTACAAGGACCATCTACCATGTTCCCTCTCATGCGATGATCTTAAGTGATAACAGGTAACTGGTGTGTATGTGTGGGGGGGTTGAACTCCACCTTGTCAATGATGTTGTTCTCTGTGGGTTATTTTCCACTGGTCTCGAGCAGCTCAGGGAGCCCTGGAAGAGGGCTGAGACCAGAGGCGTGGCAAGGCCATGGGGCCAGGGGTCAGGAAGCCTAGTTCTGGCCTTTGCTTGGCCACTGGCTTGCAGCATGGCCTTGGGCTTGGCCTTCCTTTATATGGGCCTCAGTTTCCTCACTTGTCATGGGAGCAGGTTGGACTGTCTTGGGGAACACCAATAGGAATGTCCACGGGGCCAAGGAGGTGATATGAAGTGTGCAGTGGGCTTGTGCGGAGAGTGGTCGGCTAGGGGCCAGTGCCCTCTCTAAAGGGGGCAGCTGCTGCTGAAACCCAGCCATTGGGTGCCAGGCACAACTGGTCCCACATTGCCAGTGTGGAAATTCTAAACTTTCAAGAGACACCAGACATTCAGATATTTACATGGAAAGCTCTAGTATTTTTTGTTTGTTTGTTTATTTGTTTTTGGTTTTGAAAATAGTCATAAATTGATAAAAAAAAAACACACAAAAACACTATAAGAACCAAATGAAACACACTGGTGGGTCCCCAGTTTGTAGCCTTGGCATTGGGTAATTGCTAGGGTCTTTGCCAGCTACAGGGTCCTATAATCCATGACCCATTCCTGGTCACAGAGCAACTTTGTGATGGAGCTGGTCTTAGATCCCAAGTTCTCAGGTCCAAGACTCTATTGTAACTCATGAGAATTGATTTTAAAATGCTGGAAGGCATCACTCCTCTGCCTCCTGTTCGCAGCCTGGAAGGAAGGTACACATAGCAGGAGGAGGGCCTGAGCTCAGGCCCAGCTGCATTGCTTATCCACTGTGCAACCTGAGACTTGTCACCTCTGTGGGTCTCCCTGTAAAATGGCTGTGATGCCATCTGCAGCTGCTTAGCAGCCAGTTCCCTTCAGCATTCCCCTCCCTCTTCAGCCCTGGGTCCAGCTGATTTGCCCCTGAGCTTCTGTCCCATTCCTGTTGCAGGAGCCATGAGTACAGAGGGCCCCACCCCACACACCTTCCTCACAGCTCCTGTCACTCCGGGGAGCCCCTTGGCTGCAGCTGGCCCCCTCCCCGTGCTCATTGTCCTGGCCTGCATCTTCCTCCTCCTGGCCACCTGCCTGCTGTTCATGATCCTCTGCAAACCGGCCGCACTGGACCCGAGCCGCCAGGCTCGCGAGTGCATGCCCCACCACCCCGGAAGCCCCAGCGAGCCCCAGCTCCGGCTCTGGAAACGCCTGGGCTCCCTGCGCTGCTCCCTGCACAGCTTCCGACGGGGCCGGCCCTCTCCGCGACGCCCCCTGCCAGACCACGAGGACAAGCATGGCTGGGACTGCACAGAATCTACCAAGATGTAATGATGTGACGGGGTGTCCCCCCTCTTTCCAGGATCCATCCACAATCCTTCTCCCTCAGAACACAGCATTGCCCACAGTCTGCAGAAGGACAGCGGCCTACACACCCTGGGCCATGAGCTAACCTCCAGGGATTCTGTGTATGCCAGGCCCATGGCCTTTCTCAGAGACAGTCCCTGGAAGAATACCTTCCTCTCTGCTGACCTTCTGCAGGCTGCTGCCTGCTGAAAGATTGCTGGATCAATTGTGGAGAGCCTGCAGCCATCTGGATCTGTGGTCCGTGGCTCTGAACAGTACAGACTTGCTCCCCAGGGTCCATCTCTGGCAACCAGGCACCTACCATGCCCAGGAAGCGGTGCCCCTGCTTCCCAGCAGAGGCCCTGCCCACTCTCCAATGCCAAAACCCAGCTTGGATTCCAGTGTGAGTTGCCAAATGGCCAAAGTTTCCCTACAGCCAAGCACAACGCTCAGCCCACACTGAGGGCAAGGCACTGTTCTGCGCTCTGGGCCGACTCAGGGCCCAAGGCAGGAGAGCACCCAGGCACTCCTCTCCTCGGCTGTCCTGGGCCCTGCCAGCATTCACCCAGTAACCCATGGGAACAGCCGGCACCACTGGTGGATACGGGGCCTGCTGGGAGGAGGGGCAGGTGAGGCTCTTGAGACTGCCTCGCACTTGTGAGCTCATTGGTTCCCCTTCAATGCACCCACGTCAGGATGGCTCAGGAAGGACCCGCTGATGTGTTAAGAAGCTCCTTGCAGAAGCCAGGGCTGGTGCTGTGTCAGAGTGGCAGGATGCACTGCCAGCGGCTGAAGTGACGCCACCTAGGATCTGAGGCTATGCCACCGTGTCTTCATGCCTTCATCTAGGGAAGGGGACAGCCTCCCTTCAGGTGGGAGGGTCCAGACCTCTCCAGGACTGTATGGGACCTTGGATCTGGACCTCACTAGGATGCTGTCTTTTTGGTGATTGCCTCATTGACTGACCACCCCAGGGTGGGCTTCTCGGGATCCCTAATCCTCAGCCTCTTCTCACAAGGCCAGGGCTCTATGCTTTGGTTGGGTCCCACATTTGGAGAATAGGCAGAGAGGGACTGAGCTGCCCAGCTCCTGCCCCAGAGAGTCGGCTGGCCAGGGCCACCTGTGCTCTGCCACGGGGCTGTCCTCCCAACCCTGCTCCAACCCACAGTGCAGCCAGCCTGGTCTTCTCAAGGACTGAGCTCTAGTTTCACCACTTCCCAGTAACAAAACCATTACTGGCTCTCTACTGCTGGCTGGACAAAGCCCGGGCTCCTCACTCGGGTGTTCAGTAGCCTCTGAGAGCTGTCTCCGAACTCTCTTTCTGGCCTCATCGTGCCCCATGACACCAGGCAAACTGCACTGCGTGTCCTCCCCTGGCTGTGCCTTATGCTTCCCAAGGCACCCCCTCACCTCCCAGCTGAAAGCCACCTCCTGCTTGGAACCACCCCTCTTCCTAGCACCTCTGGGAAGGAAGGCAGGGGTCACTACCTCTTGGCAGCGTGGGCCATCCTTGTCTATGTCTTCTTCCTGGGAGCTTGCAGGGGGCGAGACTGTGTCCACCCCCTTGCTCTGCCTTACCAGCTAGAGCATGGAAGTATGAGGGTCTGTTCACTGAGTGAAGGGAGGCCCAGTATGGGTGCATCCCCAGCCCCCCAAAGCCTAAGGAGTCCTGGGGGAAGCCCTGTTCTCCCCTCGGATGCCCCTAGAGAGAAGCTTTCTCTGCAAGCAGGCCCTGTTGAAGAAGCCCAACAGGTCAATCTGACATCTGAGAGTGAGTCCTGCTTAGCCAGAAACTTATTTCCAGGCCCTTGGAGGAGTCACTAGTTCCTGAATTTCTCTGAGAAATGGGGAGAATTAGGGCTGCTTTATATCACTCATGGGTTCTAGGATTCTTGCCTGAGTAGTGTTGTGTAATAAAAAACAACTCTTCACATTTAGAAAGTAGGGCAGGCCACCTCCCAAAGGGCTGTTACCCCCTCCCTTCCCGCTTGTTAACCTCTTCCTGGTTACCTCCCCCAAGGCCTCCCTGAGACATCCCGGATGAATTCTGCCTACAGTCAGTCACCCGTGTCATCCCCTGGCCAGGTGCCCTGCTTGGACCTAGGTGTTCTCTTCCTGGACACTAGGGGTGGTGGGTAAGGCTGCCCTGAGGCCTGAAGGAGAAGGAAACGCTGGGGATGGGGGGAGGGGCTCTCAAAGGTCTGGCCATACCACCAGGTGTGTTCCCAGGCTGGCCCCAGGAGACCTGGCAGTGAACCTGGGTGGTAGGCATTAGGCTAGGGGCTCTCCAAGCCTAGGAGTGGAGGCCCAGGGGGACAGAACCTCCTCCTTCCTCCTTCTGGAACCAGCCCCAGACCCTTGCAAATGCCCATGGCTTCCTCGATTCTTGGTGCCACTGGGAGTCGGCACCCTGCTCTGAGCCCTTTGCTGCCCGCTTCCTGGTCCTGATACAGGGTGGGAGGCACCTCCCAGCCTCCCAAGCTCGGAGCTTGCCCTAGAGGGCAGGCCTAGATTTGCTGTGTTTGGCTCAGCCTCCAAGTCAGAAAGCCTTGCAGCTGAAGAGGGTAATTCATTCCTGGCCTCCCTCCCCACCCAGCAACTGTTGCCCCCCCCCCCCCCCCGGTGCTGGGGGAGGGCATCCGAGCCTCAGTTTCAGGTCCTCCCCGTCCTCCCCCTGAGTCTGCTCCCTTTCTTCTTGTGTCTGTTTACTTCCCAAAAGGGGCGCTTCGGCCAAGGGCCCCATGAAAGCCGCTCTGTTCTGGGCCTCGCTGGGCCCTGGCTCTCTCCTTAACTCCTTTCGGGAAAATGTGACACTGCCATCTCTGAAAGGCCCTTCTGGTGGGGTGGGGGATGAGGAGAGGGCTGTGTGGGAGGGAGGGAGGGAGAAGAGGAGAGTCAGGCATTCCTTCTGCTTTTGGGGGAGCCAGGGCCCTGTCCTTGGCTATATAACCTGGGGGCCTACTCTCCCCAGAAGGGAAGAGAGGCCTGGGTCCCTCTTTCCCCACAGCACTGGCTCCTTTTGGAGTAGCCACTGTGCCTGCTCCTGTTTCCATCGCTCCCTGCCAGGACGCCCCTGAGCATGCGCTCAGACCTGAGCGTGGCTCAGCCTGCCTCCAGCCTGCCAGCTGCCCCCTGGACCATGACAAGGGGTTCAGGGACAGGCACTGGAGAAGGTGGAACGAATCAGAGCTCACCTCTATTGCTAAAGTCAGTTTAGTTTAGTTTAAAATTTGCAACTAAGAGTCCTCTAATTGATCCTAAGGCACTCCCTGATACCGCTTCCTCTAAGAAGTCTTCCTTGATTACCCCTCAGCCCCACTATGTTTTGTCTTTGTCCACTGGCATTAGGGCAGTCTTTGGCTCTGAGCCTGGCTCCTGGGGTTGGGCCCAGCTGGCCCCTGGGAAGGTGCCACGGCCGCCTTACCTGCACGACGCTCCTGAGCATGCGCTCGGACCTGAGCGTGGCTCAGCCTGCCTCCATCCTGCCAGCTGCCCAGGGGCCCACGGCCGCCTTACCTGCACAATGCTGTGGCCCTCAGGGATGTCCTCGGGGACACTGGCTTCATAGCTGCTTTGCAGAAAGATGGGCCGGTTGTCATTCACATCCAGGACAGTGATGAACACGGTGGCCGTGCCTGTGCGTCGCTTGCCTACGGGGCCATTGTCTGCGGGAGTCGATGGGAGATGGGCTCTTAGCAGCTGCCTGAGGGGCAGCTTCTGTAGGCACAGGCCCCGTGCACCCCAGCCTCTCTGGCCTTTGCAGGGGTGGCTGTTTCCCTTTCAGATTAGGAATAACACTAACAATATCTAATACGTCCCAGGCACTTCTAGCTCATTCAGTCTCACAACAAGCCTATGAAGTAGGTGCGATTATCCCCATTTTACAAAGGAAGAAACTGGGGCATGAAGTGGGTTGAATGGTACACCCATGTCAAATCCTTGGAAACTTGTGAATGTAAACTTATTGGAAGAAAGGGTCGTTGAAGATGTAATTTAGCTCAGGATCTTGCAATGATGTCCCCTTGATTATCTGGGTGAGCCCTAAATCCAACGACAAGGGTCCTTATAAGAGAAAGGCAGAGGGGAGATTAGACAGAGAGGAGACCATGTTAAAAGTCGGAGGCAGAGGCTGGAGTTCAGTCCTGCAGCCACAAGCCAACACTTAGAGCCACCAGAAACCGGGAGAGTCAAGGGAGGATTGTCCCAGAGCCTTTGGAGGGTCTGGGGCCCTGTTGACATCTTAATTTAACATCTGGCTTCCAGAGCCGTGAGAGAATACATTTCTGTTCTTTTAAGCCACCGAGTTTGTGATACTTTGTTACAGCAGCCCTAGGAGTCAGAGACCCTGAGAGTACAAACCCGAATGCTGTCAGGGCCCTGTGAGTAAGACCCCTGGGTGACCGTCTGGGCGGGCCCACCTCCAAGGACAGAGCAGCCTGTCCTCTGCTCCCGTCCACAGTGGACAGGCGGGATGTGGGCCCAGGGACATGAGATCTTCTGATTTCTTAAGGGAAATTGAACACATGAGCTTTTAAATAAAATCTCCTGATTTTTAAATGTTCACAAGTCATCGTCATTCATTATGAAACGCGAGCTGGGTCAAACAAACATGTCTATGGGACAGATGTGGGGTGGGCCCTGCCTGACGTCTATGCCTGTGGTAGCCAGGGGTTCTGCCCCTTCAGCCCCTGTAGGGCCCCTCTAGGGCTGGGGAGGAGACACCCCACAGGCAGTGTTGGGTCATCCTCCCTGGAGGAGGGAGCTGTGCTCAGCACTGCGTGTCCAGGCAAGGAGAGTCACCCCGGGAGGAGTCCAGGCAGCTGGAGCTGGCTGAGGACCAATAAAGACTCTGTCCTTCTTCCCAGGCCAGATGACTACACGCTTGGGTGCAGTCGCCTATCCTGAGTCATCCTGTCCTTCCTAAGTGCTTCTCCAGGATCAACCTCCCGCTGTCCTAGGGGTCCTGCTTATCTGCCCTGGCTGGGGCCAGTGGAGCTGGCAGGCCCACAGAAGTTCTGAGCCCTCTCCTCCTGAAAGCCAGGGCTTGATGAGAAGGCTGGACTCAGATGGAGATGATGGGTCTCCAGAGGGTGGTGCGGCTGTCCCCAGGATGGGAGGGGAGCAGGGCAGAGGGCAGATGCCTGTAGGCATGGGCGGGCTGTGGAGATGCCGCTGGCTGGAAAGAGTGAGGCACAGAGAGCACACTCCCTTTCCACACAGTGCTCACTGCAAACAGCGGGCTAGGTGCTCCTGGGAGGACCAAGGCTAGCTGGGGGACACAGGCCGCATCACGCACTGCTTCCCTTCAGGCTCCTGCTGCCTGGAAATCAAAGACCCAACTTCCAGCCTGACATTTAGGCATCTACAAGCCAGCCCTATTTGATCGCAGCCTCCCTCCCCAGTGTCCGCCACAGCATGGGCCAACGCTGGAGAGGGAGGGACGGATGGACACATTGACACAGACACAGACACACACACACACACACACACACACACACACACACACACACACACACACGCAGCTTCGCTACCTCCAGGCCCTTGTGTGGGCTGGTTCTTCTGCCTGAAATGCCCTCCCTGCTTCTCCACGTATTAAAACCTCTCTTGGCCGTCAAGGAGGTGGTGGGCCTGCCTGATTTCCACCCACCAGCACCACCCTGCTCTCTTAGGCAATTCCATGCCCTGAAGGTCCCTCGGAGAATGCTTCCTTCTGAACTCTGAGGTCTGGGGTTCTAAGTGGATCTGACAGCTCACCCCCCTCCCCACCCACCTGCCCCAGCTCCAGACATAGGTATGTGATGTAGGCCTCACTCACCTGCGCATCTCACCCCCTGGACCATGACAAGGGGTTCAGGGACAGGCACTGGGGAAGGTGGAGCTAATCAGAGCTCATCTCTATTGCTAAAGTCAGTTTATTTTATTTTAAAATTTGCAACTAAGACTCCTCTAATTGATTCTAAGGCACTCCCTGATACTGCTTCCTCTAAGAAGTCTTCCTTGATTACCCCCCAGCCCCACTATGTTTTGTCTGGTTGCCCTTTCTCCACTGGCATTAGGGCAGTCTTTGGCTCTGAGCCTGGCACCTGGGGTTGGACCCAGCTGGCCCCTGGAAAGGTGCCTCATGTGAACTCTGCCCAGAACAATTATGTGGTGGTGTGCGGGGAGGGCTGGTGCGTACCGATGGCCTCGAGGATGAGTGTGTATGAAGCTGTGGTCTCCCGGTCCAGGCCTACCACTGTCCTCACCACAGCATCGCGGTAGCCAACACTGAACTTCCCATCCACGTTCCCAGCTGTGGGCAAAAGAGAAGGATGCTGCGGTCAGCAAACGGCGCCTGGCCAGGGAAAGGGAGGTGGCACCTACCTTTGCTTCTGACCTGGGGCTTAGGCGGGGGTGTGAATGCCTGAAGTCCTAACCGTCTAATATTCATCCAGCACCCACTGTGTACCAGGCACACAAATGGGGATCATTGCATCTCATGCATACTGTCACTGTTTTCACGGGGGAGGAAAAGGGTGCTTTAGCGAGGCTACATGTATTGCCCTGGGTTACAGTCGCCTAGTTGGGGTGCATGACTCTAACGCGATAGTCTAATCCCCCAGCCCATGCCCTTCACTACTCTGCCACCTGTCTGGTGGCAGATTTCTATAGGAAATCTGAGCAGTTAAACTGGGCTGGGGTTTTTACATGTGGCCAAGGACTATGGGGTGGGCTGGGCATTCTCCAGGTGGGGATGCCTGGAGGCCCCACAGAGTGAAAAGTAGGGGCAGGTGGACAGGAGACAGGAGTTGCTGAGTCTTCCAGAGTTCTGGGACAGTTAGGAAGTGTGGGGGTCTCCTTGCTGACACAGACCAGAGCCAGGAAAGCACTTCATCAGAACAGTGTGGAGACCCCTCCCCTGCTAGCTGGCAGGCAGTGTGGTGATCTGAACAGCAGAGGGTGCCACTGCACTGGGTTTGGACTAGCTTCTATCAGGATACTGCTCTCTAGTGTCTGAAGAACATTTACAAGGAACACGATCTGGCTCCTAGGGGACCGGGGAGGAACTAAGACAAGAGTAGTGCTGGACGCTGAGCTATGGCTGGCACCATGTGGGCATCTTAATAGCTGAGCCTTTTCCAGGGCAGTCTTGAGGACCAGACTGTGGGGAGCTGGTCTGAGAGGGTGCTGGGCCCCTTCATGGAGGGGAAGGAGGGAAAGGATCTGGAAAGGAGAGGCCGAGGTCTGGGAGGTCACCTTGGCTGCAGCAAGCTGTGGATGGGCTGTGAGCCTGGGATTCTTTGCTCTTGGGGGGGAAAGGCGTCAGGGAGGCTAGTGTATGCACACACACTTACGTAAGGATGTGTGTGTAATGTGGCTTCAGGCAGGTCATGGACAGAGGAAAGGCTGAGCCAGTAAAATGGCCAAGGGAGTGCTGAGGAATGTGAAAGAGCTACCTCCACCCCATGCACTCCAGTACCTTTCAGGTGTGCAATGGACTAAAGAATGTTGGGAAACTGTTCTAATCCAGGAATGCCTAATACATGGCACGTTTGCCATCACCTGCCAAGCCGACTGTCAAGGCAGACATCACTAATCGATCATGGCTCCCTTTCCCTTGTTGAGCCAGGATGCGGCCTTATAGTATTTCTCCATAGCTCTTCAGGTGGGAGCTACTTGACATGTTTGAGCAAAAGACCATTTAATTTAGAGAGATCTAGGCCATCTGCCTCTAAACCGATGGGCATTCTCTTCATGAGGGAAGGGTCTCCAGGGAAGGACAGGCCACATTCCCCCAGAGGCTGCTTCTTCACCCTAATGTGGGACAGGGCCCCTCCCAGGGCTCACTGGCTCCATCTCCCTCCAGACTAAAACTTGGTAGGTACCCCCATCCCAATCGGTTTAGGGGGCCCCAGAGGAGGCAGGCCAGAGGGATCCAGCTACAAAGCCCTTGGGAAAAGCCCCAAGAGCAAATCTTCAGGGTGACTCCAGAAGAGATTATATCCTGATGGCTGATGAGGGCCACTTCCCCCGCTCCTGCCCCATGCCAGGCGGGCTGCACGTCTGGAAAGGGGTGGAGGCAGGGCCGCACCTGTGATGAAGTAGCTGAGCTCGGCATTGAGGCCTATGTCATTGTCGGTGCAGTTCAGCCAGACCACTCGGAAATCCCGTGGCACGTCCTCGGACACGGAGACGTTGTACACAACAGGGAAGAAGGTGGGCGTCTCATCGTTCACGTCCAGCACTACGGGCAGAGTGGGTACACAGGGCTAGGCCCGGCTTCTGCTCGAGACTACCCAGCGCCAAAGGCAGTGGCTCACACCACAGGCCAATAGGAAATGGATTTCCTAGGAGTCCGCACCTCCGGGGCATGAGCCACGGGCCCCATGCTGGCTGGGGCCATGACAGGGTTGAGCAGAAGCCCACGTCCTCCCACAGCCCCTGTGTCCCTCAGGGCTGCCGGCTGCTCCTGCTGTCCACAGGAGGAGGAAACCCAGAGTTCCTCTCCAGTGTGCGCGTGACTGATTATGCTGATGATACTGACAGTGACCATTCCTCAGCTCATGCCAAGCCCATGCCAAATGCTTCCCATGCAAGACCAAACATGCCCCTCATAACATATTCATGAGACAACCATATATAGAGACAGCGAGACAGAAGCTCAGAGCAGCTGAATGACTTGTTCCAAGTCACACAGCAAGCGAGGGGCAGGGTCGGAGTCTTGGGGATTGCTGTCCCTAGTTTGTGATGAGGTCCCAGGGAAAGTCATTGCCTTTGAGGACCTTTCCTCCCCACAAAGTCCACTTTCCCTTAAAGATTCTTTTTTATTTTTTCTTTCAGCTCTGCTTACAGGACCCTATTCGTTTAGAAGACCTTCTTAGTGAGATAACTCCTGCCCTACTTTGGCTACTCTTTGTGATATCGCTAGAAGGAGAAATAATGGGCTCATTTGGTGATATGGTTTCTGTTGGGCCTTGGAGAAAAATCATTGGTAGGTCCCCTCTGAGAGGATTGGATATCCTCCCTGTCAATCACTAGCACAGAAGTGAGTCCTCACACTGGCACCAGGATCCCACAAGGCAAGACTTGGCACAACAGGAGAGAAGATGCTCGGCTCTCGCATCTTCACCATCTCAGGTCGTGGTTAAGGAGGGTGGATGTTTGTGCCTGGGCTGAGCAAACCACTCCCATCCCATGGAGGCTGGCAGGAGCTAGGATGGAGCCGGCCCTATCCTAGAGAACAAGCCACATCTTGCCCGTTATACTCTGCACTTATATTCTGGGGCTGACTCCTGGCCCTTTGGCAATAGCTCATATCAGTGTCCCAGTTTTGTCCTGAGAATTAAATATATAGCTAGAGTGACTGAGAAATAGTAACCCTCCTTGGCCCTTCCCATAGAGGGAGGGTGGAGACAGGTGGGAATTATTGAGAGGGCCCCCCAGGGAGGAAGAATCTCAGGGAGTCTGGGAATCCCGGCTCCCTCTTCCCAGGGTGATGCCCTTCCATTGAGATTCCAAGCACATGGGAGGGGATGGCTCCCTTTGCATCTCCAAATAAAAACTCTGGCCTTCGAAGAAGACAAAGGGCTCTGCAACCTGCCCAGACTACTTATTAGTGCAAGGGCCCCCGCCCCTGCTCAGGCCCTCTCTGCTTTTGCCAGGATCAAAGAAGGGGCCCTTGGCAGTGGGTCCAGGCCACTGCCCCTGGCTCTGGGGCACTAAAGGCAGTGGTCAGCTGGGAGAAGGGTTTCTGGCATTTATGACTTGGAG
Source organism: Aselliscus stoliczkanus (assembly GCA_033961575.1). NCBI lineage: Eukaryota > Metazoa > Chordata > Mammalia > Chiroptera > Hipposideridae > Aselliscus > Aselliscus stoliczkanus. Next base: position 135,270,947 of record CM066729.1, read on the forward strand.
ACAGGGAAGGTTCTCCTGTGTTGAATGGCTCTGATTGAGGAGGGCTCCCTATTAGCAAGGCAGCCTGTGTCCACATGGATGATGGACAGCAAGGAAGGCGCGTGCATATCCCACACTGCCCCGGTGCCCGTGCCCGTGTGCTCAGCATCCAGCAGGAGGCACCCTGCCCCTCTCACCTCGGATGGTGAGTGTGCTGGTGGAGCTCTTGGTGGGCGTGCCCGCATCACTGGCCACCACCCGCAGCTGGTACTCAGCGATGCGCTCACGGTCCAGCTCAGTGGTGGTGACCACCACGCCGCTGCTGCTGTTGATGAGGAAGTCCAAGCGGGGCATGCCCACCTGCATGTGGTAGGACACCAGCCCATTCAGGCCCTCATCCAGGTCAGTGGCCACCACCTGAGGGAGAGGAAGCGTTTGTGTGAGGATCGGGGACACCAGGACTGACACTTCTCCCTTGAGAAGTGTCTCCTTCTCCCCTCCTTCCCTCCGACCCACCCACGCTCAGTACCAGCCAGAAACACCTGCTCCCCTTGGAGCGTCCGGCCAGGTTATTATCCCCAAAGCGCCCAGCCAGGTGTTTTCTAAGGGGGCAGCTGTCTGTCAGAGCTGGAAGGCATCCAGATGCACCAGGCGGGGCCAGCGGTGGGGTGGGGAAGGGGTGTTTTAGAACAAAGAGTCCAGGTCCCCTCAACTTCCCCCTTTCAGAAGCCAGCTTTCCTTGTTATAAAGCCCTCCCAGATTCTCCCCAGCTGGTCAGACCCTCCAAGCTCTGCAGCCTTGCACAGTCTCCCCTCACGCTCCAGCCCTCATGGCGCTGGCCTGGGGCAGCTCTTACAGCTCAGTCCCCTTCTATCATGTGGAGCTCAACTACAGAGATGGCTCAATTGTCACGATTCCCTGCCCTGTTTTGTTTTGATTTGTAGGACGACACCAATAAGATGATATCAAGGATCAGTTTTTAAAAGACACTTGAGGGAGTGATTGTTATTATTTTAAAAAGCTATTGAGGCCAGGTGTAGGCACGCCTCCTCCCAAATCCCTACACCCTTCCCATTAGCATGTCCAGTCCTGATGAGAGATATCCCGACTCAAGACCCTGATGATGTTGAAAGTTTTTACAGAAGAGGATTTAAGACATTTGAGAAATGTATAATGAGAGTAAAATAAGAGCTTTGCATCAAGCCAAGACTCTCAGGATTGAAAGGCAATGGCAGGGCCGCCCGGGTTAATTCATAGCTATTAAGCTGGACAAAGGGTGTCCACACTCCGCTTGACTGTTTTGCAGGACCAGGAGCTCACTGTTTCTAATTTCTCTGCACAGCTCTAGTCCCTGGAGAAAGTTCTGCACAGAAGTTACTACCAGTCAAGGTTCTAGAGGGGACCTGGGGCATCTTAAAGCTCAAGTCAGAACGCTCTTCCTGTATCTGAAGACAGTTTGCAAGATAAACGTTCCCAGATCCTTCAATCATTTTGAACTCAGAAGTTGTGCTGGTGGACGTTTCCTTTCTCTGCTGTCTGTGAGCTCACCACCTCTCTCTCGCTGCCCACCTCTCCTATGTGGGGACTCCTCAGGGGCGGGTTGCTATGCCCGGGATCTCGGCTCCCCCTGCTGGAGGTTTGGGGGAGAATACTCTGCAGGAGGGACTGCTCCTTGGAACGTGTCAAAGAACACACTTAACCAACTTTTACAGATAAAGAAACTGAGGCACAGTGGGCCTGCAGGGCAACACCAAGCTTACCACCCTGGCATGCTGACAAACAACCTTGTCTTCTTTGAATGGGAGCAGGCTAACCCTTTCCCACTGGATCCCGCTGTCTCTCGAGTAGAAGCCCTCACAATAGACACAGAATGAACACATCAGCTACACTATATCTCCTGCAGTCCAAATGCCAGGGTGCTTTACACCTGTGTCTGATTGAATGCCACAGCACAGCCAGGCATGTGAGATTTTGAGCCCCATGTCACAGGTAACTGAGGCCCAGAGAGGTTAAGTCGTTTGCTCCAAGTCACCCAGCACACAGGTGGTGGAGTTGGGATCCACACCCATACTGGTCAGATTCCAAAGCCCACACTCTTAACTGCAAGGGCCACCCAGTGTTTCTCACTGGCCCCTGTGAGGGCATCATCTTCCCTGAACCGGCACCTTCACGGTGATGGACCAGGAGGCAGAGGGCCCAGGTTCAAGGTCAGTTGCTATCTCTTCTTGACCACAGGAGTTTGGGCAAGTCTCTTTAAGTCTCCTGAAAAGTGGGGAGAGTTCCAACCACTGTGTGGAGCGGCCTTGTGGGTTACGGCAGAGCACAGGAGAGGGGGCTGCCCGTGGAGGCAGGGCGTTTGGGCTACACTCAACTAACCATCTTTGTGTTCTGGAGCCACCTGCAGGCTTGGGAAAGACCTCGATAATCAGGCCCTGAAAGTTTCTATGATTTGGCTTCCTAGAATTCTCTTTCTCTCCTTCCCTCCCTCGTTTATCTATCTCCTGTGGTGCCTTGCCTCCCACCTCTCCAAATCCACCTGTCCTTTAAGACCCAGCTCAAATTCCTCCTCCAAGAAGCCTTCCATCACCATTTCTCAGAGCACTGGTTCTTCAAGCTTGGAGCGGATCATGTCCTGTCTGGCAATGTCCTCTGTCCTGTCCCTGCAAAGTGCTAGGCGCAAGGCTAGGCACCCCAGGGCCCTTGCTGCCCACTAGCTGGCTGGGGAGGACAAGGTGAGGGAGGCAGAGTGCAGGATCTCAGGCCGGGAAAGGAAAGCTCACCTGGTAAACGGAGACCCCCGCGGGGGTGCCTTCGAGCACCTCTGCCACGAAAGGCAAGTTCTGAAAGATGGGGTCGTTGTCATTGAGGTCCAGGAGATTCACAAACACTGTGGCACTGCTGGTGGCTTTCAGAGGGGGCCTGCCGCCTGGGGTGGGGTGGGACCAGAGAGGTGGAGGGAGGAGAGGGAAAGAGGGGTGCAGGAGAAAAAGGGCCAGGGGGAAGATGAGTGGGGGGAGGGGCAGGGGGCGTGACTCTTCACCCCCGTGGCCCGCTCTAGGGAGCAGCCTGGGCTTTGCACCCCCAAATCCCCTTCACCCCCAGAGGGTGCTCTGGGGGTGGGGTCACAGCTGGGAAGGGTATGACTCTACTCTTAGTCATTAGGACACAGCCTTCCTGGGGAGGCCCAGAAGCCCCAGAGGACAAGCTACCTGGGAGGCGTCGGGGTCCCCGCCCAGGAGTGTGGACTGTGCGGGGCGCGGGGGACACGTACAGTCTCTGACGGAGACGATGATCTTGCGCATAAGCTCAGCCTCGTGGGGGTCAGGGTTCTCCCGGTCCAGCATGACGTGGGTGGTGCGGATCTTGCCCGTGGTGCTGTTGAGGCTGTAGAATTTGTTGGGCGGGTCGATGCTGTACACCAGGGTGCCGTTCTCGCCCAGGTCCGGGTCCACGGCCACCACCTGCCCAGGAGCGGGGGAACCGAGTCTCCACTGAGCCATGCCCAGGGCACGCGTCTCTGCTTCCAGGCTGCCTGCCCAGGCGGTGTTAGCTCACACGCCGGCCCAGGTACCCGACTCAGACCCAGAAGTGGGCCTGGCACCTGGCGCCAGCAGGGAGGCCTCACGGGGGCTGAGAGGCGGGAAGGTGAACCTGCGGCGGAAGTCCCAGGCCCCACGGCTTCTTTTCCTCCTCAGTTTTGAGCTTAGGCAAGTGCCTTTCCCCCACTTAAGCCTCGGCCTCCTGATCTTAAAAAGCAACACCTACCAACTACCAGCATACAGGAGGCTCCCAATATCTCATAAATGCCAGGCCCTCTCCATGTAGTGTCAACAGCCTTATGAGGTGGATACCTATAATTATGTCCATTTCACAGATGAGGATCAGCAAGGATCCCAACGTCTCCCAGCCAGGAAGTGGCTCTGGGTCCCTCTGGAGCCCATGCAAGTAGCCAGCAGGCAACACTGCCAGCACGTCTCAGAGGCCTTGCATTCCAGGCATGCGGGGTAACATACTCACAAGCTTCTGGGAAAGCAGGGGGGCCCCAGGAGGTCCATGACCATGGACTTCTTCAGGGTGTGGCTGGGAAGGGCTGGGGAGTCTGAACCCTTGGCTGAGCTTTTGGAAGGATTTGAAACCCTGGATTTTGGGAACTGGGTTCCTGAAACCCTCTCTTCCTTTGGAGCTTTTGCTTGTGAGGTGATTTGAAAAGAATTAGGCCTCTGTGACACCACAGATGACAGGGCACGGGAAGGGAGCCATGGAGAAGCCACTCAGTTTGGAGGGTGGGCCCTAGCAAGTTGAGACAGCCATGGGACTGGGGGAGGGGGAGGCTGAGTTTCCCTGGAGGGGAGGAACGGCATCCCCAGGACGGGCGCAGGATAGGCGCCCCTCACACTCTGGCCCCTTTAACTTTCCAGTGTCCCCCTTGGTTTCCCACCTGTACCCCCACTCTGTGAAGGGATCAGCCTCAGTGCTGTCCTAACCCAGAGCCATGGACCTCACAGCCTGTTCTGCCCCATCCCCTGCTCTGTAGGGAACTTCTCGAGCTATCTGCCTCCCGTGAGGGAAAAGCAGAGCTCAGAGGTCAGGCTCAAGGTCATACAACACCAGCCCTGGGGCCGACCCAGCTCCCACCCAGGACAGCAGTGGCACCCACCTCTCAGCGCCCCCTCCCCGTGCTGCAGGGGCCACTGCAGCACCAGAGGTGGACAAGCTCAATGTAGGGGGGTGACTGCTGTCCCTGGGGTCGCATCAGGACAGAGCCATTCTTCACTCCAGGGCACTTGGTGATGACAGCCCGGCCACGTCAGCTCCTTTATCTTACTTGATGTGGGGCCTTTTGTGCTTTGGCAGCAGAATCTGTCCCTCCTCTGGCTTAATCCCCAGTGAGGTGTCTCTGGGGTCACCAGACCAGAACAGACAGATGGGCTACTGTGGCCAAGGGCTCCCATCTGCCCCTGGGCCCCAGGACGCCAGGGAGAGAGGCTGGTGAGGGTGCTGAACCCTGAGCCACTCCAGGCCCCGTCTGCTTCAGACAGTGCGGCGCAGCCCTGCTCCGACCCAGACTGCTCAGCCCACCCCCTCAGTTCCCAGCCTTGCTGCACCTTCCAGGCCTGAGGAGCCTTTACTGTGCTGTGAGCATGCTGCCTCAGTTTTCCCAGCCTCTATAATGGGGACTCAATCGCTCCCTGTATTGACAACAGGAAACAGGCTCTTAGGCACCCCAGGAGTCCTTTCAGCCAGGCTGACAGACAAAGGAGAGCAGCAAGCCCTGCATTTCTGTAACATTTTCTCTCCAGTTACATAGTCCTTATCCCCATTTATCTGGGTGGGGAAATTGAGGCAGAAGGCAGTTAAACAACCTGTGCCAGACCAACAGCCTGTTGCTGACTACACTGAGATCAAGTTCACATGGGTGGGGGGCTTCTCCTCTCCTCTCCCCTCTCCCCAGCCGAGTGCCTGAGGGCACCCCGGGTAGCTGGCTCTGAGTGACACGGAGACCTGGCCTCTTGGCCCACTCCCTCGTCATGGGGTGGGGCAGGGGCACAGGAAGGGGCAGCGGGCTGTGACCCCTGTGGACTCCTTGCTGGCGACTGTGTACACTCTCACCGCTTCCCCTCATTTATTTCCCATTTCACGCTCGTCATTTTTCTCCTGGCCTGACGGGACTAATTCTCTCCCTCTCCCCTCTCCTTTATTTTGCTGGAGGGCTTTGAAAGGCTCTAAATCAATGCCCATCAGCCAGGTCCTTGAAGCAGGCTGTGGGGGGCCAGGAGGGAGGGGGGCCCAAATCACACTTGCAAACAGAGAACAGTCACGGCGAAAGCTCACGCTGATGCAGTGGGCACCATTGGTGCACACGTGGACACGTGTGCACACAGACACACCAGCCCAGCCAAGTCCAGGGGTACCTGAGCAGACACAGGCTCGTCAGCACACAAGCTCTGAAAAATTACTGGGGTCACCCCGGGCCTCAGATTCCAGGGGTTGGGGCCAGTGCCCCCTCCAGAGGGGCCCTTGGGAGAGTCCCAGGTCATATGCTCTAGTCTCCCTCTAACAGGAAGACCCAACCTGACCTGGCAGATTGGGAGAGAGCGGGGGTCAGGTAGGCTGGGGAAGAAAGGTAAACGAGTACTTTAAGAGCTTTCATTCACAAATATTTTGAACACATACAATGTGCCTGGCACTGTGCTAAACATAGGGCTTCACAATGAATAAGACGTGATTCCAGCTAGGGAGGCAGGTGATGGTGACAAAAGCTATCATTTTTCAACGCCTTACCATGTGCCAGTGTACTTTGTGCATTTTGGCTCATTAAGTGCAAACCACGACCATTTCAGGTGGGGACTCTAGCTCCATGTTTTAGATGAGACCATTGGTGCACAGAGAGGTTAAGTAATTCGCCCAAGGTCACACTGCTGGTAAGTGGTATGGCTAGGAGTAGAGCCTAGTCATTTTGGTATCAGAAGCTGCCCACTGAATCACTAAGCCATAACTGCCTCTTAATAAGCAAGGAACCTAATACAAAACCAAACAGGTTGTGGGAACAGCTCTGAAAGAAACAGTGTGGAGAGGGGTTACTTGAGGCGGAGGGGTTAGGGAGTCCTTCTCTTTGGAGGTAGCATTTTAAGTTGGGACAGGTGGAGGAGAATGAGTCCGCCAGGGGAGAAGCAGGGCTGGCGGGGGGCAGGTGGGGTAGAAGAAGAAGAGTACTCTGGGGGTGCTAGGGGGAGGCGTGAGGGGGAGCTTGTGTAGGGACTTTGAGGTGGGAAAGAGTTTAGTGGGTTCAGGAAACCAGAAAGCCAGTGTGTGTGTTGGGGGAGAGGGGCGTGGTGGGTGTGAGAAGGGCGGTGGGAGATGAGTCAGGAGGTCGGTCACACTCCCCCTGGATATCACCACTGGGTTAGCTGTTCCCTGCACTGCAGCCATCTGTCCTCACACCTTAGCCACAGCCCTTACCTCACGCTGGGTCATGGTGGGCTGTAGAGGGCCTCAGGGGGCCCTCTCAAAGATAGTGAAACATACCCACATATATATGCATACGTGGCTATAAAATTTGAAAAAAATTTTATGACTTCTCCTTTTGAAATGATTTTGCTATGACAAACTCAACTCGTAGGCTCCCTGACTTCTGTTTTCCTTGCAATCATCACACATAACTGGGAATTCCAGAGAATTCTGAAAAATTCTGAAGAAGTCTAGAAAAATCTAACCCACAGTTTGTCCTCGAACGTGATGAAATTTTTACAAACACTAAATGTCATAATTACTAAGGTCGTAATATATTTGGTAGCTGTTTAACATAACAAGTTAAAATTTTGATTTTGCCCTTTTCTTTTTGAACTTCTGAGTCATTTTATTTTATTTTATTTTTCAGGTCTCAGACTACTATGGGTCACTGAAAAGCTTGAGTGCCTCAACCCTGTGGCTGCCCCTGCTGGGGAGGAACAGCCATGTCCACTGTATACTGAGGGGTGGGCTCACATGTCTGTCTCCCTAGAGAGGAAGGGGTGGGGGCAGATCCCATGGGCCAGGTAGGGACTGTGGCTTTTACACAGGGTGAGATGGGACCCAGTGGTGGGTTTGAGTAAAAGAGACACGGAGCTCTCTGGAGGCTGAGCAGAAGTATTACTGCTTCCTGTACTCCTGAGCCTACTAAGCACGGGAATTGGCACACAGTAGGTGCTCACTGAAGGTTTGTTGAGGCTTCCTGGAGAGTGAGGAGGTGCTGGGCAGTAGGTCTCTGGCCTATTGTCCATACCTGCTTATTGCTCAGAAGATGTGAGTAAAAGCTGGAGACCCAGAGAGCGCCCCTGGGAACCAGATCTGGGAAATGCCCAAGGCCAAATGCAGTCCCAGCCCCGCAGAACTACTAGCTTTGTCAGGCAGGTGGGCTCTTCAGTAATGTCACCCCTAGCTGGTGACCCACACAGCCACTTTCTCCCAAAGATACCTCACTTGCCCCTCAATTCCCTCTGGCAGGAATTTCCCAGAGACATAAATCAAAGGTAAAAGATGACCAGACAGGTATTCGGAGGTGGGCATCCAGCCCAGCTCTTGGGGTCCCTAGCTGGGTTTGTCCTGGGCTAGCGCCCAAGTACCCACGAGGTGGCAGCAGAGAGTGCCCATCTGATGTGGTCCTCAGCACGTGGAAATGGCTTAGGGTAATCGTTTCCAACTCTGACTCTGATCTGGAAGGAATCCTCCCGCTTGGTGCTCTGAAAAACCACAGACTCCAGAGCCCTTGCCCCAGCCCTACTGGGATGTCTGGAAGGGAGCCTGCCCACCAGTTGAGAACCATTCAGATCCTGAACATGTGAAAAAGAGGACAGGACAGGTGTGATGGCCAAGACCCCAGCCCCTTCCTTCTAGGTTGACATCCTCTCCCATCTAGACTGAGGAGGACCATGTCACTGCTCTCTGTGGTTGATGAGGGGTCAGACCCCTGATGAGGCGTCAGAGGGGAGGCTAGGTATCATCAGCCCAAGGTTGCCTGAGTTCAGGGTGGGGCAGCCTTCCTGGAGGGCTGGATGTGGAAATACCATCCCTTCTCCCATCCCACTTGAGTTCTCCAGTTTCTCAGGACCTGGGCCACCTGCCAGGGTACCACTGAACCAGAAGATGGAGAAGAGCTGGGCCAGGTGGTTTCAAAGTTGGGGTCGAGTCCTGGCATTACCTCTTACTAGCTTTGGGACCTTGGGCAAACCCCTCAAACTCTAAGTCTTGTGACCTACATAGTACAACAGGAGTGATGAATCCATCTGCCACATGAGAGGACCATGAGGAGGAGGGAATTCATGAGAAGCCACCTGCACAGTGCCTGGCACACTTCAGAACTTTAATTAATGGGTTGTCATGAACTGTTAGATTCATGTCCATCATAAGGCTGGACAGTGGGGACAAACCTCCCCAAATGAGGCCAAACGGGGTATAAGTATTGGGGGAGAAGAAGGCCTCGCAAAGGTGAATCCTGGAGCAGAGCTGATCAGTAGGGTGCACAACCCTGGCTTTCCTCAGTTTCCCCAGGAAGCTGGTCTCCATTCTGGACATCCCAAGGCTTTGGCCATGTTTTTCCCTGCCCACCCCGAGTCACGGCCCTGCACACAGCACTTAGATGCACACACACGCTGCATGCACAGGGATCTGTGCAAACCTGGAGCATCTCGTGCCAGAAAATCTTTGGGTGAGCTTCAAACCCCCTGCTGGGTCAGCCCTGATGCCAGCTGACCCAGGCCAATGGCTGCAGTGACAGAAGTGCTGAAGGAAAGGGGCTGAGGGCAGAGGTGAAGCTTATGCAATTGGAAGGAGGGACGTGTGCCTTGCCAGGGGAGGGTGGGGGCTCTTCTGAGGGGGTGGCCAGAGTCCTGGGTTTCAGGGCAAGTTGAACCAGCCCTACTGACCCTGGTGCTGTCCCTGGGCCACCTGTGCTCCCTTTGACAAAACCTAAAGCCCTGAGGACTGTCCCTGAGGACTGGGTGAGGGCTTTCTCCCGACTTCTGGAACTCTGCTCCAAGAGCTGGCTCAGAGAGAAGCATGAAGTCCATTAGCCCCACATGGGTGGGCCCAAGGGCTCATGTGGGGATGGCAGACGCTCCTTAGAAAGGGCAGCTTGGCAGTTCTGCTGTCCCACCACCACTTACCGTGGTCACATCAGAGTCTGGAGGGGTCATCTCCACCAGGTTGATGTAGTAGGGAGCATCCTTCCAGGTAGGGTGGTTATCGTTGATGTCCAGGAGGGTGATGTTGACCTGTGAAGCCACAAGGGGTGCTATGGGCCATATCTAGCTCAGTTTTGCAAGGGCCTGGCCCATGAGGGGGACTCACTCAGATGCCTAGAGGGCATCATAGCATTAATTGCACAGCTCTGTCTGCTTTGGGGGCTTTGGGGCAGGGTCTGGGCTTCCAAGGACAGAAGGTTTAGGTGGTGTCCCTCCAGGTGGCAGAGGAACAGATGAGGTGGCCCCTGAAATCCTTCCTGTGACCTGGGCTTGTCCCATCCACCCCTAGTCTTGGTTGAAGGTGACTGACAGGGTTGGGGAGGTTTAGGGTGTGTGTGTGGAGGGGGGCTGATTGAATCCCTTAAGCTTCCCAGTTAGTCTCAGCTATAAGCCAAGCAATTTCCCTGCTCACCTGTCACCAGGTAAATTATTTATAGAGCTCTGAATCCTATTAGCAGGGGCCTCCTGTGACTGAATAGGGCATGGGGAATTTTCTGCCAAGTCCCTGGCCAAGCAGTACCAACCCTGCCCCTCTGGCTGGGCAAATTGGGGGAAGCTGCTGTGGGAAGGGTGAAAGAAATGGGGAGAGGTCAGGAGAGGGCTCCATAGGGAGAAAAGAAAGCGAATGATGATCAAGGAGGGGAGGTGGCTGGAGCGACCTGTCAGCTGGCCCTCCCGCTTTCTCTCCCACAGAGGGGCTTATTGCTTCTCACTTCTCTCCTTCTCTTCTGCAGCTAAGAGCTCAGTCAGGGCCCTCAAACAGCCTTCCTCTCGCTTCTGCTCTCTGAGGCACCTTGGTGAGATGACAAGGCCTTGGATGGGGGCTCTGGGCCTTCATGGGCCCTACTTGCACATGGTATCATTTCTCAGCACCACAGGTGGGGTGGGTGGTGACAAGACCCCAGGGACCCTCCAAGGGCCCAACTTCCTGCTCTGAGCCATTCTTCCTGGCAGGAATGCCTGCTCTCAGGAGCCCATAGGGCGGGGCCTGTGGGTCTCATGCCTTTTCCTACCTGCCCAGCTGGTCTTTTGGGGGCAGAGGAGAAAACATCTGCTCCTCCTGAGTGCGCCCATGTCTCAGGTGGGAATGGAATGCCTTTCTTCCCAGGGCTGCAGTGACCCCAGGGCTGACGTTGGCTGACACTGAGTTGGTACCTGCCATCTCACTCCACTCCCACAATGCCTCACGCTGCCTCAGGACAAAGCACCCAGGGCCCTGCAAGGTTCAACCTGAAGATGAGTTGGGGAGCAGAGCAGGCTGGACAGCAAATGGGGGCCTGGGGAGCATGGGAGGGGCAGGCACTCACAGTGGCAATGCCCGTTTTCTGGTTGTGGCCCACGCCCCCATCCACTGCCCGGACGATGAGGATGTATTCAGCCTTGGTCTCACGGTCAAGCAGAGTAGAGGTGGTGATTTCACCTGCAGGAGAGAGGGGTGTGTGAGAGAGGCTTTGGTTGGGCCACGGAGAGACCAGGGAAGGAGGGAAAGAGCAAGGGAAGGAGGAGGGGGGGGGGAGAGATGCTTGCAAATTGAAATGATCTGGCAGTGTGCGCCCTTGTGGTGTGTGTGCCAGTGGGTGGTGAGATAGAGCTCACGGAGGGGGGGGGGTGGAACTGGAACCCCAGAGCCGGGCAATAGAACCCCATGAAGAGGAAGTATTTTTGGATGTGTGAAAATCCAATCATGGGATTGGTGGCTGGAAAACAGTGCAAGAGGGCCATTTGGCTTCAAGCTCAGACACCATTTAGACTTCTGACATTATCTTACTGGCTTTATCACTTGGAACTACTTACTTAAAGTCTGTGTTCCTTGATTTCCTCATCTGGTCTAAGGGAACAATAATAGGATCTACCTTATACGGCTATTGTGGGATTAATTTCGTTACCATGGAAAGCTTGGACCTGTGCTTGGCACTGTTTGTTCATAGTCACAGAAATCCAGTGACAGGACTGAAAAGCACCAATGTTCACACATGTTTCTCCTTGGGACTCATTACTGGACAGTTCAACCTATAGTGCACTGAGAATTAATAGTTGTAATTTCCTTAATTACACGAGTAACATAATTGTATTTTCTTGAAATTTTTTTAAGTGTATAAACAAGTTATTCTATTAAATATAAACAATTAAAACAGGCCACCAATTTTGTCAGCCTGTTTGGGGCTTTTCTTTGTATTTTGGTATAACAAAACTATGACAGTAACCGTGGTAGTGGTATGCTGGCAAATGCTTGACACCCAGCTCACCAAACGGAAGTAGAGGCATTTGCCAATTTCCATGGCATCAATATTCCCACTCGAGCCCATTTTAAACCACTAACTTGACGGCATTGAACACGGAGTTGGGAAGCAGCATAGGCAATTGGCTCTTGTGAGCAGGTATAAGCCAGTACCAGCCAGTTTCAGTACAGCCAGTTTCAGCACAGGGGCCACAGGACAGAGTCTGCTCTGTGAGGACAGTGAGACCCAGATGTGACTTCTGATGGTGGCCCTTTCCAGATGCTTGGCCTTGGGAAAGATACTGAATTTCTTTAAGCCTTAGTTTTCTCATCTGTAAGGTGGAGATTGCTACACCTTTGAATCAGAGCCATTGTGAGGATTAACTAATGAGAGGGGACGCTCCCAACACTCAGAAAATGCTCATTTTCTTCCAATGGACTGTGCGAGTCCTCCAAGGGTAGGGATGCTATGCCATCCATCTTTTCATCCTCATTGCCTGAGCTGTGTGACCTGGGGCAAGTTACTTGGTTTATTCGACCAGGAAACAAGGGAGCTGGGTTAGATGGTGGCTGTCACATTTCCCTCCCTGGCATGCTGGCCTGTCCTCTGGCCTTTGCGGGGCTGAGAAGGGAGCCGTGGGCAGGGGGATAGGGCAGTGAAGGTGCGAAGGCCGGGAATGAAAGGCTGGCAGAGGTCTGCCCGCTGAGCCATGCTCCTTGCTGGGGTGGTGTCGATTAATTGGCAGGGCGAGGAAGAAATTAATCTCTAAAAAGTTTTAAACATGAACTTGTCGGCATGATAGATGGCTCTTCCTGTCTGGGAAATTAGATCCAATTAAGGCCACCTTTGTGGAGCAGCCCTGGCTAATTTGACCGAGGAGCTCAGACAAAAATGCTTACACCTTCCGAGCTGAAGGAGCCAGTGTTAAGGCAGCAAGAAAATGTCTGTGTCATTATTAAAGGCCCCAGGGTGGAGATGGGGTCCCTGACTGGGGACGTAGGGCGGGGTACTGAAAGGTCAGTGTGCCTGCAGCTCTATATGATTGGCGGCATGAGGCTCTGACATGACTCTCTGTAATGTACCATTTAAAGTCTGGGCTCTGGAGTGGGAAGGTCAGGCTCTGTGAGTCCTCAGTCAAGTCACTTAATGTCTGCTGTGCCTCAGTTTCCTCATCTGGAAAATGGGGACAATGCTGGTCCCTGCTTCAGAAGGGATGAAGGAAGTGAAATGGGGTGATGCTGTTCAGAGCACTTAGGGTGCTGAGCATGTGGTTAATGTTAATTAATGATATTCCTCTGAGCCCCCTGGAAATGTGGACTCGCTGAGGGTGGATGCTCCTGAGAGTGGGGAGTAAGGTCGCCATTTGTCAGAGGTGGAGAGAGAGGCTCAGGGTGGCTCTGGATGTGTTCAGTCTTTGTACACATCAGCACCAGCCATTTGCTTCCCAGGCTCCTAGGAAAGGGGGATGAAAGAGATTGAAGGTGGAAACTACGGCCAAAGAGGCATGGATGACAGGGAGACTTCATGCCCTGCTGGCCCCTGAACATCTGTGGCAAGGATGGCCAGTGTCTGCCAAAGGTTCTTGCTCCCTGCCCCGGATAGAATGGTTGCTGCAAAGTGACTGCCAGGTCAGGACAGTGTCCCCAACCTTCCTTACATCTAGGCAGGGCCATTGCTTGGTTCTGGCCAATGGGATGTCACTTGTGCCGTATGTCCCAGGCCTGGCCCATAAACATCTCTTATACAATACTCCATGCTCTCTTTTTCCTTCTGCAGTGACATTGGAGCCACAATATGGAAGGGGCCTGGGACCAGAATCACCACGTGGCAGGCTGTCCACTGAACAAGCACTGCTGGGTGAGTTAGAATTGTGTTCTATTCTGTTCTTTTGAGCCACTGAGATTTCAGGGTTTGCCTGTTTAGCATCTATGGTTCCCTTACCTAATATAGAAATGGGTACTTAGAAGTGGGGTGCCCTGCCTGCCCACTAAGCATGTGAGGGCAGGGCCATGTCTTATTCCATCCTGTATCCCAGCACCCAGCACAGCACCAGGCAGATATCCATTGGTAACTGAATAAATATGTGAATGAGTGTCCAGGGGCCTCATCTTCCTTCCCAGCTTCTGGCTGAAAAGCCTTTGGTTTCTTGCTGCTTTTCTTCTGCCCCCCTTCCCTCCCAGCTTCATGGAGAAAAGAAAGCTGGAGGGAGGCATATGGAAACAAGAAGAAGAAAGGAGAGTTACATGGGCTGAGCAGGGATCTGAGACCAGTGAAAAGACCAAAGAGAATAATGATAATAACCTAATTTTGTGTGCACTTACTATGTGCCAGGGCCTACTCTAAATGTGTTCCCTATAAGACTCACTGAATGTCCCACCTGCAAAAAAATCCTAATTTTGCAGGTAGGGAAACTGAGGCATGCACTGAGTTAGGAGGAGGGGCCAGGACTCAAGAATGAGGTCAGCAGTTGAGGGAGGGGGACAACTAGGCTTGAAGAAAAGTGTCCCTGAAGAGTGGTGTTAGCCAGATGTTTGTAAGATTGACTACATTTTAAAAGCAACAGGGCTCTTCACCATTGAAAGACAGTTTTTAGTGGATAAATTCATGTTGTGAATTTGTTTTTTGGTAAGGTCAGTAATCTCACTCAAATTAGTATTTCAGAGATAGAACCAAGTGCTCAAAGATGCGGGCTTCCTGTGAGAGGGAGGGACCCCTGGCCCAGAGGTGGGTCCTGGGCTGGGCATGGAGAGTCAGCTTGAGGTACACAGCACGAGGCCATGGGGGCTCACCTGAGCGGGAGCTGATCCGAAACTGGAAGGAGCCCTCCAAGGAGTAGATGATGGATTCCTGGCCATACTCCCGGGAGCCGTCCAGGTCCGTGGCATTCAGGAACAGCACCGTGGCTCCTTCCGGGAGACAAGGAGGGTCGGGGGAGGGAGGGTTGCTGCTCAACCTGGGCTCCCAGCCACGGGCCCTGGGAGCAGGTCTGGCACAGGCCCAAGAGGATATGGGATCTCCCAGTGATCAGCCCTCAGGAGGCAGGGAGCCAGCTGCAGGGATAACCCTGGGGACCAGAGTGGGGTCAAACTCCTGCTCCTGGGGCTCAGATCCCTGGGCTGTGTGGGAACAAGGCTCCACGGGAGGGAGGGCCTGGAGCCTGGGCTGGATGGGCCCCCTTCCCCCTCCCACTCCTCAGAGAGCAGCCCCCCGCCTCGCCCCAACCCCTCCCTGGCTGGTCACTATATTAAATACACCCCGATTGACCAGCTTTGACTCTGAGGCAAAAAGAAATGAAGCTCCATATTAAATTATTCTCTATTTATTATATCCAATTTCAGTCTTAGTTTATCTTGTTCACAAGGGTTTTTATTTTCTCTTTAATGTCTAGTGAAGGCCCTGCCTTCATGTCCATCTCTTTGGAATCCTGGGGCAGGGGACTGGCCTTTCCAGCCGCCCTGGCCAGACCCTGTGAGCAGTGTGTCCTGTAGCCGTGCCAGCCAGGGCTTTCAGCTCCCTCCTGACAGCCACCCAACTGCCAGCCCTGGCAGAGAGGCAAGGGGGTTCAGTGTGTGGGCCTCTGGAGTTACTCTATCCAGGCTGGAATCCGGTGGGACCCCTGGCAAGTGCCTTAACTTGTCTTCAGTCTCAGCTTCCTCCACTGTTGGATGAGTCTAACTATGAAGCCCATTTGAGGGGCTGTTGGTGAGGACCCCACAGGTAAAGCAGGACTGGCCTGGTAGTTCTCACAGACCTACGGACCGTCGTTATTACTGTGCTGATGAAGCCACAGTCCCTGGGAGTGTAAGGGGCCAGGTAGGGGGCTGTGGGACGGGCAGGTCATTCTGGCCCCTTCTAGATAGCTGTGGGGCCTCTGATCTGACTCTCAGTCCTGCCACAAGCACAAGGCCATGTAGGCGGTCCCTGACACACTCCTTTATGCAAGCAAATTCAGTCTGGAAGAAGATTAAGTGCCATGATGAAGGCTTTTCCTTGGCAGAATCTCTGGGGGTGGGGGAGATGCAAGGGGCTGCTTCAGCAGTGACATTCTCCAGGGGATGCCTCAGGCTGGGGGGGGGCGCCTGGGCACCCCTGAAAATCATCAGACACTAGGAAGGTAACCGGAGGCTCTTTAGAAGGCTCTGTGATGCCAGGGAAGGTCACCCCTGACTCCAGTTGACCCCGACTCTTCCAGCAGACACCGACTCCATCAGCTGACCCCGACTCCTCCAGCTGTCCCCGACTCCAGCTGACCCTGGCTTCTCCAGCTGTCCCTACTCCAGCTGTCCCTAACTCCTCTGGCTGCTGCAGCAATTCCTGACATTTCCTTCATATAATGTCCACTCTGGGTGTAAGGGTGAAGCTGCCATCCTGTCCTGAGGACAGAACAAGTGGCTGGATCCTGAGTATGGAGCTTATGGCCCTGGGTCTGCAAGCGGAGCCCTGGCACCGAAAGGTGGCCCAGGGATGAGCCTTCCCGTCTTGTCATCATAGGAACACACACCAGCCTCCAAGGCCACTCCTTCAGCCATCATGGCGCCTGACGCCTGTCTCACAGCACCATGATCTCAGAACTCTCTGTACGCTCTTGTTTAGCCGGGGTTGCTGAATTAATCATCAGTCATTATTCTCTTCCCTGCTAGGCTGTAGCTGCCGGAGAGTAGGGACCAAGAGCCTAGCAGAGCATCTGCACACACTAGGTGCTCTGTACGTAACTGTTGGTTGGCAGATAACTGGACATCTCCAGGGGCTCCCCTCACTTTCATGGGAAACAGAGAGGGAGGGCCAAGCGCTTCCCAAATTCATGTGAACAATAGGGTCTGCACACTGTCGGTGCCACGCCTGCTGGCTTCCTGACTGTGTACCCTCCCCGGCTCGGGTCGTACCTGCCATGATGTTCTCTACCACGGAGACGAAGTAGGCGGGTTTGTTGAAGGTGGGAGGGTTGTCATTCTCATCCTGGGGAAAAAAGAGAAAGATTGCAGGAGCCAGGGAGGCAGGGGGCTGGTCAGCTGTCCCAGGCTGGCACCAAGGGGAGGCTGGGCCCAGCTGGCACTAAGGCTCTCTGACTGAGCTACAGTTCAAGGAGGCCAGACAGGCCTTGCGGGGTCAGGAAGGGGTGGTGGGGAATGGGGAGATGGAGAAGGAAGGCAGCAGCCGGAACTGCCTACAACTCCCAGCGCCCCTGGCTCTCTCTGGGGGTCTTCCAGCTGAGCCCAGAGCTCACTGCAGTTCTCCCACTGTCAGCTCATCAGCCCCCATGCTGGGATGCCCACTCGGAACTTCCCCCCCAGCCCTGCCAAGATGATGGTGGAAGGTTCTAGAAACCCTCCTAGAAATGAAGGGAAGAAAGAGCACTCCAGCTCAGAAGATACTGAAAGGTGCTTTCCAGGCTTGAATTTCAGCCCCTCGCACACACACAAGAACATGGCTCTTCCGCCCTGCTGGCAAATCCTGCCCCAGAACGATCCTACTTGAGCTCTGAAGCAATCCCTCCTCCGGCCCCGCCTCCACCAGTGACCAGATGAGAGGGACACTGGTCAGGGGCTGGTGCTGGGCTGAGGGGCTGGACTGGCAGAGGGGGCCAGACACAGGCTTTGCCTCCTCCTGCTCCTCCGTACCCCATCTCCCTTCACTGTCAGGGGAGGCTTTTCTACCAGTTAGGACTGTCGTCCTAGCCGACTGCTTTTTGCAACCACTCAACAAGAATTCCTCCCTGCTGCCCTCTTGGAGGAAGCGTGGCTGGTCCACCTGACTCAATCTGCCTTTCCCCCAGGAGCCCAGCACGGAGGCAGGCTCCAAGGGCCTCACTTCCTGTGGAGCTGGGAGACCCTAGGGGAAGACACAGGCAGGAAGCCCCTTGTGCTGGAGTCACTTTGGCTGAACAAACGTGAAACTGAGGGAGGCACACTATCTGGCTGTCCACCCCTCTAGAGGGCCCCATCCTGCTGGGACTGTGGGTCCCCAGGAAGGAACATTCTTCTTCCCCAGCCTGGCCCTTGGCTTGTGCTGATCTGTCAAGAGAGCTGGCCGTGGGAGGACTCACCAGACAGCATGCCTGGGTATCCCCCTGGCGCCGGCATGAGCACCCCACACGCATGTCTCTTTAAGCCTTCTGCTCGGCTGCACGAAACAGCGCTGAGAATGTCAGTGACAGAGCATGAGGCAGAAACTTATTAGCGGTGATATTTCCCTGGATCCTGGCGCTGCATTCGCTATTAGTTCTAATTCAGTGGCTCCCTCTACAAAAGCTTATTGTCCCCTAATGGGAAATCTACAAACTGAGTTTGACTTCTTTATTAAAAACCAACAAGCAGTGGATGAAAAGGAATCACCTAGCTCCTCTCACATGCCCCTCCTCCTGCAGAAGCCCTGTAGCTTTGATCTGTCTTCCCTCCCTCCTGTCCCCCCCCCACTTTGTGCAGTAAATGCTGCCATCAACCACTTCACCTCTGCTGGGCTTTTTTTTTTTTTTTTTTTAGATCAGAGAAAATCCCTTTGGTAGTGGGAGGAGGCAGCTTAGACAAGTGACAGCTACTTAAAAATCACCCACGTGCAACATCAACCCAAAGGTGGTGACCTTTACAAGTATGGTTGGTCCTTAGAAACAAGTGACAACGCCACCCAAAGGCCCTGCTTGAGAGACGATGTTCACTCACAGCCTAGGTGACATTTGTTTCTGTTGCCAGACCCTCCTGCTACCAGGATGCCAGGGCAGACCCAGAAGGAGAGTGAGGGGCCCCTCCTGATTGGCATGACAGCTTTGAGGGAATATAGTCAATCGTATTGTACTAACGATGTATGATGTCAGATGGGTCCTAGACTTATCAGGGGGATCACTTTGCAAGTTGTATAAATGTCTAATCGTTACGTTGTACACACCTGAAACTTGTTTAATATTGTATGTCAACTGTAATTGAAAAATAAATTTAAGAAAAAAACCAGGTCATGATCGGCAGGGGATGAATTCTAGTTCTCTGGTCTCACCCAAGGCTTGTTAAAGCCAGGTGTGGGGTGGCACCAGACGCTGTTGGGAAAGCCAGCTGGGACAGGAATGTCACCCAGCAAGCCTGCTCTGGGCGAGATGTTTTCCCGAGCATATGTCAAATCGCAGCATATCGCCTAACCTGACAATCTGATCTAATCCTTTTGGAATCGGTAATGTGCTAACTCTTCCATCAACATGCTTCCATCCTCTCCTGCAGGCAGGCAGGCAGCAGCCTTTATGAGATGGAGGGGGGTGTGCTTGTGCAGCGTCCCTGGGGTTGGGGAAGGCCTGCTGGCCACTGTCAGAACTCCATCTCATTCCCAGGATCGGTTGGGAAGCTGCACGGGGCCAATGAACCAGTGTGGAGATGGATTCATAGACTGATCATTTCAGATGTGGAAAGCGCTAAGGTATGCGTGACATTCATGTCAGACAAGCTGTGGTTTGGTGTCAGGCCCCATTAAATCTTCAGAGGAACGGGAAAAGGAAGTGGGAAAGAAAAAGGGGGATAGAGGGAGAGAGACAGAAGAGAGAAGATGACCTTACAGGAATTCCTTTGAACTTCATAGAATCTAGCCACAAATGAAGGAATCCCATGATATTTCCTCCAGCTCCTGTTCCTCCTGCCTCACCACCTGCTCCCCCAAGAGGGTGTCCTGAGGCCCCCAATAAAGTTAGAACAGGCAAGTCAGGCTCTCTTCGCATTCCAGGGCCCTGGACTTCCCCTGACCAAGCTGGCAGAGGTTTGCTAGGATGGCCTTGTGTCTGCCAGGTAATCCCCCCGAGCTGTGTGAACAAGGATGTGGAGACACCTCAGGGTGCAGGCAAGGTCCCAGACACCCTGGGAAGCATTTACCACCCCCTACCCTGAAAGGGCAAGGCCAGCGCCCCTGGGTACTTACAAACACTTCGATGGTGACGGGGACAGTGCTGTTCAGAGGAGGGTTGCCAGCATCCTTGGCCATGACCGTCAGATAAATCAGCCCGTTGGGTATCTGTTCATAATCCAGGGGGTGGTTTACGCTGATCACTGAAATGACAGGAACAGAGCCCCAGGGCCCCTGTAAGCAGGCTCTGAATGCCCATCCAGCCAGGATTCCCCTTTGGACAGACAGGGTATGGCTGGCACAGGCCCCATGGTTTTGACTTAGGTCTCCTGACTGCCTGGGACGTGCCCAGGGCTGAGTCCACCAGGTGGTAACTATTTTGGTGGTGATGGAAGCCCCACTTTACAGATGAGCAAACCAAGCACAGAGAGGCTTGGGAGCTTACCCAAAGACATGCAGCTAGCAACTTGATCGAGTGGGATTTGGCCAGGTTGCTCTGAATCCAGAGGCTAGGCTCCTCCACAGTGGGGGTGACCCCTGCCTGTCTGTCTGTCTGTCTAACCCACACATCCTGTACTCCTCACCAGTCTGGAAGCTGCTCGAAGGACAGGGTCACGCCCCAGCTCTCTAATCCTCCCCTGTTACCACTCCTGATCCCCTGCAGATAAGCACAGGGTTCACCCATTCATTTCCCAGTGTCAAGGTTGCCGGGGGGATAGGGTAGATGGTAGGGGGCTGATGGCAGCGCCCTCTTTGGCCTCCTATTGCCCTGTGGCTTCCTCTTACTGCCTTCCTCCCCTCTTTGCTTCTCTCCCTCCTCTCCTCCTTTACCCTAAAGCTCTTCAGGCCAGTACAGTGGCTGCTCTTGGGCACTGTTTAGAGCCCTTGGAGGGACACTCAGGGGGTCGTGTTGCAGATTTTACCCTCAGCAGAACTCTGCTAGAAGGTGGGTGAAGACCCCCAACACTAAAGGGCAGACAGAGGTGGAGAGGCAGGATTTGGGGAGCAGCTAAGACAACTGCTTTGACCTTCAGACATCCTCTCTACTGCACATGCCTGAACTTGCACCATGAGTACTCTTTTGGGTGGAGGCCACTGAATCTGAATTTTGGAAGGGAAGGCATACTGGCTTGGGAGTGGGGGTGTGTGCGTAATCTGCAAAGGCATTGCAACAATATTCAATTGCCACTTTCTATTTGGAAAATAGACACCAAATCATTGCTGTAGTAACATAGCACTTAAGGGAGGTCCTTCTAGCTGAGGGTAAGGTTGAAGTGTGAGGCTGGGTAGAGGCATAAAGCTGTTACATTTCTTAAAGGGGGACATAGATTTGATGGGGAACATTAGGCCGCAGCATCTGCAGCCAGCACTGGAAGTTCTGCAATTGCGTTTCCCTGACAGCAGTGGGGTGGCAGGAGGAGAGAGGACTGGACTCAGCCACCCAATGCATATCCCTTCTGCCTTGGGGGCACCTAACCCGTCTTCAAGGGTTAGGGAAGCTTCCCAGAAGAGGGGGCATCCAAATGGATCCCTTAAAACTAGCCAGCAGTTAAAGGGAGGTTGGGCAAAGGGACAGGGAGGAAGGGCTTTTCAGGCAAAAGGAACAGACTCTGCAAAGACAAGGAAGTGTCCACTGTAAGGGGAGAGAGTGTCAAACGGTTTAAAGAAGCTGGATTCTGGTGGGGGGTGAGGAGGTGCTGAGGGACAGGCTGGAGAGACAACCAAGAGTCACTTTATAAGGGCCTTACTGGACAGCTTTGCTGTGTGACTTCGGGCAAGTCACTCCTTGTCTCTGGGCCCCAGTTGTCCCATCTGACAAACAAGGTGGTCTCTCAGGATCTTGGAGCTTGGGGTTGCTGCTGCTATTCCCTTCATAGGCTCTATGGATCAGCACTCACAGGTGGTGCTAGGTCCAGAGCCTGGAACTATGCCTGGGCCAAGCAGGGAAAGGCCACGGCCTGGGAGGGCTGGGAAGTGGCTGTAACATGGCCAAAGGATGGGGAAGGTCGGCTAACGAGCCGCCCACCCACAGATCTGCCCAGTCAGCCTTGCTAATAAACAGGGACCCTGCAGAATGTGGAAACATGCCTAAGACCCAGAGAAAAATCTGGCTGATCTGAGACACAGCTCTTGATCCTATGGAAGGGTGACTCCATGCCACGTGCTGCTCCAGCCAATAGGAGCCATGGGGCAGCTTCGTGAGCAGTCCAGGGTGTCTGGGAGACAGCAGGGCCCCCCTCCTGATAGAGATGTGAGCATGCAAGCCAGCTCCTGTTTCCCGGCTGAGCCCTAGGTCCTGCCCCGCACGTACCTGCATAGCCCTCATACACGCTGATGTCAAAGTAGCTGCCAAAAGAGGAGGCGAAGATGATGCTGTAGGTGATCAGGTTGTTGGGGGGTGAGTCTTCATCTGTCGCCTGGAAGGAAGAGGGCAGACAGGGCCCCGTGAGCCCTCAGTGACCAAGGGTCAGAAGAGGCTGAGTGTGGGGAGAGGGCTGGCCCCTCTCAGAGCCCCTTTTTTGGTGATCCACACCCTCCTTGGGGTGTGGAGCTATCCTGTGGATTCTAGAGGGCAGGCTGGAGGCCGAGGGAGAGTAAGGGAGGGCCGGGTTTTACCCAGAGAGTGGAGAGGGTCTCCACCATACCTGGCATGACATCTGCTAGCCCCTTTAGTCCCAGCTCACACATCCCATCCACAGTCCTTCCCTGAACTCTAGACCAGATTAGGGCCCTGGGCTGTACACCCCATCAGTTCCCTCCAACACCTGGCTGTAACTTCTTGTTTAATTTCTGCCTGCCTCACTCAGATTGTCAGCTCCATGTGAGAGGAACCTTATATTTCTTGACTGTGGCTGCATACCTAGAGTCCAGTGTGGGGTTTGGCATGCTGTAGGTGTCTAATAAATGTATGTTGCGTGAATGCAAGGAGGGAAGAGGGCACCTGGAATGGGGTCAGATCCTTCCTCCCCTTGATTGTCTTCTGGGGGGGAAGCTACATTAGGTAGCTTCTTTCCAGATGTCTCTGACTCCAGAGAGCCTCAGGGGTGGCCCATCACTCTGGGTGGAACAGGAGTGGAGTCGGTAAGGGGGGCAGGGTCCCACGGGGAGCCATGGCTGTGTTGGGTGGGCACGTGGTCCTGCCTTTTGTGTGTCCCCCTTGTCCACCTCCTCCACCTTGCCTTCATTCCTGTCTGCTTCAGAAACAAGTTCCAAATGGAGGCTGTGGGTCCTGTCACTCTGGGTGGGCACAGTGAGGCCGGGGACTAAGGACATTGAAAACTCTCATGGTCAGAGGTCAGTGGAGCATGGTGGAGACTCCCTGCAGGAGGCCACGTGGCGTGTAGAGTCCTGAGCCC
This sequence comes from Aselliscus stoliczkanus, assembly GCA_033961575.1. Taxonomy (NCBI): domain Eukaryota; kingdom Metazoa; phylum Chordata; class Mammalia; order Chiroptera; family Hipposideridae; genus Aselliscus; species Aselliscus stoliczkanus. The sequence goes on from CM066729.1 coordinate 135,294,032, forward strand.
TAGTCCTGTCTCTACTACTCTGCTAATTCACTGTGCCTTCTGGGGCCTGCCTCTCTCCACCTGTTTCCCCTCCTGTGACATGGGTTGTGCCTGTGGTCTCTGGTTCTTGCCAGCTACGGCAGCTCCTGATTCTAAGCAGCCAGTAAAGGGCTTGGATGGGGTCCTGACACAAGGAACTGCTTGGCACTCGTCAAGGGAGATGAGGATGGCATCCTTTTCCTGAATAGTGACCTGAAATTTAAGCTGAGACAGACACTAGCTGTACTTGGTAACCAGGGGCATGAGGTGACGCTCAGAGGAAGCCTCACACAGACCAAGAATGTGATCCCCAAATCTGGGTAGAATTCTTTGTAGATGGGAGGTTAGCATACCTCTTGCAGTGGCTTCCTAAGGGAATAGTGAAGAAGGAGGTACAGAGAGAAGGACAAGATGAATGGCTGGACTGCAAAAACAACCCTGGCATCTTACCCGGAGCCGCACCAGCTGCGTGACAGAAGGCTCATTCTCTCTCAGGGCACCCATGTAGGCGTCCTTCTGAAAGGTGGGCACGTTGTCATTGACGTCCAACACATTGATCCTGACCCGGCCTGTAGTCTCCTCACCGCCCCCATCCCTGGCGATGACTGTCAAAGTGAAGCGCTGGATGAGCTCATAGTCCAGTTTGGCAATCAGCAAGATAAGTCCTGTGTCCTTGTCCAGAGAGAACCTGTGTCAGGCAAGGAGGAGGGAGAGAAAGGACATCCTGCCGTAAAGCACCTTGTAAATAAGGGCCTGCATTTACCAGCCAATCCTTGCCCAAGGTGATGAACAGAGACAAATAAATGAAGTCTTCAATCTGCCTTTTTTTTCATGTGTCCTAAGTAAGAAGAACTGAGATTTCTAATGGGGGGGGTTGGGTGGGGGGTGGTGGGCAGAAATCAGGACCACAGGAGGGATGGTGTGGTAAGGTACTGAAAGGGCAGGAGTAGGCTGATTTAGTCAAAGAGAAAACTCAGGAAGAAAGGCCCTTCTCTTGCTGTGAACAGAAGTTGCTGCCTGCTGGAGATATTCAGGTGTTGGAGAACTGTAATGGTTAGAAATTCTTATAACTGATACCACAAAATAACAAAGGATCATAAAAGGCAAGTATGAACAATTATATGCCAACAAATTGGACAGCCAAGAAGAAATGGATAAATTCCTAGAAACATACAACCTACCAAGACTTGTTCAAAAGAAATAGAAAATCCGAGCAGACTGATTACTAGTAAGGAGATTAAAACAATAATGAAAAACCTCCCAACAAACAAAAGCCTAGGACCACACAGCTTCACAGGTGAATTCTACCAAACATTCAAAGAAGGATTAATACCAATTCTTCTCAAACTCTTCCAAAAATAGAAGAGGAGAAAATACTTATGAACTCATTTTATGAGGCCAGCAGTACCCTGACACCAGACAAGGAAACCACAAGAAAAAAATTATAGGCCAATATTCTTGATAAACTTAGATGTAAAAATCCTCAACAAATATTAGCAAAGCGAATTCAACAATACATTAAAAAGGATCATACACCACAATCAAGTGGGATTTATTCCAGGGATGCAAGGATGGTTCAACATCCTCAAATCAGTAAAGGTGACACACATTAACAGGATAAAACATTAAAGGATAATTACCATATGATCATCGCAATAGATGCAGAAACAGCATTTGACAAAATTCAACACCCATTTATGATAAAAATGCTCAATAAATTGGGTATAGAGGGAATGTACCTCAATATAATAAAGGCCAAATATGACAAGCCCACATCATACTCAATGTTGAAGAGCTGAAAGCGTTTCCTCTAAGATCAGGAACAAGACAGGATGCTTACTCTCATTACTTTTATTCAACATAGTATTGGAAGTCCTAGACAGAGCAATTAGGCAAGAAAAAGATATAAAAGGCATCTAAATCAGAAAGGGAGAAGTAAAACTGTCCCTATTTGCCAATGACATGATACTATATGTAGAAAACCCTAAAGATTCCACCAAAAAACTATTAGAACTAATAAATGAATTCAGTAAAGTTGTGGGATACAGAATCAATATACAAAATCTTTTGCATTTGTATAAACTAATAATGAGTTGTTAGAAAGAGAAATTAAGAAACAATCCCATTATAGTCGCATCAATAAAAAATACCTAGGAATAAATTTAACCAAGGAGGTGAAAGATCTATAACACATAATGAAAGAAATTATGCCCATGGATTGGAAGAATTAATATTGTTAAAATGTCCACACTACCCAAGCAATCTACAGATTCAATGTAATCCTTATTAAAATTACAATGGCATTTTTCACAGATATAGAATGAACAATCCTGAAATTTGTATGGATCACAAAAGACCCTGAATAATCAAAGCAATTTTGAGAAAGAACATGCTGAAGGCATCATTTACCCTGATTTCAAACTATATTACAAAGTTATAGTAATCAAAACAGTATGGTATTGGGATAAAAACAGACACGTGATCAATGCAACAGAATAGAGAGCCTAGAAATAAGCCCACACATATATGGTCAATTAATTTATGACAAAGGGACAAAGAATATACAATGGAGAAAAGACAGCCTCTTCAATAAATGGTATTGGGAAAACTAGACAGCCACATGCAAAAGAATGAGACTGGACCATTATCTGACACCATGAATAAACATCAATTCAAAATGGATAAAAGACTTGAATGTAAGACCTGAAACCAAAAATTCCCAGAAGGAATAATAGGCAGTCATTTCCTTGATATTGATCTCAGTGATGATTTTTTGGATTTGACGCCAAAAGCAAAGGCAAAAGTAAACAAGTGGAACTATATCAAACTAAAAAGCTTCTGGACAGCAAAGGAAACCATCAGCAAAATGATAAGGCAACCTACTGAATGAGAGAAAATATTTTTAAACCACGCATCCAAAATATATAAAGAGCTTGCACAATGCAAAAGCAAAAACACCCCTGAATAATCCAAATAAAAAAATGGGCAGAGGATCTGAATAGACATTTTTCCAAAGCAGACACACAGATGGCCAATAGGTACATGAAAAGATGCTCATCACCACTAATCATCAGGGGAATGCAAAGCAAAACCACACTGAGATATCAGCTCACACCTGTTAGAATGGTTATTATAAAAAAGACAAAAATAAAGTGTTGGCGAGGATGTGGAGAAAAAGAAATTCTTGTGCACTGCTGGCAGGCATGTAAATTGATACAGCCGCTATGGAAAACAGTATAGAGGGTCCTCAAACAATTAAAAATAGAACTGCCATATGATCCAGCAATTCCACCACTGGGTACTTATCTGAAGAAAATGAAAACATTAACTTGAAAAGATATATGCACCACCCATGTGTATTGCAGCATTATTTAAAATAGTCCTGATATGGAAACAACCTAAGTGTCCATAGATGGATGAACAGATAAAGAAGATGTGGTGTGTACACACACACACACACACACACACACACACACACACACACACACACACAGAATATTATTCAGCCGTAATAAATAAGGAATCTTGTGGTCTCTGACAACATGGATAGCCCTTGAGAGGATTTTTGTTAAATGAAATAAGCCAGACTGAGAAAGACAAATACCATATGATCCCAATTATATGTGGGATCTAAAAAGGAAACAAAACAAAAAAATCAAGCTTGCAGATGGGTGAAGGTGGTCAAAAGTTACAAACTTCCAGTTATAAAATAGTCCGGTCCTGGGGAGGTAATATACAGCATGATGACTAGCTAATAGTGAATTTGAAAGATGCTAAGAGAGTAGATCTTAAAAGTTTTCAAAAGAAAAAAACCCACTTTGTAACCATACCGGGGTTGCCAAAAAAATGCATACACGTGACTTACACGTATTCATCTTTTGTTATTGGTATATATTGAGTATTACAATTTGAATACAGTTTTCCTTTCTTAAAATGTGTATACATATTTCTGGCACCCACTGTACATGGTGACAGATGGTAACCAGACTTCTAGACTTACTGTGGTGATCCTTTCACAATATAGACAAATAATAAATCATGTTGTGGGGCCGGCCGAGTGGCTCAGTTGGTTAAGTGCGTGAACTCTGAGCAGCAGGGTAGCTTGTTTGATTGCCACATGGGCCAGTGAGCTGCCCCTGAGTTGAGCTGCCAACAGGTGGCAGGATGACGGTTCAGCTGGTGAGAGCACGTGCTCCTAACAACAAGGTTGCCGGTTCGACTCCCACATGGGATGGTGGGCTACACCCCCGGCAACTAAGATTGAACAAGGGACCTTCAGCTGAGCAGCCGCGAGCTGCCAACAGGCAGCCGGATGGCAACTGGACTTGGAGTTGAGCTAGCTGCGCCCTCCACAACTAAGATTGAGGGACAACAACTGGGCTGTTCCCCTTCCCCAGGTCCCCAACACTGTTCCCCTCCCCCAATTCCCCAATAAAATAAAATCTTTAAAGAAAAATCATTACGTTGTATGCCTAAAACTAATACAATGTTTATGTCAATTATATCTCAATAAAACACACACACATATCTGGTCAATAAAAAAAAAAATTCTGCCATCCCAGGTGGTTTTGCACCAAAATGTTTTAAATGGCATCAAAGCAGCCAGAAAGAGGATGGTTGGCTGGTCCTCTCTCAGGAGCTACCCATTGAAGGGACTGAGCCTGACAAAGGTCTCCTGGGGAGGAGCAAGGTCCAGCGAGACCATCTCTCTACCTGCCTCCTCTCAACATCCCTAAGGAGCCTCCTCTGAGTTGTCAGTTGACATCTGTGTGCCCTGACCTGGTTCATAGCTGCCAGCCATCAGGCCTGGAAGGTCCTGGCTCCGAGGCTGGGAAAAGATGAGGAAACCCAAGATGGCCAGGACAAGGCCACGTGAACACAGGTCCCCTGAGACCAGGGTGCCCTGTGCATTTGTCCCGCTGCTGGTTCCTTCCTCCCAGTTTGAGGCCCCGTCACAGAGTGGCAGAGAATGCCTGGATGCACCTAATAATCTCCATCTCTTCCTGGTCATTTACACAGATGGTCAGGGCCCATAATCCAAGCTGACAGCCACTGCCGTGCTCAGTCTGTTAGGCTTCCAGATGCATCACCCACTTCATTTTTAGAAGCCGTCTTGCCCTCTGAATTCAACTTGGCTTTCGATCATGCTAAAAATAAGAGGGCTTCCCTTGGGCTCAGCTTAACTGAAGACAAGGGAAAGAGATGCCTCAGAACGTTGGCGGGTGACAGGGCAAGGCTGGCACAGGTCAGGCGGCGAGGCCAGCCACCTGACGGCGGCAGCACACTGAAAGCCCCTCCTGCTGGAGGCGGGTGAAGACCAGAGGCAGCATCCGTACTGGCCCTGCCTGCTGTGTGCTCGTCAGCTGTGTGACTGGGCACATGACTTAGACTCTCTGGGCTGTAGCTTCCACTTTTGTAAAGTGGGGATGATAATAGTGTCTAGTACTGAGTTCCTCCAGCATTTCACTGTGAAGATTACACTAGATAGCGCATATAAAGGACAAGGCAAAGAGCCTGACGCATGGTAAGGGTTTCATAAATGCTGGCTGCTGCTGCTGCTGTGCTATCATTAGTGTTTCAAAGCTTCTTCTTTCCCAAAGCGAAAGGCTGTCTTTGGAGCGTCAGAGAAACTAGAGTGTTTCGGGGACTTGAGCGAGACTGTACCGCAGTCAGGGCCACAGCAGCAGCGGTGCCCCTGGGTTCCGACTCGCAGTCCAGTGCTCTAGCCATGGGAGCACAGAGCCCTCCCTGGTGCTGAGAGTTTCCTGGACCATGTGACTGGCGGAGGGTGGCTGGGGGTGGGGAGGGTGCTGGGACAGGGTCTCACCGGTCAGCATTATCGCTGAAATAGTAGTTGACTTCCCCGAAGGTGCCCGCATCATTGTCTGTTGCCTGCAAAGGTGAGAACAAGAAGTCATTATTGCCAGACCCAGCTGAGGCTCCTAATCTCCCCAAGAAATGTCTACAGCAAACCCGGGGCTCTCGACAACGCCTCTGGCCCAGGCTGCATTTCCTAGAGCCATGCTGTTCAACATGGCTGCCACCAGTCACAAATGGCCATCTAACTTTACGTTGGAGAATACAGTCCTGGAAGCTCGGTCTTTTGCCTAAATCTCTAACCTTGTTGAAACCCACCCCTCCTGGACTCATGTCAGGCTGGGCAGGCTTCTTCTCTGCAGGTCCTTGGGAACTTGGGTCAGGAACCCTGGACCTGTGGGTCAGGTTCACAACCTGCAGGTTCAAGAAGTGTCACACATGAAGCCACGGGGTGCTTCTCCCCCGCATCTCTAAAGCCTCTAAGTCAGATGTACTATCCAGTGGGGGAGGCTCTTTGAGGGGATTAATGGTGGTGCCCCGTTTCTAACCCTGAGACTAATCCATTGCCTGCGTAGGGCAGACTGCCACCTGGCTGGCCACCTCTTCTGCTCGAACAGCCCGTTGCCCATCCCTCCCGTCTTCTCTGGCATCTCTCTCTGCTCACACAAGTGGTCTGAGTGGGAGCTGCCCGCTCTGCCCACGGCCACAGGGACTGGGCCGGGAGTGGCCCTTGACCGCAGCTGGGCTATCAGAGGCCTCCGGGATTCTTCTTACTGTTGCTGGGGGTAAAAGCCTTCCTCTGAAGCAGGGAAGCTGGGACAGCTCGAAACGGGAGCCGCTGGATGTGGGGGGAGGATGGGAGGAGAGAGGGACCGAGTCTGGGTAATTGTGGGGTCCTGAAGCTGACATCTCTTCCTGTCTCAGTTTGGTGTGCGAGGCCAAGACCTCTTTCACCCAAGCTGATCCAAGTTGGCTTTCTGTCACTTGCACTCAAAAAGGACTGGAGAGGTGTGGCCGATGACAATGGCCAATGACGATGACCACTGCCAGCCAGCACTATCAGACCTTTTACATTTTCAAAGATCATCCATGTGTCTCATGACCTCATTTTAATTCTCACAACTGTCACATCGTGATGAGGAAGACAGACATTTACACCCATCTCACAGATCAGAAAACTGAGGCCCAGACCCCAGTGAGGCCCAGTGTAACCCTGTCACCACTCTAGGGCATGAGCAGGTTATAAGTAGAGTGGGGCAGAAGCTGGGGTCCTCGCTTCCAGCCTGGGTTTCTTTCCTTCTAGACACCAGCGAGGCCCCTCTCCATCTCCTCCCTTCTCCAGGATGACAGCAGTTCTAGAGGTGGTTTGGCTTTTGTGGCTGGGACCTCTGGGCTTCTGCATTGTCCCTGTCATGGGACAATGTGCAGGCTAAATGACAGCATTCATTCATTCATCATTTGATAGTTACTTATTACCATACATCTGTGCCAGGCACTGTGACTTCTGTCCCCTTCCCAGGCCACTGCCCCAGAGCTGGGCAAACTGCTGCCTGCCACCAGACACCAGGAGGAAAAGTCCTTGGACTGACCTTGAGGTCCACTTACATCTGTTTTATACTCAGGGCTTCTCTGTATGATCATAATTGGATAAAGCTCTGCTGCTATAAATATGTTCCAATACCTTATTTTTATTGTTTTAGCTTTATGGAGGTATAATTGACAGATAAAATTCCAATATATATAAGGTGAACGTGATGATTTGATGTATGCATACTTGCAAAAGGATTGCTTTTATAGGACTGCCTCTTGTGCCCAGTTTCCACTCAGTGCCCCCACTGTTTGTGTGCCAGTAGACTGTGTGCAGACCTCTGTCCCTCCCACTGCCCCGGCCAGGCTCTGAGGACATCATCACAGGTTCTCAGGGATGTGTGTTGAGTAAGTGAGGAAGGAAAATGCTGAGCTATGTAACCCACCCTCCAACATGGGACTGATTTCTTGGTAGACCCTCCCCTGTCATGGGCCATTTCTCATGACACCGCCATTTACTGAACACCTTATACTTATCAAATATTTTCGGAACAACCCTATGAGGTAGGTGCTATTATTGCATACAGGGAAAGTGAGGCACAAAGAGGGTAAATGGGTCACCCACAGCTTCACAACTAAAAAGGAGTCAGAGGCAGGATTTGAACCCAGTGCCATCTCGCCATGCCCTTAGCCTCCATGCAACATTGCTTCTAAACCAAAAAGACAATTTTTTCTCAGAAGGAAAGGCACCTGGTTATTCTGGGGAGAGGAGACCAAAACCCCTCATAACAAGCCTACCTCTGTTATCCCCTCCTGGGAGGAGCATGGGAGGACAGGAGCCCCAAAGTTCCCTTTCGATCTCCTGATAAATAATTTTCACCATGTGTGGTGTTATTAGACTATACTCACTACAGCATAGTCTAAGGAGGAGCTGACCAGACGCCATCGGGCCCATGGAAAGGGGTCAGTGTGCTGTAGAGAGCCCAGTTCCAAGCCAGTGTCAACAGCTCCGGTCACTGCGACCCCCCGGGGCCTTAGCATCCTCATTTATCAAAGGAAAGGGTTTGGGGAAGCTATGAGGTGAGGCCTGCATCTGCCAGGCTCATCTCCCACCATGGACAATGCCTGGCACATAGCAATGCTTCACAAATGTTTAGAAAATGAATGAACAAATTCTAGTAGAAAGAGGCTGGTAGGAATTAAAAAGAAAGTTGGTGGAGAGATGGGGACAGAGACAGGAGGAGAGAGGATTCAAAGGGAAAAGGGAAAGAGAGGGCATAGAGCAGAAGGGGTGAAGCGAAGGGAACCAGGAAAAGGAAGGGGAGAGAGTGGCTAGGAAGTATGTGTGTTGGGGGGTCAGGGGAGAGGTAGAGAGGAATGGGCCCACGGAGGAGGTGAGCAGCAGGGGTACACCATAAGGGGGTTCCCTGCTCCTGAAGGTCATATCTGGACTCTGGGGACAAGCCCTTTATAGCTGGGTGCCCTATAGAATTGCACTTGGACTGTCAGGGCGGGAAGGACTCCTGAGGTCCCCTTGTCCAGTTCCCTTCACTCTGGGGCCTGAAGCAGCTGAGGTCCAGGAAAGTTAGGCGATGAGCCCCTGGGGACAAGATGGAACTGTCTTCCCTCTCCAGGCAGGCTGCCAATCCTCCCCCTGCCCCCAGTCTTCACCCTCTCCCAGGCTGGGCTGGGCACAGCTATGTCCCCCACGCTGACCCTGTTCCCTGGGGGCCTCTCACTGCCTGCCCACGCCGCTGATGCTGACCAGGGAAGATTTGTGAGTCCTTTAGTGCTACCATCTAATGACCGTATGAAATATGTATGCCTGGTGAAGAGAAGAGGGAGAACTTTCATTTTTCAAATGCATGAAGCAGAATAATAAGAAGATGAAAAGCTGTGCCTGTGCCCCTGCCAGGGTGGGGGCAGCCAGCACAGAGGGCCTCAATGGGGCCAGTGCCATGGTGCAGAGGGGCCGGGTGAGGGGCCCTGTGCCTGGGACGGGGCAGCAAACCCAGCTGCGGAAGGCCGTCCAGCGCTTCCTGGCGCCTCCTCTCCTGTATGCATTCCCAGCCCCCGTACTCCAGCCTTTGTTGCAGGTTCCGGCAGCCTCATCCCAGACCCGTGATTGACCGCATGCAGCTTGCAGACCGGCTCTGGCCCCTGCCTGGACCTATCTAGATCGCTTCCTCCTTCTTCTCCTGCCTGGCTCACCCACTCCTGTCCTCTCTGAATCCCCAACGTTGGCTTCCGGCTCTGCAGTATTCTCAACCCTAATTGCACCAGCCGGTAGTGGCCAGCTGATGTGTTTCTCACTCCACTCGGTTGTGGCTCTCTGAGGGCGGGGTGGGGTTATGGGGCCTGGACAGAAAGGCAGTTCAGGAAAACTCCTCATTGCTCTGTCATCTATAGCTATGTTAGTAATCACACCTACACAACAGTATTAATGCATACATTGTTCAATTCTGATCATGCCCTTATGAGGAGAGTACTGTTATAACCCCTGCTCTTTCTCTGGTTTAACAAACAAGAACACAGAGGCATGATGATGTTAAGCAACTTGCTCAAAATCCCATCGCTGGTAAGTGGCAGAGCTGGCCTTCAAATCCCTGTATTTAAAACCATTCAAGGGCCAGCCAAGTGGTTCAGTTGGTAAAGAGCTCGCTCAAGAGTGTGAACTGAGCTCTGAGCAACAGCAGTTCGATACCCAGACTGAGCTGAGCAGCCACCGAGCTGCCAACAGGCAGCAGGATGGCTCAGCTGGAAAAAAAAAAAAAAAGAACCATTCGAGGGGCTGGCTGAGTGGCGCATTGGTTAGGAGTTGGCTTGTGATGCCAGCTCTGAGCATCAGGGCCCTGGTTCAAATCCCACATATGAGGGCCAGTGACACTGCCCTCTATAGCTAAGATGGTGAACAACAGCTCCACCTGAAGCTGGGCTGCCTTGAGTCCCCAGCGACGGTGTAGGCTGCAGTGGGGCTGGCCAGCAGCTGGCATGTGCTTTTGTGATCTGCTGTGCACCGCCGTGAGTGGCCGTTCAATGGCTGGTGAGTGACTGCCTCAGCAGGGAAGAGCGCAATGATAATAATAACATGGGTCAGTGAAGCGACGTCCTCCACAACTAGACTGAAGAACAAAAAGGACAGCAACTTGTCTGTTCCCCTCCCCCAATTCCCCAATAAAATCTTAAAAAAAAAAACCCAAACCATTTGATGCCTTGTCAGGGACAGGGCAGCCCCCAGGCCAGTTTTGTGACAGAGGCCCCAGCAGCTTCACAAAGCCTGCTGGCCCTGTAGAGGACACTGTCTGGGCTGGCGACAAGCTCTATCCCAGCTCCAGCCAGTGTGTTATGGCACCTTTTTAAAACAACCTTCCTCCCCAGACTTGCTATGTGCCTGCGCAACTGGGAGACCAAGAGGCGAATCAAGCGGCACCTCTAAGAGATGCCCAACCAGGGTTCAGGTGAGCACTGTGGCTGTGCTGCAGGCCCTCCCTCTGGCTCCTGTGTCCCTGCTACTGTCCCTCCAGGGCTGGACTCTTACCCACAGGTACACACTAATATGTTTTCCTGCTTGCCAAGACTCTCATAAGAGGCCCAGGGCAAGAAGTCAAAACCAATGACTAAAATGTTCTTCTCTGCTCTCAAGCCTTCTGTGTTCTCCGCCGCTGCTGGTTTAATTCCAGCTCAGCCTGGTACCCAGGCTCTGCACAGCCTGACTGGCCATGTCTGCCTTGTATCCACCTCTCCCTGATGTACCCAGGCTGTTCTCTCTTGCCTGGCTGTACCATCCCTTCATCCTGTAACTGCTGTCCAAACTCCAGCCCACCCCTCAGGGCCCATCCCAAATGCCCCCCTCTTAGGGAGCTCCCTGATCACTCAGTTCTTGACCCCAGAACTCCTGACTGTATCTTCTCTGAACACGCAGCACAATCCCCCTGTGTCTGCCCATTTCTTCCCCTTGCCAGAGAGGCCTGAGTCTAACTCATTTTTGTATCCACTGTTATGCCTGGCACAGGGCTCAAAATCTTTGCCGAATTTAGTAAAATCTGGGATTTCCATTGCCAGCCACTGAGAGCCAGCCTGATCTTCTTTCTGGGGGGTTGATGGCCCACCAGCAGTAGACACCGCAGGGAGCATCCTGGGTGGGGCTGCTCTGGTTGCCCAGGGAGCATGGGTGGGGTATATGCATCGCCAATGCATCTCCCAAGCTGTGATCTCCAACTCAGGCTCCCTAGAGGCAGACAGAGGGTGGGACTCACCGACAGCCCACACAGTTGGGACACATGCAGAGTGGGTGAGAAAGGGCAGGATGGGTCTGCAGGGCAGATGGAGAACCTTTGGCACACCATAGAAAGAATCTTCACGAAGACAAGGACCAAACGCTCGCTCAGTCACATAATCAGTAAATATTTTCTGAGCTTTTCCAACGTGCTATTACAGCTACTATGCCAGGCACTGAAGTCACAGCTATGGCTGGAGTGTGACTTATAAATGGAAAGAGGAGACAGACAATGATGGAGGAGAGAAATAACGAAATAACTCCGGACAGACAGTGGTTAGAACTGTGAGGAAAGTGAAGCAGAAGATGGGCTAGCAGGTGACTGGGTTGATTAGTTCTGAAGAAGGCTTTTCTTTGTATTGGGGTCTGTCGGCCAGTCACTGGCTGGACACCAAGATGCCCGGGTAACTCCTGGTGACAGCGGCCCTCCTACAGGTACTGAGGCCTGGAGGGAGCTCAGAACGTTTCTGCCTCCCTGCTGCCTGTCAGCCTCCCCCGGTGGAACTGTCTGCAGCCCAGGAAGGCCGCGGGCAGGTCTCCATCTGTCTGCATGGTCAGTACATGGGAGAGAGGGCCAGGACTGGCTGCTGCCCAGTGCCTGATTTATAAGACATCTCCTCTGATTCTCTCCAACATTGGCATTACCAGCAAAACTAATTCCCTCATTTGAGCCTTTATAATTGCATCCGCAAGTGCTTATTTCCGTGATGGACAATGCTGGCAGAAGTGTAATTTTCTTCTGCTGACAAAAAGGAAAAAAAATAAATACACATGGGGGGAAATTCCAGAGGTTAAGACAAGGTGAACCTGCAATGGGGGAATCGTCAAGTTGCCAGACTGGCCAGGCCCGAGGCAGAAATTCCCATCTTTCCCCTGCTATCAGGTAGGGAGGCATACAATTTCCCTGCTATAGCACACAGAGCACGCGCTATGGGCTACGAGCTGTGCCCAGCATTTCATATGCTTTATTTCATTCCAAATTCCCAACAGCATTATAGACTAGTACCAATATTACCCTCATTTTACAGACAGAGAAAAATGGGGCTCAGAGAGGTCAGTCAACTTGCCCAAAGTCAAACAGCTACAGTGCCGGGGGGATGTGAACTCAACACATGAACTGCAAGAGGTGCTCTTAACCGCTCCCTTCCCCTGTCCGCTGTTTGTGGGGTCCAGAGAGAGGCATCTTTGTCCAGTTTGAGAGCTCAGCTATGAGATCCAGGATGCTCCTACCAGGTCACTATCCTCACCTGTAGAAGCCAGATGGACCCCCATAGACAGTCTTCTCCTTCTTGCCACAGTGGCTCTGACCCCAGCCTCTGCCTTGAGGGGCGGGGGCTCCAGTCACACTGGCCATCAGCAGAGGCAGGGGTCTGTGACTGTGATTTCCCAGACACAGGCCCTTAGCCAAGACCCTTGGTCCTCAAAGAAGCCCCTCCCCCATTCTTGCCCCAAGCTCGGTCTTGGTGTGTGCAGGTGCCTCAGGGCCTAGCTTGGGGAAGCTGTCACCTGCTGATAGCCAGGGCAGCCTGGCTGGCTGCAGGTGCCCTCCCCGGCCCAGCCGGGGCTCTCCACCCAGCACCCTCTGGATACAGCTCTCCCTTCAACTCGTATGCCAGTGCTCTATGCCTAGCCCAGCTAGCTCCCTGCCCTCTGATGCTCACTGACACGGCTCATGCCCACTCCCAGGGGACCCACTATTTTAACAGTGGTCAGGTCCCCCTGTTTCTTTGTCCCCTCCCAGGAACCCCCCTCTGACCTAGCTTGTTTTTGCGATAAACATTTGCCCTCTCACCCTCTTCCATTCATTGGCCCTGGACCAAGGTACCTCCTCCAGGGTGCCCGCCTTGCTGACACACTGCACCAGGTATTCCTGTACCTCACTGCTGCCCCTCATCATGGCCTTGCAGGTGCACATCCGCTGACATGGGGCTTTATGCACCATCCTGGCCCCCACCTACCCTCGCCTTCTCCCGGATCTCCCTCCGAACTGTGGCCCATTGAATACAGCTGCACTCTGAAATCACTGACCCCTCTCTGGGGATGGATGCCAGGCTTTCGCGCAGTTTTAGATACCCTCTACCCCTCTTCATAGCTTGAAAGTCCTATCCTTGTGTCTTCTTTCTTCCTATGTCCTCATAGTACCCTACCTCTCTGCCTCTCCTCTTCTCTCTTCTCTCTTCTCTCTTCTCTCTTCTCTCTTCTCTCTTCTCTCTTCTCTCTTCTCTCTCTCTCTCGTAGCTTCCAATGCCTCCCTGTCCCATCCCCATACATATTTTCATAGAAACTTTCTCTCTTTTTCTCTGTCTGTCTGGCTCAGGTAGACCCTACCCTGCTACACACGCACACACAGACTGTCACCCATCCTCAATTGCAAACACCACCCCCCAACTCCGGTCTCAGCCCCTGTGGCCCCTCCGCAGCCCCTCCCTTGCCACCTGTGTGTCTCTCCCCACAGGCCAGCAGCTGGCAGGCACACACTCAATCACATCCCCTCCTAACGCCTGCATCCCCGTCACGCACGCGCGCCCGGACACCCTGCACAGGGCTTCTGCTCTGAAGCAAGGCGGGTCCAGCTGCCTCCCCAGCAGCCCTGGGCCCCAGCAACAGCGGCGGGCTGCGGGCGCTGGTGAGCAGTTCTGCTCCCATGCACAAATCTGCAGAGAAGGGCACGCGGTACAATTTGTTCAGGAAACAATAGCAATGTTTGACATGTCATAAGGATTGATGGAGCAGAAATCTACATGGGAGAATGCATTTTTAAACAGCCCCACAAAGCCCCGGTGCTTCGCTGGTAATGCTTTCCGCATTCATCATTCGCTGAGCCCCTCTGAATAACTCCTTAAACTGCGTGAGATTAGCTGCACTCTTGCAAACTCGGGGGACTGAGGTGGCTGGAGAGGGGCAGGTGGGACTCAGTAGCCGAGAGGCTGGGGTGACCTCCACTCGGCCTGATGAGGCCCATGAGGCCTGGTCCACTCCCTCCTGTCATGCTGTGGCTGAGGATTTCGGCTTTTCTCTGGGATAAGAGGCAGAGGCAAATAGCCAGGGAATATAATCTAGTCTGCCCCACACTTCTAGGGAAATGCTTGGTGCCTCAGTTTTCCCTGTCATCTCAGAAGGAAGCCATCGGATCTGAGAAGGAAGCCAGGGCTGATGCGTGAGGGCATGGTGAGTGTTAGGGGGCAGAGGGAAGGTTGACTGTAAGCTGCTGCTCTGAGCACCTTCCTGGGGTCTCTGGGCTGGGGGATGGCCACACTCCTAGGAGGGGAGAGAATGAGGGCAGCTGTGAAGAAAATGCCTCCCATTGAACTTCGTGTAGGGGAGAAGAGGGTGAGTGCTCCAGGTGGGCAGTGGTACCAGGGAGTGAACAATGGGGTGCAGGAGAGATTACAGGGAGGCTGTGGAGCACAGGAAGAAAGAAACGTTCAGAAGAGCCCCTGGTCCTGCTCTTGGTCTTCTGAGCACATAGGAAGCCTTAGGACAGGGTGTACTACTGGGGCTGCAGCCAAGGACAGAGGCTCAGAGCACAGGACAGGGTGGGGGAGCTGAGGGGCAGAGCAGGTAGGAAGGGGTGGGGCTGCTGAGAAAGGGAAGAGGGCCTTTGCTTCCTCATGTTCCACTGTGGACCTAGAACAGACACCCAGGCCCTGGACAGACATTACTAATTGATCATGGTACTGAGTGCAGAGAAGCTTCAGGATCTCTCTGAGGCTCACTTTCTCATAGCTAACAAACAACTGCCACAAAACGTGTGTCAAAGCCTCTTTGCTCTATGTTCCAATTAAAAAATAGGCAGAGGACCTGAAGAGACATTTCTCCAAAGAGGACATACAGATGGCCATCAGACATATGAAAAAGATGCTGAACGTCACTAATCATCAGGGAAATGCAAATCAAAACCACAGTGAGATATCACTTCACACAAGTCAAAACAGCTATTATCAAAAAGTCAACAAATGACAAATGCTGGCGAGGATGTGGAGAAAAGGGAACCCTCGTGCACTGTGGGTGGGAATGTAAATTGGTGCAATCACTATGGAGAACAGTGTGGAGATTTGTCAAAAAATTAAATATAGAATTGCAATACAACCCAGCAATTCCACTTCTGGGTATTTATCTCAAGAAAACAAAAACACTAGTTCAGAAAGATACGTGCACCTTTATGTTCATTGGCAACATTATCTACAATAGCCAAGACATGGAAGCAACCTGGATGTCCATCAATAGACGACTGGATAAAGAAGATGTGGTACATGTATACAATGGAATATTATTTATCCATGAAAAGGAAATCTTGCCATTTGTAACAACATGGATGGACCTAGAGAGTATTGTGCTAAATGAAATAAGTCAGACAGGAAAAGAGAAATACCATATGATTTCACTGATATATGTGGAATCTAAACAAAACAAAACAAATGAACAACTAATACAAAAACAGACTCATGGATACAGAGAACAACTGATAGTTGTTACAGGGGAGGAGAACTGGGGGATAGGTAAAAATGTGAAGGGATTAGGAAGTATAAACCTCCAGTTATTAAACAAAATGTCACAGGAGGGCCAGCCGAGTGGCTCAGTTGGTTAAGAGCTCGCTCAAGAGTGAGAGCTGAGCTCTGAGCAACAGCAGTTCGATGCCCAGCCCCAGCTGAGCTGCCACTGAGCTGCAGACAGGTGGCAGGATGGCTCAGCTAAAAAAAAATTTTAAAGTCAGAGATGTAATTTACAGCATAGGGAAAATAGATACTATTACCATGATAACTATGTATGGGGTGGTGATCACATTGTAAGAAATAGAAATGTACAATCACCATGTTGTACACCTGAAAATAATAAAGCATTGCAAGTCAACTATAATAAAAACAAAGTGCCTAGAGCATCTTTTAAAAAAGCCTCTTTGCTATCCCCGCTGGACTCTTGGCTCCTTGAGGGTCAGAAATGTGCTTCTTTTTGAGGGGCACCATGATAAGACCAGGCACAAAAGGCCTCCGAAAGGATTTGTGGCTATGTGCAAAAGCATGGAAATACCACCGAAGTGGGACAAAGATCTGGGTTCTGGCCCAGCCTGTGCCCTAGCCCTCTGACTGTGGGACTCTGAGTAAGACACTCGTCTCGGGGCCGTGGGCTGCACAGCCTCCCGACTGGTCTGGGTCTACCTGCTTCTCCTCTGCCACCAGCAGCCCCCATCCTCCACCAGAGCTAGAGGGAGCATCTGACAATACAAGACACCACTTGCCAGCTTAGCAGGCTCCCAAAGCATTTCAGACAAAATCCAAGCTGCTTGCCATGGCCCCGAGGCCTGATGTGGATCAGCCTCGCAGCCTCCAACCTCCTCAGCTAACCGCGTCCACTCCATCACTCTGCTCCCTCCTCTCAGGCTAGGTTCCTAACAGGCCAGGCTTGTTCCTGCCTCACAGCCTTTGCACTAGCGGCTCCCTCTGCCAGGAATGCTCTTCCCCAGTCTCCCAAGGCAGGCTCCTTCCTACCTCTGGAGTCTCCACAGACAGGCATTCATTTACTTCTGTAAATTCGTTTGCACTCTGACCGCTGTTCAGATAACAGGCTCCTGGGACAGGAGCAGAGCTAGGAGCTAAGGCGGTCATTGCCGTTGCACAGGCAGTGGTGAGAGGCACCAGGGGCTTGGACAGGGTAGTCAGGGGCGTGCTGGGGAGTGGCTGGACTCAGCCAGAGCTGAGAGGTCTTGCTGGTAGATGGAGGGGGTAGGTGGAAGGGCATGGTTTTGCCAGGAGCACCTGGGTGAATGTGACTCCCAATAGAATGTAAGCTTTCTGAGGGCAGGAAATAGCCTGTTCCCCATGGATCCCCAGGGCTGGAGGCCTTCAACAAAAAGGGGCTGAATGGATGAATGAGGAGATTATATATGATGACTTCTGAGGTCCTTTCTACCTGTGATAAGCCAGTTGCAAATCCTGAGTAGATGGACTTCTAGGGAGGGAAGGACACCAGATGGAGGATGATGGGGAGGGGGAACCAGAGGAGAGAGGGAAGAGGGTGGGAAGGGAGCGGGAGGAAGAGATGAAGGGGAGAGGAGGAGGAGGAGGAGGGGAGAGAAGTGGAGGGGGGAGGAAGAGATCAAAGGAAGAAGAACGAATAGTCACAGAAACACCCACTGGAAGCCTCAGTTTCCCATCTAAAGCAGGGCTAAAAATATTATCTGCCTCATGGGTGGCTGTGAGGAGTAAAGAAGGTTCCACATGTAAGGTGCTTTAGACCAGTGCCTGGCACGTGGTCCACATTTTTACGCAGAGCTAGGACTAGTATTCCCACTCCCAATTCCCACCTCTCTTTTCCCAGCCACTGACCCCCAGCAGCCGGCCAGGTGGAGGGAAGGAGAAGCCGTGCTGAGCCCTGCAGGAGGGGCTGCGCTGGCAGTATCAACGTGTCAGCTGTGTGGTGGCAGGAGAGGTGAGAATCAGGCTGACAGGCACTTTCAGGATGTGGGGGTCCAGTTTGTTTGTTATTGCAGCCATGGGGTGGTTTCCCTATCCCTTTCTTTATTTCTTTTTATTTTATTTTTAAAACCTGGAAATAAAAATTGATGGGGAGCAAATTGCTCTGGCCAGCAGCTCTGTGCTTAAAGGAGTCGTTGTGGGAAAGCAATTACGGGGATGTCAAAGGCTGTCAGAGTGGCCAGCAGCTGCCTGGTGGTCCCCTGGCCCCTGCTGGGGAGATGCTAGAGGCGGCCTGGTGGAGAGGTGTGGGGGCCCCACCCCGGGAAGCACGGGGATACTGAGATCACTGCCTTGCAGAGCGTCACCTTGGGCCCGGCACTGTGTGAGGAGCCTGATAGGATTTGTCCCTAATTTGTCCTTAAAACCACCAGCAAGTCAAGCCTCACAATCCCATTTTACAGGGGAAACCCCTCCAGCTAATGATAAAGGCAGAAATAGTCACAGCAGCTCACCCTGGTTTAGTCCTGACTGGGTTCTAGGTGTTATTCTGAAAAATCTATGTGAATGAATACATTTCATTTCCACTCCCACTCGAGGAGAAAGGTACTAATATTGCCTGCGTCTTATAGAAAGTGTCTGGCAGTGGCGGAAGCTGCCGGCGCCACACACAACCCCTCCTGCTCACCTGCACCCACCAGGGGCTGCTTTACAGGGAGTACCAGCATGGCTTTCAGCCTGCAGGCTTTTTTTCCCAAAGAAGCAGTTGGCATGATGGGATGTCCACATCCCCGGAAGCTGCCCTCACTTAATGGGGACTGGGAGTCGATGGATCAATACCCCAGCCTCCTTGCCCTGAGGTGGGATGACTCAAGCACAGCTTCTCCCCCAGATTTCGCAGTGGACTGAGCTCCAGTAGCAAGCCCCCTCCCCTAATAGTAACTGGTTTCATGATGCCCCCTCAGTGACCTCATCTCAGTTCCTATTCCCACCTGGGTTTCATGGGGTCATCACCCAAGTAAACTGTCTGCCCCGAGTCCTCACCATAGGGTCTGCTTTGAGGGGAGCCAGACTTCAGACCCAGGCCTCAGGCTGGACACTGGGCACACAGGCTGCGCTAGGCAGTCTGCTCCCTGCCCTTACAGCTGCCAGTGGCTAAGGGATGGCAGCTACCAGGCTCAAAGTTGCACAGCTAATCACCAGCAGAGCTGGGATTCAAACCCTTGTCTGTCTGACATTCACACACACAAAGCAAAGAGGAAAAAAAAAAACCAAAACACGACTCCTAACCCTTCTACAACATTGTTCTCTCATGCTCTTGGGTTTGAGGAAGACTCAATTGAGTGACTTAAAAAAAAAATCATATCTGACCATCAAACAATGAAAACTGGGATGTAGAAAGCCATTTTTTGGGATGCAGGAGGAGGGAGGGTAGCTAGCTGGATGAAGGTGAATGAGATGTTCCCAATCAGAAGGGACTAGGGCCTCTCTGAAGCCAGTTATCAAGCAGGGATTATGTGGTAAAGGATGAGAAGGGGAGGGTGACAGAGAAGCATTGGGGACAGACACTGTGGCCGAGGCTCAGTTAAGTGGGACCTTACTTGTGGAGAAGATAGAAGGAGGAGGAAAAGACAGTCCAATCAACCCCCTGGGGGTACAGCTAAACCAGGGCTGGGACCACCTCCCTCCATTACTGGATCTCACCACTGTATCCCACACTGAGTCTGCCGCCCTCCCTCTGTTCCCTTGCCCCCATGGAATGTAACAGGCAGCTGCAGGTCCAGTGGGAAGGTGGCAGAGGTACCTGGGCAGGGGCTGGTCCCACCCATGCTCCAGGACACATCCTCACTGCAAAGTGACTTGGAGCACGGATGGCATGCCCCCATGCCTGCTGCCATTGGCAGGCACTGATTGGCCGGGCACGTGCTATTCACTAATGAACCATATTGATTCCACATTCTCTTGTTGTCTCCCCAAATGGCAAGCCACACATCTGATAGATTAAATACCCACATGATTGCCCACCTGACATCTCCATCACTCCGCCTGAGGGTTCCTAATGAATTTTACAGCCCCACAACGACAGAAGAAATTAAGGTCAAAGTCTGACGCAGAAACGATAAATCACCCATGATCTCGGAAACTCACAGAGGGTTACAGCGCCAGCCCCTCATTCACCTGGGCCAGTCCAGCCAAGAGCTTGAGGGAGAGATAGCCAGATGTTGCATGCGAGTGCAGCGTGGGTGGGGAGGGCGTGCTGGGAATGCTTGTGCCTGAGAAGCAGCCCTGTCCACAGACAGCTGGGTTCCCTCACTCCTCAGCCCACCCCACTCCAGTAGTCAGGATGTTCTAACAGACTGAGAAACACTCTGAGAGGCGAGCAGTATATCTGGTTTATAAAAACTTGCATCTCAAGGAGTTCAAAGCACTCTGGCCTCACTGTTCTAAATATGTCTCCAGAGGGGGAGGAGGTATAGCAGCATTCTTTCCATTTTTGCAGGTGGAAAAATTGAGGAGTGCAGGAGAAAAGGGGCTTGGCTAGGGTTATTCAGTGAATTGAAGACCTTGATCTTCAGACCCCGAGTTTGCAGGTCTTGTTACAATGGATGCCTAAAGGGGTCTTTTGTTCTGGTCTTGTGTCTCCTTGAGTAGGGGGTAGTCTCTGCAGGTGGCTGGGCAGGCAGATGGAGCTCTGGGCTTGGGTTCAGTTGGCATCCCGTCATACCTCTTGGCCCCACAGTTTCTTCAGGCTCTCAGGGAGGGGTTCAAATCTCCATGAAGAGGCTGTGTTGCCTTATGGTTAAGGGAAAGAACTCTGGCATCTTAGAGACAAGGGTTCGTTTCTTGGCTTTGTCCCATCCACAATGTGACCTCTGGCAAACACCTAATTTCCCTGAATCTCAGTGCCTGCATCTAGAAAACGAGGAGGCTAATTTCTACCTCACCAGGTTGCTGTGGGGATTCAATGAGATAACCCACGTAAGGTGCTCAGCTTCGTGCCAGGCACTTAATATTAGCACTTATCATTTGTTTAGCACTTGCTCTGTGTCAGGCACTGTGCTAAGTTCTTTACATGCATTAGGTCACTGAACCAAGCCCCCCACCTCAGCAAATCTACAAGGAACTATCATCACCACCGTTTGCCAGAAGAGGAAACGGAGGCACACAGGGGTTATCTGGCAGAGAACAAACATCTACGCTGCCTTTCTCAGTTTAATAGAAACCATGATTTTTAGGGGGCACAACGCTATCTGGCTAAAACACTACACTTCCCAGCTTCCTTTGCAGATAAGCACAGACACGTGAGATGAAAGCAGAAGTTTACAGGGTGTTTCTAGGAAGTCTTTTTAAAAGGGAGAGTGTGTTCTTCTTCCCTTCCTCATTCTGCAGCTTGGAATATGTCAAGGCCGGAGTTCTGGCAGCCATCTTGGATGATGAAGATAAGGTACAGGCTATAGGAATGGTGGGAAAGAGAGCTTGAAGGAGCCACCCAAGGCTGTTCCCCTCTAAACTGCTTTTCTATGGAACAGAAATACACCTCGATCTTGTTTAAGCAACTATTTTGGAGATTTCTGTTCCTAGTGGCTGTATTGAGTCTTTGCTGATACAAGTAACCTATTCAAAGTCATATAGCTCAGAAATGTCTGAGTCAGGATAAACCTGGGTGGTTTAAGTCCGGAACTTGGGGTCTTTACCAATCTGGCCCCTGTAGTAAGCACTTAAGAAACATGAATTGATATCATCATCATCATTGTTACAGAGTGTAGTAGGAAGAAGGCTCCTTCTAGAGATGGTCAAACTTAGGTAACCATACATTAGTTGGTCATTAAATCTATTTATTTATTTATTTATTTATTTATTTATTTATTTATTTATTGAGGGCAGCGTCACTGGTCCTCATATGTGGGACCAAACCGGGGCTGCTGGCTTCCCAAGCCAGCACTTAACCACCACGCCACTCGACCGGCCCCATGAAATCAATTTAGTAGGTCATGACTAGCATTAAAAAAATCTAACAGAATAGAATAGAAAATAGTAGGGTAAAAATTATGAGACATTGATGAAAGAAACTGAGGAAGACACATAGAAATGGAAAGATATTCCATGCTTATGAGTTGGAAGACTTAATATTTTTTAAAATGTCCATACTACCCAAAGCAATTTACAGATTCGATGCAATCCCTATCAAAATTCCCATGGCATTTTTTCACAGAAATAGAACAAACGATCCTAAAATTTGTATGGAATCACAAGACCCTAAACAGTCAAAGCAATCTTGAGAAAGAAGAACAAAGATGGAGGCATAGTGCACCCTAATTGCAAGCTCCAATCAGAACAGTATGGTATAGGCAGAAAAACAGACACATAGATCAGTGGAACAGAATAGAGGAACCACACATATATGGCCAACTAATTTATGACAAATGAGCTAAGAATATATAATGGGAAAAAGACAGTCTCTTCAATAAATGATGGTGGGAAACTGGATAGCCACATGAAGAAGAATGAAACTGCACTATCTTACATCATATACAAACATCAACTCAAAGTGGATTAGAGATTTGAGTGGAAGACTTGGAACCATATAACTCCTAGAATATTCATAAAGCATAGGCGGTAAGCCCTTGACATTGGTCTTGGTGGTGATATTTTTGGATTTGACACCAAAAGCAAAGGCAAAAATAAGCAAGTGGGACTATATCGGACTAAAAACTTCCTTTTCCTTCGGCAAAGGAAGCCATCAGCAAAATGAAAAGGCAACCTACTGAATGAGAGAAAATATTTGTAACATCTGACAAGGGGTTAATATCTAAAATATATAAAGAACTCATACAACTCAATAGCAAAAAAACCCCAAACAATCCAATCAAAAAATGGGCAGAGGATCTGAATAGACATTTTTCCAAAGAAGACATATAGATGGCCAATAGGTACATTAAAAGGTGCTCAACATCACTAACCATCAAAGAAATGCAAATCAAAATGACAATGAGATGTCACCTCACACTGTTATTAATAGAATGACTATCATCAAAAAGGCAAAAAATAACAAGCATTTGAGGGGATGTGGAGAAAAGGGAAACTTTGTGCCCTTTTGGTGGGAATGTAAGTTGGTGCATCTACTATGGCAAACAGTATGAAGCCTCCTCAAAAAATTTAAAATAGAATGATCATATGATCTAGCAATTGTACCACTGGGTATTTATCTGAAGAAAATGAAAACACTAACTCAAAAAGACACATGCACCCCATGTTCACTGAAGAATTATTCACAATAGCCAAGATATGGAGACAAGCTAAGTGTCCATCAGTGGATGAATGGATGAAGAAGAGGTGGTATATATACACAATGGAATGTTATTTAGCCATCAAGAAGGAAATCTTGTCATTGGGACAACATGGATGGGTCTCCAGGGCATTATGCTAAGTGAAATAAGTCAGAGGAAGACAAATACCATATGATCTCACTTCCATTTGGTATCTAAAAACAAAACAAACCTGAGCTCATAGACAGGGGTGGGCAAAATGAGTGAAGGGGGTCAAAAGGTACAAATTTCCAGTTATAAAATACACGAGAACTATGTAATAAGAATGTAAAGCATGATGACTATAGGTCATAACAGTATATCGCATATTTGAGTTGCTAAGAGAGTAGAAATCTAGTAGCATAAAATAGAAAATACTGGAGTGTGTTCCTGCATGTAACAAGAAAGTATTGTTCAGGGCCGGCCGAGCGGCACGTTGGTTAGGAGTTGGCTTGGGATGCCAGCTCTGAGCAGCAGGGCCCTGGTTTGGATCCCGTGTGAGGGCCAGTGATGCTGCGCCCTCTACAGCTAAGATGGTGAACAACAGCTCAACCTGGAGCTGGGCTGCCGTGAGTCACAGGCAATGGCTGGCAGCTGGTGTGCGCATTCGGTGAGCTGCTGTGAGCCGCCGTGCATGGCTGTCCAATGGCCCGCAAGTGACTGCCTCACCCCGGAAGAGCACAATGATCACAATACCAACATGGGCCAGTGAAGCGACGTCCTCCACAACTAGACTGAAGAACAAAAGGACAGCAACTTGTCTGTTCCCCTTCCCCTGTTCCCCAATAAAACCTTTAAAAATAAAAAAGAAAGTAGATATGAACAAGTGTGTGTATCCTGGGTCATGATGTTAAATGTAGTTTTTATTATGGGTCATGGTTAACTATTTTTTTTTTTTTTGAAAAACACTAAAACCAATGGGCATATGGGACTTCGAGCCACTCCAGAATTAAGCTATCATCCTCTCCTACAGGGATTGTGCAGCAAGATGATGCCACCCCAGACCCACAGGCCTGGCTCAATTTCTCCCTAAAGCTCTGTGCAGACCCCTGCATGGATCCCCCACCCGGACCCCCTCTCTGCTCCCTTATCTTTCTCCCAGCTGCTGCCAGGACAAACTCGCAGACCTGGGCTCTGGTGGCTGCTACAGTCCATCCCTCCTCTGTCATCCCACCCCAGGGTTCATAACCTTCCTGTCACATGACACAGGCAGACCTGGTACAGGCATTGGGTTTGCAGCATTTATGAGCTCGCTCTGGCGCTCGCCACTCTTACAGCTTCCCATTGTCCCCCTCGCCCAGGGGGTCCATTTTCCTCGCTCTGGTGTCCTCTGAACAACTGCCTGAGCAGGAACAATCAGCAGCCAACCTACTGAAGGGTGACTGACAGGTGCAGAGTGCAGGGAATCACAGGCTCTCAGGTCGCAAGGGGACTGTCTGGGGGCAGGTGGTGACACATTGCCACAGGAGGCCTTAGAGAGCATCCAGCAGAACACCTTCATTTTATAGGTAAGGACACCGAAGCGTCGGGAGCCAGGGACCTGCCCAAGGTCGCTCCATGACTGAGCAGCTCCCACTCCCCCGGCCAGCGCTCAGCCCATCTCCTCAGACTCTGGAAACGGCTGATTCCAACAACAGGCTGGAGCCCAGGGTGGGAGTGGGCACCTGATGGTGACCGGCAGACAGGAGGGAGATCTAGGGGCTCTGGAGTCCGACAGGCCCAGCTTTGAATCCTGGCTGGGCCACTTACTAGTGGGCTGGCCCTGAGCAGGTTACTGTCTCTGGGCCTCTGTTTCTCTCTTCTGGGAACAGAAGAGGTGAGTAACATACTGCGAAATGCTTGGCATTTACTAAGCTCACACCTGCTCATCATGATGAATAAGTGCCTTCTCCATTTATTTTTGGCAAAGGGGCCAAGGTCAGAGGCAGACAGGGCTGCTCCTACCAAGGATGGGGGAATCCTGGAGGCACCAGGTAGGGAGGCTTCCAAGGCTCAGCAGGTCGTGGAGCTTGAGATCAATTTGCCAAAAAATCAATTAGTTGAGTGACTAAATAGCTGCAAACGGTCAGGTCTTAAACAAAGCCCAGGGAAAATCCACTTTGGGGGCAGAGGTGGGAAAGCATCGGTTCTCCCTCCTGCCCCAAGCCTGAGCCCACCAAGCGCAGCCCCCTTTGACCTCCCAGCCCACAGGCCCCGCCTTGGCTCCTTCCAGAAGCCCAGCATGGTGGTAGGCAGGCGGCAGCCAGCTGTGTACTCTCTCTCTCTCTCTCCTTAGTGCCTGTCCTACCTCTCATGCCATCCCATTTTGGTTTTACGGATTGATATTTAGATTAAAGAGATAAACACAGCGGAGGAGCGCTGAGGCCTGACAGAGAGCAAGTCGGACCCTCAATCACGGCCAGCCAGCTTCCTCCCAGCTCCTGGCGGGCACTGTACTGGCCCCTTGATTAGGGATGAACCCTAGAGCAGATTAAAGGGGACTGGGAGTACAGCCTAGACACCCCCAAAAAGGTGTGTCTACACAGGCCTGCCTGGCCAGCTTGAGAGCAGGGTTGGGATGAACTACAAACTATTTACTAGTCTCTCTCTCTCTCTCTCTCTCTCTCTCTCTCTCTCTCTCTCTCTCTCTCTCTCTCTCTCCCCTCCCACTTCCCATTCCCCTCCTCAGGCTGCAGATAAAGAATTCAATTTTCTTTTAAACGGTGGGGAAATTGGAAGAGATTTTGTTCTGTTTAAGCACAGCTGGAGTCTCAGGTCTCAAGGGATTGGAGAACAATGAGATCAATTAAGATGCCTGCGGTGAGGGGTGTCAGGAGGGGGTGGGGAGAGAGAACATAGGTAGGGGGGACCAGGAGCTGTTCAGGCGGAAGTCCAGCGTCTGCTCCTCCCTGCACTGACCTGTCTGTCTCTGCTGGGTTTTGCTGAAGTCTCTGGATGGGGTCTACCCATTGGGTCAAGTTATCATCTCCCAGACTTGCTAGTAATTCATGCCGGCAATTTCTGTCACCAGCTTCATACAATGATAGAATCGAGTTGAACCAATGCTATCAGAAGAGGGACAGGCCACTGTTCTAGAAGAGCACGGGTAGCCCTGGACGCCTGGCATGCAGCAGGCGCTGGTGTTCCTATCGGAGCATTTGCTGTGTGCGCGCAGGGGACTCCGACCTTTCCACACACGATTCCACAACACTGCTGAGATGAGAATTATTCTCTCCATTTCATAAAGGGGACTATAACCCTGGGGACAGCCAGTAACCTGCCTGAGGCCAACCTGTGGCAGCGTGAGAAGCTGAGGCAGGACCCCAACCCAGGGCTGTCTGCCCACTTCAATGTTTTCAAAGGTACAGGGCCAACCTGTTAGTCAGGTGGAGATGAGCTGGATGGATCTTGCTGGGCCTGGGGAGGAGAACGCTGACGCCGGTGTCCAGACCTGAGCATGAGCTGGGAGAGAAGGGTATGGCAGAGGGAGGGCTCTAGACTCTTCTGCCTCTCCCCCTCCACTGCCACCTGTGTGGTTGGAGCTAGCTAGCATCTCTCACCTGGTCTCCCAGCTTGCACCCTATCTCCCTGCCCACGCCTCCCTCTTCCAACCCCTCCCCCCTTCTCCACATAACAGTTACAGTGATCAATCCAGTCTCTCTTAGCTCAGTCTCCTCCCCCTCCCCCTCTCTGCATATCCACCGACACCACCAGGCTCTTCCTTGTCTGGGAAACTTTCACCTGTGGCTCCCTCAGCCTGGGGCAGCCCTTTCCTGGATTCCCTGCACACCACCCCAAGCTTCCCTCCGAGCACTATCTAAGGTCATCGTCTGTGAGAGGCCTGCCTTCCTCGGCCACCTGAGAGAACACAATGCCACCCTAGCAGTCCCCACCTTGTCTGGCTATGGTTCTCCCCATGGCACATATCCCCTTCTGACATGCTCTGTATTTCCTTGTTCATTGTCTCCTGCCCCTGGAGCATACAGGGCCGTTTGTCTGCCTAGTTCGCCACCATCATTCCTCACCCTTCGGTAAGTAGTCACCAAGTAGTCACCGAATGACAGGGTATAGTAGTTGCATGGGGGGGGGGGACCCTGGAGAGAGTGCAGAGCCCCGCTCTGGGAGGGGCAGTGGGGATGGCTTCTGCAGGAGACACAGGGCTCACAGGGGCCCTGGCCCAGGGGCAGCTAAGGAAGCAGGGTCAGTTCCTGCTCACCCTGAGGGGTGGGGTGCACTTTAGACTTGACCTTGCAGTCACATGCCATGGTTAGGACCAGGGGGCCTGGGGGTTCTGGCCTCTGGTGGCCACTATGCCTCCCACCCCCTGCCTTTGTTCCTGGGCTGGGGTCTGCACCCCGAGACCCTGCTTGACCTAGGAAGGGCCCTCAGAAGGCATCCGGTCTACCCTCTCATGGATGCTCTAGACACCAGGAGTCAACCTTGCTCTGTGCCACACACCTCAGAGGTGGGGACACTGAAAAAGAGAAAACCTGCCTTCGGGAAGTTTCCAGTGTAGTAGGGGAGGAGAAGACATTAGCCGTGAAATCCCTAATGTGTGTGGTGAGAGCAGCCACGGAAAGCACGATGCAGGGCAGGCAGGAAGGAGGGTAAGGTGGGCACAAGCCCATCACCAGGGTGAGGACTTCTTATGGGCAGGCTGCCAGCTGCACTGGCCCTTAGGGTTAGACAGGAGGGAGGGAGAGAGAGGTGGGGAGTAGTGTGAGCAAACACAGGGGCTGTGCAGGGAGCTGGGAAACCTGGTGGGGCAGGAGAGAAGGAGTGTGAGGGGTGTTATGGGGCAGAGGGCTGGAAAGCAGCTCAGGGCTGGGGCATGAGGGCCTTGAATGCCAACCCAGACCTAGGCACTGGAAATTCCCTGGCCAGGGGGTGCCTGGGAGCAACAGGGATTATTACGCTTCTCCCTTTCTTCCTACCACTATTCATGGAGAGAGCTTACCAGGCTGAAAATGGGATTCGAGGGGTTCCCCACTTTCACTCTTCTGCTTGTGTTTGCACAATATCCAGGAGGAGGGATAGGAACTTGCTGTCTCCCTGCACCATCTTCACATATGACATCTCAATAAAGGGTATTAAATTGGAATGAGCTCTAAGTGGTTGCAAAACATATACCTTTTTTTTTTTTAATTTTATTGGGGGAATTGGGGGAGGGGAACAGCGTTGGGGAACCGGGGAAGGGGAACAGACAAGTTGCTGTCCTTTTGTTCTTTAGTCTAGTTGTGGAGGACATCACTTCACTGGCTCATGTTGGTATCATCATTGCGCTTTTCTCCAGTGAGGTAGATCGGTCGCCAGCATTTGGACGGCCACTCACAGTGGCTTCTTGGCAGCTCACACTGGCTGCCAGCCATTCACGCTGGCTGCTAGCCACTCACTTTAGCCTATGGCAGCCCACTGCAGCAGGGGCTGCAGCTATGCTGCCCCGGGGACTCACAGCAGCCCAGCTCCAGGTGGAGCTGTTGTTCACCATCTTAGCTGTTGAGGGCAGTGTCACTGGCCCTCATGTGGGATCCGAACCAGGGCTGCTGGCATCTCAAGCCAGCTCTTAACCAATGCACCACTCAGCAGGCCCAAAACATCTACATTTGTGTAACTTCTTTGACATTCTTCCCATTGAGAGTTGGGGAAGCATCTACATCCCTTCTTGCATCTGAACTTGCCTGACTCATGATAACCAATACAATTCACTGGGAATGATGCTGCGTGACCTCAAGGCTGGGTCAGCAGAGGTCACATAGCTTCTGCCTGGTTCTCTTGGGACACTGGCTCCCCAGAAGCCTCCTCCAAGGCACTTCTGCTCAGAAGCCCGTGCCTGAGGTGCCGATGCCACGTGGAGAGGCCACATGTAGGTGCTCAGGCGATGGTCCAGCTGAGCCAGGCCTTCATCTGGACCAGCCCAGGCACCAGGATGGGAGCGAGAAGTCTCCAGCTGGTGGAGTCACCCCCAGATTTCGAGGAGTAGAGAAGAGCCCTTGGCTATTCCTGACTCACTGAATTCATGAGCATAAGAAAACAGCTGTTGCTTTGTGCATCCCCGTTTGGGGCAGTTTCTTATGTAGCAATAGGAATGGAAACAAGCTCCGTGGCCCTTGCTCAGCGTGTGGCACCAAGCAAGCGTTTAAAGAGTGAGTGCTGACTGCATGTGAGGCCGAATCAGAGCCTTGTGGCGTCAGAGGCCCTGAAGCAGCACCCGGCCTAATCATCTTACTTTATAACGAGGACACTGGGGACCCAGAGGCTTATTGGCTTGCCTGGGTTACATGGCTGCCCCAGGGCAGGGCCAGGACACTGAGCAAGGTGTCCCCACTCTATGAAGTCTCAGCCACGGGGTTCAGCATAACTTTCTGACATTTTCTGAGTGTGTTCCTGACCAGGCTCTGTGCTGTGTGTCTTCATAAACTGTTCCGCTCAACTCTCACCACAACCCTCCCAGGCAGGATCCTATCAGGTTGCAGAGGAGGAAACAGGTTCAGTGGCTTGTCAAAGACCCACCTTGGCAGAGCAGGGCGTGGACACAGGCTGAAGGGGGTGGATGGCAGCCAGATCGGGGCCCTTTAAGGCTCATGATAATAAAAACCAGTCCTTCAGTCTGGCAGCCCTTAATTACTAACTTACACTTCACCACAATGGGGTCTCCCAACAATCTAGCCAGGTGGGCTGGTCAGGCACTACTTCTCCCACGTCATGGGGAAAAAAACCAAGTCTCAGAGGGTTGATTCTGACCAAGACAGTTCCAGCGTCCCTAGGACAGGCTGCAAGAGGGGCAGGGAGGGGAAGGAGGAGCCGGGCCTTCGGCTCCCACAAGGCCACTCACTCTGTCTGGAGCTGATAGTGGGTCCTCTATCTCTGGGCTGAGCAAACCCTGAGCTGGTGGTTTGGGCCCCACGCCTGCCCAGTCAGGGCTCTTATGTGCCTCTCCTTCTTGCTTTGGAGAATAATCCTGTCTTGTCAGACTGTCCAATCATCTGCCCATTCCTGCTGTGCCTGGAGCAGGGAGAGAAGGTCTTGGAGTGCAGTAAGGCTGCCCCAGGAAGAACCTCCCTCCTCAGCATCCCTGTCTTGATGCCATACTGCAGGAGGCCAGGATGGCTCTTTGCACATCCCAGGTATGACCTCTGCCAGTTGTTTCCCAAATGCCTGCCATGGGCCACCAGAATGGAATAGGTTTGATACAGGACTTCTCCACTATTTGAATAGCAACCCAGTGGTTATGTTTGGGGTAGGTAGCACTTCAGGAAGCAGAGAGACAGTTGAGCCCCATCTGCCTTATAGGAGCAGGACTCTACCTCCCGGCACAGCACATCCGCCTCACTACATTCCAGCCACAGGGCCTTTGCACATGCTAGTCCCTCTTTCTCCAATGTGCTGCCCTCCTTTGGCTTCCGTGGTAATGCCTATGCAATTGCCACTTCCTCAGAGAAGCCTTCTCTGACTCCAGTCTAGGTCAGGTGTCCTGTTATAGGTTCATAGCACCCTGATCTCTCCATCACAGCGAGTAATACTCAAAGAATCATTTTTTTGGTATGAACATCAGACTTTCTCAGGAGACTGTAAACTTCATGAAGGCAAGACTCACATCACTATTGTGTCTTCAGGGCCACATGCCTGACACATAGTAGGTATTAAAAAAATCATTGAATTAATGAATGGCTCAATTGCTCTCCTACTGTCCCACGGTACCCACAAACCCTGCTAGGCCCCAGGTACCCATGGTCAGGCTGTGAAGCTGCCCCGAACTCAGTATAATCCCAGGAGGACACCCCATGGTCTTCCCACCTGAACCCTGTCGTGAGGTCAGAAGGCAGGATTAGAAGGTGAGAATCAGAGCAGCCTGGGACTATGAGAGGGGAACAAACCACACAATCTAGAGGAGGGGGAGCCACCACGCACACAAGTGTGTGCTGTATCCACCTACCCGAGTAGTTGCAGACTCAGGTATGTACACACAGGCATGTGTGCACACACAGCCCCCACAAACATACCTTGTACATCCCTCCACACACATATGTGGGTGCACGCGTTCCTGCACAGCCCTCCCCATGTGCGGTCACTCTTCAGGGGCCCAGCTCCCACTGACGTTCATCTCGCATCCCCCCTCTTTCCAGAAAGCCATTCCTGATGAAGAAGGTGCTGTGCTGCCTTGAGCAGTGCTCACATCTCCCTGAGCTGGTCTTCCCATCAATGGAAAGTGCTGACCCCTGAGTGGCTTGGCACCCAGAGAGCTGGAAATTCACCTGATGGTGCCAGAGGTTCTTGAGCGTCCAGAGTGCCACCCAGGGACACAATGCCGGGAGCAGCCCTGTTGCCTGTTCACCTGTGTCCTGCAGAGAGAACTTTCCAGGTCCTCTCTTTACCTTCAACTCTGAACACTACTGAAAGGCCAAGCTCAGTGGTCCAACACAGAGCCTTCTGCATGGACAGCCTAGTGGTTAGGAGCCTGGGTCTTGGGGTCAGGCAGTCTTTTTGTGAATTCCAGTTCAATCACTTACTAGCCCTGGGGCCCTGAGCAAGTTATTTAACCCCTCATACCTCGGTTTCCTCATCTGTACCATAAGAATGACAGCATCTACTTAGGTTAGAAATAACACCTGTTGAGTGCATGGTTTACAGCCAGGCCTCAATAATGAATACTCTTGAAATTATTATAGCAGCAGTGGCAATAGTAGTAGCAGTCCTCAGAGGTCCTCTCAGCTATCCCCCTGCCTCTGGGCATGAGCTGCCCCAGGCATTAGGTCTAGAAAGAGCCGCAGACACATTTTAATCCACCTTGTTCATTTTACAGATGAGGTGCTGTGAAGGAAAGCAGTTTCTGCCCCAGTCATCCAAGGAGTTGGCGTTCAAGGTCACGCCTTTGAACTACAGATCCCCACTTTCTCCTCTCCATCAGTGGAAACTCATTTTGTTATAACTGGAGCTGTCAGGGCCTCAAAACCTGGGCTGGAGGAGGTCCAGGGAGTAGGGAGGTGAGAAGATCCAGCCTTGTCACCCCAGCTGGGACACTCAGGCTGGAGGAGACAGCACCCCCATTCTGGCTTCCCTACCCCACTGTGAGGCTGCTGCCTTCCCCCAGAACATGCGATGGATGAGTTAGAAACAGGGCGATGCTGGGGTGGGGGCTGCGGCGGCCCCCTTGCAGCAGGCGCTGCCCCATCCTTCAGTGCAAATTAAAACATTTTCACTTTCTTCATAATTTTTTTCTGACACAACTGACCATGAAACATTTTAATAACATCCCAGAAAAGGTCAGGGAGAAGGAATTTCACAGTCCCTGAGCAGGCAGCTATAAGTCCTGCAGCAAAGCGGGTGGAAAGATGGAGCTGAGGTAGGTCTGAGTAGAGAATGGCAGAGCGGGGAGGGCAGGGCAGGGTGGCCACAGGAACTTGGGACTGCACAATGAAACCCTCCATTCCCAGCAAGAAATCGAGGAAGGACTCCCCAGACCCCCACCAAGCCTGGACCTGACACCCAACTTTACTGCTAAGAGGTCCCAGGCCTGTGGGGGTGGGGCCTCCTCCCCCTAAGAGATCCCTGAAGCACAGGCTGCTTGGGTGTCCTTCACTCTAACATCCAAAGGTGGCTGAGGGGCTGAAGACCCTTTCTTTGGGTCCAGAAGGCCCAGCCTGTAGGGGCTGCAGGAGAGTCCCTGGGGCCTCAAGCACCAGGTGACTGATTGCAGGGAGCACCTTGTGAAAGCCAGCAGAGCCACAGGCTGGGAAAGAAGGGGGAAAAAAACAGCCGAAGCGTATTGTTTACGTCTGACGGCCTGCCTAGCTACACATCTGTTTGAAAAATTTATAACTGTCAGATGGGAAGGGCCTGGGGGCTCGATACAATTTTATACCATCTGTCTGTAGAGTAAACACATTTTGGAATAGGGGGCCTGGGATCAGTAGGTAATGTCTCCGCTTGATGTGAGAATGGAGCAAAAAATAGATGCGAGGACTCTGGGACCCTCAGAGTGGGCAGGGAGGGGCAGTAGTGAGTTAAACTCTATATTTATTGAGCACCTGCTATGGGCAGATCCTGAGCTCTACCACTTGGATCTGTTTAGCAACCAATCCTCTTTCCTCTGATAACAGAGCTCCCTTGGAAATTGCTCCCTTCCTATTTTCAGCCCATATAATTTGGATGGGGCTTTACCCCAACCCCTGGCTCCACTATGGGGAGTATGGCTCATCTCTGGAATATCAGAATTATGATGACTGGCTCCAGGATGGCCCAGCAAGCTGGGTCAATGAGGATCAACTTTGGGGCTTTTGCTAGAACTACTGAAAAAGAATTTTTTTTTTCCACTAGGGTTGATAAATTGGTAAGAAGTAAGCTAAGGGTGGTGGTGACACACCTCTCTGACAATGTAAAAAATGCAGAGCCCAGTGCTGAAGTCGGATCCCTGCTCAGTCGAGTGCCTGGACATGGACATGCCTGAAATCACTTATGCTTTTGAGTTACATGAGCCAATCCCGTTTTTATTTTTGCTTGAAACATGAGTTTCTTTCCCTTGCAACCAAGAGTACTGGCTGATAGAAATGGACACTGGGAGGGGTCCCTTGTCAAAGTCCAAGCCAAGGGCAGTTGGAGATGCCAAGTGCCCACAAATAGCCCAGTCTTGCCTGGTACCTGTGTGCAGATGGGGAGGGCTGCCCTCCTGAGAGATGGCTAGCCCCCGTCCCCATAAGTTACCAGGACTCCTGGCCCACCTAGGTGCAGTCCCTCTCACTGACAAGGCAGAGAACAGAAGTGTCCTTTGTCCAGTCTCATCCTCCCTCAGGCTGGACCCTTTCCCACATGGCTGCCCTGGCTAATGGGGCCCCATCAAGACAAGTCCAGATGCTTTCATACGCCAACATCGCCACCTCTGGGGGGGTTGGGGACACCCCCATTCCTGACTGCCCAGATTCCTTTGGGCAAAATCCCTCTGGACGCCTCCCCGTGGTTAGCCCCAGAGCTCAGTGGTCCTACAGAAGAGTGGGAACTTACCAGGACTGTCAGCACAGAGGTCCCCACAGTGACATTCTCGTACAAGCTGACGTTGTACAGTGGCTGGCTGAAGATGGGCCGGTTGTCATTCTCGTTGATGAGGGTGATCTTCACTTTGGCATAGCCCACGTGGTCGGGCACACTCTCATTGGCAAAGAGCTGGAGGTGCAGAGCAGGGCCCAGATGAGTTCCCACATGCTCCCAGAACCCGTCCCCATAAATTTCCCTGTGGCCTTTGCTGGTCCCAACCCAGAGCACCTGTCCAAATCACTGCCCATCCCAGGTGTCTGCTACTGTAAGTCCCTCCATCACTGCTCTAGGGCTAGGGTGGCCACTTATTCTGCTGGGATGGAGGGCTGATGGGGTTGGGCTGACAAGAGCAAGGCAGAAGAACTCCTGATGGGTTTCTGAGGCTGTGATGGTACCTGGTAAAATTCCACTCAATTCCTTGACATTTCCTTGTCCTCCTTGAAAAGGGGAGGCTCAGACCTGCCCCTGCCATGGCTCAGTGGGCTTCTCTGAGTCAGATCCACAGGGCAGGGTGGAGAGAGGTGGAAGGGGGGATTTAAGGGGACCTGTCACCCTCCAAAACACCCCCAACCCGCCCAAGGAGACAGTGAATGGGGCCTTACGTCGAAGTCATAGCGGTCCACGGTCTCGTAGTCCAGAGGGATGGCCACCCGGATGCGAATGTCCGCTTTCCCTTGGACGGAGGTGGGGGAGATGATGAAGTGGTGCGAGTTGTTCCCCACCAGGTACACCTCAAACATGCTGTTCAGGCCCTGGGTGAAGAATGGAGGAGAAGCCAGTCAGAAGGGATGCTGGTGGGCGGCCCGGGCCCAGGGTGCAGCCGGTGGGGCAGAGCTGCTGTGGCATTGGAGGTGGACGAGGTGCGGGGGCCAGAGCAGGGCTGGCCCAGCTCCCAGCCCCAGGGGTCCCCGCCTCCGCTAAGGGATCCTGGCCCAGCTCCCTGGCTGCCCTCCCACCCATGTCTAGGCCCTTTGGGAATCTCCTCCGGCTCCTTTTGCCTTCGTCATCCCATTGGATGCTCACGACGTCCCTTGTGGGAGGTTTGGTTCATTTTCCATCTCTTGTTTCCTTATTTTGTCCCAGTGACCCCAAGTGGGGAGGAATCTGTCAGCTGTAAGACCCAGCTGGCAGGGAGAAGTGATCAGAAAGGAGTGGAGAGGAGAGAAGAACTAAACGTCTACGGCAGGCCTGGGCAGCAGAGGGCACAAGGGACAGAGCAGGACATTGCTTCTCCCATCTTCCCTTTGGAATGAGTCAACCAGGGAGAAGGTGTCTGGCTTACAGGTGGAACAGGAATAATCGAATAATCCCATTGGCCGAGTAGCAAAATGAACCCCCGTGTCCCCCACACCGTGGCCAACCCATGGTAGCCTGGGGGACACTGGATCCCAGACAACCAGAGCTGCCACCCTTTACAGGCTCTGCTAAGGCTCAGCAGCTCAAGCCCATAGTTTCAGGTATGTGTGCGTGAGTGGGGGAGGGGGAATGCTCCCTCTAGGCCAAGTGTTTCTGATCATCCAAACCAGGGTCAGGGCTCACGGAGCCCTCAGATCTGCCCAGCTTGCCTTCACACCAAGTATGTGATGTCTCCATGCTAGCAAGTCCCCAGATTAGGGCGGGAGTTACCGATGAAGGTGGGAGACAAGACCAGAGTCTGGCCTGCTTGGAAAGCGATTCAACTTCTTCAACCTCCTGCATAAAAAAGGGAGCCGACTCCCAAAGAAGCCCCTCCAACCTAGGCGGGTGGCCTGTGGTTTGTAACCAACCAGTCAAGAGCCTCCCCTAAGCCCTGTTGCAGGTGCCCACAGGTTACCAGCCTGGGCTCCCAGCGCCCTCCCGCCTGTCCTGCATCACCCACCCCTGGCCCAGTGCCCAGCACAGCCCGTCTGTGCATGTGTTTCTGTGGAACTGGGGGCTGGCAAGGGAAGCACGCCTCTCTTCTTGGTTGCCCAGGGATGTTGAGGGGCTCCCTTCTGGAACATGCTCCTGCTGAGACAGGGGCAGCTAAGCAACTGGAAGCCTGGAAATGATGACCAGGAGTTCAGCCAGGAATGAACTCTCAGCAAAGCTTGAGAGGTCACAAGTTTCTTATGACCCTGAAGCTACGTCACAGGTGCTTAAATACATTCGTGGAATGAATGCATGTTAACGTTTACCCATTCATCTCTTGAGCTTTTTCCATTTACAGCTACGAATTAGCAAAACGAGGGCACTTCCTATATTGAGCCTTTTCTTAGACCCCAGAAGCAGGTCTGTGCCGTCACTGGTTCAGCTGGTTTGAATGGGAGGTGGGAGCGGAGCTCCTTTAGCCTCTCCTGCCAGCCTTGGTGTCCAGGCAAGCAGAGGGGCCTCCAGAGCCCCCAGCCCAGAGCGGCCCCCACAGATTGTGCAGGCAACGCTCCCCTGGCGTGTCAGGCTGTGTAGTTTCCAGTTCTCCCTGGCGTGGAATCCATCCGTCAGATGGAGGGGATCAATTAAATGCCCGAAGGGGCACTAATAGCCAAAGCTGGCGGAGTGTGACAGCTCTGAGCAGGTGACACCAGCACCTCTCCCTCCCCTGGACCTGGGCTCCTCCACCACCAGACCTGGGGGCCCAAGAGGGTAGGGGCAGGCTGAGCTGTGCCCAGGCAAGGGAAGCAACACCCCCCCCCCCCCGTGAAGCCCCTCCCTGCAGTGCGCACTATGCCTCTCCCAGCACCAGCCCTTCCGAGGCTCACTTACCAAGTTCTATCAGTGGGAGACGGTCAGTCAAAGGATATGAAGACAGAGAAGGAGCCAGAGAGGTGTGGAGAGGAGGAAGGAACCAAAGAGAAAAAACGGTGAGATTCAAGGTCAGGGTAAGGAAGAAGTGCCAAGACGGACCCCAGGGGCACACCTGGCTCCAGGGGACCAGCCCCCTATGTCTTCGATGGGCCACAGCCTCTGGGGGTGCCAGGGAGGTCTGTGCAGGCCCCCCACCCCGAGGAGGGGGAGGGCACTGAGGAAGAGGTACAAGGGCATGAAGGGGGAGGTGGTACCGGGGCTCCCGTCTCCCTGAACTCACTTGGCCCTCACCCAGAAAGGGTGGAAAGGGGGATGGGGGAGGCTGGGAGAGGAAGGGCCATGTCCCTATGTCCTACTCCCAGGAGCCTGGACAAAAGAAACGACCTCAAGCATTCTCATGTTTTCATTTTCCTAACATAGAAAATATTAAAGACATGATAAATGCAGACATGGAAAATATTCACATAATTCAAGAGTGTAAAGGGCACATGACCGTCTTCCCCCACCCATGGCCCCAGCCACTCGAGAACCCTCCCCAGAGGAAACCCACACGCGAGCATCATGTATCTACGCCTTCCCTCTTTGACACAAGCAGAACCATGCTATGCACGTTGCTCTGGGTCGGATTTTTCCCCTTAAAGCTATGTCTTGGAGGTTGTGCAGAGCTATACAAATAGATGATGACATTAACGACAATAACCACACAACACACGGTTATTGAGCACCTACTGTCTGCAGTGGGTTTGCATGGTGTTTACTGTGGCATGTCGGGAGCCCCTTGAGGCCACAGACCATACCCTGGGCAGTGTAAACCCACATCAGAGCAGGCACACAGTAGGTGCTCAGGAAGTGATAGGGATTCAGCAGCTTTTCGTCCCCCATTACTCCATGCAGCCTCTTCCCACACGCTATAGGGTGGAGATGAAAGAATGCTGGAGCTTGGAAATCCCTCCTGAGGAAATGGAGATCAGAGAGGTTGAATGAGCCGCCCAAGGTGGCACAGGTGGCTGGTGATAGAGCGAGGATAAGTTCCCAGGCTGGGGTGCATTCCAGGCCAAAGGAAGTTGAGTCAGGGCCTGATGTGGAGATCCCCCAACTGCAGTTCCAATGCAATATGAGTTACCAGAGCAAACTGAGATGGTTAACGCTGGTCGCTGCAGGGCCAAAGGTGACAGAATGCCAGCGGGTGAGCCCAGGCTGGGGAGGGTGCCCTGAGAAGTGGAGTTCTGAACTTGCTTTAGGAATAAAGGAAAGGAAATGGACTTGCGGAGAAGGGATGCCGCGTGCAGGGAGCGGCATTAAGCATGTTGTCTCTCCTTGGCGTCTATCAGAATCACCTGTTAACAGGAGTGTTGCCTTCTCCCAGGAATGTCTGATTCAGTGAGTCTGGGCTGGGGCCTGTGAATTTGCATTTCTAATAGGCTCTAGGTGATGCCAGTAAGTGGCTGGTCTGAGACCACCGTTTGAGCACCACTGGCCTAAGCACAGGCACGGAGCCATTAAAGAATAATTAATGGTCAGGCAGAAAGTCAGCTGATTTGAAGGGTCATGGAGGAAAGCTGGCGGGACTGGTGGGACGTTGGGGGGCTCTGCAGGCCCCCGGACTCCCACCACAAGCATCATCTTGAGGGCTTCGGCATTGTTTCCATGAGCGACGTAGAGCCATTCCACGCTCTGGACAGAGCGGAGGGACGCTGGGGTCAAAGAGGAAGGGGGCCTGGCAGCACGTGCGAGTCCCACCAGCGCAGCCCTCCTCACCTGGCTGCACATCAGAATTGCTGGTGGGACTTCTAAAAAGAAACACAGATGCTGAGAGCCACTGTGTTAGAATCTCTTGGGGGGTGGGGCCCAGGCAGCTGCGTTTTTTCCCACTCTCCCTAGGGCGTTGCGCTGCACAACCAAGGCTGGGAAGACAGCGGACTCACAGGGATGCAGACAAGAGATCAGGGGGAAGCAGAACGGTAGTGCTCCCCACAACCACACATCAAAATCACCAGCCAGAGGGAGCTTTACAATATCCCCATGCCTAGGCTGCACCCCAAACCAAGGAAATCAGACTTGCGGGGTGAAGGGGGCAGAACAAGACCAGACATCAGGATTTCATAACGCTCTTCAGGTTATTCATTCTAATGTGCATCCAAGAATAAGAGCTACCAGGGTGCAGCAATGGATCTTCGAGTGTGGTAAGGGGTACAGGGAGGGACCAGCGGCATCAGCATCACCCAGGAAATTGTTAGAAATGCAAACGTGGGGGCCAGGCCCAGATCTACTGAATCAGAAGCTCTAGGGGTGGGGCCCAGCGCTGTTTCAGCAAGCCCTCCAGGTGTTCTGGTGCGTGCTTACGTTTGAGAATCTTCAGGACAGCGGCGCTAAGCAAGGGAAGGAGCAAGTCTGTGAGCACAGTGAAGGAAAACAATCAGGGATACGATGGGTGAGCAGCTGGAGAGAGGAAGCTGCGTTAAAACCTCACGGGGATGGGGGCCAGAGCTGTGATCACAATGCCCAGGCAGAGAGTGAGGGACCCAGGAGATGCTGGGCTCAGTATAGATTTAGCATGTATACCTGGCCAGGAAGGAGCACGGCGTTTCCTGCCCCCTAGGGCTTGCTGGCCCCTCCAGGCCAGCTCTCTGGGTCTCAACCGATGAGGTCTGCTTCCTTCTTCGTCTTCTTCTTTTTTTAAAAAAAGATTTTATTGGGGAATTGGGGGAGGGGAACAGCATTGGGGAATCGGGGAAGGGGAACAGGCAAGTTGCTGTCCTTTTTGTTCTTTAGTCTAGTTGTAGAGGATGTTGCTTCACTGGCTCACGTTGGTATTATCATTGCGCTTTTCCCGACTGAGGCAGTCGCTCGCTGACCATTGGACAGCCTCTCTTGGCAGCTCATGGCCGCTCATGAAAGCACACGCCAGCTGCCGGTCAGCCCCACGGCAGCCTACACCATTGCCGGCGGCCCACGGCAGCCCAGCTCCAGGTGAAGCTGTTGTTCACCATCTTAGCTGTAGAGGGCGCAGTGCGACTTGTCCTTATGTGGGATCCGAACTGGGGCCCTGCTGTTCAGAGCTGGCATCCCAAGCCAACTCCTAACCAATGCGCCACTCAGCCAGCCCAGATCTGCTCCTTTCTTGATCTGCCTGCCACCAGTGCCTGGAAGTTCACTCAGGCCCCACACTAGACTTGTCAGGACCCCACACATGGCTGTCCTGAGACCCCAGGGCCACCTTTTCAATCGAATGCTCAGCCTGCCCCTTTCAGAACCTGCCCAGAGGGCCAGCTCCTGCTGGGACTCAGCTTGTGACTGCCAGGCTCTCTGGATGTGTGGGTGTGATAGTCACCCAGTTTGCTAAGTTGGTGCAGGAGCCTCATATAAAAACTGCTTCCATTGATTGAGCCCCAACTATGTGTTCACATACCTTAACCAGAATCTTCACAACAGCCCAGTGACATTAACATCAGGCCACTCGCTTTATGAAGGAGGAAACAGGCCAGTGAGGGAAACTCCTTCAAGTGGCATAGCTGTCATTGAAGGTGTTGACTTCATGACTGTTCTGACTCCCGTGGGGTTTCAGCTCTTAATCACCCTACTCTCCTGGGCTCTCAAGTGCCCCTTGCACCACACACCAGGCTCCAAATGCAGACAAAGGAGAAGGCACGAGTGGACTCCTCCCCTACTCTCTAAGCAGCAGGAAAAGCACCTCTCCCAAAGTGAGGGAGCCAGGCCAAGGTTGGGAAAGCCGGGGCTGGTAGAGGGTGCAGCCCTGCTCCTCCCTGCTCCTGGCTGGGCCTCCTCCCGCCCTCACTCACCCACCCCCAGGCCCCGCAGCGGGTGCTTGGTGGGGCCAGGAGGGAGGAAGGCTGGGAGAGGCAGGAGGCCCTCTTGGAGCTGTTGAGGGGCAATTTTGTTGGGAAGGGAGATAAGGAACATCAAAAGGAGTCCCAGGGCGTATGGAGAGGAGCCTGGTGGATTAAATTCCCTTCCAGCTGGGAGAGGCGATGAGAAGGCTGATAGCGCCAGTCCTCCCCTCACCCGGCTGGGGAGCCAGCGGCTGCCTGTGGGCCTGCGACGGCTCCGCTTTATTTATTTGTTGGGAGGGGAAAGGACACTCCTCGCTCCCTCGGGTCCCCACCCCGTGCAGCAAGAGGAGCTTTGTTCCTGGTGACTGAAGTCCTGCCGCCCCCCCATGGCGAGCAGCCCGCCAGCCCCTGCGTTATCAGCTGCTGCCAGAAGGGGCTGCATGCCCCTTGACTCCCCCAAGCCGTGTCCCCTGCTGTTGGAAGTAGAGGGGTGGCCTTGAGAGCGGTCAGAGCAGGCACTGCCCAAAAAGGACGCCCCGCCTCGTCTCTCTGCAGGGACCGTCTCAATGGCTCTGGGAATTGACCCAGTGTTGCTTTTCAACTATTTATTGGAAGTTTATTATGTGCTGGGCCCTCTACAGGCATCCCCTCATTGGCTGCTCACACTAGTCCTGAGAGAGCCCAGGGTGGGATTTACATTAAGGATAGCCACACAGGGCACTTTTCTCCTCTTACAGGTGCAGACTCAGGTTGGCCCCTGGGGTGGGCTTGTGGGGGATGGGGCATGTCCTGGGTTCTCTCAGAGCCCAATCTGACTTCTGAGTAGGACTTCTCTCAGTCATCACCTGCCAGCTCTGGACACCGCACTTTTCTCTGCACAACCTGATCCCCCAGAGGGAGAAAGGGCTGCCCATCCCCCACCCCCAACCCCAGACTTCTTCCCTGGACAGGAGGTCTGAAGGTGGCTCCTTCATCCCTCTGGCTCTTTGCTGGTTCTCCCCACCCTGAGGCACCTTCCTGCTGATGGTGGCACCGGTTCACCCTGTGGGAATGCTCATCTCTCCCCACTTTGGGTCAGACTAGTAGCTTGGTTGATAATTCAGTG
Source organism: Aselliscus stoliczkanus (assembly GCA_033961575.1). NCBI lineage: Eukaryota > Metazoa > Chordata > Mammalia > Chiroptera > Hipposideridae > Aselliscus > Aselliscus stoliczkanus. The sequence goes on from CM066729.1 coordinate 135,336,049, forward strand.
GTTTGATGCAGTGGGGAGAGTTGGGTTGGGGAACAGGCCCTGTCACTTCCTAGCTGTGTGACCTTGGGCAACTCACTTCCACTCCTGGAACCTTGGTTTCTTCATCTGTGAAGTGGGGAGAATAAGGCATACCCACAGGATTAAGGAGTGCTGTCTCTTTGCCCCACCATGTTTTGGTGGGTGATACCTGAGTTATATGTTCTTACCTAAGACAGGAGTCTCCCCGATGGCAGGAGGCTCCCCGATGGCAGGAGGCTCCCCGATGGCAGGAGCCTTATGTGCCTTTTTCATTCATACCCCAAATGCTAGGGGACCCTCGCCCCACCCTGTGAACTATGATGTGCCCTGGAGGGGACCTTAATTCCTTCCCACAGAAGAGGAAGGACCAGGGTCATGCAAATGCAGGGAGGACTGGGATAGGGCAGCGAGGACCAAGGCCATCATTACACTGGGGTCATGGGAATATGCAGTGTTGTGAATCAAGAGAGAGATGGGCCATGGATCTTGTGAAGCACCCGGGAGCTCTGTGAGCTGATGGAACACCCTTAGTCCAAGGTGGGAATGGGCCTGGAGACCTGGAGTGCAGAGATGGGTCCCCAAGGTCAGTGCCACCCTCACAGAAGTCGTGTGCAGAACTCAGGCCTGCTAGGAAGGGCCCCATGACCAGGGATGCCAAGGTGAGAAGCCCTACGCTTCAGTGGTGGCTGAAAGTACAGCCTTTGGAGTTGGACCTGACTGCAGATTTGGGCACTGCTCCTTTCAGCTGTGTGATTTTGCACAAATGTTTCTACCTCCTTGAGCCTCAATTTCCTCATCCATGAAATGGGAAGAATGAAAGTTATCTGACAGGGCTATTGTGGGTGAACTGAAAAATCTTGGTAAACTGCCTGGGACAGAGTAAGTGCTCAATAAAGGAGTTATTGTTGTTCTAGGAGTAGGGGAGGAGGTACCCCTGGGGAGGAGCTGATTTCAAGACCTTGGCCAGGAATGAGAAGGGCAGGAGAAGTGCAAGGGCTTGGAGATGTGCAGGGATGAGGGAACCCCACAACCTGGGCAGGGGGCCCTAGGTCTCCCTCCCTCCTCCACTGTCTCTGTTGGTCTAATCCATGCTATTGAGTGGCAGAAAATCAAAGCCCTCTGAAGATTCTTTATCACTCCTTTGTCCATCTTTCACTTAATTAACCCCAATCAGACATCCCGAAGTGAATGTTGGCAGGAGGCCAGCCTCTCCTCACCCCTTCACCTCACAGCTTGCTTCTTCTCCCTCCAGACCCGCACACCTGAGGGGTGGCACCATGTTTCTCTAGCCCTGCCTCCCCGGGGCAGCTATCCCATGCCCACTGCACCAGGCTGCCTGCTGTGAAATCAGAGTCCAGGGGAGGATGGGACAGAGCCCTGCGGTGGTCAGTCGCCTAACCCTGCCTTAGCCCCCAGTGGCCTTCCAAGTTTCAGGGTCCGGGACAACTGATGCTGGCACCTCCCTGGCGATTCCTGGGTTGGGGGCTACCTTCTGTCTCCTCCTGTTCCTCCCATCTCCTCCTGTTCTTAGGCACAGAATCCCAACTCCAGGGGCCCAGGAAAGCCCTGGTCACATGGTTGGTAGCTCAGCCCCGCTGTCTCTTTCTCCCCGCCATTCCAGGCTTGTCTGTCTGGCCACCAGAGCCTCAGGTTTCCCACTCTGGGAGTGGGCTGCCTCTCAGGCCTGCATCAAAGTGAAGGAGGTTGCCCTGGGGTCAGGCTCAGCCCACCCACATCCCCCTGCCCAAGCTCCTCTGTGGTTTGGGCCCTTGAGCAGCATGGACCCAATTTTCTCTGGATCTGCCATTCATTCCTGTGTGGCTGGGGCAAGTCCTTTGTTTTCTCTGGGCCTCAGTTTCCTGATCCACAAAATGGGAGTTGTGGACTGAGGTGATTCTCTAAGAACCCATGAACACCTGCTGTGCTCTTTCAAACTGCTGCCCAGTCCTCCAGCTCAGATCAGGTTCTCCTCTCTACTTCCTCCACTCCTCTCTCTGTTGCCTTCTCTCACTCCTTTCTTGTCTTTTCTTCATCGTTTCCTCATTTCCTCTTCTCTCTTCCCTCTCCTCTTTCTTTCCTTCTTCTAGCCCTCTCCTCCTTGCTCTTTCTTCTCTTCCCCTGCTTGCCTTTCTCTCTTCCATTTCGTTTCTCCCTCTCTCCTTCACCATCTACTACCTCATCTCTTTTTATTCCTTCCTTCCCCTCTGCTGCCCTTCCTGCTCCCCCATTTCCTTCCCTCTCTCCCCCTCCTCTGTCCCTCTCTGCCAGTCCCCCCTCCCCCAGGCTATCTGCTGGATTCCACACACGCCTGCACAGACGGGATCAATCCCAGGCTGCCTTGCCTTCAGCTTATCTCTGCTCCAAATGATTGATTTTCCCTCTTTAAGAGTAATTTGCTGGTGAATTCCATGTATTGCAAAAGCCCTTGTGAAATCTAATTCAATCCGATTGGCAGCTGGCACTTTGGGGAAAGGCTACTAGAGAGCTGTCAATTTCATCACCCAAATGTGTGTATAGAAGACGTGTCTATGGAAGAGGGTGAGAGGCGAGCAGGTACTCCTCACCTACACGGGAGCACCTCCGCTCCCTCCCTCAGGAGGGATCTTGTCCATCCGCCCGGCAGCCAGCCCCAGATCTTCTGGGGAATGAACTGTAACGTGCATTGGGTACTTTCATTAAGGTAATTTTGAATTCTGTTTTCCTGATTGGAAGCCCACCACCCTGGTGCACTATGAGAATCTTACACTTCCCCAGCCCAGCTGCACCTGACTACCTGTCCCTTCCCCCCCACCCCACCCCCCGCCCCCTGGCACCTTTTCCTGGGCTGAGTCCCAACTCCAGGGACCCAGCAAAGCCCACGTCATACAGTGGTAGCTCAGCCCTGCTGTCTCTGTCTCGTCCACATTCCAGGCTTGTCTGGCTCAGAACCTCCGTTTCTCTACCCTGGGAGTGGACCGCCTCTCAGGCCTGAATCAGAACTGACAGGGCACCAGCTGTGCCAGTTTGCCTGGGACTAAGAGGGTTTCCGCTACCTGGAACTTCAAGTGCTAAAACTTGGGCAGTCTCAGGCAAACCATGGGAGTTGGTCCCCAGCTCGCCCAGGCATGTCCGAGAGCTCAGTAGGGATCAGTTGGTACTTGGTGTGGAAAACAAGGGGCTCTAAGCCTCTGGTTCCAACTGCACTAGCCTGTGTCCTGCAGGGCTCTGACCTCAGAGGCTCAAGACTCCTTGCAGCTGGCACGCAGGAGCTGGTCCTTACCAGGGAGGACAGGCACACAGCTGACAAGTGGCTCTTGCACAGCTCTGGTGGCCATCGCTCTGGGTGGTTCCTGTCTGGAGGGCTCATAGGTGCCACCTGTGTCCACTGGTTACAGCAAAACTAACAGTCCCGGAGTTGGCACTGGCTACTCCGATCTCATTTCTCTGCTCCAAGCAAATCACCATTTCTGGTAGGATTCCATCTAAGGATCACAGCAGTCAGCCCATTAAGTACATATTGAAACAAAGCGGCTTTAGGGGGACTGGCCAAGAGGGCTGGGCTCCCCTTGATAGTGCCTGTGGGTGTGACGAAAGGGCAAGCTCTGTGTGGAAGGCCCACACCTATGGGGGCTGCTGTCGCAGGCTACCTGGACTGGTAATTCTCACAAAGGACAGAGAGGGCCACGTAGGGTTTATGAGGCCTGAGCTCTTAATTCCAAGTCGACATGTTTCCCTGCCGCCTTCCAAGATCCCAAGGAAACGAGGCATGGCACCCTCTTCCCTCCCTCCCTCCAGCATGAGACCCAGTTTGAAAGGCACCTACCCCAAGTAAAAAGCTTAACAATTCCTTCCTCGCCATCCGCCTTACAACCTGGGCAGACCTCCCAGCACAGGTGGCCACTTTTCTGACTTTAAGGTCTGCCAGTCTGGTCAGAACCTCCAACATGGACCTCGCCACCATGCCTGGTTTCAACCTCTTCCTTCACTCTGTTGGCTGGAGGCGGGCAGCGAGGAGAGAACCCCAGAGCTGATACGCTGTGTGAACTCAGATAAACTGTCTGCCCTCTCTGGGCTGCCTTTCAACATGAGAGATCACAGTGCCTTCAGGAGGTCTGGAGGACAGAACTCATGGCTATTTAGAGGCCGTGAACCTGGGATCCTGGAAGCCAAAAGACAGGGGCTGAGTCCATCTCCCACCCTTTCCTAGCCCTCTACCAGAGGGAGCTGCCCATTCTTGGGTCCCCTTCCCAAAGACATCACAAATGCCCTAAGAAATAGATGCTGGGCTGGGACAGGGTGCTGGGCTCCAGGAAGATGGGCAACCATGCCTGGTAATAACCCCCCATGTCACTCAGCTGCCTCTGGGTGGTCCCGGCCTGCAAAGGGCCCCTTCTCCGTGACATTTTCCACACCTTCCAAGGCATACATGTGTTGACCACACCATCACTATGGGAGGATGGACAAAGGAGTAAATGGGCTACGTGTGTGTTTATCTGTGAATGTGGGGGTGTGAGGAAAAAATCAGAGAGAAGATAGACACAGGATGACAGGTGGGAAGGGGGCAAGAGAGATGATCAGATTCAAAGAGAAACAGAGTGACTCATAAAGAGGGCAGGCAAGCATGGGTGGAGAGTACTTAGATGAGGAACTAAGGCAGGGTAAGATGAAACCAGGAAGGCCTGGCCATTGCCCGGGAGAGTGGTGGCAGATGGTGGCGCCTCCCCTCTTCTTTTCCTCTACCTAACCCCTAACCTGTCCTTTCAGGTTTCTGCCATTCCCATCACTGGGATTCCCTATTCCAGCCCCATTCCACCTCTGCCTTTCCCGCAGACCCCACATCCAGTCCCTTCCCATTCGTACTGTCTGCCATCAACCTCGGTCACTGTCCTTAGTGTCCTGGCGTCCAGGCTAATCAACCTAAAGCACAGCTCTGAGGATCACTCATGCTCAAGAACTATCAATGGCTCCCAACTGCCTGCTGAATTAGTTCAAACTCATGGCATCCAAGGCCCTCCGGTCTACCTTTCTGGTTTTATAGGAAGGCATGTATTACATACTTGCTGAATTAAATGACAGTGAGAGAAGGATGGTGGTAAGTCTAAAAGTCCATCTGTGATGCTATTTATGCTGGTACCTTTCACTTCATCTTTTGGGAGGGGTGAACTCGTGGAGAGACCTTTAATAATTGATAATTTCTATAATTAACATGCAGTAAAATAGACATTTTGGGGTATACAGTTCTAGAATGTTAATACATGGATAGATTTGTGGTACCCCCTCATTGCAACTGGGATACAGAACAGTCCCACCACCCCAAGAACTTCTCGTGTTATCCCATTAGTCACTCCTCTGCTACCCCAACCCTGGATCACCACTGACTGGTTCTCCATCCGTAGTTTTCTTTTTAAGTATTTTGGAATCACACAAGATGCATTTTGGAGGCTGGCTGCTTTCACCTGGATAATGCCTTTGAGATCCCTGACTCTCACTTCACCTGAGTGATCTGCTTACCTAAGCACAGTCCCATCCCTATGGGACCAGTTAGCACACGAACATGGACCTGCAGAGCTGGGGGAAGGAGAGGATCCTGCATCTCTCTCAGCTCTGAGCCATGTGGGCCAGGGGAGGGCTTTAAGGCAGGCAGGCAAAGAGGGTCAAGTGGGAGGGAGGGACGGAGGGAGGGAGGGAGGGAGGGAGGGAGGGAGGGAGGGAGGGAGGGACGGAGGGAGGGCGTGGGAGCGAGAGAGAGAGAGAGAGAGAGAGAGAGAGAGAGAGAGAGAAGGAAGGAAGGAAGGAAGGAAGGAAGGAAGGAAGGAAGGAAGGAAGGAAGGAAGGAAAGAAAGAGAAAGAAAGAAAGAAAGAAAGAAAGAAAGAAAGAAAGAAAGAAAGAAAGAAAGAAAGAAAGAAAGAAAGAAAGAAAGGAAGAAAGAAAGACAAGAAGCCTGGTAGGCCTGCTCTGTAAATATTAGTGGATTTGGACAGTCCCTAATGAGGGCAATTAAGAGTCATTATGCTGAAAACAGAAGAGTGAACACAGATCCATGCTTATTGGCAGCTAATGCTGGACATTAGGGCAGGCTGCCTCCTCCTGTTCCTGCTGAGTCCTGCCCTTTACCCTGTGCCGCACCTGCCTCAGTCATTCTCCTGTCTCCTAGTGCTCCCTCTTGGTCCTCTCCTCCCTCAGGGGTGGCTGCTTCTCAGTGTCTGCTGGTTCATCCTCATCTTCCCTAATGAGAACATTGGGGAGCCCTGGGGCTGCTCAGGTTCCCAGCCCTCCTCTCACCCCTACCTACACCCTGTTCCCAGGTGAGCCCAGCTAGACCTGTGGCTGTAAATATGATCCAGACACCGGTGATGCTTCCGCTTCCATCTCCTGCCCACATCCACAGAGTGGTGGCTGGGCCTCCTTGGCTCATTAGAGGTTCCTGTTAGATTTCCATGATCCAGGAGAGCCAGCTGAGGGCACGTCGGTAGCTGGAGATTGGCCATAGAGATGCTACAAGCGAGGAACCCCTCCTTCCACCCCAGGACTGCTTTGGGGTACTAGCACACCCCTCTGCCCTCTCGGACCTTGGATGTCTAACAAGCACGTCACACATAATATACTGAAAGCTAATCTATGGATCCCACCTTCCCCCGCACCAGGTCAGCATCTCAGGAAGTAAGAGCTCCATTTTTCCAACTTCTCAGGTCAAACGTCTTGTGCCGGCATTCTCACCCCTCCCCGCTTCTCCCCACACCAGCAAATCCCACTGATGCCCCCTTCAAAACAGGGCCAGGAGGTGACCACTTCTCCCTCCGTCACAGCACCTGCCATCACGGTCCTCACCTCCTAGGAATGGCCCTGCCCTGTGCTGCCTGCTCACCCTGGGCAGCCAGAGTGTCCTTCAAAAAAATTCTTTTTGAGGTAAAATTCACCATTTTAACCATCTTAAAGCATACAGTTTTAGTATGTTCATGATGTTGTGCAACTAGCATCTCTGCCTAATCCCAAAACATTTTCATCACTCCAAAAGGAAACCCTGTACCCATGAGCAGTCGCTCCTCACTCCCCCGACCCCGGCCCCTGCAACCACTAGTGTGCTTTCTGTCTCTCTGGATTTTTCCTTTTCTGGACGTTTTATATAAATGGGATCATACACTCCATGGCCTTTTGTATCTGGCCTCTTTCACTGAGCACGCTTCGCAGGTACATCCACGTGGTAGCATGTATCAGAGCTTCATTATGCTAATGGTTGACCAATACTCCACTGTATGAAGATACCCCTTCTTGTTTATGTGCTCATCAGCTGATGGGCATTTGCGTTGGTTCCACAGAACATCCTTTGAAACGTCAGTCAGATCAAATCACTGGCTCCCTGCTCACAACCTGCAGGTAGCTTCCTGCCTCACTGCTGGGCAAGTCGAGCCCTGACAACACCCAGTCTGTCTGACCTCTGTCCGAGCCCACGGACCTCCTCACTCTTCCTTGTGCAGACACGCTCCTGCCTCAGAGTCACTGTGCTTGCTGTTCCCTCTGCCCGGGATGCTCTTCCTCCAAATATCCACATGGCTCATTTCGCTGAGGTCTCTCCTCCAATGTCATCTCATCAGAGGCCTCCTTTGACCCCGTCCTCCTTCCCAGACTCTCTTAAATCCTTTGCCCTGCTTTATTTTCCTCCGTGACTCTCAGCACCACTTGACACAATATACATTTACCTGTTTCTTTCTTTGGCCTTTAATCACTGGAACATAAGCTGGACTTTGGCTGTTGTGTTCACGTGTGAATAGTCCCTAGAATCGCATCCTGCACACAGTAGGTGTTCAACTAGTCTTTATTGAATAAATGAACTAATGAATCGACTCCTCCCTCCTGCTCAATGTGAGAGTCCCCCTAGGTAGCTCCCCGGGTCTGTGGGTGCCCACTATTCTGTGCTTCCCTGGCCATTGCATATCTTCTGCTCTGCTCGGTGACCTACAAGTTTTCTCTCTAAGCCTAGTTTTGCTCATGTGAGAAGAGCAGAGATAACCTGCCTGTTGACACTCAGGGCACATGTCAGGATGAATGAGACGAAAACATGCTCTTACTATCTAACCCAGGATGGAAGTGTATGACAGCCTTGATTTTGAAAATTCCTGCTCGCTCTTCAATTCCTTTTTCAAATAAAGTCTGTAACAGATGGAGAAATTGAGGTGTGGGGAGGCAGAAGGGAAGGTCTGCCCTATGCCCTCATGGACAGTGACAACACTGCCATGGAACCCTGCTTTGCCGTGAACCACCTCCCACCCCTTCCCACTGCATCCCTGCACAGACCTCCCCTTCCAGCGGACAGAGTCAGCAGGGGCCCAGGAGAGCAGGGCTGGCGCTGGGTCTGGGGAGGAGGCTATGTGCCGTCCTCAGGGGCTCACCCTCAGCATAGCTGCCCAGCAAAACTTTTCTGTCCCTGTTACTTGTTGATTAGAATGTTTCATGGCCCACGGTCATGGTGATGGGGAGACACACTCTGGGGCAACTCCCAGTTGAGTTATGCTTACTTAAGCTGACCCTTGGAGACAGGGAGACAAACAAGACACATCATTTATTGCTGTCAGGGGCACAGCAGGAGGTGGCAAATGGGGCATGCAGGGGATTGTGGGAGGAAGAAGCCATGCTCTAGGGGAAGACTGGGATCACCAGTGCCCATGCTGAAGGCGCACCATAGTGGGCATGAGCAGCCAAGACAAGATGGAAAGAGGAAGGGGGTGGAGGGTGATGTTTGTTCTGCCCTGCTCCCAGTGGGGGTCTTCAGGAAGATCAGCCACTGCTTTTAGGGAGCATGGTTCTCAGAATGAGTCCCACTACTTCCCCTGGGTGCCAGTCCTGTTCATGGGCATGGTGCGGGGGGAGGGGGCGATAGAGACCACTGCCAGGGAGCTGGATGAAAAGGGAAAGATCCCCCAAGTCCAATATATGAACGATGACCTCCAGCGGCTGGAGGGGTCCCAGCTGCAGGTACTGGGGGTGGGGCATGGACCCTGATACTACCGCTGCCAAATTGGCCCTGCCAGCTTCACACCCCGACAGGGCTGCAGGCTGGTGTAAATAGCATGCTAATTAGATTTATGGATGAGACTGAATTAGGGGGTGTCTGAATCCTGCCAGGATGCCCTCTGGTCCTCAGGGAGCTTGGAGCTTAGCAGGCTGGGAGGAATGACACCACGGGATGCAGCCACACACAGAAAAATCCTCATAATCATCATCGTCATAATAAGAGCTGCAGCAAAGGCAACTGGGGAGAAATTAATGGGAAAAAGTGCAGATGGGGCTGTCCTGCTCCCCCTGGCTTCCCTTCCAGAGTAGCTTTGCTTTGAGGGCAACAGCTATTTTCCTGGAGAGCCTAATCTGGGGGGAAGGACCCTAGGAATGTGAGCTGAAGACAAGAGGGGTCTTGCAAACAGACCCTTGCCCACTGTCAAGGCAGGGGGAGGAGGGGAACAAAGGTGCAAAGTTGCTCACCCAGGCACCATGGATGGTTTCCAGGTACCAGCTGTGCAGACATTGCTTTGGGTGGATGCTTAACCCCTGTTATGCAACAGAATCACCAGAGAACCTTTTAGAAATAAGAGCAGCCAGATGGGCACCCTGGCTGGGAAGTGAAGGAATGCTGACCTTCACTTCTCCATGTGTCTCACCTTGGTTGCTCCCTGGACCAGAGCCTCACTCCCTACCTCCTCCCAGTTTTACTTCACTGATGAAATCACAAGCTGGGTGAGAGGTATAGAATGTTGGAGGCATTCCAGTCACTTCCCTTATACCTCCTGAAGGATTCAGTGGGAGGTGGGCGATTTCCAGCCAGATCCCAGAAGGGTCTGGGTAATTGGGCAAACCATACATCCGCAGAAAGCGTAAGAACCTACATCTGCCTCCATGGATGCTGGCAGCCAGCCCTTCCCTCGCTTCCCCGCCCCCCTCCTCACTGCTTCTGGAGTTTGGTGTTTACTTCAAATTGCTTTAGAGAAATAGGAAAACAGAGGCCCATGCCCTGGGTCACATCGGCTGGTTAGAAGAGTTTAGAGGAGTGGGGATCACTCCTTGGGGTGGCAGAGATATATATTTCCTGTGTCTCTGCCAAAAGGTAGATGGTGGTGATAGATTTATGGGGCTCAGTTGAACAATGCCCTGGCGGGTCTGGAACTGGAAAATGGACCCACAGCTGACTGTGTGACACGGAGCAAACTGCCTCTCTGCTTTGGCCTTGGCCTACCCGACATGGATGTCCCCTCTGAGAAGCAGCTAAAGGTAAGACTTCCAGCAGAAGCCCAAAGAGGGAGCTGGGCTGAAGGATGGCAGTTAGTGAGCACAGGGATTAAAAAAAGGGGTTTTCACCTTTTTTGTGCCATGGATCCTTCTGATAGCCTGGGGAAACCCACAGGCCCCCTTCTCAGAATAATATTTTTTTTTAAATTGAAATTTATTGGGGTGACAATGGTTAGTAAAGTTACATAGGTCTCAAGTGTACAATTCTGTAATACATCATCTATATTACATTGTGTGTTCACCACCCAGTCAGTTCTCCTTCCATCACGATATATTTGATCCCTTTTACCCTCATCTACCAGCCCCCTTACCTCTTACCCTCTGGTAACCACTAAACTATTGTCTGTGTCTATGAGTTTTTGTTTCTTCATTTGTTTGTCTTGTTCATTCAGAACAACATTTTTAATTGCATAAAAGAAAATACACGGACCACAAAGCCAACTAATTATTTTGAAATATAGTCATCAAAGTATTTTAAAAGGGTATTAGAGTAGAATTATATGCTTCTTAATGGATTAAACAATGAGATTTGGCAGTGGGTCTAATATATGCTGTAATTTCAAAGTAGTGATGAATTTAAATGACATTTTGAGATCCCTGGGACACCTATAATATGATGTGAAAATATCTGAGATTTCTCTTGGGGTCAAAGTCATAGGTACCACGAATGCCACTGTGGTTTGTTTCTATTTTCATAATTAAAGGGAGTGCTCAAGTTCAGTTAGAGGTTATTAAAAAAAAAAAAGGCAGAGTTTTCTCCATCCAGGGTCACAGATGCCTTGGGCGGGGTCAGTAGACCCCCACTTTCTGGTTAAAGACTCCTGGACTAAAAGGAAGCCTTGGGAGGGAGGGGCCATGGGGCCTGCAGCCATGACCTTGCAAAGCTGTGTGGGGAGAGGGGCCAGAGCAATTGCAGGGTGGACAGACTGACTAACCAGGAATAAATGCGGAAATAAATTTAAATAAATACAAGGTTGCTGGCTGGGCTCCCTGACAGGCCTGGAACACATGTGGAATGGAAAATGAGGGCGATGGATAAAAATCAGTGCCACGATTAGCAGGAGAGCAAGAATAATCTCCCCTTCTCACAGTCTCCTCCCCGTTTCTACAAACAAACCCAATATTCCAGAGTATGGCTTTTTCTCCCCATCATTTGCTTTCTTTTATTTATTTATTTGGTGGTGTTTCTCCTTGGGGAGGTGGGTAATTCTCTCTGTTTTTTTTGGTGTCCCTCAAACAAATGAATCGTGTCATCTCCTGCCTGAAATAGGAATTAGTTCCTGACAGATGTGTCCCTGTTCACCTCTGCAGTGCTAGCACACCCCACTTGCCTTATTTCTCCCTTCTCCCTCCCACAAGCCACACTGGAGTGGGGAGACCCACCCGGTTGGTGGGACCAAACCTTTGAGGATAGGGGGACATGGCCACAAATGGGGAGCCCCGCAATATCTACAAAAAACACAGGATTGAGAGTTCAAGGCCAACCTCTGAGACCCACTGATTGTGTGACCTTGGGGAAGCCCCTTAACCTCTCCGAGCCTCAACTTCCTCCTCACAATAACACACATGTCTTATAGGGCTCGGGATAATAAAAATAGTTACAATGTAAAGAGCACTTTGATGGGCTGGGCACTGTTCAAAATACATACATTAATTCATTTAATCCACACAATAGCTTTGTGAGGTAGGTACTATTATTGTCTCCATTTGCAGATAAGAAAACTGACTCAGAGAGGGTAAATAAGTCCCCTGAGGTCACACAGATCAAAAGTGGCAGGGCCAGGATTTGAACCCAGTCAATAAGGCTTCAAAGTCGTTGTTTCTAACCACTCCGGCTGCCTTACTCTCCCTAACCTGAGAAAGGATTTTCCAGGTGGTATCAAGTAAACAAGCAGGTGAGCGGACTGAGAAAGGCTGTGGGGAGATCAGGCCCATGGGGTTGCTGGGCCCCTCTGCCCAAAGCAGGCAGCAGAGGCAGCTGGAACAAGTTCAAGGAAGGGTTTATGGGCAAAAGTTGGGGGCAGGAGTGAAGAGGGAGGCTCAGACAAAACCCTCCCCTCCTCACCCAGGTCCCCTTGGACCAAAGAACATTAGGATGTGCAGGGTCTGAATGAAGACTGACTGGTCTGACCCATTTAATTATGAAAGTAGAAACAAACCACAGTGGCATTCGTGGTACCTATGACTTTTCAGAGGTAGACACCGAGGCATAGAGTGGGGACATGGCTTTCCTAGAATCACTCTGTGAATGAGGAATGGAACTGAAGTGGGACCTGGAGTCTGTGTTTTCTCTGCCACCTTCTCTGGGCAGTCAGGGTGCTGTGGTCAGAGTTCAAATTCCTGGGCTAATTTGAACTTGGGAGATCCTTTGTCACAAAGACTGAAAGTGGCCATTCAGCATCCTCCTGGGAAGAGTTCTGAAGGCAGTTTGTAGGGGACTTTTCGGGTTTCGTGATAAGGTCTAGGGTTCTTGGCTTCTGTAAAGAAGAAAAAAATGGCTAAACTACAAGAGAACCTCAAGTTAGACACTAGAAAGCACCCTCTAGCTGGAAGAGGTGGACGGGGAGATGGGGGAGTTTTCTGTGTGGGAGATTGCCACCTTTCCCTGCTTCCACCCTTTGCCCCAACAGTCCATTTTCAACACAGTAATCAGGGCTCCTTAAGAAAGATGACTCAGAGCATGTCAGCTCGCCCTGGCTCCCCGCCGGGCTCATGCTAATAGAAAAACACCTTCCCAGGCTGGTGAGGCCCGGCCAGGCCCCTGCGGGTGGCTGCTCTCTCAAGCTCTCCCTGGCCAGCCACACGGGCCTCTTTCCTGCTCCCCCTAAATGCCAGGTGGTTTCCAGGGACCCCTGCCTTTGCAGGGGAGCACCCACTGCAAAAGTGCCCACCCTCCACAGCTCTGCATGGCTGCGTCCTCCACACTACGTGAATGCTGCTCTAATGGTACCTCCTTGAAAGGCTCCTGTGACCACTGAGTCGAAAATAGCCCCCAACCCCAGCCCATCACTCACGGTGTCTAGGGACTTCTTGATGTTTATTTTCACCAGCAATGATGCTGGCGCTTATTCCTGCGGCTTCCCCACGGGAAGGACATAGAAGCTCTTGGGGGTCAGGGGCCACATCTTCAACACTGTCTCCCCAAGGGCGGGCACAGAGTAGGTGCACAGTGTTTGTGGAGTGAATGAATGCATACTCCTCCCACCTGTGTGAATTGCAATATAGTCCCTCAGAAAGGTGGGGGTGGGGCAAGTCAGTGAGGTCCGAAAGCCATTCTGATACCGTTCCAATTTCCAGAAGCAGCCAGAACCAGGCAGTAGAAGCCTCTCTTGGGGAACAAGAGCACCCCACTCCCCACCCCAACACTGATTCTCTGAAAAAATGTTCTCAAGGACAGCAGCAAATATGTCCTGAGAAGTGGTGGGTCAGAAACGAGATAAACATAAAGTGAACTGAATGCTCCCAATTCCCGAGAAGATACGATGTACCCGAATGGTAGGTATTTCTCCTGGCTGGTGGGTGGGTACAAGGAACTGTCAATTTTCAGCTACTGAGTCAACTGGGAGGGATCGTGCATCATGCAAAAGCAGTATTTAAAAACAATATTAAAGGGGGCGAATGGCTAGTTCAGTTGGTTAGAGTACAGGCTCATAACACCAAGGTTGCTGGTTCGATCCTGACATGGGCCACTGAGTTGGACCCTCCACAACTAGATTGAAACAACTACTTGACTTGGAGCTGATGGGTCCTGGGAAAACACACTGTTCCCCCAATAAAATAAAATAAAAACTAAAAACAATATTAAAACAAATGCCTTTGCTGGAATTTGTAAAGTGTCCAGAGGCGTGAATTGGTCCCTGCTTCTCTGCCACAACCCTTCAGAGGCAGGATACAGACAGCTCACTCGCATCTAAGCAGTACAGTGGTTTTTAGAAACAGAAAATTCCAGCCATCACAAGCAGATGGGAAAGTATGACAACCTGGGGCTGGTTCAGCTGTGGAAAGGACTGGGGAGGGCTGCAGGCAAGATCAGGAGATAAAAAGCTGACCAAAGTGGAGAAAGCACCGTATGTGGTGGGCGGGAGGGGGTGGGGTAGGGTGGGGAAGGAAATGATGGAATCCAAGAGGGCAAGTGCGCTGCTTGCTTCCTGTGGCTTCCCAGGGCCCCTGAGGAAGTGACAGAAGACACACCAGCAGCCAGGCTCCAGGACGGCAGCTGCCACAGCCTTTAATTTGAAACTCAGAGATGAGCTCCCACACCAAGGCTGACTCCTGGGGCCTTTGCCTTGAGATTTTTTTGTGTGATTTGCATTACAACCATCTATTTGCATCTCAACTGTCACACTGTACAAATGGGTTGTTGTTCGGTTCAGCCCATCCCATCTCTTCCTTCCCTGGCTTCTGAGAGTTTTCTATAGCTGGACAAATGAAAAGAAATTACTCCGAGAGACTTGACAATGAGGATGGAGTCCTTGGAAGATAGAAAGGGCCTCTTTCAAGCACCTTTGTTGTCTTGAATGGTTTGGCAGAGCCTGAGCTCCCACAAGAAACTGAGTAGAAGCTTAGATCTGCAGGGGGTGGCAGGCATCAGTTAGACTTTGTGCAGGAGATTAGCATCCTTCTTAGCAATGACTGCCACAGAGTGCTGTGGAGAGGTGAAACTGCTTCCTCTTTCCCTTTCTGTTCTCCATCAGCACCCTCTACTGCCCCATGGTGGACTCTGAGGTCACCTTCCTATGCAAACTTGGCCGGAATTGGGCTTCAGCACAGGGCGCTGCCTGAAGATCAGTTTGTATCACTGTATCATTGAGTCATGCTTTAACTCCACCAATGCACGTTTCTGCACTGCTTCCCAAGTGCCAGGCAGAGTATGAGGCACAGGGTTCCACTCATGGGTGAAAGCAGACCTGCCTCTGCCTGTGGTTCATTCAGTCTAACAGGGAGATGGATATTATTGAGATCATCACACGAACAACTGCAAAATCACAGTCATGGTCAGCGTGAGGGAGACTCACATAGTTCCACAGAATCTGTGACAAAGCGGTTTCACCTCTCCGCATGCTCTCTTTCTTCCTCCAAGTTTGCTCAATGAGCACATTTTTCTGCCACAACCAGCAAATCCAGGGCCACCTTTAACCCCAGACACAAATCCCAACCAGTGGATTTTCCGCTCAGAAAGAGAACTGGCAGCCTGGAGGGTGGCCCAGGTGGTCTTAGGTGGGGCAGTCTGGACTTGGGGCTGCCAGTCCTCTCAGGCAGTTCTCTTTTTGTACATCGCTGTGCCCTGGAGAAGCAGGACCCTGTAGGGAGGAGGCCATGCCTCTACTGACAGAGACACTGGCCAGCTCCCTGGGGAAACCAGGGGAATGGGCCCTTGGCAGTGCTGGGCACTAGATCTGCAGTGGGCATGCCTGTGCCTGTGCCTGTGCCTGGGTGGGGCGCGGCCACTAGGGGCAGGCTGGACCCAGGCACCCCTCGGTATTCCTGCAGAAGCTTCAGACAGGCCTTCTAGCAAAGGGAGCTTGAGATAAAACCCAAGGAGTCAGGGTGACCTTGGAATCCCCCAACCACTCGCTGTGAACAGGGCCCTGGAGGTTCTGGCCCCGCTGGTGGCCATGCTCCCTGGATCCCTATGGTTAACACCTGGGTGTGGCAGGCAGCACAATCAGTCCTATCACAACACATCCGATCTCCCTGCCTCCAAACACTTGTTGGTATTCTCTGTGGCAGACACAAATGGATAGCTGCTTTCCCACATTCCACAGCCTTCTGGCTGTGAAATGGGGCACGTAGCTCCTTTTGGCTAATGGGCCCGCTCTGGGAGGAAGCCCAGAGGAGTGGGTGCTTAGCCTGCCAGCTGTCTCCCTGCCACCATGACCGATGGAACTGCAGAGTGTGCACCTGAGTGACTCCACGAAGGGGTTCTCCCTGCCCACCTGTGCCGGACAAGTCGTCAGAGTGAGAAATAAAGTTTTGTTTCAGGGTTCATTTGTTACTACAAGAGAAACTGACTGATACATTTTCCTTTTATTTCTGTTTTACATGGATGGGCAAAGTGGTGTTTAGAATGCTTAGAAAGGGTCAAGAACTCACCCAAGGTCACAGAGCTAGCAAATGTCAAGGATGGACTTGAACACAGGCCCTGTCTGATTCCAGAGCTTGGGCTGTGAACCACTACACAAGCTGCCTCACCTCTGGGATGCCTCCCAAATGAAGCCCACATTCCTTGGCTAGGCATTCAAGGCCCTCCAAGCCCAGGTCCCAGCCCACCATCCCACCAGCCCACTACACAAACCCCCGCATCAGCCGCATGGATCACCGCCTGTTCCTTTGATCCACTTGCAGGCTTCTCCCTCTGGGCCTCTCCGTGGGCCACTCCCTGCCTGCCAGCCCTCCTGCCCTCCTTTTCAGATCTAATTCATACCCTAAGGCGCAGCCCTAGTTCCTCTGATACCACAGAGCCTTTCCTGATTTTCCCAGTCTTACTTCCCCTTCCTCAGCTGAACTCTAGCGCCCTCCCTGCCTGTAGTCACTGGACCGCGGACCCACATGCCCAGTACCAGTGCCTCTCATCTCTCGGGTGTTATCATTAGCATGAAACCAAAGACGGGCTGTCTTCCCAGGTCCTCATTCCCACCTCAGTCTCTAAGGGGGTGCTGCGCTCCAGGGGACACAAGATGACCCACTGGGGCGTGAGAACATGTTAGAACTTGTTGCTATACCTGTTTATCTCCACCTTTTAAACATTCTATATTCTTGTACATATTTTAAAAGGTTCATTCTACCTTTGCGTAAACACACTTGGCCCCTTGGGACAGGGACTATGGGTTACCCTCCCTGGACTCCCTCGGGGGGCCAATTACAGGTCCTTGTAAACAGTAGGTGCTCAGTCCATGCTTTAGTTATCACCGGCAGATGGGTATGGAATGACTTAGCAGGAGATGGAGACATGTGAGCGCTCGCGCATGCACGCACACACGCAGAGGGGCTGACCTACCCTCGTGGCCCTGAGTCCTTCGGGGAGACCATGTCTGGTTGAGAGAAGCTGGCAGGAGATGGGAGTGATGTGGGAGGAAGGGCACCTGGGTGGGCATGTTGGGCAGTTTGCTGAGCAGTCAGAGTGGAGAGGGGCAGGAGGAGCAAGGAGGAAGCCGGGCCTGAGCAAGGCCAGGGCAGAAGCCCAGAGTGAGGAGTAATTGCAGAGAAGGACCTCGGGCTGGGAAACCTAATGGAACTCCTGAGCAGAGTGGGCCAGGGGAGCGGCAGTAATAAATAGATGTCCTGTTAACAGCTGTGGCTGTGACAGGCAAGGGAGATGGGGCACGAGGAGGGGTCGGACGAGGAGGCAGGCTGAGAGGGCGTCATCCAGACGAAGCCTGTCCCATCCGGGCCTGGACCATGGCCCGATGGCGGCAGGGCCTGACAGGGCTCATGGGGGCTGCAGCCCGGCCCTGGGCCTCCTCTCTCCTGTCGCTCTCAAGCTGTCCCACACTCGTGGCCGATGTCTCTTTCTTTAATACTGGCCTCAGGCAGGCAGTCCCTTGGGCAAAGGGATGAAGGCAACCCCTCTGGAGTCTCCTTATGGCCTGGGGTTCCCTTGAAAGCACTTAGGATTCTTGCATGGAAAAGGTGGCGTCATTATTACACTGAAAGTAGGAATGAGATTTTCTTCCAAGGTCCTTATTTACGCAAGAGCCTCTACCTTTCAAAATTTCTATGTTTATGCTTTATCGTGTACATACTAGATGAGTAGAACGATCATGTATATAATTTCTAAATAAGCAACTACACATTGGAGGTATGTGCTCAAATGTTTTTTGCAGAGTGTAGGGGGTAGTCTAAAATTTTAGAGACTACCGTTGTTGTTGTTTTCTGCAGCTATGTTTATCCTCAGAACAGCAGGGGAAGGGGTACAACCATGTTTGTTTCTATTTTAGAGATGGGGACCTGGAAACCCCGAGATACCTGGTGTCTCTTCCAGGACTGCTCAGACAGGTCAGGGTGGTGGGTCTGGATGGGGCCATATGCCCCAGGGACTCACCTCATCTTTGTCCACCACCTGGATGAAGAGAGGGAGAGCAAAGCCGACCTGTGCCAGCTCAGTGATGGCCACGCTGTACTCGGAGCTGTTGAACTCGGGGGCATTGTCATTGATGTCGATAACCAGGATGTTGAAGGTCGTGGTGACTGTGGCATCGGATGGTGTGCGGTCATCATTCAGCTCTGTGCCCTGCAGTGAGAGGACAAACAGCCCAGGATGCACGGGGCCAGAAGCACACCCAAAGCTATCCCGTACCAGAGCTTTCTTAATGCCAGACACAGCGCTTTATGTGAATGCCCCATCTCATCCTCACCACAACCCCAACATGAAGAGTCTATGATGAGCATTCCCAATTTACCTATGAGGAAACTGAGGCTCAGAGAAGTTAAATAACTTGTACAAGGACACACAACTAGAGTAGGTGTCAAACTCAGGCAATAAGATTCTAGAACCAAGGGGATGAGGTGGGGTAGGGAGGACAAGACAGATCTGGGGGCTCATCAAGGGATAAAGGGAAAGTCTTTATGCAATTTGACAGACAACGAAGCCGAGGCCAAGACTTTTTGTGCTAGCAGGTAATCAAATCTTAACTCAGCATCTACAATGGACTGAACCCTGTGCTAGGCACAGTGAGGTTCTGGATTGGACTCGGGAATAGTTGGGCTCAGATACCTGGGCACCCAGGCTCTGGACCAGAGCCCCCAGGCTCCCAAATACGCATTCCCTGTTCCCACCTCAACCTTCTGAACCAGTGGATGTGGGCGAGAGGCCCAGGACTAGGTAGGTCTCACCGGCTCCCTCAGGAGATTTGGATTCACAGCCAAGTTTGGGAACTTAGCTTCACATTGATACATAAAGATGCACAACCTGAGCTCAGGGTCCCCACCCTGAGTGAATTAGTGGCTGCAGTGGGACTTGGGAGCAGCCCTCTCTCATTGGAGCTGCCGCCTCCATAGGAAGAGTGCAAAGACAGGAAGGAGGCTGTGGGGGGCCCACAGGCTTGGCGCTGAGTGGGGGACAGGTGGTGTTAGCAGGCCCTCTCCCAGTTGGCCCACACGTCAGGTGTACGGCAGGTGGAGAGGAAGGAGCCAGTAGGTGAGAGAGGGGCTAATTAACCCATAGCTGCCCCAGGTCCTGTCAAGGTCAAGGAGAGCAGTTAAGAGTCAGGCTGGACAGCACCATCCTCGCCACACCAATGTGGGGGCTCCTTCCCAGACCCCTCTCCTCAGGCTTTAAGCTACCACCTGGCCTCAATCCATGGCCGGGGCTGGGCATCTCTGTGGCCCAGGCAGGATCCATGCCTGAAATGGGTTTCCCAGGGAATGGCTCAGCAAATCATTGATTTTAATTAAAACCGGCCATGAGTGGCAGGTGGCTGCAGCGGCTGGGGGCTGGAGCTCAGCCACACCTTCTCGGGTGGGAACCACTGCAGCTGACACCCACAGAGCTCTCTGCTGCTGCAGTTGCTGCTTCCAACAAGATAATAGCTCCAGGGAAGCCAGGAGACTTAGAAATGGGACAAAACCTCAGAAATGGGGTAACATTAAGAATCTGAGGTGGCTGCAATGGCAAACATGGAATTAGGGATAACAGTACGGACCACAGAATGAGCACCTACTATGTACCCAGCAATGCCTCTGGCACGGCCTACATCTGGGAATCAGCACAGGGCGAGAGAGCAGAAGTGATATGCCTCCTGGGAGCCTCCACCATGGACACTTCTGGAGGCTCGGTGCGGGCATCCCCTCTACCCCGATGGAGGTTGCCCGGCGCTTACCTTCACGGTCAGGATAAAGCCGTGGCTGTACAGGGGGTTCTCCCGGTCCAGCAGGCCATTCAAGGTCAGTGCTCCGCTGATGTAGTCCAGGGCAAAGATGCTGTTGGTATTCCCTGCAAGAGAGAGAAGCATTCCCGTGGTGACGGGGGCCCAGGGCGGGAGGACCAGGGGCTGGGATGTTAAGGACAAATCAGTGCCTTAAAATGGAAGCTGGCTCAAGGGGGAATGCAAGGAGCTCTGGAGGGCTTGGCCCAGCCAATGGACAGCACTGAGTCACAGGATGAGGACGTTGTACTTTTTCAGGCTTCTTCCAGTCCCTCTGAGTGGAGGAGAAAGTCTCAGTTTGGGGCTAATAGGTCTGTAGCCCCTTCTAACACTCTTTAACAGTCGTTTGTTTCCCTGTTTAACAAAGAGCGAGCTGCAGGCTCACAGCCTTCAAAGGGAGCAGTGCCCAGCTAGGACTCGATAACTGCCACAATCTGAATGTTTGTGTCCCCCCAGAATTCACATGGTGAAATCCTAACCTCCAAAGTGGGGCCTTTGGGAGGTGATTAGGTCATGAAGGCAGAGCCCTTGGAGATGGGTTTAGTGCTCTTAGAAAAAGAGAACCCACAGAGCTCCCTGCTGGCACTCTGATCTGGGGCTCCCCAGCCTCCAGCGCTGTGAGAAATCAAGGTCTGTTGTTCATAAGCCGCCCAGTCTGGGGTGTTGCGTTACAGCAGCCAGAACAGACTCAGGCAGCAACCTTGTTCGGTTTCCTTTGTGCTTATTTTTATGACCGCTTTCTCTTCTGTTCTAATTTTCTATTTATGGCAGTGATGCGAAGTTTCATTTTACGATAAATGTCAGTTAAAAACATAATAAAATTTAAGAATAAGTAGTTATTTTAAGTGCTTATTAAATTGAAAATGTATATTTAAAGTACTAGCAAAAATCATACACAAATGACACTGGTTCAAACAGAGGCCTCCGTACGCCCACCCCTCTCTGCCCCACCAACTTCATTTTATGGTTTCCCCTTCAGGTACCCTGTGTGCTCAGAGTGGCTTCCTCAGGTCCCCCAAATCCCCATGTCTTTCGCTGTTCACCTTCCTCTTTTGGCCTTCCCTTCCCTCCTCCCACCCAGTGCCAGCCCTCCCTCTTCTTCATGGAAGGTGGCCCTACCTCTGGGTGACCCCTCCACCCCCCCCCCCCAGGCAGTCGCCATTGTTTGTTCTCCAGTGGCTTCCTGTGTGTCCATGTGATGTTCCCACCTCCTGAAGATGGGGGCCTTTTATGACTGTCCCTCAAGGTCCCTGGCCAATCACTGGCAAGCATATTCCTAAAGGATGGCTGCTCCCAGCCCCCCTGGTCCCCTGTAATTGCCCTTGTGCCCTTTCTACCAGGCTGTGAGATCACCTGTTCACCTGGGAAAATGCCATTCTACTCTCCTCTCTTCCTCATTAACTAGTGTGTTGGTTCATTCACATGCTCACTCACTGTCATCTGTCCACACAGTCAGCAATCCCCTGGGCAGGCTGCCCTATGGCCAGGCCCTGTACTTGCCGTGGCGGGGGCACAGATGTCACTCCGCCAGGGATTCTGACACTGACGCACTTGCAGCCTGGTAAGGGAGCTTTGACACCCACAAGAATAGGCATCTCCGAGTTCACGGCAGAATGAGGCTTGTCACACGTGGGAAGACTCAAAGAAGTAAAGCTTCATGGAGGAGATGGCACTGATTCTCTACACTACTGTCTAGCTGTGTGATCTTGGGCAACTTACCTAAATATGGATATATGTATGCATATGTCAGCTGAGAACAGTTCCTGGCACAAAATAAGTACTCAGTAAGTGCTGTTTGAGCTGGGCACTGAGGGACATGCAGGGCAGATTCCATGGGAGGGAACTAATATCAGGCCTTCACCACACACAAGTGGATGCCAGGGTCACCCGTGGAAGCTGCTGTATCTCCTTGCTCCTCCCCTCCCCCACCTCTAAAGAGGCTGCACCCAGTAGGGGCTCATCGTCTCTGGTATTTACTAGGAAAAAAGTAGAGGGGAAGACAATTTCCTCTTCTAACTTTAGTCTTTGGGACAGGGGCTGTTCTCAGTCAGCCCCGTGCTGGTGGCCCGTGCTGGCTGGCAAGGCGGCCCATTTCCACCTGGTTGATGGGTAGAGGCCTGCTCCCACCCGTCCTCCCAGCCTGCTGCAGGGGTTGGCTGAAGCAGGGTGAGGCTGCTGACGATTGTGGAGCCTGTGCAGGTCTCAGGTCACTTGCAGACTGTGGGCTTTGGGGCAAGGCCAGGGAGGGGACATCACTCCAGCCTGGAGAGATCTGGTTACCTTCCTGCTGTGTTTGTGCAGTGAGGAGGACAGGGCCACAGGGAGGCACATAAATGCATGAGCATAGGAATTAGCTATACTTCAGCTAGGAATTCTGCTGCTGGGGAAACAAGAGGCTACATGGTTTCATTTGTTCATCATTAGCTAACCCATTCAACAAACAATTACCGAGCTCCTACAATGTACCAGGGACCCATTCTTATGGGAGATGCAGCCCTCACCAAGCATTCACATTCCAGGGTGGTCAGTGCTGAGGTGGGGTGCAGCATGGACATCGCAGGGCTCTCTGGGGGCTGGGTCCTCTTAGCCCCTACATGGAGAGCTGAAGGGCTACCCAGAGGCAAGACCTCAAAGCCTCCTGCTGACCATCCCTGCTCCCCCCACACAGGTGTAAACCTCCCTCCCCAACCCCACCTCCAGCATCCTATCATTCCAGATTTTCATATAAATTTATTCTTCCCAATAAAGAAACCTATCAAATGTTTAACTGAATGGGATTCAATTTTTATCTTTGCAATATAAATCATTCACAAACTAGAAGGCCCTTGCCGAACAATGTGCTTGGTTTTCAGTTTAGGAAATAGGATTGTCTACCCTGGCACACTCAATTGATGCTCCCCACCCCGCACTTTCACCCCACTCATGGCCATGCCCAACCCAGAGCCTGTTCCCAGGACATAAAACACCCCCTCCTCTGACCTAGACACCTTCTCCCACAAACCTGCAGGCAAATACCTCCCAACTGGTACACACTGAAATTTGTGGACCCCCTGCAACACACACACACACACACACACACACACACACATTCTTTTTCACACATCTGTGTGGAGCTCACCTCCCTACCTCCTACCAAGTATAAATCACTAACTCCCAGGATCACCAGTCAGAAAGGGTTACACCCAGGGAGCTGACAAGGCTACCTGAGTGAGACACAGGTTCTGATGGTCCTACTGTCACCATGGTAACATCGGCACTCACTGGTATGCCTACTGGGGCAGGAGCAGGAGGCCAAGGGCAGTTCTCATTCAAACACTGATGGAATAGCTCACTCCTGCATCCAAGTTCATACTGAGCACCTACTGTGTGCAAGGTGCTGGAGAATCAGTAGAGAAAAAGCAGGCAAGGTTTATGCCTTCAGCCTCATGGTAAAGAGAGATGTTCATGATATAATCACACTATTGAACATATACGTACTTGCTGAGCTAAGGCCCCTGAAGAAAAGCAACAGTGAGTGGAATAAAGAGGTGATTAGGATTATGCCTTTTGGAAGCAGACTGCACGGGTTCAGACCATGGCTCTGCTACTTGGTGAGTCACTTTGGTAACGTTACTTAACACATGTGGGCCTCAATTTCCTGATCTGTAAAATGGGGATAACAGTAGTACCCAAACCAGGGCATTGCTGTGATGATTAAATGAGTTAATCTAGTGCCTGGCACACAGGAAGTTCTTAACACTATGGCCCAC
Source organism: Aselliscus stoliczkanus (assembly GCA_033961575.1). Taxonomy (NCBI): domain Eukaryota; kingdom Metazoa; phylum Chordata; class Mammalia; order Chiroptera; family Hipposideridae; genus Aselliscus; species Aselliscus stoliczkanus. The sequence continues at coordinate 135,359,934 of CM066729.1, forward strand.
CTCCTCCACCCCTACCCACACCCAAGGGGCCTGTGTCCAGAGCTGTCTGCCCAGGGGGAGCCCTGAGTCAACCCCATTCTCTTGCCAGGACAGCCTCACCACCAAGGGCCCATGTGTACAAGTTGGCATCCCTGAGGCCAAGGCCGAGAACAAAACCTTCAGGCCCACAGGGCATTGCACTGAGGCTTGGGCCTCTGCTCCCTGCATCTCTCACCCCTCAGGGTGGTCACTACCTTGCTCCCCTCCCTTATCCCCCCTCTTACTATTCTTTTCCCCTGGGGGGCTGTGAGCTTGGCATCCACACACAATAGTTCCTCTGCTATCCTGGAAGCTGATACCACCATGTCAGCCCTCTGGTCTCCCGACAGTCTTTATCCAAGTCCCATGGGGACTGAGGGGTTGGAGGAGACTCACTAGGGACGCCTTTCACCTGTTCAGCCCCCGTTGCTGAGCAGAAGGGTAGCTGCTTCCCTTGGGCTGACAGGTGCTGTTCTAAGGTGTGTGGGGCTATACTTGGTAGGGGAGGAGCTCTGGAGTGGAACGGCTGCACCTTGAGTGCCCTAAGGTTTCTGGGAACTGGTGACTTAAGGCATTCACGCCAGAGAAGAGGCAGGTCATTACAGGCTCTGCTGGTTATCTCGGGGGCAGCCACCTCCTCTAGACGCTTCAAACATCAAGCTCTCTTCAGATTTGCAAAAGAGAGGCTGAGAGGATGTGAATCAAGTCTGTAAAAGCATGAAAAGGCTGCCGAGGGGGAGTCACAGCCTTATTTCCCTATATTAAAATATAGGAACTAGGTCAGACTGTGAGATATGAGGGCCGGTGGAGCACAGAAGTGGGGACAGTGGGTGCAGGTCGGTGCTGCTCCCCAGAGTTTGGTCTAAAAAACAAAGAGAGAAGGGGGGTGGCAGCTAGAGGGTGCAGTAGAGTCAAGCGAAGGGCCTCTGTGTTTTATAGATGCTCAAGGCAGAGGGAGGGGGCAAGGTGGGAGGGGGAAACTGGATGGGGGGTTGCAGGTAGATGGATGGTCAAACTTGGGGAGCAGGGAGGCGGCTCTTTCTTTGGGCCATGGGGGGCTCACCCTTCCACCTCCTCATTCCTTCAGGCTGGCAGGCTCTCCCCTTCCACAGGCACCCCTCCTCCTGGCTCCTGTCAAATCTCATTAGTCCTACACCTTGCCCCCGAGTTATCTCACCTGCAGCATCTTGACCCAGAGCGGAGCTGGGTCTGGGCGAAACGCCGTTTAGTGAGTGGCTGATGGTGCATGTGGGAACATAGGCTGATGACTTTCAATTGCTTTGTCTGCTCCGCTGAGCTAACAGCGACCGCTCTCTCTGCCCTCTGAGTTAAGGAAAAACCAAGGGCTCCCACCTCAGGCCTTTCCCTTCTTAAGATCCACCTGCAATGTGGCTGGTCTCAGGAAGCCAGTCCTGGGGGCTATGCCATCTCTCACTCCGAGCCCAGCCCTGGGCTGGCACCTCAGAGCTGCCCTGTGCTGTGGGGCTTCCCTGGTTCTCATGCCCAGAGGCCCAGCGTGGCCTTGAGGAAAAGGGCTAGGGTCTCACACTTCTCTCCCTTGTGGTACCCACAATAACGGTCATTATATACTTGTTGGATGGCCTGAAGTCTTCCTCCCCCTCTACAGCAATTCGGAAGGGTCAATGAGCACACTGGGGGTTGGGGACATGCTTTGGGCCTGGCCTTTGGCTGGGGCCATGGGGAAGACAAAAGAATGCAGTACTTGTAAAGAGCTCATGATCTAGTTGCAAATCTGGGCCCAAGCCTTCACCCACTCAAATGCCAGGCCCTGAATGGAGGCAGGAGGCTGGATGAGATAACCAGTGCCATCCTGATCCCCCACCGGGCTTCTGACTTGGTCACCCAGCCTCCCCAGGTCCAGGGCCAGGGACCCTCTCCAGGGAGATGAACAGAACTGGGGTTTGCATCCCATTCCCTCTGGGGGTCTCTCCTTTAGTCACGGTCTCTGCCTGGAATCTATCACACTGACACGCAGTATCACACTGCCACCTCTGCATAAACCTGCAGATTGAAAAAAGACACAGGTGCCAATAACAGCTCTGCCACTTATGAACTGTGAGACCTCCTGAAAACCTCTAATTCCTTTGAGCCAAATTCCTCATCTGTAAGGTGTGGATAACAGCTCACACCTCACTGGGCTGCGTGAGGATCAGGCGTGATCATATATGTAACATACCTACTGTGGTGCCTGGCACAGAGTAAGTGCACGTTTTGGTCCCCGTTCCTTCTTTCCCTGGTATGCCTGCTTTCTACATAGAAGAATCAGACCAGGTGAGATCCACCTGTGGCCCATCTCATCCAGAACGAGCTGTGAGGAGCTCTCCCTACAATTGCCAACATGTTGTACTGTGCCTGGCTAAGTGTTCTGCATGTTTATCTTTTTCAATTTTCACAAAACTTGTATGTGGTAGGTCTTATTATCCCCATTTTCAAGGTGAGGAAACTAAGGCACAGAGAATGACTAACACTGGTCACCCAGGCAGTGAGAGGTGGAGCATGGACTTAAACTCAGCTCTCCCTAAGCCAAAGAGTTCATGGGTTTCCTTTCCCCGTTGCCAGGGGGAGCCCGTTAAACAGCTACAAGCGTGCAGCCTCAACCACCACACCTATCGCTGTCCAGTGGAACCGTGTAATTGTGACTGGTATAGAATTGTATCACGGTACAACGAAAATTAAGAGTCAGTCTGAGATATGGGCTTTGGGCAAGATATCTTATGAATTAAAAATTGTTACTTAGCTGCCTGCTGACAAAAGGAGCCCGCATCCTGAGAGGCACCTGGGCTGGCTGCATTCAAGAGCTCTGTGATCAGCATATGGCAACCAGCGGTGTGGGTTACCTCAGCTTTCAACCAGGGGCAGAGATGCAGGCTGAGAGCTTGCTGCCCCTTCTAAGGACCCTCGAGGAGGGGGGATTAGGGCTACCCGCCTCCCCGAAGCTTTCCTGAAGCCACCTGGAGCCTTCTCCCTGAATATCGTTGCTGGGTGCCTTGCCTTGTATTCAGGACTCAGCTCACATGTCATCTCCACAGAGGAGCCCTCCCCAACCACCCCACTGTCTCCCCCTCACTCCCATCACTCTCTACTCCATTATTCTATTTCTTTCAAAGCACGTCTAGTTTCTGACCATCTCTTTTCATCTGTTCGTGCGTTTGCTTTTTTGTTGTTCCTCCCCACTGGGATGTAAGCCCCAGGAGGGTGGGGACTGGTGTCCCCCCACCCAGTGCTTCGCTGATACACGGGGGTGCTCAACAAATGGATTTTGAATGATTGAATGGACCAAAGCAAACATGTCTGGGGGCCATTCTGAGGCTAGTGTAAAAGGCTACGGGGCAGAATGGGACTGGGATGACACATGATGTCTGTCACACATCACAGACACCATGCTGTGCTGGGGCCTTACTGGATCAGGAGGGATCAGCCACTTAGCAGTCCAAGCTGGGTCCATCAGACCCTCCTGATTCACCCATGGCAGGATGTTTGTTTGAGCTGAGCGTGGCTCAGTTAATTACAGCTATTACTGTCCAGACAGGGAAAGACAACCTTCCAGTCTCTCGAGCAGGTGTGAATTGCAGTCTGCTTATCTTGCAGGCATTTCACAGAACGACAGTTTTCATCAGGCTCACTTAAACCAACAAATGATTACCAATCCTAATAAGTCCACAAACTGGACTCTGATTAATTTGCTAATAACTGGCTCCAATTTATAAAACATTAACCCGAGTAGCCAAGGATAGTAAAACCTATTGTGTCAGGGTTGCTAAGGGTCAAGCCAGGCCCCTCTCACACACAGCAATGCCTGGTGCCCTGCAAATGGGGAGGTTCAGATAGACCGCCTCTCATCCTCTAAGGACACTTTAATAGGGATCAGAAAGCCATTGGCAGGGGCTATGGCTCTGACCATAATCTCCCCAAATCCTGAAAAACCTGTATTTGGCAACCGGGGAAATTTGTCCCGAGAGAACAGTCACAGATATGCCCACAAATGCAGCTACCAGGATGCTCACCACGGTGCTGCTTAATAAGGAAAATTGGGAACAAGCTAAATGTTCAAAACAGGGCATTCATTTAAAAAGTTCTCATGAAATTCGGTCAGCCACTAGAAATAACGTTGCAGATGAGCAGCTTGTGACTTGAAAAGACAGGTGGTTAAGACATGGTTTTTTTTTTCCAAAGGTGTCACAAAATAGCATAGCTCCACGAGACACATTTTGTAAGACACAAAATATACCCATAGAACTAGGAATGGAATGTTAATAACATGTTAGGAAAGACTGTCTCTGAGTGGCGACGCTAGGACAGGGTTTCTCAGCCTCAGCAGTGTTGACACTTGGGCTGGAGAGCTCTGCTGTGGGAGGCTGCTGTGTGCATTGGGCAGCATCCCGAGCTACTAGTCACTAGCTACCAGGAACACCCCTTCTCCCCAGCTGTGACAACCAAAAAATCTTCAGACTTTGTCCAATGCCCCCTGGGGAGGGAGAGGGGAAGGGGCAAAATCGCTCCTGGTTGAGAACCATTGTTCTCCAGGCATTTCAACTTCTCCTTTTTGACTTATTTGCATTACTTTTGTTTTTTAAAAAAAGTTAATACATGCTCCTTTAAAGAACAATCTCCAAAGTTCTAGAACTAGATGGTGGTGATGGCTACACAACATTGTGACTATACTTAATGCCACGGTAAATTTTATGTCATGTATACTTTACCAGAAAAAAATCCCCACGATGTGATGGTACGTGTCTGTGTCTTCCAAGTGGGTGCTAGATGCAGACTGACCGGGAAACGAATTCACTTTAATGAGTAATTCCTCCTCTACTGGGCTACCACCATTACTAACAACAATTTGCTGAACTTAATTTTCCAGAGGACAGGGACCTTTCCTGCCTTGGTCACCGCTACAGCAGCCAGGGTAAAGGAAGGGGTTTGCTCGAAGAGGAGTTTGCAAGGTACTGGCGAGGCAGGTGAAGTCTCTGCTCCCAAGTGGCATCCAGTCCAGATGAGGAAACAGGACACGTGCCAAAAAGGTGCCCTGCCCTGCTGAGGGCGGCTCAGGGGGGCTGGTGCAGGACAGGCTCCTGCAGTTGGGCTTTGGAAGCAGGGTGCGGGTAACTATGGAGAGGGAGAGGGCAGTCCTGTCAGAGGGGCTAGCATGGGCACCAGAGTGGAGAGGGGACAATGGCTTCACAGTTATGCAGCCATTAGAAGAAGCAGAGGTCACATGAAGTGGTGTCAGGGGCTGCTGATGTCAGAAGGCAGGTGCCTCGAATGGCAGGTAAGCAATTTGGGGTTTTGTCTGCCAGCAGGGGGGAGTCCCTGGAGGCAGCAAGGCCTGCTGGTGATGAGGGCATGGATTGGGTGATGGTAGTGGGAAAAAGAGCAATTATAAAGGCCACCGGCTGCGGGCCCACTGCATTTGTCAGTTGCTCTTCATGGCAACTCCCTGTGTGGGGCATCCTTCACCAGCATCTTCATTATTCCATTATTGGTATCCCCATTTTACAGGTGAGAAAACCAAGGCACAGAGAAACTAAGTGATGTGCCTGAAGGCACCCTGCTGGGAAGTGGCAGAGCCAGGACTTAGGAGCGGGCTGATGGACCTCAGAGCCATGAGCTTAGTCCCCATGCCAGGCTGCTCCTGAGAGATGGAGCGACGCTTGCTTCCGCCCCCTGGCAGAGTGCTTTGCAGGTTTGTTCACATGCATGCGCTCACTGGAGTCTCAAAATGCCCCCAACCCCACCCCCGAGGCCGGCATAGCTACCCTACTTATCAAGTAAGGAAACTGAGGCTCAGTTGGAGAACTGACACATCCAAGGACATATGGTTACTTAGTGACCATGCAGGGATTAGAACCTAGGTCTTTCAGGTCTCAAATGTCCCTCATGGCTGCCTGGTCTCTTCTGTGTGGGGCTGGTACTCCCTAGGCCCTGGGGGCTAGAGACTGGCCAGGAGATGAGCAAGGAGAGCACAGGGCTGTGGATCCTCCGGGACCCACCTGCTCGCTTCCTGGGAGCCTGGTCACCTCCAGGGCCTGGGGCAGGTAGGCCCAGAGCACCCATGCCCATCTTCAACTGGGGCCCCTTCTTGGGCCAGGGGTGGGAGCCGAGGTTCACCGGGTCCCTGAGCCCAGGTTTCCTAGAGGGCCGCCTGCTCTGCCCGCTGCTGCTGGGCCTGGCACACATAACTCACCTGAGGCTTGGCACTTAACAGAGCGTCAGGGCTCTGGGAGATTTATGGGCTCCGATAAAGCCATCTCAGTCCTCGAATAAGAAGCGTTTGATATTTGATGATCTGAAAGGCCTTGTCCTGGGAGGGGAGTGCGAGGGGGAAAGGGGGAGGGGAGACACTTAAGAAAACAAAGAGGACAGTGATCAGATGCCCAAGGAGAAGGAAGCGCCAAGTGGGGGTGTGTTCTGTCTGTCATCCTGGGGGGTGGGGCGGCGTCACCCTCTCCTCTAGTGGGACAGGCCAAGGGGACAGGGCTTCTTGGGGAGTGAGGGCTCTGAGGACCATCTACTACAAGCGGGGGCCCCTCTGTACCAGGCACATGTGGGGGTGGGGCATGAGTAATATGGCCCCAGGAGCCCACCATCTATGGGGCAAAGACTGGTCACCCCCATGGGAAGGGCAAACACATGTGTAAAGAAGCTGAATGAAGAACTCACAAAGAACCCGGCATGAAGTTAGGAGACTGGATTCACCCTTGTGGGCTTGTGGGCCTCTGTGAGCCTCAGTCTTCTCATTGTGGGTGAGAATACCTGTCCTGCACACAGCGCTAGTTGGAGATTCAATGAGATAAGGCACCTGAAAATGCTTTACAAACTGTAAAGTGCTGATCCGGTCTCAGATACATGTCAAGGATAGTGAACCAGCTGCCTGAGGCAGGTGGAACTAAGCAGTTCCTGGAAATGGCTGATGCTAGACAGAAAAGACTGTGGTGAAGTGGGGCATGGCGGGGTGGGGTGCCAGTTATAGGTGCACATGGAAGGCAGTGAGAAAAGAAGGCCGGCGCCCCGAACCTTCCCTGCCAATCCTATTTCCCAGGGCCCAACTGCTTCCCCCAAATGCTACCGTCTCAGTCCCTTGTCTTGCTATCATCATGATCATGTGGGAGAGACTTCAGGACCAGAGAGCCCTGAGTTCGAATCCCAGCTTCACTACCTATAGCCACTTGACTTTGGGAAAGTGGCTTCACCTCTCTGAGGCTGTTTCTTTGCCTGCCAAATAGCGGTGATAATAATAGAAGTTGCCTCCTGAGGTTGCTGGGAGGATTCAACGGGATGACGAGCATGGAGCTGGCCCAGAGCAGTGGCTCCCTGACTTCCTGAGTCCTCCCCATCTCCCCTGCCACTTTCCCTCCCAGACTGCTGATCCCAACTGTCCCACAGTTGCCCCCTGCCGCTGGCCCCAAGTGCTGTAAGTTCCAGAGTGAATGACTTTCAAATCTGTGAAGGAGAGCCCATCACACACACCTTGAGCTGGGTAATTTATGAATCAAATTGTGCTCTGTCAGGGCTCTGCGGCCCAGAAATAGATGTGGTCGGACGAGGTTCAGGGAGCCAGCCTCAGACACAGTTATCTTCATAGAAACGGGCCACCAACGGGCAGAACTGGCCCAGATGACCGACCTTGAGGGACTCCCTGGGGGCTGCAAAGCCACCCTCAGCCTGGCTCCTGCTCCTGGAGACAGGACAGAGATCTGCCTGGGGATCTGGCATAGCTGGTGACCCTGGGCAAATGACTTAACCTCTCTGAGCCTCAGTCCTCCCCTGTTAAAAAAAAAAGGGGGCGGGGGCTTCCCTATGGCAGTGGGTTTTCAAATCCCTTTGTTTTAGTAGCAAAGTTTTGCACAGAACCCTAGTATATAAAACAGTCCAAAACAGAGCTCGCTGTCTTGGCTGAAGCACATGGTGGTGGCAGTGGGGAGGGTTGGTGCTGGGGTCCAGCACACTCAGTGCCTTCCTCACCCCCAGAGGCGACCCTGAGGGGTGGGGTTGGGGCTTCTTCAAGGAACCTGAAAGTCCTAATGCACTCTTTCAGTTTTAGGCTTCCATGGTTGTCTATGAGCACTCAGCCAAGAACACACAGGGTCTGACATCATGCCATTAGGATGTCAAGAACCAAGGAACACGGACCAGGCAGGTGAGGCTCCTGAGATTCAGAGATCAACACGTCTTCATCTGGATCTGTTTTTTTCTGAAAGAAGCAGACGTTGCAGTGGCTAGAACCAGGGCTAAAATCTCAGCATCACTCCTCAGAAGCTGTGCGACTGTAAGCAAGTTGCCTACCCTCTCTGGGCTTTAATTTCCTCAGCTGTAAAAGGGGAGGGATAATACCTATGACATAGAGCTGATGTGAAGATGAAAGCAGGTAATGCACCTATCCAATTCAGCACACAATAGGTGTTTCATATATACTAGTTGTTATAAATTCTTTTGGAGAAGGATGGGGACTTGGCACTCAACACATACTATACTGCTTAATCTTTACAAGAACCTCATTGATGAGTAAACTGAGGTGAGGCAAAACCGTTTGTCCCAAGTTACATGGCTGGTAAGCGGCTGAGCTGAGATCTGAACCCACAGCCTTTGATGTCTCAGCCTGGGTTCTTTTTCTCACTCCTCCCTGGAAACAATGCTTCGAGAAGGCCATACTGGGAAAGCCCCAGATTGTACCAGGCCCACTTCCCTGATGTCGGAGTACTTTCTGGCATCTGGTTAGTGACTCAGAGAATAACATCAAAGCAGATGTTCTGGTCAGGGAATGACTGAGGGCAAAAATTACAGATTTGTTAAGTACAAAACCCACCAGGCAATGTGGGAAACATGAAAAATCTTGAGTCCTACTGAAAAGTAGTCAGAGTTCATCATGTTCACAAGAAAAGATGGCAAATTTGTCCTATAGGGACAGGAGCCCCCAAACTGGAATCAGGAAGGTCGGGGGGTCTCCGAGGGTGTCCCCAGAACTCTGATGCATGGGGGATAGGAAAGGCCAACTTTAAAAACGTTCTGTGGTCAAATAAATTTGGGAAACACTGAGCAGGACTCTTCACTGCAGGACTTGTCATAGCCTTTAATATGCTAAGGTGCACTGTAACTTGCACAAGGACAAGGAGGCTGTGACATAGTGTCTCTCCAACTTATTTGGCACAGAACACTTTTTGCAAAGACTCTCTCAAAGGGTGGTATGGGAAAACCATAGAGGAAGCTGACAGTGTAAGGAGGGTTGCTTTCACAGTTATCCCTCCAACAGGATCTTTGAGCATTCAAGTTAGCTGTGTCCAGCGTCAGAGACAGAACATGGAAGGAAGATTTGGACCCATCACACTCAAACTTCTCCTTTTCCCCTGGAGAACTGAGGGTCAGGGATGGGGGGCTCACTTGGCCAGCATCATACAGCAAGTTAGAGGCCGAGCTGGCACCAGACAGGTCCATCAAGTCCGGTGCCCATCCAAGTCACAGTCAGCTGTGGATCCCAGGCCAGTGGTGGGTCCCCTGGCAACTTTGGGGACCATACTTAAAAAAAAAAAATCTAATTTTGCACTATGGAAAATTTCAAACATGCACAAAAGTAGAGACAAGAGTACAATGAAGGCCCAGGGACCCACTACCCAGATTCAACAGTCAGCAACACTTTGCCAGCCAATTTCTTTTCAACTCGCCCCTTAACTTTTTTCTGAAGTTGTTACAACAAATGCCAGCTCATCCTTAAATACTGTATACATCTCGTATGAGGACTTCTGAAATACACCCCCCACACACGTGCCATTATCACACGAAACAAAATGAACAATTCCTTCAGGTCACCTAAAACACCACAGACCATATTCAAGTGAGGCACCTCATTTTTGAAGCCACATAGGATGAGGGGTTTTAGCCCTTTCTATTCAGTCCTCAGAAACTGAGCCTCGGAGGTAACTGCAAGTGGAAGAAAAAGTGCCATCAACAATATTTGTCGTTTCATTTCTTCAATAAGAATGAAAAGCAAAAAAGATCAGAAGCAAATATGGTGAAATGTCAACAAATGTTATAGTATCTGGGGGAGCGGTGACCAGGTGAGGGCGGGTGTTATATCAGTTTCTGCACTTTTCTAAATATTTCACATTTGCCGGGGATTTTGTACGTGCTTCTCTGACAAAGGCCAGGGGTCCTGGACAGGGGACGGGGAATATGGGGTGGGGGGCGGGAGTGGTGTGTGTGTGTGTGTGTGTGTGTGTGTCCATTTTATCCTGGCAGCCCGGCCTCCAGAATTCCTCCCAGCTTGAGTGTCAGCCCCAGATGTCACATTGTCCCTGGGCCCTGGCCGAACACCCCAAACCAAGTGGGTGTTCGGAATACTTGATGAGCGAGCCCAGCCAGACAGTGAGGGGTGTCCGGAGGCGCTCCCATCCCCGTGGCTCACACAGGCAGGAACTGCTGCTGAGTAAGCAAGAAACAGGGGCAAGAGAAACATCCTTGCATTTTTGGCCAGGGAGGAAGGTTAGCAACCAAAATCTTTTCAAAGCCTCTGATGACTTTTGTTTTGAAAAAGAGAGACCACAGGTCAGAGTTCAGGGTCCTTCCCACTGGGTCACCTCAGACTGAGTGGCCTGACGTCCTTCTCCATCACAGGGGCTGGCCTGGGCTACAGACTCCTGCTCATGGCAGGAAGGCACTCGGTCTGGGAAGCTCCCCAGCACAGCCAAAGGGACGGGCACCCTATGGCATCTCCACTCCAAGCTCTGTAAATAGATACGTCTAGAGGATGAAGGGGAGCAAAGGATCCCGCTGGACACAGACAGCATTTTTTGGGCGTGTTTTGCAAGCTTGAGACTCTCAGTGTCCACAGAAAAAAGGAAGTGAGCCTTTCGCGGCAGACGGAAGGCTTGACACTGGCACCCAGTACCAAGCAGAGCGTCAGAGCCCACACGCCACCTCAGCCGAAGCCAGAACAGAGGGCAACTCCCCACCTCCACCCAGATGTGCCCACTCTCCCTCCCAGCACTGAGCCCCCAGCAGTGCCAGCGGTGGCAGCCCCAGCCTGCAGCTCCCCCATCAGAAGATGACTTACGGCTTTAATTACTGAGGGCTGGGTGTGAGCTTTTGGAAGGGGCCAGCCTCACCGGGCTCAGTTCCTGCTGACAAGCACTGCCAAGTTGGTGAGGGGGATGCTGCCACCCTGGCCCCCACTGACTGGGTGATGACCAGGCCCTCCCTTCACTTCTGGGGTGTTCGTAGCCTGTCCCCCCTGCTCTCAAGGGTGGGGTGGGGCAGGGGTGTGGATGTGATGGGGGGCGTGCAGGAAGAGCAGCTCTGAGGCCCGCCCATTGGAGAGCTTTTCTTTGAGAGTGTGGGAGAGAACAGGAGGGCAGAGCTGGGGCAGGGAAGGGCAGGCCAGGCCAGTGGGGTGGGGGATCGGAACAACAACCAAGCCCCCCAGAGGAGAAGGGCGGTCACCAAAGAAGTTGGGGGTGGTGAGGAAGAGTTCTGACGGGCTGGACAAACGGACAGAGCCCCAGACGCCTAGCATGCTGAGCATCTCCAGTTCTCTCACCTGCTCACCCTTCTAGCTGGGCTCCCTGTTCTCCTTTGCCCTTCTCCAGCCCATTCTCCACCCAGCAGATCTTTCTTTGATCTCCTAAAAGCCTGACGCACCCCAAGTTACTCTATTGTAATATCTTCCCAGTCTCAACTCTGTGTCCTGGTCGGCAAGCCCCTAAAGGATCCATGCCTGTCCAGCTCTCTGACCTCACTGCCCATACCTAATCCCACTACACATTAGCCTCATCCAACCTCCTTTTCTAATTTCTGTTTTTCTAAGTATACCCAGCTCATTCTGGCCTCAGGGCCTTTGCACATGCTGTTTCCTCTGCCATAGCTCCACACGGCAGCTCAGGCCCCTGTCAAATGTCACCATATCAGAAAGGTCTTCTCCAGCCACCCCAGTTAAGTAACTGCAGCTCAATCATTTGCCATCACACACACACACACACACACACACACACACACACACACACACACAATGTTTTACTTTCTTGCAAGCACTTGTCACCCTCTAAAATTATCTCATGCATTCACCTGCTTGACTGTCTATTTTCTGTCTTCCTCACTAAAGTATAAGTTCCATGAGGACAACAGCTTTATCTGTCATGTTCATGGCTATATTTCCAGAAGTTGGTACATGAGAGGCACCTGATAAATATTCATAAATAATCCAATTAGCTTCAACTCTTTGTGTCACAAAAAGGGTCAGGACAGCACCCAAAACTTCCCAGCAAGCTAGAGGCAGAGCTGATAGACCAAAACCCATTCCCCTGACCTCCAGGACCATGCCCACCCTGCTCCTTGCTCTTCCTCCCCTCTTTTCAGGGTCAGTGAGCTACCTGGCCCTGCCCTCAATCACAAAAGCCCCCTTGGGAGGCAGGCTCCAAGGACAACATTGGGGGGCTGTGAGGAGCCCCCACTGGTGATGGGCCTTGATGGTTTCCTGTATCTGGAGCAGCTTCAGGGCAGAGCAGGTAGGGAGGGGAAGAAGTAGTGATGGGGGAGAGAGAGAGAGATGGGGCAGAGTAGTCAAAAGGTACCTGGGAAACAGGTGCCTCTCTCACTGCTCTGGGCTTCGGTTTTCTCATCTGTAACTTGGGAGGATTAGACTGGATGATATCTGGGTCCCTGTGGCCAGTGACAGGTGAGCCCCATGAAACTGAATACCTGGTGTTGGGAGAAAGATGGAGATGGGCAAGGGGAAAGGAGGAGGTGTGACGGTGCCTGTGCTGCCCCCTCCTCTGTGGCCCCGGGACCGCCATGGGCTCCTGCCCAGGCCTGTGTTATCAATCTCCCTCCACCTGGAGAAAGCCCTTAAATGAAATTCCTGTTGGCGTGGGGCCTGTGATATAACAAGTCACTCGCTTTGCCTGGGAAATGAAAGATGATAAGGCAGAGTTCCTGGGACAGAGGTGATCTTCATAAATCTGCCAGAGTGTACTGGGGATTACTTTGTGGGATTAATTATCTGTCCTTCAAACAAAGACCTGACCTCAGCAACCGAGTGTCCCCAATTAGCGAGTGAGGGAGCACTGGGTGGTAGGGAGGCGGGCCCTAGGCTGGGAGGGAGGCCACAGGGCGGGGCAGGCTGCACAAGCTTGCATTTTAAGATACCAGCTCAGCACTTCCCTCCTCCTGGAAGATCCTACATGGCTCCCTCCTGCCGAACACACCAAGTGCGCCTAGCTTCCAGTGCATTCTGCAACTTGACCCTCCTTGACCTCTCCAATAACCAGGCCTTGTATCTGCTTCCAACCCAGGGCAACCCTACCTCATATACTCTCCTAGTTACACTTCTACTGCTCAGACTTGGGGGGTGTGGGGGGTGGTCCTGGTATGGATGGGGAAGTTCTATGTACAGTAGATAGAATAAAAACTAAACTAAGAGCCAGTTTAACACCTACTGCTTGACCAACCACATGACCTTGGGTTTCTTGTGCTCTCTGAGCCTCAGTTTACCCATCTGCAAAAAGGGAACAGCTCAGGGTTTGTACATGACAAGGTTGTCATGACCACCCAATGAGGCAGGGTGCCCTGTGGAAAGCATGTAGACTTCAGACTCACACAGAGCTGCCGCTTCTTGGCCTAGCATGTCCTTCCTGTTACACAGCTTTCTGAGTGTTTCCTCATCTGTGTAGGGGGACATCGATAGCTGCTGTAAGCATTCGATGCCACCTCTGGAGAAGGCCTTGCGTCACATCCTTGGGGATTCCATTGACATCCTAACTATGACTGCAAGGGAAATGGCAGCTTTCTGACTTCTGCTCTCACCCTAGGCCAGTCTCTTCTCCCTGCTGAGCCCACACTGCCAAGCACAAGGAACCTCTCTTGGAGCCAGGGAAAAGCAGTGCTAAGCATGAGAGGGCCACCCAGAGCCAGTCTCCACATCTGCCAAGGGCCACGAAGGAAAGGCGGTTGGTACAGGCTTAGGGTTCCTGGAGAAATAAGGAGTCAGAGGGTTGATTTCATGATAGAAACATGGGTGTTAGGTGATCATCTCTGGGTGGAGGTGGTTGGGGTATGACATAAAGGTGCCGGATGAGGGATGTGGGCGACTCAGTGTCTACTGCTGGCCATGCCACACACAACCTAGGCAATCCAGGCAGGCCATACCCAGTCAACCTCCATGTTTTCATGGGGAAAATGGGGAGGCCGTCCCTCCCTTGCAGCATTGTCCTGAGGATGGACAACTTAGGTGACAGCCTCTGGCAGCTGCTCAGGCCCTCATAAGCTCCTCAGGAAAAGATGGCTTCTTTCTGGGTTGGGAGAGTGACACAGCTGGGAACTGAGCAGGCCTGAGGGGTTCAGTGGCTCACATTCCAGGGGCCTGTGGACATGTGGATTGCAGGGGACTCAGTGATGACCATGATGGGGAGAGTAAAGAATGAGGCAAAGAAGGTAGATACTTGTGAACTCCTGAGCCAACCAGGCATCCAAAGCCCAGGGGTGACATGGTCTTGGGCATGGGGTGGGGGATGGTGGGTCAGAGAGCAAAACGGAAGTTGAGTGATTGGTGAGCATGAATGTCCCCATGAGAAACAGAACAGGGAAGACTAACCTGCTCCCATCTGCTAAGCAGACAACACAGGCTGGGTGGTCGGGAAGCCTCGAGGAGGTGGTAAGTGGAAAGATAATGTTATAAGGTGGGGAGGGGTGTAGAAAGATGGATAAGAGGGAATAAGCAGACTAGGAAAATAGAACGATGCAGGCTCCTCTCTGCTCCTCCTGTGTGTCCTTCTTTCAGGAAGGTGCCGTGAAAAACAGCCATTTCCCCTGGGTGGTGTCAATGAACTGGGGAACACTAGTAGGGTATAGAACACTTAACATATACCAGACATTGTGCTGAGGACTACCCACTCTTTGAGGCAGGTCTTTGTAGAAGTGATTTGTTGGGGTCCTACAGGCAGTTGAACTTGGAGCCAGGATTTGAACTTGGACCTGTCTGATCCAAAGCTCTTTGCTCCCTCAGCATACTAATGCAGGAGCCATTTCTCAGGGAGTACCACAGGCCATTTGGTCCTTTGGGTGGCATATTCCATCACTCCAGGTTGGGTCAATGTGTGGGACAGGCTCCATACCTCCTAAGCCTTTGGCCACTGTACCTGTAGGATGGCCAGAGGCTGAGGTAGGTGCTCTGAATGCTGCAGAAGATGAGAAAGAAACAGCAGGGATTTCCTGGGCCTGGAGCGGATGTAGGATTTAGGTAAAAGAGGAGTTTGCTTTTTCAGACCTCTTGGTCCACCTACACCCCTTTGAACTACACCCACCTCATCGGACTTCAGATTAGATCTCCAAAACTGGAGCCCAAACTGCCTGGGTCCAAATCCTGGCTCTGATGTCTAAAAGCTGAGCGGCCGTGGCTAAGTTACTTAACCTCTCTGGCTCAGTTTTCTCATCTGTAAAGTGGGAACAGTGGTAGTACCTTCCTCATCAGGATGCTGTGAGAAGTAAATGGGTTAATAGAAGTGAGCTGCTTAAAGAAGCCCCAGGCACATGATATTAATTATCCAGTAAATGTTGGTAAGTGCTATTACAGAAAAGTTTTCCTCCCCACCCCCACCATTGTACCTCCTCTCTTTTCCCAAAGAAGCACCAATTCCAGTGCTTTGCTGAATGTCCCTGTGTGTACATGTATTTATTGTTAAATGCCCACTGTTGCTATTGATTTTTTTTTTTAACTTACAGACATGGTCTTATGCACTCCCATTTTATTTCTTCTATCACTCAATACTAGGTTTTAAAGATTTATCTATTTTTCTGTGGGTTCATCTATTAAGTTGAATCACATGAAATTGCTGACATTCGACCATTTTTGACGTGCAAAAATGGTGATTTCATGTGATTGAACCTAATAGTATGTGGCTTCTCACCGACACAGAGTATTCTTTCGCATAGGGGTTGGCAAAGCTTCTCTATAAAAGGATACTTTTATAGTAAATATTTTAGACTCTGCAGGCCAAGGGGCAAAATTGAGGACATTGTGTTGGTACTCAAGAGAGAAAGTTAACTTCCACGGAAATTTTTGATGCAATTATAACTATAATAATAATTGAGCATGATTTTTTGTAATACAGGTCTACTGGTGAGAAGAATGGAATTTTGGGAGGTGGGGAATACTATTTCGTTTAAGTGTTCAAAGATAGTCCTTACTGCCATCAAATCAGTTGCCAAAACATACTCATTTTTAAAGTCCATTCTTAGCTGGTAGACCACATAAAAGCAGGCAGCCGGAGAGTCTGGCCCACGTGCCTGTGTGGGGTGTGATGAGGTTGCTCTGGGGCTGCCATTTGCATTTCTCTGATTTCTAGTCAGTTTCAGTACCTCCACATATGTCGACTAGCCTTGGGTCTCCCATTCTGTAAATACCCTTTGCCTATTTTTTTATTGAACTTCCCAATTTTTTCCTATTAACTTATAGGAGCTCCTTATATTATTCTAAGCATTTGACCCTTGTTGGTTTTAATCGTTGCAAAAATCTTCTCCCCACGTCATCTGTTGTTAACTTTATATATTGCGATTGAATTGAAAAGCCTTTGATGTAGACTATTTGTCTTCTATGGCCTGTGGACTTTGGGTGCTAAGAAGTCCTTTCCTACTACAAGGTCACAAAGCTATACCCTGCATTTCCTTGTATGAGCTTTATAGTTTACCTTTCACATCGAGGCCTTTAATCCATCCACAGTCCACCTTGGTATACGGTACGTGGTAGGCATCTTGCTTTATTTTCCTTCATATGGGGAGCTAGTTTTCCCAACACCCGCTACTGAACAAAATCACCTTTTCCCCACTGATTTGTGGTGCCACCTTGATCATATATCAAGTTCCCATATTTATACACAGGTCTAGTTCTAAGAGCTCCAGTCTGTCCCACTGGCCTATCTGTCTATCTTTACAAATGTATGAGATGAATTTGGGGCCTGCTCCATTCAAGAACCTGCTGCCCTCTTGTGTACCAGCTGCCTGAGGTGACACCATCTTGGGCTGCAAGCAACCTACAGCTTGTGGACATGACTTGCAAGGATAAGCTGGCCAATCTGACCCCATCTGGGAAACTTGGAATTGGAAAGCTAGCATATGGAGATGGTTGACAGCTGAGACACAAACTGAAAGGATATTTCAAGGGGTGCCATGACGGAGAAAGAGCAGTACGTCCATCATGGACCAGGTGAGATCATGACGAAATCAGTGGGATAGAGAGAAATGAGGGGGGAAAATGCTCAGAGAGGGTCCAAGATGCCATGGTAGGCTGGATAATGGCCACCAAAGACATCCAAGTCCTAATCCCTGAAACCTCTAAATGGTACCTTATATGGAAAAGGGACTTCACAGGTGTGATTCATTAAGCATCTTGAAATGGGGAGATTCTCTGCTCCCTACCTGTGATCACAAGGGACCTGAAAGAGGGAGGCCGAGAGGATTTGATTACAGGGAAGGAGAAGGCATATGACCAGGGAAAAAGAGATTGATGTGATGCAGCCACAAGCCAGTGAGTGCTGGCAGCCACCCACAGCTGGGAAAGGCAAGGAAGGAATTCTCTAAATTTCTGTGGTTTGAAGCCACTGAGTTTGCGATGCTTTTTACCGCAGTCATAGGAAATGAAGACAGATGCTGTAGGAAAGGAGAAGGCACATGAGCTTGCTCTCCAAGTTCCTCATCCCAGAAGGCCCAAAGCTGAGGAGGGTCTGCCCTGGATTCCTGTGGGAACCCCGCAGCCTCACAGAAAGCCCCTTTTGCTAAGCTTCCTAAGTGCTCTCGGAGTCTTGGAACCACAGATGCCCTGAAAGGAACAATTCACACCGCATAGCTTTGACCCTCAAGATCCTTCAAATCATCTTCCACCTTTCCTCTTCTGCAGGCTCACTGTTTGACCTGCCACCCCTTAGACCCCTCATGAATAGCCTTCCCTCTAGGCCTTTGCTCCTGTTGGTCCCTCCTGTCTGGGATGCCCTCCCCACTAACCCACCCATCCATCATCCCAACGGCAGTACCAATAATAACACCCTGTGGGCATCAGTGCTCCCCATTTCCAAGATGACTGCATTGATAAACTCCTGTCCGATAGAGGGCTGGTATTTCCTGAGTTCTTGCCCAGTGTCAGGCCTGTCCTCAACATTTTACATATATTGATGTGACTCTCAGCCTCTACAGATAAGGAAAGGCTCCGGTCAGATTTTCTCCTGTGTCAGTCATACCCACTCTGGTCATTTGGATGCCATTCTCCTCATTTTTGCCATTATTTGCATGCAACTTGTATTATTATTATTTACTATTTTTCTTTATTTTGATTCAATTTTTCTTTTAAATATCATTCTAAAAGAATCTATGTAAGAGAGGATGAACCACATGAACAAGTTTACTGGCCGTAAATAGGGTGATTGTAAAATGGATAAAACGAGCCCGTGTGGGGAGATTTTTTAGCTACACTAGCTTCCCATCTGAAGGCTCCAGCTGGCTCTCTTTTTGTTAAATGGCAGGCGAGCCCAGGGGTGGAGAAGTGTTAAAGGTGTGAGCGCCCACTGGACACACTCTCGGACACAACTGACAAAGACAGAAATTCTGAAAGAGAGTTGAGAAGGGAAAAAGAGTCTCACTGGGTGACTTGATGTTATCTCATGCCCCACCCTTGTGCCACTTAAAAGCATCTCTCTGAGGAATCAACATCTGGGTGAAGGTGCTGCCCAGCCCCAGCCTCAGCCCCAGCCCCTGCCCCCAGCACTTCTGGCCTCCTCCGATCTCCAAGGACGTACTGACAGCACTGGCCACTCAGCAGATGCTGTGTGGATGGATGAGCAAGGTCGCATATGCTTACCTCCCCAGCAAGCTCTCAAGCTTGCATTCGATAGAATGTTTTTCCATTTCTAGTTTCCATTCTAGAGGCTATCTCCCCACGACCACCAAGTGTGGAAGCTGGGGAGACTGGCTCATTGAGGTCTTGCTAAGCATCTGCTGAGTCGCGAACGGGCAGCTCTCCCGTCCCTGCAGATGTCTAAGAGGACTGAGATGGCACTCCAGGACTCCAGCCCTCATTTGCAAAATGCTCCCTTAAGTCTCCACTAAACTGCTCTGTGGACATGTAAGAGTCCCACCATCATTATGAAGGCAAACCAGTCACTGGCTCCTTTAAAACAACCCTTGCTCTGCTGGATGTTGTTGTGAAGTGCCCTTTAGCCTCTGCTTTTACTGATTCAAAAGTGCTTCGTCCTCAGGTACCAGCAGCAGGAGGGCTGGGAGGGGCAGTGAACTGGAAAACAGAGGCAGCCTGATTCCACCCCATTCCCCCACAAAAGAAACTCCTTCTGGGGAAGCGGGGGGGGGGGGGGGGGGTCAGGATGGAGCAGAGCCCAGCAGAGTAAGACTATGAGCAATAAATTCACTCCGTGTCGGAGTGTTTGTTCACTTCAGTCAATGTCTGAAAAATATCTGCTTTGAAATCTCTGTTTCCAGGATATTGGTCAAATATTTGAATGGGGGCAGCCAGTTAATTGACTCAGGCAGAGTATTTGACAGTGAGGCAGAGGGAGAGGCAGCGGGGGCACAGGAAGACAGCCCAGCCCAGAGCTGGGTCTGGTGAGTCCCAAACCCGGGCGGGGGCGGTGTGGGGGGGAGGCCAGTGGCGGCGGAGAAGTGTGGGTTCCGGAGCCACCGTGCTCACCTCCCCACCAGCCATGAGGACCTGGGCAATTGGGACTCAGTTTCCTCATCTGTGAATCGGGATAACGATAGTAGTACAGAGTTATTGGGAGATTAAAGAGTTGATGCAGGTGAAGCATTTCAATCTGTTCCTAAGCCCAAGAAGTGTTAGCTCCTACTGTTATATTATTCCTCAGTCCGGCATTCAAAGCTCCCCCTGTGAGTCAGCGTGGCAAGAGGCTGCCAGGGCTGGAGAGGAGGGTCCCCTGAGTGTGTGCTCACACCCTGCCCTGTGGCTACTGACTCCTCCCTTCCTCATGGTCTCCCCCAACCATCCTCGAGACTGCCTTTCCTTTCCTGACCTCCTGAAGTATCTCTTATTTCCGCCATGCTTTAGGCTTTTATGATGAATTGCTTGTGCCATTGGGTTCTTCCTGGGGCCTATACTGGACACGGCTGGTGAATGGGTGGGTGGGCTTTCAGCGGCTGACATTTTGGCTAGGAGAAAGGTCCCTTTCCTTTCTTGCCTTAAGTTGCTTTAAAACATGCTCTGCAGGAGATGGAACTGGGGAGGTTATCCTGATGCTCTCGTGGCCCCGCCTGAACCCTACAGAGAGAAGGGCTACAGGCTGGGGCTGACGGGAAGAGGAGGAGCCCATGGCTCTGCCCATGACCCATTCTATTCCAGGGTCATGGCCTGTCCAGGGGATGCTGGGCCATTCCAGGGGCTACAGGGGGTGCTGACATCAGGGGTCCGGGTGAGTTACCCACCTCCAGTGGCTTGGTACAGGGGGTACTCACAAGCAATTAGGGGCAAAGGAGCAGGTCAAGTAGACAGTACATGGGGGTTGCCTCCCTCCCCATCCCACAGAGGGCCCCTGCAACACTTGGGGATTTTACAGAGAGAGGAAGTCTAAGGATTTGCAGGGAGAGAGGATGGGCACGAGCCAATGACATTTGGATTTTTAGAGATTCCATTATTACCTCTACGCTGAGGAGCCCTAGGATCTTTCTTATTTGTGCTGCTCATTAACCAGACCATACTTTTTTGGATAAATCCTATTAATGTTCCTATTTTACAGATGAGGAGGCTGAGGCACAGACAGGAGAAATGAGCTGCTCAAGGTCATCTGAGATGGGAACCAGGCTGGCTGTGAGAAGCAGCTGTGACTAAGGCTTCTCCCACTGCCTCTCTCTCTCCAGGGTGCCTTGCCCACAGCAATCACACAGTAGATACTGATGACATGGAAACACGGACAGAAATGTAGGTGCAGATGTCGACATTTTTTTGTCCGTCACCCTCCCCCCCCCCCCCCCGGAAGTCATGAATCAGAGCTGTGTGGCGGCGGGAGGTGGCCGATGGGCTGGGCTAGTAGAACTGCATCTGCTCTGCTCACCCTCTCTGTAGGACACCACAGCGGGCTCCCCACCCTCTCCTCCTTCCTGCTCTGGCTGAGTGGAGCCCACAGAGACTTGGAACAGCAGTGCCGGGGTGTGGGTGACTTCAGGCTTAATATCTTTGTAACCATATTGCAAAAGGGCAGGCCTAAGACTGCGCCTTATGCTTAATCTTTCTCTTTTATTGCTTTTTCTCTTGTATGATTTAACCTTGCACTGGGTATCAAGCTAGATAAATAAAAACTTTTATTTCAGATTAGCCCCGGCTGGGGGATGCTTGAAAGCTGAGCAGTCATCCAGGGCGTCAGATGAAAAAGGGAGCTGGGAACATGAGCTGCTTAGAGGGGCTCATCTCAGGTTCAAAGCCCCTCAACGATATCTGAGACCTTTTCTGAGGTGGGAGGGACAAGATCTCCCATTCGCATGGCCTGGGGAGGCTGAGGCAGGCAGCTGAGCTCTCCCTCATCCAGCCAGCCTTCCTGACTCCACTTCCTAAGGGCCCCTCACCCCAGTTACCTTCTTGTCACCCTAGTATTTCCCTCCCGGTGCCTAACACAGCCTGCAACACACTGCCTTTGCTGACGTATTTATCATCTATTTTTCCGACTAGAACGTGAGCCACTCAAGGGCAATGACGGCAGCTTTCCCTTTACAGTTGGTCCCGGGGCCTAGCATGGAGCCTGGTACATACTAGGCACTCAATTAACATTTGTTGGTTAACTGAATGAATGAACCCCAGGGTTGTAACCTAGCACACAGATCAGTGGGTGGACACAAATCACTGGGTTTCTTGGCAGAAAAATAAAAGGTGGCAGAAAGAATGTGGGGTTTGGAAGCAGGAAGATCTGGATTTGAACCCTGGGCCCACCACTCATGAGCCATGTGACCCGAAGCACAGTTCATTTGCTCTCTGAGTTTTAGCTTATCTATGAAATGGCTCTGGCTAGCCGCCTTCTGGTGTTACGTTAGGGGTGAGGGATGATGTATGCAGCCCAAGGCAAATTCTCACTCATGTTCAGAGAGAGACATACAAGAATCAGCACGGTTTGTAATAGCAAAATCAATTCATACATCCATCAACAGGAAAATGGATTACCTGTGGTACTTTCATGTAACAGAATAATATATAGTAATAAAAATGAACAAATGATACCTATATCACCCCCCAAAAAAGGGATGAATCTCAGATATATAATATTGAATAGAAAACACAAGTCCCAGGAGACTATGTATAACATGTACTTTTAAAAATAAAGTTCAAGGACAACTACATCCAAGCAATATGTGATTCATATATATATACTCGTATGACAAAATATTTTTAAGAGCAAGGGAATGAAAAAAAAAAGCAAGATTCAAGACGGGCTGGAAGAAGGACCCAGGCAGATATGAGGTATGGGTGACAGCCTAGCTCTTGGATTGGCTTGTGGGTTCACGGATGCCCACAATATTATTAAAAATTAATAATGAAACTAAGGTAGGAGGAGCCATGTGGCTCTCAGTTGGTTAGAGAGTGTGCTCTGAACAACAGCATTGCCGGTTCTATTCCCACATGGGCCAGTTAGCTGCGCCTGAGCTGAGCCACAGCTGAGCTGTCAACAGGTGGCAGGATGGCTCAGCTGGTGAGACTGTGCGCTCCTAACAACAAGATTGCTGGTTCCACTCCCACATGGGATGGTGGGCTGCACCCCCCGCAACTAGATTGAAAACGGCAACTGGACTTGGAGCTGAGCTGCACCCTCCACAACTAAGATTGAAGGACAACAACTTGACTTGGAGCTGATGGGTCCTGGAAAAAAACAGATTGTTCCCTGAAAACACACATTGTTCCCCAATAAAAGTTTTTAAAAATATAATGAAACTAAGGAGGTCGATACATGGACCAATGTTGATCATGAGCCACGAATTATGTCAAAATCAGTTCTGTGTGCCTGAGTTGTGTCCAGGTTAAAAGAGAAAGAAAATGCAAAATAAATGGTGGCCAATTTCATAACTCTCCAAAGATCTCAAAGCCCTGGAAAGTCCAATACAAAGCAATCATACTAGAGATGAAGAAAAAAATAGAAAAGAACCAACTTTTAAAATAACACAAATGCCCAATAACATAGGGAAAACAGGTTAGAACTTTCCCCTAAGCATGAACTCTGGCCATGAACTAGAATCACCCCGTACCCTGAAAGCAACCTCAGCCATGACTGTCTGCCAGCCCTCAGGCGAGTCTGAAGAAAAGGGGGACCCTGAGTGGAGCTGAGGTCTATTCCCTGCCAAGCTGGGGAGGTGGACTCAAGGTATAGCAGAAGAGGTTCTGGTTGGGCCTAAGTGGGAGGTCTTGGTGCCCAGAACACAGGGCACCCAGGGGAATATGTAGTGTCCCAAGCAAGGGCCAGGGACTCCTGTCCGTGCAGAGAGTGTGGGAGAGGGGAGATGCAGAAGTGGAGGGTCTCAGGCTGTGTGGCAGTGAAACCTCTTCAAAGCCCACTGACTACTGCTATTCATGGGAAAGAAGCAAAAGGGAAGTCACAGTTACTGACAAAGAGAGGACAGGGCCTCATTAAAGTGGGGAGGAAGAACTAGACTCTGGTTTCTCACAGAGGAGGGCCCAGAAGAATGTGATCGAGGTGAGAGGAGGATCAAAGGGGAGATTGAAGGGCAGGCTGTCTGTGGTTCATCAGGAGGAATGCAGTATTGGTGTAATATTTCATCGTTTGGGTATAGAGTTGGGAAAGAACTATAAATAATATGGCAGCATATTTGTATAATTACATATTGAAAAACCCTCCAGAGGTATTGTCTTTAGATATTGTCAAAAGAAGACAGCCATGAAATGAATAGGATAAACCTTGGGCACCTTTGTTCCAGCTCTAAAGAGAATGCCTATCAACTGCTAGTAGCTGTTGGAGGACTGGGTAAGAAGGGCTTGGGGACCATCCAGGCTCAGGGGGAAAGTGTGCGGGGATCGGTTAGTGATGTCTGCCTTGTATGGAAGTGGGAGTTCTAGCACGTGTGCTGACATGGGTCTCAGCAGTCACAGGTGTAAACACATCAGCTTTCCTTATGAATATGCCCCTTTCTGCCTAGGCTACCCCCAGGACCACAGAAACCTAGACTCAGAGGTGAGCAGCTTCTTTGTCTTCTCTTTCCTGCACCATCTATTTTTGGTACATCACTAGAGCCTGCTGACTCCTCCTGCACATCTCCACAACGGCCGGCCTAGTCCTCCCCTAGGCTGGTGCACTAGCCTGTTAGCCGACTGCCCTCATTCCTGTGCTTTCTGTTCCAACCCTCCAGAACTCCCAGGAGATGAATCTTCTGATATTCACCCTCCCCACTCCGAGCCTCACACAAGAACCCACTTCTTTTGCTTCTATGCCCTCTATTAACTGGCCCCACCACCCAACTCTGCCCTGCCCTGACTTCTCCCAGGCCACCTCTGGGCTGCAGCCCTCTGTGCCCAGCCAGATGCTCTGAAGCTCCTGAGCCTCCCAGGCATCCACTGTGCTACCCTGCAGCGACCGGCCCTGGCCTATGTGTCAGATATCCAAAGCAGGTCTGTTTTTCCTGAGTTTTCACTTCTTTGGGGGTAGAAAAATGCCAAGCAGCTTAATCACCAGGACTTTGATGTATTTCAAACAATGGCCTCCTGTGATAGCCGCCCCCCCACCAGGTCATGGCCAAGGGGCCCAAATCAGTTATTGGCCTACGTTGGGAGTGTAAGTTTGTGCGAGTCTAACTGTATCTGATTATTCTTCCTCTCTTCACACACACACACACACACACACACACACGCACACACACACACTCACACACACATGCAGCCTTCTGTTCAAAGGACTCAGTGTATTCTCAAGAAACTGCCTCACTTGGTGCATTAAAATGAAAATCCAGAGAGTGGCGAGTGAGGGCTTTGGCCCTCACTAACACACCTGGGCAGGTCCCCCAGTGGGACTGGCAGTGAGACCACAGCCTTTCAAGTGGGGAGCGAGGGTTATCAGCCCCGATACTACTCACCTATTCTTTCTTCTGGGCCAGTGTTTCTCAGCCTTTCTTTCATTATCCCGCCCCATCATCAGTTGAGACATTTTTTTCCTAATTGCTTCTCTATCACCCGTCTGAAATTTCAATACCACAGATATAACGTATTTGTATGAATATCTATGCTTTATACATAAAAAGAGTTAGATATTTTTCACCCTTCAGAACAGATTTTTGCCCCTTGGTGGTGATTTCACCCCTGTTGACAACACATGTTCTTCTAGACCAGCTTTCTCCAAGTGTGGCCCCCAGACCCGTAATGCCAGCATTCCCTACACCCCGCCCCCAGAGTTTCTAATTCAGTAGATTTAGGGTAGGGTGCAAAATGTTGCATTTCTAATAATTCCCAGGTGAAGCTGATGCTGCTGGTTCACAGACCACACTCTGAGACTCCTGTTCTCATGGAAACTGGGTGTATTCTGGAGCCCGAGAGACCTGGGTTCAATCCCTGTTCTTCTGCTTAGTTGTGACCCCCCAATCTATGTAAACTCAATGAGCCTTGCTTTTCGCGTCTACACAATGGAGTGACTGGTCTCCCTCACACACTACTGTGTACACGGCCGGTACCCAATAGATGGGGCTCCCCTCCCCTCACCCTGGGGGATGTGGCAGAGCTGCAGAAGGTCAGGGAAGCAGGGTCAGATGGAGAAAGGGAGGTGGGCTTTCGCAGTGTGGGTGACGGGAGAGCTTAGGCCTCGTCTGCCTGCCAAGAAGACAGGGGAGCGGTATCAGGGCCGAGGTGGGGGCTGCCCTGCAGGACACCACGGGAACTGTGAGCGAAGGCTCATTCCCCAAATCCTCTCGCCCCAGGTGCTGAGGGCCCTTCTGGCACTGGAGAGGAGTTCATTTAGCACCAACTATAGGAAGGAGAGG
Source organism: Aselliscus stoliczkanus (assembly GCA_033961575.1). Classification (NCBI taxonomy): domain Eukaryota; kingdom Metazoa; phylum Chordata; class Mammalia; order Chiroptera; family Hipposideridae; genus Aselliscus; species Aselliscus stoliczkanus. The sequence goes on from CM066729.1 coordinate 135,385,920, forward strand.
ATCAAATGACAGAATCATCAGCCTAGTATTTGTGGAAAATGAAATGCTTCTAATGCGGAGGGAAAGCATTCAGACAGCGCCGGAACCACCTGGATGGAGGTCTTGTTGAAACCATTTTCCAGGTCCCACTCCTGAGTGTCTGACTTAGCAGGTCGGGGCCCGACAATGTGCGTGCCTAACAGGTGGCCAGGTGCTGCTGCTGCTGCTGCTGCTGCTGCTGCTGGCCCAAGGCTCCCACTTTGAGAACCACGCTCCACAGTCTCTGGGACACGCTCTCCCTATGATGGGGATTGAGAAAATAGGAAAAGTTCCGGCTTGTGGGGAGATGATGGCAGGACAGAATCCTGGGCCTCACAGCCCCTGAGGCTGACTGAGAGAAGCCTTCACCCTGGGCTCCTGCCAATCCGCGCAGGCCTAGCTGGGGCGGCATGTAAGAGTGGTCACAGCTAGCAACACAGGTTTCTGACAGCATGACATGTGCTCGTCTCCCCCTCATCTTGCCGGGTGGTGGGCAGGAGGGAAAATGCCTGACACCTGTTGAGGGCTTAGTATGTGCCAACCTGTGATAGACACTCCCCCAATGCCACTCATTTTATTTATTTATTTATTTATTTATTTATTTATTTATTTATTTATTTATTTATTTAGCTGAGCCATCCTGCCACCTGTTGGCAGCTCAGTGGCAGCTCAGCTCAGGCTGGCCTCGAACCACTGTTGCTCAGAGCTCAGCTCGCACTCTTGAGCAAGCTCTTAACCAACTGAGCCACCCAGCCGGCCCTTGCCACTCATTTTATATAACGGTCTCAATTACTTTTATTTTCACAAGTCTGTGAGAAAGATACTATTGGCCCCAGTAAAAAGATGGGGAAATGGATGCCACGAAGAGTTATAGTCACTCAGTCAAGGTTACTTCACTGAGAATAGAGGATGCCTCTCTGAAACAAATAGTAGTTGGAAGTTAAATTAAGCAGCTTCCCTGCTCAAAGGGTCTTTAATGGCCTCTCAGGCCAAAGGCCTGTTCTGGGCTCTTCCCTCATCTGTACCACCTGTCTTGTCCCACCACGGACCTGTCAACTCAGCCTCCTCGTCCTTGTTTAGAGGTCTGTCTCTCTCCCCGCACTGGGATGGCCAGCTGGGGGACACTAAGGGCAGCCTCCCTGCTGGCCTGCTTGCTCCTTACTGCCCTCCTCCAACCCACTGGCTTCAATCTGACCACAGTGAGCTCTGTACACTGCATCTAACTACGTCCCTCCCTTGCTGAACTGGCTCCCTGCTGCCCTCGGGCATTCTCCTGAGCTGGCCATTCCACACCCTGCATGGCCAGGCTCTGTCTCCCTCTGTGGCCTCCTCTCTCCATGGCCTCCTTTGCTGGCTGCACTCACCTATGCTGAATTACTGCAGTTCCATGAATGCGCCACGCTCTCTCCTCCTCTCAGGTCTTGGTACACACTCTTTCTTCTGCCTGCAACAGACCCTCCCTCCACAATCCCTGCTAGTTCTTGCTCATCAGTCAGTGGGTGCCTAGATGCTCTGTGAGTCTCCCTGCCCCGTGATGGCTGGGGGAGGCGGCCCCTCCCATGAACTCTCTCTTAGTTCTTATTACAGATATTTTCTTTTTAAAAATTTATATATTTTTATTTGGAGATATATATCAGTACAGTGAAACTAAATTTTATGAGATACTTGATGTCATTAATTTGGGTATCATTAGTTTATTACAAAAGAGAGACATGGAAATTATTTACATGATGAGATTTCAGAACCTGGTGGAATGGGCAGCTTCATGTGATGCCATCTCAATAGTGATTTATTTCAGTCCACATACCGTCTAAGGATGTCACCATCTCTGAATAAGAAATAATCCTTGTCGCCTAGAACTACTTTAGTGCCTCCATATTCTGAAAGGAGAACTTGGTCTCCATCTTTCCCTCTAACTGGTTGCTCTCTCCTTTGGTTACAGTTTCTGCAGCACTCCTTTCAACTCATCCTCAGTCAAACGGGGGGAGAAACTTTCTAAATGCCTGTCCTGCCATGACCCCGGCTGCCTCAGTTTGAACCCTGCTCTTACGCCACGGCTGCAAGGAGAGACCTGTATCCTTATTAGGGATATTTATCAGTTCATGTCGACGATGATCAACACAGCACTGGCTTTTCACAGCGTTCCACCTGCCAGGGCATCTTAGTCTGTCACCTGGCCACACTGCAAGTTCCTGCGGCTGAGACAGTGCTTCTTTCACTCCCTCCCCTCTCCCTGCGCCCACCCGCTCCTCCAGCTCTCAGGACATTGGCATTGGTCTTGGGCCAGAGAAGACCCCCAATCCACAGCAGGTGGATATCAGTAGACCTCATTTGTAGAGAACTTACTAAAATTCAGGCATTCTTCTAAGTGCTAACACATCTTAGTTCCCTGACTCCTCAGAGCATCCCTGGGAGGCATGGCCTAATATTTCTTCCATTTACAGATTGGAAAACTGATGCTCAGGTTACACAGCGGGTCAGTGAGAGAAGGCCAACCAAGGCCATCTAACTCAGGCACGGAGCTGCCCACAGAGAGAGAACGTGAGCCACATGTGTTATTTTAAGTTGTCTAGTAGCCACATTAAAAGAAAAGAAAAAGGTAAATTAATTTTAATAATATGTTGTATTTAGCCCACTATATCTAAAATATTTCAAAATGTCATTCAATGTAAGACACTATTAATAAGATATTTTGCAATCCGTTTTGCATACTACGTCTTCAAAATCCTGCGGGTTATATTCACAGCACATCTCAATGCAGACTAGCTGCATTTCAAGTGCTCCACAGCCTCATGTGCAACCACAATGGTCAGCACAGCTAGTGGTCACCACCCTGGCCCCAGAGCCTGCACTCTCAGCCACTTCTCCAATTAAATGAGTGAAGGGAGAAATGAGCGAATAGGACTCCCAAGGACCCTTGGCCCTGATCTTTCCTTCATCATTAATAATGCTTACTATTTTATGGCCCTTTAGAGTCTCTCTGGCACCATCTTATCTGCCAAGGGGACTATTAACCCTGTTCCCTGGATGAGAATTATGGTGTTAAGAGGGGCAAATGCCTTGCTCAGAAACACTGCTGCAGGTGGCAGAGCTGGGCGTAAAACCCACAAGTCTGGACTCTAAGACCAGGGCTCTGCAGTGAAGCGGGGTGCAGCTGCCCCCTGAAGCGAGACTGTGTCTGTCTGGCAGAGGAGGGTGTCTGCTCAGACCACAGGCTGGGCTGGCTACCGAGTCGGGAGGCTGCAGAGCCCTGCTTTGGCTGGGCCCCAGAGGGAGTGATGCCCTTGGTGTGTGGCAGAACAGGCACAGCCCCAGGGAGAGGATGGGGCCCATGCCAGGTCCTCTATGGGAAAGAACCTTGTCATTCTTCAGTCTCAGTTTGGCCACGAGAGGCTGAGAACAAATTGATGGCAATGAAGCTATAACTTACCTCTGAAGGCCTCTTTGTTCTTGGCAAAACAGAGGGGTCATTAGTAATGGGGAAAGCGCTGGTGAGCAGACATAAATCCCCCCACTGCAGGGCTGATACACAGCCCAGAGGGGACGAGGCCTCAGGGAGCTGGACGGGTTAACCATGTGCCATGTGCCATGTGGTGGGCTGAGCCACCTCCTGCCCAGGCTCTGGAGGCACCTGGAGACCTGGTCACCCACAGTGGCCTGCAGGACTCACACCTGGCTCCAGGAGTCCCTGAGGCCCTCAGTTCTGTCTTTCAGATGAAAAGGACTCCAGAGTACCTACAGCTGGAGCAGGCTCCCTGGGCTTTCGGGGCCAGCTTGGGGCAATTATCATGAAGGTGCCTTTGCAGGGTATCCTTTCTCCTTGCTTTGAGCCAAATGGGCACTGGCCAAACCTCCCAGGAAAAGGCAAAAGTGTCTGCGGAGGCAAAGGGAGGCAGAGGCGAGGCCACGTCTTAGCCTCCTGCCCACCTGCTCTCCCGGGACTCTGCCCTCCTGCCCATCTGCCTGCTGTGGGCTCACACTGAGGCTACCACACCAGCCCAGGGCCAGAGGAGAAGGATGGGCAGGGACAGGTGAGTGGGCAGCCAGGTGAGCCAGGTGCTCAGGATAGGGAGGGAAGGAAAAGAGGACTGCCTTTTCCTCAATCTGTCTGAAAGGATTTGGGTGGGGTCAGGTGGTGACAAACGAGGACCACAGAGGCCACCCTGCGAGTGTGGCCCAAGTGCTATATTACCAACGATGGCAAATACGGGGCCCAATCCATTTCCGCAATCATAGAGACTCTACCAATTAAATACTGCACTGAGCCCATTTGGCTTCATGGTCCTCTTCAGGCAGCCATTACCAATCAATCAAAGTTGGCATGTGAGAGGAAACCCATTTGTCATCCTTTCTAACAGCCCTCAAGGCACATCTGTGCTGGCAGTGGGAATTCTATATAGCTATGCTAACTGCTCCAGGCCTTCCAGAAGTTTCTGCCTCCTGCCCCCACCTTCACGCACATCCTCTACCTGTAGTTTCACATCCTGGGTCTCCCTTCTTATTCTGTTGTTTGTACTTGGGAACCAGGTCCGGGAGAGTATGTCCCTGGAGATCCCGTAGGACGCTCCCCCCAGCAAATGTCCCCAGACTCCAGGCTCCAAGCCCAGTCCAGGCGCCACAGGCTCAGCAGCTCCACCTTCTAGCCTCCTGCTCTAAGGGGCCGGAGTAGAGCTGGCGGGGGCCATCTTTGACGGCTGGAGAGGACCTGAGAGTCTGGGACGGGCAGCCTGACACTCAGCAGAGGCCTGGAATGGACCAGTGCCCCTGAGGAGAGCCTCCCAGAGTCACTGCAGGGATTTTTGGTCTGGCCACGCCCTCAGGCCGGGCCTTGGCTCCCTGCTCCCCACCCCCATCCCGGCTGGGGTATGTCTGGAACCAGTGCAGAGGCAATGAGATGAGGAGATAATCCCCCTATCTAGCCAGGTGTCCACTTCACAGTGTCACCTTATCCTGCCCCCTACCCCAGACTCCATCACCCTGGGGGCTCACTGGTGTTCCCTCTCATCTCCAGCATAAGCCCCCTGTCACTGGGAGCCACTTGCTTTGCTTCCCAGTTTGAAACACTCATGAAGGAGACCAGCAGCTGCCTGGGCCACCCTCCTCCTCTGCCCACCAGGAGAGGCCCCCAGTTCCCAGGGGACTCGGCCTTCCCGCAGAATGGCTTCCTTCCTAGGACTGGCTTTCCCACAGGCTGGCCTAAGGACCACCTGCATTGGAACCACCTGGGGTGCTGTGACAAGGACCATGCCATTTCACACCTCCCTCCCCAGTGCTACAGAAAGAGTCTCCATGGACTGCATTTTTGATAGGAGCCCCCAGAGATTCTTGGGCATACAGGAGTTTGAAAACCCACTACTCTAGAGTGACATTCATTCATTCATTCATTCATTCACTCATTCACACATTTATTCCACAAGGACATGTTGGGGTTCACACTGTGCTGTGCGTCAGAATGGGGAAGTGGGGTGGGGAGAGCAGAGACCGAAACCTACACTGCTGCTGCTTTGTACATGAGCCTGTCTGGTATTTGCTCTAGGCCCTGGGTCACTGGGGCTTAAAGGCACAATAATGGTCATGCCAGCAGCCTTAGGTCACAGGGAGCCTGTAATATCCCTGATTTTCAAGGAGTGAGGGGTCTCCCTCCCACTACCTAACCCCCAGCTTCCCAAGGGTATTATTAGCTGCTAGCAGGGATGATGATGACAATGACGATGACGATAATAATAACTAACACTTACAAAGTACCTTACAAACATTGATTAAGCTCTTTACATACATTAAGTCTTCTGACTTTTGAAACACCCAAGGTAGGTATGTATGCTTATTGCTCCCATTTTATGGATAAGAAACTGAGGTATAGAGACTCACCCAAGGCAATAGGCTCAAAACTCCATCCTCTATGTTCCTTTTTTTTTGAGGGCAGTGTCACTGGCCCTCATATGTGGGACCGAACCGGAGCCGCTGGCTTCCCAAGCCAGCGCTTAACCACCGCGCCACTCGGCTGGCCCCATCCTCTATGTTCTTGATCACTACATTTTGGTGGCTTTTGAGCTTTAGGGAGAAAATGCCCCCCAAATGCCATTGCCTGTCCTCAAGGTTGTGACAGGGAGGGGCAATAGGATGAACATTGGCTGGTGGCCTGCCATCCTGCTGGTCATTAGTCTGGCCTGCCCAGATGCATCAGGATGGCCCCTCACTGACCAGTGGGCAGAGCAGGGAGACCACGTGTGGGCAGGGGTTGGAGGACAGGGACAGGGCCAGCTCCTGTATGTGAGCGAGCAGCTTCTCATGGACCTCTCACCAGCTCCTTTGATCCCAAGGCACCCAGCCATGGAACAGCCAAATGGAGCTGCTATTTCATCAGTCTTTGGGTGAGGACATAGGTCAGGGATCCTATAGCCCAGAACCTTCTCTATAATCGGTCACTATTCTGTTCAACCAAGAAATCAGGTAGGGGAGGAGGGCCATGTGCCTGCCCTGCTGCATTCCAGATGACGCATACGTTTCCAGTGGTCAGAAATGTGAAAAGAACATGAAATCAGCTGAAGTTGCAGCTCTAGTCATTCTAGAATGATGTCAGAACTGCTACACTTTCATCAGGTAGGTAAAGAACAAAGAAACTCCAGAGCACTACAGGAGGCTCTATAAGAGTCACCCACGACCCAGGCTCAGAGCTCCTAAGTGCCCAGATGCCTCAGACCTTGGACAGCGGCACACGCTCCTGCCCTCCCAGCACCACTCAAGCCGCTCCTAGACATCTTAGCCTGATCCCCAAGCTCCTCTCCCCGTCCCCTGCTCCTTCCCCTTCATACTGTCAGTCCCTTTCCTGAGTCCTTTGGCCAGAGCTGTCCCTGGGCGCAGGTCCCTTATATCATTGTCCCACCCACCCATGGACCTCTCCTTAGCCCCACAGAGCCTGACATGCCTACAGTGGCTCTTTTTGGGTGGTGGATGGGGACCAGGGACAGCCTAAACCTTACCTGAGACGATGGTGTAGCCAATCCCTCGGGGACGCCCTTTATCTTGGTCAATGGCAGTGATAACACGCACAGTCGTGCCCTGAGTAGGAAAGAGAAGGGACTTGAGTTTGGTTGCCCAGACCCCAGGCTGCCATTTTTCTTTGTAGCTATCTTGGCACCCACAGCTTTCTTCCCCAGGTGGAGGCCCTGCTGCAAGGCCAGCCTGGGAAATAGGTGCTGAGTGCTCAGACCTCGGTTGCCCCATCATCCCTGGGACATACATTGAGGCGCCCAGGCAAATACCTGCACCCTTTGGAGGTGCCCAGTCTTGCAGATATTCTCATTCCCCCTTCCCCTGCCCATTTCCTCTCATGCAGCTGAACCACCCAGGAAAGGAGAGCTATGCAGGAGCATCTGGCAGGGAGACAAGAGATCTGGTCTCCATCTCGAACAACCATCAAATGGCTGTGTGATCTCAGGAACGTTGCTGCATCTCTCTGGTCTCAGTATGCCTCACTTTAATGTGAATAACAACAAAAAACCCTGGGAATTTGTTTCTACTAGGACCCGAATAAATGAGAACATCACCTGTCAATTACACTATGAATGAAAGCATCATAAATCCTGAGAGGAGGTATCTCCAGGGATACTTGGCCCTCCTTGGCCCTATGAAACATGCCCCAGCCAGCACTGCAACTGGCAGTCCCTGCCTCAAATAGCTCTGTCCCACACCTCATTCATTTTGCAGCACTGGGGTCGAAGGGACCAAGAGCTGGGACTACCAGGATGGGGACTCAGGGGTCCCTGCTCTTGGGGAGCACACAGTCTATGGTCAAGGACATATGCACAGACACTGCCATACACATATGGGGGTGCTTAGATGCAGAAATGTACCCCAAAAGTGCAGAAGTCTACCTGGAGGAGATGGCAAAAGGCTGTACAGGTGGTGACATTTAGGATGGGTCATGAGGAATGAGAAGGAGTTTGCCAGGGAGAGAAAGGAAGCGGAATGTGCTCCAGGCAAAAGTTACAGCACAGGCAGGGCCTGGAAGCATTGAGATCTCCAGGAAGAGATCCTGGGATATAATGGGCACATTCAAATATCAATTGATTGGTTGATTGAGTGAATAAATGAATGGACAAATGAAAGGATCCTAACATCACCAACACCATCACCACTTGCTGAGGTTCCCCTTGCCCACGGCAACCTTCACCTTGCTCTCCAAGCCCTACCGCACCATTGTCCAGACAGCTATCTCTGCCCACCGTGCCTGCCTCGGGTTCTGGCCCAGGCTGCAGTAGTCCCTGGATGGTGGGCAGCAGGACAGCCCTGTCCCGATCCCCTAGGGAAACATCAACCCTGGCATCTGCATGCATACTGAAGGCCGTGTGGCCTTGGTGCCTCTCCCCCATTGGTCATTTGGAGGCTGAGGCCCTCAAGCTACACCCTCCACCCCCATCTGAGCACCTTCTCCTAAGGTGAGAGGCTTGTTCCCTGACACATGGACTCTCTGATCTGGATGGTGAGGGCCTGGTTTGCGGGTGCCTCCCTCCAACTCCTCCTGGTCTTGCTGCCAGGACACAGGAGGGGCGTCCACCATGTCACTCTCCCCAAGCGGTGCTACCCCCACACAGCTGTCACTCCATCCTCGCCTGGGCCCAATCTAGAACATCTCTAAGTTTGGCTAAGAGAAGGTGAGACTGTCTCGGGAGAAGTGTCCCCCGCAGACAGACAGACACATTCCAGAGGCTGAGGCTGTGCAGATAGCAGGTCAGGCTCTCTCCTTCAGGTCCCTCCTCTGGGGACAGGAGCTTGGCTAGACCCTCTGGGGGAAACACTGTTCCAGTGAAGTCGGAGGAAGGTACAGTTTAAACCAGCATCTCCTGTGATGGGTTCTGAGGACCATAGCTGTGCCAGAGACTGAAGTACCAGCTGTAACAGCACCTGCCTTGTCTCCGCACTCACACTGTGGCTGGAGCTACTGCAAACGCTTTTTATGTACTCACTCATTGCACCCCCACGCTGCCCCATGAGACAGCCCCATTTTACAGAAGAGGAAACTGGGGAACGAGAGCTAAGCAGCCTTTCCAAGTAAGTGGTGAAGCCAGGATTCAAATTCAGGCTCTTTGGCTCCAAAAAGCTCTCGCCTGCCAGGTGATGCTGCTTCTAAAACAGGCTCTGTTATGATGACGAAAGAATATTTGTGCACGTGGCTGCTGTCGTGCTTAAAGTCTAAGCGCTTTACAAGCATGAACTTGTGTCAGATTTGGGGAAATGTACCTGCCCGTCCTTCTCTTGGAGATGCACAATGGGTGTTGGTATGGGTGAGGCTCCTAGACATGGTAAAGTGGCAAAGACACCTGCTAACTTCTGTCCCCAGGCTTGCTGATCTGCAGACAGATCTTTCATTTAACAGTGCTAGACCTAGGGCTCCGTGGCAGGTCATTTGGGAAGCGGTGCGTTGGACTTGACAGGTCTGCACTGCCTGCTGCCCACCATCATCACCCTACAAGGGGCACTTGTTTGGAGTCTGCGCTTCCTGGAGTCACACCGCACTTTGGAGAGGCCTGGATTTGCCACCAAGGGTGCAGGGCTCTGGCCTGAGGCTCCAGCTGCTAGGATGGGCTTTCTGGACACAGGGACAACTCCAACCTGGCATGGGCCCTGTATGGATCTCTGTCCCTGGGCTGCCCCTGGGCTGCTGAAGGGCTGAGGGGTTGGGGGTGTGGGCAGTGCTGGCCTGTTAAAAAGGGGGACTTAGCGACTGAAGGGCCCTCAGTCCTCAGAGCCATGCGTGCATCTCCTTCATGGACACTCTTGCCCCAGGATGCCAGGGGTCCTCCGGGTTGGGCAGGGCTCAGAGGGGGCCATCCGGCCATCCAGGGTCAGATGACAAGGAGGCCGGCTCTCCTCAGGAAGAGCCACACCTGAGCTTCCACAAAGACAGGTCTAAAGGGCTCCAGACAAAGTTTGGGGTTTCATCTCTTTTTGGGTAAATAAATCCATTTTTTAATAAAAACCCTGAGCTTTTAATACAAGTGCAGCCACAAAGACTAAAAATGTTATGAGAAGGAATTAACGAGGAGGAATGGGGGCTCTTGGGAATCCATGGCTCTTGTTTCAGAGTCTCAGTGATTATATTTTCAATATACTGAAACTTATTTCCAAAGACAGGGAGGTGGAGCAGTGAGGCCTGTGCCTGGCCCTGGGTCCCTTACAAGGGCACTCTGCCTGACTGCCTCTCCAGAGAGGGACCCCAGCTGGGGGTGCCCCAGGGTGCCGCACGGAGAGCAGGTGGGCAGGCTCTGGAGGGCGGGAGATGGGGCTCACCCTGACACAGGCTTCTTCCCCTCAAAGAAACCCACATTGTGAGAAGGAGGCCTCTTGGGAAACAGGCTCCCTCTAGAAAGGCTGAAGGTACACAGGACTATGGCGTCCCAACTCTTCGTGGTGAGGAGAGCAGCACAGCAGGTGGGTTAAGGGTTTCATGCTGTTGCCAGACTGCCTGCGTTTGAATCCTTTGAGTGAGTTACTTAAGTTCTCACTGTCTCGTTTTATCCATCTATAAAATGGGTATAATAATAGCTTCCAGCCCTCAGCAATTGATACATGTAAAGCACTTGGAACAGTGCCTGGTACACAGCGAATGCTATAAAAATGACACTATTCATTGAGGCTTGGAACCGCTGTGAGCATCTGATGAAAGCCAAGGTGCCTCTTTCCAGACAATGCATACAAGTGACATTCCAAACAAATTCAGACTCCCCAGCACCCCATATCAATAATCCCTACCCTAGAGGTGAGGCGTTTTCTGGGTATTAAATACAGAGAACACCTAACAGCCCACAGGGAGAGCCCGTATTCTTTGCTGGGCATCTCACATGTGCCAAGCACTGTGCTGGGCACCCAACATAGGTTCTCTCACTTTTTCCTCACACACTCCCACATTGAGGGTGTATGTGATGAAACAGGCTCAGAGGGCTCAGGGATTTGCTTAAAGTCACAAGGTGCAGTGAGTGGGTGAGGTGGGGGTGACTGGGGGATGGAGGGCGGTGTTGGGGTGGGCCTGGGTGGGTGTGCAAGGCAGCCCCAGCTATGAGGCTTGGTACCAGTAGGAACATCAGGCCAAAGTTGAGGGGAGCTGGGACTTCTCTAGAAGGAACATGCATCTCCCTTCTTTCTGTGGCCTGCCTCCTTCCAAAAAAATTGGCCAGGAGAGCAGCTGAAGCCAGAACCTGATTGGGCACTCTACATGGCTTCAGGGGTCCAGGTCCACCTCCCTTCCTGCTGGCTCAGCTGGGGCTGCCCCCCGCCCCCCATTTCCATGACAGGATTAAAGACTTGAAAGGTGGACGTGCAGCTTGTTTCAGGAATGGGAGTGCCTTTGGCGGGGAGGCCGGTTAGGGCTGAAGGGGACTTCCGACAACAGCTGCCACAGCCGATTCTGAGGCAGAAAATCCTATTTCTCAGTTCTTAATTCCAGTCAATTCCAGTCAAAGGGCTGATAGGCATCAACTGGCAGTAATTTGTGCAGTTTATCCGTTCTTTTCACCTTCTATCGGCCCTTCACTGACGGGCAGGCCGACATGCTGCTGCTCGAGTGAGGAAATTAAAATTTGAGGCAATAATCCCAAATAAGAAGGATTTTATTAGGTAATATATACACTTTGGATGAGGCATGCTGGCCTGATACACTGATAGAGAGAGGCATACATGCTGGGAGCCAAAGATAAAGAGGGGGAGTGAGGGAGAGTGGGCAAGGGTCCGAATAGAGACCCCGGGCCAGCAGAGGCGAGGTCGGGCATAGGGAGGCCTGGGCCCTCCAGCCCTGGAGGCCAAACAGGCCATGCTGCTCCTCAGCCCTGGCCAGGCCTGGGAAGTCCTGCGTTAAATTGGGGTTCCACACTGTAAAGGGGCATGGAAGGCCTGGATCAAAGGAACGAAAACCAATTAGAAGCCTGGAAAAATCAGCCTATAAGGGAAAAGCTGGCAAGAGGGCAGATCCCAGAGAGCTCCTTTCAAGTGTGGACATCGAAATGATTCTGTGGCCTTGGGGCAGCCAGCCAGCGTCTGGGAGGGCCCCAAACCCTCAACTTTCTTCCTTTAGTAAAGAAGTAAAGTGTTAGTGACCTTGTGGGGCAAAAGGGACAACCTTGGCAAGGCAAAGGGATATCAAGACCCCTGAGCCTGAGAGAGAATATCTCTGATGCTAGGAAACTGAGCACCAGGAGAGTAGGAGCTGACTAAGGGGAGCAGGTATCCCCATTTGCCTGGTCTGCGGGGTCACCCTAGCAGAAGCCTGTAGAATTACCTGGAAAGGAGAAAGTGTGGCTTATAGCACAGGGCCCTGCACACAGGAGGGGCTTAATACATGTCTAGTGGATGAATAAAAGAGTGGAACATAGAATGAATGAATGAATGAATGAATGAATGAATGAATGAACGAACTCAGAAATCTGCAGAGCTGAAACAATATCACTCGACTACAATACAGGGATGACAGGAAAAAACAAACTGAAGGGCCTCGGAGGATACTCACCCTGCCAACACCCCTCTTGCTGATTATTGGGAACCCTGAGATCATGCTGAAGCTGGGACTCCCCCCACCCCCAGGCCAATCCAATTCCTATAAATGACTGACTGGCTGACTCATACGCACTATGTGATCGAATGTCTGCAATGCCAGTGCTTCCTGGGTGCTCTACTGAGCGTGCTATCTCCAGTCCTTAAATCCCTCAGATGTGGGAGGCACCATGGTGGACATTAGCCCGTTTCCCAATGAGGAAGCGTCCGGAGATGGAGTGACTTGGCCACGGCTGTGCAGGACCCTGCTCCAAGTTCCTCAGGCTGTCTGGCCACCATCACATCCTTACTTCAGTGAAAAAAAATTAGCTTTGCTCCTCTGCTCTGTACCCAGCCCTGGACGCAAAGCCCAGGGAGACCCACAGGGAGCCTGCGAGACTCAGGTCCAGAGACTCAGGCACCTTGATTACTGGGGGCTCTCACATAATCCACTCACACGCCAGTGAACATTACAGGTGGGACTATAATTTAGTGGTATATTATGCAACACAGGGAGAGTCAGTTCTACCAGAGCTGAGGGGAGAGGGATAGAGCCAGTGAGGATAAAGCCAGGAAACAAATTCTAAGAAAGGTGGCTAAGCAGCTGGAGACAATAGATGTGTGGTGTTCGGATTGGTGATGGGAGTAGGCATGAGAGGTGATGAGGAAAGCTGAATGGTGAGTGGGCTGGTCTGATCAGGGCATCTAGTCACTCATTCATTCCATAACACTTCCCGAGTACCCACGCTGTGCTATGCTCACAGCAGACCCTATCTCTGCTGAGCTACACTTCCAGTCCCTCTGGGAAGCAGAGGTTGAGCAAGTCTGGAGCACAGAGCACCAAGAGATGGAAGTACAGGGCAGATGGAAGTACATGTCTTATCCGAAAGGTGAGGGAAAGCCTCCATGGCTGAGAAGATGTGGACTTAGCAAAGAGGTTTGCGGGGAGATAGCCTCCAGTCTCAAAAGCTGGAGCTCCCACTGTTCAAGGACCACCAAGAAAGAGGGGGCAGGGATGGGGGCATTGAGATGTCCCTCTCTACCCTCAAAACAGCTTCAGGTCCCTGCAACAGGAGGCCAAAAAGCCTCTTGCTTATCAGATCTCAGTCCATACCTGGGCCCAAGAAGGAAGGGGCTACCCCCACACACCTAGAGATAAGAGCATAGTGCCTCAGGGATGCCAATGGCCACCACTTCCCAACTGGAGGTCAGGCTTCCCTGGCCTGGGGTGACCCAGGGGCACGGTCTGCACCCTGCTCAAGGGAAGCCTGCCTCTCACTGGTGCCCAATTCTGCGAGCCCGTGCAACATGCTGGTGGAGCCCTGAACCTCCAACGTGTGCCAGTGGGTGCTCCACTTTGCTCTCAAAGCTTTGTGTCCTTCCACTGAGCACAGCGACTTCCCTCAAAAGGAAGGGCACATTTTTCTTCCTACAAGAGCTGCTCCCCAAGCTATATGTCCAGGTTGTGTCTGCCCAGAGGGGCTGTCTTGTTCTAATGTATCGTTTTATTCTAGTTTGCAAGAAAGCATGGATGGCTACTAGGCAAGGGATGCCTGTCACTGCTTGCCTGGCCCACTGAGTGGGCAGTAGCATGTGTTTTGTTCTCCAACATCCCCAGTTACAACTGATTGGACAAGAGGGAGACACATGGTCCAGAGGGCAGCCAATCTCCAGGCTGGCTAGTGATCTATGACCTTGTGACATAGCACAAAAATGATGAGTAGAGCCAATCAGGTATCTCTCTTGAAAATCTGGACTTGAGAAGCCCAGAGCCTAGGCAGTTAGGAGAGGGAGCTAGAGCTGTGAACTCTCAGGAAAGAACCAAGTCTGAGAAAGGCCTGTGGAGCAGAGGGCAAGCTGCTGCCATCCTGCACAGTGTGGGCTGGCAAGACAGGCAGGTTGACCTGTTGGCCTGTCGAGAACATGGCTGAGCCACACTGATGTTTTGGTGAGCCCAGATGAGTCCAAATCCACTCTCCAGCCTAGGCTGCATTTTCCAGGGGCACCCCCATCACCCCACAGAAATCTTTCTGCACTGCTCCCCTTCATTTGCACTAGCAAGTCTTTGTTCTTTGCTACTTCGAGCCCTCTGGGGATGATGTGAGGTGGGGTGTCATGTGAAGAGGGGGTTGGTTTTTCCCTGTGCTAGGACACCCATCAATGCCATACACAGGGATTGGGGGAAGGGGACATGCCAAGAAGGAGCCTGTGCCACCAAAAAAGGTCCTCATCTTTATGGCCCACAGGGCCCAGGAGGGTCTTACCGGAGGAGAGTGCTCGTAGATATTGGTGCTGTAAGGCAGGTTGATGAAGATGGGGTCCATATCCTGGACATCTGTGATGATGATGGCCAAGTTGGCCAGGGTGGACAGGGGCCTGGTCTTGTCTTGATCCTTAGAGGACGAAAGTACACAGCCTTAGCTTAAGTGATGTTGTGGGCATGCACACGTGTATACAACACACACACCTTCACACACCACACAGGACGCCCAGGTGCACGAACATGGGTGCACATATATTATCATGCTTTCCCACACTCCCGCAGGGAAAGGCATTCGTATGTGGAAATTCAAGGACTCAAGAACCCACACAGGTGATCTCTGACCGGTGTAGGAAAACACATACAGGGCCTCCGAGGCCCAGTGGGAGGTGGCTTATCCAATGAGACAAAGCAGGGCTGTCCCCAGCCTGGCCTAGGCTTGACCACCCTGGACACCAGTGGGTGGGGCGACTGGCTTCCTTAGCTCCTTCTCTGAGTCAGCCAGGGTGAATCCCGCTGCCCCCCTCCATGCACACTTACTTCCTGCCCCCTCTTATCCCCGGACAGCAAGTGAATGACTAGGGTGGGGGTCCCTTAGGAGGAAGGCCCTTTGACCCCAGAGGTGCCTGTGTCCCCGCTCTACATTTTGTGTTTACTGATCAGGCAACTTTTCCAGTAGAACCAGCAGGGGGCACTCCAGGGCCTCTGACATTTGGGGGACTCCAGGAAGGGATCCTGAGGGGTCATGTAGGCAGGCCATCTGTATAGGCATATCCGCCTAGTTAGTTGGAAATTTAGTCCCATGAGAGCCCATCAAGAAAGAAAACCCAAAACCCACATTTTATTACCCTAAAATACACAGGTCACTTAGTCCACTACTGTTGAATAACAATAGTCAACAAGCAGAGCAACTGGGTGCTCAATACAGATTATATACCAAGCACTGTGCTCCATACCTCATTTGCTTTTGTAGGTATTATGTGTGCATTATTCAGATGAGTTTACAGAGACACAGAAGGGTTAAGTAACTTGCCCTGAGTCACACAGCTGGTAAGTTTGTGCAGCCAAGACTGAAACTCAGATCCTTTTGTCATAGAAATCTGCCCTTCACGCTCTTGATTTGGGGCCCTACCATCAGCTCAGTCTCTGACTTGCTGTGTTACCTTGAGTAAGTTCTTTTCCCTCTTGGAGTCTCAATTTCCTTCTCTGTGATATGCAGGGGTTCAATGCAATGACCTCTATGGACCCTTGGGCTTCTAAATCCCCTGTTCTGGGATCTGGGGAGCAACTGTCCTCGGGTTAGACCTGCCTTAGTTAGTTTAGCGTGACCTGAACAGTGCAAGGCATTCCCCATGTTATAAGCCTAGTTATTGCTCCTGCACTCCAAAGATAGGGCTGTAGAACCTTGGAGAAGAAAGGGTCAGTTGTTTTACGAGTCCTTGCGGGTAGCCAGAGAGAGCAGGGCCTTCGGTGATGGAGAGTGGGTGCAGCAATGGAGGGGACAGTCTGGAGGCAGGAGGAGCTGGCACAGGGACCACAGAGGAGACAACCTCCCAGGCTCCAAGACCATGGTGTCCACAGACTAGGTAGGCTTGGGGACTGCCCATGGGGAGAGCTCTCAGACAGGGACCTGAATGATCACAAGGCAATCAGAGCCACAGGGGAAGGCCTGGCAGGAAGTCCTTTGAGCTCTTGGGCAGGGGCTGCCAGTGGTTCTGATTTGTCATGACCATGCTTTGTGGGCAGCTGGCTTTGTCCAGCCTGGCACCTGCCCTCCCCATTCTACCCCGTGGCTTTAGTCCTGCTCCTGCCACAGGTACTCCCATCCAGTCCACCCCTGACTTCGTGGCTGAAGAAAGGGGATGGCAGTGGGCATATCTGGTAGGGCAGACACCTTGTCAGGCTCCCAGCTGTCACTCTGGGGCCTGCGGCTCTCAGCAGTTTGTTCCCAGGGGAGTCCTCACATTTCCCCACCCTGGTACCCACCCAGTAGCTGCTGCCTGTATGCCACATAGGAGAATCTCTGTGGGGAAATGTCCAGCAGCCAAGGACACAGTGCCAGCCCTGAGCAGGACTTGTGGATCAAGTGGGGAGCCATTGATACCAAAGGGAGTTCTCAGCCCCTCGCTTCTACCGCTTCAAGGCCTGATTGCTGGGAGAGTAGCAGCAATTTAACTGTATTCACCATCCCAGCTTGAGCCCAGGCCTCTTGACAGGCCTGGCCACCCAGATTTGTGCCTGGGCCTGGCTCTGGTCTTTTCCCCACCCCATTCAGACCTATTTTTATAGTGGATGCAAATTAACCCACAGGGACAGGTTCATGGCCAGAAAGAGAGCAAGCATCTGCGTTTCTGGGCCCAGGTGTGCGCAAATGGAGAGCGGCAGGAGGGGCACCACCCCATGTGTGGGTGCAAGGGAGTGTGGAAGGGTACAGGTGTGTGCAGAAGGTGCAGAAGGTGGAGTCTAGCCTCGCGAGGCCCCCTTCTCCTAGGAGTCAGCTTTATCAGAGTCAGCACACACTTCCTCCCAGTACACTTAACCAGGGGAGAAGGGAAGAATGCGTTGTTTACAGTGGCTTCCCCAGGGATTACGGGACCAGGCACAAAGGAAAAGTTGCATTTTCTGGTTTTTGGGGCCCCCCTGCATCTTGATGAAGCATGGGGGAACCCCATCTTTCAAAACCAGACTTTCCACCCATCCAGTGTGTCTTTCCCAGAGATCTGGGCTCTGTGACTCGCTAGATGGAGCACCTAGCGCTACTGGCAGCCCCTGCAGACACAGGGACAGGGAATAGGTGCTGTGTGTCAAGTAAATGGGTCCTGGAGAAGCGAGAGGGGCTCTGGTGAGTTGTTTGGCATTAGGTCTGAGCTTTGTAACACTCCTTGCCCTACTACCAGTTGACGGCTCCAGCTGTGCCCAGAGGCAGTGGCCAGGAGAAGGAAAGATGGAGTGCTGGGTCACAGCCTATTTAGGGAGTGGCCTGCCTGTCCCCACACCCTCACAAACAGCTGGCCATGAAGGCGAGTGGCTGTGATGTTTGGGAGAATCCAAGACACTTGGTCATGGGCACGGGACTGGGTGTCAGACAACCTGGGTTTGGGTTCTTGCCCCCGCACTACTCATTGGTTGTGAGTCTCAACGGTGACAGCCATAGAATGGGATCATTCTTCCTCTCACGCCTCCCTTTTCTGACTAACTCACCCTGGAATTCCCAGGGCCCAGCCCAGTGCTTGGCAAAGATGGGTGCACCTTACTGTGTAAGTGTCACCCCTCTAGAGAAGTGGCCAGGAGCCCTCTGGCTCCTGCACCTTGGGTGGTGTCAGGACACAGCTGGGGTGACGCCTCTGTCCTGTGTTCCAGAGAGCGAGAGGTTGCCCTGCACTGTGAATGTCTGGTGGGGTTACCAGTGAGATGCTGAAGCCCAGCTGCTGGGTGACCATGGGCAAGTTACTGAATGACTCCTGTACCTCAGTGTCCTCATCTGTAAACTCGGCATCTTAATAATACTTATGGCACAGGGCTCTGGTGAGATTTAATGAGACAATCCATGTGAATGCTCAGCACAGTGCCAAGGGCACAGCGCGAACTCTGGGTAATGTCAGATGTCATTATGATTATCACCAGCATCATTACGGAGCCTCGAGTAGCAGGGCACTAGCTTGGTGTGCTGTCACTCTCTTTGAGGGTGGGAGGAAGCCAGGCCTGGCGGCCTGGGGCCCAAGCGTGGCGACTCACCGTGGCGTTGACAGTGAGCTGGTAGCTCTGTGTGGTCTCGTAGTCCAGTTCCTGGATCACGGTGACAATGCCGCGGGCGCTGTCAATGGCAAAGAACTCGGAGGGGGGCTGGAAGGAGTAGAGGACGCTGCCTCCTGCCCCCAGGTCAGGGTCCGTGGCATTCACGATGAAGATGGGCGTCCCCACCGGTGTGTCCTGAGGTGAAGCAAAGCAAATAAAAGGATGAGTGGAGCTCGGAGCAGCTGCCTTCATCAGTGATTGTTCCCCCAAAGCCCATTAACCACATCCCTCCAGCCAACCAGGCCCGCGGCCTTGTCATTTTTATTCTAAGCGGGTTCAGAGGAATTTAAAATGCAGTATCTGTTGTTTTTTTTTTTTCTTTTTTTGATGGCCTCCTGGTGGCTATAACAGCGCTGGTTCCAAAGATGATCTGCTCATCCTGGAGTTCTGGATGAAAGCCTCTCAGTCCCTAAACCCCTCTTTCTTGGCAGCTTGGCTTCTTCTGTCGAGTGCACCCTGGCAGCCCGTCTCAGGCCCTGGGCTGCTCCGGAGGACAGACGTGAGTCTGCGCGTCCAGAGGTCTCAAGGGCAGGGAGCTGCGAGGTGTGTGCTACAGGCATGGGGCAGGGGGCCCTGGGGCCTTTGCCTGGCACCACAAGGTAACCTGCCTCGCCCTGGGGCAGGGCACATGCATGCTATCCCTGGGCCATGGCAGCCTGCTGCCAGAGGACCTACAATGCTTGCTCAAATGTCCCCACGTCCTGGGGGCCTTCTGTGATTCCCCCTGCCATACAGTGTGTACAGACCCCTGTCCCTTCTGACTTGTTAAATGCAACTTCCTCACGGAGGCCTTCCAGACGCCTAAGGCAGGTCCGCCCCCATGATGCTCCCACCCCTGCCACTAGTTACATTCAGGGCTCCACAGGACCCTGGAATTCTTCAGCCCCTACATTTCTCTTCCAACTCCTTGGTCAGTGCACTCCACGGAAGCCATGGTGCCAGGCATACGGCGGAGATTCCATAAACACCATTTATGAAGACATGAAAGAATCTCTACGACAGCACTCAGTCCATTATATTCTGAGTGTCTGTTTGCAGCCTCTGCCTACTGTCAGCTCTCATCACTGCCGTGCCCGCCACAATGCCTGGGAGGTAAGCTGTGCTTGCTAACTGTTGGGTGAGTGAATTTATTCATAATTTAGTGAGCACTGGACA
Source organism: Aselliscus stoliczkanus (assembly GCA_033961575.1). Lineage (NCBI taxonomy): Eukaryota > Metazoa > Chordata > Mammalia > Chiroptera > Hipposideridae > Aselliscus > Aselliscus stoliczkanus. The sequence goes on from CM066729.1 coordinate 135,405,670, forward strand.
CATCGGAGGACAGGCAATCTAATGACAGAGACGAAAAGGTTAAAACAATCTTTGTTCCCACTGACCGAATGATTATGTGCCAGGTCCTGTCAGCTCTGTGACAAGTAGCTTCCTAAATGGTAGCTAGTATTCTGTTTTTGAAAAGGAACCTGAGGTGCAGAGAGGTTAAGTAACGTGCCCAAGTCACACAGCTAGGCCGTGGTAGGCCCTGAATTCAGGTCTAGCCCATGATCTCAAGCTCTAAACACTTCCCTAAAATATTGATGGCGGCTCTTTCCCTAACTGTTCTGTAAGATGCTGAGGTCAGCTGCCAGCCTGGGTGGCACCTCCAAGCTAGGAGTGTGGGACTGGCCTGTAAGCTCCCTGAGGGCAGAGACACAGGATTCCTGGTCCTCTGTGTTCTTTTTACACTGGGACAATGACTGGGGCCCTTCTGACACCTGCGGGCTCTTTTTAAGAAGAGCATCCACACTGCTGCCCCCTCTCCGTGCTGCTGGCCAGGACCTGGGCCCTGGGTCGCTGCCTTGAGCAGTTTCTTTCTTTGGGGACCAGGCTTAGACAAGCAGACAGCCCTTCCCCCGGACTATGTGCATGAGGCAAGGGTGCCCTTGATAAGGCCCCTCGTCGGCTGAAAGGGGCCCCTGGGAACAAAGCTGCATAGCTGCCATTGTTTCTGAGTGTGCTGCTTCCCTCCATCACCAGGCAAGTGTCAGCTCAATGGACAGGTCTCCTCCACACCATCCATGGCGCCCCAGGGCCCCTTTGCATAGAACACAGGCCCTCACACTCTGGCCCTGTCTCCTCCCTCACACTTTATTTCCTGGCAGGTATGGCTTCTTGGCCATTTAGCTAAGATGAGGTGTAGTAGCTGTCCTTATCAGTTAATATTCCCTGGCAGATAGAGCTGTTGGGACTTTTCAAACCCACTAGGCTCCCTCACGCCTCTGGGCTTCTGAGCCTGCTTTTCCTTTGCCAGGTCTGCCCTCCCCAGCCCAGTGGCTTGGAAAACAGATGTTCTCTTTCCCTCTAAAAGAGAATCAAATGTGCAAGGGGGTAGAGTGAACAAGTGCTAGGATTTCAGGAACCGACAGGCTTTGGGTGGAACCCCAGCCTCGCTGTGTCTTTGGGCTAGTTCCTTAATATCTCTGATCCTTAATCCCCTGTCTGGGCAGTGAAGTTAATAATATCTCACAGGGTTAGTGAGAAGAGTACAGGAGCGCATGAGTGTAGACTTCCCAGCACATAATAAATAAGCGCTTAGAAGATGGCAGCTGCAATTTTATTGCCTGAATACCTTCTAGAAGACTGAAGAACACCTTCAAGGGTAGGGCAGGGAGATGTCAGGAAGCACAATGAATTTGGATGATACTGTGCTGGGCATTCCTTGTCTGCACCCCCCGGATCCACTGAGTCCCCGGTTCCGTCCCTGCCTCCCCCACCCGGTCCCTACTACTGGGTGACCTCAGTGGACTATATCCCCAGGTTTCCTTGCTGGCTGGCTACTGCCCATGGGAAGTGCTGGCAGGAGCTCAGAGTTTGGGGAGGAGGCAGGAAGAGAAACTGTTTAGGGTATTACTTCCCTACTCCCTCCAGCTCCAGCCCAGCAGCCCCTGCTCCCTGGCCCCAGCGATCCTCTCGCCATCCCCCTTCAGTCCCAGGGGCATAAGAGTTTCCCACTGCTGCTAGTCTCTGGTACCTCAGTAACTCTTAATGCCCCTTGCCCCACCCACTCCTCTGTAAGTTGTCTCTTCCCTGAAATGCCCTTATTGAAACTGAGATGAACTGTTTCCTGGGGGACCCTGATGAATCCAGGCACTCTGCCAATACATGCCCCCAAGTCACCACATGCAACGCCCAAGACTGAACTCCCCTGACTCAGTGAAGCCAGCCTCCACACTGATATTCCACCTCGGCAGCACTGGCCTTGAGATCTTAAGAGGTTCTCTCTCTGTCCCCCTCTCTCTAGAGCCAACATGCTCACGACATATGACAGCTAGAGTCAGCCCCATGCTCCATAACAAGACATTCCATCGGAGCCCGTGGTTCCCCCCACAAGAGGGATGACGCTGCGATTTCAGAGCAGCCAGCCCCCTGTGAGGCAACTCAGAACACCCCCCTCCACGGGGGTGCCCAGAGGAGAGGGGCGGCTCCCCAAGAACCCTCCCCTTCCTCGGGGAGGAGAGGACAATTCACCTATCCATACGGTATGGTCCGGAGCGAAGGGTCTCTAAGCATCTGAGCAGAGGATTTAAGAGCAAGGTCCCAGAAGACAGTGGAAAAGGAGAAAAAGAAGGGATGGTCTTGGGTCTGACCTTCTTTGTTTTTATGTTTTATGCCATGCAGTGGAAACCCATTTAATTTCTGCATAACTTAGAAAAGGTTTTAAATAGGCCTGGCAAAGAGCCATACATATACTTAGAAGGGACAAGCCATTGGAGAGAAGAGAATGCTGACTTCCTGCATTTCAGGTCCTGGGCGCCATGCTCTGTCAGGGAAACGAGATGGGGGAGGGGGCACTCATGGGCGTGTGTGTACACCAGGGGCTCCTCCGAGCACACAGCTGCTGTTCCATGGAAAGTGCAGATGTGCTCGCAGGTCTATGCAAGCAGATTTCCTCTACGGGGCCAGGTCCTCCTGGGCTCCCAAGTACACCGTGGGCAGTAAAACCTGGTGGCTCAGACAGTAGATTCTAAGTTTGAGTCCCAGCCTTTCCACTGATTGGCTGGAGGTCTCAGACACATGCTGCTAAGCTTACTCTGTTGGCCTCAGTTTCCTCGTGTAAAGGAACATGTAAAAATGGATCTGTTAACAGTACCTACCTCCTAGGGTTGTAAGAAGGATTGTATGAGATAAGGTGTGGAAAAAAAAAGTGTCTCCCTGAGCCAGGCACATGGCAACATTGAGCAATACTCAATAAATGGTCATTACAATTATTATTATTATGGTAATAAAATACCATCACAGGCAGCATGAGATGAGCCCTATTTAAAGGGGGGAGATATTAGAAAATGAAAACAGTCAATCCATCTCTTCATCATGAACTTAGACAAATGGGCATTTTAAAATTCAGAAACAGAACACCTCTATTGATTGGTCATGGTTGCTACAGACAGGGTTGGTCGGGGTGGGAGACACCCTAATGTGGATTTGGACAGCCTGTGAGAGGAAGGTGGGATCTGAAGCAGGGGTGGGAGCGGTGCTTGGAGGCCAAGGAAGCTCCTGAACACAGAAGCCAGACCTGACCATGTACCACCTAGGGATGGCTTGAATGCAGGAGCTGAGAGCAATCCTAGGGATTATCCAGTCCAGCCTCCCCATTTTACAGATGGAAAAAATGAGGGGATGGGCCTTGCTCTAGGTCTCACAGGTGGCTAACAGCAGAGCTGTGACTGGGAATCAGGTGCCTTGACTCATATATAGTACTTTTTTTGCCCCATCTAGAGATGCCAATCACTGCTTCCCAGCTCCCCTTCCTTCCAAGTAAAGATGCCCTTTATACCCACAGTTCTTTTGTGCTCAAGAGGATGGATGGATCTAGGTGGCCATGTTTATACCAAGTGACTTCAGACCCAGGCCACATATGATTGGTTCAGGGATGACCACCTGACTCTAATAGCCCAATCAGATTGGACCTTAGAAGTTAACTCTATGTTCTGCTGAAACCAGAAAAAACGAGATCCTTGCTGTCTGGTTAGGGCTGGTGTGGGCACCAGGACAGGCTGAAAGCCACAGTTATAGGGTGGCAGAGAAGCCATGGTCAGGCAGAGGAAGCCCATCTTCAGTGAGAAGAATGGAGCACAGTGAGGGAGAAAGGCAGAGACAAGGGGCCCTGGGAGCTGCCCTGCCCTGGTCTTCACAGGCCCTGTCTGGACTGCATTTCCTGTTCTTGGCTGTGGTGCTCGGACCTGGTCTGTGCTGTCCTTCCTGTGCCCTCTTTGCTCACACTGGCCTCCGTGGGTCTCGGCTCTTCTCCCCTGACCCCCAAGAATATATTCAGCTCCAGGCAAGGCCCCCTCATTCTTGCAGCCTTGCCCCAGGCTCTTCCTACCCTTGCCTGCTGGGATTTTGCCTCTTATTAAAGAGGTGGACCAAAGAAAGCAAAGCTCTAGGCCACTGCTCCTAGACTGCTGAGGGCACAGGAGGTAATACACGGAAAGAAGAATAAAATGGCCTGGATGAGTGAATGCTGGTTCCCTCTTCTTTTGAAGTCCTAACACTCCTTTTAACATGCAGATTCCCTCAGGTCCTTGCAATGATCATCATGCATGTGGGGGTGGCAGGGGTGGACAGGAGACAACTTGGTTATGGGCTTGACACAATCAGATAGGACAGACCTGGAGAAGAGACGCATCACAGAGCCAGACTGCCCACCTGGAGAGCAGGAGGCCAGGAAGAAGGTACCCCTGTGGTGTCCGGGCTTGGGGTTCGGGGTCTACAGAACTGGGGTCTACAGAAGGTGGGTCTAGGCTGGTGGAGGCAGGGCCAAGGGACCATTTCAGCTGGGGGTGAGGCTGCCCCATTCTAGGGCAACTTCTCCCCACACTTTCACTGTAGAAACTGTCTCTGGGTTCATCTTCTTGCTGGAAAGGAGCAGCTGGTCTTTGGAGGAAAGACCCCATGGGGAATGATTAGCCCACTTCTCTGCTCCAGCTCTGCCTTCATGGCACCCCTTGTCCAATCTCTGCTGGGCGACTTAAATGGAAACCTCCCAAAATGCACCATTCATGCCTCCTGGGGGCCAGGGAGTGTGTAGGCATGATCCCCTGCAAAACCCTTGCACCTGCCTGGCTGTCCCTCTCAGCTAGGGGCCCACTGCTGGCACAGCACAGGCAGGGCAAACCCTTACCGCTTCCAGTTCCCATTTAAGCTCCACGTCACTTCTGATGGACCTGCTGTAAATGGGCCACCCTGTGCAATTCACAGACAAATCAATCTTTTTGCTACTCCTGGGGCGACAAGGGAATAGACTCTGGGAAAGTTCTGCCGTGCAAGGGATCTTGTTCGTTAATAATAATGATAAACAGCGCACTTCTCACATGCAGTGTGAGTTACGTTACACTCCGGGCTTCTACAGAGGTGGCTCCGGGCCCTGGCTGGGATGTGTGGGGGTGTGTGCTGTGCAGTGAGGGAGAAAGAGGGCCCGACAGAGAGAGGCAGAGAGGGAGGGTGGAGAAAACAGAGATGGAGAGGGTGTCAGACAAGGGTGTCAAACAGGAAGGAGAAGGGGAGAGAAGGATGAGGAAGAAGGGAAGGCGACAGGGGGACCAAGGAAAATAGGATGTGATGGTGAAATGGGCAGAACTGGGGGTGGCCAAAGAGGAAATGGGGACAAGGGAGGGAAAGAGCCTGTAAGAAAAAAGAGAGGGAAGGACGTTAAGGAGAAAGTGGCTAACTTAAAGGGGGGAAAAAAAGAGAAATTTCAGAAGCAAAGTTGTGAACCAAGGAAAAGAGGTGTACAAATTTGAGGTGGCAAGAGAAAAGCAGATGGGAGAAAGAAAAGAATGCAGCCACACCCTCTCATCTTCAAAGTGGATTTCCCTCATTAGATGCATTCTGTCCTCTCAGCCAAACCTCAGCAAGGCCCACCACTTCCACCATAGGTGTGATCTCTAAAGGCATTATTAATATTTATGGAATGCTTGCTAGATGCCGCCACAGTCTTTAATATCTTATTATAAAGCCTGTTATAAAATGCATTAGTAATAAATTCCTGACAGATGGAGTTCTGACAAGGTGTGGGTGCCTCTGTGGATCCGAGCTAGGAACAGGCCCTCCTGGAACCCATGAGTGCTGCACAGAGGCTGGGCTGCTGGTCCCTGAGGTGGGTGGGGGAGGGGAGAGAATCAACCCTCCATCAGTCAGCATTTTTACACATCATATCTCATTACTGCCTTTTCCCAGATGGGAGAAATGGAAGCTCAGGGGAACGAAGCAACTTGCCCAAAGTCACATAGCTTGTAAGCGGTGGAATCAGGATTCAAATTCAGCCCACTTCTGTGTCCCCAGACCTCGGGGACCCCAGAAATGAGAGTGGACAGCGGACTCAGGGTCCACAGCTCAAGCATAGCTGATTCAATCACTTCCCTCTACAGAAGAGCTGGGAGTTCCAGGTTGCCTGGATTCGTGAAGAGAGGGTTGATGGGGAGCTTTAGTTCCAAAAAAATTTCAGAAGTAAGAGGGTATCTCAAAATTTCCACTTTCCCTGGGGATCAGGGAATATAATCTCACTGTTACAAAAAGAATTAAAGTCAGAAATAAAGGCCTTTCTGACAAGGGCACCTGGGAAAAAGGGGAGGCAACTTTGGTTTTCACTGTATGCTAAAGCAGGCACCTCTTCACTGGTGACTCTGGAGGGGGGTGCTACTGGGGTGTTTAGGGAGGCTGTTACCTCCAAATGTGAAGTTTTGTGGCATTCCAGCTAAATGGGGGAGGATAAATGGGGTCTATGGAAATGTGGGCTGTACAGTAAAACCTTGGATTGCGAGTAACGTGGCTTGCGAGTGTTCCGCAAGATGAGCAAACATTTCCAATACATTTTAACGTGATAAACAAGTGATGTCTTGCAATATGAGTAGTTTGTTTCTGGAACAAATTAGGCTTGCAAAGCAAGGTATGACTGTACTTCTTTCTTAACTAGACAATTAGGCATGTGTGGGTACCAGCTGAGAACAAGAGTCCAAAGAGAAACAGTGCAGGGAGGAGAACCAGGAGAGGCAGAAGCCCACAACCTGAATGGATGTCTCAGGTGGTCCCGTTCTGGTCAAGGAGAGGGTGCACCTGTGTGTGCACAAACCTACATGTACACACACTTGCTCCAGCACCTCTCTCTGCAGAGGAGTGAGGAAGAGATCACGTCACAATATCTCTTCTCTCAGCCAGTGTCTGCTCTCTCTCGGATGATGTGCACTAGACTCTACAAGGCGCTAGGTCTGCTCTGAGAGTCAAGGCAAGTTGCCAGGTAGAGGTGCCAGCCCTGTGGGCAGAAGAAGCCCCAAAGGGCTGATCCCTGATCCCACATACCCTGACATGGCTCAAGCACTTTCCATGGGCTGTGCTGGCCTCGCCAGCTGTTACACAATCTCCTTGGAGTCAGCTCAGCGCTCTCCCATCCCTCAGTCCCTCCTCCTTCTCAGCCTACAGCTGTGTAACTGCCCATTCAAATCCCAGGGAGACATTCATCAAAGTGCTTACCTAATGCCCCTCCTGACTTTCCAGTGTCCTCACCTGCTGAAGTGATCTCAGGCTTGCCCTTCTCTCTCTTGCCTCCCACCCCTCATCAGTCACCAGAGCCTGTCAACTCTTCCTTCAACATTCCTCATCCTTCCCTTTCTCTTTGCAGGTTACCTTGGCCAACTCTGCAATCCTAGCACTGTCACGTGCACAGAGAAGGCATTCAATAAATGTTTTAACAGAATCAGGATTTCCCATTAAACATGGCAGGTTGAACACATCCATTTATTTCTGTTTTTGTCCCAACCCCTCACCAAATGACATCAAATGTCACCAAATAAGCAATATGGGAATTAAAAATGCACAAATCCATAAGGGCAAAAAGAACAGAAGAGGAGATGACAGCAGATGAGAGACATCAACGAAATCCTGGAAACTGCCATAAGAGGGAGGGTAAAGCCAATAGGCTGGCATCTCAGAACCCTGGAAAAGTTCAGGAACTGGAGACACCAGGTGATACTGAAAACAGGAAGACTGGCTAAGGATCTTTAGGAAAAGTGGTTAGACCCCCAGATGCCTTCCGCAACTCTTAGAGAAGATAGGAAGTTTACTTTCAGGAGGGGCTGAGTTAATTGGGCTCTGAATTCAGCTAGACAAGGCATTGAAAACAGGGAGGCTAAGTGAAAATCTGTATTTCCCCTCCATTCCTATGCCCGATCAGGCCTCTATAGCCAATCAGCCTCCTGAAGTCTGACAGCCAGGCAGGAGATAGGAAAATTGGCCCAATACGAAACACAAATGTTAACATGTTGGAGTTCCCATGAAGAAAGAGCCAGGTCCTCACCCAATCATCACAATGAAGCCCACTAGTTAACAAGCAGCCTCCCTAACACACACAGTGAGCATCCAGGCAGCCAAACGTGAACTCGTTCTCAAATATGAACAAACAATTACGGGTCATTAAATATTTGGCAAGAGTCTCTAATGTGAAAGATGTGGTGGGGTGGGGGGAGATAGTAAAAAGGAATAACAACAATAAGCATTTTAACATCCTTAGAGAGACAAGACATAGTATCTTTGAAATAAAAACATTTCAAGAGAAAGAAAAAAGAGCTACGAGAAATGAAAAAATCCTCCAAGAAGAACTGAAAAATAAAGTTAAAGAAATTTCTCCGAAAGTAGGACAACATTTGAAGAGATGGAAAATGGGGAAGAAAAGTAAGAAAATTAAAGAAGCAATTCAGAAGATCCAACACCCAACTTCCAGAGAGAGGAAACAGCAAATGAAGGGGAAGAAATTAGTGGAGAAGTAAGGTGAGAAGATCTCCCAGATTTGAAAGACATTTCCACATCAAAAAAGACCAATATGTGTTGAGGAGACCCAGAGCATGAAGTTTCAAAACACTAAGTATTTTTCTTTTTTTTTAATCCTAGAGACTTTCAGAGAGAAAACAAAAGACTATGTTCAAAGGATCAGGAATCAAAATGGCATCAAAGTCTTAACAGCAACACTACAGGCTAGAACACAAAGGAGAATGACTTCACATTATGAGGAAACCTAGTTTCATTTTAGAATTTTATACCCAGCCAAACTATCAACAAATACATGTGTAGCATAAACACATTTTTCAAAGTGAAAAAAAAAAAATTCCCATGAACCCTTTCTCTGGAAATTACTGAAGGGTATATTCCACCAAAATGAGGGTGTAAACCAAGAAAAAAAATATGGGATCCATGTAACAGAGGAACTAATACAGAAGAGACAAAGACATTCTCAGAACTCTCAGGGTGACTTCCCTCTTCTACCCCATGCCCACCCACATCAGGCCTCTTTAACCATTCAGCCTCCAGAATAGCAAGCAAGCCGGAGCACAGGCTGATTGAATTGGAGCAAGGTGAATGCTGCCAAGAAAAATACAAACTGAATTTAAAAATTGAGGGTTGGCCGAGTGGTGTGGTGGTTAATCACTGGCTTGGGAAGCCAGCGGTCCCGGTTCAGGTCCCACATATGAGGGCCAGTGACACTGCCCTCAAAAAAAAAAATTGATATAATTTTATTATACTGAGAAAAGGTATTCAATAATGTCTGAATATTCAGGGATGAATAAGTGATAGGTACATAGTACACTAAGCAAACAAACAAAAAAGAGGTGATTATTAGCTCTAGAGAAAACAAAGAAGGAACTGTAATTAAACTCTACGTGGCTCAGCTGTGAATAGTAGTTACATAATCATAATGCACACACTAAATGCTGTTGGAGCTAAAAGGAGAGATATAACTATGTTGGGGGAATGGGTAGAGCACATTAAGTGTGTGTGTGTGTGTGTGTGTGTGTGTGTGACAGAGATGAGGTAGAGGGTGGTGTAAAAGTGCAGCTCTCATTCTTCATAGCCAGAAGTCAACAGATAACATCTAAACCTGAAAAATTTATATGCACATGATTTAGAAATAAAAAAGGTAACTATCAGAAATTGAACAAGGTTCTCTCAGGGTGGGAATCAGAGGTGGGAAAGGGTGAGGCAGGGCACTGCTGTTTTTATTATAAGCCTAGCTTTACTATTTGGCTTTTAAGCTCCTACGTATATAATTTTGATAAAAATGAATATAAAAAATTGGAAAAAAAGTCTCTCTCTATGGCTGGGCCACTGCGGTGGCCTCCCCTTTCAGCCCTGACCCTGTAACTGATCCCAGAAGTCACTGCCCTAAAGCACTGATCTCCCATCTTATTTTCTTCCTCAAACATCATCACCAGCTCCTCTTTTACCTCCAGGGCACAGTCTCCTGGACCTGGGACTTCACCACAGTCTGATCAAAGCTCTCCTCTCTAAAGCCTTCTTTCATTTCTGCCCCCCCGAGACCCTCTGCTTCTGTCAGGCTGTTCCCCATAGCATCCTCCAGAGTGTGGGCCCTCCTTTAGGCCTTTGCTTAGGGTGCTTCTGTCTTCTGCTATTTTCCCTGGAGAGCAGGTGTCACCCAGCATATGGGGTTGATGCTCCCTCCTTCCCCAGAAAAGTCTGTTGGTTCCCCCAGGTTTCTAGGCACACATGTCCGGCTCAGGCTGAGACACCCTCTCCCGCCCCCCACATAGGGGTCCTCGTCTTTACACAGATGACAGTGGGCATGCAAGGCTGGGAGGAGCCTCATAGAAGGACCTCTGGGGACTTCCTTCTCAGGAGCTTGATTTTTAAAGCCAGGTATGATACCCTAGTGTGAAATGGCCCCAGCTCCTTTTTATCCAGAGAATTAAGGAGATCCCAGGCAATTTTTCTCCCTGCCCCCCAATTGCAGCACCCCCACCCCAGCCCAGTAACCTTCCTGTAGAATGAGCGACACCAGAGTTCCAAGATTCCCCCACCCAGTGCCACCTCCCAGGGCTGTCAGGCCCCTGCCTCCCTCCAAGAACCCTCTCTACCCTCTCACTTGCTGACTTGCAGGCGCTGAGGGAGGGGACATGTGTTAGCATAGGACATTGTGCAACTTGGACAGCACACAGCTAGCAGGTCAGCCCAGCTGCTGGCTGAAGGCCACGTACAGAGAGAAGGACACAGGAAGGGCCAAGATGGTGGGCAGCCCCAGTGACCATTCTGGCCTGTTTCCATGACATGATGCTTTCAACACCAGGCAGTCCCACCCGTCTCTCAGGCGCTGGGTTTCCACTCTATGTCACGGGAGGAGTAACCAGAGTGGAGGTATGCATCCAGACCTCAGCTGTTCAGTCTTACCCTGCACCTTTCCCCAACCTAGGAGGTTTGGTTGATTGGCTCTGGGGAGCCTCGCTCTCTCCCTCCCCCAGCAGGAACTTGGAAACCAGCTTCGAAAGATTCATTTGGTGGTGATTATCGCCATGCACATTGGCCTGAATGGAACAAGCCCAGAAACAATTGTCCTGAAATGCTGGGTAACATTCTGGCTCTCCAATACCAATCTGTGTGACTTTGAGCATCAACGCACACAACTGGTTCCTCAGTTTCCTCATCCAGGAAATGGGTATAGCAATCCTTGCACTGCCATCCACCTAGAGCGGCAGGGGAGGTAAGGTAAGCTGATGGTGAAAAAGCACTTTGAAAACTCAAAGGCCAAAACAAAAATCACCACCTTCTACAGAGGTACAACATTCTAAGAGAAAAAACTAGGGCCATCCAGAGATTCCAGGTTCAGGAGGTGACAGGTGTCAAGTGTCACCAGGAAGGTGCTGGAAGTGGAGGAGTCAGTTATCAGAAGCTGTCAAATTCTTTCACCTGTTGATCCCAAACACATTTATGGAGCAAGACAGTAAGAGGCTGTGCTGGCCACAGTCAACATTCCTTATTTTTCCAACAGAAAAATGGTTACGAGCAATTACAAGTGGTTATTTATGGGGAGAAAAACAGACACAGTAAAGGGAGGCTTCAAGGGAGCAAAGGCATCAGGGAATTGTGAGTCTCAGCTCCACCCCTTATTTGCTGTGTGACTACAGAAGTTAGGCAGCCTCTCTGAGCCTTATAGTGACATGGGCATAATATGAAAACTTGCCTCATGGGGTTATTGGAAGGCTACAGGACATAACACATGGTAAGTGCTTAGGGAATAATGGGTGCTCAATAAATCTTAGGCTCTATCATAATGTATGATGTCATGGAATGGGTATAAGTGTCTATAAACCGAAAACTACTTTGCAAATGTCACTTCTGGTGGGGAAGTCTGGAAGGGGAGGGGATATCTCTGAAGTCTGAGGTCCTTGCTCTGCTCTCAGCAGAGATACAAGGCCCGGGTTAGAGGACAGGGTGGGTTGGGCAGGGGAACCCTCCCTACTGAATGCACCCATCATCTTCCCACTGGAGCCAACTCTGGGTGTGCAGCACCTCCAAAGCTCCCTTGAACCCTCTGTGCACAGCTATGCCATGGCTCATAAGTGGGGCTCCATCTCCCAGCCCCCAGATTCATTCCTCTACAGGATGATGAATCGTGTTTACAAAATGAATATGCAAATCTCCTTAGGGCGGGCCTTACATCTATAGGAAGCTGAGACTAATCAATGGATTCTGAATAAGAAGACAACTCAAGCAATACAACTGGTCCTGCTCATCTCTCCTCCCCTGCCCCTTGGGCTCCGTCCACTGGTGCGTCCCTTTGTTCCCAGCCGGGGTGTGAATTCTGAAGGGGTGGATGAAGGTGGCAGCAGAGGCTTGGGCAAGCATGAGTAGTGGGTCAGGGCTGGTGTGGGTTTTTCCTCTTAGATCCCCGATCCCCATGGCTACTGCTGCAAGCCTTTCAGGTGGTGTGACGCAATAAGTGGAACCTGTCACTTGGAGCCTGGAGGCTAACAGGCTAACAGGCTGCACAGGAGCTGAGAAAAAGGGCTTGGTGGGCCCAGGACCCAGGCGGAGAGAGGGCGACTACAGGAACCCACTGGCCCTAGGGGACCTTGGGAAGTGGTTTAAGTATTGATAGGTGAAGAGAGCCTGGAATTGTCATGGCTAAAAAGGACTTTAGACATCACCTAGTCAGTCCAGTGCTTAACTCTCCTGGCTGACCATGAAAAGACCAGCAGACAAAGGAGCTTTTAAACAACAGCAGTGCTGGGGCCCACCAGCCTCTGTGTTTTGAAATTCCCAGAGGAATGTTCATGTGCAGCCAAGGTGGAAAAGCACTGCCCCATCCCGTCACTCTGTTCTATAGATGAGAAAGCTGAGACCCAGAGTGGAGGGGACTTGCCTGAGGCCACACAGATGGTCAATGGTGGCAGACACCCACCTCTGCACGCATTCCCTGACCTCCCCGTCTCTTGTCCTAACAAGGATGGACGGTGACTCTCTGAACACACAGCAGCATGGGGAGGTATAAGGACAACTGGGATGGGACAGAAGACCTTGATCAATGTGATCTCCATGTGGTCCTGGGCAAATCGCAAACCTCTCTGGCCTTCAGGTCCTCGTCTGTCAAATGAAGGGAAACTGACATTATCTTTACATTCCCCTCCTGCCTGCAACGGTATAGACTGTCAGTCTTTCCTGAGGTCTACTCCAAGGCTCTCTTGCTCCAAAGCCAGCCCCTTTGTTTGGAGGCATTCCTCTTTCCCTTTCCCTTTTCCCAGTACCTCATTCTCTTGTTATACACATAACACTCTTATGTGGACAGAACACAGGTTAAAATGTCCCACTGCTGGCGCAGGTGTTGGCTCAGAACTCGGACTCAGTGCACAGCCCCAGTGGGGGTAATAAGCTGAGAAAGGACATTCTGAGAAGAACAAAGGGGACCATGCACCAGGAAGCCAGAGGCCTTGCACCCCTGTGGCTCTGTCTCACCAGCTCTTGAATAGTGCCGATAGGAGGGGTGGACGCTGAGACAGTACAGCCATCCGGACACCTGCCTGCTCCCCTCTTCCACTTCTGTGTGACTTTGGGCAAGGACGCAAGCTCCTGGAGCCTCAGCTTTCTCATTTGTGCCAGGGGGATAAAAACACCAGCCTCCTTTATTTGTAGGTCCTAGATGAAGTGATGATTATGAAACACCCAGGATAGCGTCTCACCCACAGTAATGGTGGCAGCAGCTGCCATCATTGTGACAAACCTCACTATTACCAGGTAATGACAGTCTCGCATCCTCCTGCTTGGGTGGGGATTGTCCAGGGAGATCTAGTCACCCAAGGAGCATACCTGGGGGGAAGGAGGGTGCCCTGCCAAGTTGTTCTTGGGAACTGGCCCATGACAGGGATGTTGAGGGCTCCAAAGGCTGGGATAGAATGGACTGTCTGTTCCCGAGGCTCTGGTGAGGGAGGCCCTCCAAGGGGATTGTGGGGGAAACACGGTGGGAAGTCTAATCCTTTGGTCTATTGTGCCTACTAGGCCCACAGGCTCTACCACTAGCTTTAGGGACAGCCAGAAATCCTGGCATACAGAAACCATGAGAAGCCCACCAGACTGACCCTAACAAAAGATGGAGACACAGAATCCCAGATGCACCCTGCTCAAAGGCTGTCCTAAGGCACCCATGGCCTCCTCTGTTAAGACTGGACTTGACCAAGAAACAAACCAGCCTCCCCTTCCTTAACAAAAGCCAGGGAATTTGCCACACACCCCCTAGGTGGTTCAAGTTGATAACCAACCCAGTCAGGAAGTTCAAGGATCTCTCCAAGCCCCTCAGGAATTATGAATGTGCAGGCCAATTTCTACTGAGAAACAAGAGTCATCCCCACCCCTCCTCCTCCTGGCCCTGGGGTGCCCAGTGAAGGGCTAGGCACCTCCTAGGGGGCACACCGGCCTTCCCCCAGGAAGTAAGAGAGACCTGGTTACGAATTGCAAATGATTTTCATTAAGCAGGGTGCTAATACCATGAATTACAAATGAAACCCAGATGAAGAGGACCCTGGCAGCCTTACCTCTGTTTGATATTAATTGGGCGACACTTTGTTTTAATGGTACATTAATTAATGCGGAATTTCAACGGAAGTCCGCGTGACACTCACATTAATACAAATGAATTCATTACCGTCGGTGTTATTACAAGAAATGACAAATAAATCTGTAACAGTGGGACCCTTCAAATAATAATCACGAATCATTAGGTTTGCCGCTCGTTTGTACTGTAGCTTGCAAATATGTGTATATGTTTTCTGCTGTGAGTGTGTCTTTGCCTTTTGGCTGGGGGAGGCAGCTAGGGGTGGGCGGGGGAAGTGGGGAACTGGCTGGGTGGTAATGGAAGGTGAGGCCTTTTCCAGGCGTTTCTGTATCTGCTTTTCCTCCCTTTCTTCCTCCTACCTCAACCCCTGGAGAATCCTTCTTTCCCCAGAACCCTCCCCCAGGCTTAGTGACCCCCTGTCAAGAGTGGGATTGGGGTTGCCACCCCCCCAAATCCAGCATGCCCTGTGCGCAATTTCTGTCCCTGAGGATGAGGTAGTGGGGGAAGGAATGAGAGAAGCAGAGGCTCTGGGGTGGAGCTTGGCCATTTGTTCTTAAGAGGTTTCCCACATCAGACTGGTCTTCAGGTTTCACTCCAAGCCTCAGAAGGCCTGGGGACAGCATTCAAATGTCCAATGACCAGCACTGAACGAGGAGTTTTTTCCATTTTCTCCACGTCACTCCTCACCACAGTCCCAGAGGCTTCGTCCCATTGTAAAGAGCAGGAAACAGGTTTAAAGAGCTCGAACTTATCCACAGCCCAGCGAGGAAGGGCCAAACTTACGATGCAGCTCTGCCTTACTCCAAAGCTCCCACTACACCAGCTCTTTCCAGGGAGACACTGCCACCTGCCCAGGATGGGTCAGTATTCTGGTGGAGGCAAGATCTAGCCTGGCTAAATCTGGCAGGTCAGTCCCGACTCCCGAAGCCACTGCTTCATGCTATCATCTCACACAGGCAAGAAAGGGACCCCAACGAGATGGGTCTATAGCTATCACCCTGGTTGTTTCTCACACCTTCTCACTTCCTTGAAGTTGAGGTCAAAACCATTTTTGCTTCTAAAGGGCCATAAGCAAGGCCTCAGGAGAAAAGTGTCAGGTCGTCTGGATGAGTCGGGGTGGGGGGTGGCGGTTAGGCCTGCAAATCATTGGCACGCAGGCTGCCTCTCCGCAGCTCTGCACTCAGGGCAGACAGTGCTGAGTGATCCCCAGGCTCAGCCTCAGGATTCCCAGCCCAGCGCTCGACAGAGCCTCGATCAATCGATTGGAATTGGCATGTGATTTGAATACTGCTTGCTATCCTTGTTTTATAGCAGCTTTCCCTGGAGGACTTTAAAATAGCATCCAGTTTCCTCTGATGGGGAAGCCTAAGAACAGTTCCGTTTGGTAGCTGAGAGACTGGTTAAATGGCCTCCCTGGGTTCTTCCAACCTGGGGACTCTAGAACTCCATGAATCATTTGCTTCCTCACCTTCTATCTGAATCAATCAGCCAGTCTTATCTCCACATACAACAGCTTTCTGACCTTTACTGACAGGTGAAGCAAAATGCAAGCCAAATCCAGCTCTTCCCACCCTTCTCACTTTGCCAATGTGGCTAAACTCTGCTGGCCCCTGCCCTATTACCTGCCCTCTACCCTGGCCCCAGGGGTGCTGCCTTACAGAGGTTAATACCACTTGGCTATCAGATGCTGTTTCAGAGGCCAGATCCTGGCTGACTGGCACACAGCCCACAGTGTGGTATTGGGGGGGGGGGTGTGTGTTGGGGGTGGTGTTCCAGCCCCATCTCCTGCTTACATTCTCCCCCATTCACACTGGTACTGAATGAACCAATTAATCACCTAAGATTGTTAACTGTACTAATTATGCTCGCTCTTGAACTTGTGGAACAATTATTTACTGTCTCTGTCTCACAAGCTATCAATTATGGTGATTGCAGGCAGGCTGTCACATCTACCCAGCCAAGACGGAGGAGACCTAGCCAGGCTCAGAGCTGGTTTCCCAAGAACTCTCAGAGAGCTTTGTCTGAGCTGAGGCTACACCCAACACATGAGGCACATGCAGCAGTTTCTTCATGGGGCCAGGCTTTGCAATCTAATAAGGGGCAGCTCAAGGCCAGTCTTAAAAGTCTTTTATTATAATTATACAAGAGTTGTTCCCTTGTTCCTAAAAAGATGAAATGACAACCACTGAGTAATTCCCTGGGCACTATACTACTTCCTTCTTCCTGTGTCTCTGTGAATTTGTACACAGTACCCTCCCTGGCCAGGTTTGGCATCCTCCCCAACCCCCAACCCTGGAGCTGTCCGAGGAGGCTACGAGAGTGCACATTAGATTACATTTTCCTCTGGTTCCCCAAGTTTGGGGCTCTGTATTGCCTCTTCCCAGCCCACCTCAATGCTGGTCCCAAATTCCACTTCCCCTATTTCCTGATGCCCCTGCTTGGAAGAGACTTGGAGCTTCTGACCAAGATCTTTGCTAACTTTTGAAGGAAGACGAGGAAGACAGAAGAAGCTGTGAGGCGCTGTCCATCCCATATGAACCTTGAGAAACTCCTGTTGTCCAAGGCCACTGGACTTCAGAACACAAACCCACAGGCCATCACCCTTCCCCCTCCCCCACCGAGATGCTCTCCCCTCTCTGCCCTGCACCAGTTCCCTCCGCTGCACACCCCTCCTCCAGGGTGACAGTGTGTGATGTGAGGCGCATGTGGCTGTCGGGTAAACATGCATTTTTTCAGGCAAACAGCAGGCCTCAGCAGGCTGTGGCTCCTGTCCCCTGGGCCCCCTCCCCCATCCCAGCCCTCCTGCCGCCCACAGTGCTCGTTTCCAAACGTCAGGGCAAAAAGCACTTAAGAGCCCACTGCTGAGCCCAAATCTATTCCAGTTCAGAGAAATGCACTCCGTCCGTCACCGTGCAGCTGACAGGCTCCAGGCAGGCTCAGGCACGGTGGCCAGCCTCTGACTGACCCCACCCCACTGGGCCACTCTTCTGGCTCGTGTTATTGGCAGCATTCAGCCATGCCAAGCGGCTTCTTAACCTTGGCCGCAGCAGTGCTGAGAGACCCCCAAACTCCAAGCAGGCCTCTCTGGGCTCTGAACAAGCCAGTGCCCACTTTATACCCCCACATGACCGTCACAACGACGTTTAGACTCAACTCTCCAAGAACCACCTCTAAATGTCCCCTGGAAACTGGGTCTCTGGCTCTGTGAATGGCGATATGTTCCCTCTGCCTTGAGTTGCTAAGCCAGAAACCAGAGTCCTCCTTGCAACTTCTCCCAAACATCATTCTGCTGCTCTCCCTTCCTGCCCACCTCCAGCTCTCACCTGGACCACAATAGTGCCTGCTAACTGGCCCCTGCAGTGTAGACTCCCCCAGCAGCGGGGTATGAACTCTTTAAAACACGCATCTGATGTACTATCACAACCCTGTCCCCTGTGCTCCCATAACTGCCTAGTAGCTTCCTGATGACCTTAAGATAAATATCAGAGAATCCCCCCCCCATGGCCCAGCGTGGGCTGGCCCTGCTCGGTATGCAGCGCCTCCCATGGGCGCCCCTGCCACTCTGGCCTTCTTTCACCTCCTCAGGTGAGCTAGGCGCCTCTCTGCCTGGGAGCCTGTGCCCGTGCTATCCAGCCACCGGAATTCTTTTCTCATATTCATCCCCAGTTAATTCCTCCTCTGCCTTCACATCTCAACCAAGTCCCATTTCCGCTAGAGCTGTCGGCGGCCCTCAGTCTGGGTCATGCCTTTGGCGATATCTGCTCAGAGCCCCCTGGAATTTTCCTGGGGGCTCCAATCTCACTTTGTAATTATGGGACTCCTCCATTGTTATCTGTTCCCCCGCTAGACTGTAAGCCCTTTGAGGGCAGGAGCCACTTGCACTTCTGCTCACCACTGGGCTCCCAGGCCCCGGCATGTGGCTGGTACTGAATAAATACTTGTTAAATGAATGATATCCTGGGCTCCACCTTTCGTGACACACTCCTCATTCTCCAATCTGGTGAGATAGTTGGGAAATGCCAGCTCCAGAATTTCTCCGTTTCACTCATTCAACAAATGTGGACCGAGCATCTCCCATGTTCTACACTCTCCTAGATGGTGAAGGTACTCTGACAGGTATCCTCTGGGGCACACACCATTCAGGGAGTCTGAGGGCATCAGAGACGGGCAGATGCCGAACCTGAGTTCTGGCTCCTAGCTCCACCGTCACCTGCATCTGGTACCTGCTGGTCTTTGCTCATGCTGCTTTCCTGCCTAAAACCTTCTTCTTCATGTATTCATTCATCCAACAAATAATTATTGAGTACCGTATTTTTCTGTGTATAATGCGCACTTTTTTGGCCCAAATTTGTGAGGGAAAAATAAGGTTGCGCATTATACATGGGTAGTACTAATTCAGTATCTATATAAATGTTTTTAATTTTTTATTTATGCTTATGAGTTAAAAGTGTCATTCTAGAAACCCATAGTGATATCTGTATGCAAAACAATACCCCAGAACGGGATAATCGGTTTTGTTGAACTTATGATGAACTTGCAACAATGAAGAGTTCTTGGCCTTCTACGTACAACACGTAAATATCATAAATTTGTTACCAGTACATAAAATTTCTTGTACCTTGTATCTTTCCTTGTGTTTGTAATTATTTGTTACATAAAATTTCTTGTACCATAATATGTTAAAAAAATAAATGCTAAAATTCCTTTATAATACATACAAGTACCTAAATACAAACAAATAAAAATTTGACTTAAAATGAAAGATTTTTTTTTCCCTGAAACTTTGGGCCAAAAACATGGGTACACATTATACACGGCAAAATACGGTACTTAATAAGTATGAAGCAGTGTTATAGGTGCCGGGAACACACTGGCAAACTTCTACACAGTTTCAATCTCACCTTTGTTATCACCTCCTCTAGGAAATCTTCCCTAATTCCTGAACCTGGTTGGTGGCCATCCTACAGGCTGCCAGAGTCCCCTCCCTTTACTGCTTTGCATAAAAATCCTATGACTGTCTTGCTTACCATAGTACCCCCAGTACAATTGTAGCCCTTTGCCTAGCACATAGCAGCCCTTCGATACAAGCTCTAAAGGTAAAGGAGGAGACATTCTGGACCAACATGCATTTGGCTGCAATAAGCTTGGAGAAGGGGCATTTGTGAGACTGCCATGGCGACAGTGAAGAGGAGGAGGAGGTGACTTTGAGATAAGACATCCACGGGGGATGTAAGTTGGAAAAGTGGGATTTCCCTGCCCTGCATCTGGGAGCACCGTGGCCATCAAGGTCAGAGGGGAAACGAGGCGGCAGGGCCAGAAGTGCCCTGGCTAGCTTGGACACCCCAGTAATACAGGACCCCAAATTCCTCTGCTGTTTGGCTCTGGAGTGTCCCTCAGGAGTCTGCACCTCTCCAGGTGCCCTCATGCAATGTTTGCACTCTGGGGGGGGTGTGGGGAGGTCTCAGCAATCACTCTGCCCTCTGCCTAGAGAGCTGCCAGCCCGAAAGAGTGTGTGCTTCACTCTCTCAAGGTCTCTGCTTAAATGTCCTCAGGGACGCCTTCCCTGGCCGGGAATCCTCAGCTGCTTTACTTTTCTTCATGACCCTTGTCACCAAGAGACACAGATTTGTGTGCTGGTTTGCTCCTCTCCCCCCGTAGATGAAAGCTGCCAACGGCTCTGAGAACAGTACCTGACACACAGTAAGCCCTCAAGAACTATTTCTTGAATGAATGAATGAACAAATGAATGAATGAATGAACGAACAAACAAATAGGAAGACGATGTGTGGCATCGAACTCTTACCAGGCTGAAAGTTCCGACTGCATAGAGAATAAACACCAGGCCCCCCGCCCCCAGACTGTGGAACAAACCACCTGCAGTCCTTGCCCAGCAGACACAATGAGTATTCACTGATAACAACCTAGGATAGCTGAAGGTGTGAACTGCCTCAAAGGCATATCTAATGAAACATAAGGGTAGATAAGACCACCCTAATGGGTTTCTCTCCTGGCCGCTGACCTCTCTGTCAGGGACAGCTGCTCCATCAACCCGCTCCCTGTCACTCCTCCCTCCCCTGCTGGCAGCTGTTTTTTCACGATAGGAAACTACAGCTGGCCAGCGAGGGAGCACCCATACCGCTTCAGTCCTACCTCTCCACTCTGCAGCCCTCTTCTCCTTTTAATAGGAACTAAAGAGATTAAATCATCAATTGCCAGGGAAGGCTGAGGTAAGAAGGGCTGTCTCAAGCTATTGCCTCTGGTGCTTTGGGGCTAACGGCTCTGTTTAGTGGCTGGAGTCTCCCCCAAAACAGTAACTTACAAGGCAGATGTGGCTCATTCTCTGCCACTGCTGTGGCGAGAGGGGTTAGTCTTGACCCTGGCTCCAGGCTGACCACAGGTCTCATGCTGCACCAGTCATAAATGGATACCAGATCCTAGCTACAAGCCACCCCCGAACCTCTAAATCTAACCATAAAATGACTCCGAAATTATGAAGAAATTGGAACATCATTTGATGGGCTGGTCAAAAAGTCCACTTAAAATGATATGACTCCCTTTGAAGTGAGTTAGAAAAAGTAGCACGACCTTCCCCCGACAGCTACGGCCAACGTTCTCCGCCTTCGTGGGTTTCTCTGTGGCGTGGCAGACCATGACTTCATGCCGGAACGTGGGTAGGGTGTTGGGGGCCATGCTTCCCAGGGGCATCGTGCCCCTGGGTCTGCAGTGGGTATGCCATTTCACTCCTTTGTGTGGTCGCTAACCAGTTAACCTCTCTGGCAGCACTCCCACCTGGACAGCCAGAACGCAGAGGGAGTGGGAGCAGGACGTGGGGCAAGCTCTGCTCACAGGGTCCTGATTGCCCAGCCCTCCAGCTCTGAGCCTCTGCACTCCCTCACTCTACCCTCCTGTTGGTGGAGCTGGGGGTGATTGGAACCCCTCCTGCTAGGGGCTGATTAGGCCTGATTTCACCAGCCTGCTCCCACCTCTGGAACCTTCCCCTGTTATTAAAGTTGTTTTCAGTCCGCTCTCTCGGTCCGCTGGATGAGGTGAGTCTATTCTATCTGATTTCTCCCCCCACCTCCCTTTTTTCCTCTCCTCTCATCCACCCTGCCTGTGTCTATGGCAGCCATGCAGACAGGAGTTCAGTAAAAACCAGGAAAAATAACTTCTAACCTTAGAATAAAAATAGCTATAATAAAGCCAGGTGAATAATAAAAGCTTCATCTAATGTAACTTTGATTAAAAGCTGAGACCTGCCTCCTCATCCAACCCCTACCTCAGAAAGGCGGTGAGGCTGGCCCTTTAAAGCAGGAAATGGCTGTAGGGACAGAAACTGCAGCCTGCTCTCGCCTCTAATTTACTTTTTCTCACCCTTTGTTTCTTTTTCTCAGCTCTCTAAGAGGTCCAAGTATCACATCTTCACTCAGCCCTCCAGTACTCAGCAACTTTGGAAGAACCGAGTCACCCAGAAGCTACAGCACCCAGCAGCCCTGGGATGATCCTGTCCCCAGCTGGGTAAGGGCAGCTGATAATAGGATGCTGCGAGGTCCGGTTCCACTCTGGCTGCCAAACTCCCAGAGGACCTGAGGGTAATTCGAGTTCTCCTTTGGGCCTCTAGTTTCCCATCTGTCAAATGGGAAGAGAGAACGTTCTCCCTTGCCAGAATGGTCAGGAGAAGGGCCAGGATTTGTGGTAAAATTCAGGTTACTAATTGAAAAAAAGATGGTGGTTTTCCATCCTATTTGCTCACATTGTTATATCCAGAATCATCTATGAGGAACTGGGCATTTCTACAGGAAATCACCAGGATGTATTCACCCAGCATGGGCAGTGTCAGGTGTATATGGACCCTAATAAGCATGCAGTTGGCCAGTCACCCCCAAAGGCTGGACCCTGGAGAAGTCATTGTCAGTATCCATCCTACCACCTTAGTGCTTTGACAGTTAGGATAAGGAGAGAGGAGAGCTGTGCCTGGGTCCCACCCCCAAGCCCACCATGGCAACAACATTTCTTCCAGGGCTCTTTGGATGACAGAGCTCTCCAGGGCAGAAGGCACAGAGGATGACAAGCTCTGGGTCACGCTGGGCTGCAGAGGTGAGAGCCCTATCCCAGGCACCAGGGGCCTGGGCCCCCACCTAACCCCCTGTGCACTTGGGGCCTTGGTAGCTTTCCCTGCTGAATGAGATTGCTGGAGGAGGGGCAGTCCCTGAGTCTGTGTACCCAGGCTGTCCTAGGAATCTCTGGGTAGGCATGATTCCACAAGCACACAGTCTGCATACTCACCAACCCCATTTTCCAGTGACGCCCCCTGCACTCCAAAACCAAGGGGCCACTAGGCCCACGAAAACCCTCAGGTCTACAGAAGCCCCTCCAAGCCACCACAGAAAGAGGCTCCCTCCCCAGAGTCACTGGCATCCTCAAAGAAACTGAACTTATCAAAACCAGCTCTTCCTGCACTTTTGCCTGAGGGAGTGATGAGAGCTGAAGTGTGGCAGCTTAGAGCCCTGCCCAGCGGTCAGACAGGGGGTGGTTCGGTTTCATTCACCATCCCAGCCTTCTCTCACTCAGGGCACCATCTGTGTGTGGAGCAGGAGCCGGGTGCTTTTCAATTTCACGCCAGGTGTCAGTGGTCAGGCCTTGGCTGGCCTTATCTCCTCGACCTCCTGCCCAGGTGGGTGCCTACAGAGCTCATCCTCCCTGCAAAGCCCCGAGAAAGGTTGCTCCAGGGATAAGGCCTGTGAACAAAGGGGGCCCTGGAGAGCTGCAGTCTGCTGGACTTTGAGTCCCACTGTGGAGGGTGCAGGGGGTGGGGGAGAGGGGGCAGGCTTATGACTAAAAATTACCAAGCACATTAAGATCCCCAAAACAGAGGAACAAGGCCTGAAAAATCACAGTCACAAATTAATCATTCTTAGAGCAGGAGGAACCTTAGGGACTATGTCATCCGCTATTCCACCCTTCACCCATTTTCCATATGGGAAACTGAGGCTCTGAGAAAGGCAATAACTTGCCCAAGGTCACACAGAGCTGACAGAGCTGAGAGCCAGCCTCAGGCCGTGGTGCCCAGGTCCGCACTGTGAATCACTAAGCTTTGCCACCTCTCAATCCACGAGTCTTTATATGCCGAGAGATCCCTCCTTACAACGAGCCCTAACCCTTTATGTGGCCAAGATGCTTCTTCTCAGAACCTCGGTTTCCTCACCTGGAAAATGGGGAGAGGAGGAGGAGTGAGTAAAAAATCCTTACAGCCTTTTTCGATGTAAATCAGGGTCCGATAATGATAGCCTACAGGCCCAAACTGGCCCGCTGCCTATTTTTGTACAGTCTGCCAGGGAAGAAGGGTCGTTACGTTCTTCAGTGTTTGGGGAAAAAAAATCAAAAGAAGAATAATATTTCGTGAGGCATGAAAATGACATAAAATTCAAATTTCAGAGCTCATAAAGTCATGGTGGAACACAGCCATGCTCAAGCGTTTCTGTGTCATCTATGGTGGCTTTTTCGCCACAGCGAAGCTGAGATGTTGCCACCGAGACCGTACGGTCTGCAAAGCCTGAAATATTTACCATAGGCTCTTCCCAGAGCCTGTATGCCAAGCACTGATGTAAAAGGCTAAACAGGGCCTGGGCTCTGAACCCATGGAATAGCCAGAGGTGGGAATGCTCAGGGAGGAAGCTTGATGGAGCAACTCCTGCTGGGAGCCCTCTCCCGCAGGTACATGAGAGCGAGTCGCACAAATGCTAGGCCACACCACATGCACACGCTTGGGGCCTCTTCCATGTCTAGAGCGCAGATGTTTCCTCCCTGCAGCAAATGCCCTGGGGACCTGCCTCCCACCGGCCCTCCAGCCCACAGCCAGGCCCCAAGCCTGCCTTCCCAAAGTTTCCACTCTTGCCAACTTCCTGGGGCTCTCATTGGTCCTTGGGCTCTCTGCCCCGCTGGACCCGGCTTGAGTGTCTTGTCAATAAGCGGGTGGCCCCATGGCTGGTGCGGGGGCTGGGAAGAGAGGAATCAGAGCGGGTAATTGCTGTGTGAAAATGACAGCACAGCGATTTATCCACCCCAAACTGGGCCTCGGCATACCAAGAGGCTGCTGGCAGCTAGGAATCAATACCGCCCCAGAGGAGAGATTATTAGGGAGAAAAGGGGGTTTGAAAGATCCATACGAGTCTGATGACTATCTATTTCCAAGAGGGCCAGCAGCTGCATGAGAATCATGTGTAGGGGGAGCAGAGCTCTGGCTGCGTGCACGAGGGGAGGCTTGGCTTGGCGGCAGAGCTGGGGGTCCTACCCTTAGCCTCCTCCTGACCACCAGAGGGATGGAGTTGGGTGAGGCTTTCTTGCAAGGAACCTGTGGTTCCAAGAGCCAGGCATTGGGGTCATGAGGGGGACCATCCACTCCAAGTATGCTCCTGACCCAGACAGCAAGGAGGCAGGCTTGTCCCAGGCCCAGCAACAGCCTGATCTGCTGTGTCATCCTGGGCAAACCCTTCCCATCAGGGCCTGAGATAGCCCAGCCCCAATGAGGCCCAAGGTCAAGGCAAGTCACCTGGGAATTTGAGATTAGCATAGAGCTGGGAGGCTGGGAATTCTTGGGCTGGGACCCTAGTCAGCACAAGTTGGCCAAGGTAGGGGGGACACTCCTTCCTGAAAGGTCCTTTCTGGCCCCAGCTCAGGGCCTTCCTCTCCTTTCTCTGTTCTAAGGATGTAGGGAAGGGGTGAACTGGGGTAATCCTGACCCAGTCTCTGGGGGGAATCCTAGGGGTACTTGAGACCCTATCGAATCATTGCCCACAGCATGTGTGTGGTTTGTGCAGGGGGATCACTCCTCTGTCAATCCTGGAGGGCCTGCAGCTATGAGCCTGGGAGGCTGGGGTGGGCAGGACCCCTGTCAAGTGACTGGCCCGCACAGGTGCAGCCCACAGGCTGCCCAGCTGCTCAGCACCACCGCACTGAATCATCCAGTCAGGCTGAGCTTGCCAAGTGCAGTGTAGGTTACAGGGAGGACAAGGAGCTGCTTTCTGCCCCAGGGTTTGGGCTGATTAAGGGGTGGGTTCCCAGTGCAAGCCCAGGAGGGCTGTGGACTCTGGTCTGCTTTGGGGGTATGGAGACAGGAGGGAGACCACACCTCCTGGTCAGTTAACATCTGAGACAGGTGAGCTCAGGGCCTGTAGCAGAAATCCCTGGTCTGCCCAGGGGGAGGGGGAGGTTCCCTCCTCAGAACCCCAGGGGGTTCCTATTAAAAAGGGAGGCCCTGACTCCCAGCCAGGATCCAGGCAGCAAAGAAAAGGTTATGAAGCCAACCTGCTCCCTCCCAGCTGTGTCACCAATGAGCACACTGTTTAACAGTTAGAAGGCAAATATATACAGCCTGTCCCCAAGGAGAGAAAAGGGAAGATGAGGGGAGGGGGGCGCATGTCAGGAGAGGGAGAAAAGGAGAGGAACAGAGAGACCAAAAGATTCAGAGAAAGGAATACATGGGGGGAAGGGGGGAAAGAGTAAAGGAGAGAGACACCAAGAGAGACAGACTGGGGGAGGAAAGAACAGAAAGGACAGGACCGAGAGAGGAGGCGGGGAGTGAGAAGGGACCTGAGCACGAGTTCCGGAGTAGGTGAGAGGCTAGGTGTGTCGTGCAGCCCTCAGGAGACAGCACGAACAAATCGGGTTTTGAAATGAGAGACAAAAGGAGCTGTTATGGCTTCAGCTTTGCATCGTTTAGTAACATCAGGCTTGACATGTGTCTAACAAACAAAGCTACAAGCAGGGAAAGAAAGACAGTGCAAAGAGAAAGGCAAAAGAACAGAGGGATCCTGGGATGGTGGCCATCCCCTGGCTCTGAGCAGTGAGCTGACACTCCTGGTTTTTATTCTGAGGAGTTGATTTCCTGCTCGAAGGAGCCAGGAGCCAGGAAGTGTCAGCCTACAGGTAGGGCAGGCACGAGAGGAGTCGGTCCTGGCTTGGGGAGCACCGTACACCAAGGTGCTCACTTTGGGTTCCTGGCTCTGCTGCCCAGGGGAGGAGACCAGGGGGTGTGGGAGGATGGGTCTAGATCTTGGCTATCTGAAGGGCACTGTCACCTGCTGACTTGCCAGCTGGGGAGACAGAAGTAGGGAGTGGTGTGTGGGTGAGGGACAGGGAGTAGGGCGAGTCCCCCCACCTCCCTCTCCTGGGGCTCATATCTGAACTTGAAGTTGGGCGGGGGGAGCACTGGAACTTTGTTTTGTTTTTTTAGAAGTAGTTGCCCTGACTTTGTGACTTACAGTTTTGTTTTGTTTTTTAAAGATTTTATTGGGGAGTTGTTCTTCAATCTTCATTGTGGAGGGTGCCAGTCGCCATCTGGCTTCCCATTCGCAGCTTGTGGCCTCTAAGCTCAAGGTGCTGTGTTCAATCTTAGTTGCGGTTGGGCGTAGCCACCATCCTATGCGGGAGTCGAACCAACAGCCTTATTGTTAAGATCGCACACTCTATCCTCTGAGCCATCCGGGCGGCAGCTCAGCTCAAGGTGCCGAGTTCAATCTTTAGTTGCAGTTTGGGTGTAGCCCACCATTGAACAGGCAATCTTGTTGTTATACTAGCTGAGCCATCCTGCCACCTGTTGGCAACTCAGTGACAACTCAGCTCAGGCGCAGCGTTCACTGGCCCATGTGGGAATCAAACCTGCGGCCCTGTTGTTCAGAGCTCGCGCTCTAAGCCAACTCTTAACCAAATGAGCCACTCGGCCGGCCCAGCACTGGAACTCTTTAGGTTACCAGGAGATGGGCAGAAACAGTCTCCTAGCGTGGAAATCCAATGAGGACAGCAGTGACAGAGCCCGGGCTCTTGCTTTCTGATGGTCACATGTCTCCTGATTTCCGATCCTTTCCCTTTACCATGTGAACTCAGCAAATTGTCCCCTCCAGCCTCAGTTTCCTGGTCTGCACTGTACAGGAAGAACCCCTGCCCTGCCAATCTCACAAGGTTTTGGGGAGGGTTTAATAGAGCAGGGCATACAAAAGCACCTAGTACACTTTCATAATCCAAATGCGCTCATTTAAAGAAAATACCAACAGTTATGATGGACTGCTAACTCCTGGGAGTTTATCGCATGGTATATATCCACCAAGAAGGCAGTTCTTATAGCTGCCTGTCATTTGCCAGAATATATTCGCCTTGGCATCAGACAGCCTTGATGCACTTGACTTCTATGTTGGTTTCCTAAAATCAGATTAATCTGAGGAATAGGAAAAAAAAATTTGTTGGACACGACAGAGGAGCAGGAAATGGTTTTTTGGAGGGTGGAGGTGGCTGCGGTTCCACCAATCATGGGCCCCAAAACAAGTCATGTATTTTGAGAGGCCTCAGTTTCCCCAAATGTCAAGAGAGGGCTCTTGAAAGACCTCCAGAAAGGCCCTCTGACAGTCAAGGCCCTGGAATTCTGGGAGGCTGATGGTGGTCAGACTGTGAGCCAAGAAAACAGCTAGGTGCCAGAATGACATAGTCCCTTATTGTCACAGCTCCTGGTAGGACCTGGTGGCAAGTTATTAATACATGCTAGAGGGTATGAGAAGTTCACGGCTTTGGGGTACATCCCTTTCTCAGCTGCTCCTTTCTCCATAAGCAGCATGATCTATGAAGGCCTCATGGGGGAGGGGATTGGCAGACTTATTTATCTTTTCCCTTGCCTGCTATATAATATTGGCCCTGACTTTGGGTCTCAGTTACTCCTCTCTGTAGAAAAGACCCAATGATGTGGAGGCTGCTGGATCATACTCAAGAGGGTCGTGGGAGAGATTCACCAACACGTTTACTGGGCACCTACTTTGTAGGGTGTGTGCGGGGGAACCACAGGTTGGAATCCCAGGTCTGCCCTACCCCGGCTGAGTGAATTCAAGTAGTTATTTCAGTTTTCCTTGGTCTCGGTCTCATTTGTGAAATAAAATAACACCATCATCTCAGAAGAGCCTCAAAGAGGAGATGATGTTTGAAATCAGTCACAGCACTAGTCCGCAGTAAGGGCTCCTCATATGGCTGCTCACACTGTCAGTTTGGGGCCCTGGGATGAAACTAGATCAATGGCTTATATGGCAGTCAGCTGGGTCTTTTGGGGGGTGAGCAGGGGAGACAGAAAGCCAGACTGATGGAATGGGCAGGAAGCGGAAACAAGCCTGAGGCACACAGAGAGTTCATTCATTATTAGGTTCCTCCGGGGCATGCAAAGTGAGAAGAGACTGGGATGCCGAAATTACCTTGATAAACACTCAGTTTTTTAAGGAAATATAAAAAGCCACTTGGAAGTCGCAAAGCTATTACTGTCTGTATTGTCCTTGGCATCACAAGAAAAATCCTTTGGATGAATGTATTTTTGTGACTTTTTTTTTTGGGGGGGAGGGGAGTTTGGGTGACATTCTGCTAGCTAACGAAAATGCAAATGGGATGGTTCCCCCTCCTCACTGCGCCCTCTGTCAGGCTCCTGGTGGATCCACTCTGCTGTGTTTATTACTACTAATGACTTTCTCGTTACGATTTGACTCTGAAACATAACCGATGATTCTCGAGAAATCCCATTATTTCCACACATTATTCAGTCAGAGAATCGAGCTGCTCTTCTGCTTAGGGAGTAGGGGCTGCTGGTCCCACAGGGTGGCCCTTGGTCCCAACCCCAGGCCCTCAGCTGTGGACCGTGGAAGTTGTGAAGATGGGACGGAGGGTGGGGAGCAGTAGAGCGATTAGCACTAGCTTCTGCAATGGTTCTGTCAAATGCGTGGTGTCAAAGGAACATGGAGCCTTCAAAAGCAGTCTTGCAAACAAATACCCAAATAGTCCTGACTCTTGTCTCAATTTTCCACCCAGACTATCCACCTTCCAGGACAGGGAAGCCTCCTGTGGCATGAAAAACATGGCTGAGATGCTCACCATTTTCTGTTCAACAGTTACCTCACCCCCGCACCCCAATAACCCCATTGTGCTCTAATGGGTCCCTTTCACCCTCTCAGGTGTATATGCTGCCAGCCTCTTTGCCTCGTTGTAACACTCTTTCCTAAAGATCTTTCTCCCGACCCATCCCACGCCCCAGCTTACCCCACTGACCCCTTTTGGGTCTGGATGGAGTAGAAGGACTATGGATTGATTAGCAGTGGTGGGTCTCCATGCCTTCAACTCCCCCCCTCCCTAGAGTCTGCAGCCCCACACTAGACTCAAGCTGCAACCCAAGTGCCTGCCGCCTTGCCCGCTCACTTCCTGCCTCGTGGGTCTTCCTCCCGCCCACTCTCATCACATCATGCCATCACTCCCAAAGCTTTAGGGGCTCACTACTTTCATTGCATCGAGAGCTCTGCATGCCTTTTGAAGCCCTCCACAGCCTTCCTTTCCACTCGCTCCCCAGATGCCTTTGCTGATTCAGTGACACCAGGCCCCTCCTCACCAGCCCCAACCATACCACACTCTCTCCACCTCTGCTCCTCTGCTCCTTCCTAGAATGTGCCCCCTCGTTGCTAGAATGTGCCCCCTCATTGTCTCGGCATCTGTCCAGAACTCACTCACCCCATGTTCAAGGGCACCCCAAGTCCTCCTCCACGGAGGCCCTTCTGCCCCACATCCCATCAGCATCCATAGCCTGCACCTCAAAGAGTAACCCTCCCCCTGTCTGTCTCCATGAAGTCTTTCTGTTGTAGGTTCTCTTCCCTGTGATGGGAATGTGGGCTGCCTGAGGGCAGGGACCACATGGCAGCGGAGGGGCCTGGTCCTTCTGCCTGCCCTCTGACAGGCAGCCAATGTGGGGCCTGGGGCAGCCAGTCCCTCCACATGCAAGCTGACAACTTTAGCTGAGAGCTTGTGTCCCCTCTCCTCGGCGATTTTCCTGACTGTGTCTCCTTTCCAGGTATGTTGGGATGACACTGTCTGTTTCGGTTAAGGGTACTTTCCATGGTGTCCAAACCCAATGCCACATTCAGAGAGCTGCCTGGTCAGCACTTCTGGGTGATAACAAAGCAGAGATATGATGCCACTTGCCTGGCACAAATCATCTCATCCCCAGGGGACATGGGTGAGGGTGGGCCCCAGTTATGCCCTGGCCTGATTAACCAAGTCCCTGCCCTGGGTGGGAGGGTCACCTCAGGAGTCAGGCTCCTCCAGCTAGCCAGCCCCAGGGCAAGTGCCACTGGGCACGGGGAACACTAAAATCCTACCATTTGGGAGAACACAAGTCAGACCTTACCCACAAAGCTATACAGTAAACTCCCATTATGAAGGGTACCTGCCCATCAATGAAGCTTTCTTTCTGTTTCTTAAGACCCACTGCATGGCCTCTACATGAGGCAGTTTTCTTGGGCTACCAGGATGAAGAGCAAAGCCTTCTACAATGCCATGAACCCTAATACATCTGTGAGTCAGGGTCAGCTTGAAAAATGAGCAGACTCTTGGTGTCTGTGGTTTTAAAGACATCTCGCCATCTGGAACAAACCTCAGGAAGGCATGAGGGGTCCAGTCCCTGTGTGAGGGGATCACAGCTCACCCCTCTCCCAGCAGAAAGTGATGATCTGATCAGAAATGCAAAGTGGGGATGAAGGAAGACACAGGCCATGATTTATGCAATGTCTTTGGGCTTCACCAGAGGTTATAAGCACCATCCACCCCGCCCCCAACCAGTCTGCCCTTCCTTCAGTTCTATTGCTGTCTTTCTCTTGCTCCATAAACCACCAGCTCCAAGCCATAAAAAGTGCAATGAGCAGTCTGGATGGAAGAGACTGGGCATGAAGCAGGCAGTTGGCCATGCTTCCCTGAAGAGCCTCAGAGGACATAGGCCAGCAGCAGAGTGAACCCAGGACGTGGGGCCCTCTCCTGGCCGCCTGTACAGGGAGGAAAAGATGAGGGTCCTTCAGGCATCAGGCCAGGAACCACTGGCTTTCTCATCTGAAAGGACCTCTTCCCTCCACCTGTCCAGGGTTAGAGCAAAAGCAAATCCCATAGACCCTAAGCCTTACTCCTTGGCCCCAAGCAAAGTAGCCTGTGGCAGTGTCTACACCTGCCCTTACCTTGGTCTAGGCATCCCGAACATAGCCAACAGATGTGGAACACAAAGCAGGGGAAAAGAATCTTCAAATGTCACTGGGGTCTAACATTTTGGGTAACCTGGTCTGACCATCCATCCTATGAGGTTGGTTCTGACATGGCTGGTGGTAATGGCAGGGTTCGGCGGGGAAATAATGATGGGCGAGCTTGTCAAGTCAGCAAGGTTCTTCTGAACACTAGGAATAAGAGGCAACTCAAGAAAGTACCATGCTCAGAGAGGTTTAAATAAACTTATTTCTGTATCAGCAACAAATGGCTGAATTGGAGTCCGACAACAGCCAGGCTGGGGCTGGAGCTAAGGGGTGGGGGTGGGGATGGGGGTGGGGTTCCACAGTAATGGAAAATTCTCCTCAGCAGAGTGACAACACTTGAGTGGTTACTAAAGGCAACCAGTCCCTCCGGACAAGGAAGTAGGAGGAAAAATGTCCCTTGGTTGAGTTGAGGGGGCCTGTTCTGTGGGCTAGTTTAGGAGCTAGCGTGACCCAGATTTAGCCTGAGATGATGGACACTCGTCCCCAAAATTTATGGAACTGGGATGGGCTGGAGAGGAGGTACCAGCCACTTGGAAGCAACCAGTGGGATCTAGGGACAATCACATATCCAGGTAAGGAGGAGAGTGGGTATCTCAGAATGAAGGGACGCATCAGCGCCTCGAGGGACAACTTGACACACTTAGGAAAGGCATCAGAAAACATTGGGCTGTTTATCATAAAACCAGTAAAAAAATAAATAAATGAAAATAGAATGGTTAAAATTCAGAGCCTGACCGCGAACGAGGAGGGACAGTGGGAGGCTCAAAGGAGATGCTTTCTGAAACCTCAGGGGGAAAAAAATAACACAGGGACATGGGAAGTGAGACAAGATGCCTTTTCTAAAATGGAGTTACAGATTTAGACAGTTTGTGACGATGGTAGGGTGGGGGCAGGGAATATCTTCATGCCTCGCTATGCCACCCCATCCATCCTTTCTGTAGCTACCCGAGACCCTTACCAAAGGCTCAGCTATGGCTGCAATCACCCCTGGCCACAAAGCCTGAGAGGAGAAAGTCCAAACCACTGCCTGGGGTATTTTTGGTCCTTTATATTGTGAAGTTCCAATCAACCTAAATTTTTACCTTATGTCCACTGAGCCTGTTCTAGCCCCGGCTTCTACTGCTCCCAAAGCATACCTGGCACTTTCCAGCTTCTATGCCTTTCTTCGTGCTGACGCCCCCTGACCGAGGCTGCCTTTCCCCTCTGTCAGTCCATTCAGTAGTGTGAATGAGGCTGCGTCCACACGAAGTGCCTTTTAGCCTCTGCAGCCCCATGTGGGTGTCCTGTCCAGCCAGCCTGGGTAGTTATGTGGGTTCCTACCTGTCTCCCTCTTCAGAGTAGAGGCTCCTAGAGGGAAGGTTTGTGTTGCACTCGTGTGTCTTCCCTATCTCAGGAGCCAGTAAGTATGTGTTGAATTTATTGCCCAGAAAATCGAAGGCTAAACACAGCATGCCAGTGCCTAACCCCCTGAGGTGGGCAGGGCGGTAGTAACATCTTCATTGTGCAAATGAGGAAGGTGAAGTCCAATAGTAAATGGCACTCAACGTCACCTGACTGGTGGCAGGGACAGGAGTAAAATCAGAGGGGCCTTGTGACTGGAGCACATCATGCTGCTCCTCCACTCATTCATTCATTCACTCATTCATTCATTCATTCATTCACTCATTCACACCCTCAATGAGTGTCATCTTGAGGCAGGCAGTCCCGGAGATCCATGCTCTACAAAGAGTTGGAGCCCACCCAGGAGATGACAGAACCTCAGGGAGTGTCACACCCATAGTGCTACATATTGTGCTGGCACAGAGAGATAATTACAGATATCTGCCAACCATCAAACTTACCACCACTCATCTGAAAGCTCCAGTGCTTCGTGTAAGGAAAGTTCAGGGTAGGGGATTCAACCCTGAGACTCAGATGGGCCAGGCTGTCTGAAACCCAGTCCCGCACCCCCAGGGTGTTCCAAGTGGATCCTAGGGAAGGCCCACTGGCAAGGCTGCACTAGTGGGGTGTGTGCCTGGCTAGGGCCCCAGCCTCCAGATTTGGAAGGCTAAGGGTTAACCTGCCTCCTCAAATTCCAGCTCCTCCACCAGCCCTGTCCTGACACTCAGTCCCTAAAAAAGGATCTGCCATCACCCTGATTGGACTCTCCAGGATAATCGTGAGGTCTCAAATCCCAGCTGCTCTGGTTGCGTGTGTTCTCTCCCTTAGACGCAGCCGGGAGGGAGGCTGGCGGGAGAGCAGCCTCAGTGAGCGGCAGATGGGGCTGTAATGAACTGAAGACATGTGACAGCTACAGACGAACAAGTTCATCAATTATAGCCTTCTTGCCTGAGGACTTCTGGGAAGGGCTCAGGTGGCGGTGGTAGGGGGGCTGACTGGCTTCCCTCCAAAAGGTCCCGATGCTGCAAGCTCCTCAGTTCCCCAAGTCTCAGGCCCCTGGAGGGGTCTCACCCTGGGCTCCAGAGCAGCTTCTTCTGCCTGTTACTGTGGAAACCTGGGGTCCCTTTCTGGGAGGGGCTGGCTAGCAGTTTCCCTTAGGACTAAGGTTCTCCAAACAAGAGTGAGAAATATTTAGCCCAATCCAAAACTCTTTGACTCCTTAGAAAAACCAAACTTGTGAGCAGAATACAGAAATTAACACTGCTGCTCCCCTCTTTGGCTCTGACCTGCACATTCAGAGGTCAGGCGATGAGGGAAACCTTGGTCCAAAGGGGCTGGTGCTGAGGAATTGTGCTAATGCTGAAGCAGGCCAAGTATAGGAGTTAAAAACGTCAGCACAAGAAGTGTCAAATGTGGGTGTTGTCTACGGCTAGGAAGATTAGGGCAGCGACGGCCTTTGGAGGCTCGCTGGTCCTCAGCCCCTGCCTCGGCTCCCCATTGCCACGCCACCTGGCTTCACCCCTTGGGCTGACAGGACATTTCCAAGGGCAGGGGTCCTGGGCCATTTCCCAGGAAGCAGAGCTAAGGAGCACAGAGTAGTCACACTCTGGTGAAGAGAGGGTGGTCATTATTTGTGCGGGCAAGACTATCGGTGACTAATTCGGATGAATCTCAATTTCATATATTTTTAAATGAGGAGCAAATGGGCATCTCAGAATGGAAGAAATATAGTATTTTGGGAGGTGTGTTAGTGCCAATGGAGTCTAGGAACCCCCAACAAAGGGGGTTCAGAATCCTGCACAGGGGACACTGGGCTTATGACCTCCAAGGGCCCAGGGGACTGTCTGCCCTGGCCAAAAGCTAGAGGGTCCACAGCTGAGGGAGTCTTGGGGAAGAAGGGATTATTCTGGGGCCCCTTAACTCCTTACAAGCCCTTACAAGTCGGTCACAAGCTTGTCAGAGGCTCACACGCTGGTGCTAATGGGCCCAGGGAGGTGGGTAAGACCCATGGCAGCCTCCTGTGGCTGCACTATCACAAACTGACCCTAACCCCACAGCCAGCAAATCTGGGTCAATGGGGGTATAAAGTGGCAGGCAAGCACTGTCCAGCTTGCCATCAGAAGAATTTTCTTATAATTTAGAGATGCCTGAACTTGTCCTGGATGACCCCAGGTAGCTGGTAGTTCAAAGTCACAGGAAAGTGTCCAAACAGAGACACCATATTTGTTATGCATATTATGGTGTCTGCTTGCCAGCTGTGTGACCCTGGGCAGTCATTGAACATCTCTGGGCCTCAGCTTCCTCATCTGCATAATCAGAAAAATGGTCTAAGGATAAAATGATGCCTAGAAAGTGCTGAGCACAGTTCCTGGCACATGGGATGTGTTTGAGAAGCATTAACAGTCTGATAAGCACTCACCATGCACAGTACTCCATTCAGTAATGGAGAACTGTCCCATTCAGTAATGGGACAGAGAGGTGGAAAAAATGAGAATTCGGATTCTTCCCTCTTCTGATGGTCATGGGGGCTGTGAATGGCTGCCCTACTCAGAGGCTGTCAGGAAGGTACGTGCTTGGGAAAAAGGGGAAAAGGGAGGATGTGATGGTTCTGCCCACCTGCAAGACCACCAGAGACCCAGCCTTGCACACTTGGCCACCAATGACATGCCAAACAGGCGAGATGAATGACATTATTGTAGCCCCTGGCATAGCAATACTGAGGGACAAGGAAAGTCAGGTCTGAAGCGGAAAGGGGCACTCAGGCTGGGTGACAGGAGGGAACTGTGTGTGGCATACTGCAGAGGCCTCTCCTGTGACTGTGGCTCCACTGCTGACAGGCAACCCCCCCCCCCCCGCCCCAGACTTCAGGTGCCGGTGGGGAGAGGGGAAGGCCTGTGCTCAGCTGGGAGCTGGCAGAGCTAGAGAAGGGATGGGCCTCTTTCCTTGCATGGCCTGGCACACAGGCCCAGAGCCCCCAAGGATGGCTTGTTGTATGCCAATGGAGTCCTGTGCAAGGACAGCCTGGCCAACAGAGATAAGCTGCAATGTCCCAGCACAAGCCCTGGCTCCTTGGAGCTGTGAGAGCTTATATTAATGGGACCCATTCAGCTCAGCCTGCAGGGCAATTAATAACAGGCCAGGCAGATAGGCTGGGTTTGGTACGTGTGTATGTGTGTATGCATGTATGTGTACATGCTGCAGGGGAGGGCATGGGCTAGATTAGGGTGCGCCAGAGTATCTTTCCTCAAGGACATGCCCTCCTTTCAGTGGACCTGGTCCCCATCCCAGGTTGGGAGAGGGGCACCCGTCCCAGCCTAACCCCTCCAGCGGAGCTCGATGGGCAAGGAGTGGGCAGGAAAGAACCTGTTTCTCAGGCTTCCAGGGCTCGGGAAAGCCGGAGCCCACGCTCCCACCCAGATGGGATTGGAGCGACTGAAGGAAGAAACTGAGCCTTGAAGTCTGAGCATGATACACTCCAGTCTCCCTTTTCCTTGGACTCCCATATCCCGCCAGGAGAAGGTGTGAGCAGTGGGATGGTGGAGGAGGGAGGGTACACAGAAGCAGGCACAAAGCTGTAAGTGATAGCTTCATGTTTGGGGGCAAGGACTGTATGGTGCCTTTGTGAAAAAATGAGAAAAGCATGCCCCTTCAAAGCCGACCCTGCCCTGTCATTCCACAGCTTGGTAAGCAAACCACCCTTCTGTGTCAAGAAAAACATGCTCCTTTCTCCAGCTAATGCCACCCGCTCCAGGACACACAGCTTCATGATATAAACGCTTGGGATGGACTTCAGCAGCAGGCTCCCCCTTGTTCAGTGCACTGCCTACATAACAACAGAGGGCAACCCTCCTCAGCAACCGGCTGTCATCCCCCTGTTTCCTCACAGCTGGGCCTTGCACTGAGAATCTGGGGACGCTCTTGCTTGGCTCATGGCCCTGACAGCTTCCTAGAACCTTACTGCTCAAAG
Source organism: Aselliscus stoliczkanus (assembly GCA_033961575.1). Lineage (NCBI taxonomy): Eukaryota > Metazoa > Chordata > Mammalia > Chiroptera > Hipposideridae > Aselliscus > Aselliscus stoliczkanus. Next base: position 135,442,640 of record CM066729.1, read on the forward strand.
TGAGGTGGGAGTTTGGTAGAAATACAGTCTCAGGCCTCACTCCAGGGATACTGAACCCAAAGTTGCATTTTATCAAGAGCCTCAGGTGATTCCTGTGTGCATTAAAATGGCTTAGAAAACGTTGAGGTTGTCCAAACATTGGCAGAGATAGGGTAGGACATGATGAGAAAGAGATGCAGAAAATACAGAAAGAGGCCCCTCTGCAGGCGAGGGGTAAGAGGTGAGTCTTATCAGGAGATGAAGCAGTGAGGAGGGGTACAGGGTACAGGAACCAGCCTGTTCCGCTTGTTTCATTCCAGCGCCCAGCCCCCCTCCTCACTGTCACTGGAGACCCCTGCCTACCTCCAGCACACCGGGAGCTTTAGCTGTCTGCTTCAGGTGGGCAGAGGCCCAGCCTGGCAGGTCCGAGTCCCAGGGGAGCAGGCTGAGGGGCAGGCCTGGGCCCCCAGGGCTGTGGGGGCCTGGCTCCCCGACTCCTTCTATCGACCCCTCTCTCTGCCCAGACCTTTCATCAGGATTCCCAGGCTGGTGCGCAGGCCCTGGCGCCTCAATCATTCCTATCGCGCCAGTCGCAGGAAGAGAATAGCTTTCAGCTCAATTACCCTTCACATTCCAATATCATAACGCTCTGATGAGGCTTTTTAACCAAAAACAAAAGCTGTGTCTGCCGCAGGCCAGCTGCAAGGCTAGCCGTGCAGAAGGGACAGGTCTGCCAGCCTGACAGCCCTCCAGGTGAGACTACGGGAAGGGACCTGTCCCAAGGCACTGCCGCACAGAGAGGGCAACTGGAGTCTCAGGCCTCAGTTTACCAACACATGCCCCACCTCCACTCATCACCTCGGCATTGATTGACCCTTGATCTGGGGGTACTCATCTGTTTCTTACAACAACCCTTGCTAGACAGGAAGCTAGCCAGAGCTAAGGTTATTAACCCCTTTGCATAAGTGGGTAAACTGAGGCCCAGGGAGAAGAAAGGAGGAGCCCAAAGACATATGGAAGCATCCCAGGCCCATGTTCCTTACTGCCATGGGACGAGGTCTGCTCTAGGCTGAAGAATCTAGGCAGAAACAAGCTTTTCTCTCCTCCACGTAAAATGACTGTCCCCATATGAAAATCATTCTCATAGGGCCACGGGGCAGGCATAACCAAGTGTCCGTGCCATGAATCCTGCATGCTCAGTGAGTTTTCAGTGAGCACACATGTTCCATGCGTGTGCCCCATCCCATGTCACACCTTGCAGGGCTACAGGGCAGTGCCAGAGGAGGAGGCTGGCTCGCTCTCTCCCAGTCAGCTGTGTTTTCGTCCGCCTGGCCAGCTCTGTGCTAATGCTCTTGATGGCAGTGTCCCCTCCCTGTGTCCTCCTGGCCTCCCGCTGGCTGTGGCCGATTTGCTCATGATTTACCACTCCAGGGCACTGACCCGTGAGGGAGACACACAGGACAGAAGGAGGCAGGGCCGCCGTCACGCCTGAGGGGAGGGAGTGCACACGTGCGTGCCCTGGTGCTGGGGTGGGAGGGCCGTCTCTCCAGGAACACTCTGCCCAGCCTGGCTCTCTAGGACTGGGAGTGGTGCCTGGCATTCCCATCCTGTCTCTGTCCCATGCTGGCCATGGCACTGGGCACTGTGCTGGAGAGAGGAAGCTGAGGGGAGACCTTGGGGGAGCTGCAAGAAGCGACAGCCGGAAGTCCCAGCCTAGGAGCGTAGCAGCCCCCTCACAATGGTCTGCTTCCTGCTGGGTTCTCTGTGTCTCCAGGTATGATCACGTGATGTGCAAGACACAAGTACATCTGTGGCCCAAACTTTTGACCCACTGTTAACAGAGGTGCAGTGCAGTCTGAGGGCGCTGCTGGGGCACTGGCTGGGTCCACACCAGGTCCACACTCACTTAACCTCTCTGAGCTCCAGGTTCCACAGCTTTAAAAAAGGCAGAATCCGAGTATCTACACCATGGACTGGGTATACAAAGTACACAAGGGAAAGCATGCACAGTCGCCCTTACCGCTGTTATTCAGTGCGTCCCCAGGACCCCCCATGCCTTATGGGTGCAAGGAATGATAAAATACAGACCCCATGATGAATCAGTTCATGAATCCTGGCACTTAGGACCAGGAGGACCCATGTACCAGACACGTGGTATAAACAGAAGCTGGGGCGAGAGGTTAGAGGAAGGTGTGGTCCCTGAGCCCCTGCCAGGCCTCCTAAGGGCCCTGTGCCCTGCCCCTTCCTTGTTAACATCTCTGAACTCTTCAGGAGGGCCTTTCGTGTCTTGTGGGGCCTCCACCCTCCTCAGATATAAAGAGGCAGATGCGGAGCCCAGAGATGGGGAAGGCCTCTCTGCCCTCTCTGCTTGCCCCAGACCCATGCCAGTCCCTGCTCTCTCCCTCCCCAGCCCGGACTGAAAGCAGGCCTGCAGGTGAACCCAGGCTGCTGCAGGGCAGGGGCGGGGGAGGAACGGGACAGAGCAGAGAGAACCAATTTGCCAAGCTCATTTAGAGCTAGTTTGTTCAATTCTGCTGCCTGGAAGGAGATGTGCTTTATATTAATACTTACCACAGGAAGACAAGGGGCTTGGGAGGCAGGACAGGGTGGCGGGGTGCAGGGCCCAGCTTTCCTATAGCACTAAAGTTGGGATAGGTGACCTGCCATGCTCTACCCCTCTGCAACCCAGAGAGGGCCAAGCTTTGGGTGGTGGCTTCCCAGGTTCTCAGGCACTGGCTTCCTTCCCATCCTGTTCTAAATGGTGCAACTGTGGGTGAGCAGGGCCGAGCCAGGATCTCCTGGGGGCCAAGGACCATGTGGCATTCCTCTTGTGTCCCTAGCTTCCAGCATGGGCTTGGCATCCAGCAGGTACCCAGACAATGTGTGATGAGTAAGTGAATGAATGAGTGAATGAATGAATGAGGATGGGGTCAGGCACATGGAACCCACACTCCTCTATCCCATTCCCACTTGGTGGCAAGCAAAGCAGACTCCTCTCTCTGGTCTCTGGGCTGGTTGGTGCCAAGAGGTCAAGTTTTCCAGAAGGATCTCCAACACTCAGGTACCTACTAAGCCCTCTGCAATGGGGAGCGCTTCTGGGGTCCCAGAAGCGTGGGGCCAGTTGTTGGATGCAGCACCTTTCAGCACCACTCTCCATCCCCTCATCCGTAAGCTCTCCCTCTCTGTATCTCTCTGCATGGACTCTCAGGGTCCCCCACCTCACCCCTTGTGGTTCTGCAGGGCCCCTCCCCAGCTCTGGGTACCCTGACCCACAGCCTATGTCCAGACAACCCACCTGCCAGAAGGGCCCCAAAGGAGCAAGTGAACTACGAGGAGAGTTCGGGGGTGCTGGAGGGGTGCACTGTAGGATGCATGCCCCTACAGCTCTGCCTTCAAAGCACCCTGTGCCAGTTTCCTGTCTCTGCTGGAACAAAGTGCCACAGACTTAGTGTCTTAAACCGACACGAGTTTGTCATCTTATAGTTCCAGGGGCCAGAAGTCCAAAATGTGTCTTCCTGGACTAAACTCAAAGGGTCAGCAGACCTGCATTCCTTCTGGGGGTTTTAAGGGAGGGTTTGTTTCCACGCCTTTTTCGGCTTCTAGAGGTCGCCTGCCTTCCTTGGCTTCTGGCCTTGTCTTCCGTAGTCAGACCTGCAGCGGAATGGCTGCAAGGCTCCCTCTGACCTCTGCTGCCTCCCTCCGAAAGGACCCTTGTGATTACACTGGGTCCATACAGATCAACCAGGATATCTCCCCATGAAGGTCCTTAACTTAATCACAGCTGCCAAGTCCCAAGATGAGAATGTGGACATCTTTGGGGCTGCTCTTCTGCCTGCCATGCCCCAGCCCCATTAGATGACACCCTTTCCTTCAGTAGTTCTGAGGGAGGCGCCCCCATTTCCCGCTGGCTGCTTGCTAACTTGGTGAGACCAGGCTGGGCCCTTGCCCGAAGGCCACTGTGTGAACTCGCCAGCACTTCTAAGATGGCTTCAGCAGCGAGCCTTGGGACGAGAGCATACCAGGAGGGGTGCCCAAATTTTCTCTCTGCAAAGAGGTGGGCTGCAGAGGAGGGGAGAAGGAGAAGTTCCCTGAAGATGAGTGGTATAAACTGCACTGTGCAACGAATCTTTACTGAGTCCCAACTGGGCACCAGGTCCCGAGGGTCCAGCCACATGGACATGCCCCTGCTCTTGCGGAGCCCACAGTCTCCTTCAGGAGACCAACAGTGATAATTACATGCCAAGATCACAGCTATGGTGCCCTGGGGAGGAGCCCTGTACAGAATCTGTTCTGCACTGGGAGGAGGGAAGACCTCAAGGAGTGTAGGAGTTCATGAAAAGGGGGAACAGAATGGCCACGCAAAGACCCTGTGGCACAGAGCCCTAGAGGACCAGAAAGAAGGTTGAGGTGCACGCAAGCAGAATGTCAAGGGGAGGCTGCTGGCAAGGGGGTTCAGGTCAGGCTCCGCCAGCCTTGTGGGGTTCTGGCCACCAGGCTCAGAATACAATGGAAAGATTTTAGCAATGCCTCTTGCACCTCACAGGGACTCAGTACAGTTGAATGAATGGACAAAGGGAGAGTGAATAAATAAGCCTGTCTACCCTCCTCCCACCCATCACCGGCAACCTGCCCCATCCCTCCCTCTGCACAGCAACAGTTAACGGGATCTCTGAGGCCTGCTCCCTTCTTTATTTCCCCATGGCTGCTGGCACCGACCCGTGCAGCCCGAGGAGCGTGGCTCCGTGGGAATGTCTGTAATCGCCTGCACACTTTAGGCATTACTTCCACACCATTTAGGGCTTTCCGCCCCAATAGCTGCTGTTGCATTTCCCTCCATTTCCATCTTTTGGGCTGTGTTGGGAGGAATTTTTTTTTTAAGGTCTGGTGGCCCCTTGAGTTTGGGGGAATCTGATGGCTCGGGGAGGTGGGGAGAAGCACAAGGCTTTAGGAGAATTTATTATTCTCCTCCCATTGCTGTGGCCCTACCCCAACCCTTACCAGGAGGAAAAAAAAAAAAAGAAAGAAAAATCACTTCAAGCTGCTCAGAAGCCTTTAAAGATTTTTGTGTTTTCCTGTGCAGGCCTGAAATTGGGTTGCTGATATGAGCCGCCGCTTTGTGGGAGGCTGGAGGTGCAATAAAGGTCACTTCCAAAGACTCCTTCTCCTTACTAAACATCCTCCCCTTCCCCCATTTCCAGGCTCAGGGGTGCTCCTCTGAAGGTAGCAGACTCACGGTAAACCCCAAAACCTGAGTGAATATGCCGGGGGACTTGCTTTGGAAGTTAAGTACCAAGAAGACGAAATCTGGGACTAGCTGTGTGACACTGGACAAGTCTTAACCTCTCTGGGCCCATTTCTCCACCAATAACATGAGGACAATCACACCTTTCTTATCAACGTGAAGGACTCCTGGGGAGGATGTAAGGAAGGAGACTATGGGGAAAGGGACCTTCCTCCTTTTTCTCCTTCCTCTCAACCTAAGTTTTACCCACTCCACTTAGTTCCCGTGTCTCTCTTTCTTCCTTGCAGCCTCCTGTCCCAGCACCTGGCAGCTCTATATTCACCTGCAGAGATGGCCCCCTACCAGACAGAGGTTGTCCAGAGGTTATGCCCCCAGGGGACAGTCCCTCCAATCTCGCCACGTGTAGGCTGTTGACTGAGCATCGCACATGCATTGTCTCGTGTCACCTGCATGGCAGCACCACCTCCTGGGTCACATCACACCCATTTTCTCAGAGACAGGAAGTTTCCCAGGGACTCCCAGATGTGAGCAGTGTGAGATCAAGATTCAAACCACTGACCTAACCATCGTGTTCCTAACTGCTGTGGGAAGTCACCTTCAAAAGGAAGCTGGCTGCCTGTGCCAGGGTCTTAGGTGACGGTAAAAATCAAACATGTCTATAATAAAATATAAACAGGCAGAAATAACCCATGGGTTAAAAGCCAGGATAGTGGTGACCCCCTGGAGAGGGGTCTTGGGGGGGTCACTAGGGTGTATCTAGGTGCTGAAGTTCTGTTTCTTGATGCAAGTGTGGCTGCACAAATGTGTTCCCTTTGTGATAACTCATAAAGCTGAGCACTTACTGTTGTTCATTTCTTAAGTATGCTTAAGTAATACATAGACCATTCCCCCCACCCCCCCAAAAAAAATAAAGAAAAACATGAAGCTGAGTGGGGAGCATTGGAGGAAATATTCCAGGGGCTCATCTGTCCCACTTATATGAGGCTTTCCACTCAAGGCCTTCTTTCTTGTCTGTCCAGTCCTTGTTTCCCACATGGCGTGTAAAGGCCCAGGACTGCTGGTCTCATTTAACAGAGGGGCAAGTGGAGGCCTGGAAGGGGGAAGCAGCTCATCCAAGTCTCTGAGCCCCAGGTAGTGGGGTTCCTACCCCTCTGGGTTAGAGCTCACCCCACTCAAACGTGCTGAGTTATACAAATAACACACCACTGGCAGGCTCAGCACCCACACCTGGGTCCAGTTGGCTTCTTCTGCCCACAACAGTGTCCTGGGGCTACCCCAGGAAGGAAAGGCCAGGCCCAGATCTGGAGGCAGAGGGTGGGCTCGGGCATCAAGTTGAGAAGCCGGGGTGGATGGAGGGGTGTGAAGAGCAACTCTAAGGGCTGGGACTAAAAACGGACTGTGTCTTTTGGTCTAATCAAGAGAAGACCAAGTGAAGAGCCTGGGGTTAGCTCCCAGTTTGCCACTTCCAAAGGGAATAACTTGGCAAGTCTTCCAGCTTCTCTAACACGTGGCTTGCTTGTCTATAAAGTGGAGACAGAGGGGTCCAACTCCCTCGCCCCCTCCTTCCTCTACTCCCCCCCACTAGGCTGTTCTAAGGAAGGAAGAATAGGGTTTGGCTAAATGGTGGGAAGGAAAATGATGTAGTGGCTTGGGTGAAGGAAACACAGAGCGGGGCGGGGCACAGCATGGACAAAGACCAGGTGGCAGGAAGGTGACCACCGGTAATGAGGACGAGGACAAGAAGACCTGAAAACCTTGGGGTTGAAAAGCTCGTGCAAATGGAATGGACTTCTAACACTAAGGGATGATGTTGGGGATGGGGGGCGGGGGGACCTAGAGGGAAGGGGTCGATGCCAAAGGCCTCCATGCCATTTCCCTCTGCGGCCAAGGCTGGGAGAGGGGAGCAGCCTGAGCCTGTGACCCTCCTGGACAAGGACGTGACCGGATTTTGGCTCTTCGCGGCTGGCAGTCCCCATGCCTGGGAGGTGGGCCGGCCGATTGATGAAGACAGTGAGCGGGGACGATTACATTGTACCTAGTGATTATAGCCCAGGTAAAATCTCTCTGCTGCATTATCACACTGGAGAGAAAAGTGGGCTTTTTAATAGGCAGACAGGAGGCTTCCACTTAAGGTTATTATAAAGAGGGAGAGCCCAGCCCCTCTCAGCTTCCAGCCTGCGCCACAAAGTTGCAAAGTAATTAAAGGTTGCTAAGGAATCAGAGACATTATAATAATTCCATCATCTAAGAGCCAGCTCTCCTTCTCTCTCATTCTCCCCCTCCTGGTAGAAAACAAGGTGGGTCAAGCGGTCTGCAAACACATCAAAGCAAGCCAATATTGTGTGTGTGTGTGTGTGGAGGGGGGCGGGTGAAAGGGCCTCAATGTCACGGGGGCTGCCAGGCCTGTCCCCAAGTTGTTTTGACAATATTTGGACTTCTTCAGGTAAATAGAGGGGCTGAGACAAAATCCAGAGCCCCCGCAAACACAAGAAACAGCAGGGGCATACTGATGGTTAGTCCATGAGCGCATGGGTCCCTGTGTCCTGCGTCCAGAGGACCGCCTCCAGGCCACTGCCCTTGGGCTTGGAGGGACTGCAGGAGCCCAGGAGGTGGCACCTCCCTGCTCCCAGCCTGGCTCTGGACATCCAGGTCCCCCATGGGAAAGCAGCACTGTGCCCCCAGCCCAGGGACAGGCTCGGCCTCATGAATTCCAGAAACCAGTTCTCTAAGAACCTTCTCAGTTCCCTTCAGTCTTCCCTGGTTTGCCACTGATTTACTGGAGACCGTGGGCAAATGGTTCACCCTGTCCAGTTTTGCTGACCTCTACAGAATATGTGGCTGGATTAAAGTCACCTCGATGGCCCCTCTGGTGCTGTTTTGAAGGAGTCCATTTGGAATGCTCTTAGCCTACTACTAGTTATTTCTAGATGACTCTGGTTCTGTTTTTTTTCTTTACCGTATCTTTGTTTTAGGTTTTCCACAAGTTTCCTGTCTCCCACAGGACTGTAAATTTCTTTTCTTTTTCTTTAAAGATTTTATTGGGGAATTGGGGGAAGTTGGGAACAGTGCTGGGGAATCGGGGAAGGGGAACAGACAAGTTGCTGTCCTCTTATTCAGTTTAGTTGTGGAGGACGTCACTTCACTGGCCCATGTTGGTATCATCATTGCGCTCTTCCTGGCTGAGGCAGTCACTCGCGAGCCATTGGACGGCCACTCACGGAGGTTCACGGCAGCTCACTAAAGCTCACGCCAGCTGACTGCCAGCCCCACTGCAGCCCACACCGTTGCTAATGATTTACGGCAGCCCAGCTCCAAGTTGAGCTGTTGTTCTCCATCTTAGCTGTAGAGGGCAGTGTCACTGGCCTTCATGTGGGATCCCAACCCAGGCCCTGCTGCTCAGAGCTAGCATCCCAAGGCAACTCTTAACCAACTCTCTACTTTGGCCGGCCCTGGACCGTAAGTTTCTTGACCACTGATACCCCAATATCAGCCAATCAGTCTGTAGCAACAGAGCCTACCTGTCCAGCTCCTTGGACTTCAAGCAACTTTCTCAAAGTACTCCAAGAACTTTGCAAAACCATAGGAATACCAATCGGCTACCCTATGTGAGTGGTGCCTCAGACACATGCTCTCACTGGACTTTTATAACCACCTCAATGAATCCCCATTTTACAGATGAAGAAACTAAGGCTCTGAGAGGCTAAACACCTTGCTCGTGGCCTCTCTTTTTGGAGTCAGAGCCAATGTGTGCATGGCTCTATCACACTGTGCCACAGTAGGGATCAGGGTCCCCATGTCACAGGTAGGGCACAAGTCCACAGGATGCAGTAGAGCCAAAGCTGTTCTGGCTGCACATGGGGCCCTCTTCGACTGTCAGTTTCCTAAGCCTTCCTCCCATCCAGGGACTAAGGAGGCCCCATTCCCTGAAGGAAAAGGGGTACAGGTAGGACATCTGCACCGGTCCTCCACAGGCCCCACCACGGGGAGAGGAGAATATTTCAGATAAAGGAGATGAAAGACAGCAGAGGAACTCCCAGGCATGTGAGGCTGACAGCCCAGCAATGCAGCAGGAGCATCTCCTAGCAGGCAGCTATGGTCTCCTTCCATTTAGAGCGTCTTTATTTAAAGGGTTGGGGGGCACCATAAAAGGTGTCCCTGCACGTGCTGGGCTCCACACACAGTCCCCTGCTTTGTATTCATGGCGGAGAGCCCTATAGTCATTGCAATAGAATTCTATGGGCCCCCAAAGACTCCCCACTAGAATAGGCAAGGAAATCGACATAATTAAGAACATTATTATCGTTCAAACAAAATAATAATTTTAATTACATTTGGCTCCTTTGTCTCCTGCTCCCGCGCTGTCCTCTGTCCTCCTGGTGAGGGTGGAGGAGGGAGCCTGCAGCCCTGGCCATTCTCCACAGGCATGGGATGAGAAGGTGCTCCGGGGTTTGGGGGCAGGGGGTGCCGGGAGGCCCTGGCTTCACTCCACTGAGAGGAGGAGGGAGCAAGGAGCCTCGGAGTATTGGCTGAGCTGAGCTCTTTAGGCCCTGGTTTTGTGGGACTCCATGTATTCCCTCCAGGACCCATAAGACCCAGGAGGAGGTGGCAGAAAGATGTTGAATCCCCCCTGCAGGCAGGGGGAGCAGGCTGGCATTTACCCATGTGGGCAGGTCTCCTATTTCTCATGAACAATGTTGTGTGCACATTTGGGGATGGAAATCTTAGAGCCTGCCTCTGGGGGCGCAATAACTCTGCAGGTCACAAGAAAGGGGTGTCCCTATGACCATGGTTGGGTCCTGCCTGACCACTGGGGTGGTCCTCACAGCAGAGAACAAGCAGGGGGCTGCGTGAAGTTTCCCCGCATCCTGTGGACGGCATATGTGGTAAGCCTGTGCATGAGGCCCAGGATCCCTCATCCTAGCTGTATCGAGGCCTCGTCCCTGCAACTTCCGGCAAATTACAAGCAGGCCATAGAAAAGTTGCAAAAAGGCACATGCAAAACTGCTGAGAAATGAGAAATCAAGACTGTGGCTCTAGTTGTAAGCATATCTGACTCAGGGACTTGGAGAACTCAGTGAACTTGTCTTGGCCTCAGTTTCTCTCATCTCTAAAATGGGAAGAATTACCCCCTAACCTACAGAGTTGTCATCAGAACACATGAAAGATAATGAAACACTCAGCTATAGAAAACATGACATTACTTAAAGAAATACACACACACACCTCAAACTGGTGGCCCTCTTGTTTTGCCCATGTGCATATGTCACTCAATCGCCACAGGCCCAAAGCTTGCAGTCCGGGCTGCTGCAGGCTAAGCGCCTGCCCACTGTGAGGGGAGAGGTAGTTGTCCATGTGCCAACAGCAGGAGGAAACCAGAAAAGCTGAAGGTACCTGAGGGTGCTCATGAGGGGTGCAGAGACATGGCCCGGGGCTGCCACCTGGCTAGAACAAACTGCACTGGTTCTGGCCAGCAGGATCCGGAGTCCCTGAGGTGATTTATGGGTCTCCCTCTCCCAGATCAATAAGTGGGTGTTAGAGATGCAGAGGGGGCCGCTGGACACCATGGCCCCGAGGTATGAATTAATATGGCCTGTCAAGGGGCTGCCGCTCCCAGCATGGGGGATGACACTTTTGTGAGCAGAGCTGACACCTTGGGGGAATGGCAAGCACAAGCCAGTGGGAGTCCCCCCCGCCCCTCATTTCCTCTCTACCTCTCGCTGCAACGTGAGGATGCAGTTTATAAGCCATCCAGCATCTGATGGGCAGGCTGTGAGGAGGGCAACTGGGGGCACTGCTGTTGGGCCTAGCAGGTGCTAATAAGTTTGGCCAAGTCTATGTCCACATGCTCTGGGCCCCGTCGGCTACCACTCCAGGGCTTCCCCCCACACCTGCTGCACAGAGGATGGCATGGCTGAGATTCAGGAATTGGCGGGCAACAGATGGCACCAGTGAGCACCAGCAGCAAGCTCTAGGGTGTCCTTGGAGGAAAGTGAGGTGTGGGATGGGGGGGCATGTGTGAGTGCCCTCTCCAGTTCAGCGCCAGGTCTGGCTGTTCCCTACCCCCACCCTGGATTGTGGGCAGTAAAGTACCCCTCGCCTGGATGAAACAAGCTGGCTGGGGTAAAGCACTTTGCATAAGTGCGCCTGTGGTCCTCCCAACCACCCAGGGGGCAGAGGGAGCCGCAGGCTCCACCCATTTGTGAAGGTCATATCCACGGGCAGGGACCCGGGTGGGTGCTAAGGACACACAGGTGACCACGCTCAGTCCCTGATCAGTCTGGTAGGGGAGATGGACATAAAAACAGCTACGGCCACGATCATTTATTGAGCACTTACCTATACTGGCCCCGTGCTAAGCATTTCCCATACAGGGCCCCATTTACTTTAATCCTCACAACAATTTTGCGAGGCAGGTATAATGATTTCCATTTTGCAGGTAGAATTGCAGCCTCATGCCAAGAATCACATAGCCAGACCTGTCTCATAATCCTGGCTCCATCCTTGACTATCTTTGGTCATGTAACCTAGTTCCACATTCACATCTATGGGGTGGGAAAAACAGGAGCGACTACCCTATGAGGGGGTGGTGAGGGCTCGGTGGGCTCCCGCACGGAAAGCACAGTGTTGGGCACATAGGGTAATCTCAATAATAACAATAATAACAATAACAAGTTTTGCTATTATCTCAGAAATACATTATTTATTGTGTCTTGTTGACAAATGATCACCAGGAATAGTCTCTGCTTTCCCATCTCTAGTAAGGAGATACAGGGAGGAAGGAACTTTCATCTGTCCCTACGAAGTGACAGGAAGAGCCGGTGCAGCCGAGTGGGGCCCAGGGCCAAGAGGCCTGGCTTCTGGCTCTGACCCTGCCACCAGCCAGCTTTGAGGCTCCAGCCAGAACTTTCAATCTCTAAGGCCCCTGTCATCTCATCCCAGCTCCACCCCCTCCCCTCCTCCAGCTTCATTCCCACCTCACTACTGGTCCCCTGAAGCCACCAGTGATAAAGATCTATGCAGGACCTGTCTGTCACAGAGACCTGGGCAAGGGCCCAAGGAGCCTACTGTCAGCCTAGCTTTATTTCCACAAGGCAACAGTGGGCATCTGCAAGGGACACGCAAAGCCACCCAGTCTTTGCCCCTCCTCTCTGGTCAAGGGTTAGAGTTCATTTCAGTCTTTGGGAAATTCCAATACATGAAAAGAGGCTAAAGGATCTCAGGAAGTACCTGATACTCAGAGACACCATAATCTTCTTCTCTAACAAACTCCTACTCATCCTGTAAGGCCCCAAACAAATAGCTCCTGTGTACAGACCAGGTATAGACTCCTTTCACAGTGCTTCCACCCCACTTTGTATGCCCTAAGCTATCATGGCATTTAACACATTTAGATGTAGTTAGACATCTACTTATTTGTATTTCTCTCTAAAATTACCTTCGTTGAGGACAATGACCCTGGTCTTAACCACCAGCATTTTACTGAATATGTGATGAGCCACAAATTGCGCTAAGGGCTTTTACTAGCTGCATTAGTATAACTCTCACAACAACTCCACAAGGCAAATATTGTTGCCCAAATTATCGATAAGAAACTGAGGTCCAGAGAAGTTAAGTCACCATCCCAAGTTGCACAGCTGGCAGACAGTAGAGTCTGCTTTTTCTACCGTGCATTACATGCCAGCTTAGACTCCCTGGGCCCTGCTCCATAGCTGTTCAACAAATGTTTGCTGTGTTCATTTAAAACAATTGACTGGATCGGGGCACGGTGGATCAATCTGGGCTTTGAAGGACAGGCAGAATTGAGTTAGGCTGAGAGAAGAAAAACACTCCAGTACTCGTGAGAACAGTGCGGTGTCTGTGTGTGTCAGAGCGAGAGAAAGGAGAAACAGACATAAGCTCCGAGGCACCGAATTGACCCCCGGGCTGACAGGAAGATTCATACGGAGGGCTATCAGAAGACAAGCTGGGACCGGCCGAGTGGCGCAGTGGTTAAGCGCTGGCTTCGGAAGCCAGCGGCCCCGGTTCGGTCCCACATATGAGGGCCAGTGACACTGCCCTCAAAAAAAAAAAAAAAAAAAAAAAGAGAAGACAAGCTGGGAAAGGTAGGTGGAGAGGAGGTAGGTTGAGGCCAGGTGGAGAAGAGCCTAGGCTGCCCAGCCAAGGTGGCTGAGCTTGTCAGGACTTCAAGGACACACGGCTATCTCTGAGACTCCAAAGGCCCTCTTTTGCCTCCTTGATTCAAGGAGCTGCCTACACTCTGACTTCTCACCTCACCCCCATCCTCCAGCCCAAACACCCTCGTGCCAAGGACAGGGCATAGCCTGAGGGAGGGCTGGGGGTGGCCTCAGGAGGAAGGGGACAGGGCTGGATGGGGCAGCGCTGAAGGTCAGCGAGGCGGGCACGCACCCCGAACAGAGGTACTGGAGCAGCGCTGCTGGGCACTGACACAGGCAAACACGTTTGAGCAAATTGGGACGACATAAAAGTCTATTACAGCAAATCAAACAGCAGTCAGCATGACAGCCATTAGCCTGAAATGAATACACGGGGACTTAATGAGGTCTGTCGAGGCTGGCTTGGTGAATTAAGTTGCCAATTCTAGCAGGATTTCCCTTTTCTTTACGGACTTGAAAGCATCTATGCTGCCTCGTTAGGGCTTCGACAAGTGAATTGCAGGGCCTTTCACCCTGATAAAATGGATAATTACATGGAGAACAGTTTAGTGAGGGGACAGGGGTGGGCAGAAGGGGAACCAAGAACAAACAAACCCAAACACACCTGCGGGGCTTCTCCCAAGGCCAGGGGTGGGGTCTTTCAGGGGGAGAGGGGGCAGGGGTGGGCAAGCTGGGGCAGGAGAGCTTCTCCCAGGAAAGGGACAGGGCCTGGCCTTGATTTGCCTCCTACCAACTCCTCTTCCAGGCTGGTGATATGGGCCCCCATGGAGCGCGTGCCCAGGCAGCTGTGAACAGGCTGAAAGCTCTTCTCAAAGATGGGCTGCCCAGCACCTCTCTGAAATCCTCTGGTGGGGAGGGCTACAGAGATAATCCTCCAGGGCTCACTGTGAGCAGGGGAATTGGTGAAAAATGAAGATTCCTGGGTCAGCTCTCCTCAAATCACTGATTCAGAATTGCAGGGGCCTAGGAATATGCCTTCTAATTAGTCCCCCCAGAAATTCTGATGGGATGTGTTTGGGAGCCTCTGGTTTCATCGGTTCTCTAACACTCAGTACTAGATGTCTTCTGAAATGAGTGGCTCTTCTGTTTTTGCTTGCGTAACTCCAGGGCTAGGGAGCTCAGGACATCCTCAGGCAGGGCAGGGGAGTAGATTGTGGGTGGGTCTCATTTAGAAAGTTCTTTCTTATGTAGACCTAGGCTTTGCCTCCTTGTCACCTGCTCCCCATGCCTATCCCTGGGTTCTGAGTACAACAGACCCAAATACATCGGGGCTCCTAGGGCTCGGGGGAGTGGAGGTTGGGAAAGTAAGGGATGGGGTACAGGTGGGTGGGGTGGCTAAGAGAGGAGCTGAGAGCAAGGAAGCAGCCACTAAAGCTTCTCCACCATCGCTCAGGAATAATGAAGTCCCAAGGGACAAGAAGGAGCCTCCCATGCTGGGTTCATCTACAGATCAGAGATGTCAGCCCTAGAAGGGGGCCTGGCCCAACTCCCTAGTTTAACAGCCATTAGAATTGAAGACAGCAGAGTGACAGGTCCAGCGTCTTGCCCAGCCCGTTGGCACAGTCTGAACTAGAACCCAGATGTCTTGACATGCAGTCTCCCACTTCCCTTTATACAACATAGGAGCTCTGCTGCTCACCTTGGCAAGATTGTGCTGAAAACCCACCTCCTCCAGGAAGCCTGCTGATATTTCTCTGATCAACAGCAACCCTTCAGCACTGATGCTACACAGGGTCTATAGTGTCCCCTGTTTCTCTGGTTTGAATTCTCACACTGTTCAGAGCTGCAGGGCCTCTGCCATGAATCACACTTCTCAGGGGCAGGGGCTTTGGGATTGCAGGGTGACCTCAATGCAAACAGGAGACTCAGGACTCAACTCTGGGTCAGGGGCCAGAGCCAAGCAGCTAAATTCTAGCTCAGGTGACCACACCAGGCTAGGGCTAGTCAGTGCCAAGCCACCTTGGGTCAGGAGTGGTCCGGCCTCCATCCAACTGACACCACATACCCACTGGCCACACTGAGCAGCCCTGATCGAGTATCAGGCCAGTGAAGTGACCCAGGGATGTTTACATATGAGCAAGTAAACCACATGGGCTTTTCTCCAAGGACTCGGAGTCCTTGCAGATGGCCTCTCTCAGCCCACCCTCTCCTCATCAGATGGGCAGGAGGCAGGCCTTCGTAGATAAGGAGGGCTATGGCCCAGAGAGGTCAAGTGACATGCCCAAATGGACCCAGCAATCTGGGGGCAGAGCAGGGCTGGGCTGGAGGTCCCTTGCCGCTAGTTCTGACTCCTATCATTGCACATTCCTCTGGCCTCCCAGGTCTGTGCAGTGAGAGCCTGGCCCAGCGCCAAGCCCACAGCAGACACTCAATAAATATTTGTTAAATGAATGAGTGACAGAAGAGGTTCTCTCCTTGGAGGCAGAGGCCTTTGGAGAATCTCAGGGGGTTCCAACAGGGTGGTGTTGGAGGTCACAACTCCTGCTAAGGGAGAGGGGAAAGGGATGGCCCGAGCCCAAGGGCTGGGGAAGGGGATTACGACCTTTTCCCCTTGCCATCACTGCTGCCTGCTGCCCCTGTGCGGGAAGGCAGAGGGCAGCCATGCCTGCCAGGATGGCAGCTGAGCAATGGGTCCAAGGCTCATTAACTCCGAGCCGTGCCCTTGGTTTCTGAGCCCGGGCCCGGAGTGCAGGCTGGCACGTAGAGGCCCTTAATTAAATTAGGGAGGCTTCCAAATGAGAGGGGGGCCCAGAGCCAAGCTGCAGTTCTGGGCGTATCAGCCACAGCTCAGGTCACTGTGCCCCTATGCTTAGGACTGTGGGCTCTCCCTCATATCCCACCCTACCAGGGGACAGGCATGGGAGCCTCTGCTATGTCCCCACCCCACACTTGTCCTCCCTTCCCTGTCTGGCACAAGCATAGGACCTTTGACTCACAGCTGAGTAACGAAGGCCAGGGACATGAATTTAGGGGATGTAAGACAAGGGCCTTTATCCTTGAGGGAATCTAAGGCTGTGCCAGAAGTCGGGAGACTCAAAGTCAAAGCTGTGTGAGCTTGGGCAAGTCACTCTCCCACCCTGAGCCTCAATTTATTCATCTATAAACTGAATAGATATTTTCTAAAGACTCTTCCGGTTTTCCTGATCCAAAAGGGGCTAGAACTCAAATGCCATGGTGCCAACCTGCCTCTCTCCAACGGATTCCATCTCCCGTCATCCCCATCCCCACCCTTCCCTGCGACCCAGCCCTGGGCCCCAAGGACCCAGGGCCCCAAGGGCTGAGGGATACCCAGTTAGAAGCTCTTTACCCACCACTTTTGAGGCCTTTGAATTGCTGCTAACTGCCAGCCCAGAAGACTGCCATCAGCCACCAGGGAGAGGGACGGCAAGCAATGAGAACCCTGGTGCCATCGGGAGCCAGCAGCCAACTTATTAACGAACCATTTATAATGCAATAATTTGTACTTCTCAATTACCAGAAATGGCTTGGTTTTACACGTATGCACTCATGCAAACACGCTCAGAGTACACAGACAACCCAAAGGAGCCGCGGGCCAAGGGGAGAGCGGGTGGGTGCAGGGCTAGGGAAAGACAGTCCCTTCCTGGAACCACATGTTCCCTCCATCCTGGGGGGACCTGTTCTGGCCAAAACAGGAAGGCCTGGGGTTAGGGCTGCCAGCCCACCTGCCCAAGGCCCACACTGGCTATGGATGGAAGGAAAGAGGGCCACCCCTGTCCCTCCCAACCTCTGTCTTGTCCCTGATTTCAGATTCCAGCCAGCATTGTGGGGCTCATCCAAGACAACCTCTCTCTCAGGCAGGAGGCTCTCACCAACCCACTCGCCTTGACCAGCAGATGGGCCCCTACCCTCAGAGGTACCAGCACGTTCAACCTGCCTAGGCTTGGTGCTCGGGTTAAGGTGTGGGCAAGAGAAGAGAAGCTGGGCCTGCCCTCACCTACCCCACTCCCAGGTGGCTTGGGAACAGCAGGTCCCCAATGTCCCCCAAGGGTGACCCGGGGGCTCCTACCTCAGGGATGCGGACGCTGTAGGGCTGATTGTGAAAGGTGGGTGCATTGTCATTCACGTCCCCGACCTGGATGTTCACTTTCCGTGTGATCACCTGGCAAGAGAAAGACGGGAGGTCAGAGTCGGCATGGGCCTCTGGCTTCTTTTCACCCAAGGGGCCCAGCAACAATCCTCCCAGGGCAGCAGTGGCCTCAGGAGTCACTCACCCCCTGGTGATCGCTGACAGAGAACTCCACTATGAACTCCGATACAGTCTGAAAGAAAGAGGAGGGAGGGAGGAGAGTAGCGTTAGAGAGTGCTGAGGTCCCGTGTCCTGAGCCCTGCGTGGGGCTCAAGACCCCCAGCATTGCCTAAGGAGCTGGTCTGGGACGGGGACCCAAAGCATCCCTAAAAGAATGAGCATTGCCACTTGGATTGGGGAAGCAGGTTCAGAATAGGGAGTCTTCCCCAAAGTGCAACAGATTAGAAATCAAGAGCCTTGAGTTCTAATCTGGGCTTTGCCTCTAAATTGCTGTATGACCTTGAACAAGTCGCTAGATACCTCTGTGGCCACTTTCTCAAATGTAAGGAAAGAGTAGGGGTTGGAGTTTTGTTCAAACTCTTACCTTAATTTGCTAAGGGCTACAGGGCCATTGATTCCTGCATCTCTGGTAAACACCCTTTGTAGGGACATTTGTGCGGAGCAGGGATAGACTTGTATGTCCCATGGAGCCCCCATTCTATAGGGGATGAATCCAGGATCATTGTCCCTCCTTCTATCCAATGTTCCCCCTTGCTTGGAGGCACCCCCCAACCACCCCATTCCAACCTCAAGTCCAGACATCAGCCCTTTAAGAAGGACACCAGGCAGGAAGATGCTGCTTCACGGTCTGAATGGGGCCTCAGAGGAAGGCCCCCGAAAAGATGATGCCCCACCTTCCCCAGTGTCTGCCCCTGCCCCGCCTCAGGGAAGGACTGGGGCAGGGGTACGAGCCAGTCATACCTCTCTGTCCAGCGGCTGCCGGAGCCACACCACACCTGTGTCTGGCTCCACAGCGAAGATGCGGGAGGCCTCCTCGCCAGACACGCCAAACACCAGGGGGTCATTGTCCATGTCTCGGGCCAGCAGCTGGGTCACAGAGGTACCTGGAGTATCCGGGGGAGACAGAAGAAGGCAAAAATGGGAGACTGGTCCGTTCCTTAGCACCTTGCTCAGGTGGCTGAATCCCAGCAAGGAGCAGCCACCCAACAGGCCTCCAACAGGTCACTGACAACCGAAAGACCCTGTATCATTGGCTCTGATGCAGTCCACTCACCTCCACGCTGTGTAGGGCTGGAGACCCACATGTCACATGTCACAGAGTGTATATGCCTATAATAGGGAACCATCATTGTGATTTCAGCCTGCTCACCCCCGTTTTCTGATTTTAATTTGAAGACCTCCTTCTCCAAGCGGCTCAGATGACAGCAGACACCCAACCCTTCAATTCTTATGTTCTGAGATGGGCACATAACTCAGCCCTAGCCAATCAGAGCATTCCATCGTCTTAGTCACAATGATTGGCTCAGGACTGAGCGTGTGACCCAAGCTAGCCAATCAAAAGAAGTCCTGGGACTTCTGCTGGAACTGCTGGGAAAGAGGAGCTCTCCTTCCACTGGGGTTGATAAACTGGCATTGCTGGCACCATACAGGAAGAGCCTGCATGAGAATGAGGCCGACAAGGAGGAAAACAGAGACAAATGTTGCACGGAGAGAGATTCCTGATGGTATGTGAATGGTATCCAACTGTGCCTGATATTAGTTCCATCCTCTGGACTTCTCAGCCAGATGAACTAACAAATCTCCCTACCCCGCCCCCCTTTTCTTCCCTGAGTCAGTTGATCTGGATTTCAATCTTTTCCAAATGGAAGCACCCTTTCTAATTCAGAATATTTTGCAAAACCTGGTGTTCATTCAACAGTGACTAGGTAAGCACTGGAGTACACAGAGGTTAGAAAGGTGTGGCCCAGCCTCAAGTAACTCCAGTCTAGAACTGGGTGACAAGGTCAAGTTCTTGTTCACAAGAAGAAGACTGAGATGTTACCCTTCACCAGGAAACAAAGCCCTGGCCAGAGGTCACACTGGGCATCAGGGTGCCTGGCCTATAGCCCTACCTAAGAAGTCCCAGTGTAAGGCATCTTCTCCTGCAGTTCACAGGAGCCTTCAGGAGGGAGACTGCCACCCTGGTTTGAGTTAGGTTGAGGCAGGATACATAGTAAACCAGGAGGTCCCAAGCAATTGGATCAGCTAGTCACCTTAGCTTCAGATGGTCCCTATACCCCCAAGCACTGTGCAAAATGTTAGGAATGTACAGTGTGTCATTTTCTGCAGAGAAGGTCTGTAGCCTTCATCCGAAGACTCTCAAATGGCTCTCAAAGGAGTGCTCAGATTAGAACCATGGCCTTCAGCAAACCACTTCTTTTAAAGCCTCAGTTTACCTATAAAATGGAAGAGGTACCCTTGCTTCTCCAAATATTGGCTTTTGTTATTTACTGAATAGTTCTGGTAATCAAGCTAAGTAAGGAGGGATTCCAAACTCTGGAAATGTTATCTAGAAAAGTCTACAAATGAGGAGGGGCAGGTTAGCTCAGTGGATTAGAGCCCAGAGCTCATTACACCAAGGTTGCCAGTTCGATTCCCACATGGGCCACTGAGATGTGCCCTCCACAATTAGATTGAAAGCAACTACTTGACTTGGAGCTGATGGGTCCTGGAAAAACACATTGATCCCCAATAAAAATAATTTTTAAAAAGTCTACTAATAAGCTTTTCCAAAGTAAACTTTTAAAAGGACCATTCTAACATGACAATGATAGCTAACATTTCTGAACCGACCACACTCCAGACACTGGGCTAAAGGATTTCCGTGTACTATCTAATTCATTCTTTACAGTTATTCTCTCCATTTAACAGATAAGTCAGCAAAGAGCAATTAAGTAATTTATGACAGTCACACAATTACAAATAGCAGAGCTGGAATTCAAACCCCAGGCACTCTGGGCCCAGAGCTCACTTTTTTCCCCCACAACTTTATACCTCTCAACACTTGATATATGAACTTAAGATTCAGGACTTCCATGGAGGTGACCCTATTAGACCCTAACTGGAAGCCCAGCACTTGGAAAAGGAAGACATTGGAGCAATCATTGGGCTTTCGTGATATGCCAGATACAGTGCTAGGCCCATTCACATGGGTTCTCTCATTAAATTCTGTCAGCAACTCTGTTTGATAGTCATCATTCTACCCATTCTATGGATTATAACGTCGAGGCTCAGAGAGGCAAAGTAGCCTCTCCAAGGTCACACAGCAGAGTAGGACGTGGCAGAATCCAAGGTGATGAGAGGAGGTGAGAAGGAGTAAAATCATGGAACAGGACTGGAATAACCTTAGGAACTATTTAGAGAGCCCAATCTTCCCATTTTAAAGATGGAGACGCTAAAGGCATTTAGCACTTTTTCCAAAGTATGATGGTGAACAACAGTCAGGACTCAAACCCAAGTTTCCATACTCTCAGATTCCCAGTAAAGTGCTCTCTCTAGGTGAGTATGTGAAGTTACAGAGAAAACAAGTGCATCTTCGCAAAGCATCTGTGTTGCTCAATAACAAGCAATTGTTTTATACTAAAGCAAATGGGAATATAACACTTTTTTTTTTTTTAGCTGAGCCATCCTGCCACCTGTTGGCAGCTCAGCGGCAGCTCAGCTCGGGCTGGGCATCGAACTGCTGTTGCTCAGAGCTCAGCTCGCACTCTTGAGCGAGCTCTTAACCAACTGAGCCACTCGGCCAGCCCTAACATTTACTTTTTAAGACACAACCTAAAGCTGTAAAAGAATTTCCTCCTGACTTCCAGGGATACACAATTCCTTTCTGTTAATGTCATGAGTCCTTCAGTGACAAGGTTTGAGGCATACTGAGTACCTCCCAGTGCCTCGGGGAGACTCCACATAAGGAAACTGAGGCCCATAGGGGCCCTGCTCGTCTATAGTACAGCAATGAGTTCATGGTAGCCACCTGGACTGAATACCTCACCTGCCAACCTCCTTCAGGGCTCAGCCTAGGTGGGAGGTATAGGGCTAAGCTCCCGGCTGGCCAATGGGATTCTGGGAAAGCCATGCTAGCCCTCCAGCCAAGGTCACACAACTCATTCAGTATCCAAAATGGCTCTCTCAGGCCTGAAGCGGAGGCTCTTCCAAGAAGGGGGGTCACTGGGCAGGCCTGGGATGGGGCCATCAGCTGCTGTCACCCACCCTGTAATTTCCTGGACTTTTATCCATTCTCCCCTCAATTATGTGCTGCTCAAAATGGTCCTTTTCAGCTTTCTCACAGGCTCTTGCCTGCTCATGCCTTCTTTGTGTCCCAGGTAATTGCCAGTGACCTTTTCTAAGTGTACTAATTAAAGATACCAATTTAATATTATATGTAAGACAAGATGCCCCACAATTTTCCAGCTGGGCACATACTGCCCCACCCTCCCAGCACTGTTCTGCGACTTGTAGAAGCTGGGTATAGCTTTGGCTTCTCCAGGGCACAGGGCTCATTTCCACCAGGATGGCTTCCAGCAACTTCTGTTTGTACCACTCATATGGGAAAGAGGCCAAGACATGGGGCCCAACTCCAGTCAGTGCCCTTGGAAGCAGCCACTCAGCGGAGTCATCCCTGGCTGTGTGACCCTGGAATACATGTGCCGCCCTCTGGGCTTGTTTTCTACCTGAGAAACAGACGGTATATCCTGCAATCCAGGCTGTGGAATACCTGGAGTTCCTTCTGCGTTTTCTTCCTCCCTTTTTCCCTTCTCTCCTTCCTTTCATTCTTTCTTTTTTGTTGTGGTAAAATATATATAAGGGCCGGCCGAGTGGCGTGGTGGTTAAGTGCTGGTCTTGGGAAGCCAGCGGCCCCAGTTTGGGTCCCACATATGAGGGCCAGTGACACTGCCCTCCAAAAAAAAAAAAAATATATATATATATATATATATATATATATATATATATATATACCGTTATCATTTACACCATTTTCCATTGTACAATTCAGTGGCGTTAGGTACATTCACAATGTGCTGCAGCCATCACCGCTGTCTGTTTTCAGAATATTTCATCACCCCAAAAGGAAATTCTATACCCATTAAGCAGCTGCTTCCCCTTCCTCCTCCCCCAGCCCCTGGAAACTGCTAATCTCTGTCTATGAATTTGCCTGATCTGGATATTTCACATGAACAGAAACATAGGATATGTGGTCTCTGCGTCAGGTTTCTCTCAGTATTATGTTTTCAAGGTTCACCCATGTTATATAACATGTACTGGTATTTAATCCCTTTTTATGACTGAGTAATAGTCCATTGAATGGATAGACCACATTTTGTTTATCCACTTATCAGTTGATGAATGTGTGTTATTTCTACCTTTTGGGTATTATCCACAGTGCTGTTATAAACATTTGTGGACAAGGTTTTATTTGAACACTTGTTTTCAATTCTTTGGGGTATCTGCCTAGGGGTGGCATTGCTGGGTCCTATGGCAATTCTACACTTCACTTATTGAGGAACTAACCAATTGTTTTCCACAGCAGTTGTGCCATTTACATTCCTACCAGCAATGGATGAAGCTGGGAGTTCTTTTCAGTGGTAGGAAGAATACTCAATAATTCCCAGGGGCTGGGTGCCCCCTGTATGGTGGGGAGCTGGGAGCTGGGCAGCCCTGCATAACAGATGCTGCTTACTATTCCTTAGCACAAGCCAGTATCACATACAGCAGCCCAACCTCCCACTGCCAGCACTGGGGCTATTTGTCTGAAGGGTTCTCACCATCTACCCATTCATAGGAAAGACCCAAAGTGCCAGGGAATTAATGCCCCTAGAAGTAGCGCTCAAAGAACACCTGACACAAGATGGTGAATAAAAAGTTGGTAGATAAACGCCCCAGCTGCCGCACCTCTCAGGGGATAACTCAGAGGCTGTGTTCTACACTGACTCTTGGAGTTCCCCAATGGGTTTATCTTCAGTTGCCCACACTGGTGACTTGGCTGATAATGCATCTTTATGCCTTCTTTCCCTTTCTTGTTTCATGGCCTCACTCCCCGACCTGTGTTTCCTGGAATCCCCCTCTCCAATAAACCATCTGTGCTTGAGTCCTCATCACAGGGTCAGCTCCCTAAGACTGTGGTATCGGAGCCACCCAGGAAGCTTGTTACAAGGCAGGTTTCCAGGTCCCACTGACCTGGTTGGCTGGTGGGGTGGGGGGAGCCCAGAGTGGGAACTTTTTTTTTTTTTTTTGAGGGCAGTGTCACTGGCCCTCATATGTGGGACCCGAACCAGGGCCGCTGGCTTCCCAAGCCAGCGCTTAACCACCGTGCCACTCGGCCGGACCCAGAGTGGGAACTTTTAAACAGCAGCACCCACTCTCCCTGCCAGAGGCCCTGGCACACACCCAGCTTTGGAAGTCCTGAGACTGGTTTATAGCAGGGGTATATTCAAATATTTAACAATGGGCACAGAACAGGCATCACCAATCAGAAAGGACGTTGGCAATAAACAACCAGACCAGTGAGTACTGCCTGTAAGTCAGCCTGGTTTATGGCTCCCATTTGAGATGCAGAGAAAAGCTCCCTGGGCCCCAGGATGATTTAAAGGCTCAGTCTTAGGGCTCTTGGCTCAATCAGTGCTGCTGGAGGACTCTCTCTGCTCTTGGCCTCCCTGTCCCCTCATGAGGAAGGGTAACCCAGAGACATTAGCCCCTCCACTCCGTGCCAGCCCAGATCAGGGCCCAGCCTAACCTCATGGGTGGAAGGTGGAACTTAAAAGAATTTAAATCACTGTACACCCATGTTCACAGCAGCATTAGTCACAGTCGCCGAAAGGTGGAAGCAACGCAAGTTGTCCATTGATGGAAGAATAAATACATAAAATGTGATCTATACATACAATGGAATATTATTCAGCCTTAAAAGGAAGGAAATTCTAATACATGCTCTGACATGGGTGAACCTGGAGGACATGGTGCTACGTGAAATAAACTACTCACAAAAAGACAAATACGGTATGATTTCACCTCTGTGAGGTACCTGGAATAGTCAAATTCATAGGGACAGAAAGCAGAAGAGTGGCTGCCAGGCAGAGGGAATAGGGGATAAACAGGAGTTGTTGTGAATGTACTAATTCCTACTGAACAGTACACTTAAAAATGGTTACGATGGGGCTGGCTGAGTGGCTCAGTTGGTTAAGAGCTCGCTCAAGAGTGCGAGCTGAGCTCTGAGCAACAGCAGTTCAATGCCCAGCCCGAGCTGAGATGCTGTTAAGCTGCCAACAGGTGGCAGGATGGCTCAGCTACATTAAAAAAAAAAAAATGGTTATGATGGTAAACTTTGTGTGTATTGTACCACATTTAAAAAATTTAAACCCAAAACTCAGACCATGTCCAAGGCCCTGGTGATGCGGCCCAAGCCCACACCTCCCACGTGGCCCGCCCCCCCGCCCCCCCGGGGCTTACCCTCCTTTGGCCTCATGACTTCCTTTCTGGTGAGGAATTCGGATTTATTTCTGCAGGTACTATTGGGGGTGGGGAGTGGGGCTGAGTGGTTGTGGCACTCAGAGCCTTCAATTGGTGGCTGCCTCAGAGCCTTCACCCTGGCTGTGCCTTCTGCTGGGAATGTCCCAAACTGAGGTTACTACATGCTGCTTATTATTTCCCTCTTGGTCCAACACTGATCTTCTCCAAGGCGCCTTCTGAACTGATCTTGTTTATTCACTTGACTTGCTGGCTGCCTGCCCCAAACCCCCTTATCCCTAAACTAGCACAGGAGTTGGCATCCCCAAGGCGCTCAATAAAGACTCAGTAGGTAAAGAAATGAATCCTGCCAACTGCCTAGAGTGTTAGGAGACGATAGCCTCCCAAAGTCATGAAGATCTCTGAGCTGCAACAGAAGGAGAGAGTATAGTAAGTTAATTCTTAATTATGTACACTAATGGACAAGAAAAGCCCTGGCTAATCAAAACCTAATAATGCCCAAACCAGTAGCAGTCGGCTTTGGATGTCTGTGGAATCATAGGTAGGCATTAGCTAGGCTCCAGTATCTCAGGAACAGGCCCCGCATCCTGTCCTGGGGTGATGTACCCCGTCCAGAGCCCCAATACCCAATCTAGGGATGGTATACTCCGTCCTGGAGTTCAGGGGCCCAGGTTGGAAAGGGGATCTGCTCAGTGGGCTGCCAATATCCTGGGAGGTGTGGGACTGGGCACACATCCCCCCAAAGTGGCTCAGTCCCTCAGCAGCAGGCTACATCCATCTTCTAGACAAGGGGTAGACAATCACAGCTTCCCCTGCAGCCCTGCTGAGCCCATGCTGGTGGCCAAGATGACTGTTATTACTATTATCGTTGTTATTTGCTGGAATTGGTGTGTCGTGTGCTCTTGAAGACCTGTGAGTCTTTGCCTGTTAGACACAGCGCAGGCCAGAAACTCAGGCAGGGCAGTGGCAGGATGCAAGGCTTGTTATTTTTTTCTGGATGGGGAAGGATGAAAGTTATGTTTATTCCCAAAACATGGCAAGGGTGCTACAGAATGAATAAAGGGAAAGGAGAATCCATCATGCCTCCTCCTTGCAGCAGTATCTTCTTAAAGCAGACCTTTGACTGTGCCACACCCACTCAGCCCCACTCCCCACCCTCAATAGTACCTGCAGAAATAAATCCGAATTCCTTACCATGATGGCCAGTGCTCCTCTCACAAGTCCTTGGCTCCCTGGCCAGTCATGTTCTCACCAGAGCCCTGGGCTCAGCCCACCAGACTACTGTCAGCAAACCATAGCTCCTACACCTGTGCTGCTACTATTCCTTCAGGCTGGAAGGCCCTTCTTCCTCTCATTCCTCTCATTGCCTCTCAAATCCCAGTCATCTTTGCATACCACCCCGTCACAAAGTTCTCTCTTCTCTGTGTCCCCTGATTTGTTGTTTGTATCTCTGCACGGCAGGGAGAGGCCATCACCTCTTGAAGGTGAAGACTGATGTTCTGGGACATGCTTGGCAAATCTCCCCAACCTTCTGTGATTAACTATCACTCTTCTCTTGGGGCCAACCAGCTAGCTGATCATTCCCTTGACACATGCAGACATTACTAATCAATCACAGCTCCTTTTTCCTTTGAATCTATATTCGACTTCAGAATACTTCACAACACTGGATTCCATGCAGTCACTACTAATCATTCCTAACAGGCATGTGAGAGCAAGCCTTTTGCAATCTGTGACCTAAAAGGACTTCACATCAGCCCTGGTTTACGGTCCCCTCTTATCCAGGGGCCAAGGATCTAGGGCCAAGGTCAGCCCCTACCAGGCTCAGAACTTTTGGGATGGAGAGAATTAGGCTTAGAGTTCTACAGGCAAGCTCAGAAACTGGGACTACTTATGGTTAAAGAGAGAACCAAATAGACAAAGCCCCTTCCCATCTTTGCAGGAGGATCAGGGGTCCTGACTGGGAGACGACTGCTTGGGACAGAGCTATGCATTGGTGAGGAGTGGAGCCAAAGAGTAGCAGATGGAAGGCCCCTGATCCCAACTCAGATTACAGCCACGGGTTATGATCAGGCTTTTCTAGGAATAACCCCCGCCCCCCATGGCCATCAAGCATGCTATAAACCCCCCACCCCCATCAAGGAGGGAAACCCATCTCCTTGTTTCTGGTCTGGAGGGGCCTGGCTGCTCTGGCCTTGGTCTCTGCCAGAGCCAGGGGCTCCTGGTCTCCCTTCTCCCCTGGAATGAGTCCCCTAGAACCTGGGCTGGCCTAGAACCTGTACCTCATTTGTCTCTCCGCTGGATCAGACAGACCAGTTAAGTGCCTTGATTCCTGGGAATAATCTCATTTGTCCTAGGTTTCTCCTTCCCGCTCGCTTGCCTTTAGTCAGGCTCCTTCCTTCTAGTCCCCCTGGATCTTGAACTTGGTTTGACCTCAGGAGAGCCAATTTTTGTGTTGCGGTTTTTTCTGTTGTCCTAGACCCTGCCTACACTTACCTGGAAGAAGCCAAAGTGAAATCTGATGTTGGCCCTTCTATATTGAGAGGTAGGTGACCGGTGAACTCACTCTTATCAGAAGACCCTTGTCCTGGATAAAGGGAGCTATCTCTGTCTCCAAAACTCACAGGCCATCAGCATATCCTTTCTCCTACAGCTCAGTCCACACAGAGTAGACAGCATGAATTGTAGAAGAAGGAAACTGGCATTTGTTAAGCATCTACTGTTTGCCAGGCAGCATGCTCAAAGGTTTTCATTCTGTGTCATCCATTTTTCACAGTGGCCCTACAGAGAGGGGTTAGCGTCCCCACTATACATTGAGAAAACTGAGGCTCAGAGGGGTAAAGTGACCTACTCAAGGTCACATAGCTGGGAGGCAGCAGAGCAAGGATTTGAACCCTTCTGTCTGACTCAGAATTTGTGTTCCGTCCACCACCCCATGGCTTTAATCACAAATTCTTCTAGCCAAGCAATAAACAATGCCTTCTGCTTGTCCCACACAGACTGATCCCCACGTGTCTCCATGTTTTAGGCCGCTCTGGACCCCTGGGTTACCTGGCTGGCCTGAAGGTGAGTACTCTTGAGGCAGGGACTGTAGGGGGCTCCCTCCATCATCCTGGCTTTCTATAGCCCACTTATTACCTGCCAGCAACATGGTGATTCTTTGAGGGTCAGAAAAGAGGTGGTTGGTTCATCTGGGCACACAAGGGTCATATGGCAAAGGGGACAGGCTAATTCACCAGAAAGAAGATGCTACACAGAGTAGGGTAATATAAAATCAGAGGCTTTGGTGGTAGGGAGAGTAGGAGCTCTATGTTATTTTAAATTAATAAAGCACAAGAGGAATTAAATACCAATATTCGAGGGACCTAAGTTTCAGAAACCTGGAGCTGTCCTGCTTCCAACCCATCATAGCACATGAAAGCCATCATTGCCAAGGGCTGCCAGGCCCGGGGCAGCCACCAAAGTGCTCTAAGCACCTATAACCTCGTGAGTCATAGAGAGGTTAAGTTACTTGCCTGAAGCACATGGCAGAGCTGGGATTGTTCCCTGACCCTCCTAATCCCAATGCCGCCATTATAATCCTTTATTCAGTCACTCAACAAACATTGCCTGAGCCCCTGCTCTGTCCTGGACACTGGTCTAGGCACTGGTGATACAACAATGAACAAAACAGACAGAAGTCCCAGCCCTCGGGGAGCTGACACTCAGGGGACAGATCTACATTTCCATGAAGCCACATGCTTTTCCTGGCCTCTCGCTGGCACATTTGGGAAACACAAGCATGAGTTTCGCGTCTGGTCGCAGCCTGGGCATATGTGTTCCTATCATTCACCCTGGTTCACGGGCTGTGACTTCCCTCCAGACCCCCTGCCCCCAGGATGAGCACTCCTCATTTTGGCAGGGAGAACTTGGGACATAGGATCAAAAGACCCAGAAGAAGCTTCCAGAGGAAGGCAGTCTCAGTGAAATCCCTTTATTAAGACAGCGAAGCAGTCAGGCATAGAACTAACATGGCTGCCACTGGTTGGCACTCAGCTACAATGTCCTGGTGACCGTGGGCAAGTCATTCACTTCTCTGAGC
The DNA here is from genome assembly GCA_033961575.1 of Aselliscus stoliczkanus. NCBI lineage: Eukaryota > Metazoa > Chordata > Mammalia > Chiroptera > Hipposideridae > Aselliscus > Aselliscus stoliczkanus. The sequence goes on from CM066729.1 coordinate 135,471,661, forward strand.
CTCCCTTTCTTCATTGACACCATGAGGGGCTGGCATCAATGGCCAAAGCACGGAGGTCCTTGGGGGAGAATAGAATCCAAGCTGGACAAACATGTTGCAGGTCAGGTACCTGTGTGGTTCCGCAGGTCACGAATTTGCAGACGTTGTGTAGAGAATGATGCCAAGGCTGCACCTGAGCTCCGCAGGGAAAATGCTATGATCCATGGAGACCCCTGATGGGAGTAGGGGATGGGGGTGGCTGTACATGGGCCACACGCCTGCATTCTTGATGAGGCCAACAGGTTCATTTCACAAAGACAAAAGCAGGGCTGGGTGGCCTAGTGACTCGTCCATGGTCACCCAGCTAACAGCTACAGGCGGCAGAGCTGAAACTCAGATTGGTCCTCGGTTCCCCAATATCCTTCCCACTGCACCACATTAAGGTCCCTTCCAGTTAAAGTATCTGTAAGATGACGATTCTGTTGGCCACACACGATTACAAGGCACCAGGAAGGAGAGAAGGGCATAGATGACCCAGCCCAGCTTGCAAGGCTTTACAATCTGGTTGAGACACTCGGAAATGAGACTGGCCAGACAGCCAGCGTCCAGGGTAGACTGGACATTCCCTTCTGCTCAGGATAGGAGCCTGAGCACAAAACAGCCATGACTAAAAAGACTCCAGGATACTCTGTTTGACCTTCCTGAGTCCTTGCTGCAGCTCCCCGGCCCACAGGAGCTGAAGGCTTGTCATGGGGGGGTGGGAGAGCCAAGCCGTAGTTACCAGATTTAATAGTGATAATAGAGGGGTGGGTATTTTTTTTCCCTTTTCCTGAAACTTTTCAATTCATTGAACTGTTCAATTAACTTTACAAAAGGAAATGTGGAAAAATGATGGCAAATTGAACTTGACATTATCATTAAAATAAACAGAGCACTGCAGGCCATTAAAGCTCACTACGAGATTATCCAAACACTTGCAGGCGTGTGCTGACTCCTCGCTCAGAGAGATCCTGGTGCTTCCCTCCTGCCCTGAGCTGGCATGCCCTGCCTGTCACCACTCACACTCCCCCTAAAGCTCAGAAAGAGGCCATGCGAACATCCCCATCATCACAGCCTCCCAGTGTGAAAGGGAACTTGAGGGGAGGGCGAGAGTATGCAAAGCCAGCGGCTGCTAACAGACTGCCATTCCACGGTGACCTTTTCTTCTCCTGGAAATGATGGGGAACTTCAGTCCAGGGGGTCTCAAGCCTGGCTGCATGTCAGGTTCACCTGTGGCACTTCTGCAACTCCAGATGCCCAGGTGTAGCCCCTGACCAAGTACCTCAGAGTCTCTGGGGAGGGACACAAGCATCAGGATTTTAAAAAACAAAAGCCCCCGGAGATTCCCAAGGGCCACCCGGGTTGATAACCAAGAGCTAGATGGCCCCTGAGGGTCCTTCGATCTTCAGGACTAATCTAAAAACCTATGATGTAGGAAAACCTGTAAGTCAGTGGTTCCCAAACTTGTCAGCACCTTGGAATCACCTGGAGCTTTCAAATAACACCCATGCCCATGTCCCACACCCCAAGCTTATGATGATGAATTGGTCTGGGGTACACCTAGGGTTTGGAAAGTTATAAATTTCCAGGTGATTCTAACGTGCAGGTGAGGCTGGAGGTAACTGCTGTAGGTGGCATCTTCACCTGGCTAACAGGAAAACCAGCTTCCTGATGACCCTCCTCCAGGAGACCCCCAAATCCTCAAATGTGTGGGTGCTCCCAGGCACAATCAGCTTAGGCCAATTCCACAGTCAGGGCAGAAAAAAAAAATACATATTTGCTTTGTTGCCCCTTTCCATGTTCAAATTTTCCAAATCCCAATATTAAAAAAAAGAAGTTAATTCATGGTTTTGAAGCAGTGGATCTCGACCTGATTTCATATAAGCATCACCTGGAAAACTTCTAAAAATAAAGACGCCCAAGCCCTCGCCCTTAAGGATTCTGGTTTGTTTTTGTTTTTTAAAGATTTTAAAGATTTTTTGGGGAAGGGAAACAGCCAAGCCAAGTTGCTGTTCTTCAATCTTAGTTGTGGAGGGCGCCAGTCGCCACTGGCTTCTCGTCGGCAGTTCGTGGCCTCTAAGCTCAAGGTGCTGTGTTCAACCTTAGTTGTGGGAATCAAACCAGCAGCCTTGTAGTTAAGAGTGCACACTCTGTCCACTGAGCCATCCGGAAGGCAGCTCAGCTCAAGGTGCCGAGCTCAGTCTTAGTTGCGGGCGGGCGTAGCCTACCATCGAACAGGCCATCGTGTTGTTACACCAGCTGAGACATCCTGCCACCTGTTGGCAGCTCAGGTCAGACGCAGCATCACTGGCCCATGTGGGAATCAAACCGGTAGCCCTGTTGCTCAGCGCTCACGCTCCAAGCCAACTCTTAACCAACTGAGCCACTCGGCTGGCCCTTAAGGATTCTGTTTTAATTAACTGGTCTAGTACAGGGCCTGCACATCTGTACCTTGTTATATAGTAAGACCTCAACGTCATCGATAGGCTGTGTGACTTTAAGTGAAAGGATGTATACCGAAACCGATTTTATCATAGGCCAATTGACATAAACAAGAGTTAAGTTCCTACAGCATCTCATCCATGTTATAATGAAACAACATTAAATGAAATGACATTATTCGAGGAGCGGTTCCAATGTGCAGCCAAGCTGAGAATCACTGGGGCAGGGTAGCCCCTCTCAAACCTGAGCCTTCATCAGAACCACCAGGAGGAGCTTGTTCAAAAGACAGATTTACAGGTCCCTCCAAGAGTTCCTGCTTCAGAATTTGCATTGCTAACAAGCTCCCAGGAGATGATAAGGCTGCTGATTGGAGACCACAACTTTGAGAACCACAGGTTAGAGCTGCAGTGGGCCCAGGTCCTAGTCAAGTCAAGTTCTTTCAAAGGTAATTTGGATCTATAAGGCCTGACTCAGCATATCATCCCCTCCTGCACCCCCGCGGTCCATCCCATAGCCAGAGCCCAAAGCCCAGTGGCCGCTTCTTTTCACCTCTCAGTAGCCGGAAAGGGAACTAAGGAACCAAGAAAGGTGACTACCGAAAAAGCAGGTGAGAAGACACCGTGCCCTCACCCCTGCTATCCCTCCCACCTCCCACTTCAAAAGAGGCCAAAAATGTCCCCTGGGAAATCACTTCCTCTTTGAGGAGACTCATAATTACCCACAATGATCAGAGCACCATTCATTTTGCTCTAAAATTAATACATCACGTTGAGAATGATATCGCACTAATTTATCACAAGATTTATGAAACTTGTACTTTTTCTAATGAGATTTATGCAAATGCCGCTCTTGCCGCTGTTTGTGTTTTTAAAAGTTTTGACAGGGAAGTGGGAGTCTAGCCCGGCTGGCAGAGGCCCTGTCCCGACTCACCGGCTGGCCAGGTGGTGGCTCTATGGCAATGCTTGCCTGAGTAGGGACCCAGGTGAGCCAGCCCCTTTGGCCTTCCATCCCCCAGTCCCCTCTCTCCCAGGTACACCCTTATTCATTTGAGCTGGTCCTCTCAGCAGCCTTACCTGCTCCCCAGGTGGGGAGGCAGTTATAGGTGGTGGGGCTGGTTCTCTAAGTGAGCATGGATCTCTCATCTCTCAGAGGCCTTCTAGGCCTACAGTCTCTGAGGACAACCATGGGTAACAGCGTTCCACTAGCCAGGGTGTGAGACAAGAGAGGCACCCAGGATGGGGCATTTAAGGCGACACTCACTCTCAGGTGCTGAACTTGTACTTGCACAAGTCTCAACGCGTCCCCTAAAATTTTGTGCCCTGGACTCGTCACTTGCCTCACCTTAGTGTCAGCCTTGCCACTAGCTACCATTTACTGAGTACCTACCAGACAACAAACACTCTATTAAGCACTTCACAGGCACAATCTCATTTAATATTTACCACAAATCTGTGAGGAAGGTAGTCCCACACTCAGATGAGGAGATTAAGCCTCAGAGAGCTTTAGCAACTTGCCCAAGATCACACAGCTAAAAGGAGGCAGAGCCAGGATTCAAATCAGGACCACCTGAGCCTGAAGGTAATGTTCTTATTCAGTACTGAGCCCAAATGATTCACAGAGGGGCTTCCCTTTTTCTAGGAGTTTAGTAACACTCCACATCTCCAAGGGTCACGCCCCACATACTCCAGTTAATCAGAACGCTGATGAAAAGCAGGAAATTAGCCAAGGGCTCTGAGCAGCGAAAAGGCATGGTACAAAATCTAGGCACACTCAATTTCAAACCTGTTTCTGAGAAAGATGTGGTGGGGTCTTCTCTCACAGCCTGTTTACTCTTACTTTACATACAATTGTAACTAGCTTGGTTCTTTTTTTTTTTTTCCTCCAATTCATAGAACTCTCAAGCAGATACATGAACAATAACAGGAAACAATAAACAACGGCTTCTGCTGCTCACTAAAGGGAAAGATCAAAACTCTATGAAAAGAGAAAGCTTAAAATAATCTGCGTCCCTTCGCTAGCTCCTATCAATGACAATGCATCATCACAGAGAGCTAGCTATTCATGGTGATGTGTTCAATGATGTGCCCAGAAAGTGCAGAATGATGAGTCATCGCCATCTAAGAAGGCAGGTACTATATAATAGGTCTTATGAATATTCCATACAAGTCATTATAATTAAAAGAAGATTTTGTGCTTAAAGAAATGCTTCCCAAAGTGTATTTCACGAATCATTAATTCCCTTGGAGGCTAACGGTACTCCATGAAAAAGCGTTCTTTGGTCAAAAGGTCTAGGGAACATTGCATTTAAAAAAAAAATTGAAATAGGCTTTTTTCTTGCAGGACCTCTTGGAGTCTTTATTACACTAGCATGCATTGTGAAGCCCACACGATGGCAGAGAAGATACAGCTTTCCCCAAATTTATTTGGCCATGAATCCCTTGTTTCCAAGAACATCTCAAAGGACATCAATGGCTCAGAAAATAAGGATTGGAAAAACACTCAGCCAGGAACTTTGCTGGACATTTTTACTTGAGGCATATTTTTTTCTTGGGGTGGGTAGAGAGATGGATAGATAGATGGATGGATGGATGGATGGATGGATAGATGGATGGATGGATGGATGATGGATGAGTGGGAGGGTGGGTGGGTAGGTGAGTTGAAAGGTGGGTGGAAGGATAAATGAACAAATATGTAAAGGAACATAAATGAATAAGCTGTTCCCATCCAAGGAGCATATAGGAACCTCACCTATCAGACCTCTGACACAGAGTGGGACATATGAGTATAATCTGAGACAGTTCCTCCACGTGATTCAGCCCATCTCCCTGCCAGGTTGTAAGTCACTGCTTCATGAGTAGGGAACCTGGGCCTCCTTCACTGGGTGGCAGGTGGGTTACTTTTCACTCTGGCCAAATCTTGAGCATCTGCAATAATAATCATACTAACTCTACATATGTGTATGATGCCCTATATTCAGAAAGTACTTTCCTGGCCACTGATTCTGGGTCTCCCACAGCCACATCCCCAAGCAGGGGGCTAGCCAGTGACTACACACACTCATAATGTCCAAGAGACTCTGGCTCAGCACAAGTGAGTGATGAGGCCAGAGCCAACCAGTGTGGTCTCCCAGAATTGGAGTCAGAGACCCCAGTCCCACTCCTACCCCCATCTGTATAATCTGAGCAAGTCACACTACCCGGGTGGTCTTGTTCCTGCCTCAGAAGACTGTGACAAGGATGAAGGCAGACAGCAGGAGAGAGGGCACTTCATAAATCCGAGATATCCCAAAGAAGCTTCAATACCCCCACAGCACACCTAACTAGGTGCTGATCTTCTGGGCTGACGCTCCCACCTGACTGTGAGCCTTGTTCCCTGCTGCGTCCCCAGAGCCTGGCACAATATAGGCCATCAGTGTCTATTGAACAAATAAGTGAGTAAATGCATGAATGAAGTGATAAATCACTGTGTAAACACAGGCACTATGGTTCTAGAGTTTGCAGAAATGTGGTTCTGATGATGCTAAAGCCAAACCAAGGACTCCATCCCAGGATTGTCTTGCTGGCTTTGACTGGGGTGCAGAGAGAAGACAGCCTTCCCAATGTCCGATATGCCGGGTGCCTCCCAACCGGGAAGGCGTGTCCTTTAATTCTGTGCATTCCATTTTTAATTAGGCAGGGGGTAAACTTGTGAAGTCCTCAGAGGTTCTCCTTCCATTGGAATCAGGATTCTTCTTCCCACTCCCCTGTGGACAGAGCTGGAAGCTCTCAGGCCCACACTGTGGAAATGGTGGACACTGGTGGATGGGAGGTGGGAACAAGTAAGTGAAGAGTTAAGGGTGGGCTGCAGAGGGGTCCCCTTGCCATTTAGCCAAGGAACTACCCAGAGGTGGGCTACTTATACACCTTCACACCCTCACTTGTCACCCCATGATTTTCAGTACCCTCATCTCTGAACATTAGGGGTGTAATTCAGTTTTAGAAACTCGTGGGCAAGACTCTGGACTCTTTCTGTTTTCTCTCTCTAGCTGGGTCTTCCCTCTGAAATTATTTTCTGAAGCCTACCGCTGCTCCAAGAGACCTGGAAAAGGAGGTAGAGGCCGCATGTTTCATCCCCTTGAGGTCCCTCTGTCCTTCCCACAGACAGAGCCTGGGGCTGGGCAGCTGGTGCCCAGAGGACCATTTCCCCACTGGAGCAGGCCCAAAGGTGCACAGGATGCCAGCAGCCTCCCACCACCACCAGGCAAATGCAGGGAGCACGGGCAGCCTTCACATCCCCACCTTACCAAGGACCGACATAGCACCATATGGACCTGTGCATAATGGGGCAAAGAGCCCTGAGTGTGGCCTCCTGGGACAGCTATGGCCAAGACCTTCCAGTGTTCCAGTGGGGAAGCGGGTCCTTTGGCTCCAGTTGGAATCACAGGATGTCAGAGGTGATGGGGCCTCAGACACCACCACGAAGCACCCTTGGGTTACTTATAGGGACTGTGAGGACCAGGGGTGGGTGGGGTCTGGTTGAGTGATAGAGTCACACATACAGTGATAGAGTCAAGACTAAAATCCTGCTCTTCTTTGTCACAATTAAGTGCTTTTTTTCCCCTCATCTCTTTCTCCCTAACCATCAATTTTGCTGTACCCCCTTCTTCCCACAGGTTGTACAGAATATATCAAGACAATGTCAGAGAACAAAATGTGATATTTCTAATTACATCACAAATGAAGGACATAGACTGTGACCCTAGTTTAGGTTATTTAAAAAAAAAAAAGTCAACTCCTTTGAGAGTAATTCAGTCAAATCAATCACCACCACAGTGGTTCAATAAAAGCCCTTACGTGGTAGTCAAGTACTGAGGCTAAGGTCAAGTTTGGAGGGTGACATATTGTTGGACTTCAGCTAGATGCCCAAGACTGCGAATCTGTTACCTTGACTGGGGACCTCAATGTCATCTCAAGGTGACTGATGTTCCCTAGGGGTGTGTTATGGGCAGGGAGCTGGTGAGTTAGTGGTGTTGGATGGAAGGCAGCACTGGGGGAGAAACCTAAATTTGCCCAAAAGAGCCACATGCATCCAGGCCGCAAAGCATGACAGCACGACGCCACAGCAGCACCCTCTCAGTGCCCAGCCTGGACCACAAAGGAAGCCTGGGCTCCCATAAGCATTCTCCATGCAGGCACGGTGATGGGTTCCTTCCCCAAACTCCCATTTCCCTCCACCTTATAGCCACATAGTGGGCAAAGATGAAGGGCAGACAAACAATTCCAGCATGGCCATGGTCCAAGGTGAGTGAGCTTGTGGGGCTGCCAGAAAGAGAGTAATTGAAGGCTTCCCCATCTCCCCACCACACAGCCAGCCTGGGGCCACCCTCTGGGAAGACCGCCATTAACCACTCTCACCCCAGCTGTGATCACATGGCCCAAGGGGCTGGCAGCTTCATTCTCATGCACCCAATCCATGCATTGGGGACCTCTGGCCACTTGGGTTTCCCAATGGCACCAAAAGTCAAAGTGCGTGGATAACGGTCAAAGGCTATAAAATCTCAGTCATGCAAGATGAATAAGTTCTGGGGATCTGATGTGACTACAGTGAGTCTGGTGACTAGAGTGGACAATATGCTGTTGTATACCTGGCTGTCCTTAGTAAGATTCATTCAAGTAGCCCTGGTTCAGCTTTCAACGACTGTGTTGGAAAGTCACCTGGCCTCGCTTTCCTTGTGTGTAATATGATGATCTTCCATTCTATCAACTAATCCACCTGCTATTCACTCACCTGCTCAGTCATTGGTTACTCAGTTAACATTTACGGAAATCTATCGTGTGGTCTCAGTATGTGTGCCAGGCACAAAACTAGACAGTGAGAATCAGCAACACTCATTATATATATAATCCTGCTCTCAAGCAAGCCATAGTTTAAAAATGGTCTTGGCTTCTGATTCTAGCAATATGGTACAAGTACCTAGATCAAGCTGCGAGTGGAAAACAACTAAAGATACCAGGTAAAATATTTCAAAACTTATTAAATGGATAAATAAGTTGAGAAAAAATACTCAGGTCAAATATCAAATGAAGGAAGAAACCCAGAGAGGCTGGGTCAGTTACTGAACCAGATAAACCTGAGTTTTCATTGTCATAGCCCCCAGGGCTCAGAAAAGAGGAGAAGTAGCCCACTATGCCCCACGCAGGGTAAGGAGTCTAATAGAAAACCATCCCCATGAAAACAGGGACCCCAAGAACCACACCCTTAGTATAAGGGTGAACTAGAAATAAATCTGTACTACTACATGGACCAGTCTTTTAAAAAATGCTTCGCTGGACTTGTGGTGCTGAATAGAAAGCGGGGCATGGCCCTCAAGGACTCAACCACAAGAATACCCCCACATAAGCATCTGCCTCCCAAGTTCACATTGCCTGGATCACCAAACATCCTCCAGCAAAATAATTTAATTTAAAGTGGTCCAGAGAAGTAGTGATCCTCAGCGCTTAATAAAACAAATATAAATTCTTTCTGGAGTAATCCACTAAAAGTCTCAGGTCTCAAAGAATCCCTCTCCTCTCCCTCCAACCCCGAGCCAAATAAGGAGCTCAGAGTCAAAATTAACACACACACAACACACCATGACCGAAAACCTAAAATAAAAACAGACGGCATCATCAGACCTTTAAACACTTCAGATATTGGAATTATCAGGCATTAAATATAAAATACGTTTACTAAAATATGCTTCAAGAACCAAAAGAGGGGCTTGCCAGTATGAATAAACAGCAAGGAAATTTACAGAAGAGATCACAGAGAGTGACTAGAAATCAAAGTACGATCATCCAAATTTCAAATGTGTTGATTTACATGAAGAGTAGACATGGCTGGAAAGTGAATTGGTGAAACTGGAAGATAAAATTGAAGAAATTGTCCAGAACACAGCTCAGAGTTAGAGATGGAAAATATAAGGGAGGGGCTAAGAAGCATGGAGGCTAAAATCAAAAGATCTAACCTACATTTAACTTGAGATTCCAGAAGCAAAGAAAGGTCTAACCTACATTTAACTTGAGATTCCAGAAGCAAAGAATGGACAGAAGCAATATTTGAAGAGATAATGGCTGAGAGTATTCCAGAATTAATCAAAGACTCCAATCTATAGATTCGTGAAACCCAGTGAAACCCAAGCCCAATAAATAAATAGAAATTCATGCCAGGTAAGGCATAGCAAAGCTGCAAAACACCAAAGAAAAACAGAGTATCTTAAAAGCAACCAGAGAAGCAAAACAGACCCCCTTCAATAAACCAACATTTTCAACTGGGAGCTAATTTTAACAACAATGGCTGCCTAAGTCAATAGATTGATATCTTCAGTGTACTGAGAGAAAGTAAATGCCAACCTAGAATTTTCTATGAAGCAAAAAAAATATCTTTCAAGAACAAGAGTGAAACAAAGACATGTTCAGACTATTTAATTGGTATCTTAAGGAATCAACAAAGTCACAGGCTCACTGTCATTAGGGGTCAGGTAGGAAACAGATGAACAAAGAAGTGCAGGTGGTGACTGTGCTGCTCCAAAGGGGGTGGGTGGTGGCTTTCTTGGTTTCAGCTGATTGATGCCAGATCCAATCAACAAAAACTGGAAATCCATGTTTGGGCACAAAATTTCCCAGTGTTTAAGTGTTGGCAACCAATCGGATAGTTAAAGAAATGCTGAGTGGGCCAAATAAAGCAAGTACGGGAACAAAATGCAGCCAGTGAGTCACTGGTGCATACTATTAGCTGGGGGAGACAAATGACTAACACCAAATGATACGGTAAAGGGTGCCAAGTAGCCAGGGCAGCACCAGTAAAAGTCTTTGCAGACAAATCCAGCAGTCCCAGAGGCCCAGGCCTGGCAGGTGGCCTTCGTTCCTAGGGGTAAGCATTCCCATCTTTTTCTCTGAGCCCTGTACCCCAACTCACAGCATCCTATACTCAGGAGAAAGTGCCAGGCCAAAGTTCCTCTCTCTGGAAGGCCTTTCACTTCCTTTCTCCTAGTAAATGCCTTCTCTACACTTCAGCCCAGACGTGTCTTGGGGTGGAGTGGGGAGCCGGAGCCTTACCTGACCCACCCCCAAAGATGCTTGTGCATGCTTCTATCAGACCACGCAATTGCCACATGAATTAACATGTCCGTGGTCCATCTCCCCACTTCCCAGAGAGCCTGACCTTGGCTCTCTTGCAGGGCATGGGGGTAGGCACCCAGTGGACAACAGTTGAGGTTTCCAGGAAGGTACAGACAGGGGTAGGGAGCATGGCCTGAGGAATGCAGACTCCTGTGCATTATGTTGCATATGCAAATTCCCCACCCCGTGTGCAGGGTGGACCTGTTATGCAAAGGACCTCTAGGCAGGTTGCATAAATGATCATAAACAGCATTGATAAGCAAAAAATGGTAAGAAAGCAAGTTGTTTTTATGCATGGGGTGGGGGAAGGAGAGAAGTAGCAGCCAGCCTGAGGAGTAACACTCAGTACCCTCAAATGCTCATTAGGGTGTGCTAGACATGGGGTTACCGCGGTGGACAAGATGGCCTTCAGAAGCTTATGGTCTGGGGATGGAGACAGGCTCTCAATAAATAATTGTACCATGAATTATGTAATTACAGTGGCAATAGGGCCATATGGAGAAAAGAGAGCAGTTAGACCCTGCCATACCAAATGGTTTAGCCATTCGTTTCCTTCTTTGTGCTTTTAATAATTATTTGATCTCCCTTTATGAAATAATTCACCTACATCATTCAAAATTCAAAAGGCACAAAAAGCCCCCACCTGCATAGTCCTAACCCTGTAAGAAAACACTGTTTTCAGTTTCTTATGTATCTTTCCAGAGGCATATTTATGTTCTGCATATCCACGCAAATATATATGTATTCACACGAGGTCTGACAATTAAGATTGCGAACTTGTTGCAATGATGTTGCTAACCTTTTTTGATATCAGAGGGATTATTCATTATGAATTTGTACCAACTGGACAAAAAGTTAGCCAAGTTTACTATTTAAAAGTGCTGAAAAGGTTGCATGAAAATGTTAGACAACCTGAACTTTTCACCAACAATTCATGGCTCTTGCATCACAACAATGCATCAGCTCACATGGCACTGTCTATGAGGGAGTTTTTAGCCAGTAAGCAAATAACTATATTGGAACACCCTCCCTACTCACCTTATCTGGCCCCTTAATACTTCTTTCTTTACCCAAAGATAAAGGAAATATTTAAAGGAAGGCATTTTGATGACATTCAGGACATCGAGGGTAATATAACGACAGCTCTGATGGCCATTCCAGAAAGAGTTCCAGAATTGCTTTAAAAGGTGGACTAGGCACTGGCATCAGTGCATAGCTTCCCAAGGGGAGTACTTCAAAGGTGACCATAGTGATATTCAGCAATGAGGTAATGTGGCCCTTTTTGTAGGATGAGTTCATGAACTTACTTGTCTGACCTTTCGTCTATACATATACATGTATTTATATATACTTTATTCCTCTTTCTTTTTTAATACAAGTGGTAGTCTACTGTTCTGTACTTTGCTGTATCTCTGACAGTAGATTTTAGAGATAAAGGAAATGACATGTGAACTTGGACTTGGAGGACACACTGAAGTTCCGTAAGTGAGAGGGAGAGAGGACCATTTCAGGCCAAGGAGACAATGTGTTCTAGATATACCTTGGAGAGGTGAGGGAGGGGGCTGCTTTTGCCAACAGGGGAAGGGCACAGAGCAGATGCCTTACCCACAGTGATGCTCCCTCCGAGTACAGCCTGTGCCCAGTGACTGATGGATGGAGGGTACAAAGGCCTGGCTCCCTGCCTCAATCTGGATCATAGCAGCCCCACAGCTCCCCTGAGGATCAGCTGAGGCACAGCCCGGCTTCTCCACCTGCCCAGTCCTGCCCCCCTCTCTCCAGCACATCCCGATAAAACTCCTGCATACAAACCTCCATCTCAGAGTCTGTTTCTAGGGCATCGGACTAAGATAATGAGACGGGATCCAAGAGTAGGAGAGCTGGAGATTGCTATGCCAGGTTCAAGCCCATCTAGCCCCTTACTGATTATGTAACTGAGCCTCTATTTTCTATCTATAAAATGATGACTATAATACTAGCCCCACTCTATTGGAGACCTGGTACGAGATAATATTCGGGGAAACCTTGGTAGTACTGTTCATTTAAGGCACATACATGACCTGTAGCTGAGACCCTGCCACTTACCCCATCTCAGTCTCCACTTCCACCCTCTGCTCTAGGCTGGTCCAGGCTACAAAAGCGCCCTGTTCCTTCCCTCCTCTGGTCCTTGTGCATGCTCCACCCCGTCTCCTATCCCATCTTTCCCAGCTCAAGGCTCACACGGGAAGCCTTCCTGATGCTTCCACACTCTCTGTCTGCTTCTCCTCTGTACTCACAGAGCGCCAAATGATCTGTTAGTTCAGTGCTTCACAGCAAAACATCCCCAGATGCGGAGGAGAAGGGAACTTATATCTTGGGAGACCCTGGAGATGTAGAGCCTGAAGCAGCAGACCCCAACCATGAAATTAATTCAAAGTCTTGTGTTTAATATTTCACCTGTTTACATCTTAGTTCCCTCATTTATTCATCCAGTAAATCTACACCGAGTGCCTAGTAACACTGAACAGGGTAGACATGGCTCCTGTCTTCGGGGAGCTTAGAATCCAGTGGCCTGTCTTGAAAAATCTTTGTAAATTCTGCATTCTGCTCCATAGTATGTTCATGTTTAATATAAAATTCTTATTTCCCCATTCTAGTGTCAACTAAAATCAGCACTCCAGGAAGATTGGTCAGATTCATCTGTGGCTTCCTGTGTGCCAGCTGGGTCCATGTAGCCCAGCATGAGAAGCCAGATGACGCTTCCTGTTTACGGAATCCGAGCATGCTGGGGGCAAGCAGGACGAAGCATTGCTGAGAGATCAGCCTAAAGCAATGGGTTCCATACCAGGTCTTGCCACCCGAGAGACAACAGGCCAATGTGTCTGCCCAGCAACCATGCCTACCCCCGCGTCCCCCCGCCCCATACACTGCTTTTCTGCCCACACCACCTCAGTTTGTTCAGGCAGCTGGTGAAGGACCCTTGACCTCAGTGAGTCAGCACTGGCCTCAGAATCAGGATTGATCTAAAACAGTTTCTCTCCCCTTGGCTGATTGTGATCAGCGAGACCGAAGGGGAGGTCTGCTTGAGAGCAAGTGGGACTGTCTTCTTAAAGACAAGTCAGAGAAAACGCCTGTGGCTACTTCTCCCTCGCTCCTTCCTGAATGAAGAGACAGAGGTGGTGCCTGCAGCTGCAGCAGCCTGAGGACAAAAGGTCACTGCTGGAAGGACAGTGAAAGACAGTACGAGCCCGGGTCTCTGACAGTGTCATTCATCTATTAACCAACAGACTCCAGCAGCTGCCAACCTTTAGCCCTCTTTACTCGGAAAACACCAGCCCCTATTTGTTTACACCACTGTCAGCCAATTTTCTGTAACTTGCAGCCAGATACACACCTAAACAATACAGCTCCCGAGAGTGTACAAGGCTTTCGTGTAAATTATTCATTCAGTCCTCACAGGCCTGCGAGGTGTCCATTTTGCAGATGAAGAGTCTCAATGCATATAAGACCAACACCTATGTGTAATAAAAACCCAGCAAACTAGGAATAGAAGGGAACTTCCTTAACTCCATAGAATCTACATACCAAACACCTACAGCAGGTATTATACTTAACAGAAAAAAAACTTAGACATGGGCCCTTTAAGATCAGTAGCAAGACAAGGATGCCCACCATTGCAGCTAATGTTCATAGACAACACACTGGGTGGTCAAACTGTATCCCCAAGGTCAAACTGCATCGCCAAGGTCATCACCACCTCTGACCTCCTGCCTCTCAGTCTTGCTCTCAGCTGAAGGAGCTGTCAGGCAGGCATGTGTCTCTAGGACAGAGGACCCTCCTATGAGCACCACCCAAGCCCTGGGCACAGGGAGAGCAGCGCCTCCCAGCAGCCACGGCTGTCCCACACTGGTCCACTCTGTGTTTGGAAAATGAGGCGATTCCGAAAGCCTCTCTCCAGGCGGACTGCGCTCTTGCTGAGTTTCCTGCCCATTGCCTCCTCTTTCTCCTGCTGCCCTGGAGATGGAGGAGGAGAGAGAAAGATACTTGGCAGGTGTCTTGCAAGCACTTCGGTCCCGTCTGCTTATCTGCGTCCCTGCCACCTCGCCACGGCAAATTGCTTGTTGATAAATGAGGCTATTTAAGAGCGAGTGATACTGGCATTACAGTTATTAATGAGGACGACGTGAAGAGATGTTTAAGAGCGGCCTGACTGTTCTCACATCCTCCCACCTGTGAGTGATGGGACTGCTGTGCTGCTGGTCCTTGGCCCCCACGTCCAGGTACCATCCCTGGGAAACGGCAGCCATGCTCTGTGGTCGTGGGAGGTGTTCTAGAACCAAGACTTTGACAGACGCACTCAAGCTGGAGGACAAAAGCCAGTGCTTCCTCTGGAAGCTTCGGCAGGGAGGCTGTGAAGCTGTGCATGTGAGTGTGTGGATGCACCTGCCCGAATGCGCACACGTGTGTGTGCAGGAGCATGAACGTGGAAACAGGCTATGTGCATAAGTGAGCATACACACTGATAAGAGTGATTTTTGCTTCACCTACTCTGAGGGCTGGAATTTAAACTCTCTAAGCCTCCATTCCTCCCTCACCTATAGAATGGGTGTGATAACTGCATCTACCATACAGACTGGCTAGAAGGATTAAATCAGATAATCTAGATAAAGGGTTGAGCCCAGGGGCTGGCCCAGAAGATGAAGGCCCAGGAAAAATTAGGGAGGTTCTCCTTATTCCCATTGTTATAATTGTTAAGACAAACTTGCTTGTGGGAACAAGTGCCTGGGAAAAAGTGCTGGAGTGGAAGAAAAGGGATGCTATGTCCCTGGGTTTGTGAGGGACGCTGGGAACAGAGCACAGGGAGGAACCAAAGGAGGGACAGGGCTGGTACCTGGCTGGGATGCATCTGTATGGCCACAGTGTTGTAAAACATTGAAATATTGCTGTGAAAACATGCTAATTAATAAAGAGCTGTCACCTCAGGTGCTCCCCGCCCCGCCCCCATGCCCCCTCCCCAGAGAGCTCAAACCTCCCACCAGCGTATGTGGGACCTTCTCCAGCCCCATGGCAGGTCAGTGTCTATTCAGCACAGCGTGGTCTAAGCTGGAAAAGTTAGGAAACATCATGACCATCACCCATGGCAGGCGTGAGGGTGTGATTTCAGAGCCTGAGGCGAGCGAGGTTGTGCCAGGGAGAGTTGTCAAGTCCTAAGGACTAGCTAGCACCAAGCGGGCTTCCCAGAAAGCCAGGCCCTAGACCCAAGTGGAATCTGTGCCACTGCTGCATTGTGATTTATGGTTAGGCCCCTGTCTTCATCCACAGTCAACGCCAGGATGTGTGAGCAGTGCTGAGCAGTGTTTCAAATCTTCTGCAAAACTGCCGTGGAAGACACTGTGGGCTGTGCCCCTCAATGTCCTTTGTACCGAGACCCACATGATCAATTCCTGCTTCAGGTTTCCTCCCAGAGAGAAAAACTGCCTCCATAGATTAATGGGCACGCTCTCTGTTGCCTGGAAACACCTTAGTGTGGCTCCCTTTTGGATTTCACTGTCAGGACACTTGGGGCCAAATGCAACGCCCTCACATGTTGCAATCTGCTCAGCTCTGGCCCCTGAAACCACCTAACCCCTCAGCTTCCCAGCATACACAGTGAGGCAATGTTTTATCCTGCGTCTCCAGTCACATTGAGCTTTTCCTGTTAAGCCCCCCAGGTCCTTCTGGAAGTAAGAGATCTGAAATAAGCCACCAGCCCAGCAGCATGGACAGTCCTCAGATCCTTCACCTGTCCAGCCACATGGCCCAGCCTGTGTGTCCTGAGCCCTGGACCCCTGACCCACCGGTGTCTCCCTGGGTGGATAAGGTAGCCTCTCCCTTGCCTGTGGGGTTGTCCCCCACCCCTGGCCTCAGCTGTCCACCTTGGTCTAGAGAAGAGGAAGATTTCCAAGGGGCCAGAAACTCCTGGCATCAACTTTGGAGCAGAGCGGTGGCTGAGAACAGACAACAGAGAGATTTCTCTCCTGGGGTAGGGGGAGTGGTAGCTGGGGAGGGGGCGGGCCGGTAGACCTGCAAAGGATTCTGGGATCTGAGGTCCTTGATGTCAGGGAACTGGACTGGGGGAGTTCAGTACCAGAGGAAATAAAGAAATGCAAAGGGAGAGAAGTGGAGAGAGAGAGAGAGAGAGAGAAAGGAAGGGCCCCTGTGGCCTAGAAGCCCAGAGGTGCTGTAATGAGGCCTTGGGGGTGGGGAGCACACAGAATGGGGCAGCCAGGACACTGACCAGCCCCCATTGCACAGGGCCCCCATCAGCTCCTGCTCCTCCAGAGGGCGGGTGGGAAGGGGACTCAAGCCAGCCCCTGCCTCCCTGGTCCCTTGCAGCCCAGGCTCTCCAAGCACCACTCAGCAACTAAGCTGACCTAAAACAATCAAGATGCACCCCAGGCGCCAGCATCCCTGCCTGGGAGAGCATCCTGCCCTGCTGTGGGCCTGTGGGAGCCCATTTACCAGCTTAACCCTCGCAGGCAAGAGGACCCCACTTGGACTGCCCCAGAGGTCCTCGCCACAGCTGCCTCCGCTCAGGGAGTTGGTGAGTGAGAGGGACCTCTGGTCTCCACGGTGTGGCTCAGGGTCTAACCACAGAGGAGGAACTGGTCCAAGAAGCCCCTCCCCTCCCATCCTCCCTCTCCAGTGATTTCCCAGCTTCCCATTTTAACCTTTCCACGGCATTAATCAATTTCAAATTTATTCACCAAAATGCGTCAAAAAGACACAGAAAAAAATTGCAGTATTTATATTTTTAAGTAAATACAGTGAAGGGGCTATATTTTATTAAAATGATTAAAGTATAAAAATTTCCCATTGTTATTCATTCTTGAAAAACACAAAAATATAGAAAAAAGTACACTGCTTTCCTAAACTTCCTTTCTGGAACTCTGAGTTCGTGGGGTAAAATCGAATGCTGCAGTCAGCAGCATAGAAATCCCATTCGACTATAAGCTAACGCTGCAGCGAAAATGTTAAAAAGCTTTCCTCCCTGGCCCTAAGTGTTCACTGTTTAGACAGAAGCTGGTATTGACTGAACCATTTGCTGACTGGCACCCAAGTGGAGGGGCATGGCAGGTCAGAGCCTAGCCCAGGGCACCCGGGCACCAATGACCCGGGTTTCTCTAATGTAAGCTCCAGGAAGCGGCGCCGTTCAGATACTCTCCCAAGCTCTGCTCCCTTTCCTGGGGATGTGGGGACCTTCTGCCCCCAAACACACACCCCTTTCTTCTCTGTTTCCTCACTCCCGAGGGTGGCTGTAAGTGGGCAGCTGGCCGCCTGCAACAGACCTATTTTAGGTAAGGCCCTAAGTTTCACCCCTTCACTTGTCCCAGCTTCTCTGTACCCTCTAGGGGCAGAGGGCTGTCTCCCTTTTACTATATCTGTTTATCAAAGCACTGCTTTGAGGCATGGCCTGGACTGCGCTGGGTCCCTGCAGACACCCAGGAGAAGCCAGGACACCCTCAAGCAGAGTTAAGGTCCAGTCCTTGGATGGAGGAAATGGAGCTGCCACCAGGGCTACAGCTAGATAATGACAGGGCTTGGGGGGGGGGTGAGCCCCCCAGGGGGTCTTCAAGTCCCCATCCCCAACTTCAAACCCAACCCAAGTTTCCTGGGCTATAATGCTACAGGTTTTCACAAAGCCATCTTGACATGCCTGCTTGAGGCTAAAAGAGACACCGCATCTTCCACTAGGGGGAGGGTTCCTAGAAGGCATCACAAACTGTCCAGCTCTGAATCCAGCTTAGGTAGCATCCCAACAGCCAGGCCGTTAGCAAGTGCTGTCGAGTCCACTGCCCACATATACCTCTATCCACAACCTCTCTGTGTGAACAGCGGCCACAACAACCGCCTTCTACCTTGTCACCCAGCACTCATTCTGGCTTGTCTCCACTCAGATGTCCCAACCTCATCTTTTTCCTCATCAAACCCAGCAGTGGGACACAGGGGCCCATCCCTAACACACCCTGTACAGGGGCAAGCTTTCCGGCCTCAGTGCCTTTGGCCCTGCTGCTCTCCTCTGGGAACGCTCACCTCCACCCGCCCCTTGGTATTGTTACCTCCAAGTGGTCCTCAAGTCTCAGCTCAAACACAGCTTCCTTGGTGGATCCGTCCCTGACTGCCCTCCGAGAGCAGGCCTGCAGAGCCCACTGCACCTCTTCCTCTAAGCACTTGTCACCACACAGTCTCACCCTCATTTGAGAGGGTTAACGTGGACTCTCACACTAGACTGTCAGACCCAGGAGAGCAGTGACGTGTCTTGCCCACCACTGTCAACCCAGCGCCAATCCTGGCGCACAGTAGGATTTCTCAAATGCCTGTTGAACAAGTTACTGCAGAAGTGACATGACACAACCAGAGAGCAATGACAGTAGGTAGACGTGAGCAAACACACCACAGATTGAACACCCCGTGTCCTGCTTGGCCATCTGTGGCAGTCCCATTTTTACTGCTCCCTGATATTCTGTGCACTCCCTCATTTCCCAGCCGCTGGAACTTGGTGGGGCATGTACTGGGTTTGGCCAATGGGACAGAGGAGACATGGAGGGGCAGCGATGAGTTCCTGTAGAGACCACATGTTGAGATGGTGGCAGAGCCACGGGATTGAAGCAGGCTGGAACACTGAACTTCTGTGTGGAGGCCAGGTGCCCAGAGATCCCCCAATTGCATTTTGTGTGAATGAGAAAAAAATCTATTGCGTGAAGCCCCTGAGATGATACTGACAGCACATGTCAGCCTCGTCTCTGTCCAGTGGCTCTCCCAGCCCCTATAGCACATCCCCTCATGGATACATGCACACTCATGCCTGTGTAAGCACACTGCTCTGAACCTCTCGTGTTGCACTCATAGCAATGTGTGCTTTTGGTGCCCTCACCTCCCTGCACCCCATTCCAGGCCCCCAGGTCCTCTTCCCCATCCCTGTCCCTCACCCTCAGGCTGGTTGGTGCCCCCAGCCCTGATTCTTGCCTGGCTCCCCACTCTTCGACATGAATCATGACCCAATAAGTGTCTAAGGTGTGCTGCTTCTCAGGAGCGCTTAAGCTTTTTAAAGAATCAAAATGTTCAAGGCCCAAAGGAATGGCTCCCTAATGGTGAAATTTCTGGCACTGACGGAAACAAGGACACTTTCGTGGGTCAATATAGCCTGTTCTGGCCCCCCTGTGTCCACTCTGTGCCCCTCACAGAGGCCCCCCTGCAGAGGGGTAAGCTCACCCCTGGTCTCATACCAGATCCCCTACGCCTGCTCTCTTGAGGGACTGAGCTCAGCCCTCACCCCCAACTTCTTAGACAAACCTCCTGAAGGCTTCCACCCTGCAGGCTTCCCAAGGAGCCTGGAGAAGCCATGTTTTGAGAGAGGAGAGAGAGGATGAAAGAAATGAGCATGGAGAAACCCAAACACCATCAGCCCTCCCTTTCCAAACTCTCCCTTCACGTGGGCAGGTTAGAGATCAGTCCTAGACTCAGAAAAGAGGTTTGGGAGATGGTGACGCCTGGGTTTGAGTCCTGCCTCCTTTACTTGCCTGCTGCTCTGTGACCCTGAGCAAGGCACTAAACCTCTCTGAGCCTCATCTATATAATGAGGACAATCATTCCTGCTTCTTGGGGTCATTCTGAGGATTAAGTAAAGAAACACATCTGAAAGTCCCCACCTTCAAGTGGACACTCAATAAATGGCCATTCCCTTCCCTTCCCCAACCCAAAGCCATTAAGTCTCCCTGTGACCAGTGAACAGATATAGGAACCAAGGGGACAGGTCAACCAGCCCACTGCCTTCCCAACCTCTCCATTCTTAAAAAAAAGGCTTCTGTTTTGGTCATTTGTGAAGGAGGGGCTCTATGAAAATGCTTCACTTATATTTCAGGCTTTGGGGAAAGGCCCTTAGATGTCCCCACAGTCACTGCGGCTACTGATGCACGGCTGAACGTGGATGCTGCTCCGCTATGGAGAGCGGCACCAGAGGACAGTGAGAAACATGGTGGGAGGGGAAGGCATGGCATCCAACGCTCTGCCCAACAGTATAAAAGGGACTACCTGAGGACCAGGTGCCTGGCACAGCATCAGGTGCTGGAGATGTCACGGTAAGTCAGATGCAGTCAGAGCTGCAAAGAAACCCTGGTAACCAGCTCTGTCAAACGGGGGTGTCCAAGATACCCAGGAAAACAGACCTCACTGTGATGAAAAGGGGGAGGTGAAAAGGGGCACCTCACTGTGATGGGGTAGGGAAGGTGGCCATGGAGTCCAGGAAGATGGAGCCTTGAAGGATAAAAAGGAAGTAGCAGGCAGTGGTAGTGGTAGGGGATTCCAGGCAGAGAGAAACGAAGGTGCAAAGGCCCAGAGGCATAAGGCTGTATGATATGTCAATAGAGCTGCAAATCCCCAGGCCGGCAGGAGTGGAGGGGGCAATGATGGGGGCGTGGGAGATGAGGCTGAGAAGCTAGGCGGGGTGGGCAGGGCCTGGATCATGAAGGGCCCTGTGTGCCATGCTAAGGAGCTTTTAGTTTATCCTGCGGGCAATGGAGAGCTACAGAAGGAGATATGTAATATTTTACCAATTGTGGTAAAATACACATGACATAAAATTTACCATTTTAACCAAGTTTAAGTGTACAGCTCAGTGGCATTAAATACATTTATAGTATTCTGCAACCATCACCACTAATCATTTCTAGAACTCGGTCATCATCCCACACTGACACTCTGTACCCATTAAACAGTAAGTCCACATTCCCCCTCCCCCCACTCCCCAGATCCTGGCAATCACCCTTCTGTCTTTGTGAAATTGACTATTCTAAGTACCTTATATAAGTGGAATCATACAATATTTGTCCTGCTGTGACTGGCTTATTCCACGCAGTATATGTCCTCAAGCCTCACCCATGTAGCAGGTGTCAGGATTTCATTTGTTTTCTTCAATATTTTTATGGTGGTAAAACAAATATAACATAAACTTTATCGATAATCTTAACCATTTTTACATGTACAGTTCAGTGGCATTAAGTACAGTCACGCTGTTGTGCAGCCAGCTCCAGGACTCTGTTTTCATCTTGCAAAACTGAAACTCTATAGCCATTAAACAATAGCAAGGAAGGATTTTATTATTTTTTTTTAATTTTTTATTTTTTTAGGGCAGTGTCACTGGCCCTCATATGTGGGATCCTAACCGGGGTGACTGGCTTCCCAAGCCAGTGCTTAAACACCGCGCCACTCGGCTGGCTCATAGGGAAGGATTTTAAAGTAGAAGAGTAAGCTAACTTCATTTGTACTTTTAAAAAGATTCCTTCGGCAGTCACATGGAAAATAAGTCTGTGTGGGATTTGGCCACTGGGCAGACACATAAGGCAAGGAGACTTTTTATGTGGGAGGTTATTATGAAACATAGGCCATGAATAGCAAATCACTTTCATCTCATGCACCAAAATGATAGACTGGTAATGGTTGCCTGGGGCACTATGTTGAGAAAAGAAAAAATGCAACGATCAACTAATAATGTCTGGCATGGGCACAGGATAAGAGAAACGTGGTATGAGTGCTAGGGATTTACCAGTCCTGGTCTAAGCAGAGATGATGGGAGCCCAGCATAGAAAGGAACAGGGAGTATGGACATTTCAGAATTAAAAACGGCAACACTTAGTGGCTTATCTAGCAAATAGGCTTAGGGACAGGAAGGTTGATTTGCAAAGTTCTGGCTTAGGTAACTGGTACCACTAACTGAATTTTGGAAGAGAAGAGACAAATGCTGATTTAGACCTGTGCTTGAGGTGCCTGAGGGATATTTCAGGTGAGGTCCAGGAGACAAGTGAGAGGTAAGGAGGAGGGGAAAAAACTGGAGAGGGTGTGGGAAAGTGGGCTGAGGCCTGAGAAGTACCAATATGAAGAGGAGCCAGGGAGGAAGGCCAAGAAGGAATGGTCAGGGAGGTCGGAGGGGGCCTGGGAGAGAGGATGGAGAAGAGGGCAAGGCCGGCCATGTGGGATGCTGCACAGGGGATCCCAGCCAAGGTCAAGAATAAAGCAGTCCCCATGTTTCCGGTGCCCCTCTCTGTCAAAGTGTCTCTCCAGGCTCTTTCAGAAAATGTTCTCACTCTTGAGGAGCTTTGAGAAGAGGAGTGTTCCCACTCATGAGGAAGAAGGAACCAGCCAAGTGGGCATGGGACGGGGGGCAATGCTTGGGGTGAGACCACACAGGTATTTGCCTTATAATATTCCTTTAACCTGTATGATCAGGGTCTATACACTCTTCTATGTGATATATTTCACAATAGATGTCAAAGGTTAAAAAAAAAAAAAGAATTTTATAACAGGCCCACAGGGGACGAGGCCTAGCAGACAAGCCCTCCCTCAGCTATTCGGTGTTCCGTTCGTTCCTGCAGCCACATCTGTCCCCTCAGCCAAGTCAGTGAGTTTCCAATTGGCCATGAAATGTCTGTTCCAGCCCAAATCCCTCCAGAGAACTGTGAGGAGCAAATTGGAGCTGGGAACATTCCCCCCACCCCCCAGCCCCGTCCCCAGCTTCGCACACAGTCACCTGCTGTGTGTGCTGCTATCTGTTCACAGCCCTACTCAGCTCCCATCAAACAAATCATTAAAGGTTTGTAAGTCCCTGGGGGGGGGTAGGAGCTCTATATACCAACCAGAAGGGCAGAGGATTTCAGAGACCATCTCAGCCACCCTCGCATTTTGAAGAGCAGAAACTGAGGCCCGGAGAGGCCCAGGCTCCACAGTCCATTGAAAACGGAGCCAGAGCTCAACCTGGGCCCGACTCACAGGCTGATGTGCCTCCCACCCCCTCCAGGCTTCTGGAACTTGAGCATGAAACTGGGGCCTATTCACCCTGAGATTCCAGCCTCTGCCCCTCAGGTCCTGTACCCCAGGCTGTCACCTCCCGTCACTGGCCACGTCTTCCCCTGCCTTTTCTTTCTGCCCCCCAGCCCACCACCCCTCCTCAGATAAAGCCAGCTGGGGGTGGGGACTCCCTGGGTGACAGATGGGCCATGCACTGTTTTCACTTGTCACACAGGCATACAGAATGACAGACCTTGGGAACCAGGCATTAATACCAAAGATTTATAGTCAAATCTGTCACGGCTGAAGGCACTTCCCCCAAAGTTGGCTCGGCCTGAAGGTCGCTTTTAGGAGGTGATAAGTGCAAACATGATGTCCTCACCAGCCCTAGAGGGCCCTCCCTGTCCCGAGAGGAGCTCAGGCTTCACAGAAGGAACCAGAGAAAAAGGGGGCAGGAATGCAACTCCTCCAAATGAGAGCCTGAGCCCCCTGCCCACACACTCCCTCCCTTTCTCTCCTCCTTCTATGCTAGGACCCTCGAATGTGTTCACACGTGCCTGAGAGGTGCCAGGGAGAAGCAAGGGAGGACCAGGGGAGGACGCGCTCCTGGCAGCAACTGGATGTATTGCTGTGTGCCCAAGAGCTGAGCCACATGAACCACCTCTCTGGCTCTCCAGGAGTGATGGCATGGGGGCTAGTGAGGGCCCGGGCAAAGTGGCCCTGTTCCAAGGTCACTCAGCTCAGACCAGCGTCTGATCTCAGGACCCACCCGATTGTTGGAAGCTGCCCTGAGAGGCCTGCCGGGAGGAGAAATGTATCACCGCTCCAGTCTTCCTGGTGAGAGGCAGAGGTCAACATCCATCCATCCACCAACCATTTACTCAGAGCCCAGAGGATTACAGGGTAGAAGAGCTGAGAGGGCCCTTGGGGACTGACCAGGCCAATGGCTCATTTCACACATGGGGAAACTGAGGCTCAGAGAGGAGACATGAGTCCAAGTCCATTCAATTACTGGCACAGCACTGGGGACTTGGCCTGTCAACCAGGCTCTTGACCCTCTGTCTTCTCTGAGGAAAGCCCTGTACTAAGCACGAGTGGGAACAAGGATGGACAAAGAAGAGGCAAGACTTAAAAGCATGTGAACCCTTGAACCACAGCGGGAAAGGGCAGTGATTTGGGCTAATGCACTGGCTCAGTTCACTGTCACAAATACCCCAGAAGGAATATGTCATTTCCCCCACTTTACCAAAGAGGAAAGTGAGGCATACGTTAACGGCCGCTAGTTTTCAGAATTCGGAGCCCACCTTCTCACCACCGTGCTCTCATGTCTCCTAGGAAAAGTCAACCTGACAGATACAATCATAGCTACCAATGTTTGGCTGGGAGGGCTGGGCTCTCCAGGACGGGAAAGGGCTCCTTGGGCAGAGAGAGTCTCTGGAGCCTTTCTGGAGGTGGCGGCAGGAGCGTCAGAATGCAGCCAGGACCTTCCTAACAGGGAGCCCCCCAGATTCGGGGCTGGCAGGCACACACACACTCAGACCCATCCCCAAGGGATGTACCCTGTTGGCCCCGCCTGGGAGACGTCCTGGAGGCAGGGGCCACTGGGCCCTGGGCAGAAAAAGCTGGCAGCTTGGCAGTGCAGGCTGGATGGGCAGCTGGCGTCCCAGCACTACGTCCAGGGGGCGGGGAGGCGGCACACGCCAGCATCCTGGACTCCGCCGCCTGGCACGCAAGCGGCACTGTTCCCGGGTTATAGATGAGCTAAATTAGCTGTGACGCTCATTAGCGGCAGCTCCTAATTAGTGAAAATTAATATTGGCTTTGATAAAGATGTTGGCACCAGCTCTCCAAGGTGGAGGCATTTTCGACCTTGTCCACAGGGCTAACAACTGGGTAAGTGAGGCGACGGGGGCCTGGGAATGGGCAGAAAGTTACCGGGGCGGGGACACAAGGCTCTCCGGGGCACTGTCTCTCCACAGCTCTCAGTCCTGGGGGCAGGGCCATGAGCATTCCCTTCCAAGGCTCACCTGACCCTCCATTCTGCAGGGTCCTAGCCCCACACCACAGATGTCGCTGGGGTCCCCAGATAGACCAGTCCTGGTAACGGCTGGCACAAGTGCCAATGAGACTTCATTATAACGACCTTCCTTTAGGATCGTTTGGCTGTTATGAGCCCCAGGCAGTGTATTAAATGTTTTCACATGGATTTAATGCCTCCAAAACCTCCGGAAGCACATAATTCCATGATCTCCACTTTACAGAAGTGGAAACTGAGATGTGGGGTGGTTGAGTAACTTGCTCTGAGACATATAAGTAGCAGTCTGACTCCAGAGCCATGCTCTTGACCTCCGTATTTTCCTACCCCTCCTCTCAACCCCCCATCCCCCCAAAAAGGTAACTAGAGGCCAGCACAGCATAGGACACCCAGCATTTCACACCATGGGTGATCAATACGTACTTATGAAATGAGCAAATGATAAGCAGAGGGGGCTCTGAGTTAAGTTCTTCCGGAGTGTTTGTAGTTATTTAGTTTTTACATCTTATTTCTAAATCTACTTGGCACCATGGAGAAGCTAAATTCAATTTGGGGCCGCTAAGCCATTTTTCCTGAAACTGCCTAGGACAGCCTCCAGACTCCACATTCCAGCTGCCTCTCTG
Source organism: Aselliscus stoliczkanus (assembly GCA_033961575.1). Taxonomy (NCBI): domain Eukaryota; kingdom Metazoa; phylum Chordata; class Mammalia; order Chiroptera; family Hipposideridae; genus Aselliscus; species Aselliscus stoliczkanus. The sequence continues at coordinate 135,497,712 of CM066729.1, forward strand.
GCTCAGGAGACCCACCGGGCATCCCTGCTTTCCAGGCAGTGACTGGAGGCCTGGAGACCTCAGCTATGCCATTGCCACGTCACCAGCTCCGGTGACTTGGGAGGTGACCAGGCGAACATGACTTCCCTTCACCCGGGTCCCTGCTCCCCAGCCGGGGACCCTGAGTCCCACTCCGGGTAATGAGGAGAAGTAACAGATACATCTATTTTTAATCCAAATAAACGGAAGATGTTTGCTGCCATGGAGTTTATAAAAATAACAACGTATTATTCAGGCATTAATAACAATAAAGATGTCAAACTGTCAGATAAGAAGTTAATCTCATTTGAGCACAATTAAAGATGCTATTATCCCACCACCTGGGGCTACTTTGGCTTTTACCGCTCAGCAGGCTTAATAGATAAAGGGCCAGTGCCACGAGTATGGAAGGTGGTGCCGCTGCCCACTGACCGCTCCCTCAGTGAGCCCAGAATAAGGACGGAGGCCCGCTTCGCGGCGGTGGAGGACCTGGTGGGACCTTCAGGCCCAAAGGATGAGGGCAGAGCAAGCAGGGGCCTGGGTCTGCCCGCCTGCCATTCCCCCGTGCCTTCCCTGGATGAATGATTCCTAGGCCGGTCCTCAGTACGAGCAGAGGGACGGTGCCCTCAAGTCCCTAACAGTCTGAGAGGGTCCAACCAGGAAGAGAGCTCTGTTAGTGTGAGGGAGAGAGGGGATGCAGGGCAGGGAATCGGTCACACAGGACGGAGCTGCTGATAGGCCAAGCAGAGGGTGGGGCAGTGGCCCAGGGATCAGGGACAAGAGAGGAGGTGCTGTTTCCAAAGCCTAGGGCTGTGTCACCAGGTGGGAGCTCGAGTCAACACCCAAGGAGGGGGGAGGGGGAGGCAGATTCTAGCTTCTCCCTTCCTCCTGGGGCCTCCCATGGGCGAATTCCAACGGAAGCCAGCTGCCCAGGAGTCTGGATAAGGCGGCCCCCAGTGGCGGCTCCCTGTGATCAGAGAAGGCCAAGAACGGACCCGAGGCCCAACCAGCCTAGGGCTCCACAGGTCCACAGCTGAAATTGAACCGTCCACTATTTAATGAGCACTGAATTCATTCTAGGCACTCAAGGGATGTGGGGGATTTGAAGACGAATTAGAAGCCACATCAGCCCTTAAAGCAGTTACTGCCTAGTGAAGGGAATAAACAGATTATTTCAATGGAATGTGATAGGTCCTCCGCTGTATCACAGGCCATGAAGAAGGAACTCTAGGAAGGCTTCCTGGAAGAGAGACATCCTGAGATGCATGAAGGAAAAGAAAGGGGAAAAGAAACCCAGGAAGGACACACTGGGCAGCAGGAGCTGTATGAACAAATGCAGGGGCAGGAAACAGCAGCGGGCGGGCAGGTTTAGGGAGGGGTTCCCATGGGGACAGGACAAGTCAGGACACAGCTGGGTCCCCATATTCTGAGCTAGGGGAGGTGGCTGGACTGGGGCCGGTGACCTGGATATCCCTGGCTTGGGCGTGGACATGGGACAAATGCAGCGGAGACCCCGCCATGGGGTGCCTCCCAGCACGGGAAGCCCCTCTGCTGAGTGGGAGGGGACCAAGCAGGAACAGTCACAGGGGCAGGAGAGAAGCCGGAGGGCACCCGAGAGCAGTGAGTTTCACCCTGAGCACCTGCAAGGTCACACCTCGTAGAGAGTCTGGGAGGTAAGGTTTGAAAACCACCCAAGAGACTGGGCAAAGGGGAGGCCCCTGGCTGACCTTGGTGTGGGCTGTGTCAGTGGGCCGTGGGAGCAGCGGCGGACTGCAGAGGGTGTGGAAAAAATGGGACTGAGGGCAAGAGCGAGAGAGGGGAGACCACCCCATCAAGAAGCCTGGCTGCACAATCCATAAAATAAAAACTGTTCTTCAACAGACACTGCTGAGGGAATGAAGACAAGGCACCGACTAGGAGAAAATATTTGCAAATCCTACATCTGATAAAGGGCTCCTACCCAGAATATAAAAGAACTCTCAAAACCCAATAATAAGAAAACAAATAACTCCTTTTCAAAAATGGTCCAAGATTTGAATAGTCACTGCCCCAGAGTAGATTTCCGGACGGTAAATTAGTACATGAAAAGGTGCTCAACATCATTAGTCATTAGGGAGGTGCAAAATTTAAACCACATTGAGTTACCACCACACACCGACTAGAATGACTAAAATTAAAAATACCTCCCACGACAGAGGCTACTGGGGGTGGGGGAAGAGGAGCATAGAGAGTTATTGTTTAATGGGTACAGAGTTTCTACTTGGGACAATGAAAACGTTCTGGAAATAGATAGTGGTGATGTCTGCACAACACTGTGAATATACTTAATGCACTGAATTTAAATATATGTTTAAAAATGGTTAAAATGGTAAATTTTGTGTTATGCATATTTACCACAATAAAAAAAAAGGAAAAGAAAAAAAGACCTTCCATGCCAAGCACTGGTGGGTGGAACAAAGGGGAGTCTCATACACGGGTGATGGGACTGTGAAATGGGACAACCACCTTGGAAAACAGTGTGGCTGTTTCTTAAGTTAAACGTACACATATGATTTAGCCATCCCCCTTTTAGATATCTTCCCAAGAGAAATAAAAGCATTACGTCTATATAAAGGACAGAAATGTTCATGGGAGCCTTACATGGAAGGTCCACAAACTGGAGACAGCCCAAATGTCCCTCAGCAGGGAAACGGATAAACAAACTGTGGTATGTCTTTACGATGTAAGACGACTCAATGAGAGGAACGCACTGTTGATGCATACAACAATATGGATGGACCTCCAAATAATTATGCTGAGTGAAAGACGACAGGGTGAGTACATATGGTACTATTGCATTTACATAAAATTCTGGAAAATGCAACCAATCTACAGAGACAGAAAGTGGTTCCGTAGCCACCTGGGGGGGAGAGGGGTACAAAGGAAGGATTACTAAGGGGTACGAGAAAACTCTGGCGGGTGATGGAAATGCTCACTATCTGAATTGTGGAGATGGTTTCAAGGGTAAACACATAGCTCAAAATGACCAGTTATACACTTTAAATGGTGTCAACTATACAACAACACTGTAGAAAAGTTTGTGTTTTTAAAAGGAGCTTGAATGGAAAAGAAGAGAAAGTTGGTGGAGGGAGACGTAGGGTCCAGGAAGGTGTGTTTTAGGATGGAAGGGACATGAGCCTGCTTTGGGGCTCTCGTGGGGGCAAGGGAGCTGCTGAGCCCTTCCTTCTCAGGCCTCGGACAAGGAGCCTGGGAGAAGGGCCAGCCCTGACAGCCAGCGTGAGGGGACGTGGCGCCTAGAAGGCAGAGGGGACCGCAGGAAGGCTACATGGGAGGAGAATGCTCCGGGGGAGGCAAGCCCTCAGGGTATAACCCCGAGGGTATAACCACTGAGTTATCTGCCTCCCCCCACCTTCCCACCAGCTCCTGCAATAGAAGTGCGCAGCGACTGTGTAGGGGAACTTGTTTACTAGAGAACCAGTGTTCCAGGTAAGAGGGACAAAAATCATGGTAAACAAGGAAGGGTATAAGAATTGCACACGTGAAGGGCTCCCAGAGCCAGAGGTGATGGAAACCATTTCCAGATGTGGATCAGGGAGGATTTTGTAGAGAACCTGGCAGGGACAACATGGGCAGAAGGCAGAGCTGAAAAGCATGGGGCAAGGGCAGTTCAGCCATGCTGCACACACAGCGCCCCCCGGAGTGGTGTAATACAGCAGCCCAGAGAAAGTGTGAGGGGTGACAGATCTTTTTAGGGGAACCAAGTATCCACATGGGCTGGAAAGGTGGCGAAGCCAATCACACCTGGCCTGGCCTGGTAGACCAAGGAGCCTGGGGTTGACGTGTGGGCAGTGGGAGCCACTGAAGGTTGCTGAGCTAAGGAGTGACACCATGAGAGCAACACTTCACAGGCCCTGCATTTGTCCTGCTCAGGCCCTGGCCATGGCTCACCATTACCTAGGCTCAAGTCCAGGTAGTGAGGATCTGACTTCAGGGTCCCCACACTGGCCACCGTCTTTGTCAGAGCTCCCTACCTCAAACCCTCCCCTCTGGCCAGACCAGCCGACCCACTCCTCCCTGGGCACATAATACCACTCTCTGACTCTCCCAACTCAAATGCTGCCATTTTTCCCTCTAAGCTGAAGACGTGTTCACTCATTCACTCTGACATTCATTCATTCGATAAATATCTATTGATGGCTATTGTGTGCTAAGCCCTCAGCTAGGCACCAGGCACAGCCTTGAAAGACAAAGTCCCTGCCCCCATGGAGTCAGAAGCGGGGGTGGGATGAGGGGGGTGGGGGGAGGGGAGACAAACAATAAACATGTAAACAATGAGAACTTTCCAATGTAAAGTGTTAGGAAGTAAACAAAGCAGGGCAGGCTGGAGAAAGGCAAGGCTACATGAGAGAGGGTGCTCAGGACACCTCTCAGGCTCCCCAGAGAGAGGAGTGGTGGGGGCGTCCCAGGGTTTGTAAACTCTCTGCAAAGACTCAGGGGAAGTGTTTCAGGCAGGAGAAACAGCAACGCCAAGGCCCTGAGGTGGGAATATGTTGGCTTGTTCAAAGACCAAAAGCAAGTCGAGTGGCTGGAGCTGAATGAACAGAGGCTGGAGGAAGGTGACAGGAAAGGAAGCCAGAGGCAGGCAGGGATTGGGCCATGGAGCTTTGTAGGCCAAGGGACCAGTCTGGGTTTAGTCTCAGTAGAAGGGAAAACCTGGAAAGGGCTATAAGATGCTGATCTAAGTTTTTGTTTGTTTGTTTGTTTTTAAAGATTTTATTGGGGAGTTGGGGGAGCGGAACAGCGTTGGGGAATTGGGAAAGGGGAACAGACAAGTTGCTGTCTTTTTTTGTTCTTCAGTCTAGTTGCAGAAGATGTTGCTTCACTGGCCCATGTTGGTATCATTGCGCTCTTCCCAGATGAGGCAGATCCATCGCTGGCCTCTGGATGGTCCCTCATCGCGCCTATTGGCAGATCACCCTGGCTGTTGGCCACTCACTGTAGCCTATGGCAGCCCACTGCAGCAGGGACTGCAGCCCACACCATCGCCGAGGCTCGTACAGCCCAGCTCCAGGTGGAGCTGTTGTTAGCTGTAGAGGGCAGTGTCACTGGCCCTCATATGTGGGATCCGAACCGGGGCCACTGGCATCCCAAAACCAGCTCTTAATCAATGTGCCACTCGGCTGGCCCTGATCTAAGTTTTAAAGTGAATGCTCCACTGGCAGGGTGGGCTAGGTGTCAGTGGAGGGGGAGGGGCAGCAAGGTTGACCTCCCTCCTCCCTCCTGGAGGCCTGTCCTAAATACCTCCTCGTTCATTCATGAAGGTGACACTCAGTGGGTGCTTGCCATGTGCCAGCCCTGTCCAGCCACACCTCCCACCTGGGTGGCCCTGGGCGACCCTGGGCTGGAACATACATCACTGTGCTTCACCTCCTGGCTGTACAGTGAGGGTTGTGAGGAGGAACGGGTTAATATACGTAACGTCTAGGAAGCCTGCCATCCCATACTAGGCGCTCAGTGGCTGTTCATTACCATTACAGTTATTATTTCTCTGTGTCCATGATGCGGCCTGTTTCAGAATGTTTTCATCGTAGCTACCATTTATTTTGGACTCCATCAGGAACTCTGACAAATTCTCTCAGTTACTGAACTCTGGGGCTATTTAAATCTTTCTATGCAGGTGGTTGGCCTTGGCTCCCAATAGACTGAAGACTCCTTCAGTGCCAAGTACAGAGCTCTGCTTATGACGTTTGTTGGATGGAGGATGGAGAAGGAAGGATGAAGGACAGAAGACAGAGGATACAAGAGGAGGAGAAGGAAGAGGGAGCTCTGCACTGGGCCTGGGCTGCCTGGCAGGGGCAGGAGGTAGGCCTCTGGGATAGAGGATGTTGTTCTTACAGCAGAGCACCCATCTGGGCAAAAAGGGCCCCCCTTTGACCTGCCATCGCCATAAGGATTGCCCAGAGGTCCTGGGGGCCAGGAAGACCAGGCCTAGGGGAAGGTAAGGACATCTGGGGGAAGAAAGATGAGCAATGACAGAAGAGAGGGAGACAGGGAACAGGGCATGGAGGAGGAAAAAAGGTAAAGAAAAAGGGATATGTGTTAAGATACAGCAGAATCTAATAACTGGGTCCATCTCCGAGCTGACAGCAGGGGACAAGGATGACAGAGTTGCAGTCTCTCCCTCTAGGACAGCCCCTTCTGGGGAGGTGGGAGGGTGAATGTGGAACTAATGGCTGAACCCAAGGTGCTAACCATGAAACGGGTGATGTATTAAGCCCAGAAGCCCAAGGAGGAGTGGCCTTCATTGCCTGTTGGTCTCCGTGACAGCCCCGGAAGCTTGAGAGGTCCTGGGCCAGCCCCTGCCTCCGAGTCGTTGCTGTTCCACTACATTTCCGGCCGTGGAGGCTCTGCCCAGCATCCATCAAGACCTGACTCAAATCTTAACCACCTGCCTGAGACCTGCTCCCGATGGTGTCATCCAAGTGACTGCTGTGTACTAAGCCACCAACACATACATTGGCTCCTTTAATCCTTATGAAAAACCAACATGGATCCTGATTCCAGCACCCACCAGGGGTCTGCCTGACTGCAATGCCTAGGCCCCTCCTGGAGGATGTGACTCTCTCGTGCACGCACCCCAATCCCTCTCAGCTTGCCCCGAATTACTAGCCATGTCCAGGCTGGGTGCTCAGGGTTGGCTGAGAAATGCCTGACCCTCCTAGCTCAATGGAAGCCCTGGCAGGCTGGGGCCATCAGACCTGCTGAGCATCCTCGGTGCCCAGTGCTGCTCAGGAAATACTGTGGAGCACCTCGAGGGCACTCACTTCAAGACCACACAGCCCCCCAGGACTCTCAATTCCCAGGGCAAAGGCTGCCTTTCTAGTGCAGGTTACTCTGCCCCTGTGCACGTCAGCACTGCTGGAAAACCTGCCCCAGATTTCCAACTTTAGGACCATCCCAGACACGGTGAAAGAGAACCTTGGGGACCCGCCCCTCCAGCTCAGCTATCTGCCCTCCCTGCTCCCCTGCCAAGGAGATCCTGCCCCAGAAAGGGCCCCAGTGTATTCATCAGAAGGCCCCATGGGGAGTAAGGTGGGTGCTGGAGGCTGGTCCTCAGCTGCTGACAGCCCACTACAAACCACTCCTCCACCAGCTGCTTCTGCCCAGAGACTGAGATTTCTGACCCACAATGGTGCATTCACATGTGTGTGGCCGTGTATGCATGTGTGTACACACTCACGTGCATGTGTGTGTATAACCATTCCCCAGGCTCTTCTCCAGAAATGCGTCTCCATTTCCCTGACCCAATTTCTAAGCGAGTCCCAAGTTTGGCGTTAAAATGATGCAGCTTCAGGGCCAGGCAGAGCTGGGAGCCAGGGCACAGGTGGGCACCGGGGAGCATATGGCCCGGGGTAGAGGTCAGAGCTGGTCATCAGGGTTTGTGTTACCCCCCACTTACTCTCTGAGAAGGAAGAAGGAAGGGTCTGCCTCCCCTGCCGCCTCCCGCCACGCTGAAGAGAGGGTCAGAAAATGAACCTGCTGGGTCCAGGACACAGGCACTTGGAAGCAAGGGACTAAGGTAAAGAGGACTTGATGAGCACAAGGTCGGGGGGAAAAGGGGTGCTTGGGCACTGGCTATGAGTCAGGAGCCCTAGATTCTCATTCCATCTTTGCTTTAACTTGCAGTGTGACTTTGAGATGCCCTTACTCTCAGTTTGCTCATCTGCAAAGTGGGGAGAATAACATTACCCAGTATACAGAGTGCTGTCTAAGCTCTAGGCACTAAGCTTATAACATATACTAAGTTTCCGCACGCCCACCCTGTGGGGTAGATATTATCATCCCCACTTTATGGATGAGGAAGCCCAAGCACAGAGAGGTTAAGTCACTGGCCTCAGGGCACACACGTAGTAGGTGGCAGAGTCAGGCTTTGAATCCCAGCAGTCAGCTCCTCTGCCCTTAACCACACATTATATACTACGCCTCGCCCAACAGACAGGCTTGTGGTGCTGGTACAGGATTCATGGAAGGACTTCGTTGAAGGCATGCAGCAGTGGTTCTTAAAGCGTGGTCCACAGACCAGCAGCATCAGTCTCGCTTGGAAGCTGGCGGGAAATGCCAATTCTCAGGCCCCTCCCCAGACCTTCTGAACCAGAAACTCTGAGGATCAGGCCCAGCAATCTGTTTTAATAAGACTTCCAGGATATGGTGATGCACGCTGAAGTCCAAGGACCACTGGTATCCATTATCCACCCACCTGCAAAAGGTTCTTATTCAAGCTCACACTTCTATGTTGGTGAGCTTAAGTCCCTGAAACGAGATGGCTGTTTCCAGCAGCCCAGATCCCGGGTATCATTCTCTGAAGTCTCCAAAGTGACTTGTTCAGCCATTTTGCCTCATGCCTGCTCCTCCTCACACCGACTTTTACCATCATCTACAAAGAAATACCTTTGGTGTCACAAAGGAAAAAGAGCCAATGTCCTTTAAGAAATAATTACCCAGACCACACACACCCTACAGGGCTCATGAACTGTCTTTTTGCTCTTCCTTAGATTCCAGCCTGCAAGGTGGTCTGTGACCTCATGTATTTTACACACACACACACACACACACACACACACACACACCCTCACTTGGCCTTGGCAATGGGCTGCGATGCTCCATGTAGATTGCTACAAATGTACAGAGTATGAAAGCAAGGCGAAGTCACACACAAACATCACACAAGGAAAGAGGTTCATTCACAAGCAGGGCTACATCCCACAAGGACACGTCAGTACACACACACACACACACTGCAGGAGGTGGCCCTGGAAGGACAGGGTAGCGGAGTCCTCCTGTTTACTGAATGGCCCTGTGCTGCTCTGACTGTCTCCAGGGTGTGGCCGCAGGAGCCAACCAGCAAAGGCAGGTGGCTCCCAGGCTGTTCTGAGATGTTACCGTGGGAACATCCAACTCCTCCCACCCTTAGGCGGAAAATTACGACTTTCTCAGGGAAGAGGTTTTGTGTTTTTTTTAATTTTATTTTTTCCCCTCTCCCCTCATTGGGCACATGGCACTAATTTATGACTATTTTTCCAGGTCCACGGAAGTAAGAGGGTAATGGCTTTCAGCCGCTTGCTTTCTCTCACCTGTCATTCACCACTGGCTACCTGACAGGACTGCAGACAATGTTCCAATCACAGGGGCTGGTTTTTCTGTTTTTTTTTCTTCTTTTCCCCAGGGAAGCTGAAGAATTCATAGTGGCCACAGACAGAGTTATTGTATTTCATTCCTGGACAGAACAATGCCAGGTAAACAGCTGTAAAAATTCATAACCAGCAGGGCTGCCTCTGGCCGAGGGTAGACACACTGTCCACAGGCCCCCAGCTCTGGCCTGGCTGGGGTCCTGAGCTGGGGGGGGCACTCAATGACTCCAGGCCCTCGCTTTCCATTTCCCCACTGACTCCAGCCTCTTGACCTTGAGTAGGTCACGCTGCCTCTTTGTACCTGAAGCTACTACCTGGAGAGAGCATTCTTTGGCCTCGGGGCAAGGCGGGTGATGGCCAGGCAGAGAGAACCGTGGTCTAGAGGCCCAGAGTTTCCTGGGGGAGCTGCCTGTCCTCAGCTGAGTGACTACCGGCAGGCTGCTGAGTTGCTCATTGGAAAACTGAGAAACTCTATACCAGGGCTGCCCAACCAAATTTGCAGCAATCACGGAAACATTCTCTGTGCTGCCCAATACACCTGAAATGTGGCCAGTGTGACTGAGAAACTGTGTTTCATATTTTTATGCAATTGTAATTAATATACATTTAAATAGCCACATGTGACTGGCAGCTACTGTTTTGGACCATGCAGCATACACTTTACTGTGTGCTTGAAGCACCTCCTGCTAAAAAGAATGGTGATGGGATTGTAGTGCCCTCGTCCTGGGTGGTTGTGAGGATTGAATGGAGTAATGCAGATAAAGTCTATTGGCCCTCTATCAATGACAGCTCTTATTAACTCTGTGGGACACAGTCGGAAGGACAAAAGGGAAGGTGATTTGACTCCAGGAGAAAGGCATTTAAGTAGCTTCCTTTCCTGTCATTAATTTTCAGTTTAACTGGCAAGAAGAGCTCCCTGTCACCAGTGAGGGGCACATGGGACACATGACCAGGGTCAGCAATCAGTGTCCACCACAGTTCCTGCTGTCCTGTACCACAGGACTCCCCCCACTCCCCTCAGTCCTACTCCTCACACTCTTGGCATCACCCAGGAAGGTAAAGGTGAGTCCTCTGCCCAGGCGCTGGCACAGTGCGGCTGCACAAAATTGCTTCTGAATGAGACAAATCCTCCCCACAGCTAACTGGTGGGTCTCAGAGGACCCCTCTTCGCCAGAAGCAGAGCATCCAGGAGACACAGTGGGACCACTGGGACTCACCAACAGGCTGCCCTGGTTTTCAGTCTGGCCTCCACTGTCCACTGCTGTGACCACGGGCAAGTGAACCATTCTCTCTGAACCTCAGTTTCCTCATCTGCTACACAGAGACATAAATATCTACGTGATAAATATCTATCATAAAGATTTGATGCAATAATGGGTACAAAGTGTCTGGCACCTCACAGGTACTCAATAAACAGAGGTTGGAATTGCTATTGTTGTTACTATTGGGTTGTCAGGAAAACAGGACATATTTTTGCAATGGAAAACAGAAAAAACATGCCATGACTTTTCCAACAACCCAATATTATACAGAGGGAGCAGAGCACACTGCTTATGAGGCCAGATGGCCCAAGTTCAAATCCCAGCTCCACCCCCACTCACCAGCTGTGTGATGTTGGTCAAGTCGCTGCAATTATTTGCCTTAGTTTCCCTGTGTATAAAATAGGAATGATAATAGTAGCATCTTCCTCATAGGGTTGTTCTAGGATTCAAAGAGCTTACCGCAGTTACTGACACAAAGTAAGTACTATATGAGTCGGTTAAAATTATTCTAATGAGGCCTCCAAGATCGAGTGGTGGGTGGACATGCCGACACCTCCCTCATAAAGAAGTAGCAATGTAAGGAAACCCCCAGCAGGCCTGGGTTTTGATCCGCGGATAGCAGAATGCTGTCCCAGCCGAAGCAAAGGGGCAGAAAATGAGGAACTCAGCAGGAAAAACTTCAGGCAAAACAGAGCAGTTCTAACATGAGGACACGTTTGACCTCAAGGGTCCTGGCTCTTGGACACCCTGGGGACTTAACACCCATCTGATTTATGGGCAAGAAAACTCTGGCAGGAGAGCTGGCTGGTAAGGGGATGCTAATTTCCTCCACCTTCCACCCAGCCTTTCCTGCCACTCACCCACTACTTCCAGGGTCAGTGAGAAGGGGCTGAGAAAGGGAGCCTCCTGAGGGTGAGGAGAGGGTTGGGAAGGGAAGGAGGGTGACCCTATCCTTATTATCCTTTCAATGGCAGAGGACTGGACAGAAAATAACCGGAAAGGAAAAGGCAACACTTGTTGCCAACCGGGTGAGGGGCCGGCTGAGATGAACCAGCTTTGATGGTGTGATAGGCTCTGTGCTGTCACATGTCATATGTCACTACCCAAATGTCATCTCGCCAAATGACAGCACCCTGAGGCTCACAGGCACCCTGTCTTCCTGATGTGGCCCCTGATCTGATTTCAGAATGCAGCCTCCTCATTGCCATTTCTCAAGTAGACTCTGATGTTTATATTGGGGGGGGATGAAAAAGCAGTGCCACTTTTCTCACTGGCATGGTTCTAACCCATAAAGCAATCCAAGTTGTAAAAATATACATTCGCCTCCCTACCCCTTGCTCCTCATGACACTTGATGAAGCTTTTTTCATTTTAGATGGAGGGAAATGCAGCTGGTAAACATCTTAATTTTCCTAAATTGGCCTTCAGGCAAAAGAAAAGGTTATTCACCCTCAGCTCCAAGGTTCTGTAAGATCATAGGTCCCGCCCAGAGAGGCAGGCCCCACAGGGCACTCCTTGTGTCTTCTACTAGCTTCCTGTGCCCAAAGAGTAAAGGAGGGCCTGAGCCGGGCCCAGGGGGACCCTGGGCTGCCAACATCTGACGGACTTTTGCTTTTAGAAAGCACCTGAGCAGACAGGGGCAGGTGAGGTTCCCCCAGCGGGACAGGAATTACTATCCCTGCCACTGAGCACTCTGGTGGGGGCCAGGCCCTGTGCTCATCATCATCATCATCTCCCCCAACAATCACAACAGCTCTGCAAAGTACACAGGACCAGCCCCCTTTTATAGGTGAGAACACTGGGGGTCCCAGAGGTGAAAGGCCTGCTGGTGGCTTCAGCAGGTGGGGCAGGGCCAGTCTTCCTCCAAAGCTGGCAGTGCTCAGCCAAGAGCTGGTGACACACAAATGGCTTGGCTATTGACTATGAGAACAGTGGATTCACTAGCTTCAGAAGCCACATTACCCTCCTCCGGTGTCCCCCCCACACACACACACTTCTCCCTGTTCGGGCTGAAGCACCCACCCCTCCACCACACCCATAGCTCCTTGGTCAGGACTCCCTGGAAGCAGGTGTGTGTGTGGGGGGGGAGTGCCTGAGGAGGGAAGCAGCTCCCATCCCCTTAATGGGCTGTAAATTGCTCCAGAGCCTTTAATGAAGGCTGTCAGGAGTAATTATGTCCCCTGCTATGTGGCCACTTTATGTAAACACAGAAGGCGGAGCTGGGGGGGGGCGAGTCTTGCTGGGCATCTCTGGGCATCCCAGTTCTCCTGCACCTCCTCTCCTCTTCGGACCCCCTCTTAATTCACTCGTCTGTTACCCCAGAAAAAGCACCAGCTGAAGTGTAGAAAGCACAGGAGATGTCCCAGTAAGGGCACCTGCAAGACAGGCAGACTAGAGATGGACCCCGGGGGAGCCCAGTCCAGTGTCCAAGGGGCAGATGCCACCAGGGCTGCAAACTGAACAGGACTGGGTGAAGGAGGACATGCACAGATTCGGGAGCCAATTCCAGATGCCGGAAGCAGCACGGTGAGGGCAGCGGTCTCAGAGTGGGGTCCCTGGGCCAGCAGCAGCATCACTTAAGAACTTGGTGGAAATGCAAACTCTCGGGCCCCAGGCCAGACCTACTGACTTGGAAGCTCAGGGTGGTCATCTGTGCTGTGACAAGCCCTCCAGGGCTCCTGCCCTGCTGGTCGAAGGGGAAAGAGTGTAATGGGAGAGGCCTGTTATCCTCAGTTTACAAGATGGAGAAACTGAGGCCTGAAGCGCTGAGGCAGTTTACTCAAGGGCACAGAGCGGGGCACACCCTGGGCGGTCAGGTGATCGGGTTCAAACCTTGGCACTGACATTGAATGGGTCCTTTGACTATGGACAGATCACTCCGCTTTCTCATCTATGCAGCTAGGGCCTTAATGGCCCTTAGGGGTTGTCATGAGGATCAGCTGCATGGGAACCCCATGCACAGTGTCTGTAATGTGGCTTTCATCCCCAGTCTCTGCCATCATACTCCAAGTCCCATGACGTGACAGGGCACCGAGAAAAGTGAGGATGGAGAAGGAGACACGGATTGTGTTAAACATGACAGGATACTGGCGCTGGACTGGATTACCCCATCAGGGCACCAGCTACCAGTGATAGCTCTGGACCCCTGCCACAGGACATCCGGGCCACCTGAACTCTATCCCCAAGCTGTCCCTCATGTATGTAGCATGCCTCCCTGTCACTTCCTCTCCTGGACACCTCTCCCTCAGAAAGGCTTTCCTGACCTAAGGCCATCAGAGCCCAGGGATAAACCTGCTCTCAGGCTACATAAGTCATTACACATAGAATGAGTGCCACCCATGTGCCATTCCCCATGCCACATTCCACAGGGGGCACTGAGGAAGGAAGGCCATAGGTGATCATTGTCAGCCTACTGCACCTTTGGGGTAGCCCCACCTAAGACATGGACCCTGCCCTCAAAGAGCTTACAACGTGGTCTGTTGCCTGGATCCTCCCTAGTTGACCCCTGCAATGCTGTGGGACTGCAGGAGGGACCAATTAGGACAAACACCTAGTAGCCCAGGTTTGAGCTGAACTGGGCTGTGCTCCCCTGACCTTGTATGTCAACACCAAGCAAGGCTGATCCCATGGTAACACCTCCTCCCATAGTGTACCAAGTCCCCGCACCATGGATCCACCCTAATCTGCCAGGGAACCCGCCAATCTGCAGAGGCAGTGCCCCTACTGATGAGGCTGGCCTGCCCTCTGGGGTAACAGGCTGCCAGAGATCAAAGAGATTTGCTGAAAGACTCGGGTCTCCTCGCCTCCACTCTACCTGGGCTGTCCCAGGCAGCCTGGAGCCAGAAGCCAACACCGATACCCACCAGTACCCACCACAGCCCTCAACCCACATTCCAGGGCAGCTCAGGATGAACAAGGTGGGGGGCAATGACCTGCATTGCAAGGAGACTGGAAGCCACTCTGGGCACCAGACGGGACGAGCGGAGAGCCTGGGCCCCATAGCACTGCTAGCCCGCCAAAGGAATGCGGGAGACAGACGCCACCTCCCTGCCTGTCAGGGCTGAGTTATCCACAACATAGGGTTTCTCCAGAGAGCTCATAAAGGAGCTGATGCAGTGAAGCCCATTCAACATCCAATAATCCCTCCATCTCACTCCAGCCGGACGCCAGCATATTCATCTTGAATTATCCTCTTCAGAGGCCAAATCAATCCTAGGAAGTGCCACGGCTCCCGCCACACACAGTCCTGCTGCCAAGAGAGCCCAGGAAAGGAAGGCCCACAGGCAGCCCATGACCCCAGGGTGTGGGGACAGAGAGAGGAAGCTGAGGCACACCCACCCTGTCCTTCACCCAAGGGCCAGGGGCTAGAGTGTGAGGCTCTTGTCTCCTCCATCCACTGTAGTATGAAGGCAGAGTAGAGAAGCAGAAGAGAGGCCAGGGATGGTGGGTGAGGACGCCACATACCAGCCCTGGGGCTGGAAGGCTCTCTCTTCACCTCCTCAGATCTACCCACCTACAGACAAGCTAGAGTGTTGGCTATGGAGGGAGAAAGGCCTGCGCTTGAAGCCAGCTCTGCAGCTCAATGACTATGAGCCCTCAGGCAGGTCACACCCCTTTCAGCCTCAGCTTTCCCATCTGTAAATGGGCTTAGTAACCACCTCCTTCATAGGGAGCAATGAGCATAAAATGAGCAAAACATGCCCTCCTTAGTGCAGTGCATGGCACCGAGGAGGGTGACCAGGAGGGGAAAGGTGGGCAAGGTCTGCCTGAGGGCTGCCTACAGGAGCTGGGGACCTCCAGAGTAGACCCAAGCAAATTCAGACAGCGGACAGCCATTATGTGAAGAGGGGCAGGCTGACTTCCAGGAGCTCTAGGCAGACCAGGGTGGGTGGGGAGCAGGGGGAGGACAGCCCATTAGGTGGCGGGTGGCACCACTGCCTGGTGAGATAGGGAGTTGCCCATCCAGCGCCTATACCATCTGTTGGCACACAGCTGTGCCCAGTGGGTTCCCGGTCAGGTTGGGAGCTGGACCAGGGACCTCTGGCTCTCTCCCACCTGGAAAGTGAAAGTGCCTCTTGGAAGAGTAACGCATAAAACCATACCAAATATTTATGTGTCAGGCACTGTGAGCTTTGGCCACTTAGGGCATCATTCCTGTCCCCAACCTGCTTCTCACCTATTGGGAAAGCACTAGTCAATGATGACGACAATAATAGTTAACATCCATCAGTGCCAAGCACAGCTCTGAGTGCCCGAAATTAGCTTATTTAATCCTCACCACAATCCTATGAGTATACACAGTATGATCATCATCCCCATTGTCCCAAGGAGCAAACTGAGGCAGGGAGAGGATAAGTGGTGGATGATACAGTCTACACTAGCTCAAGATGCAACAGAGAGCTTCTCGGGAGAGGAGGCGCCTAAAGACAAATGGCTCAGTAAAAACAATGGCAGCCATCTGTATAGCAATTTAGCTTTCAAACCTCTTTCATAAGGCTCCTTGTGAAGTCAGACAGACAAGTACAATCATCCCCATTTCCAGGGGAAAAAAGGAGGCTCAGACAGACCAAGGGACTTCCCTGGTTACACAGCTCATAAGGAGCAGCCTGGGATTAGACTCAAACCTTGTGCTTCCCCTCCCACTGCTCAGTGGGCTGTGCACAGATGGGACAGAGGAAGAGGAAGGCATCCAGGTGAAGGGGACCTTCAGGGAGATCCTTGCACCAAAGGACAACTTTCCTGGGTATCCAAATCCTTTCGTGGCCAAGGGCTGACAAAAAGACTTGGCCTCCTATTCCAGGCTAAGCTGCAGTTGGACAGTCAGGCTTACAGGTCCCCTGAGCCGTGTAAAGAGCAGCTAGGCCCTGGAGGAATGACAAGTTCAAAGTCGGCTCTGCCCGCCACCGTCTCCCCAACCAGGTGGAGGGTTTTCCGCTCCTGTAAAGCACACCTTCAGCTGGTGCCCAGGGAGCCCAAGTGTTCCCAGTTGGCTGCAAGCTCAGCACATCTTCATCCATTGACATGGCTGAGCCGGCTCACCTGCCAGCCCACAAGCCCTTCTAAAGCAGGTGCCTGCTGCCTGCCCACAGCACCGCTGGCTGAGACCCTCACCTCCTTCACTGCTGGACCACTGGAAGAGGCGCAGCCCGCCCAAGAGCAAGCAACCTGGTTAATCTCGTACTCTCATCTATAATATTTTCCTCAATCGTTTTTCAGCAGTAATTCCAAGTCTGCATAACATGTTGTCAAGGACTAACAAAGCATCGTCTTTGTAATGCGGGGAAGTGAGATCCAGACAGGGAAATCGACCTGCCCAAGCTCACACAGCTGCATGGGAGCAGAGCCAGGCTGGGGACCCAGGCACCTGCCCCAATCCTGGGCCTACGCTCCCAGACCATGCTGTGCTGGCCACTCTCCCCAACGTGGGAGCCACCGCCCCTTTCCCCAGTACCTCTTCAGTGCGGACCCCTGATCACAAGACCCGTTCCTGAGTGCCAGACTGAGGAAAGGCCCAGAGAGTCCTGAGAAGCAGCCCAGTAGGATGATAAGAGCATGGACATTGGAGTCTGAACCCTTGGAATTCAAATCCTGACTTAGCTGTGGGAGCTTGGGCAGCTTGCTTGATGTCTCTGAACCTGTAACATGGGGACCATGATAGAACAGACTACTTATCACTGTTGTTAAGGACTCTCTGAGATTATGCAGGTAACCTAACTAGTAAAACACAAGGACTTAATAATTACTATTTTTTTTTTTTTAACCACAACAATCTATTTCTGCCATCTAAGACACAACACTAATCACTTGCCCCACTGCTGGTCACCTTCTGACATACCTTTCCTGTGGCTTCGGTCACTCACTGCCCCTTCCACTATGCAGCCTTCTCCATCCCCGTGCCCCGAACACACTCCTGTCTCCCCTACACATCAGCAGCACTCTGCAGCCCATGCTCCCCGCCCACCTGCGGGGTGCTGGGCCTTGATCATGGATCCTCTTCTCCACTCCACACTGAGGCTCCTTGACATCGATGGCCCACACCCACAATCCCAAAGCTGTGGTTAAGTGCACAGGATTTGGGGACAGGCGACACTGGGTTCAAGTCCAATTTCCATCCTAAACAAGATGTGTGACCCTGCACCTCTGCCTCCTTATGTGTATAATGGGGGTTGTCACGAGGCCCACTTCCTCAGTTTGCCATTACATAAGGATTCAATGCAGCAATGTGTAGGAAGAGATTACCTACACAGAGTAGGTGTGTAATGAAAGATAGGTGCCATTTCCCCAAGGTGCATGTCTCTACCCCAATCCCTGGCACAGCCTGGCACAGGTGCGCAGTGTGGGCTATTAACAGCCTGCCTACATGACAGGTAGCACATCATAATTATCATTAGACACCCACCCTACCCCGACACCTACCCCGCCCATGTATTGAGAGGTAGTCCATAACTGGGGCTGCCACAGGCTCTGGATGTGCCCAGGCAGGCGCCTCTTAGGAGTGGCTGCAGCCCATAGGATCCCCCAAGAGGGCATTAATCTGTCCTATCACCCTCTTTGAGGGCTTATGCTGCCCTGGAGAAAGGCAGAGGAGACAAGGTGACAGAGCATCCGGGCCCTTCCAGGGGTCCAGCCAGGCACTCCCCCACCTCCCAGAAGGAGAGGGAAGGCCCCTGCTCTGTGCGTGCACGAAGCACCCAGGGCCTCAGCATCTGATCATTGGACAGATACTGGATCACCTCCATCCTCTACAACCATGCCCCCTGCCCGCATGTCGACAGCCCCAGGGAGCCCCTGGGATAACCTTACTCCCCCTCCTTAAGCACTCTACTCCCAGACTGAGGAAGCTGTGAGGCACCTGGAGCCCTTTCTTCAAACTCGAGTTCCCAACTCATAGCCCC
Organism: Aselliscus stoliczkanus; assembly: GCA_033961575.1. Taxonomy (NCBI): domain Eukaryota; kingdom Metazoa; phylum Chordata; class Mammalia; order Chiroptera; family Hipposideridae; genus Aselliscus; species Aselliscus stoliczkanus. Next base: position 135,516,074 of record CM066729.1, read on the forward strand.
CCAACCCAGGAGGATGCCCTTTCCTCCCCAGGCCAGGAGGCACCACAGGCCTATGCACAGAGGCCCCTTGAATTCTTTCTGTGGCTGGTATGTGAAGTCAGGCGGGCTTCAGTCTGCAACCCAACAGTAATTCACTGGGACCCTTGGGCAAGCCCTCCTTCTCAGGCCTTGTGCCTCCACCTGTAGAGTGGGGGTGTTTAACTGAAATAGTGGTCATTAAATTGTCCTACAGGGGGCCCTAGGGGGTTATCACAGGCTCTCTGAAGACCCTTGGGGACGGGAGGTTTCAAAGTGAACGTGGGACTACAGGCTGTTACAGCCCCACAGTCTTCCTCTGACCCTAACTTCAACTAAAGGTGACTATTTCTCCTTTACGCTCATTACTGTCTAACATATTCTGTGTTTGTTTTGTATTATTAGAAGCTAACCGGGCTAAACTGCCTCTGTGCTGGTGGTTGCCATGCTCAGAGCGCACACCCAGCTAATGTTTGGGGCCCACTGGCCTCCTCACATCCACGTCCTACAATTCCTGGAGCTTTGCCACCAGCCCTTGCAGAGGAACTGCTCTGGGATACCACGATCCCCTCTCCCTCGTGTCAAGAGAGAAATCATTCTCCCCCTGTGGTTCTCCATCCTCTCCTGCGAGATGATGTCTTCTCTTTAAAGAGACAAGGGGAGGGGGGCACAGGGAAAGGAGGACAGCCCCTGCCAGGACACTGGGTCCTGAGACCTCCCAGGCGCCCTTCTCACCCACCGCTCTCCACCCATCCCTCTCCAGAGTCCCATGTCCAGCTATCCTGCCATCCCTGAGCGTTTGCTGCCCACACAGTCTGCCATTCACATCCACCTCCCACTCCGTGCTCCGTGGGGGCTGCCCCTGTGGGGAGCTGTCCATGTGCCTGAGGGGCACCACTTCTCTGTTTGCTGAGACTGCTGATGTGGGGTCAGCCCACCTGAAAATTGCTCTTCCTGCGTCCAGACGAAACAGCTGGGCATTGATGGAGTTTGCAGAGAAATTAATCAGTGCCAACTGGCAGCAGTGCCAGGCACTGCCTGGGCCCGATCCATCCTAATGAACCCCAGCTCCCACCCTAATGGCTCCTGACAAGACTAATTTAGTCGTGTAGGTGATTAGTGTGGGCATGATCACCTGAATTGTGGCTCGAGACACTTTGGGGATGCTGCGGGGGAGGTCTGCCTGGGCAAGTTGGCTCCATGTGCACCAATCTCAGGCGACATACGGAGGGGACAGGGAGACAAGGGGAGGGGAACTGGCAAGACATTCACAATCCACACATCCTTTCATTCTTACATTCATCCCTCTAGTTACTCAACCAGCATCTGTCGAGCCTCCTTTGTACAGAGCACTGTGCTCAGCATATAGGACAGGTGGACTCAACTTGCTCAACTGCAAAATGGAGATGATGCTTCTCTCTGAAAGTCACTGTGAGACCTACAGGAGGCCATGCATTTGAAATGCTCAATCAAGGCCCCAGCAGGAGGCTGGCAATCAATAAACACTCACTAATATTATCACTCACAATCCTATATTATACATAAATGTGAAAATTATAATTAATTGTAATGTCGACATTCATAAAAGTAAGAAGTAAAAAATGAGCAGCCAATGGGGAGTTACGCACAAGTAGCAAGATAAAACTCGCTACGGGGACAGCCGAGTGGCGCAGCGGTTAAGCGCCACTTGGGAAGCCAGTGGCCCCGGTTCGGTCCCACATATGAGGGCCAGTGACACTGCCCTAAAAAAAAACAACAAAAAAACTCGCTACGAGCTGTCTTCGAGGTGAATACAAAGTATGCAGAGGGTGTGTGTGTGTGGGGGGGCTGTGGGGTCTCACAGAGCAGGTGACATCTAAGCTACAGCCTGAAAAATGGGTAGGAATTGACCAGGAAGAGAAGGGGAAAGGGCATCCTGGCCAAGGGACCAGCACAGGTGAAGGTGCAGTGGTGAGGCAGCATGAGGTGTTCGGGTGCTGAGTGAGTTACTGTGGCCAGAAAGCAGGGTGTCTGTGGGGAGTGGTAGGTGACAGACTGTGATAAAGCGTTCTCACTTCTTCCTTCAGGCACGTAGGGAGCTTTTGGCTGGGGGTGTTTAGAATTAGGATAGGAGGAGTAACCTCAGTGGCCAGCCCCAAGGGACACCACTCCCTCTAGGACCTGATGTCCCTTCAGGAGCTGACCTGTGAGAATCGGTGGCAGCTGAGGTAGATGAACTAGAGACCTTCCTCCCCTCTCAGAGCTCCTCAGTCAGGGTGGTGCCTCCAAACCAGACTCCATGCTGCTGCTTGTGTGTCTCTCCTGGGAAGCCAGCCAGGGCTCAGCAAATATGCCACACACAACCATGGAGGGCAGCTGGGGTGATAAAAACACAACCCCTGGGACAGTGCTGGCTTTGCCATTCACAAGTGTAGGCATGTACAGTGTCTGTGCCATTTGGGGGACAAGCGCTCCTGGGCCCACTCCCTGGGCAGCCATCCTTGTTGTCACCAACACCTAGTCCTGACATACCCTTGGGAGGGGAGTGTCCATGACGCCAGGCGGGATGGTGAGCAGGCATGGAGCCAGCCCCAGTCACTGCCTTGAAGATTTCCCCATGTGCTCACAAACTCCAGACTTCATTCCTTCTCAAGGCACCCCAAGCCCCAGATGCTAACTGGACACAGGGGTGGGTCCTGGGGACACAGAGATGGCCTTGGCCACCTGGAAGCATTCACAGAGCAACAGGGGGAACAGACAAGCAACTGAGTAACAATAGCACCCCAATTAGGACTAACAGAGAGACGAAAGCAAAGGAAGCAGCCCTTGAACTCTGCCTGCAGAAATGCAGAGGTGGCGGCATCTGACCTGACTTGATGGGCCAACACAGCCTCATCTCATTCCAGGCAGCAGGAGCAGCACCTGCAAAGGCTGAGAGGTCAGAACCTGCCGTTCAAGCTCAAGGAGCTGCAAGGCCAGTGTGGCTGGAATGGAGTGCTCTAGGGGAGAGGGGAGGGGTGAGGTGGGAGAGGTAACAGGACCTGGACTACAGCTTTTATGCCATTTAAGAATGCTGGCTTTTGTTCCGAGGGGGATGGGAAGACCTGAGCAGACCTCGTGTTAGGCTCTGTCCCGGGTTGAAAAGGAACACTCAGTCACTCAGATGCTAGGGCGAGAAGAGGCTGCCACAGCGAGACCACTGAGACCCTTAGGAAGCTGCTGGGACAATCCAAGCTTGGACCCTGGGGGCAGGAAGTGAGAGGATTCTGGAAATATTCTGAAGATAGATCCAACAGGATGTCCAGATGAACTGAATGTGAGGTGAGGGAGAAAGGGAAGAGTTGGGGATGGCCCCAAACTTCTGACCTGAGCAACTGGAAGGATGGAGTTGCAACTAACTGAGAGGGGGAAGGCCGCGGGGGCGGCAGGTGTTAGGGGTTGGGGAGGTCAGGCGTTCAGCTTTAGACACACTGAGGTGGAGAGCACCTCAGACATCCAGGTGGAGATGTTGAGTAGGGACGTGGATACGCGAGTCTGGAACCTCCTCAGTGGTCAGCATACAGACGGTATCTGAAGCCCTGAGACTAGAGGAGATCACATGGGGGTGAGAACATGCAGAAGAGACACAGGAGCTGGACTGGGGCCCTCCAATGGCAAGAGGCCCAGGAGATGTGGAGGAACCAGCCAAGGAGGCTGAGAACGAAATGCCACAGAGGTGATATCCTGCAGGAGAAAAAGATCAACCGCGGGAAGGTCACGAGGTTTGAGAATGAATACAGCCACACGGGGGCCACTGGGGAGCTTGACATGAGCAATATTGGTGGAGTGTCGGAGGAGGTGACCCGGAGACTGGGCCCTTGTAGCACTTGTCTTTCTTCCTAAAGGTGCCACGTGAGCACTCGCTGCTGATAGCCAGGGCCAAGGTGTGGGCCATGCCAACCAGCCAGCCCAGACATTGAGCCCGTGATCTACCCTTGTTCTGCCCACCCCTGCTAGGCTATGCTGCCAACCACTGGTGAGCATATGTGGAGCAAGATACTCAGAGACAAGGGGGCCCTCGGCGTTAACGGGCTGGGGCGGGGGCGGGGCGGAGCTACTTAATGACTTCTTTCTGCGCTGTCTTCTCCAGCTGGGAGGGGGTCTCCAAAAAGAACACCACGCAGAGGAAACTGGAACCTGAGATAGGTGAGGAGATAGGAACGGAACTTGCAGCCTCTGTGAAAGGGTTTCGGATGGCAGTGTTGCGCCCTCCAATTCCGCTCTTGGGCACGAGGCTGCTGGCCCGCTGTCATGAACTGAGGCAAGAGCATAAAAAATGGAAAGGCTCTGAGGGTTTGGGGTGGATGAATGTCCCGCTCTTTAACCCAGGAGAGTACATTCACAGACACTACATACTGAGACAGCCCGTAACCAAATTCTACCTCCAATTCCGTTTTTTCTGAGGGCAGTGTCATGGCCCTCATATGTGGGACCCGAACCGGGGCTGCTGGCGTCCCAAGCCAGCACTTAACCACCACACCACTCGGCTGGCCCTCTACCTCCAATTCTTAAAAGGAGTCTTAAAAAGGAAATAATTCAAACACTTAGGACACTGCCTTGGGCACTGACTAAACACTTGTTATAATAATATATACTATACACATATAGTGTATATCATGGCATATGTTCTATTATTATTATTCTATAAGGCTCCAGTGGTCAGTGGGTAGGAGTGCCAGGGAGACAGATTTCATATTAATATTAGGAAGAATTTTTCACTCCTAGAATTATCCCACAGCACAGAAATGAGCTGCCTTGTAAAATGACTCCCCATAATTGGATGTCCAAGCAGGAGATAATCAGCCCCAGAAATGGAAGCTGGGTCTGCCCACAGCACTGACCGCCCCCACCAGAGAGCTGATACTTTCTAACTGGCTTGGGCTATCCCTCTGGCCACTAGTATTGACCACCCCTCTGGACCCAGCTCATACACATGCTTGTCTGCCCCCGCTGCAGGCCTGTGGCTGGCAGGACAGCCCACCTTGCCATCCCTACTCCACACACAGGCTCTCCTTTCAGTAACAACAGAACACTCCAGGTATGGAGGCTTTGGAGCTAATGGTGTCATATGAAAATATCCCAACAATCCAGTCCTCTCACTGGTGAGGTGGTGGGGTGGGGGGTAGAGGCCGAGAGAGGGGCAGTGCTGTGAGGAACACAAACCCGGCTCATGACTTTTAGGCCAGGGCCCTCTTCCTGATGCAAATGGAAGGGAGGAGGCCAGGAGGGTGCTGGGCCAGCTTAGGACCCCGTATCTGCCCAGAGAGAAGAGCAGAGCTGCCAGCCAGCTCACTGGGCCCTCTCTCACTCCCACAGTGCCCTAGAGCCAGGGCTTAACCCTCACAGCACAGACGGACGTCCTGCCTGTGACTGCCAAGTGCAGCCTTAACAAGGCTGAGTCCTGGGAGTTGTTCCTAGAGGCCAATCGATGCTGGCATTTGCAAAAGACAATCAAGAGCCAGAGCCAAAGGTAGCCAGAGCAGGGCCTGCTGGAGAGCTCTCTGGGGGACTTCCGGACCAGGGCTTGTCACTATTAGCACTAGCCAAGCAATGTCTGCCCTCCCCCCACCCAACCCCTTCCCTGCACCACAGGCCTCTGAGCAGAGCACTGCAATGTAGAGATGGGGTGACGGAGCTGGCACCACTGACCAGAGAGGGGCCTTCAACTCCCCTGGCTGGCAGCTCTGGTCAGTTAGTAGTTGGCCACACCTCGGCCTCAATGGCCCACCTCTCCCAAGTATATTCCCCAAAAGATCTCCAGGAGGACAAGGTTAAAACAGACACTTATGACAATCATCCCCAGGGAATAGTATGTGAGGAATGGGAAGGGACCCTCAGGACTCTGATCAAGTGCCACCACCTCCCAAACACCTCTTCTGATGCCTCTTGCCTCTCCCCTGCCCCCAAAGGGGTGACTCCTCCACCTTCAATCCCCCACTGGGACGTAACCAGACATCCCTCTCAGTCCCTTGTACCCACAACACTGATTTCTTGATTCCTCTGTTCAATTCCTCTTTGAGTCCACGGCATCCAGGCCTGGGCCAGAGCAGGCACCCCAGCTGTATGATGAACTGATGAATGAACTGAATAAAGGGGAGCCCCTAATGTGACACACATTGCTAGCACTCATTCGGTTACCTGTATACATGTGCTGGGTGCCTACTCTGCTGGCTCTGTGCCAGCCCCATGCCAGCTCTGAGTATGGGGAGGCGCCACGGATGAATCCAGGGGCCCACAAACGTCCCCAGTCCAACTCAGAGGGGAGGAAACAGCTCAGCAGGGTCCCCAAGAAGCTTGCAGTTACTGTCTCTGCCCCCCAGAAGGTGACCTATCCTTGAAGAATGTTCCAGAGAGGCAGGCTACCTCCTTCCTAGATAGCCATTCAAACACCCAAGGCCCAAACCCCCTCACAATACTGATCTGTGGGGGCTGCTGGTCACCAAAGGAGTGGCCACAGAGGCGCCCCAACACTACTAGGAGGCTATAAGGACAATGCCCACAGCGGTCAGAAACACCTGCTATGCCCAGCACCTACCTGCACAAAGCTCCCACCAGGAAGAGTGGCAGAAGAGACCTCTTCAGGGGCTGCACACACACCCCAACAAAAAGCAGGACAGTCTGGGGGCTGCCTAAGGCTCCCCTCTTCCAGCAGAGGTTTTCTTTGAGATTTTTGCATCTACTCTATCACTAACCTCCATTTGGTGTTATACGAAAGACTGTTTTAAATTAACTGTTCAATATCTTAATACCTCTCCCCTCTCCAAGCAACTCTGCTTTTTTTTTTTCATTTGTATAATTAAAGTTTATTTGAGCACAAAATGCTTCCTCTGTCTAATCCTGCTTCATTTCTAAGCACAGGTGACACTCCAGAAAGATGGAGCATGCTGACCCCGATATACATCGCTTCTGGCATGCAGCCCCACCCTCGTACACATACAGTGGCAGGCAGATTGGAGGTTACGAACCCCCAGATTACAAGCACTTTCCCCAAAATGAAATGAGAATGAGAGGACAAAGGGGTGGGGGCGGAGGATTGCTGGTGACGTGGGCAGGACCTTTGTATGCATGCCCACAGGAACAAGTGCCTTCCCATGGACACAACTGCAAGACAGTTTCCTTCAATTCAACCCCCATTTTCTGAGAGGCTTCTGGGCCCCTAGAGCTTAGCTAAAGCCATAGGTTCTATGCATGACGATCTCCAGCTACAGGTGTAAGGGCCAGGCCCCCGGGGAGGGGACCCCAGAGGACAGACCTGGGTGATGAGAGGTGACCAGGTGGGGGGTGAGAGGTGGATACCAGGATGCTCATGATCACCTCCTAAATAGTTCATTTTTTTCTAATGACAAAAGCAGGCATAAGTCAATGCAGAAAACTCAATAATCACAGAAAATTACAAAAGGCTACAACACAAATTCTACGACAGCTTCCACCTTCAAATTTTCACAAGGAAGAGGAACAAACCATTTTGTAGGACAAAATATGTGTAGAGTGAACGTCCAACAACTTGAGCTGAACAGGATAACTCTTTGACACCTAGAACTCCCCTTCTGTTTGAGTCACCATGGGAAGTACCGAGTGCCCCATCCCTGGAGGCAACCAAGCAGAGGCCATATGAACACCCATCAGGGATACCAATAAAAGAGGTTCCAATAATGGGTGGAAGATGGTCTCAGTCTCTAAGATCCCCTTCCCTTGTGGCAAAGGAACCCACTCCATGCCACCCTACCGGCCCTTGTGCCAACTCACCCACTGGTGTGTCCTCGCTGATCAGCAGGTACGTATCAAAGAAGTGGTTGATAAAATACGGCAGTCGGTTCACCTGGCCTGGAAGTCAGAGCACAAGAACACCAGTCAAGCACCCATAAGCTGGCGTAAGGGGGCTTGGTGCATTCTGCAAGGGGACAGAGCGGGGGCTGCAGTGGGCACTGAACCCGTGTCTAGTGCCATGGCCACCTTCCTCGGGGCAAATGGGGAATGATGCCAGCAGGCAGGCAGACAACTGTCGGGTCGTATGCTCAGCAAGGCCACCAGCCACATGCAGCCATTGAGACCTGGTCAATACTGAGACATGCTGATTTCAAAGACTTTGCACGAAAAGTGGGTATAAAATACTTCATCTTTTATATTGATTATGTGTTAAAATGATAATATTGTGGATATATTGGGTTAAGTAAAATATATTATTAAAATGAATTTCACCTGTGTCTTTTCTTTTTCTTTCTTTTCTTTTTTTTTTTTTTTGAGGGCAGTGTCACTGGCCCTCATATGTGGGACCCAAACCGGGGCCGCTGGCTTCCCAAGCCAGCGCTTAACCACTGCGCCACTCGGCCAGCCCTCACCTGTGTCTTTTCTAGTGCAGCTCCTAGAAAGTAGTAAATCACACATGTAGCTTGAATTTTATTTCTACTGGGCAGTCTGGCTCTAGGTGGAATGTGAGTGCAGCAAGGACCAGGGCTGTTTGCTCCGTTGACCACTGCAACCCCGGTGCCCAGAAAGGACTTAGCACCTAGAAAGCCCTCAATAAATAATAATAATAATAATAATAACAACAACAATAATAATAATAATAACAATAATAGCACTATCTATGGAACCCTTCTCTGTGCCAGCCCCTTATACCATCTTCATTAATCCTCATGGTATGGCAAGTGCTGTAATATCCCCACTTTACTGCTGAGGAAAACGAGGCTTACAAGGGATAAGTAGTAACTCGCCCAGGGTCACACAGCTAAGTGGCAGGCCCTGTGTGAACTCTGGACAGTTAAGCCCCCACTTTGTGGCACCTCAGAGTGAAGGCTGGGTAGAAAAGGGGTCAGGGTGATACCCACATGGGCTGAGGAATTGCACACCTATGAAGAGCCTCCCATACCACAAGTCCTCCCCGACACAAAAACTTCCTGAGGCTGGCTTCACCTGTCCCATGAGCCCACCTTGAGTGGCCTTCTGCAGTGTGGCATAATAAGAAATATATTTGGTGTTTGTCTCTGGTTCCTGGCACAGAGTTTCCCAAAACTCAGAATTTTTGGAGTGATAGGAGCATCTTTTGGTATTTGTAAGGAGTCCCCTTTGACCACCCCTGAGCTTATGCCAATGAGGTGACATAGGGTGGGGTCTCTAGAAGCCTCAGGATGGGGCTGGTCACCAGGAAGACCAGGTGAACACACACATGTGCCTCTGCCGAGGGTACGTACATGGAAAGGGCATGGAAGAGCACGTGCCTGGACACCTTTGCACACCTTGCCCTGTGCACCTCTTCTACCTGGGATTCCTAAGGTACGTCCCTTATATTAAACCACTAAACGTAAGTGTTTCCCTGAGTTCTGTGGGTTGTTCTGGCTAAGTGAACCTGAGGAAGGATTGTGGGAACCCCCGATTTATAGCCGGTTGGTGAGACGTATGGGTAGTCTGGGACTTAAAGCTGGCCTCTGGAGTGGGGGCAGTCTTGTGGGACTGAACCCTTCAACCTGTGGAGTCTAACTAACTGTGGGTAGTTACTGTCAGAACTGAATTGAATTGCTGGACATCTCACAAGTAAGTTAGGTGAGGGCACTTCTCCCTCAGCCCCTGCCAACCAGGGGGAGCTGGTCCTTCCAGCATGGGGCTGGCATTGTGCAGCACTTGCCATAAACAGCTCCTGCTGGGTTGTCCAGGGGCCCTGAATATGGGCAGGGGTGCAGCCCTCCCTTCCTTCATCTCTGCTGACCTGGGGCTCCCTCAGAGTTTGGGCCAGGATCTAGAGCACAGAGGCCAGTTCCCAGACAGTGCGAAGGCTGGAGTTGACAGGGGCACTTCCCCCTCCTGCCTGAAATGCTTCCTAGTGGGGACCGGGCAGAGCTAGTAGCATCTATTCCTTCCCCGCAATCTGCTCAGGGAGCCAGGGTGACGCCACTTCTGGCTCCTCAAACATTCTGGCCTCTCTCTTCCTCGCCAGGCCTGCTGGTCCTGCTGCCTTCACTTGCCAAATTCCTATTAATCTTCAAGTTTCATCTCAGATGTCCCTTCTTCTGGGAAATCCTCTCTGACCATCTCAGCTATGTGTATACACCCACACATGCCCCTCCACCCTCTACACATCAGGAACTCACAGCCCCTCACACACACCACAGCCTCAGAAGGAGGCTGGTGGCCAAGGGCCTCCACCTTGGCTTAGAACCTGCCTCTCTGTGCTTCTTTCCCATGCCTCAGTTTACTCATGTGTTAAAAAGCAATAATACTAGGACTTCCATCATGGCTGTCCTAAGGATTAAACGAGATTACATACAGAAAGAATTTAGCACCTGCAAGTATTTCATACATAGTAGCTATTATTATTATTTTTTTTTATTTTTTTTTTGAGGGCAGTATCACTGGCCCTCACACGTGGGACCGAACCAGGGCCGCCGGCTTCCCAAGCCAGTGCTTAACCACTGCGCCAGTCGGCCGGCCCCCTTAGTAGTTATTATTAATATTGGTATTAATAATGGTGCTCCCTGCTCAGCCAGAGGGGATGCCTTTTTTTCCTGCTGGGGGCTTTGGGCTGAGCTGAGGTAGAAAGCTCAGGGAGGGGGCAGGGAATTCAGCAGCAGGCTTGGAATGGTCGGGGAGGGAAATCAGCAAGGAAAGAACCCCTGTAGCAGCTTTGTTTGTTTTTAAATTTTATTTTATAGGACCTGCTGATAATCAGCTGCTGAGAGCCCCACATAGGCTGCTGGGTAGAGCGCTGGGGACACGTATCATCTGCCACATACCAAACAGGACCCATATTCTCAGAACAGGTTTGTCACCCTCGAAGGCCCAGTGGATGGCCTTGGGCCACCGTGTGGCATGTGGGGACTGGGAGGGAGCTGAGTGGAGGAGTCAGGGAGAGGGGCGTGCTGACAGGTTCCTTGTTCTTTTAAAAACCCCTTTTATGGGATAAAGGCTGTGCCATCCGGAGACAAAAGCACTGTCTCGGGAACTTTCAAGCCTCTGGTGAAGCAGGAATGTGAGTGGATGTACATGCTGATATCCAGTGGGGAAGCCAGGCAGCCCCACGTGAGGGGCCCCTCACACCCAGTGCCTGGAGGCCGCCTCCATGACCCAGAGGGATGCTCACTGGCCTGGCCTGACAAGGACGGGGCAAGGCGGGCCTGCCCAGGTGTTCACCTGCTGCCTTCCCAACAAGCCCAAAGAGGAAGAATGAGAAATGCCAGGGAGTACATTGAGGCCAGAGGGGAGAAGGGTAGAACGCTTGGGCGGTGAGATGACAGGCTAACAATGAGTTCTGACATCAAGGGGACATTTGTCCCTGAGCCTGTCTCTGACTGCCAGGGGTAGGAGGAGAAATCAGCAGGGGCAGTGGCGTTAGCCGGGAACAAAGTGGCGAGTGGCAGGATGGTGGGGTCTGGGGCGACAAGGCAAAGGCCAGGGGTCAGTGGCAGGTGTCAACAGGGAATGGCGGAAAGGTGGTGTCCTTCAGCCCCTAAGGTCAGCCACCTCTCCACCATGCCAAAGGAACAATATTGGCCATTGCAGATGGAGACCAGGAAGCGAGTCTGTGCCTAGCAATGAGAAAGAGTGGGACTCTCACATATACATGTAAAGCGGGCTAGCTCATAAGCAGACTGGATTTGACACAGAATTGCTAGGTGGCCTCGGGCAACTTGCTTAACTTCTCTGTTTTCTGTGCCCCATGTTGCTCCCCTTAGAGAAAGATACAGCAGGTAAAAGAGTTAACACTTATTTAGCACCTAAGTGCCGGGCATCATTCTCAGTGCTTGATATACGTATGAACTCATCTAGTCATTTTGACAGAGAGAGGAACAAAGTCCTATATCCTTCCTATTTTAGAGAGAAGGAATTTGAAGCACAGAGAAGCTAAAAAGCTTGCCCAAGGGGACCCCTTGGAGAAGTAGGGGCAGGAGCCCAGGAGTCCTGGCTCTATGCTGCTCCCTCGGGCCCACTTTGGATGTGTCTGGGGAGCTCCAGGGCACACTGCCACGGTTACTGAGGAAAGCAGGTGAGTACTGACACCCGTTTCACTTTTACATATATATTTCTTTTCAGCTAGGGGGAGAGGCGGGGGACGAAGGACATGAGGTCCAAGGTCACAGAGTCCCTACAGGGACTGAGGAAAGCGTCCTGACTGGCACTGTCCAGCAAAACCAGAGGTGCTCCCCACTAAGGCCTCCCTGAAGGGGGTCGGGGGGTGTATCTTGACAAAAGCTCCTGTGAAAGGTCAGAGGCCTGGATCGAGGCCCAGATGGGCCCTGCTTTGAATGGCCTTGGGCCAGCTGTTTCCCGGGCATCAGTTTCTCCTCTGTAAAGCGGGCTAGGAGTTGAGAGAGGGTCAATGCCCCTCCTGGCTCTGGCGCTGAGAGTCCTTGTGACTGTGCCGTCAGCCTGGGCTGCCTGGATGGGAGTGAGCTCCTCCTAGCAGAGGTATGCCAACAGAGATCCCTCCAAACATGGAGACCAGGAGAGGGGACCCTCAAGGTACTCCCAGGCGGCAGGATGCCAGCTTCACTCCAACAAGCACACGCCAGTGGCTTCCTCCAGAGGCTCCCCAGTTCCCTGGAGTGGGAGAAGGAGCTGACCTCCCTAAGGAATGTGTTTGCCTGTGTCACCATGCCCATGGCTCTTCCCCAAGGACACCCTGGCCCCAGGGGACACTGTGCCAGCTGAGCCTCCTGTCCTGGGCTTCCTTTAGCTCAGCCCAGAGCTGCTTTGCTCCTGCTGTCCAGGACAGGCAAACGCCCAGGCCTCTCCCTGTCTCCTCTGTGGGCACGAGAGCTGGCACAGACCTGGCGGTTGCAAGGGCCACAGGAGAGCCGGCCCTCCCTGCAGAGAGGAAAGGCTCTGTGCGGCCCCATCTTTGCTCAGGCTGTCCCCTCCTGCAGGATTCCCTTCTTCCTGCTCCCTTACACTAAAACTACCTGTCAGTCTTCAAAGCCCAGATTAAAAGTCTCCCTTCTAGCTAGGTGTCTCCTGTCCCCGCAGGCCCGATTAATCTTTCTTTTTGATGGGCTCCTCTAGAGCTGCGTGCATCCTTTATTACTGCTCTCTTAGCCCTGCCTCAGAGTAACTCCCAGCTGTATCTTTCTCTCTTGCTAGGCTCTTTACTCCTTGAGAATGAGTCATTTCTTCCACGCCCCCAGAGTTAGGCACAGGGGGCACACAGTAGGTGCTCAAAAGACAACTGCAAAACTGAACAGAACTGTGGCCAGTCCTGTATCCTGGATGAAGGACAGTTCATGGTCACAGAGGCCTCCTTCCCTTAGAGCTCAAGTATTCCTGCAGGCTCCTCCCACTCCCTCGCATGGCCTGGGCCCTGGGGATGGGTATTTTCAGCGCTGGAGTGCTGCAGAAGCCATTAAGGCTCAGAGAGGGAAGTGTGTAACCTGTCATACAGCAAGGGCGGAGTCACCAGAGTCCCACCTCCTGCCCGGGAGCACAACAGCCAACCCACCCACCCACACACCCTCCAGCCTGGACTCCTACGCTGGCTGTTGGGAGGGAGGACTGAACTTACCCCAGCATCCAGAGATCAGCACAAAAAGCCAGACCACGCAGCAGCTGGTGGTGACGTGGTACCTCATGGTTCCTGGGGACACAAAGAAGAAGGTGAGAAGAAGCCTCCTACTGGTGGGGGCCCTGCTCTTCAAGGCCCTGAAGCACCTCCCCACCCTTGTAGCTCCATGAAGGGAGGAGAGAGAATCAACTCAAATGGGGGGGGGCGGGGACGTGGGAAAAAAGAGAGGGTCAGTGTCACTGATGTTATCATCGTCCAATACAAGCCGATGAGAAACGCTGCGGCCTGAGGGTGGCTGGGCTAGGGGTGTGGGCAACATGCCTTCTTTGCCCTCCTGGGAGCTGACTGCTCAGCCCCATGGGCAAAGCTCAGAAGCAGGCACAAGCATGGTATCAAACATATTCTGGGCTCACTGGGTGCAAGGAGGGGCTGCTGCCTCCATCCTCCAGGATGGTGTCATCCTGGTGTCATCCAGTGAGAGAGCCTGCTTAGTCTGGGGACAGGATTAGGAGATGGGTGTTGAGCAGGAGGACAGGGGTCTAAGAGGGGCTTGGCAGCCTACCACCCACCCACTACCACCCCAATCTAAGGGCCGGACAAGCATGGTTTTCCCTATTTTTTATATCCACCATATTATCCCCAAACATTACCAGCTATGAAAGGAGGCAGCAGGTCACAGTGTCCAAAAAGGCACAGAGCGGGGAGGTGACCATCCTAGGGCCCCACAGCAAGTCAGTGGAAAGCTGGTGTTGAAATTTTGGGGCTCTCAGCTGAGCTCCAGAGAAATCTGGGGCCCAGCTACTAGAAGCTCAGCAGGGCAAGAACCCACCTCTAAGGGTGGCAGGGATGGTGGGCTGTCCCCTTGCACCGTGGTAGTGGCCTGCATGGCCCCATTACAGCAGGGCCACGGTCCTCTGACTCCTTCTTACCCCTGCAGGGACTCAGGAGCAGGCCTCTCTGGAGACCACAGTGAAACCAGGAGGGGTCCACACTGCTCAGCTGGGGCTCCCTGCCTCCCACGGAACTGTCAGCCATCTGACCGCAGGGACAAGGCCCACTAACCTCCATGTGCCCACAGAGCCAAGCCAAGTGCCTGCACAGCATTCTGTGGTGAGCAAATACTGGGTACCTTGCCTGGGCTGGGGGAGGATTCTGGTTCACAGGCAGAGCCACTGAGCAATTTTCTCAGAGACCTCCCCGACTAATGAATGGGGTTCAGCATCTGGACCCAAGTGGATATGCCACCTCCCTCGACAAGAAGTGATGAGAAAAGACATGGGGAAGTGAAGGAAATGAAGGAAAGGATTTTGGAGATCCTTCCGATCTCTGCAAGATCTAGCGGGGAGAAATTCAGAAAAGGCCAGGAACGCAGACCCCTTATTCCATACCCGGGGCAGTCTTTCTCTCTCAGCCCCAAGCCTGGGGTGGACAATGCAGTGACCCCACCAGGTGGTTCCCAACCCACACAACACGCAATAAGGGCCCATGGCACCCCACCCTTCTGCTTTCCTTCTAATATTGTCCTTAAAATTTCCTAATTACTAGGTGTGAAACAATCATTTGAAGAATAAAAGATACTAAGACATATTTAGATAAAGGTAAATGCTTTCATCATTTCTTTGCATTCCTACCCCTGCCCCTTTGAATTTCCGCATGTCAGCAGCCTATCACAGGGTGCAAACTGCAGTGTCCGCAGGAGTCAGGCAGGGGCTGTCAACGAGGGAGACGCTGGGTGTGTGGGGACAGTGGCCATTCTGAGGCCATATGCTCTGTCTGAAAGTGGCAGCTGCTGTATTTCGACCAAGAGGGAACGCGGGTCCAGTGTGGCCCAAGTTTCTGATTTTTCTCAATGAAAAGCTGGAAATTTGGCTTTTTATATGAATTCATTTTTTAAATGTTGGCAAATAACTCCATTTTCGTGAGCCAAACATGACCAGTCTGATGGCCAGAGCGGCAGGTTGGGCCTGCCTGGCATGCTTCCTACCAGGCCCTTCTCCTCACCCAGGCAAGTATGTTCACATTACAGGTATGGGGCAGTTTGGCTGTCGTCTGGCTTTAGAATAATGGAGTCCCTTGGGCCGGCTGAGTGGCGCGGTGGTTAAGCGCTGGTTTGGGAAGCCAGGGGCCCTGGTTTGGGTCCCACATGTGAGGGCCAGTGACACTGCCCTCAAAAAAAAAAAAAAAAAAAAAGAAGAAGAAGAATGGAGTCCCCTTTGCACAAGACCAACTTGCCTTTCTCATGTCATAATATTTCACGAACGACCCTCCAGGTCAGCATTGCTATATCCACCACCTTCTTTTTAAGAGTAAAATAATAGTGCATAGTATGGATGCAGTGTATTGGAGACAAACATTCCCTACCGTTGAGCTTTTGGGTGTTTTCAGGTTCCTGCCACCCCAGGCAATGCCACAGTGGACATCTCTCTGTGTATAATTGCACTGGGACTTTCATGGCTCTTGAACTTGGCTCTCCCTCAGTGAGATTACCACGTCAATTAAATACAACACAGAGCGTGTACGTAAACTTTCGTTCAGCATTGCCATATTACCTTCTGGAAAGCTTCTGGCAGTTCCCTCTCCCTCCAGCAGGGGACGAGAGGGCCTCTGCGCCCACTTGGAAATGATCCCTCTTTTAAATGGTTGCCAATCAGATGCATGAAAAATGGTTTAATTTGCATTTCCCTAACTACTAGTGAGGTTGAGCATGATGCCTTTTTCTAAATGAGCAAACCACTTCCCATCTGTTATCTCGCGTTATCCTACCATATCCTGCAAAGCAGCTCGCCATCATCGCTGGAGTTATCCCCGACTTACAAGTGGAGAAACAGAGGCACAGAGCAATTAAGTGATAATCTGACATCTCATGGTGAGTGAGTGTCTTTAAGAAAAAAATCTCCAGCCGTTTGCCTTTGCAAACCAGATGTTAGGAGAATTAAACAACATCTGCTAAGAACATCACCCACAAATCGCTGAGTAGGGCACACCATTCTGCTGGGTATCGCAGGAAGTTTGCAGTAGAAGGGAAGGAGGGAGGGAACCCTTATTAGAAAATTCCCACAGGCCAGGGATTGTCACAGGTATTATTTTTATTCAATCCTCCAAAAATCGCTCTATGACTTAGATATTATTGTCCGCATTTTACATGAGGAAATTAAGGCTCAGAGAGGCCACTCTAGATGTAGAACTGAGTCCCACACTATTCCCAGCACACCATTCTGTTGTCCTGGCTGCCATTTCCTAATCTATAAATGGGGAAGGCACAGCCCCTCCCTCAAGTAGTGCAATACACACACACAACACAATTCACACAGGATGAACGTCTGCAAAGAAGTGAGTAGGTACACACAACACACACGTGCATCCTGCACCTCTTCCCACAATGCTGGCTCAGGCTCTGACACTGCTGGGCACACTGGGCCCCCAACCTCTCTCCTTAAACGTCTGGTCATCTCCTTTCCCCTCCATAGGCAATCACTCTGCTGCGGTGCTCCCCCATCTGTCAGTCCTCACTTTGCAGGGGCCACCTCCAGAGCACCCAGAAGCAGGGACAATCTTCCATCCATCCGGACTCTGCATCCTCACCTCGGGGTGAGGTGGCACAGGCTTCCAAGGCAGAAGCGAAACAGCCCGGCCAAAGTGGGTCCATCCCGCTGCTGGGTTTTCCCTGAAATCTCAGATCTTCTTCTGGCCCGTTTAGCTAAGGGAAGAAAAGCAAGGCCCAGAGAGAGCAGAGGCTAATGACAGTAGCAAGAGGACCCTGGCCCCCACCTCCAGCCAGGCCATTGTGATGGATGCTGCCTGTGGCTACCGATATTCCCTTGGCTCTGGGGCTGCAGCAAGTGGCACTGGGTCTCCCAGGGGAGCCTGGCCTCACTCTGCCCTATACAACAGTCTCCCCCCATCCTCCTGGCCCTCCTGGCTTCCTGCCCAGCAGGCTGCATGGCCTCCTTCACCATGTGAGGCTGCACCGCCCCCAGGATGGGGCCTGAGCGCCCACTGATCCTCACCTGTACATACTGGACCAGGAAACACAGACACACACCCTTCTGTGCTGGGCTTCCTGCCCGGGCCTTGGGCAAGTGGCAGACACCTGCCCCAGGGTTATGAGCAGAGTCATAGCCAGCTGCCCCCAAATCTTTCAGGGGCTTAGCTTAGAGCTCATTCTTGCAGAAAGCCTTCCAGAAATCTCTCAAGCATACCCACTGCCAAGAAGACAAAGCCAGGCCCCCGAGGCCTCAGGCTGCCGATTCCTAATATCCTTCTGTGTGCCAGGCCCTGTGAGAGGCACTGTGGGTATGGAGGTCATGAGAATGGCTGAGAATGTGTGCTAGGCATCAAATAAGTGATACAGACTGTCACTGCTCAGGGCCATCAGGAGAGAAATCCGGGGCCTTCCAGAGGAGGTGAGACGTGAGCTGTACAGATTTCAAATAAAAAGTACAAAACAATGCTAATGTTTACTGAGTACACATCATATACCAGCCACAGTGATGTACAGTGTGCTCTACATGCTGGGGCTCAGAGGCTAAATCACTTGCTCAAGGTCACACAGTTGGTAAATAGTCAAGTCTGTATTTGAACCCCATTCTGATGGCTGTCAAAGGTCAGCCTCCCAGCCTTAGCCCTAACACTTGTTGAATTCAGATATCTGCCCCAGGGCAGGGCCCAGGCCAAAGGTCCCAGTAGGGACACCCTGGCAGGCCCCTGCTTCTTCTCAGAGGCCAATGAGCAGACATGGGTGAGGATTACAGCATGCCTCAGAACCACAGTGTGGCACAGCCAAGCCGCATGTGCCAGGAAGAAGGCGTGAGGTTGAGGATGGCAGGTGGGTTCTTGTTTAGTCTGCCCTTCCAGGCCGTTGGCGTCTCATAGGCATTGGCTTTGGTTCCAGTACCAATAAGACAATGCACGCAACACCAGTGGTGACCAAGGCCCCCACGCCTCCCTGTAGCACCTTCCCTGAGAGGTTAACACCTTTGTCCCTGGCAAGAGTAAAGTACAAAATTTCCCGGATTCAGGGCAGCAACCCTACCCACACTGGCCTCTACCTTCTACTGTCATCAATTCATAATCACCTGCAGAATTATAGCACCCAGGGAGTTACCCTACATGGGAATCACTACTTCCAATTCAAATCAAAGCCTCCACTTGTACCCCAGAGAGTAGGTAAGCTGCAGGGGGAGGCTTCTGAGTCGGGTCTGGCCACACTGCACACAGCTGCCCTGACACTGCCTGCTGTGTGTCAGGCACTGTGTCAGACACCAGGGTCCAGAAGAGAACAACCTGCAGACCTTGCCGGGAGGGAGCCGACACTCCCGGGAAAGACCAACACAGACAGTGCAGGTGAGAAGTTGTACAGAGTGTTCAGGATGATACATACTAAGGGAAAGGATCAGGACAAGGGCGATCCGAGCATCACTGAAGGTGTTATATGAACAAACACTTGAGGAAGCAGGAGAGTGAGCCTTGTGGATATCTGGGAGAAACGCCTTCCAAGCAAAGGGAACTGCCCATGCAAAGGCCCTGGGGCAAGAGTGTGCTAGCTTGCTTGAGGAACCGAGAGGAGGCCAGTAATGGCTGGAACAGGGTGCACAGTGGGGACAGTTGCAGGAAATGATGGCAGAGAGATACCGGGCCTATGATGGCTACCTGTAATCCACCGATGTGAATAAACTGGGAGTCATGGTCTGCAGGCAGCCAAGAGTGACAGGAATGAGTCACGTTTATAGGAGCTCTCTGGCTGCTGTGTTGAATAACTGTAGGGGGCAAGGACAGAAGCAGGCAGACAGGTGCGAGGCTACTGCAGCGATGTGAGCCAGGGATGAGGGTAGAGTTGTGAGAGCTGGCAGATTCAGGGCCCATTTCAAGGTAGACCTGAGTTTCCTATTGAAGAGGATGTGGCTGTGCTAGAAAGACCCCAGCCTGAGGATTCTGGTCCAAGCACCTGAAAAAACGGCATTGCCATTAACCAGGATGGGAGAAGGCTGTGGGTGCAACTCGCTGAGGGGCAAGATCAGAAGCTCAGTTGGTGACATGGTGACTTTGTCATGGTTGTTGACAACCAAGTACCCCCAACTAGAGTTCAGGCCTGAGGTGAGGCTGGAGATGTAAATGCATGAGTCGTCAGCATGTCGGGGGGAGGGGTACCTGAAGCCACCAGAGGGACAAGATTCCCAAGACTCCCACACCCTGAAGTGGGGGCCACTCAACTGAGAATCAATCAATGTTTCCAGAGCCTGGAAACGTGTACCCCTTTGTGGCCCATCCATTCCACTTCCAGGACATTAGCTGCAGAAATCACCGTGTCTGTGCATGGACACAAAGCCACACACATGTGCACTGCTGTGTAATTTATAAGAGTGGAACAGCCCAGACACCCAGCCGGGGGCTGGACCAATTGTGGGACAGCCACAGGAAGCAAGCAGAGGCTCGTATGTGGATATGCACGTGTGAATGGAGGGGGTATGTGTACATACAGGGATGTTACGGGAAACAGTGATCTGATCTGAGCAGCAAGGTTATGGCTGACGTTATCTTCTTCTAAATACTTTCTGCATGCTCCAAATTTTCTCTAATAAACACCCAATGTTTTTATAATCAGAGGCCGAGCTTATGTCCACCCTCCCAAACCTTGCCAGCAGCCTGTGAACAGACAGACAATGCTGATTAGAAAGTTCTCCCCTGTACTCTGCTGAACCCTGAAGCCCACAGTCCCAGGCCTGAATATGGGGGAAGTGGGAAGGTGCCCAATGGTCCCCTGGCTAACTCTACCCCTCTGCTGCTACTCAGACCCTTCTAGGGACAGGCAGCTCCCTCCCTCCGTCCCAGGCAGTGGGTCCCAGCTCCGCAGCCCTGCCACTCTTCCCACACTGGGGGCAGGAGGTCTGGTTGTGCCCATCATCAGGACTTTCCGTGCTCTACCCCCGGGGAGCCACAGCAGCAGAATGGGCCAGAACCAAGGCCTTGGAGACAAGACCCTGGTCTGAAGCTCAGCCCTGTACTGAGGGCCCTCCTTTCCCAGGAGAGGACTAACCATGTAAAACAACGTGTGCCTGAGTGGTCATCCACACAAACTGGGCTCTGGGAGCCCCTGCAGGAGATGTGCCCACAAGTTGCTCACTGCTCAGCTAGGTCCCCCAGCCCAGCTTTGGAGGCGCCCTTCCTGTCCCTACTCCTTCCCCAGGCTGGAGAAAGCCAGGTTCCTTGCAAAGCTCCTCCTGACCAAATGCTCTGGACCAAACCCAAGATGAAGTCCATCGCAGGCTGGCTTCCTGGACGGGGACTAGAAAACATGTTCCTTGTGGCTTCCAGAGTAAAGCACACACCCCTCTTTGGGAAACCAGGGCATCCTGAGCCTAACACCAGGGGCAAGACCCCCCTGGTCACCATCTCCCACCTGTGCCTGCAGCCCAATCAGGAGGTGCTCTGGCAGAGGGTACACTCCGCCTGGCAAGAGGCAGACCCTTTGTCCCATCAAGCAAGAGGACAGGAAGGAACAGAGCAAGGGGGGAGGGAAAGGGCAGGAGGGGACATCCGAGCAGCATTTCAGTTTCTCAGGAGTGAGCGATTTTCACAGCGGGGTGCCACGATTTAGTTTGAACTATTATAAATTCCCATAAAATCAGATGCACTCAACTTTGAATAGAAATACAAAAATACACTGCAGAAATCAAATACAATTTGGGGATTATTCACCACCACTACACACAGAGAGGTTCGTGCATGCAAGGAGGCACCTTCGGACGACACTATTAGGGCTGCTAATGGGCAAGCCACTGTTAGCCACCAATGGCTATACTTCAAAGCCCACACTATCTAGGCCACTGCTGTGATGGAAGGTCTCAGAGGGACCCTACCTGGAAGGAGGAAAAAGACCACCTGGTGGCCATTCTGTTCTTATGACTTCCCCTGGGTCCCTCCCTGTAGCTCCCATTGAGTGATGCCTGGAGGTGGGCAGGTAAGCCAGGCGGGGCTGGGAGGGTTGTAGCCTGAGTCCCCCAGGATGGGGTGTCACAGGGGCCCAGCATCCTCCGCATGAGGCCTGGTGTCTCTGAGTCTGTCCCCTCAACCTATAATTTTTAAAAAAATCATTCGGCAGGAGATATTTTATTTTATTCTATTCTTTTTGGAAGTAATACACAGACATGGTAAGTAACTATACCAAAGGGTGGGCAGCAGGAAGTGATTCTCCCTTTTACCCAAACCCTGCACCCCCTTCCCAGAGGCAACCATTGAGTTGCTGAAGCACTGCATGTGCATATGAGGATATAGCATATATAAGTCTATCCCTTTCTTTAAAAAAAAATCCAAATGGTTTTCATTCTATCCTAATGCTCACAATATATCCTGAAGATTGTTCTGTTTCAGTACATACCGAACGGCCTCGCTCATTTTAGCAGCTACAGACTGTTCTACAATAGGAGCGGGACCATCGTTTAAGCAATTCTCCGCTGCTGGACATTAAGTTGTTTTTAAATCTTCGCTTTGACAAAGGAAGCACAAGGGATATCCTTTGTCCCTGTGTCTACATGCATGCCTATCTAGAAGAGAGCAATATTCATATTTTTATTGCTGATGACAAATTCCAAAGACAGTGCACCAAGCTGCACTCCCTCCAACAATGAAGAAGGGGCTGGTTTCCCCCATACCTTTGCCAGCACTGGCCAGTCACTCTTTTTGTGAGTTCCAGGAAAAGCAGCTGAGGCTTCTGATCTTTGACCCTGCAGTCCCATCAGGGCATGGAGGAGGGATGGAGCTACTCAGGGTCAGCTTCCTCCTATCCCTCTGACTCACCAGCAGGATACTAGCCAACAGGACTTTGCCTCGTCCTGGAACCCTGCTGACTGAAATCTGCGGCCTCCCTCACTGGGGTCTCCCTCTGTGCTTTGGCCAGCCTGCTCTCCACATCTGAGCACACCTGGCTCCACCTTGCACGTCTGACCCCACCCTCAAGGCATAGCTCATGCCATTTCCTCCATGAAGCCATCCTGGATCCCTGCTAAAACTGGGGTCCCAGTTCCCCTCAATCTCCCTGGATTTTTTGGAGGCAGCTATTCCAGCTGCGTAGGTTTGTTAGACATGCACGTGTCCTCCTTTTCCCAAAAGGCTGTCAGTTCCTTGCAAGCAAAGTCTACTTCATCCCTTATAGCCATTTGCTCACTTCATATCTCCTCTTGATGTGTCTCTCACATTTACCATCACTGAGAGTAATCCAGTTTCTTCTCCAAATGGGTTCCTATCCTGTCCTTTCCCATTTTGGTAAATTCACCTCCATTGATACATTATTTTGACTAATTCACCTAACAAATATATTTCATGCATCCATAAGTGGCACTTTCCTCCTTACTCCTTTGATCACCATATTTTAGGCACACTATGCCCTCCCAGCCTCAAAACTGCCAAGTTCATTTCCACCCCTTGGCCATCACTGTGGTTCATCACATTGTTCCCAACCCTTCACTTTGCATAGGATCACACATGGACACCCATGCTGCAGTCTCATGGTGGGCAGAGCATGTTGTCCCACCCTTTGTGTTGGGCTTGGTCACGTGACTTGCTTTGATGGATGGATGCTTAAGCCAACCTCCACACTAGCAGAAGCGTAACCCCTTGTGCCGAGGGGCTTGCCTCTGGAGCTCCAGACTTTCAATCTGAAAAGAGCATGCCCCAAGCAGAGGGAGCAGACCGAATCCACACTTGGCTCGGAATTAGGTCAGTCACCCCTAGCCTAGATTTGCTAACACTTCAATTGACCCACAGACATGAGTGAGAGTGAATGATTATTGCAGTGGTTTGTTATGCAGCTTTATTGAGGCAATAAGTTATTGATCCCAATGCTATGAAATATACGTAACCATATAAGAAAACAGAGGGAAACCATGACATTGGATTTCACAATTTCTTGGACATAACACCAAAAACACAGGCAATAAAAAAAGATAGATAAATTGTACTTCATTAAAATGAAAAACTTTTGCACATCAAAGGATATTATCAGGGCCGGCAGGGTGGCACAGTTGGTTAAGAGAGCAAGCTCTGAGCAACAGAGTCGCTGGTTCAATTCCCACGTGGGCCAATGAGCTGCACCCGGGCTGAGCTGCCGCTGAGCTGCCAATGGCCGGCCAGATGGCTCAACTGGTGAGAACATGTGCTCCTAACAACAAGGTTGCCAGTTTGACTCCTGCATGAGATGGTGGGCTGCACCCCCTGCAACTAGATTGAAAGTGGCAACTGGACTTGGAGCTGAGCTGGCGCCCTCCACAACTAAGACTGAAGGACAACAACTTGACTTGGAGCTGATGGTTCCTGGAAAAACACAAT
Organism: Aselliscus stoliczkanus; assembly: GCA_033961575.1. NCBI lineage: Eukaryota > Metazoa > Chordata > Mammalia > Chiroptera > Hipposideridae > Aselliscus > Aselliscus stoliczkanus. The sequence continues at coordinate 135,539,916 of CM066729.1, forward strand.
GTTCCCCTTCCCCAATTCTCCAACACTGTTCCCTTTCCCAATTCCCCAATAACATCTTAAAAAAAAAAAAAGATATTATCAACAGAGTAAAAAGGCAACCCACAGAAAATATTTGCAAATCATGTATCTAATAAGGTATTAATATCTGAAGCATGTGAAGAACTCTTAAAACTCAACAGCAAAAAAAAAAACCAAAAAACCAACAAAATATCTGATTCAAAAATGGGCAAAGTGTTTGAACAGACATTTCTCCAAAGAAGATACACAATGGCCAATAAGCACATGAAACAATGCTCAACATTATTAGTTATTAGAGAAATGCAAATCAAAATCACAATGAAATACCACTTCATACTCATTAGGTTGGCTTTTATATGTATTTAAAAAAAAAAGAAAACATAAAACAAGTGTTGGCAAGGATGCGGAAAAAATTGGAACCCTGTGCATTGCTGGCGGGAACATAAAATGGTGCAGCCATTGTGGAAAACAGTATGGTGATTCCTTATAAAATTAAGCATAGAATTACCATATGATCTAGCAATTCCACTTCTGGTATATATACAAAATAACTGAAAACAGAGACGTGAACTGATATTTGTACACCAATGTTTACAGCAGCATTATTCACAATAGCCAAAAGGTAAAAACAACCAAAGATCCATCAATGGATAAACGGATAAACAAAATGTGGTATACACCTAGAATGGAATATTATTTAGCCTTAAAAAATGAAATCCCAACACATGCTGCAACATGAATGAACCTTGAGAACATTATGCTAAGTGAAATAAGCCAGTCAACAAAAGGACAAATACTGCCTGGTTCCATTTATCTGAAGTACCTAGAGTGTTCAGATTCATAGAGACAGAAAGTAGAATGGTGGTTGCCAGGGGCTGAGGGAGAAGGCTAGGGGAGGGGGAAATGGGAGTTAGTGTTTAATAGGGATAGAGTTTCAGTTTGGGAAGATGAAAAGGTTCTGGAGATGGATGGTATGATGGCTGCAGAAAAACATGAATGCACTTAATGCCACTGAATTGTACACTTCAAAATGATTAAAATGGTAAATTTTGTTAAGTCTATTTTACTGCAATAAAAATGATTAAAATGGGGGCTGGCCAAGTGACGCATTGGTTAAGAGCTAGATTGGGATGCCAACTCTGAGCAGCAGGGCCCCAGTTTGGATCCCACATGAGGGCCAGTGATGCTGCGCCCTCTACAGCTAAGATGGTGAACAACAGCTGGACCTGGAGCTGGGCTGCTGTGAGTTGCCGGCGACAGTGTAGGCTGCAGCCCCTGCTGCAGTGGGCTGCTGTAAGCTACCATGAGTGGCTGGTAGCCAGCGTGAGTGGCCAGCAGCTGGTGTGAGCGGTGGTCCAATGGCCAGCGAGCGATTGCCTCACCCAGGAAGAGGGCAATGATAATATCAACATGGGCCAGTGAAGCGACATCCTCCACAACCAGACTGAAGAACAAAAGGGTACAACGTGTCTGTTCCCCTTCCCCGATTCCCAAACACTGTTCCCCTCCCCCAATTCCCCAATAAAATCTTTCCCCAAAAAAAGATATTTTAAAGTTTTTTTTTTTTTTTTTTTTTTTAGCTGAGCCATCCTGCTACCTATTGGCAGCTCAACGGCAACTCAGCTTGGGCTGGCATCGAACCGCCATTGCTCAGAGCTCAGCTCGCACTCTTGAGTGAGCTCTTAACCAACTGAGCCACTCGGCCGGCCCTAAAAAAAGATATTTAAAAAAAAATAGATTAAAATGGTAAATTTTTATGTTTTGTAAATTTTGGCACTATATATCATATGATATATATATATGGCAAACTTAAAATAATAAAATAAAAGGCCACTCTCATCCCATGTTACAACTACTCAAAAAAATTAACAAGCTGTCCGTAGAGCAGGGCGCACAGATAACAGAAAGGCCCCAATCAGGAAGGGGCCACCAACACAGCCCACAGTCACTACAGGCAATTCCCTCAGGCACCACACTCCAGCCTCTACTTTGTCATCACTCAGCTGAATCGCCCCCTCCTCAGGGAGGCCTTCCCTAATTACCCATCATTACAGACGGACATCCTTATTTTGTTCTCGCCACACCCTGTTCTTGCCTTCCATGCCTCTCAACACATCTTGTAGGTGCACAGTAATCTTCTGGTTGGTTGTCTGTCTTCCCACACCATTACTTTAAGTTACAGTGGTGGGTGGGAGGGACCCAGACCCCTAGCCAGGTGCTGACCATGGGGAGAGGTTCTGGCAAGCTGGGCTGCCTTTGACAATCTTCTGTGTACACCTCTCAAGCTTTTTTCTCCCCAGTGGCTCCTCTAATGCAAGAACTAGAACATGATAACAGAAAGAGACCCTGAAAAGTCAGTCAATCCTCCTGCTTTTGAATCAGACTATTCCACGTAGTAATTTACTTGTGAAAATCTCCTCTAGCATAAATGGGACAACTTTCTGGAGGCCATTGGCACAATAAAACTAGGGCCTTTTGACTTAGTGATTCCCCTGATAGGAATTTTCCCTAAGGAAATCCTCAGAATTGTGACAGAAAGATTTGTTTTAAGGATGTTCACAGCAGCACTGTTTATACCAATAAAAACAGGCAACTCAATAATCAGCAACAGGGGTTTACGTGAGTAAATTATGGTGCATTCATACAGCAGATTAGGAGACAACCACAGAAAGTTATATTTTTCAGATAACCTTTACTGACAAGGAAAAACGTTCATAACAAATTATTAGATAGAAAATGCAAGCGACAAGACTACTATGCACAGTGTGCTCACAGGTTGGAAAAAAGAACAAATTATATATGTATATATGTACACCTGTATAGAAATCATATAGCAACACATTTGTATCTTTATTATATCTTTGAATAGAGAGGTAACCGGTGATTTTATTTTATCCTTACAGTTTTTCTGTATTTTTTAAGCTAGCTGCATGGGGTTCCTAATAGTACTTAAATAAAGTAGCAAATATCCCATTTAAAAACAAACTAGTAATCAAGACAGCACGGTTCTGGCATACAGATAAACATAGAGATCAATGGAATAGAAGTGAGATGCCAGAAATTAAACCATGTACCTATGGTCAACTGATTTTCAACAAGGGTGCCAAAAAACTAGGAAAAAGCAGTCATTTCAGCAAATGGTGCTGGGACAACTAGATATCCACATGCAAAGGATAAAGTTGAGCCCTACCTCACTCCATATACAAAAATTAACTCAAAATGAATCAAATGGAAGTGCAAAAACTATAAAACTCTCAGAAGAAAAATAGGTGTGAATCTTCATGTCCTTGAATTTGACAATGCTTTCCTAGATAGGACACCGACAACATAAGCATCCAAAGAAAAAACAGATAAATTGGACTTCATCAAAATGTAAAACCTTTGTGCTTCAAAGGATTCGTTCAAGAAAGTAAAAAGGCAACACACACAATGGGAGAAAATATTTGCAAATCATACATCTGATAAGGGACTTGTATCTAGGATATATAAAGAACTCTTATAACTCAATAGTAAAAAGACAACTCAATTTTAAAAATGGACAAAGGATCTGAATAGACATTTCTCCAAGGAAGATGTATAAATGGCCAATAAGCACATGAAAATAATGTTCAACATCATTAATCATCAGGAAAATGCAAATCAAAACCACAATGAGAAACCACTTCACATTCGGTATAGCTATAATCAAAAAGACAGATAATAACCGTGTTGGAGAGAATGTGGAGAAATGAAACCCTCTTTCCTACATTGCTGATGGGAATGTAAAATATTGCAGTCATTTTAAAATAGTCTGGCTATTCCTCAAACAGTTAAACAGAGTTACCATATAACCTAGCAATTCCACTTCTTGGTATATGCCTAAGAGAAATTAAAACATAAGTCCACACAGAAACTTACATGTGAATATTCATAGCAGCATTATTTGTAATAGCCAAAAGGTGGAAACCTAAATGTCCAACAATGGACAAATGAATGAATAAACAAAATGTGGTACAGTAAGCCCTCACTTAAAAATCATTGATAGACTCTGCAACTTTAAGCAAAACATATAACAAAACCAATTTTACCGTAGAATAATTGATATAAATAAGAGTTAAGTTTCTATGGCATCTCATCAACATTATAACGAAACAACACTGAATAAAATGTTACTCAAGTATCTACTGTATATCCATACAATGGGACATTATTCAGGCACAAATAAAAGAATGAAGCACTGATACATGCTACAACACGGATAAACCTTAAAAACATCATGCTAAGTCAAAGAAGACGGTCATAAAAGACTACATATTCTATGACTTCATTTATATGAAATGTCCAAAATAGGCAAACCTATAGAGACAGAAAGTAGATTAGAGGTTGCTCAGGACTGGGGGTGATAGAAGGATAGAGAAGTGATAACTAAAGGATATAGGGATTCTTTCTGACAGGATGAAAATATTCCAAAATACACTGTGGCGATGGTTGCATGTTTCTGTGACTACATAGCCCCTCCATATCCACAGGTTCCCCATTGTAACTGGTGAGAGGAAACAGTTCCAAAAATGTTACATCGTTGCCAACATGTACTATGTAGTCAGCGTTACAATGGTTGCACCTGTATTGAACACATACGGACTTTTTTCTTGTCATTATTCCCTAAACAACACAGAATAGCAACTATTTACACAGCCTTTACATTGCATTATGAATAACCTTGAGATGATTTAAAATATAAGGTTGTGCATAGGTTATATGCAAATACTGTGCCATTTTATATAAGGCACTCAAGCATCCAAGGATTTTGGTATCCTAGCCCTGGAATCAATCCCCCAAGGATATTGAGGGATGGCTGTATATGCATAACCATTGAACTGTACACTTTAAATGCGTAAATGGTATCATATGTGAATTATATCTCAATAAAGCTGTTTTTAAAAATAAGGTGCTCGGGCCTGCTCCCAGTTGTTTGTAGTGTACAATCTCTTCTAATAAACTTCTCTTCCACCACTTTAAAAAATAAATAAAAATAAATTTATAAGTAAGTAAAGCTAGTGTAGAAACTGAAGCTATCAAAGTTACATTAGTTAACCTGCCAAGTTCAACCATGGGGCAGACCCTTCAGCCTGCCGCCCTAGGCCCTGCCTCCCACCCAACCAGGGAGGCGGCTCAGCCTCACGTGGCCCCATCTTACCAAACCTGAAATCTCTTCCCTGTGGCGAGTCATGCAGGGCTGGGCAGCCCATTGTACAGACAAGGAAACTGAAGGCAGAGGCTGCTTTCTCCATCTTCAGACTTTCAGCCCAAGAGCCAAAGATGGAAATGAAGACTCCAGATCCTGAGCCTGTCTCCCTCAGTTCACTTTCTGGGTGGCCTTCAGAAAGTCCTGGAGCCCCTCTGTAAAGTGCCAAGTAGACTTGGTTTTCCCAGGCAGTCACAGCTCTGCTCTTCTCTGCTTCTTGGGTGCTGATCACCCCCGCTTCCTCAGCCAAGTCAAGACCATTTATCAGGGGCCAGGCAGGAAGTCAAGGGACCTGTGTGTGGGGCTGATGCCACTCCTAGTGGCCACCTGTCCAATTTCCACTGGCTAATTCACTGACCTCCCCAAGACTGAGGGGTGGAAGGATGCCAGGATACCCTTTCTTATTTCCCCTTTCTCATCAGACAGATGGAAGGGTTCACATCAGTTTTAAGTCTCCATCGCCTTTTGCCCTCTCCACTCTCACTCACTGCATCTCAGAACCTGCCCAGAGGAGTCCAGCATGCTGGGCTGCCTTCATTCCCTGTGGCAATGGGGTGGCCCTTCCGCATCCTGAGGCATAACCCCTGGCTCTAGGCAGCTGCCAGGAGAACATCTCTCTGCTGACTTGAGCAATGCAAAGTCTTTCCATAAATGTGACTGCAGACATAGACACAGCAGGTGTTATGCCCATTTCACAGATGAGGAAACTGAGCATTGAGAGGATCAATTTGATGTTGAAGATTGGCAAGGGGTCAGCAGCAGAGTCTGGGGCTATCACCTAAACAGAGAGCCTCCTCCTGACACAGGACACCAGGACTAGAGAGGACAATGGTTGGTTTCTCATTACACTGCTGTACTCTGCAGCCTCCTTCCTCATAGACTTTCAACCTGAACTTGCATACCTCCACTGATGGAAAGCTCACTACCTACACAGCATGCATTCCATCTTTTGGACAGCTTGGTTAATTAGGATGTCCTTCCTTTTAATGAACCAAAATTCTCTTTTAAAGACCCAAAGCTCCACATGATTAGAGTTCATTCTGTCCACATCTGCTTCAACTCGGCCCCTCACACACATACTTCCTCGCCATCCCTCATCCCAGCCTCATTTATTTTCTGACCCTCCACTGCTCCCCTTCCCAGTAACCACTTTCTAACCTTTACTAAGGACAAAGATATCTTTTTTAAAATACCCAATTTAAGAAAAAAATATTTCACATCTGTATGAGCAATACACAAATCATAATTCTTAAAAATAACAAATTGCAGGTCAGAGTAATCATAAGTAAATTGATATTGATAAATAAGCTTTTCTCTAGAGCAGTAGGTGGTTTATTTTAATCTAATGAGTTTTGTATTTTCCCAGCTTTCAGATTCCATGATGAAGGGCTGTCTGCAATAGAATTACGATGCTTTCTGAAAAATTGTAATTTAATGCCTCATTTTGTCAAGACTTTCTTGAAAATGAAATTTGTTCCTAGTGAAGAGATTTACTCAGCTCTTTTCCAGATGTCCCCCGCCCCCACCTCTCCAGGCATACAGGTTCTCCTCAGGCCAGGCCTGGGGTGGAGATAAAAGGGGTAAGAGAAGTCAGGCTAAACATGGAGGCAGGCAGGAATCCAGAAAGGAGCATGAAGGACCATTCCTGGCAGACACAGCCTTGCTTTGTGGCTCAGCAGCACCCACTGCCCACTCCGTACCTCATCACTGCCTCCAGCAAACAGGGAAGGGAGGTCAGCCCTCATCCTTTCTTATAAGATGCCAAAAGATGCCTTTGGGGGGCGGTTCAAGAGAGCAGGATAAGGACCTGAGACCCCTACAGACAGGGAAGACTGACAGACTCCACAGGCAGGAGAGCAGCAGAAAACAAAGCTGGGAGAAAATTAGTATGGCAGTCTGTGGAGAAGTCTTTGTGGGGGGCTGGGGGCCCTTGTGTTGAATGCCCTCCAGGGGCGGGAGCTCACCACCTCACAGCCAGGCTGGGGTACTGTTAAGCTCATTACCGCCAAGTCATTGGAGGGAACTTTTGTTGGAGGTGGTGCCAAGAAACACGGAAAGGAGTAGAACAAGAAGTCAAGAGAGCAGACTGGTTAGACTCACATCCTGGCTGCCCATGTAGGTGTGTGAGCTTGCCTAAGCCACTTCACCTCTCTGGGTCTCAGCTTCCCCCATCTCTGAAATGGAAAGCATAGCAGCACCTACCTCACAGGGCGGCCACAAAGATCAAAGGAGGTAAAACATGCAAGATACTTGGAATACAAGCTCACATACAGTAAGCTCTCAATAAGTGTGAGTAGTAGTATCATCCTTGTTATCATGTGTGTGGACAAACGATTTGAGAGGACACTGAGAAATTAGAACCTGACTGCCTCCTCTGGGAGGGAAGCCTGGGTGGCTGGAGGAGAGGTGAGAGAGAGATACGTCACTGTCTTCCATTGCAGGCCTCTTGAATTTTCTACATGTGCTATATTGCCTACCCAAAAATGAATTTGAAAAAAATAAATAAAAGATAATTTAGTATTTCAAAAAAGAGAAAGAAAGTCCAATGTTTTAATGACCCCAAGCTGCCTTCCAGGAACTTCCACTCTCTGTTTGGGCTTTTGGCCTCTAGAGTCACACAGCCAACTCCTGCCCTTGGGAACGCATCATTCATTCACTCAACAAACCCATCCCGAGCGCCAGCCCTAGCCTGCTGGAGCAAAGCGTTCCACAGAGGCTAAGACAGATGACCCCTCCCTGCAGCCTGGCAGGAGAGAACGACCTCGGCCTCACCATAAGCATCCCTGGTCTTCCAGATGACGCCACCATCTTCCGTTCTTGGCCCATTCTCCCTCAAAGAGCTGTCCTCATGTCTGAATTAAGTCTCAGGTCCCCACTTTTGATTTTAAAATTAGGTAAGTAGACCACTTAATGATACACATGCTGAAGTGTTTAAGGGTGAAGTGAGAACTAACGTTACACAACTAACTTTGAAATGCAGCCCTAAAGAAATGGTTTGATAGATGGATATATAATTAAAGGAAATGCAACAAAATGTAAACTATAGAATCCTGGTAATGGGTATATGGGTGTTCACTGTACAAGTCTTTCAACCTTTCTGCATGTTTGAAAAGTTTTATGATAAAATGTTGGGAAAAAATTAGGAGAATTGAAAAAAATGCACAAAACTTCAAGTGGCTTTTTACATCTGGGTGGCCCTTTGATGCCCTTCTCCTATGGGTTGGGAACTTGCAAAAAAGAGAAATAATCAAATCCACAATCACAATGGAAAATTCAAAATACCTTTCTCAAAAACTGATAGAAAAGGCAGAAAATAAATCAGTAAGGGTACCAACATCTGATCAACATGATATACTTATCTGACCTCAATGACAAAATTGAACACTGCATACAATAACAGAATAAACAGTCTTCTTGTGAGGCAATGGATCATTTACCAAAATCCACCATACTGAGCCATAAAGTAACTTTCCAAACATTTCAAAGAATTTAAATCATTCAAAGTATCTTCTCCGGTCATAGCAGATTAAGCTCAAAAACAACCATGAAAAAATGAGGAAGTCCCCAAATGTTTGGAAATGAAGCAATGCACTTCTAAAAATCCCATAAATCAAAGAAGAAACTACAACAGAAATTAGAAATATTTTGAGCCATATGATAATGAAAAAAAATATGACATTAAAATTTGTGACATACAAATTTTGTGCTTAGAGGAAAATTTATAGCCTTAAACTCAAGTTTTAGAAAAGAAGAAAATCTGAAAAACAATAATCTATGTATTTACCTCAAAAGTAGTGTAGGAAGCAAATTAAACCCAAAGAAAGAAGGAAATTAAAAAATTCCTAATAAGAACAGAAATTAATGAAATATAAAATAGAGAAAACTCAGTAGACTAAAATTTGGCTCTTTGAAAAGACTAACAAAAATTGATAAATCCAATACTCAGCAAGACACTGAACAAAATGAGAGAGAAGGCACATATTACCAATACCATGAATGAAAAAGAAATTGTCACTGCAGATTCTATGGTGCATAAAGATTATAACAGAACAATAAAGGTGATATTATGAATATCTTTATTTCAATTCACTAACATTTTTATATTAAATGGATAAGGTCCTCAAAAAAATACCACTTACCAAAATAGATATGCAACAACATAGAAATATAAATAGTCCTATTTCTACCAAAGGAATTGAAATTGTAATAAAAAAAACCTTCCCCCTAGGAAATATAAGCTAACGTGACTCTCTATTGAACTCTCTTAAACATTTAAGGAAAAAATAACACAAATCTTATTCAAACTCCTGCAGAGAAACAGAAAAAAAAAATGAGTAGTATCCAATTTATATTATGAGGCCAGCATAACTTGATGCTATAACTTGACAAGGATATCGCAAGAAAGGCAAATCACAGATCAATCTTTTTCATGAACACAGATGAAAACAACCTTAAACAGCATATTAATAATTCACATATACAATGCAAAATACATCAAAGGAAAGCTGTTGTAGCTATTCCAATAACAGAAATTATTAAAAGAATAATACATCATGACAAAATTGGATTTAGTTCAGGAATGCAAGGTTGGCTAACTTTTGAAAATCAATCAATGTAATTCACCACATTAACAGAAGAAAGAAGTTATCATTTCAATAGATGCAAAATGCATCCCACACATATTTAATATGAAATTCCACATATCTTTATGATAAAAACTCTTAGCAAAAAGGAATAGAAGAGGCCATAAAAAACAACAACACCATAGCTAATGTATTAAGATCAGAAACAAAACATGGATGCCCACTATTACCACTTCCACTCAACGCAGTTTTGAAAGTTCTAGCCAGAGTAATAAGGCAACAAATTTTCAATTCCAAATTAGAAAAGAAGTAAAATTTATCTCCATTCACAGGTGACATAATTTTATATGTGGAAAGATCTAAAGAGTCCAATAAAAAACTGTTAGAGCTAATAAATAAAGTCAGCAATATTGAGGATACAAAATCAACACCTCAAAAAAGTTGCATGTCTATACTCTAGCAATGAATAAACTGAAGAGAAAATTTAAAACAAAAATTTTCATTTACGATAGTATCAAAAGGACTAAGATTCTTAGGAATAAATTTAACCAAGGAGGCAAATGACTTGTACACTGAAAACTATACAACATTGCTGAAAAAAATTAAAGAAGACATAAATAAGTGGAAAGACATCCATGTTGATGGACTGTAAGAATTAATATTGTTAAGCTACTATACTTAATATTGTTAAGATACATTACTACCTAAAGCAATCTACAGATTTAATGCAATACCTATCAAAATGCCAATGGTGTTTTTTGTATAAATAGAAAAACCCATCCTAAAATTTATGTGGAATTTCAAGGGACCCCAAATAGCCAAAACATTCATGGAGAAGAAGAACAAAGTTGGAGGACTCACATTTCCTGATTTCAAAACTTGCTACAAAGCTATAGTAATCAAAACAGTGTGGTACTAACATAAGGACAGGAACATAGACTATGAATAAAAAAGAAAGCACAGACATAAACCATCGCACATATGGTTAATATATCTGTGACAATGGTGCCAAGACCATTCAATGGGGAAAGGACAGTCGTTTCAACAAATGATGCTGGGAAAACTGATATCCACACGTAAAAGAATGGAGTTAGACTCTTACACCATATACAGAAATTAACTAAAAATGGATCAAAGTCTAAATATAAGAACTAAAACTATAAATTTCTTAGGGGGAAATCTTCAAGACGTTGGATTTGGCAACGATTTATTGGTTGTGACACCAAAAGCACAAGCAATAACAATAATTTTAAAAAATAAATTGGATTTCCTCAAAATTAAAAACTTGTGTGCATCAAAGGACGTATCAACAGAGTAAAATGGCAACTTATGGAATGGGAGAAAATACTTACAACTCATATATCTAATAAGGGATTAATATCCAGAATATATAAAGAACTCTTACAACTCAACAACAACAACAAAAAACAACCCAATTCAAAAATAGGCAAAGGACTTGAATAGACATTCCTCCATTGAAGATGTAGGCGTACAAATGGCCAATAAACACTAGAAGATACTCAACGTTACTAGTCACTGGGGAAACGCAAATCAAAATCACAATGGGATATCACTTCATACCCATTAGAACAGCTATTATTAAAAAACAAAAAATAATAAATGTTGGTGATGCTAAGGAGAAATTGCAACTCTTGTACATTGCTGGTGTGAATATATAAACAAGTAGGCACTGTGGAAAACAGTATGATAGTTCCTCAAAAAAATAAATGTACAATTACCACATGATCCAGGAATTTCACTTCTAGAAATATACTCAAAAGAATTGACAGCAGAGACTCAAACAGATGCGTACAGCAGCAATATTCACAATAGCCAAAAGGTAGAAACAATCCAAATACCCATCAACAGGTGAATGGATAAACAAAGCATGGTACATACATAAAACTGAATTTTATTCAGCTTTAAAAAGGAATGAATTTCTGGACCATGATAAACATGGATGAGCCCTGAAAACATGTTTGACATAATGTTTTTTTTTTTTTTTGAGGGCAGTGTCACTGGCCCTCATATGTGGGACCCGAACCAGGGCCGCTGGCGTCCCAAGCCAGCTTTTAACCACCGCGCCACTCGGCCGGCCCAGCCCTGAAAACATGTTAAGTAAAAGAAGCCAGATGCAAAACGACAACTGTTGTCTGACTTGTAAAAGTCAGACAAGGAGAGTCATATTTGCCTAAAATAAACAAATTCAGAGAGACAGACTATAAAACAAAGGTTACTAGGGAGAAGGAATAGGGAGTTATTGTTTAATGGGCACAGAGTTTATAGAGTTTCTGTTTGGGATGATAAAAGCTTGGAAATGTGCCGTGATGATGGTTGTACAACATTGTGAACGTACTTAATGTCCTGAACGGTACACTTAAAATTATTACAATGGTTAATTTTATGTTACACATATTTTAACACAATTTTGAAAAAAACTATTAGAAGAAAATTTCCTTAATTTGATAAATGATATCTAAAAAACACCTATAGTTGGGCCAGCCGAGTGGCGCGGTGGTTAAGAGCTGGCTTGAGACGCCAGGGGCCCTGGTTCGGGTCCCACATATGAGGGCCAGTGACACTGCTCTCAATAAATAAATAAATAAATAAATAAATAAATAAATAAATAAATAAATAAAAACACCTATAGCAAACATCATATTTAATGGTGACATATTGAAAGCTTTTTCCTTTTTTACCAGAATCAAAATAAGGATGACTATAAGCACCGCTTCTATGCAATATAATGCTGGGAGTCCTAGTCATCGCAATAAGGCAAGAAAAAAAGATATATGTATTAGAAAGGAAGATATAAAATTATTATTTATAGAAAATATGATTGTGTAGTAAAAAATCCTAAAGACAAACTATTTAATAAGTAAATTTAACAAGGATTCTTAGATATAGGTCAATGTTTTATGTATTTTTTTTTTAACTGAGCCATCCTGCCACCTGTTGGCAGCTTAGCAGCAGCTCAGCTCAGGCTGGGCATTGAACTGGTGTTTCTCAGAGCTTAGCTCACACTCTTGAGTGAGCTCTTAACCAACTGAGCCACTCAGCCGGCCCTATAAGTCAATGTTTTAAATATTAGTTGTACTCCTATATGCCAGAAACAAATAACTAGACATTAAAAAAACCTTTAAATATCACTTATAACAGTATCAACAAACATAAACCACATAGAAATCAAACTAAAAATGAAGTGTAAGACCTCTCTACACAGACAACTAAAAGCATTCTTGAAATGTATTAAGACCTAGGTAAATGGAGAAGTGTATCTCATTCGTGGATCAGAAACTTAATATTGTAAAGATGTCAATTTTCCTCAAATTGACCTACATATGTTTGATGCAGTCTCAGATATCAGCAGGGTTTTTGTGGAATTTCAAAAGCGGATTCTAACATTTATATGGAAAAGCAAAGAGCCAAAAGTAAACAGAAGTGCTGAAGCACAAAGCTGGAGGATTTACACTACTAGATATCAAGACTACACATATAAAGCTGCAGTAATTACACTGTAAAGCTTGTATTGGTACAAGGGCAGTCCAATATACCCAACAGAATTACACACACATATATGTACACCAAAAAACACATAACGAATGTTCATCACAGCTTTTTCCGTAATAGTCAAAAGCTGGAAGCAATCCAATTGTCCACCAACAGTAAAATGGATAAATTGTGGTATAAGCACACAACAGCATACTATACAGTAATGATAATGAACTTGGAGCTTACAAATGAGCCGAGTGGAAGAAAACATTACAAAAGGAACACACTGTGTGATTCAATTATATAAAGTTGGAAATAGACAAAATGAATGTACGGTATTAAAGGTCAGAGAGGAGTTACCTGAGGGGAATAATGACAGGGACATGGCTTCTGATCCTTTCTTGTTTCTTGGTTTGGGTAGCGGTGACCTGGGAGTGGTCACTTTGTGATAATTCCAACTATACACATGTGATGTGCATACTTTTCTGGATGTGTTATACTTCAATTAAAAAGCTGATAAAAGGTCCCAGTTGGATTGGCACCATCAGTGCGACTAACCACCATACCACCCTGCCAGTCATCCTGCCCTCCTACCATGGGAACGCAGGGCCAGTGGGCAGAGAGAGAAGCCACAGCCACTGGGCACAGGGACCTTTCCTCCGGGAAGACTTCCAAGACTACCCCCTACCTTCTGTGAACCTACACAGCCCATCTCACAGGTATGGTAGTTACTCCTAACACTCCCAGGAAGTCTGCAGGACCGTGAACCTCCAGCATACAGGAGCTGAGAACAACAATAGCACACTAATAACGAATTAACAGCATTTGTTGAGCATTTACTACATGGAAGGGACTTTTCCTAAGCATTTTATGTGCAATAAATGACTCATTTAATCTTCCTGATAACGCTTTGAGGTAGGCACTATTATCATCATGATTTTCGAGATGAGAAAACTGAAGAACAGAATGATTAACTAAATTGCCTAAGGTCACACAGCTAATAATTGGAAGACCTGGGATTCAAACCTGGATGGTGTGGCTCAGAGACAGAAACACTCCCCTTGTTTAGGAGATGGGCGCACAGATAGACCATGTGCAGGGCGCCCCAGCTACACCCACCCAGACCAGGCACAAATGAAGAGATGCTCCCCATGTCTTCCCGGCAGGCAATGAATCTATGTGTCTGCAGACAGAGATGAGGTGTGTAAGGACGTGTATAACCTCATGAAGGCCCAGTTCTAAGAGTAAAGGCAGCAGGCAGGCACGGGCCGTTAGACCTAAGCTGCTAAGCCTGGGGAAGCAAGATGAGGCCGCAGCGTGTGTTTTGGGGGAAGTCCCCTCCCAATACTGGGGAGGAGGGCCTGAAATCTCCTCTGGGGTCCAAGGAGGAGGTGGAGGGGAGGGGGGCTGTTCCCGTCCCAGGCACTGGCCAGGGGCCCTCTGCTTCCCACCTCCAGGCCAGGGGTCTGGAAACAGCTCCTTGAAAGGTAAAGCCAGACTCTCCTGGGAAGGAATTCTAGAATCTCCCCATCCTCCACCCCTCACCTAACATCTCATAACCAGTTTCTCCTTGGGTCTGCTTTTAAGCTCTGCTGCTACAATTTAAGCTCATTTCCCTTTGCTCTGTCCTGAAGAGACTCTCATCTCTGCCCAGAGACTTTCTTTGCTTTCCTGGGAGGAGGAATAGGGGTCAGAGGTTCCTTTGTGCCAGGTCTAGGCTGTTATAGCCAGGCTCCAGTGACATTTAAAATGACAGACCCCACAGCATAAGAAGAGAAAGTCAGGGTTACTGGGCCCCTACTTACATCAAACGGTGCTCCCCTTATCGTAGGCCAAAGCTGTGGGAGTCCTGCCCAGGATGCTGCATTGTCCATGGCGGCCAGAAGTAGCCCAGAGAGGGAGCCACCTTGGCAAAGGTGACAGCACATCCACGCCAGAGACAGAGGCAGGCGTGACTCCCAGTTCAGCACACACACCTGGAAATGAGGCCTATGGGGCACAGCATGATAGGCCCGCCCTTACACTTGGCCATGGCTAAGGAGCATCAGGTGCACAAGCTTCTGCACACCTGTATGTGAGCGCGCATGTGCCAGGGTGCATGCGCACGTGCTGGAACGCATGCGCACACACAGCCAAGGCCATCTGCGTCAAAGCCAGAAGCAGAGGGAGCTGTCAGTACAAAGAACTTCTGAGCCAGACAGTAGAAAAGAAAGCAGGTAGGAAAAGAGAGGCGCTGAGTCTCCACCCAGCCTTTCCTCTCTGTCCTCTCCTGACAGGCAGGCTCTCCACAGCAGCTACCCCAAGAAGCTGTGAAACACGCAGGTGCAAAGAGGTCACCTAGTTAACAGCCTCCCTCCCGCTGTATTATTCATGGGCTCCCTTCTTCCGGCCTGAGCTCCAGTTTCCAACAGCCTTCAGGTTAGGTACGGTGGGTGTAGTCTGCAGTAACCCCCACTCTTTACACCCCATGCCCTTCTTGTCCCCTTCCTAGGATGCAGCCTATGCCATATTAGCCCCCACTTGTCACACTGGCACTTTGAAAAAGGGGAGAGTGATAGAGTCAGTGAGGTAGAGCAAAGAGAGAAAACCTTAGCTGAGTCAGACATGAGATGCTGAAAGTTCCAAAGGGATCTAAGGGCCCCCCTTTCTCTCTCTCTCTCTCTCTCTCTCTCTCTCTCTCTCTCTCTCTCTCACACACACACACACACACACACACACACACACACACACACACATTCTGTATTGCCTCTCCCAAATATGGTCCTCTGAATAACAGTGAAAACTCATGGAAAACAAGGGCCCCAGTTTGTCTATCCCAGTACCTTAGTATGCCTTGCAGCGTCCTGCAAACGGTAGGTTCTTAATAAGTATTTGTTGACTTGTACACTTTCTCCAAAAGATTCATATCAATTAATAGAGTGGGCATAAGTCATCAGGCCATTCAAAGACACTGCTGTTGTGTTAAGAGATGCTCATGTTATTTAAATATCTATCTGCACACATCTTGCAAATCCTGCATTGGTCAAGTCATAGTGATACATAAATACAATATATAGTGATAACTAATAAGTTATTTACCCATTACTTATTTATTGTGATTTCTACATAGCACAATTCATTTTGCCAAGCACTTTCATATATCTCATGAGAGCCCTCCAACCCCCCGAATCAAGTGAAGGGATGTCCCCCATTTCACAGATGAGAAAACGGGCTCACAGAAAGAAAGCACTGGAGCCAACACATGGACTGTAACTGAAGTCTTCCCATGCCTGTCAGGGGTGTCTTTCTTCACCGTTCATGTGTCTTCCCGCCTCACGGTTACCATGCAGACATCAACATGAGAAACGACAAGATGAATCTGTAGTCCTCTACTAA
Source organism: Aselliscus stoliczkanus (assembly GCA_033961575.1). Classification (NCBI taxonomy): domain Eukaryota; kingdom Metazoa; phylum Chordata; class Mammalia; order Chiroptera; family Hipposideridae; genus Aselliscus; species Aselliscus stoliczkanus. Next base: position 135,556,608 of record CM066729.1, read on the forward strand.
AACTACTCAGGTCAGGACCCAGAATCCAGGCTGAGGTCACCTGGCCAGCAATACTGAAGGTAGCTCATCGGCCAGCCTGGCCAATAGCAGCGGGAAAAGTGCAGGGCTGGTATTAAATCATAGGAGTTATAGCATTCAACCCCCTGGTTTTACAGGTGTGAAGAGCTATGGGGCCTGCTGGGGTCCCCAGGTCCAGGCAAGTGCAGAGATCAGTGGAGTATATAGCCTTTCCCTGATGGGGGCGACCTGGTCAGGGTAGATCAGGGGTTGGCAAACTGCGGCTCGTGAGCCACATCCAAAGAGCCGCATGTGGCTCATGAGCCACAGTTTGCCGACCCCTCAGGTAGGTGATCTCAGCTTCTAAGCTGGTAAGATGTCCCCCTCATTCATTCCCATGGATGTTTAAATCACTGGCCAGCCTCATCTCAGTCACCGTGTCTTAGTGCCATACACACCTGACTGACCAACCCCAGCCCAGGGAGCAATCACAGGTGAAGTCCAGGCAGCACTAAATACAATCTGACAGGCCCAGATTGAAAGTCCAGCCCCATCACTGCCACTGTGCAGGTCACCTGTCCTTTCTGGGCTGTTTCCATATGTTTAGTCAGGGATTTGGCTCTAGCCTTCTCTACATGCAGTGCAGGGTGAAGAACAGAGGGAAGATAAAGGAGTCAGACTGCCTTGGCTCAAATTATACCTCACCACCTGCTAGCTCTGTGACTTTGGGTAAACTGCTTAACCTCTCTGTGCCTCAGATTCCTCGTCTGTCAAATACAAACAACAGCAGTCCCTATCTCACAGGGCTGTGGTCAGGACTAAGTGGGGAACTTTATGTGAAGTGCTAAGCCTAGGGCCTGGCACACATTAAGTGCAGAATAAATGTTGCTCATTAGTATTGTGGGCCCTGACCCTCTAAGTCTGTGACAGAAGTCACACATAAACTGGTCATCCATGGGTCTGTCAAATGCAACTTGCTGAAGGGTTTTCCCTACAAGTTCCACAAGGGCAGGGGCCACTGATGGACCCCAGGGACAGCCAATAATGCCTGGCATACAGCAAGCGCTCAATAAATATTTGATCCATGAATGAATGGGCTCATGGTGTTTCTATTTTTTTTTTATTCTTTATTTTTATTTAGCTGAGCCATCCTGCCACCTGTTGGCAGCTCAGCGGTAGCTCAGCTCGGGCTGGGCATCGAACTGCTGTTTCTCAGAGCTCGGCTCGCACTCTTAAGCGAGCTCTTAACCAACTGAGCCACTCGGCCGGCCCTCATGGTGTTTTTAAATATTTGAATTCGTAGCTAACATTTAAAATGTTATTAGCTATTTCCCCCAGTTCAATACAGTAGCCACCGATCAGAGGTGGCCATTAGGCACTTAAAATGTGCTGAGTCCAAACCAAGATATGCTGTACAGGCATAATACACACCACATTCTGAAAACTTAGTACCCCCAAAAAACAATGTAACATCAATCTCATTAATAATTTGTTATATTGATTACATGTTGAAATGATGATATTTTGGATATGCTAAAGTGGTTATCAAAAGTAATTTCACCTATTTCTTTTACCTTTTTCAGTGGCTACTAGCAAATGTAACACTATGCATGTGACTTGCATTTGTGGCTTGCATTACGTTTATGTTGGACAGCACTGCCGTGACTCTCAGGGTGCATCCCCAACAACTAGCTAGAGCCTCATTCACAGGTGATGTTCAATATCGGTTGACTGAATAGCTGAGTGAAAGCCAAAAAAAGCCAGCATTTCTTGGGGACAGGATGAGTGATACAAATGGATGCCCAGATATGGTCCCAGCCAGCCCTTTTGTTTTTCTATCCCATTTCTCCCTCTCTCTCTTGCTCTCTCCTCTACTTCCCTCCCTCCCTTGCTTTCAGTGGCTCCCAAATTATAGCCTTCTTAGAAACAGACACAATCAAGGTGGTATGCAGGGCCCTTGTCACAAATGGCATCTCAGGTCCTCTCCAAATGGAGAATGGCCCTTAAAGAGAAAGGCCTTGCTGTTAACAGCCTGCCTTGGGGAAGATACATCTCCAGGAAGGCACAGGCCAAAAAAGTCTCCATCCCTCTTAGGCTGATCAGCCTGTGGGAGGCTCTGGGTGACTGTGATTGCAGAGCTAGCTCTGGGCTGCTGGGGTCCAGAGGACAAAGCCTGCCTGGCCTCCTCAACACACCTCATGCCGGGGCAGGAGTAGCCGGGCTCTGCCCTTGATTGGCCTCCATCACCCAGGCTCACCTCACCCAAGGACAGGGTCTAGCACAAGCCCACTCCCTGATTCTGGGCCTCAGTTTCCCCACCTGTAACATGGTAGGTTTAGCTAGTCTCTAAGGACCCTTTCAGCCCTTGGAATAGAGGTCACAAACTCAAATGACTAAAGGGGCCAGGAAGTAGTACAAACAAGTGGGGTCCAATGTGAAACAACAGGGAATGATGGACACTGGGGAGAACTAAAGGCTACAGGTGCACCTAAATCTAAAAGAAGGACTGCTGGGGCCAGTCAAGTGGCTCAGTTGGTTAAGAGTTGGCATAGAGCATGAGCTCTGAGCAACAGGGCTGCCGGTTCAATTCCCACATGGGCCAGTGATGCTGCACCCAAGCTGAGCTGTCGCTGAGCTGCCAACAGGTGGCAGGATGCTCTCAGCTGGTGTAACAACAAGATTGCCTGTTCGATGGTGGGCTACACCCAAACTGCAACTAAGACTGAACTCAGCACCTTGAGCTGAGCTGCCACCCGGATGGCTCAGTGGATAGGGCATGAGCTCTTAACAACAAGGCTGCCGGGTTCGACTCCCACATGGGATGGTGGCTACGCTCACCCGCAACTAAGATTGAACACAGCACCTTGAGCTTAGAGGCCACGAGCTGCTGACGGGAAGCCAGATGGCAACTGGCGCCCTCCACAACGAAGACTGAAGAAAAACCACCTGGCTGGTCCCCTTCCCTGATTTCCCAACACTGTTCCCCTCCCCCAATTCACCAATAAAAATCTTATAAATAAATAAATAAATAAATAAATAAATAAATAAATAAATAAAGGACTGCAGGCAAAACTCAGATGTGTGACAAAACTCAGAGTAAAGTCGATAGTGGTTCCTTCTGGAGTGAAACTGCCTGGGAGGGGGCAGAAGGGAGCCTGTTGGGCACAAGTGCATATCGATCTAGGTGGTGGTTACACAGGTGTGTGTGTGTGTGTGTGTGTGTGTGTGAAAATTCACCATTTTCATTTAAGATCTATTTACTTATTGTATATATGTAATCCTCAAGGAATTTTTAAAATATAAATATAAATAAATAAAAGGGACAGCTGCAACTTAGCCCCAACCACAACTGTCAATGGAACCATAGACCTAATGTTGCCAATTCTAGTCAGAGATGTCAGAAATCTAGATTTGTGTACAAAAATGCTGGGTTGTGTTTTTTTTTTAATGTTGTTAGCAACATTAAAAATGAAAAGCCACAAGCACATAGACATCTTCAGGAAGAATTCAATTTATGAACTTATAGATTGCCAAGCTCTCAAATCTAACACGTGCCAAAATCAAAAGTGAGAATAATAAAAGCTACTACATTTTACGCATGTTCTGTGTGGTGCCAGGCACTGCACAAAGGGCTTTCTCTACACTTTTCATCTTGTTAATTCTCATAGCAAGCCTATAAGGTACTTGAAAAATTATTCCCATTTAACAGGTGGAAAAACTAAGGCCTGGGCAAGGTTACATGCCAGACCAAGGCTTCAGAGCTCAAGGGTGGAAAAACTGGTGTTCAGTCCCAGCTCTGTCTGCCTACAAGCTGCCTTACAAAAACCACAAAGGGAATGGATTTACGATCATAATAGTAACCAACAGTTGTGGCAGGCTTTAAAATGGAAAGGAAATATAAAAAATATGAATGCAAAATCTGAGCCTGCTGTGTCATCTTTGGTGACATAGCCTGAGGCTCCTGAGGCTGAGGACAGGTCTTTGATATTCCCATTCCCCTTGGCAATACACTGAGCCATGCCGACTTTCACTGCCAGGGTGAGATGGAACCCCAGGAGAACGAATCCTGAGACCCAAATCCACAGCCCAGCAAGGAGCAACGGCTGCAGCCCGCCCCACTCCCTAGGACAGAGCCAGATTAAATTTCACAGTGAAAGACTAGAAAGCCGTCTCCATGTGGCTACTTCTTAAATACGCCAAGTTTCTCACTGATAAACCATTCTAGCCAATAACCTTGGTTAAGAATATGCATTTCCTTCACTATGGGATTCAATAAAGATATTTTCACATTGAACAAAATAAATATGGCCCATAAATCCTTTAATTTTTCTGAGTTCTCTTCTACACAAATGATCACTCACCACTGTTATAGATATTCAGATCAAGGTAAATTGCCAGCATGCCAGGAGCATGTTTGAGCCTTGATGACCCTTGAGTCACAATCATCACACCCTGGAGTAACCATTCTCCTGACTTTTGTCTCATAGATGGGTTTTGCCTTCCGTTGCCCATTTTCGACAGGGCCTGCATGCTTCAGTTCTCCGTAGCCCCCACCATTCTCTATTGCTTACATTTGTCCCTGCTCTACTCTTTACTCTGCCTCCTAGTCCCTCTAGGCATGTGAGGGTGTGTTCCAAGGGTGTGTTCTCCAGGAGCCTAGAATATGGCAAGATGGGCATCAGCTGGCCAGTCTTGAAAAGAACTAACATGAACAGTTAAAACCGACTATAGGCCCACCAAATGCCTGGTGTACTCCTGACCAGTTCATGATGGGGCTAGAGAAGGTAGTGGAACAGCCAACCTGGCAACAGCCCATTCCGTCAGTGAACAGTCATCAAGCACTCCACCAGTGCGTGGCAGGCACTGAGGATAAAAGAAGTAAGATACAGCTTGTGCTAAAGGAGCTCACGTCTAGATGAGGTGTCAGACCACTGCAGAGGAGTAGAAGGCACCCTGGACGAACACTGAGGGAGGGAGGGGCAGGCTGGAGAAGCAACCACCTCACCCACCCACCCCAGGAGTCAGTGCAGGCTTCCCGGAGTTGGTGACTCCTAAGCAGCGTCAGTATTACGCACCTACGTGCATGAAGCTGGGCACAAAAGGACCTATTTGGATCCCCACTTCTTTTCTACTGGAGCCAAAATACTCCCATCCTGAAATCACCCACCCAGCAGGGTCCAGCAGGGTCAATGACGAATGACCTTGCTCATGTAGTAATGGGCAAACAGGATTGCCCCAGTGCCAAGAAAAACTCACAGCAAGGCTCAAAATAAAAAGAAATGATTTTTCTTAAAAACAACACTATAAACTGGCTTTGAAACCAATGCTTCAAAGGCAATTAAGTTAATTTAAAAAACCTTCTTTACATTTTAAAATACTGAATTTTTTTTTAAGTGAGGTTTCAAGAAAATCAAGGCGTTTATTAACGTAGTTCTTTTTAACTCATTGATGAAGGAATGCTTTCACATTAGCATCTGTTTGTAAGGCCCATGACCATGCTAATCCATGATCCCCACAGCTCCTCCTTGCCACTCCAAACCCTGGTGGGGTTGTCCCTCTTCCTGGCAAGGAGGCCAGTCCAGAGGAAGGATAGTCCTCTTTCTGCAGGGCTGGGAGGCATGAGTCATGCCATGACTTTTCACCTGTGACACTGCTGGCCCCACCCCAGATCTCTGATCCAAATCCCTCCAAATGCCTTTGGGTCCCCACTTTCAGACCAACCTTGATGGCTTTGGGGTTGCCATTATTCCTCTAGAGGACCAGGAGGTGGCTTGCCACATCATCCTCAAGTCTTGGGGATGGGGCCTCCTATGGCCCCAGGACAGCAGAAGTGGGGTAGCTGGCCAGCTGGCAGGTAAAAGTGGGGCTTAGTAAGATCCTCCCCTGTATAGGCTCTTACAAGTCAGCATTCATGCAGTTCCTCCTGCACAAGTCCTGTGGCCACTGAGAAGTGTTATCAATGGGTCATTCCACCCACCTGGGAGGGACATATGATGTGGAGGACAAGTACTTAATTCCTTCCCTTTGAAGGACATCATCTACCCAGCCCCAGGCCTCCTGGAGGCACAGCAGCATATCCACCTTCCAGGAAACCCTTCCCGCCTTGCCCACTTCCTACCAGCCCATATGCAGCACATACCACAATGTTTTAATTGCACAAAAAGCTGAACTGCTACTTGAATCTGTTTAAAGGTCCCCCAAATAACAAATGCCTCCCAGCATTCATTAGCAGAGGACAGCCGCAAGGATGGACAGCAGGGGACTGTTAACAACCCTAGTGTCCAGCAGAAGCAACTCCAGTCATGTTCTCATCCCTCTATTCTTATCCACTGCCCTATTCAACACTCTTTCTGCACCAAGAAGCAGTGCAATGCTCATTCCCTAGAAGATACTGTGGACCAGGGCTTCCCAAACTTTATTGAGCAAACAAATTACGCAAGTATCATATTGAATACAGATTTGGATTCAAGAGGTCTGGGGTGGGGGGCAAAAGAGCCTGCCTTTCCAACCAACTCCCAGAGGCTGCTAATGCTGCATGTCCCCAGGCCACATTCAGAGCAGCAAGGCTCCACTAGACCTTCACCACCCAGAAGTATGTGCACTTTAAATTAGGACTTCAGAAAGGTGCCTTTCAAAATATTAAACTCAAAGAAATGAATCTCAAATTGTGAAATTGCTTGTAAGGTAGATTGTTGGGTGGGGGAGCTTTTGGGGAAGCAACCAGGACTATCTGCCAACATAACCCTCAAATCAAGACCTTTGTCTCCAGATGTGAGGAGCTCGGCTGTTTGGGGGTCAAGAAGGCCAAGACAGACATGCATGGGGACCAGAATGCCAGCTCTGGGGCTCCCACCCCCTCACTGCTCTCCCCACCATACAGCAGAGCCTCCGGGTTCACACCCGTCACTTCTATAGTGCCACCTTTGCAGGCCACGGGGTACTCTTTCTCTCTGCCAGGAGGGCGCTTTGCCTTCTGACCCTCCCCAGCCCTGGGGAAACAGCATCAAGCATTCTTATTCCCCCAGCTAAGAAGACCCCTTCCCAACCTTGCCTAGGCAGTAACATCTGGTCCCCCACCCCCATGGGTGCTGACCACAGTGAGCCTACCCCTGCGCCATGAACCAAACATTAACTCCAAGCCAGCTCTCCCCAACAAGGGCTGACTCATCAGCACTTCACACCTGGCTCCAACCAGGCTCTTCAAGCCCAGCCTAATTCTTCCCTATGCAAGGGTCTGCTTCCACCCAACACACACACACACACACACACACACACACACACACACACACACACGTGCACACACACAATTCTCATGTGCCTCTCCAGCTTATTTCAAAATCCAGATTGGGGAGGGGGCGCTTGCTAAGCAGCTGAAAGGCAAGGGTCAGTGCCTGCTCTAATCTGAGAGGGCAAAGTACCTAGAAAAGGCAGGCGCTGCTTTCTGAATTACTGGGAAGAGTAGGAGTGTGGTACTACTCAGGAAAGGCTAATTTCCTCTCAGCGGGTCGGTGACAGTACCAGGGCTGAGCGATGGGGTCGCAGGAGGCCCGCGGCCAGCGCCGAGTGCACCTGATTTCCACTCACGGCCCAGTGGCAGCGGCTCTAGGTGCCGGCTCTGAGAAAGCAAGGCACCAAGTGCCCACCGGCTAGTGCCGTCACCACCTTGGAACGCGCGGGTTCTGCACGCATCCCAGGCTGACCTACAGGGGAGACGAGGGGCATGGCTCCCGAGCGCAGGCCCCCGGGACAGCCAGCACCGCTCGTAGCAGGCCTGCAAGGGGACTAGGAAAGCGGAGCGCCAGCCAAACAAGGCTTCCTGCTGCGCTAGGGGGTGCGTCCTCCCATAGCCGGTCCGGATCTGGAGAGGTTGTGGGAGTCCTCTGGGGTCGGTCTCTCGTGGGTACTGAGAGGTGATGAGGGTAGGCGAGAGCTACGTGACTTTGGGTCCCTCCAGCGCCATTGCCTACCCGCGGCGGCGGAGTGTCCCATCGCATTCCACTACCCAAATGGGGATCCAGAACGCAGAATGGGGACGGGATTGGATCCCAGCGCCTTCTTTAACCCCCGAAAATCTCCCCACCCCAGACCCAGACCCTCTTCCAGACACCGCGAGCAAAGCACCCGAGTGTTCGTGGGTCCGGGAACTGGGATGGGGAGAGGAGTGGCTGTCCTCCCAAGGCCAATGCAGAGGGAATTCGAGTTCCCTGGAATCAAAGTTGCCGCGCATTTAGCCGCGGGCTCCGGACGGGGCGCAGGACCCAGGGCAGGGGCCGGGGACAGGAGGAAGCGCCGGGCGCCTACCGCGGGCGATGGCCGAGCCGGGAGCAAGTGATTCGGCGGCCGCGGTCGCGACCCCACGGGTCCAACTTTCCCGCCTCGTGGCGGGAGAAAGGCGCGGTGAAGGCGAGGGAAGCGGGGAGGGAAAGGGCGGTGCGCGGCTCTTGGTACCGTGTGCGGAGAGGTGCCGCGCCGCGCCTCGGGCTCTGCTCTCCACCGGATCTGCCCCTACGGGCTGCCTGCTCGAGTGCTGGCCACCGCCGCGTCTTGCTGCGGGCGCGAAGGCTGCTCCGGCGTCCCCTCGGGCCGTCCGCTGGCCGCTGGCCGCTGGCTGGCTGCAACTTCAAGCGCTCGAGGCGTGCCCCAAACGTCCCGAGGCTCTGCGCGCCAGCTCTCCATGCCCGGGGCCTGCCCGCCCCGCCCCTCCAGGCTCCGCGCCCGGCCGCCGTCGGACGCGTCTCCTAGCGGAGCATCGCGCCGGCAGCCCGCGCCCAGTTCTCCCGAGCCGCCGCCGCCGCTCAAGTGCGCGATCAACTTTCCCTCGCTTCCTCCGCCCCGCTCGCCCCCGCCACCCAGACCCCGCCTCCTGGTGCTCCCTCCCTCACCTCCCGCCTCGCCCAGCCCCCGCCCGCCGGGTCGCACCTTGCCGCCCACCCCCCTACAAGATGGGCCGCCAGGGTCCCTGCGCACCCCCCGTCCCCCCCGCGCCGGCCCCGTGCGGACCCCCGGGAGCGGCGCGGAGCCCGGCCAGGCGCTCAGGGCATGAATATTTCAGTACTGGCGAAGCTGCCCTCTGCCGATGTCATGGCACCGGCTGCTGTGGCAACTCGACGAATCCCCCTAAGGGGCAAGGAGGAAGCCCGCGGAAGGGGCCCCAGGGGCGTGCTGGAGCCGTGCCCCTCAGGGCCACCCGCAGTCCCGGAGAGGGGCACGCAGAGGGGTGGGGGCCAGGCCAGCCTCCTGCCCGCCCCGCGCCTCTGGTGGAACGAGGAAACGCTCCCGGGAAGCCTGGGCCAGCAAGCAGGCGCACGTCCTAGGTGAGCCTGCGCCATCTGTTGGCTTTAAGCGCCCCCTCTCTGCTCCCCGAGTCCCTGAGTGCCGAGCGGGGCTAGGTCCCTCTAGTCTTTGGGACTTCTTGGCCTCGTTTCCCTCAAACAGCTGCCTTTGCCCAACCCACTCGTGTGCTCCCATCTGCTCCCTCTCCCTCAGTCGAGGTCACATGCCACCCCCCCCACGTGTTTACAAATGAGGGACCCTGTATTGAAAGAGACCCTTGAGATCACCTGGCCACTTTCACCGATATAGGAGACCCTTCTTGCAGCACCTTGAGTGATGGTCTCTCAGCTTCTCTTTACACACCTATAGGGATGGAGACTTCATGACTTTTCCAGACAGCTGATTTCAAGAGGAGTCCGTATTTAGGGTGTTGAAGAGGTTTCTTCCCTAACCTTGATCTTGACTTCCTCAGGCTAAACATTCTGAGTTGTTTTAACTAGTTCTCACATGACCGAATTTCCGGACCTGTCACTGTTGCAGTCAGCATACTGACAGTAGGAGGCAAGCTCTGGGCTGAGATTTTCCGGGCCTCAACTCATTCTATCCTCAACACAGCTTTCCTTGTAGGTCCTGCAATGACATTATCCAGTAAGAAAACTGGGCTTTAGGAATGTGAATGACTTGTTTATGTGGCATACTCAGGTATTGAACCCAAAAACTGCTGGACTTCAAAGCTCCAGTTCTCTACCATTCATTCATTCATTCATTCATTCATTCATTCATTCATAGTTGCTACTCTGTGTTAGCTAACTGAAATCGGTTCGGGAAAATGAGGGGGAACCAAACAGGCTTGGTCCTTGTGCCTCGTGGAACTCCTCTAAAGGAACCAGACATTAGTCAATAAAACACATAAACAGAAAAAACTACAGCCAGATCAGTCTAAGAGGAGTGCTTTAATGGTGCCTGCTCAGGGGATCAGGGAAGACTTGGAGCAGGTAAGATCTGAAACCTGAAAGATGAACAATGGAGAGAGAAAGTGGACTAAAATCTACTGATTGTGTGGGAGACCCCTAAGTTTCTGGCTTATGGAAGTAGATAGACAGGGAAGGTGCTGTTCCCTGAGATAGGATCAAGGGAGGAGGGCCACCACGGGGAGATGAGCAAGAGTTCCCCTGGGACTTGTTGATTGTGAGAAGCCTGTGCGATGACTGAGTACAAATGTCAAGTAGCCCATTAGACACGCAAGTCTGGGGCTTCAGGGCAAAGGACAGGGAAAGTGCACTTCAGGGAAAGTCAGTCATCAGGGCTAGAGATGTGGCGTGACAGGTAGCTCTCAGGTAGTCATGCTTTTAAACAAGGTGATGGAGCCAGGCGTGAGGGCTCTGGGCTCTAAATACTACACTGCTCTCTAGCTGGATAGTTTGGGGCTGGACACGCAACCTCTCTTGGCCTCATGTTCCTCATTCTTAAAATCAAAGTACAAAATGATGAAGTGTTCACAGTTTCTCCAGTCTTAAAACCTTTTTTTTTTTTCCGGTTTGCCACCATCTCTCTTAAACTGTGATTTTACATTTTACATGTGAACAAAACAGCACTGAACTCAGGGAAACCATCACCTCCTCCAACGTGGGCACCATCCTTCTATTCATAGGACCTCTTTGGCAGCCACTTTTATTCCACAAGCATTTGTCAAGTGCCCACTCTGTGCCAAGCTCCATGATAGGAACTGGAGTGTCCAGCAGTGTGCAACCAGCCCACAGAACCACTCTGAGTGTGTGACAGACATGGAATTAATTCAAAGTGAATTTGGTCACACAGTGATGAAAAAGCTAAGAATTCAAACAGGCGACAGTAAGGTAACCCAGAGTTTAGCAACAGGAAGATGTTGTTATACTACCCTTAGGCTGGAGGGATGAAAGGAGGAAACAGAATCAGCGTCAGGGTCATGCAGTGGAAGCTGGAACCATAGTGGACTTGTCTGTGGGAACTGGAAATACCGTCACCGCAAGAGACACTGCTTAAGGCCAAGTGTTGAAGAAGAGACACCTTGGCTTCTCCTTTCCCCAGCCCTCTGGCCTCCCACTGGGGCCTCCTTTGGCTGACCCCAGCCAGAAGCCAGCAGACCCGGGAGCTTGGGAATTGCAGCCTGCAGGGCTGATACACAGCACAGTGGAGGAAAGTGAGGAATGGGCCTGAGGGGAACAAGCCAGCATCGCACATTTGGGACACAGGCAGAAATAACACCAGCCCCTGTCTTTGAGGCACTCCCAGTCCAAGAGGGAGGCAGATATACAAATCAATTATAACCTAGCCAGGTAAGTGTGGCAAAGTGAGAGGTAGCCAAAAGGAGAGTGGATGGTGGATTCTCAAGAAAGTTGAGTCCAAAAAGGCTGCACATGGGGACCTCAGAGCTGGGTTTTGCTGTGATGCCCAGGAGTTGCACAGGCAGCAAAAGCAGGAGGGCATTCCAGGTGGAGGGAAAGCATGCGCAAAGAGGCATGCCTATGGATGCTCCCTATGGGATCCAGGGGAGTTTATGATCCTGGAGGTGAATAGCAGCCAAAGGCAGGATGGCAACGTTTGCAGGAGACTCAGAGCTCAGGGAGGGAAAAAAAAAAAAAAAAAAAAAAAAAAAAAAACCAGCACAGATTCAGCCTCTATCCCCTGAACCAGGGAATTAATCCCTGGAATTTTAGCCTTTCGCCTTGGCTGGGGTTTCCATCCCTCCAAGCATGTCAGGGCTGTCTACCAACAGCTCTGGGAGTTCTCTCTGTCTCCCTTTCCTTAGAAAACATTTGCCCATCCCCCCAAGCACCTGGGGCATGGAGGAAGTTGGACCAATGTGATAAAGAAGTACCTCTTACCACCTTATGTGGTTTTGGATAAATTGCTTAACCTCTTTGAGGTGTGGTTTCCACTTCTGTAACTGAGATCATGGAGACTGCCCAGCCTCCCTCCTGGGGTGGAACATGAAAGTACTTTGATAACCATAAACCATCATAGGGATGTTAACTGTCCAGGGCCCAGCTTTATGCAAACTCCTCTCCTGCGGGGGAGCTCCCCACTGTGTGAAGTAAGGGATAGGACCAGACCCTGCTTTCGCGGGTAACAACTGAAAGTGAAGTCCTCCATCGTCCTGCCTCCTGGCCACAGGGCACAGCACATGGCCCAGGCTAACCAATCTGAAGCTCCACTTTCAACTCTGAACTTTAAGTTGAGAAATTCTAGAAAGCACCAAACCCTGACCAACAGCTCAAAACCTGACCTGCGTTGCCTTTTCAGCTACATTCTTGGCCACCCACCTCTTTTGGTTCTTAATTGTTTTCTGGATCTGTGCTTCAGCTTTCTGGTTGATTCTGTAAGACCCGCACCCACCCATCTAACTAGTAAATTCAACTTTATATGTCACTTATCCAAGGTTCATTCTGTTGCAGCCATGAGAACCCTGCCTCGTATAGACCATATGATGAATCTCCTGGCGATGATAGGAGATTGCAGTGCAAGAAGCATTGGAGAGTACCTCTAACTCTCCCTTTCCAAAATTAAAAAAATAAAGAGAGAAAGGAAGGAACACAAATTGATATACTGGCTCCTTTCATATCAGAATATCTTGTCCAGGTATTTCCAGAAGTGGCCACAGTTCTGTAGTGGGTTCATCTTTAGCTCAGAAAACACATTCATTTTTAGGACACTCAAGGACAGGGATTATGTCTTTGTTCATTCATCTAAGAAGCATTCCTGGGGGGTGCACTGTGTGCCGGGCTCTGGGTTGGGTGCTGAAAACACAGAGAAGCATATGAGTTCTGACAATTAAGTTAGTGAACTTGTTGCAATGATGTTGCTAACCTTTTTTCATCATTTATGTTATGAAATTTGTACCAACTGGGCAAACAGTTAACCAAGTTTACCATTTGGAAGTGCTGAAAGGGCTGCATGAAAAAGTTAGAAGACCTGAACTTTTCACCAACAATTCATGGCTCTTGCATCACGACAATGCACCAGCTCACACGGCACTGTCTGTGAGGAGTTTTTAGCCAGCACCTGATCTGGCCCCCAGGGACTCCTTTCTTTACCCAAAGATAAAGGGAATATTGAAAGGAAGTCATTTTGATGACACTCAGGACATCAAGGGTAATACGACGACAGCGCTGATGGCCATTCCAGAAAAAGAGTTCCAAAATTGCTTTTGAAGGGTGGACTAGGTGCTGGCATCAGTGCATAGCTTCCCAAGGAGAGTACTTCAAAGGTGACGATAGTGATATTTAGCAATGAGCTACGTAGCACTTTTTCCAGGATGAGTTCGCAAACTTAATTGGCAGATCTTATATGACATCGTTCTGGTCCCCAGAGAAGCTAGTCCAGGTGAAGAGACAGAAACAGATAGTGAGAAAGCATAGGATGATGCCATTCTTAGGCCAGAACCAGTTTCAGCAATGACAGAGGAACGCCAAGAAAGGTGCAGTTCACCCTAACCAAGGAGACTGGGGAAGACTTCCAACAAGAGACCACATAAGTAGAGCCTTAATAGTGTGCCTGGCAAGATAAGGGCATCTGACATCAAGGGGACTGAATGCATGCAAACTCACGTGGGCATTAAGCAGCTGAGAGACTTTAGGTGTTGCAGTGGTCAGGCTGGAGCAAGGGGCGCTGGACAGAAATGAGAAACACATCTCAGCAGATGAGCAAGGACTGGGCACTGAAGACCTCATATGCCACTCTGGGGCCTTGGGGTCACTCAGCAATTGATGCTGGGGGTGGGGGTGGGGTGGGCTTGGAGGTGAAGATGCACAACAGGGGAAAACATGATAAGCTAGAGGATGGAAAGGAAGAGATAGTGCATTGTCCCAGGGTGGCCCTGGACTGGCATCTTAGAGGAAGGGCCATCTCCCCTTCTGTCTTTCTATCCCCAAAACACCAAATAATCAGCTGACTCACTGGCACTCTCAATGAATGAGGAATGAACGGAGGGAGGGAGGGAGAAAGGGAGGGAAAGAGGGAAAGAGGAAGGGAACCCAAATTAGCTGTTTTAAAACCTGTCCAGCCTATTAAATCACCTGGGATTGGATTGGATTCTACCTCGGCCCCCCAGCCCTCACTGGGGAGCTTTCTGCCCCCGATTGCTTCCCTGGGAATGGAAGCCAGGCAGTGTGGTGTAACACAAAGCTCCCGAAGCTAGAATGCAGTGGACCTGGGTCTGAGCCAATGTGCCTGAGCCTCAGTTTCTTCAGCTGAACATGGGCATTACAGCCCCTAGCCTCCCTGAACGCCTCCCAAGGTTGCCGTTCAGGGCGAAAGAGAAAACACACAAATTCAAGTGCTTTATAAACTGTGAAAACAAAATATCATTCACATACAAGTCTCTCCTCCCCACGAGGGTCGATTATTAGTTTTAAAGCATATACACGCCTCCCCTCTGGGTGTCCTCCATAACAGCTTCCCTTTCCCGCCTCACAATGAAGCACCGTTTCCTAGTCCCCCTTTATTCCCATCCCTGAGCTTGTGAAAAGCTGTTTGTTGCTTCCTGCCGGTGTCCCCAGCCCACTGGCCCTCTCCTGGGGCAGCGCCTGCCACCATAAACCAAACATGTGTGCTCCTGAGTTTGGTTTGTGGGCCCTTGGAGCCTCGCACAGCTGTGGCGGCTCGACACAGCTTGTGGAAGAACGAGGCTAGAAGGTGAACGAGGTGGGCTGGGGCTACCCAGCTGCAGTGTCCAAGGCCCCCAGGAAACTGAGAGAGACATGGCTCCTTTGACCCCCACCTTAGAAGTTCACCCCTCCCCACTTGAGGCCTAAGGAGCAAGGCTCCTTCCCTCACATCCCTGCCTGCCCCACTCTCTGCTCCCCTCTCACATCATTTATTTATAAAGTGTTCATAGCAAAATGAATGACAAAAAGTTCGAAGCTAATTAAAGCTGGCACAGATTGGCACACGGGGGCATGAATTATGCATTGGTGCAGAATGGTGTTTGGTGGCAAGGACTGGCACTGAGTGCCCTGGGCACTGGTAGGAAGCCAGTACAGGGCCCCAGTTCTGCCAGAGCCCAGCCTTACCTCTCCAAGGGGTCCTCCATCTAGGGCCTGCTGTGTTTCTCTGGGGGCAGCTGGAGCCCCGTCAGCCACCACCCCACAATGGGAAATTGCTCCCTGCACAGCCCAGCACATCCCAGCTGTGAGAGATGTCAACGCCATAATCAGAGGATGGACCGTTCCCATAGAAATACATGCCTCCTCCTCCAAGCACATGCCTGCCGCAGTCTCCACACAAAATGGGCAGGGCTGGGCTTCTGAGAAGGCCTGAGATCCATCTAGCGTGTCACTGACATGAGTACATCAGACCTGGAAGACACTGTTCGAGACCATGTAGTCTACACCTCACCATTCTTCACAGATGAAGAGCCCAAAGCCCAGAGAGGGACAGACTCTCTACAGAGCTACGCAGCAAATAATAATAATAATAATAATAATAATAATAATAATAATAATAGTATTGCTAGCATTTATTTAAAGCTGATTTTTGTGCCAGGCACTGTTTCAAGTGATTTGCATGGATTATCTCACTCAGTCGTCACAGAAAGAAGACCCTGTATGATCCTGACAGATGAGGAAAGTGAGGCAGCACAGAAATGTACAAGCAGTGTGCTCAAGGGCACTGGGGCAAAGTCTGAATGAAACTCAACCCAGTCAGTCTCCAAGCCTTACTCACCTGTGGGTTAGGGCAGTGGTCCTCAAGCTCCTTGGCAGGGTGGGTGGGGAGGGCAGGGGTGGAAAAATAGGATCTGAGATTCAGATTTAATTGGTCTGGGCTGACATCTGGACACAGCATTTTTGAAAGTTCCCTGTGTGATTCCAATGTGAAGAGCAAAACCACAGGTCTAAGGGGGCCGGCTGAGTAGCACAGTGGTTAAGCGCTCGCTTGGGAAGCCAGCAGCCCCGGTTCGGGTCCCACATATGAGGGCCAGTTACACTGCCCTCAAAAAACAACATAAAACACAGACACACACACACAAAACCCCACAGGTCTATGGACAGGGGTGAGGGTGGGGCGATTTTGACCCCAAAAGTACAGATGTGAGCTCTTGCTGTGCTATTCCTGACTATGTGAGTTTTAGCATATGGCTAACCCTTTTTGGGCCTCAGTTCCTTATCTGTAAAATGGGGCTAGTAATAGCTTGGTCTCTGGAATTGGGCTTTTGGGTTTGGTTTGAATCTTGTCTCTGCCTCTTGGGCAGGTTATCTAACTTCTCTTTGCCTCAGTTTGCTCATCTATAAAATGGTGACAACACTAGTAGAGGTGTTGTGAGGACTGAAAGAGTTGATGAATATAAAACAATACACTGGAGCCATGGTCCTTCGCTATCCTGGGAAAGGGAACCTTACCCCTCCTAGCCTTGAGGGCTGCGGCCAGAATCAAATGAGGGTGTGCCTAATAGCAGAGAAGCTATGTGCACTGTGGGACACGGCGACGGGCTGTCAGAACTATCTGGGCTCCCCTGGGCCCTATTCTGGGCCCTGACTTCTTTTCTTTGCACACAGGGAACAAGAATACATTATCATTGTAAACATTTCCGACCAAATAGACAAACCACTGCTCTCAATTTGGTGTGTATCCTTCCAAGTAATGTTCTATACACATATGGAAATCTATTGGTTTTGGCTGGGGGCTGAGGTAGAAGAAAGAGACATCTATTATGGTACATTTCTGTAATTTTGAATTTTGTACCATATGAATGGCTCAAATATAAAAATAAATATAAAGGGTACGCTTCAGGCAGAAGGAAAGTGGTCCCAGATGGAGGCTTGGATTTCAGGAAGGAAAGAAGAGCAATAGAAAGGGAAATAGGGGTAAATACAAATGGATCTTGGTTGCATAAAACAATGAAAGTAATGTTTAAATTATATAGAGAGAATTAAAACACACGACGCAAGAGCGCATGAGTCAGGAAGGGGGTAAATGGAGTTGGAATGTTCTAAAGTCCTTGTATTTTCCCGGAAGTGGATAAAAATGTGACTGTATGGTAAACATTAATAAATCAAGGATGCCTGCTTTATCTCTAGGCTAACCCTGGAAGAATGGTAAATGAATGTATCACTAACCAGCCAATAGAGGGGAAAATGGAATAATAAAGTTGTGTATATGTTTAAAAAATTATATGTTGTTTATAAATAGAGTCATACTTCACATATTGTTCTATAACTTGACTTTTTCTCTTAAAATATATGTCCTTGGAGCTTTTTCCACATTGGTACAAAGGGGTCTGCCTCGTCTTTTTAAACTGCCACCATGTATTCCACAGAGTGATGGTGACAGCAGAGCATGAAACTGAGCTCGAGGCCCTTCCAAACATGGGGCCCAGTGTGACTGCACAGGTCACACGCCCGCAGAGCCAGCCCTGACTGCAGAGGACAGTGCAGAGAGAAGATAATGCCTGTGGGTGTGTTTCAGCCTGGAGCGGGGAGATTGGGGGTGGGCAGTTAGCTCTCTCCAGGCTCCGACCCCCAACCCTGGCCCTGTCTGTCACACACGCGAGAAAACCTAATGTCCAGTAAAGAGCAAGGCAGCCTGTGATCAGCTGGTCCACTCTCCTACCTCTGGACCTGAATGCAGTTAAACCTCTGCAGAAAAGAGCCATTCCCATTTTGGTAACAGTGTTCAGAGGACGGGGACTCTCGTTATGTTTAGTCTGCAAGCCACCTCCTGCCAGATGCAAACCTTCGTTAGGTCATCTCTTTGAATCACAGGCAGTAGTGAGAAAGCTATTCCATTTTCAATTCTGTTGTAGTCTATATAACCATGCAAAGAAGAACAGATCAGTTTGTGGGATTATGCCTTTAACATATGAGAATCCCTCGTTTTTGAACCAGCAGGGTTCAGACCTTCTTCTCTCAGCCGCCAGTAGGCAACGTTAACTATATTTAATAGTACAGCGCTGTTATTGTTGTATTTAATTTTATAGTTCTCTTTCATTTATTGCAATTAGCACTTTTTTCCACTAATGGTGGTGATATTTTTAAAAATAAATAGGAGAGTTGAAAAGTTAGCAATTAAAATTTAAATTGAGTCAACAACAGTCTAGTTGGCATATGGATGGGCCAAGATTGGTAAATATGGCAGGTAAATGGCTAAAATCAAAGGTCCTGACCTGAAGAATTAAAAAGAAACATAAGTGTGGCATTTAAAGCCCCCAACCCTCTTGCCCTAAGAAATCAGGCCCTTTCATACCTTTCAGGCCTCACCCCAAACTCTCCTCCCTACAAAGCCTCTATCTCAGCTGGAAAAAATATACAGATACTACAGAAGTCAGTACAAGGATGTTCAGTGCAGTGCTGTTTATGGTGAGGGGAGGAGGGGAGACACCCCCCCCCCCGCCCAGTAGGGGGCTGGTTAAACAGGCCACGCCTTCACTCATCTATTCTATGGGCCACTCTGCTCCTTGGGCCTCCCTGTCCCCTGGCCTAGGTTACACTGTGGTCTCTCCTTCCACTGCTTGCTGCCCTCCCCTGCTCTCTGCCAAAACCCATTCATCAAGCCCTAGCACCTCTGGGTAGCCTCCCCTGCCTCCCTCCCAGACCCCCAGTTCCTCCTCTGACCCTCGAATCCTCACTATCTGCACAATTCCCTGCACGTGTACATAGCATGGACTCTTTAGTGATCATTTTGTATTGTGTCTGTCTTGTTTCCTATCAAATCTTAAGCTCCCAGAGAGCAGGGGCCGAGCTGTATCTGAAGGAGCTCAAATAGAGGTCAGAAGACCTAAGGCTCAGCCCTGACTGCCACTCTCAGCCTGAGTGACATTGAACAAGGCATTTCTCCCCCTAAGTTTCTGTCTCCTCCTCTGACCACGGGGAGTGAGTTTAAGGTCCTCCCAGGATTTCTCCTGCTCTGAGCCTAAGGTCATCTCATGCTTTTCATATCTTCCTATAAAAGTAATAAAAACTAAGGTTTTATATCTTACAAGGATTGTATTCATGATACCATTTAATCCTCCAACTCCATGAGAGTGGTATCATTATTGTCCCCATTTCACTGATGAGAACATCGAGGCACAGGAAACGCTATCAGTGAAGTTAAAGTACTAGGTTATAGTGCGGTATAAACAACCCCTGGAATCTCAGTGGCAATAGAAGTTTGCTTCTTGTTCACACCTAGTGCAGTGCTGGTAGGGTGGCTTTGCTCCAAGGGTGACTTGGGGACCCAGGGCGCTTCCATCTTAGAGTTATACTATCTAAAACTCATGTCCCTGTGGCCACACACAGGTCACTGTGGCAGGGCAAGAAAGAGCTGGAGCAGACACAGGCTCTTAACTGTCTTGGTCTGGAATGACACATACATTACTCTACACCCATTTCCCTGGCCAGAACTAATTAGCTACTTAGCTCCAATCTAACTACCAGGGGGACTGGGACACCTAGCGGTGAGCATTAAGAATCTGCAGTGCACAAGCTAAGGAATTTGACTAAGGCTGCACAGGAAGTGGCAGAGGTAGGGATCTGAACCCAGATCATGAGCCTTCGGAGCCTTCTGCTAAATTGCTATTCTGTATCATCTCCAAGGAGACATCAGACCCCAGGGAGGGGTAATAGAGGTTGGTGGTGATGGGAAGACATGGTGCAATGGACTGGCATCACGCAGTGAAAAAGACTAAGAAGAAATAGCAGCCACTGTCCATGGGACCAATTCTACAGCAGGTCTTCCAATAACATTGTTTCATTATAATGTTGATGGGATGCCCAGCAACTGAACTCCTGTTTATATCAATTCGCTTATGGTAAAACTGGCTTTGTTATCTTTTGTTTCACTTAAAGTTTCAGAACTTATCAATGACGTTCAGTGAGACCTTAATGTAGTTCCCCTATGTTGAGTACCTGCAACAGGCCATAAAATGTTCCATCTGATCCTCTCTCAATATCCTGGAAATAAAACCCACTTCCACTCTAAAGACGAGGAAAATGAGGCTCAAAGAGGTTGAGCAAACTGCCCAAGGTCAAGGAGATGGGAAGAATTTGGATGCCCCTCAAGTCCTTTGGGAGGTTGTCTCTCACCCAGGAACATACAGAGGTCTTGCAGGAAGGCTGGGGCTCGAGGCATGAGCTCCCAGAGTGGGCCCTGCCAATCCATCACTGCCAAAGATGGGGCAGGGGAGGCCTGTTGTCTGGGGACATCCTGAAAACTCTGGGGACAGGCCAGCATCTGGAGACAAAGCAATTCCAACGGGCCTGGCTTTCTGAGGGAATCCAGATCTGCAGTGCGGGCGCCACCTAGAGGCCAAGGTCCGCGTGGTACCCTTCACCCTTCCAGGACCCACCTCCCGCTCTGCTATGAAAGGAACAGGCTCTCCTCTTACAGACAGCTCCCAGCAAAAATAGGGAGGATTAGTGCCTGCCCTTCACTACCTGCTTCGCATCCCCAAGTCTCCTATCCCTAGCCATCCACGTCTCTCTGCCTAGACTTGTTTCTATTTCAAATATTAACAGATAGGCCAGGTACCTTTATGGGTTCATTTTGAGACAGAGAGCCTAGGTTTGTTCTTTATCTGCTCAGCCACTAGCTGGCTGTGTGATCCTGGGCAAGGTATTGGCCCTCTCTGTGCCTCAGGGACCTCCTTTGTAAAATGCGGGTTACACCTAGAGGTAACACAGTGGGACCTGGAGTAAGGCAGGCCTGAATTTAAACCCCAGCTGTGCCACTTCCTTACTGCGTGACCCTTTGGGTGAGTTAATTAACTTCTGTACCCCCAGTTAACTCATCTATAAAATGGGTTGATGAGGCCTCTCCAAAGAGCTTTATTATCAAGATGAAATTATTACTTAGATATGTAATATAGTACATAAAGTACCTGGCTCAGAGCCTTGCTACATTTCCCCAACTTTCTCAAGTTTGGAGGAAAGCCCTAGCAACCGAAACCTAGTTTTCAACTTTCCTATCCTTCTCCCTAAAAAGGGTGGAGATCAGCCTCCAGATGCCCACACTCTGAACTTGGATGCTGCCCACCCACACCAGGCCAGGGAGTTTCCAGCAGCCCTGGTTCCTGGAGCAGTCAGTCCTCCTTATCCACATCTAGCCAGTGCATGGGGTGGGCCCCACCCCTCCTCAAGTCTCTTGCAACTTCACAGTGGGACTTACCTCTTGTGATTCATCGCCATCATGGTGAATGATGTCTGTCCCCTGGAGTTGTACAGTGTACAATCTCAGTGGCTGATCCCTGCAGCCCTAATATTGAAATTCTCAGTAATTAAAAACCAGTACACAGGGATCTGTCCGCTGTGGGAGGCACAGCGGGAGGCAGGAGCAGCAGGCAGGATCCCTGCAGCTTTAGGAGGTCTCAAGGAGACCTGTAACTCCGACTGAGACAGAAGTCCAACGCTTCTGAAGGGCAATGGTAAGCACACTCCTGACACATCCAAATTTGGGGGGACAGGGCTCCAGCTGTTCACACTTAAACAGGCCTGGTGTTTCTCTCTCTGAGCTTCGGTTTGCTTATTTATAACACGTGGGGTATAATCCTGGGCTTGTTTACTTTCTCTGGCTGTGAGAGAGAGAAAAATCATGAAAGTCCTCTATAAACTACCCAGATCTGTCCAGATACAGGCATATCTCGGAGATAGTGCGGGTTCAGTCCCAGACCACTGCAGTAAAGCCAGTATCACAATAATGCAAATCATAATCGTTTTACTGGTGGAGGGCCCTGCCTTCAATTTTGTAAAAACTTGACATCTGTGAAGCACAATAAAACGAGGTATGCCTATACATTATTCCTCATCAAATTCATTCACTTATTCACTTACTGAGCGCACAGCTAGGCAAAGGGCTGGGGATATAATGGTGAGCACCATAGGGACCTTCCATCAATTTGTACACCTTGAGGGAACAGAGGAGAAAAGACGTAACTGGCACCTTTCAGAGGGCACCACGGGCTCTCCCCCAACCCCCACCCCCATCTCCTTCTGGGAATAGCAATGACCACAGATAATTATTTAGCACTTACTCGGTGCCCAGCACTCTGCCCAGCACATCACATACATGTATCATGTGGTCAAATCCTTTCAGCAAACTCTGAGGGGTAGGCACCCACCATCATCCCCATTTTAGAGATGAGGAAACTGAGGCTAAGAAATGTTCACTTTAAGTGGAGAAGCCTGGATTCAAATTGAGGTCTGTTTGGTTCTCCAGTGAGAGTTAATCCTTGAAGGTAGTCACTCCTGCGTGTTTCTTAGGCATCATGGGACAAGCACGTTGTACTTCATTTTACTTAATCCCTACACCAATGGTGCCAGTTAAGCATAGTCACCTAATTTTACAGATGAGGAAACTGAGGCTCTGAGAGGACAAGGGAAGCCCTGTCCTCCCCCTGCCATCCTGGTTGACGCCTTGGGAGTCAGACAGATTACAGTAATCAGCTAATGCCTGAGTAGGGCTCTGAAGATGAAAAGCTCTTATTGAAAGTACTGAGTACAATGATTAAGTCAGAAGGTGGAATTAGCTGCACAGGGGGAGCAGGCTGCAGCCATGGGGAGAGGATTAGTGACTTGCTGTCTGATTAAGCAGAAGGCAGGTTGGGAGGGGAAGAAACTGAGAGGTTTATGACTCCATGGTACTACTCCCATCAAAGAGGGTAGGTGACTACGGGCCTGCAAGACAGCAATCACACCCCAGTGTCCAAGGGATGGGAGTGGAGGAGGGCAGCATCCACGGAAAGCAGGGTGGGTCCTAGCATCCTTTGCTTTTCTCCCACTCATTCATCCATCCAACAAATACTTACCAATTATCTGCGAGGTATCAGGCTCTGTGGATACAGCCATACATGAGAGAAAGCTTTCATGAAGCGCTCAGCCTACTGGAGGGAGACAGACATTTTATATTAACCACATATCAAGGAATTGTTATTCATCTCTTTCAGTATAATAATGGAATTAGGGCTCTTTTATTGAAGAGCCCTAATCATTGCAAGATATGTACAAAAAATTACATACAGATGAAATGATATGATGCCTCCAATTAATATGGGGCCGGGGGGAATGAGTAGGGGTCGAGGTGAAAAAAGTTTGGCCCTGAAGGGTTTAAAAAAGAAGAAGCCTGGCCCAAAGTCAGAAGCAGAGGCAAAGACGGACGCCTGTGCTGTTGTTGGTGTCCCCCCACCTACCCCTACCTGTTAATATAGCCATCATTCCTGGATCACAGCAGGGAGGCGGGTATTTTGAACAAGAAAGACAACTGGGTCTCAAACCACAGGTGCTGTGGGCCCAGAGAAGGCAAGGCCATTCTTCTTGAGGGTACAAACCTAGAGGGCTTGGGCAGGTAACAAGGATGTGAGAGTTGTGGTTTCCTGGAAATGTGCAAACCATTTCTCTCTCTTTTTTTTTTTTTTTTGAGGGCAGTGTCACTGGCCCTCACATGTGGGACCGAATCGGGGCCGCTGGCTTCCCAAGCCAATGTTTAACCACCGCGCCACTCGGCCAGCCCCTGTAAACCATTTCTCTAAACATCAGAGAAAGCAGAGTTCAGGGATAAGCTCCCCCCGGCCCCCCAAGCAGCATCCCTCAGCTACAGTTCTGTTTCAATTTCCAGGTATCTGTGACAGGAAAGACCCCAGCTCTGGGTTAAAGGCACATGCCTGGACACAGCTATGGGCTTGAGTGTGGGGTGGCGGTGAGGGTGGGGTACGGACCAGCCTTGAAAGTACTGGAGTGAAGGGACCTCAGGCACTGGTGGGGAAGGAGCCTCTTGGACTGTGCCCTCAACAAGGCCAGTGCACTCCATCGTTTCAGGCCAGCAGCATCCCACAGTGGGCACTCTATATTTTTCAAAAGCATACAGGCTGTAGCACCCCTCACAGCAAAATGGAATCTGCCTGCCACGAGAAGAACAGCAATGACATGAGAACATAATGTGGGCAGGTCATCAGTCCTCACTGCTGATGAGCTTCCCCTCAGGACTCAGCCAGACCTGAGTTCAAATCCTTGGGTAAACCACTTAAATCCTCCAAACCCCAATTCCCTTGGGGGTGGGGGAAAGAGACAATGAAAGCAAAGCATTTAGCAGAGCATTCAGCCTTCAGTGGGTGCCAGTCACCATCCTCTTCCCCATTGGCAACGACACCTCCTCATATTCTCATCTGAGGTGTGTTTCCCTAGAAACAGGCCCGGGACAAGGATTCAAGCACAGGTAGTTTACTGGAGACTATCTTAGGAAGCCCTAGTTGAAGAGAAAGTGAGATAAGCAAAGAAAAGAGACCAAAAAGAAAGTGTGTTTTACCACTGTAGACATCTGGAGCTTCAGCCCACAGGGAACTCTGGGAAACAGTGTGGTAGAACAGTAGGACTCATTAGGAAGGGTTGTTAAAACACCAATTGCTGGGCTCCAGCCCCCAGAGTTTCTCATTCCGCATGTGTAGGGTAGGATCTGAGAATGTGCATTTCTAACAAGTTCCCAAGGGATGCAGATTGCTGCTGATCTGAGGACCATGCCCTAAGAATCACTAGTGTAGAAGATGTCTCAGCATAATCCTACGTGAGGGTTAATGGCCACCAACTTCGTGTCCATTAGTGGTGAGCGCTGCTTCCAAGGGCATTAACTCTCTGGCACTTCAGTCTACTTATTTGGCAGCCCAACCTTGCTTCCACAGCCAGAAAGCCCAACTAAATCCATTGCTAGAGCCCTCCCAGGGCGGATGTGTGGCTGAGATGCAAAGTGGGGAGGAGAACCACAAGAGAAGCCTGGAAGGTAGTTTGACGTCTGACTGAAGGACTTCAATGGGAACTACAGGGTCGAGGATACCTTTGTGCTGGGCTCTAGCAATGTGTTCACATGCTCATATAGTTTGTAAAATTAGCAAAAGTGTTTTGTTGTGATTTCTTTTTTACATTCTACGTAAGTATTCTTTTTGTATCTATTTTTATATTTGCAATTTGTTATTTTTTTTCCTAAAGAGGGTCCCACCCCTCATCTTGTCTAAGATTCAGGCCCCAGAAAAGTTGGATTGGCCCCTGCAGGTAGATCTACTAGGAACACAGACTGATGTTTGCTGAATTGAAATGAGTGTCCATCCTTTGACTCATGAAGAACACAGACCCCCTGGGTTCAATACCACCTAAATTCAACTTTCAGCTCTGCTACTCTATAGCTGAGTTACTTGAGTAGCTGAGTTACTTTGGATAATGTGCCTAATCTGTGTAAACCTCCGTTTACTCATTTACAAAATGGGGACAGTAATCATACTTTCCCTGAAAGATCAAATGAGGATCAAATGAGGATCAAATGAAATAAGCCAGGCCCACAGTTAAGTGCTCAATAATATGAATGTCTTTTTGTTTTTGTTTATTTTTTGAGGACAGTGTCTCTGGCCCTCACATGTGGGATCCGAACAGGGGCCGCTGGCTTCCCAAGCCAGCTCTTAACCACCACGCCACTCAGCCGGCCTTGAATGTCTTTTTTATTATTATTAGTCCCCATGGCTTATTCTTGTTTCTTATCATTTGCGTTGATAACCTTTTCTTTCCTGCAAGTCTAGGTAAGAGTGAAGGAACTGCAGACAGAAAAAAAGAAGCCTCCTCCGGGATTGGCAGGTCGCCTCCCTATCCGGCTTCCACACCGGCTTGCCCTGCTCTACCGGCCCCGCCCCCTCACGTGGGTCGCCCCGTTGCCGGGCAACCACTGCCCTCCCCCGCGCGGGGATTGGCTGTGAGACGCGGCTCCCGGCATGCCCAGCGGCTCCCGGAAGCCACGCTCGGCAATCTGTTTGGTGGAGGGGGGGTGGGGGGGGCGGATGTGGCGTCCCAGCATCCGACACGGGTTCCCCGCGGAGCTCAGTGCGGGGACCCGGCCTCGCTGCTTGGCACCAGGCTGGACGTCCTCGCCGGGCTGAGTACCCGCCCTCCCCGGTCTGGAATGTCACCGTGCTGAGTCCCCGGCAGGCGGAGCCCCGGGAAGACGTGGCTGAGCCGCGGAATGCCGCTCGTCTAGCCGCCCTGGTCCAGCTCTGTGACCTTGGGTAGAATGACCTCCAGAAACTTCTCTGCCGTCCTGGTTCTGAGAATATCAATGGTGATTAATACTAAGGGGCATCCTGATTATGGGCGGCTTACTTTTCACTCTTTTTTTTTTTTTTTGAGGGCCGTGTCACTGGCCCTCACATGTGGGACCCGAACCGGGGTCGCTGGCTTCCGAAGCCAGCGCTTAACCGCCGCGCCACTTGTCCGGCCCTACTTTTCACCTTTGACGAAGCATTCTATGATACAAGAGAAGACTTCTGATCCTGAGAGAGAAGTATGGTGCCCATTTTAGGAAGATGAGGCTCGGGGAAGGATGTGATTTGCCTTAAGTCACCCAGCGTCACAGGGCCAGATGTCCCGCCCCAGGCAGCGCAACTCCAGAGCCCCAGATTTTATCTTAAAGGCTTCTTGTGAGAATAAATGAGAACAACGTCAAGTCTTAGCCAAGCGCCGGACATTTACTCAGTGCTCAGGCAAGGTTGCTGGGCAAATCAGAGTTGTGACAACTATTAATAACAGTCATAGCCTTAAAGAGCGACCGCCAGAGACCTACGGCTTTGCCTGCTGACTCTCTTAGAGACCATCAGAGACGTGGCTGCTCCATTCCAGTTTCAAATCCTTAAACGTGTTGAAACGGCTGTGTCTTTTACTTCCTATTTTTTCTCTCCTTCTATTTTTACCCCTTCCTCTCTCCTCTGCTAGGTCTTCCTAGCTCCAGGGGCTGGTCTTTTACCTCCGAAAATGGCCAGGTTTTGTGCCCCGAGTTTAAAGGAGACAATCTGTAACTTCAGAAGTCCTTGCTTTTGTTGGCTAAAGTGAAACGAGCGAAAACAGCCATGAAAAGAGTGTTAATGGGCAGTAACATGAAAAGGGAACCTTTCCCCGGCCCATGACCTTCAAGCAGAACACTGTCAATGGTTTTCAGATCCAATAGATGTCTGCATTTTCCCTAAATGTCAGAGACCCTTACTCTGTGAACTGGGGACTCCTGCCTGGGTCTTTTCCCTCCTGCCTCTAAAAGGATAAACTTTAATGATATTTGTCGTCTCCCAAGTGCCACCTGTATCTTTTTAATTTAATGTTCTTTAACTCAGTTGCTTTATTTACATTTACTGGAAAAAGCAAACTGAGTATCATTACTTGAATGGAAAACCAATATCACCTGTCCTATATAGAAGGCAAGACACCATCAAAAGAAATAAAAATAAAGCATTCTTCTCAATTCTAGCAGGCAAGACCTTGAACTCAGGCCTGATGTCATTTTGTTAAAATGGGAGACTGGCAAGCTTTCGCGAAGTGTTCACATTCAAGCACTAAACGGAAAGTTTCTCCCGTGGGTACTGAGGGTTGAAAGCGTCGGAAGGGAAGCACTTCCATGTGCTGAGATTCTGTGGTGTTTAATGCCCTCGCCCGTGGCACCGAACATCGCCCAGCACCCAGCACAGTACCAGTAGTTCACTTTCAACACTTAGAGAAACAGTGGCCGAGATAGTCTGGAGTTGTCTAATGTCCAGTATTGGCTCTGATTCTCTTAGGGTCTGTGGGGCAGGTGGGGAGCAGGAGATACCCCATAATGGGTCCCCCTTCACCCTCATCCCTTCCTTCTCTCTATAGTAGCCACCCCAGGCACAGATGAGATGAACAGGCATTCAGCAGAATTCGAGGTGCTCAAAGTCTATTCAGCTGCTGCTACTGCATCACCCCAGGACCACAGGCGGCAAGGGGAGGGGCCAGCTATTCCTGTCTTACTTCGGGGGTAGGAGAGACTTAAGCAGGCAAGCAACCCCACTTCTGGATCAGAGTCACTGCACTGCCAGAGTGTCTGGGTAGGAAGGGGACATTGGGGCAGGGTTTTACATGGAACAAAATGTGGGTAACACCAGCAGCAGCAAGCTCAGGAAGAGTCAGGGAACCCAAAGGGGCCCCCACTCATGGAGTGAAGTTGCCTACTCTCTCTCACCAACCAATTTTCCACTCTGCCGTCTGAGGACCTGCACCCTCCCAGGACGGAGATGGGGAGGACCCAGCAGCACCATTCTTCCTATAGTTGCTACATGCATAAAAATCTCAGGCCCCTGGATGGAGCCCATGGCTTTTCTTAGTACCACCTAATCCCTGTGGGTTAGGGGTTACCATAGTGGCAGCAGCATGAGCTCTATTTTCTACCCTGAAGTAGCACAGACACCCTCAAGTCTGGAAACTGCTTAGGAGGCAAAAGGGAGCCCAGCTACCAACCTGGGTCCCTGCCAGTGTGTCTCTAAGGAGTGAGAATGGTGTCAGGAAGGGAAAGAAGCCCCTGAAATCTCTATGAATTTCTACTAATCCTGGCTACCTTTCCAAAAAGGCACAGCTCTGAATATTTACAAAGACAGAGGTGAGGAAATAGCAAGAAAGACACAGATAAAGAGGAAAATAACAGGTCGGCTTGGCTCAAAGGAAATGGAATTCAAATTTCTAGTAATAAAAGGAAACACTGGTGGGGCCACAGCGAGAGGACAAAGGAAGGCTCTCATACCGTGTATCTCAATATGTGTTACTAATCAAGTATCAGATTTAAATATGTTCTTCCTTCTACCGACACATAGTCAGTCCTTTATGACAACCTGAAAGTTCTGGTTTGAATCTGGAATCCTGATTTCGTAGAGTTGTGCTCTGGAAGGTGATGGCTCAGTCCTACATCTGAAGAGGGCTTCTGCGCAAAAGGGGATACCCTAACCCCTGTGTCCCAGTTCAGCACCACTTGTACACAGCCAGCCAGCCATTGAGTCTGGAAGTGCCTTGAGCAGTCTGCCCTTGGGGGTTGGACCTAGGAAAGAGCATGCACAAGCCCTGGTTGCAGGTTCAAGCCCATGTAGGCAAGGGATTCAGGAGTCCCAGGTGCCCAGAGCATGGCCCAGAAGGGAAAGGGGTGTGAGCTCTAGGCTGTCATGTCCCCTTGGGCCTATAGACTCCTTGCCCCATGGGACGTGGTGCAATGGATCTACAGGTCATTTATTTATTTATTTATTTATTTATTTATTTATTTTTATTTTTTTTTTAAAGATTTTATTGGGGAATTGGTGGAGGGGAACAGCGTTGGGGAATCGGGGAAGGGGAACAGACAAGTTGCCGTCTTCTTGTTCTTCAGTTTTAGTTGCGGAGGATGTTGCTTCACTGTTGGTATCGTCATTGCGCTCTTCCCGGATGAGGCAGATGGGTCGCTGGCCTCTGGATGTCGCTCATCGCGGCTATTGGCAGCTCACGCTTGGCTGCCAGCCGCTCACGCTGGCTGCGGTCCACTCACTGCAGCCTATGGCAGCCCACTGCAGCAGGGGCTGCAGCCCACACCATCACCGGGGCTCGCACAACCCAGCTCCAGGTGGAGCTGTTGTTAGCTGTAGAAGGCAGTGTCACTGGCCCTCATGTGGGATCCGAACCGGGGCCGCTGGCATCCCAAAACCAGCGCTTAACCAATGTGCCACTCGGCCGGCCCTACAGGTCGTTTAATAATAATAAGAGATAATACCTTGTATGCCTTTTGTAGTTTACAAGACATTCTGATATCAGAATTTTGAGGTATGCAAAATTAATATCCCCATTTTACAGGTGAGGACACCAAGGCTCAGAGAGGTGATCTGCCCAAAGTCCCCTGATTATAAGCCCTGTACGCCAGCTCTACCCTATTTCAATAACTGAGGTGACTAGTCCTTACCCAACAGGACAGAGCCTGGAGGTCTTGAGAAGCAGAAAGTAAGGAAAGGGACATTTCCTGACATCCTCACAACAGGCCACGTGCCAGCCATTAAATACCAGCTGGTTTGGCACTTGACTCCTCCCACAGAGCTTTGTGAGCAGAAGGCCAAGCCACAGATAACCCTCTTCTGAAAGACAACTTTGATAGTGCAAGGCCAGGCTTCTCCATTCTTAGCTCCCAAAGTGTGATTAGAAAATGCAGTCAACTCAGTTTTTGTTTCAAAAAGGGCTGCTGTTTGGTAATGGCTCATTTCCCTTTTTGAGTCTCAGCAGAGACTCAGCAGAATGAAAAACAGCTTACCACCAGCAGCTAATGAGCTCCAGAAAACAGGTAGAAGGTGTGACCCAAACCCTGGGGCTGGAGGCGGCTCTGCACCCCGACCCTGCTGCTCCCCAATGACAGGAGTGCCTGGGAGGGAGTAAGAGCACAATTTGCAACTTGTCAACTCCAAGCCCTTTCTCACTCCCTCCTCTCTCTCCCCACCTCCTGCCTCTCTCCTGAATATGTATGGTGAAGGGTGCTGGTGGGAATGATACAATGCAGGAGTAAAGCCACTGGGTGCCAACCTTGGGGACTGGTGAAGATGAGCCTGGCACTTAAAATGCAAAGGCTTTGCCCCAGACTCTGGACATTTTTAAGGAACAATAAGTGAGTGTCCACAATGCATTAGCTACTTTAAAGGTTTTCTGGCCCTGAGCCCTGGACTGGAACAGAGCAGACAGCTACTGGAGCAGAGCACATAGCACTAGTCTCTCTCCCTGGGCCAGGTGTGAGCCTTTGACAGGCTCTCATCAGTTTTTAATGGTCTCGCACAGTGTTTCTCCAAGTAGGGTCTGAATATACAACCTTCCAGGAGCTGGCGATTATTGCTGGTTACACAACTGGCTCAACCCTAAATGTTTTATAGGCATCCCCAGTGTACCACTTAATGTATACAACAACCAGATTCGAGGCCGGTAGTACAATCGCTCCATTGTCAGATGAGAAAACAGTCAGGCTGAACTTGCCCAACGTCACGCAGCTAGAAGTGGTGAGAATTCAAACCTAGGCCGTGTGGCTCCAGAGCACAGATGCTGGGAACCATTTGGGACATAACCAGTTTCTAAAGGGCACCTATGTACCTGGTCATGTGTTCATGGTGAAGGAAAGAAAGGTGTTGGGGTGTCTAGGTGAGGTTTAGGGAAAAAAATAAAATGAAGTGGCTTGCCCAGAGGTCAAAGTTAGGGGCAGAGCTTGGTCTGAGGTCTCGTTTTTCCAGCTCTTGCCTCCTGCTCCCTTCCCTAGGTCAGGCATGTCTGGGCAGGACCCAGGCAGCGCCCTGGGCATCAAATAGCAGGTATCAGAATTGGAGGTGCTGGCCCAGACAGGCGCTGGGCCTGGGGGCCAGGAAAGGGGTGGATGCTAAGTGCTGGGTGCAGGGCATCACCTGTCACAGGGAAGGAGTTGGGCATCGCAACAGACTGTCCAGGCAGCAGCAAAAAGTGGGAGGGAAAAATATTTGTTCAGGATCTGTTCTATGCCAGGTGCTTGTACATACTATATCGGGGCTTATTTAATCTTTACAATAGATCTAAGAGGCTTCTTATTTTAGACATGAGGTGTCAGCAAGACTGGGCC
The DNA here is from genome assembly GCA_033961575.1 of Aselliscus stoliczkanus. Taxonomy (NCBI): domain Eukaryota; kingdom Metazoa; phylum Chordata; class Mammalia; order Chiroptera; family Hipposideridae; genus Aselliscus; species Aselliscus stoliczkanus. The sequence goes on from CM066729.1 coordinate 135,588,213, forward strand.
AAAGTGACCCAGGTAGGAGGTGGCAGAGCCAGAATTCCAACCTCCGCGTGGGCACCTAAAACCTATGACTGTCTATCCTCTACCCCATGCTGTAGGCCCAGAGTTCCCTCAGACTTCCCATCAAGGGCACTTCTCAGTGGGGTGCACAGGCCAGTGGGTCAGCTGGCTGGAGTCTTATGGGGCAGAGAACATGGCTGTCTTCATTGCTTTCCTTTGGGGTCAAGCTCACTGTAGACTGAAGTTGAAGTCATCCTCTCAGGCTGCTGCTGCCTTCACGCCTCCTGAGTGGCTGACACCTGGGCAGGAGGGTGTACACTCCATCCTTGAGTCACCCTGCTGCAAAGGCCATAGGCCCTGAGGCGGCTCTGCCCATATGGGTTGGGGAGTGGGCACGACTGGCTCACTGGGTGTGGCAGGCTGGCTCACTGGCCTAGCAGACAGTCACAACCCCGGGACTTTTTGTCGTCCCCTTTATAGATGAGGAAACAAGCTCAGGAAGACTATGTGACTCGCACAGCCAGTGCCTGGTGGGGCTGTGCTGTGTGTGTGACAACCCCTTGTCCTATGAGAGGGGCAGCAGCAGCAGTGATGCTGGGGTAGGGGGAGGGGTGCCTCAGCAGCTAGGGCTGGAGTGGGGGAGGGGATGTGGGACTAGACTGGATTAGATGGGGCAGGGCCTGGAAGCAGCCCAAGACCCCATGCCCAACAGGAGCGGTAAAAATGGGTCTGATGTGGACCTAGGGTCAGGACCCCCCCTGGGGGGCCAGGACCCCCTCTGGGGGCCCAGTCCAGCAGGGGCTCTGGCTAGCTACACTGGTCAGATCAGCTTGGGCCAGAGCCAGTGCCAGGGTTCTGGGCAATACAACTATTTGGCACAACACTCCAGGCAGGCCATAGTGAGGAATATGGATAACAGGTAATAGAACCAAGGAGTCAGGGCTCAACCAGGGAAGCAAGAAGGCAGGGTGGGCAAGGGCTTATGAGTTAAGGAAGATCAGGTTTGATTCTTATCTATGCCACTTAGTAGCTGAGTGACCTCGGGTAACTTACTTAACCTCTCTGAGCCTCACGGTATCCATCTACAGATATGACGAAATCATGCAGGTACCTCGTACAGGGCAGCATTAGGCAGGAGTCTGGGCAGCTGATGGACAGGCTGCCCTGGACTCTGCGTCTGTAGCCACCTGACCAGGCCCTGCCTCCACCTGCTGATAGGGCTGAAATTCCTTCTGGGATCCTCTGGGGTCAAAGCTGGACTGGGAACTGGACTGATTTCAGCCAGCCAGTGGAGGGCAGCAGTGACTCAGGCCATGGGCAAAACTGGCACTGACCATGCCACCAAGGAAGTGATGACAGTAAAATGAGTATCAGAGGCTTTCAATCATCAAGTCCATAAAGTTGAGATAAGCACTGGGCTTGAAATTTAACATCCACTGGAATAAAATCGTCTCAACAGATTTTTGGCCCCTCTCTTCCATTTGGAGCTCTCTATAAAAACATTGTATGGCCTCAGAAGTTGGGGTCTGCAGTAACCTCTTCCCACATCTCCTCCAAACTGATTAGGAGGCCCGGAATCTGCTCTGGGGAGCACCTGAAGACAGAAGAATGAAGGGTCTTTGCTAATAATTCCCACCTCTGGCTCCAGTCGCCTCATGTCCCCACGCACATAGAAACAGGCATTGTCTTAGAAATACCTGTCATGTCCTAGATGAAGAGTCCACTGATTTGGCTGCCTCTGGCTTTCTTTGTTGAATGAAAGGAGGAAAATGAAAATGTGTATCATCTGGAAGTATACAATATGCACTAAAAACTGCCACTTGGGATTTAATCAGAGAACTCAACTCATAAATAGCCAAAGGCAACTTCGTGGGGACCCCCCCCGCAACACACACACACACTTCTCATTGGAAAATCCCCTTCCTTTTAGCAAGTTTTATTTACTCGCCAAAACATGTGATCTAGTTCCACCAGCCTGCCTGGGTCATGGGACCTGAGACTTGGGGCAGCCAGCTCCCCATGCCCTGCTGCGGCAGTGCCTGGGGGCCAAGAACATCTGAACTCCAGGCCCCTCTGCCTGGAGATGTATTTTTATTTCCTTTCCTCTCTCCCTGGGAAGGAAGGATCCTTTGTGAAAGCCCATCAAGATGGGCGACAAAGAACAGCACGCAAAAGGCTGGAGAATTCCACCAGCCAACCGGCTGGCCCCCTCCAATCAGAACAGCCCTCCTCCCCGCTGACCCTTGCACTGCAGTAGTCTGTCATCTAAACTCCCCCAGAGCTGCATCATCCCAGCAGGCCACCCTCTTCCCCCTTCACTCCATGATACTTTCATATCATTTCACTAACAGGGGCCCCCTCCTCTACTTCTGAAAGCTATCCCCCTTTAACTGAGCATGCAAGACCCCCGCTACTCCTCTGTTAGCACCAGGGTGGTCCTGGTGTCCAAGCTCAGAGACTGCTGTTTTACTTTAAAGCAGACATGCTGCCCATTGATAAACCACCTGAGGTTAAAATGACGCACCAGCCAGATGGACACCCCAAATGATCAACAGCATTAAGGGCGGTGCAAAAACTGAGGAGAGAAGGTTTTAGACTCCTGCAAGGGAAGGGAGAGGGAAGAATTTGTTTTAAGATGTTTTTTTAATTTACTTTTTTAGGTATCAAGTTTCAAGAAACCTTTTAAGGGTGTCCCTCTTCAATTCTTTGGCCAAAGAGAAGGGGTGCATACCAGCCTGCAATGGTAGGGACCGTAAGCTGCTGCCATTGGGTGCACTGCATCCCAGTTTAAACAGCAGTCTGTAGGACACCATGGAGGCAGCGTGCTTCAGAGAAGCAAATTGATGTATGGATCTCAGGGTTGCCATCTTCTGGGGGCCAGCTCTGTTCTTTCTGCATGACTCTCAAGAAAGAACTCCTGGTCTGTTCTCATTCCTTTCTTTCTCTGATTTCCAAGCCAGCCTGCTCCCCCAAGAAACAGGCTTGCAGAAGGCATGTAGAACCTGAAGCAATAGAAAGGATTTACTCGGGCCGGCCGAGTGGTGCGGTGGTTAAGTGCTGGCTTGGGAAGCCAGCGGCCCCAGTTCAGTCCCACATATGAGGGACAGTGACACTGCCCTCAAAAAAAAAAAAAAAAAAAAAAAGGATTTACGGATTTACTCATGTCAGGGGATTAAGAATGTGGGGGGACCACAGAACTTGAGGGTTACCTTTTGAAACAACACCTTCAAAGTGTACAGCTACCCAGAACAAACCAGGACAAAGTGACACCGAATTCTGCTGACTAAACCTGCAGAGTCCTACGGGTGATAGTAATAAACAAACCTATGAAGTGGAAGGGCTAGTGGCCCCACACTGGCTGAGGCCCTGGGCAGGGCGTTGCCTTCTGCATCTCCATCCACTCTCCGTCCTCTCCGCCTACTCCTTGCTGTGGTTCAGCCCACAGGGACTGGGAGGAGATGGAAGGAGATGAGATGGAAGGGAGAGAGGACCAGAGGGAATTGACCTCATGCAGGTCACAGCAGGCTGGGTATGCCCCGGCCTCCACCCCCTCAGGTCGGGGTGCAATGGCCTCACTATTACTACTTGTGGGATATAACACACAACCCCTTAGGGTTCCCACGTCCAGTCTTCAAATATCCTTACGTTACCCATTTTGAGTATGCTCTTTTCTGCTGAGATCCTAATACAAACACTTCATTAAATACCCAGGTGTTTATTCCACTCTTGAACCAATGACCATCATGTAAACATCGACGTTACAAGACCCAGCCCTGACCCAGGTCACAGACCAGGACACTTTAAAGATCCCTGTTTGAAAACCAGTCCTGATACGCTCGGTCTCCAGGACAGGGAGCCTCTCTGGAGGCCGAGTTTAGGGAATGAATGTTTCCTGGAAGGCTTATCTTTCTGCGGTTCCCGTCTCATTGACAGGTGCTCTCTCACCCACAGAAAGCAGGGGTCTGCACAGGCTTGAATCTTGGATCTGAGGACTGGCCATCCCAGTGGAACTTCCAGTCCAGGGAGACCCCTCTGGTTATGAAGAGCTGAGAATTCTCAGATCTTGCTGGGGGCTGGAAGACAAGGCTGGGTTTTGGCCCCCGCCTCTTAACTGAGTCGCACACTGGCAACACAGGCTCCAAGGGGCTATAAAGAAAGGCAGAATCTAACCATCAGCTAGGAAAATGATATCCCACTTTGTGACTGTGTCTTATTCAGATGTGTTTTGTTCTTCAAAAGTCTTAGGAGTGTTTTGTTCAAGTATCTGGAATGTCTCTGCCTCACACAGGGATGGCGTGAGTCACCAGCTCCCTGGGGAGAGATAAGGCCCAGGTGTGCTCTGATCTCTGCACTGAGCCCAACTCCAGCCCTTTCGGCACGCCCTGTCCATCTCACCAAGCTTCCAAGCATGGTGCAGCACTGACAAGCTTGTCATTGCCCCGCCTAAAGGAGATGCACGAGCAAGACAGAGCAAGCCGAGCCGAGTACCAAGCCCAAGCACATGTAAAAGGACATCATCACTCCCGTGGCCTCAGCCAGCTCCCTGGAGACAATCTTAGGCCCGTAGATGAGGGCCAGGGTGCTGAGGTAGCCGTTGCTGAGCCCCAGCAGGGCGCTGAACAGCATGGGGTAGACGTCAGACAGAAAGACCACCGTATGCAGGTAGACACGGGGCTGGTAGTTGCAGAACATGAAGAGGGGGACAAAGCCAGTCCGAAGCAATACCAGCCCGGGCAGCACCTTACTTCTGGGCCCTGGCACCTGGATCCAGGCTGTGATCTGCCGGCCACACAGGTCGGCAAAGTTGAACAGGAGGAAGGCAGTGAGGGGGACGAAAAACTTGGTCGTCCATGGGGAGCCCGAGTTCTTGTCAAGGGACTCAATGTTGGTGGAGATGGCAGGGAAGATGATGCTGGTGATGAAGAAGATGTAGATGATGCAGAAGCCCAGGCCGGCCGTCTTCTTCAGGATGGGGCGGAGCGGAGGCGTTGGGGAGTCGCTGGATCCAGGAGCCACCGAAGGGGGACTGAGGGAGTCCTGGGGCGCCTCCTCTTCACCAGAAAACACGTGGGCCGGCCAAACAGGCGTCATGTAGTACCTGCAGGAGGAGAGGGCTTGTAGTCAGAGGGCCCCCGAAAGACAAGTTGGGATTTCCAGGGACGAGGCTGGGGACTTTTAGCCCCAGCATGTAAAGCCCACGCCCCTGCTGGCCCACGGCCCCAGATGCCCTCAGATATGACATGTGTGCTGCAGGGTGGCCAAGGGCAAACAGCACAGTCCCTGGCCTGCCTATCCTGGTGCCGCCTGAAAGGCTGGACTCCAGCCTGTTGTTCAGTGGTGGTGGCCGTGCCCTGAGCAGGGACAGAGAAAACCAGCTCTGATCACTGTATGGCGAATCTGGGTTCCAGTCTATTTTTGTTTTGCTTTGGGGAGATAAAATAGCATTTTAAAATACAAAGTTTTAAAATTATAAAAGTAACATATGGTTGGTGCCAGCCGAGTGGCACATTGGTTGGGAGCTGGTTTAGGACACCAGCGGCCCCGGTTTGGATCCCACATGTGAGGGCCAGTGACATGGCCCTCTACAGCTAAGATGGTGAAAAACAGCTCCACCTGGAACTGGGCTGCACGAGCCCCGGTGACGGTGTAGGCTGCAGCCCCTGCTGAAGTGGGCTGCCATAGGCTACAGTGAGTGGCCGGCAGCCAGCGGGAGCAGCTGGCAGCCAGCATGAGCTGCCAATAGCCGCGGTGAGTGACCATCCAGAGGCCAGCGACCGATCTGCCTCATCCGGGAAGAGCACAATGATGATACCAACATGGGCCAGTGAAGCAAAGTCCTCCGCAACTAGTCTGAAGAACAAAAGGACAGCAACTTATCTGCTCCCCTCCCCCGGTTCCCCAATAAACTCTTAAAAAAAAAAAAGTAACACATGCTTGATGCAATGAACCCAAATAATATAGAAGAGAAATGATGTAGGATGGAACTCCCTCCTCTGGGCTCATTCCTCAGAGGCGCCGATGGTCAAAAATCTGGTGTGTACTGTTCCATGCACGTGCAAACACCCCGCACCCCCCACGCCAGGTTCCATTTCTTAAGCAAAAGTGGCATCAAACATACCTATTGTAAAACTTTCTGTAACAGTATCATGTCTAAATTCATAAATTATAAACACATCATATAATTGCCTAAATATTGGGTTGTTGGAAAAAGTCATGCAACGAAAAACATAGAAACAATACATCATGACTTTTTGACAACCCAATACATGCATAACTCTTATACATATTTGTATACACACAATTGTCTCAAAAACATCGTGTGGCCATGCTTTTCACATGGGATCCAGGGCTCTCTGTCTTTCCATTGCACTGCTGCATAGCACTTCACTGTATGGCTATGCAGTTTAACTGCTCCCCTATGGATAGACATTTAGGTTAGCTCCAGTTTCTCTCTACTACAAATAAAAGTGCAATGAATATCCCTATACCATAAATCCTTGCACACACAGACTATATTTCAGTGGGGCAGATTTCTAGGAGAGGAACTGCTGGATCAAAAGGTTTATACCTTTAAAATTTTGACAGATATCCATGAATTGCTCTCCACACAGAAGGACTAATTTATGTCTACTCTATATGACCCACCCACTCTAACTAAAGCAACCCATTCTTTTAATCTCTGTGAGAGCACTTGTTTATTTCTTTTTTTAAAAAACTGCCCACAATTTACAATCATTGTGTTAGTTTTCTGGTTGGCCATATATCTCCTTTATTAGAAGACAGCTCCCTGGGGCAAGAACCATGTTTGGTTGTTTCCAGTGAAATTGCCAGGCACAGAATAGACCTTTGAAACATGATTATTGAAAGAACGGATAAGCCTATTCAGTGTCTTTTCCTCAATATCCTCAATACTGAATATTATCAATCTTTTCAATTTCTGCTACTCTGACCAGGGTAGGAAAGACTTGGGTCACTTTGCCTTACTGTGTGACTTTGCCTGAGTCACTCAGCCTCTCTGGGCCTCAGGTGTATGAAAACCAGAAGACATGGGCTGACTATAGTAAGATACCTCAGACAGAAAGCTTGGTGTGGGGTGAGAGAACAGCAGCTTGGTAATGGTTTCAGTCCTGCTTCTGTCTCCCTGTGTGACCTTAGGCCAAATATACCCTCCTCGTGGCCTCAGTTTCCTCCTCTGTAAAATGGAGGGGTTTTACAACTATGCACTTGGGAGATACCGGCCCGACTTCCCATCCTAAAAGCCTACAGATAATAAGTGGGCTGGTGGGAGGATTCTTCCCCAGAATCACATTTCCATGTGATGCTGAGCAGGATGCTTCAGCCTTGAACCCCGTCTTGTTTCACAACTGCTATTTAAAGAAAGAAGTATTCTTACTTCCCCCTCTACTCAATGTCCAATCCTTGCCTTGAATCTGCTCTGAGGAAGCTCCCCACCAAGTTCCTCTGGTCAAAGTGCTTCCTCCTAAGTTCTTCCAAATTGAACTGTCTCATCTCACCCCACCATGGTTACCAGTCTCCAACCTGGCATGTCCCCCCCAGGGGGAACAGGGCAGCCCAGCCCAGCCCACCTGGTGCAGCACCTGTGGGGTCCCTTTTAGGTAAGATTTAGTGTGAGCAGCACCAAAAGCACGGCTCTCTCTAAAGCTCCATCCTCAGCTGAGTTTCTATAAACCCAAGTCTTCACTGAAGTATTAATTGGCAAAGAAATAGAAGCTTCCATGGAGAGCATAGCTCTGGATGTTCTCTGCCTCACATGCTCAGCTGGGAAGGATTTTGGTTTGTTCATGTGAGCCTGGACTCCAGGGAACCAACTGTCCCAGGTTGCCTGTGACTGTCCTGGTTTTAGCACTGAAAGCCCCTTGTCCTGGGAACGCCTTCTGTCCCAGGCAAACAGGAAAGACTAGCCACGCCACTGGAAACACCCATTCGAAGCTCCCTGAAACAGAACATGGGGAGACTGCAAAAGAAGTGGTGGGAACCTCCTGCCTTCTGTTCATTAAGTGACTCAAGGATAACTTAATCAACAGTGACAAGTGCCAGGCAGTATATGAGGCGCTGGGGGGACAGTGAGCCAGCCAGACCCTGGGGTTCACAGGGACATTTTCATGGAGCACAGCTGGGCAATTTCCAATGATGGCCCTGAAGGGGCAGCGGAGGGGATGGGCAAGCTCATGGGTCTGTAGCTGCCTGGGATACTGGGGGACACCGTGTCAAGTCACTCAGGCCCCTTTCATCCTCCCGAGGCCACTGAAGCTAGATGAAGTTGGAACAATCCTCTAACTGGGGGAAGTAGCCTGCTCTGGTGGAATAGGGGTGCTGCTGATTAGCGAGGTGACTCTCTCACAGGGACAAAGTGCCAGGGGAATTGAATGACGAGGACAGACCCTCACAGTCACAAGCCAGGGATGCCACATGATGCGATGGGAAGGGTGCAGCTCTGGAGACAGCTCTGGGTTCCAATCCCTGCCTGCTACTCACCAGGTGGGCTACCTGGGCATGTATGTTAACTCTCCAAAGCCTCAGTTTCCTCATCTGTAAAATGGGAAAACACAGTAACAACTGTGCACGGCTGTCATGTATAATAAATGAAACAAATGGATACGTGTACGGCTTAGCTCAGTGCCACCACCCAGAATGGGTTCCTGTGGAGAAGGGCAGAGCCAGGACCCCCCTCCCCAGCTCCGCTGGCTCGCACACCGGGGGCCAATCGCCTGACCTTCTCTGACTCCGTCTTCACCTGCAACACGGAGAAAATAATTCCTGCCTTTCTTACATCAAATAACATAATGGGTATGAAAATGCATTGAGAAGAACAACATGTGAGGAAAAGTCAAGGGCTGTTTTCTAAAGAGTAACAGGAAGCAAGAGGGAAAAACAAACAAGAGAGAGAAAGCAAGAGAGAGATGAAGGCAAGAAAAGGGGCCCCACAGGGTGGAGAGAGGCCCCGAGAGACCTTGGTTAAAAAAACAGGTGTGGAGTCTGGTTTGAATCCCGATGCTGCTGCTGACGGGCTGTGGGACCCAGGCAAGCAAGTCAACCTCTCTGTGCCAGCTTTTCTTATATGTGGGTGGTAACAATCATGATAAATCACAGTTCTGGAACCTACAAGAAACAGTTGTGAATATGAAATGAGGAACGACCCATGAGGCTAGCCTGAGCACAATGCAGGGACAGTGGAGGTACTCAGGGAATGAACCTATTAAGCCATCATTCATACTCTTAGGTCCCACGACCACCGCCTTGCCCACCCTGTCTGAAAATTTGCAGGCTCCAGCTGCCTGGAGTTGTAGCATAAAGCCAACTTCTCAGAAAAACTTTGGCCAATTTATTGAGCAACTACTATATGAAGCAGGCACAGTTTAAGGTACCAGGATAGAGCAGTGAACAAAAACCACACAATTTCTGCCCTCGGGGAGCTCACATTCCAGTGGGAAGGTGGGCAGTAAACAAGGAAACAAATATGCAATCTAATTAGATGACACTAAATAATATACAGATGTAACCACACATAAAAGAAAAATGAACGGAGAGAGCCAGAGGCGGGCCTCACCTGGCGTACTCCAGCCGGGGCAGCAGCAGGTAGAGCCCAACACAGAGTCCGAGGAAGATGTCTGCAGTCAGGAAGAAGGCCAGGGCACTGTCCGTCACATCATTGGACAACGCCAGGTCCACCAGCGAGGCCACAGCACTGATGGTGCCGCCCATGGCTCCTCCTGCAGAGCAGAGGACACCACGGAAAAGGTCATGGTTGGGTCCATCTTCCCTGCGACTCAGGCCTGCCCCTCTCTGCTTGGGTGTAACAGACCCAAAATAAAAGTTCTCCCTGCTGAGAAAAATGCTGTAGTTCTCCCGGTGTTCTGGATCCGTGGCCACGTGGAGGGGGGCTGCCACCCTTAGCTCTCTAAAAGGGTGTCGGTTTTCATGGCCCTGCCCAGGTTTTCTCTGATGGGCTTTGAAGAGGATGTTGCTGAGGTGGCAAATGGCCTCCGAGGTTTTGCCTGATTCCGGGTTTTACCTCCCACCCCAGAACCCTCCATCTCTCTTTATTGCCCTTCTGGTGGGGTCGGAAATTTTAGATTCAGGGGCAGGGCATCTCAGAGAGCTCCTCTCTCCTGTCCATGGCTCAACTCATCCACCAAGCAAACCGGGGAAGAGGCTAAAGGAATGTCCTAGCACATTCCTGCTGCCTTTGAACCAGGCTATCTGATCTGGGGTATCCTCACTCATTACAAAGTCTCTGTGCCACCCACCCGCCCGGGAGCTCACAGAACTTACCTTATACCTCATGGCGGCCATGCTAGCACACACGTGTGAACATGTGTGTGCATGCACGCACACTCACACACACAACACACACACAGACCCTATCACATGTATGCTCACACACACCTATTCTATCACATACACACACACAATCATACATGTATACCCACTCACACATACATGCTCAGTCACACATATACACCCACTCACACCCACATTTACACACACTCTCATATGTACTCATACACATATGCTATCACACACACACACACTCACATGCATGTAGCTGCCCGACTACGTGGCATATTCTCTGTTGACATGTGAGACATGTGAGCATGTGACACCATGCCTTTCACTGCTGCCTGACAGAGGGGTCAGCACACCCTAGTGGACCCAGGGGTCCAAGAGCCAAACAGGTGTATGTCTGACCCTTGGCTCTGCCACTCGCTCGCTGGGACCTGGGGGCTAACGTGACTTATTGGAGCCATGGTTTGCTCATCTGTAAAATGGGGATGATGTTTGGAAAGGGCCCTGCAGATAGCAGATTTTCAACAAACTCCAGTCCCCTTCTTTGCCACCATCACACAGCTGCTTTGGGGAGAGGGGATATTTCTTCCTTTTCTGTGGAGCCCTTCCAGTCACGGGTGGTCAGCCTGCGCTGGCCCAGAGGCAGCAGGTAAGTGTGTTGTACGTGTGAGCAGATCATTTACTCCTCTCTGCCTCCATTTATTTGCCTGGAGAATGGGGCTAATACTCGTGCTATCATCACATGAGATCGTAGTTAGGGGGAAGTGGGACAATGAATGGAAGAAGCGCTGAACACACAGACACAACCATTAGTATTAGGATAGTGTCTGGTGACTGCTGGACTGACTGGCTTCATGAATGAATTTTGATTCTCAAGAAAGCAAGAAGTGAGGGCGGCTGGGTGGCGCAGTTGGTTAGAGCACGAGCTCTGAGCAACAGGGTCACTGGTTGATTCCTACCTGGGCCAGTGAGCTATGCCTCCTACAACTATTAGATTGAAAACAGCGGCTGGACTTGGAGCTGAGCTTGCGCCCTAAGATTGAAGAACAACAACTTGAATTGGAGCTCATGGGTCCTGGAAAAACACAATGTTCCCCCTTCCTCAGTTCCTCAACACTGTTCCCTTCCCCAATTCTCCAATAAAATCTTAAAAAAAAAAAAAGCAGGGGGTGGCTGACGGCAAACAGCAAACTGCTCCACGTGGGCATGATGTGCTCCATCATTATTTTGCTAGGTAGCTCTGACCAGACACCACCTTTCTGCCTGTTGATGCACGGAGCACATGTGGGAGAGGAACAGTTCCATCCCTCATCCATTTGACACCCGTCATCACTGCCTCACCCACACTCTGCCCGACATCCCTGGGGCTCTGCAGCTAACGGCCTGTGGCCTTGTTGGATGATCCTTTCTCTCCAACCTTGTCAGTATGAGCTCTATTAGCAAGGGGTTGGAATTTGAGGGGAAGGCAAAGAAACATAAGTTAGCATAGTGAGTAAGAACACAGACTCAAGAGCCAGGACATTTGAATCCAATCCTGGCTCTACCACTTCTGGCTGTGTGACCTTCAGCAAGTCATTTAACCTCTCTGTGCCTCTGTTTCCTCATCTGTAAAATGGGGATGCTAATAATACCCACCTCTTAGGGCTGTTATGAAGATTAAAAGGATTATTATGTGTCAAGTGCTCAGAACGGTGCCTGGCACAGACAAGTGCCATATATAAATCCTCTCAGATTCCCAATTAGGTACTTGGCTATTTCTGTCCTTCCTACATCAAAGCAGAAACAACAGGGTAAACCCTGCCAAGAGGCTGCCAACTTCTGAGGAGCTGTAATCCCTACCTGGGCATTTTGTAAGAATTCGGGTTAAACTCAGTAAGACATTTCTCCGGCTGCCCCGAGGAAGAGATCTAACATCACTGCCTATTGATTTTCCTCTCTCTTCTCAACTTGTAGAGAATTTACAAAATTATCATCAACAACAAACCAGGCCTCGGGGAGCTCATCCTTCATGACTCCCTACTTTTATCTCATCAGTTATGGAAATACATGCAAATGAGGGCTTTAAAAAAACACCAGCACAAAATGAATGAATTGTTTCTCAGATGCCAACACGGGTAGAATTCACAGATGGGCTCCTCTGGACGAAAAACAAAGGGGGCTGGTGAGGGGGCACTGGAGCCTCTGGAAGAGGGGGACACCTCAGACTTTGCAGGGTGATGGGTGCCCACGGGGGCTCCTACAGTGGTGACAACAGCTCAGGGCCCAGGACAATGAATACAGAAGAATGAGTACTGGATGGATTTCAACACCTTTTTCAAAAATGGACTTTTTGAAAAGTTCGTAGGAGAGTCCCCTTCCCTAGGAGATTCACAGGTGGCCAGATGAACCTGAAGGGCCACTGGCCAACATAAAAGGTGTGTTTGGTCACTGGCCCCTGAAGAGTTAACCAGCAAGACTGACGTCACATTGAAAAATACAGCCTCTGGCAGGAGCAAGATGAGGGGACCAGAGCTTCTCTCTAAGCCCAGAAGGGATTAGATCTAGCATTTGGTGGCCATTTCCTTCAGCCTAGGTGTGCCCTTCTTGAAGCACTGCAAGAGCATGCTGATTGTACGCAGGAGGCTTGGTAGGGGGTACATTTTTATTTTATTTCAGGCCCAAGGATTTCCCGGGATAGAGCCGGGAAGCCTACCTTCTGTTAAAAATGGCAGGCAGATTTGAGGTCACATCTGAACCCTGATCCCCTGACAGTAACTGCTGCATTGAGAAGGATTTAAAGGCTCAGGAGGAAAGACAGAGATCTATTAGTGATGTCTGGCCCTGGCATGGGAGCAGGAATATAGATTTGTGGAGGTAGCTGTCATCCCTGCCATACACTGCCTGGCATTCTGCATTAATGGGCACACAGCAAGTTCGCTGTGAAATGCTTCTCAAGTGGGCAAATGCTCACAGCACTCCTTCACCTGACAGGGACTTGCGGAGGTGACGAGCAAAGCAGCTGAGGCCCCAGTCTTGCTTTAAAGGGTGGTGCCCTCCTGGGAAAGCACCGATTCTTACTGACCCAGCTCCTGTTTATTTTGTTGGGGCTTCTGGGTGAGAGAGCAGCTCTGCTAAGGGCTACACAACAGGCGTAGGGTCAGCATCAAAATTTCAGCTGAAGGCCTTGGACCCCATCACAACTCAGCACCCCAGAGCTCAGGGTAATGGGGGGTTTGTTTGCTAGGCTGTCAGCTCCTGAGAGGCTGTGAGTCTTGTTCATCTTTGTATTCCCGGCACATAGCAGGTCTTCTATAAAATTAGAAAGGAAGAAAAGACAAAAGGGAGGAAAGAAGGAAAAAAAGAAGGGGAAAACAGTAAGGGAAAGGGAAAACGAAGAGAAGGGGACAGGAGAAGGAGAAGGGGGAGAAGGAGGGAAGGAGAGAAAAGAAAGAGCTTTCAGGAAATATAGTCGGTAGTCAGAATCTTTTCCCAAAGTGGCTGCTGCTCTGCCCGTCCCCCTTCTAGCCCTTCCTGCAGTGGGATTCTCATGCTCTCCCATGGAGACACCTGGGAATGCGTTCTCTCCTCTATCGAATCCAGGTGGGCTTATGGCTATAGTAGAAGGGACCCTAAATGGCTAAGTCCTAAAAGGAAATGATACTTCTGCCTGAGTCTCTTGGGGTCCTTGCTCTTGCAGCCCAGACGCCATGCCACAGGGAAGCTCAAGCGGCCCTGGGAGGGTCCAGTAGAGAGGGACCCTGGCTGAATTCCCGGCCAATGGCCAGCCCCAGCCCTGGGGGAACTTCCAGCCAACAGCCAGCACCAACATGCCAGCCAGGCAAGCGCGCTGTCTAGAAAGTGGATCCCCCACCGGCCCAGTTGAGCTATGTGGGTTGACGCTGTGTGGAGCAGGGGAAAGCTATCTCTCTATGAACTCCTGCTCACATGGCAGGTTTGTGAGCGAAAAGAAACTGTTCTTGCTCTAAGTTCTGGGGTGCTTTGTCACACAATGAGAGATAATGGAAACGCACTTAACACTTCCTTTTCTGGAAGGGTGGCCCCATGCGCGCCTCTGGCTTCTTCCCATGTGCCCCAGGGAACAGGCCTGGTTGGCTGTCTGGACCCCAGCTCTTACCTGATATCAGCGCTTGGGAATTCCTCATAGGGAAGGAACCCGTCAGGCCAAAGACACTGCTATTGAAGACGATGGCGGTGCCACTGAGGATCGCCATGCAGGTGATGGTGACAGCAAAGAAGCCGCGGGTCCACGAGGAGGTGTCCACCTTCACCAGCACCGTCATCACCACGAAGATGGCCAGCATGACGGTCAGCGAGGCCAGCACACGGACATGAACTGGAACTCTAGGGCAAGGAGGCCAGAAGTGGTTAGAGGTTCCTGGGGGCTCCATGCTGGGCTGGGGGTGGGGGTGGGAGCCACAGGTGGTCTCAGTGGATGGCACTGTCCACTCTGCGGTCAAAAGGCCTGGGTCTAAATTCCGCTCTTCCTGGCTCACTGGCTGTGTGGCCTTGGAAAAGTGACTCAGTTTCTCTGATTTCAGCTTCTGTATCCGCACCACCAGGAGGAGACTGGATCTGCCTGAAGGAGTGCAAGGAGCAGTGCCCGCTCAGGGCAAATGCTCAGCGGATACTGTTTGTTTTAGTCTTGCTGTGAGGGTCAAGGTCAGAACAAGAGGGCTCAGGAAGCAAGCCCCAAGCCCACCCCTCCTCCTATACAATACTGAGCTCCTCCTGGCTTTGTCCAGTGTTTAAACAGAGCAGCCACCCACTGGGTTTCCTTCCCCCAATAGTTAGCAGTTGGGGGAGGAAGGAGACATCATCATCATCTTCGGCATCATAGCAAACACTCAGTACTTAATTTGTGCTAAGTCCTCTTCTAAGCCTTCTCTATTGGGTTGTAGGAAAAGTCATGACGTTTTTCTATGTTTTTCATTGCAAAAATGCATCATGACTTTTCCGACAACCCAATATATGCAAACTTGTTGAATTCACACAGCAGCTCTATAGATAGGTATTCTTACCTGTCCCATGTGTACAGATAAGGAAACTGAGGTCAGACAGGCTAAGGCACTTGCTCAAGGTCACTCGGCTGGGAACCTAGGAGGTCTAGCTGCAGTGTGTGCTGTCCGAATGACAGTCTAGTGCCTCCTCTGGACTGAAGGACATATGGGGGGGTCTAGACAAGGGGCCAGGGCAGGATTGTCCTGTGATGGTTTTGGTTGTCATGGGCAGCGGCTGATGCCAAGCTAGTGTAGCCGAGGGCCAGCCCCACTTCCCACCCCAGCACGTAGGCCCTACACTCCTCCCAGCCCCCAACCTGCCCAGACACCACCCTTCAGGGAGAAGCAGGGAAGCCTGGCTCTCTGAGAAACAGTGAATTTTTATTTCAAGGAGAGAGAACATCATCTAAAGAGGCTGTTTCAATCATCAGATTAGATTAAGCTTTAAACCGGATTGGATTTTAATTTTTTTGTTAATCAGTGGGTGGGGGCTGGGAGAAAAGCCAGATTAGTTACACACAATTTTGGGGGCCATAAAAAAAAAAAAAAGACTTGAAAGATAGGAAACATGTATATGTACATAAATCGGTGTGAAAGGATGAGCTTAAAAAGCAAAAAAGGATTTTTTTCAAAGTGCTTTTGTGGCCCCGGGGCTAATTTGAGTTTCCTTCTGATCTGGCTGAAGGAAGCAGGTGCTGACTCTGCTTTGTAAGGAGAAGGAAGCCCAAGAAAGTGAAGAGATGGTTCAAGGTCATCATGGTGTGAGTCCATGGGGAGCTGGGGTGAGAACCCAGGTCTGCTGAGCCCCAACTCATGGCTGTGTGCTACCACGCATCCTGTCTGGTGTGTTCATTCCACATGTATGTACTGGGCAAATACTGTGTGTCAAGCACTGTTCTGGATGCCAGGGACACAGGACACACAGGGGACAAGCATCTTGTTCCAGGGTGCAAAGTGCTTTATCGAGAGGGCCACATCCAAGGGGCACAAACCCTACCCTGAGACACGGCTCAGGCTTTTTGGAGGTGATACCTGAGCTGGATGTGAGAGAGAGCGTGGCACATTCAGGAAACTGAAATGGGCTCTGGCTGCAGGTGCGATTGGAAGCAGGGGAGCCTGGAGAGACATGGAGCCCCATTCTGGGGGGCCTTGTCCACCTGATAAGTGCCAGGACTTGATGCTCAGGGTGGGGCATGGAGCAGGCATGCAGTCTTTGTCTGCCAGCATTCCTCCCCACAAGAACACTCCTTTTTCCATGCCAAGTCGTCCTGGGGAGGTAGGTGTCCGGCCAGCCACAAATGATGGGCAAACTACCCAGTCTGGGGTGATCAGAGGGTCCCACGCTGCCAGCCACTGGATTGGGTCAGGGATTCGCACGTGAGCCAGGCAGGCACGTGAGTCCATCCTCCCTGGGACTGAAAGGTAGAGAGACTATCCCTCTTGGCTACAACTATGTTAGGGCTTCTGGCTGCCACCTGACCAGCTATGTGGGGAAGGGGCCACATTCTGGATGAAGCCAAACAGACATGCGCAGGAACTCAGGGTGGGTGGTGTGGTGTGTGGGTGTGTGTGTGTGGGGTGTGTGTGTGTGCATGCGCGTACACGCAGCTCAAGAGCTCTGTTGGAAGCTCTGTTGGACGTTTGCAAGGCCCTAGATCCAGCAGTGCCTGGAGGCAGACCTTACTTTCACTTTCCAGGTAAAGAATGAGAAAATCCTTTTTGTGTCTCCATCATTTGTTACCAAGATTGCTAACACAAAAAGGCACATCAGGGTTTCCAGCTGGGCAGCTACAAGCTGAGGATGCCCTGCCCATGTGCCCTCCCTCTTACTAAGAATCAGGCTGCAAGTGACAAGTAATTAACACCTCCTAAGGCCAACCTCCAGCCAATGTCTGGGGAGTGGCGGGTTACATACCCCGGCTCCCTCCCTCTTGGGTGTGTGTTCCACAGTGGGCCCCAGAGTCCTCGGGCAGGTCAAGCTCAGTCACCCTCTGTGGGAACTGGCTTAACGAGGCATTCTTTACTGGCTGCCTTCCTTCCCTCGTCTCCCTTCCCCACTCTACCTTCACCTCCCAAATAAACCACTCACACTTGAATCCTTGTTCCTGCATCTCTTTCTGGGGAAGCCCAGGCTAAGACACATCTTCCCAGGGCCTGCAGCGGTCTAGGCCTAGGAAGGAGCTGGTGGGCGGCCAAATGGAGCCCCTGGACCCCTGAGGACCCCGACTGTCTATGTAAGTGTACCCCAGGTGCCGTGGAGACGGATAATCAGGCCTCAGCTCTGCTCAGGGTGCTCTTACACACTCAGCCCTGCCACACAGCACCCCCATGCTCTCCCAGAAGCTGAAGCTGCCCTACTTGCCCCCAAAATAAGAGACAGCAGGGGCATAGAGCCTGAGACAGAAGACCAGAGCCCTGCCCAGCTCTGCTACCAATTCACTGTGTGACCTCAGGCAAACATTCAACCTTTCTGGACCTCAGTTTCTTATCTTGAAAAAGAAGCTGGACAAGATAACATTCAGGGCCCTTCCAGCTGACAACTTTAAAACTAAAGAAATTCAGGCGGAGAGAGAGGCTGGGGACAAATGCCCCGAAGTTTTAACAGTTCTTAGGGCCAGAAGGCACAGGACAGATGAGGTATGAGGAGTACCGTAAGGACAGGGCCTGTCTAGCTCTCGTCTCCAGGGCTGGCACAGGGCCTGGTAGGCACCTGGTAACTACCGGTTAGATGCACACACTGACAAGCAGAGACATCAGCAGTGCAGTGGTGGCTTCCACACGGGGCCTGAGCCTCGCAGCCACTCTGCTTTGAGCTCCTCAGCATGGCCAGGATACAGCTGTGAGCGTCTGCAGCGTCTCCAGCCAGCCTTGGGAATGGCCTCTGCCTCTAACCATCTCCTTGCAGATGCTGCAGAACAAGTCCACCCCAGGAATGCTTCCAGCCTCACAGGAGCTCTCCTGTGCAGGTCACCACAAGGTAATTAGGTGCCTGAACAGGAAGGTGGCTTTGGAAAGAGCTAGGGGACTTCTTATCCAGCCCCCAGAGCTGGAGACAAGGGAAGAGTGGGGGATGGGAAGGTAAATGGCACATGCATTCCAAAAGCCATGCGTTTCCCAATTGTTTCTGCTTCCCCCATAGGCCACTCACATGCACAGGTCTGCTCCTCACCAGCTAATCACAGGCTGCATAAACCATTCTCCCCTAGAGCCTCATCCATGGGGCCCTACACCTGGGGCTACGCTCGCTCGTAAAGCTTTATGAAATGTGCACATGCAAGCCCGCCCCACATGCACTATTGGGGCACGATGGCTTCACTCTCTGCCTCTCCCACCCCCAGGCAGGAAAGGTGGTCCAGGGGATGGTGACACTCTGGGGTTTTAGGGAAAGTCTAGACAAGTGTTGCCTTGGTGTCGGTGGCTCTGCCGTGGGACAGGGGAAGGCCAGGACAACTGCTCCAACCGCGGGAACCTGGGACAGGTCACACTGATGTGAGATGCGTGGAGAGGGCTGCCAGCTGTACCGAGGCTGCTGGCTTCCCCCACCCTCCCTGCTTGTAAAGATTCAGGGCCCCAGGGGACTGATTTCTTCATAAGTCTCCCAGATGTAAATCCCCCTCATAAGTATTTATGATGCTCCAGATTTAACATAATAAAACACTTGGCGATTATGGATGAGCCAGTCAGAGAAAGCCAGGGTTCTCCAGGAGGCAAGAAAAGGAGACATTTCAATCTCGTACATTAAATACAAACAGCTTAGCCCCAAACTGGCTTCCCACAGAGGCTTGGGAGCACTTTTCACACTGCCCTAACCCTTCTCCAGGAGCCAGGAAAGGGCACAGGTAGGCCTGGGGTGGGCTGGACCCTTCTAGAGGATGGCCTTTCATGCTGAGCCCTCAGAGCCAGCTCCCCACCCAACCTGGGGAGGGGCTGCCTGGGTGGCCACGGCCCCCACTGCAGACACACGCAGGCCTTCCTAACCACCTCTTTCCTTCCAGCAGCCGGAAGCCATGATGCCGGGGCAGAGATGGGCTGAGTGAGGGTCTGCAGTGTGGCTCGGGCTGCAGGGAGTGGAACTAGGAGGAGCTAGGAGGCAGGGGGCCCAAGCACAGATGTGGGGGAGAAGGGCCCCAGTTCCAGTCCCGGCTTCACCCTCTTATGGGCCGTGTGGCCTCTGTGAGCCTGTTTTCCCTCTGTAAAACAAATGTTTCCTGCTCTAGGCCGTGGCAAGGATTAAAGGAGAGAAAACCTCTAAAGAATATGCATGCTCAGAAGTACTAATTACTCTTATTTGAGAACATTCTCCCAGGCCCCTGAGGGTGGACCTTCCCTGCCACTGCTGACCCCAGTCCCAGGCTGGCTCCCAGACTGCTGAACCTCACAACCACAGAGGAGGCAGTGCCAGGTATGATACCAGCTCAGGCTGCCCCTTATTGGCCCTGTGGTCTTGGGCACATCTCCTGATTTCCACTTGGGAAACTGGAAATGTCAACTCCCTCACTTAGGTTGCTGTGCATCCTAAGTGATATAACCAGGGGGTCACCAGGAGTCACCCCCTGGTTACGGTTCAGAGAGTGACTCCAGATCTAGAAGGAGGCAGGAGCTCTCATTAATGTGAGCCTGGGTTAGCCCAGCTGGACAAACCCCTGTCCCCATGGCCAGCCGGTGGAGTGGACAGAAAGGATCATGAGAAGACTGGAGAGGAGAGAGGGCAGTGAGAGGCTGAGGACACTGAATATAGCTCCATGTGCTGGTGGAGGCATGAAGAAGCAGGCTGAAGGCCCCCAGGCTATCTGTGCACCATTCTCCTTCTCACTTTCCCAGCCTGCACTTTGGTTTTAAGATGAGTGCAAATTCTTCCACATTCTTTCCATCGGAAGTGGGGGTCTATAGGCCCTTGAAACTGAGTAGGCGTTGTGACTGCCTTGACGAGTTGAATACAGAAGTGACACTGTGTGATTGCAGAGACTAGGTTATAAAAAACACATAGCTTTTGCCTTGGTTCTTGGAATACTTCTTCTTCAGCCACCATATGAAAAGTCCTACTACTTGAGGCCAACAAATGAGAAACCATGGGGAGAGATGAGAGATGAGAAATGAGAGAGAGAGAGAGAGAGATGCCCAAGGAGGCCCAGCAGTTCAGGCCCCAGATGTCTGCAACCGCATGAGAGACACCAAGCCAGGGCTGCTAACAGCCTGCTGACTCCCAGAATCATGAGAGATACTAATTACTGTTATTGTTTTAAGCCACTATGCTTTGGGATCATTTTTGTGCAACAACAGATCATTGGAATAGCCCCATAGCATACTATGTTGGGAAAGACTAGTCTATACAGGCTTGGCACACACGAGGCACATGTGCTACCCTCTCTCCTACTGTACTCAAAGCAGACATCACTAATCGATGGCAGCACACTCCCCGAGGCCAGACTAGCCCTGAATCCTGTTCATCCAGAAATCCAGGCAGTCACTACAAACTGAGCAGAGTTAGGTAAAACAGATTTGCCATCAGAGATCTAAGGTTTCAGTAGGCTATGCCCCAGGAAAGCCCAAGTGTCTGAATAATAAAGCAGCCACTGTTATCACCTAGAGGTAGCTTAGAGGAACTGCAGGCAAAGTAGCCTGGGCTGTTGCTCTTGCAAACCTAAATAGAGAATGGATGACAAGAGCCACCCAGTGGGGTCTAAGCACCATGCCATTTTGCCTGGCTGTGCCCTAAATCATTCCTCCTTCCACAGCGCATCCAGATGGAGGCTCTCTCCCAGCCCTTCCTTCACTACCACTGTGTTAGAAGTTCCGCAGTCGACATGCAAACTGCTGTTACCAGCTCAGCTCTGTGACCCATTCTCATAGAGCCAGAGCGGGACTTGTGGGGTGCCAGGCTCTACTGACAGCTCTCAGAAATGCCTGGAAGACCAGCTTCCCGTGAGCCTCGCTTCCTGGCCCCGCCCCACCATCCACATGATGTCCTTTGAGTGCAGAGCCTGCAGGCCAGGCAGCTATTGACAGACAAGCTCCGCTGAGAGGAACAGGGAAGAAGACCCATTTCCCCACATGCCTCTTGCTGGCTGCAGACACAGTGTCACAGCGTGTGGCTAGAAAGTGAAAGTCCGGCTCCCTGACTGGGCATTCTATGGGCAGGGCCTCCAGCTAACTAATCTGACTCTTGATCTTCAGGGAGGAGTCTGAGCTGCCTGCCTCTTACTTTGGTGGCCACTGCCTAAGCAGGCAGCACAGCAGCAGCAGCCAGAACAAATGGGGAGTGGAACAGGCTGGAAGTGAAGCTCAGGCCTGAGCGAGGAAGGAAAGTGGCCTACCTGTTGACAAGCAGGAAGTTCGCCATGAGGCACAGCACGGAGGGCACGGTGGAGGCGATGGAGAGGTAGCTCTCAAAGTGGTTCTGTAAGCACATAAGTGAGGAGGCCCCTGAGGTCACTTGGGATGGAGGGGAGGGGTCCCCCCCCGAGAACAAAGACAGGGCCCCTCTTGGTGGGTCTTCACCCCACTGTCTTCAGATACCTACCAGTGATGAGTAAATCTACTCCAAGATGGCATTGTCCTGCCCCATCTCCATCCTAAGACCAATCACTCGGTCACTCAATAGACACCAATATGAGCTGTGCTAACTGCTAGGGACATATGGAAGGACCTCAGACAGGTCCCCAGTGCCCTGCAGTCCATGCTCCCACCTATCCTACCTGCCCCTCCCATGGAAGAAGCAATGGGGATAGGACTCAGTGCATGTTCACAAAGGAAATTTTCGCCTATCAGCCTTCTATCAGCCATTGCCAAATTTCAGAATGATCCAAATGGGTTTTGTTATGACCCAATCACATCTCACATTCTTGCAACCAAGTGCGGCCTCTTAGGAATACACCAAGCCCTGACCCCTGCAGGGAAACTTGGTTCTGACTCTGGTTTGGCTTCTTCAACAGAGCTGCTACCCAAGGTCAAAGCCACTTTGGGACGTGGCTCCTACACTGGCCAAGATGAGGAAAAAGAGCATTTTCCTGGAAGCAGTTCAGGGGTATTAGACATAAAGATGAAGAAGCCTCGTTGTAATGTGTTGGAACTTACAACTAAAGAAGCTGTGTGACAACTGTACGTGTTTTTCACACCTCAGAGAACTATCTACGTATTAGGGTGGATTTTACTGTGTGCACATTATCCCTCAATATACCTGTTTCAAAAAAAAAAAAAACGGGACAGGGCTGACAGACCTTGGCTTTGGTCCTTGTAAATCAAGCCATGGACCCCAGGTCAGTAATGATATGTTCTAAGCTGTGATAAAGGCTTATATGTACTAAGCACTTCCTGTGTGCCAAGGGCTTCCTATAAATTACATTGTTTATCCTAAGAAATCAAAAAGAAGCTGTGAGTATTCTATTTTGGAAAGCTTATGAAACAACTTAATGGAGGACATGTTCCGAGTTACAACAAATGCGCTAAGCTCAAAGAACAACCGTGTGCAAAAACTCTGCCGGTGTGCAAAGAGCTTTGGCAACTGGAGGGGTCACTACAGAGTATAAGACATGCTTCCTGCCCTTTAAGAGCAGAGTATACCACTGGGGTGTAAGATAAAGTGCGAAGGTTTTTTTCAACATCTCAAAACACCACAGGAAGAGACGTTAGAATGCTGTGATTTCCCCCCACCCCCAAATCAGAAGTAGGAGCAGTGAGTTCTAAGGAGTTCCAGGTAGACGGGTAGGGTGAGCGGGGCTGAGGACTTGAGAGAATGGGAGAGAGGGTGGGTTTGGGGAAAGGTCCAAGGGGAGGGGATATGAGTGGGACCTTGAAACACAGTCAGGGCTCTCCTTTCTGGGAGTGTTTGATTGCAATGTGGAGGCCAAGAAAGACAGATGCCCTAATGGGCTCCTCTAGTCTGAAGCACAAGCCAGCCAGTCCCCTTTGCAAGCCTGCAGAATGCTTTGTAGGTTTTGAAATCCCTACCCTGAATGTAAGGTCATGGCGGCCTTGCAATTAAAATGATAATCACAGCTCATGTGGTCCCATCAACCATGAGCCTTAGAAATAGCCTTCCTCCTTGGAGGTGTCACCTCATTGTTCCTGTCCTGATGGGCTCAGCAGAGCCTGGACTGGTCTGAGGCTCTCAGTCAATTATATCTTGACACAGTTTTTGGGCCTACGTGAGGCAGGGTGGAAAAGGCCCCCAAGGAACAAATAGCTGCGGGGTGTGTGTGTGTGTGTGTGTGCAAGACTGTGCCCAATCCGAGCCCCCAGGGAAGCGCCCTTCATTCAGGGGCTGCTCATTCCAGGGCAAGCCAACACGGGACCACCACACGCGATGCAGAATCTGTTTTTTGAGCAGGCTCAGGTTCCCTCAGTGTTTTAGGAATGGGGTTTTCTAGGTAATTGAATGTTCTGGTTTGTTGATACTTAGACAGAAAATTGTTCTTTTAATGTTGAAAAGCTTTTTAAATATTGACAACTGGGTAAGGCTATGGCTCCCTTGCTGTTGACTGAGCCCATTTCTCTGCTTTACAAAGAGCATGGCAGGGGCCAACGGGGGTGGGGGGGTGGGGATGGGGGGAGGGGGCGGGCAGCATGGACTTGACCCTGAAACATCTTTCTACTGGTACAGATCAGGGGCTGCAGATGGTGATGTGGGTTGACTCAGTACATCCCATGCAGCTTTTTTTTTTTTAACCTAACTCCTGATATAAACATATGGCGGTTTTCCCTATTTATTTGCTGCTTTTGCCTATAGAGTTCAAGCAGCATGAGGTGTGGTGGGCAGATGCTTGTAAGGTGGCCCCATGGTCCTAGCCTCCTGTGTCCACATCCTGCATGAAGGAGGAATCTGTGACTAGCTTCCAAGCAAGAGAATACAGCAAAGGTGGCGGGTATACGTGATGATGTGTGTGGGATTATGTTAAATGAGATGGTAGCACCTGTCTTGCTGGACTCTTTTTTTCTCTTCTGATGCCTTGGAGGAGGCAAGTGGCCATGCCAGAGAACCCCACATGGCAAGGATTGTAGGTGACCCCTAATTGCTCAGAGTGGTTTCTGGCCAACACCCAGCAAGAAACTAAAACTCTCAATTCAACAATTGCAAGGAATTGACTTCTGTCAACAACCCAAGTCTTCCTGGAAGCAAGCCTTCTCCAGTCGAGCCTTCAATGAGACCATAGCCTTGGCCAACCCCTGGTGGCCATGTGAGACCCTGAGCCAAGGACCCAGTCAAGCCGTGCCCAGACTCGTGGCCTCCAGATACTGTGAGATAATAAATGTGTTCTTTTAAGCCACTAAATTTGTAGTATTTCGTTAGGCAGCAATAGATTCCTAATTAATGAGAGTTGCTGAGAGCTGAGTTCCTGTTGCAGTTTAAATTCAGTTCCTCAACAAAAACCAGGACAACTGATGAAGATCTTTTATTCAGCTTCCTGCCAGACATGAAGACCAATATGTCTGCCCACGAGGGGAACCAAGGTTATGCCTGCTGACCACATCAGCCTCCTTAGCTTTTCCTCATCAAATCCTTCGCTGAAATTGGAATCAGTTTTGCAAGTGGCATACACTGATTTCAAGGAATTGGACTTAGTTTACATGCCACCCCAGAACTGCTCACCTGGGGGCCTGCTCCCCAGGCCATGTGCCTTGCTACTTGGTCTCATGGTCATAAAGCCACTGCCACTGGCGAGGAGAGACACCTGTGCCTGCACATTGCTGGGCTGCACCCTGAGGCTGTTGCTCCCCAGGTGCCCAGGTGACACACTCTGTAGGGTGGGGGAGGCAGAGCTTTGACCAATGAGAGGCAAGAGAAGGGAAGGAGATGAGAGAAACTGCTTGGCTTTCCTCTTGCCCCATAAACTGTTCTGAAATGTGGTGGGTCCAGGTGGCGTCTTTGAAGACAGACCACATGTCTGAGCAACCAGCTGTGGGTGGTTGCAAAGCTGCGGCTAGCCCAGAAATATTGTAGCCTGTATTTGTTCTCTCCCATCCTTGCCTCACTTCCCTTTTCCTGCACTCTTACTTCCCTAGGACTGCCCTCCCTGAGAGAGTATTGGCACAGAAGGTGTTGCCTCAGTCCCTTTGGTAAGAAACATCCCACAGCGAAGGTCCTACATTCAACTCTCGGTTAAGCACTTTGCAGATCTGCAGCTGGCATTTCCTTCCTGGGTTCTTCTCATTTGCTTCCCAGGGTGTTGGGGCTACCTTCTCCCATTTTACACAAGGAAACATGAAGACATTTGAATGCTGGTTCAAACTCATTGCAATTAGAATGGTAATGGTACTGGCCCCTCCAAAGCAATCTGTAACTTCTACCCCATGGGGCGCGTTTATGTAACAGCATTTGGGGATAATTCATGCCATAGTTCACCTCCACATGGGCCTGATTCCCGAGAGCTCCCTCAAAAGGCTGTTGTTATTTATCCCACCAGGCTCCCTACACCATGATTAACAACCATGGCCTCTACCTCCAGAGGGGAACCCAAGGCCCCCAAGGCCAGCTCTGGCCACAGAGGAGCAGAGGGCTGAGGAGACCACCAGGCCAATGGCACTGGGCCACCTTGTAGGACAGCGCAGGCTGTGCTTTGCACACCCGCAGGGGGCAGCAGTCCTCTAGCCTGCAATATGAAAGGAGCCCCTCCAAGTTGTGCAACATGGCAGTCCTGGTTACACAGCCCATAGGAAACCTGCAGCCCTGGGGATCAGTCTGGGCTTTACGTCACTGGAAGACTGTATGATTCAGCAAGAAGGCAGGGCAGGACATTATGAGATGGGGAGTCCTGCCTGGACAGGTATCCTCTGCCTCAGCAGGGAGACCCAGAGGCTGGTAACCCCATGGCCCTCAGTCTGGCTAGGGAGCCACTGTCCATCCAGATCCGCATCCCTTCTTTTTTTAACCCATCTTTTATTTCCTGAGGCTGTGGCAAGCCCCTGTATGCCCAACCCCGTGCTTGTACGTGGTGTATAAAATGGAAAAGACAAGGTGCCCGATGCCCAGAGAGCATGTAGTGTGGTGTGACCCTATAATGGATACAAGGTGCGGTGGAAGGGAGGAAACGGGGCTGAGGACTCCCCACGGGAGCTCCCTGAGAGACTGGAGGAAGGGTGCCAGACAGGCTGGGGAGGTGGGGTGCTGCTGGAAAAACAGCACTCCAGGAGGAAACAGCACATGCCAAGGCATGGAGAGAGGCTTCTCTGTCATGGCAGACTCCAACCCAAGTTTATTGGTTGGAACAAACCCTCTGAGGCTTTCCTCAGCTTCGATAGGAATCTGCTGAGCTGAGACACATTGCACTGTTATCCATTCAATCCACACACACTGGGGAAGAGGCAGGAAAGGGGCCATGGCACCCACCTTACTCCCTCAGGGTGCTAATGAGAGACTGTGGCCCCATCAGTCACTATTCTGACTTCTCCAGCCCAATGTGAGGCGAGGCCGGGCTCTGAGGAACCAAGAGGAAAACTGCTCCTTGAAAGTCTCATTTCATCTCCCTGCCCTCCATTCTCTCTCCTGTACTCTGCAATTACCTGGGGCTCAGGAGAGCTCAGCACTTGGCTTCTGGCAGCCGTAACATCAAACAAAGGTCATCCTTGGCACCTGTTAAGTAACCTAAGTATGGAAACGGAAGTCCCAGAGTTCCAGATAATTGACATTTGAACAAAACCACTTACATGTGGCTTGCACAGACCTCAGTGCATTTGCTCTTAACACATCCTGTAAGAGGACGGCAGAGCTGGGATTGCTCCCACTTTGCGGATAAGAAGCCTGAGGCCAGAGGGGTGGATGATTGCACAGAGGTGCACGCCTGGCAAGTGCTGGGGGTGGAATCTTCTGATGCGGGGGTGGGAGGGGCAGGGATGAGGTGGGGAGGTATTTCTCATCATGTCACCAACTACTCTAGCTGAGGCTGCCTTCCTCACAGACACACAAGCCCATGTCACCTGGATGCCCAGTGGCTGGGAGTGCCAGCCCACATGCCTTCCCAGCAGTGAGTAGAGACCGGTTTGCAGGGTCTGAGGTTCTATCAGGATGGCTTCTTCCCTCTGCCCCAGCCCTTAAGGACAGGGGACCTGCCCAAGCCAGCAAATGAGGAGGTTTCTCTCCCCTCTGCCTTTTAACTCTCTCTTCTCCTTGAACCCCACTGTCCATTCCCCTGAGCATTTCCACAGGCCTGTGGATCGGAATAGTGGTAAAAAGAAAAAAAAAAAGATTAAGAGAAAAGCCCTCACTTCTGTCAGCCACCAGAAATGGATGGACATGGTCCGCTGATAAGCACAGACCATGTTAAAGAGGATATTATAGCTGGGAAGCACCAGGCAGGCTTCCAGCTTCTCTCCTGACTGTGCAAACCCAGCAAACCCACCTGGGTTCAGTGGAGGTGGGGCTCCAAACCCAGCCTGTGGCCAGACCCTGGCCCAGAGGTGCCCGGTGCCAGGGGCTCTCCAGGTGCCACATAGGAGTGGAGAAGCCACTTGTGGTCTGGGCATGGGCCATGTGATTCACTTGCAATGGAGATGAGAAAAATTCATTTTCATCAGTTATACTCTGGCCCAGTTTGTGAACACCAGAAAAAGGGGAGAGATGCTCTTCAAACACAATTTAAAAACCCACCAGAGCCAGCTGGCCAGATGTGAGGCCCATTTTATGACAGGGAACATTTCCTCTCCTCCGCCATGCTGAGAGGCTCCGTGCTAAGCATCTCTTCTGGAAGAATTTAATTCTGGGCTCAGAGTCCAGGTAAAGAGGTTTCCTCGGGCAGGGAGGCCCCAAAATGAGCCCGTTTATCTCTGGCAGGCACTGGTTAAGCTGCTTCTCCCCTGAATGCCATTTGGGCACTTTGAAATAAGTGCAGCAAATTAGTCACGAGCTGTAGCAGGCTAACTCAGTGCCCGGGCGCCAGGCGGCTTCAGCGAGGCAGCTTTGTGCCACCCCCACATCAAGAGCGAGGCAGCAGAGGCAGCCGGGCTCCTACAGGGTGAGAGAAAAAGCGATTCAAGCCTGGGGGTGGCAGCTCGAGGCAGCAAAGCGTTACCTGGATCACAGGGGCATGAAATTAGCAGCAGCGAGCAGGCTGGAGCCAATAATAGTTTGCCACTGCAAACTTGCTGCTCTTGGAAAGCCAAGTTCTGTGGCCTGGGATGTCACAGGGGAGGCACCCTCACACTGGCACGGGCCAGTCATTCCTGGGCAGGCTAAGAAGTGAGAAGAGGGCAGGTGTCCCCACAAAAGATGCAGCTGGCATCCTATCTGCAGATTTCCAGATCCCAGGTTTAGGGCACTGGCCCAGGAAAGCCAACAGTGTGTGGCCAGGGGCATGGATGAGCTGAGAGGGCTGCTGGGCAGGGTGGGAGGGGCAGCGCCTGTTCCAGGGGCCACACAGGTGAGGGAACAGGATCCAGATCAACCCAGGTGTGAGGGGGTGGCAGGGGGCCACGAGCAGAGCAAAGCTGGGGTCAGGATCAGACAGGCAAGCCTTGGAAAGATGCTGGCCAGCCAGACCCAGCCACTCTAAGGACAGAGTCCCCATTGGCCCTCTGATGCTTGGCAGGCCACCTCCAGGCCCGCAAGCCCTGGGGCCACTCTAAATCTTGCTCTTTGAAAGTTTGGAGACCCTCCCCAGCCGCAATGCTTTTTCACATCTCTTTTCAAATCCCCACCAGAGGATAAGCGGAATTCCTGAGGTTTTCTGAAATGAGACTCTCCACACCCCCTCCCTCTGTATAAAGCTTCTGGGGGCACAACTTCTCTCTCTCAGCAAGAAGGCTCTCATCCAACAGCCTATGCTGCCTTCCCAGAGACTGGCACCGTGAAGTCTCGCCTGCCTGGCCTACATTTTCTCTCTCCTTCACTGCTGCTCTTTCCTTCTCAATGGCTAAGAGGCTCACTCAGGTCTCCCTTGCGCAAAAAGAAAAACCCTCTTGGACTTCGCTGCCTCCAGCCGTCAGGCCCTCCCTTCCCTTCGCTCCAAATTCCCTAAAAGAGCAGCCATGCCCTCCCTCACTGCCAAGGACTTAGCCGTCCTCTGCTGCTCTGGAGAACACTCCTTCAAAGGGGCCTCTTTGCAGCCCACCCATAACTGAGGCCTGGTCTCGGTCTTCAGGCTCCTGACACCACATGCCACCCTGACTATAGTGAGCTGAAGAGTGTCTCCCCAAAATTCGTGTCTACCCAGAACCTCAGAATATAATCTTATCGGGAAATAGGGTCTTTGCAGGTTTAATTAGCTAAGTTAAGATGAAGTCACAGTGGATCAGGGTGAGTCCTAACTCCAGTGACTGGTGTCCTTGTAAGGAGAGAGAGCCTGGGCACACAAAGACAGCACCATGTGAATACAGAGGCAGAGACAGGAGTTACGCTGCCACAAGCCGAGGACGCCAAGGATTGCTGGGAGACCCGGAAACCGGGAAGACACTTCCTAGAGTCTTTGGGGGCATGGAGCATGGTCCTGTTGGCCCCCTGAGTTTGGACTTCTAGCCCCCAGCACTGTGAGAGTAAAATTCCTGCTGTTCTAGGCCACCCAGATTGAGGTACCCTGTTTTATGGCAGCCATGGGAACCATGCCACACCTCATTCCCAGCGCACTCCACTTGGACGCAAAGCACCACCTCCCCACACCCCTCCTAGCAGCTCAGTCCACTTCTGCTCTCTCTGCCTCCAGAGCGGCCTCCTGGGCCCCATTCTTAGTTTTCTCCTTCCCTAAGTCGTGCTGGTGCGATGGTCCTGCCCTGGGAAGCTCACCTCCCCTGGCTCCGAAGATGCCCAAGCCTCCATTGGTCCCTGCCTCCAGGACAATTTTCACTGCCTGCCAGCCCTCTAGTTTGGGTGGCCTGCTG
Source organism: Aselliscus stoliczkanus (assembly GCA_033961575.1). Classification (NCBI taxonomy): domain Eukaryota; kingdom Metazoa; phylum Chordata; class Mammalia; order Chiroptera; family Hipposideridae; genus Aselliscus; species Aselliscus stoliczkanus. Next base: position 135,618,317 of record CM066729.1, read on the forward strand.
ACCCCAAGCTCCAAGCTCCCAAATCAAAAGCCTTTGAGAGAAGAACCCCGAGCCTCACCCTCTGGGGCTCCATGGTCAACCTTCCTATCTTCAGTGCCCCCTCTTCAAGTTTCTTTGGTTGCCCCTTCACCCTCACCCAGGTCAGTCACGGGGGACCACATCCCCATCACCTGACCATGGCTCATGTTCCCACCCAACTCCCCACCCACGACTGCCGTCTGCTGGCTCTCGGGTTCCTACCTCCCCCCATGCCTTCGGTCAAGTTCCTCTCTGGGCTGCTATCTGCTGCCTCCCCGACTATGAGCCATGCCCAGCTGCGCTATCCTTGTCAGCCTCACAGGGCCCAACTGCTCCCCGGCTTCTCCACAGAGCCCTGCCTCCTGGTCCCTCCTCGGAGCTCCTCAGTGCATTGTACCCTCTCTTTTGGACCTTTTTCAGGACACCTTGGGGGCTCTAGTTTGGGTCAATGATGGGGCAGGTGGAGGTGAGGGAGGCGGGGAGGGGAGACTAAGGGATCGCTTCCGGTAGTGAGCTGAAGAGAGTTGCTTGCTTCAGAAAGTACAAGGGAGCCATGGAAGGCCTTGAACAGCAAAACGCTATGGTTAGGGCAAGGCGTGAGGGTTCGGAAGCTGGTGGCAGTGGCTATGCCCTTATTCGTTTATTGACTCACTCACAAAATGTTAAAGGCAGTTGGGCTTCTAAAGCTCATTCACTTACTCAACAAATAATGAGTAAGCGCCTTATCTTTGCCCAACCGGTGCTAGAGGCGGAGGATGCCATGCTGCTCTAACAATGGAGGCAAAAAAAATTTTTTTTTAAAAATGAGTAAACAGCAAGTTACGGGGTAGGGGGAGGGGAAGACTGTAAGTTACAACAGATGCAATAACAAGAAAAATGAAGGGCTAAAATAGAGCCTAACAGGGGGACTGATGTTGGCGAGGGTAGTGAGATATGACCTCTTGAAGGAGGTGATGTCTGGACAGAGACCCAAAGATAAGTTATGTGAGAGGGAAAGCTTTCTGGACAGAGGGAACAGCATATAGTTGGTCCTGAGGCAGGAATGAGTTTGGTGTGTTCAAGCAACTGGAAAACCAGGGTGATCCTGGAATATAGAGAGTGAGAGAGAAAGATGGGGCATCAGGCTAGAGGCATGGGCAGGGCTGGGAGTCCAAGCTCAGCACACATTTATTGAGCCCTCCCCACGTTCTGCTATTCTCAGTGCTTTTCACAGATTCACTCCCTCGATTCTCACAGCACCACTCTGACGGAAGGCTCATGTTGCAAATGAGGACACTGAGGCTCAGAGAGGTCAGGTTCTTGCCCAAAGTCACACAGCTCAACCCCAGCCCTCTGTGCCCAGAGCTTGCACCTTTACCTAGCACAGTGTGACCAGACAAGGTGGCCTCCTATTTTACGTCTTACAGAGATCACCTATGCAGCCTCCATGGAAAATTGATTGGAGGGGGGTACCCTGGAAGCCAGTGGCTAGTGAGGCTGAGGCCAAGGTGACAGCCGTGGAGGGGAGAATTAAAGACATTTGAGCCATTTCAGATATAGAATTGACAGGACTTCCTGACAGATTGAATGTGGGGCAGAAGGCCAGAGGGAAATAAAGGGTGACCCCTAACTTTCAGGTTTGACCAACTCGGAGTCAGTGGGATGTACTGCTGACTGGGCAGGGAAGGGTGTCTGCTCCAGTGTAGTGTGAGCGTGCCAGGTAAAATAACGATCCCTCAGCCCTCAATGGATTCCACAATGGATTCCACATCCCAGAATGCAGGACCATGGTGTAAAATCCTGGGATGAGGGTCTTTCTCCTGTCCCCTCTTTCCCCACCAGCCCAGCACCGACAGGACAGGCCCTCCACAAACAATTTATACATTAACTCATCATTCTGCCCATATTTATTGAGCTCAATAGATATTCCAGGCACAGAGAACTTACAAGTTCCTGCTTCCATGGAACTGACTGTCTGGTCAAGGAGACAGTTGGCAAATGCATAAACAAATAAACAGACAGTATGCCAGGCAGTGATAAGTGTCAGGAAGAGAAATTAAGCAGGGCAGGTCCCTCTATCACTGATCTCAGAACACTAGGGAAAGAACGGCAAGGGAGCATCTAGTTCAGGGCTCAGCAACCCACCTGCCCCGGGGGCCACATGCGCACCTCAGTTTTTTGTAAATACCGGAAACCAGTCCCTTCCAGTAGTTTACAGATTCTCTATGGGGGCTTTCAGCTACAAGGGCAGTCAAGCAGCTGCAAAAAGGATCCTGGGGTCCACAAGCCTAAAATATTTATCATCTGGCCCTTTACAGGAACAGTGTGCCAGCCTTGATCTTGTTCCTTAAATAAAGAAACGGAGCCCCAAGTCACCCAGCAATTTTGAAACCAAGTCAGAAACATAGCCCAGCTCTCCTGAATCGCAGACTGTTCTACCACGAAGGGGAAGCACAAAAAATGGAAACCTCATTTCTGTCCACCCTTCCACCTCCTTTTCCGTCAAACCTTCGCTGGGCTCCCTAACAAGGGCCAAGCTGGCCTCTGATTTTCATCCTTTTTGTTTCCCCTACGCACCCTCTGGCTGGAGCCTTAATAGGCAGTGACGTGGCTCAGAAACAGACAGAGGGAAAGGTCAGAAAGGCAGGCAGCCCCATAAATGCATAAACAAGGGATCCCGACCTCTAAGGGGTGAGAGCTGATTGGGGCCCCGTCACAGCTGATGCTCAGGCCAGCCTGTCCTTCCTCTTCTCCAGCCTGGCCATGTGGTCAGGACAAGGAAGAAGAGGCCTTCCAAGAAACTTTCCACCTCCCCGTACAGCCTTCATCTGACAGGGGCAGCTTCCGGCGCCTGCATCCCAGGGACAGTGGTGGGCGTACCAGGCGCGGGAGCATGTGGGAAAAGAGGAAGTGGCCTGGGGGTGCTCTAGCTGCTCTCTGCAGAAGGAAACGCAGGAGAACCACCAAGAAGAGGGAGTTCTCAGTGGACCCAGCCGACACTTCCTCACCCAACATGCTGTGTCCCCTGTGGGGGGCTGTTTTTCTTTGGAGGTCCACGTGGGCCAAAAACCATGAAACCGCATCTGGTACAGGCCTTGGGTGCACGCGGGCGTGTGCACACACGCACACACACACACATGCATGTTCACGCACACACACACACAGAGAACACCCCCAAGATACCAGCAAGGGCCCTTCCACCCCCCACTGCTCCCAGACAATGATGCCTGTAACAAAGGCGCCAGGCACAGACTCCAATTTGGTTCTGCTCTCTGGGTACCAGTGATGATCAATCACGTTAAGGAGACACTTGAGCACTTAAGGCTCAGGCCATGTTCTAATTTGTCGAGGAAATCGCCTCTGGATTCTAAGGACGAGTGTGGGAGGAAATAAAATCGAAGGCAGAGGGGGAGCGATCGATAGCCCAGGAGGACCGGGGAGCGAGGCACGGGTGGGGGATTCGGCCATGAGCACACGGGGAGAAAATAAAAAGAGAATTCGAGAAGTCTGAGGCCACCACAAGCATGACTGACAGCGTTTCAAGTAGGGCTTTTTCTTTCCCTCTGCAGGAGGCAACCAGAGCTAAAGCCAGAAGAAAAGGCCATCACAGGTGTATTTATTAGGAGTGGCAGGCTGGCTGGGTCTGCATTTAGAACCAGAGGGTGGACAAGGGAATTAAAAAAAAAGGCTTCCTTTTGGTTCTAATTTTAAAAAATGATTTAGAATAGCCATCCACACTAGCCCAAGGCACTGGGCAGCTAGGGGGATGGTGGGGGGGGGGGCGGCACTCACCCACACCCTGTACAAGAAGCCAGTCAGCAGCTCCATTCCATCCTGCCTGACCCCTAGACTAACCCACCATCTCCTTTTCTGGGACAACAGGGCTCAGCCAAAAGCCTGCCTTAATATGTTGGCATGTGTTGGGGGAAGGGTGTTTCCCTCAGCACCATTCTTTGGAAAAGTATGTGGCCAAATGGGGTCTGTGCATCTTTTCCATTTGGAAAGATCTGAGTTACACTAGGTGAGTCATGAGCCTTCGACATGCAGAATGGTGCACACAGTTCAAGGGACAGCATGTGGTGGGAGGAAGCAGCTCCCAGATACCCGGCCCCCTGCCAGCTGGCCACATCAAGGCCACCTGGCAACAATGCCCAGGCCCACCCTGGCAGAAGGAGCCAGCAGGGCAGGGTCTGAGAATCTGGGTATTTGCCAAGTGCCCCTGGAAAGTATGATGCCAATTCAGATACCACTGGGCTGGTTGCACCCTCCACCTCTCTTGTCTTTGTAGCCCTGTGGCACCAGCAAGTTACTTATTGCCTCCACTTTCCCACTCTGTAGAATGAGGGGAAAATGCAGCCTTGTGGCTGGCTGTGAGGTGAGACGCAAACAGGTGGAGCGGGGTTTTTCAAATCACAGGTTGCAACGCACTAAAGGATATGAAATCCACTGAATGGGTTAGCCCCTGAGCCGTATTTCATTTGATCTTTGGCTGCCTTCTGTCCTATTCCTAAAGATAAGCTGTCTGCATGCTTTTCTGGGACCCCCGCCCCGTCCGTGCACCTGAGCCCATGCCTCAGTCTGCTCATGGCACTCACTCAGCTGTGCATCCTCCTCTTCCTCAGCACCTGTTTCTCCCTCTCTACTGGACCACTCACGTGAGCACACAAATTGGCTGCCATTTCTCCTTTATTAACAACAAAGCCAAACCAGAAAATTGGTACTCTTCTTGACCACCATTCCTCTGTAACTCTTGCCTCCTTTATCTAGAATGAGAGTTTTAAAGCAAAACTCCTGGGGACAGTTCTCCAGGCTTGCTGTCTCCGATGTCCCTCCCCCATCCTCTCGCTCACAGCCTCAGGCCCAGCTTCTGCTCCCTCCTCCACAGCACTGCTCCCCACAACCATGAATGTATGTGGCCAAATGGGGTCTGTGCATCTCGGATGGACCTCCATGAGTTTAAAGGCAGACTCTCCATCCTCAGTCTGGTGGCTTATAAGCCACTTAGATGATCAGCATCGATGATCGCATGCTTCTCCTTGAAAACTACAATCAGAAAGGTTTTTAAAGCGTGGATGCTGCTCCATGAAACTGTTGCTTCCATGATGGACAAGCAGGTCTCGTGCATTTCATCTAGGTGAGATGTGCACTGTGGTCAAAAGAAGTCTGAAAACATTTGAAAACACTGACGTGGAGCATAGGGCTCAGAGCGTGGAAAACATGGCTGCAGGCGGCCTGGTGTGAGTCCAGTTGTCACTGACTTTGTGCCTGAGAACAAACTACTTACGTTTTTTTGAGCCATGGTTTCCTGCTCTGTAAAATGGGTATAACAATACCTACCCCTTAGGGCTTAGGAAGGACTAAAAGAGACCATGAAAATAAAGCCCCTGGCACACAGAAGGGTGCTTAATGAATACTGGGGCATGAATGCTCACACCAGAGCCCATAGCACAGGGGCTGGCACAGGGTAAAGGCCGTGAATGTTATTAGGATTCAGCAGTCTTCGTACAGCAGCTACCACGGAGGAGGTGAATATCAGGACTTCTCTCGTAGAGACCTCTGGTATGCTTTGTAAATGCTGCCAGAGGGTCTGTGTGCACAGAGACCCAGGGGCCACACAGCAGGTGACGACGCTGCTAGGACAGGAGCTGAATGAAGTCCTGTTGCCATCTGGGCTCCCCCCAGGTACCCTGCAGTCCCAGGAGATAGACAGACCCAGCTTTCTCCCGGGCTTTCAGACGTGAAGGACTCACTGCTCTTAAAACTCCTGGAGGAGGTCACACTCCCTGATGGAGCACGGAGAGGGGACTGTCTGGTCCTCACGGCGACAGCAGCACAGAGGAGTGGAGGCCAGGCGCCTCCCTGACGGGTTTTCCTCCCCTCCATGTTCATGGTTTCACTTTCTCTTGCTTGTGCCACCCCAGGTGCCAGGACTTTCATCTCAGGGTCCAGGTGGCCCACCTGCTCCTTTTCCAGGAGCCTGGGAAATGGGGAGGAAGAGGAAGGTGCCTTTTAGACCCCCCAGCTCATTTACCCAGAGGAAGGGCCAAAGCCTCTTTGCAGGGCCAACGCTGACTGGCAGGGGACCGTGGGCAGTGAGGGACAGCACGGCCACAGTGAGGAATTCACCAAGCCTGAAGCATTTAGTTTAGACAAGCACCAGACCCTCCATCCACTCTCATGTGTAAGGGTCCCAGGAAGGAGCCCCCACTCTCTGAAGTAAACTAGGCCAAGGAAAACCATTCCTTGGACTTCCAACAGGGAGACTGCTCTAATTCTCCAAGGAGGAAATACCCGCCCCCCTCCCCTGCCAGCTTTGACAACCTGCGCTGCAGGAAGTTCTTCCAGAGGGCTCACCTATGTCCCTCATGATACAGCCAAAGCCCCTTCAAAGGGCGCTGTGGTGGAAGCAGAGGACAGCTGCTCATTAACCCCCAGTATAACCTTGGATCATGTGGCTGCATATGGCCTCACCTGGAGAGCTTAAGAATGCTTCTTCCAAGGCCCCCCCTTAGAATGCAACAGAATTGGGTGTGTGGTGCGGTGGGCAGGCTTTAAAAGATCCCCAGGGGAGAGGCCAGAGAGCATGCTGGTTACCACCTGTTAGCAGGTGACCTTGGGTCAGTGACCTAAAGTTTGTGAGCCTCAGTTTCTCCATCTAGAAACTGGGGATGATAGTATCTAGCTCCCCAGGTCGTCCTGCAGATGAAGACGGCAGGTCCACTGGTGGGTGGGCACAGGCTGCATTGCAGGGACTTCATAAAGTCGGCGTGTCCCTGCCAAAGCCTCCGATAATCTGCCCTCCAGTTTCCTCTTCTCCAAACTAGCCCATCCTGATTCCTTTTAAATATTCTGCCCTAAATCGGGATGTCTGCTCTTAGTTGTAAGACCAGAAACCAAGTCGTGCTATCTTGCTTCTTTGGGGGGGGGGGCTGAGGGATTGGGCCAAGACCAAGGCGCTGTAAATGAGGGGTGCCCAGGCCCCTACTGCTGAACTAGGTCAACCTGGGTCTCGGCCCTCCTGTAGGAACCCCTCTTCACGTATGCCAGCCCACCTGCAATCTCACAACTCCTGTGGTGGTGGCCACTGTGACCCACCCCCACATCTGCTGCTGCTCCCTGGCAGAGCCATGCCACACATTTCCTGGGTTGGGGTGACGGGGCTTTCCTTCTCAGCCACACAGTAACTAATGCAAGGAGCATTTATTGTGTGCTTCCATGTGCTGTGCACTGTGCCAGCTACTCTGGGGCACAGGGAGGTACAGTAAGGAGCTGTATTCACTACCCCCAAGGAGCTAACAGTTAGTGGGAGGCGTCCTCATGTGTGAAACAGGAATCATCATCCGTGGATAGTAACAGTTCCTGCCTCACGGGGGGTACTGCAGGCTTAATGAGCGAATGCGGACAAGGTGCTGAGGGCAGTGACTCCCCCACAATAAGCGCTCAATACCATGGCTTGTATGGTGAGCACCTGATGGGGAAGTCCAGTGGGCTCTGGGGACTCAGGCCCCACTGACCTTAACTCAGAGGGGTGGCAGCAGGGGACATTCCCTTGGGTAAGAGAGGGATCTGCCTCCTGCCCTGGGCCTGGGCTGTTGGACCCACTCTGGTCATGGGGTGGATGGGACAACAGTAGATTGCCAAGCCTGGGTCCTGGCCCTGCTGACACCGAGTCGGGCTATGGGTTCCACCCATGATCCGGTCATGGCCCGCAGACCCCTCAGAGAGGAGCCCTGGGCAGGCCAACGCGCACAGGAAGAACATGCTGGGAGGGGACCATGGAAGCCTCAGGACAGGGACTGCCCTTCTCTCTGGGGCAGAAGGGAGGCATGCCAGCTTCCAGTCCCTAGCCCAGGGGTGGCCTGTACAGGCCTGCAGGAGAGGCCAAGGGGAGGCCCAGGAGACCCGACAGGATCAGGGATAGCTTACAAACCCCAGGGCCAAGGGAGGACCCGGGGGGGTGGAGGCAGGGAGTAGGGATGCTGACAGCTTGGAAACTGGGTCCAGCATCCAGAGGTGGAGCCAAGACACCTGGGCTTCCAGGGTGGAGAAGGAGGCCAGACCAAAGGCAGGCTCTCCATAGGACAAAAGCGTTTGGCAGAGTCAGGGTGTGAGGTGGCCCCTGTCTCCAGGAGAGTTTGCCCTACACCACTTTCTAAGACCAATTTTTGTCATCATCTATCCACCTGAATTCTCTACGGCCCTTCCTAGCTATATGATTTGGGGCAGCTTACTGAACCTCTCTGCATTTTGGCTTTTGCCTGAACAAACAGGGTTAATGAGAGACAATGTGTTTAGCACCTCTGCCAGCATAGTGGGCCCTCAGGCGGGCTCAGAAGATGGCCGCCATCCCGGCTCCTGTCACACCATCTTTTCATATCAATTTTTCCTTGTTTTTGCTCTAGTATTTTTGGCTCTGGGTCCACTGGCCTGTGGTGGGTTCATTCAAAGTTCTTATTCCAGAAAGCAGAGACAAGGGGGCACATGAACAGGATGCTTTCTAAGCCATCCCCCAGACTGTTCCAGGCAGAGGGAAATGAGCTTAGGATGGCAGGTGACCTTGAAAGTGACACCATTGGCGGGGGGGAATCTATGCAAACGTTCCTACTGAGTCAAACTCCCCAGCCAATGATATCCATCCCTGGGAAGTATTAAAAGGAAAGTACAGGTAAAAACAACATCTAAACCCACAGCTAACTGAGTTGCAGGTGGTGGCTGGAGACAAACCCATTTGATTCTTCCCCTCCTTACCCCAAAGTGGCCCTCAGGTGACAGAACAGACCAGCCACCTCTCGCAGGGAAATCAGGAAGAGAGAGGAAAAGAATTGGGGAGGTGGGTGGCAGGAATGGGGAATTAGGCAAAGAAAAATGGCCCACAAAATGCAGAAACGCCCCAGCATGCTTGCTTCCCAAACCTGGCCCATGAATCGAGGGGTGACAGGTCTCTCATCTCTGATGCCAAGAGCCAGAAGCTCCAGGCAGCCGCAGGTACTACATCTGCACCTGCCAGCACTTGGAAAGAGGCAATAAAGCATCGTAGCAGGGCCTGGAATGCTAAGTGCCTGCAGCTGGGAAGGGACCGCCTTGCAGCGAGAGCAGCTCACGGCAGAGGTCCACTGTGCAGCGGATGTCCACTGTGCGAGGGCCGGGCTGGCTCCCACGGACTCACCTGTACTTCCTCTCCTGCCCTGGGCAGCCTGCTCCCAGGGACGGGGTGGAGGGAAAGGACAGGTGCACCCGTAATCTAATCCTGGGGGCTGCCCTAGGCTGGGGGCGGCTCAGACAGTCAGGGCCCTTCTCGAGGAAACCCCTGCAGGCTGGGTGATTTACCGAGGCCAACAGAAAACTGGGAAGGCTGAGTCACTGGTCAATAAAAGTGGATCATAAGACACCTGGCTAAGCCAAGCGTCTGGAAATACACCAGGGCTGCATCCTCAAAACGATAATAACAATAATAAGTTTATACAACACTTACTGCACTAGTGCCAGCCCCTGTTCTAAGGGCTTTGTGTACAGAGTAATTTACTTAATCTTCACAACAATCCTAAGAAGTTGCCGGTAGAATTGGCCTCCTGTTACATACCAGGAAGACAAGGCAGCACAGAGGCTAGAGAGCTAAGAGCTAACAGGCAGGGCTGGAACCCACGCAGCCTGTTTCCAGAAGCCAGGCCCTCCCCAGTGTTTCTCCAACTCTGTTGTGCCTGTCAGTCACCTGGGGGGAGTGGGGGCATGTCAGCATGCAGCTCCTGACTCAGCTGGTCTGGGGTGGGGCCTGAGACTCTGCACCACTAATAAGCTCCCTGGTGATACCTGGTCCAGGGACCATACCTGGAGTAGGAGGCTCTAAACTACTGTTCCCATGACACCTCTTCTGCTGCAGAAACAGGTTTATACCGCACTGCTCTGGCCCCTGCAGGCCGCTAGGAATTCCTCATTAACGGAAACAGGCCCTCACAGGTGTCAGAATGAAGGGGCCCTAATTCAATCAGAATCTCTTGGGTGAGGCCCAGATGGGAGTGATGTGTAGCCCTGGTAGAGTCCCAGGAGCAGACAATAGGGACACTTCAGTCAGTGTGTCAGATTAATGCCTACAAAACTGGGGACAGTTCCTGGGGGTTAGGTCAAGAATTTCAAAGGTGCTTTCAGAAAAGGGTGGTGAGCCACCTTCTGGGCCAGTTGAGGGGTATGGCTAAGGTCTGTTTGGATACCTGCTTCTTGTCCCCTGGGGCATGCCTGGAGGAGAGGGACAGCTAGCAACCCCACAGCCCGGCATGCCTTCAGAGAGTCCCCGCTTCCCCATCCATAAGCTTTCAAGAGAGAGCAGACACTGGCCTAGGTGAGCTTTGGAAAGAGGCTCCCAACAAAGAGTGACCAAGCCTGAGTTCTCCTTCTGACTAGGCCTGGACCTTGGCCCCCCATTCTATCTTCTGTCCGTCCAGCCCAGTCTTAGCAAGAATCCTGCTGAGTCAGCTTATTGAGAATTTCCCCCCCTACCCCCGCCGACATCTGATCTCCCTCCGGATCTGATGAAGCTCCTCATCCCCCACCTCGGCGGGTATATCCTTGGCCTTCCTGTAGCAAGACTCCCTCTACCCTTGGTGGCTCCTCTTGGTAATTTTCCATCCACCCACCCGCCTCCTCACTCTGCTCCCTGGCTATGAATCCCCACTTGTTCTTCAGTAACTTGGGGTTGAGCTCCATCTCTCTCCCTCATTACAGCCCTCTATAGTAAAGCCTTCCTTACCATTTTAACAAGTAGCATAATAGGTTTTTTTTCTTTAACACTACCCCCACTCAAGGGAAAAGTCACCCCACAAAGTCAGCAGCCCTGGGTGGCAGGAGGGGACCTGGTGCCACTGCCAACCAAACACAATTTGGACTCCTCACCTTGCCATTCAAGGCCTGGACAATGAATTCAACGCCTGGGCAGTGATCTCAAGCCTTATTTCTCTCTTGTGTGCACCCCACATATGGCAAAATAAGATGCTTTCCTGTTCCTCAGACACACCTGAACTCCCTCCCATCCTGCCTTTGCCGGGGGGTTTTTCTTCCATCTGGAATGTCTCCTCCCCATTTTTTCAATCCACCCGCTCTGAGTCACAGCACTCTCTCCCTTGGTGATAAGACTACTTATCCCTGGAGTCTTCATTTCCCTCTGTCTCCCATAACTACACAACCACCCATTTTAGCTGGGTACATGGCTCTCTGGGATAAAGACTACATTTCAAGACTACATTTCCCAGCCTCCTTTGCAGCTCACATGGTCACATGACTTGAGTTCTGACCAGTGCAAAGTGAACAACAAGCAATGTGTGTCACTTCCAGGAATATTCTTATGCCTCTTCTTCACCTCTTCCTAAAAATGTAATTGCTGGAGCTCCAACAGCCACCTTGGACTGTGAAGTGAGCTTGAACACAGAAGCTATAGATAGTGAAACAACAAGGTTCCTGACAAAATGGAACATCAACCCAAAGTTGGGCGGACCCCTCTAGGCTTGAACATGAGAGAAAAATTATTTTCTAGCTTGGCTTAGCCACTGGTCTTCTGGAATTTTCAGTAACTCACAGCTGAACTTAATGTTATTAGATCTTTCAAGCCCCTGGAGGCATGGGCTCTGGATTCTTGGGTTGACTCTACTACATTGCAGAGAATTATCATTTGCATCTTCTTCCCAAGTCAAATGGTAAGTAACCTGAAGGCTGGGATCCTGTCTGATCCGTTTCCATCTTCCTTTGCCACATGAAGCATAAGGCCTCATGCACAACAGAAAGCATGTCTTAGGACTAAACTAGGAATTCTATTATACTCCACACAGCTGCCTGATCCGCATCCATATCCTTAGCATGCTGCAAACCTTCCTGGAATGGTGCGCCCAAGTAAAGCTGCCTTTCGCCCCATCCAGGCCACCTCCCAGGAGGAACACGCCCTTACCAGGATGTCTGAGTCCTCAGGTTCCTCCCCTGGGGCCGGGCTGGTGCAGTTACGGAGTTTGAATGTCCAGTACTCCTTCGCAGTGACAAAGAAATTCCACGGCAGTAGGCCGCCAATGCCCAGGCTGAAGAAGATGATGTAGGTGCCATTGAAGCGGTCGTCGGGCCTCTGCAGGCTGGGTCGTGGGTGGTCCAGCAGCTTCTCAAGTAGCGCGTCCTGGTCAGCTCGGAGAGAGCTGCTTGCAGTTCTGTAGGTAGAGTTTGAACTGTGATGGAAGTCATCCTCTGAGACAATGGCCACTGTTAGAAGGGAGAGAGAAACAGGGCAGGTGATCGGAAGCTGCAGCTGAGCACAGCTGGGGACTTCACCATCCTACAAAGCTGACTATACCCCCACCGTGGGGTGTGCCGAGTCACCAAAGCTTGCATGGTTAGACAGTTTAGGGTTTAAGGGTCAGAGAGAAAGGCAAGGTGTCAGAACTGTAAGTGACCCCCACCCCCGCCACTAATTAGGGCAACACAGGTAGTAAACAAGTGTGTGGTTGGCTGGGAGTAAGGAATGCAATATAGCGGGGCCTGTGGCAATCAATCCAGAAGGGCGAACCTTGTGTTAAGGCATTCACATTTCTAGGCAGCCATAACAACAGGAATGAGAACCCCAGACAGGCAAAGAATGCTCTCTCAGCTATTCAACTTTATGTGAGGAAAGGAAGGAGCAGGAATGTGTGTAGAACATGCTTCTATTTGTGCAAAAAAATCCGGAATGGGGTGGCTGGGGAGAATACTCACACATATGTACTTGTACGTATATCCTCTGGAAGGATACACAAGAAATTTCCAACAGTAGTTGCCTCTGAGGAGGGGGCTGGGGACAGGGAGGGAGGGGACCTCACCGCATACTCTTTCGTGCCTTTTGAATTTTGAATTATATGAATGTATTACTTGTTAAAAAAATAAAATTATAAATAACAATAAAGGTATTCAAATTAAGTGACAAAAACAAAACAAAACAAAACAAAAATCCAGGGTGTCTAGGGCAGCCTCCCGAAGCCAGTGTTTGAGACATCTAATAGTCGACTCCTTCATTTCATCTGTGGGGAATGGAAGGTCACAAGCAAGGGAAATGGCCAAGTCTGGGTTTTCTGTTCTGCTTTGGCCCCCACCTCTGTTCCTCACATCCCACTAGGAGATAGCCACTCCCAATCTGTGGTAGCTCCTAAGACAAAGGGAAGATTCTAGGTTGCCAATAACTATTGCCTACATGGCCCTGGGCAAGTCACCATGGATCTGAGCCTCAATTTCCCCATCTGCAAACCTAGGGGAGCCTTTTTATAATGGTTATTTAACTATAACTGACTAGCAATGCCTGGCGCATGGTAGCAGCTGTTGCACAAACATCAGGATCTTCCCTGCCATCCTAGGCTTATCACCTGGCTGGTTGGCTGGCTGGCTGGCTGGCTGGCTGCTGGATTTGGCTGCAAGATAGAGTATGCCTACTTCTACGCTCTATATAGCACCTAGGAGGTAGCAGCAGCTTGATAAATGGAAAACACTTTCATAAAGCTGAGGGTGGGACACTCTAGTCCCTTCTGCAGTAGCTTCTTCGTTACCCAATAAATCAATAAATAAATGCGTCTCGGTTCACATCGGAGGCTGAGCCTTCACTCAGAGCATCAAACCAGGCAGCATGGACCTTTGTTCCCTGGAGAGCTGGGAACACCCTGTCACATAGGCACAGAACTTTATCAGCTATTTCAGGAGAGCCTTGCAACACTCCTTAGAATTCGGCAGGACAGGAATTATTGCCTCTTGTTTTTTTTTCAGATGCAGAGAATGAGGCCTTCAAGGCACTTGATTTGCCCACATTCAAAGATTTGCCCAACATTCAAAGTTAGAATTCCCAATAGTTAAAATAAAATCCAGTGCTCATACAGGCCAAGGTCTGTGTCTATCTAGCACTTGAGCCTGACGACAGCCTCATATGGTGGGTACTCCCACCCTAGGACCTATTTCACAGATGAAGGGTGAGGCTCAAACAGATGGAGTGATTTGCCCAAGGTAACACAACTACCAAATGGCAAAAGTGAGGTTACACAGCCCAGCAGTCTGAAGCCCACCGGAACTCCTTGGCCTCCTTGGGAGGAGGCTGTGTGGCGATGCGAACCCGTGTCCGCCAGCTCCAAGTACAGACAGACCTCCTACCGGAAGGCTTGACAGCCACGGAACTGTGAGGGAAGGCAGTGCTGCAGGGCACCCTCATCAATGTCTGCTGCATGGACTCTGTGAGGCCAGAATATTCTCCCCGACTGAGAAGGCACCTACCCTGGAGCAGGCAGGCAAGAGGCTGCCGGCTGCCGGCATTCGAGTCAGCAAATCTATTTTAAACTCCCCTGTTTGAACGGAGCCCTTTCCCAGTCTTGATCCAAAGGGCACCCGACACTAACAAACTAACCAGAGGGCATGGGTGTAGGCATGCACACACGCACGCACACACACACACACGATTTCTAAATTAGTATTTAAAAATATAAAAATGATGACCCATGTAAGACAATAGACAAAGGGCAAGTAGTTCTTTCCTGATGGTCCAGCTGCAGGGGTGGGTGCAGGGGCCAACAGCTGGAACATCGGGCCCACACTTGGCCAGGGACCATTCTCAGCTCCAGGGGTTTATTTGTCCAGGACCATTCAGCCTTGACCGAGCCTCTGAAGACGCCAGGAGTTTCTCTAACCCCGGTCACAGGCCAGGGCACTGGAGTGAGCCAAGTCTCATTACTCTTTATAAAAGCTAGCTGTTGGCTTTTAGATTGAAAAGGGAAGGAAGGGACTTGGCATCCCCCAGGATGGGCTGGCTTTGGCCAGGTGTGTTTATCAAGCACCCACAGGGGCTGGCCGACCTCAGTCCTGCTCCCTTTCTGAGTGACCTGGGGCAAGGGGCGGCCCCTACACAAAGAAGCAGAAGCTTAGGGGGCCTGGGGCCACTGCGGACCGCCATCTGGAAACTGGGTGCTGGTTCCGAAGAGGTTTCTGACTCTGGCTGAATGAGTTTCCCTTCTGCGCCCTGATTTCCTCATCTGTGAAATGGGAGTAGATGGACCTGTGAAGCTAACCAACGGGAAAGCATTGCTGGGGAACATAGGGCGCCACCCAGAAGGCTTGGCAGAATCTGCCCTGGGCTGGTAGACACTCCCACTTCCAGCCTGGGGCTCTCCAACGTGGGCCAAGAGTCAGCCCAATACTTTGAGCTGGATACTTCGAGCTGACTTGTTTATACCCAGGCCCCCCACCTCCAGGCGGTGAGGTCCAGTCTCAGGAAATCCACAGGAAGGAGGAGGGGAGAGATAATGGGGCAGAAAGAGGATGGCGACCCCGATAGAGGGAAAGTGAGAGGAGAGTGGAGGGCGAAGGAGGAGAGCAGAGAGGAAGCGGAGGGTCCCCGGCAAGGGGGCCAGCGCGGGAGGTGCCCAGCGGGAGGGCGCCGGGAGGGCGCTGCGGTCGGTCCTGAGCTCCGTGGAGCAGTCCCTAGGAGGGATCATGGGCGGAAGCCCCCGAACACGGGAGCTCAGGGGGCCCCCGGGAGCCAGGCCCGCGCCCGGCCTCCGGCCAGCACTTACTGTCGCCACCACGCCGACTCCGCCGCTGCCTCCCCGGCCGCCAGGGCCACTGCGACTCGGGGCTCAGCTGGGCCTCAGGCCCGGCTCCGCCTCCAGGCCCCGCCCCGGCCGTCCACGCCGTTGCTTTCGTGTTTGCAAACTCTTCTTTCACCGCCTCCCAGCGCTCCAGCGCCCGCGCAGAGACTACTGTACGCGCCCATTTCACAGGTGGAGAAAATGAGCTGCCCGCCGCTGAGTGGGCTGCCCCCACGGACCGTGAAGCGCGCGGTGAGGCCGCGTCTCAGGGCCGTTGCAGCGTGCCCCTTCTCCACCTTGCAGTCGGACCCCATCGTCTCATCCCTCCCCCTTTGGCTCCCGGAGTCCTCCGCCTGGCCTTCCCCCCACACTCCTGCAGAGGGCTCCCTCCAATTGCAGCCGCCACCCCGCCACCTGCTCCTCTCTGATCCTGGTGCTGTTGCCCCATCCAGTGCCACTTCAGGGATCCCTCCTGTCCCCGAGCCAGAGCTGGTCCCAGCCACCCAGTTTTGGCTCATACTGTCAGGCTTTCTGTGTGCCAGGCCAGTGCCATGACGCTTTTTCCTTGTCGCTGCTCATTGTCTGGCTGAGGCAGGGGGGTAACCAGGCTGCTGTGCTGTCCTCAGACCCGCCCCACCCCACCAGGCTCCTGCACCAGCCGCCGGATATTGCTGCCTGGATTACAGGCCAAGGGGGCCGCTTTTATCCAACCCTCTCAGCTGTGCCTTCACTCCCACTGTCTCATTAACCACCACATGCCCTGAGATTCAGGAGTAGCTTTACACTCAAAGCTGGGCTTAGGGAAAGCCAAGATAGGGCTGGGATGGAATGCCTACCCTCACTTTGGCCCCTACATCCTTGTTAGTCCTATTTTACAGGGCACAAATCCAAGGCCCAAGGTCACACAGTAGTGGAGCCTTTAGAGTCACACCTGGTGTCACCCATTTTCTGTTCCAGCACATGGCCCCTCCTAAGGGCTTGCAGGTGGGTGGGAGGTGGGGTGGAGAGAGAAGGGCTTCTTACGAGTGGTGACCTTGGAGCCAAATCTTTAGGACACATGTGGCCCATTGAGAAGAGTAGGGAGGATGCTCCAGGAAGAGCACAGGGCTGAAGCAAAAGCAGAGACGAGAGCAGTGATATGTCCTTGGTGAGGCCGTGAGAAAGGCTGGGCCCAGCTCGGGATGGCCTCTGAGAGCCAGAATGGGTGTGTGGACATCACCCTGCAGGCGACAGGGCTCCGAAAGGATATTCAGTTGAGGAGAAGAGGCCCCACTCGGGTTTTAGAAAGATGATAATAGTGACCACCGGCAGAGCTGTGGACTAGAGGCTGGGGCCACTTGGCTGCAGGATCTGACTGACTTGTCCAGCCAAAGAAAACAGACCCACATTTGCCAAATTTTCATCTTCCGTCTTACTCCTTTTAGACTTTAAACCACCCTGGATCCCAGTCCAGCCTCCCTAATCAGGGTCAATGCAGTTTGCAACACCGTAGCTCAGAACACCTGGACCTTACTTGGGAACTGGGAAAGGGGGTGGGCAGGAGAAGGGAGCTGTGAGGAGTCAGG
This sequence comes from Aselliscus stoliczkanus, assembly GCA_033961575.1. NCBI lineage: Eukaryota > Metazoa > Chordata > Mammalia > Chiroptera > Hipposideridae > Aselliscus > Aselliscus stoliczkanus. Next base: position 135,635,436 of record CM066729.1, read on the forward strand.
ACCCTATTTTGGAAGATTTGGGGCCACCGTGTGGTTGCTGGGGGAAAGGCAGAAATCTTGTCGAATCTACATTTGCCCAGCAAGCTTGCTGTTTCTGGTTAGGTTATGTGACATACAGGTCCTACATATGTATGTCACAGAGTTCCCCAAGATGCACCTATTCACACTTCATATATGGCCAAGAAAATGGCCACTGTCCACAGCGAAATGACAAGCATCCAAAGGGAGGCTTGGAGCTGGGGATTGTGGCAGGGGCTGAAGACTTTCCCCAGATGCTGTCTCTGACTGGTATGGAGAGGCGGGAGGTCCCTTCTTGCTGCAGGCAGGTCTAGGAAGATGCCAGTGCCCCCATCCTGGACCCATGTTAGCTTCCTACTGGAATACCACATGCCTCCTCCAGAGTTCAGGGAAGTCAGACAAGGTCTAGAGGTGGAGTAGGGCCCACCCCCAGGCTGAATTTGGCCTTCCGCGTCTGGGCAGATGTTTTCAGAGGACCCAGAACCTGGCTTGGAAACTATTGCCAAAGTTGGCGATTCCAGTCTTTATATCCCGCCCTCAGCCTGCCGCAGGTAAGGACAACAGAGGTATCCCCAGTAAGGAAGCAAGAAGCTTTCTGACCCCTGGGGTCCCCACCCAGTTGACCAGTTCAGAGCAGGGACCTGGAGGACTTTCCAGGGCCTGATGTTCTGTGACTGTAGATGGCATGGCCTTGCAGGTGCTATCCCAGGGCTCAGCCATGCCATAGTGCCCTTGGAGGCCGTGCCCTGGGTAGTGTGGACAGGTTTTCAGAGTACTCCTGCACCCCGCCCTCCCTTGAGCTGGCAGAAAGATCCCCAGCACAGGAGAGGAAAGGGCTTAAAGTCCCCTTTGTGAATCCTGGCTTTAGACTTGTGAGCTAAGGGATAGTGGTGGAACTACTAAACCTCTCTGAAACCCATGGCCCAAGTGGGGCCATTGGGAGCATTAAATGAGCCCAAAGACACCATGTCCTCACTGCAAATTTCCTTCACGTCCAAGGAAGAGCCCCTCACCCCAAATGTGGTAAAGAGTTTATTTTGGAGAGTACTTCAGGCCTTTATTTTAGCCTTCATTACATCTGAAAAAAAAAATCCTCTAATATTAAAAGCATTTTCATGAACATTCTCTCATTTTATCCCCACAACCCAGTGAAATGCGACTGTTGTCCCCATTTTACAGATGAAGAAGTTGCAGCCAAAGAGGTACAGGGCACACAGCTGGCAGTGATAGAGTGGCAGGCTCCAGAGCCAAGCCTCTTTCATACCAAGCAGGTGGTAAGGCTGAGGAGGGAAGGAATAGAGAGCATGAGTGACAAAAGTCCTTGGGTCCAGTGAGGGCAGTGCATCCAGGGCTGTTCCTGGTCCAGCCCCCGCACATCATAATCCCATCTCTTTGGTGCTTCCGCGCTTTGTTACCTGACTGCATTTCTCCATGCAAATTCCTGAGTGGTATTCAGTCATTTTAATCTTTGTCTTTGGAGATGTGTGTGTGTGTTTGTGAATAAGGGTGACTGTTTCAGGACACCTGCTGAGACAATCCGGAGCCCCCCCTCCAGTGCTCCCAGACAGGGAGGCTTTCTCCAAATAGAAGAGGAGTCAGCCAACTTGGAGGGTTAGCTGGTTTCTAGAGCTGGGTCTCAGAAGGGACTTGGGATGGCCTCCATCATGAAGACAGAAAGATGTGGGAGGAAACAATTTGCTAATGCATCCTCCAAGCTCCTTCCCAGCCAGTGTGGGCTCTTCTCCTCCCACATCTAGACAGATGGTGGCAGCAGTGTCTAGCTTGGGGACAAAATGAGCCCGGTTGCTTTGGGCAAGTTCAGCTTCCCAGGGAATGTTCAAGGCTTTGGGGAATCAGGGAAGGAGCACAAGAGTGGGGGTCTGTAGTGACGAGCAGGGAAAAGGAGAACACACGCTAAAGAGGACCCAATTTCTTCAGCAGCATACAATAGCAAACGAGAAAGGCAATTAAAAGAGCGTGCAATGACAGAAGGTAGAAGGCAGTTAAGACTAAACTAGACACATTAATAACAATGTTATGCCAAAGAAGCTCACCAAACTGTGGGAAGACAACACCGGAGAGGTTGCGAACCAAAAGACCTGGCCAGGACCATGGCTGGAAAATTGGGGCATTGTCACCCAATGCTGCAAGCTGCATGCAAGTTCCTCCCAATACAATGCCAATTGAGGTCTGTCTTATATAGCTCTTCAGATGCACGTTAGAGCCAAGTTTCTTGTTCCTGCCTCCCCCTCCTTGAACGGCCAGTTCTGCGAGGGTTCCGCAGTTAACGTGATAAGAATATTGCTTACCTGGCTGAAGGGCCAGTTAATCTGGACAAACAGCCTGCTGTTTCCACTTGGGGCCATTGCCTCAAGGCCCTTTAAGGCTTGGCAATGTGCCTGTTACGTCAATAACTTCACCTCATATCTCTTCTGCCAGGGACAAGATGAGGGAGGAACAGACTAAAAAGAAACAGTGGAGGGCCGGCCAAGTGGCTCAGTTGGTTAAGAACAAGAGTTCTGAGTAACAGGGTTGCCGGTTCGATTCCCACATGGGACAAGTGAGTTGCGCCTGAGCTGAGCTGTTTCTTGAGAAAGAAACAACGGAATCACATCAGCCGATGAAGGTGAGTTTTCCTGACCTAACACCTTCCCCACAGGGTCAGATGGGCTCTGATTCTGGCCCCACCCCTAACTAGCTGAGTGACCTTGAGCAAGTCTCTTCCCCCCACCCAAGTGCACTTCAGTGAAGTAAAAAACATATTGTATGTCAACTATAACTTTATATATATATATATATATATATATATATATATATATATATATATTCACAGGATGCGGAGTATAACGTGAAGAGTGGAATCGTAACAAATGTGTATGATATGGGGGGGCAGGTGATTGAGGGAGGAGAGTTGTTACTTCGTGAGGGGTGAAAAGTATAAGTACTATATTGTTTTGTACACCTGAAACTAAAAAAAAAAAATTTCCCCTGACACATTATCAGAAAAGAGGGACTGGGGTCAAGAAGGGGAGATAGAGAGGAGACAGAGATACAGGTGTTTTGACAAGACTGACTTGAGCGGAGACTGATTCCAGGACCAGGGAGGGGATGGGAGTCGCGGGGCTAGTGTGGACGGGCCCAGGGTCTGGCTGGGTTCCTGTCCCCTGGCTGGACATTGTCGTGGGCAGGCCACATAAGCCTTTCTGATAAGTGCCTAAGAAGTGGCCACCTGTTTCTGCCTTTCGAGCCCCCTACTTTGTATCTGGGGTGGAGATGAGTCGTCTGGGCCATTGCAGCTGAGCAAACTTGGTGACAACGGCCACATATTTGCAAGCATTGTCAGAGAATGGCAGGGAGAGCGACGCACACCTTCTGGACTCGATGTTCTGAAATACACATGAAGAGAAAAGGAAGGGGGGAATAGAAGGAGAAGAAGGAGGGGGAGAAGAGGAAGAAGGGAAGGAAAGAGGGAGGGAGGGAGGAAGGCAGGAGAAGGAAGAAAGGGAAAACTCAAGACATCCAAAGTACTTCCTTTGAGGAAAGCACCCTGTCACTCCTTGGCTTGGAAATGCCCTGAGAGGTTCTGAGCGCTGAGGGAAGCTATCTGGCTATGACAAAGGGACTTGCTCCTGGCCCCAAGGAGCTGGGGTGTGATGCCAAGGATTGGCCAGGAAGGCCGCCTGGCGTGGTGGACAGAGCTGGAGCCAACTAGACCTGGGCTTAGAGCTGTTTCTGTAACCCTGAGAAGTCAAGCCTCTGTTCCCTCATCTGCTGATACCAACCTAACAGCCTTCTAGGAAGCACAGAACCGGTGACCCATAAGTAGTGCTGATTACTGTCAGGAAGGTGAGTGTTTACTAAGCTCCTGCTCTGGCTTCACCCCTCAGGGACCATCACCTTGAGACCAATATGCAAGCTCCTGAGGGAGGAAGTCTGGTTAGCCACATATGAGGAACCTGGGGTACAGAGAGGTTAGTATCCTATTTAGTATCACACAGCTAGTAAGTGCAGAGCCGAGATTCAAATGGAGGCCTTTCTGCCTCCAGAGCCAGCCAGAGGCTCCATCAAAGGTGGCTGGGAATTGGGGTTATACAAACTCCTTATCTCACCCAAAGTCTGGTGACATGTAGGCCTTTAAGCAACAGGACGAGCTTGAATAGTTGAGGAAGCCGACCCTGTGGACTGCTGAGGCCTCCCAGCATGGGGTTTGTGGCCCAGTGATGCCATCTTGTGGCCTTGCCCTGTCATTGCCGTGCTCATAGGCTGGGCTGGTTCAGCAGGGCTGCGTTTCCTGCTTTACAAGGTTTACTGGCCTGCCAGGCAGGGCACATGGATCCTGGGAGATAAGGAATCATCCAAAGTTTTCTGCTCCCACATTCCTAATTCAAGTCCCCATTCTGACTCTAGACACCTCTCCTTGCTGTGTCCAACTGCTCCCTTTGGGAAAGTTCTGGACCCGCTGGAGACACCAGACATTAACCCTTCTATATCCCCCTGTGCATCGGGTGTCTTTCCTTCCACCCTGAGCCAACTGAGACACATGGCCCATCATTTCAGTAGCATCTTAGCAAAATTCTAAACCCCCATGTCCCTCATCTCCTAGTGGCCCCGCTGGCTAACCCTGAGTGAACAAACCTACTCGTACACCTGAGTGATGGAGCGTCGCTGGAGGATGTCCCCAGCAAGCCTGTGGTCCCCCCTCGGAATTCATGACTACTGGCCTGAGATGGGCCTCCAGGATTCCAGCAGCCCCACCCCTTTTTAGCTCCTGCTCTCTGTAAGAACTGTTGCCACCTTCCTCTTCCATTCGCCTCAAACCCCTGAACATACCCCATCCAAAGATGGCCTTGCCTCCTGCCCCCTACTTGACAGGAAAAAACAGAAGCCACCACAGAGGAACATCCCCATTTCTCAGCACCAAATCTGGCCCCCTCATCTCCTGGGTTTCTCTCTCTCTCCTCCAGAATACTGTCTTCCTCTGCCGGCATTAGAGCGGCAAAGTCTTGTTTAATGGAAGTGGGATTGTGTCAGACTGAACCTGAACCTGGCTTACCATCCCCACTAGCTCTGGGGAGCAGGGCATGCCGGGCTCACCTCTGTTTGCAGGGGGCTTGCATGCTGCCCGGCCCGAGTGAGTGATGGCTGAATGACTGATGGAAGGTATGAACAACCAGGAGCTGATTTACTCGGGGAGACCCAAGACATTGAGGAGATGGAATGGACAAATGGAAACGAGGCAGGGCAGAGGGAGGTGGAAGGGGCAAGGATGATGACTAGGGTCCCAGTCCTCTCATCTGGATGGATGATGGGGACTCTACTGGGGCAGGGAATGCTAGCAAAGACCAGGTTTGGGGGCAGATCACCAGTTTTGATTTGAATGTTGAGTATGAGGTGCCTTTGAGGCACCAGGGGGTGATGTCCGGCAGAGAGGCTGGGGCTGGAGGCCCAAGATGGGGTGTTGTCTGTTCTGGGTGGTAGTTGACATTGTGGGTGTGGATGAGATAAACCAGGAGAAGGGGAAGAAGGAGAAAGAAAGAGAAAGAAGGAGCCCGAGACTGTGCCATACAGAACCCTTAAGGTTTAAAGGTTGAGTTAAAGGGAGAGCATGCAAAAGGGACAGGCAAATGGGCAGAGAAAAAGAAGGTCACGCAGGAGGATGAGGGGTCTGAGGAACCAAGGGTGGTGTGGCTTTGTGGGAGAGGGCTGGGGGAAGTACGTTCGGAGAGCCCTGCCTGTAGCTCGCTTACCCTCCCTGCCAGGCTGGTTCCATTCCCCTAGACAGGGAGGAGCCTTCTCGTTTCAAAGCTGCTTATGAACGGGCCAGAGCTTCTTGACTGACAGGCTTGGGAACAGGCCACCGGCAGGCTCATGTCTGGGTCCAGGTGTGCAAGGAGCCCGAGGTCCCGCCACAGTTGACTGCAGCCTCCATCTCCAGGTGTCTCATGGGGAGGGTCCCTGGTCGCCTCTGGTCCAAACCAGGTGGGTAAGATGGTAATTGTCCTTGGGTCTATGTTTCTCCCTTTGTAAAGCCAGGAAGAGAGTTCCCGTCCTGCCCACCTCCAGTATGGTGGTCATGGGGCTGATTTTGGAAATTAAGGCGGGGATTGGTGTGAAGGTGTTTCTGAAAGGCCAAAGGGGGCGTCACTGTCAGGGGTGGCGCAGGTTGGGTAGGCAGGGCTGCAGCTGGGCTATGTTCCCTACCGTGGGAGGCTCTGGTGGGAGCCCTGGACTGAGAGTCAGAAGAGGGCTGGCTATGTGCAAGTGGCTCACTGGACTCTTGGCTACATAAGAAGAAAAACATGGGGAGCCATTGATGTCATACACTTGAAAGTACTCTGTGATCTCAGGTGTCTGCAGACACAAAGAGCTATCCTGTCTCATCTTCCTCTAATGGGGGCAAGCTTAGGCTGCATAAATAGAAATATAGAGCCCAGAATAAGGGAAGTGATAGTAATAGTCCAGCGACACACCTGCAACTGCTATGGATGCTGATGATGATGAAATGGAAAAGGGCTAATACTTATTATTCTCTTAATATTTACACTTACTATCTCATTTAATTCTTACAGTACATCTATGAAGAAAGGCTTGTCATCCCCATTTAGTTGTTTGACTATCTGAGGTCCCTGGGGTTTAAGCAATTTGCTCAAGGTCACATGGTTAGCAGATGATGGAGTCTGGGTTCAAACCCAGGTTAGACAGATGCCAAAGCTTGTTCCCTTAAACTTGCAGCTGAGCTGGGACCATGGATAGTGTCAGGTTCTATTTGCTGAGCATCCTCAGTACTTAGCACTTCCCAGATGTTGGTGGCTTTATGCCTCCCACACACTGTGATGTGGGCACCATCATTATTCCCCTGTGAGAGGCCAGGAAACAGAGGTAGGTCACCAGGAGCCTGACGGGGAACAAAGGAGCGCCTCGATGCTGAAGAACTAAGAGCGTTTAGCTGGAAGAGAAATAGTCCAAGGTGGACCACGAGAGCTGTTTTCAAATATTTAAAAAGCTGTCAGGGAGTAGAAGGCTTAGACTTATTCCTATTGATTCTTGAAGATAAAATCAGCCCCTACAGTGAAAATAAGTAAGCACTCAATAAATGTCAGCTATTATTACTATTAGGAGGTAATAAGTTCCCCATTTCTGGAAGCATTCAAGCAGATACCAGACAAGCCCATGTCTGAGTCACTGTGGGGGGAATTCTGGCATCAGGTGAGGATGGATTAGATGGTGGCTGAGGACACCCACCTCTGCCATCCTCGAAGTCTATAAAATGGATCCTGATGAACCCCTGTAGTTCTCAGGGGCAGCCTCTGCCTAGTGTAGCCCCTTTGAGTAATCACAGTATTTGCCGGTGTGAGTGCTGGGCATCTGTCCCTGGGCACCTGAAAGTAGGGAAATTACTGGGACCCAAGGGCCTGGCAGCCAATCCCTGTCCTGGGTTTCATCGGGCAGAGGAGAATATCCCAGGAAGAGGACCAGCCAAGGCCACTATCCCATGAAAGGAGGTGAGAGGGGAGCTGGGGCAGGCTCCCTGGTAACTTCTGGTGCAAACTGGGAAAAGAAGTGCCCAGGAAGTCAGTGGAGAGGGCCCTCTAGGTGGGAGCCCATCCCAGCCAGTGAACCCTTTCATAAGAGCAGTTCTGAGTGAGTCTGACTGACCCTCCCCTGCTTCAAAACCTTTTGCAGCTCCCTCACAGCCCAGCAGATCACAAACTGGGTGGGTCTTGTTTGGCCTACATTGTGTTAAAAAAAATTGAACCAGGGCCGGCCCAGTGGTGTGGTGGTTGGACGCTGGCTTGGGAGGCCAGCAGCCCCGGTTCGGGTCCTGCATGTGAGGACCAGTGACACTGCCCTCAAATAAATAAATAAATAAAATTTAAAAATTGAGCCAATAATTACAAATGGAATGCTTTCGCATACAAATCCTAGTCCTAATTTCTGGTTTTTCAAAGCAGAAGGACGGAGCCGTCCTGGACACTCACTTCTGCTTGGCAACCATGAGATTGAGTGCCTGGGATAGGCATTCCCTTCCGGTGGGCTGTTAGCCACAGTCTCCACTTCCCCTATCACTCCCCTGCTGCACTGAGGCCAAACATGTATCCTCTTGTTTCACTTGAGCAGAGACCCATGCTGCTAAAAAAAAAATTGGGAAGTGAGCAATATGTTGAGATGGCCTTATGTCTCCAGAAACAGCTGAGAGATACATTTTTGTGTGTGAAGTGTTGATGTGGCTGCTTCTCTCATTCACATGACCAAGCAGGCTGGATCCAAGACATTTGTTTTTGACCCCTGCCTACCGACAGTCCCGAGGCCCGGCACTGGGGGACTTCTGTGAGCTGACCCCAACGTGGGGAAGCAGATGTGTGAACCTAGAGTGGGTGGTGGCCTTACAGGGAGCCACAGCCCTATGCAGTTGGATCAGCTTGGCCTCTATGTCCTTCCCAGCCCCCTAGCCTGATGCTGTACTGTCCCTGACTCCCCCAGTCCACTCTGTGGGTCTTCTCACCACCATCCCTGTGATCGTGCTGTTCCTGCCACCAGACCTCACCCTTCATGCCCACCCGTCTCCACCTAAATGTTACCTCCTTCCCAGGCAGTCTAGCTGGAATGACCTTCCCCTTTCTCCCTGCTCTGTCGGTACCACTCTCAGACTGTCTGCTCCTCAGTCCACCACCAGCTATGGGAATTCACTTATTGTGCTGTGAGCTGCGTGTGAGCTGCCCAGGCCTGATTCAGCAAGCTCCCTGCCCCTGGACTCTGTCCATCTATGGATTAGATCAATAAATATTGATGGAATTTCCAGATATCCTAGACCCTCTCCCTGGGGGAAGCTTCTTAGGCTGAGGAAATGGGATGGGCAGATTCAAACCACCTACAGCGAGGCCTGGGCCAGGCCAGCCCCTCCCAGCTGCTGGAATAGCACAAACTCACTGGCTCCCCTATGTGCCAGGCTAGGGTCACTGAGAGGACACCAACTCACACCACTCTCACCCATGCACACGCTCAAATAGGGTCCTCAGACCATTTCAGCACCTCTGGCAGACAGTGGCCTTCACATCTGGCCCACCACCTGCTACAAGGACATTAGCACCTTCCCTTAGTAAGAAATGTCAGAAAAGAAAGTTGCTGCAAACTTTTGCCTAAAAGCGTCCTCTACAAAATGTATCATTGAGAAACTGCGTCTCAGGGAAACCAAACCCAGTGTTCTAACAGCGTTTCTTCCAGAAAGCCTTTCTAGACCCCCCAGGCTCGCCTCCCCTAAATTCTATGCGCCCCCCCACCCCCCATTTGTTTCTTTCTCCCCCTTAGACCACGGGCTCTGAGGGCAGTGTGTACCCAGCCCAGTACCTCCCAGGGACCGACACAGTGAGCATGGAACCCAAACCCCTGCCCTGCCAGTTTGTATTGAAAAATCAGGACCTGGGAGTCTCCAATCTGGAGCACCTCCTGTCCCTGGAATGTTGTATTCCAGGGCAGGGATTAGGGCAGGAACAGCATCCCATTGAGAAAGCTCACCCAATTCCCCAGGGCCCAGTTTGAAAAAGACTTGGTGTTAGATTCCTGTGCCAGGGCAGGAAGTGACAATGGGTTTTGATGGCAGCTTTCCCCTAAAGTGATAAGGGAGGAGGCCGAAGGGAGGAAGGCGTCTTGCTGTTGAGAATGGGGAGTGGTTGGCTGAGTCTGTGAAGAGAGGGGAGCATGGGGGAGGCGTGGAGAGCAGGCAGCCCCCTGCGTAGGGCGCGCTTAAAGACTTGAAAGACTAGGTTCGAGTCCCGAGATGGACGGGTTGAGCCTGAGCTGCCAAAATGAGGCTGTCTTAATAACAAGGGGGTGACAGGGACCTCCACGCAGACTTCATGAAGGCAGCCTGCTATCTAGAGGGAAAGTGCGTCGGTGCGACAAAATGAAGTTCTGAGCAGTTATTAGACAAATAAAACTATTTCATGTTTATACCTCGAGGGGTTGAGTCTTGGATCAAATCCATTATATTTAAATATTTACATGTACAAATATGTTTGTATCTGCATAGATCTTCCTGAGAGGATATATAAGAAGTGTAACAATTGCCTCTATGGGGGAGGACTGGGGAAGGGGAATGAGGGAGTGACGGGGACAGGAGAAGGTGGGGGACCTACTTGTCACCCATTCTTTTGTGTCTTTTTAATTTTTCTATACCACAGGCATGTATTGTATTTTCAATTAACATGAGCAAAAGTTTTGGAAAAATTTGTTAAACAAAACTGGATGAGGTCTTCCTGTGTCTGACCTCGAACTGGGGTTGGATTTTTCTCTTCATACGGCCCCTAGTAGAGAACCCCGCCCCACCCAGAAACCTCTCATGGGCAACAGCTGGTAGCCTGAGTTTGCTGGCTGTGCCAGGCCGGCCGACAGCCTGGACACAAGTCCCAGCTCTGTTACCTCACTGGGCAGTCACTAAATCACAGGGTCAGAATCAGGGCATTTTATGCTGGAATCAGACCCAATTCACAGAGACCTGAGGTGCACAGGGCAGAGGGGACGAGCTTAAACAGGGCTGCTGCCAGTCTTCTGGCACCTTTGTGCACATTGGGCGGGGGGAAAGCCCCTCAAGATACTTCTCAGTGGAGAAATTAACACCAATGCTTGATCAGAACAAGATCCTTTACTGCCACCTGCTGGGAACATCTCATAGTTAGTAAATGTACAAGTCAATAATCTGTATGAAAATGGTACCACTCTCCCCCTTAGGTACTCTTGTCTGGTGCTAACCTGCCCAACCATGCAAGGCAGCCCTGGGTCCAAAGTCACAGGATCCCAGCCTGCCCATCATTCCCTTTCTGCATGCATTCTTCTGTCCCAAGTGAGTGCTCTGCACTGACCTCTCAGCCCGCCCCAGCTGGGATAACCCAGCTGAAAGTCTCAGGGACACTGGGGGTTTCCTCTCTGTCGTCCCTCCCACACACCGCTTAGTCCGTGGAAGGCTCAAACGACTGGACCCTGAACCTACTCCATAAATGTTTATGTGCTGAGGGCACTGATTGAGGAGCAGGGACTGGGATCCATATCCAACACAGGCTCAGACTTGCTGTGTGACCATGGAGGATCCTTATCCCTCTCTAAGCCAGCTCTCCCCTCTGTAAAAAGAGGCAGTGGTGGGCTGGCCGAGTGGCGCAGTGGTTAAGCGCTGGCTTGGGAAGCCAGTGGCCCCGGTTCGGTCCCACATGTGAGGACCAGGGACACTGCCCTCAAAAAAAAAAAAAAAAATAATAGGCAGTGGAGTTTCATCGCTTCCAGGAGCTCAGGCAGCTCTGAGTGTGCCCCCCGCCCAAACCCACGGAATTTTGAAATTCCAATGAAGCAGAAAGTTCATTCCCAATTACTGACAGAAACACAGTCCAGAAGGCAGCAGAATAGAACCTGGAGTTGTTGGGTTTTTTTAATTAGACTAGGAAATATAATTTATTTCATAAAAATTAATTTTGTTACAATAGGAATGCTAAACGTTATTTACAGGTTGTAGTTTACAGAATAAACAGAGGTGGGATTGGGGCCATTCCTGCAGCCCTGCATTCCCCCCACACACACATAAAACCATGTCTATGGTCCAAGCAGGGGGTCCAGCCCTTTGCCCCCAAGGAGAGCTGCTTCCTGACCCCAAGCTCCTGATCACCTCCCCCCTCACAGGGCCTGCTAAGGGACCCACCTCAGCTGCCTGGTTGCTGGGGGAAGGGGACCAAAGGGCCCTGTATTGTTGGGGGGATGGGGAAGGTCCTCATGTCTTCAGAAGGACCCTTGGCCCCGGAACTCTGCAGCCCGGGGCACTGTGAGAGAAGGCAGAGGGGGAGGCACATAGAAGATACACCGACTGACCCTGTGGACTCAGAGAGGGCAGCACACAGGCACGCCAACCTCCAAATGTCCCAACCTGGGACTCGAGGAGAGCACTCTCACAGGTGGGGTCACGTTTTTGGAGGGGCACCCTGATGTGCCCGTGGAGAAAAGCACATGTATACAGAGCACACACGCGCGCGCACATAGGTCCAAACACACCTGAGATGAGAGACATAAATACCTGCATGAGGGCTAGGCAGGCCCTGCAATGGTCAGTACCTAACCTGCTGCTCTCAAGGTACACGGGCCATGTGGGGCTGCCTCTCAGGCCCCAGCAAGAGAAATCTCAACCCCACCCTGAGGCGGACAGCGTGGGGATGTAGTCACAGCAGCCTCAGCCAGCAAACCTTTTCCAGGCTTTTCTTATAAAGTTGCACAGTATGAACCCTCCCAGGAGCCTCCAGCCACCTGGTTCTGTGCTCCAGGCCCTGGTACACAATTTCTGGATATCAGATTAGAATGGTCCCTGGGTCACTAGCCTGGCCTCATCCACCGAAAGCTCTCATCCCAGGTGCTGAGCAGGCTTCTCAGAGTGGAGAAGGGCAGACCACGGTAACGTCTACTCACTAGAGTTCCCATCCAAAGCCTAGAATGACAGTGCATCAGAGCCCAGAGGGCCTCAGACAGCAGCTGTGGGACCTTCTAGGTATAAAAAGAAAAAGAGGCCCAAAGAAGGCCGTCATATGCCTGAGGTCACACAGTTTAATGGCAAAACTAAAGCCTGAATGGTCCTGGGACTCCAGGCTGCCCATGGACATTTTAGAGCCTGTGATGGGAATGGCACTGGGAAAGCCCCTGGTGGCACTGGTTGGGCTATCCCACAGGCCACCACAGCTTGGGCTAGGAGTGACCAGGGAGGCTGAGTCCCAGCAGACAGGTAACTCTTACAGGGAAGGCTCACTGCCTTTTGGGTGGGGCAGCATCCACACGGCTGGGGTCCCAGCCCTGGGAGCCTCTGATGTAGGCCTGGCCCCTTTAGCAGCCCTGATCCAAGGAATCCTCTCTCAAACTCCAAGCAGACCCTTGTCTACCTGTGGCCAACCCATACCCCAAGGGAGGCTGGTAGGTGGTGAGAACCCCCATAAACCTGCGAGTCCATGGCAGGGAAGAAAGGCTGAGAATGCTGGCTGGGACTGCAGCCCTAAAAACCTGCTTTTCTCCCAGGAGACCAGACTGTCAAAGGCCAGGATATGCCTGGGCTGGTCCCAAAGGCTGCTCACGGACCTGCTGGGTCAGTGCCCAGAGCTGTCAGGGGAGCTGGTATTTTACCTGGGTGCCAACAAGAGCCCTTTGATGAGGTCTCTGTGCCAGCAGCTAGAGCCTGGTTCCAGTCACTGCCAGCCAGCTGCAAAGGCACAAGGGTGCATCCCTCTCCAATTAGGGAGCCTGCTGGCCCCTCAGAATATCCTGGAAGAGGCTGGTGAAGGGGTGCCTGCACCTCCACTCTGTCAACCCTCCTTGTTCAAAGGTTACCTACCTCAAGTTCTCCCAGACTACAGAGAGAGGGTGAGACGAGGGTGGATGGGAGGGGCCTACAGAGATCAGAGCTGGGAAAATCACCCTCCACCCTTCCTCCTCCACTCTGGGCGGGCGGGAGGGCATGTCAAGCACAGCCAGGCCACCCACCTCCCAGCCCCGCAGGCCTCAGGGCTGCTGCTAACATGTTCCTCCAAACCACTCTGAGGCCCAGGAGCTCATGCTTCCACTGCTCCAGATGCCTTCTCATCACCCCTTCTGTCTTACAGGCAACACTGAGGCTGGGGAAGGGCGGGTTCTGGATTCCTGGGTGTCAAGAAAATGCCAGCCTGCTCCAGCTCACCTGTCCTAGAGACTGCTGGGTGGGCAGTGTCCTGGCTGGCCCTGCCCTGGAGGTGAAGGAGAGGGTGTCCATGGGAAAATCTCACCCCCACCCCTTCTTTCTCTGCTATGGCCCCACTTCTTGGCCACACCGTCTCTCCAGAAGCCACCAGACCATGGCACTACAAACAGTCTCCCTGGCACAAGGCTGGCATGGCCTGCCCATATTTTCCATCCCAAGCCCTCTTAATCTGGCTTCCCAGGCCTAGAGGAGCCTGTGGGGTTATCTGCCTGGGTGGGGAGGGGGAGAACTACACCCCACTCCAAAGCTCCAGGCTCCTTGGCCTTAGGGATTCAGCATCTGCTTAAGGTTTCAGAGAGAAATATATAGCTCGGCCAAAACCCCATCTGACCCTGTACCACCAGGGAGGCTGAGGCCTTGTAAGAATTTAGTATAAGATGGAATCATTAACATCAAAGTGTTCCCTGTTCAGTCTCTCTCTCCAATTCTCACTCCCTCACACACACACACACACACATGCACGCACACTCACACACACGCACTCACACTCATGCACGCATGCATGCACACGAGTGCACACATACACACACACTTGCTCCTGGCCAGAACTGTGAGCATGTCCACACTCATCCACACTCAAGAAAAGAGTTTTCTATTTTTTGTGTGTTGTTTTTCATTTTCTTTTTTCTTTTTTTTTTTCTTAAAAAGGACTTATCCAAATATCTGGATAATAAATCATTTGCGTTTCCTAAGAAACTGGGTTTTTCTTTTCCCTTGTGGTTTTGGTGTTTTTCTTCTTCTTTGAGACTGACTAGCAGTCCAAAGCTTTCTTTTTCTTTTCCTTTTTGCTTCTGGACAGGAGAAAGCCGTTGGTCTGAATTGTACTTGACTCTTCAAAGAGGAAAATGGTATGAAGCGAGGGAGCTTAGGGAGGAGGGAGAAGTCAATAGCTGAGGAAGAAAATGAAGAATGAAACGAAAACAAACTTAACCCAGAAGTCCCAGGGCTGCAGATGGAGGTGGGGGTGGAGAAAGGGCCGCCCCCTTGCTCCCCTAACTGCCCCCAGAGGCTCCAGCCCCACTCCGGTGTGGTGTCCGCATGGAGGTCTGAGGCCAGGCGAGGCAGCAGGGGGCGGGCAGGCACACCGGGCCCTCCTGACCGGCGAGGCCCATGGATTTCCTAAGGCTGGTCGTGGTCTGAGGGTAGGGCAAGAGGGGAGGAGGAGCGGCGACTCCGGCTGTGGGCTGGGTGGCATTGGAGGTTCAACTGCCCCAGGAGAGGCTGCCGGGGCCTCCCTGCACCTGCCCCCTGCCAGTCCCCACCAGCCCGCAATCCAGGGCAGCTCAGCAGTCCCCGTCAGTGGCCATGGCCACCAGCATCTCACTCTTGCCCATCTCCTCCAAGGCACTCGCCAGGCTGTTGAGGTCTCCGTCATCCTGCTGCAGGGCTTCCCAGAGGTCCAGGATCACACCCGTGGGGCTTGCTTTGGTGGCAAAGTAGTTCAGGTACCTGGTGCAGGGAAGGAAGACATTGGGCTACCCCAAAGCTCAGCGCCTCCCAGAAGCCTGGGAGTGCAGGGAGCACAAGGAGGTGGTGGGACTATGGACTCCGGGGTCCCACAATCCTGGGCCTGAATCCCAGCCCCTCTGCTTGCAGGCTGTGTGGCCCTGGGCAAGTCACTATGCCTCTCTGAGCTTTATAGTCTCCTCATCTTTAAAATGGAAACTGTGTTGCTGATCATTATTTATCATCTTACTATTATTGCCAAACGCTGGCCCCGGGAGAGACTGTTGAAACCCAGCACTCCGTTCTTTCTTCTTCCCACCTTTGTCCCCTGCGGACCTTGCCCCACGCACTCTCCTTAGAGCAGGAGGAAAGCCTTAGACATTTCTGTAAATTCCACCTATGTCTAGTAAGATGTCTTATACGTGGCATCTGCTCAATGCACGTTTATTAAATGGCTTCTCCGGCCGGCCGAGTGGCTCAGTTGGTGAAGAGCTCGCTCAAGAGTGTGAGCTGAGCTCTGAGCAACAACAGTTTGATTCCCAGCCCGAGCTGAGCTGCCCCTGAGCTGCCAACAGGTGGCAGGATGGCTCAGCTTAAAAAAAAAAAAAAAAAAGGCTTCTCAATGAGTAGAACATCATAATCGTGATTGTTATTGCCATTGTATTTATCCAGCATTTTAAGTTCTTCAGAAAAGTTTTGACAGTGAGATGTCTTCTGTCACTGAGCAAGCATTTCCAGAGCACCTGCTCTGTCCTGGGCACTGGGGTACTGGCGGTGCGCACATCCGGCAGGTGTCTGGCTTTATCTGAATGTCACAAGCCAGCGATCTGAGCACGATGCTCCTCAAGCAATGGGCTCCTCAGACTTAGCCCACTCAAAAGGGAGGTGGGGGTGGGCAGTCGGTGGGGTGCGCCAGGTCTGTGCCAACACTCACCGGTCCATGGAGAGCTTCTTCGCCAACAGGCGCCAGTCATTGCCCCGTGAGTTGGGGGCGTCCAGGCTGGTGCATATTTTCTGGCGGATAGACAGCGGGATCTTGAAGGCATAGGGTCCCAGCTGGGTGGTGACCGCGCTGCTGGCGGCAGAGCAGAGGGCATCCAGGGAGCCAGCAGGTGTCTAGAAGGGCAGGGGGCAAGGGTGAGAGGGGCAGAGGGCTCCCCATGCACGCTGCCGGGTATCTCTTCTCCAACCTTCCTGACTTGAAACTATGAGGTCAGGGAGGCTCCAGTCACTCCCCATGCCCTCCCTTGGGCAGACGCTCACTGCTCAAAAACCTTCTCTCCTGGGGGGCCAGCGCCGGAGAGCCAGGGCTGCGTGCCCGACCCCAGCCCTCGGGCGCTTCCCCACACTAATGTGCTGCCCAGGGTGACCGTGGAGGCAGCCTTGGCATCACGAACCCACGAGGGCCTCCGTCACAGTCTAATCCGCATGGACCCACTTTTACACACGTGGAAAACAAGGTCTAGAGCAGGGAAGCGACTGGCCCAGGTCACGTGCCACGTTAGTGGCAGAGCTGGGGCTAGACCCACATCCAGAGCTCTTTACGCTGCACTGCCAGCAGGGTTCTAGCCCCATCCTCCTCGGTGGCCTGGCTTTCGTGAACCTCAATCTGGATTTACAGTGGTGGAGAGCTGCACGCTTGGGCCATGCAATGACCTGAGACAAGGTCGTCGGTCCCTGTCCTCCCTGAAACCTACTTTCTCATCTCCCAGGTGGGGCTCATTGGATCTGTCTCCCTGGTGGCCATGAAGATTTAGGGAGAGAATCCGTGGTGCCCGATGTATAGTACATGCCAAGTACAGGGCCAGCACTCAACAAATGGTAGCGTTTACAGCAACAAGGAACCCGATCTCAGCTCAGACGGGAGGCGAGGGGAACACGTCTTTATGAAAGATGGCGTGGGGGGTCTGCAGGCTGTGCCTCAAGCCCTCCAGCCTCACCTCTGCCAGTGTGGTATGCAGCTGGAATATCTGGCCTTCCCCTTCCACCTGCCGCACGCAGATCTTGCAGGTGAGCTCCGTGGAGGCCAGGCTGTGCCTCTCCAGGGTGAAGGTGCAATGCAGGGCCTTCTGGCTGCTGCTCCAAACGTGATAGAAGGGGATCTCCTGGGGAAGGAGGGGAGTCAGGGTCGAAGAGGCAAAGCCAGCCTGCCCGGCCTCAGGGAACGGAGGCAGAGGCAGGTAGTGGGGCCCATGTCAGGGGCCCGGAGCCTCTCAGGGGGTAGTTCAGGCCTCTCCACCCAGATAGGCAGAGGAAGAGCTGGTCTAGGGCCCTTCAGCTGAGAAAGAGGAGGAGAGGGCACAAGTCTGAGTGACTGTGTGCGCCTGGGGCTGCGAGGCCTATGGACCCAGTGGTGGCACAGATGGGTGGGGGCAGAGGGATGTGACCATCGTAAATAAGTTTGGACAGTCTGCCAGACGTGAATACTCTTAGAGATGGTGAGGCCCCTCTGAAGATGATGTGGACAGACATTTGTGCGTGGGAGTGTGTGACAGGGACGGGGGTGTCAGTGGCACCAAATGGGGGATGTGCCTGAGGATGACTGGGAGCGAGTGTGGGCAGGGGGGTGGGAGAGAGATAGACATGGAGGGGCCGAGGGAGGAGCAGGGCCTGCGACTGGGACAGGGAATCGGTCTTCCCTGAGCAGCACCCCCGAGTGTGCCCCCACCCCACCCCCAGCCCTCCCCCTCCTTTGACCCAGCCCTTACCTGGTACTTGGCCAAAAGCTTGCTCCTCCAGTGGGCATGGGGAATGTCATGGAGGGAGAGACGCAGGTTATGGTAACTGTCTTTAAACAGCAGAGGTTTCGGCTCCTCCACGAGGTAGCCGCCCAGGGTCCGCTCCAGCTCCAGAACCTCCTGTGGGCCGGGGGGCAACGGGAAGCGGGTATCCATCATACTTAGTCAATGGGCCCTTTCCTACTATCAGCTTGGCAATTGGGACAGACATGGGCAGAGGGAACCAGGCTGTAACACTGAGGGCAGGGACCCATCTGAGCACAGGGTTGAGCATTTGGTAAGTGCTCATGAAAGGCTTCCTTGTGGATACATGGATGGATGGGTGGGTGGTTGGATGGGTGGGTGGGTGGATGGATGGGTGGGTGGGTGGATGGATGGAGGGGTGGGTGGGTGGGTGGATGGATGGGTGGGTGGGTGGGTGGATGGATGGGTGGGTTGGTGGGTGGGTGGATGGATGGGTGGATGGATGGGTGGGTGGATGGAGGGGTAAGTGGATGGATGGGTGGATAGATGGATGGGTGGGTGGTGGGTAGGTGGATGGATGGGTGGATGGATGGGTGGGGGTGGGTGGGTGGGTGGATAGATGGGTGGGTGGGTGGATGGATGGGTGGGTGGGTGGTGGGTGGGTGGATGGGTGGGTGGATGGATGGGTGGGTGGATGGATGGATGGATGGGTGGGTGGATGGATGGATGGGATGGGTGGGTGGGTGGATGGATGGATGGGTGGATAGATGGATGGGTGGATGGATGGATGGGTAGATGGATGGGTGGGTGGGTGGGTGGATGGATGGATGGGTGGGTGGATGGATGGATGGGTGGGTGGATGGGTGGGTGGATGGGTGGATGGATGGATGGATGGGGGTGGGTGGGTGGGTGGATAGATGGGTGGGTGGGTGGATGGATGGGTGGGTGGGTGGATGGATGGGTGGGTAGATGGATGGGTGGATGGATGGGTGGGGGGGGGGCTGGTTGGGGAGATGGATGGGGGGGTGGGTGGATGGATGGGTGGGTGGTTGGATGGGTGGGTAGATGGATGGATGGGTGGATAGATGGATGGGTGGGTGGTGGGTAGGTGGATGGATGGGTGGGGGTGGGTGGGTGGGTGGATGGATGGATGGGTGGGTTGGTGGGTGGGTGGATAGATGGGTGGGTGGGTGGATGGATGGGTGGATAGATGGATGGGTGGGTGGTGGGTAGGTGGATGGATGGGTGGATGGATGGGTGGGGGGTGGGTGGGTGGGTGGATAGATGGGTGGGTGGGTGGATGGATGGGTGGTGGGTGGATGGATGGGTGGTGGGTGGGTGGATGGGTGGGTGGGTGGGTGGATGGATGGGTGGGTGGGTGGATGGATGGGTGGTGGGTGGGTGGATGGGTGGGTGGATGGATGGGTGGGTGGATGGATGGATGGATGGGTGGGTGGGTGGATGGATGGATGGGATGGGTGGGTGGGTGGATGGATGGGTGGATGGATGGATGGGTAGATGGATGGGTGGGTGGATGGATGGATGGGTGGGTGGATGGCTGGATGGATGGGTGGGTGGATGGGTGGGTGGATGGGTGGATGGATGGATGGGTGGGTGGATGGGTGGGTGGGTGGATGGATGGGTGAGTGGATGGGTGGGTGGGTGGATGGGTGGATGGATGGATGGGTGGGTGGATGGGTGGGTAGGTGGATGGATGGATGGGTGGGTGGGTGGGTGGTGGGTGGGTGGATGGATGGGTGGGTGGGTGGGTGGATGGGTGGATGGATGCATGAACAAACAGAGGGATGGATATATGAATGGATCTATACAGGAATGGGTGGATGGAAAGATAGATAAATGGACCGATAAACAAATGGATAGAGATGAACAGATAGAGAGATGGATATACAAATGGATGGGTGTAAAACAGAAGGACAGATGGAAGGAAAGATAAATGGATAGATGTGTAAAGCCTGGATGGACAGATGGCCTGTTGACTAAATGAGGATTTAGACAGATGGGCAGCAAGTTGGATGGAGGGATGGATAGATGGAACAGAACTGAGTAAACAAAGAATGCCATCATGTCAAAATGTGGCACCTTCCCTCTTCATCTCTAGTCCATTCTATGACCAAATCTGGACATTAGCTAATGCCCCAGGATCAGGAGACACAGGCTACCAGGAATTTTCCAGGGTTCTCCAGCCCATCATGGGCCTCCTGGAATTTCAGGCCAGTCTGGTCCCTGCAGGAGACACTCACTCTCCCATGAGGCCTTTTCACCTCTGTTGCATCAGTCGTCGAGGTAGAGTTTGAGACAAGGCTCATGAGAGACAACGAAGCTGGAAAAGAGCAGCTGTAACCAGGCGTCCTCCAGGTCTCTGCCCCTGCTCACTGGACAGGCTCCACATTCCTCCGCAAGGCCCCAAGAGTGTTGGGAAGCTAACAGCTGCCTCTCTCTCCCTCACACACTCGCATCCCTGCACGCTTTGGTCACATGGAATGACCCAGCTGCCTTTGCGTAGGCTGCTGCCTCCTGGAATGCTCTTCATCCTTCTCTGTCCGGGACGCCGACTTGTCCTTTGGAGTCCATCAGCTCTGCTGTGAAGCCATCTCAGACTCCTCCCCAACAAGCCGGACCCTGCAAGCCCCTTCTAGGCTGGTGGTCCCTCAGCCCTCTGGAAGGCCACTGTCAGTGACCCCCTGTCTGTCTCCCACCTCTAGCCTGGAGCTTGGCAAGGGCGGAACTTGTACCCGATCCATCCCTGTATGTTGAGAGTCTGATGCCAATTTAATGTTTGAGGAATGAATGAATAAATGAATGAATGAATAAGGTTGATGGTGGTAGAGAGGTGCCTGGAAGGTACCATGATTCTGCGAGGGGGGCATGCTAGAAAGTACCATGCTGCAATACACCTAGTGTGCCAGGGTTGGGTAGGTACCTGTGGCCTGGCCTTACCTTCAGTGCTGCAGGCGTGTCCTCCAGGCAGTAGACCCTGAGGCTGTACTCCAGGGAGGTACAGAGGGCTGGGGCACAGATGGCCAGCTGGAGCCGCTTGACTGCAGAGCGGGAATAGGATTCACCCGTGAACACATAGGTGCCTAGCTGGTCTAACAGGATGTGGCAGGACCTGGCCTCCAGCTGGCAGTAGCAGGGGGTGTCCAGGGTCTCCTCATCCAGGGTCACCACCTCCTGCAGGGTGAGAGTGGGGTGGGGCAGACAGGTCCCAGTCAAGGCCCTGGAGGGGTTCACTCCAGTTGGGCCAGGTGGGAAGGAGGCGGATTCAGAGACTCAGCCCAGCCCCCCAGCCCTGGCTCCTCACCTCCCAGTGGCCCTGGTGGGCCTGGGTCTTGAGCTGAAAGATCCAGTTGCCAGCACTGACTTCGGCACAGTGGGGCACCGTGAGGATGACGGGGCGGCAAAGCAGGAGGCCCGTAGGCCCACAGGTCACCGAGGGGCTCAATACTGTCTGGGTCCCTTCCGAAAGTGGGCTGGGGGCAGGAGGGAGGCAGTGAGGGGAGGCCCGGAGAGCTCAGCCAGGGCTCGGACGGGTGCGGGACTCCCCCTCTGCCTCCACTCGTGGGGTCACAGAGGGCAGGTCTCCACCCCGGGGCTCCCAGTAGTCTGGGGTTAAGGAGAGGCAGAGAAATGGCACAGACCTTCGGGCTGCTTCCAGAGTTTTGCTATCACACTATGACATTCTCACAGGCAGATCGTTGCTCACGTTTTCAAAGGTTCTGCACTCTTGGGATGCTTGTGATAGGTGCTGCTAGCCTGTCCTTGGAGACGCTGGCACCGCTCTACGCTCCCACCAGCATGCCATGGAGGGCTGTGCTCCATGCTTTTGCCAATATGAGGTATTATCACGTAAAAAAAAAAATCTTTACAAATTCATGAAGCAAAAAATGCCCAATATCTCATGGCTGTTTGAGTGACCATTTATTTGACTACAAATCAGGCTGAACATTTTCTCAAAACCTATCGGCGTGTGTGTGTGTGTGTGTGTGTGTGTGTGTGTGTGTGTGTATCACTTGTTCATATCCTTTGCCCATTTTTTGTACTGAGATGTTCAATTTTTCTTATTGGTCTCTAAACACCTCTTTACATCGTAAGGATATTAGCCTTTTGTCATATTATAGCCAGTTTGTCAACTGCCTTTCAAGTTCTATGATTTGTTGTGCTGGTTTAGATGTGGACGTAGGATCTATCAATGTTTTCCTTGGAGGACTAACTCTGGCCTTAGTCAGGCTTAGATGGGGAGAAGGTGGTATTTGACCCCAGGGTGGGCAGGCAGTCGGGAGACAGAGGAAGTGAAGGGGGGCTGGGGTGTTTCTACTCACAGGGTGTTTTCTGCTTTGTTGATAAGGAGGTACATCTCGTAGAACTTGCCTTGGGGGATGGCTCCATTGGGCACCAGCAGGCTGACCCCTAAGGGGACAGGGAGGTCAGCAGTGAGGGGCTGGAGGGAGTCCAGGAACTTAGAACAGGGATGGAGGGCTTGGTCTCCAGCTCGGGGCAGGGAGAGAAAGACATCCCCTGAACTCCAGGTGGTCACCAGCGAGGGGTGGGGAGAGAAGGCCTGGGGACTAAGTGCAAGGAGAGGCCAGAGGCCAGCGGCCTTTGGCACTGAGATGGGACAAAGTCCTGGACTCTGCAGGACCCAGTGCCGTCTCCAGCCTTGGATATGACACTGGGTAACTGTTAACCGCTGGCTTCGGAACCTCAGACAGGCACCCCTGCCCTTCCTGCTGCTAGAGCCTAGGACAGCACTGCAGTTTTCTGGAACTACCTGGGGTATTCTTCCCCACTTAACACAGAAACTGAGGTTTACAGAGTGGCTGGGCCAAGGTTCCCCTGCCCTAGTGAGGCAGAGGCAGGTCTGGACCTGAGCCTTCTATTTTATAGTCACATCTTCCCCTGGGCCTCGCTTTCCCCATCTGTGAAATGGGATCAGGGAAGGCCTATCTTCTGCTGGATGGTGCTTCTGCTGGGATGTGCCTAGGTCAGGCTGACAGGCAAGCAGAGAGGGACCCACCTGTGCCAGGGATGCTGAGCCTCCCTCCCAGGCAGCCAAAAGTGCCACTGACGCTGCTCCCCGGATCCCGGGGCAGGCCCAGGAGCTGCTGGGAGCCGAGGCTGGCGCTGCGCAGGTGGAGGAAGCGGGCATCCCGGGAGAAATCGCCTGGGTACGTGCCCGGCGGCAGGACCCCCAGCAGGTCGGCCCTGTCTGGCAGGCCCGACCCGGAGCCAGTGGTGCTGGAGCTGTAGACCTTGATCTTAAGGCTGGGCAGGGGGTCCAGCAGGGGTGAGTTGGTCATGGGAATCTTGTCGGCCGAGTCCTGCAGGGCATACACAGGCCCGCGGTAGATGCCGGCACTGGCTGTGAGGTCCGGAGGCACAGAGGGGTGCAGGAGCTGTGGGTGGTCTGCAGGGGTGGTGGGGGTGACAGTCAGGCCCAGCCGTGCCTCAGGAGCAGGCACACATTCTCCTCCTGCCAGGGGTCTTCTGGTTGCAAAACCCCACCCAAAAGTCCAGCTGCGAAAGGCTTCAGGGACTCACCAGCCTGGGCTACCTCTTTCCTCTTCTGGATCTCTCTAAACCATACCAATCCACATAGTTATCTCTAGAACACACTCTGGACAAACCCCCGGGAGGGAGTAGAGAGCCCCCCACTCTGATCTGGCTGGTCTGGCTGGCTGCCCCGCCCTGCGGGGTGCCCTGCCCCCACCCACCAGCTCAGGTGTCCCAAGGTCCTTACTGGGCCTCGCAGTCTTGAAGTTGACAGGGTGGAAGCCTCCAGTGAGGGCGGCGGATGAGTCCGTGATGTCGGTGTCCGAGTCTCGGCAGCTGCGGCGGTAGACCACCACCCCTACCGCCATGAGGACGGCCACCACCACGAGGACGGACACTGCGAGGCCGGCGTACAGCGCCACATCCCCTGAGGACTCCAGGACTGCAGAGACAGGAGGGCCGAGTGAGGGGCAGACGCAGAGACCCAGGCCCTCGGAAAGCCAGGGAAGCCGGGGGGCGGGGAGCCCTGGGGAAGGGCAGGGCCTAGGACCGACCCTGGATTCTAGTCTGAGCCCTGCCATGACAGGCTGGTGACCTTGGGCAAGGCTTGAACCTCTCTGAGCACCAGTTTCTGTAAGTAAAAGGGTCTCAAAATCCCTGCCCTGCTCCCCTCTCAGTGTGGCAACGAGAGGCATAGCCACTCCCAAGAGCTGGTCACTGCTGAGGAGGAGACAGGGTCTGGGGCTTAGTCATCGGGGCCACAGACGGTCCAGTCAGAGCTGGGATTAAATCCAGAGTCTCACTTGCAGCCTGCGGCAATCTCTGGGGGACCAGAGGGCCCAGCTCGGCAAGTGGCTGCTCAGGCCACCCATCTCCCATTCTGTGCTGAGGGTGGGAGGTGACGCAGAGGGACAGCATGGGAGGCAGGGACAGGGGAATGAGATGCGGGGCAATGGGGTGGAGAGGAGGGGAGCAGGTGGAGACGAAGGAAGGGGCTGAGGGAGACAGCCCTTGGCTGTGCCCCCTCCCCCAGGCCAGCTAATGGGCTGCAGGACACCCTGTCCCGGGGGGTGGGGGGGCGGTGGGCAGGCTGCTGCACAGCTGGAGAGAACTCCTCCAGGCCAGGCGGGAAGGGAGCAGGGTCAGGACTGAATCTAAAGCAGGGCTGTCCAGGAGCACTTTCTACGGTGATGGAAACATGCTATGTCTGCAGCTGTCCCCCGGCTATTATCAGCCACGCATGGCTATTAAACAACCCAAGTATGGCTGGTGAGACTAAGGAAGTAAATTTTAAAATGCATTTCACTTTTTTTTTTTTTTTTAGCTGAGCCATCCTGCCACCTCTTGGCAGCTCAGCGGCAGCTCAGCTCGGGCTGGGCATCGAACTGCTGTTGCTCAGAGCTCAGTTTGCACTCTCGAGCGAGCTCTTAACCAACTGAACCACTCGGCCAGCCCTAAAATGTATTTCATTTTAATTTAGGTAAATGTAGGTTAGAATAGCCACACGTGGCTAGTGGGTACCACATGGGACACACAGCTGCTCATCCCTTTGCCTCCTGTGGGGGCTCCAGGTAGCACCTGTCCACTCCTCAGGGAGAGAGGCCTGCTTCCCCTACCTGGACCCCTGCAAGCTCCATGCCTCTGGAGTAGGCCTGAGCCTCAGCAAGGTGGGGCATGATGCCTCCTGGCCCCCATCTTGCCTCAGTGGCCCTTAGGGCTGGGCTCCCACCACTCGGGCTCCGCCTCCTGATGTCTTCACTAACCAATGGGAGCCACTGATCTGGTGATTTACAATTTCCAACCAGTCCCCAGCCTGATCCCCCAGTGAGCTAGGCCAAGGGCCTCACTGCCGATTTTATGATTCCAGAATTATTTGGGAATTGTGGTTTAATTACCACAGGCCAATCGCACCGAGCAGCTTTACTGCTCTAGTGTCAGGGCACAGCAGCTTCTGGGGGCTGAAGGCTGAGCCCCTCAGGGCTGATACGGGACAGTAGGTGACCCAGAGAACTTTGGAAGCTTTGGCCCAGTGAGGGGCTCCGGGCCCAGAGAGGAAGGCCAAGGGGGTGGGGCTAAGAGCGACAGCTCTGGCTGCAAAAACTGTTTAGTTCAAACCTAGCTGGACCTGGGATAGAGTCCCTTCTCTCTGAGACTAGTTCTTCTCTTATAACGGGAGGGTCAGGATGGTGCCCCAGGGCCTTTCACTCAGCCAAGGCTCTGCCTGTCTGCACATGACAGAGGCCGTGACACAGAGTGTCAGCTCCTAGGAACTCCAGGGACGGTTGGTGGGGAGGTGTTTTTCAACGCCCCCTGCCCTGCCCCCCACACCCTGGAAAAGCCAGCCAAGGAGAACCCCAGAGGAAAGAAGACAGCCATGAAATGGGACTTACGGTGGCTTTTGGGGTCACTTAGAGTTTTCTTATCTGTCGAGGGAAATAAAGGGAAAGACAATGACACAGGTGGCAGGGAAAGGTGGTAGAGAAGGTGATGGGGAATGGTGAAGATGAAATGATAAATGCGGTGGGTGGGCCTATGCCCAAGGGGCTGTGCCATGGCAGGCTGGGCACTGAGTGAAGCCTGGGGGTGGGCTAGAGGGGTTCCTTATCTGGCTCCAGAGCCCCCCACTGGGGCCCCGTCTTCCTGAGTACTCACTTTGCATGCACAGCCCATCGGTGCAGTTCTTGGAGTCCAGCAGAGTCCCGCTGCAGTCTCGGCCTCCGTTCTGGGGTGGGGGTGCCATGCACTCACGGCTGCGCCAGTGGGCACACTCAGTGCTACAGGCCGACCACTTGCTCCACTCCGTCCATGCTCCGTCCACTGTAGGAGCACAGCACATAGCACATGGGGACACACACATGCACAGACACATACACCTGCAGTTATGTGCACGGAACACAGTAATGTGCCATGCAGGCCACACAGAGAAATCCATGCCATATCCCAGTACCTCACACCAATGCGGAGTCAAGTGTACCAGGTGGGAAAAGAGAACACGAGTGGATGCATAAGGTCACTCACATAGATGCAACCCAATGCACAGGTGTACACACAAGGACACAAACCCAGGGTGAAAACACCACACCACACAGCTCACACAAACATGTGATCAAAGAGAGAGCACACAGCCAGACATGCCACGACAAAGAGACTGAGATGCAGAGTCAGACAAAGGCAAAAGGAGAAGAGGACTGCTAGAGGATTAGGGTCAGCAGCCAAGGTGTGCCTGACAGTCAAATGCAGGAGTGCAGGTTCCCTGACCCAGGCAGCTCTGGGACCCTGGCTCAGGGGGCTGACAATGAGAACCCTTGGCTTGGAGGGCAGAAGAGCCCACCCTTCAGACCGTCGCTCCAAGCCTCTGCCTCCATCTCTCCAGCAGCCCAGCCAAGAACAGGAGGTCAGAGGTCACAGCATCTCTTCCAGCCTGCTCAGCCAGCTATGGGGGCCCCGGGATGAGCACCTGCTGCTCCCCACTATGGGAACACAATGGGTGGACACCACAGCACAGAAGGGAGGGTGGGGGGCTGGGCGGTGGCCTGGGCCTGGACAAGGTGCCACACGGCCAGCAGCCTTACCTGGGCACACGGTGGTGCAGGCCGTCTTCTGGAAGGCCTGGCCCTCACAGAAAGCTCCTCCATTGAGTGGGGTGGGGTTGGTGCAGGTCCGCGTGCGCTTCTGCCAGCCACGGCCACAGCGGTTGGAGCAGGGCGTCCACTCTGCCCAGCTGGACCAGCCACCGTTCACTGCAGCGGCAACAGGTGTCACCCAGTTGGCCTGGCTCTGCAACCCGTGGGTCCCCCAAACCCCAGCCCCCACCCGACAGGGCTTCTCCGCTGAAGCCTGGCCATTCCTACTTGGACCCCTCCTGCCTGCAGGGCTGGGGACTCAGATACCAACGGCCAGGTCTGGGCTCTAACCATCAGCATCAGAAACCTGCGTGGTCATGGTATTCTCTGCCCCATGGTATAAAAGCAAATGAAGGCTCAGAGAGGGCTAACCCTTACCCAGAGTCACCCCGTGAGTGACAGAGGACCTGTGACTGGAATCCAACACAGGGCTCTTTCTACAATATTTGAGTCATCTCAGCTGTGGCTCTGTCCCTCCTCCCACCCAAAGGACAAACAGGGGACAACCAGGAGCAGCCTACAGGCCTGGCCAGCAGCAGTTCTCTGCTAGGACAACAGGCTGGGGTATGGGAATGCCAAGCAGGCCATGCCCCAGCCCTGATTCTGAGAGACCTGGTCTTCTCCTCCAGGGACAGGCAAAGGGCCTGAGAAGGGATGAGTGCTCCTGGCTGGGGGCCCAGTGGTGCCTGGCTTGACCACCAGCTTTGCTCTGTGACCTTGGGGAAGGCACCTCCCCTCTCTGGGCCTTATCCTCTCCACGATGGCCTCCTGGGTAGGGCAGTTCAGGTGGGCCATCTAGCTCTGGGCTCTCCCCACTCTGTCGGCCATGCCCACCCCCACCCCAGGCCTCACCATAGACAATGATTGTGGCTGTGGTGCTGCGGCGTCTGGCCACAATATTCTTGGCGACGCAGGTGTAGTTGGCGGTATCCGACAGGCGGGCCTGGCGAATGATGAGGTTGTGGTCAATGGTGATCAGGAAGTTGGTGTCCTGCGTGGGGTCGATGATGTCCTCGTTTTTGAGCCATTCCACCTGCAGGAATGGGGGGAGCATGAGGACCCAAGGCCTGCTTCCCTGCATCCCAGGAAGTGGGCTCTCACCGGAGGGGGACGGAGGTCTGAGCATGAAACAGACAGCAACTATCCACGTCCACCCAGGGTGGTGACACAGTGAGGCAGGACCTCCACGGCCCTGGACACTACAGAACACAGGGGCTAACGCAGCCACTCCCCATTTAATAACATCTACCCTGCAGGGCTGCTGTGAGGACTGAATGAATTAGCATATGGCAAGCGTGGAACACAGTGCCCGGCTCACATAAGTACAAAGTAACCATTAGCTAGTAGCACATGCCTTCATCATGACTCCTCATCTGACCCCCTCAGCGAGGGCAAGAGGCCTGGCAGGGGATTAAGAACACGGTCCCTGGGTTCAAATCCCAGTTCTGCTACTCACTAGCTGGGTCACCCAGGGTAACTGCTTTACCCCTCCAGAGCTGTTTTCCCAGCCATAAGATGGGATGACGGCATCCACCTTGCAGGGTTGCTATGAAGACCAGCGTGCCGAATGCCCAATGAGAGGTAGCTATCGTACAGGGTGTCTGTCTGTCTGGGGCAGCTGAGGGCATGGGCTAGGGGGAGGCTAAGTGGTGAGAGCAAGGTTCTGGGGTCAGAGGGGCTGACCCCAGAACAAGAGGTTAAGAGGTCAGAGCCTCTATTCCAGCCTGCTCAGCCAGCTCTGGGGGCCCCAGGATTAGCACCTGCTGCTCCCCGCTATGGGTCAGGATGGCTGCCCTGGCTCTGGTAGACAGCACAACACAGAAGGGGGGACCCTGTCTTCTGCAATCCCTGCTCTGCTGGCAGCCCTGGCAGCAAAGCTGAGCTGTCCGCCACCCCCTGCTCTCAGTCCTGGACCACCAGTGTAGCATGTCTGGAGCACAGCAGGGGTGCTGAGGGGACAGGTGGGCACTGCAGGGGATGCAAAGGCTGTTTGGTAAAGGGAAGGGGTGACCAGCTTGCGGGGTGAATACACACTCAGACACATACATCAGGAGACCCTTTGTTGTCCATAAAGCTGGACTTTGGGCTCTGCATGGGGCAGGGGGAGATGGTGTGTGAGGCCACTTGCCTTGAAGGAGACTGAGCCTGGAGCCTACCCAAGGAGCCCTGGGGATTCCTGCCCCAGCTCTGCCCCATCTCGTGGGGTCTGGCATGTGCTGATTTTGGGGAGGTCACAGTTCCTTTCACTGTGAAACAGCGGGGCTCTGGGAGGCTGAGGCATCATGGCATCATCGCTGGTCATAAATACCATGCCTAACGTTCCCCACGTCCCGGCTCACCTCAGCCACAGGCACCCCCTCTGGTGGGCGGCACTGCAGGAGAACCTCGTGATCCAGGGGTACTTCCTTGCCCAGAGGCTCCTGATCGAAATTCTTGCGCAGGTCTGAGAGAAGGGAGAGGGTCCCAAAGGCACAGTCAGGGAGGAGCCAGTCAAGCAGAGCTGGAGACAAGTCCCCCATTCTCGCCACTAGGTGGCAGTGTACACCCGGGGAACGTGCATGGGGACACCGGGCCTTTACATGGGAAATAGCCTCGGGGGGCCTTACCAGGTGGAGTTGAGGGATCAGGGTTCCCTCCCTGACTTTGGGATCCTAAGCTCATGGTGGCTTGGGATGGTGAGAAAGCTGGCAGCTTTCCTTATATATAACAATAGGTGGAAACAGGCCATTAGAAATCTGGGGACCAGAGGTGGCATCCGTGGGCCTCGATAGCTCTGTGGCCTCCAGCCAGATGCTCCCCCACAGATGTGGAATTCCCTCCCCAGGACCCACAGGGGAGGGTAAAGGGCCCCGGGAATGGAGTGGGGGTGTCAGGGGGGCCTACATGCAATGCGGACGTAGGCCCGGCGACTCTTGGTGGTGCCCGCAGAGCTCCAGGCCACACACTGGCACCAGTAATCCTCCAGCCCGAACAGCTCCTCCACCTGCTGCCGAGACACCTCAATCTGCACCTCTCGCCCTCGCATGCCTGGGAGGAGGAAAGCGATGCCGTCAGGGGCACGTGGGAGGACACAGGGCACAGGGCAGGGTACCATGACACCTCTCTCGTCTCCTACCCCCAGCTCCTGTGGGCTCTTCTGCCAAGTGCCACTCATTTCCATCTATCTATTTTTCTCATCTCTCCTGCCTTCACCCGGACCCTAGCCACCACTGCTGCTCACCTGGAAATTGCAATGGCTAATAGAAGCCCTCTGCCCCTATCCAATTCACTTTCCACCCTGTAGCCAGCGTGTGCTCTTCAGAACATACAGATGGCATGTCATTCCCCTGGTTCTGCCCTCGGGACTATCAGCATGAAGACCCAGGCCCTCCACCTGGGCCCTAGGCCCTGTCTGATCTCCTCACTGCAGCCTCACTGGACGTCTTCCAGCCCGTCATGGCCCCTCTAGCCAAAGGGCCTTTGCACATCCAGCTCCCCACTTGAACTCTCTTCTGCCTTCTCTGTGTCCAGTGAATTCCCAGGCAGCTTTGAGCTGGGTCTCACTTCCAGAGGGAGGCATGCTGTGACCCTGGCCCCCTCTCACCAGCTCTCTAGTACTACTCAGTTACCATTCCTGCCCAGCCCGACTACCTCACTGACCATGTGAGCACTGACCATTACCTGAAACTGTATTATTATTGACGATTTGTGTATTAATTGTCTCTCTCATGCAGGAGAATGAGGAATCCTGTTTACTGCTATAGCCCAGAGAACACCTCAGCAACGTATCTGAAGAGAGCATATGGCTTCTTCCTGGTCCCGGCTCACGGGGCTGGAGCTAGGGGAGGCCGGCCGCTCACTTCTCAGTGGTTCTCTGCCAGGGCTTGGGGGCCTCCCTGCATAACTGCACCCACTAGCCTAGAGAAGGAATTGCTTGCTCTTCTGCCAACTCTCCCCTGACAAAACCTTCTACGCTCAGGGGGAAAGTGGGCCCTCCTGAATTAGGACGTTCATCCTCCCCAAACTTATGGGAGGACTGTGAGGCCACCCCTTCCAGGAAGCCCTCTCTGATGCCTCGGTCTCAGGATTCCTAAAGTTGCTCCTCCTTGCCACGAAGCTCACCCTTTCATGGTTGCACATGGGTTCTGATAATCAAGGACAATCCTTGAGGGCAGGACTGTCCACTCCGGACATTGTGGTACTGCAGCATGGTGATTAAGCATAAGGGCCGGACAGATGGACAGGCCTGAATCCTGGCCTCACTCTCACTCCTTAGCTGTATGATCTTCACTAATGACTTCATCTCTCTGAGCCTCAGTCCCCTCCTGATAGTAAGACACTCAGGGTAAATTCTAAATGAGTCATGGCAGTTACTCTGCCACAGCATGCAGCTTAAGCTGGAGACACATCAACTCCGGCAGGTCATTTGGAACTTTTCCAGGCCCCCATTTATATCTGGAGAAACTGAGACTCAGAGAGGTAGGCTGCAGACCCAAAGGCCCACAGCAAGTGGCCAGCAAAGCCGCGGTCAGCTCTGTTGGTGTCTTGCCCAGGTTCGAGCTCTGTCCCCTAATGCATGAGGCCTGTCTGGACCTCTTCCAATGATCTCATTGCTTTAATTCTCCTGCATCATGGTGTGTGTGTGTGTGGGGGGAGGGCGGAGCTTGCCCCAGGAGCCTAGACAATGAGAACCCCTCCTGATGGCCAGGAATCTAAATGGGAGGGGGCTGGGGTCTGCTGTCAGGGAGCACCAGGAGAGAAGAGGCTGCCTCGGGGATGGGCGGGGGGTTCTGCCTGCTCACTGTAGCTGCCTGGAGTGCTGGCCCCACAGGCAACTGCACGGCCCAGGCCAGGAGTGCGGGGTCCCTGCCCCTTATTTTCTAGGCGGTGGGCCTGGAAGAGTGGTTCCTCTTAAGGTTTCAGCATTACCCACCAGTTGGACGGAGGGAAATGATCACTCTGGGGGTGCTCAACACCTTGGCAATGGTCCCGGCAGGCAGAGAGGAGGGGCTGGGGCCTTGGGAGACCTGGGCCACGGCCCCAGGTGTCCTCCCCTACATGGTGGCCATGCAGCAGGCAGTGCCTAGACCAGGACACAGGGCTAGGCTGCCTGCCTCAACCTGGTATGAGTTGCTAGGCTGTCCTGTCCTGCCTCTCCTGGTCCAAAGCAATCATCCTCTGTGTTTTCAGGGCCTCAGAAAGTGGGGAGCAGGAGGCTCGGGAGGAACTAGCCATCCTGCTGCCAAGGGAGGGGCCCATAGGACCACTGCCCATTCTTTGTAGCTAAGGGGGACGACAGTGCCCCAATTTCTAGGACTGGCAGGGCTTGTGTGCCTAGTAGCAGGGGTGAAAGAGCCCCGCTGTTACTACTACTACTAACTGCAGGGGCTGTGAGAGTCCCTAGCAGGGTGCACTATCCCCTTGCTCTGTCTGGACCCCCATGGCTGACCTCTGATACAGGCCACAGGGACTCAGGGGGACAGACAAGTAAGGCCAAGTTTCCAGAGAAGGAGGACAAGAAAAACCCAGAAAGAGGGTGGAGGGAACAGTGTTTATGGAGTACCCGCTGAGTCCTGGCACTGTGTTCAGTGCCGTGTGGCACCACTTTGTTCCACCCTCCCCGGGGCCTTCAGTCAACATCCCAGTTTACAAAGAGAGGCGCCAGCTCAGAGAGGGTGAGTAAATCCCCCAGGGTCACACAGCTAGACAGTGGGGCATATACGTGTTCTTTTAAAATGTCTTTTATTTTTAGACTTTGGGTGAGACTGACTCCAAATATATTTTTTTTTAATTTTTTTTTTTTGAGGGCAGTGTCATTGGTCCTCTTATGTGGGACCCGAATAGGGGCCGCTGGCTTCCCAAGCCAGTGCTTAACCACCGCGCCACTCGGCTTTTTTTTTTTCTTTTTCCCCAAATCTATTTTTAAAAGTTTGGTAAAGTATACATAAAACTTACCATTCTAACCATTTTTAGTTCAGTGGCATTAAGTACATTACGGGGTCTAGCTTTAAGCCTGGGTGGTTCTAAAATGTGTGAGATTTCATAGAAAAACAGAAGTTGGAGGAGGGAGAAAGGAGAGAGTGAGAGAGAAAGTCAGGGGAGACAGTAAGGCTGAGAGGAGAGGAGAGAAGTGGGAGAGGGGGGATGGGAAACACAAAGAAAAGAGACACACACAGAAAGTCGGGGATGAGAAAGGAGAGGCAGGAGACAGGAGAGGGGAGAGGGCTGGAGAAGCAGGAGAGGAAAAGGATGGGTGGGTGGGGGGGGGGGCACAGACAGAAGCCAAGGCAGACACGGAGGCCAGGGAGCCAGTGCTGGCCGCCTGGTGGTGGCCGGCAGTGGGTCGCCCTCTTCCCTGTCCTGAGCCCTGAGATCTGCTTTCCACCCCGGAGGGCTCCTTTATTACAAACAGGGGCCCAGGGACATACAAGGCCCCCCACTTAGTCTTGGGGGCACCATGGGGACAGTCAGCCTCTGGGAGGTGTGAGGAGCCCTGCCTCCTGCCCATCCTACTCCCCTGGGGCCTTATGCTCCTGCCACTTTCTGCCACTCCCTCAGGATTTGGGCTACCTCTTGAACCACCTCTGTAATTATTTACATAATATTATCAACCTTTTAAAAACGAAAATGATCTCAATGAAGGAAACACTGTATCGTTACTGTGAATGGAAACAGTAACTGCTTCCCACAAACAGAGAAGATCTGGGAAACTCATGACCGCCTTGAATCCTGGTTGGGTGCTGCCAAAGCCAGGGTTGTTCTTTGTTAAACAGGGTGCATGGCAGGTGTTGGGGGTGGTGGTGGTGGGGAAGAACCCTGGTTCCAGGCTGGACATCCTCCCTAACACCAACGGGATGGAAAGAAACTGAAACAGGGAACACACACCCAAGTCGGCAAGGGATTAGATGCTGCTGCATTGGGTCACCCAAAGTCAAGTTGGGACATGCAGCCAACCCTTAGGGAAATACGGATCCAGGGTGAACCCCAGAGGGGAAACTGAGGCCCAGAGGAACACTGTAGCTACGTGAAGTCTCCCATGGAACCTAGGGTGGCGGGAGGCTCAGGACCCAGCGTCCCTGGAAGCTCTGGGCCTGAGGTGTCCCAGGTGTCCTGGGGGTGACCAGATAAAGGGGGGAAGCTCACCAGTGGCCTCGTCCCGGCCCTCCTGCGTGACGTGGTCATTCTGGCTGACCCACTCGCCATTGCACTTGAAGTAGATCTGCGTGGCGGGGAAGGCACGGCAGCTCAGCTCCACTGGCTTGTTCTTCACAATGTAGGCGTCCTGCGGCTCCTGGAGGAAGTGGGGCAATGGCTCGGCCGGCGCCGATGGGAAGGAGTCAGGGAGCACCTCGCCGCCTGAGTCGGTGCCTGTGGAGGGAGGGACGGCTCTGTGAGGCCGAACGGACACTGGGAGGCTGGGGGCAGCCCCCTGATCCCCTGAAAGCCCGTGGCAGAGAGAGGGGACAGCCAGAGGGGATACGCCTGAAACTTCCATGACTTGGGCAAGGAAGGTCTGGCTCTCCTGGTCCTCAATTTCTCCATCCCAACCTGCTGTGTAGAGGCTGTGCTGTGGAGCCAGTCCCAGCTCTGTGATGTTGCTGTGTGTGATTCTTCTGCTTGTTTACAGATGGAAAAATGAGGGTGACCCAGGGAGGTGAGGTGACCCATCAGGGTGAGGACACCCCTTCTGCGCTCCCCAAGGTCCCTTGCACTAGCCCTACGTGGCCTCCAGTTCCCCATGGTGATACCACAGTACATGAGGGGCTGGAGATGGGGCTGAGGCTGGGGCTCAAACCAGGCCAGCTCTGCCCTGAAGCCACAGCTGCCCTTTGCAGCCAGCCAGTCTGATGGGGGCGGGGAGAAGAGCCAAGGCCAGCAGGGGCGTGGGGTGGGGCGAGGTGGGGCGGCTGCAGCAGGCCTGGGCTCCCTGGTGCAGCTTGGTGGGCTGCGTGCTGTAGGAAGCCCAAGGCAGGCGGCAGCATGAGGGGGAGACAGCCTTTCCAGCAGCCTCCACCCTGAGCCCCCCTCCTCTGGTCAGGGGCTCCGACCCACCCCTTAGCTTTTCCAGCCTCCACCCAATCCACACCCTCTGCCTTAAGGATGAGGAAACTTCAGAGGCTCGGAACACGGAACACGGTGAGGCTGTTAGTCTCCTTCCCCAAGGGGTCCAAAGGAAACCCTGGCTGTCGGCCTCCCTGGAAAGAACAGCACCTCAGGAGGTGAGACAAACAGGAAGGGAGAGCAGCCAGCCACCGCCAGCACTAGGAGCGGGGAAACCAGGCCAGGCCAGGCTATTGGTTCACAATCCACTTAGGAAAATTGACTTTCCAATGCCAAATGCCAAACGATCAGGTGGCTGGGGACAAGCGGCAGGGGGCTTGTCCTCCTCTGCTAACTGCTCCAGAGGAAGCAACAAATTAAGCTGCAGGGGTGCGCACGGCTACCCGGCCCTGGCCAGCCAACCCAGGCCGCCAGCCCCAGCTCTCCGGTGCATCCAGTGGGTCCCGGAGGCCAGGGGAGGCCCTGGGGTCAGGCACTTGTCCTCCAGAGCAGAAGGAATAAAACATGCCTGACACGTCCAAGCTGTGTTGCATCTCTGAGCACCAGCAGCAGTTGCTAAGACTGCGGAGATTCTGAGCTCTGAGGAAATGCAGGGCGGTCACTGGTTCCAGGAGGTGTGTGTGTGAGAAAGAGAGAGAGAGAGAGAGAGAGAGAGAGAGAGAGAGAGAGAGAGAGAGAGAGAGAGAGAGAGAAGCCAGCAGGAAGGGGTGACTCCAGCTCCATCCAGCATGTTCTGTGTGACCCAGGGAGAGCCCCTTAACTCCCACCTCATTACTCGGTCTCTGAAGGGGGCAGGATCCCATGAGATAAACATAGATGAGTGCCTAGAGGGGTCTGACTTATAGGTACAAGATCCTGTATTAAAACAGCACCCAATGCTCACCTCACATTAGGTGCTGTTTTCAGCACTTCGGTACTTCACCTAATTCTTGCAACAACTTTGGAAGGTATGTTGTATTAGTCCCCAGTTTATAGATGGGGAAACTAAGGCCAGAGAGGCTGAATAACTTGCCCAAGGGCACACAGATAGCAAGAAGAGGAACCAAGGTTTGAGGCCAAGAAACAGACTTCAGTGTTTGGGATGCTGCCCAGGATTCCACACCGCTTATCACTGGGGTAGCTCCATATACTGTGGGTATCCCCGCACCAGAGAACCCTAATAGGCCCTGACAATGGTCGGGACTCTCTCATGACATGGGCTCTCTCACAAAGGTCCAGCAAGGCTGGGACCATCCTCCCTGTTTCCAAGCTAAGGAAACTGAAGATAATCCAAATGGGGCAAATGACGTGAGCCAAGGCCAGCTGGTTAGCGGGGAGCTAAACTGGGAAGAGCACCAAGGATTTCTGAGGCCAGGCCACGGCTCCCCCAGACCCACTTGCCTCCACCAGGCAGGGAGACACTTTCTCTGTAGGTACACTGGCAGCCTCTAGGGCCTGGGAGCTTGGGCAGTTGGTGGCAAGAGGGCACAGTGCCCAGGGAGCTGGACATTGGTCTCCCATTGGCTTCACAGCTGGTCTCTCTGGCCATTCTGCCAAATTGGGCAGCTCTAGGGTGAGCAGGGTGGAGCCAAAAGGGCATGTGGGCAGCGGGGAACCTGCCAGGCTCCATGCCCACCTCCCAACATCAGTCTCAGGCCCGAGGGGTGCAAGGCAGGGCCCAGGCTCAGACTCACACACCCCTGGGTCTGAACCAGTCCTACTGGCCTCAGGCTCCTCATCCGTGAAATGGAGGGACTGGCAGCCATGACAGAAGGTGTGTGGGAGCCCCTGGGTGCAGTTGTATCCTCACCCTACCTTCTAACCGCGTCCCCCCCGGCCCCCAGGTGATGGCACTTCGGGCCGTATTTATGACTTTGTTTTATAACCCTAATGCGGTTCATTTATAAAGCAGGTACAGACATGATTGAGGAAAGTAAACATTAGACATCCATTAGTGCAGCAGGCCCCACCCTCCCCGCCCCACCCCTCCTCTTAGCCCTGGCACAAAGATTCATCTCTGGCCTTGGCAGGAATATGGCTGGGCATCCTCAGCAGTGCCTCTCCGTCATGGCAGCGCTGGCTGACTCTTCATGTAGCTATTGCCCCTTTGCCAACATCCCCACCCGCAGCCGTCCAGAAGACATGGAAGAACCAAGGGCTGACCTGAGAGTCCTCCAGAGGGACCACCGGCAGACTGCAGGCTGGCTGGCATGCAGTGGGTGCTCAGGGGATGCAAACTAAAGGGGGGCTGGGGTTGCTGCCAGGGCCTGGGTAGCAGCTGAGTTGGGCCCCTGCCCTAACCACTGGACACTTCCCCTCCTCCTTGGCCCTGGTGGGGGCCCTCGTGCCTGAGGGAGGCTCCACAGATGTCCTGAATGAGGGTCCTCTGAGCCTGCCCTGTGGGACAGCGTGGAGAGAGAAGGAAAATGGAGTCTTGGGGCTCCTGGGTGCTTACTCCGCCAGATGCTTTTAGAGAGCATTGCATATTAACGCACTGAACCCACAACAACCCTAGACAGAGGTTCCCAAACTTTTGGTCTTTGATGTCTTGGTAATTCTTACCCAGTAATTTTTTTTTGTAATTTTTACCCCAAGGTTAAAAGAAATTCCTAGTGACTCTGTTTATTAAGTAGTTAAACCAAAACAGCTTGTGTCTATGCGTGTGTATGTATCTTAACACCTTAGTGGCCATTTGAAAAAATAATACACATAAATTGAAAAAAGAAAATATTTGTATCCCATTCCTAAACAGCCACAGTGATTTACTAATATGGATGTGTGTACCTGTTGGGCACTGAATCAGTTCTCATCTTGGAATCAGAGTGGACACTGTCACCCTCATTATTTGTCTCTGGGCACTCCCAAATGCCCAATTCCAGCTTTGTAAAGATATGATGCCATCTAAAGGAAAGAAATGTGACATAATGTTGAAGTTGAGCTGGTAGTTGTCGCGGTATCTGGCAGCTTTCCAGTGCTGCTACGTTATGTTTCTTTGAAGATGAAAAGTATCTCACAGCACCCCTGTGAATTTATTGTGGCACCCTGGGGTGCCTCGGCACACAGTCCGGGAACCACAGCTGTATGCATTAAGTACTATTATTATCCCCACATTACAGATGAGGAAACTAAGACCAAGACAGTTAAAGTCATTGGCAGAGAGGGCGACAAAGCTAGTAAGTAGCAGAGCTGGGGAGCAAATTGAGGCAGCCTGATAGAAGAAAGAGTCTAACTGCTGAACTGGGAACTGGTATTTACATCCACTTTGTGCGAGATGCTTCAAATATTTCAGCTAATTGGCCTCTCCCACCCCCCACCCCCACGGTGGGGATTTTCTTCCCGTTTCACAGATGAAGACATGGGGCGTCCGGGGACTTGCATGATGTCCCCTGGTCAGTGGCAGGAAGCCACGCGTGGAATCGCCTCTGCCAGGCCAGACCTGGATTTCCTGCTGGCGGGAAAATGTCCCACACCAAGTCTGTTTTTCTAACGGCAGAACTCATCTGGACCTGTGGTTGCAAAACTGCAAGCTGCCTTTAGAGCCACAAACACGAATGGCCCGGGTATCCCAAGATGAGTATATGGCAGAGGACACATCCCTGCACAGACATAACCAGGCAGTCCATATGCATGAGAGGAGCCGCCACTGAAGCCAGGGGCCCTGGGTGTGTGCCCGGGCTGGGGGCTGGCACTGCTGTGGGGCCCTCCTCTCGGGCTCAGGGCCCCCAGCTGTAAAATCAGGAAGCTGGGGGAGTCAACCTCTCAAGCCCTTCCATTAGCACTTTGAAGATGCCTTAAGGGGAGTCTGTTAATGTATGACCGTGTCCCATTGAGTACATTTTTCCTCCAGGAAGTTCATTTGCTTAAAGTGGGGTCACCTTTCTTGCCATTGTTATGTGTGGCTCAAAGACGCAGCACCTACTGAGGTCCTAAGGCACAGTATGGGCGGAGCCTGGGGAGGAGGAGGAGGAGCCATGGCTGGGCTCTCCCAATCATGCCCCAGCCCACCCACCTCAGGCCTCAGATCAAAATGACCACCAGCTCCTCCGGGTGGGACCTCTTGTGGGCACCATGCAAACGGTCGCTTCAAATTCACCTACACCTGCCCATACGAGGGCTCGTCAGCTAGCCTCCCTTAGGAGGCACAGATTCACAGCGACAGAGGTTACTTCCAGGGCCAACTGGTCCAACATCTCCCATCAACTCCTTTATCCAACCTTGACTCACATACCTCCAGGGATGGGAGCTCACCACTGCCTTTCTCAGCCAGGTTCGCCTTTGGACAGATCTAACAGAAAAGCCTGCCTTACTTTCGCCTGGAATTTGCTGTCTGGAGTTCCAGCCATGGCTACAACTTTAACCTCTGGGGGTGACATAAAACAGTGCGCTTCCTGCTGCCCATGACAGCTTCCCAGCCTCTGGAGGCTGCAGCCTGCCCTCTCTGGCCCTCTCATCTTTCTTACGAATATTCACAAGATGGTCTTGCATTCTCACCAGCAACCTGGCTTCCTCGTGAACAAGTTCAAGTTTGCTCACAGCCCACTTCAAATGGGGGAAGGGGAGGTGAACAAGGCGGGGTCTGGCAGGCGGGCACCTCCCTGCTTCTGGCAGCGGCTCCAGGAGGGCAGGGAGCACACCACCGCCTCCATGGCGTCCAGGGCAGGGTCAACGGCGCCCTGGAACGGGAGTGGAGCTTGCAGGGCAGAGCTGGCAGCCTCTGCCCAGTGCCCAACATGGAGACACAGGCTGCCATCCGGCAGGTGGGAGGCGCCGATGGGGAGCAAGTTGAAGCCACAGGCTGGTTTAAGAGGTACCAGAATCTAAGCCACTAGAATAAGCAGGAGCCAGCCAGGGGACCTTGGAGGTGAAGGAAGTGGCTTCAGGGCTAAGGTAAAGATGCTGTGTTTCCCAGAGGTCCCCCTCAGAGCAGAGGCTAAAAGTGCAGTGTTCAGACACTCCTGAATGGGACACTGTCACCAGCTGCGAGGGGAAGCCGGAGGGGTGCTGCTGCCCGACGGCGACCATGAGCCCGGGCCCAGGCTGGAAGGGCATGCGGTGGAACAGGCTGGCACAGGGGCCAGCAGACCCGGTTCAAATCCTCACTCCGTCACTGAGACTTTGGGAAGGTCATTTTCCCCATTCAGAGAAAAGGGGTAACAGGTTCCGCCCTGTCAATTTTGAGGTGTTGTGCAGGTCAGCTGAGAAAACAGATGTAAATGTGCTCTGTGGACCGGGTGCAGCAGGCGGAGGCACCAGGCGGGAGATTTCCTCTGTCTGCGTGGTGTGTGGGGAGCCCTGAAACCCCACGTTGGCAGGTCCCTCGGCCTGTCGTCTATTGACACCTGAGCCCCTGCAGGCCAGAAGCATAGAAAGATGGTGCTCAGAGGGCCTGGAGCCCTGCATTCTACCAGCTCAGAGAGGCGAAGTGACTAACGCAGCGTTACACAGCAAATGAACAGCCACGTTGGGCCAGTGCTCAGTCTCTGATTCAGGGCTCAGGAGGGCAGACATCACAGCCCCGGTGGGGCTGTGGACAAAGGCTTGAACTCTGCCTTTCGTGCCTGGGACAGAAACTCACTACCATCTATCTCGGCCAGGTCCACTTCTGGTCAGCCCCGTTGCCCAGGGCAGAAGCCTCAGCACGAGGCTGCGGTGGTTTGGTAGGCAGGGCCTTGACACCCCTGCCCCTGGTTTTTGTCCCAGGTGGGTGACAAGTCCACGCCTGGGGCCCCAGACTCAGCACCAGGGGGCGGGCATCTGCAGCTGAGAAGGGCCTTGTGTCTCCAGGGCTGGCTGGCATGAGGCAGTCGGCACACTGAGGGGCAGGACTGGGAGGGGAGAAGGGGGGCAGGCGGGCGGTGAGGGCGAGAGAAACGCCCCACTCTGGGCACATTTATCATCTGCAATCACAGTCTTCCTCTGGCCCCTGGACACTGTCTAATTCTCGCCAGGCTTGACCTCCCACTGCATGGAAAATCTCTCCCATTCACTGTGAGGCTGATGTGCTCAGTGGGGGGTGGGGAGAGTGGGGGCAGAGGAGCCCATTTATTATTATGTTTTAAAAACACACCAACCCCACATGGAAGGACCCCTCCCTGGACACAAAGCCCTTCTTCCATCTGGCCCTGGCTACCGGCGGCTGTGGGGTTCAGGCTGGGGCCCCCCTCAGAGGCTGTTACAATGGCCGTTACTGATGACAAATGGGGGCTGGCAGGCTTGGGGGAGGCTGTTATTCCTAACAAAGGAGGTCCCTTGCACGGCCCTTTTCCCATACCCTCTGCAGACCTGCCATGCCCATGACATCACTTCCTGTGCAGGAAGTGGCCTCACTACGATGGCCAGCTATGGCAGGAGCTTGCATCCTAAAGGGGGTGTCTGGCTGAACCTGAGAAATCGCTCCTTTAGAAAGGCTCAGGGGCAAGTGAAGGAGCTGGTGGGAGGCTAGGGATGAGGCCCCAAGGTAGGCACAGAGCCCTAAAATGAAGCCAAGAGTCCATTTTAAAGGGGCCACACTACTTACAAAGTAGGGAGGGCTATTGTTTGGGTGACGGGTCTAACCTCAGGCTCTCAGCGGTATCTGTGGAGGTTGTATTCCACATTCACCTGCCTGGCCCCCCCTCAAGGCCCCTCCTCTGGTCACTGGGCTCCCTCAGCCTGGGCCTGGATCCCTCCAGGGCGTCACTGTGGAGGCACGGGCTGTGAGGACAGGGCATTCTGCTTGCCCCTCCTCTCCCAAACAAGGAGCTCAAAGCCCTCTCCTCTGTCACACTCCTGAGAATATTTACCCAGCACACAACATCATCACCAGTACAACAATCCTGTGAGGTAGGTGTCCCATTTCACAGATGAGGAAACCGAGGCTCAAAGAAGTGAAGAGAGGCTCCTAGCTACCAAGAAACCCAAAGCTATTTCATTGAAACTATAAGCCCCTCTTTGGCCCATAATGTCCCTGGGGGATCAGCAGGGGGCAGCTATTTTTCTGCCCATTTTGCAGATGAGCAAATGGAATCGCTCAGAGTTCACTAGTTTGCTGGAGGGGAAGAGGGGTTCAACTTTCTAATCCCAGCACTTGGCCTTCTTCTGTGGGCCTGATAAATCCTGGACTTGTTTGGGATGCTCCTCAGACAAACAGATGCACTAGCCTGGTACTGACCCCAAGACAGCACACGCTCACACCACCAGACCCACCCATACCCAGCCCAAGGTCACAATCCACCACCATCTCCCCTGGACACCCAGAGCGCCCCGACAGGCTGGGACAGTGGCTCTTTTCTTAGAGCTGCCTAAGTTAACGCCCTAAGACACCAGCAGTGACTCAGGGCTGCAGGGGACCTGTTATTTTATTTAGTCATCTCAGAGTTGGGATAGGGGCAAGTTTGACTTGCCATTTCAGACACCCAGTTGCTCGGGTCGTACCTGGAGAGGCCTTCGTGTCCCTCCCCTGCATCCAACCCACAGTGTTGATGGGCCTGCATGCTTCCAGGTAAATCTTCAAGATAGTCCTCAAACCGCACAACCACCCACCGCCGCCTCCTACCATCTCCAAGCCCATGTCCTCTTGCCCAGACCCCTCCTCACCGTACTCCCGCCTTCCCCTCCTGCCCCCGCAAATCCACTCTCCTCATAGCAGCCGGGGCAACCTTGCAAAATAGAAACAGATCACTCTGGCTTACACCCTCCAATGGCTTCCATTTGCACCTGGAATGAACTCCTGACCCCCCCAGTCTTCAGACTTCAGATGTTCGCCCGCCGTTCGCTGTGATGCGAGCCACCCAGGCATGTTTCCTGGTCCTGGAACAAGAACATGTCTTTTGATTCCCAGCTCAGGGCCCCTGCTGTTCTTTCCTTTCGGAATGCATCCCCCCTCCACACCTTCTCCCTATATCCTTGTGACTGACTCTGTCATTGAGATCTCAGCTCAAGTGCCACCTGCCACCTCCCCAGTGGGGCCTTCCCTGACCACCCCATGCAAGTTCATCATCCTCTACCTTCTCTGATGCTATCTGTATCTGTATTGTCCTGTTTGTTTGTTTGTTTTTGACAGTGCTCATCTCTCTGTGGAATTACCTTCTTCCTGTATTTGGATTGTTTGCTGCCTGTGTCTGGATAGGTCTGCTCTTTGGATGGCAAACTATTTGATGGCCTGAAAATAGCTGGTTGCTTGTTTGTCTGGGCCTACTGGGGACACAGGACTTTCTCCAGCTGTACCCCCCCAGCCTCTCTGGAAATACATGGGGTGGCAGATGGGGGTGGGAAGAAGCAGCCAGGGGCCGTGGGCACAGATAGGTTGGGTGGATCTGGGAGCCAGTCCTTTTAGAAACCCCAGAGGCTAACTAATTGCTGTCCTCTAAGATGGAGACCAGAGGGGGTGTGTCCTGGCCTCAGATCACACAGTACCTGAGCAGCAGAGCCAGTAAGAGAAATTGAGGTCTGGGTTTCCAGGGGAGGTGGGGGTAATTTTATTTTAAAAATCTACCTCTTTCTTCTAATGAAAACACTTCCCCAACCTTCCCTTGGCCTTTTCTGATAACGGTTTAAGAAAACAGAAAGATGAAAATAAAAATCATCCATTTCCATTACCAGTTTATCAGACTTAACAGTGGACATTGGTCCTCTATGCCTTTTTTAGACACACACATATTTTATACTTAAAGAGGCCTCACTATATATAGTTGCGTGCCCTGTGTTTTCCTTCCGAGGCTGTTAACTGAAGACTTTTAAACCACAAGCCAAATGCACTCTCTCTCTCTCTCAGCACAGTCACACACGTCAGACGGGCGCAGGCCAGCTGGGCCGACTCCCCTGGTGAGGTATTCCGGTCATTGAAGGAGCTGTCGGATGCAGGGCTGGTTCAGGGAGCCACTGGGCAATGACATCAAGTTGTCTTTGCACTTTGGGCGCTGGACAGAAAGATGACCGATGCCTTGTCCTTGTCTCCCAGAGAAGTCAAAATGCATGGGGGTATAGCCTCCGGCCCAGAGGCTGCCTGACAGGCCAGTGGTTACGTCCCTGCTGCCCTTCAAGGTGAGGTGTCCCCCTGCCACCCTGGGAAGCCCAGGTCTGTTCTTAGAGTACCGCAAGGCATGCGTCTTCCCTGCCTTCCCAGCGTCCTGCTCTAGGGCCGAGCAACTCCACCTTGCAAAGGGGAGACAACTGCCAACACACTGCAAAGTGGAAAACTGTGCTCCTTGCCCACTGCCGTCAGCACCGTCACCATGCCTGCCCAGACCCTGCCCCAGTGCTGGCTGTGGGCCACCTGGCAGGCACCAGGAGGCAGCTCAGACCCTGGGCA
Source organism: Aselliscus stoliczkanus (assembly GCA_033961575.1). Lineage (NCBI taxonomy): Eukaryota > Metazoa > Chordata > Mammalia > Chiroptera > Hipposideridae > Aselliscus > Aselliscus stoliczkanus. The sequence goes on from CM066729.1 coordinate 135,679,791, forward strand.
ATGGGGCCTTTCCACCTATCTCCAACCCTTCCCTTCCAGAGGGGGGACCTTGAGGCCAGAGAAGGACAATGACTTGCCCAAGGTCAAACAGCCAGTCAGTGGCTGCAGCACCCCTGGTAGATTGGCATCATGCTGGCACAGAGAATCACAGCAGGGAGAGAGAAAAAGGGGTGCCCAGACTGGCTTTCGCCAATCTGTGAAATGAGGCTGGGACAAATGGGGAGGGAACAAAGAAAGAGGAACCTGAGAGCACCCAGCAGCAAGTGGTGAGAGATGCAGTGTGGGGGTTCTCCTTGTATGTGCTGAGCCTGGAGCCCACGTGGGTTCCTGCTCAGGCCCTGGGGGCAAAGGGAGAAGGTGGCCACCGCTGCTCTGCCTCTTCCACAGGCCAAGGCTGGGACCAGGGAAGGTGGACCATGTAGGCTTGCTCCCAGGAACACCCCAGGGACCAGACGTGTGAAGTAACTGGTCTCAGGTCACGTAGCAGGTTGCAAGCACAGCTAGAACTGGAATGGGGGCATCTTGGCACTCAGCCCAATGCTCATCCTTTGCCTCTCTGGTTCTAATAGTGGGGAAGAGCCTGGCACTGAGGTCGGGTGAGCAGGTGAGTTGGTGGTGATGGAGATGGGGCGAGACAGGTGGCACTGGCCAAGGGGACAGTATCGATGGCTGCTCAGGCGCGCCTAGAGGGAGGCAGGGTAGTAGGCAGGCGCTCACCCCTCTCCTTTCACCAAGCATTTCCTGAGTGCTTGCCCTTGCTCCCGCCCCTGGTGGGACCTAGGCTCACAGCAGAGGTTCACAGTTAAGAACCTGGACATCAGCGTGCCTCCAGCCTGGTCACACGTGATGATCCCTGCTAACTGACCAACGGCGCAGGAATCAATCTTCACCTGTGTCTGTAGCTCCCTCTTCCTCGGTCAAGGAGCCAGCCTACCTCCTCCAGGAAGCTGGCTTTGACTGCCTCCACCTAGACTGCTACAGGGATGTCTCATGTGAGGCTCCCGTAATCCCTCAGACTTTTGGGGCCTGAAACACATTGCTATGATTGGCTCATGAGATAAACTTAGGTAAACCACTTCCCTCTGAGCCTCAATCTTCCCTTCTGGGAAATGGGTCACTTTTACCTGCTTCACCCCCAGGATTGTTGGGAAGTGTGAAACTATGAAGGTGAGAAGTGTGAAACTACTTTGCCAGCCTGGCAGCCCTGCGTTCTTGCTAATTTTGATTCTTACTTTTTGCAGTAAGAAACAGTGGGTGTGCCTTCCTTGGGCTGCCAGGGGCTCTGGCCGACAACCTGACCCCCAGCTATAGCTACCATGGTTTTCCTTTGGGTTTGAGGTGCCGTCCAGGTGCCCCACTCCCCACTCCCAGCCTGCCCCCGACTCTCAGCCACTACCCTGCAGCCCACTCTGTGATGACACGGAGCTGCAAAAGGCTGATGCAAGCTGGAAGGAGGGAATGAAACAGACTCGAGTGGGGCGCATGGAGCTCCACCCCCAGCCCCGGGGGAAGATGGCCCTGCCCCTGCTGGCTTGTTTCTACCTGCTGATGTAATTGCGGGGCCTCCTTGGCTCAGGGCTGCACCTGCTCACCTCGGCCAGAGGAAGTTACAAGGGCAGGAGGGCAGGACCACAGCCCCATGCTCCATGAGGGGACTCTTCTCCAGGGAGGGGTGGCTGGGCCCCAGCAGAGGGGAGGAGGGAGCCTGAAAAGTGGCATGAAGAGGAGCATGTGCCCTCCTGGTAAACAAGACCTGGGTCAACCCCAGCACTGTCACCGTGTCACATGCCAGGCACTCAATTGTCACCCTCTCCATTGATTTCTCGAGGGGGATAAGAAAGCCTGAGAGGGGAAAAGAGAAAGGATAGAAGCATGGATCCGTGGAAGGAAAATGACAGAACAGTCCTGGGCCAGCCACCAGCTCACTGGGTGACTCCAGGCCAGCTGCCTCACCTCCTGGGACCTCAGCTTACTGATCTGTAAGATGGGCACATCACTGTGCCCACCTCACAGAGACAGTTGGGACCCTAGGTGTGAAAGTGCCACACAGCACTAAAGTATGTGGATGGTTTGGGGGACCTGGGAACAGGTTGGGGGGGTTGCTCACCAGGGGCCGGGGGCTCCTAGAGGCTGGGGAGGGGTGTGGGGCCTGTCAGCTGTGCTCTCTGGCTGGCCTGGCCCCAGGAGCCTCCCCTTGGGGAGGAAGGCATGGCAGAGGAGCACACGGCTCCCTAGAGGCCTCCAAGGAGCCATCAAAAACACGCCGGTGGTGAGGAGAAGCGCCAAGACACACTCCTGGAAATTCCAAGGCCACCTGCACGCAGCTGAGGGCCCCGGACTCCAGGAGCCCGTGGTCTGGGGGTCACCCTGTCTCCAGACTCTACTTCTCAAAGCTGGTTTCCAGGGAGAAAGGGGAGGAGAAAACACCTCGCCTAGGCCATGTGTCTCTTTGGTTGACACTGAAGGCTCCTGAAAGACAGGGTGGGGGGGGCGTCCATGTCAGCTGTCCTGCCCCTCAGCCCGGGGGGAGCAGGGCTACCTTTTCTAACTGGGCTTTTGGTTTTGCTGGGGTGCTCTAGTAGACGGGGAGCTGCACTCCGACTGGGACAGTGGGCTGCCTGGGCCTCAGGAATCCACCTTCCTCTCCAGTGAGGCCTGGCCTCCTAGCAGGTCACGTGGGATGTGGGGGGGTACCAGCTGCAGGCAGCCCCGTGCCCAGGCACTGCGCAGAGCGCTCGGTAGGCATCATCTAAATGAATCCTCCCAACAATCTTCGAGGCAGGTACTTTCATGATGATGCCCCGTCAGCAGGCGAGGAAACGAAGGCACAGAGAGGTTAAGTAACTTGCTCCAGGTCACACAGCAGAGTGGTCAGCACTCCAATCTGGGTCTCCTTGACTCTAAGCCCATGCTCATTAACCTCTGTGCCCATGGTTCTTGAACTGTAGTGTGTACCCAAATCACCCGGAGGCCGCTGCGACCCAGTGAGCTGTGGCTCCCTCCTCCACCTCCCGGTTCCCACTCCGCAGGCATGGAAGGAGGCTGAGAGAGTGCATTCCTGGTAAGTTCCCAGGTACTGTGGCTGGTCCACTGCTTTACACTCTGCTGCCTCCCAATAGAAATAGAATCCAGCACAGGTAACGGTGCTTAACACAGATCAACTTCCTTCCCCTGAGCACGTCTGGGATTCAGCTGGAGACCCTTCAAAAGAAACTAAGGGAGTGACTCGGTAGCATGGTGCCAGCTCCCTTGGCCTGAATCAGGCCCTGGTATGCGCTGAGAAGGATACTGACAGCCGTCACCTGCACCTGTGTTCTTGCAACTTAGCCTCTCTGGGCCTCAGTCTCCTTATCTACAAAATGGGGGTAATAGGATTTCTAGGAAGGATTAAACACATTATACACACAAATTGCTTAGAGCACTGCCGGGTACATCAAAGGGCTAATTGAGTGTAAACTGCGTTACTGTTATCGTTCTTACCATTGCTACATTCTTTCCATTCGCTACATCATCTACATTCTTTCCAACAACCCTGGGAGGTTGGGGTTGAGACCCACCTCCACTGGTTACTGAAAGTCCCTCAGGGAGATACGTAACTTGCCCAGAGTCGCTAAGCGGCAGAGGGGGGTTGCTGAGCCGGGTTTGGGACTCCAGTGGTAAGGCCTGTGCACCAGGAGCAGAGAGACCCACTCCGGCTGCTTCCTCCGGAAAGGATGGAGAGTTATTTTCTTACTGATGTTTCCTGTGCTTCCTTCTAGACGCCTCCAAGCTTAGCCCAAGGTTCAACCAATGTCATTGGTGAGGGGAGAAGGTCTCTAATAGGGAAACAGAGGCTACATCAGCCACCCACACTCACTGACCTTGGGCAGCCAGACACCTTCCCTCCCTGTCTGTCCATCTGTTCCCTGGCCTCTCCTCCTTCCTGGGCTCCCTGCAGGCTGCAGGGCTGGCTGGTTCTAGCCCCTGAGAGCAGGGAAGGTCACTTGCTTCTCCTGAGACCCCCTGCCCTCACGTCCGCTGGGATCCCAAGTTCAAAACAATAGAAGCTTCAGGTTGCCCTTGATGTAAAGGTTTAGTAGGTGGCTAATTTTAGCTAAGTAATACTCGGCATTTTCCCAGCCACCGTCACTGCCTCTGAGCTGGACAAATGGCCCTGGTTTTCCTCCCCAATTGTTCTCAGCTGGGGAGCTGGGTGCTGACTCCAGCTCAGGACAATTCCCTTTGTGCCTGTTTCCGGGTGGCTCTTAATAACTCAATGAAGGGGATGGGACAGCCTGGAGCTCTCAGCCCCAGTTCTCAGGCCCATCCCCGCCCTGGCCCCCTGGCCCCTCCCTTAAGAGTTAGGTGTCCCAAAATGTGGTATTTAAATAGGACTTGTTGGTCACAGTCTCCTCAAATCCTCAGGGGTAGGGGCAGAAAGAGAGGGCTTGGGGCCTGAAGGGGCCTCCCTGTGGACAGATGCGGAAGCTAAGGCCCAGAGAAGATGTGACTGGCCTAAGGTCACACAGCATTCTGGCAGAGCTGGGCTTGGACGGCAAGTCTACAGACTCATGGTGCAGTGCTGTCTGCGCCGTGTGCAGGAGAAGCCGCACTGCTGTCTGTGCTCCCAGCCAGCGTGGGGACACCTCAGAGTGTAAGGTCCCAGGCTGCAAGGCTCCCACTCTCCTGGCTTCCAGCGGAGGCCCCTGGAATGCTGCACTAACAACCCACCTCCCTCCCCTCACCTGGCCAAGTCCCTCCACCTTCAGCCCTCGCCCTAAAGGGAACCTCCTCAGAGAGACTGGTCCTGACTGTGCCTCTCCCAACTGCACTTGGGCCCTGGCTCTTCCTCTGGAATTCTTTTTCCTTATGGCCCTTGTGACCTGTTTTAATTATATATTCATTTGTTCATTTGTGTATTTGCTTGTGTAATGCCTGGGTCCCTACCAGGTCCTGGGGTGCCAGGGGGTAGATGCATGGTGATCATCACTACATTGAACCATCTGTGTGGCATCCGGGGCAGGATCCTAGAGTGCCTGCTGTGCCAAGCGAGGCTAGGGGAGGGGGGGCCCCAGGGGACTGACTGGGGCAAATGGGGACACTCAAGACGTGGGACAGTGACTATTTGCCATCCAGTGTGGATGTATTCGGGTATTTTCGGCAGCATGATGGCCTTCCTGGAGTTTCCTGCCTGAACACCCATCCCTGGCTGGATGGCACGTGTGTGCCCAATGCTGACCCCAGCGCCAGCCTGGCACACAGTAGATACTTAATAAGTGCTTCTTGTAAGAATGGATGAACCACTTGGGCTCCTCTGGGTCCGCTTCTCTCTGAGAAAGAAGCCTCAGTTTGATCTATGCTCCACCCTTTCTATGGAAGAAAGAGAAATGAGGAGCCTTGGGGAAGTAGCTAAGGGCAGCACCCCCCCCCCAGAGGGCTGCTTGCTGGCCTCTCAGACCCTAGCTCTGCCTGGCCCCCCACTGCTACAGCCGGGGACCCAGCATGCTATAATTAAGAGTCCTCCTTCCAGGCTCCCGTAATGAGGGGTGTCGAGTGCCAGCCATAATTACAGCCTGGTTAAAACGAACAGGGCCGCCTCCAAGCTAAATTACAAAGTCTGCAGCCGGACTCCCTCCTGCCCCATTCCCTTTTTATGGGGCTGGTAAGAGGGAGGGACTGGGGAGTTTACAGAGAAGCCAGCTCAGGCTGGGACTGTGGTCTTGGGAGAGTGCAGAGCCCACAGTCTGGGCCTGTGTGGCTTTGAAACTACCCTCGCACCACCCCCTGCCCCACCCTTGTCCAAGTTCCCATCCAAAGCCAAGGTCAGGAATGGGCAAAGAAATCCACTGAGGCTGCTCTTCCTTTCATCAGTGCCCCATTTAGGACTGAGCACTCTGGGCCGGGTCTGGGCGCGTGGGCTCTGTGTAGCTGTATTTCATGGACACAGGCACCATCCCTCCTATTTTACTACTCAAGGTTCTGTGCTTAACTAACTTGCCCCGCATCACACAGTCAGTGGGAGGCAGACCCAGTGCCTGAGCCTGGCCCACACAGTGGGAAGGATCTGGGGCATAGGTACACTCCAGTTTGAGCCCCTCACTGCACTGGGCACAGGACGCAAGGAAGGGCTTGGGGAATCTTGAGAATGATGTGTGTTTTGCAAGTCAAGGCCTGAGAGGTCCAGCCAAACCCTTTTCTCTCTTTTAGAGATGGAGGAATTGAGATTCTGATTTCCAATGGCATGTCAGGATCCAGGAGCAGAGCTGGGATGTGGGAGGCCCTGTTGACCTCAGAATCCCAGGATGTTAGAGTGTGCAAGGACTAGAGAAAGTCCAGTTCAGGGGCAAACACGCAACAGCCTGGCCCATGCCGAGGCTGTGGCAGACATCACTAATCAATCAGTCTGTGGCAGACATCACTAATCAATAGGTCTGTGACAGACATCACTAACCGATCGGTCGTAGCATGCGTGGAGGGCCTCAGAGGCCTTCTCAGCACAGGACTGACTGACTACACTCAGCCATACCAATCGAGTAACGAAGAAAAAATTTCACCATTCCTGATTGGATTAGTCCCTGCTCACCCTCAGTTAACCCAGGGGGAAACGGGGCCCAGAGAGTTTGGGTGGCTTGCCTCGGTAACAGAGTGACTCTTACTGCTTAACGACCAGCCTCCTTGGATGTCAACCTGCCACTCCCATGAACCATCAGACCAGCCTTGCCAACTCTGGGCGCCTGTGTAGGGAATACTCAGCCCCCTCCGCATCTCCCTAGACCCTGCAGTACTGACCCAGCCTGCCGGTCTGCTGTCCTGACCAGAAGGTGGCTTTCATAAGGGACTGCGGGGGACAGGCCTGCTCACCAGCGGAGGTGGCCTGGTTCAACAGTGGCAACCTCTCCCAACTCCAAGCTGCCTGCACACCCATTCCAGGTTCTTCCCTGAGCCTCCTCCCAGCCTGAAGAGCTGGCTCCAGCCATCCACTGCCCACTCACCACAATTGGCCCGCAGTGACTCAGTCTCCTTGTTACATGGCCCCCGGTTCTGCCCCTGGCATCCCCCACTCTGACAAGCCTCTTCAATAGTGCCTTTGATCCAGGCTCCCCAGGCTCTTGAACAAGGACAGCCTGCTGCCTTCAGTCAGGGCTGTGGAAAAGTTTGAAGGACAGTGCCCACAACAGGGTAGGCAACCCCTGAGGTCCCCACTTTCATGGGACTCCCCCACCCTCACCTGATCACCACGGTCCTGAGCCCTCCAGGGAAGGTGCAAAAGCCCACGATTTTTCTGGGAGGTGCCTGCCTCACTTGGCAGTGCAGGGCCTGGGCCCGAGGGCATTTTCAAAAGGACACTTTAATTAGGGAACAGGGCGGCCAGCCAGCAGGATTATAGGCCACACCCGATGCCATCAGAGGACTCTACACTCCCAGGCCCAGCCTGCCTCGCTTGCCTCTGCCTACTGCCACCTCCTCCCTGCGGTTGTGCGGAGGGGGTGTCCCTGAGCACCCCTGCTTGCTGCCCCCATAGTGGGTCCCCTGGAAAGGGACGCTGGAGGCCTCAGATGTGGTTTCCAGAGCTGAGTTTTGGATCTCAGGCATGGAAATAGGGGTGCTGGAGATGGCTGGCAACAGCGGAGACGCCACCCTTTGGGCAGGAGGCCGGGGAGGAGTGGCCACCCCTACGCTGGGCCACGGAAGGGCGAGGGCACCGCAGCCGCCACCCCTGACCCTGTGTCCCAACCTCTCTCCACCAGAAGGGACAAAGACAAAGGTTTGTCTACTAGAGGCTCTGGCTCAAGACCAAACCATGCTGTGCCAGGAGTCCTCCTCCCCAGAAGACAGTGTTTATTCTCCCACATCCTAGACGGGTAGGCTGGGTGCTGTGCGGGGATGTCTGCCCCTAAATGTCAGGTGGGGGTCAGAGGGGCCAGGCCCACTGCTCTGTCTGAGCTTGCCTGTGGCTGAGGCACTATGCCCCATTGGTCCTTTCTGGGCCCTAATTTCCTCCTGCATAAAAATGGGGAGATGTACATGAATCTCCCAGGCCTGTTGTTCAGCTAAACAGAGTCATGTATGTGAAAGTAATCAGCACAGGGTCTGACTGGGACACTCAGAAAACTTGGTTTTGGTTCAAGTCCTGCCCAGATACTAACTGGCTGTGTGACCCTGGGCAAGCCACTTCACCTCTCTGAGCTTCAATTTCTTAACATTCAGATGAGGTGAATAGTACCTTCTTTATGACCTGATGTGAAAGGGCTTTATAACCTATAAAGAGCTTTCCAAGTCTAAGATTAGTCAGTATTATTTTTCTAATGAATGGCTGTACTTACCCTCGCTCCACCCTGCCCATGAGGCAAAGCTGGGCCATTTCTGGTGACATCTGGCTCTCATGGCCCCACACAGCTGCCCACACTGAGGCTCAGCCTGTCTCTTATTGCCTTGCCAGCTGCCTCCTGGATAGGGAGGTAACCAGGGGGTCCTTGGGCAGAGAGGAGAAGGGGGAGCTTTGGAAGCTTAGCTCTTGGCTGGCGGGGTGAGGGGGGGTGTTTACCCATCAGGTAGATTCTTTGCCCAGTGGCTCATCAACTCCAAGAGGAAAGGCAAGGTAGGGGTGGGATGGGGACAGGGTTGGGGACTTGGGAGACCCTGGGAAAGGTGGGCATAAGCAGGAGCCAGCTGGTCAAACTCACCCTTGGTTCCTCCTGCCCTTTCTCTGAGGGGACTCCAGAAAGGCTCCTTGGGGGCACCACAAGGAGTGTGATCTTGAACAAGTCCCTTTCCCTCTCTAGACTTTCTTCTTCCTCTAAATCTCCAAGCACATGGCTTGTCCTGTTGCTCTTGGATGCTTGGGAGTGAACGATTCTAGGAAAGGCACAGGGAAGCCAACCCCTCCACAGGGATCAGCTTGGAGGGACACTGGGAAGCCTCCTGGACACTCAAGAAGCAAGAGTGGTTCAGACGGCCAGGGCTTTACCCAAAGGTCCCGAGCTGCAAGTCCTCTCCTCCCATCCCTGGCTTAGCCAGCAGTCAAGCAGAGACAAGCAACAGGTGATGCCTAGATTTTTCTAGCCTAGACCAAGAGGTGGGGACGCTGCCTAGAGCTGAGGGCACCCCATGTCTCACCAGGAGGGTGAGGGCCCTTGCTCTCAATGGAAAGAGCCCAATACACACAGGAGAATCAGCATCAACAGCTTTGAGGTTTTAGGCAGGTAATTTTACCTCTCTGCGCCATGGTTTCTTGTAAAATGGGGCTGTTCACAGTGCCTAGCCTAGTGAAAACTGAGAGGAATAAATGTGATGGTGTGTGGAATACTTAGTCCGGTGCCTGGATCAAAAATAGTTCCCAGGTACAGCTGTGCTGTCCTTGGGCACGTCACTTCAGGTCTCTGTGGGCCTCGGTTTTCCTGTCTACAAAGTGGGTATCAGGGCATCGCCTAATTCCAAGCGATCCCACGTCTGAAAGGCTTTGGCACTGGCACTCACAAGAACTAGAGTCATGCATGGTAGCTGTGGAAATCAGGCGATCTGGCAGAGCTCCCCACAGCCTGCCCCGGTTCCAGGGAGAGGACAGAGCCTTGTCTCTGCCCTGCAACAGGCCCAGGTGTTTTTCTCGCTCCTGGTTGTCAGGTCCCAGATGGCTGCTGGGCCCCCAGCCAGGGGCAACACCTGACAAACCCACGCTGCACCTCCGTGCAGCACCTGGTGTGAGGAGGTGGCAGCTCACCACCCTGTGGGGATGCCTTCCAGCCAGGGGCTTACGGCGAGCAGGGAACCCAAGGAGGCAGCCCCGGTTCTGCCCATTTCACAGACAGGACTCATCACCTATGTAACTCGTCTGGGTGGACCTGGACGGGGAAGGGATCCAAGAGAGGAACCAGGGGTCCTAAGACACCTGACCTGAGGCCGGCACCTCCTCTTCACGGAGACTCCCTCTGAGCCCAAACTTCTGATTTGTTACCTCTTTAGTAGGTGGACAGAATGGTCGCTTTTAACACATGAGTAAAAAGGCTCAGGAGAGGTGACTGGTGGGCCTGGCTCACATGCTGAGCTGGTAGCAGAGCCCAAGGCTGAGTTTGAGCCCAGAGCTCTCCCCTCTCCACCATGGGGCCAGGCATGCTGGGAGGATGCCAGCAGAGTGGAGTCAGGCAAGATCTGGGGGTGCTGTTGACAATCCTCCTACTTGCCCCTCATTACCTCACAAAGAATGAGGGAACACCGGCTGATTAACAGAGGGGATCCAACAGAGGGGACCCTGGTGTGGTTTTCCAGGGTCCCCCCTTAATCTGGCCCTGCTGGCTGCTGGACCCCATTCCCCTCCTGCTATTGGGACTGTCCCAATTCTCCTCCTTAGTAAACTTCCTTAATCCCCGTATCCTCCTCCCTGGGTCCCAACTGCCTCCCCACCAACTCCTTACTCTCCGCTTTGCCTCACACTCTCTGCCTTCTCTGTGATCTCCCTCTCCCTCTCCCAGAGTGTTCTTGTGACATCCCAGTGAAGCAGTACACCTGGGCTCTTGTCTTAGCTCGTAACTGACATGCTGTGTGACCTTGGACAAGTCCCTGACCTTCTCTGGGCCCCTGCCTGCCCATCTGTCATTGAAGAGTTAGGTGAGAAGTTCTGATGGTCTATGAATATCAAAAGCCACACCAAATGTACAGGCGGCTGGTAGGCTGGTGGGCAGCTGGGAGCTTAGAGTCTGGATCACCTCTCAGCCCTGGGGAAGCTTGGCCAAGGACTGGGCTGCCGGGCGGTGGGTCCCTGCTTGGGTTCCATCTGTTTTCTCCGAGTCGTCAATGTGTGTCTGTCTCTGACCTCTGCCCGAGTTCCCTCTGTTCCTATCCCGTCCTCGCCCTGAAGCAATGGTGATGTCCCTGTCACTGGGGCCAGCTCCTGGCAGAGTTGTTTCCCTCTGTGCTGGGCGTCCATTAGTCAGTAAGCACACCGGGCCCAGGCGGGGTGCTGGGGGCACAGTGGTCATAAATCGCCGTGGCTCTGTCTCCCAGCCTGGCCACGGACAGCCTGAGAGCTCTGCTGGCTCAGCTCGCCCGCTTCTTGGAGGAACTGGGACAGGCCTGGAGTGGCTATGTAAGAGGCAGTGGCACAAGGGTGTGGCAGGCACATGGTCACTCACCTGGTTACTTCTGGAGCAGGAGACTGTGACAGCAGCCCCCCAGCAATGTAGGCAGTGTCACCTGGTGACCACGCAAGGGGACATGGTAGGGAACTCGGCAAGGCATCGAGACTCAAAGCCATAGTTCCCTGGCCTGTAGCACGGGGGGATCATATACCAACCCCACAGAGTTCGTGGGAGGATTACCCCAACACACATACAAAATGCCAGAGTCTGACTCAGTCAACATCACTGGCTTTTCCCTGTGAGGGCTCAGAGCAGGGAGGGGCAGCCAGCTAGCTTATGTTTAAATCTTTTACACCACGCTCTTCCCTTTTGTGGCTGGACAGAGGGATAGCTCCTTTGCGTGGGATCTAAACGGCCACAGGTGAAACAAATCTTAGCAGAGCTTTGGCGTCAGACCCATGGTTTGGACAAGGTGAGAGTGCAGCCCTGGCTGGAAGGTGCAGGAGCTTTTGGCAGCCCTCAGTGAATAAAGTTTGGTTGAGAAAATTAAATGAGATCACAAGGGTGATATTAAAAGAGCAAATTGCTTTAAAGGGCTTCCGCTCCTTCCAGATCTTACTGCAGATGAATGGCACTAATTACCAACAAGGAGTGGCCGCTTCGCCTCATAAAGCAGGTCCCCAGGGGCCCCCAGTGTTTCTAAGTTAGGGCTTCTGCAAGTGAGAGCCCTGAGCTCCTTTTGTCTCCATTCCCCGCCCCCCGCCCCAATTGGCCGGCACCTAGTGACGTTTGGAAGTCAGTGCTGTCTGGGAACATGCTTTTTACCATCTCCTGGGCCCTTGAACATCTGCTAGGACTTCCAAGAATGACAACTTGCGGATGACTCTTGCTCTGAAGCCACAACACAATGTGGCCACATGTGTCAAGGAGGGCACGTCTTAAACCCCACTAAGCTGTGCATGGAGATGTTCACTGCGGTGTTATTTACTAGGGCAAAACGGCCAATAGTGGGGAAACTGATGGAATAAATTAAAGTCTATCCCCAGTGTAGATGATTCTAGGGTATTAATAGCGCTAAGTACGAAGTCTATAGAATCACACAAGAAAGGCTCCTGGACTCATGGTAAGTGAGGGACCAGAGTGTGAAATGAAACATGTGCGTTGATTACACCATAAAACCAACCAGCTTCTGAGCCTGAAAGGAAACATATTAATATGCAAGTAGTGATTGGGTCTGGGTCAGGTGAGATGATGGCCGATTATTTTTCAAAACTTTGTTTCCCGTTATTTGGGGCCCTATTAACATTATCTGGACCGTATAAACAAACGCCCCTTGGACCCAGAGGCATTGGGGAGAGCGTCAGAGCCTGGGTTCCTTCAAAGGGCCCCAGGGAATTGAGCAAGTGACCCTCAGGCTGCAGCTCCCGAAGCAGAGCTAACAGGCTAGGCCCCTGGAGCACAGCAGCCTCAGGGTTGGGGACTTGTGAGGCCGGTGGCCACCCACCCCGCTCTGGCTCCATGCACCTGTTGCCGCAGGAAGGCCGGTCTGGAGATGCCCCATTGTTCTCTGGCCAGGAGGAAGGTGGGGGCAGGGAGGATGGCTGGCTCCAAAGCCAGGAAATAAATCTCCTTCCCCCAAACCCGGCCTCTCCATTCAGTTGGGCTTATTGATGGGGACCCAGGGGGCCTGGAGAGAGCTGAGCAGCCTTCCCAGGACGCGTGAGAAAACTTCCCTGTGCTGGGCCCACGCCACCTTGCAGGCTCTGGGGGCCCATCCTGGAGGCTTCCTCAGGCTGTTTCCTGGCGTTGTCAGCCCCCTGCCCCCACAGCAGCAGGACGACGCCAGGCGCCCAAAGTCCCAGAGCTGCCTGCATTCCTCCCCTATTGCCACAGCCCATCAGGACCCTGGCCTCTGGGTAAGATGATCTCTGCGGGCCTTATAGGATCTGATAGTCTGTGAAAGAAGACATTCCCATCAGCAACCCTAGGATACACTGCTGCCTGCCTCCCCATGCTAGGTGTAGAAAGCCATGGATATTTGCGTATAATTTACATTAATTTGCATAACTGCCTGCTATAGTGGAAGGAGCATTGAACCCAGAGTCGGAAACCTTGGAGCCTAGTCCCAACCACACCCCTCACAGGATGTGACCTTGAGGAATTTTTCACTTCTCTAGGCATTTGTGGGGGGTGGGGACTAGGCTGCTGGTCTGTAAGGTGACATGATGTGGTGAGCAGGAAGGAGGACTCGCATGGAGCAAGGAAGGGGCCTCTGGGAGCTCCCCCTCCCAAGTGACCGCCTCCTGGGAGACTTCCCTAAGCCAGCTGCTCTGCCCCCCTGGACCACCAGTGCTCACCTCTGTGCAGGTCCCTGGAGAGGCAGAGTGCTCAGGACTGTGCCCAGCTCTCCTGCCCCTCCTCCCCTTGGTGGCCCTGGGGAAGCCAGTAGCTTCTGACACCCTGGAGATGCTTCGGGCTAGGTGCCAGGGCCCCAGGGGGAGGGAGGCAAAGCCCAGGCTGTCCAGGGACAGAGTGGACCCGGCACGCACACTCAGTCACACACGCTGCTGCCGCTGCCACCACTGCAGCCTGGCCCCAAATAGTGCCACTCCCAGCATCAGACTGCCAATCCCCACATCTGCCACCTTGGCCTTCCCCACGAGGCTGCCCACCTGCTGCAGGTATTTCCGGAGCCATGGAGAAGGAGGCGTGGAAAGAAAGCCTCATTCCTGGGAAGCTCCATCACTGTTGTTGCTGCTCCTTGCATCAGGGTCTCTGGGGCTCGGAGCTGGGGGAGGGCGGGATGCCAAAACTTGGCGAGCGCTCTACTCAGCGCTGGGTCTTGTGCAGTGCGGCGCTAGAGAGCTGTGCCAGGCTGTGGGGAAGCAGGCTGTGGGCTACTTAATGTTGGGCTGTGGCACTTCTGCTACTCAGTGCTGAGGGGGCTGGGCCTTTGGGGGTCCCCCTGAGGTTGGAGTCTACAGTGCTCAAGTGTGGGGAGCAGAGGGCACAGGCCCAGAGCCCACAGTTGATAGATGGGATGTAGGGGGAGGAGGTAGGGGTTGGTACTGCAAAGAAGTGAAGAGCTTAGAGGGACAAGGTGGGAAATGTCCTTAGCCCCTAGGAGTTAGCCCCCCTTCTCCCACCCTTGAGTTCCCAGGGTGACCTCCTCTCCTCTTTCCTGACTCCCACCTGCCTTCCCTGCCTACCCAGGTCTGACTCAGGCCCTGGAGCTCCCCCAGTCACTTCTTCCCCCCTCGCAGGCCCCCAATGCCTTCACTCTCCCCCTCGCTTACAGGTGCTGTCCGATGAGGCAAGTCCCATGAAGGGGTCTGGCCTTGGGGAAGTCACTTCACCTGTCTGAGCCAGTTTCCTCCACTCCAAATGGGAGAAATGAGGCCTGCCTCTCGAAATGGGGATGAAATGAGGCAATTCAATACAAACTCAGCACAGCGCCTAGCCCATCATAAAAGCTGTTATTGTTAGCAGCCTCTCTGAGCCTCAGTTTCTTCTTTTGTACAATGCAATACAAGCCCCGCCCTCACAGGGCTATTGTGAGATTTAGAGAGAGGAGAGATTGAATGTAAACAGAAGTGGGCAAGGCTGAGGGTGGAGGCTGCGTTCTCAGGGCCCCTTGGTAGGCAGCAAGTCAAACCCTGCCCAGCCCTGGTACAGAGCCACCAAAGGGAGCACCTGCTGTATAGCCTGGTACCCTACCAGGGTTTCTATGCCCAGGCCCAAAGTCGTCTCATTTGACAGATGCAAAAAACTGAGGCCCAGGGAGGGCAACACACCAGCCTATAGTCACACAGTGAGTGAGCAATTCTGAAGGAACTAGACGGGGAAAGATAAAACTCAAGATTCACACACCACTAAAGAGAACATTAGCTGTTTCCCGACCCCCCCCCCATTTTTTTAAAGTACAGACATTTGGAAAAATACTGTAATATATATGATACTTAATTTTTTTTTTCACACTCTTGAGTGAGCTCTTAACCAACTGAGCCATTTGGCCAGCCCATGATACTTATTTTAACTCAGATCTCATGTCACTTTTTTGTTGCGGGGGAGGGAAGCATTACATCTCACTTCATTTACTTATAAAACTGGCATACCTGATGTACTTAAACACACAAAGTCCCAAAGCAATCAGGTCACTTGGAGAGTAAATGAAATGACTGGCTTGAAATATACATCCCAGCCTGTGGGGGTTTTTTCAGAGAGGAAAAAAAAAAAAACAACCACAAAAAAACCTTAAGGAAAAGTAAGTATTATCCCCACTTCTTCCCCACACCGTGCTCCAGTGTGCAGTTGGGAGCCTCTCATAGGACAGGCGTTATTTCTTGGTTCATTCATTCCTTTATCTGCCGAGGACTAACTGTGCGGCAGGGACTTCGAGGGGGACGGGGCTCAGGGTCTTCGTAGGGACTGTGTCCACTCTGCCACTTTAACCACTTTGCCTGTGGACACAAGCGAACCACTCTTGAGAGACAGACAGCATTTAAAAGCAGACTCATTCAAGTGCAGGCCACTTTCAAGCCACCCCGGCACATGATGGAGTCTCCTTTACCATCATGGGGCAAATGGAAAATCGCTCTCGCAGATGGGGAGGTGTGCTCAGTGGCCTGCGAGTCTGAAGTCCGTGGCAGCTGCCAGAAGAAAATGCAATTTGCCTTGAAATGCCATTTACAGAGTGTTTCTATTGCACCAACCACCTACGATACTAAAGGGTAAAAGGTGAAAGTTTAAAAGTTTAAAAACTGCACGCAGACATATGAAGACTGCAGCTGTAGGGACCTGCTTCTGACAGACACTTAATCAATGGGACTGTCCAGGCTTCCTTGAGCTGTCCCTGTGTCCCACTGACCAGCTAAGAAAGGATGAGGCTTGTCAGGGGAAGGCAAAGTTGAGTGTATGCGTGTGTGTGTGTTGTGTTTGTATGTATTCTGGGTATGTATGTGGCTGTATGTGCTTCAGAGAGAGTATATGTAAGCCCAAGGGGAAATGCATAAGCATGGCATGTACTGCCTTCCTTACCTTGACTCACTTGGCAGGAGTTAGGATTCTCTAATCGTTCAAACAAGTACTGGAATGACCTCTGACAGCTAAACCCCCTCTGGGTCTTAGTGTCCATAGCAATGTATTTGGGAGACAAAACAGAGATAGCAATACTGTGGGTGCAAATGCTGCCATGGCTGAGCCCATGACAGACATCGCTAATCGATTGTGGCACTCTTTCCACCTGCGACGAATCTGAAGTCTCAGGATTGGCACAGCTCTTGGGAAGTCACTACTGCTTGTTCAAAGTCAGTAGGCAAAAGGAACCCTATTTTCCGTTCCTGAATCTGATGGCCTCTCAATTTCCTTCCGCCTCTAGCATGCTGTAAGTGCTCCCCTCTTCAATTTCTACTGTTTCTAACCCTATGTTGAATCTGTGGGAGACCGAGAAGTATGCTCACAAGAAAATTTATAATCTACTTAGGGGCACTGGGAGTCAGGAGGGGGAATAACCCTTCATGAAGTATGAGAGAGCAATAACGACTTTGGGATTTAGCCCTGTATCTGTGATGGCAAGGACCCAGCATCAGTGCCACTGCCCTTCAACCCCATGCCTGCAGCAGACATTACTAACTGAGGTTGACCTGGACAAACGAGGCCAGATGTGGCCCCATGATTCTTCTCAACATAGCACACCATGCACTCACCCTCAGGCTTTCAAAACAGCCACCTGAGATGAATCATTTTTTGCCACTGCTGCCCTAGATTTTGAGATACAGCCTGTACAGGCCTGAGGGAGACTGTGGTTATCACGGAAGGCTTCCTGGGAGAGGCAAGATTTAAGCTGGAACTTGAGGGGGCACCCATATACCCAAACCAGACCAGGCAGATGAGGAAGAGGGAGAGACCAGGGCTGGGAGAGGGGCAATGGTGGAGCTCCCCAGGGGACCAGAGATGTGCTAGCCAAGGCAGGGGGTATCCTGTTTGGGTTCAGCAGAACAGCTGGAGGGCCAGGTACAAGGGGCTCTGCTGTCTGTTCCCCTGGTATTGTCACTCATTAAAGGCATCCTAGGGAGCAGGCCCCCACGTGGTTGGACGCTTTCAGCAGCCGGAAGGCCCAGGCCCAGGGGTGTACCATGGGCTCCCAGTGCCCCTGCCCTGCTCAGGAGTGGTCGGGTGCCTGTGCCACAGCAGTCCCCTGAGGGGTTAGGGAGATGGGCACCTGTGGCCACACAGTTTCCATCTGGCTCCCTTGGGCTGTTCTCTTGACCCCAGGCATGTGTTGGGGAAAGGAACCACATCCCTACCCCATTCCAGTCAGCAGGGCCACAGCCTGAGCCCCAGAGCGGGAAGAGAGAAATCTGGGCTCCCAAAGGTCCCATGGGCACTGGGATACATGGCCAGTGCCCTATGAGGGGGCCGAACTCAAGGACTCTCTAAGTACTCTGTCCTGTGGCCTCATCTCCTGCAGCCTTGGTTGTGCCCTCTGTATAATGAGTTACCCCACCAACTAGATGTCTGCACTGCCCACTACCTGCCTCCTAATCATCTTGTACTTTGTGGGCCGGTGGGGAGAGATAAGGGGTGATGAGAAGGAGGGGGGTACAGAACCCTAGGGGGTCTCCTGGAGTTAGAGGTGACAGCTGGGAAGCCATATCCCCAGGGATGGCTCTGGATCCAAAGAGTCTTGGCTGGACAGCAGGGTCTCAGCACAGAGCGGCAAAGTGTGGTCCACAGGGCTAGGGGCCCAGCTCAGCAGCCACTGAGCTCAGAACATATGCTCACACAGGAATGTCACTCTTTGTCACCACGGTACTCAATTCCTGGTAGGCCCCCAGCCCTTGCCAGCTGCTGGGACAGCTGGGCCAGGATCCGAGGGATAGCCAAAAGCTGGCAATCCCAAATGGGCTCCTCTTGGCGGCCTGGCTGTGTCAGGGCAAGAGCTCAGGCTACTGGTGGCCAGGCTACCAGGCTCTGGTGCCAAGGCCAGTGGGCAGCATGCCTGAGATGTGTAGAAGGAGTCTGGCGCTGGTGCCAGCCCAAGGCGAGTGAGCGGGCTGGAATAGTGGCCATGTTCATGTAACGTGTGTGTGTTCAACGCTGGGGTCAGTGAAGCGGCCGTGTGGGGCTGCACAAGGAGGGACAGATGGCTAGGACACAGAATGGCCCACCTGAATGTCATCTTTGCCAGAGGAAGCTATGTTTGGGACCACCTGGCCAACTGATGCAAATATACCACTGCCTGTAGGCATAGGGAAGAGTGTACAGGTGGGAGTGGAGACCAACGGGGTATGTGTTTTACATCTTGTGTGTGTCTGTGTCCTCTGCCTCAGCGTGAGTGCGTGTAAGTGGGTGCGTGTCCATGTTCGCTGTGAGTTCAGGCATCCTCCTGTGTGCACACACGAGCACGTGCACGAGTCTGTGTAAATGTGCATGTGCAGGAGCTGCTTTTCAGCCAAGACCTTGGGCTGCAAAGGAAAATAATGAGATTCTTAAGAACATTAAGGGCAGCAGATACTAGCCGGTCTACTGGGGGCTATTACACTAACTGCGTGTCCATTCTGCCTAATACATAAATTACTAATGTAAATTAAAGGATAATTGAAGCTCTTTCGGCCCAAATATTTAAATTATTTAATAGGCAGTCAGGAATGGAAGAAAAAGGGAGGAAGAGCGGAGTTTAACACCCAGAGAAAAAAGTGCCAACTCAGGGGAAGCAGGGGAGGAGGGGCCTTCCACTGGCCCATCCCCCCAGATGGGCGTGAGGAGCCCAGGGAGTGGGGAGCCTCGGGTGGGGAGGCCCTCAGGCTCCAGGACTCCTCTCTCGGGCTAGGTCTGTGCTGCCTCCCTGCCTCTCTTCCTCCCTCCCTTCAGACTGCAGCCTCCCAGGACACTCTTGCTTGGGAAACACTGCTGAGGCCAGAGACAAGGCTGCCTGCCCAGGTGGGGAGGGGGCGTGGGAAGAGCCTAACTGTCTTTGGCTCCCCAGAGGGGCTGCCACCAGATGAGAGCTGGTCCAGGGGCTCTGGGCCCTCAGAAAGGTCCCCAGAGTAAAGCTTTCATCTCCTTCCCTGAGATGTCATATGCCTGGAAAGACAGCATTAGAAGAGAGGCTGTGGGGGTCATTGAGTTCACCCCTCATTACATGGAGGAAGATGAAGGCATGTAGGAGGATGGGAATCGGCAGGTAGCCAAAGGCAGGTGTGTTCCCTATCCTCTTTCTTTCCCTTGAGGCCTTGAGAGGGGTCTCCTGTCACTAGGGAGCCTTACTTTCCCTGGCACCAGACCCCAAGCCCACCACATAAGGAAGCATGTCATTTCTAAGGTTGACTGCTGTCTGTCACTCACTGCCTGGTTTCTCACGGACTCCTATGCATGCACAGAATTCCCAACCATGCCCAGGTTCCAGCCCGGGGCTGTGGACAAGGCTCACATCCTTCCTGGGAACTGGGGGCTGGAGGCCAGAGGCGAGGAAGGCCTAGTCTTAGGTCTCTGACTCAGTGCAGCTGGCCTGGGGAGTGGGTATCAGGTTAGCCGTGCAGAGGGTCAGGTCTGGGGAGCTCACAGTGGGCAAGAAAGAAACAAGCCAGGCCTGTTGATTCACCTCTCCTCTCTGGCTTGTTACTGGGCTAGGGTGATGGGAACTGCTAAAGGGGCTGGCCAGATGGAACAAGGGCCCTGACCCTCCCTTCAGGTCCAGTTCCAAGGGCACCTGCTCCAAGGAGCCTTCTACAATGTACTGGCGACATTCACGTCACAGCCTGAGCAGTTCCCGCCTCTCTGTTCTCTGACACCATTCACACCTGTGCAGCAGGAACTGACTTGTACTATCTTTACTGTCACAAGGAACCACGGCCAAACAGCTGGTGCTCAATAAATGTTCAGTGCTGAGCTTCCTGGACAGTGCTGCTGGGCCTGGACATGCCTCTGATGGACAATTAGGGCCACCGCCTTTCTCATTTGGTCTGTGCTGGAATCTGGGGAAAGGCTGGAGGCTGCGACACTGCTGGCGCCGGTGTTCTCTGAGCCGTGAGGACATGATCGGACAGGTCCAGACAACCTGGTGGGTGGGTTCCTGGTCACACAGGGACCGGGCAAGGGAGTGTGGATGAGTCAGTGCCAAGCCCTCCCCGCTGCGGGGAGCACAGGAGAACTGGAGTGGTAAAGCTCTCTTCATGGGAGGCTGCTGGTTGGTTGGCTGCCTGCTGGCTTCGCTGCTCTGGGTCAGGTTTAGTCTTATCAATCCTATGGATAAAGACTCTGACTTTATCTCCCTCAGAAGGCAAGTGTGGGATCAAAGGATGGTAGGTATGAAAGCGTTTTGACAAAGGCAGAATGTTAGGATGATTATATTCAGCCTTTCAGCCTTCCCTCCTTCCTTCCCTCCTTTCTTCCATCTACTTGTCCCTCCCTCTCCTCACCCTTCCCTCTCTCCACCAAGTCCCTCACCTATGCATCCATCCACTGATTACTGATGAAGTACTTTAATATGCTCCTACTCTGACATGTGACTCGGTCACCTTCTGTAGCATAAGTGCCCACAGAGCACTTCTCCCTCAAAGAGAGCTCCTCAACCATCCTGATCCCCATCTTGTTGGGATCTTACCTTCCCCTGGGCTTGGAGAGCCAAGGCCATCCCTCTAGACCAGGACTCGGCAAACTTTTGAGACGGAAGAGCCAATCCTGTCCCTCACAACAATTTAAAAATTATTTGAGAGCCATAAAACAAACGAAATCACCATTATGTGAATAATATCCTTTAAAACTTTTATAAATGAAACTAGGATAGTTTTGTTTTCGTTTTCAATGTTACTTCAGAGCCACAGTTTGCCAACCCCTGGTCTAGAGGGAAGCTTTGGGACCCTCTCACCCTGGGGGCTCCACTCTACTGTTATGAGGTCTATTATGGCCTCTCTGCTCCCCTTAGAATCTTACCCCTTCTGGTGTGCAGCACCCGCTCCCCACGAAGGAGCTCCTCTCAGCTCTATCATTGATCGAGAGGCAGTTTTTGCCAGTTGGTGTTCTCCTGCACTGAGGTCTGAGTTTTCCTGAACTGGGAATCTTGTTTTCCCACTAAGACCCCAGCAGCCTGTGGTCAAGCCCAAGCCTGGGTCTCAGGGCTCTGAGGGCATCTACTGCCTCCACCTTGAGCCCAGCGTGCCACGCCTGCTGCAGGCCCTCGTTGAGAGATGGAGTCAGCACTGGGCATGTGTCCAGTTTGACAATTTATGGAGTAGTCACAGCAATCACCCCATGAGGTGAGCAGAGCTGACATTATTTGCTCTGTTTTCATGGGAGACAGGACCACAAGCCAGGTAAGGTAGGGACAGAACACAAGACTCTGTGGCATCACACCTCAGCACCCAGGATCCCTAGGGACAAAGTGGGCCAGACGGAGCCCCGGAGGGTAGATGGGGGCATGCAGGGATTAACAGGAGCCCAAGGAGCAGACCGTTGAGCTGGCCCAAACCTCTTTACCATGCTGTGTGGCCAGGCTGGTGCGGCTTCTATCCTGCTGCCCTACTGGCTGCCAGCAACGAGACGACATTCTCAGAAGGAATCCGCCCCTTGGCTCCCCCTACCAGGAGCTAGCTGGGCTGCCTCTTCCTGCAGCCCACCCAGATGGGCAGTCCAGGCCCTAACCCCTGGGGCTCACAGCCTCCTCGTTTGCACCAGCAGACCCTACCTGCGTTTTGCTAAGGAAGGTCTGATGGGAGGGCCCCCACCTCCAGTCCCACCCCCGAGTCAGCCCCTATTATTTCAAGGCGGAACTGGGCTCAGACCAGCACCTCTCAAATTTGAAGTAGGTATGAATCACCTGGGCCTGTATGGAAATGTAGACTGATTCAGGAGTAGGGCTGAGACTTCACATTTACAAGGTTCTGGGTGAGGCTGGTCCAGGGACCACACTTCGAGCAGCAAAGTTCTGAAGGGCCCTCTGCACTGAGCTCCAGCCTCACCCCTCTTCCAGAACATCCTGCCTCAGCTTCCCAGAGAGAGGACACGTCATGTAGAATAAAAAGGAATCTTTTCAATAGTGGTCCCGAGGGTGGGGGGAATGGAGGTCAGACAGAAGAGAGCCAGGGGACAATAGTGAATAGACTTGGGATTATTTCCTGAACTCTGACTCCTCGTGGGAACGGGGTTATGAAAAGCTTTTCTTAAAATGGTTATTATTTAGTGGGCTGTCCAAAATAAACACACACACGCACTGCACGGAGCCAGGCAGGAAGTGAGAAACATCTGGGAGACATCTGTCTGCCGGAGAACTGGGGAGTGAGCTGGGGAGGGCCAGAGAGAGCAAGAGATGGTCTCGTCTGTTACCGCCATCACCCACAGACACAAAGTGCCACGCCAGCATGCGCCGCGCCCACCAGCACAGCTGGGAACACACACACGCAAGCACACACACGCTCAGCGCAGCCCCAGGGGCCCAGCGGGAGCCCTGCTCACAGCGGGGCCGGAGGACACGGGTTCTCGGAAGCGGACATCCTTGCTGTCAGCATCCGCCTTCCCGCCTCCCTCTTCTCGTCCTCTTGGATGTTATAATATTTATGACTTGCCTCTCTGAGTACGCAAGCTGAGTGGTTTTCCTTCCACCTGCTCCCTGGTTATCCTAGAAAAGCAGCCACGAAAGGTAGAGAGCACCCTGGAGCAGGCGGCAGGAGGGCTGGGGGCAGGACCCCAGGGCAAGTCTGGAGGCACCTTCAGATCTTAGTGTCCTCCACTAAAAAATGAGATGAGATTCTCCTGCCTGGCTCACCAGAGACAGAGGATATTCACCCAACTGGTATTTACTGCAAGCCTTCTACACCACCAGGAAACTGCTAGGTGCTGGCTGCCATTTAAGAGATTACGGTTCAGACCTCAGCCAGGTTTAGGGTGTAGCCGGAATGCCAGAGCAGTCCTAGGGCAGGGAGTCCCCTCTCCCTGGGCTTTGGCCTGCTGCACCCTGAGAAGGCTGGGGCTCAGAGGCTCCTGCTGATGGACGCCTGGGGCGTCCTCTACAGTTTCTGCACAGGGAGTGATGTGAAAGGGAGGCTTGGAGGACAAGGGCCTTGCATTGTTCAATTCCGTGTCCCCGAAGATGCCTGGTCCAGTCCTGGCCACAGCAGAATAAGGGGAGAGTAAATAAACACAGCGATATCGGGTTGTGCAAAGGGCGCAGGCTCGGGAGACAGACACACCCAGGTACAGCTCCAGGTGCGGCCACACACTCGCTGTGTGACCTTGGGCAAGTGGCTTCACTCTCTGGGCCTCGGTGGTCTCAACTACAAAATGAGGAGAACAGTGCTTAGCTCCAAGGGCTACATGACATGCTGGGCGCTTCAATGGTGTCTGATGCTTGGTTAGCACTCAGCAAATGTTGTTATTATAAGGCACAGAAGAGATTTTAAGAGCAATTGCCACTGAGTGTGATCATCGCTGCTGTACTTATTTTCCTCTCTGTGGCAGGAGCCGTCTTGACACAAGCAGAGGGGCTTCCAGCAGCCCCAGACTCTCTGGTCTACCTGTCTTGGCCATTCAGCTGGGGTAGGGTGGGGGTGGTCTGTGAGGAGCCCCTCTGGGGAGCAGGAAAGGGGGCTAACCCTGGCTGACTGCCTACGCTGTACTGGACACGTGATAGATGGCATCTTTCCAGAACCTTCGGGGCTGTGCTCTCTAACATTGTTGCCACGAGCCACATGTGGCTGTTTAATCTTTAATTAATTAAAATGAAATATTCAGTTCCTTAGTTGCACGGCCATATTTCCAGGGCTCAGTAGCCACATGCAGTCGTGCCACTATGTAAGAGAGCAGCCCCACCCCTGGACAGCAAGTCCCCCTGGACAGCACTGCTGTAGAGGAGGGGGTGCTAGCCCCCTGCAGATAGGGAAGCTGAGCCTGAGCCCCAGGCTCTTTCTGCTTGGCCCTAAAGCTGGACCCCAGACTCGTCCATAAAAGGCTGAGTTCTTATCAGGAGTTCCATGGTCTCGCCTGCTGCCCCACTGGTGGCAAGGACAAGCCCAGGACAGAGTGGTTACACACACGGCTGGCTCTCTCTCACCCAGGCCTCCATAAGGCGTCTCCTATGCATGTGGGTGGATTCTGGGAGCCCCTAGCAAAGGGCTCAGACCCAGGGCTCTGCAGGGAACAGATGCAGCAGCAGGGACAGTGGCCAGTCTTGGCCTGCTAGGCTAGAGCTCCAACCCTCCACAGGGGGCAGCCAGCTCTCAATGGCAGGCTCACCACAGTCCAGCTGCAAAGCATACCTTCTGGAAGCTTGGTGCCCAAGGCGCGGGGTCTGTCACTCTCAGAGGGCTGGAGAGGCAGATGGCAGTCCCTTGGCGCTCACCCCACCCCCCAGACAAAAGAGGGGTGTCCTGAAGGGATGCTGCAGGAACCAGACGAAGATGGTGTTGCCCGCACAGAAGCCTAAAGCAGTCTTTCCCTCAGTGGGCTCCCCTCTTCCGGCACGTCCCCTCCCGGCACCTCCCCGTGAATGGCACTACTCTCTGGCCTTGTCGTTTGGGGCGCCCTGAGCCTCAGATTCCTCATCTGCACAAAGGAAACAATCTTGCCCATGGCAGGATCAGGGGAGCTCAGGTGTATGAGGACAGTGTGTGGCACACGCTCAGGGGGTGCTGCCCAGGGAGGGGACAAAGGGAAGGCTCACAGCACACTGGCTGACTGAGCCTGGCTCCTCCACCCTGCCTCCCACACACAGTGCTGCAGTTAGCCCAGGAAAACGGGCCTCAGGCCTCAGCAAAGCAGTCAGCGCAATGGGCCTCACGGCAGCCTCTTGGAGCAACTGGTGCCAGGGACTGCTCCCAGGCAATTCTCACCTCTTCGCTCCACCTCCAGGCTAGCCCCACACCTTCTCCGGGCTATCATCTCATCAGAGCTGATGTATAGAATAACAGCACAGCAGTCTGGGCTGTTACTATCCCCACTGTCAGTTTATTATTAAGGTTAACCTGGCCTTAACCCACTCCAAAGGCCCACGACCTCCCCGTTAAGATCTTGCATCCTTGGGCGGCACTTCGAGGCCTTGATTTAGGCACTGGTACTGGGTGGCTCCTTCTAGCTCTGATAGCCTGTGATTTAAAGATAGGGATCTCCTGGTGAGGTGCCAGTTACTCTTAGTATTGTTGAAGTCCAGCCCCTGTTCCCAGAGACAAAAGTGAGATATGCCTGATAAGCACATTTCCCCTCCCTCCTGCTCTTCCCAGCCTCCCCCTACTCAGGTAATACCTGGCTACCTGTGCTCAGCATGGGGGAAGACGGCAGGGACATTCTCCAGGACAGCTCTTGGGTCTGGGGCTCCCCTTGCTATGGCTTCTGGCTTCCTCCCTGAGCAGACCAGGGCCACTGGGCGAGGTCAGCAACCAAGTACATTACGCAAGTGGGTTCTCTGACTCCAGGGGCCTGAGCTGCAGTACTGATGTGGAGTGTGTCTGAAGAGGCCTTCACATGCCTTTGCAACAAGCTGGGATGTCCGGGGTGGGGGTAAGGGGGGGACCTCTTGCTGTAGCCACACAGTTGCAGTCTCTCTAGGGGGCCCTGTGGGCATCTGTGACCCATCAGGCTTCTCAGGGAGCCTTGGGCAACTCTTTTCTAGCTGATGTCAGTCACAGCTCACTCAGCCTCAAGATGAGCAGGCTCTGAGAGCCACAGAAGGCAGCCAGGCATGACGGAGGGGACGCTAGCGGCGCAGTGATTCCAGGTGTGGGGTCGGTGGCCTGCTGCCAGGGTGTGCGACCCCAGCTGCTTACGTGGCTTCTCTGGAAGGTGGGGATACAGCTTGCGCCTATGGAGGCTTTCCAGATGAATGGGGTCCACACAAGTAGAGCACAGAGAACAGTGCCTGGCATGCATGGAGGCTACCACGATGACCGTCTCTTAGAAACAGCAAGTCTAAAATGGAAGGAATCACAGACCAGTGGACTACCAAGGTGTTCAATGAAAAGACGCTGGCTGGGCCATCTCAAACTCCCCTCTGGGCAGGAACCCCACCCAAATCTTTGTTGGCCCTGGGGGACTGCTACCAAGACCCTACCTCCTCTTACTTCTAAGGGCTGTAAAAGAAACCTTCAGCCGCAGGCATCCTCAGGCCAGAGGGAAGGATGGGCAGAAATATCAAATACGCCTCCGCTGTCCCCTGCACCCATCGGCCCCCGGGTCTTGTAGCAATGAGACCACACAGTAAAGGAGGAGAGAGGGTGGTGTAGGGAGGGGCAGGAGGGGGCGTCTGCCTTGATCAGAGGCATCCACTAGGCAGGGAGGAAATCATTGCTGCTGGCCTGTGCTCAGCCATGACCCTAATAGGAAGCGACTGCGTGGGCCTCTTGGGAGGCCAGAGTCTGAAGGAGCAGAAGACAGGATGAGGGCTGCAGAATGGCCCTGCCAGGCCTCACTACCTATGCCCCGCTGCTGGTCCTGTGCCCGTCCCTGAGTGTGGCAGAGGCAAGCCACAGGCATCACCCCACGGCTGGGGCCACTGGTTTTGGGGAGCACTGTCCACACTGAGAGCCTCCCTTCCTTATTGGGGTCTCAGGGGGAGGGGGAAATTGGGGCTTAGGAGGTTATGTCGACAGAGGAAGGGTAGTGTCCTTGGTAACAAGTGGGCCAGTGGATAGAAACCAGAGGAGGCAGAATTGGGCGCAACACCAATAGCTGTCCGAATCGTCCAAAGACGAAGCAGGCCACATGGCAGGGGACCAAGAGTGCCACTTGAAGGTGGGGGCAGAGGTTGGCATGTGAGGAATGCAGCTCACAATCTCTGGGGCGCCTTGGGGAAGCCACGGGGCAGGGGGCAGGGTGGGCGTGGGGGCTGGCTCCTCAGGGGGTGCACCTAATACGCCACCCTCTCTCACCTGTCTAAAGCCCCTAGGTCCCAGCCATCCTGCCTCAGAGAACCCCACGTAGGGCACCTGTTTATTTCTCCACGAGCCCAAGGCTGGTCCCCCGACCTCATGGGACAGGCAGCTCCCTGAGCACAGGCTCGGCGGTTTATGAGGACAGGGTGCACACAGAGAAAAGAGGAGAGAACCCCGGGAAGCTGACCTGAGAATCTGGGCTTCTGGCTCCTCCGGGAACCAGGTGGCAGCAGCGACCACCCGTAGCCCAGGAGCCTCTGCCTACCGCCCACCCAGGGGACACCTGCTCTTACACTGCTGCACAGACAACAGCGGTGGGAATGTGGACTTGGCGTCTCTCTCAGCTGAGCCCTGTCCAGCTTAGCACTAAACACTAACATTAGCAGCGTGAAGGGCACAGGTGCGCGTCTGACACTTCCCGAGGGTCCTCAAACGGACCCTCAGGGCCTTCCATGAGCTAGGAGCTGCCAGTGAGGAGGGAATGGGCAGAGAAGTGAAGTGACTTGCCCAGTGACACACATGGGGGGTTCCTAACTGCTCACAGGATGGGGAACCACAGCCTCTGGCTCGGCTGCCCCTTGTCCCACCTATCCCACAAATGAGATGACTTACAGTCAGCCTTATTCGCCCCTGTGCCTGGACCTCCGGTGGCTTCACGTAACTCTTTCCCCATTACCAGGCTCTCCTGAGGGAGGGGGCCACTGCTGACCTTGCATTATGGAAGACCTTTCCCCTTCTCAGGGCTGTAGCTAAAGAAAACCCACCCCAGTAGCCCCAAAGTCATCCATTGCCTTGTACACCCCAGTCTGCAAGGTGTCTGCGAGGTGACAGGAGGTGATAAGCCAGCCTCTCCTGGGTCACAGACACAGGGAGCAGAGAGTGGGTTCAGGGTGGCTGGACGACAGGCCACTTAAACCTGAATCGGCCCTCTCCCTCCCCCCATCCAGGCAGCTCAATGGTAAGGAAATAAGCAAGGAGTTACCAGGCCTCCGTTTCCAAGTCTGAGCTGCAAGAGGGTGCAGATGCAATGGGGAAGGCGGGGTGAACAGCACAGAGCAGGGGCCTCCTACATCTAGCAAACGGGGAGGACCTGCAGGCCAAGACTGAGTGTGAGCCGCAAAGCTTGGAGCCTGGAGAAGACATGTCCTGGGGCTCGCCCTGACCAGGCCTGCCCGGTGGTGTGCCTGGCTTTCGGCACCCTTCCGTCGCTGTGGGCAGGCTCCAGGACCATCCGAGTGCTTCGAACAATCCCCTCCTGGGGCTCCAAATGCTGGGAGACCGGTGTTTCCATTAAGAAGAGGCTTTCCATGGGGAGGGGTATGGGCTGTTTGATTTTTAATGATCACACTCCTGTTGTTTCTGAATGGCCCCTGATTTCTGCCTGGGGGAGTTACAGGCAGTTGGGCTATTTGTGGTGAAGTTGATGAGGCGACACAGTGGAGGCCACCTCCTTCCCCACCCCACCGTGGGAAGACAGAGGAGGGCCCTCGTCCCCAATTACCTGCCTTAAGGGGCCTCTCCCCATCATCCTCATCCTTCCCGCCCCACCCAGCTTACCACAAATGAGGAAAACGGACTGGCTGGTATTTTACGGTTTTTACTTGCCTTAAGGTAAGCATTAAACATTTCCTAAGACAGAAAAAAGGACTTAAGGAGCCCTAGTAAAGCCTATTCCTGGCCCCCCCAAAAGCTGTCCCTTCCCAACCCTTTAAAAGCAGGCCGAGGCAGGAGGCTCCCAATGCAAGCTTTCCTGTGCACCCACTCTGTGCCAGGCCAGGTGCTATATATGGACTGCACATAAAAGCCACCATCAAACCCTCACTGCTTATCCCCATTTTGCAGTTGGGAGAGCTGGGGGCCTTGAGAGGTGAAATAATTACCCAAGGCCACGTGGTCCCTAAGAGGCAGAGATCCCAGACTCCTTAACCACTGAGAGATATTCCGCTCTCTGCATCATCTCATTTAAACTTCACGCTGACGGAGGTTAGGAGGGTAGATAGCTATTGATTCCATTTTGAGACTGTAGATGAGTTCCAGGTGGGCTAAGGAACTTGTCCAAGGACACATGGCTAAGGAGTGGCGAAGGTGGCATTTGAAGCCCTTTTATTGCCAGGAGCTCATCTATATAAGCAGGAGTCTTGGTGACCAAGCACGAGGGTTCCTTGGGGGGAATGTGTTCACAAAGCCCCATGGCGCTCACAGCCTCCACGCTCAGGTCCTGGCTCTTTGGCCGCTGCCCCTCCACATCTGCTCTGGGCTCCTAGCTGTCCTCCACCCCAGGCAGGTCCCCCTGTCTACCCACCCCTACTTCCCACCCCCACACCACCTCCCAGTCCCACCCACATTCCCGCCTCCTCACCTCAGCCTTAGAGACCCCCACCTCCTCTGAGCTAAAGAAAATGTGAGCTCTTTCTTCATAAGCATCCATCTTCTCTCCCTAGCTGCAATTTTGTGAGTTCCTTGGGGCAGGTTCTGGGTCCCCTTTGGCAAGGCACAGAGAAGGGAATAAATGGGGGCTCCACAGTTCTCAGGAGCAGGGCCCCTCCACTGGCCTTCAAAGAGCTCCAGGGACCCCTGAGCCTGGGCCTCCCCAACCATCCCAGCAGAAGAAAAGTACAGACTTGCTTTGCACAGAGGAGAAACCAAGACACAGCAATTGGTGGGTGTGGGGAGGGAGCAGGAGTGACTGGTGATTGGAATGGGGGTTCAGGTAGAAGAAGCCCAGCACCCACTGCCAGTCAGGGTGGGATAGGAGCCCTCCCTCGGCCCAGCTCTGAGGAGCTCCGAGAAATGCTTTGAGCGCTTTACGACTTTCTAAGTGGGCGCTCTGCTGACAGCTTAACGACCAGCTCCTCCCAGCCCTGGGCTTCATATTTATGAGCTGAAGGCTCCGAGGGGGAGGCTCAGGAATCCAGCCCACACCACCAGATCCTCAAGCCCTCTGGCTCTGGGGCCAGGAAGCCATAAAAAATAATCTTGCATTGCTTTCCTCCCTCCAAATGGTTTTAGGGGGTGGGGGAGGGGATGGAGCGTGGAGGTTGGGGGCAGGGAAGGAGCAGGGCCCTTTCCAAAGCCCACAGAAGCAAATACGCAGGAGGGAATGGTGGACCCCCAGCCTCCTTCCTGCCACCACTGCCCAGGCTTCTGAGGCTCTGCCAGTCCTGGCGTCCCAGGCTGAGCTGCTCATGGCTGGGCGTACTCGTGTTTATGGGGCACCTACACCAAGGGTATCAACTCCAACATTGCATTTAATCTTCACAACAACCCTGGGAAGTTGGACAAAGTTTGGGAAGGTGGTGTCTGTGGGCTCAGGTATCCGCTATTCCCTCCTCCCCCATTAAGAGAAGGCGATTTCCTCATTCCACACAGGCTGCTCCCCAATTTACAGCCGAAGGGTATAAGGCCCAGAGAGGGAAAAGAACTTACCCAAGATCACACAGCATATGTTAGGGGTAAAGCATGGACCTGAATCTAGGGCTCCCAACTCCTAGTTCAGTGGGGCCCATGATGTAGGCTCCTGACCCTGGGAGGTGGAAGAGTGAGTACCTGACCTGC
This sequence comes from Aselliscus stoliczkanus, assembly GCA_033961575.1. Classification (NCBI taxonomy): domain Eukaryota; kingdom Metazoa; phylum Chordata; class Mammalia; order Chiroptera; family Hipposideridae; genus Aselliscus; species Aselliscus stoliczkanus. The sequence continues at coordinate 135,710,254 of CM066729.1, forward strand.
TAGTGGGTGAGACAAACCTGACCTCTTCTTTCTGAACCTGTCTCCCTGTGTGTACATTGCCTGAATGTGACCAGACACTCTCTGGGGGCAGCCCTGGTATTCTAAGACTGCTGTTCTATGATGGTGCCAGGTCCTACGCCCAGGTGGTAGGGAGTCACCTCTCCTTTTCAGGCTGAGGCCAGGAGGCTATGGCAGCCCTGGCCATCAGAGACCAGTCCCAGGCGCTAAAGACTGGGCTCTAAGGGCCTTCTAGCATACTCCTTCCCCTGTCCCTAAGTGTCCTCAGCCCCCATCTGGCTTGGGAAGGGCCAGCATCTCCCACAGGATGTGGCCGTCTGGCTGGCTGCAGCTTCGACCACATCCCCCCCCACCCCACCCTGGGCACTGTCCATGTCCAAGACTGAGGAACGCTGACCACGGAAGTGACCCCACCCTCTGTCCGTCCCCCTCCTGGCCCACTCTGGCACAGACCCCAGTTCACATACCCCTTCTTCCCACCGAAGTGGGTCAGTCCACCAGGAAAACCATTTCTCAACTTTCCACTGAGCTGGGGGGCTCAAGCTACAGTGGGGGCTTAGAAAAATGGCCATCAAGCCCCGGGATGGGTGAGGGGGGCTAGCAGGGTCTGGCCCACAGGGCCTGTTAGTGGCTGCCGGCCTCGGGTCGCCCACCCCCCCTCCTGTCTTTCTCTGTGGTCTAGGCCCCCTCCCTGGTGGCCCCCTAGTGAGGGGCTGTCTGTAGATAATCAGGGAACAGATTCCGAAAGAAGGAGGAAAAAAAGCACTCAGGCGCCAGACAGGATCCTTATCTTCTGGGGCGGAATGTCAGAGGCAGGAGTCCTGCAACAGAGGCCCTGCATTTGCAGTCAGAGAGGGGAGGAGGGGGCCTGCCCTGGGCACTGGGGATGGTCTGGGCTGGGCCAGTGGAGCCTTAGGACAAAGAGGTCTTCCCAGGAGGGGGGGGTCTGGATACCAAATCTTCCCCTCCCCAGTCCAGTTCTCAGGCCCCACATGTTCAGACTGGCCCTGGGACCTTCACAAGAGAACGGGGAAGCGGGGCTGGGGGTGAGTCCCCAACATTCCCAGTCCGAGCCACTGACTTAGCCACAAGACCCTGGCCAAGCTCCCTGAGTAACCATTCCTCAGAGCTGCCACCTGGTGAATGGGATTAAAACCCCCTCTGCCTATGGCACCAAACTACTGGGAACCTCCATGGGGATACTGCGCGAAAACCAGAGAGGGCCATCCCAAGGGTGGGTTCTGCCGGGGCGTCGGAGCCTCCCACCCCGGGCGGCCTCCCTGTCGGTTCTCACACAGCTCAGGAGCACAAAGCAGGCCCTGTGGGGAGCTTCACTTCCTGGGCTGGTTCTCACACTTTCAGTGAAACCCCACAGCATGCCAGCAGTTCCTTACACAGAGAGGAATACAGGTTTTCTGATAGGGCATCGTCGTCCCAGTGCAGTCCATAAACCAATAGGACCAAGGAGCCTCGATCTCCTGGCCTGGGCTTCTCTTCAGGGGAGGGACTGATTCTGAGAATGAGAGGTCATCTCTGTGGGGCCTAGATAGGCCCCTGGAGGAAGGCACTGGCAGAGGGCTTTAAGGGCACAGGCCCAAGATGCAGGTTCGAATCCAGGCTCCGTCGCTTTCTGGCTGTGTAACCCTGGGCAAGCGTCCTCACCTTTGCCATCCCCACCCCGAGGTCTCAATGTCTTCTTCTATAAACCGAGGGAGATGTCTTTTCACTTTAATATTCTGTGACTTTACGCTTGACCTAACAATTGGGTTTCTGCTCCTGAGCACTTGAATTTTAACAAGAAGAGACAGAAAATACACACATCAAAGAAACATCAAACTAAGTGTGACCCGCGGATCCTGGAGCATCCTGGGGCCACCTATGCACACCCTGGTCCTAATTTCCTGGTGGCCTCAGTCAGGAGCAGGAGAGTGGACAGCTTCCTGCTGGAGTTGGGCTAGTCCATGTCTCAGGGAGGGGGTCTGAAAGAAAGACTTCTGGCTGGCACTGAGGATTAAAGGCACGCTCCCCTGTGCCTCACACCCCCAGGCCCATGAGGGCCGGCTGCCCTGTCCCCCAGCTGTCATCTGCAGGGGCTGGTTCTCATTAGCTGCTGTGGCAGCTGGGGGTTGGGAGCCAGGCTGCAGATCCGTGTACTAAAGCCAGTCTGGGGACAGCGCCTGTGGCCTCTGGGGCTGGAGTGAGTGATGGACAGGGGACAGGGAGGGAGTGGGAGGAGGAGGAGGCACAAAGGCATGGCCAGTGGGAGGGGAGAAGGTAAGGGCTGGCTGGAGCCCCAGCATTTTCCGGGCTGTTATTCTGGGCAACTTTTTATTTATTCAGAGGCTGGGGATGCGGCTTAGCATCTGTCGGTCCAGTATTTATTACAAGCGCATAGGCCTTGGACCACAGACCCGATGACGCAGCCACCACACACCCTCTTTCCCTGTCTCCTCCCTGCCAGAACCCACTTGAAAACCTGCAAGGAAGAGCTGAAGGGTAGTACCTTCCTGAAAAACCATCGAATCCCGCTCTTTTGGTTTACCTTTGGGGAAACTGAGGAACAGAGGCAAAAGCAGCCTTGCTCAAGGTCATAGGCACTCTGGTATCTCATCCTTGATATCTTGGCTTTCAGGCCACCAGGGCAGACAAATGCCACTGGAGTAAAAATACTGCAGACCACATTGAGAAATGTGACAGTGACCTGCCCTGCAGACCCACGAGCTGCAGGCAGTGCCAACAGAACTCTTGGCACAAGGTCGCAGCTTTGCCACAGAAGCCTTTTACGAGGTACGCAGGGGGCCTGCGCCTCAGTTTCTTCCTCTGCACAAGCAAAGTGATCACAGCCACCTCACAGAGCAACTAGAAGGGCCTTCATGACACTGTCAAGTCCTGAACACCTGGAATTCATTGTTTTAGATGCTGCCTAGGCTGGGGTCAGAAAAACTAAGGCAGGATGGTCATGGGGGGAGCGGACGGCGGGGGGAGGGCAGAAATGGTGTCTGTCCATGGCCACCAAATCCTTTCCTTCTCCTAGCCTCCAGGGCAAGGCATGAGGCAACCAACAGATCCACGGCAAGAGCACCGTCTTAACCAACTGGAGACATGTAAATGATCCGGGAGCAGGGCTGGGGTGCCAGTTGGCGGCATCGGTGGTGACATCACACACCCACCCAGTTCCAAGCCTTCCAGCAGCCATGCAGTCAGCTTTGCAGAGCGGTGGCACCTCCCCCACCCGCCACGTGCTGGGCCAAGAGGAGCATGGCACTGCCAGGACCGGGGCTGGGTGCCAGCTCGGATTCCACAGCTTCCTCCTTCCTCCTGCGTACACACCCCCTCCTGGTGCCATCGCTTCTGCTGCAGCTCCTCCCCCTTCCCCCCACCCCCCGACTGGGTCTCAGAGCATTTCCCCCCTGAACACAAGATTTCTGTTTCTCATATAACACATAAGCTGTGGTGTGAACTTCTGGTAAATGAAGATCTTATTTAAAACTGTGTGCTATCAGGGGAGGGGGAGAGACAGGTTCCAACACAGCTCAGCCGTCTTGCCAGGAAAAGGAGGTGTGGGGCTGTGCACAGAGCCACCCACTATTCCTGGGAAGTCACTGGAGAGGGGTTGCAGGGCCCTGGGCAACCCCCCAACTCATCTTTGAGGGTCAAATAGGGTATCGCTTTCTTTATCTGTGCAGGAAGATAGGGCTGAGACCCTTTGGAGATTTGGGCTTGCCATGTAGAACTTTGCAGGGCTTTCCAAGAATAGCAGAACTGTGGACCAGAGAGGCCTTGGAGATGATTGGGTACTGGGGCCCTTCTAACTTAGCAGCACAACACAACTGCCTGGGTTGCTTTTAAAGCCCCCCATGCCCAGGCCAGAGTCTAAGACCAATGAAGTCAGAATCTCTGGATGGGCCCCAAGCAGAGGTGATTTCACTGTTGAGCCATGGCTGAGAACCTTGGAGTGTGTCTCTTTTTAACAGGAAGGGTGCATCTGAATCACCTGGGGGTGCTTTGTCGGAATTCATACGCCAAGACTTCCAATCTAGAACCTCTAGGGGTGAAGGCCAGGCATGTGGATTTTGAAAAAGCTCCAGGAGGTCCTTGTGCACGACCGTGATTATTCATTCACTGAGCATCTGTGCACTGAGAGTCCATTCTGTGCCAGGCACCGGGCATGGGGGCCTGCCCCATACAGTTCACATGATAGTGTGGTGATGTGATTAACCAGCAAGCATGTAAGCACATACATAAATAGTAATTCCAGGTGGTGTGAAGTGCTAGAAGAAAAGAAAAGGAGGCAGAGGTATCAGGGAAGGGATCTCGGAGGAAGGGATGTTTGAGTCAGGTATTGGATGACAGGGAGGAGCCAGTCACACCAAGTTCAATGGGAATAGTCCTCAGTCTAGAGGCATGTTTACTGACGTGGAAACCACCGGCTTCCGTTAGCTGCTGAACCCACACTCCGGTCAACCCCTCTGTTTACTGGCTAGACAGGAAATGCTGGGAAGAGGCCAGTGGTGTCACAGTTGCCTTCTCTGGCCCTCATGAAATTCTACAGGCTGTTGGGCTAAGGGGATTTTAGGAAATGTACAGCTGAAGGCTGTAAGAGGCCCCAGAGATCACCAATTCAACTTCCTTGGTGAACAGTCTCCAACTTCCTTGGAGACTAGGGCTCAGTGAGAGGCAGTGATTTACTTTGGTGGGGCGCCTCAGCTCTGAAAGGGTTAAATGGGATGATGACTCCACCATGGAGCTCGCTTGCTCTGGTCGGGCCCATTGTCCACCCCTCCTGCTCCCCCAAATTCCCTGCTGTTTTTTGCTCTGTGCATAAATAGCCTGTGTGTGCTAGCCATGGTATAAGCCCATGACACACACACCCAGGGAGCATGGCTGGTAGGTAATAATCTCTGTGAGGGTGGGGAGGTCCTTCCTCCCACACCAGGGAAGCCCATCAAAGGTCAGACAGAATGGTGCCAGAAGAGGCAGTGGAATTTGGAATTTAATGGGATCTGGAATTTCCCTATGGGGCAGGCTGGTCCCAGCTGTCCATCCATGGTAAGCATCAAAGGAAGAGTATGACTTTCCAGGGAGGCGGCAGGTGGCCCCAGATCAGAGGCCTGATGTGACAGGAAGGGCAGAGCGGGCAGAGAGAAGGTGGCTGGCTGCCTCTGGAACATTCCTGCCCAGGACAGGAAAGCTAGGACCCCAGGTCACTCTGTGGACAGGCCACGGAACGTGGCCACTGGCCTGCTCTTGCTCAGCCCTGATTCGCACTTTTGAATGCGGTGCAGCCGGGAGGGCCAGAGGCCAGGGGCTGTGTGTTCTGGGCCCAGGGTCTTCCCTCCCTGGCCACAGAGTGGAGAAGAGTTCCAGTTTCCTAAACAGGTGGATACCTACCCTCGCTGATCAATCAGAGCTGAAGCCCTGACAGCTCCTCCCAATCTCCTGCTGAGTCCCTGAAGGCAAGATAGGATGCCTGGAAGGACAAGCTAGAATACGCTAGCACAGGGGTCAGCAAACTTTTGAGATGGAAGAGCCAATCCTGTCCCTCACAACAATTTAAAAATTATTCGACAGCCATAAAACAAATGAAATCGCCACTGTGTACATAATATCCTTTAAAAATTTTATAGGGACGGCTGAGTGGCACGTTGGTTAAGAGCTGGCTTGGGATGCTGGCTCTGAGCAGCAGGGCCTCAGTTCGGATCTCACATGAGGGCCAGTGATGCTGCGCCCTCTACAGCTAAGATGGTGAACAACGGCTCGTCTTGGAGCTGGGCTGCTGTGAGTCACCGGCAACGGTGTAGGCTGCAGCACCTGCTGCAGTGGGCTGCCATAGGCTACAGTGAGTGGCCAGCAGCTGGTGTAAACTGCCATGAGCCGCCTTGAGCGGCTGTCCAGAGGCCAGCGAGTGACTGCCTCACCTGGGAAGAGCACAATGATGATACCAACATGGGTCAGTGAAGCCACGTCCTCCACAACTAGACTGAAGAACAAAAGGACAGCAACTTGTCTGTTTCCTTCCCCGATTCCCCAATAAAATCTTTAAAAAAAAAAAAATTTTATAAGTGAAACTATGATAGTTTTATTTTCATTTTCAATTTTACTTCAGAGCCACATGTACATACCCAAAGAGCTACATGTGGCTTGCGAGCCGCAGTTTGCCGACCCCTGGTCTAGAATGCTTCTTTTCTTAAACCTTCTCAGCCATGCAAGAGTGGACAAGGGAAGAAAATCAGGCAGCCACAAAGCAAGTCCAGAGATAACATAGGCAGGTCACCCTCCCATCTCAGTTTCCCCATCTGTAAGAGGGGAGCAAAAACATTCTCCCTGATGACCTCACGCGGTTGAGAACCTCAGATTCACATGCATGTGAGCGACCGTCACCACCCTGACATCTGGTGGGTGGGTGGGAAGTCAAACGGCTTGGGGCTGATTTTCATGACCAGCTCTCATCCAAGTGAAGGGGACATGGGGCCCTCAGGTGGCCCTGCATAGGGTCTGTCAGGCTGTGGATCCTAAGAAGCTCTGAGGACTGCACTCCCTCGCCCATCAACACTACAATTCCTTAGAAGGAGCCTTGGAAGGTAAGCCCAGGGCAGTGAGCCGGAGATGCCCAAGCACCTGGGAACTTCCGTTAAGCCAGCAATTTGCAGCGGTGAGCACTCTGATCCAGTGGGCCATGATGGGGACGGGGGGAGGGCAGCTCATTTCAGGCTTTCAGCAGCCACCTTTACCTGGAGAGCCAACCCCTTAGCTGATGCTGCTCTTCCCTCTGCAAGTTGCACAGGACCCGGGGGGACGGGGGCAGAGGAGGATGCTGTCAGGGGTATAATAAATGACTTATTGATTGGGAAGCAGAGTTCTCAGGGCTTGGAGCATGACCTTCCGGCAATTACGCCCTCCACTGCCTGCCCAGGGCCCCCTCCTACTATGTGGAGGCTGAGGTCCAGCTCAGCACCTTCCCCCTGCCCAGACCTGCAGGGGTCTAAGGCATACAGACAAGCCCTGCAAGGCTCCAAGGTGGCCTTGGAGCTGCTACTGACCCTCCCCATGTGCCCATATGAACATATTGTACCTCCCCTCGGATCAATGCTTCAAGTGGCACAGGTCAGGGAAAAGGGAGCTGACATGTTGGCTGTGACAGGCCTGTGGGAAAAGCCCAGTTCTGGCCATCCATCAGCCACTCTTTACTGAGACCAAAATCACACTGGGAGGATTCTGTATTTTGCAAAGCAGCTCCAAGTTCTTCCATTTACCCACCATGCAGTCACTCATGAGTCATCACTGAGCCGCTGGCATTCACCGGACGGACATCCAGGGAGGTACAGTGTGGGTGAGACCTGGGTACAGCCCCGGGGAATGGACGCAGAGTGGGCTCCTGGAAGGAGCATTGAATCTGGAGTTGAGAGACTAGGGTTACACCTAGACTAGGCTCTGACATAAAAGTTGGGAGATTAGGGTGGGTCACTTTCCTCCCCCGAGGCCCATTTGAGTCCTCTAAGACCTTCCTCCCAGAGTCATTACAAAGATTAAATGAGACAATGTGTGTAAATTGGTGCACGTGGGCTTGAGAGCAGGCCCAAGGCTGGAGGAAGGCCAGGGGCTCAGAGTGCCTATTACACACCTGGCATGCAGGTGGAGTGTGTGTCAATGGGACCCTCATAAGTCAAGGTGACAGCAAATTATGCAGCCACCTCAGCATCTTCTGCAGTTCTGTGGCTTTGCATAGAATGCAGCAGTGTGTGCGAGTGCATGTGTGTGTGCGCGCGTGCGTGTCGCAAGGGACTGGAAAAGGAGGATCCAAGGCTTATCTGAGCCCCAAGAAGCAAACTGCAGACCCCGCAGGTAGATAAATTACACCATACCCCACATCATGCAAAGCGCTTTGCATGCCACTTCCTCTCTTCGGGTGAGTGGTGTAGGATACATTATCCCCCATTTATAGAAGAGGAAATTGAGTCCCAGGACCACATGGAGCCAGGAGTCCCAACTCAAGCCAGGGCAAGGATGGCACTTATGGGCCCTGCCCCTCCCCATTTTACTTAGGGGACGCACAGGGAGCGTGTCCCCCACATGGGGCTCACTGCTTGCATCTAAAAGCACAGTGGGGAGGAGCATCTGACGAGGAAATAGAGTATCTCCAAGAGGCCATGAAATGACAATGAGAAGAGGTCTGGGGCGGCCTGGCCTTACACCCATTTCTTTCCTACGTGACAGGTAGCATCCTCTAGATACTATTTTGTGCTTTACTTCTTTTGCTTGTCAATATGTCCTGGGAATCTCTCCATATCAGTTCATGGAAACCTTCATCATTCTTTTTCCTAGCTGCACAGAACTCCAGTGTGTGGCTGCATATAGTTTATCATCTACTCTGCCAGGGAATTCAGGCTGTCTCCAACATTCTGCAATTACAAACAATGCTGCAATGAATCACCATGTGCTTATGCAGTTTTGTAATGATAAAGGTGTATCTTAAGGGAAGATTTCTACGTAGGATTGCTGGGTGGAAAAATACAGTGTCTGTGCAGTTCTGTTAAGTGTTGCCAAATCATCTATTGAATATAGGATTGTACCTATTTGCGTTTCCACCAGCAATGTCTGAAAGTGCCCATTTCCCAGCCTCTTCAATGGAATGTGTGCTCCTGATTTTTCATTTTTTCAGTCTTGTAAGCAAGAAGTGGCCTCTCAGGGTTGTTTTAATTAGTAGCTTTCTATTGTTTAAAACGTTTTTTAACATTTTTTCTCACATGTTTGAAGGTCATTGTTATATCCTATTTTATGAATTGCCTGTTTGTCTTTTTCTACCTTTTTATCAAGTTGTCGGTCCTTTGTGCCTCAATATTTTAGAGTGCTTAATGTACTAGGGATATTATCGGGTTGTCGGAAAAGTCACGATGCATTTTTGCAACGAAAACCAGAAAAAATACGTCATGACTTTTCCAAACAACCCAATAGTTCTTTGTGACATGGGATTAACATTTTCTCCCAGTTTGTCAAATATTTTGTCCTTTGACATTATTTAGGATGCTTTATAATAAAAAAAAAGATTTTGAAATGTGTTTAAGGAATAAAAATGATCTGTTTTTTTCTTATTTTAATGCCTCTGGACATTGAGTCATAGAAAGCTTTCCCTACCCAAACACTAAAGAGGAATTCACCCAAGTTTTCATCTACTACCTATTGGTACCACTGTTTACTTTTAGATCTCTCTAGTCCACTAGAGTTTCTTTTTCCATATGGCATGAAATATGAATCAAATTTTATCTTTTTCCAAATGGCTGCCCAGTTGTCCCAACACCATTTATTAAAAAGTCTGTCTTTATCCCAGTGACCCAAATACCACTTTTGTCATACACTACATTTCCTATGTATTTGGGTCCGATTCTGGACTTCCTCTCATCTTTGACCAATCTATTTACCCATTCGTGTACCAGTTCCACACTGTTTTACAGAGGTGTTAGTATGTTTACATATCTGCTCGGGATAATTTTACGTCTTCTTTACCCACCTTTATGACTAACTGATTTCTCTTGGTTAATCATGTTGGCTAATACTTCTAGCACAGTGTTGAATGGTAGAAGAGACAGTGGGTGTTCATGCTTTATTACTGATCTTAATGGAAATGTCTTACGTTGTCCAAAGCTTTTTCAGCATTTACAGAGATCATCATATGTTTTGGTTTACTTAGATTCGTTAATATGGTATATGATATTAAAATAGCATGTTACTGATATTAATAAATTAATTCTAATGGACTAACATTAATAGGTGAATTTTAAACCAACCTTGCATTCCTAGAATAAAACAGATTTGGTCATTACATATTATTTTCTTTGAAAAAAAAAATGGAATTGGATACCAATGATGACACTTTCCATTTACTTTCTCTGTCTACATGAATTATCTGACTCAAGCAAAAAGATGGCTATGGGAAGTAGGTTTTATTATTCCCATTTCAAAGGTGAGGAAACTGAGACTAACAATGGTGAGGCAGCCTGGCCAACATCACACAGCTAGCAAAAAACAGAGATAGGACTTGACCTTGGGTTGCAGTAGTATGTGGGTGGTGTCATTTGTCTGTTCTTTAGGTAAGTGTAAATTAAAAATGCTTATAATTTGACAGGATGTTGGGTGGGGAACATCTCTGTAGGAACTGGGGGAAGGGTTCTCCTCCTACTTCCCCAAATCTTGAGCTGCCCTCTTGAATCCACCCCAATGAGCTCAGCAGAGGCATGGGGAGGGGCCACTGAAAGCCACCAGAAGGTGTGCAGTCAGCAAGCAGTCTGCGGGGTGCCCCGGGGGTCTGCAAAGCAGGGCAGCAAGCAGCGCCCCCCCCACGGCCCACCAGGGTCCCTCCCAACCTCCACCTTGCTCTGTCTTGGCATTTATGTCTCAGGCTCCACATGGTGTGGAAGCAACTTGGAGAATGAAGACGGGTCCAGGGCGATGCTGGGCTGGGAGGAGAGTGCAGAGAAGAGAAGCCTTACCCTCCACTCCCTGCTGGTCCCGCCTGCCCCGTTTTCTAAGAACCGGCAGCCGGCCGAGGGATTATGTAACTTCTGGTGGGCATGGCAGATGGTGTGCTGGCTTGGACACAGCAAACCCAGCACTGACACTAACCTTCTCTGACGTGGCACCCCTGCCTCCTCGGCTCTGGGGTGTGGAACATGCAGAGGGATGGGAAGTGACCCAAACTCTTGCCATCTAGCTCAAGAACCATGGCCAGTCAGGCCATGGGAGATGCCAGGGCCCACCCACCAGCAGGAGGTTCCAGCCAGGGCTACAGGAACAGGGCCCCCCACCTCCCTGCCCCACAGCAAACAGCTCTCAAGAAGTGCTGCACAGTCCCTGGGGTAACAGACCCTGCTCCCCCGACCTCCTTTCCCCTTTGGTCAGTGGCGCCAGAGGTTTAAAGAGCAGTTTTCCAAAGCACCTGAGGGTTTTCTCCCTTAGCCTGTCTAGCATTCAGCTTCTTTTATTCCTTTTGCTGATGGGTAAACCGAGGCTCAAAGAGAGTGAGTGATTTGGCTGGCACACAGACTTGGCCTTAGAGCTGATGCTTCCAGACACTCCGAGTCCAATGCTCTTTCCAAATGCATATGACAATGCAGGCTTCGCCCCTTACTGTAACCCCCAGAGAGATTACCGTGTCACTCTGAGCCTTATATGTCAGTAACATTTCCCATCTTGAGGGAAGTATTGGAAAGACAGTAACACTTCCCATCTCGAGGGGAGTACTGGAAAGACGGAAGGTGTAACCAGTGGTTTGTGGATTGATTTCCTCCCAAGTACAAAGAAAAGGAAACTGACCTCTATTGACCAGGCTCCTCCTTGATTAATGCCCCACCGGTTTGATCAGGGCCCCTATTGTACAGCGAGGAGATGCAGGCTCAGGGGATTGCATTTAGTGTCAAAGCCAGGACTTCACTCACTTGGCTGCTTCCAGGGTAGATTCTCTTCATTTAGACCAGAAGAGGGTACTGAAGCCCAGAGAGGGAAAGGGACTAACTCAGTGCCACACAGCAGATTAGCTGCATGGCTAGGATTAGAATCCAGGTGTCCCAATTCTCAACTGAGGGCTCTTTTTGTTGGGCTGACTCTCTCTCTCTCTCTCTCTCTCTCTCTCTCTCTCTCTCATCTCTATCTCTATCTCTATCTCTATCTCTATCTCTATCTCCACTGAAGTGGGGTACACCAACAGGAAAAGGGGCCAGATTAGATTTGCAGCAGGGATCACTATGCCCAGCAGCCCAGCTGTGTTGGGCTGCCAGACAAGAATCTCAGCGCAGCCTGTAGTAGGCAAGGACCTTCAGATGCCCAGCTGTGAGGGTGGTAGCTGCGCCAGGCCTACTGCTGCCGTGGCCAAGAGCCTAGGGGGTTTAATCTCCCGGGGATGCTCCTACATGTTAGCAGGGGATGCGGTGCCAAGGAGAGCCTGGCTCAAACAGACCCTGATGTCAAAACCGCTCCCCTGCACCAAACCCAGTTCCTACCAAGAAGCTGGTGGCAGTTGCTCTAAAGGGCTGGGGCCTGGGGTCAGACCCTGCCTGGGGGCCTTCAAATATATCCTCTCAGCCTACACCTGCTCCCAGACCTCAGGGCCTATGTCTGTGCAACAGGCATCCTCCTGGGCCACGAGGAGGCAAGGTGGAAGAGCATGGGCAGTGGGCTTGGGAAACACACGTTAAAAGGGCCTGGACCAGCCGTGCCTTGTGAAGGCCACCTTGCAGATAAGTACAGAGCTTACCAGCCCACCACGTCCGCTTTCTCCACACAGAGGGGCCAAGGGCACTTGACAGTAGTATTCCATTAACTCTTTGTGCTCCACTGGATTTAGTGAGTAAATTCTTTCCTACCTAGGGACTGCCACTAAAGACCGGGCTCTGACTCCCATCATGCCTGCTACATAGGAAGTGCTCACGGAAGACAGAAAGCAGGAGCGAATGAAGAGAGACAGGCAAAGAGGAAGGGAGGCTGCAGGCAAAGCAGTGAGAATCTCCTATTCTCATTCTTCGGTTACTCATCTGTAGTAGCAAGTCTAACACAGCAGGGACTGAATGCAACCTCTTGGGTGAGTAAGGTGTCACATTCTCCAGTGTTTATCAAGCACCGTCTGTGTGCCAGGGACAGGGATGGGCACCAGCAACACTCGAGTGAGCAAAATCAGACACATCAGACCCCCTAGCGTCACAGCTGCCCATCACGCAGTTGTTTCAACCCCATCCTGTTTCCACCCACTGACCCAGCCTTCCCATCCATCCCCAGCGCCCTGGCTTGATGACAAGGAAAAAGAGGGGTGAAAGGCTGTCCCACGGGACATATCTCCCCACCCCCCCATTCTCACTCTGTCTCTGAGTCTCACTCTGCCCTGCTGTGTCAGACAATGAGCAAAGGTAGGATGGGGGAGGAGGCCAGGAACAAACTTTCCTGAATTTCTGACTCAACTTCTTGTAAGCTCTGCTTCTTCCATGGGTGCTCAGGCCCCAGGCTGGGCAGGCGGGCGCCTCTGATTACATTACAGAGCTGCCTTCCTTCAGCTCTGTCTCCTGGCCAGTAATGCCTCTAGACACCCTTGGGGCCTCTGGGGGGTTGCAGGTTCCTGCATGATCTCAGCAGAAGACGTTCCTAGCAGACCTTGGGGATGCCTCCTGGTATCCACCAGGCCCAGGTGGGCACCAGGCCCTGGCTCTCCACTCAACCTGGAAGCTGCCACCTGAGATTCTGTCCCCTTGCTCTCCCACCCAGAGGTGTGCAGAGAGGGAAGCAGCGCCCAGCCCCACCCAGGGGTCAGCCAGATCGGGGTTGGGGAGAGGCAGGAAGGAGGGAGGCCAGTGGAAATCAATGGAACCTACTCTGTGCCAGGACCACGTGTGCTATCTCATATCATATCACTGTCTGGCAAAGGCGGCAGGGTCATCCCCACCTAATAGATGGAGACACTAAGGTTCAGAGAGCTTGAGCCCAGACACTCAGTAAGAGTCAAATCCTTTCATCCCAAAGCCTTGGCTCTTACCACTGTCCCAACAAGGGACCCCTGGTCCCAGAAGTCTTATTGTACCAGAGGATCAGACACGAATCAGTGGCTGAACTTGGAATTTGTTTCCTGGGTGGATGTGCCAGACATTTCTATCCCATACCTTCACATACACAAATCCTACCACGAACGCCCTCTTTGTTTACCCAAACTCTGCTCATCCTTAAGAAGTCAAATGTCTCCCTCCCCTCCTCCAGGAAGCCTTCCCTGACCAGCCACCCACAGGAGCCTTCTCTCAACAGCATAAGTATTTCCTGTCACGTCACCCAATATGTGGCACCAATAATGATGATGATGATGACAATGAAAGTTACTGAGCGCTTAGACTGTGCGAATCACTTGTATGCATGATCTCATTCATCCACACAACCATCTGATGAGACTGGTGCTATTACTACTCCCATTTTACAAATAAAGAAACTAAAGCTCAGAGAGGGTAGGCAACTTGCTCTGGGACACACAGCCAGACGGTGGCACGGTCAAGATTTGAATCCAGTAGTCTGATTGCAGAGCCTGCCCTCTACACGCCATGGCAAATCCCTCCCAGTGCACACACCTCTTGGCTGGGCGCCTCTCTGTTGCACCATCGTACACAATTCTTGCCCCCCAGCATCACAGGCCTGGCACATGTCTTATGCTTCAAGAGGCAACATAAAGCCCATCAATTCAGGGGTCAGGCCTTACCCCAGAGCCCAGCACTTATTCAGGTGGAATGAAAGTCCATGTGCACCATGTTGTGGGGCTGGGCTGATGTTCTAATACCCTGTGTAAGGGCAGGATTTTTCATTCCCCACCCCGAAGATTAGCCATACTGAATGGTGAGGCCAGGTCTGGGCGGTTTGCTCCCCCTACAATCTCCAAGGGCTCCCCTTAATCCTTGGGGAGGGTAGCAGGGTGGAGGGAGCAAGTGCCTCTTCTCTCACGTGCCTAGGCTGCCTCTGCTGTTGGGGCCCTTCTCTGCCTCCTGGGCCCTATTTGGTGTCTGGGGCTCTTGGCCTCCAAGGCAGAAGATGCTTATGGAGCAAGAAAAAGGGACCAAGGTCCCAGAGTGTGATTTATAGCTTGAGAAAGAGAGAGACACCCAGGGCCGCATACTGCTCACAAGGGCTTTCCAGTCAATATATTGACTTTCTGGAGGGGACTCAGTAAACACAAGCGGTCTGGGCCTTGGCTACCTCTGTCTCTTGTTGGCTGCTGGGGCCTCTTCAGATAGAACCCGACCAAAAAAAAAAAAAAAATCCCATAGCCCTTGAGGGTCATCCTTTCACCTTTCCCCCACCCCAAATTTACAGATGGGGAGGCCAACCAGGACCCAGAGAGAGAGACAGGCACTTGTCCAAAGCCACGCAGCAGAAGAAAGGCAAGAACCAGAGTCTCCAAAGTCCCAGGGCAGGAGCCTGTGGGCCTCCAGGCTCCGAGCGTCCCTGCTTCCTCCCCCAATGCCGCTCCTCTGCAGGAATGGGGGTTCAGGGGCTCAGGGGCTCGGGCACTGCAGGGCTCTCTCCTGAGGAGGCTGGGCCCTAGTGCTCCCTGAGCCCTCACCGTGTGCAGGCACCATGCAAAACACGTCAGAGTACATTAGGTCATGTGACCCTCAAACAACCCTGTGAGGACAATATTATTAGCCTCATTTACAGATGAGGAAACTGAGGCACAGCACGGTTACATGAGCTGCCCAAGGGTTAGTAAGTGGCAACGCTGGGAGGCTATGTTACCCTCCTCAGAATTCAGTTGGCATTGCTCTGCACCCTCCTCTCCTGCAGCTGAGATCCCAGGGAGGGCCTTTGGTGAAGAGGAGTCTGTAGAGGGGCCGGGGGTCCTAGAGGCAGCGATGACTCAGGGAACAGCTAGGCCACGGAGCCCATCCTCCCCTCTTACCCACTCTGCAGTCTCCACTGAGCCATAGCAGAAGGCTGAGAAGTGTAATATCCTTCCCCATACCCCCGCCCTCAGCATAATCCCTACCACTGCTTAAAACGTGTTTTCTGAGTTCATTCCACCTTCACGAGCCACAGGGAGAGAACCAAAGAATAAGAAATCTTTTCCTTTCAAGCCCCTGCCTTGAGTCCTAGCCGATGCCAGAGGTAGCTGAGAGGGGCAGGTTCCCAAGGTGCACTCCTTCATTGAGCCTGCGAGGCTCAGAGTGGAAATAGGGCCAGGAGTTGGCTCATCAAGGGTGGGTGCCCGCCCAAGATGGTGGCCAAGCAGACGCTGACCGTGCCCGATACCTGAGAATAGGAGAGTTCTGGGGGTGTCTGCCGAGGTGCCCCAGATAGCTAGCCCCCACCCCATCTTTTTTCTTCAGGGCACGCTCTTAGGAAGACCTGAAAAGGAGAAAGGCAAGGTCTGGCTCACATCGCCCCCTCCAGGAAGCCCCAAGACTTAGAATGTCACTTTTTACTGTGCCCTTCCCTGCACTGCTCTGGCTGGCATCCAAGACTCTCTGGGGGTCACTTACAGGTTTTAGAGTGGACACCAGCATCATGCACAGCCAGTGACCTCCTTGAGGGCTGGGGTCAGGGGTGCTCTGGCTCTGACCCAGGCCTCAGGTCCTAAGTGGCCACCCACCTTCCCGGTGGGGCTCTTACCAGGACCATGTGGTCCCACCTGTAAGAGGGTTTTATAAACTGTGAAGCAATATGCACACTGGTGGAGCTGCGGTTTCCCGTAGGTCCCTCTGCTCCACAATGGGACATCTATCCTACAGCTACGGATGGCAGAAGTGGCAAAACAGGGGAGCCCTTTGGGACCAAGGGGGTGGTAGGGACAGTGGAGTCTGGGGCTCATGTGTGTCCTCTTTCACTGCTTCCACGGAGAGGCCCAGCCCAGCCGTACCCGCCTCGGTTGGTCTCCATCAGGAATGCCACACGCGCAAGCTCTGCCTGCTTCTCCTACAAATTCTAGGAGACCTCACTCCCCCTGGAGGGCTAGAGCCTGAGGCCCTGCCGCCGCTCTGGGGAAGCTGGAAGCTGACTGCAGCCGACTCCAGGAGTCAGACCCTCGTCCTCATGGGGGCAAGTCACCAAGTTCCTGGACTAGTTTCAAGGCCTATCTGTGGGCAACCATCCTCAGGCAGGCCTGTCCTACTTGCCCCCAACAGGGAAAGCGGGCCTCTGCTCTTCCAACTCTAGAACCTGACATGGGACCCAAACCTTCTCACAGCCAGCAGCACAGGGCAAAATGAGGTCTCCTTAGTGCTGAAGGGCAAATGGCCCCGGTCCTATCTCAAAGACGTATCATCCCCAACAACAGAAAACAATGGATGGCACTTCCGGTGACTCACTGTCTCCACACTACACATACTGATATCTATTTATACACAATCATACCACAGCCATGCCCATGTATACACTGCACCTCCCCAAACACTCAAACACACACACACAGCCACACACCTGTATACAAAGGGCACAACCTTTTCAACACACACATCCACTCCTCCGGCACACAGCACCTCCACACACCCAAACGCCCAACACACCACACCTGCCCTCACCTCCAGCTACACACTCCCACCTCATCCACCTCCTTAATACACATTCCCACCCTTCACACACACCCTCCTTAATACACACTCTCATGCCCACAGCCCACCTTCCTCGAGAAATGAGCTGCTGAGCTGCGCAGCAGCCGCAACGGAGAAGTGGTGAGGCGCCCGGGCAGCCTGTGCCAGGAGGTGAAAAGAAGGTGGGGGTCAGTGTGATCACTCCTTTGGTGGCATAAGAGTTCCCAAGGCTGCAGCAGATTTAGCAGGGCCTGGGAGGCGGGAGGAGAAAGAGGGGCACACAGCAGGAGGGGAAGAAGGAGCCGACGGTGCCAAGGTGTGCCCCCCGGCCGCCCCGGCCCCCGGGCAGCCGCGGAGAATGAACCCCAGGAGCTGCAGAGATGCTAATCAGACCAGTTGGTGGGCAAGGGTAAATTTGGGAGCTCCCAGAAACTCGGTGCTTTTGGCGAGAAGGAAGAGGAAACAAAAGGGGTGGAGGGAGTGGAGAGGCTGTTGATTTATGCCTGCACTTCAGCAAACGTTTTCCCTGCCATTAGCATCACTGAAGCAAAGGATCTGAGAGAAAGAGACGCCGTAGGGACCTGTGGCTTGACTTCCCCGGAGCCTGCCTGCCCTGCTGGGGCTCAGTGACTGGGGCATAGCTGGGCCAGAATTCAAATCCAGCGCACTGCCCAAATGCCAGCAGGGAGCCAGCCAAGCCAGCTCTGGACTGCCAGACTTCCCCCCAAAGCCCAGAGGGGCTCACCTGGTCAGGGCTCAGGCTCACCAAAATGTGCCCGTCGAGGAGAAATTCTGGCGGCTCCTAGGGATACCTGGCTGAGTGCAGACCCCGAAAGGGTGGAGGGCACGAATCCCCTCTAGCCTTCTGAAACCACCCTTTCTTGTATTATTGTAATTATGGTAGTTTAAATTTTCCTTAAAAAAAATAATAGTAATAATAAAAAACCCAAACAGAAAAGCACAGAGTGCTCTAGTTTGGTTTCATTTTGCCTTCACAGCTTTAATGACTCTTCTTTGTGGAAGCTGTTTAGGAAGCTGGTGAGGAGGAGGCCAGGAGAAGGGCCAGTACCAGCCTCCCACCGCCGGCTTCCTCTTCTCTCACCCCGGGGCCATCAGCCTAGGCAGCCGGTGGTTCCTCGGTACTCCCCAGCCCCAGCCTCAACAGGTCAGTTCCCGGTCCCTACCTAAGGCTCCTCCTCACTTCCCTTTTCTCCGAGGTGCCTCCTTGCCACCCCAACTGTGCGCTGAGGTTCCAAAGACCATATGTTTAGCCAGCAGGTCCTCCTGGGGGAGGTTCCAGGACAGGCCATTCAGAATCACCAAACTTGCTCTCTAAGCACTTGGAATAGAAGGTGGAGGTGGGGTGACGGTGTGGGGGACCTCATTTTAGATCTGACAGCTGGGAAGAAAGTCACAGTGCCACCAGTCCAGGAGAAACTCAACAACCAAGGAGGGTGAGGAGGGAGACGGGCCTAAGGGGGCTTGGCTTGTGATTGATCTCACCTGGGGCAGGTTGGGGCAGTTGCTGAGAAGACAGGTTTGGGGGACCAGGGCTGGAGCTAACATTGGGCACTTGCCTGGATTTAGGGCTTCACCTCTGACCTTTGGCCTTGCCCTGTTCCACTTCTCCTGGGTCCATGCTCCCAACTCCCCTCTTCCCCCCCCATCCTGCTATAAGTCCCTCTAACACAGCTACCAAACCAACCTTCTCTTTAGCTGCCTGCCTTAGCTGGTGCCTGAGTTTCAGAATCTCAGGCTCAGGCTCCTAAAGGCCGGTCTGCAGCCCAGGTGGAAGGAAAGAGCCAGAAGAACTAGACTGAGGTTTGTGAGGCCAGAGTTCTAATACCAGTTCTGTCCCTGAGCCTCAGTGTAACTCTGGGCAAGTCGGGACCTGTCCCGAAGCTTCAGTAGTTAAATAAGTGGGTTGGAAAAAGGGGAATTGTTTTGTACTATAGAATTCCCAGTTTGGGGGTGGGGAGAGGAGGGAGGAGATTATCTCCGAAATTCCTCCCTCCCTTGCAGTGGTACTTTCACTTTAATGAGAAATCCATTACAACACTCTTGATTTTCCATTTGTTTAAGTGAGATGGGTGTTTGCTGTGCTGCAAAGGGAGCTAAAGAAGACCATCACACACACACACACACACACACACACACACACACACACACACAGCGGAGACACTAGGAAAACTCCGATTTTAATTGCACTTTAAAAACAAGTGTTATCATGACACCTCAGTTTCTTCTCTAAACATCCCAAGGAAAGGCTCATTAAAAGCTCCAGGAAAGGCTGAGGGGTGGGGTGGGAGGAGACTCCCGGGGCCAACCTGGCTTTTGAAGTGGCAGTCTTCTGTCAGTCACTTGCTGCTTTCCCCTTCTAAGGGTCTGGGGTTTTATAGTTCCGGGTTTGATTTCTCCACCATCAAACTTCATGCCTTAAAAAAACACATTCTCATATTCACTGGGGATAGGGGTGGAGGCAAGGAGAAAGGTGTCTGCCACCAGAGAGGAGGTTGGACACACCAAGAAAGAGCCAGCCTTTTTGGCCTCAGCTCGATCTTAGACCTACGGTAGAGAGATAGATGAAGCCACGAGGAGGAGCCCAATGTGGCCTGAATCAACCTGGCTATTGGATAGGAGCCCTGCATACGTGTCTGTTGATCGGTTGGCAAATGAAGACAAGCAGGATTTGAGGAAAGCCAACACTCTAGACTTGGTTTTCCTCATCAGTGCAATGGGACTCATGAGGGATCCACTGGGAAGACCCAAAAAACATTTTGAAAGATGCTCTGTGCCTGCGGCCTTTGCGTTGCAGAGGAGGAAGGGGCACGTTTTCTGTCCTGAAGGCAGGTTTCTAAGGGCCCCACATTCTGGGCAAAGGGAAGACTGCAGGCCAAGCCCACCAGTTGGCCCCTCTCCAGGCTGGTGGGCAGGCAGCCCCTGCTGGGCTAAGTAATGAGCACAATTCCAGCACCAGTTCTGCTCGCTAGTGAGAAATCAAAGCCCCGTATTAGAGGCCATTTCTGGCTGGGCACTGTTCGTGCCCAGATCCATCAAAGCCTTGGGCCTGGGGTTTCTTCTGGGGAAGATGGGGGCTGGATGCTTTGTTAAGCAGGAAAGGCAGGCCACCCCCAGTCTCCCCAGCTGAGCCTACTCTGCAGCTTCAGAGAACTTTCCAGCAACCAGTCTTGTCTTTCTCCTGCTTCCCTGAATCCCCCACCCCCAGTAACCTCAGTCTTTATTCCTGCTCCCATTGTCCTGCTGCTACAAAAACAACTTCCCAACCCTGCCCATGTGCCATTTACAGAGACTTCACCCTACCCTTCAATCACCTCCCCTCAAACACCCTCAAACCAGAAACCAACACCCCAGCCCAGCACCTCCCACATCCAACTGCACTCTATAACAAGGCTGGTCATTCAGCAGCCTGCCCCCCAACCCCCATCATTACCTTCCAACTTCAAAACACCGCTTTAAATACCAGAGTCTGCCCAAATCATAATTAACTTGGATCAAATGATTGTGTCGTAACTTTAAAACACAGGGATGAAAAAAAAAAGTGTGTGTGTGTGTGGAGGGGGGGTGCTAAAACCAAGTCCTCACTCCTGGGCCGTGGGAATCATTAATTCCAGAGTGAGGAATCTTTGTCTATTAGATGTTAACATCGCAGGGGAAGGTGAAGGGGGGAGGGCTGCGTCATCTCGCCCACTTTCTGCACCAGTTTTCAGCCCCATTCTCAGCCTCAACTCAGGACTCCGTGCAAGATACCCCCACCCCCACCCCTCCCTGGGAGCCGAGACGCCGCGCGGCCAGCCCACCTGCTTAGGCTCAGGAACCAGAGAGGTTGGTTCCCGTGATTCCGCCGGCTCCCCGGGAAGACGCAGCCCAGTCAGCGACGCTGGGCCCAGCTACAGGCGAGCGGGACGTGCACAAATCCATGGCGGGAGAGGAGGGAATAGGGGCTATATTTTAAGGCATCTTACTGGGCCCAGAGCTGTGCTGAGGAGTCGGACGCACCTTGTCTGCTCCCGGGACAGGGAGAATGTCAGTGACCCGTTTAAAAGGAAACTCGGCAGGATTATTACGTAGCCCCCTCCTCCCCACACACAACACCAATACCCAGAAAAAAAATATCCTTCCAGACCCGTGGGTCCCCTGATCTCAGGAAAAGCTGTACGTGCAGGATTCAGCACTGCCAGGCCCAATAGCCCTTCAAACCTGCCTCCTCAGCTGGCGGAGCCGACCTGTGCTTCCCGGGCTCCGCAGGTCTCTCTCCCTGTCTCTCGCCTGGGCAAGCGGGGACCCCGACTAGGAAGTTGCCCACGAACCGCAAGCGAGCGCTCATCTGGCCGGTGCAGCGATAGTTTGTCTGAGGCGCAGCCGCCTGGCGCGCGGAGAGCCAGGGGTCCCCTAGAGGCGTGTCCTCCGGGAGGCGCAGACCCCGACTCCCACGCCCGCTCCAAGGAAAAGCAGCGATCCCTTCCTTCCAAGTGCAATCAGGAGGCTTCCGGCTCACTTGGAACTCTCTGGCCCGCGCCCTCCGCGAGGTGGCTGAGCCACTTTGGTGGGGCAGGAAAATCCACCTTCTAACTTGGGCGCCCTTGCCGCTTCCCGGGCGCGCACCGACGCGGCAACCGACCATCTCAACTTCGAGCCAGAGTTAGAAGCAAGGATCCGTCCCTTCGCCCCCTGCCCAATCGCTTCTTACCTGCTAGGCTCAGTCTCGGCTCCCAGCAGAGCAGCAGAGCCAGCAGCAGCGCGCCCCGCGCTCCGCTCCGGGCCCACATGCTCCCGTGGCCCGGCTCGGGCGCCTCTCCCCCGGGGCTCTCTCCCTGGCCCCAGCCTCGCCGCCGCCGTCTCCGTCGCCGCCGCCGCCTCCTCGCCGTCCTCCCCGGCGCCCGGCCGCGCCAGCCCGTGCCCTCCGTGGGGGCAGCGGCAGCCACACTGTACAGAGCGCCGCCGAGCGCTCGGAGCGCGATGGGTGCCGGGCGCCCGCTCTCCAGCCAGGCTCTGGCGCGCCCCTCTCTGCGCTCCTTAGGCTCCGGGGCTCCAAGTGCTCCCCGGGCTCCCGAGCCCTGGCTCCGAAGTTGCGCGACAGAAGGTGAGTGTGCTCAGCAGTGCTGGCAGCGGCTCGAGCCGCGCCGTCCGAGCCCAGTGCGCGCCTCTCTGCGTCCCGCCGCTACCCGGCGGCTCCGGCGCCCGCGCGGGTCCCCGCCGCCTTCCACAATGCCGAGCACTGCTCTCCGCTCGCCTTAGTGAGTCCGCGAGCGGATGGGCACAGCGCGCTGCGGGGCGGGGCCTGGGCGGGCGGGGGCGGAGCCTTGGGGGGGGGATTGTGGTGGGGACCCGACGGCCACCTGGGCGCGGCTTCGGCAGTACTGGGGCCCTTGGGGGGGGGGACCTCGCGAGACGCTGGGCCCGGAGAGTTGGAAAACCCGGCCGCTGGATTCTAGCTGGAAACGGAGTCTGTTCAATTTTCTTTTCCAAAACTAAGGAAATGTATCTTTCTGCTCTCCCTTCGGCTCGGCTATTGCAGCTTTCTTTTATGATTGAACTCAAGGACTCTCACGTTTAGTTCCCTGGCGTGTATTAAGCTCTATGCCTTCCACATATGGCGGTTTTACCAAAAAGGCTCCTTAAATGAGAAAATCTCTACCATTCAAGTCCTGGTTAAGCTGTGGCTTACAGTTGTGTGAACTTGGGCACAGATTTGGATTATCGTGATTGACCCTACTTGTCTGTATGACCTTGGCAGGACTGTTTCCTAGATCCCTCGGAATCAATGGCAGCATTCAGGTCCTAGAATGTTAACAACCCAGTCCCCCAGTGACAGTGGGGCAGCCATTTTTGGCTCAGTGTGAATTTGGGCTCTACACCTTATCTACTGTGTGACCGTGAACAAATTACTTAACCATTTTGATGTTCCCTTCGTTATTGTCTGTAAAATGGAGAATAATAATAGCTATTTCATAAGGGGATGTGGAATTGAATTTAAAAAATATACATATATATATGGAAACTGCAGCACAAATGGCAGTCATCTCTCTTTTCGAGATCTCCCCTCCCAGCCTGTCTGATTCCTGGCCCCCCAAAGGTGGGCTAAGGAGCATGTGGGGCCAGGTGGGATTTGGGGATGGGTGGGGATTGAAGCCCAGAGACATCAGAAAGAGTGGATCAACTGGCAGAGACCCTCTATGTGCCAGGCTTAAGCATTTTATATGCATCACCTTGGTGAATCCTCAAAACCCTCTGAGGTAAGTACCATTTGTATCCCTATTTTACAGATGAAGAAGCTGAGGCATAAAGGTGTTATTTGCCCACAATCACACAACTTTGAGTGAGTGAGTGAATGAGGCAGGAGAGATGGGATTGGAAAGAAACCCTCTGAGCAGGGGAGCCTCCACTCCCACATCTCCTGTGGGGCTCCGTTGGGCTATGAAAAGGGGCTGGCAGCCAGCAGGAATGCCTCTTCCACCTGATCCTGATCTATATACTAGTTGGGTGTTTTTTTCTGGAGATGGGATCTAGAATCACTCCTTAAATACAGGTGCAGCAGGCTGCTTCAGCAAAGCCCAGGAGCCAGTAGGGAATGAGCTGGAATAGGGCGAAGAGTTCCCAGGGGTGCTTCCTAGATTGGAGGAGAAAGGACTTGAGGCCAGACCTGTAGATTGAAGGGGGACCCCCATGGGGGCAGAGAAGCAACAAGGATGTGCCCCAGCTGTTTCCCCAAAGGAGTGATAAAGGCAGGACTGCCCAGTACCTCCCCCTGCTCCTACACACACACACACACACACACACACACACACACACACACACACACAGTCCCCCACAGGGTTGGGGTTTGGAGCATTTGGGGGAGGGTTATGTAATCAGTCCAACTTCTCAGCCCTCTCCAGCTGGGCATCCAGGGTAAGGAGGGTCAAAATAGGTGGAGTGGGACTCTCTGAGGAAGAACTTTGGCCAACTGAGAAAGGTTCCTGTGGGCAAAGATGGGTGGGTTATTTTTAGCCTGACCCAGGATAGCCCAGGCAAGGGCAGTGGATAAGAGAGTAGCTCATCGTACCCAACCAGTTCCCCCATCCACATAGCTACAAGCACCCATACACATACACACCCCCAGACACAGTTACAGGGCACACCTTGCTGATACACACCTACAAAGGCACATGCAAGAAAGCATGACAAAGGCATTCAGGTGCAAAATGACCTTCCCAGAAACATCAACGTACAAACAGGCACCTAACTGCAAAGACAATACATACCTAAAACACAGGACTCAAAAAAGCACATACTCATATAACCAGCATCTCCGGCACGTAGTAGGCATACATCAGTATTAGTTGAATGGATATATCTGTGAAACTGAGGAGGGAGGAGCGCGACTGGTCAAAGGGCCTGCGGCCTTGACAAGTGCGCCCTACAAGGCGCCTCCCACCTCCCTTCCGTTTCCTGGGTGGCTGGGGGGGCTTGAGGCTGGAGGTTGTGCAGACTTTGTGCGAGGTAGCTGCTTTGAAATTGGTCCCAGAGCCAGTTTGGACCCTTAGTGGGGACAGCAAATGCATCCATTAGCTCCCTCATTTCTCCCAAACCAGAAGAGTGTGTCGGAGACAGAGTTCTGGAATCCAGAGCTGATAGATGACCAGACCTGGGGCTTCTCTTACTGGCTGGGAAAACTTGGGCTGGCTGCTGAGCCTTTCCAAGCATCAGTTTCCTTAGTCATAAAATGGGAACAATAACTAGCTCATAGGATTAAAAAGAATATACAGAAATCCCCTACTCTGGTTGAATACAAGCAACCTATTTGATAGTAATGAAGATGTAAAGGGTTTCCTGCTCGCGCGGCCGGCGGCTTTGGGTGGCGCCTCCCTCTGAGATCCATACGCATTTGCTCACAGGTGCCACTAGGTGGCGCGCTGCAGCTCACACCTCCGCGGCGGCTTCAGCATCCAGGCTGAGGTGATGGGTCAGGAAGGTAGAAGCGCCCCTAGCTTCCACCTGGCGGCTGCCCAGGAGTGGATCTCGGCCCGCCTCCCCGCCCCGTCCCCCGGATTGTCAGCGGGAGAGGGCTCTCAGACGACTGGGTTTGCAGACTCTTGGGTGGGAAGATTTGGGGATAAATTCATAATCCCTCCTCTGACCTCTCCAGTCCAGCATGGACCCCAAACGCCTGGACCCTGGGGAGGGAGGCACATAAGGTTGAAGTCCTTGGCGCACTACCACCTGTTTGTAATAATGTTATTGTAGCTAATGTTGAGCGCTTTCTCTGTGCCCTGTACTCTCCTGATCCTTTATATGCTGACAACAACCCTATAAGTCCCGTTATCACCCTCATTTACCAGATGAGGGGATTGAGGCACAGAGAGGTAACTTGACCAAGGTCACATATAACTCGTAAATGGTGCAATGGCAAATTCAGACACACAGAATCTCAAGCTTGTACTCTTTAATGTTTGAGACAAAATTCACATAATATAAAATTTACCATTTTAACTATCTTAAAGTGTACAGTTCAGTGATATTTAGTATATTCACAATGTTGTGCAGCCATCACCACTATCTAATTCAATATTTTATCATCCCCCAAAAGAAGCCCCATAACATTAAGCAGTCTCCATTCTCCCCTACCCCGGCCCCTGGCAACCATGACTCTACTTCCAGTCTCTAGGGATTTGACTATTCTGGGAATTTCATCTAAATGGAATCATACAGTATGTGACCTGAGTCATCAAGCTTGGAATCTTAACCTCTACTAAATACTGCAACAACCCTCTGTCTCCCATCCCCAACCCCCATACACATCTTTTCTCTTCTCCCCCAGGGAAGGGCCTCTCTCTGGAGTTCAAGCAGTTAGTGACAAAAGCCTTGGGGCCATTTAGATCCAGGTTCAAATCCTGACTCTGTCTTGGACAATTTACTGTGTTGTCACCTTCTCAACAATTTGTTGTTGCTGTTGTTAATTTTTTTAAATAAACATTTTATTTTAGGACAGTTTTAGATTTACAGATACATTGCAAATATAGTACAGAAAGTTCCCATTTACCCCTCACCCAGTTTTCCCTATTAATAATCTTACATTAGTATGATGCCTTTGTTACAATTACCGAGCCAATATTGATACGTCATTATGAACCTAAGTTCATTCAGGTCTACTTAGTTTTAAACCTAATGAGCTTTTTCTGTTTCAGGATCCCACATTACACATCATAGTCAGGACTCCAAAGCCTTCTCTTGGCCATGACACTTTCTCAGACTTGCTTTGTTTTTCACGATCTTGCCAGTTTTGAGGATTAGTGGTCAGGTAGTTTATAGAATGACCCTCAATTGAGATTTGTCAGTCTTGAAGTTCTTAATAATTTTTTGACAAGGGGCCCTGTTCAAAATAATTGTTCACTGGGTCCTACAAATTTTGTAGCCAGCACTGCTTATGGCTTATGGGGTATAGAAAAGGCAGTCAGAGCCAGAGCTGTGGGCCAGGCTGCAGACTGGCCAGCATGCCTCATCACTGCCTGGGGAGGGCCTTCTGTGCTCTGAAGAGGGAGCTGGGAGCTAGCCATAAACATGGAAGAGGACACATTCCAGACACACGGAGCAGTCTGAGAAAAGCTTAGGGTCAAGATATGTGGCCGGTTCCTGGTCCTTCCACTCAAACAGCATATCCACCAGGGGACACAAGGGCAGAGAAGGCAGGAGGGGAAATCTCTCAGAGAGGGCACAGGGTGCTGTGCCAGAGATCGATTCTGTAGGAAATGAGGAGCCATGGGTGCTGACTGAGCTGGAGAGAGGCCTCATGGGAGCTGTGCTAGGAGAGCATATTTCAGGCTGGGGTGTGAGGCAGACTAAGGACAGTTCAGAGCAGAGCCAGGAGGCCAGGGAGCTTGGTCCTGGGGCAATGAGACCCAGGCCCAGGGCTGCAGGTGGTAGGGTCTGGGGACTCTGTTGGGGGAGGAAGAGGTCTCCGGACTTTGAGCCTCATTGAGAATGGGGATTTGGGGGTGAGGAGTGTAAGTGGGGACAGGGGAAGGGGAGTTGCAATGGGAAAAATAGTGAGATGAGGAGGAGGGATGGCTTGAGGAGAAGGTGGAGAATTTGGGTTTGGACACTGTGAGTTAGAAGTGCCTGTGGACTTCCCTGTGAATGCAGGACTGACCAGTGCTTACTGGAGTGGTAACGGTCTTAAAAAATAATGAGGCCAGCTAATGCGTACTGAGCAATTACAGTAAGCCAGACACCGTACCAAGAACTCTACGTGAATTAGCTCCTCCACCTCTGTTATAGCCCATGAGGTGAATACTACGATTATCTCCATCCGAAAAATGGGAAAACTATACCTCAGTTTCCCTGCTTAGCTAGAGATAGAGGTCAGGTTCAAATTCAGGCCATCTGGCTTCTACATGTCTAAAAATGCAAGGGACTGCCTCTCTAAATCCCCTGGGTGTGCTTAGTTCTTTTATCTTGACTCAGCCACCCATTGTTCATCTCCATTGTTCTTGGAGGTACATTTTAATCCTGGACCCATTAAAATGGAAACTGAGGCTCCCAGAGGGATAGGAACAGCTGGTAAGTATTGACTCTGAGCTTTGAACCCACATTCTTATAACCCAGTGCACACTACCAGCCACTTTCGGATCCTGCCTGGAGTTATGAGTGGGGAATTATCAGTATAGGGGTAAGAAAAGGAGACAGAACAGTCTAACAAGGGTTTAAAGTAGCAAGATAGACCTTCTAAACTTTCTCCTGTTTTATTGTTTTAAACATTCCATTGAAATGTATTTAGGGCCTGCCGAGTGGCTCAGTTGGTTAAGAGCTCGCTCAAGAGTGGGAGCTGAGCTCTGAGCAACAGCGGTTCGATGCCCAGCCTGAGCTGAGCTGCCAACAAGTGGCAGGATGGCTCAACTAAAAAATAAAATAAAATAAAATAAAAAATAAAAAGAAATGTATTTAGATAAACATCAAGTTACTTTGTCTAATAAAAACATCAAGGCACTTCACATTTGTCTTTAAGCTATACTCACACAGCCCTTGGCATATAAAAATGCCTTTATCATTTCAAGTACGTCCAGTTTCAGAACTGTCCATGTTATGCTTCCAGTCATGTTAACCATGAACTATTAATGAAATTAAACACAATATTTATATGATCCAAAGAGTGTGAGATAATGTAAATAGTTCACTCAGTGAGATTCAGATTTAAATCAACTTTACTTACAAAGTACTATCTTGATCACTATAATTCTGGAAAGCTTTCATTTGGGCAAAGGTATCATCACTTAAGTTAAAGCAGTTCCTTAAACAACAAATGAGAGATAATTCAGAATCAATTCAGAAGAGAGGCAGAATTCCTATGTTTCTTGTGGTGGTTCTGGATTTTCAGTAGCAGGTTCTTTTGGTTGCATCGGCAACAAAGATCTTAATTGGAGACAGAGGAAAGAAACCCAATAGCAAAGAAGAGAGTGTTTGTTTGTGTGTGTACAAGGATGCATGCAGTGAACATGGAGGATGGTGAACACGTTTCTTGACGAAGGGCTCCTTGACGAAGGGCCAGATGCGGAGTGCTCCTTTATCAGAACTTCTGCTCCATCTAAGATCAGCAGTCAACTCATCTGACTCTGAATATTTAGATTTCTCTTTGTTCAGCTCTTTTGCTATAAATCAATTCCATCCTGAACTAGGAAGTTGGACCCATTTAGTGTTTCATTGGTGCTTCTAGACCTGCTGTTCCTCATGACTCTGTCATTGCTGGCATCTTTTCAGCAGAACTTGAGGCTATCGGTGTGAATGTGTATACAGTGGTATGTATTTTCTCTTAACATGGCTAAGCTTTCTGAGGATTTTACCTGTCAAGTCATTTGGTAAGTGGTATGATGAGCAATTTCTAAACAAGTGAAAACTTCTGCTCCAAATTAAGAAAGCTATAAAAAATTCCAAGGATGGCTGCCCAGAACATCATTACCCAAGGACATGTGCAGAAATCAGGACTTTGATTGATGTCACCTGGTTGATGTTGCTACTGGAACCAGACGAGCCCAGAGGTGGAGAAGGTAAGGTTGGGGAAAGGAAGGGTAAAGAACTAGCACACCTATGTTCCTGCCCAGTGCTTCCTCTTCTCTGTCTCTTTTTTAAAAAATTGATGGAGGTGTAATTTGCATATAGTGAAATGTACAGATCTTAAGTTCTATGACGTTTGACAAGTGAAAATACCTCGTGACCATGATCCCAATCAAGATACGAACATTTCCATATCTCAGAAAATACCCTCCTTTTTCCAGTCAGTTCTCACCCTGCAGAGGCAACTGCTGTTCTGATTTCTAACACCATAGATTAGTTTTGCTTATTGCTAAATGCCACTTACAAGGAATTGGAGAATATGTCATCTTCTGTGACTGGCTTCTTTCGCTCAGCATAATTACTGGTTTTTGTGGGAAGAGAGGTTCATTCGTTGGTATTACCGAATAGTATTAATTATTTGAACACACTATAATTTGTTTTTTCATTCTCTTGTAATGGACACATGGATTGTTTCCCGTTTTAGTCCAGTGTGAATAAAGCTTCCAGGAATATTCTTACACACATCTTTGTGTGTGTGTGTGTGTGTGTGTGTGTGTACATATGTTTTCATTTCTTGGTAGTAAATACCTAGGAGTGAAATTGCTGGGTCATCAGGTGAGTACAAGTATATACTTAAATTTATAGAAAACTGCCAAAACTGCTTTCCAAAGTTATCATAACATTTTATACACCACCCCCATCCCCATCAATGTATAGGAGTTACAGTTGTTCCACATCCCAACTGACACCCGACATACACATCCTTTGTCAGGTATGTGTTGCAAATATTTTCCCCCAGTCTACTCGTATAGATTGCTTTTTCATTTTCTTAACAGTGTGTTTCAAAGAGCTAGTGTTTTAAAATTTAAATTGATAAAGATCAATTCTACATTTTTTTCTTTTATGGTTACAGCATTTTGAGCCATAAAGATATTTCCTATGTTTCCTTCCAGAAGTTTTATAGTAAATAGCCTTTCTGTTTAAGTCTTTCCATCTTTTTTTAAAATCGGAGTATAATTGACATTTAACATTATATTAGTTTCAGGTGTTCAACATAACGATTATATATTTGTATACAAAATGTATGCAAAATGATCACCGCTATAAATCTAGTTAGTATCCATCATCATACAAAGTTACAAATTTTTCTTTGTGATGAGAACTTTTAAGATATACTCTCATGGGGGGTAAAATGTATAACTATTGCACTGTGTTGTACACCTGAAACTATTGGGGGTGGGGGGGTTGTCACTTTGAGGGGTAAAATGTATAACTATTGCACTGTGTTGTACACCTGAAACTAATTAAAAATAAAATAAAATTTAAAAAAAAAAAAAAAAAAAGATATACTCTCATAACAACTTTCAAATATACAATATTATTGACTATAGTTACCATGCTATACATTATGTTCCCATGACTGATTTATTTTGTACCTCTGGAAAGTTTGTACCTCTTGACCTCCTTAAGTCTATCCATTTCTCATTTTTTTAAAGACTTTTATTTTAAAAAATAGCGAACACACAATATTATATTAGTTTCAGAGATGCACCATAGTTATTCAACATTTATATACCTGAAGAAGTGATCGCCAGGGCCGGCCGAGTGGCGTGGTGGTTAAGCGCTGGCTTGGGAAGCCAGTGGCCCCAGTTCGGGTCCCACATATGAGGGCCAGTGACACTGCCCTAAAAAAAAAAAAAAAGAAGTGCTCACCATAAGTCCAGCAACCGTCTGACACCGTACCATGCTATCACAATATTATTGACTATATTCCTTATGCTGTACATTACATCCCCATGACTCATTTGTTTTATACCTGGAAATTTGAAACTTTTATTCCCTTCCCCCATCCCCATTTAAAATTTATCAATCACAATTGATATTCAGTATTATTTTATGTTGATTTCAGGTGTACAGCATAGTGGTTAGACATTTATATAATTTAAGAAGTGATCCCCTGACTAGTCTAGTTCCCACCTGGCACTATACATAGTTATTACTATATTATTGACTATATTCCATCTGCTTTACTTTACATCCCCATGACTATTTTGTAACTACCAGTTTGTACTTCTTAATCCCTTCACCTTTTTCACCTTGTCCCCCAACCCACTGCCATCTATCACCCCAAGAAATCTAGCACCCGTCTGATACCATACATATTGTAGTTATTACAATATTATTGACTATAGCCCTTATACCATACCTTACACCTACATAACGACTTTCTAACAGCCAATTAGTGCTTCTTAATCCCTTCCCCTTCTTTCACCCATACCCCCAACTCTCCTTCTATGTGTCAACCATCAAAATGTTCTCCGTACCTATGAGTTTGTTTCTGTTTTGTTTGTTAATTTTGTTCTTAGATTCCACATATAAGTGAAATCACGTTGCATCTGTCTTTCTCTGTCTCACACCCCCACTCAGCACAATACCCTGTAGGTCCATCCATGCCCCCTGAAGATGACAAGAACCCATTCCCTCCATAGCTGAGCAATATCGCATTGTATATATGTACCACCTCCTCTTTATCCATTCATCCATCGACAGACACTCAGGCTGCCTTCACATCTTGGCCATTGTAAACAACGCTGCAATGAACATATGGATGCACATGTGCCCTTGAAGTAGCATTTTGGGTTTCTTCAGGTAAATACCCAGAAGTGGAATTACTGGGTCCTTCATTGTATCTTTTTATAGCCTTTGTTTTACAGTCTATTTTACCTGGTATCAGTATTAATATCACAGCTTTTTTTTGTTGTTGTTGTTTTATTTCCATTTTCATGAAATATCTTATTCCATCTCTTTACTTTTTGTCTCTGTGTGTGTTTCAATCTGAAGTGAGTCTCTTGTAGGCAGCATATGGAAGGGTTTTGTTTTCTTATCCATTCAGCCCTCCTATGTCTTTTGATTGGAGAATTTAATCCATTTACATTGAAAGTTATTGTTGATAGATATGTAGCTATTGTCATTTTATTATTCATAATTTTGATGCTTTCTTTTTTCTTTTCTATCTTAAAGAAGTTCCTCTAACATTCCTTGTCATACTGGTTTGGTGGTGATGAACTCCTTTAGCTTTTTCTGGGAAAGAGAAAAGTTTCTGTCCTTCGATTCTGATATCTGAAATGATAGCTTTGCTGAGTAGAGTAATCTTGGTTGTAGGTCCTTGTTTTTCATCATGTTCAATATTGTGTGCCAATCCCTTCTGGCCTGCAAAGTTTCTGTTAAGAAATTAGCTAACAATCTTATGGGAGCTCCTTTATAAGTTCTAGTTGTCCTTCTCTTGCTGTTTTAGGATTCTCTCTTGGTCTTTAACCTTTGCCATTTTTAAATATAACGTATCTCGGTGTTGGCCTGTGTGGATTCTTCCTGTTTGGGACTCTCTGCACTTCCTGAAATTGTATGTCTATTTCCTTTCCGAGGTTAGGGGGAGTTTTCAGTCATTATTTCTTCAAATAGGTTCTCAATCCCTTGCTTTCCTCTTCTCCTTCTGGTACTCCTATAATGCAAATATTGTTATGCTGATGTTATTCCAGAGGTGTCTTAAACTCTCCTCATTTTTTAAAACGTCTTTTTTCTTTTTGCTGTACTGATTGGGTATTTTTTGCTATCATGTCTTCCACATCATTGATTCGATCCTCTGCTTCGTCTAGTCAGCTGGTGATTTCTTCTAATGCATTCCTCATTTCAGTTAATGTATTCTTCACTTTTGACTGGTTGTTTTTTATGGTTTCTGTGTCTTTTGTTATACTTACTATCTCTTTGTTGAAGTTCTCACTAAGTTCCTTGAACATCTTTATAACCATTGTTTTGAATGCTATCTCTGGTATAGGTTGCTTGCCTCCATTTCGTTCAGTTGTTTTTCTGGATTTTTCTTCTGTTCCTTCATTTGGGACACATTTCTTTGTTTCATCATTTTGTATTCCTCTCTGTGTTTGTTGCTATGTATTAGATAGACCTGCTATGTCTCCCAGTCTTGGCCAAGTGGCCGTATGTAGTAGGTGTCTTGTGGAGCCCAGTGATACAGTCTCCCTGGTCACCTGAGCTGAGTGCTCAAGGAGTGTCCCTTGAGTGGGTTGTGTGTGCCCACCTGTTATAATTAAGCCTTGATTGCTATTGGTACATCATTGGGTGGAATTGACCCTCAGGCTGACTGGCTGTGGGGATTGGCCATGTCCACAGTTTACGGGCTGCTGTGCGGGAGGCTTACCCCACTGAGTGGGATTCACTCCAGCTGGCTTTAGTGCCTGTTGAGATCACCCTTTACGTGTGCCACTTGTGATGCTAATTGGGTCATGCTCTGCTATGGTCTGAAGCCAACCTCCAAGTATGTTGGTTCTGGGGTCTCTTGGGATGGGCTCTGGTGCAGGCCCAGGTCAGGGACTAACTGGGGGCTACTTGATAGGACCTACAAAATGATCTGCAGTTGATTGCTGTGTGTGCTAAACCTGGAGGCAGGTGGGAGAGGCCATGCTGCGAACTGCAAATGTCTGCCACCAGTACCAGGCCTGGGGTAACTCTGCAAAAAAACAGAACATCCTGAGGCCTGCTGCCACCTGCCAGCTCCCTTAAGGTTCAGCTACTGATAAATTCTTGTGCAGTACTCGAGTTGGATAAGGCAGGGTCTCAGGGAGTTGCTAGAGTGGGAAGACTTGTGATCACTAGGTTAATGTAGACACGGTTTGGTCTCAGAGCAAAAGTCTCAGAGTACACTGAGGCCATTCACCAGCTGCCTGGGGCCCGTGGACTCTGACAGTTTTCCAAGAAAGAGTGCGATGCAGGAGGGGCTGGCTGCTTGTGGAGAAAGTGCCTTCAGCTGTACTCCAGATTGGATGGAGTGGGGTTCCAGTGAGTCAGCAAGGCGGAGCAGAAGAGCTCACCAGGCCAATAAGATCCTGATTTGGCCTGTGGGGGTGGGCTCTACATAGGAAAGATGGCGCCTGCCTGCTGGCTTCATGAGGGAGGATCCTTCTCTGGGAAAATGCCAAATGTCCTCCAGTCCTCCCCCTGAAACCACACACTTCAGTCTGACCCCCATATGTGTCCGAGGACCCCCGAGTCATCATCCCTATGCTGGAGTCCAAGTGAATGCCTGTAAAGAAGTGAGTCTGTGCAGGCTATTTAAGAGGATGTCTGGGTTTCTAACAGCTTTCCATCCCACCTGAATGGTCAGAATCCCCACTATTTTTCACAGCCAGATGTTGTGGGGGCTCCTCTTCCCGGCACCAGTACAGGCTGGGGAGCCTGGTGTGGGGGGCTGGGGGGTCCCTCACTCCTCCAGGGGAAACCTTCGTTGATGAATATCCCTTCTGTTTTTCAACCACCACAGGGAGGTTTGGGGCCCGTTCTGAGTCTCTGCCCCTCCTACTAGTCTCAACATGGATCATCCTTTTATTTTTAGTTATAGGACTTCTGTTCAGCTAGACTTCAGATGGATGGTTCTCCAGGTTGATTGTTGTATAATTGAGTTGTAATTTTAATGTGTTCATGGAAGGATGCAGGCACAGCATTTATCTATGCTGCCATCTTGGATCTCTCCACAAACATTTGACAATTATAAACACAATCCATTTCCAATTATTTTTAATGTATGAGTATAGTGCGAAGTAGAGGTTAAAGTTCATTTTTTTCCACATGATTACCCAGTTATTCTGGCATCATCTTTTTGAAAAGGCTATGCTTACCCCAGTACCACACCATCTTTATAGGTTTATAGTTAGTCTTTAAGTCCTCTAACCCTGTTAATCTTTTTCAATATTAATTTGGCTCTTCTAGTTCCTTTATCTGTAGAATCAGCCTGTTAATTTCCACCCCTTACCCCCTCAAAACAAAACAAAAACAAAAAACAAACCTTTGGGATTTTGATATGATGGCATTGAGTGTATCTATTTAGGAAGAATTGACACCCTAATATTGAGTTTTTCAATCCACAAACAGGCATATCTCTTGATTTTCTTAATTTCCTTTAGCATTATTTTGTAGTTTTCAGTGTAAAGGCTTTGTACATTTTTATTAAATTTACTCTTATATATCTCATGGGTTTTATGCTATTGAAATGTCTGTCATTTTCCAATTGTTTGTATAAAAATACAATTGATCTTGTATATTGACCTTCCAACTTAATAAATTCACTTGTTGATCTAATTGTTCTATTCTTAGTTCCTTTGGATTGTATACACACAAACATATTGTCTGTAAATAAAAAAATTTTTACTCTTCCCTTTCTAATTGTTACAAATCATATTTGTTTCTCTTTATTGTACTGGCTAAAATTTACAGTACCGTGTTGAACAGAAGTGGTGACATGAAGATTCTTCACTTGTTCTGGCTCTTGGGGAGAAAACATTCATATTTTACCATTAAGTATGATGTTAACTGTTGGATTTTCATAACTATCTGCTATCATATTGAGGAAACTCCCTTCTCTTCTGTTGCTATTTTGCTGAGTTTTTTTCTTTTTTTGTAATATCATAAGTGGGAATTTTTAAATGCCTTTTCTGCGTCTATTGAGATGATCATATGTTTTTTTTCTTCATTTTTCTGTTAATGTGGTGAATTATATTGATTTATTTTCAAGTGTGAAGCTCGTCTTACACTCTGGGATACACCATACTTAGTCATGATGTATTATCCTATTTATATATTTCTGAATTCAATTTGCTAAAATTTTATTAAAAATGTTTGCATCAATGTTGGTCTGTAATTTTATTTTTTGTAATATATTTGTGAGGTTTGGTGTAGGGTTAGGCTGATATCATGAAATGTAGGGAAGTGGTTGCCTTCTTTTTCCAGTTTTGAAAAGAGTTTGTGAAAGATTGGTATTATTTCTTTTTTACATATTTGATAGAATGTACCAGTGAAGCCAGTTGGGGCTACTGTTTTCTTTGTTGGAAGGTCCTTAATGTTTCTTAGGTGTTTATTGCTATACACTTTCCTCTTAGAACTGCTTCTGCAATATCCCATAAGTTTGGGTATGTTGTATTTCTGTTTTCATTTGTGCAACATACTTTTTTCTTTATTTATTTTTTGTTATTTCTTTGATCCATTGGTTATTTGGGAGTGTGTTGTTTAATTTCCACATATTTGTAAAATTTCCATATTTCTTTCTGTTATTGACTTTTAGTTTCATACCTAAACTAAAAGATACCTAGAATGGTCAGAAAAGATACTTAGGATGATTTCAATCTTCTTAAATATTCCAAGAATGAAAGGTCATGTTTGTGGCCTATCATTTGATCTATTTTGTAGACTGATCTAGAATGATCTGTATGCACTAGAGGTGAAAGTGTATTCTGTTGGATGGAATGTTGTTTATAAGTCTGTTAGATCCATTTTGTCTAAAGTATGGTTCAAGTCCAACATTTCCTTGTTGATTTTCTGTCTGGGTGATTGAGCCATTGTTGAAAGTGGAGCAACCAAGTCCCCTGCTATTAGTGTATTGTTGTCTATTTCTCCTTTCAGATCTGTTAGTATTTCCTTAATATGTTGGGTGCATAAATATTTACAGTTTCTATATCTTATTGATAAATTGACCCCATTATCATTGTACAATGACCTTCCTTATCTCTAACTTATTACCATGTTTGGCTTAAGGTTTTGTTTTTGTTTTTGTTTTTAAAGATCTTATTGGGGGATTGGGGGAGGGGAACAGTGTTGGGGAATTGGGGGAGGAGACCAGCCAAGTTGTTGTTCTTCAATCTTCTTTGTGGAGGGCACCAGTCACCATCTGGCTTCCCGTCTGCAGCTCGTGGCCTCTAAGCTCAAGGTGCTGTGTTCAATCTTAGTTGCAGGTGGGCGTAGCCACCATCCCATGTGGGAGTCGAACCAGCAGCCTTATTGAGCTCATGCCCTATCCACTGAGCCATCCAGGCAGCAGCTCAGCTCAAGGTGCCGAGTTCAGTCTTAGTTGTGGGTGGGCGTAACCCACCATTGAACAGGCAATCTTGTTGTTATACTAGCTGAGCCATCCTGCCACCTGTTGGCAGCTCAGCAACAGCTCAGCTCAGGTGCATTGTCACTGGCCCATGTGGGAATTGAACTGGTGGCCCTGTTGCTCAGAACATGTGCACTAAGCCAACTCTTAACCAACTGAGGCACTCTGCCAGCCCTTAAAGTCTTTGTTTGTGTGTGATATAATTTTAGCTACTCCTGCTCTCTTTTGGTTTCTACTTACATGGACCAGAT
The DNA here is from genome assembly GCA_033961575.1 of Aselliscus stoliczkanus. NCBI lineage: Eukaryota > Metazoa > Chordata > Mammalia > Chiroptera > Hipposideridae > Aselliscus > Aselliscus stoliczkanus. Next base: position 135,747,537 of record CM066729.1, read on the forward strand.
CATCTAAAGGTTTGACTAAGATTGAAGGATATAGTCCCAAGATTGTTCACTCACATGACCACTGGCAGGAGGCATCAGTTCGCATCTGACTTCTCTTGGAGTGTGTGATCTAGGAGTGGGCACAGAGGAAGCCATCTCTTTATGACCTAGTTTTAACTCACACACTGTCTCTTCTGCCATATTCTTTACTAGAAGGGAATCACTAAGTCCAGACTACACTCAAGGGGAGAGAAATTAGACATCACCCCTTAAAGGGACAGATTCCAAAGAATTTATAGATATGTTACAAAATCATACTTTTTTTAATTTTCATCAATTTGTCTATATGTCAAGGTTGTTTTTGTTTTTACTTTTGACTACTTAACTTGCTTAGAGTTCATTGAGAATCTTAAGATCTGTGAGTTAATATTTCTCATTATTTGATCACTATTTCTTCAAAACAATTTTTTACCACATAATCTATCCTTTTCTTCTAGGACGCCAAATACATGTCAGAGAGCTTAATGTTATCCTACAGATTACTGATGCTCTATTCACTATTTTTCTATAATTTTATTTTTCTGCTTTTGTTCAGATAATTGTATTTACCTAGCTTCAAGTTTCACTTATCCCTTTTTTATGCAGTGTCTAAGTCCATAAGTGAATGCTTTATTTCATATCATGGATTTTTCTTTTCCATTATTTTTGTTTAGTTAATTTTAGAGTTAGAGTTACTAGTTCTCTTCTGAATCCTCCATCTCTTCACCTGTTATGTCCTACCTTGTCCCGTATATTCTTTAAAATACTTCTTAAAAGTTCTTTTCTTCTTATTCCAATAAGTAGGTCATCTATGGATCTGCTTCTAGTGGCTATTTTCTTCTCTTGGTTTTGTGTCATATTTTCAGTGGTGTGTTATAAATATTTAACAACCAGCTCTCCGAAGAAGGAGGAGGGGGAGAAAAAGCAAAAGCAAAAGCAGCAGCAGCAGCAGCAGCAGCAGAAGCAGCGGCCCTGACTTATAGTGTTTGGCAATTTCCATTGTGTGAATACTCCCACCATAGCTGAGTTCTAAGTTATCAATATAATATAATAACATAACTAAACACAGTTATAAAAAGTGTGCACAACTGGCCTCATGAGCAGAGCTGGTCCCAGCACACCACTGAATATTTTCCTACTTCCTTATATGTATTAAAATATTTTTTATTTCTTATCAACGCTGTCTAGAAAAAAAATGTGAGGGCTGAAATATTTGAAGCAAATATTTGCTTTAAATGCTTATGTCTTTTGTAGAGCGTATAAACACTTTCCTCTATCTATGGTAAGGAGCAGATCAATCAGATTCTTCCTAGGTTGAGTTGATTGGTGTTGGGCTTCAGCTTTTTAATTAGATTGAATTCGCCTATGATTAGCTCTATCCCCAACCTCAATTGCAATGAGCAGCTTTTCGATCTTGTTATTGAGCTGGGAATGTGTTTGGCTGCAGTTTCAGATGGTCTTTTGGTTTACCTTTGGGTTTGATTCTGGCTGGACCATGGAAATAAAGTGCTGGAAGAAGGCATAGCATCATGTGATTCTACCTTGCGAAGGTCATGTAGCTCAGTGGTAAAACCCAGAGGCTGAGGAGTCAGGCTGCTTGGACTGGGACCTGAGCCTCTCTCCTTGACAATTGTGTGACTTTGAACAAGACCCCTAGCTTGTCTCACCCTCAGTTTCCTATCTTGGAAATGCACCCGATGCCTACCTAGTGGGGTTATTAGGAAGAAGAAATGAGATGCGCTATCTGATATAACTAGTACAGTGCCTGATGCATAGTAACTCCTTTTCAGTATTAATTATTCCAGCCCTCTGGGGTCAGAGTTCTCATCTCTCTTGGAGGGGCTACCTTAGCCTCATCTTTTACCAGTGACAATAACAAAGAGGGACTTGTAGGGACTTCAATCCCCCATAATTGCTACCTGCCCCTCCTCCATGGCATCACCCAAAATAACATTGCTTGATATGAGCAACTGGCACTTTTTCTCAAGCTTGTATAAAAGTATGTCTAGGAGTACTGGTAGGGGTTGAATTGCATCCCCCTCTGAAGAAAAGATATGTTGAAGTCCTAACCCCAAGTACCTCAGAATGGGACCTTATTTGGAAATAGAATCTTTGCAGATTTAACCAAGCTCATAAAGTGAGGTCATTTAGGTGGGCCCTAATCCAATATGACCAATGTCCTTATAAAGGGAGAAAACTGGACAGAGACACAGGGAGGGAAAATGGCGTAAAGACACACAGGGAGAATGTCATGTGAAGGTGGAGGGCTGGAGAGGTGCAGTGCCAAGCCAAGAAACTCCAGGGATTGCTGGCCACACCAGAAGCCAAGGAGAAGCTACCCAGCCTCAGAGGGAGCCCTGCTGACACCTGGATCTCCGACTTGTAGCGTCCAAGACTTCGAGACAATAAATGTCTGTGGCATCAAGCCACCCAGTTTGTGGCAGGCCTAGAAAAAGAATACAAGCACCTTTAGAAATCGTTACTTTATTGACTCTACATACAACCAGGTACGAGTCCCCACACCCCTCTCTCTGTTCCCTCAATATCTGAGTTTCTTCCTCTCAGTGCCTCCCAGTAGGGGCCCTGAAGCTGACACTGTCCCTGCCTCATTTGAAGAAGAAGCTACCTGCTTCCTGCTCCTTCTTTTGCCCCCAGTCTCACCTTACACTTATCTTCCAGAACTACTTCTCCCCTCACTCTTGAAAGGGGGGACCTGTACGCACAGAGAGGTAAGCAATTCTTCAGTCACCCCTGTGCTCCTGGGCTCTGCAATTCGTGGTCCCTTGGGGTCCTTGCAGCCCCACCTTCACAAGAAGGGTGCTGCCAGCCCTGTGGTTACATTTACAGACACCAAGGCTCAAGCGATTGTGTAACCTGCCCAAAGCCAGAAGGCTCCTGAGGGGAACCATCAGGAATCACACCAATCGGTTCCTCCAAAGCCTTCTCCTTTGCACTGCCCCAGGCTGGCCCACACTGGGCCTCTGGTCTCTCCGAGGCTGTTCCAGCAGGCTCGCCCTGTCTGGCTGAAGCACTCTCCTACAGTCTTCGGGCATTCTTGCTAGAGAAGCAAATTCCGTTCCTAGTGGCTCCGGTTGGGCCGGAAGGCTCCCCTGGGCTGGGCTTGGTCTTTTCCTGTTGAACATTAATTTATTGTGTCTCCCACTGAGCTTACCTCAGGGAAAACCATGCAGGGAAACAGAGTGTAGCAGCTTGTGCGTGTCCTCTTAAGCACTTTCCTTTTTTTTTAAATCACTTATCCTGATGCTAGTCAATTGCGTAATATCCTATTCATTTTTTTCTGTCCATCATCTGACCTGGAAACTCTGCCAATAACTGACTGGATGTTGGTGGGGTGGACAGGGCCTTAGGAGGCCTGGGGTCCATTTCTGACTTGTTCCCTTGCTCCCTGTGTGATTTTGGGCAGGTCACCCTGATGCTAATGGCAATAATAATGGCTCCATTTACTGAACACCTACCATGCTCTGGGCTCTTTGCACAAGTCATTTCATCCATGCTTATAGACCCCTAATGAGGAGAGATGGGTGGGGGACACTACCCAGTGTGGGAGGTGAGTCTCAGAGAGGCTGAGGAACTCCAGCAAGCCCACCCAAGGAATAACATCAAGGCTGGGATGTAAGATGAGGCCAGCCTGCTCAGGCTGTTTTCACTACACCATGCTGCTGCCACTTCCCCACTTCTGGGTTCCAGCTTCTCCAGTTGTGAATGAGGGATTGGACTAGGTGGTTATTAGTCCATTTCCAGCTTTGTGGGCAAGTGGCTCCATTCTTGTCCCCTAAAAATCCTTTCTCCATCCAGCATCCAGTGACGGTTTAAAGCATACACCAGATCACACCACTTGTACAGTCTGCAGGGACCTTGTTTATGTGTTTGCTTGTGTATTGTGTATCTTCCCATGAGACCATGGGGCCTTGTCTGTCCTTTAGTGGGTGAATCCCTGGCATGGGGCACAGGGCACAGAGCATAGTGCCTGGAGCACAGCAGGTGCTCGGGCGGTAGCTGTTAATGGAATGGACTTAGCACAGCAAGGTGGCTGGGCTGAGAGGCAGGGATGGGGCTGGTGGGAGATGAGTTTGTAGAGGAAGCTTGGCTACACTGGTTGGCCCTGCAGTTGGTTAGCATCTCAGGCTTGGCTGCCTATCAGTTGCAGAAAACCATGATGTTGGTGAAGTTGGTCTTTGGTTCTTGGGCTGAGCCCCTTGACTGTCATCCTGAGCCCATCTCTGCCAGATGCCAGCTCAGTGTCACCATGGTCTTATTTGATGAGCTGTTTTTGCCTCATATATAGCTACCTGTATTTTCATAAGATCTCAGTGGAATATAAGGTACTGGGGACCCAAAGGATTGAAATGTAATGGTGGAATTTTAGACATGGTGAAAGACTAGGGGAGATATAGTTTGGGTCAATTAGTGACTAAGCAGGACCTCAAGCTCTTCCTCGTGTCCAGTGACTCACTCCACAGGGGGAGCTGCCATATGAAGAGATGTGGCTGTTCCCAGGTCACCTGTTTCAGGACGGGTGGAGCAGAGGTCTCATCCATGCTGATGGTAACTCACCCGTCTCCCCATTATAGACTGTGGTCTTCTCTTCATCTTTCCCTATCCCAACCCCCTCATTCAACCAAAATGGACCTGAAGCCCAGAGAGGGTAGTAACCCACCTGAAATCACACAGGAAGACAACCACCTGTGTGATTCCTTCTGACTCCCAGGCTTTTTTCCACCTCAGTGATTTTCAATCTGTGTTCCTGGGAGTCCCAAAGTTCTGTAGAGGAAGCTGCCAGAGAACGGGGTGGTGCGGGGGTTATAAAGCAGGAGGATTCCAGAACTCCACCCCCTCCTTAAGAGTAGCTGGTTTACATATCAGGGGGTCTTTTTGGAGAAAGGGTTCCACTACTAAAAGCAACACATTTAGAAACCACTGCGATCCTAGTAAGGGGCATGAATGGGTAGAGACTTTGGAAAGATGGAGGCAAGAGGCTGGCTGCTCTGTGAGGCTGTGCAGGCAGCATCTGCATCATCCCTGAGATGGTTTGGTCCAGAGAGAGAATATTTAGATGGTAATAGTCCTCGGGGCAGCACTTGGTCTTTAAGGAAAGAGCGTGTTAGCACCTGGCATAGAAGATTTTTCATAATAGATATTAGATTGATGTTTGTTTACTGAATAAAAGAACAAGATGGGCCTATTTCTGTATAGAGAGGCAGGTAAGGTACTGAAGGGTTCAGAGAGAGGGCAGTTGTTGAACATCTTGATTGAAAACCCAGCTCTCCATAGGGTAGCTGCTCCCTTTGAGTCTGTGATTGGATCTCCTATCTCTGCATGCTTGCATACACAGGACTTCTTCTCCAGCATTCCTTCCCTCCATAAAGGTCTGATAGACATCAGGTGTGGGATATAAGGGGCTTCCAGGAGAGCCTTCCCACTTGGGAAAACAGGCACAGAGAAGCAAAGTGACCTCCCATGGCCACACAGCAACCCCAGTCTAGCACTGTCGCCCCTAGAAACTGCCTTGTCTGGAATTTTGGCGCCTAGATTCTCTCCCTGTGATGAAGAACAGGTCAAAGGTGATTTCAAGGACTGGGTGAAAGCCTGCCCCATGAAAAACTAGGGACAGAGAGACTAGGGACAGAGAGAAATATAACAGGACAGGCAGGTCGGTCTGGTTCCTCCCTTGGCCTGGGAGGGGGGACTGGCTCCAGCCTTCTCTCCCCTCTGGGAAATCCATGTTGAGCTAGGGAGTTTCTGGCAGGCCTGGGAACCTGGGTGGCCCTGCATGCTGGTGACAAGCCCAGACATTACCAGGCAGGAACTGGGGTCATAGTTCACTGGCTTGTGCATCCCTTCTACAGCACGGGAGCTGACAGATCTGATGTGAGTCACAATGTGCTCCCATGGGAACCCCCTGCCAGCACCCAGCCACAGGAAGCCTGCAGAGGCCTGGGCTGGTGACACTGCCCTGGGCTTACCTGTGCTGCGATTAGGCGACAGGCAGGGAGAGGGGAGAGGTAGATGATACCTGCTTTGCATGCCTGGCTGGATTTAGGACACCCTGGGCTTGGGGCTTGCTGACAGCTCCAGGTTGGGGTGAGGGGCACCAGAGCCTAGAACCAGAACCCCAGCTCATGTGCTGCAGTCACAGACTTGGGGCATCTTGAATAAAATACACTTATAAAGCCTTAGTATCATAGCGCTTTTTTCCAAATGTTGAGATGAACATGGGTAATCTGGAAGTATACAGAAGGGGCCCTACTCACTCTCAGGGAGCAAGGAAAACATCCTACCCAGGGGCACTCACACCTGAGCCACTTAATGGATGATGCATATTCTAATGCTAAATTTAGGCCAGCATTCAAGACCTTGAGCTCTGCCTCGCTGAAATATAACACAAGTACATATATAATTTAAAATTTTTTAGCAGCTATCTTAAAAAATGTAAAACGAAAAGAGTGGAATTAATTTTGATATAGTTTATTTAATTCAATATGCCCAACATACTATTTCAACATGTAATCAATTTAAAAATTATTAATAACTATTACATTCTTTTTTTAAAAAAAATACTAAATCTTCAAAATCTGGTATGTATTTTACACTTAAAGCACATCTCAATTTGAATGGTACCTTTTCATCAGACAGACTTGATCATTATTTAGATTTCATAAAATTTATAGCAGAAAAGTACCCATGTTGTTCTAAGCATACTAAAAAGTTTTCCAATCAGTAAATCCAGTATCAGTTTTAAAATTAAAATTTAATTTTAAATGAGTTAACATTTAAAAAATTTTAATGAATTAAAATAAATTTTAAATGAGTTAAACTTTAAACATTTTTAATGAATTAAAGTTAAAACATTTAAACTGATCTTGCAGCTCCTTAATCATTGCAGCCACATTTCAAGTAGTGGCTACCGCGCTAGACAGCACAGAAACAGCTACCCTGTGAAATTTCACTTCCAGCCTTCTGCTCATGCTCCCTTTCCCTGCAGCCTCTCCTGAATGTTCTAGGTTATCCACCTTCCTGTCCCTCCACACAGGTCACTCCCCAGGATGCCCTTCCCTCCTGTTCATACTGCTAAGCCCTGCCCCTTGTACCAGGCCCCACATTGTTCACCCCCACCAGCAGGCTGTATCATGGATGAGCACCCCCACCCTGACAGTCCCTGACTCTCACTGTGGCCTCATGTCCTGTCGCTGCAGCCTGGGAAGGCCAGCTATCACCATGTGGAAAGTTGGCAGCAGAGCTGGAACCAAGACCCGCCCAATCCCTTTCCTTGGATCTCTTCCTGTGCATTTCTCCGTCGTCCCCTTGGAGCTGGGCCAGGCGTGCAGGGAGCCATGATGGCCTAAGACCTAACACTGGTGCCCTCACAGACCCCCTTCCCTGGGCTTCCAGGTCTTGCCTGTGGGAGGCAGAGGGCCCCCACAGCCTTGCTCCCCTTCTTGGTAAAGCTGAACTTAGGAGCAGGGAGAAGAGCAAGTGGCGGGGGGTGGAGGGGTGGGGTGGGGTTCACAGGAGGCACTGAGGGGGCACGGTAGTTACCTGAAGACAGCCCCTGCCTCCACCCATCTGCCCAATAGGATCTCCTCATTCTTTGAAGGTGGTGACCTCCGGGAGGACTTGCCAAATTCAACATACACCTGCAACTGCCTCCATTAATGCTTGGAGCCTGTGCTCAGCCATGCCTAGGGCCTATTCCTACAGAGGCCACATTCAATCCAGAGTAGATCTGAGGCCCCTTGTGTCATATGAGTACCTACAGGTCCCCATATCACCACCAGTTCCTTCCCTGGTGATTACCCGCCAAAAGAAGGACCAGCTCTCTCTGTCCCTTTGTTTCTTCTTCTTGGGAGACTTTTTGTTTTTTATCTTCAGGTAGTTTTTTTTTTATTATTAGTTTCAGGTGTACAACACAATGCAATAGTTACACTCTTTACCCCCCAAAGTGACAGCGCCCCTCCCCCAGTTTGCCACCCCCTCCCCCCCCATATCATACTATCTATTACAATTCCTTTGACTCCCTTCCACAGTATATTCCATATCCCGTGACTATCTATATATTCAGTTACAGTTGGCATACAATATTATACAACATCAGCTTCAGGTGTACAGTGCAGTGATCAAGCCTCTACTCCATCCATGAAGTGGTCTCCCTAACAAGACATGTGACTATCTGACACACCACAAAATATTTACAACATTATTATATTCCCCGAACTGTGTTTCAGATCCCTGTGGCACTATTGTAGTTGGCTATTTATGCTGTCTAATCCCTTCCCCTTCCCCCTTAGCCCCACCCCCTTCCCAACTAGCAACCCTCAATTTTTCCTCTATATGTATGAGTCTGTTGACTTTGATCATTCATTCAGTTTTTCAGATTCCACATATTTCTTGGGAGACTTTTTGCTCCATTCTGGCCCATGAGCTAAGATGGTGTCCTACAAGCTCCAGACATTGAATGGACCAGCATCTCCAACACTTTCAAGTGAACACTCACACTCCCCGTTTCTTCTATGGCTCCTGCCAGCCCAGATGTCCTTGAACTAATTTCGTGCAAGTTGTTATTGCAAAAGCAAGAGGTCTGTTACATATGCATTTCCAGATTAGAACAGTCTACCCCACCCCTGGCTGTTCCTATATCTGTCCGTCCTTCCACCCACAGAAATGACACAATCATGTCAAGATGGGAAAGTGGAGTATCTAGCTTAATGCCTGACACATATCAGGGGGCTTGATAAGTTAAAAGAAGGCATGGAATTAGTCCACTATCAGGAGTAGGTCACAGGTCGCTGTCTTTAGCATGGATCCTTTAGGACACAGGATGGGAATATGATAGAAGGATCCAGGGAGGGAGGCGGGCACATAGGAGGTACCTGACACAATTGTTGAATGATTGACTCTTTCCAGAGCTGAGGACATCAAAGGAGCCCAGAGCCACCTGGCCACGGTACCGACTGGCCAGCAGTTGCCAAGAGTATGTCTAACACACCCTGAGAAAGACACTGATCCGAGGCCGGACACCTGGGCACGTATTCTCCTGCTGTAGGACTGCTGTACATTGTGCTCAAGTCTGGAGGCATCCATGCACCCACCATGTTTAACCTTTCTTTAAGCACTATATATTATGGGTAGGAAAATAAAATAACCCATAATGTCATCAGATCTTTTTGTGGACTATGTAAAACAAGATGTGTTAGTTTCCTCCTGGCCTGCCCTTACCCAGCCAATGCAGATAACTAACTCCCTAACCTCTTTTGACAGTGTCCAGGAGCATTTCTCAATCAAGTCCTGAGATTGTACAGACATATCAATTAATATCAACATGGCTAAAGTATCTATTTTTAGAAACAAAAATGGGTATATGCTTTATATTGGGGTACAACTTGCTTCTCTATTTGGCATCATCACATTGATACACAAAGATCTATATCATTCTTTTAAATGCCTATATGGTGTTCCATAGGTGGATGCATCATAATTTGGTTAGCCAGTCATCCATCAATGGACACTTGTTTTCAGGTGTGTGTGTGTGTGTGTGTGTGTGTGTGTGTGTGTGTGTGTGTGTGTAATGCTTCAGGGTACCTAGGCCAGTTGGTAGGTAGAGAAGACACAAAATGCCTTCCCTGGGTTGCACTTGATGTCCCTGCCACCAGCCTTGGGAATGGGTGTTGTAAGTCCCTGGGATGCTGGGGGCCTGGGTGAGCATGTGGATGGTGCAGCGCCTTCTGCCCACTGCTGGGAAGATGGGCAGGTAGGGATGCAGATTGGAGGCGGAACCCCAGCCTTCCTCCTGAGACACTGCCCTTATCACGGGGTCTGGCTCCCTCTGGGACTGTTCCCAGTCTTTCCAGGGGAGAACCGGGAATGGTGAGGCATAGGAGAATGTCCTAGCTGGAGCTGTGAGGATGAAAGTAGAACAGCATTCCTGTGGCTCCAGTCTGGGAACACGAATTCATCCAGTGGACTTGGTACCAAGAGATGGAGATGGTGTCATGGGAGGCACAGGAAGGGCTGGAAATGGCGTACGGAGGAGGGTTCCTTCCACAGTACTGGCCTGGCCCTGGGCCCAGCTGCCAGCCCAGCTGCTGTGGATAGATAGATAGGGGTGGCTTGGAGCTTGGACTCCCATTCCTTGAGGAGCAAAAGGAGAAGCTGCCAAGTTGGGCAGAGAGGCCAGAGGGAGCCCCACACCCAGTGCCATGGTTACAGCTCTAGACTTGGCCGAGGTAGATGGAAGAAGCAGCCCCACACTGACACCCCCGCGCCCTGCCTATAGGAGGGAGTGTGTGTGGGGTCAGCTGTCCTCTCCTTCCTCCTCCCTCCTCCCTCCTGCTCCTCCAAGGGGTTGGGGGAGCGGGCATGATAGGTTAGAGGCATCTGGGGACTTGGGAGGAGGGGAGATGCTATTAAAAACGTAATTTGTTGTGTGTGCTTTTTCTGATTACAAAAGCAATGCATATTCATTGGGAAATAGAGATAAGCACAAAAAGCAAATAAAACCCCGCCTAATCTCCCCATTCAGGGACACTCACATATCCCATGTGATGGTTAAGAGCCCAGGCTTGGGACCTAACTACCTGGGCTTGAATCCTGATTCTGCCACTAACTAGCTCTGTGACCTTGGACAAACGCCTTAACCTCTCTGTACTTGTCTCCTAGTGTTGCTATGAGGACTCAGTGAACAGCTTAAAGGTCTTGGCAGGTAGAAAGTGCCCACTAAGTGTTAGCCATTCTTATGATAATGAAGACCCCCACTCTACCTCCACCTGATATCTCACAATTTTCTCAAAATTAACCTGCCTGAAACAGGATTATTGGTCCTATCCCACCCAATATCTGTTCCCCCTAGCGTTCCCCCATCTCAGGACATGGTACCCCCCAGCACTGGAGGATCTGGCACTTGGAGTTGTCCTTGAGGCCTCTTCTGGATGGCAGTCAGTCCATCAGCAGTACTCCTCCAGGTCAGAGAGTACAGGGAGGAGGCGGAGGGAAGGAAGGGGCAGGAGGGAAGAGATGATGGTGCCTAGGAGGGGGAAGTTGAGGAAAGATTGAAGGGTAGTGAGAGAGAGAAGCACTCGTATTACCCTTCTGTTTGGGGGTGAACAAAGCTGTACCCCTTCTCAGCTTAGGTTCTCTTGCCTGGATCCACTGCGCCTCACCCTGGCAGGCATTCTGCATGTCTGGCCTCCGTCTCCTCCCCTTGGCTCGTAGCCCCCACCTCTCCATTCTCTGTCCGGTCAATAATTTATGACTTGCAGGATACAATAACTATCAATAATGCACAGGCAATAATGTTCTACAGCTCTCCGCACAATTGTGTTACTCCTGATGTATGCAGGGCTGGGTTCCTGGACCTGCGCCTGCTCGCTGCCCCTCCCCCAGCAAACCGCTCAGGAGAAGAGCGCACTGGCCAAGATGGGGAGGGAGGGTGTCAGGCTGGGGGCCGGCTCTCCCACACCACAGACGCTGCCTCTTTCAAACCTTTCAGCCAGGCCAGGTCTCAGACCCCTCCCCAATACAAGTCTCAGTTCTAATATTCAAATGAGCAGGGAGTGCGCCCAGAGCCCACCCCAGTGGGCAGCTACCAGTTTATTTCGTTCTGATTACACACCCACTTGCTAATCAGTTTGCTCTCCCCTTCCTACCACACTTCACAGTGGTTGGGGAAGCCAGCCCGATATTGCCTTGGAAAGCTGGAAAGCATTTTGCAAGCCAAGAAAGACAGGACGGTTATCTGAGAAGTGGTCATATCACCATTTGGACAGCAGCTGGGCCAGACACTGTGGGGCCTGGAGAGAAAGGGGGTGAAACGCAGGGAACATAACATACAGACCCTGGTCTCAATGGGCTTCCTGGAGGGCACAGGCAGCTAACACACAGTGAATTAAGCTGATAGGGCACAGGCAGCTAACACACAGTGAAGTAAGCTGGCTGGGTGTGAGATGACAGGGAGTGGTGGGGACTGTGGCAAATTGGAGGTGTGTGTCCTGTCTGAGAGAGGAGGCTACTAGTTGGCCACAGCAAATGATGCCCCGTGGGAACATGGGTCTAAGGTTACCATCTTCACTTACCTATCCAGGGATGGGGAACGTGGATTTTTTTGAAAAATCTCTTGATTTTTAACTGTGGGTTAAACAATTTAAATATTGAAAGGAGAGGTACTGGTAAAGCAAATCCATCAGTGGGCCAAATCTGGCCCCAGCGACTAGTTTGGCTAACAAAGTGGCTGCCTTTTCTGTTTTTCCAAGAATAAAACAACTCTAGTCAGCACAGAAAAACGGAATGAGCTTTGAAATGGGAGCCGGGGAAGCTGGGTCTGGCCCCCCGGGTGTGTGGATGGCACGATGTCTCTTCCTTAGTCTCATCTCCCTCTCTGTACAACGGGCACACAGGACTCTGATGGATGAGGAGCCTCCTCCCAGCCCGAAGCCTAGGGTGGAAATAGTCCAAAGATCTAGGTGGGGCGGCAGGGTCTAGGGTGTCACAGGCTGGGCAGTTTGGGGTGGGGGAGGCAGGGGGTGCCCCCTGGAAGAAAAGGAGGGGGCAGCAACCCATACCCCCAGGCTTCATCAGGGTCTGTAGGCTGCAGCCCTTGCAAGTCCCTCACAGATAAGACCACAGGTGGTGGGTGTCTTTGGTCTTTGGTAATTAGGCCCTGTAGATGGGGTATACATCAACCTCTCTACAACTAAATTCTCTCGATGGCAAACTGATGCTGCTTCTACTAACATCAGCAGTGAGCCTCCTACCTGCTGAGTTGTTATTTCACTCTCATGTCAAAGCCTCACAACAACCCTGTGAGGTAGCATGATACCCACTTAAGAGAGAAAAAACACAGAAGCGGAAAACCACTAAGGCTCAGAGAAGTTGAGCAGCTTACCCAAGGCCACACAGGCAGTGGAAGACCATGAATGTGAGAGCCATAATTCACATCGAAGTGTGTTGAGCTCCAAATTTCAATCCCTCACTACATTCTTTGGCCCCTAGCATAGGGTTAACGTGTCTGGCGTGTGCTGTCTGGAGTGGCACTTGTCTCCATGGGTGGGGGAGGAATCAGGGAGAAGGTGGGGAGAAGCCTGCCCACCATCTGCAGAGCTGGGAGGAAGCCACAAGGAGGTCTGGGGGTGAAGGAGGCTCTCAGAGTCACTGCCTTTCCCGAGCTCCTCACGTCCACCCTGATTCGGGCGGGCAGAACAAACCATGCCCAGTGTCCAGAGGGGGCTGTCAGGGCCAGAGTGGAACTTTGTCGTAATGGTGACAGAGCCACTGGGAAAGAGCACAATTCGGGAGAGTCAGCCTGCGTTGGGACCCTGGCTCTGCTAGCTCCATGACTCTCAGGGCCTGGGTCTCCTGCTCCTTCGTGGGGCTGTTGTGAAAATTCAGACAGATGGCATGTGTGGAAATGCCTGGCTCATATTAGGTACTCAATAAGCGTTTGTGTCAAAAAGAAAATAGAAAGAGAAGACAAACTTTTAAATTATCTTTCCATTTCCCTGGTATCTTGGTTGGGGACAGGAACATGGCAGTGGTTAAAATAAGGTGACCTGCATTGTGCATTAGTAAGTTGTTTGATGTGACACACTGGTTTAAAAAAAAAAAAAATTAGAAAAGAAAACAAAAGAAATCCGAGGTGAGGCTGTGGTTCCCAGACACTCAACCATAGAATTAAGGGTGGCAATCTGGTATGGGGAAGGAAGAGGAGGGGAGGAGAGGGGTGAGGGAGACTGAGGCCTTACAGTAGAGGGGCCTTCTGGGGGGGGGGCTCCCTGGCTGTACAGTCACTGGTGAGCCCATCCTGGGGCAAGACTTTTATCTGGGGACAGACAGGCCCTAGAGTTAGGGCCAAAGGACTTATCCCAGGCCAGGAGCTAGAATCAGGCAGGTCACACAGGATCTGGGCTGCCCTAGGACTGGGCCCTGCTGGCTGTCTTAGGGGCCCGAGACTGAGGTGGGGCTGGGAGCCAGGTGAATTACTTTGAAAGATTCTCATTATTTCAATTGCTCTTTATTTCTCATCACTCATTTTAGACTCATCTTACCACTTTATACCATGTGGTCCTATATCAATGCTGATTTGATCAGAGCAATGTGTTAATAACCCAGCAAGGGTTCGAGCTCTAGCCTAATTGGGTGGGGGGGCGCAGGTAAATTAGCACGAATGTGGCCCAGAGAGGTGACACTATGTGTCCAAGTTACACAGCAAAACTGGGGCTTGAATTCTGTTTTTTTTTTTTTGAGGGCAATGTCACTGGCCCTCATAAGTGGTACCCGAACCGGGGCCGCTGTCTTCCCAATCCAGTGCTTAACCGCGGCGCCACTGGGCCGGCCTAACGGGCTTGAATTCTGAAGAGGAAACTCATCATACCCCCCAACCTCAGCCCTAGCCCCTTTGTCCTCAGGTAGCTCCCTTTAAAGCCATAAATACAGTTGCATTTTTCCAGGTAAGCCGCATCTGGACAGGGCACCCTAGGGTCCTGACTCCACACCTGCAGCGTGGCCACTCCTGCAATATTAATCTGGCTCTTATCAATGTTTCATCTACTTTCTAACCCACATTTCCCTGTTACTGTCTTCTCACATTTGAGCTTGGGATCATGAAAAATAGATGTGTTTACTCCACGCGCCCTTACCCTTTTCCCAGGTTTGGGGCTTAACCGGAAGGGATCTTGCTCAAATGTTCCCCCAATCATACGATTCCCCGGCCTCTCAGCATCTCCTCCCCCAGCTGCGCTTAGCAAAGGATACTAATGAAGCTTGCTGCTGGGCCTGCTTTCACCTTTTCAAAGCATGATTCTGCACATCGTCTGTGAATTCTTGGGCAGGCAGGAGGAGCCATGTTTGACCACTGGGTCTCAGAGAGGCTAACCCACTTGCCTAAAATGACACAGGAAATTGTTCATGGTTACGAAGGAACTGGTATCAGCTCCGACAGTTGTCCTCTTCTGATCTCTTGGTTTGGGGTGCCCTTCTACCAAAGTTCCCCCAAAGCTGCAACCTCTAACATAGTGGGCTCCTGAGGCCCAAGCCCTTTCCTTTTTATCACATGATTGAAACAATAAAATCTAGGAGGTGCGAAGAAGCAGGGAGAAGCGGAAGTTGGTACTCAGAATTGATCACACCATGCCCCCCCTCAGAGACCTTCAGTAGCTCCCCATTGGCTGTGAAAAAGCCCAATCCCTCAGTTGGAAAGGAAGGCCCTTTACAAAACTGGCCCAACCCACTTGTCCACCCACTCGCTGTCTCTCTTCCTCCAGCAGCGGCACAGGGAGTTTACCTTCTGAACCCCTGTCTATGCTGCCTCCTCTCTCGCCTCCCAGCGGGTCTCTGGAAATCTTTTTCCTCTTCCTCTAGATCAGTGACTCTCTAACCAATCAACCAAACATGCTGCACAGAGAACCTCCAACGCCTGAGTCCTGCTCCCAGAGTCTGCTTAAATTGCTTTGGGATAGAGCCTAAGTATCAACATCTTTACCTGTATGACATTTGGTAAACTATAAGCTCAGTGTACACAATAAAACATATCAAGCTCCCATTGGCCCACAGTCTGCCTCAAAATGAACTTCACAGGGTTTGGGAGGATACATTTTAAAGGCTTGATTTTGCATCTAATTTAAATATCACCCTTTCCTCTGAAAACTTGTTTTCAAGAGCTGGAGAGATGGCTTGCCCCAAAACAACTGGGCCCCTCTTCTCTGGCTGCCTTTCCTTCTCTTCAGGTTCCTGGTGAAAGGTTACACAGAGGGCAGCAGGAGGGGTTCCCCCTGCCACCACACTCGCCCATTTTCCTGTCAGCCAACCAGGCTGCACACTTCCCCAGGCAAAGGCTGCATCTTTTACTGCCTCCTCCAAGCACCTAGCACAGTGCCCACCACACAACAGACCCTCAATAAATGGCTGAACTATGACAGATGTGGCCCAACCCCAGCAGGTGACCCTGAGGGACTTATGTGCTCTAATTACCAGTATGCTCCCTGTACTCTGCACAACCTCTTCTTCGGCCTGCCTTCCTCACCTGCCATGATTCTGCTCCAGGAAGCCCGGAAGCAGGAAAGATGCAGGCACCCAGCACTGCCTTCCCATTCCCAGGAGACACCTGTACGCCCTGGTGTCGGCTGAAGTTAGGGACCCCAGAACCCTTCAAAACCAAGGCAGGCCCCTCTCCTTATTAATCCCAAGGAATCAACCCCCAAACACTCAAACTACCCCTATAAACCCAGCTCCACCTGTGCCTTTGTTACAGGGAGAGGTGCAGGCCGTTTACATCTCTGGAAACTAGAACAAAGTTTCTCAGTGTGTGGACCTCGCACTAGCAATATTGGTACCACCTGGAAATACGTTTGAACTGCAAATTCCCCAGACCCACTGAATCAGAAACTGTGGGGATGGGGCTCAACAATCTTGTCTTAACAGTCTCCTAGGTGATTCTAATGTATGTTAAAAGTTTGAGAACCTGAGAACCACTATTCTAGAAGAAGTAGCAGGATCAGGGCTGTATAAAAACCTTCATGCAGAGCCTTAGCTAGACTAACAGGCCTGCTGCCCGCTGCCAT
Source organism: Aselliscus stoliczkanus (assembly GCA_033961575.1). Lineage (NCBI taxonomy): Eukaryota > Metazoa > Chordata > Mammalia > Chiroptera > Hipposideridae > Aselliscus > Aselliscus stoliczkanus. The sequence goes on from CM066729.1 coordinate 135,764,120, forward strand.
GCCCCCTCAAGGCCAAGTAGAATCCTTGGGGAATCGTCTCCAGCACCTAATCCCAGGCCAAAGCAGGTGTCTAGTGAGGGGCTGAAGTGACCTGTGTCTGAGAGAAGCCAGTAACCCCCTTGGGCAAAGAGTACTAACTGGACTGGGAGGTGGCCATGCCCGCCTGGGTCGGAAGGAGAGCCTGGTTCTAGGAGAGCCACGACCTAGGGAATACATGCACACTGGTGGCTGAAGACGAAGGTCAGAATGAAAGCTCAGAGCACCAGACTTGGTAACTCAACAGCAGGGATTGAAGGCTGCCTTTCCAGGTGATGTGCTGGCTCTGGGCTGGGAGGTGACGAGCTTGGTGCCTGGCTATGCCTCTCTGACTTGGGCTTGGGGATGGTGTGGGAACTCTGAGGACCAGCCTGCCCTCAGCATGGTGTTATTTAGTGGCTAGTGCTCAAGGTGTCACTGGGCATAGGTCCTGAGGGGATGTGGGTCCTGCCTTTATTAGTACTCTGGCCCTCTCCCATGCTGCTCCAGTTGGATGGGACCTGGCAGCCTCCCCAGGGGAGGAGTTCTGAGGCCGCCCTTCTCAGGGGAGACGGGGGATATGATGCTCAGACCAGCAGCCTAACTGGAGGCCTCTCAGCCACCTGGGAAAAGGACTGTGGGGTGGAGGAACCCCTGGGGCACAGCTGTGCAGAGTTCCCACCTGAGGATGGGTGGAGACAAAAGGAGACAGGAAGCTGGAGCTTGGGTGAGCATCTGTGGCCTGGATTGGATGGGAACTTGAGATTTGCTGTGGAGTACATAGCTAGAAAAGAACCCGGAAAGGGAAGGGAGTGGCTTTGGGGTGTAGTCTCTGGAAAGCCCTGGATTATGGGTGCCTGGGGAAGATTCATGCCCAAATGAGACCTGGGTCTGTCTGAGTGGCCTGAGCTGGATGGTTCTTAGGCAGTTGGCTGGGAAAAGAGGTAGAATCTTGGCCTTGCTCACTAACATGAGATTGATGCCCCCAGGCCTTGTGTTTCTGCTCCTGGAGGGGCTGCTGTTGCCTGCTGCCTCAGATATCTGGGCAATGTCACAGGCAGGGTCCGAGGGGAGGCCACCGTTTACCTGGGATCATACACTTTGGGCCTGGCTGTTGGGACTAAGGCCTTCTTTGAGCAGGGCTGGTTTCTGGAGAGGTGAGCCGGGTCTTTAAAGAGCTGTCTGGCTCATTAGGGAGTCAATGGTCAGGTGGCCATTAGTTCCCAGTAGGCCCTGTGTCACCTGAACCATTAGGGTCTGTCATGAAGCCCCAGATCTGGCATCAGTCTGGCTTGGTCTGTGGCTCAAGAAGGAGCTGACAGAGCGCCCAGATGGACATACGAGCCTGGTACTTGATATGAAGGGTCAGGCTGAGCCCCAGGTTTTGTGTACAGGTCTCATGTGTGGGAGCCCCAGTTTTGGGCTTCCTACTACTCCAACATCGAGGCTTAGCAGGCTGGCCCCTGGTGCCTAGGGACAGGCAGAACCTTTTAATCTGCTCTCAGCTGCCACCCAGGGTAGATGAGCTTGTGGCCATGGAGGTCCTGCAGCTTGATAATGGTGGCTTGAGCAACGCTGACCAAAGTGTCCACTTGTATACATTTTTTTTTAGCACTCCTGGTATATGCCTCATGGGCGGGAAAGCCCTCAAATCCTGGATGGGGTTCTCTGTTGTCCTTTCCAGCACAGGCCCTCTGACTGTTGGGAAGTAGATAATGGCTCTGGGTTCCCTGGGCATGCCATGCGACACAGTTGTGGTTGAGTGGGCCGTGACTCAGGAAAGCTCACAAGCTGGGCTTTGGGTCCTAGGCCGAGTGCCTTAGGTGGCCTGACCCCAGCCCCGACCCCCTCCCTCCAGCAAGGGCCCTGTGGTAGGAATGTCATCGCAGTCTGAAGTCCATGTGCCTGACAGTTTGAAAGTCCATAACTCAAAACCTTTGAGTTTGGAGTAAGGAACACTTTGTTGATCGAGAAGGTGCCAACCAGGAAGATGGGAGAGACCTAGCTGCAAATCCATCTTAAGAAAGTATGGAGTTCAGGCTTCTTTTATGTCAAGGAAAGGGGACATGGAAGGGGCAAGAGGTGACTGATGACCACAGACATCTAGGCGCCAGGGTCAGAGGAAGATTGTGCCTCGCTTGTTGATCCTAGTTGATGTGAGCCTGGTCATGAGGTTCCTGCAAATCTTTGATAAACAATATATCCCTTATCTCCTCAAGCCCCAAGCAGGATTGCTCTAGTGATTATCTCTATATGCAAGACCAAGCAGAAGCGACTAGCCTGAAGGCTATGGGAACAAGGCAGGCTTGAACAGGACAGTCAGAGAGACCTTGCATTTCACTCTGTTACAGGGACACATCTTTCCTGCCATCTCACTGAGCCTCCAAGGCTCTCTCCATGTAGTGTGATCCTGGCTCTGTGATGGGTGCCAATGCCAAGGATGAACGGGATGGGCCCCGTTCTGCCCCAAGGTCTTTAGTCTCACAAGGGAGGCTCCTGTGAGAGAGACCAGACACTGGCTGATCGCTGAGAAGGGAAGGCTCAAGTGGCCTCCACACACTCTAAGGGGAGGAGGTAGGCAGTAATAAGAATATGGGCTGCAGGTGGGAAAAATGTGCTCTCCCCTTGGCAGCAGTGAAAGGTGTTAACACTTCCCTCTCTCTGTGAAAAGAGGCCAGGCCGTGGTGGAGCCTGGACTAAGGGCTGAAACTGAGGAGGCTGGAGTCTGTCCAGAGCATGAGCTGAGGGCTAGGAGAATGGGTGGACCATGCGTGGAAGAACAGTTACCATGAAGGGCTAGAGTGAGGCTGGCACCAAAGTGAGTGGAAGAAGCCTACTAAATGGCATGAACTGTCTTGAAGGCGCCCCTCCCCAACCAGCTCCGGAGCCTCCTTAGCTGGGCTGCCTCGGCCCTCCCAGGTCCAGACCTGCAGCCGGGACTCCATGGGCCAGGCTGCTCTGCCCACACCGCTGCTCCCTGCTGTCTCTGGAGCTGTTACAGAGAGCCTCAGTGCTCCGGTCCTGGACCAGGACAAGCCCTTCTGTGACCACTGCATGGCTGTGATGGGCCCTCACTCAAGTGTCTGGATGTTGTCTCAACTGTTCCCTGGACTTCCCGTGGGAGGCAACGTCCCCAGGCAGGGGCCGCTTTGTGTGTGCACCCTGAGAGCTGCATCCTGGCTCTGTTCTCTGGAAAGTCACCTCATTTAAAGAGCTTGGTCTCACTGCTCTACCCAAAGCTGCTGAGGTGGGTCTGACTCTTCCTGTGTGTGACCTGCCTTCCTCCAGCTTCTGACTTTCCCTCCCCCCGTGAAGTGTGGGAATATGGGAGCCAGCTCACGGCGGGCTTGGGGGGGGCCGTCTCCCTTCCCTCCCCACTCATTGTGGGCCTTCTCATTCTGTGTTCCATATCTCTAACCTTGGGAGAGTTACCTTCAGATACTTCTATTTTCTCTACGATTCCTTCTCCCTGGGTGTTGGCACATTCATTCTCCATGTGTTAGCTTTTCATCTACTTTTGCCCTTTTCTTCTGGGAGATTCTTCCATCTGAGTCTTCAAGTAATTTAGTTAGTTCCTTAGCTGAGTGATTCTCTCAGATCTATTGTGTCCTTTATTTTTAACTCTTTTCATACCTAATTTAATATTGCTAATGCCGTTAAAACCCTCGGTCTGTCTTAACACTTGAACCTCTGGAAACTGTGGTCCAGTTAACCATCTCGAAATAGTTGCACTCCTAACGTTGCACTTGGCTTGAGCTCCCTTTCCCTGACTACTTTCAGCAATGCCTGTGGGGGGAGGCCCAACCCCCTTCCCTAGAGGGCTTGGGGAGGGCGGGTTCACCTCTGAAAAGACCTTCTTCAGGCAGGTCTTGCCTTTGCCTGCCATACAGAAGGCAGTAGGACACTGTCAGACTGTAACTCCCCAGCCATGCGGGAAGGGTGGCAGAGGTGGGAAATTCCCTTGCCAAGGAAATGCCAAGAAATTCATCGACTCTTCCTTAGCTCTGGCTTCTGCCAGGTCCTGATTTTATTGCTGAAGACACCTGGCTCAAAGGAGTGAATTGTTGCAGGTATGGGGCAGGCCCTGTCCCAACTTAATGGGGAGAAACAGGGGTAGAATTCAAACTATTATACCTTGGTTTCCAGTGCCTCCATAGTCAACTAGGCTGCCACCTGTCCCAGAAGAGAGCTACCCCTACCCCCATCCCCTACCAGGTCAAAACACCTCTCACCCTGGAGGCTGCTTGTCTTTTCTCCAGGTTGTTGTCATCTTCATCTTTGTGGGCTGATCCTGATAGAGGAACTAGCAATTGTGATCAGTATTTTTAGAGAGGGAATTAGACCCAATCTCCTTGTTTCCCAAAGGAGTTCAATAAAAGCATTGGTAGATTACAAATCTGACTGTACTGATTCTGTAGTCAAAGCAAATAGCACCTAATCAAGTACTTAATTAAAACCCATCAAGAAGTCAATTGTGAAATTCCTATGCCCTTGCTGCTTTTCTATAATTTATTTTTTCTGATATCTGATATTTTGCCATTTGTAGTCTCAGGCCCCTCTGATTTTTGCCACACATTCTCAATGATATTTAATGTCCTCATGTCCAAGTTATTCTATTTTGGGATATTAGTCTAGGTAAAATACTTAGGGTTGTTTTACACAGCTATTTTTTATTTTAAAAAGATCTGTATAGTTTATGCAGAAAGAAACAACAATTTACTGAAAAACATTGTGATTTTTCTTTTCTTTTTACCCTTCCTCCTACCCCCATCGATTTGGCAACCATCAGATTATCCTCTATATCTATGGGCCTGTTTCTGCTTTTTTTGTTTATTCATTTGTTTATTTTTAGGTTCCACATATAAATGAAATCCTATGGTATTTGTCTTTTCTCTGTTTGACTTATTTCACTTAGCATAATACCCTCTAGGTCCATCCACATTGTTGCAAATGGCAAGATTTCACTCTTTTTTTATTGCTGTGTAATATTCCATTGTATATATGTACCACCTCCATTTATCCATTTGTCTATTGATGGGCACCTAGGTTGCTTCCATATTTGGGCATTGTAAATAATGTTGTACTGAAAATAGGGATGCATATATCTTTTCAAATTAGCGTTTTGTTTTCTTCAGATAAATATCCAGAAGTGGAATTGCTGGATTGATCATATGGTAGCTGTATTTTTAATTTTTTGTTGTTGTTGTCATTGTTGTTTTTTTTTGAGGGCAGTGTCACTGGCCCTCATAGGTGGGACCGAACCCGGGCCGCTGGCTTCCCAAGCCAGCTGTATTTTTAATTTTTTGATGAAGCTCCATACTGCTTTCCACAGTGGCTGCACCAATTTACAATCCCACCAACAGTGTACAAGTGTTTCCTTTTCTCCACATCCTTGCCAACACTTACTGTTTATTGATTTTGATTTATTTATTTATTTTAAGATTTATTGGGGAATTGGGGAAGGGGAACAGTGTTGGGGAATTGGGGAAGGGGACCAGCCAAGTTGTTGTCCTTCAGTCTTAGTTGTGGAAGGCGCAGCTAGCTCAGCTCCCAAGTCTAGTTGCCATCCAGCTGCCACCCATTGGCAGCTCAACTCAAAGCGCCATGTTCAATCTTAGTTGTGGGTGGGTGTAGCCCACCATCCCATGAGGGAGTCGAACTGGCAACTTTGTTGTTAGGAGCATGTACTCTCACCAGCTGAGCCATCCTGCGGCCTGTTGGCAGCTTAGTGGCAGCTCAGCTTGGACACAGCTCACGGGCCCATGCAGGAATTGAACCGGTGACCCTATTGCTCTGAGCTCACGCACTTAACCAACTGAGTCACTCGGCCGGCCCTGTTTATTGATTTCTTAATCATAGCAATTATGACAGGTTAGAGGAGATATCTTATTGTGGTTTTAATTTGCATTTCCCTGATGATAGTGATGTTGAGCATCTTTTCAGGTGCCTGTTGGCCATCTCTATGTCCTCTTTGGAGAAATGTCTACTCAGGTTCTCTGCTTATTTTTTTAATTGGACTTTTTTTTGGTGGTGTTGTATGAGTTCCTTATATGTTTTGAATAGTAACCCTTTGTTTGATGTATCGTTTGTAAATATTTTTTCCCATTCAGTAGGTTTTCTTGTTTTGTTGATGGTTTCCTTTGCTGTGAAGAAACTTTTTAGTTTGATGTAGTCACATTTGTTTGTTTTTCTTTTGTTGCCCTTGCCTGAGGAAACATATCCAAAATGATATTGCTAAGAGCCATGTCAAAGAGTTTACTGATTCTTTCTTCTATTTGTTTTATGGTTCCAGGTCTTACTTTTAAATGTTTAATCCATTTTGAGTTTCTTTTTCTGCATGGTATAAGAAAGTGGTCCAATTTCTTTTTTTTTTCCAACACCACTTATTTAAGGAGACTGTCTTTATCCCATTGTATATCCTTGCCTCTTTTGTTGTAGAATAATTGATGATAGAAGTGAGGATTTATTTATGGGCTCTCTGTTCTATTCCAATGATCTATATATCTGTTTTCATGCCAGTACCATACATATTGATTACTGTGGCTTTATAGTATAGTTTGATATCAGGGAGCATGATACCTTTTCTTTTTCAGGATTACTTTGGCTATTCAGGGTCTCTTGTGGTTCCATATAAATTTTAGAGTTAGACCTAACTCTGAGAAGAATGCAATTAGTTTTTAGTACAGATTTCACTGAATCTGTATATTGCTTCAGGTAATAAGGACATTTAAAAAATATTAATCCTGGGCCAGCCGAGTGGCACAGTGGTTATGCGCTGGCTTGGGAAGCCAGCGGCCTCGGTTCGGGTCCCACACATGAGGGCCAGTGACATTGCCCTCAAAAAAAAAAAAATTAATCCTTCCAACTCATGAACAAGATATTTCCTTCCATGTATTTCTACCTTTTTTCCATTTCTTTCTTCAATGGCTTATAGTTTTCAAAATACAGGTCTTTCACCTCTTTGGGTAAAACTTATTCCTTGGTATTTTATGCTTTTTGATGCAATTGTGAATGGGATTGTTTTCTTAATTTCTCCTTCTGATCACTTGTTTTTGATCTCTAGCATTTTCTTTTAATCCTTTCTTACAGTTTCCAGCTCTCTGCTTTTGCATGTTTTTGCATTTTTCCATTTGAGCCCCTAATATATTAATCAGCTATTTTAAATTTCTGCTTTTGCATGTTTTTGCATGTTGCATTTTTCCATTTGAGGCCTTACTGTATTAATCAGTTATTTGGGTAGCCTCACTCTTTTTTTTTTTTTTTTTGAGGGCAGTGTCACTGGCCCTCATATGTGGGACTGAACCAGGGCCGCTGGCTTCCCAAGCCAGCGCTTAACCACCTCGCCACTCAGCCGGCCCTTAATCAGTTATCTGGAATTTGTTATCTGATAATTCCAAAGTCTGTATCACTTGAACCTGATTCTGAGGCTTATTTTGTCCCTTCAGACTGTTTTGTGTTTTTTAGCATGCCTTGTAAATCTTTGTTGAAAGCTAGACATGCTATTGGGTTAATAGGGACTGGTGTAACTATATCCTGTGGTTTAGTTTAGTATCAGTGGTAGCAGTAGGAGGCTAAGGCTTTGGTTTCCTCCATTATCCTTTTTGTTTTCTGCACTGTTGTCCTTTGGTTTCCCTAAGAGCTCCTTCTTAAATTGGGCCCATGTCTTGTGGCTCTCTCAGTCGTAATCCACATTATGCAGGAGCCCTGTTGTTGGGGTGGTAAGGTGTTGGGGAGGGCAAGCATTGTGTAGTCATGTGACTACATCTCAGATCTTCTTCAGTGGGCCTGCATCCTTGGGCTGTGACCTTCAGAAATGCACCTTGGCCTTCTCTCCTCTCCTATGAGACAGGAAGTCTAGAGGGGCTGGAGCTGGCTAACTATCTTTCTTCCAGATCAGGTATGATTCTGATCATGTAGTTGTCCTGGAAGGTAGCCCTCTGTTATGGAGGATACCCTGAGCATATTTTAAAAGGGTAACTCTTCTCTCTAGCTGCCTGAAGTATGAGAGGATTTTAACCTGACCTTCACCATGATAACCTGGTGGGATTTCTGGAGGTAGAAATGTACAAAAGTGAAGGACCCCATACTATTGTAGCCCCTGGAATTTCTCACTCTCAAGCTAGTCCAGCAACTTGGCCTCTAGCAATCTGTCAATGTTGCTACCAGTTTTTGGTTCCAGTTGCTTCTACTGTAGGGAAGTAGATCTTGGCTGTGATTCTGCATATTTATCTGTCTCCGAATTTCAAGATGGCAGTTTGCCCTATGACCTCAATTCTCTAATGGATCTAAGAAACCATTGACTTCGTTCAGTGTTTTTCTTGTGAAGATAGCCACGACTTCTAAACTCTTCACACACTAGAGCTACTTTTTATCAGAATGGCTTTCTCTGTTCAGCGGGTCACAAAACATCCCTGAATGTAGCAGTTCCCACCCTGGATGGTGTAGGCCTCAAGTAGCCAAAGGACCAGTAGCTCTCCAGGCTGTCTTTGGGCCTCTTAGGGGTGGAACCTTCCTTTCAAGCTTGAGACAGGACTTTTTGCAGAGGCTAAGTGCAGATAAGAGGTGGGGCTCCCCTCTTTCCTCCAGTCCCCAGTGGAGACTGGGGGCTCTACCTTGGGCACAGAGTATTGAGAATACTAGAGTCCTGGTATTGCTTGGCCTGACTCATTCCTAAAGTGGAGATTTCACACTGGGGGAAGCAAGCTGTGCCCATCAACCACCTACCCTACCCTGGCTCTGCCGAGTACCCAGCTCCTTGGCCCCCATTTTATTTTTAAAAGAGGCCTTTGGGAATATGTTCTCTCACCCATTACTTTGTGTTTGAGGTTAGAACCTCTCAGGTCAGTGTAGGGAAGTGTGGCTTCCTAGGAAGCAAGCTGTGCCCATCAACCACCTACCCTACCCTGGCTCTGCCGAGTACCCAGCTCCTTGGCCCCCATTTTATTTTTAAAAGAGGCCTTTGGGAATATGTTCTCTCACCCATTACTTTGTGTTTGAGGTTAGAACCTCTCAGGTCAGTGTAGGGAAGTGTGGCTTCCTTAGCTTCATTTCTTCAGAGGACCTGGTATTCTCTGCTGACCTTGTGTGTTCCCAAGTTCTGGGTGAATTGCCAAACAAGATGACAAATTAGTAGTAACTCGAGAGACTCAAGTTAAACATGAAGACAGTTGAGTTCATTAACAGGTATCAGGCCAGCTCTTGCCATGGTGCACATGAATTTTGTTTGGGGTTTTTCTTCTACGAATCAACTGGTTTGGTCTGGATTAGTTAAGTTATATTGAAACTGAAGTTGTCTAGCTCTTTCTAGATTCCTTTAGAAGCTTCAGAATGTGTGGCCATCATGGAAACCTCAAATATCAGACAACATGTGGCCCTGGCAAGCTGGGTCTGCAGAGCTTGGGCTTGGAAATTGGAGAAAGATTTCCTGAGTCAATGAGAAGGGCTGGTGTGGGCCCCGGGCTTGGCTGTCCATTGGCCTATGGCTTGGTCATGGACTGCCCCAGGAGCAGTGTCGCTGGAGGCTCACAGGGATGTTCAAGAGAAGACTCATCCTGGAGCAACTCAAGATCGGTTTCTTATCTCTGCTCAACAAGAGACAGATGTAGGAAAGTGCAGGGAGTTTATTAAAGCAAAAATACACACCTGAGATGGAAATGTGGATGAGCTCAGATTGAGTTGCCCAGAGGAAGTCCAGGTCAGGGCTTTTTATCCCTCCCTGGGGCAGGACTTGGGGATGTAGTGTGGACTTGGCTCGTCCTATGTCTTCCCAGTAAGTGGGACCCTCAGTTTCCCACTCTTTTGTCCTTATTTGGTTTCTCCGGAACTGTCATGGTGTCATGAGGGGAGTCGCAGTAACTACAACATAAGTGAGATTATAATGATATTATAACTAGCTAAAGGTCAGGTCCTGGTCAGGGATGCAGGCTCTGCTGGATGAAACAGGTTGTTGTTTTTCTCTAACTGGAGGTGCCGGATATAGTTTATTGTGAAACTGAATCTAGGAAGTTGCCTTACATGGTCTCTTGGAGGGGGAGGTCGGTTCCCTAGGCTCTATGGCTGGCTGCAGCCACACATCTGAGACCTGTGTCCTTGACTCGTGGGATCAGCAGGGATTCCCACCTTATTCTGGTGCGGTGGGGTAGGGAATAATTAGGCCTCATGTCTGGGGAACATTCCGGTGCTGAGGGAGTGAGTGTTATCCTGGAGAACAGTGGTTCATGTGTTTCTCTTTAGATAGGTGGTTCTATGTTCCTGTCTCGTCTGGTCAAACACTTCTGAGACTTACTACTGCTCTCTAAGTCTGGGCAGTTACTGCTAATGACATAGCATGCCACTCAGTGCAGATCACATCTTTATGCTTGTCTGACTATGCCATGAATAACTTAGAATAGTTAAATGTGTCATGGGTTTGAGACTTGAGGTCTCTGCCTAACCATGGGACTGCTGGGGCACAAGCATATTCAATGTCCCTAAGAAACTCCTTAGAGATGAAGGTGCTTCTACCTCCAGATCTTCACCAGAACACAGACTCCTTAACTTGACAGGTAAAAGATGATCACTATAAACTTGGTTTCTGACCAGTAAAATAATGTACTGTATTTGGAAGCCATTTTTTCCCTTTTCTGAACTACCTGTTGATGCATTTAATTTCTCCAATTGGCAATCTCTCTCCCTCTCTCCCTCTCTCCCTCTCTCCCTCTCTCCCTCTCTCCCTCTCTCCCTCTCTCCCTCTCTCCCTCTCTCCCTCTCTCCCTCTCTCCCTCTCTCCCTCTCTCCCTCTCTCTCTCTTAACAAGCAAACAAGCAAAATGGGTTTACTTGGGAATAGCAGAGGAATTGCAATTTGGGACATGCAAGCTATAGCAGACTCACAAGCAAGCCATTCCTAACTGGTATTCTTGTTTCATTTGGTGGGAGGTCTCTGAATCTTATAGATATCCCGTCACTTTTCTAAGTGCTGCTGATGTTTTCTAGTCACCAGGCTAATTTCGATGTTCAAGAACTCGCCAATAAAGAACAAACTTAAGTATTTTTTTTTTTTTAGGTTTTCCAGGCTGTTTATTTTTATTTTATTTTTAATTCTTTTATTGTGAAATAAACTTTTTTTTAAAAAAAATTTGTTTCAGGTGCAATAGTTATACTTTTTACCCCTTAGTGACAACTCCCCTCCCCCAATTCACCACCCACTCCCCTCCCCATATCATACATATCTATTACAATTCCCTTGACTCCACCCCACACTATACTCCACATCCTGTGACCATATACACATCCAACCACAGTCAGCATACAATATTTTTTTTTTAATTAGTTTCAGGTGTACAACACAGTGCAATAGTTATACATTTTACCCCTCAAAGTGACAAACCCCCCACCCCCAATACACCCCCCACACCTCCCCATATCATATATATCTATTACTCTTCCTCTGACTCTCTTCCACAGTATAATCCACATCCCGTGACTATCTATATATATTCAATTACAGTAGGTATACCACCTCCACTTTAGTAAAACAGTGCAGTGATCAAACCTCTACTCCATCCATGAAATGGTCTCCCTAACAAGACCTATGATCATCTGACATTCCACAGAATATTTACAACATTATTAATTATATTCCCCAAACTGTTTTTCCTATCCCAGTAGCAATATTGTAGTTGCCTATTTTTGCTGTCTAATCCCTTCCCCTTCTCCCTCATCCCCATTCCTCTCCAAATTAGCAACCCTGATTTTTCCTCTATATCTATGAGACAGTTTCTGTTTACTTTGCTCATTCATACAGTTTTTCATATTCCACATATGAGTGAGATCATATGGTATTTGTCCTTCTCTGACTGACTTATTTCACTCAACATTATAGTCTCTAGGTCCATCCATATCATTGCAAATGGCACGATTTCATTCTTCTTTATAGCGGAGTAATACTCCATTGTATAAATATACCACAGTTTCTTAATCCAGTCATCTACTGACGGGCATTTTGGTTGTTTCCAAGTCTTAGCTATTGTAAATTGTGCTGCTATGAACATCGGGGTGCATAACTTTTTTTGAATAAGTGTCTTGGTTTTTTCAGGATAAATACCTAGGAGTGGAATTGCTGGGTCAAAAGGTAGCTCTATTTCCAGTTCTTTGAGATACCTCCATACTGACTTCCATAGTGGCTGCACCAATCTGCAGTCCCACCAACAGTGCAGCAGGGTCCCCTTTTCCCCACAGCCCCGCCAGCACTTGTTGTTTGTTGATTTGTTGATGATAGCCATTCTGACTGGAGTGAGGTGGTATCTCATGGTGGTTTTTATTTGCATTTCCCTAACGACCAGTGAGGTTGAACTAGCATACAATATTATACATCAGTCCCAGGTGTACAGTGCAGTGATCAAGTCTCCACTCCATACATGAAGTGGTCTCCCCAATAAGACATGTGACCATCTGAAACCCCACAAAATATTTACAACATTAATTATATTCCCCGAACTGTGTTTCATCTCCCTGTGGCAATATTGCAGTTACCCATTTATGCTGTCTAATCCCTTCCCCTTCTCCTTCATCCCTACCCCCCTCCCACCTAGCAACCATCAGTTTCTCCTCTATATCTATGAGTCTGTTTCTGTTTACTTCGTTCATTTTTCAGATTCCACATATAAGTGAGATCATATGGTATTTGTCTTTCTCCAACTGACTTATTTCACTTAATATAATAGTCTCTAGGTCCATCCATATCGTTGCAAATGGTACGATTTCATTCTTCTTTACAGCAGAGTAATACTCCACTGTGTAGATGTACCACAGTTTCTTAATCCAGTCATCTTCTGATGGGCATTTCGGTTGTTTCCAAGTCTTGGCTATTGTAAATAGTGCTGCAATAAACATAGGGGTGCATATATGTTTTTCAAATTAGCATCTTGGATTCCTCTGGGTAGGTACCCAAGAGTGGAATTGCTGGGTCATACAGTAGTTCCATTTCCAGTTTTTTGAGATACCTCAAACCTAAGTATTCTTGTTCCATCCTTTTCTATTCTCATCTCGTTATAACATGTGGTTTTGGTGTTAATCATTTCTTATCCTCAAGGTCAAACATGATCACTTTTTTCTATTAGCTTTAACACTTTTACATGGCAACTTCAAACACATACCTAAGTAGAATATTCTGCTAGCTTTCGAAGTTCTGCTTCTCAGAGAGCTGTTGCTGCAGGCACTACTCCTCTCGGACCATCGTCGATGCTGCCGTCAAGTGCTGGGCTTCTCGTCTCCTGGCATCTATCAGAGGCTGGTGGTATACATCAACACTCTCATAGACTTTCCAGAATTCTCGACTGTCTCAAGCATATCGAATCCGTGCTTCCATGGCTGATCTGAAATGCCATCTTTGGGCTACATATTTTCTTGCTTCTGTCTCTGAACTTTAAGAACTTAGGGGGTGTCCAAAGGCTATAAGAATTATGGGCTTTTGTAAGAAGTATTAATCAGTCTGGTGAGTAGGACTTAAATTAGAGGTGTATTCCATCTGTAGTGAGGGATGCATACATCTGACTTTTCAAAAAGCTCAGTTTTGGAGATTATCCTTTGCTGTGTCCAAAGACCTAAAAATGAGTGCTCATTCTGTCAAAAAAAAAAAAGTTATGGCCTAATTTATTCAATCTCTATGAACGTGGTAGGCTACTATTACTGTCTCTGATTTGCTGACAGATGGGAGGGAAAGGTGACATGGAACTGAATCTATTATTTCAAGCTATTGATGCCATAGCATCACACAAAACATCCAGTCTCATGGAGAAAGTCTGATCTGTTGGCTTTTTCGAGATGTTACATTGACTTTCAGTCACTAAGTACATCTTTTTATGCAGCTCTTAACTCCTACCGCTTGAACTGCCAGTTCTCAAGTGAGCTAATCTTGTCAGTAACCAGCAGTAGCGAACTTTGGGAATTTACACCTAAGTTTAAAATACAGTTGCTCTAGTGAATAAGGCTGCAGGGGCTGTGATGGGGCAGCCCCTCCCATGGCTGGCTGTAAAAACATTCACATCTGGTCTCTTCACAGCCTGTTTCATGACCGAATCATCTCTTCACTTTGGAAATGCTTCATGGTAAGAGGCTTATGAAAGCCACAAGAGACCACTCAATAGACAATGAAGGTAGTCAAATCAGCTAAGTATACTGAGGTTTGAGCTCACAGCTCCCTCCAGCCTGAATTAGCTGTTGTCCAGTATCTGTTCCTTGTTGGTTAAATCCAAAGTAAGACCATTTGAACTTGTATAGGGTCACAATTTCAAATGCAATATCCTGCTTGCCAGGGGTTGAGTGAAATCTTAGACTACCTTTTAGAGGTGAAAATTAGATAACATATATTAATAGTAATGAAATACACTGCTAATAGCATAAAGCAAGTCAGAAGTTGTATTATGGTGTTTTTCCTCTTAAAATAGAGGTCAGCTAACCTTTTCTATAAAGGTCTGGATAGTAAATATCTTAGGTTTTGTGGGCTAAGAAGCAAAACTGAGGACATAAGGGAGGTGTTAATGACAAGAGAACTTCACAAGATGTATTCATAAAATTAAAAATATAACAGTATAACTTGTCATATGGGTTTATTAATGAAAAAAATAGAACTTGTTTTTTTGAGAACCACTTGAGGTTCAAAGGTAGTGTTCCCTGTCAAAATTGATCACAAAAGTTGAGTTGTCCATGCTGACCTAGAACGAAATTTTTGTTTTGTTTTAGAAAATCTTCAGGTAGAAGGGTGCTGTCAAATACTGATAATCTTGTTAGTAGACCTGTATTACAAGATTATACTTGATTCGCTTTAATTTTTATCAATAAAAGCATCAGCTGAGCTCTTATTTTAGGAGTAGAGTTCAGGTATGGTTGGTAGACAGGCAGTAAAGATAGGAATAGGGACAGAAATAGAGGGCATACATACACCATTGAAGGACCCAAATGGACTGACACAGGCAATCTGCAAACACCACTTCACTCATTACATTGACTATAATAAAGACATGATAATGGTTGGTGAAGAGGATATAGAGAAGTTGAAACCATCATACACTACTGGTGAGAATATAAAGAGGTGCAGCTGCTGTTAAATAGTTCGGCAGTTTCTCAAAACGTTAGAGTGCTGTATGACCAGGAAGCATCTGTGAGTCTCTGAACATGCAGGCGAGGTAACTGGATAGCTCCTACACCCTAAAGAGTAGCAAAACCACAACTGCCCTGGCAACAGAGCAAATATTGGGGCTGCTAGGATGTAGAAGAGCAGTCTTCTGTTATTGGACCTGGCCTCCAAGTGAGTCCTGAAGGATATTTTGGACATCTCAGGTGCCTCTACCTCCAATCTTCCAGTTTGCTCCAGTCACTGACTGAATTCAAAAACCAACCTAGGAGTGGCCTGGGGATGGCAGCGGGAGGTAGCGACCTGCTGGCTGGCGACGTGGAGGAGGATGCCTCGCAGCTCATCTTTCCCAAAGAGCTTGAAATAGCTGAGACCCTTCTAAATTCAGAAGTTCATATGCTTCTGGAGCATTGAAAGCAACAAAATGAGAGTGCTGAGGATGAACAGGGACTTTCGGAGGTCTTCATGAAAACTTTAAACTATACAGCCCATTTTAGTCACTTCAAAAACAGAGACTATCGCCAGTGTCCGCAGCTTGTTGCTTCAGAAGAAGCTTCATAAGTTTGAGTTGGCCTGTTTGGCAACCTTTGTCCAGAGACTATGGAGGAGTTCAAGGCTCTGATCCCAAGCCTGGAGGGACGGTTTGAAGATGAGGGGCTACAGCAGATTCTTGATGATATCCAGACCAAGCGCAGCTTTCAATATTAATCTCCAGGCATCACTGCTGCCAAGGGAACCACATCCCCAGCACAGAGCCACTGTTACCCAGGATTGGGGCTGACCTGCACAAAAATTCTACCATTACAGAAGACACTTGGGATTCTTAAGCCACACCGCTGACTACCTCCTACCATGGTTTTGGGCCCGTGTTATTTTTGATTCCTAATATTTCATGTGTTGATTTCAGTGTTTATAGTTTTTGAAACTATACTAGAACATATAAAACTGGTATAAGAAACCAGTTTTCTTTAAATGGAAAACTAAAACCAGACCTGTATCATGGTTTGAAACTCTTCCTTACCCACCCACCCCTCACACCTCTGAGTCGAACTGTTGTTCTCAGTCTAGTTGTGGAGGACCCAGCTCAGTGGCCCATGTTGGTACCATGAGCGTTGCGCTCTACCCGGCTGAAGCAGTCGGTTGCCAACCATCCATGGCAGCCAAACTCCAGGTCAAGCTGTTGTTCACAGTCTTAGCTATAGAGGGCACAGCTTACTGGTGCAGCTTACTGGCCCATATGGGAATTGAACCATCAGCCTTGATGTTCGGAGCTTGCACTCTAACCAAATGAGCTATTCTGCTGCCCCTGAAATTCTTTAAAAGGCAATGATAGTGTGAATAACTGAGAGAGCCTCGGCATCATGTGCTTAACCCAGGAGACAGAAGCAACTCACCATGGAGTGCAGTCACAGCTGAGGGTAACTGCTAAATATTGGGGGGCCCATGGGCTTTGGTAGAAAGGATTTTCTCCTGTTTTCTTGGACTGTCACAGAAGGTAGATTTGGAGTAAGTGCTCCTAAAATACTTATTCTGTCACTCCCTGGTTAAAATTTTTTCCTTCATAGGCCAGATGTGAAGGTGTGAACACACCAAAGTCTCCCACCCCAACCTCTGGCAGCAGGTATTCTGTGGTGGAGGTGATTTGGAAGAAGGGAGCCTGCCCCTTCCCAAGTTACTGCAGTGAAGTCACTCGAGCTGAGGCGAGTTCGGGGAAACATATTAACCAATGAACTTTCTAGCTTTGTTTTTTTCTGAAGGGAAGTATGCCTGTTTTCTTTACAATTAGGGAATTTTTCTTTGGAGCTCTTGTTGGCTGCAAATGAATCCATGATCCGCAGAAAATGTTGAGAGAAGAACAAAGTTGGCTTTAAAAATCAAGATAGTTTTGGGCCGGCCGAGTGGCACATTGGTTAAGAGCTGGTTTGGGAATGCCAGCGGCCCCGGTTCGGATCCCACATATGAGGGCCAGTGACACTGCCCTCTACAGCTAACAACAGCTCCACCTAGAGCTGGGCTGTGCGAGCCCCGGCGACGATGTAGGCTGCAGCCTCTGCTGCAGTGGGCTGCCATAGGCTATAGTGAGTGGCCGGCAGCCTGGGTGAGCTGCCAATAGCAGCGGTGAGCGACCATCCAGAGGCCGGCGACCCATCTGCGTCATCCAGGAGGAGCGCAATGACGATACCAACATGGGCCAGTGAAGCAACATCCTCCACAACTAGACTGAAGAACAAAAAGACAGCAACTTGTCTGTTCCCCTTTCTTGATTCCCCTACGATGTTCCCCTCCCCCAATTCCCCAATTTTTTAAAAAAAAAAATCTTAAAAAAAAAAAATAACCAAGATAGTTTTATGTCAGCTGCTGGCTAAGGCAAAAATAAAATATTCTTATTTTTACAAAAAAAAAAACAACCCAAAAAAAACAACCTAATGCCATTTGACGGTATGAAGGTGGGAGGGATGGTGGATAGGTGGTGGTGCTTGGCAGTGTAACTAAGATACTAAAGGAGAAAGAAGCATAAAATGAAGCTAAAAGGCAGATAGGAACAAGGTCAGAGTATGTAGTAAGTATGGTAGATCCACCTCCTTCCTGACCATTCCACCTTCTTCCTATATTGCAGAAAAATGGAAAACTTATTTCCCAGACTTCTTTATTTTTCCACAAGACTCTAGATGCAATCAGATTCTGCCAATTAGATGCACTTGAGGCTGTCTTCCTTTGTCAAACCAAGATCTGAGGATACTTCGTTTGCAGAGGTGTTCTAGTACCTGGCACTGGCTTTGTAGGTATCAAGGAAGTTGGGCAGTGGTTTCCTAGTTCCTCACCTTTTAGGTCATGGCAAAAGTATCAGCTTCCCTGGTGGACAAGTTTTATGGTGTTATTTTGGCAACCAGTACTACTCGCACCTAAACAAGCCTAAGTTATTAATTATTCATTACATTTAGAGTTCACATTTTACCATTTACATTGTAGTTCCTTCTAGTTTTTATGGAAAATAGGATCCAAATAAGATCTGACAATTAAGTTCACAAACTTGTTGCAATGATGTTGCTAACCTTTTTTGATATCAAAGGGATTATTCATTATAGATTTGTACTAACTGGACAAACAGTTAGCCAAGTTTACTATTTGGAAGTGCTGCAAAGTCTACATGAAAAAGTTAGGCGACCTGAACTTTTCGCCAACAATTCATGGCTCTTGCATCACAACAATGCACCACCTCACACAGCACTGTCTGTGAGGGAGTTTTTAGCCAGTGAACAAATGACTGCATTGGAACACCCTCCCTACTCACCTGATCCGGCCCCCAATGACTTCTTTCTTTACACAAAGATAAAGGAAATATTGAAAGGAAGACATTTTGATGATATTCAGAACATCAAGGGTAATACGATGACAGCTCTGATGGTCATTCCAGAAAAGTTCCAAAATCGCACTTGTGTCAGGGCATAGCTTCCCAAGGGGAGTGCTTTGAAGGTGACCATCATGATATTCAGCAATAGGGTATGGAGCACTTTTTCTAGGATGAGTTCTTGAACTTAATTGTCAAAACTCATACTTGTGGTAAAGACTGCTAGTGCTTTTAGCATGTGAGTTCCCTCCTGGGCACCAAGCTTGACTATCTTCTAGCCTCCCTTACAACTAGATATGGTCACTAGCCGAGTTCTGACCAGTAGAACATGACCAGAAATGTGTAAGTCTAGCCCATAATTTTGCCATGATTTTTCCCTCTATCCACCAGTTTAATGGAAAAGACTCTGAGGAGGGTTAGCCACAATGTAGAAGGAACCCCAGTTCCCAAACAGGTATAAGGGAAGTCCGACCAGGACACCCACATTGAATAGTGTTGTGTTTGATGATAAACACTTAAAGTCTAACAAAGCTAACACCTGTATGACTACCACCAGAGTAAAAACAGAACAGTCTGCATCTTGGACTTCCTTCTAGATCCTGCCTCCTTCATCCTCCATGGGTAACACTTAGCCTGACTCTTAAGGAAACTACTTCCTTACTTCTCTGTAGCTTGTTAAATCAGTATGCATTGAACCATAGTGTTGACATACAAAACATCTAAACCTGTAGAGAACATTTGAGTTGATTTGAGCCAACTTAATGACAATTGTCAGGAAGCAAAATTTCAATGAACTGAGAAAATTCTCTAGAGAATGGCAGTTTTGCAGCTTATTTTATACATTAGAATCAAAGGAGATGTAAGGAGGATTACATGAAATCCATTGGTTAAGGGGTGGGAGAAAGGAAAGTGAGGAAATTTCTAGTACTGGATAAAAAGTAAAAGAAAAAGACACTTCTTTCATATTGGTGTGTACAGGATAGTACATATTTATAGTACATACAGATGGTATGGGGGGAACAAGATAACAATGAGGGGTTCTGTGGTCTCATGCCCTGAGGTATCTGGAAACATTGACATTTCAAAGGTATGTTATCTTAGATGCAAAAAAACAATAGACAGGCTTAAGGTAAAGATTGACCTTTGTTAAAGAAGCTACAGGCCCAGGACATGACTCCCACCACAACCCGCTTCTAGTTGGGAATTTTTATGTTCAGACCCTTCTAGTGGTAACTTTCAGTCTCTTGAGTTTGTAGGACCCGCTATGCAGGCCTCTCCTGAGCTTGTCAGGGTTAGCATGTGGCCCTTTTTCATCTGCTGTAGCTTAGTTTTACTTTGGAAATGGCTGCTGTGAGAATCCTTGAATGTATGGATAACATACATGCAGAAACGTGCACAAATCAAGTACACAGCTGGATGAACTTCCAAAGTAAACATTCATGTAACTGGCATTCAGAACAAAAAAAACCCAAAAAACCATGGCCAACATTCCCAGAGGTCCCCCTAAGACCCCTTCTGAGAGGTGGTGACTACCACGAATAGTATCCTGACTCCTGTGGGTGTACATTAGTCTTGCCTATTTCTTGTAATATCTTATGCCCTGGTGTCTTAGGGGAATACCCTCATTTCACAGAATTACTATTTATGGCGCTCTCATGTGCTAGGTGTTAACTAGCATCTCAATGCATATTATATGCTAGAGAGAATACTAAGCAGCTCAAATGTCTACCTGCCTATTCTCGCCCTCCTGAAGGTGGGTACTACAGCTAATTCACACATGAAAACTGAGGCGGAGAACTGTTGTAGACACGTTTTAAAGATCAGCTGAGTTAACACATCCCAGGGACACTGAACATATGCATATGTATCACTTTTACAGTTAAAGAAACTTAAGCGCAAAAGTTACTTACCCAAGGTCACTCCCTTCTCCCCAAGTCAAGCGCGAACCCCCTTGGCCCCAATGCCTGCCGGTCCTTGTGACAGTCATGGTGCTGCTACCTCTAACATAGGAATCTGAAACTTTCTGGTTGTTTTCCATAGAGCTGTGCTATTTTTACGTACACATTCTGTGGAGGAAAGTTCCTACTCATGAAATGACGGAAAATCTGCCATAAAAAAATGCAAGTCAGCCAGGTGTTTTCCTGGCTACTCAGGACTACACTTAGGAATTAGGTATAAAACTAAAGGATCCTGTTCACTGGCTTTGTTCTGCTCTGGATTGAGAATTGACATGTAAGGAAAATGATACCCTAACGATGCTAGTTTAGATTAAAAAAATAGTATCTTAATTCATGAAATGCTTATAGAGCTTTTATTTCATATGCCTTAAGCACTGAAAACATAACTGCTCCCTTCTGTTTCGCTTTGGATAAAGCTCCCCCGTCTTGACCCTTGCCAGTTTTCAGAACTTTTGAATCGTTTGGAAACCTAGAAAATACTATTGTAGTTTGGAAATTAAAAAGAGTGACTATCATGGGTCCACATATTTGTCCCCCTCCTTCCTTTTCCTTAAAATCCAAACTATAAGCCAGTTGAGAGAACACCTGGGGTAGAATACTTTCTGAGCAGGAAAACTAAAGAAGGTAGCTCCAACTCTTTCAATTCCTTGGTGATGCTCAGCGGGAGATCTTTTCACTTAAGAGCTACTGCACTTGCCGCTACCTCAGAGGAGAGTTAAGATGTGGGCTGTGCAGCCAGCTTGATGCCTGGAGTAAACGGCTAAGTGCAGCTGGAAGAATGTTTTTCATTTAGTGTCTTCTATATACCAGCTCACAAAGCGGTGTTCGCCACTGGGAACTTGAAGTTGAGAGCTCAGAGGAAGCGCCAGCTGTCATCTGCCTGTAGCTGGCAGAGTGGAGGGCAGTGCTGAGGGTGAGAACCAGGAGGCAATGGGCCCTGGAGTTCCTTGAGATTTGTTCTTCAATGTTCACTTGAGCCAAGAAAGTACCCTGGTCATCTTCTTGTGGTGTCCTGTGCTTGTTGGAAGCTTTTCATCACGTTTCTATATTCTGAATGTGTTCAAGGAACAACCTCTTGCCATCCCAGTAAGGGTATGGTAGGCTACAGACAGATAATGGATATTTCTCTTCCCCTGATTCCTTGGGTTTGTCCAGTGAGAAATCACAGGTGATCACTAATTCTGCATTTTCAGGGTATAAGGTTACCTGATAAAAGGCAGGATTCTCTCTATGAGACATGCTCATACTAAAACATTCTCTTTTGTTTATCTTAAACTCAAATGTCAGCCTTCTTTCCTTCCAAGTCTAGCAACTTGAGTAGAGAGACTTCCCCATGTTACTAGTCACCACCTGACCCTTAGGCTCCTGTGTGGCACTGGGAATGACAGAAGGTGGCTGCCTGGGCCTCCCATACCCCTACAATCCCTGCCATGAGGGTAAGTGACATTGTTTAGGCTCAAGTAGGTATGACAATGGTACCCACCCCTTTGGTGGGAATGGCTCCCTTAGCTTGCTTCTTGAACTTGTAGAAATGTGCTTTTTTTTTGAGGGCAGTGTCACTGGCCCTCACATGTGGGATCTGAACCTGGGCCACTGGCTTCCCAAGCCAGTGCCCAACCACCGTGCCACTCGGCCGGCCCTCTTTTTTTTTTTTTTTTCCATAAGTATATCTAGATCTTGGCAAGAACAGCTTGACTAAAGAAATCATGTTTGTAGAGTCTTTTAGACGTCCAACTTCATGCCATGGATGCTCAGTGTAAGTTGCTACCACAAGCCTGTGGAATACCTGATATACAAGGTTGGCTGGAGGCCAGGGACATGAGGGTGTCTGTAGGCTTGGGCATTCTTCCAGTTGTACCCTCTGCTGAGGACTTGGAGCTTTGCTTCTCCAGTGGATTGTCTAACTTGCCCCCAAGCTAAGCCACTTGGTAAAGCTGATGTACTTGGCTAACTCTATGCTTGGCCTACTGGGATCTTCAGGTCCTGCTGTGACAGATTTGGGGTTCTTGGTGGGGTATCTATCCTGACTCTCCTGGAGTCCTGCTCCTTTTTGTCTGAGCCCCTCATGATCAGGCAGAGAAGTTCAACTGATATGAAGAAAACATAGGTCATCCCTATCTTCTATCTTTGAATTTTATATAAACCTCATAGGATTTAACTCTTTTCCAATACTTGAGGCTTTATCTATGGTACAAATAGCAGTACTAGTTCATGTCTGCTACTATAGACTATTCCTCTAGCCACAGGGTCTCTATTTTCAGGGTGTAGTTTTGGAATCTTGCTCTTAGTTCTGTTTTTTAGTTTCAGAAATTTTAGAAAGCCAATAGAAGAAAAGAACACAAATAATTGTTTCTGTGTTATACCTTCAAGCTTAGTCCTAGGCCTACCCACGTACATGCCTTATCTTAGATTAGCTCTGATTATTGGTAGTTGGTTTGCCTATTGGCCAAGTGAATCACAGAGTTCCAGTCGCTACTTCTCCCATTTACAACGGTCTTGGCAGCGTTGGTGGAATTGGTAGTGTTGCCCTTGGTATTATTTTTGATCATTATTCCCGACTAGATGGGTGGCCTGGGAGCTAACCGGCTGTGGGTTTCCCTTGTACGGAGCAATGCTGGGATTTGGTTCTTCAAGAATGTCTGGGGCCGGCCAAGTGGCGTGGTGGTTAAGCACTGGCTTGGGAAGCCAGCGGCCCCAGTTCGGTCCCACATGTGAGGGCCAATGACACTGCCCTCAAAAAAAAAATGTCTGGCTGAGGCTGGTTGTTTGGGGGGTGGGGTGGGGGGGTCCAGCACAGTAAGCCTCGAGATGAGCATGCAGCTTGAGCCTGTGATCTGGAGGGGAGACTGTTCCATGACATGACTGCTGCTGGACCCTTGAGCTAGATCCAGACCAGAACAGAGATTACTTTCCATAAATCCCCTCAGAGACTGTCTGAGCCATACCTCCCTTGTGCCCCAAGGCATGCTGGTTCCTAAAACAGGCCATTGCCTTGCCCCTGGTAAGCATGTAAGGTGTTTTCTCATCTGGGTGGGTCACACCCCAGTACCTCTACCCATCTTGCCTTGTTCTATATATAATTATTTAGCACCTGCCATGTGGTGTGGAGACATGCATGTTAGGTCAGCTCCCTTAATAAACTCTTGATATGATGCTGGAGTTGTCAGACTCCCCAGTCTCTTGGCCCAGGAAGTTTTATGTAACAGTTGGTGAGCCAGACAGGAGGCAGAAGAAATGGGCCTTGGTGAGTTCTAAAAAAGTAAGAAGGGATCAACTAAAAGGGGCAAAAAGTTGTAGAAGGCTTGTGGAAAAGGAATCTCTTCTGAAAGAAAGTTTAGTGTGAGATCAGATACACCCTGAGAGAACAGTAAGAACTTTCCTTCTGATCAAGGGTGGATCGATATGTCCCACCCTCCAGCTCCTGCCATGGCTCAGACTCTGATGTTGATTGAATGGCATGCCTATTTACAGTAGAGGAATATTCTATCAAATAATCCTCTGTCTTGAGAGATTGTCTACATTAGAATGTCCAAACCTGTAGAAAAGAGTTTATTTGAGCCAAAGAGAAGATATGCCTGGAAGCAAGATCTCAACAGACTGAGAAAATGCTCCCAAGAATGACAGTTTTACAATTCCTTTTATACATTTGGAATTAAAGAGGGGACAGTATAAGGAAGATCACATGAAGGTGGGAGAAAGCAAGGCAGGGAAATGTCTGTGATTGGATTACATGATGTTTAAAATTATGTGCTCCCTAGAGGGTTACACATCCAAAGGGTCTGAAAAGGGAGGATTACTCTGGCCTTTCAAAGGTGTGTTAAACTATTGGGTTGTCGGGAAAGTCATCATGACTTTCCCAACAACCCAATAGATAGACAAAAATAATGGAAAGGGCTTGCTTAAGGCAAAGATAAACTTTTCACTAGGAAAGTTAGAGGCCTGAGGTGTGACTACCCATCACGACCTGCCCAGTTAGAAATTTGTAATCAGATTACCCTGTGAGGTTACTTTCAGTCAATGAGCTTTGTCAGTTTATTATGGAGCCCTTTTCATTCACAATTCCCCTTTTAGTCATAAATCAATCTGAAGGATGCATCGATGGACCAATCTGTTGGTCAGATTGTGTGGTCTCACAGTGCTAGGAAGGCTCATTTCTAGGAAGTCTCAATATTGAAATCATGCTGAAACGGTGGACCATTGGGGATGAGGCAATACTGTGACCATGGGATATAAGTCAAGTTAGAATTTTCCCCAAAGGGAAGGCCAGGTAAATGATAGGCAGTCAGATTTTATAGCCTTTATTGGGAAAAACACTAGATCACCTCTATCCTGTGAATAATCATCATCTGAGTTTCTCTGTCTCTCTCTCTGTCTCTCTCTCTGTGTCTCTCTCTGTGTCTCTCTCTGTGTCTCTCTCTGTCTCTCTCTCTCTCTCTCTCTCTCTCTCTCTCTCTCTCTCTCTCTCTCTCTCTCTCTCTCTCTCTCTCTCTCTCTCTCTCTCTCTCTCTCTCTCTCTTTGTGTTTTTCCAGCAAGTATAACCTTTACATAAGCCATAAAAAGTATCAAAAGTTACCTTATACATCTTCAGTAATCATTGAGAGTTAGGCTATATAGAAAAACCCAAAGAACAAGTATAACTAATATTATAACTAATATCACTAGCAGACAGGTAAAGACAATCAAACAATTGGTTTCTGAGTTCCACATCAACCTGTTGGTATACAGGACTTGTCGATGTCTTGGGATAGCTGTCTACCTCTGATGTCAGGGGCTACTCATCCTTGAGGGTCCTTTTGTGTCCGTTGTAGACAGAGGCAAGCGTTAGAGATGGGGTAGATGTCCATTCATGGTTCTGCACTTTTTTAGATGAGAAATGTGAATCCATGAGTTTATCCCTTTAAGCTGCACATGGGTTAGTTAGTAATACCTGATAAGATCTCTTTCAATGAAGTTGGAGTTTTTTTATTTGGTGTCCCTTCCAACAGACAAAATCTCTTGGTTGTAACCTGTGGTCTTTGAAGTCTTTGTCTCCCAGGAGCACACTATCAAATGAATCAGTTACTAATTTACCTATTTCTTTAAGTTGGTCAATAAGTCCTTGACAATAAAGCAGGGTGTCTCCTTTTAGTAATTGGTTCATATGCCCCTTCATCCAGATACATAGGGTAATCAGTGACTGTTTCGTAAGAAGAAAGCTCAGGTTAAGGAGCACTATAGGGAGAGCTTCTCGCCAAGGGAGATTAAAAGCTTCTGAAATTTTAGCTAGTTGAACTTTAATTGTATACCATTGGTACGTCCCATCAAGCCAGAGGACTAGGGGTTATAAGCACAATGAAAACGCTGTAGAATAGGCCAAATGTTACAAATGGATTCCATCATTTGCCCAGTGAAGTGAGTCCCTTAGTCACTATGTAACTCAGAGGGAATTCCCCAATTGGGAATTACACTTTCCAATAAAAATTTACTTACTGTTAAGGCTGTTATTCTCCTTCAAGGAAATGCCTCAACCTGATGAGAGAACATACAAATCATAGCGAACAAACATTTGTATCCTTGAGATGGTGGCATTTGGATAAAATCCAATTGCCATAACTCCAGTGGACTTAAAGGGAGTTGGAAATGTCCTTGGGATCCATGGAGTGATTTTCCAGGGTTATATTTTGGATAAATAGAATATCTGCTATACACTTGATGTGCTACATTTGGGAGAAGATTTCCAATAATATTGTTTACTCCATGAGATCATCTTTTTAGGACCTCAGTGTGTTATTAATAATTCATGTACATGTTGATGTATAGCCCTTATAAGTAAGATTGGTTTCCCACTGGGTCCAAGTCATATCTGTTTGGGTAAAAGATATCCCCTTTTTTGTTGCCATATTTTTTTTCTTCTGTAGCTGTCTTTTGGAACTGCAAAAGAGAGTCTTTTATTCATTTAGCAGGGAACAAAGAACATTCTCGGATCTGGATAACTGGATTGCTTAGTACTGCTTATTTAAATGCAGCATCAGCTAAATCATTTCCTTTTGCTTCCATGGTGGTACCTTTAGAATGTCCTGAAATTTTGATAATTGCTAATTGTCTCAGTTACTGTATGTCATCTAATAATTCTGCACTGTTTTCCATTCTTTATTGACTGCCCTGAGGAAATTAAGAAGCCTTCTTGTTTCTATAACATTCCAAAGTCATGAGCTAACCAAAGGCATAATGACTATCAGTGTAAATATTGGCTATTTGATCTTTGACCAATGGACAAGCTCGAGTTAGAGTAATTAATTCGGCTTATTCGGCAGAACTTATTTCAGGTAAATAAGAACTTTGAGTTATATCAACCATGGAAGTTATTGTATATCCAGCTCGGTAATATTCCTGTTTGTCTTTGAGATAAGATCCATCTGTGAGCCAAATTAAATCAGTGTTATCAATAGCACTTTCCTATAAATCATTCATAGGAGCAAGAATGTGGTCAGTAAGTAAAGCACCATCATGGGTGTCTTCATCCTGTAAAGAAGGTAGCAAAGTTGCTGGGTTAAGACTGTTACATCAGGCTAAACTAATATCAGACACAGAAAGCAGGAATACTTTGTAAGTAGCCAGTCAGCGGACTGAGAAATGCTGAGTATGGTGAGAATTCAGTCAAGATTCAACAGAAGGAGGAACCCATAAATATTTCATCTGTTTGTTTGTATAACACGGCTGTAGCAGAAATGGCTGTCACACAGAGAGGGTACCCTTTGCTACTGAGTCTAATTGCTGGCTATAATATCTTATAGGTCTATGGTGATCTCTATGTTTCTGAGTTAAAACTCTAAAGCATTTCCTTTATTTTCATGTATGAAAAGGAAGAAAGGAAGTTAGAAATTAGGATGTCCCAAAGTGGGAGCTTTAGATAATTCTTCCTTTAGAGCTTCTATAGCTTGTTTCCCCTTGGGGGTTCTATTGGATTAGATCAGGTCGATCTGATTTTAATAAGGCCTATAGTGGTTGAACCATTAATGAAAAATTTGGAACCCAGTTGTGACAGTATCTGATCAGCCCTAGAAATCCCTTAAGTTGTTTCTTAGATCTGGAAGGAGGAAAGGATAGGATTCCTGAGTCTTTCAGGATTAATTAGGAGCCCGTCTTTAGGTATAAGGTGGCCAAAGTATTTCACATGGGGCAAACAAAATTGAAGCTTATCTTTTGAGACCTTATGTCCTTTTATCACTAGATGTTGTAATAGGTAAACTGAGTCTAGTAATGTCCTAGAGCATAAAAGCAAATCATCCACATAAATGGATTTGAGTGGAATCTCTGGGAAATTTAACATCATTTAAATCAGCCTTTAGTAGCTGAGAGAAATAGGTGGGACTTCCTGTATATCCCTGGAGGCATTACAGTCCAATAAATTGGCGGTCTTCCCAGGTAAAGGTGAAGACATATTGACTGTGTTTTTCTACAGGAATGCTGAAAAAGGCACTACATAAAATTATTACCGAAAAATATTGGCAGTTCACAGGAATGGCGGATAATAGGGTAAATGGATTTGGAACCACAGGATTCCGGGAATAACTATTTTATTTATGACTCTGAGGTCCTGTACCAATCTCCATCCTTTCCCATTGGGTGTCTTTACTGGAAGGATAGGAGAATTCCAGGGGCTCGTACACGGAACTATAAGCCCCTTTTAAAAGTAATCTTGGGGGTTGGCCAAGTGGCACGGTGGTTAAGAGCTGGCTTGGGACGCCAGCAGCCCCGGTTCCGATCTCACATATGAGGGCCAGTGACACTACCCTCAAAAAAAAAAAAAAGGTAATCTTGCACAATGGGCTTAATTCCAGCTAGTGCATCAGGTCTTAAAGGATATTGATGACTACTAGGTCGAGGCAGAATATTGTCAATAGTTATTTTGATAGGAGCAGCTGATTGAATCTTGCCAATATCCACACTGGAAAGAGCCCAGAACTCCATAGGAATGTTCTGCAGCAAAGGTTCAGTCTCAAGATTATTTTCTTCCTGTGGAGTTTCCTTTAAAATTATTTTCTCAGTTGGTTCAGCATCTGATTTAGTTCTAAATACACTTCACCTTCCTGAGAAAAAGATATGCGGGTGTCTCGGGTTTTAAGAAACTCTCACCCTACCAGGTGAATTGGGGTAGATTTGACTAGTAAAAATATATGTTGCCTTGTAACCTTCCCTAGCTGGAAGGGAACAGGTTCTGATTTAAAAGCAAACATTGATTGATTAGCTATCCCTACCATTTGTACAGAAGTTTTACTCTAAGGGAGAAGGCAACTGAACTGGGTAGGGTTAAGAACAGATAAAGTAACCCCAGTATCTGCAAGGACCTCAGTAGCCTCCCTTTGTAAGGTAATTCCAATTTCTCCTAAAGTATTGGTAAGAAGGGGAAATGCCCTTTCATATTCCTTGGAGCAGCCCTATGCGTTCTCAAAATCTCATTTCAGCTTCCTGCAATCCTTCTTAAGATAACCTGACCTTTTTTTTTTTTTTTTTTTTTACAGTAAAAGCAGACTCTCTTTTTCCCTTGTGGAAAAGGCCTTCAGCGGGGTCTGATCTGATCCCTTAGTTGCTGGAGCTGTAAACCCATGATTCTAGTAGCTTTATCTTTTTCTTTCTTTTGAATCATTTTGCATAATCAATTGACCAGAATTGCTAGTGTATCCCGTATGTGTGGTCGGCCCGTTTAATTCAGGGTTACAAACTCCTCATCTAATCATTCCAAAAATGCTGAATGGAGCGGTGGGTCATTTTGCTGATCCTAACACTGTCTGGAGACAAAAGTGAATATTGTTTGAAAGTTTTCTCAAAACGTTCGGAGAAATCAAGTACAGGTTCATGAGGTTTTCATTGACATTAATGACTTTTCATCTATTTTTCTAGGGAAAAAAAATCTTAGGGGTGGCCTTGGGAAGCCCATGGGCAATTCCCTGCATTTTTCCTAGTCTGTTTCTTTTTCTTTTAAAATATCCTCTATAGGAGTTTTCCAGAAACTTTACTTAGCTATTCTGCTGCTTGGCTCTCAGAAACCAATCGGTGTATTAGCTAGAACAGGCCAGAATAGCCAGGACCATATCTTCCAACAATTAAATCGAATTCCTTTGTGAACCCAACAGGGCTTTGGAGAGGATCAGGAAAATCTTCAGGTAGATTCTTTTTTTTTTTGAGGGCAGTGTCACTGGCCCTCATGTGTGGGACCTGAACCGGGGCCGCTGGCTTCCAAAGCCAGTGCTTAACCACCGCGCCACTCGGCCAGCCCCTTCAGGTAGATTCTTTAATTCTGCTTTAGTCCAAGGACAGTAAATTATTTCTGATTCCTCTTGTCCTGAGACTGGCTTTTCTCTAAAGGGAGTGGCCAGAATTTCTGGTTCTTTTAGCCTACACTGGTCTGGCTTTCTATTCTTAGTTTCCACTAGGTCAGTAGAGGGTGGTGGTGGAGGAGGTCTAGGGGAGAGAAAAGGGGGAAGACAAAGGGAGGACGAGTCCGGACAAGGACAAGGGCTCTCAGAAAGCAGTAGGGTGGCTGGAGGAGGGGAGAAAATGGGCCGTTGCCATCGAGCAGTTTTGGAAGACTTCTTTAGTTCAGAGACAGTCTTTAAAAGTTTTCTTATCAACTTCCTGAAGAGAAGAAAGTTTATCTGTGCTCCTTTTAGAGACTTCCATTTTCCAATCAATGTAAGCTCCTCATTAATTCAGTTCAACTTTAGAGCTGGCTTTTTTCAATTAAGCATGCAAAAAAATTAATTTAGAGGTATTTTTAAAAACCCCATTTCAGCCATCTTAAGCTGATATCACTTTTGGTTCAATATTCCTATTTCTGTCGATACTTGCAAAGTTGAGGCTCCGTACGAATTTGTTACCGAGCAACGGCTCGCTGCCCAATGCACAGAGACGCCAATACCATGGCACCAGTTTTTGAGAAAAGAAAAAGCTTTATTGTAAAGTCAACCAGTGAGGAAACAAGGCAAGGCTTAAATCGATCTCCCTGATCCAGGGCTCAAGGTGAGATTGAAGGGTTTCAGTACCAGATCTGCCTGGGCAACAAACCCTTTGCTTCTGACACTCAGGTTTTGGTCATGTCCCAGTCCTTTGCTTCCATGGCAGAGAGAAACTTGGGTTCTAGGTGGAATTTGCAACATGTTCTCTGTGCATGCCTCAGCCGTGTCACTTGGCAGTTTCATTCTGTTGTCTCTGAAGAATAACTCCCTGTCTTGTAGGAAACAGGGTAAGACCAGTTTGAGCTGGTTCTGCATTTACAAATCCCTTTCCCCCTTTTTGTTGTTCATGCCTCAATCTTGGAGGCAAAGGGTGATGACAGCTCTAGATACTTCCTGCTGATAAGGGGACAGAGTAAGTCAGCAAGAGTGCAAGAAAGCATAAGAAAGTAGAATACTAGGACTGTGTGAGCACATATCACAACCAGGAAAGGGAAACATTGTTTCAATCAAAACAATAGCACGTTGAGATGGAGAGCTTAGTATAAAATGATTTTACCCTTGGGTGGAGCTGTCCAAGCCTTCTCTTCATGGCCAGAAAAGATCTCAGTTGTCCTGTTCCTTTTGAAAAGCAATTTAAGATATTAAGGTTTATTAGTTAAGCGTGCACATGTGCTACTCATTAGTTGTGTGCCCAAAGTTTAATTAACGGGAAGTAATTCATAGGCTCCATTTCACTTAGGTTGTAGCTGACCCTCAGGGTTCTGATTTTATCTGAGTGTGAGATCTAATTCCCTGGACTTATGCAGCATAAGGGAAAGTCTGTGGGTCTGTGGGTAATATTAATCAGCCGGAAGTGTATTTATGTACAGCAGGTAAAGTAGCACCTAGAAACTACATATTTTATAGTATCTATGAGTAATTCTTTTATGATATGCTCATTTTTGAGATTATAATATTACTTAGATTTAAGGAAGGGTCTCCCATGTACTGTTTCATAGGGACTCATCACAGCTTGCTTCTAGGAGTTAGTCTTACTCTAAGCAGAACAGCTGAAAAGACCTTATCCCAAGTGAAGGTGGTTTCTTGACATATTCATCTTTTCAGTCTTTCCCACAGACTGAGGCCTCCATGAAGCCTGTACTATGACTTTCCCAAAGATGGCAGAGGCATTTTAAAATCCCTGTGGTAGTACATTCAGCAATATTGTTGTTTCATATCAGTTTCTAGATGGTTCCACTCAAAGGCAAACCATTCCTGGGACTCAGGACTTAGGGGTATGCAGTAAAAGGCATCTTTTAAGTCCAGAACTGTCAAACAGCAAAAGTCTCCAGATCAAGTTGTAAGCAAAATATGAGGGTTTAACTCTACTGGAGTGTCTACAATGTGCCTAATGGCTCCGAAGGAGTTCTCAGCCGCATCATTCCTGGTCCTTATCTGAGAGTTGTGGCATCTGGTGGGAGGTTTTGGAGCAAATCCTTTTGTCTTCTTGCCAAAGAAGGTTGGGGCACTCCCGTTTCCAGAGCCCTTTCTCGTTTATAAAAGGCACATCGTGTGGTCCAGCGGATGAATGGCCTTTTCAGCTGGGTTGTGGGTGTCCTGGGGGTCTTACCCATGGTCACTTGTTCTTCCCTGCAAACATCTTGTTAGGTCTTGGCGGGTCATGGCTGAGGGCTGCAGTCAGCAGTGCAGCTTGTTGTCTCATGTCGTGTTGCTTCTTCCTTTCCTGAATTTAATCTCAGCCGTTAAACACTTTAGAAAGCGATCTCAACCAATTGAGATGTTGGCATCCCCAATTCCCTTCCAGTTTTTGTAGCTTTTTTTTTATTATATCTGGGGCATTCTGGCTGATACAGGTCATATTGACCAATCTCATTGTTCCTGATGAACATTGACATATTGTTGGTAAGCCACAAACACCCTTTCAAAGAAGGTGGATGGGTTCTTCTTTGGCCATTTCTGTACTTCCTGGACCTTATTCAAACTTTGATTTTGGAACCCTTTTGTGAAGTCCCGCTATTAAATATTCCTTATCATGGTTTAACTTTGACTGGTCTCCTGGTTCATTGGGGTCCCATCCTGGTTCTGTTCCAGGGACACCCTGCACCACCAGGGTCCTAATTGGATTGTTTCATTGTAAATCATGGAGCCTCCCCACCTCTTGGTGGGCCTTCTCTAATATCACCCTACATTCCTCCAGAGGGTATTCATGAAGACCTGTTGGCAGCCCAGTTAGGATGATGAGTCTTGGTTGTATGGCCTGCTATTCTTCCAGTTACATAGATCAGAGGTAGGGAAGGGGGGATGCATATATACAGAGCCTCTAGGTTGACCTTGGTCATCTGGACCTGCAGAGACCTGTCTCAAAGGGTATTTCCCTGCCTGAGGTAGAGTAACGCCTGGGCCAAATTGAGTGCTCTGATGGATATGGGGAGGGGACAGTGAGCCTTTCTGACTGTCTGGCAAGGAAGGGTATAGGGCTGGACCTGAGGCCCTAGGGGGATTGCTGGTGGAAGCCTTGGCAACATTCCTTAAATGAGGGGAAGCTGAGGACTTACTGCTGCATTTGTGAGCTCAGCTCTAGGTTCAAGTGAGACTTAGCAGACCCTTGGGCCGTAGGTTGAAAGCTATTGCAGTGTTAGGGGTTGAATTATCTCCCTCCAAAATTCGTATTTTGGAGTCCTACCCCCTTATGTCATTATTGACATAATTTGATTAATATCTGTCGCTTTCATAACTGTTTTCTATTTGTTGCCTTTGTTCTTTGTTCCTATTTTTGTCTTCTACTCTGCTGCCTTCCGTGGTTTTAACTGAGCATTTTATGATTCTATTTTTCTCTTAACACATCAGCTACACTTCTACTTTTTTTAGGGGTTGCCCTAGAGTTTGCAATCCACATTCACAACTAATCTAAGTCCACTTTCAAATAACACTAGACCACTTCGTGAGTAGTGTGAGTGCCTTATAACAAAACACCCCTAACTTTTTCCTCCCATCCCTGTATCATTGCTGTCATTTTACTTATGTATAAGCATACATAATCAAATATAATGTTGTTATCATTTTGAGCAAACTGTTTCCTGTTAGAACAATTAAGAATAAGGAATTTTTATCTTCACTTATTCTGAATTTCTGACTTAGAAGTTCTTTCAAGAGAAGAAAAATACAACATTTCTTGCAAGGCAGATCTACTGGCAACAAATTCAATTTGTATGAGAGTCCCTATTTCTTTACCTCTGAAGGATAAGGATAATGTTGCAGGGTTCAGAGTTCTAGGTTGTTTTTTTTCAACATTTCAAATATTGCATTCTACTCTCTTACATGGTTTCTGAGAAGTGGGATGGAATTCTTACCTTTATTCCCATGTACGTACGTTGTTTCCCTCCCCCCACACCTCGCCCCCTTGCCCCCGCCCCCAACCCACCCCCACCTCCGCCCCCCACCCCCAGCCCGGCTTCTTTCAGGATTTTTTCTTTTTGATTTTCTGTAACTTGAAAATGATAAGAAAAATTTTTTTTTGACGTTTCTTTTGCCTGGTGTTCTCTGAGCTCTGGTTTGGTGTCTTACATCAATTTGGGGACATGTTCAGTCATTATTCTTTCAAATATTTCTCTTCCTCCCGGCATTCCCTTTATATGTGTGGTGCATCTTGCCCCCAGCCCTCAGGTATTTATTCTGTTGTTTTCAGTCTTTGTTCTCTTTGCTTTTTGGTTTTTGAGGATTCTACTGATACATCCTCCAACTCGGAGATGTTTCCCCCAGTCATGTCCAGTCTGCTAATAAGCACATCAAAGGCATTATTCATTGCAGTTAGTGGTTTTTTGTTCTTTTTTAATCTCTAGCGTTTTGTTGTTGTTCTTTCTTAGGATCCCCACCTCTGATTACACTGACCATCTGTTCTTAAATGCTGTGTACTTTATCCATTGGAGCCCTTAGCATATTAATCAGTTTAATTCCCAGTCCGATAATTCCAACACTCCTACAGTCTGGTTCTCATGTCTGCTTTGTCTCTTTAAAATGTGGTTCTTTGCCTTCTAGTATGCCTTGTAAATGATAGCAGTACATGATGTACTGGTGAAAGAAACTGCTATAAATAGGCCTTTGGTAATGTGGTGAGGTGGGGAAGTGTTCTATGGTCTTATAATTACATCTCCAGTCTCCTAGTGAGCTTATGCCTCTGACTGTGAACTTCACAAGTGTTTCTGGGTTTATTTTTCTCCCCGCTTAAGTGGGACTGGATGGTTGGAATGGGCCGGAATTAGCTATATCCCTGCCCCAGGCCGGTTAGGCTCTGAAATACCTGGCAGGTTAAGGCCTACTTAACTAGTTTCCCCTGAGAGCAGGCCCTGTTAAAAACAGTGCTCTGGCGTATTTCACAGTTGTTCTGCTGCCCCTCCTCCTGCCAGAGCCGGAGGGGTTTCTCTGTGATAGTTACAGGGGAACCTGGGCAAGCTCCTGGAGATAAATCTTACAGTGTTATGCCCCCGCCTATGGCTGGGTCCCCTGGAGTGTTTATAACTCTGAGTTTTCAGCACTGAGTGTCCAGAACCTTGCCAATTACAATTCAGGTTTTCCTTCCCCAGCACTGGTTCCTACAGCTGTTTTAACTCTCTAGTCTCTGCTTTGATAAGTTGTGACCCTCTGTATTTGCCTGTCTCCTCTATGGGGCTGAGGGGTGAGGGCTGAGGAGGAAGTGCTTTGTCCTGTGTCATCCTCTCTATGCACAAGAGCCTTTTTTTTTTTTTTTTGAAGATTTTTTCTTTTTTGAATTGGGGAGTTGGGGGAAGGGAACAGCGTTGGGGAATCGGGGAAGGGGAACAGAAGTTGCTGTCTTTTTGTTCTTCAGTCTAGTTGTGGAGGACGTTGCTTCACTGGCCCATGTTGGTATCGTCATTGCGTTCTTCCCGGATGAGGCAGATCGTTTGCCAGCCTCTGGATGATCGCTCGCCATGGCTATTGGCCACTCACGCTGGCTGCTGGCCACACACTGTAGCCTATGGCAGCCCACACCATCGCTGGGGCTTGTGCAGCCCAGCTCCAGGTGGAGCTGTTGTTAGCTGTAGAGGGCAGTGTCACTGGCCCTCATGTGGGATCCCAACCGGGGTCGTTGGCATCCCAAAACCAGCTCTTAACCAATGCACCACTTGGCCAAGAGCCTTTTTTAGTTGTTGTTGTTGTCCAGCTTTTTAATTTGTTAGGACAAGACAGAGTGGCAACATACAAGCTCCTTACATGTAGAACCCAAAACTGAAAGTCAAATATACTCTTCTAAACCCAGCTTTTTTTTTTTTAAAGGTTTTATTGGGGAATTGGGGGAGGGGAACAGCATTGGGGAATCAGGGAAGGGGAACAGACAAGTTGCTGTCTTTTTGTTCTTCAGTCTAGTTGCAGAGGACGTTGCTTCACTGGCCCATGTTGATATCATCATTGCGCTTTTCCCGGGAGAGACAGATCAGTCGCTGGCCTCTGGATGTCGCTCACCTCGGCTATTGGCAGCTCACGCTGGCTGCCAGCCACTCACGCTGGCTGCCGGCCACTCACTGTAGCCTATGGCAGCCCACTGCAGCAGGGGCTGCAGCCTACACCGTCGCCGGGGCTCGCGCAGCCCAGCTCCAGGTGGAGCTGTTGTTAGCTGTAGAGGGCAGTGTCACTGGCCCTCATGTGGGATCCAAACTGGGGCCGCTGGCATCCCAAAACCAGCTCTTAACCAATGCGCCACTCGGCCAGCCCTTAAACCCAGCTTTGAGGGCTTATATGTTTGGCTGGTCTAGTTCTCCTTCCCCATCACTTACCCAAGGAAGGATTGTTTTAGAAGATGGATATTGTAGAGTCTAAAGTTCTCAGAGATTTTATTCTTTAGGCATTGTCCCTGGTGCTAAGAGCTGACATGGAATTACGGCAGTGGGAGGCTGCATACGTGCTCACAGTGACTTGTCGGACAGTCTGGAAAGCATCAGATGGCCTAGAATCTCTGCTTTTCCTCTTGAGCCACTCTGTCCCTCTCCCTTCATCATGAAAGCTTCCAATAGACTTACCTTTACCTGGCATATCTACCTCTTTCCTAGAAGCTTATGTTTTTGAGATATAATTGACAAAATTGTAGAACGTATACAACACAACTTCATGTACACTGTGAACTAGTTACCACAGTGAATTTACCGAACCCACCGCCTCATGTGGCTGCCTTCTTTGGTGAGAACATAATACTACACTGCATACTGGAAACTTGCTGAGAGAGCAGATCTTAAGCTCTGATTCTTTAGCACTGTTTCTCCCCGCCATTCCTCTACCGATTCTGAGGCCTATCCCTCCAGACTCTTCTCTTTAGTCTGCAACACCTTGGGGAACCATACACATCTGTTTCTTCTCCACTTCCTGGGTTTAAGTGGCCCCAGAGATGCTACAAGTTCCTGGTGTTTTTTTCACTTGGACTGGCTTCCAGGCTGCCCATTCCAGGTCCTGTCACCTGTTGCCTCTAACCCATCCAACCCTGCTTAGCTCTGCCTGGGTCTGTCCAGTTGTAGCCCTTCTGGGTTAGGTTGGCATGCTCCCCAAGTTCTCTTTCCTTGTCCTAACCACAGGATCTAGTATTTTGTGAAGTCCTTTATCCATTTATTCTGAAGCCATGTTATCCACAGTTGCTCTTCATTTTCTCTTGCTGTGAATTGTGGGTGTCTCCCAGAACTAGATATGTCAGCATCTCAATGAGATTCATTACCACTAAGCACTATCTGGCATTTTTCCATGTGACCTCAGAAGGACTAAAGTGATGGGGACCTAATGGACAGGTGAGCTCAGGAATATATCTTCTTGCCATTTTCCCCTCTTTCCCCTGAATCTCTCTGAGGTCTATGGGACAGCTCTCGAGCTCTGCTTTAGAACTGGTCTGAAAGCTGTTGCTGTAACAGATCGGTGATAGCTGAGCAGTGGGGCATGCTGTGAGTGGAGTAAAGAATCTCTCTGCCATTGAAGTCCTGAATATACTGGCTGAGTAGAGAGAGTCAAGAAGCCCTATGAGTCCGCTAGGGCATCTCGCTAAGAGGTGAAATGTGAAAGTCCCTTGGCTGTGCTGGTATTGACTCCGGTGTTGACTCAAAGTGCCCTTGAGACACTCATAGGCTTGAGGTCCCCTATCTCTGCGATACCTCACTTTCAGGTGAAAGTCATCTTACATCATCAGAAAGGCAGAAATATGGAAACTCCTGGATGCAGGGCTCTATAAGAAAGGTGTCATATGTATCTAGTTACAAACACCTTCCATCTCTAGGAGAAAGTACAGTTTCAGGCTAGAGACTTCTGGTTGGGAGGTGGGTTGGTTTCCTGGGCCTAGATGGACTGGACAGTCCTGGGGACACAAGCTGTTCCTCAGATCCTTATGTCCCCTACAGAAGACAGCCATCACTTTGCTTTGCTCAAGCTAGGGACCTGCCTAGGTCTAACTGCCTTATATGTCCAGATGTCTTCATCTTCCATCTTGGCTCTCTGAGGTATATGCTGAGAGGTAAAATACAACCAGACATTGGAAACCAGAGGTCTCCACTGAGTTCTTTCCAGTTTTCCGGCTGATCTGTATGGCCTAAAACCTGTTGCCTCTTCCTTCTACCTGGGACCCCTGTCCCTGGGACTTGTGCCATTAACATGGTGCATAGCTTGTCTTCTTGCTCATCACTGCTCTGCTGAGCACAGGTCTGATCCTTCTTCAGTGCGATCTTTAGTTTTACAGACTGCTTTCTGTGCCACCTTGGGCACAGAGTCTGTCAGGACTCTGTTGGTAAAGGTGCTGAATTTCCTCTAAAGCGCCACACCTGGGTGTATGGCCAGCATCTGGGCTGGCAGGTGAGTGCAACTTTCACAGCTTTCATTCATTTCTTCCAGGCTCTGCATAACCGAGACTCTTCTAATTCATGAGATCTTCTAGTTTTCATCTTCTACTCTCTAACCTGAGAACTTGAGATTCAAAGTCAGAAAATAGGTATATGCCTGGGCCACTCCTTGAAACTGAGCTCACAGGTACAGCAGACTTATTAGGTAATAGCTTGTTCAGAATCTGCTGGTACTACAAGGCCAGTGGCCAGAGATGTGTATATGTCAACATGTACTTTTAGAGACATCTCTGGTGTTTTGACAATTAACTTGGCCTCATAGTCCTAGGGATAAATGGCAAGGGATCCTGGGAGTGGCGTGAAGGCTCTTCCTGATGTATCTCCTTGTCTTGCAGAACCTGGGTGGCTCAGGCAGCACAGCTCCTGGGGGCCCTAAGCATGACTCACATGGTCGCATGGGAAGGGAGTCGGGCCTCTTTGGACTGTGCTGGCAAGCCAGGGGTCTAGACTAGAGGATGTTGAAAGACTGCCTCAACTGGGGTGGCTGGTTTCCTTGGACCACTTTGGAACGTTTATACTTCCCATCCATTAGGGACAGGTTATGTGCATGGATGTTCTCTGAAAGCTAAGGCATGGAAGTAGGACTTACTGTGAGACAAGCAGTAGCACTGGGATTCTGGTGGGAGTCTGGGTCCATTGGTAACTACGAAAAATCAGGGACTCTCACTCGAGCCTTTCAGGGTGCCGTTGTAGGAGGATTAACAGGAGAGCCTGGTAATTGTCGGTAGGAGGGAATCATGCTAAATGAGGTAAGAGTCTCACGATATCCAGAGGTCCAGCTACATAAGAACACCATGGAGAAGATGCATTGTTCATGTGACAAGGCTTGGATCATGGCCAGAAATGGGACCTGGGACTGTCCCATTGGTAGAGACATAATATGCAGGTTTATACAAGACCATTCCTGGGCCTATGGGGAAGAAATCCCTATTTCTAGAATCTCTTCAAGCTTGGCTGTTGGGTCTATTGATCAACCAACCAAGCAGAGAAGATACAAAGAATTTCCTCTGTAACATCCGAAAGACTATTTCTAGAATCAGCATCTGGGCTGATTGACACAAACATGTCCTGTGAGATTCTTAACGTCCTGTCCCAAATTTTTTCTCTGAACGACTTTTCCTGTCCTTAAGGTAAGACATAGAATACACTTAGATACCTGGCTGTGTGGGACTAAGCAACTGACTCATAGTGGCCAGGTGTGTGCCATCTCTAGAGGGTCCCAAGGTCTGCAGCATTACTTCTTCCTTTTGGGTAGCTTCTTTTTCCTTTGTCATAGATGCCATCATTGAGTGTTGGGTCTCCTGGCAGATGTCTGCCGTGTTCTCCTTGTAGGGAGCGCTGTTCCTTGGCTGTGTCTCGGGTGTTTTATTCATTCTGGGCCCCCTCTAACTTGTACTTAGTGCTGCGCTGTGAAATGGGCCCCCTTGGACTCCTTTTGTCCTGGTTTCTCACCTTGTTTCTAGGATTTCTGGGGTCCTCAGGCAGGTTTGCAATTGTTCTGTCTTGGTATTTTCCCCATATTAATGCTTACATGTTGCTTCAATTATGCGGCCTTATCACTGCTTCCCTTAAGCTGGATGAAACCTCTTCGTCAGGTCAGGTTAGTTTGACTGTCCTTGGTCCTGCCCGACCGCCACATAGCACCCTGGCAGGGGCTCCCCAGCAATGCCCAATTAGAGTCCTTCTCTTTTGTTCTCCCTGGCTCAGGGCTTTAGGCTGGTGGGTTCTTACTGAGTCTGTTTCTCTTAAAATGCTGTTGTCTTTGGTTTCTGCCATTGCTCTCTGGAACCATTTTCCTGCTGTATCTGCACATAGGGTGAGGAGGTGGTCTCCATTTTCTTGTCATCTTCTAGGTGTATAGAGCTGTTTTTCTATGATTGCCTATCGTGTCACTTGAGGTTCTAATTTTCCCAGGGATCTGGAGCATTATCTCAAATATAGTAAATGGTTTTTCTTATACTGGAAACAACATCTTTACTGTATGATGAAGATACACACACACACACACACACACACACACACACACACACACAGTGCCAAAAAAAAGTATACACATTTTATGAAATGAAAACTGTATTAAAATTGTAATACTTAATTTATACCAATAACAAAAGATGAATACAAGTCATGTTTGACTTCTACAATTCCATGAGGTGCTCAAAGTGGTTACCATCAGCATCCAGACACTTCTGATTACGGTGAACTACTGCTTGGGTAATGTTGACAAAAGTGTCCACTTGTATACATTTTTTGGCATCCCTGGTATATATCTCTTCCATGCCCTCTCATATATATATGATATATAAAGATATATATATATATATCTTTAATTTTAAGAATGTACCAGTTACTGTAGACCCTCAATAGTAAGCATGTACTATTGCTATTGCAGTGGAATAAAATATTGGGTTGTCAGAAAAGTCATGATGTATTTTTTCTGTTTTTCGTTGCTAAAATGCGTCATGACTTTTCGGACAACCCAATAGGATGCAACCATTTCCATGTAGAACATATCACTCTAGATCATAGTGCCTTCGAGTCTGAGGCAGAATGACACATAGAAGTAAGCATGCTTTATCACACCTGTGATATTGTGATTTACAAGAAATCTATTTCTGGTCATTCAGATGACCAAAATATATTTCTCATGTAGTCTTCATCTACAGTTTCTGATTCACAGCTCCCCAAACCCTTGGAATTTCCTAGGTGTTGAGAGTAGTAAAGATGTTTTTATTACGGTAATGAGGTAGCTTTCAGAAGGCAACTAAGAATGGGGCTTGTTGCCAGGAGAACCAACCATGTGATTAGAAGTTTGGGACTTTCAGTCTGCTCCACCCCCCACCCCAGCCCCACCTCTGGGGGCTGGAGGTCGAATCAGTTGCCAGGATCCAATGACTTCATCAATCATGCTATGTAGCCTCCATTGAAAACTCAAGAGGAAGGGGTTCAATGAGCTTCTCAATTGGTGAATACATGGAGATGTGGGGAGAGTAGTGCACCTGGAGAGGGCATGGAAGCTTTGCACCCCTTCCCACATACCTTGCCATATGCAGTTCTTCCATCTGGCTGTTCTTGAGTTATATCCTTTTATAATTAAACCAGTGATCTAGCAATTAACATGTTTCTCTGAGTTCTGTGCGCCATTCTAGCAAATTAATTAAACCCAAAGAGGGGGTTGTGGGAACCTCTGATTTTAGCCCGTTAATGAGAAGTACAGGTAACCACCTAGACCTGCAATTGGCATTCTGAGTTAGAGGAGGTGGTTGGAACCTCCAATCTATAGCCACATGGTCAGAAGCACAGATAAGAGCCTGAGCTTGCATCTGTTGTCTGAAATGTATGTGTTTGGGGAAAAGGCGGTCTTGTAGGACACAACCCTTAACCTGTGGGATCTGATGCTGTATCAGAACTGATAGATAGTATCAGAACTGAGATGGATTGTTGGATACCCTGCTTGTGCCTGAGAATTGTTTGTTAGTGTGGGGGGAATCCCCCAAGTTGAAATTGGGTCCAGGAACCTAATTTTACACCTGAGCAAAAGTGGAATGAACATGGATACTACAGAGGGAGCTAGATACCTCTGCTTCATGATACTTTGAAAATATATGCTAAAATGACAAACCAAAGGGGCATCTATTGGTCCTAGAACTATACTGCTTGATGTCAGGGAAATACATGGAATTCAACTCCACATGACAGTATGAGAGGGCACATGCCACAGTGATTATACAGCCAATCATCCAGACCGAGAAGAGTATGGAATCCAGGTAGCACACTTTGTAGACATTCATAGTGGTGCCAATGGCTCACCTCCTGACTGACTTTAGCTCTAACAGATGAAGAACTCATTTAAAAGCAGGATTGCTGAGCCTGGAATCTTCAGCCATCCCCTTGGCCTCTGTACCAGGTTCTTAAAAGTTTTCTTCAAACTCTGCCCCTGATGGACAACACATAGCTTAGGTTCTTGTACCTCTGTCTTCTCCTAAATCCTCCTCTCCCCCTTCTAGTTTCTTAGGCCCTTGGGTTAAGGTAGTTCCATCACTTTCCATCAAGTGGGCTCCCTTTGTACTGGGATCTTAATCAGGGGCCAATTGGGAGAACAGACTTTGGTTAAAGTTGACATAATGGGGCAAGAGAAGACCAAGGTTTCTTAAGGGAGATTCCTTTCTTTTGTGGGCAGTGCTCCTGAAGAAAGCAAGAATCGCACTTGTATTCACAGAAAAGGACAGTGTGGCTGCTAGATGTCTGCACAGCAGGAAGCAGCCTGAGTCAAGGTGTTCATACTAAGAATCATTGTTGAGACAGATTACAAAACAAGGCAACAGCTCTAGGACTCTTAGTACAAGAAACAAGGAAAAGTCTATAGATTTAGCCTCGTATCCCATCATGGCCCTTCGGAAATCCAACATTCTTCCAAGATGCCGTCTTCTACAGTTTTCAGAACTTCCTGTGGAGGAGACAGCTGTGTTAATCAATTATGTCCATTAGTTCGTGGCATATTAACACCATTGGTCTATAGGGACCCTTTCCCTACACCCATTCTTCTCTCCCTCCCTATAACCCATAGACAACCAATCTACTGTGTATGGTATTTGAATGTTTCTTTACAGTATTATAAAATGTCTTATGTGCATATATTAACAAGTCTCAGCCTGTCTTTTCCCCACTAGGTCTTATCTGATGTATTCACATTATTGTGTACATGTAGTCTGTTTATCTGTTATGCGATACTCGATGGCGTGTGGCCACCACACCTTTCCTTGCTGCTCTCCTGGGATGGACACTCAATTGCTTCCATCTGTCACCACCAATACTGAGAAGAACGTCTTTATACATATGCCCCTATCTATCTGTAGGACAAACATTTTGCATTTTACCCCCAGGAACAGAATTGCTTAATTTGACTAAATGATACCAGATTGTTTTCCAGAATGGCTGTCCCAGTGCATATTCCCATGGCAGTGCATGAGTATTCCTTTATCCTTGCATCCCTATCAATATTTTATATAATCCAGCTTTCTAGCACTTGCCAGCTTAATGGGCATGAAGGGATCTCATAGTGTCATTTGCATTTCAGAGTTTGAACATTTCTTATATATAGCATTGTGAGTATCCTTGACTTTGCCTTTTCTTTTGGGGTTCCCATCTGTCTTATTTTCAAGGAATCCCTTTTATTCAAAGATAATAGTCCCTCATTGGTTTCATATTGCTTTTTAATCTGTTGTCTGACATAACTTCATTCACAGTGTTGTCCATTGAACAGAAGCTTAATTTTAACTCAAATTTTTGACTGATGGTGTGTGATATTAGGGTTTTACAAAGTCATTTCCTATCCCCAGGTCCCGTAATCTGTAACCTTTTCTATGAGGTCTCTAATCAATCTAGACTCTCTTACAACTATAACTATGGCTAAAGAGCTCTTCTACAAGGATAGAAAGATACAGTGGGATGGTATTCAGTTATTTTTCTCTAGAGGAAGCTTTTGTTCCTGATACTATTTAGACAAGTTTATCCTTTACCATTGATGTGTGGTAGCCTCTTTGTCATAGTCAGTTCCTATGCACATGGGGCCTTGCCCCTGTCTGACCTTATGCAAGTACCATGCTGCCTCTCCCTAGGGCATTCTATTGCTAAGGCAAGTCCCAGTCTTTATCGTCCTTTGCAGTTAACTTAGCTATTTGTGGGCATTTTTCTCCATACAGATTTTAAATCTGAGTTATTCAAATTCAGCAAGGATTTAGGGATTACTTTGAACTTAGGAACTAATTTGGAGAGAACTAAAATCTTTCATTCTTTCAAGAGCATGGATTATTCATTAATTCAGAATTTTATTAGAACCTTTTCTCTTTGGTTAACGCCTAGAAACCTCTTCATTAAGGACATTCCCTTTTTCTGGTTTGCAAAGTTATTAAATCCTAAACAGGTAAACTATTGTTTTGCTGGAGAAAACACACTTGATTTTTCTTTTTTGTATATTAACGTGGTAAAATACGAGGCTTTTGTGAAGTTGAACTTTTTTTTTTTCCTGGGATAAAATCTGCTTGATCATGTAATTTTAATTACACGATTGGATTCAAGTAGCTCATTTTTCAGTCTTTTTTGCATCCATGCTTGTAAGTGGAATGGGCCTAAGACTTTTCTGGCTGGGAACTGAATCTGACACTCCATATTAAAGAATCGTCCTGCCACAAAATGCTCTGATAGAGGTCACATCTTTTAGCATGCCTTAGGATAGATTCAGGCTTGGAAAGGAGGCTGTCTTCTAAGTCCTCACACAGGCGGGGGAGGCACCTGCTCATCACTGGAAGCTTCCTGTCAGCAGAACTGGTCTATCCACATCAGCCTTACTGGGGCTGTTTTGCCAGTTTTGGGGTTGTCTTGCCAGGGAACATCTCCAGCATTAGAG
The DNA here is from genome assembly GCA_033961575.1 of Aselliscus stoliczkanus. NCBI lineage: Eukaryota > Metazoa > Chordata > Mammalia > Chiroptera > Hipposideridae > Aselliscus > Aselliscus stoliczkanus. Next base: position 135,808,775 of record CM066729.1, read on the forward strand.
AGCCTAGTAAGCTCTTCACGTTCATTGCAAGAATCTGAACTTGTGGGACCTTTTCTGAAAATTTAGACTCAAGTCTTCAGCTTTAGTCAAATAAGATGTACCCCACTTTCCCAGATTCTTCTGTATTTACAATAACTCAATTTTTTTTATAGAAGTCACATATTATATGTAGAAAGTAGACAAGCAAAAAGGTCATGCTCTGATCACCAAAGATCATTTCCGCAGTGATCTTTGTCTACATGTGAAATGAGACCAAAGTGCACACGGTATTTTATAATCTGTTTTTTCAGTTATTGATCTGTCTTTTCACATCAGTAAGAGCTCATTCGCTTAATTCATATTTCAGACTTTTCCATTTGACTCCAAAATGTCCTCTATAGTCTGTGCAAACAGTAGTCAATCCAGTAACATGCCTTGTCTAGTTATATTTAGTTTCAATCTAGTCCCGCCTCTTTTGATATTGTATAAGAGACCTGGTCAAATTGTTCTGCAGAGTGTCACACCTTCTAGATTTGATTTAGTTACTGTGTTTTAGTGTAACCTAGCTTGTCTCTCTATCCTTTATATGTCCTATAATTTGCATCTAAATGCAAATTTAGAATTTGTATTTAGACCTAGAATTTGCATGTAAATGCTTGATGCAGTCTAGCTGGAAATATTGAAATTCAATCTATTATAGGTAATGCCAATACTCCATGTTGCCAATACTCCATGTTGCATCACATCAGAAGGTATCTTTCTTTAGTGATGAGATTTCTACTGGATTAGAGTTGCAACAATTTGATCCTTCAATCACACATGGTCTATCTCTCATCTCTTGTCATTAGGAAGAAATTCAAAGTGTTGTCACTTTGGCATTTACACAAATATCTGGTGTTCTACCTCCATTTACTAATTATCTTTACAGAAATTGACAGATTTTGCCCGGATTCAGGGTGCTGCACTTAGAAGCAACATTGGCTCCCAGCAGAAGGTTCTATACACCTGCAGAAGGAACTACCATATATTCTGGTTCTCCTGGGTGCCCACCTCTTCACCATCTTTCCTGTCTCCCCTGGATGAACAGTAGCTGTTTCACGTGGCAATTGCGTTGTTCCAATAGTGCAATTGCTCAGAGATACCATTCACTAGCAGAGGCCTAGTGGTGAAGACCTAGTTGACTTCCAGTAGCTTCTCTTTATTAAAGAGCACTTCAGCTCTTTTTACATTTGTATTCTCACTGAGAGGTTCCCAACGGTGCTATCCTGGAGAAAGCAGCCACCCTGAAATCAACAGGAGCTTACAGTTGACTGTATTAATGAGCACTCTCTAAATGTGTGAGAAGGTCTGTGCTGAGGTATTATTACCTTAGGTAGCGGATGTGGCAGTGAGTGGCAGGAAGGCCTCTGCCCTCCGGGTAAAGGAAGTTTTATGGTCAATGCAGACTTCCTATGACGAGCATGCTCCTGAGAGTTGGGTCAGGCCAACTCCTGGAGGCAGTCTCCCAGAGCCTTTTTCAGACCCTCTGTGGCTCATGTTGGGCTGATGCCCTGACTGTACCCTTGGGGGTTCTGAGGCTGGCCCTTCTGACTGTCTTCAAGTTCTGATGTTTTGGGGATGACAATTTCCGTCATGAAGACTGCTGAGAAGCAGATACTCCTAGAGGACAAGATAGGCTTTGCCCTGAGGGTGACTTACCTTTGTGTCCACCAGTGTTCAAGGCAGTTCCCGAATGTTGCTGGTCCCAGAAGGTCCTGTGCTGGTATCTTTAGTACTAGAGGAGACAGGTAAAAACCCACACATGTGAGGCCACCTTTGGCATATCTCCTGGCCCCTAGCAAGCCCAGGGCTGCTCTCTCTCATCAAAGAATTCCTCAGCCAGCCTGGCAGTTGTTTCTTGTATAAGCATAAGATAGGGATAGGCTGTCAGATTGTGGCAGATAAAGTGTTGAGATGGAGAGTGTGGGCTGCTTAGCTGTGAAAAGTAAGGAAGGGTCAACTGGAAAAGGTTGTAGGTTACAGAGAGATGGAGCCTCTTTTTCTTTAATTCTAGAAACATTAAGGTATAACTACGGATAAAAAGTGTCCAGTGGCAGGTACGTTGAAGATAGGAAAGAAAGATATCTCATAGGGTAAGGCTCCCAAGAAAAAAGGAATAGTCTACATTAGACTTTCAGTTCTGTTTCTATTGTCTAGCTTCTGGCCTGTGTTAATGCTGGCTGCTGACCTTACTCTGTGGACTCTTCCTGGGATTGGCCTCAGTGGATGCCTGGAGCCAGGAACCCAGGTGGATGTCTGGGAATGGCACAAGCCACCTAGGTTGCCTTCCCTCAGTTCACCTCCGAGGTGGGTGGTACCTCCCTGAGATCCAAATTGTGGGGAGAATTTGCTTGTTCTAGAATCTGGATGGAAAGCAGGGTCTCACCCCAGCTGTGGTTCTTAGAGCTTGACCCAATGGCTTTTCTTACTCATTTCCCATCTCCCTCCAGAGTCAACTTCAGCAGGCAGTGGCATCTGGGGACCCCAGCTGTGAGCATGCTGGCCCCTGGCCTGCTCAATACTGTATGTGGAGCCTTGTCTCAGGGCTTTCTTCCTCGTCCTCTTGAACCTGTTCACTTTCCTTTTGACCTGGAACCTCTGTTCCTGCCAGCCGTGGAGACAAAGGCAATGGCGGCTGGGCATTGGGGCACTCTGCCTGCTTGTGCGTTGCCTCCTGGTGACACCAGGCACTGGGTCTGGCCTGCTTGGGTCCCTTCTGGTCCCAACTGGTGTGGTCTCCTCTCTTTGAAGCTCTGTTTTGCCTCTCCTGCAGTGGAGCCCTAATTTTTTTCTGTTGTGGTTTGTTCGTCTGTGGAGGATGAGGCATCTGAAATATAAATCTGTCTAGTTCCCCCTTCCTCACCCTACTCATGTGGCCCAGGCTCTGGCTGGCAGGAATAAAGGTGGCCAGAACTTGTCTTGGCCACCTCCTGGCCAGGCTGACTTGTCCAAGCATCTCTCCTTCCTGCCTTTATTTCCAGACCTTTTCTCCTAATAACTCTTGGCCCCAGCAGTTGCTTTAGAGCTTTTATGTAGGAGGGCCCTGGCATGTGTCATGGGGCTATATATGTATACCACAACACAAACGGTCCACTTGGCATGCTTGGGAGTGAGTGGAAATCTGAGGAGGCCAAAGCCCCTTATCATCATTGTTGCTGCTTGGTCATACCAGTTAGAGAAGATGAGATCTTGAGGGTTCTCCTTGACCAGAGAGATTGTAAAGACCACAGTAGATAAACATTTAGCGTTCACTTGGATAGAGACCAGAATCAGCTGTTATCCTGCCGTGGTTACTCCTAGGAGCTCTTCTGCCTTACACTGCTTCAAATCAATAGCCAAGGCCACTTAGGAAGGCTCCTTAAACTGTCTGTCCCATAGAACTTCCAAGTTTGCTACCCTAATACACACCACCTAGGGTTCTGTTTGCCTTTTGACCCTGAGAGACTTTCTGGGGAATCTGCCTTCCATAGTAATTCTGTGTGTGGCTATTGGATGTTGGCTCTGTCATGGCCTGGCATATAGAGCGTCTGCCTTTTGGGAGCTCAGTGTAATGAGTGACCAATCACGGGTGGCATGTGTGTGATAGCCCTGAGCTGGGACAGAAGTACGTGCCAGGTACAGCCTAAACTTGGCATGGGAGGTTTACCTGGCAGCTCTACCTCTGAATCAGAATTGCGCTTTTCCCTAGGGAAGAGAATGTCTCTCTTAGCGGAGGCCTCAGGCAGGATGTGGGGCTGCTGGCACCCTGTACAGCTGCTTTCAGGGCTGGGGAGTGCCGCTCAGTGCTGGTTGCCCCCAGCTGAGCTTCTGATTAGAAGCAGGAATATTTAGGCTCCTATTGGCTCATAGGCCTCTGTATTCTCCACAAATGCCTGTTGTACATGGCAGTGTTGCCTCGCTGAGGGAACATGTAGCTTAGGTTTTCCACTCAGCCTCACTGTTTCCCCTCTATTCTCTCTCATTAATGTTTCCCCATGAACTCACCCTTGGGTTGTTAAAGGTCCATCCCAGGATGGTCTCAGTGTTCTTGGCTTCCCTACTTGCTTCGGGTAGGAACCCTGGTCCTGGGATCAAGCCTTTAGCTACCTTCCTATACCTCAGCGTTCTCTCTGTCCTGGGGCCCATCCTGGCTTCCTGCTGCCCCTGAGGGGTATTCACCAGGGCTCCTTCATTTTTCTTTCACTCTCCTTCTCTTCAGGTTCCCTAAGGTCCTCAGACTTGTCTGATGTCCTTCCATCTGCAGCTTGATGTCTCGGCTCCTGACTATGTCCTACGTGTTGCCTCCGAGGCCTCTAAACTTTGTGTTGTCTAACTGCTGCCCACTCAGGCTTCTTTGGCCCCCTTGCTGGCAGATATCCCTCTGGCTTTGCTGCCAGCACCTGTCTTGTGATGGTCTAGACTTCAGAATTCTTCCTTGAACTAGGGTCTGTTTTCATGGGCATCAAGTCAAATGTACCAATTTCCCATTTAGACAGCCTTCCTTTCTATTGAGGAGATAGACTGAAGTTCCCTAAGTTGGCAGCGTAAGAAAGCAAGCTGTAGCCTTCCTGGGACTCCTGGAACTCTTGAGTGTTGTGTGAATCTTTATAGTGACACTGGGTTAAGCAGCTGGGCCTCTTGACCTGGGCTGGCCAGGGAGGTCTGAGGCCAGATGCAGAGGGTGCTGGGCTGGTGGGGAGGCTCGTCTCAGCCAGGACACTAGGGGTGTGTTTAGCATCTTATGCACGAGGGTGGGGTGGGGTGGGGTGAGGGTGGGGCAGACTTGCCTCCCTTTGAGTCTTATATCTTCCCCACCCTTTCCATATCCTCAAAGGCATGGTCTTGGATGTATAATGGAGAACAGAGGCTGGGAGGACCGGGGTACTGAGCATGTATCTATTTCCAGGTAGAAGCTTGTTTGCCTACAACCTTCTGGACTGGCCTCCCCAGGAAACAGGCCTGGAGAGTTCTGGAAAGGCAGGACCTCTGCAGATTGCTTCTGATGCTAGCTCTAAGATGTGCTAAAGCTCAGGTAGAAACAACAGCCCAAGGAAAGGGGCGTCACTTGAGTGTGGGTGTCAAGCAGAAGGAAGTACATGATATCTTGTAGGATCTGACTGTCTGGGCCCAGGCAGCATTTGTGGGGATGATGGAATTTGTTCACAAAGGGGAGACTTGCAGAAGGGAGGGGGAAAGGCCTCTAGGGCACTAGCATATTAAAAATTCTAAGCTCTGTACATAAACGTGAGGTCTGGCGTACCATGGAACAGAACACAGGATGTAAAATTGTACTATGGTTGCTAGGCTTAAACTAGGCTCGGAGGGATTCAGCCAGAGGGCTTATAGACCAGACGGTGGGACAGCTGGGTCCATCTAGGCATTTCATGGTCCTCAGCCCAAAGGTGTATTGAAGTATTAGTGCCCCAGTCATGCTTTTCCAAGTGCTGAAATGTAATAGCCTGGGAGGTAGAAACAGGCTCCCAGAACCAGACCCTTGTCTACAGAAAGAAGACTTAGGGCATTTCTGCTGGGTGCTGTGGACTCCCAACCTCCCTGCCTTCCCACAGTGCTATTGAAAAGCAGAGACTGTTCTGTATCCAGTGAAACTCTGGCAGGCCCTGTGTCTCTAGCAGAAGGCATTTCTAAGGGAAGCCTGTCCAAGCCACCATTCTCGCCTGGCTTTCATCCAAGATCAGGCTGAGGCCACAAGTGCAATACCTCTCAAACACAGGGATACTCACTCCCTTCTCCAACTGAAGCTTTTAGAGGAGGGGGAGTGTGGGGGGAGGAGTGGGCAGGAGGCGAGAGATTGGAGCTGAGAGAACCAACCCTCTGCAACAGCCGGACCTGAGATGGCCACCAGGATGGTGGAAGGAAGTGCCGTCTTCTTAGGCTTGTCTACCCCCCAATTCGTGGACATTCTTCAGAGCCAAGCAAAGATCACCAGGTAGACTAACCTGGCCTGAAGCATTGCAGCAATGAGAAGCCACCAGAGGTAGAATTTTTCAGAAGTTTTGTGAGGGTGTTTTAAGGCAACAGTCTATATCCTTGTTTAAACCAGAACTTGTACTGGGGGCTGAGCTGGAGTTGAAACTGGAGACCACTGAGCTTGCTTGGAGGCCCTTGGTCCATGTGTAGGCAAAGCATAGTGCATCACTTTGACCAGTTGTGGCCCTGCAGCTGCTCATCATCAAGACAGGACCCTGAACTAGACATGCTACTGGTAGATTCCACAACAATCACTGCTATGGAACGATTCAAAGGTCTTCCCAGCAGGCATGGAACTAACTCATGAGAACTAGGAATCTCTCCATTTTCCCCCTGGGAGCACCAGCCTTCCTACAAGTGGCTCCTGACTTATCCTTCTGGCAGAGTCTAGGACAAACTGGCAAGTGTATTAGAACCTGGGTGGACTTCGTACCCATCTGACCAGGCTGGTCTACATGATGGCTGAGGTTGTTTGGCCCTGGAGAGATGTGCTGAGAAGGCCAAGCCACCTCTGCTCACAGGACTTGCAGCCCCAGAGTGGGCTTGACCTGCTTTAAACACTTGGCTCCTCTGCCCTCTGAGAATCTGCAGTTGCCTCACATAGACCGTGAACCTGGTGCCAAAACGAGACTTGAGCCTAGAGGTCTCTAATTCATATTCGTCGGAAATGGCATCTCACCTCTGTCCCAGACCTTTTCCTGTATTTTGTTACAGCTCATGGACATCTTTTCAGGTTAACCCCCCGACCCAGTGCCCCTCCCCCCATATCCACACTGAGATTTGGGTTTCTGCATGCACCGTCTTCCATTCTCTATATGTGAGGTCCCAAGGGCACCAAGCAGCCCCTTCAGGCTGGCTGGGTCAGCAGCTGGAGTCCCTGTCTCCACCGGACCCAGTCGTGTCACTAGTGCTGCAACCTTGTGCTGACAATGTGGAAGACAGCCTCAGCAAACACATCACCATGTGGGAGACTTGGGCTCCATACCCCAAATCACTGTTCTGATCTCTGCTTTATCTCTATGGGTCCCAGAACCCTTGGAGAAGCATGGATGAAGATGTGGGTCAAAGTAATGTGAAGGTCAGAAAAGATAGCACATGTGTGTCTGCTAGAGGCCAAGAGTAAGGAGGAGATCAGGGCCTGGATGACATATGTCGCTCACACCCCACTGATGAAGGCGTGCCTGGGGGACATGAACCCTCATGTCATAGCTTCCAGCTGAAGGAGGTTTATAATGAGCCTGTGGTCTGGGGGTGGGGAGAGGCAGAACCCGGGGAGTAGCGGATGTTCCATACCCTTGTTCTTAGACTAGCATGTGATGCCTGTGGCAAGAGGAGTACAAATAGAACTGAAAGAGCTGTGGTCCCAAAAGTCAGGGGTGGGAGTGGGGGGCTGAACGTTGCAATTTGGATCCCTGGGTGTCATCCTAACATGGCTGTAAAAAGGATTTTCTTCCGCTTTTCTCCCTTGCCACTTTCTTTGGCTCACAAACAGGCCCTGGCACCCTGGTGGTGGTGGCCTTGCAGCCCCATGGCTGGAAGCTGGCCTTCTCCTGGTGGCTGTGGTTTGGCTGCAGGGATGTTCCCTCAGAGGCTCCATGAGCAAAGGCATTCCCAAGGGCAGCAAACTGGTCCGGCAGCATCTGCCTGAAGACTGGACTGTGGCCCACCCTGGGATGTGGCAGAAGAGGCAGCAGGTCTCTTATGAACAGGTAAAACCCCGACCTAGGGAAGCTGTTGTAACGTGGATGAACCTAGCTGTGCTTGCCACCTTTCGTTGCCTGTGGTCTGTGTCCCTCTGCCTGTGGTTGGGGGAATCTCTAGTCTTTAGTCCTAGTGGGAAGCAGCACCCATTTGCCACTTTGGAACTGACACTTAGATAACCCCTTCCCCAGCCTCTCTTGCAGGTGGAATGTAGACATGTGACCCAGGCTCCATGGATTAGATGTGCCCTCCCTGGGTTTGGAATAGAAGCCACTAAGGCAAAGATTCCAGGACTTTGGATGATGACCTCTCTGCTGACTGTGACCGCTGCAACAAGAGCAAGCTCCAGGCAGCTCTGGAAATGGCTGCATCTGTGTCCTGTCAGCAATGTTGGCTGCAGCATCTAGCGCTCAGTGGTGGGGACCGACCTGTCCTTACCAGACAGACAGGTCTGCTGTGTAGCCTTGGAAGCCCAGACTTGAACCCTCCTGAGAATTCTGTGAGCTACTCCCAGTCTTCATTGTGCATTCCTTTTTCTGCTTAAATTGGCCAGGATGCATTTCTATTGCCTGTAACCAAGAACCCTGCCTGAGAAAATCACAAGCTGGACTGGCTGCAAGGAACTGCCCTGGGGAGAAATGGACTAGTTTACTAGCCCGGGTGGGGCTAACGGTGGTGATAACCCAGTTGGTATGAAGGTCTGAGGCTCACGCAGCCTGTGACATGTAGAAACAAACCCAACTTATCACCGAGAACAAAATGTGCTTAACGCTGTCCAGCGGCCACTCCAGTTCTGTCTTCACTCATCACATTCCTTGCTGTCGAAAGGGAGTAGTTTGTCACCGAAAGCTACATTTGAGTAGACACACTGCTGCTGGGCCTTCCTTATATCCACTGGTTGATAAGAAGCATGACACCTGGTGGGACAGCATGTGCCATCCATGCTCCAGCCTCAGTGGTGACATAAAAGCCTCGCTTTGTGTGGTGCTCAGAACAAAAGGAGGTGCCAGAATAGGATGTAGCCAGAACACTCTCCTCCTTGGTTCCTACGACCCAGCAGGATGTTTTTGTCTGAGTGTCTAGAGCAAACTGGGATGCTATATGGAATTTTTGGCAACCCCTAACAGGAGACTCTCAGTGGAAGCCCCTAGGATTTCAGGGAAAGCCAGGCTGCTATCTGCAAGTAACTCTCTTGAAGTGCTGCTTGACTTGCTATTTGATCCCTGGTGGAAAGTGAAAACAGCCTAAACCGACTAGGGGTGTTAGCTGATGCACCCAGTCATCACTGGGTCTTATGTAAGAGAGAGGGCCCGTGTTGGTTTTGTAAATTGCATGAGCAGTTGGTTAATATAGCATGACTAAACCTGTCACACTGCCACCTATGACTCATGAAGAAAACCCTAGACACTTATAAATAGTTCTAGACAATATACTGGTGTCAGCTGAATATAGACTGCAATAGCATTCTAGCCTCACTCAAGGTGACCCGGAAGGACCACAGGGAAAGAACTCTTTGTAACAGGCAGGACTTTGGGTAGGTCATTTTGTTATCCTTTGCCTAGAAGGGCACATGGTCTAAAATGAAAATCTACATAGATCTGTTGTCAGAAGCGAAGGCTGTGGCTGGTTAGTCATCAACTTAGAAGAAACAAGATTATATGATTAGTGACAAGGAGGCTTAGGGAGGAAATATGGAAGTGGGAATTTTAGAATGGACACAAAGTGTGGTGATAGCCCTTTGCATTTGCAAAAGCCCCGCTCTGGAGGGGGCTCTCAATTAGGTAAGCGAAGTGGTCTACCCTTAGATTGGTCAGTCTCCTTTCTCAGGTACCCCAGTGCTTGCTTAATGGACTCATGAATGAAGTGCTATGGGGGCAAGATCAAGGCCATGCATAAGATCAACTTGAACTTCTCACAAAAGCTAAACTGACAGCTGCTGAGGGACCCTCTTGCCAGCAACAGTGACCTTGGGCCCATGATAAAGCACCTTCAACATGGAGAGCAGCCAGCTACCTGATGGTGGGTTCCCTTCATTGGAGTCCTATCATGGAGGAGGCTGGCTATTTATAGTTATGAAAATAGATCCCAACTTGGATTTATACCTTTCCTTGCCCAACAAGTACCCATGAATAGTTAAAACTATCCATGAATTTGAATGCAATATTCAGCTTCATTGTCCTCTATACAGTACTGTATCTGATGAAAGAACACACTTCTTAGCTCAAATCAATAGGCTGGATGCAGCCCATGGAATCCCCTTCTGTTAGCATGCACTCCATCTCCCAGAATCAGCTGGCCTTGGTGGAATAGTCTATTGAAACTTCTTTCATGGTGTCACCTAGGATTCCTGCCATGGCAAGTTGGAATACTGTCACAGAGGGTGTGGTATGTGTTCTAGACCAGAGGCTGAAGTGATGGTATTTCCCTCATAGCCAGACTGCTCGGATCCAGAGACTGCATAGTGGAAATGAACTTGGCACCCCTCACTGTAACATCAAAGGGCCCTACTCATAAAACTTGATTCCCTTTCCTGGGTTTCTGGGCTCTGCTAATTTAGAGGCCTTGGTAATTATATGAGGAATGATTCTAATAAGTGATATAATTTTATCACTGAGCTAGAAGTAGAGACAACCTCTAGTCATTTCTCAGCTACTTGGAATAGGCAAATAAAGGGATATGGTCCCAATGTTGGCTGGGGTTATCGATTATATCAAAACAAGATCACCCTATGTACGTGGGGCAGAGGAAGTATAGATATAATCACGGGAACCCCTTGACAAAACCCCTAATACTAGGGCAGTTTAGATGATAGCAGCCTTGTGCCTCCAAGGGTATAGTTAGTAATGAAAGTTGGATCATTCCAGCATTTAAATAACCCAGTCAAGCTGAAGTCTTAGATTAAGGGAAAGGGGACATGGAGTTTGTTGTGGAAGATGAGTCACAAATAACCAAATAACGTGGTCTTGTAACTGTTGCAATAAAAGCTCCTCAACAATGGTCTGTATTTATCCTCCTTGCAATGACTAGTATCTACTTCTTTTATATGAGGTATGATGGAGACTGTGCACATTCTAGTCGGTAGGTCCCAAGACAAAATCATGACAGGATTGGGGTAGAACTAAAAAAAAAAAAAAAAGCTATCATCTACAGGATTGCAGCAGAATGTAGCCAATTTGGGTGTTCTTGGGGGCGGGGGCAGGGCATGGGTATAAAAGGAATAATTGCATCATGTGTTCTTGAAGTAGGGGAAGAAGAGGATATTGATGTTAGGTAGTAAAAGGGGAAGACTTAGTGAATACTTACAGGTGCCATTCTTTTTGCCGTGAACTTAAATCTTCCCTCTGTCTAGGTATTTCCACTTCAGGTGTGTCAGTGTCTTCCCACCATAGAAATGAGAGTATCTTAAACTTGCTTTCTCAGCTAATCTTCCAACAGCTAATTTCCCAGGTCATGCCTGGAGGTGACATCAGTAACACCTTGAAGCAGTTTGGACTATGATTTTGGTGGTGTTGGTGGTGTTTGAGGGCCGGGGCGGGGGGGTTCTGGCTGAGCCTGTTCTCTGGCCCTAAGTAATTATGTGGACTACAGACTCTAATAAATTCCTCTTCTGCTTAAATCAGAGTCTATTCTGATCTATATGACCATCGTGGGACAACATTTAAGATGTTCTGCAGGCATGTTCTGAGCAGCTTTGGCAGCAAGAATCCAGTACCCTTCCCTCCCTCCCTCTATCCATCCCTCTCTCCTTCCCTCCTTCCTCTCTCCTGTGAGCACCAGGACTCCAAAGACTTGCCTTCCTCACTCTGCTTATTCTCTCCAACTTACTGAGCACCTACTTAGGTGGGATGTAGGTGGATTTGATCACTCCTGTTCTGGATGGCTGTGCTGCTGGGTGGGATAAAAAGGGAACTGGCTGAACTTAAAAGCTGGTATGAACCTGATGTGTCCAGCTTGGGGGTAAGACTAGAAGACAGAATGTTGAATTAGACAATCCTTTCCATAGGCCCAGAAGTGGTGAGAGTCATACATAAACTCTCTATCTGGCCCTGGCTCTACCCTAGATCATGGAAAGAGCTTCCTAATTGGCCTCTGGGCTTCCATTTCCATTGCCTTCCCATCCATTCTCCATATTTCAAGTGTACTGCCGTAAGGACTCAACATGGTTTTCCCCACAGAGCCCATGACTCTAGTGGAAATTCAGCTGCTGTGTTCAGTAAGGCCCTGGTTATCTCCAGTAACTGCAGCTGCTTTCAGAAACTGCTGTCATGCTTTCATGCCTTGTTGGACTGTTCCCTCTGCCTGGAACTCCAATGCAACTCTGAAACCTAGCAGACAGGAGAAGCAGTGCCTGCTATCTGCTGGGTATAACGTTTGGGAAGATTCTTAATTCTTTCCTTCAGACTGAGGAAAATAGGCTGACTGGCAGATACTTTGTCTTCCCTCTGTTCCCAGTCCTGGCAGAGCCATCCCCAAGTTTCTGACACACCTAGTTTGGTGACTCCTGAGGGTGGGGACTAATCAAAAAGAGGAGGCCATGGTGACTCCTAACATTTATTCCGCACCTAGGGTGCTCCTAAGTACTTCATGTGGGTTAACTCATTCAGTCCTCATGATAACACCGTGGAAGGGACTTTTTTTTTTTTTTTAACTATTTTTTATTTTTATTTTTTTAAAGATTTTTATTGGGAAATTGGGGGAGGAGAACAGACAAGTTGCTGTCCTTTTGTTCTTCAGTCTAGTTGTGGAGGACCTTGCTTCATTGGTCCATGTTGGTATCATCATTGCGCTCTTCCTGGGTGAGGCAGATTGGTCTCCAGCCTCTGGATGGTCACTCACGGCTGCTGTTGGCAGCTCACTCTGGCTGCCTGCTGCTCATGCTGGCTGCTTGCCACTCACTGTAGTTTACGGCAGCCCACTGCAGCAAGGACTGCAGCTATGCCATCCCGGGGACTCATGCAGCCTAGTTCCAGGTGGATCTGTTGTTCACCAGTGTCACTGGCCCTCATATGTGGGATCTGAACTGGGGCCACTGGCATCCCAAGCCAGCTCTTAATCAACACACCACTCGGCCAGCCCTGGAAGGGACTATTATCTCATTTTATAAATGAGAAACTGAAGCCCAGACAGGTTAAGCAATTTGCTTAAGTTTATATAGTTAGGAAATGGTAGAGCCAATCTTTGATCTCTAACAGTCTAGTTCTAGGGCTTCTCTAGAGAAAAGGAACCAGTAGGATATATACAGAGAGATTTATTATGAGGGATTCACCCACAGGTCAATAGAGACTGAAAAGTCCTGTGATGTGCCAACTGGAGATTCTAGGAGTGCCATGGTCCAAGGACAGGAAGAGATGGATGTCACAGGTCATGCAGGGAGCAAATTTGTCTTTTCTCTGCTTTTTTGTTCTATTCAGGCCCTCAAGGGATTGAATGATACCCCCTGGCATTAGTGAGGGTGGGTCTTTACTCAGGCAACTGATTCAAATGCTCATCTCTTCTGGAGACACCCTCACAGACACATCCAGAAATGCTTTACCAGTTATACGGGTGTCCCTTAGGCCAATCAAGTTAACACAAAAATGTTAACAGGTGTGTACTGTTCCCCCACCCAATATTATGAAAAATAACATTGGCCTGGCACTTCAGGAGGGGACACTTGACTTGGCAGAGGAATGGCTGGGTTGGTTGCAGAGAAGAAAGCAGCCCAAACCCTTCCATGGTCTTCTCTACCTATCAGCTTAGCCCAGAGGAGATGCCCAGGAGCAATCTGCAAAGTGAACAAAGGGTGAGGTGTGCCTGGCTGGCGGCCAGTTGTGTGTAGGGTTGGGACAGCCACTCTGCTGAGCTGAGCTCTACCTGGGAGGGGGCCAAGACTATAGCAGGGGGCTGGGGTTCTCCTGGGAGATCCTAGAGTGGAGTCCCCTCTCCACGCAGAGTGAGGGTTAAGACAAGTCTATTACTGTTTCCTTGTCACTCTGTCACCCATCTAATGGCTGTCGATAGTAGTTGAATGAGAATTGATGGGGAGATAGATTTAATTAACCCCAGTGTCAGCAGCTGCTGGGCTACCGGATTGTGTGTTAATAGAGTGGCTGCTGGTCCTCTCCCGGGCTTTGCTGGGTGCCCAAGGCCAGCAGAGCAATTGGGCTTGTCAGCTGAGATGGCCAGGCAGCAGGGGAAGTGGGAGCTCAGCCCGGGCTGGCCTCTCTTTTTCTGTGAGAGCAGGCAGTCACCTCATCAGTCTGACTGTGCCACCTAGCTGTTCTCTTGTCCGAACAGGGCAAGCATGAGGGCCTGGAGAGCAACACAGCTCCCTGGCCTGAAGACAGGCATCCTGCGGGCCTAGCCTGGTGTCCAGCCCCATTCTTGGTGGCTCCCCACCCAGTGCCTGGTGCTGAGCCTTCTAGCAGAGTCTTTCTTTCTTTCTTTCTTTCTTTCTTTCTTTCTTTCTTTCTTTCTTTCTTTCTTTCTTTCTTTCTTTCTTTCTTTCTTTCTTTCAAGATTTTATTGGGGAATTGGGGGAGTGGAACAGCGTTGGGTAACTGGGGAAGGGAAACAGACAAGTTGCTGTCCTTTCATTCTTCAGTCTAGTTGTGGAGGACATTGCTTCACTGACCCATATTGGTATCATCATTGTGCTCTTCTCTGGTGAGGTAGATTGGTCGCCGGCCTCTGGATGGCCACTTACACTGGCTCTTGGCAGCTCACACTGGCTGCCAGCCGCTCACTCTGGCTGCTGGCCACTCACTGTAGCCTATGGCAGCCCACTGCAGCAGGGGCTGCAGCTATGCTGTCCCGGGGACTCACAACAGCCCAGCTCCAGGTGGAGCTGTTGTTCACCATCTTAGCTGTAGAGGGCAGTGTTATTGGCCCTCATATGTGGGATCCGAACTGGGGGCCGCTGGCATCCCAAGCCAGCTCTTAACCAATGCACCACTTGGCCAGCCCCAGAGTGTGCTTTCTTCATGCCTCACTCTGCTTACTCCCTTCATTTCCAGGCTCCAGTACCACCCAGGCTCACAGCCTGCCCCTGCAGCACCAGCTTCCCATGCTACCCAGCCTCCTTTTACTTTGCTTCCTGCTGGGCAGTTTCCTATCTACCCCAGGTGGTGGCCTCACCCCTCAGCCACAGTCTGCTGAAAGCAGGGCCACTGCTGTTTTATGGGCAAGGAGGGCTTGTAGGGAGTCATGCTAGGAGTCTTCAGAAGGCTGGCTGTCCCCACTCAGCCACCCACCTTTGTGTGACAGCTGACCTCACCTTCCCATTATGTAAAATGGAAGCTCAAACAAGTAACAGTCCAACTGGGGCCAATGATCTGTCTCCTGCCACAGGGTCCATCCTGGGTGATCAGTAACAAGGGGACATTAGGAGGAAGGACTCTGTCCTTTGTCCTCTTTCAGGTGATAAACTCCGTGAGGACAGCAGCTTTGCTGGCTTCACTGTGGCCATGTACCCAGCACACAGTAGGCGCTCCATAACTATTTGATGAATGAACACCCTGATGGGGCCTGCCCCAGTGACTGGATGTGGAGGCCTTGAACCCCTCAAAAAGGCTTGAATTGTGGTCACAGCCCAGACAAGACTGTCTGCCTTTGCAGGTCTATTCTCAGCATCCCCCAGCTGTCCACTCATTACTGTGCCCTTCCACAGCTCTGTGACCTTGGGCAAATCATTTTAGCGCCCAGAGTTTCAGTCTCTCACAGGTGTGACACAGGATTCAACAAAATGGTAAGTGAGTCAGGCCCAGGACACATGCTCAGTTGTCATTAGCCCCCTGTTTCTGGACCTGGCATCCCCCAATACCCACCACCCCCAGGTCTGACAGGGAGGGAGGGGCTTTGGAGCTGGAACCCAGATGCCACTGCGATCTGTCCTGTCCTCCAAGGACCCCAGACCACTCCTCATGGGAGAAGATGGCTTGTCCTGGGTGTCACAACAGGAAATATCTGTGTACTGAGTTTGACAGGCACTTGAGGATTGACAGACTATAAATACAGAGACCCTTTCTCTCCCATCTCCTGGTCATGTCAGCCTTCACCTAGGGCCCTGTTCTTTAGGTTGAGAGAGGCAGACCCGTGGTTTTCACTGGCTCTTTGCTTCCTGGAGTGGCCAGGCACCGAGGAGGAGTCGCTGACGGGGGCAGGTGTGCAGGCAGTGGCCACACGGCCTGCCAGCCACCCAGCGTCCCGTCTGGCAGCCTCCATCCCTGCTTCACACCTCCACTGCCTTTCATTTTCAGCTCTGATTGGTTTTCTTGTTTTAACACATACCCCAGGCCCTGTCTTTGACCCTGGTGATAGATTCAGCCGCTTCCTGGGACTCCAGCTGCCAAGCTTGTCAGGAGCTGCTGGGGGTAGGGGAGGGAGAGCCAGTGTCCCCCTCATGTTCCAGGCTCTGTGTGGGTCAGGGGCACCCTCCCGACAGCCAGAATGTAGAGCAGGATGGGGTGTGGACCATCAGGCTCTGTTATGGTAAATGGGTTTTCTCTCTAGGCCTCCAGTTTTCCTTCAACACCATCGGGTATGGCGGTTGCAACTATTCATCTTGAAGACATGGGAAATCCAAGTCCTTGGACAAATGGGACATTGATTTTCCTTCATGCCTCTGGATGTGCCTGCTCCAAACGCCTGCCTGCTGCTGGCTGGGCCTCCAGAGGATGGAGTGTCCTTTCCTCATTGGACCTGGAGGCAGAGCAAGGCAGGAAAAGGACCACAGGACGACTGGAGCCTTGCTGTGCTGGACAGTTGAAGGGAGGCAGGGCTGTGCCATCTTTGCTAATCCCTCCCAGACCTGCAGCCCTCAGGACCCAAAGGGAGCCCCCCACCCAGGTTCGTGTCACAGAAGATGATGGATCACAGGTTGAGGGTGATGGTACCCCACCCACGGGATGGGGTGTTTTGGACCATCGATGTGTGGTGTGCCCACTGCCCAATGGCTCTTTGGAAATATCCTGGATATTTGGCTGAATTTTCACTTTAAAAAAAAAAATTGTAATTGTAATTTTTATTTTATTTTTTAAATTTGTTATTTCAGGTTGAATTTTCACTTTTTAGACAGGTGTCTGTGACCACTGTCACTATGAGCCTGGAGACATGGAGGCTGCTAAGACTGTTCTCCCTCCCCATCCCTTCCTGCTTCTTTGTGGTGGATTTATTTTTCCTTGAAAGTTATAATGTTTTTGACAAACATGTTGTCACAGATGAAACAATGCAATGATAAAGGGAGCAGTTGATTCAATACCACATTCACACACACACACGCACACACACGCGCACGCGCGCGCACACACATACACGCACACACACATTAGTTATATATTATGGGCTGAATGTTTGTGTCCCTCACCCCAAATTCATATATTGAAACCTTGCCCCCCGCAGTGTGACTATGTCTGGAAATAGGGCCTCTAGGAGGTAAAAAATGTTAAATGACATCATAAATGTGGGGCCCTGATCCTATAGGATTAGTGTCCCTATAAGAAGAGACACCAGAGAGCTTGTGTCTCTCCCCACCCCAGCTCTGCACACAGTGAGGAAAGACCAAGCCCATATCGAGAAGCTCCCCATCTGCAAGCCAGGAAGAGAGCTCTCATCACAAACTCACCTGGCCAGAATCTTGGTATCTTGGACTTCCCAGACTCCGGAATGGTGAGAAAATTAATTTCACCCCCATCCCACCCAGTCTATGGTATTTTGTTATGGTGGCTTGATCTGATTAAGGTGTGTGTGTAACTAAATGGGGTCATATGTATCCTGTCACTTGCTTTGGTCAAGGTAATAGTAACCTTGCAGGCATTCATATATTCTGATGGTTGTCTTATAATGAAGAGATCCAGTGACACACCTCCCTTTGGCTATGGGCACACATGTCTCCCACCACCCAGGAGCACATGCTATATATACTCTCTTCCCATCGTTTGTACACCCTCTCCCCTCACGCCATTCATCAGGGTCTGCAAGGGTAGGCATTACGTTTCAGTGGGGAGTCAGGAGCCCAAGTTTTCCTGACTCCACCACCACCTGGCAGCTTGGTTTGGGCAAGCTGCTGCCCCACCCTAGCCTCAGTTCCCCGATCTGTGAAGACCCTTCTGTGCCTGACAAACTCTGATTTAATATTTTAAGATGTGTCCCTGAGAAGCGGGTACTTGTGTGTGTTTCCCACAGGTGAGCTGGGCCTGGCCTGGATCTCAGGGATGAGTGCCTGATGATGAAAGCTATGTGACAATGCAGGGGACTGCTGACAGAGCTCCGAGTGAGGAGGAAGCAGCTGGCCCTCGTCTCTCATCAGTCTGGGGAACAGGTGACATCCTCCCCTGCCTGGGTTTGCAGCTGCCCTGCCCAACACTCACTCCTGTGCTGTGCTGGGGTTGGACAGGGCCCTGGGACAGAGGAATGAGTTTGAAGACCTGAACTTCTAGATCGATTCTGCTCCTCCTAGCCAGGGGACTTCTGGAAAGCCCCTCGGCCTCATTTAATCTATCCTTTAAGTTGGAAAGTGGATAATGCATAATGCATAGGGTGGTTATCAAAGTGCTTTGTAAACTGTAAAGAGAGATTTAGGCATTTTGTTCTTTTCAGAACCTCAGGCAGCAGAGCAGTGGTCTCACCTAGGATTTAATTGGCTTCCTTCCTTCCTGCTGCAGAGCCTCTAGCAGCAACGATGATAATCACCATAACCCCACTCCCTGACTCTTGATGCGTGCCAACGGTAAAGCTCAGAACCAGGAATGAGCCATCAGACAGATCCCTGCTGCCTTGGGCCTTGATGTCTGACCAGGGAGGCCAGATATGCACCCTGAGTTGGCAGAGAACTAAGTATGAACTGTGCTGTTCCAATGGCCCAGCTTTCAGAAACTAAGGAAAGAGAAGAACAGGGAGGTCAAGAAGGCTTCCTGGAGGAGGAATCACTGAGCTAGGGCTTGAGGGACAAGTAACATTTAGACACAAGGCTAAGAAGCAGAGGTGGAGCTCCAAGTGGGAGTGAAGGAAGCATGTCCCAGGCATACTTGGGGTGGAAATGCGAGGAGAGAGCCTTGCTCATTAAGTGCTGGAAACATAGGGTGCCTTGAACTTGGAGGGTTAAGCTGCAGTCTCCTTGGCTGTCCCCTGCTTCTCAGCAGGACCATCCCTCTATCTCTCCTACAAAAGGGCCATCCCTTGTCCCTAAACCCTGAGCTCCCAACCCCTGTCTTCCAGGAAAAGGCATTCTTCCTCTCCGGCCCCTCCTGGGGCATATGTACAGATCCTGTCAGAAACCTTCCTTCCAAGTCAATAGAAATGGCTGACATCAGTGAGCAAGAAATATCAGCAAAGCATATCATTTAAAAAGATGAAAGAACTACCTGTAGGAAGAGCTAAAAGCATTAAGTGTGTTGCCTCTGGGCAGCTGGATGCAGGAGTGGGTCTCAAGGAAGGAAGTTGTTCTCATTAAAGCCTATTTATTGGCCTTGTCTGTTTTTTAACTTCGACAAAAAATGAAAAATCATATTTTAACAAACTTCCCAAGTTGCTTCTATTGCAATTGCACTGAAATGCTGTTTCCTGGTATCCTGGCCTTGGAAAAAATTGGGGTGGGCAATGGCTTTGGGGGGTTTCCTGGAGGCTCCCCTGACAGTGGGGTGGGAAGGGCATCGCTTCCCTGAGCTTGGGGTTGTCAGAGCAGAAAAGTTTTCCTGGATATTCTACGCCCCCAATCCTGGTCAGCACAAATAAGTCAGAAGCTCAGACTCTGGAATTTTCTGGCAGCCTGAGTCCTGCTGGAACATGGGAGGACAGGGTGTGGGCCCAGATCCACACCTCCACCTGGCTAGCGTCCCAGCTCTCCACAGGCCAGCTCACTCCCCTCAGGCAAGTCACAAAACCTCTCAGCACTGCCTCGGGCTCTGCTCCGGCAAAATGGCTGCTAATACTACCACCTCTCAAGGGTTCCTGAGGCATAAATGAGAAGATGCTGCTTTTGATGCATGGAGCCTGGCATGTGATAAGCACTTCCTACATACAAACTGTTTGTTATTGGATTTTGGACTTGCAGAAGTTTATAAAATGTTAGGATATTAGATGCAGGAGGAATATGAAAGACCCTCTTCATTTTGGACAGTGCATGCTGAGAATCTGAGGCAAAGGAATTAGAGAAGAACCTGGAAAATGATCCCTAATTCCCCGCCCCCCAGCAGACAGGTGGGACCAGAGCATTGGGAAGTGACTTCAGAGCTGGGAGCAGCCCTGGGGCCAATGGGAGAGTGGCCAAGAGGGAGGTTGGAAGGGAGGGAAGGAAGCAGGAAGCAGCTGCTGGTGGAGGGTGGAAATGGAGGTGGGAGATGAGGTAGCTGGGCTGCCCCTCTGCTGAAAGGGCACTCTGGGGTGCTGAGTGCGTGGCAGGAAGTGACTGTGTAACAGGAAGTGGCTGGAGGTAGTTTGTGTTGGGCATATGAAATGTAGGGACAGAAGCAGGCTGAGCAACCAGGACCTTCCTGGCTGACCACACCCTCAAACATATTCCTGAACATTGTGGGTATCTAGAAGCCTAAGGCTGGCATGGTGGACTGAGCAGTAATCATGCCTGGAGGTGCATGGTATGTGGTCCCTGTGACAAACTAATAGGAGGGCTCTGTATAGGCTACAGGGCTTTCTCTGAACTTGACCATGTCTTGTTTAATGCTTTTATCAGTGGCTTGGATAAAGGCCCCATAGGTTGCACAAGGTCATGATATACCCTGGACACTAGCTCATTCTATGGCCCTGGGTGTGTCGCATGATTTAAGTGGCTTCTAGCCATAAGAAAGGGGTGCCTAAAAGGACAGAAGATCAAGTTTTTCTGAAGCCAGCTACTCTCCCAATGAGCCCCATCTCAAGCCCTCCCCAATCCAGGCCCTCCCTAAGGGGTTCAGAAGGCTCCTGAAAATGAGACCAGTTACTGGGTGCTGTGACTGGGCTAGTACCAGGCCCCAAAGTGTCTTTGAGACTCCCTAAACTGGGGGTAAGGAGGAGAGGACATGTCTAAGAAGCACAATAGGGAATGCAGGATCTGTACATAGGAGGGGTTTAAGGGCACCAAGCTGACAGAGAGGGGGGCCAGGCCTTGTCTTGAACTTCTATGGAATCCAAAGCTACAGCAAAGTGATCTGTCTGTTCCAGGCTGGCACCTGGGCCAGAAGGTGGACAGGCCCTCCCAGCCTGGGCATGATCTCTGTCCCCTTGGGCAGTCTGCTGTTTAGGAAACTCTTCTCTGTGAGCCCCAGTGTTTCTCCTTGTAATTGTACCAGCTGGATCTCATTCAGCCAGCTGTAGCCAAAAGGCACCCATCTGCTCCCTGTCCTCAGGATGGCCCTGCCACAGTTAGCGTCAGGAGCATGCCCCCTCAGGTCTTCTCCAGGTGAATGTCCTTCTCTTGGAACCGTTCCTCATGATGAGGGTGGTCTCTGGAGGGTCCTAAGACCTTTCTTCCACAACCAGGCACATCTGGAACCTCCCCATCTTTTTTCACATGAACTGCTGCTTTTAACTCACATCTTTCCCAATCTCTGCTTATTCATAGTCGCCCCCCGCATCAAAAGTGCAAGATTTTACATTTACCCCTCTGAAACCTGTTTCAAGCTGTCGATATCTTTTTGTATCTTGATTCCAACATCCCACTGTATTAGCTTCCTCTCCCAGCCTGTGTCCTTTGTAAATCTGATAAGTGGCCTTCCGTGTCTTTATCGAAGCCATTGATAAAAGCATTAAACTAGACATGGTCAAGTTCAGAGAAAGCCCTGTAGCCTCTAGAGAGCGCTCCTATTTGATATTAATTCACTATTTAGTCTTTTTAGACCTGGTTATTCAACCAGCTATGGATCAGGCTAACATCCTGTGAACAGGGAGGTCGTGAGAGACTTCCTGAAGTCCCCTGCTGAAACCCAGAAGTTCAAGGTCCATAGGCGTGTCCTGATGGTTCTTTCCAGGACCCTAACACAAATGGGGACTGTGGGTTTGGTGTGGCCTCCTCCTGGTGACTCCATGCCAGCTCCTGATGCCCATATGCCCTTTGGTAATTGTTCCCAAGCTACCTGCTTAGGATCAGTTCTACAGTTTTACTTCACAACAAGCATAAAATTAATTTGTCTGAATTTCTGGAATCCATCTTTCTCTTCTTTGTAAAACTGGGATGTTTATTGATCTCCTTTTGCCCCTCTTTTGTCTTCCATGATTTTTTTTTAGAAATTGCTCTTTTGGATTCTGCAAACATACCTTCTAGTTCTTCAAGAAGCTTCAAGGATAATTTGTTCACACTGGAAAGCAAACTTTTTTAAAGCAGCTAGCTGCCCAGAAATCATTAAGAAAAAAACCCCTTGTGTTTGGCTATTTAAACATTTTAAAACATAGCTATGGAAAAAATATCTCTGAAATAAAAGCCGATTATAAAAATGTTTGCTTCAATTATGATATAAGATTTTTTTTTTATCATGCCAATAGGTCTTAAAGATCAATAAAAAAAAAAATAGAAAAATGAGTTGGGCCAGCCAAGTGGCGCAGTGGTTGGGCGCTGAGCCAGCAGCCCTGGTTCGGGTCCCACATATGAGGCCCAGTGACATTGTCCTCAAAAAAAAAAAAAAAAAAAAAAAAAAAGAAAAATGAATAGAGGATATGAATACAAGTAGGCAGTTTATAGAAATAAGAAATACAACAGACAAATAAGCATATGAATATATGCTCCATCTTTTATGATTAATGCAGAACAATGAGATTAAATCTATATATTATCAGATCAGCAAAAATTAAAATTTGATAAAACCTAATGCTAGCCAGGATATGGAGAAATGGGCACTTGCATATATAGCTGGTGAAAGTATAAATTGCTGCAATATATTTGAAGGGTAGTTTAGTCATATTTATGAAAAATTTAAATGCTTATCTTTGCCTTTAGGGATTTGATCACATAACTCAAACATATATGTACTAGAATATTCATTGCAAGATTGTAAAAGCACTAGAGACAAATTGTTCGATTTGTCACAACTTCTGTTGGTCACACTGATACACCTATAAAATGAACCACTATTCAGCCATTAGGAAAAATGAGATAGACCTACCTGGGCTGATATGGAAAGAACTCTGACACCAAGTTGAATTAAGGGTACAGAACACTCTGGCAGTATGATTCTATTTGTGGTAAAAAAAAATTGTACATATATTTATAAAAATATCTTGAAGGATATGTAAGAAACTACAAATACCTCTGGAGAGGAAGCCTGGGGTATGCAGAGGGGGAGAGAAATTTTTATCTTCGTATCATATCTTTGTATATGGTTTTTCTTTACCAAGTGCATGCATTTGTTTTATAATTTTAAGAAATTACTGCTTTCGGGCCCGCCGAATGCTCATTGGTTAAGAGTTGGCTTGGGAGCGCGAGCTCTGAGCAGCCGTTTTGGATCCCACATGAGGGCCAGTGACACTGCGCCCTCTACAGCTAAGATGGTGAACAACAGCTCTACCTGGAGCAGGGCTGCCGTGAGCTACCATGAGTGGCTAGCAGCCAGCGTGAGCCTCTGTGAGCGGCCATCCAGTGGCTGGTGACCCATCTGCCACAGCTGGAAAGAACGCAATAATCACAATACCAAGAGGGGCCAGTGAAGCAATGTCCTCCACAACTAAACTGAAGAACAAAAAGACAGCAACTTGTCTGTTCCTCTTCCCCGATTCCCCAATGCTATTCCCTTCCCCAACTGCCCAATAAAAATTTTTAAAAAAAGAAAGAAATTACTGCTTTGTCTCCTGCCGCCCCCACCACTCATGTTCAGCGAGAACCCCATGGCAGGCTCCTGCTGGTTCTTCCCAATGAAGGACACCAAACAGGACGTGAGGTTCCTTCTTTCTCTGTCCTGGTTGAACTCTGCATCCCCTGGACCTTCTAGTGACTTTAGGCTTTGAATATGGTTAAATGTCTTGTTGCCCCCTTTATGATTGTTTTTTATTGTTTGGGTGGAGTCCCCCTGCTCCCCTCAATGTATCCTCATTCCGGGTACTATCCTCCAAACTATGGTTCATTTCAAACTTTTTTTCCTAGTGTTGACTGTGTCTCTCCTTCCATTTTCTGCCTGGGTCTCTGGTAAACCTTAAGTAACATTTTAAAAGCCTCTCCTTTTTTCCTTGATACCAACTGTTTTCATGGGTCAGAATCAGGGCGTGGGGTGTTTTCATCTCTACCTTCCTGAAGTCCAGGATATCTTTATTCAGAACAAACCCATTGGGCGCCAGGGTGCTAGGGAGCCACAGCAGTGATTAGACCGGAAACCAGCCCTCTGCTCCTCTGCCAGGAGCAGAGTACAGTAATACCTTGGTTTGTGAGCATAATTCGTTTCGGAAACAAACTACTAGTATTGCAAGACATTGCGCGTTTACCAAGTTAAAATGTATTAGAATGTTTGCTCATCTTGCAGAACACTCACAAACCAAGTCACTCGCAATCCAAGGTTTTACTGTATATGCTGAAGAATTATAGTGTAGGTGATTTAAAACTTCATTATATCCAAAGTCATGTCCCAACACACCCTCGGCTTTCCCTGCAGACATTGAAGTCTCTTAGGAGGTAGAGGGACAAGGAAAATGGATTATCTGGTGGGCTTCCCCCACCCCACTCCTAATCTGATTGTAAAGCTATGGAGACAGATTTCAAAAAGAAAAGGGTGGTTCTTGGGCAACCTCAGGGCACCAAGGGAGGGTAATTGGTAGGGAAGTGATTGTTCCTTTTCAGTTGGGGGTTAGAAAACAGTCATTAAAAGCTCTCTAAGCTTTGTAGAATCTGTGTGTGTGTGTGTGTCCCCACTTGTGGGGAAGCTGAGTGTGAGAACGAGAAGGGAAAGTGTGTGTGCTCTCATGAAGCAGCGGGCATAGGGGATGGTGTAGGAATGTGGAGAGTTCAGAATCCCTGCCCCCACCAGCATCAAAATCGCACTAACTGCAGATTAAGTGCTGCTGACCCCAAGAGACAAGTGGCTCTGTTTCCAAGGGAACCACGTAGCTCAATCAAGGCCCCTGAAAGGGCTGATGAGTCAGGATGGAGCAGCCCTTCAACCCTCCTGAGCAGCAGCCCCTCAGCTCCGCTTCAGCCTACTGAGGGATCCTGGGTGGGTCACTTAACACCTCCTGGCTGAGCTTTCACTGGAAAGGACGTTGGGAGCAGCTGCAGTTTCTTAGCAGCCTCCTGGTCCTAGGAGAGGCGGCCAGGTGACTAGAGAACTTGGCTATCCCTTCCTTCCATGTTTCTGAATGATTTGGGGATAGTCCTTTTACCTCTGGGCCCAGCACCCCCATTTGCACAATGAAAGCATTGGACAAAGTCTCTAAGCATCCTGCCAGCTCTGTGACTTTCTTCTGAGACCACTGCCCTCACCTGTCACATCCAGACCCCCTGGCACAAAGTGCAAGTGAAATGGAGGACCAGCGAAGCCATTCTTGCCAATCTGCTCCTACCAAGTAGCTCCAGCTATGCCATCTCCATAGCAACTGATGGCTCCCCATCTTTAGGGAGGGGGTGGGGAGTCCAAGAGGCCAACAGTGTTTTTCTTAGCAGCGCCAAGCAGGAGCAGAGATGGGAGTTGAAATGTCAAGAGGGCCTCTGAGCTGAGGAGAAGGTGAAAAGTACCCCCTTCACCCTCAACTCTTCAGTGGGGCCACTGGAAAGTCAAAAGCAGAGCCCAAGCCCTGTCCAGGGCATCCTGGTCCATGGGCCTGTCCAACCTCCACAGAACCCAGCATAGGGCAGCCCAGACCCTGATGATCAGATCAGAAAGACATGGCAGAGCCATAGAGTGGAATGGACCTTTGGAGTCAGGCAGGCGCTTTCACCTTCCAGCTCTTCCACTTACTGGTGGTGTGACTTGGGAGGTCACTAACCTCCCTGAGCCTCAGCCTCCTCATCTGTAAAATCAGGATATTAATGCCCATTTCACAGGGTTGTTGAAAGGATGAGATGAGATAGATAAGTAAATACAAAGCAGAATGCCTGGGACATGGTAGGTACTCACCAAATGGCAGATACTTTCTATTAGTAAGTATTTCTATAGATCACCCAGGTCAATGGTTCCCAACCCTGACTGCACTTTAGAACCACTAAGGGAACTTTTAAAAATGCCTAGGTCTGCCCCCAGGACATCCTGGGATGAGATCTATACTTCGATATTTACAATGTTTCCCCAGAGACTTCTGCTTCTAGCTGTAAAGGAGTAATAGGAACTGAATTTACCTTCCTATCTTAAACAACTAGAAATCTGGACAAAATACAGGATAGGATGATTTTCATACATTGAACAACAGGCAGAGCAGGATTGCAATTGCTTAGAGAAAGGAAACAAACAAAGCGAGCCCTTTAATTGCATCAACTACCACTGTGAGTTGAGGAAACAGAGAATGAAGTTCCGAGAGACCAAGGTGGCTGGAATTTGTGGGGCAGAGTACTGGAGAGGCTAGAGCTCCAAAGAAAGAGCCCCGGAGCATTGCAGAGGGGCCCTCTTGGGTCTTTGGTGACGAACTCATCTGAGCATGTGTGAAAGCAAACCACCAGGAAAAGGACCACTAGAAAGCAATAGACCAAACAATTTCCAGAGCTCAAACACGGCTGGGAATTGTTCTTGTTTACCTCAGTCAGAGTGGCAAAACTTTGGAATACCGAAGACATCAGTTAGAGTCCCCAGAAAGCTATGACCTCAGTAGTAGGACTAAATTAGCTCTATAGTAAAGGGTACTCTAGAATCACTCTTAAAAAAAGATAAATAAATAACAAGCCTTGAAAGGATCCAACTATTTTCAAGTAAATAACTTGTGTCCCAGAGCAAAATTTAAGAATATTCATGGGGTCTTGGGAAGCCAGCGGCCCCAGTTCAGTCCCACATATGAGGGCCAGTGACACTGCCCTCAAAAAAAAAAAAAGAATATTCATGGGAATACATAAGTATCCAGCACCCAAAAAGGTACAATACACACTGTCTGGCATCCAACCAAAAATTACCAGTTGTATTTTCTAGTGCTGCCATAATAAATGACCATAATCGAATTATCAATTTCTACAAAAAACAAAACAAAAACAAAAAACCTGATGGTATCTTGATTGGGATTCCATGCAACAAATAAAACAGTTTGGGAAGAACTGATGTCTTAATGAGATTGAGTCTTCTGATTCATGATCATAGTATGTTCTCGCCATTATTTATGCCTTCTGTAATTTTTCTGATCAATAGATTGTAGTTTCTAGTATACAGGAATTGCAAATATATTCCAAAGTATTTAACATATTCTTGCTATTGTAAATGGTATTTAAAAATTTGAATTTCCAATTGTTCGTTCCTAGGATACAGAAATACAATAGATTTTTATATCCTATCACTATGTCACATATCAATTCTAGTAACTTGTGAAAATTTCTTAGGATTTTCTACTTAGACACAATCATGGCATCTGTGAAGAAGATGATTTTCATTTTTCCTTTCCAATCTATATGCTTTTTCTTTCTTGTCTCCTTTCACTGGTAGGAACTCTATTACATTGTTCAGTGGAAGTGGTGAGAGTGGAAATGCCTTGCTTTCAATATTGGGGGCAAAACATTTAGTCTTTTACCATTAAATGTGATATTAGCTGTAAGTTTTTCATAGGTGTCTGTCTTTTCAGGTTGAAAAAATTCCCTTCTATTCCTAATTTGCTGAGAGTTTTCTTTTAAGCTCAGGAATGAATATTCAACTTTCTCAAATGCTTTTTTTTATATCTATTAAGATGATCATATGATTTGTCTAGTCCACTGAGCTGGTGAAATACATTGATTTTTGAGTGTTAAAACAACCTTGCATTTGTGGGATAAACTCCACTAGTCATGGTGTAAGACCTTTTTCATATGTTGCTAGATACACTTCACTATCATTTTGTTAAGGTATTTTGCTTTTTATTGATGTGGAGTATTAGACTATTGGTTTCCTCTATTATAATGTCTTTGATTTGGATATCAGGGTAATGCTTGCCTCATAAAAGGAATTAGGAACTATTTCCTCCTCTTCTATTTTCTGGAAGAGTTTCTGTAGAATTGATATAATTTTGTTCATAAATGCTTGGTAGAATTCATGTAAAGCCACCTGGGTATGAATTTATCTTTATGAGAAGTAATTCAATTTATTTAATAGATATAAGGAGATTCGGGATATCTGTTTGTTCTTGAGTGAGCTATAGTAGTCTGTCTTCCAAGGAATTTATCCATTTTATCTAAGTTCTTGAATTTGTTGGCATAAAATTGATTTTAAAAATAACATTCCTTTTTTTATCCTTTTACTATCTTTAGAATTTGTAGTGATACCACTTCTCTGATTACTGATGTTGGTTATTTGTGTACTCTCGCTTTTACTTCCTGATTAGTCTTGCTAGAATTTAGCAATTTTATTGATCTTCTAAAAGAATCAACTTTTAGTTTCACCAACATTTTCTATGATTTTTCTGTTTCCTGTTTCATTAATTCACACTCTAATCTTTATTGTGTTCTCTTTACTGCCTACTTTGGATTTTATTTGCTCTTCTTTTTCTAGTTTCTTAAAGTGGAGGCTGGAGTTACTGATTTGAGAGTTTTCTCTTTTTCTAATATAGATGTTTATTGTTATAAATGTCCCAAGTGCTGCTTTAGCAGTATCCCACAAATTCTGATATGTTATCCAATGCTATCAAATTTTTTCTTTTTTAAATAGACTTTATTTTTTATAACAGTTTTAGGTTTGCATAAAAATTGAGACAATAGTGCAGAGAGTTTACATGTACACAACACTCAATTTCCTGTTATTAATATTTTATATAACTGTGATTTATTTATTACCATTAATGAACTGATATTGATACATTATTATTAACTGAAGTCCATTGTTTATTTAGATTCCCTTAATATTTTTTTCTTTTTTCTTTTTTTTTAAGGGCAGTGTCACTGGCCCTCATATGTGGGACCCGAACGAGGGCCGCTAGCTTTCCAAGCCAGCGTTTAACCACCGTGCCACTTGGCCGGCTCATAGATTCCCTTAATTTTTACTAGTGTCATTTTTCTGTTTAAGGATCCCATCGACATTACTTTTAGCTATCACTTCACCTTAGGTTCTTCAGCAGTTTCCTTATTTTTGATGACCTTAGTTTTGAGGATAATTGGTCAGGTATTGTCTAAGATACCTCTGTATCCTCTCTATAAGAATTTATCTGATGTTTTTTTGCATGGTAATATCGGGGTTATGGATTATTGGAAGACCATCGAGGTAAAATGCCATGTTCATCACAGCATATCAAAGGTATCGTTATGGGTTGAATTGTGTCTCCTCAAAAGATATGTTGACATCCTAACCCCCAGTACTTCACAATGGGATCTTATTTAGAAATAAGGTCTTCACAGAGATAATCAAGTTAAAATGAAGTCATTAGGATAGGCTCTAATCCAGTATGACTGATGATGCCCTTATCAAAAAGAGGATGTTAGGGGCCAGCCAAGTGGCTTAGTTGGTTAAGAGCTCACTCAAGAGTGCGAGCTCTGAGCAACAGGGTCACCAGTTCGATTCCACGCCCGAGCTGAGCTGCTGTTGAGCTGCCAACAGGTGGCAGGATGGCTCAGCTAAATAAATAAATAAATAAATAAATAAATAAATAAATAAATAAATAAATAAGAGGGCTTTAGGCACAGAGACACATATACACAGAAGGAAGAGATTTGTGAAGGTACTCATGGAGAAGATGGCTTAGGGATGTGAGTGATGCAACTGTAAGACAAAGCACACCAAGCCTTGCTGGCAAGCAGCAGAAATTAGAAGGGGCCAGGAAGGATTTCCCCCCTAGAGCTGTCACAGAGAGCATGGCCCTGTCAATACCTTCATTTCAAACTTCTAGCATCCAGAACTGTGAAACAATACATTTCTGTTGCTTCAAGCCACCCAGTGTTTGGCACTTTGTAACAGCAGCCCGAGGAAATTGATACAGGTCTGTACTATCAACATGATTAATGATTGTTGATGTTGACCTTAATTGCTTGGCTGAGATAGTGTCTGTCAGGTCCCTAGGTGATTTCTATGCCAGGAAAACAGAAGGCAATGGAGAGGCTTCAGACTCTCTCTGTGACAACTCTGCTTTTTGTTGTTCCTTAGAAGAAAGTACCACCGAGAGCAAAGAGCTCACACATGGAGAGCATGGCTTCCATGTTGGGTACTGTGATAAAACTGGACCTGCTCAGGACTGCTCTGAGCTGCAGGCTGCCCCAGAGACAACACTGTGTGAAGGTGAGAGAGCCACGGTGACTGGAGCTTCCTTTCCCAGGGCTGACAAGTGGGATAAGACCCATCCAAGTGCATCCCCTTAAGGCCTAATCTGGAGTTCTAGTCAGAGGCCAACTCTCTCCTAGCCCAGGGTGGGGGAAATGCTCAACTAAGTTAAAAGACAACCAGGAAAAAAAATTACACATGGGGCCAAGGTATCCAGAGCCTAAAAAAATAAAATTGGCAGGAAAAAAAAAAAAACCACTAACAAAGTAAGTTGGCTTAAATCTTTTTTTTCTTCAGGGTATTGGAATACAGCATTTTGACCCTGTTCATGCCATATGAGGTCTGACAATTAAGTTTGCGAACTTGCCACCATGCATTTACATTGGCAGCACTGTACAAGCAATTCTGTAAGGTATATCAGTGTCTCACAGCTGTGTTCATGTTGATGTGTGGCAGTGTCTTGCTGAGTGGCATTTATTATTGTTGCATGTTTTTGTGTGCCTTTGGGAGAATATCTGAGCTTGAATTAGAGCAAGGAACAAACATTAAATTTCTTCTTAAACGTGACAAGAATGGAAGTGAAATCAGGAATATGTTAGTTCAAGTTTATGAGGATAATGCCATGAAGAAAATGGCAGTGTACAAATGGACTAAACGTTTTTCTGAGGGGAAAGAGAGGAGATGAATAGAGAGGTCAGGGCAGCCAGTAACAAGCAGAACTGATGAAAACATTGCAAAAATTAATCAAATTGTGCATCCAAATCATCAGCTGACTGAGAGAAGCATAGCAGGCCAAGTCAACATCAATAGAGAAACAGTTAAGAAAATCTTAGCTGAAAATCTTGGCGTGAGAAAGGTGTGTGCAACAATGATCCCAAAGGAGCTCACTGATGAACAATAGCAAAGGAGAGTCAAAGTTTGCCAAGATCTTTTGGAGAGGCAAAACGATGTTTTGGGCTGTGTTATCACTGGTGATGAAGCATGGGTGTACCAATACAACCCTGAAACAAAGTGTCAAAGTGCACGATGGAAGTCAGCCAATTTTCCACGACCAAAAAAAGTTGCATCAAGTCCAAATTAACAGTCAAAACAATGTTGCTAAACTTTTTTTGATTATCAGAGGGATTACTCATTATGAATTTGTACCAACTGGACAAACAGTTAACCATGTTTATTTACTATTTGGAAGTGCTGAAAAGGCTGCATGACAAAGTTAGATGAAAATGACCTGAACTTTTTGCCAACAATTCATGGCTCTTGCGTCACGACAATGCACCAACTCACACGGTACTGTCTGTGAGGGAGTTTTTAGCAGTAAACAAATAACTGTATTGGAACACCCTCCCTACTCACCAAACTGGCTCCCAGTGATTTCTTTCTTTACCTGAAGATAAAGGAAATATTGAAAAGAAGACATTTTGATGACATTCGGGACATCAAGGGTAATATGATGACAGCTCTGAAGGCCATTCCAGAAAGAGTTCCAAAATTGCTTTGAAGGGTGGACTAGGTGCTGGCCTCCGTGCACAGCTTCCCAAGGGAGAGTACTTCAAAATAGTGACATTCAGCAATGAGGTCTGTAGCATTTTTTCTAGGATGAGTTCGTGAACTTAATTGTTGGTCCTCATATATCATCTATAAATAGCTTTGTTATATATGAAGATACAGATAGGTTCAAAGTAAAAAATAAAACAAAACAAAACAAAAGGACAAATATATACAATGCAAACCCTAATCAAAAAAAAAATCTAGAATGATTAGATTATCCAAAGTTGACTTCAGAACAAGGACTAATATTAGGGATAAAGAGAAAAATTTCATCATGATAAATGGATCAATTAATCAAAAGGACATTACAGTGGTAATTGTGTATGCACTGAGCATCAGAGCTTCAAAATATATAAAACAAAAACTGATAGAACTTAAAAAATGAAATAGACAAATCAACAGCTAAAGTTGGAGATTTCAACATTCCTCTCTCAATAATTGACAGAACAAGTACACAAAAAGTCAGGAAGAATAGAGAAGACTTCAACAACACTATCAATCAACTTAACCTAATTGACATTTATGGGACATTCCACCCAACAGCAGCAAAACATACGTTCTTTTTCAAGTGCTCTTGGAACACTTACCAGGACAGAGCACAGCCTGTACCATAAAGCAAAATCAAGAAGATTGGAATTATACAAAGCATGTTCTCTGAACACAACAGAAATAAATTTGAAATCAATAACAGAAAGATATCTGAAAAATCCCCAAATATTTGCTAATTAAATGAAATATCTTTAAATAAACAACAGGTCAAAGAAGAAATCACAAGGGAAATCAGAAGATATTTTGCACGGATTTAACATACAATTGAAACATATCAAAATGTATATGGGGCATCTCCAGCAGTGCTTAGAGGGACATTGATAGCATTAAATGATTGTGTTGGAAAAAAGAAGAAAGGTCTTAAGTCAATATTTTAAGTTTTACCTCAAGAAACTAGAGAAAGAAGAGCAAATTAAAGTAACCAGGAGAAAACAAATGATAATGAAGAGAAATTTTTTTTAAATAGAAATGTGAAGGGAGGAAGGTAGGGAAGAGAGAGAGAGAGAGAGAGAGAGAGAGAGAGAGAGAGAGAGAGAGAGAGAGAGAGAGAGAGAGAGAGAGAGAGAGAGAGAGAAAGAGTTCAAAAGCTGGTTCTTTGAAAATATTAATGAAATTGACAAACCTTGAACCACACTCATCAGGAAAAAAAGATAGAGGGACAGAGAGAAGATACAACTTACCAAAACAAAGAATAAAAGAGGGACCATCACCACTGATTCTATAGACATTAAAAGGATAATATGAGGATATTATAAACAAACTTTGGCCAGTATATTTGACAATTTAGATGAAATGCACAAAATTCTTAAAATGCACAAACCATCTAAGATCACTCTAGAAAAAAATAAAATTTATATTGCCCTTTATCTATTTTTTAACTGAGATGTAATTCATATGACATAGAGTTTCACATAACACAAATTTCATCATCTCAGAGTGTACAATTCAGCCGTTATGATCATATTCACAAGGTTGTGTTACTGTCACCTGTAATTCCACAACATTTTCATCACCCTAAAAAGAAACGCTATGCCCAATTGATAATCATTCCCATCTCCTCCTTTCCCCAACCCTGGACACTGCTAATCTACTTTCTATCTCTATGGAGTTGCCTATTCTGGACATTCCATATAAATGGAATCATACAACACATAACCTTTTGTGTCTGGCCTTTATATTATTTTATTTTTAAATATGAATTTCAGGTGTACAAAACAACATAATGATTAGACATCTATATCCCTCACAAAGTGATAAAGCCCCCCATGTCTACTACCCCTCTGACATCATCTCTAGCTGTTACTGTGTACTATTGGTTATATTCCCTATGCTGTACTTTATATCCTGTGAATGAATATATATTTGACATTTGATATTATTCTACATCAGCTTCACGTGTAAGCACAGTGGTCAGGCATTTATACAATCTATGAGGTGATCCCCCTGATGAGTCCAGTACCCACCTGGCACCCTACATAATCTGTACATTATTGATTATATACTCATACTGTATTTCATTCACATCGCTATGACTATTTTGTGACTACAAATTTGTACTTTATAATCCCTTCGCCTTCTCCCCCATCTCCCAAACTCCCTCCCATCTAGCAACCATCAGTTTTTTCTCTGTGTCTCTGTCTATTTATTTTGTTTGCTCATTTATTCTGTTCTTTAGATTCTACATATAAGTGAAATCATATGATATTTATCTTTCTCAGTCTGACTTATTTCATTTAGTATAATGTTCTCTAGGTCAATCCATGTTGTTGCAAATGGTAAGATTTCATTCTTTTTTATGGCTGAGTAATACTCCATTGTATAAAAGTACCACAATTTCTTTATCCAATCATCTATTGATGGGCTTTTCAGTTGTTTCCATATCTTGGCTATTGTGAATAGCACTGCAGTAAACATAAGGATGCATATATTTTTTCAAGTTAGTGTTTTGGATTTCTTTGGATAAATACCCAGGAGTGAAATTGCTGGGTCATAAGGTAGTTCTGTGGCTTCTTTCACTTAGCATGAGTTTCCAAGATTCATCCAAGTTTTACCCTGTATCAGTACTTCATTCTTTTTATGGCTGAATAAATATTCCATTGTATAGACAAACCACATATGCTGATGGACATCTGGGTTTTTCCGTTTTTTGACCATTATGAATAATTTTCTATGAACATTCCTTTGTAAGTTTTTGTATGAATGTATGTTTTCACTTCTCTCGTTTATGTACCCAGACGTGAAATTGTTGGGTCTTATGGTAACCCATTTTTAACTTTTTCAGGAACCACCAAACTCTTTCCTCAGTGGCTGCACCATTTTATATTCCCACCAGCAATGAGCGTTCCAATTTCTCTATACCCTTACCAAGATTTGTTCTTTTCTGTTTTCTTTTCTTTCTTTGATAGCTATCCTAGTGGGTGGGAAGTTATATCATATTATGGTTTCATTTGCATTTCCTCAATAACTAATGATGTTGAGCATCTTTTTATATGCTTATTGACCATTTGTATATCTTTGGAGAAATGTTTATTCAAATTTTTTGCCCACTTAAAAAATTGGATTATTTGTCTTTTTATTGTTGAGTTATGATAGTTCTTTATATATTCTGGATAATAGCTCTTATCAGATATATAACTTGCAAATATCCCTCCCGTTCTATGGATTGTCTTTTCACTTTCTTGACAGTGTTTTCTTGATGCACAAAAGTTTCTAATTTTAATAAAGTCCAATTTATCTATTTTTTTCTTTGGTTGTTTGTGCTTTTAATGTCATATTAAGAAACCATTGCCTAATCCAAGGTCAAGAAGACTCCCACCTATGTTTCTTTCAAAAAGTCTTATAGTTTTAGCTGTTACAGTTATGTCTTTGATGCATTTTGAGTTAATTTTTGTGTATGGCGTGAGATGGGGTCAATTTCTTATTCTGCATGTCGATATTCAGTTATTCCAACACCATTTGAAAAGGCAATACTTTCCCCACTGAATGGCATTTGTCACCTTGTTGGAAATTGATTGACCATATATGTATGGGTTTATTTCTGGACTCACATTTATATTCCATTGATTTATATATGTATCCTTATGCCAGCACCATGCTGTCTTAACTACTGTAGTTTTGTAGGAATTTTTGAAACCAGAAAATGTGAGTCCTCCAACTTTGTTGTTCTTTGTTAACTTAATTTTGATTATTCTGAGTCCGTCACATTTCCATATACAGTTTAAGATCTGCTTGTTCATTTCTGAAAAATAAAAAAAGTTTGAATTTTGATAGAAATTGTATTGAATCTATAGATCAATAAACAGTATTGCCACCCTAACAATATTAAGTCTTCTAATCTATGAACAAAGGGTATCTTTCCATTTTTTTAGGTCTTCCTTAATTTCTTGCAACAGTGTTTTGTCATTTTCAGTGTGCAAGTCTTATACTTCTTTAGCTAAATTTATTCTTAAGTACTTTATTCTTTTTGGTACATTTGAATGTAATTGTTTTCTTAATTTCATTTTCTGATCATTCTTTTCTAGTACACAGAAATATAATTGATTTGTGTATATAAATCTCGTAACCCTCTTTGCTAAAAGCATTTATTAGCTCTGATTGTGCACGTGTGTGTGGATTCTTTAGTGTTTTCTATATATAAGATCGTGTCATCTGTAAATAGAGATAGTTTTACATCTTCCTTTCCTATCTAGATGCATTTTATTTCTTTTTATGGCCCAATTTTCTTGGCTAGAACCTCCACTGCAATGTTGAAAAGAAGTGGCGAACATGGACATCCTTGTCTTGTTCCTGATCTTAGAGGAACATCTATTTTTAAAATTAATTCTATAGTTAAAAACATTCCCATAAAGAAAGTTCCAGACCTCAGATGACTTAAATGATAGTTATATCAAATATTTAAGGAAAAGAATAATACAAGTTCTACAGAAACTTTTCCATAAACTAGAAGAAGAGGGAACCCTTTCCAATTCCTTTTATGAGGCAAGCACTACCCTGATACCCAAACCAAGACATTGTAAGAAAGGAAAGCCATAGTTCAATATCCCACACCAACAAAAAGCAAAATACTTTAACAAAATATTCTAGCCATATTTGAAAACATTAATGCATCATGACTCAGTGGAGTTTATCTCAAGAATGCAAAGTTGTTTTAACATCCCCAAATCCTTGTATTTCACTAGCTTAATAAACGAAAAAGGAAAAACCATGTGATTACCTTAATAGAGAAAAACATTTGAGTGATTGAATGAATTGATGAATGACAACACTACTATATGGGGTTGTAGCAGATCAAACCCTACAAACCATGTCTTCTTGGACCCAGAAGGCCTTTCCCCCTGCATCAGGATTAAGGAATATTATTAAGGAATATTTGAGAATTGGCTCTTAGTGGAGACAGAGAAAATACAGGGGTTACAGCAGCCTCGGAGACAACCTGTGACCTTCTACAAGGTGGGTGGGGACAAGATCAGAATGATGGGCTCAGTTATCAGTCAGTTATGGTGAACTTGACTACCTCTAAACTTCCTTTCCAATCTTCAGATCCCAAGGCAGAATTCATTTGAGATAGGATGGATAGACTAGGATGGATACAATGGAGTGGAGCTTGGCTACTCTGAGTGGGGTTCACAGATCAGCAGTATTAGCGTCACCTGGGAGCTTGATAGAAATGTGACTCTCAGGGCCCATCCTAGACCACTGAGTCCGAATCTGCATTTTAAAGGTTGAGAAGTACCCCAGTAGAGAGGACTTTACAAAATTTTGGAGGCCGGAGGAGAAGTCCGGGCCAGAGACTATGTCTAGTTTCTCTGCAGAGGCAGCAAGCTGTAAAAAGAAGAATGTTGGGCTAAGGAAGGGTGTTCAAGAACCAGTCACCTTGGGCAGGTCACTTCCCTTTCTTGAGCTTTAGTGTTCTTACCTATAAAATGAGAATAAGGAGAATTTCTGCTCAGCATACCTAACATATAGAGAAAAGGAAAAGAAGGGTGTGAAATCAACTTGGAAGCTGTTGGCTGCTGGCAAATACTGCCATGCCTCTCCCTGCCCCCCTCTCCCCCCAGCACGATCTGATGGTTTCCATTCACAGCACACATGCACGTCTTGAGGTCCCAGCTCAGGCCCAGAGCCACAGTTGGTGCTCAGCAAATCCTAATGGCCTCATGGTCATTTGGTCCCCCTTTCACATTTCTCCCCTTGCTGCTTCCTGAAGGGGGATAAGAGCAAGCGAGGAGCCCCCTCCCAGGTGTGCTAAGTGGTAGGGGAAAGTTGAAAACAAGAATCGTTTGTGGGAGGCTGCTCTGGAGTTCACATTCCCTGGACCTCACACCCTGAGGCATCAGGGGCCCTTGAACCTCCTGGATCCCCAAATAATAAGTTTCCATGACTGCTGAACCCCTCTGAGTGGGTGGGGGGGCTGTCTTTCTCAGGTACATGGTAGTGGTTTCACAGACAAGGAGAGGTTCTTTCAATTCCAGCTTCCTCTGCAGAGGGAGGGCTCAGGTGTGAAGCAGGATTAAAGCTGCCCTTGGCACTTGGAACCTGCGTGCTGGCAGGTCCCTACCTGGTGCTGGCAGCCAGAACCTCATTCCTGCTGCATGAGTGGCTAGTCCAACAGTGTACAATCTGCCACATGTTTATTCCTTGGCCCCTATGGTTCTGCCATGTGCCATGAGAATCCCCTGGCATATGCAGTGACTGCTCCCTGAAATCATTTTCCTCAGTCAATATACCAGTGTTGTCCCTTTGGACCATGTTGTTAATCCCCCCCTGCCTGTATGGACTCTCTTCTGGCATGCATTTCTACATCTGCAGTATCAAGTTAACTTGCCTTGCGTTCATTGCGGCCCCTTGGCATTAACTGCTATTTCTGGAATGCCTGGAGACACTGCTGGCACTCACTCTGACACAGGAAAGAACTCATGATTTAATCTCATCCGCAAAATCCTTTTTTTTTTTTTTGCCATATAAATTAACATTCACAAGTTTCAGAGAGTAGGGCATGGATATCTTTTAGAGGCCACTGTTCACACCACTACATCACTGTACTCAGCAGTTAACTGCTGTTGTTGGTGCTCTTTCTTCTCTTGGTTTCCATGTATCTCCTCCCTCAGTGGCCACTCCTTCTCATTCACCTTTACTTGAAGGCTCTACAAGCAGGGTTTTTACCATCCACTCAGTTGCTTGGGCTGAAAACCCATGAATCGTTCTTGATTCCACTTTTCCTTCATGCCTTCCCACAGCCAGCCCATCAGCCAGTCCTGTTGGCTCAACTTCCAAAGTGTAGCCGAAGTCTCCCATCTTCACTTCTCCCCAACTCACTTTTATCTGCACTGCTATCACCTTTGTCTGTGGTCCAAACTACCCACTTCCCTCACTTGCAATAGACTCTGCAGCCAAAGAAATGCATCAGAAGCTGCAAGTGTCTGCTGCACACCCTCTCAGCCTCCCTCTGATGTGAACCTCAACTGCGAACATTTCCCTGTTGGTTTCTGCTGAGGGTGTCTTAACTCAGGTACATGATGTGTGATTTTTGCTTTCTGTACTAGGGTTTCTCTGCTGCCACAATGTGGGACACGAGCAGGGGTCTGCATAGCATGGAGCATGCGCAGCCTGGAAGCCTGGAAGCCTGGGAGGGGGCAGTCAACACCCCCTGGGCCAATGGGTGAATGGGAGCCAATGTAGAAATCCTTCTCCCTGTGGACCATAGTATGGAAAAACTCCTAGAGGCATTCCATGCTCCCCTCAGAAGGTTCCAGTAGGATCAGCCCTGGTTCCCTGAGGTAGGGAATCAACTCAGTAATGCACACTTGTATTGCCCTTTTTGTCTTCCCTCTTTTACTCTCCCTGGTCTTTCATCCTTGATACCTAGGATCACCTTCCAAATAAACTGCCTATACATGAGTCCTTACTTCAGGTCCTGCATTTGAGGAGAACCGAGATGAAAACAGTAAATGCAAATTTGATCATGATTCCCAGCCACTCTTCCACCCCCGTTGAAACCTTTTAACAGCTCCTCAGTGTTCTTGTCCTAATGACAAAGCTCTTTTTGTGACTGACAAATCTGAAAAGTTTGGTCCCTACCTGACTCCCCAGCCTCATTTTTTCCCACTCTCCTTTCCACTCTCCCCTCAGCCTCACTGACTTTTAAGTGTTCTTTCCTCTCTTGACTTCCTCCCTCCTTAGGACTTGTACATGATGGTGCTTCTTGGAACTCTCTTGCCTCCCCTCTCCTCTTCCAGATGACTCCAGCTCATTCCTCACCTCTCAGCTCAAGCATCATTTTCTCAGGGACCTCCTTTACCTGCAGACAAGGTAACCCCCACACACACAATTGTGCATTCTTCTAGCATACCTTTGGGGGAACTTTCCTTCTCTGAAATGTTTGTTATACTTGCAGTTTTCCTTTTATTTGTATTATTATTTCGCTAATGATTGTCTCCCTCATTAGATGATAAACCTCAGGAGGATAGAGGCTGTTAATTTTTTTCACCAGTTATCCTCAAAGCCACACCCAGTGTGAGGCACACATTATAGGCATTCAGTATTTGTTGAGTACATGAATGAATGGATAAATGAAAACATAATGATTTCATAATGCTCAAGGTATACACACAATGCCACTTTTCTTCATCCTTTCTGAATAAATTAGACCTGGCTTCAGCACCCACCAAGCAATATCTGACTTTCAGTCTGAACAAATGCCCCAGGCTTACAAGGCCCCCAAAAAGCAGAACAGGTGTCATTGCTTGCTAGAGACACTTGCATGAAGTCACCACCCCATCACCCCTCCTTGCTCATCCTTGACTGTGTGTACACCATTCCAAGATTCATGACTCTAATAGAGGCTCCACACCTTCCCTGCCAGCTGGCCACACAAGGACCTTTGCCTTGCCCTTCAGTGACCAGCCCTCACAGTCACTCACACAGCCAGTCCATTGGGGGTCCAGCTTCCTGGGAATGGGCTCAGAGCCATCTACCCGCCCTTCCTGAGAAGCCAGAAACACTGTTCGCCTCACAAGCTACAGAGGCTCAATAACACTCAGGTGCCAGGCTGTTCTGCCCGTCTCAATTCCAGCGCACAGCCTTCCTTCCCACTCTTCCTTTTTCCTGATCAAAAGGTCTTGTGATCCCAAGAGTCACACCCCAAACCTGGACCCTCAAAGGAGCTTGTTTTTCTTTACTCAAGGTTGGTGAGTGGTACAGAAACACAGTGATTAGCTTCTCCCCTCCTATGTGTCCTTCGGGCAAGCTTTCTGCCTTCAAAGTCACCCTCTTCCAAGGATGGACAGAATAATATGAAAGCACCTCCACTATTGAATTCCGAATGACTCAGCCTGTTATATTTGAACACAATGATAGGTGGTGGTTCAGGTATCTTCATGACCATTTTTTGCCAACTTCCGTGGTGTGTTGCTGTCCGCGGTGCTGAAGGATCCTTAGGCTCAAAGGTGACGCGGTTTCTCCTGTTTCACTATCCAACCTTTCCCAGGACTCATACTTTTTATTATTTACTCATTTTCATGAAAAAAAAAAATTTAAATGTCGCAGCAGAAAAAGAATCAGACCTCTCACTTCCTAATATACGTGGCTGATTCTTGAACTTTTGGCAATTCCATTACATTTCCAAAGATTAAAATTTTCCTTCTGGGAAGTTAGGGGAGAGTTGAGGCCCCTTATCGCACCTGCACCCTGTTTACAGTATCAGTGTATCTGGGAGAGATGCTGAGACCTGGTTGGGGGAGGCAGTGTATGCTTGGCTAGTGTAGAACATGGCTGATTTCATTCATTTTCTTGAGCAAAATGGTATCTCCTGTCTTCTTGGTTGCTTGAGCTAGAGGCCTCTTAATCATCTTCAGTTCCTCCATCCATCTCATCCCCACAGCTTTGGAGTCACCAAGGCTGGTTTAGAAGCATGTGTGTTCATTCACCTCTTTCCACCCCACCACTGCAAACTTTGATCAGACCCTCAGCTCTGAATCACAGCAACAGCTTCTCCTGGGTCCCCAGCCTTCATTAAACCTACTAATCGACCCTCCACACCAGTTGGACAGCTCCTCATTACACTCAAGTGTCAAGACTGAACTCTTTATCATGGCCTCTCATCAATCATCATGTGCAGTTCCTCCTCTATGCCTTTGTATAAGCGGTACCGCTCACCTTCACTGCCTTCATTCCTCTAACTGGTGAACTCCTCCTCAGCCTTCCATGCCCAGCTCAAATGGCCCTTTTCCCTTGGAGCCTTTTCTGACCTCTATGCATC
Source organism: Aselliscus stoliczkanus (assembly GCA_033961575.1). Lineage (NCBI taxonomy): Eukaryota > Metazoa > Chordata > Mammalia > Chiroptera > Hipposideridae > Aselliscus > Aselliscus stoliczkanus. The sequence continues at coordinate 135,850,043 of CM066729.1, forward strand.
CCTGGGATCCCACAGGTCCACAACCCCACATCACTCAGCTTCTCTGTCATCCTCTCTGAGCAATGGGACAGTATTTTGGCAGCCTCATATTTCTACCCCAAACTCTTCATACTAAGCCCAATAAATGATAGATTCTCATAAAGAACTTGCTAGGGGCGAGGATCCAAGTTGGCGGAGTAGATAAATGCTGTGCTTGCCTTCTCCTCCCATGACCATATTAAAATTACAACTGAATTGTAGAGCAGTCAAACTGGAGAACCATCTGAAGTCTAGCTGAACAGAAGTCCTATAACTGGGGATATAAAGAAGCCATGACAAGACTAATAGGAGGCCTCCTAGAAATGGGCCTGAAAGGATCACTGGGATTTGGGTACATGTGTGCAGGAAGCTGGGAGGTATATTACAGCAAAGGTGGGAGGAATGAGGAGGCTGAGGTGTGGTCTGGGGGACAGTGGAGAGGCCGAGTCAGCCACAGCACATGTTTGGATGAGCCTGCAGGGATTGCAAACTCACATGCCTGGTGGAGCCTGGTAGGTAATGTAAATGAGTGAAGCAGGTCAGGTGCAAGATGAAATTGGGAAAAATGGGGATGGCGAAATAGAGAGAGTATCCCAAATAGCCAAGGGCATTTAAGACAAAAAAATAAAAACAAATATGGCAAGCCAAATGAAATCTAGCTCATAGGCCACCAGTTTGAGACCCCAGCAGCATTGCCAGTGCTTTGGCTAACCAAGGGTGTACGGCAAAGGCCTTGGATGTCCAGTGCAGCTGAAGATGGAAACTCCACACTGACACAGGGACACAAGGATCACCAGATAACAATGGCTTCAGGATGGGGTGTTCCTTACCTTTCCCTTACAAGGAGCTAACGGTTTACTGTAGACTCAGCACAGTTGGCCTTGGACCCATATTGTGCTTGCTAGATGACCCCATTTCCCTCTCCATCAAGGCCTTCCAACCTGAGGACCCCTCAGCAAAGCCCCACCCCCTCCCCAACTGCCTACCAGCCTGGTCTTGCTTTGTGTACAGACCTGTCATCTCCCAGCCCATTATAACACTCCAGCGCGCACATTTCAGAGCTGACCCAGGGATGCCTGCTTCCTTCAGTCTTGGTCCTTTGGGGGGGTGACACCCCCAGACTGCCTCCCAAAGTCACCTAATCCCCTTTCATCTCACCCTGGCGAGGTAGGCAGAGTAGGGCTCCAGGCACCCCAGCTCCCATTGTCTGTGCTCCTTGAAACGTTTAAAGGGATTAGGGGCTGGGGGCTTGCTCTGGTTGCCTTCAGGGATGTGTGTTCAGTGGGGGAGAAGATGAGATTCCGCTTTCTTCCATCCCACCGGCCCAGAAGGGCTGGTGAGTGCAAGATAGATGGCGTGGATAAGGGGGCATCCAATTAATTCCAATTTAAACCCAATTTGGTCTCCTTTATAATTAGAACAGCAGGCGTGTTTTAATAGTGGATTATCTCTCCCAGGCAGTCGTTTGTCATCGCTCTTTCTCTGCACTGGGTCTGCTGGACCACCCCTCCCAGGCAGGAGAGACAGAGCTGGGGGAGTAGGGCAGGGCTTTGAATGGGGAGATCATTAGGCATGGATGCACAGAGGAGGAGTGACCACAGAGGCTCATGCCCCATCTCAGCCCACGTCTCACCTAGGAGAGTCCTGTGCTGTGCCTCAGTTTCCCATCCATAAAATGGGAGAAGGGCATGTCAGTGACATCCATAGGAGAGAAGAGAGAAGACAGTGATGGTAGATCTAGGTCAAGGTCATAGGGCTGAGAAGGGGAGTCAGAGACATGGGCACTGCTGTGGTGAGTCATTGACCTTTGTGTGCTTTAGTCTTCTCACCTGTCAAATGGGGCCAATGATAATGACAATCATAATAGAAGGTATCATTTAATAATAATGTCTTAAAATGGCCCCTCAGCTAAATGTTTTCAAGTGAACACACAGAAAGCCTCCACCAGTATTCCCTCCACCCCATTCCCTGCAGAGGTCCTTTGGAGAAATACTAGTCAAAAACCAAAGTCAGGACATAGGACATAGGTGGCCCCAGCTGGGCTCCGCAGGGTCTCAGGGGGTTCAGAGGGGGCTTCAGATGTGGTCCTTAAGATTTAAAAGCCCTCCTGGGAAAAACAAAGTCTCCCTGCCAATGGCAGAGTTAATGTGAATGAGTTTAAGTTGCATCAGTCAGGTGGGTGACATGGGGTGGCTGCCACCCACCCGTCCCAGCTTGTGACAGCAGCAGCATGTGCCCTTTGCTGTCTGACAAGTGTCTTTCCAGTCCATGTCTCTTTGGGCCCTGACACACACCCCTCACTGACAAGTTGTCATCATTATGCCCTTTGGTGGGTAGGGAAACTGAGGCTCAGAAAGAGAAAGGTGATGCTTAGGGCCAGCTTTTTTTGTGGAGACAGAGAAAGCTCAGTCTTGAGACCCCTGCCCAGCCTTACCTGGGGCCCATTTCACAACATGCACTCCACTGCACTCAGTTCACTGATGCACTCCAGGCACCCAGCTCCAGCCCTGAGCCATTGGCTTGTGGCTCTTTAAGGGGTCGCGTTCTGTCTCCAGGGGTTAGAGTCTGCTCAGTGTGACACAGAGCCCCTGGCCCACAAACCCAGCCTGCCACCCCCTCCTGCCCTGCCCCTCAGCATTAGGACTTCAGCCACAGCCTGTGGCCTCACAAATCCTCCTAGGGACATCTGGGTAATTAGGAGATTCTTCATTTACTGATGACACTTTTCATTACCCAGAATGAACGCAGACTCATTCCCTCCCCGCCGCCTAGGCAGGGCTGTTCTTCATGTTAGCGGGATTGATGGGCCAGGTTGGGCCTGGTACCTCCCTCCCCCTGGCCTTGAGATAGCTGGCCTTGCTGCTAAATGCTAGATCCCATGGCACTCGAGCTACCCTTCTGAGGGCAGGGCTCTGTGCTTGGCACACCCATGTGGAACCCACACAGATACCCTCTGGCATATTGTTACTGCCCTCTCTTTTATACAAGGAAATGAAGGCTGAAAGAGGGTAAACCACTTTGCTAAAGTCACAAAGCTGGTGAGTGAACAATATCTGAGCTCCTCACCAATCTGCACCCCCCAAAAAAGCCCCCACACATATATACAAATAGTTTGTTGGATCAAATAATTTGGGAACCACTGGTTTTATAGCTAAATGCAAAAGGAAAGCCAAAATACCAGTAGCAGCTAACTTGCCCTGAAATCTGTCATGAGGAACTTTTCAAGAAGGGCCAGGTCACACCAGGACAGGGCTGAGTCTCAGGCTAACCCAAGACAGGAGTTAAGCAGGGGCTCCATCTCCTGTGCTCTGCATGGACACCCCTCAGGCAGCCTGGCTCTGAGGGGTCTTGGCTTCTGTTTCTGACCCATCAGCTACATTGTGGTCGCTGGAAGCATCACACAGTAGCTAGAACAGGGGGACTAGGTGAGCCCCGAGGTCCCCCTCCCTATGCTTGGGCTCTCTGTCGCTCTGGGGCACTGTCACTTGCCTAGGGAAGTTCCTTATTAGAGCTACTATGAGGGTCTCCACTGCCCTGGGGAAGGACTTCTGGATTCAACCAGAGGAAAGTCCTCAATTTGCGGGGAGGGCTGCTGGGGAGGGAGGTAAGGGCACTTACCCTGCCAAAGTCTCTACAAGGCTGGAAAAATGAGGCTCTTGTCAAGAAAGGTTTTCCTGTACTAGGAAACTGCTTACCAGCAGGGTAGTTTATTTATATATATGAATATATGTATAGATATATATGGGTGTGTGTATATATAGTGTATATATATATATATATATATATATATATATATATATATATATATATATATGTTCTATATATATGCCTTGTGATATTTGTGTGAACTTAACACACAGCACGAAAGCTTAAAGCTGACAAGTGGAATTTAGTTAGCAGGGCGTCCCTCATTCCCAATTTATCGCTTCACCAGGGACTCATGCAGCCTGCCGGGCTGCAGAGCTGGTGGCAGGGAGAGAGACAGAGACTGAGGCACTGGTTGAATTATGAGTCCCAATTTATAAACCATTACGTGCTGTGGAGTCCAATGAAATTTATTGCAATCTGACCGTTCGCAATTCAAAACTCGATTTTGCAAATGGGGAGGAGAAAGGGACCTAAAAAATGTGTTTTAGAGCCAGGCCTCATCTGACAGTGCCCTCAGCTGCAGTGCAACAGGAAGGTGGGTCTGCAGCCTGCAGACCTGGGGATAGAATACACCCCCACCTCCCAGCGTCTCCCTTCACATACCCCAGTTGCTATCAGACTGTTGCTAACAGACACATCAGCCCAATGGCCTCGACAGTGGAACCCTACGAAGCTCAGTCCATTTTGCTGGAGAATGCAGGAGTAGAGACATCATTGTATTTTTAAGGGTAGGATGTAAAAAAAGGATGAAAGCAATCTACCAGTTATTGGCCTCCTGTTATGTGTCAGGCATCCTATGGGGGTACTTTATAACCACACTGATAAAGAGGCACCCTCACTTCCTCCATTGACAGATGGGGGCATCGGGGCCCAGAAAGATGTACTGATTTATTCCTAGAGGCAGCACAGCATAATGGTTAACAGTGTGGGCTTGGCAGCTGGGCCACTGAGGGTCCCAGTGATGCGTGTGACATTGGGTAAGGGACTAAATCTTGCTGAGTCTCAGATTCCCCAAGTGAAGGAAGAAATAGGGATTATGTGAGACAGTGTATGGGATGGGCATGTAGGAGGATTCAATGTGTTGTAACTATTCATAGGGATGCAACCAGGTTTCTGGGGCTCCCAAACCCCAGAACTTTTCACCCCATCACCCTGCCTGGGAGCTGAGTGACTCACTCAAGCCTCCCAGCCAGGGAGAGCATCACAGGTAGCCCAGCCTCATGCTTCCAGCTTTTCTTCCTTTGAAGTCATTACGCAGGCATCCCCTTTACTGTCCCACTTACCAGCTGTGTGTGTGTGGAGGGGTGTGGTGGGGGGAGGTAGGGATCTCAACTTGTTCCTCTATAAGTTCCACAAAACCAAGTGAGGCCTGGGGTCTGCACAACACAGTGAGTCCCGACCATTCGACCATCAAATACTTTGAAGCACCCTAGGTTAGTCCCAGGTGCATAGGCTTCTTCCCTGCAGACCTTCTCAGAGCCTTTATACACCATGAGGTGTGTTGCAGCTCTGTGGGAAGGGTGTATGGTTTGACATGTTTCCTAACTTTTTGAGTAGAGGAGTTTGGAGGGAAGGGACCCCAAAAAACATGTTCATGTTAACATGAATAGGATTGGGAAACACTGGTCCAGTGGATGGGCTGTTTCTTGGGCATCAGAGTGTAATCTCTGCTTTCTTTGTGACTTTGGAAACCCCACTTGACCTCTCGTGACTCATAGGACATCCCCTGGGTGTGTTTGGGTCAGTTGGAGCAGCAGGACAGAGGGTGTCAAGCAGAGAAGAGAGGGTCAGGATCACACAGCAGACTGAAGTGTCCTGGGGTCAGCTGAGCACAGACCACTGTGGCCCTTGGTGAGCACCTTCCCCTCCCTGGGCCTCAGTTTCCCCACCCATGAGGTCTGATGCTCTTGAAGGTCCTCCGGTTTAGGCTTTGTGCACCTGGGCATCTGCAAGGCAGAAGGAGCCCTGATTCCTCCCAGACTGTCTGCTCCACCTCCCCCAATCCCACCCACTGCCTCTCCCACCCTAGGGAGAATGACAAAGGAGCCAACAGACTGACCCAGGCTTAATGTAGCTGGAGCAAATTAATAATTGATGCATAAAGAGACAAGATCTGCCTCAGAGGGATGTGAGGAAGGGGAGAGAAGGCCAGGAGGAGGGGACCAGGGCACATGAAGGAGGAGGGCAGCCCTGCTCAGGCCAAGGCTGGGAGCAGGGTGGGCGCTTATGGCCACGGGATGCTGCCCAGACAGCTGGATGGTGACTTGCCTAGGGCCCTGGGCAGGCTCTTCCCAGTAAGATCTGAGGATTTGCCCCTGGGGACAGAGCCCTGCCTTGGCCACCAGAGAGGAGAAGTGTTAGGGAGGTCTGCAGGAGAGGATGTTGGGGGTGTTTTTGCTGATTGGAGCCTGTCCCTGTCCCCTGGATTCTTCAAGTTGGGTGATTTTGGATCATTAGAACAGGGTGCAGTGGAAAGCAGATGGGCTTAGGGGACCCTCGTGATGGGGCTGGCCTGGGACACTTAGACTGTCCCTGGATGGATGGCCATCTCCATGGCCTGGGGACCCTGAAGGCCTGGGCTAGCCTATGACCTTGCAGGATGACCAGACCAATCCCTTATGTCCCTGGGACTCTGCAGTGTGTGGGGGCAAGGCCAGTGATCGCAAGGCTCTTCATCTGTGCTCAGAGCCAAGTCCTGAGCCTGAGGGCTGGCCTGGCACAGTAGCTACCCCAGGGAAAGAGATGGAGGGTACAGGGGGCAGCAGAATCTGAACCTTCCTGGAGGGTCCTCGCCCAGACAACACGTCAGCTAACGTGTCCCTCAGAGAACCTCCAGGAGCTGGCAAGCCCTCAGTGCTCCCAGGTGGTCGGCATGCAGCAGCTGCAGCCCCAGGACAGGCACTATCAGACACATCAGCTCAGCACAGGGCCTCAGCATTCGTTCCCTGCATTGCATCATGTGTCCTTATGCACCTGTGCAACCTGCCTGTGGCATCAGGCCGAACCTCTCCTTGCTCAGCCTGCCTTCCCTGGGCCCCTGCTGCCCCTCTGTGTGAGGCATCAAGGAAAGTTGGTCCTCCCTGCTGTCCTTATGGTGAAGCCACATGACTGTCATCCACCTATCTCCTGGGATGGAAGAAGTTGGCCAGGCTGAGGGGGAAAGGGAGGCCAAAGGCTGGTAGCAGTGTCTCCTCTGGCTTGCCAGGGAGGGAGCCTGGGCCAGGAAGATGATGCTTATCACAGCTGCCATTAACTAGGCCTGACTCTGTGCCAACATGGTGCCAGATGAGCTGAATTACTTCATTTAATTCTCACAAGAACCCCAAAAGGTGAACATTCTGTCCTATCTTACATGAGGCAATGGAGACTCAGGGAGGCCACTTGTCCAGGTTTGCACAGTTGGTAAAGGAAGGTCAGGATCGGTCCTGCTGGAATCCCCATCTGTCGGTGTCTAGAGCCTGTGTTCTTAACTACTAGATGGGGCTGTCTCTTTCACGCTCTCATTCAACACAACATTCATTCATTAAATAAACATCTTAACATCTGTTCCACGCTTACTCAAGTCTGACTGTACATTGGAATCTGGGAGTTGTTAGGAAGCCTAGGCATCTGAAGGAAAGGAAACCCTACATGCAAAGCCCATCGTTGAGAGGAAGCCCTGCCCATTCAGAGAAAAGAAAGATGCGCTGTTTGGTTACAGGCAGGAGGTGATGAGAAGGAGGCACCTCGACTTGGAGGCCACAGCGAGGAGCTTGACCTTCACCCGTGGTTGGCAGGGTATAGTGGAGGTAGACACTTCGAAAGCATCAGCATAATAATGCATAGTGAAGTCTTGGGAGTAGAAGACCCTGCCAAGGAAGATGGAGAGAGAGAGTGAAAAGAGAAAGTTCAGCCCAGAGTCCTGAGGAAAAGCATCCTATGGGGTGAGCAGAAAGAGAGGGTGCCGGAGGACTCGGCTATCCATGCAGTCAGGCAACAGGCCCAGGTGAGGCCTCATCAGGGCTCAAGCAGCGACCAAGACACCATTCCTAATGCAGGTTGGCTCCTGGGATTGTCCTGGGCCTTTGCTTCCCCTGCCAGATGGAACCTCTAATTCCAGAGGGTTCTATTGAGTTTTGTCACTGGCTCTGTGAGGACACAGGGTGGAACTGAGCCCAGAGCAGCCATGAATTCCCAAGAGACGGGCGTCGGGAGGATATTGTTCAGCAGAGGGATCAGCCTGAAGGAAGACCCAGGGATGAGGGTAGCTTGTTGCTCAGTGGTGCCAACATCTCCCTGGCTTGGGGTGCTGGGATTATTTTGTCGCAGCCCGAGAGCAGGGCTGGTTGGCTTCTGCAAGCCCAGAGACTACCCAGAAGTCAGTATTGAGTCTGCGTCCTCCCTCCTGCTTGGGGACCATTGTTTTGGGGGCCTAGAGCAGAACTGTCCCAGAAGTCAGTTGTCATCCATGCAGTTAACTCCCTGTGACTCCTGACAGGGCTCTGGCCAGAAGTATGGGAGCCTCCACCACTCCAGGAGAGACCCTGGGATAAACATTCCGGCTTCCTAACTCCTGCGAGAAAATTCCAGGTCCATTCCACAGTCTCTCAGAGGGACCCCGTGGGGCAGCTCCTGTTGTCAGAGCAATAACCTGCTCCCTCATCCAATTTTTTACAGCTTTCCTCCCCTTCCTACCTCCCCTGTATCCCTTGTCACAGTGCTTCCTGGGGTCATCTGCTAAATAACAATTTATACTCAAATTCTTGTCCCAGAATTAGCTCGGGGTACCCTGCAGTAAGATGGGCCTGGGGTCAGGGCTAGACCTTCATTCCTCTTCAGGGCCTCTGACACTTCTCCCCTCATCCCTTCCTGCCAACAGCTCTGTGCCTATTGCCTCCATCCCCATTTTGCTCCCTTTTCTGCTCCTTGAACTTGCTCAGCGTAGGGCACTTCGGGGGACTCTAGAAACAGCAGCAAGAACATGGGGCTGTGGGGGCTTAGAGAGGCTGGGGGTTTAGAGAGGCTGGGGACCGGTGCTGGACTGGGTGGCACTGCCGTATCTGCTGCAACAGTTAATAGGGCTGAATGCAGAGGCCCGCGTGGGGCTAGAGGAGTAGTAGCAATTAGCTGCTGTGGCGACAGGGGAGACAGGGCTGCTAAATGAGCCAATTAGAGGGCATTAGTGAAATGCCAGGATGGTGGCATGAGCACAGACACACCCCCTGCCCTGGCTGCTCGCTGGCCCCTGGGGTTGGGGGAGGTTTACCTGAGACACATCAGGGAGGCATGCCCCCCAAAGTGAGGGTCACTTTGAAAGGAGGCTGCCCCTTCCTGCAGCCTAGTCCTTGGAGGTGGGGTGCCCATCTGTGGTCACTGGGTGTTTACTTGACCGTAACACCCAGCTGGCAGATAATGGCTTTAATGGGGCCTTGTACTTGGAGCACTTATCACACATCTCAGAGCCTGGTCCTAGCCATTAGCTCATTAGCTCAAGCCTCTGAGGCCCATTTCACAGATGGGGGAGGGGAGTGACCAATTAAGTGACAAGTTAAAGGTTAACCACATGGTTCTATATCCATAGACAAGCCTATCTGTCCTTGCCCCTAAGACTCCAATGCCCCTTGGGACTTGGGACTGGGTTTGATTCCTTAGTGTATTTCCAGGGTCTGGTGTTAGGTACAGAGCAGGTCCTTTTTTAAAAAGCAGCTCTTGAGAAAGAAGATGAGGACCCAGCAGCTGCTGCAGTCCCCAGCCGGGCTCCCCAGTGCCCAAGCTGCATGGAGTGGTGGTTACGAAGTCCAGCAGAAGTGGGTTGGAACCCTGGCTGTGTCACTTACTTGCTGTGTGGTCTCGGCCAAATTATTTCACCTCACAGAGCCTCGGTTTCCTCATCTGTAAGATGGGGCTAATAATCGGACCTGCTCACAGGGCACGGTGAGGGTTAAATGAGACACACTGTGCAGAGAATTTACAGGGGGTACTTAGCACATATGTGGGCTGGAAATAGTAAGGGGTGGTCCCCTTTGCTTTCATTATTACCCATTTATATGGTGGGTGACTTTAGGAACACTTATCGAAACAATAGCAGCTGTGGCTGCCAGAAGGTAACCCAGGGCTGGACTTGCAGAGGCAGCAGGAAAAGATCAGGAAAAACCCCAATGGAAAGCCCAGGCCTGCTCCACAGCCAACTTTGGGCCTTGGGGTTCTCCTCCAGGCATGCAGGGGGTGGAGCCTCACAACCTCTGAGGGCACGGGCACTTTGGGCTCTAAAAGTCTCTTGGCTGTCCAGCAAAGGGCTATTGTGTGACAAGGCCGGGGCTGGCACTGCTGGGGATGGGGCAGCCCCCAGGAACAGGTCTGCACGAGGGTGGGCCTGAGCCTGGGCTGACAGATTTCTAGGCTCTGAGAACATCCCCTGCTGACACTGTGTGCCCAACACACCCATCACCAGACAGAACAGTGTGGGTGTGGGGACAGGGGCACCAGTTCAGAGAGAGGGCCCTGCCTTGTTCTCAGCTGCCCTAGCTGGAAGGGGGCTGCTTGGCTGGGGAGGTGGGAGGGTGTAGAGGGTGTGCTGTCTTGCTGCAGTTGGGCTGGGGTTGCAATAACAGCATTTCCCCCTCCCGGCAGCTTAAAGGGAATCCCAGCCCCAGCACTAACTACCACCTCACACAACTCTGGGGAGAACCACTCATGCTGTGAATGTAGAGTAAACCTGCCAAGCCCTTACTAATTGCCTCTTGCTTCCTGCCTCTGCATCCATCACTGAATTCTGGCTGTATCTAGGGAAATAGGGCACTCTCTATAGTGCACAGATGGGAAACTGAGGCAGAGGAAAGCTGAGTGCCTTGCATTCAGTTGAGATTCACTGCACACTGTGGGAGACAGAGAAGGAGGGGCGCCCAGATCGACAAGACATGGCCCTGAAGGATGGCCTAGAGGTGCACCCCACACTGTTCGGCACGTGGTCTGCTCATCTGACCCTTTCAGCAATGCTGGGGAGAAGGCGGGACAGGAGAATAATGGGCCCATTTTTAGATGAGGGAATTGAGGCCCACAGAGGAGCCGCACTGCGCTGAATGCTCTTACTGAACACTTTCATATTTAGTGAAAATCATGAACAGAAATCCACACATCATAATTCGAAGGCACTGGGCTCTAAGAGGGAGCTGTTTTGTTTTGGTATTTGACTACCTTCCAAGGTTGTGGACTTTTTGTCAGTGCAGGGTCAGGCCCCGGGCAGGCCTCTGTGTCTGCTGTGGCTCTGACAACCGCAGTCCAGGTTAGGCGCCAACAGTAGGATGAGGGGGGTTGGGGACACCCTGCTGGGTTGGCTGCTGCTAGCTGGGCCTGCCTTCCTGCTGTCTGACCCCTGAGACCAAGGGGCAGGCACTGGCTCCCCCACTGGAGTCAGCTGAGCCTTGCCACACCCTGAAATGTTGTACATGCCCAAAACCAAGGAGCGCCGCCTACATCGAGCAGGACGCAGGGGCACCCTGGATTGTTCAGAGCACAGCACACCTGGCACCCTGCAGGCCACCATTCCCCACGTGCTTTGATGCCGTTTCAGCAAAGGAGCCCACTGTGCCTGAGGCAAGCTCCCCCTGGGCCTCTCACCTGCCTCTTAGCCCCATGCCGGGCTGGCACAGCACCTAGTTTCCTGTCTAGTCAAATGGAGAAGAGGGACAGCAGGAGAACCCATCCCGGGGGAGCCATGGGGATTGGAAAGGGTGCAGGTGGAGCACTCCTCCCTGCGCTGGGCCTGGAGAAAGGGCTGGATGAGGGGCAGCCATGTATATTGTTACTTGTTAGTGTTTTATTAGAAGTTTTAAAAATTTTCCAATTAGAGTTGACATTCAATGTTATATTAGCTTTAGGTGTACAGCATAGTGGTTAGACATTTATGTAGCTTATGAAGTGATCTCCGTGATAAGCCTTGCGCCCACCTGACACCATACGGTTATTACCATATTATTGACTACATTCCCTATGCTCTACTTTACATCCCCATTACTATTTTGTAACTGCCAATTTGTACTTCTTAATCCTTTCACCTTTCTCACCATCCCCCCAACCTCCCTCCCACCTGGCAACCATCAGTTTATTCTCTGACTACTTGTTAGCATTATCACGCTGTGCCAGGGCATGGGGGCAGTGCACAGGACTCATGCTCCCTGCTCTCCAGGAGCCGAAATCTGTCCTCCCATCACATGGTCAGCTCAGATGTGTCCTCCTCTAAAAGTCCCCCCTGCTAGCCTGCAGACTAAGTCAGGACCCTCGTGCCACCCACAGCCCAGTTCCCGCACAACTGCATTGCTGCTCCACGTCTGCCCGTTGCTCCAGGTGCTGAGACCCATAAGCCAGGGGCCAGGTGTAGATTTCGGGGTTTCCCCGGCACGTGGCACAGGGCAGGAGCTGAACTTCTGCCTTCCTCCCACACCCACTTGTCACTGCGCTGCGTGTGTCAGGCCCAGTGCTGAAGGTTTATTCCATTACCTCACTTAATCCTCATGATAGTGCTGAGGGAGGCCTTGTCTGCATTTCACAGGTGAGAGGCTCTGAGAAGTCAAGCCACTAGCCATTGCAGGAAGGCTCTAACTAGGAAAAGAGAAGGGTCCTTCAGGATCTACGCCAGGGGGATTAAGCGCAGGGAATTGCTTTCACAGGTGATGGAGGAGCTGAGAAGTCAAAAGGGGTGGTGCAGCAATGCAGGCATCAGTGACGGCAGGAGGCTGCGGCCATCCTGGACTAGAGGGACACAGAGAGCAGCTGGGGTGTCATGGATGTGTCCTGTGGGAGCCGGAGTCACAGAGGAGAGAGCTAAGCAGAGACTGCCCAAAGCAGATAGAGACGGGAGATAGACCCTGGGTTTTCCCTTCCTCCTGTCCTCAGCCTCCACCAGTGCCTCCCATCACAGTCCCTGGTGAGAAGGCAGCTATGCTGGAGTCTGGGGAGGCAGCCGGCAGAGCCCCCCGCAACACAGAGCCAAGCCAGAAGAAGCAGAGGGACAGGTCAAGGACAAACAAGCCCCGTGCACCTCCCATAGGTCACAGGGTAAGAAGTGGCCTGCAGGTTTAGCTCCCGGCCAATTGCACCTGGGCCCTGGACCACCTGGCCCTAAGGTGTCCTGCCTCTGCCCTCCCCAGGCTCTGCTGTCGCTCTTGGTCCCTACCCCTCAGCCCTCAGAGGAGCAAGCTGAGTCCATGACCAGACCTGTGGTCTCTGGATCCAGAGTCCAAGTAGGACAGTCTGCACCTGTGCCCACGCTCAGTCCCAGTTGTCAGCCACCTTCACCCTGAGGACACTGCTCCATAGCTCTGTGCCAGCCCAAGAAAGATGCTCACCTCCACCCTTCATGGCCATGGTGTTTCAGTTCACCACCTTTCCCATCTCCCTGGTCCTCACCGCTGCCACCTGCAGTCCCAGCCTCTCTCCCTGACACCTTCAGTTCTCCCACCTAACAACAAATCTTCACTGGCCCCAACTCCCCGTCAGCTCTCTGAAGAGCAGAGCATGTTACACAGCTGTCTCCAGCCTCCATCTCCACTGTCCCCATTCCATTGTCTCCTCTCCACTGCAGTGAGATGTTGGCTCTTGTCAAGATCTTCAGTGACTGTGAGTCACCTAACCAGCGGTCCCGTTGCTGTCCTCATCTTCCTGGGCTCATCCAGATAGCTACTCACCGGTTGGGACAGTTTCTCTTCTGGAGAGAGTCTCTTTCTCCCCTCCCCCACATGGTTCCCCTCCAACCTTACTGCCTCCTCAGTGTGCTTCATGGACTCCCTGGTGTAGTCACATTTGACATGTCACCATGCAGGCGTCTGATATAATCACAATCAAAACAGAATTCTTAAGAGGGTTCATCACCACTCAAAGAAGCCGGCTGAGTGGCGCGGTGGTTAAGCGCTGGCTTGGGAAGCCAGCGGCCCCGGTTCGGTCCCACATATGAGGGCCAGTGACACTGCCCTCAAAAAAAAGAAGAAGCGTCTTCTCCTTTTGGTAAATGGCACTGCCACCTCCCCCATGGCTCAGTCCAGACACCTGGGCTTCTCCTCAATTCCTGCCTCTCCCTCCCCGTTGCATCTAATCCATCACAGGACATAGCTCAGCTCTTGAATCACATCCCAAACTATTATTACTCCACTGTAATTGCCCTTGTCCTAGGTTAGACCGCTGTTATCTCCCCCTCCTGACTGTTGGAATAACCACCTTATGGTTCCTCTGCTTTTATCCATTCCCACTGTGGCCAGTCATCTTTGTAAAATGTGAGTCAGGGACATCACCCCCATCCTTAACACCCTCCAGTAGCTTCCCGCTGCACCCAGGACAAAATCCAAACTCCTCACTGTGGCCTGCAAGGCTCCCCTGCATCTGGGCATGGCCTGCTGGCTCCCTTGCCCGCCTCAAGCACAGGGCTCCAAACGCAGAGGCCTCCTTGCATCCCCTGAGCATGTCTCGCTCATTTCTGCTCAGGGATTGGTTTCCTCTGCCAGTTTCTCAGGCCGGCCCTGACTCCCTGCCGAGGAGCTTCCCCCTAGTCACTGAGGACATAACCCCACTTCTCACGTGCACAATGTACATTCCATGAAAGCGGGTTTGCCGAGATTGGTCCCAGTTATAGCTCCAGCACACAGTACGCACTCAATACATGTTTGTTGAATGAGTGACCCCATCCATTGTACTTGTGAGAAAACTGCATCCCAAAGGAGGCTGCCATTTGGTGATGATTACAGCTGGGGCGGCTGAGCTGGCCCGGGTCCCCCATATGGCCTGGACTGTATCCATCTAGTCTGGAGGGGTTGGGGCCTGATTGCTCAGGGAGCTGACAGGACGCGCTGGGGGCAGGAGGCCTGAGAACCCATTGATCTGCCTGCAGACCCTGCCTCCTCATGCCTGCCTCTCTGTGATGGATGCTCAGCTAGGACAGTTTTTCCTTTATTCCTCCCCTCTCTCTCATTTTCTCCCCACTGGGTCTTTTTAGGCAGTAATTACAGCCGAAGTGGACAATCTGTCTTTTTATTTTTAGGCTCTGACACTCAGACACCAGGTCCTGGATGGCAAGTGCTGCCTAGAAATAGGTGGCTGGCGCCCAAGTGGAGCTCTGCTGGGGCTGATGGTGAGCAAGGCGGGAGGGGTGGGTGACAGTGTTGATGTGCACACCCCTGCAATGGCCTGGGGCATGGGAAGGGCCCTGCTCAGGCAGCCAGGAGACCTGGGTTCTGATCACTTCTGCTCTGTGACCTCGGGCAAGTCCCTGGCCTTCTCTGTGCCTCACCTCCTGGCCCAGGCACAATAATGGGAGGCCCAGGTGAGCTCCTCCCTCCCGGAGGTTTTCCAGGAGTGGCCTGGAGGGGCTTTCCTGGTGTCACTGTGCTGAGAGATAACGGGAAGGATGAGCCAGCCTTGGAGAGACACCTCGATGGGGACTCTGCTGCCAATGAGTGATGGTCCTGTGTTTTGTCAGAGCTTTCCTCTCCCCCTCCCCTTTCTTCCTGTGGCCCTTGCTTTCTCATTGTCTCTAAGTTATATCTGGCTCATCCTTCCTCCTCTGACTGCTCTCACTCTGCTCCCCGATTTGCTTAGGGCTCAGGGCACCACACCATTGCCGACATGGACTGATAAACAGGAGGCGCCAGCCCCAGGACCTCTGGCTCCAACACGCCCAGCTGTTTCCTCAGGGTGCCCAGCCTCAGCCCACCTGCTCTGACCTTCTCCTCCTCTGCAGGCTGCATTGGTGACCATCTCCTCAGAGGGTTCATCCAGATATCCACTCACACAGTCATTTACTTACTCATTTAAAAAATATTCAACATGAGCCAGGTGCTGGAGATATGTCATGAACAAATAAGGAGCTTTCTTCCTGGTTGGAAGAAACAGACAAAAATTGTAACCAAATAGAGAAGATTTCAGATAAAGTCGAGTGCTATGAAGACAAAACAAAAAACAAATGGCATGGAGAGAGAAGCAGGGAGTTGCTGCTTCTGACCGGGTGGTCAGGGACAGTGTCTCAGAGGAGGGGACACCTGAGCTGAAACTTGCCTGATGGGAGAAAAGACAGCTTAAGGAGACTGGATCCCTGCTGACGGTTGGGGAGAGGGTATGTGCTTCCTTTAGGGGGCTGGGCTTTGGTGGAGGAGGCCAGATGCCCACCAGGGGGATCAGGAACTTAGCCTACACCATCCTCCCCCTCTGGGAGCTTCAGGAGAAATCTAAGCCCCAGTCCAAGACTTCACGGAGCTAAGTCCTCCCAGAAGCAATTGGCTCCTCTGAGCAAATAGGTCGAGGCCTGTGGTGGTGGTTTTTCCCTCTTTGTTCTTTGGGGGCTATGTTTGGAATCCTGGAGGGCTGAGCTGGAAGTCTGTATGTGTGGACAGGGCTGGATATGGTCCAGGTCCCACAGCCTGTTGGTAACAGAGCAGGGACCATCCAGGTCTCCTGGCCCTATGGGCTCCCTGCCTCTGTAGACAGAGTTTAGTGAAAAAGGAAATTGGGACCTGGTAGGGATATAACTGCTTGACTGACTTCCCTACAGGAGGAGCTGGTGTCCTGTTCTCCCAGCTCAGCCCAGGGCAGTGAGGACTTCAGGGTCTTTGAGGCCAGAGTGGTGGGCAAGAGTCTGGGAGATAAGGTGGGGCCCCATGCAAACAGCCCCAGGCCTGGTCTGTCCTGGAGAGCCTGGCAATGGGACCTGCCTGCCCCCTCCCCCTGCAGGGCTTAGTCAGAACTTATCTCTCAGGCAAGTGCTGGGCCTCAGGCAGGGATGGGGGCAGCTATCTTGTCAGCAGGAGGAACAGTCCATCCTGGAGACTTAGCTGTGCGGGGAGCTTAAGAAAGGTGGTCCCTGGGTTTCTGGTCCAGATTGTGTTGAGGTGGAGGCCTGACAGGCAGCCTACAACTGGTGCTGCCTGGTTATTCAGGAAGATCAGGGAAGGAGACTTTTTTGTTCCTGGCGAGGCCCCTTTTCCGTGCACCACACCTTCACAGGGAACTTACACCCTTTGCTGTCCTACCAGGCAAGCAATAATGGAGTAAAGCGTGAGGGGGCCCTGACCACATGCCAGGTACTGTTCCAAGCAATGCAAGTGTGATCACCCTGTTAATTCTCAAAACTTATGAGGCTCCCATTTTATAGATGAGTAAACTGAGGCACAGAGCTGCAAAATAACCTGCCCAAGGTTGACAGCTGTAAGTGGCAGAGCCAGGATTCAAGCCTGAGCAGCCAGTCACTAGCTAGAACTTAGTGCTGAGGTTAAGAAGAGGGCACATATGTGGCAACATAGTACAAAACACACAGCAAATGGGGCTCTTGCCAGCGCCTTCCTTCCTGGGGCTCCCCCTGGGGAAGATGGAGGGTGGCCTCATGTGCCTGCCAATCGAGAGAGGGATTGGCTGGACCCTCTGGCCTCCTTTACTGTGCTGTGGGTTCTGGCTTTGGCTCCGAGTGCCCCAGCTTTTGGTCGGCTCCATTCCAAGATTTTTATTTATTTATTTATTAATTCCCTCACTCTCCAGCAAGAGAACTTTAATTAGCCAGGCCGATTTATCTATATAAATACAAACGGATGGCACTCCATGGTGGGGCGGGAAGTAAAAAGGGAGCTAGGCCAGCGGGTTGCCTAGGGCAGAGGAAGTGACAAGTGCGCCTTCCCAGCAACCAAAAATATGACTTTAATATCGTGGGCACGTGCGTGCTTGCGTGTGTGTGCGCGCGTTCCGGGCGGCTGGGCCGGCTGGCTGGCTGACGGGCACTGGGCTCACTGTCACACCGTGATGGGAGAACATGTTTCCCAAGCTGGCGGCTCCGGCTTTCTCTGGGAAGGTCTGAATCTCCCTCGCCTAGAGGTGACAGTGATGCGCTCCCATCACCGCACCTGTCTCATCCTGCCCCAGGAAGGCAGGGAATGCATGACTGAATCACCATGTTCAAGGGGCTCACTGTGAATTTCAAGGGCTTCTGCCAGGTGTGGGGACAGGGAGAAGTGCCAGTGACAGCTGAACTCTCTCGGTCCAGCCCCGAGAGGCTCAGAATCAGAGAATGGGGCCCAAGCATGCACCTCTGTTCGCTTACCCTAAATGTCAAACCTGCCAGGCAATCAATAATAGAGCAGAGAGTTATGGGGTCTGCCCACGTCCCAGGTTCTGATCTCAGGCATTTCAAGTGTGACAGCCCTGTTCATCCTTGCAACCTGTGTTGCTTCCATTTTTACAGATGTGTATATTGAGGCTCATACAGCTATAAGTGGTAGAGCCAAGATTCACACCCAGGCAGCCTGTCACTCGAGTCCACGCCCCTGACTGCCTCCAACACGCACCACCACCACCACCACCACCACCATTATCATTAGCAGCATCAGATCATGTTTCTTTGTCCTTGGCATCAAACCTGTCCTTTACGTAGGAGTCAAGGGCTGGGGCTAGGCTGGAAAAGGCAGGAAAAAGGCTGAAACTGGGTTGGGGGAGTGGGGACAAGAGACCTTGGGCCATTCTGGGGTGTTGCCTCCAGGAAAGGAACTGGCCCTGGGGTTCATTTTTGGCTTCTGCATTTAGTATGGGTAGGACCCCAGGCAAGCCCCTTTCCCTGTCTGTCTCAATGGTCCAGCTGTGACATGGGGTGAGGTAAAGATCTGGCACACAAGGGTAGCAGATGGGCCTGGCACATCAGAGGGACTCCGGCCAATAGTGTCTGTGAAACAGAGCCTGAGCCACAGACTTTATCAGGGCAGTGAGTTCCCCTTGGCTCCTCCTCTTGGGCCCCACTTGGGCCTCAGGGAGGGGCTAGAAGGGTACTGGCTCTCAGCCACCCAGTCTGTAGGGGCTGAGGAGCCCCAGGATCCCAGGCCTGGAGCACTGAGGAGCAACAGACAGATACCCTGTGCCACGGCCACTTTTCCAAGTAGAGCCCAAGAGCGGCAAACTTTATTCTTAGCCAGTGCCCCACAACCACGTGGAGAGAAGCCTGTCATTAGTGGGGAGTAAGGGAGGAGCTGAGAGGTTTAACCCTGCAAGGGCCATGGCACCACAAAGCACTGGAGAAAGAGCCCACTGAAGCTGGAGTCGGGGGTGAGGGTGGAAATTTGAGTTAGAGTCATAGAGGACATGCTGTAAGGAGCACTCACAGTGGACACCCATTGGACAGATGCAATTGCCAAGGCCTCCTGGAGAATTGGCAAGGGGAGATGGGAGACTCTAAGGGGAAGGGGGCTGTAAATTCCATCGGCTGTCATCATTTTCTGAAGGAGACACTTAGAACATAAGAAGAGCCCTGACAGGAATCAGGAGACCACATCCGGTTCCATCCCTACCACAAATGTGTATGGCTGGGGACAAGTCACAGCCCTTGGTCTACATCTGAGGCATTAAACTCGATGATCCCTGTGCTCTGGCATTTTGTAACACGGACCTAAGTAAGCTCAGAGCTGGGAGTGGCACCCAAGACTCTGCTTGAATCCCTTGCAAATGTTTATCTTGTGTTCCTATTTCATCCTGATGTGACTTACCTATGGCACATTATCCTTTTAATATCATTTGTCAGTAGATCTAGCCGTGCGGGACTGGGACAGGGTTAGACCAGTTTGATGGTGTTGACGGGGGCAAAGCTAAATGTGATGGAGAGGGACTGACCCAGATGAAACAGGACCTGAGAAGCTGCAGAGTGCCTGAGCATAGGGGTGGGCAGCAAGGAGACACCCTAGAAGACACACTCCTGGGCTGACTCCTTGGGAAAGCCAGACGAGCAACCCCCTGGCTCCCTGCATGGCCTCCTGCCTCCTCCTTTTCAACCTCCCTCTCTGTGCCCTCAGCTCATGTCTCCCCTCTCTAGGGAGCTGTAAACTCCTGGAAACGAGGCAGTGTGCCCTCACTTCCACCCCACTCCCCTACTCCTCACCCCCGTCCACTTTGGGCACAACCAGTGCCTACCCAGGGCTCAGGGCTCCGGTCCTGCCCTGAACTCACCCTCGCTGGCCTCACCCCTCACCTACCTGCCAAGCCCCTTGCCCTGCCTTGCCCCTCATCTCTGCTGGCCACTCATTTCCTTTCTAATTAGTCACTGCTGGTGTCCAGCCATGTCCTTCCCTCCCCGGCTCATTTGCCTAAAGAAATGAGTTGCTTTGTTTAGGAGAAACAAATGCTTCCCAACTCTATTTCCTCTCTCCCCTCCCCTAGGCCTCAGAGACGTGGAGGGCCAGGAGCCTCTCTGGGGCTCCCTGGGACCAACAGGACAAGGCACTCCTGCAGGAAGAGCAGCCTCAGTTTCCCCATGTAAATCAGAACAAGCAATTCCCAAGGGACCCTGAGGAAATAATTGCTCTGAGGCCCTGCTGGGGGCGGGAGGGGGAGGATGTCGCAGCCTAGGCCTCCTGCACACCCTCACACCCTGCCCCACCAGACTGCAGCAGCCAGAATTTGGGCTGCGTTTCTTTGTAAAGCTAATGAGCTTTGGATCCCCATACGGAGAACAGAACTTGGGAACTTGTCAGCTGGCCTCTCACGAGCAGGTCCTGAAACCCCGTGGTGTTAGGACATGACTCATCATGTCATGAGGAAAGAAGAGGGAAGGAAGACTGTATTGGAGGGGCCCAAAACGGACAGGCTGAGGGAGGAGTGAGGCTCCGCCACGGAGGGACCCCTGGGACGCTGGTGCTGCCCACAGAACCACAGGAGAGCCAGGCTTATTCTCACCCGCCCTTCTATCCAGACCTGCAGAGCAGATGATGACCCTCCAAGCGCAGCCCTCACCCATGGGCCAGGTCAGGAGCAGTTCCTGGAGTCAGCTGGACTCTACTCAGCAGCCGACTGACAGAGCCTGAGGTCAAACAGGTCTGGGTTCAAACCCATACCAGCTGCTCGAGCACAGGCAAGCGCAGTGTCTTGAGCCTCAGTTTTTCCATTTGATGAACCGGGCTAACCGTCGTCCCTGCCTCAGTTGTTAGAGGAATAGTAAGAAGCACATAGCAAGTGCCACATGAAATACTGGTTATTATTTATTATTGCTATTACCAGGGTTTCCCGCTTCAGTACTGGGATGCAAGGAATTGAGAGAGGCAGCATTACAGGGGCAGCATTGAATCGACTTTATTTTCCAAAAGTAAATTATGTGCAAACTGCTATTTTGTTATTGCTGGCGAGTGGGGCACCGAAACTCCTCCTGGCCGATGGAGACCCAGCATGGGGCCAGCACCAAGGCTGAGGGCCCGGCTTTTGTCCCTAGCCACCAGGGATCCAGGCCTTGTGAGCCACAGCTGCAGAAAGGAAACTGTCAGTCCCGGAACTCACAGTTCTGTGAAATATATGACCTCACCAGGGACCTGTCTTGTATTGGCCATCCCAGGGGGAGCCTGTAATGGAGCAAGCTGCACTGATAGAGACCCCGGTCTGGAGCTCACATGCCTGCTCCAAGCCCATACTTGCTGCCCAGGATTGAGTTTCTAGGTGCACCCTGTACCCCCAATGCCTCAGAGTTGAGCTAAGGTCAGCAGAGCCCCCCAGAGGCTCTGAAATCATACCAGAAGACATTCAGACAGATTCCTGCTGAGGGAAGTTGCACCGCCCCTGACCACAGCTCACGAGAAACTCCTGGACGTGCAGAAAGCAGTGCTCGGGGGCCAGGGCCCTGTGGTGGGGCCAGCAGGCTAGGTCCTCTGCAGTGCTTCGTGTTACCCTGACTCAGAAAGGAAGGATTGGACTAAAGCTCCCCCATGATTTCATACCCCTCCCAGCTGGAACAGCTGAGACGCTAAAGGCTGCAAAGGCTGAGAGGGGAGGGGTGGTAGATTTGAGGCTGGGACTGCTTGACTTTCCTGCCTGTGAAATGGAGCTGGTCCCCTACTTCCTCAGGTGCGGTCCAGGGGAGGGATGGCAAGGGAACTTCCAGCCCTGGCTTCTATGAACTAGGTGACTGGTAAGACCCGGGCTGGGTTGGGATCTCTCTGGGGAGAAAGCTGGTAGGCACACCCTGGGCTGTGACAGGCACAGGACTGAGAAGGAGGGTGTGAGGAACCGGCTCCACGAAGCAATCTTACAAATAACCAAGTTAATATTTATGGAGAGCAAAACACAGTAACAGCTAGTATCTCATCAAGTCAGCCTAATTACTGCATGGTCTCTTATCAACACTGTTTCCAGAGGAGGCGCTGATGCCTGAAGAGGTTAGGTGTTCTCCCTAGAATGGGGCAGACCTTCCTGGCTTTACCTTTTTGCTAAAGGTCTGGCTGAGAAAGACTTCAGCACTATCCTAGGCATTTAGATGTGATTGGAGTGCTGCCACATACCGTTGGGCAGATTGTTTATTGCAGAAGGTTACCTGGCTGAAGGGAGCCAGCCTCAATCTGCTCCTCCAGCCACATTCTCCAGCGTGGGGCTGTATCTGCCTAGAGCACAGAGACACCACAAGGGCCAGTAATGCCATAAGTGGGCTACCCTGTGGGCTGCGCCCAGCCTCAGTTTCCTGAATTGAAACACAAAGGTAACCCTCCCTCTCTCAAGCTCCCCATCCCTCAAGGGAATTGAAGACATGAGTCCTTGAGAAAATTAATGTATTACAAGTGCTTTGAGTTCCTTGAAGATAAGCTTTGGACAAAGAGGGAGGTGATTAAAGGTGGAGCACTTTTTCTGTGGCACTGATAGGGATCTTGGAATGGTCAGGGCGTGTGTGTGTGTGTGTGTGTGTGTGTGTGTGTGTGTGTGAGACAGATGCTGGCCTGTGGCCACTGACTTCTGCATCCATGGCCCCTGCTGGACTAGGGGCCAAGACTTGTGTCTCCCTGGCTTCTGAGTTCCCTGTGTCTCTCCCAATAACTTGTATATTGTAAGAAATTCATACACATCTGTTGTCACTGAATTGTCTGTGTGTTCCTATCATCACTTCTCCCCTCTGATCCCTGTATAGAAATGCAGTAACCCACTAAAGACACCCAAAATGGAGCTGGGAGTCTGGAGGCCTGGGCTCAACGACTGACTCTGCCACCAACATGCTGCGAGCTCTGACCTCTGCCCATCTCTGGACCTCAGTTGCCCTGCATGCAGAGGGAGGTGTTGGCTGAGATGGCGGGCTGGGGCCCTTCCCTCACTATGCAGCCTGGAGCTGTGGATGCCTCGTTGTGCAGTGTTCCTGCACATTGCTCCTTTTGTCTCTGAAGGCAGCTGAGATAAAACAGAGCCTAATCCGCTCCGGGGAGATGGGTCCTCTGCCCGAGGGGCCGCTGGCACAAATTGGGCCGTCGTGTTGCATTACTTCCGCCAAATTGGGCCGCACCATCTCACCTCTGTCCCCTGGCTAACAGGAACAGCGATGGGCAGACCGCACAGTGGGAGGGGGAGGCCCACGCAGTCACCAGGCCCCCTGACTCCACCATCAAAGGCGACGGGCCTGGGAGGGGGCCCAGCCAGGGAGGATTTTTAATGACCCCAAATCCTGGCAACTCATTATGTCTCTGATAAGGCGATGGGAGCTGTCACTCTGAGATGCAGCCAAGGAGGCTCCCTAGAGAAATTTTGCTGCTTTCTTGCTAATCTTCTTATAAACATTGTTATTTATTTTTTCTTATTTTATCCGACATGTGTCAAGCAGCCCCTGCTAAGCCTGTGACATCTCCAGGGAGGCTGGAGGAGGTCTGAGGATGGACTGTCGTTCCCCGGCCCTGCCCCCTCCCCACCATCTGAAACATGGCTCCCATAGGCCTATTCCCTGGCCAGCCAAGGTTCTGCCCCAGGCTGGCTGCTTTACAATGCCCGCAGGAGCTGGGTCTTGGGCTAGGAGACGCTGGACATCTGGGAGCTGGCCGTCAGAGTTAGGAGATCACTGCCTGTGCCAATTGGAGCTGGCAAGGAGGAGAATGAAGGGCTGCATGCCACCACTGGCATCTGGAGGTACACGGGGAAGCCCCCAGGCTTACTTGTGTATATTTGGTTAATACTCAAACTGGCACTCACGTCAGCTGTATCAGACACTGTGCTCAGCACCCTTCACACATTAGCCCTCAGTTCACTCCCCACAGCAGCACCAGGAGGACAGTGCTGATATCAGTCCCATTTTTAGGCGAGGAAGCTGAGGCCCAGGGAGGTGAAACCGCTTGGCCAAGGTGCCCAGGCAGAAAGGAGCAGACTGGGATTTGAACCCCGGTACTTGAATGCAGAGCTGGTGCAGCTCCCCTGCATGTGCCTCAGAAGGCTCCTGGAATCCTGGGAGAGGGGCACAGCCAGGAATCTCCTCCCCATGTCTCAGATGAAGAAACAGGCTCAGAGACGATGCGTGACTTGCCTAGGGCCACATCATCAGGACTGGAACCCAGGTCTCCTGGCTTCCAGTTAGGTGTTCTTTCCAGAAGGCCTCTGAACAGCTCCCAGACAGCCCCTTGCCCCTGGGCTTTGGCCTATGTGGTGGGGTGCTGAGATGGAGGGCGGGGCTTCTGGTCATCTGTTACAGGGACTGGAGCAATGCTGGGGCAATGGGAGAAGGTCACAGAACTTCCAAGGGCACGGGAAAGAGCCCAGTTCTGGGAGACCTCCTTTCAACTTTAGCTCCTGGCAACTGTTGGGGATAAACCTTATGGATCTCTGACAATGTGTTGTTAATAACACAGCAGGCTATACAACCTCCTGGGCATCTATGAATTTGTGGGCATATGTTAAAACCACCATAGTAATGAATTTGGGGAAGGGGAGATACTTTGAGGCTCTGTAAGTGTCCTGATTCTCCTTAAAATTTTGCCCACTGACCTTAGCACCGATGGGTGGATCCAGCTTGTAGCAATTCCCACCTTGATGTTCTAATGGCGATTTGCTACTTCCTTGATTCCTTCTACTTTATTAGCTGGAATTCAGTATTCTTGGCCCTCACATTGTTCCAGCTTTGGCAAGTTGACTCCTTTCTTCTGTTGACATGGTCCCATCATTTTTTTAGATATAAACCCGTCATGTGGTTTTTGTTGTTTTTTTATGTTTTTCAGCACTACTTTACTTTCTGGCACCATAAGAATTATATCGTGTTTTCTCTGCCCAACCCTAGATTCAGCTATTTCTCCAAGGACCCTGGTTTCTGTTCATGGAAAATGGTATTTAGAAACAGAGATGTAGGTGCTAAGAGGGCACACATTTTTGAAGTCAATATTTACATGGATAAAGCATCTGGAACTTGATATCTGGAAATGAATTGGCATCCGGCATAACCAGGGAGCCACGTCCGTTTGCAATTATACATGTTTCTGTAACACGTCCGGACCTCCTTGTCTTACTCAAGCCTCATCTGTAGAATGACCCTGAAGGTTCATATCCTTCATTCTGGGTTCAGATCCACAGCGTTGGGGTTCTAGTGCCAGGCAGCCCGCTCTGCAGCCAGCTTCCCAACATCTGCTTTCCATCTGCACGGTCAGGATGTGCAAGCCAAAGAGTTTGACGCGTCTTCAAAATGTCGATGAACCATTTGGGAAATATTAAATTGTGGTTTAATGATTCTTCTCAGGTTTTACTCAATTATAAATTTAATATTCTTGACATTTTCCTTCACTCCTGTGGAGCCTCAGAGACTCGAGAGACTGGGGAGAGAGCCCCCAGAAATGAGAGTATAATTGCTAAGCACCTAAGGCAGGGAAAGTGCCTCACCTCTCTGGGTAGCTTCCCACATATAGAATGGGAACAACAAAACACATGAGAGAGTGATAGAACAACGTAATGCTAATCATTATGGATCGTTACTGTTTTGTTTACATAACATGAAGGGTCCAGATGATCCTTGGTTCAAAACCGGCTCCGTCACCGATGACCTGTGTGATGGGCAAGTCGGCTCAGTTGTTTCATCTGTAAACTGGAGTACCAGTTCTTACTGCAGGGGGTTGACATGGGGTCAAATGAGATCATCAGAGCCATGCTTTTAGCACAGTGCCTACCTGACCGGTACTCAGTGAATGCCACACTGAACTATCAGTTAGTGGGAATGTTATTGGGATCATGTTGCGTGGATTTAAGGTCAAAATGGGAGCCAAATTTAAGTACTTATTATTCACCACCTTTTTTTTTAGAGCAGTTTTAAGTTCATGGCAAAATTGAGCAAAATGTATAGAAATTTCCCATACACTCCACCATCTGCTATGAAAATATCACACCAGGGTACCTCATTTGTTACAACCGATGAACCTGCATGAACATATTAACCAAAGTCCATACATTAGGATCCACTACTGGTGTTGTCTATTCTATGGACTTTGACAAATGTATAGTGACACGCATCTACCATTATAGTGTCATACAAAATAGCTTCGCTGCCCTAAAAATCCTCTGTGCTCCACCAACTCATCCCCCTCCCCTAATACCTGGCAACCACTGGTCCTCTTACTGTCTCCATAGTTTTGCCTTTTCCGGAATGTCATACAGTTGGAGTCATACAGTGTGTAGTCTTTTCAGGTTGGCTCCTTTCACTTAGGAATATGCATTTTAAGTTTCTTCCATGTCTTTTCATGGCTTGATACTTCCTTTTTTTTTTAGTGTCGAATAATATTCCATTGCCTGGATATACTACAGTTTGTTTATCCATTCACCTACCAAAGGACATCTTGGTTACTTCTCGGTTTTGGCCTTATGAGCAAAGCTGCTATAAACATCCATGTGCAGGTGTCTGTGTGGACATTAATTTTCAACCCCATTGAGTGAATGCCAAGGAGTACAATTGCTGGATTAAATGGGTGCAAATAGGTTTAGTTTTGTAAGAAACTGCCAAACTCTTTTCCAGTGGGGCTGGGCCATTTTGCATCCCCATGAGCAATGAATGCGAGTTCCTATTGTTTCAAACTCTCTCCAGCATTTGGAGTTGTGAGTGCTCTGGATTTGGACCAGTCCAATAGGTTTGTAGTGGTATCTCATTGTTGTTTTTTAATTTGCAGTTCTGGAAGGACATACTGAACACGTGGAACATCTTTTCATATGTTTATTTGCTATCTATATATTTCTTGGGTGAGGGGACTATTCAGTTCTTTTGCCGCTTTTTAAACCATGTTATTTGTTTTCTTGTTGAGTTTGAAGAGTTCTTTGTATATTTTGGACAATGGTCCTTTATCAGATGTATCTTTTGCAAATATTTTCTGCCAGTCTGTGGTTTTTCTTCTCATTCTCTTGACACTGTCTTTCACAGAGCAGAAATTCTTAAATTTTAATAAAGTCCAGCTTATCAATTCTTTCTTTCATGGATCATGCCTTTGATGTTGTATCTCAAAAGTCATCACCACACCCGTGGTCATCTAGATTTTCCCCTATGTTTTCTTCTGGGAGTTTTATAGTTTTGCATTTTTCATTTAGGTCTATGATCCGTTTTCTGTTAATTTTTGTGAAGGGTGTGAGGTCTGTGTATAGATCCATTATTTGGCTTGGGGTGGATAGTCAGTCATTCCAGCACTACTTGTTGAAAAGACTGTCTTTGTTCCATTCGTATGTGTTTTCATCCTGAGTTTTTCAAAGGACATCCCCACACAGTCCCCCACACCCCCTTATGCACGGCACTGTTCCACTAGAGAAAGGCCCTTTGGAAAGAGGCCTTGGGCATGATGTCCAGAGCCCTGACTGGGGAGGACACTTCAGCCAGGCCTCGGCCCCAGGTCAAGCACTGGGCCATGTGCTGGGCTATCGGGGGAGATGGTTCTCAGCTCAAGGCTACAGAGGGTGGCTAGTCTCTAGGTTGAGGAGGGGGCTCGTGGTAGGGCAGATGACCCACAGATCTGGGCCACTTTCATTCTATAGACATGAAGCCCAAGAAGGCAGTTTAGCAGGGTGGTCAGAACCACTTACCAGCTCAGAGCATGTCACTGAACCTCAGTTTCCTTACCTGTGAACTGGACCTAATCACACCTGTCTCACTGGGCTGCTGTGAGAAGTACATGGAGGTAAAGTACACTGATGTGGCTCAGAATTACTATTGCCGTAAGCGGCAGCCTTGGGGCCTGAGCCATGAATATCTGGCTCCAAGGCTCATGCTCTTTCTTGTACTGACACTCCTGGCCCCAAATAGACTGCTAGAGGAGGTCTTTCAGATGGGATCCTGGGCACTCCCCAGGAGATAGGCAGCCTGTGGCCGTGTGTTTGCCTTTCTGGAGAGAGCTGAAAGCTGAGGTGCAGCTCTGGGAAAGCCCACTCCCAAGGTTCCAGTCTCTCTCATCAGTCATGTTACTCTGCTTCGTTCAATCACTTGGGCAAGGGTCAAGCCCAGAGATGGTCAGGGACCAGGCCAAGGTCACACAGTGGGATCCTAAGTCCCAGCCAGGCACTCCTCAGAGAAGCCATCCTTCTAATGAGCAAAGGCATCACGTCTACTGCTTTATAACCACTGACCACGTCATGCACTTGTCCATCTGGGTTGGACACAGTGTCCCCAGGGTATGAAATTCATTTTCTTTATGTCTGGTGGAGGTTTGACTGCTCAGCTGAAATCTAACAAATCATAGCGATTACAAAAAGGAGCACAGCTGGGGCTGTGGTGTATGTGTGATGCACACTCACACACACTCAAATACACATGGTGACACACTCACAGCTTCTCTCACACACACACATACAGTGGTCCACATGCTCTCACAACCTTACCCTCACACACACATGAGTTCACACTCACACACATAATCTCACTAATTCAAATTCTCTTGTAGCCTCTCACACTCACACATCATCACACTCAGTCACACTCAGTCTCACACACATACATACTCACATTTGCTCTTGCTCACACATTCACAGCTTCACACTGATGCACACGCATACACTTATACATTAACACAAAGCACACACAGATTCACACAGCCACATACTGTCACACGCTCCTGTGGCCCTGGAACTCCCAGTGATGCTCTCCCCAGCACGGGAATGTCCTTCCCAGATCTCATCATTTGGCTGAATCCTTCCAAGCCCAACTCCAGATTCACCTCCTCCAGGAAGGCTCCCCGACTTCACTCCCACTCCCCAGGCTGCTGGGACCATCCTTCTCTGGACTCCTACAAAGTTAACAACAGCATATTTCTCTGCTTTTGTTCAGTAGCCAATGTTTGTGGAGCACCTACTATGTGCTGTGTGGTGGGTCCCATAGCCTCTTCCACCGGATGGAGAGTCCGTTGATGGGAGGGCGGGTACCATGCCATCTGTGTCTCAGCACTTAGGAGAGGACTGGGCACATGTACCCACTCCAAGCCCTTGTGCAGAGTACACGCATTCTCCAGGCTGCCGTTGGCCAGCACTCTTCCAGGGACCTAGCATTTCCCAAAGCCGAGCCTGGATCACAGAGCTCCGTCCTCCTAGAGCTCCCTTCCCATCCATTCCCATCTCCTTCTGCACATCTGTGCAGATCCACCCCAGTGCCGTCTCCCCTGGGAGGTCTTCCGTGAGTCGCCTCTCAAGACAGTCTGGTCTGCATTGGCCCTTGCCTGTCTCTCCGCAGGACCACTGGCACCTCAAGGGCAGGGCTGGGTGCCCGGCAGCTCTGTGACCACAGAGCAGCTTCCATTGGGGTTTGAGCTGAGCACCCCAAGGGATGCTTTTTAATAGAAAGCCTTTTTCTCCAGAGTGACAAAAGCCAGCGACAGCCTCAGTCTTCCTTTTTGCCTGGGTCCTCCAACTCCCATCATATGCTCATGTCACCTAGTTAGAGAGCTCCATCCTGCTCTCGTACAATTCCTGTTCTGAACCTGTCATCCCAGCCTGCGCTGAAGACAGATGCTTTGTCTGTCCTCATCCCTGTCATATCTACAGGGCCTAGCATGATGCTTTGTACACAGCAGGCATTTAATAAATGCTGCAGGAAAAGAGGGAGGAGCAAAGGGTCCACTGACTTGTCCTCCCTTCCGTGGTCTTGCAGATAGTGAAGCTGAAGGGAGTGCAGGGTTTCTCCTTCCAAATGCAGTGCCTCCTGGGTGAGCATCTACCTGGGCTCTCCTGGACCCAAGAGTATCGTCTCTTCTTTAGCACCTACAGTCCCAGCTCATTCCCTCCCCAGGTATCCCTTGCCCCCAGCACTTTCTCAGGTGCCTGGGTGTCCCCAGGTTGATCTTCTGTGCCATAGGCCAGGTTATTCAGAGGCTGTTCCCAGCAGGTAGGGAGGACAAACAAGCCCCATGCCTGGGAGACAGTGGCCTCTTGCCTCCCCAGTTCCCATCATACCCTTTGGCAGCTCCACAACCCCAGGAAGGGGTGGCAGCTGTCTTCTCCAGCCTCTTCCTGGCCCCCAGAAGTGAAGAGGCCTGCTCTGCCTTCATTTCCCTGGGCAGCGCTTATAGAAGCTTATAGAAGCCCAAACTGTCTCCTCCAGGAGACCAGGCTATCAAAGGAGGCAGACGCAGCATTGTTGCTGGGTGGCCACAGACAAGGAATTTGAGAATTGGCCTCCCCTTATCCCCAGATCTCCCAGGACTGAACTCCCTGCCTGCCGCCGCCTACTCCCAGGCAGTCCTATGCATGCCGAGTGTTGTCTTCAGACTTCTCCAAAAGGCCCATGGAAGAAAAGCAGAGGAGAGGCAAGCATTTGGAGGTATCTGTCCTCAGTTCATCAGCTGCAGCTGGAATCACCAGTGGGCTGTAGGGAGTGAGGAGAGGCACTAAAAGTATCTGTTACAGCTGCCACAGCCCCGTTCCTTCCCATCTCCCTAGGACCACCAGGGCAATCTTGTAAAAATATAAATTGATTCTATCACTTTATTGCCTAAAACCTTCCAAGGTCCCCATTGTCTTTAGAACAAAACCTTTGCCATGGCTGCCGGGGCCACCTTCGGCCTCCCTGTCTCCCTGCTCTCATTCCCCAGGCACATCAGTCTTTTGGGGTCTCAGACCCAGGCTTACTCCAGCCTTAGGGTCTTTGCACTTACCGGCCCTCTATCTGGACCCCTTTCCACCACAGTCTTCACATGGCTGACTCTTTGTCATTCAAGTCCATACATTTGTGTCACCTAGTTAGAGAGCTCTTCCCTGTCCACCTAATCTATAGCAGCTGCCCTTCGCCCTGCTCTCTTGCACATCGTTCCTTTTCTGTTTTTTTTTTATTATTTCAGGTGTGCAGAAACAACATAATGATTAGACATTTACACACCTCGCATAGTGATAACCCCAACATCATCATTCCTTTTATTTTCTTCCCTCACGTCTAACTCATTGACTTATTCGTTTACCTATCTCTTGCCTTTCTCTCCCACTAGAAGCTAATCAGTCTTGGTCACGTATGTATCTCCAGGGCCCAGCCCAGTGCCTAGCATGTAGTAGATGCTCAATAAATGCCTGCTGGATGAATGAATTTAAAGGGTCAGGTTCTTCCAGAAGCAAGTATATCCTGAGTCAGCATTTTCTATGCACCTGATAGATTAGGGAATGCTCTTAGGTGAGCCCTATACCACATATTAGGGCAGGAAGAAAATCGAGGCAAGAGTGTGAGTAAGGTTGAAGTCTAGCCTCATCTTACCCCATCGGAGAAGGGGGGGGTGGCTTCTGGAGCATAGTGTGCCATTTTTAGTGATTCTTTTGTATTCCCTTCCCCCCATATGTCAATCATGGGCTGAGGGCTGCCCCAGGAGGAAGTGTCAGGGCAGGGGAGCAGGGTGGGGTGGGGCGGAGAGGCCATTAGCAGCGAACACTCCCAGCAGCTGGGGAAGAGGTGGACAGGCCTGGTGAAGGGGTTGAGGAGGGGCACCAACAGAATTCATATCGGGAAGGGACTGTCCTCCTGCCGTTCACAGAGCCCAAGGCTGAAGGAGCTCAGCAGCCGGGGTATCTGGGGAGTGGAAATCCCTGGTGAGCAGCCAATCAGGCTTCTCGCAACCCATTCCTGTCTCCAAATGCCTCCGCCTATCTGCCCTGCATCCTGCTTGCTGCCTCCTGGCCCATTTTCTCCTTGTATTTTCTCACTGGCTATGAGCATAGTGGGCAAGCATTTGCCCCAAAACAGCCCTCAGCATCCGCCACCCCACCTGTAGGTCCCTGAAGCTGTTTGATCTCAGCAGTGAATGGCCATCCCATCAACCCATCACCAGCGGCAGGAGTTTCTTACCGTAGCACCAGTCCAATGTTGCTTATTTCCTGAAAAGTTAAGGCTCGGGAGACAGGGTTCCCACAGCCAAAAAGTCTGAGGAGGCTGTGGGAAGACGCACTGTCTCCTGGTCCCTCTTCTGGGTGCATCTAGGTGATGCAGAGAGCAGGCCAGGTGGGCAGAACTTGGCAGTGATAAATGGCCCAGCTCACTGACCCTGCACTTTCCCTCATCTCGGCAGCTATTGATGACCAGGGCACTTGAGTTTTTCTCTTTTCTCTATTGGCCCTTTTAATTGAAAAATATAAAGAAAACGCCTATTGATTCCATGTAACTGATAAGCTACTCACTCCAGGGCTTTCTAAATCAGGAGTCTGAACCTGGCTTGAAGCCCAAGGGAAGAGAGGAGTGGGATGGGGGAGCATGATTTCTACTCTGGGGGTGGGGGTGGGGGTCCTTGTCCTTCCCAACAGGCTTGTGCAGAAGTCTTCAGGACTGGGATAAAAGAACAATTTAGGAACCCTCCCCCTTGTAAGGATGTCTGAAGATGCTAAATTTTGAAGCATACAATTATCTCTAACATTTACACAACACTTTCATTTACAAAGCAATTTACATTTGCAAAGCCCTTCTACATTTATTGTTTGGTTTGATCAAGCTGTTTACTGCAAGGGACACCTGACTCAGGAGTCCTCCCTCCACTTACCAAGCTGTGCACCTGGGCAATGGAAGCCCCACTCCCAATAGTCCTGGGAATTAGCCTGGTCAGAGATGACTGTCCCATTTTATAGAGGAAGATGCTGAGGTTCAGAGACAGTGTAACTTGCCCAAGATCTCACAGCAAGTGGGCAATCAGAAATTGGTCAGAGTGAGACCTCTGAGCCCCTCCAGAAGTCAAGTTTCTGTCAAGATATGGGGCTTACCTATCAGGCTCCTGCTTAATATGGATCCCAGTGAGAACTGAAGAACTTCTTAAGAAAAAGGGTGATTAATCATCATAATGTGCTCACCGGAAGGTTTCCCCTTCCACAAAGAATGCTCATCTCAGGCTCGGCCCGACAGCAGGGAGATGGACCAGATGACCTCTCTAAGCCCCTTCCAGCACAAGGAGGCCATGAGTCCCAGACAGCCAGGAGGATGGAGCCCATCAGCCTAAATGGAGACGCCTCAGCCAACTTGTTTTCCTTTCGGCACACATGAAGATATGAGTCATAGAAGGTGCAGGGAAATTTATTGCATTATCAATATTTAATATCCCCAAGGAGGTGACATCAGCAAAATTGCCCGGCCTGGCAGAGCCATATAGGTGGACAGTGGGACAGGCCCTTCATCTCCCTGGCATCCCATCCTTCCTACACAGGGACAGGTGAAATTTATGGGCTCTTAGAAGAGGCCTGGGCGCGGTGGATGGTGACACATACTTCCAGCACCTGTGTGCTGACTTGGGGCCTTGTTCCATGTGGTCCTTCTCCTTGTCCAGGATCCAGCAGGGCTGAGGGCTGGGGATTATTCCTTGGGCCTGGGACTTGGGGTCTCCAACTGTTCTGAAATATCAGATGAGTGTGGGGTGGCTGAAGGTGCTGTGTGATGACCCTTGCAGGGGTTTCAGATCACATGGCTGTGAATCACCTGCTTGGCAGATTATCTCAGGACTCTAATGTCACCAAAGTGAGGCTAAGCCTGAGACAAACTTGGCGGGCAACAGGAAGACATAAAATAAGGGAGGGAATTAATACCTCATGGCCCCACCCACTCCTTCCAAGCCCAGCCCGCCATGCTGTTCTTCATTGGCCAAGTGAGTGAAACTCTCTCTGTGGGCTTCGGTTTCCTTCACCGTTATGGTTTCTGCTTCACAGTTTTGTTGTGAGGATTGAAAAGGGGGTTCTACTTGATGTGTGCCTGGCCCAGGAGGGGCCCAATCCACCTGTGGTCCCAGCCCCTCCACTTTTCCCCAAGGGAGCAGGGGAGGCCACAAGTCATGCTGGGAATAGGCAGGATTGTGAGGCTGGTGGACAAGAAAGGAAAAGAAAAGGATGTAAATTAGCCGTAGGTGCTTCTGGCTCTCCAGGTGCCAAATTTAATCCCCATTCTTTTTTTTTTATTTTTAAGATTTTATTGGGGAATTGGGGGAGGGGACCAACCAAGTTGTTGTTCTTCAATCTTGTGGAAGACGCCAGTCACCATCTGGCTCCTGTCAGCAGCTTGTGGCCTCTAAGCTCAAGGTGCTGTGTTCAGTCTTAGTTGCAGGTGGGCATAGCCACCAGCCCATGTGGGAGTCGAACCATCAGCCTTGTTGTTAAGAGTGCACGCTCTATCCTCTGAGCCATCCGGGCAGCAGCTCAGCGCAAGGTGCCGAGTTCAATCTTTAGTTGCAGGTGAGCATAGCCCACCATTGAACAGGCAATCTTGTTGTTACACCAGCTGAGCCATCCTGCCACCTGTTGGCAGCTCAGTGACAGTTCAGCTAGGGCGGCAGAGTTCACTGGCCCATGTGGGAATCAAACTGGCGGCTCTGTTGCTCGGAGCACACGCTCTAAGCCAACTCTTAACCAACTGAGCCACTCGGCCAGCCCTAATCCCCATTCTTGATAGCTGGGGAAACTAAGACTCAGAAAGGCCACAATGTGTCTAAGACAAAAGCTTAGTTATTTGGTTATTTGGCTCTTTTTGTGACTTTAAAGTGCTCCAGGTCCGAGTAAGCCTGGGGAACTTTGGCAATGGAAGAGAAAGTCCCCAAGCCAACCAGGCTGGACCCAGGGAGCGTTCCAGAGTCTGTCTGTCCCAGAGAGGACTCCCCTTTTCCTGAGCCTCTGGTCCTGCAGGAGGCATGGACCTCACCCAGAGTCTGACCAGCACACCATGGCATCTCCATCAGGAACAAAGGCCTGAAGTTCAGGAAGTCCTCAGGAGCCCAGGAAGTACTCCTTCTCTCAGGGGAACCGAATGGACCATCCCTGGGTACTGTTTCAACAGCAGAAGAAACTCAGCCTTGGTGTGTCTGTATGACTCTGGGCAGATTACTTCTGCTCTCTGGGCCTCCGTTTCCTCATCGCTAAAGGAAAGGGCTGAGCTGAATTATCACCTTATGTGATGAGCTTTCTTAGAGAGCACAGCATGGTGTCTGCCCACGGGGAGTTCTATCCAGCAGCAAAGGTCCGCAACTAAACTGACTGTGACGATGCCACATGTGACAAGCTAGGAACCAGTACTACCCAGGGTCATCCATACTAGAGGTTCCTAGCCCAGGATGAAGGGCCAGGTAATGCCAAAGGGCCAGGGCAGCTGCTGGAGAAGAAGATCCCGAGTTTTGGAGCATGGGTGTGACTCAGCCAGACAAGGAGAGGCAGCCAGGACATACAGGGAGCTGGTGGTGGAGGGTCCCCCAGCAGTTCTGGGCCCCAAGGTGAGAGAGTGAGGCAAGGAGGCAAGGAGGGGTTAGAAGTGAAGTTCAAGACAAAGGAAATAGCAGACATGGAACTTAAGGTCAAGTCTACAGTGAGGAGCTGCATGGCTTAACCTCCTCCCAGTAGAGGGCAGGGATGACTGTGGTGGGAAGGGTAGAAAATGAACTGAGCTATGAGGAAAGGAGGCCAGTTAGGGCGGTTGGGCTGCCATAACAAATGACTACAAATGGGTGGCTTAAAGCAACAGGAATATATCCTTTCACAGTTCTGTCAGCCACGAATCTGAAATCCAGGTGTCAGTGGGGCCATGCTCCCCTGGAAGGCCTCTAGTGAGGATCCTTCCTGGCCTCCTCCAGCTGTTGGTAGTTTCCAGCAATCCTTCAGGTTGCTTGGCTTGTAAACACATCACTGCAATCTGCCTCCATAGTCACATGGGGTTTCCTTGTGTATCTTTGCTTCAACCAAACTTCCATCTTCCTATAAGGACATTAATCATTGAATTAGGGCCCAGTATAACCTCATTTTTTGTTTGTTTGTTTGTTTTTTGTTTTTGGAGGGCAGGTCACTGGCCCTCATATGTGGGACCCGAACCGGGGCCACTGGCTTCCCAAGCCAGCGCTTAACCACCACGCCACTCGGCTGGCCCAAACCTCATTTTAATCTATTACATTTGCAAAGAGCCTATTTCCAAATAGGGTCACTTTCCCAGGTGTCGGATGGACATGAATTTTGAGGAAACACTATTCAACCCAGTACAGGAGAGCTGGTGGCAGTGGGGAGCCAGGCACAACTGGTCTAACCTGAGCCTGTTTGAGAAGTGTCACCATCCTGCTGAGACTGAGGCCTGCTGGTTTCAGACAGGGCTTTGTCGGATGGCTGGGATGACTGGTTGAAGTCACTCGTCGGAGCTATGTTGAGCCCGTGGGGACCACTTTTAGCAGGTAGCTTGCCCTTCCCTTAGCTCCTAGTGAGTGTAGGAAGATCTGAGCAACAGGCCAACTGGGCCACAAAAGTGTGAAATTCCTCCCAAAGAGCAGGGTGTTGCAAGGCAAATATAGGACCCAGAAGCTCTGATTCTAATCCTTGCCCTTGTCTGCTTCCCAGTGTGACCCTGAGGAAGTGGCTTTCCCTCTCTGAGCCTCATCTTTCCTTCTGAGCCCTGTGTGACAGGCCATTGCACAAGTGGAAATTTATGTTTTAAACCTGGTGCTCCCCAGGATGAAGGAGTTGGCCCATGGATGCTGGGACTCCCCTGAGTCTGGCCCCTCAAAATGACCACTCTGGAAAAAGATGGCTCCTTGTCAGACCCAGACATGAGCAGTAAGCGCTCCCAACCCCCTAACACACAGCCAAGCTCATTGTTTCATTTTTAGTGAGAAATCAGGGCACCTGGTATGGCTGAGTGACGCAGATGAAGGGTGGGGGGGACATGAAAGGCAGCGGGCAGGGATGGAAATTGCGCTTCTCCTAGCAACCTGGCTCTGCAGCTCGTGGGCCTGGGGCCCAGGGAGAAACGCCATCCCCAATCAACAGAATGTTAAATATACCTTAGCTTGGCCTGCCCCACACTGAGGGCAGAGCAGGGAACCACATGACAATATGCCACTCTGCAACACTCCACACTCATGTCTCCCCCACACCCCCGCCCCAGGGCTCCACTTGGTTTTCAGGAGGCTGGAGTGGTCCTGTCCCCATTGAGTCAACTCTGGCCTCCACCTTAAGATGGCGTGCCTAACCCTTCACTGGCCACCCCTGGGGTCTGTGGGCAGCCCGCAGGGCAGGGCCAGTTAGCCAAGCTCCCGAAGCCAGAAGCCCCTTGACTCTGAGCTTATATAGATGCACATAGTATGCACACGCACACACGCACGGGGTCATGTGCAACCTCCCACATTTACATATATACAGACATGCCCATCTACCCACATTCACATGTAGATATACGTGAAGTCTCCCAATCACGAGTTCCCATGACCCCCAGGCCCTGGTCAGAGCAGGCACGGCTCAGGGTGGGCTCCAGTGCAAACCCAGGAGGGTGAGGGTCCCATCCCTGCACCCGCTGCTCAGAGAGGGAGCCTGACCTAGGCTGGGCCTCAGCCTGTGGCCCCTCTGTGCTCAGGAAGCTGTGCAGCATGTTTCTCGGCCCTTCCCTGCCCCTCACCCCATGCAGGGCACTCCAATAGGACCCAACATGCCCCCATTACCACCCTGTCTTAACCTGAGTACTCATACAAGCAGCCCTGAGATAAGAAGTTGGGGCAAGTCGTTGATCTGAGAGGTGATCCCAGGAAACTTGGGGGTGAGGGGCAGTGAGGTGTGAGGCCGGGAGGGGAGGAAAGGCAATGAGCATGTGTTCCTGAGTGTGTTCCTGCTGGAAGAAACGGGGCACAACTCAACTCAGAGTCTCCTGGAAGCCTGGACAGCACACACCTCAGCATGCTCCTCTACTCAGGGGCCAAGGATGCCTGGTATTTACCCATCGGTTCCTGTCCCTCATTGCTTAAGGGTTGTCAACTCCATGGAACATCTGTCCTGCTCCCCTCAAGGGACAAGCACGCTCCTCAACCAGAGCGCCTCCCAGAAGACAGATACAGTGCATGGGCACTGTCCACCAGGGTGGCAGGTGACCGAGGGGTCATCTAACTGCCCATCTGTTTCACCCCACCCTGGCCACGTGTAACTATCAATGTGTAAGCCACACACACACACACACACACACACACACATTTACACACTCACAAAGTCACTCACACTCTCACATACTTCACGCGTGCATGTACACACACACACAAGCATACATCCTAACCATTTTCCTTCCTCTCCCGACCCTGGTTCTCTCTGCTCCTGACTAGCTGGTCACAATTCGGCCCAGAGAAGTAGGAGACTGAGCCTTCCATCTTCAAGAATGCCCCATTCTCGTGGCTAGATGGGAGGCCTGTCTCCCCACCCCCACCCCAGGAACCCCATCCCCACCACCACCCTCTCGGGTTTCAGCACCTGGCTTCAGCTCAGTCTATCAGCTGCAATCTCAGGCTTCGAGGCTGGAGACTTCCCAGGCAGACAAAGGGACGTCTGCGAGGGTGGAGGGGTGTGGGGTGCCAGCCCAGGTGTGCGGCGATTATCTTGGGGGTCTAATCAAGGTGTCTTGTCCCCAGCTTGGCTGGTGAATGACGCCACCCCCGCCCTTCCCAACACTCACTGCACTGGCTGCCAGGACAGCGACAGACACCTGCTAGGGCCGGGACCCCTTCCCTCCCCTGCTGGGCTTCCTTTTGTACCAGCACAAAGGGGGACAAAGCCAGGCCCCACCTGGTGAGGGGAGGGCTCTGGGGCTTCCACTTCTCAGCTGTGATCATGCTCTGCCTGTGAATGCCCAACTTTTGTATGGAGTAGTGGGTGCCCACAGAGAGACTGACAGACAGACGGATGGCGGATCAGGATGGGCAGCAGGATAAGAGAGGAGCCCCGCCTGGGCAGCTGCACAGAGGGGGTGCCTGCCCCTGGGAGTAAGGGTGCACACGACCAGGACACTGAGCTGGGTGCAATTTCACCCTCCTTGGGGACTCTGTTAAGACCTCCTTTGCCCCCCCCCAGAGCCCTTTTGGGGAACAGGGCAGAACCAGCCCCACCTTTTACAGAAGAAATTGGGGAGAAATAAAGCTCAGGGAGAGAAATAAAGCCAAGAAGTCGAGATAGCCAGCCATATTCACACTAGCTCTGGGCCCCAAAGCTAGGCTGCTCAGCACCTGGCCACTACACCTCGTTGGACACCTGTTGTAGTGTCTAAGGCGGGCTGCCCTCTATGGGGTGGGCACATGGATGTGACGGAGAGTAGGTGAATTTAGGAGAAGCTGGGGGAGACTGGCCCAAGCTGACCTCGAGCAGCCTCCTGTCTCGTGGCCAGTTGCCTCCCCTCAGAGGCCAGGGGCAGCCCCTCACCTCGCCTTCCTCTCCCTCTTCCCGCCTCCAAACTGTTTCTAGACCTGCTCCATGGAGGGGCTGCCAACTCCCACTTCTAAAATGTGCAGTGTGGGTGTGCAGCACAGTGGCCCTCAGCTTTCCTGGGGGGGTTGGGGGAGAGGGAAGGAACAAATACTGAGGGACTGAGAGGACAGACAGAGATCATGTGGGTCTGAGGCCTGGAGAAGAGTTAGGGCCCAGGAAAAGGACAGAAACAGAGAGAAGCCGAAGTTGGAAGTGATGATTGCTGGAGAAAGACCAGCCAGCGTCCAGGCCATTAAGATGAGCCATGTGTGTCCCCGGGACCATCACTCAGAGTTGCGGGGGGTGCTGCTGATGGGAGGGAAACATTATTCACAGCTAAAGAAAGACTCATTACTTTGCACCAACCCTTGGCTGGTATTGAATATAACATCACTCCCCTCTTAACAAATGGCTTCTTGAGGGTTTAATTAACTTTTTAACACCCTTGGGCAGGCAGCCTGGCCCACCATTGGGTGAAGCCTGAGTCAGCCATGCTGTGGGGCAGAGATGGATGTCAGGAGAGGCAGTTCTGCCAAAGTGGAGGGGACGAGAGAAGGGGCAGCGTCCGGCTTGACCCAACCACCTGCTCCTGTTACAGATGGGAAAGCTGAGGACTAGCGGGGAGAAGGTAACTGGGGTGGCTTGCTCAAGGTTATATAGCCAAACGAAGGCATGACCAGGCCTAGAATCAGGCCTGAGCAAACTGGACACTCAACCTTCTGAAGCCTCAGCCATGTCTTTCCCTCCCGTGGTCATTAGCTGCAAAGTGCACATAGCACAGAGCGATCCTGTAATTACTGGTTTAACTTCATCAAGACCCATGGCACCGTGGGCCTGAGAGT
Organism: Aselliscus stoliczkanus; assembly: GCA_033961575.1. Taxonomy (NCBI): domain Eukaryota; kingdom Metazoa; phylum Chordata; class Mammalia; order Chiroptera; family Hipposideridae; genus Aselliscus; species Aselliscus stoliczkanus. The sequence goes on from CM066729.1 coordinate 135,889,891, forward strand.
ACGTCCTTTCAAGTCATCCTTGACATCATTGCCAACACTTATTAAGCTGTGTCAGACATTGTGCTAATGCCTTTCAGGTATTATCTCATTTAACCCTTACTTTGGCTCCATGAAGCTGATTTTTTTACTATCTCCAGTTTTCAGATGAGGAAATGGAGGCTCAGAGAGTTAAGTAAAACCCCAGACATCACCTGAACCACAAGGCAATATTGTCTCTCTAGAGAACTTACTTGGTGGACCCCATCTTTTCACTGAAGGAGAAACTAAGGGCCTAAGCAAGGTCACTCAGTTCATGAGTGGACTTGTGGCTTCTGATTCCAGGCCCAGCAGAGGTCCTTGCACCAATATCACGTGGCCCATCCTCTCTACCTCTCTTCACACTCCCCCCAACACCTAACTTCCTTTCCTTGTTGTGGGGCCGGGCCCCCAGCTTCATGAGCCACATTGAAAAGCCTCATTGAGAAAAGGGCTCTGGGGTCAGACCTAGGCTGAAATCCTGCCCTGTCAATTTATGCTGTGATCTTTGGGCAAGTCACTCCTCCGAGCAGAGCCTCAATTTCTTCATCTGGCAAATTAAAACATGCCTCACAGTCCATTTGTGAGAATTAAATATGTGCTTAAAGCACTTAGCCCGGTGTCCACGCATCATACAATGCACTCAGTAGCAGTATCATTGGGATAAGTGTTCCACTGGGCCAGGAATCCCACTTCCCTCTTACGTTCCAACTATTGCAATTGCCCCCCAGGAGGGACTGTCCAACAGCCCCTGCCCCCCATTAGAATTGGAGCAGAGACCCTGGAGAACATAGATGCCCGAACAGAGCCCTCCTGGCTGGGGATGGGGGTGGGAGGCATGAGGGCTGCCTCCTGGTCTGTGGGCTAATTAATTGTGCTGGACCGACAGCAGAGAGGGGCTGTGTTTTTTGCCGATGAGTCCAGAGCAATGATGGAATAATGGGCTTTAATGCACTGGTCTTCTCCGGGGACCTGTCTTTCATCCCCAACAAAACTAATTAATGACAGCAATAAATAAACCAATCCAGCCCACACTGCCCGGAGCAGCCAGGCCTCTTGTAGAAAAGCCTGTTGCTGGCCAGGCCAGGGAGCATTGCAGCCCAGGGTCCTCCGTACAGGTGGGGTGATGCTCTACCATGTCACGTGGGGTGGGGCAGCAGCAATCAGGCCCAAGAGACCCACTCTATCCAAGGCTGAAAACTTGGGAGCTCGGAGTTCTTATCCCAGACTAGCCATCGTGTGGCTGTGTGACCTTGCCGGGTTATTCTGTATCTCTGAGCTGGGGATGTTAACCCCATTTGGATAAAGTGTCACGTTTCCTTCTACAGGTTAGAAAGCAGGAGAAGGCCAGGGACATCACAGAAAGGATAGCCCACTCATGGACCACAGGTCAGCTAATGCTGTAACACAAAAATCACTAATATCAGTGGTTTTAAACTTTTAGTGTGCATCAGAGTCTCTCAGAATGCTTGATGAAACCCAGATGATGGCTCTCCCAAGAGTTTCAGAGTCAGTGGGGCTTGAGAATTTGCCTTTCTAAAGAGTACCCCAGGGATGCTGAGGCTGCTGGTTGGGGACCCCACTCTGAGAACATGAGCTCCAGACTGAATGCCAGGTCTGCTTCTGGCTAGATTGGGGTCCCTCACTTCCCATCTCTAGGCCTCCGCTTCTCCATTTGTATATCTGTGTGTAGGGAGACAGAATCTTTATGAGTCTGGGGGCTCTGCTCTGCCTTTAGAAGCAGCTCGAGACCTCCCACGTGGCATGCGACATCAGTTCTCTGGGGCCAAACTGGCTCAAAGCAGAGGGACAATGAAGCTCACAAAGGAACCAGCACCTTTCCAGGAGCTCCCACCCCCATTTATAGTGAGCACATGCCCCCAGGAGATAGAAGCCCCCTAGTCAGTGCGGGGATCCTTGCCCCACAGTATGTCCCCACTTAGTGGTCCCTACCTCTTCTTGCACACCTCCACGAGCAGGGCCCTCACTCCCTTCCATGGCAGAGTGCTCTATCCCAAGGACATAAGGAAGTCTTTATGTTTGTGTTTAGTGCAAGTTCAAAACCTGCCTCCCCATAATGGACTCCCTTGGCCACCCCTCCTGGGTCTCAGTGTCCTCAAAGGCTCCTTTCGGCTTTGATATTATGACATCTGCAGTGGAGACTGGCCTCTACCACTCATTGCTGTGAGAACTAGGGAAACCCGGTATGAGCCTCTGAGCCCCTCTTCCCCTTTGTAGGATGGGCAGAAATAAGATAAAAAAGTGAGAATCTAGAGTTCAGGATAAATGTGAAAGGTTCGAATCACTATTATGGGGTGATGTGGCCTCTGCCTGGCGTTCAGCTGAGAACCCCATCTCTAGGTCAGTTGACTTTTCCTGAGGCCTTTCTGCCTGCAGGTGAGAATAAACTACAGCTTCCTCCCTGGAAGCGGGGCATGTTTAATCATAAGCCCCCCTTTTCTGCTGGAATTTATACCTGACTCCCCTCGGAACCTGTGTCCAGTGCTCTGGAGGGGACCTCCACTGAGCTCTTCTCCTGGAAGTGCTAGAAGCCAAGGCACTTGGGGTGTCTGCAGATGGGGTGCTTGCACGCAGTGGCATAAATTCTGGCTCCGGCTTCCCTGTGCTGCATCTTAGCACCTTGGGGCCTGGCCCGGTATCTCAGCAGTGTCTGACCCTGACAACAGGTCCAATAGAAACTCCACCCTGCTCTGTATACAGTCGGGGGCCTAGCTGCAGGCAGCAGAAATATACACCAATTGAGCAGAAAGAGTATCGATCAAATGGACACTGGGCACCACAGAATCACCGGGAAGGGCTGGAAAACACAGTGCCCAAACCACAATCCAAACTCCCACATCACCAAACCAGCATGGGAGGGCACTGTTACAGAGCACAGAAGGCCACCCAGTGCTCTGTTTCCAGGACCACGGGACTGTGCATTGCTGCTGACTTCCTGCACTGTCTTGGACCCTTAGTTAGCTGCCCTGGGGCCCCTACCCATCCCCAGAATCATGTTCCCAGCATCCTACTTATGTGTGTCATAGCCCACCTAATTGGCAGACCTCAGCTAATGGATCTGCGCCTGAGCTACAAGAGAGGCTGCGGAAGCAGGAAGACAGACATTTTCAGCTTTTCTAACAACAGGTATGCTCTGCCTCTCCCCAGGAGTGGGAAATCCTCCAAATACAGAAAGAGGGTTCAGATCCGGGGCAGGGGAAATATGCTAGTGGCCACTCCTAGGCAGTGCAATCCACCTTTGGCAAGCATCACTGTGCAGGAAGGTCACCGGCAGGATGCAGATAAAAATAGCCACTCACCCTGACCACGTGCTGTATGCCAGTTACTCTTCTAAGGGCTTGTTGTGGATCACCTCATCTAGGCCTCTCGGTGTATTATTATAACCACCCACTCTGTTTCACCAAGAGCAGAACTGAGTCGTGTAGCTACAATAGCAAGAAGCACACCCCTGGTGTGAGCTCCACTGTCGGATTCCTGTACTTGTGCCCTGGTGCTCTCTGCTCTTTCCCCTCTGTCTTACCCACGGGAGACCCCACCATCTTCAGGAAGCAGGAGAAGCACATGCTACTGGAATGCAAGGCAGATGGTGCCCAGGACTGGACTAGGATGTAGAGGGGGAGGCAGCACTATCCTGGGAGGCTCTGTTGGGAGGCGACAGGGAGCAGCTGGAAAGGGACTTTCTGCCTGAGCCCATCCTGTTCACTGGCTTTCCTGGCTCAGGGCCCAGCCCGACCTCAGAGGCTTATCCACTACAAAGATGCTAAAGGAGGTGTGAGTTGACAGTGGAAAGGTGAGGGGTGCCTTCCTATAGGGCCACCTTAAGGGAAAGCTGGGCCAGCCCAGCCCGGACAGTGCCAATTGTCCCCAAGAGCCAGAGATGTGACTCTGAGGTCATCTGTGAACAAACGGGATGCAGAGTTGGCCTGGGCTACAATTTCCAGTGGTTCCCAGCCCTAGCTCTAAAATGGAATCACCTGGACAGTAAATGTCTCTAGAACCATGCCTGGGGCTCTCCAGGAACCAGGGTTTAGTTAATTGACATTGGTAGTGTGAAATGTTCTCCAGGTGATTCTACTGTGCAGCCTGGGGGACAACTCCTGCTCCTGGGAATTTGGACCTCCTTGAGGCCTGGTGAGGCTGAGAAGGGCTCCTTGCTGTGCTCTACACACCACTGGGGGTGTGTTCCTGCCCCCAAGCTTCCAGAAGGAGGTGGCTCCCAGAGTGGGTGGCTAGACACCATAATGTGATCACAGGAGGCTGTGACAGAACCCTCTCTCTCACAAGAAATAAATCCAAGCCACCCAGTGCTACAAGGCAACCTGGAGGGAGAGGCCAAGGGCTCTTAGCAGGGTCAGAGCTGCCAGGAAGAGCCACACCAGGTGGGGAGATTCAGAATCCTACAAAAGGCTACCTCCTCCAGGAAGCCCCCTGAGCCCCAAGTTCATGGGGATCTTGTCCCCCTGAGTTCCTCGAGCCCTGACTGACAGCCTGGTAACATGAGAGAGGGTAACCAACTCTGATGAGACAGTATCCTACTCAAAAGCCTTGTAGCTCTTCATTGTTCTCAGGAGAAAGTCCCAATGCCTAAGAGCCAGCCACCACCTCTCTCAATCACCCACCATTCCCCTTTACTTATATGGAAAAAGCCTGGCATCCCTGAGCCTACACAGACCCTGGTGCCTAAGAGGGTTGCTATGTAAATTTAATAATGTAGAGGATGTAAAGTGCCTAGTACAGAATGTGGCACATACACCACTATCATCACCACCACCATTATCATCACCATCGCTACCACCACCACCATCATCACCATCATCACCACCACCATCAGCATCACCACCACCATCAGCATCACCACCACCATCATCATCACTACCACCATCATCACCATCACCATCATTGCTACCATCATCATCACCATCATCGTTACCACCATCATCACCATCATCACCAACCCCATCATCATCACCACCATCACCACCACCATCATCATCACCATCAACACCACTGCCATCATCATCACCACCATCATCATTACCATCATCACCACCATCATCACCACCATCATCATCACCATCATCACCACCATCATCATCGTCACCATCATCATCACCATCATCATCACCACCACCATTACCATCACTGTCACCACTGAGGTCTTTCTGCATTCTGGCCTTTCATCCTGGATTGTCCTTCTCTCCTTTCTCATGTATAAAGATGGGTATAACTGAGTACAAGTCCTACTCATCTTCCATGGCCCAGCTCAAATGCAGCCTCCTCCATGAAGCTTCCCTGATGCCCTCAGTCAAGGAGTGCTGGAAGCCTGCCAGTGCCCCCAACTGCTCTGTGTGTGTGTGTGTGTGTGTGTGTTCTCTTTTCCCTTGCACCGAACTACACAAAACTTTCCAGTTCACCAGCCTCCGCTCCCCTCTCACATTCTTCCTTCTTCCCTCCATCTACCTCCAACTTCTCTGAGCAGCTTTCTGGGTAACCTGTCCTACAGCACAGATGATCAAATGGGGACCTGAGAGAGTGATAGGGTTACCCACTCCTGTCTCCCTGGCCCCCATCAGCTGCCTCACAGTCTACGAGTAGGTCCCTTCTCAACATTATTGTCCACCAAACCCAAATCCACTCTGTAATTCCTCTCCTATCTTAGATGATGGCACAGACTGGGAGTCACACGTCTGGGTTCGAGTCTGCGTTCTGTCCATTCCTGGGCATGAGTCATTGGATGAGTCACTCCGTCTTTGGGGGCCTGAGTTGCCCTTCATCCATAGGATATGTAGGTGCAGGGATAGAAGGTTTCACAATCCCTTTCGGACTTAAGCTTTCTGGGTCTCAGTGTAGGTCGGGAAGAGCTTGGTCCATACTCATGTGGCTCTTCACCGTCTAATCTATAGATATTGTGTGGTGGTTTGAGGGCTCCTGTAATGTGGCTCTGCCCAGATTCCCACCCAGAAGGGTCACAGCAGTCGCTCCTCTGTTCTGGAGTGGCTGGCTGGGCTGGGGGCTAAAGCAGACCCCATGTGAGGCACGCTTGGCACCCTCTTAGCGGTGAGGCTCAGAGCAAGGACCTCCCAGCTCTGTTGCCTTCAGCTGAGAGGCTCACAGCTCTTGACCCAAGAGCCCAACGGGAGGGATATTTACGGTTTAATAACTGGCCTATTGATTCTCATTTATTTGCCTCCAATGGGGCTTAACTGAGGAAGTGAATGCAAAAGGGCTGTGTTTGTAAATAAGTCTCCAGTTGACCCCATCACTCAGCCTGCCAGGCCTGCTTCTGAACAGGGAGGTGAGCTGGGTTAATATACTGCTGTGCCCTCTGCTTAGCCAAGCACTGACATGCAGCCACGGGGGCACTAGCCATCCAGCCAACCCATAGGACCTCCTGACCCAAAACCCTCCCCTGTGCTCTTCACAGTTAGCAATGCATTTCCATATCTATGATCTCTTTTGACTATCTCCTTTGAAGGAAGAAGAATAGGGGTTAGAGCTCACTTAACTAGGAGAACACTGAGACTTACAGAGATTATATAATTGATTTGAAGACACACTGCCAAGAAAGTGTGGGGAGGCAGGCAGGACTGAAACTTGGACAATTTTGCATAGTTGGCTCTATTAGTTAGCTATTGCTGTGTAATAAAACACCCCGACATTTAGTAGCTTAAAACAAAGCGATTATTTATCATGAGTCTATGGGTCAGCTGGGCAGTTTGGCTGATCTTAACTAGGCATGACTGATGTGGGCCAGGCTCATTCAGTTATCTGTCATAAGCTGGAGGATCAGCTGGGACTGGCTGCTGGAGGGTTACCTTGGCTAGGACAGCTGGGCTATGCTCCGTGTGGCTCTTACATCCCTCTAGCAGGCTGGCCTGGTTTAGTTCTTGCAAAGGTGGCAGGAATCCGAGAGAGAAGTGTAAACACCTTAACCGGCCTCTGCTTGCATCAAGTTTTCTACTATTGCATTGGCCAGAGCAAGCTGGTGTTGGTGAGCAGTCCTCGAAGCTGTGGATACAGCGAGGTGAATCAAACTGAGGCCATTAATGCAATCAGTCTACCATCCTGACCTAGGAGCATTACCCTTTCCACTGTTTTCCAGCATTCTGCCCATTCCCTCACAAAGAATTAAAGCCTTGAACAAACAGGGAATCCTGTCGTCTTTCCCCAAGTCTGGGTACCAGAGTCAGTCCTCTTGAGAAACACGAGGCTTCCCTGGGGTGGCACCAGAATGCAGAACTGTGACCTAAAGGGTTGGGCTTAAGACGGGGGGGATGTTCCAAGGACTGAGGCTGTCCCAAAATAGAAAAGACTACTTAGAAAGGTAGTAAGCTCCCTGTCACTGGGAGTGTGTAAGCTCATATGGGATGCTGACTGCATGACTGCAGGAGGGATTCTTGCTCCAATGAGACTAGATGCAGAGCAGATAAGCTCCAAGCTGCCTTCCAGATCCATAAATCCAGAGTTTATAAAGGAGTAGCCAATTACTGCAGACCCAAGGCTGAGGAATGCTGCTATCCAACCCCTACTGTCTCTCCCAGTCTGGCCGCAGACATAGCAGGTCCCTAGTGCAAGTCCACGAGAGAGCTGCTTTCTAGTAGAGAGCTAAGAGCATTAGAGACTCAGAAACCTCCTCTGTAGCCCCATGGAAAAGAAGCGGAGAGTGAAGCTCGGGACAGAAAGCCCCAGCCAGCACCAGAGAGGCAACCTGGCAAAGCGAAGAGTGTGGACTCTGGAACCAGACACAGCTGGCTGGGATTGACCTCAGGCCAACACTTGCTTTCTTCCAACCTCGTGCCTTCATTTATAAAGGGGATACCCTGCCATGCCTGATGGTTGTGGGAGTTAAATGAGATCATGTATATGGAACTTTCATGAAATGAAACAGACTCAGCAACAGTATTGTTTTTCTTTTCTTTTGAGTCACAGTAGATAAAAATCGAGAGCTGACATAAAATCCACATGCCCTCAGGCCCACTGTCACTACATGCCCCTGCCTCTGCCCTGCTTGTCCAGAGGGGCAGCTCAGACTTCTGGGTCTGGATGGGAGGACATGGAGCCCCCAAGGGAAGGCAGAGGCCAGGCCAGGGAAAAGGGCTCTTCTGGTCAGATCACCCCTCTCACACCCCACCTCCATTTAGTGGTCATAGCAGGGATGGCTGGCCAGGCAGCCCAGGACTGACTGGAACAATTCACCAACCCCCTGCCCCCTCCTCCAATTCCGGCCTCCGGGAAGCGTCCCTTCTCTGTGGCAGGAACCTCATTAATGGAGAGAGAGATGAGGAGTGGGGAGAGAGAGCGGTCTATTGACGGCCTTTTCCACTTTCCGGAGCCTGGGGAGGTTTCTCAGATAATAATAGTAACAGCACCTCGCTTTGAGCAGAGCCTCCGTGTTCTTCCCAAATCCGCAGAGCTGTCAGTGGAGTAGGCGCAGTGGAAGAGTCCTGTGGTTGCTTGGCTGGCAGGCTGCCTGACTCACCAGCCACCTAACAGACCAACGGACCCATGCGGTGACTGACAGACACAGTGAGTGCCTGACCGACAGGTGTGTTTACCGGCTGGCAGACTGCTGTCTCACTCACTATCTTGATGACGGACACAGGGAGTGGCCACCTAACTGGACGATGTACCCAGTGAGCATCTGACTGACAGACTCGGGGGGTTGGCCAGTGTCGTGAGTGAATGAAGCCATATATGGTTTGATTGACCAAAGACTGTCTCACTAACTCCATGACTGAAACACTGATTTGGTGACTGATTGAAATGGTGTCCAGCTAATAGACTCACAGGTTGCCTGGCTGACTGTCTCATCACTAACTTATGACTGTTTGACAGACTCTCTCACTCACTGACATTATGACTGGCCAACTAACTGATGGACTGATTTACCAATTGGTGTGTTGATGACTGACCACCCCATGCCCTGACAGGCCTTTCACACTAACCCTCACATCAACAGGTGGGAGACCCACTGAATGATGGACAGTCAGGTTGACCCAGTACTAACAAGCTGACTGCCTGACAGCAATAGCTAAAACATTGGCTGACTCACTCACTCACCACCATACTAACAGCCCAATTCACTGGCTGATTTAAAGCATATAAACCCACTCAGTGACAACCAGACTGACTCACTGGCTTGATGGACTGACCCACTGTTTAACAACTGTGGCTGCCTGGCTGACCCCAGCACTGACAGCTGGCTGCCTGGCTGACCACCAACACAGAGCAGCCTGCTGTGCTGACTGACAGGCCTAAAGGGCTGACAGGCTTCCTGGCTGAGGGAGGAAAACATTTTTAGGAAACCTGTTAGGCTCTTTGCTCTTTCCCTGTCCTGACCCCTCTTCTCTCGGCTCAGCTTTTTTTTTTTTTACTTCACACTCCTTTAAATTTTATTTTTTGCATGCCTCATACACATAAAGGAATATAGATCACATACATGAAAAGCCCAAAGAATGAAAATAAAATGAACGCCTGTGTGCCATCACTGAGATCCAGAGCTGGACTAGCGACCTTCCACATGCTGTACAATACAGCTTCCTGGGAAGCTTTCAACAAACGGCTATGCCCAGGCTCCACCCCCAGAGATGCTCATCTAGCTGATCTGCGTGGGGCCTGGCATCAGTGTCTTTATTTTTTTCCAGCTTTATTGAGGTACCAGTGACAAATTTAAAAAATGCATTTATTTAAGGTATACAATGTTATGTACATATATACATTATGAAACAATTACCATAATCAGTATAATTAACGTATCTATCACCTCACAGTTGCCATTTTTTTGTGGTAACAACACATAAGATCTACCCTCTAGGTACATTTCAAGGATACAATACAGGATTATTAATTATAGTTACCATGTTGTACATTAGGTCTCCGGAACTTGTTCACCCTGCATAACTGAAACCTAGTGTTCTTTGACAAACGTCTCCTCTTTTCCCCTCCCCCAGCCTCTGGCAACCACCATTCTACTCACTGTTTCTCTGAGTTCAACTTTTTTAGATAATGCCTGATCACAGGTAAATTGTCTTTCTGTGTTTGGCTTATTTTACTTAGTATCAAGTCCTCAAGGTTCATACATGTTGTTGCAAATGGCAAGATTTCCTTCTTTTTAAAGGCTGAATGTACATACCACATCTTCTTGATCCCGTTCATCTGTCAGCAGACACTTAGATTGTTTTCATATCTTAGCTGTTGTGAATAATGCTACATGGGGGTGCAGATAGCTCTTGGAGATCCTGATTTCATTTCTTTTATATATACCCAGAAGTGGGATTGCTGAATCATATGGTAGTTCTATTTTTAGTGTTTTGAGGAGCCTCCATACTGTTTTCCTTAATGGCTGCACTAATTTACATTCTGCCATCGGTGCTTTTGAGAAGGCCCCTGAGGGGTTCTGATGTGTGACAGGGTCTTGTGTCCCTGGGCTAGGCCATCACAGTATCTTGGCTTAGCCTTGCTACCTAAAGTGTGGCCTGAACCCACAGGACCAGCCTTACCTGGGAGCTTGGAGGAAATGCAGCCCCCCCCCCCACCTAAGACCCTCGGAATGAGAACCTGTTATTAACAATACTCAGAGGTGACCACGTACACAGTAATGTTTGGGAAGCCCTGCCTTAGATGGTCCCAGCATGCTCCTGCCCAACTGCTCCCCTTGCCCCAGCCAGAGAAAAACACGCTCTCCAGTCTGGTTCATCATCCTCTTGTCTTTCTTTGTGGTTTCACCTAAGCCATTGTGTTTAATTTGCCTGCTTTTGTTCTTCATATCAATGAGCTCACTCTACATATATTCTCTGCAATGCTCTTTTTTTCCCCCCATGTTTTATTTTCCAGATTTATCCATGTTGTGGGTAGCGAGAACACCTTCATTTTCACTGCTGTATCGTATTCCACTCCAGCACGTGTGGCTATACCACAATCTATTGATACATGCTGAAAATGGACACTTGCGTTATTTCCAATTGTCGTTATTTGGGGGTTTTGTTTGATGCGTTGTTGCTTGCTGCTACGCTCATTCTTATCCATTTCTCTTGGTGCACCTGGATGAGAGCTCCTCTGTGGGACAGGTAGCCATTGGGATTGTATATGTCTAGCTTGTCCAGTAATGTCAAACCGTTCCCAGGTGCACACATGAGTAGAGAATGCCCTGCGTCTCCTCTCTCTGTGCTGGCAGCCTGCTCCTCCTCTTTGCACCGTCGCTCTCTTCTTCTCTTGGAAACAGAACATCACAGATCTGCCCCAGCCTCTTCAGCAGCTTCTGCTTCCCACGCTGGGGCCACTGTTTCCCTGAGGACAGGTGGTGAGTCAGGAGCGTCTGGAGTTTGTCTTTACCTCCTGCCTCTTCTTTTCCCTTTCTCTCCTTTTCCGTCTTGGCAGATGAGGCAGCTTGGGAAGAGGCCTGTCTGTATTTTCCTGGCTCCTGGCCTCAGGCTAAGGGACTGTCAAGTTTTTGAGGGATTTGGGGGCTGATAAGGGGAAAGAAGATGGTATTAGTCAGGGTTCTCCAGAGAAACAGAACCAATGGAATATATAGAGATATGTATATAAGGGGAGATTTATTATAGGAATTGGCTCACACAGTTATGGAGGCCGAGAAGTAACTTGATCTGCCGTCTGCGAGCTGGAAAACCAGGAAAGCCAGTGGTATAACTCAGTTTGCCTCTGAAGGCCTGAGAACTGGGGGGCTGCTAGTGTCATTTCCAAAGTCTGATGGCCTAAAAACTAAGCACCCCAATGTCCAATGTCCGAGGGCAGGGGAGATGGATGTCAGGACTCAAGAGAACTTGCAGCTTTTCTGCCTTTTTGTTCTATTTAGGCCCTCAATAGACTGAACAATGCAACACCCCACGTTGTTGAGGTGATCTTAATTCAAATGCTAATCTCTTCCAAAATACCCTCACAGATGCACCCAGAAATACTGTTTTACCAGCGATCTGGACATCCTTTGGCCCAGTGAGATTAACACCTAAAATGAACCATCACAAGAGTGTACCCATGAGAGGCAGTAACACACAATAAGCTCTGTCAGGTGGTGCTTGGATGGGGTTACATTTGACGGGAAGTCCTTCACAGCATGAGACCACCCAGAGCTTGTGGCTTGGGGACCACCATCTAGAGAGGAGCACAGGGAACTCCCAGGGAGAAAGGGGAGCTGGTGAAGGGCCTTATGTGTCCAGGTGATGTCATTCTACAGCACATAGGCAGCCTCTGAGTCAGAAGGAAGCCCCAAATGGCAGCAGTAGCTTAGGGCTTATGACCGCAAGCCTCTATCTTATCAATGGCCAGAAAATGTGGGGTTAGGTTTTGTGGTGGGTGGCAAAGCTATTTAGGCAGGCCACAAGTAGTTTAAAGTCTGCTTATTTGAGCTATTTTATTTTATTTTATTTTATTTATTGAGCTATTTTTTAAACAATTGGATATGTAACAATTTTTCAGCACTGTCAGGATTTTGAGATAGCAAGTCTCCACCTGCGGTGAGAAAAGAAATAATCTAGGGGCCAATACACAGTGGTCATTTGGGGCTCATTTACATATATAACAGGGTCTGCAGGGGAAAAAGCCCAGATGAAGGCCTTTTTTTAGTCTGGAATCCACAGTCCCTAATAGGTTCAGGGTGGATCTGAAGTGAGTCACATGGCCTAACAAGCCTCTATTTGCATCACTGTAAAAATAATGTATAATAAGTAGTGTGCACAGTATTCCCTCTTTCTTGCTACAAACACCTACTATGCATCAGTCCTTTGTCTGCCTCCTGGGACCTTTGGAGAAGTGGGTGTCCTCCCAGACTGCAGCCAGAGCCTCTTAGCAACATCAGCCCTCCACCGAATGCCCCATTGAAGCTTATCCTGCCTCCTCTCCCTTATAGCCCACAATCCTCTCAAGTGTTGTCCATGCAAATGCCCTCTCTGGGGAGCCATCCAGGTAGAATGGGAAGGAATTTTGGAATCAGATGTGGACTGGTAGCAACAGCAAGCATTAACAGAGCATTTATTATGTGGGAAACACTGCGACAAGCATTTTGTACAAACACCTCCTTTTGTCTCCACAATGGGCTTATATTGGATTTGGTCATATTCTATGTGTATACAAGAGTGTGTGTGTGTGTGTGTGTGTGTGCGTGTGTGTGTGTGTGTGTACACAAAAGGTAACACACTTTGCCACTTTGCATGCTATTCTGCACCTTGTTTTTTATCTCCCTACAATATACCCTGTAGATGATTCCTTTTCATGAAATATTGAGTGTTCCAGTGTATGGTTGTACCATAATTTAGCAAACAAGCTTCTCTTGATGGACACATATTTTTTCTAATGTTTCTTGCACTTCATTCATGTTGGGGGCAAAAATTCCTAGAGGCTGAATTTTGATGTTATCCTAAGTAACTAAAGGAGTTGGAGCCACAGGGTGAGTGAGGTTCAGGTAGGAAAGAAAGTCAGAGTTTGATTGTTGGAGGAGGAAGGGATGAGAAAGAAGGGGGAAGCTGAAAGAACAGGGAGGAGGGACAGCAAAAGAAGGGGTGGAAGGTGCCATTTCCAGGAGCAGCAGGGTGGAGTCGGGGTTGGGCAGGGCTTTGGGCTGCACCCCAGGGATTTATTGGGACTGTGCATGTGGGTGGAGTTGGAGAAGGAGTGGTAGGAGGCAGAGGCCCTGTGTATGTGTGTTTCCATCTTTCCCAAAGTCTGCTCCAAATTGCTGTGCTCCATCTCTCCCTGTACTACTCCCCCCACCCCTCATGCCTCCCCCAGACCCCCAGCTTGGGAAAATCCAGTCAGAATTAATAAAAGCAGCAGATTGCTTAGAGACAAAGGGTGAAGGATGGAGACAGTTTGGGGGCCAGATATTTCCCTCATGTACAATAATCTGGTGGTGAGGTCTAGAAATAAAACCCCTTTCCTGGAGCCTTTATTAATATTAGTTCCTAATGCGTAATTACCTGGCAAGCCCAGGGGGCTGATGCTCCTGTCCACACCCCCACTCCTCCCCCCTTGGTTAGGCCACCAGCTCCATGGGACCACAGGAAGGCAGAGATACTGGCAGGGGAGGCAGGCTGGCTCTTCTCACACAGGTGGAGCCATTCTGGTGGCCTGGGCTCCTGGGCTACCAGTCTCCTGAGCTGGAGCATTTCACTGCCCTGCATAACCCCAGAGGGTCAGTCTGCTGAAACCCAGGGGGTCCAGGCCTAGGCTGGGGTTCTCCTGGAGGGAGCCAGCATCAGACACTCTTTTGGCTCTCTTGCTGTTGAAGTGGTCACTGTGCTTGTGAGGTTGTGACCAGCACAGTTATTGAGCTCTTACTGGCACCTCCCTGCAGGGCAGCTGCCACCCTATCCTCCTGACCCTGACCGCTAGAAACCTCTCATGCCTGGGCAAGGGATGAGGAACCGCTGTGTCCTGTTCTCTTCCCTAGTGACAGGAGGCTTGCCCCTGTAGGGCAGGGCTTCAGCTCTGCAGCAGTTGCTCTGTGGCACGGGCTGGACTGTCTCTGGCGAGTTGCGTGTCTTCTCTGATTTTGGTTCCCCCCGCAGGATGATGAGGGTGTTGCCTGAGGAGCCTCCCCTGCTGCTTCATATTCTGAGTCTGGTGCTGGCGTCAGGGGTCCCAGAATGAAAAGAAACGAAGTCTGTGCAGACCAAAGACCAAGGACGGGAGTGTTCTGAGAACCTGGCTCCCTGGGTCCTCACATTCACTACCAGGAGTGGCATGGGCTGCAGACCTGGCTCCCGGCAGGGTAAACAGGCACTTTGCACATGGCGGGAGGAGGCACTTCATTATTCCCACAGCCCACCAAGCTTCCTCCTGCCACCGGGCCCTTGCACATGCTGCTCCCTCTGCCCAGACTATTCTTCCCTTTGCTCCTCTTTTCCACTCTTTCTTCAGAACTCAGCCCAAACATCATTTCCTCCAGGAAGCCTTCCCTGACTTCCCCACCAAAGTTGGAGTCACAGTGTCCCATATGTCTCCTTCACAGTGATTCTGAGTCAATAAAATCAGGGTCACACACAAAAAGGTGACTGTATTTTTCTGTAACTGAGCGTAATTTCTACTCTAAGCCCCCTATCTTCCAGGAGGCTGAAAGGTAATCTAAAGCAATTCAGGATCCTCTTGCTTTCCCCAGGGTTTTGTCACAATCCAGGAAGGGCCTGGGTATGGAGGAATGGAGGGTGGGACCTCAATACTTCAGTGTCTGGAAGAGACGGCTGTAGACCTGACACATCCTCATTCCAGTCCCATCTCGGCCCCCACCATCCTTCCAACAGTCATTACAGCAGCAGCAGCCTGACCCCAATGGGCCCCTCCAGGGCCCCTGTTACTCCCCACACAGCCCGGGACAGACCCCACACAGGCAATCCTTTTGCTCCTGTGTGATGCTGGGCATGGGGGAAACTTGGGGGTCTCCCTAATTGGGGGTGGTGTGGGTGCAGATCATTTCACCTTGGCATGGGGATAGGGGAGGTAGGGAGGAGGCAGCTGCAGGGCCTGTCTTCAGGGACCCACTGGCCTCTCACTCCTCTGTCTCGCCCTTCCACTCTCCTCTCCTCCTTTGCCCGGCACGGAGACTGTTCCTGGAGACTGAGTAGGGGGTGAGGTGCCATCCAGCAAAGCTTCCCAGCCACACGTGCAACCTGTTGCCTCTGCCCTGAGTTGGTCCGAAACTGGCTGTTCTGCTACATCATCCTGGTGGTCAGAGGAGCGGGGAGGGCAGGGGACACCAGAGACACCAGGAAGAGATTAGCCTAGAATAGGCACACCAGAGGCAGGGTGCCTTAGCAATTCCAGTAAGTCGCGTTGTGGGGCCAGGCAGCCCGGGTTCAAATCCTGCTCTGCTGCCTGCCAGCTGTGCAACTGTGAACATGTTACTTCACCCCTCTGGCCCTTGGTTTCTTCTTCCATAGACGGGGACACTAACAGTGTCTGCCTGAGTCAGGATTAAATGAGGTAACACATACAAACAGCTCGGCACAGTGCCCTCATGAAAGCACTCTTTCCCTTTAAAATACTGTGCCCCCTTCAGATAAAACTATATTGTTGGGTGAGTATTTGATTAATGTCCATCTTCCCCACCACACTGAAAGCTCCAGGAGGGCGGGGATGAGGTTGCTTTGTTGGGGTACTTGCTGATTTGGGGTCACAATTTTGTCGCCTGAGTGCTGACACTCTATGGACACTGCTTTTCCTCTTTTCATCCCTACCAGCCCTGCACACATGCCTGACTGTGCCCTAACCCAGCTGTCCTGCTCATGCCTTCCCTGACACTCTCATTTAGATAACTCTCCCTACACTAGGCTCTGCACAGCCCACAGTGAGAGTGGCTCCATCTTCCCCACCCAGAACAAACCCCTCAAGACCAGAAGCTGCATCCAGCTCCCCTCCGACTCCCAGGCTGGGCCCAGCGGAGGGGCTCCAGGTAAAGTCAGTCTCAGGCTTCTTTAATTTGAGCCCCACAACAGCCCAGAAAAGAAAGCAAAGCAGATCCTATCCCCATGTTATAGGTGGAACTCACGCTTAGGTTAAGTGACATGCTCAACATCACACGGCTGCTGAGAGGAGTTGGGATTGGAACTCAGGCCTCCAGACACCCAGCCTCTGTTCCCCTCTTGCCCCCAAGGAGCTCACACTGTAGATGGGAAGACAGGATGAAACAGAAGAACCATTCAGAAGGCCATGGCAGACAAGAGCCAGGTTATGTTGGCTGGTGTGGGCCTCCTGGGCATGTTTCCCCAGAACGAATGAGGAAAGGACCGCAGGTAAGACCGCACCCTGAGCAGTGGCCCAGGCAGGTCAGGGGAGGGAAAGGCCAGGACTGGACTGCCAGAGGCCTCGAGTGCCAGGGTGAGGCAGGGCAAGGCCCTCCCAGCGCCCTGAAAATGGCCCAAGTTCCCAGCCTACCTGTCATGACTGAGGCCAAGGAAATGGGGCACCCCAAGCAGGGCCAGCTCCATTAGCTGAGTTCCCGAGGGCCTACTGTGTGCACGTCTCCATGACCCCTCGCCCTTCTCAGCCTTCACTATGATGGCATCAGATATTAAAGGTCCAGAATGGAGAGGGAGCTCCTGAAGGCCACTCAGCAAGCCTGTGTCGGAGCCCTCACTGGGTCCCCAAGGAATCAGGAGCCCCGGAGGCTCTGCCCTCAGCTTTGAGGCCATTATCTCAGGACCTTCCCTCTCTGGGCAACCAGGACGCAGGATGCAAAGTTTCTAGCCAGACTCTCTCCAGCTCCAAGCCCAGGCTGGGTATCTCAGGGCATCTTAGCCCCACAACAGGCTAGGCCACTGCTTTTTGTGGCTGGACTGAAAGGCAGCTCACACCGCCCCCTGGCTGGGCTGACCTAGATCAGCAGAAAACAACCTGTTCCAGGAAAAATCATCCATGCACTCCACCCGCCTCCAGGCATAGCCACTGAGCCCAGCCTGGGCCCTGCCCCTCAACTTGGCAGGAGCTGGGAGGACAGAGAAGATGAGGCCCCCTGGGTGGGGATCATGGCCTGAAATGAGAGCCATACCTTCTCTGGCCCGTAGCCATTGGTCATTTAGTCTCCACAGTAACCAGGAGACAAAACCTTGTTCTGAGGATGAACCTGAGGCTCAGAGAGGCGAAGTGATTCATCCAAGTTCAGGCAGCAAGTAAGAGGCAAGGATGATGCTGGACCACCTGAGTGCACTGTGCCTCTGAAGGTTCTGTAAGCACTGCTCAGCTCCACTTCTTCCAGGAGACCCTGTGGCCCCGCAGAGATTTGGCTTACCTGGGCACCTGTAACTTCACTTCTGTCTCCTGCCTACCTCACCAAATCCCAAACTCACTCAGCCTGGCAGGCTAGGGTGGTGGCTAAGGGTTCAGGCTCTGAGCTCCTGCTTCCGGTTGCTAGATCCTAGTTCCCATCCCTTAGGAACTAGTTTGGGCCAGTGACAGCCTCAGTTTTTCTCAACTGTTAAATGGACTAATAATAATAGCATCTACGTTCTGGGGTTGTTGCAAGGTATCTGTGAGGGAGCATATGGCACATAGGAAGGGTGCATGCAATGGGTGCTGCTGTTTGATGCTCTTCTCATGGTGGGAGCTGGCTTTAAAGCAAGGTGACTGGTACCCAGGGACACACACACACCCCCATCCCCAGTCTCTTTGCATCAGGGCTGTGTCCCTCACAGGCCAGCCCCATGTCGAATATTCTGTCACTCCTCAGTTGGCATTTATTGAGAGGGATGTCAATGGCCAGAGTAGGAGGGAACCATGTGCAGAGCAATCTCCTTCTGCATTCCCCAGGTCTGCTGAAGGAGTTCCAGTGTGTGCTGGCTGTGTGTTGAGAGAGGAATGTACTAAAGAACTAGCAGGTGGTGGAAACTCTGGGCCCAGTGGTGGGAGGGGTGATTCCAGAAGACAGCTCGTCTACTTCCTAGTGAAGGCTGCCCAATAAACCATCCAGTTGGGTTTGGACGAGCAGTCTACTATGTCAGGGCAGAGCCTCTCCACAACACTTCTAACATATGGCTGACAATTACCCACTTGCTTACCTCCCATGATTAGGAACCTCCTTCCCACCTCCCTTGCAAGCAGCCTATTTTATCCTGGACAGCTCAGTATGGGAGGTCTTATTTAGCTGGAGCTGAAGTCTGCTTCCTTATAACTTCCCGCCTATGCTCTTAGCTTTGTCCTTGGAGCCACTCTGGATATAGCTGTCCCTTCTCCCGCACACCTCTCTTCAACTGGGCCGAGAGCTTGGGGTCTGGACTCAAGTGCATGAGTGTGAATCCTGGCTCTGACATGTCCTAGCAGCGTGGCCTTAAGTCAGTTACCTTTCCTTTCTGAGTCTCAGTTTCATCTCCTGCAAAAAGACTCTTCAAAGAATGTTTTAGACCTATTGCTCCTCAATACCAGATTTCCTTCCCTGTATGTGAGAGGAAGTGGTAGACACTGGCCACAACCTACCAGCTCCTGCCACTCCTCTCTCAGAGGGCAATGAGGAGTCGTGGAAGGCTCTCCAGCAGGGGCATGGGCAGACTGGCACTGAGCTCCATCTGTTGTGTCTCCAGACTCTCATTCAGGCCCCGAGGGACTTAGACAGGGCAAGATTCTGTGTTCAGGGGCTCAAGGGAGACTTCCTGTGACTGTCTGGGGTCACCCAGAGCTGCCTGATGTTGGCACTGCTTCTGCTTGACCTTGCTGACAATGCCCCAAACCTCAAGGCTGCTCTGTGTTTGGTGATAGATGCTGTGTCTGCTTGTTTCCAGGGTTGGCTCCAATTCCTGCCTTCATACCAGTGTGTCCACCACATGTCCAGCCAGTGGCCCATGAGCCACCTCTTCCTGAAAACCTGGAGATAACAGAACCAGAGCCCAGCAGTGGGCAGGGCAGGGCAGGAACCCATCCCTACCCTTCCAAGGGGATCCTATCCCAGACAACCAGAGACGCCTTTTGTTCACAGAGGATCAGAAGGGTAGAGAAGGACCAAGGTTCACCTTCTACGTTTCCTGGCCTGAGCCAGGCACTGGGCTTGGGTAAGGATGCCTGGGTCTGAATCCCAGCTTTCAGCGACATCTGGCAGCTCACTTAATTTCTGTGAGCTTCAGTTTCTATCTATCTATCTATCTATCTATCTATCTATCTATCTATCTATCAGATTAAAAGTTCTTATTGATCTTGAGAGGTTGTTATCAGCATCAACTAGGAGAATAGATACAGCAGTAAAGCCCTTTCCTGTAAATGGGGTTATTATCAATGTGCACTTGTATAGGGAGAGTCCCAGATAACACTGAGGCTCAGAGGGGCGAGGGCCTTCCCCAAAGGTCCAAGGCCCTCATCCCTCTGAGCCCAGGGCCTTCCCCAAGGGTCCAAGGCCCTCATCCCTCTGAGCCCAGGGCCTTCTCCAAGGGTCCAAGGCCCTCATCCCTCTGAGCCCAGGGCCTTCCCCAAGGGCCCAAGGCCTTCATCCCTCTGAGCCTAGGGCCTTTCCCAAGGGTCCAAGGCCCTCATCCCTCTGAGCCCAGGGTCTTCCCCAAGGGTCCAAGGCCCTCATCCCTCTGAGCCCAGGGCCTTCCCCAAGGGTCCAAGGCCCTCATCCCTCTGAGCCCAGGGCCTTCCCCAAGGGTCCAAGGCCCTCATCCCTCTGAGCCCAGGGTCTTCCCCAAGGGTCCAAGGCCCTTATCCCTCTGAGCCCCAGTTTCCCTGCCTACCCAGAGGCTCTCTAAGGCTCATCCAGCTCCGACACGCCAGCCGGCGGATTCCTTCCTGGGAAAATGGGTGTGCTGACAGGCCCTCTGTGTCTGCAACCTGATCTCCTCTCTCAGGGGACGCAGGCTTCCCGCCAGCGTGGCTGGTGATTAATACATCCTGAGTGGGGCCCCTGACCCGCTGTCAGGGACATCAAGGTAAGTGCCCATCCACAGGCTGAGGGCTCCGTCGATGAATAAATAATAACAGCAGTGAAGTAATGGGATCCAGAGAGGCCACTTAGGATAATGGAGTGACAGACGTGGCGTCCAGCCCCAGGGACCAGAGCTGCCAGCAGAGCTGCTGAGAAGGGTGGCAGGACCACGGGCCTGTGCACATCCCAGCAACGTTCTGCCTGCTCACCGTGACAACAGTGAACCCCGTCCCGGCCCCGGGTGGCTGTGCCACACAGTGGTTCATATTACAGCCATGAGTATAGGCTTTGGAATCATGCAGACCTGGTGCCGCTCTCCCCGGCTGGGCCTCCGTTTCCACATTTGCACAGTGGACATGACGTGGAGAGGAGGCATGAACACGTGTCAGGTCACTGTGAGCCCTTTCCTAGTGCTAGTGCTGGTTGTCCCCCATGTCATCGATCCCCTTTTAGCTCACTGAAATCTTAGCTGAAAAGATTTCAAGACCAAGCAGGGAAGGGATGGTGCCTGTTTGCTAGATGAGGAGGCTGAAGCTCAGGAAAGTGCCTGTCTCTCTTCAGAAAAATCCCAGCTCTGCTCCTGGCTACGTTTACCTAACACTGAGTCAATTCCTGCTCTGGGCCCAGCTGTTGCTGGGCTCATAAGCGACACTAGCAAGTCATTCTATGTTCTGAAGGATCTCAGAGTCCAGAGGGAGGATGAGGCAAGGCAAAGGGTGGGTTCTCAAATAGGCCCCTAAATGAAAACCACAATGAGACAGCACTATACATAGACCAGAAGGGCTCAATGAAAAAGCCTGACAATATGTTTTGTGTTGGCAAAGATGTAGGTCAACTGGAACTGCATGAAATGGTACAACCACTTCATATAAAGTGTGACAATTTCCTATAAGTCAAAATATATAACTGTCCTTTCCCAGCAATTCTGCTCCTAAGTGTTAGCCAAGAAAAATGAAAACATAGATCTACACAAAGACTTATATCCAAACTCATATAATAAATAATGTTGTGTACAATAGCCAAAGCCTAAAATCACCCAAATGTCCATCAATAGATGAAGGGATCAATACATTGTAATATAGCCATGCTATGGAATACGACAAAACTACTGATCTGTGAACCAAGGAGGATGAGTCTCAAGAATACTATGCTAAGTGAAAGAATCCAGACACAAAAGAGTCCACACTGCATGATGTCATTTACATGAAATCCTAGAAAAGGGAAAACTATAATAATAGCTAATGATAGAAAGTAGATCAGAGGTTGCTTTCGGGGGCCACGTTAGTGTGGGGGAGCCTGACTACAAAGGGCAGGAGGGAACTTTCTGGGGAAATAAAAACATTCTATGTCTTGACTGTGGTTGCGTTACTTGACTATACACATTTGTCAAAACTCATAGAACTCTCCATTTTTATGGGTGCATTTTACTGTATATAAAGCTTACTTCCAAAAAGTTGATCAAAAGCCAAATCAAAGCAAAACACAAGCACCAAAAAAATTAAATTACCGACCAGAGTCATCCAAACAGCTGGCAGTCCCCAAAGAGCATATGACTGTAAGAGTGGCCAACTAGAAGCCCTAGTACCAACAACTTATTTGGCATGAGGTTGGTGGCTAGAGGGAGGGAAAAGCTTTGCCCCCTCTGTACTGGCTAAGTCGCGATGCCATGGGTCATGGGCCCCCTCCCTGAGCACTGGTAGAGGGACAGGCCCTCCTCATCAGCCAGCTTCCTGTCCTCTCTTCTCCAGGGGTGCCCTTCAACTAAGGATCAGCCAGCTCAGGCTCTTCATGAGAATTCAGAGGTTCCTCAGCTGGGACATTAGCTTGGCAAGAATGATGGTGCCTTTGTGCAAAGAAAAAGGCTCCTGTTCCTCTAAGCTGACGCAGCTCCTTGCCACTTGGCGAGCAGGGCGTAGACTGGATTTCAATGCCCCCTCGCCCTTTGGTCCAGGCAGTTGTGTTTGACTCCACCTGGAAACTTCATGCAGAACCTCCATCCTGAAAGCTGCTCTGCCCTATGTGCCCCTGAGCAAGCCCCTACCCCTCAGGGCCTCAGTTTCCCCATTTGTCAAATAGAAACAAACAACTGTGAAGATCTAATGAGAAAAGAGAAAGGAAGTTGCTTTGAAAAGTATCATATACTCAACAAATGCCAGTTTCTCTCTAGTCCATTGGATGGATGGATGGATGGATGGATGGATGGATGGATGGATGGATGGACGGATGGATTGTTGGATGGGTAGGTGGATGGGTAAATGGATGGATAGATGAATGACAAAATAACCTCTAAACTACAGTTCTATGTTCTCTATACTCTCCCCAGGCAGTGAAAGGTAGGAAGTGAGATCTGGGCCCACATGTCAGTGTCTTCTGACTTCCCTTTTTTTCCTCCCCACCCTCCATCCCCAAATATGTCAATCCCTAGTTCATGATCATTTGGATCCCAAATGCCATGGGCAATCTTCCTCCTCAGGCTAGTGGGAATGAGTTTGGCATATGGATAGCAGGAACTGATAAAATGAGTCCCCTTTTCCCCCAGCCAGAGCCCCTCCCTCTGTGGGTTGGGGGGCCCTGGCTGAGGAGCTTCCTTTTGTAAGCTCTGATCTACAATGAGATAACTGATTATTCTCACCTCTTAGTCTCTTTCTTGATAAAAGGATGGACAGAGATGAGACAATTAAAAGGCGGGTCCCCAGCCACCCTGGAGAGATTCAATGAATAATAACAGACTTCCAGCTGCAGCTTGGCTCAGGCATTGGGAACAGCCAGCTTAAGAGGCCCAGCAGAATGACTTAATTTTCTGGAGAACAATGGCCAGGAGCAAGCAGAGGGCTGGCCCTCCCCTTGCCCGGATGTGGGCTGAGTATCTCCTATAGGAGGGCCCGTGTTCTCCAGGCAGGGGATGCAGACAACAGACTCTCAAGTCAGGTCATTCAGGGTGGCACCCAGCTCTGGCCCTGCCCAAGCTGTGTGGCTTCAGGCCGGTGTCTGAGCCTCTCTGACTCCCCCTGTTTCTGCATGTGTGAGATGGGGTGAGGTGAACCTCACAGGCCCATCCCACCCAAACAGGTCAGATGCTCTGCTGTCTGGAGAAAGCGGTAGAGACCATGCGACCAGCAGTGGTGACCACTGCTCAGGGTTGCCAGCCCTCTTGGTGTTTTGAGAGTCTTTCCTCAGGGAGTAGGAAATCAGAGCCCCAGGAGCAAGGGGTGATGGGAGGCCCATGTCACACCTGGGCCACCTGAGTCTCCTTTCTACCTGCACCTCCCCGACTTGCTTGCTCACTCAGAGCCTGCTCCATCCAACCTACAAGCCCAGCACAGATGACCGAGACCCAGGAGCTCAGTTCAGGGAGTCAGCATTGGCATTTAGCCCATTTGGGCTTTTCAGTGTCGTGGCACTGAAACCAGAGGGGAGAAGCAGCTTGCCCAGGGTCACTGCGCTGTGGAGCTCAGGTCTCTTTGCTTGGGAATGCTCTCTCATCCTTGCAGGCACCGCCCATGTGCTTTGTCCTTAGGGAGCTTTCGCGAGTCCCCAGAGGAGGTAAAATCCCTATGCCCCATCCCCCACTGACGCCGCAGAACCTCTCACTTGCTCTTACATTTCTCCTTTAATGTCTGTGCTCCCAGGAGACAGGGCATCCTCCAATGGCTTTTTGGAGGTGTCTCCAGTGCTTAGTGCACTGCCCGTGCATAATTAATGATAATAAATACTAACTGAACTGCTCTTTGCAACGCCCCCACCCTCTGCCTTTCAGCTCCCAAGGGTGGGGCTGGGAGTCCCTGCTACCGAGGGGTAAGGAGTGGTCAGGAAGGCTGTGGACTTCCAGGTCTCCATCAAGCCCCAGTCCTCACTCTAGCTCTGCCTGGACTGCACTGGTCCCACTGACCAGCCGGTGTGTTTACTGGGAAGTGCAAAAATCACCTCACAATGAGCCGATGGCAGCAAGGTGAAGACACAGAGAGCCAGGAGAGCGATGAGCTCATTAGGGGAGGTGAGTAATGAGCAGATGTGCAGGTGTTTATTTAGCAAGCGCCAGTCTGGGAGGCTGTGGGCAGGCCAGCGGATCAGTCTCCCTCTGGCACACAGCTGGGACCCTGGCCAGGAGAAGCCTCCAGTGCTACCAAGAGGACTCAGCTGGCTCCGGCTTCACCCACCCCTGTCCCTGCCGTGCCCTGTGGGGGTACCTTCCCGAGGCCTCTGTCACACGGGGAGTTCCATGAGGAACTATGCTCTTCCCCTTTTCCCCTTCCTCCCCCATTCCGCATCTTCTGGGCTCAGGCCTCCAGGGCGGAAGAAAGAGCGCTGTCCGGAGGGTCCAGACCCTCTGTCCGGCTTCAGTCACTACAACGCTTGATGGGTTGCTGAGATTGTGCAAACCAAAACCACATCAGACCTCAGGCCCTCCTCTCGTGTTAGACCAGAGACAACTCTCTCCATTTCAGAGATAGGAAAAACTGAGGCCCAGACAGAGAAGGCAGCACGTGACAGGGCTGGAATACGAGCCCAGGTCTTCTGACTCCCAGGCCAGTGTTTTTCCTCATCTGAGCTCTGCTGCCACATTGCCCACCCCCTCGTGGCCTCAGTTTCCCCATTTTCACAAAAAAGGGTTTCCTGCCAGGAGCATCATCTTTCCCATCAAGAGAAACAGGGCCACAGCCATGGGCCTTGGATGAATATCAGAGTGAGGGCAAAGATAGAGCTGGGCAGCGGCCAATCAACCTCATGCTGAGACCCCAGGCCTTCCTGGGACCATCTGCCCCATGGGAGAGGGAGCCAAGACTCAGCCGGTTGAGTGGGGACAGGGATGGTGGGCAAAACACCCCGAGCCCTTGGCTCACAGAATGGGGAGAGAAGGCCCTCCATCCCTCTCCCGGCTTGAAGTTTTTCTCAGGATGGAGAGCATGCACAAAGAGAAACCTTCCTTTTCATTTCCCTTCCTGGTCCTTCCCAGGCAGGGTGGGGACAGCCTAGCAGTTTGAGGAGTGGATGAACATTGCCAGAGGCAACATGGCCTGGCTGTGACAGGTGCTCAGCCCAGGGCTGCTGGGGAAGGGACAAGACTCCCCAGATGGAACTCATGGGGATGCAGGCCGTGGGAGTCAGCCGGCCAGGCTGGAGCCTGCCCTCTGAGGACCCCACTGGTCCTGTGCACACTGCCTTGCCCGTCTCCTCTCTCTGTCTTCAGGCTCAAGGATACACGGAATTCAGTTAAAAAACAAACAAAAAAAACACAAGAATGCCTCCTGGGAGGGGGTTATAAAAGAGGCAGAGACTGGTTCAGGTCACACAGTCACTGGGTAGCAGAGGTAAGACCTGAGGATGGCATGTCCCACTCCTTTGAATACTTGCCGACAGTCCCTGCATCATGCATAGGGCAGGGCCCATAGCCTAACACAGGAGACATCCACAGGCTTAGGAGCCAGCTGGGCAGGGGGACAAATCCCAGCTCCTGTTTTCCCTGTGGGAGGATGTAGCCTGTAGTCTCTGAAGGATGCTCCTGGAAAATGGCCAGGAAAGTGCGGGAGATGACTGGGCTAAGCAGTCAGGCAGTGGGAAAAGTCTTCAGAAGAATCAGGTAGTAGGAGGACCCGGAATGGCAAAGGTGCTCCGCAGACCTGGAGAACCTCCCCCGTGTGGAAACGGTCCTTGTGGACAAGTTGGGTCTCTCTTTCTGGGAGTGTGCTGCATTACCCTCAGCTTGATGTCACTGGGTGTCTGTTTCCATTACCTTTACTGTCAAGGACAGTTTACTTCTCTAGCAGTGGCTGATGGTGACTTCCATCACCAACCATATCATTGTGGTCCCTGTGTCAACCTCTCTGAGCCCAATTTTCTAGTAGGATGTAGACCCGGAAAGAGCGAGAGGCAGCTCTGAGATGGAGCACACCCAGTGATGGGGTTGCCCAGAACTGAGACCTCTGCTCTCTCCTCCCCCACCACTTCCTCTGGGTAACTCCTACCCATCCTTCAGCAGGTAATTGAGGCCTCACCTCCTCAGGGAGCGCTCTCTGACTTCCCAGACTAGGGAAATCCTGCATATTGTCTGCCCTTCCTAAGGCAGAATTTTCCTTCCTAGCCCTAACGGCAGCTGTAATTTTATATTTATTTGGGTGATCATTTGATGAAAGTCTACCTCTCCCCAAAAGACTGTAGTCTTGGTAAGGCCAGGGCTGGGGCCATTGTCATCCAATGCCACATGCTCAGAGACTTCCCACAGGTCCTAGCATATGAATCTTGATAAGTTTCTGTTGAATGTATAAATGAATAAATGAAGGAACAACATATGGTCAAGGAGAAGGTCACTGAGGGCTCCCTAGACTTTGCTTGTGCTGGGGAATCTGGGCTGGCAAAATAAGGTTCATGTTGACTAAAAAAGAGATCCCCCAGAGCAGGAGCCAAACCAGTCCTCTGGGGCTGGGGCTCCCACTAAGGCAGAATTGGCGAGCAGGGCAGAGAGGTGTCCAGGGATCAACTGAGTTCACTCCCCCACCTCCTATTCCCAGGGAAAAGCATCTATTCTAGTCTCCTGGGTCCCCAGATGTCCCTAAACCAAGCTCTTAGCCCCAATTCTATTCCTAAAATTGGTAAACCCATCTCGAGTGGTTAAGGAGAGAGGTTTAGCCACGGAATGAGTCCCTGGGTTGTCGGGGACACAAATGTGAAACACAAAGATCCACACGCTTTGGGCTCATTCCCATAGGTCCATCATAGCCTTTTCCCCAGGCTTCCTGGTATCCAATCATCCCATCTTGTACTCTCCCTGACCTTGACCAACCAGCTAAGCTATTTGCCACTGCCCCTGAGTTGTGGATACGTGTGCCTCAGCCTGTCTTCCTCCCACAAAGTGGAGGGCCAAGTGCACTGCACGCAATCTGCCCACGGAAGGGCTGGCCCTCAGCACTGTCCTTCAGGCTCCTGAGTGGGACAGGAGCACAGGGCTAGCACTGACGCACTACACGGATACCAAGGGTGTCCTGCTCTATCCATGGTCTTAGAGAGCTCCATATGCGAACGTAAGTCTGAGTCAAGAGGTGCGTTCATTGATTGGTGCAATGGGGAGTTTGAGCCACCTTGTCATGTAAGTTCCTTGTGCGTCTTAGTATTGTGAAGCCAGGGGTAGTCACCACCTCACTGACCACCAGTCGTGAGTTCCTGGTAACTGTCTGACTGACAAGTGACCCAGCTCCAGGTCCCTTCCTCGGAGTTGTTGGCTTTCTAAGGCCAGTCCAACACTCAGCCTGGGTTCTCCTGGAAACAGAGACTGGGAAAAGGCTTTGCTTGGAGGTGGTTTTGGAAGAAGGTGATCCCAGCGAGCAGGTGGGAGGGACAGAGTGAACAAACTAGAGATGAAGGGAGCTAATACAATGGCATATTATCCAATTTCCAACTGCGACAGGTGACTAGGGCTCCATCTGAGAAGCTTTATGAAATACCTCAGAAATGTCCTAGAGTGCATTACATACAGGGAAGATGTATCCATCAGCTCCCAGCTCTCAGCGTTGCCCCCTAACACACACACACACACACACACACACACACACACACACACACACTACACTTGCGCGCGCGCACACACACACACACACACACACACACACACACTACACTTGGATTGCACATGCAGGAGTGCCACATAAATTCCTGCAGGTGTCCCGTGTCATGGCAAGTGGGCATTATTCACATACCCAGAATAAGGGGTCATTGTCAGGTTGTACCTGAGAGAGGGGTCAAACTTGTGGTGAACGGATCAGCCCAGCAGTGGCTGCAATAAAGGTATGGCTGAGTGAATTGAGTTGTGTGACACAGGTGCCTGCTTTAGGGTGTGGAGGCAGAACTCACCAGACGTTTTCAGTGCTGGCAAAGGCTAGGGACCTGCCAATTAACCCCGGCCTGAACCCCAGCCTTCCTGGGGCATCTGCCCTGTCACCATGACACCTTCGTGCAAAGACGCTCCAAGAGCTACTTGTGAGTGGGGTAGACAGAGGAGCTGTGCTTGCCCTGGGGCAGGAGTAGGGGCGACAGTGAAGCCTATGGGGAGGGACCTGTGTCTATCTTTGAAAAATGGTCCTATTGTACTTGTCTCATCATAACAAATGAAGCCTGGCCAAGAGCTGCTAGTATGGCCAGGAAACGCCCAGAAAGGCTTTCCCATCTGCCAAAGCAGACCTGTCCCGTTGGTAGGAATTAACCCCGCGCTAATGGAGCGAGTCCTCGGCTCACTGGGAGGCAGGCTGTCAGGACTGCACAGACCCAAGGAGGACAACTGGGCTGCTCCCTGGTCTTCCCACACCTGCATTCCCTTCCCTCTGTCCACTGTCTCATGGTCCTTCCCAGGCCTGGGCCACTGGGAGTTCCTGGGTGGGGAGGGGGACAGTGGGGACCCCAGTATACCTTGGGTGTGGCCCAGAAAGCCCACAGCACCTCCTTCCTCAAATCTAATCAACCATTGATCAGACAATGGTTGATTAGATTTCCCACTCTAGCCTAAATGTGCCCATGGCATCTCTAGCCCAGAATTCAGGGAGCCTGATTTTTATTCTGGGGTTTCAGGATAGAATGAGTCCTAACCCAACATCCTTTCCTCCAGGGAACTGAGGGCCCTGGGGGCCAAGCACGGCCCCTGGAAGATCCCAGTCACAACCATCTCCCCACAGCATCAGGAACCAGCCACCCTTAGCCACGCAGGCTTATGGAACATGGGCCTTGGAGGTGACAAACTTGGGTATAAGTCCTGGTTCTGAGTGGCCAGGGGCAAGTTTCTGCCCCTCCCTAAGTCTGCACTTTCTCAGCTGGCAATGGAGATGAACACGATCATCTCATGGGGTTGGTGCCAGCATAAGAGCTCAGGCACGAACAGGGCCGGGCTCTGAGTAGGCATTCGATAAATGATAGTTATTACTATCATAACAGGGTGGAGAGAGTAGATGGGGGCATCCTGCTGCCTAGAGAATAATGTCCAAGGCCCACAGCTGAGAAGACAGGCCAGCAAGGGCCCACCTTCTGAGGCCAGACAACCTGGGGGGTGGGGCCCCAGATCCCCAAAGGTTCCTCCAAGACATGGCTGCCCCCTACCCGCCCACCAATGTCAGGGGAGAATGGGACCTAAAAGAAGAGGGTGCTGGGCCGGCCGAGTGGTGCGTTGGTTAAGCGCTGGTTTTGGGATGCCAGCGGCCCTGGTTCAGATCCCACGTGATGGCCAGTGACACTGCCCTTTACAGCTAACAACAGCTCCACCTGGAGCTGGGCTGCGAGCCCCGGTGACAGTGTAGGCTGCAGCCCCTGCTGCAGTGGGCTGCCATAGGCTGCAGTGAGTGGCCGGCAGCCAGCGTGAGCTGCCAATAGCCGCGGTGAGTGACCAGACAGAGGCCGGCGACCCATCTGCCTCATCCGGGAAGAGTGCAACGACGATACCAACATGGGCCAGGGAAGCAACGTCCTCCGCAACTAGACTGAAGAACAGAAAAAAGACAGCAACTTGTCTGTTCCCCTTCCCTGATTCCCCAAAGCTGTTCCCCTCCCCCAATTCCCCAATAAAATCTTAAAACAAAAAAAAAAAAAAGAAGAAGAAGAAGAAGAAGAGGGTGCTGTCCCTCCCAGATGACAAAGTATGAATCAAATGGGAGCCTGCAGGTTTTAAATGAGCAGAAGTAGCTTTTACAGAACAGGAATGAGACTAATAAACAAGTCAGGAGGACACGGTTAATGGTGCTAGCTACTCCAGGTGGGGTGTTAACAGAGCACAGTCAGTTATCAGGGAAAAAAAAATTAAAACATTTCACATTCATACCCCTGCGAGCTGAGACTCCTTATTGAACATGGTATCATTACCTTATTAATGAATTACGCAGTCTATTCATCCAGTAACTGCGAGGGCCCGTCTGTTTACGAGGTGCACTAAGGATGCAGTCAGGGAATTTAGCTTGGGTGTCTCCAAATTCCCAGTCCACCTGGGGAGGGGATCTGTCCCTGTGCCCCCAAGTGTTCCTAAAGAGTGAGGGGCCAAGGACCCTCACCAGAATGGCATCCTGTGGCACTAAAGGCCAGAGGGACATCTGAAGAGTAACAGGGGCAGAAAGAGCCAGATCGGCAGCCTACACCCAGCTTGGCAGAGGCAGGTGACATGCCCCAAGCCTTGAAGCAGGGTGCAGCTGAGCTGGTCTCCATGGTCCCTGGTTCAACTGTCTCAGATAGAGCGGGCTCCTGGCAGCTCATTCTGCCCCATGCTTTAGGCCGGCCTCTCTCTCAGCCTCTCCCTATCATACACTTTGAATGCAAGGAAGCCAAGGTCTGTCTCTGCCCTGCTCCCCACTACTGCCTCACAGCCCCTACAGAACAGGGCCCTCCATCTGACGTCTCCAGCCAGCTGACATCTGACGACCGCTCCCCACCAAGGATGTCAGGTGGTTTAATTCATAATGATAAGCTCAGGGTTCTTTAGAAAAATGGTGCCTGGAAGGTACTCGCAGCTTTTATTGACCTCAATTCTAGTTCTGCACTTACTGACCGGCTCTGCAACCTCAGCAAGTCACTTGGTCACGGCGCCTCAGTTTCCCCAGGTGGCCCACAAGATTGAACTCAGTGACCTCTAAATTCCTTTCCAAAACTGAGCCATCTCCACCCAGTCCCCCTCAACAACAGAGAGCAGTAACAATTCTCTCCCTATCTACGACGACATCAGCTCCACCAGAGGACAGGGACTTGTGTCTGTCTTGTCCACTCCAGGGTCCTAAAAACCTAGAACAGTGTCTGGCACATAATTGGTACTAAAGAAATATTTATCAGGTGAACAGATGACTGACTCAACAGCAGCTACTATTATTGAGTGCATAGTATGAGCCAGATTTGGGGCTAAATGCTCACCATGTGTAATCTGAAGACAGGCCATTCAGGGAGGAAATGGAGGGGGAAGGGGCCTGAGTTGGGGGAGCCCCAGTGGGAGGCCTGACCTCACTCCTGCCTCTCACCAGCCCTAACCTAACAAGCCCAGAGAGAGACTGTAAATGGTCAGGGTCACTCTCTTTAGAGTTTGGAAAGTCCTGTAGCTGAAGTGCTTTCTAAGTGTCAGATCTATCCCTTCAATTTGATTCTGGTTGAATACTCAAGGAAAAGGAAAAGTACCACTTTATATCAGATATAATACATCCAGAAATCTTATTACATTCTCCCAAGAACACTGTAATAAAGGGAAAAGGTAGATGACAAACTGAGGGAAATATTTGCAACTTACACAAGAGACAAAGGGTTAATAGTCTTAATATAAAGAACTCTTCAAATCATTGGGGGGAAAAAATTAAAAGAGGAATTTGCAGATTCAAATGGTCAATCAACTGGGAGGAAAAAATTTCTTTAAATCATCAACTTCACTAATAATTCAAGAAACGTAAATTCAACTAAGAGTAGGAAACAATTTATCACCTAGCAAATTGGCACAGATTCTCTAAATCCAATGTTGAGTGTCAGGAAAAGAATATCATGATGGTACATTGTGGGTACCAGTGAACGCTGGCATATCCTTCCGGAGAGCAATTGAACAGGAGAATCTGAAAAACTTTAAAAGACGCACTCTTTTTAACCCAGTGATCTTATTCTGAAGCATTTATCTGAAGAAATGTCTCAAGGATTTTTTCTAAATGCTGATCAGCGGTTATTAATCAATGCCTTATTGTCTGACGATAGAGAAATAGTCAAATGAATCATTGGACTTCCTACACTGGGATACCATGAGCCATGAAGAATGATGTGCACACTTGTTCACATCTTTAGGCCACCTTCAGAAAGACTCAAGAAACTGGAAAAAAATGCTGGGCCCTTTGGGAGGAGAACGAGGGGCAGGGAGACAGGCATGGGAGGGAAATTCATTTTCCATTCAATCCTCTTTTGTATTGTTTGAATTACTTATCGTGTGCATGTATTAACCGTTAAAAATAAAATCAATTAAGATTTAAAAGACAAAACGATGTAGAAATATATCTTTGTCGAAAAAAATAATTAAAACATACTTTGGATGGCAATCCACCAAATATTATCTATGGTAACTCCTGGGAAGAGAGCTCCAACGCTTTTCCAGGTTTGGGCCGTTCCTCCCAATCCCTTTCCACTCTTATAACCCGTACAGGAATGATCCAAGTCCAGGAAATTTGGGGGGCACTTCCCCTGGAGGGCAAATTCACTGAAAAGCCACAAGTATTTGTGTGAGCCCTCCTCTGCCTGCCTCCTCCATGCCTGCTGCAAGTCCTGCACTGAAAAGGCAGCCATCTCAGACTTGGGGGGAAGCGGCAGAAAGCCCCTTAAAGTCTTCCAGGCCTAGGTTTTCTCCATCCTAAACCTTGCCAGAATCCCGTGCATCTATAAATAAACGTTATCAGGAGAGTAGCATTTGGAGTCCTATCCAGCTGTTCTTGGGCACGGCTTTCTTGGTGAGGAGCTCGGCGTGAGGTGAGGGTGGGGAGATCAAGCCCTGAGGTTTCCGGTGTGCCTGGCTCTATCTAGTATCCTAATAGCCCAGAAGCTTCACTTGGAACCCAGAACAATTCTTTCTGGGTAGTGGGACTATAGGATATTTTTAATGTTCATGTGTATGCTAATCTGTATGTTCTAATCTTTCCACTACTTAGTCAATTTAACATTCTTTTTCCAAGAAAAAAAAAGGACCCAAAAAGTCCCTCTTGGGCAGCCTTGCTGAAGACAGGGCCTTGGTAATGTTTTTTACGAGATAGGCACCTGCCCCCACAACTTTCTTTTTAATCAGGTTATTGAATTCTCCGAAGATGTCTTTTGTGGACATCAAATTGCCTCCGTGCTTGCAGGGGATTAGGAAATGCCAGTTTTTATCCCAGGGGATTGGTTTTTGGAAGAACCATGACTTCTGAAGTGCAGAGGGACTGTGAAAGAGGGCATTCAAGTCAACACGTATTAATGCCTGACATTTGTACAACATCCTGTGATTTACCGAGAGCATCCACATCCATTATCCCCTTTGATCCTCCCCAAAACCCTGGGAGAGGCCTGATTTCCTCTGGGAATGGGAAAGGAATTATGAATAGTCCCATTGGACTCCTAGGGAAACTGAGGCACAGAGAGGTTCATTGCCCAAGGTGATAGAGCCAGACTATAGACGCAAGACATCTGGCTCTGCATCCCACGCCCTTGCATTATTAGCTTCTTTCCCAAGCTTGAGTCTCAGTTTCCCCATCTGACAAATGGGGTGGAAATAGTAGCTACTGCTCTAGATACTTTAAGTCATTGTGAGGATTAACTGGGAATACCTGGCAAGTCTTTAGACTGTGTCTGGAATATAGTACAGGCTGAATAAATTAACTGTTACTAAAGGAGGCAGAGAACAGATCTGTGCCACGCCAACTCCTAGCAGAACGGAGAGGCATGCACACAGTCCAGCCCAATAACAAGGCACAACCAAGATTCTGAGATCGCGGGAAAGGGGCCTTATTCTCCCAGTCCTGGGAAGGCTTCTTGGAGGAGGCGCTGGGAGCTCACGGCTGATGTGGGCCTCCAAGACGCGGACTGGTTTCCAAAATTAGGACGTGCACAGTGGCCTGACAGAGATGGTCCATTCCTGGCCATGGCAAGGACAAGCCTTCCTCTCCACCCAGCACAAAACAGGAAGCAAACATAACTTGGGAGAGGCTGCTTCCTGGGGCAGCTTCTCCCAAGACAAACCAGGTGGCCAGGCTGGGTGTAGTGACCAAGGATCCATGGGGTCGGATAGAGAACACACGAAAGGCGCAAGCAGCTTCTCCCTGCCCACTCCTGCTCCAACCTGTGCATGCCCAGCAAGCGTTCCAAAGCCAGGGCTCCCCTGTTTGAGCACCAGAGTCTGTGGATGAAACCTCTCAATGCAGAGAGGGAATGAGGAGCTGGTGAAGTCTGCCTTCCCCTCCCTATGCCCACTGTACCCAGTTGCTGTTCGCCTACCATACCAGTCCCACACTCTTTCAAGACTGGCTCTCAGGAAAGGCCCTAAAGCACTGAATGCTGCTCGGGCCAAAGTGCCCTTATAAGTGACTGCTGATAAGTACTTAGGTCCAGGGAGACGCACAACCTACCCGTAATCACCCTGAAGCCGTTCCTCCTCTGTGAAGCCCAGAGCAGCACCCTGTCCTGCTTGTAGCCCTATGACCTTGAGCAAGTTGCGAACCTCACCTGTAGCATGCATGAGGAGGACCCAGTTCACTCCCATCGTACTGGCATAACGAGTACCCACCCACACCTGTCTCAAAACAGTTCTGGTTTTGATGATAAATTATATGCTCTTCCTGCATTACCGGTAAAGAGAGAAGAGTCATGCTTTAGTGCTTCATTGGGGATCCAACAGGATAATTCATGTGAAAGTGCTTTGTGCTTTGTTAGTGTGATTACATTCTGTTATGTAGGAAAAAAAAATCACTGTCAAATTTAATACCTTAAAAAGAGGGGCTTTTAATGTCATGATCTCTAGGGTTCCTTTGGCTCTCTAATTCTGCTGGCATTTTTTTTTTTTTAAGATTTTATTGGTGAATTGGGGGAAGGGGACCAGACAAGTTACTGTCCTTTTGTTCTTCAGTCTAGTTGCGGAGGACGTTGCTTCACTGGCCCATGCTGATATTATCATTGCGCTCTTCCTGGCTGAGGCAATCGGTCACCGGCCATTGGATGGCAGCTCACGGCCGCTCACCCTGGCTCCCGGCCACTCACAGTAGCTTAAGGCAGCCCACTGCAGCCCCACTATAGTTATGCCATCTCTGGTGAATCACAACAGCCCAGCTCCAGGTCAAGCTGTTGTTCACCATCTTAGCTGTAGAGGGCACAATGTCACTGGCCCTCATGTGGGATCCAAACTGGGACCCTGCTGCTCAGAGCTGGTGCTCCCAAGGCAACCCTTAATCAACGCATCACTCGGCTGGCCCTGCTGGCACTTTTTCCTAACAAGACTATTCCATGCACTTAGTTCAGCCCTACTGGCAACTCTTTCATACTTCAGGCAAAATTAGCCAAAATGCCTGAGAGGCAAAGGGGCCCACCATGTGCCCTAGGAGCTAAGAGACATGGAGCTAAGAGACTATTACCTTGCAACAGCCACATGTTTTACAAATCTACTAGCTTGTGGAATGTTAAAAGTCCAGTTCCCCTCACCAGGGCTTCTTGCTGGGATCAGCTCCAGTTGATTATTAAATTTTCAGAAATTTTGAACCAGTTGACTTTTGGTTGGTAGCTGGAAATGGGCCATGGTGAGATATTTACACCACGGAAATCAGCAAACAGCAAAAAGCAGGGCTTTTTTTCTTTCTTTCTCCCCCATCCACCCTTTCTTCCCTCCCCCCCCCCCCCGGGAGTCCTGATTGTGAAATATTTAGCAGCACACCACTGCTGAAGGCTCACAGAATTTAGCAATCAGTGATGAGAGGCTAAGGAGAAGAAGGCCTATTTTGATCCCAAGGCAAACATGTGTGCTGCCTTATTTCATTTCCTCTCTTCCTGATTTCTTTCCAGCCCCAGAACAGTGAAGCCCAGGAGATTCCGTTGCTGTGGGGCAGGGAGGAAGGAGACTGCAGAATGTAAACCATGACGTCTGCCTGCAGTGTGGGCATTTCCAGGGCTCAGAGGCCTGAATGAATGGGCCAGGCGTCTAGGGTGCCCCATGTCTGGTATGCTGCCCTTTCCTCAGCTCCCCTATCTACACACGTGTCTGTAGTGTCTGAGATTTCCAGTGTGTGTCTGCAGGCACAAATCTTCAAACAAATTAGTCCCAGGTGGGGGTGCTTAGGTGTTTCCTGTCCTGTATGCAAAGCCTGGGGAAGCAGCAGCAGCAGCCCACAGCCCAACTATGGCTCCACCGTAGGCCCAGGCTCCAGAGAGGAGGCAGCACTGGGTGGAGGGTGGGGAGTCCCTAGCTCTCGTCCCATTTCTGCCAGTGCTGAGCCCCACTCCCCCGCCCCACCCCGGGCCTCCGGCTACCCTTCTGTAAAACATGAGAAAGAGAAGGAGATATTCTTACTTCCTCAGCAGTCTTCCTGGGAATCCCTCTTGGGGACAGCCTTGGATTTATTTGGCAAAAAAAAAATGCTGATCTGCTCTTGGAGTGAGAAATGAGGTCCACAGGAACAGGTTAATGTCACAACTTGTGGTGCCCACATTGCCTTCCCACGGAGCCTGGGTCCCGTCCACCGTGCCCCCTGGTGCGTTGAGCCTGGTGATGGAGCTGAGCATGTGAGATCAGGGGCAGGAGCTGGAACGGGCTAAAAAGCTCCCCATGTTTAAGATTGGAAGTGTCAGATCCCGGGGGATCTGTGGAGGGCAGGGCAGGCTTGTGATGAGGAAGCTTGGGGGGCGCTGATGTTGGGTGGGGAAGGGGGAGACAAAAACAAACAATGGGACCCAAGAGGTGCCAAGACAGGGGAAGGGTTTTGGGGAGAGAAGACTTAGCTAATGGGGCTTTCTTTTACACTGCTATTGAAATATAACATAGAATGAGAAGGCGCATAAACCATATGGTATAGTCCAATGGACCTTCACACAGTGAAGACACTGTAGAGAAGTTTCCAGACCAAGATACAGAACACCACCAGCACCACCAGCACCACTCCAGCTCCCACAATTAGCTCCTGCCCACTAATTAAACATTGTCCTAACTTTTAGTACCAGGCTGTTTTTGCCTGTTTTCACCATCCCATACATTGAATCACATAGATGTACTCTTGTGTCTGGCTTCTCTCACTCCA
Organism: Aselliscus stoliczkanus; assembly: GCA_033961575.1. Classification (NCBI taxonomy): domain Eukaryota; kingdom Metazoa; phylum Chordata; class Mammalia; order Chiroptera; family Hipposideridae; genus Aselliscus; species Aselliscus stoliczkanus. Next base: position 135,926,998 of record CM066729.1, read on the forward strand.
CATTTTGCCTCAGAGATTCAGCCATGTGGCTACACTTATAGCTTTTTTCATTTTCTTTGCTGTCGAGTGTGCCGTTGGATGGACAGTCCACAATTTACTTCCCTAGTCTGCTTGGAAGGGCATTTGGGAAGTTTTATTTTGACGACTGTGCATAGTGCTGCTCTGAATGTTTTTTTTGTTGAACATACACACACATTTCTGTGGGGTGTACATGCAGGATGGAGTTGCTGAATCAGAACACGCCTATGCTCAGCTTTAGGAGATACTGAAAAACAGCTTCTAACGTAGTTGTACAACTTCGCACCCCATCTGCTGGGAGGGAGAGAGCCAGCTGTTCCAAATGCCAATCCACACTGACTCCATGGAGTCATGCCAGTGAGTCCACAGGAGTGGCTGCTGTCACACCCTTAACATCTCCAGGGAAGTCCATGTTGCTCACTGATGCCCTTGGGGCAAATCAAAGGGATGCCAAGTTCAGCCCTAAATGGACCATTGAGGGAAGACAGAGACTGTTCTCATGGAGGGAGGCACAGGTGGATGAGGGAGCTGGCCTTGCAATGCAGAAGGGAGCTGGCTCCGTGAGCCCCCAACATTCTCCAATGACCCCAGAACCTCTTGCTCCATTCACAGATTGGCTCTCAGGAAACTGCCCTGAGAGCTGGTGGGGGGACACTTCTCCCCTCTCCCATCATCCCTCAGGGACCTCCTGACTCCAGGGCTACTAAGGGTTTCTCAGCCCACCTTCCCACCCATTGGACAGCACCCACCCTCTCCCAGTCATCAATCTCTGCATAATTAATGGAGCCATCAAAGTTAATTAATGCTGTAGTTACAGAGCCATCCCAATGTAATTATTGTGTAATTGAATTATAACTTTAGGTCATTTCCCACAAAGTGCCTATTGCTTATGCAAGAAAGCTGGGGACTTTTACCCAATGATTGATGGGGATGTTGGGGCCAGATGAGGAGACTGGGAGATTGGGGGATGCCAGTGCAAGGAGGGCACAGCTTGCAGGTTTGTCTGAGTTGGGAGGTAAGACAGGCAGGTCTATGGGGAGCATTGCTACCCTCTGAGCCTTGGGCTTTCCATCCTCTCACACCTCCTCCCATCTCTTGCATCCTTCTGCCTCCACCTCACAGTAGTTTCCAGTATCCTTCCCACCCAGCACCATTGTGCGTGCTTTGGTAATTCTTATTGAAATGCCCAAGTCGCCTGCCCCATCCCCTCTCCAGCCTGGTCCATGAGCCACTCAGTGGCTCCTCAGCCACTGAGTCACAATTTGATCCAATAGTTCGCGACAAGAAAAAAAGTGGTGAGTCAGATATGGAGAAAAGCCACAATGGGGCTGGTACAGTCGAGTCACAACCCTCAAACTCTTGCTGTAGGAATGATAAGATAACGCAGCTCCCCCATTGCTCAGGACCCCAACAGCCTAGACCTGGCTGAGGTTGACTGTGCTGTGACTGACAGCTCAGCACAGCTAAGCCAGCCTGCACGCCCCAACTCACGCAAGCCACTTCCCGACTTGTCCTGACCTCAAGCAGGCCAAAACTCTTTGGAGCCTCAGTTTCCTCATCTGTTAAAAGGGAATCATAATAGCATTATAACTTTCAAGTTTATAGGTGTGTCAGTGTTCAGAAGGATGAGTCACCCCAAGATGTGCCTCTGTGTTATGTTGGTTGAGCTAAAGACACCAAGACCCTGTGGGTTCATGAAAAATTTCTGGCCCCCACTTAACTACCTAGAAGAAATTGAATTAGTGGCCTTGCCCATAATGATAGGTTATCAGAGATAACATGTTTTGACCTATTTATGGGGCAGGGCAAACTTCTATTGGCTGAACATCTGTTCCCACAGGATGGGAGCCACCTAGTGGTGCCACCTGGACCCACCATGCCCGAGTTTGGTTGGTGTTCAGACCGGCATCTTTTCACCACACTGGTCCCCTTATTATTTTTTTCCCATGGGCCTGAAAGATCTTATCTTTCCATTCTCCCACCAAAAAAAAAAAAAAAAAAAAAGAAGAAGAAAAACAGTTCTAGCTTGTAGTCTGGAGCCAGCACAGAGTAGAGGCATATAAACTGTGTGTAGGAAGATAATGAATACTAGAACGAAAACTTAAATGCACAAGGTCTGCCCTCTGAGTGCCTCCAAGTCTCTGAGTCTCTGACTGAGCTCCCCAAGCGCCCCTCCCTGGCTGGGGGCCTAGCAGGGGAGGAGCCAGGCCTGGGGTCTGGTCCTAAATCGGCCTCAGCAGGATTCAGGCAGGTCACATCCCTTCTCTGACAAAGATAGGAAGTGTGGCTGACATCCTGCACTGCAGCAGGCAGGACAGGGGAGCCAAGCCTGGGCCTGGCCCAAGGCCCTCCCAGGTGGCAGGCGAGTACTTCCCCAACAAGGCCCCACTGCTCATGCCCCAAGGAGTTGGAGAAGGGTGCTAAGGCAATCCTGGGTGCTGAGGGCTATGGTCTCCCAGCTGATCCCTGGCCTTGGAGCCACCCCTGGTGTGTCCTCTGCACCAGACAGTGGCCAAACCCCGGGTCCTGCAGGGGCTGGGAAAGGGATGTGTGTGCTGGGAACACCCCAGACAACTCCCAGCTCTCAGCATCGCCCTAAGATGCATTCCTTCTTTCCACAGGTGATGGCAAGCCCAGAGCCGGGGCAGGCAGAGGTGCCCAGAAAGGATTGAGGGGCAGGCCTGGGGTTTTGGTGGCTTGGGTCCACTCATACCTCTGTGCACATCAGTGTGTAAGGCAGGGAGACTATAAAGGGAGGAATATGAAGGTCATACCTCTTAAGACCTTCATGGATTCATCAGTTTAAATAGGGAATAATTTACCCATTATCCTCAATATCTATATAGCTCTGTACTGTTTACCAAGGCTTTTCACACACGCACACATTATCTTTGAAACTCTTTCTACATCATTCCAATGGAGGACCCTGATCCCCATTTTACAGATGAGAAAAAGTGAGGCCCACAGTTCCAAGGTCACCCAGTTAATAAGTGGCAGCGACTAGACTCAGAATCAGGCCTTCAGACACTAAGCTTTCATGCTTTCTGCTGAGTCCCACTGCAACAGGAATTAATGAGGCTGGTGTCTTGGAGGCAGCAAAACAATATCATAAATAACCTCAGGGACCCTGGGCTTTTTTTTTAAATAATCATTTTAGCAAAGTCAGAAGCATATGAAGCACACTGCTTTTGCAACCTGCTTTTTTCCTCCTTCAGAAATGTCTTGTGAACATTTCCCCACGTCGTTAAATATTATTTTACTGGGCCATCATTTTTAATGGCTGTATGGTATTCCATCACATGAATGCACCATAATTTATTTAACCAATCTCTGTGTTGGACCTTTAAGCTATTCCCAGTTTTTTGCCCTCATAAATAAGGCTATGATGAGCGTCCTTGTACATCAATCTTTTCATCCCTTTCCAATTGCATCCTTAGGCTCCAAGGGATGCATTCTTTTTTTAAAAAAAGGTTTTCTGTTGTCTATTACCACGTTTCCTGAGGTGGTTCATTTTCTCTCATCCTCAAAGATGATTAAAACAAACCAACAAATTCAAATTTAAAAACACAAAATTTTTTTAAAAATTGTACTGTCTCCAAGTAACAGGGAATTCATTGTGTGGCCTCCCTTCTCCGTAAATCCATGTATCACGTGAGGGGTTCAGTCAGATGGTCCCTACACTTCTTTCTGCTTCCGTCATTCTCGTAAGGCACAGGGAGAGCCCCAGGCTGCAGGGGAGGGGACTGCAGGCCATGTGGGCTTCTTGGAGGAGGCAAGGTCTGAACCACCCCTGAAAGATCCATAGGGATTAGGAAGAGAACATGGAAGAGAGAGTGAGTCCTCTGCTATGCTAAGTTTGGACGTGGCTGCACGGAATCTTGGCCAGGCAGGGGCCGGCCAGAATGCCTGTTGCACAGGTTTCCTGAACAGGAACTCCTCATCACCCAGCACAAAGGACAGGAGAGACTCTAGGGACGAGGGACATCCAGGCCTCACAGGCTGATGCAGGGCCTCCACAAGCTTCCCTTGTTGCCTTTAAGAAAGTAAATTCCTGTCTTTGGGACCATACAAGCAGAGATCGGTGCCTGTGAGCGGGGACCCTGCCCCCAGGTAGAGGGTGGAACCAGGTGGCACCTAACACTGGGAGTATCTGGTTCCAATAAGTGGTACTTTGGCTAAGTCATATCCCCTCATTCTGCTTCAGTTTCCAAGCGGAAGAGCAGGAGTAGTGACCCATACCACCTTTTTTCCCTTGATCCTTCGCCGGCGACCAAATGCGTCCCGACTTTGTGCGAGGCACTGCACTGAATGCTGGCATTTAACAGTGAGCGGAGCCAGTGAGCTCTCCCGGTGCGGACACTCTAGAGGGAGCCGGGCACTAAAGAAATGATCCTAAACAAATACATAGATGTGCACAAATTTGGATAAGGGCCCTAAAGAAGCAAAAGAGCTATCGGAGCATGAAATGGGAAGCATGAATGATTCTTCCTCCGGACAGGAGACAGGGGAAGTTTTCCTGAAGTGACATTGGTGATGAGATATAAAGACTAAGGGGGGAATGAATGAAATCTGGGCAGAGAGGAAAGGCATTTTGCAGAGGAAAAGTCAAGTAAAAGGCCCCGTGGCAGGAGAGAGCATGGGACCATCAAGGCCCTCCCAAGCCAGTGGCTGGTGCACAGCCTGACAAAAGGGAGGGAGGAACCAGGTTGCATGGCTGGCAGGAGCACGTGGGGAGGTGGCCCCTGAGGGACTGCAGGCAGGGACGGAGCCCTAGCCAGCAGAGCTCAGGGTGGACAAGGGATGGGAGGAAATGTGATCACTGGAGCAGAGACCAGGAGCTATGTTCTGTGATTCTCATGCTCAGGTGGGCCAGCCAGGAGGTCGAGCCCTGCTCAGGCACCTACTGTGGGGACGCAATTCCTCCTTTCTGGAGCCTCAAGGAGCTGGAAGCAACTCAGCATGTGGGTTGGGGACCAGGGAGGCTGCGGAGGAGAGGATCAGCCTTTGGTTTACTCATTACTCAGCTTGCGGCGGGGCATGAGGAACAGGCTACAGCCCCTAACATGGGCAACCTGGCATGCTGCTGGCACTTGGGGACCTTCAGGTGGAATGAGACTTCACCACTGGCCTCAGCCAGACAGGTCACATGCACACTCACACGCACGCGCACACATACACACGCACATATGCATGCATGCAAAGGACAGCTTTTGGAAAATTGGCTCTGGAGGCCACAGGTGACTTTCCAGCCCAGCCCCACTGGCTGAGCGCTGGCCTGAGGGAGACTCATGGGTGCAGCTCAGCAGGCGGGAACATGCCCAGACCCCCCACCAAAGTCCTTAACCCTCACCACGACACTGGGAAGATTAGGTGCCTCAATGTGGCAGATGGGGAAACTGAGGCTTGGGGGAGAGGATGCACAACCTGCCTAAGGCCACACAGCCAGCAGGTGGAGAAGGTGGCTTCAACTCCAGCCTGTCGGTGCCAGTCCAGGGTCCATTGGGTTAAGTCCAGATGCTGGTGGGACACACAGGAAAGGGCTACTGGGCCAGAATCACATGACAGGGAGCGAAAAGGAACAGCCCGGCCTGGGGGTAAAAATCGCAAGCTAGGAACTGGCAGAGCTGACCTACTCATTGATCTTGGCTAATCAGTCACACAGCAGCTCTCTGCCTCAGTTTACCCACTGCACATCAGGATTTAAAATCTTGTACTCCCTAAGTGGGGTGAGGATCACAGAGGAAGTGTGTTTCGAATGAAAACAAAAGCCTAGTATGAGCAGCGGATGGTGCTGTCGGCATCATTATTAGTGTCATTAATAATAATGCCTATAATAAATTGTGAGGCTGCTGGATCACGTGCTCAATAGGAGGGTGACTACTAATTTCCCTCACACTTGTCTTGAGCTCTGGGATCCTCAAGGCTTCTCCCATCCATCATCTCTTTAATCATCCCACAGCCCATCCTGCGAAGGTGGGAGGCCGGGGTAGGGACTGCGGGAGGCGAAGCCTCAGGGACTGGCTGGGGCTGCCTTTGTAGATGGAGGCCTGAGGCCCAGGAGAGAGGGGCTGTCCCAGGATCACCCAGAAAGGGGGAAGAGAGCTGGGGCCAGGCCAGCTTCTGGATCCTGAATGCAGACTAACTTCCCAGTTCCTCTTCCCCTGGTTCATCCGGAAGAACTGGCCCCCTCGTGGAGCCTGGGTTCTCATGGAGACAAAGGTTGTGCTGCCTGCAGAGAGATCTCAGGCCTCAGGATGGAGAGCGGGGCAGGGCATTCGCAAACCTGCCTGAGTGGATGGGGGCTCATCTCTCTGCTCTCTTTTTCCTACGTGCTTCACCTTTTCCATCTGAGAGGCTCTGAGCATGGTGGGAAGGCTGGGGGACCTGAGAACCAGCCTCCTAATTCCTGACAACTTCCTCAGACCCTTACCTCGTGGTTTCTGCCTCAGTCTACACATCTCTGCAACGGCCTGGAGAGCTTGCTTCCTCAGAGAAGGGGCGATACACAAAGAGGTCCCAGACTGAAGGCTGAAGGGAACATCAGAGGGAAGCTGAATGCTGCCCACAATCCCTCCCTCCTCCTACCACATGGAGGCTGCAGGAAGCTGGGAGGGGCAGCCTGAGCCCAGCTCCTCTACCCAGGATCCAGCCTCCTGGGGCCACAAGCTCCTGCGTTCCACTACAGACGAGGGGCTCGGAAGAGGGAGATTGGATGAAGAGGCTCCCAGCCCCAACCAGGATTTCCCCTCCTGCAGGCCTTCTTACGAGGTCCAATCTCTACAGACCTTCCTCTGATCACCCTTGTTTTCCCCGTCCATTGCTCCCCACTCCCTCCATTCCCGAATTCAAACTTTGTTGGTATCGCTCCCTAAATCCAGCACCCTCCGCGCACACCCTCTCACAATCCTCCCCACCACAGGCTGCCCCTATCTGAGGCCTTCAGTGGTTTCCCAGGGCCCCAGGGACAAAGGTCCACACTGCTGGGCTTGTGCTCAGGGCCTTCATGGTCACCCAGACCCAGCTCTCCAGCCAGAAGGGGACACTCACTTTTTCCCACATTCTCTGTTTACCTGTCTACACACCTTTGCCCTATCGTCTGCTGCCTAGAAGCCCCACCTTCCATTTCTGTGGACTCAACTCGTTCCCAAGCCCTTCAAATGCAGCTTCCTCCAGACTTGCCCATTTTCCACACAGACCCCACACAGACTGGCTGCCCCTGCAGTGGGGTGATCCCCACTCCAGGGCCTTGTTCTTTCCTCTTTGTCCGCACCTCAGTTTCAACCTGAATATGTCTGCTCCCAGCTCCACCTCCCAACATGTACAAACACCCCAGCCTCAGAGCTCCTGGAGAGAGAAGTTTTATCCAATCCAGGGAGTCTGTCAGGAACTCACACAACTATCTGTTGCATCAAAATTGCATTAAATGGGGCCGGCCGAGTGGCGCCGCGGTAAAGCGCTGGCTTGGGAAGCCAGCGGCCCCGGTTCGGTCCCACATGTGAGGGCCAGTGACACTGCCCTCAAAAAAAAAAAATTGCATTAAATGATCCCCAAGCCCAGCGATGCCACGCATAAGGACATACCCAGCAGACGTGCAGGTATATGGTCTCCAAAATCTATGTCCTAGTATGTTCTGGGCAATAGCATGCAATAGCTAAAAACTGGAAACAAGTCATGGGTCCATGAACAGAAGAATGGATGCAATGTGAAATAGTACACAGCAGTGCACATGAACGAACTACTGCTGCATGCTTTACACACAAGTCTCACAGACATAATGCTGGGCAAAAGAAGAAAGACATAGATGAGAACATAGTATATGATTCCAAGTACAGAAAGTTCTAAATCAGACTAAACTAAACTAAGGTGGTAGCAGTCAGAATAACAGCTTACTTTGCAGGGGAGCTTCTGGGGTGTTGGTAAATGTACAATTTCTTCAGCTGGGTGGTGGTTTTAGAAACTTGAATTGAATGATGTCAGGCAACTCACCTGACATCTGAGGCATTCGTTTTTCTAAATGTCAAAGGAGCACGAAGCCCTGCTCCCCTCAACTCCCTCCAGCTGCCCAAAGGCTGTGTGAGAATGCACTGGCACTGGGACGGGGTGGGGGGTGGGGAATGTCCCAGAGCCTGCAGAGGCCGCAGGAAAACCTCCACCGTTCGCTGGACCTGGGATGGTTCCCAACATGCAAACCAGTCTACCTTGAAATTGTTTGTTCCAGGAAGGCAGCCGATGCAGGTTGTCCAGCCTCGGATGGGAAGATGTTTGCCTGGCAAATGACCTGGCGGCTAGAGATACTACACAGCTGCTCCTGCTCTCTGGGACCAGTGTGACTGATGTTTAACAACCAGCCATCAGTGGGAGGGATGGACAAGCCCTGAATTGGAGGGTCTGCCAATTTCCATGGTGTAAATACTTCCACCACGGCTGATTTCAAGCTGCCAACCTGGCATCACTGAACACAGCGTGGGGAAGACACATGCACAATTGGTTCTTAAACTGGCTCCACGACACCACTGGGTTTATTGTCCCAGGGCGCTGCCTCCCTGCCCCGGTATTGGAGGTGGGGTTCAAGGATCTGAGGATGCAAACCATGAAGGAGGCTTGGACTATGACAGGGTCCTTCTTAGAGTGCCCCCAGCTTTCCCTCCAGAAAGGCCACTTCACTCTCCCAATTCATAGTCCAATATGGGTCTGGCCTTCTTCCGACATGCTGCAGCCCCACCCCCATTGCTCTCCAAATTGCCCCCCATAAAGAATCTCTCACCAAACTCCTTCAGCTCCTCTGAAGTTCTTGTATCCATCCTCTCCTCCTCATCGACCTTTCCTCATCCTCTCTCACCTGAATGACTAAACAGCCTCCTAATGTCCTCTTTGCCTCCAGCCTCACCTCTTCAGGCCCCACTCCTGTTCCGCAACAGGATCTCCTTTGTACCATCAACAATGATCTTTAATATATATATATATATATATATATATATATATATATATATATATATAGCTGAGCCATCCTGCCACCTATTGGCAGCTCAACAGCAACTCAGCTCAGGCTGGCCTCGAGCCACTGTTGCTCAGAGCTCAGCTCACACTCTTGAGCAAGTTCTTAACCAACTGAGCCACTCGGCCGGTCCCATCAACAATGATCTTTATAAAACACAAACTTATTGTAACACTCCCTCACTCAGAAACCTCTTGTGGCTGCCCATTATCTATGAGAACCATAATCTCTCAGTCTGGCATTCTTGGTGGCACAGCTCAGATGTTCCCTATCCCTTAAACACACACTCACTCTGTGAAACCCTTGCAAATAGTCCCTTCCGGAGCTATCTGTTTCCTGCAGGGACCCTGACAGATACAGTGGGGAATATCTATTTACCCATTGAATCTATCCCACATAGAACAGGCTGCTTCAAGAGAGGTGAGCTCCCCATCCATAGAGGTAATCAAGTAGAGGATTGTCTGGCACGTTATCAAAGAGGTTTCAGTATTGGTCAGGGCTTCAATTAGAGGAGCACTATGGTCCCAACCCTTTGAGAGCCCCTCCATTTGTGCCAGCCTTGCAAAAAAGCATCCAGCCCTAGCACCTCTGAAGCTGTGATTTATGACCTGATCACAGTCGCCAGTCAGTGCTCTAGGCCTGGCCCTGTCACTGACGCTTACTGTCAGTCTCAGCCTTGCACCTCAGGCACTAAGAAGCAGGCTGGCTTAGATCAGGAGAAATCCTTCCTCCACACTCCTTCTTTGTCTCCAATCCAGCAGCGAATAAGGTGGGAGAGAGGGTCTCAGAGATAGAAAATGTGGAGAGTAGATCAGTGCCCAGTTAGGGCCAGAGACCCAGGATGGAGAATGCCATTTTAAAGACAGAGAAACTGAGTCCCTCAGGGGAGACAGCACATGTCCCAAGTTCTACAAGAAAATTGGTCCTCTGTTTTCCTGACATTCCACCAAAGTCCCTTTTTTCCATCAAATTACCTGACACTCTTGTCAATCATCAATTGGCATGATCCATGAATGGAAGACTTGTTAAGCTGGACTTGATTAAAATTTAAAGCTTCTGCTCCATGAATGACAATGTCAAGAGAATGAGAAGAAAAGCCACAGACTGGGAGGAAACATTTGCAAAAGAAACATCTGATAAAGGATTGTTATCCAAACACACAAAGAACTCTTAAAACCCCAAAATAGAAAACAAGCCAATTTAAACATGGGCAACTGACCTGTCAATAGATGATTGGATAAAGAAGATGTGGAACATATTTATAATGGAATATTACTTGGGTATAAAAAAAATGAAATATGCCATTTGCAACAATATGGGTGGACCTAAAGGGTATTATACTAAGTGAAATAAGTCAGACTGAGAAAGACAAATACCATATGATCTTACTTATCCATGAAATTTAAGAACAAAATAAATGAACAAACAAAACAAAAACAGACTTGTAGATACAGAGAACAAACTATGGTTTCCAGATGGGTGGGGGTTTGGTAACTAGGTGAAAAAGAAGAAGGGATTAAGAAATACAAATTGGCAGTTACAAAATAGCCGTGGGGATATAAAGTGCAGCATAGAGAATATAGTCAATAATGTTGCAACTATGTATCATGCCAGGTGGGTACCAGACTAATCAGAGGTCACTAAAAAAAGGGAGAGGGGAGGGCAAATGACCTGAACAGATACCTCATCAAAGACATATACAGATGGCAAATAAGCATATAAAGAGACATTCCACATCTTATAACATCATGTGCATCAAATTCAAATTAAAATAACTATCAGATACCATTTACATCTATCAAAATTGCCAAAATCCGGAACTCTGACACCACCAAAAGTTGGTATGGAGCAACAGGAACTCTCATTAATGGCTGGTGGGCACACACAATGGTACAGCCTCTCTGGAAGACATTTTGGTGATTTCTTACAAAACTAAACATCCTCTTACCATATGATCCAGCAGTCATGCTCCTTAATATTTACCCAAAGGAATTAAAAATTTACATCCACACAAAAACCTGTACATGGATGTTTATAGCAGTTTTTATTTGTATTGCCAAAACTTGGAAGCAACCAAGATGTTTTTCAATAGGTGAATGGATAAATAAACTGTACTAGACAATGGAATATTATTCAGTGCTAAATTGAAAAGCCATGAAAAGGTATGCAGGAAACTCAAATGCATATTACTAAGTAGAAGAAGCCCATCTGGAAAGACTATATGCTCAATGATTCCAACTATATGACATTTTGGGAAAGGCAAAACTATAGAGACAGTGAAAAGATCAATAGTTTCCAGGGGCTAGGTGGGGAGGGAGGGATGAATAGGTGGAGCATAGATTTTCTAAGGAGTAAAACTATTCTGTATGATACCATAATGGTGGATATGTCATTATAAATTTGTCCAAACCGATAGAATGTACAATATCAAGAGTAAACCCTAATGTAAACTATGGATTGTGGATGATAATGTGTCAATATATGAGGTCTGACAGTAAGTTTGCAAACTTGTTGCAATGATTTTGCTAACCTTTTTCGATATCAGAGGGATTATTCATTATGAATATCTACCAACTGGACAAACAGTTAACCAAGTTTATTATTTGCAAGTGCTGAAAAGGCTGCATGTAAAAGTTAGACAACCTGAACTTTTTGCCAACAATTGATGGCTCTTGCAAAACGACAATGCATCAGCTCGCTGTCTGTGAGGGAGTTTTTAGCCAGTAAACAAATAACTGTATTGGAACACCCTCCCTACTCACCCCATCTGGCCCCCAATGACTTCTTTCGTTACCTGAAGATAAAGGAAATATTGAAAGGAAGACATTTTGATGATATTCAGGACATCAAGGGTAATACGATGACAGCTCTGATGGCCATTCCAGAAAAAGAGTTCCAAAATTGCTTTGAAGGGTGGACTAGGCGCTGGTGTCGGTGCATAGCTTCCCAGGGGGAGGACTTTGAAGATGACCATAGTTATATTCAGCAATGAGGCATTTAGCACCATTTTCTAAGATGAGTTTGCAAACTTAATTCTCCACCTCTTAGGTTCATCCACTATAACAAATGTGCCACTCTGATTGGAAATGTTGATGATAGGGGAGGCTAGGCATGTTTGGGAGCAGAGGGTATATAGGACATCTACTTTCTACTCAATTTTTCTGTGAACCTAAAACTGCTCAAAAAAAAATAGTCTATTTTAAAAAATCAATTGCCCACATATGTGTGGGTCTAATTCTGGTCTCTCTATTTTGTTTCATTTATTTATATGACTTGGTTATGGCAGTTATTTGGTAAGTCTTGAAAATGTTAGAGCAAGTCGTCCAACTTTGTTCTCTTTCAAAATTGGCTCTTCTAGTTCTTGGCTCTTCTAAGTTCTTTGTATTTCCATATACATTAAAGAATCATCCTGTCAATACTGGTAAGAAAGTATGCTACACTTTTTATTAAGATTGTATTAAATCTATAGATTATTTGGGGTGACTCAACCTCTTAACAATATTGAATCTTCTGATCCATGAATATGTTATATCTATTTATTTAAGTCTTATTTGATTTTTCTCATCAATTTTATAGTTTGGGGCATATAAATATTGCATACATTTTGCTAGATTAACCTCCAAATATTTTGTTTTTATGTTATTATAAATGGATTTTTTTAAATTACAATTTCCAGGGCCAGCCGAGTGGCACGGTGGTTAAGCGCTGGCTTCAGAAGCCAGCGGCCCTGGTTCAGGTCCCACATATGAGGGCCAGTGACACTGCCCTCAAAAAAAAAAAAAAAAATTACAATTTCCAGTCATTCATTGTTGGCACGAAGAAATACAATTGGTTTTTATACCTTGACCTCTTATGCTGCCACGTTGCTAAATTCATGTTAGTTCTAACATCTTTTTGGTACATTCTTTTGGGATTTTGTATGTAGACAATTATGCCATCTTCAAATAAACACTTTCTTTTCCTTTCTCATATATGTGCTTTTATTTCTTTTTCTTGCCTAATTGCCCTGGGTAAATCTTCTAATATAGAAGTGATATGAGTGGACCTTCTTGCTTTTTCCTGATCTTATGGGGAGAGCCTTGAGTCTCTCACCATTCATTATGATATTAGCCCTTCATCAGCTTGAGAAAGTTCTCTTCTACTGCTAAGTTTCTAAGAGTATTTAGCATGGCTGAATATTAAATTTTGTCAGATGTTTTTTTCTGTATCTATTGAGATGATCGTGTGGGTTTTCTAGGTTAGTCCCTTGATTGGTGAATTACATTGATTAATTTTCAAATGTTGAACCAACCTAGCATTTTTAGAATGCGTGCCACTTGCTCATGATGTAGTAACTGTTTAATACATTTTAAAAATCAATTTTCTAAAATCCTGTAAGCATGTCTGCATCTATGTTCATGAGGGATATTGGTGTAATTTTTTGGATATTTTCATGCATTTATCTGTTTTGGTATCAGGTTAATACTGTCCTTATAAAATGCGTTGGGAAGGTTTTCAATCCATGTCAGGTAACTTTTCTATTGGATGCTGGACATTGTGAATTTCATGTTGGAGAGGGTTCAGCTTGCTGGAGTCCTTTGAAAGCAGTTGAACTTTGTTTTTGTATGCAGTTAGGTTCCTCCCAGATCAGCTTGATCCCTAGTCTTGTCTTCAAGTTCAGTTAAGGTGGATTTAGAGTACGCTTTACCCTGAGCTTGTGCAGGCCTTTTACCAAGGCATGGCCCTCCTGGGGGACGCTCTAACTGGTGAGAACCAGCCTGTGTAAGCTTTGGGAATTGTTCCGCTTATAGCCTCCTGGCCAATCTTTCCTGGCCTTGCAGAGTTTTATCCGAAATCTGAACATTTTAAGATATAGCAACAGAATCTAGAGGATTCCTGTGCAGACTTCCCAGGCTCTTTCTGTGCATAGCTTCCTTGTCTCTAGTTCTCTGCCCCACAAATTCCAGCTGCCTTAGCCTTTTTGGGTGTGAACCCATTGCCTCCATTAAGAAAATCCACTAGACTCGCGGAGGCTGCTCAACCTGGAGGCTCATAGGCTCAGTTCCTCTCCCATTCTCTCCCCTAGCCTGCTATCAGCTTCCGGCTCCAGGACTTTGCTCTCCCAGGGAGGGGTAGGGATTAGAGAGGAGGAGCAGTCATTGAGACCCCTCTCAAGCAGCCCCTGCCTCTCCCAGCCCAGCCTTTAACACCAGTGACCCTAAGCTCTGTTTGTATTGTAATCCCCTTGTGAACAACTTGGTTCGTTCCAGTGCCTGCACTCACACCTCAGATGGATGACAGGTCTCGGGCCCCCATTCTGCCCCTGTCCACTTTTTGTCCCTCCCTGGGCCCCTGGAGAGGGGACTTGTGAGGATCTGAGAACTACTGGGCTCACAGCTGAGAGTTGAATGTGTCCCTTGAGGGAAATTCCCAGGACCTCAAGAGCCCCTGAATAGCCATTGCCCCCAGAAACTGAAATTTGGTTCTACCTGCGAGCAACAAAGAAAATTATCACCGACCTGAGATAGTGGACCCACCCAGCTCACCTCCTTACTCCTGGCTCTGTGGCCAGTGTCCTGGGGAAAATTATTCTTGGGTGGGGGGAAGAGAGCATGAGGCCACAAGCCAGCCACGGGCTCCTCTCCCCCTTTCTCACCATGGCCTCATAACCTTGAACTCCAGCCCCTTGGCCACAACTGGATCCAAAGACTCAGGATGTGATGAGGGTACTTAAAGGCCAGAGCCAGGTTTAGGGCTGAGACTTCTGTGCTTCCAGTCCAGGGCACCAAACCCAGATCAGCCCGGAGATGCACAGCTCTTTCATGAAAATAAAAAGGATGTCCCTCATTTGGGTAACATTTTAAACTTGTCAGTGTGAAAAACAATGCCAATAGCAGTAGCTATACTTCTCGGGTTTTACTGTGAGCCAGGCACTGCATACATTTTACTGCTCATCCTCACAGCCTATAGGATCCATTCAGCCAAAAGGGGAAACAAGATGCAGGGGGTGAGATGACTTGGCCAGGTCCCCAGTGCCAGGAAAGAGCAAAGCTGGGCCTCAAACACAGGAAAACTTGCTCGTGCGCCTTACTCATCTCAGCTGTTCACACAGGCAACCTCATTGTTTATCCAGCTACATGAACCTGAGAGAGGCAGAGTGGGCATCAGCATGCCTCTGACAGATGGGGAAACTGAGGTACTTAGCCCAAAGTCTCCCAGAGCCAAGACAACAACTTAGGCTTCCTCAATCCCTGAGAGTGACCTCTGCCCACACATATGAATGAGTGGAATTTTGTAGTTCCTGTGGAAATCTGACCATCGTTATAGAAATCAAACATCTAATAAGAAACCAGCATAAGACTCAGGTCTGGCTTCACAGACACCTGCTTTGGAAGCCACTCAGTGGGACCCACCTCACAGGGCACATGTGGTACTAGGTTTAAGATCCCTTTCTCCTACATTGTTATGTTTGATCTAACAACAGCCAGGTAGGGAGGATTTTACCCATTTTACAGATAAGAAACTTGAGTGGCATGTGGCTTTCTGATAATCAAATGCCCTGCATGTAGCCTTAAGAGGAGGCATGTTTCCAGGTGGCCAGATGATAAATTGTCACAGGCTGCATACACTGAATGCTGTTAGTCCAAAAGGCACTAATGAGCGCTGGGGAGCAGGGCAGAGAATTGGGCACAGCTGGGTCAGGGCTGACGCCAGGACCCGAGTGCAGTGGGGTGTGCAGGGAGCCCCAGGAAACCATGGCCTGGAGGCCACCACCAAACCTCTCTCCCAGTGCACTAATTGGGGCTGAGCTGGGTCAGAGGGGCCATGGTACCCCACTAGAGCTGGGGTTTGGAGCCAGGTCTGGGGCCAGCAGCCTTTGTCTCTCCTTCTGTCCCTTTATCTCTGACCTCCAAGTAGAGGCCTGCATGAGGTTGCTCCAGGGGACCTGGACTACGAGCTAATGAGGCCCAGCCTGGATCAGCTGGGGCTGCAACAACATCGATAGCAGGGAACAGGTGGTCTGGAGTCCCCTCTGAGCCCGGCACCCAGGGCCCCCTGTGGGGTAAAAGTGTCCTTTCTGTGCACTGTTAATAATTATGCCAGGACAACAGGTGCAAACAGGGACTGTCCTGACAGACCAGGAGGCATGGTCACCCTGCCTGGACAGTCAGCATCATCCTATTTAAGAGACACACCAAGGGTCAGAGAGATTGTGATTTGCCCAGGGACACAGCTGCCAGAGGCAGGCCATAGACCCAAATCAGCTCTGACTCCGGTTTTGCTCCTGCCCCTCCCCCGACCCTCAGTGCCCACTTGCACGGTAATGATATCTCTTGCCTTTTATCTTTTTTTTTTTTTTTTTGAGGGCAGTGTTACTGGCCCTCGTATGTGGGATCTGAACTGATGCCACTGGCGTCCAAGCCAGGTCTTAACCACCACGCTACTTGGCCAACCCGGTAATGATATCTCTTAATTGAGCAACAGTCTCCCCAGGTTATACACTGTGCTAAGCACTTTATATTCATTACCTTATAAAATTCTCATAATCGGTCTAAAGGTGGGATCACTAATATCCTTTATAGAGATAAAGAAATGGGGCACAGAAAAGCTAAGTAATTTACCTAGAGTCACACAGCTAGAAATGTTAGAGCAGAGATAACAAACCTAGACAGTCCAGAAAGTATATGAAGGAGGCTCGTGTAGGGGCCCCAGAGTCAGGCCAGCTGGGAAACATGCTGGCTAGGAGGTGGGGTGGAGGTAGGGGACTAGTGGGTGACACATGGGGAAGTGTGAATCTTGGCAGATGTTCTAAAGGAGGTAACCACTGTCTAAAGGAGGGGCTCGTATGGAAGACCACAGCACGACCTCGGAACCTGGCTGCCTCTCTCCTCCCAGCACCCTCAGGCCTCCGCAGCTTGCAGAAAAATTCACGGTCCAGGTTGGGCATCCAAACCTGGAGGTTCGAGATCCTGTGTTTCCACAGCAACCGAATCCTTAACAGCATCCAATAAGGGCATTATTTGGCTGCAGTGAGCACACATGATCTTTTGATTACCCCTGAAGGTATTGAGAGGCAGCCCAGTCCCTCTCCCAGGGCCCCCACTGCTCTTTGGAAAATACATGGTGCCCCCCCCACTCCAAAAAAAAGTGAAGGGATAAGGGAGGAAGAGTCCTCACACAAGACAGGGAGAAAGGGGGCCAGGGGGGAGGCGGAATCCATGTCTGCATTAATGGAGTCGCCTGTTCAGCATTTCTCTTCTTTTATAGATTTAGATAACATGCTCGTCAGGGATATCTTCATTTCCCAGAGCAAAAAAATTAATTACTCACTAATGGCATGATTCAGAAATTAATTTGTGCTACCGTCTTAAATATGTCGTTATTAATCAATTGACAGTGTGGGGCTGGCAAGGAGAGGTGTCCATTAGGGACTGGGGTACTCAGGCTGACCTGGAGTCACTCAGAGGTGGGGTTGAGGGTTGCAGGCCCCAAAAGAGAGCCTGGAAATGTTATGGGGAGAGCACTCACCGGGGGCTGGGGTGACTTTGGGCAAATCCTCAGGGTCCTAAATTCCCCATCTACACTCCGAGGGGGGTTGGACTTGAGCAGTACTTCTCGAACCTCCTGTAACTGTGAGTTCACTCAGTACAAGAGTATGCAGAATCAGTGTCTGAGACATACGGGCTGGGGTGGCATGGGAGGCCCGGAGCCCCTTGGCTGTGCCCCCCTACTTTCCCCAGTCTCCAGGGCTCTACGGAGTAGTTAGAAACCCTTGAGGAGAGGGCTTCTGACTGCCTTAACCCCCTGGTTCTCTGGCGTGGGGACCTCGAGGGTCATGGTCTTTTAGGGAGGCATCCCTGGCTCCTCACCAGACCCCATCCCCACTCACTGAGCCACACCCCATTCAGCTTCAGCATCAGCTCAGTGACAGGCGGGCAGCTCCAACGTGGCTGGGCCCATCTCATTCATGACTGTACCTTGAATAACTGGAACAGGGCCTGGCACACAGTAGGTACTCAATAAGTGTTTATTGTATGAATGTTTGTTTGGCTAAAGCACCCAGCTAGGAGTGAGGCGCCCCCTAGGAATCTAGGCATCATGGCTCTGCCTCCAACACTCTCACCCACCACCTACCCCCATGCCCCCACGAACTATAGATTAATAATCTGCTGTTTCTCTCTGGTACTTCAGTCTCCAACGAGCTTTACTCACCTTACATGGCTTGATCTTATGTGGTAGGCAGAGTGTACATCATTATTCCCACTTGACAAATGAGAAAGCGAGGCTCTGAGAGGCCAGATCAGCATAATGCAGGCTTGCAGGGATGGGGGATGGGGGTGGGGCTCGCTTACAGGGCAGAATGGGGCTGACTCAGATTCAAAGAATCTGAACTATTTTTATGGGGTGGTGACAGAAGAACCACACGGACCTGAGGGATCTGAGAGTTAGAAGGAGCAATGCCATCACTACATGGATGGGGAAACTGAGTCCCAGAGAAAGGAAGGAACATCAACCCATCAGAGGAAGACAGGGGTTCCCTAGGGTGGGACCTTGAGAGATAACATACCCACTGCAGGAGGCCATAGCCCTGAGGACCACACCTTGCTGTCCTTACTGACTTAGGGATGGGTCTCACAGGAACCTAGAAGGTAGACAGGATAAGCTTCAGGCTCCATAAGGCTGGAGGATGCTGTGAGGCAGTAGGTGGAAACAGCACATGAGCTGGCCAGGAAATAGCAGGATCCGAGGGTTTCCCGGGTGATTGGGGAATGCACTGGAAAATTGCTGTGGGTGTGGGTGGGGGGGATGCCTCAGGTTCTTCTAATACACCAACATTTATTGAACACCTATTATGTGCCAGCCACCTCACATCTGTCACTCCACTTAGCCTTCAGTACCACCCCATTCACAGATGAGGAAACTGAGGCACAAAGGGGAAACGGACTCGCTCGGAGTCATCCCAGCATGGCCCAGGGCCCAGAGCACAGGGAGCTGTGCAGCAGGTGTGAGAAAGGATGGAGAAGAGAAGGCACATTTAGCATGGTTTCCCTGGTGACGCTGGCTGCCCACAGCCACTCTCACCCAAGACAAATAATAATTATAATCCACAATATCAACGGACAGTCTTGCAGGGGCTCTCTGTACCCAGAGTGGAGGGGGGGAGCCGACAGTTCGTACAGGCTCGGGGGCCGAGAGGTATGTGTCCTGCTCCCAGCTCTGACCTGCTTTGGGACCTTGCACAATTGAACCCCTATCTCCTGATTAGTAAAATTGGTTAAATCCCTCAGGTTTAGTGAAAAGAGTCATACAAGAGGACTCCCATGAAGGACTTCATTACTTGGAAATGCCATATAAGGCAAGCCACAGACCCGTCACAGGTGTCTGACTGTCCCCCCAGTCCCATCGAGACACTAGGTGAAGGTGGGAGCGTTGTGTATGAGTGTGTCAGCAGGGGTTGCTAAACCCCTATTGTCCCTTCCATACCCACTAAGGGACAAATTTTCCCCAGCACAGGGGCAACAGGGACTTGGCACCCCTCCACACAGACCCTCCAGGGTTCTTGGCCAGAACCTTTGTGCAGGGTAGAACCTACTTATCCAAACACAATGCCCATTGGCAAGCTAGGAACCAATTAGGTTCCTAATTGGAACCTAACTTCCAATTAGGTTGAGCTGGGTTGAGTTGGATAAAATGGGTGGGTTTGAGTGTGAAAGATGGAGTTAAGCCATCACGAGTTGCAAATGGAGGAAGTTGAGCTTGGTGGGGTTGGGTTCAGTTGGGCTGAAGTGGATTAGAGAGTTGCCCCTGAGGAAGAAGTCTTGTGGGGGCCCATAGTGACCCTCAGGACCACATGTGCATGTGACTGATCCCCTATTCCTTACTTACTGCTATTATAATACAATAGAACTAGGCTCAGCCCCAGGGAAAGTAGAGTGATTACACGTGGCTGATCCCACTGCCTTGGAAATTTGCAGTAATCCTCCTGGACCAGCCTTTTCAAATTGCACAGGGCTGGGCTCCTATCTCCTTCCAGTCAGGCCCCCTCTGCTTCCTAAGGTGTCTCCCTTAAACGATCGCACCTGGTAGCTGAGAGTGATGTGGGAGAGGGGTTGCCTGAGGATGGAGGGTGCTAGGTATCACGGGGACCAGTGCAGGGCTTTGGTAAAATGGATTAGTGAAGACCATTATGTGTTGCACCATGCTCTCTTCTGTACTCTTCAAAACATACCTGTCCTGGTTGCCAAGTATTTGGAACCTTGCAGAATTATATATATAATCCAATCAGTAAGTTCCTGCTAAGAGCCCCTATGTGTGGGCCTGCTGATGATGATGTTGCCTTTTCACAGGAGACTTCTGGAATGATGCTCTATCCCCAAGATATGAACTGTGTGGGAATCTGTCTCCTTGGTAGTCTAGGGAGAGGAGAGACACTTTGAAAATTCAAGGACTTTTGGTCCCCATCAAGTCACAAGTGAAAGGAACTGCTCAAGGTCAAAGTCAGCCTCAAGTTGAGGTTGTACCCTAACCCCATGCCAATGGTTGTAAGCAGTTATCTCAGGAAAGGCCTCTCTCTAGAAACCACTTTCCTCACATGTAACATGAAAGGAGAGAAGGAAGGATGGAGCAGGTGATCTTTATGATTCCTTCCGGTTGTCAACAATCTCTGAAGACCAACTACACACTTGGTGCCTCTCACAGAGAGAAGGCCAGTGTTAGTACTGTGGGGGAGGGACCAGCACTTACATCACTACTTAAAATGCACCCCCACAGCCACTACGTTACCCTCTGTCTGCAGTAGGTAGGTGGCTATTATTAAATTCATTTTATAAATGTGGCATCTGAGCCTCAGAGAGGTTGAGTAGATTTCCTAAGGACACACAGCAACAAGATCTGAAGAAGGTGTTCAGATTTTCAAGATGACATTCTTTTTACAACCTGATGCTGTATCTTGCTGGGATTATTATCTTCTCAAGAGGGTATGTCTTATATCTCTATTCCTTGATTTAATTGTCTCTTGTCTATTGAGTCCACCCCCTGGGGTTAGAAAACCCTGGTTGATAAGTGATGCTAAGCTCTGCCCCTGGAGGTCCTAAAGCTCTCCTTCCTCTTTAATCCATGGCATTGGCCTCCTGACCCCTCCATCAATGTCCTTCACTTCCCTAAGACTGACATGTCTGCCTTACTGTGCTTTCTGGGAGGGGTGAAGATAGTAAGGTGAGACTAGAAGTGGCAGTGGCCAAGGGAGCTAGGAGCCCTATCCTCATCTGCCTCCCTCCCTCTCCTGAATTTACATGGCAGCCTGGCTCTGCCTCGATGGCAGCCTGGCTACTCTACTACAACCCTGGCCCTGGCATGAGCAGTCCCTACCCTACCATGGAAGACCTCTGACCAGCAGCCTGGAGGTGACCCGAGGAAGTTGGCTTGGCTTGTCAGGGAAGAGCCAGTTGAGTGTGAGAGAGTAACAATTGCACATGTACACACACACACACACACACACACACACACGGCCCCTTCTAGCTTTCCAAGGAGCTGGGCCAGGGTGTGAGATTGCTGTTCTCTCATACACATTATAAATAATGATCCTGGAAACAGGGGAGCAAAAGTTATAGAAAGGTTTGTTCAGACTCCGCATAAGACAGCATTGGAATTAGAACAGTCTCACCACTAAAGAGGCTGCCTTGAAAGCAGTGAGCAACCCGTTCCTGGATATATGCAAGCTGATGCTATCTTTCTTGTCAGAAGGCCTACCAAGAGGATTCCTGTATCTCAGGGTTGTTGACCTAGAGATCCCTCTATCCCCTCCCACATCATGGTTCTGTGATTCGGGGGCAGTGAAATGTGGAAGAAAGTTCCAGGAGCTAAGACACAAGGTTCTAGTCCCCAAATTTTCACTAGCTATGTGATCCTAGGCAAGCCATAGACCCTCTCTGCCCCTTAGTTCCTCTGCTATAAAGTCATGGGGGTGGATGAATGCATCCATGGCTATTAAACTGTGCTCTCTCAATGCTGGGTTTCCCTGGAGCTGCCTCAGAGATGCTGTGAGGGTGATGGAAAGGCAAAGGGAACAGAATTCCTGCCTCTGCCCCAACTCCAAGAACAGTAGGCGTGCAGCATCAAAGATCTCAGTTTAACCAAAGGTCCCGGAGGTTTTAAAAAAACCTAAAAGGATTAAGAGGGCCCTCCTAGCTCTGACATCTGGACTCACAACTTCATTTCAGGGACACTAACTGGCCTTCATCATTAGTGGGCACTTCATCGTGTCCAGTCTGACTCTGGGCACCCTCAGGACAGTGAAGTCTAAAGCATGGTCTCTCTTTGGTGCCCTTAAGAAGACAAAACCACGTTTGATCAGAAAGACCGGTGGTTATTTTTGGGTTTGGTTCAATCTATTACTTAGTTTGCACAAAGTACTTCCTGGGAGTAACCTGAAGTGTGAGTAGGGGTGTTGCTAAACTTTGGGTGTTGGGGCCATGGCTGGTGGGAAAATCTTTCTTTCTGTTTTCTAGGGTGGGTGGGGGTGACCCCAGGGAAGATGAGAGCAGGGGAGAGAGGCCCTTGTCATTTGTCAAGGATGTCACTAAAGCAGCTTTTGGGTATGTCCAGGGAAAGGAGTGGCTTCCCTCCCATGGAGCTGCCACCAAGAGGTGGTACCAGCAATCTGGAGAGAAACGCCTGCCAGCATGATGTGTGGCCAGTAACCTGAGTACAGAGCAGGCTTGCTTGGTTTAACAGACACTGACTTGCAGGTGCAGGCTCAGAGGACACTGAGTTAGCCATGAGGGCCCGCATGCTCCCCTAGCTTGTGGGGCTTCCAGGTGTCCAGTGAAACCTGCCAGACAGAGTGGATCTTCGGAGTATCAGAAATATGCCAACCTCTACACTGACCCTTCATGCTACCGCCATACTGACATCAGCTTTTGGAATCCAGGATGTGCAGCACTCATGCTCCAGGTGCTGAAAGAAAAAAGATGTTCCTGGGAGTTAGAACTGTCATGGATGGCTGTCCAGTTATCCATTTCCACCAAATAAAATACTGCAAAACTTAATGACTTAAAAACAAGTTGTTATTATTATATCTCACTACTCTGTGTGTCAGAGATTCAGGCAGGGTGTAGTAAGGATGATTTGTCTTTTCTCCATGGTGTCTGTGGCCTTACCGGGATGACCTAAATGGCTGTGAGCTGGAAATAGCCAGGCATCTTGCTAACCCTATGTGGCCTCTTCATATGACTGGCTTGGGCTTTCTTACAACATGGCAGTCTTGGCATAGTCAAATTTCTTACATGGCAGCTCATGGCTCTAAGAAACCAAGGTGGGGGCTGCCAGTTCTCTTAAAGGCTTAGCCTGGGTCTGGCTCACTTCACTTCTGCTGCCCTCCTTAGTCAAAGCATTCGCAGGCTAACCAAGATTCAAGGTAGGGGAAACATACACACTGGTCAACAAGAAGAGGGTCAAAGACTTTGTGGCCCTGTTTAATCCACTAGATGATGTCGTCGTTTTCTGTTGCTGCTATTACAAATATCACAATTTAGTGGCTTGAAATTATGGCCATTTATTATCTCACACTCCTGTAGGTCAAAAGTCCAGGCACTACATGACTCAGCTGGTTCCCTGCTCTCAGATTCACAAAACCAAAATCAAGGTGTTGTCAGAGCTGTGTTCCTTTCTCAAGGTTCTAGGGATGAACTTGCGTCAAAACTCATTCAGGTGGTAGGCAAAATTCAGTTCCATGTGGTTGCAGAATTGAGGTCCCTGTTTTCTTGCCAGCTATTTTCACCTTGTAGATGCCGCCTGCATTCCTTGGCTCATAGCCCCCTCCTTCCATCTTTAAAGCCAGCAATGAAGGGTCAGTCTCTTGTCATGCATCTTTCTAGGGAGAAGCTTTCTTCATATTCTCCAGGGAATCTGGAGAGGCTACAGACAATTTATCTCACTCTGACCTCTCTGCCGAACCAATCTCCAAGTTAGCAAATCCTAGAAGAATCCTTTTGTGACACAAAATATCCCCTTTGGCTTCAGTGTTGTGAATCTATAGCCATCAGAATTCCAAGCCCCATGTATTTTTCGAGCACCTTTCGTCCTTCCACAGGGCCCCTAGGAAGGGAGAGACCATTACAAGCATTTTTGGATTTGTTATTTCCCAGGTCTATCAAGTTCCCACCTTGGTATGGGAGGTGAGAGGGCATCGGTGGGCAGCCTACACTCCCATTTGTTGTACTAAGGATGTGAGAGGTTCCCATGGCCTTGGGACAAACCATGGGTTGCAGAAATGGGGGTGTGGGGAAAAGGAAGGTATCGTAAGAAGCCACCCAGAACTGCCTTCTGCATTACCCACATCAGGGAGTTGTGCAGCATGGAAGCCAACTGGCACAAAAGACCCACAAAACAGTGCCGCACACACCAGCCTCTGAGAACCCAACACCCAGGGCACCAGCAATGGATAAAAACAGTGTCAGTGACCTGAGACAGTGAAGGTCCCTTTTCCTCTTATTCCTCTACTTCCTCTTCCCTGACCCTTGAGGATCCAGCAGCAGGAAGATAAGAAAGTGGTAGAAGCATGAAAAGAACAGACTCTTTCTTCTTTCTTAGTCACCAAGCCATGGGTCAGACCTGAGCTGAGGGGGAGAAATTTGAAATAGAATGTGAGACTGGAGCTTTGACTGAAATTGGACTGGCCCTGAGAGTGTATCCTAATGACTAACAAGGCTCTTCTTAATACCAATAGTGACCCAATAGTTTCTTGGATGTTATCAAGAAACAGGAAAAGGAGACTTGATAGGAATAAGTTGAAAGGGGGTGATTGGAAAAAAAGTCATTCCCCATTTGCATCCTGTCAAGTTCAACCTCTTTATATCAGTCACAGTAATTCTCACTAGCTGCTCTAACCAATGGCCCCCAGAGCTCAGTGACTTTACACAGTAAACGTTTATTTCTCATTTATACAAAATCTGATCCAAGTCAGACACTTTCCTGGATTTCTCGGTTCCATGCGGTGACTCAGAGATCCAGGTTGCCTCTACCCTGTGGCTCCACCACCTTGTAGCTTCAAGATTATCCTGGTAACGTCCAAGTGGCAGACAGGGGAAAAGAGTTTGGGGAAGGAACCCCAGAGGCTGATTCGCCTTATCCCTGAAGTACATATGTCCCTTCTCACCTTACATTGGCTGGAATGAGTCCTGAGCTGGAGTCATGTAACAGTAAGAGAGCTTGGGCAGTATGAGAAACCTCCAGGTATGGGGGTCACTAACAGTTATTGCCATGGGAGTCAAGATACAGCAGGCATCAGTCATTAAGCTTCACTCTACTAATTCTTATCAGAGACCATCTATGAGCTAGGCAGTGTGCTGGGCCCTGGGGGAGACCACCAGAAGCAAGAAAGTCTCAGGCCTTGCCCCTAGTGGATTTCGAGTCATGTGGGGTGTGGACAAGCGATTTGTCTTGGCAGTTCAGAGGGATGTGTGCTGGGACGGGGAAGCAGAGAGAGTCCTGGGAGCGTGTATGAGGCACATGGAAGTCAGGCTCAGGTTTAGGGGGCTTCCTGGAGGCAGTGAGACCGAAAAGGTAAAGGAAGTCAGCAGGTGCAAGGTAGAAGGTGGAGGGCATTGTGAGAAAGGTATTCCAGGCAAAAGGGTCACAAAGGCCTGGAGGTGAGGAAGAGCATGGTGCCTCTGGGGGATGCACCCACCCTGCTTTTGTCTTACTCACTCCTGCACCCTTTCTCCCACTAGCTCTGGATCCAAATGGGCCCTGGCTGTGCATGGGTCTATTTAATCCATCCCCACCTCTCCAAGCCTGGATGGTTAGGAAAGATGGCACATTCCACTTGTGCTGTGTGACCTTGGGCAAGTTAGTAACCCCCTCTGGGACCCGGTTCCCACTCGTTGAATAAAGCAGCCAGAAAGTTTTTAAAGGTCCCTGGAGCCCTCTTTGGGGGATGACTTTGCCCTATTCTAATCCCACCCGAGTAGCCAAGCAAGATAAGCTAGGCCTGCAGAGGGCGAGGGAAAGTCAGGCTGTGACCTGGTGGGCTAGAGAAGGTGGGGGAACCTGCTCCCCACCTTCCAGGCCAAATTCGCTACTAATGAGGCCTGTCTTTGGAGTAATTAGCCGCAATCACAGCGCGGTGCATTAGACAGACGACGGTCTTGGCACACTGGCGCCTCCCAGGACGCAGGAGCCCAGGGCTTTGAACACTGCATTACAGCAGGGGATGTGCCCTAATGTCACTTAATTACCCCCAGACAGCCTCGGATGTAATCGAGCCTGGATAGGCTGGCGGGAATGGGTCCAGAGGAGGCTGATGTGTTTCTAATGATGCCACTTTGCAAGACAAATTGGGCTTTGGTGGGCTGAAGATGAGGAGGACAAAGTAAGGGTGGGAGAGAGGAGGCTTCAGTGGCACCCAGACAAGGGCCTTTCCATTTTCCAAACCTGAGGAGATCTTGACCCTGTATTGGCTGGATGTCTCCATTTGTCTGCCGGAGGCAGCAGGAAACTGGGGGGAAGTGAGGGGCTTTATTTCCCATCCCTTATCCAAGAGGCTGTAGGGGTCAAGATTTTCTTCTTTGTTCTTCCATTTTATTTCATGCTGATGGTCAAGAGTGAATAATAGTGCTTCGGCAGGTGGGAGCTGAAGACAGAGCACTGAGAAGGGGTCAATGGACACTCCAGGGCAGCGAAGCTGGAGTAAGGTCCTTGAGGATGCTGTAGATGAGTTTGAGAGAAAGCCCCAGGGGAGGAGGAAGAGCTCTGAGGTAGAAATCTGGGTACTGAGTCTCAGGGGCAGACTCTCAAGACAGTGCTCCTATCAGTGCATGTCCCTCCAGAGGCCAGAGGCCCAGCAATGCGGGAACCTGGTCTCTGAAAAGCCCCGGAAGGCAGGCACCAAGTCTGCTGTGTTCCCTTTCATATTCCCAGCATCTAGAACAGTGCCTGTCCACAGTACGTGCTCAATAAATATTTATTGATGTGAATAAGTGAATCAATGCCACTAACCCACTTATCCCCCTGGGCTAGTCGTTTCCCTCTCTGGACTTCAGTGTCCTCATCTGGGACATTGAGTTAATAATTCCCAGCTCACTTCCCAGGGCTGAGATGGCACCTGTCAGGTGAGCTAATAATGACCCCAAGAGCACTTTGAATGGGTAGGAGCCCCTAACAGAGGTAAAGGGAGCAACCACTTCTGGGGCCTGCTTTCTCTTTTGTCTCCTCTGCCAAACCCCACAGGCCTGCCCCAGGCCAGACTGACCACCTGGACCAGTGCACAGTGCAGATCTCAGTGTGCACTGGAATGAAACTGCTCCAGATTTAAGGAACCCAAGAACTCACTTGCCCTTTTCTCCTTCAGTCCTTCTCTCCCTCTTGGGCCCGACCTGTTGCCCCCACACCCAGGAAAGCAGTGCTCTGGCATCTTTAGTAGAGGTATTTCCAATAACTTCAGGAATGGCTGCCATGGAATAGAAAGTTCTTTAGGGGAGATTCTCCCTAAATAACAATAGATGGGGTTGATGGAACACCATTTAGGTGGGAACCTTGTGCAGGGGTTATTTTAAAATGCTGAGTAGATTACATGACTATAAAGGGCATCTGGGCTAATGCTTCCTGTGGATTATCACAGTGTGTGTGTGTGGGGGGGGTGGCGGGGGCTTAGAAGACAAACTGC
This sequence comes from Aselliscus stoliczkanus, assembly GCA_033961575.1. Lineage (NCBI taxonomy): Eukaryota > Metazoa > Chordata > Mammalia > Chiroptera > Hipposideridae > Aselliscus > Aselliscus stoliczkanus. The sequence goes on from CM066729.1 coordinate 135,954,654, forward strand.
CCTCATGGGGCATGAACTAAGTCTAAAGTTGGGGGAGGTAGGCAGATGGCCTGGGATGCAGGGCAGAGAGGAAGAGAAGGTGCAGACAAAACATCAAGGCCTTGAATGTTAGGCAAGAAGTTGGGACCATACCCTTCCCCATCCCCCAACAGGTGAGGACAGTGATACAATGATATATCTTTTTCTTCTCCATCTTCTGGGCCACTTAGGACCTTTTTAGGAATCTCTGTTCCCACATTACTGCGTAACCTTGGTTAATTTACTACCCCTCTCTGGGCCTGTACATCTCCCCTTAGACAATGAACAAGCTGGACTATATGCTTGCTACATCCTTTCTAACTTTGATATTCCATCTGCCTGTCACACAAAGGGGGCAATGGGGGGCACTGGCTCTCCCTGAGATCCTTGTCACTGCACCTAAAGCTTACACACTCCCTCCCTGGGAGCCCAGCAGCCACCATGACCCACAGTGATATTGAGGGGCATGCTGTTCTCTACCTTACCCAATGGGCCATGTGCCAACACCTGCCTTCTCCCCATGAGCCATCTGTCACTGTCTCAGTGTGTTGTGGGAATACAGCTTCATTAGCTCCTCCTGAGCCATCCGTCCCCTGGTGCAGAGACAGTGGAAGCCCTCCCACTGCCATTAGCCTGAGCAGGCTCAGAGCCCTAAGGGCCATCCTGAATCTCTGCACCCTGTGCAGTTCTCCGGTCTGAGGCCGTCCGCCTTCTCTGCCAGGCAGGAGGCACCAGCCCCACTGGAATACAGCATTGACAGCTCCCTCACCACCCGTCACCGTTCCTGGCATCCCACCATTAGAGGTGTTACTGAGGTACTTCTGCCTCCACAAGTCTGCCACAATGCAAATACCTCCAGTGTCAGGAGGAAGAACATGAGGCTGGAGCCAAGATCAAAGATGTTCCTCTCTCTGCTGTGTGACCCTAGGCAACTTGTTTCCCCTCCCTAAGCTTCAGGTTTCCCATCTTGAAATGAAGGCGTTGATCTGAAATCTAGATCGTCTCTAAGCCCTTTGATCTCTGATATTATGAGGTTTCATGGGAGAATGCTGAGGTTATAAGAAGATTCCAGTGTATCTGGGGGAAAGGAAGTTTTCTATAGCCCTCTCCTTCTGTAAACCTGAGGCCACAAAGTGCCTGGCTCGGGTTTGTGAGACACAACCAGAGCAGTTAATGAATGTGGCTCTCCCTCTCTAAACCACTTCTTGAAAAATGCTCCCCATTTTGGATCTTCTAGTTACCAGCCATGACCTCAGGGGCTCAACCATGCAGTGGGCAGTGGGCAGAGTGGAAGCTAAGCTATACTGTGGTACCTGGGCTGATAATAGGCCCAGGAAGGAGAGAGATTTCTTCCCAAGGATGCTGCTAGGCCCCCAAGAAATGATTCTGCCTCCCCTGCTGAGATGGAGAGGGGAATGCATAATGTCTACCGCTGAGCCATTTTTAGTTCCCTATGGGTTTAATAGAGAAACGAAAGTTACCCCCTCCCCTACTTGTTGTTCATTCCAACAAATGGAGTTCAGAGAGCAGAGAAAAAGGCAACTCACTTGAATTGTAACAATGTGCAGGAAACCCCTCTGTGTCCATTAATAAAATCACGTTGGATCTTCCAAGGTTGAGGTCCAGAGAGAAAGCTCTCCAGAGTGCAGTCTGAGCTCCAAGGGGGTGGGTGGATGGGGAGCTTCTTCAAAGGTCCCTAAAAGTGAAGCTGAGGCCGCCATGATAACTATACAATGAGAGTGTTGGGTCAACTCACAGAGGTTCTGAGAAAACAGGGAGATGGGGCTTATGTACCCAATCTGGCATGTCTCAGCCACTCCAAAGGGAAACGAGGCAAGGCTCTGTGTCTACACGAATGTGACCTTATCCACCAATGCCATCATGGAGTGGGGGCCCCCAAAGGATCCCATCTCAGAGAAGGGCCACAAGCCTCAGCTAACCTCCTCTAATTTTTTCTTCACTGATAACCTTGAAAGAGTTATAGTGGTTTTATTGAAAGAGCCTGATGGGTCAAAATATCATGGGACCCACCCATGCCCCTTACACACAGTTGTGAGAAACTGGCAACCACTGAGCCCCTATTCAGGACAACACTGGCCCTGCAAAGACATATAAGACATAGGCCAGATCTCAAAACTCTGGCACAAGAAGCTGGAATCACACTGAGAATAAGAACAGTGTTGTTCAAGGAAGGACCCAGACAATCAGTTTTGTCATCGTAGGAATGAAGAGAGTCGGAGGAGAGTCAGACAGTGGGAAGGGGGGATAAAAAAAGTCTTAGGGGAGAAAAATAGGAGTGTGTCTGGGACTGGAGAGAGGTTCTTCTGGCTGGAATGAGGATAATGTGAGGAAGTAGAGAGGGATCAAAGAGGGCCTTCAGGGCTTGGTTGAGGAATTCAGAACTTGATCCTATAAGCAGAGGGAATCTATTAAAGACTTTTGGTAACAGAAAAGGCTAGAGATGGGAGGGCCCTGAGAGAACATCTAATCCAGCCCTTCATGTTACAGGTGGGAAGCCTGAGACCCAGAGAGGTGAAGGGACACGCTTAAAGTCATCCAGGGTTTTTAGAACCAGGGCCAGGTGTAATAAGTTTAAGCCACTGTTCATTCCATGCCAGAGTAATTGTGTTCTATGCAGTGACACTCCTGCCACTCCAGTCTTGGGATCTCTGTTCCTCTGGGGCCAGTAGGTGCTTTCAGCTGTACACAGGTTGTGTGCAGATCCCAGCCACAAAGCTTCCCCCTTGGAGCCAGAGAGAGTGTGGGGCGTAGTGGCTTTCAGCACCATGCAGATCATGGACAGTTCCTAACTGCTCAGCTTCCGCTCCAAGGGGGTTTGTAGGTACTTTCAGAACCACACAAGCCACGGACAGCTCCCACCACCCGGTTTCCCTGCTAGGAAGCCCTAGGGAGGGGGTGAGGGAGCAATGCGGAGAGAGGTTGGTTGTGTTAATTTCTATTATCAGGGGGCCCAGATGTAAAATGAATGCCTGTGATATTTATCCCTGTCATCACTAATAATAAATGGCCTGATTTGTCAAGCGGGGATAGATTCAAAGATGTCAATTTAGAAGAGAAAAAAAGCCCAGCTGTACTGTATTTATCTGCTGTACAAATGCTTAGTGGAGGAAAGGATTCCAGAGCTTGGGGCCTCCGTGCTGTACCCCCGCTCTGCTCCCAGTTTCCGTCCACCTCCCCTCCCCTCCCTCAGCTTCTTCATCTACCTCCCTCTGTCTCATGTTTTGTCCCCACATCTTACTGCATGTATCTCCCTCCTTCCTCTTTTCTGCTCTTTCTTTTTTTCTTCTCTTGACTCTCACCTCTCCCTCTCTCCAGCTTGCTGGATGACCCAGCTTCCGCTGCCGCTTACCAATACTTTCTCTGCCTCCCCGACTACATTCTGGAATCTCCTCTCCCTACACCTCTGGCTGTCATGACTCTCACCTTTCTGCACTTGCCTCCCCTAGGATCTTAGTTAACAGAGCGCATTCTGGATCCAGAGTGTGAGCCATTGAAGGAAACCCGAAAAAGCCAAAAATCTGAAGATTTCTAGTTAAAATACAAACTAAACCAATCCTTTATAAGTTAAATTTTTGCTTGGAAAAATAAAATCGGATCCCAGGGAGATCAGTGTTACTGGGTCTCTGAAAATATATTAAAACTGAAACTAGCACTTGAACCCAAACAACAACTTCTCGATACTGCCTTTCATGGCCCTGAACTAATTATGTCTGAGACATGGGGTCCCCAGTGAAGGACTTTCTTGGGCAGCTGAGAGGTTCTAAATAGCACTAAGATCTATATTTTGGAACTCGCCAATCATGAAGTCACAAAGAAATGCCCCCTAAGGTAGAAACCAGCCCCGCAAGGGCCATTGTACTTTAAGTGCAGTCCAGGAAGGATGTGTGGATGTGTCCATTTTGGTACATTTTATGGAGCTGAGGGAGCTCAGAGGGAGTGACAATGCACCTACCCATAGGCATTGTGGGAAATTGTTGGCCTCCCTCTTTGAGAGAATACATCTCACCCAGACATCCTAAGCTGGGCTATGCACTCTTTGCTGTTTCTGCCTGTTTAGGGCCATGATTTTTCTTCTCTGGGCAATGGTAAAAATGGTTCCCTGAGTTATGACATTCCAGGTCCTTTTCCTGGGCCTTCAGCCCGAGCCCCACAAACTCTCCAGCCCACTATGACTTTGCATTGAAGAATACCAGTCCAGAACACTGGGATGGGGATAGGTCTGGATTCACTTTGGCTGGGATCAGGGCTAGATCCAAGCTGATCCCAGGATGGGTCAGTCTATAGTTAGAGATAAGGAGAAGCCATATGGCCTCCCGCAGACCACTGGTGTTGCCAACCTGGCCAGCTTCCCAGGCCTCCCCGACTGAAGGTTCTTTAGCTACATCCTTAAATGTCCCTGCATCCATGAGGAAGTAAGGAAACTTGTCCCTAACTGGTTATCAGATGACCACCCCACCTCCTGGTTTAATAACTGCCAGCCCCATGCTCCTCTGCCTCTGCCACCACCCAGGAGCCAGCTGAGAACATCCCTACTGATGTTCCTGGCCAGGAACTCCAGGCCCCCCTTCCCAGGACCAGAGTTCTCCAGGGACCTTTCTACTTCTCAGACTGCCCATCCCAGAAGCACACCTGAGCCGTCCTTGATGTGACATAATGACATCTGTGGATTCTCCAGCAGCCATGATTACTCAGACCCTTTGAAAGAGCCGTGGGGTTAGGAATCAAGCCACGTGGCTCTAGCCCCAGCTCTTTGCCACTGGAGAAGACTTTGGACAGGGATTTATAATTTACAAGGTAGTTCCACATTCATGACGGTTTATTTTATTTTGTTTTGTTTTCCCCTTCATGATTTTATTTGATTCTCAAACAATCCTAGGAGGCGACAAAAATGATGTGGTTTTATCCCCACATTCGCGATGAGGAGCCTAACGTTTACTCTGGAGCCCGATTTAGAATCCAGAGCCCTTGCCCAGGGTTCCTTCCTCTGCTCCACATCTTCAGGGATAGTCTGAGAATGATAAAATGATGACAAGCTAATGTCTGAGGCTGCTCTTTGAGTTCTTGGGGAGACGGGTGTCATAGACAAAGCAGTGACTGCCATAGGCAGTATCTACCTGAAGAGATACATAAAGTCAATTGTCAGTGGCTCAATTTGAGCTCACAAAGCCCAGAAATGCTAACCAGAGTACTTTTGAACTCTCGAGGACACCATGGGCTGCCGAAAATTACTCTGGGCTGGTAAGATGGCTGTGATTTCTGCAAGCCTATATTTTGCCTCTCTCTTTTGTATATATCACTGGATTAATAATTATACTAAACACTTATTGGGCACATAATATATTCAAGACACTGAGCTAAACATTTGCCATGTATTATTTTGTCTATTGATAACAACAATCCCATGGTATAGGTACTATGATTTTCCCTTTTTCGGAGGAGAACAATGAAGTTCAAGGGTGTTAAGTAATTTGTCCAGGGACACAGTTTATAAGTAGCAATCAGCACTTGCACTCACATCTGTATCTCCCTCCCTCCTGTCTGGAGGTCCAGCTCCCAGGCCGAGGCCTTGGTGAAGATGCCCATGGACAGCAGCTGACCCCGGGGCCTATTCAAGCAGGTGGTCAATGATGGAGGCTTCATGGAAACTGACCTCTGCTCTCCTTTTTGGGAAGCACTCCCTGCTCAGTCACTGCCACCGATGCTGTCGCTGCTCCATTCATTTCCCCGCACCCTTACCATCGAAAGCACGCTGGCCCAACTGCCCACATCTTCCTGTGTTTTCCTGAGGATTTTCTCTGACTGCTGGTGTTCTCTTTGCTGACTTTGTAGGGAAGACCAGAAATGCCAATGAATTAACACCTCCTGGGAGCAGCCTTCAACCAAGGACTAATGGGAGTTGGTGGGTACACACCCCAGCTCCCTCACTCCGTGAATGGTTCAAGTCAGAGCCTGTTCTGCTGCAGCTCTCAGAGCCGCCCAGCAGGGCTGGGCTCCACTCACCCACTGTGATAACTGGCTGGATAATGGCCCTGCTGCCTTTCTTTCCCTACTAGCATTCCTGTACTTAAATACATTTCAGGCGGGGCTCCTGGAGGTATCCTCCCTCTTTCAGCAGTGTCCTCAGTACGCAGAGCAGGAAAGTGGCAAGATGACCTGTCAGGGTGCGAATGCCATTTTCCTGTTCAAATCCCCCGATGGCTCACCAGTGCCCTCCAGCTGACAGCCAGAGTCTCTAAGCTGGTGAAATACACGCACCTCAGGGTACCCCTTCTTCCCACTGGTCATATGTGACTCCGTCCAGGGCCCACAGTCCCACTGGGCTTCAGCTGTAAGGTAGTTTGACACCTCCAGGGCTGCCCGCACAGCCTCCTCCACCTGGCAGGCCTACCGCACAGGTCCGCCCCTCTACCTGGTGAACATCTACTCATCTTTCAAGACTACGCTCAAGGGTCACTTCCTCTGGGAAGTCATTCCTCACCACCTCCTTTAGGAAGGTGACCCCTCTTGCCAGGGAGCCCCCATAGACCTGAGCTTGTGATCCATCGTGGGACTTATCTATTTATGAGGCCACCTCTCCCCTAAATGCTGAGCTCCTTAAGGGTGAGGGCTGGTCTCATTCATCTTTAGCTGTCAGGCCAGCCTCCTAATAAATGTATGTGGAATGATGACAGTCTGTCTTTGAGGGAACAGGAGGAAGATCGGGCAGCAGACAGTTCAGGCTGGCAGCCTCTGGACCTCACCGTGCCAGCTGTGGTTGGTTCTATGATGGTCGCAGAGCCTGTCCCTGCCATGCTCCAGTAGCCCAGTGGCTGGGCCCCGTGAGTCACATGAGGAGTTATGTACCCCCTCCCTTCATCCTTGGTCAGTCAGCCAACATCTAAACTGGAGTCTCATCTGTCCCCATCCATCCAGGTGATTGATGGAGATGGCCTGATGTTCTGGGAAAAGCACCCACTTAAATTTAAACCCACCTGAGAGCTTGAACAAGTTACTTAGCCCCTGTTTTCCCATCTGAATCCCAGTTTTACCAACTGTAATAGGGGTATAAGATGACTCTGTCCCTCCCAGAGGCTCTGCAAGCATTCGAGATGATAACCACAAAAGGCCCAGCACATCTGCTAGAATGGGGGTGGTGTCCCCCATATGGGAAACATGGAACACACCGGGCATTAGAAGGGGCTTCTGCCAATTTTAGTCCAATCACTCCATTTCACAGATGGGCAAATGAAAGGCCCAGGTCATCCTGCCAAGGTCACAGAGTCTGTCAGGGGCAGACCTGGGGCCCTGGGCTCCTTGGCTCTGTTCTTTCTGTTGCACCCAGTGGTTTCTTTGCAGCCATCATTGTTTAGCTAAAATTGTTTAGTTTAAAATCTCTTCTTTTCTCACCTGTGCCCATGATGGGTCCTTGTGCAGAGTTTACCCAAGGTTTTTCAACCACTACCACAACCCTGGCAAGCCTCGCCTATACCTGGCTGCCCACACCTGCACATATGCCCCACTTAATCGGTAAAAATCTATCCTCGGGTCAGCCAAGTGGCTCAGTTGGTTAAGAGTTGGCTTAGAACGCATGCTCTGAGCAACAAGGCTGCTGGTTTGATTCCCACATAGGCCAGTGAACACTGCGCCCTAGCTGAGCTGTCACTGAGCTGCCAACAGGTGGCAGGATGGCTCAGCTGGTGTAACAACAAGATTGTCTGCAGAATGGTGGGCTACACCCGTCTGAAACTAAGACTGAACTCAGCACCTTGAGCTGAGCTGCCGCCCAGATGGCTCACTCAGTAGATAGGACGTGCACTTTTAACAAGGCTGCTGGTTTGACTCCCACATGGGACGGTGGCTACACCTGCCCACAACTAAGATTGAACACAGCACCTTTGAAGCCATGAGCTGCCGACGGGAAGCCACATGGCGACTGGCGCCCTCCACAATGAAGATTGAAGAACAACAGCCTGGCTGGTCCCCTCCCCCAATTCCCCAATAAAATCTTTAAAAAAAAAAAATCTATCCTCTCTCCGAGTGTGGGACTTAGGCTGCAAGGTTGATGGGCCTGTGAGGGGCTCAGGGACTGGGGGAGTCTCTCTCCCACAGTTCCCTCCCCAGACCTCAAGGAGACTGGCCAGGGAGAGGAGAACCCCCTATTCATCTTACAAAGGTCTGCTAACCTCCCACAATGCCTCCCATCTCTGAGCTAGGCTTTGGGGACCCAGAGCTAACTTAGTCACTATCTGGACCCCAAGATGCTCAGAGTTGGGGTAAAGGGGCCATGCAAGCAAAGAACGCCCCCCTATTGTGTGAGAACAAACACCCCTCAAGGCAGACCCCAGGAATGTGGGAGCATGAGCAGCAGAGGAGTGGGGATGGGCCCTGGCCATGTGTGACTCCTCCGGGGCCCACACTCCACTCACCTTCTCAGTGTAAGCTATATGTCCACCAGCAAATGTGAACACCACAGGACTTAGCAGGGAACCCCAGATCCCCAGAGAAGGGCTGCAATTGGATTGACTTGCAGAGGAAGCCTACTTATGAAGAAGGAAGTAGGGGACCAACTCTCCCCTCTCCCAGACTTCTCCCTCCCTCCCATCCCCGATATTCCTAGCTCCTGGCCCTCTCCCCTTCCAAAATCATCCTATTAATAAGTTGTGATACCATTAGCTTTTGCTGTCACCAGCACTGACAACTCAGAAGCCCCCAAGAGCTGTCTGCAAAGACACAATAAATGAGAACTCTTAATTAACACCTTCCTTAACTAAATAAATTAATTTTATGCGGTCGTGATGTCAGCGATGTGACTTGCTGATGACTGAGGCAACTTGGACAGACTTGGCAATGGCTGCAGGGCAGGCTTGGCTTGCTGACTTCTGCACAGCATCAGTGGGCAGTGGGGCCACGGGTATGAGTACCTGGGGATGGCATCCCAGGCAGGGCACCCAGTACCGGGCAGCAGCCAGGCAGCTGTGTGGTGGTGCACCAGAGGGGGTCAGACATTTGTCCCAGCTTTGCCTCTTTGCATCTACCTCCTGAATGGTCTTTGGTAAGGTTTTTAGCTTCTCTGGGCCTCTCTTTTCCTTATCTGTAAAATGGGCATCATCCTCTTATTATGGCTGTTTCTCAGAACTATGGAGAAAATGCTTGATAGGAAGGGGTTTTATAAACTATAAAGTGCTGTACACATGTGAGAAATGATGATGACACCCCCTTCGGTGACTGGAGAGTCAGTGTTAGCTGGGCATTCTACTGTATGTTGCCTCAACACACACACAAGAAGACACGGTCCCCGAGCCTCTGGGCGGCCCCGAGGTTCCTCGAGGACACCTTGGGGACACGGAGGACACCTCTAAGTTCAGCATCCTCTGAAAGCCTCCAGGATCCTCTCAGCCGACTGGCACTTACAGCAAATGGGGCCAGGACAGCAGAGCTGTTCCCAGTGACGCCCATCAGGGAGGAAATCTCCCCTGGGCCCAGGCCGACCCTGCCCTGACCTGACGGAGCCCCTGGTGGAAGTCCTGAGAGCAGGCACAGGCTCTGACCCCACCTCCGACCCTGTCTGAGAACTCGGCCCTGGCTCTGCCTGGGTCTTAACCAAGTTTTATATTCAGGATCCAATGCAAGCCCCCAGCTATTGCTAGAGCCAGCCCCTGACCCAAACCTTAGCCAAGCCCCCAATCTGGTCCCCCTCAGTCTTTGTGGCAGAACTGCGACAGCCTCCTCTCCAGCCCCTCAGGACTGCCCTGTGCCCTAACCTGTGTCAGCCTCTCCCTGGGGGAAGCGGACAAGCTCCCACTGCCCCAGTGGGTGGCACTGCAGGCACCTCCCACTAAAGGCAGCACCCTCCTCCCCACTCTATCCCCCCAACACTTGCATGTCATTAGTCATTCTCCCCAGGGATCTGACAGAGACATCAAGCAACTCACCAAGGGCCACACAACACAGCTGTGGCAGAGCAAGGACTGAGAGTCCCCCAGAGATTTCCCGTCGCCCTCTGGGAGGGAGGGAGGGTTCACTGTCTTTGCCTTCCTGAGCTGGGGAGCAGGAGCTCAGCCATTCACTCACTCAACAAATATTTACTGAGGACCCAGCCGATGCCAGGCACATGGCGGGGAGGGCGGTCAAAACAGGCATGTCCCTGTTCTGGGGGGTCACAGGCTGGGCACAGATAAGACCGTTTTGGGGAAACTATACCAAAACTTTCACAGTTACTGCTTCATTTCCTTCCAATACACCACACACACACACACACACACACACACACACACCCCAGGCTGGCAAAGTGATGAAACATCATGAAAGGAGAATGTGAAGTGGGATCGGGGAAGGGTGGTAGGGAGCTGACCTCAGGGAGCCCCTCCAGCACTGGGCACGGGGTGAGGGGAGGCCCCCGGATCTCTCTGTCCATCTATGATGCCACCAGGAAAGAGGCCCTTGTTGGTGGCTGTGGGAACACAGAGTGCTGCATTAGTAATTGGGTACATGTAAGAAGGGGATGAGCAACAATGTCATCGTGTCTCCAAGTACAAGGCTGCCCCACAGTGACCCTGCTCAGAGCCCCCATCGCAAAAGCCATGGAGGGGTAGCTGTGAGCAGATGCTAGCTGGGAGCACAGATGAGCTGCCACCAGCCCACTCCCACAGCAGGGCTCTGAGCCCCAGCAGGATATCAGGAAGGCCGAGGCCAGCAGCCCAGGGTTGGCTCTGACTGGCTTGCAATATCAACGGGTCATAGAAACATACTGCCTTGCCTCCTTGGCATCATGGGGTGCTGGAGCTGAGGGTCCCATTTCAGCATGTTGCCCCTCCACATACAGCCAATCCAGCTCTCCTCACTTCCTAGAAGCCTCCTCAAACTTGAAGCAATTCCAACCAGAGCCTGGACCCTTCTGCCTGGAAGCAGCAGACCCAAAGTTGAGTCGCAAAGTTATGTGTGAGCAGCTATAGGACCTTGGAGAAGTCACCCAACCTTCGGCACTGCAGTGTCTGTAAGAAATGGAGCTAATAGTCTCCTCACAAGGCTGCAGTGACATTAGAGACTGTAACTGTTCTTGGCTCAGGATTGGGGACACAGCCATTGGGAGTCCCCCCATCTTTCCAGCTTTCCAGCCCAGAGTCCCTGGGACACAGCCCTCCAGAGTGGGAAGTAAACTCGGGGTGCCTGGCGTTCCTCACCCAAACACTCTCCACAGCCTCCTCTTTAGGTGGTCCTCAGCTTCAGCTTGTATGCCTCAGGGGACGGAACACTCACTCTACCCTCAGCAGACATTGGGACACAGCTCCATCTGAGGACGGGTCCTCCCCCCAAGTTGAAATGTGCCTCCTTGGAACATCCACACATCCCAAACAGCCTGTACTCTGCCTGGTTTCTGGGGACACCCCACTACCTGTGGCCGTCACCAGGGTCCAGGCCTGAGTGCAGCCTTCTCTGGGCTTTCGATCAAGGTGCCTTGGGGAAGTGAACCTGAGGACCAAGTCAAGCCAGGGTGTCGCTCCCCTTCCCCTAGCCCTGATCTTTCCCTCCTCACCAGGCCTCACACAGAGCTCTGGGATGCCAAGGCCTCTACTGCCTCCATTCACATGGAACTGGGACATTGTAGCCCTAACAAGGATTCCTTCTCCTGTGCCTCCATATTTTGGAAGCTAGGCCTGTTGACCTAATTCATCCAAAGGAATAACTTCCTAACGGCAGAATTATGAGCATCAGGGCACCTCGGTAGGAGGCAGATCTGGGAATAAGCCTTCTTGATAACCCTCCAACCACACTCCCCTTCAGGTAAGGTTTTTTCCTACAGAGAGCCCTGGGCATGCGTTGGAACCCAAAGCCTATTCTTCAACAAGAGGTTTAGCAAAGCAGCCGGGAGAGCTTTTGTGGCTTTAAGAATAACTCCTGAGTCGGAGAAGCAAAGAAGGGAGGGGAGGGGATTGATTTTTGGGTCCTCCCGGGGACTGGGATCTGAAATCAATCTGGTAATTAACAGGCAAAGTGTGAAATGGCTGCTGGACCTCAGGCTCCCCTAGACTCCCTCCCCGCCCCCCTACCCCACCCCCCCAGGTTCCCATCTTCTTTCCTGGAGGAGGGGCTCCGTTGCCTCTGACGTACCTCCCATCCCCTATCTTCTGGGGCCCTGGTGACAGCTCCTGAGGAATCCAACTGGCTGCACCTCTTTCAGGGCTCATCAGCTGTGCAGGGCCCCAGAGTGGGCTCGGAGGCTGGCAGGGCTGGGCGAGGGAGCAGGAGGACCCAGCCCAGGTCCGCAGCCCAGCAGCTAAGGCAGCCCGGGCTCCTGGGTGCCACACTGGCCAGAAAAGAGGCAGCATCTCAGGGTCCTTTCTAGCCCCACCACCTCCACCTCCACATCCTGGGCAAAGAGGAGGATGTGGCAGGGGCTGCTAGGAACCTGACTTTCTTGAGGGCCAGCACATTCTCAAGCTGCCTCCTGACCAAGCCTGGGGGACACTGGCAATTGGGGAGATTTAGCTCAGCATCATCCTAACCAACACCCGCCTCACTCTCCCACATATACTTGGAGAAGAGAGTAGCTCATGGGGACTGCCTAAAGGGGAAGGGAATGGGGTTTCCGAGAAGTGGGGCTGTCCCAGGAGAGCCACTGCATTGATCAAGATAGTAGGGACTCCATTTGTCCTTCCTGCCCCTCTCCTGTGCTCTGTGAACCTGGATGATTCCCCTCCCCGCTCTGGGCCTTCAGGCCCCATCTGCACCATGAGGGTGGGACCAGAGGATCTGACTGGGTGCGTGGGCAGGCTGTGGGGGCTCTGAAGGCCTAGACCACGACACCATTTAGGGTTTTCCGAGGCGGGCATCCCAGAAGCCCCAGGAGAAGCAGACTGGCTGCTTGCCAGGTCCCAGTGGGTGAGGACTCATCTGGGGCCTTGCACCCCAGTTCCTGGGCTCCAGCTCTATCCCCATCTTCCTAAGCCTGAGTCGAGGTGGGCGCCAGAACCTGGACGGGCACAGCTCAGCTCTGAGCTGCCACACACCAGAACCCAGGGCCACAGCAGTGAGGGGCTGTGGAGCTTTGGGGCTTTGCGGCCTGCTGGAGCCACTAGAGCAAGGTGCTTGGGCCTTGAGGCTACTCTGCCTCCCAGGGCTTCATGGGTTTCTCTTCCGGACCAAAGCACAGGCTAGTGCAGCAATCTCAGGCTCATGCAGCAGCACAGAGGCTCAGAGCTTCAAATGCAGGCCCTGACACCCCTTCTGACCCCAGATGGACTCCCTGAGCCATCCCCCCACCACAAGATCCGGGGAACCCCTGGCTGAGAGCCCCACCTAAAAAGTCTCACAGTTCCCCTCCAGGCCCCTGCTCCGAGAACTCAGTAGCCTCCTGGGAAAGGCCGATGGCGAGAGCCAAGGGGCCTTGCCCTGGGGAGGCAGGAAGGACACCTTCTTCTTCAGTGACCCAGTGTCTCAGGTCTGAACTAGAAGCATGATTCCTCTTCGCCCTCTTCCTTTATCTCCTCTGTCTCCTCCTTCTCTTCCTCCACCTTCCTCACCCAGTGAAGGATAGAACTGTTCTAACACATACACCTATGTGCTTTGCTGGATGACATACAAGTGGGCAGATAGAATAGATCCATCCATCCATCCATCCACCCAATCATCCATTCATCTACCCACCCACCCAGCTTCCCACCACCCATCCACCCATCCAGCCATTCATCCAGCCAGCCAACCAGCCGGCATGCCCTCTGCCTATGGTGTCAGGCCAGGGGCTGGGCAGACCAGAAAGGAATGCAACAGAGCCTCTTTCCCCAGGGAGCCCCCAGCCATCCCAACAGAGCAGGCATGGACATGGCCAACTACCCTGGGACAGAGCAGGGTGAGTATGGCCAGGAGGCATCCAAGCACCAGCACCTACTCTTCCCAAAGAGACATGCGTGAAGGCAACCAGTTGTCCAGGGGATGATTCAGGCAGCCTCTATGCTCACCATTCAGAGTGTCTGAGCAGAAGGACCCTTGGAGGACATCTAGGATGAGGCCCCCATTGGAGACAAGAAAAGTGGCATGCTGAGTGAAGAGAGGTGTGATTGGAGGTCAGGGGTAGGATAAGCTCATTGATAAGCTAGTCAGGGCACAGTGCCTAAGGGCAGGCGGGGGACGGAATGGCGCAGCTAACAAGCTGGAGCATAGAGAACCCTCCAGGTGTGGGCAGGAGGCGGTCACCCCCATTGCTGTCACCTGCATTCTATCACCATCTCCCTCTGCCCTGCATGACTTGTAGGGGTCACCTCAGACCTGCTCATCTGCATCTCTTCCTTGCCCTCCATGAGACCCCTCTCTCTGACCAATTGCCTGGCACTCAATAGATGAGTTCACAATCTCCATTATATCACCATTGCCTACATTTCTTTCCCTTGTTTTTCTTGCTAAAAGACAGTTTTTAAAAATGAGTCCCTGAGCTCAGCCTTTTCCAGCCTCGTTAATTTCGTGCCCCACCTCATTTGTTCAGGGGACCTACTTTCCCTCGCCGGCTGCCACCTTCCTCCCGCCAGCTATATTGGGATCTCTGCTCCGTCCTCGGTAACCTTGGGTGCCGCTCAGAGTTCTGCGGGTTTTCCTCTGCCAAGGAACTCTGGACTCGAAGGAACTGCAGAGGTCATTTGTTCACACCCAGCCCCTCCTTATACCAAAAGCTGGAATCCCTTTCCTTGCACCCCTGCCCAAGGTTATCTGGTCTCAGTTGCATTCCTCCAAGGACAGGCTTCTCACTATCCATGAAACAGCCTGTGCCACACTGCAGGGCAGTTTCAACTGGGCCCAAGTTCTGCCAGAAAGGTGGAACTGACCTGGGACTCCTTGTTGTTCCCATGCCGTAGTTCCCTCTGTGTCTTTTGTTTGAGTCAAGTTTCCCAGATAATACCACCAGCCCATAAGAGTAGGGATCATGTTACACATTTCTTGGGTGTCCCTGGGACCTCATGTTCTTTGGGTACCTTAGATATGGAAGACTCGTGACAAAGCACCATGCTTTGCTTGCATTACTGCCAGTGAGAGGGCTCTCTCACCTATCCCCGTACCTCCAGCAGCCATGGGGGTCAACGATGACCTAGAAACTTCTTCCTCATTTGAGCTGAGAGTTGCCTGTTGTCCCTCCCCATCTCTGGAGCTAGCTCTGTCTCCAGGAGTCACCCAGGGCACGTAGAACTCTTCTTTCCAGGGACAGAACATCAGACATTTAAGAACTGTCACCGTGTTCCCTCCAAGTCCAACTCCAGAATTCTCTGTCATCCTGCCCCTGGCCTGGATTTTGTGGCCCAGTGCCACCCACTCCTCTCCAGAGACACATGGCAGTTTATTCATGTCTGTCCAAGGGTGAAGTCCCTCAGGCCATGGTGTGAGCAGAGTAGGACAGATGTCACCTGTCAATGCAGCGTGACCTTGCATGAGAGTTGTGGTAGCAGCTGCTCACACTGTTGGCTCACGTGTCACCCCCCCCTTGCCTCCCCCAGGAGAGCCAGGCTAAGCAGGCCCACCTGTCATTCATCTCAGGTGTACAAACCATACAGGGGTAGGGCCCTTCTCACCCATGACCCCTCAAAGGAGCCTCAGCCTGCCGTCCCCACACCTCATTTTCCGCTCACTCCTCACCCCTGTAATTGTGTCATGCCCACACATGCCATAGAAGCTGCCTGACCAGGCTCGCATTTGTCATCCTGGGCCCCTTTACAGAAGATGATGTTGCCAGCCACCCCTCTTTGCTTTGGGGATGCACAGCCTATTTCAATCTTCCTTTAACTCCCAAATGACTCTTGGCTTAGTCGGTGGCCCTGAATCCCATTCCACTCCTTCCGTGCGGACCTCCCACTGATGGTACCCTCAACCCACCCCTTCTCACCCTGCATTTACTCTGACTCATGTCATGGTTACAGATGGCCTCTAGGCAGGCCATTCTCCAATCTACATTTCTGGCAACCCCTGAGCCATGAATAGAACTATCACCACTCCTTGAAACCCTGTCTCTCCTTCAAGGTCAAGCCCTGACTGCCCTCTTCCAGGAAGCCTTGCACAATGTCCCCATGTACGGCCAGGTCACTCAGAGGACCTGCCATGCCTATGTGCAACCAGCTGTAATGGTCCTGCCCACACCCTCTAGATGGTGCTGATTGGACCAGGATGGACACGTGACCCTCTAGGCAGCCTGGGGCAGATTATATGGCCTGGTACCAAGGACTCTGCCCAGTGGGGTGGAGACCATCAGACAGGCCTCTTTGGGATTTGGATTGAGGACACAGGCAGAACTAGGGCAAGAGTCCCGAACAAGGAGGCTGAGCAGGGAAGCAGAGGGAGAGGCAGACCGGGGAGATGGTGAAGGGGAGGAAGACGGACGGACCTGAGCTGTGGGCCTGGCTCACCTCACTTCCCTCCCAGTGAACCCCTGTATCTTATGACCCCTTGGATGAACCTCTGGCCTTCATAAATAAAAGTTCTGGTGCTTCAGCAAGAAGAAAACTCTTCTTCCTACAGGCGTCTATGAAACCTTTTTGTGTCATGGCCCTGTGGGGTCCTAAGCGCCTCGGGGTGGCTTCCTCTCTCTATGACCCAGACTCTCTGTGGGGGAAGAGAACTGAGGAGACAGGCCACCCAAGAAGACTAGACAGGGACATTGGGGCACCGTGCAGACAGGGATTCTCGGGGGGGGGGGGCAGGCCCCTCAGGATCACGTGGGCTGTCCCAGCACACACCCAAGCACAACACAGGAGGACGGGCCAGCTGTGGTCCTGTCACGGCGGGGGGGTGAGGCTGCAGATACCTGTGGGGGTGTGGGCAAACGCTGAGAGGCGTGACTCGGCCAGACCCCGTTGTTGACAAAGGGGGAAACCAAGGCCAGGGAGGGTGGCTGAGGCCAAGGGTGGACAGGGCCAGGCAAGGCAGGCACAAAGCCGCTCCGGATGGAGGCTCGCTGTGTCTGGTGCATCTCATGGCCTCTCTGGGGAGATCTGGTTTCTTCCTGCTTTCCGCATGACCTTGGGCCAATCACCTCCACTCTCTCCACCTCATTTCCTCCTGCATTTTAAAGAGGCGAAAGTTCCATGTCAGGGATGGGGAGCCACTGCCCAGAAGCAGGCCAGACAGGAGGAGCAAGACAGGTGACCTTCCAGGGCCAGAGCCCCCTAGTACGCTTACAGGACTCCATCAGAGGAGACAGTCTGCCTGGGGCCTGGGTCAGAAGTATCCGCTCAGGGGGCCGGCCGAGTGGCACGGTGGTTAAGCGCTGGCTTGGGAATCCAGCGGCCCCGGTTCAGTCCCACATATGAGGGCCAGTGACACTGCCCTCAAAAAAAAACTATCCGCTCATGGCTCCTCACCTACAGCACCGGTCCCAACTGACCCACCTCCCCCACCTGCTGTTCCCCAAAGTCTCTGAGTCATGCCAGTGCTCCAGTGCAAGTTTCTAGAAGTAGAGGTGTATGTATGTGTGTGTGTGAGGAAGGCACGGGGAGGTGTGAAGGTGCATGCCATGTTTGAGGGTGTGTGTGTGTGTGTGTGTGTGTGCGCGCGCGTGTGCACGCTCGGGTGCAGGGGTCATGAGGAAATATGTATATTACTCAGGGTGTATATGAAAAAGAGCAAGACTGGAAGCCCACCCCTTGGTAAGCTGAGCAAGAACTTGCCCTGTGTTAGGGCTTTCATGTGAAGAATCAGCCCCTACCTTTGTCTCAGATGTCAGAGCCATAGGTCTGAGTCACACAGCAAATGGCAGGAAGGGAGGGCGTGCGAAGGCCCCAAGGCTCAGAGAGGGGCTGTGGTCTGCCCAAGGATAGCGCTAAGGCCGACCTGAGCTGCCTGGCTCCTGAGCTGGACGCTGCCCCTTCCTTAGGCCATCTGCCCATCATCCCAGCCCCCGCTCTGCTGAGTGACAGGCAGCCCCTGGGGCTGAAAACCAACAGTAGTGAGCTTTGGGACCCCAGCCCAGCCCCTCTGAGGACAGATGCCCATGCTTCAAAGGGGTACAGGGGCTTCCGCACTCTGTCTGCCCTTTCACTGGGAGGAGCAGCCTTGAGCAGGAGGAGGCTCCCACACACCCCACTCCTCAGCACTCCCCATCCCCCCTGCTAAAGAGTAGGGTAAGCTGGGGCAGGAAGAAGCAGGTGGGGTGACAATGCGCAGCCAGGCCTGGCTGGGGCAGCCTGGTAGACAGCTGGGGCAGGCACACGCAGGAAACTGAGGGAGGGCTGTCCCCTGGTCCCTCTGCCTACCTACCCAAGAAAGAGGGAGGGAAAGAGCACTGTGGCCCTCCCCCCTGCCGCCCCCCACCCTACCCCCACCCCGCCCCCATACACAGTAAGAACAAGGTAATGATTTGGCCTTGTGCCAGAGAGAAGAAAGCAGGTTTGATGCTCCTCTTTAGAGGGTGACAGAAAACTACAGGTGCTGCTTCTCCAGTCATCCATTGCGCTCATGTTCCCATTTTACAGAAAGGGAAAGAGAGGCCCAGAGAAGGGAAGCAAGTGAGAAGGGCCTCTAGCTGGCCTGGCCTGGCCTGTCGTCATGGAGAGTTCCTAGCCCAGGGGGCTCTGTGTCTGCTTCTTCCAGCTAGGCAGGCTACATTTCCAGGGAGTGGGGCTGTCAGAGCCCGTCTGCCAGCCTTGGAGCTCATTGTGAGGACCAGAGCCATATTAGCTTGGGAGGGATGCATTCCCACAAGACACTCTTTAGGAGGGTGGCCACCTTGTCCCAGTTTGCCCAAGACTTCCCTAGCCCTCAAACTGACACGCGCACATCCTGGGAAACCCCTTGTCTGGGGCAAACCAGGACAGCTGGTCACCTTACTCTAACCCCCTGGCAGACCCTCCCAGTGGCCTCCATGTATGCCAGGGTCAGGCTGGAACCAAAGAGGGTGAGGAAGAGTCTTAGAGGCCAACCAGCTTCCCTGTCTCCCTGCTCAGCTCATTCTTCCTAGCCTCTGCTTGAATGCCCCCAGCTCCCAGGAGCTCACCACCACATGTTAGGCAGCTGGTTTTGCTATGGAGCACCTCTAAGTGCTAGAAAGTTCTTATAGCAGGCTGACACCTGCTTCCTGTGGCTTCTTCCCCTCCTCTTTCCCTGCCTTTGTCCCACCCCCTCAGAGTCTCCAGGACATATGTGCCTCCTCTTTCTGCTAGGCCACTGTTCTTCTGACACTTGGAGGCTGAGATCACACCCCCTGGGCCATCTTGGGCATGTCTTCTCCAACGAGTGATTTTGAGGCCCCCTCTTTGTCCAGCCTTGATGTGCTGGTGACAGACAGAGAATAGACATCAGGGTCCATGTCGCAGCCCACTACCCCCTGCTGTCCTCACACCCCCTCTCTGCTCCACACCCTCCAAGGGCTCCCAGTTACAGCCAGCCTCTCTGTCTGCAAGTGCCCTCGGGCCACAGCTACCTCCTCCTGCAATCTCACACATTAATTGAACGCCTACTGTGTGCTGCGCCTGTCCTGGACTCTGGGATACAGCACTGCACCAGACAAGTACCATCCCTGACTTCACGGGGCTGCCAGTCTCCTGCTCATACAACACAGTGTCACAAACTGCATCTTTGGAGATAATGTCACAGACTGCACGTCTGGAGGCTGTGAGGCCCTCACAATGTCTCTGGGCTCACTGTCCCCCTGAGCCAGGTAAAGGGGAAAGAGTGGTCTCCAGGGAAGGGAGTAGAGTGGGGGCTTGGAGGCAGGGTGGGTGAGGAGAGCGCCTTAAATGCAACGGGAACCTGTGGGGTGCAGCAGGACCGGGTTTGTAGGAAAGCACTCACTCTGACCACTGTAGGGAATAAAGACAACATTGGGAGGCAGGGATAAAGGCAGGGACAGTGGGGACAACTGCTGTCATCCAGAGAGATCGCAGTGGCTCAGAGCAAGGTCGTAGCAGAAGTCACAGAGAGAAGTCCAAACTCTAGATGTACTTAGGAGGTAAAGCCTGTGGGATTTGGCAGTGGATTAAACATGGGGAGAGAGGAACAGGGGGTGCACAGGTGGGCCCCCTGCCCCCGTCTGCTGCTCCACACACTCAGCTGCCATCCCTTGATACTGAGCAGACTTCTGTGCCTATCACAATGCACCCAGGGGGCTGAACAAGCCTCCCTGCCCCCACTGTACCCGGGTCACAGGTGACTGGAAGCCAGACATGTGGGGGTGGCACCCCAGATGGTGCTGCAGTCTCCTGAACTCACGGCAACTGGGCCACAGCCCTCAGAAATCCTCAGTGGCTCTCAGCTCCAGGCTACCCAGCAGGGTCACAGCAGACCCCTCACCAGACCCACCCAAATCCACTGCATCAGATCCCTGAGAGTCAGGGCGGGCAGAGCTTGTGTTCAGAGCTCCCTCGTTTGTCCCGATGCTCAGAGGGGGTTGAGAGCCATTGCTCTAATCCAACCCTCTTGTAGTAAGAGCCAGCAACTGAGGAAAACTGGGGCCCAGAACGGGAGAGTAATTTGTCTCAGGTCACACTGCATGTCTGCAGCAAAACCAGGACAGAGACAGAGGTTTCTGCCCCTGCGATGCCCCCAGCCCTCCGAGGCTCCAGGTACGGGTGGGGTGGGCACACAGCTCCTGGAACAGGGGCCGTGGCTGTCCACTCCGGACCTCACCTGCCAGTCTGCCGTACTCCTGCCTGAGCCCTAGAGAGAAGCAGCCCTCCCCCTCTTGTCCCCATCCTGGTCTCCTCCTCGCCGTAAACCTGCCTTGTAAAAGCCTATGAAAGGCCTGGCTGTCAGCCACAAAAACCTTCTTGGGCCTCCTCTCTAGTCACACGTGGCTCCTGGAGAAAGCAGGAGGGAGGCAAGATGCTGGTATTCAGCTGCTCCGTAAATCTATAGAAATGTGTGTTTTTTTTATCACTTCCCGACATTCCTCTGTAAAAGCCACTCAGCTGCGTTTACAAATTATAGAATTCACGGGACCTGGCTAATGGCCTGGGTAAATCCGGCAGAAGCAGGTGGGGGCCCTCCCGGTTCAGCTCCTGTCTGGCTGTGCGACCTTTGGCGGCCAACTCACGGTGCTTCAGCCTTCCGCCTCCCTGTGTATAAATGGGAATGCAGGTGGCTGTGAGGGTTAATAAGATCACAGGTGTATACACCCAGCTCAAGGCCTGGCTCAGTAAAGGATGGTTGCAATGACATGTATTGGAGTCTCTTTGGGGCCAAGGGTTGGGAAGGGCAATGGCTGCAGAACCCAAGGCCTGGGTTTCCCAACCCCCAACTTGCACCTCCCTGCCAGGCAGGCCATCCTGTACCTCGGGGCACCTCTGAAGGGGATGCTCTGGAAACAACAAGGCTTACGCACCCGTGGTGACAGTCATCCTCTTCCTCCTCCCCCTCCTCCCCACTCCTGCTCCCTCCTCCTCCTCTTTCCCCCCTCTTCCCCTCCTACCCCTCCTCTTTCTCATCCTCCTCCTCCCCCCTCCTCCCCCTCCTCCTTCCTCCCTCTTCTCCCTCTGCTCCCCCTCCTCCCCCTCATCCCCCTCCTCCCCTCCCCCTCCTCCTCCCCCTCCATCTTCTCCCTCTGCTCCCCCTGCTCCCCCTCCTCCCCCTCCTTCTTCCCCCTACTCCTTCCCCTCCCTCCTTTCCCTCCTCTCCCCCTCCTCCCCTCCTCTTTCCTCCCTCTTCTCCCTCTGCTCCCCCTCCTCCCCCTCATCCCCCTCCTCCCCTCCCCTTCCTCCTCTCCCTCCTCCTCCCCCTCCTCCTTCCTCCCTCTTCCCCTCCTCCCCTGCTCCCCCTCCTCCCCCTCCTTCTTCCCCCTACTCCTTCCCCCTTCCCCTCCTCCTCCTCCTCCCTTTCCCCTTCTTCTTCCTCTTCTTCTCACACAGCAAGCTTTAGATCCTCTTCCCACGTAGAATCCTTGAACCTTCCGACATGAAGACCATTCTGGCCCTTAGGAGCTCATCTGTTAGAAGTTGAAGACCTCCATGAATTGATTGATTGAAGTTCCCTAGATCCTGGATTAGGAAGGATTCTGATTCTCCTTCCAGGTGATTAGTGATGTCTGCCATTGGCCTTGGAGAGTGTGGGGTGACCCCAAGTTATGGCCTCAGGCTTTGCCATTCTTTCAAACTCTGACCCCCTCATCCTATAGATGAGGAAGCTGATATGCAAAAAGGGGAAGGCTTTAAATGGGGGAGTTTAAAAAAGGGGGACCTGATATTTCTTAAGCACCCACTGTGTGCTACCTGCGAGCCATTATGTCCGTTCATGGACGCTCTCAACAACCCCAGCCATTTGACACAAGCTCTGAGGTTAGAGCAGTCACCCAGCAAGCTGGCAGCATCGTGGCTTCCAGAAGCCATTGCCCTGGGTTCTAGGGTCTCAAAGAGCATAGGACACCCAAAGACTGGATCCTTGGAGCAGAGGGGACCGGAGGTGCAGGCGCAGATGGGCTGATGCTGTAGGAGGCTGCAAGGACCTCACAGAGAGGAGAAGAATCATTGTAGGCTGGACGCCTCCTCGGGCAGGAGTTTCTTCTTTATCACTTGAGAACCAAACAGAGCGAATTACTAATAGTCCTGGAAAGGCCAATCTTCCTCTGACTTGAGTAATGCCGGGAACTTTTCAGAGAGCTTTCACATCTATGACAGTGTTCGAGTGGCTGGGAGGCCCTGGAATGGTGGACAATGGCAGCTCAGCCTGTCCCATTCCATAAAGGAGGGAAGTAAGGCTGAGGGAGGTGACCTGACTGAGGTCACACATCCTGCTCCCTGACTCCTGGCCTAGCACAGGGTGCCAGAGGCCTCGGCCTCGGGGGTGGGGAAATGGGACCAAAAACTGTCGGGGACATTTCCACATGCTTCTTAGCTTATTTTAGGGAGGAAGGGAGAGATTGGGCCTCCTCCATTCACTCTCCTCCTCATCGTCTCCTTTTACCCAGATCCACTCCGTGCTGGCGTCGCCCCAGGGGTTTACACACACTATCTCACTTCACCCTCACAAGAGCTATGGCAGGGAGCTCTCAATAGCCCATATACAGATGAGGAAACAGAGGCTCAGAGCAGCTGAGGTTTCACAGCCAAGTGACTCCTTCAGCTTGCTCTTCCAGCTCCAAGAGTTTGCTGCCTTTGCTTTCCTGCCCAGGTCAGGGATGCTGTGCCCAATGTTGGTACAGAAACCCCCACAGGACAGAGAAAGTCACCACTCAGCCTCCCCAGCTGACCATGGGGGAGAGAATCAAAGCACTTCCCTCCTGGAATCACTAAGTTAAAGAGGGGTCACAGATATGAAACTGAGCCGAACACAAATAAGCAGCTTTGTTGTTTTGTCACCCTTGCTGCTGCTGCTTCTCCTATGGGATGTCACACAGGGTGACAAATAGGGTCTTGAGAACCTCCACCACAGGGGCTGAGGATGTGGGTGGGGACTCAAGGGCTCAGAGGAGGCAGGAAGATGAAGGACTGTTGAGATTTCACATTTTCCTCCAGGATTTTGTGGGGGTGGAACCTGTGAGGGGTGGCTCCAGGTTGGGACCAGACTGAGGATGGATTCCAAGCATCTCAGGGCAACCCCAGGAGCTCTGCCTTAAAGCCTGGTTCCAGCCCAGCCCCAGAACCGCGCCCCCCCCCACACACACACACAAGGTTGTTGCAGGGTTCAGAAGCAATGTACACATGACACTTTCCACAGAAGGCATGCCCAGTGCTCGATAAGCAGGAGCTCTTAGTGTAAAGAAAGACCTTTGCCCTCTCGGACATCACAAGTTAATTGCCTCTCCATGGTTGGCTCTCACCCCCAATTCCTGGATGAACCACAGGTCAGCCCACAGCCTCTGAAACTCAATCACTGTCTAGTAAAGTCCAGAGGCTTTTCGTACACGCACGCGCGCGCGCGCGCACACACACACACACACACACACACACACACTACTAGGAGCAGATGTTACCGAAAATCAGGATGACCTGGATTTGAAAAATTCTGCGTGTATTTCTGGGTTTTGTTTCAGAAAATGAAGTCATCGCGTGTGACACAAATCAATACAAATATAAATAATATCTGCTGGCCTGGCCAGCCTGTGGCGCAAAGGAAGTCACAGTGGTGTCAGCCCCCAGATAGCACCCACTCACCACCTCACCTGCAGAGCCATGGCTCCCCGCCCCCCACCCTCCCACCCCCAGGAAGATCTGGGAAGCCAGGGGACAGAACCTGTCTCTCCCATATGCTCGTGCCCAGTCCACTCTTGTGGCCCCGTGAGAAAGGAGTCGGGGTGAAAGTTCCGGTCCCTTCCCGGGGCCAATCTGG
Organism: Aselliscus stoliczkanus; assembly: GCA_033961575.1. NCBI lineage: Eukaryota > Metazoa > Chordata > Mammalia > Chiroptera > Hipposideridae > Aselliscus > Aselliscus stoliczkanus. Next base: position 135,978,900 of record CM066729.1, read on the forward strand.
CTGCTTCTCTGCTCTGGCAGACACAGAGGGCTGGAGGATGCTTCTCTCCCCTGGCCGGGGCCATGCTAGGTGACCAAAGATCTGAAGCAGGGTCTCTTGGGAGCTTCACATCTCCAAAGTTCCTTCACTGTGGCCTACCATCCTTGTCTGAGCTCGATTTTTCCTTTGGCAAACGTTCGTTGAATGACTGCTCTATGCCAGGCAGAGAAGCCCAGCCGTAGCCTGAAGCTACAGTCCTGACCTGTGGACTGACAGCTCCAAAGGCCAGTCTATCCCACCAAGTCACTGCCCAAATCAAGCCCAGTTGTGGTCAGGGCTCCAGAGTCGTGCACCATGCTGGAAGGGTGTGAATAGAGACCTGGCCTCATGGGGCAATGTGGTATAAGCTGAAACAGGTGGATGACTGGTGGTGATGTAGGGGTGGAGGGTGGTAGAAACAGCTGTGCAAAGGCCCAGAGGCAGAAGAGAATAAGACACATTCAAGACAAGGAAGGAAAGTCATGTGCTGGGATGCAGAGTCATCCGCAGGTCCCACGCTAGGGGACAGGGACCAAATCTCACCCCAGGCTCCCAGCTCCCATGATCCCTTTACCCTACCTCTGTTCCCCACACCATATATGGAATTCCTTCTTCACATACTCACTCCTCTTGCAGATCAGCTCGTGCAAATAGGTGCCTGGGACTGCTCCTGGCCTCACCATCCCACTGTGCAGTGCAATTCTGAGGCCCAGTTTAGACTCACCTGGGACCTCCCCATGAGGCTTCCCTGACGACATTCCCTGCCTGCCCCCCATGTTCACACAGCAGCCACAATCAGAGGGAGACTGCTGGCCCTGTCAAGCACCTATGACTCAAAGCAACATTGCACAAACACAGTAACATTTTCAAAGCCATGGACGCTTGTGGTGTGACGAGCAACTTACAGACCTTGGCAGTGAGCACAGGATTATGGTGGAAATAGTCAAGTCAAGAGCTGAATCACAGCACCTCCTATTTCACCCCAAAAAGAGATGAGACAGGAGCTTGAGGCTTAGGGTTTAAAGCTTAGGAGCCAGAGCAGGGCGCGTTATGCTCCAGGCCCAAGCTCCCTGCAGCCTGACCTGAATCCCCACTGCCGCCTCCCCCAGGCAGGCCACCCTCCTCTCTCCATGTCCCTACTTGTTCTTGCCCCCATTAGAGGCTGAACTGGGGACTTCATTAATCCTCAAGGGCCTGGGGACCTGGACTGACACCACCCTGCCCCCTAGGAATCTGGCCCTGGGGAGATTCACAGTGAACAATTCAAAGCCACTATCTCCAATAAGCGATCCCACCTCCCATTGAAAGAGGCCTTGCTTCTCTAATTTGAAGCACAGATAGAGAAATACAGAGGGAGAGAGAAGGGCAGAGGCAGAGATAAAGGGAGAGGGAGAAATAAAAGTGGTGTCATTGCTCACTACTTTTCCGTGTCCCTACAAGTCATCTCACCTGTCTTACTCTGCCTGGCATCCAGAACAACAGAGAGTAACCCAGAGTAGGGGCCAATGAACACTCGAAAATGAAGGAAGGAAAAAAATATCATAAAGCAAAGGAAGAATAACAGAAAAACCAAGTAGTCATCCTAGAAAGGAGCTGAGTGCCTCTCTCTCAATCTCTCTCTCTCTCTCTCTCTCTCTCTCTCTCTCTCTCAATCTCTCTCTCTCTCTCTCTCCCTCCTTTTGTATTTGTACATTTTTGGTGAGAGTGGAGGGAGGAGATGTGACAGGCATGGTCTTGCTAATCCAGGATATCAGGTGACTCTGGTGAAAGGGGAAACCTGAAGCTGGGTTCCTTCTCACCCACGCCCCACCTATCCAGGCTACTCCAGCCCCAGCGACTCTAGCCAAAGCTCCGCCCAGCCAGGCACTGTGCTCAATGCATGGAGACTCGCTCCTCCTCCAGCCCAGGCAGCGGAGGGCCCTGAGTGGTGAGTGGCGAGGAGGCCAGAGCAGCTCTGTGGCTCCGCATGGCCCATGTGCAGAGAAAACAAAGCATCCACATGGGCGTGTATGACTTATGGCTTTAATCTCCCTGATAGAAGGCCCTTAAAGATTATTTCAGGGATGAAAAAAAAAATAATCCTGGGTAATGAATCACGGCCTTAAAAAGCTGATAAGCAGCAAGGAAGCTGGTGGGGCCTGAGTTCCTGATTTAATTAAAGTCTTTCAGATAACTCCCTGAAACAAAATCCATTGTAGCCATCAAGGTGATAAAAAGACTGCAGGTTCCTTTAAAAAGAACTCACCTGCCTCATGAATCTTCTACCTGGCGAGGAAGGCCAATGAGGCCATGTCTTCGGGCCCTGGGCTGTATCAGGTTGCACCACTGCAGATAGCCCAGTCTAGGACCTGCTGAGGACCCCTGAGAGACAGAAGGTGCCTCATAGAGACAAAGAGCTAGAGCCGACCAGAGCCTGGAGGACACAGGGCAATACGCTCAGGCAGGGAGTAGGACACTGCGGGTCCTTGGGTCACTCACTGCCGCTCTCTGGGACTCAGTGTCTATGCCTAGCACCCAGGGAGCTCGAGATGAGTCCAGCTGGTCTCCAGGAGGCACCGCTGAGCTGGCCTTCTGCATCCTGAGCCCCATGTTCCCCGAGGAGGTGAGGAAAGACAGGTGATGTCTCCACATGAAAGGCCCTCTCCTCGGGACCCTGCCCGCAGTGCTGGTCTCCCTCAGCCTTTGTTTCTCTCTTCCCCTTCCCTGCCCTTCCTGCTCCCACTCATGCAGACAACTGCCTGCTAAAGGTGCAGTTGCCCACACTCGGGGACACTGAGCCACCCTGGCTCTCTGGGCACCCCTGGTCCAGCAAGGGGTGTATGTGTCAACCAGAATGGACCATGGTGTGCACAGCCCTCAGAGCAGAAAGGGCTGTGGATTCCTGCCTCTGCTACCAGGCTCTGCAAAGGCTCCAGAGAGAAGCCAGGTGAGCTGGACCTGGAAGAATAGAAATAGAGCCCATGAGAATGTGAGGGCTGTGACTGGTGGTCTCTACAACCTCAGAGCCTAGCCAGTCCTCAGGGAGTGATTCGGACAGGTGGGTGGATGGACGGACGGACAAGCATCCAGGGGAGGTGCCTGAGCTGGAGCTGGGTCCGCCCTCCCCCTGACAGCCTGGCCCAGCACGCTGCGCTCAATGCAGATGTGTCAGGGGCTGGTCTTGTCCCCCATGGGGGCCAGCACTACAGCGTCAGGGTTGCCAGGTCAATTCGAATTTCACACTAATGATGAATAAGTTTTAGCATAATTAGATCCCAAATATTATATCCTTTGCTACATCTGGCAGCCCTACACAGGGTGTCCCCTGTACCCCATGCCCGGCGCAGAGCTGCCCAAGAACAGAGGTCCCCACAGAGGCAGTGTGTACAGTGAAAACATTCATGGCCGCCCTTCTGGGCTCTGAGGCCCCTGTCTGGACTGGAGCTGTTGGGTGGATAAGGAGAAGATTCCACCCAGAAGCTGCAGGTTGTGATAAGGCAGCACTGAGCCTGGCCCCGCTGCGGGAAATTCGCGAGCCCTGCCTGGGGCTATGGGAAGGGCTGCTTGGGGATGGCTGCCACCTAGTGGCCAGTGTCAGAATTGCGGCACCCAGTGGCACGGAGGGAAGATGGAGCAGGTCAGTGCCCCCACAAAACAGTCTCTGTATGCAAGGTTAGGATTCTTACCCACTTGACAGGACAGAAAACTGAAACCAAAGATCATCCCAAAACTTAAATCCATGTCTAGACCCCAGTATGGACGTAGCCTGGTCCCCACCTTCAGGCCTCTCTCTCTCCTAGTCATAGCCAGCCACTAAGTGGGCCCCTAAGGCCCGCCCTGTCTGTCTTTTGCTCACCAACCTTCGTGGCTCCTTATTGCCCTGGGATGAAGCAACCCCTCTCTGTGCTGACATTCAGAGCCCTCTACAATACAGCCCAAGCTTCATTTGGAAACTTCTACAGCCTTCCTGTTTGCCTCCTTTCCACCAGGCCCCTCAAGTTCCTGCCCTTGATCTGCCCTGAGGCTGCCCCCCATCTCCTTGTACCCCGGACTCCTAAAGTCAGTGGGCCTGGGGAGCAGGCCTCAAACGTCTTCTTTGTCCACACTCACGTCCTTGATAAACTCATCTGTTTTCACACCTTTAAATCCCTTCTATCCACCACGGACCCCAAATTGTATCCCTCAGGCCCAAGTCTCCCCCCTGAACTCCAAATGCACACTTTCCACAGTCCACCAGATACCTTTGGAGGCTCAAACCAAAAATGGGCAGAACTGAGACGCCGGGCCACCCTCCAAAACCTGCTCCCCCCACACACACACACACATTCCCATCTCAATGGCATCTCCATCTCTCCAGTTGTTCAAGCCAAAAATCTCCTCTTCACACACCCCACATCAAATCCACCAGCAAAGCTTCTCAGTGCTGCCTTCAAATAACAGCCTGAAATCTCACCACCGATTCTCCCCAGCCCCGCCGCTCTCCCCAGCCCAAAAGAGGCCAGCCACTCATGTTCACCATGCAAGGGCGCCCAGCCCACTGCCACCTCATTTGGACCATTACCCAGGCCTCCTGGCTGGGCTCCCTGCTTCCACTCTAGTCATCCTCTGCAGTCTCATCTCATTCATTCATTCATTCATTCATTCATTCATTGACTGGCCCCTACTATTCGTGCAGCTTCCCATGGCAGGGGAGGGGACTGTGTGTGGAGGCAGATATTGAACAGCCAACGAGACACAGCTCATTATTTCACTGGAATCAAGATTGCCGCTACACAGCAGAAGCGGAGGAAGTCACAAAAGCAAACAGCAGGTAGAACCAACACGGTCTGAGGAGCAGAAAAGGCTGCCCTGAGGAAGGGTATTTAATCAGCACTCTCAGAGATGTGTCTGCGTTATCTGGATGAAGAGGGGGTGAGGATGGGAGAGGTGGAGGGAAAAGACTCAGGGAGAGGGAAGCAATGGAAGCAGCCTGAGGGGGAGGAGTGGCCCAGAAGTGGGGGTGCAGTGGGAGCTAAGACTTGAGGGTCAGGCAGGGACAGACCCGTACATCCTCGCACCCCTAGGAGGTGGTCGGGTTTTATCTGAGCCCCGCAGGAGACCCTCCTCTGAGTGTAGAAGGGAGTCTGCCAGGCCCATCCTCCAGGACCCTAGATCCTTCCATCCATCCCTAATTCTGGCCAGACAGAGCACTGAGAGGTGTGGGAGACACCAGAAACAGAAACACAAGGTCAGGCTGGTGACTTTGGTGCAAAACTCCTGAAGCCCACCCATAAACCCAAGGAGGTGTCACCCCCTCCTGTACACTTGGTGGGTGTAGCCCCAGCCAGCCCAGACAACACAAGAGAAGGGCCCTAGCTCTGGCCTTGATGGCAGCACTGGCATTCCCACAGGCAAGGGTGGATCGAAGAGCCTCAGCTGTCCTGCTGGCCGGAAGTGGGCCCATCTCTCATGTGGACAAAAGTATTCCCAGGCCCACCCATCTCAAGAAGTGGTCTGGGGTTGCCACAAGGGCACCCAGAGAGTGAGGGAGCAGTTTTCAGCGTTGCCTGGGGTGTCCTGGGGGTTTTCAGGGAATCAGGGAAGATTCCTGGAGGAGGGGATGGGAGAAAGTCTTGCACTAGAGAGGATGACAGGAGCAACATTTGGCCTGGTTTAGGAGGACAAGGACTGCACTTACCTGGCGTGCTCAGCCCCCACCATCAGGAGGGGCTTGGGAACTCGGTATTAAAGGACAGAGCGAGTCAGGTTTGACTGTTGGGGGTGGAGTGAGGTAGAAAGGACAGATGTGGCCAGGTGGGGAAGGGGTCTGGGGAGTGTCCCTAATTGAGGGGTGGGTAGGACTTTGAGGTCAGCACTGGCCATCTCAGTGGGTTGGGTTAGTGATGCCACGGCCGCTGCACCCATCCATCCCCATGTGGCTGCTCCCACAAAGCACAGTTTGGAGGGAACACTCTCCCCAGCAGGCCCAGCAGATCCCCAAGAAATCAGGCCCTCAGTCTAGGCAGCGGGGAGGTTCCTAGGGGTCAGGAACAGTGAGGGATACAGTAGCTCTTGCCTCAGTGCCCCCTGGGGAGCAGCAGATGATAGAGCAAGGGCAGAAGGAGGGCTCTTGGGTGGGGATTCTGAGAGGTGACATCGAGTCTGGGAAGCACTGGCATCAGAGCTGGGGCCCAAGGCTTCCATTCTGGCTCTTCACCTCTCAGTGCCTCGGTTGCCTTATCTGCCAACTGGGTAGATGATCCTCCATCCCCCAAACACATGGGTGGCTGGGGGGGGGATGTTGGCAGACACGGGGCTGTGCACAAATGCCAGGTGTCCTTGAGGGATGAGCTGGTGAGGCTGGGTGTGGAGCCACATCTCACACAAGCTCCCCACCTTCCCTCTGCAGGAAGACTCAGGAAGGGCAGGGAGCCCTCCCACCTCCTGGCCTCTCCCCCAGAACCCACAGTGACCCCATGGTCCCTCTCCTGCCCATCCCAGCCCTGCCTGACCCAGGCGAGAGCTGGTTGTGTCCTCCTCCTCCCCATGAGCCCAGGAGGAGCCCGGCTCTGCACCTACAGAGACCATCTGAGGTGCTTGCTCCTGATGGAACTCCAAGTTGTCTGGCAGCTTCTGGTTGTTCTCATTAATCAGAAGGAAACTGAGGGCCTCTTTCCTACCACTGAGGAACTAGGAGAGCACTAAGACCAGAGCTTGACCCCAAGGGAGGGACAGGGAGCTCCCCAGGTCTTTCAGATTAGCCTAGAACAGATGCCTAGTGCAGTCCAGAATCTACAGGTTACCTCAGAACAGGTAGCTTAGTTCAGGCTAGCCTAGAACTAGCTCACAGATGAGCTCAGACACACCCATTAATCCAGAACACACACATTAGCCAAGGTTAGCCCAGAGACACAAGGTATCCTAGAATACTTGGGTGAGTTTGGCATACCTGTTAGCTCGGGATAACCCGGAACACACAGGTTAGGCCAGGTGAGTCCATAAGACATAGGTTTGTTTACTTGGTACACCCAAGATAGATTGAAACAAATAGATTGGTCCAAAACAATAATCTTTCGACTTTTTTAAAGCAGTAGAACCCTCCTTCCAATAAAATCCCCCCAAGAACCCAACACGTAAAACAGATAAGGTTGAGCTGCTGTGGTTGAAGGGGGCGGGGCCCAGGCAGTGGTGTGCTGGTAAAGATGCAACACTCAGGGTCCAGGGAAAGGCTCTGCTTTGTGGCATTTGCCGGTTTCCATGGCGTAAATACTCCCACCGGGCAGATTTCAGGCTATCAGCCTCCAGTCATTGAACCTGGAGTTGGAAAGAGATGTGAATAATTGACTCAATGAGCCACGGACACCAGCTCAGCACCAGAGCTGCCCACTCAGCCTTTTGGGTGCTTCTGGGGACATCCCGGGACTCAGGTTCTCCATGCTGGAAGTCCAGGTCCGAGACACAGAGTTCAGCCTGAGCGTGGGGGGTTAACTAGGCAGCTTCAGGCTTCTGAAACCTGAAGGAATCCCTGAAAAATGCTTCCCGACCTCTGGCAAGCATGGGACAAGTGGGAAGTGAAGTCTGTGGGGAGATCCGGCTTCAAGAATTTTCCACATGGCTTTGACCAAGTCCTTTTTTTCTGCCCTATGGGTCTGTCTCCCCATCTGTACAAGGAGAGACCTGAGGGCTCTAAGGAGCCTGATGTCGCCTCTGGAAGTCAGCTCCCTGTCGTCACTTCCCACTTCCAGCCCCTACCCAGGCCTGGCACCCCGCCCCCACCCCCAGCAAAGCCCCATCACTCTGCCTCAATCTTTTGCACACCTGTCCTCAGCCAACTGGCATCCAAGGGAGTGTTGGCGCTACAAGTCACACAGGGCTGTGTGTCGTCCTTTATCAGCACTGAGCCCTACTTGTCGCACTGGGGTCAGCCCTCCACAGGGTCCAGCCGGTTCAGTACAAGATGCCTGAAGGAGCAACAAGAGGGTGACTCCTCATAAGCAACTGAGAGCTTGGAAGAGCCCAATCTACATTTTCACTTTTTTTTTTTTTTAAAGATTTTATTGGGGAATTGGCGGAGGGGAACAGCATTGGGGAATTGGGGAAGGGGAACAGACAAGTTGCTGTCCTTTTGTTCTTCAGTCCAGCTGCGGAGGATGTTGCTTCACTGTTGGTATCGTCATTGCGCTCTTCCCGGATGAGGCAGATCGGTCGCTGGCCTCTGGATGTCGCTCACCGCGGCTATTGGCAGCTCATGCTTGGCTGCCAGCCGCTCACGCTGGCTGTGGGCCACTCACTGTAGCCTATGGCAGCCCGCTGCAGCAGGGGCTGCAGCCCACACCATCACCGGGGCTCGCACAGCCCAGCTCCAGGTGGAGCTGCTGTCAGCTGTAGAGGGCAGTGTCACTGGCCCTCATGTGGGATCCGAACCGGGGCCGCTGGCATCCCAAAACCAGCGCCCAACCAATGCGCCACTCGGCCAGCCCTACATTTTCACTTTTTAATGAAAATATTTAAATTATGAAATATTTTGAACATTGGACAGAAGTGGCTGCTTTGTGTATCTGCATTGTGCTCATCTGATATCTCATTTTCCCTTATAACACCTGGGGAGATGTGGGTGAAGAAAGATTTAGTGTCCCCATCTCACAGAAGAGGAAACTGAGACATAGAGGGTGACAGCACAGCATGCTGGAGGCAGGTCAGCCCCACTTGTTGAGCCCTCTGTCATCTGTGGAAGGTCCTATGCCAAAGGCTTTACATGAGCTCTCTAATCAAGCCCATGAAGGAGGCCTATTGTTCCAATTTTACAGATTTACAAACTGCTCCCAGAGCTGAGTGATCATGCGAGGACCCCCAGCTGTTACCCCACCCTGTTACTAATCATGGCACACCAGAGGTGGGTGACCATTTGGCAGGGAACACTTGGGACACCGCATGGGTGGAGCCACCTGGGCGGAAGTGCGCTGGGGGAATTGAAAATCTGTACCTTCTCGGAGCTGCCCAGGAGCCCTGGGTACATGCAGGTTTGGGAATGGGTGGGTTGGATGACAGTGGCAGTTAACTGTGAACCTGGGTGTGGGGCAGAGGGACCTTGGAAGGTGCCGAGCCCTGTTCCAGGCCCTCACTCACCCCACAATGGTCCTCTGAGGGGAGGGCTGTTACCCCAATGTACAGATGAGGAGACAGATGCTTACAGCCGTCAGCCAGGGAATGGGAAAGGCCCCAGGGTGCAGACCTAAGCCCAGCCTGTCAACTACCCTGGGTCCTGGGCCCAATTCTGAGAGTCCCAGAGAATGAGAGAGGGAAGAGAAAGAAGCCGTAGGGAGCTGAGAGGGGGAGAGAAGATGTGGTGGGGGTGGGGCGGGGAGAGGCGGGGAGGCAGGTGGTGCTGAGGTGGGAGACAGCAGATGTTTGCCAGCAGCTGTGAACTCACAAGATAGATGCTGCTGACAAGCTTGTGGGGCGGGTCCCTGCCCTCCTGCGCCAGAGCGGTGCCGCCTGGGTCCAGGCAGCTAGGGATATAAAGTGGGGAGGGTCAGCTGAAGGCCAGGCTGGATTGTCCCAGACAGACCCCCACTCAGACTGTGACCTTGGGCCTCAGTGTTCTCATCTGGGCAATGGGCCTCAAGGACCCTGCCAGCTCGGTCGGGCACTGCCCCACCAAGGTATGTCCCCTGCACCCAGCCTCTCTGCAGTGTTCCACCCTCCTCGCCCAGCTCCCTGGCTCCCTGTGGAAAGTGTGGCTAACTCCAGCTCAGCACCAACACGGGAATCCAATTTTCTCTCCAAAAGATGAGGCCTAAGACTGCCTGTGGCAACTCTGTCCCCTGAGGTCCTCTTCATTGCCCTGGAGGCAAACCTTGTTCTTTTTCTTTTACCTTTGTTTTCTTTTCTTTTCTTTTCTTAAGCTCTGGGGAGGAGGGAGGTAGGGAGGAAGCCAGAGGGAATCCATCAGCACCATTGTCACCTCTCCTAGAACTGGCTGGGCTCAAACCAAGCTTTGCCACTTCAGAGATGTGTGACCTGAGGTAGGTCACTCCACTTCTCTGAGTTGCTCTTTTCTAAGGTGAAGATGAGGTTGCCCTCTTTGCAGAGCTGATGTGAGGACTGGCTGACCTAGAGGGGTGAGAATTCCCCCAGCCCAGTGTCTAGCGCTCCATAGCATAAGAGCTTCTCCCCCAGGCAGGAGAGGAACCAACAACCAGCCCTGGTACTAGAAGGGAACTTAGTGCTGACTCCAACCCTTACTTACATGCAGAGAGACCAGAGAGGACAGCTGGGAGGCAGGCCACACAGCCCTTATGGCCAGGATGGCACGTAGCCCAAATCCCTATCTCCCAGGACAGGGCTCCCCAGTCTTCGAGGGGCCAGGGAGTGTGCAGAGGTTGCCCAAAGTCACCCCTGACTCTTCTGCAGACACAGCGAATGCCAGCTCTGTGATGGCATCTGGAGATGCCAGGCAAGAGTGGGCACGGAGAGTACGCTGCAGGCCTTCGGAACTGCGGCTCTGTTCTTAAGGACAAAAGGACAACCTTCCCTGAGCATCGTGGGGGGTGGGGGGACCTGCAGGAGGAGGTGTCGCTGAGGTGGGATCCAGGCTAGTAGGGCCAGGTCTCCCTGTGCCCACTGTCCATTGAAGCCCCTTCTCCCTGGCAGAGGCTCTGGGCTGAATTAAGCTGTCACTACCATTTTCAATGTCCCTTCTGATAGAGTCCAAGAGGCACAGAGGGTTGAAGGTCACAGGAACCACAGGTCCCTGAAACAGGCTGCCCCTGATGTCAGCAGCCTCCTGGGTCTTTAATGCCAGCCAGATGCCCTTTGAATGCCCGGCCCAGCCCATACCCAGCTCACACCAAGGAGGGGGCACTATTTACAGCCCAGGCTTGATTAAATCAATAAACCACCAATGCAAATCTGGCTGAGGGCCAGCTCTTTACGGTGCTGCATGCAGAGGGGACTGAATTAACAGCTGCAGTAGGAGAACAAGAGGAGAGAAGAAGAGACAGAGGAGAAGGAGAGAGAAGCAGAAAGCCAACCTGACAAGGGGCTCAGAAGCAGGCTGAGTGTCCCGACCTCCAAGCCCCCTCTCTAGACCACACCATGACCTGTGTCTGCAGCACCCCCTGTTGTCCTGTTCCCATCTTCAGGCTCTCCTTCCCCCTACCTGCTTATGGGGCTTCAGGAAATGTTTTACTATCAGTCATTTACACCATAGTGAGAACTTGAAGCTGGACAAGACTCCAGTGCCCTGATCCCATTTCATTTTGGAAAGGAGGTGGCTGAGGCTCAGAGGGCCAAGTGCCCCAGAGCCAAGATGAAAACTTCCAAGCCCTGGCCCCATCGGCCTGGAACTCCTCCTGCAGGTACCCAGGCCAGTTCCATGGCCTTCATGCTGCACAGCCTCCCCCGCCTTGGTCTTGCTTTCCTTCCTCTCTCACAGGGTGGGTGGGAAGTCAAAATGTCTGATTTGGTAGAAAAGAAAGGCATGTATTAGCCATGCTGGCCAGGGAAAGCCACCAGAATCGGGGTCCTTCAGGGTCCCTTTCTTCAGTGTCTTTGGGCCCAGACGGGCCCAGACAAACAGCCAGCTCACCCTCTGTTCCGCATTCCTTGAGAGACCTTGCTGTGAGGAAGCCTGTCCACTGGGGAGGCTGTGTGGCCTGAGGCCAGCTCCTGGCCCTTTCTGTGGCCTCTGGATCACATAGGGCTCCGAATGGATAATCTGTAAGTGGCTTTCTAGCTTAGATACTCTCTGCATCAGGGTCTATAAGGAGAGACCTGACTCTTTGACAAGCCTGGGGCCAGGCCTGAGCTGAGACATCCTATGTTCAGAGCCAGAGACATTCCAGCCCCCACCAACCTGCTGGGTAAGCCCCAGGGTCCAGCCATGAACCCTGAGTTCCCTCCATTTTCCCATCTGTAAAATGGGGATAATGACAGGTATGGATCCCACATGTGGGAGGATGGTGCATTAATGAATGCTCTCAGACCTCGAAGGAGAAAGACGGGAGCCTCTGTGGGGGCCAGAGGACATCGGGAGGCAGCCTACAGGTGCTTGATGCCAGGCTGGATGCTGGCCCTGCCCCTCTGATGTAAGAAATGCCCTTCAGCAACACAGCCACCTCTAGCCCCCTGTAGAGACCTTCCCAAGACTCACTCCCTCGGGACCTTGAGGAAATGCTTCCCCACTTTGGGACCCTCAGCTCCCCAATCCATAAATGATTCTGAAGCCCTATGATCCAGGCTCCCAACTCCAGGGAAAGTGACAGCATTTTACTCGCTGCCCCTCCATCTGACTAGGCTTTGTCGAGTCTTCACACCTGCCCAGTGCTGTGAGGAACTCAGAGGAAGCTTGGGCGTCAGGAGGCTATGTCTCCCCTGAGCAGACAGCGGGTAGAGAAATTAGAGAAGTTCAGAATCAACTCATGTAAAGATGTTAAGATAAATGGCCACAAAGCCCAGATGCCTCAGCAGGGAAAGCAAACATAAGGCGCTGCCATCTTCCTTTTCCTGACCCTGACAGACATCACTAATCAATCATGCAAGTCTTTCCAGCTGAGCTGCATGCAGCCACCCTGGTTCTTCTGTCACTGTGCTGTAGGTGTCCCCCAGCCTTATCTCTGGACTTAGCAAGCAAAATGGGGCTCTTCTGCCCAGAGGTCTCAGAGTCATGGCTGGGCCAGCCACAGGAGGCTTCCTGGAGGCAGAAATCTTCACCTTGGCCTTAAAAGAAGAAACTGGGTAGTTGAAGAGAAAGGAGTGGGTGTTTCAGGCAGGAGCAGTGTGAGTAGAGATCTGCAGAGAAAAACCAACACAGCATATTTAAGGACAGTGGGGTCAGTGGCCAGAGGGGAGAGCTGTGTAGGGGAGGAGAGGGAGGCAGAGTGGGAGGTGGGAGGCGGGCCCAAAGCCAGGGGTAAGCCCACCCTTCTCCCCCATCTGGTTGACTGGACCTATAGCCCCATCTCCTTCTGCATTCGCTCCACAGCATGGGAAGGCCCTGGAGTGGCCTGGGGTGAGCAAGGTCATATCCATTAACCTCCTGGGTGACAAGAAAATTTGCAACCTTGTTCTATCCATTCTGAGTTGCAGGGTAGGTGCCTGGGATGCATAAATCATCTCTATCAGCCCAGCTTCGTGGGTGATTTAGAGCCATGTCCAGCCCAGTCCAGCCACTTGCCCAGGGGCAGCCCATGCCACACGGAGAGATGTCTTCCATCACTGCACAACAGGGACCAAGAGAAGATGAGCCAACTCAGACACTGCTTCTTGCCCAGGCTTCCAGAGCTCCAGGATGCGGGAGGCACACAGGTCACGAACAGGCACACATTCTAACCCCTTTCTGTGCCCTGTCCCCTCCCTGGAAGGCGATTCTCCACTCACACTTTCCTTCAGAGCTTACATTAGCTTTCACCTTTACCGGGGAGCCCACCAGGATTTACCTTCCAAGACCCAACCAGCTGCCCAGCATGGCAGGAGACCTATTTACAGTTCCAACCTAATGATAACCTGCTGAGGGTCTCAGGCAAGCCACCTCTCTACCCAGGCCTTGGTTTCTCTATTCGTCACCGAGGGAGCTGGACAAGAGAGTCTATGGGTCTTCAGCAATAAGAATTCTCCCATTATTTCCAGATGCAGGAGTCCAGCTGCCTGCCTGGCCTAGGGCCACGGGGTGATCTGGTATCCGTCCATCTTATCCTGCTGCCCTCTGAGCCTAGGGCAGCCTGAGGGTGGTCTGAGGCCCAGAATCTCAGACCAACACAACTGGAGGAGCCCTCAAAGACCATATGGTCCAAACCTCGCCTTTCTCAAATGGGTAGTGAAGGCCCAGAGAGGGCAATGACTTGCCCCAGGCTGCTGCACAGCAAGTTACCCACAGCAGAACTCATACCTAGTTCGGTTTTGCTTGGTGGTGAGGCTCATGGGTACAAAGGCTGTACTTACTGTTCCATCCCTGCCACTCACTTACCCCCGATTGTGGGTAATGCAGAAGAAATGGCCCCCATCTGCCAAGGTTCTCCTGCCAAGGGTCTCCAATTAAGACAAGACGAAGAGATTCTAGTGGGAAATGGGAGCTAGAGAGAGTGCCTTCCACTCTAAATCTCCCTGCCAGCTCCCTGCTGCCTGTCATTCCATGATAAGTGATTCAGGTTTAAAACTGCTCTCTTTAGAGGAAGTTACAAGTTAATTTCCTAGCATCTCTGTATGAATGAATTTGACAGAAGTCCTTCTCTGGGGAAGTAGGGGCCTGAAATCAAATAAGGGATTCAAAGAGAAACACTCTTACTTCTTTTCAGGATGCAGAGAAAACTTTCTAGAATTCTCTCCTCACAGGCAACCCTGTGGCCTCATATGCTGGCTTACAGCTTACCCCAGCACACGTGTCTACACACACACACACACACACACACACACACACACACACACCACGGCCAAGGCCAGAGTGAATGTGTCAGCCTGGCAAAGACGTAGCATCAGAGCAGACTTTCTCAGGGTGGGGAGCTGCCTGACCCTGCAGGCATCTAAACAGAAGCAGTGAAACGATGAGGCGACATCCCAGAGAGACTCAGACATTTGCTCACTGACCCTCCTACTACTTCATTAGCCCAAGGCCTGTTGACCTGAATGCAAGTTCTAAAACGTCCCTGCCCTGTCCCCTCGGCCCTGCCACCAGAGCTCCAACATTCAGAGATGTTCTCTGAATGCCAGAGGAGACGGGCACCAGCAGGGGTGGTCCCTCTCAGGAGCTGGCAGCCCCGCTTGTCATGAAGATCAAGGGTCCTCAGAGCCCCCATCGATGGGACCACAGCCCACTCCCTGCCTGCTGACCCTGAGCTGCAGAACCTCTTTATCATCACTCATGAAGGTCACAAGTGGACTTGGCCTTTGACCAAGGAGATGACAGTCCCAAAGGCCGTCACTCAAAAGGAAGTCTCCCCACGTGCCCTGCAGAGGCACTCAAGGCAGGACACAGGGGAGCTGGCCTATCTCTCTTTCTCTCTCTCTCTCAATCTCTCTCTCTCCCATCCCCTACCCCCATTTCCTAAATTTGCTGTCTACTTCTCTAAACTCTCTGAATTTGCCTCTTTTTGTCTTTGCTTCATTCTCTTTGTGTTTGTCTGATCTCCTCTCCTCCCGTCTCTATCCCTCTTTGTCTCTCTACCTTCTTTCCCTTGTGCCCCCTACTGCTTCCCCCATCTTCTCTGCACCCCTGCCTCCCAGCCCTGCAGAGCTTCTCACTGGGAAGTGAGTGCTGAATTGGTGTTTCTGAGCTCAGTTGTGAGCTGACAAGAACTATTGCTGTCTCCCCACGGAGACCGCCCAGGCAGCCTCCTCCCACTATTTCTCCACATTTCAGCACCTGCGTTTCAAACCCTTCCCAGCTGCTCAGCCCTGAGCCAGGCTCTCAGGCAAGGAGAGGAGGCGAGGGGAGAGCCAGCTCAGATGGTCAGTGAGATCCGCCGAGCCATGTACTGTCCCAGGCACTTTTCATATATCCCGAGTCATCCTCCAATATCTGAGGTAGGTTTCAAATCTTCTCATGTTACATGCAAGGAAACTGAGGCACAGGGAGACTACCAAAACCCATGGGCTTTCTTATCTCCATTTCACAGAGCCCAGAAAGCTGGGCGACAACCTAGGCTAGCAGTGCAGTCAGTGTTGGGAGCTCCCACCCTCAAAGTACCTATGGACTAGTTATGAGGTAGGAGATGCTCACCCAGAATGCTGCCGTGGGCCACCCCACAAAGGCGAGGACTAAAGGAGGTCAGGATGCAGGCTCGCTGGAGTGGGGTCAGGGAAGCCTTTGCAGAGATGGCTGCCCACCAGCAAGAGGAGGGGCCTCCCCAGGCACAGGGAAGGGAGTAAGTCAAGGTTGAGGTGGGCCTAGGAGAATGAGGAGGGTCAGCAGGGCTCATGGGCCTTGGAGCCAGAGCTCTTTGATTTGGTTTGAGGCCCCAGCCAGGTGAAAAGAATCCAGAACAGGCCATCACAAAGCCATAGTCTTGGCCTAGCCTGTTTCAGAGTTACTGTGTGGCTTCAGGCAAGTTGCTTAACCTCTCTGGGCCTCTCTGTAAATTTAAATGGTAGAGCCAGATAATCTCCAAAGGCCCTCCTGCCCTGACATCCTGTCAATCCCACAAAGGACCAAAAAGTTCAGGGCGGTGAGGATCTAGGTAAACCAAAGGGGAGCTTTGGCCAGCAGGGATTCCAGGCAGGGGCCCAGATGAGCATACATTTGCCATCAGAGAACCTGAGTCAGGCCTGGGTGAGTACGGGCACTCAGGCTTTCCAAGAACTTCTCCTAGAACCTCCCAAATTCCAAACTTGGGGGTGCTGCTGAGGGCGGTTCCATCCACCTCTGGGCAGCATCTCCTACCAGACACACACCTGCCAGTGCTCTCTGAGTGGTGCTGGAGCCCCTTGGGTCTTGGTCCTCTAAGAAATACCTCTGAAGGATGAAGGGGAGAGAAAAATACACATGTTGGTAGCAAAAAAAGGTGGAAGGATGCTGGGCCGACACCCCAGAGCTGCCTACTTCACGGGCTTACCCCAGTGTCAATGGGGCACCCACAAAGGCTTGTCTGGAAAGAAGGGAGTAGACCCAGAAGAGTTCCAAGTCTCGGACACCAAGAAAAGATCAGATTTCCAGAGAAAAGAGTGGTCACTGTGGCCACAGGGGGTCCGCTGGATGAGCCACCAGTGGTCAAGAATGACGACTTCCAGGCCGGCCGAGTGGCGCGGTGGTTAA
This sequence comes from Aselliscus stoliczkanus, assembly GCA_033961575.1. Taxonomy (NCBI): domain Eukaryota; kingdom Metazoa; phylum Chordata; class Mammalia; order Chiroptera; family Hipposideridae; genus Aselliscus; species Aselliscus stoliczkanus. The sequence continues at coordinate 135,995,623 of CM066729.1, forward strand.
GCGCTGGCTTGGGAAGCCAGTGGCCCCGGTTCGTGTCCCACATATGAGGGCCAGTGACACTGCCCTCTGGAAAAAAAAAAAAAAAGAATGACGACTGCTATGGAGTGAAACCATTCCGGACAGGGATAATGGGGGTGGGGTACCTAGGAGAGGGCAGCAATGAGAGAGGGAGATGGGGACAAGGACAGAGAGCCGGAAGCAGGAAGAAGATGAGAGGAGCAGGGGAGGAAAGAAGGTGGGCTAGGGGAGCTGCAGGGTGGGCAGGACAGACTATTCATCCCCCAGAGGAGGGCCGGCAGAAATAGATGAGACAAAGGAGAAACCACCACCAGCGCCCTTCCTCCCCTCCCCCAACACCAAAGTTAAAAATAGGTTGTGTGGCGAAAGGGAGACAGAATGAGAGCAGTCGTTTAAAGGGAGGGCGGTAAAGGAGCTGGGGGCTAGGAGGAAAGTCCCTGCAGGCCTCAGCGAGGATGAGGACAGCAGGGACAGCACAGAGGCAGCTGCATCTGTCCCCACTGAGACAGTAACCCCAGGCTAAGGACCATCTCAAACCAGACCGGCGTCTGGGAGGCCTTCTGCAAAGTAACCCCCACCCCTGTGGTGCTCGGCTGACTCACAGCCTGGGGTCTGGGCCCCGGACCCGGACCCGGCAGGGTGGGAAGTACAATGCCACTGCACAGCTGAGGAAACGGAGGCTCAGAGTCCTGACACGCCTGCTGATGATGCTTGGGCACCACACCAAGGGAATTTGACCACAGAGAGGATGCCGTGGGATTCCCCAGGCTCAGAATTAAAGACACAGGGGCACACTGAGTGCCCTCCATGTGCCAGCACCCAGCCTCAAGGAGGGCAGGAGGAAAGGCTGGGTGGGCAAGTCAAAGGTGACCTGGTCACACATCCCATGATGCTGTGCCACCTTCCTGCACGGGCAGCGCTGGGAGGGAAACCGAGGCCCAGAGAGGGCAAGCTATCTGCCCACCTGCTCACAACAGCAGCAGAAGTAGGTGCTGAGAACCGGGAAAGCTTTCTGTTCCCAGCCACAGCCCCACCCCAAACCGGCTGGGTGGCCAGGTAGACCCCCGCCTTCTCAGAGCTTCAATTCTCTCATCACCCCATGTCCTTCCTGCCTACCTCCTGGGCACGCCCATGGAGGAACTAATTAGTGGTTGGTTTGCAGAGGCAAAGCCCCATATTAACACACATGGAGGGTTATTAGCCCTCAGAGCCCGAGAGGAAGACCAGCTAGGAGCAGCCCCGTGCTGACGGGGCTGGTTTCCCTGCCCAGCTTTGGGGCATCATTACTTTTGTTAGCAGACAGCGTGATTATTGGATGTTGTTAATAATCTCTTACGTTTATAGACGGCCTTTCTTCCAAGGATCTTAAAGCTTTCCCATTTAGTTTCCCCTTATTGCAAGAGGTCAATACCACAGCATGGAGAAGCATTTATCTCCATGGTTTTATGATGCACAGAGAGGTTAGGCCACTTGCCCAGGGCCACACAGCAAATCAGCCACAGATTTGGAGTCAGTAGTTACAGTTTCCTGGGGCCCAGGAAGGACCCACACACGTTCTGGACACAAACTGATTCTCTTGGCCTCTCTCTGGCCGTCTCAAAACAGGCCCACTCCTTACACTTGTCCAGTGTTTTCATTCAGATTTAACCCCATTTGATCAAGACGGGACTGATTGAATTATTACCATTGTGCAGGTGAGGACATGGAGTCTCAGAGAAGTAAAGTGACTTACTCAAGATCACAAAGTAATGGGCAGGGAGAGAACTCAAATCCAGGTCTCTGGACTCCCCCTCTAGTGCTCCAACCAGGGCAGCTGCTGCCATCCACCCCAAGCTGAGCTGTGGAGGTTCTAGGAGAAGCAATGAGGTGGGTCTAGTACCTTCAGGGGGAGGATGGCCCTGTCCTTCCTGCAGGGGCCAGGGCAGGGGACTAAGCCCGGAGCAGCTGGGGCAGCTGTCTCCCTCCCTTGGCCCAGGAGTGGTACTGAAGGAGGGTGAGGAGAAGCAGGTGACCTAGACTGAGAGGATTTCCTCGGTGACTGAGTGTCAGGGCAGATGGCTCCCCTCCTGTACCTCCATTTCCACAAATGCCATATGAGAATGGGACTGGGATAGGTAAGCCCTAAGGTTCCCTCTGGTTCTGCGGTTGCTGAGGTCTCTAAGAGCTTGAGGTCTGCCTGCAGGGTCCAGCCCACCAGCGCCCCTCCAGGACCTTTGGGTAAGGGTTGGGGGTGGGGGCAGCCCTGCCCAGTGCTCGCATGTCGAGGTGGCCTACTGCAGAGGGAAGGACCCAGTGGTAAGGCAGCAGACCAGGGCCCTGGCCCACTGTGCCACAGCTGGCGGTGACCTTGGGCAAGTCCCTCACCCTTTGATCATCTGTCTCCTCATCTATCAAATAAAGGACTATCCTAATGTCCTACCCTAACGTCCCTTTGGCCCAAGGGAGGCTACAACCAAAGCTCGTGGAGGAGCAGCCCTCACAGCTCGAGCTGGTTTGGGTGGACAGGAGCCTGATTCAGACATCAATACACATTGATCCCCAGCCTCCCCAGGTCACTGGACTACAGAGAGACACCAATTAGCCTGTGTTCATTTTCCTTCACAGCTACTGGTCCCAGAGCTCCAGCCCAGGGTTCCTGGGGGTTGGGAGGCCCCCCTGGCGAGGGCTGGCTCCTCCCCGGCCTCAGCTCTAGACGGTGCTAGCAGCCAAAATCCCTGGTTAATGAGAACGGATGGGCTCGCCTGGGATGCAGGAGAGGCAGGGCAGGGCTGGGACTAGAGGGAACTGGTACATGGGCAGGGGCTGCAGGCGGAAGAGTGGTTAATTATTGAGAAAGATGAGGAGAGGAAAGATGCGGGAAGGGTGATCCCAAGGCCTCCTGAGAAACTGCCTCTGGGGTGCATAGGGTTGCAGCCCCAGAGGGCAGCAATATAGGACCTTCAGGTGGATGTGGCCTGACTGGAGAGAGAAGAGGAAGCAGATTTTATCTCAGCCAAGGAGTCCAGGTGCAATGGAGGAATAAAGGTAGCCGTGTTCCCCTTTATCTCCAGGCGCAGTACTTTAGAGTTTGCCAATGAGTTTGCAAAGAGGATCTCCCTGGAGACTCACGGCCACTCCATGAGGCAGGTACTGCTACCTCATTTTACAACTGGAGAACCTGGGGCCCAGGAAGTGCCCAAGACCTTCACCACATCACCCACACTGGGCCTGAGCTTGACTGTGGGCTCCATGGCTCCCAGCCCAGAAGCCCCCTCCCCCGTGCCTAGTTCCTGATCTGTAATTTGAACAAGCAGGAGGTCTGTGTGCCGCTGCCCCCAAGGGCAAACATTCCCCATGCCTGCTGCCTGGGAAGCGGGGTGCTCCACTGAGACACGAGCAGCACTGGCTAGCCCTCTATAACCACTCTGATTCCTCTTTCACACACTGGAGATCTGGTGGGGTAGGGGCAGGGAGGTGAAGGATGGGGGAAGTTCATTCATTTCCTAAGGCATATTACAAGATCAACCAAAAGAGACGATGTCAGCCCCAGCGTTGACTAAGTCAGCCCAGTCGCAGTTGGACTCTGAGCTCAGAATCCAACCAGAGAGGCTCACAGTGTGGTGCGCTCTGCCTCTACAGCAGGAGCCTAAGCATCGGGCACCCGCCTTGCTTGCTCCCCCATTCATACAGAGAACAGGGATGGCCACTCCTCTTGAGCCTGGAGGGTCTCTGCCTTGCACTGGGAGGGAGGCCTGGGCCTTGCTGGGTGCAGCCTGAGTTGGGAACCAAGCAAGAAAAGGTAGGGGAGACTTGATTGGAATTCTTGGTGTGGCTGGTAGATGTTAGGAAAGGGGACCCTGCACCCACCACCTCCACTGCCCCACTGGGCACCCATGAGATCTCCGCAGCAGCAAAGCAGAAGTCAGGAGAGCAGACACTACCCCTTACATCCCAGAGGCTCCCATGACACCCCGCACCTGAGTCCTCTCCATCCTGTGGCCGTGGGCTGCGAGGAGACAGTGGTAAGGGGCCAGGATTTTGGGAAGGCACAGGCCTGAGCTTGAACCCCAGCTCTGTGACTTGTAACTATGTCTCTCTAAGCAGCTCCACCTGGGGTCCATAGTCTCCTAACCTGTAAGCAGGGGCATGACAAAGCCTCCTTCACAGAACCTTTGTGAGAGTTAATTAAGGCTAGGTATGTCTCTCTGGCACTTGGTAAGCTTTGCTCCTCCTGCCTTCACAGCTTTGCCTTAGCCAAGTTCAAGGCCCGGTTGCTCTTCTCCCAAACCCTCATAAAATTCTCCTGGCAGATGCCCCTACTCCAGTTTCAGACTCCTCCATATCCTCCTCTGCCCTCTGCCAAGATGGCTTTCCTGGAATGCTAATCTGATCCCAGGCATTCCCTGCCTTCAGGGCCTCTCAGTCCAGGATATAGGATGAAATCAAAGAAGAACTGTTAGCTTTGTTCAGGTGTGGCCATGGTAATGCGATTGTGGTTTGTTTGTTTTTTTGAGTCCCTATCTTTTAGACATACGTCTTAAAATATTTATATAAGATCTGATATGTGACTTGCTCCAAATAACCTGAGGATGAGAGGAGGGGGTCAGGCTGAAACTGACACAAGCTTAGCAAATTGTTCACTGTCGAGCTAAATGGTGGGTCTGTGAGAGTCACTATATAGCTCCCCGCTTTGTGTGTGTGTGTGTGTGTGTGTGTGTGTGTGTGTGTGTGTGTGAAATCTTCTGTAATAAAAAGTTGTTAAAATGTGGAGGGAGAATGGGTGAAAAAAAACTGCAGAATCGGATCAATGTTGGTGGGCACACGGGGGTTCGTTATACTATAATATATACTTCGGTGTACATTTGAAAATTTTCACAATGAAAAGTTTCTTTGATTTCTTTTTTCTTTTTAAAGAATCTCTGTCTGGGGCCGGCCGAGTGGCGCATTGGTTAAGCGCTGGTTTTGGGATGCCAGCGGCCCCGGTTCGGATCCCACATGAGGGCCAGTGACACTGCCCTCTACAGCTAACAACAGCTCCACCTGGAGCTGGGCTGTGCGAGCCCCTGTGATGGTGTGGGCTGCAGCCCCTGCTGCAGTGGGCTGCCATAGGCTACAGTGAGTGGCCCGCAGCCAGCGTGAGCGGCTGGCAGCCAAGCGTGAGCTGCCAATAGCCGTGATGAGCGACATCCAGAGGCCAGCGACCGATCTGCCTCATCCGGGAAGAGCGCAATGATGATACCAACAGTGAAGCAACATCCTCCGCAACTAAACTGAAGAACAGAAAGACAGCAACTTGTCTGTTCCCCTTCCCCGATTCCCCAACGCTGTTCCCCTCTGCCAATTCCCCAATAAAATTTAAAAAAAAAAAAAGAATCTCTGTCTGTTTAAATTCTTTAAAAAGAAAAAGAATTTCTTTTTAAAGAACATCCTTGTTGCCCCAAGATGGAGCTCCTTGGGTTCTCCTCAAGGGGCACCCGGGGGGGCACTTTGTGAGCTGTGCCCACAGCCCACCCAGGGTCCCAGCAACCCTAGCCCTTATGCCTGACGCTGGAGGTCCGGGACTGCAGTGCAACCAGACACGCCAGTCAGTGTCACCTCCCAGAGCCCAGCACATAGTCTGAAGCTCAGGAAATATACACCGAGAATGACAAGGTCTCCCCTAACGCAGGACTTCATCGCGCAGTCCAAGTCCCAAAAACTGGGTATCATTTCCTGAGGCCGCTCTGCCCCCTGTTGGTGGAAAGATGCATTGCAGGGAAGGCTGGAAGCAAAACTGGACCCCCTTCTGGCACACCTCTGTCCAGCTCCACCGTATCCCCAGCCTCCCACCCTGGTCATTAAGCAGAGCTCTGAACTAAGCTCCACAGGGGAAGCTGGCCCCAGAAACATGCAGAGCCTGTCATCGTCAGCCCCTCCCTCCAGGCCCAGCTCTGACAAGGCTGCCATAGCAGCCCACCGAGGACTCGTCTTAGGAACAAGCCTTGTCCTCATTCAGGTCACTTGGCCTTTGCTCAGTCCCCTTCTCTGCCTGGAGTGCTCATACCCCCACACATACACCCTGTCTCTCTCTGGACAACTAGTGACTCTTCAAAGCATACACCAAACATCCCCTCCATGTGGCCAGCACTGTCATCAGAATATAGATTTACTCTGTGTCACACTATGACAGCCCAGCCACATGCCTCTGTGATAGTATTTGTCACCTGTATCGGTGGTGTAAAAATGATAATAATAATAATAATAAAAATAAACCGAGCCATTTAAAATGCAACCAGAGATGCCACCCCAAAGGAAATGCCTTCCATGTCTCAAACCTTTGGAAGTTAAAACAGAGCCACATAACTTTTGGACTGGGCCTACAGCAACATTGTGTCCCAAACAACTGTTCGCAAGAATAACAGGAAAGCAGATATTATGGCTACTTGACTGAGGACTATCAGACTGAAAATTAAAAACATCCTTTAGAATTAGCATCACTATGGTAGCTTATCTGCACCAGTAGAAATGCCTTCCTTCTATTAACGTAATTGTTCCCCATCCCTTTGGCATAAACACCCCTTGCCTTAGCCTCCTAATCCAAATGCTATTTGGGCTTCTGTCTGAATCAGTGATTCCCGAATAGCTATTCTTTTTTTATCTCAAATAAATGCTCGTTGCCTCTCACTTTGAAAGGCCTTTTATTTTTAGGTTAACAGTGGTGTGCCAGTCTCCTTCCCTAGACTAGATGGTCCTTGAGAGAAGGCACTGGGACTCGGTATGGAAGAGACTCATTAAGGACTGAACTTGTGTGTTTGGTTTCTTCCACTGTTGCCAAAAGCCCCTTCCTATCCTTGGGAAGGAAGGCTGACTCCTCAGAAAGGCAGAGATGGCAGTGTTTGCCCCTCTAAAGAAGAAACTAGGATTTTCTATTTCTGATATCCAGACCTCTGCTGTGCAATATGGTAGCCGCTAGTCGCACGTGGCCCTCAGACAGCTGTGTGTGTCTGACCTACCTAACCCATCATCTAGGACTTCTGTGCAGATGGCTGGAGCCGTCCTAGAATGCAGTGGGCTTAAGAGAGTGAGTGCCTTGTGACTAGAGGCAGTCAGCATACCTCAGGGGACACCTCACCCTGAAAACCAATGGCCACCTTCTAGTGTGCTCAGGACCCTTGAGTGGGTCCTAAGCTGTCTTCCAGGCCTGTCATTCAATAACATTTAGTTAGTAGCCATCTGAGCCAGGCACTGAGCTGAGCCCCAGGGATGGTGAAAGGTCAACTGTCCCCTGGGGGACAAAATCGCTGCCATCACCACCACCTTGATTGAGAGAACCACTGCTCCAGATCCTGGTTATAGGTGACCATGGTCCTTTTGGGAGAGGTGGGTGGGAAAGAGCCATTGTGTTGCGAGTGGAGGAAGGAAGCAGCAACCTGGGGTTGGGGGACATGGAAGGGGGCCAGAGGTGGGCAATTTCAGGGTTTCATCATTGGCTCTGGGGTCAAGGACCCTTGGAGAACTGCTGAGAGGGCTTAGGAGAGCAGCCTGGGTTGCCAGGGGTGGGGTGTGGGGTGGGTGGGAAGGTCTCTCCTTTGGGGCATCCTCAGAGAAGGCTGGTCGCTGGAGCAGAAGCATCAGCAGCTGAGCAAAAGCCTGGACCCAGCAGGGGCACCCTTAGCAGTAAACGCAAGGACAGCAGCCAGGAACACAAGCAGAACGCTTGGCTCCCTGAAATGGAAAGCCATCCTTTGGGACTGTGCAAGCCTCGGGGATTCATGGATGGCCTAGAGAGGTGGGGTGGAGGAGGAACCCCAGTATATATATTACCCTTCCAGCCACTTTGAGGGGAGGGCCTCTACCACAGACCAATTTAATTGGAGAATATTTTAAGCGACACTCCTTCATCCCAAAGGTGTGAAGAATTTATACCTGCAACTATCATCTCAATCTCTTTTCCTGCCCTCCTAGCACTTGGCATGTAGAAGTAAAACAAGTACAGACAAGGAAGCCCTTGACTATCATGCAATTGGGGAGAAAGTGCATGAAATTATGAACCTGTAGAAGTTTAGACTTGGACGGAATCTAAGGACCATCTGGTCAAAAGCTCAGCCCCAGGCAGCTGTCCCTACGCAGCTTTACCAGGGTTGGTGCGTTCAACTCCTGCCACCCAGGGGACATGGGGCTCTCTGCCCTTGGAGGGGCCCATCCCCTGTGGGACAGGCATGGCTGATTCAAAGTTCTTCTAATCCATGGAAAATATTAGAACTGAATAGAGAGTTCATCAGGGTGACTGGAGACAAAGTAGCATCAAAATTCACGCTTCTCCTATACATTCAGCAATAGCTGATTAGAAATGCGATGGGAAAACTATTCCATTCACAATGGCCAGCCTGGACTATAAAACACTCAAGAATCAACTTAATGAGAAATGTCCAGGTCCTATGTGAGGAACACAATAAAACTTTACTGAAGGACATAAAGAAGGCCTGAATAAATGGAGTGATATATCATGCTCCCGGCCAAGAAGACTCAATAATATGAAGGTGCCGATTCTTCCCAAATTAAATCTATAAATTCAATGCATTCCCAATCAGAATCCTAAAGAGATTTTTATAGAACTTGACAAGCTGATTTCAAAGCTCAGCTGAAAGAGTAAACAAGCAAGAATAGCCAAGAACATTTTGAAAAAGAAGAAAAATGAGATGAGACTTGACTTACCAGATATCAAAACACACTATAAAGCTAGAGTAATTAAACCAGGGTGGAGCTGACGGATCAAAAGGACAGAACAAAGAACCCAGAAAGCAAGCCATGGGGATTATGGGAATTTGGCATAATACAAAAGCATAATAGCACTCAAATCAGTGGGGGGAAAGATGGACTAGCCAAGGTGTTTTTTAAAATAGTAGGGGATGACTGTCTGTCTAGCTACCAAGTGTTGTTGTATCACATATGATGCCCAAAAGTAAATTCCAGAGCGATTAATAATCTGAACACTTTTCACCAACTGTCAAAGTATTAGAAGGCAATAGCCAGCAATCTTTGTGTCATCTTGGAGGGAGGAGGTCCTTTCTAAGCAAGACATGGAATCCGGAAACCACAAAGGAAAAGGCAGGCATATTTGACCACCTAAAAATGAAAACATTTCGCTAAGCTAAAAGGCAAATGCGATTCAAAGAGAATATTTACAATAGATGATAAATGAGGGGCTATGATCCTACAAATCAACAAGAAAAAGACCAGCTTGAATTAAGAAAAGTACAAGAAGGTAGTAGATGGGTTAGTGGGAGGGAAGCCAAGAACGTGTGTGTTAGTGAGCAGGCCCTCACTGAGGGCAGAATAGCTGGTCCCCCGAGGACCCCTGAATGGCTGTGTGGAAACTCTGGAATCACTCCACTAGTGGCAAGGAAGCAGAGATTTACCCCTTAAGCCCGGCCCCCACTTGTCGAGTGTGGATTAACTCCCACTCACTTGCACTCGGCCTGGAGCAGAGCTCATTCTATGGGCAGAGACAGTTCTCAGGCAGAGGGGTGCGTCAGTGGGCAGAGCAACCGTGCTGGTGGCCTTCAGGGTGGGGCTGGGGGTCAGGGAATTAAAAAACAGTATGAGATGATCGTTTATCCACTGGAAAAATAAAATAAGTGTTGTCGTTGTTGTAGTATATCTCGCATAATGCCCCCAAGTGAATTCCAGAGAAACCAATAATCTGAACACTTTTTACCAACTGTCCCAGTATTAGAAGGCAATAGAGACACGGAAACTCCCCCAAGCACTTAACATGGAACATCTCATCTCATCCTTACAAAAACCCTACAAGGCAACTATTATGATCCCCATTTTACAGTTGAGGAAACTGAGGCTCCAACAGGTTAAGTAACTGGTTCAAGGTCCCACAATTAGGCAAGTGGAGCAGCCAGGCCTCGGAGCAGCCAGGCCCCCAGTTCCTGTGGTCGCTTCTGTGTGGTGACCTGGGGAGGAGGTAGGCAGCCCAGCAGGGTGGGGACGGTGGTTATTTTAACCTTTCATGCCCGATCATCTTATCCCTGCTCTTTGCTGTTGTTTTTAACATTATTACTATGAGCGTGAGTTCTTTCTATAGTTTAGAAAAAGGTGTTTCCTTGCTTTTGTTTTGTTTTTTTGTTGTTGTTGTTGCTGTTTTTTTTACTTTTTAGATCCTTAGCGTAGGCTCTGGCTAAATAAATAAATAAATAAATAAAAAGTAAAAAATAGTGCCACATAAACATAAGTCTCAGAGTTATCACTGTTAGACAGTACTTCTTGAATACCATATATATTTTGTTCAGTAGCCATCTCACCCTCCAAAAAAAAAAAAAAAACAAAAAAACCCAGTACATAGATTTGGGAAACACTTGTTAAGAGGCTATTAAGTACAGGGCAGAGTGCCAGATGCCTGGGGGATTCAGGAGGTGCCATTTTTCATCCTGAAGGATCAAGGGAAATAAGGGAAATGAAGTGCTGAGGAAAGAGAACACGTAAGAGATGGTCAGGAGCTGGGTGGGATCTGCAGGGAAGGCTCCCCGGCCAGCAATAGGTTAGACCCCTCGTCTTTTGTCACTCCATCTTTCCCTATGTCATATCCCTCATGTTGGTTTGTTAGAGTCAATTGTTTGGGCATGTTTGGGGATCAGACTCAGAGCAAGTTGAGTTGGGGATGTACTTAATTTGGATTTGGAAGGATACATGAACGTGATTTTTAGTCACGTCCATGTTTAGGTTAGTTATTATATTACTAGCCATGGTGGTTATAGGAATGCCTTCCAGATATATTTCCACCTCCTGCTGGACTGAGTCACCCAGCATTGTGACATAAAGGTGCGGGGCCAGAAGAAGTTGTAAGTGGCATGAATGTGTCCCATGACCCCTGGCAGGGAAGCGTGTGGGTAATGGAGGAGAAACAAGCTCGATGTGTACAGAACCCACATCTACTCTGGAAAATTCTTCCAGTCATCAAATGTGTAATATTTGTAAGCAGACAATTTTATTTATTTTTTAAAAAATATCTTTTGCAAAGCTTTTGAGTGCGGCTTCTGTCACTTGGCGTAACGCTTTTGAAGCTCATCCACCATGCTGCATGGGTCAGCAGTTCGCTCCTTTAGGTTGCTGAGTAGTATTCCAGGGTCTGAACGGACCACTTTTGTTTATTCATTCATTCATTCATTCATCTGTTGATGGATATTTTGATTATTTCCAAACACAGCTGCCATCCACATTTGTATACAGGTGTTTGCGTGGACATGGTTTCGTTTGCCTTGGTGTGGGATTGCTGATTCCCAAGGTAAGCGCATGTTTAACTTCATAAGACATTGCCAAATTATTTTCCAAAGGGGCTGACCCATTTTGTTTTTCCACCAGCAAGCAATGTATGAGAGTTCCAGTGACCCCACATCCTCATCAGCATACGGTATTGTCAAGTGGCATTTTTTACAGTCCTTCCATACTCTTGCCCTTCTCTGTTGGTAGAAAGACAACTATCTTTGCAGCTGAGTGCAAGGTTGGAGGTGGTGGAGGGGGTGGGCTCTCCACTGTCCTGGAGGCTGGAACTTTCTCAGTGCTCCTGCCCATCCCCCTTGTGGCCCACTCCTCCCCAGAGGGAGCTGCCTCTAGTGGTATTGGTATAGGATCCCCAACCCGGAACCGGTTCCTGCACCTCCCTCAGGGCAGAGTGATTTTTTTTTTTTTTTTTTTTTTTTTTTTTGCTCTTACCGGAAATGAAGCCACAACAGGTCTTGATCTGGACCCTGAGGGTGACAGGATTTGTTGGCCCTTTCCTAGTGACTTAGGGCTTTTGCTCCTTTAAGACAAGGAGTGGAAGGCGGGGTTAGACACTTTTCCCACAGCAGCAGCCAAACCCCTCCTACTCCTTCTTGGCTGAGGGGATGTCCTTCCCAACTCTCGTCCTCCTCTCAGTCTTTTCTTCTGAGCACCCAGTGTAGGCCCATAAATAAAAGTTGTTGGTATGTGCAAACTCTCCCAGCCATTCCAGACTGACGTGCCAGCACACACCTGGCTTCCAGCAATTTGTTAACATTTTAGCTGATTTCTTCTCGCCCACTCTTAGGGAGAATGCTACAGGTGAGCCAGTCTGAACATCCTTTCTCTCTTGAAGGGTCCTCCCTCCCTTCAAATTCAGGCTACTTGGTCCCCCTGTGACCTCAGCACACTGGCAAACTGAAGAAAGGTGGTGATTTTGTAGTCTATCCAGGCTTTTCTCATTGTCAGTGTGGGAGCAACACTCTGCAGCTTTCTACATCCTGGACTGAAATCCTTCTTACTATGTTTTAAACCTGCTTTCCACCTTCTACCCACCGCCATTTGCAAGCTAATACTATGTTTTAGGTTGGTATTAACACTCCACTTCCAGGTACCAATTTTTGTGCAGGAATCTGTTTGTCCTATTATCTATTGCTGCATAACAAACCACCTCAAAATGTGGTAGTTTAAAATTAAAACGTGCTATTTCTCAGAGTTCCATGGGTAGCCTGGTCTCTGTTGGGCAATGTTCTCCAAGAAGCTCCACTCACTTGCCTGGCAGATAATTAGCAGAGACCATAAAGTGGGCACTGGGAGTCAAGATGCACTGAAGGGCCATCTCTAGAGACTAGCTGACACCCTGCCTAGCACTACAAAAAAAAGGGGACCTTTCACATTTAGATCTTAAATTTATCTAACTATAAATTTAACATGAAAAAAGTGGAGAATATTTTTGTGGCAGGGGTGGGAGGTACTTATCAAATAAATCTTTAACAGTACTAAATTACAAAGTAGACAATAAAATAAATCTTATTACACCAAAATATAAGATTTCTGCCAACAAAGGACATCACAGAAGAAGTTAGTATACAGATGGCTGAATGGAAGGAGATATTCGCAATATCTAAAACTGATAAGCAATTAATGTCTAGATATAAACTCCTGCAAATCAACTAAAAAAGAACACTGCAAATTTTTAAAAATTTGCAAAGGATATTAAAAAGCAACTTACAAACAGCAAGTCCCAAATGCTACAAAGCATATGGCAGTGCTCAGAATTATTAGTAATCAGCAAAATGCAAAGTAAAACAGTGAGCTATCATTTTATACCTATTAACTGGGCAAAAATTAACAGACTAGATAATGACAAGTGTGGGTATGTATGTGTGAGGAACATAGGAAAATAGGAACCCTCATGTCACGTCCTGCGTGGCAAGGGCAAGTGGGACACGAGAGGGGCGACGCAGATTAAGGAAAAACAAGAGACAGAAGAAAGATAAGAGTGAGACCAAGGGACTCAGCCAAGGACGACTGAGCCCAAGGGACTCAGCCAAGGAAGACTGAGCCCCGAATCGGGTCAGCGCATAGCTTTTATTGAGAATTTTCAAGGAAGCAAACTGTAACAAATTATTAACGGTGGTTTGTAGTTCTCAGGATTTACACAGTCTTTTACTCCCCTGAAAGTGCTCTTTCCAGGGTGCACTGTGACTTACTCTTCCGTTAAAGGATTACCTTGTCTTTATTATGATAATTGCTATGAAACCCAGACTCGGTTTCTGTAAGTCACCTAAAGAATGTTTACTAAAGTTATCTTGACTATCTAGAAATCATCCTAAATTCTAGCAGTTAAACACAATCATAAAACTCACAGTATACTTGAGCTATACCAAAAGACTAGGAGTGGTTGTGTTTAAGGTAAAAGCATCTAAAATCTGTTCGTTTGTAAATAACAATACCTAGCAACCAAAAGGGTTTCACACCTCTCTTATCCTACAGAGGGCTGCATCTGTTTCTCAGTCAAAGCTTCAGTATCTGTTGCTGCAACAAGGCACTGGGCAAAGGAATTCACACAAGGCTGATTAACAAATCCATGGTCAGCGGATGTCTTAGAGCTGCCTCTTACCCGGAACTCTCATGGCCTGAAGACTTAATCTTTCAGGAGACTATTCACAGTAGGGCCCTTAGGCAAATGCATCAGCTTCTCACAGGCCTGAGTTTTCTGGCCTGAGTTTGTCAGAGGTCTGTGCCTCAGTTTCCAAGGGGCTTGAGTCCCCAATATCTCAGTTCAGGGGTTCCCCACAGAACTACCGCCTGGCTTGGGTTGTCTCCCCTCTTTTAGGAGATCTTACCCGTCCTTGGCTGCGTAGTTAGCTCATTGGGGCACCACAAGAACATGTCACAAGTGTAGTGAATATATTGTCTCCTATAGAAGAAAAGGCACATGGATTCATAGAGGCAGGAGATATTACATGACCAACCATAAGGCAGCATCCCTAATATCCAGTGCTGAGCAGGGCAATGCGGCCTTGTCAGACACTGGGTTGCTATCAGCTTCCCACACCCTCACACCTCACACATTGCAAGTAAGATGAGGATTGGTGCAGCCATTCTAGGCATCATCTGGAACTGTTAGGGGATACATACCCATGAAGGAATTGCTGCATTTATAGGATATGCATGTATTATTACAGTTGTCTAAGAAACTTCCCACAGGCCAGAGAGCTAATGAGTTGAGATGTTCGCTGTAGCATCACTTCGTTGTCTTTCCGTGTGTGTGTGTGTGTGTGTGTGTGTGTGTGTGTGTGTGTGTGTGAGAGAGAGAGAGAGAGAGAGAGAGAGAGAGAGAGACACTCATGTGCTTGGGGTGGTGGTGGTGGTGGTAGTGATGGGGAGTTGGAAGCCACCGACTGTCCATCACTGGTAGAACAAAAATTCACAGTGGATTCTCACCATGAAATACTAAGCAGCAGTTAAAAGCTACAGGTTAAGGTTACATATAGCAACATGGGTGAATATTAATTGTCCACTAACTTCTGTGTTGAATGAGATATGGCATACAGTGCCATTTATAAAAAATAAAAATACATAGAGATGAAACAACAACACATTTTTGCAAGAACACATACACACACAAAAATACATATTAACACATGAGAAAGGTCACTACTGGAAGAAGAGGAATAAAAGTGGAGTGTATAGATAAAGGTTAATACAAAAAAATAGGTTTTTTAATGTTACAGGACTTATATTATCTGACTTTCAGCCTTGTAAAGGGACAGTAATCAAGACATCAAGATGGAAAAATAGATCAACAGAATAGAAAATCCACAAATAAGTCCATACATATAACAGTGCATTGATTTAATAGAGGTACAAGACCAATTCAGTGGAAAAATAATAATTTAATATTCATATGCAAAAAGTTAATTTGGATCCATAATAACTCAAAGCATGTAAAAAATTAACTAAAAATGGATCATACACCTAAATGTAAAACCAAAAACTATAAAATATAGGAGAAAACATAGGAAGAAAACAAAAAAAGAAATCATTGGTACCTTGGGTCAGGCAAAGATTTCTTAGTTACAACACCAAAATATCAACCCATAAAAGAAACATTTGATGAATTGAATTTCATCAAAATTAAGAAGGTTTGCTCTTTGAAAGACACTGAGAATGCAAAGAAATATTTGCAAATCATATATGTGATAAAGTGCTTGTATCCAAAATAAAGAACTTTAAAAAAAACAATAAGAGGGGGAAGATCCATGGTGGCAAAGTAGATAAACACTATGCCTGCTTCCTTCCATGAACAAATTAAAATTACAACTAAATATAGAAAAATCAACCTGGAGAACCATTTGAAGTCTGGCTAGACAGATTCATAACTAGGGATATAAAGAAGAAGCCACATCTAGACTGGTAGGAGGGGAAAGACAAGAAACGGGCTGGCCTCAAACCTCTGTGTGGCGGTTGAGCATCAGGAGGGATATCTTGGCTGTGGAGGTTCCCCCCAGAGGAGCAAGGACCCCAGGCCTACACAAGTCTCCCTAGCCCAGAGTACTGGTGCCAGGAAGAGGAATCCCCACAACATCTGGCTATGAAAAACAGTGGGGCTTCCGACAATCCGGTGGGACAGAAGGCTGCGGGAAACACAGGCATACTGTTAAAGGGCCTGTGCACAGACTCTCTCACTCCCAGGCACTTACCTTGGACTCCAGCATACAGACTCAGAGGGTGTTGGAGACATACAGGGGGCAGACTGAGGTGGCTTTGAGCTGAGGGTGGGAGAACAGTCCTCATTTTCCCTGTATGGAGTCCTTCTCCCATGCAGCCGGCAGGCAGGTGCCATCTTTCCTGTGTTGAGCCCACCCCCTATGCTTATGGCCAAACCCGAATCTGATTGGTCTGGTGAGCTCTGCAGCTCCACCCTGCTGACTCAGCTGGGACCCCACTCCACCCAACACCCCAATGCTGGAGGCACTTTCTCCAAGAGCAGCCAGCCCCGCTTGCATTGCACTCTTTCTTGGGAAACTATCAGAGTCCAGCAGACCCCAGGCCAGGCAGGTAGCAACTGGCCTCAGTGTGCTGTGAGACTTTTGCTGAATAGCTTCAGGCTCAGTACTAGCAACAAACCAGAATTTACACTAACCTGGTGTCCACAACTCTTTTCACTCTTGTGACTCCCAGAGACCCTGCCTCACTCAACTTGATTACCACATGAGGCTTTATCAGTGGCTGAACCTTAAGGGAGCTGGCAGGTGGCAGCAGGCCTCGGGGTGTCCTGGCATTTTGCAGAGCTACTCCAGGCCTGGTACTGGTGGCAGACATCCTTGGTTTTCAGGATGACGTCTCCCATGCACCTCCAGGGTTAGCACAGACAGCAAAAAATCACGGATCGCTTTGTACCTCTTACCAGGTAGTCTCTGGCTGGTCACAGGTAGTAGATGACCTGGACTTGTAATGGAGCCCCTCACAAGAGGCCCCAGAACCAACATACTTGGAGGCTGGCTTCAGACCACAGCAGAGAATCACCCAGTTAGCTCCACAAGTGGCACATCCAAAAGGCAGTCTCAATAGGCACCAGAGTGCACTGGGGCAAATCCCACTCAATAGGGTAAGCCGCCCTCCCATCCCCGCCCAGCAGCCTGCAAGCTGTGGATGTGGCAAAAACCCACAGCCAATCAGCCTGAGGGTCAATCCCACCCACTGATGTGCCAATAGCAACCAAGCCTTATCTATAACAGGAGAACACACAACCCACACAAGGGACACTCCTGGAGCTCCTGGTGGAAGTGACCAGGGAGGCTGTGCTGCTAGGCCCCACAGGATCCCCAATACCTAAGGCCACCTGGCCAAGACTGGGGGACGTAGCAGATCTGCCTAATACATAGAAACAAACACATGGCAGACAAAATGATGAAAAAAAGAAATGTGTCCCAAATGAAAGAACAGGAGAAAAATCCAGAAAAAGAACTAAACAAAATAGAGGCAAGCAACCTACCAGAGACAGAGTTCAAACGAATGGTTATAAGGATACTCAAGGAACTTACTGAGAACTTCAACAAAGAGATAGCAAGCATAAAAAAAAAGACACAGAAACCATAAAAAAGAACCAGCAAAAGTGAAAATATAATAACTGATATGAAGAATGCACTAGAAGGAATCACCAGCAGACTAGATAAAGCAGATGGTCAAATCAACAATTTGGAAGATAAGGTAGCATAAAACACTCAATTAGCACAGCAAAAAGAAAAAAGAATACAAAAATATAAGGATAGTTTAAGAGACCTCTGAGACAACATCAAGCATAACAACATTCACATATTAAGGGTACCAGAAGAAGAAGAGGAAAAGCAAGAGATTGAGAATCTATTTGAAAAAAAAAAAAGAAAACTTTCCCACCCTGGTGAAGAAAATGGACGTACAAGTCCAGGAAGTGCACAGAGTCCCAAACAAGATGAATCCAAACAGACCCACACCAAGACATGTTATAATTAGAATCACAAAGGTTAAAGATAAAGACAGAACCCTAAAAGCAGCAAGAGAAAGGCAACTAGTAACTTATGAGATTGTCAGCTGATTTCTCAACAGAAATTTTGCAGGCCAGAAACGATTGGCACAAAATATTCAATGTGATGAAAAGCAAGGATCTACAACCAAGATTACTCTACCCAGAAAAGCTATAACTTAGAATCAAAGGACAGATAAAGAGCCTCCCAAACAAGAAAAAGCTAAAGGGGTTCATCATCACCAAACCAGTATTACAAGAAATGTTAATGGGACTTCTTTAACATGGAAAAAAAAAAAAGATAAAAATTTGAATAATAAAAATGGCAATAGCTACTTACATATCTATCAAAAATTACTTGCAATGTAAACGGATTAAATGTTCCAATCAAAAGACAGAGGGTGGCTGAATAGATAAGAAAACAAAACCTTTCCATATTCTGCCTACAAGAGACTCACTTCAGATTAAAAGACACACACAGACTGAAACTAAAGAGATGGAAAAAGATATTTCATGAAAATGGAAATGAGAAAAACAAGATTTAAAGAGCTGGATAGCAATACTTATACTGAACAAAACAGACTTTAAAACAAAGGCTAACAAGGGACAAAGAAGGATCCAGTAATCCCACTTCAGGGTATTTATTTGAAGAAACCCAAAACTCTACTTGGAGGGGACATATGTATCCATATGTTCACTGCAGCATTGTTTACAGTGGCCAAGATATGGAAGCAGCCTGGGTGTCCATTGATGGAAGAATGGATAAAGAGGAGGTGGTACATATATACAATGGAATACTGCTTGTCCAGGGAAGGGAATGGATCCATGCCATCTGCGGCTGCATGGATGGATCTGGAGGGAATTGTGCTGAGTGGAAGATGTCAGACAGAGAAAGACAGGCGCAATGGGATTTCACTTATATGTGGAATCTAAGAACAAAATTAACAAACAAAACAGAAACAAACTCATAAGTACAGAAAACATCTTGATTTGATAGTTGGCAGATAGGAGCGGGGTTGGTGTGAGTGAAAAGGGGGGAGGGATTAACAAGTACAAATTGGCTGTTACACAGTAGTCATGGAGATATAGGTTATAGCATAAGGAATGCAGTCAACAATATTGTAATAACTATTATGTTGTCAGATAGGTACCAGATTTATTGGGGTGATAGATGGGAGTTGAGGGGTAGCTTGTAAAAGGTGAAGGGGGTAAGAAGTACAATCTGATAGTTACAAAATAGTCATGGGGATGTAAAGTAAAGAACAGGGACTATAGTCAATAATATGGTAATAACTACGTATAGTGCCAGGTGAGTACTAGACTAGTCAGGGGGATCATTTCTTAAATTATATAAATGTCTAAGCACTATGCTGTACACCTGAAGTTAATATAAAATAATATTGAATGTCAACTGTAATTTAAAAACTAAAAAAGGGGGGAAAAGGTGAAGGGGAATAAGAGGTCCAAATTTCCAGGTATAAAAGAAATAAGTCATGGGCTGGCTGAGTGGCACAGTGGTTAAGCACTGGCTTGGGAAGCCAGCGGCCCCGGTTTGGGTCCCACATATGAGGGCCAGTGACACTGCCCTCAAAAAATTAATTAATTAATTAATTAATTAAATTAAATGCTATTAAAAAAACAAAAAACAAATAAGTCATGGGGATGTAATGTACAGCATAGGGAATACAGTCAGTAATACTGTGATAACATGGTACGGTGTCAGATGGTTACTGGACTTATCATGGTGGTCATTTCTTTAGGTATACAAATGTTGAATAACTGTGGTGGACACCTGAAACTAATATAATATTGTATGTTAGCTATATTTTAATAAAAATCTTAAAAAAATAACAATAAGAAAACACCCAATTTTTTTTAAATGGACAGGAAATTTGAATAGGCAATTTACCAATGGCAAATAAGCACATGAAAAGGTGTTCAATATCATCAATGATTAAGGAAATTCAAATTAAAACTACAATGAGCTACCACTACTACGCACCAATGAAAATGGCTAAAATGAAAAAGTATTGGTGTGTCTGTGAGGGTGGTGGAGCACTGGAACTCCCATACATGGCTGGTGGGGTACAGTGGTATGACCACTTTGGCAGTTTCCTAAAAAGTTATAAACCCACATCTACCATGTGACCTAGCCATTCTGTTCCTTGGTATTTATTTACCGAAGAAAATGAAAGCATCTATCCATACAAAGACTTGTAATATGGAAGTTCATAGCAGTTTGAAAACCAGAAACAACGCAAAGTCCATCAACAAGTGAATAAACAAATTGTGATGTGTATTATATCCAATTCAAGGTAATACTATCAAATAAGTTTTACCTAGCCACCGAAGAAAAACGACTGTTGATATATGCAACTACATGAGTCGACCTCAAGAAGTAATTATGCTGAGTGAAAAAAAAACAGACACAAAGAGTATCTACTGTGTGATTTCCATTTACATAGAACTTAAAAAATGCAATCTAATCTATTGTGACGGGAAGCAGATCAATGGTTGTCTGAGGAGGCAAGAGGAAACTTTAGGGGTGAGGGATATATGTTCATGATCTTGATGGTGGTCATGGTTGCGAGGGGCATACATATGTCACAATGCACTACAATGTACCCTTTACATATGTGCAGTTTATTGCAGATCAATACCTCAATAGGTGTGTTTAAAAAGATAATCTCTCGCCCAGGGTCACACAGCTGGTAAGCTGGCAGAGCACGATTTAAACGCCAGTCTGCATTTGGATACCCCGTAGCTAACCCCTGAGAGCCTCAAAACAAGGACACCGCAGAAAGTGCTGGAAGGGAACCGAGCCCAGCACCAGGTTAATGATTGCCGGCGGCGGCCCCTCCCCAGCTGCGCTCCCCGCCCTGGGGCGGCCCGAGCGCGGCCCCTCCCCAGCTGCGCTCCCCGCCCAGTGCGCCCCGCGCCGAACTCGCCTTCTCCGCCTCCACCTGCTGCTCGCCCGCATCCGCACGGCTCCCCGACATGGTGAGGGGACAGCGCGGCGCGACCCGGGCCGCCACGTTAGGAACGGGCGCGCTGGGGCCCAAGGAGAGGAAGTGGGCAGCGCGGGGCTGAGGCCCGGCCGGCTGCCCGAGCAGGGCTGGGGGGTGGGGGAGGGCTCCTGCGAGCCCCTCGCAGACTGGCGCGCGCGGGATTCGGAGAATCGGGGTCTCCGCCCCGCGCCCACCCGCCGCGGTGCCCCCCAGTTGAAGCGGAGGCCCGGAGAGGGCAGTGGCAGGTCCAGGGAGCAGCCAGGCTTGCCCCTGGCTCCCAGGCCCGGGCCCCCTGCGCACAGTCATTTGGGCGGGGCTTAGAAGATGGGGCGGTGGGACGAGGGCCTGGGTGAAGGACAGCATCTTGAGCCCGTGTATAATGACCCCTCGGTGGTGCCATTCTGTTCTGTATTACGGGGGGGGGGGGGTGAGAAGGGGGCGGCGGTGTGTGTGTGTGTGTGTAGGGGATACTGAATTTGTATGTTCCTCTGTGTGCCTGTTTATTGCACTCCTGGTTTGCAGGCTGGCTAAGCCCTCTTTGCACCCTGTGCTGTCCCTGGCCTCCAAACCAGCTCCTAGCGCCTATTTTGAGGCCTGTGCCCAGCAGTGGGGACGTGATTGCTCAGGATCAGCCATCCTCCAGGCTAAGCTTCCCCTCAGGAGGGTCTCAGGCCCTATGCTCAGCTGTGCTTCACACCCCCCACACCCCCAAGCTATCACCACACCCCCGCCCCCCTCAGCTGGAGAGGTGAAGGTGAGTCCTGCGGGCAGCTAGGGAAGGCCAGCTAGACCCAGGGTAGCTTTACCTAACAGCCCATTTCTGGCCCCAAAGCATTAGGAGCAGTCCAGACTGCAGTGGTATCGGGGAGGGCATTTTGAAGGCCATGGCTTGGAGGAAGAGGAGGTGGTGAGTGAGGCTGACTATGAGGTGCACTGAGGCCCCAAAGATGCAGTAACACGCCTCCCCCCCCCCCCCCCGCCAGACTCCCCCAGAAACTGAGGCCAGGCAGGCCTGACGTGTGATTTACTAAGTAAACACCACCCCTTCCCCCTCTGTGATCCCAGATCTCCCAGGGGCATATCAGTTCAGCCCCAGACTGTGAGACCTGGAGGAATCCAGAAGATTCTAAACAGAAGGGGTGGTTTCCCAGGAACACATGAGTACCCACCCACTCCTCTCAGAGCCAAAGAACTAAACAGTGGGCTCTGATGCCTTGACTGACATCTGATCATCTGGTTGCCTGGCTACATGGACTAGGCTTATCAGCCACTGAGATAGGGCCAGCTTGAGCATGGAGATGGGGTTGGGCATGTGATACAGATCTCTACTGACATCTCTAGCCTTCTGGAACCCAGGAGAGGAGACAGACCAAGTCAGATCTTCCAGCGAGAACACACCTTTCCAGGAGGGAGAAAAAGATTGACTTGTCAGAATGTTGCAATGCTTTTCCAGTTCTATCCAAACCTGCAAGGCCCATCAGCCTAATTGTCCCAGGAAGTCTCCTTTTAAAACTGCAGATAACATTATCTTACTGAAGCGTCCCACAGGCTCCTCTTGATGCAAAGTAGAAATTCCTATCCCCTTTTACCCATGAAGCCAAGGGAGACAAGTGCTCTGGGCCACCTGGCTAGAGAATGGCAGAGGTAGGTTTGAACCAGCCCTACCAACTCAACCCATGGCTTCCAGTCTGCAGGCTGCCTCATAAAAGCTACATTAACCTCCCTCGCATTCTCTCCCCAGACCTTGATTCGCTTTTCATTTAGCACTCCACAGTTTCTATCCTTGGGTAGTTCTATTTCAGGAGCCTAACTCTGGGATTCCTTAAGCTCCTAGACTTGGATCCTCCCAGAGGATGGAACTGACTTTTGCTTCCTTCTGTTCTCTGAGGGTTCCTCTTATGGCCTGAATTGTGCCAAGTTGGACTCCCATGAGGGCACTTTGCACAATAGGTAAATATACAGATGGGGCACTGGGTTTGCCAATCACCCGTGGCCAAGTTCCTTCCACTTTTAACAGAGCTCTGTGGCTTGGGCTTCCCAGGCTGACAAAAGGTGGAAGTCAGAGAATCCTAGGTCTGGCAGCTGGGAACCACAGGCTGCATGGGAGCACCATGGAGTACCCATTGGGGGGTAGTGCCAGGGGTTGTCCACTGCAGTGGGGCTAAGAGTCGACTGGAACGTGTTTTAAGTGCTGGGTGCTTTGCTGGTCCCAGGGAGAAGGAGGCACAGACCCACTCTGAGAACAATGCTTGTGCTCTCACTGACTAGGGGCAGAGCAGTGGCCATTACCCCTCTCTGGGCCTCGGCTCCCTCTCCAGTACACCTGACAGCGAGTAACAGTAGGGGCGTAGGGGTGGACTGCATACAGTCCATAATAGGAAACGAAGGTTGGGCAGTCAAGGCACTCTTTCTGAAAGGTCATGTTTTAATACATACACTTCTGGGCTTGATTTTAATTTATTGCATTAATGTAAGAGCACTAGCTTTTGGGGAGACGGGCCTCTGTAAGGCATTGAGGACAGGGTCGGGGAGGAGTGCTTCTCAGTCCCGATGAGGTGCATTACATCTCAGGATTTTGTTCTTTTGAGTGGAATGTCAAATCTAAGAACCTATCAGTGTGTGAGCCAGGACCCCACCTCCAGGGCAGGGCGCCACCCTCCCCACCTCCCAGTCTATTGCTTTAGACCAGCTGCCCTTTGACTGTGTCACCTCACGTCCAGAGCAGCCAGTGGTAGCTGGCTCAGTTCCCCCAAAGGTCTGGGGCCCTCTTTTATGTCCTGTACAAAGAAATGCCCTTGGGCGTCTGTTTTTTTCCTAGGCTGGCAAAGCACACAGGCTCAGTGCTGAGGAGAGGGACCAGCTGCTGCCAAACCTGAGGGCCGTGGGGTGGAACGAGCTGGAAGGCCGAGATGCCATCTTCAAGCAGTTCCATTTCAAAGACTTTAACAGGGTATGGCACCAGGGTGGGGCAGAGTTTTCTGAGGGGCTGAGGGGGGTCACACTCCAGAACTCGGTCTCTCCCTTAAGGTCCTGTGAGCCACGCACGACTCTCAGATGCTATGCTGATCCAGCTTACTCTGGATGTGTCATCTTGGGGACTGGAGAAGGGTCTTGGGCTCTCCACACCTGGAACTTTAAGAAACAATCCTTTGAGATAGTTTAAGTAGGAAATAGATGGACTTCTGAAGACATGTTGGTAGATGGCCAAACGATTGGCCAAGACTGAATACCTCTCTGGTGTTTCCGCCTTGTTAGTGATTGGAGTAACAGGATTTTCTTCCTACTCCAGAAAGACCACCTTCAACTCCAGCCTCAGAACCGGTGGCAGGATTCCAGGTGGAATGAGTCAAGCTGGAGGAGTCTCCTTATAGGAAGCTTGTCCAACCTCCTGCCCCAAGGCTTCCCACTGGCCATAAGGAGGGATCCAGCAGCCTGGACTCTCTCTCAAAACACTAACGTGGGTCTCTTTTCACTAAATAGGCTTTTGGCTTCATGACAAGAGTGGCCCTGCAGGCTGAGAAACTGGACCACCATCCTGAGTGGTTTAACGTGTACAACAAGGTGAGTGAGGTGTGTGGGTTGCGTTTGGCCCCGTCCACGTCCTGAGAATGCCACCCCTTCCGTGGATTTCCCTGTGCGCCCGAGTCCTCACCCAAAGGTTGACTGTCTACTCTTCCTGCTCCGTGTAGCTCCTTCCTAGAATCAACATAAACACTCCTGGAAGATTGTCAGTCGCACTCCAAAAAGAAATGCAGATTAAAGCAATGTGAGATAACTTGTGGTTCAAATAGACATCAAGAGGGCAAAACCCAACGAAGGCAAGGCCTTGGAAATCAGACCTATTCATTACTAGCTCTACACGACTTATCTTTCCGGGGGTACAGCAGAATGAAAAATAAAACTGAACTAAGAATAGCCATGCACAGCAAACAGATCAGACCAGTCTACTGGGTGAACTGAAACAGCCATTAAATGCCTGCCATGTGCTAAGCGCTATCCTGGGCTCTTTCTAAAAAACAGGAAGGTTGGATGAGATGATTTGTAAATGGATGTTTAGGAGTTGGAGGTTGTTTTGGTCTCATTTTTCACTTTTGGATTGCTCTTCATAGTTGGATATTTCATTTACCCTATAGCAGAAGTCACCATCGTTTTTGGAGCTGTAGTAGACTGTTTTGCACTGTTGTTAATGAAAACATGTCAGGAAGGCAGCCTTTAGGGGGCACTGTAGTGACTGGCTGTTATAGGCCGACCTCAGACATACAGGGGGTTTATTTCCTGACTACCACAATAAAGCGAGTATCGCAATAAAGCCAGTCACACGAATTTTTTGTTTTCCCAGTGAATATAAAATACAGTATGCTGTAATATTTTAAAGAATACTTTATTGCTAAAAAATGCTATCATCTGAGCCTTAGTGCGTTGTCATCTTTTTGCTGGTGGAGGGTTCTTACTTTCTTTTGGGAAAAAATGCATTATCTGCAGAGTGCCGTCAAATGAGGTCTGCCTGCGTTCTGTGTTCTGCAGCTCTGGGCGTGGCTGAGCCGACAGGCTGGTGACTCTCCTGCGCTTAGGTACCCGCGGAACCAGCCAGCTCGAACCTCTGCTTTTCTTTCAGGTCCACATCACCCTGAGCACCCACGAATGTGCAGGCCTTTCAGAGCGCGACATAAACCTGGCCAGCTTCATTGAGCAAGTAGCTGTGACCATGACCTAGACCCAGCCTTTCCTCTTTGAATTCTTCAGGGAAAGGGGTGACTGAAATGGAAATCCAGAGAGAGGGAGCAGGGGAGCCCCAAAATGCTGCTGCAGTGCAAATGGCCACGTCCACCCTGCTGCCTCCATTGAGGGGTGAGTCCTAGCTGTGGAAAGAGATGCCGGCATCACAGCCACTACCAGAACTGAGACCTTTTCCCCTGCACCACACTCTCCATCCCTGGGGCTCTGTTCAATGTATGCTGATTTGAATAAGGTCTTACTCTTTACAACTTAGCAGCAACAGTAATGATTCTCTTTCCAGGCTGTGTCTTGCTCCCTGTTTCCCAAGAAGCTGTGATAGAAGCTGTGTCTAAGACAAGACAAAATTTTATCTTAGAAATCAGAACCCTAAAGCAAGCCCCAACCTATGTGATAGAAACACATGCTTTTATGCCTCAAATAAAACTATTGTTTCACTTGGCCTCTGGCTCTAGAGTCTTCTTTTCCACAGGTCAACCCAAATTGGAGTCAACAGGCATGTAAAGCACTGACTCTGTGCAAGGCACTAGGGGAAAGAGGACTAGACCACCCCGCCTTCAAGGAGTTCATTGTCAACTAGTGGAATTAAGGAGGAAAACAATTAACTCTTAGAATACTAGGCAGGATGAACTAAATTAACACTAGATGCCAAGATAAGAAATGAGCTAAGAGAATAGGAAGTGATTAAGAAGGGTGAATCTGGAGCCTTCATTTGAGTTGTGCCTTGAAGACCTGAATAGGATTCTTTAGGAAGAGGTGGCTGAGGAAGCCTCCTGACCAAAGATAAAGATGTGCAGGGCACCTGGATTGCACGCATAGTGAGACCTGTGACTAGGAAGGCAGTCTGGGACCGGTTATCTTCTTGGCCTACAACATCAGGTGGGGAGATTTCTAATCCTGATGGTTTCTACCCTTTCTTAGAAAATTAGCGAAAGTCTCAAGGCTTGCCTGTTTTCACACTTACTATAAGGGTGATGACGAAATCCAACCTTCTAGGAGTTGACAGGCTATTTACCATTCAAGCAGTTTTGGAGCTGATTCGCAGATCAGTCCTCCAACTCAGTAACTCTAGGATAGGATATTCCCACTGATGTGTCAAGACTGGGAGAAGGGGACACAACAGTGTCCTCTCTACCTTGTGTGCATGCCACATAAATATCATTTCGTGTATGCCATTATGCAAGAGATTTCTCACTTAGCACCCCTCATCTGAAGCTGCCTGGGCACTAAGCTGACTTGCAAAAGCCAGGCTTACTTGGCCATATCATAACCCTGTCACCCTGCATAGCTGGCCCTGCAACGAAGGCCAGAAAAGAGGCAGACCTGGATGGTTGCGAAATAAGCATATGTTAAGAGGGACGATAGCAGGATCCCCTTCCAGCCTATATGCTGATAAGATCATCACTACCTACATTAAGATCAAGTACTCAGCAAGACTTAATATCAAACCAACAAGATCCAGAGAGTGGTCCCCCATCTGCCCCACTACTGACTTAAGTGTTTCTAAGTGTGCTTTGACCTGTGTTTAGGGGACAGAAGCCGGCAGACAGGGATGTATGGATGATGTGTTCCGTCACTGCTTACTCTCATGGGTCACGGGTTGAAAAACGTCAGTCAACCAACAGGGCACTACAGTCATATGAAGCACCTTTATGTGGGACAAAGACACAAGCCACGCTTTTTAGAAACAAACATTTATTCTAAAATCAAATAATTGAAATTATAGGGGATGATATTGAGAGATTATGCAAAAGAAGAAAGCACAAGAAAAAGGAAAGCAACTAAGACTCCAAGGAAAGGCTCTCAAACATCTGACTTGCATACCCGGGCTATAGCTGATGGCTATCAAATTGAGCCCCCATCTTTACTTCTGTAAAGTCTAACTTTTTTACAGAAGTAAAGCTCGACCCCAGGTCTAGTTCCAGGGTCTAGATGTAAGTGGTCTGCTGCTGCCAAGAGCCCAGAGAGAACATAGAGGGGCCACAACTGTAAGGAGCAGGTATAGGCATCCAGGCGCCATCTCCCAGATGGTCCAGGCCTCCTAACCAGGCATATCCTGGCCCCTCTTTCTCTAGGGTTTATCCCAAAGTGAGGAGGTGCTCAGGAAACTGAGTCCTTTGGCAGAAACTAGAGCAAAGACCACATTCCTCAGCTGATTCTGGCAAAGTCTGAATGGGCTGGAAGCCAGAATGAAAAGCTTGGTTACCTGAATGACAGCCTTTGGAACCCGAATAACCCCTTGGGAAGACTCCTCACGTCTTAAGTCATAATGGAACAAGACAAAGGCAGTTACAGAAGCAAAGATAATAATCTGGGGGGTCCTATTAGCTCCCAAACCAAACGCGGGATTTGAAGTCAGTGTGCTTTGGTTAGACAGAGTCACACTGCCCAGCTGGCTGGAGGCTACCGCAGATGGCTCGGTCATCACTAAGGTGTAAGCAGAAATGGATGATGATGATGACAGAAAACATAAGGCAGGGCCCTGATCCTAGGGAACTAAAGACCTGAGTTCCAGGCCTCCTTAAAACAGGTGTGACCACTCATGGTGGAGCTACAAAAGTGCTGCTGGGAATTGGGCAGGAGAGAGGCTCACCCCCCCCATCCGACTATTGGCCCTAACAGCAGTGATCTCACACAACCATTTCACCACCAGGGGGTGATCTCTCACCAGCAGCCAGTTCAAAAGCTGCCAGCACCCCATCTGGGACGGCACGCGTGGGCCTAAATAATATAATGAATGCAACTGTCCACAACGATTAAGATTTGGGACATTTAATTACTTAATTGCTTTTTAAGAGATTATTGCTGCAATTAGGAGGGAAGCTTGAGATGGGAAGGGGAGGTTAAAGACAGAAAAGATTTAAAGGAGGCAAGAAGTACCATTTTCCAAGTATAAAACTGGTAATATTAAAAGTGACATGGCAGTATATTCACGTGACTTCTAATGCAGAAACAAGACAGTACGGGTTTTGCAGAGGCCAATCGGAATCTAGCAACATATCACTAAGACATTCAGCCCACCTCTGCCCGGCTGGGTGTTACTACGCGCAGATACAGGATGGAAAGCTCACGAATGTTAAGTCAAACTAAGGCTCATGATCATAAATTAAAGTGGCTACAGCAGGTCCCTTTGAAAACACCGCACGTCCCCCCAACTCCACCACCCCCACCCCTACCCCGGCAGCCATGTTGTTACAGCACAGGGGAAGGTCCTGGGAGACAATGGAAGCAATAGAACACTCTGTAGGATACACGCTTCTCCACTTTAGCAGCCAACAAACCACGGTGGTGCCTGCTGGGTGATTCTGGGTCCCTGGACTTCCCCAACATAATCAATGCACTGGAGACACGAGAGACAGCTCATGCACAGCTCTGACCACACCTCCACTTCAGCAACTGGAGGGAACACAACTCCCATGTCCAAAGGATCTCAGCCTCTCCCTGTAAAACACACACACACCAACCACTCTTGGAACCCACAGTGGCCGGGAGGAAACACACACACACACACACACACACACACACACACAACCAGCCCTGCAGTGACATGGCCAGTCACGGTTTTGTGCAGGACATACAGTGCTCAACAACATTTTAGACAAAATTGGAAAGGAGCGTCCAGAAAAACGTGGTCATCCTGGCTCTCCCCAGCCACCAGCATAGCCAGTGAGGGAGGCGAAAGGATACGAGCCTGAAGAGGCTGGACATTCAGGAGTCCCTGAGAAGGGTAATGGGACAGAGGAGTTACTCCTGACTCATTCTAAGTATTCTCCTACCCAAATAAAACCTCAGGGGCTGATCCCCCGGGCCTGAGGCAGGAATAGTCCCCCACTGCTCCCTGCTGAGGAAAAAGGCACACGCAGGATAGGTCGTCATTAGGGGAGGACAGTGGCTCAACCTAGATCTGGGCCCCACGCAGGGGAGAAGAGGGTAGGGAGTGGGCACAGGGTCTGGTCCTGTCCCTGCACCACCCTGAGCAACTAGCCTTATGAAGAAAACCCAGGCCCTGGGCTACGACGGACACTTACCATCACACCTATTCCAAAATGTTTATCTCATCCTAGCCAGGGCTGAGAAGCATCCAGTACCTGAGGCTAAATTGCCACAGTACCTTTGGGAGCTGAATAAAGGGGGAAGAGGCAGGAAGAACACACTAATTGAGAGAGAAAACTTTCCTTGCCTTGAAAGCTCTCTCACACCCTCCTTGCACCACTTAAGAGTAAATCAAGGCAACTTGTGAAGGTGCTTTGAATGGTTCCTTCAAGCAAACATTCTCATACACGATGGCCTAAAGCAACGGGGGAGAGGAGGACCACCACCAACTTTTGGTGACAACTTCTTTGAATATGGGTGCTCATCCTACTGATACTCAGAAAAGTATAGAAAAGGGTCTGGTTTCTGATATCACCAGCCCAGGAGACGGCTCAGGTGTGCTCTGACCACTGCCAATTCAGGGGCAGCACTAGAGCCAGAAAGTCCTAGATCCTCTGGGCATCGCATTCTCTTCTGGTCCATGGCAACAAGTCCAAACCAAGGGGAGTATCATTTCAAATAAGACTCTCCAAGGGTGGTGGCAGCCAAGACTCAAATGGGGACTGTACACCAGGAGAGACCAGGGGACCGCTGCACCCCCTGCCCTGGTAGACTGACCACTCTGACCCTGCACAGGAGTGACCACAGCCTGTCAATCTGTGTCCTGGAAAAATACAACAAGTTGCAGTACAAGTGACTCCAAGAGAGACAACTAACCTACTCAAAGAGCAGGGCTGCAAAAGCCCCCTGCTTAGAGTATATCTAACCCACCCGAGGAAACCTGTTACATGAATGCTTCCTATCCGATCAGCCAATCTGCCTGAGACAACAAAGAACACCTTTTTCTATTTCATAAACTGTGCCCCAGCTTCCTGAGGGAATCAGGACAGGTCAGAGCTGCCACACAATAATTAAGTGAAGCTGAAAGCAAGAGGGGTTAGAGGAGGAAATGGTTAAAAAACAATTCCTAGGGTAACATTTAGAACAAGGGCAAAATAATTACGTAATGGAATCCTTTGGGGTCTTCACATTAAAAAACCACAAAAGGATGATGAAAGGAGGAACAAGAATCCTGAGGATCGAGATGTCTTGTGGTCTGTCTCGTCGTGCTAGATGGAGCAAGACCAGATGTTGAAACTGTGGGTGGCCTGTTCCATGCTCCGAGAACCTTCTGAAGGCCAGAAGCCCCTCGGGGCTAGACAGGGTTCAGGCTCAGCGGGGTTTCGGAGAACCATTCATCTGGCTGTCCTGAGTTACAGTGTCTGTGCTGAAAAGGCTGTCCAAGAAGATGGAGGACAACTCTGCTACCTGGTTCCTGTCGACGGTGGTCTGGGCCATGCCGTAGATAGCACCCTGCAAATCCAGGCAAAGAGTCGGGGTTAGTGGTGAGGGGCACAGAAAGGGTCATGACTGCCTTCTGCCCCCGTCCTTGCCCTCCATGTGCCCTCCCTCCCCCACTCCATCCCCACCCCAGGCTCGGAAGGACAGCTGACATGGTCAGTTTTTCACAGGTACTTCCCAGTCTGCCTTTCTGCCCAAAGGAACTATCCTCTGGGATTTGCTGTAGAAAATTCCAGCGAAAATAGGTTTATTGACTTTTCCGTGTCAAATTTTATTCTCAAATAGACACTATCACCGCCTGGCCCTGTATAGCAATTTCAAATGGACAATAAGCTTTATATATAGCATATCTCATTCGAGACTGGAAAACCCTGGGCATAGGTGAAGCAGAGATCATCAGCTCCGATTCAATAAGGAAACAGGTTTGTGGATAAGGGGCAGAGGCAGGAACAGACTCAAGGCCATCTGACTCCTTCAAACTGCCCCTTCCAACACCACCAAAATTTCCACAGGAAGAAAAAACCCCACATGTGCCTACCATTCCTGTGGTCTTTGCTTTAGGATTCTTCATGATTTGAGTGACAGACTCCCGGACGTCCTTTAGGAACTGTACGGCTACTCGCTTCCGGGTGTGCACTAACGTGACACAGAAGTGAATACTATGGGAGAAGAAAAAGAGAAGTGAACCTTGGGAGAAAAAAAATCCAAAATAAAGCAGCTGCAAACACAGGAATTCACTGGCTGTTTCTTCAAGTTATTTGTGACAAATGTCGTCATCTAAGTTGTACCCAGCCCTGGGACTCAGGGCTCTCAAACACACGGGTTGTGAAGCACGGGCTGGCATGAGGGCTTCTCGGTGTGATCAAGAACCATCCTCACAGAATGAATACAGCTGGCTCTTCTGTCCCACCAACACTGTCCACCCCAAGTCCTTCACCCATGGGACCACCAGCGGGATGCTTTCATCTTCGATAACAGACCTCATGGGGATAAGGCCATTGGGGTCTTGAAGGATATCAGAGCAAAGAAGAAATTCTCATTTTCCCTGGAGGGAGATTGGGGTACAGAGGGATTGTGAAGAAAAAAACAGATAGGAGATTGCCAATGGTGCCAACATGTGTCAACATGTGAAAGGTTCAACATGTGAAGGACACTGAAGAGACCTATTCCGTTGGGGTGGGGTGTCTATTTAAAGGTATGGAAGATGGAAGATCAGGTTAGGAAAGCATATTAAAGAAGACAGTAGCAGGCCTGAATGATTCAAGCTCCTCTGGAAGGTTCTGAGCTAAATATTACTCCAGTAACAAGTCAGTTTAGAAGAGCAATCTGACGTCTGTACAAGACGGATTGGAGCGTACAGAGGCTAGAGAGAGAGTAGGGATGGGGTGGGGGGGATGTCTTATGACCGACCCCTGATGTCAAGAGGCTGTCACCTCATTTTGCCCGAGTTTAAAGCTGATGGCCCTGGTTTGATATTGAATAACTCTAAGACAGGTATCCTATAGGTACTATGGTTGCCACTGCAGTGCTGGGCTCGAGCAGTCAATACTTAGGTCACCTTGTTATCCAAGTTCTTCAAAAGTCACGGAGCAAAGGAAGGGAGTGCGGCTTCTTTGAGCTTACCTGGATGGGAACTGCAGCTGGTTCAAGTTCCATCCTTTTGCAGTCATCAAGTTAAATAGTCGGTAGATGTCAAAATCACAGGAGCCCAGGGCAATGACTGACAATTGAGGATCCCCAAAAACAAAGATGCCTTTGATTTTTCCCAGTCTTCAAACAAGCAAGGAAAGGAACAAAAATGAAATTCAGCCACATCTATTCCTCTGGTCATCAATTCTTGTTGATCAATCAATGTCTCCCTTATAACACAATCTGACCTTCTGGGGCTTTAGTGTTTTTATATCTTCTAAAGCGAGGTGGCTAAAATGAAGTCAGTGGTCCCTAAACACTACATATATTCAAAGGCCCAAACCCCATTCAGATCCAGTGACTTGGAATCACTGCTTCTAACCTGTCTGACCAACTCCCAAATTATGATATGACACAGAAGGGCATCTGAGGCAGAAAAGAAGTACTTAAGAAAAAATACAGCAAAAATAATCCCTCCATCCCCCAGTTTTAAAAAAGTCATATGGTGGGGGTGACCGGTTAGCTCAGTGTGGTGCTGATTACACCAGGGTTGTTGGTTCAATCCCCACATGGGCCACTGTGAGCTGCGCCCTCCCTAATAGTCAACTATGCCATTGTAGCATGAAAGCAATGTGGAACCAATGCCCATGGCTGTTCCCCAATAAAATTTACAAAAGAAAAGAAAGAAAAAAAGAAAAGAGAAGAAAAGAGAAGAAAAGAAAAGAAAAGAAAAGAAAAGAAAAGAAAAGAAAAGAAAAGAAAAGAAAAGAAAAGAAAAGAAAAGAAAAGAAACATGTCATACAGGTAATCCCTAAAGCGAGAAATGGTACAGAAGTTCTCAACAGATGGGTATATCAAAACCATGTGAGACTTGCCCACTGGCCACTTCCATTCACCTTCAAGATGCTGAAAAAGCCTTCCCAATACTGGTGACACTTAGATAGACAGGTGGGTAATTCGTGAACAGATATGCTAGGCCAAGCACGCAGCCTAGTTCTAGCCCTAGCTTAAGGAGATTTCATCACCTTCACTCTCTTCCTTCTGCGCACCCCCATATCCAATCCTTTTATTATTCCAGTGATTCTCCAAGTGTGATTTCTAGGCCAGCAGCATCAGTATGCACTGGGGGCTTCCCAGGAATGCAAATCCTCAGAGCCCCCCTCCACCCCCGCCATTCCAGATCTACTGCATCAGAATTCTAGGAGTGGGGCCCAGCAATCGGCATTTTAACAAGCCCTCCAGGTAATCAGGATGCATGGTCAAGTTTGAGGACCCCTGTCTTAACTGTTAAACTGTCTGTTAGCACTTGGTAAGAGATGCCAGTTGTTAAGCCATCCTTACAGAAAACATGGCCTACAGGTGAAGGCCCTCTCTGATCTTCCAAGTCATGGCAGAGCAAGGGCATTATCCTCCCAGGCCAGCAGCGCAGTCCTAAGCTGCGGTCCTAAGCCCCTGATCTCTTGGGAGACAGCCAATGGGCTGGGGCAACGGGGGCTGGGCCGAGCAGGTGCCTTGAGCCCACCAGCAGACAAAGCAAGAAGCAAGGCCGAATCCCAGTCTCCCACACCTACTCTGACTTGAGGAAGCGAGCAGTTTTGATGATCTCTTTGGTAGCTTCAACATAGCCGCTCTCGCCAAAGTGCATCAGGGCGGCCCAGCACGCTGCACTAATGCCACCCGGCCGCGAGCCTGCGATGGTCGGGGAAGCGTAGATGCCACCCTGCCAATCTGGATCGATGAAGAACTGATAGCTCCTGTACTTCTTGTCACTGTATAACACGACTGAAGAGCCTTTGGGGGCGTAGCCATACTGGGGGAAGAAGCAAACAGGTGAATGTCCAGGTCTGGATGGAAGGCGCTCATCGGGCAAACTTCTCCTTCAAGTGTCTGTTTCTCTATGACACATTCCCCGCTCACAATAAAAACTCACTCTTAGAACGTTAAAGGACAGAGGGAACAGAAGGGGTGGGTGGAAAGTCTCTGAGGCCCAGGAAGAAGAGGGTCTTTTCCAGTTACTCAGCTTACCTCCCCTCTCTCACCTAGAATATGGTTTTCCTTATTTAAAACATTACGTGAGGGCATCTGTCAGGATGGAAGCAACGATAAATTTCCACTGGAAGCCAGGGAAGGATGCAATTCAAGTCACTTGGAGCAACTAAAATCATGATCTGACTCCCCTCTCATCTTTTTTTACTTAGTATTCAACCTCCTTTTTAAAGAACATGATGGTGCTAAGAATCTAGAGGCTACTTATGGATATTAGAAGCCAAACATTCCTGAGGACGTTAAGTTCTTCCCTTTTTCCAAAGGACTATCTCCCATCAACATACTCCTGTCACTCCTGCAGCATTAACCTCGCCTCCACCCTCACCCAAATCATCTCAGGGCTTCAGGGAACTCTTTTATAAAGGCCACCATACTAGCGGGTCCCAGTTCCATACAGAAATTCAGCCATTAAGACACAAAGATAACAGGTTCCTTTTCACTACTGCTTGTCACCTCTATCACTATACCTTGTCACGATCAGCCGCAGGATGAAAGCAAAGAGCCAGATTTAACTTTACATTTTGGGGGGAAGGTAATGCTTTAACTAATTTATTTTGTGGATAATCATCAAAATAATCCACTTTAACATTTGGCCTCTTCCCTAGCTCACCTTGTGGGTGTCCGCTGAAATGCTGGTCACACCTTTCACCCGGAAATCAAATGGTTGCTCCAATGGGTATCCTGCTTTCTCCATGAAAACGATGAGGAAGCCCCCCAGACAAGCGTCTACATGAAGAGGTATTTTGTATTTGACAGCCAGCTAGTTCCAAAAAACAAAGACCATGGGAAATTTCATTTGTAGTCCTAGAACAAAAACTTCGCAAGGCATGGTTGGGAAGGTGGGCTGTAACCACCAGGCCATGATGTACCATGTCTCCCATATTTTAAAAAACAGGCCATCTTTGACATTCCTAGTAAAAAAGCTCATCTTTCAAATGTATTTAGCTTTCACAATAATTCACCTCAAATGTGGTGTCTATTTTATATTTAAATATTCAGGGCTTCAAACTCATTGCAAAATCAAGCAGGAAATAAGTAGCATTCTGATTTGGGTGGCCTCTGGAGGGGAAAAATGTTCTGCTTTAGTAATGGCGGGCGGGGGGGAAGGGGTGCAGTGGGGCAGCATGGTGAGTACCGCCCTCTGGTAGGCATGCTCCTAAATGCAGGTCGTGTCCTGATCTGAATCAAGATGTCAGTCCTACTTTAGAATATCCAATTTAAACATAGGCTTCTTCCTTCTGTTATTCCTGCCCCCCAACAGAAGCTAACTTTCGGGGGCTCAAAACAGAGCTGCTGAGGGCTATCCATCACTACTGTGCTACAATCTAAACTCAGCATTGCTCCTGTTTACCAAGTACTGCACCACGAGATTCTATTTTAAAACCTGAATTGGACTGCCTAGGAGTCACGTCTCTCGCGTACCTTGGCCACTTCAGGGACAGGGTCTATCACACCATGAGGAAACTGGGGCGTAGAGCACACGAGCATGGCGGTGTTCCTGGAGATGGCTCTTCTCATCGCCTAGGGGTTTAAAGTTGAAAGGAAAATGAGCATCCACTCTACACGTACTTTTCTCTCCCACTGCCAAGGTTAACCTAGGCTACTAACTTAAGAGTTCCAGCTCCACTCGTGCCCCTCCTTCACCTCTCCAACCTGGGAGAAGACTGCCTCCCAACCAACGTGGCAGAATACAAACAAGGCCAGATGAGTCCATTAGGAGGAAAGAGTGAGAACACAACACAAAAACAGCAAAATCACTGTGGAGGTAAAAGAATACTGGGACAAGAGGCACAAGAGGCGAATGTGAATCCCGCCCCACCGACTAGCAGCGAAGCCTGGGGGAAACCACTTCGCTTAGTCTGTGTCCTCATCTGGGAACTACCGTGACACTAAGAGCTTCAACGACCTCCTTAGGCTGGCCTAAGGCTCAAATGCCACGTTGATGGCACTGAGAAAACTACAAAGTTCTTCTATACAAACGCGAGGCATAAACGTAATTATTGAAGGAATATTATTCAGCCTTAAAAAGAAAGAAGTCTTGCCATTTGTGACAACATGGATGAACCTGGAAGACATTATGCTTAAGTGAAGTAAGCCAGGGATAGAAACACAATGATTGCATGATCTCATTTGTATGTGGAATCTGCAACAGTCAAACTCATAAAAGCAAGAGTAGAATGGTGGGTGCCAGAAGCTAGAACATGAGGGAAATGGGGGGATGCTGGTCAAGGGGTACCAAGTTTCAACTATGCAAGATCAATTCTGGAGAGCTGCCAGGTGCTACCATGTGACTATGGAACAAGTATGGTTAATGCTGCATTGTATACTTGGAATTTGCTTAGAGATCTAGAGGGTAGTCTTAAGTATTCTAACCATGAAAAAGAAAATAGTAATATGAGGTGATGTGTATGTTAAAAGCTTAATTGTAATTATTTTACAATGCACATTTATAAAAATATTCAATTGTGCATCTTAAATATATACAACTTTTTATTTGTCAATTAATTAATGTGTGAGTGAATGCCTCAATAAAGATGGGAGGAATAATGCCAGGGCTAATAAATTGGAACAGTTCACTTCTGGAAAAAAAAATTACTATTATAATGGCAATGGTACTAAGTCATGCGAGTCAAGACCACAGTGAGAGTCTTGGGGCAATTAGTACATGCTCATTTTCCAAACAGAGAAGAGAAAGCGACGGTGCCGAAACAAGACCCAGGTTTTTAAAGTCTCCAATTAGGGTCTAGGTCATCTTCCTAGTAGGGTTCATGAATCTAGGAAAAGACTGAAGAAGCTGCCATCAATCACTGCTGTGTGCGGTAGCGGTGCAATGATGGCTGCTGCAGTCAAAAGCACTCTGAGCCCACAACGCTGGAAAAAAACAGTCAGTCAAGCGGCACTTCC
Organism: Aselliscus stoliczkanus; assembly: GCA_033961575.1. NCBI lineage: Eukaryota > Metazoa > Chordata > Mammalia > Chiroptera > Hipposideridae > Aselliscus > Aselliscus stoliczkanus. The sequence continues at coordinate 136,033,072 of CM066729.1, forward strand.
TGCTTCTCACAGTCCACGGCAGAAAATGGCCCTTCAGAGGAACTCACCCGAACATCCACCTCCATCATTTTGTTCAGTGGAACCCGTACAATCTTCATCCCAAAATAATGGGCTGCTTTGTCAAATGCAGCATGGGCACTTTGGGGGGCCACACTAAATGATGAGGAAGAAGAGAATAATAAGATTCAGATCAAAATGGGGTTCAAGAGACAGCACAGTTAGCAGCTAACTGAACTCACCAGGAGTAAACCTCTAATTATTTTTCCTCAAATTTTTAAAAGAGTGTGTATTTACTTTTCAAGCACAAAAAGAGGTGAACTGATAATTCTAGAGAAGCCTCCTTACTATTTAGGAAATTATTTTGGCAACAGAAAGAACTCAGAAGTCATCCCACATCAAGGGATCCAAAGCATAAATTAGGGTTGGCATGGAAAAGGGCCAGAGAATTTGGATCAGATCAACATAAAATGGCGCCTTCTAGTGGTTACCTACCTCCCACTGAGGGGAGGTATCTCAGTGGGGAACAAGTTCCTGACACGATACATGTTCAAGGAGAAAATGTAAGATTGCTTAGCAGGGATGTTAAAGCAGCAGCCAAGCATCAGGTCTGAAAGGCCATAATCCTATGAAAAACTAAAATCCCCATTTTCACCACACACTTTGAAACAGCATTTCAAATAGTATTGAAAAAGAAAACTGAGTCATAGATAAGAATTTGCTTCCAGAGATCCCTCGATTGCTCCACTTTTATAATTAATCTGTTCCCTTTAAGGGAGAAAAGTCTCTACTACTAAGTACCAAGCATTAAAGATTTCGAGATGAGGAAAGATGGCAGCCTGATTTATTTTCTTAGGCTCAGTATGAATCACAGCTTGAGATCATGTGCAAAACAAAACCCTTAGTCACTGACGCTTGCAGGAAAAACATTAACCCAAACAATGTAGTATAAACACGCTGTACAAGGAGAGGGTCCAGAGACAACAATGCAACCAAATATCAAAATTATAACCATGGGGTGGCATTATGGGTATATCTCACAAGAGATTTTTAAAAATTTTCCTCCCAGAAAACAATCTTCAGGCTGAAATTTTCTTAGGGAGCACCCCTAGACAGTCTGTTATATTTAACTAACTTTCACTGAACTAAGATAAACAAAGAGCTTTCCTTTGGCTCCAGGTAATTTATAATAAATATCACGGAATTCAAAGATATAGTCCCGTCACTCTGTCATTTTTAGAAAAAGGATCTCATTCTTGCTTGCAGAATGTGCTATGTATAAGCTGGGAGAAGGGGACAGGGAATGATCTTGAAAATTAACTCGCTGATCCACGTAGGATTTTGCTGAATAGCAAATGATAAGGGTCAAGGGCACAGGACAGGAGGAAAGAGGACTGGAATTGCCAGAAGATGAGAAGAAGCAGAAAACAGATTATCAGGCTGTTTCACACAGCAGTATTCCAAACACACAAATCTAAGGTGCGTGTGTGTGTGTGTGTTTGGGGGGGGTGGTGGTGGTGGTGGTGGTGGTGGTGGTGGTGGTGGTGGTACAGCCACACACACATACATTTCTGGAGTTCTGATCCCATTCTCCAAGGCCAGGTCTCGATAAGCTTTGCAGGCCATCAGTATGCTTTCTGTCCCCCCAGAGGTCACCTGTAAAACAGAAGAGACGTCATCTGGGAAAGGGAGTTAGAGATAGTTATCACCATGTACTTCCGCCCTGAGGTGGATGGTGTCTGATGCAGAAGCAGATAAGGTCTCGCATGAAACAGGGCAGACACTGCTATGTCTTCTGGGAGGAAAATTTCACTTTGTTGGCTAAACCCAATCTTGGATCAGGATAAGAGTAAAAACTACTAAGAATGAGCAGAAGCTCATTTGTCTGGACAAATGTACATCTGCCCAGATCTGTGCACAATCCATTTCCACATTAATTCGTCCAATTGCAGATAAATTGGGGCATGTTATTCCATTCAAAAGCATCCAGATTGAATTTCATTTAAATTTTCAATGCCCACTGAGGAGTGTAAAATTCTTAAGTTACAATTCTAATAAACTACACATCAGAAGACCAATTGATGCATTCTAAAGTGAACGTGTGGCTTCTGACAAGTTTGAAAAAGAAAAGCAGAAGCTTCTACTTAAGAGTCTGAAATCCGCCCCCCCCCCAAAAAAAAAAATCCTCATGCTTTTTAAATGAAATAAATGTTTTCCTGAAGCTAGATCTAGCCCCTCTGATACAGGCAAATTTCTTTACCAGAATTAAAACAAAAAGATTCAGAGGTTATTTCATTCATCCTGTTGTCCTCATTGGACTACAAACTCATGATGGTGAGGACCAATCTCTTCATGACAATATTCCTGGCACCTGGTCTAGTAGCTGACACCTAACAGCCCCTCAATTAATACTTCTTACTGCCTGATTTGACTCTTAGTAAACTATGACTACTAACACAGGCATGTCATACCCATCTAACTATTTTTTTTATAACATCTAAAATGAATAATTTAAAAATGAACAGGAAAAAAGCCATAGCACCGAGCTAGGTGGATATTTTCTTATACTTACCACTTCTGAAGATTCATACAATCTTACATAGCTTTTTCATTTTACAGGTGAGAAAACTGAGCCCCTAGGAGACTAAAGTGATTCACCCAATGTCACCCTTAGCATCTGTCGATAAGAGGTAAAACTTCCTACATTTGTATATTTAGTGTAGCTTAATATGAGCTGGAACAAGAGAGGGGGGTTACTGAAATGTCCTAACATCCACATATAGGACAAAAATAGCATTAGATACAAAATGCCAGTGGTTGAGAGTTATATGGACAATCAGCTGAGAGGAGTTAGTCATTTTTAGATTCAGGAAGTCTTCATGAAACATGTGACCATCATCCACAAAGTAATGCATTGAACTTGGGCACAGAACACTTGTTTGTAGGTCTCTGCATTTCTATGCTGGAGAAGACAAAATGCTTCCCATTGAGATCAGTTCTGCAACCAGCAGCATGTTCTGTGGTCTGGCATAAAACCTCGGAATGTCACATGAGGAGCCAAGCCCACTGTGAAGGAAGTCTGGAAAGGACCAGCAAAGCCCAGTCTCCAGGGTGCTGATCTCTTACCAAGGTCCAATAATGACCTAAGCAAAAATATTTCTAAACCCCTACTCACTCACTTCACATGTCCTTTGTTGAGTCCAATAAAAGATCAAATCAACATCTATTTGTTGGGCAAACACAAGTGTACTTCTGACTGTAAAAGCAGGAACACCTAAATTCTACTTCTAATTTTTACTTCTGATCCCCAAATTCTGTGTTTAAATATGCTATTCTCCCACTTTCCTTCACCATACCCAAAGAAAAATGAAAATTTAGTTGTGAAGTAAGAAGCTAGAGGCCTCAATAACTATTTGTTATGTTAGTCAACTTCTTTCAACATTTATAAAAACTCTCACCCCGATATATAATACGTATGTCAGAAAACAAGAGTAGAACATGACCTGTTTGGAAAATTTTCTTTTAGATGGTATTTGGCCTTAATGGCATTTGCATAAGCCAAGATTATTTTCCTTGGCAACCTAATTTCTTTTGGTATATGAAGTCACCTCTCATCCATTCTGAGACAAATGAAGTTAATAAAAGGAAAGAAAGTTGAAGATTAAAAGAACAAAGAACGAGAAGAGTTTAATACCTTAATTGGGAATAGTCTAAAAACCACCCAACCACCATCTGGCTTCATGTTTCCCATCTATGAACTCTGAGCTCTCTTCACCCAAAGAAGCTCATCCTGAGAGACTCAGAGACAGAAAGAGATAGAGAGAGAGAGAGAGAGAGAGAGAGAGAGAGAGACTGAGGAGAAACTCAAACAATCCCAGAGGTAATTAGTTACCTTATAAAGTCTAAGTATTAGAAGAGACTGGGGATCTTAGACTCTATCCCTCTCCTGATCCCTGACACATCCACTAAAAAAGATCATAATGGGAGAGACATGGCTTAAATGTACCAATGCAAACCAAAAACATCCTAGTATTGGACTTCTGGATTAAGATGGAAGACTAAAACTACTTCACAGGCTTTTCTCTCCCCCAAGACCAATAAGAATGAAGAAAAAAAGTAGTAAAAACCTGCAATAACAACTACCAAACAAGGAAACAGAGATAATCTAATGCAATAAACTTCAAATATTGGCAATGAAAAAAAGAAGCAAAAGTTTCCAAGCCATAGCAGAGAACAAAACACAGTTCCAAGCCCCTGGAAATTGTCTGGGTGAGCCAGCGAAATCCTGAAAATTCTCATAACACCTCCCCAAATCTTCAGAGCAGCAAATGGAGGGGGTCCCCTTCTTTCCTGATCTTCAAATCAGTGAGTGGTAGACATGATGGCTCAGAAGAAACAAGCATGGACTGACACTTTAAAGTTAAGACATCATGGGTTAAAGAAATAATCAAAGCCCAAAGGGTGTATTATTCTCTTCTAACTAGGCAGTGAGCTCTGATAAGTAACTTTTAACAAATCTCAGAAGATGAGACCTAGATATATTCTAATACAGGTGGAACCAAGCTTTAGCTGAGCCCTGCCCTCAACCAAACACCCTCAGACAAGAAATCACCCACTCTGCATCAGGAACAAAGAGAATGTCTAGAGAGAGCCATCCACACATGAGCCAAGATGAAAGAAAATGGCACAGTATACAAAGAAAAAAAGTAGTGTGCAAAATAAAAGCCTAACTCTGAAGGTAACCACCCAAGGAATCAAAGGAAATGCCTCATAACTGTTTGTCACTACAGGACAATATCACAAGAACATGAATTCAAGAAAACAAAAGAGTTAAAAGACTGGACAATGAAGCTGCAAACCTAAAGAAAAAAAAAACAATCCAAAGTACTAAACAGCACCAATACAGAACTAGTAAATAATTAGAACAAGGAACAGAATAAACACTGCTGAGAATAAAAAGACTGACTCATAGAGGAAAGGTTTAAGATAAGTTTATTGAGCCCATTTAATTAAGACAGAGACTGAAAGAACAATGTCATACCACACCTGGAGAACTGTGTCCATTTAGCTAGTTGTAGATAACCAAAAAGCATTCAAAGAATGACGGGAATGGTTGCCAACCTGTGAAATCATATTCTTTAAGGGAACAGCTGGGTAATCTAGGAAAAACGTGGAAGAAAAGATTCAGGGGGAAAGAGGCTTTCAAGTATACAAAGGTCTCTCACATGAAAAAAAGGCAATTACAGAACTTCTATTTCCAAAAATACAGATTCTATACCTTGGACAACCCTCCTACCTGAAACAACTAAAAACCCTGATGAAACATTACAATTTTTTTTTTTTTACCTCCACCACTGAGCTAACACGAAGGAATATACTGAACCCCTAAACAAAGTAAAATCAAGAATCCTACAAGTGAGTGCCAAAGCTGGCTTTAACTCTGAGGGCTGCTATCATCCCCTAGAGATCTCGAACTCCCACCCTGACAAATGAACAGGAGATAAAGTTAGGGCCTGCTCAAAGGAAGGAGTCTCATGGTAGATGGCTGAAAACACTGAGTATAGATGAGGGGTACAAGAAGTGAACCCCACTGGCACAGAAAAGGACAGCAAGAAAAATTGCTTTTCTCGACCCTGATGCTCAGGTTAAAAAAATAAGATCTCTCAAGAATGTATAACAAGGGGCTAGCTGAGTGATGCGTTGATTAAGAGTTGGCTTGGGATGCCAGCTCTGAGCAGTAGGGCCCCGGTTCGGATCCCACCTGAGGGCCAGTGATGCTGTACCCTCTACAGCTAAGATGGTGAACAACAGCTCGACCTGGAGCTGGGCTCCCGTGAGTCACTGGGGATGGAGTAGGCTGCAGCCCCTGCTGCAGTGGGTTGCCGTGAGCTACCATGAGTGGCTGGCAGCCAGCGTGAGCTGCTGTGAGCAGCCATCCAATGACGGGTGACTGACTGCCTCACCCGGGAAGAGCACAATGATCACAATACCAACATGGGCCAGTGAAGGGACATCCTCCACAACTAGACTGAAGAACGAAAAGGACGGCAACTTGTCTGTTTCTCTCCCCCATTACCCAATAAAATCTTTAAAAAAAAAAAAGAATGTATAACAAGGCAGCTTTTATGTGCGTTTGTGGTCTGAATTCACATTACCTCTGTAGCACAAAACCTCAAGCCGAGAGATGCACTTAAATTGGTTCCAGTGTGGTAGCACTTCCCAGAAACTCCCCAACTGGCTGAAGTAATTACAAATCTTCTCTGGAAGAACTTAACTTCAACCTAGACCTCAAGGTTAAATTCCCAGGAAAATCAGTGGTTCACAGTTAAAAAAAAAAATCACAACTATAAGGATACAAGACAACATGAATGAAAGCAGCAGAAACAAAAAGGTAAGGCTCATGAGTAATGGACCTGTCAGACAGAGAATAAAAATAATTTTGTGCGATGTATTTAAATAAAAGATAAGTCAAAGAAAGGGACAATAAAGAACAACCAAGCAGATTAAAAAAACAAACAGAATTCTCAAAAAAAAAAAAAAAGTAAATGAAATTTTAAAAAACAACAGAAAAACTAAAGTGTAGATTAGAAACAACTAAACGGGAAATTAAAACCTCTGTACTGATTACACAGCTTCAAGTTATCAACTCATAGCCAGTCTTTCATCCAACCCCAACTGCCCCACTACTGTTGCTGCTGAGAATTTTAGTTGTTCTAATAGTTACACTTTTACAGATTATCTATTTTGTCTAACTGCTTTAAACACCAATTAAATGTGAGTTAACCCTTCTCACTCTATGTGTCTTAACCTCTCTTTTGTCTTTCTATTTTTTGCCTCTCTGGATTTTTTTCTGGTTAATTTTTAAAAAAAAACTGTCTTGTTCCATAAATTTGACTTAGGAAACATGTATATTTTACATAGTTATAAGTGAACCAGGGCTCCTTGGACAAATGGCTGATTCTGGGTCTGGAACAGGAAATGTATAAGGTAAACACAGAATATTTCATCAAAAAAAATAAAACTGTCAAAAAAAAGAAGCACTGTAGAAGGAGGAGGAAAACAGGAAGCTTTCAAAAGCTACAGTGAGTCATGCAAAAGGACCCAGGAGCCGACATTATAAGAAGCTCCCACTGGCCAGAAGCAGGGAAATTTGAACATTGAGCTGAGTAATAAATATAACAGACTCAAGCACACATAATGCTCTAGAATTTATCCACCCTCCTATCAACAGACATTTGAATTATTTCCAGTTTTTAGCTCTCATGAACAATGCTGCTATGAATATACATCTATCCTGATACACAAATGTACTACTTTTTCTACAATATAGCCTAAGTGGCAGAATTTCAGGGTCATAAGATGTGTATCTTCAACTTGACTGGATAAGGTCAAACTGTTTTGTGGTTCTTTAAAGTACGGTCTCTGAAAGGTTCCTAGTCTAATGGCACAGGAGAACACCTACGTACTGTAAGTGTACACTATCTCCCCTCTATGTCACCCAGTTCATCTAAAGGCCATAAAGGAGCCCGTTGTTAGATGGTGGTTGGTTCAGCTTTTAACCGTTTTGGAATTATTTTTGGAAAATGAATGCCAGGAATGCCGTTTTGTTAGCTACTGAATATCTGAACACATAAATTTTCACAGTGCCAACATAAGAATAAAACAACGCTGCTTACTGGGAAAAACAAAAAAAGTAACTATGAAATGTTCTTGTGTTTAGATGGGCCCTTCATTAAATTTGCAGGCTTTATAATGATTCTAAAAGTATCTGATAGGGTTAGCACCTCTGGGGTACCATTACAGCATACGGGGTTAAATCTATCTATCCTGCATAAGCTAGAGATTTAGTTTCCACTACAGAAGACAATATCAGTTTGTAGTAACAACTCTAAATGGAAATTTATTCATCACACTTTAGGAAAACTAACAAATATCTACTGGAAAGAATAGTTGAAACAAGGAATCCTCATGTGTGTCTTTAAATATAATGATAGCCTTTCTCCCTTCTGCCTTTATTTTTAAAGCAATGAGATTTGATTGATAGCAAAATTAAAAAGTAAACTTCCAGCTCAAGAAAAATGAGCATATCAAAAAATTATGAGATGATCTAACAAAGTCATATAGATAAATGGGTAAGGAGGTAGGTGGGATGAGTGGATGAAAGGGAGGGAGAGAAAGAAAGGAGCAGAGAGAGTAGATGTGGCAAAATGTTTATATTTAGTGACTCTAACGGGTCCTTTAAACTATTCTAGCCACTTTATGTAGGTTTCAAGTTTTTCAAAAAAAAAAAAAAAAAAAATTAAATGGAAAAAAAAAAACCTAGAAGAATATATGCCAAAATGTTGATGCTATATGGATTACAAAATTACAAAAGTAGTATTTTCAAATTGCTGTTAATCTGGATCTTTTCTACAATAATCATATAGTACTTGTATAATTAACAAAAGTAAAATGATTTTAATAAACTCTTCTATTTTAAGCTAAAAAAAATTATTGTATGCCATTTGCATATACTCACACATCCACAGGAATCTGGTCCCCCGTTGAACAGGGTGCAAGCTATCCTCACAATCTCCGCCTCTATCTTCCGCAGCCCTGGGAAGATATCTGGATGCAGTGGGTTACTCCATGCAAAATTGCCATAAGCCTGCAAAGAGAGGTAAGCAGCTATAAAGTAAAACAGTTCTTTGTCTGTATAGGACAAAGAATCATACACTAAACAAAGTTTCTAGGTATTTGGCACTACATTAGACACTGGAAAAATGGCAAGATACGTTCCCTAACCTAAAGAAGATCAACATATAGTGGAGGAAACATACATGCAAATAAATTTTACAAGGTGGTAAGAAAAGAAGTATAAATGTGGTTAAAAGCAGACTAAAACACTAAACAGCCCCAGTTTGAAGTCTTAGCCTTGCTTGTCACTTCTCGCTGTATAATCTCACGTCAGACAACCTCTCTGAGGCTGTTTCCTTATATGCTACTGGAGATAAATTATGGCACTGATCTGATAAGTTCGAGCGGTAAGCAAATAACGTAACACATGCAAAGCACTTAGTAGAGCATCTGGCAAAGCAGCTATTGAAAGTGCAATAGCAGATGTGTGTACATGAAGTAAGGGGCCTTAAAAGGGGGAATAACGAATATCCTGAATACTCTGGGGTGTCTGCTTAGTGGAACCTTGGGTGATGAATGGGAAATCATCCTTTAGAACAGGTGGAATCTGGCTGGCCAAGTGGCTCGTTTGTTAAGAGTTGGCTTGGGAGCATGAGCTCTGAGCAGCAGGGCCGCCGGTTCAGATCCCACATTAGGACTAGTGGTGCTGCGCCCTCTACAGCTCAGATGGTGAACAATAATTCCACCTGGAGCTGGGCTGCCGTGAGTCACCGGTGACAGTGTAGGCTGCAGTGGGGCTGCTGTGGCCTGCTGTAAGCTACCGTGATTGGCCGGCAGCCAGTGTGAGCAGCCAGCAGCCACCATGAGCCAGTGTGAGCGGCTGGCAGCCACCATGAGCCACTGTGAGGGGCCATCCAATGGCCGGCGACCGATGTGCTTCAGCTGGGAAGAGCGCAATGATCACAATATCAACATGGGCCAGTGAAGCGACCTCCTCCTCCAACTAGACTAAAGAACAAAAGGACAGCAACTTGTCTGTTTCCCTCCCCCTATTCCCCAATAAAATCTTAAAAAAAAAAAAAGAATAGGTGGAATGAAGGAGAGAGAAAGGAAAACAACCTAAGAGCAAGGTGTACTCTAAAGAGAAAAGACAGAAATTAGTGTTTACATGGCAAAGTAATAATAGGAGTGGTTGAAAAAAAATTAGGTGAGAGTTGGGTCACGAAGGGACTTGTATTTTCTGCTATAGAAGCAGCGCGCATTTTATCCTGTAGATAATGAATGGGAAGCCAATGAAGGATTTTTTTAAGCACAGAAGTAAGATCAGAGCATTATGTCAAAATACAGCTAAGCAAAACCTGGAATATTCAGTAAGGTATGAGCAGTCTCATGATTACAATAATCAAACACAAAGACCTCAGAGACCATCAGTCAATGCTAATTTTATATAACAAAGTGGGATTCCAAAAATAAATTTGACTAGAAAGGGAAGGTGCTAAAGGCAATTCTAAAATCAACAAACAGTGATAACTATTTTAATTCTAAGTGAGACCACTGCTCATTCTCAGATCATTTGATTTGACACTCGGGTATTATCGGAAATTAGGACCAGGTTTCTATCCCTTGTCTCTTCCTATCAAACAAAATGTGTCTCCTCATTAATAATCTCAAATGATGGGACTCTCTTCCCTGGTAATCTTCCTTCTATGCAGGGTGTCTATAGCTTGGAAACATATGTAATATTTTTCTTTAGTAAGATTGAAGATGTCTTTGACAATATTATGCATATTCAGCTGCTTGGGTGAAGGGAAACTTTCTAAGCTTCTTTAGTTGTATTATAACAATAAACATTTCTTCAATAACTTTAAAATTACAAAAGTTAAGGAGAAACAGTGAGGTAATCTAAATTGGCAGAGGCTACACGCAGTCCCTTCAATACTGGGCCTTCACCTTCACAAGGAACTCTGTGAGCTTCTCCTCCCCATTGTACACCGATCCGGAAGCTCGCCCTTCTTGCCAGAAGACATCTGTAGACAAAGTTCAGACCATTAGGTCAGTAAGCAGAAACCTTTGGGAAGACTGGTTCTCATAAAGCAGAAATACGAAGGAACCCCTGAATACAAAAGACAAAACAAAGTTCGAGTGGACGTCGAAAGGTGTCCTTATATGACATCAAGAAACCATTCCAATAGAGCTTTCCCAGCAAAATAAAAATGAAAGACCATCGATTACGATCAACAACAGTATGGAAAAGGTACTCCCAGCAGCTAGGTACCATAGAGAACACTACAATAATAATACCGCTGTCCTCATCCCCAGCTGCCTTCTAACAGCAGAAAAAATTCCCTCTATCTCTATACTCATTTCCTGTTCTTTGTGTGGCTTAGAGCAACCTTTTTCTTGCAATGCTTCCTTCTTCTCCCTCTTCTATCTAGTCAAAGGAAGTGCAGGAACCGTTATGAGCAGAGTTGGCAGAGAAGGGAGACACAAAAGTGAAATTTCAGTAACTCTCTCAGGGTTGGGGTTAGGGAATTGAATCCATGACTAGACAAGCCACAATGAGACGTCTTAGTCTCAGGGGCCCATCCTTCAGACGAGCCTGAACTGGTCATCTGCTTCCAGCAACATAGGCTGCAGAGTCGGATGGGGAACACAGTCAGCACTGGCACAAAGCTCTGAGGAAAGGTTCCTGACTAGAATATAGGGTCTGACTTTCTACTACCTGTCTGAGGTTCTACATTCTACCAACAAATCTGATAACGTGGGTACCTCAGGGCCTTTTGCTACACAGCTTTGTCCTAACCAAAGTGGGCAGGGCGAAAGCAATTATAGAAACACACTAACTGGAAACTATAGCCCTGGGCGCTGCAAAGCAAAGATCTTCAGCTGCAACAGAGAGCAGAGGGCTGAGCAGTGAATACCCAGGCTAATCCCTCAATCTCTCGCAATCTGCCAAACTCTGGCCTGGAGCCAGTTGACTTTCCCTCTTTCCTTAGAGGACACTGCTCTCTGTACCAGGCGTGTTTTCAGACCAGAGGCCACCAGACTCTCAGAGACAGAATATGTGGTTTCCTTTCCTGTTCTTTTACTGAAGCTAAAAGAATGGCAATGAACATGACTTAAAAACAGAAGGGAGAGAAATACGGTGGCAGCAGCCAGCCCTCAGAATCACAGAAATCCCTAATATACAGGTCTCAGAGTGCTAATCCCTGCTTTATATCATCTATAAACCCTGGACTGTATCTTTGTACCAGCCAATGTCAAAAACTCAACACATGTCAATCAGACATTTTTAAATGCATCTGTTGAAATGTAATTTGGTAGCCTGGGTTGAATGATGGAACATAAAAAAGGACATTAGTGGAAAAACTGGTGAAATAGGAGAAGAATTTGTAATTAAGTTAATAGTACTGTACCAATGTTAATTTTTTAGTTTTGACAAATGTACCATGGGTTTTCTGGATGTTAATATCAGAAGCTGGGCAAGAGGTATATGGGAAATCTCTGTATTATCTTTGCAAATTTTCTATAAATCTGAAACTATAAACTATTGGGTTGTCGGAAAAGTCATGACGTATTTTTGCAACAAAAAACATAGAGAACTATGTCTACTTTACAAACGTTATTTGTAATATAACCTTAAGCTGTAACAAACGTGTACCTGTGTTAGTAGTTAACATTTATTGAATACTTACTATATGCCAGGTATTATACATTTACATGTATGATCTCATTTAATTTCTATAATCATCCTTTCAAGTTCAGTATTATTATTATCCTCATTGTAGAGACAGAAATTGAGGCATAGAGAAGTTAAGTACCTCACCCAAGGTCATATTTTAAGTTAACAACCCAGGATGTGAATCCAGGCTGATTCCATGGGCTATACTCTGAAACATTAAGCTACTTGGTGCATTTATCCTTTCCCGTGTGTGTGCATGCGTGCGTGTGTATTACACAAAACACTATTAACATTCTGATACACGCGCACACACTCGTGCACAACACGTGCACACCATCATCGGTGCTTATCTTTTGATGAGGTTATTCTAGACAATTTATTTTCTTTTGTGCCTTTATGCAGATTTCACAATTTCTCTAATGGAGCTGTGCTTCATTTTTATTACACATATTCTCTTTTTAAAAAACAAATGCATCTTCTGTTTTATTCAGGCTTACAAAAGGAAATGGAACCAAGTAACAAATGTATCTGAGATTTGTTTGCTTCATGGATAAAGGATAAATGGACAAGATGAAATTGAGCCTTTGAGACAGGGAGTGGGCCCTGCTGAGTGTCTGAGCAGCAGTGACGGACTGACTTCACCGATGCGAACAGTAAACAGCAGCCCAGCCAGGTGAGGGAGCAGGCAGCACATGCGCCAAGAACCATACCCATCGAGCTGTACTCCTTGAGCTTCTCCAGAACCACAGACGGGCTCAGGCCTTGGGAGGGCAGAGCTTTCACATACTCTTTGTCCACTTTCAGAAATGACATGCTCTTGGTAATATCATCCTTGGTCTTGTTCAACTCCTCTTGGATCTCCAAAGTAAGAAAGACAAAGTTAACCAGGAAGTGGAATACAGTACAGAGAATAGATGAACCAGTTATGACACCAAGTTGGCTGCCAAAGCCTGAGCACCACCACACAAGCGCCACAGAACAAGGGTGGTATTTTTTTTCTTAGAGATACGGTGGCGGTTTGACTGTTCAACTATTTTTCGGCATGTGCAACATTTTCTTAGAAGTCTAAAAAGTTAACTCTCTCTAAAGGTCAAAGATGCACTCAATTTTCCTGCCTTTTCCTCGGCCATGTTGACACCACTGCTTTACCTGGTTTGTGTTTGCTAATGTCAGCATTGCTTTGAGGGCAATATTTGGACTTTGCTCCTGCCCTGGCAGCGGCCACAGTGTGTGCGCTATGGGACACACACCAGAGCCATGAACAATAGCCAGAAAACAGGCCAAGCAGCAGTAAAAGGGAGGCCAGTGCCTGTGCAAGTGATGAGCTCCTCTACCAGGCATGCAGGGGGCACCGCAGGAATCAGGGATTTGCACAGCTCCCCACGTACATGCTCGAGGCCTCCTGGGAAGTGCCAGGGAGGCTGCATTCTACCTCCTCAGGCTGCTGACAGCTTATCCTGTTGGACCCGTACGTGCTAGGAGGAGCTCAAGTCCTTTCTGCTCATAATTTATCACAGAGAAATAACCAGTTATTTCTTTTCCATCCTCATAGCAACAGCGTCTGAGGCATTTTCTTTCATTCGTTCACTTACTCTATAAACATTTGTTGAACCACCGCTGTGGGTCAGGCATACATAGGGAACACCACAAACGGAGGCAGTCCACAGTGAAAACAGCTCCTGTTCTCAGGAGGCTTTTCTTTAGTAGCAGAGACAGAAAATAAAAGTCAGATAATGAAGAGTGCTGGGGGTGAAAAAGGAGCAGAGTAAGGAGGCAGGAGGGCCCAGGCTGCTCTCTGCAATCAGAGATGCTTGGCTGGTGGGTTTGGGGAAGAGGGGCTACATGTGACAGTCTGTGTGTGTTACAGTGATATCTATGCATGATCTTGCTCCAGACATTTGGTTTCTCATCTCTAGCCATGGATGCTCCTAGATGCAGCCCTCGATGAGACCACAGGGAAAGCCACTCCTGTAAAACGTGTTCCCAATGGTCTAATGGGCAGGCCCTGGCAGGTAGCAGAGTCCACACTCTTGGGCAACACCGGGGCATGTGATGAGCATGAAGATATTTCTTCAGTTGTAAATCAAGTATTATTTTACATAAAGGGTGACCATGCAACAGGAACAAACCAGGAAAGCTGAGCTTCCATGCATAGACTGAACTATTGTAATAAAATAAAACAGACCAAAAAAATGATAACCAGAGGGATCTCCGAAAGTACTTCCCACCCCTAATTCTCACCCCAGAACCTCTAGCACATTTTAATTTCTTCCCAGCATTTATTTCAAAATGCAATTCTTAGGTATTTGTTTAGTGATTCATTTTCTGTCTGTCCTACTAAAATATAAATGTCACAGAGGATGTACTTGTCTCGGTCCCCACTGTATCCCCAGCACCTGGAATAGTACCTGACGCTGAGCAGGTGCTCAATAAACCCGGGCTGAATAAGTGAACGTAAGGAATGAATGAGAGGGATGCACACACGCTCATTCAAAAACAAATCACTTTTTGTCTCTGAGCCTCAAAATCTGCTTCTAAAACAATGAAACGGCGATTATACAGTTTCTAAGTCCCTTCCAATTCTGTTATTTATAAAAAGATAACAGAATGGGTTCTGAAACCCTAGCATTGTCCTGAAATCTGAAATTGAAAGAGCAAAGTGTGAAGAATAAGGGCAGAAAAAATACGGAGGCTAATAAGGGGGAATGCTATTATTATCCTTTGTGATCAGGTCCATTTTTTGTATCTTCCCTATTCCCCTACCCCTTACTCTATGAGGATTTAATTTTAGGGCTTAATGTAATTTGGGGTCAAACAAAAGCCTACCTATCTACTCTCATGCCCCTTTTCCACCCAAGCTATTACTTCCACTTCCCTATAGGAAATGAACCTGAAAAAATATGGTTTGGAAGAATTAGCACAGTGGTCTGAATGGATTTCGGTCAAAGGCTAAAATATAACTGACATCTTTTCTGGTTTGGTCGGGAAAGGGGATTGAAAGCCAAATGTAAAAGAAAGCTTAGAGGGAAGCTGAGGGGCAGGGCAGGCACCAGGGGAGATGGAGACACCTAGGACTCATTTGTCTGCCCAAACCCCTGCCCTGTTTATCTTCATCTGTGATAAAGAACCTACGGGAAGAGGGCAAGGGTACACAGGATACAGTGAATGGAACATACTAGATCTATGGAAAGGTACAAAGAGCAAGAGAATAGCTCTATTATCTGAGTCTCCAAACCTGAGATCAGCAAACTACAGCCCAAATCTGGCCTATATTTATTTAAAAAGTTTCACTGGAACGCAGCCAGGCTCACTCCTTACCATCCTCCCATCCCTGCGCTCCCTCTACAAGGGCAGAGCTGAGGAGTTGTGACAGACATGGTATGGCCTGCTAGGCCTAAGATGTTTCATATCCAGCCCTTCACAGAAAAAGTTTGCTGGCCCTCACCTAAACCATGTAAGCAGCCAACCCCTGGATAAATATCTAAATTCAGCCCAGCCCTAAGCAGCATGTTACTTTTGTCAGGTTTTCTAACTTCAGATTCTTCCTTAACAGACACCTTCCTTCTCCTTTGGTCACATGTGTTGGAGAAAGCCTTAAGTTAGGTTTCTCAGTCTTGGCACTTTTGGTATGTTGAGCCAGATAATCATCTGTTGTAGGAGACACGCCTGTGCATTGTAGGATGTTTGGCAGCATCTAGCATCACTAGATGTCAACAGCACTCCCCTCCAGTTGTGATAACCAAAAATGTCTCCAAACATTGTCAAATGTTCCTTGTAGGTGGGGGAAATCATTCCCCCCCAACCTTGGGAATACTAGGTTCAGTAAATAAAAAGAGATATCACCATGGAGGTAAGATGGAGGCAGAGCTACACAGATTCCACTTACCTTTCGACCAATAATAGGCATCTTCCTGATGAGCTTAAAGCATCTCTTTTTAAACCTTGACCATAAACCTAAAAGAAACAAATGGTTCTATTATCCAAATAAACTTCCACGGATAAGACATGCTAGTCATAACGTATGAACTATTCAAATGTGTCCTCCACAATCTCACTTGCTTTCAGATCACAAATGCAGTTTCTTTCCTTTTAAAAAGGAAAAAAACCAAAAAACTTTAAATTTAGTTTTTTAATAAGTAATATATTTACATGTTTCAAAAAGTAAAAAATAAAGACACACACACACACACACACACACACAGAGCTAAAAGTTTCTCTCTCATCCTTCCCCCAGATAAACACCACTATTAGCTTCTAGAAAGAGCCTTCTAGAATCTCTTTATGCATGTACGAGCAAGAATAAAGATCTATACTTATTTGTCTCTCCTTTTACCCAAAAAGCAGCATACCCTAGCACTGTACTAGACCTTGCTTTTCTACTTAGGAATATTCTCTTAACAATCAGTGCTTCCTCATTCATTGTATAACTGTAGAGCACACATATTTCATTATACGGATGTACCGCAATTTATTTAACCTGCCCTTTCCTGGTGGACACTTAAGTTGTCTAATATTTAAATTACAAACCATGCGGACATAAACAGCCTTGTCACACACACCGTGCTGCACATAGAAGAGAGTACCTACAGGATAATCCCCAGAAACAGAATTGCTAGGTCAAACGGCAAGTGCACTACAGAGTGCTTCGCCTCACCAAGGTTTCCATGTGCCCATCATTTCTCTTCCCTCCCCCCGAAACAAATCAACAACCCATGCTTTTTCTCAGGCTGTAGGCTCCAGTCTCTCGTCCTAACAACATTTTCTGGACCTAAAAAGGCCTTCAATATCATGGACACCCATCAGACTCCATTCAGTCAGGCAGTACATACATAGGACACATATGGAATTCGGATCTGGTCAATTACAATAATTATAAACACATGGCATCGAAATAGATTACTCTACCTTTAATGACTTCACATTCAATATATTTCAACTGACTCTGTCAACAAGGTTTTGAGGCTGGCATGGAAGGTACTACCTACTATCCAAAGGCTGCAAAGGATCAAAGCATCAATAACGTGTTCAAGGCCACAGGTCAAATCCCAGACGGAGCAGGGATTTAAATGAAGTCTCTGTTTATTGAGTCCTCGACTCGCAGGGCTATATGCCGCTTCAGAGGCACCACAGGAATTTCCAGTTATCCCAAATGTGTGTAAGACCTAGCTTTCATGCAAGGCCTGAACTGAAGATGAACTTTCACTGCATTCCTGGGCGACCTGGGCATCCGGTTTCTCTGGCCACAAGGAGCGCTCTCTGAACCACCCCAGGGCATGTCTGCACAGCCTTCTGGTATTCATTGTACGATGCTTGGCATCTGTACTGGTTGTTTCTGCTTCGGCTGCATCCCTGTCTTTCTGTCTCGCCCCGTAGTGCTGAGCTCTGCAGTCAACAGCCTGTGAGTGTCTGCGGCAAACCAGGTCACTAAGACACAGGCTGAATAAGAAGACAAGAGGATGGAAACCACTTGCTTGAGTTACTTTTGTGTTTAAATTTTGGAGTATTTCCTTTCAGTCTCATGTTCCATACATTGTGATACATAGCTGGGATCTTATAGTATACACAATATTGTATATTCTTCTCACATATTTTCATAGTCCATCAAATGAGTGTAACGTAGTATTGGATATTTAAGCTGTCTGTTATTTGACTAAAGTTGATCCATGAACAACATGGGTTTGAACTGTGCAGGTTTGCTTATATGCGAATTTTTTTCAATAAAACTACAGCCCTCCATATCCGGTTTTTGCATCAGCAGATTCAACCAAACAAGGATCAAAAACAGTATTTTTGATCTGCAGTTGGGAATCTGCGGGTGAGGAGGACTGACTGTATACATCATTCTATGCCATTTTACACAAGGGACTTGAGCCCCCCAGATTTTGGTATCTGGATTTGGGATTTGGGATTGGGTCCTGGAACCAATCCCCGATGGATACCAAGGGACTGTAGTTAAGTTTTGAGGGAGTCAAAAGTTACACATGGATTTTCGACTGTGCCCCTAACCTCCACCTGGTTCAAGGGTCTGTAAAGGTTCAGAACTTTCTTATTTAATAGATGATATATAATTAATGAGGTAGAAAGAGGTCTGAAAAATCAGCAAATTGAGTCAGGCATCCCAAAGTGCAGTAATGTGACAAGATGGAAGACAAAAGAATAGAGTAATTTGGTGAAAGTGGTGGGATATTGGAAGTTGTAAGTACAGGGTTAAAAGAATACAGGATCAGGGCCGGCCGAGTGGCATGGTGGTTAAGAGATGGCTTGGGACGCCAGTGGCCCCGGTTCGGTCCCACATATGAGGGCCAGTGACACTGTCCTCAAAAAAAAAAGAATACAGGATCAGCGATGGAGAAATAAAAAATAAGATCATGTGGTCGTGACCTAAAAAGATCTCAAAAGTAAAAGTCCCCAGAGGTACAGAAGGAAATGTAATTAGAATGTCTTAAGGTAACAAAACATGAAACACAGTGTAAGATCAACAACTCATGGCTCTTCACAGTTTACAAATTCCTCTCACAAAAATTATGCTACGCAATCCTCATATTACCTTTTGACTAGGTAAGGCAGGTATTATGCCCATTTTATTATGAGGAAACAACATAAGGGTGTTGCCATGGCTAGAAACTGGGAGAGTTTATCACCCCTCCTACTTCATAACTGATTTCTGTTGATGAACTATGGACAATCCCAGTTCAAATCAGTATCAAGTTGTAAAGATTTGAGCTGAGACAGAGCAGAGCTGAATTAAGGAAGCAGAACACCTCAGAGAGCTGCTAGCTGATGCCCAGCCTCCCACCCCCATCTTCCTGCTGCTTCCAGCTCTTATCTACCCTGGAATCATCCTGTGTTCTGAAGTTACCCTCTCCCCCTCAAAAGGGTATTCAGTTTCAAAATCAGCAAAATTTATCACT
This sequence comes from Aselliscus stoliczkanus, assembly GCA_033961575.1. Taxonomy (NCBI): domain Eukaryota; kingdom Metazoa; phylum Chordata; class Mammalia; order Chiroptera; family Hipposideridae; genus Aselliscus; species Aselliscus stoliczkanus. Next base: position 136,052,278 of record CM066729.1, read on the forward strand.
AGTCCAGACTTTAGACTCCTCTAGGGCACTAAAAGTACTCGATTGTTCAGTGATACATAGAATACTTCTATAATACATGAGCAAGGTGCTGGGAAAAAAAGACACTTCTATCAAAAAGATCTCCAGTGTCCGGAGGGAAGACATTTTTAAATATGTCTAAAATTCAAGTTGGAAGTTACAAAATAAGGAGTGTGTGGTGTGCATGTGAAACAATATTTGACCTGTAAAAGCTACAGGTTGTATGGTTCAACATGATTCGGATACAGAAAGGAATACAGACACGTAAATAGTGGTTATCTCTAGGTAGCAAAATTTTAATTTTGTTCTTATGGCTTATCTATATGTCTGATTTTCTACAATGAGCATGTATTACTTTTGTAATAAGAAACTGTATGTTATTAGAAATAAAACAACTGAAATGGCTTGGAGTTCAGCTCATAAAGATTTAAAAGGCACATCCCATTTACACACTGCTACTATTAATTTTCCCACGGGACACTCAGAGTTCAGCACATTCCTTTTTTGAACACTAAAGGCAGTAAGTACCAGGACCAAGATGGCTGTGCTTCTACTACCAGTTAAGCAAAATGCACACGTGCACCATGGGCTGCAGAACTGGAAAAGAAGTAAATTAAATACCTAAAGCTAATACTAATCACAGCAATGAAATATTAATCTCAAGATCTCTACGCTTAACCTGGTTGTACAAATGCTCTTCCTTAAAAGGAAATGTACATAGAATGGTGGCTGTTAGAGTTATTGTTTAATGGGCAGAGTTTCAGTTTAGGAGATGAAAAAGCTCTGGAGATGGATGGTGGTGATGGCTGCACAACAAAGTGAATGTGCTTAATGCCACTGAACTGTACACTTCAAAATGGGTGAAATGGTAAATTTTGTTATATATCTTATCACAATAAACACAGGATGGAAAAAAAAGGACATTTATTGCTACTCCTTAAGAGTCTTCTGGATTCGCTCACTTCACCTGGAAGGAAAGGATGGTGGGCAGCACCAAATCTAACGCTTCCCAGACAAGGAACAAGCCTGGGCAGAGAGACAAGGGTCGGGTCTATTTCCAGACCACAGAGCAGATGCAGCAGGAGAGTTAACCAGTCTAATTTGTTAGAGTTTATGAGAAAATCCTGCGAGGACTAGGAGTTGAAACTGAAGGCAGGGTATTTTAAGTTTAGACAGAGCAGTCATGTCTCATTTCCACTTTAATTAAGTGCAATGGTTACTACACAATGTTACTGGAATGGCTCGATGGCTATCTACATGGTACAGATAAAACAGAATCTAGCTCCTAGGGTCACTTTCCTGAGGGAAGAGGAAGAAAAGCAGAAAAAAATAAAAAACAAAGAGACCCTTCAAACATACGTTATCAGCGAAGCAAATAGTTATGGAAATTTTAAACAAATGAGAAATGACAAGCAAATCTCTTCAATGTTACTGGGCTTCTTATCCCAAGGATGTTAACTTGGATAGCCTACTAACAGTGGAGGAGGGGTACAGGGGAGTGTTACAGAACACTCACCACCACTCCTACCATTTACTTACCAAGCACAGCCTGCTGGGCAGAAAAATAATTCACAAGGAGGTAACGTGCAACCAGGGTTTTTTTGTGGGGGGCGGTTGGAGGGTACATGCAGGACCTTAGGAAGGATGGAGGATTTGCAAACTGACGGTTAATAGGCTTCTCATCTTCTTCTGCACCTTAGAAGTGGCATCCTCTTCCCCATGTCAGTCTAGCTCCCTGAGGCACTACCCAAGGAAGCTCAAGGTATAATGTCCCCTGACATCAAAAGCTCAACTCCAAGAAGACAGAGACCCTCTATTACTTGGATAGATATCCCCAGAGCCTAGCACAGTGCCTGGCACATAGCAGACGCTTCAATGATCACTGCATGCATGCTGTTCCTATTTCATGTAATTGTGAAAGGATGGCCAGAAATGAAAACAATAAATTCCTGCTTGGAGAACTCCAGGTGACAAAACTACATTCTAGGCAAGAAACTAAAACTGAAGAAGTTTGAAGCCACACTCAGAGATATCTGTGGGTCCTTACAATGACTAATTTCTAGGGAGTTTCTATGTAAGCTGCAAATCCAGAAAAATCTGCATAAGCAGAAGTAGTTACACAAGGGTTTTATTATAACTCTACCAGTCAGAAGACCATGTCCCCACTTTCCATTGAAACAGGTTTTAAAAAATCAGAACCAAACCAAAAGGCAAGAAATTAGTCTAATCCATCCACCATGAGTTCCAAAGCCAGTGAACTGTACCTTTACAGAGGGGCCAGTATACTTACTCTCTGGCTGGAAGATAAAGTCATATACCCAGACTACCAGCAGCGTTGACACAACACTCCATGCAATTAGCTGCCAGGGCTCATACTTGGTGAAATGCCCATTTACATAATCCTTGGCCATTGTGGAATATACTTCCAAAATCTCGAAGTAGGGCTCAAAGGTCTTCTAAAAATACAAGAGATAAAAGAAATATTACATTCAGATAGAGATAGAAGTTTGTTCTTCAAACTTCATTTCTCTAGGGCAAGGGTTCATGATCTAGCCCTACCCCAGCAATAATCTTATCATCTTCTAAGGTCCTCAAATCTTCTGTCCCTAGTGAGTCACGTGGGCTTTGATAAGATTTTTGATCATCTGCCTATTGTGTGAAATAAAAGGTTAAGTAAGCTACATCATCATTTCAGCTCTAAAGCTTCTATATGACTGCAGTATTCACTGTCCCACTCACTCTCTTAACTCAAGCTAAGGCTCTCAAGAGATCCTTCTCTTCTTCCCAACTTTATTTGACTCTTTCCCATCCCTTAACCCAGGGGTCGGCAGACTGTTTCCGTAAAAGGCCAGAGAATCAATATCAGGTAGTGCAGGCCAGAGACTCCCTGTTACAGCTACGCAACTGCTGCTGCAGCACAAACGCTGTCATAGGTACTGGGGAAGCGAATGCAGCCATGTTCCAACAAAATTTAGTTACAGATACTAAGATTTGATGTAATTTCACGGATCACAAAATATTCTTTTTATAAAAACAATCTTTAAAGTGTAAAATACCGTTCTTAATTCCAGGGCTGTACAAAAACTAGCAGCAGGGCCGATCTGGCCCATAGGCCATCATCTGCCAATTTCTGCTTTAAGGCCCTATTTAACTGAACGACTCGAAGCCAGGGACCACATCTTATCACTATGTGTATCCCTCACAGTATGTGGCACCAGCAAGAAAAACCCTTTCATCTGAAAATTTTATCAGAATATCCCACTCATGAGAATTCCTCTCTCATATTAAATACTCAAGTGCTCATTGTGCCTCTCCTCAGAACTTATCAGGATGTGCTCTGCAGTCTACTCATCTGTTTATCTCCCTGCCTCCATGGTTAGTCCTAGAAGACAGATCTTAGTCATAGTTACACACCCCCAGGGTGCCCTATACAAAATAAGTGCATGCAATAGATTGTTATTCATTCACTTACTCAACATTTATTAAGCATCTCCAGTGTTTAAGGCATTGAAGCTGGGGGAGCATTAAGGTAAATCGCATAGGCTGTTGCCCTTCCCAGGGCTGATAATCTAATGGGAAAGGTCCATGTGTTTATGTATATATGCATTACATACACATGCAGACACAGACACACATGTGTATGCAAATCATTAAAACTTTTCAGGATAAACACTATAAAAAAGATGTAAATGAAGTGCTAAGAGGGACCACGGAGGAAGGCCTAATGCTAAGAGATAAGGACCATAGGACAGAGGACAGGAAAAATCTAAGCTGGTTAAAAGAGTAAAAGGATGGGCCTGCCGAGTGGTGTGGTGGTTAAGCGCTGGCCTGGGAAGCCAGCGGCCCCGGTTCAGGTCCCACATATGAGGGCCAGTGACACTGCCCTCAAAAAAAAAAAAGAGTAAAAGGATGACCAAAGAAAATTCTCCAGGCAGAAAAGTTCAAGGACAATGAGCCACACCAGGAAGAGAGGGAAGTAACTGCAAATGCAAAGAAAGACTGGGAGTGGCAAAAAGCTCTGTGTGGTAAGAGGGGAAGGTACACGAGGGCAGGGACCTCACCTGTCTTACGGGTACTAAGGCCTCAACAGCCAGGAGAGTGCCTGGCACACAATCTGCACTGAGCAAAAACACAGACAGTGGCTGCAGTGACCAAGGGAATGAGGCAATCAAATATGTCCATCAGAGCCCTGAGGCTGGGAGACGTTCACCAAGTCCAGATTAAAAACGTCCTTGAAAAAAAGCAAGGAGATGGGGGGATAAATCAATAGGCACTTTTTGTAAAATGCTTTGTCCGTGTCCGTTCACATTTTAAGTGTATATTCACTTTGACCCAGAAATGCCACTTTTTGGTGTTTATATATTTGCACATGTTCAAAAACATGTTCACTTTTTTTTGGTGTTCTTTGTAACAACAAAAGAAAAAATATAAATAATAAAAAGTCCATTCACGGAGGAGTGGTTAAATAAAATATAATACACACATTTTACATACCCACACTATGCAGCATTAAAAAGAAGATCAGGGCCGGCCGAGTGGCGCATTGGTTAAGCGCTGGTTTTGGGATGCCAGCAGCTCCGGTTCGGATCCCACATGAGGGCCAGTGACACTGCCCTCTACAGCTAACAACAGCTCCACCTGGAGCTGGGCTGTGTGAGCCCCAGTGATGGTGTAGGCTGCAGCCCCTGCTGCAGTGGGCTGCCATAGGCTACAGTGAGTGGCCCGCAGCCAGCGTGAGCGGCTGGCAGCCAAGCGTGAGCTGCCAATAGCCGCGGTGAGCGACATCCAGAGGCCAGCGACCGATCTGCCTCATCAAGGAAGAGCGCAATGACGATACCAACAGTGAAGCAACATCCTCTGCAACTAAACTGAAGAACAAAAAGACAGCAACTTGTCTGTTCCCCTTCCCCGATTCCCCAACGCTGTTCCCCTCCGCCAATTCCCCAATAAAATCTTTAAAAAAAAAAAAAAAAAAAAAGAAGAAGATCAATCTAAATGAACTATGTGGGAAATTTTCCAGAATATAATGTTGAATTAAAAAAAAAATTGCACAGTAACAACTAAACACATGGGTTTTTCATCAGGAGAGTAATTTATTTTTAAAAATAACTGGGTGGGAGATGACTAGGGGGAGGACAAAGATAAGAAACAAAAATTTTAATTAAGGGGATTGTTGAAATAGTCCAGGGAAAAAATAAACTGGGTTTGACCTTAAGCAGTATGACACTGGGAACAAAAAGCAGTATGGATCTGAAAAATATTTTGGAAGGTGGAATAAATAGAGTGTGACAACTTATTAGATATGGGAAGTATGGAGTGGGAAGAGTACAGATAATTCCAAAATTTTCAAGTTCAAGTTTGAAAGACTAAGTAAGTTGGTCTACCAACTAACCATGGTAGACCAGAAGAGGAAGAGAAGCAGAAGAAGGTGGAAGAGATTTTGAGAAAAAGATAATGATATTGGTTTGAGTTATGTTCCCATAGGATATCTATATGCAATATTCTCGTAAGAGCATGAAAGCTTAGAAGGAGGACAGGTGCTCAACAAATGTTTGCTGAAAACATTTATACTCTTAGCAATTAGGCTACGGTATAAGGTAATTAACATTAGGTAAGCTCTGGGTTCCCTAGAGGGCTATCCATGGAAACACAGCTTATCTACAACCCCCTCCTAGCTCTTGGTGGCCAGTCCCCAGAGCCCACGTTGCTATCAACAACCTCAATCCTGCACACCAGTGGCAGTCGTGGGGCAATGGCAGTAAGAGTCAAGGCTTGAAGAGAGACCAGAGGAATCTACCATCATCAAACATGTGTCATGATTTCCATCATTATAAAGAATTTTCTAGCGTTAAAGCTGTGATCAAACCAGTGGTTAAGTAGTATGTATAAATGAGATGACAGAAGAACAGTCACTCAGATCAGCTTTTCCTCTGGGCATAGTAATTCCTAATTCAACCAGAAAATAGAGGTTACTTTACCAATGTCAAAAGATGGCTGTAGATATTATCAACTCTTCACAGCCCTGAACAAAAAGGTAATATAACTAGTATTAGGGAGAGAGCAAAGAATCAGCAAAGGCAAACTAATTTTTTAAAAGCCTATTAAGATATGAAGACGCTCCTTGCTAACATGTAAAAAATTATATTCAGCAAGAACGTATTTTCTTGGTAATTGCCACAGGAAGATAAGGGGAGTCCTTGAGTTCAAAGTCCCCAAATATATTTCCTTAAGAGGAGATACTTTTTTGCCAACTGTAATTGAATATATAGATAGTCACGGAATGTGGATTATACGGTGGAAGGGAGTCAAAGGAATTGTAATAGATAATATGATATGGGAGGAGGAGTGGGGGGAGAGAATTGGGGGAGGGTTGTCACTTTGAGGGGTAAAAGTATAACTATTGCACTTTGTTGTACACCTGAAGCTAATTAAAAAATATATAAATAAATAAATTAAAAATAAATAAATAAATAAAAATATTTCCATAATTATAGTATCTATGGAATGATCTCAGACAATATTGCTACAGGAGCAAGGTGGGGAAAAGTATAAATAGTATGTCACTATGTACAAAGAAAGGGGAGAATGTAAATATAAACATATGCACATTTTCTTTTAAAAACTGAAACAAAAAGGTTTTGTTTTATAAAAATAAAAAAAATAAAGAGATACTTTTCTATATTCTCTTACTACAAAGACAGAACGATACCATACTTAGATGGGTCCTCGCAAGCTTTTCTCTCTCTCTTTCTCTCTTTCTCTCTCTTTCTTTTTTTTAGGGCAGTGTCACTGGCCCTTATATGTGGGACCCGAACCAGGGCCGCTGGCATCCCAAGCCAGCTCTTAACCACCGCACCACTTGGCCGGCTCCTTAGCAAGCTTTTTGAGTAGGCAACTAGTTGGTCACAGAAATTACATTTCCTGGCCTCATTCCAAGGTCCTTCTAGGTTACTACAAACAATCTAGGCTCAGTCCCCAATGAAGAAGCACCTCACAACACTGACAGCTCCTTGAATTTATAGAGCTCTGTGGGGTAATGTATGCTATCTCCTTGGAAAAAAAAGAATGAGGCAGTTCCTTTGGGGCCTTGCAAACAGCACAAACCCCAGGCTGGGTCCTGATGCAATACTCCAGCCCTTGGGAAAGAGACAATCTAAATGCTGAAGGGAACTTCGGAGATCAAGCCCACATTTTTACTTTACAGAGGCCCCAAAGTGAAATGGCCTGCCTAAGCTTATACACATAAGCCTGTGTCCGCATGCAGACTAGGAACCCAAGCCTCCTGACTCAGTACTCAGTACTCTTCCAATTCTTCATTCTCAGTGTTCATAGGCAGAGGATCATTGAACAGTGCCATCCTAAGAGTTTTCTTTTCACAATTTATATTCTTGGCAGAATCTACCTTGAATATGTGGTACAATTCATAACAAAGTAAAATTGTATAGCTAGGTCATGACTACTAATAAACATCTAGATAGAGATGGGACAAGAACTTAATGTAATAATAATTATTACTTTCCACCATACATTTTTGTTCGGTGATACATTTTTGTCTATATACACCTGCATATATATTTATAATTACAATACTTAGGCTTCTGTTTATTTCAATTTAATCTACATATTATGTTTTTCAAAATATAAGAACTATGAACGGTCACCTCTGAAGACCACTAGCTTACTGTGTAACTCCTGGCAAATTATGTCACCAGTCTGTGCCACCAATTCTTCATCTAGAAGGGACACAGACTATTAGTCACAAAATAAATTGTGTATATATGTCTATAGATGTGTGGGTGTTTATCTCGCTAGCCTGCTTAACAGAACAGAAATTTTGGTAAAATTTCTACAAGTAAAGCATTCTTTCCTTCAAACTTTGTTATGAAATTGAAAATATATTCCTCTAGAGAAAAAACAAAAAACAAAACACTTCCCCCAATTATGTATATAAAATGTTAGTAAAGAATACAGAAAATCTTTTGAAAGTATATTATTAAATGAAAAAAACAAAGATAAACCTTAGTATTATGAAGATTCAAAGTAGTAATCACTTTAAGAAGCCATTGTCAAATAATAACTAATACTACCAGTGTTTCTCTTCTTATTGATTCCATTTCCAACCTAAGGATTTGGGTGTTAGCTGATGCCTAAAAGACACTGTCAAATAATGACTGATACTACCAGTATTTCTCTTCTTATTCATTTCATTTCCTACCTAAGGATTTGGTTGTTAGCTGATGCCTAAAAGACATCTCAATAATCCTCATCATTATTAGACAAAAGGCAGCTGCTACAAAAATTGATGTGAGTTTAGTACCCAACTATTTCCAAACATAATTAATTAACTCTTTTGGTGCCCAAATCACTTCAAGGCAGCAGGACTCGCTCATGAATGTAACACAACAGTGACATCCACAAATTCTGTAAATTTGGGACATGTAGCTTGTTAGACCCATGAGTTTCAAACTTTCCCAATACAGTCCCACAGAAATGTATTTTATAGCACAATCTAATAAACATAACAAAAAAATATGACTGCACACCAAAAGTTACCAAAATAATACTTAACACCTTATTGCTTGTGATGCACTTATATTTCTTTTCTACTCCTTTTTTTAATTGCTTGATCCAATTAAACTGATTCTACGTCCCTCTAAGTGGGTCACGACCTTCAGGTTTGAAACTAGTACCTCAGAGTGAGTTTCCTTCAATTTAGAATGTGCTTGGATAATGCAGTGAAGGGAGCTAATGCTAAGGTTATTTTCCACTTTATACAGTCTCAGCGCTTTTTATACTCATGATTTATTCTCTTAACATTTTTGTGAGGCCAGGATTATGATGTGATGAAGTGCCTAAGTGAATGGAGATTCAGGACTCTTCAGTCCCAAGTTACTTTCCTATCGGTACTAGCCCATAGCTAGCCACAATGATATTAAACTGGGTCCCTAAATCACTCTGAGAACAAGATCCTGTGAGCAAACTTCCAATAGCATCACTATTCACACCTCCTGTGCTCCCCAATCAAAACTTCTTTGAGAACTAGAACTGCACTTCACCAACTGCCAGTTAGGCAGCGATATTTTTTCCCCATTACATGTCTTGATGACCATTTTTAGTAGAAGACACATTCTCAGAATGAGGATCACTCAAAGAGAAAGCCATCTGGCAGACATTTCCAGACCCACACTAGACGATGCTTCTTTCCTCGGAGCTAATACAAACCCTAACAATCCTTTCTCCATTATTTAACAGGGGCTCGCCATCTGTGTTTGTTTTATTCAAGAACAATGGTGTCTCCATTCAGGCAGCCCCTGGAGTAAGAAGAGATCTGCCTGCCATGCTACCACAGACAAGCTGACTGCTGTTAAGGGTTTCCCTCATCCGACAATTATTTCCTGGGGGCCCACCATATGCATGGCACTATTTTCCAACGAGAATTCACCAGTCTGTTTCACTTAAAACTTTCTCTTCCCTTTGGAGCTCAAAGAGTAGGTGACCACCTAATTACAGCGGGACTAGAACTAATTAAGGAAGAGGCCAAAGGGGCTGTGACATGCATGGGAGAGGGTGAAGAACGTGAAAGCCTTACTTATTTGTACAGGCTACATGGTAATATTGACACAACTTAAAAATGTGAAACAGGGCCGGCCGAGTGGCTCGGAGGTTGAGTGCTGGCTTGGGAGGCCAGCGGCCCCAGTTCAGATCCTGCATGTGAGGGCCAGTGACACTGCCCTCAAAAACAAACACAAAACAAAAAAAAATGTGAAACATCTTTCATGTTACTTTCTTTGTACTTTAAAACCTCACAAGGGGACCGGCCGAGTGGCGCATGGGTTAGGCGCTGGTTTTGGGATGCCAGCGGCCCCGGTTCGGATCCCACATGAGGGCCAGTGACACTGCCCTCTACAGCTAACAACAGCTCCACCTGGAGCTGGGCTGTGCGAGCCCCGGTGATGGTGTGGGCTGCAGCGCCTGCTGCAGTGGGCTGCCATAGGCTACAGTGAGTGGCCGGCAGCCAGCGTGAGCGGCTGGCAGCCAAGCGTGAGCTGCCAATAGCCGCGGTGAGCGACATCCAGAGGCCAGCGACCGATCTGCCTCATCCAGGTAGAGCGCAATGACGATACCAACAGTGAAGCAACATCCTCCGCAACTAAACTGAAGAGCAAAGGGACAGCAATTTGTCTGTTCCCCTTCCCCGATTCCCTAACGCTGTTCCCCTCCGCCAATTCCCCAATAAAAAATTAAAAAAAAATAAAAAAAATAAAAATAAATAAATAAATAAAACCTCACAAGGTTCTTGTTTAAGAACAATATTCACAGGCCAGCCGAGTGGCTCAGTTGGTTAAGAGTGTGAGCTCTGAGCAACAGGGTCGCTAGTTCAATTCCCACATGGGCCAGTGAGCTGCGTCCAACCTGAGCTGCCGCTGAGCTACCAACAGGTAGCAAGATGGCTCAGCTGGTGAGAGCACGTGCTCCTAACAAGGTTTCCGGTTCGATTCCTGCATGGGATGGTGGGCTACGCCCACCCACAACTAAGATTGAACATGGCACCTTGAGCTGAGCAGCTGCGAGCTGCTGATGGCCGGTCGGATGGTGACTGGACTTGGAACTGAGCTACCTCCACAACTAAGATTGAAGGACAACAACTTGGCTGTCCCCCTTCCCCAATTCCGCAACACTGTTCTCCTCCTCCAATTCCCCAATAAAATCTTCAGGGGAAAAAAAAAAAAAGAAGAAGAAGAAGAATATTCACTTTATAGGTGGGGAATACTGAAGTTAAGGTTAAGTGACTTTCTACTGGCAAACTGAGTAGTAAGTGGCAGTCAGAATGAACACCCAGAACTTCACACTCAGAGCTGAGTTCCAAGATGTCTGGATCCATCTCTCAGGGCTTCAACACATTACAAATATCTAAACATAACTGGAAGAGTAATATCTAAAAGAAGAGTACCAAAGAGCTGTAAAGCCAAGTGGAGGAACCAAACAAGACATCCCAAGGTACTTTCTCCTTCCTGCTACTCCCGCGAAAACACAATTAAGCTAAAGATCAAAGAAAAACATTCCTGCTCTCATTGATCCATTCTAATAATGCCAGAACTGCCACCAACATAGGTTCCTTGCCAAAGAAAAGGCAGTCATGGGCCGACTGAGTGGCGCATCGGTTAAGCGCTGGTTTGGGGATGCCAGCGGCCCCGGTTCGGATCCCACATGAGGGCCAGTGACACTGCCCTCTACAGCTAACAACAGCTCCACCTGGAGCTGGGCTGTGCGAGCCCCGATGATGGTGTGGGCTGCAGCCCCTGCTGCAGTGGGCTACCATAGGCTACAATGAGTGCCCAGCAGCCAGCGTGAGCGGCTGGCAGCCAAGCGTGAGCTGCCAATAGCTGTGGTGAGCGACATCCAGAGGCCAGTGACCGATCTGCCTCATCCAGGAAGAGCGCAATGACGATACCAACAGTGAAGCAACATCCTCCGCAACTAAACTGAAGAACAAAAAGACAGCAACTTGTCTGTTCCCCTTCCCCGATTCCCCAATGCTGTTCCCCTCCGCCAATTCCCCAATAAAATCTTTAAAAAAAAAAAAAAAAAAAGAAAAGGCAGTCATGTAGCTCAGTTGAGGATTATACGGCACCAAGTCTTCTAATGTGTGGTCAAAGCTACAGTGCACACAAGCTGGTTTCCTTCGGCTCCAATAACAACTTATAACCCTCACACTTCTTGTTTGTCCACACCGCAGACCTGGGTTCCGAGGGTAAGTCTGTTACTCACTGCAGGAAAAATTAAAACCGGTAATGCCTAATAATGTCACTGGAGAGTGACCATAAAATCAGGATTCTGGGAAAGCTGCTTCCTTACATAAAGTTCATCTTTGTATCATAGCACAAAACCTGCAGAGGAGAATGGCTGGTTACTTAGAACCAGACTCTGCACACATCAGCACCCTCCTGATGAGCTCAGAAAATCACATCACATCACATCGCAGGCCATCAGAGCTGAAAGGGAAGTTAAAGGTCTCCATCCTTCCCAGGTACAGGCACTGAGGCCCAAAGGTCACACAGCCCAGACTTCGCACAGCCAGGACTCAAACCTTCTGTTCAAAATGCGTTGTTTTTTCCACTGCATTTTCCATGGCCCAGGGTTCCGGGGTCAACGCTCAGTGGCGCAAACTATCAAAAGATGAACAGGTTCAAAACGAGCAATTCTCATAGTTATGTCATCTAGTTGATTCCAGGAACCAAACGAAGAGCCACAGGTTCACTACTCTTCCAATTAAGCAAGACAACATTGCCAATTGTCTGGACTTTGAAAAGTACTTTGGGGACTTCCGATAAAATGGCGGAATAGACAGACGCTATGCTAACTGCCTCCCAGGATCACACCAAAATTACAAACAAATTATACAGCATTCAACCCCAGAGGTCCCTGGAACACTGGATGAACAGAACCACTAAATGAAGAACTTAAAGAGAGGCCATGTCGGGTCTGGTAGGAGGGGCGGAGACGAGAGAGGGCGAGCCCCGTGAGGGAGGCCCCAGCTGTGGGGAGGCTTCTCAGGTTTGGGGAGAGACCCTCCGGCCGCACATCAAGCTCACCAGCCCAGAGTTCTTATACTGGGAAGAGGAGTTCCAAGATAGCTGGCAGTAAATTAGTGAGGACTCTCTTTACTCAGCTCGGTGAGGCTAAGAGCGGCTAGAGAATTAGTGGGGCCGGCACATGGGCTCGCTCACCGGTGAGCACTTACCTTGGTCCTGGTGGAGGGAGTAGCTGTGTGAGCCGGACCCGGGAGCCTGCGGGAATGGACTGAACTGAGCACCTTTGGTGCAAACGCTGGAGGTTTTGGGACTATTGTTCCCCTGGTGTGGAGCCTGCATGCGAGTGGCGTACAGGAGGGTGCCATTTTGTCAAGGTTGGGCCCACTCACAGAGGGTCAGGTCCGGGACCTCATTGGTCTGGTGGAATTGGCGCAGAAGTGCGTGTGTGCATGCGCACGCATGCGGCCTTGGAACCCCAGCCTCCACCTGGCTTATTCTGCGTTACGTTGCCAGGGAAACGTTGGGCGGGTGCCCTCCGGCTCCAACAGGCTGATCACTGAGACCCGGGAGTGCGCGAGCTGCCTGGGATCCCCACCCTCTGCACTGCTTGTGCTGCGTTGCCAGGGAAACGCCTGGTGGGCGTGCTCTGGCTCCAACAGGCTGCTCACTGAGATGCGGGAGCGCGCAAGCCGCCTGGGGTTCCCGCTCTCCGCACTGCGCTTGCAGAGTTGCCAGGCTGGTGACTGGTTGTCAGGCTGCTCGGCCTGATCTGCAAGCAGCTGATTGGGACAGGCTGAGACTGGGAGTTTTCCTGGGAGTGTTGGGCCATGAGCTGTGTGCCTGCGTGATCCAGCCAGGGCTCTCCTGGTGATCTATCTAATACATCAAAGCAATCCCAGAGCGACAGCCAGAATGGGGAAACAAAGAAACATGTCACAAGTAAAAGATCAGAAGAAACCTCTAGAAATGGAACTAAATGAAACAGAGGGATCCAACCTTTCAGAGACAGAATTTAGAACACTGATGATAAGAATGTTTAACAAACTTAGTGAGGACATAAGGAAGGATAGAGAAATCATAAAAAACAGCCAGTTAGAACTAAAGAATACAATAACTGAAATGAAGAACACACTCGAAGGAATCACCAGTAGAGTAGATGAAGCAGAGGAGCGGATCAGCGATTTGGAAGACAAAATAGCAGAAATCACCCAGTTGGCACAACAGAAGGACCAAAGAATAAAAAACAATGAAAATAGTTTAAGAGCCCTATGGGACAAGATGAGGCGCAACCACCTTAGACTCACAGGAATACCAGAAGGAGAAGAGAAGAAGCAAGGGGTCGAGAATATATTTGAAAAACTAATGCCTGAAAACTTCCCTACCCTTGGAGAAGAAAATCAACATACATGCCCAGGAAGTGCAGAGGGTTCCAAACAAGCTGAACCCAAACAGGTCCACACCAAGACACAACATAGTTAAAATGTCAAAGGTTAAAGACAGAGACAGAATCCTAAAAGCAGCAAGAGAAAGACAGCAGGTCACATACAAAGGAACTCCTATTAGACTAACAGCTGACTTGTCTACAGAAACTCTGCAGGCCAGAAGGGAGTGGCAGGAGATATTCAAAGTGACACAAAATAAAGGCCTACAACCAAGATTACTCTACCCAGCACGGCTATCACTTAAAATTGAGGGAGAAATAAAGAGCTTCCCAGAAAAGAATAAGCTTAAGGAATTCATTACCACCACACCAGCATTGCAAGAAATGTTAAAAGGACTATTTTAAACAAAAGAAGGGGGAAAACAAGCTAACCCAGGGAGACCAGGAATACAGATAACAAAATGGCAATACATATGATATGCACCTATCAAAAATCATTTTAAATGTTAATGGGCTAAATGCTCCAATCAAAAGACAGAGAGTGGCTGAGTGGATAAGAAAATAGGACACATGTATATGCTGTTTACAGATGGAATAAAATATTTCATGCAAATAGAAATGAGAAAGAAAAAAAAAGCTGGAGTACCAATACTTATTTTGGACAAAACAGACTTTAAAATGACTACAATAAAAGACAAAGAAGGGCACTATAACCCTAACAAACATCTATGCACCCAACATAGGAACTCCTAATTACATATAACAGATTTTGACAGACATAAAGACAGAGAACAACAGTAACACTATCATAGTAGGGGACTTCAACACCCCATTGTCACCAATGGACAGACCCTTTAGACAGAAAATCAACAAAGAAAGAGGGGCCTTAAATGACACTTTAGACCAGATGGATATTGTTGATATTTTTAGAGCATTTCACCCTGAAAAAACAGAATATACATTCTTCTCAAGTACACATGGGACATTTTCCAAGACAGACCACGTTAGGCCACAAAACAAGTCTCAGTAAATTTAAGAAGATTGAAGTCATATCAAGCAGATATACAGGAAAAACTGATGGTTGCTGGCTGGGAGGGAGTGGGGATTAGGGAGAGGGGGAAGGTTTCCGACAGCGGTAGGTGGGTGACTACAATGTTGCCACAGGGATATGGGGCAGTTCTGGGAATGTAATTGATAATGTTGTAAAGAGACTATTATATTAAGTGAAATAAGTCAGTTGGAGAAAGACAACTCTCACTTATATGTGGAATCTGAAAAACTGAATGAATGATCAAAGTAAACAAACTCATAGATATAGAGGAAAAACTGAGGGTTGCTAGTCGGGAGGGGGGGTGGGGATAAGGGGGAAGAGGAAGGGATTAGACAGCATAAATAGACAACTACAATATTGCCACAGGGATATGAAACACAGTTCGGGGAATATAATAAAGTTGTAAAAATTTTGTGGCGTGTCAGATAGTTACATGTCTTGTTAGGGAGACCACTTCATGGATGGAGTAGAGGCTTGATCACTGCACTGTACACCTGAAGCTGATGTTGTATAATATTGTATGCCAACTGTAACTGAATAGAGTGTCACGGGATGTGGAGTATACTGTGGAAGGGAGTCAAAGGAATTGTAGTGGATATGTATGATATGGGCGGGGAGTGGGGTGGCGAACTGGGGGAGGGGGGTTGTCACTTTGGGGGGTAAAGAGTATAACTAGTGCATTGTGTTGTATACCTGAAACTAATTTAAAAGATAGTAAAAAAAAAAAAAAGAAAAGTACTTTGGGAGAGTTGTCTTCAAAATTATAAAATGCTGCTGTTTAAAGGGTATGTAGAGACCACCTAGCCCAATCCCTTTCAATCATGAAGACACTGAGGCTCAAAGACTAATACTCAAATGTGCCTTCCCTGGGGTCAAACTAGAGGCAGTCTCCATCGGAATCTAACTTCTTGTTCAATGCTCTTTCCATTAAACCAGCACAGTGCATCAAAATCATCCAAGGAGCTTTTCTGAGAACACCCCACCCAAAGGGTCAGTACGTAAGGAGTGAAGTGCAGAAATATGTATTTTGTTAAACTGCCCCCAGGTGATTCTGCTAGCAGGCATTCCTGGTTAAGAACCATTTCTCTACATTATAATGTGCCCCCTTTTTCTCACCATTCCCTTCTTTTATAAAATCATTACCCAGCAGTTGACTTAATATGTTACTGAAACCCAATCACCGAACTCAGTGGCTATCCATCTCAGACAGGCGGCATCCAGGCCTCGCCAAGCTTTCCTAGAAGTGTTAAGGTCAAGGCCAGCCACGTCAATCAACGAGGTCAACCCATTGTTCCTGGCTAATATTTACCCTTTGGCCAGATACTAACAGAAACCAAATCTTTCACCCTGCAATGCTGCAGAAAAGAAAAAATCTGTTTTTCTCTTCCTTTCACTTTTTTCACCTCTAACACAACTGCATGATTCAACCCTCAGCTTTTCCAGAAGAGCCAGAAATCTGAGCTTTAAAGCAGGAATGGGCTGTTGAGGAAAAGAAAAACCTGTTTTACCCAGTTCACCCATTACCTTAATGTCTTAAGATCAAACAATAATCTAAAGACTGAGGCTCAGGTTAGACAGTGAAGTTAAAATACAGAAGTAATCCAAAGAGTTGATTATTTAGTCTTAATCTACTTCTGCCCTACAAACACAGAAAACAAAGCTAATTGAATCTGATTCTCTTTCATATCACAATCTGCAGAAGTTCAAACTACAAAGTAAACAGGTAAAAAAACACTATTGTCCTTAGAGCCCCAAAAGGCATTAAAGTTCATCAGCAAAAACAGATCACAAGCCCAAAGGGAAAACTCCCTTGGATCACTGAAGAAGTAAGAATTGAGCAACAAAACTAGACAGCCTTCCACAAGCAGTAGCGGCTGTGACACAGAAATGTTTGAAGGCACTGAATCATCATTTCTTTGGTGGTAAAAGAGAAAACCATATACTTCCCCAAAATTCCACTGTATGAGTCAGGAGGCCCAGTATCTGAGAAGTTCATCTCAAAAAGCTTAATGGGCCACATGTTCCCTTCCATCCATGTCTCAAGAGTCAGACATATACACTCAGTACTATTCCATAGGCATGGGTAAGTCTAATTGCTCTACACTTGACATTGGAACACTCAGGCACAGCATCTTACTAAGATCTTGGCTTCAGAAAGGAAACAGGCATGCAATTCTCCAGTCATTGGGAGCACACTTGTGGAAAATCAAAGCTTCTGAGCTTATAAAAGCTGAGAGCCCTAAACATTGCCAAACAATGATCTAAAATTCTTTATTTATTTACTTGTGCTCAAGACAAGGCGTCAAATGAAGACGGATGCTGATTTTGTCAACTGATCATTGTGAGCACCTCTCTTCGGAAATACGTATCACAAAAGGCACGACAGGGAGCTTTAACTAGCAGAGAAGACTAAAATGTATAAAACTAAGTTCAATAAACAGAGGACCAGGCTGAGGGGTGTAGAGGTAAGAGTAATTATGGGTTTTCTTGGTAACTACTTTCTCAGCCTAAGCTAAGGCAAGTAGGTAAGAGGTGTGGGAAAAGTACTATGTAAACCTGAACGTGTAAGGTTGCCACATTTGTTATGAACTCCAGCCAGAGTCTCTAACAATTACTGGCTAAATAACTTATTGTGCATACGCACAGAGAAGTTCACTATCCTCTGAAGACTAGAAATGAAAAAACTCCTTGGATAATGAGCGAGGTCTAGTGGAAATAATCCCATATTCTTCACACATAAAGAAGTCTTGACTTTCCTGAGTGTACCACAGCTGGGGAAGAAGTCAGCTGAGCTTTCCCTTTCCATACTTGTCTTAATAGGATTATCTACCTTTGTCACTGAGTTAAGATACCTAGACTTTCCAAATTACAAGTATTTATAGAAATTTCTTCTTCAAAAGTCATGCTGCTATTAGAGATGAGAAATATTGAACACATCCTGAGACGTGTAACCTAAGTAAGTTGCAAAGGTGACTTCTCTGGAGATTTCTAACATGTAATCCTGTTCAAAAGATTAAAACTACAGACTTGTCTATCCCTGGGTCTCCGACTGACCCTCAACTGACATAAACACCCTCTGGAAATTCTACCTTCAAAATCTGGTCAAAAAGAGCTACTTCGTAAAACTGAAGTAAGACTCTAAATTTAAAACTAACATTTGGAAGAGTTTCAGATTTTCTTTGATAACCTGTTCAAAGTGCAAGACAAAATGTATACTTCCAATGGAAAATTATGCTTCGTCTAGGACATCCCTCTGGGTTATCTGATTATGATTATATAGAAGTTATTTTACAACTCTGAAAGTCATAGATAATCAATGGCAATACAAACTAATCTTCATCTATAGAAAGGCAAAATCTGCCATGTCCAGTAGAGGTTCAAATGGCTTCCCTCCTCCATTATGGAAGAAAGTAATTTTGCCTCCATTTCATATTCATTTTAATATTCCTGATCAACACATGTGTCTGTTCTTTGGACATCTCCTTTAAACAGATTACAACATCTTCCTGGATTCCTCAATCTGAGTAAAACAAAATCTTTAAATGTGCGTACATTTTATATCTGTATGATTGTCATGATTTTACCTTTATTTGAAAATTATCTTTTAACAAAAGCTAAATCTTCTCAGTCCCCTAAACTTCTGTACCAAAAAAAAAAAAAAATGCTTGGGAACATAAAATCTTGTAAATAACTATAAAGGGTTCAAGACATCCTGAAGGCCATTCATTGGGGTCCATATTCCACATAATAACCCTTTCTCTAAAACGAATCCTAGAAGTGGCCTTAATATGGCAAACTAGCCTACTATTTGTAAAGTAAACCCAAGACCCCTACGTTCCCTGTAATAAGAACAAAGGAGAAACACTATTGGACATAGCCATTACCTAAAATTCTCCAGGAAAAGCCTTATGACTATAATAAAAAGAAACAAAGTCCTGATCTATGCTACAACATGGATGAACCTTGAAAACATGATAAGTGAAAAAAGCCAATCGCAAAAACCACACACTCTATGATTCCATATATGTGAAATGTTCTGAACAAGGAAATCTATAAACAAAAGTTGTTTAATGTTTGCCTAGGGCTAGGGGATTGGGAGGACATAAGGAAGTGACTGCTAGTAAGTATGGGGTTTCTTCTGAAAATGTTCTAGAAGTGTCTGTGGTGAAGGCTGCACAATTCGTGAATATAGCAAAAACCTCTGAATTGTATACTTTAAAAAAACAACACTATGATAGAGTAATTCCATTTATGGTCACCAAATATTTACTCAGCTAAGACCAACTACCTAGGATTGTTTGGATTCACAGGCTTTCTTTAAAAAAATAGATGCCTTTCTAAAAATAGTTTCCAAATGGCCCAAAGACAACAGAAACTTTGCAATTCCAGAAAGTAAAGCTTTGGACTCAGAGCAACCAAAAGTATCTAATAATGTAGAAATTTGAAGCGCATTTATATAATCTAGACGAAGAGGGTCATTATTGTTTAAAGGTATGTATTCTGAGGAGCCTATACACAGAATTACTAAGTGCTAAAATGATGAAACTTTTTAAAAACACTATTTTTCCTTTGGTAATTCATAAACACACACTCAAGCCATTACCCAGGATATCTGAAAAGGACAGTCATTTCTGAGTATTGAGAACTGACTACTCATCACTATTCGTGGGGCCTCTCTGAGTCGTGTTAATGCTGTTCTCCGGGCAGCTGCGATGTTACCAGGTCTGGGCTGGTAATCAAAGGCTGAGGGTCTAATTTTAGCTCCCATTTAGAACCTGAGTGACCTTCAGCACATTATTGAACCTCTATGCAGCTTGCTCATCTGCAAAACCAGATGCCATTGTTATAACTCAACAATAAGCTCACAAGACGAAAGATACACCATCCCCTCACAGGGCTGTTGTGCATATTAAAGGAGGCAAGGTAATAAGAAAATGACTGCATAAGATAAGAAACACTAAAAATTTAATGAATCTGAATTCTCTGATGATAAATATTTTCTCTTCCTCTTCAGTAAGCAGTGAGGGAAACAACCTTTGCAATGTCCTAGTCACAAAGGTAGAGCTAGGAGAGGTTTTCAGTAGTTTGATTTATGCCTATGTTGTATTTTCTAAAATAGTGAGCTGCTCCTGAATTTTGTTAGACAAGTGTTAAGTCAACTCTGCCTTCAAAACTCTACTTAATCAGAAGGCTGCAAGTGACCCTTGACCTACCTACAAAACATTACATCAGCTACCTACTTATGTATTACAGATCAGAAACCTGCTTTCAGTCACCCGGGTAGACTGCTGTTGACTGCTACAGCCAAAACTCTTGGGAAAGCATCTGAAATCTTGAGTTCAGCAAAAAGGGCTGAAGATTTCTAACATGTAATCCTAGGCTTCCTTCCACCCTTGCTGTGATACAGCTAGACGAGGAGCAGGTATGCCATGGCATGCTCATAGTTTTCTGAGATTTCTTCCTATTGGAGTTTGAAAACAAATTTTCTATTTGCCTCATCTGTCACAAAGACTCAGTACCATTAAGACTGGAAGTCAAGATGGGATCGATGAATCCTTTTTGGAAAGTCTCCAGAGAAGGTCTCCCCAGTACTGAGCACACAGTATACATTTACCACAACAGAAACCACTATTTAGATTCCAAAGAATTCCAGAGGATTATAATTTTAGTCTTGGAATTAACCATTAAAAATGGGGTTTTTGGGCTGGCCGAGTGGTGGGGTGGTGAAACACTGGCTTGGGAAGCCAGCAGCCCTGGTTCAGTCCCACATGTGAGGGCCAGTGACACTGCCCTCAAAACAAACAAAAAAAAATGGTTTTTTTTAGGGCTGGCCGAGTGGCGCATTCGTTAAGAGCTGGTTTTGGGATGCCAGCGGCCCTGGTTCGGATCCCACCTATGAGGGCCAGTGACACTGCCCTCTACAGCTAACAACAGCTCCATCTGAAGCTGGGCTGCAAGCCCCGGCGATGGTGTAGGCTGCATCCCCCTGCTGCAGTGGGCTGCCATAGGCTACAGTGAGTGGCCGGCAGCCAGCGTGAACGGCCGGCAGCCAGTGTGAGCTGCCAACAGCCGCGGTGAGCGAGCAACCAGAGGCGGGTGACCGATCTGCCTCATCCGGGAAGAGCGCAATCATGATACCAACATGGGCCAGCGAAACAACGTCCTTCACAACTAGACTGAAGAACAAAAGGACAGCAACTTGTCTATTCCCCTTCCCCGATTCCCCAACTCTGTTCCCCTCCCCCAATTCCCTAATAAAATCTAAAAAAAAAAATTTAAAAAAAAAATGGGGTTTTATGGGGCTGGCCGAGTGGCTCAGTTGGTTAAGGGCGCAAGCTCTGAGCAACAGGGTTGCCGGTTCGATTCCCACATGGGCCAGTGAGCTGCACCCGAGCTGAGCTGCCTCTGAGGTGCCAACAGGTGGCAGGATGGCTCAGCTGGAGAGCACGTGCTCCTAACTACAAGGTTTCTGGTTCGACTCCCACATGGGATGGTGGGCTATACCCACCCGCAACTAGATTGAACACAGCACCTTGAGCTCAGAGGCCACAAGCTGCCAACGGGCAGCCAGATAGTGACTGGACTTGGAGCTGAGATAGCTGCACAGTCCACAACTAAGACTGAAGAACAACAACTTGGCTAATCCCCTCCCTCAATTCCCCAATAAAATCTTTTAAAAAAAAATGGTTTTTTAACAGAGCCCTTTGAATACTCAAAAAGAACCAGGGTTGCTATATTTCCATCAAATGTTTATTAATGTGAGGTATGATCAAAAAATATGATGAATGTTTAAATTTAAAAAAATATATTATAGGGCCGGCCAAGTGGCGCAGTGGTTAAGTGCTGGCTTGGAAAGCCAGTGGCCCCGGTTCGGTCCCACATATGAGGGCCAGTGACACTGCCCTCAAAAAAAACCCCATATATATATATATATATATATATATAATTCTAAAAGACACATTGCCATTAATCCCCCTCAAAATACTTCTCCTTATTTTGAACACACTTATTACACCATTCTTGCCCCTTTCTGAAGCGGTTCTGGAAGTCCTCTTTCATGAATGTCTTTAGTTGCACTGTCGTGGCTGCCTCCATGTCCTGAATCAATTCAAAATGTTTACCTTCATGGTCATTTTGACTATGGGAAAGAGCAAAGTGGCATGGGGTCAGGTCGGGTGAATAAGATGGATGACATACCATAATGTTTTTATTTGACAGAGCTTGCCAAGCCAGAAACGATGTGTGACACAGAGTGTTGTCATCATGGAGGATGAAGTAAAGACACCCACAAAAGAGGACTTCCAGAACTGCTTCAGAAAGTGGCAAGAACAATGGGATAAGTGTGTTCGAAGAAAGAGGGAGTACTTTGAAGGAGATTAATGGCAATGTGTCGTTTATTGTAACGAATTTTTTAATTTAAATATTCACTGTATTTTTCTATCACACCTCGTATGGAGATAAACAAGAATACGGGAGGCTCTTACTCTCCTGGGAAATTACAGGAAAAAAAGGGCATTTCACATTTTAAAAGGGCCTATACTACTTCAGGAAAGAATTCTCACTGCTCTCTCTAATGTTTAGTGTGCAGAAATTTAAGATTTGTTGCCCAAAGCTAAATCCAAAATGTATATGTGAAGAAAACCTTATGAGTGTAAACTGGTACAACCACTTTGAAACCTGTTGGGCAGTACATCTTATGACCAGCAATTCTGTTTATGTTACAAAAAGACATGTTCAAGAACACAGCAGTGTCTTTCATAATAGCCAAACGCTAGAAACAGAAGTGTTCATCAACTATAGAATGAATAAATTGTGATATCTTATGCATTGTGAAACTACCCTGCAATCATTTAAAAAACTCAGACAGAATGCTGAACACAAAAGGGACATTCACACAAAAAATATACTGTATGCTTTCAGTTATAAAAAGTTCAAAAATCAGCAAAACGAACCAATAGTGAGAATGGTAACCTTTGGTGGGTATCAACTGGGAGGGATATGAGGAGCTTTGCTGGGATACTGCACATTTTTCAGTCTTGATAGGGGCAGTGGGTACCATATATCCACATGCAAATATTTATTGACCTGTACAGTTAAGATTCATGCCCTTCACTTTATGCAAGTTATACCTCAAAAAAATGTCATTATTATTTTTTTAATTCAGAAGTGCTTTATTCATTTCATGGGATAGCAGGACACATATAGTAACAGGGCACCAGAAGAATGGGCTAGAACTGCTCTGCAGTTTCTGCCTGTATAACAGGCAAGTCATTCATTCATCAAGCATTTTGTTGGCCTATTTCATAAGAAAAACCTCATGTAGCTGTATTATTTTAACTCAAAAAGCAAATTATTAGATAAAAAGCAAAAAAAGCACAACTTACTAGATAAGACCTAATAATTTTAAATCTGCATGAACCTAGTAACAAAATCTCAAAATACATACAACAAAATTAAATAGCGCTACCAGGAGAAACTGATAAGTAATTGATAAGCCATAAGACTTTAAGAGACGCCCACAAAACTGGAAATCCAAAGTCAATAAAGACTTAAAAGGCCACATTAGTAACCAGGGAAATGCATATGGAAATTAGATTTCATTCCTACCAAATTGACAAAAAATAAAAAGCCTTATAAATATCAAGTTTGTCAAGCTGTGTAGGAACAAGAACTCTCATCTACTGTTGTGAGGAGTATAAATTGTATCAACCTATTTAGAAAACTTTGGCATTATCTAGTAAAGTTAAGGACACCCTTTACAATCCAACAATTTCACTCCTTAGGAATAAATCCCAGAAAAATTCTTACATTTATGATCACTTGTCATACACAGAAAAGTTCATAATGGTAATGGTCAAAATCCGAGCAACCCAAATGTCCACCATCAGTGGAATGGAGAAATAAACTGTGGCAGTCATACAATGAATCACCACACAGCAATGACAATTAAAGAACTAAACTCCATGAGCAACATGAATGTATCTCACAAATATTGAGTAACAGGAAAATCACAAAAAAACTATAGAAATCCATTTATATCAGGTTAAAGAATAAATGAAACTAAATTTAGGGTCGCATACATAGGTGGTAATACATTTTTCTTTTTTAAACAGCAAAGGAGAGCAGTTATCCCTGGAGTGGAGAGAAGGAGGTAATCTGGGTGGGGCACAGGGGGCTGGGGGGGTCAGTGTACTATTTCTCAACCTGGGGGATAGGTAGATGATTGTTTTCTTTATTATTATCCTTTAAAATGTAGATACATGCTTCCTATACTTTCTGTATAATCAATTTCACATGAAAACGTTTTTAGTTAAGAAGTGGGGCAAGCCCGTCTTCTTTCCACTTCCTGCTGAATGAAACATGAACCTGACAGCGCCAGCTCAAAGCCACCACGAGCCTGGACCAGGAGAGGATGCACTGTGCACACGTGGTGGACTTCCTCAAAGACCTAGGAATGGCCATCTCCATCACCAACTGACTACTCTGGATTCCTCTTACTTTAGAGAAACAGATTTCTAGGTTTTAAAAATGTCTGTCACTTTAGATTTTGCTTTTATATAGAGCCAAACCTAATCAAAATGGATACATTCAGTGGTCTGGACAAATAAAAAATTTTCTAGCAATTAAAGCTGTCCTACAATGGAAAGAAGTCCCTGAAACAGTATTCCATACCCACACCTGGCAGGGCCCTGGGGAAGGGATCCCTACCCAGCAAGAGGAGCTGGGCTGCAGGCTTTCTAAAGGCAGGACAGGCAATTGTGGTTCTAGGGCTGCTGCCGGAACAAAGCAGCTCTGGGCTTGCCAAAGCTGTGGCAACACGTTGCCTCGGAATCGATCCTTCTGTTATCAGTGAGAACATTCCTTTTCTATAACATTCCAGACGCTGCTCAGATCCTATCTTCTCTAGATACCATCTTCTCGGGGTGCCTTTCATAACTCCCTTGACCTTGACTTCAGCATGCTGAAGGACCTCTGGGCCTCCAGGTCCTCACCAACCTTCTCCAACTCTGCTCTGTGCCTCTCCGGGCTACCTCCTATGAATTAAATCACCCAGGCTCCCTCTGCTTTCCAGTTGGGTTTGATCAAGAAAAGGCTCCAGCATGGGATCTGAGGATAGGAAAAGAACTGGTCTGGGGTATTTAGTTGCTGTTAGGCCACTTCATGGCAGGGGCAACATTCCTACAGGTTCCCCTCTCCTTCAGCAAAGCTCTCTCAAGGTTCCAGAAACTACTCCCCTTCCTGGTTCCTTCAGGCCTGAAAGCGGTACTGGCTCTTAGCTGAGTTGTTTCATCATTCCCTGCTGGTCTTCCTTAGTCCTGCCCAGCTTTGTACCTAGTTCCTGCATCTCCCCAATCACACTGTTGGAGAGTGCCAGGAGATAACTGATATACCCAACGAACCACTTTCTGCCTTCCCAGATGGCTCCTATCTCCCCTGACCCCACAGCACAGTTTCTCTCAGTAATTGGGTTCTTCTGTATGTTTCTACATACGGACTGATTCACTACAAATCAATTCCCTATGGAAAATTCTTAATCCCAGGCTGATTCCCACTTCTGCCACCACTGTGTTCAAACTGTATGTAATATTAGATTGGACAAAGTCTAATTAAGAAGGTAAATGTTACTAAAAATTCCTGACACAAAGACTGCAAAGCCAAGCCAAATACTGGGGGTTTGGGGGTTATCTATTTATAACTCCCCTTTCCTTTATTTTTTTTTTTTTTTTTTTTTTTTTTTTTAAAGATTTTATTGGGGAATTGGCGGAGGGGAACAGCATTGGGGAATCGGGGAAGGGGAACAGACAAGTTGCTGTCTTTTTGTTCTTCAGTTTTTAGTTGCGGAGGATGTTGCTTCACTGTTGGTATCATCATTGCGCTCTTCCCGGATGAGGCAGATCGGTCGCTGGCCTCTGGATGTCGCTCACCGCGGCTATTGGCAGCTCATGCTTGGCTGCCAGCCGCTCACGCTGGCTGCAGACCACTCATTGTAGCCTATGGCAGCCCACTGCAGCAGGGGCTGCAGCCCACACCATCACCGGGGCTCGCACAGCCCAGCTCCAGGTGGAGCTGTTGTTAGCTGTAGAGGGCAGTGTCACTGGCCCTCATGTGGGATCCGAACCGGGGCCGCTGGCATCCCAAAACCAGCACTTAACCAATGCGCCACTCGGCCGGCCCTCCCCTTTCCTTTAAACTAAAGGCTGCAGAAATTATCGTACTTGTTATTATAGTTTTGCTTTATTTATAAGATTGGAACAATGCCAAACACAGTGCTCATCCTACAATGGCCACTCAGATTGTACACAAAATTTTATACACTACCAGTCCCAATAAATTTTCCCTTCCTTCTTGACAATCCTACAAATAAGACACCAGATTCAAACAACAGAAATGAGTTTTGCATATCGATCTTTCAGTTTACTGCTTAAATCCCAACTGAGATTCATAAAGAAAGCATCCTTAAAAAAGATTCAGGAGTGAAAGATAAAGTTCTAAGATCTGGAAAGATTCGAGTTTTGAACCTGAAAAGCAAAATGGCTTACCGTGTCCAAATCAAGAAGAATGCTGCAGCAATGTTGCAAAGAAAAGCATTTCTTAAGAATGTTACTCTACTAGAAGACCATGCTGTACACTCTCCAATATATATTCCATAGCAGCAGGACTTGAACTACGGGCAAAATAACCCCAAGTAACACCACAACAGACCCATTAAACTCAAAGAAAAGACTCATTCCACCACCTGTATGAATGTCTGGGCTATACAGATACCATTATCTACTCGTATGTTAAGGAACCCTATACCAGGGTTGCTCAACGTGAGCACTACTGCCATTTTAGGCCAGAAAATTCTTGGTTGTGGGAAACTGTGTGCATAGTAGGGTGTTTAATTGTCCCTGACCTCTAGCACTCCTCAAGTGTGACAATCAAAAATATCAGCAGAAGGGCCGGTCGAGTGGCGCGGTGGTTAAGCGCTGGCTTAGGAAGCCAGCGGCCCCGGTTCAGTCCCACATATGAGGGCCAGTGACACTGCCCTCAAAAAAAAAAAAATATCAGCAAACATTGCCAAATGTCCTTGGGGGGCAAAATCGCCCCTGATCAAGAACCTCAGCCTTAGATATACAATTATTATTCAAACCCCAACCAGCCTACCATAGTGCAAATAAATGGTAATCCTGATTCACTCATTTGGATGGAAAAAAGAGAAAAACTACCTAACGAGTAGACTGAGCTTTATAAAGCACCCTTTTAATAGTTAAAAAGTATTTGGCAACTTGCGGCCCTAGCTTAAGGAGAATATAGGTGAAAAGAATGGTTGTCAAAGTGGAGAAAGAGTGATAAAATATTACAGCCCATGACATGTCATATATGAGCAAATGGAAAAAGACAGGCAAGCCACGCTAATCCAATGAGGGCCAAATTAAGGGCAGTCACACACTGAGGGCTGATAGCCCAAGCCCCTTACTCTGGAATACAAGGTTTATCATACATGGACTCCAGATGATCTTCAAATTTTATTATCATAACATACTGTCCACACAAGTGGTTTTCAACCTTATCAAAACCAATGTCCTGTTTTTATAACAAATATTTTATAATGCCCCTTTATTATCCTACAATGAAATTCAAAGAATATAACATTATACCTATAGACATAACTTTTAAAATTTCAATATAACTCCCTAACTGCAATGTAAAATAAAATAAACAAGAAGATTTGTAAAATAAAACATATATTTTCAGACAAGACTACAGAAAACAAATACGTGCACGCACATAAACACACATTTCCAAAATGCCTCCTAGAGGGTAGAGCTATCCCACCCTTTCTGCTGTACACAAACACTGTCCCATCAATTACAAAGTTCACAATAAATGAAGGAAGGATTTCAAGTCAGGTCATCTGCGGTTAACACGGGGCTTCACCACTTCATGGCTGTGGTACCTCTCTAAGTCAACTCTTTCAACTATAAAAGGAGGATGCCAGCATATTTTCCAAAGGATTTTTGTGAAAATTAACCAAGTATGTACAGTATCTATTTCTGCACCCAACATGTAATATATGCTCAATAAATGTTAGCTATCGGATTTATATTATTATTCCTGAATCTACCCTGTATTGTGTCCTAGCTTATAACCATCTTATTCCCCCAGCAGAGAAGGATGGATGGTTGGGTATCCATTTAGCAGAGATATTCTAAAAAGCATTCATGTACAATATAAATATGAAATGGCATCATAGGACTTCTAGGATTGTTTCTAATTCTGAGACTCTACACTTGCCTGTATGGAAGTTATTTTTTTATTAACTGGGCTTCTTTTTTCCTAGTTAGAGGGCCAAGAAGAACATGTCTTACACATCACCTACAGTGCTAGAGAAACACCTTGCACTCAGATCATACCGGTTTAGTGCCCCCATTGAAAACCCAGCTCTGGTTATTGGTTTTTTGCCATTTAGCCTCAAATAGCAGAGTACAGTCCAGGAAGGAATGCCAACTTTTCCAGTGAAAGCACCTCAACCAACATGTATGGTGTCTTCAGAGAGGGATGATTCTCGAAGACCAGTTGTTTCTCACGTAAATTAATTCCTTACACCAACAAGCAAAGTCAACACCCCTAAGCATTATAGATAATAAAATGAGGAAGTGAAAAGGAGTGGCAACAGCTAGAGAAATACCTCAAAACAAAACTGATTCCAAGGTTAATATTCTGAATTAAAGCACTCACTGCTCAGGCTGTTGAAGGATAATCACAGGCCCAAAAAGTAATAAGCACATCTCTGTGCACAGAGGTATAGCCATCCTGTTTACATACTGAGATCCTAATTTATATAAACATGCTGATCTACGAGGAAAAACAGAAATTGCCAATTGTTACAAATCATTCTGCATTAACCCTCCAAGGTGCTAACAGTGGTTATCCCTGAGTAATGGAATTATTAGAGGTTGCTTCCTTTCACTTATGTACAAATTTCCTATTTTTCTAACATACTGCTCTTGTAATAAGAATTTAAAATTATATAAAGCAATGTATTATCTATTGATAATACATGAAATTTGAGGCAAGAAACTATTTCAGGTAAAATCTGCATCAGCATCTGTGGATAAACCAAGTATTTATCTATGTATCTAAAATCATCCTTGCTACCCACCTCAAACCAGAACTAATCACAACTTAGTTTCCATCTTTATCCCTCCCAGAGAGCTACAGGTTTTGCCACTGTAGGAAGTCAGCACCTAGTGCAAGAAAACCTCACTATTATTCGTTTTTGCCAATTTCCCAGTGACAGCTACCAACTCTCTGTGCTAGTGAGATAAAAGAGAAGAAAAGGAATTGGTTTTTTATCAATGTTTTTGCACAAAGAGACATCAGACTCAGAGAAGTTACTTATTAAATTTCTGTTCGTTTGTTTTTTTTGAGGGCAGTGTCACTCACTGGCCCTCACATGTGAGACAGAACCGGGGCCGCTGGCTTCCAGCGCTTAACCGACACGCCACTCGGCCGGCCCCAAACACAGACACTTTTTCTATACAGCTATTTGAAAGCCCTGGGCTCCCCACAATTCTCATACTAAATAAAGTGCCTCTACGGAATCATAAATGTCCCAAAAATAAAATATCATTTTGGTAATCACTCATGGAAATGCTATTATTCTCCCTGCTCGGTGAAAAAAAAATCACAGAAAGATCTCAGCAAGAGAGGGAAAAACAGCCTTACCAAAGCAGGTAGACTCCTCAGCCCAACAAAAGAACTTTAATTCAAACTAGTTCAATTCAACAAGCATTTGTCAGTCACTTACTATATACAGAGCAGCATGATAGACGTGTATTCATTTCTATACAAGTAAGACATGATATCTGTCTTCCCGGGAATTTAGTCTGGTTGACAAACACTTATAAACGAATATACGATAGACCCAGACAAAAGGTAATATAAGTTTTAAAACTGCTCTGGTAGTATGGGAAAGGAGAGATTAAAACCAACTGCAAGAATTCTGAAAAAGATTCTTCTTTACGTATATTAAACATATATATTCATATATTTAACTCATTTATCCATTCTTAATCATTGAGCCTGAAATAAAGGTGCCAGAAACGCTCAGCTACCAAAAGCAAGC
Organism: Aselliscus stoliczkanus; assembly: GCA_033961575.1. Lineage (NCBI taxonomy): Eukaryota > Metazoa > Chordata > Mammalia > Chiroptera > Hipposideridae > Aselliscus > Aselliscus stoliczkanus. Next base: position 136,082,373 of record CM066729.1, read on the forward strand.
CAGCATCAGAGGTGAAATCTACACACTCGGATCCTCTGGACTAAAAATAAAACATAAGGCACAAGTGCCGGACCACAAGGAGGATGTGTGGAAAAGACTCACCAACCCCAGTAGGTCCGTGCTGGGCATCTTCGTCTTCCAGCCGTACGTTCAGGGCAGGACCTTCCCTCTGAAAAAGGGAACCAGGTTTGTTTACTTCTCTTCCAAAGCTTTCAACTATCGCGTTGGCCGCCTAGATTCGCCAGAGAATCAAGAAATGGTTCTCTCCCTGCTTTGAGAGCTCGGATTTCACTCCCAGCGATCACACTCCACCCCCCAGCACCCCAAATCAACGAATCAGAGCACTGGCTGGCATTCTGCTCCCCCTCCGACAGCCGAGCAAACGAATGCAGCGCCAGCCTCCCACAAAGCAATGCCCCCAGGTAAACAGCAGGGGCCACGCCGAGCTCGCCCGGGACCCAGGCCTGCAGCCCCGCAGCCCGGCCCATTCAATCTCACCCCGCGGGGAATCGGGCGCTAAAGGCAGCCCGCCTCCAGGCTGCAGCCTTCGCTGGACTCCCTTTAGCAAGGGGCTGGCCTCGCTCTCGACTTCATCCCTCCCTCCGCAGAACCCTTTCCTCTCTGGGGAGCCAGCAGAGCCTGCCGGCCCCAACCCACCCCTACCCCGCCGTGGGAGTGGGGCTCCAGATCCCGCGTCCGCCCTCACCCACTCAGGAGCCCTGCACTCATTCAGACTCGGGGGCTCGGCGGGGGCCCCCACCTTGTGTCCCCACCCGCTCCTGCCCAGCATCTGCGAGCCCCGCAGCCCCGCCTGGCCCTGCTCCCTCTGCTCACTCCTCCCACCCAGGACCCCCCTCTCGTTTCCTGGGCCGGGACCGCTTCCCACCCAGTCCCGACGCTCCTCCCGTCCCAAACCCTAACCCTCCTCCCTCCTCCGTAGCCGTGACCCCTTCCACCTCCTCAGCCCGGAACCAGCTTCCCCGCTTCTTCCTTTGCACACTCTCCACCCGCCACGGTCCTCTCCACCGCAACACAAACTTGTGAGCGACTGGGCTCGGGATGCCCCTGCCGCTACCGCGGCTGAGATTCTAGGTCGGGCCGCGGGCGGCCCCGGCCCCGCCCCCTCCAGGGAGGCCCCGCCCCCGCCCGGAAATGGCTCCCAGGCCCCTGCGTGCGCGGCCCCGCGGCCCGCCGCGCGCGCGCCTCTCCCTGGGGTCCATGGCGCGTGCGCGTCGCCTGCTGGCCAGGCAGAGGCCGGCACCCGGGCTTTGTTGGGAAGGTTTAATTGCCATCCCAAAGCAGCCGCTTATTGGCCACATATGGTCACTTGGAGTCCCTGACAGAGTTGGCCTGCAGAGCACTACAAACTGATATAAATAAAACACCCAAGATGAGACTCTAGAGGAGGCCTTTGGGATTTTAATGACTGACCCATGGATTTGTCCCGTGTCTTTTACCTGGAGCTTTTCATCGAGGACAGCGATGCCCAAAGAAAAGGGACATGGAAATTCCCTTAATGAATATACCACCCATCTCCCCTCTTCCCCCACAAAATGGGGTACAGGCTACAGTTTGTGGGGAAGAAGAAACTTGCCTCTACCCTCAACACGTGAGACAGGTTAGCAAGAGAAAATGATCCAGTACAATTACATACTTATGCATGGGAACCCCACATACATGAGAAAGTCGGAGACCCCCACATACATGAGAGGTTTAAGGACAGAAAGGGAAAAATGAGGTATATATGACATTCTGAGCTAAGGATGAGGTAAGCCATCTTGGGGCTTCAGAAGGTAATTGCAGGGAAAGCACATGTTCAGCAATTAGAAGTTGGCCCTGCCATATAGATAGGTCATAAAAAGTTATTTGTGGTGACAACTCTTAGCGGGGGCCTGGCCCCTAATTTAAATTCTTTTAGATGGGTGAGTGGGGGGGGGGAGATGTTTCTCTTGAGCCTACATGGTCTCAGTTGCTTTTAGCTCAAAATAATCATTATACCACAGAGGCACATCTTGGGGTGACTTGTTCTGAACCCCTACAAGGTGTTGGGCAAAAATACTACCAATACTGCTTTATTTTCATGAGCAATGTTGGGAATCAACTAATATTTAAGTGAAAGTGCCCACCAAGATCACAAAGATCACCCTTCCTTTCCAGATAAAATAACTGAATCTCAACTACATTTTTCATGAGTTGCCCATGTTGTCATCACACTAATTTAGTATTAGCAGAAGGCAGTGTAGTTACACGTAACTGACCAGTGATCTGCATACAGTATTTTTTCAACAGATTATTTTTAAAAACTCACCTAGATGAAATCTTGAAATCTTAACAAAAATGACACTAATGAGGGTACCAATTCCATCCCCTTGCAAAATGTCATGACACTAATCTAGAGTATCATCATCAATACCACCATGATCCTTATCTGGGATGAAATTCCTTCAGCATTTTCCAGTTTCCCAACCAGAATGCTTAAGACCCTGAAGGAGTCAAGCAGTTTATCCCTGGGACTTCTCACTTTCATCCCCACCCCATCAAAAGTCCCAGACATCTCTGTCATCCAGACCCCCTGAACCAGACACTGGCAATTCATATTCTTCTCCCTCTTGCTGCTGTTCCACTACAGAGGTGCATTCTCAGTGTTGAAGGGTCAGAAAATGTTCTGGGGCCAACTACTTCCAGGAGCCGACATCTGACAAGGTCACATTGCCCTGCTCAGCACTGGATGTTTGGAGTGCTGCCTTATGGTTGCTCATGTAATATCTCCTGCCTCTATGAACCCATGTGCCTTTCCTCCTATAGGAGACAATACATTCACTGCATTTGTGACAAGTTCCTATGGTACCCTGATGATAGCTGGTTGTGTAAGTCAACGACGGGGGAAGATTTCCTAAAGAGAAGGAAACTCCCTAAAACAGGCTAGAACCTGAGGGGACCCCTGAACTGAGATTTTGGGGACCCAAACCCCTTGGAAACTGAGGCACAGACCTCTGACAACATAGGCCAAGAAGCCTGCCTGTGGCCTAAGGGCCCTGCTGTGAATGGTCTCCTTGAAGATGAAAAGTCTTCAGGCCATGAGAGTTCTGGTAGAGGCGACTTGCTGACCTTGGGAATGTTAGTTAACAACTCTGTTTAAATTCTTTGACAGATACTGAAGCTTTGACTGAGAAACAGATGCTACCTCCCTAGGCTAAGAGAGGTGTGAAATCCCCTTTGGTTGCTAGGTATTGTATTTACATAGAAATAGATTTTAAATGCCTTTACCCTAAACACAGCCACCCCTAGTCTTTTAGTATAGCTCAAGTATACATCCTGTGAGTTTTATGACTGTGTTTAGCTGCTAGGATTTAGGATAATTTCTGGATAGTCCAGAGAGCTATAGTAAACATTCTTTAGGTAATATGTAAAAATATGTCAATCCTTAACATAAGATAGTCATGATAAACATTCTTTAGGTGATCTACAGAAACTGAGTCTGGGTTTCATGGTAATTATCATAATAAAGACAAGGTAAACCTTTAATGGAAGAGTAAGTCACAATACACCCTGCAGAGAGCAATTACAGGGAAGTAAAGACTGAGTAAATTCTGGGAACTGGAAACCACCAAACTCATGTGATTGAGGTAATGGTCAAGAATCCCTACAAAAAGAACATGCTCTGGCAATAAAGCGTGACACTTTTTCTCTTTAACCCCCCGGTATCTCCACTGTCTCCCTTCTTTATTTTCTTCCTCCACCAATGCCGTCTCCACCTGAGGGAAACCCTGGTCTGCGGAGGCTGGTCCCCCGCAAGAAATTATAAAAAAACAAAACAAAACAAAAAAAACCCAGCAAATTAAACCCAAAGAAAGTGGAGGAAAGGAAATAAGACGACCAAAAAACTAAAAATTGTTTCTTTGGAAAAAAAATCTAATAAAAATAACCCTTGGTAAGATTAATCAAGGAGAAAGAAAGAAAGAATAAACAAATTTAGTCCAATATCCCAAATGAAAAAGAAGATATCACTATCGTCCCCAGAGACAATACAAACATATGGCCTAAATTTGTAAATATAGACGATATGGAAAAATTCCCAGAAAAACACAATAGATGCCATTGCCCAAATGACAGAGATGTTATAGCAGTCATGTTAAAAAAATGTTTCAGTGAGCAATTAGGAACACATTTTAAACAAATGCGGAAAAACTTTACACATATAAATTTAGAAGAAATGGACCAATTTCTTAAAAACACAAACCATTACAGCTCACCCAATGTGAAAAGGATCACTTGAATAATCCTATAGCTACTAAGGAGATTGTCTTCATAATTTAGAAACTCCACGAAATCAAATCTCCAGGTCCAGATGGTTTCACTGAAAAAGTCTAGCAAACATTTGAAGAAAAATCACATACATTTTTTACAGTCTCTTCCAAAAAAAAGAAGAGAACACTTTCCAATTCATTTTATGAAGCTGGCATTAATCTGATACCCAAACCGAACAATGATGGTACAAAAACAGAAACTGCAGACCAATATGAATATAGGGATGAATATAGGGATACAGTAATTCTTGACAAAATATTATAATTCAGTAATACATAAAAAGAATTATACACTATGACCAAGTGTGGTTTATTCCAGAAATGCAAGGTTGTTTCAAGATTCAAAAATCAATGTAGGGGCCGACCGACTGGCGCGGTGCAAGCCAGCGGCCCCGGTTCGGTCCCACATATGAGGGCCAGTGACACTGCCTTCAAAAAAACAACAACAAAAAAAATCTATATACCAGGGGCCGATTAAGTGGCTCGGTTGGTTAAGAGTTGGCTTAGAGCATGAGCTCTGAGCAACAGGGCCGCTGGTTCAGTTCCTACATGGGCCAGTGAATGCTGAGCCCAAGTTGAGCTGTTGCTGAGCTGCCAACAGGTGGCAGGATGGCTCAGCTGGTATAACAACAAGATTGCCTGTTCAATGGTGGGCTATGCCCACCTGCAACTAAGACTGAACTCTGCATCTTGAGCTGAGCTGCCACCTGGATGGCTCAGTGGATAGAGCATGTGCTCTTAACAACAAGGCTGCTAGTTCGACTCCTACATGGGATGGTGGCTATGCCCACCCACAACTAAGGTTGAACACAGCACCTTGAGCTTAGAGGCCATGAACTGTAGACGGGAAGCCAGATGGCAACTGGCACCCTCCACAACGAAAACTGAAGAACAACTTGGCCTTCCCCAATTTCCCAATAAAATCTTTAAAAAAACCCAAAACCTATATATCAGTAATGCACATATCAAAACTGAAATTAATAATACAATACTATTTACAATTGCTCAAAAAAAAACCTCTTAAATACTTAGGTGTAAATCTAACAAAACACGTACAGGGTTTGTATGCTAAAAATTGTATAATGCTGATGAAAGAAATCAAAGAAAATCTAAATATATGGAGAGACACACCATATTCATGGATTGGAAGACTCAACATAGTAAAAATGTCAATGCTCCTAAATAGATACCCAGGTTTAATTTGATTCCTATTAAAATCACAGCAAAAAATTCTGTAGATATAGATAGAGATTTCTCTAAAACTTATATGTAAGACCAAGGAACTAGAATAACAAAGACAATCTTTAAACACAAAGTTGGAAGTCTGTGCTTTACAATATGAAATACATATCTGGTCTTCATTCCTATTCCTAGCACAGAGCTCCTAAAACTCTTGCAATTTCCTAAGTGATTAGGGAGATAAATGTCTCTTTTGTTATTCATAATAAGCCCCTTTCAACCACACCTGGGTTTACATTAATGAGGTGACTTTTGGTTGTCCCCCCACACACATCTGGGGAGGGAAGAGGGACTGGAAGTTGAATCAATAACCAATGGCCAATGATTTAATCCATCATCTACATAATGAAGCCTCCATAAAAAACCAAAAGGATGGGATTTGGAGAGCCTTCAGACTGGTGAATGCATCCACGTGCTGGAAGAGTGCACCTCAGTTCCACAGGGACAGAGAAGCTCCTGCACTCAGGATCTTTCTGGACCTTGCGCTATATACTTCTTCATCTGACTGTTCATCTGTATCCTTTTTTATAACCTTTATAGTAAATGGGCAGACATAAGTACATGGTTCCCTGAGCTTTGTGAGCCATTTTAGCAAATTATTGAACCCAAGGAGGGGATCATGGGAACCTGATTTATAACATAACTGGTCAGTCAGAAGTACAGGTAACAACCTGGACTTGGAACTGGTGTTTGAAGTAGGGGCAGTCTTGAGGGACTGGGCCCTTAACCTCTGAGGTCTGATGCTATCTCCAGGTAGATAGTGTCAGAATTGAGTTAAATTTATAGGACACACAGTGTTTATATGGTTCTTGACCCCTATTTTACACCATACACAAAAATCAATTCCAGATTGATCATTTCTACATATGAAAAGTAAAACTTCTTGAAAATAATATAAGAGTTAACCTTGGGTAAGCAAAGATCTCTTAAATAAGACACAAACACCACATGATGGGCAATATTAATACATTGGGCTGTGTTAAGAGTAGAAATTTCTCTCCATCAAAAGACTGCACTTGGAGACAAACGAGCAAGCCACAAAAGGGAGGATATATTTGCAACACACATAACTAAGGATTTCTCTGATCATCAGTTCCCCCATCTGTAGGGTTAGATGAGATGATATAGCACAGTGCCTGGCACATAGGAAGTGCTCCATACGTTTTTATATTGCTCCTCTTATAACTGTGGGACCCAGGCAGGAGGACTGTACTTCAAATCATTTCCAGGCAGATGGAATCTCTCTGCTGTTTCTGAGGCTCCACAAAGAAAGATCTCAAAAGGGTTTCCGGGGTAATTCTTTTACAAACCTTACAAACCAGTATTGAGGTAATTCCCTAAGGTGTCCCCTTCATGTAGACCCGGTGTCCAGTTCTAAATAATACAGTGGAAGGGTTAAGAGGCACAATGGGGAAGATGAAAGTGGGTTTTACTTTCAGCTGTGTCAGCTTGAACAGTGGGAGATCCCCAAGTGAGCTCAAAGCAGCAGGAGGGGCTGGTCAGGAGGGAAGAAAGTCCTCTCTTCTTTCAAACATAATGTTATTTATCATAATAGTCACCAGGATTCCCAGAAGTGTGGAAGGGTGGGCTTTCAGGATGGTTTCAGAGGGGTCACCTTCTTCCTGCAGAGACATGCCCAGGGGAAGCCTACCTCCATCAAGATACCAGTAATATTTATTACTATTACCATTTTTTGAGCATCTTTTGTGTGCCAGGCATATGACTAGGTGCTTCAATTCCATTAGCTCATTTATCCTTCAGAAGGACCCCAGAAGTAGGTAAGGGTACCTCATTTTACAGGCTGATGGAAGGTAATGACATTAAGAGATCAAACTTGGTGCCAGGCACTGTTCTAAACAGTTTCATCTAAATCAAGTCCCTCAATCTTCCCAGTAATCCTGTGAGAATAAGTGCCAAGTATCATCTCCATTTCAGAGATACAGGAAACAGGGCTCAGAGACATCAGGTACATTGTTGAAGCCACACAACTAGGAACTAGCAGATCTGGGATTTGAACTCTTACCATAATTACACATCTCTGGCAGTACCAGCCACTTACCCAAGGTGGCACATCTAGAGAATCTCAGAATTCATTTGAAACTCCTACCCAATGAAAACCCAGAATCTTCCCACCCAGCGATCACCCAGAATAGGGCTGGGTCATGTTGGCGGCCCCCTCCTCTCCATCTAAGAGACAGTTCCCTGTGAATCAATCCCCTGAAACAGATTTCATGGAGGCAGAACCCTCCATGGTGCTCCATGGTGGCATACTGCCTGGTGGGGCTGACAAAAATGGGACTCAGCCTGACCAACCTTCTTTGGCAGTTTTTCCCTCTGCCTGCTGCTTGCTGGCTGAAACCGGCCCCTGACTCTCATTCTCTCCTTTGCTCCCCATTGAAAGCCCTGAATGGGAGGTGGAGAAGGAGCTTGGAGGGAGGGCTAGTCTCCAGGGAGCCCTGCCTGCCCCTCCAGAAAGGGTAAGAGGAGCTGAGTGGGGGTAAGGAAAGGGGTTCTGGGGAGTGGTTCTGGTTTGTGGGGAAGGGGTAACCTAGCAACCACTGGCTCATGCAGTCACAAAGCAGACAGGCTTGCCCACAGAAGAGACAAGACTTCTCTTTGACTGTCCTCTTACTCCTTCCTGCTTGGGCTGCAGGGGTTTCTCACCCACATGCTCTAGTGGGCAATTGCCTGAGTGAGTCCAGGGACCTTTCCAGGGGAGGAAATGGACACTAGAGCCAGACCTGGGCCAGGTGAGAGCCCAGAGGTGCGGGGGGCCAGCATCCGCAGACCAGGGTTTCCCTCAGGTGGAGACAGCGTCAGTGGGGGAAGAAAATAAAGAAGGGAGACAGTGGAGACACGGGGGAGTTAAAGAGAAAAAGTGTCACGCTTTATTGCCAGAGCATGTTCTTTTTGTAGGGATTCTTGACCATTACCTCAATCACATGAGTTTGGTGGTTTCCAGTTCCCAGAATTTACTCAGTCTTTATTTCCCTGTAATTGCTCTCTGCAGGGTGTATTGTGACTTACTCTTCCGTTAAAGGTTTACCTTGTCTTCATTATGATAATTACCATGAAACCCAGACTCAGTTTCTGTAGATCACCTAAAGAATGTTTATCATGACTATCTTATGTTATGGATTGACATATTTTTACATATTGCCTAAAGAATGTTTACTATAGCTTTCTTGACTATTCAGAAATTATCCTAAATCCCAGCAGCTAAACACAGTCATAAAACTCACAGGACCTATACTTGAGCTATACTAAAAGACTAGGGGTGGCTGTGTTTAGGGTAAAAGCATCTAAAATCTATTTCTATGTAAATACAATACCTAGCAACCAAAGGGGATTTCACACCTCTCTTAGCCTAGGGATGTAGCATCTGTTTCTCAGTCAAAGCTTCAGTATCTGTCAAAGAATTTAAACAGAGTTGTTAACTAACACACCCAAGGTCAGCAAGTCCCCTCCTACTGGAACTCTCATGGCCTGAAGACTTTTCATCTTCAAGGAGACCATTCACAGCAGGGCCCTTAGGCCACAGGCAGGCTTCTTGGCCTATGTTGTCAGAGGTCTGTGCCTCAGTTTCCAAGGGGTTTGGGTCCCCAAAATCTCAGTTCAGGGGTCCCCTTGGGTTGTAGCCTGCTTTAGGGAGTTTCCTTCTCTTTAGGAAATCTTGGCCCGTCGTTGACTTACACAGCCAGCTGTCATCAGGGTACCACAGGAACTTGTCACAAATGCAGTGAATATATTGTCTCCTATAGGAGGAAAGGCACATGGGTTCATAGAGGCAGGAGATATTACATGAGCAACCATAAGGCAGCACTCCAAACATCCAGTGCTGAGCAGGGCAATGTGACCTTGTCAGATGTCGGCTCCCGGCAATTTCTAGAAATGGATACTTAAGTCACGACTTTCAGTTTCCTTCTTTTCAAATATAGTATACATTTAAGGCCATGGTAGCTGTATCCCACAAGTGTTTCAAACTTAGAGGAGATACATGTGACCTTTGTTTAGCTTTAGTTTGCCTTTCTTTAATGAGTAAGTTCGAGCATCTTTTCATTTGCTTAAGTACCGTTTGTATATATTTCTTGTGGTCTCTGTTCATATCTTTTGCCCATTTTTCTGTTGGCTTGTTTAGTCCTTCTTATGTGGGCATATGAATGATATAGTAGATTATCCTTTTGTAATATGAGTAATATTTTTTTTTCTACTTCATTGTTTTTCTTTTCACTTTGCCTACACTATAAACACAGGGTTTAGATTCCTTTCCTGTTGAAATGCTACTCGGTTGAGGGCTTCCTCACCTACTTTTGGAATTCAGAGAGGGTAGTTCATTTTGACCCACTTTGCTTTATTGGGGCATAAAAGTTTCTATAGAATAGAGGCTAGAAACATAGACTCTGAAGACACTCAGTCCTGCCATTCTTTAGATATATGCCCTTAGATAACTTTTGATAACTTCTAAGCCTCAGTTTCCTCATCTGTAAACTAGGAATAATAATTCTGCCAACCTTATGGGGCTGTTTGATGATTAAATAAGACTATATATATGTAAGACTATATATATATATATATATAGTCTTATTTAAATAAAAATATTTTTATATATTTCTTTTTTTTTTTTTCATCCAGCACAGTGCCTGGACCATAATGAAGGCTTTGATGCATGTTAATTTTTAATTTGTTTACCCAAATCAAGCAAACATTTCTTGAATGATTACTGTATTATCCGGGTGCTGTTCCTTATCAGTGTAGAGGAGAAAATCCTGTGATCACATGCTCCTTGGCTCACAGCTGTCTTTTGTGCTTCATACATGGAGTTCTGGATTGTGGCCAGTACTATTGGGTGCTTTGATGAAGGTTAGCTGCTTTGAGAGTTTGAATCTCTGTCGGGCTCTTGGGTCTACCTACCATGGCTTTGTCTATGCCTCTATTGTCCCATAATTTGTGTAACTAGTTTTCTGATGATCTTTCGGAGAAGAGAGGAAGAAAGAAAGAGGTGTGACTAAAGACCCCATGTGGCTCCCCCACCTGTCTCCCCTGAGATGATCAAAGTTACCTGAGAAGGAATCACAGCTCTGTAGCTGACAAGTATGGACTGGTCTACTAAGCCAGCACTCAGGAAGGCTGCCCAACTGGAAAAGCAGGCATCGGATAAGAGAGAAGAACCCTGAGGTCTCCAGGGAGATCCAAGGTATAGAACCAAACAAGCTTCCTACATTCATGACTTTTCAACTTAAGTATCTCTTCTCTGATCCTCCACCCCAACTTCTCCTTTTATACTTTCCTCTAATACCCAATCTTTCTTACAATTACATGTATCTGTCCAGCAAGCCTGTGAGCTCCAAGAGGTCAAAGGCTACACAGACTTGTTCATTGCCAAGCACAAAGCATTGCTCTGCATGATGGTTACACGGGTGTGTTTGTTGTGTGCTAATTCATTGAGGTCCTGGTACAATGCCTGGTGATGCCTGGTGCCCAGTAAATAATCATTGAATGAATGAATGAATGAATGAATCACAAGTCTTAGGCAGTTATCCAGGCCATTCACCCACTACATGCCCGAATCCTTGTGTCAAAATTCCTCCCAAGTGTATGCTAGTCACCAAAACAGCTCTTGTGGCAAAGAGCTCCTTACTGCCCAAGGCTGCATGTTTGTTTTCTACACAGTCTTGTTGGCTAGAAAGTTTTTCTTACTGTGGAGCTGAAACATATCTCCTTGAGGTTTCTAGTCAGTATTTTTGTTCTATCCATATGGTCACCTAAATCAAGCTTATGTCCTCTTTGTGATGATAACCTTTTAGACATTTGAGTTAGTTCTCCTATCTACCTCTTTTCCAAGCTAATCACAGAATCACTGATTAGACACATACTTGTCGAGTACCTACAACATGAAGTAGGCTAGAGAACACAAAGATGAAAAAATATAATACCTGTCCTCGAGAGGTTACTGGTCTTGTGGGAACCCAAAGACATTAAGATGGAATGTGGTAAGTGCTAGGAACAGTGGAGACACAGGTAAACGAGTGCCCTAGCACGGCCAACAGTCTTGGGCAAGGATCCCACAAAGGAGTGGGCTCTGAGTAGACCAGAGAGAATGTTCCAAGAAGAAGGGAAAACATATGCGAAAGTCTGGGGATATAAGAGCCCATGGCATGTTATGGGAACTTAAGTAACATTTACTTAAGGCTAGAAGGGAGACCAGAAGTCCCAGGTTGCTCAGAACACTTCAGTTTACATCTGTTGTCCAGAAAATTTATTATGTCTTCAGTCTCAAAAGTGTTCCAGATTAGATGATATATTATATAGTCACCGTAAGTATGCCTGGAGCATAAAGTCTTAGGGTGCTGTGGAGATGGGTGAGATAAAGGTGGAGACAGGCAGGGGCAGATCATAAGGAGGCTTGTGGGCCAAATTCAAGAAGAGCATTCAGTTAACCGGGCTTTGTATGGTGTCTTCCCTTTGAGGTCATCTTCTTCAGATATAATCTAATCCATAGGTCAGTACATCTATTCATAGATGATTGGTGCTATGGCTTATCATTTATAAAAGACTTACCAGGTAAGTACTTTCCACAGAGCCTGGGATTGGGGCCTAGACAATCTCTGAAGATCCTTATTCATGCATGTCCAGTACTGACTGTCTGCCACTAGGCCTTGGGTTAGACTTGTTTTTACCGAGGTGAGGTTGTATCCTGAGACAACATTGAGCAATCTCCTTGGGCCCCTCTGTTCCCAACTAGAAACTTTGTAAGGCTTCCCTGGAGGAGGACAGCTGGGGTCGGAAGTAGGCCTACTAGCTATAAACAACTTGCTTTATAGGTCTGGAGTGACTTGTGTATTAGAGGGACTTGTAAGAATATTCAAGTGAAATGAGTTTAATCGGCTCTATGATGATGCAATAACCTGGGAATGTTGAGTCAGATGTTTGAATGGGCAGCCAGTTGAGATGGTTTAAATATTTGAAATACTTGAATTACATGGAAAATGAATAGTAAGAATCAGCATTTAAAATATGTCTGAGTGAGTAGTTCCTCCCCTATAACATCTGTCTCTAAGTGGTAGGTGTTGGTTTGTACCCCAAAACGGAATGTGGCAGTCCCCTCAAATAGATCCACAAGGACTAGCTTCAGGCTGATTTTGCCCACCAGGAAGCCAGTTGGCAATGGACCCCAGGGCTTCTGGGGCTCCCTCATCCCAAGCACTGCTGTGACAGTTGGATGTTCAGGGAGACCTGAGGCTGCTGAGGAATGGTCACATCACCTGCCCTTCCTAGTCCTCCTTTGTTCAGCCTATTGAAGTTTGGGGCTAGTTTGGGGATCTAAGTGTATCAGTTTGCCAGGGCTGTTGTAACAAAGTACCATAAACTAGGTAGCTTGAACAGCAGCCATGTACTGTCTCACAGTTCTGGTGGCTAGGCATCTGAGAGGTCCAGGTGTTGGCAGGACTGGTTCCTTCTGAGGGCTCAGAGGGAGAATCTGTTCCATGCCTCTCCCTTAGACTGGTGGTTTCTTGGAAATAGTTGGTGCTCTTTGACTTGTAAAAAGGACCATCCCAATTTCTGCCTTCATCTTCACAAGGCTTTAGAAAGCTTCCCTGGAGGAGGGTAGCTGGGGCCAGAAGTAGGGCTAGTAGCTATAATAAACAACTTGCTTTATAGGACTGGAATGATTTGTGTGTTGGAAAGACTTCTATCTGTGTGCCTATCTGTGTCCAAATTTCCCCTTTATAGAAGGATACCAGGTATACTGGATTAGAAGCCTAGCCTACACCTGTTTGGCCCCATCTTAACTAATTATATCTTCTGTGATCCCATTTCCAAATAAGGCCACAGGGCCGGCCGAGTGGCGCGGTGGTTAAGCGCTGGCCTGGGAAGCCAGCGGCCCCGGTTCGGTCCCACATATGAGGGCCAGTGACACTGCCCTAAAAAAAAAAAAAAGAAATACCAAATAAGGCCACATTCTGAGGCACTGGGGGGTAGCACTTCCACGTAAGAATTGTTGGGGGACCGAATTCAACCCATAACATGAGGGTAGATAGAAATAGCATCAGCATGCATGCAACTACTTTTTTGATTAGTATTGCAACCAACTCTACTTTTTGGGAAGCCATCAACTCAGAAAGGATCCCATGGTTAAGGCAGAGGTATTCTAATCCTGCTGTAACAAGTTAAAGGTATAGCCCACTAGGTATGGGTTGGTTTGCCATCAACTATGAATGTGATTTCTCCCCTGAGGCTTCTAGCTTGAAGACACACAGGAAAGCCTGCTAGCCAGGACCCAAGGTAGCCTGTGCCTTTGGGAATCTTATTTTAATCGATTATCTCACTTTCTGAGAGTCCATCTTTTAAACGTATGCCGTTATTCTACCTGAGAATCAACTATCTTCATTCTTTGCCTAGATGCATATACGAGCTTTGTAACTAGTCTGCCCTTTTGGATCTTTTCCCAGCCATTCTCCACACTACACAGAGAACTTGTTTTTTTAATGGAATACAGTTGGCTCCTTGATCAAAATGACCTCAATGGCTGCTTGCTGCTCTTTGGATAAAGATCAAAGTACTATATCCTACAAGGCTCCCCAGAGGTCTCACACAGGAAGCTTACCATCTGCATCCAGTCCTCAGTTGCATTTGTTTAAAAACAATTGAACCGGCAATGCTCTGTTTCTTGATCCGGGTGCTGAATACCAATGTTCACTCCGTGAATATTCATCAAAGCTTTTCTACGGTATATTTCAGTACAAAACAAAACTTCAAAACAATTGAATGAGTTGCCCAAAGTTCTGGGAGTACCTTAATCATATTTCCCTTTATGACCTTTTAGTTCTCTTGGCAATCACCATACGATGAGAGATTTTTTTTTTTTCCCCTCTATCTTGGGGGAAAAAAGATGGAATTAACAAATGGGGGCAATTCATCAGGTTATGTCATAGTCACAAGATAAATTATGCAGATTGCAACAAGAAAAACCACATGATCCTGCAGTGGTTTTTTTTTTTTTTTTTTCTCTGTTTTGTCTAGAAATTAATGCTGGCTTGCTGTTTCCTGTTGCTAACTAAGAATAAAGAGCGATCTGCATGTTGCCTCTGCTTCCTAGTGCCCAGAGGTCAGGATGTGTGACTGCTGTCAGTGCTCTGCGTCATTTTGGCTCTCTGGAAAGCTTCATTCCTTTCTGAAGCAACAGCTGTGTCTTCACCACAGAGCTTGGGCAAGCAGGAGGCTGTGGGCAAGCCCTCTGTGTCTGCCCCAGGAAAACAGGAGCTCTGACCAGCGTGGATGTATGGAAGAAAGGAAAAGCTCTCTGCAGATGGCTGAAAGCGTTGTTGGCAATATCTGAAGGTTGTTTCTATCTGAAGGGGCAGTGAATAGCCCTTTCACTGGCTTCTGCCTCTTGGGATTGCCAAAACTGTTCCCATTATTTAACATAAAGAACTAAAATAGTCCTAGCAAAGACCTGACTCTGGCAGGCTCCTAGGACATCACAATTTTTAACAATTTGAGAGATTTTACCCAAAAGTCTGGATTCCTGACTTTGTTTGAAAAATGGAAATGTGGGGCCTACTCCTACCATTTCAATTCTATTTAAAATTGGAGTACCCAAGACATCCTGCCCCAGGCCTACACTTTTCATTTCCTATACTCAGCTCTGCTGCTGTTGCTTATTCTATAGCCCCTGGCACTTTCTAACTTACCATAGAGTTTACTTAATATGTTTGTCTGTCTCCTTCCACTAGAATATAAGTTGTATGAGAGCAGAGACTTTGTTTGTGCAATAATACATCCCCTCCCCAGGATAATGCAACCTAGCATTCAAGAATTGAATGAATGAATGAATGAATGAATGAGCCTGATGCTTACCTTCCCAAATCATAGCAGTCACATTACCTGCCTGGGCCCCTGAAGGATGGGCATTTGCACACCTGCCCTACACATCTATCCCTACTAACCTGCACACCAGCTTCTCCCTCCCCTTCCCCTTACTCTCATCTCTCAGGCCACACTGGCCTTTCCGTGCCCATCACTGGGCCTTGGCATATACAGTTCTCTCAGCCAGAACATGCTTCCTGCCCCTCTCTGCCTGGTTGACTCCTGCTCATCCTGCACTCTCAGCTCAAACTATCCTTGATCCCTCTGCCTAGGTGAACTCCCCTGGGCATGGGGAATAACTGCTCTTAGCTTTTTCAAAGCCTACAAAAGAAAATTCCTTTCATTATATTTTTAGAGAAATAAAAGGTATTCATTCCCTTGTAGATATGGATGTGCACTCCTCCTTCCCTGACCTCTGATCTCGGGATAAAGGTTTGCCCAGCTGTCTAAAGCCCAGACTCTTTTTTTTTTTTAATATATATTTTTTAAATTAGCTTCAGGTGTACAACAAAGTGCAATACTTATACTTTTTACCCCTCAAAGTGACAACCCCCCTCCCTCAATTCTCCCCTTCCACTCCTCCCCCCCATATCATACTATCTATTACAATTCCTTTGACTCCCTTCCACCGTATAATCCACATCCCGTGACTATCTATATATTCAATTACAGTTGGCATACAATATTATACAACACCAATTTCAAGTATACAGTGCAGTGATCAAGCCTCTACTCCATCCATGAAGTGGTCTCCCTAACAAAACATGTGACCATCTGACACCCCACAAAATTTTAACATTATATTCGCCGAACTGTCTTTCATATCCCTGTGACAATACTGTAGTTACCTATTTATGCTGTCTAATCCTTTCCCCTTCTCCCTCATCTCCACCGCCCTCCCAACTAGCAACCCTGTTTTTCCTCTATATCTATGAGACTGTTTCTGTTTCTTATGCTCATTCATTCAGTTTTTCAAATTCCACATATAAGTGAGATCATATGGTATTTGTCTTTCTCCGACTGACTTATTTCACTCAACATAATAGTCTCTAGGTCCATCCATATCGTTGCAAATGGTACAATTTCATTCTTCTTTATAATGGAGTAATACTCCATTGTATAAACGTACCACAGTTTCTTAATCCAGTCATCTACTGATGGGTATTTCGGTTGTTTCCAAGTCTTGGCTATTATAAATAGCACTGCAATAAACATAGGGGTGCATATATTTTTTCGAATTAGCGTCTTGGATTCCTCTGGGTAGATACCCAAGAGTGGAATTGCTGGGTCATACGGCAGTTCCATTTCCAGTGTTTTGAGATACCTCCATACTGATTTCCATAATGGCTGCACCAATTTGCAGTCCCACCAACAGTGCACAAGGGTTCCCTTTCTCCACACCCTCGCCAGCACTTGCTGTTTGTTGATTTGTTGATGATAGACATTCTGACTGGAGTGAGGTGGTATCTCATTGTGGTTTTTATTTGCATTTTTCTGATGATTAGTGAGGTTGGACATTCTTTCATATGCCTGTTGGCCATCTGTATGTCCTCTTTAGAGAAATGCCTCCTCATATCCTCTGCCCATTTTTTAATTGGGTTGTTTGTTTTTTTGGTGTTGAATTGCATGAGTGTTTTATAAATTTTGGATATTAACCCCTTATCAGATATATCGTTGGCAAATATCTTCCCCCATTCAGTAGGCTGTCTTTTTGTTTTATTGATGATTTCCTTTGCTGTGAAAAAACTTTTAAGTTTGTCGTAATCCGATACGTTCATTTTGTCTTTTATTTCCCTTGCCCATGGGGATATATCAGTAAAAATATTACTCAGGGTAATGTCTGCAAACTTACTCCCTATATTTTCTTCTAGGAGTTTTATAGTTTCAGGTCTTACATTTAAGACTTTAATCCATTTTGAGTTTGTTCTCGTAGATGGTGTAAGTAGGTGGTCTATTTTCATTTTTTTGTACGTGTCAGTCCAATTTTCCCAGCACCATTTATTAAGTAGACTATCTTTACTCCAATGTAAATTCTTGCTTCCATTGCCATAGATTAAATGAACGTATATAGATGGGTTTATTCCTGGGCTCTCTATTCTATTCCATTGGTCTATGTGTCTGTTTTTGTGCCAGTACCATACTGTTTTGATTACTGTAGCCTTGTAGTATGTTTTGATGTCAGGTAGTGTGATGCCTCCCACTCTGTTCTTATTTCTCAACATTGCCATGGCTATTCGGGGTCTTTTGTGGCTCCATATAAATTTTAGGATTCTATGTTCTATTTCAGAGAAAAATGTCCTTGGTAGTTTGATTGGAATTGCATTGAATCTATATATTGCTTTAGGTAGTATTGACATTTTAACTATATTAATTCTTCCTATCCATGAGCATGGTATGTATTCCCATTTATTTGTATCTTCTTTGATTTCTCTCTTCAGTGTCTCATAATTTTCTGAGTACAGGTCTTTTACTTCTTTAGTTAAATCGATTGCTAGGTATTTTATTGTTTTTGAAGCAGTTGTAAAAGGGATTAATTTCCTGATTTCTTCTTCTGATAGTTTATTATTGGTGTATAGAAATGTCACTGATTTCTGAATATAAATTTTGTATCGTGCTACCTTACCAAATTCGTGTATCAGTTCTAGCAGTTTTTTGGTGAAGTCTGTGGGATTCTCTATATATAGTAACATGTCATCTGCATATAATGACAATTTTACTTCCTCTTTTCCAATTTGGATGCTTTTTATTTCATTTTCTTGTCTCATTGCTGTGGCTAGAACTTCCAGAACTATGTTAAATAGAAGTGGTGAAAGTGGGCAGCCTTGTCTTGTTCCTGATATTAAGGGGAAAGCTTTCAGCCTTTCCCCATTGAGTGCGATGTTTGCTGTGGGCTTATCATATATGACTTTTATTATGTTGAGATATGATCCCACTATTCCTACTTTGTTAAGAGTCTTTATCATAAATGGCTGCTGGATTTTGTCAAATGCCTTTTCTGCATCTCTTGATATGATCATATGATTTTTACTTTTCATTTTGTTAATGTGATGTATTACGTTAATTGATTTGCGGATATTGAATCAGCCTTACATACCAGGAATGCATCCCACTTGATCGTGGTGTATGATCTTTTTAATGAGATGCTGAATTCGGTTTGCTAGTATTTTGTTGAGAATTTTTGCATCTATGTTCATTAGGGATATTGGCCTGTAGTTTTCCTTTTTTGTAATCTTTGTCTGACAGGAATCAGAGTGATAGTGGCTTCATAGAAAGAGTTTGGGAACCTTCCCTCCTTCTGTATTTTTTGGAATAGTTTGAGGAGAATAGGTACTAATTCTTTTTTGAATGTTTTGTAAAATTCACCTGTGTAGCCATCTGGTCCAGGGCTTTTGTTTGTTGAAAGATTGTTGATTGCTGATTCAATTTCTTTGGCAGTAATCAGTCTGTTCAGAGTTTCTGTTTCTTTTTGGTTCAGATTTGGTAGATTGTATGTTTCTAGAAATTTATCCATTTCTTCCAGATTGCCGAATTTGTTAGCATATAGTTGCTCATAGTATTTTCTTAAAATTTTCTGTATTTCTGTGGTGTCTGTTGTCACTTCTCCTCTTTCATTTCTGATTTTATTAATTTGGGTCCTCTCTCTCTTTTTCTTGGTTAGTTGTGCTAAGGGTTTGTCCATTTTATCTATCTTTTCAAAAAACCAACTCTTGGTTTCATTAATCTTTTGTATTGTTTTTTTGGTCTCTATTTCATTTATTTCTGCTCTGGCCTTTATTATTTCTTTCCTTATGCTCCCTTTAGGCTTGTTTTGCTGTTGTTTTTCGAGTTCCCTTAGGTGTAAAGAGAGTCTGTTGATTTGAGATTTTTCTTCCTTCTTTAGGTAGGCCTGCACTGCTATGAACTTCCCTCTTAGGACTGCTTTCGCTGCATCCCAGAGATTTTAGGTCGTGGTGTTTTCATTTTCGTTTATCTCGAGGTATCTTTTGATTTCCTCCTTGATCTCATTTTTGACCCACTCACTATTTAGTAGCATGTTATTTAGCCTCCATGTATTTGTAAGCTTTCCAGATTTCTTCTTATAATTGATTTCTAGTTTCATAGCATTGTGGTCAGAGAAGACACTTGATATGTTTTCAATCTTCTTAAATTTGTTGAGACTTGTTTTGTGGTCTAACATGTGGTCTACCTTGGAGAATGTTCCATGTGCACTTGAGAAGAATGTATATTCTGTAGCTTTGGGGTGAAATGCTCTAAAAATATCGTTTAAATCCAGCTGGTCTAAAGTGTCATTTAAGGCCACTATGTCCATGTTGATTTTCTGTCTGGAGGATCTGTCCATTGGTGACAACAGGGTGTTGAAGTCCCCTACTATGATAGTGTTACTGTTGAGCTCTGTCTTTATGTCTGTCAGAATCTGTTTTATATATTTAGGAGCTCCTATATTGGGTGCATAGATGTTTACTAGGGTCATGTCCTCTTGTTGAATTGATCCCTTTATTATTATGTAGTGCCCTTCTTTGTCTTTTATTGTAGTCTTCATTTTAAAGTCCATTTTGTCTGAAATAAGTATTGCTACTCCAGCTTTTTTCTCATTTCCATTTGCATAAAATATCTTATTCCATCCCTTTACTTTCAGTTTGTGTGTGTCTTTTGATCTGAGATGAGTCTCTTGTAGACAGCATATGCACGGGTCCTGTATTCTTATCCACTCAGCCACTCTTTGTCTTTTGATTGGAGCATTTAGCCCATTCACATTTAAAGTAATTACTGATAGGTGTATATTTATTGCCATTTTGTTATTTGTATTTCTTGTCTTCCTGAGTTAGCTTGTGTTCCCCTTTCTTCTGTTTAAAAAAGCCCTTTTAACATTTCCTGCAATGCTGGCTTGGTGGTAATGAACTCCTTAAGCTTATTCTTTTCTGAGAAGCTCTTTATCTCTCCTTCAATTTTAAGTGATAGTCGTGCTGGGTAGAGCAATCTTGGTTGTAGACCTTTATTTTGTGTCACTTTGAATATCTCCTGCCATTCCCGTCTGGCCTGCAGAGTTTCTGAAGAAAAGTCAGTTGTTAGTCTT
Organism: Aselliscus stoliczkanus; assembly: GCA_033961575.1. NCBI lineage: Eukaryota > Metazoa > Chordata > Mammalia > Chiroptera > Hipposideridae > Aselliscus > Aselliscus stoliczkanus. Next base: position 136,102,860 of record CM066729.1, read on the forward strand.
ATAGGAGTTCCTTTGTATGTAACCTGCTGTCTTTCTCTTGCTGCTTTTAGGATTCTGTCTCTGTCTTTAACCTTTGCCATTTTAACTATGATGTGTCTTGGTGTGGTCCTGTTTGGATTCAGCCTGTTTGGAATTCTCTGTACATCCTGGGCTTGTATGTCGATTTCCTTCACCATGGTAAGGAAGTTTTCAGTCATTATTTCTTTAAATACATTCTCAATCCCTTGTTTCGTCTCTTCTCCTTCTGGTATTCCTATGATGCGAAGGTTGTGGTATTTCATGTTGTCCCAGAGGTCTCTTAAACTATTTTCATTCTGTTTTATTCTTTTTTCTTTTTGTTGTTCCAGCTGGGTGATTTCTGCTATTTTGTCTTCTAATTCGCTGATCCACTCCTCTGTAAAGCCCAGACTCTTTGAGTCAGTCCAGAAACCAGTTCTGCAGAGCCAGGCAAGGAATAGCCATGGGCCGGAGTTTGTAATTACGCCCTTGGTCCTCTGTTTACCCAGGACTGATATTGCACTGGGCCTTTTTATTGCATCCCATCTGTGTCAACATTTCTAGGGAAGGGAGTGACGAGGCCTGGCCTCCTACAGTAGTCTGGCAACACCATTCATCCTTCAAGCAGATCCAGGGTGACGCCTTCCGCAACCAAAAACCGTGCGATGGAGGGCCCTTCCTGGGAACCTGGGGACAGAGAGGTAAAGTTTCCAAACAGAGGCTTCTGGGAAGTGTAACCCAAGTGGGGCAAAGAGAATTTTAGACTGATGGAGCTGGAGAGCAGCTTTCTCTCTATACCCAGTTTTGAGGTGAGGAAATTGAGACCTAGGGAAGGTAAAGGGTTCAAGAAAAAGCCACATAGCACATAAGTCCTAAAGCCAGCACATGAACCCATAGGTTTTACTATATTTTCTGGGCCTGGGCTTCTGGGGCTGGAATGTCAGGAATTCAAGGTTTAGTCTGCACTAGCTATGGAACCAAACATAGAATTTTTTAAAATTATACTTTATTAGGGAACAATGTGTTTTTCCAGGACCCATCAGCCCCAAGTCAAGTAGTTGTCTTCAGTCTAGTTGTGGAGGGTACAGTTCAGTGGCCCATGTGGGAATCGAACCGGCAACTTTGGTGTTATGAGCACTGTGCTCTAACCACCCGAGCTAACTGTCCGCCCCAATCATAGAAATTGATGAGAATCCAAGGACTTTTATCTGGGGGTGTATAAAAATCAGATGTCTGGGCCATACTCCTCATTTACTAGGTCTGCAGGAGAGCCCTGACATGTGGATTTTGAAAAGCTCTTTGGAGATTCTGATGTTCAATGCTAGATGGGAAGCATGGGCCTGGGTGATGCTTAAGTCCCTTCTTGCTTGACAGAAATTCAGCGGTAGATAGTAAAATGAGTCTTGTGCTAGAGTGTATTCCTAGTATCCATCCACAATAGCAGGTCTCAGTGGGGCAGTTAGTCTCTTTGGGAGGCATCCTGAAAATTTTTAAAGTTTTGATTGTCACAACAATGGGAGTAGTTCCTCTGGCATTCAGTGATGGGTGCTAGATGTCTGGTAATGCAGACATTGCAAGGGCAGCCCCTCGCAATGAAGAATTGTCCTGAGTCCTGCACATCTTTGAACGTCCTACCAGAAAACTCATCTCGGTAAAAAGTCAGTTCATAGTTACTTGAGTCAAAAACTCCACTTCACTTTACATACAAGAAGAAGTGGATTTCTTTAAAAACATGGTTTTATTATATACTCTTCCTGGAGTGCAACTCCCATGTTGAAAGTTGCATTTAAGTTGTCCTTTATTTTGTCTGCAATTCTATCAACTCCGAATCCCCCTTTTTTGTGGAAAAGCACAACACCCATGGCAATGTTGCTCACAAAGTAATTGTGTCACCAAGACAACACCTCTATACTGGTCTGCATATGTAGCTTTCCCATTCATGATGATTGTACGTAGTTACATAAAGATCCTAATTTTGCCCTTATTTCAAAATGTCAACTATAAAGGAAAAGTGACAACAATATTCAAATATTGCCATCTCTTCAATGCATCTCTTCAATCCATTGTAAGTTCATGCATCTGTCAACTTCAGGCAAGATTTTATTGTCATGGCTTTCACTTTTAAAATTAGGACACTCTATTTCATTGTAAAATTATTATATGTGTAGGTAGGTGCACTCCCTGTTTATAATAAATATATGTTGCAATTCTATGAACAGTGGGTGTTGGGCCTGGTTGGTTTGGGACTTACTGATTAACCAACAACAAACCCTGCAGGAAAACAGTATGTAGACCTGTTGCTCTCAGACAAGTGTTGCAAAGGGCTAGGTAGGGTGCCTTAGATGGGGCAAGGGATACATTGGAAGGATGAACCAACTTGTCAGAATCAGGTCCCACTGGGGAATAGAATCAGACCTTGAGAAACAAAGTGAGAGGGCTAGGCTTGGGTGAGCAGGTCACAGAGCCCTGTTTGGAGTCTTATCTGAACTCACCTTGGACATGTGAGGAGGGGTTAGACTAGTGGTTCTTGAGTGCCTACTGTACGTTGGAACCTGCAATTGCCACCACAGTGCTAGGGTAGATGCTGTTAGCCCTTGTTTTACAACCCAGGAGACCCAGGCTCTACCAGTTAAACTAACTTGCCTGAGGTCACACAGTGATCTCTGGGTGGAGGCTTGTCCACCTGCCTTCAAAGCTGCTTTGTCGTTGCAGGCCCCAGCAGGTTTTCTTCTGCGTAAAAAAGTTTGTATTTATTTGGTTTTTGATAAGCAGTGGCTCTGTTATTGATGATTTGCTATGAGTGATTGTGCAGCCAGGATAGCAATGGGGGTTTCCTCTGGAAAGGTGGGACTTCCTTGGGAAATAACTCTTGGTCTCCGAGGACTTGGATACTCTGACCTTTGGCTGAGTTGGCACCAGAGACATACACCTCAGTGACCCACTCACCGTACCTTGCTGTTCATGCCAGATGGCAACCTCAGGACACACACTCCCTGCTGCCAGTGCTCCCACATCTGGCTAACCCTCAGCTTCTCCTTTCCCTGGTGGCCAGTTCTGCTGTGATCAACCCGGCCTGCTGCTGTTGGCTGGTTTCCTGTCCTTCTTGGGCAGCGCATTCTAGGCTCAGCAGGGGGCTTTCCTGTGGGCCATTCCTTTCCAGGAGGGATTCAGAAGCTGCAAGCCCCCCTAAGATCTGCCCATGGCCCTGCCCTGAGGTGAATTTCCATGAAGGTCCCCAGTTGAATTGGGGGTGTCAGGGAAAGGAATGGAGGCATGGGCAGTGTGTTCGGGGTTTTTGGTGTGTGCTCTCATGTTTGGGAGAGGGGTGTCACTAGTTCCACTCGGGGTAGCTGCCATTTTAATCAGAACTAGATTCGCTGACATGAATTGTTTTAACCCTTGTTTTTTTTGTTGTTTTTTTTTGAGGGCAGTGTCACCAGCCCTCACATGTGGGACCCGAACCAGGGCCGCTGGCTTCCCACGTCAGCGCTTAACCACTGCGCACCTGGCCGGCCCAGGCATGAATTGTTTTAGATTGGTAGAAACAAGCATTGCAGTGAGACCCTTTCAGGTTAAATTAAAGAGGCCACATGGGGGGGGGGGGAATTCCAGACCATCTGTATCTGCCCTCCCTCCCCCTACAACTCCCAAGCCGTCTGTCTTCAGCAGGAATTTCAGTCTCTCACTGGTTCCCCATACATATTTTTAGTTCCTTCCAATCTTTTGTTATCCAGGATGGCACCAAAGGCCAACTTGGGGCGCATTAGTTCTTCTTGTCCCCCATACCTGCTCTTCATCAGCTTCTTTAAACCATCTCAAACAAACACACAATCTTAATAAAAAAACAACTGTGCTTTCTTTCTGTAAGCAGGGCGCCCAGAGAAGTTCGTCTCAGACTTTATGGTGTATAAATATTACCTAGGGATCTTGTTAAAATGTAGATTCAGATTTAGCAGGTCTGGAGTGGGGCTCCAAGACCTCGCATTTCTAACAAGCTCCCAGGTGATGCCAGTGCTGCTTACTAGGAAACCACACTCTGAGGATAGAAGCCCAAAAGGCAGCCCCTCCTTCTTAAATCTTCTGAAGCCCCTGCTGTGGGACTCTCTGGAAGGAGAGGGGGAGGCTGTTGACATGTGCCCTCTCCTTAGCCAACACTTGCTTTTTCATACCCCTCTTCTCTCTGAACTATAGTTCTCTCTTTTATTTATACCCCTTTGCTCTCTTCTCTCTTGCTTTCTCCCTAGGGCCCACCAATACAGCTAGGACATGTAAGACCCATAGACAGTGGGAATTTTGTTCCACTTTGGTAAAATGGGATTCCTCTGTGAAAGCTGAAGTTTTCTCCTGTAATCCTCATGCATCCTTTGTCTATGGCCACGTCTCTTGTAATCTCTGATGTCATTCTGCAGTCAGAGGGAGTGCAGGCTAGAAGAGCAGAGTGGCCTGAAAAAACACACACATAGACACAGACACACAGACATACACACACACACACACACACACACACACACACACACACACACACACACACATCATGGTTTCTGGGCTCCGCCAGGAACTGTCAGGAGTCATGTTCCTCTCTGGACCCAGATTTCTTTTCTTTTCTTTTTTTTTTTTTTAAAGATTTTATTGGGGAATTGGTGGAGGGGAACAGCGTTGGGGAATCAGGGAAGGGGAACAGACAAGTTGCTGTCCTTTTGTTCTTCAGTTTAGTTGTGGAGGATGTTGCTTCACTGTTGGTATCATCATTGCGCTCTTCCTGGATGAGGCAGATCGGTCGCTGGCCTCTGGATGTCGCTCACCGCGGCTATTGGCAGCTCACGCTTGGCTGCCAGCCGCTCACGCTGGCTGCGGGCCACTCACTGTAGCCTATGGCAGCCCACTGCAGCAGGGGCTGCAGCCCACACCATCACCGGGGCTCGCACAGCCCAGCTCCAGGTGGAGCTGTTGTTAGCTGTAGAGGGCAGTGTCACTGGCCCTCATGTGGGATCCGAACCGGGGCTGCTGGCATCCCAAAACCAGCGCTTAACCAATGCGCCACTCGGCCGACCCTGGACCCGGATTTCTTTATGCCTACACTATGGGGTTGAGCTGAAGGCCCTTCTGTCTCTAACCTTCTTTGATTCTAATTAATCAACAAGCATATTTTAGGTCCTCTGTATAAAATCCGAAGCCTTAATTACCATTCAAACTCCACCCCATCCTCCTGTGTGTCTTTGGGATGATCACTTACCGTCTCTGGGCCTTAGTGCCCTTGTTTACAAGTTGAGTGATGATGAGTCACCTGATCTGGGCAAGTTAGGACATAAACAGGGCGTTGGATATAAAGTTGCCTGGCATAGTTCTTGGCAAAGTAAGTGTTTTAGTCAGCTTGGGCTACTATAACAAAATACCATAGATTGTGTGGCTTAAACAACAGACATTTATTTATCACAGTTCTGCAGCCTGGGAAGTCGAAGATCAAGGTGCTGGCAGATTTGGTTATTGGTAAGGATCCTCTTTCTGGTTTGCAAAGGTCGCCATTTCATTGTGTGCTCATATGACTCCCGTGTGTGTGTGTGTGTGTGTGTGTGTGTGTGTGTGTGTGTAGAGAGAGAGAGAGAGAGAGAGAGAGAGAGAGAGAGAGCGCTACTATGGTATCTCTTCCTTTCTTTGTAAGGACACTAATCACATTATGGGAGCACCATCTTCATGACCTCATCTAAACACATCGGGGCCTCACTATCACATTGGGGGTTAGGGCCTCACCATATGAATTTGAGGGGGGTGCGGACAAACATTCAGTCCAGAACAATAAGGATTAGTCAGTACGGTTGAATTGGTTTATTCATCTGGGAAGAATCAACAGACTCTCTACCATGTGTTAGGAGCAGTGAAGTACTGCAGAAGTGTAGGGAGGAATCAGACATGGAGCCTGCTCTCTAGTCAGCTGGCATAGAGATTCTAGATGAAAGGGTGGGTGCTGGCAGCTAAGATGGAGACTAGGGAGAGCAGATCCTAGGAGCTGAAGAAAAAAATAAAGCAGAGAGGTGGAGGATGGGGAGTGGGGAGGACATGCCTGGAATCCGCAACCTGGGGGGCCAGCCTTCTCAGACCAGGGTTTCCCTCAGGTGGAGACAGCGTAGGCGGGGGAAGAAAATAAAGAAGGGAGACAGTGGAGATACTGGGGGAGTTAAAGAGAAAAAGTGTCACACTTTATTGCCAGAGCATGTTCTTTTTATATGAATTCTTGACCATCACCTCAATCACATGAGATTGGTGGTTTCTAGTTCCCAGGATTTACTCAGTCTTTACTTCCCTGTAATTGCTCTCTGCAGGGTGTATTGTGACTTACTCTTCCGTTAAAGGATTACCTTGTCTTTATTGTGATAATTACCATGAAACCCAGACTCAGTTTCTGTAGATCACCTAAAGAATGTTTATCAGGACTATCTTATGTTAAGGATTGACATATTTTTACATATTGCCTAAAGAATGTTTATTATAGCTCTCTTGACTATCTAGAAATTATTCTAAATCCCAGCAGCTAAACACAATCATAAAACTCACAGGATGTATACTTGAGCTATACTAAAAGACTAGGGGTGGCTGTGTTTAGGGTAAAAGCATCTAAAATCTATTTCTATGTAAATACAATACCTAGCAACCAAAGGGGATTTCACACCTCTCTTAGCCTAGGGATGTAGCATCTGTTTCTCAGTCAAAGCTTCAGTATCTGTCAAAGAATTTAAACAGAGTTGTTAACTAACACACCCAAGGTCAGCAAGTCCCCTCTTACAGGAACTCTCATGGCCTGAAGACTTTTCATCTTCAAGGAGACCATTCACAGCAGGGCCCTTAGGGCTTCTTGGCCTATGTTGTCAGAGGTCTGTGCCTCAGTTTCCAAGGGGTTTGGGTCCCCAAAATCTCAGTTCAGGGGTCCCCTCGGGTTGTAGCCTGTTTTAGGGAGTTTCCTTCTCTTTAGGAAATCTTGCCCCATCGTTGACTTACACAACCAGCTATCATCAGGGTACCACAGGAACTTGTCACAAATGCAGTGAATATATTGTCTCCTATAGGAGGAAAGGCACATGGGTTCATAGAGGCAGGAGATATTACATGAGCAACCATAAGGCAGCACTCCAAACATCCAGTGCTGAGCAGGGCAATGTGACCTTGTCAGATGTCGGCCCCGGCACAGAGGAGCCGAGATGGGGAAAAGAAAGTTCTGTCCCAGGACGATGTGTGTCCAGACCTTTTGTGCCTGGCTGGGGGGGGGGGCACCTGGGGAGAGGGAAGTGAGGGCAAACCTGCTAGAGTCCCTGCTGACATCTCTACAGCAGCTGTAGGGTGTGACCCATTAGTGGCATATACAAATCAATTCAATGGTCACATCTAACATTTTTAAAAAGAAAACAAATAGAATGAAAATATGTGTGCATCCTATGTAGCAAGGGTAAGTGTTGCTTCAGGATATTCTTGCTTCAGTTTCACATTGGGTCATGATGTAAAGATGAGTTTCTTACTGGGGTCACAGTCAAAAGCATTGGAAAGTCTCTGTTCTAAACGTACCCTTTCCTATAGACGGGTGGTTTGGGTCTTCCAAATGCCCCGTTCTCAAACCTGCAGCACCTAAGTGCTTTACAGTCCAGCCGCTGTCATGAGGGATGTCCCCTTCAGGATGTCCAAAGGTCCCTTCAAAGGAAGCTCTGCCAACTGTTTTTTCTTTTTAGAGAAAGATCAGGAGTCTTTGAGCCAGGTGGCCTGGTTCCCTGCTGTGCAACCCCAAAGCCTCTCCCTTTCCCTGACCTCAATACTGCCCCTCCCCCATGAAAGGCTTGTCTGGAGGTCTTGGGGTCCCTTGCAGATTCTGTGACTCTCAGGGTTAATTCTCAGAATGCACTGACTTCCTGGCCAAACCCCATTTCTGCCTCCTGCAACCCCCAACATTTTGGCTACATGTATCTGTATATATATATATATATATATATATATATATATATATATATATATTCAGGTCCATAGATTTAGATTAATTACCATTCCTGGCTTTGACACCTATCATCTTTCATCCATGTCATTTAATTAGTTCATTTAATAATATAATGGACACCAAACCAAGAGCTAGGATATCACCACTAACACATCTTAAGCTCTTCCCTCCCACCTCCTACCCCTCCAGGGGGACCCCCACCTGCCCTCAGAAACAGCCACTAGCTGAATTTTGTGTTTAGATTTCCTTGCTTTTTTTTCTTTCTTGTTTCATCATGTTTATGGTAATTTTACTCACTTTTAAACTTTATTTTTAAAAAGGATCTCAGGCTATATGGTCTTCTCCAACTTGCTTTCCTTGACTTAGCATTATATCTGTAAAATTCATCTATGTTGCAACGTGTAGCTGTGGTTCATTCATTTTCTTTGCAATATACTATCCAATTGTCTGAATTTATCCATTCTTCTGCCACTGGACATTTGGGCTCTCCCCAGGTTTTTGCTCATTTGAACCATATCAATTTGAATATTCTTACCAATAGCCCCAGTTGCACATCTGTAAGAGTTGCTCTTGGCTATATGCCAGGGAGAGGAATTGCTGGGTGATAATGGCATTCAAATGTACGATTTTACAAGATACTTCCAATATTTTGCCCCCAAAGTGTCTGTTCCAGTTTATTTTCCCACCACCAGTCTATGAAAAGGTCCTGATACCCATCTTGAACACAATTATTAAGTGCACTGGTCTTTATTCCGTTAGAAATCCTACAATGGCTGCGGAGGTGAGGACCCAGTTGCGTGAACATCTGCTGATGCGGTAAGGCCCCAAATGCTTACCCAGCTGATGGGGGAGGTGATGGGGACAAGGTGGGGTGGAAGACAAGGGAGATTTCAGGGGAACTCAACAGAGTAGGGGTCCAAGAAAGGCAGTCCTTCCTCACCTTCCACAGCCATCAGTCAGGCCCCCCATGGGTTCTCAGGCATAAGGTAGCAGAGGTCACAGGCTGTGCCTCTGCCTGGGTGGGGAGAGGGTATGGTAGCAAGGACCAGGAGCATGAGGACAGGAGTTCCAGGGGTTTTCAAGGAGTGACTTCCTCTGTTACTTGGGATCAGAGGAGGCCAGCTAACTTGGGACTTTCAGAGAAAGTTTGCTTTATTTCTTTAAGTCCCAGATCCCTTAGAGACAAATCGAGGATGGAATGGGAAACTCAGGGGCCTGGTCAGCAGGATCTTCAGAGGGCCTTGCTTAGCATATCCAGAGCCCATCTGTACTCCTCCAGAGGGACTCCCTGCAGCCAGGGACACCGGGAGAAGGGAAAGCAGACAGCCAACAGGCAGGTGGCCCCGCCAGGCACCAGGCAGAGAGCAGCCCATCTTTGGATCCTCGCTGGACCGACTTCGACCTCTTCCTCTAGGAGCAGAGGCACAGCATCCTCACAAGAGGGAAGCGGTGCAGGGTGGAGTACATTGAACCTGAGACAGCTTGTTTCCAGTGAAGCGAAGCAAGAGCTTGAAGCTTTCCTACAGCGTAGCAGGCCTGAGAGCTGCCCTATCAGCTTAGCATCTCCTGGGAGGGGGCCCCATGGGGAAAGGACTTGCTGATATATTCTGGCCTTGGAAGCCAGCTTTGGCCCCAAGGCTTAGTCTAACCCAAAACTGCCCTTGATGGCATGGGGGGAGGGTGACATCCTATAGAAGGCTTCTCCTGGGCTGCCAACAATTTGGCTTGGGGAGAGGCCCTTGCTGGGGTCAGCCCTCTGGCTGTGGAGGTGAATATAATGTGCCTTTGCTCCAACTCAGGTATTTGGATGAGTAGGTGGGTCTATGGTTTCTTTATCTGGCTTTTAGAGATGATTTCTGGGAGAAAACTGGGATCCTTGGAGATTCCATCTGAGTTTTCTCAAATGGATCCTAACTCCCTGCTGAAGCATTTTAGAAAGACAGAAGGCTCTCTGGGACTGAATTGTCCCAACTGGGAAAGGACTCTGGGGGAGGCCCAGCTTTGGGGCCAGGGGTGGTAGACAATCCTGGAAACTACATTTCAGAGTATCTCAGGAACGGACTCTGTAATAAGCACTGAACTCAGGTGGGCAGTGCTGCCAGGAGGCTCCATTAGCTTCCCCTTGATCTTCTCCTTCAGTCCAAGGGCTGAGCTGAAGCCTGAGAAGAAGTCAGGGCACAGGCCAAGAAGCCACCAGGACAATGGGCCACAAAAAGAACTGATGGTCCCAGGAGTGGTGGATTTTGAGGTGATCCGAGAAGCATTGAGGACCCCCACACCCCCAAACTCTGGCACCTACCACTTCAGCCGCCTCAGCCACCACTCCTTCTTCCCCCGGCACCACCCCCACCCCCAGCACATGACCCACATCCAAGGTAAGACTAAGGTAAGGTAGGCCAGGCCCTGGCTGGAGGTGGTGGGGGTCTTGGAATACAGGAAAGGGAGGACCCAGCCCTTGTTTGCAGGCTGAAGCCCAGAGAGGATGGGGACTTGGCCAGGGTCACAGAGCTGCTTGGCCACTTGCAAGCACTGGGCCAAGCCAAGACTTGGGGGCCAGGCTCCAAGAGCAGACTGCATATCCCTACAGGCTTTCTGTCGTTGTCAATTCTCCTATCTTACAAATCAGAGAAAGGGCTGAATGTGCTGCCACAGAGCTGCACTCTGTTCTCTGACTCAGGTCACTTCATCCATCAAGTATTTAATGACTGTGAACTATTTATGGGCTAGCCACTTTTTTAGACCCTGAGAATATGACCATGAACAAGACAGTCCCTGCCCTCATGGAGCTGACTCTCTGGTGGGGAAGGCTAGGAAATAAATAAGGTGTCTGAGTGTAGTAAATCCCTAAGTTATAAAGGGGAGACTTGGCCAATAGCATGACATTTGAGCAAAGAACTTAAGGAAGAGAGAGCATGAACCAACCATGTGGCAATGGGGGTAGAGAGAGTCCCAGAAGAGGAAACAGCAAATATAATACAAAGGCTCTGAGGCTCTTTGTATTATATCCTGGCTGTGTTGGAGAAACAGCAAGCAGGCCAATGTGGCTGGCAGAGTAAGAAGGGAGAGAAAGGAGATGCAACAGAGAGGCAAGGGGGGCCCAGGTCATGGGGACCTTGGAGGTCAGTCACATCGTCAAGCCATCTCACTGAGCCAGATGGGAGCCACTGGAAAGTTGAGAGCAAAGAAGTGACAGAAGTGATCTACTGGCCTGTCTAGATGGTGGCTTGTACCAGGGAGGCAGCAGTGGAAGAGTGAGTGGCCCTGCTCTAGAGATACACAGAAGGTAAAGCCAACAGGGCTTGTGATTAAAAATGGAGCAGGAGAGGAAGACAGCAGTCAAGGCTGACTCCCAGGTTTTTGGCTGGAGTAACTGGGAAGCTAGAGTTGGCTGAGACAAAGAAGTCTGCAGAAGGGGACAGTGGAGGGGAGGGGAGGAGTCAGGAGGTTGGTCTGGGACCCACAGGATAAAAATGTGAGATGTCTTTTAGACATCCAGGTGGAGGTGCAGAGGGGGCAGTTGGGTGTGGAATTCAGGGGAGAGATGCAAACACGAGCATGACTGCAATAGGGATGGTGTTTGAAGTGGCATGCCTGGATGGGATCAACCAGGAGACTGTGTGGATACAGGAGAGGAGAACCTGGGGACTGAGCCCAGGGACCCCCATGGCTAAGAGGTTGAGATAAGGAGTAAGCAGCAAAGGAAATCAGGAGTGGCCTGGGAGCTAGGAGGAACCAGGAGAGTGAGGGGTCCTGGCAACAAAAGGAACGTGTTTTAGGAAGGAGAGTGAGCAGCCATGCTCAGTCCTAACCAGGCTGGTCCTTAAAGCCTAACTATTGATTCATATGACATAGACCTTAGGCCACAGGCGTCCTCATGTGTAAAATACCTGCCACCGCCTCCAGGCTGCCCTGCATTCAGCCCTGCATAGGTTGACAGACAGACGGAAAGAAGCTTTATCCAGAGAGTCTAGCTCAATCTCGCTCCCTGTGGTTTGAGCCCAAGTCCCTCTTGTCACTACGGCTTACTCCCCATACCCCAGGCGCCCCTCTGAATGCTCACGCCTGCAGTCATTGTTCTGTCATAGAAAGCCAGAACACCTCAGGACCAGGGTCTCAGGAAGCCTGACTTGCTGCGTGACCCGGAGCATGTCTTTCTGCTGCCCACTGTAAACGCCTGAGGGTGCAGCCTGGGTGGTGGCAGAGGCCCTCTGGGATCTAAGGATTTATGAGTTGTGAGCACCAGAAGTGGGGCCAGTGCTCTCCCTGCCCACCAGCCTCCTCCTGGCCTCCTGGAGTACTTGCGGTCCACTTCCCACAGCCTCTACCCCTTCACAGGTCTCACTGGGAAGCCCGTCTGTGTTGTCAGGGACGAGTTCTCTCGGGCCGCCTTGCCTCAAGCCTCCCTCTTGTCCCGCTGTCTGACGGGGATGCCTACCATCTCTGCCCCCATTGGAGACCCGCAGTCCAATCGGGACCCCCGGCTTTCTTCTGGTGGGTACTTGGGCCACAGACCTTCTACTTGGGGTTATACCACTCTCCAAAAGCTTCCCCGCTTGGGCAGGCACCTGAGAGGGAATAGGCCTTTGGTCTTAGGTTGTTGGGATCCTGCGGGGTACCCCACTTTTTCCTTATTTCCTTGGGCATCTGCACTATCCCCGACCCCCCAAGTCCTCAGAAATGTGCCCCTGCTTGGATTCAAGGTGTTTGAGGAGTAATAACAAGCAGAGGACATGCAGATTTGTGCAGCAGTCATGTGACTTATGGCTATAGACGGAAATGATATTGGAAATATTTCGTACTTGTATGTTCAGGCACCAGCCATCAGAACCGTCAGATATAGACAGTACTGCGGCAGCGTTCTGGAGGCCTGTATTCTGCCAGGCTTTACCCTTTACTCGGGGGTGGGGGACTGGGGGGGTTGGGGGGGTTGGGACAGCTTGTGGGGCAGAGAGGTTTGGAAGGCTTGTTCAGTGCTCTTTATCAACCTCTCCAGGAGTAGTTCAATGTTTTAGTAACTGCCACCACATATCCACTGAATCTCGTCCTGGCTTCAGTTTCTTTAAACAGGCAAAGCTACAAGCACACGTAGCCAGAGGCTCTTCAGCGTCTCCCAGTAAAGCCACAGGCTAGGACATCAATATTAGCCCCTCCACACTACCCTCCCACCCACTCATGATGTGATTCTTAATCCTTCCCCCAAGGGGCTGCCTCCTCCTGTCCCTTTAAGATGCCCTTGAAAGGCTGGGAGGCGAGGAGGCTCTTCTATCTACAGCCCTCCCAACACCTAGTGCTACAGGGAGCGCAAGGAGGAGTGCCCCAGACATCGTTTACAGGACCTTGTACCCTCCTCGCAGAGGCCTGGAAGACGGTGTTGAAGGACCTGGCTTCGCAGGTGGTCATCGTCACCAAGGAGACCGAGCTGAAGAACCAGGAGGTGGGTGCAGAACAAAGGAGCTGTCTGGGAAAAGCTGAAATGGATCCATCCCCGTAAGGAACTCCTGCCTAAGTCGGTTCCATCCGACCAGCAGAAGGGCAAGCCTCACGGAGGCGCTGCTGTAGGCCCTGGGGAGGAGGGGCCAATGGACGCCAACCGAAGGGAGGGGCCACAGTGAGGGCTCAGAGGAGCAGAGAGCCAATCCAGGTGGAGGAATCCGAGAAGGGCTCCTAGTTTACAAGTTGACTGGGGAGGCACCTAGTGGAGACGAGCAGCACAAAAGCTCAGAGACTGGAAAAAGCAGGATATCTTTAGAGAGCAGGGGACTGAGGCTCAGGGCACAGTGGGCAGCAGAGAGGGAGAAGGTGGGAAGGGGCCAACCTAGAATGTGGGCAAGACCAGCTTGCTCTCATTTCTGAGCTTAGTGTAGTGTCATCTCATAAGGAGTAGAGAATCACTGCAGGTTTTTGAACAGGATGGGGGTGGCCTCATGGGTGCTATTTGCTGACAAACCAGTAAAGAAGAGTGGGAGGCAGTGTGAAGGTAGTTGGGAGTGGTCCTAGGACAGGCTGGCTCTTTCTGGCCAAGTCTCATGCTGCTCTTTTGTTGGGCAGTAGAGTTCTCGCCCCTGCTCTGTAGCTAACTCACTGCGGCACTCAGGGCAACTCAGCTAAACTGGGTCTGTTTTTTTATTTTTAAAATGGGGAGAAAGATACCACCAGTCTTAAATGGAGTTTCAGGGGCTTGTGCCCACAGGCCTGGCTTAGGAGGGTTTTCCAGGATTAAGAAAGGATGCCAAGCTTTGGGGGACAGGCCTGAGGGCAGCTGACGTAGGAATTAAGGTAAGCGGTTGGGCCTTGGCACAGGATACTGTGTTCAAATCTCTGATGGGCCTGGGAGAGGGGCAGCAGGGAGGGCCTGTCCAGGAGGAAGTATGAGGACCATCTGAGAACTGCTAGGGGTGGCCAGTGTTCAAGGAGGAAGAGCTTTGGCTGAAATGGAAGGGCCCCCTACTGGGGAGAGGGGAGAAAGGTCTAGAACAGGGTGGGGCTAGCCTGGTCTACATCCCAGGTCCCTGCAGTGCTGTGATGCTAGTATTCCAGGAGAGGAAGTGAAGGGCACACCCTGGAGATGTGACCCAGGTTGCTCTTCTGCCCTCCTCGCCTCTTCCCTCCCCACCTTTCCCCTCCCCTCCTCAACTCTTCCCTTCCCCTCTGCTTTCTCCCTCCTCCTCCTCCTCCTCCTCCTCCTCCTCCTCCTCCTTCTTTTCTCCGCCCCTCCCACCCCCTCTCCCACTCCTCTCCCTTTCTCTTTCCCTGCCTGGAGTCTCTGGCCACTTTTCTCCCAGCAGGAGGAACCTCAGCGGAAGCAGGGGGCAAAGTACTCGGGGGAGAGTGGGAGGCTCATCCCTACTTCCACCCGAGCCCTCGGCCACCGCCACTCCCGCCAGGGCCGACGGAATGACCCTTCAGGCAGAGATGGAGGAGCCCAGACCTTCATCCTGCAGAATCAGGAGCTGCTGGTGAGCCCCTGGGAAGGCTGGTGGCTGTGGCCCTGCAGAGGCCTGGGGAGGGCAGACAACAGGGAGGCACTCCTTCCAGGCTCACAGCAATCCCAACTACGACCCTTACAAACTGCTGTGAAGTGTGGCCTCTGTCAGGGATACTGGTACTGAAGACGGTAAGACTTGCAAACCACAGCCCTGGGAGTCAGGAGCCTGGATTCTAATCCCCTGCTTTCTCCAGGGATCGTAAGCCTTTCTCTCTCTGTTAAGTCTTTTCCCCTCTTGGGGCTTTTTAGTTCCATCATCTAGCCAAACTGGGAACGTGAACATGTTATCACGAAGCTCTGTGGCACTTGGTGAGTTAATGAGGAGCTACCGTGGTGGAGTGAAACTCGGGGAGACGAAGGTCCTGCCTAGTGTGTCCTCAGACTGCACCCCAGTATGCTGTACCCCGCAGCCTGGTCTCCCCATACTCTGAGAGGGGTCTGGTCTGTGCTACAAAAAAGCACAAAGCCCACCTCTTCCATGTTCAAGTTTCCTCATCAAGGCCTGAGATGAGTCTATGACTCATTCCAGTGGGTTAAGGCATGGAAAGTCCCTGTTAAAATGCACATATATTCTCCAAGAAAGGCCAGACAATGAGCCAGTATCTTGACACTTTCCCCATGACCAATGCTTTCAAGCACGCAGTCCCTTTGAAGCCTTACAACAGTCTAGTCAAGTGAATAGAGCAGACAGGACCCAGGACCCCCACTCCACGGATGTGGCAGGCTGACACCCTGCCAGGTGACATTCTGTGGCCCAGGTCCCAAGAGGGAGCAGCATAGCTGGGACTAGACCACAGTACTTTCTTCACCATAGGGCGGCCTCACCTTGCCTGGAAGTAGGTTCTCGGGTTCCGTAGGGAGGGGGCACAAGGCAGGTAAGTTGGATTTGGGGAATGGAGAAGGGCCCGGGGGCAGAGCAGGGGTGGGATCCCCGCGGTGAGTGGGTACCTGGAGGCAATGCTGAGCACCCTAGCAGGCAAAGGCCTGAGGAGAGGCTGGGCCCAGGTCCCCTCTGATCTCCACTGGTTCAAGTGGGGTCTCCTGAAAGAGGGAAACCCACTTTCCTAGGATGCCAGGTGCTCCACCCTCCATCGAGGGCTCCAGCTCCAGCCAACCATAGCCACAGCCACTGTTGGCATCCCGGCCTAGGGCGTCCCCATAACCCATCCAAGACAGAGCTGGATCTTTTCCCAATGATCCTGGACTGGAGAGTGCAGGGGGGAAAGGGCCTTGAAGCAGCAAAGATGGCAGAGGCTGAGCATGCAGCTGGGAGCCAAGCAGTCGCGCTTCTCGGTGGGAAGGAGCCCCAAGCTGAGCAGTTTGCAGGACCTGTCAGCCCTGACCCTCAGGCTGCCCACTGGGATCATTCAGCCTCTTTGCTAACATCTCCAGACTCTGACCTTGGGAACTTCAGGGTGGGGATGCCACGGGGTCCCTGAAATCGCCACACTAAGGACTTGGGCGTTTGGGACTGGCCAGCTTTGACTTTCCTTCCAGTGAGGGATTTGGGGGTACAACCAGCCCAAGCAGGGCTCAGGGATGACGGGTCCACATATCTGATTCTAAGGGTTATTTCTGCCGCCATCTCCCTGCTAGGTGACCTCCTCTTTCCAGGCCTCGTATTCCTCACCTGTCCAGTGAAGAGGTTAAGAATCTTCTTCCAAGGCCACTGGGAGAGAAAGTCCTCTGAAAAATGCCAATTGCCACACAGAGGGGAGCCAGGGACCATCGTGGGGACCAAGTTAGCCAAGCATGTGGCCCTGGGAGTCCACTTTAGGGGGCAGGCACCTGTGCTGCTGGCTGGAACATGCCGTCCAGCACTGACCAAGGCCTGTCCTCTTGCCCACAGATCTTGGAGCTCCTTTGTCAGATCTTGCAAACAGACTCCTTGAGTGCTATTCAGTTCTGGCTGCTCCACGCTTCCCCAAAGGGTGAGACACAGCACCGTGCCCAGGTCATCCTCTGAGCGGAGGCTGCCGAGGGCACCATCCTCTGGTTCTGCAATACTCAGATGCCATTTGACTCCCACCCCAGGGCCTTCTTCCTGGGCCACTTATCCTTGTTGGAGCCCCAAACTAACCTTTTTCAGCTGGACAGTGTCACTGATCCCTCCTCCCAGTCCAGCTGGATGCCATGACCCAGCAGCATCCCAGACGGGACCCCGCTTCCAGGCTAACCACAGGTCTCAGCACTTGGGAGGGAGAAGTCCAAAGACCAGGCTTGGCAGACACAGCCCCTCACCCACTACTATGGGAAACGCATACACACACAGATGCAAATACTCACACAGAACACACAGGGCTATGCACATGAACACATGAATGGACATGTCCACACTGGGACAGTGGGTAGAGGGTATGTCTAAGTGGGAGGGTGAGGAGTGATGCGAGCCAGAGAGCTGAATGGAGGCTTCCTGATGGAGAGAATGAAGCGGGAGAAGGAAGGGGTGGGTCTCCTACAGGCTTCCCAGAGAGGGCCTGGTGATGTCGGGGGCAGGCCGGCCAAGAACAAGGTACATACATGGAAGGTGTGGAAGGGCTGGGCTCACTGCACACACAGGGGCCAGGAGAGAAGTGGGATCTCCCCAGGGGGCCCTGTGGGCAGAATGTGAGATGGTTAGGGAAAGCTGCCCTGGTCCAGACTTGGACCAAAGAGCTGGAGGTCCTGCTTCCTGACTGTCCCATCTAAGGACAGGATGGGGCCTGGGGTCATGCCCCTGAGGACTCTGCCCCGTGGCTATGCTTACAGAAAAAGACTTGGCCCTGAGGCTCCTGCAGATGGCGGTGGCTCAGCTCCTTCCCCAGGCTCTAGTCTCCATCCGGATGGAACAACTCTTGAACCAGCTCCAGAAAGTCCAAGGACCTCCTCAGGAAAGGGAGCAGCCACCCTACAGGTGGGCTTCGCACCCCTCCCTGCCCCTCTGTTCCCAGAACTGCTCCTTTGTGTTCAGTACTGTCCTCCCAGGTAAGGCTGGTAGGGTCCAGAGAAGGGAGCCTGGCATTGGCCAGAGCCTGGGCTGACTAAGCCTGTCCTGGAGGCAGAGGGCAGCTCCTCCCGAGACCCTCTAGTGCTCCGCATGCTGCTCAAATGCCCACTCTGCCAGACCAGACTTCGGCGGCCAGCTGTGGGGATACCTGAGGGGTTGATCTGTGTTGGCTGTAGCAAGACAGGGCTGAAGAAACCACAGCTAGCCCTCCAGAAGCTCTTGGTCTTTGGGAAGACACAAGTAGAGAAGGAATGCTAACACAAGGCAGGCAGCCATAGCTTTATGTCAATATTAAGGGCCCTGGGTGACTGGAGAGAAAGAGATTCATTCCCAGTTGGGGAAAGAAAAGGTGAGGGGATGCCTCATGAAGCAGGTGAGTGGGTTTGGTGAGAAGTGGGGCGGGGTGCTTGTGCTCGCTTAGATTTGTTGAAGGCATGCGTGCTTTCTCTGGCCCTGTTTTTTGTTGTTGTTGTTGTTGTTGTTGTTTGCTTTTCCACTTTGGAAGGCCAGAGGAGGCACAGGAGAAAGGCGGACTTCCCTGTGACCTTGGTCAAGCCACCTCCTATCTGTGAGCCTGTTTCACCTCTCCAAAGCCCCCTCTCCCAGAGTTGTAGGCAGGAAAATTCAGATCTCGTGCAGAAAAAAGGCTTGCTGAAGTGTAAAGCCGATACGAGATCATGTAAGAGCCTTACTCATGCCTGTAACTCATTAGGGAAGCAGGGCTCTTGCCTTCCCTCCTCACAGGGGAAGGAGTCTGGTCTGAGAGGAGACAGGAGGCCAGAAGAGGGCCTAGGGGTAGTGGCCTTCCCACAGGTTCAAGGACAGGAGGGCCTTGGTTCTCTGTGGCCACGGCTGGCAATGCAGCCACAGCGGTTGAGGTCTTGCTTAGGGTAGTGCCAGCCGTGGACAGATGCTTGCTGGCTCCCCAGGAGGGTTGGCTCCTGCCTCTTCCTGGAACATCTTCCTCATCTCCCTGCCCACCTTGCTGCCCTGCTGTGCCATGCCCCAGCCTGACCTTCCTGAACCTTCTCTCTTTTGTGTTGGTTACAGCCAATCCCCAAAGAAAACAAAGACACCACCTCTACCAAAAAGCGAAAAGCCAGGTAAGAGGCCATGCAGCAGGTCACTGAGGGCTCAGCGAGGCCCGCCCTGGCTGGATCCCTGGCGGAGGGGGGGACTCAAGGCTCCTTAGAATGGGTCTCTGCCCAAGGAAGTTGCTCATTTCATCCGCTCATCCATTCACTCATTCAGCCATTCAGCAGAAACTCATTTAGCACCTATGAGCCAGGCTCTGGGGAAGAATTCCAATAAGTTCCTGCTGTCCTGGAGCCTGTGTGCTAAGAAGGGGGAGTGCAGACAACAAATAAAAACATCTGAGGACAGGTGCTGTGAGGAAAATAAAGCAGAGTGATGTAATAGACAGAAGGACTGGCGAGGCGGGGAGAAGGCCCTCTTAGCTGAAGGACAGGAAGGGGTGAGGACAGGCGGCGCTGCCACCTGCCTGTTGGTGAAGGAGCAAGCAGGACAGGATGGCCCGGGCCTGTGGGTGGGGGACAGGGTTAAGAAACGAGATGAGACAGGTGGCCAGGGCTGTGGCCAGGTGTGTGGTCTCATGCACAGCACAGGGAGGTGCACTGGGCGCTTATAAGCAGGGTGTGGCAGGACCCCTCTGGCTGCTGTGTGGAAAATGGACTCTTGGGGGGCAGGAGGGGATGACGGAGATGAGGGAGGATGCTTCTGCAGTTACCCTGGGGCCTTAGACCAGGGCAGGGGAAGCGGGGGAGGTCAGAGAGGAGAGAGGAAGACAGGTATCTCCATGCACATTATTCTCCCCCTGCTAGACTGTAAAGGGTCCTGAGTGGCCGGCAGAGTGTCTACATAGAGTAGGCACTTCATAGATATTTGTTACCTGGAGGTAGAAAGAAGAGGGTGGTGGCGAGGCTCAGAGAAGGGAGTCAGCTTCTCCCAATCACCAGACCCCAGAGCAGAAGCTGGGCAGACTCAGGCTCTCACACATTTCCCCCCATTCTTGCACATACACCCGGGGCCTTTTGGGGGAGAGGGGTCCACCCAGGGCTCTGGGCAGCTCCCCGGTAGGGGCCCGGCCCCTCCTCACCCTCTCCTGCCTGCTGTGTCCTCTCAGAGCACATCGGGAAAGCACAAGTCCTCCGGATGCATTGAAGCCAGGACACAGACGAGAAAGCGCCAGAGCCAAAGGCAGAGTGCTGAGGCGTCAGCGCCGCGCTGCCCACCTTGCTCAAGAGCCTGCCCAGAGTTCAGGCTTATTTCCGCCCCTGCACCTCAACAGCAATACGTCCTTTCCTATAGCATAGAATCTATTAAAGTACCAACTTTCCCTTAAGAGGACAGTTCCACTCTCCTGTCAACAGCAGTCTGTGCTTGAGTTGTTTATTCCTGGACAGGATGAACTGCACCGAACCATCCCCACTCCCTTGCAGCACGCCCAAGTGTCACCACCCACGTGGGGCATACCTGGTTCTTTTATCATCCAGGGACCTGAAGGGCAGACGATGGTTGGGGTGGCCTGAGAAAGGGGCTCTGCCCTCCTTGAGCCAAGACTTACCTAGGGCTCTGGGTAAATTAGAGCACAGGTCAGGAACTCACAGGCCTCCTTAAAATAATCATGGATACCAATTTTTGAGTTCCTACTAGGCACTGAGACAGGGTAACAGCGAATGATGAACATTAATAAGTGACTCAAGTGAGTCAGGAGGCTTTGGCTAGAAATAAATGACCAAGATTTACTCAAGGGTCTTAGGGTTTGCACAGTGGAAACACAACTAAGCAATGCCCAGAATATTCCCAAAGAGAAAGAAAAGCTGACGGTTCTCATAGGAAGAAGTACGCTCAGGTCTTCATTCTTAGCCCCTGGATGGGTCCATGATGGTGTTCTCCAGATGTCTGATGGTCTAGCACAGGGATCAGCAAACTGCAGCTTGCGAGCCACATACAGCTCTTTGGGTACGTTCCATCTCAAAAGTTTGCTGACCTCTGGAAGAGCCAATCCTGTCCCTCACAACAATTTAAACATTATTCGAGAGCCATAAATATATTTTTACAAATAAGGAAAATTTAAAGTAATATTATAAATGAAACTATGATAGTTTCATTTTTACTTCAGAGCCACATGTATGTACCCAAAAAGCTGTATGTGGCTCGTGAGCCGCAGTTAGTTGACCCCTGGTCTAGATAATGGGATGTTTTCTTTTGATGTCATTCAGATGGTTAACGAAAGGCTTGAGGTGTGTCTAGGCATTAACACACAACGCACTGATGTGTATCCAGGTATTGACAGAAGACTGGGAATTCAAGTTCTCAGAGTCCGTGAAAACAAGAATAATCACTTCCTCAGGCCTCAGACTCCCTAATTTTAATAATTTAGCAGCTTGACTATATAATGTCTCCATTTTACTTCTTCGCTCTGTTCTTCAAACACTGTGGCTTTTTCTACATACTTTATATGTGGTACTATATTTGATTCTCCCAAAAGCCGTATGAGGTAAAGTATTAATATTATCACTCCCATTTTAGAGCTCAATAAACAGAGGCTCAGAAAGGTGAAATAACTTGACAAAGCCACAGGATAAGTGGCAGAGTCGGGATCCAAACCCGTTTGGTTCTAGAATCTCCATTGTACTCTACTGCCATCTGGGAGCAGGGGACGTGCCTATTACCAGTTCTTCCATCTCCATCTGAGATGCTCTTTATTGCTAATGGGAGACAAATAGCAGGTGTTCTAGTGCCCATTTGGGCACCTGCAAACCCACAATCCCTTTTTCACTAGATTGGGGGGAACCCATGAGGTTTTTAGACTTCTCTTTGCCCAACTTCTATCATCGCACCACTTTCAGGGAACAAAGCACAGGTGCATTCCTAGAGGCTTCACTCAGTTTGGCCTAAATCGTTGCATCTCCAGGTGGATGTTCCTGACCCTTCCCGGGTTTCTATATTAGTGACTCATTCCTCGCTATTTTTGTTTCCTTTGGGCCACTGCAATATGCAAAAGGGAAATAAAAACAACAACAGAGATGCTGTAATAGTCATTGTGTTTTAATTTTTGCTGACTTGGTTGTGAAGGAGTGAAAACCTGACCAGGATAAACGCATGAAAATCAACCCAGATTGAAACCCTGGGGCACAGACAGATGCAGCCAGCTGCAAAGTTAACAGGAAATGCGTACCCCCAGGTCCCCCCCCAGCAGCTATAAAATGCCATAATCACCCCCTCTTTGCATGACTGTTGCTTTCTTACCAACGAGATCCCCAAAGCCGTATTGCCTTTTGATTTATTCCTCAGGATAACCAATAGCTAAGCCACTCTTGCCTCCTGACAGCACCTGACCTCTACTTTATCCCCACTGTCCCCAATCCTGGCTCAGAAACAGTTGCCAATCCAGACTGGCCCCTGCTTCCCTTGGGTCCTTCCAGAACCCTTCAGTGGGAACCCAAACCTTAGAAAAGACACACCCCCCCTTTTGTCCCCCAGCATTCCATGCCTCCTCACTGCACCAAGTCAATACGTTTGATATTGTTAGAAATCAAAGCTTGTCCTCTGTGATCTTTGGCTGTCTAGCCTTTAAGAGCTGGTACGACACTGACGTAGCCCTGCTCTGTTTTATCCATTCACCTCAGCATTTGTTTGCCACCAGAGATAATTAATCCAGGGTAATGACTCCTTAGGTGCTTTCTTTCAGCTAGCAGGAAAGGACAAAAAAATAGTGCCTATTAGCAGCTCTCCCAGATGTGTCCACCTCTTCTAAGATAGGGCTGGGCTCCCAAACATGGCTGCTCATGCAGGAAGGTGGGCAATCGTCCAGTCCTAACCACGGGCAGCACTTGGGTGAAGGACCAATGATCAGTGAACACATCCCAGGGTCACTCCCCAATCCCTGCCAGGAAACAGCCATGGTGGCACTTGGTCCTGCCTCCAGCGAGCCCTCTGTCCCTGGGCAAGTCCCTCTTCTCTTTGGGTGTAGAGTCACCTCTCAGCTCACTCAGACTCCTCTCTACTTGGATAGTCTGCAAGTCTAAGTTCAAACTATGGAATAGGTGGGCTTCCCAAAACAAAAATCACTAACATTGGCTAAAGGCTTTTGATGTCCAAGGCACTATGCTTAGCATTTTATGCATATCCTGTATAGGTGAAGAAACTGAGGCAGAAAGAGGTTAACTTGTTAGAGCTAGTACGGGGCAGCCCACACATTTAATCAGCACAGCATACTTACCCTAAGTATCATGGAGAAGTCAAAAAGAGACTGAGGCACACAGAGAGGTGACTCCCCTCAGTCACACTGCCAGAACCCAGTTCCCCTGGTGCCCAGACAGCCTCTCCTGTCCTTTCCTTATAGGGTCCTCCTGGCCCTTTAAAGTAACCTAACATGAAACTGCATATCCCAGACTTGAGGAGAGAGGGAAAGGAGGAGGAGAGATGGGGCTCCAAGAAAAGATGCTTGTGCTGGCAGCTCCGGGAGGGTCCAGCCCATCCCACCCTAGCAGACTAGAGGTGGCATGCAGCCAGAGGACAAAACCCAGACCACTGATAAATTTCATTTGAGCTTTGCAGTCTTTATTTTTTGTTCACATATACAATTCAGGATTTAAGGTTTCTTTTGAAACATCGGAAGCTATGGAACACTGGATCCTGTTCTGCCTGGCATAAGCTCTCATCCACCATAGTCTCCACCCTCATTTACAAGATTTGCTTGGAGTCTGAGAGCCCGACCCTTGACACACACGCTGCCCATTTGTGGCATGCCTAGCTTGTCCATGTCCACTCCCTTAGCTCTCTAGCTCCCACAGCCCCTCAGCTCTGCATCCACATAACAATGGCCTCAAGTCCCTGAGACAATCTGACAGGGCACTTGGCTGGAACAATTGCCCAATGAGCATTTAGCTTAATCACCTATTATATAGAAGCTGAGCCCTAGAGAGGGGAAGGTTTTGCCCACAGTCACGGATCAGAGAAAGTTCTGTGTAAAGCATATTTTATTCCATTCTAAATTACAGAAAGTTGGCAGTGGGAGATCCAATTCCATTCACGCAAAAGCTGTTGACTGACAGCTTCGTTTTATCTAGGACTATTTAGCTAGGACTATTATGCCCTGACCACAGCCTAGTTCTGCAGCTACTGGGCAGAGTGGACGGATACACTTGTGGCTTTAGAGCCAGGCTTGGCCACTCTCCGTGTGACCTTCTGCAGTTACTTCATTACCCTGAGCCTTGGCTTCTGCTTTTGTATGAGAACCGTTCCCAGCTAGAGCATGAGATTTAATCAGTCAGTGGATTACCTGGGCTTCTACTTCAATCTTAGGACCTCAAACCCTTTTCTTTTTACAAACACTATCGCTTACTAGATAATAGAGGCTATCCTATATATAAAATCCAAGGAATGTGTTTTATCAACTGCATAATCTCCCCTCAGCTGCCTAGAGATTGTCACTACCCTTTGCTAGCTGTGTGACTTTAGGCAAGTGGCTCAATCTCTCTGAGCCTCAGTTTATAATAGCACCAGATAATAATAGCACCAGCTCCATGGGGTGGCTGTAAGGATTTAGTGAGATATTAGGTGAAAGGCATAACACAGTACCTGACACATAGTATGTGTTCAGTAAAGGTTAGCAATATATTCTCTTACACTCAAGCACCCATTACAAGAAATTAATTTGGAATGAAAGCCATATTACTATCACCACACCTACTTTCTTGACCACTTTTTATAAAACGGACAGGCTAATGCAAAGGAGTCTCATTACCACTTTCCCATATTATCCTCACAACTGCCCGCTTCTCCCCCAAAAGGATCAGGCCAGAGATGGTTGTCGCTGTCTTGCAGGTGACAGGTAAAGGGAGGCATTAACAGTCAGACATGAAGACAGACAGGCAAAGGTGGGCTAGAACCTGGGTCTCCCACCTCCCAGGCCAGTGTTCTATCCGCTGACACCCTGCTGACCACATTAGTAAGATGATCAACTGAGATGGCGATTAACAGAAGGCCCCTTGAATGTCCTAGGCTTTTGGGGACATCATTATGAATGCCAATTCTTGCCATGCAGACAGCAAATTCAAAAAGCTCTGGTAATGTCTGTTTGGATGCCCAAGACTACTTCTGTAAATGTTTTAAGAGAAGATGAAAACCAAAATTTCAATATTCGGCCTGTTAGAACTATTGTACCACTGAAGAGACTAAAGTCTGAACAACTTTTCTGGAAGGCCATTCGGAATATATATATCAAGTGCCTTCAAAAATGTGGTTTGGGTATATTTTTCACTCTGATTGACTTCTGAAAAGGCCTCCTAAGAAAAATCAGGTAAGCATGAAAAGGTTTACCTTACATTATTTTTTATGATATCAAATTTTAGAAAGGACCTAAATTTATAGTACGAGGGGATTTGGCTAAATGATCACCTAGCCTTACAATGTGTACTACGTGCCATTATAAATGAAGATGTGGCTGACAGATTTCAGGATGGAAAGACATCCCTATATCATTGCCAGGGCAGTGGGGGATGAGAACATTAGCATGCGTTTCCACGTGTTATCCCTGCCCCAAGCAATGTGCCAGGACTGCTGTACAGCCAGGGTGCTAGGGCTCGTAGAGGTCGCATTCTGCCCATATGACCCACCATGGCAAGGACTGCACTGCACTAAGGGCATGTGTCCACCTGGGACCCATGATACCCCTCTTTGAGGGCCTTCCTCTGAGTACCTGGGCCCACAGAATTTGCTGCCTAAATGGTCCTGAGTGCTAGCTAGCATCTCCCTAGGTCAGTCCCCCTAAGGTGTGACTAGATTTTACTGTGTGGGCACCTTTAGGCCCAAATGGCAGTTATTTAAAAGGGGAAGCTGTTTGTAGAGGAATGTAAATGGAGCTTGGATTTGAGGGTGATTGCCCTCATAGCCATGTGATGTCCCTGGAAGGGTTCTCTGTACCCTTGTCCTGGGCCCCACAAATGTTAGAGAGGGCCCTGTGATACATGAATCCATACACTCGGTATTGGATTAGTGATGTCTGACACAGCAAGGGGTGAGGCATAAAGGGGTATTTTTAAATTGTACAGCATGTGTTTCATGTCAGGCCCTCCCTGCCCAGGAAGATGCATCACATTCCTTCAACTGCCTGTTCAGCATCCATGTTCCATTCAGACTTTTCCAGGGAAAGAGTGCTCACCAAGGAAGTTACCCCTTGCATGTTCAAACAGCTTTGCTATTAAGAACAGTTCTTTGCTATGCAACCCTAAAAGCTACATCCCAGAGACTTCTAATCTTTGGCTCAAATTCTGGATGGTGACTTGCCGAAGGCCCCAAAGGCACATAGCTACTTGGTGGCAAAGTCTGAGCGATAGCCACCAGCCCCCCAGCCATGTTCTTACCTCTCCACCCTGAGTTGAAGCTCAGGGGAGCCCCAGAGCCAGTAGAGCGAAGGCAGGGAGGCTAAGGGTCAAATCTTCTTGTGGTTCCAGCCTCTCCCATCCACTCCCCACCCCCAATCATCTTGTGACAGCCCAGCCCGGCACACTAGAGCTCTGCCTTCCTTGTCCCCATCCTCTAAAATAGAAAAGAAAAACACAACACAACATTTGGGGGTCCAAAACAAAGCACCAAGGACAATGTTAATAAATACATAAAAATTTAAAGGTCTGGATCTCAAAGGCACAGAGTTTACATCCCTTAACACAGGCAGGCTGGGTCTCAGGAATGATTCAGTGTGTGCTGCAGCATCCAGGAAGGGGCGGGCAGCAGGTGGAGAGGGCGCCTGGGAACCCCATCTAGTGCTCTCTTCTCCAGGTGCATGCAGGCTGGCCCACGGCTCCTATTCCTCTAGGCTGGCCCAGAACAGCCCCTTGCCCCTGGGAAGGGAGAACTGGCAAGCACCTATGTCACCTGTTGAGGAATCTGGGAGACCCTCTGCACGACTTGGAGTGAGGACTCCTGGGAGGGACGTTGGGGACTCAGATGGCTTCCGGAGAGCCAGAGGGTCTAGGGAAATTACCTGCCCTTGGAGATTTCAGGGGAGCAGGCTGAAGCCCCCACACTGATGTGGATCAGTATCTCCTCCCCACCCCACATCCTGTCCTGGGTGGCCCTTGTCATCTCCAGGGCCAGACTATACATGGACTCTGGTCCTCAGCCCTCGAGCCTGAACACCCCTCCACAGCCCCCATCAGCACCAATATCTGGCCCAGCTCAAGTCACGTGGGAAAGGAAGACCCCTGACTCCAGCAGGAATGGTCTTTGGTGGAGGGCAATGATTGACAGGGCACAACCTGAGAACTCATGTCTCCTGTGTCTCACAAAGTCCCCTTCCAGGCTGTCTCCTTTCCTGCCCCCCGAGTGATGACAAAGTTGCCATTTCTGGTCCAGCCAGGGCTCTAGCACCAGTTGGGAAACCCCTGGATGAGGAGGATACATGTTCTAGCATGTCCAGAGCTCCCTTCTTGGATGGGCCGGGGTAAAGCTGGGAGGCCCATCTGTAACCTGGAAGCCCAGAGGTAACAGTAAATGCTGTCTGCAGGGGTGGAGGTGGCCACCAACACTGCCCTCCAGCCAGTGAAGGCAAGCTGGACTCTGCGCCTTGGCCTTGGCTGGAGGGGCTGCATGGAACTCTGGCTGCCAAGAGCTGGGCCTGAGAAGAACTTGCCTCCTACTCACCTCGGTCCTGCAGCTGGGGCCTCCTGACCACACACACTCACCCCCCAACTCCCTTCCTCTTGGATTGCCCCGTGGACACCCCCTCACCTTCCCCGGCTGTGCTGCCTCTCTGGGCAGAGGAGCCAGGTAGACAAGGCTAGCACAGGGATCCCACAAGTTCTGGTGAAGGCAGGCAGCCAGACAGATCTAGTATGGGACCCAGTGGCTGTGAGGAGGGCTTGTTAGCTGGCCCCCAGTCCTGGCAGGGAAGACAGACAGGAGCCCTAAGAGGTTCACCTCGGTCTCCTGGGCTGCTTGCTGAGGTATCTTGGGTTAAGGCTTTCCCTGATCTTTTTCTTCCTCGCACACGAAAAGTATCACAGCCCCAAACTAGAACAAGAAGAAGGCAAATAATTTAAAAGGAAGTCTGTGCTTGCCCCTGCCCCACGGTGTGTCCTCTGAGCTGGGGGGTCTTGGGGCACACAGAGTGTAAACTTGACTGGCAGGATTGGCAAGGTGGGGCTCATGTCACCGGGGAGGTGGCAGGAAGGCTGGTGCTTGAATGTTTTGGGTCTTCCCTGAGCTGCCCTTTTTCCTCTGAGGCCATCATAGGGGCACCAGTGGTCCAGCCCCAAGGCAGCCACTGGGTGGTGCTAGCAGAAGTGCCCTGGAATGCTCCAGGGCTGAGTTTCTGGGGAGCAAAGTGGTGCTGGGTCACTGGGGGGCTTGTGCCCAGAGGTCCTGGGAGCTGTGTGGGTCGACCATGTGGATGGTTGGTTGAGCCCATTGGCTCCATAGTGGGTTCGACAACACCTTTGGGGGCCTTGGGTCCTGGTGAGAGGCTCCCAGGAGTAGAGAAGGGTGATGGTGAGGCCAGAGTGGGTTCCGGGCTGCCATCAGGGCCTGAGGACTTCTTGGTACAGGACTCGCAGCACAGTCGGTGGTAGCCAGGGATGGAGCAGTAGCGGTCAAGCACTTCCATCTGGCAGAAGATGGACCTGTCCCCAATGCAGGGCTCTGCTGCACACACAGCACAAGGACCGATGCTAGGAGGGTGCCCATAAGCCAGGTGACCCCAGGACGCAGCCCCCACCTCCCACTCAGCCCGCCAGCTGCAGGCCCTTCCTTTCCTGCCCTGGCTGAACTCAATATTAAAGCTTTTTCCCAAAGGGAGACACAGGGTTGCCTGACAGGAGAGACAGGACTAAGTAACAGCTGTTTTATGTGAAAGAGGGACTAAAATCCCCTGGAGCAGTTGATTCTTAAAGCAGCGTCCTCACACCAGCAGCATCAGCATCACCTGAAGCTCATTGGAAATGCCAGTTCTCAGGCCCCATCCAGAATTCCTGAATCAGAAGCTCTGGGGGTGGGGCCCAGCCCTGTGTTCTAACAAGACCTTCAAGGTGATGCCCATGCATGGGAATCTCTGAGAGCCATGGCTCTGCATCGTGAGTCATCAGACTCGACTGCCAACTGCAATCACCTAGGGAGCTTTCTATAGTCGCTTAATAGCCACTGTCCATCGCCTACATCCAGGGAGAGAGGGCAGTCTGGGTGTGGCCTGGAGACTGGGTGATTCTGAGCTGCAGCAGAGATCGAGAACGCTCACCTGTTCCCAATCAACCCAAAGGACTCTGATCCACTACAGCGGGCAAGGTAAGTCACACTTGTGACAAGCAGATCAGATATCCTGCCACAGGCAGCACACATTTGGAATACTAAGCCCTCCACCAATAAATGTGGAATCAATCAGATTTAGGTTAAGATCTGATCTTAAATGTTGTGAGGCCTTGGGCATGCCAATTTCTCCAACTCTCAGTTTCTTCATCTGTAAAATGGGGATAATGCTGATATTTATCAATGAATAATAACACTATAAATAACATTTATGAAGTTCCTGGCATAGAGGGGTGCTCATTATACTAGTTTTGTTTGCTTTGGTTAAACTATCATCCAAAATATTTTTGTGTTTCTGTGCTAACTCCACGTAGGTTTCTCCAGACAGAACTTGAAGGCAGGAGCTTTGTGGCCTCTAGATGGCGCCAGAATTCTAGGACCAGAATCAGAACCTCACGAGGAAAAGGGAAGGGTTACTTGCATAACCTGAGCCTTGGCACAGGAGCAGAGAAGCAGCAAAGTTAGAGTCAGAAAATCCTCTGAGGACAGCTAGTCAGACCTCTTTATTTTAAAGGTGAGGTCGCTGAGCTCAGAGGTTCAAGGATTTGCACAAGTTCACACAGCCAATTAATTGGTCCTCTAACTAGAAATTACAGTCTGTGATCTTTCTGCTACTCGTCTTGTCAGACTCTGGTCCTTAGAAGGTGAGGAAGGGAAAGAAAGAAGGAATCTAGAAAGGGCACATAGAACATTGAGCCTTGTACATAGCAGGTGCTCAGTCACTATTTATTGATGGGGGATGGATGGATGGATGGATGGATGGATGGATGGATGGATGGATAGATGGGTGGGTGGATGGATAGTTAGATGGGTGATTGGATGGCTGGATGGATGGGTTGGAAAATAAACTGATGGGTTCCTAATTATGAGACAGAGAGAAATTACTATTTTGGTTGTTGGTAGCTGACAGCTGGACAGGAGTGCATGCATTATCTCATTTAATTCTCTCAACAGCTCTATGAAGGCAGCTCAGGTCTATAATTGCTTATCCAAAAATCCTGGAATACATAATTCAGAACTTCTGAGGTTAGAAAAGTAATATTTGGTATATTCATATATAACATCCCCAATAGAGATTGAGATGTCACCTTGTAACCAAATACAGTGGTGTTTCTGTAGCAGAATAACTGATCTCTTGTTAGTTCAAGTCAGGTTTTTGCTGCCAAATGAGTCTGCCCCAAATTTGGGAAACACTTGCAGCTTTCAGCATTTGGGATTGTAGATAAGGGATCATGGGCCAGGACAAGCATTATCCCTGCCTCACGGCTGAGGCATCTGAGGCTCTGGGAGGCTAAGTCACCTGCTTCACTGCATGGCCCGTGCTTGTTACATCGTAACCACTGGAAGATTTGGGGAGAGGGTGAGGGCCAGAGATAAACTTACTTGATATCTTGTTAAGAGGATGTAGGGGCCTAGATTGCGGCATCCACTGCCCCTCTGGAGTCATGAGTTCCAGAACATCAGCCCTCACTGTTGAGTTCTGGAGATTTCCTGTGAACATGGAGAAGCAGCTCTAGTACCTGGTATTTCTAGGGGCCCAGGATGCGAGCCAGGCTGGGTCTCTAGGCCAGAGCATCTTGGCCTGCCTTTTCTCCTCCCCTGTTCCCATCCCATCTGGCTCACCTCCGCAGGCAGGCAGGCTGCAGACCTGGACAGTGTCTGGCTTGTCCCCCTCGCACTGCCGGAGGCTGTTGGCATTGGTCCGGCATACCACCTGCCGCTGCTGGATGCCCTCTCCGCAGGTAACAGAGCACTGCCATGGGAGGGTCAGGACAGGTCAGGCCACAGCAGCCAGGGAGGGACAGGCAGAGAGATAGAGGAAGGGGGCAGTGAGCTCCGATCCAGCCAATGCCCGAGACAGAAAAGGGTGCAGAAGACAGTGCCAGGTCTCCACTTGACCGGACGGAAGAGCATGGACTGCTTCTAAATGCCTTTACTAGGACAGCACAGCAGTTGTCAAAATACTCCCATCCCGGGCGGTAAATAGCCACTGTCCTGAGCTTAGGACCCCATGAACCCTTCCACCATCTACTACTGGCTCAGGACACCATTCTGCACTACTGCCTGCAGCCACTCGGGTCTGTGCCTGATCCATATTTATGTATCTCCCCAGCAAACTCCCCTGTTATGATCCACCAGCCCTTGGGGTCTGTTTACTTGATGCTGTCTCAGTAATGGGATGTAGGGACCTGGATTGTGGCATCTGCTAAACAGAGAGCTGGGTGACATGATCACCGTGTACCCTTCTAGCTCTGACATTTGGTGACTTTGTGACTAAATTTACCAAAACTCAGCTTGCAGAGACATATTCAAAGTGTCTTCTTCCCCAAGAAGAAAAGGTCTTGTGCAAGGAGTAGAGGACAAATAGATGACAACAGCTTGCAAGGGCTGCCACACACAGCATCCCACCCTGAACCTCACACATTTCTTCCTCTGATAAATGGCTGGTGGTGGTGGTGGAGGGGGGTGCTCCTGGAAAAGCAAGGCTGCCTAATGTGACCAGGTCCCTGGGTTTCAGGCACAGATCACACCCTCTCCTACTGGAACAGGGAAGCATTTGCAGAGGTCCATTTCTCATGCTGGCCATGCAATGACCTGAGGGAGACATAGGGTCAAGGACCACACAGGACCATGGCACAAAGATGGCTCATCCTCTTGGGATGAGTAATTACAAACAAAAGCTCTCAAGTGGTTGTCAGTCTTATAAGGGGCAAGTATCTCCCCCCATCTGTCACATCTCCGTTAGATTTATCTGTGGGTCCTTCGTGGGACCAGCAATCCGTTTTACATTAAAACAAATAAATCTATATATTATGGAGAACAATTTGAAATCTACGTGACTTGCGTGGGGATTTTGCTTATTTAAAAATACTGTTTATTGTGCAATATTTCAAGTATACAGAAAAGTATGAGGAAGTGGGTCAGGAAAAACCTGTTTGAATACCACCACAAGTTTTAATCAATTCTGCATTCTGGCATATATTCAAATACTGTGTTGTGCCTTTTTAAACTTTAAGTAAATGGTATCCCATCAGAAGTGCTTTTCTCTTCATGCTTCAGTGCTTTTTCTACCTAAATTTATTTTTCTGAGGTTTATCTATGTTGATAAGTACAGTTCGAGCTTATTCATTTTTCTTGCTATATAGTATTACATTGTATGAATAGACCATGATTTTTTGCCCACTCTCAGATAGGTGAACATTTTAGGATATTTCCTAATATTTTGTTATTATGATAAGCAACACTGTGCTTATCTCCTTAATC
The DNA here is from genome assembly GCA_033961575.1 of Aselliscus stoliczkanus. Taxonomy (NCBI): domain Eukaryota; kingdom Metazoa; phylum Chordata; class Mammalia; order Chiroptera; family Hipposideridae; genus Aselliscus; species Aselliscus stoliczkanus. The sequence continues at coordinate 136,135,389 of CM066729.1, forward strand.
AAATGAGGTTTTTAAAATTGTGGTAAAATATATATAACATAAAATTTACCATCTTAACCATTTTAAGTGTACAGTTCAATGGCATTAAGTACATTCACGTTGTTGTGCAGCCATCACCACCATCCATCTCCAGAACTTTTTCATCTCCTAAACTGACACTCTGTCCCCTTTAACCACTAACTCCCCATCCTCCCTCCCCCTAACCCCTGGAAACCACCCTTCCACTTTCTGTTTTTATGAATTTAACTCCTCTAGGTACCCCATATACATGGAATCCTACAGTATTTGTCATTGTGTGTTGGGCTTATTTCACTTAGCATAATGTCTTCAAGGTTCATATACAATGAATTTTCTGGGGTTTTTTTGTTTTGTTTTTTTGGTGTTTTTTTTTAGGGCAGTGTCACTGGCCCTCATACATGGGACCCGAACTGGGGCCGCTGGCTTCCCAAACCAACGCTTAACCACCACGCCACTCAGCTGGCCCTAAAATGAATTTTTAAGAGAAAACCCAATTTTTAAGAGAAAACATTAAAAAATGTCCCTGTTGGGCTGGCCGAGTGGTGCGATGGTTAGGAGCTGGCTTGGGACGCCAGCGGCCCTGGTTTGGATCCCACATGTGAGGGCCAGTGACACTGCCCTCCTCTTAAAAAAAAAAAAATGTCCCTGTGGCCACTTCCAGGGCTTAGCCACAAGTACCTGGACCACTCCGCAGGCTTCTAGCCATTTCCCTTTTTCTACATTGGCCTCCCAACGATGAGCTTTCTGGAGCTGCCAGAGTGACCCTTTAAACCTGAAATCGGAGCTTGTCACACCCTCGGAGCTTTAAAACACTCAGGAGTTCCCCCATTGTTCTGAGAATATGTTCTAACTCCTCGTAAAGTCCTGTCATCCTCTCCAGTGTCCTTCTGCAACCTCTGCCCCTTTCATTAAGCTGCAGTCCCACTGTCCTTTGGTTTCTGGAACATGGCAAGGTTGTTCCTGACTCAGGGGCTCCCTGTGGCCCATCCCTCAGGTCTCAGCTCAAATATCACCTCCTCAGAGAGGCCTTCCCTGATACAGGAACCCGTTTACTTCCCCCACAGCTCCAACTGCAACGGGTAAGTGCTTTTGTTACTAGTGTACTTGTCCCTTATGTCTTTCTCACTGGACTATAAACTCCACAAGCACAAGAATCAGATCTGTCTCTGCCTGATGCTGGATTCCTGACATTCCTAATTCAGTGTGCCTGGCATGTAGGGGCCCTCAGTAAACATTTCCTGAATGCAAGAACGTGTGTCAATTTGCTCCTCTGTAATATGGGGATATTAACCCATGTCCCTTAGTACTGCATGAAGGTCAAGGCAGATGGAGAATGAATGTGAAGCCCTAGCCCAGAGCCATGGCCCAGCGTACGTGGGAGTTGTTTCACTTAGTTTTGAGAAAAACCAGATCCGAAAGGGAGGAAAAGTAAGCCAGAAACTGCCTATAGGGAGCACCGGATCTCTCAACAGTTCCCCCATCCAAACCCACCTTCTACCTGACTCCCCAGAGATGGTGCTCCATTGGCCCAGCCCCTCCCACCCTCTAAGGACAGCTCACCTGGGACCAGGCTCCTGTCCGCCACTGGGCTGGGCAGGGCACTCGGAGGCAGGGCCGTCGGGCCTCGGGCCGGTTCCCGGGGCAGGCTTTGGCTGGCATGGTCTTGTGGGTACCATTGGAGAGGGGCAGCAGACATTGTACCCCCCGAGTCTGCACCCCCAGTTTTCCGCAGCTCCGGCTGCATGCGCTCCACTCCTCCAACACCCACCTAGAGAAAGACAGGCAGGAGGTGGAGGGAGGTGGGACCATGAAGACACTTCCTCCCAGGGTCACTCCCACCCACAGAACCACTGCCAGCAGGAGCCAGAGATTGGATTTGGGCCTCAGAATGCTTGGGAACCAAGACAACTGTCCACCTGGCTCTGCAGCTAGCTGCCAGGCTTTTTGGCCTCAAGAAAGTCACTTAATGTCTTCTCATCTGAAAAATGGGTATAATGCATATTTAAATCCCGGCATCCTGTACATCCTTGGGCAAGCTATTAACCCCTCTAAGCCTCGGTTACCTCATCCTTCTATCAGGACTCTTTTGACACCTCATAAATATTTATTTGAAAGTGGACTGTGTGCAGGACTGTCCTAGGTGCTGAGTTATGGCAATGCACAAAAAGATGAAAGCTACAGCTTCTGTAATAGAGCCCCCTCCCATGGGGCTCTTGGGACAATTAAAGGACTTAATATACATAAAGCAATTGGCAGAGTACATGGCATGAAGTAGGCATGTAATAAATGAAGGCACTATTACTATTCCTGTCGGCGCCTACAGGGCATCAGTGCTCATCAGCTAAGCCCGTGCTAAACAAGGGCTCTTTCAGCCAACCACTTCCTTTAAAACACAAAATCAAAAAGCCTCCGAACTTCATTGGGCAATTTTACTAACAAGCCGGGGTGAGTGACCTGTTAGCCCTGCATGCTCTTTGATCGTAGACATTTGCAGAGAAAATGGCCTGAATAACAGTGTACAGTAAGATATGAAAGGGAAGCATGGAGGGCTGAGGGACTGGGGATTACGGCCTGGGCTGGGCACAGAAAGGCTGTGGTGGGCTCTAGTCTGGTCATTAGCTCCAGCCCTGGCCCAGGAGCCCCCCAGCCTGAGGGAGCAGGAGGTGCTGTAGGCCATCGAGGCCAGTCGACACCCGCTCCCCCCTCCCAGGGAGGACTCCTGGAGAGACAGGAGGATGGATCTGGCCAGCTACCTGCCCTGGGGGCTGAGGAGGTGCTGAGCTGGCTCAGTGGCAAACTCAGAGGCCTTACACTGAATCCTCCAAAAGTCACAGCTTTTTCCTCTCCCCAAAAGCCCCCTGTAAACAACCCCAAGAACATGACCCTGTGCTCAAAAGAGCCTGTATCCTCAAGCCAAGGAACCCCAATCAGGGGCTAGATCGCGGCTGGGGGCCAGTAGGCCAGGCTGAGTCCATAGCCCAGACAACCAGGCTGAAAAGAGCTGGAGGACAGAACCCTGTCCTGGGGCCTGGAAGCACTGAAATTTGCTTCACCTCCATGGACACCCCGAAATCACTGAGGGAAAGCTGTGTCCCCAAATACTTTCCCCATCTATAAAAGAATGCTGGGAGTACAGAACAAAGGAAACATCTTCCTTCTGGGAGAGGAAGTCAACCCAGAAACCCAGAAGGACTGAATGGACAGGCGGGCAGCCCTGGCTGTGGGCAGAGCCTGGCCTGGGCTGCCGCTGCCCAGGGAGCCTTGCCTGCTGGGCTGTGTGTCTAGGCTGCAGGGCTGGAGGAAGCCGGCTCTGCAGGCGCCCCTCTGGTGCCAGGGCTGACAGAAGGTCTGCAACACCCCGGGCATGGGATCAGGCTCCTTGTTCCTCCCCTGGGCACTCACTCTGGCTGGGGGCACTGGTGCTGGTTGCAGCGCCGGCGGATGGGCTTGGGCCTCTTCTTGTGGTCACACAGGTGCCGCTGTACCATGTGGTGGTCTCGTCGGCGCCGACAGCCATATTTTGTGAACTGGATACCTGTGGAGAGAGCAGGCTGTGTGGCCTGGTCCCCCCAGATGCCCACTGCCCTGCCCAGGGCCTGGGGATGGTAAGCTCTGGAGAGCCTGGGGGGGGTGGCCCTCCCACCCCGCTCTGTGCCTTTGCACTCCCTCCTGCCCAAGTCACTTTCTGAGGAAGCCTTCTTTGATCAGCCTGTTTCATGTGTCCCAGGTGTAGTGTGGGTGGAGACATGGCTGTGGATGGTTGCCTGTCCGCACAGCTGATGAGCTTTTACAGTGAATAGGCCATGCCCTGGACACAGCTCTAGCACTTCAGCTCCATCCCAAAGGCCCTGCCCAGACAGGCTCCCACACCCCGGAGATCTTCAAGGAGAAACTGAGGCATGAGCTGGGGACACGTCAAAGGGAGCCAATGTCAGCCCTCTGGCCACTCCCGTTCCTCTCCTTCTGAGAGGCTCTGGGCAGCCCCCACAGACAGCTGGATGGCTGGGGCAGCCCAGCTGGGCTCGTACCTCCTCCACAGGCCTTGGTGCAGGGGGCCCAGCTCTTAAGTGCCCACTCGTAGGTGTCCGTCTCCTCCAGGAGCACATTGTTGCTCCCAATAAGGGGCAGCAGGTCCTCGTGGATGACATACTTGTAGGCCAGGTTGCTGCGGGGGCCGCCCTCAGCTGGGGGCAGCATCTGGGGGAAGATGGAGGAGATGGCACCGGACTGGAGTGTAGAGAGGCAAGGCCAGCTTGGGGGAACAGGGGTGGAGGGGTCAAAGGGAAGGATATGGGGTCAGAAGCAGAACCAGTGAAAGCCAGAAGGACAGCACCAAGAGTGACCTAGGGAGGCCATTCAGGCCAGCAGCCACGAGGCAAGCTCAGGCTAAGCACCTACTGTGTGTCAGGCCGGAGCACAGCCTGTGCGCTTTGCCCTCCCACAGACCTAAGCTCTAACACAGGCAGGAACCATGTCTGTTGGTCTATCCAGCTCATCAGAGCATCCATACTGCCTGACTAGAAAAATACAGACTGGATACTAGACTCTTACCAGATATAATTACAAATCATTTCTCCCATTCTGTAGGGTATCTTCTCACTTTCCTGATAATGTCCTTTGACGTATAAAAGTTTTCAATTTCCATGGAGGCCAATTCATCTAGTTTTTCTTTTGTTGCTCATGCTTTTGGTGTCATATCTAAGAATTCACTGCCATGAGATTTACCCCTGTTTCCTCTAAGAGTTCTATGGTTTAAGCTCTTGTCCTTAGGTCTTTGATCTATTTTGAGCTAATTTTTGTGTATGATGTCAGGTAGGGGTCCAACTTCATTCTTTTATATGTGGATATCCCTTGTCCCGGCACCATTCATTTAAGAAATTATTCTTTTCCGATTGAATGGTCTTGGTACCCTTGCTGAAAATCAATTGACCATAGATATATAGGTAGATGGTCAGTACCCATAGGTGCATAGAAAATACATGTTCCATTGACTTAGCATGCTGACAGCAATAGGCCTCTGACCCTGTCTTCTAGACCCTCCCTAATTAGAGAGGCAGCACCAGGAAGAAAGCCTGACCAAAGCCCCCTGCCACCAGCTGGTGCCAAGGCCACTGAAGATAGAGCCCGTTCCGGTCTGCTCTCCTGGGTGAACAATCCCTGCTCCATAAGCCTTGGCCTGTGATCTGGACAAAGGGACTGGGCAGAGGTGGAGCCCAGCCAGGACAGTGGCCCTGTAGCCCTCTCAGGAAGCCAGAAGTGCCAGGCAACACCCCCAGATCAGTTGCCAATTCACTTTTGGCCATGCCATAATGCATGCTGATTCTAGAAGATGCCAGGACAACACGGGGAACGAATCCAGCTCCTCCCGCGCCTTCCAGGGCCCACTCCTGACCCTACATTAACAGGTTCCATGTACGTGGCATCTCTAGTCTGACAGCGAGACAACCATTTCTTTTTCCTTCCTCACTTGCCATCCTACCAGCCTTTAAACCACCAATGAGGAGCTGGCCTGGGACAGAGGACGCCTTGACCTTGCCCAGCCTCCTGAAGACAGTGGAACGGGAAGGTTTCCACCAGGCTTGGGCTGGCTTGGCAGCAAAGTCAGTGAGCTAGGGTGACCAGGCCGGGCAGAAGGGGGTGACAGGTGCCGGGCGGGGGCTCACCAGGATGGTGATGGCTTCCGGCAGGGGCCCGCTGGTCTTGAGGCTTTCCTTGGCATCCTCCACAGCATACTCCCACTCCAGGCCCATTGCAGTGAAGGTCCGGCTTGTGGCTTCCTTGCCCTTGGGGTTGAGGATGAAGCTGCCTGTGACCTGGTTCTTCACAGCTGGCCAGGGAGACAGGGGCACACAGGTTTCTGTTCCCCTCCACAGGAGCACGAGCCAGGATTTCTGGAGGGTTTCAAGGCACTCCCTATCTACCTGTCACTCTTTCCCACCTGAGCCCCTCCCCGGCCAGATGGGTCACCACACTGGCCCCATACAGCATCCCTGCCTCCGGACCCTGGCCCTACAGTTCCTTCCCCTCCTCATCATTTTCCCTTCTTCCTGCCTGACTAATATCCACCTATATTTAAGGCTCAGCACAATTCTCCCCTCCTCCAGGAAGACTTTTTTGATTGCCTGGTCTTCAGGGATTTACCCTCCCTAAAACTTCTATAGCAGAGCACAGAAGTCAAGTGCACAGGGCCGGCCGAGTGGCGCATTGGTTAAGCGCTGGTTTTGGGATGCCAGCGGCCTCGGTTCGGATCCCACATGAGGGCCAGTGACACTGCCCTCTACAGCTAACAACAGCTCCACCTGGAGCTGGGCTGTGCGAGCCCCGGTGATGGTGTGGGCTGCAGCCCCTGCTGCAGTGGGCTGCCATAGGCTACAGTGAGTGGCCGGCAGCCAGCGTGAGCGGCAGGCAGCCAAGCGTGAGCTGCCAATAGCCGCGGTGAGCGACATCCAGAGGCCAGCGACTGATCTGCCTCATCCGGGAAGAGCGCAATGACGATACCAACAGTGAAGCAACATCCTCCGCAACTAAACTGAAGAACAAAAAGACAACAACTTGTCTGTTCCCCTTCCCCGATTCCCCAACGCTGTTCCCCTCCACCAATTCCCCAATAAAATCTTAAAAAAAAAAAAAAAAAAAAAGTTAAGTGCACAGGTTCTGAAGCCAGATCTTGATCATGGGGAAGTTCCTTAGCCTCCCTGTGCTGCCTCAGTTCCACCATCTGTAAAATGGGAATAATTGTACCTAGATCATAGAGCTGCTGCCCCATCAGGTTAATCAGAGTACTCCGACCAGGGACTCTTGGGACATTTAAAGGAGTTCATATATGTAAAGAACTAGGCAGAGAGCACAGTATGCAGTAGGTACTTAATAAATGGTGGACTCTATTACTATCATGAGAAAAGTGCCTGACTCTTAGCATTGTAGCAATTACACAAGTCTCGTCTCTCCCACAGCTCATCACCTTCTCAGTGTCCTTGGCCCAGCACAGAGCGTGGTATAAAGTGGGAGTTTTTTCAACTTCTGTAAAGTTCTACCCTTAAAAGTCCCAGTCAGTGAGTAGCTAAAAGGCACCAGGTGGGCGTTGCATAGGTGCAGACACCTGGCAAAGTTCTGAGTTGCAGCCTTGGCTGCCCTGGAAGCAGCAAGTGTTGGGAAAGGGCTGCAGCCTGGGACCTGAGCCCCTCAGGCAGGTGGGGCGGGCAAGGACTCCAGGGCCCTGGGGAGGCCCTTCCGGGTCCAGATTCAAACCATCAAGTGTAACTGTAATACAAGAGCTAAAATCCAGAGCACTAACCAGGGATTCGTCACTCTGCTAACTGCCTCTGTGGAATCCTCACACACGTCCTGAAGTTGGTGCTATTATTAATTCGGATGGGGAGTCAGATGCTCCAGGAGGGGCAGGGGTTTATCCTGGATACACAGTGGGCTGGTGGCCCAGTTCTCTGGAAGACCAGCCTCCCTGCTGAGTGAGAGGAAGGCAGCTGCCCCCTCATCTCTGATGTCTCTCAGCCCTCAAAGTCACCAGACCCTCTAGGCTAGAGCTGGCCGGGCCCTGCCTCACATCTTCCCATCACCCTTGTCTGTTCCTATACCACACAGCAGCCATCATCCCCACCCCCTGCTGTACACCCCTCATTCCAAGGGGTGGTAGGCTGGACACAGCATGGACTCTACCGTCCAGGCCTAGCTCTGAATCCTGGCACTGCCACTGACCCACTCTGTGCCTTAGGCAACCATCTCAACCTCTCAGGGCTCCTTTCCCCAACTACAAAATGGGATATAACAAGAGCCTTCATGCATCGTCATGAGGCTTAAATGAGACAATGTTCAAAAAGCCCCAGCTCAAGGCCCAACACGTGGTAGATATCAACAGTGTGACTTCTCTTCCTTTTAAAGAGCCAATGTCCCCAAATGAGCTTGGATAGGGCCTTAGCCTTCGTTGCCAAGGCTGCCATCTGTCTCGGGTTTGCCCAGAGAGTACATATCCTGTCTGGCACGCACGTGCACGCACACGCACGCACACACATACACAGAGGCACATGTGCACACATGCACACACTCATACACACATAGTCCACACCTTTTTACTGTGGTCCTGCATGTACCCCACAAATGTATATTCACACAACCTGTACAAATGCCAGGTTCCACTCCCCTCCCTTCCCAGGTCCTGCAGAGCTCCAACCCTTCAGGGAACTCACCCAGGAAACATACGGGCGCGTATGCCCACGCTGGGTCTACCCCCAGTGCTCAGAGCCAATGCCCCACCTCCATGGAAGCTACCAGGCCCACTCCTGCCAGAGATCCAGGCACTAGGTTTCGGCAGACAGGGAAATGACAGGGGCTGGCCAAGGAGGCCCAAGGGGCTGCTGATATTATGGAATCATCCACAAGGGTGCAGTAACAGCCTGTGAACTCCATCCTCTTCTGAAATAAATGAATATTTCTATCGTTGAGCCCACCTCTCCCCAACCCCTCCTCCCCCATTCTGGTACAATCCCCAAGGCCAGATTGACAAGTGGGCTGGAAGTTGCCCGAATCAACGCCCTCCAAACTCGCACTCCTCATGCAGAAAGACAGGGCAAGGGACAGGAGACAGAAAACCCAGGCCCACCCTGGCTCACCCCATAAATGAATCAGGGCCCACAGAGGGCCCACAAGCTACTTTGGACCTCAGCTTCCCCTTGTGCCCAGTGCCTGCTTAGACTACACCCTCTCGGGTGCCTTCCAGATCAATTATAGATGTAAGTGTATTTTCCAAGGGAGGGCAAGTTCTCCAGGAGACTTTTAAAAAAAAGTTTGTATTATTTTAATGATAATCTAAAAATATAAATGTCAGTGTTTTTGTAATATATGATCCTGCCCAGAGATGATATGTTTGTGTTCAGTCATGTTTATGATGAGTTGATGCCAAGCAGTGTGACTCAGTGGGCCTAACAGGTAGGAGGGGCCTCTGTGGCATGCTAAGGCTGGGTGACACAGGCAAGTAGGAGAGAAACCCCCATTGCCCACAGTGCAGGCTACAGCCTACTATACACCTATCTGCCAGGACCCTGCTCCAAACCAGGTATATGTGTTTTAAATTCAGATATAATTCATGTACCATACAATCCACCCTTTTAAAGTGTGCAATTCATTGATTTTTAGCATATTCACAAAGTTGTACAATCATCTCCACTATCTAATTCCAGAACATTTTCATCATCCCCCAGAGAAATCTGAGACCCATTTGCAGTCATTCCCCATTTCCCACTCCCAGCCCCTGACAACCACTAATCTATTTTCTGTCTCTATGGATTTGCCTTTTCTGGACACGTTCGTTTTTTGACTGCCAATTTAGTTTCAGCAAAAACAAAACAAAGCAAACAAACCAAGAACAAAAAAAATCTCTACCGTTATATTAATGTTCTTAATTTGAATTTTATTGATTTATTTAGTAATTCTAATATTTAATCTGTCTTGGCGATACAGTTGTATAACTGTTATAAGTATTAAGTTTAGTGCCTATGTGCTTGTCTTTATAATGTGAATAATGTAAGCGCCCACGTGCCAGAATGCAAAAATGGCTACCAATTCCTTCTATTCTTGTACACACGCCCCATTTGCACTGTGACTCTACTGCATTTCCCATCAAGACATGGTCTGCTTTTACCCCCTTGAGTCTGGGCTTGGCCACAAGACATGCTAGGGACAATGGGACATTAAAAAAAGGATGATGCAAGTAGAGAAAGTGCTTGAACACTGGGCTTCCCTGCTCTCACCACTCCTGAAGGCCACGTGATAGACATCACATATATAAGCCTGGGCTAGCCTGCTGGGGACTGGCCCTGTCACCCCCGTAACCCCAGCAGACGGCCAGTACCAACCAGGTCACTACAGACCCATCAGCTGACTGCACTTGCCTGCCAGGCAATCAGGTAGAAGCAGCACCCAGCTGAGCCCAGTCCAAACTGCTGAACCACAGAAAAATAAAATAAAAAGGGCTTCCCTGCCATTATTCGAATGCATGAAATCCCCGCTGCCTTAGAATCCTCCCCTCTGCCTCCCAGCTTGCTCAAGCCTGTGGGCAGGGCCTGGGGCCTGACTGGCCCTCTCCCAGCAGCTCCCAGGCACTCACCGATATGGGGGGAAGCCTTCTCCAGCTCCTCAATCTGGATGTGCCTTGCGCCCGCTGGGATCTGTACCAGTTTGGGGGCTCCTGCCACAGAGGATCCAGGAAAGCCGTGAGCGTTGTGAGCTGGGGATCCCACTGCCCGGCATACCCCATTCCCCTCCAACCCTGCAGGTACCCAGGAACCTCGGTTTCCTGATTTGTAAAACAGGCATGGGCCCTTCCCCACAAGGTGCTGAGAGGAGCCAATGAGCTGCCGTGGCTAAAGTCTAGGACCTCGAAAGGGCTCTCTACAGTGTGTTGGTTGCTATTATTTCCCGCTTAATTGATGCTGCTCTTCTCTCCTGATTTCCCCCTCCCCACTGGTTTCTGACACCATAAGCCACTATAGGGATTGAGGTGAAGAAGGCTGTGAATACCCAGCATGGCTGCCCTGCCCCCCTGGCCCTCCCAATCCGAGGCTGCAAACGAAATTCTCTTAGAGCCACCAATCTCGCCCCGAGCAAGGAGAGGCGAAGCAAAGCTGAAACGTCCTCAAAGGGGAAATGAACTAGTGTATACTAAAGTGTAAAGGGCTAATATCTGGCCTTTTCAACAGCAAATTTGGCCAGATTGAAGGTAGGGAGAGAAGTCAAGGAATTCAAAAGTACCTGGAGTTTCAAAGCCGGAGGGACTACAGGTTTTGTTTTTGGTTTTGTTTTTTTTAAGTGAAAGAGGAGAGAAGAAAAGAACATTGCCAGTTCCGCCTGGGCCATACTTTTAGACCTGTATGAACCCTCACTCCCACCAATAGGCCCAAAGCCCAAGAGATAGCTGAGCTCTTGACACAACACATCACCGAGCAGGAAAATGCTTTTGAGCTCCTGGTCCCAAAGGTGGGCAGCAGATCACCTGGAAAATGAGGTGACCAGGTACAGCTTCCTGACTCACCAGCCCTGGGCAGCCGGGAAGGTCTGGAGACAGGCTCAAGGCCCCTTCTGCCCACTGCGAACTGTGGCCCAGCTCAAGGAGGAAGGACCCACCTGAGGGGCAGCTCAAGCTCTAGGAACCCTGGCTGGGCCAGAACCCCCGTCACTCCCCGTCAGCCCCAGCCTGCTCACCTGCTTGCTTGGAGGCCTTGCCCAGCGTCCCCTTCACAGTTCTGCAGTGGGAGTTGTCGCCGCCACAGACCCCGCACTTGTCATCTGCCTTCATGGACCCCACCTCCTTGTCACAGCCAACGGGCTGAGGCCAAAGGTGGGGTCAGTGGGAGGAGGCTCCCATGCCCCTATCACCACCCTGGGGTCAGCACCCTATGGCTTCCTCCCTGGTCCCCAAGCCTCAGACATGAGAGGACCCTGAACCAAGAGGCCTTCCTGGATGGGGCTCTGCCACATACTCGCATGTGACATGGGAAAGGACTTAAAACTGGCCCCCTCTTCTTCTCTTGAGTGGAGCTGAGCATTAATCCCTTTCCAGCATCCCAAGTCTATGTTGAAGACCAAAGTGGGTCATAGGTGGGGACAGTGAGGCAGTGCTTGTCTCCATAGGGAGCAGAAGGGGCAGGCAGTGCAGCCCTCCAGTTTCCCGGGGCTGGCAGAGGGTGGGTGGTCCGGAGGGGTCACTTACCACACACTCGCCACGGGCACAAACGCTGTAGGGGTCCCGGTAGCTGCATCGTGTCCCATCGTGTACCACCTGGTTCATGAAGACCACATCCCCTGTGTCCTCCGACTGGCAAATCAGCTCACACTTCTGGGCGTCTTTAGGGAGAGGGACGATACTGAGCCCCCAGCTGGGCTAGGAGAAAGTGAGCTGGCCCAGGACAACATCAGCACATGGCCTACACAGGAAGCGTCCAGGGCCAGCTCTGGGCAGTGCAGGGAGCCCTGGGGCGGGGGCTTAAAATTCCTGTTTTGTCACTTATTTATTAGCCACGTGACCTTGGACAAATTAGCTGACCTCTCCGGGCCTCTGTTTCTTTTTTATTATCCTTGCTCAGTGAAGTGTCACATCAGGTTGTTGAGAAAAAAATCAAGAGATAAAATAATAAGCATAAGCCCACATTCAGTGAATGCTTACTATGTGCCAGGTGCTTCCAAAACCTTTACCCACTCTATATGTATACCTTTAAGTGCTTTTTGTGAATTAGCTCATTTAAAACTTTCAATACCCCCAAGTGAGTTGTTCCTAACATTGCAGAGGAGAAAACTGAGGACCAGAGAGGTTGAGAAATTTGCTCAAGGCCACACAGCCACATAGTAAGTAGAAGAGCCAGGATTCTAACCCAGGCAGTCTGGCTGGAGTCCTGCTCTGATTTCTGTGTACACATCACCCGTCACATGTATGATGATGTATCTTAACATGTTTATAAATATCAGAAGGCTGCTTGAAAGGCTGGCAGAACAGTGCTCTGTGTTTAGGTTTGTAAAATGGAGCAGCAGTCAGGGAGGGGAAGGTCTTTCTAGTTCTAACGATTAAACAATTAAATGTCCTCTTCTTTATCTCGGCTATTGATGTCTTAAAAAGGAGGTTCCAGAGAACATGTATTAACGCTCACCGGGTTTCTTAGAAAAAGGGAAGTTGGGGCTTAGCTAACTTCCTGGAATTTGTCTAAAAGTCCTGGGAAAACTCAAAGTCCAGCTGCCCCATTGGCCTCACCACCCCTCACAGCCCCTCCCCGCCCCATGCTGCGGTGGCTTGTTTGGGTTCTGAATGGATCTGCAAGGCTTTCAAAGCTAGCCACTCCCTCAGCTAAATTTCTAGGGAGCCGGATGGCTCCTGTTTTGGCCCCTGGGCTCCCCAGGATACCTAGTGACATTCTTCAGGACTTGAGTCCAGAGCCACAGCGTCCAATGCCTCTGTGGATTTCACACACAGGAGCCAGATTCCTGGTGGGACCTGGCCCAGAGGTGGAGGACAGGCAAGGACAATGAAAGACAGGCAAGGACCCTGGCCACCAGGCCCCAGGGAAGGCAGGTCTTGGGGCAGCCATGGAAACCAGCCCACAGTGGTGAGGGAGTGATAAACTCCCCAATGCGAGAAGAATCCAAGTAGAGGGAAGACGCTCCCTGTAAGCATGTCCAGAGGGGTTTGTGTATTGGCCAGCCACGAACAGACCTCTGAGGTCCCTTCTAACTCGAAGATTGACATTCTAAACATGAGCTGAAGAGCTGAGGGTCCTAAAATTGATCCTCTGGAACCAGGGCTACAAAGAGGTGACCAGGGCTTAGGAGAGGAAAAGCAGCTCTAATGGGCAACTGTCTGAGGCGGAGGGTTACGTGGTCGGGGGCAGCACCCATCTGTAGAAGGACTGTGGGGAGACCAGCAGGGGTATGGGCTCAGGGGACTGTGAAGGCCCTTTCGGCCTGAGGGTTCTAAGGCACAGGGAACCCCAGCCCTTCACTGGCTTCTCTCAGACACTACAAGAGCCGTCACTGGAAATGCTCCACAACAGACGGGCACTGGCGCTGGCTTGGTCCCCTGTTTGTGAGTCCCGAGACCTGTATCTCTCCCAGAGAAGCCTGGAGGGGTTTCCCATAGGCTCCCATCTGTCTGCCTTTCATATGACTTCCATTAATTGCTGAAATGGTAGCATGATCACTAAAATCTAAAACCACGACATGTGACAGGACTGAGCTTTACAGGACATTGGTTCTGCAAAGCGAGAGGTGACTACACCTGTACAGTGCCTTCCTGTACAGGTAAGGACATGTGTGAAAGGCACCAACGCCCATAGGCAGCACGGCTCCTGGTCTCCCAGCACCTTTGGGTGAAATGCCCTTGCTCCAGACATGTTCCTTGCATCTCCAGAAAAGTGATCATCAGTGTATAAACCAGGGATGGCTCCGATGAGGACACCTCAGGTGCACAATGGAAAGGACTGCATAGGTGTATGTGCCAAGTCTGATGACTGCAATGTCCCTTTGGTACCCTCACTGTCCCTCCACCTTCACTGGTGGGCCCAGGCATGGGAGGCCCTACCCGGCGGATGCCCAAGGACACGTGGGGTGGGAGGAAGGGCAGGGCCTGCTCACCGTCCTCTGGCTCGTAGGGCATCCAGCTGTGCTTGGTGTTCTGATGGACATAGTAGGAGTTGCGCTTGGCACACTGCTGGGCCCGGAAGTCCTCATAGGGCCCTGGACACTCCTCGCTGTTGCAGACCTGGTACTGGAACATGGGTCCTGAGCACATGCGGCCTCCGTAGGCTGGGCTGGGCAGGCACAGGGCGACTCGGTGACTTTGCTGGCTGGGAAGGCTGGGGAGGGTTTCCCACACGGCCACCGGGGCAGCTCTGCCTTGTAGGAGAGCATGCAAGGGGCTCCACGAACTTAAAAACTAGACAGGGACCCCAACTATGGGGGCTGCTGAGCTCAGGGCCTGCTGGATCCCTCTGGCTCCCCACTTCAGGCATATGTCACCTATTCCACTGTGTGTGTGTGTGTGTGTGTGTGTGTGTGTGTGTGTGTGTGTGTGTGAGAGAGAGAGAGAGAGACAGAGAGAGAGAGAGAGAGAGAGAGAGAGAGAGAGAGAGAGAGAGAGAAGGAGAAAGGGGGAGGGAAAAGGGTGGGCATGAGATGAGGAAGACGGGGATAAAAAACCATCCCAACTGAGCTAGAAGAGAAATCAGTCTTATTCATCTTCATTCTATATTCTTTCAACTGTTACACAGGGCCTGACCGACAGCAGGCATTCAATAAATGACTCAACTCTTCTTATTTGCACCCACTTCCATTTAATGTCATAATGGACTAAGGGGTGGTCAAGGAGACCTGGCTTTGAAATCAGAAGACCTGGTGAAATCTAACCCCATGTCCTGACTGCAGTCTTGAGGAAGCCACTTTGTCTTGCTGTGCTTTCATTTCCCCTTTAAAGGAAGGAACATAATACCTCTTATTTTACCTACTTCCTGGTGTGTCTATGAACAATAAGTAATAAAAGGTATTTTAAAGGAAACTGTACTCTCTTTTCCACTAGAATCATAGGATTAGGTAAGATTGTTGATACTACACATCCAAGGGCAGGAGGTACTCTCCTCAGAGGTCCTGGGAGAATTAAGGGTTTTGTGTAGGAAAGTGCTTAGCATCCTGCTTGGCTCAGAGAAAGTGCATGCTACACCATAATAATTATAACAGCAGCTGTCATTTATTCGTGCTTCTTCTGGGCCAGACACAGTGCTGAGAGTACACATAGTATTTCAGTTAAGCCTCACAAAATAAAAGGTTGTTATTGCAGAGAAGTTCAATAAGTGGTAGCTTTGATCAAGGGGATAATCATCTGTCATGAGTGGGAGGTGGTTTATTCAGGGTGGGTGCTAATGGGTTTCTCTTACCCCACCTTTCATACCGCTAACAGGTGGAAGTTCCAAGGCAGTTCATATGTGTGAAAGGCCAGTACAGCCATCTGACACAGGAGCATAGGGTAGTGAGTTTCCCATCTCTGGAGGTAAGCAACAGAGGATGAAGGACCACTCCTGGGAATGCTAGAAGGGGGATGGTCACTACTGAGCCACTGCGATGCTAGGACTCTCCCATCCTGCAGTCCTCACCCCATCTCTTAGTGCATGGTGGCTGGGCCAGGCACCTCCCCTTGGAGGTTTAGCACCCCTGGTTCCTGGAGCCAGCAGGCCCACACGCGGCCTGGCCAGGCCCCATCTCTCAAGAGCCTGCTCTAAGCATGCTGCTTCAGCCTGGGAGATGGAGTCCATGCAGAGCCAGCCCTCAGAAGTTCCGAAACCATGGGAGGGGTCCCCACAGAAGGGATTAAAAGGGGGGAACAGAATGCTTCCCCAGAATGCTAACAGTTGGGCGGGAGGGTGAAAGAGGGGATTTGATATTAGAAAAAGGTAAGTTAAGAAAAATTAAAGAAAGGTTTGCTTCATGTGGTAGGAAACAAACTTGAGGAATTTATTCTCCCAAGACTATGGCTACTAAGCGATGTAGATCAGTGTTTTCTCAAAGTTGAGCCGGCGGATCAGGGTCATCTGCCTGTTAATCTGGCAGTCTTGGCGCCCCGCCCCCCTCCCCCCCAGACTCTCTGGGAAAACTTCAGCACACAAGTCTGAAAACCACTGGTTCAAACCCATTCACAGAGGTCAGACCCAATAGGAGATGTCAAACCGAGGTGGGAAGGGCCTGCATCCCACCCCTCACAATTTTGGGTCTTTATTAGAATATGCTACCACCTGCAAGGTCCCCCTCTCCCTTGTGCCCTTCCCACCCAGTGCCTTCCCATTCAAGCCCTTGAGGCCTAAGGAGGGGGGTCCCCTGCCCTGCCCACCCCAGCCAAGCATACTCACAAGGGATTGTCACAGTTTCGGCTACGGGATCGCACCCCGCCTCCGCATGACCGTGAACATGACCCAAAGTTGGTCCAGGAACTCCAGCCTCCATCCTGACCATAAGTCTGCTCTGGTGACTTCCAGATGCAGTGACCTTTGAAGCACCACTGGGATGGAACAGAGGACGTGAGGTCACCCTGGGGCCACTGCTGCCTAGCATGGACGGTGACTAACCAGGCACACGACACAGCTGGTAGGCACCACAGACAGGCCCAAAGAAAGGGACATTAAGAGCACAAGCCTCGGGTTACACATAATCCCACCCTTGCCATGCCCTGAGTGACCTTCAGCAAGGAGCTGCCCCACTCTGTGAGCCAATTGCTCAGCTGTACAACGTGGATAATAGCACAGGGCTGCTATGAGCATTGAATGAGATAATGCCTGGCAGACACAGGCCCTCCGGAAATGGCAAATAGCATTATCAGCAATGGTGATAACTATGTAATTATTTGTTCACCACCCTGGGGAAAATAAAGGGCTGATAAGGAAGAGAAGAACCATCTTCCCACACTATCTAAAGTCAAGCTTGGCTCTGTACCTTGAAATGACCATCTAGGGGCCACAAACAGATGTGTTCATGGGAAGCAAGCAAGCCCGACAGGGAGGTCTGTCGCATCGAGTCCAAGAGGACTGGGTTTGAATCCCAGCTCAGTCATTACTAGCTGTGTGTGGCTTTGGCATAACTTAACTTGGCTGAGCCTCAGTTTACTCACCTGTTAAATGGGACTGTTCTGAGAACTGAAGGCAATAACACCTACAAAAGCCTTAGCACACAGGGCCAGGAACAAAGGAGAGTTCAACTGAAGTTAACTCCCTTTCTTTTTCTTGTGGGGCAGCAGGAAAGAAATACAGCATAGCTCTTCAGGTCTTTTTAAAAGAGATAACGCAGTGGCTTTCAGCCTCGATGTCACCTGGGGAACTTTTAGAACTCCAGATGCCTTGGCTGCACCCCAGACCAACCGAGTCAGCGTCTCAAGGGAAAGGGATTTTTTAAAGAAGCTGTAATGAGATATATACTTTACATACCATAACACTAACTCATTTCAAGTAAATAATTCAATGATTTTTTTTCATAAAATTTATAGCATTGTGCGCCCATCACGACAATTCAATTTTAGAACATTTCTATCATCCTATATGCAGTCACTCCCTGTTCTGGGGGTGGAGGCTTTTAAAGCTCCCAGATGGTTCCAATATGCGGCCAAAATGGAGAGCCACTTATGAACTGTTATGTGCAATTGTGACAGGAGAGGGCCTGGAACTTTGATCACATACGGAGTAGATATAGTCTCCACAAGAAGAGTCTGCCAGGTTTGGAGCCCAGTCGGCCTATGCAGGCCATCGGAAGCCCCATGCGTCTGTGAAGGGACAGGCTGTTCACAGCTGTGAGTGGGAGGAGCCTGCTGAGGGCAGAGGACAGGCCGCGGGGGCAGGTCCCCTTTGCGGGGCTCAGGGCTGAGGCTGAGTAATCATCACACCTCTCTTGACACCCTGCTTCTTCCCAGCTCTCTCATTTGTTTTGACGTGACTCAGTAACTTCAGAGCCACATGAGCAATGGGAAGGACACTTGGTCAGGGATCAGCAGGGCAAGAGAAGTTCAACGAATGGCCCAAGTGTCACCACACAGCGATCTGAGCAGGGCCAGCAATACAACAGAGGTGGGTTTAGCTCAGGGCCTCACACCTGGCCCCCACCTATGCATGAGGGAGCAAACACACACCAGGAAGATACGTGAAAAGTCACGTTGGCGGGGGGCAGGGCAGGGGTGAACATGTGTGTGGGAGAAACAGCATGTGGGGGGGCGGGCAGCAGGCAGGACACATGGAGTCCTCGCTTTATCCCGTCTCTGCTACTCACTGCCTGTGGGACCTCCACACGTTCCTTAACCTGCCTGGCCTCACTCTCCTCATCTGTGAAATGGGAGTAAGCGTATTATGAGGTAATGCCATACTCTGAAAACTGTGGAAGCAAAGGCTACGGTGTGGGAGAGAAGGAAAGGTGTGCATGTGTGTAAGTTCGTGTGAGGCCTCCATGCACAGGGACTCACACCTGTCCTTTAGCAGCCCCCATGTTCATCACACGCTTGGTGGGGAGGCAGGGGTTCCCCTGGGACCTACACCGCAGGAGGACCGCTCCTGCTGTAGATGCCAGTCCCGCAGGTACCTTGCCTGGTGCACACTCAGTCCCGTCCAGGGGGGGCCCCTTCTTGGTCTTGCAGAAGTACGGATTGTCAGGGTGGCTGCACCATAGCTGCTTGCAGGGCTCGAAGGTCGTGAACTGCATGGCAAGGGGAATGGGGTGACCAGGCTGGACTGGCACTCCAGCTCTGACAAGGGGCCCGGGGGCAAAGAGCAGTGGCAGAGAGAGAGCAGGGTGTGGTGGACGCTGAGCCTCAAACACTGCAAGGGAGGCAGGAGGGGCCCATCCAGCCAGAACCCCACATACCCTCAAGCTTAACCCTAGTCCATGTGCCATGCCCTCCAGTGACCCTCCTCTCTCTGACAGGGCACCAAGAAAAAGGGGCCAGCCACAGCCCACCCTTCCCTAGTCTCCTTCTCCTGGCCTCCCTCCCTGCCTTTGCAGAAGCCACTTTGTCCCTGAGTGGGGATTAGGGTTTGAGACACTATGGAGGCTGCGACCACCGATGCCCCTGAGCCCTGTGCATGTGGCGAGCATTGAGGGGGTTGCTGGTCCAGCCCAGACCCCGCAGCACCCAGACAAGCTCAGGACTCCCATTTCCCTCCAGTCTCTCCCAGGCATGCCAGAGGTTGGTAACTGCATGCTTCAGATTGTCCAGGGAGGCCCTAATTTCCTTTACTTTCCCGTCACCCCCTGGCATCCAGACAACTGTCCTTCCAAATATAGCATTTGGGCATTGAAAGCCCATATCCCAGGCTGCTTCTCCACCCCCAAAGCAGAGACCACGTGTCCCATTGTGGCCTGGGCAGTGGGGAAGGTACTATGCATAGCGCTTCCAGGTCCTGCAGAGCTGAGGAGGGGGATGCATTCCTGGATGGGGTGGGGGTTTGAAACACTCAAGTCACTCTCTCTAGCCACTCTCTAGCCGCTGCATGCGCCTGCCCCCATAGGTGGGACTGGGCAGGGCAGGTAGGTAGCAGAAAGTGGCAGGGCCTGGGCACTGGTTACCCTGCATCCCCATGATGGCACCAAGCCTGTGGGCCCATCTCCTGACCACCAACTGGCTGGGCAGAAGGTGTTCAGTGAATGCCCAGCCTGGGTCACAGAAGGACATGGCCCTGGCGCCCTGACTGGCAGAAGCCATTGGGCTCTCACCGCAGTGCAGGTGTGGTAGCCAGTGCCAAAGTCAAAGCGACACTGCTCATCCATTGAGTAGTCGATGCCGGGCAGCTCCGGGGGCTGGGGCCAGGCGGGCGCGAAGGGGTCATCGAGGAGGCAATCATAGGAGCTGCCGGTGGAGACAAGGAGGTGAGCCAGGCTGAGGCTGGAGTTCCCAAGGTTTAATGAGCAAGGAAGGCCTGCAGGAATCCAGTCCGCTGCCTTGGTGCTGTGCCTTTCCTGGAGGGTGCTGCCCTGAGCCCCTCTAACACAGGACCTCACATCCACCAACGACTGTGACTGGAGGGCATCGAGAGCCGGGATTAGGAGCTCAGCTTGTAGCTATCTTATGGGGCCAGCTTTGCCCGTGTTAGAGGGACATACTATGGCCAAGATGAAAGGCTCGTTCATGGACAATTTGAGGACTCACTGCACTGAGAATAGAAGTCAGCCTCCCATTCAGAACACAGGATGATGGGCCCCGGCCAGCTACCATGTGAGGCTAGTGACAGTGTCTCTGCCTGTATCTGCGCCCCTTGAGGGGACTCCCCCAAACCTAAAACTTGCCCTGGGTCTCCAGGGACATGGAAACCCAGTTGCTAACCAGCAAAGCTTGGAACTGAGTATAGGTCAGCAGCGGGATGGTGTTGGGACAGGAGATGACTTGGGGGAGATAAAATGGCAGGCCGCGTGCTCCCCCATCTGGGACCCGAAGGCGGAGGTGACCTACGGCAGGTAGCGGCTGAGCTCCAGCTTGCTGCAGCGGGACCAGTGGAAGCGGTGGAAGGCGGCCTGCACCAGGGGTGCCATGACGCTGCCCAGGCTGGTCTCATCTGCACAACTGTTCCCTTGACCATCATGCTCCATGCCGAGCCTAGAGGGTGAGGGGAGGACAGAGGGGAGCCCTGAGTCACGCCCAGGGTGCCCACCCCTGGAAAGACCGGCAGGTGCGCCGGCAATGGGCCCTGACCATATTTCCAACTCCCTCCTGGCCACAGCTTCCCCGCCATGCCGTATGGAGGGTGACCCTCTGGATGAAAGCTGAGGCCCCACTCTGCCCCTCAATAGGGACAGTCTCATTCTTCCCTAAAAGCCTTTGCCTCTGCTGTTCTCTGCTCTGAGTCACCCTGTAATTCTTCAAACCCCACCCATATCCTCATAGCTTTCAAGGCCAGCTCAAGCCCCATTCCTGCCCCAGGACACCTTTCCTGGCCGCCCGGCCGATGGGCTGACCACCCATCGCAGGAACCACCTCTACCACCATTAACAACTCGCATGCCATGAGCTGTCTTCCCACCAGACTCAAGGCTTTCCAGTGTAAGGCCAGGTGTCCCTCAGTTCAGTTCAACCTCAGTTGCCGAGTCAGCCTCTTAAGTCTCTACAAGGCCCCACAGTCCTTAGCACAGAGCTTTGCATGTGGTATGCACCGACCATCGCGATAGTTTAAATTTTAAAGTTTGCTGTTTATACTGAATATTGAATGCCAAAGCCCAAAGGTTCTAAATGCTTAAATACTTCCAAGTGGCTGCATCTTACCTTGACCACCAGACAGACACATGGGCCTCCAAGCTTGACCTTGTCTCTCCACAGAGAGGGGCCTCAGCTCATTCCCTGCCCCCCACAAACAGGATGGCAGACTCCTGACTCTGAGTCATAAGGGACCCAAAGGTGGAGGGCAGGAAGGGACCTCAGAGGTGGCCCTGATGTCAGCCTCCATGTTGCAGAGGAGGAAGCCCAGGCCCAGAGAGGAAGTGTCACCTGCCCAGCGAGGGGCAGTGCTGGGATGAAATCCACACAGGTCTCCTGTGCTGACGGGCTGATGCTGAGAGGGGCACAGACCATGGACAGCAGACCCATCCCCAAGGACTGGCCCACTGTGCTCCTTCCCATGTCCCTCAGACTACAGAGAACAGCCTTCCTTCTGTGTGTGGGCTGGGAAGCGTGTCCCTTAGCTCTGCCCCTACAGACAGACAAGGCCAGGAGGCATGATGGTGGCATAGATGCATCACAATCTGACATACTGGACAGATGCTTATTGGCTTTCTCCCAGCACGTTGCTTCTGTGTGCTTCTCTGTCCTGTTCTCCACTGCAGCCCCATTCCTAGAGCTGGGCCTGGCGCATGGTAGGTGCTCAAGAAATACTGAACGAATGAATGAATATGCTCGAAACAAAATCTAGGCCCGAAAATCAAGCCAGCCAGCCGCCAGCCTCAGTCTAAGCACACCTGTGTATGGTGGGTGCAGGCCAGTGCTCCAGTGTGCGCCGAGCACCGGTCTCAGAAGGTTCCTGAGGTGGGGATAGAGACCACCCAGACAGCCAACCACTGCCTATGAAGGGACACTGCCATTAACCTGCTAAAAGGCAGGGCCACATGTGGTTCCCCTTGGCCCTGGGATTTGCAGGCTGGGCCCAAGGTAGAATTGATGTCTGGGCCCTGGGCTCCCTCCACGTCAGGGCAGGGCCTCCCCATGTGGGCAGCTCCTCTGGCATCCCCCGAGACACTGGGGTCTGATCGGGGGCAGACTCCCACAGCCACAGACGTCCTCAGAGCTCATGGCACAGCCCACCCTTTCAGTGCCACTTACACGTGAC
Organism: Aselliscus stoliczkanus; assembly: GCA_033961575.1. NCBI lineage: Eukaryota > Metazoa > Chordata > Mammalia > Chiroptera > Hipposideridae > Aselliscus > Aselliscus stoliczkanus. Next base: position 136,157,728 of record CM066729.1, read on the forward strand.
CAGTCTCATGGGCCACCACAAAGGCTGAGGAGAAGCCATCTTCGTGGTTGAGGGCACAGCTTCTCAGGGGGTGGCACATGCCAGTGACAGGTGCATACCCTGGGGGGAGGGAGAGAAGGCAAAGACAGAAGTCACACACAGGTAGACAGGACACGGCGAGCTCTGTGCCCAGCAGCCCCACAGGGACACCCTGACCTGGTCACTGCTGGAGGGTCCCTGGGGGGAAGAAGGATCCCTGCAAGGTTCTACCTACAGTGGAGCAACCTGAGCCAAGCTGCCCTCCATCCGAAAGCCGTATGGCTTCCCTCTCGGCCTGCAGCCTCCCTGTACCTGTCGGCCTCTCCTTTAAACCAGGCAGTAGGTTTCCTGACAAACCCGGAGCCTGCGCACAGCACACCACACTTCCACACCATCCCTCCAGCCAGCCAGTCAGTGGGTCAGTCAACACACAAACTTTTATTTATATGGAGGTAGGGGTGCTACTGTGTTAGAGACTATGGGGAAAATAGAGGAATCAGGTCCAAACCCCTATCCCCACTCTGCCACACACTAAGGAGCAGACGGCTTAGCAGGCAGATGTGGGGTTAGCTCAGGTGTGGCCTGCAGGGCCAGAGTTCAAGGGGCACAGAGGGGAGTGCAGGGGTGATCTGAGAGAAGAGAATGATTTCAATTGAAGAGGTTGAGAAGGACCAGGGAATGACTTACAGGGTGCATAAAGCTAGGACTGGGGGACAGATGAGACTTCTCCAGAGGTGGGGGAGAAGTGACTGGCGGGGAGAATGTGGGCAGAGGTGTGGACATGGCCGTGCAGGCCTTGGGGAGCCGTGGGCAGGGCAGCAGGGCTGGTGTGTACCAGCGACAGCCAGGCCAACATTTGCTAAGCAGCTATTGTGGGCGAGGCCTGTGTTCTAAGGGGCTGCTTCCAATGCCCCCCTCCCCCGCCCCAGATGTGGGCTCAGGGGACAGACTGGGCTGGGGAAGGCCTCCAAGGAAGCAGTGTCAAGAGAGGGCTCCCTGCCTGCAAAGTCCAGACAGGCTCTGTCTTCAGAGCTGCGGAAGTGCTCTTGTATTTGAGATGGTTTAGGGGAGAATGAGAGGCTGCTGTGGAGAGGAGGTTCCGGGGGCCTCTATGGTCCTGGAGATCTGAGATGGGCTCTACAAGAGGTGCACGTACACATATGTACGTGTGTCTATGTATGTGTACATGTCTGTATGTGTAATATGTATGTTTGAGTGTATACATGGGGTAGTGTCTGCACATGTGTGTCTGTGTATATGTACGGATGTCTGATGTGTTTGCATGTGTATCTGTCTTGTTTGCGTGTGTGTTAATACGTGTGTGTGTACATGTATCTGCATGTATGTGTACAAGCCCACATTTGGGGCTTCAGGGATTCAGACAAAGAGCCTTTTGGGCAGAGGCCTCGCTGGCTGACTCACCACCAGCATCAAACCAGAAGAAACTAGAAAGCCCTCAACTCAAAGCGTGGAGACCCAGTCTGAGTTTCAGATCCATCTCCTCTCTGCTGTGGGACATGGGCAAGCCTCTTCACCACTCTGTGCCTCAGTTTCCCCATATGGAAAAATGGGGGTAGTCAAAGCTCCATGTGTTTGCAGAGCATTTAAAGTCATACTCTGTCACAGAAATTTCATGTACCCCCTCGGCCCTTTTAGCAGCCCTGTCATGGAGAAAGGCAAATATTATTATTTTCCCCATTCAACAGGTCGGAGAACCCAGGGAGATGAAGCAAGCTTCGATCGCTGGGCCAGAGAAGCGTGGAGCTGTGAGTAGAAAAAAGACTTCTTCCCAAAGTCCACCTGGGCCCCGCTAGGTGGCCCGTGGCTTGTGATGAGGACAAACAAATACTGTGGGAGAAGAAGCACCTTGCAGACTACTGAGGGTCTTCATGCAGACAGGCTCTACGAGGGCAAGCAGAAGGCCACCTGCAGACCCAGTCAAGACAGCAGGGACCGGAGTGGGGACCCCTTCACTTCTCCTGATCCGCAAGAAATCCTCGCAAAGCTCACCCACCTGTCCATCCAGATCCCACCTCCAAAGTTCCATGGACCTCTTGGCTGACAGGGGACCTGGCCCCTCCAGCCTTCCTGGGGTGGCCCCAGAACAAGTCCCGCTCTGAGCCTCCGCTTCTGCCCTGCAGCTACACATCTGGCCACGGCAAATACAGTACCTTGCATACCTGAGGGCCCGAAGTCCTGCCGGGTGAGGAAGACCACGTGGTCATGGTGCTCGGTGTGGCTGGGGTCCTGGCGCTGCTGAGAGTGCGCCCAGCGACACACCTGCTCCAGGCTGCGAGAGGGGTTCCCACGCTCAATCAGGCTCAGGGACTGCGGGGCCGGAGAGCATCAACAGCAGAGCGGTCGGTCGGAGCCCCCAGCGCACAGTGGGCACCTGGCGCTCCCCTCCCACAGGCAGAGGAGAGCACTGAGGCCCAGGGGACTGGAGGGCGGGTCCCAAGGTCACCAGCTATCCCAAGGTCACTGACTCCAGCTGCTGGCTGGCACACAGCCCTCCCACTTTATGGAATGTTCACAGGCCAAGCCCGTTGCAGGACACCTGTCTGCTGAGAACTCAACATACATTATCTCTGATCTCTCCACTAATCCACAAGGTAGGTGTGGTTCTGAGGATTTCCTCTATGCTACATTTGTTGTCTTATGTACTCTTCACAATCATCCCTCAAGGAAAGTTCTTTTGTTAACCCCCATGCTGGGGATAATAAGTGACTGGTCTAAGATGGCAGAGCCCAAGGCCCCAGGGCCTAACCGTAGGGGGAACTGTGTTGGTTGCCGTCCCTCTCTAAGCCTCACTTTCCTATTGATTCCTGAGGAGCAGGATCTCCAGTGGTCAGGGTATAGGACTGTCTGTGTATCAGATTGGAGAACTCAGAAGTCCCCGTTTGCCATCTCCAAATGCCTTTGCCACGGAAGCCTCAGTTCTAATGGTCGGGTTTCTGATTCTGGAAACAAAATGTTCCCTAGATGCTGCCCACTCCCCCACACCACAGCTGGCTCCAGTATGCTGACCCCATACCCCTTCTCCCTCCAAACCCTGCCTGCTAACCAGGGGCGTTTACCTGCCGATAGCCCACCATGATCAAGCGGACAAGGGCAATGTTTATGTGGGTCCCCAGGGACTCGTCGTGGTAAATCTCATCCACCTGCAAGGAGAGAAGAGCATACAGTTTTCTGTTGTTCATTTGTTTTGCTTTTTAAAGATTCTATTGGGGAATTGGGGGAGGGGAACGGCGTTGGGGAATTGGGGAAGGGGAACAGACAAGTTGCTGTCTTTTTGTTCTTCAGTCTAGTTGTGGAGGACGTCGCCCCACTGGCCCATGTTTGGCATCGTCACTGCGCTCTTCCCGGATGAGGCAGATCAGCTACCGGCCTCCGGATGGTTGCTCACCGCGGCCACCGGCAGCTCACACTGGCTGCCAGCCACTCACGCTGGCTGCCGGCCACTCACTGTAGCCTATGGCAGCCCACTGCAGCAGGGGCTGCAGCCCACACCATCGCCAGGGCTCGCACAGCCCAGCTCCAGGTGGAGCTCTTGTTAGCTGTAGAGGGCAGTGTCACTGGCCCTCATATGTGGGATCCAAACTGGAGCCGCTGGCCTCCCAAAACCAGCTCTTAACCAATGCGCCACTCGGCCGGCCCCAGGCAGGCATTCTTATCCCTACTTTACTGACGAAGAGACTGAGGCAGAGAGAGGCAACATGACCTGATCAAGCCATGCAACTAACAAGCTTCAGAGCTGGGATGCAAATCCTGACCTGCCTGATTCCAACCCTGTGCTCCTTCCACAGAGGCAAGTGGTAAGGGGCCTAGTCTCAAACTCAGCCACTGATGAAGACGCTCATCTTTTCACATCTGAAGAGCCCTTCAAAGATGCCATGTAGGTCAGGTCGCTCATCCTCACATCCTGTGTACCTTTCCACTTGCCACTGGAATCGTCTGTCTGCCCTTCAGTACCTGGGCACTCCTCTCGGGTAAATCCAGGGCTTGTGCTCTAGGACCTCAGATAAGCAATATCGCTATCACCTGGGCGCTCCTGAGAAATGCGGAGTCGCAGGGTACTGCCCAAGTCAGAGTCCACATTTGAACATGATCCCCAGTGCTTCTTAGGCATAGTGAAGTTTGAGGAGCACTGCAGTAGATAGGTCCCTTCTCCCACAGCCCAGGTACCTGTGGGAGAGTCCTTCTACACAGTTCATCAAAGAATGCATTCCCCTGTTCTCACCACTTCCATCTCTCCATGCCTTGCGGCTCCTGAGCAAAGTAATCAGCGTACAACCCACAAAGAGACTGCTCCACCAAGTGGAGTGGAACAGCGAGGCTAACTATGGGTTGTCGGAAAAGCCATGATGCATTTTTGCAACGAAAAACAGAAAAAAGACGTCATGACTTTTCTGACAGCCCAATATATATGTGAGTCCCACGGGGAGAGGCAAGCTGGGTGGGGTCTGGAGGCTGCCCGGGTGCGGACAACCCCTACTGGGCCAGCCAAGGACAGAGCCAGGCTGTGGGCGCAGAGGTACGGCACAAAGGCTGCGTATGCCGTGGAGCCCCAGCCCACTGTCAGTGCCCCACCTGGCAGCTGCCCCAACCATCAGCATTAAGACTTGAAAGCAGCCAGCATCAGATTTCCTGCAGGATCTTCCTGGCACGCATGTCTGGACCCAACTGAGACCAGAGACCCGTGTCCATTGTGGGACAGCAGGTCCCCCCAAAATCCCACGATAGGAAATGACAGGAAGTCCAACAGGTGGTGGTGCTTCCTTCCACCCTCTTCTCCCCAGCAGAAGCACAGCCATCATGGGAGCAAGGTGCTCAAGTGCATAAAGAGATGATGTCCTTCTCAACCCACATGACCCAGATTTCTCTGAGAACTGCCAGGTAGAGGGGGTGGGGGTCCAATCAGACACACGCATGTTCTCCCTAACAGAATTCCAACCTAAGGATTCTTTGCTGATTTGCAGAAATGATCATCGATCTGCAATAGGATGACTCTTAAATAACCTTGACTTCTCAGCCCCACCAACCCCAGAGCATGGCCTTCCTTCTCCTTGGGGGTGGGCTCAGTGTCTTGGCCTCCCTGACATGCCCTGTGGGCTTGCAGACCAAGCATGGGGTCATGGACAACACACGCTCTACCCCACCACACCTGCGCCCTGTGTATACACATATAAACCCACTGGTTACTCAGAGGCAGGGGAAGAGAGTGGTCACTGGGGTACCCCGCGGGGAGATGGCTGTCTGCAGGATCTTTGGCCTTCGGAAGTACCCAGGGCCATCACCTTCCTGCCCATGTCTCTCTCCAAAACGAACCAAGCAAATTGCTATCAGAATCCTGCCATGTTACTCACTTCTGTCCCCAACCTCGGCAGGCCAAACCCACCCATCAGACACTCCAGCGACCCTGCTCCAGCAGTTGTCATCTCTATCCCAGACACTAGAAAGTCCTCACAGTGGGACTGGGGAGAGGGATGCTGCACTCTGAGCAGGAGATAGAATCAGGACCTGAGTCTCCAACACTGGTGCGGGGTGAGTGGGGCCTCCTGACACTGCCTTACACTCCCAGGTACCTGGCCTAAATGTAAATTCTGAGCAAGCAGAAAAGGACATGCCCGCATGCAGAGACCACTCAGCACCCTGAAATAATATGGAGGCCAAAGGCTTAGGGCGACTGGTGTACTGAGCCCTGTGGCACAGGCCCATGTGCCACACCCCAGGAGCTTGGGAAACAAGCTGGTGGTGTGTGGCCAGCAGGGATCAGATGGGTCTTGCTGGAGGAGCCGGAATGACCCTGAACTGAGAAGGTACTAGACCCTTCTGAGATGGGCAGAGGTCTGGTACAGGGGAGAGGGAGGCAGAAGCCGTGTGGTGCCACTAAAAAAGCCCCAGGGTCATTGCCAATGAAGGTAACTGAGGTCAACCCCCATGTGATGGTGAATTTCTCCTCAGCCCATGTCACACAATTCCAGTAATGGGGTGCCCTCTGTGCTGTGAGCCTCATTCAGCCTTCCCGTCCACCTCCTCCACTGGTTTCTGTCTCCCTCTTGAAGTTTCACTGAGCACATCTACTCCATTCCTGGGGACAGATTCCAGTCTCTCAGGAACTTCTCTCTCCACGCTCACATCAGTCAAAGAGAAAACCTTGCGAGCAGCAAGTGATAAGACACATCTTTCACCAAGGAAGGACCACTGGGTTGGGAATAGGCTTTCAACAGTAACAAGGGGAGATGCTAGTGTAACATTACTGAACACTAAGATAAAGGAACCATTGGGGCGGCCGGGTGGCTCGGTTGATTAGAGTGTGTGCTCTTAACAACAAGGTTGCTGGTTCGATTCCTACATGGGCCAGTGAGCTGAGCCCTCCACAACTAGACTGAAGACAATGATTTGAGCTGAGCTGCTGCTGAGCTGCCAATGGGTGGCCGGATGCTCAGTTGGTTAGAGCGTGTGCTCTTAACAACAAGGTTGCTAGATTGACCCCCGCATGGGATGGTGGGCTGTGTCCCCCTGCAACTAGATTAAAACAGTGGCAGGGGCTGGCCGAGTGGCGTGGTGGTTAAGCGCTGGCTTGGGAAGCCAGAGGTCCCGGTTCAAGTCCCACATATGAGGGCCAGTGACACTGCCCTCAAAAAAAAAAAAATACAGTGGCAGGACTTGCAGCTGAGCTGCTCCCTCCACAACTAAGATTGAAGAACAACAATTTGATTTGGAGCTGATGGGTCCTGGGAAAAACACACTGTTCCCCAATAAAGTTAACAAAATTTAAAAAAAAAAGAAACCATCAACCTAGCATCCTGGATCCAGCAACCCATCTTTTAAGAACCATGATGAAATTAAGGCATTCTCAAATAAACAAAAACTGAGACAGTTACACAGACTCCACTAAAAGATCTACAGGCAAGGAAGATGGAAAATTCTCCCCAAAAGGAGGCCTAAGGCCTAACAACCGATGAATAGTTTTGAGCAAGGTTCAGCAATGGTTTTTTTCCTATACTAAATCAGGACAATAAAAATAAAGCCATGCTATTTTACTCCCTTATTCCCCTACTTACAAAAGGGCAGGGTTGGCCCTGCCATTCCAACCCCTTGGGGCCCTGGGAAGCTCGTCTGCACACACCCCTCTCAGCCATGGCTCTTGAGCAGGGACCTCAGGGCTTTGATTCAGCTGAGGATGCCCTGAGGCTTTGCACGGGCCAACGAGGAGGCTGGCCAGGGCTGCCATGTCCAGCTGAAACTGTAGAGACTGCCTGGCACATGGGTCCCAACTACAGGACCAAGCCAGTGCTGGTGCCACAAGCAAGAAGCACGGCTACCCGAGGGGCCCAGGACCCCAGTCCTCTGGAACAGATGCACAGGCAGCATCCTGACCGGCTCCAGCCTGTCTATGCACCCAAGGCCTGGCTCTGTCAGCCTCTGCCCTCCACGGCTGCCTCCCACATGCCAGAGGTGAGGCCAGGGAGGTAGCTCAGGGGGAACAGGAATTGCTTCCCATGGCACTGGGCACACACATGACAGATGCAAGACACACCCGCACAGCAGAAAAGAAACAGTGTGTCTGGTCTCCCCGCTGCCGAGCCTCAGCCAAGTTCAAGGTTGTCTGCCAAGGCCCCCAGGTTAGGGTTCAGTATCATATATTGGCCTGGGTTGGCCACTGGGTGTGTACCAGAAAAACAAGCAAAGGTCAGGACTCTGATCAAAGGGAGACAAAACAGGAGAAGAAAGTGTATGGCTAGAGAGCGCTACGGTTGGAAGGACAAGCTGCTATTCACTGAACACCTACTATGTGCCAAGCTTTGCTGTGCTGAGGGCTTTGCATACAGTCTCCCGACAACCTTATGAAGAGAGGAATTATTCTCTTTCATAGATGAGAAATCCAAGGCTCAGAGAGGTTAAGTAATTTGCTCAAGGCCATCCAGCTGGAAAATGGAGGGTCAGGAATTAAACTCAGGTCTCTGTGACTCAGCCACTATACACAGCTGCTCTCCAGAACCAGCTTCTGTGGCAGGCTGGCTGGGGTGGGCTTTCTCTGGTCTGAGAGAGGAAATGAAGGAATTTATAACTCAGGAGGAAGGCAGGCCTTCAGGCACCCTGGTCATCTGAGCCCGTAAGCCAGGCTCAGCTGACCGTGGCATCAGTGGGCAATGGACAGAAACAGTTCCTGGGGGCCTCGTGTTTGCCAGGCACCCTAATTGTGGACACTCTGTCTCCATCAGCACACTTGTGCCCTTCAATCCATATTTCCTCATCCTTACTTCAGAAAATGTGTCCCTTTTGTTAGGGTGGGAATGGGGAAAGAGGCCTTGCCCTCAAATAATATACAGTCTCACTGAGAAGATACGAGCTTCACTGTGAGATTAGAAGAGGAGGTTCAATGGAGGTGAGATTAGGGCAGATCAAAGCAGCCAGGGTTGGTGAACTGTATGCTCCCACACCCTGAACTTCAAGGCAGGCGATGGAAGGGCGGGGGGCACCGGGGTACCTTCTAAACCAGGGATGGGGAAGGAGAGAACCACCAGGGGGCCAGGAGGCAGCTCAGCAGGAGAAGGGGCAGGAAAAGAGGTGGCCCGCCTGATGCTTCAACCACATTCTCTGTACTTTCTAGAACCTACTTACCAATATTCTCTCCTATGCGCACCCTAACTTCTCAATCACGAAAAGCCTTTCTCTTGGGGGCCAGCTGAGTGGCTCGGTGGTTAAGTGCTGGTTTGGGAATCCAGAGGCCCCGGTTCAGGTCCCACATACGAGGGCGTGACACCGCCCTCAAAAAAATTTAAAGAATAAATAAATAAATAAATAAATAAATAAATAAATAAATAAATAAATAAATAAAAATAGACAAAAAACATGATTTTTAAAAAAAAAGGCTTTCTTGGGACCAACTGCAGGGTGGAGGTGGACTTCCACATCCCGTAAACAGCAATATGGACAGCCAGAGAGTTGTTGCTAGAACGCCCTCCATGTTCTCCTGTAATCCACCTGGCCAGGCCTCCTGAGCACCTTGTGGTCAAGCCCAGGGAGCAGGAAGAAGGAAAGGAGGGTCTGTTGGGATGGGAGCTCCAAATCTGCTTTTCTGCCCCAAGGGACGGTCCGACTCTGAGTGCACAGCCGATACTCCAGGAGTGGGCAGTGACATCTACCTGCTGGAGGACACAATGTCTCCATCAATTGTTTGGAATTCTTCTGCACAGGAGATTTGTTCCTTCTCCCCCATCTACTTATTTATTCAGACATTTATCGCTCAGCTTGGATGCGTGGATATTTATTTTACACTCTGGGTTATACTTCAATGCTCCAGTATTCCTTTCGTTGCTCAAATGGTCCCAGCTTTGGCTACTAGGATTTCTTTCAGTGGGCTCTTGTGTCCCTTGAACACACCCCATCATTTTTGGTTTGGGGTTTTGGGGGGGGGCTCTTGAGCACCTCCTTACTTTCTGGCACTACAAAACGCTCATCTAGGACATGGCCCGCCCCAGTTCTAGAGTCAGCCACTCCTGCAAGGAGCTCCAAAGAGCACAATCTGTGATCTCTATTCTCACGGTGAGAAAAGTGGCCCCAAGTGATGGAGGCGCTACCTAAGGATAGCAACCACAGTCAAACTCAAGTCCAGCCTCTGCTCATGCACCTTCTTTGGTCACTCACTGCCTCTGGACCTGGACAGAATGGGATCAGCACAGCTGGAAGGCAGCAGACTGGCCACAGTAACTTTCCCTGCTTTTTCAACCCCAGGCCCTGGGACCAGCCCTTGTCTCTCCAGCCCTGACACTTCTGACAACAGGGCACAGGGTGACTGCAGTCCGGGGGCTCCAACACCCAGGCACCAGAGACACATCCTGCATTTCCTGAGTCTAAGACACTCTCCTTTTCCCTGTTTACGATCACAGTAGACCAGGGGGCAATTCTGGTGTGTTGTTATTCCCTGTGCAAGCAAGATCCTGTTGTTATTCCTGGTGGCTTCACAGGACAACCGCAACCGCTCGACATTTCAGGCAATGAGTCATTTAGGGACCATCTGAGGAAGGAATGTGAGTCCTCGTTGTCTAAAAACCTCCGTTGCCATTTTCCAGTAAGATCACAAAGGTACCCATAGCCAAGCTTGCAGAATGGGTGTTTGTGGCAAGGATGAAATCCCAGAGATAAAAGTGGGGCACTACCCATGCTTTTGATGGCCCAGGAGACAATACTGTGCAGAAAAGCACAGACTTTGATGGCTCTATACTGACACTGACTTGGACAAATTAATACTCTGAATATGAAGAAGTTATGGGAATACCTTACTTTCTCATGCTGTCAGGTGTATGTGTATCACAAGAGTGATAGCTGATAAAAATCAAAGTCTAACTAAGGCAAAAAGAGCTCGTGTAATAAGTACAAATAAACATGCAAGTGATAAGAAAACATCACATCAGAATTTAATTGGCAGGACTTTTTCTCAAGCACCCATAAAGTAATAGAACATCTGACAATCGATGGGGTCTTAGATTTGATGAAATATGGTTAAGCACATGTTCACACACATGTGTGAGCTCCTCTGTGTGCATACCTGATTTGGTGTGGTACATGCAGGTGTGCATATCTATGCACAAACATCTGTATTACACATATATATGCACGTGTGTGAACACATGTAGTATGTATGGGTACGCATGCACTGTGTGGGGGGTGCATATCAGCAATATACAGCTGCATGAAGCCTGGAATCCCTGTCTCCCCAGACCCTCAGGGGCTGATGTACACAGTAGCCAGAGCTGAACGCTGGTCTCCCCTGGGATGGGACGTTGAGATCTCGCCAGGGTGCCACACTCACGCTCCACACTGGCAGGCCCTGCCTCTGAGGTCCCCAGTGAGATCTTGGATATTGAGGCTGCTCTCCAGGTGGTGAGAGGAAGATACTGGATCTCTTGACTCCTTTCTCAGTTGCCACAGGCTCAGCTGCTCCATCCTCTCCCCACAAGTTCATGATCAGGGTCCCATTAGTTCAAAGGGCGGGTGTGGGCTACTGGCAAGCCTTCAAGCTGCCTTCTCACCAGCACGCCTCTTCAAGGTGTGACTGTCTCCCAGGCTCTCTGGAGGCTGCAGGCTGGCCTGGGTAGTTCTCCTGGGACCCAGCACTGAGCCCAACTCACACCCAGGCTGTTTGTGCAGGGTGGTTCCACCGTGCACAGGGATGGGCCACCCCATCCAACAGAGGGCCTTTCACAAGTTCAAAATGCTCATGACTTATTTCCAAAAGGCAGCAGCCTTGATATACCAGGTTGGCCTGCCTGTGCGTAAAGAGAGGCAGTGTGGAGGCCTGGCAAGCCCTGAACTCTGCCATGTAATCTGGCCCCCACCCCGCTGAGCCCGACTCTCCTTTTCTGAGTGGGGGCACACAGACCTTGCAGACGTCTGAGGAGAGAAGTGAGCAAATGGCAATCACTGGCATCCGTTAGTTTAGAAGGCTACTTCCCACTTCGGGAGCTGAGAAACGGTCCCTTAGAGCACCCCAAGAATAGCATTGAGTGTCTGACCAAAATGTCTAACGAGATGCTGAGTACAAGAGTGCTTTGTGAACTATAAAGCTCTCTTCACACGTGAGCGATGCACATTATTCTCATGTCTCTTCTGACAGAAACCCCAGCATCCATCATTTTGTGTTTAGACACTGTTCTCTCCCAGTGGGCTTGCTCTGAAAATGCAAATACCAGTGTGTGGCAACTGGGGCTAATACCTTGGGCAGGGTTGATAATTCTGTGTTGTGGGGAGTGACCTGGGCACTGCAGGGTATTTAGAAGCACCCCTGGCCTCCCCCCACCCATGAGATGACAGTAACACCCCACCCCCACCAGCTGTGATAGCCAAAAAATATCTCCAGACCTTCCCAAATGTCCCCTGGAGGGCAAAATTGATTAGTTCTGATTAATCAATTAAGATTAACTGATTAAGAGCCACTGCCTTAAAATAAGTGAATTTTTGCTTCTAGCTTTGGAGGTCTCAGAGTGTCCTAAAAGCAGTGGGGGGCTTTTTAGGAAAAAAACAAAAGCAAAAAGACCAAAACGAGAGGGAGGAGGAGTCTGTCTATCAGGGAGCAGGGAGGACGGGCGGCTTTGGAGATCCGCGCACCCCGACGGGAGGAGGCCTGGCAGAGCAGCGCTCCCTGCCAGCAGGGAAGCAGTTGCTGTGGTATTCCAAGCAGCCTTTATGAGGAATATTTAACCCATGTAATGTGCCAACAGAATGCCACCCACTCAGGCTGAGGCCACCAAGACCCTTGTCTAACAGCCATCTGCACCCAAACCTTGGGGTCTAGAAAGGACACCAAGCTTTTCCAAGCAGGGCATCTGAGAGGCCTCAGTGCTTGGAAAGACGCTCTGAGGTGGGTCAGGGCTGGGAGGACACTCGCAGAGGCAACAGCCAATGTCTCCCCAACAACCAAGCCCAACACCTTTGTAGTGTCAGCCTGATGGGGCGGGGGGAGCAGGGTGGGCGGAGAGCCCACCATCCAGACGCCCAGGCTGCCAAGAGGGGTCCAGCTGCAGACTGGCTCTGCGAGGACTGATGAAAGGACCTCTTTGTCTCTTCTTATCCTCCCTCTGCTCTCACTACAGGCCCTAGGAGGATCCCCATATCCTCACATCCAAGGGAGTCCTCACCCCAGAGATTTAGTGCATTACCCCCAGCAGGCAGAAAGTCCCTGACAATGTCTAATTCTTGGCACGCCCCCAGCCGCAGGCCTGGCCACAGGGTGAAGGGTGTGAGGCTTCAGGGTCCTGATGCTGCTAGGGAGACCCATGTCAGGAAGAGGCAGCTGTGGTACAGGGCAGCACTCTTCCTGCCTCCCTGGCCCAGGGACCACCTTCTCCCACTTCCCCAGAGGTGCTTGCCCTAAGTTCTGCCACAGCAGCAGGGGGAGGAAACCACGAACTTTGGAATCAGTCAGATCTGGGTTTGAATACTGACTCCGCCACTTATTAGCTGTGCAGATTCTGAGCAAGTCGCTTGGCTTCTCAGGGCCACAGAGGTCCAAGGAATGTTGCCCGCATAAGGCCCAGTAAGGATTCAAGGAGCCTGTCTGTAAAGTTTCTCAGCCCTGTGCCTGACAGGCGGGAGGTGCTGGAATGATATTGTGATATTTGCAATATCCACAATAGCTCGAGAGTTCCTGCTTCCCGGGTCTTTCCGCTGGCTCATCACAGCTTCAGCAGGCCTCTGGCATGCATCGTCTCCTCCCCCAAATCCGCCTTGACTGTCTCCCTCAGGAACTGTTCTTTATACATTTTCTCCACACAAGAGCCTGTGCTACTGCCTGATGGACACTCCTGCCACAGCTAAGTCCCTGAGATTTCTCTGCAAGCGCCCATCGCCACCCGGCACACCCTGCACACTTCCCATTCATTCCTGCTTCCTCAACACCACCACGCAGCCTCACCATCACACACCCGCCCCCAAAGCCTTCCTCTCTCTCCCAATCCACAGGGACAGCCCCCTCTTCTGAGCTCCTTCAGCTCTGCTCTCAATGGTTCCCAAATTATTCCATAGGACGGAGGCCTGTTTTTATAGCCAGACCAAAGCTTCTAGAACAGGAGTCTGCCTGTTATACTAGGCACACACCAGGCACTCAATGGATGCTGAACACAACTGTCCTTATGTTTCAAATGGTCCCCTAGTCCTGAGATATGAAGTAGCCTAAGGAAAGTGACCCAGTACAGATGGGTAAACCGCGGCACAGGGAAAGATGAATCATCCAGGATCCACCGGCATGTGAGGGAGGGGTGAGGAGGGGGTCCTTGCCCACCATCGGGAGCTGCATGAATATTTATAGTACATCCCCAGGTTAATGCAAAAGAAAAATGAGAGGCAGGACACCCCTGAGAGCTGCAGAGATGAGGGCCTGATCAGATCATTTTCAGTCTTTCACTAATGGCTTCTGCCCCCTTCTCCCTGGGTTAGCACAAAGGGACCATCCATCTGGGGAACCAGATCTCTTCTCTCTGATCCCACCAGGCCAGCCCTGGCCCCAGAAATCAGAATCAGAAATGGTCACAGGTGGGCAGGCAATGGAGGGGCAAGTAAAGGGACACCTTTTTTACCGGCTTCATGAAATCCCTAAGGACATTCGTGCTTTAAACACCTCAGACAAATAGTAGTTCCCACACAATGCTCAGGATGAACTGTGAGTCCCCTGGGAGGGAGAGGCTGTGGGCCGCCCATCCGCTCACCTCCATGGGCCGGAACTCGGGCTGGGAAGTTAGACCCCACCTGTCTGCTTTCCCCGCTGTGGCAGCAGCAGGTTTGCAAGAGAACAGCTCCCTAAATGCAGCCCATCTCAGCGCTCTGAGCCTCTCTCTCTCAGAGGAACAGAACCCCCTCATGGGAAGCTCTGCCTCCATTGTACCCCTCGCGCATCCAAGGCCCTTTTTGTTCCCACATTCACAAAAGCAAGCCAGCAATGAGCAGAAGACCAGCCTCAAAGAGCCTTCCAGAACTTGAGAAGGCACTTTCCTCCTTACCTACTTGTTGGTAGGTTGTGAGGAGAAGGAAGGTGGACCCAAGACTACGGAAACAGCAGTCTCCAAGGCAGGCCCTCCTGGCACAGTCTTTGGTGAGAATGAAATGTAGGAGCTCCCTGGCCAAGGCTGTGAGTCACAGGTTAGAGGTCAAGGTTCAGGAGTCAGAACATGTTCATTTTCCTAAGAGGGCTGAAGGGGTCACGGACTTACCCTCCTCCAATGGTACAGTTCCAGGGACATGAAGAGGGACATCAGGGGCTAGGGGACCGTTGGTCTCTGCATCACGAATCTCAAGAACTTAGCAAAACATCCCACCTGCCTCCCCGCACCATCCACATGGTCTCTTATAGCTCCAGATCTGAGGTCCATTTCCACCTCCAAATAGGGACTTCAGGGACAGACACAGTGTCAGGGCCCCTCTAGGACACACACACATACAATCACTCATTTCCTGGGTCGCTCCTGAGGCCCTGCTCCTAGCCTGTCTGGGGAACCACAGTGTTGGTATAAAAATTATTTTAAGCTGAAGTCATTTGAGATTCCACAGATGCAAAAAAGAACCCTTCTCAGAAATTCCTTCATCTGACAAAGCGGCAACTTCTGGGAAATGAACTACCACAAATCCCCTCCCCAGGGGAATTTCATGGCCATAAAAAAAGACAGAAAGGCTACTTGCATCTGCATAAATAAATATTATCATAAACTTTCTTATTTTCCATTTGTTCTCCTAAAAACCCATTTGTCTTGCCTAAAGGAACCTATTTGTCCTTCTCATAGAAGAAGCCTTTTCTCCTCGTCTTCTTCTCCTATTAAGTTTGATATATAAGCACCAAATTCTAAACACCACTTTCAGTTACTCATCGCTGATCATTCCCATGGGTATGCACATTACACATGTAAAAAAACTCTTTTCTCTTGTTAATCTGTCTTTTGTTAGTTTAAATCACAGGTCCCAGACACTAAACCTAAGAGGATAGAGAAAAAGTTGTTTTTCTTCCCTCTCCCCTGAGTCACCAGTCATGGACAGCATCACCTGGTGTGAGGTTACAGGCCTCTGTGCAGAGGCTGTGGGAAGAGTGCTGACAGAGCAGCACTCAGATGTCTGCCCTACAGCTGACCACATGGGAGACCAGCAAGGTATGGCCAGCTCTCTGTGCCTCAGTTTCTGTAAGGACACTGGGATACTCAGACCTCTCACAGGATTACTAGAAACTTGAATAAATGAAGTCATGTCTGTAAAGAGTTTGGCTCCCAGTAGTTGCTCAAAAACAATTCTAATGATTTCTACAGTGATGTCATTTGCAATTGTCAATGGACACACAGCCATGTAAGAGTTCAGAGAGCAGGGACTACATTTTTTACTCCTTCTGAGCCCTTCATTATGGAAGCTATTCTTTTGTCTGCAAGTGTCACTGCCTGCTTTCCAGGACCAGATCCAACTCCACCTCACCCCCACACATCGGTAGGCTCCACCTGGGGCCCCCATGACAACCCTCCAGTCACAGCAATTAGTCCAGGACGGCCACATGACCCAACCCCAGCCAAACAAGAAGGATCCCTTTGCCTTTGGGTCCTAAGAGCAGAAATGTTGGAACATGGGGTTTCCAGTGGCCCCACTTCCCACCATGAGAGAAAGCCTGGTTCCTGTCAGTCTATATCACCAAGCAGAGACACGTGTGTGTGTGTGTGTGTGTGTGTGTGTGTGTGTGTGTGTGCGGGAGAGGGGCAGAGGGGTGTCCTAAAGGGCCTGAGGCCCTAGTTCCCTGAGGTCCCTGGAGCTGCCCTGCCTGTGGGCACTGGGCACTGGCAGGGCTTCCTTCCAATAGACCCTCTTCTTTGGCTTAAGCTGGTGTGAGTTGGATCTCTGTCACTTACAACCTCAGAGTCGTGACTAACAACCACCTACCTCCTGCCCAATGCCTAGCACCGGGAGGGCCCCCTGGCTCTGAACTCAGGAGTAAAAATGATAGCCAAGACTGGGGGTTGAGGCCAGCAGCGGAGTGGGGCTCAAGGAAGCCCGTTCCACCCTTCCAGAAAGTGCAGACCTGCTCACACTTCAGTCCAACCAAGAGATACTAAAGGAGAAACTAAGCAATGCAATGCTCAATGGAGATGCTCAGACAGAAGGGTTTCTCTAAGAGAAGGGAGCATATGGCCCAAGGGAATTTGGTTGTTCCTCAGACTGCCCACCCTCAACCACCCCATCCTAGGTCTTCTCTCCATACCCCTACTCCCCAGTCAGGATCCAGAAAGAGAGAGGCAGTGGTGAGGCCAGCTCTTGGAAAGGGGAGGAAAGATGGGGAGGTCCCACAACTTAGTGGCTGAGGACTATAGCACAACTAGAATCCAGGGTGTGTCCCGAGTGAGGCTGCCACCTCTACCTCCAGGAGCAGGGTGGAGCCCATAAGTCAGATGGGCAGCCAGACGCCCTGCCGTCCATGGAAAGGGCTCTCTACTTGGGATCCAGTCCAGGCCTCATACTCAGAGAATAAAAATGTGTACTTTCCTGGGAACTATGCTTTGTCCACAGCACACCTTTTGGCCTCATCTGAATCTGATTCTAGGAAGCTGTTTACACCTGAGAGCATTGTACATAACTAACAGCAATGCAAAATTCTTGTCTATAGATATGTAAATTCTGTCTTCCCTTCCACCCTGGGAAAAAGCCAATACTGTCTCTACACATTGATTTCAACATTTCTGACCTATAAATGTTTCTGTTCTTTGGGTTCTATTTTGAACAGGTTATAACATCCACATGCTTCCCTCATTGATTAGTGAGTAGAACAAAATCTTCAACACACGCCGTTTTTATTTGTGTATGAGAGCCATGATTTTACCTTTTCATGAATATTATCTTTTAGCAAACTGAAGCACTCTAGGGCTGTGAATCGGGCCCAGCTCACATTCTTAGGGTATTCAGCCCAGCTCTGGACCCAGGACCCAGGCTCCCAGCACCCAAGGGCCTCTTTACCCCCTTTCCCTTCCCCTGCTTCTCCTTCTCCACCTGCTGGCTCCTGGGGCCAACCTGGCTCTCCCACTAATGGGATGAGTGCTCAGCTGTGTGCTCAGCTGTGCAGTCTTAGGTTGGACTGGCTATTTATAGAGCCTGGGTGGGTGGTCAAGTGCTCCATTGAGGTGGGTGTGTTCATAACATAGTCATCCTCTCTGTCTCTCTTTCTCAACAGCCCCCCAGGGTAGCCTTTGCTCTCTGAACTCCAAACCACATGCTATGTAAGGGATAAAAGAATTAATATCCAAACAAAGAGATGGAAGAGAGCAGACTTTCTGGCAGCTCCTCCTCTCCTTGTGGCTTCTGCAATTGGATCTGATTTTTATTCCTGTCCTCTTCTTAATTCTGGCATTGCAGACAGAAATCTGCTGCCTTCCCCTTTTCCTATCTCAGTGGATGCTGGCTGCTTCCCTGCTTTTCCCAAAGACATCATTCACTTCCATATTTACCTATCAACCGATCACCTATCAGGTGTTATGCTGTGTGCTGTCAGGGTTCAAAAAGATAGAAGATAAAGTCCCCACCCTCAAGGACCTGACCTTCAGAGATTCAGACACAGAACCACCTATATACACATACTAAGACAAATAATATGGCCAGAAGAACCACAAACACATTACTGAGTACTCACTATGTACTAAATACTTTATACATATTAAACCTTCACAACAAACCCAACAGTGGATACTATTATGAAAAAATGGAGCCTCTCAGGGGTTAAATATTATACCAGACACAAACTGGGGTATCTGGCCAGCTCAGAACAATTTCTCCCATGGCCATGCCTGTGTCCAGTCCTTCTCTTCCTTTGGGAAACTTTACCTCCTTTTCTAACACATAGTGATTGGTCCAAAGGATAGTCATGTGACCCAAAGTTAGACCAATCAGAGTCCTGCCCCAGGAATTTTTACCTGGGAACTGGAAGAGAAACTTCTGTTGTCTCTGGCCACAGAGCTATGGGGATAGGAGTCGGCCTCATGGTGCTAATGGCCAGAATCTGTCTTGCCAAAAAGTTGGTCAGAGAGAATTAGGATGTCACAGAGAGAAGGGAATCTAAAAACAGAGTCCATGTTAGCCTCTAGTACCAACTGCTCTTACAACCAGTTCCACCCTGTCCTTCCCAGTTTTACCCATCAGCCTTTGGATGAAAAAAAGATTCTACAGAAAGTAACCTCACGGGAGGATCTGATCATAAATTCTTAACTGGGCAGGTCATGGTGGTTAGTCATGCCCACCATGACTAACCATATCAGGCATATCATTTTTTTAGTAAAAAGATTATCTTTGTCTTAAGCAAGCCCTGTCCATTGTTTCTTATGCATCTAGATTAAAACACCCTTGAAATAAGAGTATCTATCGACCCTCAAACAGCGCATCTATCCTATAATCCAATCCCTGCCTTGCTTTCTCCCACCTTCATGTCATCTTCTTTAGATCCCTCCTTAATTTCAAATGCATAAAAGAAACTGCAAAACTGTGATTCTCTGGAGCATTTTAGATCTTGCTTCCTGGCAATTGTCATCAGTTTGCTTCAAAAAAATCTTATAAAAATTCTTCACAGGTTTGGACATTTTTTATGTCAAAAAGGCAATAAATTACCCCGTTTTTATTAATGTAGTTTGAGTTGATTTTCCATCATTTGCAATTTACAGAGTCCTCAGCAATGCGGGTCCCTTGCATAAGGTCACACAGCTAACAAGCGGCTGCCTGCATGCCCGTCTGGCAGTCACCTTGCCTACCATGTGGCAGGATTATGGACCTCAGACAGCACAGGCAGCGTAGCTCTGTTTTATTATCCTACAAATGTTTCCAGGGGGAGTGGCAGGACCATGGAGCTGACACTTCTGCACATCAGCTGTTGAGTTCCCAGAAGTGTGTTACCAGTCATCTCCTGAAAATCATATCATCACTGCCACCAACCCCTTACTGAGAGCTTATGCTATGCCAGGTACCATGCTATGTGCTATTTAGTCCTCCCCAAAACCTTGTAAGTATTGTTAACACTGTTTTAAAAGCAGGGAAAGAGACTTCTGAGAGGGGACACTTGCCCCCAAGGTCAAAAAACAAACAAGAAGAGCCGGAGCCAGACAGTGTGAGCCCAAAGCCATGCTCTTAGCCAATTCACTGGTGTTTTTCTCCACGCAGTGTTGTGATCAGTGGCATGTCCATCACAGCCTACAAGAGCTGCCCATGTTAGGCTGAGTGTAAGCTGATGCCATCCCAACCCTGGCAGCCAGCCAACTTCCTCACCAGCTTTAGGTCAGAGGCCAGTGTAGGCCCATACAGAGGCTGGAAACTTTGGCCTTCAAAAGAGGCCCAGTTCGGGACAGCCGAGTGGTGCAGTGGTTAAGCGCTGGCTTGGGAAGCCAGCGGCCCCGGTTCGGTCCCACATATGAGGGCCAGTGACACTGCCTTCAAAAAAGAAAAAAAAAAAGGAAAAAAAAAAAGAGGCCCAGTTCATGGACTGGTCGAGTGGCTCAGTTGGTTAAGAGCTTGTTCAAGAGTGCGAGCTGAGCTCTGAGCAACAGCAGTTTGATGCCCAGCCCGAGCTGAGATGCTGCTGAGCTGCCAACAGGTGGCAGGATGGCTCAGCTAAAAAAAAAAAAAAAGCGCAGTTCTTCAGGACACACCCTGTACGCACATCTTGCTTCTCAGCTCTTGTGTTTCACATGAACATTCGTGATGAGCCATTAAGCTGGATCCCCTGCAGACGCAGAGGCGGAGGCCCTACCCTGCTGTCTCCTGTCCATCTGCTCACATTCCACTCCTTGCCTCCTCCTGCCTGGACTCCACAGAGCCTCAGCATTCTGAGCTGGGCCTGACCCCAATGTGTCACCCCCTCTACCTAGCTTTATAGGGACATCCTGCCCACATTCCCCAGCATCTGACTGTGGAAACTGCAGTTTCCACCGTAGGTCCTGCTTGCATCTAGGCTGCTCCATCTTCCCAGAACCACAGCCACAGGCACCTGTGACAAAGGCCTCTTGCCAGAAGAGAAACAGTGCAGGGCTCAGCTGTGACACGTTTAACCCCCACCCCTTTCTGGTGTCATCATCTCTGTCCCTTTATCTCAGAGGTGTGCAACTGTAGCCCACAGGCCAAATGGGCCGTGTAGATATGTTCTGTTCAGCCTTCACAGTGGTTTTTGCTTTGTTTTCTGTTTTGTTTTGTTTAGCATTTAAAACTTGACAGCTTCACATAGATAACTGGATTTAAATTTTCCATAAAACGATTTTTAAACAACTGCATTTCTGATTTTTCTTGTAATACTGGCCTTTCTGTGACAAGAGCCCTAAATCTCTGCATGAGAGTCACCAGTTGCAGCTGAATGGCTGACACACACTTTGGACAGACAAGGCATGGCTCTCTGCTTCACCACTCTCAAATTTGCCTGTGACCCTCATTTTCCCTGCCTGTCAGGCTTCTGTGAACACCCAAGGGACCCCTGCTCCCCCATAGATGGACGTGGCTATGCTCCCAGCCTGGGACTGAGCATTTTCTCCAATGCAAAGTCTCAGTCAAGTCCCAGCCATGCCTGACCCAGGCTCGGAATGTGTCCAAGGCGCAGCTTGCCAGAGGTGAATGCAGATTGCCTGCGGGCACCCCAGCACAGGCACGTACAGCTGAGGCGAGGCTGCAGCCTGGGACAGATGTCAGGCGAGCTCAGGCCCATGTCACCACAGAACCCGCTGACCAGCCGGACTAAAGAGCAAATAGAGATTCCCCCGAATCCACCCAAGAAACACCAGGCCGGGGAGAAACCGTGCATTCCGACCAATCCTGGGGGTCCCTGACGCCCAGTGCCAGGACTCGGGGACACTCACGATGTTCATGAGGGTGAGGACGTAGTTCTGCACGTGCTCCTTGCCATGGAAGCGAACCACTGAGTCATCCACCACCAGAAGCACCTCGATGCTGTAGCTGCCCGGCTTGGCGTGTCGCCGTTTCCGCTCCGCGTCGCCCAGCTGGTCTCCCACCAGGCCCAGCAGGTTGGGAAGGTCGCCCAGGCCAAAGGCTGGAACCAGGATGGGAAGAGATTGAGGTCAAATCCACATAAGGGGCTGTCTCTGTGACACTGCCAGTCAACCCACCCCTGCCCCATCACTTGTGCCTCTTTTCCTGCCTCTGTGAGCCAAGGTAGCATGAGGGTTTGTTCCATAGCAGGTAATTCATGAGTATGAGCCCTCTTCCTGGCACAAGGGCATGGCTAAGTCTTTGAGGCAATAAGTAGCAGGGAGGTGAGAACTGGCCTGGGTTCCAGTTCCCACTCGGTCCTGTCTCACTGTGCATCCTAGTCCAAGCCCCTTGACTTCTCTGGACCTCCATCACCCTTCCTGTGACATGAGGATGAATAATCCTTGATCTCTTGCCCCACAAACTCGCTATAAAAACAAAAGGTGGCAGTGAATGGAAACATCTTGATAATGGAAAAAACTGTGATATTTCTGCAGCCTACGCAGGACGTTTTAGGCGGCGCTGGAGTATGCATGCCCCAGGCCTCTCAAGGCCCTCCGGATCACTGCCATTGACCCAAAATTTCATCATCACTGCGTCAGCCTTTTGGCTAAAAGCAAAATATTTATCTAACCAGAATTTATTAACTTATATTATGCAATGTAGGAGTTGTCAAACTTTTTCTGCAAAGGACCAGACAGTAAATATTTTAGGCTATGTGGGTTATATGGTCTCTATCTTAGCTATTCAGTTTGGCTGCTGAAGCATAAAAGTAGCCTTAGACAATATATAAACAAATAAGTATATCTGTGTTCAAATAAAACTTTATTTACAAAAACAAGAGGTGGGCCTTATTTGGTACATGGACCTTCATTTGCTGACTTCTAATCTAATCTAATCCAAGTCTTACAACAATTTATCAGGTTATTGTCCTCATTATACAGGTGAACTGAGGTTCAAAGTAGCTTGTCCAGGTCTATCTGAATAAAAAAACCGTGTTTTGAAACATCACCATCTATACTGCTGCTTATAAAGGTAACACCTGAAGCAGTTATCAGTCATTTACACTATAGCCTGAATGAAAATTGGAGCAACACTTGTTGGAGCAATGGAGTGAGGGTGCATGAGGACACTGAAGGGATAGCTAAGAAAGTCAGATAGGAGGCCGGGGACTCTCAAAAAAAGTTTCAAAGCCTTAAATGACTTTCCTGCCATCCTACCCTGAAGTTCTGATACTTGTACCATTGATTTCTATTAAGTTATTCACTGCTATTTGAGAACGCCCCACCCCCCACCCCACACCCACCCAGAGAGTAGAACAGGAGCTGAAGTTGTAAACATGCTACCACTACAATCCAAGCATGGCTGCAGAAAGGGGCCCCATATTGATGAGTGGGTGCTGGGGGGGTGATTAAGGCAGGGCCCTGCCCTCAACCCCACCACCTAGTGAAGGTGACAGATAAGATACCAGGCTGTAACAACATAGTAATGTCAAGGGCTAAGTAGCCTGACTAGGAAAGGCTTCTACACTGAGACCCAAACCAGAACCAAGGGGTTGGGAGATGGAGCAGGGAGGGCTTCTGAAGGAGGGGACATCTAGGCAGGGTGGGACAGAGAGTAGGAGACACACTGCTGGAACACGGGGAACAATGGGCCCTGAGCAGAGGGAACTGTACTTGCAAAATCCATAGTGAGCAAGTATGTGGAGGCACCATCCACAGTGGGGGTGAGCCGCAGGGGTGAACCAATGGGTGCCACTGCAGAGACCCAAGTTCTGTCTCTAAGCTTCTACTGACATGGTACTTCAGGAACTGAAATCTGGGGACAGGGCAGCAGGAAACCATGGGACTCAGTGCTACTGTCTTTTTATTTTCCCTTTGGTTAGTGGCACTACAGTGCAAAGGAAAGAAAACACTAGACTTATGGGTTGAAAAAATGTGTGGTCACTGGCCTCCTAGGGAAACCAGAAAGGGTGGCTGACCCTCTGGTCCATCACAGCAAGTGCATCTTTCTCTGCAGGTCACTGTATAAGAGCTCCGGGCAACCCTGGCTCCTGTGCCGAACAGTGAGTACAGCTGCCCACAGACAAGTCCCAGTAGACAGAAGGTAGGACCCGCACAAGGGAAGAAAAAGGGCCAAGGGCTCATTCCATGGAGTGGGGAGAAAAATAACAGTCACTGCCAACTCATGAGCAGTACCTAGGGGTTTACTGTGGAACTTGACCCCTCACAGCTCCCCTTGCCAGGTCTTATCAAAGGAAGTTCAGAGAGATTATCTGACCCATCCCAGGTCACATAGCAAGTTAACTGGCAAAGCACAAAATGCAAATCCACTTCTTTCACTCTCCCATTATCACATCCTATCAGGGCCCACCCTGATTTTTCTCTCTGCAGAGTTGGAGTTGGGAGATGGGGAGGGCCTGCTGACATTAGCCTTAGACTCTGAAGATGTTCCCATCACACCCTCTTCTGTGTGTCTCTGATCTCTCAGGCCAGAAATAGGTAACCCTAAAAGCAGGGAGGGGTGGGGGCAGCAGGCCTCTGGGAGGCTCTCAATGAGCCCACCCAAGAAGCCCCCCAAAAATATAAAATGATACAGCTGCTTTGAAAAACATTTTGGCAGTTCTTCAAAAAGTTAAACATAGAATTACCATAGGACCCAGAAATTCCACTCCTAGGTATATACCCCAAAGAATTGAAAACATATGTTCCCGCAAAAACTTGTACATGAATGTTCATAGCAGCATGATCATAACATGAATGTTCGTAGCAAAAAATGGGAACAACCCAAATGTCCAACAACAGATGACTAGATCAACAAAACGTGGCATATCCACACAGCAGGATATGACCCTGCCATGAAAAGGAGTGAAGCTTTTCACTCCTTTCAACATGGATGAAACTTATATGCTAAGTGAAAGAAACCAGTCACAGAAGGCCACATATTGTATGATTGCATTTATATGAGATGTCCAGAATAGGCAAATCTATAGAGATAGAATAATGATTGCCAAGGGATTGAAGAGGGGGAAAATGGGAGGGGCCACTAATTAATGGGTAACAGAGTCTTTTTATGGGAATGATGGAAATATTCTGGAATTAGATGGTGATGGTAGTGATAGCACAACATTGTGAATATAGCAAAAAAACACGGAATTGTATATTTTAAAATGGTGAATTTTATCTTAATTTTTTAAAAAAAGCCAGCAGCCCTAAGCCCCAACCTGCTGGCTGCCCCTGAAGGGGTGAGCTGCGCTGGCATCTGGCAGCCCTGGCCCCCAGCCGAGGAGCCGGAACTCTGGCCACAGGCACACATGGCCCGTTGGCATCTCTCCTAAAGAGAGACTTAGAGAGTGGGAAAGGGGTAACAGAAAAAAGGATTATGGATTAAGGAAGGAAAGGGCAGCGTTAGGAGGATGGGAATGTCCAGCACGGCCTCCAAGGCGAGTGGAGGGGGTGAGAGCCAGCCCACACCCGGAGGTTCAGCCAGAGTACTGTTTTTTTGTGTGTTTTTTTAAGATTTTATTGGGGAATTGGGGGAGGGGAACAGCGTTGGGGAACTGAGGAAGGGGAACAGACAAGTTGCTCTCCTTTTGTTCTTCAGTCTAGTTGTGGAGGACGTTGCTTCACTGGCCCATGTTGGTATCATCATTGTGATCTTCCTGGATGAGGCAGATCGGTCGACGGCCTCTGGATGGTCGCTCACTGTGGCTATTGGCAGCTCACGCTGGCTGCTGGCCATTCACTGTAGCCTATGGCAGCCCACTGTAGCAGGGGCTGCAGCCTACACTGTCGCCGGGGCTCGCAGCCCAGTTCCAGGTGAAGCTGTTGTTAGCTGTAGAGGGTAGTGTCACTGGCCCTCATATGTGGGATCCGAACCGGGGCCGCTGGCGTCCCAAACCAGCTCTTAACCAATGCACCACTTGGCCGGCCCGCCAAGGGACTTTTTATCCCTGGACTCGGAATGGTTTAGATTTCTCACCAGAACCCTTGAGGAAAGAATCACTTAACTTTTCTTTGGGGGCAATCAAAGGTATGTGTGTGTGTGTGTGTGTGTGGGGATGTCAATGTGGGGTTTATGTGAGTGGGTGAGTGTCAGTATATGAGGTATGTGATTGTGTGTAAGGTATGTGTGGGTATGTGAGTGAGTATTCGTGTGTGTAAATGAGTGTGAGTGTATGAATCTGTGAGCTGTGTGACTGTAAATTTGTGAGATGTATGACTGTGTGAGTGTGTGAGATGTGTGGCTGTGTATGGGTTTGTGAATGGGTATTATCCAGTGTGTGTAAATGAGTATGAGTGTATGTGTTAATGTGTGATCTGTGATTGTGTGAGTGTGTGTGATTAAGTAAGTGTATGGGTGAATATGTGGGTGTGTTATATGTGACTAAACAAATGTGTGTGAGCGTTATGTGTTGTACATGAGTCAATGTATGTAGGTGAGCGTGTGATTGTGTGTGGGTGCCTGTGTGCCCTCTGCAGAAAGTAGCAGCCAAGGCCATACCCTGAGAGCCAAGGGGAAGAGTCCCCTTCACCCTCCAAGCTCACTGGTCCACATCAGATGACTCTACAGTGGAGCCTAGGGGGCAGGAAACCCCTCCACAGGCAATAGTTCAGCTATAAAATCAGTCTGATGGCTCTTCTGACACTTCTTTTCCTTACTTGAGGAAACTTAGACACATCCTACAGGACAGCAGAGCTGGTATGAGTGTCACAAACATCATTAAGACTTGGTATCTGTCCTTCAGGACCCTCTAGTCTGTTTGGGAGAAAGGGACAGTCCCAGGAGGAATCCAGGGGCTGAGGGACCCAGGGGAGGGGACGGACACCTGGGCATGATGGGAATGGACAGAGATAGGAAGTGCTTCAGCCGGGGGAGAGTCCTCAAAAGCCTATTTACTGTGGCTAAGCAGACACTGGCCAACTGGCACACTCTGTGTGCCAAAAAGTATACCCAAAGACATGAGGTCAAGCGTTTTGTCTTCCTCAAGAATGTCAAATGGAGACAGGCGCTACCAAAAATGCCTCTCTACACACTGGGCTCAGACCCAATGCTGGTCTTAAAATAATAGAGTGGGAGGGCGGGGTTGAAAAAAATAAAATAAAATAATAGAGTGAGTTACAGGTTTCCAAGAAAGTCTTCCGGGGCCGGCCGAGTGGCGCATTGGTTAAGCGCTGGTTTTGGGATGCCAGCGGCCCCGGTTCGGATCCCACATGAGGGCCAGTGACACTGCCCTCTACAGCTAACAACAGCTCCACCTGGAGCTGGGCTGTGCGAGCCCCGGTGATGGTGTGGGCTGCAGCCCCTGCTGCAGTGGGCTGCCATAGGCTACAGTGAGTGGCCCGCAGCCAGCGTGAGCGGCTGACAGCCAAGCGTGAGCTGCCAATAGCCGCGATGAGAGACATCCAGAGGCCAGCGACCGATCTGCCTCATCCGGGAAGAGCGCAATGACGATACCAACAGTGAAGCAACATCCTCTGCAACTAAAACTGAAACAAGAGGACGGCAACTTGTCTGTTCCCCTTCCCTGATTCCCCAACGCTGTTCCCCTCCACCAATTCCCCAATAAAATCTTTAAAAAAAAAAAAAAGAAAGTCTTCCGGTGCCCCTCGTCTTTCTGAGGAAGGACCCAGATGCGCCCAGGGCATGGCATCGCCCAGAGGCCCGCAGGAGTTCCAGCGGCAGCCTGATGAGAGGAGTTGCATCCACGTTTCCAGGCCTGAACTCCAACTCTACCAGCTCGGCAGTCTCGGCTTCTCAGGCATCTGCCATTGTGGCGGGCGGAGTGATGGGTTCCAGGCTCAGAGTCGTGAGCAGGGCTTCCCCAGGTCTCTCCCCAAAAGGGGATTTATGGTCTTTTGATTCAGAAGCAGCCTCGCATAAAATGGAGGCCCATGTGCCTTGCCGTGCTTCCCAGTTGTGTTGAAGGGAATGGTGCTGATCCTGCCATCCACCCCAGACTTCAGTGCTCTGCCAGCTCCTCGCCCCCACAGCCTGCACCCCAGGCCTGCAGAGCCCTCCCCATCTCGGCTCATCCTAGTGCTGTGGCTTCTCTTACGAGCGCCATGGAGAGCAGCTGGGGCTTCAAAGGAGGCACTCACTGTATGTGGGGACAGCTGGTGCTCAGGCATTCCTTCACACTAAGCTCAACCTTGCCAGGGCCCTGGCTGGAGGACGTGGTCACTCATGGCCAGATTCCACCCAGGAGCTTCTCATGTCCTCTTGGCCAAAGCCTTCATGACAAGGCACAGCTGGGCTACAAAGCTGGCCACGGGCCCTGGACCAGCACACATTGCACCCACGGCTTCATGCGCTCAGCCACAGGCCCTGGGGACTGCTGGGTACAGGTTCCCTCCGGTCACCAGGGTGCAGGCACGGCCCTGTGCTCAGGGGCTCTCACCCTAAGAGGTCAGCAGTCAGCCTAATGACAACACTGGAATAAGAGCAACCCTTCATCAAGCAAGCACCTACTACGCACCAAGCTCCATGCTGGGATTTTTATACATACTATCACTAATACACACAACCTTAGAGGTGAGTAACAATCAATCCCACTTTACAGATTCCAAAATGAGGCTCAGAGACATTAAGTAACTTGCTTAGGGTCACACAGTAGACAGCATTGGAGACAGGATTTTAAAATGGTCTAGTAGACACCACGTTGACCCCAATACCCTGACACCAGGCAGTCTCCCTACAAGTGCTCTAAGAACTTCCTTCCTATGGCTCCCAGGGGTTGAGTTGATTTTTATGTAGGAAGAGATTGCTGCCTTGGCAGAGAAATGGCCTTGCAAAGCAATGCTGAGGCCCTTGGAGACCTCTGGAGTCCCAATGACCACAGTTCAGGGGGACTCAAGTAACTCTTCTGGCCCCCAACTACAGCCATTTATAGTAGCCCCTAAAATCCATTGGGGTTTCTCTGCAGATTCAGTAAGTCTACATGGCCCAGTCCTATTTTACAGATGAGAAGACAAAAACACCCCAGAGGTTAGACAGAAGCAGAGCTTGGGGCCCTGCCCACAGCCTACCTTCATTGTAAAGGTCCCCGTCAGGCTCTGTCCACTTCTGCTGGATGACTTCCCGGCGGTACACCACGTGTGTCCTTCCGCTGGCCTCCTTCTCCCGCTGGCCCCACTCCAGGGGCTCAATGAAGTAGTCGGTGCTCTCTGTACGGATGAGGCCCGCCTGAACCAGGGACGCAGAGAGCAGGAGAGAAGAGGAAGAGAGAAGAGGCATGAATGCACAGCACAGTACAGGTAAGCATTTGTGAACGCACAAGTGTGTGTCCACATGCGTGTGCCCAAACTTATGCAGCCTCTTCTTCCAGGACCTTGGGGAGTTCTGGGATCCAGCAGGCAACTGGGACGGGGTGTGAGGAGGGTGTGCAAGGGGGCCCCTGCCCATTTCAAGCAAAGCAGATCCACTTTTACTGCGCGGTGCACTCCTGGGGCTCCACATAACATTTCATGTAAACAAAGGGTTCCAGTGCTTGAAAGGGGGTGTGGATAGGGGGAGCCACTGCCATAAGGGCTAAGCACACACACCAGGGCTCCACTTTCCACCCCAAAACACTACCACTATCATGTGGGTTTACCTTCACCTGCAGGCAGACAAGAGGGGAATATCCTATAGTAAAGCTTAATTATCTCAAAGGTGGGAGCTGGTCCCTTACTCCAGTACAGAGTGCTATTATTTCAGATTTAAAGCGTGTGTGTGTGCAAGCCAGGGAGAGCAGCTGTTTGCTGATGATAAACAAGCCAGGAAAGTGCACCCGGAGTGTGTGCTCTGCCTTTAATCTAATTTTTGCCTGCATCAAAATATTCCCTTAAAAAAAAAAAATCAGGTGTTGGCCTTGGAAATAAAAACATATAACCTTGGCCAAGTCCAACCAAGACGTTATTAGGCCCCAATGAAGGCAGTAATCCCAGGGGCAATGAAACCTAGAGCTAGCTGTGTGTGGATGTATGTGTAGCTGCACAACAAACCCCTCCCCACAGACAAGTGTCACCTCTATGAAGTAGTAAGGCCAGCCCAACTACCAGGGTGCCTGGAAAATAGTAAGCAATCCTTAATAAATATACATTTGTTGAATTCCTTCACTCCTTCAACAAATGTCTATTAAGTGCCTACTGCATAGCAGCACCGCTCAAGACACAGGCAATATAGCTGTGAACACAAAGCAGTGAATGAAGGAACCATTTTTATAAATCCGTTGGACCTTCCCTGTCCAAACAGAAGCCACCTCTTTTTAAAGCAGCCACTTTATGAAACGAAACCCCACCAATCTTTCCATATCTGCCTGTTTTGAGATGGCTTCTTAGGGAACCCCTCCAAGACTTACTGAGCACTCACCACTGGGCGTCCCAGCAGCATTCAATCTTTTTCATGTCCCTTCCAGCTAGATGTGTTGATCAAATGGCAAACACCATTTTGGACCAAAACCAAGATGGCTGCCTTCTGTGCCTCAAAAAACAGACCCAATGAGGAAGCCAAAAACGTTCCAGGAAAAAAATGGTAGCACTGTACTGTAATAAGTTTGGGGCTTCCAAAAGTAACCATTTTATGAAACGATACTCAATTGTCTGCAAAAGTTCAGGTCTGCTTATTAAAATGTCAGTATCAGGGCCAGCCGAATGGCGTGGTGGTTAAGCGCTGGCTTGGTGAAGCTAGCGGCCCCGGTTCGGGTCCCACATATGAGGGCCAGTAACACTGCCCTCAAAAAAAAAATTTTTTTAAATGTCAGTATCAGACCTTATGTTGTGCACAACACCTTTCGTTCAAAGCACTTTTACATTTTTTTTTTTTTCTTTCGAGGGCAGTGTCACTGGCCCTCACATGTGGGATCCCAACCGGGGCCACTGGCTTTCCAAGCCAGTGCTCAACCACCGCGCCACTAAACCGGCCCAAAGTACTTTTACTTTTTTACTTTTGTACCTGCTATATGCCCAAGGAGGGGAGAACAGGTAAATAAGGCCCAGCCTTTGGCTGTGAGTTGCATCCTCTGGAGGGAGGAGCTCACCGAGGAACAGAGAGGGTAGCTGCACACATTGTACTCTCTTATATGGTGGGTATACCTGAAGGATGGGTATCCGTCAGGCTCTCAGTTGCAACATGCAAACATTCTACTTGAACCCTCTTCGTCCCAAGGGGAATATATTGGCCACATAGTTTTATGGCAGGAGCAGACACTGGAAGTGAGGAGTTAGTTGTTAGGGAGCCAGAAAGGGCATGCCAGGCAGGGGCCTGAGCAAGGATGTGGAAGCCTGAAGCACAGTGTGAGGACAGGAGAGGCATTCGGGCTCACGGGTACAGGCTAAGCCTGAACCTGGACAAGTGATGGCCAAACCAAAGGCCCTCTGCCACGACAGCCCAGCAGAGCCCCCAGAGGAAAGCTTTTTTCCAGGGGATGTAAGGGCTGTGAGACAGGAGGGCCAGGGCATTTCCCCCCAAAGCTACTGCAGCTCTGCTGCCATCAGAGCTTGTGAGGGGACTCTCAGCCAAGCCCCATGCCCATCCCATCCCTTTTCCCATACCACTCTCTGATACCCAGGGGAACTGTTCCTGCCCCATTTAAGACCAAGCAAAGCAAGAGGCCCTCACAGCACAAGTCAGAAGGCCTGTGCTTCATCCAAGCCAAAGTCATACAAACCCGGGCTCACCACGGACTGCATCCTGTGCCGTCTCTGCCCATCACACCTCTGGAAGCAGCCTGGCAGGATAATTCCCCAGACCAGGGCAGAAGACCCTACTCAGCCATCCTTGCACACTGGGCCACCTCACACAGCCCTCTTCCATTTCGAGACTTGGTTAACCAACTGCACAAGGAGGATTCTTCAAAATCTGGCATTCCCTGACTCATTGCCCAGTGACGTGATGCGGCCACCAGATCTCAGTGTCTCTATGAGGGATGCAGGTTCCAGAACGATCTGCACAGCACAGGGCTGGGATGCAAGGCACTGCCTTCCAGCCCACCCACCCCTTCCTGCCCTCAATCACAGACCATACAGACCTTCCAAGATCACCATGTCTACCCCAGTCTGAGGCTTCCATACCTTGACCACATCCCCAGTTAGGGGGACTTCTAACTTTTGCTTGAATGCCTCAAGTGACAGAGAGCTCCCTCCCTCAAGATATAACCTATTTCGTGTACGGACATTCGTAATAATTTATTGGGCTGAAACACACTTTCTTACATTCCACCCTTTATAAACAGTCTTATTATCACTGATATTGATAACAATATCTGGCACTTATATTTACATATCTTATTGCATTTTTACAACAATCCTATGAGGTAGCCACAAATATTAGACTATTTCATGAATGAGGACACAGAGGCTCAGCATGGTTAAGTAACTTGCCCAATGTCACCCAGCAGTAAGTGGCCACACTACAAGAAAAGCCCAGCTCTGTATGGCTCTTAACCCTAGGCTACATTACCTCTGGCCATGCCTGGGCCCTGCTTCTGCCCTTGGGAGCCACCTGGAGCAAGGAAGCCTTCCTTTCATAGTCCCATTTGCAAATGCCTGGGCCTGCGGTCTGGTCTGATCTTACAGACAGAGCAAGCAGGAGGCTCACTTCCCATCTCTGGGCAAAATGCTCCCATGGAAGCCAGCCCACCTCCCACCATGGTGTGAAAGAGAGGGGAAATTTCAGCACCGAAAAGAGCAGAGCCCTGCCACTCCCCAGATGACCAGCCCCCAGCCTGAAAGGATTCTCACCCCACACACCATGCTTATCCCACCCTCAGCCCTCCTCCACCAGGAGTGGAAGTCCCAGGATTCCTGAGTCTGATCCAGCCCCACGCCCACAGGCCTCTCTCCAGGGAAGACTTAAAGAACCCTATCTCCCCACCCCAGTTCACTGTTTAAGGCAAAGACTCAAGCTTCGTAATATGCAACCTGGCAAACAAGATTCAAGCCTCTTTGTGACTGCAGGTCGTACCAGCTCCTATTTTGGGATCAAGGGCAGAACTTCCCCAATAATTTTCTTGCCCATGTTGTGCATCATGTCTGGCCTTCACTGGCAGCGCTTGTCCAGGCCGGGGCACCCCCTCAGCCTCTGAGACTCACCTCCTGGAGAAGGGATGGGGAAGACAGGCTCAGCCATCAGAGCAGGGGGCAAGCTGGTCAGTTCCTCCCACGCAGCCCTCGGCTGCCCCCTCTGCCTGTAATCCCCTCCAGCTCTACCCTGGCCAGGAAACCAGGCCCCCGCACAGGGCAGACAGACTGGCAACGGGAGCTTTCTGGCTCCCTGCCTCCTCTCCAAATTACTCCCGTCTCTCAATTTATGAGATGTTTATGTTTCTGAAAAGCGGTAGCTAATTTGAAAGCTCTAAAATCAAATCAGAGTTCTGTATAAGAATTTAAGAAAAAGGGGAAGCATCAGTTCTGGTCAGCTAGAAAAGAAATGTTAGCCCTATCTGCTTTCACCCTAACTTTATTCTTTTGGAAACGATAAATAAGTAGGAAATTATATACTAGAAAGTTTCTTCAGGCACTAAAAACAACAACAAAAATAGCTGACCGTATCCAACTGAGCCACATACTATATAGGCCCTCGTGCAATTTCTCCAAATGGATACTCTCCAATGGGCAGGCCTGGCCCCCCTCAACTGAGCTCTAGACCCTTTAAAACAACTGCTTTTGAGAGGCCTTTCCTGGGAAGTGCATGGCTGATGGGAAAGCCTGTTTGACTTTTCCAATATGGCCATGACATTGTTTGGGTTGCAAAGGTGATGCCTTCTGCGGCTTTTTCGTGCAGAAGCCTCCAGGCCATGCTAACGGCTTTCCAGTCCAGCTTCTCCTAAGGGCAGACCCCATATCCAGAGTGTAATTCCAAGGCAAATGAAGGAATCAGGGTCACATGGTGACGGAGGACGTGGATGCTGGCTTCGAAACCACCTTGTGTCCTGCTTTGGGTCATAAGTGAGCAAGTTCAGTTGGTCACTGGTAACTATTATCAGGGTGTGTCTCCAAATATTTTAGCAGACACCTGAAGCCATATTTTTTTGGAACTAGTAAGTATGTGTGCATGTGTGTGTATAAAAATGTTTATTCTAAAATTGTATGTACTTGCATGTAAATTGGGAGGCGAGGGTACAGTGAGTCAACAAGAGGCCCCAAGAAGAGATCCCCAAAGACTGGATCATGTGTCCTCAAACAGTATAGACATCCAGGCTTGGACAAGGGCAGGGTTCCATCTGTGCTGAGTCAGATGCAGAGACAATGGGCAAGGACTCAGCCTGGGGTTCTGACAGGTGCAAGTGGCTGGGCTCTGAGAGGACAGCTACTGGCCCTCTGGGAAAGGGGGATCCTGAACCCCTTGCTGTGCCCTCGGATTCACCAACCTTTGTCAAATGCCCAGAAGAAAGGAGCATTTCAGTATGGCGGCTCCAGTGGAGCCGGCTGAGGGGTGGGCCAGGTCTCCTCTTCCTTCTCTTTGCAAGGCTGGCCTATGTGGGGCCTCCCAGGGGAGAGGCAAGCAGAGCAGGCCACCTCCACCCCAACCATCCTGCCACCTCCCAAGGAGAGTGCATTCTTGGGCTTGAATTTATTCTGGAAATTCCATTACGAGGGTGTTACTGCCAACTGTGCTGTCTCCGGTTCTAGGCTTCCAACAAATTCAACTTAAAACTGTTCCACTGTAAGAAATGAAAGAAAACACAGCAAGTGGAGGCTGGGAAGATACACACACCTGGGAATGGCATGAGAATCAGAAACGGCTTCTACCCCAACCCAGCAACCTGCTTCTATCCCCAGCCATTGCTACCACACTTCCTCCCTAGACCAAATCATCTATTCCAACCTCAGAAACCCTGACTGCAGCCATCTTTCTGTCCACCACCGTCCTGCTCACCCAACTCTATCAGGCTGGAGCCAGATATTATCAAACTTCATCAAGACCTCCAATGCGTGACCCCACCACTTTATAACTATCAATTCCCACCCCACCAGGTCCTCACTTCCCTTCCCATCATTTTGCACATCTTGGTGTAGATGCATAAGAATTCTCCTGCAAACACGTAAAACTCTGTCCTCACCTTCCCCTCCATCCTACTCTCCCATAGAAACCCCTGCCCTGGTTCAACCCAACCAGCCAACCAGTCCATGTTCACACGCTGATGAAGAAAACACACTCAGTACCCGCTGGTCTCACTTGAAATCAATGGCCACTCTTCGCACGTGAGCATGATGCTGGCTGGGGATTCCATTGCACCCCCCTGTTATGTCTGTGTTCCAGTTCTCCCAACAGCTTAGACTTCCACTGCTGCCTCCACCCCTTGCCCTTTCTTGTTTTCAAGGAGAAAACAGACACCATCAGGCAGGCTCTACCAACCCCATGAACTACCAGAGCTACGCCCTCCCACTCCTTCCGCCATCCCCAGTGCTCAGAACTACCTTCCTCTCACCTCCTCAAGGACTTAGCTCCAGCAATTAATACCCTCTTGCCGGCATCACCATGCTCCCTCTCCTAGTCCATTCTCACTGACACAAAAGTATACTCAGGGATCTCCCCTCTGTGAGTGGACTCACTCAGCATCTCTGGCCACATGTGCTCCCAGGGGATTTCCCCTGATCTTGTGACTTTAAATACACCATATTTGCATATGATTCTCAAATATCATCCCCAGCTCTGACCCCCGGAATTCCATGTAGAATGGTCCAACAGCCTCCTTGATAGAGACCCTCGGCTTTGGCAGGGCACCCCAACTTTAAAGCACGCCTATTCCTCCCTTGCCACCCCCATCCCAGCAAATGGCACCATCATGTTCTCAGTCGCTCAGGCCAAAAATCAAGGAGAGGGGTGGGCCCAGGGATTGGGTTTTTCAAATCCCCTCTCGCTCCCGCCATGATTCTGTTGAAATCAGTTCAACTGGGTTACTGTTTCTGATTCATAACAAGTGTGAGGGGGCCAGTCCCACACCCCCACACCCTGGGTCTAACTCTCCTGCCAGACCCCTTCGAGGCAGCCCGGGTCTTTTAGGTCTTTATGAAGCATCTACTGCAAGCTGGGTTTGAAGAGTTAGGGGCGTGCAGAAAGACACGAGAGGCCAGTCTCTGCTCTCCTAATAAGGGACGTATATTTAGAATATCAGAAGAACTTAACAACAAGTAGGCAAACAATCCAATATTAAAATGGAAAAAGAATCTGAGTAAATATTTCTTCAAGAAAGACATACAAATGGCCAATAAGCACGTGACAAGATGTGCAGAACCATCCCTCCTTAGGAAAATGCAAATCATAACCACAATGGGATAGATACCCCTTCAACCCACTGGGATGGCTAGAATCAAAAAGTCGGATAATAACAAGTGTTGACAAGGATGTGGAGAAATTGGAACCCTTGTACGCTGGTAGTGGGAATGGAAATGATGCAGGTTTGGAGAACAGTCTGGCAGCTCCTCAGAATGTTAAACAGAGTTACCATATGACCCAGCAATTTCACTCCATGATATATACTCAAGAGAAATGAAAACATATGTCCACACAAAAACTTTTACAAAAGTGTTCACTGCAGCACTACTCACAAGAGTCAAACAGTGGGAACAACCCAAATGTCCATCAACTGCTAAACAGATAAACAAAATGTGGTATCATACAATGAAATATTATTCAGCCATAAAAAGGA
Organism: Aselliscus stoliczkanus; assembly: GCA_033961575.1. Taxonomy (NCBI): domain Eukaryota; kingdom Metazoa; phylum Chordata; class Mammalia; order Chiroptera; family Hipposideridae; genus Aselliscus; species Aselliscus stoliczkanus. The sequence continues at coordinate 136,193,846 of CM066729.1, forward strand.
ATGAAGTACTGATATATGCTGACATGGATGAATCTTGAAAACATTATGCTAAATGAAAGAAGCCAGTCACCAAAAGCCACATATTATATGATTCCACTTATATGAAATACCCAGAATAGGGAAATCTATAAAGACAGAAAATAGATTAGTGGTTGCTGGGGAATGGGGTAATAGATTGGGGATCGGGGGCGATAGCTAACAGGTATGAAGTTTCTTTTCGAGATAGTGTAAAAGTTCTAAAATGGAATGTGGTAATAATTACACAACTCTGTACATATGATAAAACTCCATTGAAGCATACACTTTAAATGGGTGAATTGCATAGCATAGGAATTATAGCTCAACAAAGCTATGAAAAAAAATATGACACACATGCATAGAAACAAGGGACATATGCACCAAGATCTCACACACACACACACACACACACACACACACGAAGATAATACACACATACGCAGTCCAACAATTAAGTTTGCAAACTTGTTGCAACAATGTTGCTAACTTTTTTTAATATCAGAGGGATTATTCATTATGAATTTATACCAACTGGACAAACAGTTAACCAAGTTTACTATTTGGAAGTGCTGAAAACGCTGCGTGAAATAGTTAGATGACCTGAACTTTTCGCCAATTCATGGCTCTTGCATCACAATGCACCAGCTCACACAGCACAGTCTGTGAGGGAGTTTTTAGCCAGTAAACAAATAACTGTATTGGAACACCCTCCTTATTCACCTGATCTGACCCCCAATGACTTCTTTCTTTACCCAAAGATAAAGGAAATATTGAAAGGAAGACATTTGGATGACATTCAGGACATCAAGGGTAATACAACGACAGCTCTGATGGCCATTCCAGAAAAAGAGTTCCAAAATTAATTTGAAGCTTGGACTAGGTTCTGGCATCAGTGCATAGCTGCCCAAGGAGAGTACTTCAAAGGTGACCCTAGTGATATTCAGCAATGAGGTATGTAGCATTTTTTCTAGGATGATTTTGTGAACTTAATTGTCATACCTTGTATGCAGTGAGACAATATATACACAGAAACAACACATGTGCAGGCAGATCTCTCTCTCTCTCTCTCTCTCTCTTTCTCTCTCTCTATGTCTCTCTCTCTCTTACAGACACACACACACACACACACACACACACACACACACACACGCACACATGGAACACAGGCTGCCCATTACCACGAAAGCATGAGTCAGCATGGCTGAGATGAAAGTCTGTGTATGCTGAGATTCCATATAATTCAAACCTGATGTGGATGCCCCAAGCCACAGGAGCTCTGCTGGAGGCTGGGCTGCCAAGGCCTGGGCCCAAGCCAAGGGAAGTCTGAAAGCTGATTCATCCCAAGCTGCAGCCTTGGGGACAGGCAAGAGGAAGAGCCCTTGGAGTATGGAGCCGAGAACTGTCAGGCTTGTCCTCAACTGGCACGCCCTGCCATGCCCCGCACAGGCAGCCTCAAAGCTCGGAGGACAGGCCAAAGACTCACACGAAACACCAGGAAGTGGAGGAAGCTATCTGGGATGACCACTCGGCCTCACTTTCCAGGGTCATGACCTCTGTAGGCCCTATGCCCTGGGAGGCACTGGATGAAAAGCTACTGAGGTCTTGCTGGGTCCTGCCCATTTGCAGCCAGGCTCCTTCTCAGGGGAGATTTGATGGGTGTGGTGGATAAACACAGAGACCCTGCAGCCAGGATCTGGGCTCTGCTACTCTCAGACCATGTCATCTTGGCAAGTTAACATCCCTGTGATTCAGGATTACAATACATCCATCTTGTGGGTTTGCTCTGAGAAATATACATAGAGCACTTAGACTGGTCTAACCTGGCAGCAAGCACTATGCAGGTGTTCACGTTTGCTGCCATGATTATTACAACCATCGTTTAAAGTATGCCTGGGAGCCCCAGTGGCTCATGAAGGGAACCTGTGGGCTTAGTGCTGGAAGCAGCACTGGAACCACAAGGTAGTTTGTCTCTAACTCTTGGCTCAAGTGACCTGGCTTTGACCTGCTCAGGTCTCCTGCCTGGAAACAGGAAAAATATCCCTGAGAAAAAATACCAGTGGTTGAGCATCCTTAAGGGGGAAAGTCTTTACCAAAAGAATAGGCTATCTCGGGGTAATTTTCGAGGTGAGAAAGAACATGTGCAGACAAATGTCCACCAACTGATGACTGGATAAACAAAATGCGGTCTATCGTATGATGGAATATTACTCAGCCATAAAAAGGAACGAAGTACTGATACATGCTGCAACATAGATGAACCTTGAAAACAGTACATTACATGAAAGAAGCCAGTCACCCAGCTGTAAAAGAGTTGTCGCTGGGTGGTGAAATTGTAGGCAAGTCCTTCTCTTTAAACTTTTAGGTCTTTTCTAACTTTTCTCTAATTCTCATATCTGAGAAGGAAAGCCAGTCCTACACAGAATGTCTGCTTGCTGCAACAAGCAAGTCATAACTGTATAACAATTATTTTTAAACAAATTTTTCAAAAAGGAAACAAACAACATGTAACTCTCCTCTTCTGTCATCCAACCTCTCTGCAAAATGGTATAGAGGCTGCTTAGCTCCACCCCAGCCCAGGCCTTCCCAGCTGGTGCCACAGGCCTCGCCAGGCCTCACTTTCCACATCTGAAGCCAAAGGGTAGCTGGGAGGATGGAATGAAACAATGAAAGGGCAGGCCCCTCCTGCGGCCCAGCCCACAGCAGGTGGAGGCCTCTTCCTTTCCTTCCTTCTTCCACTGGCCTCCCCTGATCCCCCATGACGTGACCCCCAACTTTTCCATCAAACTCAAAATAGGCTTTTCTAGGAGGCTACGGCTGTGGGTCTCACTTCTAGATGCCCATCAGGATCAGGTGGGCAATTTGCAGGACCACTGACGCTCAGACCAATGAATCAAATCTCAGTGAGGGGAGCCTGAGCATTGGGATTTTCTCAAAGCTGCTCTGGTGATTCTAACGTGCATCCCAAGTGGGGTACCGATGCTCTAGACCCTGGAAGCTTCCAAACATTGGAATGGTACCCAAAGGAAGGGACCATCCATTTTCATAGACAGTAGTAGCAGCATGGAGGGTCAGGCCAGAATGAGTTTGTCCTAATGCAGGAAACAGGTAAGAAGGTCAGAGAGGGAATGAAAGCACAGTGAGTGTGTGCCCTGACCGAGGTGGGCAGTGTCTGGGCAGGCTGGGTACTGCATACCTCTTCCAAGGTGAACATCTCCCAAGGCTGAACAGGACCAAGGAGCAACTGGACCACACGTGCTCTGTGCCTTAGGTGCTGCCTTAGAACCTAACCACCTCCTCCCCTCAAGGTATGACTCCACTGTGAGTGAAGAATAATTCAACAAAATTACCTTGAACAGGGCAGGGGTTTAGGTATTGGGGGAGGGTCATTGTGATCTACTAATCGACCAGTGACAAGTCAAGGATGTCACAGCCACCCTGGCTGGGCAGTCCCCAGGTCAGTACCTCTATGATGATGCTGACGATGATGAAGACGAAGGCGGTAATTGATTCAGTCCTCTGGCCCGTGGAGGACACAGTTGCCTAGGTCTTCAAAAGCTTGGTAAGTGTTCTTAAAGGAAAGGTGCTCACAGTTTATGACAACCCCCCCACCCACCAGCCATAGGAGGCAGGACCTCACACCGCACGTGTCAGAGGTTCCCCTTTTGCTGCAAACTCCCACCCTGGGGCCCAGCCAGAGTCAAAGGCAGGCCCAGCCAGGTTGGCAGCCAGCCCCACTTTCCATTCCCCGTGCCCAGGAGCCACGTGGCTCTGAGGCTTTCCCCTCTGTCACCACACAGCCCACCAAGCTTGGGCTGGGAGCTCTGCCTGGCCCCCTACTTGGCCAGGACTCCTGGCTGCTTCAGAGCAAGGAGACAGGAAGCAGTCCTCCCATGCCAGAGGGCGGTGTGTCTGCCAGGCTCTGAGCTGAGAAACAGCCCCCTGCTTCGAGACCCTGCAGTCTGAACCCTACGGCTCAGCAGCAAGCTAGCTGGTGGAGGGGCAGCTCTAGAGAAAAGAGGCAGCCAGTCCCTCCCACAGCTGAGGGCAGGCCCCTAGCAGGTCACTCGTCCTAGCCAGGCCTCCTCTCTGATCCATTCCTTACATCAGCCTGGCCCAGAGGGATGCTGACTTGGTTTTAAATCATGCCTCTCCGACACGAAATCATGCATATAAAATGATTCCCACTGAGTCTGTCACGTGGCAGAATGATAAATGAGGGATGTGGTGGCAGTATGAAGGTTCCCTACAGAGGGTGGGTGAGCATGGGAGGATGGAAAAGAGTGGATCTGGCCCCCTGAATTCCTGTGCCTTGCCCAGCTCTCAGGAGTGATTGCTGATAACACATCCCCTCCAAGTATCTCCGCCTCCCCTGCACAGCACGGAGGAGCCCACCAATAGCTACAAAGCACCAACAAATGAGGCATGGACTATCCCTATTTTTGCTCAGGGCTCAGCACCATTAGCACATTTTCCAGATTTCTTAGAACTCAGGCACTTCACCAGAGTTTGTCTGTGCTAAGGCCTGTCCGCTTGTAACAATGCTCGCACCCCAGCCACTCCAGCCATTCACCAGGTCCCCGGCTCATTTTTCATGTTTACATGCATCTTTGAAATTTTACCTCTCCTAACCTCTGCCTGAAATACTATTCATTCATTCATTCATCAGATATTTACTGAGCGGTCCCTGATCTAGATACTGGGGACACAGCCAAAAATTCCTCTTCACCCAGAGCTAACTTTCTACTGGGGGATGAGACAAGAGTCAGCAAGTAAAAATAAGGCATACCAAATGGAAATAGCAATGGAGAAAAGTTAAGCAAAAGAGAGAACTGAGTGTTGAAATTTTAAATAAGGGAGGCAGGGGATGTTACTAAGAAGTGACATCAGAGCAAAGGCTTGAGATGAGGGGCAGGTGCTGGCAGTATCTGGGAAGGGGTGACCCCGTAAGGAGGGCATCAAGGGGAGCTGGGGGGGGCACAGGAGGACCAGAGAGGGACGACGCCCAGCACCTGCTTGGCTGCTCCACGAGGAGTATTATGGGAGGACTATTGACAAGACTGTTGTGGCTGCTGTTAGGGAACAGAGGGCAGAGGGCAAGGATGGAAGCAGGGAGATCAGTTAGGAGGGCCAGGACCATCACCCCAGAGAGGAAGGAGGGTGGCTCAGATCACCCTAGGATTTGCTATTTATTCTTGTCAAGCTCTTTGCTTTCCTTTTGGAATTATTAGCAACAACAACAAAAAATCCCACCATGGCCACATGGGACCTGTTCTGTACCTGGAACCACAGGTGTTCACTCAGGCCCCCCCCCCTGCCTTTGCCCCTGCTGTGAGCTCTGCCAGGAATGCCCTGCCTGCCCAGCTCAAATGTCATCCCATCATCACTCCCTCTCCCATGCCCCCAAAGGGTTCTTGGCAGGTAAGCTATCCCAATCTAGAAATGTCTGTCTGTCCCTCTCCTAGATGTGATCTTTAGTAAGACAATTAATTACTGATCCACACCACACGACTGACTTCAGAACAAAACCACATTAAATAAGCATCCTTGGGGCCAAGCCTCCAAAACAAACTCACTCAGGCATATGGCCCTTAATGAGAGAGGTGCTTTCCCACAAAATGTGGCCATCGCTTAGTGGACGGCATGTTTTACCTAGTGCCTCCCCAGGCAGGGACTGTGAATTATGAGGTGACGAAGTATCAAGCACTCAACGCGCCCAGGCCAGCAGACTGCTGGGCTACAGAACACACGGCCTCTTCGGGCTGGAGGAACTAATTCAGAGTGTGGGATCCTGCCAGCCTCAAGGGGCAGAAAGGAACCTCTGCTGTGGGCCAGGGGCGGCTTGGGGGTACGGGTGTTTTCCGGACAAATCAAAGGTAAAAACATTTGGTTGGCTTAAATTTTGCAAAGGCTGATGAAGGCTGCAAGCAAGTCCATTGGGAACAGGGTTTGCATTCAGGCAACAGAGTCCTGACAAATGTTCCCACCTTCAGAAGTTTCTCAAGGGCCGGCCGAGTGGCGCGGTGGTTAGGCGCTGGCTTGAGAAGCCAGCGGCCCCGGTTCGGGTCCCACATATGAGGGCCAGTGACACTGCCCTCCAAAACAACAAACAAACAAACAAAAACAAAAAAAAAAGAAGTTTCTCTAAAAGAGGCCTGTTCTGCTATGTTACAGAAAACAGAAGAAAATGAGACTGCAGCGTTTTTTAATGTTCCATAACAAGCAATGTGTACATAACAGCAGCCCAGTGCCCTGCAATATTTTGAAAATGGATAACACAGTGGCAATGCTAACCTGAGGCTAAGAAACGCCAGAAGGTTCCTTTTGAGCTTTGAATCCCACTAACTGGGCTGTTAACATTTGTTTTTTTCTTAGTTGGCTTTCCAGTTTCAGGGAAGCAATGACCCTCCCAGTGGGAGCCTGGTAAACACCTCTACCTGGGACCCAGGCCCAAGGACTCCCAGGATACCCGCCACAGGACAACCACTGGACCAATCACGTTAGCCTTAGTGCTTTGAAGCTGTTGCTAGACCATCGCACACTGCCCATCACATGCTTTATGACCTTGAGTCACTGTTCACATTTACTCGGCCTTGTTCCACTGGGATCACGGTGGAAGCACTGGACTGGGAGTCAGGCATGTGGACGCCATTAGCCCCCGAGTCGTCCACTGCACGACCCCGGGAGGCCCTTCCCTTCCCTGAGCCTCAGCTTCCTGGCCTGGAAAGAGAAGAGGGGACCGAGAGGCCTCCACAGCCTCTTCCAGCCACAGCTCTGCACATTCAGACCAAAGTCAAGGTAAAATGTGGAAATGAACGCTGAGCTGAGATTCACCGCTGGAGGTTATCATAACACAATGATTCGCTGTGCTGACCAGGAGCTCCGTGGAGCTGCCAGGCATGAGGTGGCCTGCAAGCATTACTATTATTGTGGTTACTGTTGTTGTTTCTAAAGCTTTGACGGCAGGGCCAAGGCCCATATGGCAAAAACGGAGTGCTGGTCCTGGTAGATGATTTGGGAACTCCCCACGGTATGGTCTGAGGAATGCAGACTCCCTGGGTCCTCACCAAGGGCCCATCCTGGGCCTCTGCCACACTGCAGCTGGAAGTCAGATGGAGGGAAGTACAGCCCCACCCCATCCCATCCTCACCAGCCCTCCAGCTAGCCTGAGCATGCCAGGGAAGAAAAATAAAACGTGCTCCCAGACCAGCCATCAATAGAACGGGAGGCCTGCTCAGCTTGGGAGGATGGGCAATGAGATGCTATCTGGCTTTTAATTCACCTCGAGAACTGGAAAAGCCACCGGGAAGTCCGCTCAGACAGAGGCCCGGGTTGGGATGGGACCTTCCAGGAAGCAAGGAGAGCACTGGACTGGGTGACCAGGGGTCTGGAAACAAACCTACTGCGGGCCCTGCCTCAGTTTCCATATTTATCCTAAGAGATCAACAATAATAACAAAAGCTATCACTTATTATTCTGGGCACTGTGGCAGCACTTGAAGTGTTTGATGTCTAATCAATAAAACTACAAGATAGGGATACTCACTTTACAGATTTGGAAACTGAAGCTCCGAGAGGTCAAGTCGCTTGCCTAGAGTCAGTATGGAGGAAGAATTGCAGAGATGGTTGCAACATGCCTGTCCCTGCCACATGCCTCTTTGCAGTGAGACTTTGCCACCCTTCCCCTCAACAGGTGGAGTCCACTTCCCCACTCTTGGAAAATGCCATCTGGCCTTGCAGCTCCCTTTCACTAATAGAATGAACAGAAGCAACATTCTTCAACTTCCCAGACTAGGCCTTAAGAGGTATTGGAGTTTCTGTCTTTGTCCTCTTGGGATGCTACCCTGAGACTGTGTGAACGAAGCTGGCCTTGCCTACTGGACAATGAGAGGCCACAGAGGGGAGCCCTGGGGCTGCCCAGCCAGCAGCCAGCACCAACGCCTGACATGTGAATGAGGCCAGCTTGGACCAGTCAGCCCAGCCCACCCTGCGGCTACACACAGCTACACGAGAGCCCAGGAGCAACCAGCAAGAACCAATAGGCCAACCAACAAATGTGAGAAAGAAGATGTTTTAAGTACCTCAGTTTTAGGCTGGTTTGTTACACAGCAGGGGATAACCGATACAGTCACTCTTTCCTCACAGCTGCCTGTCTCCCAGGAGAAACTGTGCTGCCTGCCTCCCAGGATTTGGCTAGGCTCAGGGTACCTCATGCTAGCCAACCACTGTCCCTGTCTGCAGTGCCCAGGCCTTCACAGCCCCACAATCAGAAGTGGCCACAGAGGATCAGAGTGGCATCAGAGGATGCACTCTACGCAGAATAAGAAGGGCTGCAGGCCGTTTTCCTCCTGATGATGCACGGTCTCCCTGGTGGGGTGGGTTATGAGAAGTTCCCTTCCTCTCCAAAGAGACAATGCGTTGTTTTTATTATACGGACAGCAATTCTAAAAAGCAGACCCAGAGTTTCTCAGGGAACTGGGTTATCTGAATAACAAACATGATAAACCAGGTTGTACCCTCGGAGAGGATGTGAGCCCTGGAGACAGAAACTCACTGGTGAAAGGAGTGCCACAGGGAGGCAAACAGGCTTCCCCTCGCATGCCCACTCAGGCCCACGGTACGTGGCTGCATGGAGCACAGGCTGAGGACACACACTCGGGGGACAGTGTGCCACAGCTGACCTGCGATGTCTGCTGCGGGTGCAGGAGGGCAAACAGCAGTGCGTGTGCCACATTTCTCACTGCTGGCCTAGGGACAGATGGACAGTCGGCCATCGAGAGAGTGAGAGACAAGTGGTCCCTCAGCTAAGGAGTGGGAAACGTGAGCTTCTGCCACCTCTGAAACCTTTGTGCCACCGGCACATTCTTGTACCCAGTCAGCTCACCTGGCATCCACTGAGAGCCTGCCCTGTGGCAGGCCCTGTGCTAGGGTCTTAGGAACACAAAGGTGACTGAGTTCAGACCCTGCCCCTCAGGAACCCGGTGGGAATGTGCTGGGTGAGAATGTGAACTGGGGTAAGAGCAAGTTGCACCCCGAGAAAAATGAATAGGCCTGGGTGATCCTGGGCTTGGATGGGCTCTGCCTGTCCAGCTAAAGCCCCACAGACAGCTCTAGGAGCGTCAAACAAACAGGGTGCTCTTGACTCTTCTTCTTTGCCACCACCCATCCCCTCAGACCCAGCAGACTCAACCAATAAATCCACATCATTTAATAGCAGCAGCTGAAACTGTCGTATCAATCAAGGACTGAGCTAAGCCCTTTGCATATGACAATTCTATGAGGTGATGACTATTATAATTCCTGCTTGATAAATGAGGAAACTGAGGCACGAGAGGTTTGCAAATTGCCCAAGGCTACACAAAATACAAAAGTCAGTGCTGGGATTTCAACCCAGGTGGTCTGGTTCCAGGGGTCATGCTCTCAGCTCCGCACATACTGCAAACCCATGGCCTGCAGCTAACAACCCTGCTGTGTTGGGGCCACACACACTGTTTTTAAAAATAGAACACTTTGTTTAAAAAATCCATATTGCCGAGTTCACCTTAAAATACTCAAAGATCTTGTGACACCAAATTGACACTCCCTTTCGAAGGGGCATGTCCTGTCAATTTGCACAATCCTACCTCCCCCTGCTAGTGCTCGGCCTGTTATTCCTTTCTCCTGGAGGTATCTGAAATCGTAACTTCCTGTGTACCCTAAGCCCAGACCCGTGCTCAGCACTCAGGGAAATGCAAAAGTTTAAGACACAATCTCTGATTTGGGGGAACCGGAGGGCCAAGATGAGGGGATGCATCAAGCGGAGAGAAGGGGAAGGCCCGTGGGAGGTATGAATAGCATGAGCGAAGGCAGAGGGGCTGCAAAGTGAGGTGTGAACACAGCAGCCTGCCTGGGGCTGGGGCGGGGGTCTGCAGAACAGGAGCCACCATCGAGGCTGGAGAGGCAGGTGGAGCAGGCGGTGAGGCCTACATGTCCCTCCCAGGGTTCTCTGCACAGACATGTGAGGGCAGGAGGCCCTCAGTCCAAGATGTATGGGGACAGGTCAGCTGGGTGGTTGGGTGAGGGCACCGCTTAAACTCCAGGTCTCATACTCCACATGCCCAGGGCAGGGGTGGGCAGTGGGGCAGAGCAGAGCTCGGGCTTTTCAAGGAGCTTCTAGGACAGCCTGCTCACTACCCAGCCAGCAAGGAGCAGCCCCCAGAGTGAGGACAGGTATTGGCACAAGGACATCAATAAGCCACAGCAAATCTGCCTCACCAGCACTGCACCAGCATGCAGCAGGAAAGATACTTGCCCGAATACTAATGTGACCTGCTCACAAACCTCCCAAGGCTCCCTTTGACCACTGAGGCAAGTCTAAGCTCCATGGTTAGGCAGATTCTCCAAACTACATTTTCACCACCCTGCTCTCCCAAGGACGGCTGGCATGACTTGCCATTTCCTGAATCCTGTGAAGACACAGAATGTCTTTCCCTGCGGAATGCCTGTATTCCTACCTCTTGGCTTTAAAAACTCCTACTGATGCTTAAAACCCCCAGCCCACATGCCCCCTCCCTTGGGAAGCCTTCCTTCTCAGGAAGCACGTCTCCTCAGTACTCGCCTCCAGGCCACCCACTGAGGGCAGGACACGAAACACTGAAGCTTAGAGTAGTTTGTCTCATTTCCCACTGTCTGCTGTGCGTGTTGACCTTCTCTTTAAACTGTGGGCTTCTAGAGTACAGAGAGAGAGGGCTGGGTTTCATCCTGTGCTCCTAGGACTGGTCAAGTGCCTGCTCCTGGGCAGGGGCCCACAGATTGTTAATGGCATGCTCCACTTAGCACCTCTCAGTATCCCCTGTCCTGGAAAGCATCTGGGGTATTACAGACCAATCGTAAAATTCACACTCCCCTGCACTGCACAAGCACTGTTTGACTCATTCTGCAGAGAAAGCTGCTGCAGCCGAGAAGAAACAGGCCTTGGCCAACCTGGGAGCCAGAGGTGGCCTCACACTCAAGAACACTGATACGGTTCCTGACTTTTTCTGTCTGACTTATTTCGCATAGCATAATAATCTCAAGATCCATCCATGTTGCCGCAAATGGCACTATTTCATCTTTTCTTAGGTCAGAATAGTATTCCATTGTGCATGTATACCACATCTTCTTTATCCAATCATCTATCGAAGGACACTTTGGTTGTCTCCATGTCTTCGCTACCATAAATAAAGCTGCAATAGATGATGTATTACAGCATCGTACATTTGAAACTCAAGTAACTTTACTAACAATTGTCACCCCAATAAACTTTAATTTAAAAAAACCACTAAACTATAAAAAAATACTGATAATCTATGTACTGTTGCAATACAATAGACTAACAATATTTATAATATTTCTCACTATTGACAATAACTGTATCACTGTAAAAAATAATAAATATTACTATTAATAATCACTGAAATAATCCCCATTTTTAAGGTTCCACAATATACCAGACCCCTTGTTTTTTTTATATTATCTTATTTAATCCTCTGAACAATCCTATAAACAGTTGCACTTCTCCACGCCTTAAAGATGAGGAATCTAAGCACAGAGAGATTTAGACATTTATTCAAGGTCACACAGCAAGTATGTATCAGAGCAAAGAGACCCCACACTTTCCACCATCCTAGACTGTCTCCTCATAATTAGTACTAACAATTATTGTCACAGGCCTTTCTCTGGGTCAGGCACTTTTTATAACAGTTTTATGGAGATATAATTCCCATACCATACAATTCACTCATGTAAAGTATAGAATTCAATAGCTTTTAGTTATATTCATAGAGTTGTGCAACCATTACCACAATCAATTTTGAAAATTTCATCATCCCATAAAGACACCCCAGACTTTTTACCCATCAACCTCTAACCGCCCCCCCCCATTACAATCCCATTTTAAAGACAAAAGGACTGAGGCTCAGAGAGTTTCGGTGAGTTGTATAACATTAGGCAGAGGTAAGAAGCAGGGCTGAGACTCAGCCTCCCCTGCCCCCTCCCCATGCCACCTGCCAGGGGTCTACTCAGTGTAACTTGTTAAAAATGCACCATCTGCAGAGGGTGGAAAATGGAACCAGATGAGGACGAACCTTACACGTGCAGCTGCTTCTGAGCCAGGCCCATGACTCACAGAGGCGGCACAGCCAAGCCCCCGTCACCTCAGCACAGGGCAGCAAGGCCCAGGACCCAGGCAGGCAGAGAAGCAGCCCTTTAGGAGGCTGGCAGTCTGGGTTCTAGATGGGCACAGTGAGTACACAGCCCCAGCAAGAAGCATGAACCCCGCTCTACTAACTGCATTCCTGCACCCCACAACCCCTCCAGGACCCACAAAGAACTGGCCCCACCCGAGGCCTCTATGTTCCTCCCGGGAATTCAGAGGCACAGTCACTAGCCAGGGGTTCTCCCCAGGTCCTCCTTGCCCACAGGCCCTCAGTGGTTGGGAGTCACGGGAGCATTGGGAGAACTGGCCGGGGCCCCCCAGGGAGGCTCTGAAAAGTGCTCCATTGGGTTGTTGCTGCTGCCCGGGTACATTCTCAATCTGGAAACGTAGGGTCTGACAGCCACCTCCAACCCCAGAAGAAACACTGCAGGTAGGAAGGAACCTGACCACATCCTTTATTTCCCTCTCCAAAACATCCTCAAAAGGCTGCCTGAGTCAGTCATGCTCTCTGCTGGCCAGGGGCTCAGCATTTTCTTTCTTGTTTATAATGTTTGAACAGACTGGAGCCAATGCTACCTCCTCCAGGGAGCCTTCCTGGATGCCCTAAGCAAAATAAATGGGTCCTTCTGTTGCTGCCTCGCACAGGATTTTAATTTGTTGGCTTTTATGTGTGGGTCCCTATTACTCATCCAGATCAAGGGTCCTGGTTTCCTCAATCCTGAGGCCCTCCCGAGCCTCTCCCCAAGCTGTGACACACAAGGCCCTCCAGAAGAGCATGCGGGAAGTGAGGTAAAGTCCCCTTGGCTCAATTTTAGGCATGAATTAACTGCAATGCGTAGAACTCTCCCAGTGTTTGTCCCAGGTGCCCAATGGTGAGTGACTCTGGGTGGCAGGAGAATTAAAAAAGGGTGATGGTCAATGTCCCCAGTGCTGGAAATGAAGATTGAGTCACCAGTTTAGACCGGGCACTTCTCACCAGAGCAGCTAAGATGCCAAATGGCTGTAAGTCTAGGTCTACACACAGGGGGCTTTGTTCAGACAGTCTTACAACTGGCAGGCTTGCTCAGCTCAGGACTGGTGTCTTTCATCTCTGTACCTGCAGCCCAGCCCAAGCCTGGCACAAAGCAGGCCCCAGGACCGACCAGAGAGAGAAGAGTCAACTATAGGTTTACAGGGGCCTGGCTTCAAATTCCTCCAGCAAGGCCCACCCTGTGTCACGAAGTGCCGGTGACAGAGCTGGAAGGGTCTCTAAGCTCATCCATTGCAGCCTCTGCAATACACCAAGGAAGCAAGTGAGGCCCTGAGAATAAACAGCTTGCCCAGGGTCACACAGCCGTATCTCCCAGCTCCCAACCCAGATTCCTTTCAGATAGCAGGCTGCCACATCCCTGCCCTGGGTCCCCTCCCCTATCCTGCCCTTTCTTCAGTCAGACGAGGGCTGCCTGCCCAATGCTGTCTTCTCAGATCCCCTCCCCAGCCCCACCTAGCATGGTGCTCTCTCACACGATTTCTCAAGCTCTTCGCTCTGCCCAGAAAGGCGGCCCCACCCTTTGGCCCCAGCAAGCTTCTACTCATCCTTCAAACCCAGTCAAATATCATCTTCTCTGACACCACAGATAACAATCACTCCCGTTTACTGAGTACCCATCCCCACTGTGTTGTGAAAAAAACCAACAAGGAAATGTTAAAGCTACTTGTGGGGTCCCCTCAAGGTCCTCAAGGGCAGGGACCTGACTGTAAAGCAGGGTAATAACAATACCACGGAAGGGCTTTGCAAACTAGAAAGTCCTGTGCCGCTGGAAGCTATCTGCATTACTTTTAGAGCTGTCCCCACAGCTCAGTTCCCTCATCTACACAATGGGCAAAGTTAAGGAATGCATATGACAGTACATGTGCTGTGACAGTATGTGTGTTCTACTTGGGCTGTGGGACATGCTTATTCCTGTTGCTGTTATTAGTTTGTGTCATTTTCATTTTCTTACATCTCCCTGTGGACCTTGCTCGTGACCAGTGGTCGATATATACTGGGGACACCAAAAAAATACATACAAGAGGACACTTTGATCAACGTTGCTCAAGCAGTAGTTCGCCGTAATCAGAAGTGTCTGGACGCTGATGGTAACCACTTTGAGCACCTCTTGTAATTGCAGAAGTCAAATGTGACTTGTATTCGGTATATAGTGAGTATTACAATTTTAACATGTGTATACTTTCTTTGGCTCTATCTATCTAACTATCTGTCTATCTATCTATCTATATGTTTTGGAATGACTTCAGCATTTGAGATGTTGAAGAAGGGAGGTTAAAATCCAAAGACCACAGGAAGATGTAAAGTTAAATCTTATCATCAGACATTCTGCACTGTAGCCTTCAAGTCCAAAGGTGAGGTCATCAAAAAAAAAAAAAAAAAAACATAAATAAATTTAAAAAAAAAGTTCTCAGAACATTTTTTGGGCCAGCCGAATGGCGCGGCGGTTAAGCGCTGGCTTGGGAAGCCAGCGGCCTCGGTTCGGTCCCACATATGAGGGCCAGTGACACTGCCCTCAAAAAAAAAAAAAAGAAAGAAAAGTTCTCAAAGGTGAGGTCATCGTGAAGAGTCCCCTCATCCTCACGGGACACAGGGCAGTTTTCTGGAATGGGCTATAAGTGAGGTCATCTCTGCCCTGGGGAGGCCCCTGTCAGGGACCTGGACAGGGAGGCCCCTGGGAGCTGGACTTAGGGACTGGCCTCTGGGGACAGTCAAGGACACCAGCCCGAGGCTCAGCCCTATGGGGTCCATTTCAACCCTTCACCCAGGGCGGGGCCAGGCGAACCTCAGGCCCACCGTCCAACAGGCCTCCAGGAGCCCGTCTGTGGGCTAGCCTCTGAGACCTGATCCAGCTTCTGCATATGTCTCACAGGATCAATTTCCATCTGCCAGGGAACACCAAATGCAGCCCCTCTTTGGACACACGAGAAGACTAAAGCCCAGGGATGGGGAGTGACTTGCCCAAGTCACACAGCTGATGAGAACATTTCCTCGGAGGCCACCAAAAGTCAGCACCAACAGCTGAGCCACGCCTGGCCCCAGGCCCACCGAGCAGCCTCCCACCCCCAACAGCCAACTGTCACTCTGCACACCCACCCTGTGGCCACAGGATCTTGCTTCATGGACTGCTGGGTCAGGGTCCTTCGTTGCCTTGATCCCTGCATTATCTAATCAACGGGCTGCTGAGTTAGTTCACAGACAAGGAGGCTTTCAGGGTGAAAATGGGGTGGACAATGGCTGATTAACGGTAATGATCGCCCACTGACACCTTTGGTTAGGCCCACAGTGTACATTTACGGGGCAGAGAAGGAGGAAGCCCAGCCCTGTCGCTGCACAGCTGACAGTCTACATGGCTGATGCCTTTAGGAGTTTACCACGTCATTCTGCCATGCCACCAGTTTGCACCGGCACTGTCTCTCCATCAGCACAGACACTGCATCCCAGGGTGACTCCAAATGCCACCTTGGATTCTCAACCAAAACTTGTGGCCACAGCACAGCGTTAGCCAGCAGACTGACTGAGGCCTCCTGCTGCACGGAACTGCTGAGCCAGGGCGGGCTGGCAGCCAAGCCTCACCCTGGCATCAGGACAAGCTCATAGCCTACCCCAGCTGTCCTTACAACCCGGGTTTCTCAAAGTCTGCTCCACAGAACCTTTGCATTTCCGGTGACTCCACTGCCCTCTCAACTTTGAGAACCAACCACTGCCTAGACCATGCTTCCCCATGGGAGGCTCTATCACCTCCAACGAGGCAAAAACTGGTTCGTTGGAAGGCAAAAAATTGAGTATTTTTATATATAAAGCACAGATACCCATACAGTTTATAAACAGATATTCAATATATCTGTGGCATTAACATTTCATGGGAGGTGGCGATTAGGGAAAAGAATGTCTCTGTAGGGGGGTGATAATGAAAAAGAGGATTGAGAAACACTGGCCTAGACAAATGTAGCCATGCCATTCAGCAGGAAGACAGTGAGAAGTGCTCTCAGCCCTGCCAATGATAAAAGTCCCTCCCCCTTCTCATGTCCCTATCTGACTCATCCCCCTCTTAAAGCTGACGGGCGGAGGGGCAAGTGGGTCCTCTCCTGGGACATATCAGCTCATATCTGACAAAGCAGAGGCCACAGAAAGAGCGCCCATCATGTCTCTGGGGATGCCACGCAGGCTCACGAGGGCCTGACGCACCGAGGATATAGCCGTGATGGGACTGAGATCCAGGGGTGGCGTGTGGGAAAGACAGAAGGAATCCTAAAAACAGGGCTTTTCGGTTTGCAATATGGTGCCTGGGAGGAGGGAGCGTGTACTAAGAAAGGGAACTCACAGAGCAGAGCACCGGGCAAGAGCAGGCTGGCTTTGGGACTAGAGACAATAGAGGATGTAACAGTAAGAAGAATAACAATGGCAAACACCAACAGAGCCTTGACTGTGTGCCAGGCAGGTGCCAACCACCAACCATGCTGCTGGGTGAGGTAGGTCACATGATCATCACCAGCCCGTCAGCTCCATGAGGGCAAGGACCGTGTCTGCCTCAGGTGCTGCTGTAGCCCCCAGAGCCAGAACGGTGCTGGGCATCTAGGACACACACAGGAACTACATGCGGAATGAACACGTCCTGACCACGCCTAAGGGAAAGAGCCACAGGGAGAGTAACTTATCCAAAGCCTTATGGCTAGTGAGCTGCCCAGCCCGGATTCGATCCCAGCAGAGCCCGCCTTCCTCACCCCCGCACGTGTCTGGGCTCAGAGATCCCTGCCAGGTATGTTGTGGTCCCGGTGTATCCACAGGTGGTGAGGGAATGAACAAGCAATTCTAACTCGGTCCCTTCACACCTGACAGAGCATGAACCGAGTGGCCAGCGGGGCATGTGGGGTTCTTTCCAGAAAGCAGCACAGCCCTTGACTTGGCCCAGACCCCACAACCTCCCCACAGGAGTCCCAAACATAGGGGAGCCAAGGAGAAAAACAGGTTGGCCTAGCTCAGGTAGCCAGGGACTGGGACAAGGGACAAAACACAGCTCGAGAAAGGGCTTGTCCCTTACCAATCCGTCACAGTTGCTGATGGCGACAGCTGCTCCCGGCATGCCTGTGACACCCCCAGTGTAGACACACTCCCGCTGCAAGGGCTGTCGGAAGAGCTCTTGGAAGTCCTCCTGCCACTCTGCAGAGGCTCCGGGCACCACCAGCCGCTGGTTGGGCCGCAGGCGCAAGTGCAGTTCCTCCCCAAAAACAGTGATGTTGAAGTAGAGGGAGTAGCGTCCTGCCCGGCCCAGCTGCCGGGCTGCTCCTTGTGGGCGCAGGGGGCTGCGGGCCACCCGGAGGTGACCAGAGTGTGATGGTGGAGCAGGTGGCCTGTCCACTGTGGCACTCCCTGCTGAGGCTGCTGCTGGGCCAGACACAACATGGGAGAGGAAGCGTCCCCGAACGTCTGTGCTGCAGGGAACTGTCACACCATAGTCACCGAGCTTTCTGGAGAGGCGCAGCTCTGCTAGAGGTAAGCAAAGGGTTACTTTAGTACAGGCTGTGCAGAGGTGAGGGGAACCCAGAAATTCTGTGGAGGGGTCTGCAACCTTGAGTGTCACCTTGGAGGGAGCCCGTAGCCCAAGTTCATCCATTTCCCATCCATTGCTTCCTGAGCCCCTTGATCTCTACACTTGAATAAATGGTGATTCAAGCACTCTGTGGACATAAATTGTTCCCCAGGGTTCTTGGGTCCTTTTGAAACATAACAGAGGAAAACAAATGATGCCAAACAGTTTTGCCACTCTAGCAACAAGCTTTCCAACCTTGGGCACTGCTGAGGAAAGGACTGAAATTCCCCCCAAAGTCCCCAGGGCAAAGAGAGGGAAGGCTGGGTCTGCCCACACATCCCGACAGCACTGAAGTCACCAGCCCAGCCTGGGGTAGGGCCCTCCTCACCAAGCTCCCAGAGCACAGCTGGCAAAACAAACACACCTAGAAACCCAGGGGATCCTGGGCACGTGTCAAGGAGAAAGGAGGAGCTGGAGCAGGAAGGGAGGGAACACGGGTTCTATATTTTTCCAAGTTTAGAAAGAAAACTTTTTAAAGCAGCACAGTGTCTACTGCGATTTCTACATGTCCCAGCCCCAAATCAGGTAAATATAGATCTTCAAAAATAAAAAAAGACACACGGGTGACCTGCCCACTCGGACTGGATTAAGTGTGAGGTCATGGCCCCATGCTCCAGGCTGCATGCCAGCGGCCGGGTCCTCAAGCCAGGCCCGGCAGGAATGACAGCTCCTTGGCTCCCAGGCCTGGTGATTCATAGATATGAGTTTGGGAGGAATTTTCATTTCCACAAGCTCTATCTCTTGCCTCTCTAGGCCCCTTCACAGCACTGATAAAACCTGGAAAAATGATGTGTCCTGAAAATCCCCCACGCACAAGGCAGTCAGGGGTGGAGGAGTACTAACTCCCCTCTGGTTTACCCATCACAGCAGAGGAACCCCAAGACTTCAGCTAGAGGGACCTGTTTAAGTACATGAACAGAGCTCACAGATAAGCAGCCGCTCTGACTAGAAATGACTGGAGCCCCGTCCCCATGCTCAGAGCCACCAGGAGAGCACCCTGCACTGCAAAGTGAGGGTAGGGTCTGTGTGTGACAGGGTGTCTGCACAGAGCGAGGCAATGCTGGGGAGAGGGATGCAAGTGTGTGTCTGCTCCGGAGTGTGAGTGCCCGGTGTTTGCTGGAGTGTGGGAAGCCACCACCTGCCAGCCTAACTCTGTGTGTGTCACAGTCAGGCACATGCACACACATACGTGCACACATGCATACAAGTTGGAGACAGAGAAGACACAAGAAAGAGAAAACCCCGGGGGTGGGGGGAGCGGGGGGAGAAAACACAAAGAGACAGATGCACAGCTCCTAAGAAAACGCTCTGTATTCCCAAATCCTCTCCTGGGATCTCTCTGTACGTCTTGTGCCAGAAAGAGAGAAAACAGGGACAGCATCAGTGGCAAAAGGGGAAGAAACGAGAGCTCAGCCCCAGGGTACTCACTGGCTCCCACCCGCTCGAACGATGCCCCGCTTCGTGCACCTTTGGGCCACTTTGACCCGCGGGCACCCAGGACCCCACGCGTCCCCGATCCACACGCACCTGGGGTTCGGCTGCCCGCGGCGGCGCAGAGCGCACAGTGTAGGGGCAGCAAGCAGGACAGCAGCGCGCGGAGCGGAGCCATGTGGCCAGGCGGGGACGCGAGCCGGGAGGGCACCCGAGCCCCGAGCTCCGGGCTGCGGGAGAGGCTGGGGCGCGCCCGGGGCTGCCCGTGCGCCGGCCAGCCGACAGCCGTGGCCTCCTCCCGCCCTCCCGTTCCCGGTCCCCCGCGTGGCGCCACCGCCTGCACCGCAGGCTCCAGACACCGGAGGCTGCCGGCGGGAGAGTGGAGAAACCGACGTGCCATCGTCCCCCGTGCCAACTGTCGGCCGGGTCGGTTCTCCCGAGCCGTGAAGCTCCGAGATGCGCGGGAGCCGGGCGGGCGAGGGGGCGGTGGGGCGGGCCGGGGGTGGGCACACTGGCGGGGCGGGGCCCGGCACGGGTGGGAGCTGGGGGCGCAGCGTGCTCCGGGGCGGGGCGCGGGGCTGGGGAGTGCAGCGGCGTGCTGCCGGGCGGGATCGGAAGTGCCACGCGGAGCCACAGCTGGGGCTCCCAGCGCCCCCGAGTCGCCGCGGCTCCCCCAGAGTGACAGCTCGTCGCCGCTTTCCTTGACTCCTCCATTCTCCTTGCTTGACCTCAGAGCGCCTCTGCACAGCTACTGGGCAGAGGCATGTCCGACTGCATTTGAGTGGGGAGACGGTGAGCACCCCTCCCCTACACACACACACACACACACACACACACACACACACACACGCAATAGTCTTGATGCTCCCACTAACCTTTGAGCTCCTTGGATCTGCCTATTTTGCAGACTACAGCTCCCTAGGTCCCAAGTGCAATGACTGGTCTGTGTCCCAGCCAAGAACAGGGCTCAGCAAGGTGATGAGAGAGCCCTGGCTTTACAGTCAGACAGCCCTGATTGAAACCCTAGCACTGAGCCTCATTTCCTCAAATGCGAAATGGGTGTTAATTATAGCACATAGTAGGTGTTCAGTAAATGATAACTGTCCTCTATTTCCACCCCTGGCACCAATAGCACTTGCCACAGAGCCCAAGGTGGAAAAAACCAAGGGTCTGAGAGATGAGTGTGGATGCTGGTTTGGCAATGTTGCCAAGACTAGTTCAGTAGTCAGGCAAGCAGCCCAACTCCTGCTCTGCTCCACTGCCTTACTCTATAAATGTGTTCCTAATGATTTGCAAATGAACTATATTTCAAGCAATCCAGAGGTGGGAATTGGAGAAAGATTTTTTTTTTTTAAGAACTGTGGTATAAAGAATCTTTGTGTAAAGTATAAAGAGCCCTAATCTTTCTGCTTTTGAGTTCAGACGTTGTGTTGTAGGGCTTTCATAAAGGGAGGCCAACTTGTTAATGGAAATTCTCTGATCAGACTTCTCTTGGGAATCCCTGGGTCCCCTGAGAGAAGACTTGGGTTCCTGTCATCTTCTCCCCATGAGAGGTGTTCCAGTCCACACCCTTGCTGGGCTCCAAACCTACTCCTGCCTATGGGCAGAGAGCTGGAGCCTTCATCCTCATGACCCCAGAACCTGGCTCAAGGCCTCCTGAGAGGCAATGCTTGGGGAATGAATGAAATGACATGGAGGTTTCAGAGCACCAGTGCATTTACAAAGCAGGGTCAGAGAGCTGAAGTGATGTGGCCCAAGACAAACCGCTCATTCACAGCAGAGCTGGGATCAGAGCCCATAGTCTAGTACTGCATGTGAGACAGAGACAAGGAGTCAGGCGACTGTTCTAGCTGGACTTTGCCAAGTACCGGCCATGTGACCAAGGGCAAATCATTTTCCTCTTTGAGCTGCAGTGCCTCATCTGTCAGAGGGGAAATCATGAGGATCAAAGGAGTCACAGATGTAAACTCTAGAGTCCTGTGGAAATGCAAAGTGTATCCTATTCCAGGCAACATCAGAGCATCCAGTTACCGTCTTCCCTCTGTATCCTCAGGGGATGGCTCCAGGACACTCACAGACACCCAAATCGTGGGTGCTCAGGTCCCTTCTATGAAATGGCATAGCATTTGCATAGAACCTATAGGCTATATGCATACAGGCTACAGCAGGTATGCCGACACATCACTTCATTCATATTCAGCATCATCCTTGTATGTGGCAAATTCAGGTTTTACCTTTTGGAACTTTTGGGGATTTTCCCCCCCAAATATTATTGATCCGCGATTGATTGAATCTTCAAATGTGAAACCTGCAGATACAGAAAGCCAACTGCATTTGGAAACAGCACCACCAAACTGATCTATATGAAGTTTGGGAAGAATAGAGTTCCTCTTTTCCTTCTGTTCCTTTAAGATCTGTGAAGTCAAGAGCCAGCCTGTGGTTTTGTGTGTGACAGCTGATGGAGCAAGAATGTGAGGGGTATGTGTCTGTCAGTGGGAATGTGGAAGAGGGGCTATGAGATGACCAGGCTAGAAATGCCTCCATTCTGGCCCTCCGTGAACCCACTCAATGAGCTCAGGATGAAATGGCCTCCCTTCTCAGGGTTTCAGTTTTCCCAGCTGCAGAGTGGAGGCCCTATAGGGACAGGAGGGAACAGTCACGGTATGTGGTTGCTAATTTTCTCCCTGCTGCAGGGCCATCCCAGAGAAGTTTGCCTAGCAAACTCAGGGGCCTGAGCTCCCTCCCCAGACTCCACCCCATTCTTCCTACCTTATACTTGATAAATCAAGAAGGACAAATCACAGCTGGGACCTCAGCAGCCTGACTCATGAACAGTAGACCGGGGCCTTCCCTGGAGCCAGTCTTGGCAAGCAAAGAGCAAAACCTCACCCTACGTCTCTACCCCATCCCCCTTCCCTGGGGCTACAATGGTTGCTTTTGTTGGCAAGTATTGTATGTTGGCAAATATACTCTTTTCTACTGAGGAAGCCTTTGTTAGGAAGAGGGGACATGGGAGCATAGTTCAGAGTCTGGGCCAGAAGGTGGGGGAAATGGCTGGGTGGCCGGCCCATTTCTGGAGAGGAACAGGGCCAAAGCAAAGAAATCTGTGGGCATCAGCACCCTTCTAGGAAGACAAGCTGAGTCCCAGGCTTGGGATTTTGCACAGGGGAGAATGGTTTGGCTTTTTTCTCTTGCTGACGGTCCTCCCACACTTACCCAGCACTCTGTCAGTCCACGGCCCTGCAGGAGAGGGAAAGATGCAGTTTGCACTGCGGAGAATCAGCAACCAATTGGCAGGTGCATGAGAAAGCCTGAAAACCAGGTAATACAGGGAGACAGAAGCATGCTCTAGATGAAGGAGCAGAGTCACCAGTAAGGGCTATGGGAATTCAGAAGGAACTCAGGGGAAAGTGCCATGGAAGACATGAATCTAAGTTGCGTCTCCCCCAGGAGAGGTGGAGAGAGGAAGTACTCCTGCTGCAGGGACTGGCTTGAGCGCAGGTATGAAGGTGGGAGAAGGCCACGGTGAATGAGGGCCCCCTTGATGAGGAAGGCTGTCCAGGCCTCTGGCCCATTCTCCTTTGAGCACAGGCAAAACTCCAGAGTTGGAACCAAAGATGCTGTGAGACAGTCTCCAATCCGATGCCCACCCCCATTTTACAAGTTTGGTAAACCGAGTTCTAGACAGGGAAAGGGACATGCCCATGGTCACACAGCTGGTTTAGAGTAGGGTCAGAGCCCCTGGCTTCAAAACCCAGGCATCTGCCCTCTCACTTGCAGAAGCGCAGACTCTCCCCCAAGCATCAGCTCTTTTTTTCCCTTGCTCTCTGTGGCTTCCAAAATGACAAGGAGGTGGTTTGAGATTGAGGCAATAAAATCTCCCCACCTCGCACAGATGCTCCCAAGGAAGTAAGAGTGTCAGCATGAGACAGGTCTCTGCAGCAAGTAATGCATGGGTGACACAGTGGGAGGCAGTGTTGTCACAGCTCAGGGGACCCAGCAGGTGGCTGTCATTTGTTGAGTACCAGCTGCTGTGCTAAGCACTTTATATATTACCCTGAAACATGCACAGAGGGTCCCTTTCTTACAACCTCTGGTGTGACCAGTGACCCGCTGGGTTCTGACATACTAAGGAAATGAGAAAGGTAATTCCATCCTGGCTCAGTGAAAGCCACCACCATCCACACAGTTAGGAAACCAGACAGCCAGAACCACCCTAGTCACCTCTCTCACCAGCCAATCACCTACGAGCCCTGTGGCATCAACTGCAAAGGAACTCCCCCAACTCCCCCGCCCAAATACGGCTACTTCCTTCCATTTCAAATGTACTCCCTGCCCCATCCAGGCCATCAGCATCCCTTCTCTGGACACTGCCATAAGTTTGTCCTAACAGATCTCCCCCTTCTTTCTGGCCTGACACCTCTCCAACTACATCCAGAGGAGAGATCTGAAACACACCTCAGATCATGTATCCACTTCCACTATGAAACCTACAACGGCACTGTTGCCCTAACTCAGCCTATGAGGCTCTGCATAGGATTGTCTTGCTGACCTCCTGCTTCCCCATCCCTCCAACTAGCTGCTCACGTGCACCATGTTCACCTTGCCTCAGTGCCTTTAAACAGGCAGTTCCCCCTGACCTGAAGCCTCTGCCCTCTCAATTCCTGCTCACCCTTCGGATATCCTCCCAGTCCTCACTTCCTGAAGGCTGCCCTGCCACACTAGCTAGCTCAAATCCCCTGTTGTTGCCCCATCCCTGATCCCTTCGCAGCACTGCTCACTGCTACATTTCACCTGATTCTGTCCAATTCACAAATTAACACCTACCGTGTTTCCCCCAAAATAAGACCTAACTGGAAAAGAAGCCCTAGCATGATTTTTCAGGATGCTTGTAATATAAGTCCTACCCCAAACATAAGCCCAGTTAAGATCATGAGCCGGACATGACCGTTTGAATAAATGTAGATTTTTGTACATGAATAAATGTAGATTGTTGGAGCAAAAATTAATATAAGACCCAGTTTTATTTTCAGGGAAACACGGTACTTTTCCTCCCAGAACATGAGCTCCACAGGGAGCTGGAAGCTTGTCTGGTTTTTATCCTCATTGTATCCTCAGTGTCTGTCCTGTGTTTGGTACCTGGTGGGCCCTCTATCAATATTAAATCAATAATCAAAGGAACGGGTGTTGGAGAAGGAATAGTTCATGGAACACTGGGGGAGGTAAGCATTTCCAGAGTCATCATCCCAGGGAAAAATTTGAGATACACACACTTGCAAGTTTGATTCCACCAAGAACACAAAGATCAGTGGGCTCCACGGGCCCCCAATCCTTGACAAGATGTTCAAAATAACAAAAACAATCATCATAGCTGCCACTTGTTGGCCAGGCACCTTACATATTTACCTCAGTTCTCACAACCTTGCAAGTGGGTCTCCTTATCCCTGCTTATGGGCACAGCAGGTCAGGCGATTTGCCTCAGTACCCACAGCCGGTTAATATCAGAGTCATACTGACACTCAAGTCAGGTTCCAACCCACAAACTTCAGGGGACACCATGGTGCCTGCTCGATAGTCTCCTGCCCTCACCCCCTTAGAGATCACCTATTTCATTTTGTCTTCCCTATTTATTTATTTATTTATTTATTTATTTATTTATTTATTTTAAGATTTTATTGGGGAATTGGGGGAGGGGAACAATGTTGGGGAATTGGGGAAGGGGAACAGACAAGTTGTTGTTCTTCGATCTTCATTTTGGAGGGCACCAGTCGCCACCTGGCTTCCCATCGGCAGCTCATGGCCTCTAAGCTCAAGGTGCTGTGTTCAATCTTAGTTGCAGGTGGGTGTAGCCACCATCCCATGCGGGAGTTGAACCAGCAGCTTTGTTGTTAAGAGCACACGCCCTATCCACTGAGCCATCGGGGCGGCAGCTCACCTCAAGATGCCGAGTTCAGTCTTAGTTGCGGGTGGGCATAGCCCACCACTGAACAGGCAATCTTGTTGTTACACCAGCTGAGCCATCCTGCCACCTGTTGGCAGCTCAACGACAGTTCAGCTAGGGCGCAGCATTCACTGGCCCATGTGAGAATCGAACCAGTGGCTCTGTTGCTCAGAGCTCGCACTCTAAGCCAACTCTTAACCAACTGAGCCACTTGACCGGCCCTTCCCTTTTTATTTTTAAAAAGCTTTTTGTTGTGAAAACTGTAACACATAGAGAAAAGGGCCCATTTTACAAAGGGATAAACTGAAGCCCAGAGAACAGAGGTGAGTTCCTTGAGGCCACACAGTGAGATTATTTGGGGGCAGAATAACACCCCAAGACCTGGTTACTGGTCAGATGACATTAACGCATCGCCACTCTTGGTCCCTCCAACCCTGGACCACGGGCCCTCTGGCCTTTCATCATTGGTTCCCACCTCAGCCCCGAGAGAAGAAGAAATTTGTATCTCTTCCTCCTGCTACATGAGAGCCACAGTCCTGCTAAGCCGGTAGTTCTCAAATCAGGGTCCACCAGATCGACTGAATCAGCATCACCTGATTCTTAAATTTTTTTTTCTTTTTTAAAATTTGTTAAATTTGTTAAATTTGTATATTCTCAGGCCCCAGACCTACTCAATCAGAAACTCAGGGAGTGGGGCCCAGCAATCCATGTTTTAAACCTTCCAGGGGATTCTGATGCATCCTCATGTTTAAGAATCATTGTTCTAAACAAAGGCTTCAAAATCAGGGCCAAATTAGGACTGGGAACAAAACTCACTGAGGACCCGCGACCTGTTTCAAATTAAAGGCGCCACCCACTTCCCATCCCAATCTCCTAAGCCTGGGTTCGAGTTGTATCTGAGCTCCACGTCTAGGCAGAGCTGCCGGGGCGTCCAGAGCAACCAGAGCCCATGCTTTGTGGCCCTTATCCACCTCACCCTTCTTTTCCCACCCCCAGCATTCCCTCTGCACATTTTTTGGCAAGTGCCTAATGACCATATCTAGGAGACCTGGATGGGTTAAGTTAACCACAGTGATTTGTCATGCATTACAGGACAGCTGAGAGCCCTGAGACCAGCTGAACCATGAGATCAGTTAGAAACAATGCTATTTGTGCCCTGTGTGTAGACATTGTGTGGTTGTGGTTATGGCGTGTTGAAGGCTTCAAGGAGAGGAGGTCTCCTTGTTCTCGTAAGGAGGGATGCCAGAAAGGCCAGCTGTCCTTCGGGAACTCTGTCTCTCCCATTTCCTCTTCCAAAACTGTAAGTCTATGATTGCAACATCAGCATCTTTCTAACCAAAGTTCAGTGCAGTCTGTGACATTGGCCCTTCAGGGTTCAATAGGAGGTAGGCAGAAAACACAGATCTCTCCCATCCTGAAGCCCCTGGGGTATGATAGAAGGACTCAGAGAGATTTGGGAAGCACCCATTTCTCACAAGCCTTTCTTCTAATCCTGGTGTGCTCTTAGATGCCATGGGTGGCATCCTGCAACAAAGAGGGACCAGGCTTCCATTCTGTTCCTTTCTCTAGAACAGTTGGGTTGCATGTAACCAAAAAAAAAAAAAAAAAATACATATGGCTTAATGTATTACCTCACATAATATGGAATACTGAAGCAGGCCTGTTCCAGCCTGGTTCATTTGGCAGCACAACAGAATCATTCAGCACCCCAGTTCCTTCCTTGTTCCACGCTGCCATGTTTGCTGATTAGTCTCATCCTCAGGCTTGTCCCCTCTTCGTCACAAAGTGGCTGCATTAGCACCAGGCCACATATGTTCACCAGATGCAATGATGACCAGAGTCAATGGAAAAGTGAATTCTTTCATGTCCCCTCGTTTTGAAAACTTTACTATCCAAACTTATAAACATACACAAGAAAAGATAGAATAGTCTGAAGATCCCCATTTACCCACAGCCTAGCTTCAATCATTATCAGCACATGGTCAGTCGTATTCCCTTTTTACCCCTTCCCCTCCACAACCTGGGTTATTTTAAAGCAAATCTCAGATAGCCTTTCCCATTTAGTATCAGTAGCAAATAAAGACTCTCTTCTTTAAAACAAAAAGAAAACAACATTAACAACAAAAAACAGAATTGTTTGTGACAGCTAACATTATCCCTAAAATCACCTTCGATCCAATCATTGTTCAAATTTCCCCAACTGTCACAAAAATGTTTATTTAGTTTTGTTTTGAAAACGTGGTTTGTTCAAACTGGGGCCCAAACAAAGTCCATACATTGCATTTGGCTGATATGTTTCAGAAGACTGTTTTCATCGAAACCATGGGTGGGCAAACCACTCCCAGAGCCAAGTTCCGCTCACCGCCTGCTTTTGTCCACACACCCAGCCACTTCCACTATGTTTACGTATTCTTTGGTTCATTTTGTGCTACACAGGCAGTGTGGAGTTGTTTCTGCAAAGCCAGTATGGCCCACAAAAACTAAAATATTTATTACTTGGTCTTTACAGAAAAGGTTTGCCAACCCCCAATCTAAACAATTTCCCTCTCTTTTTATTTATTTATTTATTTTTGGTTGAGAAACCAGGACATTTGTCCTACAGAATTCTGCATTTTCTTGGGCCCCTTTTGAAGAACAAGGTAGAAGCTTCCACAGGCTCTCTGGCAGCAATTTGCCCTCTAGTCTCAGTGGCCAGAATTGCCCTCAGCCCATTTCTTTGCCAGTCGCTGACAAGGGTAGAGGATCTCCTCAGAAGTACAGAGCTGCTCATAAGAAGATGAACGAAATCAGATTTCTATCAGAAAGGACGGAGGAGAGTGAATGGCTATTAGGTGGGAATCCAAGGAATATTTCAACCTTCCAAAACCGGCCAGCCCAGCAAAACTCTGGAGCTTGTCACATCTCCCTCTGCTGGCTTTAACCAGTCAAGTGCCCCCCATATCCCCAGGACACAGATTTTCCCTGTTGCATCTTCCAACTCGTGATCAATATCTAACAAACCCTTTCCCAGCTCTGTGCTGGACACCAGGGGTCTGGCGGTGACCATGGCAGACCAGTCTACATGTTCTGAGCTCAGTGTCTAATGAGGGTCATACACAAGGTGTTGAGGGCCATGTAGCCCGATATTGAGGGGCATGCTGGCTGCCTTTAGTGAGCTTGGTGAAGCATAACTTGTTTTGCTTCTTCTTTTGTTCCTTTCTACACCTGGAGGGTGCTTACTACTTAGTGAGGTATGTGGTGAGAATGGCCAGTTCCTTGGGACACAAAAGAAAGATGGCTATCTGGGTTAATGGAAGAAACTGCCTTGAGAAATTGGCCCCCTAAGGTTTCACTGAACGTTAGGTTTCTAGTAAATAGTTAATGATCTACTTTTCACTGAGGTAATGCATATTTTTCCTGCTATGCTACACGTACCCTTGCACGTACCCCTACCTAAAAAAATGTATATAAAGCCTGCAACAAATAAACTGGAGATCGATCTCTCCATTTTCTGTCTTTACTGCAACAACCAGTTTCTGTCTTTTATCGACCGCCAACGCCGTGTACACCTTCTTGAACCCTGGTCAGCGGAGGCTGGACCACCGCAAGTGGCGCCGGAACAGGGACCTGAGGTAAGTCTTCTCTTCTGTCTCAGGCACAGATAGGATTCCACTTAGGGTGCTGCAGACCCCCTGGATAGTGAGGCCAAGTTAGGATAAGTGGTAATCAGAGATATAAGTCATTATGGGACAATCTGAGTCAAAAGACCGTCGTCTTTATGTTAATGTCATTAAGAGTTCATTAAAAGGCCGAGGAGTAAATGTACACGGCCACCAGATTAGTAACTTTCTTCAGTTCGTGCAACAATGCTGCCCGTGGTTTCCAGAGGAAGGAACTGTAAATTTGGAAACTTGGGAAAAAGTAGGAAGACAAATGAAAGAATTTTATAGAGAACATGGCCCAGGAAGGGTACCTCATGAAGCATTTAGTTTATGGAGTCTGTTTTGAGACTCCTTAGATCCTAGACATGAGTCATCAACATTCTTTCAGAGTTTAGGTGAATCTATGTTAAAGAATTCAGGAGATTGTGGAGAAATCCGTCCGCTCCTTAAAAAGGGACCATCACGAGGATTGAAAAACAATATCTTTCCTGTTACCAGCCCAAGATCCTCTAGTTCAGAGGATTCCAGCTCAGAGGAAGACTCTGAAGCTGAGGATCCAGGAGGAGGGAATAGGCTTGATCCACAGGATGAGGACACCCTGGAGGAAGAGGCAGCACGACATCATCATAGTGATGATGAGTTCCCTGTAATTCGCTCTGGATATGGGTCATTACAGAGAATCCCTCCAAGGGCCCCTCCTAAGTTCAAAAGCTCTAAGTCTAAGTCTAAGAAAAGAAAACCGCCCGGCCCTCAGCCTCTAGGGCTCATAGGTGTGGCCTGAGAAGCAGAAGCAAGAGGGGATTTATCATTCTCAGCATGTTTTTCAGTGGATATGGAATGGGAAGAGACCACTTGGGAGCCACTTCCTTATAAAATTCTCAAAGAATTAAAATTAGCCTGCACTCAATATGGTCCTAACAGTCCTTATACTATGTCCTTGGTAGAAGGTTTAGCAGGACGGTGGATGACACCCAACGACTGGCAGGGAGCAGCTAAATCCTGCCTTTCAGGGGATGACTATATTATTTGGAGAATAGAGAATGAGGATTACTGTAAAGCAGAAGCCAAAAAGAGTCATGTTGTCACTGAGGCCATGTTATTAGGTACAGGGGTCTGGGACTCAACTCAGGCTCAACTTAAGTTGAGCAAAGACGCTCTCACACTTACCAGTGCGTGTGCGATAGCTGCCTGGAAAAGGATCCCAAAGAGAGGAGGACCTTCCTCCGCATTGACAGGAATAAAGCAAAAGTCAGACGAGTCATTTGAGGAATTTTTGGCTCGCCTCACGGAGGCAGTGGAAAAGGTTATAGAAGACCCAACCGCAGGAACACTTTTACTCAAACAATTGGCTTTTGAAAATGCAAATAGCACTTGTAAAGCTCTCATCCGGCCCGTCCGTAAAACAGGCACAGTGGAAGATTATGTGCAAGCCTGTCAGGACATAAGTCCTGCTGTAATTCAAGGGCTGGCTATAGCTGCAGCCTTAAAGGGAGAGAGCTATCCTCAGTTTGTTAAGACAATCAATCAGGGACCTCCTACAAAACAAAAAAATTCATGCTGTTACAATTGCGGTCAGCCCGGTCATTTCAGCAGGGAGTGCCCCTAAGAAAAGAGTCAAAATCGTGGAGCCCCACCTGCTCCTGCATTGCCTCTGCCCTTACTTCCGGCAGTTCAGGGCAGAATGCAGCTACAGCCAAGACCAAAAACTGTTTGTACTAGATGCCAAAAGGGATTTCACTGGCTGATAGACTGCCATTCCAAATATCGTAAAAATGGACAATTATTGCCACCAAACAATCTTATCTCTAAAGTCCTTCTTTTTCATCCAACTGGTTGTCCCTTAATTGGGAAACCTCCAGGGCCCCAGCAACAATAGGACATCGATTTGCAACCCATTTAGCAGCAACAACTTATTTAACAATTTAAATCAGTCCCTGAGCTCTTCAGAGCAACCCCTGGGAGCACAGGGTTGGACCTCAGCTCCACTGCCCTTGCAATGTTAACCCCTGACTCTCCAGTCGTATTTTAAATATAGATACATCAGAACACTCATCTATGTATAAACATTAAAACTCTGACCTGTGTCAACCTAGGGCTTTAGTAAAATGGAAGGAGCTGTTAACTGGTACCTGAAAGGGACCCGACATACTGTTAACCCAGGGGAAGAGGGTATGCTTAAGTATTTCCTCAGGACACAGACAACTCCAGTTTGGATTCCAGATCGTTTGATCTGCCCCCTCTGCAGCTGCTGCCTCCTGGTGCTCACACTGCCACCGCAGCCACCTTAGCAGCCCCCTGTCGTGCCCAGGCTGCCGCAGCCCAGACAGTCCCCGGGCCACTGACGCCCCTCCCTTCTCCACTGCTCCGGAGTAGGCCTTCTGCTCGGCCACCCAGCTCTCATCCTCCATCCGTCCGTCTGGGAGAGCCCAGAAATCTCGGTCTATGTCAATGACACCCATGCCCTAGGACTGCCATTTAGTGGCCATTTGAGCTGGCAAACGGAGAAGAATTTCAACTATAGTGGCTCAGGAACGGGATTGCCTATTTGTATCTCTAAAAATGTGTCAGCCACTGGGTGTTTGCGCAGCTCTTATGTGACTTTGCACACTAGTAACTCCCAGATAGGATGGAACATCCGTCTTAATTTGTTAGGTGATTGGTCAGGAGGACAGAAAGTAAAAGACTCTATGCAGCAGTCGCTCCTGCCATGTGATGAAGAAGTTGGACTGAACAATGAAGCTGTCCCCTGGAGAAAGTGCCATGGCAACATGCCAGTGAGATACAACATCTCTGGAGTAAATCGGTACATTCTGGACTGGTCTCAAAGTAACAGAATGAATTGGACAAGGGGACTGGCCTCTGGAATGTGGAAGTCAGACACACAATACCAGCAGAACTCTCTTTGGAAACTTGCAGGGGCAATGGGTGAGAACCTCCAAACTGTGACTGTTTGTAGACCAAATACTCCCTGTACTTCAACTATTTCGCTCTGTCAATGTATCCGCCTGTGTTCCCTCTCCTTGTGTACTCATGATTGGAAATTTGTCTATTACTTTTAATGGTTTAAGATTTAATGTATCTTGCTATAATTGTACTTTAACAAACTGTGTCTCTTGGGTACCACTTGGGACCCGCGTTATGATATTTCATTAACCATCTTTTGTTATGCTTCCTGTTAATGTTTCTGGACCCTGGTATGCTGAGAGAAGTTTGCAATTATTTAGAGATTGAATATGCTTTAAGTAGACCAAAAAGATTTATAGGGCTTTTGATTGCTGGAATTATGGCTTTAGTTACTTTAATTGCAACTGCTGCTACTGCTGCTGTGGCTCTTTCACAGACTGTTCAAAATGCTCACTATGTTAATACACTCTCTAAAAATGTCACTTTAGCTTTAGGGACTCAAGACGATATCGATAAAAAATTAGAACAAAAGGTAAATGCTTTGTATGATATGGTTCAATATTTAGGTGATGAAATTCAAAGTTTAAAAGTTAGGTCTCATTTAAAATGTCATTCAGATTATCACTGGATTTGTGTAACCCCAAAAATGTATAATAGTAGTCAACATGATTGGAATAGAGTTCGCCTACATCTTCAAGGAATTTGGCATAATACTAATCTGTCTTTGGATATGTTTCGGCTTCATGATGAGATACAAAACATGAGAGAAGCTGAGCCCTTAAAATTTGATGCAGCTCAAGCTGCCTCTGAGTTTGTTGATATGATGAAAAATGCCTTGCCTTCTATGCCTAATATTGCCCATTCTGTTATGACATTCCTTGCATTGGGCATCTGTGTCTGTTTGGTTCTGTGCCTACTCCCCGTCCTCATTAGATATTTTATCAAACAGATGTTGGACGTCCAAGCCAATATCCATGAGATTAAACTTAAGGCAAAGCTTCAAGTTTAGCCACTTGCTTATTAGCCCCACTACCCCTAAGCTTCAGCGAGGACAGGCTAGCCAGAGACGGGTAAGGACCTCCTTGAATGTAACCAACCTAAGACAGGGCTTGATTGCCAGAGGATCGAGTGCCAATGACGGGTTCTTACTTCATTAGGGGGACACCTAAGATGGGCACTGTCACTCACAGCCGCCTGGGGTCACAGGCGTGCTTTTTAAATAAATAAAAAGGGGGAGATGTTGAGGGCCATGTAGCCCAATATTGAGGGTCATGCAGGCTGCCTTTAGTGAGCTTGGTGAAGCATAACTTGTTTTGCTTCTTCTTTTGTTCCTTTCTACACCTGGAGGGTGCTTACTACTTACTGAGGTATGTGGTGAGAATGGCCAGTTCCTTGGGACACAAAAGAAAGATGGCTATCTGGGTTAATGGAAGAAACTGCCTTGAGAAATTGGCCCCCTAAGGTTTCACTGAACTTTAGGTTTCTGGTAAATAGTTAATGATCTACTTTCACTGAGGTAATGCATATTTTTCCTGCTATGCTACCCGTACCCTTGCACGTACCCCTACCTAAAAAATGTATATAAAGCCTGCAACAAATAAACTGGAGATCGATCTCTCCATTTTCTGTCTTTACTGCAACAACCAGTTTCTGTCTTTTATTGACCGCCGACGCTGTGTACACCTTCTTGAACCCTGGTCAGCGGAGGCTGGACCCCCGCAACAAGGGGTTAGGCATTCCAGGGTGGAGGTGTCCTACTGGCCGGGTGGGGGGGTCAGGGCGCAGGTGCCATGAGGGACAGAGGAGGGAGAGCTAAACCCATGTTTGAGCAGTCGGGAAATGCTTCCTAGAGGAAGCATCCAGGGGCTAGTGGAAAGAGATGAGCAGAGATTTGACCTTGGAGGTCACCTCCTTCTCGTAAGGACTGGAAGGCTGTGTTAGGGGCTCCTGACAGCCACTGGCAGATTCTATGAGGAGGCACAAGCAGCATTAGGATTTAGAAAGCTAGTGAGATGTAAAACCTCCTCTCGAATTCCTCACTCACACCACAGCATTAGAGTCAACCATGGCTGTGTGCTGGGGTATGTGGAGCCAAAAGGATGTGGTTAAGATAGAGTGGGAAGCCATTTGTAATAGTATTCTCTGCCTTTTTGAAATACATCAAACAAAGATAGATGTAACTTTATGTTATAGTTTGTATTTAAATATATAATTTATAGAATATATACTATAAAATGTACAGTATATATTATGATATATAAGTGAATAACATATTTAATAATATATATTATAAAATATAATTTAATAACTATATAATATATTGTATAGTTATATACAAATAAAAAGTATATATCAACATAAACTATAATATAAAGATATATATCTTAATATATATATTTGACTATTTCAGAAAGACAGAGCATACTACTCAATTTCTACATATTTTCATTTTAGACTTTTTTTTTTTTTTTTTTTTTTGAGGGCAGTGTCACTGACCCTCATATGTGGGATCCGAACCGGGGATGCTGGCTTCCCAAGCCAGCACTTAACCACCAAGCCACTCAGCCAGCCCCTCTACATATTTTCAACGTAATGGAGCAGCAGCCTTGCGGTGGAATTCAATGTCTAAAACGCTACACAGGTGGTGACTTTTTCCTCTATGCCCAAGGCCAGATTCGCTGCAATAGGTTACCCTGCGCCACGAGCCCTCTCTGAGCCTGAGTTTTCTAAGTCTGGAAAAGGAGAATAGAGATATCTATTTCCCATGACAAATGAGCACGCACAACATTAGCCGTATACCTGGAAGCTCTTTAAGAGCCAGGGGCAGAGAAGACATAACGTTGTTGGCATTTCTGCTTCCTTCGTAGCCCTGCGACACTGACAGCCCCAAATGACTGAGAAGGCCTCACTCTCTGCGCCCACTCACAGGGCAGAGTGGTCAGAGGTGAATCTACGTTTACTCATTTCCAGGATGACCTGCCCCCTTTCAAATTAGGGGCAACACAGGGAACCACACTGTGCCTGTGAAATTCCTGCCTTCCATTTGTGCAGAGTTTTCACAAGTCCCAGCTTTCAACAGTCTTTGGAAATTGTCGTCCATCTATCCTCCAAATAGGGAGAGGCCTTTCCCCACCACCCAGCCGCGGAGAAGGCTGCAAGAATCTACTGAGCACCAACTATGTACCTGGCACTGTGGGAAGCACGGCACAGACACCAGTGAACATCCGCCTCTCCATTGACTAACTTCAAAATCAACTCAGATGACCTGAATGTATATACCTGCTTGTGATTCAAGTGGTGAAGATGACATTTTGTATGATGTGCCGCATTTGCTCAGCATGCGAAGAACCTCAGCTGGGAGGTAGGAGGCCAGAGCTCCTGTCAAAACTGCTGGTAACTGGCTGGGGAGCTCCAGCCAGTCCCTTCCTCCCTCCGCACCATGAGTGGGTGGGCAAGATCACCCCTGCGGTCCCTCTGAGCCCCGACTCTCCATGACTCAGCCCCCAGGCTTTTGCACAGGCTGTTTCCTCAGTTTGGGATGCCTTTCCCCCACATCTTCACCTGGCAAGCTATGACTCTTCCTTCAAAGCCTTTTTCAGTGGTCTCCTTCTTAAAACACTCCCAGATGCAGAACTACCCTCGCTCTCCCACCAGTGAATCATTCAATCCCTGCCTCTTCTGCTCCACATCTGTACTTTGAAAGAAAGTCTGCTTGATTT
The DNA here is from genome assembly GCA_033961575.1 of Aselliscus stoliczkanus. Classification (NCBI taxonomy): domain Eukaryota; kingdom Metazoa; phylum Chordata; class Mammalia; order Chiroptera; family Hipposideridae; genus Aselliscus; species Aselliscus stoliczkanus. The sequence goes on from CM066729.1 coordinate 136,229,289, forward strand.
CCTGTGCTGAAATTATTCATTGGCTTAATAACAGAACTACTGTGTAGTATACAGCCTGTAATACAGTAGATGCTTTAGCAATGTTCGATGAATCAATGAATGAAGGCACGAATTAGTCGTTTGTGTTTTCTTATGTCTGATGCAGTATTAGGAGATTGCTATTATGGTCTGGAGAAAGATACATACTTCTTGTTGAAGCATTTTTTTATCAATTTTTTAAGGGCAGGGGCCATTCTTTGCTCAGGCTTTGTCTCACCAAGGCTTGATACCTAGTAAGTGCTAAATAAAAGTCTGTTACATTGAACAGCATTGGGTCCCCTCTCTGCAGCCCTCCACACTGGGTGAACAGCTCTCTCCAGGGGCCTAAATGATTCTGCTAAGACTCTGAACATATTGCCATGAAGGATGTGGGTTAGGGATGTGGTTAGGATAGAAAACATCTACACTGGCTGGGCCAGCCAAGTGGTTCAGGTGATTAAGAGCTTAAGAGTGCGAGCTCTCGGACCGGCCGAGTGGCACATTGGTTAAGAGCTGGTTTGGGATGCCAGCAGCCCCGGTTCGGATCCCACATATGAGGGCAAGTGACACTGCCCTCTACAGCTAACAACAGCTCCACCTGGAGCTGGGCTGTGCGAGCCCCGGCGACGATGTAGGCTGCAACCCCTGCTGCAGTGGGCTGCCACAGGCTACCGTGAGTGGCCGGCAACCAGCGTGAGCAGCTGGCAGCCAGCATGAGCTGCCAATAGCTGCGGTGAGCAACCATCCAGAGGCCGGCAACAGATCTGCCTCATCCGGGAAGAGCACAATGACGATACCAATGTGGGCCAGTGAAGCAACGTCCTCCGCAACTAGACTGAAGAACAAAAAGACAGCAACTTGTCTGTTCCCCTTCCCCGATTCCCCAACGCTGTTCCCCTCCCCCAATTCCCCAATAAAATCGTTAAAAAAAAAAAAGTGCGAGCTCTGAGCAACAGAGCCACCGGTTCGATTCCCAGGTGGGCCAATGATGCTGCGCCTGAGCTGAGCTGCCACTGAGCTGCAAACAGGTAGAGGGATAGTTCAGCTGGTGAGAGCACGTGCTCCTAAAAACAAGATTGCCTGTTCGATGGTGGGCTATGTCTACCCTCAACTAAAACTGAACTTGGTACCTTGAGCTGAGCTGCCGCCAGGATGGCTCAGAGGATAAAGCATGCGCTCTTAACAACAAGGCTGCTGCTTCAACCCCAGCATGGGATGGTGGCTACGCCCACCCACAACTAAGATTGTAACACAGCACCTTGAGCTTAGAGTCCACGAGCTGCTGATGGGCAACCAGATGGCAACTTGTGCCCTCCAGAACTAAGATTGAAGAAAACCACTTGGCTGGCTGGTTCCCCTCCCCAATTCTCCAATTTAAAAAAAAGAAAAAATAAAGAAAATACTTAAACTGGCACCAGTGAGGGAGCTGCAGGCCAGGCTCCGGTGGGCAGGGGCTTGCAAAGAAAACCCTGCTGGCCCCAATAGCATGCCAAGAGGGCCATTGCCACCATGGTTTATGGACCCAGGCTTAAGTCAAAAGGTCCCCAAGGACAGAATCTCTCCGATCAACATAATAATAGTAACAATGATATGTTTGTGGAACAAAGCGTGGGTGCTGCAGGCTACTGTTAAGAGCTGGGCTCGATCAGCTCAGCCTTCAGCCAGGAGGTTTGCACATTCTAAGGGTGACCCATGAGGAATAACTCCTTCTTCCCTTAGAACCCAATATAGGGTTAAACTGATTTTACTGTCTTTACTCATGTAACCCCTATGGGGTAGGTAGTGTCCCCATTGACAGTAGAGACTCAAACTGAGGTTCAGAGAAGTTAAGTAACCAGCCCAAAGTCACACAGCTAGTAAGTGGCAGAGTTGGGACTTGGAGTCTGCCTTTCTGACCCCCAAATCCATGCTCTTCCATGCTTCTGTAGGGTCGGCAAGCATGTCATTTTTCACTAAATCATTAGCTTCATAATGGTTTCTCACAGAACATGGCTCCCACACGGCTACCTCTGTGGATGGCTCATTAAGTCCTGTGTCCTGTGTTCCCGGTAGAGATAGCCTCCGCAGCCCCAACTAGAAGATGACAAAGGATATCAGCCTGCAGAGATACTCAGGCCTTGGGAACTGAATGAGCTTGATATACATCATCTCACCCAACAGCTGATGGTGACACCCTCAGTGGTCACTATTAGTCACCCATCCACTACAGGCTCTTCTGTTCTTTTTATAACTCCAAGCAACCCAGGCTGCTGGGCCCTAGAGTCGCCTCCCATCTAGGCTCCACAGGCTTCCAAGATATACTTTCTGGCAAGGCCTCCAGATCAATTAGCCAAATCACTGCTGGGAAGCTGGGAGGTTTGTGGGATGGGAACCAGGTCAGAAATCCCTCCCAGGGCCCCTGACTCAGTCACCGGATGGCTACTTAGGGCCAGTGAAGCTGAGCCTTGGGCTAAAGGCCACAGGGAGCCACCGGAAGACAAGGTCACAGAGAGACCAAAGCACACAAAGAACTAAAGTACAGTGTAAAGACCCAAATCCGGAATGAGCTAAAAAAAGGACTCCCGATTGCATGTTGCAAGTTGCAAAACCAGGGTTCCTGAGCTGTGTGCTTCCCTAAGTCCACTCCAGCTGGCCAAGGAAGTGTCCTCCCTCTTGGAAGTCACTGACCTTTACCAAATGTTCAAAATATGTCCGCATACCGCTGCAGCTCTGTGGTCTTGAGAACAGCTGAGAGGAGATGAGCCCTCTCCGGGGGGCAGCCACACCCAGTGACCTAACTGCCTTTCTGATGGGTGAGCAGCAGGGGGAGGCAGGGAGGCAGAGTCTCCATCAGTCCCTCGGGAGAGGCTTTGGAAGAGTCACCAGTGTCAAAGTACAAATGCCTGACAGCCAAACACAAGACACAGATGAGTGTCCAGGGCCATGTGGGTTTATGAGTCAATAGCTGGGGTCCATCCTATGCTGTGGGTTTCAAGAACCCCTTTAGCAGCCTGGGCTCAGATGGGATCCACCTAGAGCTGTCTATCAGCTTTGGGGACTTCTGGGTCCTTCCTCCTCTGGCCGCAGGAGCTGGTGAACGACAGCCAAAGTGGTAGTCAGGCAACTTGTTTCCTTCCTCCCTCTCGCCCCACAGCCTCATTAACTGGAAGGAGAGTGAGGGTCCTTTACTTCCCACTTCTTGGGTGTGGGCATTTGTTACCACATCCGTGGGCTCTTCTTATATCCCCACTATGGCCTCCATCGGTTCTTGTCCCTTCGTCTTTCAGAAAGCCATGTCTCCGTTGGCAACCACCCTTATCACAAAATTGAATTGCTACAAAAGGTCCGAGATCTTACCTACTTGCAGGCTAATCCAGTTTCCTGGCAGAAGATGCGACATTCCCTGTGGCACAACAGGCAGCATGACCTTCATGTCCCTTTGCCCCTCAAGTCCCATGGCGCCAAGCTGAAGACAGGCCTGGGTGAGATGCTGTGCCCACTGTGGGTTTGTATCACAGCTGAGGAGTCCTGAGTTTAGGAAATGTCAATCTGATAAGGGGGCTGCTAGCAAATCTGCCCCATCATTTCCCTTGGGGGACAACAAACAAATCTGCTCTCTGCTTTGGAGAGAGAAGCAAGATCTTTATCTGCCAGGGCCGTTTGCTGTGCAAAATCCTCAAAAAGATAGTCCAGACCAAAAGCTATAAGGAGACATACAGAGACCCATAGGAATTATCTCCCAACAGCTACTGTGGGAGCCATGCAAGCTGTGAGCTAAACAGGGAGAAACCACCTGGACAAGGATGAGCGGTGAGCCACACCCTTTCCTTCCCTTGGTGAGCCCTGGACTAGAACATCTGGAAGTAGGATCTGGGACAATCTAGGTGAGGGCTGGGCGGGGAAACCAGGTACATGGGTCCAGGAGAGAGAAGGAGGCTGGGAAAGGGGTGGGCACTTCCATAGCCACATCACACTGATAAGGGGGGTCCCCTGGGGTACAGCCCCTGGCTTAGATGAAGCTATGTATAACCCACTAGAACTTACTTCCCTGCTTGATCCAAATTACTTCCAGGACCCTAGCAAAAAAGGAGGCCCCAGAGGAGCCCAAATCTTATCCAGCTGGTAGGAACCCGAGGGCTCCACAAATTTAGCCCAGGGGTTACAGCCTTGGGCTCTGGAATCAGACTGGCCCAAATTCAAGCTCAGTGCTACCGCTAAGCACCAAGGTGACCTAGCATAAGTCACTTCACTTCTCAAGTGCCTCACTTCTCTTCTCTGTAAAACTGAAAGAATAAAGGCACCTACTGTGAGGGATTTTGTAAAGCTTAATCTGATAATCCACGGGAAATGCTAAACTATCAGGAAACAGCAGCACCATGAATGATGACCACTAGTATGCCAACAATTAATCCAGTGGGAACACTGAAGGCAGGAAGTGGAAGTGACTTGGCCAAGGTCGCACCGCAGGACAACATAAACTCTGATATTCCAACCCAGGTTCCACAGTGTCCTGTCCAGGGTACCCACACCAATTTGGGGGAGTCTATCAACCAACTCCAAGTCCTTCTTTCATCATCTCTACAACCTCAGCAGCCTAGTACCCCAACCTCTCAATGTGGGCATTAGATACCTTAGCAGGGGGAGTCCACGCACTGCCGCTGGGCTGTCCCTGTAAGACGGAGGACCCAGAAGGCCTTAAGGAGAGTAAGTAATGCTGGCTTGCCACTTGGCAGCTCTGTGGCTTAGGGAACATTTTGTAACCCCCCTGAGCCTTGGCTTCCCCATCTGTAAAAGAGGAAAACCACAGAGCTGGTTTATCGTACTGTGACGAGGGTCACTGTATACAAAGTACTTAGCAGAGTGCCTGGCACATTGTAAGGAATGTGCAAATGTCAGCTGTTATTCTGATTGAATGTAGCATTATTGCTCTAAATGAGGATTACAAAATACTCAAGCAGCCAGGTCTAGGGGCTTTGGTAGATTCTGTGCTCTGTAAATGAGAAATTGCGAAGTAACCAAATGAGATCCTGGGTAACTAGAAGAGCCCTTTGTAAACTGTACGAAGCTGTTCAGGTGAGCGGTGATGCTGACCGTGACTGAATGGCCACACAAATGCGCTTCTGTAAGAATGACCCGGAAGCAGGGCACGTAAATGGAGCTGCAACAGAGTAAGGACATGGTAACCACAGGCTGGGCTCAGCTTTCACCAGAGTGAGAATAGGGTGACTGTGACCACCATGCCAGGAGCCACCTGTCATAGGTCCTCACTGGGTCCCTTTATAGGTATTCACAGCGACTCTGTGATTTGCTGAGCAGCTGGATATTAATTTTCCTGCTTATAGATGTGGAAACAGAAGCGGAGGCACAGGCCCATGGTCACAGAGCCAGAACTGGAGCTCATTCAGCAGAGCACCCCAGATCCCAGAGATGTAGGGGCCACGGTGGGGCCAGAGCCAGATGGCTCTGCAACATCGAAAGGATCTCTGTCCTACTTCCCCCAGACCAGATTAAGCGTTGGTTGGGTGCATGACTGGAGTGACCAACTTGTCCTGGTCTGGTGACCAACTTTTCCAGTTTTAGCATTAAAATTCCCTGTCCTTGGCAAACCAGGATAACTGGTCATACACCCTGACCAAGACACACTGACTTCAGAATGGGGCTTATTTCCTTCCAGAGAGCCCCGGGGTACCCTCAGCTGAGCCAGTGTCAGCTCCTGCTCTGCACTTACACTAGCCCCACTGTTGCCAGGAAGATCTGCCATGCAGGAGGTAGCGGTGCTAGAAAGGGGGCTGCATATGGCTGAGTCCGCAGTGGTGTGTGGAGAGGTCGAGAAGCAGGAAGGAGGTGAGATGGTGTAGAAAACTCCCTCTCATACTCCCTTCTCACACTCAGCTCCACGTGAGCTAATGCCCCATCTCTGCAACTCTGTGGCCACACACATGCCCCTCCCGGGCATCCTCCTCCTGCTGCTGCCCCTGTCCACCATGGTCCCCAGCCATGCAGCCATGCAGCCGTGCAGCCGTGCTCCCAGTGCCAGCGCACTGCCGGTGGTGTCTAGCTCGTAGACAGCAGGGGAGGGCATATATGTAACCAGCCTCCTGCACTTGGGCTGTTTCCCAGTGGATACACACCGCTTCCTGTGGCCTGATGGCACCTGCAGCCTCTGCCACCATGCCCTGCAGCAGGGCGCCCCGCCTCCAGCTCCTGCCCCTGGTGCTCATTGACTGGCTAGCCCAGTGCTCTGGCTGCCAACATTACCCCATCCCTAACCCTTCTTCACAAAATAACCACTGTTCTGACCTCTGCCACGATAGATCAGTTTTGCCTATTTTGAACTTCATATACATAGAATCATGTAGTTTATATTTTCTTATGTCTGGATTTCTTCACTCAACATTTTACATGTGAGATTCCTGCATAATGTTTCTTATATCAGTTGTTCACCATTTTTTGTTGCTGTGTAGAATTCCATTGCATGAATATGCTACCATGTATTCACCCATCCTATTGTTAATGAACGTTTGGGTAGTACTCCTCAAGGGGGAGAATGGTCAGGGATTTCTTGGCCAAGATTCATGACTCTAGGGCTCCCTCTTCTGTTGTACTAATAAACGTCTTCAAGCGTGGCTTCGGAGGCGTTTGAGATGTGCTGCTTCTGTGACCCTCCCCAACATTTAGCTGGCTTTTCTCTTGGCTCCTCACTGTCCTGTTCAGTTTGGATTCTACTCCAAGCCATTTCTCCTCAGTGTGGGGCTTTGTCCTAGCAGGATATTTGGCTGATGAATTTCAACATTTCATGGTGAGATTTCATGTGCTATTGGGAGCATTAATTTGCATCATAATTTCTCAAGATGCCTGGCAGATAGTGAATGGTAAATATGGGATATTTATAATAATTATAATTATGAATAACTATCCGTTTGTACCCTGCATACTAGTCCTACCCATAAACACAAGCTCTTTCCCTGATGTAGGTCTCTCTTTCTTGCCTCAACGTCTTTGCTCCTGCGATTCCTCTCCCTGAAAACCTCTGCACAAACTCTACCACCTGCCAGTCCTTCAAGGGCCTCCTATTCTGGCAACATCAGTGGGTGAACCAAACCCAAAACCACCACCCTGGACTACTGTGTCTCCTCATTTCTAAGCTACACATCCCAAACTTCCTTTAAGATTTTATGCCAATAGCTGGTGGACAGTAGACAGGCAAACAGGCCAGAGCACTGTGAGGAGACAGAAGGAGAAAGGAACACCAGACAGGAGGAAGTCCATGGTTTTTTTTCCAAGGAATAACATGGAAAAACGTGTGGACACAAGAACTCAGACTCAAGGGAGAACTGGAAGAAGGGATTTCTGAATGGGTCTAGGAGATTAGCATGCTTCATTTCCAGAATGTTTCTGCAATGATTCAGGACACGTAAGGATACAGACTATGTTATATCTGTCATCTTGAGGGCAGAGTAGAGGGCTATAGTGATTTCAGAGGGATGGGGGACTTGGGGGGAGAAGAGGAAGCCAAGCAAAAGAAGACATGTGAAAAAAGGCTCTACTAAAAATAAAACACCTGCTCTCTCTTGGGTTCATTCGAAAATGCCTCTTCAAGAGATCCAAGATGGCAAAGTAGATAAACACTGTGCCTGTGTTCTTCTATGAACACATTAAAATTACAACTCAATCACAGAACAATCAGCCTGGAGAACCACCTGAAGTCTAGCTGAACAGAAGTCCTATAACTAAAAATATAAAGAAGCCACGATGAGACTGGTAGGAGGAGTAGAGACATGGAACACACCCCAAACCTCCCTGTGGTGGTTGAGAATCAGAAGGGATATATCTTAGCTGCAGAGGTTCCCCCCAGAGGAACAAGGGACCCAGCCCCCCACACCAGGCTACACAGCCTGTAGTATTGCTGTCCCCACAAGAATGCTGCCCCCACAACATCTGGCTATGAAAAACAGTGGAGATTCTGACAATCTGGGTGAGATGGAAGGCTGCAGGAAACCCAGCTGCCTTCTTAAACAGCCTGTATACAGACTTTCTCACAGGCACTCACCTTGGGCTCCAAAGGAGTGACAGTGACTTGGGGGGCCTCGGAGACATACGGGGGAAAGACTGAGGTGTGTGGCTTCAGGAGGAGAAGTGGAGAACAGTCAGCATTTTCCTAGAGAGGAGTCCTCCTCCTGTGCAGCCAGGTGCCATTTTTTCTATGTTGAGCCCACCCCCACCAGCAAAATCTGAATCTGACTGGCCTGGTGAGCTCCACTGCTCCACTCTGCTGACTCAGCTGGGACCCTGCCCCAATCAACTCTCACACCTAGAGGCACTTTCTCTGTGAGCAGTCAGTACCACCCAAATTGCGCTCTTTCTTGGAAAACAATTGGAGTCCATGGGCCCCAGGTGGGCAGCAACCAGCCTTGGTGTACTCTGCAACTTTTGCTGAGTAGCTCCAGGCTCAGCACTGGCACCAAACCAGGACCTACATTAACTTAGTGACCCGAACTCTTCCCACTCTAGTGACTCCCTGAAACCCCGCCTCACCCAACTCTAGTACCACACAAGGCTTTATCAGTGGCTGAACCTTAAGGGATCTGGCAGGTGGCAGTAGGCCTCTGGGTATCCTGACTTTTTGTAGAGTTACCCCAGGCCTGGTACTGGTGGAGCTGTCCTCAGTTTGCAGCATGGCCTGTCTCACACACCTCCAGGTTTAGCACAGGCAGCAAACAACTGTGGATCATTTTGTAGCTTCTACCAGGTAGCTGCCAGCCAGTTACAGGCAGTAGTTGACCTAGGCTTGCATGGGAGCCTCTTGCAAGAGTCCCCAGAACCAATATACTTGGAGGTTAGCTTCAGACCATAGCAGAGCACCACCCAATTAGCCCCACAAGTGGCACACAAAAAGGGTGGTCTCAACAGGCACCAGAACCCACTGGGGTGAATCTCATTCAGTGGGGTAAGCCTCCCACATAGCAGTCCATAAGCTGTGGACATGGCCAAACCCCAAAGCCAGTCAACCTGAGGGTCAATCCCACTCACTGATAAGCCACACCAATCAAGCCTCAACTACAACAGGAGGGCACATGCAACCCACACAAGGGACACTCCTGGAGTACCCAGAGCAGGTGACCAGGGAGACTGTCCCACTGGCCCCACAGGACACCTACTACATAAGGCCACTCTGCCAAGACTGGAAGACATAGCAGATCTACCCAATACATAGAAACAAACACAGAGAGTCAGCCGAAATGATGAAACAACGAAATGTGTCCCAAATGAAAGAACAGGAGGAAAATCCAGAAAAAGAATTAAACGAAATGGAGGCAAGCAACCTACCAGAGACAGAATTCAAAACAATGGCTATAAGGATACTCAAGACTTTTAGTGAGAACTTCAACAAAGAGATTGCAAGCATAAAAAAGAACATAGAAACCATGAAAAAGAACCAGTCAAAAGTGAAGAATGCAATAACTGAAATGTAGAATGCACTAGATGGACTCACCAGCAGACTAGATCAAGCAGAGAATTGAATCAGCGATTCAGAAGACAAGGTAGCAGAAAACACCCAATTGGAACAGCAAAAAGAAAAAAATAATCCAAAAAAATGAGGGCAGTTTAAGAGACCTCTGGGACAACATCAGCATAACCACATTCGCATCATAGGGGTGCCAGAAAAAGAAGAGAGAAAGCAAGGGATTGAGACCCTGTTTGAAGAAATATTGACTGAAAACCTTCCTAACCTGATGAAGGAAATAGACATACAAGTTCAGGAAGAACAGAGAGTCCCAAACAGGATGAACCCAAACAGGCCCACACCTCTAGACACATTACAATTAAAACGTCAAAGGTTAGGCCAGTCGAGTGGCGCGGTGGTTAAGCGCTGGCTTGGGAAGCCAGCGGCCCCAGTTCAGTCCCACATATGAGGGCCAGTGACACTGCCCTCAAAAAAACAAACAAACAAAAAACCCCAAACAAATAAAATGACAAAGGTTAAAGACAAAGAGAGAACCCTAAAAGCAGCAAGAGAAAGGCAACTAGTAACTTACAAGGGAGCTCCCATAAGATGGTTGGCTGATTTCTCAACAGAAACTTTGTAGGCCAGAAGCGATTGGCATGAAATATTCAAAGTGATGATATTCCAAGACTACTCTCCCCAGCAAGATTATTATTTAAAATTGAAGGACAGATAAAGAGCCTCCCAGATAAGAAAAAGCTAAAGGAGTTCAATGCCAACAAACCAGTATTAGAAGGAATGTTAGAGGGACTTCTTTAAGATGGAAAACAACAACAACAACAATTGCTTTCTATCAACCAACAATTGCTTTCAACGTAAGTGAATTAAGTGCTCCACCATAGGGTAGCTGAATGATTAAGAAAACAAAATTCTTACATATGCTGCCTACAAGAGACTCACTTCAGATTGAAGGACACACAGACAGAAAGTAAAGGGATGGAAAAAGATATTTCATGAAAATGGAAATAAAAAAACAAACAAAAAAAAAACCCCTGGGGTAGCAATACTTACACCAGGCAAAACAGACATTAAAACAAAGGCTATAACAAGAGACAATGATAGACCCAGTAATCCCAGTTCAGGGTATTTACCTGAAGAAACCCAAACTCTACTTCGAGAAGACATGTGCATCCATATGTTCACTGCAGCATTGTTTACAATGGCCAAGATGTGGAGGCAGCCTGGGTGTCCGTCAATGGAAGAATGGATATAGAGGAGGTGGGATATGTATACAAGGGAAATCTGTTCGGCCATGGAAGAGAATTGGTTCTTGCCATCTGTGTTGGCATGGATGGACCTGGAGGGTGTTGTGCTGAGTGGAGTATATTAGACAGAGAAAGACAGATGCAATACTATTTCACTTATATTGGAATCTAAGAACAAAATTAACAAACAAAACAGAAATAAACTCAGATACAGAAAACATTTTGATGGTTGCCAGATGGGAGGGGGTTTGGAGGTGTGGATGAAAGAAGGAGAAGGGATTAAGAAGTACAAATTGGTTGTTACAAAGTAGTTATTGGGATGTAGGGTATAGTATAACAGATATATAGTCAATAATATTGTAGTTATGTATGACATCAGATCGATATTAGATTTGCTGGGGTGATAGATGGGAGCATGTTGGGGGGCAAGGTGAAAAAGGTAAAGGGGTTAAAAAGTACAAATTGGTAGTTACAAAATAGTCATGGGGATGTAAATTAAAGCAGAGGGAATATAGTCAGTGATATGATAATAACTATATATAGTGCTGGGTGGGTACTAGACTAGTCAGGGAGTTCACTTCCTAAATTATATAAAAGTCTAACCACTAAGCTGTACACCTGAAATTAATATAAAATAATATTGAGTGTCAACTGTAATTGATAAATTTAAAAGGGGGGGGGAGAAGAAGGGGAGTAAGAGGTCCAAATTTCCAGGTATAAAACAAATAAGTCATGGGGATGTAATGTACAGCATAGGGAATATGGTCAATAATACTGTGATAGCGTGGTGCAGTGTCAGATGGTTGCTGGACTTAGCATGGTGGTCACTTCTTTAGGTATGTAAATATTGAATGACTATAGTGTACATCTGAAACTAATATAATGTTGTATGTTATCCATAATTTTAATCTTCTTTAAAAAATAATAATAACAAAATAAAATGCCTCTTGAAAAAAAAGATTTTATACCAATAACCTAACTTTTATTTAGATCTTTTACTCTTTGTCACACCCTTTACATACATTATTTCATTTAATTTCCACAGCAATACTCTGAATTATAAGCGTAGTTGGGTAGATACAGTTATTGGACCTATTTTACAGATGAGAACACGGAGCCTCAAAGAGATGAGACACTTACCCAAGGTTGATTGTTAGTTGTGATAGAGCTGGGATTTTGACCAGGCAGTTTGCCTCCCAAGACTGTAAGATCTCTACATTGTAGTCCTTTTAAGGATAGAATCCTGTCTCGTGTACTTTTGTAACTCTCTCGACAATCACCAGTACCTAGCAGCACCTGCCACATGGTAGGTGTTCAGTCAAAGACTTCATCAGTGAGTTAATATACAAAATGGGTGAACGTGCACAGTGCATTGTGCTGGTCAAATGCATGGGGCTTTGGGTTTTTGGAAGAAACTTCTCTAGCTGAAAGGCAGATGGGAAAGTCTCAGACACTGCTCAATTTCTTCCAAAGGGTCATTAGTCAGACTCTTACTCAGAACTTTTTTTTTCCACTCAGGTTTGAGCTCAGTGAAACATTTCTTATGTTTTCACAAGCCCTTGACCACTAGTAACCAATCACAAAACTCCCAGACATGACCAAGCAGGGCCTTTGGGGCATTCATAAAACCAACACCAATTTTTTAAACTCTATGATCCAAGGCCACCTCTTTCACAGAGAAACCCCAGGCCTACTGTTCTTTACAGAAACATCAGAGAATTGGGAGCTCTCTGATTAGTTAGAAATCCAATTCTTCCAGACATTGGAATTCCACCTGGATGTGGCTCCACTAGGCAGCTGTATGTGAGCTGACCTCTTGAGAAAACACTGGCCTCAAGCCAGAAAACCTGGATTTGGTCCCTGCTCTGCCACTTGACTGTATTATGTTGGGCAAGTACTTCTGCCTGGATCTCAGTTTTTTCATTAAAAAAATAATTAGGGATAACAACATTCTGCTTATGTCACAACATTGTTAGGCATAAATGAAATAATGTAAATGGAGGTCTTTGTAAACTTTAAAGTCTTTGCTATACAAAATCAGGAAAGTGAGGCATGGAAGCTAGTTGGGAAGGTTGTGCTGCCATTTTTCAAGAGCCATGATGGGACCATGGAAGCAGATGAGTGAGCTATGAAGATAGACCAGTGAAAGTGAAGAATGGAGCAGAGAAAGAAGAGCAGATGAAAGTCTATGAAATCTGAAAGAAAAATACAGGACAGGAGGGAGTGAGGACCCTGATGACTTTCTAGTTCGTATAAGTACAAGCATTCTGGGAGATTCCCACAGTAAGCTATCCTTATAGCAAACCTCATTATTCAACAACAACAACAAAAGCAAGAGGTTCTACTACTACTGCTCATTTTTATGACATGCACATTAGCAATCTAGATTCCTATTTTATTAATCGATAGAGATTAATGGGTGTGTGGGGGTGGGTGAGCCTCAAATCAAGGGTGTTACAAATGCTCTCTCAGTGCTACTTATTGGGTCAATCTCATAAAAATGTTGTCAAATTTATACTACTTGGATTTGTAACCACCATAAACCTGTTCATAGCCATCATTCACCATGGGCTTAGATCTCTTTGTTAAAACTGGAAAAAAAAATCCCCTTCATGTTGTACTGTGTGAATTAACTGGTGGTTGCTATACTTATTATCAGTCTTTTGAATCTTTTGGAATAAAGTAGAAGGAATAAGATAGAGTCATCTGGCACATGGTAGGCAATCAATAAATATTTATTTCATTCAATAGTTATTGAATGAGTATTTATTGAAAGAATGTTTATGAGTTCAAATATTACAGGATAATTATCCTTAAAATCTCCCCTGCTTCAAAATATCTAGAAAGCTTGGATTAAGTATAATAATATGTATCAGGAAGCATAGATGAAATTGAAAATAAGTAAGAGAAATACCAAGGAGTCAAAACCAAAGAAGTAAGAACTAGGGAGAAAAAGCAGACTAGCTAGGCATGGATGCCCTGAGGGCATATGCCTCAAGAAAACCAGAGTCCAAGTTATAATGACCACAGGAGTAAAAGGCAATGATATCTTGGAGTAAGGGTTGGGGGTTGGGGAATTGAAGCTGAGATCATCCCACATAAATCCTAAATAAATTCTCAAAGGACTAATAATGTCAGTTAAAGGATAGACTAGAAAAAGGACCTATTTACTGGGAAAGGGAGTCAAGAAAGACACTTGTTTGTCTCAGTCTCAAATCTGAATGGAAAGACAGAGTGTCTCCTAAAACATCATAACCACAGACCTACCTTCCCTATATTTGAGGTTCAAATTTATACTACTTGTAGGGATCAGAATATTCCAAGCCAAAAAAATAAACATAAATAGATGGGTGGGTAAAACTGGGAGATGCCTCACAAAAACAAATGCAAACCTGCTTCAGAGAAGTATTTTCAGTTGATAAAACAAGATAAAGAATTAGATGTATCAAAAGTTTCGAATATTGGCATCACAAAATGTAAAATTTTAAATAACTATGTTTGAATGGTTTTTTTTTTAACTTTAAAGGAATAGAAAACATAATCATGAAATATGGAACAGAATGAAAGAGAGTACAGTAAAACCTTGGATTGTGAGTAATGTGGTTTGCAAGTGTTCCGCAAGATGAGCAAACATTTCTAATATATTTTAACGTGGTAAACGAGCGCTGTCTTGCATTACAAGTAATTTGTTTCCAGAATGAATTATGCTCACGACCCAAGGTATTACTGTATATAAATAAAAATATAAATCATTGGGCCGGCTGAGTGGCGCGTTGGTTAAGAGCTGGTTTTGGGATGCCAGTGGCCCCAGTTCAGATCCCACATATGAGGGCCAGTGACACTGCCCTCTACAGCTAACAACAGCTCCACCTGGAGCTGGGCTGTGCAAGCCCCGGCGATGGTGTAGGCTGCAGCCCCTGCTGCAGTGAGCTGCCATAGGCTACAGTGAGTGGCCAGCAGCCAGCATGAGTGGCTGGCAGCCAGCATGAGCTGCCAATAGCCACGATGAGTGACCATCCAGAGGCTGGCGACCGATCTGCCTCATCCGCAATGACGATACTAACATGGGCCAGTGAAGCAACATCTTCTGCAACTAGACTGAAGAACAAAAAGACAGCAACTTGTCTGTTCCCCTCTCCTGATTCCCCAATAAAAAATCTTTAAAAAAATAAAATAAAATAAATCATTAAAATTAAAAATTAAATGAACAAAAATCTGAAAGACCGCACACTCTGTAGATGACTGAGGGAAATAAACCCATTCATGCATTGCTGGTAAGGTGGAATCTAATGCCAACCCTATGGATGGCATATACATACACACACACGCACACACACACAGATGTATGTATACACACATACTAGGGCAGACAATTAAGTTCACAAACTCATCCTAGAAAAAGTGCTACATACCTTATTGTTGAATATCACTATGGTCACCTTCGAAGTACTCTCCCTTGGGAAGCTATGCACTGACACCAGCACCTAGTCCAACCTTCAAAGAAATTTTGAAACTCTTTTTCTAGAATGGCCATCAGAGCTATCCTCATATTACCCCTGATATCCTGAATGTCATCCAAATGCCTTCCTTTCAATATTTCCTTTATCTTCGGGTAAAGAAAGAAGCCATTGAGGGTCAGATCAGGTGAGGAGGGAGGGTATTCCAATAGTTATTTGTTTACTGGCTAAAAACTCCCTCACAGACAGATAGTGCTGTGTGAGCTGGTGCATTGTTGTGATACAAGAGCCATGAATTTTGGCGAAAAGTTCAGGTCATGTAACTTTCACGCAGCCTTTTCAGCACTTCCAAATAGTAAACTTGGTTAACTGTTTGTCCAGTTGGTATAAATTCATAATGAATAACCCCTCTGATATCAAAAAAGTTTAGCAACATCGTTGCAACAAGTTCACAAACTTAATTGCCTGACCTGCACATCACACACACACACGCACACACACACACACACACGTGTGTAATTTATAACAAAAGTGAACATGCATAAGGTTCTGATCCAGAAAATGAGCTATGTACAAGATTATTCAATTGCAAAATTGTTTGTGAGAGCAAAAGAATATAAATAACTCGAATGTCCATCAATAAAGGGGAGACAAAAAAGTAGAAAATAAGATAAAGAGTATAACAGACATGGAGTAGAGAGTGAAAAGGCCTATTATAGTTCTAATTGGCATTCCAAAAGGCAAAAATTGAGAGAATGAGGGAGACAGAATATATGAAGGGAAAATGGCCAAGATATTTTCTAGAATGATGAAAGATGTGAATCCTCAGACTCAGAAAGAATAAATCCCCAACAGGATAAATTAAAAGAAATCCATATCTAGATACATTGCTTATAGTAAAGCTTCAGAAAATCAAAAATGAAATGATCTTAAAAAACAGTGCCTCCTCACAAAAGAAGACAAATTCTTTATAAAAGAATGACAAACAATAGCAACAATAGAAGCTAGAAACAGTAAACTAACTTCAAAGTTACTTTAAGAGGTGTCAACCAGCAATAACTCCAAAGTGTCAGCCTGCTAAAATCGTGACTCAGCGCCCTGGGCTATGGCTGAGTCGCACCATGAGCCAGTACCTTTTGGCACGCTGACCCCAGGGAAGCGGTGGCTGGTTGCCGGAACCCTGGACTGCCCGGCCCGCGGCATAACTTGGGCCATGGCAGTGCTGGGGTAACTGGCGCACCACCATAGCTGCACTGCCGACCTTGCCCTGGCTTCACTGGGGTGTGCCCAGCTGGCCCTGCTCTGGCTGAGGCAGCTCATGAATGCCAATGGGCACAGCATGGCCAGGCTGGCTGCTCGGGCTCACTGCTGAGGAGCTCCACCTGGTGCGTGATGAACTGGACAAGGCCCTGGGCAAAGTGGCTCTGAAGCTGGGGGAAGCGCCAGGAACCGCAATAGAGTCCACTCCGGTATTATCTGCCTCACTCCAATGCAATGCCGCAACTGCGGGTGGGCATAGGACACCCTTCACTCCCCGGGCCAGTGCCTCCGCACCCGCTGGGATGCTTCTCCGCGGGGCAGGAGCTGCTCACCGTTGCTGGTGAGCAAAGCCAGGGGTCCTGGTCGGGCTCCTGACACCAGTGGATGCGGCTGCCTGCCTGACTGCCATACCCACACACCCAGCCACATCCACAGAGGTGCCACGCCAACTTCTGCTATTCACTTTTTATATAACTGTTCTCTGGGCTGCTCCAGGCCTCCTGCAGATTAAAAGGGAGAGTGTAGCTGGATAGTTGGATGGGTCCATTTCTGGGATAGGGGGTTGGTCTTCTCTCCGTGTCTACTTGGAAAGTAGGGAAACTTCAAGAAGACTAAACTTTTTGAACCTTAAAAAAAGTGACGGGGAGAGGGCCGGCGGAGTGGTGAGGTGGTTAAACGCTGGCTTGGGAAGCCAGCGGCCCCCGGTTTGGTCCCACATATGAGGGCCAGGGACACTGCCCTCAAAAAAAAAGAAAAGGGGTGAGAGTGAAATAAAAACGTTTCAGACAAACAGAAACTTTGAGAGCACTTCTAATGGGTGTACTTCAAGAAAAAGGAAAACTATCCCCCTAAGGCAACTCAGAAATGAAGGAATAATGAGCAAAGAAATTGGAAACCACAAAGGTAACTATAAATGAACGTTGACTGTATTAAGTAATAATGCCAATGACTAATGTAATAGAGGAAAAGTAAGAAGTAAAATACTGGACAAAAATAACCCTAAGCATATGAAAAGGTGATGTCAGTTAACAGCATTCTCAATATCCCTAGAAAGGAGAACAATAGTAAACAACTTTAGATCTTGCTAAGAATGCATTTTAGTATTTTTATGGGTAATCACTAAAGAATCAGAAAGATTTTAAGATCAAAACCATTAGAGAGAAAAAAAGTTTAATTTTTAAAAAGTTCAGTCAATCTACACAGACAACAGTATGGTGGTATCAGAGGGAAGGAGGGTAAGAGTGGGATGAAGAGGGTAAAGGGAGTCAAATACATTGTCACAGAAGGAGACTAGATTCTGGGTGTTGAGCACACAATGTATTATAGAATTGTACACTTGAAACTTACATTAGTAACCAATGTCATACCCAATAAATTTCAAGAAAAAAACAAGGATAAAAAAAAATTCAGGGCCGGACGAGTGGCACGGTGGTTAAGCGCTGGCTTGGGAAGCCAGCAGCCCTGGTTCGGTCCCACATATGAGGGCCAGTGACACTGCCCTCAAAAAACAAACAAAAAAAAAATTCAGTCAATCTAAAAGAAGGTAGGAAAGGATGGGGAAAGGGGAAGCATAGAAAAAGCAGGGAAATGAAAAGTCATAACACATGATGATAGAAATAAACTCTAATAGAGCAATAATCACAATAAATGTGAATAGGCAATGGTTACATAGATAGTTAGATTGGATGACAAAACAGAAGCTAACTAATTATGTTTAACAGAGGCTCACCTAAAACATAAAAACACAGAGAGTTTGAAAATAAGATAGAAGATCTCCAAGGTAAGCACTAATCAAAAGAAAGCCGGTACACTCAAAAATGATAAAGATAGTAAATTTTATGTTATGTGTATTTTACCACAATTAATAATAATAATAATAACAATAATAATGACAAAGTTGGGGTAGCTCTATTAATAGGAGGCAAAACTGCATTATTTTGGATGAAAAGGGTTACTACATAAAGGGTTCAATTCACTGGGAAGACAAAACAATATTAAACTTGTTTAATAAAACAGTTTCAAAATATAAAGCAAAAGTTTACAGGACTCTAGCTGCAGGAAGAAATCTTTAGATCTTGAATAATCTATCTTCACAATGGGAGATTTTAACATGATTCTCTCAGTAATTAATATATTAAAAGATCATAGATTTGACCATAGAACAATACACCCAAAATTTAGCAAATTAGGTATTCTTCCCAAGTACACAGGAACATTTTCAAAATGAACATTTAGTAAACCATAGAGAAAATTTCAACATACATCAAAGAACGATTGTCATATAGACATGTTCTGAACACAATGCAGCTACGATAGAAATCAATAACCAACAGATAGTATTTAAAACTTCATTTTCTGGAATGTGTAAAAAAAAAGAATACTTAAAAACATAACTCACAGGTTAAAGAAAAATCATAAGGAAAATTAGAAAATCTAAGAAACTAAGCAATAATGAAAGTACTTCATAGCGAAACTTTAGAGACTCAGTTTAAAATATTCTTAGACAAATGTAGAGCCTTAAATATTTACATTAAAAAGGAAGAAGGACTGATCCAGCAATTCTACTTCTGAGTATTTACTGAAAGAAAATAAAAACACTAACTCGAAAAGATATATGCACCCCCATGTTCACTGCAGCATTACTTTTAACAGTCAAGATATGGAAAAAACCCAAGTGTCCACCAATGGATGATTACATACAGGAAATGTGAACACACACACACACACACACACATACACACACACACACAGGGATATTATTCAGCCATAAAAAGGAAATTTTGCTATTTGTGACAACATAGATGGATTATGCTAAGTGAAATAAGTCAGACAGAGAAAGACAAATACTGTATAATTTCTCTTATATGTGGAATCTTAAAACAAACAGAAGAAAAAAAACAAGCTCATAGATACAGAGAACAGATTGCTGGTTGCCAGAGGTGGGGATTGTGGGATGGGTGAAATGCGTCAAGAAATTCAAAAGGTACAATTATAAATCAATTTTTTTAAAAAGAAAAATGACAAAATTAATTGAGCTAAGGATTCAACTCAAGAAGTTAGAAAAAGAACAATGAAAGAAACCCAAAGAATACAAATAAAAAGAAGGAAATGAAAAGATAAGAATGAAATTTTAAAAATGGAAAATAATGATACCATAAAGAGGATCAATAAAGCCAGAGCATGTTTCTTGAGAAAATTAATAAAATATACAAATATTTTTAGCAAAACTGATCTGAAAAAAGAGAAAAGTGTAATTTAAAATTCTTTAATTAAAAAGGGGATATCACTACCGATTCAGAAAGATTATTTTTATTTTTATTTTTTTTTTTTTATTTTTTTTTTTTTATTTTTTTTAAGATTTTTTATTGGGGAATTGGTGGAGGGGAACAGCGTTGGGGAATCGGGGAAGGGGAACAGACAAGTTGCCGTCTTCGTGTTCTTCAGTTTTAGTTGCGGAGGATGTTGCTTCACTGTTGGTATCGTCATTGCGCTCTTCCGGGATGAGGCAGATCGGTCGCTGGCCTCTGGATGTCGCTCATCGCGGCTATTGGCAGCTCACGCTTGGCTGCCAGCCGCTCACGCTGGCTGCGGGCCACTCACTGCAGCCTATGGCAGCCCACTGCAGCAGGGGCTGCAGCCCACACCATCACCGGGGCTCGCACAGCCCAGCTCCAGGTGGAGCTGTTGTTAGCTGTAGAGGGCAGTGTCACTGGCCCTCATGTGGGATCCGAACCGGGGCCGCTGGCATCCGAAAACCAGCGCTTAACCAATGCGCCACTCGGCCGGCCCCAGAAAGATTATTTTTAAAAAAGAAAAAGAGAGACTGTTGTAAATAACTTCATGCCCACACATGTGAAATCGTAGGCAAACTGGAAGACTCCCTAAAAAAATGTAACTTGCCAAAAACTGATACCAGAAAACCTGAACAGAGCTATAACATGGACTCAGTAGTTAAAAATCTATCCAACTATGAAAACTGAGTTCCAACTTTCTACAAACTGCCACTAAATAGAAAAAGAGGGAAAATTCTTCAGCTCATTTCATGAGACTAAATGTGAAAAGTCAAGCATAACTCTGGGTAACACATCTGAGGGGTGAAGAAGAACCCCAGAGATGCACAAATCTGTAAAGAATGGGGAGCAAGGAATGATCACAGGATCACGGGAACAATGCCTATGACTGCATTTTGGCTCAATAAAATATACACAATAATTACAATATAAACAGTTGTTTTGTTAAAGGACCTCTTTGATTACAGTGCCTGTCTATAGTTTATGTAGTAGGTTTACAGTGTATAAGGGGATGCAATCAGGATCTTTCTCATGCATTCTACATAAGGCATCCATGGAGCTTTCCTGTCAAAAGTAAATATTTTATAACCTTAAATATATGTGTATATATATATATATATATATATATATATAAATATATATGTGTATATATGTGTATATATATATAAATATATACATATATATAGATTAATTACTCACATACAAAAGAATTAAGTTATACCCCTTTCCATACACAAAAATAAACTTCAAGTGGATCATAGACCTAAATATAAGAGCTAAAACTATAATACTCTGAGAAGAAATTATAGAAGTAACTCTTCATGACCTCATGTTAGGTAAGCCTTATTAGATATGATATTGAAAGTAAAAACAATAAAAGAAAAAAATAGATAAAATTGGACTTCTTCAAAATTAAAAACTTCTATGCCTCAAAGGATACCACCAAGAGAAAAAAAGGCAACTCACCAGAGAGGAGAAAATATTTGCAATCACATATATCTGATAAGGTTCTAGAATCCAAAATACATAAAGAACTATTATAAATCAACAATAAAAAAACAAATAACACAATTCAAAAATAAGCAAAGGACTTGAATATGTAGACATTTCTCCAAAGAAAATACACAAATGACCAATGTATACATGAAAAGATGCTCAACATCATTAGCCATTGGGGAAATCCAAATCAAAACCATAATGAGATAGCACTTTACACACACACACACACACACACACACACACACACACACACAAGAATGGCTATAATCAAAATGTCAGATAATATTTAGGATGTGGAGAAACTGGAAGCCTGATACACTGCTAGTGGGAAAGTAACATGGTGCAGCCACATAGGAAAGCGGCTCCTAAAAACATTGCCTAGTAATTCCACCCTTTGGTGGAATTACGTCCACACAAAACTCATACACAGATGTTCGTAGCAGCCTTATTCTTAATAGTCAGAAAGGGAAAACAACTGACATGTACATCAACTGATACATGGATAAACAGAATGTGGTGTATTCATACAGTGGAATATTATTTAACCATGAAAAGAATGAAGTACTGATATATGCTACAATATGGATGAACCTTGAAAATATGTATTCTACGTGGAATAAGCCAGACATAAAACGTCACATCTTATATGAGTAAATTAACATGAAATGTTCAAAATAGGAAAATCCATAGACACAGAGAATAGATGAGTACTGGGGAACATGAGCAGTGGCTGCTAATGCATTTGGGTTTTCTTCGGTGAGTGATGAAAATGTTCTGAAATTGGTTTGTGGCGATGGGTGCATAACTCTGAATATACTAAAAACCACTGAACTGTACACTTTAAATGGATGTATTGTATTTCAACAAAGCTGTTAATAATAAACCATATAGATGGCATCTGGCAATTGAAACTACGTCTCTGAGGAAAAACTGTGCTTCACATACATTTCAAGTGCGAAGTTTCAATGGGAGAGGACGGCTGTCATCAGTTACATAGACCAAAAACAGTACTTGTAAACCTCACTGTCATCACAATTCCTTAAGGACGGCTGCCCACCAGCACCTCCTGGACGCTAGCCACTTCGCACATCGCACAAAACCTGCTAAATGCACTTTACGTCATTAAGAAGCTAAGGATTCTTAGAAATCCTAAAGTCTTCCCTTCGATTTCACGAAAGGTGTTAAAACTCTACTGCCAAGAGCCACACAAGCTCCCAGTAAAGCTGGCATTAGAATCCATTCCGTCGACCTCACCTATCTCTTCTACAGATTTTTTGCAGTTTCCAAGCCCCTTAAAATGGCTTTCGGAGCACAGTCAGAAGAACTAAACTCTCACAGCCTGGGCTTCCGAGTCAGGCCGCGAGCAGGTGCTAGAAGGCGGTCAGGAGGCTGCGATTTCTGGGAGATGGAGGGGGGTGCTGTGGGGAGGAGTTGGGGTCAGTTCTGAGAAGGCAATGTAAGCCCCTCTTCCCGTAAGAGCAGAGGACGCAAGATGGGACATGAACTCAAGAGATGAGCCATCCCATGGTGTCACACATGGTCTGGGGTCTGTGGCTATTTGTTCCTGTCACCTCCACAGTAGGAGGGTAGAGTTGTGAGAACAGTGTCCCACTTAACCAGCTGTCTCCACCTCAGACCAGTGTGACTTTGCCCCCCCAGAGTTTGTCCTGTGAGTCAATCAACACGTGGAAACCTCATCTACCCTGACCTAAAATGAGACAAAGGGTGAAGATCCTGGGTCTCTGAAGACCCAATCTCTCTGCCCAGCGGGGTCCCACAGCTGCCCACCCACTGACCCTGTGGCTGCAAACACAGCCCAGGGCTGGGGAGGAGACTGGGGACCAACGTGACCACTGGTTCTCCTCACAGAGTGGGGAGCAGGAGACCCTGTCCTGGGGCATAAGTTTGGGGTTCAGAGCCTGGGCTGGGCTGGGATATAGGTGTGGGCAGGAGTGGGCACAGAGGTTTGAACAACATTTATTTTTCCCCCCCGCTGCTCAGAGAGGAGGAAATGGCCACAGGTATTAACGCTGGCTGAGGGCCAAGCATTTCACATATAGTAACCCCCCAATCTTCACAACCTATGGGATGTACACGATTGTTATCCTCTTATCATTCTTAGTTGAGGAAACTGAGGCACAGAGAGGCTGAAGAAGCTTGCCGAGCCACACAGCCAGTACACAACCCAGCTGGTCCAAGCCCAGGCAGCCTGGCTCCCAACCCCTTGCAGTGAGCTCTTACTCTGTACTGCCTCTAACATCTCACACATGCGACGCTGTGGGGCATAAATAGGGATATCACCCTGTTGGTGTTCATCAACACCACAGTTGACTCTCGAAGTTCTCAGGCCCCTGCGCGGGCTCCACATGAAGGCTCACTGTGTGCTCCAAGCCCCCACGTCTCAGGCTACTCTGCGTGAAGGATGAGTGGCTGGCCCTCACAGCTTGCTTCCTGAGGGCTGTCAGCAGGGCCGGATGAGGAGGTGAGGACAGGGTGGGTGCTAGGGGAGGAGGGAGGGTGAAGGGGACCTGTGACCACAGTTTGGGGGCAGGGCAGGAAGCAGAAGTGATGTGAACAGTAACCTAGCAATGAGTTGTGTGGTGAGCCTGCCTGGAGGGCTGACATCACCACTTCAGGAGCCTCTCATGGGGAGAGAGGGTGTCTGTACAGGAGCGTCTCAACATAGAACTCCAGGTACGGAGGAAACGGGGGTGGGGGGTTGTCAGAGGGGCTGGGAATTCCTGGGTGGGGACAGAGCGGCATGGGAGTGGGGCTGCTCTTTGGAAGAAGAAACTAACGGAACAGGAAGTGCTACTATGACCCGAAAGACGAGGGACTTGGGTCCCAGACAGTGCTCCATCACTAACTCGCTGGGCAGCCTCATGCTGACTCTGAGCCTCAGTTTCCTTATGTGTAAAATGAAGAAGTTAGAATCCATAGCTCTAAGGCCCCTTCAAATGCTGACGGGGAAAGCCTCTAAGAAACCTGGAAACAGGCTTCCAGAGAGATAACAGAATGAGGGCCGAGATGTAGACTCAGCTCCTTGGATTAAGGATAGGAATTGTGTTGGCCTCCTAAGTGGGATCATCTGAGGGCCTTGGAAGGACTCCCCTTCTCCAATTTACCTACCTGGGGCCTGCCATGTTGCCTGGAGCTCCACCATGCACGCCGCTCCTTTGGGTAGGACACAAAAGGCTCCAGCTAGAATGCAGGGGGAGTGCCTGCTCCCATAACCCACTGTGTCCCAGAGAAGCTGCTGGCCCTAGCAGGAGGGGAAGGGCCTCCAAGGAGCTCGGTTTGGATAAGGCTCAAGAAGAGATTCAGATCATAAGCAGGCCCAGGTTAGACTCCAGGGCCACCTCCAAATGAGGAGGAACATTCTAACTGTTGTCCAATAGTAGGCAGTCGGTAGCTTGCAGCCATGCCAGGATTCCACAGAGCATGGCAGAGGGTGCCAAAGAGGGGACGTGAGCATCAGGAGATCTGGAGAGCAAACCTAAAGGCCCCTCCCACACAGGACCTGAGGACGTAAGCGGGGGACAGCTTTTACTCTAGAATTCAGGCTGATGGTCTCCCCTGAGGCTCAAAAGGAGGGCCCCAAAAGGAAAATGGGGAGAATAAGGGTGGTGCACAACCTCATTTATTTTCCATTTCTGTTAAATGCTTAGTGGGAGAAAGGGAGACAGAGAGAGAGAGAGAGAGAGAGAGAGAGAGAGAGAGAGAGAGAGCACATGGCTTGTTCTGGGGCCCTGAATGGCACTTCTACAGAATCCAGGCTTCTCTCAAGTCCCCAGTTCCCTCCTCAAACCTCTATGGCTACTCTCTGCTCCCCTCCTCTGTGCACAGAGCCCCCTCCCCACCAGCAGCCACTGTGGTACTAGGGATTGATCCAGGATCTCCATTAGGCCTTAAATAGCAAAATCCTAGCAATGGGCTCCTGTGGCTATGTGACTTTGGGCAAGTCACTTCCCCTCTCAAGGCCTATCTGTACAATGTAGAAGGGGTGGACCAGGTTTGTAAAGGCCATTTCATCTTCAATGACTGAAGAGATATCTCATTCCCTCCCTATTCTATGCCCTGATCATCCACAGCTGCAGGAGGGGTCAGCCACCCTCCAGGCCTCTGTCCCCTGCTTCCCAGAGCCCAAACGCCCTCTGTCTCCACAGCTCCATGGCCACCCGTGCATTCCTCTTGGGTGTACTTCTGCTGTTGCCCACACCGGCCCCTGCCCCCTGCTACACTGCTACCCGCTCCGAGTGCCGACGCATTCGTAAGTTCGTGCCAGGCTCGTGGCTGGCGGGTGAGGGTGTGGATGTGACCAGCCTCCGGCGCTCAGGCTCCTACCCAGTGGACACAGGGCGCTTCCAGAGGCCAGATGGCACCTGCACTCTCTGCCGCAATGCCCTGCAACAGGGCGCCCTCCGGCGCTTGCCCCTGGCACTCACTGACTGGCGTGCCCAGGGTTCAGGCTGCCAGCGTCGCGTGGTCAATATCAAAGCCAGCTCCACAGAGGCCGTGGCTGGGGAGCAGGCCAAGAGCATCCGCAATGACTGGAGAGTGGGGCTGGAGGTAAATCCCAAGCCCAGCGCCAGTGTGCGTGTAGCAGTGGCCGGCTCGCACTCCAAGGCAGCCGACTTCGCCGCCGATAAAACCTACCAGGACAAATACACTTTCAACACTGACTTGGTGGAGTGTCGTTTCTACCGGTAAGCACTGGAGGTGGGGGCAGAGGGATACTGAAAAAGGGATCTTGAACTCAGGGTGGTCTGGGAGCCCTGGAATGGCAGGATGGGGATGCAGAGGCTGCTTCGATTCCGAGAATCTTCAGTCCTGGTTTTCACACCCCGAGTGGTCCAGTGCCCTATGGCCCTGATTTCAAGCCCATAGAGGGAACAGGTGGAAGGGAAGCGAGCAAGGCTGTGCTGAGAGACTCAATATGGTGCTTTCAGGCCTACTGGTTGCCCAACCCCCTCCCTCCTGGGCATTGCCAGTCTTCTGTGGGCAGGAGACTTGGCTGGGTCCTTTCCATACCTGTGCCTCCTTCATCCATTCAGCCACTTTTCGTGCCTGCCTTGTCAAGCTCTGTGCTGGGAATTAGGCCTACAGTGCAGAGCAAGAGAATCATGCCCCCAGCCCTCAAGGATCTAGGTCGCCCACCTGAGACATGCATGGTCCCCATGACCTGCCCTAATTTCTCACACTGGGAGGTCACATTTCCCCTACAGGGAGACAGGGAGCCTCCTGCTTACATGATCAGAGTTGTCAGGGACCCACGTATATGGGCCCCATCCAGGGGACAGACAGGCGAAAGCCACAGCACTAGATTCCAAAGCTAGAGGGATACCATCAGTTCAGTATCATCGCTTCTATAATAAGAAAGTAAAAAGGAAAGAAAAAAAAACACTTTATTTTGAAAAGGCAAAGCGAAAATACCTATACAAAGTAGCTAGGTCACCGAGGGGCTACAGACAGAGTAGGTTTCCTGGGTTCACCTCCTCGGTCTGTCGATTGCATGTGGCCTTCGGCAATCTTGAGGGAGTTACAGAATGAGGGAAAGCCCACCTGATGTTTTTTCTCTCCCCTAGTTTTCACCTCGTCCATTCTCCCCCACTCCACCCCAATTTCAAGAGGGCTCTCAAGGACCTGCCCCGCCACTTCAACACCTCCACAGAGCCCGACTACCTCAGGTTCATCTCCAACTATGGCACTCACTTCATCCGCTCTATGGAGCTTGGGGGCCGGGTCTCCGTCCTCACCGCCCTGCGCACCTGTGAACTGGCCTTGTCAGGACTCACAGGAGACGAGGTGGCTGACTGCTTGCAGGTCGAGGCTGCGGTCAGCATAGGTGTCCATGCCAGCACCACATCAGAATTCAAGGCCTGTGAGGAGACCAAGAAGAAACACAAGATGACCACCTCCTTCCATCAGGCCTACAAGGAACGCTTTTCCGAAGTTGTAGGTGGCAACCACGCCTCCACACATGACATGCTGTTTGGGAACCATGCTGGGCCCGAGCAGTTCTCAGCCTGGGTAGCCTCACTGCAGGACAGCCCTGGCCTGGTGGACTACACCCTGGAGCCTCTTCATATGCTCTTAGACAGGCAGGACCCAAAGCGGGAGGCGCTGAGGTGGGCCGTGAGCAAGTATGTGACAGACAGGGCACGCTGGAGGGACTGCAGCCGACCCTGCCCACCAGGGCAGCAGAAGAGCCGGGATGACCCCTGCAAGTGTACGTGTCACGACTCGGCAGTCACCAACCGGGACTGCTGTCCCCGGCAGAGGGGCCTGGCCCATGTGGAGGTTAGGAACTTCCAGGCGACAGGTCTGTGGGGAGACTTTATAACTGCCACAGATGCCTATTTGAAGGTCTTCTTTGGAGGCCAGCAGCAGAGGACAGACACAGTGTGGAACAATAACAATCCCCACTGGAATACACCACTGGATTTTGGGGATGTGATTCTGCCCACAGCGGGGGCCCTAAGAGTGCAGGTCTGGGATGCGGACTTTGGTGGGAACGATGACCTCCTCGGCACTTGTGACCGGACTGTACAGTCTGGCTCACATAAGGTGACCTGTGGCCTGAATCATGGTCACCTGAGTTTCACCTACCAAGCTAAATGCTTGCCTCACCTGACTGGGAAAACCTGCATAGAGTACGCCCCCCGAGGGCTTCTAGGGGAGCCTCCAGGAAACCGGAGTGGAGCAGTGTGGTGAGAACAGTGGGCCTTGAGAGGACCATTATGCCCAGACCACAGGGATTCTCACAGAGGTAGCCAGGGCCTATCCATCTGCATATTCCCATTAGACAGATGGAAAACTGAGGCTTTTCTTTTTTCAGTGAGGTGGCTGAATGTATAGACCAGTCCTGAGTCTCCCTGTCCAAACTGCCTTGGCTCTCGGATATTCTTGAGCCCAGGAAATGAGGTGGAACCTCTACACAACCTATAGTCACTGCAACACAAGCCTGAGCTTAGGTCAGGAGCTGGGCAGAAAGCCAGGAAGCCGTTCCCACCAAGCTGCTTGGTGTCGTTTAAGACTTTCCCTTGCAGTCCTTTCTAGCATGGTGAATTCATCATATTAGAGCTAACCCTTTCTGCCCCCAGCTGCTCTGTTTGCTGCATCTCCTTTGCCCACCAACCTTTGCCTCTCAGACAAACTAGGGGCTAGCTTGCGTCTCTCATTGTGTACACAACCTGACAGAGGACCAATAAATGTGATGTGATGGCAACTATGATTATGGTCATTGTGGCAGAGGGGAGGTTGGGGACCAAATACAGCCTGGAAATAAACTGCTACTCTAGCAACCCTATACAGCAGGACAGGTGGTTCACCCCCGGGGGTACGGGGGCAGGCAGGCAGGTAATATAAATAAACCACTTTTGTTGGAAATGGGGGGAGGGACCCAAAATATTTTACTTTCCTCATAACTCTCTGAT
Organism: Aselliscus stoliczkanus; assembly: GCA_033961575.1. Classification (NCBI taxonomy): domain Eukaryota; kingdom Metazoa; phylum Chordata; class Mammalia; order Chiroptera; family Hipposideridae; genus Aselliscus; species Aselliscus stoliczkanus. Next base: position 136,257,939 of record CM066729.1, read on the forward strand.
TCAAGAACCAGCAGCGTAAATTCGGTGATAAACGGCAACGGACATTCAGCTCCCAACTGGGAGACAATGAATAGTGAGGATGGTGAACTGAAGTCGGCCATGTGTCTTACCTAGAGGGTTTGTCGTTATGCACCAGCCAAACATTCCCAGGCAAGAATGTGAGCCCAGTGTTGTCACGTCTTCCAGGGTCTTAAAGAAACCAGAAATCCCAGTGTGATTTCTAGCAGTTCATTTCACCTTGCAAAAATAAACCGATGTGGGAAGACATGGGACAAGCCAAAGAGAACACATATGTGGGCCATAATCTGGAACAATTGGTTTGGAAACTCTAACTTCAACCAAACCTATTTGACAGGCTGAATAGTTCTCCCCCGGCCCACAATGTAAGGGAACAGAGCAGCTGTTCCAACAGGTGGGGACTGAGGGTCTCCTAGCTGTGGCGTGCAGTAAACATCAGAACCTTAGGGCCTGATATAAGATGAAATGGGTTTTGCTTCATGTGTCTGGGATACAGACCTCAAAGTAGTTCCATGGAGTGGTGGCAAGATGCAGGGCGGTCTCTGAGATGTCGTGGGTTTTGGCTGTGCAGGGCTGGTGTCAGAGGGGCTCAGAGTCGTCAGCACAGCCCTCCTGACTCAAATTAAGCCCCTTGAGGTTTGTGTGGACCTCTAGGCTCAAAACTCCTGAAGCAATATTACATTGGCCTTGACTCCTCAAGTGGGGTGAGAGCACCTGCTGAACCCTAAAAGCCAGCTTGAAACCACCATTCTTACACATTTCCGTTCCCAGCCACACACACAAACAAGAGCACAAGAGGAATCTGGAAACTTCACACTGGCTGCTGCACTAACCGAAAATAAACATGGGTGGGGCTATACCCTCCAGGGAAGCAGGGGCAAGGCAGGCTTGGCTAAGGGACAGCTCTGACAAGAGATGGGCGTCTTGACTAAGTACCCACATGGTCAGTGACCTCCAGCAAGTAACTCGCTCCCTGGGCCTTGATTTCCTTAAAAGGACAATCTGTTGTTGTTTTTTAACTCCCTTGTCAGAACTGTTTGGAAGGAGACCATGAACCTTTCGAGAAGGTCAGTGCTATGGAAGGGATCTGGAAAGCTCATCTGGTTAACCTTTCTGGTTTTACTTACAGGAAAACTGAGTCCCATTGAGGGAAGAATTTTAAGTGTGGTTACAGCAGTTGGTGGCAAGCCAGGTCTCTTCAAGTCCTGGACACTCAGCTCTGATCACAGCTTTGGGGAGGCCAGTAGGACTCAGAAAGGTGGGCTCTGGGGAGAAAGGATGGGCTGTGACCAAGGAGAAGGAATGGCCCACTCTTGGTGAGGGGCTGGTATGGAACCCTCAGCCCAAACTCAAGATCAAATGTGACATTCTTCTATTCACTCCACATGGACATTGGGATACTTTGTCACACCTGAGGCCCCTTGGTTGTTTGAGAAATTCTGCCACTTTACCAGATATCTCCCATTTGCCCTCCAGGTCTTGCCTTCACCCTGCTCCGCCCAGGAGGCTGACCTCTCTGAGCCTGTCTGTCTGTGGACAGGAGAATTGAAGGAGAGGGAGAGGAGAGAGAGCAAAGATTAGGCATTTACTACCCTCTGTGTCTCTCAGTGAGGTGACCTTGGGCTGGCAGTGTCCCTCTTCCTCTCCCGGGGACCTCTGTATGGCTGTTTATTTCTGGATTCCAGCAACCATCCCCAGCAACCATCCCCTCCCCTCATCCCTTCAGACCTAACAGCTCTGCCACTGTTAATTTTGAGTTATTGCACTCCCCGTTGTACCTCCCTACAGCCTCTACTCCTTTGTAAATAAGCCCTTTATGACAAGCCCCCTCAAATTATTATAATTTGAACATGCCATTGACTTCTGCTATGGTTTGATTGTTTGTATCCGCCCCACCCCCCAAATTCATATGTTGAAATCATAATACCCAAAGTAATGGTATTAAGGGTTGGGGCCTTTGGGAGGTGACTATGTGGGATTACTGCCCTTATAAAAAAGGCCCCAGAGAGACCCCTCACCCCTTCCACCATGTGAGGACACAGCAAGAAGGCACCATCTATAACCAGAAAGTGGGCTCACTGAATCTGCCAGCACCTTGATCTTGGACTTCCAGCCTCCAGAGCTGTGAGGAATAAATTCCTGTTGTGTATAAGCCGCCCAGTCTGTGGTATTTTGTTATAGCATCTCAAATGGACTGAGACAGCTTCCTACTGAGACCCTGAAAACACACCACCTGAGTCCTGGTGGTGTTACCGGCCAACTGAGCAGCACCAACCCCCACCACTGAAAAACTTTAATGTTTTCTTTTCTATAGAAATGTTAAGTATAAAAATGTTAAGTCTCCTCCCTAGTTCTTTAGTTTCTTAGCTCTTGGGCCTTGATTGCTTTTCTGATGGAAGATCCCCCTTGCTTCTTAATTGCTTTGTAAATTAGTTCCTGAATCTGAAACAATAGAAGTCTCCTACCCCTGCTTCAGATAACTATTTGAAAGCCTGAGACTTCCTAATATCCCCCAGGCAAGGAAGCTAAATGTCAAACCCATTCTGTGTCCGGACAACTGACGCCACTTGATTGATGGACTGAATAGCCACAAGTTTCATAAGAACTAACAGATTTATATTTTTGTCCTCATTCAGGAGCCTTGAGGATACAGGGGATACCCCAACAAGCAAAGAAGCCAACACGGTCTTCCAGGTGGAGCTTGAGACCCCTTCCTCTTATCTGAGATCAGCTAGGGTGAGAGTTCTGGGAACCCCAATAGGCAAGGACAGCTCTATGCCCCTGCCCAGCAGGAAGCAGATACAGAAGAGACCTCCTGTCCCTCAGCTTCCCATAGAGATTTTATGGGGATCACGTCTCTCAAGGAAAAACTAGGCAGGTAGTTAGAGGTAGGCATTGGGTCTCTGCATTCCTGCACATCCCACAGAGTGTGACCGCCTGGGGGACATCCCCTCTCCACCCAAAACTCCCCTTTGTATTGTAATTACCTACCCCTGCGGGAAGAGCAAATGGGCGCAAAATATCCAACTAGATCAGACCAGTCACTCACACCTACACAGGACCTCTTGTTAATCACAGGGGCCAATCAAGTGGTCTTACGCCCAGGAAGTACAGCCCATCCTGGAGAAAAAGGATAAAAACCCCAAGTCCTGGGAGGGAAACGCACGCGGCTGCTACTGCTACTTCTGTTACTGTTTCTTCCCTTTAAGCCTCACCTTTGCATGTGCCCCCTCCACATTCTTTGGTAATGGGCCCTTGGGCCATCCTCTAGTCTGGATGTACTGTCTTTTCTAATAAACAACTTATTTTACTGTTTTACTCTGGTATCTCGTTCAATTCTTTGCTCGAGTTGCCAAGGACCTGGACTCTGCACCGAGAAAGGCCCACTCTCAGATGACAGTGGGAAGCAGAGTAATCTCCCCAACCCAGAAGCTGGAAATGCCCGATTCTTGCTCCCCAACCTCTTCTGTAACTAGGAAAGAACACACGACCAGGTCTGCTGGTCGGATGCACCTGCCCACATGTGGGGTCCCTTCAGAAGCAGATGCTGAGACCAGGATCTGAGTGCGCATAGTTTATGTGGGAGGTGATCCCAGGAAACTCCAGTAGGGAAGAAGGGACAGGGGCCAGAGAAGGGAGGATGGCCCATAAAAAGATACATTATCCAGCAAGTCACCACTGTGGGCAACCACAGGCAGTGAAGGACTCAGACCTCAGAATTATCGAAGATGGGGATAAAAGGATCTGGGGATCCACACACCATCTGCCATTGCTCATTGGTTTCTTTTTCTACTTATTTCATCCAGGCTTGGCTTCTAATGCTGGCAACTATAAATGCTAGTTGATGACACCATTCCACCTTCTTTTCCCTCACTGCTTCAACAACCCCATCCCCTTCTCCAACTATCCTCCCACCCCACCCTTGTGGGTCCATGTCATTAAAACCATCACCCAACTGTCCCCAGCACCTCCCTTCTCCTCCCTTCTAAGGACAAGGAACACAGAAAAACAGGGACCATTCATGGCTCCATTATTCAACAGACTAAGCACCCTTCATCACTCTCCAAACATACTTCATGCTGTAAGCCAGTGGGGGATGGGGGTAAGTGAGCAGTGAACAAGCCACACAAAGCATCTACCCTCATGAGGCCCATGTGTGACAGGAGACAGATGTGGGCATGTTGGAATATATGAGGAATGAGGTGACATTCAGGGTAGGATAGAGGGCTCAACCAGATTGCTTTTCTCTCATTTTCACACACCCACACACACGCGCTTGGGGCTGGCGCTGACGACAGCCCAGTTTTGTTTTCTAAGCAGGTGTCCCAGTACCTTCATCTCCCTCCAAGCATACTTCATGGTCGCTGGGGTATGGCCCCCAGCTGCTCTGGGAGCTGTGTCGGTGTCTCTGACATGTGTGAACAGAGGAAGACCTAACAGTAGTATGGGGATGAGGGAGAGCCCTGGGGAGGTGCAGGAGATCCTTGCAGCTTTGAGAGTCTGTGAGTCCTCTACAGAGTTCTTCATTCCCCCACATCTGTCACCAGGCCGGCCATCTCTACATCCTGACATTGTCCCCTTCTGCCCATAACCACACCCTCTCCAGCCTGGGTCACAGACATCTCTTGCTTGGACCAGCCTTCCTTTCACATCCTCACTGATCTCCAGGCTTCTGCCCACCCCTCCCTGTCCCTCCACCTCACAGCCACAGTGGTGTTAACCTGTGTCCCTTTGGGCCCTGCTCCAAGCCAGCCCCTGCATCTCTGCCTGAGGGCCCACAGTGCAGCCCACTCTGTCTGCCCCATTGAAAGAGCACAGTACTAGGGAAGTGTCTAAGCCCCACCCAGCCCAGAAAAGCCTTCAGTGACCAATGGGGGTGGGGGGGTGAATGAATACCCCAGCTCCCTCCCCTCAAGGGGAATAACTCTGAAAGATAATACTATTCTGGTTCCCGGAGTGCTCCAGTAGGGTTAAGCTCCAGTGCTCACTGTGGTGACTTGCTTGACAAGACACGCTTCTTGGCTGTCCCCCTCCCCAGTCTCAATTCCCCACGCCCTTATGGGTATTTCCTGGAATCACCTCCCACATAAATTACCTGTCTCCAGGTCTGCCTCCGGGGAAACCAGCTAAGAAGCACATTTCACCACATTGTTGCCTTGCTGAAAACCCTTCATTGGTTGTTTGTGGCTCTTGGGATAAAGCTCAAACCTCCTAATGTGACCCGCACGATAATCCTGCTCTCAACCCTGTTAGCCCTCAGTAAACCCTGCTTCCCGGAGCTGATTGGTTCCTCTGTGAGCCACGCTGTCTCTAATCCTTCACACAGGCTGCCTCCTCTTTCTGGATCTTTCTCCTCCATCCTGAATCCTCCTCAGTTGTCAGGCTTCAGGAAGCCTTCACAGACTTCCAGGTCATGGCCTCCTGTCCCTTGATGCCATAGTTTCCATTATTTCCCAAGGGCCAAGGCCATTTCTATCTTACTCATAGAGGAACTGATTAGTCCAGCACCTGGCGTAAGTTTGATACTTGAAAAATATCGGATGGTTGATTAGATGGGTGGATGAATGAAGGCATGAAATCTACCAAGGAATCTTGCAGCCTCTGCTCAAACTCTCCTAGAGGCAGTGAGCTCATGACCTCCCGAGGCAGCTGCTCTGCAGGTGGAAGAGGCTAACCATGAGCCAATGTGTTACACAGAAAGCTGCCTCCTTCATAACGTCCAGCCCCGGCTGTGGCTCAGGGATTCCGTGTAGCTAAATCTCTGGTCCCATCTCCGACTTGGTTAGGCAGATTCCAGCCCAGGCAGCTGCTGCCCCTCATTCCTCCTGTGAAGGGGCCACAGAGGGGACACACACTGCCCAGGTGGAGTGGAAGTGGGACTGGGCTGGCCCCCTCCTCTTCGTGACAGACCACAGAAAAGAGACGCTCTCATGAAAGGTGAGGGATGCCTCTTGACTGTTTCCTACCCAGACCTCTCATTTCTCAATGGACCCAGTCACCCACTGAGTCAGTTCCAGCTGGGGCAGCTCTTTCTCTGGCCATAGTTCGTGCTTACTTGGCAGGTTGTGACCCCAGAAGCACCAGACCCACCACCGTAACCTGCTCATGGAATTCTCTTCCTCCTCCCCTCCCCTGATGAGGTCATTTCCCACCAAGACGTCCACTACCCAGGCAGCCATACACACAGGCAGCAGCAGACAGTGTCTGCCTGGCTTTCCCCCATTCAGGATGGGAGGTAGGTCTGGTGCAGCTGAGACCAGGGTCACAGGGGAGATTCTCATGGGGTGGTTAGGGTTAGTGTGGCACAGAAAAAGATCAATCCCCCCTCACAGACAGGACCCAAGAGCAGCCAAGGACTGACATCCAACCCACAGATGAAATGACCCCAACCATACCTTTACCCCAAGCTAGCCATGGAGACCTATCCTGTGAAACTTGATTTTGACCTGAGACTGAGCCTTACCCTCAATCAGTTCTCTTAGTATGCTGTAATCACATAAAATTCTCCCTGCAAACCCCACGGTCCCCAGCTGTAATACAAGGGGCTAAAACAATGATTTCTGCATCATTTTCCAGCTCAGAGGGGCTAGCCCCGGATTCTACAAGCTGTCAAGTCCCTGACACTTAGTGGGCATGGCCAAATGGATCCAGCAACCCCGTCACCCAGAATCTGCTCAGTGGGCGTACCCCAGGAGCACCAGTTTCCTGATGCTTGAAGAAGCCTTGCTCCATTTGCCTTTCTCTTCCCAGAGGCCCAGATACGCAATCCTGGAGGCCAGAACCAGAACAGCTGTTGTTGTTTTGCAGGGCACAATCGGAATTTGTTTACTGTGGGGCTCCAACTGCACATCTGGGCTCACAGTTAATCTCCACAATAGCTGGTTCCTGGTTTCATCTTAAAAAAGCAGTGACATCAGCTTGCTGGCAGGACACTGGCTTTTCCCCCTGGGAAACCCAAATTCCCCATGAGACACAGGTCATGCAATGAGGCTGCCTCCAGGTGAACGCCTTTGTCTCCCATTCCTCCTTATTCACAGGAATCAAATCGTCACGTTTAGGACTGGAACTTCCACCCAAGGTCCTTTACCAGTAGAAGGCGGTAACTAAGTGAGGACATCGTTTCCACCCACCCCCCTCCCTCTTCGTGGTAAAGTGGGACTTCACGTGATTTCATTTTGTAAAGCATTTTTCCAAGCGGGAGTAATTGAGAGAGACCTTCCTCCTTATCCTTGCTTCTTCACTTCCATAGTTTCCTTTCACTAGCACCACAAATGAAATACTAAGAAATGACTTTTTTTTTTCTTTTTCTTTTTTTTACGATTTTTTTGGGAATTGGGGGAGGGGAACAGTGTTGGGGAACAGGGAAGGGGAACAGACAAGTTGCTGTCTTTTTTGTTCTTCAGTCTAGTTGTGGAGGACGTTGCTTCACTGGCCCATGTTGGTATCATCATTGCGCTCTTCTCGGGTGAGGCAGATTGGTCGCCGGCCTCTGGACAGCCGCTCACAGCAGCTCTTGGCAGCTCACGCTGGCTGCCAGCTGCTCACACTGGCTGCCGGCCACTCACTGTAGCCTATGGCAGCCCACTGCAGCAGGGGCTGCAGCTATGCTGACCCACGGACTCACAGCAGCCCAGCTCCAGGTGGAGCTGTTGTTCACCATCTTAGCTGTAGAGGGCAGTGTCACTGGCCCTCATATGTGGGATCCGAACCGGGACTGCTGGCGTCCCAAGCCAGCTCTTAACCAACGCGCCACACGGCCGGCCCAGAAATGACATTTCTTGAGTGCTGACTGCAGTGTTTTAAGAACTGTGCTTGTACTAGTGCATTTAATCTTCCCAGCAACCCAGCGAGGTGGAGGCACTCATGCTCATTTTAGAAATGAAGTATCGCAAAAAGCAGAGGGTCTTCTCACCTTTTTCTGAAACTTCTCCACCAGTCCCTCAGTCTGACCCCTGAATGTCGAGCGTGTATTGTGCACTGTCTCTCCATGATAGTCTTCTCAGCCACCTTCAACACGATGCCTTAAAGTGGCTGACAAGGCTCCTCTGTGGAGGGATGCTCTCAGGGGGAGTAATCTCCCCATGCCACCCTGCCACTCTCTTTAAAAATGTGATAAAATAGGGCGGCCGGATGGCTCAGTTGATTAGAGAGCGTGCTCTTAACAAGGTTCCTGGTTCGATTCCCACATGGGATGGTGGACTATGCCCCTCCCTGAAACTAGATTGAAAGCAGCAACTGGACTTGTCGCTGAGCTTGCACCCTCCACAACTAAGATTGAAGGACAACAACTTGACTTGGAGCAGATGGGTCCTGGAAAAAACACAATGTTCCCCTTTCCCAATTCCCCAATAAAATCTTAAAAAAAAAAGTGATAAAATACACATAGCATAACATTATCATTGTAATCATTTGTAAGTGTACAGTTCAGTGATGTCGAATACATTCACAATGTTGTGTAAACATCACCCCTATCTATACCTGACATTTTTTCATCATCTCCAACAGAAGCTCTGTATCCTTTAAACCATAACTTCCCTGCCACCAGCCTCTGGTAAGCTCTATTCTATTTCCCATCCTTATGAATTTGCCTATTCTAGGTGCCTCATATAAGTGGAATCAGACAATATTTGTCTCCGGGGTCTGGTTTCTTTCACTTAGCATAAAGTTTTCAAGGTCCGTTCAAGTTGTAGAATGGGTCAGGACTGCATTTCTTTTGTGGCTGCGTGATATTCTACTGTATGTCTATACCATTTTGCTTAACCATTCATCCATTGACCGACAGCTGGGTTGCTTCCACCTTTTGGCTATTATGAATAATGCTGCTATGAACATTGAGGTACAAGTATCTGTTTGAGTCCCTGCTTTCATTTCTTCTAGATACATACTTAGGAGTGGGATTGCTAGGTCATATGGTAGTTCTGTTTAACCTTTTAAGAAACCACCAAACTGTGTGTTTCTACGGCCTGCTCTAGCTTCTGAGCTAGTCTCTCTGCCCTGACCTTCCGGTACCCACCCTCCCACGTGTCAAATCAGGACTTGAACATGGAGCTCAGCTCTCCAGAATTAGGGAGACCATCCTCACACTCATGGTTGGGCCGTGGTGACTTCAAGCCTTCTAGGCACCAAAGACCCAGCCCTGCCCACCATGCTGTCCTCCCCTTAGTGACACTCCACTTTCCTCCTGGCAGTGATCACCAGCCAGTGGGGATGTGGAATGGGAAGAAAGCTTAATGGGTGGGCACCTGTTACTGGACCTCAGGTGTTCTCTTGCCTGGTACACTATCTCCTTCTGTCTTACTCATCACTGTCTCCATAGTCCCTAGCACAAGCTAGGCCTGGCATATAGTAGGTGCTAAATAAACATTGTTGAATGAATGAATGTTAACATGTATTACACACACACACACACACACACACACACACTCACACAGGACTATGAGTCCATTGAGAGTAAGGGCCATGGCCTGAATAGTGTTCCCACTAAGCCTGGTCTAAAAGGGTAATCAAGGGCCAGCTGAGAGGCTCACTTGGTTAAGAGCTCGCTCAAGAGTGTGAGCTGAACTCTGAGCAACAGTAGTTCGATGCCCAGCCTGAGCTGAGCTGCCACTGAGCTGCCAACAGGTGGCAGGATGGCTCAGCTAAAAACATAAATAAATAGAAAATAAATGAATAAATAGAAAATAAACAAAGCACAAACAAGAAAACTTTTGTTGGACCAAAGTGAATTAACAATATGCTTGGGCGGGTGTGGCAATGAGACTGGGGGAGAGAGAGAGAGAGAGAGAGAGAGAGAGAGAGAGAGAGAGAGAGAGAGAGAGAGAGAGAGAGAGAGAGAGAGAGAGAGAGAGAGAGCGCGCACTGGAGCCCTGCTTCTGAGAAAGATGGCTAGGAATCGCTGAGGCTGAGCTGGAGGGAAAGCTCTTGGCTCTTTTCTCCTCACTTTCCTCTTACCCAGGAGCAGCCTCTCAATTCCCCTCCCCCTGCCCCACAAAGGCCAACTGCACCCCAACTCTTTCCCCCTTTGACCTCAAAACAATTTGAGACCCACAGCGTGGAAGCCCATTTGTTTGGAGGAAGGGACTTCTGACACAGCCGGTCTAGGCGCCCCTGCCTCAGGCACAGGTGCCCAAGAGGCACAAACTCATAATAAATGTCAAGGTGAGGATGGGACTTCTCTTTATCAGCCATTTCTCACGTACCTACTGTGGGACAGGCCCTGTGTAAATGTGCATTATTTCATTTAATTTTCTTAAGAGACACACTTTACAGATGAGGAAACAGGCTAAGAAAGGTTTGATCATTTGCCCCAAATCCCCCTGTTGCTTAGTGCTGGGAAAGGTGAGATTTGAACCAGGGGTTCTGCTGCCAGTGGCCCTGGGTGTGTGTCCCGCTCCTGCTCCCTGTCCACCCACCCTCCCCAGTCTGTCTGCCCTTGTTGTCCACCCTTCAGCTACTGCAGACCTGGGGTGGAGCCCAGGTGCCCAAGTCACGCCCCTCATTCTAGCCAGGGCACAGGGCTCTCATTAGGGCTCCCTTTCCTCTGGCTCCCTACTCCCTCCACTCCAGTCCATGCAGGTTCTTAGCCTATCTCGGCCGTGCCCCTTTGTTCTCTTCAGCATTTGGAAATGACTCCCACAAATTGCATGTAGCTTTCCAAAGGCTAGAATGACGGGTACACTTGGTTCTCCTCCCAGGGGCACCCACTGAGCCACACCGCAGCTCCCATGCCCACCCTCTGAACCAGAAGAGGGTGGGAAAAGCTTAATTGTGAATTCCAGGGTGGGGAAGGCTGGATGGGGAATTCCAGGGAGCCTGAAGGAAAAATAGGACACATGAATTTAGTGAGCACCATTTTGTGTCAGGCACCGGGCTGGGCACACAGACCCTCCTCTCTGGGGTGCTAACCCCTCAGCTGGCAGGTAAGGAGCCCACAGGCAGGACAGGAGAGAGGCTTCCTCAAGGCCCAGAAGGCCCTAATTCTTAGCATAGCAGCCATTCCCTTCAGTTCCCAAGGGCCCTGGCCTCCCAGAGGAAGCTAACAGCTGCTGGAAACAGCTCAGGGGAGGGGCCCCCGGCCCCTTAAACAGCAAGCTAGGCAGAGGAGAAATAGAAAAGCCTGTGTTTAAGCTGGAGCCACTGCCTAAACATAAGCATCTGTTTATGATTTCAAAAACAAAACAAAAAAACGGTTTGCTGAGCCAATTCACAGGGCAAATGAGATGGCAGGGGATTCTATAATTTCGTTAAGAACCCAAACTGCTTTCAAGTCCCTTGGAAACCATTTAAATGTGATTATTAAGCAAACTGTGCAAATTAGTTTGTAAACCATGAGTAACCCCTCAGTGATTCTTATCTGCTACTTTCAGCAGGTGGCACAGAGACCTCAGCTGGGTCCCATAGTAGCTTATTGTTGGCTATCAACTGTAGTGTATGTGAAAATAATACTAGGGCTTTCCTTGAAAACGTTCAGTGATTTAGTCGTTCTGGTCATTTCTTCCCTAATTATGTACCGCAACTATTTCTAAAAAGTATTTGTTTGTTTATTGTCTTTGTTGCATCAACAAAACTGGGGAAAAGGGCCCTAACTGGTACCACCTGGAATGTATAGCACTTCAGGGCCTTCCCAGACCACATGTGTGTTGGGGGTTATGCCCTTACTTGCTAAGTGACTTCAAGCAAATGGCTTCCCCTCTGAGTCCCCAGTTCTTCCTGTGTTACTTGGACATACGAGGTCAGACAATTAAGTTCGAAAACTTGTTGCAGCAATATTGCAACTTTTTTAATATCAGAGGGATTATTCATTATGAATTTGTACTGACTGGACAAACAGTTAACCAAGTTTACTATTTGGAAGTGCTGAAAAGGCTACAGGAAAAACTTAGATGAAAACTACCTGAAATTCATGGCTCTTGCATCATGACAATGCAGCAGCTCACACGGCACTGTCTGTGAGGAAGTTTTTAGCCAGTAAACAAATAACTATTGGAACACCCTCCCTACCCACCTGATCTGGCTGGCCCCCAGTGACTTCTTTCTTTACCTGAAGATAAAGGAAATATTGAAAGGAAGACATTTGGATGATATTCAGGTCATCAAGGATAATACTGTGACAGCTCTGATGGCCATTCCAGAAAGAATTCCAAAATTTCTTTGAAGGTTGGACTAGGCTCTGGCGTCGGTGCATAGCTTCCCAAGGGGAGTACTTCAAAGGTGACCATAGTGATATTCAGCAATGAGGTAAGTAGCACTTTTTCTAGGATGGGTTTGCGAACTTAATTATCTGGTCTTCATACTAAGTCAGGGGTTCAGATCATCTGTGCACCCATGTGTAGGAGAGAACCAATGTGGAAGCACCCACAAGCATGTTGGCACAGCAGCACTGAAAAGGGGCCCTGCTCATGGGTGGACTTCTGTCCTGACTCAGATCCCCAGACAGTTAGGGAATTCTGCCCATGCTCAAACGCGGTGTACAGGGGCAGGACAACATTATCATTCCACTTTAGAGATGAAGAAACTGAGGCTGGGAAGGCCAAAGCGATGTCAGGCACATATTAGATGCTGAATAGTATCTGTTTGTTCAAGAAAACACTCACAGTGACTCTCCTCTGAGTGGAGTCACAGGGATAGAAGAAAGCCCCCCTCCGCAGCCTGCGGTTCTGGTCTGCTGCTCTCATCTCCCCACCTGGGGACCCGCGCCTGCAAGGACCCACTTTCTTACTCAGCAAACCTTCCCTGGAAAGTGTCTGACAGCCAGATCCTGCCTGTCCTCGGCTAAGCAGAGCATGGGTCCAGCGGGGAGAATGCCAGCCAGTGCACTGATGGGGGAACCCAAGGCAGGAGGGACACCGGTCTGTTGGAATGCAAAAAACAGCCAAGTGCAGAAGGGAGAGACGAGGGACCCAGGCAACCCAAAGTGAATGGGGTCATCTCGCATGGCCACAGCCCCTCTCCGCCCTGTGCTTTCCTAGACCCCGCAGCCCTCCGTCCACCACCATGGCTTACATATCCCCACCCCCGTCCCACCCCCGTCCCACCTCCAAACACACACCCAGGGCTTCCCTCCCAAGGGGGTAGGAGGCAGCAGGTGGCTTTGCCCATTCAGAGTCCACATTCTTCAGATTCTCTCCCAAATCCCTTGGGAAGAAATTTAGCCCAAAGGACATTGACATATCCTTCCCTCATGAAACACATAAACACACCTGAGTTTATTTCCATCTTGCAAGCCCAGGAAGCAACCATGGACCACCGACCACCCCAGGATCCAACAAAATCCACACCCAGCCACTTAGCAGGCACCTTTCACAAGAACTCTGCAGCTTTCTGGACACAAGCTCTGAGCGGCTGCTTCTCCAGGCAGCGCAAGGCTTCCAAAGACAGGACCCCAGGGACATTTTTAGTTGCAGGTAAAATGAGCAAAATAAGGACAAGTGTGGCACGCACTGAAGCTATTTCATCTCATTTGAAGGCCTATCCCTTTTTCCCCCCCAGAGAATTTGTCCTTCTTGATTTGGAGAGGCTAAAAACACCCTTTTATGACCTGATAGTGTTATGATTGTGGTTAATTTCTTTTTAATGGGTTTACTTGGCAAAAATTTGCATCCTAATATTCTTTTGAAAATTCTGTTTATCTCTGCAATCAAAATGTTTGGGGAACCGCTAGAGGGAACACAGGAGGGAGGCTTCCCACCCACTTTGAGGGGGGTCACGGTTTTTGTATTTGCTTTGAGAGCCTGATATAAACTCTGTATTCTCTCCTGAGAAAAGTATACAAACACAATTTCACAGGCAACTTCAAGCCTCTGATGCCCATGGACCCCTCCACGAGGAAGAAAAAAGAGAGGACCCATTACCACGTGCCTGGGAGGCACCCGCAGACCCAGAGAGGGTCTTAGATAACATGGTTCCTCTGGATCCAGGCTCTGGGTTAGTGAGTGGTACCAGGCCAGATGCTTGGGTGGATCTGGAGAGGAAGGGAAACGAAAGAGCACTGGGCAGGGAGTCAGCAGGCTGGCTCTGCCCTTGGATCCCTGCACGACCTTGGTCCCCCCTGGTCTCAGCTCCCTCCTCTGCTAAGGGAAGAGGTTGGCTGAGGTGAAGAACAAGCTCCCTTTAGGGGTCATATTCCAGCAGTGAATGAATTTTTAGTAGTGAATGCCATATTCCAATAGTAACACCCATTAGTAAAAACTATTCACCAAAGGTGCATTCATTCATTCTTTCAAACACTATTTCTTATACCTGCTAGTTGCCAAGTCCTGGGACACTCAGAAATGCATAACACTCAGTCCCCAGCCCGAATAGTCCTCAGTCTATGCAGAAGGCACCGGTGCAACATCAGCAGCGGGGACTTGGTTAGAGGGCAGTTTGATGATCTGATTCCCAGCTGCCTCAGGGATACAGCGTGAGCTGGAACACTCCAGTCTGTAAAACAGACAGTAACCCCTGCTTCACGTGATTTGTGATGCTTTGGTGAAATAATGGGCGCAATGCACTGACACGATAAATGGAAACCACCATAGGCATCCAATACATAGAAGTCCGCTTCCTCCTTTCCTAGGAAACACCAAACACTTTGTGAGTTATCAACCCTTCTGTCATTTGCTGACCACCTTCTGTGTGGCAGGCCCATAGAGACCTTGGAGGCAAAAAGACATATCACACACAGCCCTTCCCTTTAAGGAATCCACAAGTCAGTGAGAATTAGAGACAAAGAAACAAGAGAGTGAAAAGTGCTTTTGAGAAATGGGCACAGGAGCACATGGGTGTTCTCTATACAATGCTTTTGACTTTCCTGTAAATTCAAAATGTTTTCATAATGGAACTGGGGGAGGGGGCAGCATGCTTGGGAAGTCAGATCCTTTTTGTAGCTACCTTTACAGTCCTCAGGTCACAGTGGAGAGACCTGAACCAAGCTGAACCTGGAAGCATGAAGAGGAGTAAGCTGGAGAAAGTAGAGACGGCACGCCCGGCAGAGGGGCAAGCAGGGCTAAGTTCCGGAAGTGTGAGAGAACGCGAAGACTGACCGCATCCCAGGGTGCCTGGGCTTTGTAAAATGATGATAATATGCCTCCCTCTTCGGGCTGTCATGGAACTAACTGCTGGAGGTCATGACATACATGAAGTGCTACCATGTTTCCCCCAAAATAAGACCTAACTGGAAAACAAGCCCTAGCATGATTTTTTAGGGTGCTCGTAATATAAGCCCTACCCCAAACATAAGCCCCAGTTAAGATCGTCAGCCAGACATGACTGTTTGAATAAATATAGATTTTTGTACATGAATAAGTGAATAAATGTAGATTGTTGGAGCAAAAATTAATATAAGACCCGGACTTACTTTTGGGGAAACACGGTAGGAAGAGGACTATGCTGGAGATTCTGTCTCTCCCCTAAGCCCCATCTCTGGAGGCTGACCTCAGGGACCACGTCACTGGGACCTCCTCCAGTCAAAGGAAGGCACAGACAGTAGGTCGGAGGGTGAGGGCAGAGGAACCAGGGTATTTACCCCACCTCCACCAGCCCTGCACTCAGTGATGCTGCCCTGGCCATGGCTGCCCCTCCACCACTCAGTTCCTGCTGGATGGACCCGAGTCCCCTGAAGATGCCTGTGGCATGCCAAAGTAACACTGTGCCATCTCTTTCAGGGGCAGTCACCCCTTTCCCCTGGAGTTAGTTCCTGGGCACCTCGCCATTCCAAGGCGGTCCCCTTCACCCTGCCCACACCTCTGTAAATGGTCGTTTCATTAAATTCTCTTCACAATCTGAACTAAGGTTGCTCTCTATTCTTTGCCAGAACCCTAGTTGCTACAGTGCCTGGCGCAGAGTGTGAGGTATTTTTATTTTAAAATTATAGTTAAACATGTGCTCTAGTTTCCCTTTCCCAACCTAGCATCCTCAAAATGTCATAAAAAGTATCTATTTTAAAAATTCTAGGGTGGGCCAACTGGCTCAGTTTTTAAGAGTTGGCTTAGAGCGTGGGCTATGAGCAACAGGGACGCCAGTTCGATTCCCACATGGGCCAGTGAACGCTGCGCCCTAGTTGAGCTGTTGCTGAGCAGCCAACAGGTGGCAGGATGGCTCAGCTGGTGTAACAACAAGACTGCCTGTTCAATGGTGGGCTACGTCCACCCACAACTATGACTGAACTCGGCATCGTGAGCTTAGAGGCCACGAGCTGCCGACGGGAAGCCAGATGGCAACTGGCGCCTCCACAACAAAGATTGAAGAACAACAACTTGGCTGGTTCCCTTCCCCAATTCCCCAATAAAAATCTTAAAAAAAAAAAATTCTCTGCCAGCGCTGGAATAAGAAAAACTTTGTGAAAGACAGAAGACCAGTGGGATCAGAAGGACAGGGAAGATCACCACCTCTAAGTCATGCAGGTAAATGCTTGTGTGAGAGGGGAGGGGCCAGCTTCAAGAAGCTTCCAGCCCAGAGATGCCTGCTCAGGGAGCAGGAGGGAACCTGGGCCGCCACCAGGGCACAGGTCGGAGCATTCCAGCAGACAGCTGGAGAGTCTGGCTCTCCAGGTGCTCCCTCAGTAGCCCAGGCCAAGTGAGGTTAGCAGTGGCGTCTGCCCCAGGTGGGACACTGAGGGCAGCACCCCAGGGTAGATGCACACCTAGCAGCAGGGAGCCACCACTGTCCACAGGGGCAGCCACTGGCACACACTATAGTCAGATGGCTCTTCCCACAGAGTTGCCAGTTCAGGCTGCACTCAACAGGTCCAGATCTTACAAACAGGATCACCTGAAATCTCAAGACAAAGATGAGTGCACAACCAAACATCACCAAGCACTGAGCAAAACAACATGAAAAACAGCACCAAACTCAATAAAAAGAACTAACAACCAAGGAAACAGAGCTAATCGGATAAGACTTCAGATAAGAATAATTAATATCTTCAGAGAGATGAGGCATATTCAACCCTTCAAAACTGAATTGGAGGGATGGCCGGTTAGCTCAGGTGGTTAGAGTGCAGGCTCATAACACCAAGGTTGCTGGTTCGATCCCCACATGGGCCACTGAGATGCACCCTCCACAACTAGATTGAAATAACTACTTGACTTGGAGCTGATGGGTCCTGGGAAAAGGCACACTATTCCCCAATAATAAAAATTTTTTTAAATGAATTGGAAATCTTACAAATTAAAAATGTGACCTATTTTGTGGGGGTTGGGAGGGGGGGCCTTCAACCCTCCAATTAGAAAGGCAAAAGTTCAAAAGACTGACAATACCAAGTGTTGGTAAGGATGTGGAGGCACCACACCTCTCATACACTGCTGGTGGAGATGAAGCCATTTGGAAAACAGTTTGGCCGTTTCTTAAACAGTTAAACATGCACCTACTATATGATTCAGCCACTCTCCTCTTAGGTAGTTACCCAAGAGAAATGAAAGCATATGTCTATACAAAGACTTGTATATGAATGTTCATAATAGTTTTATTTGTAACAGCCCCAAACTGGAAATCTAAATATTCAACAATTTGGGTTAACCAACTAAAAACTATATCTACAAATGGACTACTACTCAGCAATAAAAAGGAATGAACAATTGATGTCTATGAAACACAGATGACTTTAAAAGAATTATGCTGAATGAAAGAAGCCAGATAAAAAGAGTACATACTGATGATTCCATTCATATAAAACCCTAAAAAATGCAAATGAATCTATGGTGACAGAAAGCAGATCAATGGTTGCCTAGGGAGATGGCACAGGGAATCCACGAAGGAGGGATGACAAAGGGGCAGGAGGGAACTTTTGGGGTTGATGGATACGTTCATTATTTTATTTATTCTGATTTCACAGGGGGGTGTGTGTGTGTGTGTGTGTGTGTGTGTGTGTATATATATGTCAAATTTATCAAAGTATATACTTTAAATATGTGCAGTTTATTGTATGTCAATTATACCTCAATGAAGTTGAGGTATAAAACCTCATAGAACTATAAAAAAGGTTTGTATTGGAAAAGAAGTGTTAAAATGAACAATACTTTTCTCATCCATTTTTGAGTATGTTGGGTTATACAGAGTATCTCCAAGTGAAAGAAGAAGAGATATATGAAGTGTAATAAAAAAAATATGGTGAATGTTTAAATTATTTTAATGTATTGAAGTAAGAGACACATTGCCATTAATCCCCCTCAAAATACTCCCCCTCGCTTCAAACACACTTATCCCATTGTTCTTGCCACTTTCCTTTTTTTTCTTTTGAGGGCAGTGTCACTGGCCCTCATATGTGGGACCTGAACCGGGGCCGCTGGCGTCCCATTCTCGCCACTTTCTGAAGCAGTTCTGGAAGTCCTCTTTCATGAGTGTCTTTAGTTGCGCTGTCATGGCTGCCTCGATGTCCTGAATTGATTTAAAATGTTTTCCTTTCATGGTCATTTGACTTTGGGGAAGAGCCAGAAGTCACACAGTGCCAGATCTGGTGAATACGGTGGATGAGGACACACCATAATGTTTCTATTTGACAGAAATTGCCATATCAGAAGTGATGTGTGACACGGAGCATTGTCATGATGGAGGATAGAGTAAAGGCACTCGCGAAAGACGACTTCTAGGACTTCCAGTAGTCATTTGACAAATCTTAGTAAATTTGGGGAGGCATATTTTTCAGAAAATAAGAGTTAATGACTCCGTTACCCAGGTAATAAATCTTTTTGCAATTCAAGTATTTTCCAATTCTCTGCTTGTAATAAAATTGCAGGAGTACCTAATTGAATTGGCAGCTAATGGAAAAATTTTTTTTAATGTTTTAATGAGAGATCCTGGTGTGATTTTTGGCAATTACTCAGGTGAGGTTCATAGAATGAAGCGGCATTACTTTCGCAAAATTTCACCTCCATCTACTATAATAGTTTATTTGAATACATATCATCATCAGTGCCTACATTTATAAGAATGAAAATGTATTATTTGAAAATAACAATAAAACAGAAAAACTTGTAAATGTGACCAAGAAAAAGATGTAAGATATTCATAAACATTAAAATTGAGAAAGGAAAACAATTACCGATGCAGATGAGACTTTTAAATAGTTAGGACAATAATACATGTGATTTTATGTTAATATGTTTGAAAGTCTTGACAGAAGATTTTCTGCCCATGTGTTATTCTGGGAAAATGTTGATATTTTACCAAAATTGACCCAAGGAAAACTAAGAATCCTGAAAAGACTAATAAACATAGAAGTAACTGGAAAATTCATGCAAGATTCACCCCTAATAAATACCAGCCCAATTTTAAGAAGTCTATAAAACTTTCAAGGAACAGATAATACAATAGTTATATGAGCTATTACAAAACATTGAAAAAGATAGAAAGCTACCTAACACATTTATAAGGCTATCACAACTTATAAACAACAACACTGAAGGGATAATATAAGGAAAAGAAAAACACTTATAAACATAGATGCAAAAATCCTTTAAAAATATTAAGAATTCAAATTCAGCAAGAATAAAACACCGTGGCCAACTAACATTTACTTAGGAATACAAGGATTATTCAACATTGAAAGATCTGTTAATGTACTTTTCAATGTTAACATATTTTTTAAAATCTGTGTCTCAGTAGATGCCAAGAAAACATTTTAAAATTGAAAAGCTATTCAAGACTTTTTAAAATTAGCAAACCAGATATAAAAGGAAATTTCTTCAACATAATAAAGTGTTTCTCTTTGGAACCTAGATCAAGAATTACAATGGTGAAATATTAGAAATAGTCCCATTAAATTCAGAAAGGAGCAAAGATTATCACCATTCCAAACATTGTGCAGGACAGTCTTATTGTATTATACAAGACAAGAAAAATAAATACTAATTATAAATATCAAAAATAAATTAAAGTTATTATTTCCAGATAATATGATCATCTTATCCCCCAAATCTGAGAGAATTACAAAAAAAAAAAAACTATTAGAAATATTAAGTAAGTTTAGGAATGGGGCCAAATTCAAGCAAAAAAATATTTTTTTCTACATCAGCAATAATCAATTAGAAACTATAATAGAAAAAAATCATAATTGCAAAACACTTAAAAAACCATTAATAAACTCAATGAGAAATAGGCATGGCTTATAAGAAGAGTATTAATTTTTACTGAAAGACACAAAAGAAACCTATTCCTTAATGGGAAAACAATATTGTAAAAGAGTCTATTCTCTGTGTCAGCAAATAAAGTGTAATCTCAATCAAAATATCAATGGAATTTAAAAATAAAACTTGACATATTGACTCCAAAATTCATTTGGAAATAAAAGTAGGAAATGAATGGAGGAAGGGAGGAAGGGAGGAAGGAAGAAAAGAAGGAAGGAAGGAAGGAAGGAAGGAAGGAAGGAAGGAAGGAAGGAAGGAAATAACTTGAAGAGACAAAAAAGGAAGATGAATGAAAGAGAATAAAGAATACAGATGAAGACTATGATGCCTATGCAATAAGAAAAAACAATCCAATTCGCTTAAGCACAAAGGGAATTGGCTTCCTAAAGAAAAATTCTTGAGGGTTAGGGATCCCTGGCTCTACACATGATGTGATGCAGAAACTCAAAGTCAGCCTGACTCAGCTCAGTTCCATTGGTCTTCTTCATGTGTTGGTTTCATTCCCAGATTTGCTTTCTCCTCTTAGCTGTGTGACAACTGTAGCCACTTCCAGCCTCTCCCTTTAAGTTCAACAGGCGTAGTCAAGACTTCTGGTCACTCCTGCAGCTGCCCAGGATGAGCTCTGATTGGGCCTCACTGGCCAGCTGAGTCCCATGCCCAGACCTGAGTCAACTGCAGAACTCAGGACGATGAGATGGGCAGGTTGGCTCAAGCCTTTGTCCCTGTTCCTCCTCAGGATGGAAGTCAGGGATGGATGGTCACTGGAAGAAGAATGGATGCTAGGGACAATGACAACCACATGTCTACTGCATGGACCCATGTATACATGGGGATCTAATGTGTGATGAAGGCTGTAGTTAAGGAATTCAGCAAATAATCTGGGGCCAACCGGATACTGTTTGGAAAAAAAATTATATTCTCTGCCTCATGTCATTCACAGAAAAATCATTCCACATGAATTAAAGCACTAAACATAAAAGATAAGATGGTACAAATATTCAGAGAAAACATAGGAAATAGATACATAAGCTTGGGTAGGGAAGATTTGCTTACACAAGACATAACATACGAAATGCATAAATTTGACTTCATAACTTACAGCTTCACTATGACAAAATACATTCTAAAGAAGTTAACAAGACAAGAAAAACTGGGAGAAAGAATTGGCTGTATATCTGCCTATCTGTATCTCTAAATGAAACAGGCTGTATTAAAAATGTAGGCCTGTTAACTAAAAAAGAGACAGCCCAGTAGAAAAATAAGCAACTGCATGAGAGAAAATCCAAATGGCCAAAAAAAATATGAAAAGATGTTCCATCTCATTAGTAATTGGGAAAGTCATGTTAAGATAAAAACAAAAAGATTTTTTAAATCAGATTGGCAAAAATTAAAGACTGGTGTCCTCAAATGTTGGGGTGGGGATGGGGAAATGGGTGTTTCTATAAACTATTGCTGTTTAATTCTGCCCAGAAGATGGCCTCATTTAGTTCAAAGAAAGAATGAAAATTACTTTTGGACAGCGCAGACCCACTGCCGCGTAGGGTTGGTTGATGGGTGATGTGGGTGGATGGCAGGAAAAGGAAAGAATAAGCTAAGAGGGAGTGCAAAGTGAAACTTGAAAGGCCCATGTCATAGATAATCTATCAGCGTGACTCATAGGAAACAAGCATTCTTGTGGGTGTGGAGGGGAACCTCTTGAAAATACATAAGGGTGTGAACAGCATTGAGTCCAAGACCCACAAGACCTTGAGGGATGGCTTTCGAAGCAGTCATGCTTTCCCCTCACCCCCTCCCCAGCTCACCCCAGCTAGGGTGCTTTTCTAGAAGAACTGACATTTCTCTCCCCCATCATGGAAAATGTCAGAGAGGATTCCAGTATTCAAAGCTGGCTCCAACATCCACCTCTGAAATGAGCAGTGGCTTGGAATCACTCTCTGGGCCTCAGTGTCCCCATCTGTAAATGGGAATCATAACGCTTTCCTTATAGAATTGTTGGGAGTTTTTTGGATGCGATGATGACTGTAAAACAAAGCCAAGTCTGACCAAGGAAGTATTCTAATAAAGAACATAATAAAATAAGCAAAGGCCATTGATCTGGTAAGGGAACAGCTGCAGTGCAGACTGAGGGCACGGAGGAATGGAGGGGACAGTCTCTAAGGCAACACATGTGTCTGATATTTTAAAAGTAACAATAATGCAACATATGAGAAATAAAGTGTTACCATCTTTGCAAATCAATAAGAAAAAGGCAAACGCCCCCCAAGAAAAAGCCAGCAAAGGATACAATCAAAAAAGAGAAAATGGTCAGCAAACTTAAAAAACTTTCAGCTCTATTAGTTTAAAAGAAATATAAAATTAAACAAATATGAGATTCCAGTTTGAACCACCAAACTGGCAAGAACTTTTAAAAAAATGTAATAGGCAGCCTGGCCCCCGCTAGGCAACAGCGTGTTCATTAATTGTTTGAGACTGTAAAATAGCATAGTTCTGCAAAACAAATAAAGGGGCATCTCAAAGACCTTTAACATGGGAATTCCCTTTATTTAGGAAATAACCAGAGGTTTGCACCCCCAAACACAGATTGGAAGGTATCACCCCAGCTCACTGTAAACTGCCCCCGACCCCGTCCTCCCCAATGCCTACCCCCATGTCCACAGGGAGGGTTGAGCAACAATTTCCTGCTCATCTGGCCACAGGATCAGCGGCCGACACTTGAGATGGGAGGGCAGGGGAGTGCAAGAGAGAGAAAGACGACATCCTCTGGCCGGAACGTGTAACCTACGAAGTTGGAAACCAGGGTTTCCCCCAAGCGGTGTCAGAGCAGGTTGACCTTCAGCCGAAAGGACACAGCAGCTGCCCAGAGAGACAACGGCAAAAGTGAGAGTGTTTTCAGGTCCTCAGAGCAGCAGACACCAAGATGGGATGAGAGGTGCAGATTTATTTAGGGAACCTTCTGGGAAGGGTGAGAGAGGAAACAGAAGGCAGGAAGGGTCTTTAGACCACGGTGTGAGTTCGACACCATGAAAGGAGAGCAGGAAGAGCCCACACTGCCTGTGGCTCTGCAGAAACCTTGGCAGACCAACAGGCAAGCCCCAGGCGAGGCTGCCGGGTGGAGGACACTGGGCTGGGCAGTAATCGCCCGGCTCTAGTGGCCCTGGGAGCCCTGCCGAGCTCAGGCCTTGTCTGGGAGCTGCCTGCGTGGGGGCAGTGAGGGAGGGAAGCATGGCCTTGGCACGTTTTGGATCCGAAGATACAGTGGCTGGAGGTTGTTTCAATTGCTGTCCGCGGCAGGTTCTTCTGAAGGGAGAGCAGAGCCGTGCACCCCCACGGGTGCCGCAGAGAGCTTCTGGGTTCCCCGGGCCGTCTTCCAGTTCCAGTCCTGGTCTTCCCCGGGCCCTGCTGCATCCCTACCTAGGCTCCCATGAGGTCCTTCCACTGACCCTATTTGTACAACCCCCTCGTCTGCTTGAGGTAGCTGGGGCTGTTTTCAATAATATGCAACCCCACGAGTTCTATTGCCTGCACAAAGATTTGTTTGACTATGTCCTCTGAGGTACTGTTTATAAATTTTAACATCAAAAATAACCCACATGTAAGGCTATATATCTTGACAGGGTTTTAGGTTACACAGACACACGCATCTGTAAAAATTCATCAAATGGTACACTTAAGAATTGTGTGTTTTTTAGACAAGATGTGTGTGGGTGAGGGGGGTCCTACCCCCAAGTGCTTGGAGAGAGACTTTGCAAAGTTGGTTAAAACTGTGCTTACCCTGTGTCAGGTGCTGTTCTCAAGTTTTGACACATATTCACTCGTTCATCAGAGGTTTCAGGTGCCATTGACCAGAACAGCTACTGAAAAACGAGAGCCTGACCGTGTCACAGCTAGATGCTCTCCACAGGCTGGAGCAGGCCTGGGGGCTTTGGGGACATACCTGTGAACTTCCACCCATTCCTGTGGGGCCCCACCCAGACGCCCTCACCCCAGACAGAGGAGTGACAACAGTCACACCCACTCACACACACAACCTGGTGCACACACCTCTACACCTGAATTCAGAAACCACGGGCAGCATCCTAGGACTCTGCTGTGCTGGAAATAACCCCGGGAGGCCTTCCCTCCCAGTCTGGGGAGATGACCCACTCTAGTGTAGTGGGGGCTGTAGGTTCTATTCTGACCATCCCCAGCTGACCTCATAACTACAGCCCACAGGGCCTTGTTCCTCTAATCCTGGAAGAGCTTGGATAGAAGCCTGGAGTCAGTGCTCTCTGTCTCACTCTCCCCACTGCTCTTTTCACACCAATCTCTCAATACAAGACAGTTCAAGCGTCTAGGGCAGGGGTCGGCAAACTTTTGAGACGGCAGAGACAATCCTGCCCCTCACAACAATTTAAAAGTTATTTGAGCGCCATAAAAGAAATGAAATCACCATTATGTGAATAATATCCACTTAAAATTTTATAAATGAGGCTAGGATAGTTTTATTTTCATTTTCAATTTTACTTCAGAGCCACATGTATGTACCCCAAGAGCCGCATGTGGCTTGCGAGCTGCAGTTTGCCGGCCTCTGGTCTAGGGGCCTGAAGGAGCCAAGATGTGCCTGTGGGGTGGGATGGAGGGAAAGGAGGAAACAGAGGCTGAGGTCCACTCTCTTTCATAGCTACTGAAATTCCACCTTGTTCCATGTCCCTAGATACAGCAGTCCTTCACATGTTAGTGTGAATTTGCCTGTTCTGATGCTTTCTTTCAGGAGGGGCTCAGCATGATAGCCCTGAGCATCCCGAGTTGCAGATGTGAGGAAGAAGAGAGATGTCTGGAAAGAAAAATCTCTTCTCTAAGAATGGGGAGGGTTCTTAGAGAAGAACCCCTCTCTGAAGGGACAGGGTTCCCAGCTTGCATCTATTAACGCCCGCCCCGTACTAAAGACAATCAGCAGCCAGGTGCACTTTACATTTAGCTGTTTTTAATGCTCAAAAGCTCTGTACAAAAAAAAAAAAAAAAATCACGAATGAATCCTCACAACACCCCTGTGAGGTAGGTAGGCAAGTATTATTCTCCCATTTGACAGATGGTAAAACTGAGGCAGAGAGGTGAAGTGACTGGACAGTGGTTCCAACACAGTTTGAAAGCCCAGGCTGACTACGGGAACCCAAAGTCTACCTCCCAGTTCAGCCCCGATCTCTGACCGCCTCACCTAGACTTTGTCCACAAGAAATTAAAACTTTTTAACACATGCAAAAATAATAAAAATGAAAACAACCAATGTGAAAAGGTAGTGAACAGACATACAGTAGTTTTGCAAAAAAATTCAGCCAAGATGGTCAAATATTTTCCAATACTAGGTAGCTATGAACAACTTCAGCCTCTTCTCCCCTTTTCAAATTTGACCATGGTCACATCCACCTGTTTTTCCATAGACGTGCACGCGCCCAACCAAGGAGAGGCCGCTCCGGCCCCAGCGGGCCAAGCCAGGTGGACTGTCTCTCCCGTATTCAGCCCTGGGTTTCAGCAGATCCCAGGCCCCAGAGGAAGAGCTGCAAGGCTCGACTTCTCCTGCCTCTTCGAGGCAGCTTTCCTGGACAGAGCAGATCCTGGAGGCCTCTGACTCAGCAGCATTCAGCCCCTTCTGCTTCCACTGGGCGGCAGCTCAACCGTCCTCAGTAAGGATGGTATGGAATCCAGGTGACCCTCATGCCATCTTGAGCCCACTCTCACACCCTCCACTGTTCACTCAGGTCACCCAGCAGGGATGGCGGGGGGACAGGGCCACCTTGGGCTGGTGGGCAGGGAGGAGGTGCAGAGGGACCACAGCTGGGGTATTTGGCTTCCTCAGCACCTCCCACCTGGGTTCCCAGGCAAATGGAGCTGGCCTCTTCCACAGGCCTGCATCCACCTTCCGGGCGCTCTTTCTTCCCCCAGAGAGGGCTCCCTGATGTTTCCAGCTCCTTAAAGAACTCCATGGTCCTGCCAGCTCCAGGGGCGTGGCAGGGGGGAAGGAAGGAGAGGCAGAGGCTCTGCAGGACCTACCAGGCCATGTGGTCATCCTTCTTAAAGTCTCCAGGTTTGAGATGGGCCATGAAAGGCAAGACAACTGGGTACAGCTGCCTTTCAAGTAACGAAGCCACCCAGAATGCTGTCCACTCCCCTGGGAGACAGGGGCCCCAAGGAACGAAAGAGAAGGAAACCAACACTAGCCAGCTGCTCTGCGCCAGGGGCTTGTCAGACTGTTCTGAGAAGGGACCGGAAGAGGATGGAAGTAGAAGCGGCAAGTAGCTTTGTCTGGCAACTTGGGCAGTGAGCTCCTTGGAGGGCTGATGCCAGCCCTGTCTGCAGCCCCTCTTGGGGGCCGGCCACACACCTGTCATGTATAAGGTATGACTGTGTACGAATTGTCCTATAAAAAGCTCTTTCAAAAAGGGGGTCTCAACCCAATCAAAAGTTCCTCTGGGAAGCTGGGGGACTATTTCCTCAGGGCCATCTCAGTAAAGAGCGCCTTGGGTGCCCCCAGCCTTCGCGGGGCCCTGCGGCAAGGCGCAGGGACAGCGCGTCCTACAGGAAGTCCCCAGCAGTGAAGGGCTCCAGGCTGTCGCTGTGCTCCTGCCACCGGCAGCGCAGCCTTGAGAAGGGCTGCTCCTCCAAACTTTCGAGCTCGGGGAAGCCCAGCTGGTTGAGGATCTCATAGACCCCGGCCTTTGACGCCACCTGGGAAGGACAGCAGAGATGGGGCAGCGTTCCAGGGGAGGGAGGGTGTCATTTGGGTCACCCTGCCCCCCACCCGCCCGTCATGCCATTCTTTCCTCCCTGGGCTCCAAAGCACACAGGTGAGTCTGGGGCCCAGCACTGCCTCCTAGCAGTTCAACAACCTGAACAAGTTTGCGTTTTAACTGCTCTGAGCTTCAATTTCTCTATAATGGGGTTAACAGTCTCTGCCACCCAGGACCATAGTAGAGGGCGACGTAAGCAGCGAAAGCACTCAGTAGATGGAGAGCAGCACGGGAGACCAATGCACACCCCGGGCTGTGTAGCCCTGACGCTCCTACAGGGACACCCAGGGGCACAAGGTCTGGGCATTCCAGCTGGGCCTGCAGGGAGGGCTGAGGCAGGCGGCGTGGACTCCGGAGCCAGCCAGAGCCCTCTGGCTATGAGTCCCAGATGTGGGACACCCTCCAGGCAGCCCTGCTGCCCAGGGGCTTGCTCTGGCATTGGACCCAAACCACCCAACAAGCAGCCCTCTTCTCACCTCACCATCCTGGGGGATGCGGAGGATACAGGATCCACTCAGAACAGAAGTCCCCGGGCAGCCCTCACCCCCACCTGCCATTCATCCCCAGGAGAGAGGGACCCTGAGGCTGGAACCCACACCCCTAAATGGACCAGCAGTTCTCTTTCTTAACCTTCCCCAACACCCACCACCCAGGTGCAGCTGGGGAGGGGCTCCAACTCCTCCCCAGCCCTTGGCTCCCGATTTCTACTCTCCAAGCAGAACCAAAGCAGAAAAGTCCTAGGTTCCCCCGCACCTCTACCCTACCCAGGGGCTTAAAGAGGAAACTGAGCCCAGGCCTGCTCAAGAGGGTAGCCCCGATGTGGCGCTGGTGTGCCCCACCCCCCACCAGGTCTCCTGACTCCACACTCACACACGAGGGCCATGCTCGAGGCTGGTCCGGCACATCCGCACGGCAGCCATCATGCCTGCCAGTGGCGCTGCACTGACCTCCCTGCCTCCACTCCCTCGCGACTCGGCCCATCCACACACCTGCCTACGCCTATACCTTTCCCTCACCCACTCGGGCTGGGGTCTCTGTTAGTTCCCCACACATCCCGTCTTCCCCCTCTCCCTCATTCATTCATTCATCAAACTTTTACTGACCACCTGCCAAGCGCAGACACTTTGCTGGGGACCCAACAAGACAAAAATCCGAGTCAAATGGAAGAGAGAATGCTTCCCGCTCAACAGGGAGCCTGTCACTGGGGTGCCTGCAGCCGATGCTCAGGGCGGCCTCAGCCTCCTGCCTCTCACCTCCCGCATCCAGGTGCTGAAATGCCTCTGCCAGGAGTTGGCCTTCTCCAGGTGAAGGTAAGCGTTGAAGAGCACCAGGTACACGTAGCGCTCCAGGTACTGCAGGCTCCGCAACTGCAGTCTCTGGGCCTCCTGCTCCGACTTGGCTGCCTTCGCCTAGAGGATGGCACAGGGCAGGAGTCAGTGTGGGGTTCATCCCTAGTTAACACCCCACACCACACACACACACCCTCATACACAGCACACACACCACACACATACGCCACACCACACAGATACACATACTCACATACACTCACAACATACTCAGACACACTCACACACCACACATATACATTCATACACACCACACACATACATACTACATACCCAATCACACATATTCACACATACTGCCCCCCCCACACACACACACACCCTCATTGCCCTCACCACCAGGGTGGGGACAGGAGGAAGGGACTCAGATGCCAAAGCCAAGGGGATCGTTCTTGTCCAGGAGTCAGAAAACCACTTCCGGGCCAGCCAAGTGGCGCGGTGGTTAAGAGCTGGATTGGGATGCCAGCAGCCCCGGTTCGGATCCCACATATGAGGGCCAGTGACACTGCCCTCTACAGCTAAGATGGTGAACAACAGCTCCACCTGGAGCTGGGTTGCTTTGAGTCCCCAGGGACAGCATAGCTGCGAGCCCCTGCTGCAGTGAGCTGCCATAGGCTACAGTGAGTGGCTGGCAGCTGGTGTGAGCTGCCAAGAGCCGCTGTGAGTGGCCGTCCAGAGGCTGGCGACCGATATGCCTCATCCGGGAAGAGCGCAATGATGATACCAACATGGGCCAGTGAAGCAACGTCCTCCACAACTAGACTGAGGAACAAAAAGGACAGCAACTTGTCTGTTCCCCTCCCCCAATTCCCCAATAAAAATCTTTAAAAAAAAAAGAAACCCACTCCTACCTGGGACACGTAGACAGGTTATCTGGCCTCCTTCAACCCCCACTTCCTCACTGTGAAATTATAACCACTGTCTTGTTATGAGGGACAACCAGACAAGGACCGGCTGCCACAGGAAAGCTCTATGCAGGCACCCTCCATTGAGCCTAAGGTGTGAAAGCCCTACCAAGTGGCAGGCCCCATAGGCCTGAGACTGGACACACAGCTCTAACCACTAGATGGACCCTTGCTGCCAACTCCTGTCAGCCCCAGTGGGGACATCTCTCCTGGCCCCAACCTTCCTAGGGCTACAGGAAACACTCTTGGCTCCCCGTCTCCCAAGACTGTGGGCCTCCCTCAGGAAGGGGTGCGTATGAGGTCTCTCATCATTGGCCTGGAGAGGGCAGCAGCAGTGGTCAGCAAGGCTCAGCTCTCTGACTTTGGGGGACAGCTTAGACTCTCCTCTCCCTCAGCCTGGGCTGTGGCCTCCAGCTACTCCTAAGTGTGAGTCTGTCTCTACCTAGGATGAGGAAAAACCCCAGCTTGGCTTCTGACCCTGACTGGTCCCTGAGTTTGTTTTGCCTGTTACTCAAATGGCTCAGGATCAGAGGCAGAAGGGCATGGCTTTTAGACCCCAGCTCTCTCCTCTCCAAGGCTGAGAGCAGGTCACAGGAAGGCCACGAAGACTGTGGATCAGCAAAAGATGCAGCAGCTCAGGGAAGGGAGGGCAGGGACAGCCAAGCAATTAAAGGGTTCCCAGAGAGTACGGGGTTCAGCTGGGCCAGGAGGGCCTGGCTGGGTCTGGATGGAAGAGCGAGCACCCGATGGGATGGCAGAGGGGAGGATGGTGCCCAACAGCTGGGGACCAGAAAGGGGCTGGCATGGCTGGAACAAGGCTGGGAGGGGACAAGAAGGGGAACTGGGCTGGCCCCCAGTGATGGAAGCTGCCCTGACACTAGGAGGTCGACCTTCCAGGTCAGCTTCCCAGCCCTGACATGCAGATGCCTGGGCCCCATCCTGACCAATCATATGAGACTCTCCGAAGGGTGGGCCTAGGCATGGGGATTGGGGAAAGCTCCTGGATGAATCTCTGTAGCCATGGCTGAGCACCATGGTCCTAGTGCTGGGAGCCAGAGGTTTGGGGTAGGTGTGACCTGTTAGCAGAAGACTCAGGAGGAAGGGGACTTAAGGGGGTCCCCTCAAGGTTGTCCTTAGTGTAAGGGTCAGAGGCAGGCCGGGGACAAGGCCCAGGACAGATAGAGCCAGCTCTCCCCCTGCCCTGTGGGCTCTCTTGGCCCCCTACCTGACTGCTCCTGTACCCACTGCAGAGGTGCCGCCCACCTAGAAGTGAACACCATACCTCACCTCATACCCATATTCCCAGGCCTCCATCCAGGGCCCACAGCAGCTGTCTGCTCCAGGAAGAGGATGTGGCATACGAGCCGTTCCCTCAGGAGCCAGGAACATCTGTGGGAGGGCACAGCCAGCCTGGGCCCTCCGGGAACTGGGAAGGATGGTGTCCCAACAGCTGGCCTACACCTGGAGGCCTTTCCTTGCAGGGACACAATGTCGGCCTCTGGTCTCTGTGGGAAAGCCTCCCAGGTAGGCCCCCACCTGCCCCAGACATGACACGGCCACAATACCACAAACCGGAAGCTACAGTGGGCCTGCTTTGGTGGCCTGTGGTACCCCACCCCCCCGACTTCTGCCTCAGATAACTCAGCTTTCATCACCTCTGTTTGTTCCTGGGGTTGCATGAGTGGACAGTATCTTGCATGCCAAGGCACCGACACCATGCATAAGGAACTCTGGGGGCTTGGGAATGGAGCAAGGGGGGAGGGTAGACAGGGACAGGGCCCAGGAGGGCCCAGAGACCCACAGCCAGTGCCCTGACTCCCATGGAGACAAGAACTGGGTTCTGGTCCTGGACCTGCCACTTAAACTCTCAGCCTCCCCTCCTGGCTTCTGGAAGTAGGATTGCTCAGTAAGGTATGAGGAAGGACCTAGAAACTATGAAAAGCCACGCAAGTCCATTCATTCATTCATGCAACAGGAGGGAGGGCTCTGACACACACCCACAGACCTTGTCCCAGAGATGCTGGTGAGGGTGGTGGTGAGGGTGGACACAGAGGGCTCGGTTCATGGGATCAAGGCAGGGTGGGTAGATGAATCGGGGAGGGTTTCAAAGAGGTGATATTTGAGATGGGTTTGGAGGAAGGGAGATAGAAAGGTGCCCTGAGGGTGGGGAGGAAAGGGGTTAAAGAGGAAAGGGGCCAGCCAAGTGGTGCGTTGGTTAGGAATTGGCTTGGGATGCCAGCAGCCCTGGTTCAGATCCCACATACGAGGGCCAGTGACACTGCCCTCTACAGCTAAGATGATGAACAACAGCTCCACCTGGAGCTGGGCTGCTGTGAGTCCCCGGGGATGGCATAGCTGCAGCCCCTGCTGCAGTGGTCTGCCATAGGCTACAGTGATTGGCCAGCAGCCAGTGTGAGCGGCTGGCAGCTGGTATGAGCTGCCAAGAGCCGCTGTGAGCGGCCGTCCAGAGGCCAGCAACCCATCTGCCTTACCCAAGACAAGCGCAATGATGATACCAACATGGGCCAGTGAAGCAATGTCCTCCACAACTAGACTGAAGAACAAAAGGACAGCCAACTTGTCTGTTCCCCTCCCCCGGTTCCCCACTAAAATCTTTCAAAAAAAAAAAAAGAATGAGGTGTCTCTGAGGTAGACAGGGGAGCTCATAGCAGCTCGGGAAGGGGTGATGGCGGAGGCAATACCCAGAGGCCACACCAAGCCCTGACCCTGCAGACAAAGGTGCCAGTGAAGGCTGCTGCTGAATTTGAGGTTGGGAATGTCCCCACAGCTGCCACAGGAAGATGACCTGGGAGGTTGGGGGGACAGGATGCCTATTGTTTTAATGATCAATCAACTAAGTGCTCAAAAGAGGTACATGCAATTTTGTTTAGAATTGAACTGAAAAAAATCAAAGCTTATACCTAATACAAACTGTGGCCAATACAGGGCAGTTCTGGTATCCCTGTGGGAGGGAACTGCGTGGTTCACAGTGCTAGGCATTCACCATCCCATCCCTTATGCTGCTTCCCCATCTGCATCCTAAGGCCTGGAGCCCAGGTAAAACCATTTTCTTGGAAAGAAGGAAAGGAAATCACTTGCAGGCCCACCAGGCAAGAGCCATTTTAAACTACTTAAAATTAAAGAGCTCAGGAGGAATGTCCTGAGAGCATGCAAAGCCCTCCACTGGGGCTGAGCCTGTGGACACAGCCACGCCAGCCCTGGCCTCTGCGTGCCCCTGCTCCTGTGGGGCCAGAGGCCTGCTGCCCTCAGAGACACCACTGAGGATTGGGTCTGAGCAATATTCGGGGTGGAGAGGCTGTCATTCCTTCTGAGCCCTGCTGGCAAGGTAAGGTAGAATTATCCCCAAATTCAGACCACTGGCTGGGTAAAGGTAACGCCTCACACTCCCCGGAAGGTTCCGTGGGCACATCCTGCCCGATCGAAGTCTGTGATTTGAGACAAGGACCTATCTTCCTATCGAGGCCCTGGTTTCCTTAAAATCACCCATGCCTGCACTGTCTGGGGAGGAGGACAGGCCAGCTACCTCCAACCGATAAAAATAGTGGCGCTGTTTTTAAACAGCTTGGCAGGCCAGGCTGTCATTAGCTGTGGTGGCATGGGCAAGGCGTCCTCGTCTGCTGGGACTGAGCCCTAAAATAGAAGGAGCCTGGGAAAGGTGGCCAGGGTGCCGGGCATTTCAGGCCTCTCAGACCTGTGGTCTGCCAGGCATCAGCACGGGCCCAGCGTGGCCAGCAATGGCTCTCTTGGAGCTCTGCTCTTTGCTGGGCTACCTGGGAAAGGCCCACCGAGGCATGGTTGGCGAGCCTCCCCAGGTGTGTCCAGGGCCTGCTATATGCCGCATGCCAGGCTGAGCATATCACACCCAGATCTGATTATCAGATGCTAATCTGCTCTCCCAGCAACCCCACGAAGGAAGAGAGACACCCCATTTTGCGGATGAGGCTCGGCAAGATTAAGTAACCACCCAAGGACACAGTTCCAAGAGGGGGGCATACACTCCAAAACCCCGGCTCTCCTACCACCTAGCCCATTTCACCACAGTCAACCACTGCCTGCCTCACTCTTGCCTCAGTACTTCTACCCTTCTCCTCTCCTGCCTGGAATGCCCTGCCCTCTGCCAGCCTAGATGTGTTCCGCTTGTCCCCCCAGAACCAAGACAAGCCCCCGGCTCCCCCAAAGCCTGCTCTGATACTTGTAGCTCCTCAGCCCGCCCTTGTGAGCCTCCTCTGCTCGCCGAGACATGACTGGCTTCGACAGTGGTCACCCAGGGGACGCCACCAGCTCATAAGCAGGTTTGTATCTCCGCCCTCCCCTAGGGTCGGTACGCACCAGGTGCCTGGTTGGGCAATGAGCACTGCTTCCCTGGGTCATCTCATCCTGTCCCACGTTTTCACTGTCATCTAGGAGGAGATTCTAGACAAGACCCTGGGGACTCCCACATGTGCACCTAGGACCCCACATGCGAATATGCAACTGCCCAATCAGGGATTCCCAAATGTACCAAACATGTGGACCTGCCCAGCTCTCCCAAACCTGTCCCACCCACAGTGTGCCCATCTTAGTGGCAATCCCGCCTGCCCAGCTGCTCAGGTCCGAACCTGACACCCCTGCTTGACTTCTCCCTTCCTCCGCCCCACATCCGACCAATCAGGGAAGCTGGTCGGCTCTATTCAAAACACTCCCAGGAGCTGCCCACCTCTCCTCAGCCCTAGTGCAAGCCACCTCATCTCAGTGACAGTGCCTGACTGGTCTCCCTGCGGCCACCGTCACCCCCACTCCTGCTGCCCATTCTCAACACAGCAGCAGAGTAAGAGTGACTGTACTGGAACATTTAGTCAGCTCCTCTGTTCAACACCCTGCACTGCCCCCTCCCCGTACCCCCAATCTCCCAGCACTCAG
Source organism: Aselliscus stoliczkanus (assembly GCA_033961575.1). Classification (NCBI taxonomy): domain Eukaryota; kingdom Metazoa; phylum Chordata; class Mammalia; order Chiroptera; family Hipposideridae; genus Aselliscus; species Aselliscus stoliczkanus. Next base: position 136,291,997 of record CM066729.1, read on the forward strand.
AGTAGAAGCTGAAGTCCTTGTAATTCCCACTAAGGAGCCTTCTGGTCTGCTCCCACACCCCTGTACCCTCTGGTCTCCTCTCCTGCCCCTCCCTGTTCCTCAAATACACTAGGCAGCTCCCAACCTCAGGGCCTTTGCACTTGCCGTATCTTCTACCTGTTAGCATGGATCCCTCCTCATCTCCTTCAAGCCTCTGTTCACATGCCACCTCCTCATCAAGCCTCTTCCTGATCCAGACCCTATGGAAAACTGAAACCTCCTCCCCCTACAGACATATGACCCGGCAACGACCATGACTTTAACTGATGGGTTGTTCCTTGTGTGTCTGCCTCACTGGAGTGCGGGTTCCATGAGGGCAGGGACCTTCGTGTCCTGTTCAGGAGGCCTCTTCAGCACCAGCACAGTGCCCGGCACTTAGGAAGTACACAGTAAATGTTTGTTGGATCAATGAATGACTCATGCTGGCATCTTGCATTTTCATGAAGCCCTGCATCAGACTGCCTGGGGTCACCTAGATCAACCCCTTGGCTTTCTAGAAAGGGAGATCAAGGTTAAAGAGGTGAACAGACCTGCCAGGGTCACATGGAGAGCTGGACATAGCAAAGGCTCCAGGAAAACAGAGTCTCCCCCCCAGGAGAAATAAGAGGAACAAATGAGGTGTCAATCTAAGCTGAGCAGGTAGCTGAAGACAGTCCTCAAAGATGTCTTTAAGGGGCAGGGTCCCAGAGCTCAGACCCCACTCTTCTTCTTAAAATGCAAGACTACCCCTTCTCCTTGGCAGACGTTGGCCCCACAGCAATTGGCACCAGGGGCTTTCCATGAGTCTCTGCAAACTCTGTCCTCAGGCCTGTCTGGCAGCGGGGCCTGGAGCATAAGGAATCTTTTTGTACATTGTCCCCAGGAGAGAGAAAGAAAATGGCCCTTAACCCACAGGTGGGCAACTGGTCTTCCAAAGATGTCATATTTTATTCAGTGCTTTCAAAGCATGAAGGTGCTACACCTGGCATCATGGGCTTCTCTGTCACTCCTTCAACAAACACTGTGCAGCCCAGGCCAGGCTCTGGGGTTCAGCGCCGACGAGACATGGTCCTGGCCCTCAGGAGCCCACTGTCTCTGCACATAGACCAGTGAGTCAACCTGGTGTCCCAGCGCCCTTACCCACCACACCCTACACACCCCACGCCCACCTCACACCATACCCAGGCTGGTGCCCCCCACCACCCTTCAAAGCAGGCAGAGCAGGGATAGTGATCCCAGGTGGCAAAAAGCAAAGGCCCAAGTGATCTTCCCGAGGCTGCATGGGGAGTTCCTTTGCAGACAGCCAGGGCCAGCACAGAGTTTCCAACCCCGACCCTGGGCTTTTTCATGTGCTTGGGAAGAACGCCCTCTCTTGGAAAACCAACAGTTCAGACAAAGGCCCAAAAGATACAAAGAAGGTAGGGGTCAGGTTTCCTATCTAATCACACGACTTATTCAACCTTCCACCCATCCATCGGCTCACTAACCAGGTATCTTTGGAGCCCTACTTGTGCCAGGTGAGATCTGGGAGCCCGGATTTCAGAGATGAGCCCCCTTGCACAGCAGAACAGAGATGAGCAGCAGAAAGAGGCATCCAGCAGACAACCACAGCCCTGACAATGAGCACAGAGGCAGGGGTCTCAGCAGATGGAGAGTGTACTAGGGGATGCTCGGGTTGCGATTTAAACCCTTGCCAAACCACTGAAAATTCCCAGCCTGATGGTGCACACTTAGAAACCAAGTCTGGCAGGCACACTGTAGGTACTCAGTGGATGCTTGCTGTTGGAAGTACCACCACCACCACCACCACCACCCGCACCCAGGGCAAAAATGGTTCCATCTCAGCCACACAATGGGAAGGAGGAGAAAGCAGAAGAGGTCTCAGCTACTGAGGATCTCTCTCTCTCTCTCCTCCCCACCCCCATTTTTGGCAGCCATCACCTACCCACTGGCTCTATTTTAGGCTGGGTGTGAAAGAGCCTTGAGAAGAAGCCATTTCCTTCCGTCATATTTTATGTGACAGCTCACGGCATTCCAGGGCTGCTCTAATTGCACAGCCCAGGCCCTGGAGACACATTACCTACTGGAATGAGGTCTCCAGGGAATGACTTCGGCCAAGCCAGAGTCTTGGAGAGACAGAGAGACCCCTCCTGGGGCTCAGGGCCAGAACTGTCTCACTCTATATTTTTCTTAGGATAATAATCTTAGTCCTTGGACACTGAGTTGGATCTCTTTGACCTCTTAGCAACTCTGTGCGAACTGCAGGATATGCAGTAGGGGCTGGTGGCTTCCTTGCCAACCCTTCCCTTTTTCCACCACAACAAAATTGCCCCCTGGGCCAGGGCCATCGCAGTGGAGGGACAGGAACACAGGCTGGGGAGTTGAGTGACAGGTTCTGGTTCTACCCCTGGCTGGTTACAAAACTTCATTGGGCCTCAGTGTCTTCTTCAGCACAATGGGTCTAAAAACCCACCCTCACTTCCTCACCAACTGCTCTGAGGACCAGAGGAGACAAAATATAAGACCTTAGAAAACTCAAAAAGCACTGCTCCAAGTTAAAGCATTACAGCCTCTGTAAAAGAAATCCCAATTTGGGAACGAAGGACAGTTTAGTTCTCTCCCTGTGGCTACCTTAACCTCAACAGACATTTGTGGAACCCTTCAAACTCCTTCTGAAGGGACAGACAGGAGACACATTAGACTGTTTTAAATAAAGAACACTAATGTCACCCGCCAAGGCTAAGGTAAAGTGCCCCTGACATTAATGATTCTAACGGGGATCCTCTAGGAGCCCTGACCTTGGTTTCTGTCACAAATATTTTCCCTTTCCAGGCCCAGCAGGAAACAACTAATTCACCAGATGGTGTCACCACTGTGAGCTGCTGGCCATCTTGGATTCTCCTCAGCCAGGGGCCCAGCCTTCTCACCTCCATCCCAACCTCATGGAGTGCCTTAGTTCAAAGAGTTTTCTCATTCTTTTTTCCTTTTGAGACTGTTTTTTTGCATACCCTGAGTATTCTAGCCCCTTAATACACACTGAGGGATCAGGCCCTGACCCCATCTCACCAACACTCCAGAGGATGGAGGATGCATCACTAAGCTAGAGTCCCCTGAGAGAGGCCTAGGCAGAAAGAGGGGCCAAGGCTATCACATTAGGAAGGTCTCTCTCGGTGGAAAAACGTGTGTGTGGGTTTGGTCCCATAACCACCCCCAAAAAGCCCTCTCCAAGCTGTACCCATAATACGTATATGAAATGTGTCCTTGTCCTCTGGCCATCTCTCCCCTGCTTTGGCTGGGAATACAAGGGCACGTATCAAGGCTTCTAGTTCTTATTTTTACCCCCAGTGGGGCTTGAGGTAGGCAGAGAGATGAAACGATGCGTCCTCCTCCTTAGGAGGCCGTGTGGCACAGTGGAGACGGCCTGATCTGGGAGTCAGGGTCTTGGGGTCTTACCGTCCTCCTGCCAATCACCAGTTGCATGTTCTTAGGCAAGCCCAGTGCCCCCTTCCTCAAATGCAAAAGCGGAGGGAACATCGCAGCCCACCCTTCCTCAGGCACAGGCACAGAGTGAGGGCGTCGCTGCACTTTGCATGTGAAAGCGCATAGTCAGCGTCTTTCGGGATGGTTCTGAGATGGCCCAGGAGATAGTAGGGCACATCGGGCTGGGACCCCCTGGCCTCCAACAACTTTCAGACCCCTCATGAGCCCCTCTGTCTTCATTTCCCAGCCCACCCCAGTCACCCAGACCCTCATCTAGTCTGGTCTGGCTCCTTGTCTGCAGAAGCACTGGGGCTCACTGAATCGAACATCCTTCCCCCAACTTTAGATGGGTGAATCCAGGGAAAAGCCAGCGCTAGACCTACCTCCTGTTCTACCTCACCTCAGGGAAGTCTCTCTTCCTGGAAGTATTGTACTTAATTAATGCAGAGGGAATGACAGAGTCTGTGTATCACCATTTTGCAAATCCCCAGTGAAATAAGGAATCCAGGGGATGAGCACCGGCATCGGACAGGTGACAAGAAGAGACCACAGGACCTTCCATGTCCCCATGGAGCACACAGCACCACCCATGACTATTCAGCCAAAACCGGAGCTGAATCTGACCAAGCCTCGAGCTCCAGAAGCACAGGGGCTGCAGCGCAGGCTGAGCTGAACCACGCTGCCATTAGCCTGGTGCAGTTGCAGAACGCCCAGCATGACAACGCAGTTCCCTCAGCAGATACACTCCCGGGGAAGAAAGGAGAACTGTTCTAGTTTCTGAAACATATTTTTTTTTTTTTTGAGGGCAGTGTCACTGGCCCTCACATGTGGGATCCGAACCGGGGCCGCTGGCTTCCCAAGCCAGCTCTTAACCACCGCGCCACTCGGCCAGCCCTGTTCTAGTTTCAACACAACCTAAGGGCCGCATCAACCAAATGTGATTGGTGGGTCTTCTTTGGATCCTTAGCCAACTGCAAACAAGACTTTATGAGGCCAGTGAGAAAATCTAAACACTGACGAAGTATTGGATGATGATGATGATGAGAAATTACTGATGTTTTAAGGATAATAGTGATATCATGATCTTTTAAAAAAGATTCCCTCCTTTTGAAGGTGTGTGCTGAAATATTTGCAGAAGAAATAATGAGGTACTGGGACTTGTTTCAAAATAATCCAGTGGGGCAGAAGGTAGTGGGGGAGGTGGAGCGGGCTTTAGATGAAGTAAGACTGGCCCTGATTGCTAATTCCTCGGAGGTGGGCAAACGGGTCCATGAAAATCGTCTCCCTACTTTGAAATTTTCCAAAATAATTGTTTAAAAATAGTAAGTTCCTACCTTTCAACTCAGTCACTTTTAAGAATCAGCCTATGGGCCACTCGGTTAGCTCAGGTGGTTAGAGCACAGTGCTCATAACACCAGGATTGCCGGTTCGATTTCCACATGGGTCAAAGAGCTGCACCTTCCACAACTAGATTGAAACAACTACTTGACTTGGAGCTGATGGGTCCTGGAAAAACACACTGTTCCCCAATAAAATTTCTTAAAAAAAGAATCAGCCTACAGAAATGATCCACAAGGGTGAAAGAGCCACATGCACCATGACGATCACAGTATCATCCCCACCCAGACAGCAGTAACGCTGGGAAGGGCCGCATCCACAGCAGCAGCATGGACACTGGCCACTTGGCTGCATATTAGACCACTGAATACAAAGATGTAAAAGCTCTTCAGCAAACAGGATAAAACAGCATGAGCTGAAACTACTTATTCACTTGTCTCCTCTCCTTCCACTAGAACATAAGCTCAGTGACGCTTCATCTACAGGTCCATCTCCAGACATGGTCAAGCGCAGGCCAGGCGCCCAGTAAGCATGTGCTGGCTGAGCACACACATTTAAATGCATGAATGTCTTCCTAGCAGGACAGCCCGTGCACGCACCATGATTACACCCTATGAGAGAAAGTGTGCACAAGTGCACAGAGGCCAGAGAGAAAAAGGCAAACATGAGAGGATCACTGGGCTGGCGGGAGACTGGGTGGTGCGATATCATCTTTATAACAACAAGCAAGCTCTACACAGCCCTCCCCCGGGGTGGAACCTCACCATGCACATGAGATTTGTACACATTCTGAGCCGTCCTTTCTGATCTACAACAGAGCTGTGACCTACAAATTCTCCCACTCCTCTCTGCCGAGTGCCCTGAAATAGTTTTATATACAGTTTGTGCTGGATGCAGCACAAACGCTAAGCTCCAGGAGCTGTTTTCTTCATTGCTTATTATTCAAGTGTAAGTTGAGTGCTGGACCTGGCAGGGGTCAGGAAAGGGAAATCCCCTGTTTGGGGGCTCTGGGGGTGCAGGGCAGGAAGCTGAGGAGCCACGTGTAGCGGAGGGTTTCAGAATCATAAGGCTGAGGACTCCCAAGAGGAAAACTTCAGATGGGCAGAATGTGGGCTGGACCTGGAATGTTCCCAGGCAAATGGAGCTGATGTAGGTGATAAACACCAAGCGAGCCTCCATTTCCATTCAAAGGTTCCGGGGCTCCAACCAGGTGAATGCATGTCACCTGCACACCCAGCACCCAGGCCTGTCAAGCTGCAGGCTCCACTGGAGATCCCTGGATGTTCAGTTTGAAATCAGAAGGCAGGGGTTTCATAAATGAACAGCCAGATGCCAGGGGTGAGACACAGCTGCCCATTTCCAGAAGGGTCAGTCCATCCGAAGGAAAGCGTAGAAGCAGCAGCTGCCCTCTGGAGCCTCTGCAAGCCCCCGCAGCCCACTAGGGCAGCACGGACTGAGACCTCGGGTCAAGGGGAGGGGCTCAGGGCTGAGAGTGCGGCTCTTTGCCTCTCACCCCTACTCCGCTATGGATTCAAGAGAGACGTGAGCAACCCACTCTCCCGCTCATCTGTAAACAGAGGGGTCAGATGCTCTCTGAGTCCTTTTAGAACTAAAATCTGAGGGTCTATACAGGGGTTTGGAAGCTCAGAGGAACATCACAGGACGCTCTGGCCCTACCATGATCCTAGAGGCCTCCTACGCGTTGAGCACTGTCTGTGCGTCAGCCAGGCCTGTGCGTCCAGTCCCTGTGTCTTTCCCACACACAGCCCTGCCAGGAAAGCGGCCTTAGGCCAGCCTGGGAGGTGGGGACGTAGCATTCAGAAAGGATGGAGACAGCCCTGTCAGAACCCAGTTCCCTCCAGCTCCCACATCCATGTTCCTTCTGCCAATCAGTCTGAAACAACCTAACCTGCTTTCTTCCTATCTACACAGGGATTGACTCTGGGCTGTGTCAGCCGTAAGAAAACATGCTGAGTTGGCCAGATGCCCCTTCTAATCTGGAGGCAGCTGGGACAGCTCGGATCACCCTGACCTTCGGCAGGACACGGGCTCTGGATCCAGCCAGGCCGGGGTGAGTGCAGGGTGACCGTGGAGGAGGCGCTCTGCCTTCTGGTTAAAGGAGACAGTGGCCTCATCGCCAAAAGCTGCAATCCCCAAATCCAGTTCCACAACCCGTTTCACGGGTCCACAGGAATTTAGAAATACACATTTTTTTTTTCAACGACTGTCCTCGAGTCTGAGAAAACCCCCACTCTACTTTTCTGACACTAAAATATTTTTTCTTTTGTGAAATGCCAACCATATTAGAGGGTAGGTGGGTTTTTTTTTCATTTTTGTTTCTTTTTGCTTTCTTTTTTTAAAATGCACACATTTAACAAGGTTACACATTGGCAACCCTAGAAAGGTCCTTCCCTTTTTTAAACTGGTCTGTGAAATCCCAACTGGGATTGAAGTCGCTTTTAGTTCTTTCTTTGTTCTCTAACAGCACCTCTAGGAGTCCATGATCAGACAACCTCTAAGATGAGTGTGCGTCTAAGAAGAGATAACGAGGGCCCCACCATCCTCCTCTCCTTCCCTCCCCTCCCCTCTCCGTCCCCACACACACGCCCCGAAAAAAGGCCATGTGAGGACACAGTGAGACGGCAGCTGTATGGGAGCCAGGGCGAGAGTCCTTGCTGGAAATCAAATCAGCCAGAACCTTGATCTTGGACTTTCCAGCCTCCAGAACCATGAGAAAACAAATTTCTGTCATTTAAACCATGCAAGTCTGTGGTGTTTTGTTATGCCAGCCCAAACCGACTGATATACTTGTGATAACCTCTCTATCTATGCTTCCATCTCTCCATCTGTAAAAGTGAGAGTGTAACATTCTATGAGGCTGACATTACCCTAATATCAGTCAAAGACATCATAAAAAAAAAGCTACAGATCAATATCTCTTATGAAACTGATACAAAACTCCTCAACAAACCAAATGCAGAAATAGATAAAGATCATTAATCATGACCAAATAGGATTTATCCCCAAAATGCAAGATTAGTTTAAAATCCAAAAATCAATTAATACAATATACTATACCAATAAAGGGCAAAACCCATTTAATCATCCCAATAGACACAGAAAAAGCATTTCACAATATTTAACATCTACTCATGAAAAAAAAAGAAAAAAGAAAAAATGCTCAATAAGCTAGGAATGGAAGGGAACTTCCTCAACATGACAAAGGGTTATCTATGAAAAACCCACAGCTAGTGTCACACTTAATAGTGAAAGCCTGAAAGCTTCCCCTCTAAGATCAGGAAGGAGACAAAAATGTCTGCTCTTGACACTTCTATTCAACACTGACTGTACTGGGAGGTCCTGCCAGGGCAATTAGACAAAAAAAATTAAATGAAAGGCATCCAGATTGGAAAGGAAGATGTAAAAAACTATCTCTATTTGCAGATGACATTATCTTGCATGTAGAAAATTCTAAGGAATTGACTAAAACAAAAAAGGATTAAAGCTAATAAACAAGCTTAGCAAGGTTACAAGATAGACGATCAATATATAAATATCAATTGTATTTCTATACAGTAGCAATGAACAAGCTACAAAGTGAAATGAGGAAATCAATTCCACTTATTGGGTTGTTGGAAAAATCATGACATATTTTTTCTATGTTTTTTGTTGCGAAAATGTGTCATGACTTTTCCGACAACCCAATGTAACAGCATACCTATAATAAACGAGGAATAAATTTAACAAAAGAAGTGTAAAGCTTACACTCTGGAAACTATAAAACATAGTGTAAGAAATTAAAGAAGATCTAAATAAATGGAAGGACATATGATGTACATCAATCAGAAGAGTGACTTTTGTTAGGAAGGCAATGCTCCCCCAGTTTATTTACACAAAACAATTCCTATAAAATCTCAGCTGGCTTCTCTGCAGAAATTGCCAAGTGTGGTACCCGGCCAAGAACATCAGCATCATCTAGGAGACCCAGACATCCTGACCTACAGAATCAAAAACTCAGGGGTGGGGTCCAACAACATGCCTTTTCACAAGCTTCCAGGACAACCTGAAGCTCACTAAAGTAGGGGACCCCTGCTTACAGGATGTGGGTCTCAACCGGATGGGACATTGAAATCACCTAGGGAACTTTTAAAAAAAGACTCATGCTCTGGCCCCCCAGCAGACCAACTAAATCAGACTCTGGGCATCAGGCATGGGTGTGTTTTAAGGCTCCCAGGTGAATCTCTGGGTGAGAAGGACTGGCTTAGGAGGTGTCTCAGGCCCCGCTGCTCTTGGGCCCCCTTGAGAGTTTGGCCTAAGCTCTGTTCACTGGGGCCACCTGGTGGCCATTCTGGGGAATGACTCTACATCTTGCTGCAGCATCACCAGCAGGGATCCACATCCTCCCACAGCAAAGGTCAGCACCCTCCTGGCCTTTGGAATGGGGGTGGTGGGCATGATGAAGAGAGGGTGAGAGCCCTTCACTGGCTCTGCTTCCTCCTTCCTCATTAAAACACTCCACACCCCAAAGGCAGCCGGAACAACCACTGCTAAACATAGTCCCCACCACAGCACCCATCCATCCCTACTGCCAGTGAAGCAGAGCCAACTTACCCATCCACCCTCATCGCTGACAGTTCCCGACACAATTGTGTTGGTGGGCACCAAAGCACCTTCACGGCCTCTAACTCACTTTACACTTTTCAGCCTTCTGGCCTTTGCCCACGCGTCCCCCTGCCTGACATGCCTTCCCGAGCTCTCATTATATTAGTGCTCCTTGCTCCACCCTCTGTCTGCCCCACAATGGACACCCATGGCTGCAGAGCTCGGAGGAGCAGAGGGCTATCAACTGTGGGGCTGGGGGTGGGGTGGGATACCAGGAATACCTGAAGGCACTTAAGAGATAGCAGGGCTGGGAGGACGGGGTGTGGGGAGGACTCTGACAGAGTGTGGCCCGTGTGGGATGGGGGACCAACGATGCTTTGAAGTAGGGCTAGGCATCCCTTTTCAACTACTTGGGCCTCCAGCTACAAAGAGCACTGGAAGCCTCAGGTCTGCCCTCTCGGTATCCTCCGAAAGCTGAAGCTCAGTCTCGTAGCTCATTGCTGCCACCAGGTGACAGCATTCGAGACCACTATGAGTGCAACCAAAAAGAAACAAAACAGGGATACAACATAGCTGCTGGCCCTGGGGGAAAACTAGTCCATCTTCCAAAGCTCGGCAAAGTCTATTTTCTGAAAATCCTTAACCACCTTCCCCACCCAACTTTTGGCAGCCCTTCCATATGACCTCCAACTTTGGGCACAGCCTGATCTCAGAGGCCCTGCCTCCAGCCAAGCACCCATCCTTTGCCCCAATCATGGTCTGATCCATGACCCTGAGCAAAGGTTGGCCTGGACCAGCCATTTCACCCAGATGTGCCTGGGTGCAGGCTGATCATGGGGCTGGCTTGGGGCAGCCCCCTTCTGTGCAGGGGCCACAGAGAGAAGCTGTCTTTGGGAATTACCAGCCAGCAGCAGAAAACACAAGGTTGGCACCCATGGAGGTCACTCACTCACTTCAGGCACAGCCTTCTTTTTTTTTTGTTTTGTTTTTTTTTGTGTGTTTGTTTGTTTGGTTTTTGAAGGCAGTGTCACTGGCCCTCATCTGTGGGAACCGAACCGGGCTGCTGGCTTCCCAAGCCAGCGCTTAACCACTGCGCCACTCGGCTGTTCCCTTTTTTTTTTTTTTTTTTTTTTTTTTTTAGCTGAGCCATCCTGCCACCTGTTGACAGCTCAACAGCAACTCAGCTTGGGCTGGCATCAAACCGCCGTTGCTCAGAACTCAGCTCGCACTCTGAGTGAGCTCTTAACCAACTGAGCCACTTGGCCGCCCCAGGCACAGCCTTCTTGAAGCTCCCCATTCCCCCAACAGCTGCGCCTCCCTGTTCCAGCACTCTCCTCTGCCCTAGCAGCCAACCAAATTCACCAGACCAGAGAAGAACAAAATTAGGCAGGCCAGCCTGCTCCACACAGAGCCCAGTGGCCACCAAGTTCAATGCCCAGGGCTGCCTGGCAGATGACATGACCAGGCCAGGAGGGCCACATGGCACAGTGCTGGACACTATGGCCAACTGGGGGGCATATGTTTTTCTAGACAGGCTAAAAATCTGGATTTTCACATAAAATCTGGACGTTTGTGGAAACCTCTGATTTTTATGATGTCCAGTCCCTCAGCAGCATCAGCTGTTAAACCACTGCCCTGCTGCCCTGCCGACAATTAAACAGTCACTCTCCGGAACTGCAGAGTGGCCCCCATGTACCACCTGACCCATGCCCAGGACCCCCCCGACAGAAACTGGAGGGTTAATACCTGGCACCACAGGGATCTAGGACAGGGTTTTGTTCTGATTGGCCACATCCTTGATGGATGCCAGGGCCAAAACAACTGTCAAATTCTCTGAACATCACTCCTTACATACCCCCTGCCCCCCGCCCTTACGCACCAGAATCAATCCAGGGGGAATCGGGGCTGGGCGTGTTTCCATTTCAGGGATCCCCTCCACTTCCAGAAGGTGGAGAAGTGCCTGAGAACCCAAGAGGGTCCCATGGGACCCCTAACACCTCACACCCACGGCAGCTACACCCTTGGCCCATGCACCTGGGCCAGGGGGGTGCTCACCTGGCGGTAGGTGCAGATGATGATTTCCCGCAGGTGGTAGTGCATGGGCGTCATGGTCTCACTGACCGTGTCCAGCGCTGCATCTACCTCTTTCTTCACACGGTGCCCATCGGGCAGCAGCTGCACCACCTTCATCACCACCTTGGGCCAGAGGAGAGAGCGGCTGAGCAGAGAGAAAACTCTGGCTGGCAGGTGGGGCCTCCTGCCCCAGCAACAGGTTCACCCCACACCAAGGGCCACCCCACCCTCAAGCCTAGGCCCTGACCTTAGAGACCTGCCTGCCCTCAGTTCTCAGGTGAGTGTGGGGAGCAAGAGGGCACCTTGATATCCTAGTATGTTTATTTTTCTATGCAGCAGAAACCTGGCTTCAAACAAAACCTGATCAAGAACTTTCATCTAAAAAACAGCTGTGTAACAGGCTGGTGGGGTAGGCGGGGTATATGATGAACCTAGGCTGGGGGCCTGTTGACACTACTTTCACCCTGCAGCAGCCTCCAGGCACTTTGGAGACACCTGGCTATGGGGAATGCAGTGTGGACACCAGTCATCTGATGTAAGCCCCCCTTTCTCCTGGGGAAACTGAGGCCAGTGAAGGTCACTCTATAGGGCAGGGCTCTTTCCCACCAGTGGTCCTTCCCAGCCACTCCCCTGTGATTCCCACCATGACTGTCTACTCTGCACCCCCATGGCCAGTACCCCCATCACCTCTCATCCCCAGTGCAGTGGCCCCACTTCCTCCCTGGGAGCCAGAGAGGTCTTATGAGAATATAAATGTGAGCATGTCCCATTTGTGGAATCGCGCTTCAATCTCTTCATGACTCCCTTACACTTGATATAAAACTGAGAGCGTCCCCAGGTCTGGCCAGCCTGCATCCTGCCTCACTCATAACTGTCCCCAGAGCACAATGCCTTCCTGGAGCCCCTCAATGCACCCACCCCCAACACCCTGCAAAGTCCTTTCAGAGCCTCACGGTCAAGGACACCTGCTCATCCAACCATGTCCTCACTTGCTTCACACTTGATTCCCACTATACAGGAAGCTCCCTGACCCCTAAGTGCCCCATGGATAGCTGCTACATGAACAGAAGGGCAGAAACCTGACCTAACTCTTCTCTCCATCTAGTCACCACCTGCACACACGGCCTATCGTCCCCATCTCCACAACTGGGTCAATGGCAGGACTATTGGGGATGGGGTCTCTCCCCCACTCCAGGGTTTCTCAGCAAGGACCAGCCCAGGACTGGCACACCAGCAGAGATGGAGTTATAGGCGAGTAGGAAGAGAGGTCCCCATAGCCCGGGAGAACTTGGCTAATGTGGCTTAGGCCTCGGAGAGGCTGCTGCTCAGCAGATGCCCTGGTCCCAAGCTCTGGGTCAACACCTCACTTGAGACATGTGCAGATCACAGGCGGGTCCCCAGGAAGGCACAAGGTCAGGAACTGTGTCCCACAGGGAACTCCCCAAGCAGAAAGCTGAAGCTTTCTCAAACTAAATGAACTGAATTTCTAGCCTCTCCCCTAAATTGCTCCTGTGAATTCTGCAGCTCCTTAGCTGTCACAGCCACCAGCCAGAAACCCAGAGGTCATCCTGGGTGCCCTCTTAGCCAGTGGCCCCCAAGATGTACCAATGAGAACTGAACTTCTGCTTGCCAGGGGGGACCCTACTCCCTCAGGCCCCGCCTCTTCTCTCTGCTCCCTCATCCACACAACTGGCCCCCCAGAATCAGATTCTGATCACAACCTCCTACGCCTCCCTGCTGGCTTCAAGGTGGATGTCAAATACCCTTCAAGGGGCTGAAGGGTGAAGAAGGGGGTGCACACAGCACTCCTAGCACAGGGCTGGCAGTGAGTAAAGAGAGTTCTAACTATCACATCTGAGGGGCTGACATGAAGACTAGAAATTCGACTTGGAAATAAACCCCTGCATATATGATTAAATGATCTTTGACAAAGATGCAAGACCATTCCATGAGGGAAAGGACGTTCTTTTCAATAAACAGTGCTAGGAAAACTGGATGTTCACATGCAAAAGAATGAACTTGGACCCTTACCTTACACTATATACACAAATTAAGTCAAAATGGATCAACGGCCTAACTGTAAGAGCTAAAACTATAAAACTCTTAGAAGGACACAGAGGAAAACCTTCATGACATTGCATTTGGCAATGACTTCAGAGATATGGCACCGTAAGCATAGGTGACAAAAGAAAAAATAGACAAATTGAACATTAAAATTTAAAACTTCTGCATTAAAAGACACTCCCAATAGGGTAAAACAGCAACCCACAAAGAGGGAAAAAAATATTTTCAAATCACATATGTGATAAGGGTTGCTATCTAGAACACAGAAAGAATTCCTACAACTCAGCAACGACCCAACAACGCATCAAAAATGGGCAAAGAATTTGACAGACATTTCTTCAAGAAGATATACAACGGACAAATAGCACATGAATAGATGCTCAACGTCATTAGTCACTAGGGAAATGCAAATCAAATCAAAACCACAATGAGATACCACTTCACACCCACTAAGATGGCTACTATCCCAGAAAACAACAAGTGTTGGCAAGAATGTAGAGAAACTGAAACTTGTGTTTTGCTGATAAAAATGTACAATGGTGCAGCTACTATGGAAAACAATATGGCAGTTCCTCAAAAATTAAACAGAGTTACCACATGATCCAGTAATTCCACCTATGGATTTGAAAGCAGAAACTTGTAATTCATAAAGAACAGTGGTTACCAGGGGTAACGGGAGCTATTGTTTAACGAGTATAGTTAATTTGGGGTGATGACAAGGTTCTGGAGATGATGATGGTGATGGCTGTACAACAAAAACAATGTACTTAATGCCACAGAACTACACACTTAAAAATGGTTCAAATGGTATATTTTGTAATGTACATTTTACCACAATAAAAAAAAAACAACAAAAAAACAAAAGAATCAGCAAATCAACCAAGGAGAAAGAAGAGAAAAAAGAGGTGCAGGGTAAGGAAACAGCATATGCAAAGGCCGGAAGCTGAAAGAGCTTGGCAAGTTGGAGGGCATCAAAGGAAGCCAGGGTAGCAGGACCACAGGGAAGGGCAGATGGTGAGACTGGCCAGGCAGGCAGGAGCCAACCACAGCACCCACACGGGGTAGCCACAGGCCAACTCTGAGCTCCCCATTCCTCACCTGCAAGAGAAAGATGTTGCCACCTACTTGCAAGGTGTCTGGGAAGACAACACGTGGCAGGTGCATAATACATGGGTGACTAAACCGGAAATGTTAGTGGCTGTCCATCCAGTGCCCTGGACTGAAATGGAGGTGGGGTGGGGCAGGCCGGGGCCCTGCACCAAGGTCACCAACCACAACTGGGTCCGGGGTGCCTATGAGGGGTTTGTCGATGCTACCCAGACGAGATGGTGGCCAGGGGCCTCCCCCAGGGCACGTAGTAGCTAGCCTAGAGCAGGGTTAGGCAGGGTGAGGAGGGTCCAGGCCCCCCATCTCCAATGGTCATCTGCCAGGGTCCCAGAGCCAAGCTGCCCCATACCTTGGTTTGCTCATCTGTGAAATGGGTACAGAGAAGCACTAATGTGATGAGGTACAAGAAGGCAACAGTGTTGAGAAGAGCTTTGAAGATCCCCAACAAGACTCGCCCTCGCCCCTCCCCCAGGTGTCCCCTGGGAACCCCAAGGCGTATGCTCACCTCAAACTCCCCCATTGTGAATCTGGCATCAGGGACACTGACGAGCTCCTCCTCGCCCACTTCGGGGAAGCCCTGAGGGAGGACAGCTGTTGGGATGGGGAGCACTCCTGCCCAAGCTGTACATCTCCCTCATGCCAGGGTCCCCTTGCCAGGGGTCTGCCAGCCCCGCTTGTCCTCTGCCCAGGACTGATGGGTGGGGACTGTGACACCACACCAGGCATCATCTCTGCCCCACGCCCTCCGGAAATAGTGTCCCGAGGGACTGAGTGCCCACCCTGCCCGGGCAGACCCCTATTCTCACAAAAGAGGCCTCACATACTCGGATGTGCCAGAAGGCGAGCACAGCCACCACCATGGCGGTCGTGGTCCGGCCCTGGCCGCTGAGGCAGCTGAACACGAAGCCGGTGCCCGCGTCCTTGGTGAGAGCAGCCCGCAGGACCTCAAGCAGCCGATCAAAATCCTGTGTGGAGAGACCAGGGTCTGAGTCAGTGGGTGCTCCTGGCTGCACAGACTCGAGGTGGCTCACCCACCCCAAAAAAGGTAGTGCTCACCCCCAAAAGGTAATGCTCACCCCTGGCCAGGCTCTGTGTCGGGCTCACAGCCTGTATGCACACACTCAACTCACTGCAGTGCACACAAGACCATGTCCGTGTAAACAGCCCCACCCCTGTGTATAACGTAACCTCCACCCCGGGACCGGGACTGGACATTTGAGCAGACACACACACACACACACACCTGGGGCTCCTATTGCCCACCATCTACCAGGCAGAACATGCACATGGGTACACACTCCCATGCGCTGCACGCCCAGGCTATGCAAGGACCCCCTGCTCTACTGCCCTCCAAAGATGGACCCAACCCAGGGCCTGCAGCCTGAGGGCAGTCTCGACCTCCGATGATCACTGCAGCGTGCGGCCACCAGGGGGCGACACCCCGTGGGCAACTGGACCCACAGAGCAAAGTGAGGCAGCAAAGACAAGCCCGATCACCACCTATCACAGGGAGCACTAATATTACAGGCCCTGCACGCACCCTGCACACACCCACACAGACATATCACCCAACCAGACATATCACACAGGCACACAGCGACCCACACACAATATATGCCAGGCACACACACCACACAGGTGTATCCACATACCTTAAAGACGCACATTACACAGACACCCACAGACATGTACGTCTCAAATCTACAGATACTACACAAACACACACACAGCATCCCACAACACCCTCCTCCACAAACCCCATACACATACCACCCCACACAACTCCCCAAAAGATATTCTCCACACTTAAACTCTAGTAAGGATATACATCACAGATGCCATAAAAATACATGCACTGCACACATATACACACTCCACAATGACACCCACACCCACATATACCACAAACACCATGGACATGCTCACCTCCTTGTATACACGTAAGCACATAATAAATACACGCGCACGTGTGCGTGTGCAAACACCAAGCTTGGAAGGGATGTAAATAAACCACCCAATCTGAACCCTTGTAGAACAAGCTCCCAGTCCTTCAGCAGGGCCGAGCCCACAGCCAAGGCCCAGGCCAGAGGGGAGGCGGGGAGGGGGCCTCCTCTTCCTCCCCAGAGGCCTCGCCTACCTGGCCCCCTCACCTCCTCACGGGGGGCACAGAAGTCTGGAATGGGGACGCGGTGGTAGGTGAGGCCAGGACAGGCCCTGCGGTGCTGGCTGAAGACCTCCTGCACGGTGAGGCACGTCTGGAACCGGTGGGTCCGCGGGCCCTCCACACCTGGGTGAGGCATGCTCAGGTGGGCCTTCAGCTGCGTCTCCAGGTTCTAGGGGAGGGTGGGACAGAGGGCACAGGCCACTGAGGTAGCCTCTAGGCCAGTCCTGAAAGACCAGAGCCTGCTATGGCCAGTACCTGTCCTGGTTTCCAGGCCCATGTCTGCCCCTTCCTGAGCCTCAGGTCATAAACCAGACCCGGAGCCTAGCAGGTGGCCATAGGGGGAGTCCTGAATCAGCCATCCCTAAGACAGATCCCCTTGGGGCCTCACTTTCTCCATCTGTGGAATAGGAGCACGGGACCTTCTAAAGACCCTCGCAGGCGATTCCCCAGGAGGCCTCACCTCTAGCTGGTCAGCGGTCATTGGGGGCCCGTGCCACCGCAGGCTGTGGGTGTGCCCATCACACTCCAGCACAGCCTCCTCTCGCAGGTTCACCCAAACAACCTGCCGCAGCTTTCTCTTGGCATCCGTCAAGTAGGCCAGGATACTCCCCAGGGCCTGGGGGGACAGGAGTGAGGTCAGTGAAAGGATTCAACCCTCCCCTTCCGCCACCCCACAAGTGGACCCAGGTCACCTTGGCACTGGGTTGGGCTGTGCCATAGATGGGCATTCGAGACACGCGCCGGAAGTTGGCCACGTCCATCTCTCTGACGGTACTGAGTGCATCAGGGGAGATGAGGTCATCCGCCCCCTGTGGGGAGAGCAGCAAGCCTGGGACCCACAGCAGCCACTGAGAGGTTCAGAGCCGGCCGCAGGGGAGCCAAGGAGGGGCAGGACCAGCGCTTCACAGTTCACAAAGCACTGCTGCACACTTGGCGCTTCATCACAGCCCTGGCAAGGAGAAGGGGGATGGTGCCCACTCTGCGGGTGAGGAAGCTGAGGTTCAAAGATGAGCAGCTGGTGGCAAAGACTCTAGAACCAGTTCTCCAAACTCCCTTCCCAGAGTGCTTTGGTTTGAGACTGAGGAGAGGGGACTAGAACAGAGGCCAAGGCTGCACCTGCTTCCTGAGGCCTGTGAATGACCCCGCAGCGCTCATAAGAAGGTTCCGCCACCCCCACAGGCTGTTGCCCCTTTGACTCCTGTTAGGGCAATGCGTTACCCAACCCCACAGGAATCAAGGGCCAGCCCCCACATGTCGCCACTTGCCCAGACAGCCTGCCACACTCACCAGGGAGCCCTTGGCGATGAGATCCCCAGGGACCACAGGCCCCGCTGAGCTCAGTGTCACAGGCAGGCGGTACAGCTCGGGGTGGGCACACAGCCAGCGGCTGAAACTGAGGGCAAAGGCCAGCGGGTACTGCCGCCCGAGGCAGAGAGAGACAGGGGTTCAGGGGCACAGGGCCATCCTGAACTCTTCCTGCCTGCCCTGTGGTTGGGAAGTCCCAAGAGATATCCCTGACGGCCCCGGATGGGGGTGAGGGGGTGCGGAGCAAGGACCAGGACACCTGAAGCAAGAGCCTCTGGGCCAAGAAGCCCCGGCTAAGTGTACAGAGAGTGGGGCCCAGGGGAGAGGGGTGGGGTCTCCCTTTGACAGAACTGCTCAGGGAACTGCCCTCTACCTGGGTCTCTCTTCCCCATACCTACCTTCCTCTAGAACCAACACCCGTGTCCCCAACTCTCCTCTCCAGCTCCACAGGGATCCCTGATGACCCCATGCTTGTCACTGTGGTGGGGAGGCTGGGGGATCCCAGGAGCAGGGACGTGGGTCCACCCAGCCCCACCTGCTCATGGAGATAGTAGTTAAACACAATCAGGTAGAAGTATCGCTCCAGGCTCCGCAGCGCCCTCTGCCGGACATGGTGCTGGCTGTTGCTTCCCTGAGACGAGGGCAGGAGGGAGAGTGAGGAGGTAAAGATGGTGCTGCCAGGGCTACCCAGTCCTCACCCCAGGAAAGGCAGGAGTTAAGCCTCACAAATCCCCAGAAGACAATCTGCTCCCCGTTTCATAACACAGTTCTGCCAAGCTGGAATTTCTTCCAAGCATCTAACGCTGCCCCATCTGCGGCAGAAAACCCGTGGTTCAGGGAGAGCAATGGTGACTACTACAGCAGGCACTACCCCATAAGCCCAGAGACAGGCTGCGGCTCCCCGCTTTGCTCCAACGCCACCCACCATGCAGGGCAGTGCACCCCTCTGTGCTGAAGCAGCAAGTGTATCCACACCCTTCCCTGAGCCTGTGACCCTCCCTACAAGAAAACAGAAAGACACTCACGACAGTGCTCTAAGGAGCCATAATCATTACCCTTATCTTACAGGGAGTAAGTTGAGATTCAGAGTAATGAAGAATTTGCTCAAAGTCCCACAGCTGGTGGCACACAGAGCTGGGTCCCCAAACAAGTGTCCTAACCCCAGCCCAGCGCCCTCTGGGTTGGGGCTTGTCAAAGAAGGGATTAATCCCTGGAGTCCTTCCAGCCTTCAGATCTCAGGGTTCTCCGGCTGGGTCAGTACTGCCCTCGGGAGGGCAAGGCAGATCGGTATAGGCCCGAAAGAAAGGTCACGCCCTTCGATGAAGTTTCATTCCATCTTTGGGAATTTAGGCCAGCAAACTTTTATTTCTATAAAAGGCCAAACAGTAAGTGTTCTAGGTCTGCAGGCTACATGGTCTGCTTCAACTCTGCCACTGCAGCATAAGACAGCACAGCAATGAATGGGCGAGACCGTGTCTCTATAAAACTGATTTACAAAACCAGGTGGCGGGCTGGATTTGGCCCGTGGGCTGCAGTGGGCCAGCCGCTAATCCAGATGAAGGGACAACATTCCAACTGCACAAAAGCCTCATTTTCATGAAGCTGCACAACGTCAATGTGTTCACAGTGACGAGAAACTGGAGTGACTCAACTGTCCAACGGGTAGGGGCCTGTTAAGTCATGGCAGGGGACATGCCAAGAACACATGTCAGGCCCCCTTCCAAGGGTTTTATGGGTCTTCTCTGACCCACTCCTCACCACAACCCTATGGGGTTATCATTAGTGGCCCCATGTTGCAAGTGGGGGAACTTGAGGCACAGAGCCACGTCCATACACCTGTAGGAGGCAGAGCCTCTGACCCGAAACCAGGCAGTCTGGCCAGGACCCGCACCCTTAACCTATCAGGTCAGTGATGGATGAACCACACAATGGGCTTCAGCTACACAACCAGGAAAACTCTCAATGATGACAACCAGGTATGGACATGGGAAAGACAAAACAAAATAAGGAGGATGCAAACCGCAGGCTGGGGCAACCTCTTCAAGAACATCATAAACATGAAAAATGAAGGAAGCCATGTCCATGTGCTCACAGCAGCTGTGCTGGGACTCTAGGTGATTTTTTTCCTTCTCTAATTTCTCAGTTTTCCATATATGATATTGTTTTTAGACGATGTTGTTTTTAAGAGTTTAAGAAGAAAAACGCTCCACAGGCTTTAGATTCTTTCCATGCGCTGTGTGCAAACACTGTCAAGCAGCCCTCCTCTCCCCAGAGCCTGGGGACAGGCCAGCTGAGACAGCCCAGAGCCCATCACTCTTCCAGCTGGCCGGACCAAACCCCGGCCTTCCCAAAGAAACACCAAGGGTTTTATTTGCAAGGGGAGCCATCAGCAGTCTGGGAAGCATTTGGATCCAGAGGCCCGCAGCACCCCACCAGCAGCCCCTTCCTCTTTCCTGTTTATTCTGCAGCAAGGGGACCTGGCAGGGAAAGTAAACTTCCCCTCTTCCTCGTCTGTCCTTCCTGCTGGCCCAGCTCCCCTATCTACCCCGTCCTCTGAAAGCCACTCCTCTTGTGGGAGAAGGAAAAGTCCATTTGAAAGCAGCCAGTCTAATAAACGAGGCTGCAGGGGTGACGCAAAAGCAGAAGCTCTCCATGCCTCACCTGGGCTGGGCTCTCTGGCCGGATGTCTCCCAGCTTCCTCTGGTTTTCCAAGGCTACTTCCTTCAGGTCATGCAACTCAGCACAGGCGGTGATGGCTCTGTCCACCTGGCGCCAGGGACCATGGCAGAGAAGGGGGAAGAGCAGTGAGAAAGGAACAGAGCCAAGGAAAGAGAGGATGGCGGGAGAGCAGGTAGAAGAAAAGAGAGAAAGAGAAGGAGGGAGGGCAGGAGGGAGGGAAGGAGGAAGGGGAGAGGGAGGGAGGGGAAGAGAGAGAGAGAGAAAATGAACGACTGGCCGAGGAGAAAGACTCGAGAAAGACTCGCCAGTGAGGGGGTGAATGCCCCTGCAGCGCCCCGGCCCCAGCTCCCTGCCCAGGCCCCTTGCTTACCTCCTCCACCATCTTCCTTCCCTGGGGCACAGTATGGAGGAGGCTCTGGATCACCTGGAGTTGCTCCATGGGCAGTGGCTTGGTCTTCGAGGGGGCAGGCCTGACAAGGAAGGAGGCAGGGGCATAGTCAGCACTTCCAAAGGCCTCTCGGGTGGCCCGCTGTTAACACTCTCCCATTTAGATGGCTGCTGAGAGGCACCAGAAAACAGGCTCCAAGTCTTCCTTTTGAAATCAAGATGGGGAGGGCAAGGGGCATTTTCCCCACTGGGGAAACTGAGGCCCAGGAAGGTCAAGTGACTTTCTCCAGGTCACCCAGCAAGTCTATGGCCAAACCCCAGAAAATGCACCCCACATGCCCAGTTTCTAGCTCTGACTCTGAGATCCTGGTTATGTCCCCAGCATATTGGGACAGCCCCTTGGGGCACTGGGCCCCATGACACTTACTCCAGCCTGGAGGCAGTCCCACTGTGGTGAAACAGGATGAGGGTACCCAGGACCATGCCCAGGTTGGTCCTGCCCACGCCCGTCTGGCAGCTGAAGAGGAGAGCAGGGGGCGGCCCGTGGGCATCTCGGAGCAGCAGCAGGCTCGGGGTCTCCTAGGGAAGGATCATGAATATCACGTAACAGCGTGACCCAGAAACCCCTTGGCTGAGGACAAAGTAGAAGCAGAGGGGCCCCACCCCACAGTTTGCGCCAAGGTAAGGCCAAACAGCAACTCAGCCTCTTTTGCCAAACCCCACAACCTGATCTGCTCCACCTGCCCCCTTGGTGCCCAGGCCCTGCCCACTTCCCAGACCCTGGAGGAGACCAAGGAATTAGCTCTGGAAGTGAGAACTCCTCAGAGGGGACAAGGCCATCTCTAACACCCCTGTGAGATGCTAATTAAATAAGGTGACCTCCTGAAGCGGGTGGGAGAGAATTCGTCACCAGGACTCAGGAAGTATCAGTGGAAGAGTCCAGAGGGTAAGAAGTTTTAGCTCCAGTATAGAAATGAACTTGAGGTCTAGAGAGGTTACGATACTGTCCAAGATGACACAGCAAGTTAGCAGCCCGGTCAGTGCCAAAGTCCAGGACTGGGCTCTCTCATTAGAGAATGTACAAATACATAATACCCCCCTGCCACACACACACATATACACACATCCCACACAGACACACACAACCCACTCACAGACACAAGTGTGTGTACACACAACCTCCATACACACCTGACACCATACGGAACACAGAAGGACTATTTCTGAGGAAACCCAGAGGCCACGCCCACCCTGAGTATCTCCATGGAGACAGACCCACTCTCCAGGCCCTTGCACCCTCTCTGTGCTCCCACCACCCCTCCCACCCCCACTTACCCGGATGACACTGACAAAGGCATCAAACTGGGCTTCCAGGGGGGCCCCTTGCTCTGGCAGGGGCAGGCGGTGGTACCTGCCAGGCAAGGGGGAGCAGCCCATCAGACAGGCCACACATGCTGGGCGTCCCCCTCCCCTTGCATTCCCATGGGAGAGACAGGGGTGGGGCACTCAGCCCCACCTACAGCCCGTGAGACTGAGGCACCGCGGAGAGCAGGCCCAGAGAACACCACGGCCAACCCCCTGAGGTCCTGCGCAGGACTGGCCCTGGTACCTGTAGGTGGGCTGCAGGAAGAGGGGCCGCTTGTACACCTCCTTGGTCACGTGCACATCATCCTCACCCCGGATGGCCACGGCGTGGGGCTCCCCCCGAAGGTCCGCGGTGTTGTGGTACACGTGGTATGTGTTCTCGCTCAGCTGGGCAAAGTCGTGGATCTAGATGGAGGCGTGGGGGTCAGAGGGCCCTGAAAGACCTTCGGGTCCCTCCTGGCCCTCTTAGCTGACCTCTGGCCACACAGAGGCCACGGACAGGCTGCTTTTCCTCACGGGGGAGCTACATGGCCAGGGTTGCTCTGCATGCCCTGGTAATCCTGAGGGCAGCCACCTATGCAGTGGCTGACATGGTCCGCACGGGGGCCAGGTAGGAAGGGCTCTGCCCAGTGGGCAGCAGGAATTACGCTGCCAGAGAAAAGGACAAGGTGAGGCTCGGTCAGCTGGGAGCTAGAGAGGAAGCCTGGAAGGGAAATGGGGAGAGGGCAGCCTTGGTTCCTGCCCATGGCAATCTCATGGGGGAGGCACCGTGACCCCCACACTCTATTTACACAACTCTGCTGTGTCTACCGCCTCAGAGACCTTGACAAGCCTTGTGGAGGAGGAAGATAGAGGGACCTCAGAAACAGACAGAGGCCCACGAGAGAAGTGATTCATCCCAGGCCTGACAGCTCACAAGGGCTGGGCTTCAGTCTTGGACTCCTCGTCCAGTGCTGTTTTCACTCCACCAGACCCCTTTCTAAAGAAGGATGTGGAGCATGGAGGAGAAAAGCAGGGTGGGAAAAGGGCAGAGGCGAACAGAGTCGAGGATAGGAAGTCCTTCTCCTGGCTGCCCCTGAGCTGGCCTTGCAGCCAGCCACTCACCCAAGCAGGGCAGACACTTAAGTGGGTGAGTATGTGCCAGTAACAGCAAAGCTGAGCTGTGGGCTGGGCTCTCAGGCCTACTAGGGACGGGGCCCTCCCATCCATACCAGTGGCCCTCACCTCTTTCCGGATGGCCAGCTCTAAGCTCTCTGCCTGGACCCCAGGTCCAAGGCCCTGGAGGTTCTCGTGAAGGCTCTGCTTGTCTCGAGGCGTGTACGGCACAAAGTCCTCTTCAGCACGTAGAAATAGCACTGGTTCCTCCCGCACACAGAAGATGATACACTCCTGCAGGGAGCCCGAGGAGGAAGGAAGCCATCACCACTACCGGGCACGGATGCCCGCTCTGCTACCCCACCTCTGGGTCTTTGAGCCCGCCGGTCCCCTCTTCTCAAGTGCCTGTCACCCCACCCTGTCCCTGCAGCCTGAATCTTACCGAAGAAGCAAAGCTCAGCCCAAATGTCACCTGCTTCCAACCCTCCCTCCTCTCAGGGCCAACAGTCCTTCATCTGAGTCTCAGGATGTGAATCCCCACTTTGTGGTAACATTACATCTTTTCTCCCTTCATGGACTCCAGGTTCCTCGCAGGAGGAATCATATCCTAGTCACTTTCACATCTCCATAGTTCCTAGCATGGACCTCTGGATAAATCAAGTATTTGAAAAAAATCAGGTGAACAGGTGAATGCCCACTACCACCATGTCATCATTCATTCACTGTGTACCATCCAGACAGACCGAGATATGTGGGCAGACCCCACGCTGGAGGAACCTGTAGTCAAGCTGGGAAGATGGGAAGGCCACACAGCTAACACCCCTGACCCTACTCTGATTCATTCAAAGACTCTCCATCTTAGCCCCAGGCCAAATCGGACACCGGGGGTCTGCGATGAGCCTGAAATCACATTGGACCCTCAGCCTCTGTCCTGGAGACACTCAAAACCCCACTTCGACGGCAGGCAGGAGGGAAGCATCATTAAAAGCAGGCACTTGGAGTCCAGGTGTCTGGGTTTGGGTCCTGGGACACGACTCATGAGCTGTGTCACTTATCCTCTGGGCCTCGGGTTCCTTCTCTATAAAATGGGAAAATAACTGCTCCCCCGTCATAGGGTTTTGATACGAGGCTATAAGCGTTAGTTGTGATCAGCATCCTGTGGCTCTCTCGTTATGATCTGGCCCTTCTTGTCACCCTGTCACCCTCCTCATTTTCTCTGAGGTTCTCAGAGTAGGGTGTATGAAGGGCTTCTGATCTTGGGGGGCTCCCTGTCTACACATTCACCCAGAATTTCCCAACCACGCTGACCATGATGACCACCACGGCATTCAAGGCCCGGTAGGGCCTGGTCCAGGTTACCAGCTGCCCTCCCGATCATGTGACCAGACTCCTCCAGCGCCTCTGAAGTTGCCCCTCCAGATTTAAGGGTCTAGCCCCTGCCTGGGAAGTGGCCATGCTTACCTTGTGTCCATCCTTCTGGAGTTTCTGGAGGACCTGCCTGAAACCTGAGAGGCTGGGCTGCCCCATGCCAAACACGGCGAGCCCGCCCTGCACCTGCCGGAAGTTGGGGGCCCCACAGCTCTGCACAGTGCCCAGCACGTCCATCTTCTCGGCAACATCCCGCACGAGGAAGTAGCGTCCCTGGCAGTGGGAGAGCCATAGGGGGTCACTCAGATGACTCAGGGACATTTTCTACATGGGGGCTCTGTCTCAGGGCCTAGGGGACATGGAGTAGTGAGATGGGACATGCTCCTCAAGTTGTCTGTAGGCTCACAGAAAAGAAAGATAACATACGTGACCATCTGTGATCCTAGGAAGGGTGTCAGAGAGTGCAGGAAAAGGAAAGACAACTCCTCCTGAGTGGGAATCTGAGAAGGCTTCATGTAGGAGGGGGCATCTGAGCCAGAGAGGGGCACTCCTGGGACAGGAAACTGAAGCTGGCTGTAGGGTGAACCCACAACTCTCTGGGAGAAAGCTGTCTCTCACTCTCACCCACTCTGGGTCCCTCATCCCAGAGGAAGTGCATGGAGGAGGGGCCCGAGTAGGGAGTTACCGCTAGGGCGGCAGGAATCAACTAGAGAAGGCTGTGCTAGCCCCTTCCTAGGGTCCTAAGGATGAGTAGGTCTCTCCTCTCCCCAGCTGGAGTGAATGGATGCCGTGACTACAGAGAAGAGGAAAACACTATTTGGGGATTAAGAGAGAGTGAGAGTCGGGGAACCGGAAGAGTTCACTCCTGGGTAAAAAGACCCTGAGGTCATCTTGTCCACCCGCCTGCCTCCAGTAGGACCACACAGACGTTGTTCACAGATAAATGGGGCCAGTTCTTCCAGATGCCAGGAATTCCCGGCTATTCTTTCAGCAAATACAGTTTACTCGTCAACTATTCATTCATCGTTCATTCAATTACTATGTACTGAGCACCTACATTGTGCCCAAGCACTGTTTTGGAGCCTGGGGCTCCAGCGGTGAACAAGACAGATGAGAAGTCATCTGTCCTTATGGACTTTATTTTCTAGGGGATATTTAAGGTAAAAAAAAAAAAAAAGAAAGAAAGAAAAAGAAAAAAAAGAAAGAAAGAAAAATAGCTAAGCGGGAGAAGCTTTGAAACTTCAGAAGAGAAGGGGAGGGAGCCCCCCAGCCTGGGGGAAGCAGTCTGGTGCCTGGGGGCCTTCTGTTCCCATGTAAGTTCTCCTTGGCGCTCTGAGGGATGGGGTGTGGGAAGGCTGGAGCCAGGCAGGGCATGGATGGAGAGAGAATAGCAGGGGCTCCACAGGGCAGAAGAATGGGCCCCAGGAAACCAAGGGGTGAGAGCAAGTGGGACTAGCACACCGGAGTTTGGGGTGAGGCCGTGAAACAAAGACGGGGGACAGCAGGGAAAGCCAGGAGAGATAAGGGGGAGAACCTGTGAGGAAGGAGGAAGGAGGGGAGAGACCAAAGAGCAGAGGAAAGTGGGGGGCCTGACCTCACCTGCACCAAGTAATGCTCAGGGGTGGCGTCCGAGAGCCGGCCCAGCGTGTAATGGGCCTTGAGCAGCTCATCATGGATCTGGAACTCCTCCTTGCAGTTGTACCTGCCGGGGGCAACCTCCATGGTCAGGGTCCGCTCCCCCCTCCCCAGACTCCACAGCAGGGCCACCCCATTCCCACCCAAGCGGCTACCTATTTGTGGCAGAGACTGCCCCTTTACTCCACTACCCACTCTCCTCTTCGTCAGCAAGAGAACCCCAGAATTGGGACTGAGCCATCCACCTGAAGATTGCATTTCCCAGCCTCCCTTGCAACTGGTATGGTCACATGATTAAGTTCTGGTCAATGAGATGTGAGGAAAAGTGATGTGTGCAACCTCTTGGCCATTCCCTTAAAAGGAAGGTGTGTCCTTCTACCCTTCTCTAGCTAGCATCCAGAGTGATAGCAGGAAGTAGGTGTTGGTGATGGCAGGGTAACAAGAGGAGCCTGGCTGATGATCATAAGCAGCCATACCAGACTGGTGCATTTCCTTGCCTTTTATGTGTGAGAAGCTTCTGGCATGTGTAAGGTCTCCTTAAGGGGGTTACTTTGGTCCTGGATGGTCCCTCCATCAGATTGTCTCTGAGAACAATGCCCACACTGACAATCCCCCAGCAGAGTAAGGCGGTTCAGACACAGGCTTTGGGACCATGTGGCCTGGGCATGTCCACCTCCCGTTGGTAACTCCATGCTTTTGCTCACTCTCTCTAGAGCCCTGTGTCCAGTGATTCCCACCTCCCACGGCTGCTGTGAAAATTCAATGCATTAATGAATGCAAGCACTTAACCCAGTGCTTTGGGCAGAGTAAGCACTTATCAATAAAATTATTACTAGGAGTAGTCTGACCTCCACACAAAACCATTTCAAACAAAACCCACGGGTACAAATCCAAGTTTCTGCAGATGCTACATCAGGGGGAGGTCTCTGCAGTCAAGACACAGAAAGCTTCTGTGCTGATTATCACAATGAATAAGACATAGCCTCCCAGAGCTCGTGATCTGGTGCCTGATCCTCTTTGCAAAAGGGCTGCCTCAAGGAAAGGCAGGGTGGTGGAGTGGGTGGAGCACTAGCTGAGGAGACAAGCGACCTGGGTTCCCTTCTGCCAGGTCTGTCTCCATCTCACGGCATGAGCCATGGTGGGCAGATCTCTCTTCCTCCTCAAAACTCAGTTTGTGTATTTAGGTCACCTTTTGCCTCTGATCAGGAGTCAGCAAACCTTTTATGTCAAGGACCAGATGGTAAATATCTGGGGCTCTGTGGGTCATACAGTCTCTATTGCAACTACTCAACCCTGCAGTTTACATATTAAGCATCCACAGACAATAGGTAAGTAAGTGAATGGCAGTGACAGTGTTGCAATAAAACTTTATTTCCAAACCAGGAGATGGGCTGGATTTGACCCACAGGATATAGTTTGCCAACCCGTGTTGGATGATTTCTAAGGTCGCTTCCACCTCAAACACGCTACAACCCAAAGAGGACTGCACTCATGGAGCCTCCAGGATGTGGGCACAGAACCATGATGGTGGATTTTTACAGCAGGCCTTGACTTTTCCGAGCCACACACTTAGTTGGTTATTCTGAACATCATCCCCACATGTCCTGATAAGGAAGCTGAGGCCCACAGAAGGAATAGATTTGTCCCAGGAATAGACATGTCTCCAACACTGCCCTCAGGCCCACTCCTAGTTTCGTCATCTCTAATAGAGAGATTACACATCAAGTCTCTTTTATACAACATCTCTTTTCCTCCCCTCATCATGAACCCAGTAACGAATTATGATTATAATTTTCCTGTCAGGCCCCAAAGCCAGCAGGCCGGATTTATCATTCCCACCTTCAGGTTTCCTTACACAGAAGGCCCCATCTGCCAGTTCTCTGCCAAACTTCTATGTGTGGGATATTTAATTCTTAACTCACTGTGTCCCACTTCCTGTGTCCTGGGGGGCCCAGAGACAGGGGAGCAAGTGGGCAGATTCAGAGTAAGACAAGGCTTGCTGACTCCCCAGGAGACGGATCCAATGAGCCTTCCATCTTCCGTGTCGGGCTCCCGAACACCTGCTCATTCATTGGGCTCCACGGGACAGACAGGGTTACAGGGACCGTTCCTGACCCTCTTCCTCTGGATGCAGTGTGTCCAGGTCTCTCTCGAAATATGGTGCCAGAACAAACCCTCAGACTCCTGAAGGACCTAATTAGGACAGTTGACCAACAGCTTCTAGCTTTTTCAGCCCAAGGCCCTTTACTGGCCTGGTGTTAACCTCAGTTTCCAACCATAATTACTAGTTGTAGAAAAAAAAAAATGAATCTAAATCTTATGCATCTAAGAATATAAACTTTCTTTGAAAATGTTCAGCCAAAAATTATTTTCAAAAGAGTGTCACCCCAGCCACTTTCCCCCTCCACACTCCCTGGCACTATGGACATAGCAACTAACATAAGCTAAGAGACCCACAACAAAGTCTCTGCCACCTGCTTGCTGTGTGACTCCAGAAAAACAGCTTAACCTCTCTGGGCCTCATTGTCTTCACCTATGAAAATGGTTTGTAGGCATTAGGTGCTGTACGCCACCACCCCTCCAGGCAGCTCCCCCAGCCATGTCTTCCAGGGACATGGTCACATGACCCCTGATACTCACGTGATCACGACAGGGGCCACCTTGTTGGGGATGATGGACTTGGCCTTACTGTTGTGCAAGCCTGTGGTCTGGAAAGAATGGACGCTGAGTGAGTGCCGCCCGTCCATTGGGCCACCGCTCTGGAGTCCCTCGAAGGAGGCACTAGCTGAGACCGTCTGCTGGGCTGTGCTGGCCGTTGTACCCATAGTCAGCCAGCAGCCTCAGGATCCAAGACCTGTGGGGTGAGAGGGCATGTGGTCAAGGAGGCGATGGGGCCAGGACAGGAAGGGACCCAGTGCACCCCTCACACCCTCCATATGGACAGATGAAGGCTGGAGGCCTAGAGAGGGCCAGCCCATCCTGTACCTGGACACAGAGGGCAAGCACATGTTTGCCAAGTGCCTGCTGTGTGCCTGGGCCTCTGTGGGTGCTTTGGGGGCTATGGACATCGAGAGACATAAAGACACAGCCCCCAACCCCTCTGAGTACCCTTCTGGTGAAAATAACACTTTGTAAGCAGGCATAAAAAGCTATATGACGAGTTTACTCGTTTCCCACATACACTTTGTAATTGGGCATAAAAACCTATATGACGAGTTTACTCGTTTCCCACATACAACGTGATAAGACAGTTAGGAAGGGGTTACCCCTCCACACCAGGCAGGGACTGAGGGGTCGGGCCACTTGGAGGCCAGGCCTTCCGGACTAGAAGGAGAAGACCTGAGGGAGAGCCGGGGCAGGGGCAGAGGCCAGTCCCGTTTGGGCGTAAAGGATCTGGATGGGAACAGGGTAAGGGAGGACCTTCTAGGTATGAATGGCACGAAATTAGGCCAGGGAAACCCAGACTGGGTGAGCTCGCAGCAAATCAAGGGTCCAGTGAAAGCCCCAGGCCCCGGAACTTGACAACAAAACAACATCCACCTCAACATCATCAACCAACAGGCAAAGCTTCTGGGCATCCTTGTGGAGGCTCTCTCCCAGGAAACACCGGAAACAACCTCCAGCCAATAACAGGGGATTTGCTAAACAAATTATAGGACATGTCTAAGGTGGAATGTTAAATGGCCATTAAAAATATCATATTGACCGATGCGGCCCGACATCTCAGACACAGGACTGCAAGGAGCAGGTTGCAGGGCAAGTTCAGGCCACAATATGGCTTCAATTCATGAGCGCGTATCAGGAGAAAAGCCTGGGAGGATGCGCGGCAAGGTGTGAGTTTATCACCAAGCGCTGAGATTACAGGTCATTTTTACTTTCTCCTTTGGGCTTCTCTGCATTTTCTGATTTTTCTCCTCTGAATATTGAGTTGAAGCCTATTTAAAACAAATAAGAGGATGGCTAGGGAAGCAGGCTGGGAGACCTGTTAAGGGCTGCTGAAGAATGTGGGGAGCACTGGTTCTGGGGTCCTGACATGGGAGACAGAACTTTCCAAGAGCCCAGCAGCAGGTCCAGAGTCAGGAGGAGGACGGACCAACAGGCCCTGCCAACCCCCGCCCCCGCCTGCACCCTGAGACGGGCCCACCCTGCAGAAGTACAGGGCCGAGCATGGCAGTCCTTAGAACACAGCAACTCCCCTGGCTGCCTTTTGCTGTGCCTGAGCTGCTCCAAACCCCCACACTCCCGAACCCCGCTGCGGCCCTCTCATAACCAGCAGCAGCGCCTTAGGGAGTGGACGGTGGAGTCAGGGGCTCAGCAGGTCGGTCTGAAGGCTGAGCTCACTGTGCCTTCTCTCCCCCAGACCCAGTCAAACTTCCCGGTCCCAGTAGGGTGCTCCCCCGGCCCCCTTCCCCACCATGGCTGTGTACTCAGGCTCCCCTCCCCAGAGCCACCTACACAGAATGACTAGCCTCAGGCTGTGCCGCCCAGAACCGTGCCAAACCACCACCAGTCTCTCTCCCTCCATCCCAGAAAGGGCTTCCTCTCTCGCTCCCGCCCAGCCTTGTCATCCTTGAAAACTCCCAGAAGCTGCGTGACAGTTTTGTTAACAAGCACACCTTGTGTTTATAAGAGCCCCACCATGACTCTTCACACCCTGTTCAATTTCTCTCTCTCACTTTTTTTTTTCGGGGGGGGGGGGAAGGGGTGTCAAAGATGGAGGGAACGAGCCACTGCTCGTAAACAGAAACAGGTGGCTCAGAGAGGGCGAGGGGCTCCAGAGGAGACCCTCAGCTGGCCGACGGCAGAGCCAGGACCTTCTGTCCAGTTCTCTCCACTTTGCCTGCCGTAGCAGGCCTCCAGTACAGTTCAACGAAGTCTCCCAGACCCCTCTCAGCAATCTGGGTGAGAGCAGCCTCCTCCAAGAACACAGGTGCTGTCTCGAAGGAGGGCATGGCAGAGGAGACAGCTGGCTCCTGCTGCCTGCTCCCATCGGGCTGGGCAGAGCGCGACACCTCTATCCCTTTCCCCTCGCCTCCCCCGCAGCTCCCACTGTGGCTACCCTCATCCCTCACGGGCAGGCCCTGTAAGGGCAGCCGGGAGACAACACAGGTGTGCACAGCTGCAGTTCACAGGAGTCGGGGAAGGACAATGTCCTTTGAAAGCTGACCTGCCTCCATAATGTCTAAAGGAGGGTGAAACCCTGGCATCCTCAGGCTTCCCAGTCTGCATCTCTGCCTCTGAAACCTCTCTGACCCTACCCGGACTTCATCCTGCTGGCCGCATACTGTGGGGCCTTGGGCAACTTCCTTCCCCACTCTGGGCCTCAGCATCCCCAACTGTGACATGACAGTGAGGGTGGGATGGTCTGAAAGGCCCTTCCAGCTTCCGGTGGATCTAGCTCCTAAGACTGGCAATGCTAGTCACACCGCTGTGGTCCTACTACCAGGGACAGTGGTCAGCAAGGGCAGGGGTGTTGGTGGGGTCCCTGGTGCTCAAAGCTCTGCTGGGGGGAGAGTGGGGGAGGTAGATTAGGATGACAACAGACCAAGGGGTCTCATGAGCCTAGATGGTTTGTAAACAACTACACCTGCATTTTTCTAACTTCTAATGAAAAGCAAGCATGTCCTTCAATCACAAGTGAAGGGCATCCCCTCCAGTTGCAGAGCCTAAAACGTGGTCACCACAGCGCTCACAGACATTGCACATCACACCTCAGTTGTGCAGGTATCTGGAACATGGCTTGCGTTCATCACTCCTTTCAAACCACAGTCATTATCAGACCCAGGTCCTCTGTCCACACAGACCTGGGTTGACAGGAATGACCAACTTGCGGCACTTCTGCGCCTGGTGGCCTTGGGCCCCCCACAGTGGGATCCCAGGTTCTCACAACTGAGTTTAACTAAAAAAATTCAGGGAATTCTGAGGATTCTGGAGAGCAGCCTTCCCTCACCTTAAGAAGCGAGTTATAAAGAAGCTGCCGTTCCATTTGCAAAGTGGGGCTCTCAGCACTTGGGGCCATCAAAACAATCACAGTCACCTGGGCATGTGCCAGCTTAATGTCCCCCTTGAAGCGAAGCAGCAACAGCCTTGTTTGCAAAAAATGAAATTAAACCTTAATTTACCTAATGGACTATCTTGTTAATGTAATAATAACTAAGGAAGTGTATTACTACATCACCAGTTTGTTTTTAGTATTTTGAAAGCTCTCTCAATACAATTTACTTCCTCTATAATCCCATATAGTTTATTTTATGTGTTTAAAAACATGTTGAAAAGAGGTTCATGAGTTTCTGCCAGATTGCTAAAGAGGCTCTTGACAAATTTAAAAAAACACAAAAAACAACAAAGAACAGAGGAGCCCCTACTTTAAGGGAAGAATATTGCCCACCAAACAAACACAGGCCCTCCTCCACTTTCTCTTTGGCATCTGCTTATTAACATTTCAAAGCACCTACTAAGCACCAGGTACCATACAGGGTACTTTCCATGATACGGCCCCCAACCACCCTGTAAGGCTGAGGTCATCTAGTG
The DNA here is from genome assembly GCA_033961575.1 of Aselliscus stoliczkanus. NCBI lineage: Eukaryota > Metazoa > Chordata > Mammalia > Chiroptera > Hipposideridae > Aselliscus > Aselliscus stoliczkanus. Next base: position 136,325,208 of record CM066729.1, read on the forward strand.
TCCATTTTCAGGTGAGGACAGCTGACCTTCAGTAAGTGGCCAGCTGATAACTACTCCCCATCGGTTTGCCTTCTTGCTTCTTGCACCCATCACTCCTTTCAAACGTCTTCACGCTGACCCTGGCAGCAAGCACCCCACACACACACACACACACACACACACACACACACACACACACTCCTCCACGCCCCCGCGGTCTGTAGGACCCCCATTCAGGGTCCTTAGAGACACTATCCACTCCACTCTCTGCCAAAACACCCCAGACCTAAAGAGGCAGAGGACACATTGTTTCTTATAGAAGGATCAAGAACTCCCAGCTCCATCTCACCCTCGGTGACCAGCTAAGAAGCCACAGACTGGGCTGCAGCTATACTGGCATTTCAGAAAGTCGCACACACATATGCATTATCCTCCCACCTCCTGGAAAACACATGGCAGTCAGCTCTGAGAGAAAAGAAACTGCCCTGTGGAATCCTGGACGGATAAGTAACCTTGTTTCCCCAAGAAGAACCCAACTCTCTTTTAATCCTGATGGGGGAAGAAAAAAAAAAAAAATCAAGTTTATAAAACAAAAAAATTTTTTTTTTGAAATGGGCAAAAGATGTGAAGGTATATGAGGATGCCAAATAAGCAGATAAAAAGATATTCGGCATCACTGGTCAGTCAACAGGGGAATGCACTGGAATGATAATTTTTCAAAGCCCAACAACAGGCATTGGTGAGAACACAGAAGAGCTGAAATGCGCAGGCGCGGCTGTGGAAACGCAAGATGGTACAGCACTTTGGAAGGCAGCTTTGTCGTTTCTTAAAAACATAAACAGACACTTACCACATGACCTGGCAATTCCACTCTCAGGTAACTACCCAAGAGAAAAGAACACATGTCCAGGGAAAGTCCTGTATACAGCCGCATTACTCATAATCGCCAACAACTGAAATCAAGTCACATGTCCATCAACGTGTAAACAGGTGAACAAACGTGACATGTTCATATGACAAAAAGGAATAACATATTGATACAAATAATGACATGAACGAACCTTAAAAATATCACACTAAGAGAAATAGCCAGGCCCCAAAGACTTCAAACTGTATAGCCCCATTTCTATGACGTCCTAGAAAAGACAAAACTATAGGGGCAGGCAGGTCAGCGGTTGTCAAGGTCACGGGGAGGGGATGTCAGCCACACCAGGACTCAAGGACATCTTCTAGGGGTTGGAACCCCTCCATATATTGAACGTATATATACACAATTATATATACTTGCCAACACTGACCAAACTGTACACTTAAAATGGGTAAATTTTATTGTATGAAATTTGCCCCAATAAATCTGTTAAAAACAAGAGGAGCACCCCTGTCCCATGTCCCAAAGTGTGCTTGGCCCTCTAGTCACCCAGCTCCACAATTCACGCACGGTGCAACCTCGGCCAAGCTAAATACCTCTCTGGGTCTCAGTTGCCTCCTCTGTGAAATGGGGCCAGGAGTAGTACCTCCTTCGTGGGGTTGTTGTGAAAAGTTAAATAATATAATGGATTTCAAGTCCTCAGAATAGGGCCTGGTCAGTGAGTGCTTGGTGAAAGTCTGCTGTTACTAGACATTACAGCAGTGGGGGCACCGATCAATTAGACAGTGGAGCTTGGCTGTGAAATACAGTAACCACCAACCACACGTGGCTATGGAGCCCTTGAGATGCATCATAGTGGGGTGTGCCCCAAGCACAAAATACACCCTGGACTTCAAAGACTTAGCACCAACAAAGTAAAACATCTCATTAACATTTCATTGTGTTGATGATATATATCAAAATAACATCTTGATAAATTGGGTTAAATAATAATATGTATTAAAATTAAGTTCATCTATTTCTTTCTTTTTTTTTTTTTTTTTAAGGGCAGTGTCACTGGCCCTCATATGTGGGACCGAACCGGGGCCACTGGCATCCCAAGCCAGCGCTTAACCACCGCACCACTTAGCCGGCCCCTCATCTATTTCTTTTTCATGTGACTATTTAAAATGACACCTGTGGCTCATATTATATTTCTACTGGACAGCGATGCTGAGTCTCAAGCCCTCTATGGTCCTCAAGGGCACCCCTCAATCAGCTCGGAGTTGAGCCCAATATCTGCTGTAGGTAAGAACCTAATACCTATCTGCTCGAGACATGAGGAAGCCTGGAAAGCCAGAGCTGGCATCCCCATTTAACAGACAGAAAAGTGGGGGCCGCAGAAGCTGTGCGTGACTCTCCGAGGTCCTTGCACGCAGCTAGGGAACACAATGGTTCTGACTCTGGGGCCGAACACTGGCTGGTTCCCACCTCTACCATGAACTAGTGGTGTGACTTTGGGTGGCTTAACTTCTCTGAGTCTCAGTTTCCCCAACTACTGACTGGGGACCATACGTGTGCCTCCCTAATTGGACTAAATGACAATGAAATCAGTGAAAGTGTGTGTAAAGCAACACCTACCCAACCTGACACACAGTGAGGCCAGGACCAGGGGCCTCGCCCAAATACCACCTATAAAGGAACGGCCTTAAGAATAGTGGCTGTCCCCTGGCTCTCATCCCAGGAAAACAGCCGGGCAGACGGGGGCTCAGCCATAGCAGCTGCCTGGCTCTGATAACACACAATTATAGCTCTCCCCATTTCGCTCTGTCCAGTGAGCCACTTAAGAAGGATTCCATCTGCTCCTGGCCTTATTCAAGAAGCAGGAATGGGCAAATCCCATCCACAGCCTGCCCACAGAATGGGTTCGCACTGGCCACTGGCCACCGGCCCCTGACTGGACAGCCTGCAAAGGCCTCCAGTGGTCTCTCTCCTTCCCCGTGTCCCCCAAACAATCGACCCTCCACATCACAGCCAGAAGGATCTTTTAAAACCCTAAATCATGCCATTGGCCCTGCTTCCCTGTTTCATCCTCTGTAAAGGAGGGGTCATAAACTCTGTCTCGCCTCCCTTGAGGGTTGCTATCAGTAGCTAAGACAGAAAAACCACAAAGATACAAAAAAAAAAAAACAACCCCACCAGGCTGTATGAATAGAACGATCATGGGAACACGATGGCAGTAGGCAGAGGGCATGTCCTTCAGTCCCTCTGTCACAGGCAAAGCCCTCGCCCTGGAGCACCGCCCTTCCTCTCTGCCTCCCTCCCTCCCCTTGCCATGATGCTCCAGCCATTGGCCATGTCCTCCTCCTCCTGTCAACACCCCGGGCCCGCCTCTCCTCAGAGAGGCCCCTCCGAGCCCCTCCGCCCCCACCATCCTTCTCCATCTTATCAGCCTCTTTTCTTTCTTTCTTTTTTTTTTTTAAAGATTTTATTGGGGAATTGGCGGAGGGGAACAGCATTGGGGAATCGGGGAAGGGGAACAGACAAGTTGCTGTCTTTTTGTTCTTCAGTTTAGTTGCGGAGGATGTTGCTTCACTTTTGGTATCATCATTGCGCTCTTCCCGGATGAGGCAGATCGGTGGCTGGCCTCTGGCTGGTTGCTCACCGCGGCTATTGGCAGCTCACGCTGGCTGCCGGCCACTCACTGTAGCCTATGGCAGCCCACTGCAGCAGGGGCTGCAGCCCACACCATCACCGGGGCTCGCACAGCCCAGCTCCAGGTGGAGCTGTTGTTAGCTGTAGAGGGCAGTGTCACTGGCCCTCATGTGGGATCCGAACCGGGGCCGCTGGCATCCCAAAACCAGCGTTTAACCAATGTGCCACTCGGCCGGCCCTCTTTTCTTTCTTAAATCAACTCACTGACGGGATTATGTGTGTAGCATCAATCTTCCCAACTCCCTAAGAGCAGGTCAGTGCCTGACTTGTCTACACAGTGACCCCCGCCCCAGAACAGCACCCAGGGACCAGTAGATGTTCAGGAAATAGTCATGAGATGAACGGATGATCAACCCGAGGGCGTCTGCAGTTTTCAGGACTCACAGAGAGGAACAGGGTCCAGCACCGAGGAGCAGGCCTCAGCCCTTGGGAAGAGGATGTGGGGGAAGCTGCTCTACCCTCACACTCCTCTCACCTGGACTACCCTCCTCCCCTGCACTCCCACATTCCACCCACCCTTGGAGGTTAAAGCCCAGTTCCTCCAGGAAGCCCTCCCTTACGACACACCCACCTTCCACCTCTCAGTTCCCAGGGCCCATTAGGAGCATCACAAAAATGCTACCCTCCCCTCCCTTTCACTGCATGCTGTTCCTGGCAGGGGCCATCCTGTATTCTTCCTGGCTGACAGTGGCCAGGCTCAGAGGAGGAACAACACACATAATTGCTGATGGAAGGAATGGGTGCCATCACGTCACCTCCCCACCCTGCCTGGATCCTTGTTGATTGGACCAAAGAGGGCACTCAAAGAGCAGGCACAAAAGACGGGAAAATGTTTAAACATCACAGCACTTACACTTGAGGGGGGACTGAGTGTGGTATTTAGTTTCTTTTTTGCTCACCCATGGCTTCTAAATTCCCTACCATGAACACAATTACTTTGGAAATGTTAAAACAGAAAGGTAGAGTGATTCGTAATAGTTACAAAGTTAGACAAAGGCGGCAGCTCCTCACCCAGGGACTCCCCATGTCCTCACCCCAAAAGCCCCCTGCGCCCCTCCATCTCTGGGCCTTTGTTCCCAGCCCTCCGCCTGAGTGCCCCCTGCCTACTGTCATCCACTTCCCATGATAAGCACTCCATTCATACAGCCTGATGGGGGTTTCTGTGGTTTTCTATCTTTGCTACTGACAACAATCCTCAAGGGAGGCAAGATAGGGTTTATGATGCCCCACTTCACAGGAACGGAAACAGCTAACCAATGGTGTGAATTTCCCCAGACCACACGGCTCAGTAGAGGCAGGGTCCTACTTCCTGCCAAGTGACCCATCACTTTGTCATGTGTCTGGGGGCCACCCAGATGTGCCCCTTCGCAACCTCTGCCCCTCCACCTCCTTCTCCTGAAAACTGGGATGAGATCAACTTAAAAAAATAAAGTAAAGCTGTCTGGAGTCTGGGAGCGCAGGAGGCCTTCCCCTGCTAAATTATATGTTTCTGAAATGCTTTTATTTTTTTTCTAAACTGGAAAAAAAGGTTTGAGTTGAAAACAGAGGGTGGAGGAATGTTTAGAAATACTGCCACGTGTTCAGCAGAGAGGCTGCCGTTGTGAGTTGACCTTAAGTTCGGGGTCTCAGCCTACAAACAACGGGGAGCCTTTGAAGGTCTGAGTGCTGGCAGGGACATGTCCTCACTGTCACACACTGAGATGACACCTGGAGGTAGGCTTGGAGCTGGGAGTTGACAAAGGCTGGCAGGGTAACTGGGTGACCAGCTGAGGAGCCATGGTCATTGGGGCCAGCACAGGGTAGCAGTGGGGGGGGGGGCTCCACATGGCAGATGGACCCCTGAGCTGGGAGGAGCTGCAGGTGGAGGGGCCAACCCTGCCCTTGGCGAGGGGCGAACAAACTTCCTCTCAGCTGCTCCCCGACAGGTGTAGGGCAGACAAAGGGCTTCGGCCTGCTCTGTGGCCAGCAAAGACCTCGGCACTTGTCACCACATGCTCCGGCATGGGCCTGGAAGCATCTGGTATGTGGGGCCCTAAGGAAATAAAAGAGCCCTTTTCAGCACACCTAGGTGCCTGCATCCAGGCCTGGAGAGCCCCCCATCTCCGATGGGGAAGGGGGGAAAAGCATATAATGAACATTTTGAGAACAAGGGGGAAAATCTGATTATGGGTTGTATGTTGGATAAATAAGCTAACTTTCTTGGGTGTGATAATACTGTGGATAGGAGGAGACTGTCCTTATTCCTAAGATGCTGAAGTATTTAGAGGTAAAGCATCTTGATGTCTGTGACTTTCAAATGGTTTTAGAGAGAGAAAGAAAGTGAGAGAGCACGAGGCGGGGGCGGGCAAATGGCGCCAATTTAGCAACTGGTAAGGACGGACACACATTCACCATACTCTTGTTTCAACTTTTCTTTGTGCTTGGCATTTTTCAAAATAAAAAACTGGGGCTAAAAACATTTTTAAAATAAAATTAAAAAAAAACACAGTTTTAGATCCCTGGCTCTCTGCCTTAAAGGAAGACTCAGAGAGCGCGTCTCATGCGGAGGAGGAAATTTTGTAATCCAGGGGCCAAAAGGGGTCACATATGCAAGTGGCTTGATCCTTGCAATTCTGATATTTTCTGCCCTTATTAGCTGCCAGGACTTAAAAATCAAGTGGTGGCGCCCCTGGAGGGACCCCTGTGGTCCTCGTGGGCCTACCCCTGACCTCTGGAGGTCTGGTGGGGCAGGGTGCTCCAGTTTAACCCTTGTCTTGGGGCAACCTGTCCACTTGTCTGTCTTCCATGTCAGAGCATCTGTAGTCCTTCTTCATTTCCCCAAGCCTTTGAGTCCCCCCGCCTGCTGGTCACTCCCCTGTGAATGAACTTGTCCTGTCAGTCAGGCCCCAGCGGTCCAGGCACAGGCCACATGTTCTGACCCCTGAGAAGAGGTTGGCCTGCCTCCCTCGTCCTGATCACCGCTGCTGGGCTGACTCTGAGCCCCTCGGAAGCCTTTCTGCTCCCCCTTCCGGGGCTGAGACGGACTGACCTCCCCCCGGGAAAATTTCCCTGGGGGAGGCTCTGCAGTCCCTGAAATGCTGGCCCAGCTGCTCATCCTGGGAACACGCTCCGATTTGGTCAAAATGCCCAAGATGCCTTCATCCCCCCGCCCTCTCCCTGCCATCTGTATTAAACAAACCAGATGAGGAACAGGGACAGTTAGCTGAGCTCACGGCTGCCCAGATCCAAAACTCCACGCCCCATCTCCCTTGCAGTTAGCTGGGGCCTTGTGACTAATTCTAGCTAATGGAACATATGGGGCAGTGTCACATGGCAAATTCCAGGGTCCTTCCTATGAAACCCCTTGCATCCCTTCCTCCAGCCTGCTGCCTGGAGCACAGATGTGATGACTCAATTTTTGCCTCGATCTTGAACCATGAGCACGCGAAGCCACACCACACGCTAGGCATGGCAGAGATCAAGTTCCCCAAGGAATCCATGGAGCGGCCCCACCATACCAGGCATGGACCACAAAGCTTTCAACTCAGACAGGACACAGAAATAAACTTCCATCTTGTATAAACCACTGTTATTTGGCTTTTCCTATTACCCATGGCCAAATCTAATCCTGACAAATGCACGCTGTTATTTTTAGGTTTGACCCTCAATGACCACACGCCACATGGCAACAGGACAGAACTGATTTCTTTCCTCTGTGGCGGGAGAATGCGGAGTTTCCTGGCTGGTGAAAGTCAGGTTGCACTGTCGGCTGGCGGTACCATGCTCAGGCAGAGCAACGCCAGGATCCTGTGAGCTCAGCCCATGCTGGGGTCATGGGGGCTCACAGAATGCAGGAAACGTGGTCTCCAGCTACCAGGGTCTACGGGTAGCTGAGGAGAGGCACACAGCTGACAATTAGAGCACCATCAATTGCTGGACCACATTGCTAACCACATGATGCAGCAGCTTTCCCTGAGTCAGCTGCAGAGGTTTAGAAAATGCCAAGCAGCGAAATGTTTGCTTCATGCAATAGACAGAGGCTTGGCCTTCACTGCTCCAAAAGGACAGAGGCTGTAAGCGTCTCCCCATCTAGTGCCTTTCCGGGCAGGAGAACTCCCTAGAAAACAAGAAGGCTTCCTCTGGATGGGAGGAGCTCTCCTGCCTGCTGGTGCTCTCAGTGGGGGAGGAGGAAGAGGGGAGGGTCAAGAGCCCCAGGGAAGGCACCCATTAACTCTGGGAAAGGTCGCCACTCCACTCCGTTCCTGAAAAAACCTGAAGCTCCTGTCCATCACCAGGTTCCAGGCAACCTGGGGCTGAGGGTGGGGACAGGACTGAATGCTGGGGGAAGGACCCCGGAAAGAACAGTTAAGGGTGCCTGGACACGATCCCCTGCTCAGCTCCAACAAGTTGGGCATTTCGGCATTTCAAGGTCAGCAGAATCCTGGTCTCCTGAGACCGTCCACCCAGGGCCCTGGCCCTGCTGACACTCTCCTGACTGCTTCCAAGGACTCTGCCCCAAAGGGCCAGTGGGATCTCATGTTTGAACCCCACTTTCGACCTCTAGCAATTCACAGGGACCTGAAGTACCATTTGAAGGATCTAGGAAGAACCAAGACCCAATTCTGGGGCCTGTCCCCATCCCATCCACCCCTGTGGCTTCCAGTCTAGACTCCCTTTCCCATCCTCATCACCCCTCAATCTTTTATGAAAGTACAAGGTGTGGAACAGCCGGAAGCAGAGCTGCTGCTGCCAGCTCAAGAAGGGGGCTGCAGAGCCCCTGCCCCCAGACCCATCATGGGGCTCCTCCTAGGGAGGAGCAGCTCCATCCAGAGCAGCTGGCCAGAAACCTTTACGGCTTGGACCTTCCAGGATACATCTGGCCCTTCCCTGCCTCCACCAGGAATGCCGTACCGACTCTCACCCCTTCACCCCATCCCTCAACATCCAGTGGAAATGCCTCCTCCCCATCCAAGCCTTCCGGCACGCAGCCTGTGCCCCACACGACCCTGGTCTTGAGCCTACTGGCCTGGCATTGGGTAAGCACATGCCTCGTCTCCCCACTCTAGTTCCAGTGCTCCTCCGGACCCCCACAGGGTTGCACCCACAATAATTGCAGGTTCCGAATGTCACTTTGCTAAATTAATTTCACGTTCACTATCTCATTTCAGCTAAAGAAAAAGCCTATGAGAAAGGCAGAGGCACAGGCTATTATGCCATTTAGCAGACGAAAAAACTGAGGCTCGGAGAGTTCACTACATGACCAACGACAGAGCCAGATCTCTGGTTTCACAACCCAGGCTCGTTCTACTGCACCATCCAGCCATCATTCTCCCACTTCTCCAGAAGCCATCCTCACTTTCCCAACAGACGCTAGGACGCTTAAGTCAGGACCTGGCAGAAGGCAGAGAATAAACTGGACCCAGAGAAGAGTACCCCTTCCAGGGCCACAGCCGCTCACATACCCCTGGCAACCAGATGCCTGGGGCAGGTAACAATGGAGTTAAAAATAGGGCAGGAGGCTGAGTGACCAGCTGCAGGAAACATCTGCCTTAGCTGCAGAACAAACACGGAGGAAGTCACCATGCGTAAGGGTTCCCTACTATGGGGCCAGGGGAGAGCTGGGGAGTTAGGGAAGGTGTCCATAAAATTGTCAGGTCTATACCCAAGGTAAGGGCTCAGACCAGCCCCCACCTGCCCTGGGCCTTGTTCTCTAACTCGCAACACACACACATACACACACACACACACACACACACACACACACACACACACACACTACAAAGTCTAAGTCCCCGTTGGGCACCAACATGGATCTTAGAGTCAGAGGCACTTCTGAAACCCTGTTCCTCTCATTTTATAGAAGAGGAAACTGAGGTCCAGAGTAGGCCAGAGACCTGCCCACAGTCCCAGAGGCCATGGACAGCAGGGACGGGACCAGGGGTCTCCTACCCCTCTCCCCTGCACCTCCCTGCTCATCTGCTTCACGGAGCATGTCAACCCAGGGCCAAAGAAGACCCTGACCAGGAAAAGCTCCCCTGTGCCACAGAGTGAAGCACAGCAAGCAGAGGAGGCCGATTTTAGCATAAGACACTTCACTTAGACTCAAGGAAGACCCACATGGCAACCCACAGCTTCCCCCCAAGCAGGCCCAGCCTCCCTCTCCAGCCTATTGGTCCCCATCTCCCACCCTTGTGCTCTGAACTCCAGCCAAAGTGAACATCTTATAGTCCCCTGGAACAGACAACATCTCAACAGGCCTTTGCAAACAATTAACAGTAACAAAAATACTAATAATAAAGCAGAGGTGCATCTTACTGGGTCAGGAGGTTGAGGGTGGAGTGTTCTACAGTCTATATATCCTGTCTTTGAAAATCCTGTAAACAGCCCATAAAGGACAAGGATAGGTCATCTCTCACTTGTTCTATCTTCATTAGTTTTCTGCCAGCAACGAATAGATGCTGCGGTTTCTCCTGCCAAGTGGCAGATGAAGTTTGGGGGCACACACCAACCTCATGCTCATCCACCCCATACCTTCCTGCCCTGCTCACCCCCTCTGCCCAGCTCACTCCCATCCCCTGCACCAGGGAGCCCCCCACACCCACTACGTCCCACCAGGGAAGTCACCCCTATTGAAGCCCACCAGGCAGGGGGCTGGGGCTGGCCTTCGGAGCCTTCCCAGTGCTCGGCACAAAGTAGCCACTTAAATGAGCAAAACTATGAATAGAATGATTTTTAAAGAACAATAAAAAGATCAGCTCTGTGGGTGTCGGTGTTGTGAGCATAAATGAGACAATATATGGGGGGGGGGGGTTCATAGCCCAGGACACAACACACACTCCATAAGGTCTTATAGAAAATGGGGTGGGGGGAGGACACTGACCTCTGGGTCCCACACAGCAGAGAAGGTTAATGAGGAAGGGACACGGAGGCCAGAGGCTGTGGGTGCCCCTTTGGGCCAAAAAGGGGAGATGAGGACTCCAATCTGGGAAGCAGGCCCCACCCATGAGGGAGAGTTACCTGACTGAGACCCCTGGGTCTCTCCCATTGAGTCGTGTCCTCCCTGTCTCCCAGAAAGGCAAGAAAATTGGGGTACCTATAAAGTCCCCTGAGTTCCTCCATCACTCCTGATGAAACACATTAGCACCTTAAGCAGGGTATGAAATTACAAATGATGAATTTTCAACTCCAAATGGCTTATGTCTCTATTCCCCCATGTTGTGCTCTCTAAGGTTTCCAGGGGGCGGGGGGTGGGGGGTGGGCAGAGGGAACCTTCAGGGAGCAAACTGTCCAGGACCGGGGAGGGGCCCAGGCACTGCGCAAAGACCATTCACCTATTGTGTGACACATAGTTCTCGGACAGCATGCTCCGCAGAGCCCAGGGATCCCCAAGGTCAAAACTATTCTCAGGACAGTAATAAAACATCACTGCCTTTCTCACCATGAGGACATCTGATGGCGCAAATGCCATGAGGGTGAAACCACTAGAGGCTCAGCAGGAGGCATAGCACTGGCCCCAAGCTGGGGCAGTTATTACCCACAGGGACAAATTATGTCAGTGTCACTTAAGAATGTCCTTGATCAATCAGTAAAACATCCCTGAGTCTCAGCCCCTGCGTACACATGTTTTTTAATATTCTGAGTGATGACATGGGAAGTGCACTTGGGCTGGTTACTGGCATAAGACAAGTGTCTGGAGGAGAAGTACTTGGGAGCTGTCTGAGCTGCTGCTGAGCTGTTCTCTGCCCAGGGCACACCACTTCTACCGGAAAGAGCGATGGCTATTCAGAATTGGGTCTCCAGCAGACATTTTCTCAAAAACGAACAAGTTGAGCTTGTCCCTTTGCGGAAAACAACTGACTGCATTTGTTGCCAATGATAAAGTCTGAGCTTTCGAGAGAAAAATTAGAATTTTGGAAAAGTTGCATCAGCCACTGTGAGTTTCACAGCTTCCCAAAACATGAAGATTTTGTGACATGGGTAATGATACCAACATATGTAATAATGAAATGTGTCCACATTTGGAAGAGCTGCCTGTGAACCAATATGTCCCCAATGAACAATACTTGATGCTACAAAATCACTCCAATTTAACTTCAATTTAAAAGTTTCAAAAGAAAGAACTAGCAGGTCAAAGATCTGTTCACAGTACAAGACAGTCCAATGAATTTTAATGTAATGACATATGTAAAGTTCATTAACATGTTTTCAGATTCTACTTTTAAGAAACTTAAGAAACTATCACCTGTAGAATTTTTATGTAGCATCAAAGGAAAATATCCACAGACAAATAAAATCTCCCTGCACAACTTATGTGTGTGAACCTGGACTTTCTTCATATACTTTAATCATAACCACTTCTCCCAACAGATTGAATGCATAAGCAGATATGAAAACCTGTCTTCTACGAAACCAGATATTAAAGAGATTTGCAAAGCTGCAAAGCAATGTCACTCTTCCCACTATATTTTATGTTTTGAAAAAGTTATTTTTTTCAGAAAAAAAAATATTTATTTATGTTAACATAGGAGTTTGCTATTGTTACTTTTGTTTGGGGGGGTTGTTTGTTTTTTTGAGGGCAGTGTCACTGGCCCTCATATGTGGGACTGAACCGGGGCCGCTGGCTTCCCAAGCCAGCGCTTAACCACCGCGCCACTCGGCCGGCCCTTTGCTATTGTTACTTTTAAAAGGAATGTATACATATTTGAGTTTTGTTTGTTTGTTTGTTTGTTTTTGAGGGCAGTGTCACTGGCCCTCATATGTGGGATCCTAACCGGGACTGCTGGCGTCCCAAGCCAGCTCTTAACCACCGCGCCACTCGGCCGGCCCTACATATTTGTTTTTAAGTATACTCAGTTTTAATCTCTAATATGGTAAATATCAATTTATGTATATAATCCACGTAAACAAAAGCACTTTGGGATCTCTAATTTTTAAGAGTGTAAAAGAAGTTCTGAGACTAAAAAGTTTGCAAATAGCTGTAGTTTAACTCCCCAAACAGTAACCCTTTGGTTTTCTATACTAGTGTTATTCCCATTTTGCAGGTACAGTGGTTGAGGCACAGAGAGCCTGGGTTACTTGCCCAAGGGCACACAGGCAGCCGGGAGCCTCCGAGGCCATGCTCTTACCCTATAAGCTATTCTCCACCTAACATCATGCTCCCAAAGGAAGCGCAGATGGATGAACGATAACATGCTACAAAGGAAACTACAGGAAACCACAGAGGTAAAAGAAGAGAATATAAGTAAACATTTCCCTAATCGTGGGGTGGAAAAGAACTTTCTATACAAAATGACAGAGAAGACATACAGTTCAATATTGCTGGATCAGCCTACATAAAAAATGGTCAGCTTTTAATCAAAACAAAACAAAACAAAAAAACCCACAAAGTTAAAAGGCACAGCATTTGTTGCCAATGATCAAGTCTGGGCTTTCAAGAGAAAAATTAGAATTTTGGAAAAGTTGGTAAACTGGATAAAAATATTTTCAACATATTTTTGTTATTTATCATATTCACTAAAAGTGTTTTCCTCAACAAATGAGAAAACAAGTACATCTTGAGAGTAAAGCAGACCAATAAAACCCAAAAACCCAACAGAGAAGAAAGACAAATGGCCAATGCCCATGAGAAATAACGCACCTTAACGTGCACTTTCAACATTAGAAACAATGAGAGGCCAAGTATTGCCTGTCGTGGTATCACAGGTGCAGCCAGGTGAAAACTTCGTGTCAGTGAGGGTGCCAGGGGTCAGCTCCCTCCTAAGCACCTAGCAGGATGTACACTGGCACAGGTCCCTGCAGACCAATCTGGAAATCATTCTAGAGTACCTTAAAAACGAACAACCCTTTGACCCAGCAATTCTTTTATCCATTGATTCAAAGGAAATAATCCAAGATACGGCCACAAAGGTGTTCGGGACAGCTTTGTTTGTCTTCATCAAAGACTGGAAACATCCTTCACATCAACTGTGATCCAAGTCGAATGTATCATGGACATCATGCTGTGATCCCTGAAAAGGATGGAGCATCGGGCAACTTTCACCAATAGGGAGGCGAACAGGAGCGAACATCAGCGAATACTGTGATTCCACTGATCTAAAACTCAAAAACAGGCCAGACTAGTTTATGGTGTTGCAAGTCAGACATGAAGTCACGTCTGGAGCAGGGAGGAGGGGATGGGGATGGGTTGCGGGGGTCTGGGGGATGGGAGGGTTCCGTCCCTGGACCGGTGTGAGGCTCCACGGACTGTGATCCTGTTGTACCGTCATCAGGCTGTATAGTTGTGATGTATATACTTTCCTGTGCATGTTGGCCTTCAATTTAAAAGCTTCAAAAGAAAGAACTAGCAGTGTATTTACGGATCTAGGAAAAAAATCTAGTATGGTTACTTAAAAAAAAAAATAAGACACCAAACAGTATCTCAGGGTTTTGTCCCATTAAAAAGGAGGGAGGGCTCTTGTATACAAGAGTGCATACATACATACACACACACACACACACACACACACACACACACACACGTCTGGAAGGCCAGCTCTCAAAACATTAAAGGTGAACGATGGTTATTGCTGGGAAATGGGATCACAGACAATTTTTCTTATCTTCATGCATATCTTTATTTTTGTTGGATTTTTCTATAACAAACTTATACTATTTACAGAAAAAGGTGTGGGGGGGGAAACCTACACAGTTATGGCCTCTGATACCAGTAACTATAGTTCTGTATCAACCTAATAACCCAAAGAGCCCCTGGCCCCATAGGAAAAGGACAGACTGAGGATGTTTCTGAGCTGCCACTGATGGAAAGCTAATACCTTCCCAGGAAAGGAACTAGGATAATGGAGTCAGGAAGAGCTTGGTATGCGCAGGGCTGTTCCCCACCAGAGGCCCAGACCAGCTCCTGAGCCTCTCTGAGCCTCAGTCTCCTCACAGTGGAGTGAGGGTTAAATGAGGTCATGGCTGTCTGGGCCTAACCAGGTCAGTGCTCAGGGGACATCCGGCAGGCAGGCTGCCCCAGGTTCCACAGAAGAAATGGCGGCCCCAGGGGAGCTCACACCGCCCGCCTGCAACTCCGGGGAAGCCTGCATTGTCCACACAACTGGAGTGTGGCCCAGAGTCCTGCCCCCGGGTCCTGGCCTCAGGAAGTGCCCTGCCCTCCCTGGACTTCAGTGCCCCCAGAATGAAAAGCAGGCTAGGCAGTGAACTTGACCTCACGTAACCTCCCTGAAACCCCACTCCTATCATTCCCACGAAACTCCCCATGTGGAGGGCTGTGGCAGGAAAGGTGGACCGCCGATCCACATAGGAAGTGACCTCATAGGATGAATGACAGGCCAACATTCCATCAGGAGCCCCACCTGCTGGTGACCTTCGGGGTCATGGGAGCCAGGAGTACCGGGTGGGCATGCAGAGGCCAAGGAGGAAACAGGATTTACTGCGGAAGGCCAGGCACATGGCAGACCCCCAGGCAGGGAAGTGACTTCATGTCACACTCTGTCCTCCTCACTTCCGTCCCTGGCATGGCAGGGAGTTAACCCTGAGAGGGCCATGCTTCCCTGGGCTCTGGCCAACTCCACACAGGTCAGGGCAACAGAACCCAGGCTCTCTCCTCCCCCACCTCTCCTAGTCTGGCCAATCCACAGATGGGGAAACTGAGGCTCAGAGAGTCTGACAGCAGGGCAGGGACTGCAAGACGTTTCCCACTACACTGAGTTGCACAGAGGAAGGAGATGTGAATCCAAGGTCAGGAACTCGGAGATGGCTTCCTGGAAGAGGAAGCCAATGAGCTGGGCCTTGAAGGATGACCAACATTTGGCAGACAAGAAAGGCAGACATTCTGGCAAAGAAACAGTGACGCCAAGATTCAAACTCGGGACTGTCTTGCCCCAGGGCTCAGGCTTATCCCAGCATCAGGCAAAGTAAGACCTAAAACCCGTCAGCACAGCTCTCTAGGCCTCTGGCCAGTTTCTGGCCAGGAAAGAGCTCCACCACCTCAAACCTCCAGTGGCAGAGGGAAGAGCAGGAAGAAAACACCAGGGCACAAGAGGGGAAGAGAAATATTTTTATGTTTCTTCTCTTCCTGTTTATCTATCCTCTTGATCCCAAAGCTCCTGGTAGCTGTTTGCTCAGGAAAAGTTCTGCCAAGAGTGACATCCTGCCGCCGGCCACCCAGCACCAGGCAGTCCCTGCCAGTGTTGTGCTGGAGACACTGAGGCCTGCATCCCGCAGACCTCTGCCCGGCCCAGGGAGGCTGCTTCATAAAGGGGCTTTCAACAGAACTGGGGCCCAGGAAGGAGGACCCAAGCCAGCACCTCCTCAGCGCCAGCTGGTAACAATCAGCTCCACACCGAGCTCCAAGGAGCTGCAGAGAGGTCCTGAGTAGGGTTCGAGGAAATGGCTCGAACTTGGCCAGAACACTGTGCTGGCGGTGGGAACCCAGAGCATGGGCTGTGCAGTCAGGGAGAGCCAGCATCCAATCCTGGATGACCAGTGACTTACTGTGTGACCTTGGCCAAGTTACTGAAATTCTCTGAGCCTAATTCCCTTACGTGTAAAATGAATATTGGAACCTGCTCAAAAAGATGTGGTGAGCATTGCATAAGACAACATATGGGAAGAGCTGGCACCTAGTAAATGTGAATAAATGTTATTTATTCGCATTCCTACCAGCAAGCTGACCCCTTCACTCAATCCTGATGATCTGAGGTACCTTTAAAATGTACTCAAAAGAACAACTATAGTCTTAAAACAGAATGAAATCTGACACATGCCACGACATGTGTCAACATGCTAAGTGTTTAAAAAAGCCACACGCAAAAAGACAAATGCTGTGTTATTCTACTTATATGAGGTACCTGGGTTAGTCAAATTCAGAAACAGAAAGTAGAATGGTGGTTGCCAGTGGTGGGAGGGAGGGTAGTTAGTGTTTAATGGGCACAGAATTTCAGTTTTGGAAGATTAAGAAGTTCTAGAGATGGATGGTGGTGATGGCTGCACAACAACGTGAATGTACTTAATGCCACTGAACCGTACAATTAAAATGGTTAAAAGGGTACATTTTGAGGTATGTATATTTACCTCAATTAAAAAACAAAAAAAGGAAGGACTGATTCAAAGAAGGTATTTTTTTTTTTAGCTGAGCCATTATGCCACCTGTTGGCAGCTCAACGGCAACTCAGCTCAGGCCTGCATCGAACCGCCATTGCTCAGAGCTCAGCTCACAGTCTTAAGCGAGCTCTTAACCAACTGAGCCACTCGGCCGGCCCCAAAGAAGGTATTTTTGATGCCCATATTCATTTCTGTCCCTGCCCTTAGAGAGGTCAGGGTCCAGAGGTGGGCAAGCATGAAAAGAGCTAAAGGCACCACTTCCCAGGGAGTTGGCACCATCCGAGAACCAAGTGGCGGGGGCTGGGGGAAGACACACAAGATGCCTCCCGAGCCTAGGAGGGCCGCGAGAGGAGGCGGCCCCGGAGGCAGGCATGTGCTAGCCCTAGACGGGGCCACTCAGCCAGGCTCCTTCAGGACGAGTGGGTCTGAGCAAGACAGCGCGATGCTCCTGCACTCGACAGCAGCACAGTGAGTGTGCGGTGTGCAGGGCCCCACTCACACCTTGCATGCTCACGCACACTGTCACAGGCCAAAGGCACCAGTGCAGCCCCCACATGCCAATCCTGACCCCTGCCTGGCCAGCCCGGGCACCAATATCCAACAAACAACGTCTCCTCATCTCTCCCAGCACCCACCACCAAGGAAGGCAAACTGTGGCCTGCCCACCATCTCTAGGGCCCGGGATGGGGAAGGAGGTAGGTGACCAAGAAGTACTCAGAGGGCATACCCAGTGCAAGGAGACCTGGAAATATGGTCATCCAGAGACCCCAACCTGACCCCCCCCACCCCACCCCGACACACACACACAGGCTGGGATAAGAAGCAGCAGGCCGCAGCTCAGGGAAGGGAGGGAGGTAAGACCAGGGCTTAGAGGGCCTGGGGTCAGCACACATAGGCTGAGCTCCACCATGAGTCACAGTGTGAACTTGAGCAAGTCACTTTCCCCTTCTGGATCTTCTGAAGGCTCCTTAATTTCCTTCTTGGTAAAATGAGGGTTCCATCCCATCACCCAGCAAGCACCCCTGGGTACACATCCTAGAGAAGTAAGTGTGTTAGTCCGCCAAAAGACAAGCAAGAGTGAGGGTTCAGCAGTTTTCTTCATCATCATGAAAACTGGAAACAAGGTAAACGGGCATTTACAGGGAAAAAATAAACACATTATGGTATGCCCATACAATAGAATACTACACAGCAATGAAAAGGGACAAGCTGCTGATTCCTGCAGTATCACAGACAAATCTTACAGAATTGTTCATGTTGAGAGAAAGAAGCCAGAAGAAGCAACCAGATTCAAAACAGCTCATACTGTTGGTTTCATTTACATAAAGTTCAAGAACAAGCAAGGCTGATCCTTGGGAAGTCCCTCAGGAGCACAGCCCCTTGAAAGTGAGGGAGGGTCAGACTAGGAAGGGGCTGGCCCTAGGTATCTGCCAGGCCACTGTAAGTGTCCTATAGCTTCATCTGGGTAGGGGGTCACACAGATGGTTCATCTGTAAAAACTCATCAAACTATATCCTGATTTACTGTCTGTAAATTATAACTTGATTTACAAAACAAAATACAAACAGCAAATAACATACTCCGTCTTCCTCTGAGGACTGCAGTGAGGTGATACTGAGAGGATGTGTACACAAAGACCACAGAGTGGATTGGGTGATGGGTAAGAACGTGGGCTGGGGCTTAGAAGAACCAGGGTTCAAATCCTGATGCTTCTGACTGCATACATTTTTTTTCCCTGTTTTGATTTTTTGTTGCTGACCAGATTTTTTGATTACATAAGCAGTTTGTACTTACTGTCACAAGTCTGACAAAGATGCATAAAGGAAAGGTTTATGTCCTTCCCATTCCCCTCCAAGCGCATCTCTTAAGCTTACTTCTACAAGCTTTTTTCCCTTAATGCCAACAACCCTCCCAGGTGATACATATAACTCCAACCCTGTTTAATTGTGGCACGCTATTTCATTGTATCACTCCTCATTCAACAAATAGCTACTAAGTATCAACCATGTCAACCAGACAGGCACAGTCCTAGCCTTTCATGGAAAACATTCCAACAAGAGAGGGAAAAAGGGAGGAAGAGAAGGAATCAACAAGAAATACAATAGTAATACAGTGTATACATTGTGATGTGGGCTACATGAGGCTGAGATACTGATACGAAAAAAAATGAGGAAGGTAGGAAAAGGGCACTTTTAGATATGACAGTCACAGAAGGCCTGTGCTGACATCAAAGAACAGGTGATTTCAGCTATGTGGAAAATTATGCCAGGCAGAGGGAACAGCACATGCCAATGCCCCGAGGTAGGGACGAATACGGAACTAAAAGGCGTACAGTGTGGTCTCCAATACACTGCCTTATGTCTATAGCCTTACATCCTGACAGTTTTACTTCTTTAGGATGGGCTACCAAAATCTGGACTGCTTATATTAAAAGACATGTGCCTTTTAAAAACTATAGTAGACACTGCCATATTACTTTTCCAAAGGGTTGGAGCATTTCACACAGCAACCAGAATTGCTTAAGAGAGCCAGTTTCTCCACATCTTCACTGATTTGAGAAGTTATCAATCTTTTTCATTTTGCGCATATGAAATCTCTCCACTTCCTTGTCTGTGGAGTGGGATAAATGACAGTTCCTCGTCCTCAGGATGCTATGAGGTATAAAGGAGAATTAAATCCATCTAACCTACTGAGCCTTGCGTCTAGCACAGAGAAAGCGTTCATTGAGTGGGGGCAGGCTGTTACCATCATTTCTGTACAAATGTCAGGAGGTAACTGCCAATTCCATAACCACCAGGCTAACAAGGGTAACACCCCAAGGGGAGCTGTGAAGGCTCCCACCCACAGATATAGTATGGCAGTACTGGAGACAGGGTTATAGGAGAAGCAAGTGGAAACTATGGCTCAGCAAGAGCACTGGGCTGGGAGTTAAGAGGCTAAGTTCAAGTCAACCTTTCTGAGACCCAGTTTCCTCATCCCTAACAGGGCTAATTCATTCCCTCTGCATGCAGCCATTCCACAAACATTTCTGCGGGGTCTGCAATGTATAAGGCATAGTTCTAGGGGCTGACAACACACAACAAAAATCCTGCCTCATAAATGCTAACTGGTAGCACAGAAATAAACTATATAAATTAGTCAAATACAGAGTTTATCAGGGGTGATAAGTGACAAAAAAGAAGAGGGGGTGACCGATTAGCTCAGTTGGCTAGAGCATAGTGCTGATAACACCAAGGTTGTTGGTTCAATCCCTGCATGGGCCACTGTGAGCTGCGCCCTCCTTAAAAGAGTCAACTATGCCACTGTAACATGAAAGCAATGTGTAACCAATGACCATGGCAGTTCCCCAATAAAATTAAAACAAGAAAGAAAGGAAGGAAGGAAGGAAAGAAGAAAGGAAGAAGGAAGAAACTGAAGATGAGGCTTGACATTTTTGACAGGGTACACAAAGAGGCTTCACGTTTGAGTCAAGGCCTGAGGAACTGACATGGCAAACTGTATGGCTCTCTGGAGTGAAAGCATCCAGGTCAATGGGACAACCCGCATAAAGGCCCTGACGTGGGGTGTTTCCAGTGCACTGAAGGAGCCACGAGGCAGCCTTTTTAGGTGGAGCAAAGTGAGCAAGGGGATGGCAGTAGACGGGGGTGTCCTAGACGCCACGGTAAGGACACTGGCTTTCCCTGTAAATGGGGAGCCACTGGAGGGCTTGGGACAGAAGTGCCTTGATCTGACTTTTACAAGGTCACCCTGGCGGCTGTGTTAGAAGAACCTGTTGGGAAATGAGGGCAAAGGCCAACAGGACTGTTGGTAGAGGAGTCTACTGCACTAGTACAAGTGATGTGGAGGCCTGAGCCAGTGTCGCGGAGAAGAACAAAGGGTACATCCTAGATCCATCCACTCTGAGGGGACTTGCTGGCATGTTGTTCCTGAAGAGCAAGAGAAACAGAGGAACGAACCACGGGCGACTTAGGTGTCTGGCTGGAACAACCAGAGGGATGCAGATGTTGCTAACTGTGATGGGACGGACTGAGGGGAAAGGAAGTGTGTGGTGAGGACTGCACACACAGACAGGACAGCCACGGTCTCTGCCCCGGCTGCAGTCTCAGAAGGAAGCAGCAAGCCCTGGAGACCCACAAAGAACAAGGGACTGGTCCTGAGGCTGTGCAGGTCACTGTGGAAAGTAACAGGAAACACCGAGAGGAAAAAGTGGGTCAAGAGGGGACGTCAGCGTAGCATGTCTGACCTGCTACAGACTTCACTGTCCACGGAGCCTGGGCCATGGCCAAGGCTGGCTGCTCACAGGCCCACTTCACAGGTAGGGAAAGGACACTGGGTTCTACAGTGAGCACCTCTTGGTCAGAAGCTAGAAAGGGCCAGGATGAGCTAAGGGGGTGAGCAGGGCAGGCAGCCAGCTCGTCCATCTGGTTCCTATAGCTCCCACCTACCACCCCAAACACGGACGCTGGAGCTGAGGCCCAGAGGCCCCACCACCCAGGAAGTCTGCAGGATCCCAAGAGGCAGTGTAGGGCTCTGGGTTTTCCACAGCCAAGAACATGACTCAATGCAGGCTCCATGGATATCTTTGGGATCTGTGAGCTCTCTTTTTTTTTCAATTGGGATTTAATTCACACACCATAAAATTCTCCCTTTTAAAGTATATACTTCAGTGGCATTTAGTACATTCACAATGTTGTGCAACCATCGCAATTCTATAATTGTAGAGTATCCAACCCAAAAAGTTAAACATAGAATTACCATATGACCCAGCAATTCCACTCCTAGATACATATCCGAGAGAATCGAAAACAGGTATCCAAACAAATACTTGTGCACCTATGTTCACAGCAGCACTGTTCACAACAGTCACAGGGTAGAAACAATCCAAATGTCCATCAACTGATAAACGGATAAATAAGCTGTAGTCCATACCCACACCATGGACTATTATTAGTCAACTATAAAAAGAAATGAAACACATGCTACAAAATGGAGGAACCCTGATGACATCATTCCAGGTAAAAGAAGCCAGACACACCAAAAAACTCACATATTGTACAATTCCATGTATATGAAATATCCAGAATAGGTAAATCCACAGAGATGGCAGGCAGATTAGTGGTTACCAGGAGCTGGGAAAAGGGCTCGGGGTGGGAATCAGGAGTGACTGCTTAATAGATACAGGGTTTCCTTTTGAGGTGGTGAAAATGTTTTGCATGTCCAACATCACTAATCAAAGAAACACAAACCAAAACTACAAAGTGATATTACCTCATGCCTGTCATGGCTATTAACAAAAAAAAAAAAAAAGAAAAGAAAAAAGAAAAGGAAGGAAAAAAGAAGACAGCAAGTGTTGGCAAGGATGTAGAGAAACTGGGACCCTTACACACTGTTGGCAGGAATGCAAAATGGTGCGGCCACTATGGAAATCAGTATGGAGGTCCCTCAAAGAATTTAAAATAGAACTATCACATGAGCCAGCAATCTCGGTGCTGGGTATTTATCCAAAAAAATATTGAAATCAGGATCTCAAGGAGATATTAGCATACCATGTTTACTGCAGCATTATTCACAGTAGACAAGAGGTGAGGGCAACCCTACGCCCACTGATGATGAATGGTTGAAGAAAATGCGATACACACACACACACACACACACACACACACACACACACACCAGGGAATATTATATAGTCTTGAAAAGAAGGAAATTCTGCAATATGCTACAACATGGATGAACCTTGAGGACATTATGCTAAGTGAAATAAGCTGGTCACGGAAAAACAAATACTGCAATATTCCATTTATCTGAGGACTCTAACATAGTCAAACTCATATAGACTAAAAGTTGGAGAGGGCATTGCCAGGAGCTAGGGAGAGGGGGAAATGGGAGTTACTAATCAACAAGCATAAAGTTGCAGTTCAGCAAGATGACTAGTTCTAGAGATCTGCTAAACAGTGACGTCCCTACAGGCAACAATTATGTATTGTACACTTAGAATTTGTGAAGAAGGCGGAGCTCATGTTAAGTGTTACCACAATAAAATAAAAATTTTTGTAATGTTTTAGAATTAAGATAGAAGTGATGGTTGGTTACCCAACATTGTGACTATACTAAATACCGCTGATAGCACATTTTATTTTTTATTTTTATATATATATTTTAAAGATTTTACTGGAGAAATGGGGGAGGGGAACAGCGCTAGGGAATAGGGGAAGGGGAACAGACAAGTTGCTGTCCTTTTGTTCTTCAGTCTAGTTGTGGAGGACATTGCTTCACTGGCCCATGTTGGTATTGTCATTGCGCTCTTCCCAGGTGAGGCAGATCGGTCGCCGGCCTCTGGACGGCTGCTCACGGCGGCTCTTGGCAGCTCATGCCAACTGCCAGCCGTTCACACTGGCTGCCTGCCACTCACAGTAGCTTAGGGCAGCCCACTGCAGCAGGGGCTGCAGCTAAGCCGTGGCCGCTGACTCCAAGTGGAGCTGTTGTTCACCATCTTAGCTGTAGAGGGTGTAGTGTCACTGACCCTCATGTGGGATCCAAACCCGGCCTCTGCTGCATAGAGCTAGCGTCCCAAGCCAACTCTCTCTCTTTTTTTAAAGGTTTTATTGTGGAATTGGGGGAGGGGAACAGCACTGGGGAATCGGGTAAGGGGACCAGCCAAATTGTTGTTCTTCAATCTTCATTGTGGAGGGCATCAGTCGCCATCAGGCTTCCCGTCAGCAGCTCATGGCCTCTAAGCTCAAGGTGCTGTGTTCAGTCTTAGTTGCGGGTGGGCATAGCCACCATCCCATGTGGGAGTTGAACCAGCAGCCTTGTTGTTAAGAGCGCACACCCTATCCACTGATCCATCCAGGTGGCAGCTCAGCTCAAGGTGCTGAGTGCAGTCTTAGTTGTGGGTGGGCGTAGCCTACCATTGAACAGGCAATCTTGTTTTTAAACCAGCTGAGCCATCCTGCCACCTATTGGCAGCTCAGCGGCAGCTCAGCTTGGGCACAGCGTTCACTGGCCCATATGGGAATCGAACCGGCGGCCCCGTTGCTCAGAGTTCGTGCTCTAAGCCAACTGTTAACCAACGCATCACTCAGCCAACCCTGGTAGCACATTTTAAAATAGTTCATTTTATGTTATATGAATTATACCTCAATTTAAAAAATGAAATGTAACAAGAGCAAATCCTGGGTCATCTGAACAATGCACTGCCATGCAATTTGGGGCTCAAGTCTACTCCTGTTTTGCGATCTAATTCCTTGTTCACGAGGGCCAAATAACATCATCGCACATAGCACAAACATAGGTTGTGGTTCCAATAGAAGAGGCGGTGGGGTGGGGAATGGAGTCACCCACATCCCACGCAGCCCAGAAGTACCCAATTCAAAGGCCAAGGCTCTTAGCAGTCGGGACCATGTTCTCATCGAAGCATCATCTTGTATGAACTGAGCAAAGCTCATCTCTGTGCCAAATTCCTGATTACCACAAAGAAGTGGGTTTAGGAGCTACTATATGCAGATTTCAGTAACACTACAATTCTGCCCTTATCTTCAATCAAACAAGCCAGCTTTCCAGGTTATCTAGCAGTGCACCATTAAAACAGACATATAGGGATTACCCAGTGGCAGTTTGGGCTCAAATGTGAATAATCGGATTACCCCAAACTATCCAAGCAGTCCAGTGCCATTTATGTCACTCTGTATAGCAGGCTCAAGTGACAGAGACAGGTTAACAGAGAAGGACAGAGGGCACAGCCCCTACTATCAACCCAACATTGGCAATTTAGTTGCTATTTACATGCTTTCAATAAATCAACATTATTCATTTGAAATGAATTGGCTTTCTGGTCTTACTAGTATTTCGTGTTTGTTTTTTATAGTTATTTAAGAACTATGTAAGTCTAAGGCACTTTATCTAGTTTTGTATTTGTACACATTTAACTTATATTCCAATGAGAAAACTTAAATATATGAGGTTTTTTATTTCCTTTAAAAGGGAGTCCACAAAACAAAACAAAAAACCACGGTATGATGTGTATGAAAGGTTCAGAAGAAGCAAATCTATAGAGACAGAAAATGGATAAGTGGGCTGGAAGTGGGGAGTGACAACTAACCGGTACAGGGTGTCTTTTTGGATTGATGAAAATGTTGTAAAATTAGACTGTGTTGATAGATGCACAATGCTGTGAATCTGCTAACAGCTACTGAATTGTATGCTTTAAATGGGTGAATTGTATGGCATGTGAATTATAGCTCAAAAAAGCTATTTCACAAAGGGGGAGGGTCAACATATTGCCCAGGTCTGAGCAGCACTCAGCTGGAGAACTGGCAGGGAAATCAACAACCCCGCCTATTGATAGCTTCCCTCCCAGACGTACCCTCCTCTCCCTGCCCTGACACCAACCTCAAGGGCTCCAGGTAGGAGGCTCAGATGAAACCCTGTCACCAGACAAGTCCATCCTGCGTGAGCAGGTGGCTGCCCTGGAACACCACACACAGGCTTCCTGTTTCCGGGAACTCACTTCATACAACACTAGTAAGATGACTTTGAATTATTAAACTACAATAGGAAAAACTTAAAGATGATGAAAACAACCAACGTTAGTATGCAGGAATCGTGAATCATTTCTACTTCAATGGCAGTGTCAAGGAAAGGAGAAAGACAATACAGATTCAGAGCCTCCAGGACCCAACTGGGGTGGGGGGGGTCAAGGTAGAGCCAGGAGCATACAAATATGAGCACAGGAAGCCCCTTCCTCAAGAGACTAGAGATATCTCCACCCTTCACACACACACACACACACACACACACACACACACACACACGGCAAAGATTGCTCTTCAAGACAGGGTCCGATCAGGGGGACCCCAAGCAGCTGCCTAGAAGAGTCTGCCTCAGCAAGTGGCAGCTCCGCTGGAACAAGTAGGGAGGCCTCAAGGGTACCTCCTTTGTCAGCCCAACAAATCGCCCCCTCCTTGGGTCTATTCCTTCCAGACACTTCGCTGAAACAGGCAGAGGAAGCCCCCGCTGCTGGCTGCTGGGCGGGGAGAGACGGGGGCTGGTGCACGCATCCAACTCATCTGCCCCCAGGATACACTGATCCCTTTTATTCCAAAGCCTCCCTCCCCCAGAAACCTGCCCTGAACGAACCACCCCCAGAAAGCCTTCTCTCTCCCTAAAGCCTCGCTGAGCCTGTGTGGGGTCAGGGGTAAACAGACGCCCCCATCTCCTGGCCCTCGGCTCAGGGGGACAGTTCTAGGAAATGTGCTCAGAACTCTGGTGGCAGTGCCCAGGACCAATGGCTAAGTGAAAACGTGGGTCCCAGAGCCATGAACTAAGTGTGATCCCACTTATATCCCCAAATCAAAAACTACACAAAGTCACATAGAGGCAGAGGGAAAAAAAAGACTAAGAGACATTCCACAAATGCTGCACATCTGTTACCTGAATAAGTGTTACCTCTGGAGGAGACAAGGAAGGAGGGAGAGGGGACTTTTCACATTTTACTCTCTCTCTAGGACGCTACTTGAGTCTTTCATAAAGATCATGGCTTTATATTATTATTATTTTTTTTTTTTTTAAGATTTCATTGGGGAATTGGGGAAGGGAAACAGCGTTGGGGAATCGGGGAAGGGGAATAGACAAGTTCCTGTCTTTTTGTTCTTCAGTCTAGCTGCGGAGGAAGTTGCTTCATTGGCCCATGTTGATATCGTCATTGAGCTCTTCCCGGATGAGGCAGATCAGTCGCCGGCCTTTGGATGGTCGCTTACCGCAGCTACTGGTAGCTCACACTGGCTGCCAGCTGCTCACGCTGGCTGCCAGCCACTCACTCTGGCTGCCAGCCACTCACTGTAGCCTATGGCAGCCCACTGCAGCAGGGGCTGCAGCCTCCACCATCACCGGGGCTCGCACAGCCCAGCTCCAGGTGGAGCTGTTGTTAGCTGTAGAGGGCAGTGTCACCGGCCCTCATATGTGGGATCCGAACCGGGGCCGCTGGCATCCCAAACCAATTCTTAACCAATGCGCCATTCGGCCGGCCCGGCTTTATATTATTTTTTAATGGAAAACATTTTCAAAAGCAGGGTGGATGTCACTAAAAAAAAAAAAAAATCAGGAGCTGGCCGAGTGGCTCAGTTGGTTAAGAATTGGCTTAGAGCACGAACTCTGAGCAACAGAGCTGCCGGTTTGATTCCCACATTAAAAAAAAAAAAAAAAAAAAATCATTCCCTATAGGGCCGGCCGGCCGAGTGGCTCAGTTAGTTAAGAGCTTGCTCAAGAGTGCAAGCTGAGGGCCGGCCGAGTGGCGCATTGGTTAAGCGCTGGTTTTGGGATGCCAGCGGCCCCGGTTCGGATCCCACATGAGGGCCAGTGACACTGCCCTCTACAGCTAACAACAGCTCCACCTAACAACAGCTCCACCTGGAGCTGGGCTGTGCGAGCCCCGGTGATGGTGTGGGCTGCAGCCCCTGCTGCAGTGGGCTGCCATAGGCTACAGTGAGTGGCCCGCAACCAGCGTGAGCGGCTGGCAGCCAAGCATGAGCTGCCAATAGCCGCGGTGAGCGACATCCAGAGGTCAGCGACCGATCTGCCTCATCTGGGAAGAGCGCAATGAGGATACCAACAGTGAAGCAACATCCTCCACAACTAGACTGAAGAACAAAGGACAGCAACTTGTCTGTTCACCTTCCCCGATTCCCCATCGCTGTTCCCCTTCGCCAATTCCCCAATAAACTCTTTAAAAAAAAAAAAAGAGTGTGAGCTGAGGGCCAGCCAAGTGGCACATTGGTTAAGAACTGGTTTTGGGATGCCAGCGGCCCCAGTTTGGATCCCATATATGAGGGCCAGTGACACTGCCCTCTACAGCTAACAACAGCTCCACCTGGAGTTGAGCTGTGTGAGCCCCGGCGACGGTGTAGGCTGTAGCCCCTGCTGCAGTGGGCTGCCATAGGCTACAGCGAGTGGCTGGCAGCCAGCGTGAGCTGCCAATAGCCGTGATAAGCAACCATCCAGAGGCTGGCGACCGATCTGCCGCATCCGGAAGAGCGCAATGACGATACCAACATAGGCCAGTGAAGCAACATCCTCCGCAACTAGACTAAAGAACAAAAAGACAGCAACTTGTCTGTTCCTCTTCCCCAATTTCCCAACTTTGTACCCCTCCCCCAACTCCCCAATAAAATCTTAAAAAAAAAAAAGGTGCGATTTGAGCTCTGAGCAACAGCAGTTCGATGCCCAGCCCAAGCTGAGCAGCTGCTCTGCTGCCAACAGGTGACAAGATGACTCAGCTAAAAAAAGCAGGGTGGAAATCCCTCAACTGGGAACTTGATAAATAAGCTCCCTCCACATACTGGAATACTAGCCAGCACTAAAAAAGGAACATGCTGCTGAGAAATACAGCAACATGGACATGCCTCAAGAAATCATGTTGAGGGCCAGCAGAGTGGCGTGGTGGTTGAGAGCTGGCTTGGGACGCCAGCGGCCTCGGTTCGGATCCCACATATGAGGGCCAGTGACACTACCCTCTACAGCTGACATCAGCTCCACCTGGAGCTGGGCTGCGAGCCCCGACGATGGTGTCGACTGCAGCCTCTGCTGCAGTGGGCTGCCATAGGCTACAGTGAGTGGCCGGCAGCCAGCGTGAGCAGCTGGCAGCCAGCGTGAGCTGCCAAGAGCCGCTGTGAGCGTCCGTCCAGAGGCTGGCGACCGATCTGCCTCATCCAGGAAGAGTGCAATGACGATACTAACATGGGCCAGTGAAGCAACGTCCTCCACAACTAGACTGAAGAACAAAAGGACAGCAACTTGTCTGTTCCCCTTCCCAGGTTTCCTAACGCTGTTCCCTTCTCCGAATTCCCCAATAAAGAAATCTTTAAAAAAAAGAAAAGAAATCATGTTGAGTAAAGAAACCAGACATATGACTACCTACTATGAGTCCATGGATGTGCAAATCCAGAAAAAATAAAACCATAGTGACAGAAAGGAGATGATTGGGCCTGGGACCAGGAGTGGGAGTGGCGACTGACTGCAATGGACCACGAGGAATCTTCTGGGTAATGGAAGCATTCTCTCACTTGAGCGAGGTGGTGGCTGCAAGTCCAAGACATTCGCCAACACCCATCCAGCTGTACACTTGGAACTTTACGGTATCTATACCTCAACGAAGCTTTTTTTTTTAAAGTAAGGTAGAGGAAAGGATGAGGAGTAGCTGCTGAATGGGTTTGGCTTTTCCTCTGGAGTAAGGAAAATGTTTTGGAAGTTGATAGAGGCGGTGGTCACACAACATTGTGAATGTACTCAATGCCACTGAATTGTGCACTTGAAAATGATTAGCTTTATGTCAAGTGAATGTCACCTCAATTCAAAAGGTAGACAAAGAAGAAAATGACTATGCCCATTTTGCAGATGAGAAAATTGGGCTCCAAGAATGCAGTTAACTGTCCGCCCAAGGCTTCCCTCCCTGTGCCTCAGTCTGGTTCAGAGGCCAATGGAGGGGAGACTGCCCTGTACCCCCCCCCAAGGGCTCTGCAACTCTGGGGCACAATCTCCACAGAGGGGAGAAGCATTTGGAAACCAGACATTCCCAACAAGCCTTAGAGTGAGCCCACAGGAAATTCCCAAGTCCATGAGCTCCATCAACACACAGGGCTGTGTGGGAGCAGGGAGGGAGCCCCCATTAAGAAGGTGGTCAAACTAAGGCTAACGCACCTTGGGGCAAGAATGGGTGTGGGGAGGGGCTCCCATCAGGTCCAGGCTGATGAGGTCTTCTAGGCCCCGTCAACAGGACCCTGAGACTCTGAGGGAGGGCTGCCCTTGGAGACTTAAAAAAATCAGCACCAATCTCAGGGACCCCAAGAGGAAGGACTCAGTCACTACAGGGCATCACTCAAGGGGGACATGGCCACCAGCCACTTTGTGACCGGCAGTGGAGGGGTTAACCCTTTCATGGGGTATACAATTCCAGGAAAAGGAAAATGGGAGGAGAAACTCCCTCTGTGCTTTCTAAACAGAATCTTCAAAACACCCAGTGTCCCTGTCCTCCACTGTGGGGAGGGCCAGGGCAGAGGCCGCACACCTGCAGACAGGCAGGCCCTGGGGCTCAGCAGGCTGCAGAGGCTGGCCAGGTCCAAGGTCCTCTGAGGGCGCCCACCTATCTCCCCCTGCAGGGCCCGGCACAGCCTCTGGGCAGTGGGGCTGTTTCTCATGGGCTAGGGCTTCTCATGGGCGGGAAGCCCAGCTGTGAGCCCACAGCCCTCCCAGCACCACACCCTCCCTCCTCCTGGAATTTCCGAAAGCCCTAGCTCCCAGGGAGCCCAAAGGGTCACCAGAGACACACCCAGTTCCCAGATGCTCCCCACTGCCTGCCACAGGCATGTAGGTAACCCCAGATGCCCCATGTCTCTCTCATATAGCACCCCAGCCCAAACAGGGGCACCCCTCGCAGCTAGGACCAGTCCACATGTCAGTTACAGGAAATGTGTAAAACCATTTCTTAGGGCCAGGAACTCCACTGCTAGAGAGATTCACTCCTTAGTAAAGGCTTGGGTGTTTTCAAAGACTTCAGTTTACTGAAAGGAACAGAAGGAGGATCTATTGACCCATGGCTGTCCTAAAAGCAAAACTAGGCATGTTGATCTTGAGGCAGAAGGCTGGAGCCCCAGCTCAAAAAATGAGGAGCCCCAGGTTGGTCTGGCAGCCATGTATAAGAGGGTGGGGAGAGGGAGGGGGGGTTTGGAGAATGGAGGAACAGAGACTGCAATTCCTAAAAGAAAAGTAAGAGACCAGGAATTCCAGTGGGCCTCCAACTTGTATCCTAACAGGGAAATCAGGACTGAATCTGAGCCCAGACTGGAAGGGACAGAAGTTCCCCAGCACTTTCCTAACAGGCCAGGAGTGCATAGGGTGGGAGCCCTCCCCAGCGGTCCCCTAAACACTGCTCATGTCCCCTAAACACACCAAGCTGTCACATTGCTGCTTGGGCTGTTCTCTCTGCTTGGGAAGCCTCCACTTACCCTTGCAAAGTCTTAGCTATCTTTCAAGACCCACCTGAAGCATCAGCCCACCCCTGGCAAGCCATTCCCTCCCTCCATCTCCAACCACAGCCAGCACAGACCCTGGAAAGGTACCAGTGGGATATGGTATAATGTACATATGTACCTGTCCCACCTGGCAGGGGCCCAGCCTCGCTCACCTCTGGTCCCCTGCATCTCACACTGAACCCCGGGATGGGAACCCGAATCAAAGGTATCCTAGTGCCTTCCCACCAGGAGGCACTGTGCAAGCACCCTGACCTCTTGGGCCTCACAGGTCTCTCCATCTGCTGAGACAATGGCAGTAACAGCAGCACTTCAAGGTGACTGAGCACTTACTATGAGCCACAAGCTACCACAAGGACTCTCCATGCACTACCTCCTTTCATCCTTGAGACTTTCTTGTAAGGGGCTATCATTAACCCAGCTACACAATGGAATCGTGCACAGGAAGGTTAAGTAAGTTGCCCAGGGGCACACAGCTAGCGAGGGAGAGAGCATAAATTCAGACCCTAGTGGTGTAGTTCCAGAGCCAGTGTTCTGAATCAGTGCACATCCTTTGGAGAGCTAGGAAGATGATGGGTAGGAGGGGCATTGTCAAGACAAGCTCTGAGCGCAAGAGGAGCCCTCTCTTTCCCCAGGCCCCAGGTAAAGACCTGGCAAGAGCAGCGCCTTCTCCCAGCCCCAGCCTGCTGCTGCTCCCGGGCCCATCCCTGTCCTGAGTGCCAGTTACAGAGAAAACAAAAGGCTCATCTGCAAGGGCCTTGGCTCGGGAGCAGGGAGGTGCACGCTGCCCACTGAGAGGCAGAGCCATGATTTGGGGCTATTCTTAGCAAAGCACTGGCTCCCCTCCCAGAGGCCCAGCAGGCGGCAGGCCCAAGCTTCCATATGCCCTGCCTGCCATTTCCTGACCCTGCATGGAGGTCTCGCAAGGCTCAACAGTGGCCCTCCAGCTTTCAGAGAGGTGCCTGCTTGCCCAGCCTTCCCAGAACCAGGCACCTGGCTGCTGGAGCAGCTCTGAAGAGTCCTGGCCACAGGCTCCCGATCAGAGCTCCACTGACCGAGTGCTCACTCTGTGCCAGACGCTGAGCTCGTGCTTTCCACAGATTATCTGCCATTTAACCCTCACAACCCCCGCAAGGGCTAGGGATGACTGCCTCCATTTTAAAGATAAGGAGTTTCATTTTAAGCGAATTAGTTAAAACATTAAGTAACTTGCCCAGGGTCATCAGCGAGTTGGTATCAAGCCATATCTAGACTCGGCTGGCTCCGGGTCTCCAGGTTTGGCAGAAGAGTGGTGACTCTGGCCAGAAGATAGGAGGCCTCCTTCCCTGCCCAAGCCCAGGGTTTGGGGCAGGCCCAGTCCACACCAGAACAATGGTCTTATCAAAGGCCCCACAGCACAGCTACTTTTTCTCTCTCCCGGGGATGATCCCTTCCCCACCAAAGACACTTAGGCCCGAGCCGAATTTGTCCCGTACCCAGGCCACACAGCCTCACTTCAGGAAACTTCTGGTGACTCAGAGAAGGTGAGACAGGTTCAAGGAGCCCCTGCTGGTGCTTATGGCATGCACCCAGCCCTGTAACCAGGGAGTAGGGAGGTCAAACAACTCTCAGAGCAAAACAGAGAATTCTGAGCCTTTGGGGTCTTCAAACCCCAAAGTGGGGGTCCAGAAAGGAAGCCACATGACAGTGCACCTGCACCATCACCCCAAACAGGACCACTTCCAGCACTGCTGCCATATGGAGTCACAGGGATAACGGAGAGGCGCTCGCCTCAGGCTACATCCGGTACCCACCTCTGTCCGTGTCCTGGCCTCTGCTGTCAGGTGACTCAGCAGGTACATGTGTCTGTGTCCCCAGGGAGCCCACAGCCAACTCCATGTCTGCCTAGGTACTCGAGCCACTTTCGTGTGCCTCCATGTCTCGTGCCTGTGAGTGTCAGCTCACATCCATGTCTGTAGCGCATATGTCGGCTCATTTACACGTCTGCCTCCCATATGGGAAGGTTCAAATCCCTGTGAAGGTGTAGATTTGCCTATATAGTGTCTGTGGCCCATGTGTGGTCCACATTTCTGTGTTCACAATGTCTGCCCCTGCACTGTCTTGCCCACCTCCATTGTCTTGTGTGCTGTCATCATCTCTCTATCCAGTTCCTGTCTCTGCCCATGCACTGTAAACCTGAGTACGCATATGTCTCTGCCTATACCAGCGTCCTCCACCTGTGCCAGGTTGACCCTGTATATACCACCAGTTTGGAAGTAGGGGGGTGTGTTCACCCAAGGGCTCACAGTGGGAGCCAAAGGCTGTGCGGTGAGCTCAGCAACTCCTACTCCCAGAACGGCGCCCAAGGCTATGGGCAAGTACACTGCCACCTCCGCAAAGTGTTCCAGAAAAGCAGAAATCTGCCAGGGGTGATAGGGGAGGAGGCAGAGCCCCAGACACACAGCAGAACCTCAGAAATGAGGTCCGTGCTGCCCCAGGTACCACCCACCTCAAGCCAGCCCTGCCCAGCCCACCCACCTCCAACACCCCAACTCCAACATCAATGGCCATTGCACAGGACAGCATCTGTCTGCCCTCACAGGAAACAGTGTCTGGTTTAAGGCCTTCAGCGTCCCAACCTCATCCCCAGCCCCCAGCCATAGAGGCTCTTCAGTAAGGAAGTGAGAACTTCCTCCCTGCTGGCCTCTGAACCTCCTATAAGGCTGGATCTAGACCCCCCAAACTTCAGAGGCCCTAGGGGAGTTGGGAGAGTCCCGCGCTCAGTCTGACCCCAGAAACTAAGTTTCTTCAGAATTTACCAGCAGGAAAACACACACACACACACACACACACACACACACACACACACACAGCTGGGCGTGGGGCTAGGGGCACATATATGCAGGAAAATTTCCTGAGCCCTCCTGCTGCTCCCTGTCCCTGGAGGTGGTGAGGTCCTCATTACTACCAGGCTAATTAGGAAGGATGGGTATAGATCCAAAACATTTTAAACATCTTTGCATGATTGCATGCATGAGAACTCGATCCCAGGCCTCTCTCCCCCATCACTACCTATGTCACTCATTTAGCAATTAATCATGCGTAGCCTCTTGGCATTCCCACTATTATTACTAGTCCAGGGCTGGTATGGAAACCCCGATCAGCAAACTTTCTTTGTGCCTCTGTCAGTGTTCTAACAGGGCTGAGCCACCAGAAGACAGAACCCTCAACTCCTCCCACCATGACCACCCTCCCAAGCAGAGCCCAGTGCCTGGCATTTAAGAGGTGCTCAGTCACTGGGTCCGGTGGCTCTGCATAAAAGCCAAGAGCTGGTGCCTGGACCTCCGGTTGGGAATGGAAAGAATCCCAGAAGCTTCCTGAAGTCAGCTTTCTTCCATCTCTGACTCCTCAGGATATAAGAACATGTTCCAACCATCCTGGCCACCTCAAAGAGCTGGGTACAGCAGGTGTCCCACACACCGCACTCTGCTTTCTGGCAGGTCACTGCCTCTTCAGGAAAAACCTCTGAAGATGAAAAGGGTGCACTCCTGGGAGATCCAGGCCTAGAGGAAGCGGGCCAGAGGGGCCCAGAATCAAAGCTTGTGCCCGCTAGGACCTCTAGCCTCTTCTGCTTCCATGGGCCTCAAACCCCCTAAAGACAAGCCCAAGGCACCCCAAGTGTGGATCATGAGGCAGCTTCCCTTTTGCCACTGCGCAAGAAGCCGGGCTCAGGGGCCACCAGTCCACTTCCACCTCGGTGCAAGGGAAACCTCGGGAAAGGGGGTAACCCAGAGGGCGACAACAGAACGACCCACTGTTTAGTACTTAATGTCCCGCTTCCCTCCGAGGCACCAATCCCGTGCGGATTTGAGTGGAGGCCCCAAACCTCTCCTCTCCAGGGAGCCCAGGGAGGCGTGCGCTCCAGGAGGTGGGGAGTGGGTGGTGTCCGGCGGGTGGGGAGCGGATGGTCGGAGCAGCCCAGGGTGGGGAGGCGGGTGGCAGAGAACTCCCAGATCTGCCCTTCCCTCGCCAGCCCCAAATCTGGACGCATTGGTACCTGCCAGCCGGCGGCTCCCGCGGGCATCCGCGCTTCTGCGGCCGGCGCGCTGCGCCCGTAGAGCGGGCGCCAAATCAGGCAGCGGCAGGGCGCACCCCGCGCGGGCTCCGGCTCGCTCCTCCCCACTTCCCCAGCCCATCCGTGAGCAGAGGGGGCTCCGGGGGCGAACAGGCCGGGCCCGACCAAGCGAGGCCACCCGAGAGGGAGCCGCGCGCTCAGGGGCCGGCGGTGGAAGCTGCGCGCCCCAACCCCAGAGCGCCGCTCGGGTCTCCGCGTCCCGCGCCCCCAACGCCGAGGGGCGGGCCCGGCCGGGCCGCCAATCACCGCTCCCGCCACCCGCCAGCCAGAACCCCGGCCCCAACCACCGAAGGGGCGGGGGGCTCGGATTTAAAGATACACTCACCCTCGCCGCGTCGAGTGAAGCATCCTGAGCCGCCGCTCTCCGGCGAGGAGGGAAAGGCTGGCCCCACCTCCCCCGGCCCAGCTTCCTCCTTCCGCCCACCCACCCTGCACCAGGAGGAAAAGTTTGGGGCGGGGGAGACTGCCTGGGAAGCCAGTTCCTCTTCCCTTGTCTTCAGTTCGATTCGTTCTGGAAGATGCCCAAACCCGACATCCAGCCTCCGCAGCTGGAGAAAGAAGTATATCCTCTAGGCGCCACACCCCCTCCCAGACTCCAGTTTCCTGGGAGATCAGCGGGCCTGGAATTCCCTCGCCCCTCTCTCCTTGTTAAACCCAGGCCGAGCCTCTGCGGGACCGAGTCGAACATTGGGGCGCCGGGAAATGCCTCACAGTGCTGTGCAACCTGAGTTAGGCGATTGCCTCCTCTGGGCCTCAGCTACCCCAAGTGTCAGAGGGCGAGCCCTTACAAAGCAGACTGTGCGCTCAATCATGGGTTTCTCCCAAGACCTGGACACCCAGGGAAACACGCCCCTCAGCCCCCGCAGGAGAAAAGAGAAGAGCAGGGAAGAAACTTCGGAAGGAGAGGGAGTCCCTCTGTCCCTACCCCTTGGCTCCAGTCTGTAACACACACACACACACACAATCCCCGCTCCCCCCCGACCCCCCGGGGAACCTGCTCCCGCCTCCGCGCAGCGCGGGACTGACACTGCGCTGTAGCCCAGCCAGGCCCACCCCGACGCCCCAGCAGCCCACGCCTGCCCTTGGCTCTCACGCCCCCGTGGGCCTCCACGTGCCTTCACACTCTACCCTGCTTCCTCTCCTGGAGACAGGGCTTTGTTGCAGTTGGTGAGTCACTTCCTCTCTCTGCTCCACATTCAGAAATACTTATTCCTCACCTATCACTACCTGCCTCACCCCCTCTCTCCACCCCCTCCGCGGCCATTCAGGGCCAGAGCGGGTGTGGGTGGAGCCCAGGTCTCCCACGATGACAGCAGCCCAAGTCTCCCACGATGAGGGCAGCTCAGGTCTCATCTCTGTACCGAGTCAAGCCAGAGGGAGCTGAGCTGGGAGCATGGTACCCAGGCCCCAGAGTCCCCGTGAGCCCTAAGAATAAATAGACAAGGGGAATGGCTGTCATTTGTGGGGCTCTCACCAGGTCTCCAGCA
Source organism: Aselliscus stoliczkanus (assembly GCA_033961575.1). Lineage (NCBI taxonomy): Eukaryota > Metazoa > Chordata > Mammalia > Chiroptera > Hipposideridae > Aselliscus > Aselliscus stoliczkanus. The sequence continues at coordinate 136,361,454 of CM066729.1, forward strand.
CCTGGGTCTCAAGTGCTTTTCCTGGATGATTTTATGAGATAAGTACTTTTATTTTTATTTTTTTATTTTTTATTTTTTTGAAGGCAGTGTCACTGGCCCTCATATGTGGGACCGAACCGGGGCCGCTGGCTTCCGAAGCCAGCGCTTAACCACCGCGCCACTTGGCCGGCCCGGAGATAAGTACTTTTATTATCCCTGTTTCAGTGGCTGAGGAAACTGAGGCCCAGGAAGACTTGCCCTCAGCCTCAGGCCTCTCCCTGCCCTCCCTAAAGTGTGCAAGGAGGAGAAGAGCAGAGGATGTCCAGGAGTGGCCTTGGGAAGCAGATCTGACCTTCAGAGTCCAGTCTTTAACCTAGGCTCAAATTGGCTCACAGTTTACTGACTGTGTAGCCTGGGAAAAGTGGCATAAGCTCTTTGATCCCCGGGTTCCTCATCCATAAGATGGCCTGTTCTCTTTCCAAAAGTAGCTGAGGAGTCAGGAAGAGGGGGTGTGTGATCCCAGTGTAGTGTGCCACATCATGGGCTCCATCCTTGGACACCATTACCTTCTTTCCTCCTCTCACCCCAGCCCCACCTCCTGTCAAATTCTCCTACTGGTTACCTGCCATCCTGAGGATGCTGCATTCCAGGATAATGCCCCCTTGCAGCCAGGACAAAGGTAGGCATGCACGTGTGTACTAGCATGTGTACACACACAAACATGCACACCTACATGCATGCACATGCGCGCGCGCACACACACACACACACACATGCATATACACTACTCCCCCTCCCTCACTGTCAAGCAGATGCTGGAATACATGGCTGTCTGTCTGTTTCTCAGGACTGAGCTCCTGGAGGACAAAATTCCATTTCTGAACTATCTCTGGTCCCCAGCGCAGTGCCTAGCACATCATCATTCATTCATTTGTATATACCATGCAACAGCAGGTGTTCTTGTTAAATCAAGCAGAAAAGCCCAGGGCAGAGATGTCCCCAGGAGAACCAGCAATCACAGCCCTTCTGGCTCCAACAGATAGCCTGGAGATTCCTCTGGTAGGCTCCAGAAGTAGAGGACTGGGCATCCAGACCACAGTGCATCCAGACCACAGTGTCCAATCTCACTAACTCGCCCCCAGCCCCTGAGGTGCTGCCAAGTCCTGCTCGGAGCAGCAAGCTCTGAGTCCCTAGCTGCCTGCTGGCCATGGGGCTGGGCATGCCCCCAACCACAAGAAAGCCTTCTGGCCCAGATTTGCCCCACCCTGGGCCTGGAAGGGGAAGGGGGATGAATACTGAGAGAGAAGAAGGAAGGAGCACAGAGCAGCCCCAAGAGAAAGCATTTTCCTCAGCCCCAGGCAGAAGGGAAGAATCAACTGGACCAACTCTCTCCACCCAGTCTGCTGCAGAAGCTCCCTGAGAGGTTTGGAAGTTCAGAGCAGAAGCCCAAAAATCCCTGAAAAAGAATCAATGGTCCCACAACAGAACCTACCCCCACTCAGCCAGGACCCTGCCAGCATAACCACCATCTCATATCCCACATGCACAAGCACCCAAGATACCACCTTATTGTTGAAAGAATGCCAGGGCCCCGTGTACACACACATGTGCTTGTGTGTGTACACATATGTATTTGTGTTGCTCATGTGTGAACTCACACTTGCAGAGATGTGAATAAAGGTATGCATATTTGTGCAAGTGTCCAATAGGCCTGAGTGTGGATATAGGAGCGAGCATGTGTTATATGTGAGTATGGGCAGCACACACACTAACTTACCACCGTCCAAAACCAGGCAAACTGCTGCTGCAAAGAACAGTAAATAACTCATTAATTACTCTTCTAGAAGAATCATCTGTGGCCATCCACAGCCCCCTCCACCCAAGCAGGACAGACCTGCCCCATTAGCAAAGTGCTAATGCTCGTGGGAGTTCCTGCAGAGACACATAAACTGTGGGAACCCCCAATTCCCTGGTGAGAATACTCAAGCCAAGAATTACTTCCTGATAGGCACAAACGAGTCGCTGGAAGGCAGAAGCAAGATCATTCTGATTGATTCATGATATAAAGAAGATAATACAACAGAATGGCATAGAATAGTACACTATTGAATGGGGCTGCTTTAGAAAGAATGGGCGTCTCCAAGCCTCCAGTAACTCATCTATAAAAGGACAACAATGGCACTTACCAGAGCAGGTGGCTGTGGGGCTTACATGGGGTGATGAATTCAAAGTATGCAGCACCACCCTGGCACAGAGCGGCCTTTCTCGTCATTGTTATTAGATGGATAACTATGATTGAAGGCAGGCCATGGTAAGTTCCACAAAGCATAAGATTGCACTGGGGTTCAGAGGAAGGTGAGGGGACAATGCTGACTACAACACAAGCCCAGGACCCACGCATGTGTTGACTTGTCCCTGTGCACCGTTCTGGCTTGTCCATCCCAGTTCTGCCCCAGCTCTCCCCACGCTCACTCCACCCCACAATTCAGCCGAGCCCAGTTTCAGCTGTCCTCTCTCTAAAAGCTAGGGCACTGAAGAGTTAGCCTGCTAGTGGGGTGTCCCAGGCCATACCGGGACAGATACTACATGCCCCCACACTCAACGGCCTTCACCACTCCAGCCCACCTCGGAAGACTCCCCACTGATGAGGCCATGCCTGCCTGGGAACATGCGTGCTGAACCCCAGCCAGACAGCATGAGGGTAGAGCTCTGAAGCCCAGCGCCGGGGAAATGTTGAGGGGGTCCGGGTCTGTCCAGCTTAAGCAGAGAAGCTTCTGGGGCAGGACACTGTCTTCCTGTCCCTGCACGGCTGTCAGGAAGAGAGTGAGGACCCCTGTCTCAGGGAGAGCTGCTTAAGCATCCAAGCTCCAAGCAATAATGTTTTTTGAGCACCTACTATGTGCCTGAACCTTGGCTCAGGGCACAGAGATGAGCAAGATCTCTCCCTGCCCTAGGTGCTCATGGACCTGTGGGGAGGCAAACAAGTAAACTGACCATTTCAGAGCAAAGTGTTTCTTCCCTGGAGGGAGAAGGAGGGACCAGGGAGGAATAGGAAGTGGGACACTCAGCGCGACCTTCCAGGTCAGCTCAGGGAGAATGTGGATGTCCTGTGAGGGCCCTGCCAACTCTGGGAGTGTACGGAGATTTGTTCTAGCTTTGGTGTCAGACAGACCTGAGTTTTAATTCTGCCACTTATTAGCTGTGTGACCTTAGGCAAGTTTCTGAGCCTCTCTGAGTCTCTGTTTCTACATCTATAAAATGGGAATAGTCATACATACAAACCAATAAATTTAAAGCCCTTAACAGATAGCTGTCTGAGAGGAAGCTCAATACATAATAGTGGTTATGGCTACTGTCATCATCAGAAGACACTCCAAGGTGCTGTCCCTCTGCTCTCCCCTCCTCCCACCCCTACTTCCTTTAGCCAACAGTTGTACAGAGCCCGCCTAGAACAGGCAGAGACTCCCCTGCCTCCACTGCTATCAGAAAGGAGCTTCAAGCAGCCTTTTTTGCTGGGTCTCACTGCAGAATCCCAGGCCCTGGACACTGGGAATAATGAGGTGTGGGGGGGTGAGGGGGATGGTGAGAAGAGGTCTGCCAAGCCCTGCAGCAGGGAGACCATCCATCCCTGAATAAACAGGCTGTCACCCCTTTCCCTCCCACCCTCTCTCTCCTCTAAATAATCCAGATCTGTTGCTCAGTTGTCTCCAGGCAACACCACTCAGACTCCCAAGGATGTCTCATTCTGACAGGGCCATTTATGAAGATGCTGCAGGGGCGGTGGGGGAGGGGCAGGGGTCAAGGGAGCTACAGGAGCCTGACGGAGCAGCTCCTCAGGGCCTTCCTGTGGCTAGTTCCTGGTCCCCAGGAACAGAGTTCCTGGGCAGACCCCTCACTGGACCAGTAGGTGGCAGGGTGGGGATAGGGAGGAGAGAATGCTCGATTACCAGAAACATTCCAAAAGGCGGAGGCGCCCCCGGACATACGCCAGACAAGTTCCTTGGAAAGATCACTGGCCCAAACTCAGCCTCCTGAGTTCTAGTCTTGACGTCAATTCTCACCAGCCATATTATCGGAGTCGGGTCACTCACGCTCTCTGAACCTCAAAGAACACTGGTGACAGAAGATAGTTTCAGCAAGGGGTGGGAATGGGACACTCTGGCACTCATTGAAGGTATCCATCCAAATGACACATGCACAGACTCTTGGCCTCAGCAATTCCATTTCCAGAAATTTACCCTAGAGATGTGCTGGCACAGGCACAAACTGACAACTGCATCGGGTTATTCATGGTTTGCCATGATGAGAGACTGGCTCAATATTGTGATTTATCTGTTGTATTTGGTCTTCATCCACAGTTCTTGGCTCAGGGCTCCCAAACCCCTAGGAGTTTCCTAAGTGAGCAAAAATGGTATCCCCTGTGATGTTAATGAGGTGACTTTTGGACCCCATCCGAGGGTGGGGGCTGGTATCCAATGGGAGCAAACTAAGTGGTAAGAGGGTTACAACTTTAAGTCCCACACCCTGATTTCCTGAGAGGAGAGAGGGACTAGAGGTTGAATCAATAGCCAATCGTCGACTTAGTCAAGCATGGCTATGGAATGAAGTCTCCATAAAAACCCAAAAGAGGTCAACTCTCCTGGTCCCGTTTTCCAAGAGCCACCCCCCTGGACTGTGCCCCAAGCTCCACAAGGAGGGAAACTCCCTCATTCTGGACTTCCTATGTATCTCTTCATCTGGCTGTTGATTCATGTGTAAATCGGTAATCTAATGAGTAACCGGTTTTTCTTGAGTTCTGTGAGCAGTTCTAGCAAATTAATCCAACCTAAGGTGGGGGTCATGGGAACCTCTGATTTGTAGCCATTTGGTAAGAAGCACAGGTAACAAGCCGGGCTTGCGACTGGCATCTGAAGTGGAGGACAGCCTTGAAGGACTGAGCCCTTTACCTGTAGAACCCAATTCTGTCTCTGGGTAGATAGTGTCAAAATGGAGCTGAATCATCGGACATCCTGCTGGCATCTGAGACTTGCTTGTTGGTATGAGGAAGCCTCCACACAAAGGCTGGAATTGGGGCCGGGAGCCCCTTCTCCATTAGAAAGAACTGAAAGGTCCATCAAAGAGAAACGATTGGCCTGATAAGTCACGGAGCACCCAAAAACTAGAAATACCATGCAGCTATTTTAAAACATGAGGCAGGTGTATGTGGGCTGATGGCAAAACGCAGCTGGGAGCAAAGTCCAGAAGTGGACACGGCCAAGTACAGCCAGGGCAGTGCTGTCCAGTTGTCTCTAGGGGGATGGATAAGTCACATGGATTCCAGCCATGGGATCCTGTCCAATAGTTACACCCAGTAATCCAGAGGCACACACAAAAACATGGAGCGAGTGTGAAAACACAGTATTCTGGGATAAAAGTAATAAACAGAGCTAGATTAGCCATATAATACCCTTGATGTAAAGTAACAACGCTGTGCACAGAAAAATACCATTTTTTTTAAGTGAGGACATGCGCATTACGTAAAAACATTTATCAAACACACTACCATGGTGTCGATGAGAAAAAGAAATGAGGTGAAGGGAAAATAAAACAAAGAGAATAACGCACGAAAAAGGCCTCACATATATTGATGATAACGATGTGCAGTGGATTAAGGAATTATTTACTCAACTCTGCAGCTGAGGAAGGAGGGAGGGAGGGAAGGAGAGAGAGAGGGAGCTGGGAAAGGAAATTGTAGTACAGAGTCTCTAATATTCTAGCACTTTAGAAGCTACAAAAAGGGTGCATCTATATATTTTACACACACACACACACACACACACACACACACACACACAGAGACACGCACACTGAACGTCTCAGGTAAGAAACCTGTAACTTTAATTGCCTCCAGGGAACTGGGTGGCTGAGGCTAAGGCAGAAGGGAAACTTTTCACTGTATACCTTCTTGAGCATTTGAATTTTGTCTGTGGACATGTTATCTATATTTAAATAATAAAGAAGGTTAATTCCTAGGCTTGTAGGCCCCAGAAGACGCTGGGAGGAGGGCTTAGCCCTGGGAGGGGAATGAGGCCAGGGAAGGGAAGCGGACTTGCTTTCCCCGCACTATCCTTTCGTCTGGTTGGATTTTCTTTTTACCCTGAGCATCTATAACATAGTCTAATAATTAAGGCATTTTTCACTTGTATTTTGAACATTTTACATATGCACAAAAGTAGAGAATAGTATAATCGATTCTATAAAACCCGTCATCCAGATAAGATAACTATCAAGATTTTGCCACACTTGCTTCATCTACCATTATCTTTTTTTTTTTTTAATTTAATTTAATTTTATTTTTAGCTGAGCCACCTGTTGGCAGCTCAATGGCAACTCGGCTCGGGCTGGGCATCGAACTACTGTTGCTCAGAGCTCAGCTCGCACTCTTGAGCGAGCTCTTAACCAACTGAGCCACTCAGTTGGCCCTCTATTTTTTTTTTCTTATAGTTTTCTTGCTGGAGTATTTTAAAGCAACCCCCAGACATTACACCATTTCACCCTTACCTACATCAGAACATAATGGACATAATAAATGCAGCTTAAAGAAACAAAGCCTGAGAGGCCCGTCAGTGTATCTTGCCAGGCCTGTGGGGGATTCCCTGCACGAAATCCCCTAGGAGTGGTGGTCTGTGCCTCGGCTTGACTGTTCCTGGAGGTAAGGAACTTAGCACCTGACCCATTTCCTTCTTAGTCCTAATGGCCTAGAGCCAGGCTTCCCAGAAGAGCCAGACACCACTCCATGCCCCCTTTGCTGTCTTGGAAGCACCCAGCAGTGAACTGGGGTAGCTCAAAGCCACCAGGAAAGAGCCCAGCTCATTAGACTCTGTTCGTCTCCAAAACCAACTCAGAAGCATAAGGACACAGCATGCACATTCACATAAACTGGAGGCCACTGAAGCTCTGCTGGCTGGAGGGCTCTCCAGGCACCGCCACCCCCAGGCCATCTGAGACAGGCATCCCCTGACCTGGCAGACGGGCATTAACCTTGGGCCAGCACTGGACAGTTGTTTCCTGGCCTGCCTGTGTGTACGTTTAAATCATCAGTCAGACGGGTTCGACTGCAGATTCCTAGGCCTTGCTCCAGCCCTCTTATCCCAGAAGCTCTGGGGCAGGATCCTAGGAAAAGATCCTGCTTGATTCTAAAGCAGCAGTCAGATGTCTGGTGTTTGGGAATCACTGGACCTAGTGACTCCCTGGTCCTGCTCTGGCTGCAACGGGCCAACCCAACTCAGCCTCCTGATCTTGTACCAAGATTCTGTCCTGTCCTACCCACCAGCACAGGGTGCGCTGTTCCCACCTGCACCTGGCAGGGGACCAGGTGATGCCAACTCCTCTTAAGAGTGCGCTAGCCAAGGCAAGGAGGAGCACATGCAGCCCCCCAAATCCAGGGTGCTTTCTGGGGTGAGAGGCAATAAATTCAGAGATGGCGTCTTGCCCCCTTCCCTGCGCAGTCTTCCTCCTTCAGGGAAGAAGAGACACTGAGCATTTACTCTGTGCCACAGTTCACGTTCATTAACTCACTGGAGCTTCACAACGGCCTCATGAGGCAGCAGGCGGCTTGTCCTCCATCAGCAGATGAGGAAACTGAGACTCAAGGAGATGAACTAATCTGCCCCAGGGCACACAGCTGGTAAGGGGCTGTGCTGGGAGTCACATCCCGAAGCCTGACTTCAAAGCCTTCCCTTCACTACCCACAATACATGGCTGCCCCTGTGCACCAGCAACCGAATGAGACATCTGCTGTCCCCTCTGGCCTGCCCCCCAAAGTGTGGTCAGCAAGGCTCTGCTGGGGATAACCAAGCACCCCTTGATCAGTGCAGGTGCCACTTGACACTGTGTATCAGTTCCGACCCTCTGGAAAGCAGACACCAAGGCAAAGTTAGCAGCACAGGAGGTTTATTGGGGGAAATTCCTGTGCAAGACAAGAGGTAAGAGGGCAGGAGTGAGTGAGAGAGCCTTCACACCATGTCACAGTCCTACACCTATGAACGGATGGGGAAGGGAAGGCAGGTTGGGAGGAAGAGCCCCAGGCTCAGCACGGTCCTGAGAACTTCTCAGCCAGGCCGAGGGGGAGAAACGAGCAAAGACTGCCCATTAGAGGAGTCTTACATCTGGCAGACAGGGCCTGGCTCTAGTACCTCCACTCGGCTCAGCCACTGGCCAGGAGCAGCCCAGGGAGATAGACGGCTACAGCCGTGGATCCTGAAGGTACAGCAGCTGAGGGCAGTCAGCTAATCACATTCGGTAGCACCTTCGCTGGAAGGGAGCTCAGAGCAGCAGCCCTCAAGGCCGCCATGCCTGGCATGACCCGTTGGCTTACCTGTCCCCTCCGTTACTAGGCAATGAGCTCCCAAACCCCAGAGCAATTGTTCATCTCTGTTGCAGCCCAGGGCGTGGCATATACTAGGAGCTTAATAAATGCTTGTAATAATTGGCCAGGCAAAACCTCTAACCACCACAGGGAAGCCGCTTCTACCATCAGAGGTGGTCTTGGGCAAAGGAAACAGGGAAGAAATTCAAGTCCCGAGTACCTACTATATGTCAAGTTTGTAATGTGCTTTTTGGGTTACAAAGGGCTTTCTCAAAATTATCATGTTGGCTATTATCGGCCAGCCTGAGAAGTACTCCCACCGCCCAAAGCACTGAGGCTCCGAGGGTGATGTCACTCGTCTGAGGATGGCTCTCCTGAGGCCACACCCTGCTGCCCTCTGTCCACTACAGCAGGTCCTCAGGAAGCCCCTGGCATGGGGCTCCTCTTGAGGAAAAGACAGGAAAGAGGTCCTGGAGAAAGGAAGCTTCTTTAAAAAACTTTCCTGGTACACCAAACCTGGCCTTCTTCCTGATAAGACAGTCAGGCAACCCCTCTAACTGAGTGGGAAGACAAGGCACTAGGCTTGAAAGAGCCATGAGCAGACCAGTGGGGTGGACTGTGTCCCCAGCCAGGCCTCAAGAGGCCCAAGCCTTCATCTAGTTTCGGCCTTACCATGTCCACACTGGGCAAGTCAAGGAATCTCTTTGGGCCTCAGTCCTGTCATCTGTAAAATGGGTAAGAAATTCCGGCACATAAACACAAGGTACTCTTCCTAGGCCCCATCTGAGGTGGGTAGGTGGACACAGTGCCCATTTGGTGGCACGTGACAAGCTTAAGACAACTCTGGGGCACTATCATCATGAGCCCCCTGGCTCCCTTCCGTGGAATATCAAGGCTGAAGGCCTCTTTGTGAGGATTTAACCCAAGAGGCTCCCCACAGCACTCCTGTCTTTTACGGGGTGCTTTCTCAGTGCTAGGTACTGTGTTGAACGTCATACGCACCCTCTCATTCCTCACTTTGGAAAAGCACATTCTGTTCCTGTCCTCATTTACAAAGGAAGAATCTGAGGCAACAGAGAGGTTGAGGAACTTGCCCAACGTCCCCCAGCCCTCTCTGATTCCAGAACCCTTGTGTTCGGCCACTAAACTGCTGCCTGACTTTAACACTCCGGGGACAGGGAGCTCACTCTTCAGGGAGACTTCCCTGCAGAACTGCGCTGGGTGTTAGGATGTCCTCTGTCCTCCTAACATGCCTCTGACACCTATTTCTCAGTCACTCTCCTCAGGCCCCAGCTGGTCCCGGCCGCCAGCCATGGGACCACCAGGGCACATATATGGATGTCACTTTTCTTTTCAAATATTTGACAAATGCCATCTCCTACCTCCTCCCCCAGACTTCTTCTCCAGCTGACACCCCCAGGGTTTTCAAAGGCCTGTGGGAAACTCCAGGACCCAAAGAGGCCTTAGCTATTATTCTGTCTCCAGACACCCTGGGGGGTTCTTTCCCAAGGGGGTCAAGAAGAGAATGAAACCCTGCTTTCTTTCACCACTCAGCGCCCCGCCTACCCACCAGGAAGCTGGTCACCGGGCACTGACTTCACACCTAGCTGATACTTGGCATTTAGAAACCTATAGACAAGTCCCCTTTTGTGGCCTCCACCTGCTTCCCAGCCTGCACCCCCCACTTCACATCTCTGAAGTGGGTGCAGGAGCTGCTGCTGGCAGGAGGCAGGACAGTTCTGTAGGGGGAGAGAGGGAGAGGCCGGGGTGGGGGTGAGGGCAGCAGGAAAGAAATAAACTGCCCTGTGCAGGGAATCGGGAAATCCTTGTCGGGTGCTGGAGGTGAGCGTGCTGTCTCCTGTTCAGGGGCCCCAGTTTCTCCTGTGAATCCCTGCCTTTCTAAGTGGTTTGTCCCACATGCTCGTACTCCTCACAGTTTTCTGCAGATCACACAGGAGGGCTGCTTCTCTTCCCCACACTACTCTTCAAAAAGCCTCTGCAAGTTAGTGTTTCATGGGTATGGAGCTTCATTTGGGGAAGATGAAGAAGTTTGGGAGATGGATGGTGGTGATGGCTGTACAACAGTGTGAATGTACTTAATGCCACTTATTGTACACTTAAAAGTGGATAAAATGGTCAATTTTATGTTATGTATATTTTACCACAATTAAAAAAAAAAAGGCATCCCACAGAATGGAGGAAATAATTGCATACATGCACACGCACACACACACACACACACACACACACACACACACACACAACCTCCTCAAGAAGCCCCAAGTGGGCCAAGGTCCAGCTCTGGATAGCAAGTGTGGAGGTAGGGATCCCACACAGCTCAATGGGGGTATTCCTGGAAGCCCCAAAGCCACCTCTCCCCTCCAGCCTCATACAGCAGCAGCCCTGGAGCAAGAAGCACCTGTTAGGCCAACGAAGGCCAGGAGACACCCCCCCTCCCCGCCCCACTCAGGTCCAACCGCAGCTCAGAAGGTCAGAGCTGCAACGTACCAGAGGCACAGAGAGGCAGGGTCCGGCCCAAGGTCACAAAGCCAGTTAACCACAAACCTAGGGCTTCAGGCCCAGTGAGCTGACCTAACCCTGAGCTGCCTGCCCTCAGAAGAGAAACACAGGCCAGCTGGGGGCTTGCAGGGGTTCAAAACAGAATGACCTGTCTCGTTTCTCCCAGCTGCACCCCGTCCTTCCTGGGGACCCGCCTGATATGAGGAGCCCCTCAAGTGTCACATTTCCCCACAGGTTCTACACTTTGCAGTCCTGTCTAGTGGAGCCTTCACCCTTCCCCAGGTGGCAGCTTGTCGTGGAGGGGGTCAGGCTTTAGAATCAGCAGGCCTATCTGAGCCCTCACTCCACCTCTGTAAATATGTTTCTTAGACTAGGCCCCTTGTCTGCAAAATAGGTATAATAATACCTAATCAGAAAGGCTCTTTTGGGGGATTCCAGCAAATGACGTCATACCTATGGAGAGCTTGAAATGCAGTAAGTACTCAAAAAATATTCTTTCTCTCCTCCTCCCCTGCCTAGTGCAGCATCCCACCCCCCTCAGCCACTAATGGCCTAGGTAACCAGGGGTAAGTCCATTTCCTTCTCTGGGCCTGTTTCCCCACCTATAAAACAGAACTCCCCGACCCTTTACCAGCATATAAAACACACTCAACAGTGCATATATTCTTTGTGGGGGCAGGCCTTGGACAAGAATTTTCTTAGCAGCATTGTTCAGAACAGCCAAAAATTTGGAAACAGCTCAACCATCTATCAAGAGAAGAATGGGTCCAGAAATTGCTGTATGGTCTCATAATGGAACGCTTCCTAGCAATTAAAATAAGTGAGTGACCCATTTACGCAACATCATGGATGAATATCACACACTTGATAAGGGAAAAACTCCAGATGTGACTCAGAATGTAGGATAAGAAGTCCTAGGACAGGTCAAACTAGCCTCTGATGATCAAGGTCAGAAGTGGTCACTTCTACATGAGCTGCGACATTGCCTGGAAGAGACTTAAGGGAAACTTCCAGGTGCTGGGAATGTTCTATATCTCCATCTGGTTAGGGGTTATATGGACATATACATCGTTGAAAATTCATCGAGTCATTGACTTTAAGATTAGTGTACTCTTGGGGCCCGCCGAGTGGCGCAGTGGTTAAGCACTGGTTTGGGAAGCCAGCGGCCGCGGTTCGGGTCCCACAAATGAGGGCCAGTGACACTGCCCTCAAAAGAAAAGAAAAAAAAGTTAATAAAGATTAGTGCACTCTACTGTGTGTATTATTTTCATCGTCCCCTTTCGCCCATTAAATTTCAGCCTAACTTCTGTCAGTTCAAATTGGCCAACTGTGATCCCTTCTCAGGGTCTTTGCACTTGTTGGTCCCTCTTCCTGGAATGCCCTCCCTCCAGGTTTTCCTTCCTTCCAGTTAGGTCTTTGTCCTCTCCTTGGGGAGGCCTTCCCTGCCGCCTGGCCTGAAGCAACCACTCATTGTCTCCCTATTACATCATCCTGTTACAATTCTCAGCACAGCACCCATCAAGATCTGATATTTTCCTTGCTCTGTTTGCTTGTTTATTTTCTTTCTCCCCCTACTAAGACGTCAGCTCCATGAGAGCAGGAACGTGTCTATCTGAGTTCAAATCATGGCTCCACCTAGAGCAATGGCTGGCATATAGTAGGTACCAAATACATATTTGTGGGATGAACAGGCCATCTCTAGAGAAGGTCAGTTATGTCTCGCAACTTTACTCTCTTGAAGGTGATGAGACAGAATTCATTTTGATTCATTCACCCCACAAACATGCAAGAGAGGCCTACTATGTGCTGGGTACAACACTGAGGGGTTCGCCCTGGAGCAGAGGAGAAAATCTCATGCCAGACCTTTCTAGCAGTGTGAGGAATGCAAAAGGGGCACGTGCCCAGGATTGGGGCAATGCCCAGAAGTGAGGGGCTGGCTCAGCCTCCCACTTCCCAGGGCAGGGAGACTGTGGTGAGCACAGGGTGTGGCCGGAGCTGCCTAAGCCAGCTGAACATCTGGGCAGCAGAAAGCCCTGTTCCTTGGCAGGAAGCCACCCCCTTCTCAGAAGCCAGAGAGCTCAGCCAAGGCCAGCCACTGTCCCCGCCTGCATGCTTGGTCACCCGCTGCCATGGAAACCTGTCCTGCCAAGCCAACGGCAATGAATGCAGGAAAGTCAGTGCCAGGAAGGTGATAGGGCATCTGCCAGGCTCCCCTGTCCTGGTGAGGGAGGTACCTTGGCCTGCCTGAGCTATAGCTGGGAGAGTTGTGTGTTCTTCCTGCACTTTTTTCTTTGTGTGTGCGTATATATGTATGTGCCATACTCAAGCAAGTGCAACTGTGCTCAGTGAAACAGTGGGCAGTGTTTCCCACACCTGAGATTGGGGGTTCCAGGAGAGGGTAAAGAATTGTTCAACAATAAACGCTGTCATTCATGGAGCACTTACTGCACGCCAAGTACCATCCTAAATACTTTTCGTGTATCTCCTCATTCTAGTCTCACAACAACCCTAGGAGGCAGGCACTGTTCTCACTTTTACAGAGGAGGAAAATGAGAAACAGATTGGTTAAGTAACTTGCCCAAAGTCTCATAACTAGTAAGCAATAGAGCCAGGATCAGAACCCAGGCAACTGGGCTCCAACACCTTAACATCAGCCAACAGAAGGGCAACCTCCCCACAGGATAGCATCATTTCATTTTCCCACTAGTCGTTCTAGAGCTTTGCATGGGCACCAAGGAAAAAGAAATAGGTTAGATCAGGTCTCTGGCTTCCACTTGCCATTAGCCCCTGCAGGTGACACTGGTAAAAATAACCATGATGCAGGGCCGGCCACGTGGCACGGTGGTTAAGCACTGGCTTGGGAAGCCAGCGGCCCCGTTCAGGTCCCACATATGAAGGCCAGTGACACTGCCCTCAAAAAAAAAAAGAAAAACAATAACAAAAATAACCATGATGCAGAGCCACAAGTTTCGAAGAATTAGGAGAAGTGCAGAGGGCTCTGTGGGACAAGGAGGTAACGAGGACAGCCTGGCTCCTGCACCTGCCCTTTGGATCTCCAACTGGGGGCCCTGGGATGGGGCTAGGAGCTGTCCTGGAGTGTGAGAACAGATGAAGTTCTGCCCTGGGGTGCCACCTGCTGGAAATATGCGGGAGGACAGCCTCTGCAGCCGGCCTCTCCTCTCCCTCACAGCAGGTATTTCCAGGGAACCCAGTCTGGGCTAAGTGCAGTGATGCAGAGCACCAGCCAACCTGATAGCCCTTTATGGCGCTTACAGTCTGGTGGAGGAGATGGACATGAACCAAGAGCCCCACAAGGGAAGACATAACTACAGCAGACAATAAGTGCTTTGAAGGAAAAATTAGAGAGCTCTGAGAGTGTGTGAGAGTCGGTTGTCTTTAGATGGGGTGGTGGGGAAAGGCTTCTCCAAGGGAGTCATATTTAAGTGAAGAATTAAAGGCTGAACGGCGGGGTTTGCCAGGCAGAGTGGGAGAAAGGGCATTCCAGGGCAGAGGTGATAGCAAAGGGCAAAGACTGCTGTGGGAACAAGCTCACCCAATTCCAGGAACAGAAAGAAGGCTGCTGCAGCTGGAGAATGATGAGGCATTCAGGCCAGGGCTTCAGAAGCTTGTACTTAATCCAAAAGGCAACAGGAGGCTCTGAGGGTTTTCATTGGGAAAGGCTGCAGGCTCATCTACGGCAGCAGCTCCTGTAAGAAGTGGATTGGGGTGCAGGGTACCGGGTGAAGTCAGGGAAACCAGCAAGGGAGGCCGCTGCAGTTATCTAGGCAAGAGAGAATGGTGGCTGGGACCAGGGTGGTCACAGAGGAGATGGGGAGGGGTGGAACCCCATCTAGGGATCTAGAGAGCGATTTTGGAAGCAGAATCAACAGGGCAGTATTGGATTGGATGTTGGAGTGTTGGGGGAAGAAGGAAGGAATCAGGGTGTCGAGTCACTAGGTAGAGGGAGGAGCTTGAGTGAAGTGGGAGCACTGAGCAAGGAACACACAAAGCTCTCAGTCTTGGACGGGGGAACTCAAGATGCCCACCAGGGAGCCCAAGGGAGATGAACAGGGGGCAGGGGAGTGGGTTAGGGGCCCTGGGCTCAGAGGGATGGTTTGGGATAGAGAAAGGCAGGGCACCATTTTCAAATCTCAAGATGGTGAGACCTTCCAGGAGAAGCATGTAATCGGGGGGAGGGGAGCCATCAGAGCAGAATGGGGGTTGTATTTGGGAGGTGGGGCTAAAGGGGGGCAGGGAGAAAGGCTAAGGGGATAGAAGACTGAGCAGGAACAGCCAGGGAGGTGGAAGGGAAGTTTGGTTACAAAAAGTCAAGGGGTAGGGGAGCATTTCAACTGTGTCAAAGGCAGCTGGGAGGTCAAGTATTGCTAGAACCAATTTGGCTACAGGGAGTGTCCCATAACCCAGGCTGGGGTAGGTTCAGGAAGGGGTTGGAGGTGGGAGGGCTCTTGGTGATGAAGAGTGATGGGAGTCAGGGAGTGAGGGGAGGCAGCACCACGGACATCTTGGCTGTGAGGGGAAGATTAGCAGCTGAAAGGAGATGGGGGTGGATGGCTGTAAAGATGGGGTCTCGGGGCACAGCAGTGTGCAGGGATGTGGGTAGGGGGCATGGGGGAGAAATGGGGGACATAGGCAGGGCTGCGGGACCCAGCAGTTTTCCAGAGCCTCTTTCTTCTCCCTCCTACTTTCACCCTGGTTTCTGCAGTCACTCCTTTAATAACCACCTCTTCCTCTGATGTGGGGAATTGAGTCCGAGAGGAGCCAAGGTCACACCAGGGCGCTGCCCAGCTGGATCCTTCCACAGCCGGCAAGGGGTGGGGGTATGTGCCAGGCTATTTGGAGTCTCAGGAAGCCAAGAATCCTGCTGAGGTCATACGGGCCCCTTGACCTGGTCTAGATGCCCTTCCCTCCCTGCCAGGCCTGCACTGTAATCCCACACCCCCACCCACACTGCTCAGTGTGGCAGACAGAGCAAGTCCCCAGGAGAGACCACTTGTTATGGGGCCTGAGCCTTACACCACTGGGAGACAGGTTTTAAAAGGAAAGAATACAAATACCAAATCAAGGCTGGGGCTTTGGAAGGGTCTGACACTTAATGCTTCTTTAACTTCAAGGTAACTCCATTTGTGGCTGCCGTGACCTTTAGCAAGTGACCTCTCAGTACCCACCCTGTGGAGCTGTGACCATTATGGGAGATAACTAGGCAAAGTGTGTATGACGGGTCTCCACATGAGATCTGACAAACGGTGGCAGTGGCTATTGTCTACTGGGCTCCCCTGGGGCAGGTGGGTAGGAGAGGAAAACCTCTGCTCTCTCTGAGCTGGGTATGCAAAGCACCCCTGAAGACAAAATTTAAGCAGTGGTGGTATGTGCGACCCAGCCACCTCTCCGCCCCGCCCCAGAGCCGGTCTGGCACCAAGTGGGGCTCTGCAGATTGCTCTGAACTATAACTTCATCCCCAGGCCTCCACAGTTTACTGTTCCCACATGTCATCCCTCCCCACCCACAGCAGAATTATACTATTGGACAGAGGCCCAGAATGGGGACAGGATAGGTGGGGGAGAGGCCCATCCAGCTGACCCCAGCGCCCTGACCACCCGGCCCAGGCGCAGACTCACCCCAGAGAGCCCTTGTTGCTCCGGATTCTCAGGGCTTGGGAGCTGCCCGTGGGGCAGCGCCAAGTCGTGGGCACCGCAGACTGGCTGGACCCACAGCGCGCTCAGGCTGGGTGCATGGGGAGAAGGCACCCCCGCTCTGGGGACTCGGACAATGCCCCTGCCAGCCTGGCCCAGGCACACTCACCGCAGCCTTCAACCTCCCATCCTCTCTCTCCGCAGGCCGCTGGCAGAGTCGCTTGAGTCGCCGTCTGCTCGCTTTCCCACGGGGGCGGGGAGCCTGGGGCTGCTCACCTCCCCTCACCCGACCCCCCCCCCCCATCATCCTGCCATTCCGCAAGCCTCCTCCAGAGCCGGGGCTGTGCCTGTGCAGTGCCAGGCGAGGCAGAAGGGACTTGGCACGCCTCCCCTCCCCCCCACCCCATCCCGTGAAGACACTTGACAAACGAGAAAGTAAAGCCAAAAGCAGGCTCTCACGCTGAACGGCACGACTTTGATTCCAAGTCCAGGGCTCCTGTCCTTTGCCTCAATCACTTCCCTTTCCTGGGGAAGCAAGCTCTGTCTATGAAAAGAAAAGTACTCTTTTCAGCCTCATGTGTTAGCTTTGGTGTCCCAAAGGCTTATTGCACAGGGCACTGAGTGCAGGAGTCCAGAAGAGACTTGGGTCCCCTGGAAGCTCATAGTCTATATATTGTAGAAGGCGGGTGATAGGGGCCATGATGTAAGAACCCTAAGAGACGGGTGGGTTGGACTGGAGAGATCCAGGCTGGCTTTCTGTCCCCCCAGTTTGCTCCTCCGCAGAAACCACAAGCCCAACTGGTACTAATTTAAAGCAACACCCTCCCCCTCTCCCCCTCTCTGCCCTGCTGGACTCCCCAGCAGGACTCTCTCTCTAAATCCCTGTTACCCGTTCCTCCAGCCCTGCTCAGGCAATTCACAACCTGAGGCAGGCAGGTACAGTCAGAAAAAGGGTCATCTTACCATGGTGAAAGGGACAGGGTTCTTAGGGGTGCAGCCCACAGGGAGGACAGAAAAGGGCAGCTGAGGGAGGGGGTGGAAGTGGGGAGGGCAAGGGTGCTGGGAACCAGGAGTAGGCTGGGAAGAGGATTAGGTCAGGGTCTCCCCTGGGAGGGAAGTCAGTGATTCCAAGACTGGAGCTGGGGCACATGGCCTCCCTCAGACCTCATAACCCTGGTCCTCTGGCTCAGAAACAGCAGAGGGGGGTGTCAGCTGTCAGGGGGGTGGTTGATTGGGGAGAAGGTTGGTGGGAGAATGATTGGGGTATAGGGTAGGCATGTGAGAGCCACAGGATGAGAAGCCGGGGTGTGTGGGGGGTGTGGAGGGGAGGAGCTGGCAGATTTATAACATCTCAGATCATGGGGACACTGTCTCAGCATTGCATTGTCAGCCTCTGTCCCCCAAGGATGTGAGCATGATGAGTGGGCAGACAGGCACAGTGCTACCTCCTGCACCTGCTGCACTCACGCAAGAGTGAAGGAAAAACCAGAAGAACACCCTGGGGTCTTCTTAGCTGTTTGTCCCCTTCATGGAGAATGATGGTTTTAGTTAAAACAGACCTAGGCTCCAATTCCAGCTCAACTGCTTAGTACCAACTTGACCCTGTGCAAGCATTGAGGTAACCAAAGCCTCAGTTTTCTCATCAATAAAATAGGAATAATTATACCTATAGAATACAACGTGAAAAGAGCTCCTTTCACATGAGGTATGTGTCCAAAGCACTCAGCACTATGCCTGGCACAAAACTGCTAACAGCTGGCTGTCAACATGTTTTTCCATCTATGGAATGAACACACATTTGGCATAGCTCCCACTTCACCCCTAATTCCCAGGTGTGTGGAGGTTATACTAGTAGCCATTGAATGAAAGGTTCTAAGGGTGGGTGGGGATGTACTAAAACCACTTCCATTGAATGATCTGTTCCATGAAGACTCTTCCTGTCCCACTGGGTCTCTGGTTAATCACATCAGCTCTCCTGGGCTTCCCCGCATACCCAGCCAGATATGTGTAGCTCCCCTCCTGCTGCCCATGAAGTCTGAGGCCACTTGATGTGAGTGGAGTGGGGGTGAGCCTCAAACTGGGATCCTGCCAGCCCTGTGGTCAATGGCTAACAGGGCACAGGGCTTGGGGAGTTTGGAGATATAAGCCCCCCACCCTGCCTGAGTTACCCCAAATGCAGACTCTAGAGTCAGACTGCCTGGGCCTGAATCCCAGCACTGCTATTAACTAACTGCATAACCCTGGGCAAGTTGCCCAGCCTCTCTGAGCCTCAGACACCTCACCTCATTGGTAGAAAGGAGCCAACAGAAGCACTTACCCTGTAAGTTTGTGGAGAGAGAGAGAGAGAGAGAGAGAGAGAGAGAGAGAGAGAGAGATGAAGCTGTGTTACCCATCTTACCTAAGACCCCTAGGAAGGGTGGGGACTTTTGGGGTCCCACTCCAGGCCCACTGGTGTCCCAAAGGTCTTATTGCACTTTTAAGCTTAAGTAGAAGTATATTCTATTAAGTTTACGTCTATTTCAGAGGGATAAATGCTACAAGCTTATAAAGAACCTCAAGATTTCATTATCTAAATTTATTTTATGCTTATTTAGTCTTATGAATTTTGAATAATTTTCGTATTTTTATAAATTTATATTTACATTCATTTTTACAGCTTTAGAAAGGTATAACTGACATACAAAAACTGCAAATATTTAAAGTGTGCATTTCCCAGAGTGCCTGAGAGGATAAGAAAACAGGACCCATGCATATGCTGTCTACAAGAGACTCATCTCAGATCAAAAGACACACACAGACTGAAAGTGAAGGGATGGAATAAGATATTTCATGCAAATGGAAATGAGAAAAAAGCTGGAGTACCAATACTTATTTTGGACAAAATAGACTTTAAAATGAAGACTACAATAAAAGACAAAGAAGGGTACTACATAATAATAAAGGGATCGATTCAACAAGAGGACATGACCCTAGTAAACATCTATGCACCCAATATAGGAGCTCCTAAATATATAAAACAGATTTTGACAGATATAAAGACAGAGATCAACAGTAACACTATCACAGTAGGGGACTTCAACACCCTGTTGTCACCAAAGGACAGATCCTTCAGACAGAAAATCAACCCGGACATAGTGGCCTTAAATGACACTTTAGACCAGCTGGATTTAATTGATATTTTTAGAGCATTTCACCCCAAAGCTACAGAATATACATTCTTCTCAAGTGCACATGGAACATTCTCCAAGATAGACCACATGTTAGGCCACAAAACAAGTCTCAACAAATTTAAGAAGATTGAAATCATATCAAGTGTCTTCTCTGACCACAATGCTATGAAACTAGAAATCAATTATAAGAAGAAATCTGGAAAGCTTACAAATAGATGGAAGCTAAATAACATGCTGCTAAATAGTGAGTGGGTCAAAAATGAGATCAAGGAGGAAATCAAAAGATACCTCGAGGGCCGGCCGAGTGGCGCATTGGTTAAGCGCTGGTTTTGGGATGCCAGCGGCCCCGGTTCGGATCCCACATGAGGGCCAGTGACACTGCCCTCTACAGCTAACAACAGCTCCACCTGGAGCTGGGCTGTGCGAGCCCCGGTGATGGTGTGGGCTGCAGCCCCTGCTGCAGTGGGCTGCCATAGGCTACAGTGAGTGGCCCGCAGCCAGCGTGAGCGGCTGGCAGCCAAGCGTGAGCTGCCAATAGCTGCGGTGAGCGACATCCAGAGGCCAGCGACCGATCTGCCTCATCCGGGAAGAGCGCAATGACGATACCAACAGTGAAGCAACATCCTCCGCAACTAAACTGAAGAACAAAAAGACAGCAACTTGTCTGTTCCCCTTCCCCGATTCCCCACCGCTGTTCCCCTCCGCCAATTCCCCAATAAAATCTTTAAAAAAATAAATAAATAAATAAATAAATAAATAAGTAAATAAGTAAAACTTAAGAGGGCACTTACTCTCAGAAAAAAAAAAAAAAAAAAGATACCTCGAGACAAACAAAAATGAGAACACCACGATCCAAAATCTCTGGGATGCAGAAGCAGTCCTGAGAGGGAAGTTCATAGCAGTGCGGGCCTACCTAAAGAAGGAAGAAAAATCTCAAATCAACAGACTATCTTTATACCTAAGGGAACTGGAAAAAGAACAGCAAAACAAGCCTAAAGGGAGTATAAGGAAGGAAATAATAAAGATCAGAGCAGAAATAAATGAAACAGAGAACAAAAAAACAATACAAAAGATCAATGAAACCAAGAGTTGGTTTTTTGAAAAGATAAACAAAATCGACAAACCCTTAGCCAGACTCACCAAGAAAAAAGAGAGGACCCAAATTAATAAAATCAGAAATGAAACAGGAGAAGTGACAACAGATACCACAGAAATACAGAAAATTTTAAGAAAATGCTAACAAATTCAACAATCTGGAAGAAATGGATAAATTTCTAGAAGCATACAATCTACCAAGTCTGAACCAAAAAGAAACAAGAAACTCTGAACAGAATGGTTACTGCCAAAGAAATTGAATCAGTAATCAACAATCTTCCAACAAACAAAAGCCCTGGACCAGATGGCTTCACAGGTGAATTTCACAAAACATTCAAAAAAGAATTAATACCTATTCTCCTCAAACTATTCCAAAAAATGCAGAAGGAGGGAAGGCTCCCAAACTCTTTCTATGAAGCCACTATCACTCTGATTCCTAAGTCAGACAAAGATATTACAAAAAAGGAAAACTACAGGACGATATCCCTAATGAACATAGATGCAAAAATTCTCAACAAAATATTAGCAAACTGAATTCAGCATCACATTAAAAAGATCATACACCACGATCAAGTGGGATTCATTCCTGGTATGCAAGGTTGGTTCAATATCCGCAAATCAATTAACATAATACATCACATTAACAAAATGAAAAATAAAAATCATATGATCATATCAATAGATGCAGAAAAAGCATTTGATAAATTCCGGCAGCCATTCATGATAAAAACTCTTAGCAAAGTGGGAATAGTGGGATTATATCTCAACATAATAAAAGCTATATATGATAAGCCCACAGCAAACATCGTACTCAATGGGGAAAGGCTAAAAGCTTTCCCTTTAAGATCAGGAACAAGACAAGGCTGCCCACTTTCACCACTTCTATTCACCATAGTTCTGGAAGTTCTAGTCACAGCAATCAGACAAGAAAATGAAATAAAAGGCATCCAAATTGGAAAAAAGGAAGTAAAATTGTCATTATATGCAGATGACATGATACTATATATAGAGAATCCCAAAGACTCCACCAAAAAACTGCTAGAACTGATACACGAATTTGGTAAGGTAGCAGGAAACGAATTTGGTAAGGTAGCAGGATACAAAATTAATACTCAGAAATCAGTTGCATTTGGATGCACCATAATAAACTATCAGAAGAAGAAATCAGGAAGTCAATCCCTTTTACAACTGCTTCAAAAACAATAAAGTATCTAGGAATCAATTTAACTAAAGAAGTAAAAGACCTGTACTCAGAAAATTATGAGACACTGAAGAAAGAAATCAAAGATACAAATAAATGGAAATACATACCATGTTCATGGATAGGAAGAATTAATATAGTTAAATGTCAATATTACCTAAGGCAATATATAGATTCAATGCAATTCCAATCAAACTACCAAGGACATTTTTCTCAGAAATAGATCATAGAATCCTAAAATTTATATGGAACTACAAAGGACCCTGAATAGCCACGGCAATCCTGAGAAATAAGAACTAAGTGGGAGGCATCACACTACCTGACATCAACACATACTACAAGGCTACAGTAATCAAAACAGTATGGTACTGGCATAAAAACAGACACATAGACCAATGGAACAGAATAGAGAGCCCAGGAATAAACCCATCTATATACGGTCATTTAATCTATGACAATGGAAGCAAGAATTTACATTGGAGTAAAGATAGTCTATTTAATAAATGGTGCTGGGAAAATTGGACTGACACTTGCAAAAAAATGAAAATGGACCACCGACTTACACCATATGTGAGAACAAACTCAAAATGGATTAAAGACTTAAATGTAAGACCTGAAACCATAAAACTCCTAGAAGAAAACATAGGGAGTAAGTTTGCAGACATTACCCTGAGTAATATTTTTACTGATATATCCCCTCAGGCAAGGGAAATAAAAGAAAAATGAACTTATGGGATTACATCAAACTTTAAAGTTTTTTCACAGCAAAGGAAATCATCAATAAAACAAAAAGGCAGCCTACGGAATGGGAGAAGATATTTGCCAACGATATATCTGATAAGGGGTTAATATCCAAAATTTATAAATCACTCATGAAACTCAACACCAAAAAAACAAACAACCCAATTAAAAAATGGGCAGAGGATGTGAAGAAGCATTTCTCTAAAAAGGACATACAGATCAAACTTAAAAGGCATATGCCAACAGGCATATGAAAAAATGTTCAACCTCACTAATCATCAGAGAAATGCAAATAAAAACCACAATGATGATAGCCGGTCAGAATGGCTATCATCAATAAATCAACAAACAACAAGTGCTGGCAAGGCTGTGGAGAAAAGGGAGCCCTGGTGCACTGTTGGTGGGACTGCAGATTGGTGCAGCCATTATGGAAATCAGTATGGAGGTATCTCAAAAAACTGGAAATGGGGGGCTGGCCGTGTGGCGCATTGGTTAAGAGCTGGCTTGGGACGCCAGCGGCCCCGGTTGGGATCCCACATATGAGGGCGAGTGACACTGGCCTCTACAGCTAACAACAGCTCTACCTGGAGCTGGGCTGCACGAGCCCAGCAATGGTGTAGGCTGCAGCCCCTGCTGCAGTGGGCTGCCATAGGCTACAGTGAGTGGCCGGCAGCCGGTGTGAGTGGCTGGCAGCCAGCGTGAGCTGCCAATAGCCATGGTGAGTGACCATCCAGAGGCCGGTGACTGATCTGCCTCATCCGGGAAGAGTGCAATGACGATACCAACATGGGTCAGTGAAGCAACATCCTCTGCAACTAGACTAAAAACAAAAAGACAGCAACTTGTCTGTTCCCCTCCCCCAATTCCCCAATAAAATATTAAAAAATAAAAACAAACACACCTGGAAGTGGAACTACCGTATGACCCAGCAATTCCACTCTTGGGTATCTACCCAGAAGAATCCAAGACACTAATTTGAAAAAATATATGCACCCCTATGTTTATTGCAGCACTATTTACAATAGCCAAGACTTGAAAACAACTGAAATGCCCATCAGTAGATGACTGGATTAAGAAACTGTAGTACATTTATACAATGGAGTATTACTCCGCTATAAAGAAGAATGAAATCGTACCATTTGCAACAATATAGATGGACCTAGAGACTATTATGTTAAGTGAAATAAGTCAGTCGGAGAAAGACAAATACCATATGATCTCACTTATATGTGGAATCTGAAAAACTGAATGAATGAGCAAAGTAAACAGAAACAGTCTGAGATATAGAGGAAAAACTGATGGTTGCTAGGTGGGAGGTGGGTGGGGATGAGGGAGAAGGGGAGGAATTAGACAGCATAAATAGGTAACTACAATATTGCCACAGGGATATGAAAGACAGTTCAGGGAATATAATAATGTTGTAAATATTTGTCAAGACATGTCAGATGGTCACATGTCTTGTTACGGAGACCACTTCATGGATGGAGTAGAGGCTTGATCACTGCACCGTATACCTGAAACTGATGTTGTATAATATTGTATGCCAACTGTAATTGAATATATAGATAGTCACGGGATGTGGATTATACGGTGGAAGGGAGTCAAAGGAATTGTAATAGATAGTATGATATGGGGGGGAGGAGTGGGAGGGGAGAATTGGGGGAGGGGGGTTGTCACTTTGAGGGGTAAAAAGTATAACTATTGCACTGTGTTGTACACCTGAAACTAAGTTTTCTATTTTATTTTTTTTGAGGGCAGTGTCACTGGCCCTCATATGTGGGACCCGAACCGGGGCCACTGACTTCCCAAGCTAGCGCTTAACCACCGCACCACTCAGCGGGCCCTATGAAACTAATTTTTTAAAAAATGTTTATTTCACAATAGAAGAATTTTTTTAAAAAAAGAAAGAAATCGTACCATTTGCAACGATATGGATAGACCTAGAGAACACTATGTTAAGTGAAATAAGTCAGTCAGAGAAAGACAAATACCATTTGATCTAACTTATATGTGGAATCTAAAGAACTGAATAAATGAGCAATGTAAACAGAAATAGTGTTAGAGACACGAAAAAACTGAGGGCTAGATGGGATGGGGATAGGCATGAGGGAGAAGGGGAAGGGACGAGGCAACACAAACTGATAACTACAATACTACTGCAGAGACAGGAGAGACAGTTTAGGGAATATAATCAATAAGGTTGTAAATATTTTTTTAGGGGACCAGATGGACTCATGTCTTGTCAGGGAGACCACTTCATGGACGGTGTAGTGGCCTGACCACTGCACTTTACATCTGAGCTGCCGCTGAATAATATTACATGTTGACTATAATTTAAACACATATAGTCATGGGATCTGAAATATAGTGTGGGGATGGAATCAATGGAATTCTAATAGATATGTATGATATCAGGTGTGGAGGGGCAGGGAAGGGGGGAGGAGGTAGTCACTTTATAAGGGGTGAAAAAGATAACTATTGCATTGTTTTGTACATCTGTAACTACTACTACTAATAAAAAATAAAAATTAAAAAAAAATAAAGTGTGCATTTCCGTAAGTTTTGACATATGTATACAACCACTACTACAATCAAGATAATGAATATATTTATCACCCCCCAAACTTTCCTTATGCCTCTTTATAATTCCTCTCTCTCCCTTCTCCTCCCAGACAACCACTGATCTGCTTTCCAACAGATCTGCTTGTCTACAAATATTAGTTTACATTTTCTAAATATTTTTTTATAGATGGAATCATTTGCCTGGCTTCTTTAACTCTGTATCATTATTTTGAGATTCATCCTTGTTGCATGTATCAATAGTGAATTATTGTCAAGTATTATTTCAAGTGATGGATATACCTCAATTTGTTTATCCAATCACCCACTGATGGGCATTGGGGTTGTTTTGAATTTTGAAAATTTTAATGTCTTTTTTTGAAGATAGCAAGTGTTGACTAACACACACAAAACAATTAAATAGTACTATTAAAAAGTTCACAAAAGTAGATAAGTGTAAAAGGAATTTAAGTAATTAAACTATCAAAAGATGCTTTTTATGCATTTCTATCTTTACCCTTTTGAAGTTATTGAAGTTTAAAAGTGCACTATGGCTTTTGGGACTCACTTTATTTGTATTAAGTGTCCCAGGAGATTATTGCGGTCAAGCAATTTTGGGAGGTACTGAGCTAACAGTACACATCTCAGCACAGTCAGTGCCTGGCACACAGTAAGCACTCCCCTAGGTGTTCGTTCTCAGTTCTGATTCTTTTCCTTGGCCTACACACACACACACACACACACACACACACACACACACACACACACGCATGCACGCACGCGCACGATGCACATAAGGAGGCTTCTCCCAGCCGCAGGCTCAGTTGGGTCATCAAACATCAGCTCAACTTCAGCACCAGTGACTCTCAGTGGAGAGAAATGGGGAGGTGGGGGACAGGGGTAGCTAGCTGGGCTGTGGGAATCCCTGAGAACCTTCTGGGGTGGGAGGAGAGGGCATCCTCCTGGTGGTCTCTTTGTTTGTTTCCCAGGCCAGGCTGAGCCTTCACCTCCTGACCCTGTGGGAAGCACAGGTCGGGTCTGCGCTCCACCCAGGAGGGCTGGGGAGGACAGCCTGGCCACGGGAGCTGGAGGGAGCATGATCTGTAGGGTGAGACAGGCCTGGCCCCTATCAGCTGTACCATCTCACACCAGTCACTCTCTCCGAGGGTGATACCAACCCTGCTCAAGTCACACAGCTCCTGCAAGGATCAGGAGAGAGAACGGAGGGGAGAGGCTAGCATACTCGTAAGCAAAGTACACAGAAGTCTCCATAACCTGAATTGTGTTCCTAAGCATCACTAAGAAGGCATTCTCTTGTCAAGATATCAGCACGCCCCAACAGGTGTACTGACATTTATCAAGCCACTAATATGTACCCCACCATATGCTCAGGAAAGAGGTGGGAAAACTTGAAACCACAGGAAGCTGGTGACTGCGGGGCTTACATCGTTTTGGGGGCCACTGGGTCAAGAAGCACTTCCCTTATGTCCTTTTTCCTCTGTGTCCCCCAGTCCACAGACTGAGTTAAATGTATTCATTCAACAAATATGTACTGAGTACTTGTATAAGAACTGTGCTGAGGCCGGCCGAGTGGCTCAGTTGGTTAAGAGTGTGAGCTCTGAGCAACAGGGTCTCTGGTTCGATTCCCACATGGCCCAGTGAGCTGCACTGGAGCTGAGCTGCCCCTGAGCTGGCAACGGGTGGCGGGATGGCTCAGCTGGTGAAAGCGTGTGCTCTTAGCAACAAGGTTGCAGGTTCGACTCCAGCATGAAATGGTGAGCTACACCCACTTGCAACTAAGATTGAACACGGCACTTTGAGTTGAGCTGCTGATGGACAGCTGGATGGCGACTAAACTTAGAGCTGCCCTAGCTGCGCCCTCCACAACTAAGACTGAAGGACAACAACTTGGCTGTTCCCCTTCCTCAGTTCCCCAATAAAATCTTTAAAAAAAAAAAAAGAACTGTGCTGAGCAGTGGGGATTCAGTGGGGAACTTAACAGACAGGGAATCTGTCTTATAGCCAAGTGTTGGAAGAGGGAAACAAACAAAAAAATTAAATAAACAGTACCAAACAAAGTAAGTTAATGTCCAGCCCTGGAAGTGCTGTGGGGTAAATGGACAGGGTAAGGTGACCGGGTGGGGGAGGTCAATGCAGATGGGATACGTGGGAAAAGGCCTCTCTGTGCAGGGCAGTAATAAAAGACTATGTTGGAATGTGGTAGTACCCAGTTTGGGTTCCAAATTCAGAACGGCTTAGGGTCCATCACAGCTTTACACTCACTTGGCATTTCATCTTGGCCAAACTGCTTAACCTCTGAGCCTCAGTGCCCTCACCTATAAAATGGCAGTAAATATCCAATTTCCTTCATAGGATTGATGGGAGGAGTACATTAGATAGTGCAACCACATTATGGTAAGCACTTATTAAATAACAGATTAGTTCTATCTCATCCAGCCTGGGCCAGGTACCCACAATCCATGGGTTAGTCCCTGTGGAGGACAGCGAGTGGGCCCATACCAAACACTCCCCAAGTCTACATTTCCAAACTGACTCCAGAGCGTCTTTCTCTCATACAACATACAGCAGGGGTCTCAAACTCACTTGTGTTTAGGGCCAGGCAAACGGGTACCATAAGTTAGGGAACGGTGGGGACAGTGGCGCACTTTAGGGAACAGACCCTGCCTAAAGGAAGCAGCTACTGCCCAGCTTTAGCGAACGCTTGCCATGTTGAAATGAGGGCCCAGACCTTTCCATGTCTCAAACGATGGGAGGAAAAACTATTTTATACAAAATCTAAAGAATGTTCAGTGTTGGTGACTTAAATAAAAACTTTTCAAAGTCCTGTTGGGGATAGACAAAACACTGGGTCATAGTTTGCAACCTCCGTTTACTGAGTGCCAGGCCCTTTGCTAGGCAATCTGGAGAACACAGCGTGAGGAGGGCAGCAGGCTTGCTGGTGGAAAACACCTACGAGCTGCAGGACCTCAACCTATCAACAAAGAATGGGGAGGTGAGAAGGTGGAGGGAGACCATGTGAGGAAGGCTCTGTAGGGGAGATCCTTGAGCTGGACTGTGTGAATAGAGAGGGGGCAGAACAACAGCTTTGAATTTGGGGAAGAGTACGTGTTTCCATGGGGCTGGGGTGCATTGCGGGTACAAGGGGATTGTGGGGCAGGCTCTAGCTCCAGCTCACAGAGAGCTACACGTGCTGAGCAGAGGCACCTAGCCGGAACCTCTCAGCTTTGGGTGTCGCCTCCGAGACCAGCAGGTGGGGTAACAGCAAGCACTGGTGGAAGCCAGAAGCCTGGCTTAGACCTGCCACACCATTTTCAGGATTGCATTCATTCATTTAGGCTGAAGATCACAGCAAGTGATGGTCAGGTATGAACCAGGGGCTGGGGCTTCGGAGAGGAACTTGTCAGGCGTCGTCTCCGCTTCTAGGGAGCTCAAAGTCTGATGGCAGCCATTGAAGAGAGTTTGGACAACTGCTCTACAATGCTTTACTTAGAAGAGGTCTCTGCCAAATCGCTTGGGAGCTAGCAATAGGTTTGTAGAGTAGGCGACTTTTAATCTGTGTCTTGATTTATGAGTAGGAGTTTCCCAAGAGGACTAAGTGGAAACGACAGTAGGCTGCATGCAGAAATGGAGCAGGTGAACTGCACAGGTGTGTTGGGAACTTGCTTCAGGAATAGGGGGTTCATTCAATCACTTGACACATACTTGCGTTCCTATGTGCCAGGAGCTGTGCTAGGCACTGGAGGCGTGACAAGGCAGATGCCCTGCACCCTCTCAAAGCTTATGCTGTTTAGCTCCTCTGTACCTCAGTCTCCCCATCTCTGAAATGCCTTCCATACCTCGCAGAGCTTCAGTGAGGGGGTGAATGGGGCTACACAGGCTAACGTACATGTATTTGTGAAGACAGCGAGTGTCACATTGGCATAGAAGAAATGCTCATTAAGTACCGGGGATGCCAAAAAAATGTACATATCGGGTTGTCAGAAAAGTCATGATGCATTTTTTCTATGTTTTTCGTTGCAAAAATGCATCATGACTTTTCCGACAACACAATATTTTAAGAGATGTTACCTATGTGTCACTTTTCGAAGTTGAATTAAATTATGGTAGCAATGGGTTGTATGATGTTCACTCAAAAGATGGCGTTGATCGAATGAATGCTAGCATGATTCATCGTATTACAATTTTAATACAGTGTTTTCTTTTCTTTTTGGCAATTTTTTTGGCACCATCTGTATGTGCAGAACTGAAATGGTTTCCTGCCTTGACTCCCTGAGAATCTAGCTCTTGGAATTAACCTGCCATCCGCTCATTAGATAATCAGGCTCGTTCAATGAATGAATACACAAGTGGCTAAATGCTACATGTCCTACATGCTTACATGCATGTACCACTTACAGCATGCCTGTCAACTACATATTATTCTTTTTTTTTCTTTTTTTAAAGATTTTATTGGGGAATCGGAGAAGGGGAACAGATAAGTTGCTGTCCTTTTGCTCTTCAGTCTAGTTGTGGAGGACGTTGCTTCACTCGCCATGTTGGTATTACCATTGAGCTCTTCCTGGCTGAGACAGATCGGTTGCTGGCCTCTGGACGGCCGGCCGCTCATGGCCGCTCTTGGCAACTCATGCAGGCTGCCAGCCACTCACTGTAGCCTATGGCAGCCCACTGCAGCAGGGGCTGCAGCCTATGTCTTCGCCAACTCAAGACAGCCCAGTTCCACGTTGAGCTGTTGGTCACCATCTCAGCTGTAGAGGGCAGTGTCACTGGCCCTCATATATGGGATCCGAACTGGGGCCATCCCAAGCCAGCTCTTAACCAACGCGCCACTAGGCCATCCCCTACATACTATTCTTTATCTCCTTTTACAGAGGACAAAGCGGAAGCTTCAAGATGCTGAGACATTGGTTGAATATGCCCAGGTAGTGAGAGAGAAGCCTCCAGTTTCTGCCTCCCAGCAGCCTGACCTCAGCCCCAGCACTTACCCATGTCACATATTGTTGCTCATGTCAAGAGAGGGTCTGGACGGCCCAATGGGAAACATTCGAGAACTTCAAGGGACTTTGTTCCCCACCCCGCAGCCAGCTGGGATGGCCCTCAAAGGTTATCTCCCAGGTCAGGGAAGCTGTCGGTCAGTCTGGCCGTCTGGGGCAGGGGAAGTGAGAAGGTGTCATTCCCTTCCTGGGAAGAGGACAATTCTGGTCCTTCTTGTAAGAAACAGATCCTAGATGAACATAAAAGCCCTTTAAATATGAGAAGGATGACTGTTAACCTCTCTCCTGAGGAGGTGACAGAGACTCGGGTTCTTCCAGGTGCCCAAGCTGGAGAAAGTTCAGTGATGGATGGGCTTTGAAGAGGGGCTCTTGCTGGTCAGAGTGAGTCCAGGCCTCCACACGGCTCTGGGCCAATACACATCAGAAATGAGCTCTGTCTGTAGCTCCCAGGTCCTGGCAAGACAGTTATTTGAAAGTTTTTTTTTTAAGTCTTAATACATGCAGATGTTCACTCTCTCATTTATGGGGAAGATACAGGGCTAAAAGAACGGGCTTGGTTAACAAGCAGTCCTGCCCTTCACATACTAGCTGTTTCCACTTGTAAATTTGTGGCTTTGAGCAAGTTATACTGTTCTCTCTGAGCCTCTGTTTTCTCATCTGTGAAGTAGGGACAATGATAAAGTCAATGCAACGATTAGCAGAGTGTCTATTGTATTAGGTGCTCAGTACATATTAACTATTGTTATGAGCATTCATTTTTAACTGAAATATTTATTGAGCACCTACTATGTGTCACACAGTGCAAGGGAGATGGGATGAATAAAGCATTATCCTTAATTTCAAAATGTTTCTAGTCCAGTATGGGAAGTAGATATATCATCTTTTTTGCTCCTTCCCCAGTCTTGGTGGATAAGACTGCTCTGTGCTGAATGTCCCTGTTTAAACAGTGACCACCTGGATTCTAGGACACATGGGAATTGGGGAGATCTGGGTTTCTGGGGGGCTGGGCTGACTCCTGTACCTCTCTCTAGCTATATGCACTTCCCTGGTGTTGTCATTTTTGGCTACCCTGTCTTTGTCAGGGGTTCCCATAGCACTAACCACAATCATTGTTTTTTATTTATATATTCATACTCTGGGTGAGGGTGCCATTGACATCTGTGGAGGGGTTGATGTGGAGGGCTGGGGCCACACACTCAAGCCAGCAAGGACCCCCAGGCTGGGGAAGTTGGATGACAACCACAATAATATCCAAATGCTGAAGGCTTTACAGATACACCAGCTTTTCAAGCTTGCAAAGCATTTTAGCATTCATTTAATTTAATCTGCACGGAAGGAGGTAGCTCCAGTGACATTTTACACATGAGGAAGCTGAATGCAGAGAAGTGGGTTCGAAACCACAACTAGAACCCCAGCCCACTCAGCTTCTCAAAGTTGTGTGATAAGAATTACTGGGGTGCTTATTAAGTATAGATTACCAAACCCTCCCTCCAAGTTCTAATTCTGAAGGTCTGGATTCGGACTCAGGAATGAACAGTTTAACAAACACCCCTGGTGATACTTATCTTTAGGCAAGTCCGGACACAGTGCCATTCCCTGATATTTTTTACTTAGCTAAGATTCTTTGGGTCCCAACTATGATCCATACTATGGGAAAAGCATGACGAACAGGACAATTCCCAGCCTCAAGGAACTAACACTCAGCTGATTGGGCAGACTGTCCTGGTCCCATGGCTGGGGGGGTCTGCAACCCAGGTCTCTCCTAGGCAAGGTCCCTTCCTCCTGCGTGGAAACAGGGTTGCAGCCTGCTGGGCCTCCTTCCACTGTCTAACACTTGCTCAGGACTGAGCTTGTGGTTCTGTGAGGCTGGAGGCATCCTAAGCAAGAAGCTGAGGTATGCACGGTACGTAGTGTTTCAGTAAATGCTAGCCAGCCGCTAATGTGCTTGTTAGCTAGGAAAGGATATGGGGTGCCGGCGGGAAAGAGCTCTCCAGTGTGGAGGAAAACAGCTGGGGCCTGAGGGGGGTGCAAGGCTTGACATTTCTTTAAAGATAATTCCAGCTCTGCCCCGACTTTGCACCTGAAAGGGAAACCAGGCAAGTATCCCTCTTGAGCAGATGGGGAAAGCAGGGCCCAGAGAAGCGGAAGTGAGAGGTCCTGAGCTGAAACCAAGGTCTCCTGGGGGACCTGCCAGGACAGGCAGAGACTTTAGGGCATGGACATCAAGGGCAGCACCTTTTTCTTAAGGGCGATGTGGGCCTGTGAAGAGAAGAGCCTGATGCTATTATAGGCGCTCCACTCATGCACTCATGGGGGCCAGGAGAATCACCTGCCAGCTATGCGCAGGGTTCCAGCTTCAGCTGAACACTTCCCTTTTCCCATGGAGAAGTCCACCCTTCATTCTAGTCACTCCCACCCTCTGTCTTCCCCAGGAGAGCACTTCAATAGTTGAAGCAGATCCCCGTGGGCCTTCGTCTAGAGCTTACCTTCTTTGTACCAGAAACTCCGAGTACCCAATAGCTCTCTAGAGCCTGGCCCTACAGATGGGCCCTGCCGGGTAAGGCCAGGGGATGTGCTCCCAGAGGTCACCTGGACAGTGTCCAGGTAGGCTGCATGGGCCAGGCTGAGCTGAATCATCACAGGCCAAGTGGGGCGTCACCCTGCCTGGGAGCCACCAGGCTCCACCGCCATTCTCCTCCTGCTCCTTGTAGAGCCAGACAGCCATTTGGAGCCTGGAGGGACAGGAAAGGGCAGGGATCCCAGGTGGAGCAGAGTAAGGAAGCCAAAATTGTGACCTGGGAGTTTGTGGTCGCCAAGCCTGCTGTACCTAGAGTACCTCCAGTGTCAGTGCCCAGACCAGGCACATCCGACGGTCCATGGCTTTGTGGGTCTCCTCCCTACTGGCCCGCCCCCAACAGGGGGTCTCTCTGGGGGCAACCCCCCCAGGGCGGGAGGCGTGTATATGATCTTAAAGCTTCCCCCAGGGAGGCAGGGCGGGGCGGGGCGGCTGCAAAGGTCCAAGATATAAGGGCGGAAGCGCCGCTTTCAGGCCCGGCCAACCCACCATGCACGCCCACCGGCTGCCCTTCCTCCTCCTGCACGCCTGGTGGGCCCTGCTCCAGGCGGGAGCCGCCACCGTGGCCCCAGTGCCCCTGCGTACGCGGGGCCAATTCTCCTCGCCGGCCCCTCTCGCGTACATGCTGAGCCTCTACCGCGACCCGCCCCGGGCGGACATCACCCGCAGCCTACAGGCGCAAGGTAGGCTGCCCGCCCCGCCCCGCCGAGCGCCCCGGGGCACCTCGGCTCACATCCCACCTCTGGACGCCGGGAAGGCGCTGGAGCCGGCCGCGGGCTGCGGGTCCGGGCTGCGACGCTGCCGTGGAGGACGCGCCCACGCGCTGGGGGGGCGCGTCTGGGGTCTGAGTCTGGAGGTGTCTGGACGTCGACACTGGCTCCGCGCAGGGGTGGTAGGTAGTGGGATCTGTGGCGCCGCGGGTGTGTCCCGGACAGAGACCTCTGGGTGCGGGGTCGTAGCTTAGAGTGGGCAGAGCGCGGTCCGTAGGTGGGAGCAGCTCTTAGCTGTGCGGTTTTCTTAAATTACGTAATCCCGGGCGCCTCAGTCTGTGCATTTGTAGAGGAGGGATAATAGTAGCTCCTTTATAAATGTGTGGCGAGGGCTAGGTGGCAAAGCACAAAAAAATCGCTTAGCACAAAACCAGGCATGAATGATCGTTAATATTGCTATGGGCCTCCGGGTCTGGCTTTGGGAGTGTCCCAGGCTGAGAGCGGCCTTCGAAACCGGGTATCAAGCATGTAACATCAGAGATTAGGGTTCATCTCTCTGGGATTAGAGATGGGGAGCCCGGAGTTCGAGAATTGAGACAGGCTGGGATCCTCGAGGCCAGACTGGGGAGATGTCAGTGTCCTGGGTGACACAGAGCCTAGATTTGGGGAGGGGGAGGGAGGTCAGTGACCATGGTGACCTGGGAGTTTCGCCCTGGAGGCTGAGGCAGCACGTTCTGGGCACCAGGCGCTGCCGGCAGGTGGGTGTTGAGCAGAGGAAGCCTTTTCCGCGGGGTCCCCTTACCACGTTCAATCCACATCCTGGCGCCTGGAGTGTGAGGGGACCCCTGCCTCCCTGTGCCTCCTGCCGCCTGCCTGGGCTAGACGGCCCTCCCTGGGACTGGGGCGCAATCCACATCCGATAATCTGATCTGACTGGCCAACCGCCCGCCCCTCGTGGTCTGGGGGGGTGGGGGCTCCCAGCAACCTGGCCTGCTCAGTCTGAGGTCAGAGGGCTGGTGACCCTTTCCGGAAGGGTCATCTGGGGACCAGCCAGTCTAGGGACACCTGGGGAGACGGACAATTTGAAAATGACCGGAGTGCTTCTCTCCTCCAGAAAGCAACGAGGTGTGGGATGGGGAGTGACGGGGGATGTGGGTGGGGTGAGGGTGTTGGTCAAAGCTGGGTGCACTTTTCCAGTTCTCTCCCCCAGAAAGTTCCGGATGCTTGGTGGTGATGCCGAGGTCTGGGAGTCTGGAAAACTGGGTTTTGGTCCCTCAAACCCTGCTTCCCATCCAATTCCCCATGTGTCCCTGGCACATCAGTTGATTTCTCTAGTTTTCTCATGTAAAATAGGGAAGTGGCCTTCTTTCTGCCTCATTTGTGTGTGTATGGTAAAATATACATAACAAAATCGACCATTTTACCCGTTTTTAAGTGTACAGTGGCATTAAGGACATTCACATTGCTATGCATTGGCTTTGTTTTTTAAAAGCTGTGATGTGAGAAGAGCCTGACTGGAGGGAGTCTGAGAAGGGAGGTCCTAAGCAGGCTCTTTTCCCTACTGGGTGTATTTGTCAGCTGCACCAGGATGGCGTGAAATGGGTGTTGGAGTCTAACCAAATTGGCTTTGCATCAGTGTCTGTCACTGGTCAACCACCTTCACCTTGGACCTTCAGTTGCTTTATCTGTGAAATGGTGTAAAGGTGGGGTGGATTTAAGGAGACAATGTTTATAAAACACTTGGCATGAGGGGCAGCTGTTAATGGTAATCACCCTTGTGATTTATACTCATGTAGAGGGGACACTCCGTGTCATGTCCACTCCCTCCTTTTCTACAGGACCCCAAACCCCAGCTCAACCTCACTACCCTGTTTGAGGGAAAAGGAACTTAAGGGCACAAGCCCAACCTCTTCCTTCTTTAGAATTTGAGGTGGATCAAGATATCACTGGGGTCTGTGTGGCCAAGCCTGTGTTCAGTGCATGGATGGGTTTCAGGGTGTCCATGAACCTCTTCCTCATAACCACCCCAAAATCACAATTATTGCATAAGTGGGAGATAGTTTTTTTTTCCTTGGGAGAGCATTTTTAGCTTTCATCAGGCATCAGTGGACCCCCACAAACCCCCCCAAAAAAAAAAAAAAAGATTAGACACCCCTATTCTCAGATGAACTGGAGCCAGGTCAAGAGAACCTATCAGTGCTGTGTCTGTCCCAGGGAGCCCTTGGCTGGCGGTGGGGTCCTGGACTCTTCTAGCAGGAAGGAGTAATCTCCCTGCCCTCTGTCCATACACACTGCCCATCCAGTAGCAGATGACTTTGTTCCCCTGTCCAGGTCCCTCTCTGCCTGGATACCTTTATTTCTAACTTTGGATCTGGGCAATATTGAGGTGGTTGATGATGGCCTGCGTTTATTGCACTTTGGTTTTACGGGGTAAAGCACTTTACACATATGATCTCAGTAAATCACAATACACTGTGAGGTGGATACTGTCACCATCTCCCTTTTACAAAGAGGGAAACTGAGTCTTAGAGAAGGAGGTCTTAGATAGTAATCTGCCCAATATGTTAAACCGCAAGTGGAGACAATAGGGCCCCTGTTCTTAACCCCTGAACTGGAAATGCCTTCCTGTGAAAGGCCATTTGTGGATACTTGAGATAATATGTTAACTCCTGGTGCATGTGGCCAGGAGTTGCTACATGTCCCACCTAATCCCCAGGTGGCCAGGTGGTGCTGCAATGGGCAAGGTCAGCCTCCTCCCCACACCTCGGGGAGAGTTGCCAGTCAGGGGCCGGTTATTGCCCCCTGCAGGTGCTAATGAGGTGGGAAGTGGAAATTAGGTGAAAAAGGAGTAACTAGAGATGGGCTGGGAGAAGCTGCCAGAAACTGAGGCTGGGAATTGCCGCTTCTCAGGGAAGCTGTATTTCCCAGAGAAGTTCACTTACTGTCGGACCCAACACGCTCTGTGACACAATAGAAAAAAAAGACAAAACTGTTCTGTAATCTGCGTAGAATGACCCTAAATCAGAGATCATCCCTACCTCCAGGATCTATGCACAAAAGGGTTACTGTTTTTATTTCTAATGAATAATCTCTGATTTTTATTTAGCAATAAATAGTGGACGTCTTCATTTCCCTGGGTCATTTATTAATGCAGAGATGGGTAGGTCATTACTATTCTCATGGCAAAAAAATAAGAAACTGGGCTGGAAAAAAGTTCAAAATCACTTTTAGGTGACCTGAAAATCCACAAATCCATGCCATTCCCAGACGTCGCACCAAATTAGTCCCGGACTAAAATTAATGGAATGTGCTTTTCCATTCCTTTTCATCCGGTTTGGATGGGTGGAATAGGGCGGCTGTGTGTGTGTGTGTGTGTGTGTGTGTGTGTGTGTAGCGGGAGGAGAGATGAACTCATTTAGTTGTTCTCTGGCTGTGGACTGTCCTGAGGGCAAGTGGCAGAACAGTGATTTGGGCTTTTCAGTTGGGCAAATCCAGGTTTATTCTTGGCTCTGCCACCTTCCAAGAATGACATCTTGGGCGGGTCATTGAACCTCTCTGAGCTTTAGTTTTTCTCATCTCTAAAATGAACTTGATAATATCCAACTCATAGGGTTGGGGTGAGGCTGTTTTTTTTTTTTTTTTTTTTTTTTTTAGCTGAGCCATCCTGCCACCTGTTGGCAGCTCAGCAGCAGCTCAGCTCAGGCTGGGCATCAAGCTGCTGTTGCCCAGAGCTCAGCTCGCACTTTTGAGTGAGCTCTTAACCAACTGAGACACTGGCCGGCCCCTGGGGTGAGGCTTAAGGGAGATGGTTCATGTAAGGTCATACCTCACCCAAGCTATGGCTGTTGTTACACCGCCTGAGGCCGCGGGAGCCCCTCACTCACCCTGCTTCCTTTCTGTCTTTTTTCCCACCCAGATGTGGAGGTGGATGGGCAGAACTGGACCTTTGCTTTTGACTTTTCCTTCCTAAGCCAAGAGGAGGATCTGGAGTGGGCTGAGCTCCGGCTGCAGCTGTCCAGCCCCGTGGACCTTCGCCCAGACGTCCCGCTCTCCATTGAGATTTTCCACCAGCCAAAGCTGGAGGTGGACCAGGACTCACATCACTGCCTAGAACGTCTTCAGCTGGAACTGTTCACTGTCACTCTGTCCCAGGTGACCTTTTCCTCGGGCAGCATGGTCCTGGAAGTGACCAGGCCACTCTCCAAGTGGCTGAAGCACCCTGGGAAGCTGGAGGAGCAGATGTCCCGTTTGGCTAGAGAGTGTTGGCAGCGGCCTCCCACGCCACCTGTCACCGACGTGCTCCTCCTGCTCTCCTCCAACCTCTCCCCCGAGCAGAGGCGGCTGGGTGGCTCCACCTTGCTGTGGGAAGCTGAGAGCTCCTGGCGGGTCCAGGAGGGCCAGCTCTCCCGGGAGAAGGGCAGGAGGAACCCTCGACATCACTTGCCAGACCGAAGCCAACTGTGTCGGAAGGTCAAGTTCCAGGTGGATTTCAACCTGATCGGATGGGGTGCCTGGATCATCTACCCCAAACAGTACAATGCCTATCGCTGCGAGGGCGAGTGTCCTAACCCCGTGGGGGAGGAGTTCCATCCAACCAACCATGCATACATCCAGGTATGACACCAGGGCATGGGGGAGGGCAGGCAGTAAACTGCAGGGGAGAAGTGGCCGTGCTGCCAGGGCAGGGACACAGGACTCCAGCTTTGCTATTAAATTACAGTGTTCATTCATGCACAGTTATTCAGGCACCTGCAGCGTGCCAGGTCATGTGCTAGGTTCTAAGGATATAGAGATGATCAATGACAACATCCTCAGAAAGCCTACATGGAGTCATGCCCTGTTGGGTAGCATTGCACGTGATGCTTTCTTGGGACTTTTTCCTTGTCTTTCATAAAATTAGGGGTGGAGGGTATAGACTGGAGGGTCTCAGCTCCTTCTCAGCTCTGACATTCTAGAAAAGGAAGTTCAGAATCTGGAGTTTGGGGACAGACAGGCCTGGGTTTGATTCCTACTTATTAGTTGTGCGATATTGATCACGTTGCTTACTCTGTCAGCCTTCCCGTCTGTCAAATAGGGAGAGCAATGCCATGTTTCATAGGGAGGTTGTAGGGTTAAATGGGATGATGTATATACCTCAAGTATAGTATTGGGTTGTCGGAAAAGTCATGATGTATTTTTTTCTGTTTTTCTTTGCAAAAATGAGTTATGACTTTTCCGACAATCCAATAGTTGGCAGATAACAGGCATGTTTGATGTTATATTCTCATTAGAAGTCTGTAATTCACTGATGAAATGGGGGCCATGTGTATGGGTACAGGGTTGATATAATACTGTTCCAGCCACTGTATGTTCGTTGCCTAAAACAGGAATTGGACACCCATTTTGCAGGAGTTAGATAAGGCCAGAGGCTACCACCAGGTGCCACTAATCAGCCTGAGGTCTAGAAGGAGATGGAGGGAAAGGAACGGAGGGGAAATGAGAGGGAGAAAGTAGAGACTAGAGGCTGCTATGGTGGCCCTGATATGATAGGTAGCCCTGCCCCTGCTTTCCAACGTCACATGGGACCAACGTATCTTTATTTACTCCAACAAGCCTATAATGAGAATTTCTTGGGGCTTGTAGTACATCTTCCATGCCAAGCCTCAGGTGGGGTTCAGAGGCGCTGGGGAGCATGTGAGCTGAGCTCCCACGACGGAGGCACTAGTGGGGCCAGCACCCTAGGGGACCCGCCCTGGGCAAAGGCTGCCTGAGCCTCTTCCAGGCCCCACTTCATGCCACCACCCTACCTGTGGCACAATCCGAGGAAACCACAGAGGTCCGGTTGCCAGCTCTGATCTGAAAAGATGTCCCTGGACCTCAGGGACAGGGCCCGGTTCCAGAATGCCAAGGGGTTGTTACCTTTTCTCTGTTTGCCCTTCTTTGGGCAACAAAGCAAATCCTAGAAGAATTTCTGCATGACTCTTTTCTGCCTCATATTTCTGGAACGAAACCAGGAGTTTCTTGGAATATTTTACAAACTGGTATTTATTCTAGACTAGAACAATAGAACATGAGTTAGCTACGTCTCTAAGTACCATGTTTAGAATCTTCCGTTCAGGGGATGTTTTAAAAAAGAGAAAGTTAGTGCCGGCTGAGTGGTGCGGTGGTTAAGCGCTGGCTTGGGTCGCCAGCGGCCCCGGTTCGGTCCCACATATGAGGGCCAGTGACACTGCCCTCAAAATAAATAAATAAATGTGAAGGAGATTTGTGCTGGCCCAGTGGCGCAGCGGTTAAGCGCTGGCCTGGGAAGCCAGAGGCCCCGGTTCAGTCCCACATATGAGGGCCAGTAACACTGCCCTCCAAAAAAAAAAAGAGGAAGTTATTTTAGAGGTTAGAGTTGATGATGTATTGGCATGCCGATTCCTTTATGAAAACAACTTTCTTCTATTTTTCTACCCAGAAACTGATTTTAACTCTCTGTAACCTTTTCACCCTTTACCCAGAGATGACCGCGTTTTGATCGGACCACTGGGATGTGAATTGACTCCCCTCTTCCGTTTCAGAGTCTGCTAAAACGGTACCAGCCCCACCGAGTCCCTTCGACCTGCTGTGCCCCAGTGAAGACCAAGCCACTGAGCATGCTGTATGTGGACAATGGCCGAGTCCTTCTAGACCATCATAAAGACATGATCGTGGAAGAGTGCGGGTGCCTTTGAGGCGACCCTGGAGGGGTGCTGGATTTGCCTGTGCCCTGGAAGGTCGGGAAGCTCCTGGCAGACACCATAAGCATCTAATCCAATGAGGAGGGACAGAGAGGGGGAAAGTTGCTCTGTCCACCAGAGCTGAGGAGGAAGGGCCGCCCACCTTGTAAAGGAAGGCTGTGTGGAGCCTGGCTACACAGAGAGGCCGCTGTCAGGAGAGGGAGGAGGAAGCCTGAGAAGAGGCTCCCGGGTTTTCTCTTTACTGAACAGACAAGGGCGAGTAAAAGCACTAGTGGAAGAGTTCTTTACCTGACTTTTTTTTAACCGGCAAATCCCTGGAAATTGTATGGAAAAGTTGGGGGCATATGTGCATTTATTTTTTGAGGTGGGACAAGGTTGTCCATAAATTTTATGTATTCTCAAAAGTGGTCTTTGACACCCCCTCCCCCAACCTCCCTCCCCTCCCCCCACACACATACACACTAGATTAAGCATAACATAAATTATAATCAGTTGGCTTTCCTCACCTCAGGCTGGGTTAGGAAGCCCCCACATCTTTCTGGCAGGCCAGTGGCTCTCTGTTGGCCTTATTCTGGGCTCCCTGGAGTGGATCTCTGCTAATGAGTTGTACAAACAATAAAGCCACTAATAGTCCTCCTAGGCCATCTGGTGCTATTGAAGGGAGAGGCAGGAACTCGTCTAAGAGAAGTGGCCACATTGGACTACAGAAGCTGGGGCCCTCAGACACCCGCCGTGTCAGTCGGCTTTGGCAGACACAATCGACTCTATTAAAGTTGGTGACAGTTCACCTCCTCTGGATGCGTGCTTTTAATGAGGCCCCTGAGCTTCCTACCCGGTAGAAGTGAAGGCCCTCTCCTGGGTGGGTTCTGGTCACAGCTCAGCCACTGTGAAGCTGTGTGACCTCAGGTGCTTAATTCACTGCTTGGCCTCCTCCTGTGACATGAAAGCAGGTGGATCCTAATGCATTCCTGTTAAATGTGCGTTGGCAGGCTCAGAGGAGCCATGACCTTTAAACCATGGATGGTCCTCTGGGCTTGATCCCCATCTCCTTGTAAAGCCTGCTAAGCCCAAACCCTGCCATATCCCTTTTATCTAACTTTAACTGCTCTTTGTCTCTCAGGGTTCTAACATTGGTTTAATTTCAGGTTCCTCATAGCAGTACAGCAAAAGGAACTCCAGTTTTCTTTTTCTTTTTGTAAGGTTTTATTGGGGAATTGGGAAGGGGAATAGCCAAGTTGTTGTCCTTTACTCTTAGTTGTGGAAGGCGCAGCTAACTCAGCTCCAAGTCGAATCACCATCCTGCCACCCATCGGCAGCTTGCTGCCTCTCAGCTGAAGGTGCCATGTTCAATCTTACTTGCCGGTGGGCATAGCCCATCATCCCGAGCGGGAGTCGAACCTGCAATCTTGTTAGGAGCACGTGCTCTCACCAGCTCAGCCATCCTGCCACCTGTTGGCAGCTCAGCGGCAGCTCAACTCAGGTGCAGCTCACTGGCCCATGTGGGAATCAAACTAGAGACCCCGTTGCTCAGAGCTCAAGCTCTTAACCAACTGAGCCACTCAGCCAGCTTGAAACTCGTTTTCTTATAGGAAGCTCTCCTGCCAACCACACAAGTCTTCACCTTCTGGATGAAAAGACCCCAAAGGCAGTGATTCTGCCTTTCGTATCAGCTGACCTTGTTGAGCATTGCCAAAACGGGCTATATTTTCTTGTTTGGCAAGGTGAAGGGGCCATTGTGTTGGGAATGTGAGTCCCTAGTCAATCTACCCACTTTCCCAAGAAGCCCACTAATTTGTGCTCCAGCTTTAGGGAAATGATTGCCGAGTTTAGATACGACTCAACCGCAGCCTTAGTTGAGTCAAGGCAGGGGTTGGCTAGGCTAGGGCCAGGCCCAGCCCTGAGAAACCTCAACGCCCTGATTCAGCAACAAAGCGGATCCCGCTGCTCATTTCCTGGAGTAGAAATAGACCTGCCCTAACCACAATTCAGAATCACAATGGGATTCTGCATCTGACTCGCCTCAGAAAACTGGAGCTGGGGAGGCCTTGTGAGGTCAGCTTTTGTCCCATCCTCTTGCCTAAGAGACCCCAGAGACCTAGTGGCCTGACCACACAGCTAGGAGTGGCAGGGCTAAGAGCTGAGCTCTGGCCTCTGGAGCCCGTGGGGCACCATCCTTAATAGCATCTAGAGGTCTTTGCTCCCCTAGCTTTGGATCAAGGCCATAGCCTTTGGAACCAGATATTCGAATCCCAGTTCCACTGCTAAACTGAATTTTTTGGGAGAGAAAAATCCCATCCTCGGGCTTTAAAGCACCTTCTTTACTAAGTAGGTACCCAATAATTCTGCTATGCCAAAAAAAGTGAAAGGCTGAGCTATATGTGGCTACAGCTGTGGGCGTGTTCAGTAGCAGCTCTCCTGACGGGAAACACACCTCGCTGATAAACAAGGCATTGCCTCATATCAAGCAGAAGTCACAGGCACCAAGGAAGGAAACTATATTTTGCTGACTTGCTGAAAGCTAAGTGTTTTGTTTGTCCACAGCAGGGGCTTTCTGCTGCCGGGCCAGAGGTATTTGGGGCTGCGTGTAGCCACAGCTCCATGCTCTGGACCCTGTGTGGCCATGAAGGCTTTCTGTCAGAAAAGATACTGTCTCGGGGAACCAAGTCCTGCCTTAACGTGGGGGCCAGGAAGAGGCTCTCATAGAACTGTCAGAGGTATTTTAACTTGCTCTGAGGACAAAGGTTTACTACTGGCTCTGCCTCCAGCAGTGCCAAGTCAGTAGCTGAGTGGGAAAAAGTAGATGCATTCCTCTCCTTGGCTGGGGAAGTGGGCAGGTTTGGCAGTACATAGGAGTGCAGAACAGGAAAGACAATGTAAGATGGGAGGGGCAAACACAGGACACAAAGATTTGGGAAGCGGTGATGACTCACACAGCACCAGTCAGGGGTTTAGTTTCTTAATCTCTCCTTTTATTGACAGCAAACCTCTAACCCCTTTCCTAAGTTGGCTTTGCAGTTAATATCCTCCTTGCCTTTGGGGCAGGGTAAAGGATATAGGAAAGTGCTTTCAAAATTACTTGGCCCCTTCTTCCCTGAGATTCTTTCGTCCCTCTGGAGTGTCCACCACCAGGTGGTGGCTGCCGCAGCCAAGACAGCCCCACTCCCAAACCTGCACTCTGGGGTCAAGGACCCAGCTGACCAGCCTCTGGTTGTCACCCAGCTGAGCTTTGCTTGTCCTTTATTGAACTCAATGTATCAGGCACCATGTTTTTCCCAAGACCCTAACTGACTGAGCCTCCCAATGCCCTAGGAGAGATGTATTTCTTATCTTAACCCTATTTTAGAGAAGGAAACTGACAGCACAGCTGGAATCCAGCCTCTTACTCCAAAGCTTGTGCCTTAAGCCTCTAGGCTGTCC
Organism: Aselliscus stoliczkanus; assembly: GCA_033961575.1. Taxonomy (NCBI): domain Eukaryota; kingdom Metazoa; phylum Chordata; class Mammalia; order Chiroptera; family Hipposideridae; genus Aselliscus; species Aselliscus stoliczkanus. Next base: position 136,405,132 of record CM066729.1, read on the forward strand.
TGATGAGAACACATTCCAAGCCCAGTTTTCTTCTGCAGACCTCTGTTTACATGAAAAACGCAAAGGAATAGAATTCTTGTTCTCATATATAAACCTCACTGGATGAATGATAGGAGGCATCAGATGCTCGTGCAGCCCAGCCTCATTTAAGACATTAGGTACAATGGACTTCGAACGAGTGCTCCTGAGGGGCAGAGGCAGGAAAAGCTGGGCTTCAAGGTTGGTGGTACCTAGAGGGCCTTCTTGGGTGCGTCCAGTTCCAGCACGTACACGTCACCTCCAAGCTCCTGTGGGAAAGACACACCTCTTTGCATACACAGGGCCAGGTGGACAAAGCATATGCTAAGTCGGGAAGAACCAACACATGAAGTGGCCCAATGCCTTTGCCCATCTCCCTCGTAGCCAAGACTCCCCAATGTGAAATGAACTCACCTGAAATTTTAAAAAATTAAATAGAACACCAAGTTGATATTCAAGATCTTTATTGACTTAATTGTAACAGCAACCATTGGTGAGAATTCTTTTTCCTCCCCTAATTTCCAAACACCTGCTGGTTTGGAAGGGCAATTACAAAAAATAAAAGATCACGGAATTGCACAAGACCGCCTTAGGACTGCATGGTGCCCTCAGCTGTCCATCCACGTCCGTGAAATGGGCGAGAGAGGTCAGGGGACAACCACATCAAAGGAGACAAAGGGGAGATCAAGGGAAGAAATGGCAGTCCCCACTTTTCCATTCAGAATGGAGAGAAGTGGGCCACTGGTGGCACTAAGACAGGGAAGGGTATTTTTTTAATATATAAAATATTTTAGGGCCGGCCAAGTGGTACGGTGGTTAAGAGCTGGCTTGGTTCGGGTCCCACATATGAGAGCCAGTGACACTGCCCTCAAAAAAAAAATTAAAAAAAATTGTTTTTAAAGATGCTGAAAACGGACACCTGAATATGTACGTGTCCTCTGGGCTCTCCAAACCACCTTATGAAAGTTTATCCCCAGGTAGCAGGTCTCCTCCCCAAGGTGGAAGGAGGTGGGCTCCATCCTCAGGCGAAGGAAAGGCACAGGCTCGCAGTGCTCAGTGACTTGGACACAGGCGGCAGGAGCAGAACGACTGCCTGGCACCATTCACCCCTTATCTCTAGCTTTCCTCCTCCACTCTCTTGGTTTCAAGTAAAAATCACCCTTGTTCTGGGGTTGGGGTTTTTTTGCTTTTATGTTTTCTTTTTTTTTTTTAAAGAGGATTACAATGGGGCAAGAATGGATATTCTATGCTAGATTCATGGAATTCTGTAAGTTTGAAGAGTCCAGGAATTCTGGTCTTAAGTATCGGCAAGACCTCCCTTTGCAAATTTCAGTGTCGCCAACTGACTATCAAGCATTGCAGCATCTCTGCCAGCCTCCCACTCCTAGAAAGGTGGCAGAGTGAGAGTTTAAATAGCCCCGGAAATGTGTTTTGTCTAGGTAATACTTTCCACTGGGCATCCACACAGCATGGCCTGCCAGGGATGCAGGCGGAGGCTCAGCAGAGAAGCCCCGCACCATCCGAACAGAGACTTGAAAGACTTCACCTACATCTAAGCTTTGCCAAAAGGTATGGTATCAACTTTTAGGGCCAACCCAGAGAAAGAAACTTCAATTCCAGAGGGTGGCAAAGGTGACATGAATGACTGAAGAAGTGTTTATCAAACATCCTTGAGTCTTCAGTGAAAATTTCTGTGAGCTAGCCACAAGGCAACTCCAATACTAACTGGAAAATAATTACTAGGACAGGAAATGTCCCTAGGGTATAAGCATTCTACAAAATTGTGACTCATTTGCCTCAAAATTTGCTTTCATCTTTTATTAAAAAGCTGAGAGGTAAAGAACTTGGGAGGGAGGGCTGTATGTGGTAACTCCGCCCCCTTCAAAGTCCAGAAACTGCCCTCCCAAAGAAACAATGCTTCTTCAAATAATACCCCCTCCCATGTCATGGGTGGGTGATTGGCTTTCGCAGATAAATAGCTGCCCAAACGAACATAGTCTAGAAAGGTGCCAAGGGAAGTTTTGACCCAGACAAAGGAACTGGGCCTCCTCTCTAAGGGGAACACAGAGGGCGAAGGCTTGGGCTCAAGTGGCCAAGCTGCCTGATGCCTCACTGAGTTTCCAAGGTGGGGAGACTGAACAAAGACTGCTTTTCGGAGATATTGCACCAACACGATGAGCCCCTCACACCAGTGGCCTTGATTCCAAGCAGGGGCTCAGTATGTACTGGCTGACTGATGGACTCTGGGGTGAGGCCCCCTCATCTAGCAGGCTGCATTCTAGTGGAAAGGTTTGAACTGGGAGGGTAAGGTTTGAGAATCCCAGAGCTGGAAACCCAAACGGCAAAAATAAAACACCAGCTATGTCAACTCCACCTTAAAATCAGAAGGAAAAGCAAAATTCATTTGAAGGTGCTTTAAAGATGAGTTCCTCACTGCTGAAAGAAGTACCTTTTTCTTATTATTGCCTCAGCAGCAATGCTTTTTATTGAAGTCTACTCTAAAGCAAGGAGGGCTATAGATAAGAAAAGATTGGGAAGAGGCAGAGTGTAAACTCATATGAGAATTTGCATTTTTGAGATGTCTGAAATCTCTAAAAACTTGGTTGAGAAAAGTATTGAAAAGTATTGAACTGACACTCATCTAAGTTTCTCTCAAGGGTGAAGACAGGACTTGTTTTCTTTAAGAACCATCTCCATCAGGAAGCCCAGGGACTAGGTGGGCATGCAGTTAACCTGTACACTGGACTTGAAGGAACAATCAGGCACAAACATTTCTAATCCCCAGATGTTCCCTACTGGGACAATGGCTTCTTGGGTGAGATCAGACCCACATCTGTCTCAGCTGATGCGGCTGGAGAGCAGCTGCCAAGCACCGACTCTGGCTTCCAGACGCGATCGTCTATTCCACCCTGAATCGGAACCGCTGACTTTTCTTCAGCTCAGTCACCCAACATCTAACTCATGTTTACTGAATAACCCTGAAGTCAGCTTTAGTGGCTCAGCTAGGATCCAATACCCTTCCTCCATTTCTGGCTAGGGGAGATAGCAAATAAGTGGTAATGAATCTTAGAGACACCAAGCCTAAGACATGCAAAGCAGCATCTGTGGGCTGCTGGTAGTCAGGCACATGGATAGGTATTATGCTCTCCTAGGAACTGCTGTTTCTCACCACCCCTCTAAAAACCAGCAGGTAGGTAAAGAACACAGCTTCTAAAGGGCTGTTTTCAGAGCAACGTATCTCTCAGCCTATCTAGTTTACCCTCCCTCCTCGCACCCCCCAGTGGCCTGGTTTCATCCTGTCATGGGTGAGGTGGTTTTAAGCTATAATATATCCACAAATTCTTTGATACTGCTCCATTCAGCAGATGGGCTGTAATTCTCCTTGCTTCTAAAGAACAGAAGGAAGAAGTGACGGTATGTGCTTTCAAAGACTGTCATAAAAGGCACTGTAGATGCCTCCCCTACTCAACCCCCATCACTCACTCAGGAGGAGCTGGCTGCCATAGGGTGTAGACACATGTGCTGTCCTATAGAGACCCACACGGGGAGAAACTGAGGCATCCTGCCAACAACCACAGGAATAGAGCTTCGAAGTGGCTTCTCCAGCCCCAGATGGCCGCAGACTCCGCCGACATCTTGACTGTGACTTCCTGAGACCCTGGGCCAGAACCCGACGCTAAGCTGCTTCTAAATTTCTAACCCACAGAAACCACCAGATGATGTTTGCTCTTTTAAGTTTGGGGTTACTTTGTTACACAGCAATAGATAATATAGGTGGAAAGGCAAAACTCTTGGTTTGGAAGCCTAGTACTTACTCTCAGGCTCTTGACAACTATTTAAACAGGATATGAGGAAGCGGTGAACTCAACACACCACACCGTAAAGAAGGCAGAGCCAGGACAATGCATGTCTCCTGCTGGAATCTGGAGGGAGGCCACTTCCCGTTAAGATGGACTGTCCCCAGGGGTACAGAAGCACGGTTTCCTCATAAAAATAAAAGTACAAACGATCTCTTAAGATTTTAAGAACTGTCTCATTCAAATGGTACCTGATAGGTATTCCCTCCCCAAGAAATGGCCAGGATAGGTAATTCTTTTAGGTCTTCTGTGAGTTGCCTTCCAAACATCCAGAAGTAAACCACCTATTGGATTATGGCTTGCCCTGAAAATTATTCTATGAAGCATGGCACAAAGGGTGTCATCTGTTGAAATTTATTTGTTGCCTTGTGAAATTATCTTCAAAATGCCGATTTAAGATCAAGGTATCTCTAGTAGCAGTGGCCTCCAAGAAAGAACTGCATTAGGCAATGAGGAGGCTAAGGGATTGGGCAACTGTTCTGTCTGTTATACAGCTGACACTCCCAAGAATTTCTAGAAACATGTCTACTGATTAGGGGGCCACACGCAGAGATTCCCCAAGATGGCAAAAAAAGGGGAAAATGGCATCTTGATACTACTGATGCTGGCATGTTTTAAATCCATTCCCCACTGCTGGGTGAGGAACCTGAGTTTTCTGGTACAACCATCAAGATAAAGGAGGCGCTCTTCTGCTCACTGACAGACCCCCAGCTGCAGATGGAGTCAGATTCCGAACCAGGATGCTAAATCCAGGGTACAAAGAATGAAACGCTTCATTCCCAAAGAATCAAGCTCCCAGCAGACAAAAAGGTCCTGAGCAAGCTTCTTACGCAAATTACAGTGCAACTTGAGTTTTTCCACGAGAATATAACCCAAAATTTGGAGTTTAATTAAAATCAGAACAGGGATACATCAAACAAACAAAACATACTTTTCTGATCATCAATTTTTGAGACTGAAAGCATCTCCAAAACTTTGGAGGTCCAGCTTATTCCTGAGAGACATGAACCATCACAAAAAGTTTCACTCTTTGAACTATTCACATTTTGTAGCAGAAAACAGAAAGAAGTCCCTCAGACACCCTTTCTCTCTTCTGTCTAAAATGCATTCACAAACAGGGTTTTTCCGTAGTTCAAAAGAAAAACAAACAGCTTTCTTTCTTAGCCAGTTGGCCTGTTACTCGCACCCTGGGATGTGATCTCTCAGTAAGAGGTTTCAGGGCACCAAATCCAACCAGAAATTCCTAGGACCCCAGTGGCTGCTTTACTTGTCTCTATGAGGGGGCAGCGGCATTAGTTTTTCTAGGAGTGGGGCGGGGGGGGGGGTCGCTCTTCCAGGATTACTGTGCCAGTCAACAGTCAGGAGAGCAGCAGGGGAGGAGGGGGAATGACAGAGCAAAGGGGAGGGAAGAGAAGGCTGTCAGGAACAACCCACTGCAAGGCAGAATGGTCCAGTTTTACAAACCACCCAGTACAAATGCCAAATACGCACACCCAAAACTAGAGAGAGACAGAAAGAGCTCATAAGGGACCATGGGAGACAGAGGATGGCGACATGGAACAGCAGGCTCGCCTATGGGCATTTTTCTCACCTTCCTAGCACTGGAAGATGTGTGATTAAAAAGTTGCTGTTCAAAATTGTACTGAAAACATATCCAAAAATAGGTCTGTAGTCATCTTAAAAATAAAAGGTCACTCCTCAGATAAGAGGAATGACAGATATTAACAGATACCAACACTTGAGGTATCTTTGACATATATTTGAAAAATGGCCTGGCAGAGAGAAAGGAAGGAGAGTGACAGGGATGAAATGAGGGAGGAAGGGAGGGAAAGAAAGGGAAAATCAGGGCACAATGGGAAAGGCAAGAAAATGAGGAGGAACACATTTTTAAGCCCATGCTTATCTAGGTCAGCAGCTAAACAAAGCAGGCCCACAAAGGAAAAAAGTTTAGTTCTTTCTGAGAGCATTCTGAAAGTCAACTTTAAATTCAAAATATAAAAAGCTGCAATATGAGACAACAAATATTACCCTGCTGATTGGACTGAAAAACAATGATCACTGAGAATAGGTACTCAAATGGTTCAATGCTCTCCCACGGTCCTTCTTAGGTATCATCCGCAGAATACAATGATCGGGCCTCTTTCACTTGGTATGGACCTATTCTGGGGCCAGTGAAATCACCTGGATGCTTACAGTACTGGAGGACTGCAAGCAACATGATGCAAGCAAGGAGCAATGGAAAAAAAGGAGGAAAGAACAGCTGGCTTCCGATGACTCCCTTCTCATGTAGAGTTTAAACATTTCTGCACAAATCTGCTAGGTAAAGGAATGGGAAGATGAATTGTGATACCAAAGACAGAGGATGGAGGGTCGGTGGACCTCCAAACAGTGTCACAGGCTAGTGCTACCAGAGTTGTAAACACTGTGCTGTCCCCAAGGACAGACGCCTCAGGGTAAAAGGGAAAGCAGCTCTCATCTCATTTATTTCCCTCAGATGGTTTTGAAGACCCCAAACCCAGTTCCCTGAAGCACTGAACCATGAGCGGGAGACAGGGGGGAAAGACACAGGGTAAGAGCATGAACAAGGCCGAAGCCATCCAACTTCTGTGCCACTTCCCCAGGCTTTCCAGCCAGGCAGTTTTGGGATTCAATTTGGGATTAAAATATTCAATTTGGGATTAAAAAACGAAAACAAAAACATTTTTTTTTTTTTGAGGGTTGTTTCTCAATAGCAAAAGGACTACAAAACCAGAATTCAACTGTTTACCTTTGTGGGCTGCTTAGTTTTACAAAAATATGCCATGGGCCTTCAATCTAATCTGTCCAGATGGGAAGGGGAACAGGACACGGGGAGAGGAAATGGTCAGATGTAGCTCATCTTCGCATCATTTGGCACCCAGAGGAAGAGGAGGAGGTGGATGGAGGGTGATGGGGACTGCTGGTCCTGCCTCTTCTGTGCTTTCACTGTTGATCCTATTGGCCAAATCAGGTACACACAGGGAGCAGTGTTGCTGCTGTTCCGATCCGCGCAGGAGTCAGATGTCCATCTCAAACTGAGCATCATCCCCTAGTTAGAATGAAGAAGGTGAAAAGTTTAACATGAATTGGAAAAGGAAAACAGCTTTAATTGTCATTCCTTCTACACAACAGTCAAAAAAAAAAATTCATACTGTCCCAGTCTCCACTGCCTTAAAATAATTATTCTGCTTTGCTTTGGTTGGTCTTTTGACTCGGAAGGGGGAGGGGGGAAGAATGGCAGTTAAATCACCTATGGGGAAGAGCATTTGGGAAAAGCATATAAGTGAAAACTTTCCCAGTGTCCCTTTGTCCACAGGTTGACCAAACAGGAGCTTCTGGGGTGCTCCTGGCCATCTATCACGTCGGCACACTCTTCTGGAGGCTCTGAACTTTGGCCCTGCTCTGAAAGACACCCTGTCCATTAAAAACTCATTTGGAATCTGGGGAGGCCGAATGCTGGCTCACGTATGGGATCACGGAGTGCAACCTGACGTATGCTTCAGGAGCTGGCCGTTTCCACCTCTTTCCTCTGCTTCCAGAGACAGAAGAGTCCTTACTAAGTGTGTGAGTATAGGGGCTGTTCATTCAAATATTAAAGGCAGTCCTAGAAAATGGGGGGGAAAAAAACCCATATTGCTTTTCTCCACACCATACAAAGGATGGAAATACGGCTATTATATTGTTTTGTGTGTGTATGTGTGTGTATTTGCCCTAGTCTGATAAAGCCCAGGTTCACAGAATCACCTTTGGGAATTACCATTTCCTGATTTTTTCCCGTACCCACTAGATTAGACACGGTCATGATTTAGAACTTAGGATTCCAGAACATTTCAATAAACTTTGGTACGGGGGGAGGGAGGTGGGACCCTTAGAGACATATAACTAATGAATGTCAGTTATAACTGAAGCCATCAACATTTTTCAATCTCCAGCAGCAGGCTGACATTCAAATTCCCAGGGCCACCCTCTTGGTTCCCAATATCAGCATTCTCTTACCAACTGCATGCTTCCTGTCATGATTGTTCAAGTTGTTCAAATTGTTTACTTCTACTTTGGAGTCTTCAATTAAGGTGCCAGGGCTGGTGACTCCTGGGATATTGGGCAGATGGCAGGGCGGGGTCTGAGCCATGGGGGAATTGCGACGATCCAACAGAAACTTTCGATCATAAATGATTCGGGTTCCTGGAAATCATGGTTGGAAAGAGTTTAAAACACATTAAGGGGCTATCAACATATAATCCTACCCAGGAATTTATTTTAAATCCCATCTAATCCTAGCCCTTAAGGATTTTACAATTAAAGCTAAAAGGGTAAGCTCTAACCTCCCTGCCAGGGACCAGCCTCCTCCGCATGTGGAGCCTTTTCCTTCTCCTCTGCTGGGGAAATTCCCGCCCATGCTCCAAGCCTCAGCTCCAATATCATTTTCTTTATGATGCCATTTTTTTTAAAAACATTCTTTCCCCACATCTTAGTCAATACATATTAACTATTACAGGGCTCTTGTTTATTTATTTGCCTCTCTCTAAAGACTCTGAGTTCCTTATGCCAGGGCCATGACTTATTTATACCTGATCCAGGTTCTAATCATTAAGGTCCTCTAAAGTTTTCCATGAAGTTATAAACAAGTATGTGAAAAAATAGCCATTAGATAGATAGCCACCTGTAGATTAGAGGCTTTCCAAAAGTCATTGGGACTGACATTCTTTCTAGACAGAGCTGTGGTAGAAGCCCACCTCTATTTTACAAAACGACCTGCTTATCAGTAAGTGCTAGCAGAGTATTTTATGATAGTTCTGCAGAGTGCACTTGACCCGGTAAACAGTTAAGAAAACCTGCTGCTATCCATGTCATCTGTCATGGTCTTCCCAAGATACTAATGGCCACTAGTAAAACACAAAACTAAGTGACAATGTAGATGCCTGATGTTGGCTTAATGGAGTGGATGCTTGGAACTCTACTGCTGATTCTAAGTACAGCAGTCTCAGGAGAAAGGATGTGGTGACCATGTAGTGATGTCTGCTGAATGGGTGAGATGGAAAAGGGTAGTCATATGCGGGCACCTTGCTCATACCTGGATTAAATCCAGAAAGAAAAACCTGCTTTAAGGGTTTAGGCATCCAAGTTAAAGTTAACAGTATATGAAAATAAAGCTGTGGACAAAGTTACTCAGCTTAAAGAGGCAGAATGTAAATACTACTTGTACCTGCTGGTCAATGCTTTTAGATTCCCAAGTGAAAAGAAATGAAACTGTCATGTTATAATAAGGAGAGTCTGGCTTAGGTAGATTTCCTCAAACTACATGTGATAGATAGCTATACCCCAGGAAACAGAAGAACGAATACAACAGTTAACTAATCTATTTGAAACATGAGGAAGCAAGTGGAAAAAAAGCAAGGCATTTACTGCAGGAGGAATAGAAATTTTGGAGTCTTCCCCATAAAGGAAGGAAATGAACATTTAATCTAAATAAATAATATTGACATTAAGCTAAATAGTTGGGAAATGAGTTATAAACTCAATAGTTTTCTTAGGATTAATATCTGCAGTGGTACCATGGCACATGAATGCAATACTAGTAATTTCCTTTTGACTAAATGGAAAATAGTCCAAGTAGGGCCTTCCTAGGTGAGAAAATGGCCAAGGGAATATGCTACACCCTCCCCATACCCACCCCCCCACCCCTCACCCCCCTTGCTTTAACAATTAGAATTAAGTACTCAATATACTATTCTCAATAATACTACAAAATCAGTCACAGGAAAGAATGACTAAATGTCTCAGAATGGAAGAATGTTTTCAGATGGGAATCTATAAACACATTAAGGCATTTCAAAACAAAACCTTTAAGGCTTTCAAACCAATTACAAAAGATATTAACATTTTTTAATTATCTAGTTCTGTTACAACCATACTGCATATACAATCACATTTATAGTTTATAAGAAGTGAAAAATATCTGGCTCTCAGACCCTCTATAATAAACTACTAAGGAAAATGCTGTACCATATTTGGAAACTACTAAGACAGTATTTTTCCAGATGATCAGAATCATTGGGGATTCTTGTTAAAATTTGCATCCTTGAGATTAGAACCTGGAAATCCGTCTTTTTCAGAAACTATTCTTGTGTTCACTGAAATTAAGAAATTATGAAAGAACCCCACTGGGCCGGCCAAGTGGCTCAGTTGGTTAAGAGCTCGCTCAAGAGTGCAAGCTGAGCTCTGAGCAACAGCAGTTCAATGCCCAGCCCAAGCTGAGCAGCCAGCAGCTGAGCTGCCAACAGGTAGCAGGATGGCTCAGCTAAAAAAAAAACCCCAAAAAACAAACAAACAAACAAAAAAACAAAGAAAGAACCCAACTTCATTCAGCCTTCTTCCAAAACCCTAGTAACACTAAATTGAGAATAGATGAAATATCAAATAATTAGTTAAGAAGAGTGATGGAAGGGGCTCCAGAGATCACTTTTACGGATGCTGAGACCCAGAAAAGTGACTTAATAAGGTCACAGAACCAACCAGAGGTACAACTGGAACTGGCCCTCAGTCACTATAATTTCCAAGAGTGGGAGAGAGTTGTTGGAAGTGAAGAGTGGAACGGTATGTTACTTATATATGAACAGCAGATGGTATGACAAACACTTTATACAACAGAGACCACCAAACATTTTCCCTAAAGGACCCCTGTTCAAGGCAGGGTGGGGGGAAGAGGTGGAGGGGTTTTTTGATTTTTGGTCTTCTTAACTTGTTTGGCAAGGCCTGAGTACTTATGTATTTTGTAAATGACTTAATCTTTATAATTCTTATATGACACATGTACAGTTTTGAAAATTATATGAACAGGTAGGTTATATAATCTAAGAAAGTCATTCAAAAGAGGCATTCTAAACTACTGGTATGGTAATAAAAGAGGTTGCTGGTAGGTATGATAATCTCTAAAGGACAGCATGGCAGAAACCAGGTTAATAGCTCTAATTACGGTAAATGGTGCTTCTTTCACCTATGAGGCTAAATGAAATAGGCAAAGGCCAAAAACTTGACAAAGGAAGTCTTTTAGTCCTTTTAGAGTGGGCTCCAATTAGCTTCCTATTTTTACTGTTAGAAGCATGTAGGTGCAAAGGCCCACAGACCATTTGTGTGGGACCATGGCCCCAATCTTAGCAGAACAGCTTTGCATGTCTCCCTCCAACCCATAAAGAACACTTGGAAAAGTTAGAAATCATTCATTCCTGGTTTAAAAAAGACACAAGTCTTATATTCTGTTTCAAATGCAATTTTAGGAAAAGGAAACTAGAAATTCATCTTTACCTGCTTTGCTTAGTGAAATAAGAGCTATAATTACAACTCAAAAAGGCAACTGGAAATTATGTCATTTTGGATAGTAGAAAATTTAGTTCAATTTTCAAAAAGTGAACAATTTGAATTATTTATTTTGAATGAAATTTTTTCTAATACATATTTAAAATTTTTACTGCCTTAAACAGAAAACAATTCAATCCTTTCTTGATGAATCAGGGTCATTATAATGAAAATCATTTATTATACTCTGTTGTGACCTGGGAAGGCTCAGGGCCTATTCAATTGATGCTCTTTATTTTCCTTACACAAAATTGCTCCTCCCTTGTAGATTTGTTGTCTTCTCAGCTAGGCTAAGGGGTGCCTTTTCACCAAGTCTGAGTCAGCTTGGGCTGCCTTAACAAAATACTACACACTGGGTGGCTTAAACAGAAACTTATTCTCACAGTTCTTGAGCAATCCAAGAACAACATGCCAGCATGGGCTCCTTCTGGTGGGAGTTCCTCTCCTGGGCATGTAGATGGCTGCCTGCTGATTGTGTCCTCACTGGATAAGGAGGAGTCAGCTCTCCAGCATCTCATCTTATAGATGCACTAATCCCATCATGAGGGCCCCACCTTCATGACCTCATCTAAATCTAACTACCATATTTTGCTGTGTATAATGTGCACTTTTTTTTGCCCAAATTTGTGAGGGAAAAATAAGGATGTACATTATACATGGGCAGTACTAATTCTGTATGTATATAAATGTTTTTAATTCTTTTATTTAAGCTTATGAGTTAAAAGTGCAAAAATAAATGCTAAAATTCCATTATAATATAAAAAACAAGTACTTAAATATAGACAATTAAAATTTGAATTAAAAAATTAAAATGAAAGATTTCTTCCCCTGTAAAGTTGGGCCAAAACCACGAGTGCACATTATATGCAGCAAAATACGGTACTTCCCAAAGGAGCCGGCTCCAAATATCACAAGGGGGGTGGTGGTTAGGGCTTCAATATATGAATGGGGAGGGCACAATTCTGTCTATATCCATCCTTCAAGTCCATTCAAACTTGATGTCTAATCTGTTGGGTTTGGAAATCGGTGATGTGCTTATTGGAATGCTATGTAAATAAGAGCAAATAGGTTGAGAGGGGGCCTGATGGCTTTCCAATGGACAAAGGGAAGGAGTTTTAGCCAGTGGACTTTGCACACCTGTGGTGTCACCCCCACTTTTTGCTGTTTGCTGCTAAGTTTCAGAAGGATGAGGTCTCACTGTGAGAATCTCTTACTACCATTCAACTTGCAAGTCAGAACAAGATTATTCTCATTTCTGCAATACACCAAGCTTGGAACCTGGGGATGAGGTGGTGGGAAAAGAAAAGATAAAAATAAGCTTTCTATTTCTAAATTATATATTAGCAATAACATATGCATTAAAGAATTATAATTGAAATGAGTAAATAAGTAGTAGAGGTTCTGCCTAAATGTTATCAGGTAGAAGAGAAACTGAAGAACTGTGACTTTGCAGGTGATAAAATACATTTTTTACAGTTTTATTGAGATATAATTCACATATAACTTTCATTCAAAGTGTGTGATCCCATAGTTTTTAGGATATTCACAGAGTTGTGTAACCATCACCACAATCAATCTTAGACCAATATGGTCATCCTCAAAAGACGACCCCCACACACACTTAGGAGTCCCTCTCCACTTTCCTCCAACCTCTTCCAGCCCTAGGCGGCCACGAATCTGTTTTCTGTCTCTACAGACTTGCCGATAGAGACATTTCATATAAATGGAATCCTATAATATATGGTCTTTTATGACAGCCTCTTTCACTTGCATGTTTTCAAGGTTCATCCGTATTTAGCATTTATCAGTACTTCATTTCTTTTTTATTGCCAAGTAATATTGCATTGTATGCATATACTACATTTTATCAATTAATCAGTAGATAGACAAGACATCTGGGTTGTTTCCATTTTGAATAATGTTGCTATAAACATTCATGCGCAAGTTTTTGTGTACCTGTTTTAATTTCTCTTTGGTATATACCTAAGAGTAGAATTGATGGATCATATGGTAACTCTTTAAACTTTGAAGAACTACCAGATTGTTTTGCAAAGTGGTTGCACCATTTTACATTTCTACCAGCAGTGTGTGAGTTCCAATTCATAGATTGTAGCTAACGCTTGTTATCTTTTTTATTTTTAGTGGGTTGTCTCCTGGTGGTTTAATTTTAATTTGCATTTCCCTGATGACTAGTAGTGTTGAGGATCATTTCATATGCCTGTTGGCCATTCCAATATATATCTTCTTTGCAGCATGTCTATTTAGAGTCTTTGCCCATTTTTTAATGGGTGGTCTTTTTACCACAGAGCTATAAAAGTTCTTTATATGTTATGACTACAAGTCCCTTATTCATATACAATTGCAAGTATTTTCTCCTATTCTTTGGATTGCCTTTTCACTTCTGTGGCAGTATTCTCTGAAGCACACAAGTTTTTAATTTTGATGAAGTCCAATTTATGTCTTTTTCTTTTGTTTCTTGTGATTTTGGTGTCACATTTAAGAAATTGTTGCCTAACCAAGGTCATAAAAATTTGTTACTATGTTTTCTTCTAAGAGTTTTATAGTTACAGCTGTTAAATTTAGGTCTCAGCCATGGGATCCAACTTCAGTTTTTACATGTGGCTATCCAGTTGCCAGCATTGTTTGTTGAAAAGGCTATTTCCCCCCAATTGTCTTGGTTTATTTTTGGACTTCCATGATCTATACATCTGTCCTTATGGCAGTACCACATTGTCTTGATTTGTAATAACTTTTGGAATAAGAAAGTGCAAGTCTTCCAACTTTGTTTCTCCTTTTTAAGATAGTTTGGGTTATTTTAGATCTCTTAAGGTTCCGTATGAATTTTAGGGTCAGTTTGTCAACTTCTGCAAAAAAGCCAGCTGTGATTTTGATGGGGATTGTGCTAAATGTATACATAAATTTGGGGGAGTTTCCCCATCCTAACAATATTAAGTCTCCTAATCCATTAACGTGCAATGTTTTTCTATTATTTATTTAGGTCGTCTTTAGTTTCTTTCAACAATATTTTATAGTTTCCACAGTTTAAGTTTTGTGGCTTTTTTGTTGAATTTATTCCTATGTATTTTATTACTTTTATGCTATTATAAACAGAATTGTTTTCATTTTTGGATTGTCCATTCCAAGTTTTCAGAAATATAACTGGTTTTTGTATACCAATCTTGTATCCTGCAACCTTGCTAAATTCACTTATTACTACTGATAGTTTTTTATTAGATTCACAAGGTACATTTGGTTTTGAATGCAAAAAAGTAAACAACTCAGAAAAGAAAACAGCCTAAAGAACTAGGGTCTTAACTGATGTTAATTTTATCAAAGATAGTCAGGGAAAATATGAATACAAAAAGCATAGTATTTTAAGTGTTTGAATTTTAGATCACTGCAAGCTAAAAATAATTAACTGTAGCTGATATATAGCAAAGGAGGGGGGAAATCAGCCTGTTAGTGACTTAGGATTCTATGGTATAATTCAGAAACATAATGATACTCAGAAAAAACCCAAAATTATTCATTGAAAGACATTACAACTCAACTATGACTAAAATGCCAGGAAAAAAAAAACCCTTTATAGGGCCGGCGGAGTGGCGCAGTGGTTGAGCACTGGCTTGGGACGCCAGCGGCCCCGGTTCAAGTCCCACATATGAGGGCCAGTGACACAGTCCTCAAAAACAAAAACAAACAAACAAAAAAAACCAACCCTTTAAATTTCCTTGGTTTAATATTGTGTTTACTGTGAAATTATATGACTTCCAAGGCAAAAAATTTAAAAACCTAAATTACTCAAGGTCTCTTACATATGTGTATACATAGACAGCTATTTTCTGAAGCAACATCTTCTTAGTAATTCACATTTCATCCAAACTGCCTCATGCTTATGTCTGCCCAACTTAATGTCAACCAATGCATCCACAACTAACTAGAAACAAATTAACCTTAAATTCCCGAAAAAGGAAAACAAAAGACCACACAAGAACACCACAGCTTGTAAATAATACAGTGTTAAAATGGAGCATGATTTTGATCAATTGATGGGATCTTAAAAAAAAAAAATCTATTGGACCTTGACAATGGAAACTTTTTCCTTCCAGTGAATTTTCCATTTCTCTATGAAAATAATCATAACTCTTGGTTTTATATTGAAAAGTTATATAAAAAAAACACCCCACATCATAATAGATTCTACTTAGTTTTCAATGTCTACACTCAAACCATAATAAAAGTGAAGAATTATAGTTAAAGCAGAGTATGTAAATGTTACCAACCCTGGCATTGTAAAAATAATGGAAAGGTTGACCACTACCAGGGAAGTAGAGGAATGACAAGTGCATAGTATAATCTTATATAGCAGAGAGCTAAAGATGACAGATTGAGACACAGGGGTTTAACTATATTATTTGGGTTTTAAAGGTAACTACCCAGAAGAATAAAAATGATAACAAAATTTACAGAAATTAGTAAATTGAGAGGGGAGGGGAAGTGAGAGATACAGAGTAATGAAAGTGTCCTAGGCCGGCCAAGTGGTGCATTGGTGAGGAGCTGGTTTTGGGATGTAGGCGGCCCCGGTTCGGATCCCACATGAGGGCCAGTGACAATGCCCTCTATAGCTAACAACAGCTCCACCTGGAGCTGGGCTGTGTGAGCCCCGGCGATGGTGTAGGCTGCAGCCCCTACTGCAGTGGGCTGCCATGGGCTGCAGTGAGTGGCTGGTGGCCAGCGTGAGCGGCTGGCAGCCAGCGTGAGCTGCCAACAGCCACGGTGAGCGAACATCCAGAGGCCAGCAACCGATCTGCCTCATTCGGGAAGAGCGCAATGACGATACCAACATGGGCCAGTGAAGCATCGTCCTCCTCAACTAGACTGAAGAACAAGAAGACAGCAACTTGTCTGTTCCCCTCCCCCAATTCCCCAATAAACTCTTAAAAAAAAAAAAGAAAGTGTCCTAGACTTCTCAACTTTCATAATAAGGAGTCAATAGTATTATCTAATGTTAAGAAATCAAGAAACGATGGTATACATATATTACAGCCAACAGTAACACCAATAAAAGCACTATACACAGAAACTACTAAAAGCAGTTGTCTCTTGGCATTTTACGTGTTTCTGTTCAATTTTTCTTTTTCTATTTTGTTTTAAAAACATGCATGTATTACTTTAGTCTTCATGTTTGGATTTCAGAACAAATAGGAACTTCAAGATCTAGGGTTACCATTAGATATTTATACATTTTCTTCATCCCCTGGTGACCAGTCGGTAGGATACATCTAATTCCTTGACCTAGCACTTTCTTGATGCTCACATGGCTAGTAAATATGAGACTAAAACCAAGTCCCTTTGATGGAGAATAGAGAGGAGGAAAAAAGCTTCTACCTTTTTATCTAAAAACTAGTGATTTTCAAATGTCAGGGAACAAGGCCAATGAATGAGTCCCAAAAGTATGCTTGCCAAGATAGTACAGAAACAAGGTCATTCTAGCCTCAGGTCCTCTTTCAAGGCCAAGTAGCTTAGTTTAAATTATAATTAATCCATTCATTAAGCTATATACACTTAAGAAATTTATAACTTGAAATAAAACCACCTAGAGCAAGTCCACTGTAACATGGTTAACTGACAGGGCAGTAGTTACTCCACTTACACAGGGTTTCTGTCATAAAATTCTATTTAACTAAGGCTGCTTCCAGAATTAGAATAAAGCCCCACTCATGCAAATCGATAACAGAACGAACATTAAGTAATGTGCCCAAATTGCACCGCTCGAACAAGATGGTGACAAAATCCTTCAAGAAGGCTGAGATGGACCTACATCCTCACACACCGTTTCACAGGAAGGGAGGTGAGGAGTCAAACAGGGCTTCCCTCAGGGGACTTTCTCCATGGAAGAGGAAAATCTTTCTCAGAAAACCCTTAGCTAATTTCCCTCTACATCTCATTTGGCCAGAACTGGGTCAGATGCCCATCAGAATGGACACTGGAGAAGCCACAGAGTGGTCACAGTGTATATCCTGGGGCTTGGCACACTGCCACTTAAAAAAAATGAGGAAGACTAGGGTAGCATAGAAGAGGGAATGGCTATTGGGCTGGAAACCAATGGTGTCAGCCATATCTGTGTTTAATATTTACCTAAATTTAATAACTATTAATTTAACCAAAATGTTAATTTAACTATTAATTTAACCAATAAGTTAAAAAATTAAATTAGGAGGCTGAGAAGTGTGTGTGTGTGTGTGTGTGTGTGTGTGTATACACATATATGAAAAAGGGTGTATACAGCAACTAAGTCCTCGTTTTCCATAGGAGGAAACAATTATTAATCTTCGTTTAAAACTGAGAAATAGCATTAAATCACGCTACTTAGAAATCATGAGCTAAATAATAGAAGAAAAAGCTAAGAGTTTAAGGTGGTTTCTATGGGGAGTGGAAATGCAGATCAGAAGGAATGGGGAATGAGAATGTTGCTCTTTCTTATTAGCCTACTAATACTATCACTTTCAAACCTTACTTTCATAGGTATAAAAAAATGTATATAAAAGAAAAATAAAAGGGTGATTGCATGAATCTTGAAGACACTATGCTAAGCCAAACAAGTCAATCACAAAAGGACAAATACTGAATATTCCACTTACATGAGGTATCTAGAGTAGTCAAATTCATAGAGACTGATAGTAGAGTGGTGTTGCCAGGGGCTGGGAGTGGGTGGGTAATAGGGAGTTACTGCTTAATGAATAGGAAATTTCAGTTTGGGAAGATGAAAAAAGTCCTTGATATGGGTGGTGGTTGCAAAACAATGTGAATATATTTAATGTCATGGAACTGTACACTTAAAAATGGTTAAAATGGTAAATTTTGTTATGCATATTTTACCACAATAAAAAATATACTTGATTTCAGACTTCAAGCCTCCAGAAATGTAAGAGAATAAATTTCCATTGTTTAAAGCCCTCCCACTCCCAATTTTAAAAAAAGATCAAGAGTGTTAAAAAAAAAAAAAAAAACCAAACCCAAAACAAAACCCATTATAAGGAAGTGAAAAAAAAAAATACTCCAAAGTATTTGTAACTATAAATATTCATGCATAACAACAGACTGACACTGTTAAGGCAGCTGGGACCATGAGGAAGGAAGGTAGCCTTCACACCCAGAAATTGAATTTAAAAAGAAATAAAGCACTTGGCAAGTAACTTCAGTGTTCCATTAGGGATTGTTGTCAATTCTCCATCGATGCCTCATATAAGGGCCACCAAGAGATCAGAAATAGATTCAAGATGAACAAGCAGCAAAACGCTTCTAATGCACTCAGAAGTTGGCCTCTAGGGCCGGTCGAGTGGCTCAGTTGGTTAAGGCTCACTCAAGAGTGCGAGCTGAGCTCTGAGCAACAGCAGTTTGATGCCCAGCCCGAGCTGAGCTGCTGCTGAGCTGCCAACAGGTGGCAGGATGGCTCAGCTAAAAAAAAAAAAAAGTCTTGGGCCGGCCGATTGGCACGGTGGTTGAGCGCTGGTTTGGGAGGCCAGTGGCCCCGGTTCGGGTGCCACATGTGAGGGCCAGTGACACTGCCCTCAAAAAAACAAACAAAAACAAACAAAAAAGTCAGCCTCTTTCCTTCCCGCACCCCCAATAAGGGAAAATAAGAAGTGAAAATACAGGAGGAAGAACCCTTGCCTGGAGTTAACCTATGTAATCTACCCACTTGTGGTTTTGAAAATAAATGATCGCCCAAAATAAGAACTTCATACCTGCTTTTAAGAACCTATCTTTTAACCCTAATTGCATCAACTCATTACTACCTAGTATGGTTATCTGTCTGAATCTGCACACATTTCTTTCTTGATATTTCTTGAGAAAGAGAAGTCATCCCATTTCATTTACAACCCAGTGCAGTCAAGCTCCTGCCCCATAATGCCCCAGACTGCTATGGCAGAGACAGCCTCCTACCATTTTATGGGTTTTGTCAGTTTCATCTGAACTAAAATTCTCTGAAATGCTATATTTCCCATTGAATCCACCATGAAACTCTTCCCTCTTCGTTTTTCATTTTTCTCTTTTCTTTTTGGTAACACACTATTGCATCTCTCTAAACTGCACATACAATGAACGGCTTTTGCCAGTGATATCTTCATTATTTTTTTGTTGATATTGTTGAGGGCAGTGTCACTGGCCCTCCTATGTGGGACCCAAATCAGGGCCGCTGGCTTCCCAAGCCAGCGCTTAACCAATGCGCCACTCGGCCGGTCCTGCCAGTGATACCTTCAGACTGTTACCTTTCTAATTATTTATTTCTTACTATTCTACATATTCTCTCATATCCTCTCACTACATTGGGTGCACAAACACACACACACACAAAAGTGAAAATACAGTAGGACTTATAAAAACCACCTAACTCAGTATATCCTCCAGGGAGGTTGGTGGTCAAGTCATGTTCAGTGTGTGCAATCAGCAAATCCCTAAAGTGCTAATCAAACCAAGACAGCGATAATTTTCACATCAACAAAAGGCACACCTGGAGCCTCAGGATCTAATAACTTAATCTAAATTATTATGGCAAAAGAAAGACATCTGAGGTTTGTGTACAGCCAATCCTATTGTCCTTTAACTAACTCCAAGTTTCAGTAACCGAGACCAAAGATTTCTAAGATATTAAGGTCAAATGATGGCCCCCTGCCCAATCCCTGAGGACACTGCCATAATAGAACACACACCTGAGCAGAAGGGGACATTGATAACAATTATGTCCTATTCAGAAGGTCTAGTGTTAGAAGAGGACCATCTGCATGTAGGAAGCCTGTTGTTTTACAGATGAAGACACTAATATCCAGAAAAGTTAAGGGTTTTTGTTTGTTTGTTTGTTTTTGGCGAAAGATTACATAATGACACAGCAGTCAAGAGATCAACACAAATAAGGTCCTCTAAGCAAATCTGCTTGAGTGCTGCAAAATGGGTTCAAACAAATTATATTTTAAGCTAGTACCCAGTCCAAAATGGTATATGAACCACCAGCTACTCTTAAATAAATGCCAACTGGTGTTAAATCTGTCTAGCTTTGGCCATCAGATAATTGGGGTCAAAATAAAGTATATCAAATATGTCCACTTCTGGGCTGGCCGACTGGCTCAGTTGGTTAAGAGCTCGCTCAAGAGTGCGAGCTGAGCTCTGAGCAACAGCAGTTCGATGTCCAACCCGAGCTGAGCTGCCAACAGGTGGCAGGATGGCTCAGCTAAAAAAAAGACAAAAACTCAAATATGTCCACTTCTGTTTGGGCCTGAATGTTCACCTTGAAATAAATTTTCTCCACAAGGAAAGCCAGACCCTAATTCCCGGAAATGCAGGTTGGATCTGCCACGATGCTGACTGCAACCTGGATTCATTCTTTGGATTAAATTTTGCAGATGTTACTGCTCAGCTGTCTGTAGTGCTAGTAATTACAGTAAGATTGGGCTGGCCGAGTGGCGCATTGGTTAAGAGCTGGCTTCCGACGCCCGCGGCCCCGGTTCGGATCCCACATATGAGGGCCAGTGACACTGCCCTCTACAGCTAGGATGCTGAACAACAGCTCCACCTGGAGCTGGGCTGCTGTGAGTCCCCAGGAGGGCACAGCTGCAGCACCGGCTGCAGTGGGCTGCCATAGGCTACAGTGAGTGGCCGGCAGCCGGTGTGAGCTGCCAAGAGCCGCTGTGGGGTGACCGTCCAGAGGCCAGCGACCACTCTGCCTCACCAGAGAAGAGCACAATAATGATACCAACATGGGCCAGTGAAGCAATGTCCTCCACAACTAGACTGAAGAACAAAAGGAAGGCAACTTGTCTGTTCCCCTC
Organism: Aselliscus stoliczkanus; assembly: GCA_033961575.1. Taxonomy (NCBI): domain Eukaryota; kingdom Metazoa; phylum Chordata; class Mammalia; order Chiroptera; family Hipposideridae; genus Aselliscus; species Aselliscus stoliczkanus. Next base: position 136,426,202 of record CM066729.1, read on the forward strand.
CCCCAACTCCCCAATAAAATCTAAAAAAAAAAAAAAAAAAATTAGTGAAAGATCACTGCTATTGGTATGGAGAAAGCACTCAGATTCAAACCTGACTTTCATTCCAAGTATTTGCTTTCCTCCCAAGTTCACTAAAAATGAAATAATGCATATCTACCAACACCTTCCACTCTTATTTCCAGTAATTCTATCAACAAACTTTGTAAGAGGCAAAAGCCTACTAGAGCTCACTGGTCTAGGTCGCTGTTTTTACATGCTGCCTATTTGTAATAGTTCTAGGAACTTATCAGACCAGAGGGTGGTTTCATTTCAATGTAAAAGCAACCCAACTCTTACATAAGAGTTTCTGGTGATGAGATGAGCTCCTCTCTCTGACACCCACATGATTAATTATGACATCTTAAAATGAAGAATTATGAGCCTCTCGCACTTGCTGATAAGTACCTCTTGGAACCTACAGAGCAGTGATCTATCTTCACTAGTAAACAGTCAGCACTCCTGCTATAAACAACAGGTCAAGTCTAAAAAAATTAACATTAAATGAAGTATTATATAACCTTGACACTAAAACCAGACAAAGACATCACAAAAATACAGACTAATATCCCTCATGAATAAATATGCAAAAATGCTCAACCAAAGATTAGCAAACTGAATTCAGCAACATACAGAAAAGAATTATACATAATAACCAAGTGGGATTTGTCCTAGTAATGCGAGGATGGTTCAACATCCAAAAAATCAATTACTGTAATACTGTCCTATCAACAGAACGAAAAACAAAAACCACATAATCATCAAGAGATGCAAAAAAAAAAAAAAAAGAAAAAAAAGAAAAGGAATTTGACAAGACCCAACGCCTTTTCATGATAAAAACACTCAAGAGACTAGGGATAGAAGAGAACTTCCTCAACCTGATAAAGGGCATCTATGAAAAACCCACAGCCAAGGTCTTACTTAATGATGAAACACTGGATGTTTATCCCGATATTGAGAACAAGTCAAGGGTGGTGTTCTCACTGGCTTGCCACCTCTGTTCAACGCTGTACTAAATGTTCTAGCCAGGGAAATTAGGCAACAAAAAGAACTAAAAGGCACCCAGGTTAAAAAGGAAGATGTAAAACTGTCTGCTCATAGATGATTTGAACCTTGTATACAGAAAATTCCAAGGAATCTACAAGAATTGAACTGTATTTTCCAGTTAACTTATCCTTCCTTGTTAAGGTTAAAACTACTCAATAAAATGAAGTTTCTATTTCTTAGGGCATTTGTCCTAGAGATCTGAAAGATAATTTATTTAGATGTAAACACTCATGGATTTCTGAGTTTTTGGCTTCATGCTGTGGCCTGAGAACTAGGTAAAGGAGGCGTTTAAAACTAGCCACTTTTCGGATGGATAGCTGCTGGGTGGTAAGGAGCACACAGGTTTTAGAACTGATTTTTTTTTTTTTTTGAGGACAGAGTCGCTAGCCTTCTCATGTGGGACCCGAACCAGGGTTGCTGGCTTCTGAAGCCAGCGCTTAACCACCACGCCACTCGGCCGGCCCAGGAGCACACAGGTTTTAAAGGGCTTTCACAAACCTAAGTTCTGTGATGAACAAATTTGAAAATGGTAGTCTAGGCCTTACCTATTCAATAAGTTGAATGACTGCTTCAATAAGTTGAATGACTGCAAGTCTCAACTGACTTTTGTCCTATTATAAATGGAGCAGCAAAAATCTTTTGAACATTAATTTGTTCATCTAGAGTCAAGAAAATGTTCTGTTATTCACCAACAAACTATTCTGGCTCAGGCTCATTCTCTCCAGCCTGAACTAGCTTCCCCCACATTAACTTTTTACCCGTCTGATCTGCAAACCTTTACACGTGCAAGTAATCAAACCGACAGTGTCTGCAAACCATGCAAAACCCCTCTTATAAAATTGTATCTAAGACCCCAGTCCTCAAAAAGTCTTTGCTGAATAACCCTGGGAGTACCGGTTTACAGATTTGTCACTTTTCATCCTTCCTATTTTATACAATGGGCCTCAGGGGAGCCAAAGGGAGTTGTGCACAGGCCTCTCCTGCATGTGCTGCACTATCAACTTGTAAGAGAGCGCTGTCTGACCTCGTCAGACTGTACCTGATTTAGGGCTGGCAGAGGTGCTCCCTTCTACATAGAGCGCTGCCAGACGCCTTGAGGATGAGGACTGCTGCCTTTCCCAGACTCCGAATTCAGTTTCTTATCAGCAAAAATCCATCCAATATAAAAACCGAAGTACATCTTCTTTAATAAATACGTTGGCAGCTAGCTGATGAGTATGAGACTAAACCTGAATCTCTCAATGGAATGACAACACATGTTAATTTATGTTACTTAGGTAAATGCCATCTTCTTCTAACACATGGCAAAACGAACACCTTTCATTATGTTTTTCATGCACTTCTCGCATATAAAAATGAAGTCTTTTGCTTAACAACTGAAGCTAGAGAGCCAAATAGTACATCTGTTGGTTCAGAAGTTTTTGGCCTAGAATAAACTCAGCCCAAGGTCACCAAACTAGAAATTTTATGACAGTCAGAAACTGGCCTTCTTTCTCCATATCTACACACAGAGCTCTATTCACTTCTCCCAAGAAAGAAACCAGATTAAAACTCAGGGAACCCTCCCTCAAAAATACTCTTATGTTATTAATAACCCAAGCAGATTCTTTTCCCTTCTTCCTGCATTCTCCTTTATTTCCAGACCCTTCCAATGGCCTTCAGATAATTCTGCCCCACCGAACCAATCACAGCAACTCTCCAGCTGGCAAGGAGGCAGAGCAAAGGCATGAACAAGATGTCAGATCATCGTAGTTAGTTCCCCTCTGGTGCTCTTGTTATGGCAACAGCATACTTTTCCACAGCTGATGAGGCTGTTATGCAGGAAAAGAAAGGCTAAACAAGGTCTCTATGTTTCTGCTCATTCCCCAGAGCACAACCCTCCCAGAAGGAGACAACAGAAAGAATCACATTAGCTAGCATTCCAGAGGTAGAAACATCTCTGTAAATGTCTAAAAACCTCCTTTCCCAATAAAATAAGCATCTTAAGATAGTGGAGGAGAAAACTGGAATAGGGATAGGACACCAAATCTGAGGTTATTCCCTGCAGTTAATTAGCAGTATAATACTAACAAGTTAATTTTTCTGAGCCTCAGTTTCTCTCAGCTAACCAAAAAAGTGAAGCCAACTATAGTAATTTTACCTTCCACTGAGACTAGAAGTAGCTTCTCAAAGGAAGAATCAAAATAAAATCCAAGGGCATTTTTTTTTTGCCTTGAATTTATTCAACAAAAATTTTTCTCTTCCCTAATAATGAGAAAAGTGGTAAGAGAAATCCAAGAGGTTACAGCAAGTGTTTTCACCCCCCCTCTCATTTTAAGAAAACTTTTCAAAGGTAGACTGTATCCTCTGACCCCCAATAAATAAAAGAGTCAAGTGGGGGCAGGGGAAGGTCTTAAGTTCACTATGTTGTGAATGTCCCTGCCCAGTCTGATCATTTAGGGCATTCGGCACATCCACTGTTATTCTGGAATGCTCTGACATGTGTATGACGCTCCAGAAATTTGAGACAGGAAATGCTAATCCCTTTCCTTCCCAGTACATAGATTTCCAATACAAGCCTACTGACTCTCATTTTATGAATGTTTACAAGTCTGGAATATGTAAGTTAGCACTTGACTCTATACAAGTTTTTTGTTCTAGAATTACAAATCCTATCCATCCCCAACACCCATCAAGATTTTAAGACCATTAGAGCCGGCCGAGTGGCGCGGTGGTTAAGTCTGGCTTGGGAAGCCAGCGGCCCCGGTTCGGTCCCACATATGAGGGCCAGTGACACTGCCTTCAAAAAAAAAAAAAAAAAAAAAAAGATTTTAAGACCATTCAGAGGAAAGACTTCATTTCCTATTTTTGTCTGTGGTCTCATTTTGTGAAAAACACCATACTGGGCCCACAAAGCTCACTCAAGATACCTAACCACATTAATTCAGGTACCTGGAGGAGACCAGATTAACAACAAACTATCTTACCCTGGTTCCAGAAAAATTACATGGGGGTGACAAAGGAATGTAACAAGAGACATGAACCTAAAGCAGGAGGGCAGAAATTTTCCAAAGGGGGAAAAATCAATAAGTATGGAACTTCTAAACACCAGGGTTAATTGCTATAAAATACTGATCAAATCTAATCACAATAGTGCTAGCTCCTCTAAACACAATATGTAAATAAGTCTTCCTGTTAAAAATTCAAAGATCACAATGTGCTCTACCAATACAGGCTTAATGTAATAGATGAGCTAAGATGACAGGTATTTAAATCTGAAACAAAAAACTGTGTGTGTGAAAACTATCTGGAGACAGGTTTAGTGATATTTGAGAATGCAGTGGTAAGTGTGTGTGTTGGGAGGAAGGGTAAATGAATCAGTATTTCTGGCAGAATCTTTCCAAGCATTTTAGGAACTAATGAGACAAGCTTCTACCCATAAAGCAGTGCTTGAAGACTGTACCCTCATTTTAAAAGCATGATAGCTTAGCTGTTTGAAATATGCCCCCAAAAAGTGCTTCTCTGTGGCTCTTCCCTCAGGGGAATCATGATTAAGATATAGCTAAAAGTTTAGTTACTTCCCCAAATAAATAATAAAGTTGAGTTCAGTTGTTACTATGATATATGTTCTGAACTGCTGGAAGCACAGGCATTTACGGACTAATCCCACAAAGAATTCTGGAAGTTATCAAGTCCTTTCCATCCCCTCGGAAAACAATATCCGTTTCTTAAAAGCCCTCAGTTCAACATGACTCTGTCTGAAGCCGATTCTGGTTTGCCAAAATCTTTCATGATTAAGCAGCAAGGTCTCAGCATGTTCAGGGGCTGGCCTTGAACAGATCAGGTCAGAAGGGAGGTTTCTCCGGGGAGGTCAGCCACCTCACTAAAAAACTGCACAGTTCCGATGGCTAAGCGCTGGATTCGGAAGCCAGCGACCCCGGGTCAGGTCCCACATATGAGGGCCAGTGACACTGTTCTCAAACAAACAAACAACAAAAAACTGCAGAGTTCTACAAAGTTAAATAAACCTTCCTTAAACGCAGCTCTCCACACATCTTAGGAACTCCTCCTGCCAGGGTCGCTTTAGTGTCTTCCAAGCCAGTCACCCGTGCCCTAGAGTGGCCTGGCTGGTTTCCTCTGTGGAACTCTCCCCTAGATTTTTATCCCTTGTTGTCAAGGAGGTCTCCTTACTCTCGGGTCGCTTGTTATTGTGCAGCTGATTCAGGGATCGCCCTGCCTAAGCGCAAGGGACTGGTGGCAGGACAGCGGGCGGGCCCAGCCCACGGGGACGCAGCTGGTCACCTCGCAGGCTGCAGCGGCTGCCAGCACGGGCTCAGCCCGCGAACGACGGGCCACCGCATCACTAAGACGGCGAAGTTCCCGAGTTAAACACGCAGCACCGTTCCCTTCAATACCGGCCCTCAAGCTCGCTCTCCAGACTCGCCTGCCTTTGGAGAAGAGCCCAGTCCGGGGAAACACGACCTTTGCGCTCCCTTCTCCCGCGACCAGTGCCACGGCTTCCCCTCTCCTCCAGGGCTCTTTCCTGTAAACAGCTCCTGCTCGCTCCGTGGAAACGCGCTGTCTAGGACCCTCGCTCTGCACTGCGCCTTCCTGAGGCTCACACCAGCCCGCCGAGCAGGGCGCCCTCCAGTCTCCCTGCACACACGCCGCTGCCGACGCGCGGCCTCCCCCCCACGCCCTGCGCTTGGCTCGGACTCGGGCCTGGCTCGCTCCCTCGCTCCCCCGGCCCGCCCGGCGAGGCGCCCCGACCCCGCGTCCCGGCCTCCTCCCAGCGCGCTCAGCGCAGCACAGCCAGGCATCGCACGGTCCCGGGAGCGAAGTCTGCTTCCCAACTCCCAGGACCACGAAGGCCCGGGACGCAGCTCCCCAAATCAAGCCTTAAAATAGGTACCGATGCACAGCGCGCAAGAAGCAGAGGGACTCAAGGCGGCGGGCTCAAGGGCAAGGGCAGCCGGCTTTGCGCTGGAGGAGGCCCGCGGGACGAAACGAGGCCGAGTGCGTGAACCTGCCACGGAGAGGGAACAGGGCTTTTTTTTTTTCCGCGACCAGAGAACCACGTTTCCCGAGTGGGCGCGCGCGGAATGGTGCGCGGGCAGCAGAGAAGGCGAAGCTCAGACTCCCGACGGCGGTCCCACGGGGACCGTGCGCAGGGAGCAGGCTGCAGGCTCCGGGGACGCGGGCGCTCACCTCCCGGCGTGGTGGAGAATAGCGTCCCCCCGGGGGTGGTGCAGTAGTCGTGAGGTAGCTGCGCGGCGTCGCTGATGGGGACGGTGCGCGTGGGGATGGCGCGGCTCTGGCTGGGCTGGTGGCCGCTGCCGGCGGACGAGGACATGGCTCTGGGCGCGGGCTCCCTGGCTTTGTCCACGCGGGCGGGCGGGCGGGCGGGCGGCGGCGGGGCGGCAGCAGCTGGGGGCTCCGGCTGCTCCGGCACCAAAGGCGGGCGGAAGGGAGGACGGGCCCGGGCGCGCTCCACTCGCTCCTCGCTCGCTTCCTCTCACTCCCTGGTCCCGCTCCGCTCCCGCCGCCGCCCTCTCAGCCGCCGCCGCCGCCGCCGCCCGATCCTCCGGCCTCCGCCCGCAGCCTCAGCAGCAGCAGCAGCGGCAGCAGCGGCGACGACGACGACCGGAAGCGGGCGAAGGCGGGAGCCAGAGGGAGTTCGGAAGAAGCTGGTCGGCCGGAAGTGACGTTGCGTGGGGCGGGGCCCGAGGCGGCGAGGGGTGTGGCCGCGGGCGGGGCGGGACTTAATTCCCCCGGGCCGGACGCTTCTGGGAAGCGATTTGTGTGAAGTGGCTGTGAACCCCGTGAAGGCAGGCGCTGAGAACCTTGAGTTTTTTCGCTTGTCATTGTCAGTCAACACTACTTTACAACACTACACTACTGACTTTTGCTTCCCATTCATCTAAATAAAAGCGAAGTTGTACTTTTTTTTTTTTTTAAAGATGTTGCAGTTCTAACCCAAGGAAGGACCTATGAGCATGACTTTATTTATTTTATTTTATTTTTTTGAGGGCAATGTCACTGGCCCTTACATGTGGGACCCGAACCGGGGCCGCTGGCCTCCCAAGCCAGCGCCCAACCACCGCGCCACTCGGCCGGCCCCGAAGTTTTACTTTTAATTGCTCAATATTAAATTTAGGCAATGCATACATGATGTATTAAAAAACAAATCAGAACAGAAAGATTTATGGTGCCACCGTCCGGTTTCCCAATTCCTCTTTCCAGGGGGAACCACTGGTACCAGTTTATTGTGTATCCTTCTAGAGACACTCCTTATCTACACACATAATGCAATATGAGAACATCAAGAAAAGGAAGAGATTAATAGCTAGCTACTCACGTCACAAAGAAGGGGATTGACTTAGAGATAAAGGAACTGAATGAAGCACAGGGGGAGGTTACGACCACGAGGTACCTGAAAAAAATCCAGATCTGGAACCCTATTCTTTTCTCTAGGGGTTCTCAAGCTTTTGGTCTCAAAGTTTACATTCTTAAAAAGAGCTTTCGTTTGTGTGGATTATATCTATTGATAATTACTGTATTACAGGTTAACCATGCTTTTATTTTTTAATTTATATTTTCCAAAAAAAACTAGTGAGAAAGTGGCATTGTTTTACGTTTTTGCAAACATTTTCTTCTTTTTATATGACCTTTTATTTTCATCATTATCAACTACTATTTGATGCTGAACTGCTGTGCAGTGAGCAAGCAGTATAAATAAGAAGCCAGGAGTATGGGAATCGTTGATTCACATCGTACGCCACGTATGTTACCATGCAAAAATACAGGGACAGAGTATCGGTGTTGTCATGACAGCCTTTGTGGATTTAAAGCAGTATTAAATCACAAGTCCGTCAGGAAACAGGTCGTCTGCTTGCCTTTACACCATGCTCATAAGCCCTGTATTCATAGAGTTAAGTGTGTGCTTAGAAGTTATAAGGAGACAGTCTAGTAGTATATTTGGGATAGAAAATAATGTGAAGTGCATGCCAGGCTTTAGCTCAGCCATTTGAGCAAGTGACTTAACCTCTCTGAGCCTCAGTTTCTGTTTCTATGAAGTGGAACGGTAGTACCTACCTTCAGATTGTTGTGAGGATTAAATGAGAAAATGAATGGAATGCACTTGAGCACAAAGCATAGTACACGACAAAGGCTCAGTAAATACTAGCTATAACAATATAACCAACTACCCCTAGAAAGAGTTTAAACCATTCTTATTTGACTTCTCGCTCCTAATCAAGGTCCAACAAGTCCAATTGTGAGTATCAGAAAAGAAAATGTTCCCGATCACAGATTTATTAAACTTGTATTCACCTGGATGTTGTAAAAAAAAAAAAAAGACTTATTTAAGAGATATAGGGATATTTGGCTTCTAGTTTGTGGGAGAGCTTTTCCTTCTCCCCCTCTTCCCCTGCCCCACATCAGCCCAACAGTCAGTCCCCAGATCCAGAGATGGAGAGCCTGGGGCAAGGTTAGAGTAACACATTACAACTCTGTCCTGCTCAATAGGTAACTCTTATAGCAATCCTTAAAGGAAGAAGGTACAGGTCTCCTCAGATTTCTGTGACAAGGTCCATAGCTGCAAAATAGTCCATGGAATAAGTAAATAGAGCCCATACCTGTATGACAGGTCGCAATGCTTTCAATCTGATACCTGACACATTTTGGTGTGTAAATACCACGACAGTGAAAAGACATGCCATTTTACACTAATGTACCTCTCTCACTAACCCTTAGGCAGTAAGATATGGCATGGCTTTAAAACTCAATAGCATCGTCGCGGTGCAATTGGTTAGCATATTTGGCTATTACCTGAAAAGTTTGTTGTTTGAGCCTACCCAGGAATGGTTCTTGTCTCCAGCCAATTCGTTGGTGATGAAAATATTCTAGCATTAGATAGTGGTGATGGCTGCACAACACTGTGAATGTACTAAATGCCACTGAATTGTACGTTAAAATGGTGAATTTTATGTTATATGTATTTTACTACAGTAAAAACAAAACCCCAATAAATGCAGTGGAAGATGCATTCTCCCAAACCTGCACTGAAATTGTTTTTCTTCCTGACATGTATACACCTATATCAGACATGTATATACCCTGATATCTGAACGCCTATATGTACATCTGCTTTAAAAAAGATCTCTGATCTGGGTGTTCCACTCTGTAGCATTTTGGCATCACCCAGGAATATGTGACTCATCCACACCCCTGTTTTGGATTGGATTAAATATTGTATTAGCTGCACAAGCACATAAACTCCCTTGGCAAGACTCTTTGGCCCTAGCATATATTTGCCTAGTATAGAAAATTTCTCCCATGCAGAGGGCAGGCTGGGAATGGGGTGTATGTCTGCTCTCTCCAAGGCACTGTATGGATTTCTTTTTTTTTTTAATTTTTTTAAATTTTAATTTTTTTATTATTGGTTTCAGAAGTATGAAACAATACAATAGTTATCCTTCACCCCTTACAAAGTAACAATCCCCTTCCCCCATCCATTGCCTCCCCACCCCTGAAATCATACAAATCTATACAATTCCATTGACTCCATTCCCACACTATACTCCATATCCCATGACTATATATGTATTAAATTATAGTTGACATATAATATTATTCAGCGGCAGTTTCAGATATACAGTACAGAGGTCAGGCCTCTACACCGTCCATTAAGTGGTCTCCCTAACAAGACATGAGTCCATCTGGTCACCTAAAAAATATTTACAACATTATTGATTATATTCCCCAAACTGTTTCATCTATCTCTGTGGCAATATTGTAGTTACCAGTTTATGTTGCCTCATTCCCTTCTCCTTCTCCCTCATCCCCACCACCCTCCCATCTAGCAATCATCAGTATTTGTATCTCTGTATCTCTGAGACTATTTCTGTTTACATTGCTTGTTTATTCAGCTATTTAGATTCCACATATAAGTGAGATCATATGGTATTTATCTTTCTCTGACTGACTTATTTCACTTAGCATAATGTTCTCTAGGTCCATCCATATCATTGTAAATGGTATGATTTCTTTCTTCTTTATAGCTGTGTAATACTCCATTGTGTAAATGTACCACAGTTTCTTAATCCAGTCATCTACCGATGGGCATTTCGTTTCTTTCCAAGTCTTGGCTATTGTAAATAGCGCTGCAATGAACATAGGGGTGCATATATTTTTTCGAATTAGTGTCTTGGGTTTTTCAGGATAAATACGTAGGAGTGGAATTGCTGGGTCATAAGGTAGTTCCATTTTCAGTTTTTTGAGATACCTCCATACTGACTTCCATAGTGGCTGCACCAATCTGCAATCCCACCAACAGTGCAGCAGGGTCCCCTTTTCCCCACAGCCCTGCCAGCACTTGTTTGTTGATTTATTGATGATAGCCATTCTGACCAGGGTAAGGTGATATCTCACTGTGGTTTTTTTTGCATTTCCCTAATGATCAGCGAGGTTGAACATTTTTTCATATGCCTGTTGGCCATCTGTATGTCCTCTTTAGAGAAATGTCTCTTCATATCCTTTGTGTATGGCTTTCTTAATAAATGGGAAACAGAAAGGGTCAGCTGAGACTCTCCTCTTAGCCAGCGCAACTTCTTAGCACAGGACTCAGGACTCTGTTCTTCTGGACAAAGCCAACATTGTTCTTTTATAAAGCAAAGATCATGAAAGATGGCAGGTTTTTAAGACCTACATGAGCACAGAGTACAAAAGAGATGGGGAATTGGGAAAGACTCACAAAAGAGACAAGGTCTGCTGTGAAGTTCTTGAGGCAGAAGGTGGTGTGAATACCTCCCAAGGAAAGGCTTCAACAAAGCTGAGGAAGCTTCATACTGGCCAAGGCTGGCCTTGGGGAGCAAGGAAGGATGACCTTGTACTCCACCATGCAAGAAAAGGCTCCCACAGGAGGAAAAGGCAAGTTTTTTTTTCTCACTCCAGCCAGCAGATTTCAGCTGCTCCTGCTGTGCCCTGTCTTTCCAGAAATATGAAGGCTTGTAAAAGATAAACAAGCCTATGATGGCCACTGTGACCAGGGATCAGGGACAAGTCGACCATGAGGAAGATGCAGGGGGAGTAGGAGAGAGGTGGGGACAATGGCCAGGATCATGTTGCTCAGGGTCTGCGTGTAGCCCAAAGTCCATCCCACGTCTCCGCTCTGGATCTTGCCCGTGAAATGACTATTCTTCTGGGAATCAGATGTGAAGCGATAGCCCCTCGGAAGGATAAAGATAATGTAAGCTCCGGAAAAGTAGTGTTCACTCAGATACTTCCTCACTTCACCAAAATATATCTTTAGCTCTTCCCAAGGCTGAGAACACACCAAAATCTTCAGCTTTTCCACCATGTCAATCACTTTTTCCTCAGGGGGTGGGGGTGGGGGGTTCCACTGATGTAAGTTTTAAAAACTTCATCACATAGTAATAAGCTGAAAACGCTCCAAAATGCTCTTGGAGTGGTGACAAGAAAATCTTATTGAAGAAACAGTAGAAATAAAGGCAGTAATTGATGTTGAAGAATTTAAAGATGCTTTGCTGCCATCATCAAAAGCTCCCAATACCCCGGATTTGCAACTGATAGAATGGAAGAATTGTCTCAAATGTCCTGGTGCAGGGGCTGCCCTTGAAGGCCACTTACATACATTACCCTGTTGTATCCACTGTTAAAACATGGGTCCCTGAGGGATCTGTTTATACCCCGAATGTCCTTGGTAGGTTTCTGCAAGAGTGCTTGATCCTTCCCATAATACAAGGAGCTGTGCGTGTATACACGTAGTACTTGCCATGCAGACGAAAGTACAGAGCATTCCATGTAGACTCAATAATCTGATTTTGGGGCACAAAATTGATTTGCATAGAGTCTCCCCCAAGGTCTAAAGCTCCATAAGTTTCCTGACTGTCGCTTTCATTTGGCCTCAGGCTGAGCCACCTCAATTTCCTAGTGAATTTTCCCAGTAGATAGTTGATAGTAATCCAGCCATAGCCACCTTCCTCTTTGCCTGTGATAACTCTGGCACCCTGGAAGTCAAAGGGGTCGTTGCTGAGACTCCGTGTCACCACAGCCAGGACCTTGCCTGCCAACGACTCATTTTCTATGCCGAGCAACCACGTCCCTGCCGTGGTTCCCAGATAAACAGGTGTCCCTTGGTGCTGGGACTTTGGAATCACTTCTCGGGCTCTTTCCATGCATGCAGTCAGATAAATGCCTATTTCATGTATTTCTTTTTAGCATATTTTGAAATCCCAGCACCTTATACCTTGTACTGTTCTATCTGATTCACCTCCCCTGTATCGTTCTCCTTTTCTGTTGGCCACTTATAGCACAGTCCTGTACTTAACATCTTCTGGCAATGGTTTGTTCCGCACCAGCCCCACAGCTGTCAAAACAATCACAGCCATGATAGAGGAGAAGCCAAGGATAATCAGTATATTTCTGGAACAAGATCTCTTCAGTTTAGAATCCTTTTACATCTTTCATAATTGGCAGCTTTTTGTTTTGTTCCTCTCTGCTCTTTTTAATTTTTTTTTCCAGGCTCTGCTTGCAGTGGCCGGTCTCAGAGAGAGAGGAGCCAAAGATCTAACATACCCTCAGGATTGTGGGAGGTCTGCTTAGGAAGGAACCTCAAACCCTATGTCTTTTTCATTGAGTGGAAATGACAGATTGGCTGAAGAGTCCAACTTCTCGTTTCCTTAAAGCTACAAGAAGGCTTCTTGAAGTTGTAACTTTTGGTATTCTTGAAGCAACGTATGTTCAAATATCTCCATTTTTGCTAACATTTAAATTTCTGCTTAGAAGACAGCTGGAGCCTTACACCTGTTTCTTCATTCAACTGTTGTGGTGTTTTGATTCAAATATATGATTCAAATATACCAGAGTCACACAGGTATGTAGTTGAAAAAGAAAGAACTCACAGGTCCCTGGACAGGGTCTCAGTAGGGATCCGCAGACCACACTTTGAGAACTGCTGCTCTAGGCAGCATTTTCTCTGCCCACAACATGTCTAAGATGGAATTGATAAGATAATCATGGGTACTGTCACCATAGCTAACATCATTCTCATTTTGCAAATGAGGAAATTGAGGCTAATAGATACAAAGTGTGATCAAAAAATATGGTGAATGTTTAAATTTTAAAAAATTTATTACAGTAAAAGACACATTGCCATCTCCCTGAAAATACTCCCCCTCGCTTCAACCATACTTATCCCATCATTCTTGCCAGTTTCTGAAGCTGTCCTGAAAGTCCTTTCATGAGTGTCTTTAGTTGCGCTGTTGTGGCTGCCTTGATGTCCTGAATCAATTCAAAACATTTTCCTTTTAGGCCGGCCGAGTGGCGCATTGTTTGGGAGCTGGTTTGGGACGCCAATGGCCCCATTTTGGATCCCACATATGAGGGCCAGTGACACTACCCTCTACAGCTAACAATAGCTCCACCTGGAGCTGGGCTGTGCGAGCTCCAGTGACGGTGTAGGCTGCAGCCCCTGCTGCAATGGGCTGCCATAGGCTACAATGAGTGGCCGGCAGCCAGCGTGAGCTGCCAATAGCAGCGGTGAGCCACCATCCAGAGGCCAGCGACTGATCTACCTCATCCGGGAAGAACGCAATGATGATACCAACATGGGCCAGTGAAGCAATGTCCTCTACAACTAGACAGAAGAACAAAAAAGACAGCAACTTGTCTGTTCCCCTTCCCCAATTCCCCAACGCTGTCCCCCTCCCCCAATTCCCCAATAAAATCTTAAAAAGAAAGAAAGAAGTTTTTCTTTCATGGTCATTTTGACTTCGGGGAAGGGCCAGAAGTTGCATGGTACCAGATCCAGTGAATAAAGACACACCGTAATGTCCGTAATGTTTTTATTTGACAGAAATTGCCGTACCACAAGCAATGTGTGACACAGAGTGTTGTCATGATGGAGGATGAAGTAAAGACACTCATGGAAGAGGACTTCCAGAACTGCTTCAGAAAGTGGCAAGAATGATGGGATAAGTGTGTTCAAAGCAAGGGGGGTGTATTTTGGGGGGATTAATAACAATGTGTCTTTTACTATAATAAATTTCTCTTTATTTAAACATTCTCCATATCTTTTGATCACGCCTTGGATAAGTGTCTAGCCCAACTAAAACAGCTACTACTTCACTGCTACTCAGAGAGCCAAACTAGTCATGTAATTGGAGGGTTGGAACTTTTAGTCCCACCTGACCTTTGGGGAGGAGATTGAGTTAATTTACCCATGGCCAATGACTTAATCAATCATGCCTTTGTAATGAAGCCTCAATAAAAACTCAAAAGGCCTGGGGGTGGGGAGGGGTTTGCAGAGCTTCCAGGTTGGTAAATATGTGGAGATTTGGGAAGAGTGGCACGCCCAGAGAAAACATGAAAGCTCCATACCCTTTCATTATATCTTGCCCTATGCATCTCTTCCATCTGGCGGTTTCTAAGTTATATCCTTTTGTAATAAACTATTAACCTAGTACGTAGAATATTTTCTGAGTTCTGTGAGTTGCTCGAGCAAACTAATCAAACCCAAAGAGGGGGTTGTTGGAACCTCCAATCTATGGCCAATCAATCAGAAGCACAGGTGACAGCTTGGGCTTGTGATTGGTGTCTGAAGCTGGGGGGGTAGAGTGGGGGCAGCCTTATAGGACTGAGCCCTTAACCTGTGGGATCCGACACTATTTCCAGGTAGTTAGTGACGGAACTGAGTGGAACTGTAGGACACCCAGCTGATAGTGAGGACTTGCTTGGTGGTGAGGAAAATCCCACATGTTGGAACTGGGAGCAGAATCTTATTTCTGGATGAGGTTATCTAGATCTTTGGGGATTGGGAAGCTGCCAAGGCAGCCATGACCCCACAGATGCAGTACCTCTAGATCCATACCTGATGTATTGCTAGGATTGAACATGTAAAATATACCACGTGGCAGCCCTTTCTTGGAACTTTTTTTTCTTTGATTCTAAAGTAAAAATTCAGTTTATTCATCTGTTTATGACAGTACACACGAGGCAAAGTGTTTCACATCATCAATTTCACTTCCAACTCCTTGGAATTTTCATTTCTTTGGCTAAAAGGAGAGACTAGACAGTAATGCCAGGCAATGCTTAGGCAACTGAAATAAGGATGGGCTATGTTAACGTCATCCTCACACAGGGATGCACACAGGGGCTGTTAGTTGCAAGTTGATTTTCTAGGATTGTTACCGGGAAGCAGAGGAGCACTCTTCATGGATGCTTGAGCCATTGCGGGCTTCAGTCATTGCCGCCACACAGGTACAGCAGCGCTTTCTGGTAGACACCCTTGGTGTCTTGCTGGATGTAGTAGTACAGGGACTTGCCGTACTTTCTCTTGAATTCAGACCTAATTTTCAACATGTCTACTTTGCTGCGGGAGACGATGATTCTGATCAGGACCTTATCACGAATCCCCTTGCCCTTCATGGAGTCGTACAGCTGGTCAGCAAAATACAGGGGCTTGTTCTGGATGCACTGGACCAGGTTCAGGACAGCATTTTCCAGGTCTCCCTTGACTTCCTTCTTGATGCTCTCCAACATGTCATAAGGACTGCAGCCCTTGTACCCATCAAATACTTTCTGGAAGTAACACACACTCCGATCAGTCGTGATGTTGATCCACTTTGGAACATCAGTTCCTTTCCTCTTCACTCCGGCATCACAGAGGTACTGGGCATCTTGGTCAATCAGTTCATAATCAATGCCAGAACCATCTTCTGCTCTTCTCCCCTTTGCGAGGGCAACCATCAGCTTGCGGAAGTCCCCAGATGTGTCGGAAACAATGTCCTTTCTCAAGGTCAGTCTTGTACATTTCCTTGTAGACTCTGTTAATTTCCTGCAGCTCTTGGTTGGTCCGTGAACAGATGATCTCAATGAGAGAGTCTTCAGCAGTTCCCAGTCCCTTCACGGAGGCTTTCAGCTCCGAAGCATCATACTGAGCAGCTGTTTTCAATAGGCCCAGAATCATCGTCTCCAGGTGGCCAGACAAGGCTGACTTCAGCGCTGATGCAAGTGCATTTTTGGTCCTTCTCTGGTAGGCGAAGGCAATATCCTGTTCCTGTTCATTGCTGAGGTTGGTCAAGATGTTTATGATGGTGACCTCATCCACGCCTTTGGTCTTGATGGCTGTTTCAATGTTCAAAGCATCCCGGTCAGCATCAAAGTTGGTATAGGCTTTAACTGAGCCATATTCACTTGGGGGTGTAGAGTGATCACCCTCCAAGCTGAGCTTGCACAGAATTTCATGAACAGTAGACATTTTGTGAGAAGCTGGGCCAAGCGCTGAGCTGCTAGCATCCCCAGATGCCGAGCCTCTTGAAACTTTTAACATTTATTAGTATCACTTGAGTTTTTAAAAAAATGGGCGTGGCCTAGGTATCCTCAACCCAGGTGTGCTCTTCCTATTATAGTCTCTTATTCCACTATTTACCCACCTAGGCTTCCCAAACACATTTCTTCTAACTCCCCTGTACTCACCAGGTACTCTCTTCCCTCTGGTTCCATCTTTCCCAGGGGCAGAGGGAGACTGTTCCCCGCCTTCTGTAATGAGGCCACCCACATTAGATCTGTATCATCATAAGGATAATAGCCCCTTACTTTTGGATAGCACTTTTCCACTTTACAAAGCACTTTCAAACCATTATCTCACTTAAGCTGAGCCACAGTCCTGTGATGGAGGCAAGCTGCTTATTATTCTTATCTATATTTTACAGATAAAGAAACTGAGGCTCAAAGAAGTTATGACTTCTCTGAGGTCGTACAGCCAGAATCCATGGAGCTGGGTCTAGAGCTCAAGCTTCTTGCTAGCCACCCTGTCCACTTTCCCCTGCCTCTGCTGGCCTCCTGCATTAAAAGATGTCAGGGTTGTTAAGCGCTGGCCTGGGAAGCCAGCGGCCCCGGTTCGGTCCCACATATGAGGGCCAGTGACACTGCCCTAAAAAAAAAAAAAAAAAAAAAAAAAAAAAAAAAAAAAAGATGTCAGGGTTCCCCATTGGGCACTCACTCTTTATCATCACATCTGCCTAACTCATCAGGGGATGAGCAACATCCATTTCCTGAACGGAAATATAAGAAGCAGAATGTGTTCAAAAGGTGGTGGTAATTACAGATAACTTTAATAGGCATGTAGGCTGAGTCAGGGGTTGTACTGGGCCTTCTAGAGATCTTATCTCTCATACTTCCAACTGCCATAAAAGGGTAGGTATTATTATGCCTCTTTACAGATGAGGAAGCAGCCTCAGAGAAGCTAGCTTCCTCAAGGGCACCTGCTGGATCTCCAGAATTTTTCTAGCCTCTCACTGTGGTTGGGAACAGCTCACTGTGCTCAGGCTTTGACGTCAGCTATGTCTTGGTTCAAATGCTGGCTCTCCCACCTGCCTGCTGTACCACCATGAGCTCTGAACCTGTTCTCTCAGCTGAAAAAGAAGAGGAGGAGCCTTTCATTCTCAGAGTGCTCTCCTAAGCACTAAGTGTCAGGCCTGGCCAAGGTCTGGCTGATGAGAATGGTGGTTAGGCGCCAATCCGATCCCAGGAGGTGCCAAAGAGGTGTCAGGGGCCACAAGGCTGGGAGAAGAGGGGCAGGCAGGAAAACAGCATATATGCCAGAGGGGGTTGTGCTTCCATCTCAGTGTTTCCTCCTTTGGAAGTCTTGTCAGGTGATGCCAACAAAAATCTGTAGTTGTTGAGGGTTGACCAGCTAGCTCATTTGGTTAGAGTTTGGTGCTGATAACACCAAGGTTGCCGGTTCGATCCCCATATGGGCCACTGTGAGTGTGCCCTCCCTAAAAATGTCACTATGCCATTGTATCATGAAAGCAATGTGTAACCGATGACCATGGCTGGTCCCCAATAAAATAAAATTTTAAAAAATCTGTAGTTGTTGATTTCAGAAAATGAAGTATGGTTTCTTCAAAATTCCTTAGGCATAATACAGTCCTCCATGGCAGCCAGTTTATTATCTGCCTGTTTACTACAATTCAGCACCTTAGTTCCTGTCTTTCTCTCCATTCCAATATTTAGTTGAAGATTCTTTATGGGTACAACCTTCCCTCTATTACCTTTGGCCTGCAAGGTAAAAGAGGGCAGTAAGCTTAATGGCACACCGTCAGGTGATATGTACTGGTTTTGATAGCTTGAGCTCCAACCAGAAAGAGCACTTTTGAAATAGAAATGCACTGTCATCCAAACAATGAATGGTGTACCGTGCCCTGTGCCAGCCACAGCCCAGAGGCAAGGCACATGGTATACGAGTACAGCGCCTGGGAGCCAAGAGTGGGTGCTCACCAAGTTGAGGCAGGAGGCATTCCGCCCAGGAGAGTTTACGCCCTGCCCTCTCTTGGGTGGAGCAGAGGGTTTTCAAAAGGAATGCTTTTATGATGACTGGGTGGGCCCTGTTGGGTTCAGAGTAGAAGACTCTAACTCGATTGCTGGGGATCTGATTCCTCATACAGGCTCTGGGTAAGTTACTTGGCTTCTATCTCTCCATCAACAAATTCATTCAGAAATATCTACTCAGCTTCTGGTATGGCCGTGGTTCTAGATTAAAGGGTGAACAAGGGCAGACCTCATGAAGCTTCCACCTAGCCATGGGATTCACCTGCCTTGGTGACAATTCCTTGCATCCTGTTCTTTGGCTGGATTTGGATGGGGTTATTCATCCATCCACACTGAACTATGTTCAGGAGCCCTTGGATAGCAATGGTTGGTGGTGTATATTGGATTGTATCACCACTTTCTCTTCCGTAGCTTCCCATTACTCTTGGAATCTTGAATAAGACCCTCCCTGGTCTGAACTCATCTCTACCTTTCTTCCTTTCACTTACTGTGCTCCTTTTCCTCAAATGGACCATGTTTCCTGCCATCACAGGGCCTTCGCACATGCTGGTCCCTTGGTGGTTCTCTGTGGTGACCCCTATGATCCTCACTTTCTTGTGTTCATACCTTTGAGTGTGGGTGAGACCTGTGATGTGCTTCTAAACAATAGAATATGGCAAAGGTGATGGACTGCCACTCCTGTGATTGTGTTATATAAGACTCCATCTTGCTAACAGACTTATTGGAGTGAGTCTCTCTCTCTCTCTCTCTCTTTCTCTCTCTCTCTCTCTCCCCCCCTTCTTCCCTCCCTGCCCACCCTTCCCTCCCCATTCTCTCCCTCCCTCTCACCCTCTTCCTGGCTTTGAAAAGCAAGCTTTCATGAGTTCTGCAGTAACAAGGAAATGAATTCTGCCAAGAACCTGAGAGCCTGGAAATGGACCCTTCCCTAGTTCCCCGGTCAGGCCGCCATGTGACAATGCAGCCCTGCCTTATACCTTGATTACTGCCTGGCAGAGCACCCAGCTAAGCTGTGCCTGGGCTCCTCACCCACAGAAACTATAAGCTAACAAATGTATTGTTTTCAGTCACTTAGTTTTTGTTTTGTTTTGTAAGTTGTGTAAATTTGTTACTGTTTTTTGTATGCAGCATATAAAGCTACTATATTTCCTAATATCCACCTCGTTAACTCCTACTCATCTTTTATCATTCCCATCCCACTCAGATGAATTTTCTCAGGGCAGCCTCCCCTTCCTGCTTTGCCAAGGCCTGATCTTCTTATTAGAAGCTCTCATGCCATTGTGGGCCTCACCTCGACATGATCTGTGCAGTTATAAGGCTGTGATTATTTAATTAATAGCTGCCCCTCCATTAGACTGCTAAGTGCCATGAAAGCCGCCTGTCATGGTCTCTGCTTCTCCCCAGGGACTAGCACAGTGACTGGCACGTGTAGGTGCTCAGTAAGTGTTGAATAAACAAATGATTGGTAGGACATTCAGGGTCAAGAGTGCAGAGATTGACAGGGGCTGGGTTGTTCAGTGGTTTGAGGCTAACATGACTTGGGGAAGAATGGATAGTGTAGTCCTCAAAGCTCACTTTTATTGGGACATATCTGGACAATTGAAGCTAAAAGTGTATTTTGGGAGCATCCTTGATGGGAATCATACATGTCCTTACAACAGTCACACTGGGCCACTAGGGCTTGACATGAGTGTATTTCTCTTGGAAGCTGGACCCCTTCCTTCTTCCAGAAGACCTGCTTGTATTTTGTTCACCAGGCAACTCTCTTATCAATGTCCGTCCTGTGAGTTTCTGCCTTCCTAGAGGAGGGAAAATGTGGGGGGAGGGAAAATGTGGGGGGGAGAAGGGAAAATGTGGGGGGAGAAGGGAAAATGTGGGGGGAGAAGGGAAAATGGGGGGGAGAACGGAGGGGTGTGGGAAGGTGGGGAGCGCTCCAGCTTGGCAGCTCCAGTAAGGCCCACAAAATGTCAAATAGCTTGCCCCAGTAAATCGATAGAAAGTTATGTGGGCGCTAGGTACTGAACTGTATCCTACCCCGCCCCCTCATTCACATGGTTAAGCCCTAACCCCCAATGTGGCTATATGTGGAGCTGGGCCTATGAGGAGGTAATTAAGGTTGAAAGAGGTCCTCAGGGTGAGGCCCTGACCCGATGGGGCTGGTGCCTTTGTAAGAAGAGGAGGAGATGCCGGAGCTCTCTGTCCACCCTGTGAATACACAGTGAAAAGGTGGCCATCTGCAAGCCAGGAAGGGAGACCCCACCAAAAGCAAATCGACGGCAACTTTGTCTTTAACTTCCTAGACTCCAGAGCTGTGAGCAAATAAGTTTCTGTGGCTTAAGCCCCTCAGCCTATGGTTATGGCTGCCTGAGTAGGTTAAGACATGGGCTTATCCAGAAGGCTCCATTTTATGCCCTATAAACAAGGTTGAGGGGCTTCAGAGTTTAGTCCTGTATCTCCAACTGGACTCTTTGTGTCTCCCTGATTTTTTGGCATTAGAGTTTAAATATGCCCAAGTCTCTAAAGCTTTAAACATCCCTCCCTAGGTCCTAAGGCCCTTTCTAGCTCTGGCCATGTTTTCCTCCTTTCCTTCCAGCCATGCTAGCTGAAGGAGCTGTCTCTACTTGGTCAGCACTCTCTCACGCCCATTCATTCACTCTTCAGTCGCTTCGATTGGCCTCCATTGCAGAGAAGCTGCTTTGATGTCCCATCAAAGTGAATACTTTTGGGTCCTCATCTAACTATTACATTTCTCTTGACCCTTGGTCTTCTCTCGCATTTCTGGACACTGGTCTCTTCTGTGTCTCTTCTTGCCTTCCTGCCTTTTTGCTTGTTTGCTCAGCTAAAGCACGCTGCCATGTGGAATGACCCATGTGGCAAAGAACCAAGGGAGGCCTCTTGTGGACAGTGCATGAGGACTTGTGCTCTTAGTTTAAGAGCTACGAGAAGAACCCTGCTAGCAGCCATATGAGTGAACTAGGAAGAGGATCCTTCCCAGCCAAGCCTTGAGAGACTGTGAGAGGCTCAGAGTTACAGAACCCAGCTAAGTCACTCCCAGATCCTGCCCCACAGAAACCATGGTATAATACATGTTTTTAGCCACTAAGTTTGGGGTAATTTGTTATGCAGCATGTAGCAATCGATAACTCATCCAGTCATTAAATTGACTTCTCAACCTGCTAACCTGTAAATTGAAAACTACTGAGCTAGTTCTAGATACAAATCTTGTGTTGGGCATCAAAGGGGAAATTCAAGGACGAATAAGACCTGGTTATCGTTTTCAAAGAGCTTTTGGTATCTGGTGAGGATCTAGAAATTTAATAGGATGCATGTATTTCTAGGGCAGGGTGTTCCGACCATTCAAAGACAGTAGAAGCAAATGAGAGGTTCCCTCAGGCTGACACACACAGAGATATCTTGATTGGGGAGTCCTTAAGGGGAAAACACAGGCTTCACAGGAGAACCCAAAGAGATTTCCACACCCGGCAAGGCTTGGAAGAGACAGAAGGAGCCCATGAAGAAGGATCAGGGGAAAAATCAAAGTGGCCACAAATTGTATCTTATTTCCACTGTGGTTAGAGAGGGGTGGGTGGGATGGTGGTGGTTAGGATGACACAGGCTGTGGTGAGCATTAAGTGGGTAAATATGTGTAAAATGCTTAGAACAGTGCCTGATGCATAGTAAGTGGCTATGTGTTATTACTGTTTTGTTGTTATCATCTGATACTTGCCCTAGCTGTGTTCGTGAACACCTTTCAAATCACCAAACCCAACAGCCTTTCTCAGTTCTTCCCCTCCTTACCCGCCTGCAGCATCTGGTCCTGTTGCCCAAGTCCACCCCTGAGGCTTTCCAGGCCCTGCCTCTCTGCCCAAACGACTTCTCCCTTCTCACTCTCAGCTCCCATCTTCAGATGTCTCTCTAGCCTCCCTCCTCAGACTTTGCTCGCTCTCTCTCTCTCTCTCTCTCTCTCTCTCTCTCTCCACCCCCCACTCCCCTTTCTCTATCCCCTTCTTTCTTTCTTCTCGCATGTTTTCAGAGGCCTCTGACCTATGAGTGCAGCCTTGAGCTCCAGCCCTTGTTTCTCTCTGGACCTTCAGACCTCCAACTCCAAGACTTTGTTAGACAACTCTAACTGGATGTCCCCTTAACATCCTTCCCAACACACCCTAAACCATCCTCCTCTTTATTCACCCCTACACCAGCATGTCTTCCTGCTTAGTCCAATGCAGGGCACAGCCTAATCACCCATGCCCCACACCCCTCTTAACACATTTTTAATCCCCCATTCCCACATCAATTTCCAAGTCCTGCAGAGTCTATCTTAGAGTTATCTCTTGAATCTGTCCTTTTTCTGTGCGTTCTATAACTACCTTAAGCCAGGCACCTGTCTTCTTCACCAAGACTACCAAAAGGGCTTTCCTGTGGGCCCTTCCAGGGCTTAGTGGTTACATGTGCAGGCTATGGAGTTAGGCTACTGGAGATTGAATTCTAATTCTACGACGTAGTAGCTGTGTGAACTAGGGCAAGCTCTTTAAGTTCTCTGTGCCTTAGTTTCATCTTTAAAATGGGATTACTAACAGGTGTGTGTGTGTGTGTGCGTGTGAAGATTAAATAGATAAGGTGAAGTGCCTGGTGGAAAAAGTGATAGTTACGTTTTAGGTCTAAACTATCATCATCATCATCATCATCATCATCACCATCATCATCATCATCCTCCCTCCAAATCATCCTATGCCCCATTCCTTCCTCTCAGAGTGCTCCTCCAATCACATCGCTCTCTTGCTGAAAGGTTTTCAAAACTCTTCATTACCGCTGGGAGATTTTTGCAGTTATGGTCCCAATATGTTTATTCCTTCCTGTGTCCATGCCCTTGGTGGCCTTTTCATATTGACTTTGGGCTTGACCATACTCATATTTTGGCTAATGGGGTAAGGTAAAACTTGTGCTACTAACAGAGGCCTGAAGAGTGGTTTTTAGCCGGGGCTGACCCCCTGGGTGATGAGAGACCACATGGAGCAGAGGCCCCAGTCTGTCCGCTCTGAGGCCCCTCGACCAACAACTTGCCTATTGCCAGACACGGGAGTGAGGCTGTCTTAGCCACCCAGCCCCAGCTAGGTGCCAATCTGACTGCAGAGATCAGCCAAGTAAGCTCAGACCAGAGCTGCCCAGCTGACCTATAGAATTATGAGAAATAACACACATTTGTTGTTATAGGCCACTAAATTTCGGGGTGGTTTGTTGCGAAACAAAAACTAACTGAAACATCCAGTAAGTCAAGAACCATCTCGTCATCCTGGCAGTGAAAGCCCTCACAATTAGCTCAGTGCACCGTTTCCTCTCATTCCCACTGATTCCTTACCGCCCCGCCCCCGCAAGCCTCAGCCTAAGGTGATCACTCCTGTTCCCAGGAATGCCCTATGCTTTCTGTCTTCTAAGCCTTTGCTCAAGCCGAGCCCTCCTCTGGGGATGGTCTTCCGTTCCCTACCCCTTTCCACTCTCACCCCCTTCTTGGTCTTCTGTGCCTATTGAAGTTCAACTCACCCTTTAAGACTTATTCAAGGATTATTTTTTGTTGTTGTTGGGCAAATTGAGAATAATCTGTCTTTGAAACTCTTTACTTGATATTGCCCAGCTCATATTTCTCTTTGTTGCAATTTGACAGTCTTGCCCAAGGTGGGAGCTGGGTTCTTGGTGTTCCAGGAGCACTGATGTGAGAGTTATTCCCTTTTCAAATTTCTTTGATTTGCATGACCCAAGGTGCTGGTGTGTCTTTTTATTAACATTTGCTAGACTCCTTTTGTAACAGAAAAGACTAGGAGCAGGCTGTTAGCAAGCAACAGTAATTTGCTAGAATTTAATATCATGGCTTCATTTTCATTATATTTTTAAGTCTTTTCCAGTTTTATTGAGATGTAATTGATTTACTGTATTTTCAAGGTTACTTTCTATCTACGGCAAGTTTCCATTTGAAGTAATGTTACAAAGTTTCCTTTTAAAAAAGTTAAAAAGTGAGTCAATTTGAAGGAGAAAAATAGGTAAACAATAGTATAGTGTGCTGGTAAACTGTCTCTCCAAGAAAAAAACAAGTCCTGATTTGTAGAGTATGCTGAGCGCCATGGTGTAAATTCTCCTACCATGCCTATTTCTAATAACCAAGGTGACGCCACTGAATGTAGAGTTGGGAAAGATCTGCAAATGAACTGCCTGAGCCTGTGTAAGTGACACAAGCTCACCCCTGGGTGTGGCTCAGATAATAGCAAATATTTGGAAGGCAGTATGGCAACTACTGAAGTTCATGAGCCACTTTATTAAAGTCACTTTTGTAGGAATTTTATTTTCCATAGCCAAGGGCAAGTGTCTTGAGGGTACTGATGGTTTCTTGTTATCTTTGCAAACCCTGCAGTACCTGGAAAGGGGCTCATGATGGGTACGTCTCATCAAGTTGAACCTTCTGGAAGAGGGACGGGGTGAACTTCTCTTCTGCTTAGGGTGACAGTGACTTGGAGTGACCGTGAGGTCCTGGCTATTGGTAAGTCAGTTTCAGGGAAGGTGTGGTCCCTGGTGGATGACTTAGGATGATGGATGCAGTCTGACGCATATGTCAATGGGACTTCATGTTTTGTTTCTACCTAAATATACTTTTCACTCAAGGGGTATATGATAAGAACAAATATGAGAAGAACAAAATGGAAAAGGAGAGATTTAAGACATTATTAATTTTTGAGGGCTACTGTAACAAAGTACCACAAACTGGGTGGCTTAGCAACAGAAAGTTACTGTCTCACAGTTCTGGAGTCTAGAAGTTCAAAGTCAAGGGTCAGCAGGGTTGGTTCCTCCTGAGGGCTTTGAGGGAAGGATCTGTTTTAGACCTCAGTCCTTGACTTGTAGATGGCCCTTTTCTCCCTGTGTCTCTTTACATGGTCTTCCCTTTATGCATGTTTGTCTATGTCCAAAATCTCCCTCTTTATAAGGATATCAGTCATATTGGGTTAGTGTCCACCCTACTGATGTCATCTTTTTTTTTCCAATTCTTTCTGTAGTTCACTTCCCCTACAAAATTTTTATTTTATTTTATTTCAAATTTTTTTGTATTGGGAAATTGGGGAAGGGAACAGCGTTGGGGAATTGGGGAAGGGGAACATTGTGTTTTCCCAGGAGCCATCAGCTCCAAGTCAGGTTGTTGTCCTTCAGTCTTAGTTGTGGAGGGTGCAAGCTCAGCCCCAAGTCCGGTCACCGCTTTCAATCCAACTGTGTGTGTGTGTGTGGGGGGGGCGCAGCCCACCATCCCATGTGGGAGTGGAACCAGCAACCTTGTTATTAAGAGCACGTGCTCTCACCAGCGGAGCCATCTGGCCACCTGTTGGCAGCTCAGCAGCAGCTCGGCTTGGGCGCAGTTCACTGGCCCATGTGGGAATTGAACCAGCAACTCTGTTGCTCAGAGCTCACGCTCTAACCAACTGCACCACCTGGCCAGCCCCTGATGTCATTTTATTACCTCTGTAAAATAATAAAAGAGGTAATTTGATTACTTCTGTAAAGACTGTAAGGCAAAATAAGGCGACAGTTTGAGGCACTGGGGGTGGTTAGGACTCCAACATACCTTTTTTAGGGGACACAATTCAACCTGCAACAGGCCTTGATATTGATTCAAGTAATTCTTGGATGGGAAGTGGTCCCCATCAGGGTCCTCAGTCTGTCCACAGGATAGTGTCCCTTGCATAAGTGCCCTGAGAATTTTTCCTTCTCAACAAGGGGTAAACCCTTCAGGAAACAGCCAGATAATTTTGTCATTGCACAAGAGGTGTCCTATCTGGCAGGCAGTTTGCAAGGCTTTCAGGCATCAATAGTGGCTGTATTCAACATCTAAGCCTCTCTGTTCATAGGTGAAGGATATATAGCTTCCAGCTCAGGTGACCAGGCTTGGACCAGGATCCTAAGGGCCCAGGCCTCTGAAGATGCTCTGGATCTCTTCAGGGGAGCCTATTTGGGGCCAGCTGAGCTCCTTCACTGAGAAGCCTTCGTGCAGCTTCCCTTTGCACAGCCCTATCTTTCTGAGCTTCTCCCTTGTTATTCTGAAACTGAAGGTGCCAATGGATATTTTGTGATTGAGAGAGAAAATTTTGCCAATTGATTGAGTTCAATGAAATCTGCAAACATTTACTGAACACCTACTATATGCTAGGTATTGTGGGAATATTTACTGAGTACTGCAATAGGTTGCCAAACCAGCAATTCTCTACCCATCCTTGTATCCATGTCCCTTGCAATGTGACTTTGCTGTTCCTGCCATAAGAAGATGGAGTCTATTTCCCCACCCTTGGACATGGGTTGGATTTGTGACTTAGTTTAGTCAATAAACTACGGAAGTGATATAGTGCCAGTTTAGAGCTTAGACCTTGAGAGACCTTGCCTGATTCCACTCTTTTTTTTTTTTTTTTAAGCTGAGCCATTCTGCCACCTGTTGGCAGCTTAGCGGCAGCTCAGCTGGGGCTGGGCATCAAACTGCTGTTGCTTAGAGCTCAGCTCGCACTCTTGAGCAAGCTCTTAACCAACTGAGCCACTCGACCGGCCCTGCCTGATTCCACTTTTGCTCTTAGAGCCCTGCAGCTCCATGTGAGCCAGCCTGGACTAGCTTACTGGTGGATGAGAGACACGTGGCCCAGTAACCTCAGTTGACAGCTAGCCTCCCCCTCTCCTCCCCCACCCCATCACCAAGAAGCAGAGGCCTCTGGCTGTCTAGCCATTGACTTCAGACACATGAGGGAGTTCAGCTGAGACCAGAACTGCCCAGCTGAACCCAACCTAAAAATGCTGACCCATAAAATCATGAACTAAATAAATAGTTATTGTTTTAAGCTACTTATAAGTTTTGAGGTTTTTTTTTTTTTTTTTGAGGGCAGTGTCACTGGCCCTCATATGTGGGACCCGAACCGGGGCCGCTGGCTTCCCAAGCCAGTGCTTAATCACCGTGCCACTCGGCCGGCCCAGTTTTGAGGTGTTTTATTATGCAGGAAAAAAACAAAAACGTGCTGACTGATATAAGCACTTACTATGTGCCAAGCTCTGGTCTGTTTGAAATCTGGCAGAGTCTTGGGAGAAAAGATTTATGCAGAGATGGCATAATAATGGGCATGATGCAGTAAGTGCTCTGGAGAAACAAACACACTAGGAACAGAATGGGAGGCATTTGAACTGGGAAGAGGTATTGTCCATGTGGAACTGGAGGGTCCAAGATGAGATTCCTGAGAGAAGGGACTGAGTAAGGTAAGACATGAATGGGGGATACCCCAGGCCGAGGCCCTCAGACAGTGGTATTTACTGAGCACTGGACTGGCTATCTCAGGTCTGTGTATGGCCTAGCAGGGGAGAGACAACATCCACTTGTGGCAATCAGCCAGAAATGTAAGGCTGGTTTTTAAAAAAATTTTTATTGGGGAACAGCTATGGTCATTGGTTACACATTGCTTTCATGCTACAATGGCATAGTTGACTCTTTTATGGAGGGCGCAGCTCACAGTCATCCATGCAGGGATTGAACAGACAACCTTGGTGTTCTCAGCACCACGCTCTAACCAACTGAGCTAACCGGTCCCCCCGGCTGGTTTTAAGTGAAACAAAAGTAGCAGGGTCTGCTTTGTCCAGAGTAATAAGGATCTTGGTTTGGGCATAATAGGACTCGATCCATTTATTATTTCTATCTGGTACCTGGTATATATGTGGCAGGGATACAGGGATAATGAGGCTGGGGGACAGAGTCAGAAAACATGCTGCTCAGACATTCTCATGAGTGGTGATAAGCCCCTGAGGGTAGAGCCTGTGTCTGATTCATTTTGGTATACCCCAGACACAGGACCTTGCCTACAATAGGCATTCAGTTTTGAAAGACTTTCTCTGGAGATGTTTCTAATTCCCTTCCCTTTTTTCCTACTCACCCATTGTATTAGTTTTCTAGGACTGTTGTAACCCGTTGCCACCAAATGGGTGGCTTAAAACAAGAGAAGGAATTCCCTCAGTTCTGGAAGCTAGAAGTCTGAAATCAAACAAAGCTGGTTTATTTTGGGGTGCTCTGAGGCAGGATCCCTCCCTTGCCTCTTCCTAGCATGTGGTCCTTGCCCACAGTCCTTGGGGTTCCTTGGCTTGTACATGCATCACTCCAGTCTGTGCTTCTATTGCCAGATGGCATGTCCCCATGTGTTCGTTTGTCTCCTCTCTTCTCATAAGAGCGCCCTACTCCTGTATGACCTTATTTTATCTGCAATGACCCTATTTCCAAGTAAGGTCACATTCTGAGGTACCAGGGGTTAAGACTTCAACATATATTTTTGCGGGGAGACAATTCAACCCATAACATCCATTAAGACCCAGGGGGAATCTGTGCTCCTAATCTGACAGCTCGTCCCCAGAGGCAGAATTAAATATTCTTTCTTTGGGATTCCCATGTATTTAATATACATTTCTGTTTTATTAGACCATTTGACTGTTGATCATCTTCACTGGTTGAGTCAGGGGCCTCGTCCATAAGGCCTGATGAAGGCCTGTGAAGCTGCCACCCTTCCCGGAGTTACTGTGTTGGGCACCGCACTAAACATTTCATGTATTAATCCCCACAATGACCGTGTGAAGTAGTATAAAAGCATTTATATCTTTTAACTTCTATTTTATAGAGGAGAACATTGGGTTTTAGAGAGGTGAGGTAATTTAGTGTAGCCAGAATTGTTGTTTCTAAAAACCTGAACGGACACTTGAAGGCATCACGTGAAAAGTTTCCTATTCCACATCTTCACGTGTCTGAAACTACCCTGATCTGGCAAATTGAACTCCATTCCCTTGAGAATAACAAAATCTGGAGACTTAGTCCTTGGTTTGCCTCTACAACTCCCCTCCCAAGCGTTTTCCCTCCACCAGCGGCACACAAAGCGGATCCACCCTGCGGACGAGAGCGCGCAGGCCGCCCTTCCGTGTGCGCCGCTCCCGGGCGCGGCTTGAGGACCCGCGTGCGGCTTGGTGGCGCGCGGCCGGGGCCCTCAGCCTGTTCCCTCCCCGGCGCCCGTCCCGGCGCGGCGATTGGCCTGGCGGCCCAGCGCTCACAGCCCGGGCTCCGCGCGCCCCTCCCTGCCGGCTCCGATGTGCCGCTGTTGCATGGGGCGCCGCCGGCGGCTGAAGGAGCGTGACTGCGCGGCGCAGGGCGCTAGGAGGCATTGTCGCCGTAAGTGGAGCAGAAAGCGGCCTGGAACGGGGCCCCACGCTTCGTGCCCCGCAAAGGAAACGTAGTCTGAGGCTAAGCGCTGGAGGGGCTGGGGGAGAGAGGGAGAGAAGTGTCCCCGTTTCTGCAGCGTACCCTCCCCTCCCCCAGGTCACCGGTGCAAAGAGCGGCGGTGCACCTGCTGCGGCATCTCCGGTGCGCAGGGTCCCGTTGCCCCGTGGGTTCTTGCTGCAGACTGCGGCTGAACCCGGTCGGGCTTGGGGGAGTGGGCGCCGCGGTGCCAGGTAACAGGGAGCTCAGGGAAGAGATCCCGAGCGGGCCTCCGTTCCTTGCGGAAGGCGCCCCTGCTGGAAGACACTGATGTGTGGTTCGTCCCTGAAGCGACACTTGCGGGGTTTGCTTCCGCTCTGGGGAGCTGCACATGCCTGCCCCCAGAGTGTGCCTCTCGGCCTCCAGGCAGCGCTGCAGCCCCTGGCCCTTGGCGATCTCTGCGTGTTCCCCTCTGCCTGCTTTATTCTCCCCAGTCCCCGCCTGCCGGGAGCGCGGAGGGCCGGCGACGAGGAGCCATTGGCTGCGAGCGCCGGGGGGTGGGGTAGACGAGCGAGGCGGGCCCCTTGCGCCCGGCGCGGGGACCCTAGCCTGGCCGTTGCTCTCAGTCCTGGGAGTCTCAGCCCCAGGATGCCTGGATGCTCAAAGGGAAGCACTCGCGGGCGCTGAGATCCCCATGGCTCCAAAACAAGGCGCCAGCCCGTCCCGCTCACGCCCCAGCGGGCTCCTTTCCCTTGGGTGGGAAACTGGGTCAACTCTGTGCTGGCCTCGAGTGGGCCTTCGGGGCCGCTCGGGTCTGATCCAGCTCGCCGGCTCTCACCTCCCCATTGGCTCTCCCGCTTGGCGTGGTCCGGAGGACCCGCTGGAACCAGCGGTGGAGGAGCTTGCACACATGGCTCAGGAGGCTCGAGTTGCCCTTCGGAACAGCTGCCAGGCTCTAAAGTTCCCAAGTGACCACACCAGTAACTAAATATAGGAGCAGCTGGTGCTGACGGGGTGTCGCAGCAGCTCCTTTGCACAGATCTCGGGGCTCCAGATAAGGTAGAGTTCTAACTTATGAGGGCGGGAGCCGTAGCAGGGGGCTGCTGTCAGAGTTTAAGCAAAAATCACCCCTCTCCCAGCCACCTCTCCAGGTGAAAACAGGTTACAGATACAGGAGGGCCGTGTTGCCAGCTCTTACAAAGCAGGGCAGCTTTTTTTTCCCCCCCCCCCGGGATTCAGTTTATTATATCCTATCTTACTGTACCTGTTTAATCACCTCTTGGTATTGCCTTGTGTGGGAAATGCTTAACAGTTTGCAAAGTACTTTCTCCAACGTTACATATTGAACACATCCGACTGAGGAAGTTGGTATGTCCATTTTGCAAACGGGACTGCTCACAATGCTGATAACTTTCTAAAACTGATTGGGTTAGGCTGCTCTCCTCCAAAAACTTTTCCATAGCTCCCTACGGATAAACAGAGGACAGACTTACAGAAGGACCTCCAGCCCCTTCCCCCAGTAATCTGGGGACACACTGGCTACCGGTCTCCCTCTTTCATCATTTTGGGTACCGCTGCTCTGCCCCTGTCTCTGTTCCATCCTCCCACCCATGCCATGTACCTTCATGGCAGAGGGCACATGTGCTCCTTGGGCCTGGTGGTGTAACCCTATTAGCTTCTGGCTCATTCTGCCTCTTGTCACTGAGCCTCTCTTACCTGATGAGAAGCTCTTTCTAGCCCATGCCCCGTCCCCATACCTTTACTCCTCCAACATAGCCCTTATGGGAGGTGCCTGGGAGATGTCTATTGGATTTAAACATTTCCGGGGACTGAGGAAAGCGAAGTTGGGGCTGTGTGGCCACGGATGTGTTTTCTGGGACAACAGCAGTGTGAGTACGAATTTGGACTCTGTGCCTAAGGATCTCCAGGATTTGGAGCATTTTTCCTGAAATTTTCTAAATCCACCCTGTAGTGCCTGGGACCAGCTGGGGTTAGCAGAGCCATCGGATTGGGGTGGCCCAAGCCCAGACCACGTCCATGTAGACTAGTGGTTCCTGTTTCTCCCCTTTGGGACACTGTCTGACTTGCTGTTACCAATACCTCTGTTTTGGGAGGTTGACCAAATGCCTGAAAGAGTCCAAAACTTGTGCCTATGGTGTTGTCTTGGGACCCTGTGGTTGGGTCCTGGTTCCAGGAGGGCTGCCTTGCACATTGATTGCTCCCACTGGCCAGCGTGGGATTTCTTTCGTGGGACCACATGAGGTTGGGCAGCCAGAATTGTGTTGACACACTGAGTTTGGTTGACTCAAATTGTTTTTCTTTTTCTTTTTCTTTTTTTTTTAGATGAGCCATCCTGCTACCTGCTGGCAGCTCAGCGGCTGCTCAGCTCAGGCCAGGAATCCAACCTGCAACCCTGTTGCTGAGAGCTCAGCTCGCACTCTTGAGCGAGCTCTTAACCAACTGAGGCTCTTGGCTGGCCCCAAATTGTTTATATAGACAGGGGCCCTGCATTCCTAGGGGTGGCCCTACCTAGGGGGATTTGCACTCAGTCAAAAGTGGAGCCACTTATATATGACTCAGACAATTTGATGGATTGGGGCTGAAAGGAATAGTCAGTGAAGCCGGACAACCTTTTAGGAACCCTTTTGGGGACCCACTACAGACTTCCGTCATCCCAAGTCTGATCTTCCCTCAATTCTGGGACCCTCTCACCCCGTCTTGAGTCCTGTATTACATGTGGCCCTGCCATCCTCCCATCTCACAGCCCTGCCTTTGTCAAAAAGTGATAGGCCTTTGTCATCTGACCTGGTAGAGGGATTGTCATCTGGACTTTATGAAGGAATTCTCTTTTGGTGACAGGGGTAGTTTTAGGTAATGGGAGGGTGGTTTCCTAGCCAGTTAGCGAGGATGATGATTTTAGGTAGCTGGAAACTCTTGGAGGTCTAGTGTACATCTGTGCTGTTCCCAGCGCATCCCCTGGAAAGTAAGGAGCCCTTCCTTCTAGTGATTTGCTCTGACTCCCAGACTTTGGAGGTTGCTCCTGTTCCTGCTTCAATGTCCATTCTCTGACCATCACACCATAGGGTGTGTGAGCTTGCCACCAAGGGTGAGGGAGGTTTTTTAATCTGACTAGTTTTCCGTCAATGAGCTCTATGACCTCAAACACCCCCACCCCCACCTGGTGGCAGCTAGTAGAATTGCAGGCATAGTGTCTGAAAGGAAATCTATTTAGACAATCCCATCAGGATTAGCACAGACCCTGGGCAGCTTGGAGATTTATCTTCCCTTTCCACTCGGCTGTGAGGCTAGGATTGCCTCTGTGATGTTCCTTAGAAAGCTCTTCCTTATCAGAATCACAAGTCAGCTATTTCTGTATTTCTTTCCTCTTTGTCCATTCTTATGCCCTATATTTGGTAGATGCTCAATACATGTTTGTGACTATTGATGATAAATATTGGAGATGGGAGAAGGAGGGAGCATGGTATGTCAAGAATACCTGGTTTAGGAATTAGAAGGCCTAGGTTTATTATTTTCATGTATCTAATTTGCCTCCCCTCTTGGGTCCTCAGTTTTTTCATTGGTAAAGAGATTAGACTAAATTATAAAGATTCCAGCAATACTGCTGTGACTCAGGCATAGGGGGATGATCTCACAGGTAGCATGGTGAAGGTTTTGGGTCCAGTTTGCCTCGTCCTCTTCCCAGCTGTCTTACCCTGGCCCACTTTATGCACGTTGCCCATCTGACACCGTTAGACATTTGAATTATGACACTTCTCATTTAGACAGATCCTTAGATTTGTTGTAAGAATCATTTGATTTGTATTTAGGTTTGAAAGCCAAATGATGGCTGTTGATCATCATCGGGGGATATTAACGGGGCATGTGCTTTCAGTATGTGGTGTAAAGTGCAGGGGGTGGAGGGAAACAGTATAGATCTGCTCCCTGCCCTAAGCTGCCCACAGGTCAACTGGGAAGACAAGGATGTATATTTTTAAAAGCTTGTCAACAACCCAGGTGGCTTGTGCTGAGACATTAAGTGCTGTTGAAACTCCCAGGGAGGAGAGAACATGGAGGCCAGGGGCAATCAGGGAAGACTTCCTGGAGGTGGAGAGATGAAAATTCTACTCATTCCTCAAAGATGAGTTAACTGAGTTGTTTGTTCAAAGTCACATGGATATGAAACTGGGATTAGATGCCGGCATCATGTCTGGATGTGTATTGTCTTACTCACTCAACTAGCATTTATCGAGTACCTATGTATGCTGGGCTCTGGGCTAGAAAGGTATATATATTTTGTTCAATCCTTGTATGAACTCAGCGAGGTAAGCGTTACTAGATCACCTATTCAGATGAAGAAACTGGGGCTTAGAGGAGTTAAGATGCTTTTACAGGGCCGGCCGAGTGGCCCAGTGGTTAAGCGCTGGCTTAGGAAGCCAGTGGCCCCGGTTCGGTCCCACATACGAGGGCCAGTGACACTGCCCTCAAAAAAAAAAAAAAAAAAAAAAGATGCTTTTCCAAGGATTCTCATTGACTTAATGGCAGATTTAGGCATTGGACCTGTCCTCAAAATATGATCTTTTTTCACTGTACCATGTGTCTCACACCTTCATTGTCAGCCTCCTCGGTGAGATGCACATGTACTGAACTCACTACTAACTCTCCTTTACGCAGATAGGTGGACTAGGCTGGCCCCTGGCTCGGCCTTGCCTGCCCTGCCTGTCCAGCTGAACACACAGGGACTTTCCCTTGTTATTTGTTAGCATCTCTGAGTACTACCCTGATCTCCTTTTTCTCCGCTCTTTATGTTCTTCTTCCTTTGACCCTCAGACTGAGTCCATTAGAGCTCCTTGAGCTGTGTGAAGAGCTGGGATTGGGGTTTGGGGGCAAAGAAGGGCCTTGGCATTGCCCCCAACTTCAGTCTCTCCATGGGGTGCTGCCGCTAGTGGTGTGGGCAACTTCTAAAGAAGTGAGCGCTGAATGTGGAGCCAGGCTGAGCTGATGATTGGCACTTCCTCATTGACCTTGGCCAGGTCAGTTAGCCCCTCTCAATGCTTCAGTTTCCTTCTCTGTAATAAAAGGTGTCGGCAACATTTCTTGAGTCTCTTATGTCTTTAACACCTTATAAATTTTACTGTGTGCTTCACCCTTCTTTAAGCCTATTTTCCCTTAGTGATCCGATGTCCCTTCTCTCCTTTCCCTATCCCACCCCCCTTTTCCCTCAGGGTTTTACAGATCAGTTCAGCATCAGGCTGGTAATCAGGTCTGCAGGCTAAAATGGGAACCTTCTCTCTATATAGATACTTGGGGAGAGAATTCTTAAGATATCACTTACCCACCAGACTGTGAGCTCTGACCAGAAAGGGCTGCATTTCATTTGCCTTGGTGTCCCCACTTCTCAGTACACAGGAGGAAGTGGGTGGGGTGAACAGGGAGCTGGAAGGGTTGTCCTGGGGACTATGGACAGAGCACCTGCTCAGAGGCTGTGGGAAGGAGGGACAGCTGTCTCTCCCCTGCAGGTGTCCAAGCCCCGCCTCCTCCTCTCTGCTCCGCCTGTTACGTGAGTCACAGCCAGTGCACACCTGAGTCCGCACAGGCGCCTGGCCACTGGCTCAGGCCCTGGCCCTGTGTCTGGTGAGGTCGCACGTGCCGATCCTCCCAGGAGACTGGTGGGGCTGGGCAGCCCCCACCCTCTAATGGGCAGATCAGCTGTTCTGAAGGCCAAGCTGGATGTGGCCCGGGCTCTGGGCTCCTCAGGGAGAGGTGAGTGGCCTTGGGCCCTCCCTGCAGGCTTCCAGCAGCCTGGGTTTCAGGGAGGCTGGATTCAGGGGTGGTTCTCTGGCCGGTGGGCGGGCACTTCACAGCCCTGTGTCTTCCTTAGGCACAGGCCCCCTTGCGAGCAGCAGACCAGCCTGGTGGCTGGCAGCAGGACAGCCGTGTCTGCATGCTGAGGAAGATGGGTGAGGCGGTGGCCAGAGTTGCGAGGAAGGTCAACGAGACGGTGGAGAGCGGCTCTGACACCCTGGGTGAGTGAGGGCATGGCTTCCCATCTGCAGGACGTCCTCGAGGTGGTTTGTGAAATCAGTTTGGAAATGAAATAGAAAGAGAAGTTGGAAGAGACAATATCAGTGTGCACCCCTTGTCATGAGGAGGAGCCTTTTGTGGAATTTTCACCGTAGTTGTGTTTTGTTTGCGTGCATACTGGGTCCCAGCATAAAACATACTATGGATCATAGTCAGAGAGGTTTGGAAAAACACCAAGTGATGAGTTTCACCTGCCGGGAGCCTGTCTGCCTGTCGGCTGATGACTCCGACCAAGTGACAATAGCTGGCGCTGCTGAGCCGTCCCATGTCCCAGGCCCTGCGCTGGTGCATGAGTGTTGTCTTTCCGAATCTTCACAACCTCCTTGTGATAGATAGGTAGTCCCTTCCAGGCATGATGAGCTGTGGTCTTCGGATGAAGTGGAGGTGAAGAGTCAAAGGCAAAAATGGGCTTTTTCTAGGTCCCCCAGCTGGGAGGCCCCTTTTCACTCTATTGTTTGACTTGAATTGCATCCTGTATGTTTTTTGCTTTGACTTGGTCATAGCATAGATAAATACCTGACGAATTGACTGTCTTGTCATGTGCAAGGATTAATGGGATACAGTGCAATTATGCGTGTGTGTGTGTGTGTGTGTGTGTGTGTGTGTGTCACTGGCTGGATGGCACCTCAGAGCCACAGGCATTGTGGGAACCCAGAGGAGGGGAGCACAGTCCTGCCTTGGGGTTGATTGTGCAGGTGGACAGAGTGGGATTTGAGTTGGGCCTTTGCACACGGAGAGGAATTTCACAGGCAGGTAAGGGTGTGTGGACCTGTGTCTGTGCCTGACTGTCTCACAAAGTATTAAGAGCGTTTACGTGGAGGCTAAGCCCAAAGACTGGAAATGTAGAGTGTTTCTGCTTGTAGGTGTTGGTCAGGGTGTGTCCGGAATGCAGGTGGCCCAGGAAGCGAGGGACACTCAGCCTTCAAAATGAGCTTGGTCAACACCTCTTCCAGGAAGCCCTCAGCCCTACCCTGTCCACCCCTTGCTTCTTTCCTCCTCCACAGCACCCAATCAGTGTCCCTGGAGGGCGGGGGTCCTGTGGCCTTTTGCTCCCCACCTCCCAAGAGCCAGCACAGTGTCAGGCACTTTGTAAGCACCCAGAGCTGTTTGCTGAACTGAGCTAAGGAAAGAGGACCACCTCCTCCATCAGCAAACAAACTTGAAGATTGTCACTGGTTTTGGAGGGAAGTCTCTGGGGGGAGCCTTTACTCTGGTGAGTAAAGCAATTCTGGAACCCAGTGCTACTCACAAATATTGTTCTCACCGCAGCTCAAGGCTCTCCCCTTACGAATATGTGGTTGAGAGCCAGGCTGTGGGTCACACAGGCCTGGATTTGAATCCCCAGTCTGCCACCCACACGCCTGCTACCTCAGCAGGGTTGCTTAACCTCTCTGAGCCTCGGTTTCTTCATATCTAAAATGGGGATATAAACAATTACTGAATGGAAGTAACTGTAATGTCTGTAAGGTGCTTGGCATATAGGTAGCTCAGTTAATGGCAGCTATTCATTATCATTTCTTTCTCACCCCCCAGGGCTGGAAGTGGGGAGCCTCAGTCCTCCTCCTCCATCATAAACACACACCTAGGCATCAGCCAGGTCTTGGCTGGGTATCTTCCATTGCCTTCAAATGGGGAGCTCAGTGCAAATTGATAAATCTCAGCAATGAATAACCTACTTTAAAATGTCACCGGGGAGGGCCGGCTGAGTGGCGTGGTGGTTCAGCGCTGGCTTGGGAAGCTGGCTGCCCCAGTTCGGGTCCCACATATGAAGGCCAGTGACACTGCCCTCAAAAAAAAAAAAAAATGTCACAGGGGAGAGGGACACATATGCAGCTCGGTCTCATTCAGATGTGTGAAGGGGACAAGGTAGAGGGGCAGCAGCAGAGGAAGAGCAGAATCCTGACCTCCTGGAGAGGTGTTATTTGAGAGAGGATTCCTGGAGGCAGCTGTGAGGAGGCAGGTGTCCCAGGCAGGGGTAGGGCTGCACCTTAGCTGGAGGAGGGGCCACTGCAGAGCTGCTGCTGTGGCCTGGGGGAGGTGATGAGAGAGGCCACCCGGCTGGTGGAGAGCCCGGAAGGTTGTGTTGAGTCTAGGAGTCCAGACTTCAATGTCTGTGGACCAGATATTGCAAACTCAGTTTCTATCCACAGACCAGGTGGGGATTTTTGTGAACTGAAGACTGGACACCCTGCGTTGGGTGAAGTGTGCAGGATGGCTAGGGTAGGGCAGGCTGTGACCAGCTCTGCACTGCCCGGGGGCCATGCCCACTGAAGAACCCGAGCCAAGCCTCCTCCAGACCACCGCAGCACCTGGGATTGGAACCCTACCTGCCTGGCACCAGAGCCTGGGCCCTGTCCCCATCATGCTGTACAGGGGTTTGGGGCAGATGGTTGGTGATTGCCAGGGTGGTGAGCACAGCAAAGTGCTAATCAGCTTGGGAGAGGAGTTAGGCCCCTTAGCTATGGCGGTGCTGGCCAAAGCTCAAAGACTTTCATGTATCCTATGGAGGCGACGGGGTGTTTAAAGTTAGTGCAAAATATCAGACTAGGCCACTGTGGGTGCCTCATCAGACCCTACAATCTGAGGGGTCTGGGGCTTAAACATTCAGCACTTACTGAGCACCTGCTGTGTGCAAGGTACTGGGGTGCTCTCAGGGAGATGTGCAGTAGAGTCCTGTGAGACAAAGAGCAGTGAGTGACACACGGCTCCGTGCCCAGCCATGTTGGACAGACCACAAGTGGTCGTAGTTCAGAGGTGGGAGATGTGGCTGGGTGATGCTGTAAGTCTAGGAGAGCTTTCTGCAGGAGGTGGGAATTGAAGTGAGTCTTGAAAGATGGGCGAAATGATCCAATGTTTCCCATGTAAAACAGCAAACAATCTGAAGCAGCCTAAATGACCAGCATCACAAAATTGCTTCAATAAGTATTGTTAACACCTGTATAGTGCAATGTATGTTACTGTTAACAGTGGTACATAAAATTCTATCATACGTTGATGAAGACTGGCAAATTCCCAGGTGTAATGTGAACTGGGGGGAAAAAAACAAACGAGGATCCCAAACTCTCTATATAGCAAAATGTCTATCTTGTTAAACATGCATATGTATATAGGAAAATATTGGAAGGAAATAAACAAGATGCAAATGGATGTTAGAAAATACTGCTCTGCATTTTGTGAATGTTCTGTGACGAACATATTACCCTTATAAGAGGAGCAGGATAAGTGTTAGGGAAAGGACTACCTGTCACTACAGAAGGTGGCAGTAAAGCAGTTTCCAACAGACAATAGTGCCGGGGCAGCACCTTCTCTAAGCCCCTGGTCCTGGGAGTGGAACGGGCTCCCCTCTCGGCCTCCCTGTGCGCAGGCCCTGGGGCGCAGGCCCAGTGGGATGGCTGTGGAGCGGCTGCAGGTGTCTCACTGCACAGTGGGAGATCCTGTAGAGACCAGGCTGGGAAGAGCTCAGTTACAGCCTGGCTCTCACCTTACTCAGGCAGGTAACCCTGGTACGCCTCACTCGCTCTCCCCCAGGCACTCGTGGGTGTGCCTCCTGAGCCAGACTTGCTTCTCCTGCAACCTGAGCTTTGGATCCCAGCCCTTGTCACCACGCTCTAGGCCTCTTCACCTCCCCCTCACCCAGAAGTGGGCTCTTTGCCACCTGGCCCCTGGTCTGCCCTTGAGCTTGAGTCAAGGTCCTCTAGCTCTAGCGCTGTCCTCTAGCCCATCACCCCTCCTGAGCATCATCTTGACTCTTCCAACAAGCTGGCAAAGAGTGGGGGACCCTGCACCTCCCCTGAACCTGGCTCTCCTCTCCGCCCACCTCTTGTCTGCCCAGGTTAGTCTTTTCTCTTTGTAAAGGCCTCATGCCCACCTCGGCTTCCCTGGGTCCCATCTACCCTGGAGGGGCCTCTGCTGACCCCTCCCTTCCCTCCCTGGCCTTGGACATCAACATGTCCAGCCAGTGGACCGTCAGGCCAGGCCACTCTGCACCCCACTCCTCTCCAGGGAGAGCTTCAGGTCTGCTGTGTGATTCGGAGGTGACTTTAAAAATGATCATTACTGGTCCGGCCGAGTGGCGCGGCGGTTAAGCGCTGGTTTGGGAAGCCAGCGGCCCCGGTTCGGTCCCACATGTGAGGGCCAGTGACACTGCCCTCAAAAAAATTAAAAAAAAAAAAAGATCATTACTGCAGATGGGCAGGGTTTGGAAAGTGCTGGGAGAGTTCAGGAAGAGGGGTGCACGGCTCGCTGGGATAGAGGCTAGGTGTGTGTGTGTGGCATCTAGCCCTGCCTTTCCTTGTGCACCCTGCTGCCCCCATTGATGGGAGGGGGAAAGAGGCCTGAGCAACTGGAAGCTCCCTTCTCCCACCCTTACACTTGCCTCTCCTTTCACACATTTTTCTAACCACAGTTGTTCTACCCGCTTCCTTGAAAAGGAAGAAAATAATCAGAGGCCAATATCTGGCTGGTCATTTAATATGTCTTAGGTGGTAGCAAGAAGGTGGGGACAGACCCCCATGGAGCTAATGTGCCTGTCGGTCCCTCATCTCTTGCACGGCATCCTAAAGGGAGGTCGTGTGTAACCAGCATCAGGGAAATGGGATGCTGGGTAAAGATGTGTATCCTTGGGCTCTACTCTGGAGCTTTGAAAATAGAATCTCTGAGGATGGGGCATGGTGGTATGCATTTTTAAAATGTATTCATTTTTATACTTTAAATCCATTTTTATTTATTTTCAATTACAGTTGACATTCAATATTATTTTATATTAGTTTCAGCTGTACAGCACCATGGTTAGCCATTTATATAAGAAGTGATCCCCCTGATAAGTCTAGTACCCACCTGGCACCATACATAATTATTACAATATTACAATATTATTGACTCTATTCCCTATGCTGTGCTTTACATCCCCTTGCCTACTTTGTAACCACTGATTTGTACTTCTTTTTTTTTTTTTTTTTTTAAGCTGAGCCATCCTGCCACCTGTTGGCAGCTCAACAGCAACTCAGCTCAGGCTGGCGTCGAACCGCCATTGCTCAGAGCTCAGCTCGCACTCTTGAGCGAGCTCTTAACCAACTGAGCCACTCGGCCGGCTCTGATTTGTACTTCTTATTCTTTTCATCTTTTCACCCAGCCCCCCCAACTCCCCTCCCATCTGGCAACCCTCAGTTAGTTCTCTGTACCTGAGTCTGTTTCTGTTTTATTTGTTCATTCATATTGTTCTTTAGATTCCACAAGCCCCCCTAGATGATCCATTTGTTTTTTAAAATAATGATTTTATTTTAAGAACAATATTAAATTTATAGAAAAATTGTGTAGATAGTGCAGAGAATTCCCACATCTGGTTTTCCTTGTTATTAACATTTTACATTAGTTTGGCAGATCTTTTGTAATTAATGAGCCAATAACATACATTATTATTAACTAAAGTCCATCTTTTATTCAAGTTTCCGTAGTATTGAATTAGTGGCCTTTTTTGGTTGAAGGATTCTACCCAGATTTTCACATTACATTTAGTCATCATGTCTCCTTAGACTTCTCTTTTTTTGTTTTTTGAGGGCAGTGTCACTGGCCCTCATATGTGGGACTGAACCAGGGCTGCTGGCTTCCCAAGCCAGCGCTTAACCACCGCTTAGACTTACTCTTAACTGTGATAGTTTCTCAGACTGCCCTTGTTTTTAATGACCTATCTTGACAGTTTTGAAGAGTACTGGTCAGTTATTTTATAAGATGTCCCTCAACTGGGATATGTTATTTATTTTGTCAAGCTATAATTTACATAAATGCAATTTACCCTTTTTAGTATACAATTCTATGAGTTTTGATAAATTCATACAACTATGTAATCACCACCACCACGAGATCCCGAACCTATCCCATCACCCCCCACAAATTCCCTTGTGCCCTTTGCAGGCAAACCTCTTCCAACCCCCAGTACCAGGGAGCCACAGATCTCTTTTCCATCCCTATCGTTTTGCCTTTTCTAGACTATTAAGCAAATGGAATCATACAGTATGTAACCTCTTGAGCCTGGCTTCTTACACTTTAGCTTAAGATTATTTGAGATTCATCCATGTTTTATTATTTTTTATTATTACAAAGTATTACAGTGTGTGGCTGTACCGTGATTTGTTTATCCATTCATCTGTTGAAGGACCCTTGGATTCCTTCCAATTTTTTAAGGTTATAAAGCCTATAAATATCCGCATATAGGTTTTTGCATGGATCCGAGTTTTCATTTCTCTTGGACAAATACCCAGGAGTGGGATTGCTGGGTTGTATATATTAAATGTATGTTTAACTGGGTAAGAAACTGCCACACTCTTCCAAAGTGGTTGAGAGTTCCCATTCCACCACAGCTTTATCAACACTCTGTATGGTTTTTAATTGTATGCGTTCTTATAGGTGTGTAATTGTATCTCACTGTGGTTTTAATTTACAGCTCTATGATGATTAATGATGCTAAGCATCTTCTCAGGTGTTTATTTGCCATCCACATATCTTCCTTGATGAAATGCCTATTCACATCTTTTACACATTAAAAAAAAAGTGGGTTATTGGTTTTCTTATTAAGTTTTTTTTTTTTTTTAGAGGGTAGTGTCACTGACCCTCATGTGGGATCTGAACCGGGGCCACTGGTGTCCCAAGCCAGCTCTTAACCACTGCACCACTCAGCCGGCCCTCTTATTAAGTTTTGATGGTTTTTTATATATATTCTGGGTGCATGTCCTTGATCAGATATGTGTTGTGCTAGTAGTTTTTCCAACTTGTGACTCATTTTTTCATTCTTTTAACAGTGACTTTTGAGAAGCAGATATTTTTAATTTTGACAGAGTCCAATTTATCATTTTTGTTTTATGGATGTGCTTTTGGTGTTGTATGTAAGAAATCTTTGTCTAACCCAAAAAGGTCGCAAAGATTTCCTCCTGTCAGAGTCATTTGAGGGTATTGGTTAAGCACACAGATTCATAGACTCCACCTAGAGCTTTAAAAGTAGAATCTTAGGGGGTAGGCCTGATGATTTGCATGTTAATAGAACCCTGTATGATTCTTCCCTGCCATGAATTTTGAGAATCACTTGTTTACCACAGTTTACAATTTGGAACTTCCTCTTTTGATTGGTAGCTTTTTGGGGGCTGGGCAGGGAAAGGCATTGCCTCCCAGGCTCACCCACTCTGGCCACATACGTCTCCTGCTGTACTCACCAGCAGATGGCGCCCGGGAACAGGCTGACCTGGAGACAGGAAGCTAAGGCCTGGACTTGATGAGGCTGCTGCTGGGTGAGTGCCCAGATCCTGACAAGGGCTTCCCCTCGCTGC
The DNA here is from genome assembly GCA_033961575.1 of Aselliscus stoliczkanus. Lineage (NCBI taxonomy): Eukaryota > Metazoa > Chordata > Mammalia > Chiroptera > Hipposideridae > Aselliscus > Aselliscus stoliczkanus. The sequence continues at coordinate 136,469,243 of CM066729.1, forward strand.
CCAGCTCACATCCTGTATTTACATTCCTGGCTGGCTCCTACAGGGATCTGATTTTGCAGTCTCTTTCTTGAGTAGGATACTCAGGAAGCACTTACTATACACTCACCAAAGTTGAATGGTACCTTCCCTTTGGTCAAGCACGGCTGCTAGCTCCTTTTTTAATACACACACATTGAACATCTATTGTGTGTGACCCACCTGGAGGACCCAAGTGCCCAGGGAAGCCCAGTCTGGAGGGGGAGTCTCTCTCTCTCTCTCTCTCTCTCTCTCTCTCTCTCTCTCTCTCACACACACACACACACACACACACACACACACACACACACATACAGACACACACTTGTACTCTCACCCCCTCTTCCTCCAAGGGAGGTGGGCAGCCAGGGCTATGGTGGAAGCAATTCTTCTGGCCTGATGAGATGGTGGTCTTGGCCCTCAGAGGGGCTTTCTGACCTGCAGCTCCTGGCCCAGAGCCCCAAACCCTGGTGCTGGTGGGGGAAAGGGGCGTGTGTTTTGCTGCCATGTCCCCTGGCCTGAGGAATCCTAAAGGTCAGCCAGGCAGGCACAGAGGAGGGAATGCACTGATATGGGACAGCCGTCAGCCTGGCCAGGGCTGCCAGTCTGTTCACCAGGCGAGCTGGGAACCAAAGATCTGCCATCCTCAGCTCCTTGCCTCTGACCTGGGGAGGCAGGCTGGGAAGGAGGGCAGGGGTACCCATTGCAGAGCCCCCTACCACTCTCCCAACTGCTTCCTGCACAGAATGATGTGACAGAGGTGACTAGAAGCCTCTGCCTAAAACTCCATCTCTAGATGTGGTCTCTCTGAATTGGGGGGGGGGTCCTCATCTCTAGCAATTCTAGAGTTAGCCTGTATAACCCCAACAGAGCCCCATAACTATACCTCTAGTTCTACAAGACACTGTGCCTGAGAGGCAGGGTCTAGGGGACAGAGGATAGGGAGGGGGGAAGCCTGGCTTCTCACTGTAAACATGCTTTGTGCACTACTTACATGTAATACTTATTATTATTATTATTATTATTATTATTTAATTAAACGTACACATTTTAAAAAGTATTTCTCTAAGTGCAAATACCTGGGCTGGAGCCATAGAACAAATTTCCTCTCTCCATCCTAAGAGCTGCCTTCCAATACTGAGCTGTTCTCTCCTTCCACAGCCCCTCTGTACCTGAGGCTTGAGGTCCGGACAGGTCCTCACTAAGCCCCAGGCTGACCTGGGCACAAAGAGGCAATGCTAGACCATAGCATGGTATGAAGGGTTTGCAGAAGCCCCCACCCAGCCCCCCTCCTCATCTGCCTGAACAGTGGCCTCAGTCTCACCCACCTGGATAAGGCCCTCTGTTTCCACCTTTCTGGGGCCAGTTCAGAAGCAGCTCAAACTCCACAGAGGCCCTGGGCAGGGCTGACACTAGCCTCTGAAATGACACTCGCCCAGGCCGTGCATTTCTGCACTACAGGCTGCCAGTGCTACGGCAGCCAGCAGCAGTGAAGCTCTCTGGCTAAGCACTATTGATTTTCCTTTCCATACTGGTTATTTGCCTCTGAATGTCCACTTACATACCACCCCCCACCAGAATCTCACCTCCACCCCTTTCTTTGGACCTACACATCCTGTAGATGTAAGACCTCCTGACCCCCTCAGTGCTTATCTCTGCCACATCCAGTGCCCACAGTCTGCTTCCTCCAGAACCCAAGGGCCAGAAAACGTTTTTGTCTTATCCAGAGGCACCCAGGAGAGTGGGCTGGCCCTCCTGGCACCCTAGTTTGACATATGAGGAGGCTGAGCCACAAAGGTGCAAGGTGACTGCCAAGGTCATCCAGTAAGGTCTGAACTGAGCTGAGACTCAAGTCCAGCCCTGCTGACTCGCAGGCCGGGGCTCTTACCGCTACCCCAGTCTTCTGACAGTGGATCCGTGCGCTCCCTGGGCATCTGCCATTTGCCAGCTTTCCTTGCCTCCCCCTTCCCCAAGCAGCCAGCACCCAGGCCACTTTTCCTGCAGGATGCCCACAGCTGGGTATATCCTTAGAGACACGCGTGCACCAGGGATGCACAAGGAATGTCCTTGTTGCATTGCTTGTGACGCCCCCCAATGCCCATGAGCGATGGCTGGATCCATACATTGTGGATGGTTTGCGGGGGTCTTGAGGCTTTTACAAGACTGTTTATAGCAGTGGTGGGAGAAGACCCCAAAGCCTTAAGGTGCCTAAGGTCTTCTGGAGGGAGGGAGGATAAGAGTGGGGTCAGTGGGGGGCGACTTCCCGCATAGCCCGCCTGTTCCTTGGCTCCCCGTTCACTGCAGTGCTACCTGACACACCGCTGGTGATCCGAATTCACCTGCTGGATGGGTAGACGAGTCCCCTCATCCAGTTGGTACAGTCACTCAGTCTTCTCCCCTTGGTTCTCCTTGCTTGTCATTCTGTGGACACTGCTCCAGCTCTGAGAACCGGTCCAATGCTGAGGGAAGCCTAGTGCGGGGGTGGAGTGCCCTGCACAGCGAGGAGACTGAGACTAGATGACACAGTGACTCGGGGCGGTGACGCAAGTCCTAGATCAGGCCACTGGGCGGCAAGCTCATTACATGGGTTATAAAGTACTGGCAGAATATAAAACGTACTAAATAAAGATGAGTTCTGCTTCTACTGTCTTGCGTTGTATCCACAGTGGGTATTGATTTAGCATCGTGCTAAGGGGATTGCATAGGAGAGGTGGTGTTTCGGCTGACCCTCTAAGGGTGGAGCAGGTTTAGGGGTGTAGGTGTGGGACCGGAGTGAGGGGAAGGCATTCTAGGTGAGGGTGTCTGAGGCATGCAAACAGGCGCTTGTGGCAGGGCTCGGAAGGCTGTGACACAGCAGAGTAAAGGGAGCTGAGGCGGGGTAGGAGGTGGAGGTTGGCTTCAGATCTCAAAGGGCCTCGAGTGTCACCTTAAGTAGTTTCTATAGTGAAGTCCTGTGTTACACAGGGGTTAGGTTCTAAAGTAAGTCTGAAAAGTGAAAATCACCTGGAGTCAAAATGACCCATGAATGGTCATGAGCTCACATTTACTTAATACCCACTTTGTGCTAAGCTGCTTCAATTGCTTTACCTACGTATCATTCAGTCCTCATCACAACCCTATGATTTTATTGTCCCCATTTTCCAGAGGAGGAAACTGAGGCACAGAAAGGCTGAGCAACTTCTCCAGACAAGGGGATTTGAACCCAGGCACTGTGGCTGCAGGGCCTACATTCTCACCCTCGTGTTAACTGACAGCATGGGATAGGCTTTTTTGATGGTGGGGGTCCAGGTGAAGTCGCTGGCTTGTGGACAGCAGACTCAGGTAGGGAAACATGTACCTTCAAACACTAGTGTCACACATGTTCAGTAAGTTCAACTGAGAGCCTGAGCCGTTCTGCTGAACTTGATCTGGGCAGCAGTGGGGCACCCCTGTCAGAGCAGAGAGGCACATGAGCCAGGCAGGGTTTAGGAGGATTGCCGCCGGGCACAGGATGGAGGTGAGACCAGCAGAAGGGAAACCAGGGAAGAGGCACTTTCCATGTGCCAGGCCTATGTTGGTGTGGCTTTGTTCTTAGCGGGGTCTGTGGGAGGAGACACGCAGGGGAGGACAAGCTGTGAGCGGGGGTGGGGGTGGGGTGGCAGGTAATTTGTGGTGGGGGCATACAGTTTGAAACCTGGTCATGATGTAACAGAAATAGGGACGTCTGGGCCTTTTAGGGTGGAAAGGGGATTCTAAAGAGTTGGGGTCCCCCAGGAACACCCCTGAAGAAGGCTCTGGAAACACTGGCATAGCCAGCTGCAAATGGAGATTTCTGCAGAAGGCTGCTAGGTGTCTGCCTGACTCGGTCCCCACACTTATTCTGGTGTCCCTGACTGCCCCAGTACATCCTTCACCCCTCCGTCCCACACAGACCCCCGCCTGCCTGGCTATGTGTCCACTGCACTTAAAACAACTTTTTTTGAAGGTGAAGAGAAACATTCTTTGAAATCATTTGCATTATTATACAGCTTCGAAAGTGTTTTCAGAAGAATGAAAATGTTGTGGCTCAGAGAGATAACCAAGTCGATAATTCTGTGGCATCAAAAACTTGTGTTGCTCAAGTATGACAGCATTATCCTTGGGGAGGTGATGGGTGAGGCTGAGGCATTTATTAAAATCAAAAAGCTCCAGAAACACAAACATGGCTCTGGCTGATGAAGCAGCCGGGGATACAGGGACATGATGCGGGATCCGGGCCAAGACAGTCATTCTGGAATGGAGCCCCTGACAAACCCTGGGCTGTAAGTGTGGTGACACAGACTGAAACGAGTAATCTCTGGTAGAGGTTAGGAAATTGTGATTTAGTCTGAGAGACAGGTGCTGCAGAAGGACAATATTTTCTCGATGAGGTTGAGTTTAAGAGCCTTTTAATTGGCATCTGCCCCATCTTGGTTTACTGTGTTTTGCTAAGATGTATATTTTCATCATGTACCAATTAATCCCCAGGATTCCTTCTTCTATCAAGCTCATTTCAGCAAATGTGTGTTCACTGTGTCTTGTGTCTGTGTCATGCTCTGCGGAGGATGAGGTGAGAGAAGAGAGAGGGAGCTAATTATTGAGCTCAGGCAAGTGTCCCATTAGGCTGTGCATTTGCTGATATTTCTGCCTGGATGATCCGTTGGTTACAGATCGGTGATGCAGATGGAAGTGTAAGGGCAAGGTATGGGGCCCGGGAGAGAGATTCCTCAGTAAAAAAATGGCCATGGTCAGTGTCAAGGTGGATTCCAGGGGTTTAAAGCTGGTTTCAGGTGACAGCATTAGAATAATTATGTCTTTGCTATAGAGGGCATGGTTCTGGCTGTGAACTCAAACCTTAGACAGATATTAGTGCATACTTTTCTTCATATCCCCAAAGGGCATTACCAAAGGGTGTACCTCCATTTTACAAAGGGGATCCCGAGACCAAACTTTCTGGTGGGGAGGGGTATAGTTAAGTTCAGAAGTGCTGGCCCAGCTCTGCTAGACCTGAAGGGTAGTCACGGGAGGACACATGCTCCTCTCGTCAAGGTCACCACTCATGGATCCTGGAGCAAGTCTGCACATATTGACCAGTTGGGAGTAGACAGTCGAGGACAAGCACTAAAGCAAGTGTCCTGAGGCTGGAGGCGAGGTGACTGAGGTGCCCTTCCTGGTGGATGTGGGTTCCGAGCTGGTGGGAGGATTTGCAGGGGCAACGAAGACGGGAGGGGGCTCCAGACTGTGGGAAGGGTGTGAGCCAAGCCCAAGTGGTGAGTGAGCTCGAGACCTGGAAGGTGGACGGCGTGGGATGTGCTTGCCGTTGCCCTGGTGCTGATACTGGGCTGGGTCAGCCTCTCAGAAGCATTTGCTTTGCTTCCTGGTCCATTCAATCAGCCAGCTGTGGCCTCAGGAAGCCCAATTACTGCCCGGAGAAAGCATTCCTTACAGGGCTAGATTGCTTATTATGTCAAGCCCTGAACAATTGTTGGAAGAAGAGAAGAGGTGTTATAAAAATCCGATCAGTAAGTAACTGTGCAGCTCTGTTGTGCCTGGGGCCCTGCCTTTGTTGGGTAAGTGCAGTCTCCCCGGCTGTCAGCCTCAGCCCCATTATCCTCTGCCCTGCTCAGAAGTAGGCTGCAGGCTAATTGAGCTGTCTGACGTCTTATCACCCTTGGAGATGCCCACATGTACATGTGGGCTCCTGCCCTGTGGCCAGCAGCTTCAGCTCTGGCAAGGGTACAGCCAAGCCAGCCCTGAGGTTTCTCTCTGCCCATCTACTCAGCCCAGGGTAATGTCCTGGGATGTGCATTGGCTCCTACTATGGAGTGGGCAGGATGCTGGGCACTCGGGGGGTGTTGGGGAGGGTGAGAGGCAAAAAGACACTGCCCCTGGCTGCAAGAAACAAGTATTTACCTTCCTTTGACCGTGTGCATGTGATGTTCATGGTTTTGCCGTAATACAGGGCCAACTATACCCTCATTCATAGGTGGAATAACGTGTTCAACTCGTGAAGTCGGGCTGGCCTGGTTTGAAGCCTGGCTCTGCCACTCACTAGCTGTGTGAACTTGGGCAAGTTACTTGATCTCTCTGATCAAGTTAAGTCTGATCTGAGTTAAGTCTCAATTTTCTCATCTCTAAAAGGTTCTTACCTTCTAGAGTTTGTTGTGAGGATGAAGATCGTGCAATACCCATCGATGTTTAGGATGGTGGCCAGTGCTCTAAAAGTATTGGCTATGATTATTGTCATTTAACATTTTTTAAAAAATGAATTTAGCTTAAATGAAATCTAAAAAGAACTTTATAGTAACATTGCTATACATGGAAAATCGATATAATTTTTCATTAATGCTTGATTGCCACAAAAATAAATATGAAAACGAAACACGGTTATGAAATCTTAGGGATAGATATCTGTTGGGCTCAAATCTGCTTCCCCATTAAAAAGGGGGTAAAGCAAGGGCCAGAGGCATGTTGACCAGCTCTGGACTGAGAATTTGAAATGGGGCTTTCTCACCGTGTGGCGCCTTGTCATTTGTACACTGATCACCATCGAAATCCTGCTTCTCAAAGTGTGGCCTGAGGACGGGCAGCCTCAGCATCGCCAAGGGAGTTGGTTAGAAAGGCAGATTCCGCGGCTCCACCCCAGACCTGCTGAGTCAGAACCTGTGTTCTAACAAGGTCCCCAGGTGGTCCGTGAGCACATGGTGGCGTGAGCGTTCTGGTCCATAGTTGCCCGCTTTGTGCATTCCCCACACGGAGAGTTCATTCTCTGTACGATACACATGAGGAGCTGAAGGCCCGATTAGAATCGGATGCAGAGGATCAAAATTCAGGCCTGCAGACGAGCTCTGCAGGACAACATCCCCAGAGGAAATCAGGCTCCACCCCTTTCTTACTTATTGTGTGACCTTGAGCAAATTCTTTTTTCCCTGTCTCTCTCATTTTATTACAATGAAGTTTAACAGTACAGAAAAGTCACATGACTTTGGTGGGTCAGATTTCATAAAGCCTGCAACATGAGGAACTCTAAATACATTACATACTGTTACACCTGCAGACTTCCCCTGGACAGGTATTTGGACATAGTTACCGCCCTCACCAAGCTAGGCTGGGAACATGAAGTCCAACAGCATCTGAAGTGCTGTGAAGGCATCACTTTACATACAGAGAGCAATGTAAGCTCGCAGAACCTGCCTTTATGAAGGGGTAGGTTCATATAATTCCAGCACCTTCACGATAGAACCAACTTTACCTCCTTTTTAAAAACCTAGATGACACATGAAAAAGAAGCCATACAGTATAAATTACAACTTCAGGAAAAGTTCCTGCTTTATTATTCCAAATAATTTTTCCTGTGTAAAATAAATGTCTAAATATTTCCTGGTATATGGGAAGATGATGTGTGTTAAAGACACAATGAAGCCTTACTGACGGAAGCTTGGCTATAGAAACAGCACAAGTTGAAAAGAGGTTTTGTTTGGTTTTGTGTTTTTTTTGAGGGCAGTGTCACTGGCCCTCATCTGTGGGATCCGAACTGGGACCGCTGGCTTCCCAAGCCAGCACTTAACCACCGTGCCACTCAGCCGTCCCTGAAAAGAGGTTTAATCTCCAAACCTATTAGATTGGATGAAGTGAGATCAGTCACAACTACCTTGCGACCTTACAGGAGGTCTCATTCCCATCTGAAGTTGAGGAGGCCCTCCTTGGTAAGCAGGCACCACTGGCTGTCCCTGCCCTATGGTGACATAGCACCAAGACGGTAACCTGGCATGTCCACCATACTGACCATGAGGCTGCACTGGGGGTTTGAGCAAATTCTTAACCTCTCTGAGCCTGAGTTTCCTTATCTGCAAAAGGGGACTGACTGATAATAATGCTCTCCCTCAGAGGCTGTTGTCAGGATTAAGGTAGATGATGCTCAGTCAGTGTTGGCTTCTGTTACCCTTGTAGAACTTGGCCTGCCAGGCCTCTCCAAGGTCTGGCTCAGAGTGTGGCCTCCACTCGGACCAGCTGTTGTTGACTCAGAGCTGTTGGTGACCACACTGTTGACACTGTGGCAGCTGTTTCTATTCCCTTTTGTACTATGTGTTCGAGATAAGTCATCAATTAAATTAATTTAACACCAAATTGGTGACTGTGGATCTTTGATTTTATTGGGTTGTTGGAAAAGTCATGACGTATTTTTCTGTTTTTCATTGCAAAAATGCGTCATGACTTTTCCAACAACCCAATAATTAAATATAAGATTTCTTTTTAAAGGTAGTTAGCTGCTTGCCAGGAAGAAGCAAGGATTGTTTTAGCAAGTCCCAGGTCCCATGGTAACATACACGGTTGTCTCCTTGTCATGAGGTGGTTAGGATAAGTGACTTCCATGGACCCTCTTCCTCCCTCAGGGTGCAACAGAGCCAAAGGACATCTATGTAAGGAATTTTCATGTGAAAACCATGTCTTTGCATCCTTCTAGCATCATCTTCTATTTATTGCATGCACAGCCCTCTGCAGCCATTTTATTTCATGCTCAGAGCAATCTGTTAGTTGGATCGTCTTGCCCTTATTTCTTTTTCTTAAATTGAGAAATAATTCACGTACCATAAAAGTCAACATTTTATTTATTTATTTTTATTTTATTTATTTATTTTTTAAAGATTTTATTGGGGAATTGGGAGAGGGGAACAGCGTTAGGGAATCGGGGAAGGGGAACAGACAAGTTGCTGTCCTTTTGTTCTTCAGTCTAGTTGTGAAGGACGTCACTTCAGTGGCTCATGTTGGTATTGTGATCATTGTGCTCTTCCCGGATGAGGCAGTCAGCTGCTGGCCATTGGATGGTTGCCAGCCATTGGACGGTTGCTCACAGTGGCTCATGGCAGCTCTTGCTGGCTGCCAGCCACTCACAGTAGCTTTACGGCAGCCCAGTGCAGCCCCACTGCAGCCTATGCTGCTGCCGGCAACTCACCGCAGCCAGCCTCAGGTTGAGCTGTTGTTCACCATCTTAGCTGTAGAGGGCAGTGTCACTGGCCCTCTAAGTGGGATCCGAACCAGGGCCCTGTTGCCCAGAGCTGACATCCCAAGCCAGCTCTTAACCAATGAGCCACTTGGCCGGCCCCTAAAATTCACCATTTTAAAGTGTAACGTTCTGTGGTTTTTAGTTTATTCGCAAGGTTGTGTAACCATTACCACAATCAATTTTAGAACATTTTTATCCACCCCAAAAAAGAAACCCCATGCCATTAAGCAGTCACTCCCTATTTCTCCCATCTTCCCCAGCCCCTGGCAACCAACAATCTCCTTTCTGTCTCTATGGATTTGCTTATTCTAGACATTTTAGATAAATGGAATCACACAACATATGGCTTTCTGTGACTGGCTTCCTTCGTTTAGCATAATGTTTTGAGGTTCATCCATGTATCAGTACTTCATTCCTTTTTATAACACAGTGATATTTCATTGTATGGTGATACCACATTTTGTTTATCCATTCCTCAGTTGCTGGACATTTGAGCTACTGCTACTTTTTGGCTATTGTGAATGATGCTCCTGTGCTCATGCAGGTTTTTGCATGAATTCTTGTTCTCATTTTATTGAAGGGGACACTGAGGCTGAGGTTAAGTAACTTGCCTGAGATCCCCCAGCAAGAAAGCCCTGTCCCAAGAAAAACCTGAATTTGGTTCCTGGGGTAGAGACAGAGCTCTGAGGCCCATGCTGCAGCCACCTCTTCTCTTTGTAGGTCTCTGGCTCTTGTGTAGTTAGTGTCCTGATGTTGGGTGTGATGTCTACTGGTGGGGGCTCAGCTTTGTTCTCGGAGGCAGATACTCTGAAGTCACCTCACTTACTGGAGAGGTTGGGACCCCTGAAGTAGGTCAGTGAGAAAGCACCTTGAGATTCTGGGTTCCCAGCATTTGTCCTCGGACTGCTGGCTGCGCTCTGCAGTGGCTCCTCTGAGCTTGGCTCTCGCAGGGTTTCAGCCCTGTTCCCCTTGTCCCCATCACGACCGCTCTCCACGGACCCAGACTTCTCAGCACTGAGGGAAGACCTTCCCCAGGGGTAGCTGGATGTTAGGGATGTTACTTTTTTTAAACTGAGGATATTTGTAAGACATAATAAGTGCTTGTTTTAAAAATATCGCAATACAGAAGTCTATAAAATAGGAAGTAAAAGAAACAATCCCCCTAAACCCATGGCCACGTTCAAGTTAAATGGTCTCCCCAGGTTCCCAGAAGATACTATGCCCATATTCCCATTATCCTGAGTGTCTTTCTGCCCTTTTCTCTATCTGCCAGGGCCTCGTCCAGGGGTCGGCAAACTTTTGAGATGGAAGAGCCTCCAGGGGTCAGCAAACTGCAGCTCGCAAGCCACAGGCTCTGAAGTAAAATTGGAAATGAAAATAAAACTATCATAGTTTCATTTATAAAATTTTTAGGGCCCGCCGAGTGGCACGGTGGTTAAGCGCTGGCTTAGGAAGCCAGCGGCCCCGGTTCAGTCCCACATATGAGGATCAGTGACACTGCCCTCAAAAAAAAAAAAGATTTAAAGGCTATTATTCACATAATGGTGATTATGTGAAAATATATTTATGGCTCTCAAATAATTTTTAAATTGTTGTGAGGGACAGGATGGGCTCTTCCAGAGGTTGGCAAACTTTTGAGACGGAACGTACCCAAAGAGCCGCATGTGGCTCACGAGCTGCAGTTTGCTGACCCGTTGGTCTAGTATAAATGCTGTTGCGGTGGAACTTTCTAGACTCCTGCAGTCCTCAGTGAGCGCCTCCTCCATCTTTTCTCTCCAGGTGACAGGCTGGGAAAGGCAGGGAAAGGCTGCTGTAGATACCGGGACGTAAACCCCAGAAAAACCCCTGAAAGTCCTTGTTTCTGGGAAGGGGATTTGTCAGGAGAGGGTAGGGCCTGGGCTCCTATTTGTCTTAAACCTTCTAGAGCTAGAGAACTCTGTAAATGCTGTGCACAAGTAACTGTTGAAATCTAGCCCAGTTAAGTGCAGTGATGCAACGGTGCCGTGTCCATGCCGGTCTTTGATGACCAGTGGTTTCTTTCCTCTCTGCCTCCTGCACCTCTAGCTTTGGGGATCAAATGGCATTTCAGAGACTGGCAGCCTGAGTGAGAGGCCTGGCTGTTTACGATTTTGCTTTTTAAGCCAGGATGCCACCTTCGGGAGCTTAGCTCTTGAATATACCTGGTGGTGCTGGGAGTTTGATCTTCTGAGAGGGGCTCTGCCCAGCAGGCCCAGGTCTGAGTTTTCATGTTCATGTTCCAGAAAAATTGGTTTTCTCTATATCAGCCTCCTGAAAGAGAGCCCCCTCCCATGTGGGTCCTCTGTTCTGATGCCCTCGCACAATCCCACAATACACTGAACTCTCTCTTGGGGTAGGGTAGCCAGAGAGCCTGGGTTTGAATTATAACTCTTCTGTTTACCCACTATGACTCAGTTTCCACAATGATAACACAGAGTGAACAAAATAGCACCTACCTCATGGGGTTGTTAAATTAGATAAGATTTGTCAATGCTTGGAAAACTCTCAGGCACGTAGGAAGTGCCCTATAAGGGTAGGCTATGGTTTTATTGCTATTTTTTAGGACTGTCCTCTGACCATGGCAGGAAGTGAGTGCAGTGTAGGCTTTTGTAGTGCCGTGGAAAGACCATGGCTTTGGAGTTGGACTATTCTGGTTCAAATCCCAGCTCTGGACTCATGGGCATAGGGAGCCAAGTTCACCGAGCCCCAGATCTCCCTGTCATCGTGCCTGTTCTAGCCTGTTCTAAAGCTTGACAATTCAGAAACATTTGGCTGTGGCTTGCTGCCTCTTCTCCTTCACAAAGAGCCTTTGCTCAGGAGAATCATGGAGTCACAGAATGTCCAGGCTGGTTGAGACCCCCAAGTCCCAGAGTCCAAACCCTCACTTACAGAACAGGAGACAAGGCCCTGGAGCAGTTGTTTCCCTGAGACCCCGTGGCTGACAGCAGAGGGCCGTGTCGTGGACATGCGCCTCCTGAGCCCATCCCGGGATTGCTTCACACTGAGGGTCACCTGTGCCTCTTTCAGAGCCAGAAAAACAAGGCAAGAGAGAAAGATGAAGAGACAGTGGTTCTGGCTTGAAATATCCTGGTCTGAGGGGAAGTGGGAGGCACATATGGGGCAAGATAACTTTCCATGGGGTGAGTCAGCCTAAAGTCCCTACACAGGCATGGACCCGCCAGCACTCACTAAGCAGGAGTTATTGTCATTATCGTCACCATTGTCATCAGCCAGGGCCATGTATCCATAGCTGGAGGGAGGCTTACTCCCGCTACGCCAGTGATTCTCAAACTCGAGTGGGCATCAGTTGGAGGGCTTGTTAAAACAAGGATGACTGGGCCCCACCAGAGAGCTGATCCTGTGGGTCTGGGGTGGGGCCTGAGAATGTGCATCTCTGACAAGTTCTGGGATGATGTTGATACTGTGGATCTAGGACCCCATTTTGAGAACCACTGAGTTGGACTAGCCCTTGCTCCAAAGAGTTGTCCTGGAGTCTACCTGGTGGGAATGCAGGGTCTCAGGCCCTGTCCCAGACCTGTGGGGCAGAGTCCTCCCCCTAGCAGGATCCCCAGGTGATTCGTACTGGGAGATTTGGAAAACATGGGCTAAATGATCTGCAGTCTCCTTCTAACGCTGAGATTCTGTGAAAAAAGTCATTTGTGAAAAAAAGCCATCCTGGGTGGGACCAGGTCACACTGGCCAGGCCCCTCCTTAGGAGCCTTGCTTCTTGGTCAGGCCAGAGAACCCAGGCACCTACCAGCCCGAGCCCCTGACACTTTCTTTCTGTGACTTGGATCACAGGCTCTGTGACCCCCTCTACTTCCCCCTGCTGTGCCCTATCACCAGCCCCACCTCTCAGCAGGGACTGAGCAGGCATCAAGGTTCTGTGTTTAGGGCTCTGTGTTTCTAAGAAACACTGTGAACTTGATTCAGTCTTCCTGACTTCCCTCAGGATGTTCTGTTTACTCTGTGGATTTTGCTTGACTTGCCCACCAGTTACTTTTCATCAGGCATTTATTAGAATTAATGAGGGGCCCGTGCATCGAATCAAAAGCTTTTTATTAACACAGTGTACTGGCTTCATTAGAGGTTTGGGGAGAGGCAGGTGGGACTTCTTGCAATAATATTTATAATTATGATAATTACGCCTTGTGTTTATTATGGTGACCTCCCCCAAGGATCTCTGTTCTCGACGGTAGCTCAGGTATTGGTGGCTGGGGACCCTGGGGCATGGCACACGTGAGTCCAGCTGCTGTCCAGATGTTGGTGTTGCCCTGGTCCCTAGTGCTCCTGAGCCCCTGTTGGGGTCTGTGCGCATGCACCACCGAGTAGCATGAAATGATTCTAGTGCCAGGGCCGCCTTCTCTGAGGACTCTCGGAGTAAGGGAAAGGCTCTGGGGAATTGGAGGAGAAGGCAGGGCTCCGAGGTGGAGTCCCAGAGGAATGAAAGTCCTCTGGGCCTTGGCTCCTGCCATGATGGCTAACCCCGGGGTTGCCTTCCCTCTCTCCTCTCTGACCCTAGTAATCTCATTCACCAGCGTCCAGCCTGAATCCAGGGTGACCAGCTGTTCTCAGTTGTCTGGGACTGAGGAAGGGTCCCCTGGGATGCAGGACTTGCAGTACTAAAATTGGGAATGTCCTGGATAAACCACGACAAGTTGGTCACCTTCCTGGAATCTTTACTTTCAGAGTTTTATGCTCCATCATTTTTCCAAAATGACCTCAGACAATTTACCTATCAACATGGGCCTCATTTTCCTCCTGTGAAGGCAACTCATGGTTCTTAAGGGAATTTAATGACTTAATATATAAAAAGTGCCTAGGGTCCAGCCGAGTGGCACATTGGTTAAGAGCTGGTTTGGGGATGCCAGCAGCTCTGGTTTGGATCCCACATATGAGGGCCGGTGACACTGCCCTCTGCAGCTAACAACAGCTCCACCTGGAGCTGGGCTGTGCAAGCCCCGGCGACAGTGTAGGCTGCAGCCCCTGCTGCAGTGAGCTGCCATAGGCTACAGTGAGTGGCCGGCAGCCAGCGTGAGCGGCTGGCAGCCAGCACGAGCTGCCAATAGCCGCAGTGAGTGACCATCCAGAGGCCGGGGACCGATTTGCCTCACCCGGGAAGAGCGCAATAATACCAACATGGGCCAGTGAAGCAACATCCTCTGCAACTAGACTGAAGAACAAAAAGACAGCAACTTGTCTGTTCCCCTTCCCCGATTCCCCAACGCTGTTCTTCTCCCCCAATTCTCCAATAAAATCTTTAAAAAAACCAAAAAAACAAAAAAAACACAAAAAAACTTTTTTGAAACTTGAGTAGGAATTACATTAAATAATCTATAAATCAATTTCTTTTTTAAAGATTTTATTGGGGAATTGGGGGAGGGGAATAGACAAGTTGCTCTCCTTTTTCTTCAGTCTAGTTGTGGAGGACATTGCTTCACTGGCCCATGTTGGTATTATTGTGCTCTTCCCGGGTGAGGCAGATCGGTTGCCAGCCTCTGGACGGCCGCTCACAGCGGCTCTTGGCAGCTCACACCAGCTGCCGGCCACTCACTGTAGCCTATGGCAGCCCACTGCAGCAGGGGCTGCAGCTATGCCATCGCCGGGGACTCACAGCAGCCCAGCTCCAGGTGGAGCTGTTGTGCACCATCTCAGCTGTAGAGGGCAGTGTCACTGGCCCTCATATGTGGGATCCGAACCGGGTCCCTGCTGCTCAGAGCCGGCATCCCAAGCCAGTTCTTAACCAGCACTCCACTCGGCCGGCTCTATAAATCAATTTCTTTAGAAAATAAACATTTCAATATTTTCATTTGTCATCAATGGTCATGTTACAGCTTCACACACAAATCCATTTTTAAAAACGTCTTTGTGAACTTTTCTACTTTTCTTAATATTGTTCAGATACATTTTTCATGATGAGTATATATTTTTTATATTATAGTTGCTGTTTGGAACAGGGTCCTTAAAAACTATATTTCTATTGCTGGCATATAGGAATATTATTGAATTTTGTGTGTTTATTTGGCTCAATTACTTTGCTGAATTCTTTTTAATTTGCGTTGTCAGATAACTTTGTGTTTTTAAAGTTATGCAGTCATTTCATGTGCACATAATAATCATTTTGTCTGTTTCTAATATTTATGTTTTCTATTGCTTTGGTCAGAACTTCCAAAACCATATTCCGGGATGCTGGTGATGGAAGGCATTCTTTTTTTTTTTTAGTTTTATTGGGGAACAGTGTGTTTTTTCCAGGACCCGTCAGCTCCAAGTCAAGTAGTTGTTTCCATCTAGTTGTGGAGGGCACACCTTGGTGGCCCATGTGGGGATCAAACCGGCAACCTTCGTGTTATGAGCACTGCGCTCTAGCCACCTGAGCTAAGTGGTCACCCCAGAAAGCATTCTTTTTTGCTTTTTGTTTTAAAGGGAAAGCTTCTGACGTTCTCTTTGAAGTTGCTCCTAGCTTGTAGGAGATCTATCACTCCTACCCAAAGGGGCTGGTATGATTCACAACCACAACAGAGACCCCTTTTTAGCTTTTTGTGCTTCTGACACAAAGCACTGAGGGACTCATTTGGAAGTGTTTGCTCCTTCTAGAATCCCCAGTCTGCCCAGTTCCAGCCCTGATCTCTCCTGAAAGCCTAATTCTGGAGGTGGGTTCCCCCTGTGGGACTTTGCATTCTCTTCTGCCAGCCCCACCTGCGGATATAAAGCTGGTGGTGCTTTGACATCAGACAGCAGCAGGGCTGGGGTCACCTAACACAACCGTGGACCAGAGGAGGTAGTCAGCACACTTCTTCATAGGATACCCTACAAAGTACTCCTGTGAACCCTCAGGCATCTGGAGTTGTTCCTACCCCACCTGTCCCCTTTCTTTCTTTGAACCAGCTGAGTGAAGTCACCAGTGCCCCTACCCTGCCAGACCTCTGCTGGCACTATGCTCTGGGAGTCTCCCCAGACCAGTGGGAAAGCAGACACAAAAGGCGGTTAATAAAATACAGGACAAAAAGGTTTCATTCGCATTATATGAGACTCAGAGGCTGGAACAACTAACTGCTTATGGCAGTCAGAGAAGACTTCTTGGAGGAGGTGACACTTGAGCTGGTCTTGGAGCAACAGTAGAGATTCTATGATGCAAATGAGGGAGAAGGGCTTCAATTCTGATTATTTCTATAGACTTTGCATTATTGTTGCTGTTCAGAATAGGATCTGTAAAACTATCTTTTCTTGATGCCCATTATGAATATTATTGATTTTTGCATATTTAATTTGGAACAATCTTCAAAGGCTTAGAGGCCTTGGGGGGAGCCTGGCCTCTTTGGGGAAAAGACTAGAATTTGCTGAGAGAGATGGGGCAGTGCTTCTAAGTCGGTGATGCTTCTGAAGTTCAGGAGTTAGGGGTACAATCACCAACCAGTAATGGGGGCACATAGAACGGGAAGAGAAAAACAGCATCTGTAGCATTCCCGCTGTATGCCTGCCAGGCACTTCGTTAGTATATTTAGTACTTTTTATTACGTTTAATTTTCCTGACAGCCCTGTTAGGTGGATGATGATACCCCCATTTTACAGATGAAGAAACTGAGGCTCAGGGCAGCTGGGTTAGCTCAGTGGGTTAGAGCCCAGGCTTATAACACCAAGGTTGCCGGTTCGATCCCCACATGGGCCAAGGAGCTGCACCCTCTACAACTAGATTGAAACAACGACTTGACTTGGGGCTGATGGCTCCTAGAAAAACACACTGTTCCCCAATAAAAATTAAAAAAAACCAAAGAAGAAGAAAACAGAAATGAAACTGAGGCTCAGGGAACTTATGTGACTTAAATGAGCTGGATAGCTTCCTCTCTGAGCCTCCATGCTTTTAGTTTCCCTGCAGCCATATATATAAAACAGCTTTATTGATAATTTACATATCATACAATTCATCCACTTAAGGTATACCATTTAGTGGTATTGTGTAACTATCACCGCAATCAAATTTTAGAATATTTGCGTTACCCCCACAAAGAACCCTTCACCCCTTAGTCGCATCCCACAATCCTCCTATGGCCCCCATCCTAAGGTAACCACTGATCTACTTTCTGCCTCTTATATTTGCCCATCCTGGACATTACATGTAAATGACCTCATATTATGTACAGCCCTTTGTGACTGGCTTATTTCAATTAGCGTAATGTTTTCAAGGCCTGTTAATGGCGTATCAGTACTTCATTTTTTTTTATTGGACATTTTGATGGTTTCCATGTTTGGGCTATTATGGGTAACGCTGCTGTGAGCATCCATGTGTGATGTGTTTTTGTGTGGACACAAGGTTTCCTTTCTCTCAGATCTACACTAGGAGTGGAATTGCTGGATCATAGGGTAACTCTAGGTTGAACCATTTGAGGGCCTGCAAGACTGGTCTCCACTGCGGCTTCCCTGCTACCTCTTGTACGAGGCTTGTCTTCAGAGTGACAGGGCTGGGAAGAAGGTCAAACCACAAAGTCTATGTGGATTGCCTGTTTTCAAAGAAGTAGGCTGTTATGAAGCACTCACAAGAGTGCGGCTTCACTGTTGAGTCTTTGATGGTTCCAGAGGGACTTGTGGATTCTGTAGGGCCTCAAGCACGTTGCCATGAATGATGCTTGTTACAGCAGAGCTCTGCTTTCCACATTCCGGCTAGTAGAGAAGGTTCTGAAATAAACCCCAAGGTTCAAAGTGTAAAGTAGGGGACAAATGTGATGAATGGTGATGAAGGCTCTTAGGAGAGCGAGGGCAGGGTTTCGAGGCTGGCAGAGTTGGGGAGAGCAAGCAGGCTGGGAAGAGAGCCTGGGTCAGGCCCATGTGGTTTGAGGCAAGTCCTTGAGCAGCTGTGGCCCCTAACTCTGGTCCGCCTTTGGTCTTTGGCTGCAGATCTGGCTGAGTGCAAACTGGTTTCTTTTCCCATCGGCATCTACAAGGTCCTACGGAATGTCACCGACCAGATCCACCTCATCACACTGGCCAACAACGAGCTCAAGTCCCTCACCAGCAAGTTCATGACCACGTTCTGTCAGCTCCGAGGTAGGTCCTGCTTAGTTCAGGCCAGGGGGGTGGTGTGGCCAGCCCTCATTCTTCAGGCTCTGACCCTGTTGGGGCGTGTAACTAGGGCCAGTCCCTGGTCAGCTGGACCTGGGAAATTACTCCCAAGGGGAGGCTTTGAGAATGGACCTGTGTCCTCCCTGCAGCCTGGGAATCTGTGGTACTCCTGCCTCTAGCTGGCTATGAATCATATTGACTAATGGCCCAGGGGGTGGGTCCTGGAGTGATTTTCTTGTTCCAAATGGACCAGCGGGATGTTTAGGGTCCTGAGGCTCAGGAGTAGTTGTTTCTCACTGGACTTGAATGAGCCCCCAATCTAGCATTGTTTTCCTATGCTGCTTTCTCACTTCAGGGGTGACAGGTGTCAGGCATGTTGGTGTTTCCCCTGCTGGGCACACGCAGAGCAAGTGGACACGGGTGCCTGGAAGGGAGGTGAGCAGGAGGGCAGCAGGTGGACACTATAGATTCTTTTGAAATGGCTCCTCCAGATGGACAAGCAGGATGCAGTGGCCACATGGAGCCCATTCCCCAGTCTACAGAGTAGTCCCTCCATTCTCTCTGAAAGTCCAGTGCCACTCAACCAACGACACGTGGGAGGGAGCTGCAACCTGGGCGTTTCACATGTGTTTGCAAAATGGTGGGGCAGGAGAGTTGGAGAGAGTGCAGGATGCATAACCTTCCTGCCTTCTGGAATTCTCGATCTGATAGGGGCCTGAAAAGGGTCTAAGAGTCTGTTTAGGGAAACCAATATGTAAAGTGCTGGTGGAAGAGGAGGAACTCGAGCAAGCCTATCTCACACAGCTGATTTCGGCTTCCTAGAGGAGGTATGGGCATTGAGCAGAATGCAGAGGGGAGAGGGAGGCTTGAATTGGCAAACCCGGTCCAGGGACGAGAAGCAGCTGGTACTCGTCAGGAGGGAGCTACAGGCAAGACCTGGAAAGAGCACTGGCTAGGTGCAAACACAAGGACAAGGAGTGGGGCCTGGTCTGTGTAGTCATTTCTGAGTGAACCTCACAGAGCTCACTGCGTTTGTGCCTAAAACGCTAAAGTACTTATGGCTGGGGGTGGGGGAGCAAGGCTTGTCTCCTCAAAGATGCCTGTGGGCACTCTTAACCTGGCCTGCTTTCCTACCGTTCCTTTTCTGGTGACTGTTTCTTTACACAGGTGAGATGGGTCCTCACCTCCAGCAGGCCCTTTGGGCTAGCTACTCTTGGTCCAAGCTCAAACTAGAATCATTTAAGGAGTTTTTCTACAAACACAGTGGCCTCAGCTCTACCCCAAGACCAGTTGAATCAGAATGTCTGGGCCTGGGCCTAGGAATCTGTTCAAACCTGTCAATCATTCTCAAGTGCCAGTAGCCAGGGTGGACCCCATGGTTCAGGGGTTATAAGCCTAAATGCCTGAGCATGCAAGCAATGAGTGAGTCCAACTGGGCAGATGATGAGAGGGAGTGGTGGGGACTGTGGCAAACCCGTACATGTCCTGGCAGATGTGCTACGAGATTGTCCTGATGGCTTTATTCGATAGAAGCTGGAAATATGGGTTTTTATGTGAATTTTGCCCATTTTTACATAATATGAAAGTGATAAAATACTAGATTTTGTCCATGCGTCAGCAGCTGGGAGAATCTCCCATAAAATAGTAGAGCTACCTCTGCTGCCTCATTTCGTGGATGGAGAAGGAAGGTCGGGGAGAGAAGGGACTCATGCAAGGTCTCAGAGCAGGATGCCCTGCTGGCCTGCTTCACAGGCCAGGGCTGCCTTTGTGGGCCATTTGTGTTTAGCCTAGGGGTCCCCTAGAACTGTATCCAGCCAATCGGAATTGGATGTTTGCTTTGCAGAGGAGGATGGAAAGATAGAAAATAGATGGTGGATGTTGGCTGGGGTGCCTGGGAGAGGCACAGTCAAGCAGGGGGGCTTCCTTTGGGTAAAAGGAGGGTTAGTTTGTGCTTTTCCTTCATTTGACTTTCCCTTGAGCATCTGCCACGTTTCAGACCTGTGTCTGGAGGCCCAGACACAAAGACCGGTAGACTGGGCCTCTCCCTGAAGGAGCCCAGGGTTGCAGAACAGACTCCAGGTGTCGTGATACTGGTGTGGACACAATGCACGGACCGCTGAGAAGAGGACTGAATGCCTCCTGAGAGGGGTGTGGGCAGTGGGATGGGTGCGAAAGCAAGGGCTTTCAAAGGACTTGATATTTGGCAGTGCCTGTGGGATGAGTAAGCAGGCCCTCTCCAGGGGCCCCAAGACAAGTGTCAGACATGTGCTTAGGGCGCCGTGCATTCGTGCCTTGGCTGTGGAAATACACTGTTTATCATAATTCCCTTCCGGTCAGAAGGCTGTTGAAGGATACAGTTTGAACTCCTTTGCTGCCTGCGGTTCCTAATGCCGCCATGCACCTCAGATTACAAAGGGAGGGCTGGAGTGTGCCCAGTAATTAGATTTCACAGAGATGGTGACCAGCGGCCAGAAGGAGCTGGAGCTGGGGACCTATCTGGCTTCCACAGAGATGGCTCCGGGCCTCAGCCTTTGTTGTGGTTTCTTTGTCAAATAGAAAACCCTCTCCTTTTATGTGTGAAAAGGAGGTTTGAATAGGCTCTGTTGGGGTCCTTACAGCCTGCCAGCATTCTCTTCTGGGTTCTTGACAGAGGAGGTGGCTGCCTTGGTGCTGGGGAGAGAGCCATCTGCACACTCGCTGACTGCCAGGTGGTCTCCTGTGAGTGCCGTGGGGCCTGTCTTTTTCAAGCCTCATGGGACCCTCAGAGCTGGGTCATCTTTAAATGATTCCATCCCCTTGATGTTCTTCTTCCATTTTATGGCAGAAAAAAACAAGACCTGAGAAGGATGATGGCACAAAGGGAATCTGTCCAAAGGGCAGGTGGGTCGCAGTGTCCGGCTGTGGCCCTTCTGTCCCCTCTTCTCCTGTGTTCCCACCTCCCCACTTCCTCTTGATGCACACCATTCAGCTCTTTGTACTGAGCGTGTCCTCGGCCTGGCAGGCCAGAGGTGTTGTGGGAAAGAACTGAGACCACCCAGATGAAAACTGGCAGGACTGTTGGTTCAGAGCGGCTCTAGCAAGGGAGTCAGCCACTGTACTTGCACTTGGCAAAGACTCAAAGGCACTCAGAGAAGGGGGAAAGCTTTATAGTAGATGACGAGAGGTGTCAGGTGTGCCCTGACTGGAGGCATTGGCCTGTGGGAGCTGGAGGTAGTCCAGCTAGCAGTGGGACGGCTGTGTGATTGGTCAGCGTACGTGTTTGGCTTTCTCTGGTGGGCGCTAAGTTGGAAGAAGGGACAAAAGGTAGGGAAACTGTCAGTTCTAAAGTCCTAGCCATTTGGGGTTGATTGTTATGGGGGGTTTGTTTGGCTTCCCAGATTGTCAGTAGAGATAGCAGTCTGACTTCCTACAAGTCTGACTTACAGCAGACTATTTCCTGTGCTGGTTACTGTACCTAATGTGTTGGTTTCCTGGACAGGTCATAGGTCAGAGTTCTGTTTTAATAGTTGGTCTGGCCACTGTCTGTGTGAATAGTCAGTTGCTCAGAGCCTTGCCTTTCAACTCACTTCAGCAGTTCCTCATGAGCGCCTGATCTAGGCCCTGCCATGGGCATGAACAGGTGAGTGATAACAGGAGAGCCCAGATTCACTGGCACTTAGCCCTCCTGGCTCCATGCTGAGGGTTTTCTGTGCATCGTCTCATTTAATCCTTGTAACAACCAATATTTGGGAAGGATAAGACAGCTGAGACCTGGACCTAGTCTTTGAGGAGCCCACAGTCTCTCAGGGGAAGCAGCCGTGTAAACAGGCACCCGCCTTATAATGTGCAGGGTGACGCAGCAGATGTTTACTGGAAGTCCAATGTTTTCCCCCCACTTTCTACTTTGCTTCAGCCCACTGGGTTCCTTTTCTTTAGCTGAGAGCACTTAGTGGATGAAGGGGGAAAGGAAAAAGGAGAGGGGGATCCAGTGCTGGGAGAGCAGAGCAGGCAGTGAGGCTTTGCAGTGCATCGGTCGGTTGGATGTTGATGTCTTGGTTTTATTTGTTTATTCAATTAATTTTTTTTTTTTTCAAGCTGAGCCATCCTGCCACCTGTTGACAGCTCAATGGCAGCTCAGCTCAGGCTGGGCATCAAACTGCTGTTGCTCAGAGCTCAGCTCGCACTCTTGAGCGAGCTCTTAACCAACTGAGCCACTCGGCCAGCCCTTGATGTCTTGGTTTTAGTCTGGGATCAGGCAGATCTACTCTGTGGGTCATGCATCTTCTGGTTCCCTCAGCACAGCCCGCCCCTGGAATAGCTGCGTCTGGGAGAGTCCATCTCACCTGAGTTATCCACCAGGGCAGCTCCCAGTTGCAGATGACAGAGTACCTGCCAGATGGCGAGGCAGTGACAAGGCTGTGGCCTTTTGCATCAGATTTTGCCATCAGTCCTCAAGGGTATCTGATCCCTGGGGTTACCTGGCTGACTTCAGCAGGGCAAAGGCCAAGCAAACGGTTTGTGATCCCTGTAAGTATGCTTGTGGGCAGCGGGTCAGCCCTCCCTAGCAGAGAATTAAAGGAACCCAAGTGTCATGGCCTTCAGCCTCCTTTGGATAGAGTCCCAGAGATAGGACTACCAAGGCCAAGTGGGCATGAGCATTTCAAGGCTGTCTATATACATAGGGAGTTATCAAGCACCGATGTCACCCTGAGCCTGGGACCTGCCAGGAGGCGAGGAGCATCCCTTCCTGTGGTCAGGCTGAACCAGGACCCACAAGACGGGAGGGTGGGTCATTGGTATTTAAAGCACAGACAGCGAGTTCGAGCCCAGAGCTGGGACCTGACATCTTTCCTTTGCCCTTGGGATCCACTCTCCATGCTGATCCTCTCTCTCACCCTCGGCTGTGGTTTGGGTGCAGCCTGTGAGGAGCCCCAGCAGGAGAGCAGGGGAAGAGAGGAGCGTAAGATCAGTGACTTTATGGTCCTGACCGCCTCTCTTGTCACCTTGGGCTGGCTGGGCCCCTTGTCTGGAGGTCACTTCTCTCGAGGCAGCCTCTACACAACTCTCCTTCCAGGAGTCCTCTGGGAGCGACAACGCCCTGCTTTTAACCCTAGGCTACTGCAGGATCTCTTGAGGTTCCCCTGCAGCCTCCCACATCTTTGTAAATACTTTGTCACAAATAACCCCCACCCCTTGAATTATCCTAATTTGTGTGTATCATCTGTTTCTAGTTAGGGCCCTGACAAGCTCTCTGCCACTTATTAGCTCCGTAACCACGAGCAGGTTGTTTAACTGCTCTGTGCCTCAGTTTCCCCCTTGGTATAATCGAATAATACCGATAATAGTCTCTACCCCGTAGAGCTCCTGTGAAGACTAAATCGGTTAACCCTTGCATAGCCTGGGAGCAGATGCATCCCCAGTGCTGTCCAACATGGTACCTGGCATGTAGTAGTGGGTGTTCACCGTCTGAGTGGGTGAGTGAATGGCTTCCCACCACGTGGTCAGCAAAGCAATGACCTCTCAGAGATGTGCATATCCTAATTCTTTTTAAAAAATTTTTTATTGGGGAACAGTGTATTTTCCCAGGACCCATCAGCTCCAAGTCAAGTAGTTGTCTTCAATCTAGTTGTGAGGGCGCAGCTCAGTGGCCCATGTGGGAATCGAACCAGCAATCTTGGTGTTATGAGCCTGTGCTCTAACCACCCGAGCTAACCAGCCGCCCCCATATCCTAAGTCTTGGAACCTGTGACTATGTTACCTTATGTGGCAAGAGAGACTTTGCAGCTGTGATGAAGTTATGGACCTTGAGATGGAGAGGTATCCTGGGTTGAGTGGGTGGGTCCAGTGTAATCACAGGGTCTTTATAAGGAGGCGGAAGGGCCAGAGTCAGAGAAGTTGATGCAATGACTGAAGCAGAGCCTGGAGTGTTGCAGCCACAAGCCCCTAGAAGCTGGAAAAGCCAAGGGACAGATTCTCACCCTAGAACCTCCAGAGGTACACATCTCTGCTGATAACTCGATTTTAGTCCTCCAAGACCCATTTTGGTCTTCTGACTTCCGGAGCTGTAAGATCATAATTTTGTGTGGTTTTAAGCCACCAAGTTTATTGTAGTTTTTTTTTATAGCAGCAATAGGAAACTAATACTACACACCAGGTGGGTCCAGGGCCTCCTGCCTTGGTATCTCCACTTTGTTTGCCTTTTCTGGCCTTCTACCCCACCCCACTATGGAGCCAGGGCTGTGCCCCAAAGGGGAAGCATTCTCCCAGAAACTACCCTGCCTACTTTTCTCAGCTATTCATTTTCCCCAGTGCCTCCCAGCTTTTAACCCCTCCTGTGGCACACAAACTACAATAGATTCTGGTAGAGCTCAAAATTATTCTTAGAGTGTTTTGTTCAAATCTCTCATAGGAGCTGGTACTCCCTTCACTGTGGGGGTGTTGGGGAGTGCAGTAGAGGAAAGAGGAGGTTGAGGGCCGGCTCAGTGGGGCATTGGTTAAGAGTTGGCTTGGGACGCCAGTTCTGAGCAGCAGGGCCCTGGTTCGGATCCCACTTAGAGGGCCAGTGATACTGCGCCCTCTGCAGCTAAGATTGTGAACAACAGCTCGACCTGGAGCTGGGCTGCTGTGAGTTGGCGGCTACAGTGTAGGATGCAGTGGGGCTGGCCGGCAGCTGGCGTGCGCTTTCATGAGCTGCCGTGAGTGGCCGTGAGCGGCTGTCCAATGGCCGGGGAATAACTGCCTCACCCAGGAAGAGCACAGTGATAATACCAGCGTGGGCCAGTGAAGCGACGTCCTCTAAAACTAGACTGAAGAACAAAAGGATAGCAACTGTTCCCCTTCCCCAATGCTGTTCCCCTCCCCCAACTCCCCAATAAAATCTTTAAAAACAAGAGGAGATTGAATTGTCCCAGTGGGGTAGAACCAGAGACCTGCTTTCCTCCCCAGCACAGCCTGGGCCTGGGATGCTGATGGGATGTGGCCAGATCTCCTAAGAACATCCAGGCACAAATGTATTGCTCCAAAGCTACCCTTGGTGACAGAATAACTGTTTCTTTGATCTATTACTGCACAACAAGCTTCCCTGAGATGTCCTGGTTTTCAACAGCAATGTGTTATATTCTTCTAGCTCTATGGGTTGGCTGGTCTCTGCTGGGCTGTTGTGCTCCACTGAGTACAGGCTGACGTTACCTCTCTGAGGAGGGAGGTCCCTCATCCTCCTGGGCCTCCCTCCATGTGGCCTCTAATCTGCTTGGACTCCCTCACAGCTCAGTGGCTGGCCTCCAGGAGGAAGGAAGTGGGTAGCTAATGCCTGGGCTTGGAAGTTCCAGGACATTATTTCTGCTGCATTGTGTTGGTCACAGTGATCTCAAGGCCAGCCCAGATGCGAGAGGTGGGGAGCTAGACTCTCCCTCTTGATGGGAGTTGCTGCAAAATCCCACTGGAAAAGCCATAGGGATGGACGGTTGTTAGCTATTGCTGAAAGCAGCCTGCACAGTGTCTTTCTTAGTTTATTCGCTGGACCATGGAGGGATGGTGGTTTTATCATGCCTTATTTGCTCAGCTCTCGCGTGCCTGCTGTTTGCCAGCCACTGTGCTAGGAACTCTGAGGAAATACCTTACCCTTGGGGTCTGAAAACCTGGCCCTGGCATTTCTGAGTTGTGTGACCTTGAGCAAAGTATTGGACCCCTCTGAGCTTCCACTTTCTCATCCTAAAATGAGCATAACGATATTACTTTACAGGAAATGTATAAATCTCACATGCTATTAATTTGATATCTTTATTTATTTTGGGGGGGAAAGTGACGGGAGTACATGAAATAAACTCCCTTTGGAGGCGAGCTGGAGGCAGCCTGCAGAGGTACCCCTGCCACACAGCAGGGGAATATCTCCTCTATCCCAGATCCTGAGGGGCCCCTCTGCCCACCTGGCCCAGGACAGGTATGCACCTCTGGAGCCCTGGGACATGAACCTTGATGCCTCAGTCCTTCAGGACCCAGGCTAACATTTCTCATCCCCTGTGTGCTGTGGGACTTCACAGTTTCCCTTCATTTCCCTGTCCTGAGCTCTAAGTGTAGATCTTTGCTCCTGGCTCTGAGGTTTAGAAGTTCCATGTCCCCTCTGCCCTGCTTACACACTCCCTCTGCATTTCTCTAGTTGTTGTAAAGCTGTAAGCTCTATGTGAAAACAGGGTCCTCTGATTTGGTTTTGAATAGACTATAGGTGCACACAGTACAATATTCCAAGGGTTGGAAAGGGTAATAGGGAAAAATAAGTCTTCCTTTTACTCCTGTCCCCAGGTGTCCCATTCCCCTGCCTAGAGGCAACTACCACTACCAGTTTGGGGATATTTATTCTACACCAATGTGAACATAATTGTATTTAGTGTCAGTAGTATTGACAGTGCACCGCCATTGGAAGGCACTTTTGTATGCTCTTTGCAAGTATTACATTATTTAAACATTTATGACCTTGTGCAGTCAGTACTGATATTATTTTTTGTTTGTTTGGATGAGGAAACTGGGGCCAAGAGAGCAGAAATAACTTGCCCGAGGTCACACAGCAAGAAAGAGGGGGTTGGGACTCTGGGTCTAGACCCAGAGCTCCTTTGTAACTAACTACTCATGGGAGTAGAGGGTGTGTACTATTTTGCAACTTGTCCTTTTCACTTAGCAATACATTTTAGAAATTGGTCTGTGTTGGGACAATGACAGCTGTCTCATTCTTTTCATGGTGGCAGAATGGATATCACTGCATTTTAATTTGTTAGAGATCCTGGTTAGAAGAATTTCCTCACCCCTTCCCTCTGTTCACCCAGGAAGTGGGTGTGGCTTATAGAAACGTCACTCCTGTCTCCTTGTCCCTCGGTCTCCTGTGAGCAGCAGCTGTCTTTGTGCTGAGCATGGGCCATTTGAAAGACACTTAGTACCCCACTTGACCCACTGACTCTGCCGTGCAGGTGGACCCTTACAGGCAGGAACGTGATTGCTCATTGATGTGGGGATGCAGCCAAGGACAGGTTGATCTTCAGTGAGCGGTGTTTTTGGAGCTGGCACATTCCCTCACTATCTGGCTACCTAATTACTGCAGGTCAGCCTCCTCTATCCCTTAATGGAATCAGCAGGCCTGTCTCTCTCCACTGGGGTCAGTATAAGGCCTCTGAGTCAGCTTTGGCAGTTGTCCAAGATAAGGATGGTGCGGAAGTAATAAGGAGAACTTGGGGAAGTAAAGGTCCATTTAACTGACACTGTAAACCACACTTTAGTAAAGATAATAAATAAGGGAATACCAGTACAGGCTGCTGTCACGCTGGGGACAGTCTTGGGAGTGGGATGGAGCCCCTGGGAGTCCAGGCTGTTCGACTCTACACTCTAGTGTAAGAGAGCAGGAAGAGAGCAGGAGCCCGCTAATGTAGCCCCTGGGACCAGAGGACCTCTGCCCTCTCTGTCTAGGAGAGAAGATGGAGATACCCTGGGCATTGTTGTGACCCCCAAAATGAGAAAGAATGTGTTGTGATCCCAGGGATGGAAAGCAACCCCTGCTTTCTTTGCCCTTTGAGGGGGTTCCATGGTTTGATTTACACTCAGAACCCACCAGGTCTATTATAAACAACTTTGCAGTCATAATTTGGACAACTTAGAAGAAATAGACCAGTTCCTTGAAAACCAGAAACTACCAAAACTCAACCAAGATGAAATAGATAATCTGAATAGTCCTATAATCATTAAAGAAATTGTATTCATAAATGCAAAGACCCCAAATAAGAAATCTCTAGGCCCAGGTGATCTCACTGGAGAAGTCTGCCAAACTTTTAAACAAGAATTAACATCAATTTTACAAAGTGTCTTTTAGAAAATAGAAGAGAAAGGCACACTTTCCAGCCCATGCTACAAAGCCAGTACTACTTTGATTTGAAATCCAGATAAAACAGTATCAAAAAAGGGGGAATAAAACTACAGATAAATATCTCATATGAACTAAGACACAAAAAATTTCAGCAAAATATTAGCAATCAAAGCCAGCAATGTATGAAAAGAATTATATGTCATGACCAAGTGGGATTTATCAGTTTTTTCAGATATGTAAGTCAGGCTCAACATTTGGAAATTAGTCAGTGTAATCCATTATATCAAAGGCTAAAGAAGAGTCATACAGAGAAAGGGGTGGAGGTGCGCACTTCCTGACACATTCCCGGCCTGCCGGAGTGACTCACTCCTGCAGGAAAGTACTGGGCCTCCCAGACCCCGAGCTGCCACCATGGACCCAGGTGATCTATCTGATATATCAAAGCAGTCACAGAACAGCCAGAATGAAGAAACAAAGAAACATGTCCCAAGTAAAAGATCAGAAGAAAACTCTAGAAATGGAACTAAATGAAACAGAGGTATCCAAACTTTCAGAGACAGAGTTTAGAACACTGATGATAAAAATGTGTAAGGAACTTAGCAAGGATATAAAGAAGGACAGGGAAACGATTAAAACAACCAGTTAGAACTAAAGAATACAATAACTGAAATGAAGAACACACTCGAAGGAATCACCAGTAGAATAAATGAAGCAGAGGATTGGATCAGTGATTTAAAAGACAAGATAGCAGAAATCACCCAGTTAGAACAACAAGAAGAAAAAAGAATAAAACAAAATGAAAATAGTTTAAGAGACCTCTGGGACAACATAAAATGCAGCAACTTTTGCATCTAGGGATACCAGAAGGAGAAGAGAAGAAACAAGGGGTCGAGAATGTATTTAAAGAAATAATGACTGAAAACTTCCCTACCCTGGTGAAGGAAATAGACATACAAGCCCAGAAGAGCAGAGAGTTCCAAACAGGCTGAATCCAAACAGGCCCACACCAAGACACATCATATTTAAAATGGCAAAGCTTAAAGCCAAAGACAAAATCCTAAAAGCAGCAAGAGAGAGACAGCAGGTTACATACAAAGGAACTCCTATGAGACTAATAGCTGACTTTTCTACAGAAACTCTGCAGGCCAGAGGAAGTCGCAGGAGATACTCGAAGTGACACAAAATAAAGGCCTACAACCAAGATTGCTCTACCCAGCACAGCTATCACTTAAAATTGAAGGAGAGATAAAGAGCTTCTCAGTAAAGAATAAGCTTAAGGAGTTCATTACCACAAAGACAGCATTGCAGAAAATGTTAAAAGGGCTTTTTTAAACAGAAGAAAGGGGAAAACAAGCTAACCCAGGAAGACAAGAAATACAAATAACAAAATGGCAATAAATAGACACCTATCAGTAATCACTTTAAAAGTGAATGGGCTAAATGCTCCAATCAAAAGACACAGAGTGGCTGAGTGGATAAGAAAACAGGACCCATGCATATGCTGTCTACAAGAGACTCATCTCAGATCAAAAGACACACACAGACTGAAAGAAAAGGGATGGAACAAGATAGTTCATGGAAATGGAAATGAGAAAAAAAGCTGGAGAAGCAATACTTATTTCGGACAAAATAAACTTTAATATGAAGACTACAATAAAAGACAAAGAAGGGCACTACATAATAATAAAGGGATTGATTCAACAAGAGGACATAACCCTAGTAAACACCTATGCACCCAATATAGCAGCTCCTAAATATATAAAACAAGTTATGACAGACATAAAAACAGAGATCAACAGTAACACTATCATAGTGGGGATTTCAACACCCCATTGTCACCAGTGGACAGATACTCCAGATAGAAAATAACACGGACATACTGGCCTTAAATGACACTTTAGACCAGCTGGATTTAATTGATATTTTTAGAGCATTTCACCCCAAAGCTATAGAATATACATTCTTCTGAAGTGCACATGGAACATTTTCCAAGATAGACCACATGTTAGGCCACAAAACAAGTCTCAACAAATTTAAGAAGGTTGAAATCATATCAAGGGTCTTCTCTGACCACAATGCTATGAAACTAGAAATTAATTATAAGAAGAAATCCAGGGGCCGGCCGAGTGGTGCATTAGTTAAGAGCTTGTTTTGGGATGCCAGTGGCCCCGGTTCGGATCCCACATATGAGGGCCAGTGACATTGCCCTCTACAGCTAACAACAGCTCTACCTGGAGCTGGGCTGTGTGATCCCCAACGACAGTGTAGGCTGCAGCCCCTGCTGCAGTGAGCTGCCATAGGCTACAGTGAGTGGCCGGCAGCCAGCGTGAGTGGCCGGCAGCCAGCATGAGCTGCCAATAGCTGCGGTAAGTGACATCCAGAGGCCAGTGACCGATCTGCCTCATCCGGCGGGAAGAGCACAATGACAATACCAACATAGGCCAGGGAAGCAACATTCTCCGCAACTAGACTGAAGAACAAAAAGAGAGCAACTTATCTGTTCCACTTCCCTGATTCCCCAACGCTGTTCCCCTCCCCCAATTCCTCAATTAAAAAATAAAATCTTTAAAAAAAAAAAAAAGAAGAAATCCAGAAAGCTTGCAAATGCATGGAGGCTAAATAACATGCTGCTAAATAGTGAGTGGGTCAAAAATGAGATCAAGTAGGAAATCAAAAGATACGTCAAGACAAACGAAAATGAAAACACCACGACCCAAAATCTCTGGGATGCAGCGAAAGCAGTCCTAAGAGGGAAGTTCATAGCAGTGCAGGCCTACCTAAAGAAGGAAGAAAAATCTCAAATCAACAGACTATCTTTATACCTAAGGGAACTGGAAAAAGAACAGCAAAACAAGCCTAAAGGGAGTATAAGGAAGGAAATAATAAAGACCAGAGCAGAAATAAATGAAATAGAAAACAAAAAAAACAATACAAAAGATAAATGAAACCAAGAGTTGGTTTTTTGAAAAGATAAACAAAATTGACAAACCCTTAGACAGACTCACCAAGGAAAAGAGAGGACCCAAATTAATAAAATCAGAAATGAAACAGAAGTGGAACAGATACCACAGAAATACAGAAAATTTTAAGAAAATACCATGAGCAACTATATGCCAACAAATTCGACAATCTGGAAGAAATAGATAAATTTCTAGAAGCATACAATCTACTAAGTCTGAACCAAGAAGAAACAGAAATTCTGAACAGACTGATTACTGCCAAAGAAATTGAATCAGTAATCAACAATCTTCCAACAAACAAAAGCCCTGGACCAGATGGCTTCACAGGTGAATTTTACAAAACATTCAAAATTAATTAATACCTATTCTCCTCAAACTATTCCAGAAAACACAGGAGGGAAGGCTCCTAAACTCTTTCTATGAAGCCACTATTACCCTGATTCCAAAGTCAGACAAAGAGATTACAAAAAAAGAAAACTTCAGGCCCATATCCCTAATGAACATAGATGCAAAGATTCTCAACAAAATACTAGCAAACCGAATTCACCATCACATTAAAAAGATCATGCACCACGATCAAGTGGGATTCATTCCTGGTATGCAAGGTTGATTCAATATCTGCAAATCCATTAACGTAATACATCACATTAACAAAATGAAAAATAAAAATCATATGATCATATCAATAGATGCAGAAAAAGCATTTGACAAAATCCAGTAGCCATTTATGATAAAACTCTTTGCAAAGTGGAAATAGTGGGATCATATCTCAACATAATAAAGACAATTTATGATAAGCCGACAGCAAACATCGTACTCAATGGGGAAAGGCTAAAAGCTTTCCCCTTAAGATCAGGAACAAGACAAGGCTGCCCACTTTCACCACATCTACTTAACATAGTTCTGGAAGTTCTAGTCACAGCAATCATACAGGAAAATGAAATAAAAGGCATCCAAATTGGAAAGGAGGAAGTAAAATTGTCATATGCAGATGACATGATACTTTATATAGAGAATCCCAAAGACTCCACCAAAAAACTGCTAGAACTGATAAACTAATTTGGTAAGGTAGCAGGATACAAAATTAATATTCAGAAGTCAGTTGCATTTGTATACAGCAATACACTATCAGAAGAAGAAATCAGGAAATCAATCCCTTTTACAACTGCTTCAAAAACAATAAAATATCTTGAAATAAATTTAACTAAAGAAATAAAAGACCTGTACTCAGAAAATTATGACACACTGAAGAGAGAAATCAAAGAAGATACAAATAAATGGAAATACATACCATGTTCATGGATAGGAAGAATTAATGTAGTTAAAATGTCAATACTACCTAAGGCAATATATAGATTCAATGCAATTCCAATCAAACTACCAAGGACATTTTTCTCAGAAATAGAACATAGAATCCTAAAATTTATATGGAACCACAAAAGACCCCGAATAGCCACGGCAATCTTGACAAATAAGAACAAAGTGGGAGACATCACGCTACGTGACATCAAAACATACTACAAGGCTACAGTAATCAAGACAGTATGGTACTGGCATAAAAACAGACACATAGACCAATGGAACAGAATAGAGAGCCCAGCAATAAACCCATCCATATACGGTCATTTAATCTATGAGAATAGAAGCAAGAATTTACATTGGAGTAAAGATAGTCTATTTAATAAATGGTCCTGGGAAAATTGGACTGACACATGCAAAAAAATGAAAATGGACCACCGACTTACACCATATACGAGAACAAACTCAAAATGGATTAAAGACTTAAATGTAAGACCTGAAACCATAAAACTAGAGGAAAACATAGGGAGTAAGTTTTCAGACATTACCCTGAGTAATATTTTTACTGATATATCCCCTCGGGCTAGGGAAATAAAAGAAAAAATGAACATATGGGATTACATCAAACTTAAAAGTTTTTTCACAGCAAAGGAAATCATCAATAAAACAAAAAGGCAACCTACTGAATGGGAGAAGATATTTGCCAATGATATATCTGATAAGGGGTTAATATTCAAAATTTATAAAACACTCATGAAACTCAACACCAAAAAAACAAACAATCCAATTAAAAAATGGGCAGAGTATATGAAGAGGCATTTCTCTAAAGAGGACATACAGATGGCCAATAGGCATATGAAAAAATGCTCAGTCTCACTAATCATCAGAGAAATGCAAATAAAAACCACAATGAGATACCACCTCACTCCAGTCAGAATGGCTATCATCAATAAATCAACAAACAACAAGTGCTGGCGAGGCTGTGGAGAAAAGGGAACCCTGGTGCACTGCTGGTGGGACTGCAGGTTGGTGCAGCCATTATGGAAATCAGTATGGAGGTATCTCAAAAAACTGGAAATGGAACTACTGTATGACCCAGCAATTCCACTCTTGGGTATCTACCCAGAAGAATCCAAGACGCTAATTTGAAAAACTATATGCACCCCTATGTTTATTGCAGTGCTGTTTACAGTAGCCAAGACTTGGAAACAACCGAAATGCCTGTCAGTAGATGACTGGATTAAAAAACTGTGGTACATTTATACAATGGAGTATTACTCCGCTATAAAGAAGAATAAAATCGTACCATTTGCAACGATATGGATGGACCTAGATACTATTATGTTAAGTGAAATAAGTCAGTCGGAGAAAGACAAATACCATATGATCTCACTTATATGTGGAATTTGAAAAACTGAATGAACGAGCAAAGTAAACAAACAGTCTCATAGATATAGAGGAAAAACTGATGGTTGCTAGTTAGGAGGGGGAGGGGATGAGGGAGATGGGGAAGGGATTAGACAGCATAAATAGGTAACTACAATATTGCCACACGATATGAAAGACAGTTCGGGGAATATAATAATGTTGTAAATATTTTGTGGGGTGTCAGTTGATCACATGTCTTGTTAGGGAGACCATTTCATGGATGGAGTAGAGGCTTGATCACTACACTGTATACCTGAAACTGATGTTGTATAATATTTTATGCCAACTGTAATTGAATATATAGATAGTCACGGGATGTGGAATATACTGTGGAAGGGAGTCAAAAGAATTGTAATAGATATGTATGATATGGGGGGAGTAGTGGGATGGCAAATTGGGGGAGGAGGGTTGTCACTTTGAGGGGTAAAAAGTATAACTATTGCACTGTGTTGTACACCTGAAACTAATTTTTTTTAAAAATGTTTATTCCACAATAAGAGAATTTAAAAAAAAAGAAGAGTCATGCAACTATATCTGTTGACAAAGAAAAAAAGCATTTGACAAACTTCAATAACCATTCATGATAAAAAACAAAACAAGCGCCAGCTGAGTGGCGCATTGGTTAAGAGCTCGTTTTGGGATGCCAGCGGCCCCAGTTCGGATCCTACATATGAGGACCAGTGACACTGCCCTCTACAGCTAACAACAGCTCCACCTGGAGCTGGGCTGTGTGAGCCCCGGCGACAGTGTAGGCTGCAGCCCCTGCTGCAGTGGGCTGCCATAGGCTACAGTGAGCGGCTGGCAGCAAGCGTGAGCTGCCAAGAGCTGCGGTGAGCGACATCCAGAGGCGGGCGACCCATCTGCCTCATCCGGGAAGAGCGCAATGAGGATACAAACATGGTCCAGTGAAGCAACGTTCTCTGCAACTAGACTGAAGAACAAAAAGACAGCGGCTTGTCTGTTCCCCTTCCCTGAGTCCCCAACGCTGTTCCCCTCCCCAATTCCCCAATAAAATCTTTAAAAACAAAACAAAACAAAAAAACTCAGCGAACTGGGACTACCTCAGTTTGGTAAAGAACATTTATGAAAATCCTACAGCTAACCTCAGACTTAATGATAAAATGTTTCCCTCTAAGATCGGGAGTAGGTAAGAATGTCTGCTCTAATTTGGAAAGTTCTAATCACTGCAACAAGACAAGAAAAGGAAATAAAAGGCATACAGATGGAAAATGAAGAAATAAAATTGTCTCTATTTGCAAATGACATGATTGTCTGTATAGAAAACAAGGAATCTACCAAACAAAAACAAAAACACCTCCTAGAACTAGTAGACAAGTTCAACAAGTTCCCAGGATACAAGACCAACACAAAACATACTAGATCATGCATACTCATCCTCAAAATGTTTTCCTTGGCTTCCTATCTCAGCAAATCCACTATCTTCCCAAAGTCTCCAAGGGCCTGCATAACTTGGTTCCAGCCTCAACTCTTTTCCTTTTCCTGTCTCACTCCCCACTTCAGGCACACTGACCTCTTTTCTATTTCTTGGATGTGCCAAGTTCTTTCCTACGTCAGGGCCTTTGTACTTGTTATTTCTCTGATAGCTTTCTCCTGGGCTCTCTGCACAACTGGTTCCTTCTCGTCCTTCACTTTGACCTTAAATGCCTTCCTAGCCATCTGAAATCATCTTATTTGTTTTTCTTGTGTATTACTTTCTCCCCCACCAGTGTGTCAGATTGTTAAAGCAGGGATCTAGTGTCTGCCATGATTTCCCCATAGTCACGCAGGCCTGCCCGAGTAATATGTGTTGAGGGAGCAAGTGAAGGCTGTTTCGATATCACTGTGTCCGACTGATTTTCCGGCAAGTCATGTATCTAGCTGCATCCACCTCCTCTTCTTTTAGTTTCCCTTTTGATTCCTGCCTTTACTGTTTGCTTTCAGTTTTGTTTCCATGAAAGGCTCCATAATCCAAGAATTAAGTCTCATCTTGTACCTCTCTAACAGAAATAGTTCAGTTATTGAGTGCTTTTACTTTTTTTTTTTTTTTTTTGAGTGCTTTTACTTTTCAACAATGATTCTTTTCATGTTCAAGTACAGGACTGAATGTGTAGTGATTAATAATATCTGTGTTGTGCAGCACATCCTGCCTTTCAACACTCTCTCAAGTCATCCTCACAGCCCTTCTGTAGATGGGCAGGGAAGACCTACCTTCTCATGAGGGCATCCCGAGAGAGGATGGGCCCAAGGACAGGAGCTGAGTTAGACCAGAACCAGGCCTTTGTTCATTCAGCACTAAATAAGCTGGGATTTGTTGAGGGGTAAAAAGTATAACTATTACACTGTGTTGTACACCTGAAACTAATTAAAAATAAATAAATAAATAAATACATACATACATACATACATACATAAGCTAGGATTTGCTGAGTATCTCCTCTGAGAAGAGGTACCACAGGGATTAGGGATGCAACACTGGAAAAAGCTGTGTGCCAGAATGGCCCACTTATCTTGGGGAGTTTGGTGGGGGTTCAAATCCTGGTTTGTGGGTTGGGAGAAGAAAGTCAAATATCTTGGGGAGAAGTTGGATTTTGTGTGACCTTGGACAAGTTATTTCATCTCTCTTTCAATTGGGGCTAGTGGGTTATAATAAAATGATTATTGCATGCAAACCCCTAGAGTAAGGGAAGCACTACCTGAACTTAGTAATGCCCTGTAGATATTAGTGTCATTATCACTTTTTGTTAAAAGCCTCATACCCAGTGAGCTAAACTTTTGGTATTGGGTAGAAGAGCTCTTTCTGGGAAACCCTCCCCCATGCAAACCCGCACTTTAGCACTTTCTTAATGTAGCAGGAGCTTAATTGACAGGAGTGGGCTGACATTGCCTCTCCAGAGCAGATCTGGACCCCCTTTGAATCTGGGTAATGAAAAGCCTTCCCTCCCGCCCCCCAATGTCAGTGCAGCCCCTTTGATTAGCCTAAGCAATTACTGAGCTGAACCCAAAGCTTGGGGCCTGGCCTACCTACCTAGCCACCATTCCCTCTGTGCCTTTTGCTTTTCAGAAAAGCTTCTGAGCTGGGGGAAAGACCACCTTTCAGGCAGAGCCAGCCCCTCTTCCTTGCAGCTGAGTTTTTCCTTAGAGCTTGTCCCCGAAGAAAGGCTGGACTACAGGGAGCCACCATCTCTGGGGGATGTAAAGCTGGGTCAGGGGGATGATTTCATACCCACCAGTCTTTTCATCTTTAGAGCAGTGACCTCAAGAGAAGGAGACACCAAGAAATGACTTGGAAAGCTGCCCAAGCTCTGTTGAGTGAAAAAAGTAGGTCTCAAAAGAGTGTATACTTGTATTTAAGGCCACTCGGTTAGTTACCATGAATAATGTTTGCAGCTGGTTTATCTTAGAGAGACTTCAGAATGGTACACTGCTTAAAAATGAGATGTTGTTGCTGAAATTTGTTATCACCAAGGGAGATATTTGTTATCACAGTTTTAACATTTTCCCCTCACTGTGCATAGATCTCCGGGGCCTTGTTTGTGCTGGAGCTATTTTCTCAAGAAAAGTCATGGCCTAGTTCTCAGTCATTACTGCAGGTGGCAGGTAGCCTTGCACTCCAGCATGGGAACAGGGCTGATAACTGTCAGAGAAACCAAATGCTATCCCAGCTGTAAAGACAGGATTTTGTTGTTTAAAGCCACTGAGATTTGGGATTATTTTTTCTTGACTGATACAGTTTAACTTTAAATGCATTTTCTGCTTGCAAAAACAGTGCGTGCTCGTTGTAAAAATACGGACATCACAAAAATATGGAACATAGAAAAATGGAAATCCTATGCAATTCCACCCCTAGAGACAACCAATGTTGTTTGGTATGCATACACACACACACACACACACACACACACACACACACACGGATGGATGGTTGGATGGATGGATGGATGGATGGATGGATGGATGGATGGATATTGTCTTAACAAAAGCAAAACTGATGGGCCAGCGGAGTGGCTCAGTTGGTTAAGAGCTCACTCGAGAGTGCGAGAGTAACAGCAATTTGATGCCCATCCTGGCTGAGCTGCCACTAAGTTACCGACAGGTAGCAGGGTGGCTCAGCTAAAAAAAAAAAAATGCAATCATAAACTATGAGGCCTGACAATTAAGTTCATGAACTTCTTGCAACAATATTGCTAACTTTTTTTGATATCAGAGGGATCATTCATTATGAATTTGTACCAACTGGACAAGCAGTTAACCAAGTTTACTATTTGGAAGTGCTGAAAAGGCTACATGAAAGTTAGACAAAAACGACATGAACTTTCACCAATTCATGGCTCTTGCATCACAACAATGTACCAGCTCACACAGCACTGTCTGTGAGGGAGTTTTTAGCTAGTAAATAAATAACTATATTGGAACACCCTCCCTACTCGCCTGATTGGCCCCCAATGACTTCTTTCTTTACCCAAAAATAAAGGAAATATTGAAAGGAAGACATTTTGATGACATACAGGACATCAAGGGTAATTTGATGACAGCTCTGATGGCCATTCCAGAAAAAGAGTTCCCAAATTGCTCTGAAGGGTGGACTAGGCGTTGGTGTCAGAGCATAGCCTCTCAAGGGGAGCACTGCGAAGGTGACCATAGTGATATTCAGCAATGAGGCATGTAGCCCTTTTTCTAGGATGGGTTTGCCAATTTAATTGTCTGACCTCGTATATCAGGGTATTGAGAGTCAGGAAGTGGAGTGGTGAACAGCATGGACCCTGGAGCCAGACTGGCCTGGGGTCAGACAGAAACAGGCTTTGCCACTTCTAAATTCCTGATCTGTAAAATGGAATCCATTCTACACCTCCTTGTCATAAGGATTAACTTGAGGTAAAACATGGTAAGCACTGAGAAGAGGGTACCAGAGTGTGGCGAGTGCTCTAGAAATTTAGCTATATGTATTATTATGTAATAGGCCACCCATATAGTCACGTGCAGACTCAGCCTGCTCCTCCTGAGATCATAGCCCCGAGGAGTCCAGACTGTTTGTCAAGAGGATCTGTTGTACCTTTTGGATGGATCATCTAGGAGTAAATAGTCTGTAATTAGATGGGAGTGAGTATTGCCCTTTTCCAGAATGGGGTCTGACCAGATAGAATCAAACCAGAAAGTCATGAGGGTCAAAAGAGCTTAGGAAGAAGAGCCTGCTATTCAGAGTGGTTCTTGAGCAAACATTTCTGGAGGCAGAAATGGCTTGCTCAAATAAGGTCACTTGCTCAATATAAGTGACCTTATAGCTGTGATCTAGGTAGGGATGTTTTTAATTAAACATGCTGCGTGAGGGAGTGGGCTTGGCAGCTGACAATCAGAGAGGCCACGTTCCAGGGCATAGCTCATTAGCCTTGTGCCAGGCCCCGGAACAGCAGGAAGAACTTGGGCTAAGCTTATAGCAATCTGTCCCTGCATTCAGCCAGTCTTTTCCTGAGCACCCTCTCTGCGTCAGGCCTTGGGCTAGGCACACAGCATACAGGGTGACCCACACTGGTCCTAGCCCTTGAGGGGCTCCTGGTCTGGCTTTGGGTCCTAGCTTGGTAACTTGGCTTCAGTTGTTATCCTTGGAGTCCATCAAACCTTGACCTGTGCTAATGCCTTCCCTAGACCTAGCCCTGGGCATTGCTGGGAGTGGGAAGATGAGAGTGAGGGTCAGTGCGTAGCCCTGGGGGGGCTCGTCAGACACCGACCCCCAACCTTCTCCCACTGGGACTCAGTTGAGCCCTGCAGTGGCATATGGGAGATGGGTAGGACTGTGTCCAGGATGTGGACGACATCAGTTATTAATTGCGAAGAGTCAAAGGCTTTTCAGCCTGGGCTCCTTATCTATGGGACTTGGAAGCCAGGCCACCTACACATCCAGTCCCCACCCTCAGCATGATTCCCCTGAACCTGAACATGAGTGGTGAGTATCTGCCAACCTGCGAGGCAAGCCCATTTGCACTGCAGCAAAGAAAGCCTCTGTGTTCTTCTGGATGCCTCTGTTCAGGGATGTCACCCCTCATCCAGCCCTGGGAATGATCCCAAACATGCTACACTGAGCAAGGGTGCGAGATGCTGAGGGATTCCTACACTGGTCGTGACCCTTGTTCTCGTCTCCAGGACACTGGGCAGAGCCTTCAGGGCTCACCTTCCCAGACTGGATGGCTGTCTCCACACCTCAGCTGACTGATGGCAGGATGTTCCTGCCTGAGCATCAGAGACGGTGGGACGAGTGAGGCTTCTGCCAGTCAGGGATGCTCCCTCAGGGTCCTCATGGTGAGAGCAGTCTGCCAGGCAGGGTGCTGGGTGAGGCCTGTGAGACTTCTGAGGGCACCTGTCATCAGCTCCCACAGCCCCACTGGCCCTGACCAGCAGGCTGCACCCCAAGGCAAGCTCCCTGGTTCTCAGCAGCCGCCTCTAGGGCTGGAGGCTTCTCACAGTCTTGAGTGGCCTTGATTAGTCTCAGGCTCAAAATAGTTGGATAAAAGGCCATCTTTTTCTCCAGCATCTCTTTCACTACTGTGACCTTATAGCTGTGATCTAGGTAGGGATGTTTTCTGGTTTAAGGCATGGCTAACTAAGCCTGGCTGCTGGAGGGGTCCTGGGTTTGTGTGGGGTGAGCAGTGGTTCTGCTGATAGAGCCTTGTGTTTAAGATGTCCCTGAAATGGGAATGAGAGGCATTCAGGCCTCCTGTGTTATCTGTT
The DNA here is from genome assembly GCA_033961575.1 of Aselliscus stoliczkanus. Taxonomy (NCBI): domain Eukaryota; kingdom Metazoa; phylum Chordata; class Mammalia; order Chiroptera; family Hipposideridae; genus Aselliscus; species Aselliscus stoliczkanus. Next base: position 136,509,561 of record CM066729.1, read on the forward strand.
TGCGTCCTGTGCAGAGTCATCATACATCAAATATTTGCCAAGTGGCCACAAGGTGCCCCTTATGGGGCTGGATGTGGGAACTAAAATGAATCAGATACAGTTCCTATTTGCGAGAGCCCCGCAAGGCAGAGCAGGGGCCTGCAGGGTGGCTGGCACTCAGGTGTGTGGGTACAGGGGGCTCTGGCGGGACTCTGCTCTCACTGCAGTTTTCCATTTTTGTAATATCTTTGTCTGATTTTGGGATCAGAGTAATAGTGGCCTCATAAAATGTGCTTGGGAGCCTTCCCTCCATCTCTATTTTTTGGAATAGTTTGAGGAGAATAGGTATTAATTCTTTTTTGAATGTTTTGTAAAATTCACCTGTAAAGCCATGTGGTCCAGGAATTTTGCTTGTTGGAAGATTGTTGATTACTAATTCAATTTCTTTGGCAGTTATCAGTCTGTTCAGAGTTTCTGTTTCTTCTTGGTTGAGACTTGGCAGATTGTATGCTTCTTGAAATTAATCCATTTCTTCCAGATTGTCGAATTTGTTGGCATATAGTTGCTTGTAGTATTTTCTTAAAATTTTCTGTATTTCTGTGGTATCGGTTGTCACTTCTCCTGTTTCATTTCTGATTTTATTAATTTGGGTCCTCTCTTTTTCTTGGTGAGTCTGTCTAAGGGTTTGTCAATTTTGTTTAACTTTTCAAAAAACCAACTTTTGGTTTCATTGATCTTTTGTATTGTTTTTTTGTTCTCTATTTCATTTATTTCTGCTCTGGTCTTTATTATTTCCTTCCTTGTACTCCCTTTAGGCTTGTTTTGCTGTTCTTTTTCCAGTTCCCTTAGGTGTAAAGGTATTCAGTTGATTTGAGACTTTTCTTCCTTCTTTAGGTAGGCCTGCACTGCTATGAACTTCCCTCTTAGGACTGCTTTCGCTGCATCCCAGAGATTTTTGGGTCATGGTGTTTTCATTTTTGTTTGTTTCGAGGTATCTTTTGATTTCCTCCTTGATCTGATTTTTGTCCCACTTGCTATTTAGCAGCATGTTATTCAGCCTCCATGTATTTGTAAGCTTTCCAGATTTCCTCGTATAATTGATTTCTAGTTTCATAGCATTGTGGTCAGAGAAGACACCTGATATGATTTCAATCTTCTTAAATTTGTTGAGACTTGTTTTGTGGCCTAACATGTGGTCTATCTTGGGAAATGTTCTATGTGCACTTGAGAAGAATGTATATTCTGTAGTTTTGGGGTGAAATGCTCTAAAAATATCGTTTAAATCCAGCTGGTCTAAAGAGTGATTTAAGGCCACTGTGTCCACATTAACTTTCTGTCAGGAGGATCTGTCCATTGGTGACAATGGGGTATTGAAGTCCCCTACTATAATAATGTTATTGTTGATCTTTGTCTTTATGTCTGTCAAAATCTGTTTTATATATTTAGGAACTCCTATGTTGGGTACATAGATGTTTACTGGGGTTATGTCCTCTTTTTGAATTGATCCTTTTATTATTATGTAGCACCCTTCTTTGTCTTTTATTGTAGTCTTCATTTTAAAGTCTATTTTGTCTGAAATAAGTATTGCCACTCAGCTTTTTTCTCATTTCCATTTGCATGAAATATCTTGTTCCATCCCTTTACTTTCAGTCTGTGTGTCATTTGATCTGAGATGAGTCTCTTGTAGACAGCATATGCATTGGTCCTGTTTTCTTATCCACTCAGCCACTCTGTGTCTTTTGATTGGAGCATTTAGCCCATTCACCTTTAAAGTGATTACTGATAGGTGTCTATTTATTGCCATTTTGTTATTTGTATTTCTTGTCTTCCTGGGTTAGCTTGTTTTCCCCTTTCTTCTGTTTAAAAAAGCCCTTTTAACATTTCCTGCAATGCTGGCTTGGTGGTAATGAATTCCTTCAGCTTATTCTTTTCTGAGAAGCTCATTATCTCTCCTTCAATTTTAAGTGATAGTCATGCTCGGTAGAGCAATCTTGGTTGTAGGCCTTTATTTTGTGTCACTGAATATTTCCTGCCACTCCCTTCTGGCCTGCAAAGTTTCTGTAGAAGTGTTAGCTGTTAGTCTTGTAGGAGTTCCTTTGCATGTAACCTGCTGTCTGTCTCTTGCTGCTTTTAGGATTCTCTTTGTCTTCAAGTTTTGCCATCTTAACTATGATGTGTCTTGGTGTGGGCCTGTTTGAGTTCAGCTTGTTTGGAACTCTGTGCACTTCCTAAGCTTATATGTCAATTTCCTTCACCAGGGTAGGGAAGTTTTCAGTCATTATTTCTTCAAATACATTCTCAATCCTTTGCTTCTTCTCCTCCTGGTATTCCTATGATGTGATGCTGTTGTGATTCATGTTGTCCCACAGGTCTCTTAAACTATTTTCATTCTTTTTTCTCTTTGTTGTTCCAACTGGGTGATTTCTGCTATTTTGTCTTCCAAATCGCTGATCTGATCCTCTGCTTCATCTAATCTACTGGTGATTCCTTTGAGTGTGTTCTTCATTTCAGTTATTGTATTCTTTAGTTCTAACTGGTTGTTTTTTATGGTTTCCCTATCCTTCATGTCTTCTCTAAGTTCCTTAAACATTCTTATCATCACTGTTCTAAACTCTGTCTCTCAATAGTTGGATACCTCTGTTTCATTTAGTTCCAGTTCTGGAGGTATCTGCTGATCTTTTACTTGGGACACGTTTCTTTGTTTCTTCATTCTGGCTGTCAGTCTGTGATTGTGTGAATGTATTAGATAGATCTCTTAGAAAAAAAGAAAAAGAAGAAAGAAAAAAAGAAAAAGAGGAAGAAAAAAATGGAAAAAAAGAAAAAAGAAAAGAAAAAGTAAAAAGAAAAAAGAAGGGGGGTCGCTCGCCACACTCTTTAATCTGCAAACCACTTGCTCAGCAATAGAGAGACTCTGGGTGACTCAGTACCACGTGCTGGGGGGAAGGGCTTAACATGTTATGCGCCGACCTCCCTCTCAGGCTTGCAGTGAGCTTTTTGCAGTTAGTTGCTATGTGCTCTGGAACCATGCTCACTACCAAAAATCCTCACAGGTTTTTGCGGGTTGTCTGCTGCTGCAGAAAACCCTCTGTGGCCTGTGGAGGTGGGGGCCAGGCACCAGGGGCTCAGGGTGCCTCTGGCAACACAGCTCTAGGTAGGTGGGGCAGGCCCCCAAGGAACCACTGGATGTGGTCAGTGGCCCCCACCAAGTCAGAGCAGCATGCACTCTGCACCAACAACCAGCCTACACAAACTCACCAGGAAAGCCCTGACCGGATCACTCAGGCACACAGCTCCTGGCCCAACACTCCCAGGAAAACTCCCAGTCTCAGCCTGTCCCAATCAGCCGCTCACAGATCAGGCTGAGCAGCCCGACAACCAGTCACCAGCCTGGCAACTCTGCATGAGCAGTGGGGAGAGCGGGGCCCCAAGGCAGCTCGCGCACTCCTGCATCTCAATGAACAGCCTGATGGAGCTGGAGAGCGCCCACCAGGCTTTTCCCTGGCAACACAGCACAAGCAGGGCAGAGGGTAGGAATCCAAGGCCGCATGCACGCACACGCACACATGCACTCCTGTGCCAATTTCATGGTCCAGGACCTGACCCTCTGTGGGAGGCCCTAACCCTGACAAAATGGCACCCTGCTGTACACTACTTGTGTGCAAGCTCCACACCGGGGGAACAATGGTCCCAAAACCTCCAGCTCCCACGCCAAAGGTGCTCAGTTTAGTCTTTACCCACAGGTTCCCTGGTCCGGCTCACACAGCCAGTCCCTCCACCAGGAACCGGGTGAGTGCTCACCAGCGAGCAAGCCCGTGTGCTGGCCCCACTGGTTCTCTAGCCACCCTCAGCCTCACCGAGCTGAGCAAAGAGAGTCCTCACTAATTTACTGCCAGCTATCGTGGAACTCCTCTTCCTGGCAAAGTAACTCTGGGCTGGTGAGCTCGGTGTGGGGCCGGAGGGTCTGTCCCCCAACCGGAGAAGCCTCCCCATGGCTGAGGTGTCCCTCATGGGGTTTGGTTGGTAAAGAAAATATTGAAACTAAATTATTTGGACAGATTTTACCATTCATCTTTATATTGTACAATACCAGCTTTAAATGCAAATATCAGAGCATTTAACTCATATATAGAATCATGAAATTATACGGTTTGGATTTCATGGTGCGTTTCCAGAGGGTGCCCCAAGTGGGCCAGAAAGACAAACGCCAGCCAGACTCAGGAAAGTTGGAAGGAGGAAGAGAGGAAGTATGGACCTGACAAGTGTCTGGGGTACACACTGCTCCCCACAATGAATGGTACATGTGCTCATATCCTCAGGCCTGAAGTTCCCACCACACTTTGTCCTGGCCAGGGTGGGTTATAAGAGGTCTGTCCAGGTGTGCCAAGAATCTGTAAACCTCTGCCTCAGGTTGTGTTCAGTACCTGGTGCAGGGGTGAGTAGGAGGCTCCCTCCTGCCAAGACTCCAGCTGTTGCCCACTAAGACACCTTGGTGCTGCCAGCCCAAGGGCAAGGAGTACCAGGGGACAGCTGCCACTGAGCTCCACTCCAAGATGCCATGGGCGTATGTGCCCACTGACCTTCCCTGTGCCCAGGCCCCTGCGGGGATGGAGGGCTGCAGCAGTTGCAGAGCAGAGGTGAAGAGGGGGAGCCCAGCATGTCCTGGGTGCCAGGGCGCAGGAGAGCAGGCTGCTGAGAACCCATCCTGGGGAGACAGTGGGAGTCAGGACCAGGTGTATGAGTTGAGATTCCGTGATCCCAGCTCTACTTATAAAGATTCAAGGATAAAATTGTTAAGACTTTGTTCTACACACAGACTCAGGGAAAAGCCCAAGTCTGAAAATTGACCTCTGTAAGTGAAAGGAAGGAAAAACTGAAGAAAGAGCCTGGCCAGTCCATTGTGGTAACTAGTAGAGTTTATTGAGGGAAACTCACACACAAGGCATGTGTTGGGTGGCTGCAAGACGAAATGGATCCCCGTGTCTCTTGGCAAGTGCCAAAGAATTAATAGGATAAAGGAAGGAATTGTCGCAGGTACTCGAACGTGAATGCTACCAGGTACGGGGAAATGACTTTACATGCTTGACCTGGTCAGGACAACAGCCTGCTCCAGGAACCAGTACACAGCACGAGGCAGGGGAGGGGTGCTGATTTATGTCAGAATGAACATCGATTATGATCAGACTGTGTCTAAGAGGGGTTTGCAGAAAGTAACCTCCGTTCTGCTTGTGGGTCCAGTTCATGGGACAGACAGCGGCCACGTCATGGAACAGTCTCCCTTCCACAGACGTTCAAGCTGGCAACACAGAACATTAAATGCCAAGTTCAGGGCTCTTCTGAGCCTGGGACCCCACGTGACTGCCCTGGTCACAGGCCTGTGAAGCCAGCCCTAGGGGGAAGAGCTGAGGTCATTCTTCAGGCTACTTTGCATTTCTGGGCCTCAGTTTCCTTGAGGTCAGACAGGGTGGGCAGGCTTACCTGAGTCATGTAACAAAGGTGGGGCTCTGTAAGGTCACGTGGGGATGGGGCCTGTGGGTGCTCTTGTGGTGGTTCTGCTTCTTTGTCCCCCATTCTTCTGTCCGCTGGCTTCTCCTTCCTTAGGTTCCTCCCTGTTGTGTTTTGAGCACCTACTGAGTGCCAGACATTGTACAAAGCACTCTGTATACTTGTAAGCTTCACAACCCTATGTGCCCTATGTGGTGATAGTAACACAGCATGTATGAATGCTTACTCTGTACCAGGCACTGATCCAATTACTTTATCCGTGTTAACAGATGTAACCCTCCAACCACCCTATAAGGCAGGTATTGTTAGTAGTCCCTTTCTACAGATGAGGAAACTGAGACCTAATGGGGCTAAAAAACTATGTGAGTGATGAAGTTGCAGGTGGCACATTTGGGGTTTGAACCCAGGCAGTGAGGCCCCAGGTCCCCCACTCTTAAGCCCTGAATTATGTTACCTCCCTTACCCCCCACATTGACTCTTGGTTTTTGTCCCCCATCCCTTCTTGCCCAGGGTCCCTATCAGTACCCCAGCTTTTCTTTATAGAACTCAGCATTTCCGCTTCAGCCCCCTTTCTCCGCTCCCCCAGAACTGCCTTGGCCAGGTTCCCAACAGAGGGATTCCCACTAGTCCAGCTTATCTTCTCACACTGGTCCCTGCATAGGTATCGGGGCAGCTAGGGCTGGGCTGGGGAGCAAGGTCATGTGATATAGAGAGACCTGACCACCCCTGGTGGCTCCTTGAGCAGGAGGGCAGTGGAAGTGGTGTCCCTCAGATGGGTATGGGGAGCCCCTGGGCTGCCCATCCTGATCTGTCTCATGAAGGACTAGAGTTGAGGCCTTTTCTTAGGGAGGAGCCAGCACGTCCTGACCCATCGTCTAGGCCCAGGCTTCTGTTAGGAGAGCTTTCCATTCCAAAACCAAAATCAGGGTGCCCTGCTGGAAATGACCTCCTGGGCAGCGGTGAGAGTTACCCCTCCTCTTGCATAAGCAAACAAGGAATCAGATCCTGGGTGGGGAGAACTTCCTTTTGGTCTTGGGATTCCTTGCTGCCTTCCTGGCCTGGGCAGCTGGCAGTGGTCTCCAGGTTGCTTCTCACCCTTCTTTCTCTTCCTCCCTCCACATGGCAGAGCTCCGCCTGGAAGGAAACTTCCTGCACCGCCTCCCCAATGAGGTCAGCACCCTGCAACACCTCAAGGCCATTGACCTGTCCAGAAACCAGTTCCACGACTTCCCCGAGCAGCTCACCACCCTGCCTGCACTGGAGACCATCAATTTGGAGGAGAATGAGATCGTGGGTGAGTGGACCCAGCCCATCTGGCCCTGCACCTTCCCCTGTCTGCAGTTTCTTCCTCTGAGCTCACTTCCTGAGTGAGGCTTACCGGGTACAAGGCTCTGGAGTCAGACTTTCGCAGGCATCAGGGCAGGGCTGGGCTTTCTGGTCTGAGATGCCTGAACACGGGGCACTGGGCCTGGGAAGGTAACTATGAGGCCTTGCCACCTGCCAGGAGTAGGTTGGACACTTGCTTTTCACCTGGGAGGTAACAGCCCTCTGCTGTCCCTATGGTGAATCCTGAACTAGCCGGGCCACTCTTGGGCCACAAGCTATCCCTCTTGCATCTCCGTCTGCTAGCCTAGGCTGCCTCTAAGACTCTTTAGCTTGGACCCTCTACATGTCCTCCTACCTGAGTCCCTGGCCCTTCCTGGCTTTCACAGTGAGCTCTTCCCCATTAGCAAGCAGGGGCCACTAGACAAACATGGAACACGCTCCCTGTACAAATGTGCTTCCCCTCAGGAGCCAGAGGGTCCCCTGCTCCAAGTCAGAGGTGTGCCTTCTGCAAACAGCAGACCCCAACAAGCCAGGTCCCACCGAGGTGGGGGAATTGTTCCTGCCTCTCAGTCTCATAGGACCTGAACCTCCTCTTTATCTGCTGTCTTATCTCCCCAGGGAGAACCCAGCACTCACCAGCTCCCAGGCTTCATCACCCTCAGCTGCCCTGGTGATCAGGAAGCCCATTTTGAGCCCCATTTTGCCTTCTCTCACGTTGCCTCTAATGTTGGTGGTGCTAATAATAACCCCCTTCAATTATGCTTTTATTTTCATAAGCCATTTCCCAGCTATTATGCCATTTGTGTAAAAGCCAGAGCTCTCTAGTGGTTTGAAGCTGCTTGATGGCGAACAACCTGCCTTGTGCAGTGGTGAGTGTCACATCTATCAGGGATGCTGCCGGCAGGACTCTGGCCCTGGCTGAGTTGGAGGTGGGACTAGCTAACCTAGGAGGCCCTGGGTCCATTCTTTTTTTTTTTTTTTAATTAGTTTCAGGTGTACAACTCAGTGCCATAGTTATACTCTTTACCCCTCAAAGTGACAACCCACCTCCCCCAGTTCGCCACCCCACTCCCCCCCCATATCATACATATCCATCACAACTCCCCTGACTCCCCTCCACAGTATACTCCACATCCCGTGACCATCCACATATTCAGTTACAGTTGGCATACAATACTATACAACATCAGCTTCAGGTGTACAGAGCAGTGATCAAGCCTCTACTCTATCCATGAAGTGGTCTCCCTAACAAGAAATGTGACTATCTGACACGCCATAAAATTTTTACAACATTATTATATTCCCCAAACTGTGTTTCATATCCCTGTGGCAATATTGTAGTTGTCTATTTATGCTGTCTAATCCCTTCCCCTTCCCCCGATCCCCACCCCACAACTAGCAACCCTCAGTTTTTCCTCTACATCTACGAGTCTGTTTACTTTGTGTAATGTAATTGATAATGTTGTGAAGAGACTATTATGTTGTGTGAAATAAGTCAGTCAGAGAAGGACAGGTACCATGTGATCTCACTTGTGTGTGGAGTCTGAAGAGCTGAGTGAACGATCAAAGTAAACAGACTCGTAGATGTACTGGGTCCATTCTTTTATAGATGAATAAACTGAGGCTCAGAGAGGTTATGGAAAACTCACATCACCTCTCCAAACTTCAGCTTCTTCTCAGCTTTCAAATTGAGGCTCTCCCCCCACCACCCAAGAATGTGGCTTTCCCCAACAGGGGAGCAGGGGAAGTGGGCATCTAGGCAGTACAAGAAGTGACTTTCCCAAAGCGGGCAGTACAGGTGGCATGATCCCCTTATTCTTCCCCTCCCACAAGGCTGACAATATCCCTCTGTAGCAACAGACCCTACAGCAAAGATAGGCTATTTTAGCTCATTCTCTCATATACATAGCTCTGCCTTTCTGTGGTGACAATACTAACTCTACACGTGGAAGCATCTTACAGTTTACCAAGAATGCTCATGCACAAGCCTGTGTCAACAGGACACTTTTCCCCATTTGACAGACATAGAAATTGAAGTTCTAAGAGACTGCCGTATCCTTCATGGCCAAAGGCTTATCACACACCTGGCCAGGTAAAAGAAACCACTAGGCTGTTTCCCAGTCAGCTCAACCTGTAGCAGAGCCTTCTGCAGCCCAGCCTGGGCCAGGCCTGAGGGAGATAGAGATGCTGAGGACTGCCCCTGTCCCTGGTTTTCCCCGAGTGTCCATCAGCTCCTGAGGACACTTGACTGGTCCCAGGGCCTGCTCCACTGCAGGAGGCCCTGGGCATTCCCGCCCACCCCTCCAGATGGACAGAAGGGGTACATGGAACCGTTGGCAGAGTCTCCTTGCTTCTCTTTTCTACCTTTCCCTGATCCATCCTCATTACTTGGATCACTTCCTATTTCTCAAACCGTTAATTACAAGATTCTGGGATATATGATGGTCCCTCTCTTTTCCAAAGACCAGGCCACGGCCTTCATAGCCTGGTTGGAGGAGGAAGGCTGTAACCACAGTGAAGAGGTGAAGGCTGCACAGATCTTCATTATGGAAATAGCTTTGCAATGGTCGCTTGTTGTAGCTGACCTCCTGCAGGATCTAGTTGGGATAATTGTAATAGGAGCTTAGAACCCCTGAAGAGTGCCTTATGTTTCCCCTTCAGAGCTCTCAGAGAACACTGGAAATCTGTTTTCAATTTTTTTGAGAAATAAATTTGAGATATATGAGTTCCCTTAAATCCTAATTCAGTAGGTAGAGAATAGGCAGCTCTGAACCTAAGCCCCAAATGTATCAGGGGGCTCACGCTGGAGGGGCGTCCGTAGGATACACATCTGGCCTGGCTCCAGGAAGGAAGATTTGGAGGCTGTGCAGCCTCCTGGGAGCTGCTAAGCTCAACTCCATCACCGTTTTTATGAATAGTGCTACCACCTGAGCTTCCTCCACGCTCTGGGCCAGTGTGGGGAGAGGAGAGAGGGTGTCAATCCATGTAGAGAAGGGACAGGATCAACAGGGCATGTAGGCTGGGAGACACAGGGACACTTCTGTCTGCCTCTGATGCTACCACTGGGAGGTGGGGGTGCCTGTGCCTGGTCTCCCCAGTGGCTGAATGCCCTTAGGCCACATACCTGGGTGGCATGTGGTGGTCTTGTTGCTGCCACCTGTGCAGACAGTCCTGCAGTCTATATGTGTGTGTGAGGTGGGCTCCATGTCCTCTCATTTCCGGAGCCACCCTGCTTCCCGCTTCCGCCGGCATTGAGTGTGGTGTCTGGCGTGCAGCAGGCACTCAGCTGGTTGGGAGCACTGTGCAGAGCTGGAATTCTAAAGCCTGGAAGGCCCTCTGAAGTGACTGAGACACAAGGGGGCAGATTGTTTCAAGTTGTTGGTTATGACCCACTGGTGAGTTGTGAAGTCAAATGAATAGGTTGAGACTGGCATGTGATGGAATGTGTCATGTGTAGCATGTGTACACATGACTTATATTCATCTTTTGTTATCGGTATATATTATTACAATTTTAATACAGTTTTTTCCTTTCTTAAAATGTGTATACATTTTTCTGGCTGTGTGTGTGTGTGTGTGTGTGTGTGTGTGTGTGTGTGTGTGTGGCCATGATGTAAAATGTATTTCTTATTGTGGGTCTTGATGAAAACATATTGAAAGCTGCGCCTGTGAGTTGTCCCTCAGAGATCTGGGGACCTAGTCTTGGCCAGCCTAGCCACTTGTGCCCGTGCAGCTCACACCCCCAGCCACACTATACATTCTTCCCTCCTGTCATCCCTACCCATGTGTCTGCCTACTGTGGTTGCAGCCACCTGCATTGTCTTGATGACTGATTGTTGGGGTGGAGTGAGGACAGACATTGAAGTCCCGGCCGAGGGGATGAGCTCCCCACTCGCCTGAGTGTAGAGCCAGGCAGATGACAGGTTCAATGCTACTTGACTGTTTATCCCCATCCCATCCCATCTCACCCATGCTGCATGGCCTGCGCTCTCAGTCTGGAAGTCCTTCCTCATGTCTTGCCATTTTCTCTGCCTGTAGCCAAATGCCCCTGGCCTGCAGGTCTGAGCTGGGTTCAGATGAACATGCAGTAGTGCAGGTCAAGGGGCTCTCCCCGCCAGCGGTGTCCCCAGCACATACACAGCTACAGATACCCCCATCCTGATAGGAGCCTTCCCGGGTCCTTGGGGACAAGCTTGCCAAGACAAGGTTGTTTGCTCTGGCCACTCCATGCAGGAGAAAAGGATTTACAGATTACTTGTTCAGACAATAGTTAATTACAAGTTTCTTGGATATCGGATGGTCTATATATTTTCCAAAGCAGAAAGTGATATATGGAAGCTTCTAAGTATTTATAAACAAGACTGCTTGCGGAAAGATAGCCTCTGGAGAAACAGGACCTATACAGATGAATGAGAGGCAGGTCCTGACCTCAGGCTGCTTATAGGCTGTGGGGAGGTCTGAGTGGAAACAGATATACTAGCTAAGACATGGCCAGAAGTGCTGAGGTGTGCCAGGGCAGGACTCCCTGGCAGAGAGAGGGTGGCTGTCCGTGTGTCCTGGTGAGGTGCAGTTCCCAGGAGAGCCCAGGAGGGTTTTGGAGGAGGTGGAGGCATTTAGTCTAAGCAATGACATAGGGACATGGTGGGTCACCCGTCTTGTGAAGACCAGGAAGTAAGCCCTTTCACCGGAGCAGCCATCACACATGACTTGCAGGGGCAGCATTGCACTCTGACCATCGGCTCACATAGCAATTCAGCATGTTCCTGGAACATGCAGAGAAAATCAAATATTTAGGACTTCATTTTGCTAAACAGGAGACTATTTCAGTTAAGCTAGAATTTCACTTTCTATAACCCTCAATTCACTGGGGTGGTTTGTTTTTTTTCTCTCTGTGTACCCACTGTTTCAGAGGAGCAAGAGATCATAGGGAAAAAAGCTCTTGTTAAGAATTTAAGAAATAATGTGATAGCACTTTCTTTTGTTTTTTTGTTTTTTTGAGGGCAGTGTCACTGGCCCTCATATGTGGGACCGAACCGGGGCCGCTGGCTTCCCAGGCCAGCGCTTAACCACCGGGCCACTCGGCCGGCCCTTGTGATAGCACTTTGACCAAAACCAGGACCTGTGTTATGGAGGGATGCTTTGGGCTGCGTTTACTTAATTCTGCCCTGATACTGTTTCACTTCTTACCATCAAGGTCAATATTTCCCACAGTGTGGTCGCAGGACCTGAGAACTTGTTAGCAAGACACCTTCTCAGCTCCCTCCCCAGAACTCCTCTGTCAGAAGCTGGGGCTGGAGGGCAGGCAGCAGCCTGTTTGAACAAGCTCCCCCTCCCCCCCGCCAGGCTCTGGCATCTCAAAGTGTCACCCACAGACCAGCAGCAGCGTGGGCATCACCTGGGAGCGTGTTAGAAATTCAGAACCTGTGGCTCCACCCCTGTTCTCCCGATTCAGAATCTGCCTCTGAGTAAGACCCCCACGAGGGTTCTATGCACAGCGCAGCCCGAGAAGCCCTGAGGCCTTTTCCTAAAGCACCAGCTGTCATCTCTGCCAGCTGACTGCGCTAATGGCCCCACCATTCTCCCAAGCACAACTTTTAAAAATGCAGGCTCCCGAGTCCTCCCTCAGACCTCCCAAATCAGAATTTCTGTGGCTGGGGCCCAGGAACCTGCATTTCTGACTCGGGCCCCAGGCAGGGGGCAGCGATGTGTTGAGTAAGAGTCCTGTCTGCCTCCCCCTCCTCCTCCTCCTTTCCCTACATCCACCCAGTCAACACCCAGTCCTGCCCACTCTGCTTCCTGAATCATCCGTTGCAATTGGTTCCTCCATTCACATTTCACATCTTCCCCCCTTCAGTCTTTCATCATTGTTTTCTGGGACCTGTTTCCCCAAGTACAGGATCCTTGTTCCCCAGGATACAAGGATGGGAGTGAGGGGCACTGTGGAGACTTGGAGACCCTGCCCAGTGTATCACTGGGGGTCAGGCCCTGTGTTGCAGCAACCCCTCCCTTCTCTGGGCAGGCAGGGGAGGAGGATATCCTTCCAGGGGACCCCCACTTCACTCTCGTCTCCATCAAGAGAAGAGATCCTTCGGGATATGGCGTCTCTGCCATCCTCCCTAGTCCTGGGCACAAATTACCACGAGGGCCTCAGGATTGCCCTCCCCTGACATTCGCATCGCGGCTCCAACAGAATAAATTGATCAGCATCACCGGGGCATAGGGAGCATGGCTTTATTTCACCTGGGGGCTCTCTCTGCCAAGCTGCCCCTGGGTGGGAGGCTCTGCATGCTGCTGTTGCTCTCGGAACTCACCTGTGGTTGCCGGGATGAGACGGTCCCCAAGTGCCCCGTGCTGAGAGAGTGGGGCACATGGGGGCTGCCAGGGGAGGGCTTCCGGAGGAGCGGGAGGGAGTCCTGTTGTTCCCCAGCACAGCCCCCTGTCCCTCTGGTGGGACGGGAGGAGAGTCACTACTGGTTCTTCCCGTGGAGCCCAGTGAAGGGTTTGCAACCAGAGGAAGCTGTGGGGAAGTAGAAGTGGAGATAATGCTTTGTTTGATCTAAAAAGATAAAAGTGCACACACAGACTTCTGGCAACCTAATAGCTGTGGATGCCTAGCCCAGCTCCCCTGCAATCATCTCAGTTAATCTGCTCAAGCCTCTCTTCTGGATTGGTGGTATTATCTCCACTTAACAGCTGGGAAGAGACGCTCTGAGAGGTTAAGGAGCCTGTACAATGGCGCAGTGGAGGCACCATTTGAACCCAGGTCTTTGGTGTCCCAGACACTGCCAGGTCTTCATGTGATGGAAGAGGAGGGTGCGGGTGGCTCCATGGAGAAGCAGGCACAGGGTGCCGCATGTCCGGTAGGCACCCCTATAGTATGTGCCAAATCAAATTGGCAGGTTGCAAGGGAATAGCATTCCCACACTGGCCTCCCTCAGCCCTGGCAGGACCCCTGTGGGTGCAGAAAAGCAGGTCTCCCTGGGAGGGGTCACACAGCAAGGCCTCCTTTGTGGCCATTTTACAAGACGCTAATTAGCAAACATGCTTCTGGTAGCTCCCTGCTTGCCACAGAAGGCCGTCAGCCCTGGAGACAGGTCAAAGCAGAGAAGCTGGCCGCTTATCCTCCTTCTCCTTCCCCATGAGGCTGCCAGACTCTGTTGGGTGTGTGGGGGTGGGGAGTGGGGGCGCTGGTCTAATCTGATGTGGGTTGGTAAATGGCATGCCTGTGTCCTCCAGCATCAACAAGCTGCTCTGTCAGTAGCCTCTGCCCAGAGCTGTAAATGGAACATGTGAAATCTGGCATTGCATCTTTCGAGAGCCACCATTCCCCACCTCACACCACTTGGGGTGTAGCCAAGCCCTGGTCCTGGTCAGCCGAAGGTGCCATGCTTTACAGGAGAGATCCACTTCCAGGAAGATCTGACATGAAGGGGAGATGTGCCAAGGCCTTGAGGGCTTTGTAAGGTCAGGCCTGCTATCCACCTGCCAACTCACCAAACCTAAATGGGACGGAGGAAACAGCAAATGGCCAAAAAAGATGCTCCTGGACACAGGCTCTGCCTCTTGGCAGAACAGGCAGTGGCATGGTGAGAGGCTAGAGCCCACTTCCCACCCCCTGTCCACATACACACACCATGGAGCATGCTTCTCTGGCCTTCCTGGCCCCACTCTTGGGTCTGGCAAGGAAGGGACTGGAGACAGGCACCTAGTAGCTGAGACGAGGGAGTCACCACATTGTGCAGCTTTCAAGCATGGCAAGGGTTTGACTAGGGAGGGGCTCTCTGGGCTGGCAGGTCATGGAGGACATAGTCGAACCCCTGGCAATTTTCTCCTGCCCTTGGATCTGGGGCTCCAAGCCCATGTGGGGCAGTGGATCTGTACCCTCCCTGGGCATTGGGTTTTGTTGTCCCTCTGAGCACAGCCAGCTGGCAACAGTCTGAGCCCTCCCCTCCCCACCCCAAGCATTGAGCGTCACAGTGCCCAGGGGAGGACGACTTGCCCTCCAAGATGGCAGCTGCCTGTTGGCCACAGCAGACTCATGACCTCTGCTGGGCACATCCTTGTCCAGTGCCCGCAGAGCACCGAGTTGTGCCCACGGGAGCAAGCAGTAGGTACAGGCATTAATCTGCTAACAAGCAACTTGGAGGAGTGATCATTAGACAGACAGTGCAGGGGGAACTTGCTGGCTGTGGAGCCATGCTGAGGGAGAGGCCAGGCAGTAAACAAACAGGCTTCAACAGCAGTTAGCACAAATGAAACATGGCCCCAGACACTAAATTAAGCGAAGGGAAGCTCCAGTTTGCAGCCCCTGCCCATGTGTGTCTGCCTGTAGGGAACTAGCAAGTTGGGTCTCTGAGCAAATGACCTTTCACACACTTAGTCTCTGCCCAAATGGCATTCCCTGTGCCAACCACTGAATGGTAATGCCAGAGCCTCCAAGTATCCAGAATGCTGTTGGCACTCTGTTGGTAGCACACAGACAAACAGCAAGAAGAGAAGTTCTTTGACCTTTGTGTAAAATAAAACAGGATGGGGCTGGCCGAGTGGTGCAGTGGTTAAGAGCTGGCTTGGGACGCCATCGGCCCCTGTTCGGATCCCACATGTGAAGGCCAGTGACACTGCCCTCTAAATAAATAAATAAATAAATAAATAAATAAATAAATAAATAAATAAAAATAAAACAGGAAGCTTGTTCCATGCTTGGTTAGCCCCCGTCTTCAACGCTGCCGGTCCCTGTCTCTGTCCAGAGTGCTGGAGAGCAGTCCCAGGCTCTGAGTCTCAGAGCTCAGCCTTGCTGGCAAGGGCCTCGTTCAGTGAATAAGAGGCTTGCGGGGGCACAGACACAGGCATGAATTTAGGCTTTGGGGAAATGTTCATTCATTCACCAGTTGTCAGTTTTTGATTGAGTAGCTTGCTCTGTGCCAGGCAACGTACTAGAGACAGAGATGGACAAAGCATACTCCTCATTCTCATGGGGCTTGTGGCCTGCTCAGTTACACCTGCTGATATTCACTGACCATTTACATCATGCCTGGATCTTTTCTAAGCATTTTTTCAAGTGTGCTCTTGTTTATTCCTCACGTCAACCTTATGAGGCAGGTACTGTTATTCCCCCCAGGTGAGGAAATAGAGGCACAGGGAAGTTAAGTGACCTGGCACCGGGGTTCCAACCCAAGCAGCCTCTCTCCTGAACCCCAACTATTCAGGACAGTGCCTTGCAGAAGGAGAGAAGATTTTTGCACAGAGCTACAGGAAGATAGAAAGCCGCAGGAAAGTTATGGCTGACGCACAGAACTTGGGCTGAAAGGGAACTTCCTTGGATGAAGAGAATGGTGTGTGGTAATGAGGCAGGATCTCCTAGCTGGGCCGCACAGGCTGCCAGCCTCACTCCTGACAGCTCTGCCTGATGCGGTGAAGCAGGTAGGCAGTGTCCTAGAATGGAAGTGCTAGTACTTTCACCAGATTCTCTTATTAAGTCTCGCTGGGAAGACCAGTATACATTCAAATCATCCAGGGAGTTTTTAAAAAACCCATTTTCAGACCACACTCCATGCCAATTCAATCAGAATCTCTGCTGGTGGGTTTCAGGCTTGATGATTTTTTTAAAACTCCCCAGACAATTTTAATGTGCAGGTAAGATAGATCCACTGAGTTAGACTAGAACCTTCCATCAACAACCACATTCCATCCCTGAAGAAGCTGTAACCTCCCTCTTCCTCCTCCTTCCAATGGCTGTCTGGGGTGTGTGTGTGTGTGTGTGTGTGTGTGTGTGTGTGTGTGTGTGTACATCAGGATGAGAACAAGAGCCTGACCAAGAGAGCTGACAGTTGGCTGGAAGGGTGGCAGAGGTGAGCTGGACTTGCCTCCTTCCCTCTGGGTTCCTCTTTTTCACTGACCTACTGTTCCCTGGGCCCTGGGCACGGTGTTCTGCTGCCCTGGTGCTCACAAAATCCCCCTCGCCTGGTTTCCCTGTAATACAGCCTGCTTACCTGGCATTTTCAGAAGGAACTTTATCAATAGCCAAAGGCAACGGAGAACACATAGATAGCAAAACAGTGGGCCAGTTCCCAGAGTACAAGTTCATGCCAAAGAATCCTTGTGTAAGAGAGGAGGAGTTGGCTTGAGTTCCAGCACCTTTTATTTGGGAGCTTGCAGCCTAGGCTCTCAGCTTGGCTCACCTGGGGTGTACTGGAGGCACTCCCTCAAGTTCAATGGCCTCACCTTGGTGGCTTGAAATTGGCCATGGTGGGAGTATTTAAAGCATTGTTTAAAATAAAATGAGATGCTTCCATGCATGTTGTATTTGCCCTCTAGGGAGCAGATTGTTAAATGTTAGCCAGCACACCACTGGCTCAGAAAGCCCCTACTTCCTTGCTCTCCTCCTGTCCTGATCACCCCCCCCCACCCCCACCAACTCCTTTTGTTTCCCAGAAGCTGGTTTCCCTAGCTGGGTCCTACCTAATTCATTCTCACCTGGGGGTTATTTTAAGAGCTTTTCTTCTTTTCTAATTGTAAGGGAGGTCTTATTTCTCTGACAATGATCTTAAACCCGAGCAGAAAGAGTAGTGAAGTGGTATCAGCAACTGTAATTTCCAAGCATGGAGAAGGATTTACAAAGGAGCCATTCACACATCTGCCAGCACCCAGGAAGAAGAGCCTTTAGGGGAGGCAATTGCTTTTCCATCTGTATGTCCCATCACCCCTCACTTCCGGACAGACACTTGACACCCACACGGCAATTTCCCGTAGTTCTAGTCCTCCCTGCAAGTGTCAGACAAGCACACCACCAGTTTACATGCTGGGGAATAACAGACACTTAATGAACGACAATAGTAGAGTTGCCTTTCTTGTCTGAGCCCTCCCAGAGCATCTAAGGGAAGCAGTTGGAGGAACTGAAAAAGGCCCAGGGCAGCCTGGGAGTGGGAAGGGGAGGTGGGCTGTAGGTGTGTTGAGGTACAGAGCGTCCAGTGGCCCAAGTGCAGGGGGCGAGGTGGAGGAGGGTAGAGGGAGAGCAAGGGAGTTTAGCAAGGAGGAGGGATAGGCATAGGAAAGCAAAGACAAATTGGACTGGGAAGAAAAATGTCAGGCGTGAGCCAGATTATCTGAGTTACTTAGACAGTTACTTATTGGCTGTCTCCAGAGCGGCCAATAAGACTGTGTTGTTTCTAAAGAGAGTTGTTATGGTCTGGCTTTCACCATGGTCTGGCATATCAGGGAGTGTACAGGAGGCAAGGCTAGGGTGGGGGGCCCCTTGGTGCCCATCATCATCTTTGCTGGCCAGCCTGGGATGCGGAGGGATTTTGCACCTCTGTAACCCCATCCTTCTTGGGGGGCACCTTATGATCCCCTCTGCTGTCTCTTGTGGCCCCATGGGGCAGAAGGTCTGTTTTAAAGATGAAAGGTAGCGCGGTGGTTAAGCGCTGGCTTAGGAAGCCAGCGGCCCCGGTTCAGGTCCCACATATGAGGGCCAGTAACACTGCCCTAAAAAAAATAAAATAAAAAAATAAAAAAATAAAGATGAAAGGTTGAGGTTCAGAGACCTGAGAGGCCTGCCTGAGGTTGCAGGACTTTAAGTGTCAAACCTGAGTTTAGGGCCTGGGTGTCCAGCCCTGCCCATTCTCCCCTATGGCCTCTTTCAGCAGGGGACTTAGAACTCCCCGTTTCCTACAGCCTACCCTGAGGGCCGCAGCCCTCAGCTTGTGGGATTGGCAAGGGCATGCAGTGTCGTCTGTGTCCCTGAGGGTAGGAGCCATTTGTTTCTTCCTGCGCCACCCCCACTGGGATGCTTGGTCCAGGGCTCTGTGGGGTGGGGGGAGGCTCAGTCACTGCCCCCACCTGGCTTCCGCCAAGCCTTCTGAAGGCACAGACCCCGCTGTGAGTGAGGGATGTATCTGTGAGTGTGGCCCAGGAGCCTTCCTGTTAGTGGCATGATGTCCTGTCCTGCCAGGTTACCACAGTGTGCCTGCTGGTCTCTTGTGGCATTTTGAGTGGCCGCATGAAGCTCGGCTCAGCCCAGCACAGCTTCGTTGATGTTGGTTGTTTTGGTCTCCGGGCACCGAGAGCTACCTCAAGGCTGAGGTATGGGAGTTCCTGTGGCTGCGGGGCCAGCCTGGATTCTCAAGCACGAATGTACCTGCAGCTCCTTGGGAGGCCACTGTGGCCTCCAAGGTGCCACCCACAGGCCTAAACCTAGGGCTGGTACTGCCTCTGCATCTTTACCTAGCATCCCAGGTGTCATTGCAAGGGGCAGGCACCACGCTCCCTGGTGGGACCCCTTGGAGATGGAGTCCAAGAAGCTGATAGGTCCTGAAAAATCGGGCATTCTGGCCAGAAAGAGAGCGTTCAGGTCAGAAGTGGGTCAGCCAGGCATGCGTGACCTCTGCGGTGCCCTCCAGCTTGGGCAGGGTAAAGGATGCTGCTCTTCGTTTTGAAACTACCAAGGAAGCCAGAGAACTTGGGTCCTGGGCCACCGGGTTGCAGAGCCTTGGATCTCAGTTCCACAGGGGACCTTCTGTGTCATGGAGCCCAGACCATGGCTGGTCTCTGTTGGGTCACCTCTGTCTGTGCTCAGCAGCTCACTCAGTCCCCCTCGCCGCTTCCCTGGGCCCAGACCCTTCCTCCCCTCAGCGTCCTTTTAGACTATGGGTACCACACATGTGAAGAATGGGGCTCTGAAGTGATTGTTTTTTTCTTATCTTCCCTCTAGCTGGCCCCTCTGGCATACATAAGTTTGCCTGTCAGTACTGCTGATGATTAGTGAAGGGAGGTCAAGCTGACCTTGGGGAAGTAATTTTCTCTTAAGTACTGCCCACTCTGATTCTGTTATTATTAATTACTTTTTTTTTTTTTGAGGGCAGTATCACTGGTCCTCACATATGGGACCCGAACCGGGGCCACTGGCTTCCCAAGCCAGCGGCACTTAACCACCATGCCACTCGGCCAGCCCTACTTTTTAAGCTTCCACAGATCTAGTATGTGGGGTGGGAAGAGGGATGGCTGGCTGCAGCAGGAAGAGGGCTGGAGCCATCTGCACAGGTGGGAGGAGGGTCACATGGGCATGGGGTCATTGGCTGCATTCTTGTGAGATGACAGGAATAGTCAGTGGACTGTGTCCCACCTGCACCAGCATTTGTGGAATTTAATGCAGATTGGGGTGCATCATCCCTGCCATGGGCAGTGAGTGGCTTTAGTTCTCACACAGGATACTAGGCCTCACAACATACATCCATCACCACCAACAGACACTTGGGGGCCATGGGAAAATCAAAAGAATATTATTCTGGTTTCATAAAAGAATTCTGGAATCTCACATCCTACATTCTGCAGTCACAGGCTGAAAGAGATGAGGTCACCCTGGAATGCCTGGTGAATGCAAAGCCTCTAATTGTCTGTAATAGAGAAAGCTGGAATCAATCTGAATGTCCAGCAACAGAAGTGGGCGCCTCAGTGTTGTCCCTCCACGCTGTGGACTAGGTGCAACCATAGTAATGTCACTGACTCGTCACCTTGAAGATGTTTACAATGTGTCATCAAGGAAAGTATATTATGGCATGGTATCTAGGAGGCCATTTTTGAAATATACATGTATGTGTGTGTGGATATACATATTAAAATTAATACGAAATATTAATTCAAAGAAATAATTGGAAAGGCCATAGACCAACACATTAACAGAGATTAGTTCTAGATGGTAGGACATGGGTGATTTTAGTCTATTTTTGCTCATCAATATTTTTTCATTTTCTAAAGTGGATTTCTAGTGCTACAGGGCCAGTGTCGCAGCACATGCTTGGTCCACAGAGGCCTGGCACTGACTGGAAAATGTACACAGAATGGGTCAGGCCAGGGGAAGGGCCCCAACTCTTGAATGTACTGTGGTCACAGAGTTGTTTAATAAAATGGTGTTGATGGTAGGTCTACTCTGTGCCCAGCTCAGGGTGGTCCCGAGCCTGAAAGAACTTATGATCTAATTCAGGAGGTAAAACATTCCTTCATTCATCCATCCAGCAAATATATAGTCATTGAGCACCCTGTGGGCACTGTGCTAGGTACCAGCACTTATAGGGGTAAACAAGCATTTTCACAGGTTGCAGACATGATACATGATACAAGACTGGTGTAAAGTGTGACGGACCTTTGGATAGGGACCCAGGGGAGTGAGAGAGGAGGTGGCCTTTCAGCTGGAATTTGAGGCTCAGCAGTACATCGCTGAGTGATGATGAGGGCATGGCCCATGGGGGAGGGGAGGGCTGAGTCTCTGCTTCCTGTCTAGGTGCTCCCAAGTCCAGAGACCTGACTTCTGTTCCCACCGAGCTGCCCATGTGCTCTGTGGCCTTGGAGAAGCTTATTTAAACTTGCCACGCCTCAATTTCCCCATCCACAAAAGTACAGATCATAGCATAACCTTGTCTCCACTCTCCAGCCATCTCCCCCTCTTGTCAGGATGCTGCGAGTATAAACAATCTGTAAGTTTTATCAGGAAACTCTGGGCTGGCCTCTTGGGCTCAGCGCCTGCTGGCCTGGCTGTTTCGGGTGGTTGATTCTGCCAGTTTTGACACAGTCTGGCGGTTCCATTGCTCCTTCCTCTAAGCAGCTCAAACAAGTTTAGCAGTGAAATCCGGGGAAAGAGATACACTTGATCTCCTCTCTGCACCTGTGAGAGCCATCGCTGTCCTTCAGCAGCGTGGTTTGGAGAACACCGCAGACCCCGGAGAGGCCAGCTCAGTGGTATTAACAGATGTGAAAATGATAGGCTGAGAACTCAAGCAATGCTGCTGTCTCCAGGCCTGGAGTCACAGGGATTTGCTCCCAGGCTCGGCTGCAGCTGGTCTCCATGCCATACAAGCAGGGGTGTCACAGAGAGACCCTCCTCCCCCTCTCATGAGCATCGGCCACTCTGTAGGCTACTGGCTTCCCTGGCTCAGCGATGGAGCAGTCACAGAGTTGAGAGAGAGAAAAGTCCTTAGCAGCCCCCTAGCTCAACCCCCTCTGGCGAAACTTGAGGCAGAACCAGTGACCCCCAGTGGCAGGTGGGGAGATGGTTTGACAATAGCTCTGAGTCTCAGTCCCCATCTCTGAAGTAAGGATGAATTAAGAGTTGAGGCTGTGACCCCCTCAGCCCTTAGTGAGATGCACCTTGAACCCTTCCTATTGTGATTACGTTTGGGGAGCTGAGGCGCCAGAGACTGGATCTGGTCTTGGCCTTGCCCCTTGGTGTTGTGGGATGAAATGAAGCACATGGGTTTTGGCACCAGAAAGTATCCTGCCTCCACCACTCACTGGCTTGGTGACCGTAGGCACGATCAAAGAAAAACCAGAGCTGAACAATAGTTTAAAGCAAGAAAAACAGATTTGATTCAGTAAGAGAAAAGAGACCTCAGAATAGGACCTGGTTCAATTATAAATGCAGCATGGGCAATTGGGAATTTATAGCCAAGGAGTGGGGCTTGGAAAGTTGTCAGTGGATAGAAAATTACTACGAGGAAAACCGTCATGGGTAAGGGGACATTCTGGCTAACTGACTTCCCAGGATTCTTGCTGAAGAATCCAGGGTGATCAGGATCAGACATCACCTGGGGGGGAAGGGGGAGCGTGGAAGATAAGGAACCTGATTAGACACATGCCAGTGATCCCGTATTGAGGGTGGTGAACTCTAGCTTGTTAAAAACAAAATCTAACTGAGTAAATTTTAAAGGTCTTATTGTCTTTATTCAATGATTCACGAATTGGGCAGTGTCCAATGCAGATTATAGAAAGGAGCTCCGAGGAGCTGTACAAAATAAAAGACCTAGGCAGAAGGGAGTGGGAATAGGAAGTTATTCTAGGCAAGCAAAGTGGGTTGCTTATTGCAAGGTTACTTGCCTTTAGGGGATCGCAGGGAAGATCACCTAACCAGTGCTCATCAGGCGATTCCTGAGTGACTGGTTTCCTTTCTGCGAGAGCTGAAACTGTAAGCTTAGTCTCGGTGTGGTGATGTGGGGTTTAGCATGAGCAATTTTATTTTGGGCCGGTTGTCAACAGGCTAAACCAACTTAGCGGGTTTCTTGCTAAAATGGACAGTGAAAGATGAACACGGAAGTGCAAAATTCCGGCCTGGTTGAAAAATTCAGGGAAGCCAGAGTAGAGTTAGAGAGTCTTTGTCAGCACCGAGAATCTGAGCCTCAGTTTTCTTACCTGCAAAATGGGTCATCGTGAGGAACCATCTAACGCAGGGCCTCAAATATCAGTCCCCAGAAGCAGCCTTTTTTGCCGGGCCCATTTAGACAAGACATAGAACCTCCCCGGACCTTGATTTCCTTCTGTGTCACATGGTGGTTACAATACCCCATGAAGTGATTTCACCACTTAAACGCTCAAAGCAAGGGGGTTTCTTATGTGGGCAGTCAGGGGCAGAGGGTGGTGTCTGTCACTCCTGCCCACACCACTGACTGGGCTATTGGCTGTGGTCATTGCGGGCTGCTGCTGATGTGAAGAAGGTGAAGGTTCCAGTTAGTCCTTTTCTTCCCAGCCATTTTGGGGGCCCAGCACCCATGGGAAGAGCCAAGAACTGCCTTGGGCAGCCTCTACCTTCAGCCCCCACTCCAGGCCCAGTAAGGGGCAGGGAAGAGCTGAAGCTGACAACTGTCTAATGTGACATTAGCAGAACCATGAGCTCAGGAGAAAGCAGCAGGTGGTGGGAGGAACTGACATCAGTTGTTCTTGCTTTTCTTCCCCTGCCAGGAATAATACCTGCTCATAACCCCACATTCTAGCATCAGCCTAGTCTTTGTTGCTTTGCCTACCTGAGCCTCCACATTTGCCTTGGGCTCTGAGTCCCTCACTACCATCTCCTGTCCTCTCATCTGTCATGTGGGTTCCTTCCAGCAGGACGGATAATGACCAGCCCCACTTGCTACCCTGCAGCCAATCTTCTTGCTTGTGACCCAACTCGCGGCCACCCCACAGCCTAGTAACTCTCCAGCTGTCCAGAATGTCTTTTTGTGCCCACCACGTGAATGTGCCAGGCACGGTGCTCCGCCGTAAGCATTCAGAGACAGAGAACTCTGTCCTCAGGAGCTTAAGAGTTTCCTGTGCTCCCAGGGCATGCCAAGGGACTGAGCCTTTGGTCTAACAAACAGAGCCAGGCCCTCAGGTCACCCCAAGATGCTAAGGGAGGACAAACTCCTGAGTGGGAGTTTAGCTACCTGCTCATGGGGCCCAGGGAACCCTCCGCATTGCTCCTCTCCCATCTGATAAGCAAGTGTCCTCCATCTCAGCATCAACCTGGCTGCCTAGTGGCTGAGTGATTGGGCCAAAGTTGCTTCCTCCCACTCTGGCTCAGTTTCCTCAACTTCTTCCCAGCTCCTATGATCTCTCTGCTATGATCTGTGCAGCCCCTGGCCAGCAATCCATGAAAATGAGTACTTTGAGGGACCTTCCTGTTGGTATTCTTAGCTGAAGCCATGTCCAGGGCCTGTGACCTGCCGTGAGTGGTGGTGAGGTGGTTGGGAGTTGGAGTGCTTTCAGGAGAAGCCTAAGGCTTGACCTTTTTCCTTTCCACATGATCTTACATCTAGGTCATCTCAGTGGCGAAATCCGGCTGAGACGTTGCTGGCCAAGCTCTGTGTCTGCATGCTCAGAAGTTAAGGTGCTTCCTCCAGGATTGGGGTGATGCTCAGCTAGTGTGCTCGGTGCAGGCACCAGTCTAGCCACAGGGAGCAGGTGGCCTACACTTGTTGCATGTGTGTTGCTGGAGCACTGAGCTGGCATACTGCATACAGCTGTCTTGTTGATTTCTTACTGCTTCCCTGTAAAGTAGGCAGAGTGGCCCTCATTTTACAGGTGAGAAAGCTGAGGTTCAGAGATCCTGCCTAGCACAACAGAGACCCTGAAAAGCCATTCTTATCTTCTGACTCCAGAGCTCTGATTAGCATCTTAACCAACTCTCCCTATCCAATATCACATGATGTGAAGGATCTAGGAGTGGTCACCTGAAGAATGTGGTAGTTACTGGGCTACACGTTTCAGAAGTGTTTTGTCACATACAAGAAGGGACAGTCTGTTCTGCACTGTGACCCAGAGCAGAACCAGGAGGCAGGGGAGATTCTAGAACCAGTCTGATAACATCTCCAGGAAACCCTTTCTCTCAGGGCACATCAGCATGGAATGCCTGTCATGCGGGCCTCAGAGATTCTGATTCTGTGCCCCAGGCTTCCGTTGGGTGGAGTCCTTGGGCCATGGAGCTGTTCCTGGGTGAGGAGCCCAGAGAGCTGTGAGCATCCTAGTCATGGGACACCAGACTCCCTGGGTACCAGGGAGCCCTGCAGAAAGGCTGTTTTCAACCTCCCCTAACTAAGGGGACCCCTGAGAGGGTTCTCACAGTGGTGGAATATATACCAGGCTAGAGGGCCATGTGAGAGGTGACAGAAAGAGCACAGACCCTGGAGCCAGCAGGCCTGTCTCCATATTCTGGCTCCAGCACTTCCTGGTTGTGTGAACTTGGGCAAATTAGCTAACCTCTCTGATCTTCATTTTCCTCATAAAATGGAGATAATAGTACTCAACTTACATGGCTATTGTGAAGATTAAAACACTCAATGTAAACCTATGCAACTTTACTGACAGTTGTCACCCCAATAAACTTTAATGTTTTAAAAAGTGGGAATAACCATAACTATATAGAGAAGAAAAACAAACAAACAAAACTCATTGTAAAGAGCTTAAATCAGCTAGCACTCAACACATGTTAATTAAACAAAAAACTACCATCCATGACAAAATGTGACCCAGTAGAGAGATCCCGGAGACCCAAATCCCTGCAAACTCCCACCTTGCTGGGAACACCTTAAGCTGCAGCCCTGAGGAGAAGAGGCCCCTGGGAACTCCCCTGGGTGCTGAGTCACCTGCCGTCAGGTTGAAACCTTTGTTTGGGCTGGGCACGGACATTGTGGAGCTCCCTGTGAACTGGCAGGCAGCAGACTGGACAGGGCCCCAGCTCGGCCGCCTAATAGCTGTGTGCCCTTGAGTATCAGTCTTTTCTGAGCCTCAGTTTCCTCATCCGTAAAGTGGGCAGAGGAGCATCTGTGCTGCTCTACCCCATGACTATGGGGGGCGGGTGTCAAATAGGGAAGTGCTTTGTAAACTTGAGTGACAGGCACCTATGAGGAACTGTCCTGAGTTAGTGGCCTCCCGTTCCTTCCCCAGAAGAGCGAGGGGGTAGGTATATTCCAGTTTCCAAACTCAGAGGGGAGGAGTGGACCTGTCTTCAGGGATTCAGTTCCAACAGGTAGAAAGCACAGCCCAGCGTGTGCTCTCCTCACCGCCTCCAGGCACAGCCTACCCTTCACTGCAGAGCTCCAAGGCATGGGAAGGGAAGGATTCTACAGAGCCCTCACTGAAGGTTAGGGGCTCCATGTCTGTCAGCCTGGCGGTGGGGGCAGGCAAGTCCAGGCAGCCTCTTTTGAAAGCCTTTGGGGCAGCAGGGTGACTGGAGCTCCTGGCCGACTCAGCAGGAGTTCCAGAGAGCAGTTAGATGAAGTATACATGGTCTTCGATAGAGCAGTCAACCCTGCTCCTGGGCTTACATCCAGGGACAGTGTCATACTAACCCTTCAGGACAGATGGAGGCCACCTGGGTGTCCATCACTGGCAGAGTAGAGAGATAGAGTGTGGTGGGGACACAGGATCATGTTCTGGGCAACAGTGAAGAGCAAACAGATCAGACCCACAGGGAGCCTCATGGGTGGATTGTAAAATATGGTTTAGTCACCAGCACCATTAGATTGGGCACCGATACCCTTCCCTACTGAAAGGAACCAGGACTTCTGATGGCTGATTCCACGGCTGGGGCAGCAACGGCTCAAGATGAGCCTTGATGGAAAATAAGGAAATGTATCCAAAAAGTGTGAGGGGCAGGTTAAAAGTCACCGGAGCCAGATTGAAGGGGCTCCCACTGGCCAACTGTGGGACAATTTGAGCACCAAGATAATTAAATACAGTAATGAATTGTAAACCAATAGAAAGATAGGAGTCTATATTGATAATAAATAGATAAAGGAGAGAGAAGTGGGGCCGGCCAAGTGGCTTAGTTGGTGAAGAGCTCTCTCAAGAGTGAGAGCTGAGCTCTGAGCAACAGCAGTTCGATGCCCAGCCCGAGCTGAGCTGCTGCTGAGCTGCCAACAGGTGGCAGGATGGCTCAGCTAAAAAAAAAAAAAAAAAAAAAAAAAGGGAGAGAGGAGGGAACGCTGTTGTGTAGAGCAATGCGGAGGGACCCCTGGAGCTGGAAAGCCATTTTGTAACCAACATAAAAGAGCAGATCAGGCAAGAATCATCATCAGTGGATGTTAAATGTAGGGGCGCTAGATACTAAACTTGGATGAGGAGTAGGATATGTGCATGCTTTTAAAGTGTGTCCCCACATTTTGTTTCTCCCTTCATCCATTGAGGGACAGTTGGCTATTGTGAACAATGCTGCCGTGAACATTTGTGCACAAGTATTTGAGGGCCTGTTTGCAATTCTTTCAGTTCTACTCAGGACTGGAATTGCTGGGATAAATGTTAATTCTATATTTACCTTTATTGTTTAGGATGCTTTTCTGCATGTGGTTGCTGTGCCTTGGTGGGCCCCGATAGGCCTTCACTGGGGACTGGGGACTAGGAGCTGAGCCCACGTGCAGGAGGTCATGGAGAGCTGCCCCCACCATGTGCTCTGGTCCCAGGCAGACGAGTGTCAGCATCTTCCTGTTCCATCGTCCTTCTTCTCTGCCTGCTTGGTCCCGGGACCCCTAACCTGTCCCTCTGTCCCCTACAGATGTACCCGTGGAGAAGCTGGCCGCCATGCCCGCCTTGCGCAGCATCAACCTCCGCTTCAACCCACTGAATGCTGAGGTGCGCGTCATCGCCCCACCGCTCATCAAGTTTGACATGCTCATGTCTCCGGAGGGCGCTCGGGCCCCCCCACCTTAGACCTTCCCCCTCATGCCCACCCAACAAGGGACAGAGGCTACCTGGCCTGGCACCCTGAGGGGAGGGAGTCCCAGGGGCCCATGGGAGGCCAAGCTTGGGGGTCTGGGGGTGGGTGGGCCAAACAGTGCGTGGTGGGAAGGGGTGCAGCGGTCCAGGATAGATAGCTTAGAGCAGTAGTGGGCCCTGGGATGCCCAGGGGGAGCAGGCAAGGCAGGGGCTGGAGCCTAGACTTGGGGCTTTCACAGCTTCTGTGCAAACTTGGGCAGACCCCTACCCTCTCTGAGTCTTATAATTTGGGGAGAGGGGCGGTGGTGAGGGGGCCTTTGCCACCTTTGGGCTCCTTGGAGGCCTTTTAGGGAACACATGCCTCCAAGTTACCTTCCAATCCTCGGGTACCTTCTAAGCCTGTGGCTGAGGATCGCTGAGCATTTCCTGGCGCCTATGGGTTGAGGCCTTGTTTCTATCATGAGAGCCAGTCACTGGCCCAAGAGGAATAGAAGACAACCTGCATCTATTTATTGCTTCCTAAGAACTGACCCGACTGAGGCCTTTCACAGTGCTCCATCCTCAGCTCTGTGGGCCCCCAGATTGGTGGGAGCCTGAACTAGGTACGAGTCATTGGAAAGCTGCAGAGAGAGTGGCCTGACGCTACAGCAGGGCTGACAACATTTATATAGGAGCCCAAGGACCATCAGGCCAGGAAACTGGGCAGCAGATCAAGGTGGCTCTGTCTTTCCTGGTGGTTAAGAAATCGCTGGGATAGGAAGTTCTGAGGGTTCCATCCCTCCCTCAGGAGTGACCAGGTATGCCTGGCATCACCCCTTGAGCTGCAGAAAAGGTGGCCCAGGGAAAAACAAAGCCACCTGCGCCTGTGCCACCCTCACCACAGCCTCCCCCTGGCAGCAATCTGGCTGCCTTGTCATTGTTCCACCTGCAGGCAGAGGGCACTGTGATGGACCGTTGGATTTGTACCCGGCTAGCTCCCAGGCCACCCCCTAAAGCCCTGATAACCTAGTCATTTCTAGGCCCTCAGTGGAGTCAAGGGTGTGGCCAGGCAATAGGGTGACCAACCATCCTGTTTGCTCTGGACATGGGACTTTCAGTGCTAACATGGAGACAGCACCCAGCAAACAGAGACAACCGTCCCTCTACCAGGAGAGGGCCTGCGGCTCTTTCTTCCTGACAACATCTGTGGTTTGAAGGACTCCTGACCTCTCGATCCCTCAGGTATCCACCTGAATCTTCTCATCTGTGGAGCAAGCAGATCAGAGCCCACCTGGTCTGGACTTTTGTCTGTGGGAGACACCTGAGGCCCCAGGACTTGGTGCAAGCCAGGCCATCGAAATCCTTCATCCGTGGACCAGTGGCCACTCTTCACTCCTAGAGTTAAGCTGTTCAGAGCTCAGACCACCGCTCAGAGTAGTAACCCTTTCTGAGAATGCCCCATTCTTTTCCCCTTCCCAAGCCCTGAAGCTACCGCTGCCCAGGACTCCTCTTTCTTGGCAAGAAACTAACAGATTGGTTGATCATTGGCTTGTCATTGAGCGCTTGGCGTCCCAAGAGATGCCTTATTTTATTCTGCTCATCTCCTAAGGCCTGATTGGTCAAGCTGTTTTCAGGGGGAGGAGACCAGACAAGATCTCTAGGGCTACTGAGTTCAGCTGGGGACAAGCAGGGGCTTCAGTTTAGCCCAGACTGGCCTGGCCCCATTCAGCCTGTGTCCTGGAATGGGGTTTCTCCTTGTTGAAGAAGGGGTACACTTTTCTGATATGCACAAAGGCATTTATGGCCAGAGCCTTGCAACTCAGTATGGTCTGTGGGGCAGCCGCATTGGCATCCATAGGAGCTTGTTAGAAACACAAGCCCCCCAGGCCCCACCCCAGACCTCTGGAATCAGAACCTGCATTGCAGAAAAGCCCCAGGTATTCAGACAAGCACTTTACCTTTTGAGAAGCAAGGGCCTGGGGATGTCCTGAAAGTGGAGGCTGGAGGTTCTCAGTTTCCCCCCCGCACCCCACCACCACCACCAGGCCTCAGAGTCTGTGCTCACCCTCTCCCTAAAGCAGCCCAGAGACCCCTGGCCTCTTAGTTCTTTTCAGAGTCTGCGTGGCAATCCCAGTGAAGGCAGTGACTGGAAGTCACCAGGAAATGAGGGTTGGGTTTGTCTGGCCTTCTGACTCTGCCTTTCTGGTTAACTCCGCATGCCAAGCTGCTGCTTCCCCAGGTCCTCACTTCAGGCCCTTCCAAGGGGTTGCTTGCTCCTGGAAGCTGTTTTCTACTCTGCTTGGAGAATTTGCCCTGGCCTCTCTGGGAAAGCTTGGGCTGGCAGAGAAGGCCCAGATCAGAGCCCACAATGTGCGTGAGCCCGTAGCTTCAGTTGGCAATAAAGAATGCGTTGGTTTCACCTGCCTGGTTGGTGTTTGATTCTCACTGCACAGGCATCCCGAAACTGGGTGTCAAACCCACCCACCTGCAAAGAGGAGGGCCTGCCCTCTTGTTGAAAGCTAGACTAGGGTGATTGATACTCAGTAGCGTCACCAAGGGACACTGGCGCAGCCAAGAGGAATTGATGCATGCCCCAAAGCTGGGCTGCCGCCGAGCCACCAAACATCAGCCCTGGGGAGACCCAGACACATGGGAATGGGTGAAGGGATCCACTGTTCCCCAGTTTTCTCTTTGTCCATTCCAGAAATGACACCCTTAGTAATTCATTCCTCAGGGTATGTGGTTCTCAAAGAGGGTCCCTGGAGCAGCAGCACTGATATCACCAGGGAGCTGGTGAGACATGCGAACTCTCGGTCCTACCCCAGACCCACGGAACCAGATGTTGGACGAGGACCCAGCACTCTTTCAACAAGCCCTCCAGGTGTCCTGATGCAAGTTAGACACCCGCTCCTGGGTTCAAGGTTTAAGTCAGCTTTTGTTTTCCAAATCTGAAAGGCCAACCTGAGTTTGCCTTGGGTTTTGGGCCGACACTCCATTATTTTTATTTAACAAACACACAGATACCAGTCTCTAACGTGTTAGAGATAGTAACTTATTAAATCCCTGTAACAACCCTAGCTAGCTCTGTGAGTCGGACAAATCCCTTTTCCTCTCTGATCCCATTTTCCATCTGTAAAGTGAAAGGGCTGCAGAGGGCGAACCTGGCCAAGGTCAGGTGGGCCAACCGGGATTCAAATCCAAGCCTTTTGATCAGAGTCCACATCTCTTAGAATAGGTGTCCGGGGCCCGGGAAATGGTTTCCAAAACGTCCCACTTAACCTGGAAGAGCCCCAGAGAGCTGCCCACTTTTCTCAAGAGGCTTCAACACCTTCCCAAAAGATACATTCCTCAAGACGCCCTGGAGATTGACCTGAACCCCGTCTTGAGCGAGAAGCCCTCACCTTCCCTGCCCAGGGTGTAGGGCCCCACCAGAGAGCTGCAGTTCCTCAGTGTGCCCCGAGCCCCTCCTCAGGAAGAAACTCCTTATCCTGGGTTCCCCAGAGGAAAAGGTAAATGGTCAGAATGAGAAATGTCTTCTGGTCCAAACCTCTCCCATTTTAATCAATAGATGGACAGAGTGACTGAACCAGTGATGTGCAGGGAGCTCATGGCACAGTCCACACAGGTGCCTAGGCTTCCTGGCTCCTGCCCCATGGTCCTCTGCAGCCCTCGATGAATCTTAGAGCTGGGGCGCATGTCTGCTTAGCACTCCTTGCCTCTCCGCCTTGACCATGCTGCCCAGCTATGCCATGGGAGTGACTCAGCCATTAGAACCCTCACTTGTCATTTATAAACTCTGATAACAACTCTGATCTCCTTCCGTGGGCAGAGCTCATTAAGAAGCATTTTTGAAGGAAGTGCTCCTCAGAGGCTGGCTGAGAAGAGAGAGGGGCACATCCTGGCTCCCAGGACCTGGTCCAGACCTCAGCCTCTCTGCAGATCCCCTGGCCTCCCTCTTCAAGGGGACAGTCCCTCCTCCCCCACCCCACTCCCACCACCAGACAGATGTTGAAAACTGGCAGTGTGCTGGGGGTCTGCTACCCAGAGACCATATTGCCACCAGGCTGAGACCTTCTTCCCCTTCCCTGTGGATGCTGAGCCTTTTCTAACTGGTGGCGCTGCCAGTGGCCTTCCTCACCCG
This sequence comes from Aselliscus stoliczkanus, assembly GCA_033961575.1. Lineage (NCBI taxonomy): Eukaryota > Metazoa > Chordata > Mammalia > Chiroptera > Hipposideridae > Aselliscus > Aselliscus stoliczkanus. Next base: position 136,541,436 of record CM066729.1, read on the forward strand.
CAAAGGCCTACATGCATTTCCAGCTAGGGAGAGATGGACTGAGTCTCCCATTAGAGATGCTTGGCTTGCCCACCACCGGGGAGGAATCCCACAGATCATTCTGTGGCTTCGTGTCAATCCTCTCAGGCACCTACAACTCCCTCAGGCACCTCAGAACACAGCTCCATCTCTGCCTGGAGGAGAAGGAGTTCTCTGAGGGACCAGCACAGGCCTCTTGCATTTTACCTACACTCACTGAGCGCATGTAACCAGGAAGGATGCCAGGACATTAAACCTGCTTGGAAGGCAATCCCTCAGTTGTGCTACTGTCCCATTTGACCTCCCTCGCTGCCCCCCAGAAAGCCTGATTCCAAGAAGGTCACCTTCTGCCTTCTCGCCTACTCTCTCTAGATACTTTTCCAAGCAGGTGTCCACATCGAGTCCAGTGGCACAGGAGGCTCTTCTCCCTTCAAGGACCTTCTCAGTCCCACTGCCCTCATGCCACCTGCTGATACCCAGCTTTTCAGATGGAAAGCAGTTGCCAGGATGGTGGGGCTTTCTATGAAAAGACTCTCTAGGCCATAGATGCTGGGGGTAGGGTGGGTTGGGGAGCAGCCTCCCTAAGGATGAGGGGTCAGGCCAAAGGCTTGGCCAGAATAGGAGCAGGAAGCCCTGAAGAGCAAGTAAGTGGTGGGAGGCTCCTCAAAATGGACAGGGATTGCTTCTGTGCTCTGCATGGCTACACCCATAGTTTCTCAGATGCTCCCAGAGGGACAAGAACCATGAAGGCAGGCTGGGGTGGGAGGCAGCCGGGCCAGTGCCCAAGGAGTCCAGAGGAATGTCCGCCTCTTTCCTCCACTGTCCAGCTGTGCGGTGTTGGATAAGGCGTTGGTAGCCCAGTGGCTTCACCTGCAGACGAGGAGCGATGATGCCCTATTTGTTGGGAGGGCTCTGGCTCTGAGGTTCGAGGCTGGCAAGTACCCCAGCCTCCAGGTGAAGCTGGAAGAAGTTGTGATCTGAGATAGGGCATTACAATGAGTGCCTCGGGTTCCTGGGAACCCTTTTGGGGTAAGGAGGGGAGTGAGAGGAGGCACATTTTAAAATCTGCATGGAAAGACCTTGACCCAACCTATCTATTTGGCCTCTACCTATAACTTTGGGGGTGAGGAAGGTCACTGTATTATTGGCATTTGACTTTTAATCCTCACAGCAGCCTTGAAAAATGGTCTTACATCCCATTCTACAGATGGGGAAAACGAGGTTAGAAGACATAAGTGAGTTACCCTGGGTCACACAGATAATAAATGGTGGAGGAAGAATTCACACCCAGGTCACTCTCTCCATGGCACTGCCCTGCCTGCCTCTCAAAGGCTGGACACGCTGAGTATGTTTTGTATGATGCCACAAGTACCTTGGCACTGTACAAACAAGCATTTTGATGGTGGAAGGCAGAAGTCTATAGAAGAGGAGGCAGGAGAAAGAAAAAGAGGCTCTGTGATCCAGACCCATTCAAATAAAAAAGATGAGGAATGGGGATAATTGACCACAAGCTTAAGTTGATGCATGAGAATAATGTGGCTGCTACTGAAAGAAGAAAGCGGGGGCGGGGGGGGGAGAGGAGAGAAAAAACCCAAGGTAAGAAAATGAGACTGAACTATTTAAAGACTAGCTTATATTTATTGAGCACTTACTGTGTGACAGGCACTAGTGTAAGTGCTTTACTAGATAGTACATAGTATCGTTTTCCCTATTTTGTAGATCAGGGGAATCTTAGGAACAAAGAGGTTATATAACTTTTCTAAAGTCACACATACAATAAATGCCAGTGCTAGGCTTTAAAGACCTTTCAGCAGTGTCATGAACTCTTCATTGGTCAAGGGGGCTTGATGTGACCCATCATAGTTCTGGGTCTTGCCTTCAAGAACTGTGAGCACTTCCATAGGAAGATGGACTCAGTACAGCAATGATATGAATAACCAACATCTATTGAGTATTTACTATGTGCCAGACAGTGTTCCAAGTGCTTTACAGAGAATAACTCCTTTAATCTTCACAACAACTCTAGGAGATAGATACTATTATTATCCCCGTGTTATAGATTGGAAAGTGGAGGCAAGTCGCAGGAAGAAGAAAAACGCCTAGAGAAACTCCAGTGTTCTGCCTGGAGAAGGGTGGACTTGAGAGGGTACCCCCCTCCCCCCACAAAGGGCTGTCTTGGGGCAAGAGAGAGTGATTTGAGGGCAGGAGTACCCACTGCTGGGCACCAGGATCAAGACACCTGCCCCAGGTCAGGGTAGACTCAGTGATCTCTAAGGCCTTTCCAGCTCTGTGATTCTGCCAGGCACTCAGGGCAGAGGAAGAGCTAGAGGAAGAAGGAGACAAGAAGGCTGATGTAACCTGTTTCCCCAGAGTCCCCCTGAAATCAACCCCTGGCCTCCATTACAGGAAGGAATGGCCCATTTCCTCTTTCACCTGCCTGGAACCTGAGATCTTCATTCATGTGATAAAAGGTGGTGGTGGTGGCTGTTGGGTGCCTGATAGGGGCTGGAATGCTGGAAGGGAGATGCGGTCCCCTCCAGCTGGGGGGGGGTCCCCTCCCACCCAGCTTAAGGGGACCACTTGTTGAGCATTTACTATATGCTGGGCAGAAACTTTGACATCGTCCCATTTACTCCCCTGAAAACCATTTTACAAATGCAGAAACTGAGAGTCAGGTGATGGTAAGACACTTGCCCAGGGGTAGACACCTGGTGAGCGCCCGGGGCGGTTAATTCCTGAGTCCGTGAACATATATGGGACACGGTTAGTCCCTACTCTTCTCGGAGAACTCAGAGCTAATGGGGCGCCCCCACTCCACTCCTTTGGCCCTCCTGTGTGTTCACATCTGCCTCTCATCCCCTTCTCGGGAGGGCCCCACGGGCCTGGACACCAGGGCGGGTGGCTGGGGGTCAGGATGGGGTGGACCAAGGATGAGAAACGGGATGTGGGGCACAGAGGGAAGGGTATGAAGTTATTGGACGTCGCTCCTGGGGTGCAGTGGATAGTGGGGTGCTCAGTCCCTACCAAGGGATCCGCATCAGGGAGGCGGGTCCCAGACGCCCTCGCTTGGCAGGGCACTGGGGCAGGGGGTGCTGCTGCCGGCAGAAGTGTGCTGGGTGCCATGGCGACGACGCCGCGCTGGCCCCCTCCTTCCGGTCCGCGGGAGAGGGGCTGGGCAGCTGGCTGTGGGCAGCAGAACCCAGCCGGCAGAAGCGCTGCGCGGGAGCCTTCAGCCCTGGCCGCTGGCAAAGTGAGGCTGGACCCCGAGGGAAGCGACCCGGCGAAGGGCTGGGGCTGTGAGCGCATGCCCCCTGCGCGGGGCCACGACTTGATCCGTGGGACTCAGAGGCAGGGGCGCAGACCCAGCAAGCCAGCGCCGGGAAGACTGCCCTTCTGTCCCCACTGGCTCTGATGGGCGGCTACCTCCCTCCATCAGAGGCTGTCCCAGAGCAGGAGGGAGTGGGCAGCATGGAGGGTGAGTGACCTGGGGGGCTGGGGCTGGGGGTGGGTGTGGATGGGGTACTGACTCAGGAGCAGTGAGCCCAGGGGAAGTAAGGGCTGCCTGACCACCAAGGGCTATCCGGAGCCAGACATCTGTGACTGTGTGTGTATGTGCGCACGTGTGCGTGACAGACAGACACTGAGAGAGGGAGAAAGACCCAAAGTTCTATGTAGTGTGTGTACTGATGTGTGTGTGTGTGCGCGAAACAGAGACAGAGAGGAGAGAAAGACCTGGGATGCATCTGTGTCTGGAGAACATAGCACGCTCCCTTGTGCCTGGGCAGGGGATCATTTGAAATCAGATGAGGACAGTTTGGCTATTAGCCTTAGGAATTGCAACCGATTTTGCCTGCTTGAAGGGGAGGGTGTAGTGGGGGAGACGGAATTCTAGACCAGATCTCTTCCATGCAGAGAGAATGTCTCTCCCTGGGGAAAAAGAGAGAGAGAACTGTGGACCTGACCTCCAGGATGTTAAGGGATAGTAGCCCTAGGCATAAGGCTGCTTGCTCTAACCTTACCAAGTGAGGGCCCAAACCACTCTCACAGCCAGTGTGGGCAAGGGAAACCGTATTTAGGTTAAGAAACTGGAAGACTGAGGGCTGGTCCACTGGCTTGCTGGCTGTCTTTGGAGTAGTGCCTAAACCTCTCTGGTGCCACTGGTTACCCATCTGTTGAATGGAGAAACTGCATTCAGCTGGCTTCTCAGGATGGCTGTGAAGGTGACATACGCCAAGATAGGTTGAACAAATTCCTACCAGTAAGAGTTGGCTGCTGCAAGCGGTAATAAAACCCTGAAATTCCAAGCAACTAATTGCGAGCATTGCTGGTAAGAAAGAAAGGGAAGTTTTCCAAAACATCTTGTGTGGCTGCACGGTAGCTTTCCAGTGAGCTAAGGTTTGAAATCTCACACAAGAGATATAACAAGGATTGCATAACCCAAGATGGATCTGGAAGCTTGGCAGGATGGATCTGGAAGCTTGTAAGAGGGTATGCGTGCAAAACACTGAAGCCGGAGTGACCAGAAACGGGGGGAAATTGGCAAAGACAAAGCAAAGAGCTTTCAAAGTCTCAATAAGGAGAACAAGAAGGCACCTGCTTAGGACTTGGGGCATGTGGTGTAATCTTAATGCACAAGGGAAGGCAGGCAGAGCAGCGCATGGGCAATATTATTTCAAACGGTAGAGATTCAGGAGGAAATTGAAACCCCAAATGGGTGGTAAGAAGAAGGCATTCAAGCCACAAACAGTCGAAGCCCAGACAAATGACATTCCAGAGACCTGGAGGCATTTGCAAATATAATCACTGCCTTAAAGGAAATTACAGAGAATGAAGGAAGTGCCAGAAAACTGAAGAAGGGAAAAAGTCCGATTTTCAAAAAGGAGGAAAATGTAGATTTTTTTAAAAACCAAACCTGTAAGCTGCCAAGATTAATATTGATCTCTATTAACATTCCAGAATAAATTATGAAACCCATAGGAGACAATAAAGCAATCACACATCTCAGAATTTTTTCAAAGGAGGCCATCCTGTACACTTGCAAAGATATGTATGTGAGTGGTTTCATCACAGTGCAAAACTGGAAACCATCTAGATGTCCATAAATTAAGTAAATTAAAGATCAGATACACCTGCCATGGCCTACTACACAGACATTCAGAACTGTGCTTAGGATTTTATTTACTGGCATAAAAATATGTTCACTGCCTACTGTGAGTAATCAAAACAGAGTAGGGTTTAGAACTCCTGTGTTGTATGACACCTTTGTGCAACATTACATAGCTTATAATTGTTTATATGTGTAAGATATATGTAGAGAGATGGTCACTAACATCTGTGTTTGGATTCTCCTGCTTCTGAAAGCATACCCTTAGAACAGGACTTGGGTACAAGGAATTGATTTGGGAGGTGATGCCTGGAAGTGGGAGTCCAGAGAGTGAAATGGGAGAAGGAGAAAAGGAGAGAAATGGGTGCAGTTATGAACTGGTTTTAGCTGTGGGCAACTGTGGGTTCTAACCCTCTTCGAACTAAGAGTGCAGCATGCACCTGAGATTTGCCCCACATGAGGTGGGGAGCTGACTGCTGTTTTCCCCTCTCTACTGGTTGAGGGTTGCCCCACTTCTGCAATTATAGGTGGTTCCTGTTCATGGTTTCAAAAGAAACAGAGAGAGCCCTGGGTGCAGGCTTGAAGTGCAAGGAACTGTCCACCCCAGCTAGAATCTTTGGGCTGTGGGAATCCAGCTGGAAGCATCACAAATGCATTGGCCATGGGTATTGTTTTATAATAAGCACATCATTTTGTGATAAGCACATGATTTTTTTATAAAAAAAAATAATTTCTCAAACAGAAAGAAAATAATGTAGTGCTCCTTAGGAGCCAATATTTGTGCTCACTAAGAACAAATCAGGCTAAACCTACCAGGTCTCTTTCAGGCTGAGTTTCTGAGTGGTAGAAAGATGAATGATGGGATTTCAGCAGCACCTTGCAGAGACCTTCTGTGAAAGCCCTGTGAACTGGTGGAGACACGTGGGAAGGGGGCTGTAGGACCAACAACGGGCTTGAAGGCAGCCTAGAGATCCCTTGAGCTCTGACTTTGGCATGACATGAAATAACTTTTAAGAAAAATAAAAAGCATGCTTATCAAATCTGTGGCTAAGAGCCATAACACCACACAGGTTCAAGATCTAAGGTTATCTCAATGGAATACTGGATCAAAACCAAGATCAAAACCAAGAAAACAAAATGTAAATATAAGTGAAATATGAAGTCATGAATTTAGGTCAAAAAGTCAATTGCAATACATCTCATGTGGGGGAGCTATGGCTTGTATTCTTGAGGAAAATTACTCGGCGGGGTATGCAAAATGGACCTAGAAGCCCTCTCACTGAAGAGACCCTGAGATGTTTGGGGTGGGAAAAAGGTAGGGAGAGGGTGATGATCCTGGGGACAAGGGCTCATTCTTGTTCTCTATGGCTCCAGGGAGCAGAACTAGGACAGGTGGGGGCAAGTTGTAATAAGATAATTCAACTCAACATCAGGAAGAACTTTCTGTCACTTAGAGCTGGCCTAGAAGTTGTCCCTTTGCCACTTATTATCCAGCTTGAACATAGGGAAAGAAAGGGGCATTTTGGGGTGCTTAGATGAGAAATATGACTTGGAAGGTTTCTGAGGGCCCAGATGCCTTCTCCCGATCCCTGTGGATGGATACTGCCATCTGCAGAGCTTCCTGCAGGGTCCCTGGGACAAGCCAGGCAAGAACCTCACCAGGACCTCCCCCAGCTGGCCTTGGCTGTGGTGTTGTGCTGTGCGGTAAGTCAGCAGAGGACAGCAAATCCCATCCACTCTGCACTCCACTCCCAGCCTGACTCCAGTCTAGTGGCTTCCTTGGAGCCTCTGGCAGCCTCCACAGCTACTGTCGGGCCTCAGAGCTCTGGGGCAAAGGGAGGCCCATAAGCTGGAAGGATGTATGCTCACACTGGCTGGAGGTGGGTGTGTTGTGGAAAAGCAGCCCAAACAAAGGAAGTAGGTCACTGGACAGAGGAGGTGGAGAAGAGTAAGCCAACTGGTCTCCCTCCAGCCCAGGATACAAGCACCCTGGAGGTCCTGGTGGGTTCCGCCTTTCCATGCCCATGGAAATACTGCCAGAGACACTGTGCCCTGTTTTGTTTTTTCTTTTTCTTTTCTTTTGTGAAGCATTTCATCCCCTTGGAGCTGCCTATCCAGTCTGGTAGGTAGGCAGAGAGGCAGCATCACTCTACCCCGCCCCATTTAACAGATAATTAAACTGATCTTAGGAGGTACCACTCGCCCTGGCTTAAACTACAACAGGTGTGCTGGCTCTTTCTGCAAGAACATCCCCTGAGAACAAACACTGCTAACATGTTTTCTTTTGTTATTGTTTTCTGTCATTCATACACACACACACACTTCCATATGGAATGCAGACTTATGATATATGTGCATACCATTTTGTAACCATTACAACCGATGGTCAGTATTTTCCTACCCCATTAGATCTCACCCTGTTCCTTAGGAAAAATCCCTAAAAGTGGAATGGCTGGTTCTGGGAGCAAGTCCCTTATCAGGGCGCTGGATGGATGTGCCCCAATTACGAAGGCTGAGCTGGTTTGTGCCCTTCCCCTACCCGACACCCCACAGTATACAGCCATACTTGGCCTTCACTGAGCACTTTGCATCTCTGACAATCTGATTGATGAAAAGGTTACCCCAATGTTCTTTCAAAATTGCATTTCTTTGATTACAAATGAACTTGAACTTTTTGTTTCGTGTGTGCTTTAGTCATTTGTGCTGTTCTGTGCTTTGTGTTGCCAGCAGCTCCTTGTGTTGTGTCCTTCGGCACGGCCCACAGTGCCCATGGGCACAGATCCCAGGCCGGGATTCACCCAAGAGGCTTTCGGGAAGCGAATGTTGAATGGTGAACCTCAGGTTTCTAGTGTGGGGCCAGGACAGATAAGCAGGTAGCGATAATGATGAAGTTATTAGTGGGAGGGCTGAGAACTCAGGGAGATACCCAGGATGATTCTGTGCTCAGGGCATTCATTTTGGTGGGGTTTTCTCTCTCACACATCGGGCATTGCAGGGAGGCCAACACCAAGACTATTATAAAAATACTATCTTCGCATCCATTGTGTGGTTTCATGCTGTCAGTACCGCTGCTACTGAGCTAATATATTAACACATTTTTTGCGGGAAACGAGTAAACTCGTCATATAGCTTTTTATGCCCGCTTACAAAGTGTTAAGTGTCATGTGCCTGGAGTTCTCCAAGCTCTTTTCATACATTATCTCATCGACTGCTCACCATAACCCCTTTTTAAGTAAGTGTGAATTTTTCTCCGTTTTACCAAGTGAGGATTCTGGTTTCCAGAGAGGTACATGACCTACCTTAGGTTATAGCCAAGAGTTGTGTGTTTCCATTTTAAAGATGGGAATGCTGAGTTTCCACCAAGATGAGGAGGTATCTTAGTCAGCTCAGGCTGCTTTAACAGAATACCACAGACTGGGTGGCTTATGAAGAACAGGAATTTATTGCTCACAGTTCTGGAGGCTGGGAAGTCCAAGATCAAGGCACCTACAGATTTGGTGTCTGGTGAGAGCATCTTCCTGGTTCGTACATGACCATCATTTTGCTGTATCCTCAGATGGCAGAAGGGATAAGGGAGCTCTCAGGGACCTCTTTTATAATGGCATTGATCCCATTCATGAGAGTCCTGCCCTCAAGACCTAATTACTTTCCAAAGGCCCCACCTCCAAATTCTATCACACTGGGGATTAGGTTTCAGCATATGAATTCTGAGGGGATACATTCACTCACCAAGAAGAAGGCAGAGAGGAGGGCTGGGACTTCCCAGTCTGTGTATACTTACTACCTCCAGGGGCTTTGGTCCAAGTCCTTTAGTTCTGTGAGTTTCAAACTGGAGAGCATATTGGAATACAGGGAAGATGTGCTAAAACAGGGATATAGCTGGTTTCTGGTTCCCTGGGGTTTCTCATTCCTTAGATCAGGGGTGAATCCTGAGAATTTGCAATTCTAACAAGTTCCAGGGCATGTTGCTGATTGGGGACCACACACTGAGAATCAGTACACCCCATCTTCTCTTTGGTCCTCAGCTTTCAGTGTCCCAGGGCTCGGTCTCTGAGATCATCAGAATGCCCTGGAGGGAAACATTATTATATCCTGAGACCTCCAGAAGGCTCCCCCAGTAAGGGAATGGCTTAATTGGGTCCAGTGGATGAAATTTTCACAGGCTGTAATGTATCCACAAGGCTATCAGGCAGATCCCAGGAAGGACAAATTCAGGGTGTTAATGAGGTCTCCAGCTGCTGGCCTGGAGCCCATGTGGGGTGGAAGGCCTGCCTGCCTCTACTCCATCTCACTCCAGCCCAGGGGAGTTGCCAGGAATAGGAAGTTCTTCCTCCTTTAGAAAGATGAGTCTATAATTCTGGAAACTGGCCTAAGCGTAGAGACTGATGCCCAGGCTTAACGGAGGGTCTAGAGATGGGCAGGGTCATTCCCAGACACCTGCCAAGGACAGACTTTGGAACGTGAACTCACTAAGGAATTCTTTGAGGCTGAGTGAAAGGCAGTGGGAGAAACAGACTGGAGTCTAGCCAGGCAGTTTCTAGCAATTTCTTCTACCTATTCACATCAACAGAGTTCCCCAAGTCATGGGGACTACTAATTCAGAGTTGATTTTGAGGCTTAGCAAAGCTGCCTGGGAAGGCTCCCAATAGACTCTGTGATGGGGATTCTTTCTAGAGGACCCTGGAAACAGCCTTCTAGCATCAGCCATGCCAGTTTTGAGCAGGACCCTGTTACCTGGTGTCAGGATCCACCTTTCTTTCCTGTTCCCCTTCATACAAATATTTATTCATTCAATAACTGTTTATCGAACCATTTCCTACGGGCAGACATTGATAAGAGGCTGGAAGATGGATGCCAATAAGACAGTGAAGATCCCTGTTCTCTAGGAGCTGACTTTCAAGGGTGGAGGAAAAAAATACAATAAACCTGAAAACAAATAAAATATTGACAGATTGAAGAAAATGAACATGATGCTGTGAGAGATGGTAGTGGGACACCTATTTTAAATACAGTGATCAGGTCAGGCTTCTCTGAGAAGACAACATATAAGCTGGAAGCTAAAAGAAGGAAAGAGGCAGAAGGAATAGGAAGAGATAAAGGCCTTGAGGCTGGAAAAAGCAAGAGTGTGTAGGAGCCAGCACAAGATGGCCAGAGCATAATGGGGAGAATGGCAGGGAGTGAGGCCAGAGAGATGGCAGCAAGAGTCAGATGATGCAGTAAAGAGTCTAGATTATATCTGAGATGCAATGAGGGGTCTAGGCAATAATCATTAGTGGCTGCTGCTGAAAACATTGGTGAAAGCTATAGGAAACTTGATAGTGGAGGGATCAGGCTGACATCTTCTGAGCCCCACTGATCAAGCTTAGCATCAAAAAAAAAAAAAGACCACCAGGTTTGAAATCAGTGTGGTCATTATGGAAAACAGTATGGAGGTTCCTCAAAAATTTAAAAATAGAACTACCTTATGACCTAGCAATTCCACTTCTGGATATTTATCCAAAGAAATCCAAAACACTAATTTAAAAAGATATAAGCACCCCTATGTTCATTACAGAATTATTTACAACAGCCAAGATATGGAAGCAACCTTAGTGTTCATTAATAGACAATTGGATAAAGAAGATATAGTACATATATACAATGGAATATTACTCTGCCGTAAAAAAGAATAAAACCTTAACATTTGAGACAACATGGATGGACCCTGGAAGATATTATGCTAAGTGAAATAAGTCAAAGAAAGACAAATACCATATGATCTCACTTATATATGGAATCTAAAGAACAATATAAATGAACAAACTCATAGATGCAAGGAACAAGCTGATGGTTGCCTGATGGGAGGGGGTTTTGGGGTTGGGATGGAAAAGGTGAAGGTATTAAGAAGTACAAATTGGTAATTACAAAATAGCCATGGGATGTGAAGTAAAGCATAGGGGATATAGTCAATAATCTGGTAATAACTATGTATAGTGCCAGGTGGGTACTAGACTAGTCAGGGGGATCACTTCTTAAATTACATAAATGTCTAAGCACTATGCCATATACCTGAAACTAATATAAAGTAATATTGAATGTCAGCTGTAAATGCAAAATTTTAAAAAGGGGGGAAATAGGTAAAGGGAAATAAAAAGTCCAAATTTCTAGTTATAAAACAAATAAGTCATGGGGATGTAATATACAGCATGGGGAATATAGTCAATAATATGTGATAGTGTGGTATAGTGTCAGATGGTTGCTGGATTTACCATGGTGATCACTTCTTTAGGTATATAAATGTTGGTGGACATCTGAAACTAATATAATATTGTATGTTAGCTATATTTTAATAAAAACCTTTTTTTAAAAAGAGAGACCACCAGACAATCTGATCAAGCCTATATATCTATGAGTTACAGGAAATAATGGGACAGAGAATAGAACATGGAAGATGACATCATGAGGGAGCAATCAGCAAAATGTAGTCTGTGAGAAAATTCTACAGACAAATGACCCAGTGGCTTATATATGACAAATAAATTGTAGGGGGTAAAGAAGAAGAGAGGGGACTCAGAAACTGAAAGAGACTTAGGAGCTACACAATGAAATGCAATGTGGAGATGGTGTAGATTTTATAATGAACCTTAATGAATCACAGCCTCTGTGTCCACACACTTTTTGCATTGTAATATTGCTATCCCTGTTCTCAAAAGGTAGAAACTATTTCTCCTGTGTCAGGAATCTGGGCTGATCTCGTGACTTGCCTTGGCCAACAGAATGTGGCATAAGTGATGATGTGAAAATTCTGGAGCCTAGGTCTTAAGAAGCCTGTCGCTTCTTCCCTTGCTGTCCTGGAACCCTGAGACCACCAAGCTGTGAAGAAGCCCAATCTAGCCTCCTGGAGGATGACAGGCCCCTTGGAGGAGAACCAAGACATCCCAGCCAGTAGCCAGCACTATACACCAGCCATCAAAAGCAGCTCATCTCGAGTCTTCCAGCCCCATTGAACCATCAGATGACCACAGCCGCATGAGTGATCCCAAGAGAAACCTGCGGAAGGACCACCCAGCTTGCCAAGCCACAGTGTGGCACCACTCCATTTTGGAGTGATTTGCCACATAATAAGAGATCATGGAAACGGAAATCTTATTTGGATCCTCACTCAAACAAACCAATTATTGTAAAAATTATGTAACAGGGAATTTTGAGAGCTGGATACATTGATAATATTATGACATAATTGTTAATTTTGTTAGGGGAAATAATGATACTGTGGTTATGTTTTGTTTTGTGTGTTTTTTTTGAGTCCTACTTTTTAGTGATATAAACTGAAATATTTATGGATGAAAGGAAGTCATATGATATTCACTTCAAAATAATCCAGAGAGTTGGGAGTATGGTGAAACAAGATTGGTCTTGAGTTGATAATTGTTGGAGGTGGGTGATGTGTACACGGGGGTTCTTCATACTCTTCTCTCTTGTAATGTCCATTAAATTACATATTCTTATATGTGTTTACTATAACGTTCTCTTTTGTACATGTGTGATATTTTCCATATTAAAATAAAGATGTGTGGGTACAGTTGGACACCCCTGGAGGGCCTAAGCAGAAGAGTGTTATCTCTTCCTCTCACTGTGCAATGGAAGCTTCCGGCTTCTCCACCTCCACCAGCAGGCCCTCCACGCCCCCTGTGCCACCTGCTGGTCCCTGTGGCCCCAATTGTGCCAGCTCATTGGGCCTGCTCCCCCAGACTCTCTTTATTCTCCAGGTCCCAAGCCTCGGGTGGGCCACCAGGCTAGTGGCTGAGCTCTGGATGGGACAGAAGGCTCCTTGAAGACTCTTCACCTCCTGGAACAGACCACATTCCATCCCAGAGAGGGCAAGACGAGAGTTCATGAGATAACATTATGAGACACCACATCTGAAGACTTCCCAGCAGAACTGTGGTTACAGCTGCTCCCTTCTGAACGTGGCTGGAGAAACACACGCTGAAACCTGGGGCCGATTCAGAGACACACAGAGCAAGGCCAACTCTGCTATCTACTCCTGGACCCCCTTGAGCAAGCCATGGGACCCCTGTGATCCCACTTCTCCCATTTCAAATGCAGCTGATACCTAACCTGTTTACCTCCTAGTGGGAGGGTGAGATAAAATAATAGATATGGAAGTGCTTTGTTATGTGCAAATGAAGCAGCTGATCACCACGATGGGAGGAGGTGCAGGATAGGTGGTGGCCTTGGCTTTGGGTAGTTTTCTGGTGAATTTAATGTGTGCCTTTGCTCCTTTGTCCATGTTCAGAGTGCCCTTTCATTCTCCTTTCCCCAACTGCCTTCTTGCCTTTCCCAACTAAAGTTTCGTGGAGCAGATGATGAGGAAGGACAGCAAAGATTTTGAGGGTGTAACAGTCAGGGTCTCAGAAGAAAACAGGTGGTACACTCAGAAAGTGTCTAACTGAAGAGGGTTCAGCAGAGGGGAAAGTTTGCAGGGCCGAAAGGGAGGGCAAGAAAACCAGCAAGGGATGATGAAGCCACCTGGGACTGGCTATCACAGGAAGCTGTCGGTACAGAAAGGGCACAGTGTCACTGTGGTCCGGCAAGAGCTAGACTCACGGAAGAGGAATCACCTAACAGGAGCTGTGCCCATAAAGACAGCCCCACAGGCAGAACTGGGCCAGGCAGGGAGTGAGTCAGGAGATGAATACCCTGACCTCTTCTCTAGCACTTCTTCAATCTCTCTCAGTGCCTCCATTGGCTGAACCTAGTCAGAAAACCAGAGGGCAAGGGAACCTGGGTGATGTAGTCCTTAGAGGTCTGGCTCTGGGGCAGGGAGCAGGGCTGAGAAGGATGGAGCCTAGATGAGGCAGAGAGTGGTTAGATGCAAATGGAGAATAGCTGACACTGGGAAATGAGCCGGGGACAGGACAGGGTGGGAGGTATGAGATCCGAGTGTCAGTGGCTGTGTGTGGAAGCTTTGGATCAGTGCACCCATTTACAGTTGGACCTGAGCACATGATCAGGGTTGGGAGCACAGAAGGGCCTCACCAATGGTAAGAAGTCAATCATCTCTTCTCTGTCTAGGATCCTGACCCCTATGTTCCTTTGCTCCTAGGGGAGCCCTCCCAGCTGCCCAACAGCAGCTGGCCCCCAAACCAGAATGGGAGTCACACTGAGGCCACCCCAGCTGCACACTTCACCTTCTCCTCCTACTACCAGCACTCCTCACCGGTGGCAGCCATGTTCATTGTGGCCTACGTGCTCATCTTCCTCCTCTGCATGGTGGGCAACTCCCTGGTCTGTTTCATCGTGTTCAAGAACCGGCACATGTGCACCGTCACCAACATATTCATCCTCAACCTGGCCATCAGTGACCTGCTGGTGGGCATTTTTTGCATGCCCACCACCCTTGTGGACAACCTCATCACGGGTGAGTGTAGCCAGTGGCGGCGGTGGGAGTATCCTCCCCCAGATTCTTTGCTGGCCAAGATGCCATCATGGTCTCCAACTCTCAAGACAGTCTTGTGGCTAAGGGATTAGACTAGATAATAGTTACAAGGAATTAATCATGCTCTTTGTTCCAGCATTGTGTGACTTAACTCTCCCTGCATTATCTAAATTACTCCTCACAACAGTCCAGTGACACATGTATTCTTATTATCCCCATTTTATCGATAAAGAAACTGAGGCCCAGAATGATTAAAAGGCAAGTCTATAGTTACACAGCTAAGTGTCGAGTCCCACATTCTCACACCCATATTCCTAACAACTACACCATTCAGTCTTACTCTCCCAGGTATCTCCTATGGACAGAACTGGAACCAGTGGGAAGAAGTGGTTAGGGAGGCAGGGTTTTTTTTTTTTCTTTTTCTGAATATGGATCTATAAATCCACTTATGTGTGTTGTTCTCCAACAAAAGACAGTTCTGTCTTATAAGTGGCGAGCTCTCTGTCACTGGGAGTGCCTACGTCGGGACTGGCTGGCCATTATGCAGGGATTTAGTAGAAGGGATTCAAGCAGAACTAGACCACCTGACCTCCAAATTCCTGCCTGTTATTCCTGCAAATGTCAGAGAGATCCCCCTGTCATCTACTCTCTCCTGGTTCAGAATAAGGCTCTGCAGACCCTGGGACTCTGGATTTCCAGAGCTGTGGAGACCCCTAGAGGTCTGAGCCTGCAGTTTCTGAGCTCAGAGCCCCATTTGGAGTGACTTAACCTGACCTGGCGCAGGGAAGCCCTCACGTCCTGAGTTTCTATAGGGTGGAGGAACCAGGAAGTGGAGCCGGGCAGTTAGCTTCCCCTCGGGTGTACTGGCTCTGCCTGATACAACCTTTAATTACTGCTCAATCCCAGGTTCTTTCAGGGCTGCTGAATATAAACTGTGCATCCTTCTTCCCAACACACCTAGACACATACATGTGTATTCTCCCTGCCCGCCCACACACCAGTTAACAATGATATGGTGAAATCACTAGTTGGTTAAGGTGGTTTTGCCAGTCCTTTTCACATGCCTAAAATTTTTAAATTCTTTGAATAGATAACGTATCTACATGGTTCAAATAGTCAAATCCTCCCAAAGATATCCAGTGAAAAATCTTTCCACCCAGTCCTCCGCCCTATCAGCTCCTCTCCTCGGAGGAAACTAATCTTGCCAGTTTTTTGTGTCCTTTTCCAAACATATTTTATACAAGTACAAGTAAATTAAGGAAAAGCTAACTATCCGTGAATTCTGCACCTTTACCTTTTCTTTGCTTAAAAATATAGCATGTATGTTACAAATAGGATTCATTAAAATTAATTTACATGAATTTATTTCATATTAATAAATACAGGAGTTTTTCATTCTTTTTACAACTGCTTAGAATTCCATTGTGTGGATGTGCTACAATTTATTTAATCATTCTTTTTTTGGTGTGTATTTAGAAGTTTTTTGATACAATGTTCTGCTATAAAGTAAAACTTCAAATGGCCTTCCTTCCCTTCACTTCCTTTCCCCTTCCCCTTCTCCTTTCTTCCTCCCTCACTTCCTCCCTCCACCCACTTTCTTTTGGAACACAGGAGCAAATGGTTAAATTATTCACATCCACAGTTCCTGACACTATGTGACTTCACTCTGATGTGAAGCCTCATGTTTATTTTTAATTTATTCATTCCTTTCTCTATCCCTGCCCCAATCCAAACCCCCTTCCTCATAGGCAAACATTCTATTGAATGTAATGTGTGTCTTTTGGTTTGTATGCGTTCTTACAGACTGTGCATTAGGGTGGGTGGATCCAAAGCTCAGGGAAAGAAATCATTGGTTGATAATAAAGATTGTCCCTCTAATAGTCAGAACTGTCCATGGTGGTATGGGCTGGTGAGTTTTTCATTCCTGGAGGTGTGTAAGCTGAGAGGATGAGAACCTAGCAGGACATGGAGGAAAGAGCCAAGCCCCAGAGGGGACTGGCTTAGATGGTCCAAAGTGCCTGGCTTTCTGTGGGTGAGACATCTTACTCTGTGGTGGCCTCTATCATTGCAGGGTGGCCCTTCGACAATGCCACATGCAAGATGAGCGGCTTGGTGCAGGGCATGTCTGTGTTGGCTTCCGTTTTCACCCTGGTGGCCATTGCCGTGGAAAGGTGAGAGGGTTCCCAACTAGGTTATCCTGGGTTGACTGGGCTTGGCACTAGAAGAGACACTGTCTTCACTACAAGACCGGGGGAAGGCTGGGGCTGCTCAGAGCACTGTGGTGGGTGGGGCTGAATCTGAGCCTTAAAGGGAAGGCTGCTCTTTAGATTTGGGGAAACTGGATACCACCACCTCCTCTTAGAAGGCTTGGAGGCAGCTCCTAAGGATGTTTCATAGGGACTCCTGGAGCTTCTGAGGAGCTTGAAGGCAGGACTTGTTTCCTGGGGAGCAGGAATCCTGCCTTCCATGACTCTGAGCCAGGGGGAGCAAGCTTCATGGGTGGCCAGTGTGGCTGGGGAGGCAGTGTGTCCCCCTGCTCCTTCACTTCATCTCCACAGCCTCCTTGCTGGTCCCTGGCAGTCAAGGCCCTACCGGCACCCCATCTCCACCCTCTCACCAGCTACTTATGGCCTTTCAAGCCTCAGATTCCATCAGATTCTCTGATAAGCATGGATCTGTTCATGGAATGGAGCCAGGAGCCAGGGAGGCTTTGCAAGCAATAAAATACTGACTAACTGCAATAAGTCCTCCTCCCCTTCAGTGAGCCCTTTCAGTAAGTTACTTAACTAGTCTGAGCCTCGGTTTTTCATCTGTACAATGGAAAATACCCTGGAGGATGGTTGGGAGTCTTTAGTGAGCTTCTCCTCACAAAGCTGACGCACACTACCTGGCACAGAGTCAAAATGTCAGCTATTAATGTTATTTTCTTTCTTTCTTACACTCACACCCAACTCCTTGTCCTCTTCCCAATGCAGGCACTTCTTAGCTCTGCCCTTTTTACTTATTTACTTATTTTTATTACATTTATTGGGATATCATTGGTTAATAACATATAAATATCAGGTGCACAACTTTATAACATGTGTACCCTATTGTGTGCTCACCACCCTAAGTCTAGTGTCCTTCTGCCACCATAGAGTTGACCCCTTTACCCTCTTCATCCTCCCCCCACCTCCCACCTCCGTCCCCTCTGGTAGCCACCACACATCTATGAGTTTGTTTGTTTGTTGTTTGTTTTACATCCCCCATACAAGTGAAATTATGTAGTTCTTATCCTTTTTCGTCTGACTTATTTCACTTGTTTCTTGATGCTCTCAAGATTCATCCTTGTTGTTGCAAATGGCACTATTTCATCTGTTTTATGGCTAAGTAGTCTTCCATTGTGTATATGTACCACGTCTTTTTTCCAATCATCCGTTGAAGGACACTTACGTTGTTTCCATTTCTTGGCCACCATGAATAATGCTGCAATGAACATAGGAGTACATATATCTTTACAAATAAGTGTTTTCAAATTTTTCAGGTAGATACTGAGAAGAGGAATTGCTGGGTTATATGGTAGCTCTATTCTCAGTTTTCTGAGGAATTTCCATACTGTTTTCCATAGAGGTTGCCCTAATTTACATTCCCACCAGCAGTGTGGGAGGGTTCCCTTTTTACCACATCCACACCCTAACATTATTTCTTGTCTTATTGATAATAGCCATTCTAACAGGTATGTGGTATTTCATTGTGGTTTTAATTTGCATTTCCCTGATGACTAGTGATATTGAGCACCTTTTCATGTGTCTGTTGGCCATATGTATGTCTTCCTTGGAAAAGTGTCTATTCAGGTCCTCTGACCATTTTTTAATTGAGTTTTTTTGTTGTTGTTATTAAGTTATATGCGTTTTATATATTTTGAATATCAACCCTTTATTGGAAGTATCATTTACAAATATCTTCTCCTATTCAGTTGGTTGCCTTTTTGTTTTGTCAATGTTTTCTTTCGCTTTGCAGAAGTTTTTTAGTTTGATGTGGTCCCATTCATTTATTTTTGCTTTACTTCCCTTGCCTTTGGGGTCAAACTCACAAAAATCCCTCTGAGACCAAGGTCCACTAAGTCTAGTGCCTATGTTTCCTTATGTATATTTTACTGTTATCTTCAAGTCCTTAATTCATTTTGAGTTAAAGTGTCAGATAGCAGCCTAGTTTCATTCTTTTGCATGTGGCTTTCCAGTTTCCCCAATACCATTTATTGAAGAGGCTTTTCTTTCTTCATTGTATGTTTTTGACTTCTTTGTCAAAAATTATTTGCTTATATGTGTGTGGATTTACTTCTGGGCTCTCAATTCTGTTTCATTGGTTTGTGTGTCTATTTTTTTTGTCAATGCCATATTGTTTGTAGTAACTTTGTAGTATTGTTTGAAATCAGGGAGTGTGATGCCTTCAGCTTCGTTCTTTTTTTCTCAGAATTGCTTTGGCTCTTTGGGGTCTTTTGTGGTTCCATACAAATTTGAGGATTTTTTTTGTTCTAGTTCTGTGAAAAATGCCATTGAAATTTTGATAGTGATTGCATTAAAACTGTATGTTGCTTTAGGTAACATGGCCATTTTAATAAACCATGAACACAAAATATCCTTCCATTTCTTTGTGTCTTCAATTTCTATCAGCAATGTCTTGTAATTTTCAGTGTACAGGTAGGTCCTTCACTTCTTTTAAGTTTATTTTATCCTTTTTGTTGTAATTGTAAACAAGATTGTTTTAACTTCTTTTTCTGGTATTTCATTGTTAGTATATAGGAATGCAATGGATTTTTTTTTTTTTTTTTTAGCTGAGCCATCCTGCCACCTGTTGGCAGCTCAACCGCAACTCAGCTCGGGCTGGCCTCGAACCGCTGTTGCTCAGAGCTCAGCTTGCACTCTTGAGCAAGCTCTTAACCAACTGAGCCATTCGGCTGGCCCTTGCAATGGATTTTTGAATATTGTTTTTGTATCGTGAAACTTTACTGTATTTGTTTATTGTTATCTTCGTTTTCTTTCTTTTTTGTTTTTTAGCTGAGCCATCCTGCCACCTGTTGGCAGCTCAACGGCAACTCAGCTTGGGCTGGCCTCGAACAGCTATTGCTCAGAGCTCAGCTCGCACTCTTGAGCGAGCTCTTAACCAACTGAGCCACTCGGCCGGCCCTTATCTTCGTTTTCTGATTGCTCTGTATCTCCATTGTTTCTTTTTCCTTGTGTTTCTGTCTGCTGTTTTAGTTTGATAGTTTTCTATAATTTTTTTTCTGTGTTGCGCAACACTCTTTTTTTTTTTTATGTTATGTGTCTCAGCTCTAAGTTTTTGTTTTGTGGTTACCATGTGGTTTATGTTAAAAAAATAAAGTTTCATAGATACAATAGTCCTTTTTCTTCTGATTGCATCTTATCTTCATTCACCTGTGCAAGTTCAGTCCTTTCCTCCTCCCTTTTTATGTTTTTGTTGTCACAAATTACCCTTTTATGCTACGCATTCATTTCCAAATTGCAGAAATTATAGTCTTTTTTTAAATGCTTTTTGTTCCCCTTTAACTGTTATGTTATAATCAAGTTTTAAATACCCTATTCTGAAATAGACTTTCAATTTCCTGCCTCTGTCTGTCATCTTACTCAAAGTTTTATATACTTTTATCTTTTTGTTTCAAGTAGAAGAGCTTCTTGCAACATTTCTTATAATGCAGATCTTGTGGTGGTAAATTCCCTTAGATTTTGTTTGTTTGGAAAAGTCTTTATTTCTCCTTCATATCCAAGATAACTTTGCTGAGTATATTATTCTTGTCTGCTGTTTTCTCCCTTTCAATATTTTTAATATTTCATTCCATTTTCTTCTGGTTTGTAAGGTTTCTGCTGAAAATTCTGATCATAATCTAATGGGGGTTCATTTGTAGGTTATAGTCTTCTCTTCTCCCCTGGCTGCCTTGAAAATTCTTTTTTTTATCATTAATTTTTGACAGCTTTAATATAATGTCTCTTCGAACAGGTATTTTTGCATTGGAAAAATTAGGTGTTCTGTTAGTTTTTTGAATTCGTGGATCTAGTTCTTTCCATAGGTTTGGGAAGTTCTCATTGATTATTTATTTAAATTGGATCTCTGTTCCCTTCTCATTCTGTTCTCTTTCTGGTATACCCATTATTCTTATGTTGCTTTTTCTAATGGAGTCAGATAGTTCTCATTGAGTTCTTTCATATTTTTCTTTTATTATTAGTTTCAGGTATACAAAACAATGCAATGGTTATCCTTTTCACCCCTTACAAAGTGAAAACCCCCCTCCCCACATCCACTGCCCCCTACCCCGATATCATACGTATCTATTACAATCCCATTGATTCCATTTCTACATTATACTCCACATTCCATGACTATATATGTATTATATGATCTCACTTATATGTGGAATCTAAAGAACTGAATAAATGAGCACTGTAAACAGAAATAGTCTTAGAGACACAGAGGAAAAACTGATGATTGCTAGGTGGGATGAGGGTTGGCATGAGGGAGAAGGGGAAGGGATGAGACAACATTAACTTTTTTTTTTTTTTAAACACTCATTTCTCTCTCTTCTTCCATCTGAGTCATTCCTGGATTTCTATCTTCAAGCTTGCTAATTCTCTCTATCATCTGGTATGCTCTGTTTCCAATGCTCTCTAATGCATTCTTCATCTCATTTGTTGAGTTCTTCAGCTCCAGAATTTTTGTTTGGTTCCTTTCTGAGTTTTCTTGTATGTCACTAAGTTTTTTCATAATTGCAATCTTGAATTCTCTGTCATTTAAATCACAGTCTTTCATTTTCTTTCTGAGTTACCTTGGCTATTCATTGTACTTGATGGATTGTTTCTCTGCCTGGGCATGTGAGGTAATGCAGCATTCTTTCTTAGGCACTGTTTTACTCTTAACAATTCAGCAGGTTGATAAGTAGGGGTCTTTCTTTTGTTTTCTAGTAGATGCTATAGCACAACTTTTTGTTTCCTCTTCCTGCACTACTAGCACCTCTGGTATCTTAGTGGGGTGGTGTTGCCTCAGTTGTGAAAAATTACCCATATCCTCTCTGTATACGAGATGCCTCAATCTCAGGGTACCACCTCCATGGTGGGATGTGGAGGGTGATAGGGCTCTGAGCTTGCAAGTTCCTGGTGCTGCCTCCTTGTAACCAGAAGCTACCAGCCGCACTGTGCTATTTGAGGTGTTTCAATTTCTATCAGGTTCTACCACAGTGGGTGGAGGCGGCGGGGGGCGAGAGGGATGGAGAGGGGGTTCAGGAGTCTGTAGCTTTGCCTTCTTGCTAGTAATGGTGGATGCTAGTCTGCTGCAGCATACCACTGCTGTGTCTCTACCTGGGTTTAGCCACAACTGGTGCCAGCTACTCAGGCAGAAATGTTGCTTCTGCTCCCCTTGCCCTCCAGGATGCTGAGTGTGGGCTGCAACCCAACTCCTTCCTTGCCACCATGTCAGCTGGAGCTGTGGCAGATTCTGAGTTGCATCTGTGGCCCCTGTCTCTGTCCTTCCCCCCATCTTGCCTTTCCTGCTTGTTCTAATACACCCACCTTCATATGTTTTGATGCGTGACTCTGTCAGATGTGTTTGTGTGTTGAGCAGGGAAGTCTTTGTTGAATTATAGTTGTCCAACCTGTAAATTTAATGGAAGAAATCAAGGGGTCCTCTCATTCCACCATGATGCTGACTCTGCTTCACCATTTCTAGAATCTAATGCCTTCATCCTCATTGCACCTCTGCCCTTCTCAAATGCAGTCTCTTGTAACTCAATGATGTGGGCTATTGGGGTGATGGACCTGGGTTCCTGTCTCTGCGATGCACATAACTAGCTGGGTAATTGGGGAAAATCCCTCTCCTTCACTGATGTTGATTTCGTTATCATTGTTAATGATACGAGAATGTGCAACCTCTTCCAGGAGTGTCTGCCATATTCTTCAATTTCTCATCTCCTCCAGGACTGCCCCAGGATTCTCCACTGTCCATTAACTGATATTGCACTATAGCTAATACTGCATGCTTTAAGAATTATTTGTTCTCTGGCAGTTTCTTAAGTGTGTGATGCTATGAAGCCAGTATGTCAGCAAGGCCTGAGACAAACCATGGAAGAGATAGAAGGTGCTGTCAGGCAGGGGAAAGGGTGGCTAGGCAGGACACAGTTTGGTGAAATGGAAAGAGCATTTAGCTGGGTGTCAGCTCTAGGCCTATGTTTCAGTGCAGGTTCACTCTCTAAATTGCCACGTGACCTTCCCAGATTAATTAGATGGGAATCTTTGGCCAGGAAAATTAGGCACAGGTATTTCTTAAAATGCTTCAGGAGATTTGAATGCACAGTGAAGGTGTATAGCTGCTAGTTTATATAGCTTAGTGGAGCAAGACAAATCTGGGTTCAAGGCTGGTCCTTATAATAGGGCCGGCCAAGTGGCTCAGTTGGTTAAGAGCTCACTGAAGAGTGCGAGCTGAGCTCTGAGCAACAGCGGTTCAATGCCAGCCCGAGCTTGCCGTTGAGCTGCCAACAGGTGGCAAGATGGCTCAGCTAAAAAAAAAAAAAAAAAAGCCTCTTAGAGGAAACAAGGCTGGTCCTTATTACTTGCTTGCTGTGTGACCTTGAGCCAGTTGCTTAACACCTCTGAATCCGTTTCCTCAACTGTAAATTAAGGGTGTAATAATAATTACTGTTGAGATGTTCTAATGAGGAAATGGTGCAGATCTGTCCTAATACTGGGAAAGCACTGTTGGAAGGACACTGGCCAAGATGACATAGGGACACCCTGTTGTCTAGGCCCACAAGGTTTTCTGGGGAACCCAAAATAGCTAAAAATTATTTTCTTTGATACACCCACCTAATCGCCTACTTGAGGACAGAATGCACAGACTGATCTCTCTGCTACCTGCTGGCTGATCAGTTTACCCCCAAAAGCGCACCAACAGCATTCATGTTTACCACACTGCCTGCAGTTTCCTTCTCCCTTCTCTCGCGTAAATCCTGTTTTTGCCTTTGTTCTTGGCTTCTGAGACCAGGAGCTGACTCCTCCAAGGTGAGAAACCAATTTGCTTGCAAACTCAGTTAACAGAGCTGTTCTTTGATGCTAAGGTGCGATGATGAATGAAAAGTACCCATACCCACCAGCCCTCAGTCTCACCTGGGGACTACTGGGACCTGCCCAGACCTGCTGCTTCTCTTTCCTCCCTTTCTGCAGATTCCGCTGCATCATGCACCCTTTCCGGGAGAAGCTGTCCCTGCGGAAGGCGCTGGTCACCATCGCAGTTATCTGGGCCCTGGCCTTGCTCATCATGTCCCCCTCAGCCATCATGCTGACTGTCACTCGCGAGGAGCACCACTTCATGGTGGATGCCCACAACCGCTCATACCCACTCTACTCGTGCTGGGAGGCTTGGCCCGAGGAGGGCATGCGCCAAGTCTACACTGCTGTGCTTTTCTCACACATCTACCTGGCGCCGCTGATCCTCATCGTGGTCATGTATGCTCGCATCGCCCGCAGGCTTGTCAAGGCCTCGGGCCCTGGCCGGACCCGCGAGGAGGCAGCCGTGGAGGGCCGGCGGGGGGCCCGGCGCAAGGCCAGGGTGGTGCATATGCTGGTCGTGGTGGCACTCTTCTTCACACTGTCCTGGCTGCCGCTCTGGGCGCTGCTGCTGCTCATTGACTACGGGCAGCTCAGTGAGCCACAGCTGCACTTCATCACCGTCTACGCCTTTCCCTTCGCCCATTGGCTGGCCTTCTTCAACAGCAGCGCCAATCCCATCATCTATGGCTACTTCAATAAGAATTTCCGCCGCAGCTTCCAGGCTGCCTTCCGGGCGCAGCTCTGCCCACCGCAGTGGGGGAGCCACAGGTTGGCCTATTCGGAGCGGCCCCGCAGGCTCTTGCGCACGCAGGTCTTCGTGGAGGTGCAGCGCAGCGACTCAGGTCTGCCCTCAGAGTCGGGGCCCAGCAATGGGACCCCCAGGCCTGGCTGCCTTCCACTGCGCAATGGTCGGGTGGCCCACCATGGCTTGGCCAGGGAAGGCCCTGGCTGCTCCCACCTACCCCTCACCATACCAGCCTGGGATATTTGAGTGGCTTAGGGACGGCAGATCCTGAATCTGAGGACCCCAACTGGACAGGTGAGACCTAGAAGTGATAGCAGATTGGTGTGATTTTGAAGAAGGTGTCATGGTACCTCCCTCTCAGATACAAGGCAGTGGGCACCTCTGCCTTGTGATATCTTCTCTAGTACCTGCCCCCTCAGAGAGAGGCAAAGGAGGGAAAAGGGAAAGGAGCTAAGTTTCCCTGAAACCGTTCTGCCACAAACTTCATCTCTTTGAATTCTCATGACATTTTGGGAATAGACTTTTCTATCCTCCTCCTACAGATCAGAGACTGAGGCCTGGAGAGATATGGTCAGCCTGGTCTCTCAGCTGGAAATCTTATGGGAGCATGGCTGACTCCAGTGTCTCTGTGGCTTTACTATCTCCAGCTGTCTCAAGAAAGGCCCATTAAGATGGAGCACAGTGAAATGTGTAAATGCTAATTAGGCTGCTGGAAAGAAACGAAAAGCAAAGCTGGCCTGTCTATTTGATGCTTTGTGTCCATGTCTGTTCTGGAGTCCTCATGTGTTACTGAAGCCATTCTCCTTGACCCCTTCCGAGAACATGGTGTGCACCTCCTGCCAGCTCAGTGTCAGTTTGTCTTGTTGGTGTCCAATGGCATTCACTTCTCCCCAAAGTACTATAAGAGGACATCATGCCTGAGCAGCGGCTGAAAGTACCCTGGGGAGGTTGCATCAGTTGCAGGCCCTCTGGGTCTGAGCCCTGTGGGGGTAGGGGATGGGGGTGGGCTCTGTCCTCTCTCCTCATAGAGGGCCCACCACCATTACCCAGGCACAGGCAAATACTTATAGTGTGACAGGTAGCTACAAGGCCACATGGAGGTGTCAGTTTATTTATTCATAGACAGGAGGAAGAAAAGCACAGTACCCGCTTTCTGCCATTGGAAGCCCTCATGTGCTTGTTAGAGCTGCAAGCACAAAGCCTTCCCCAAGCCTTTTTTCCCTGCTCCCTCTGGGGAATGATGGAGAGAAGTTGCCCAGCCGAAGCTGGTATGTCCTTTGGGGCCTCCTGGAGAACACACACGAAATCCCCAACATGGATAAGTCATGTACCCTATAAAGGGTTTGGGACCAAGAGGTCTCTTGTTTACTCCAGCTCTCACCCAGCACACCTACATCACCTTG
Organism: Aselliscus stoliczkanus; assembly: GCA_033961575.1. NCBI lineage: Eukaryota > Metazoa > Chordata > Mammalia > Chiroptera > Hipposideridae > Aselliscus > Aselliscus stoliczkanus. The sequence goes on from CM066729.1 coordinate 136,567,216, forward strand.
AAGAAAAAGGCTTCCCTCCAGATTATGGGAAGAAATTAGATTGCCTCAGTGATCTTTGCACAGCCCCAATTACCTGCAGTTAGCTGACATTTCCCCTCATCTCTATACAAACCACAGTGTTGCTAGAATTTTAGTGATTAAAAAAGAAACATTTCCAGGGGTCAGGACAGAGAATGAGACTCCGAGGCTTTGATTGTTTCTTTAATCTATACACAATGACTTAACTTTTTTTATTTCACTCTAAATACAAATGGAGGGCCATAAGAAAATTCCTAAGCAACTGTGTAATCCCTTCTCATCAAGTCTCCAGGCACAGTCTTATTTGATTCATACAAACGAGATAGAAGGAAAAATTTTTGTTGCCATTTTTCATAAACAAAGTAACTGAGGCTCAAAGGGGCCAAGATCATAGGCCACAGAAGAGCAGGGTTTGGATTAGAATTTCTGTCTTCTGATGGTTGGGCATCACAGGGAGGAGAGCTGGCAATTCCCACAAAGGTTTGCTGCTCGTAGAACCAGCATCCCCACCCTCAAAGCTCTTGGTCTGGGAAATGAGAGTCTATTGTGTTGACTCTTAATCTCCGGCCTGAGCCGCTCTGTGTACAATATCTCTAAACCCATGTGTTGTACAGGCTGCCAAGATTCAGAGTCTATCACGACCCCACCTGATGTCTGGGGGTGATGGATAACAGTCTCAGGGGAGGGTATACCACCCTACCCCTCATTAGCTGATATACGTATGGGCCCCATTTTGAGGGTTGTATCAGTGTTATGAGTCACACAGACCAGACCATTTATTCCCTGCTGCTTACTGTGAAGAACTCTGACTCCAGGCTCTAAAAATAGGCCAGAGAAAGAGCCATCTCAAATCCAAATGCTTGTCCCTGTGGTTGGGTGAGATCTGTCCAGAGACACGGGTCTCTTCTCGGGCGGGTGTTCCTTCTTTAGCATGGACTCTGTGACCACAAAATCACAGCCTCTACAGCGGGGATGAGGGGGGCGGGCAGGGAGGGAGACCAGGGCTCTCACCCAAGCCAACATTTCCACCAAGGCCCCTTTGTTTCATTTCCCCCCAAAGATGCCGTGCTTTGAAAGATTATACCTGCCAAAAAACTGCTCAAGGTCATAACTGATATATTTTGCTGTTATTTTTATGTATTAAAAAAAAATTAATCAAAGGCTATGCCTGCCCATCTGAATGGGAACAGACATGACTTGATGCTTTTATAAGGGCGTGAGGCCTTGTGGGTACCTGTGGAGTGTTTGGTCTTTTTGTGGATGTGGTAAAATATACACAACATAAAATTTACCCATTTAACCATTTTTAAACATACAGTTCAGTGGCAGTAAGTGCCTTCACATTATTGGATAACCATCACCACTATTTGTTTCCAGATTTTTTTAAAATGGAAAATGTAGATTTATTTGTTATGCTATTGCAAAGACAAAACAATTATCATCTGAAGTACTTTGAGGACCTCATCTCAATTTCACTTGTTCTGTTACAGAAACTGACCCAACAGGCTAGAAATTACAGGATATAACCTGAGAGATTATAACAGAAGTAACTGGTGGAACATGGTGAAGTGAGCAAAAGCTAGTTAGAGTGTCGTAGTATATATGGCCGGGATGTTTCTGAAGAGGCTCCCTACGGATGCTTGAATGAATTAATTGGGGTCCCAAATTAGTAAAAAGATCTTTACCCCTGTGGAGAATTAGCAGAGGCCAAGATTTCTCTGAAATTTCTTTGTGTCTCTCTTTAAGTGATAAGGGTATCCTTAGGCCATAAAAAAGGTATATCTTAGATTCAGGCTCTGTCCCATCCAAACTACCTAGACCTTCAAGTCCCGTGCATTTTCACCATAGAGCCCTGCTGGGTTATGAAGATGGTACATTGAAGGCAGGAATATAGGCCTAGTCAGAGGGTACCTAGACACAGGAAGTTTGGAGGTAAATGACAAACTATAAATACCCTCTTGGTTACATTAATTCACCTTTGTTCATAAAGGTCATACTTTTTTCTGCTGGTGACAACTTGTTGTTTCAGTATTATCTGTCTCGCGAAAGAACTGGTTCAGATAAGTTTTGGAGAAGGAAAAATACTTTCATCAATACCCATGCCACAATGAAAAAGGCACCAAGTTCTCTCCTACAGTTAATTATGAGCAGAATCCCAAAGCAGCATAAAATCATGTTTAATGATCAACATTTGCATCTTCAAACTGCCCAGCAACTGCTGGTGTAGTATCTATCTCCATCCCATCTTCATAAACTCTCCCTAAATCTTCTGTGCAGACTCCAGCCATGGTATACTGGCTGCTCACAGATTGAGAAAGCATTCCTTCTATTCTCTGCAATGTAGCCTGGCCTTCTCCTGGTAAATGGATAATCCTGCTTTATACTCATAGATGTAAAATGTAGGAATGTCCCCCTGCCCTTGTTTGTGTGCTTCTACATCATATTCTCCATCGTAATCATCTGGATCTGGATGCAAAGCTTGGTAGTCACAGATTGCAGCGATCATTGCCTCCAATGCTGATTTATCACTAGGTACAAATCTAAATTCAAGAATAGGTTCAACATCATCACTGTCTTCCTCTTCTTCGTCAGCAAGAGTCTTTCGTCTCTTCTTCAAATTCAGCATTCACTACAACATACAAATGCTCTCATGGAAATGAATTTAGGTCCCTGGATACTGCATGCAAACTAATGGTGGGGTATTCCAGTGAGAATCCTAACCCAGAGCCATCTAACCAAGACAGGTGGCTCAAAAATCCCCCAGCATTTATCACAATTCAGAAAGGAGTGTTCCAAATTTGGGTGTCCAAAATTTCAAATATCCAGAACCAGAAAACTTTCTCTAATGGCTCAGTTAGGAGATGGAAAAACTCTCAGCAATGTAAAGGGTGCCAGAGCTAAGACCCTTCCTGTTCAGCACAGCCTCCATGTCTGGCTGCTGCCACCGGAGCCCCCCATGTGATCCCCATGGTGGGAAACTTTTGAGGAAGCTCATTGTAGCAGTGAGCACTGAGATACAGCTCCAGATTTGTTTTTAACACCCCAAGCTGCAACTCTGTACCCATGAAACATCTCTCCATCCCTCCAAGCCTCTGGCAGCCACCACTCTACTTTCCACCTCTATGAATTTGACTATTCTAGGTACCTCGGACAAGTAGAATCATATAGTATTTGTCCTTTGTGACTGGCCTGTTTCACTTAGCATAATGTCTTCAAGGCTCATCCATGTTGTAGCATGTATCCATATTTTGTTCCTTTTTAAGGGCTGAATAATATTCCATTTGTGTGTGTGTGTGTGTGTGTGTGTGTGTGTGTGTGTGTGTACATTTTGTTTATCCATTCTTTTGTCAATGGACACTTGGATTGTTTCTACCTTTTGCCTATTGTAAATAATGTGTGGCATTTTAAGATGTTCAAAATAATTCCTGAAAATATTTCCTGTATGAACCTTGAGGACAGAGACCCCAGGTTGGGAACCTGGGATTTCTCCCAACGTAGCATTTATAGGTGACAAAGCAGATTCTCTGAGGGAAGCTGATTGTCTCCCTCCCCTGTACCCACCCCACCTGCTCTGAACTCCTTTTGCTAGGCTTTACTTCTTAACTAAAGTGTCCAGAAAATTGTATGTTCCCTCCACAGGGTGATAATTTATGAAGTTATTTGTATAAGTATAGCTTTATTATCTTTACCGGAATCCTGTGTCCTGATACCTGGCCCTGTCAGAAGCCTTGTCCAGCTACTCCAAGGCACGCAAGGGCAAGCAAAGCAGACTTCTCTGGATGTGCCGTCCTCCGCTTACCGGCTGGTTGGGTCTCCTAAGGTCACTGTCCTTTCAAGGGCGGAAAATTCAGAAATGAATTGGATGTATGATGGAGGAAAAGGGCCAGAGTCCTGTTGACACTGAGTACCCCCACCCCAAAGGGACTCTTGGAGGGACTCTGTGTCCTGTCCTGCCATGTGCAGCACAAGCGGTTGTGCTAATCATGGTCTTCACTGATGAATGGTCTCTTGAATTGGATGTATGATGGAGGAAAAGGGCCAGAGTCCTGTTGACACTGAGTACCCCCACCCCAGAGGGGCTCTTGGAGGGACTCTCTGTCCTGTCCTGCCATGTGCAGCACAAGCGGTTGTGCTAATCATGGTCTTTACTGATGAATGGTCTCTTGACTTCACCAAGACCATGGAGCACACAACAGACCAACGTGAGCTGGAGGTGGGCACCCAGCCTGGACCCCACAAACCACAATCTGCCCAGCCCTGTGCTGAAGGCTTTCTCTTGGGGCCTGGAGGACACATGAGTTGATTTGGGTTGGAATGGAGGGCGGAGTTGGCAAAGTAGGATGAGAGCCCCCCTATCATTAGTCTACTGTGTATTCATCTAAAAATCAAGGTGAGAGCCAAACCAAGAGCTGGATGGAAAAAGCATTGCTATTAAGCTCTGTACCTTTTTGCATCTGTTTCCTCAGCTCACCCCTCAGAAGTGCCACTGAGGAAAGATAGATGAGAAGGAGGTGACCCAAATGGGCTTCATTACAAGCAAACAATGTTGAATTAACAATAGCATCCTTGTTAAATAACCCAATTATTTATGTTTATGGCATTTTATTGTTTTTTTCCTCTCTTGCTACCAAAACACTCCATAATCACTGTGGAAATTTTATAAAATTTAGATAAGCAAAGAAACAAAAATAAAAAGCACCCAAATCTCACCACAAGAGATAAGCATTGGTCATTTTCTATGCATACCTACCTATATGTTTAAATTTTTTGTAACAGCTTTACTAAGACATAATTTGCATACAATAAAATTTACCTGTCTTAAGTAAATGTTTTGATAAGTCTTAGCTATTGAAAACAATTGTGTAACCACCATCACACTCCAGATATTTCCAGCAACCCCCCTAAAATTCCCTTGTGCCAATTTGTAATCAACCCTCTCCCCCTATTCCTGGACCCAGCTAACTACCCATCTGATTTTGGAAGGTCATAACATAGAATAATACAGTGTATAGCCTTAAGTCTGTCTTCTTTCACTTAGCATGACTTTTTGAGATTCATCCATGTTATAACATGTGTTAGTAAATTTGCTCCTTTTTACTGATGAGTAGTATTCCATTATATGGAAATATTGCATTTTGTTCGTCCATTCGTTAGTTGATAGACACTTCCTTATAGGTATATATGTTTTGAATTCTCTTCGTCAAACACCTAGGAATCCGTTTGCTGGGTTGTATGGTAAATGTATAGTTTAATTGTAAAAAACTGCCAAAGTGTTTTCCAATGTTGCTACAGCATTTTACATTCCTATCATCAGTGTATGAGAGCTCTAGTTCTTTTTTTTTTTTTTAGCTGAGCCATCCTGCCACCTGTTGGCAGGTCAGTGGCAGCTCAGCTCAGGCTGGGCATCGAACTGCTGTTGCTCAGAGCACTCTTGAGAGAGCTCTTAACCAACTGAGCCGCTCGGTCGGCCCTGCGTTCTAGTTGTTCTTGCCAACATGTAATAGTATCTGCCTTTTAAAATTTTTCCTGATAACTAGTGATGCTAGGCATATTTTCATTTGTTTATTGGTCATTTTTATATCTTTTGTTGTAAAGTGTTTTCAAATCTATCTTTTAAAAATATGATTATATTGTAGACAGCATAGGACAAAAATTTGCTCCAAATCTAAGGGGAGCTTATCACTAATAGATGGCTTCTAAATCCATCAAGAATGGGCTTAAAGTAAGAAAAGAGTATAAACTGTGATAGAGGCGGGAGGACTATTTTGCTAGGTGATTAGGAATGGCCTCTCTGAGGAGGAGAATCTGTGTACAGATATGAATAAAGTGAAAGAGGAAGCCATGTAAATAGCTGAGGGAAGAAAACCCAGATACAGAGAACATCATGTGCAAAGGCCCTGAGATCAATGAAAAAAGAATTATTGGGTTGTCGGAAAAGTCATGACGCATTTTTGCTATGAAAAATATAGAAAAATACGTCATGACTTTTCTGACACCCAATACATTGAGTTTCAATAATTACATTTCTGGTCAACTCAAAACATTTATTGAGTTCTCATTAAAAGCCAGGCATAGTTCTAAGAGCTTTGTGTCTGTTATGTATTTCTCGTAACAGATCATAAAGCTCCATGAGGACAGGGGCTGTGTCTATTTCACTCACCTTTGTGGACTCAGATTTAGGACAATGACTGGTACATAGGTACTCAATAAATGTCTGTTGAATGAGTGAAGTAATGCAATAAGCAAGTACAGTAAAACCTTGGATTGCGAGTAACGTGTTTTGTGAGTGTTCTGCAAGATGAGCAAACATTTCTAATACAATTTAACGTGGCAAACAAGCGATGTCTTGCAATATGAGTAGTTTGTTTCTGGAATTAATTATGCTTGCAAAACAAGGTATTACTCTACTTATTATTATTCCTATATTATAGATGGAAAACCAAGGCTCAAAGAAGTTAAGTAATTTATTGAAGGTCATATACCAAGGAGGTGCTGAAGGTGGATTTAAATCTCAGTCCATTGGACTAAGAAGCCAGGTTTTTTTTTGCCTCTCCCCCAAACTACTGTGGATCCTCCCTCCTATATTTGGGAAACCGAGGTTCAGAATAAAAGAAAGAGGTTTGACGGAGGTCCCTTTAATTCTAAAAATAAAACCAACTAACCACAGGCTCCAGACTGCTGTTTTGGCCACAAGACTACATTTCCATCTCATTCAGTGGCTTCCAAAGATTTGAGATGGAAGAAATACCAGCAGTTTAAGTAAAAGGTATAAATTTAGTTTGATCCAACACTGCGCCATGCTTTCAAGGCAGCCATAGGCTGAAAGAGGTCCTGTCAACTCCTCTGCCTGAGGTCATCGCCAGGGCAAAAGCTGCCAAACTGGCTAATGGTGTCCTGCCTTGAGTTGTGTTCTCTTGCTCACTGCAATGCCCAGACCTTTGAATCCTGTCACCAACAAATGCTGCTGTTGTCATGTGCAAGCAACCAAATTAATCAGGATGGAAAAACCCAAGCTTAGTGATTTGGGTAAATTAATTTATCTGTCACATAGCCAGTGGTGGTGTTAAACCACTCTCTGTTTGAGGAGTAATCATTCCCTACCCTACTCTGTCTCCCCCTCAGCAGGGAGGTTAGAACAGCCAAAGCCAAGCTGTTTCAGTGCCTGAGCGACCTACATTTATGTATTTTGACCGCCCCCAAGGAAGAGCATTTCGCATAGTGTATTTTGTTCATTCAGAGTGCTGTCTGGCAGTCCTTTGAAGCACCTCTAATGATCATAATCACCCCCTTTATTCTCCTCTAGTCCATGTCTTTGGAAAATGGTTCTGTTACTTATGCTATAAATTATAGAAAATAAACTCACTGTGAAAGAGTTTGGTGTTTGCTTTTTTCTTTCCATCGAATTCATAATTATCCCCCTTTTGCATTTTCACCGTGAAAGAAAAGTTTCCAGGCAAAACAGTCATCCTCCCCCCAAAAGGATAGACAGTAGGCTGTGTTGCCACCAACATAACTGCAGTGTTCCCATTTTACAAATGGGAAACTGACTGTGGAAAAGCCAAGGCGTTTCCTTGATATCCCCACACCTCATAAGTAGTGAAATAAAAAGAATTTTTCAGGCTTTCTGGGTTGTAGTCCAGTGTTCTTGACACGACACCAAATTACCTACTTGGTTAGCTCACCACTTTTAAGTATATGGGCAGGTTAGACCAAACTTAATTCTGCCATTTGTACACTCAACAAACTTAGTGTCTGTTGAGTCTGGAAACATAGGAGACCTCTCCACATCCAGAGAGCAGAGATAGAAACAAGAAAAATCATAATATACTTTCTTGATGGGGTATTGTACTTGGTCAAAGGAGCAATGAAACAGCTGAGGGGGCATCATAAAAGGTATCCCATAAAGACTTGAAATAAGTCTTCAAGACTGAGCTATAGACAACTAGGTAGAGAGGAGGCTTTGAAGCAGGGAAGTGGTGTACTCAGATCTTCATCTGTTAAAGTTCACACTGGCATCAGATAGAGAATGACTTGGAGGGAGATGAACCTGGAGGCCAGTGAGGCAGGAGGTAGTTGTGGGAATCCAGGTGAGAAATTCCAGGATTGGCTAAAGCTGTAGAGATGGAGAAGAGGTGACAAGCTCAAGAGGTGTTTGAGAGATCCATGCAATATTAACTGGTAGCTGGTAGGTTGTGCGAGGATGGGTTATCGTCTAGGATCTTTTAGTTGCCATTACAGAAATCTGAGTCAAACCAGCTTAAACTAAAGGGATATATTGGTTCATAGAACAGTTAAGTGCAGAGGATTGGTTGATCCAGGCATTCCACAATGTCATCAAGGACCCAGCTTGTCTGCATTCCTCTGCTCCATGTCCAATGTGAACTGTATCCTCGGGCTGGCTTCCCTCCTGGTGCAGAATATGGCTATCGGCAATCAGAACTACAATTTTTCTTGTTTACATTGAAAGAGAGAAAGTGAGAGGGAATATCTCTTCCATGACTTTCTCCTAGGAGAGCAAACTAACGTCTCAGAAGGAAGCAGCAAACTCATTGGTTGAAAGTGAGTTAGGTATCCACTTCTGAACCAATTCCTGTGGCTAGGGGAATCCCATGTTCTGAATCCCATGTTCTTGGATGGGGTTCTGAAATAGTTAAAGGGGCTGGATTTCAATGATTGATTTAAACTAATCAAGGCCCATCCCTGGAACTAGAGTCCATCTCCAATCAAATTAATCTGGGGGAGGGAGTGAAAGACTATTGGGAAGTTGTGTCCATCAGAATGTTTTTCAGCTGCAAGAAGTAGAATATATACTCTGAGTCAAACTGGTTTAAACACAACAACAACAAAGTCACGTGAGATAATCTCACATAATTTATTAATGATTAATAAAGTCAATTTATTATCTCCTCATAAGAACACCTGAGGCAGGAAAGGCCCAGAGTTGGTTAACTCAGAAGCTTCATAACATCATCAAGACCCAAGGCTTTTCCACTTGGCATCTTCATTGTAGGTTTATCTCTATTACCTGCAGGCTGCCTCTCCTCCAGGATGTAAGACAGCTGGAGTTGGCAAAGGAAAGAACATGGCCTTTTCTAGTGTATCTCTCATAGAATCAAGAGAACCTTTCTTAGAAGCTTCTATCACACCTCCCCTTATATCACCTTGGCCAGAATTGTGTCACATCCCGGCAAACACTAGTCATTGGCAAGGAGAAGGGAACCACTGTGAATAACTTAGACCAGGGGTCAGCAAACTTTTGAGACGGAAGAGGCACCAGGGGTCAGCAAACTGCAGCTTGCAAGCCACTTGCGGCTCTTTGGGTATGTATATGTGACTCTGAAGTAAAATTGGAAATAAAAATAAAACTACCATAGTTTCATTTATAAAATTTTTAGAGGATATTACTCACATAATGGTGATTATGTAAAAATATATTTATGGCTCTCAAATAATATTTAAATTGTTGTAAGGGACAGGATTAGCTCTTCCAAGGGTCGGCAAACTTTTGAGACAGAACGTGCCCAAAGAGCCACATGTGGCTCACAAGCCACAGTTTGCAGACCTGTGACTTAGACTAATCAGACCCTCCCCTGGGACAGAGATGGCACCAAATTCCCCGAAGCACATGGCCATGCAGGGATAGGTACCTGCATCTCAACAACAGAGTTCTCTTGGGAAGGAGAATGGAAACATAAACAGGTGCTGGGCAGGCAACCGCCAGTGGCTGCTGCAAAGGTTATCAAGGAGGAGCCTAGAGGAACTTCCAGGTTGGCTGACTAGGCAGTTATGGTACCATTAACTGAGAAGAATCAAGGGAGAAGAAGGTGAGCTCATTTTTTTTTTTTAAGATTTTTTTTCCTTTGGGAATTGGGGGGAGGGGAACAGCATAGGGGAATCGGGGAAGGGGAACAGACAAGTTGCTGTCCTTTTGTTCTTCACTCTAGTTGTGGAGGACGTTGCTTCACTGGCCCATGTTGGTATCCTCATTGCGCTCTTCCCAGATGAGGCAGATCAGTCGCAGCCTCTGGATGGTCGCTCACAGCGGCTATTGGCAGCTCACGCTGGCTGTCAGCCGCTCACGCTGCCTGCTGGCCACTCACTGTAGCCTATGGTAGCCCACTGCAGCAGAGGCTGCAGCCTACACCGTCCTGGGGCTCACACAGCCCAGCTCCAGGTGGAGCTGTTGTTAGCTGTAGAGGGCAGTGTCACTGGCCCTCATATATGGGCTCCAAACGGTGGCCCTGCTGCTCAGAGCTAGCGTCCCAAGCCAGCTCCTAACCAACGTGCCACTTGGCCGGCCCGGTGAGCTCATTTTTTGACTTGGTGGATATGAGATGTTCATGGACCAGCCAAGCAGAGCTGTCCGGAAAGCAGCTGCATGTAAGTGTTGACCATCCTTTCTTCTTAAAACCTCCTCTTCCCCCAGCTTCCAAGGCACCACAGTGCCCTGTTTTATCTCCTACCTCATCTCCTATCTCTATGGTATTCCTTCTCGGACCCCCTTGTGGGAGCCTCTTCAGACTCCATCCCTGGAACATTGGAATTCTTCAAGGTTCTATCTAGGCCCTCTGCTTTTAAAAATTATTAGTATTCCTCTATATACTTCCTCTAGGTGTTCTCATATCCTGTGGCTTCAATTGTCTAAGTCAGCGGTCGGCAAACTGTGGTTCGTGAGCCACATGCAGCTCTGTGGGTACGTACATGTGGCTCTGAAGTAACATTGAAAATGAAAATAAAACTATCATAGTTTCATTTATAAAATTTGTAAAGGATATTATTCACATAAAGGTGATTTCCTTTGTTTTATGGCTGTCGAATAATTTTTAAATTGTTGTGAGGGACAGGATTGGCTCTTCTGTCTCAAAAGCTTGCAGACCCCTGATCTAAATCAATGACTTCAGCCAACCTTCCTTTCTCTTCTGAGTTCCAGGCCTCAAACTGCCCACTGGGCATCTCAAATTGGACTGTAGTCTCTCCCCACCCACATGATTTCTATAAGATTCTCTCCATTATATGATCATTTGGAAGGCGGATAATGTACCAAGTAGCTTGTGATTTTAGACAAAGAGGTTGGGAAACAGATTATTACTAGTGTGCCTCTGTTGCTTTTAACTGCATTTGACAGGATACTACAAGAAATAGATGAGCTTAGAAAAGATTTGGCTCTTTTGTAAGCGGGAGTGAAAGGGAAAAAAGAATCAGAGGTTCTAGGACAGGCAGGGCCGAAAGATGTAACTGTTGCTCATCTCTAACCAATAAAGGATAGAAATTGAGAAATGCTTTGAGTACCAAGGCTGATTAAGTCTCAAATTAAAACTCAGCCATGGGGACCGCCCGATTGGCGCAGTGGTTGGGCGTTGGCTTGGGAGGCCAGTGGCCCTGGTTCGGATCCCGCATGTGGGGGCCAATGACACTGCCCTCAAAAAAAAAACAAAAACTCAGCCATGGGACAGAAACCAGATTAAGGGAATGAGCAGTGACTTCCAATAAATCCTTTGTCGGATAAAATGGCTCAGGGGAAATAGACTAAGGGCATGCTGTCCAATGGAGCCTTGGTAAGTCCAACTTACCTTACCAGTTATACATAGAGAGAGGCATGTCTTGAAAGAATTATAGGTGCGGTGATTAGCACATGGCGCTGACTAGAATCAGGTAAAACACTTTCCAAGATGTAAAGAGAGATATGCAACCTAGGTACACAGCTTGGATTAAGAGGTCATGACTTTTACAGAACAACTTTTGGGCTCCCAAATTTCTGTGGATGGGAAGGAAGCTGAAAAAGCTGCTTAGTCCCCAAAAAGTATATATTTTCCAAATGTGACCAAGAAGGAAAATGGAAAAGAAAGGACCTTCCAGAGAGTAAAGCCAAGAGCTACAGAAGAATAATTACAGGGAGCTACTCCCAGGGAGCTGAACTGGAACTTAATATTTCTTACACCCAACAGGAATTTGGAATTCTAAGAACCAGTGATGGTTATGTGCTCCCCCACATTCTTTCTTTTTATAAGTGAGAATGTTTACTTCAGTGTTCATTCTGTCCTTGTTCAAACTTTTCATATTAAGTATAGATGTGGGAGGCAATAGATAACATTTATTTGTTTTTAGGTTTGTAAGTCTCTGCATCAAGAGGAGCCATATTTGGACATAACGCAAAAACAATCATGAAACTATCACTACTAAACTTTGACCCTGATGTCATGATTGGTTGAGACTTTTGCGTATCATTTTTTGTAAGTAGAGTGAGTAAATTTTCCATGCATAAAGGGGATAAATGAATATTTATGATCAAATAAGTAGACTGTGATAAGTCATAATTTATTTTCACCCTCCATCCCAACCAATCTATCTCAGCTATTGACACACCATTCAACCAGTTGTTGTAGCCAGAAACCTAAAATCATCCTCAAATCCATCTCCCTCATTTTTCACTTTATCCAACCAATAATAAATTTCATTAATTCTATCTTGTATATAGCCCTGTACTCAATCTTCTCTTTTGCCACCCAGATCCAGGGTACCACCATCATCTTTCACCTGGGCTACTGCAGCAACCTTCACATTGTTCTCCCTGACTCTAGTGTTGCTAAATGTAAATCCAGGCTCCGAGCTGCTAACAGGGCCATTTTTAAAGGCAATTTTGATCATGTCGTGTTCTTGCTAAAGCCCTTCTTAAGTTTCCCATTGTTCTGAGGAGAAAATCCAAATCCCATATGAGGCCTTTCAAGGCCTTCCACAATTTAAGCCTGACCACATCTCCGGTTTCATCTCTTAATAATCCATTTCTGGCTTCTGTCTTGTCCCCTGTATCTTATTAACCCCTTGTCATCCTTCAGGTGACAGATTAAGGGTCACTTCCTTGAAGAGGTTCTCTGCTCCCATAACAGAACATTCTGTACTTCCTCTATCACTCTACTTACCCAAATTGATTGTAATTATTTGCTGAAGTCTGTCTTCCCTTCAGACTGTAAGTTCTGTGAAGGCCAGGACCATGTCTTTCTATTTTTTTCTTTTTTTTTTTGAGGGCAGTGTCAGTGGCCCTCACATGTGGGACCCGAACCGGGGCCGCTGGCTTCCCAAGCCAGCACTTAACCACCGCGCCACTCGGCCAGCCCACACCGTGTCTTTCTAAGTGCTACATCCTTATCACCTTGCACAGAGCATGGCCACAATAAGTGTTAAATAAGACTTAGTTATAGACTTGAAAGTTTTCATGTTGTGGAACCTACAGGTGGCAGCTGACAACAAATATATACATGAGATAACTTAGGGAGAGGGTATCTCTAGAAAAAGAGAACATGAGAAGGAAGACAATGATGACTAAGATGAAGAGAGCTAAGGGGGAGGATGAGTGGCCAGAGAAGTAGGAGGACTCTCAGAACAGGATGCAATCACAAGCCAAAGGAGAGAGAGCATCAGGAAACTGAAGGTACTCAAAAGGATCAACCACAGCAAAAAGGACAGGATACAGATTGAAAATTGCCATTGGATTTGGTTACAGAGCAAGAAAAATAATGTTTGAGAACATGTTGGGTTCATCCTTTGTCAAACTAATATACCTAAGAAGGTATTTTCCCCCTCCTTTTCATTAATTCCTCTGTCCATTGGTCCAGCAAAGACTCATTGAACATCTACTCTAGGCCAGGTATTGTGTGCTAAGCTCCAGGGAGACATGAGAAGGAGAACAAGGTCCACTTGGGCCTCTGGGACTCACCAGCCTTCCCTGCAAGGGAAAGTTAGAAGGCACTGACTCATGCCCCAGTAAAGCCAGGGCTTGGCGTTTCACTGGACTTGGTATTGATTGGCTCTCCGAACACATTCAATGATATAAGAGCTAGTGCTCAAGTCCAGAGGTCAACAAGGCTTAATTATCTTGCTCTGAGCTGGCAGGAGGCAAAAGGGAAAGTATGTGTGGCACACCATTGCATCATTTCTGTCTATTCTTAAGTCAGTCACAGATGAGAGTCTGGGATTTTCCAAGAAAACTAGTTTCATCTGCTCCAAGTCAGAAAACAGAGAGCAGTTCAAAAGACTCAAACAACTCTGAAGTTGACCCTACTTAGCATTCACTCCACAGAGATTCCTTTAACTTTCAGTAATACATTGTATTACCAACTAAACTACTGCTCTACTATTTTTTTCTATCCTGTGTTCTAACCACAGTAAAACAGTGTGGTGTAGTGTTCAAAAAGGTCAGTGAGGGGCCGGCCAAGTGGCACGGTGGTTAAGCACTGGCTTGGGAAGCCAGCGGCCCCGGTTCAGGTCCCACATATGAGGGCCAGTGACACTGCCCTCAAAAAAAAAAAAAAAAAAAGTCAGTGAGTCATGGCCTTCTGAAAATTAAAAAGAGAGTCTAGATAGGGATGAGAGGGACACTCTTTCTAACTAATTAACAAATTACCTTACTAGGTTTTCTTTTAATACAGGGAATATTTCATTGTATATAACTGACATTGTTCTGCATAAAAAAAAAAATTTAAATCAAAATGTCTTTAAGGCACATTATGAAAAATCCAGCCAATCAAAAATTTTAAATAGAACTAGGCATTCTTTGAAATCTGAATAATCATTTCCTAATTTATAATTAGGATTTTGAAATATATATATATATATATTTTTTTTTTTTTACACATAGGATTGGGGATGTTAGTGATGCAAATATCTGCCCACAACCTCAATCAGACTTTAGCTTTTGGGTGTGGCCTGATACGATGGAACAGCAGTAGAAAAATAAGCTTCATGGAGCTTACACCTGAGAGAAATGTCCTCAGGGGACTCTGAGCTCTGCCTGGACTTTCCAATGCGTCCATCTGAGGCGCCTGAGGCCCCGGGGTGAGTGTGGCGAGGAGCAGGCAGAGTGAAATCCTGAGTGCTTACAGCGAGCCGGGCTCTTCCTCAGCTCTCCATCTCAGTTCATCGCTCCAACAACCATAAAGTAGTTGCTACGATGACTATCTCCATTTCCCAGATGAGAAACTTGGAAAGGGTAACTTTGCCTGATGCCATAGTCTAGAAAGGGGTGGAACCGGTACTTAGCTGGTAGCCATTACAGGTGTAACAGAGCTCAGCTTTGCTTACACGGTTCAGAAAACTGCAAATGCACATCATTTAAGACCGCGAGCAAGGTCTGTCTGGGAAAGCGGGTGAGTTATTAACAACTTTTGAGATAAGGAATTACTGCGTGCGAAAGGGTGTGTGAGTCAAAGGTGAGTTCCCAGTGCGTGGGTGGGGAGCGGCCAATTCCTTAGCTGATCCCAGCTGTGAACTTGAGCTTTGACTCTCCTCGGTTACAGCCCCAAAGCCTAAGCCTGCGGCCAGCCACGTGGCCCAGCCCAGGCGCTACCCGGCGCCTCCGCGGAGGCAGGGCCCGAGGGGGCGGGGCTGGACGCGAGGACGCGCGGGCCGAGCGGAGTGCGCCTGCGCGCGAGGTGGGCGGGGCGGGGGTGGGGCCGGCACTGGAGCCCGAGCCCAGTTAAAGGCCGCTCCCAGCGCCCCTGACCGGACCAGTTCCCCCAGTGCGCAAGCGCGGAGGGCTCTCCTTGTCAGTCGGCGCCGCGTGCGGGCTAGTGGCTCTGGGGCAGCGGCCGCGGCGGTGCTTCGTCTCCTGCACCATGAGCGGCTTCAGCAGCGAGGAGCGCGCCGCGCCCTTCACCCTCGAGTACCGAGTCTTCCTCAGTGAGTGCCTACGGTCCGCGGCCCCTCCTCGCCCTGCCGTCCATTCATTCCCGGGCCTCCCTCGCAGGAGTCCCGGCTGGGCGCCTGCGGCCCGCGCTCGGCCTCGCGTCCTGGGCGCGGGCTGGGCACCTCCAGCCGGGGCCCGGGGCCTGGGCCCGCCCGGCCATTCCGTTTCACGGGTCCGGCCCGCGGGCGGGCGGGCGGGACGGCGTGGGTCGGCGTTGCTGTTTCCCAAGCGGGGTGGGACCCGAACCTGGGTCAGGCTAGTCTTGCAGGTGTCCGAGGGCTCGGCAGTATGTGATGGGAAAAGGAAACCTCTGAGTCACCCTAGAAAGGTGCTTGGAGGTAAACTAATCCCCTTAAGAGGATTGCCCGATTTGAAGGAAAGTGGGGAGGGGTGCAGGGAGCTGTGACTCCCTAAGACTTTACATCCCTCCACTATAGCTCAGACTTGAGGCACCAAGAGGGTTAAAGTCCAGCCCCTCGTTCTACGGCCGGGGAAACTGAGGCCTGGATCCCTCTGTTGGGGATGGGGGATCCCAGTAGCGCTCCTGCTTTTCCCGCCGCGTGTTTTCCCATAGCAGTGATGCTGGGAGCTCGGTTTTATGAAACAGAAAGCTGTTCCCTTCAAGTCATTAATGGTGACGTCAATCTGGCAAGCAGAGTAAAATAGTGCCGAGTTTTCACCCTTCTGCAAGGAATCGGTGTCTAAGAGGTGCCTGCTCCAAGCCCGCACCGAGGGCTGCGCTTAGAGCGGAGGAGGCTGCAGGCGGGCGGCGCTCCTTTGCCTTGTAGGTGGAGGAAAGCTGCCTAGGGTTTATCTTTATTCTCTACCCCGCGCCCTGCCCCCAATTAACTAGCCATAGATTATTGGAGATAATGGAGACGTTCGAAAATGTGTCACCAAAAGCGTTCCTATTTTAACTTCTTTACAGTTCTATTTGGAAGGAAACGGGCAAGGTGCAGTGAATTTTTTGAGCTCTCTTCTGTGTGAAGGGCAGGAAAGAGGGAGGTTAGAGGGAACGAATGGGAATCCTGAAAGCATGATCAAAGCTCCTATCACAAAGTAGCCTGGGGTGGGAGGAAAAGGAAGGTGAACTTTCAAGTTTACACATCTGGTTGAACATTAGACTACCATGTATAATCCAGGAAGGGTGGGACTCCCCATTTTATTTAATGTTGGAATTAAGCAGCAAGGGCAGTGCAGGAACTTTTAACAAAAACTCACTGAACTGTTTTTCCGGGGTTAGTGTGAGCTCCAGAATTTCTCTCTATGGTCTCAATGGAAGGGATTTGGAGAAGTGACTCTGATTTGGGGGTGGGAGAGGGTGAGTGGTGTTGATAATGGGGAGGCTATGGGTGTGAGGGAGCTATGGGTATATGGGACATCTCTGTACCTTTTCAACTTGATTGTAAACCTAAAACTTCTCCAAAAAATAAAGTTTTGTTTCTTTTTTCAAAGTGTACTTCATGTATCTGGAAATACAATGAACAAAAGAAAAGCAATAACTTTTTCTAATTTATTTTGCAGAAAATGAAAAAGGACAATATATATCTCCATTTCATGATATTCCAATTTATGCAGATAAGGTAAGGTGCCCTTCTCTTTTGAGCATAGTCTCTTTTCTGAGATTAGTTACTTCCACATATGCATTTTCTATGTCTTAACAAGTGCTTAAGTTAAGCGCTGGCTTGGGAAGCCAGCAGCCCCAGTTCGAGTCCCACATATGAGTGTCAATGACACTGCCCTCAAAAAAAAAAAAAAATCCAGAACAAGTGCTTAAAATACCTCATTGTGCTGTGAGTTAAAGGTGCATCGGGTAAATAAGAAGTCAGTCTTAAATCCAGATTATGCCATTAAAGAAGCAACTATAAGTTGGGGAAAGAATAGAGGAATAGACGCAAATGTTTTAACACTGCCTTGGTTAACAAAAAAAATCATACTGGTTTTTATGTGTATTTGGAACTAAAATCTTAGTTCTTCGTTAGTGGTTTTGAAATTAACCAAGTAGCCAGCCCAAAATGTCGGCTGTGGGTTATTAACTAAACAGTAAAAATAAACTAGGTTATTCAGTGAATACAGGAAAATTCAGTTAGAGTTAAGATCTATAAATAGTATTAATAAAGGTTAGTCTACAGACTTTTAAAAAGAGAGACACCAGTGAGCTGAAGAAATCTAACTTTAGCACAAATTGATAGGTATAAATTGGTAAGGATCTTTACTTTTCTTAGGGAAAAAAGTCTACAACTACATATTCCAAAATATTTGTGGTGTTTGGGAGGTAGAATTAATTGCTAGTGACTTTTTTGTTTTCACTTTCATTTTTGCTGTTTTATATTTTCTAACTTTATTACAAAGAGCATGCATTATTTGTACAAATTTAAATAGTTATTTAAAAAAAAGAAAAACCAGCTTTTTTAGCCTCCTTCCCAATAGAAGTCTGTTCTATATTTAGGAACTGACACAGGGACAAATGTTTGATTCTTTTCTCTACCTTAAAACTTTTTTTTTTCATTCAGCTAGGAAGCTTGATTCACTGTGAATGCAAATCTTTTTGAGTTATAAAAGCTACCTAGGTTATTGATCTTCCTTAGCTACATGCTAATACATAAACATGTAAACATCACATTCCAATGTACATCTAGAACAGGGGCCAGCAAACTGCGGCTCACGAGCCACATGTAGCTCTTTGGGTACATAACATGTGGCTCTGAAGTAACTTTGAAAATGAAAATAAAACTATCATAGTTTCATTAATAAAATTTTTAAAGGACATCATTCACATAATGGTGATTTCATTTGTTTTATGGCTTTGGAATAATTTTTAAATTGTGAGGGGCAGGATTGGCTCTTCCGTCTCAAAAGTTTGCCGACCCCTGATCTAGAATACTAATAAAGATGAAATTTCATCCTTGTGTGTGCTGGCTTACTATTTTTCTGTGCTTGCCTATCAGAGAGAAATAGGCAAATTCATTGTCCTTCTACCAGGAAGTTGGCTGCAGGTCTGTATTGACACTTGAACATTGGCAGAAAATCCATACTGGTGTGTTGCTTTGGAGGAGCCTTCCTGGGCTGGGCTCCAACTGGAGGCAGTGGAAGAAACAGCCCTAGGCCAGTGATATGCTGCAGGTACATGAGGGACTTCTAATTGGCATGTGTCCTGTGGGATTCTCCAAGTTGTATTTATGCAGAAACCAACTTTTTACCTCTGATTTCCTGGGAGTTGATATGAACCACATGGTCCGCTGAGGGCCCTCTTCTGGCAAAGGTCCCCTTGCATCCTCACATGGCAGAAGGGGCTAGGGAGCTCTGTGGGGCCTCTTTTTACAAACACTAAGCCCATTCCTGAGGGTTCTACCCTGATGTCTTAAAAGCCTTCCCAAAGGTCCTACCTACTGTACCATCACCTTTGAGGGTTAGGATTTTGACATACAAGTTTTAGGGAGACACAAACATTCAGACCATAGCAATAAGTGATTGGACAGTATTCCAGCCAAGGACCAGAATGACCATAACGGTTGTGGTACCTAATCCTATTGCTGCTTCAGGTTACCCCAAAATAGGAAACCTATGTTTTGGTGTCTCTAGAGCATCTTCACTCAAATTACTCTGCGACTCCTTGAAGTCTTGTATGGGACTGGTTATGTCTATAATGTGGGATTACCAAATGAAGACTGCTTTTGTATCACCTAAGGTTGGCTCAAAAGCACAAGCTCTTGCGACAACTCTGGATTTCATTAATGGTCCAGACTGCAATAAACCTTAGCCCTTTCAGGAAAGAGTTCTTTTGTTTTGCTTTGTTTTTAAGGAAGTTTAGTATGTACAAAACAAGTAAGGGTGTGGCACACAGAAATTTTTTTGGATTATAGCCTAAATAAAAGATCTAGTTGATTCAGTTGGTTACATGATTTTAAAAACATTCCAGCATGATTAAGTTTATGTTAAATACGTTGTGTTTGTGTGTGGCCATAGACCTTACCTCTAGTGTGGCCAGACATCTGAGGGGTGATAATGAGGGAGGGAGGGTACCTTTTAACACAACTCAGTCAGCTCTACTAAGAAAAATGCCTAGAGGCTTATCCTACTCCAAGTCAGGACCTTTCAATGTGGACAGCATTCGATTTGGTATATATGCCATCAGGTAATCAATCCAGCCAATTCTGAGAATCCTTATGACTCAGATACCCTGCTTGGATAATTCCCAAATCAACTGGGAAGACGGCAGCCAAGGCAAGGAATCCCTGGATTTTTCTTGGATTGCAAGAGTGTCCTTTGCTCTGGGTCTGTTTGGGGATCAGATACAAACACCTGTAGCTCATAGTGTCTTCTGATATAAAATTTCTAAGCTACCAGAAATTTTAAAAATCCGGAACATAATCAGTGTGAAACATTGAGTCGATGAAACCTTTATCTAATATGAAAGTGTTCAAATATTATGACTTGATGTTTCATTTTAGAAGTTTGGTATTTTCCTATTCCATCTTAAACTTTGATATTAAATATTGGTTCTAACAATGTAGGCTTCTATTTGCTTTCCAGGTAACTGTTGGGAGTATATATAAATATGGAACTACATTTCTTTTCTCTCCTAAAAGTCAAGCTTCGAATCAAATAGGTTCATGCTTCAGAAATTTAACAGTATATTTTCTGTAGTATGTATCATTACTAACTTTTTAAAGATATTATCTTACTGCACCGGAAACTTTTAGACCCCTCTGTACTACTCAAGTGGATACTGTTTAGATTACTCACTGTCTTACAGGGCTTGCTTTCTTTTGAATTTTCTGTTTCTTTTTAAAGACAGTTCCATAAATGGAAGTTTTAAAAAATCACAGGATTAGTAATTTAAACACTGTTTGTCTTCCCCAACTTGTTACGTATGTGGAATGATTGTGTTTTCTGGGTTGTTTTGTTTTGTTTATCCTTTGGTTTTGCATTTTCCAAACCAAAGTTAGATGAACACTGAAACATAGATGGAAACATAGATGAAAACTGACAACAATTAAACTTAATTGACATGTCATGACTAAGAATAAGTTCCTATTTTTTCCCCCCAAATGAGTTTTAAGATGATTAAAATTTGAAAAGAGATACTCTCACCTTCTCTGGTTTATGAACTTTATCAAAAAATTAAGTTGTGATGATTAAATTTGCATATAATGTATCTATAGTAAAATCTCAATGCACAAAAACAAAAGAAATAAAAATAGGGTGATCATGTTGACCACAATGGCTGGTTTCTGAAGCCTTTGAGAGCTCTGTTTTATGGAGTAAAGATTACTGAACTAGGAGTAAGAAATATTTCACTCCTGGTTTTACCGCTAACTGGTTTTGTGATATTGAGTAAGTCACTTTACCTCTGAGCACTGCTGGCCTAGTGGAATTTTATGTTACATTCTACACTGACATCTCATGGTTCTGCACACTTAGTTTATTGATGAAGTCTCATTAAAGAGCATTATTTAAAGAGTCGATAATATCGTTAATATTTATTGAATGCTTCCTGTACCTTAAGTACTATGCTAAAGCCCTTATGTGGGTTATCTCATTTAACCATCATGTCATTCAATGAGCTATGTTTTTTTTATTAACCCCACTGTCCGTCATCACCAGCTAGAAGCAGTGGTAGCAGGTTTCAAACTCAGGCTTTCTGGCTTAGAACCTGTGGTCTTAACCAGCGAGATACACTGTCTCCCCTGAGGCATGTACGTGGGTGGATTTTCCTTTGTGCTTTTTTGTATTTTCCACATTTTCTACAGCAACTATCTCTTTGAAAATGCGGGGGGAGGAAAAAAAACTTGCTTAAATTTTGTTTTGCTATGAATTCAAAGGAAATGAGTAAGAACTTTCCTTGGGAAGGCTATAAGGCCTTCTAGTCCAGGATTCTCGGTGGCCTCAAGGTCCTGGAATGCCTGTTGGTGGGGTTCTGAGATTCTGTGAACACTGTGAAGTTGCAATTTGGTATAAATGTGCATTTTTCTTGGGACAGGTTTTATGATCAAAATTGAAAATCATAGGAAAGTTTGACAGCTGGAAATGCAGACTCTTTTGCTTGATTTTTAAAAAGAGAAGAAAGTAAACATTATGATTAGAATATCTGTTTTAAAAATTTAGTCATTTTAAAGCTCATATGAGGGGACAAAATAGCTTATTTTTATTACTACATTTCAATTAAGTTTTATTATTCTATAGGTACATATGGCAGTAGGAATTTTTAAAAACAAGAGTCTGTTAAAATTGCTGATTAGAAAATCTGTGCAATTGGAAAACAAATGAGTATTACTGAAAGGTGTTTGTTTTTAGAATTTTAATGGATTAACTATCTTCCCTGGAGTCTTAACACAATTTATTGAGTGAATTTTTTGTTTGGTATAAATCGTGTTTTCCTTTGCAAAATTACAATTCTAAATGCATAAAGGGCAAACAGCGTGAACTTCGGTCATCATATTTCATTCTGTCAGCTTCTCAAATAGACTTTGTCCCTCTTCAATAAAATAATTCAGGAACCCATTTCCTTTTCCTTTTTTTAAATTAAAATTTTTTTGGTTTTATTGAGGTATGATTGGCAAATAATCATTGTATTTATTAAGGTGTACAATTTATTTAAGGTGTACAATTAAATAAATACAAATAAGCATTGTATTTATTTGATATACATATACATTGTGAAATGATGCCACCAACCAAGCTTACATATTAACCTATCCACCACCTCACATACTTAATTTCTTGGGGTTGGTAAGAACACTTATGATCTACTTTCCCAGTAAATTTCATAGAACCATGCTGTCCATACATGAGGTCTCCAGAACTTAATCATCTTATAATGGAAAGTTTGTACCCTTTGCCCAGCATCCGCCCCTTCCCCCGACCTCCCAGCCCCTGGCAACCACCATTCTACTCTCTATGTGTGTGCATTCAACTTTTTTAAGTTCCACATATAAGTAAGCTCACACATTGTCTTTCTGTGTCTGGCTTATTTTACTTACCATAATATCCTCCAGCTTCATTCATATTGTCATAAATAGGGCCGGCTGAGTGGTGCGGTGGTTAAGCTCTGGCTTGGGACGCCAGCGGCCCCGGTTCGGGTCCCACATATGAGGGCCAGTGACACTGCCCTCAAAAAACAAACAAACAAACAAATATATTGTCATAAATGGCAGGATTTCCTTTTTAAAGGCTGAATAATATTCCATTGTATATATACCACATTTTCTTTATTCATCTGTTTGCAGACACTTAGATTATTTCCATGTCTTGCCTATTGTGAACATGGGAGTGCAGATATCTCTTCGAGATTCTGATTTCATTTCTTTTGAATATATGAGTATACCCAGAAGTGGGATTGCTGATCATATATATTGTAGTTTTATTTTTAGTGTTTTGAAAAACTTCCATACTGTTTTCCATAGTGGCTGCACCAGTTTACAATCTCACCAGCAGCGCACAAGAAGGAACCCATTTATCTTTATCAACTTAGAGTATCCTATAATTACAAAGCTGACTTTGAAGTCAAAACTTAAAATGAAAGATTAAGAGCCATTGTCACTTGGTGAGCACTTAATAAGGTAAAATATTCTTGGAAATGATGAAATCGGCTACACCTTTTCAAAAGCACGTTGATGGGAGTAGAGCATTTCCTTATTTAACTACATGAACTCTTCTGATAGGGATTTTATATCCAAAACTACTCTAGAAGTTATAGTTTGCCTTTTCCCCTGCCTTCTGCAGGCTTGTCACAACCACCCCACTGAGGAGACTAACCTCCATCTTCCTTTCTCTAACTGAAAACGGGGAGCTGAGAGCTTTGATGCCAGAGCAGAGATTTAGAATCCACAGCATAGCAGAAGTGGAGAACAGAGTTCTGAGAAGTCTTAACCATAAATACGCGACTGAGCTAAGTAATAGCCGAAACCAGTTAGGATAGAAGAAAGAAGGCATGAATTTCTAAGTGGGTGGTACTAAATTTTCTAAAATCTTGTCTCAGTATTTTTAAGTGCATAAACATTGGAAATATTAGAATGCATAATTTCCCCCCAATTTTTAAATTATAAAGTACATATAAAATTTGCCATTTTAACCATTTTTAAGTATACAGTTCAGTGGTGTTAAGTTCATGTACATTGTTGTGCAACCATCACCACCCTTCATCTCCAGAACTCTCTTCATCTAGTAAAACTGAAACTGTACCCATTAAACAATAACTCCCCATTCCCTGCACTTAAGAATCTCACCTAAGTGGAGCAGTACAGTATTTGTTTTTTTGTGCATGGCTTATTTCACTTAGCATAATGTCCTCAAGGTTCATCCATGTTGTAGCATATTGCAGAATTTCCTTCTTTTTAAGGCCGAATAATATGTATATGAAGTCTGACAATTAAGTTTGTGAATTCATCCTAGAAAAAGTGCTACATACCTCATTGCCGAATATCACTACAGTCACCTTCGAAGTACTCCCCTTGGGAAGCTATGCACTGACGCCCACCCTACCCTTCAAAGCAGTTTTGGAACTCTTTCTGGAATGGCCATCAGAGCTGTCATCATATTACCCTTGGTGTCCTGAATGTCATCAAAATATCTTCCTTTCTGTATTTCCTTTATCTTTGGGTAAAAAAAGAAGTCATAGGGGGCCAGATCAGGTGAGTAAGGAGGGTGTCCAATGCAGTTATTTGTTTACAGGCTAAAAACTCCCTCACAGACTGTCGTGTGAGCTGGTGCATTGTCGTGATGTAAGAGCTCCTTCGGGACCATTTTTGCACACACCTTTCTCATGCCAAGATTTTCAGTTAAGATTTTCCTAACTGTTTCTCTATCAATGTTTACTTGGTCTGCTATGCTTCTCATTGTCAGCTGATAATTTTGACGCACAATTCGAGGAATTTTTGCAATGTTTTCATCAGTTCTGCTTGTTACTGGCCACCCTGACCTCTCTTCATCAGTGATGCATTCTCTCCCCTCAGAAAAACGTTGAATCCGTTTGTATACTGCGTTTCCTTCATGGCGTTATCCCCATAAACTTGGCCTAACATGTCCCTGATTTCACTTCCACTCTTGCAAAGTTTAATAAGAAATGCAATGTTTTGTTCATTGCTCTAATTCAAACTCAGACATTCTCACACAAAAAGCACGCAACAATAATGAAAGCCACCCAGCATGACAGCACCACACAATGACACGAACACAGCTGTGAGACACTGATATATCCAGATTATGGAACCTTACCGAGCTGTTTGTACAGTGCTGCCAATGTAAGTGCATGGTGGTGAGTTCAGGCCTCGTATGTCGCATTTTGCTTTTCCATTCACCCATCAGTAGACACTTAGGTTGCTTCCATATTTTAGCTATTATAAATAATGCCGCTGTGAACATAGGTGTACAAATAGCTCTTTAAGACCCTTCTTTCAGTTCTTTGGGGTATATACTGAGAAGTGTAATTGCTGGATCATACACGTTACATAACATTTCCTGGGGCCAAGAGACCAGAGAAAGAGGTTGACAACTGCATCATTACATTAAGAGTTTATTAAGGGAACTTACATGTGAAGTGTGTCTTAGGCAGTGGCAAGATGACGTGGATACCTTCTGTACCTTTCATCCCGCCAGACTCCCTGTTCTATAGTTAAAAGTCTAGGAAAGGAATGTGTGTTTAATCTAAGGGGAGAGGGACCACCTGATGCCGATGCCCAGAGGCACAACAAGCTGGTGAAGAGACAGATAATGTCAAGGGCGGCTCACTACAGAGTCCTTGTGTACATTCCCACATTTGCATGGGGGAGGAGTCAAGATGGTAGATTAGCTTCTAGGCTGAGTCAGCTCTGTCCACAATGCACAAGATAGTAATTCTATTTTTAACTTTTTGAGATCCCACCATACTGTTTTCCACAGAGGCTGTACCATTTTACTTTCCTAACAGCAGTGGCCAATAGTTCCAAAGAGAATGTATGGGGTTTTTTTGTTTGTTTTTTAAGGATTTTATTGGGGGAGGGGATTGGCCAAGTTGTTCTTCAACCTTGTTGTGGAGGGCGCCAGTCGCCATCTGGCTTCCCGACGGCAGCTCATGGCCTCTAAGCTCAAGGTACTGTGTTCAATCTTAGTTGCAGGTGGGCGTAGCCACCATCCCATGTGGGAGTTGAACCAGCAGCCTTGTTAAGAGCGCACACTCTAGCCACTGAGCCATCTGGGCAGCAGCTCAGCTCAAGGTGCGGAGTTACATCTTTAGTTGTGGGTGGGCATAGCCCATCATCCAACAGGCAATCTTGTTACACCATCTGAGCTGTCCTGTCACCTATCAGTAGCTCAGCGACAGCTCAGCTAGGGTGCTGCGTTCACTGGCCCATGTGGGAATCGAACTGGCGGCCCTTTGCCCAGAGCTCACGTTCTAAACCAACTCTTAACCAACTGAGCCACTCGGCCCTCCCCTGAGAATGCATGTTTTAACAGTAAAAGTTTTCCTAGGAATAAAGGAATTGGTTGAATTTCTCACATCAAGTGCCCTGAAAATTCTAAGTATTGCTGTTCACCTAGTGGTAACCCCTTGAATTGTAGTCATGTTGTCTAGGAGAAATAAACTGTTCTTTAGTAGTAGTCCTGCTAAAGTATGAGGACCCCCCATTTTTTATATCAAAATATTTAAAAACACTTTCCCTTGTGATAGTAATTAATGAAGAAAATAATGACTAAAAGCTACTACAAATTAATTGCTTTGCTTTAAAAAAAAATAGTCATCACTATAGCAACTACATATACTTGAAAATGTGCTAAACGTTCATTTTACAGACTAGTCCCTCATCTAGGTTTGTGGACCCCAAGCTGTAGCCTGTGGCCCATCCAGCTTTTAGGGAGTTAAAAGCTTTCATTCTGTTCACTGCCAGTCCTCAGTACCCAACAAAGTGCCTGGCACGTAATGGTGGTGCTCAATAAATAGTTGTTGAAAAAAAATAATGAATTGGATATGTGGCTCCTTGCGGTTTTTGGCTTTCCATTAGTTATACAGGTTCACAGTATTAGGTCATGTGGTTTTGAGATCTATATGTATTTATCATTTCATCTCATTGAAGTGTTGGATGTGGTTTCCAAACTTTGAATTAGTGATTTCAGCTCTATTTGCTACGTTTTTTTCTTGAGGCAAAGTAGTTATTTAATAACATTTTCTTTAAAAAAATGACCAGTCCCCTTGGTTTTCGCATCTCAGTTAATGTTTCATGTAGTAACAGCTCCATCCTGTGAGCCTGTAGGGTATTGCTGCTGAAAACTTGAAAAGCCATGTCTGTTCTCGGAGCATAAACATACAGATCTTACATTTTAATACTTTAGTGGTACTAGACAGATGCAGTTCTTGAAAACTTTTAGTGAGTAGAATGAAATTTAATCAAAATTGGGTCTGAGGTGTCTACCCTGAAAAATTAATACTACTTTTTCTAAAACCATCCAGTTGTTATTTTACAAGGATAGAGCAGTTTATTCAGTCCTAGATTTAAATAATATCTCCATTCTTTGTGGTTTTTATGTTGTTAGCAAGTAGGCGTCAGGAGGCTTGGAGCAGAAACCCAAGGAATGCTTTAGTCTCCGTTGGTTTGGCCAAGAAATTAAATGAGTGACAGAAGTTTTATGCTCCTGAATGTAAATCTGTAGTTTTTCTGCTTGGTTGAAAATAGCAGCAAAGCAATTGGCTTGAAACCTTTGACTTATTCCCTTATATCTTATCAGTCCCTGTTTTTTAAATGCAAAGTAGCAAAGAAGTAATTCTAAAAAGTTGGGTAACTAAGTGATTTTCATTTCAAATTATTTTAAAAATATGTGTTTTATAATAGAGCAATTGCAGATTTGGCTTCATGTATGCCCTTTATAGAGGCTATAAACTGAACAACTGCATTCAAAGTTTTATTCCTTGGTAAAAAATAATTTCGGACTCCTTAAAGCTCAGCTTTAATTAGAGACTCCATATTAAGTTGATATTTGACTTGGGTGTGCAAAATAAGATGATAAAGGCTGATTTTCTTTCATTGTATTTTTAAACAATGAGCATTTGTGAATTTAAAAATATACATCATCTGTTTTAAAGTAGTCAGTTTAAGGCTGTAAACTAATTTCACTAGAACTACCATTGGTTAAAATATTTTTGGAACGTATTATTTTATCATTAGTGTCTTAAACTTCTTGTCCTTTTGAGAAGTAATTGATTTTAAAAACAGCCAAATTGTGAGAATAATGTGGGTAATTGAGCTGACTGATTTTGTTTGAGGCTAAAACTACAGTATGATAAAGTAATTAAACTGATTTGGGATTTGTTTTTTAAGCCACCTTTGAAATAGGCAATCCAAAAACATTTTGAGTAGTTGCAGGCACTGGAGGAAATGAGTAGCCTTTGAAGATGACTGCTTTGAAGATGATCTTTCTCAGAAATATGAATTCTGTTATTTTTAAAAACTGTTTCCTTTCTTCACCGAAGCATTCTTTGCATGCACACCCAAACTATTTTATTATGAAAAATTTAAGACATCCAGAAAAGTTTGAAGAATTTATACCATGAACAACCATACACCCAACACCTTGATTCTGCCTTATTTTTGCAGAATAATATTTTGCAAAAATAATATTTTGCTATATTTGTTTTATCTCTTCATCCATCAGTCTTATTTTTTGAACCATTTTTTTGAAAGTCCATTGACAATGAGCTGTTGAACTTTGGAGGAACTAGGACATGCTCAGTGAAGAGAACAAATTAGCCCTGGTGACCATCTCACCTCTTGTCTTTCAGGATGTGTTCCACATGGTGGTTGAAGTACCACGCTGGTCTAATGCAAAAATGGAGGTATGTTTTGCCTAACGTTTGTAGTCAGACAGAGAATATTAGTTTTGATCTAGCCACACTGATTTGCTCAAGGGTTAAACTGCTAAAGTTCAAGGTTTTCCTCTTTCTAGTCCCAATCCGTTTTCCAGTTTCTTCTCCCATTGTCTACTGTTGTTCCCTCTGTGCTCCAACTAAACTCAACCATTTACAACTTGCAAATTTGTTACAGACTTTCCTTCCCCACACCTTTGCTTCTGGAGTTCCCAAAGCCTGGAATTACCTGTTTCTCCTCAGTCTTGTTCTTTTTAAGTCCATCGTTGACTCCTCCACAGAGTAGATGGGCTTTGCTTAGTTACCCCAACCATAAATGATCTTATTGGAATTCCTGTTGCATTTTGTTAATTAAGTATTTTAAAGGAAAGCTGAAGTTGGATAATATGTATTTTGTCCTTTTAATACAAACCTTTTATTTCTCAAATGTTAGGATTTATTCCAGATAAGTTTAGTTTTTGCTTTCTGGAATTAGAAAGTGTTCATTTTCCCTTCTTGATAGTTCCTGTACACCTCAAACGTTTTCCACATAAAGGCTGATTATGAAGAGACTGTTAATTCAAATTATAAAAATGTTAGGGGTAAAATGTATCATTGAAGTTGAGCTAGGGGATGTGCGTTCCATAATTAATTTCCTAAAATCCTTATTTGAATGGTATTTCACATCTAAATATACAATGATTTGAAATTTTTTATTTCAGATTGCTACAAAGGACCCTTTAAACCCAATTAAACAAGATGTGAAAAAAGGAAAACTTCGTTATGTTGCAAATTTGTTCCCTTATAAAGGATATATCTGGAACTATGGTGCCATCCCTCAGGTATGTCTCTGTGCAATTGCTAGAAATGTACTTTTTAGCTTACAAAATAAAATTAACCTACTGCTGATAGTAAAAAAGATTTAAACACTTTCATAAAGTTTTTGCTATAACAGATTTTAAAAACATGAGGCATAATTAACTCATTTTAATATTTCCTTGAAAAACTTATTTTCAAGATAAACTGAAAAGGTAAATGTTTAAATTTACATTTGAAAGTTTGTTCTTTTCTGAAATATTAACCTTCCTATATATACTAGTTATAAACTATACAAATTGTTTTTTATGCAGAAGGGGTGACAGATCTGCTGCAAGAGACAGTGTAGGCTAGTGGTTATAAAAGCACTAGACAGACTCGGGTTCAAATCCCAAGGCTGCCTCTTCTTAAATTACCTAATTTGCCTCTGTTTCTTCCTCCCCGAGACATGGCTATTAACCCCTGACTGAGTATTGGTAGTACTTAGCTCATATGGCTATTGTGAAGAATAAAGCACCTAGTTCTCATAGCTGTAGACCTTTATGTTTAGAGTCCTGATTCTTTCCTTAAGCCAAGCTTTCCAAGGTAAAGAAAGAATGGAATTCTATTTTCCTAAACAGTCAGCCCTTTCAGGAGGGGTGGGTATCTGCATTGTTTACCAGTTTATCCCCGGCACAATGCCTGTGTATAGTAGGTCCTTATGTAACTCTTGAATGAAGAATTACTAGAATCATGTCTATTATGAGTAAATGATGGATTTCATTCTGATTCGGTTAGGGTAATGCTGTGGCACTTATGACTTTTATACAAAATATTCAATTTATTGTTTTCCTGTTGAAAAATGGTTTGTTTTTATTAATCATTAAGTCTATTAAGTAGACTCTATTGTGAAACAATCAATAAGTTACAAGAGCATAAGTCAAATTCATCTAGCTTGTTAGGTAATTAAAAAGTCATTCATCTGCCTTAATTACAGCACTTCACCTTGTGCTTCAGTCTTTGATTCAGTCTTTAGCCTTGAAATATCATCCTGCTGGGAAAACAATGCCGAAATTTTTCTTTTTCTGTAGGTTGGATTTGGCTCTGTTAGATTCAGTCTTCCTTTATCAACCCTTTATATTTTTGCCTTTACTCCAGCTGAGTAGGCAAATAAATCCAAGAAATATGTTTGGGATTGGGGGAGAAAAGAACCAAAACAACAGCTACATTTTAAACTTGGCTTCTTGGCAAACATAGACCATCTGTTCTTTTGTGAGATGTTCTGCAAGGGCTCTTTTTTGCAGTTTAGCAGGGAAAAAAAGCCAGCAATTTAAAGCTTCAGAAAATCCTGATTGAACTTTTCAGTCTTGGCCCCTGCTCAGTGATGATACTTTTACTATCAGAGCACATAGTTCCTGTTTTAGTATTACTGCCTACCTACCTCTGCTTTGGAAATTTATTTTAATGAAAACGTAGTTAGTAGATGATAGTAAGTACAGAGAATTCCTCAAAGCAGTTTTCTTTTAATATATTTTTAAAGTAAGTATTTGAGTCTATATCTGTTTCCATTTACTTGGTTATTAGGTAGTTGGTTTTGTTTATTTTAAATAGGATCATTATCCATTTTAAAACTTAAATTTAGTTTAGCCTTCTATGCATAACAGGAGCCCTGGGATTTAATTAAAATTATTGTGTGTAGTTAAGATTCTGAGATGTGAATGAAGAATTTTTTTAATGAGGAAAAAAATAGCTGAAGATTAATATTTTTGAAGAAAGGCTCATGGGATGTTTTCTTTTCATGTCAGCATGATCCACTCGTCAGTATCATGTATAGGAATGCTCTAAGCCTTTTTATTTTTTCTCTTAGACTTGGGAAGACCCAGGACACAATGACAAACACACTGGCTGTTGTGGTGACAATGACCCAATTGATGTGTGTGAAATTGGAGGCAAGGTAATGGAATCTGAAATGTTTTTCTTTAGTGTTCACATGATATTAATGAAATATACGAAGTTCATACTTTAAAAAACATTGGGAATAATGATGTCGCTGTGAGTGATTCCATTTCATTTTAAGCATTTGTATGTTATAATTTGTATATTTAAACCTAGCCTAGGAAAAAAGTGCATATATGTATATATGGTCATATATGACTATACATATATGTGGAAGAAGTAGACATGTTCTGCATTGCTTTAGAAGGCAGGTGACTAAGTGGTCAATAAGTGAAGCATACTAGGAGGTAAATTTCATCTTAGCATGAGGCAAACCTTGTCTAACGATTTGGAGTGATCAGAATTGAGCCAAGCCAAATAACCTGCAAGCTGGAGGTTTATGATAAGGATGCCTCTCTCATGTAAGGTTGCTCTAAGATTCTGACTATAGTTACCGTTCTTTATGATCTTTCTCAGGCTCAGGGAAATAGTAAAAAATTGTTAAGAAAGTTGTCATTCGGCTTCGTAAGTCATGAAGTTCAGTCATACTGTATGACTTGTCTAACTCACTGGCTTCTGTAAAATAAAAGGTAAAGAAAGTACATTGGCCGAGTGGCGTGTTGGTTAACAGCTGGCTTGGGACACCAGCTCTGAGCAGCAGGGCCCAGATTCAGATCCCACATATGAAGGCCAGTGACACTGCACCCTCTACAGCTAAGATGGCGAACAACAGCTCGAGCTGGAGTTGGGCTGCCATGAGTCGCCAGGGTCAGTATAGGCTGCAGCCCCTGCTGCAGTGGGCTTCCATAAGCTACAGTGAATGGCTGGCAGCCAGAATGAGCTGCCAAGAGCCGCAGTGAGTGGCCTGTCCAGAGGCCGGGGACCGATCTGCCTCATCCAGGAAGAACGCAATGATAATACCAACATGGGCCCGTGAAGCAATGTCCTGCACAACTAGACTGAAGAACAAAAGGACAGCAACTTGTCTGTTCCCCTTCCTCAATTCCCCAACGCTGTTTCCCTCCCCCAATTCCCCAATAAAATCTTTAAAAAAAAAAAAAGAAGAAAGCACATTGAAATATGTATTTGAAACAAATTATGGAGGGTTTATTCTTTGGCACAATTAGAGACAGTTACAAAAAAAATTACCCTGAGCCATGTTACTGATTTTCTTGGGACCTCTAAGTAATAAGGGGTACCTGCTGTTGACTTTGATAAGACTGATAGGCATTAACTTATTTAGCTTTTTATTTTTATTTATTTATTTATTTTTTTTGAGGGCAGTGTCACTGGCCCTCATATGTGGGACCGAACCGGGGCCACTGGCTTCCCAAGCCAGCATTTAACCACCACGCTGCTCAGCCGGCCCATATTTAGCTTTTTAAAAATTGCTTAAGGGAACGATCTTAAGATAAATTTGCAGGAACTTGGCTTCTTCCTTATTTCCTGTTATCCACCAAGTAAAGCCTTTATTCCAAAGTTCCATGCTGTAGTGTTGTCCTGACCGGGGTTGTTGACTTTCAGGTGTGTGCAAGAGGCGAGATAATCAGGGTGAAAGTTCTGGGCATACTGGCTATGATAGATGAAGGGGAAACCGACTGGAAAGTCATTGCCATTAACGTGGATGATCCTGATGCAGCCAATTACAATGGTAAGGCTATTGAAAGAGTCTGAGGTCTCTGCACCTAAATCTGATGCTCCATTCACCTGTAATGACAGAATTGTAAGCTCATGCCTTTAGGCTGGTAAAGAATGGAGGAGCAAGACATTTGACAAAGCATTGTTATTTCTAATACTGAACTTCTGTAATTAACTAAGGAAACGTTCTCCTTCACTCCAGGAAAAAAAAAGTCTGATAGTTTGTGTTTCCTATTTTCTCTTTTCCTTCCCTACATGGTTGTACTCAGTTGCTTTATTTATTTATTTATTTATTTATTTATTTATTTATTTATTTATTTATTTATTTTGAGATATAATCCACGTCATAAAAGTCACCATTTTAAATTGTATAATCCTATGGTTTTTAATATAGTCACTAGGTTGTACAAACATCACCACTATTAATTCCAGAACATTTTCACCACTCCAACAGGAAACCCCATACCCATTAGCAGTCACGCCCTAGCCCCACGTCTCTCAGTCCCTGGCACCCATTAATCTGTATATCTGGCACCAATTATCTGTCTCTGTGGATTCACCTGTTCCGAACATTTCACATAAATGGGTTCATGTGATGATATGTCTGGCTTCTTTCAGTTAGCATGTTTTCAAGGTTCATCTACACTGTAACATGTATCAGTACTTCATTCACCTTTGTTTGGTGGTAAAATTAACATAACATAAAATTCATCATTTTAACTATTTTAGAGTGTACAATTCGGTGGCATTTAGTACATTTCCGTGTTGTGCAACCACCACCATGATCTAGTTCCAGAACATTTTCACCATCCCAAAAGGAAACCAGCTTTAAGCAGTCACTCCCCGTTCCTTCTTCCTCCCAGGCCCTGACAACCGTGAATCTGCCTTTTGTCTCTATGCATTTTCCTATTCTGGATATTTCATATGTGTGGAATCATAAAATACATGGCATTTTGTGTCTGGTTTCTTAGCCCAATGTTTTTTAGGCTCATTCATGTAGTAGCATGCATTAGTCCTCACTCCTTTTTGTGGCTTCATGCTACTCCACTGTCTCCATTGTCTGGATATGTACCGTGTTTTGTTTATCCCTTCATCTGGTGACATTTGGATTGGTTTTGGCTATTAGAAATTATGCTGCTGCTATGAACATTCCTATACAAGTTTTTGTGTAGACACAGGTTTTGATTTTTTTTTTCTTATCGTATCTGGCATATTAAGGTTAGAAATATAGCAACATTTAAATATGGTTATTATAGTACAGATTTCTTGGTTGAACTTATTTTTATTAGATTCTACGTGTATGTCCAGGTTACTACTGGAGCGTTTATCAGATGCTGAGAATCAAACTGAAGGCACCGGAGTTTAACTGTCAGTCAATTACTCTGAATTCTGACCTTTTCTCTTTAGTGTTAGACATAGGTTTTTAATCCTCTTGCGTGTATATACCTAGGAGTGGAGTTGCTGAGTCATATGGTAACTTACATTTAAGCATTTGAGGAACTGTCAAACTTTTTTCCTAAGCCAGCTGCACCATTTTACAGTCCTGCCAGCAGTGCGTAAGGGTTCCAATTTTTCTATTTCTTTGCCAGCACTTATTATTAATCTTTTGTATTATAGCCATTTTAGTGGGTGTATCTTTTTATTGTTGTATTATAAGAGTTCTTTTTTACCTTTATAAGATATATGATTTGTCTATATTTTCTCCCATTTTGTGGATTGTCCTTTCATTTTTTAAAATTAGTTTTTATTATTTAATTATTTATTTTATTGGGGAACAGTGTGTTTTTCCAGGACCCATCAGCTCCAAGTCAAATAGTTGTTTCAGTCTAGTTGTAGAGGGCATTTTTTTCTAGGACCGTTCAGCTCCAAGTCAATCTAGTAGTGGAAGGCACAACTCAGTGGCCCATGTGGGGATCTAATCAGCAACCTTGGTGTGATGAGCTCTGAGCTCTAACCAACTGAGCTAACTGGCTGCCCCTGGCTTTTCCTTTTTTTAATGGTGTCCTTTGAAACACTCAGGTTTTTCATTTTGCTGTAGTCTTATTTGTCAAAAGTTTTATGTTGCTTTTTGGTGTCATATCTAAGAAACCACTGCTTAATCCAAAGTCACAAATATTTACATTTATGTTTCCTTCTAAGACTTTTATAAATTTATCCCTTATATTTAAGTCTTTGATCTATTTTGAGTTAATTTTTGTATATGATATGAAGTAATAGTCCATTATCATTCTTTTGCATGTAGACATCCAATTGTCCCAGAGCTCCTTGTTGAAAAGTCTGTTCTTTTCCCTAGTGAATTGTCTTGGCACCATTGTTGAAAATCAACTGACTATAAATGTATTGGTTAGTGAGATAAGTTGATTGTCTGAAGTCCTCTTTGAAAAAACATATTTATACCCAAATAAAGTACTGGTTCTTCATTCTTCATATTTAGCATGTCTGAGGGAATTCCTGTGGGTTGCTGTCAGAGTGCTTGTTATACAGTTGAAGTGGAATGGAGAAGGGAAGAGATTGTAGGAGCTGGCATGCATAGCGAAGGCCCGAGTAGTATTGGATTATAACCCAAAGTATAAAATAAATATCCACGAGTCCATTCTGATATAAATAAATGATTGAATAGATAAACAAGTAGAGCAAGAACAGACAAATCTCCCGTGCAGAAAAATTCCAAATATTTGGTGTAAATACTTTCATCCTCAGGGAGGTGGAACATACTCGCCATTCCGGAAGTACAGGCTGCACAGTGACCTTTCAGAGGAGTCCAGTATGGAAAGGATAACTTGACAGCCAAGAAACCTAACACTACCTCAGCCAGGCTATCAAGGTCAACATCAACAGTGATGAGTCATCTTGAGAGCATGTACTCTAGCTGTGCTTTGAATGGCATTTTATCTCTGTGGTCTTCCTCCCCTGAACCCATTACCCTATCTAATCTTGAGAAAAAAATAAGACAAGTCCCAACAGAGGAAGGGACATCTTACAGAATGCCTGATCAGCACCCCTCAAAACAATCAATGTCATCAAAAACAAGTTTGAGAAACTGTCATAGCCAAGGCGCCTGAGGAGCCATGATTACCAAATGTAATGCAGTATCCTGGTGGGATCCTGGAATAGAAAAAACAGACTTGAGTTAATTAATTGTGACAATTGTCTTTATATAAGATAGTAATATTAGGGAAAACTGTGCAGGGTGGGTATCTGGGAACTCTGTAATATCTTCACAACTTTCCTGTAAATCTAAAACCCCTCTAGGGCTTGCAGTGACTAAACAGGGGAATAGGCCTAGGAAGCGATTTGATGCTTGGCAGGTTGGCCCAACCCTAACTGGGAGCAGAGCTGGGCAGGGACGCTTTCAGGCAGGGGCATTGTTGTGTTTGATTCAGACCACACTTAGCAGCTGATTACTGAAGTCTCCAGGGAATGTGGAAGGAATGTTGCTTGTCTGCATTAAGCTACCCATCAGTTGCAGAAGATGATAGCAGTACTTGACAGAGATTGAGGTCCCTGTATCCAGAATGAAGAAAGGGTTGCACCAAATATTTGTGGTAGTGTCGTACTTTCTGTTCCAAATATAAAAGATACAGCACATGAAGACTGGCTTCACTCTTGAGGTGCTAGATAGTTTACTAGTCCAGTATGGCGTGGTGGAAAGCTGTGAGCAAGTGAACACTGACTTGGAAACTATAGTCGTATATGTAACCTAATCCAGTAAGAACCAAGCTAGACAAGCTGTAGACAAACTGAACGGTTTCCAGTTGGAGAACTTCATGTTAAAAATGGCCCACATTGGGGCCCTCCGAGTGGTGCGTTGGTTAAGAGCTGGCTTGGGATGCCAGCAGCCCCGGTTTGGATCCCATATATGAGGGCCAGTGACACTGCCCTCTACAGCTAAGATGATGAACAACAGCTCCACCTGGAGCTGGGCTGCTGTGAGTCTCCGTAATGGCGTAGCTGCAGCCCCTGCTGCAGTGGGCTGCCATAGGCTACAGTGAGCGGCCCGCAGCCAGCGTGAGCGGCTGGCAGCCTGTGTGAGCTGCCAAGAGCTGCTGTGAGCGGCCATCCAGAGGCCGGCGACTGATCTGCCTCACCTGAGAAGAGCGCAATAATGATACCAACATGGTCCAGTGAAGCCATGTCCTCCACAACTAGACTGAAGAACAAAAAGACAGCAACTTTTCTGTTCCCCTTCCCTGGTTCCCCAATGCAGTTCCCCTCCCTCAACTCCCCAATAAAAATCTTTTAAAAAAATGGCCCACATCCTTAATAAAATGGCTGCCCAGCAGAACCCCTCGCAGCAGCCCGGAGATCTCTGGGTTCAGGCAGAGGGGCTCATTAAGGCAGGGGTCTCCAGGATCAGTGTCCACACAGAAACTGTGTGACTTGCCTCTATGCCTGCTGGCTGTCACCCAATTCATAGGAGTCATTATAGGAAAATAAAGTGCTACTATTTGGAATATCACCAATCTAAAATCGATGTTCATCCTCAAGAGAATGAAGGTGCTGCTAAGAAGTCAATTACTATCCTCTGTACCCATGAAGGCTGTACCCTGTGGCTTGTCAATCTATTCTGGAGATCATGCAGAGGAAAGCTCAAGATAAGAAATTCTCAGAAGAGATCGCCTTGAAGATTTTAGCCCTTAACTTTGTAGGCCATCTTATTGCTAAAGAAGGAAGAAACCTTAAAAAAGTGAGCAAGACACAGACACTAAAATCACATGTCCATTGCAGGAATTGACCCTGCACCATTACAGTTAAAGACAATATTGGCACATGTGCCAAAGCGGAGGAAGTGATAATGAAGAAAATCAGGGAGTCTTATGAAAATGATATTGCTTCAATGAATCTTCAAGCACATGTAGTTCCTGGATTAAATCTGAATGTGTTTGGTGTGTTCCCGCTCACTTCAAGGATGCTACCTCCCTCCTCAGGGCCCCCTTCAGCTATGACTCCTTTTTACCCATAGTTTGAGCATCTGAAACAGAGACTGTTTCTCTATTTATCCCAGCTTTGATTGGGTTTTCCTGTTGGGATTCTACAATGACATATTAACTTGAGCATCATCTTGCTAATGCCTTTGGAAGTGCTCTGCTCCACTTACTGTCTGAAGATGGAACCTCTTAGGCTGGGGAGGAAGTCTTCACATACACTTCCAGTGAATCCTATATTTCTTTTTTTTCTTTTTTTTTTGAGGGCAGTGTCACTGGCCCTCATATGTGGGACCTGAACCGGGGCCGCTGGCATCCCAAGCCAGCTCTTAACCACCACGCCACTCGGCCGGCCCAAATCCTATATTTCTTACTGCAGCTTCTCACCCATGATTAGAAAACAAAGAATGGTTTATAGACTCCAAAGACTCAGCCAGTGCACAGTGACTGGTGTACCAGGGCCTTGATGAACCTTGGGGCCACGTTTACTCCTAACTTCAACTTCAGTGTTATCAGACTCATTAATAAGGTGTACACATCAAAGACTTGGGTGTTCCTCCAGGAAATCACATGATTTCTGGGTCATTTTAAAGGTGGCAGCCTCAGAACTGCAAGGGACAGTATTGTGATTTATGTCAGGTTGTAACTTATTTTTTGGGTTCGTAGGTCTAATTAAGGCATTTGATTCTGGTGACCAAATTAAAATGTGAGTTCTTGTGCAGGAGTCAACATCTTTACACTGTTCACAAGAATGCTGATGATTATAATGTTTAATGAGATTACAGCAACCAGCCTACAGCTATGTAGTGGTAGTTTGTACCTGATTTCAGATATCCTGGCAGTGGTCCATTCTTTCTCCTACGCATTGTATTTTCCTAATCACAGTTGTGTAAGCTAGGAGATGTCAAAGCCCTGTTATTCTGTCATTACCATGTAGTGCCAAGAAAGGGGTTTTTTGTTTGTTTGTTAAGATGTGCCTTAAGATTAATGAGAAAGATTTGTCTTCTTACTAATGGAAAGAGCATTGGACCAGGTGCTGAGATGTAGATTCTTTGACTTATTAACCATACATTAATTTTTGTTAAGTGCGTAATTATCTGTAAATACCATGATCTTGTGGGGGCAAATGAGAGACTGTAGGTGAAAAGCTTCACAAGTAAAACGCACCATATGAAGGGAAGATGAACTGCCACTTTCACCTGCTACACAAGAAATTGTTTTCAAATGTCCCAAATAAAATTGGTTTTTAGAACATTTATAGAAAATTGGTATTATGATTAATACCACTTTGACCCAGCAATTCTACTTCTAAGTAGCTATTTCACAGAATTCTTCATAAATATATACAAAGATGCATTACAAGTATATTCATTACAGCAAACACCTGGAAAGAGCTAAAATATCCTTCACCAGTTAGATGGTTAAATAATTATGGTCTGTCCGGGCAATGGAATACTGTGTGGCCATTACAAAGGATGAGGAAGGCCTGTGTATACTGATGTGGGAAGACCACTAAGGCAGAATGGTATTGTTCCTTCCTGCTGGTGTTTTTTTTTTTTTTGCCTTACAGAGTATGATCTCATATATGTTTAAATATATGTATATTTGCATATGTATGGAAATTCTTTTATTTATTTATTTTTTTTGAGGGCAGTCTCACTGGCCCTCATATGTGGGACCCAAACTGGGGCCGCTGGCGTCCCAAGCCAGTTCTTAACCACCGCGCCACTCGGCTGGCCCTAGAAATTCATTTTTAAAGGACTAGAAGAACACCAATCCTTTGATAGTCCAATGGGAAGAAGGATAAACGGAGACTTTTTGTTTCAGGCGCTTCTATATTGTTAAATTTAGTCAGCGAGAATGCATTCATACCGTTTGTTAACCCCTTGATGGTACAACTGTGATTCTGTTGATTATGTGTCCGTTTTCCCACGTGCTACTTACACAAGAGCACACATGCTAAAGTGAGTGCTGTGGCCACTGTTAGTGCAGCCATGCCTGTCGCTATGTCAGCACCTGCACTAAAGGTTATTAGCCTGCACTAAAGGTTATTAGAACCCTGAAACTTCCCAGGGTGGCTGGTCCCATGGTGCAAGTAGTATGCAGTTTTCCCAAAGTGTCAACCCAAGGCAGTGTCCGTCTATCATCAGATATTATCTGAAGAGTTTATCAGACTTTCTACGTAGAGAGTACTCTTGACTAGCCATAGCTTCGGAAGGGACACTCACAGAGCCATGGGACAGGACTGCCTATCCACTAAAGCAACCAGGTTGGCATGTCGCTCCTCTTTGTCATTGTGGGACCCAGGACAGCCAGATGCCCTCCCGTCTGAGTTGTGCGAATCAGTGAAGGTAAGCATCTCCTGCATGGTTGTGGGGTTCAGCACTGCCAAGCGGGTTAGAAACCAAACCCAGGAAGGAACCACACAGAATGGGTGCTGTCTGTAGTAGGATCGTGATGTGGCATCAGTAGGCAATTTTGGTAGCTCTGCAGACCACTGCTTGGTCTCTGTGTACATAATGGAAAACACAAGGGAAAAATATTGACAGGGTTCTTTTCTTCCTGCTTTTTTTTCTGGGTCTGACATCAGGGTTCCTCTGTCTGGATCCAGCTTACCTTTCAATGTGTGGTTCACAATCAGACAGTTAATCAGCGGTTATATTTTTTCCATGCTGTGGTATAATACAAAAATATGTTTGATCTTTGTCTTCAGTTCTGGCAAAAAAAAAAAAAAAAACCCACAAAAAAACCCTTTGGGATTTCCTGAGTGGTGAGTGTCTTTTGTTACTCGTGATGAATCACACCTGAGCTTATGCTAATAAGGTAATTTAGGGTGGGGCCCCTGGCTAGTTTGAGACTGGCACTGGTCCGAAGAAAGACCAAGGGATTAGAGGGTGGGAGCTTTCCATCCCACCCACCAATCTCTGGGACCAGGACGTGAGCCTGGATACTGAGCTCTGTAAACACGCTGGCATAGTGGAGTGTGAGCACTTCTGAACTGGTGAACACTTCAGTGTGCTGGGAGGGTGGCACGGCCGCCCTGAGCGGGCATGGAAACTCCACACCCTGCTTCCCTCCATACCTTGCCCTACGCACCTCATCCATTTGGCTGTTCCTGAATTGTATTCTTTATAGTAACCCAGTAAGCACAAATAAAGTGTTTTCCTGAGTTCTGTGAGTCATTCTGAAACCGGAGGTCAACGGAGTCCGGGGCCCATGCTGCCTGCGCCACTCAGCCAATACACCGACACAGGAGCTGGGTCATAGAATAAGCTTTTACTGTCAGAGCACCGGTGGTCTGAGAAGGCAACGGGTTAACACCTCCCCAAACTGCCTTCACATTCTCAGACCAGCCTGGGATATTTAAGGGAAAATCTGGGCGTTCCTCCGAAGGCTACTGTGATGGTTAGGGCCCTGGGCATCTGCATGGAGCCTTCCCTCAGGCGATGTGGCTCTCCAACGTGGTCATCAACCCAGGAGCAGTGATGACAGACAGTAACCAGGGCAGAATGCTAGGCCAATGAGATTGTGATCAGTAAG
This sequence comes from Aselliscus stoliczkanus, assembly GCA_033961575.1. NCBI lineage: Eukaryota > Metazoa > Chordata > Mammalia > Chiroptera > Hipposideridae > Aselliscus > Aselliscus stoliczkanus. The sequence continues at coordinate 136,608,560 of CM066729.1, forward strand.
CATGGGGGTATTAAAGTTTCAGGGTAATTTTCTAAAATAGGAACTGGGACAGGGGACATTTTGAGCTCAAGCTGCAGGGGGATAATCTATTACTAATGAAAGGTGAGGCTGGGGATGTGGCGAGGCCTCTACTACAGGAGTCCCAACAGCCCTGCTTCAATTCTAGCCAATTCTCAAACCCCAGGAGAGAGTTGTAGAAAACCCTAATTTGTCGTCGTTGGTCAGAAGTATGGGTGGAATGGAATCTGCCTCACGTGGGATAAGTCTTGTGGGACTGAGCCCTTTAATTTGTGGGATCTGATGCTAATTCCAGTAGCTAGTGTCATTATTGAATGGAAGTGTTGGACACCCACTTGGTGCCTGAAGAATAGGAAAATTGGCTGGAAAATTTGTTGGGAAACTCCCCACACTTGCATTTCAGATTTCTGGATTTTCAAATTATTTCTGTGTTAAGTGACACATTTTATATGAAGTAGAAGTTCCTTAAAACGTTCCCAGTTCACTTTGTAGACTTTCTATATTTTTAGTGGTGCTATAATAACAAAATGCATGATATTCTTTAACTATGTATATTATAAACTGGACTTAAGCACAGTTATTTTAATAATCTTCTGTTGTTGTATGTATTCCTCCTTCCCCAAATGCTTTTCCTGGTTGATGTTTTTAGCACTTGTATCTTGTATTGGCTTGCATTGAGCAGGCAGCTAGGTCACTTACAGTTGAGTTTGTCGACATTGAGTCTGGCTATTGTTGGTGGATGAACAGAAACTTTTTAAAAGTTTTTTTAAACAGGACACTTGTCTGTTGGCCAGAACGAAAGCATTGTGATAAGAATGCCCATACTATAGAGTTAGAAAAGTCTAGTCGCATTTAATGCATAACCCATCAGTGGATAATAATGTAATCCAGTTTTCTTGTCTTTTAGTATGTAATTTAGTATGTAAATGTATATGATTTGAGTTGGAATCTCAACCAGTCTTTTTTAGTATCACCTATCCTTCTCGTAGAAGTTATCTGCACTTGCCTAACTCTTCTTTGCTTATGTAGCCCGCAGCCATTTTTCCTTCCTAGTATCTATAGAGGTTACTACTGTGCTGGTTGTTCTCTTACTACTCAACATCAGAGCATTCTGAGGCCCCAGAGGGTCTGCTTTTAATGGCTGTATGTGTTCTCCTCTCAACAAGGTGGTCAGCTCTAACATTATCTTGAATTTTTATTATAACCATCCCATAGCTTCCTCAAAATAAATACGTACTTGATGTTTTTATCACATGAATAATTACATATGCATCTTACAATCTGCTTGTTGTCTTCTAAGATATTAATGATGTCAAGCGGCTGAAACCTGGCTACCTAGAAGCTACTGTGGACTGGTTTAGACGATACAAGGTTCCTGATGGAAAACCAGAGAACCAGTTTGCTTTCAATGCAGAATTTAAAAATAAGGTAATGTATCATTCAGAGCTGTAGCTTTAGGTCTGTTTCTATTGAGTCTTACATTTTAACCTGTTATTACCATTTAAAGACTATATGATTATAAAAAAATGTCCAAAGATATGACAGTCTTGATATTGACTCATTCATTTAAATATATTCTGTTTTTGACACAAGGAAATGATTCACAAGAGACAGTTATCAGGCTTTGGGAAAATGTTGATACTAAGAATACTTTTCTATCATTATAATGCATCTCTCTTCAAATTATAGGACTTTGCAATTGATATTATTAAAAGCACTCATAACCATTGGAGAGCATTAGTGACGAAGAAAACTGATGGAAAAGGAATCAGTTGGTAAGCGTTGACTGTTCTCCGCATGTTTAACACATAAAGCAGACCAGCTTGCTCCAAAGATTTTAGTAGCCATAACACACTACCGTTACTTTCACTTAGAAAAGAGATGACCGGTTTCGTCAGCGAGTGCTCAAGTGAGTGGGAAGGTAGATATATAAACAGCTGAAAAGTAACCCTAAGATACTCACTGAACAAGTACCAACTAAAATTACCTGAGGGACAGTGAGATCAGAGCTTTGTGAGGGTAATTGGGCAAGGCTGCCTAGCATCAGTGTGCTCAGAATGTAATGGGTAAAATAAGTGCAAGGGTTGGTATTCTCTGATGAAAATATATAAGGTACATTGCAACTAAACCAGTATCTACAGTGCACACAGAATTTACTGCCACTAATAATAATAGCTAATATTAATAGAGCAGTGAATGTTTGCCAAGCATGCAACAGAGATATAGGGAGAGTAAACTTAACCAAAGTCATCTCACAAGAAGTGTTTCAGAGTTAGGACTCATATCCATGGTCAGGACAATATACTTCCTCTTAGATATTTAAAGATTTATAAGAGAATGTCCACTATCAGCACTTAACTAATGATGTTCTGGAAATAGTAGTCAATGAAGTAAATAGGAGAAATGATATGTTTTGATGCAGGAATATTAGAAAAGGTGGAGCAAGTTGTGGCAGATAATATGATTGTGTACTTAGAAAACCCTAGAAAAAATAAAGAATTCAGCAAGGTCACCAGTTACAAAATGAGTATATATGTACAGCTGATCCTTGAACAACATGGGTTTGAACTGTATGGGTCCACTTACATGCAAATTTTTTTCAATAAATAAATATAGTACTATAAATGTATTTTCCTTATGATTTTCTTAACTTTTTTTTTCTCTAGTTTTATTCTAAGAATACAGTGTATAATACATATAACATACAAAATATGTGTTAATCGACTTTATGTTATCAGTAATGTTTCTGGTCAACAGTAGGCTATTAAGTTTTTGGGGAGTCAAAGTTATATGCAGATTTTTAACTGCGTGGGAGTCCTGCACCCCTAAGTCCCACATTATTCAAGGATCAACTGTATAAGTGAGATCGTATGGTATTTATCTTTTTCTGTCTGACTTACTTAACATAATGCCCTCAGGGTCCATCCCTATTGTCGTAAATGGCAAGATTTAATTCTTTTTTTATGGCCGAATAATATTGCATTATATATATACCAAATTTTCTTTATCCATTCATTCATCGATGGATATTTAGGTTGTTTCATGTCTTGGTTATTATAAATAGTGCTACAATAAATATTGGGTACATATATGTTTCTGAATTAGCGTTTTCGTTTTTCTCGGATAAATACCCAGAAAAGGAATTCTGGATCATATGGTAGTTGGTTCTATTTTCAGTTTCTTGAGAAATCTCCATACTGTTGTCCATAGTGGTTGTGCATTTCTTAGCAAGAATGCATAAGGGTTCCCTTTTCCCCACATCCTCACTAACACTTGTTATCTCTTGTCTTTTTGATAATAGTCATTCTAACTGTGAAATAATAACCTTATTGTGGTTATGATTTCCATTTCCCTGATGTCTAGTGATCCTGAACATCTTTTTATGTACCTGTTGTCCATTTGCATATCTTTGGGAAAATGTCTATTCAGGTCCTTTGCCTGTTTTTTAGTTAGTTTGTTGTTGATTATTTTTTTCGTTATTCAGTGAATGAGTTCTTTATATTTTGGATATTAACCCCTTATCAGCTTATAATCTGTAAATATTTTCTCTCATTCAGTAGGTCGCCTTTTCATTTTGCTGATGGCTCCCTTTGCTGTGCAGATGCTTTTTAGTTTGATGTAGTCCCGCTTGTTTATTTTTGGTTTTGTTGCCTTTGCTTTTGGTGTCAAATCCAAAAATTTATCACGAAGACTGATGTCAAGGAGCTTACTGTCTGTTTTCTTCTAGGAGTTTTATGGTTTCAGGTCTGACATTCAAGTCTTCGATCTATTTTGAGTTGATTTTATGTAAGGTGTAAGATAGTGTAGTTTCGTTCTTTTGCATGTGGCTGTCCAGTTTTCCCAACACCATTTATCGAAGAGACTGTCCTTTCCCCATTGTATATTCTTGGCTCCTTTGTCATAAATTAATTGACCATATATGCATGGGTTTGTTTTGGGCTTTTTATTCAGTTCTATTGATCGATGTCTGTTTTTATGCCATTACCAAACTGTTCTGATTGCTGTAACTTTATAAAATAGTTTGAAATTGGAAAGTATGACTCCTCCAGCTTTGTTCATCTTTCTTAAGATTGCTTTGGATATTTGGGGCCTTTCGCAGTTCCATACACATTTTAGAATTATTTGTTCTATTTTGGTGAAAAATGTCATTGAAATTTTGAGAGGGATTTTATTAGTCTGTAGATTGCTTTGGGTAGTATGGATATTTTAACAATATTAATTCTTCCAATTTCATGAGCATGGAATATATGTCCATTTATTTTAGTGGATGTTATTATATTATTTTATAATGTATATTTATATCTATATGATATATGTATTATTTAGAAGATATAATTTCTTCAGTTTTTTTCATTAATGTCTTAACAGTTTTCACTCTACAAATCTTTACCTCCTTGGTTAAATATATGCTTGGGTATTTTATTCTTTTTGATGCAGTTGTAAATGGGATTATTTTCTTAATTTCTCTGAGTCTTATATTAATGTACAGAAATGCAACATATTTTTGTATATTGATTTTGTATCCTGCAACTTGAGTAAACTTGAGATTCAAGTAAACCAAACTTGACTCTCATCTAGCCTACCACCTTAAACTTGTTTTTTAACTCTTCAGGGAGACATTTTGTGACTCATGACTACTTTTGTTTTATTTAATAGCATGAATACCACAGTGTCTGAGAGCCCCTTCAAGTGTGACCCTGATGCGGCCAAAGCCATTGTGGATGCCGTACGTAAAAGTTTTCTTGAAAAAGAACATACCTGGTGGCTAAAATATATGGTGCTAAATGGGAGGGGAGGTATTTCTTTCAACAAATGTTGAGTACCGCCTGTATGCATATCACTGTGTGAGGTCTTGAAATTACAAACCATGAACACACGTAAGTAGGCACCTGACTGAGCGTAAAAGCTGAAGAGGGTCCTGGTCAACTCTAAACTGGGCAGATAGTACAGGAGAGAATTTGTAACAATCAGAATGATTCCAGAGTGTACTGACTAACCCAAGTGCCTATGTACCTATCATAAGCCACTTTTCACAAAAGAACCAACGATAACTTACTTGACTTGGTTATAGCAAGGACTGAGAGTTATCAAATTTCAGGTACCGTTTCAGGGGTGGTTCAGAATCCTAGAAAAGACTTTCATGTGAGGTAGTAAACCATTTATTAAGAAATGATTTTGTTTTTGTACTATTTTTAAGTATTTGATTTGAATTAACCAAAACACTGAGCTAGATCTTAATTCTCATTTACAATATTAAGTAAGGAAAGAACAAAAAAAAATGAAGCCTGACTTTTTACTCCTTTGTAATTGGGGTAGTACAAGGAAAAATAACAATTTAACAATGAAGCCAGTACATTTAGATTTATCTTTATATATGAATCCCAACAAAGTTGAAATGAATAAAAAAAATTGGAAAGGAAACACCGTTGGTTAACTATCATAGCTTTTCAATGAGAACACTGCCTACATCATATCGTATGTGTGCATATAAAATCATTATATATGCATATATTAGTTTTTATTTTTTATTTCAAAAAGCATTTTATTTATTCTTCTGTGTGTCAATAAAAGCCAAGAGGCTTGAATTCATTAGCATTTCTTAGCAGTAGAGCAAACCTTGTTCCCATAAATTATAAATTATTTTTAGAACCTAAAAATTGTAATACTTGTCTCCTGTTCAGTTTCATTTTAATTTTTGTGTCAATATACTTTTTTAGCTTTTTTTCCCTGGGATTAGACTAATACATTTTGCTATTTTATTTTAGTTACCACCGCCATGTGAATCTGCTTGCATAGTACCAACAGATGGTAAGATCAATACTCTAGTAAAATTACATTAAACATTATGTGTATATGGGGAAATTATGCCTGTATCTATAGAGAAATCTTACATACCATATTCATATACTTTTAGAGTTCCGCAGTATATGTGGGAAGAAAGAGGACTGTACATACTACTCCCTGTCCACACCCTATCACAGCAGTTTCCAAACAATGACCCACTGTTCTCTGGGTTCCAAGTAGATGCCTTATGGACACTGGAGCAGGCTGGGCTCTGGGTTCCTATGTGACCACAGGCTGCTTCACCCAGAAAACAGTTTTCTCCCCTTTAGATTTAAAATTCTCTGTAAGGTTCTTCTAGTGAGAATCACATGTCCATATGATTAAGGAAGCCCAAAAGAAAACAATGATAAATTACCTGTTTTTGCTGTAATGAAACTTTGCATGTATGAAAGTTTGTTTTAAGGTAATATATAGTAGGATACATTAAAGCAAGTATATTATTTGTTATATGTTGGGTGTATTTCAATTGTTAACAAGTATCCTAATTTGTTTTTCTTTTTTTCTGAATATAGTGGACAAGTGGTTTCATCACCAGAAAAACTAAGGAAATTTCTCTGGAATACAAGCTGATATTGCTGCATCCTATTCATCTGGACGTAGTAGATGCAAAAGTAGTGGCTTTTCAGAGCTTTAAATTTATAGAACTTACATAACAAAGCAAATTCTGCTGTGAACAATCTAATATATTCAATGTGTTATCCATCTGAAAGCATTTTTCCATATTTCAACTAAAATAATTTTCAGTACATGCTTAAATATCAGAGCAGTTGTTGTAATTTGGAAGTCATTTGTGAATAAATATGCAAGATAAGTACATATTAGATGTATATGTTTACCAGGTGTTAGGAAATAAAATTATTTTGCTGAAACTTGGCTTGTGATAGCTTCATTTTAATCTGGAGCCAGACGTTATCACACAGGCATGAGCGCTATTTGGTATTTGTTTTCTTTCAATGATATTACAATTCAATTGTATAATTATTAGACTAAAACTTGATTTACTTTTAGTAATGTGGGAATGAAATTCCTTATTTTACAGTAGTCTTGATACTATGCTCTTACTTAATTCCTAGCATCCCACTGTAAAACAAAAGCTTTTTAATTTATATCATATTAGCAGAAAGCATACCCCTGCTCACCTTTTGAAATGATACAGCTACTTTTTTTACATTTCTAAGCACTTAATTGGGCCCTTAAGTCATTTACATTATATTCTGAATTATCAGCCAGAATAACTTTGTGATTAAGTTCATGGGCTTTGGACCTCTCCTCACCTGAATTTTTAATCCTAGCACATCCACTTATTAGCTGTGTAATCTTCAGTTCTCAACTTCAGTTCCCTCATTTGTAAAAGAGAGGTTACTCATGTAATGTATTAAGCATTCAGATTATTTTTAGTTGAAATTTTAGCTGAGATCATTGTTAATTCACATGCAGTTAGTTGTAAGACATTAATACAGAGAGATTCTCTGTATACCTTGTCCAGTTTCCCCCAAAAGTAAGATTTTGTAAAACTATAGTATAATATCACAACCAGGACACTGGCTTTTATACAATCCACCAGTCTTGTTCAGATTTCCCAGTTTTACTTGTAGTCATTTGAATGAAACGTGTATATTGTTCTATACAAGTTCATCACCTCTGTAGGTTCCTGTATCCTGTGAGATACTGATTTCTTCTATGTTTTTCTCTAAAAGTTTTATAGTTTTACATTTAAGTCTATGATCCAATTTGAGTTTATTTTGGTATAAGGTATGAGGTTTAGGGCAAGTTTCTTTTTTTTCCATATAGATGTCCATCACCATTTGTTGAAAGGTTATTCTTCCTCCATTGAATTAGTTTTGTGCTTTTGTTAAATATCAGTTGAGCATATAGGTGTGGGTCTATTTCCGGGTCCTCTGTTCCCCAGATCTGTGTGTCTGTCCCTCTGACAGTACCATACTCTCTTGATTACTGTAGCTGTATGGTAAGCCTTACTCCCAAATAGAGTACTTCCTCCTGCTTTATTATAATTGTTTAACTAGTCAGGGCTTGTTCCTTTCTTTTTAAATTTTAAAATAAATTTTATGATGTCTTTTTCTATGCTTATAATTTTAATGAGATTTTGATAGGCATTACATTAAACCTATAGATCAATTTTAGCCACGTAATGTTTAGTTTCCTAATGTGTTCCTGTTAGTGGTTTTTAGTTTGATTGCATTATGATCAGAAAACACACTTTGTGATTTCAATATCTTCTGTGTTGTTAAGGTTGTTTTGTGGCCCAAGATGTGTTCTGTCTTGGGGAATGTTTCATAGGTGCTTAGAGAAAAGAGGGGCATTTTGGTGGTGCTGGATGGAGTACTCTATATTAGCTAAAGCCTGTTGATTGGTAGTGTTGTTCAGATCTTCTATGTCCTTCCAGATAATCTATTAGTTTTATCTATTGCTGAAATGAAGGTGTTGTAGTCCTCAATTATAACTGGATTCGTCTCTTTCACTTTTTAGCTTCATCAGGTTTTTTCCCCCAGGTGTTTTGAGGTTCTGTTGTTTGGTGTATACCCATTTAGGATTTTTATGTCTCTAGTAATTTTCTTTGCTCTGTCATCTACTTTATCAGAGATTATTATCGCCACTTTTTAAAATTGCTTGCATGGTATACTTTTTCTGTTCTTTGTTTTGTTTTGTTTTTTGTTTTTTTTTGTGAGCAGTGTCACTGGCCCTCATATGTGGGATCCGAACCAGGGCTGCTGGCGTCCCAAGCCAGCTCTTAACCACCGCGCTACTTGGCCGGCCCACTTTTTCTTTTCTTTTACTTTCAACTGACATACGTTGTTGAATTTGAAATTAATTTCTTATAGTGTATAGTTGTTGTATTTTGTATCCACTCTTCCAGTCTTTTTTTTTTTTGAGGGCAGTGTTACTGGCCCTCATATGTGGGACCCGAACCAGGGCCGCTGGCTTCCCAAGCCAGCGCTTAACCACTGCGCCACTCAGCCGACCCAAGTCTCTTTTTTTTTTTTTTTTAAGATTTTATTGGGGAATTGGGGGAGGGGAACAGACAATTGTTGTCCTTTTATTCTTCAGTCTAATTGTGGAGGACGTCGCTTCACTGGCCCATGTTGGTATTGTGATCATTGCACTCTTCCCAGGTGAGGCAGTCGCTTGCTGGCCATTGGACAGTTGCTCACAGCGGCTCTCAGCAGCTCATGAAAGCGCACGCCAGCTGTTGGCCAGCCCCACTGCAGCCTGCGCTGGCGCCAGCGACTCACGGCAGCCCAGCTCCAGGTCGAGCTGTTGTTCACCATGGTAGATGTAGAGGGTGCAGCACCACTGGCCCTCATGTGGGATCCGAACCAGGGCCCTGCTGCTCAGAGTTGGGGTCCCAAGTCAATTCCTTACCAATGTGCCACTCCCACTCGGCCAGAGGAAGAAAGCGTTGGAGTCTTGCACTAGTAATTAAATGCTTCTGCCCAGAAGTGACATACATCCTAGTTCTTATTTCATTGACTAACTCAGGCCTCGTGACCATGCCTAACCATGGAATGAAGACTTATCGTTTACACTTAGTGAAAATGTCGTATACTTAGAAACATTATCTAATATACAAAAGAGTAATTTTTTTTTTTTTTTAATGAGAGAAAAGAACCTAAGTTGCCCAACGTCCCATAGATAGTAAATGGTGGAGACAGGAGCCAGACATCTGACATGGAGACCAGGGGTTTTCCCACTATTTTACATTGTTTCTTGGTCTTCACAATCATTAAGGGCTACTTAATAATCCATCAAACTGATTATTTGTCATATCTCTTTTGCTAAACTTCGTTGTTCCTAATGTTTAACTCTGTTATCTTGGGTATAACTTTTTTTCTTTTGGGATTTTTTAAGGGTAAATTTCCAGGGGTAGATTGCAAGGTGATGAAATATAAACATTTTTATTACTCTTGTTTTCTGCAAGTTTTGGTAGTTTGCAGTGTAGTATATAATTGTATTGTTTCCCCAGGGGCCTGGAAATCATACTGGACTGACTCTATTACCATGGTCAAATTACTTAACCTATTTGAGCATTAGTTTTCCCATCTGTAAAGTGGTGATAACACCATCACCACAGGTTGGAGGGCATGTAGTGAAGGACTCAGCGCAGTGCCAGGGTCATAGTAGGTACTCAGTGAAAGCTAGTTGTTCATAATTGTAATCTCCACAGCACTGAGTGTGACCAGTGTAGTTTTTTCAGGAATCTGAAGCATTGGCCCAGTTATGTAAAGTGTCTGAATGAGAACTCAGATTAGAAATAAAAATTCATTTTCACCATCACTAAGCCCAGGCCTGCATGTGCTGCAGCTGTAATGGCAATTTTGTCCTAATCAGCATATTCATTTGCGCTGCAAGGGCTTAAGTTGTGTGTTTGCACAGAATGTTCTTCACATTTAGAAAAAGCTGGCCCTACTGCTTTCTGGGAGTCTAGGCAGAAGGGAATTTGCTTTTACACTGAGAAGAGTGCTGTGCAGATTGCTTCATGGTGGAAGTATTCATGCTTCAAGTATTTCTTGAAGAGCTCTCAACTTGAGTCAATTGTCACATCGTTCATTGCTTTCTCTGTCGGCCTTTGGGATCCTTCCCTTAGTTATTACAATACCTTTAAATTAACAAAATATTCACCAAGAGTAAGATTAAGCAACGAAAATATAAGGCTACATGGCAATCTGGATTTAAAAGGAAGCCTGAGAACAATTTTGCAACCTCTTTATCAAAATTTTAAATTCATACTTAAGTCAGCAATTCTGCTCTCAGAATTTATTCTCGTTGAATAAAAACAGTCAACCAAGCACACAGGATATGGCAGCTTTGTTTAGTAGAGCAAAACCTGGAAAAATATCTAACTGTCCAATTGAGGAATGGCTAAAATATATTATCTGTGCATGTAGCAGTTAAAGAATTAAGTCACTGCTTGAGCTGGTACGGAAAAGAAGTTCAAATTATTTAAGTGAGACGAGAAAATGGTCCATAGCAGGCAACTATGGCCTGTGGGCCAAATCCAGCTTGCTGCCTGTTTGATAATAAACTTTAATTGGGACACAGCCACACCCATTCACTTATGAATTGCTGTGGCTGCCTTCAAGCTATAATGGAGAATTTAGTAGTTGGGACAGAGACCCTATGATTCACAAAGCTGAAAATATTTACTATTTGACAAAAATGTTTGCCAATCCCCACTCTACCCATGACTCTATTTGTGTTTTTCACAAAGGAAGGGTTGGGGGAAAGAGATACATTAATGGATAGGGTTGTATGGGCATAGACAATTTTTGGAAACAACACCAAATCACAGATAATGATTTTCTGAAGTGGGTAGGAATATGGAGTTACGCATGGAAGAAGTGGGGTCCCGGGTGTTTCCTTCCACGTTATATGCTTCTGTGCTCTGTTTTTTCTAAAAGCATGTTTAACTTGTTTAAAAATTTTTAAAGAAAATCAAGTAAAGTAGGAGAAGAACACCAAAGAACAGTGTTTAACACGGTTAGTGGCAGAGGGCTCCCAGCTCAAGGTAGCCTCTCTCCCAGTGGTCCCTGAACCACTAGCACTGAGCCACCTAAGAGATCTGTAAAAAAAAAAAAAAAAAGGTATATGTGTTTGTGTGTGCGACCTGGATTGGAACTGGGAGGGGCCAGGCCCTGGAATCTAATTTTTAACCAGTTCCCCCAGGTGATTCTAACAATGATGTTTGAAACCACTGCCCTAGTCATAAATCTCAGAGATGAGCAAAAGGTTTCTCGCAGGGGGGAGGGGAGGGCTGTAATGTAATCAGCATGAGATAATCCAGCAAACCACAGCCACAACAATAATAGTTCCCATTGGTGAGCACTTCCTAAGTGTCAGGGCCTGTGCTACAGGCTTTATGCACTCATCCGGTTTAATTCTGCAACACTGCGCCAGAGAGGCTCAGTGACTTACTTGCCTGAGGTCTCTTTGAGTGCCTGGTCACCGGGCGCGGTGTGAGAGACTGGGAATGCATAAGAAAAAGATATCATCACGGCCCCACTGCCCTCCCTGCAGTGGCAGGTAAGTCTCTTCCACCTGGCAAGACATATAATGCTGGTTGCACTTTGACAGGTGTTCTCAAGAGGCTAACCAGCTGGGGCACCTTCAACACACAACTTGCAAAACGAGAAGCTCTACCTGGGTCCCCCAGAAGGCCTCTCCCAGCTCTGATGTCCATGCCCCCATGTTACAGCAGCCCTGCCTCTGGCTCTCTGCGTTGTGTGGGTGTCCCACTGTGACCTGCATGCTGCTCCTGAGGCCGTCCTCCTCTGGTGTCCTCCTGGCCTTCCCTGTGGAGGCAGATGGAGTCACTGTCCTGCATTCCTGTTTAATGTCCATTTCCGGGGCACCACTGTCTCTCCTCCCAGCTCATTAAAATCCGTCTTGTTTATACCTTGTCACTCAGCATAGCAGAGTCCATGGTAGGAGTTCAGTAAATACCTTCTGATTTCTTCTCGAATGGCTTTTCAAAGCATCAGAAGCATAACCATGGTGTGCTCCTCAAGGTCACAGAGCCAGCACCTGGTGACCGCCTGCCTGCTTCCATAAAGAAGAGGTTCTGAGTGTGCCCCAGCATGGAGTGATGTGTGCCTTTCCACACAAAGGATCCAGCACCCCAGCCTGTGCCAAGGGGTATGAAAGCCACAGGGGAGATATCATGCAAAGCCCTGGGGCTTCGATTTTACTAGCGAGTAAATCATCACAAGGTTATTTACAGGTTAAAAAACACAGGCAGGTTAACGATTTTGAATGCCAGTTCTCCATGAATTTTAGAGTCACATGCTATTCCAGGGCGATTTGCTATTTGTGGCTTCTGTCTTAGGGCTATGTCACCAGGTCCCTGGAATCAAAGTAGATTCTCTTCTGGTTTTGAAGTAAATTCAAAGGCAGAGTGTGCAGGAAACAGCTCTGCTGGGAGTCGTGAGACCAGAGTTCTTGTTGCAGCTCTGTGTGACATCAGCAGATCTTTTCACTTTTCTGGGCTTCAGTTTCCTCATTTTGTATAATAAGGTAGTGGGCGCCTACTGTGAGCATAGATTTTAATATGAAAGATGTCATGTGTCTATGATTCTGATATAGTCCAGGTGAGCAGGGATGAAGTAGGAAAAAAATCATCTCTGTAACCGAAGGGGATAAGGTGCATGATTGGGGAATAATATTAAGGTTCAATCCACATTTGCACGATTCTGAACTTGAACTTGCAGACCACAAAGAATGGTCATGACAGTTTGCTCTGTCAGGATATGTTCATGACTTCTCTTGAAGGATGCAGCATGGCAATATGGAACCTGAGGTGCAATCTCATTAAGATGGTGCGCTGTGGTCGGCTTTGGCTGTGGTCGGCTTTGGCTTTCCCTCCCCACTTCCTGCCAGGATGATAATTTGCGGTGACAGAAAATTAAAGGTTATGATTGGAAGTCACAAGAATGAGCCCTCAGGGTTGAGGAGGGTCCTTTTGGGGACCCAGTCTATACTCGGACTTTATCCTCACTTGCAAGCTGTATAGTCTTTTAGGAACAGGGAAGGAATTTACTGGAAGGATTTGAGTGGGGAAAGAGTAACCGGAAGAACTGACTCCCTTCTTTATGAACAAATTCCCTTTCCTAAGGAACAACAGGGAAACCGAAGGTTATGGGGCTTACCAAAAGAGAGATGGCTGTTTCTCTTTTACTTCAAAGCGTCACATGAGTGCTATGTGCTGAGCACTGAAGTCCTAGGGATTCAGCCAGGAAGAAGATGGTGACCTTTTTCTCTTACAAGTGATTTTCTGTATTTGTATGCAAGCAATACATCCAAATCATAGATTTCAAAAACTAATAGATAATGGTTTTTTTTCTTTTCTGTTGGGGGGTTGGTAATGGTGGTACAGTAGTTAGAAAGAGAGGATTCGATAAATAGTACTTACGTATTTTAGAAAAATTGAAAACAGAAAAAATCAAATCAATAAATATAGTGATGATTTAATGTGCTTCTCAACATATATATATATATATATATATATTTTTTTTTTTTTTTTTTTTTTGAGGGCAGTATCACTTGCCCTCATATGTGGGACCTGAACCGGGGCCGCTGGCTTCCCAAGTTAGCGCTTAACCACCGTGCCACTCGGCCAGCCTGACAGGTATATTTATATACAGTCACACATATGAAAGTCAGACAATTAAGTTCGCAAACTTTCCACCACGTAAGCACATGATGGAAAGTTCACGAACTTAATGGTCAGATATATATATATATATATATATATATATATACACACACACACAAATACATATACACACATACATATGTATATAATGATAGTCGATCCTCATTATTTGCAGGTTCCAAATTTATAAATTTACCTACTCTCTAAAATTTATTTGTAACCCCAAACTTAATATCTGTAGTGTTTTCATGGTCATTTATAGACATGCACAGAGTGGCGAGAAATTTGGGTCACCTGATGTGTACATTCCCAGCTTAGGTCAACCAACTGGACGTTCTGTTCTGCCTTCTTGTTTCAGTGCTCATATTGTAAACAAGTGTCCTTTTGTGGTCTATTTAGTGCCATGTTTTTTGTAGTTGTGTGCTTTTTGTTGGTGATTTCACTGTTTTAAATAGCCCCCAAGTGTAGTGTAGTGCCTTCCCCCTTGACAGTCCTCACCCCCTGAACTCAGATTCTGTGTGTGTGTGTGTGGGGGGGGAGACTGAAATAGTTTTATTTGTAACTAAATTTTTAACTTCAAAAACATTTTTTAGGTTTTCAGAAAAAGTGCAAAATAGGACTGAAAGTTCCCATATACCCTATACCCTGTTTTTTTATTAACACTTTACATTTGTTACAATTAATGAATCAACATGGACACATTATTATTAACTAAGGCCTACACTTCATTTAGATTGCCTTAGTTTTTATATAATATATCTTTCTGTTTCAGGGTCCCACTCAGGATTCCATATTACGTTTAGCTGTCATGTCTCCTTAGGTTCCTCTTGGCTGTGACAATTTCTCAGACTTTCCTTGTTTTTGATGACCTTGATTAAGTATTGAGGAGTACTGGTCAGGTATTTTATAGAATGTCCCTCAGTTGGGATTTGCCTGATGTTTTTCTCATGATTGGACTGGGGTAATGCATTAGGGGGAGGAAGAACAGAGATAAAGTGCTATTCTCTTCACATCATATGCAGGGCACACACTATCAACATGATGTATTACTGCTGATGTTAAGCTTGATCGCCTGGCTGAGGGTTCTAGGTACTGTCACCACAGCATCTTTGCCATAGACATTTTAGCTGTATAACTAATGGGCCATGAGACATTTTGCTATAAAAAGTATAAATGGTTGGGCCAGCTGAGTGGCACACTGGTTAAGCGCTGGTTTTGGGATGCCAGCGGCCCCGGTTCGGATCCCACATGAGGGCCAGTGACACTGCCCTCTACAGCTAACAACAGCTCCACCTGGAGCTGGGCTGTGTGAGCCCCGGTGATGGTGTGGGCTGCAGCCCCTGCTGCAGTGGGCTGCCATAGGCTACAGTGAGTGGCCCGCAGCCAGCGTGAGCGGCTGGCAGCCAAGCATGAGCTGCCAATAGCCGCGATGAGCGACATCCAGAGGCCAGCGACCGATCTGCCTCATCCGGGAAGAGCGCAATGACGATACCAACATGGGCCAGTGAAGCAACGTCCTCCACAACTAGACAGAAGAACAAGAAGACGGCAACTTGTCTGTTCCCCTTTCCCGATTCCCCAACGCTGTTCCCCTCCACCAATTCCCCAATAAAAAAATCTTTAAAAAAAAAAAAAAAGTATAAATGGTTGACAGCTTGGTTTTTTGTTTGGTGTCAGTTCTCCATGGATGAATCAACAGCCTTCAGCTGACTTAACATATTTTTGTTGTCAGTTTGGCTTCTTCATTTCTCTGTTGACAGACTGCTCACAGTTACTCCCATTTTCATATTACACGTAAATCTTAGCCAGTCCTCATAATGGTCTATACTGTGACAAGTAGACCTGGTGATGGTGATGGTCTTAAAATAGTTAGCAATTCTTCCAGATGATGATGATTTGCTCCAAGACTTGGTGTCTCATTTTGAAAAGCACTACATTGGGAGGAGAAAAAGAGGCCAAGGGGCTCTTTGAGGGCACAGTGTTGAGCCCATATTTCCCATAAAATAAGACAAACTCCTTAGGTACAATCCACAGAATAAAATCAGTTATTTGTGCAGTATTGCCATGAATCTACACACATTTTAAATATTTTGTATTTTACAAAATTTTGTATTTTACAATAAAGTCTTTTTAATTTGGCTATGTCCTTTTAAATGCCCCTTTTATTTTCTGTTATTTTAATTTTTTTAAGGCAAACTTGCCTTATGGCCAATTAGCTATGCAGTGAAAATGTTTGTGGCAAAAATACTTGCAACAAAAATGTCTATGACAGATGCTCATAGCAAAGATATCGGACACGCTGGCAAAATATTATTTCTGGGTGCATCTGTGATTGGTGTTTCTAGAAGAGATCAGCGTTTTACACAGTAGACTGAGTAAAGTGATATGCCTTCACCAGTGTGGATGGGTATCATCCAATCCGCTGAGGCCCAAATGGAATAAAAACACAAAGGAAGGGCAAATTTTCTCTCTCTCTCTCTCTCTCTCTCCCTCCCTCCCTCTCCCTCTCCCTCTCCCTCGCCCTCTCCCTCTCCCGCCCCCTCCCCCTCCCCCTCCCTCTCCCTCTCCCTCTCTCTCTCTCTCTCTCTCTCTCTCTCTCCCACCTTTCCTGCCCTTCGACATCAGACTTTCTGGTTCTCAGGCCTTCGGACTCCAGGACTTAACATCATTGGCCCATCAGTTCTCAGGCCTTCGGACTTGGGCTGAATTATATTAACTTTCCTGGGTCCCCAGCTTGCAGAGAGAAGATCCTGGGACCTCTTGGCCTCCACAACAACATGAGTCAATTTCTATAATAAACCTCTTCTTATACATGTCTCTCTCTATCTTACTTTTTTTGTAAGTTTTTGAAACTTATTTTGTTTCTCTGAAGAACCCTAACACAGATACTTTTCAGTCTCCATTTTAGTTTCTGAATGCCTGTCTAGCTAATGTTGAGCATATGTAGGGGAATAAGAATAGAGTGGAGTTCGGGGGAGAGGTGTTGTCACTTTGTAAGGGGTGAAAAGGATAACTATTGCATTGTTTTGTAGACCTGAAAATAATAACAATAATAATAATAATAATAAATTTTGAATAATAAAAAAAAGAAACAAAAAGAATAGAGTGGAGAGAAGAATTACATAAAACTCCTCTGCTCAAACCCCTCATGGCCCTCCAGGCCACTCGCAATAAAAGCAAAAGTCCTCCCAGTGGTCTACAAGACGCTATAAAGATTTGCAACCTATTGGGAGACAATTTCCCCATGAATCTCTTGCATTTCTGCACTTCTTGGAACAGAGGTACTGGCTGCCTTTGTTTGAACTATCTTTTCAAGGATGTTTATATAACGAACAGCCTTGGAAGACAGAGTCTCTGCCTGGGGCAGGGGACAGGTTTGTTTCCTGTCCAGTGTAATAATGTGGCCCTATGGGTCAAAGATCAGGCAGGTTTGCTTACAGTCCTTTAGGGAGGATTTGGGTTCCCTAAGCTCTGGGTTCCTCAGTGGTGATGCAAATCCCTTATCAGGTAGCAGACACCTAGGCTGCTCTGTGTCACCCCCAAAGACCTGGGGGTTGGGGGGTAACTGGAAAAGATACAAACATGAAGCTCTGGCTACTTGCTATGCGTCAGGTAATAAAATCCTTTGTCTCTGCCCCAGCAGTCTCACTTTGTCTGTGCCCCAGTGTCCACAGAAATGGTTACCTTTTGTTAGACTAAATGGTTACCTTGCAGGTGAGGTAAAGTCTCAGCACCTTCCCAGTTGTTAATCGCCTACCCCATACCTCTCTTGCCTCACCTGCTATTCCTTCCCTTGTCATCCTGCCTGTTCCTGGAACCTGCAACGACACTCCTGCCTCAGGGCCTCTGCACATGCTCTGCTGTCAGCTTGGAAGATTTTACCCCCAGATGTCCTTCAGATCCTGTCCAAATGACATCTCAATGCAGTCTTCCCTAACTACTCTATTTAAGATAGGCTTGCCAGGCCTGCCAAGTGGCATGGTGGTTAAGCACTGGCTTGGGAAGCCAATGGCCCTGGTTCGGGTCCCAAATATGAGGGCCAGTGACACTGCCTTCAAAAAATAAAAAATAAATAAAATAAAATAGCCTTGCCACCAGTAAACAGGTGGACTTTTGCCAACCTGACTGGTAAAAATGGTATCTCAGTGAGTTTGAAATTTATCTTTTATTATTTCCTGTATCTTATAATGTCTACTATATTTCTATTATTATTGTGCTGAAGAGCCAATTATATTTCCTTTCTGTGAATTGTCTGGTCCTATCCTTTGCCTATTTTTTCTAACATAGTTGGTCTTTATCATATTAATTTTTCACTTGCCTTGGATGTGATTACGCATAATTTTTCTCAACTCATTATCTGTCTTTTGAGTTTATGGTGTCATCATTGTTGTTGTTTTAATGTAAAAGTTTTCTATTATTCTGTAGTTGAATTTATCAATCTTTTACGGCTTCTGGGTTTTCAATCAAAACCAGAAAGCTCTTCTCCATTCCAAGATGATAAGAAATTCGTCCATGCTTTCTTCTATTTTTCTAGTACTTTTATGGTGCCATTTCAAAATACACAAACCTCTGAATCACTTGGAACTTACTTGGTGTAGCGTGTGACTCACAAATTCAACTTATAGGTCTTTTTGACTACTCAATTGTCACCACCCTTTTATTACTCATTTATTTTTAAGCACATAATCAACACATTTATTGAAAACATACTCTGGAAAAATTGCTAACATGCACAACAATGCCTCTTTCACCCATCTTAGAGGTGGGTACACTGTGGCCTGGAGTATTGGTCAACTTGCCCAAGGCTGGCCAGCTGGTATGCAGTTTGCAGATCTCCTGAGAAACTGTCTGTGTGCCCCCTCCTTCCTCTCAAGCCCCCCCACCCCCAGCCATACTTGTGGTTTGGGGCATCCCGTATACCTCCTGAAGCCAGACTTTCATCAGGACCAGAAATCCAATGTGTTGGCTTGCACTGGGGGAGCCCTGTGCCTTCAGGATGTACACATTGGGGTTCCAAGCCCTGTGGATACAGTTCTCCTGGTTTATCCAAAGCTGGTGAAAAGCCTCAGAACATGGCCTGATCCCTTTCTGTGTCTGGGCAGGATTCAAACTCAGTGCAGAAGACTCACTGGATGAAAGGAGGTGAGAAGGTGGTGAGGTTGTCCATCCAGCCCTCTCCAGTATTGCTGGAGTTGCCAGGTGCCACTTTAATTTTATTTCAGCATTTGGGTCTATTTCTGTACTTCTTACATTGATTTTTTTTTTTTGGCTTTTTGTGCTCCACTACCAAACTGTTTTTAATTATTGAGGATCTATAATATGTTTTAATTTTTGATATTGCTAGTTCTTCCCTTCTTGTTTTCAGAGCGTTTCCTGACTAGTGTTTTTATTTTGCCATTTGAATTTTAGGAACAAATAGGGTAGTTTAAAACACACACACAGACTTTATTAATCCTATTAGTACTTTCATAGAAATTATGTTAAATTTCAATTTTACTTAAAGAGAATTGAGATCTTTGTGAAATTGTGTCTTCCTATCCAAAAATATCATTCATCTTGCCATGTGACTCAGTTTCCTTATTTATCAAACGGGAGGAATAATATCAATCTCATAGAATTAAATGAGAAAATGCCTGTGAGGGACAAAATATTGATACTAGGGGCCAACGTATTGCTTTGCCACTTCTTAGCCTATGAACTTGGGTTTGCACTATTCTGAACTGTGGTTCTCTCATTTGTAAACTGGGGATAATAACAGTATCTGCTTCATAGGACTGTAATGAGGGTTAAATGAGACGAGGCATAGCAAGTACTCAGTGCACTGCCTGGAACGTAAGTTCTCCAAGAATATCAGGTGTTCTTCTAAACGGCAGGTTATCACAGGGTAATGTGACTTAAAGCAAAAGCTTGCAGGGATCCACCTTAGGACCAGTGTTCTCAGGCCAACTCTTCTTCCCGAGAACCTACCTAACCGTGGGTCGCCACTTCCGACGTCGCCCGTGCTCCCGGGAAAGCAGTCGCATTTGAAGCAGGGATCCGAGCGCCTAGTGTCACTGCGAGACACCAGGGTGGTACCCGCGCTGCATAGCCGCGGCGCTGCCACGTCTCGCGCGCCTCCGGACGGGAGGAGGCGTGGCCAATTCGGGCCCGCCCCCGAGCGCTCTCCGTCACGCCAGAGGCCCGCCCCTCCGAGGCCCACGTCGCTGGTAGGGCGCTCCCGGTTAGCGCCGTGACGCAAGGCAGGGGCGGGGGCATGCACGAGCCCGGAAGTCCCGGGGGAGAGGTGTTACGTATATCCGGCGAGTAGCTGGCGGTCCCAGTGGCTGCTGGGCGCCGTGCTGTGAGGGAGGGTCGAAGCCGCCCGCCGCCGCTGGAGGAGTCCCTTGGGCTGTGAGTCGGGCGGCCGAGGCGAGGGAGGGAGCCGGGGCCGGAGGGGCTGGGGCAGACGGCGGGAGGGTCGGGGTGGAGGCCGGTGCAGGCGGGGTTGGGGGGGAAGTGACACGCAGGCGTTTCTGTGGGCCCGCGGGGATGGTTCTGGGCGGGGATGCCCGGTCCCCTGCCGGTTTCTGGGGTATCGGGTCCATCTGCGTTCTGCTCGGGGGTCTTGCAGCTGCCGGGCAGGGTAACAGCGTTCTTGTCTGATTCTGTGCGCTCGGGGTTACGAAGCGGCCTCACAGCCGTCCGTGAGGCAGGTGGGAGACCGTGGTGACTGTCCGTGTTTTACAGACTCGGGGACTAAGCCCCGCCGAGGCGCAGCGAATTGGCCCAGGCCCCACAAATAGCAAGTGTGAGCGTTCGAACCAGTTCTCCTGGCTCCTAGTGCAGGGCCACCCCCCCCACTTCAGGTAGCGTCTGATGCCCTCGGTCGGATCCTGTATTTTTTCCTTCCACCTTCCGCTTCCCGCCCCCCTTCAGTGCATGGACAATATTCTCCGTGTTCTTTTGGGATAGATTAATGTTCGCTTCACGATTCTAGCCAAGAGGTCACGAGCACACGTGTGAGCGTCGGCGCTGAATTGTCTCTCCCTTGCTCTGGTCTTTTCTCCTTTACGTCGATCCATCTGCTTAGGTTGTGCCGGGGGCCGGGGGGTGGGGGGTGCGTGGAGCTTTGCAGCGGGACCAGCCTCGGACACATACCCTGCAGCTAAGCAGGTTTCCTAGCTGCAAGCCAGCTGGCTGCCTGCTGCCCCAGATCTGTCTGAAATGGTGTCTCAAAGTTGTTCTGAGTACGTAAAAGAAGTCATGAGTATGTATAAGAAGTGATGCATAGATACTTTACTGAGCAGTGATCAGCCTAGTCCTTTCCTTTTTTTGTTGTTTGATCGGTCTGTCCTGACATTTGCAATTTTTTGTTTGGGGTCCGTTGGCAACGCTCTTGTTGATAGTTTTAGAGCCCTTAAGTTTTAGAGTAGTCTAATTTGCTGTAAAGTGCCATAAGGTGGTAGAGTGGATCAAGGATAGAAAACAAGTAAGTTGCTAGTTGTTAACATTCCATTCAAAAGGTATTATGTGTCCATAAGGAAGAAAACTATAAGAGTATCATCTATGTAGTTAGTGGGTTAAGGAAGTTTTATGTTGTTTTTTTTTAAATCAGTTTTGTGATTTTGATTTGAATTTTATGTGATATTAACAGGAAGAGCTGTGGCCTTGGTGTTAAAAGAGAAGGCTGAGCAGCCTTGGTTAAGCCAGCTAACCCAGGAGTGTCAGCATCCTTATCTTGTTAAATGAGGCCAAGGATTTCCTGCCTGGTAGGGTTGGTGTGAGATTGAAAAGAGATGTATGTGCAGGCACTGCATAAACGGTAAAACTACTCATGTTGGGATATACTTACAAATCATAAGATCTCAAGGATGGAAGCGGCATCAAAGCTATTTCCTTAACTTCGGCCAGCAGTGCAACACAACTCTTTGTGTCCAATAAGGGTTTTTATTATTTTTTTTAACATCTGAAGAGTTTCTTTAAGCACTCATTTTTGCTGGAAGAATTGTAGGACCTTGAAAGCAGGCATGTCAAGGGAAAATAAATTGGAAAAATCAAAGTAGTTCGGTTACTATGAAACAGTTCTTCAAATGCGGTTTTCCCCTTGTCACCTGTGAGAATTCATCTAGTTGGAAATACTTCCTAAAATGATGTGGTAAAACTTTACAAAGAGTCTGTAAAGTACTGACTGTAAACCAGGGTAGTGGAAATAAATGCCCAAATATTGGGTTTTAAGGAGTGATCAGAGTGGAAGTGACCTAAATGAGAGGTGCTGTCTAAAGGCAAGCTGCACTTCTCCAAGTGGCAGACAGTAGGGAAGGCTAACTGGTTTGTGGGGTTTGCAAAGGAATGGCATGTTGTTCTTTTACTTACCTACATAGTGGAAACTTCAGCACAGGAACTTTAGAAGTATATTTAAGTCACTGATTTCTTAAAGTGCAGACCAAGTTTCCAGACAAAACTGTTACTTAACATGCTAAATTTGTTCTTTCTGCCACAGTGTATTTTGATGTTACTGAAAGGGCGGAAAACCTTATTTAGCGTCTTTTTATAAAAGCTTCAGTCTCTACCCTCACTCAAACTCCCAAACTTCATTTGGCCCTCCATGGTAACAGCCATAGAAAATAAGCATTAAGCAGTCCCTAAAATTTATGAGTCAGGCCACAGGCCTGATTTAAGAAAAAAAACCAAAAACAGTAATTGGATGAAAAAGAAAAGTATATTTTCTTCCAATTTCTTCTTCATCTAACATTCTTTGAATGAAGAACATAGGTGGTTTTTGTTTACTTTTTTGAAAAAAGACAAAAACTTCATTACAGTTTCGTTTGAAAGCAGTTGGTCACATCTAGTATAAATAGCCTGGTGTTCACATGCTTTTGATGATGGACAGGAGTGAAAGTGAAGGATCTTTGCCTTTTTTTGCACCAAATCTGAGATAATGAAGCAAAAATTGACTGTGACCAGGAAATGCTGACACAGAGAAACCTTAACACCCACCACTGGTTCTAGATCCTCCTCTTAACTTCATTCAGAGGTCCTCTTGCTTATTACCAATGTATGTAGATCTTTTTGTAGCTTTGGGTCATCTTTTGTTTTGTCTAGGCCTATGGGAAACATTAGAAAGAGTGGTGTTACTATCACTACAAATTAAGGTAAGTAATTGACTAGGAACCTAACTACAGTGTCTTCAACGAGTATTATTATAAGAAAATCCATATGAAAAATGGTTAGGTCTTGATTATTCACATTATGAAAGGATTATCTTCTTCCTGCTTCATGTCTCTCCAAAATAGTGATATTATCTCTTTTATAAGTTGAGACACGTATCTGCAAGACACGTACCTGCAAGGGGCTAAACACATATTGTTTAAAAAGAGAGAGCATTGATAAATGCAGCAGGGCAAAATATGCCAGCCAAAAGGATTTTGGTGACCATGTTTTTTAGACGGGTTTATAAGGATGGGTTAATATCGTTTTCATTCCGGTTAATACGCATTTTTTTTCATATTTTCTACTCAGTGTATCAATGTGACATTTTGATCCAGATTATTGATGGGACTAATTCTGTAGAGATTTTGCTAACTGGTGGACAGCCGTGGTATATACGGGGAATGTGAATGAGCAGCTGACTGGAGGAGTGAGTTACACAGTGAAAGAAGTACCTTATGTTGCCGTGTATAATGCATATTTTTTCGCCCAAATTTGTAAGAGAAAAATAAGGATGTGCATTATACATGGGTAGTACTAATTCCATATCTATATAAATATTTTTAATTCTTTTATTTATGCTTATGAGTTAAAAGTGTAACTCTAGAAATCAATAATGATACCTGTATGCAAAATAATAACCCGGACTATGATAATCAAGTTTTGTTTAACTTACAACTGTTGTTTTTGACGAACTTGCAACCACAAAGAGTTCTTGGCCTTCTATGAGGCATAAATATCGTAAATTTGTTACCAGTCCATAAAATTTCTTGTACCATAACATGTTAAAAAATAAACGCTAGGGCCAGCCGATTGGCGCGGCGGTTAAGCACTGGCTTGGGAGGCCCCGGTTCCGGTCCCACATATGAGGGCCAGTGACACTGCCCTCAAAATAAATAAATAAATAAATAAACGCTAAAGGGCCGGCCGAGTGGCGCATTGGTTAAGAGCTGGTTTTGGGATGCCAGCAGCCCCGGTTCGGATCCCACATATGAGGGCCAGTGACATTGCCCTCTACAGCTAACAACAGCTCCACCTGGAGCTGGGCTGTGTGAGCCCCGGCGACGGTGTAGGCTGCAGCCCCTGCTGCAGTGGGCTACCATGGGCTACAGTGAGTGGCCTGCAGCCAGCGTGAGCAGCTGGCAGCCAACGTGAACTGCGAAAAACTGCGATGAGCGACCATCCAGAGGCCAGCGACCGATCTGCCTCATCTGGGAAGAGCGCAATGATGATACCAACATGGGCCAGTGAAGCAATGTCCTCCGCAATTAGACTGAAGAACAAAAAGACAGCAACTTGTCTGTTCCCCTTGCCTGATTCCCCAGCGCTGTTCTCCTCCCCCAATTCCCCAATAAAATCTTAAAAAAAAACAAACGCTAAAATTCCTTTATAATACAAAAAAACAAGTACCTAAATGTAAACAAATAAAAATTTGAATTAAAAAATTAAAACAAAAGATTTTTTTGTTGTTGAAGATTTTATTGGGGAAGGGGAACAGACAAGTTGCTATCCTTTTGTTCTTCAATCTAGTTGTGGAGGATGTTGCTTCACTGGCCCATGTTGGTATTATCATTGCCCGCCATTGGACGGCAGCTCACAAAAGTGCAGGTGCTGGCCAACCCCACTGCAGCCTTTGCCGTCATCAGTGACTCACAGCAGCCCAGGTCCAGGTTGAGCTGTTGTTCACCATCTTAGCTGTAGAGGACGCAGCATCACTGGCTCTCATGTGGGATCGGAACCGGGGCCCTGCTGCTCAGAGCTGGCATCCCAAGCCAACTCTTAACCAATGTGCCACTCAGCCGGCCCAAAACGAAAGAGTTTTTTTCCATGAAAGTTTGGGCCAAAAACGTGGGTGTGCATTATACACAGGAACACATTATACATGGCAAAATATGGTATATCATCAGCTCCTGATCCTCTGAGTATTATAATTTGCAAACTGTTTGAAAACCACGAGTTTGTGCAGCTATGAGACCCCCAGAGACTTCCCACTGGAGTGCAAACTCCTTTGTTTTATTATGCCTGAAAACATCAGACTGTAAACATGTATCAGGGCCAAGGCATTAGAGTTAACTTCTCCAAAACTGTGCTAATTTTCAGAAAGCTAATGTTTGCTGCTTTCATATTTTATACAGGTAGTAAGCATTAATAATGTCTTTCATCTTTGAATGGATCTACAATGGCTTCAGCAGTGTGCTCCAGTTCCTAGGTAAAGCCCTTTTTCTTGAAATATAGCAAATGTTTCAAATTTTCTGCATTTCCACCAACAGTTTAAATACAAGCAGCTTGTAGTATTGTAAAAAGCAAAATTATGTTCAATTTTTTTTTCTGTTTTAGGACTCTACAAGAAATCTGGAAAACTTGTATTCTTGGGTTTGGACAATGCAGGCAAAACCACTCTTCTACACATGCTCAAAGATGACAGATTGGGCCAACATGTTCCAACATTACATCCAAGTAGGTTTGAAAATACCAAATGACCTTTTGATATTTAAAGGTCAATGTCAGGGTTGGAGGATGAATCCCCAATTTATACAGTTCTTTTATTAATTGAAGTTCCAAAGGACAGCTCACTTGAAAAAAAATACGATACATTCGGGTCACAGACTCATAAATACAAACCTCTGGAACTTCGAACTATCTTTTCTCACAAGTCCTGTAATGGGACACATCTGTCATTTCTACTTCTAAGCAGCGGCAGATACCTGGGAGAAAAAGAAACTTGGTCTTTTAAAATAATTTAATAATGTTTTCACACTTGTATTCTTTTATTTACAAGGTGAAAGCTTCATTAAGTTTTGCTTTCGTATTGGCTTACAATACTGGTAGTTGGGCCTTGTTGGATGGAGAAGTTTATTTCTTTCTTCTCTTTTGATAATTTTTAGCATCAGAAGAGTTGACAATTGCTGGAATGACTTTTACAACTTTTGATCTTGGTGGGCATGAGCAAGGTAAGAGACAATTCAGAGAAAAGATGGTATTGACTTACAGTTCCTTTTGTGCCCCTCTTTTTTAAAAAAGCAGTGTGTCATTTTTACCTTTTAAATTGCTTCCATTTAGGATAGAGTTCTTATTACTGTAACGAAGTTGGTTTATTCACTTATTTTTAAGTAATTTCCAACTTGTCAAAAGTTACATAAATAATAGAGAACTACACTTCTGTATATCTTTTGCCCAGATTTATCAGTATCCGTCTGTATATAAGACATTATTATCATTTATTTTTCTTAAACCATTTGTGAGTTGCTCTATTATTCCTTAATACTTTAATGTATATCTCCTAAGTAAAAGAATATTCCCTTATATGGTCATAATCATTATCAAACCCAGGAAGTTTTATTTTTATCTGCTCTGTAGTGTATATTCCTCTTTTTGTCAATTGTCCCAATAATCTCCTTTATAGCATTTTTCCCTTTGAACATGATCCAGTACAATATCACGTTGAATTTGATCATACCTCTTTTGTATTCTTTATTCAATGGAATATGTATAGAAAATTAAATGATTATTTGTAATTCCAAACTTGTCAAAAGTTCCAAAACTAATACAGTGTGACTACTTGTGACCAGTCTGATCTAAATTGATATTTTGTGTACTGGACCCATTTGGGTCAAGTGGTGGAACACTTTTTTCTACCTTCTTGTTCTCCACAGTGCATTTTGCCTTACTCAGGTGGTGTCTGTTTGATTCCCAGATCCCTATCAGTTGTCTTGTATGTGTTTTAGAGATATACAGAATAGGGTATCTTTATCTGATGGACATTCACTTTACATTTGGCTAGACTCTAAGCTAAGGAATAAAACATTTACAATGTGGGAATAAAAAATATTCTGGAAGGGAAAGAACCTATTGAGATTTTTTAGATTTACTCATTTGTTATTAAATTGAGTTGAGAAGTTTCCTTTTGCAGCATTATATTAGGTTGAGTCTAAGGTAGCTTGTTGTTTTTTTTTTAAGATTTTTTTATTGGGGAATTGGGGAAGGGGAACAGCACCGGGGAACCCGGAGAGGGGACCGGCCAAGTTGTTGTTCTTCAGTCTTCATTGTGGAGGGCATCATTTGCCATCTGGCTTCCCATCGGCAGCTCATGGTCTCTAAGCTCAAGGTGCTGTGTTCAATCTTAATTGCAGGTGGGCATAGCCACCATCCCATCTGGGAATTGAACCCAGCAGCCTTGTTGTTAAGAGCGCACGCCCTATCCACTGAGACATCTGTTCGGCAGCTCAGCTCAAAGTGCCAAGTTCAGTCTTAGTTGCAGGTGGGCATAGCCCACCATTAAACAGGCAATCTTGTTACACCATTTGAGCCATCTGTTGGCAGCTCAATGACAGCTCAGCTATAGCGCAGCATTCACTGGCCCATGTGGGAATCGAATCAGCGGCCCTGTTGCTCGGAGCACCCGTTCTAAGCCAACTCTTAACCAACTGAGCCACTTGGCCAGACCACTAATGTAGCTTTTTTAAGTTTGGTTAAAAAATGATGTATTGGGTCATTTTAATCATTCAACCAAAGAAATTTTAGCCAAAAGGCTGAAAAGTGATTGAAATAATTTTGCAGTCAGTGATTTCATTAACATATAATTACATTTATTTTATTCATTTAATATTTACATGCTATGATATCATATATATATTGGGCTGGCTGAGTGGCACGTTGGTTAAGAGCTGGCTTGGGATGCTAGCAGCCCCAGTTCAGATCCCACATATGAGGGCCAGTGACACTGCCTTCTACTGCTAAGATGATGAACAACAGCTCCACCTGGATCTCGGCTGCGTGAATCCCGATGATGGTGTAGGCTGCAGCCCCTGCTGCAGTGGGTGGCCATTAACAAAAAAAAATCAGATAGATAGATAGATAGATAGATAGATAGATAGATAGATAGATAGATAGATAGATATGGTATGATCACAATCACATATAATACCTGTACAGAAAAAATATTGAAAGAAAATAGACAAAAACATTAGCAGTGGGTGTGTTTTGTTGAAGGATTATAGATTATTTTGTTGTCTTTTTTTCTGTAATGAGCTTGTATTATTTTCATTTGGGTAGCATTGGGTGTATGATGTCTCTTCTGCCTCTTTCAAAAGGGTGAGTAACTCATACAAATTTAAATTCAGAAGCAGTACAGTTATAAGCTGAACTGAGACCCTTAGGAGAGTGTAGCGCAGTAGGTATTTTTAGACACCTGAACTGAGAATTACGTATTATATGGTTTGATAATTTAGCTTTCAGGTTTTGATAGAGTAAAAAGGAAAATGTGTTTGATGTACATAGTTTTGTTTGAGGAAAATGAGTTTTGTTTGAGGAAACATTTTTTTATAATAATCTAGTTACCATTATATAGTAGTTGCTAAAATGCTGTACATTTAGAAGTTTCCTTTTTTATTTTTTGAAATATACAACTTTAAAAAATTTAACTTATAAAAGTAGTCTACACTCAGTGTAACAAATTTGATATACAGTCAGTATATGACTAAAAGTTGCCCCAACTTCTCCTTCCCAGTCTCACTCTTCAGAGGTAACTATTATTAACTGTTTGGTGTAAAGATGCTTTCTTATTCATCCCATTGAAAGGAGTAGAAATGAATGGCTTAGAAATTATAATATAATGAAAGCATTGCTTCCTAAACCATTATGACTTCATGTCATAAACAAAAAAAATAAAATTTACAGGCACAGCAGGTTAGATACAGGAGACTGAAGTGATTACCCTGGGAACTTCAACCACCTGTCAGGCCTAGTCCCCCTGCGGGCTGAGCGATGAGTGTGTCAGTACACTTAGATGTCGGTTAGTGAGGAGCTAGCTTGGGACCCAAGCTATATGGACAAGTAATGTGCATTATGGTGGTTTTACTTAGAGGTTACAAACTAAAATAGTTTGACGGACGAGGTAGATGATTTAACTGAGAGAAATTGGGAGTAAGATAATACGGAGTGGTGGGAAATGGCAGATGGAAGAGCCCAGACCTCATCTAAAGGAGCTGCCACTGCTCAGGTCCAGCATGTGGGTAGGTAGGCATGGAATTGCAAGATGTTGCAGTTTTTCAGAAAATCATGCAAAAACCCTAGTTTGCGAATTTCAAAAAAACCTGATTCAGTTCATGGACCATCAGTTTATACCTTCAGTTCTGACTTAGTAATGGCTAGGAGTTGGAAAATCATATGGAGTCGACTGCTGTTGAAACCTGGCCAAGATTTGCCCACTAGATAGACTGTCGGGTTATTCATTTTCAAAATATGTGTATGTTTTATTGATGCAACTACAAACTCTGTCTTTTTAGCACGTCGGGTTTGGAAAAATTATCTCCCAGCCATTAATGGGATTGTCTTTCTGGTGGACTGTGCAGATCATCATCGCCTCATGGAATCCAAAGTAGAGCTTAATGTATGTTTACATTTTTTTCTGTTCTTGACCTCTATTTCTTTTTAAGCAATACCACTCAGTAGTATCAATACTTAATCATCCCAGTTAACTTTTGATGGAAGTCCTAGTTATGGGAAGAAAGTGTTTTAAAATCTGCGACATTGCATTTCAATGTCCTAAGGAAACACAGTTTGAACTTGAATAAATTGTGTGTATAGCTGTCATAGGGTGATTCTGTGTTTGCTGAGGACACTATGCCTGTTTAACATAATTAACAGCGCTTCCTTTCACATATCGCATATGGCCACTCTTATGAGGTGTTGGCATAATGAAACCTTAAAAGAGATTAATTAGAGTTCTTTACATTTTGAATCTGTCTTCTCAGCTGTGCCTGTCCATCTTTGCCCTAAATGACTTGCCTGACCTTAAGAGCCTGTTCTCAGTCTTTAGTTTTGGTCACGTGCAGCGTTTAATACTATCGAGGACTAGCGTCAAGTTGTTTTCCTTTTTCAATATTGTGTTTTCTTGGCTTGACAATTCCTATAATGTTGTCTTTGTTATGCCTACTGCTTTGGCCTGTGCCTCTTCTTTCTTTTTGATTTATAACTGTCTCTCTCATCCTTGTTTCTGGAAATTTGGACCTGTCTCAAGTTCATTTGTAAGTATGTTTCTTGAATTCTAGATTCAAGTCTCATGTGCAATCACCTGTAGAGCAAGTCCTTCCCTTACTTGACCTTTTGGCACTGGTCGTTCTTTCTTTAAACTCCCTTTTACATTCTTGGTTTTGGTGTACTCTCTGGTTGATGCTTCCCAGACTCTTTCACAAGTACCTGTTCCTCTGCTTAGCCCTTAAATCTTGGTGTCCCCCAGGGTCTATACTTTCTCCTAGGCTACTCCCGTTGCTTCATCTGCCGCCCACATGCCAGTGATTCCCAAATGGATTTCTCTTTTCTAAACCTCTCTTGAGTTCCAGCCTCATACATAATGCTGTCTACTAGACAACTCCATCTACCTTTTTTTTTTTCTTTTTTAAAATTGGGGAATTGGGGGAGGGGAACAGTGTTGGGGAATCAAGGAAGGGGAACAGACAAGTTGCTGTCCTTTTCTTTTCTTTTTTTTTGAGGGCAGTGTCACGAGTCCTCATATGTGGGACCCGAACTGGGGCCACTGGCTTCCGAAGCCAGCGCTTAACCACCACGCCACTCGGCCACCCCAAGTTGCTGTCCTTTTATTCTTCAGTGTAGTTGTGGAGGACATTGCTTCACTGACGCATGTTGGTATCATCATTGTGCTCTTCTTGGGTGATGCAGATGGGTCGTCAGCCTCTGGATGGCCGCTCATGGCGGCTCTTGGCAGCTCACACTGGCTGCCAGCCATTCACGCTGGCTGCCCGCCACTCACTGTAGCCTTTGGCAGCTCACTGCAGCAGGGGCTGCAGCCTACACTGTCGCCGGGGCTCGTGCAGCCCTGGAGCTGTTGTTAGCTGTAGAGGGCAGTGTCACTGGCCCTCATGTGGGATCTGAACCGGGGCCACTCGTGTCCCAAGCCAGCTCTTAACCAGTGCGTCACTCAGCCAGCCCCCATCTACCAATTTTATTCTTTCAGAATGGAACTATTCATTTCCCTACGATGTACCTGACATGCAGTCCAGAACCCTGTGAATTGCTATAGATTCCACCACCACCCTGCCACATACTGTAATAACGCTAGAAGTTACTTCCTCAGACTTGTCATTACCCTACTTAATATCCCCTAATAGATCTCTATCACCTTCAGGGTAAAATCCACAATCTTTTGTATAGCACATAAGATCTTTCATGAGCTTTCCTCTCTTTATTTCTCCAGCTTCTTTTATCTCTGTTGCCTACCATGAACTACATTTCAAACAGAGAGAACAACTTGCCCTTCCTTAGGTATGCAGAAGTGGCTACCTAACAACCTGACATCCAGTCTTTCTCACCTGTCTCCCTACCCCCTTTTGCTGGTAAATTTCAAATGTCCTTTAAGAGGTCTCAGTTCAGGTATGACCACTTTTAGGAAGCCTCTCCTGACCGCTCAGACTGTTTGACTTCCTACCTTATCAGTATCTGTTGTCTCTTTACTGGTTTACTGGTTTTCTTGCGGGGCTCTCTCACTGGACTGTGTACTGAGATGACAGAGACCTTATCTTATTTCTGTGTGAAACTTCAAAGCAGCGGTCACATAGTAGGCACTTTGTTGGAATGAATGACTTCTTTAATCTGATTTTGTCTAACATTTCCTGGAATTTAAGGTGATCAAAGTATGTTGCCATTTATCTGTTCAACTTGAGTCTCCTTTCCTAGCTTTTCCTGACAATGAGAACTACAGTCCCAGTGCAATATTGTGATTTATAAGAAATATATAGTTGGTCATTCAGACGATCAAAATATAGTTCTCATCCACATGTGGTTTTCATCCACAGTTCCTGTCATATAGTTCCCCAAATCCTTGGAATTTCCTAAGGGAGGAAAGCCACATAGGTGTCTTTTGTTGTGTTAATGGAGTGGCCTTTGGACCCCACCTAAGGATGGGGGCTGGTTATGAGGAGATCCAACCATTAGTGGCTAGAACTTTTAGTCCCATCCCAGGACCTCTAGGGAAGGGAGAGGGGCTGGAGGTAGAATCAGTTGTGGCATAATTTAATCAATTATGACTAGTAAGCCTCCATAAAAAACCCAAAAGACAGGGTTCAGAGAGTTTCTGGTTTGGTTAACACAGAGATTTGGGGAGAGTGGCTCGCCTGGAGAGGGCATGGAAGCTCTCTAACTTTTCCCAATGCCTTGCCCTATGCATCTCTTCTATCTGGCTGTTGCCTGTTATCCTTTTACAATAAATAAAACAGTAATCTAATAAGTAAAGTGGCTCTGAGTACTGTGAGTCATTCTAGCAAATTATTCAAACCCAAGGAGGGGGTCGTGGGAACCTCAGAAGCACAGGTAACAACCTGTACTTGCGCCTGGCATCTGAAGGGGGTGGGGGCAGTCTTGTAGGACTGAACCCTTAACCTGTGGAATCTGATGCTATCGCTGGGTACTCGTGTCAGAATTGAGTTGAATTGTAGGACACCCAGCTGGTGTCCCGAGAATTGCTCGCTGGCTGGGGACCTCCCACTATTGGAATTGGTACCAGAACCAATTTACCCAGGCTTGAAACACTGCCAGCTCTGACACCTGTTTGTCTTTCCTGTCGTTTACACTTCAGTCTCTTTACTTACTCCAGAATGCTGCTGCACTTTTTCTTATATGCTGCCTTGGTAGGCCAGGTCATCAGCTCTTCCCTGAGCCCCACAGATAGATACGCTTTGTGAGTTCATTGTACTAAAACTATAGATGCTACCTAGTAACTTCTCGGTTTGGGGTCTTTAGGCCCTATCACAGCTAATCTCTCAGCTGGCACCATAATGTTGGTCACCCCTCCCCTTTCCATTTACATGTCACATAAATGCTGTAATCCAGGCAGGTGATCTCTGTGCAGCTTCCTGAATTCCTTTCCTACTGCAAAGCCATTGCTTATACTCTTCCTTCCCCTTTCCACCTTTCCAAACCCTGCCCCCCCTCAGAGCCCTGTTTAGGTTCCACATCTTTGGTAAGGCTTTCCTCAAACCCGCCCACTTTGCCATTTTATTTCCCTGAATATCTTTTAGTATTCCTATTCTGTCCGCATTCATTGTGACACTTAATCGTCCACTTGCCTTGCTTTTTTTGGTAGATGTTTGAATGTACAGTGAGGATTTCTTGAGGCCAGGGATGTGTCTTACCTTTCCTTTTATATCCCTCTCAGTACCGGAGACAGTGCTTTGCACACATTGGGCACTGAGGGAATACTTGCGGGGGTTCCTGTAATCATTTCTGAGGCTCTGTAGCCATAGCACTCCTGCTTCTAGGACTGTGCTCAGTGGATAGCCTGAGGATGGTCTGGGGCTGAGGGACTTAGCTCAGAGTAGTTCTGCTGCCTGGTAAATAGAGATAGCCTTAAGTTGCAATTATTTTGAAGCCATTAGGGGTTTTTACCTAATGTCAGGGAATATTTAGGGGCTTTTTACCTAATAATAAGGGTGTTATATAATGTCAAGATTAACATAGTTAATCTCTCAAGTATAAAGATGATCAGATTTTTGCTTTACATGTGATAGTTACAGACAAGTGAAAGTCAAAGGGGCTTTTGTTATCTGGTGGGCTTTTATAGATTCCTCACTTCATATCTTGTCTTTAGGCTTTAATGACTGATGAAACAATATCCAATGTGCCAATCCTTATCCTGGGTAACAAAATTGACAGAACAGATGCAATCAGTGAAGAAAAACTCCGTGAGATATTTGGGCTTTATGGACAGACCACAGGAAAGGTAAAAGAAAAATCTTCAGGGGCCATATTCCTGTAAAGGAAATTCACAGCTTTTAAAACTTTCATGTTTTTTGCTATCTAGATTTTACTTATCTTTCTAAAGTTTAACTGGACTTAGGATTTGTTTCATTTAGGTAACTTGTAGACTCTGAAGGTAGGAGCTTGTTCTTTCTAATGCATTACATTCTTCAGGTATATGAGGATGAGGGAAATGGTACGAAAGCAAACTGACATATAAAAATTTTCTGACTTTCAAATTCAATTCTGAGAAATCTCTTTTAAAAGAGCCCCTTTTAATGAGAAATCAATTTTTTTTTTTTTTTTTTTTTTAGCTGAGCCATCCTGCCACCTTTTAGCAACTCAGCAGCAGCTCAGCTCAGGCTGGCATCGAACTGCTGTTGCTCAGAGCTCAGCTCACACTCTTGAGCAAGCTCTTAACCAACTGAGCCACTCGGCTAGCCCAAGAAATCAATTTTTTTTTTTTTTACTGGAGATTTCAGGTTATGAAGAAGAGTGATCATTTATATATATCATTTTCCAAGCATTGAAATCAAAGCAGTTAGTCATCCTCAGTGCTCATTGCTGAGAGAGGTTGGGCTGTTATCCCCATTGTGAAGATGAGGAAACTCAGAGTGATTTGTTAGGTCTACACAGTAAGTCAGTGGTAAGACCAGGAATTGAAGCCCAGTCTTCTACATCAATAGGTTATGTTGTCTCCAGCTGGAAGGAGGACTTGCAGAAAAGTGTGCTTGTTGAGAGACAAAATCTAGATCAGCTATAATTAAGCAGGAGTCCTGGTCTTTTCATCTCAGGGTTTTGTGTATTTAATTTAAAATTTTTTTCCTTTTGGGGGAATCTATGATAACTTTTTCACTTCTTTACATTGCTTCTTAGTCTTGCCTCTTGGTTACCTATTTATTTCCAGAAATGCTTTTAATTCATTTAGTTATCCCTCTTCTACATGAGTGTCAGACACAAATGAATTCTTAATTTCCTCGGTGTAACCTGTTATTAATGTATATTTCTGAATGTTTGTGTTAATGAGAATGACCTTTTTTTTTTTTTTTTTAAAGCTGAGCCATCCTGTGACCTGTTGGCAGCTCAACTGCAACTCAGCTTAGGCTGGGCATCAGACTGCCTTACTCAGAGCTCAGCTTGCACTCTTGAGTGAGCTCTTAACCAACTGAGCCACTTGGCCGGCCCAAGAATGACCTTATTTCTAAAAACTCCCAGACTTCTTTTGTCCATCAGCACATGCTGGTGTGGGTGCCAGCGACCTTTTTCATTTTTTGTTGCATTGCTGGCCAGGTGAATGTTGGTGTGTTCAGAGCAAATGCTTTTCACAGAGAGAGAGCGGCTAGGAATAGGACTGTACTGCTTATTCTACCCTGAAAGCATGAAGCCTGGGGGAAGTCATCCATGTGGCCTTGACCACATTTCTGTAATGAATTCTTCCTCAGATATGCCTTTGAAGAAAGGAGAAAGTGATTTCTGTGATCACCCGCTCAGGCTTTTCTACCGCGGCGATGCTAACGGGCCCTTCTCGGTTTTGTCTCTCTTAGGGGAATGTGACCCTTAAGGAGCTGAACGCCCGCCCCATGGAGGTGTTCATGTGCAGCGTGCTCAAAAGGCAAGGCTACGGCGAGGGCTTCCGCTGGCTCTCCCAGTATATTGACTGATGTTTGGACACTGAGAGTAAAAGAGTTTGACTTCTCTGGACTGATCCTATTCACAGCTTCCTCATGAACTTTTCTAATAGAACAAGGAAAGCTCTCCAACCGTGTCTGGCGTTGAGAAGCCAAGAGTCTCTGTCAGCTCTCATCGCCCAGTGGTGACATGTGCTCTTCTTCTCCACCCTGTCGGAGGCAGCACTGCGCCACGTGCTGGTGCAGGTCAGCATCCCGGACTTGGAAGCTGGCAGGATTTGCCGGGTAACGTTGTGTGCCATCATGGGCTGCCCAAAAAGAAAAACACGTCTCACCACTGTGGTTGATTTCAAAAGAAAGTGATTCTATTTTTTAAAGAAAGTGTTGTTAATGTAATTGGTTTCCCTCCTAACTTTTTGAGTTTACAATTTACTTGGTCCAGAGTTTTCTATTCTTTTTTTTTTTTAAATCTAGTGAATGGCATTTAGATACTTCATAAAATTATGCACAGATACATGTTGAAGGCCACAGCTCGGTCAAGTGAATTTATTCTTGTTGAGTTAGCAGGTTGGTGAAAGACGCTCCCGTGTCTGTGGAACTGCCATGTAGTAGGTGACATCACCTGTACACAGAGAACTAAGAAAGGACAGAGCCCTGGCCTCATGGTTGCAGCAGTTTTCCACTGTGGCAAGCTAGGGTTATTCCTCATCATGGAGTGTATAGCAGGTCGTTCACTGCAGAGTGAATTATAGAGTGGGTCATTATTATTAATATTATCACTTAAACAGTTACAAATTTCAGCTGCTCTTTGTTTTTAACTCTAGTGAAGTTTCATTTTTCTCTGAAGCACTTTCTCTTATTTTCAGTTATACCAAATGACTTTCGCCTCATAGAAGAGTTGAGAACATCTCCCATATTGTCATATACTGCAGATGTGTGTCGGTTACTTTTGCACATATTCTAGGAATATTTCTGAATAGGAGAGTCACACAGGACAAAGTTAACAGTCTAAGGTTCTTAGTTCTGTCACTTGAGAACTTAAAAATCTGTTATTTTAGCATTTGGCAGAATCTGGAAAAGATTTACTTAGTGGGCCTTAAATTTTCCATTTGTAGAATTTGGTCTCTGTACTGGACTACTTATGAGCTCTTTTAATCAAATTTTTTTTGGTGTTTAAAGGTTAACATCTGTAGCATTCCCAGGTTTTTTTGTGTTTCTTTTTTGGTACGAAATTGCCTTTCTCCATTCCAGAAATAAGCTGGGGAAACTAATCCAAGAATTTTGTGTAGGGCTGTTATTCCTATTGCACCAGCATCACTTATTGTCAGTAAGCACCCAGTCTAAAAGCCTGAGCATCCCCAGTAGTGTGATGAGGATTGTTTTTTTAGCTTTCCATTTTCTTAATGTCATGTGTGAAATGTTCTTAACATTTTCATGTTCTTAACCAATTTTCTACACTTGCAGAAAAAGATGATGGGATAGGAGATGGTCTTGAGATGGGAGGATGTTTTCATTTTTCCTTTAATGAAAGATTAGAGGTAGTGTCCTCAGAATTGAAAATTGTGATGATGATACTTATTTGCAGAGGATTCAATTCAGTGGATTCTTGCTTCTAATGTGAGGGTAGGGAAAGTGTTGGATAACATCCTCCTGGAGTGAGAGAGTATTGTTCTTCAGCTGGATTTTTTCTGTTAGTCTTCAGTACTGACCTGTGGGAAAGCATACCGTTTCACTGCCAGGTGCCAGATGCGGAGGCTCAGTGAAGTATAGGTCTGGGAAGAGCATGACTTTATTTATGAGCAAGCATAGCTGGATTAAGACAAAAGTGTTTGTTTGGAAAGGGGTGAAAGCCTTAAGTGAATAAATCTAGCTAAAGGTGAAAGAATTAGGTAGTTAACTTGCATACTTTTAATTTCCTTTAGCTAAAAGTAACCCATACTTCTCTATCCAGAGACATGAGAAGTATGATTGCTTCAGTGTTAGTTTTTCTTGGTTTTGTTTTCTCCCTAATCACTTTGTAGCAAGCTAGAAAACTATGGATTCTATGCAGGGCAGCTCTTTGTGAAAGTGGTCTATTTTGGCCACTGGAGAAAGAGGGGATTGAGAAGTCCAATAGCACCAGTCTATTTCTTGCCCCACAGAAAACACTCTTCCTATAATAACATAGTGGAAAGAAGCTGCTGTGAGGAGCTTGGCTCCTAACAGTGAGGATCAGAGCTTTGTACAGGAACTCCCATGAATTGAGACTTTTCATTCTGTTTTATCAGAGTGCATATATGTCCTATTTCAGGAAAAGTAAAATAGTCATTTACAAAAGAAAGTCAGTCTGTATCCTAAGCATTTTAATAAAAAGTTAAAACAAACTTGCTGTCTCTTGCTCTTTTTTTTTTTTTTTTTTGCATTGGTTTGTTCTGAGTTTGAACATTTGACAACATTTGTTAGGCAGCGGGAAAAGGAAAAACTTTTTCCCTATTTATGGGGAGAAATATGTACAATGGATGTGAGAGACTTAAAATTTGCAGAAAAAAGTCTAGGCCAATTCACATATTCCACTAGAATAAATAAATATGGTACTGTTTGAGGGCCTTGGTCATCTCTGTGACAGGTTGGACATAGCAGACTTTTGAACAAAATCATGTTAATATGCTAGCAAGGACTGGATCTAGACTAGTTGTGTTTCACTCATCATTTTATACAAAATTGGAGAGATCCAGTTGAATGCTACATTTGGCAAAATATGGGAAGGAATGAAACCTGTGCTTGTGCATTTACTAGGCTTGTAGGAAGGCCTGCTTTTAGAAAACCCCAAATAAGATTCGAAAACTAAAGTACTGGGGCAAACAGAATGGGAAGCAAAATGCAACAGGTTCTTTTGGCTGAGTATTAAAATTATTGCAGGCATCCTGTGATTGGAACTAATGTCCATGTTACTATGAAAGGAGGCCATAGGTTTTACTATGTTCACAGGGGTTTGAGCTGGAGTGGAACATGATAATGAAAGGCTAAGTCAATGAGCCCAACACTCCGGGGGCCCTATCTCGGCTCTTGGCCATGGCTGTACGGTGATGCGCCATAAACAGAAAAACCTGACGTTTAACAATTCATGCTGGAGGCTTGAGTGTCGTTAAGGGAGAATCACTGACTCGAGAAAGAAATTCTTAATTCCTAGAAAATTGGGATGGTTGAGAGATTTTATTGTGCTCAAGCCATCTTCTGTGTTACAGAACAAAAAAAAGACAGTGCTTGCTGTAGGAAGACTGCTAATTTCAGTCCTGCCTCATATTAAAATGGATCATTTCCCTTTCTCAAGCAGGTTTGTTACTGGGAGCACTGCAAGCATTACCCAGTGCTGTGCTGGGGATATACCAAGCGGCATTAGTTTTATTTAAAAATTTGAGGCAGAAATGTATTTTAGTAATTGACTATTTTTCATTAAGTTGACATAAATATGTCCTAATAATCTTATTTAAAAATTAATGTGTAGGGCCGGCCGAGTGGCGTGGTGGTTAAG
This sequence comes from Aselliscus stoliczkanus, assembly GCA_033961575.1. Taxonomy (NCBI): domain Eukaryota; kingdom Metazoa; phylum Chordata; class Mammalia; order Chiroptera; family Hipposideridae; genus Aselliscus; species Aselliscus stoliczkanus. The sequence continues at coordinate 136,647,663 of CM066729.1, forward strand.
TGCTGGCTTGAGAAGCCAGCGGCCCCGGTTCGGGTCCCACATGTGAGGGCCAGTGACACTGCCCTCAAAAAAAAAAAAAAAAAAGTGTACTTAAAAATTAATGTGTATTTTAGTGCTAGCTTACAGCGACTGCTTTGGGGATACCCTGAAACCTCCCACCCCCAAATACATACTTTTTCATGTTCCTCTATCCTCAAGGATACTTCTTGGGAAAAATGGGGATGTTTTGTGTTAGCTTAAATCAGGGATGACAAACTAGTTTGTTGGCCAAATCTGGTCTGCTGCCTCATTTTTTATAGCCTGTGAGAAAAAAAAAATGCTATTTTGTGACATGAAAAGTGTATGAAATCCGAAGTTTTAGTTTCCATAAATAAAGTTGTGTTACAACACGGACACCCCAATGCATGGCCCTCAAAACCTGAACTATATACACTCTGGCCCTTGGCAGAAAAAGCGTTTGGCCCCTGACCTAGATAAATCCTGGCTGGTCATTATGTGAAATGTGCATACAGCAAAATATAGGCTTGTATAATTAAAAATGTTTACTTCAACCACTGCTCATAATTTTAAAGGGCAATTTTATTTGGAGCAAATCCAGTTTCCGTGGGATTTGTCGTAGTGGACTTTGGCATCAAAAGACCCGAGATGTAGTCTGTGAGCTCCACGCCCCCTAGTGGATTGCTGTAGGGTTCAAAATACTGAATTGGCCATACAAATTCCGTCAGAGGTTGAATGTCGTCCAGACTTGGGCAGATGTTGACAGATACTGTCATGGCTCTGGGCAGGTCTAGCCACGTCAGCGCTCATTTCTACTCCGTTTCCTACAGCCCAACAAACAAAAGAGCCTAGGCTCCGAGGGACCCGCCCCCTGCCCTTTCCCCCAATCTCTCGGTAAAGCCGCACGCCTGTCACTCTCCCGGGGCTGTGGGACTGTTGAGGCCTCTATGCTGCACACAGGTGGCATGAACCAACAGGGAGTAGAAAGGAGGGTCAGCCTCAGCAGCCAATCAGACCTCGGCCCTAGGCCCAGCCAATTGGGCTGGGTCAGTTGGGTTTAGCCAATCGGACCCGATGAGGAAGACCTGAGTAAGTGCTTGCGCCTCTCGCTTGTAGCTCTGGGTGGCGCTTCGTGGGATCCGCGGGTCCCGGCCGGGTTCCTAGGTCCCTTCCTGGTTCTCCGGGAAACCCGGACTCACCGTCCCAGAGGCATGGGGCGGCAGTGGGGGCCGGCGATGAGGGTAGCTGAGCAGACGGGCTGCGTGGTGAGCGCCTCCCGGGTCGGGCAGCCCGAGGCGGGCTCGTGGAGCTGCAGCGGGGTGATCCTGAGCCGCAGCCCGGGCCTGGTGCTGTGCCACGGGGGCATCCTCACCCCCTTTCTGCGGGCCGGCAGCGGGGCGCTGACCGCAGCCGGCGCTGCCTTCCTGCCTGGCGACAGTTGTGTAGAAGAGCTGCGCCTGCACGTGCAGTGGGGTCCGACGGCCGCGAGTTCCACCTGCCGGCCGGAGCGGGGTCGCCCCTGGCTGTGCACGCCCCAGTGCGCCGGCCTAGAACCCGGCCCGCTGGCCCGGCCCGGCGGGCCGCCCCTGCAGCTCCTGCACCCCGCCGAGCTGCTGCTGCTGTTGAGCTGCCCAGCCTTCCAGGCCCACTTCGCGCACCTCTTCGGGAGCGAGTCAGCAGAGCAGTGGCGCTTCGCGAGCACGGCGCCGGACGCCGAGATGTCGGAGGAAGAGGAGGAGGATCAGCTGAGAGCGCTGGGCTGGTTCGCGCTGCTGCGAGTGCGGCCCAGGCCGGAGGAAGAGGCTAATGAGCGCGGGCCGAGAGTGGCCGTGGCGCCTCTGGGTACTCTGCCCAAGGGCGCTCCGCTGCTGGCCTGTGGCTCCCCGTTCGGGGCCTTCTGCCCGGACATCTTTCTCAACACGTTCAGCCGCGGCGTGCTCAGCAACGCGACCGGGCCGCTGCTGCTCACGGATGCGCGCTGCCTGCCCGGCTCCGAGGGCGGCGGCGTGTTCGCGGCGCGGCCCCCGGGCGTGCTGGTGGCGCTTGTGGCGGCGCCCCTCTGCTGGAAGTCCCGCGAGTGGGTGGGCCTCACGCTGCTCTGCGCTGCCGCCCCTCTCCTCCGCGCCGCCCGTGCCGCGCTTGGCCGCCTGCATCCCTGTGCTGCTTCCCTGGCAGCCCTCCTGCCGCCCGAGGTGGGCGCCCCTTGGGTCCTGCCCCTCCGAGATCCCGGGCCGCCGTGGGCAGCCGCAGCTGTGCTGGTGGAATGTGGCACCGTCTGGGGCTCCGGAGTGGTCGTGGCGCCCCGCTTAGTAGTGACCTGCCGGCATGTGGCCCCCCGCGAGGCGTCCAGAGTTCTGGTGCGCCCCACCACCTCCAAGTAAGGCCCGCAAAGCTGCTCCCACTCTACTCCCTTACCAGGTCCGAGATCTGGATCTTAGGGCTCAGGTCTTAATTTTCAGGATTATGGAGGCCTTCTGGCGTCACGCCGATGCCCTGGTGGTGTAGTGTGAATAGAGACCTGGAACCCTCCCCTCATCCTTGGCTTCCAGAACCCCAGAATAGGGGTTTCTGGGCCTCCTGGCAGGGGCTCAGTGAGACTTGGGCAATATGCCAAGCAACTCTGGATTTGGGAACTGTGGGGTATCCCTGCATACCTGTCTGTCCCATTCAGATTTCCTTCTGGGAAACTTCTGTCTCATACACCTGCCCCCACACACACCTAGGCCCTTTGAATGGAGACTTCCTAACCCTACCCACAACCCCAAAGTGGTGGTGAAGTCCCAGGGGCCCAGGATGCTCTCCTCCTAGGAAAGTGAGTTGGGCCTGTTCATCTTATTTATCTCTTAGATCTTAACCAGAGCTTCCCTTCTAGATCAAACTTACAGATGTGGGGTTCCACTAATTAAAATGTAGGAGTGAAGCCCAGGCAGATAGATGGGGTTTGAACAATCTTTGAGTGATCCTGATGGGCAGTCAGGTTGGCACTTTAGACAGTCATTTGTACCTTCACTGAAGAGGGACTCTTGGCCTCCTTTACTTCCACTTGCTCTGCAAGTGGCTTTGGTTTCCTGGCTTGGTTTTCTAGTACATGTTCTGTTTGTAGACCCAGGTGCTTAAGCCAAAGCAAAGCAGGATAACATCTTGGGAGTCAGTGCCTGATGTTCTCCTGTGCCTGGTTCAATCCAGCCTCCCAGTCCAGGCTTTTCAAAATCCTATTGAATTTCCAAGGTTAACCCAGCCCAGCTTTGTCATAGAGGTCCCCACTGGCTGCTGACAGAATAGCTATGACTTTATAGAGAAGACTGATGATGACCATTTCCCTGGGTGTATGATCCCGGATTCCTCACCCCCATCCCCACCCCACTCTTGCTCCTAAGAAAATCAGCAGGTCTGCTGGAAGCTACCCTGCAGAGTGTGTAGCAGGAAGCCTCTGTGTGATCTTGGGCAAGTCACTTATCTGTCTAAGCTGCCTCGCCTTGAGTTGACATGTAAAGTCCTGGAACAGAGCCTTGCACATAGTAAGTACTATAGAAGTGCTAGCATTTCTGTAAACAGAGACCCAGAGGGATGCAGTCATATCATGCCTCCCCTCCAACTGACAGGAGTGTTGGTATCAAATGAGGCAGTGAAGGCAAACGTTGGTCATGTTTGCTCTGGCTCCTACCACTTAACTATGTGATCTTGGGAAAATTACTCAAGCTCTCTGGGTCTCAAATGTACCATCTAAAATGGAGAATATACCAGTGCCTGGTTCATGGGGCTGTTGTCCACAGAACGTTAACACCAGGCTGGCCCCAGTGCGCACTAGGTGTCAGGTGTTTATGATCATGGTGACATGCGGAAGCTTTACAGAGATGTACTCTACAATTGGTAAAGTATGTTTGGAAATACCCCAGAATGGTTAAATAACATCCCAAGAGTTACCGGTCTGGTAGGTTTCAGGGTTGATCTTCGAACTCTCAAGTCCATGACTTTTACTGTCACTCATCCCTTTGCTTCTTCCCTGTGCTAAAGGGTCAGAAAGCTGTTATTTTGTTTCCCTTGCTCCCAGGAGTGCCAAGATCTGGGGACATGTAGTGTTTGCCACTCGGGAGACATCTCCCTATGACATAGCAGTGGTGAGCCTGGAGGAGGACCTAGAGGGTGTCCCCATACCTGTGCCCACTGAGCATTTCCACAAAGGTAAAGGACAGAGGGGCCTGCTGACCTGGGGTGGACATTGGGAAGGGAAATCAGGGTTGGGCACCCAAACACTGCAGACCAGGGGGCCAGTCCCCAAGGCCAGCTCCCTTCCCACCCATGCTGGACTGATGAGTCAGGGTCGCATCAAGCTGGCATGAAATCCTGGTTCCAGTGCTTTGGCCGTGGATGCTCTTGGAGGCTTCCCTGCTTGTGCCCAGCATGCCTAACGTGCTGGGGGGTGGCTTTGGGGGCTCCTTATAACCCTGTAGGCTGGTCAGAGAGGTGTTCCTCCAGTGGCATGATTTGAGAAAAAGGCCTTGTGATGGTGCTACAGAAGCACCAGAGGTCTCGCTTTGTGCATGCAGTGAAATATAACTGCAAAGAGTACAAGCTCTCTGAGCTGGCACCTCTTCTGCTACTTACTAACCCTGTGTCCTTGGACAGTCAGCTTACTATTCTCTGCCTCAGTTTCCACATCTGTCTAATAGGGATAGATCCCTACTCCTGGGTATTATGAGGCAAGGATGAAGCACTCAGCATTCAAAGTATTTGGTAAAGGAGGGTTTTGTAGTCCTCATCATCATTTTTTTTTTTCACCAAGGGATTTCTTAGTCCCAGGAGTAGATGAATGTTAAGTCTACAAGCATTTATTGAACACCTAGATAGGTGCTAAGAACTCCAAAAAGTGACTGCCCAGTCTAGCAGGGGGCAGAGGGCAGGAAAACTGCCTGATGCTGAGAAGGGGTTGAGCAGATGCAGGGCTGGGAGCTCAGTGGAGGTCCTGGCCTCTTCCTGTGGGGACCTGGGGAAGGCTCTCTGAAGGCAGGAGTTTCTGAGCAGAAACTCGAAGGGCAGAGTTTGGAACTTCCGGAGAGGACAGGAATAGGGGTGGGGAGGGGGAGTCTTGCCGGACAGAGGAGGCTTCTCTGCTTTACCCTGCTTCCCTCTCTGGCAGGCGAGGCTGTCAGCGTGGTGGGCTTCGGTGTCTTTGGCCAGGCTTGTGGGCCCTCGGTGACCTCAGGCATCCTGTCAGCTGTGGTGCAGGTGGATGAAACACCAGTGATGCTGCAGACCACGTGTGCTGTGCATGGCGGCTCCAGTGGGGGACCCCTCTTCTCCACCTACTCAGGGGACCTCCTGGGTAAGCAGCTGCTTGGCCCTCTCCCAGCCCTCCCCTTGCCAGCACCAGCTAGTGAGTACTCAGTGTCCCACCCTGGGAGTCACCCTGTATCTGGGAAGATGGTGTTCTTAGGCCCAGGAAATAGTTAGCCAAGGTTTTCAGGCTGTTCTGTTCCTGAGGGTGGAAAGGGACGTGCTGAGCTGGGCAGGAAAAGGTCTGGGTTCTGGCCCTTTCTCTGCCACTAAGCCACTTTGTGACCTTACGTAAATCACTTAATCTCATTAGTCCAAGGGTCACAGACTCCAAAGCCTCCCGAGACTGGACAGGGAAAGTGAATGAATGAGTGAGTGAAGACAACAGGGAGTGGAGGGTCAAAGGTGAACTGGGATGAACACGCCTCAGCTCCAGTGTCTTTGCCACATTATGAAGGCCTAAAACTGGCTGATTGATTTTTCACAAGAAGCTGTGAACCTTTTTGTGCGTGTGCATGGTTGTTAAATCTTTCAATTTTTAAAGTTTGGTAACTACATCAGGTGGATTATTTATTTATTTTAAACAGTCTGTTTATCTATTTTTAAGGAAAGCCCACATAAGCCCACATGGAGACCTCCTATTGCAGTCCAGCACACAGGGTCTGTGTTCACATCTCCTTCTCTTCTTTTTGACTGCTTTCCCCCATAGCAAGAGACCTTGCTCTTTTGCAAGCATAGCGTCAATAGATTTGCTTATTTCTTTAATCGTAGTATGCAAATAAAGTCAACCATAACTTTTAAACATGTGGATACAGAAATATATATATGAGTATATATCCCAACTCTATCTGCTGTGACACCCCAGTTGCAATGAACACACCCACAACCCAGATCTTGGTTCCTAAAAGCCATTCTCTAGTAAAAAGAACCGGAAACTGGTTGATTCCAGGACTGGGACAGGGAAAATCCAAGATGAGCCTGGAGTGCCCTGTGGTACTGGAAAAGAAGGAAATCCTAACAACGACAAAATGATGAGGCATGTCAAATGTTGAAAGAACCAAGAGCTGATTTGAAGCAGCTTCCACTGGAACAACTTGAGCAACAAAACAAATAGCAATAGTGTTGGATTATAACCAAAGGAAAAAAATGACTATTCATTAGTTCACAGTGCTATAAATAAATAACAGACTAAATTTTTATTTTTTTTATTTTTTTTTTAAAGATTTTTATTGGGGAATTGGCGGAGGGGAACAGCGTTGGGGAATCGGGGAAGGGGAACAGACAAGTTGCTGTCTTTTTGTTCTTCAGTTTAGTTGCGGAGGATGTCGCTTCACTGTTGGTATCGTCATTGCGCTCTTCCCGGATGAGGCAGATCGGTCGCTGGCCTCTGGATGTCGCTCATCGCGGCTTTTGGCAGCTCACGCTTGGCTGCCAGCCGCTCACGCTGGCTGCGGGCCACTCACTGTAGCCTATGGCAGCCCACTGCAGCAGGGGCTGCAGCCCACACCATCACCAGGGCTCGCACAGCCCAGCTCCAGGTGGAGCTGTTGTTAGCTGTAGAGGGCAGTGTCACTGGCCCTCATGTGGGATCCGAACCGGGGCCGCTGGCATCCCCAAACCAGCGCTTAACCAATGCGCCACTCGGCCGGCCCCCGACTAAATTTTTAAATGGAGACGAGCAACAGCTCTTCCTTACAGAAGATATCCAATGAATAAGTGCAGAAGAAATGAGGGAAATAGAAAGTGGTTTGCCACAGTAGGAATTGCTGCAGACAGGATCTACCGATGTATGCTAAAATCAGTGGGCAAAAGTTTAAGTAGAAACAGGATATTTGCTTAACCCTAAACTATCCAGTACTTTCTAAAGGGGAAAATAATAAATCTACAGTGGAGACACCTGGCAGATAGGTGATCAAGGTTAACATCACAAGTAATGACTATAATAGACATCATACATCTAATAGGAGGCACTGAAAAGGATACCTTGCTTCTCAATAAGGTATAAACCTCAATCTTTTTTTTTTTTTTTTTTTTTAGCTAAGCCATCCTGCCACCTGTTGGCAGCTCGGGTTGGGCATCTAACTGCTGTTGCTCAGAGCTCAGCTCTCACTCTTAAAGGAGCTCTTAACCAACAGAGCCACTCGGCTGGCCCTAAACCTCAATCTTATCATGAGAAAACATCAGGTAGACCCAAACTGAGGGATAGTCTACAAAATAACTGGACCTGTATTCCTGAACGTGTCAAGGCTTCATGAAGGATAAGACAGTGGAACTGACCCAGATGGGAAGAGACTTAGGAGAGGTGACAACTAAATGCCATGTGGGACCCTGGAATGCATTCTGGAGCAGAAAAAGAGCATGAGTGGAAACACTGGTGATACCCAAATGAGATCTGTGCTTTAGTTAATAGCATTGCACCAAGGTTAATTTTTTGTTTTGATCAATGTTTTATGGTGACATAGATTTAACAGAAGGGAAAGCTTGATGAAAGATGTACAGGAACTCTACTATTTTGGCAAGGCTTCTGTAAGTCTAAAATTGTCTTAAAAAGTACATGCACACACATACATGCACTACGCAGGCCAAACCAAAAGTGTCTGTGGATCTGATTCATTGATTCATCCACTTACTTGTTGAGTGCCCCCTCCGTACTGGGCACTGGTCTAGGTCTGGGGAGGCTGCACAAACAAAATAAAAGTTGTGCCCTCATGGACCTGACACTGGCTGGAGAGAAAGATAACAAAATAACTGAAACAGCGTGTTAGATATTGATGGTGTTAAGGACAAGTAAAGCAGGTAAAGTCAGAAAGGGGGACCGGGGTATGGAGAGCTGGTGTCCATGAAAGGAAGCCTAGCATCTGGGGGCTTCAAGCCCCCAACAGGCCCAGGGCCTCCAAGATGAAGATGGGCCTCCCTTCCCATCCATCTGTCTGTCCCCTGGCTCACACCCTCTTTTCCTCTGTCCTCAACAGGCATTGTTGCCAGCAACACACGGGACAATAACACGGGGGCCACCTACCCACACCTGAACTTTAGCATTCCCATCACAGTGCTCCAGCCGGCCCTGCAGGAGTACAGTCAGACGGGCCACCTGAGCGGCCTCCGGGAGCTGGACCATGCCACCGAGCCAGTGAGGGTGGTGTGGCGGCTGCAGCGGCCCCTGGCAGAGGCCCCACGGAGCAAGCTCTGAGGCTATGTCACCCTCTGGAGAGAAGAGCAACCATTTTATGCCTTGGGAGGTGCTGAGGCGATGGCAGCCTCCGGATCCTGACATGGCACACCCCAACTGGCGACTTTTCCATCACCACCTACCTTGTTTGGTTCTGGAGTCTGGGTCAAACTTGTCAGCCCCATGGGTCTCCAACCCAGCAGCCCCTTTTGGGGTGCTTTCTTTAGCCGCCACCTCTCTCTGCCCCCAGCACTAGACTCACCTCTGTTATTCCCTGCCTGGGGAACCGGGAACCCAGCACAGCTGCACAACAGCCTTGGTCCTGGCAGAGATGCTGGCTGGAAGGCAGCCGTTGTGTCTGTTCTCTGTCTCCTGATGGCCACTGGCTGCCTAGAGCAGCTTCTTCACTGGGGTCTTGGCTCCTCTCTGCTCGCTGTCAGGATTGGGTTGACAGAGCACGGGGACTTCCTCAGGAAACCTTGGCGGAGAGGCTCTGCTCCGAAGACCAGGGACAAAGGAAAGGAGGGTCTCCCTGTTCTGCCAGACCTACGGAGAGGCAGAGTCCCTGAAAATCAGGACTCCTGTATCTTCATATGGCAGGTGTCACTGAATGGCAGGGGCACTCTGACACAGTGCCTTAATTTTCTAACCCATACAATGGGTCTCAGGGATCTTGGCGGGTAGAATGTGTCTTGGGTTTGGGTATAAACAGGACCTATGGGAATAAACAGGACCTCTATACTTACACGTATCAGCTTCTTTTCTTCCTTTTGTTTTGAGAGTTGAATCTGGAATAGGCAAGCACCAGGCACAGAAACATACCTTTCCTGTCCCACACTCTCGGTGGGATTTGATCTCATAGGATACTCTCGTGTCAGACTGGTCCTGGTAGCTGGTCATGGTGCCAGGCAGCCCTGGATGGTGCTCGTAGCTCCCAAAAGGTGGTGTGGCCTTGGCCTGACAGCAAGTGTTTCCAGAATACCTGGGATGTGCCCAGGCCTGTGTTAGGCCCTGGGGTGGGTGGGAACTGGGGAGTTCAAAGTTGAATGAGGCCAAGTCAGCCCCTCTGAGAAGACAACCCTGCAAGTCAGGGGCATGTGGGCCCTCAAGAAATGATTGTTAAATCACTGACAGGTTAAATGCCATTTGGGGCTGGCTGGGGGTGCTGATTTTTAAGTACAGAGAATCCTTGGGAGCGCTTTGTGTCTAACATCTGCTTGTCGAGTCCCAACTCTGGGCAGCTACAGAACACTCCTGTGACGGTTGTTCTCCCCTTTATGGATTAGGAATGGGTCCAGAGGGCAAAGTTAGCCTGAGAGAAGTGCCATAGTAAATTAACGGTAGCAGAGGTCTGACTTCGCTGCGAGCGGTAGGGGAAAGGTTTATTTGAGCACATATGGCTACCAAGTAGCTCAGGCTTACTAGGGGGAGACCGGTGTGTCAGCCCATTAGTACGAAGATCAGGGCAGCTCTGTCCTGCTCAGATGGAAGACTTTCCAAGGGCCCAGGGAGGGAGGATAGGGCAAGGTTTCATCAAGGTGACTGGAGCTGAACCCTGAAAGGAGAGTTAGGTGTTTACCAAATGGACTGGAAACGGACTGTGTTCCAGGTTGAGAGCAGTGGGAGCTGGTATAAGGAAGTGTGAAAATACATCCCTGTTCTGGACGTACTAAATGGAGGGAAAATTGGAAAGGAGCAGGTCTGGAGGCTGGAGAACCAGTTACAATGGCCTTGGTGAGGGAGAAGACGCCTAAAGCGGGACTCAGGGGTTCTCTGCACCCACACTCTGGCACCAGTGCTCTTCTGGGTCCCCAGGGGCAGAGAGAAGGAGATGGAGACTCCCACATCTCTTACTAGATTCCCTCCTTTAGCCCTCATTCACCCAGCAGGGTGGGATAGGAGGAGATGCAAGGATTCCAGAGAACTGAAAGATGCAGCCTGGCTCTCAGGCTCATAAGAGGGGGTACTCACAGAGCACAGCAGCTTGAGATGATTCTGGGCACCATCGTCTTCTCAGTGGAATTGATCACAATGCTCCCTCTGCGAGGGATATTGGACACAAGGTATTTGACCACAGCTTTTGGAAGAGGTACAGACATGGCCACTTCTACTATAAACGTTCATGAAAACCAGATAGATGGACAGTATTCAAAAGAGTGTTGGGCTGGGAGCCAGGAAACTGCCAATGCCTCGGGCAAGCTAATCAGCCCACATAAAAGATCTATAATAAATGGCTGCTGTGTATTCGTTGCTGCTGTGTGCCAGGCACCACACCAAAACTCTTTATGTAAATGAGCTAATTGACTCTTCTGCAACTCTTGGAGTAGGTGCTAATATTTGCATTAAATAGATGAAGATGGTTTATCTGCCACCAAACTAGCTTGATCCTACAGCCAGAATGTAGCTCACATCAGTCCATTTCTCTACAGATTCTAGTCCAAGTGCTCGTGCTCTCTCTCTCTTCCTTTTTTTTTTTTTTGTCCCCAGACTGCCTTCCTAAGTCATTCCCCGAATTTCAGGCAGCTTTCCCACTGCCCGATCCTTTTACCACAGAACATAACTCAGACCTGTCACTCTTCTGCTGAAAACCCTGCAGTGGCCTCCTGTTGCCCCTGGGATGACAGGGACAGTCTTCCACAGGACCTGGAGGCCTGTACCATCCTGCCCATGCTGGCCCCTCTGTCCTCTGCTTCTGCAATGCCCCTGCTCTCAGCAATTTGTCCTGCCTCCGGGTCTTCGCATACCCAGAGCACACTGGCTTTCTGTTTGCTCAGGACTAACTCCCTCTCACCCTTGGAGAGAGGCCTTGGCTTCCTTCCTTTGCCCTCAGTCTTTGTTAATGCAATGAGTGATACATGTTTTAATATATCTCTCTTTCCCCAGACTAACACCTCATCGGACGGGAAGCAGAAACCCGTCTTCCCTTTTATCTCCCAGCGCCTGGCACAGGGCCAGGCCTATACTGGGGCTCAGCTGGGTTTGTAGGATTATTTATATGCGCGAAGGGAGGAGGTTGGTAATCTCCCGAGGCGGCACAGCCGGTGCGGCGGGGACGGGGGACGGGGAGCCTTTGCTCTGAGGTCCCGGTGAGCTAAAGATTTTTGGAAGAAAGTCGGGCGGAACTTTGATCAGAATCCGAGAGGGTCTCCCGGAGGCGGGCAGGCATCGTCTTGAGGGCTCATCTCTTTCTCGGTGAGGCCATTCTCATCCACCCCGCGGGCGGGCAGCTCCAGATGCGGCTCGCGGGGACGTGGCTGGGCCGGGAGGCGGGCGCGCTGAGTCACGCCCGCCGGGAGGGGCCTCGGGGCCCGGGGCGGCAGAGCTGCTGGCAAGCGCGGCGCGGAAGCTGGAGACGGCCAGCGCGTGACGCGGCGCGCCCGACCGGCTCTCGGGGTCCCACGGAAGAGTGGAACGAGGCCGCGCCGGGGCCTGGAAAACTCGACAGCGTGGAAGGTCGGTGGGCGCGAATCGTGGCCTTGGGAGGAGGGGGTCTGTCGTCTAGGATACGGGGCTCGGACCTGCCCCCCAAAGCACAACAGGAAGATTTACTCTCGGAGAGGACAGGACAAACTCGCCCCATCCCCGTCTGTCCCCCGAAATTCCGGCTAAGTCTTCCCAAGTGAGACGGGCTACCCCATTCTCTCCCCTCTCCCCCGTCTTGGGAGTCGCCCCTGGGTGGAAGCTGGTGTCACCGGGCAGGAGGAAAGCCTGTCTCCAGGGGGAAACACCCGGGGTACCCTGTGCCAACAGGCTGCGGTGCGCACTTCGGACCAGCTTCTCCTTCCACGAAGCCCCAGATTCTGTGTGGACAAAGGAGAGGGCGCTGAACTAACGCCGTTGGGGCTAGGGAAGCCCAGGACGCCTGAAATCCACCCGAAGCTGCTTTTAGTGGGTGATGGTGGGCGCTTTCCTTCCCACACTACCCACTAAACACACCCAGCCTGCCTCCTCCAAGAGTGCCTTTGACCCTTGGATGGACTCTGAGGGTGGGGAGGGAAGAGGCGCTTGGGAGCCGAGGATCTTCCCCCCACCCCAGGACAGGCACAGAGTCAAGGGTCAGTTTGGAGAGGGGCTTTCAGGTGTCCCAAGGTGCTCAAAGGCCAACTTGTAAAATATGTAAATATGTAAAATATCAAGGACACCTGCTGAGGTTCCACTGCGTGTATATGTGTGTGTACGAGAGTGTGCCTGAGTACAAGCCCCAGCTCTCAGACCCCACCTGCCCCCACTCCAGCACCTTGAGAGAAGCCCTCCGTGGGCACTGTGTGTAACCCCACATGTGGAGGGCCTCCAGGTCCACAGAGGAGACTGTTGCCCCTTTGCGTCTGGCCTTGATCAGGGCTACCTAGGGGTTAAGCGGTGCAGCTGGGCAGAGTGGGCATACTCCAGGGCCAGCCTGGTCTTTAACTGGTGGTGAAATGAGGAAGCTAGAGTCCAGACAGGCCATGAGCAGACGCTGCAGGTGTTAAGGGAACCACAGTGTGACTGGCTCCCAGGATGAGGTACAAATTTTGAGGCCTAGGTTTTCTGAACAGGAGTATGCATGACATTGGAATGAGCCTGTCTGCCCAGAGCTGACTTCTCCTGGGCATGAAAGGACAGCCCCTTCTTCAGACTTTGAGTCCCTTTCCTCTGGTCTTTAAGGTGCTATTCTGCATGTGTTCCCTGGGGGCCTGGCCATGGAATGCCCACTCTTAACCTGTTCCCAGATGTCCATTGAGGGAGGCTGCAGGACCCTCTCTCTCCCTCAGGTGGAGAGGGGACATTCACAGTGCTTGAAATCATAACCTAGTGGCCCTCTCATCTAGTTTGGCCATTCTGGAAACAGGGCTGTAGAAATCTACCCTGGGAATAACTGGTGAGGACTCAAGAAGCTGTGTGTGTTTTATTTGTAATCTCTATGAAGCAATCCTGGGCGATGTCCTTGCTTCAATCAGAGTCTGCATGGCTCTGCTGTATGTCTTCAGAGGCATGACCTCTCCACAGCTTTGGCATAAATGTAACTTCATCATTTTTCAGTAGATTCCTAAAATCCCCTGCCTGTATTATTAGAAAAGAATCCCTCTGGGGGTAGGGATGGGTGTCCTTGGTAGAGAAAACAGGATTTATTGAGAAAATTCCAGTGTAAACCAGATTGTGTTTGTGTGTGGATGGAGATGGGGGTAGGAGTGGGAGGTAGGGCAGAGGTAAAATTCCTTAGTTGTTGTTGGACAGGTTGGATTTATTCTCTTGGACCTTCTTTTATGCTAACTTTCCTGAATCTAGGCAGATTTAGTTAAGATTCTCTGTGCTCTCACGCTTGGCTTGATGTTCAGTTCAAAATCAGATGGTGGGTTTGGCAGTTCCTCAAAAAGTTAGATCAAGAGTTACCATAGGACCCAGCAATTCCACTTCTAGGTATATTCTCAAGAGAATTAAAAACATATGTTCACACAAAACCTAGTACATGAATGTTCATAGCAGCATTATTCACAATAGCCAAAAGGTGGAAACAACCCAAATGTATATAAACTGACAAGTGGATAAACAAAATGTGGTGTATCATCATACAATGAAATATTACTCAGTTATAAAAAGGAATGGCACATGCTATAGCTTGGATGGATTTTGAAAACATTATGCTAAGTGAGAGAGACCAGACAGAAAAAGTATGGAATAGGTAAATCTGTAGAGACAGAAAGAAGATTGGTGGTTGTTGCCAGGGGCTGGAGGGAGGAGGGACTGGGGATGAGTGCTAATGGATGCGGCTTTTTTTTTTTTTTTTTTTAGGGTGATGAAAATGTCCTGGTATTAAAGTGTGGTGATGGTTGCACAACTTTATGAATGCACTAGAAACCACTGAATTGTACACTTTAAAATAGCGAATTTTATATGAATATTTCAATTTAAAAAAATTAGATGTTTTTAAAGCTTTTTTGTTTCTGTAAAATGACTCATTTAAAAATATTCAAATGATTAAAAAAAAGAGAGAGGAAAGAAAGCTCAAAGAAGAAAGTAAAAGCATCACCTGGTGCCGACTATGAGCATTTTGGTTTAGAGCCCAGGAGTGTCAGACTGTTGAGGATTGAACTTGGACAAGCTACTGACTTTCCAAAATGGGAAGAAAAACTGACACCTGTTCAATGCAGCGATATGGGTAAAAATGCAGTGAATGCTAGCTGCTGTGGTCAGCAAAATTGATGGGAAGGTATAGAGATTTCCCATATGCCCCCTGTCCTCTCACATTCGTAGCCTCTCCCATTATCAACATTGCTCACCAGAGGGGTACACTTGTTACAGTTGATGAACCTACATTGACATAATCACCCAAAGACCATAGTTCACATTACGATTCACTCTTGGTCTTGTGCATTCTATGTGTGGACATATCATGGACGAACTTTTCATGTAAAAATCATCCACTCTAAAAATGAACGACTCCAGAATATTCCATTGTATGGGTGTAGAACAATGTATCCTGTAGGTTCTCTCTGATGGAGTCTCCCATTGATCGAGGCTGATTGCCCAGCACGCCTGCTCTATTAGAACATATAATACAACATCTCGTCAATTGCACACGTGTTTTTTGAGCACTTACTGTGTGGCTGAGAACTCAGGTTCATGACTTAGGCCCAGGGATTAGGTATCTGGCCAAGTAGGTCATGGCCGAGCAGAAGCTTATCCAGCTGTCCTCAGGGCCCAGGCAGGAGTTGGGACTGGAGGAGCCAAGGGAGAATCAGCATATCCAAGAGCGTTGGGCAATGGAAGCTGCTAGGAGGAAGGGTGGTATTGGCTGGAGCTGCCAGTCACCATTTCCCCCAAGTGAGTGTATCAGAGGTCAGTAGAGGAGAGAGAAGGGCAGATGCCAGCCCTCCTAATCTAATTGTGTTAAATTGGACCTAGGTATGTTCTCAGGCCCCATACCTGCTGTTGAGACTCCAAAGAAGCAATTTGCCTTCACTGATGGTGTGCCTGGTTGGATAGGCCAGGGTTTGTCTTTTGGGGGAGTTAGTTAATGATCCTGAGGGTGTTAAGGGGGCAGGGAGGAGCTCAACTCCTTTGGCCAACCCACTGCCCATCAGGCCTGTGCTGGGGTCACTGGTCTTTCTCTCTTCCCTGGGAAGGAGACCCTGTGAGGGACCAGGACAGGCCTGGTGGTTAGAACTGGCAGGCATGTAGGCCCAAATGCTGCTTTCGCATGACAGGCTCCCTGTGTGTGCTGGCCCTTGTCCCCTGCCCTCCTGGCCTCCCCACCTTATTCACTGAAGTCGTCCTAAGCCTCCCTTTCTGCCACTAGATTTCTTGACTCCAGCTGTTCTCTCTGCGGAGAAGCCCCTGGACTCAGCTATTTTCAAAGGCTTCTCCTTGAGCATCCCTGGGTGATCCAGAGTGACCTGATGCATGGGAGATCCCCCTCTTCCCGACAAGCTGTGCAGCCTCTCTCGGGCCTGTGCCCGGCCAGTTTGGAAGCAGAGCTTTCTGAGTGTTTCCCAGACCTCCTTGCTGGCTGCTGGCCCCAAGGGTAGACTGGTACAGAGGGAGCCAAGGGGGCAGGTGAAACATATTCTTTCATAGTCTGCCTCCTACCCTGACACATTCCCAGGCCCTGCTTAGCTCCTGGTGTCCACTCCTGACCTCTGGCTGGGCCCCTGATCTCTCTTGGGTTTTGAATCACAGGAGACATTCTTCTTCTGGCCCAGTTGGCAGATTCAGCCTGATGAATACTCAGGGGATCAGCTCTGGACAACCTTTCTGAGGGCCTGGAGCAGTGAAGGTAGCATTGCCTGCTAGGGACTCGTCTTGCCCTCCTCTCCCTTGCAAGGGATGGGTAGAATGCACAAGCCTCAGTGCATTGGGGGAGCATCTAGTCAATCTCCTGTGCCAGGAGCCAATCTCCCTTCTAATCTGTGCCAGATCTAGCCTTGCCAGGTTCTCCCTCGCCCAGGGAGAAATTAGGCATGGGCATTTGAATATCAATGAGAACAGTGGCTGGAGGTCCAACCATAAGCTGCCCCCATAAATGTCAGAATATCTGGGGACCGTCTTGTGGGGGTACCATGTCTTGGAAATCTATGTGTGCAAGGACATCCCAGGGTTTCCCCTCCCATTACAGGGAGTAAATGGAAGCCCAGAGAGGGAAGGGGTAGTGCATCCTTCACTGGGGCTAAGCTGTGCTGGGGACAAGGCCCCTGGCTGCAGCCCCAGGCCAGACCCTCTGCCCTCCATAGGGGCAGACTCTGGGATGCACCAAGTGACCAGGTCCTTTGGAGGGTGAGCCTGGTAGATAGCTTCCCAGGCTGGCTGGGGGAGCCCACCCAGGCTTTGCCACCTTCTTTTTCCTCTATGCTCAGTGGTTCAGCATCTAGTGACCCAGCCCAGCACTGTTCTCTACCTCAGATGTCCTCCAGGGTCCAGCCCTGGGCCAAGGGTTCTTGAATTTTAACTCCTCAGGGACTCAACCAAGGTTTGTTCTCAGTTTGCTGGGAACTTGTCGGGCTGCCGCAGTCCATGTGCAACCGTGAGCCTGGGGTGCACTTAGCCTGCAGACCTGGCCCTCTCTGCGGACACTCTCATCAATGGCAGCTCCCCTGTCTGCGCATCAAGCATGACCAAGCTCCCCATCCCCCTCTCACTGGAGCCTGTATGATCAGTGCTTCTCCTCCACCTTCTTTCTTACCGGCACGCATTCCTTCTCAGTCCTTAACCAGCGCTGTTTCATCTCCCAGTAGATATTTCTTCATGCCCCGTCTCCTGGGGGATGTCGCTCAACAGTCCCAGTGTACATCCGCTGTCCCAGGAATGCTCAGAGGAATGACTTGCCTACTGCAGGCCTCTCCCCTCCACCCCACTGTCATGGCCTTGGTCACACTGCATCCTATTTTGCAGGTTGATTGTCATAACCTGCCAATTGGTCTGCTTAGACCTGGGGCTCAAGTTGGTGACCTGTGAGTGGGCAGGTCTATCTGGTCACAGTGTTTGCTTAGTGCGGGGCTTAGCGAGTTTTATTTAGTTCCTCTGAAGCGGCCTTGCTTGCAGTTCCCCACAGGTGTGCCCGCCATTACTGTTACTATGCACCTGACCAGCTTCCTATATCTGCATTACCCACCTGGCCCTTTGAGTTTGTAAGACCCACCTTTACAAGGGCAGAGATCATATCTATCTGCCTGTCTCTCTGACCACAGGATCCACGGCACAGGGCATATCAAAGAGCAGGAGCTCAATTAATGTATGTTGTTGAGTTAGCAAATATATTGAGCGAAAGAAAGTACAGAATAGTTTAAGTGTGCAAAAAACAATTATGGTTATAGGTGCACAGAGTACCTAAGTTTATATGGAAGACTCATAATAGTGGATGCCCTGGAGAAGGGACCTGGGTGGTTGGTGGATGGGATGGGATTGTGATACCCCTTGTTGTTGTTTTTTAATTCAAATTTTACAGAATTGGAATTTCATTAATGGACATAATTCCAGAATTTTAAAAAGATCAAGTCTTTGCATTCGAGTGCTTTCTTACTGTGGGCTCACCCCTGTCCCCCCAGCCTCGAACACCCGCCTAACTCCGATGTGGTGTCTCTTCCTATCCAGCAGAGCCTGGTTCAAGATGGGGTCCCAGGTCTCGATGGACATGAGAGGCATGCACGTGGTGATTGTGGGCGGCGGCTTCGGCGGGATTGCAGCTGCCAGCCAGCTGCAGGCACTGAACATCTCCTTCATGCTGGTGGACATGAAGGACTTCTTCCACCACAACGTGGCAGCCCTTCGGGCCTCCGTGGAGAGTGGTAATGGGCTCCTTTCCAGGGCTTGCCTGGTGGGACTGGCCTTGTCATTGCTGTAGGTCTGGGGGTGGTTTTCTCCATTTAGGGCAAGGTACCTAAATTCTACCACCAGACAAATTCTGGAGAATCTTAAGTCACTGGCTATGAGCAGCTACCATATCAAGACCCTAGAAGTAAGAGCTTCCCAGGGGACCTGAGGCATAGACTGGCACCTTAGGGGTGGTGGGTACCCTGGGTAGCCTCTGGCCTAGCTGTTTGGCTTAAGGCACCCCTGTTAATATGCAGCTCAGGAAAGGTTCTGTGTTATTCTGGCTTCCTGTGGGTAGCCCAGTTGTTATACCGTAATCTATTCTGTGTCCACTCCCCAGGGTTTGCCAAAAAGACATTCATTTCCTACTCGGTGAGCTTCAAGGAAAGCTTCCGGCAGGGCCTAGTGGTGGAGATCGACCTGGAGAATAAGACGGTGCTGCTGGAGGATGGCGAGGTGAGCACGGGGGTGACCTGTCCATCAGCTGGCTTCAGGAGGCCCCTGGAGGACATAGCTGCTGGTGGGAGGAGACCTGGGTGGGTCTCCTCAAGGGTGGAGAGAGTCTTCTGCGGTCCTCTTCACCCCCCTCTGCCCACTACCTGGTGCTGGGCAGAAAGCAGCTCCTTCATAAGTAAAGGTCTGAAGGAACATGTGGTGGCAGACATTTCTTGAGCCTTTCCTGTATGCCAGGCACTGTCTTAGCCTTCCATCATTTCATTTAATATGTGAGGGAGGTGTTACCATCTCACTTTACTGAGAAGATAAGTGGGATCCTTGCCCAGGATCCCACAGCTAGGAAGACACTCAGCCAGAATTTGAATCCAGGCAGTTTCACCCCAGAGCCCATGTTCTGAAAGCCAGTGTGTCCAGGACCAGACTCAGACCTGGTGACCCCAGGGAGTCCTCTTCGCTGGCTAGAATCAAAGGGTAGGCACACGCATTATCCACATCTCTGGATTGGGAGGTCATGGGAGCAGAGGGTCGTATTGAGGGGCACCTGTAGCCTGGCCCTCTATTCTATTCAAAGCTAAAGGGAGAATTGGAAAAAGGGGATACAATTCCTGTCCTCTATGGATATACGATTTAGTGTGAATCGATCCTTCTGGAACTAATTTTAGGGCCTAGGAATCTCCCAGTAGGAAAGATTACTGAGAGTCTGCCTGTCATGCAATTTTGGGCCAAGCTTTTCAGAGCTCTGGAAAGGTCCACCCAGGGGCAAGTGGGGACTGAGTGCGATACAGACCCTCTGGTTCTCCGCCCATCAGAGCATCTGCTTTGGTCAACTTTATATAGTTAGGCTCCAAACAGGACCTCCCTTCCTCTCTCCTTTCTTTCCTTACACTTTTTTTTGGGGATGTGGTGGGGCAGGGAATAGTTTCTACTACAATACCTATGAGATCCTAAACTAACTGCACATTGGAAGCTAGAATCCTGCTTATTCCCCACAAGTAGTTTCCTGTTCCCTACTTACCTGCCCCCCACCCCCACCCCCGCCACTGTGGGGAGCTCACTCCTATTTCCATGTTGAATGGTTCTGGCAGGAGGTTAAATCTGCTTTCTTAGATATTTCTAGCTTCTAGGGCCATTCCTTCGCTGAACCAGCATGATGGTTTACTCCCTTCCAAGGAGGGCTGCCTTGGTGTGCCCAGATGGCATTGCCACCTGGGGTTGGATGCAGAAGCCCAGGCCTGCCCTCACCTTTCTTTTCCTCATCCCTCATAGGTCCTGCCCTTCTCACATCTTATCCTGGCCACAGGCAGCACTGGGCTCTTCCCTGGCAAATTCAATCAGGTTTCCAGCCAGCAGGATGCCATCCAGGCCTATGAGGGCATTGTAAAGCAGGTGAGCTGCCCGCTGACCCTGGGCAGGGCAGTGAGGGAAGACTGGGTGGCCCCTGGGAGAGTAGTACAGCTGTGGAGATACTTGGGGCTGCAGCAGGGAGACCCCAGAAGCTGCTAGGGGCTGTTACCATGGCTGTAAAGATGGAGAGTTATTAGAAAGAGATTCCTGGGAGGAGACCTTTGGATCTGTCATCAAAGTGTGGCCGTAAGCACCGAGACCTGTTCACGTATTGATTGGCGGGTCCCCAGTGCCTCTGTCTTGGAGCTCCGAGTTGCACTGGACCTTGTGATTTGTAGAACAGGCTTGGATCTGTGACCTCAGGCAGCTTTCATAGCTAGCCTGAGAGGTGGGTGGGGTGGGTTTATCCCATTGAACAATGAGGAGTGGAGACCCTGAGAAGGATCCCATGGTGAGTGCTGCCACATGACCGAGGCCAAATCTTTCCCTCTCTGCAAAGCTCCTGAGAAACCTGGGGAGAGCAGATATTAGTGTGGAGGTTAGGAACCCAGCTTTGAACTCAGACAGACCTGGGCCCTGGGGATGGGAAAGGTGAACAGGCAGTGATACCTACCTCTTGGGGCAGTTGTGAGAATCAAGTGAGAAAATATGGAGAGACACCCAGCAAGTGCCTGGCCCTGAAGAAGTACATTTAGACCATGAATTTGGAAAGAGCTCTACACTTCTTGGCCAAGGAACTGCCATCCTAGGCTGACCCATGAAATGTGGCGGGGGCGGGGGGCGGTGGTTTGAGGATATGTTTTACATTTTCTTCTGCTCCAGGTCCAGTGCTCACAGTCCATCGTGGTGGTGGGAGGAGGCTCTGCAGGAGTGGAGATGGCAGCAGAAATTAAAACAGAGTACCCCGAGAAAGAGGTGGGCAAGTGGCCTTGGCTTCGACCTCACAGTGGTCGGCTTCTTTCTATGTCTAAGGAAAATCAGGAATTTGCTCAGGGCCTGGGAAGCCGAGCTCCCTTACTATAAAGTGGGAGTGTATGTTTCCCATCTCCTGCTCTTTACACTGGGGGATCCCCTAAAGTCCCTTTCTGCTGAGAATTTTTCCTGGAGATGCAAATGTGTCCTAGTTCAATGACGGCTCCTGCCTTCTGGTCCAGCCAGGAGGATCAAGGCCAGGGGAGACACACAAGGTTATCTCCCGTGTCCCTACCTTTGTAATTTAAACATAGACTTTGATCACCTCTTTTTGCTGACAACTAGCTTGGTCAAAGGCACTCTTAGTTAGTTGTTTTGTTTTGTTTGTTTGTTTTTTGCCTGGGCAAGCAGTGGCTTTTTTGGTTTTTAAGAGACAGTAGCCCTTGCTCTGGAGAGCCACCTGGGGAGAGCCTGCAGTGCAGCCCTTCACTGTGCATGCTGGGAAAGGACTGGCTAGCATTGCCTCCTGCCCTCAGGAGGGTGGCCCTGTTCCCTTTATTTATTTTTAATATTTTATTGGGGAATTGGGTGAGAGGAACAGCGTTGGGGAATCGGGGAAGGGGAACAGACAAGTTGCTGTTCTTTTGTTCTTCAGTCTAGTTGTGCGGGACATCGCTTCACTGGCCCATGTTGGTATTGTGATCGTTGCGCTCTTCCCGGGTGAGGCAGTTGTTCGCTGGCCATTGGACGGCCGCTCACAGCGGCTCACAGCAGCTCACACCGGCTGCAGGCCACTCACGCTGGCTGCCAGCTACTCATAAGAGCTCACGTTAGCCCACTGCAGCAGGGGCTGCAACCTATGCTGTTTCCGGCAACTCATGGGAGCCCAGCTCCAGGCTGAGTTGTTGCTCACCATCTTAGCTGTAGAGGGCGCAGCATCACTGGCCCTCATGTGGGATGATCCGAACCTGGGCCCTGCTGCTCAGAGCTGGCATCCCAAGCCAACTTTTTTTTTTTTTCCTTTGGATCAAACCATTTTATTGAGAGCCTTTAGGGGGAGGGTCGAAGGGCTGGGAGGATGTTGAGATCCGACGTCTTCGGCCGGCCAGAATCTCTTCAGCTTCACGGCCACTGAAAGCCCAAGGCAACTCTTAACCAACGCACCACTCGGCCAGCCTGACCCTGTTCCCTTTAAATGGTGGAGGGGTAGAGCACGGCCTGGCATCCTGGGAAGAAAGAGAACATCCTGGCAGCTGTAAAGGCTCAGCCAAAGGCTGAGTGATGATCAGTAATTATGGGCTCTGGAGCAAGAGCTTGCAGTTGAAGCCAGATCTGCTTCTGAGAGCCACATGGAGCCTGTGGCTGATTCTTTTTCCCTAAGGAGACAGATTGGTTTTGAAGAGTGAGATCGATATGGGCTAGTTTAATTATATGGTTCTTCTCTGACAAATTGTTGGAAATTATTATGACTGATTAACATAAAATTCCATTCATTTTGATTTATGGGGTAAAGCCCAATCTGCAGTGAGAAGTAACTCAGTCTAACTTCTGTGTGTTTATATAATTAGTAGACAAATAAGAGTAATAGTTGCCGCCCTTTATTAAGGACTCAATAGGTGCTGAGTTATGTGCTTTATGTACATTTTCTCATTTCATCATTACAAAATTCCTATGAATGGGAGGGACTGTGATCCCGTTCTACTGAATTGCCAGGCAATGTCCAAGTGAGTGGGATTTCAACGCTGGCAGTCTGATTTCAAAGTCCAAGCTTTTTTTTTTTTTTTTTTTTTTAATTTTATTGTGGAATTGGGGGAGGAGAACAGCGTTGGGGATTCAGGGCAGGGGAATCAACAAGTTGCTGTCCATTTTGTTCTTCAGTCTGGTTGTGGAGGACATTGCTTCACTGGCCCATGTTGGTATCATCACTGAGCTCTTCTCGGGTGAAGTATATCAGTCGCCAGCCTCTGGACAGCTGCTCACAGCGGCTCTTGGCAGCTCACAAGGGCTGCCAGCCGCTCACGCTGGCTGCTGGCCACTCACTGTAGCCTATGGCAGTCCACTGCAGCAGGGGCTGCAGCTATGCCATCCTGGGGACTCACAGCAGCTCAGCTCCAGGTGGAGCTGTTGTTCACCATCTTAGCTGTAGAGGGCATTGTCACTGGCCCTCATATGTGGGATCTGAACTGGGTCCCAAGCCAGCTCTTAACCAATGCGCCACTCTGCCGGCCCTCAAAATCCGAGCTTTGAACACCATTCCCAGCTGCCTCCCATTTCCCTGTGCTGACCCAGGCAGCAAGTAGATGTGCCTGGAAGTGCCAATTTTAGAACCAGCTGTAATGTACATGTCAGCCTGATTTACAGTTAGAACTCCAATGGCTTATATAGAGAGAGTGGATAATCATAAGTGCCCAAGGATGCTTGAAAATAATTTTCCACGTGGCCCTAGGTAAGGTGTGGGTTGTGGAGCACGGTGCGTTCTGAGAGCCCTAGACTAGGAGACGTGGCTCCAGCCCAGCTCTCTGTTAGCATACTGGTTCTGGTGCTGAGCAAATTATTTCGCTTGGGTCTCAGCTTCCTCTCCTGTAAACTGGAGGTAGGGGAGGAGGTGGGGGAGATGGGCTGATGTGTTTTAAAGCCTCTTCATGTAAGCAGGAGACTCAGTGGCTCTTTCTCTGTCCTGTGGTCATTTGTCCCCAGGTCACTCTCATTCACTCCCAAGTGGCCCTCGCTGACAAGGAGCTCCTGCCCTGTGTCCGGCAGGAAGCAAAGGAGATCCTGCTCCGGAAAGGCGTGCAGCTGCTGTTGAGTATGTGCAGGTTCCCCGCCTGTCCTGGCCCTCTCTCTGGCCTAGTGAGATTGGGCTCAGAGCCTTGGTCACCGCCCTCTGCTTGAAGATGGCCCCGCTCATCCCCAGGCTCTCTGTGTCCTGGAGTTGAGCATCAAAGCCCATTTGAACCCTGTTGTCCAGCTGGTGGTTGTGTCCGTCGTTGGGCGGGGCAGAGGCCCTGTAGTACCTATGGGATTTCCACATCACGGAGGCAGCACTGTCCTGGCTGTTGCTTTGGACATAGGCCGGTGGTACCTATGTACTGAATGATTTTAAATAATCACCTAAAGGATTTGACCTGAATTATGATGTCTCTGGAGAGAATAGGTTTTTTGGTTTGTACTTCGAGGGTGGTGAAGAGTATGGCTTTTTTTCAAGAGCAGGAGGGAAGAGAATTAACCAGCATGTTAGAGAGTGGAGCTCTAACCTCAATGGTGTGACCCCCACATTTCACGGGGCGCAACCCCGTGTTTTTTTTCAGGGATGGATGGGGTGTCTGCTCTATGAAAGGCCATCCCAGCTCTTGGTCTCCTTGTCCCTGGCTCTACAGCACTGTGACCACTTTTAGGCAGTGAGGAGACTAGGCTGGCTTCTTGACTTTCCTTTCTTCACCTTTGTCGGTGTGCCTGGGGGGGGGGGGCTCGTCCAGCCTGGTCAGGATGACGTAGCTGACAGGGAGGCATGTTGGAGGTCTTCCTCACGTAGCCTCAACTTGCTTCTCGGAACTTCCCTCCCATTGGCTCCCTTAGAGCCAGATGTCCATATCATGCTTCTTGGGGCAGCAGAGTGGACTGGGACAGGCGCAGGAGGGAAGGTGGGACTGGAATCACCTCCTACTTGGTCCACAACGTCCAGGCCTTTCCCGTGGGTCTCCAGCCTTCCTAGCTCAGCCTTGGCTTGGACCCCAGCCTTGGTGACATGCCCACCTTCTGCCAGCCTCCTGGTCACGGACCTCCCTTGACAGGTGAGCGGGTGAGCAACCTGGAGGAGCTGCTTCTCAACGAGTATCGAGAGTGCATCAAAGTGCAGACGGACAAAGGCACGGAGGTGGCCACCAACCTGGTGATTGTCTGCAATGGTATCAAGATCAACAGCTTTGCCTACTGCAGTGCGTTTGGTAAGCAGGAGGCTGAGCTGTCACTCATTCTCCAGGTTGCCTCCTCATTGTCCAGCTGCCCAAGAAAGGCCCACGGGCCTCTCCCCAGGAATTGGCACCACCATGCCTTCCCCCTCCATCCCAGAAGCTCATTTGTCTCTCTGAATGGTGACATCAAATTTTAAATTCAGGTTTGGGTCCACTCCTGCTGTACTTTCCTCAGCTGTGACGATGATGACTTAGCCCAAGATGTCCAGTCACCAGAATCTTTCAAAATTGGGGCCCGCCCCCTAGTGGTGAGAGATGGGAACAGGTTTCAGGGAGACGAAAAAGATGCATTTTCTGTTGGAACATGGATGCGAGGAAATAACAGGGTCGGGTCTTTCTCTATTCATAGGTGTATTGCTCTCCCCAAGCACTAATCCAAACATTTGGTCACTTGAGCTTGGGTAGTAGGGGCAATAATGTGGCCTCATATTCCCAAAGCTCAGTATTGAACTAACTAGAGGTGGAGCTGGTGGATTGATGGCCTCCTGTGTGAGCTGGAGACTCTGGCTCATTGGCTCGTAGTTGCTGTGTCCCCAGGTTCCCAGCATTCATTCCTGAGCATTCCTCCTGCATGAGGCGCCCCTGCTTGGTGCCCTGCAGAAAAGACTTATCTAATCCCAGAGGAAGGAAGCTAATACAGGCTAGGTGTGGGAGTGGGATTGAGGGTTTATAATAGACAGATCCCAGAACTTAACACCTAATTGTCCTAATGTTATATTTTCAAAGATAAACTTTTTTCAGTCCCTTAAAAGGAAAAGTTAATCATTTCTTAGAGCCCTGCATTTATTTTAAAAAATCTGATCCACATTCAAAAAAAAAATTCAAGACTCAGCTAAGTAATAAACTTAATCATTATACATTAATCATGGTAACTTAAAAAGAGTTATGCACATTATATAAAATGACACTTGCTGTGTTTCTGACTAGTTTCCACCCTGGCATAGTAACCTTGCCTTTGCAGGAAGAGGTCTGAGGTGGGCACGTGGGGCAGAAATAAATTAGCTGGGAGGCTTACCTCTGGAGGGTGTGCCTTTGGAGGGTGGTTTGACCAGCACTGGAGCTTTTCTTCACCACGTTCTGGGGGCCACTTAACACAGCAGCTCAGGATCTTGGTTTCGTGTTGGTTTTCCTGGCAGAGCGTCAGCTGGCCAGCAATGGTGCTCTGAGGGTGAACGAGTACCTCCAGGTGGAGGGCTGCAGCCACATCTATGCCATCGGTGACTGTGCCGACGTGAAGGAGCCCAAGATGGCCTATCACGCCGGCCTCCATGCCAAGGTCGCAGTGGCCAACATTGTCAACTCCACGCAGCAGAAGCCCCTCAAGGCCTACAAGCCGGGTGAGAGGGCCCCACGTGCTTCATAGTTTTAAGGCAGTGGGGGTTAGACAGGGTGATACCTTTGTGGGTTTGGAGATAACTGACTGCTGCAACAAACTTTCAGAGCCGGTGACAGAACCCCCCTCTCCCCCAGTGCGCTTTAAAAATAAATTGGGAGGGCCGGCCGAGTGGCTCAGTTGGTTAAGAGCTCGCCCAAGAGTGCGAGCTGAGCTCTGAGCAACGGCGGTTCGATGCCAGCCCGAGCTGAGTTGCCGTTGAGCTGCCAACAAGTGGCAGGATGGCTCAGCTAAAAAAAAAAAAAATTAAAAAAAAATAAATTGGCAATGAATAAATAAATCTTGGAACTGCAGGCCTATGAATGGTGAGCAGGATTTCCAGTTTTTGCGTCTCCTCCACAGGTGCACTGACGTTCCTCCTGGCCATGGGGAGAAATGATGGTGTGGGCCAGATCAGTGGCTTCTACGTGGGGAAGTTCATGGTGCGGCTGGTCAAGAGCCGGGACCTCTTTGTCTCCACAAGCTGGAAAACCATGCGACAGTCTCCACCCTGATGGGGAGGCTGGGCGGGGAATGAGATACTGCCGCCACCCACTGAACGGACTGCTTGACCAATGGTACCCACCTGACAAGGGCCAAAGGGCAAAAGCTCTTTTTCTGGAGGAAGATGCCAGTGATGTACTGACCAGAAACACAACTTACAGAAAATCAAAAATGGAGAGAGACAGACATAAAAAAAAAAAAATACCCCTAGAGGATTCTGTCTGGGTTGGGAAAGGTTTGCTTGCCCTTTGCTGGCTGAATGCTTCACTTGGTCCTGGGGAGGGGGTATAGCCGGCCTTCTCTATCCCAGGATGTGTGTATGCATGTGCACACGGGGTGTGGCATTCAGAGCTCTCAGAGTAGGGAGAGAGCTGGTCTCCTGCAGGCTGGCATCCCATCCATAAGGTCAGGAAGCAGGGCCCGCAAAGTGAGACCAGCTAAGGAAGTGGGGGTTGGAGTGGTGAGATGGCCTGCACCCCAACCTCTCCCATTGTTCAAGGGAGGCTAATATATCCTATAACACCTAGGTTATTAATAGGAAGGAGCCTAATTTTTAAAAAAATTTTTTATTAAAAATGTAGTTAGCACACAATATTATGTTAGTTTCAGGTGTACACCATAGTTATTTAACATAATATACCTAAAGAAGTGATCACCCTGCTAAGTCCAGCAACCATCTGACACTGTACCACACTACCACAATATTATTGGTCATATTCCCCATGCTGTACATTACATCCCCATGACTTATTTGTTTTACACCTGGAAATTTGGACCTGTTACTGCCCTTCACCTTTCTTTCCCCGCTTTTTAATTTTTCAGTTACAGTTGACATTTGATATTATTTTATTATAATTTCAGGTGTACAGCATAATGGATAGACATTCATATAATTTAAGAAGTGATCCTCCTGATTAGTCTAGTACCCACCTGGCACTATACATAGTTATTACCATATTATTGTAACTACTAATTTGTGCTTCTTAATCCCTTCACTTTTTTCACCCTGCCCCCGAAACACCCTCCCATCTGGCAACATCAAAATGTTTTCTGTATCCATGAGTCTGTTTCTGTTTTGTTTGTTTATTTTGTTCTTTAGATTGCACATATAAGCGAAATCACATTGCATCTCTCTTTCTCTGTCTTACATTCCACTCAGCACAATACCCTCCAGGTCCATCCAAGTCGCGGCACATGGAAAGAACTCATTCCCTTCCACGGCCGAGCAATATTCCATTATACAATATGTATGTACCACCTCTTCTTTATCCATTCTTCCACTGACGGAGGACACCCAGGCTGCCTCCACATCTTGACCATACTAAACAACGCTGCAATGAACATATGGATGCACATGTCCCGTTGAAGTAGAGTTTTGGGTTTCTTCTGATATGTAACCCACAAGTGGGATTACTGGGTCCTTCTTTGTCTCTTGTTATAGCCTTTGTTTTAAAGTCTATTTTGTCTGGTATAAGTATTGCTACCCCAGCTTTTATTTATTTGTTTGTTTCAATTTTCTTGAAATAACTTTTCCATCCCTTTACTTTCAGTCTGTGTGTGTCTTTCAATCTGAAGTGAGTCTCTTGTAGACAGCATATGTAAAAATTTTGCTTTCTTATCCATTCAGCCACCTTAGCATTTAATCCACTTACATTGAAAGCAATTATTGATAGATATGTAGTTATTATTAATATTTTTTGCCATCTTAAAGAATTTCCTTTTACTGTCCTTCTAATACTGGTTTGGTGGTGATGAACTCCTTTAGCTTTTTCTTGCCTAGGAAGCTCTTTATCTGTCCTTCAATTTTAAATGATAGCCTTGATAGGTAGAGTAATTTTGGTGGTAGGTCCTTGCTTTTCATCACTTTGAATATTTTGTGCCAGTCCCTTCTGGCCTGCAAAGTTTCTGTTGAGAAATCATCTGATAGTCTTATGGGAGCGCCTTTGTAGGTAACTAACTACTTTTCTCTTGCTGCTTTAAAACTTGTCTTTAACCTTTGACACTTTAATTATGTGTCTTGGTGTGGGCCTGTTTGGGTTCATCTTATTTGGGACTCCTTGAGCTTCCTGGGCTTGTATGTCTATTTTCTTTGCCGGGTTAGGAAAGTTTTCAGTCATTATTTCTTCAAATAGGCTCTCAGTCCCTTGCTTTCTCTCTTCTCCTTCTGGTGCCCCTATGATGTGAACGTTGTTAGGCTGGATGTTGTCCCAGAGGCCTTTTAAATCATTCTCATTCTTTTTTTTTTTTTTTCTTTTTCTGTTCTGATTCTGCTCTGCTACCTTGTTTTCCAAATTGCTGATTCTATCCTTTGCTTCATCTAGTCTGCTGGTGGTTCCTTCTAGTGCATTCTTCATTTCAGTTGTTGCATTCTTTACTTCTGTTTTTATGTGTGTGTGTGTGTGTGGTTTCTATGTCCTTTGTTATACTTACTGTCTCTTTGTTGAAGTTTTCTCAAGTTCCTTGAGCATCCTTAGAACCATTGTTTTGAACTGTGTCTCTGGTAGGTTGCTTGCTTCCATATCGTTTAGTTCTTTTCCTGGAGTTTTTTCCTGTTCGTTCATTTTGGATGTATTTGTTTCCTCATTTTGGCTGCCTCTGTTTGTTTCTATGTATTAAGTAGGGCTGCTATGTCTCCCAGTCTTGCTGGGTGGCCTTATATAGTAGGGGTCCTGTGGGGCCCAGTGGCACAGTCTCCCTGGTAACCTGCTCCGGGTGCTCCAGGAGCATCCCTTGTGTGGACTGTGTGTACCCTCTGTTATAGTTGAGCCTTGATTGCTGTTGACATGTCAGCGGGTGGTATTGACCCTCAGGCTGACTGGCTGTGGGGTTTGGCCATATCCACAGCTTGTGGGTTGCTTTATGGGAGGCTTACACCCCCACAGAGCAGGATTTGTCCCAGGGAACTCTGGTGTCTGTTAAGACTGCCCTTTATGTGTGCCACTTGTGGGGCTAATTGGGCAGTGTTCTGCTGTGGTCTGAAGGTAACCTCCAAATATGTTGGTTCTGGGGCCTCTTGCAAGGGGCTCCATTGCAGGCCCAGGGCAGCTACAACCTGTGACCAGCTGGGGAGTACCTGGTAGGAGCTACAAAATGATACAGGGTTGGTTGCTGCCTGTGTTATACCTGGAGGTGTGTGGGAGAGGTCATGCTGCAAACTGAGGATGGCTCCCACCAGGACCAGGTCTGGGGTAGCTCCACAAAAAGCCAAGACACTCTGAGGCCTTCTGCCACCTGCCAATTCCTGTAGGATTCAGCTGCTGATAAAGCCTGATGCGGTACAGAGTTGGATGAGGCAGGGTCTTAGTGAGTCAGCAGGGTGGAATGAGCATAGCTCACCAGACCAGATTCAGATTTGGCCTGTAGGGGCGGGCTCAACACAGGAAAGATGGCGCCTGCCTGCCAGCTGCATGGGAGGGCCCCACAGAGAAAATGGGAACTTTCCCTCCAGTCCTCACCCCAAAGTTACACAACCTAGTCTCTCCCCATGTCTCTGATGCCCCCAGAGTCACTGACCCTCCACTGGAGCCCAAGATGAGTGCATGCACGGGCCCCTTAAGAGGATATCTGGGTTTCCTACAGCCTTCTGTCCTATCCTGATGGTGAGAATCCCGTGTTTTTCACAGCCAGATATGGGGACTCCTCTTCCCGGCACCAGAACTCTGGGCTGGGGAGCCTGGTGCAGGAGGCTGCGGTCCCTTGCTTCTTCATGGGGAACCTCTGTGGCTGAGGTATCTCTCTCAATTTTCAACCGCCGCATGGAAGTTTGGGACCAGCTTGTTTCGTGTCTCCGCCCCTCCTACCAGTCTTGACATGGCTTCTTTATATCCTTAGTTATAAAACTTCTGTTCAGCTAGACTTCAGATGGTTCTCCAGGTTGATTGTTCTATAATTGAGTTGTAATTTTAATGTGTTCACAGGATGAGTCAAGCACAGCATTTATTCCGCCATCTTGGATCTCCCATAGCTCAATAGGAGCCTAATTTTAAACTATTAGTCCCTACAGTCTTTAATCTGCATGAAACTTTCTATATTCCCATCTTTAGATCCTGATTATATATCATAGGTTATATTTAAGAAGAGAGAAAAATTTACTTCCTGGTTGATTCTAACAGGGTGAATTTTTACAAAGCTAACAGGAGTTAAGACCAAATCCTGGCCTGCCAGCCACTGGAGGTATTTAAGGAAAGGCAGCCAAGCTAATGCGACCTCTGAATGGATTGCCATATGGTTAACATTCATAGAGCAGTTGACGGGGTTCAGCAGGTGAACTCCTGTGTGCTTCCCAGCTGCCGTCATGGACAAATTTGTAAGTAACAAAACTCCAGTTGATGTTGGGGACCCTGGGGGAATCTTTGTGGTTTTGTTCTTCTGGTTTCCTGGGCAACCATAATGTCACTTATCTGGAGGGCCAGCCATGTGGTAGTAATGCCTGCCACCGGCTATGTTAAGGTATATAAAGGATTCATCTATTCAGGAGAGAACTTCCAATCTGGAGGATCCTATTTTGGACCACAAAAATTAACTCTCTACACAGGAAGTAAGTGATGAATTTGTCTGAACAAACTCAGGCCTTGCCCCTGCCCACCCTGTTCCTCTTGCCCATTTTTGATGGTGGCCTCTGGGTACTTGGCCAGAGGGTCCTTGGACACCAGCCTCAGTGGAGATCTCAGTCCATCCCATCTGGGCTGTTCCCTGGGCCTCAGTGAGACATGTGCCTCTCTCTCGCAAATGATAGCTGCCTCACCAGCGCTTCGCCCAGTGCTGTGTTCCTGTGGACCAAGGCCAAACAGGTCCGCTTTCTGGAAGTAGGACCTACTGCCTGAGAAACACAGACCATTTTGTGCTATCTGACCTGGGGCCTAGCAAGGCGGCAGTCTCAGCCCATTAGAGACATGCCTTGTTCTATTTGTTAACATTCTAGACATGTCCGCCCATGGAGACAGTTTTCCAAACTCAGGAAAATGTTGCAATAAAAGAAAATGTTGTAAGAAAGACACCGGATCTTTTATTTTTTTCCTTTCATTTTCTTTTTCTTTAAAAACAAAACAGAAAAAAAAGGCTGAAGCAAAACCGTTTTAGGAATAGTTACAGATATTATAGGGGTTGGGGTGGGGGCACTAAAACAAAAATGAAAAGCACCAGTGAGATGCCTTTCTAATTTTCTTCTCTCCATAATTGAATACAGACAACCAACAAAGCCCGAGTCACTTGTATGCCCTCCTCCCTTGCAAAAAAGTAAAAACAGAAGACTTAAGAATTTTGAAAGGATTTTTTTTTGTCTGTGTGTAAAAGTCAATGCTATAAATCTAAAACGAAGTCTGTTTTTTTTTTTTTTTTTAAAAAGTTCTAAAACAACAGGAAAAAAACATGGAAAGAACCCCTCGTGGAGACCTGGTTTTTAGGACTGAGGCTCTTTTTAACAAGAATATAAAATACAAAAGGGCTCTTTCAGTGGGCGGGACCTGCTCCCATAGCTTCAGCTCCCCACTCCCCTTCGCTGCCCTCTGCTCCTCTGTGTCACCTTTCCTCTCTGCTTTTAAAAAATAAAACCTGCTCCTGTGACTCTGCTCGTCCTCCGACTCCTGCTGGACGGTGCGGCCGCGGCTGGGCGGCTACTTGGTGTCGAGCTTGGCCATCTCCTGCACGTAGATGCCTATGCTCTCGCTGTCGAAGAGCAGGAAGTAGACATTCTTCAGCGAGGACGCGCTCGAGTCGTCGAAGTGGGCTGAGATGGCTTTGAGGGTCACCTGGGCGGCCGTCTGTTTGGGGAAGCAGTTTCTGGGCCAGAGGAAAAGAAATGGCCACGTCACTTCCGTCCCTGGGACCCATGGAGTAACTTAGCCTAGGGTGGGGGTAACGCAGGTCTATTTTATCTTGGCACAGGGTCCTGATTTCTATCCATG
Organism: Aselliscus stoliczkanus; assembly: GCA_033961575.1. NCBI lineage: Eukaryota > Metazoa > Chordata > Mammalia > Chiroptera > Hipposideridae > Aselliscus > Aselliscus stoliczkanus. The sequence goes on from CM066729.1 coordinate 136,680,348, forward strand.
GAGTCTCACTGTGAGTAGCTGATTTACATGTGCTGTTTGTTGATGCTAGTCAGAGGGATGGCCTGGGGTGGGGTGGGGGGACAAGCAGAGGATGTGTCCCCACTTTACAGGTGCCCCATTGACTCAGAGGGGCAGTGGTTTTAGCCAAGGTCATAGGGCTGCCATGTGAGCGGTGCCCTGTGCTTGAATCTAAGCCTGACTCAAGTCAAGCTTAGCTTTAAAAACACTACCAATTCAGCATTTCAAATACTTGGTCTTCAAAAAAAGCACATAAAAATTTTATTAGCTTCTGCAAAACTAGATGAACAGATTATTAAAGGGCAAAAATATGTGCTCAAAAGTGTGTCTTCATAATTACTTTTTCATGCACTCAATGTTCCTCTCATCAACCCATATAGTTGTACAAATGTCATTTTAGCAGTGGTGACTCTGGGCCGGGCCCTATGCCCCAGGAAGCCATGACAGAGCTGTCTGCCAGGGTGTGCCATGGCACCGACCTACAGGGACACAGCTATCATGGTTATTTGGGGTCAACCACCAAGCCCCCTTAGCGGGTACAGGATGGGTCTGCCTAAGGAGAATTCTCACTTGTATATAGTGTCCCAATTCAGACATGGCATCTGGTCCCAGCTATGCAAAGAATTCAGCCTGCAGCCTCTGGGTTGGGCTGTGGGGACCCAGTGCTGGTTGCTTAGGTCGGGATAGGACTAGAGCAGGAATTTAGGCCTCTTATTTCCCCCTAAGCTTTCCCAGGACTCGGCTGTAAGAGAACGCCTTTAGAGTGCAAATCGTTATCTGTGCCACGGGGCATCCATCTCTTTCGAGAAGGTGTTCAAAATCAAAGCGATCACTTGCTGTGACTGTGAGCAGATATGAGGAGAGGAAATGGTGCCTGTGAGGGCAGATACCCCCGTTATTTACCGAAAATACTGCTCTCGCGCCCAGTTGGGGTCTGTGATAATTAGAACAATCATTTCTCCCAAGCCCCCAAAGCAAATTCTTGGTGGGAGCATTGCATCTCTCTGGGTGTGCATGTCAGAGCCTCCGCCTCCTGGCCCTCCTGTCCCCAGGCCCAGCACAGGAATCCCCTGGGGGATTCTGAGGCAGTACGTCTAGGGTGGGTCTGAGAGTCCACATTTTAACCTGGTGGGGTTGCTGCTGCTGGGCCGTGGACCACACTTTGAGTAACATGGCCTTCGAGGCTGATGTTTTCTGATCATGTGACTTAAACAGGGGCAGCTGGATGGAATGTGGGCTTTTAACTCAAAAAAGAATTCTGCCTTCCGTTCCTCCCTAAAGCTGCCTCTTTTAAGTGTGTTCTGAAGGATGGAGACTGGGTGTCTTGCCCTATCACCTGGTCAGCATGCTTGGATGCGATGGCGGCCTTTGGTCATGTTATCTGGAATGGCCAGAGTGCATGTGAATAAGTGGGAGAGCCCCTGGTTCCCAGGGAGAAGGCTGGAAGAAAAAACCTAGAGCCTCTCGCGCCTGTGAGGAGACTTGCCTCTTACCTGCCACTGGGGAAGGGCGGGAAGGCGACAGACTTTAGCTTCTTGTCCTCTGCTGCCGACAGGCAGTTTTTGATGGTCTCTTCAAGCTGTTCTTCACATTTGTCAGAGCCCCACTGTGGCATGTGACAGTGGATGACAAATTTGGCTGCAAGGCCACTGGATTGGCTGACGGCGGCTGTGACAGGGGAGAGAAATGTGGCAGGTTATTTCCTAGTCTTCACCTTAAGTCAGGGTGTTAAGCCGAAACTCACATGTACCTGTTCAATGTGTGTGTGTGTGTGTGTGTGTGTGTGTGTGTGTGTGTGGTGGGGGGACGGGGGGGCAAAGACGCAATAGAGAAGTTGACAGGACAGCATTCCATGTTTCTTATGGGGACCGTATGTTTACAGAGAGCAGGAGTTGTGTCAGAATTGCTTTGGACAAGTCGGCACAAGCTTGAGATAAATCCATTTAAAGCTGATGTGACAGTACGTGATTTTCATGTGGTCTGCCACCTAGTTGCCAGGTTAGGCTACCTACTCATGATAGTTCCTAATCGAAGGTACACATCAGAATCACCTCTGGTGGTTGTGGTAGGCTGAGGAATGGCCTCCCCTAAGTGTCCACACCCTAACCCCTGGAAACTGTGCATGTTTCCTTACACAGCAAAATGGACTTTGCAAACGGGATTCAGTGAGATTTTTGAGATGGGGAGAGTATCCTTACAAGAGGGAGGCAGGAAGGTCAAGGCAGGAGAAGGTGATGTGATGATGGGGCAGAGGTCGGAGAGAAGTGGCCAGGGGCCAAGAGATGTAGCAGCCTAGAAGCTGTAAGAGGCAAGAAACAGCTTCTCTGAGAAGGAGCCAGCCCTGTCAGCACCTTGATTTTAGTTTAACATTGCTGTGGTCATCTGACCTCCACAACTCTTAAGAGAATAAATCTGTGTTGTTTGAAGGCACTAAATTTATGGTAATTTGTTACAGCAGTGATAGGAAACGTATACAATGATTTTTTGACTTTAACAAATAGACATGTCCAACTCTCTACCCTGAGATCCTGACAGCAGGCCTGGTGCAGGACTTGTTCTAGTGACTTAGGAACCTCTGTAAGCTAGGAGACACTGCACGTGGCCATAGACTCCCTTAGACAGGGATTGTCTTTTGAATCATTTTTACATACCTGAGGAGCCTGTCGGGAGCAGGTATTTTCACATGGGTTGTGACATGTGCCCCAGATCCAACATGTGCCCAACAAAATCATCTCCCCTTTCCGAAACTCAATTCCCTTTTCTCCTTCTCTGTCACTGGTACACCAGTCAGTTTCCTCAGGCCTATCTCATTCCAGGCCCACCTGCTTCATTTCCACCACAACCTCCCACCCTGACCCATCCAGTTTCCCAGCTGAAATCAGGATGCATCCTACAGCCACTGGCAGCCTGGACTGAGCCGAGTTCTTCCAAAGAGAAGTTGCATTTGCTTCTAATGTCACCTGGAGACACTACCAAACCAAGGTCACGTCCCACTAACTTCCCCGCCTGAGGTTTTTGGGCCGCCCTGAATTCTGCTGCAAATCTGCAGGAGTACTGACTGGTATGCGGTTCAAATTCTCTAGTGAGGCTCTTTTTTGCTTTGGCCCACCCAATGCCCAGGTCAAGATACAAACTTGCTGCCCTTTCTGCATGGTGGCTTCATGTCTTGTTCTTAAACCGAACGTGTCCTGGCTTTATGTGGAATCTCCTACTAGACACTCATCTTGGAAATCTTTTCCTTCTTAATGATATATACAATAGGGCATATTTTACAAGTGATGGTGTTTTAAAACTAAATAAACCTGATAAACTATATCCCCTTTTCCAGATTCACCTCCACCAGTCCCTTCTTCCCAGGTAGCCACCACACCCAGGCCACGGAGACTTAGATCTAACAGATTTATACCAATTTCTTGGCTCCTGATTGTTCCCTGCAGCCTTCTCCTTCCTCCTGGATTCACTTGTTTCTCCCAGTGAGGCCTCCATATTCCTTTTAGTGAACGTCTGTGGATTTCTGACTCTCAGTTTTTGCAGGTCTGAAATTGTGCATCTTTCGTTTTCCCTCTTGAATAATCACAAGGTAACATGGAATTCTTGCTTGACAGTTTCCCCCACTCAGTGTCTGCAAGCATCTTTGTAGCTGCTAAGTCCGCTGTCAGGAGAACAATCTTTACAAAAGATCTGTCCTTACTTTGGGGTTGCTTTTCAGGTTTCTCCTGATTTGTGAACTTCTGATGGGTCACCACGATGGGCCAGATTTTGGGTTTATTTTCATTTATTATACTCAACATTTTCAACCTGAGCACTCATGGGTTTCAGTCTGGAAAAATTTCAGCCATGATATTTATTTATTTATTTATTTATTTATTTATTTATTTATTTATTTATGAGGGCAGTGTCACTGGCCCTCACATGTGGGCCCGAACCAGGGCCGCTGGCTTCCCGCTGGCCAGCTCTTAACCACTGCACCACTCAGCCGGCCTGGCCCTGATCTTTTTAAATACTGCTTCTCTACCTTCTATTTTCTGCCTCTGGAACTCTGTTTTGAAGCATGCTGGAGCCTCTCATTCTATGCAGAGCAGCTATTTTTCCTTTCCTTTCCATGCTACCAAGCAGTTTGCTGGGGCCTTCCCCAGAACCCCCAGTACAGATCAATCTTATGTGGCCCAGGGCTCTGTGTCATGGTCATGTAGGGGTGTGGTGGACCCAGACATTGAGCCAGTGGGCAACATGGCCCCAGGCCTGGGTGAGGGGCTCCCTGCTCCCTTCGGCTACCCTAGAAAACAGATTTCACACAAGCTACAGCCCTGGGTGGTGGTCAGAACTAAAGGCCATGGGAGTTTTATCCATCATTGATTCTGGCTCTGGTACCCTCCAAGAGTGAAGTGACTCCGGTCCCATTACCAGGTAAGAGGTGACCTCCTCATGGTTCTGCATATTCCCAGACCTGGAGCCCAGTGTCTGCAGCTGAGACCTGCTACATGCTGTTCTCCTATCCCTGCCCACATGTATGTTTGTCTTATATTTCAATGCAACTGTCTTAACATGTTAAAAAAGAAATCATTATTGCTATATGTATGGGGAGTGGTGTGTGCAGACTGTAAAGCATGGACTCATGTTCTTTCTTAACTGGAAGCCCCCACTACTTTTCCAGCAGTCAAATCTGTTCGTGACAGTTCCCAGCTCAAACTTCCAAAGGCCCCTCTTTTGTCTACATAGGGTCTCCTACCCACTGCTCCCTGCTGGCTCATGACCCAAACATTCTCACGCACAACATCCTTAGGCCATGATGTCCTTGTTCCTCAGTGGGTCTTATACCCTTAGAGAGCCTTCCCTACTTCCCCAAGCAGAGGGCAAGCTTACAGTCCTGTGCCCATCTCTCTGTGCCCCACTTACGCACCTGCTTTTCCTCCTAGACTGCCCAGTGCTTGAGAGCAGAAGTTGGGTTTAATTGTCTTTGGAGCCCCAGCATCAGGGTAGCAGTTGGCAGAAACTACATGGTCACTGGGGGTGGGGTAGGTGGGGACACAGATCTGAAGTCGGACCCGCTTGCCAAAAAATTACCCAATAATCTTGAAAACAGTTGTTCAAACAAAATTTGTGCACAAATATTCATAGCGGCTAAAGGGTCGAAACAGCCCAAGTGGTGAATGGATAAACAAAACAAAATATTATTCAGCCATAAAAAGGAACAAGTTCTGATACATGCTACAACATGCACGAATCTCAAAAAATTATGTGTAAGAGATCAGACACAAAAGGTCTCTTATTGGATGACTCCCTTTATATGACATATCTGGAACAGGAAAATGCATAGGGACCAGAAGGAGAGCTGGCAGCGGGTGGGGAAGGGCAGGACTGCTTAACATAAAGTTATCCAGTAACTCTAAACCGTTTTTTGGGGTGGCTTGATGCAAACTGACTTGAACTATCCAGACACTTTATAGTCCCCAAAGCATATGAAATGATCTACATGGACCTGCTCAAATTAAAAAAAAAAAAAAAGCTTTCCGGTTAGTTAAGGCATATTTTGCTTGGCAAATTGAATATGCATGAAGCTGGAGAGGGAGGTGGTGAGGCTATGCTGGGAATATGGGCTCGATTCCACACTTACCTTCAGCCACTTCCAAAGGGCCTTGGGATTTGCGGAGCTCCTTTACCGTCTCCAAGAACTCTTTGCCCCCAGCCTTTTCCAAGGCCTTACCTGTGAAGGAGAGCAAGAAGTCATTGTGGTTGTTCTTTTCAATGTCATTAATTACAATGTTTGACATACTTTTATTAAGCCAGAAACAAATAAACCATGCTTAGACAGTAGGAATCAAACTGTGCAACTGAAATCCTGGTTTGCCAGTGGTCACTGATAGCAGGGGTTTCTGGCTTCTGTCCAGGAGGACTTAGATTCTAGCAACTCTTTTAAAAGACCTTTTTAGGGGGTTATTTGGCCATAAAGTGGTCTCATGGCATGACTCCTGAAGATAATTTCTTTTTTAAATTGAGGTTCCGGTGTTCTTTTCTCTGGGCTTGGTACCTGTGTTACGTTGGTTAAATTCAGCATCTTGATTTGATGGCAGCACCCCATACTGGCAGCATCTCATGGACCCTCTTGTCATCAGCTTCTAAGCCTAGTTCCAGAGGCCCCACTGGGGATGCAGCCACAACGGGGAGCCCAGGCCCAAGGTGACTGATGGCTCAGCAGGAAACTCTGGGTGGAGAGGTCTGAGGGTCTTGTTCCCATCTCACTACCATCGATGTGTTATAAGTCTTTGGAATCAAAGGACAGACATAGGCTCAGGGTAGCCTGGAATGTTGTTCCCCAGCCTGGGCCTCAATTTTCCATGGAAAAATGCAGAGATTTGAGAGGCTAATCACTAAGGACCTTCCTGCTAGGAGATCCCTTGAGTCTTTGATATTAGGACAATTCCCTACTCAATATTTCAGGGCTGTGCTGCTACAGAGGCCAAGAGGAATCCCCAAGAGATGGCAGGACTCTACCTCTGGTCCACTAGGAACCCAGTGTATGCGTCCCAGGGGACCCTCATGCCCCTGAGATGACGTGTGGGTGTTTTGTCCAGACCAGTATGACTGCTGCTCTTGGCTGGGATATGAGGAATTTTCCCTTGTGTATTTCCATCTTCTCCTGAATCTGGTGATTTGGTTGTGCAGGGCAAGTCTCAGCTTTCTCTCTTCATGGCTATTATTAGTTATTATTATTATTATTATTCAGTTCAGAGGCTTTCCTAGAGGCCGGGCGAGGGAGCCTCCCCACTCCCCACTCAGACACTCAAGTATATGTGGAGAGCCACAGTGCATCGTGCAAATCAAATAACAAAAATGTCTATTACAACATCTCCTGGGATGGAGATGGGTGGGGTTTCTTCATTAACGTGCTTGGCTTTCAATAACACAATTCATAAACAGTGATTGTGGGCTATATCTAATGCCTCTAAGTCTCCTTTCTGGCCCTCAGGCTCCTGGCCAATTTGATCTGCTAGGTCACAGAAGCCTGGAAGTGGAGAGTAATCAAAGCTGGTACCAAGTCCATGCTGAGAAACGGGGAAATAGGCCTAAGCAGCTTCTCTCTGCATTCAGGTTGGGGGCCAGATGGGAACATGTAATAGGCAATGAGGATATCTAAGAACAAAGCAGCCTGGAGAGTTGATGTGGGGACTTTCTTTCTGTGGAAGCATTCCAGTGAAGAAATGAAGGCAGAATGCTAGAATTAGCACATCCCCACTTTGCAGCCCCTAATGAACAGACAAAGGTAGACTAGGACTATCCATGGGGTAGAACCAATGGGGCCTTACCTGCCTCCTGATGGAAGGAAATTCCATCACTGACCAAGCAGTTCTTGCTCAAAGTTTTTGAACCTTTTTAAGCATCTACATCAACTAATAAATAAATTGGAAAAACAAAAACTAACAAAAATCAAAACAAAACAAAAAAACCCTCAAAACCTATGGATTATACGAGACTTAAGACTCTAAGAGACTTATCAACCAACTGCAATGTGTGGACTTATTTAGATCCTGAATCAAATAAGCAAATAAAAAGAAATTGACATTTATGATGCAGCTGGAATTTGAACTCTGATGATATTAATTTTTGGTTTGATAATGGTATTATGGTTATGTTGTTAAAAAAGTAGCCTTCATCATTCTGAAATATTCAGATAAAATGGTATGATGTCTGTGGGGATGTGGATGAGGGCAGAGCTGAAAAAACTTGGTCATGGGTTGATGATTAGTGCAACTGAGTGCCTAGGGTTTCATTACACTCCTCTGCTATTTTTGTATATGCTTTAACTTTTCTGTAAGAACATACAATGCTTTAAAAAGAATAAATCAGGGCCTTATTCGCATGGGGTTAATGGTTTGGTGATGGTAATGGAGCATAGAATCATCATGGGAGAGACCCCTTCTAACAATACAGCAACAATAAAGACTATCACCTATGAAATGCTTATGAGCTGTGCTAAGCCCCATCCTCGTGTTATTTAATCTTCACCCCCATGGGTCATGTACTATTGTTACCCTCACTGACAAGGTGAGGAAACAGGTTCAGAGAGTTACAAACCCTGCCTAAAGTCACACAGCTAGGAAGTGATCCCTAAAATCCAGGACCCAGACCCAGGCTGACTCCAGAACCTCCCTGCTGGGATCCGGAGCTTCTGTTTTTGCTCCCATGCCAGAACTCTTTCTATTCTACCACTAGCCTGCCACTTTAAAAAAAAAAAAAAAAAAAAAAAAAGAAAAGCAATATCTTTATGGTTTTCCTGATATAAAAATGCAAACTATAGGAACGACACATTAGGACAGTGCCACTTGTTTTGTTCATGAGAAGCTAGGACACACTTCAAAACAGAGCTCAAGATTAAGGCCACTAGGGGAGCCCTCCCACAGAGGTGTGGAGTTGGCAGTTGGTAGGCCCTGAGCTGGGTTTGAAGAGTGAAGAAGGGGTTTTCACCATCTCTGTTTCTGTGCAAGAGAATTCCTGTATCTCTGTAATGAATTTCTTCCTCCCAACGCCCCCCGCCCCCTCCCCTAGTACTGTCCTATTTCCTTTACAGCAAAGAAAGTGACCTCTGATGCCAAGAGGAAGACATAAATGAGCCTAGAAGCCTGGGGTCCTGGTGTAGGGCTGAACTACTAGCAATTGCTTCGAATTACTATCTCTGAAGCAAGCCCTGCATCCCAGGACTTTCTTTGCTCACTTCACTCTTTCATTGCAGGGTTTAAGGCACTTCTTCTGTCTTGTGAAAATGGATAAGATGGTGACCATGTAGTTTGCTATGATTTCATGCCCTTGATAGCTTACCTTCCGACATTCCTCCATCTAGCCTGGTAATAGCTCCTGCCTTAAAGACAACCTAACTTTTTCCAGATGTCCATTTCATTTTTACCAATGGTGTTCTCAATATTTAAGCTAAAATATACAGTAGAGTTTTACACAAAACATGTACAACAATGTTTAAAGCAGTACTACTTACTATAGTCTAAACGGGAAACTATACCCAAATACCACCACTGGTAGAATGGATCAACAAATCATGGCATATTCCTACAGTGGAATTCTATACAGCAAAAGAAAAATGAATGAACTACAACCACACTCATCAATATGGGTAGATTTCACAAATATAAAGTTGAGCAAAAGGAGCCAGACACAAAAGAAGACATACTGTATGATTTCACTCATATAAAATCCAAAACTGAGGACACCCATCTATGCTCTTAGAAGACAGGATAGTGGGTACTCATGGATGGAATGGTGACCAGGAGCAGGGAAGATGGGGACTTTGGGGGTGCTGGTAAGGTTCTGCTTCATGATGAAGGTGCTTGTTACAGAGATGAGTTCACTTTGAGAAAAGTTCACCAAGCCGTGCACTAATGATCTGTTTGTATATAACACTTCCATAAAAATTTCAAAAATAAATGCAGATTTGAAACAAAATTAGTTACTCTCTAGTAATACTGCTCAGCTACACCCAAAGGCGGAGTGTGACATGGTACCTCCCACAAGCAGGGGACATCCAGCTGAACTCGCACGAACAGTAGACTATTCTATGGCACCTCTACCAAAGCCTCAGGACCTTACCTATATCTTCCTTGAGGTCAATTTCGGCTGTGGTTGGGTGGACAATGCCCTCTACTCTCATAGAGCCAATATGGCTGATGTCACTCTGGGTCAGGGACAGCTGCATTAGAAAGAAAAGAGAGTGTGGGAAAGATTAAATCCTGTTAAACATCCTCATATTTTACATCATATCTGTTAATTCTCTCAATGATTTACTCTGAATTGTCAACACAAAGGGCTGTACGTGGAGCAGCTGTCTCAAGTTTCCCAGGTGTCTGATTTTCATTAGGCTCTGTTGAGCGCAGTGGATTTGGTTTTCACTCTGAGGTTTGCAGCATGCAACCAATCTCCTCCTCTTCCAGGTGCAGAAATGGGACCTCCCCTCCTCTTCCTTTCCCCCTTAGCCTATGCTTTTCTTTCCCAGTCTGGGTGGCCTTGGAGCTTGGTGACACATTCTTTAAGTGGCTCGTACAAGTGAAGCCCAGGGCTTGCCTTCTCTCCCTTCAGTTCCCTGCATTCTTCCCAGAGCAGCACAGACCTTTGGGCAAGGGATGCAAAGCTGATGACCTTCCTTGAAAGACGCGATGGGCTCCAGAATCCCAACCTGCCTATGCCTGGCCACCTTGCCTTGTGGGGACCACATTGTTGGGGCTACACTTGTGAAATGCTGTCTTATGTGCTCATAGCTGAGTGGAATGGAGGCATTCTCCATCGTCTCCCCATGTGAGCAAGGATTTTATGTTCCCCTAGAGGAGTGAGAGAAAGCATCATGTAACTACAGATAGGCCCTAGAGGGGACATAAATTCCACCTCTTTGCTTCCCTGCTTTTGTTGGTGATGCATTAGGAACCTGCCACATTTATGTTCCTCTTATAACCTGCTCTTCCCAATTGCTTCAACAGAGAGTTCACGGTGTACTGTTGTCAGGCTGCAAACATTCAGCTACCAGAGATATAACTAACTGTTTCCTCGTGTATCTTATTTCAGTCCCAGTTGACTTGAAAAATAAATCACCCGTTCCATAAACTTTATGCTGTGGGTATGAATTATTTGCACGTCTGGCTAGGCTGATGTTGTGCTGCTGAAGACCTTTCAATGTATAGTCCTGTTTGTTTTCTTTCTGCAGCCAAGAAAGGCAAGCAGACTAAATTATTGGCAAGTAATTCATCTCTAACATCAGGGATATTCAGGAAATACATTACTACTTTCTTCTTTGACAAATTACATTGAGCCATGTAGGGTGGACCTCCCAAAGGCTGTTTGAGAAAGTTAGCTATGAATATTTGGGTGGGCACAGAAATAACTCGGGCATGGTGGATTTCCAGCAAAACCAGGAATGCCATCCTACCTGCTGACCAGAAAGATGCTCGATGCTCACCTTTGGCTGATCAACATCAGCATGAATAATTCTCAGCACTAAAGAGCTTGTTCACTCTCACAACACAGTCATTGGCCTTGCTCTTTAGCTTAAAAGTGACTAATTTGAGACAAGGGCGAAAATCAGATTGGGGGAGTCAGAGATGAATGAGGCATTGTTGCTTGTAAACCGTAGGTTCTAAAAATGCAGTCATGCTTTACGAAAGCACTGCGCAATTCTTTTTGTTACCTTCTGCCCTAGAACAAGGCTCTTGGAAGACAGAATGGTGAATCCATCCCCTGGCCCATCTTCAGCAGTGGAATTTGAAGTTCCTTCTTTATCGCTGTCCTTTGGTTTGGACTGTGGATAGAAATTAGAAGGACAGTTGGGAAATCATCCAGAAAAAGCCCAGCGTGGCTTGATTAAGCTTTTCTAGTGGCTACCTCCAACTCAGACATGAAAGAAAGTGGTTTTGGTGTTGTGTTCTGCTGATCTTGGTGGAGGGAAGAAAGGGACAGAAATATGAGGGACAGAAAAGGGTGCTGCCCAGAATAAAGTGTGTTAAAGAATAATGTACTTGTCCTCAATACAGCCTGGATTCAGGTGTGATTTCAATGCGTGCAGCTTATGTTAACAAGCATCAGAACCAAGGAGGGTCATTCTAGCACACTGCTCAACCCCCGCCTTGTCCCCGGGATGTCCCAAGGGCACTGTGGCGGTGCACTGAGCTCTTCTGTGTTGTCATGGAGGTCTGTGGAATGAAACTTTGACAACCTCTGAAGCAGTGCTGTCCCATGGAGCTTCCTGCAGTCATGGAAATGCCCTGCAACTGTGCTTAGTATGATTGAGCACTCGGCCGGTGCAACCAAGGAACTAATTTTAAATTTGATTTAGTTTTCATTTAATTTAAATTCACATTGAAATAGCCACATGTGGCTAACAGTTACTGCGCTGGGCAGCACATGAAAGTTTTGCTCCACAAATGGCATCTCTGAGTTATAGCGACTTAGCATATCAGGTTATCCAAAACCTGAAATCCCATTGACTTGGGCACCTATCAAGGGGAGACTAGAGACATTGTAGTGTGCAACATGGAGCTCTGGAGAAATGGAAAGTCGAGCTCCAGGAGATCAACTGTTCCCCAAGGTTTCGGTGTGGGCAGTGGAAGGGATCTGGAAATAGGAAAACCACCCTCGCTTTGGGTTTGGAAATTTCTAGCAGCCCCTGCCTGCTGATTTGAGCTCTAGTCTCAAGGGCCCTTTATTCTCCTCCATAGACATTCTTGTCATTTTCTCCCAGCACCCAGCTGTGGAGAGTTCCCCGACCTTTAGCAATCTTGGCCACGCCCTCATCTTTTGATCTTTCAAATTCCCTTCTGTTCTGAGAGTCCCTGGCTCCGATCACAACCTGGCTCACCTTTTTGGATGTTCGTGGTTTGGCAGCCTTGGATTTCTTGCCGCCTTTCTTGCCTGACGTGGCCTTTCTTCCTCTTTTCTCTGGGGGAGGGGAGAGGATAGTTTCCGACTTGCCTTTGGTCCCTCGCTTTTTGGCCAGCAGTTCGGGGTGAATTCTGGGCAGGACGCCTCCGCTGGCGATGGTCACTCCTTTTAGCAGCTGAAGGGAGAAACGCAGGCGCTCAGGCAGCAAGGGGCTTGCTGGCTCTGGTTTTAATAGTTCTAACTGATCAAAACAAGGGTTAAGTCTGGTCTTTGCTTTCCCAAAGAAATTACAAAATACACAGTTTAATTGGCGTTCCCTGTTTCACTTGCTGAGCATGTCCCTGTAGGTATCAAGGCTTCCCGTGATTTTGCAGAGAAAGCAAAACAAGCAAAGCAAAATGAAAGGGTATAGAAGCTGAAATCAGTGATGTTGCCCAGGGCTCTGGAATTCCAGACAAAACAGAGGATAAAGAGCTTCACATGTGGGGAGCGCAGCTTGACAAAAAGAGGTTCAAAGGTCAATGTTAGGGCTAGACCCAGTTAACAACAGATCAGTGGTCTCTGCATTCTTTTGATCATGCATTCCATTAGTAAAATATATTTAACCAGGTGCCTCCCAATTTTCTTTCTATTTAACTAATCGGCATGTACTTCTCTAGTAATACATTCTGTAAATGTTAAAGTGGCATTACTCCAAGTGTGGTCTGCAACCAGGGCTGGTCCATAAACTATTAGTTACCTGTCTGTGAAGAAGCACAGAAATCATGAGAAGAGTATAGAAACTTTGATCGTAAATTGAGTTATTGTGTATCTATCGGACCTAATAACAAAAAATTGTAGCTCGTATTTTTTGGTTTCTTTTATTTTTCTAGTAATTATTTTTTATTGTATTTTTGGAAATTATGAGTCCATGGTGGATTGGAAATAAGAATCACTTTACCACAATTTGAGAAAATGAGATTAGAAAATAAATACGAGTAAAAATTCTTATACTACTGCCCTACCACCTTGCACATCCTTGGGGGTGGGGAGGGAGCATTCACCCCACTTTGGAGTCAGTTCTAAAATATAAAGGGTCAGTTCTCAGATGTAAAGAAGGGCTCTTCTGCCCTCATCAGAATAAACTTTCAAAATTTGGGTGAAGAAACTCTGAAGAGAATAATATATGTGTGCAGCACCGTCCCCAGCAACACACTGAGCTTGCTTTTAAAGAGGAAAAGACAGTCTGGCCAAACCCAGAATATATAATGACATCTATTCCAGAGGCAATTTTATTTTGAATCTGAATGACATGGATAGCAGAACTGGTTCTTCTATCCAGGATCTGAATTTTTTTTTGGTATATATGTGACTGGGAGCTGTAGCAGGAATGACTTGTAGGCAGCTGAGCCCACATGCAGGAGTGTGTTTGGAAAACCCACGTACCAATGCCTCAGACATACCTGATTGAGCTCCTCATCATTGGCCACTGCCAACAGGATGTGTCTTGGGGCTATCCGGGCCTTCTTGTTGTCCCTCGCAGCATTTCCAGCCAATTCTAGAATTTCCGCTGAAATTACAAAGGCGAGGTAATAATAGGCAATCACAGAATAGGGTCTGAGACTTCTAAAACTTTTCTTTGGAAATGATCTTTGAGTTTGATCACATTTATTCATTTGTGATTTTTATGTCTGGGCCTTGAAAGAAATCTAGAAAGCTGAAAAGAACTCAGGTCACAGACAAGTAAAATATTTTAGCAAGACCTGGTATATGATCCTGTGACAAAGTCTTCTAGTTGTCCCTCGACATTAATTGCCCGCATGTTCCTCAGCATGTGGACCTCTGATTTTTTTACTGAGCCCATAACCATAGGAAGATGGAATGAAGGCAGTATTTCCCAGCTTCCCTTGTCGATAAGTATGGTCATGTGACTAAGTTCTGGCCAACGAAAGGCAAGCACTTGTATCGGATGGTGCTTCTGGGAAGTGTCCATCCATGAAGCGATCGTGCCCTTCTTCCCTTTCTACAGGCCAGCTGAGGTCATGATGGCTGAAATTTGAGCAGCCATCTTTGACCAAGAGGAAGGAGTTGTGGATGACAGAGCAACAGACAGAAAGAACTGGAGTCTCTTATGACTGTGGAGCCTCCTTACCAACCTGGACTACTGTCTATAGACTGCTTGTGGATGAGAGAGAAATAAACTCTCTTGTTTAAGCTACTGTCAGCAGAAGTTAATTCTGACCAAAACAGAAACCCTAACATAGGATCTGAGTTTCTTTCAGTGTACAGACTTATTAATAGAAGGGCCATGTCTGAAGAGAATAGTCATGTAGGTAAAGTCCGTCTTTGGGACCCACAGGACCTTTCAGAACCTCCTTTTCTGGGCCAGCCGAGTGGTGGTTAAGCGCTGGCTTGGGAAGCCAGTGGCCCCGGTTTGGTCCCACATATGAGGGCCAGTGACGCTGCCCTCAAAAAAAAAAAAAAAGTTCTCAGAACCTCCTTTTCCTCTTCACTTGATGCCCTAGACCCCTCTTGTCCTAAAGGAAAATGAATGTGAAGAACTGATTTACATTATAGGACGAAGTAATGTTTAACTGAGAAGTGAATTCCTAGTGGGGATATCTATGAGAGCTGGAAAGGAAGGTATACTGGGGCCCAGAGTTTTCCACATATTTCTCAGGACCTAAGCATGGCTCCGAGTTTAACAAAGATGTCATTTGGTGAATGTGAAAGAACTAACAGAAAGGAATTTTCCTAAAGCTACTTCACGTGCTATCAACATTTTTGAGACAAAAACATTATTTTTTTAAATCTATAGAATTGGTTTATACCATCTATAGGCTTTCTCTTTCCTCTTCTGTCTTATTTTGTTATTTTTCTTTCTTCCTCAGTTGTAGAAGGATGCTCTGCTAAATCAAATTTGTCTGCCTTCAAAAGTATGAATATGAGTCTATAAAGAAAAATTCCTTCCCTTAGAAAGTAAGAGGCAATGTGCCAATGAGTGGTCTGGCTAATATGTAGGGGAAAAAGTATGTGTATGTGCAGGTGTGTATAAATTTGTTGTGTGTGTGATATGTGTGTACAGGCATGTGTGTATGCACAGGAGTGTGTGTGTGTGTGTGTGTGTGTGTGTGTGTTGGGGAGTTTGCTACTATAATGGCATAAATACTAAACCCTAAAATTAACAGGCGATTCTGTATGAGTCTTTGTAATCAACCTAATTTCAAACAAAATACTACATGAAATTGCCATCATTCATAAAATCTATGGCAATAAAATAAAAACTTGGCATAAATATGCCACATTAACTAAGTAAATGTAATTAACAAAAAATTAGAATAAAATAAGCATTGCAGTTAAATATTTATATGGCATTTCCATAATGAAAAGTGCTAAATTACTGCAAATTCATCTCACAACATCCTTTCCAGCTTATTAAGCAATGAATATTGCGTTTACCAACAATTTTCGTTTACGCAGTGGTCATGTTTTCTGAGTCAAATATTGCGGCACTATAGTTTGAGAAGTATGAGCATGCTTATTAGGATAGTGAAATGAAATATTTGAAATTAATGCCATATTAAATAATCTGGTTTGCTGCATTCAGGCTGCTGCCCAACCCTTTCTTTGTCTTAAAAAGTGTCCTGATCAGGGCAGGCCGAGTGGCACGTTGGTTAGGAGCTGACTTGGGACACCAGCAGCCCGGCCGGGGGTTCAGATCCCACATGAGGCCAGCGACACTGCCCTCTACAGATAAGATGGTGAACAACAGCTCCACCTGGAGCTGGGCTGCTATGAGTCCCCAGGACGGCATAGCTGCAGCCCGTGCTGCACTGGGCTGCCATAAGCTACTGTGAGTGGCCGGCCGCCGGAGTGAGCTGCCAAGAGCCGCTGTGAGCTGCCATGCAGAGGCTGGCAACCAATCTGCCTCATCCGGGAAGAGGGCAATGATGATACCAACATGGGCCAGTGAAGCAACATCCTCCACAACTAGACTTAAGAACAAAAGGACAGCAACTTTTCTGTTTCCTTCTCTGGTTCCCCAACGCTGTTCCCCTCCCCCAATTCCCCAATAAAATCTTTGGAGGAAAAAAAAAGTGTCCTGACCAAAAAGGAATGTAGTTATAAAAGCTTTCACTAATAGGTTTGCTCTATGACTGTAGATTAAAATGTGCAGCTCCCCATTTCTATTTCACCAAAATAGAAAGGTGTTTCCTGCCCCTGCTCATCTCAGGGGTCCCACGCTTGGGAGGAAGGCGCACTCCCCTTATTTCTTTTTCTAGATGAGTGGGGGTGCAAGGAGCCTCCCAATTATAAGCTTCTGAGCAATTGCACTGAATTTAGCATCTTGGACCATCACTCTCCTGCCTCTGTCACCTGCATTTAGAGGAAGAAGTTAAGCATCCTCCCACGTTCATTAAATTAGCCATCAGCGTGAGAAGCAGAGCTAATGGGAAGCCGTACATGCTTGGAGCCTTCAGGAAGCCCCTGAAAAATCAGGTTATTTTCAGCTTGACATACAGATGCACAGACACAGGATTCACAGACAGAACATCTGCCAGAATGAAATACAAGCACAGGAGGAGACTAAAGGCAGCGATTCGACAGACGGCACAAAGCAAAGCACAAGGTGAGGCTTGCGTGACTGGGCTCCGGGACTAGCCCTTCCAAAATCAGTTAGAAGAAAGAAAACCTTGATCAGGCGCTCTAGTGCAAAAGCAGAGGTGGAGCTTTTTTTTTTTTTTTTTAAAGAGAAAAACTTCTTGATAATACACAGCAGAAAACCTAGACCACAGAGTTCTTTTTTCTGTTGGATGTTCAGTCTGAACTTTCCTTGGGAGGGAGATGTCACCATATACATGTTTGAAGTAACATTAGCCATTATTAGTCTTTTTTTTTTTTTTTTTTTTTTAGCTGAGCCATCCTGCCACCTGTTGGCAGCTCAACGGCAACTCAGCTCGGGCTGGCCTCGAACAGCCGTTGCTCAGAGCTCAGCTCGCACTCTTGAGTGAGCTCTTAACCAACTGAGCCACTCGGCCGGCCCTATTAGTCTTTTCAAATGCTGTTCTGACAAATATATTCACGTGAACTATACAATAAGCATCAGAGTTAAATATTGGGTTGTCGGAAAAATCATGATGCATTTTTGCAATGAAAAACAGAAAAAATACATCATGACTTTTCCGACAGCCCAATATTTGTATGACATTACTATAATGAAAAGTGCAAAATCATTGCAAATTCGGTCTCACACCGTCATCTCCAGGTTATAGTTGTTACATTCTTGAGTGATTTTATTGATCTTGGGAACACAAGTATCCCGCTGGCAATCAATAGGAAAAGTGGATTTACATAGCACTGCAAATTTTGTGGGAAGATCGTTATTCTGCTAAGTGGTGGAGACTTCTATGGAAGTTTATAAACTTCCATTGCAAACCTCTGAATTCTTGGAAGTCTCACTTCCAGCAACAGTAACCATCTGGAATGCAGCTGAGTATCTTATAGTAAAAAGAATGATTTCTGTAGCCAAAAGGGATGTTGGAAGGCTCACCAGCTTACTTTGGAAGAGCCTGTGTCCTCTCATTTCATACACTATCTAAACCAACACCAAGTATCCCAGTCCCCAGCAGATGGGATATACCACATTCAATGGATGGTTGGAACAGAGGGCATGAAGGAGCCACTCCTTCAAGACTGTCTCCTTCCCCGGCCCCTTCTTGCCTGCTCATTTCCCACTAGGTGACAGCGTCCATGGGTCTCTGTCTAGACCTTTAGCTCTGCTCAGGCCATGTAGTCTTCTGGTGGAAACCCATCCATCAGTGGCTCCAGCCTCCACACACCTGCCTGTGTGGTCAGGTCTTTACCTTCAGCTCCGCCGTAATGTCACCTGGAACACCTCACTCTCCCTTCCACCTCCTGGCCTCATCATCTCACACACCTTGGCCGCTTTTCTCCAAGCTTGTTGCCATGACCTGAGTTAAGGCTCTCTTCTTTTCTAGCCCAGATAATTGTAATGGCTGTCTAAATGGTTTCCTTGCCCCAGTTTTGTCCTCCTCTAGATCCATGCCAACAAGGCCACTGCTAGCCAGTAGGTGCCTTTGTGCAAATTAGAAAAAGATGCCCCTTCCTCAAGACACCTTATTTTCCTGATTTCTTTAGAACAAGACCCTTTACTGCCATCTGCTGGAAATGCTCGTAATAAATACACACTTCTTTGAGGTCCATGGTGTGAGTGATACGCCCTCAAATGTGTGTCCTTGTGCAGTGTACAACCTGCACAACCATACATGTGGCCAGTGCTGCCAAAGTGATGTTTTCAGAAACAAAAATACAATAAATAAATATCATTAGATTAAAATACTTGGTGTTAAATGGATAAACCTAATTGTCTGGAAATGATGTGTAAATAAATTATGGGTTTCTACGTTACGCAGTGATTTCATGAGGTGACCTGAAATTCAACACTGTTTTAAGACCTATTTGTCCTGTCAATTAAAAATATATAACAAAATATTTCTTACTACAAAAATGGTAAATCATTCATTCTCGATATCTTATATCTATTATATCTATCGTTGATATACACAAAATTCTCTTCCAGAATTTGAAGCCTGCTTTTTCAGTCCATTTTTCCTTACTTACACACATTGGAGATGTGAACTGGGCTAAACACTTGGGATGTTTCCATTTTTTGGCTATTGTGCTTCCTGCTGTATGAACATTTGTGTATAAGCATCTGTTTTGCACTCTGATTTCAATTACTTTGGGCATATAACTAGGAATAGAATTTTTGGGTCATATAATTCTTTTAAGTTTTTGAGGAACCACCAAACCGTTTTCCACGATGGCTATACTATTTTATTTACATTCTCACCAGCAATACATAAGGGTTCCAATTTCTCCACATCCCTGTCAACGTATTTCATTTAAAAAAAAAAAAGTTGTTCTATTTTTCAATAACAGTTGACAAAAAATATGTGTTTCAGGTATACCACACAGTCATTAAACATTTATATAACTCAAGATGTTATCACTCTGAAAATCCAGTACCCACCTGACACTGTACATAGTTATTACAATGTTACTGACTACATTCCTTATGCTATGTTTTACATCCTCTGACTATTTTGTAACTATCAATTTGTACTTTTAAAAAAGACTTTTAGGGCTGGCCGAGTGGCACATTGGTTAGGAGCTGGCCTGGGACGCCAGCTCTGAGCAGCAGGGCCCTGGTTCGGATCCCACATATGAGGGCCAGTGACACTGCCCTCTACAGCTAAGATGGTGAACAACAGCTCCACCTGGTTGCCTTTATAGCTAAGGTGGCTGGTGACACTGTGGGCTGCAGCCTCTGCTGCAGTGGGCTGCCATAGGCTACAGTGAGTGGCCGGCAGCCAGCGGGAGCTGCCAAGAGCCACCGTGAGGGGCCGTCCAGAGGCTGGCGACTGATCTGCCTCACCCGGGAAGAGTGCAATGATGATACCAACATGGGCCAGTGAAGCAACATCCTCCACAACTAGACTGAAGAACAAAAAAGGACCACAACTTGTTTGTTCCCCTTCCCTGATTCCCCAATGCTGTTCCCCTTCCCTAATTCCCCAATAAAATCTTTTTTTTTTAAAAAAAAAGACTTTTAGGGCCGGCCGAGTGGCGCATTGGTTAAGCGCTGGTTTTGGGATGCCAGCGGCCCCGGTTCGGATCCCACATGAGGGCCAGTGACACTGCCCTCTACAGCTAACAACAGCTTCACCTGGAGCTGGGCTGTGCGAGCCCCGGGGATGGTGTGGGCTGCAGCCCCTGCTGCAGTGGGCTGCCATAGGCTACAGTGAGTGGCCCGCAGCCAGCGTGAGCGGCTGGCAGCCAAGCGTGAGCTGCCAATAGCCGCGGTGAGCGACATCCAGAGGCCAGCGACTGATCTGCCTCATCCGGGAAGAGCGCAATGACGATACCAACAGTGAAGCAACATCCTCCGCAACTAGACTGAAGAACAAAAAGACAGCAACTTGTCTGTTCCCCTTCCCCGATTCCCCAACGCTGTTCCCCTCTGCCAATTCCCCAATAAAAAATCTTTAAAAAAAAAATTAAAAAAAATAAAAAATAAAATACAAAAAGACTTTTATTTTAAAATATAGCTAACATACACTCTATCAGTTTCAGGTGTACACCATAGCTGTTCAACATTTATATACCTAAAGAAGTGATCACCATTAAGCCCAGCAACCATCTGACACCATACCACATTATCACAATATTATTGACTATGTCCCCTATGCTGTGTATTACATCCCCATGACTTATTTGTTTTATACCTGAACCTCTTATTCCCCTTCACCTTCTCCCCCTTTTTAAATTTTTCAATTACAGTTAACATTCAATATTATTTTAATATTATTTTCAGGTGTACAGCATAGTGGTTAGACATTTATATAATTTAAGAAGTTATCCCCCTAACTAGTACCCACATGGCATTATACATAGTTATTATCATATCATTGACTATATTCGCTATGTTTCAGTTGACATCCTTATGACAATTTGTATATTTTTTGACTACCAATTTGTACTTATTAACCCCTTGATCTTTTTCACCCTGCCCTCCAACCTCCTCCCACCTATCACTCCAATAAATCTAGTACCCATCTGACACCATACAGAGTTATTTCAATATTTTTTACTATAATCCTTATACTATATCCTACATCCCCATGACTACTATGTAACAACCAATTTGTACTTCTTAATCCCTTCCCCTTTTTTCACCTGCCTGCCCTCGAACCCCCCTCCCACCTGGCAACCATCAAAATGTTCTCTGTATCTATGAGTGTGTTTCTGTTTTGTTTGTTCATTTGGTTCTTTAGATACCACTTGTAAACAAAATCACATTGCATCTGTCTTTCTCTGTCTTACACTTCATTCAGCACAATACCCTCCAGATCCATCCATGCCGCTGCAGATGGCAAGAACCCATTCCATTCCATGGTCAAACAATATTCCATTATATATATGTACCACCTCCTCTTTATCCATTCATGCATTTAGACACCCAGGCTGCCTCCACATGTTGGCTACTGTAAACAATGCTGCAATGAACATATGGATGCACAGGTCCCCTTGTAGTATTTTGGGTTTTTTTTGATAAATTCCAAGAAATGGGATTACTGGGTCCTTCTTTGTTTTAAAGTCTATTTTGTCTGGTATGATTATTGCTACCCCAGCTTTTTTTGTTTCCATTTTTGTGAAATAAGTTTTTCCATCCCTTTATTTTCTGTCTGTGTGCGTCTTTCAATCTGAAGTGAGTCTCTTATAGGCAGCATATATAAGGGTTTTGTTTTCTTATCCATTCATCCCTCCTATGTTTTTTGATTGGAGCCTTTAATCAACTTACATTTAAAGTAATGTTGACAGATATGTAGCTGTGCCATTTTATTATTCATAATTTTGATCTTTTGCTTTTATCTTAAAGAAGTCCCTCTAACATTCCTTATAATACTGATTTGTTGGTAATGAACTCCTTTAGCTTTCTCTCATCTAGGAAGCTCTTTATCTGTCCTTCAATTTTAAATGATAATGTTGCTGGGTCGAGTACACTTAGTTGTAGGTCCTTGCTTTTCATCACTTTGACTATTTCCTGCCAATCCCTTTTGGCCTGCAAAGTGTCTGTTGAAAAATCAGCTGACAATCTTATGGGAGCTTCCTTATAAGTTACTAGTATCCTTTCTCTTGCTACTTTTAGGATTATCTCTTTGTCTTTAAACCTTGCCATTTTGAATATAATGTGTCTTGGTGTAGGCCTGTTTGGGTTCATCTCTTTTGGGAATCTCTGCTCTTCCTGGGCTTATAAATCTATTTCCTTCACCAGGTTAGGAAAGTTTTCAGTCATTATTTCTACAAATAGGCTCTCAATCCCTTGCTTTCTCTCTTCTCCTTCTGGTACCCCTATGATGTTAATGTTATTACGCTTGATGTTGTAATAGGTCTCTTAAACTATCCTCATTAAAAGAATTTTGGTTTCTTTGCTGCTCTGATTGAGTGTTTTCTGCTACCTTGTCTTCCAAATGGGTGATTCAATCCTTTGCTTCATCTAGTCTGCTGGTGGTTCCTTGTAGTGCATTCTTCATTTCAGTTATTGTATTCTTCACTTATGACTGGTTATTTTTTATGGTTTCTATGTCCTGTTTTATGCTTGCTATCTCTCTGTTGAAGTTCTCCCTAAGTTCGTTGAACATCCTTATAACCACTGTTTTGAACTCTGTCTCTGATAGGTTGCTTGCCTCCATTTCATTTAGTTCTTTTTCTGGAGTTTTCATCCTGTTATTTCATTTGGAACATATTTCTTTGTTTCCTCATTTTGGCTGCCTCTCTGTGTTTGTTCCTATGTATTAGGTAGATCAGCTATGTCTCGCAGTCTTGGTCGGGTAGCAGATGCTCTGTGGGGCCCTGGCACACTATCCCTGGTCAGCTGCTTTGAGTGCTCCAGGAGTGTCCCTTGTGTGGACTGTGTGTGCTTGATTGCTATTGGCATATTAGTGGGTGGGGATGACTCTCAGGCTGACTGGGTGTGTGGTTTGGCCACATCCACAGCTTACAGGCTTCTGTGTCAGGGGCTTATCCCCAAGAAGTGGGATTTACCTCAGGGAACTCTGGGACCTGTTGAGACCACCCTGTATGTGTTGTGGGACTAATTGGGTGGTGCTTTGCTGTGGTCTGAAGCCAACCGCCAACGATTTTGTTTCTGGGTCCTGTTGGGAAGGGCTTCGGTGAAGGTCCAGGTCACTCATTGCCTGTGACTGGCCAGGGACTACCTGGTAGGGGCTATAAAGTGACCTGCAGTTTTTTGCTGCCTGTGCCAAAGTTGGAGGTGCATGGGAGAGGCCACTCTGTGAACTGAGGATGGATGCCACTAGTACTGGGCCTGGGGTAGCTCTGCAAAAAGCCAGGACACACTGAGACCTGCTGCTACCTGCCAACTCCTTTAAGATTCAGTCACTGATATGTGATACTCGAGTTGGGTGAGGTAGGATCTCAGGGAGTCACAATAGTGGGAAGAGTTGTGGTTACCAGGTTAATGTAGACTCTGGTTTGGTGCCAGTGCTGAGCTTGGAGCTCCTCAGCAAAAGTCTCAGAGCACATCAAGTCCAGTTGCCACCTGCCTAGAGACCTGTGGACTCAGATAGTTTTCCAAAAGAGTGCAATGTAGGAAGGGCTGGCTGCTTGTGGAGAAAGTGCCTTCAGCTGTGCTCAAGTTAGGAGGGGTGGGGTCCCAGCTGAGTCAGGATGGTGGAACAGTGGAGCTTACCAGGCCAATAAGATTCTGATTTGGCCTGTGGGGGTGGGCTCAACATGGAAAAAATGGCGCCTACCTGTTGGCTGTACATCAGAAGGACCCCACACAGGGAAAACGCTGACTGTCTTCCAGCCTTCAGTTGAAGCGTCTGATGCGCCTGCATCACGGTCCCTCTGCTGGAGCCCAGAGCGAGTGCCTGCAAGCGAGTGAGTCTGTGCCCGGGTCGTTTAAAAGGACGGCTGGGTTTCTCGCAACCTTTTGTCTCACCTGGTCAGCCGGAATCCCCACTGTTTTGCACAGCCAGATGTTGTGGGAGCTCTTCTTCCTGGCTGGGGATCTTGGTGTGTGTGGGAAGCTCTGTGGCTGAGATACCCATCCTGACTCTCAACCTCCACACAGAGGTTTAGGGCCAGCTTGTTTTGCGTCTCTGCAGCCCCTCTGCAGTCCCAGCATGGCTTCTTTTTTATATCCTTAGTTATAAAAATTCTGTTCAGCTAGACTTCAGATGGCTCTGCAAGTTGACTGTTCTATAATTTAGTTGTAATTTTAATGTGTTCATGGAAGGAAGCAGGCAAAGTGTTTACTCATCCATCTTGGATCTCCCACCCAATTTGTACTTCTTAATCCCTTCACCTTTTTTTCGCCCTGTCCCCTAACCCTCCTCCAAGCTATCACCCTGATAAATGTAGTACCTACAATACACCATACATAGTTTTTACAATATTATTGAGTATATTCCTTATGCTATATCCTATACTTCATGACTATTTCGTAACTACCAATTTGTACTTCTTAACCTCTCCTCGTTTTTCACCCAGCCCCTCAAACCTCTTCCCTTCTGCAACCATCAAAATGTCCTCTGTATCTGAGTGTGTTTGTTTATTTTGTTCTTTAGATTCCACATATAAGTGAAATCACATTGCATCTGTCTTTCTCTGTCTGAAACTCCACTCAGTACAGTACCCCCCAGGTCCATCCATGCTGCTGCAGATAGAAAGAACCCATTCCCTTCCCTAGCCGAGCAATATTCCATTGTATATATGTACCATCTCCCCTCTATCCATTCATCCATCAATGGACACCCAGGCTGCCTCCACATCTCGACCACTGTAAACAATGCTGCAATGAATATATGGATGCACATGTCCCTTTGAAGTAGTGTTTTGGGTTTCTTCAGATCAATACCCAGAAGTGGGATTACTGGGTCCAACAAAGGCTTATTGCAGCCTTTATTTTAACATCTATTTTGTCTGGTATAAGTATTGCTACCTCAGCTTTTTTTATTTTCAATTCCATTTTCATAAAATAACTTTTTTGATCTCTTTCCTTTCAGTTTCTGTCTTTCAATCTGAAGTGAGTCTCTTGTAGACAGCATATGTAAGGGTTTTATTTCTCAGCCACCCTAGGTTTTTGATTAGAGCATTTAATCCATTAACATTTAAAGTGATTGTTGATAGATATGTAGTTATTGCCATTTTATTATTCATATTTTTTATCTTTTTTTTTTTTTTTCTTAAAGAAGTCTCTCTAACATTCCTTGTAATACTGATTTGGTGGTGACGAACTCCTTTAGCTTTTTCTTGCCTAGGAAGCTCTTTGTCTGTCCTTCGATTCTGATATCTGAAACGATAGCTTTGCTGGGTAGAGTAATCTTGGTTGTAGGTCCTTGCTCTTCATCACTTTGAATATTCCTTTCCAATCCCTTCTGGCCTGCAAAGTTTCTGTTAAGAAATCAGCTGACAATCTTAGTTCCCTTATAAGTTACTAGTTGCCTCACTTGCTGCCAATATTCTAGTCTGCCCAAGATACCTATATCTGTAGCTCCAATCTAAAGATCCTTCCTGGGTTCCACACATGTCTAGTAGGTCTTCACTCAATTACAGCAATAGCCATATGAACCTAAATGCTACCATGTGCTTGGAGTGGTGCTAAGTACTTTTCATGCATTATCTTATGTAATCCTCACAATGACACTATTAGAATAAAGTGACATGCGGGCCAGCCGAGTGGCGCATTGGTTAAGTGCTGGTTTTGGGATGCCAGCGGCCCCGGTTTGGAACCCACATGAGGGCCAGTGACACTGCCCTCTACAGCTAACAACAGCTCCACCTGGAGCTGGGCTGTGCGAGTCCCGGTGATGGTGTGGGCTGCAGCCCCTGCTACAGTGGGCTGCCATGGGCTACAGTGAGTGGCCCGCAGCCAGCGTGAGCGGCTGGCAGCCAAGCGTGAGCTGCCGATCGCCGCGGTGAGCGACCATCCAGAGGCCAGCGACCGATCTGCCGCATCCGGGAAAGAACGCAATGACGATACCAACAGTGAAGCAACATCCTCCGCAACTAAACTGAAGAACAAAAAAAAAAAAGACAGCAACTTGTCTGTTCCCCTTCCTCGATTCCCCAACGCTGTTCCCCTCCGCCAATTCCCCAATAAAATCTTAAAAAAAAAAAAAAAAAGAATAAAGTGACATGCCTAAGAGTTCTTAGCTGCTAAGTGGCAGAGCCTGAATCTAGCATCCCTAACTGCTCTGCCCTCTAGGACATCTTGTAGACACCCAAACCCTACAGGTCCCAAACCTAGCCCCTTACCCTGTGTCCTGTTTCTCCTGTACCGTTTCCTGCTTCAGCTACAGGCACCATTCTCCACACACCAGCTGCTTTCCTCTCCTCTCTTCCTCTTGGCCAGATTCCTTATACAAATTCTCCATCCTCTTGTCTCCAAATCCACATCTTTACTCCTCAACCCACATAGCTTGGTTTGAAAGGAAGTAGCCAGCCCAAGGCTGAAAGATGCATGCCATCCGTGATGCCCCTTCCCACTTATCCAATCCATTATTAAGCAGAGCTGACTCTACCCTCCAAATAGCTCCCAAATTTGTCCATTTCTTTTCATCATCCCCTCTGTGCACCCCTAGTCCTGGCCCACTGTCAATTCTCAAAAATGATACTAAAACAGACACATTGGTTTCCTGGACACTGATCTTACTTTCTGACAACCTTCTCCACCTAAAGCCCCAGTGATGCCCCTAGAATGCCACCTTTCTTCAGTGTCTTCCACTGGCATGTGTGCAAAATGTGTACATTCTCATTGTGGTCCCCAAAGACCCACCCTCCTACCCCATCTCATTCCCTCCACCCTACCCTGGCCCAGCCATTTCCCAGCTTGTTCCAGGTACACGGAACTTCCTCTAGTTTCTGGAAGAGGCTACATGCTTCCTCTAAACTTTGGGTCTTCACCCTTGTTCCTCTCCAACCTGACAGTCTCCCCCTAGCTGAGCCCCTCCATCTGAATCTAGTTAATTCCTACTAATTCCCTACTCTGGCTGCCCACCAGAATCATTTGGGAGAGGTTTTAAAAAATCCTGATGCTCAGAACATACCCCAGAATCTCTGGGGGGTGAGACCCAGGCATCAGGATTTTAACTCAATCAATTTGAAAAAAGCCAGGGTTGAGAACCTGCTTTATGTCTTAAGAACTCTTGCTTTACATTAGGAATCCTCCCCTGTACGCCACCTGCACTTCCCAAAGCTCCTCTAGTTTCCCTGATCAACATGCAGGTTATCTCATTGTGATGTAGTTAATGGTTGTTGAACTGCTAGAATGTGAGCCTATCGAAGGCAGGACCATGTCTGTCTGTTTTCCATTATATCTTCAAAACCTGGTGTGAAGGAGAAACTCAGTCAACATTTGTGTTGTGAATGTTGAAGGTCATTTCAAGGGTGACAGGAGGCTCTCACATTTTAGACACCTGTTCCTAAACAAAATCGATTGATGCCTCCTCAAAAAAAAAAAAAAAAAAGGAAAAAAAGAAACAAGTAACAAAAATCCCCAATCCCCTTTGTAGTTATTCAACAATGGCCTGCAATTCCACTAATAATGATTCAATCCTTTGGCTTTGATATAACACTCCTTGCCTCATTAAAACGCAAATATACCCCCAAAATACAACATTTTAATATGATTAGTCATTATACTTTGCCCTGAATGATGTCAACAGCTCTTAATAGAAGGGAGAGACAAAGCATTACCATTTACTCAGTGCATCCCATGGACCAGGCATTTTACACACCTGAAGCTCTAGAAAAACCCGAAGCTTGGAGAGATTTAGGAATTAGCCCAAGGTAGCAGAGCTGGTAAATTGATGAACCAGATTTAAACTTACATCTAACTAAACCTGTGCTCTCTCAACTCCTGAGTTTTGGGGGTAGAAAAAGCACAAAAGGAAGGGAAGTAACACAGAGAGGGCAGGTCTGCACCTCAGAAGACCAAACATCACCTTCTCCATTTGACCCACAAGGGTGCTAGAGGCTGGGATTGCAGTTGGGGTATTATTGATAACAGCATCGTTCTAGGTGCTCATCTTCTTTTCTATTGCTTGTCCAACTCATTAGCAAATACTGTTAGCTTTGCCTTCAAAATATATCAGTACTCTGACCACTTCTCGATGCCTTCACTGCCCACTCCCCAACCACATATCTCTCACTGGATCTCTGCAATTGCCTTCCAGCTGCTTTCCCTGCTTCCGCCTTGCACCCCTCTTCCCCAGGGTCAGATCACTTCCACCCCTGCTCAGAACTCCCCAGAGCTCCCATCAGCCCATTCTCCCTTAGGCCTCATTTAAAGTCCAAGCCCCCTTCCCCAGCTCCAGCCCTTTGGCCCCACTACTGCTCCCCCAACACTCCTAGCATCTGTCTTCCCTGGGCCTGGAGTGTCAGCCCCCACATATCCACAGGCCCTCTCCCTGGCCTCCTTCAGATGCCACCCCTTCAGGGGGACTTTCTTGGGCTGGCTCTATTTACAACTCCCCTCCCCACTTCCTGGAATACACTATCATCCCTTACTACTTTATTTGTCCCCTAGCTCTCAGCACCACCTGATGCACCCTGTACGCTACACCTAGTTGCTGGCTGATCCTTCCGTCCAGAATGCATTCTGCTTGAGAGTGGGGACTCCTCTCTGTCTGGGTCTCTGTTGTATACCAGCATCTAAAACAACACCTGGCATGTGGTAGGTGTTCAGTAACTGTTTGTTGAATGAATGGAAGATTATGAGAAATCAATTTGAGAAATAGGGTGAAGCTCTACCTTGGGATACTGAAATTCCTTAAAAATCCACTGGCTCAAAGTCACAGTGTGACATGCAGGCTATAGTAGGCATTTCTGTGGGGGTTGGGGGCTCTAATCCAAGACAAATTAAAAATCATTATCAGTGGTGCAATCCTATTAATAGGACTGAGTGTGTACGCTGACATGTAGATACTTAACAAATATTTGTTGAATGAATGCATAGGAAAATGTAAGCTTTTTTTCTGAACCGAAGACAAACAGATGCTGGTGATTTAAAAGGCCAGATTTTGTTGTATTATGCATGAAGTTTACACTTTTGTCAAATGGAGGCACAGGGAGTACTGAATTATTTTGATAACATAAACCTTATAACGGGACAGTGTGGTGTAGCAGAAAATGCATGGCTTGTGGTCGAAGGACTTCAGGGAACCCCAGCTTCCCACTTGGAGGCTGAGGATCTCTGGGCTACCCAGTGTTTTCCAGTCTCAGTGGGTGATAGGGACCTAAGGCTGTTTTAAAGCTTCATTCACCTTTCTTAAAGTCCCTCCTCTCCATCCTGGAGCCAGCATATTTTTCCATCAGATTCCTGGGTTCTATCCCCAACCCAGTGAATCAGACTCCCGGGGGAGGGGTGCAGCCAGGAACCTGCAATTTAAACAAGAATTCTGCAAGCCACTAGGCCTGCGGCTAGAAGATGGCTACCATCTTGCTCCTCTGAGTGGTCCCCGGACCAGCAGCATCAGCATCTCTTGGGAGCATGGGAGAAATGCAGTCTCAGGTCACACCCAAGACCTTGTCAACAAGGTCCCTGGAGTGATCCCCACTTTGAAAAGCACTGCTCTATCACACTGATTCGATTGACTTTCAGAGCCCTCCAGTCCTTTTCTCCAACCTCCTAAAGGACTCTTGTAGAAGACCTTTTAGCCCAGGAACAAGCAAGTCTTTCATTTCACAATAAGGTACAGGCTTAGGGTGCCGAGGTCAGCCTGACAGAAGGTCCAGGGGAAGAAGGTTTCCACGGGTGAATCAAGGCAAACCTTTCACCAATAATGGTGCTTGGTTGAGCAACAGGGGACCAAGAGGGCAGAACAGGAATGGGCACTGAAAAAGGAAGAGATTACCTTTGAGGAAGAAGCAGGAGGAAAAGGACTTGAGACAGAAACTGGGTCCAGTCCTGCCACACCTGGGTGTTGGTGCTGCAGGTAGACAGTTTGGGGAGATTTGCTTTTTTTCTAGTGGACTTCCCAAGGGATTTAACTCTGGTGGCTGGAGTTTTGTTAACCTTGGGCAAAGTCAGGGACATTGTTGCTAGTGGCTAAAATGACCCCTTCAATGAATTAATCACAAGTATTTACATATATATGTGTGTATATATATATATATATATATATATATATATATTTTGAAAACATACTTGAAATTGTGTAGTATGGTTTCTATTGAACTATGGCATAGAACAAAAACAAACAACTTAATAGAAAGCTACTCAAATATATAAAGAATACACACAGCAAAAATCTCATCTTTTAG
Source organism: Aselliscus stoliczkanus (assembly GCA_033961575.1). NCBI lineage: Eukaryota > Metazoa > Chordata > Mammalia > Chiroptera > Hipposideridae > Aselliscus > Aselliscus stoliczkanus. Next base: position 136,710,591 of record CM066729.1, read on the forward strand.
TAAAAAAAAATAATTTGAACAACCAATAAGGGAAACTATTTCCTAGGTACCCACTGTAGACAGAGAACCACTTCTGTAAGGAGAGCAAATCATTACCAGCTTCATGAAACCCCCTGAAGATGCTTTTGAGGCTAAGGTCGTTACTTATGGACAGAGCTCCAGTTTTAATACACCAGAATAATCGACATTTGATGAAGACTTTGATGTAAAGTGAAGACACCCTTTTACAAAACGAATAGCACCCCCATCTTTCCCATGGTTTCTCTTCTTTAGGAACCTAGATTTTTACGTATTACATTTGCCTAAAGGAAGACACACCTTAAACGGGGCTGGCCTGGACAAGCCACTTTAGTGTGGGTTCTCTTCCTCCCGGGGTGAGCATCTGTCCTTCTTATGCCCTCTTCTCTCCCCAAAGCCTGCAGAAGTTGATTTTAGCCAAGCAGGCAAGCTGAAACCCAGTTACCACCCACAGTGGCCTGGAGACGGCATCCCTCCCAGCCTGTGTGAGACGGGCCCAGGGGAGGGTGGGACCTGGGAATGGGTGACCTGCTCCACATTACCTGCCAGGTACTCGATGACTGCCGCCATGTACACGGGAGCACCCACGCTGATCCGGTACTTGAACGTCCCTTTCTTCAGGTAACGCATCAGCCTCCCCACTGGGAAGATGACCCCTGCCCTGGCTGAACGGGACAGCTTGGACATTTTCTTCTTCCCACTCCGGCCCGACATCTTGCCTCAGTTTTCCTCTCAGCTTGCTGACACAGTGGCCTCCGGGCACTAACACAGTGCTGAAAAAGGAAAGACGGCAGGGTGAGAGAAAGGGCGGCTGGCAAAAAGCTTGGGAAGAGTGAGTAGTATGGCCCTAGAGCACCGTGTGACACGCCTGATAGCCCCGTGGAGGCAGCTGAGACCTAGCTGCCACTGCAAGGTGCTGGGCATGAGGTCTTTGCAGGCCATCTGCAGGCCCACCCACAAATATCTTCTCACCCCATCAAGCCAGCCCAACCTCAATAGGAGAGGCCAAAGGAACTGTCACTGGAGAGAGCAGTCACGGTTCTGTAGTCAGCTGAATAATGGCTTCCAAAGATGTCCACTTCATCATCCCCAGAACCATCTGTGAATGTGCTACCTGATATGGCAAAAGTGATTTTGCAGATGTGATTAAATTCAGGATCCTGAGATGGAGAGATTATCCAGGATTATCTGGGTGGGCCTAATATAACCACAAAGGTCCTTATAAGAGGGAGAAGGAGATCAGAGTAGTAATATGACTAAAGGAAATGAATACCCCCCTCAGAGTCCCCAGAAGGGAGCAGCTCTGCTGACACCTGCATTTTAACCCAGTGAAACTGATTTTGGACTTCTGACCTCCAGACTATAAGAGAATAAACTGTATTATTTTAAGCCACTAAATTGGGGGGAAATTTGTTATAGCAGCAAAAAGAAAACTAACACGGCTCCTCTTTTCTCTGATTTGCTTCTGCCTGTGTTTTTTTGTTTGTTTTTTTAGCTGAGCCATCCTGCCACCTGTTGACAATTCAGCTCAGGCTGGGCATTGAACTGCTGTTGTTCAGAGCTCAGCTCCCACTCTTGAGTGAGTTCTTAACCACCTGAGCCACTCGGCCAGCTCTGTTTCTGCCTGTTTTAATATATAGTACTTTTTTACTATGGCCATGCCTATTGTAATAGGACAGCTCACAGCTGATGTGCATCTCTCAAATGGAAACACTTTTCTAAATTTCCAATAATGTAGCATTCTTAAAACCAGAAATGTGCCAGAAGAGGCAGTTTTATTGAATATGCTAATGCAGAGTAACCAAACATAGCAAATAAAAAGCCGGAATGCAACCTGAGCTTCTGCTCCTTGGAATGGGGAATTTAGGTTGATTTGGGGGAGAAAGTTCAGAATCAGCAAGAAGAGGTGACTTCAGTACAGTGCACTGAGAGGCATGTATATAAGTCATTGTTATTTCAAGAAGCTATCTTTTGGGTGAAGATAAAATAATTATATACTTCTGAAAAAGTCTCTGAAAGGCTAAAACTAATTCAGACAATTGTAATAGAGCTTAACAATTGGTTGAGGGAGTATTATGTTGGCTGAGGGACTATTGTGACCAAATAAATGGAATATAATTCAAAATAAATGAAAGCAACGTACAAAGGACAAACAAGCAGGACCAAAGAAAAGGAACCAGAAAATTTCTAAGAAATGTGTTAATGAATCAAGATTCTCTGCCCCAAAGGCAACAGTGGCCATTTTGTTTGGGGATGGAAAATGAGGAAGTAAAAGATAGCTGAAATTGGTTCTACCTGTTGAGGCAGCCGTCTCAAATTTTGGCTAGGTCAGCTTACCAACAGCCAAGATGGCACTGAAAAGGCCTAAGAAAATGGCTAAAAGTATGATGGGAGAAAGTGCTAAATGAATGCATGGCTAATATGAAAGATACAAAACTGGGATTTATTTAATCTGGATGGAAAAATGAACACAGAGTTCAATTTTCCAAAGTATCTGCTTATTATTACTGAGGAGTTTTATATAAAACCATGGAATTGGCAACAAACTCCATTCTCAAGACCCTCCTATTCCCAAGGTGAAGGAAGTGAGTTTGAAGCATTTTATTACATACTTCACATACGTTAATTTTCAATGCTTATACATACTTACTATGATGTAGGTATACATCAAAGTTAAGCACAAGCAAAGATGAGCCAACAGCCTTAGACTAGTATCTCTTTCACAGTAAGGCACAGGGATAAAACATCACCATTTTTAGAACTTCAAGACTTTCTGTGTTTCCACTGCCCAAGGCTGCCAACTCTCATAAATTCACTTACAGGAGGAAGCAAGCAACTGCATATTAGGATTATAACTATTGATTTATGTTAAGTCACCGGCAGATGTCCTAAGTACCTATTGTTGGTCATCACTGTCTCAGGGGACAGGGGACACATAGAGCAATGTGAAATTGTCCTTGTCCTCAGAGATAGCTACACGGCTCATGGTTGCTAGCTGGTGGTGGTGTTCAAAATGGAGGTGGCTCCTGGCATAGAGGAAAGAGCCCAGGGCTGGGAACAGGAGGCCATGGGCGTGGTCCCACTTCTATACAACTAGCTAAGTGAGCTCTGAGTGCCACTGGTGTGGGACTCATCTGTAAAACTGATCCTTGAGGTCCTTCTGGTCTTCAACATTCTAATTGTCTCAACTTTCAAATGGTTCTGGGAAAGAAGTTTGTCTCTTTCAGAAATGAGTTCTAAAGCGTGAATAGCCTGTGCAGGTTCATAAAGATGTATTAATATTGGTGACTCCACAAGCCAATTATGTGGGTGTTTTTTTTTTTTGGTTATTGGTAAGTGGTCGAAGGGGGCCAGATTAGTAAGTCTGGTTGCCAAGGAAACCACCTAAAAAACCATCACCAGGTGGACATATCCTGTGAATACAATGCATGCTGGATGGTCACGACCTCTCTTCCCAGCAGAGAGAACCATGCACAGAGTACAAATTACACAAGGTCAGGATCCCTCATTCCCCCTCTCCCCTTTTCTTAAATGAAAATAGCCAGAAAATGAGTAGATGTGCAGGATAAAGCTACCTGAATATTGCAAAATGTAGGGATCACCCCAAACACAGCATTTTATAACAAGGCTTTATTTTTTGGCTTCAAGACTTACCTCTAAGTTAGGGCCTTAGGCAAAGCTGAAGATGCAGCTTCATTTGTGACTGTTGTATGTGCTTTAATAGTCTGGAGAGATCTTTGTACCTGAGTAGCCCATCTTTTCAGGCACTGTGTTGAGTTTAAGCAGTTGGCACTTAACTCTTGAGCCCCAGGGGCTGGGAGGCCCCTATATGTTGTAAGAATCAGAAAATGTCTGGGAATCCCTAGGGAAGCAAGGAGAAGGCGGATGGGAGCTCACATTTCCCACCTCCGGGAACCACCTGAGACAAGATCCTGCCCTCTCAAGACCACCCCTCCCCCCTAGCCAGTGCTGGACTCTGCCTGGAGTTGTAAGAAATAATAATCCCTGACTTCTTTCTTTCCCAGGCCCCCCTTTCCCTTGACTGTCCATTCTTGAAAAGTCAGGAGATAAAAACTTGAATGGGTTTTTTATCTACTTCTGAGCATGTGAATCTGCTGTTTAGGGCTTCTCATACATGGAGAAAAGAACTATGACAATGTGAAATGTGTTTCCATCAAACTAATGTTTAAATGTTTACATTTATTTACCTTCTGCTCTAAAACAAATTTCACTCTAAGTAGGCAAGCTTAAGGACTCTAGTACATTATGTTTGTTTACATGTTTGAAGAAAAAATATGATCTTCAAGTGTTTATAGACACTATGTGGGTGTCCCCTGGAGGTCACATGGCCATGCTTGGGTGGCCCTATCTTCCAGGTGGCTCTGGAGTTCTTAAGAGGAATGGGGAACCAGATCAGATACAACCTAGATCTGCAATATACCCTGTCCTTTCATATCTGAGAGGCCAGGAATAACCAAGGTATAAAGTCTTGTAATTACTTGCAAAGCATATGGGAGAGTTTTAAGCATGTTAACAGTGGGGGACAGGAAAATAAAACTAAAAACTCAGGGAAGTAGCAGAGAGAAGGCAGGCTGCCTGCTCATTCCATTTCACCTCAGGAGCACTTGGAACCACAAAACCGGCTTTGTGTGCCTGGGGAAGAGGGCATATTCGGGATCCTTTATTTTAGGATGTATTTCTATGATTGGGTTTTAAGCCCATAAAGACACAGATGAGTTTGATTTTATAGATATTACAATATGAAACACTGACTCAGACATAGGCAATAAACTCCCACCAGCCTATTCAAAGAACTGCTCTTATGATCTTTTTAAAAATGTTTTACTATCTCTAGAAATCAGTATACATCTTAAAATATATGACATCATAGATTCAAAGATAGTATTTATGGAGCATTTATTTTCAATAATTTTTTATTTTTCAGTTACAGTTGACATACAATATTATGTTAGTTTTAGGTGACAACATAGTGATTAGATATTTACATAACATACAAAGTGATAACTCCAATATATCTAGTACCCATTTGACACCATACACAGTTATTACAATATTATTGACTATATTCCTTATGCTGTACCTTACATTCCTATGACTATTTTGTAACTACCAATTTGTCCTTCTTAATCCCTTCCTCCTTTTTACCCATTCCCCCAGCCCCTGTCCCATCCATGAGTTTGTTTCTGTTTTGTTTGTTCACTTATTTTGTTCTTTAGATTTCACATATGTGTGAAATCATACAGAATATGTCTTTCTCTGACTTACCCCACGCAGCACAATACCCTCTAGGTCCATCCATGTTGCTGCTGATGGCAGGATTTCATTCTTTTTTTATGGGTAACATTCCATTGTATATATGTACCACCTCTTCTTTATCCAGTCATCCATTGATGAACAAACATTCAGGTTGCCTCCACGTCTTGGCCATTGTAAACAATGCTGCAATGAACATATGGATGCACATGTCCTTTTTTTTAAAAGATTTTTATTGGGGAATTGGAGGAGGAGAACAGTGTTAGGGAACCGGGGAAGGGGAACAGTTGCTGTCCTTTTGTTCTTCAGTCTAGTTGTGGAGGACATTGTTTCACTGGCTCATGTTGGTATCATCATTATGCTCTTTCCGGGTGAGGCAGATCGGTCGCCGGCCTCTGGACAGCCGCTCACAGAGGCTATTGGCAGCTTGCGCTGGTTGCCAGCCACTCACTGTAGCCTGTGGCAGCCCACTGCAGCAGGGGCTGCAGCTATGCCGTCGCCAGAGGCTCACAGCAGCCCAGCTCCAGGTGGAGCTGTTGTTTACCACCTTAGCTGTAGAGGACAGTGTCATTGGCCTTCATATGTGGGATCCGAACCAGGGCTCTGCTGCTCAGAGCCGGTGTCCCAAGCCAGCTCTTAACTAGCATGCCACTCGCCCGGCCCCACATGTCCTTTTGAAATAGTGTTTTGGCTTTCTTCAGATAAATACTCAGGAGTGGGATTAATGGGTCCTTCTTTGTCTTGTCACAGCCTTTATTTTAAAGTCTATTTTGTCTGGAATAAGTATTGCTACCCCAGCTTTTTTGTTTGTTTCCATTTGCATGAAATCTCTTTTCCATCTCTTTTACTTTCAGTCTGTGTGTCTTTTGATCTGAAGTGAGTCTCTTGTAGGCAGCATATGTAAGAGTTTTGTTTTCTTATCCATTCAGCCACCCTATGTTTTTGATTGGAACATTTAATCCAGTTACATTGTAAGAAATTGTTGATAGATATGTAGTTATTGCCGTTTTATTATTCCTATTTTTGACCTTTTTTTATTCTTCTTAAAGAAGTCCCTTTAACATTTCTTATAATACTGGTTTGGTGGTGATGAACACTTTAGCTTTTTCTTGTCTGGGAAGCTCTTTATCTACCCTTCTATTTGAATGATACCTTTTCTGGGTAGAGTAATCTTGGTTATAGGTCCTTACTTTTCATCATTTTGAATATTTCCTGCCAATCCCTCTGGCCTGCAAAATTTCTGTTAAGAAATCAGCTGACAGTCTTATGGGAACTCTCTTATAGGTAACTGCTTTTCTCTTGCTGCTTTTAAGACTTTCTCTTTGTCGTCAACCTTTGGCATTTTAATTATGATGTGTCTTGGTGTGGGCCTCTTGGGCTTGTATGTCTATTTCCTTCACCAGGTTAGGGAAGTTTTATGTCATTATTTTTATTTATTTATTTTTTTTAAAGATTTTATTGGGGAATTGGGGGAGGGGAACAGACAAGTTGCTCTCTTTTTGTTATTCAGTCTAGTTGCAGAGGATGTTGCTTCACTGGCCCATGTTGGTATCGTCATTGCGCTCTTCCTGGATGAGGCAGATTGGTCGCTGGCCTGTGGATGGTTGCTCACCGGGGCTATTGGCAGCTCACGCTGGCTGCTGGCTACTCACTGTAGCCTATGGCAGCCCACTGCTGCAAGGGCTGCAGCCTACACTGTCGCCAGGCTTGCACAACCCAGCTCCAGGTGGAGCTGTTGTTAGCTGTAGAGGGCAGTGTCACTGGCCCTCATATGTGAGATCCGAACTGGGGCCGTTGGCGTCCAAGCCAGCTCTTAACCAATGTGCCACTCGGCCGTTCCATCATTATTTCTTCAAATACACTTTTAATTCCTATGCTCTCTTCTCCTTTTTGTACCCCTATCAATGCGAATGTTGGTACAGTTGATGTTGTTCCAGAGGCCTCTTAAACTCTCATTTTTGGTATTATTTTTTCATTTTGCTGTTTTGATGGAGTGTTTTATGCTACCTTATTTTCCAAATCATTGATTTGATCCTCTGTTTAATCTAATCTACTGTTGATTCCCTTTAATTTATTCTTCATTTTAGTTACTGCACTCTTCATTTCTTTTTTTTTTAAATAAGCTTCTTCTTCTTTTTTTTAAAGATTTTATTGGGGAATTGGCAGAGGGGAACAGCGTTGGGGAATCGGGGAAGGGGAACAGACAAGTTGCTGTCTTTTTGTTCTTCAGTTTAGTTGCGGAGGATGTTGCTTCACTGTTGGTATCGTCACTGCACTCTTCCCGGATGAGGCAGATGGGTCGCTGGCCTCTGGATGTCGCTCACCGTGGCTATTGGCAGCTCACGCTTGGCTGCCAGCCGCTCACGCTGGCTGCAGGCCACTCACTGTAGCCTATGGCAGCCCACTGCAGCAGGGGCTGCAGCCCACACCATCACCGGGGCACGCAGAGCCCAGCTCCAGGTGGAGCTGTTGTTAGCTGTAGAGGGCAGTGTCACTGGCCCTCATGTGGGATCCGAACTGGGGCCGCTGGCATCCCAAAACCAGCGCTTAACCAATGCGCCACTCGGCCGGCCCTCTTCATTTCTAACTGGTTCTTTTTATGGTTTCTCTCTCCATTTTTATGTTTCTTGTCTCTTAATTGAAGTACTTACTGAGATCACTGAGCATCCTTATAACCAGTGTTTTGAACTCTGCATCTGATAGATTGCTTGTCTTCATTTTGTTTAGTTTTTCTGGAGCTTTGTTCTGTTCTTTCTTTTGAGATATGTCTGTCTCCCCATTTTGGCTGAACCCTTGTGTTTGTTTCTATGTATTAGGTAGAGCTGCTAAATCTGCCAGATTTGGTAGAGTGGACTTATATAGTAGTAGGTCCTGTGGGGTCCAGTGGCACAGTCTCCTTGGTCACCTGAGACGGGTGCTCCAGGCGTATTCCTTGTTTGGGTTGTGTGTACCTGCCTGTTGTAGTTGAGCCTTGGTTGCTGTTTGCACATCAATAGAAAGGGTTGATCCTCAGGCTGATTTGCTGTGAAGACTGACCCTGACTAAAGTGGAAGAGCTGTTGTGCAGCAGGATTCACGTTAGTGGAGCTCTGGTGCCTGCCCAGTCTAGCCTTTTGGTGTGTCGTTTGTGGAGGTGGTAGATAGTGCTTTGGTGTGGTCTGAAGATGGGCAATGGGTGTGTTGGTTCTGGGGCGTCTTGAGAGGGGCTCTGTTGCAGGCCAAATTCAGCCACGGCCTATGCCCTGCCCAGGGCCACTGGGCATGAGCAGCAAAATGATCTGAAGATGTTTGCCCCTTGTGCTGGCCTTGGAGGTCCCTGGGAGAGGCTAAGCTGTGAACTGAGGTCAGTTGCCATGAATGCCAGGCTTGGGGCTGCTTAGCAAGAGGTATGGGGCATGTCAAGGCCAGATATTGTTTGTTTGGGGTTTTTGAACCTTTGAAAGATATTAGGAAAGTCCACATCATGAGCTAAGATAGGCCGTTTGTATGGAAAAGCCACTAAAAGCAGCTTGGATGGACCCACAAACTAGGTAGAGCAATGTCTCAGGGAATCACCAGGGCGGGGTGAATGGTGTTAGCTAAGTTGATGGCAACTCAGATATGGCACCTGTCTGCATCTGCATGCTGGGTGTGGGGAGGGTTCAACAAAAGAACAATGACTTCTGCCAGCACTTTTGTCTAGGAGAAAGCTATCCCTCTGGCCCTTGCCTTGAAGCCAGGCAATTTATTTCTTCCCTGTCTGTCCCTGGAGCATTTTGAGATGCTACCCCAGCGCTGGAGCTCAGAACAAGTGAGTCCATCAGTGAGTAAGTCCATGCATAGGCCATTTAAGAAGAACCCCTAGGATTCCAGCAGCTGTCTGTCTCACTCAGCCACAATCTCTGCTGGTTTTCACAGCCAGAACCAAGGGACTTCTTTTCCCCACACTGCAGCCCTGGGCTGGGGAGCCTGGTGTGGGGCTAGGACCCCTGGCTTTTCATTGGAGACCTCTGAAGCCAAGATGTCCCTCTCGATTTTTAACCACCACATGTGGATGTGGGAGCAGCCTATTCAATATCTTCATCCCTCCTACCAGTCTCCACATGTCCTTAGTTTTAGGACTTCTGTTCAGCTAGACTTCAGGTGATTCTCAATGATGGCTGTTCTGTAGTTTAGTTGTAATTTTGATGTAGTCATAAGTGGATGCAAGCACAGCATTTACCTACTCCACCTTTTTTTTTTTTTTACACAATTTTGCAAACATTTGCTATTTTTATTTATTTATTTATTTATTTATTTATTTATTTATTTATTTATTTTTTTGAGGGCAGTGTCACTGGCCTTCACATGTGGGACCCGAACCGGGGCTGCTGGCTTCCGAAGCCAGCGCCCAAACCCCATGCCACTCGGCGGGCCCCCTACTCCACCTTCTTGAACAGAACCCTAGGGCATTCATTATTCAACAAGAAACTACATTAAATATTGTATAATATACAGGGCCTTTCTCAAATATTTTCCAATAAACTTCATGACAGACCATAAAAAAATTTCAAATAGATGCTGGAAACATGGTTCTCAAACTGTGTGTCCTGGTACCCTGGGACACATTAGCAAATATTTAAGCTTTCAAAAAATTAAAGTGACACTCAAATTCTGTTGGACCCCACAACTAGCCTAGCTCCCAGTGATTCTACCAGGGGTTCATGGTAGTTTGCACTATATCTTACTTTCGATGATCCCATATCTTTGCAAAGCTGAGTTTTTTGGCTGTTGCTCTGATTAAAAGCGGGCTGGGTGAAAATCAATGTGAAACAGAAAATGAGAGTGGCAATCTAATCCTAAGGTTTGAGATGTGCAGTGCCCAACAGGTGCACACATCCTATTTGTAATTCATTGTGGTTATTTAAAAATGAGATAAAAATATTCCTTTTTATTCTAATTCATGTGTCAATATTTTTTTTCGAACAGCTATTCAATTATTAGGACATAAACACTTATTCAGTTGTGTGGACCTAATCATTTAATAAATGGAGTGGATAGGCATTTCTTCTGACTTAGATGTTCTGAGAAAAAAATGACTGAGGCACTCAGTTCTCTGTGAACGGAGAAAGTTTGGGAACTTCTCTGTGAGAGCCCACCAACAAGCTAAAACGTATAATTATGACTTGTTCAAGGTCACCCTGAATTGAGGAAAACAAGGAGGTTAAAGAAGTTATTTAACACTTTGAGTTTATTTCATCTTTAAATCTAATACTTGTACATAGTACAATGAAGCAAAAAGGTAAAGAAATGCATACAGTGAAAAGCAACAGTCCCCCTCTCCACTCTTTCTAGCTCCAATCTTGCTTCCAGAGGCCATTCCATGTGTTATAATAACTTTTAATTTTAGTTCTGATGGTTACTTCCAAAACTCTAATGTTTATACCTTTATGTCCTAATTTATGTTCACCTTTAGACAGTCTCTATCAATGCCTGTTTAAGAAGGATGAGAACTTAATTCACTTTTCTCCTCCATTTTCCAATTGTTGACAGTATATTTTCATTTGTATTTTCTTCATTGATTACTTTAGAAATGTTAAATAATACACCTCAATCTCTATTTCTGACTCCACCGACTTTATTATCCATTGAACCATTTTTAGGTAAGATGAGGATGTTCATACCCTAATCTTTCCCTGGTCCTCTCCTCCCTACTTTATCTCCATATTTCTACCTCTATCTTCCATACTTTCCTTCCATTGTCCCAATTCATAACATTTATATCTTGTTCTGTAACCACAATGAAATCTTCATTTTTGTCTCTGTTTATTTTGGAAGTTAAATTCTCATAAGCAGCATTTATATAATTAAGACTTTGTAAATACTGTTCCCTCAGAATTGAGGAGGGTGCTAACCTCACATTTTCTTCTCTGCGGTCCAACACTAGGACCCTTGAGTCTTAGTATCAAGAAGTGGATTCTTTTTGTTTTGAAAACGCGTTGTTCAAAACCATTCCACATTTTACTTGGCTTCATTTCTTCCTTGTATAACTCCTCCACCACGGTACTGATTACCGCTGATCACATTATGTGCAGTGCAGGAGATCCCCCTTATCTGTGGTTTCAGTTACATATGGTCAACCTGGGCCTGAAAAAAACGCTAAATGAAAAATTCCAGAAATAAACAACTCATAGGTTTTAAATTGTGCCCTGTTATGAGTAGCATGATGAAACCTCATGCTGTTTCTCACCTTCCTGCCTGGAAAGTGAATCATCCTCTTGTTCAGCGTCACACGCTGTACATGCTCCCTAGGCGTTAGTCACCTAGTAGCTGCCATCTTGGTTATTAGATCAACTGCAGTGAAATCACAATGCTTTTGGTTAAGCAGCTCTTATTTACTTAATAATATTCATAGTCCCAAAGTGCAAGAATAGGAATTCTGGCAGTTCAGAAATGCCAAAGAGAAGTCATCAAGTGCTTCCTTTAAGCAAAGAGATGAAAATTCTCAACTTAAGGAAAGAAAAAAAAAATTGTATGCTAAGGTTGTTAAGAGCTATGCTAAGAATGAATCCTCCATTGGCAAAATTGCGAAGAAGGAAATAGACATTTATGCCAGTTTTGGTTTTGCACCTCAAACTGCAAAAGTTACATCCACAGCATGTAAGTGCTTAGTTAAGCTAGAAAAGGCATTTAATTAGTGGGTGGAAGACGTAATCACAAAACATGTTCTGACTGACAGCGAGGTGTTGCACCAGAAAACACTGAGCCTACACAAAGACTTCAGCAAGGGTATGCAGGTATAGGAAACACAGTATAGCAGGTACTCAAATAATCATTTCATTAGAGTGTTGATGAGGTAAAAAAATCGATTCTCGGCTGGGACTACCATCTGTGTGGAGTTTGCATGTTCTTTCCCATCTGCGTGGATTTTCTCTGGGGCTCTGTTCTCCTCCTACATCCCAAAGATGTGCATATTAGGTGAGCTGGCATATCTAAGTTGTCCAAGTCTGAGTGAGTGTGGGTGTGATTGTGTCCTGCGATCAAAGGGCATCCTGTCCAGGATGAGGGCCTGTCTGTGGCCCTGAACTGCCAGGAGAGGCTCCAACCACCTTGAATTGGAATGAGCAGGTTGGAAAAATCATTATCTTGTTTGGTTTTATGTGAATCTTTCTTAAGTGTATGGATAGCTCACATTTATTTCAATATTTACTATTAGAAGAGTTTGGGATCTTTATTTAGAAGTTTGGTGATATTTCTGTGACCAGAAAGATGCCCTAGGAAATGAACTCTAATTTATATCAATTAGTCTATGGTGAAATTGGTTTCTTTTTTTTTTTTTGAGGGCAGTGTCACTGGCCCTCATATGTGGGACCTGAACCGGGGCTGCTGGCTTCCCAAGCCAGCGCTTAACCACCACGCCACTTGGCCGGCCCTTGAAATTGGTTTCTTTATATGTCATTTCACTTAAAAAAAATCATAGTTTCCAAGAATCTACCGAAGATGTTAAGTGAGGACTTACTGTATATACAGGATTTGGTTCTATCTGCAGCTTCAGGTCACTAGGGGTCTTGGAATGTGTCTTGTGTGGATAAGGGGGGAATTCTGTAATTCTGTTCTACAAAGTAGCCAGGAGCACTGGCTTAGTGAAGAGTGAACTACTGCTCCCAGGGGAAGCAGGGTCAGGTTGCTGTGAACCCCTAGTCACAATTTTTTCATCAATGAATCAATACATAACCATGTTGTATGTGTGTGTGTGTTTAAAGACACCTTATTTAATATGCATTACTGATTAACACTTAACTCCTGGCAAATAGCACTGTTAACTTATGCCTGAACAAACCTTATCTAACACATGTACTTTCTCCAGAAAGCACATTATAGCCTTCTTGTGGTTAGAAACACTACACAGCACTTCAGGACTATGCTTGGGACCTCTTAAAACAGTGAAAGCACCAGCAGAAAGCACAAAAATTTGAAAAATGTGGCACTAAATAGACCATGCAAACAACACTGGTTTACAGTGTGAGAGATGAAACACGGGGGGCCTGAGTATGACCTTGCTCGACCTCAGCTGGGAAGGTGTGCAAGGGGGGCTCAAATATTTTGCTGCTCTGTGTGTATCCTTGAATGACAGCAAAAGCACCATGAATACTGTATTGATTCGGGGGTTACAAATAAATTCTAGCAAGTAGGCAAATTTACAAATATGGAATCCATGAATAGTAACGACCAACTATAATTTTCTTTGTTCTTGTTGACAAAAAAGAAATGTGCCTTTACCATATCCTAAATATCACCCAGCTTGTTAATCACATAGTTCTTTGCAGGGGCCATTTCCTTCTAAGTGACATTTCTCCTGAGGCCCTCTGACCTCAAGCTCCAGTGTGGAATGGATGTTTTACCAAGTGGTCATCCTGGGACTGTCTTCCTAGTTCATTCTTGATCCCACAATTTCCTCTTTCTTGGCTTTCTCCCTTATTTTCTTGGTACCCGCCTCATGTACCTCTTTAGAGACAGTACAGACAAGTAAATTTTGTTTTCTTACACAAATGGAACTGTCTTTATTGAATAATCTTTGGGCTACCATTTTTGGTGGGCTATATAAGTTTTAGCATCAAAATCATTTTGCTTCAACATTTTGAAGCCATCAATACATCATTTTTATTTTTATTTTTTTTAAAGATTTTTATTGGGAAACTGGGGGAGGGGAGCAGCGTTGGGGAACCAGGGAAGGGGAACAGACAAATTGCTGTCCTTTTGCTCTTCAGTCTAGTTGTGGAGGACATCGCTTCACTGGCACATGTTGGTATCATCATTGTGCTCTTCCCGGATGAGGCAGATCGGTCACCGGCCTCTGGACGGCTGCTCACAGTGCCTCTTGGCAGCTCACATCGGCTACAGCCGCTCACGCTGGCTGCCAGCCACTCACTGTAGCCTATGGCAGCCCACTGCAGCAGGGGCTGCAGCTATGCTGTCCTGGGGACTCACAGCAGCCCAGTTCCAGGTGGAACTGCTGTTCACCATCTTAGCTGTAGAGGGCAGTGTCACTGGCCCTCATGTGGGGTCTGAACTGGGGTCCTGCTGCTGCTCAGAGCTGGCGTTCCAAGCCAGCTCTTAACCAACATGTCACTCGGCTGGCCCGATCCATTATTTTTATTACCATCTAGTGTTACAGAGAAATTTGGTGTCCCATCCCCTAAACTTTCAGATTTTCTCTTTAGGTTCTAAAATTTCACAAGGATGTGTTCAGGTGTGGGTTCTCTCCCATCCCATTCATCCTACTCAGCACTTGGTCACGAGCCCATTCAATCTGAAGATTCGTGTCTTTCGTAACTTTGGGAATTTTTTGTTTTGTATTTATTTTTCCTCATCTCTTTATTTTTCCCACTCTTCCTTTTACTTGTCTTTTACTGGGATGCCTGAAAGCCAGGTGTTTGATCTCCTGGATTGTTTCTCCAAGTCTCATACTTTTCCTTCTATTTTTTTCAGTCCTTTTAATATCTAATTTTGGTAATCATATTATTAATTTCCAAGAGCTCTTTCTCGTTCCCTGATTGTTCTTTTTTCATAGCATCCTGTTCTTTTATGAATGCACTATATCTTCAAGTCTCTCTAAAACTAGTAAGGATCTGTTTATGTTATATGCTGTTCTCTAAAGTGTTTTATCCAGTTAGTTGTCCTATGTATATATTGTCATCTTTCTCTTTCATATTGGCTTTCCTTAAATGTCTGTTGATCTTTGGTCCTGCATTCATATTTAAGAATGAAAAACAAGGTTGATTATTATTATAGGCAGATAGAAAAGCTTTCCTCAACTATTGTTTGGTAAACATGGTTCCTGTTTGGGACCTCTGTGTGCTTGTGTAGAACATGCCAATTGGCAGGCATCATCTTAAGGTGCCCTGTTAGGAACTGGGAGCCCCTGAATGCCAGAATGAGGGAGCTTTACTTTGTGGAGTCACAGCCATCCTGGAAGATCTAGACCTGGCCTGTAGTTGTTTGATTTCTTTAGAGAGGACTCCTCAGATTGTTAGTTTGGGGGATAAATGCCAGATAGCCAGAAACTCTCCTAGGAGCAGGGGAGGGAGAGAGGCTGACTCATCTAGCTGTTCTGGAGACATGTCTTCAATGACTCCCCATTTCCCATCCTGCCCACCTTCAGTGCAGATTCCTCTTGTTTTTATTCTTTTTTTTTTTTTTTTTTTGAGGGCAGCGTCACTGGCCCTCACATGTGGGACCTGAACCGGGGCTGCTGGCTTCCCAAGCCAGTGCTTAACCACCGTGCCACTCGGCCGGCCCTTCTTGTTTTTATTCTTAGTTGTGGCTTCCCCTGTGATGTTGCCCACATGGTTCAATGTACTTTCAGTTTTCCAGAATTTGTTGAAATCTCCCATCTGCTGGTGACCAACACCAGACCCTGCTCCTTTGTTGTTAAGGGTTCATTTTCTTTGTACTTCTTTACCATTATTTTTGGGGGACTCTAGAGAAGGAAAACACATGTGTTCAGTCCATCATTTTGAATTAGAAATGGAAAGTGTCATTTTAATTTAACATCTTACCAAATATCATTTGAGAATTAGCTCATAAATGAGTATGCTGGCAAGGAGAAAAAAACTCAACTGTTTTATAATTGAGTAATAATGTCATACTGAAAAATTTAGATCACTTTTATCAGGTAAGTCATTGGAAACTAATTGGTCTTGAGATAATTGAGGAATATAAAATTTTGTATCAAGAGATTGTATAAGACTCATTAATATAATAGAATCAGATTCAGGGTGTCTGTATTTGTGTGATTATAGCAAATGGGGTTTCTATAAACAATATTTAAAATTATACTGTAATCCCAGAAGGGAGGAGAGCAAAAAAAGGAAAAATCAAGCATTTGCTGTTGATAGGAAACAGTAAACTTTACTTAACGTACATTGGCTGCCTTCATGAAGACAAAATAGTCTGGTTTCTTTAGACCAATATTTTCTTTTAATTTAAATAAGTCCTTTGTCAAGCATAAAGAGCTGATAAAGAGTAAACCATCTTTTTATGCTTCAAACAACTTCTTGAAATTTGTATTATATGTAAACCGATGAGGAACTTGACAAACTCTAGCCAATCAGCAAGATGGTCTGTTAGAAACCACTGGCAATCCTGATTTAAATGACCATTTTTCTGCCATCAAGCTTCTGCAGAGCAGCTTTTAAAAGAGCCAGAGCAGTGAGTCATTTGAGGCTGGGAACAATGATTAGAGGACAGTGTGTCACAGGTAGGATTTGGCTGGGCTGATGACACACCTTAAAGGATTTGGAATTATATGACAGGTTGTTTTCAAGTTCTCTTTCAGGTCATTATATTCAGAAATATCCAAATCAACATGCTTTCTTTTATACATTACTTTAAATCTAGGGATAAGAGGTCTTACAGCTTTTCAATGATGGAACGAATTTAAAAAGAACTTTAAATAAATACTGTTTTCTGAAATACACATGCACATGAAATTCATAGTGTCATCCCCTAATGGGTTTCTGTACTGTTTTAAAATTGTTGAAATTTATTCACTGTATTCATTTTTAGTCTCCATGATATTTCCCTAATCTGTAGTATTGTACTTCAGAATATTTTATATTGTAAATATTTATGAAAAAACGTAGTAGACATTGTCATGAAGCATCTTTACTCTGCCAGTAGAAAACTATCCTTTGGGAGAATAAAATGAGATGAAATAAAACTAGGTAGGACATAAGGGAATTCAATATAAATATATTAACTATATGTAGAAATATATTTTTAAAGGGTATGAAAAAAATCTCTCTGCCTCACAACTAATAGAATTCGAATACATTTTGGTATGTTACCCTAAGTACTGTGTTAAAATAATAATAGTTTGTTAGTATTATTTTGTAGCTGTAAAAACCATTTTCAGTAATACTAGCTACATCACTTGCTCTATTACACTTCCATTTACGAACTCCAAGGGCAAATCATTATTGCACAAGTAATACTTTCCAAACCATTTTCTTCCAAGGCCACCTTTAAGTGAATGAGAATAGTCAATAATTTTATCGTCATATCTGTTAAAGCACATTAACAATTTATAATGTAAAGAGCTCTATCAAATGCAACTTCATCAAAATGACACTTGGATCAAATTAACCAAATTAACCATCCATGAACATTAGAACCAAGCATTAACCCAATTTATTTAAATTATACCATTGGATTACAAATCATGCCCTTTTTAAAAAGCATTGCTAGTCATGTCCTGGAATAATCTAGCGGGAAGCTCAACTGCCAGCACCTTCTGTGTAATTCAGAGGCAGAGAATGTGTGCCCATCTCAGGGATACTAAAAGCGGGCAGAACAGCGTGGGAACAGATAGGAAGTGGACTTAGGGTACCTGCGGCCACTAGAGTATACAATGACTTTTAACATGCTTTGTCTTTGTTGAACCCGAGCTAAAGTTTTGGGGTTTTTTTTAAGAGAAAAGTACAGGTAGTTGATATACATATTGTGTTTCCTTTTTATTAGCCTTACAGTAATTTCTAATATAAATACATTTGGCCACCTGTGGTACTAGTTGGCTGGGAAATGAATATAAATGAAGGGATAAAAATAACTTCAGTTCTCCTTGAATCTGAGTTAAGGTAATGCATCCAAGAAAATGAACCGTTTGCCTTACTGAATCTATTTATTCATGGAAAACAAAAAACCAAAACCCTTCACTGGGTCCAGCCTAGTGTCTTGTCTTTTTGCTTTTTGGGAATTGACAAATAGGAACCATGGGCAAGCTATCCTGTTTCCTCGAATCTAAGAGTTTCAAATTAGTAGTGAACTAATTTGGTAGTGCTAGAAAGGATGGCCTGTCTTGCTCCTCTAAGCAGGGCTTTTTCTGAGCCAAGAGGAGCTTCTCAGGTGGGATGAAGGGGTTCCGGAGCTCCCTTTGGAGGTGGGAGTGAGGGTACCAGTACCAGGCAGCAGGGGGGCTGCAGGCCTTTAAGCTGCCTGACTCGCGAGGGGCGTCTGGAGACACCCATGACTGCTGCCAACTGAGTATGTAGGACGGACCAGTTGTGTGCTCTTAAAGTGAGAACATACTGTGCTCTAAGCAGGGGCAGCTGCTCCAAGACCCCCGTTTCTCCATCCCTCCCCCTGCCTGTTCCTCCCAGCCCTGTTCTCCTTACTGTCAGTCCTCAGGCAGTGGTTGCACTGTGGGGACAAGCAGCTGGGAAGCTGTGGCTTCAGTTGCAGCGTTCAATGCTGGTGACAGGCAGTGTCCCCTCCCTGGTCATGGCTGTGTGGGTCCGCCTTAGCCCCTGGACCCTGGCACACTGTATCAGCTGCACTAAGTAAAGGCAACCACTAATCATACAGTGTCATTCATTCCATCTGTGGGGGGGAACCAGCTAGACCTATATAGGGGGTGTCATGGAGGTAGAATGGAAGAGACCAGAGGGTATGTATGTGTGTGGTGGTGGTGGTGGTGGTGGTGGGGTGGAGTTCAGCTCTGCACTGACCTGCTGTGGACTTGAGGCAAATCAGTTGGTTTTTCAGAACCTCCCTTTTGCTTAAAAACAAAACCTTTCAGGAGCCCTAATACATAAAACAGATGGAAGGAAGGGGAGCTGTGCTGGTTGGATTGGGGAGGTACCTGGGAACCTCAATGGCTTGGTCCCCACCTTTGCTGCCGTGGGCCCTGGAGGAACTCTGGGTTCTGTGGAGCTCCACCTGAGAACCACTGTGCCAGCTGACCTCGAGGTCCTTTACAACCTGAAAGATGCTGTTATCCTACAAAGATGCTCAAAATGTCACTCCTTTTGACGCTCCCCTGTCTGTTACTTATGTTCATAGAGATAGAACAAATGGGTAGAATTAAGTCACATCCAGGTGATCTTTCCTTTGAAGTCACTATTTTATCACCCATGATTAACTATAGAAAAGAGAAACTGGGCTTAAAAACTCTTCTTTATTTTGTTTATGGGACTGCCTCTTCTCCACCCCAAAACAATAATCTACATTGTTTACTACAGAACAACTGAGGTGAAAATCCAGTTAGTAGCAAGGGAGCAACACTTGAATTCACTGATTTTCTAGAAGATTGATCAATTTGGAAATTTAGTACTCTGGAGAATCCAGTGAATTATGGTGTTATCTAAAAGTTTTATGTTATGCATTGTATTAGCTATTGGAATTCATCTTTGTGTAGCCTACCACCACTGTTTAATTTTAATGGTTTCATTGAACAGTGAAGGCAGCACAAAATCTAAGTTAGATAATTCTGTGTCTATACCATTAGCAGTGCCAGGCCAGTAAAAATACACTGGGTTTTCCAGGGTAAGTTTGATTTTATTTTGTTATATTTTTGTCCTGTAGTCATGGAAACACCCCAGATTTAGGCATCTAAACTATATCATCAGGACTGCCTCTCATCCAGAAACAACCCCCAAATCCTTGGTCAGACCATGTGTCATAATTTGGGGCTAAAAAATATGGTCACTGTGGCTAATTCTTCTAACATCACAGAAGTACACAGAAGTACTTAGGCTGGTGGTCCTACTCATATTTGCACACACATTTCTGTCTAAGCATGAGAATTCTGACTTGAATTACTTACTCCATTCCAAGTCTAAATTGGCAATGCCAGTCAAATAAATCGGACAAAGTATGATGGATGGTGAGATGGATAAATGAACATTAAAGTCTTCAGAGAAACTACCAAATTTATCTTATTTAATACTTTGTGATAAGACGGTTTAAAGTACAGTTATGTGGCTCAATTTGATGTTCTTTATCTTTCATCTGACATAGGTAAAACAGTGACGCAAATAAAGAGTTTTGTTTTGTTTTGTTTTGCTTTTTGTGTTTTTTTGAGGGCAGTGTCACTGGCCCTCATATGTGGGACCGAACCCGGCCGCTGGCTTCTGAAGCCAGCGCTTAACCATCAGGAGTTTTAAAATAAAAGTTTGCATATGCTAATATTAAAATGAACATAATCTGAGAGTCATTGGAATGCTGGCAGCTCCTTGTTCTCACCACATGGACGTAGGATATAGGGCTGAGAAGTGAGGTTGCCAGGGCTGGAGTCCCAACTCGACCACCCCCCAGGTGTGTGGTGGGTGACCTTGGGCACGAGCTTAACCTCTCTTTTCTTTTCTGTAAAATGGGTCTGAAAATAGTATCTACCTATATGACTAGGCACTATTTAATACGTATCTTATTTAATGCACTTAATAAGAATTAAATAGGTTAATACACATAAAGTACTTGGAACACTACCTGGAAGGCAGTAGGCATTGGCTATTATTGCCATTGACTTATTTCCACAAAACAAACAGTTTTAGAGAATTATTTTCACAAAGTGCAGGCTAACATTGTCCCTCCATTTCAAAAGTGACTACAGCTGACCCTTGAACAATGCTGGGGTTAGGGATGCTGTCCTCCTGTACAGTAAATCCACATATAACTTTTACTCCCCTCAAACTTAACTACTAAGAGCCTACTGTGAACCAGAAGCCTTACCCAAAACATAGGGTCGATAAACACATGTTTTGTGTTGTATGCATTACTTGTATATGCTATCTTCTTATAATAAAGTAAGCAAGGGAAAAGAAAATTATTAGTGAGACCAGAGCATTTTCTCAGCCTGTTGAGGTCTTGCTTCCAGGTGTATCCTCTGTTTGGCTTAAATAAACTCATAAAAATTCTCTACAGCTTTGGACATTCTTACATCAACAGAACATATATTTACAGTATTTATTTTTAAAAATCTGCATATATGTAGACCTGCACAGTTCAAATACAGTTCAGGGGTCAACTGTGCTACAATACAATACTGCTTGACATTGTGTGTATGTTAACGTGAGGCTTAAAACTCAACATCTTTCTACTTCCCTCATTGGCTTTAGGAGCTGGTTGGTGTAAAGGGGTGATGATGAAATTTTAACCCTGGGGAAACTCTGAGAGCTACATAATATACAGTAATACCTTGGTTTGCGAGCATAATTCATTCCGGAAACAAACTACTGGTATTGCAAGACATCGCTCATTTACCAAGTTAAAATGTATTAGAAATGTTTGCTCATCTTGCGGAACACTCTCAAACCAAGTTACTTGCAATCCAAGGGTTTATTGTACTGAGAACCTCCATGAGAGCAAATATTTTTGTTTTTCCCAAGGCTGAGCACTTTTGGGCCCCTCCTCATTTAATCCTATGTTCCCCAAATTCCATCTGCCTGAGAATTCGCAATCATCACAATGTTACAATACAATCAGAGAATTTCACAAAATCATAATCTAAGACTGAAAGGGACTGGAGTGATCAATCATTTAGTTCCCGCTCCTAATTTCAGCCACAATAAAAGGTGTGGCATAGGAGGGGCAGTGGTCACTAAACAACTTGTCAATCTGTGTGAGACCAGACCTAGACCCTGCACCCTTACACCCACTTCTGGAACCCCTGTCTGGGGCTGCTTCTCCTACACTCTGTTGCAGGTTTCACTCCCCATCGCACCTAGCATAGTATTGCGTACACAAACGACACTCAATAAATATTCCTTAAGCAAGTGAATGGATTAATGAAACCAGCCTTAAATATTTGTTTCAAAAGCATGCTGGGGTTCCTTTTGTGATTTCTTTTACGAAATGAATTATCTTCTCAACACTTATCTTTCCGTCAACCTAATTCCCAACATACGTACATCCCAGTGTACATCCAGGAAAAAAAAAATCCCCATTCTTAAGTTTTCATTACATTCCTTTTAAAAATGCCAACTTCTGGGCTGGCCGAGTGGCGCCGTGGTTAAGAGCTGGTTTGGGACGCCAGTGGCCCCTGTTCGGATCCCACCTATGAGGGCCAGATGGTGAACAACAGCTCCACCTGGAGCTGGGCTGCTGTGAGTCTCCGGGATGGCACAGCTGCAGCCCATAGGCTACAGTGAGTGGCCGGCAGCCACTGTGAGCTGCCGTCCAGAGGCCGGCGACTGATCTGCCTCACCAGAGAAGAGCGCAATGATGATACCAACGTGGGCCGGTGAAGCAATGTCCTCCACAACTAGACTGAAGAACAAAAGGACAGCATCTTGTCTGTTCCCCTTCCCTGGTGCCCCAACACTGTTTCCCTCCCCCAGTTCTCCAATAAAATCTTTAAAAGTAATAATAATAAAAAATAAAAATGACGGGCTGGCCGAGTGGCGTGGTGGTTAAGCACTGCCTTGGGAAGCCAGCGGCCCCGGTTCAGGTCCCACATATGAGGGCCAGTGACACTGCCCTCAAAAATAAATAAATAAATAAATAAATAAATAAATAAGCCAACTTCCAATACCATTGTTAGAATTCACATCCTCTTTGGCTCATTTTTTTTTCCTTCTAATTTAAGACATTTATAGAATCATAGTGATGCAAGAAATTCTGAGCTGTTCATTTAGTTCACCCCTCAATCTGAACCTTGGCAAGGCAGGCCAGGCCAGGCTAGGCCTCAGTCTCCTAAAGGAATTTACATAATCTTGTTGAAGAAAGACAGGCACTAGCCAGAGCTCTGTGTCTGCATCAGGCTTCCTTCTACCTGCTTTGTCTCCTTTCCCCTTCTTCCTCCAAATCTTACTGCATTCTCTATGAAGCCTAGCGCAATCCCTCCCTTCCAGCCTAGAATTTTCTTCTCCCTTTAAAAATTGTGGTAGCATTTTATTTGTGATTTTTATTGCACATTACCAATCACATTTTATATTGTTAATTGTATTTAGTTATCCAAGCAATATATAAATTTCAACTATTATAACCATAGTTATGGATGGGTATGAATACTGATATGACTAGACTCCTCTTTGACAATTCCTCCAATTCCTGTCTCCTTTAGTGGGTGTCTTGTTCTACATCCTCCCTGTCCTTGTACATATGCATTTGTACATATAGAAATACATAGCTTTGTTTTCACATAAATGGTACCATACAGTATGTATGTTTCTTTAATTTGCGTTTCCCATTAATACTACATCTTGGTGACCTTTCGGTCTCAATATACATAGATTTACTTCATCTTTTTTAACTGCTGCCTAATTTTCCAGAGGATAACTGTGCCAGAATTTACTTAACCATTTCCTATTGATGGCCATGAGATGTTTTCAATGTCAAAACCACCAAAACTCTGCAATGGAAGGGAATTACCTAATCGGGGCACAAATATGCCTGCTTCTTCTCTAGGACACATACAGGAAATGGAATTGCTGGTGCACATTACTAATTTGAATACTGCCAAACTGCCCTCAAAATTGGCTCTATCAATTTACACAATTGTCAGCAGTATATGAAAGTGCCCATTTTCCCACTAGCTTGCAAATATTAATCACTTTTCACCTTGTTTTACCTGCATATGTAGCTTATCTCTTAGGCTTGGGGTCGAAAAGCCTCTTAGAGCAGACTCATAACTACCTCATATTTACATATCTTCCCTCATTCAGAGGTGTTTAAATAACTGGTGTTCAATACATGCTTGTTGAATGATTTCTAACCATAAGTTCTTTGCTCATTTCTGTGCAAAACACACTTTTCAAAAGCATTTACCAAGATTGCATCTAACTTTGAGGTTATTTCTCAAGAATGAAAAATACTCTTAAGAAAGTTGGTTGAATTTTTGCACGTCTGTCCCCTAAACAAGTACAGATATCTTTCATTTAAAGTCGTCTAAAACAGGATTCCCTCCTGCTTCGCTGGCAGGAGGCAGTGAAAACAGACCTGGTTGTCTCAGACAATAATTAGCAGGGTGTCCCACCCGCTGGGAAGAGCAGACTAAAGTCACCTCAGATTCCTGGGAACTAGACAGAAGATAGAATGGTGAGGGAGTGCGATCAGAATCTTTGGAACATTCTGAATCCAAGGAGGTAAATTCTTTGATAGAATTTTGAAATGGAGGAAACCATTAATAACACCTAAAGCATGGTAATAAATGGATCCAGGTGAGGAGGAACTGTGAAAGGGTAGGAAAACCTGGAGTGGAGAACTGGGCATATTTTTAAAGGAAATTTAGATACAGGAAATATATTTTAAAAGGTGTGACTTACGCGATTCAAGAGAAACTTTTCCTCGAGGCAGTGCCTTTATTTATTTATACAATAATCTTGGGCTAAAGCATTTCTAAAGCTCCATGAGCGTGGTTCCAAATCGTGTCACTCTGAATATGTTTACTTGAAATAAAAGTTTTCCAATGGGGTAAGAGATAACTTTCAGTTAAATATGAATGAATGGAGAATTACGTGTAACTTAGTTTGTGTTTCACAAAGGAACTCGATAAGAAACAACATAAACGAAAACACATTTCCGCTCTTAAAAATGTCTTTTTTTCTCTCAAGGATTGAACCGTTTCAATAGCAACTGCACAGCCCAGTGAAGGTACAATTTCATTTCAACACAAACACGAATGAGGAAAATGACGAAACCATTTACACATGGTGAATTGAATGCCCCTCAGAGAATGGGCTCCTGAGGCCTGGGGGGCGGGGAGGTGGGGCGGGGTGGCTAGACCTGGGCCCTGTTTTGCATTCCCCTGGGCTGGATGGAGCCTGGACTGATACCTCACTTCACCGGAGCTGTTGGAATGCAGGAACTGCCTTTACCATCCGGCCTTCGGGGCCTTGGTTCTCGCTGCACCCCCTCCAACACACATGGACCCGCGCCTTGATTTCTCAGCCCATTTCTTCTCGCCCCTTTTTAGTAGCCCTTGCCAACAACCCCCAGCAGTGACCCGGCCTAAGTCAAGCCCGAGGTGGCCCATTTCAGAGGCTGGAAACTCCTGGAGGAGGCGCATTTGGCCCTTTGCGGGTTCAATGCCCTTTAGGCCATTGTTGTGTGGAACAAAGAGGGCAGCAGCCGGGTCGCCCCCACGAAGAAAGGTGGGGAAATACACCCAAGGGAGCGATTTAGGAGGCGGGCGAGGCTGTAACTAGGGTGCTCTTAGAGAGCGGGCTGGGAGCTCCAGGAGGCAGGGCCGGTCCCCGCCCGCCGCGCCCCGCACGCGATTCGCACCGTGACTGGCGCCCGGCACAGCCCTTTCCTACGTCGCAACCACTTTACTTTTATTCCCTCTTTCCTTATTATTATTATTTTTTTTTCCCGCGCAAAGCGAGAACCCAGGGCTGCCCAAGTGAGCAGCGCAGGGGCCGCCATTTCCCGGAGAAAGCGCTGCGCGCGTCGGCACCGGGCGCCCCGGAAAGGGAACCGGAGGGGAGTGCCCGGCCCCAAGCCCTCCTCCGCGCCGACCCGGGGTTCGCGACCGCCCGCGGCGCCCGGCTCCCCGCGTCCTCGTCCCCGCCGCCCCGCGTCCCCCGCCTGACCTTCCCCGGCGCAGCCCGCCTCTGGGCCCGGGTCCTTTCCCTCCGCTGCGCGCCTCCGTGCCCCTTCCATTGTCAGCCCGAAGCAGCCGGAGCCCAGCCCGGCACCCCTGAGCGGCCTTGCCGGACTCCGTCGGCCCCCGCGCCGCCCACAGCCCCAGACGGGTCCCCCTCGGCGGCCGGGAGCTTGCTTCCCTCCTCCCTCTTTGCCCCAAACTCCGTATCACCAGGCGCCCTGCACTCCCTCCAGGTCCAGCCTTGTCCCGGGCCAGCCGCTGGACCCCGCATCCCTCCCCCTGCCTCCCTCTGCGCCCAAGATGCGCTCAGCTTCTGGCCGGCCTCAGGAATTTTACCGCTTCTTTAGCAATCCCCCCTTTATTTCCCTAGGAAGCAAGTTGGGCAGCGTAATTTATTAATTTTTCTTTTATCTTCTTTTTTTTTTTTTTTTTTTGGCCAGGAAGGTCGACTATCTGGGGTGTGCCCGCAGGCGGCGGGGAGAGGCTGGGGGTTCTATCCGGCCCCTGCACTGCCCCCGCGGCGGGTTTTGTTTCTAGACCTCTAAGCCCACCGAACAATAATGCCATCGCCATGGCGGGCTCACCTGGTGCTGCGCCGCCTGCTCCCGGCGCCCGGTGCCCTCTGCGCGCCGCTCCCCGGACGCAGCTTCGGCCCGCACGGTGCCGGCGCTGGGCAGGACTCTTTGCCTTTCTTTAGGTTCTATCTGTGCGTGTCAATGGCGGCAAGCGGCAGTTCTCCGGGCCGCGGATAGTAGCGGGGGGAGGAGGAGGAGGGAGAAGGGATTGCTCCTTCTCCACATAACCACCTCTAGGAGGAGTCGCTCAGCCTCATCCCCCGCCAGCCCAGGCTCCGCGACGGGTCCCGGGCTTTCGGTGGGGCTTGATGAGCTATTGTCCTTTAGGAGCATTAAAGATGAAACCGCGCGGCCTCCGCGTCGCTGGCGGATCTGCTGGATGCGCCGAGGGCCATTTGCTAAGATGAGCCTACCCTAGAGGCGCTGTGGTCGTGATCCAGTCTCCTGTTAGCAGGATCCACCTTTGGTGGAAGAAGGCGTGGGCTCTCACCAGGCAGTTCTAAGGGAAGCCTTAGAAGGTGGAAGCCAAACATGCCACCTACGATGGTCTTGTGTCCTTAAATAATAGTAAATACATTAACGTTTGTGCCCACCACGGGGACGATAGCATAGGGTGGCCACAACCACAAGAACTGAGAATTTATATCCATGCCTGTGGGCTTTTCATAAATTAAGACCAATTTAGAATCCAGCGTTGTGTAATATTCGGAATAGCAGATGTAGTTTTGGTGGGTAAGACTGTGTGCATGGACATAATTTTTAATTTGGTTGCTTTACAGTATGTTAATTTGTAATATCATCTTGTATTAAGGTTAGCACAGGGCTATTTGTCTTAAGGACCAATTTTTGTTAAGTTTCTAGAAAATGTATTTTTATGGCGGTGTGGTGGACAATATCAGGTGTGATCGTGGGATTAGTAGTTGCTCTGTTACTACTGGAATCCAGTGCCCATTCTTTGTAACAGGAAATGTTGGCCAGGGCTCCATGGCTGGCTAGTAGGTGAGTCAAAGAAATTTGTTTAATTTCAGTGGGAATTGCTAACTTGCTATGAGCCATCAATGCTTCCTCTGATTTCTCCCTGATGAGTCAAAGGATTGTGAGAGGCAAAAATTTGATCTGTTCACAAAAGGGAAACCTACAATTCTCCAGCATTGGTCAAATGGATGCATTTCAAAGTCTCTCCATGTGGTAGTATTGTGTATATTTGCTCCTACAAACTTATAAATGTTTTGGCAGTAGGGAATCTTGGGGTGACTGAGAGCCTCCAGTTGCTTAAGTGGGAAGAGCCCAAATGCCCACTGCCTTTGGATTTATCCTCGTTAATCAGGGCTGTTGATGTAATTAGATAGCGCTTTAGACCAAAAAAAACACACAAGTGTTTTGCTGAGAAATCAGTCGACTTCCCACAAGATCGTGCATGTATAATAAAGGTATGAATAAACCTCTCTGTTAAAATCTCATATGGCTTCTTATACTCCCCTGGACCCAGTGGTCTCAGTTTATTGGGACTTCCTTCACTCTTCTTCCTACTCCTTTTACCTTCTCTCTTCATAACCTCATTGTTCTTTGTCTTTGAAGGTACCCTCCCTGGTCAGAAACCTGGTCAGAATAAAGTCCTCTTTTCCCAAGATATGTAAAAGGTTTTAAATGATCCCCTGGGGCATCTCATAGTGGTTTCAATTTCCTCTTCCTAGAGGAGGCACCTGTCTCCTTTCTTTTGGAGAATTCTGTTATCCATTCTTGATCAGCAGTTACGCCCAGGTCAACATTCAAAGGGGTTCAGGAGACTTCTGGGAGTGTTTGAAAAATTCTCCTACCCTGTGATCCAATCCGCCAGGCTAACTAACATATAGTTTAATAATTCATCAATATATATTAGTTTCACATTCTCCCGGTAACTCCTCAATAAAAATAGTAGGTGTGGTCATTTTTATGTGCAATTTATGTGCATTTCTTCAAGCAGATGATACAGTCACAATTCAGAGAATTATAGGGAATGCCAGCTTCATGATACTCCTGATCTTAAAATAGAAAGGATCACAGAGTTCACCTGGTCAAACCCTCTATGTTATAGGAGGAAATCTGGTTTTCAGGTGGGTGCAGTGACTCAGCCAAGGCCATATAAATAATTTGTAGCAGAGACTCCAGTGCATCTCCAGATACCCAGCCTAATGCAGTTTCCACCAACTCCAAACTTCTCAGGATTATATAAGGGGACAAATATGCAACCTAATATGCAATGTAATTAAATTAGAGATATTTAATATTGAACACTTAACACAAACAAAAATTTAACAAATAGTATTGTGTAGCTAAAATACATTTAAAGTAGTCGGGCCGGCAGAGTGGCGCGGTGGTTAAGCGCTGGCTTAGGAAACCAGCGGCCCCGGTTCAGGTCCCACATGTGAGGGCCAGTGACACTGCCCTAAAAAAAAAAAATAAATAAATAAAACCCAATAATTAAAATAAATAAAATAATAAAATACATTTAAAGTAGTCAACATGACTATTAATTCATCAGTAATCTTGAGCTCTGCAATGGTCCCCAGCTCAGGGGACCCCTGACAAGGTGAATAATAAATAGTGATTAAATAAGTTTACATTTATTGAATGCATGCTATATGCATCGGGCTTTCCCCTTACTAACTCATTTAATCCTTATAACAACTCTACAGGTTGGGAACTATTTTCTCCTTTACACAGATGGAGAAATTGGGGCAGACAGCAGATGAGAAAGTTGCCCATGGTTACAGAGTTAGGAAGTGGCAGGTTCACGCTTTTATTAATCCCTGCCTTATTCTGGTGGTAGGGATGTACACATTCACTTTAAGCAACAGAATTTTGTGATTGGTCACATCACTTGGACCATTCCCAATACGTATCCTCAAGGAGTCAGCGAAAAGCTTAATTACAGGAGGTTTGATTACCACTACACTGAAAATATTTTAACCTTTGACCTGTATGTGTGCATTATATTATGAATAAATATATTGATTGTGAGTTGAGTCCATTAGCGACAAGGATGTCTAGTAAACATTTTATTGAGATGCAGGATGAACTGCTTCTGCACTTAAAGACAGGCATGTAGCATGATTTAGAGACGAAAAAAAATTAATCAGCCATGCAACTAGATTCATATTCTATTAAGTCTACCAGTAATTCATCCACAAAATCATCTGTTTTAAAAACAGCTTCATGATTCTATTCCCCAAAACCTTTTTACTTTCTCATGATCCAAATCTATGATGTGTGAATGGAGTGGGCCTTTATTTTCCATGATTAGTTCCAATCTAGTTTATGATTTGTATCATTTTACCCTTCTAACATCTTGATATGCAATTACCGTATTAATTTCCTGACCCTTGCCTCTTCCAGAACTATGTATATATTTATATCTGTCATACGTTAGTATAGGTATATAAAATTTATATATCCAGATTAATTTTGTTTGAGATTTCTGATCTTCTTTGAAGTAACCTGAGACTCCCTGGAAGTGTTATAAAAGCAGATGGAAATCATTGGTTTAAGCTGTTCTTTGAATGTATGTTAGGCAATTCAAGTCGCTGTATTAATTCCATCAAGGCACCAACTAGCATCACTAAATAGCAAGTTGTGGGAGTGAGATTGTAAAGGCAGACAAAGCCCCAAACTAATTGGTACCCTACTATTCTAAGAAATAAATAAGTTTCTAAATGGAAAATACTAAGCAATCTGACTTTAAAATTTTTTATTGGCTAGAAATATGCAGTCTTTCCTGTTAGTTGTATTTTGAATAGTGAACATGATTAATGTTAAATATGTATTTCCTTGATCAGAACTGGTGGCTTTAGGATCTTAATAATTTGTGAAAAGACATAATATCCTCTAAGAAAGGCCACATAGGCATTGGTTACACCAACAAAGCACATTAGTATTTCTAGCTAAAATGAACATCCTCCCCTCCTAACAAAAGAATCATTTTACTAGTCCTTGTTCTTAAAAACAGCAACAAAATAGGTCCCTTTTGATACTAAGTCCTGACCCTTTGGTTCTGGAAAAAGGGATTTACAGATGGGTATATGTGTGCTTAGACGCATATCTTATATGAGTAAATAAATATTTGATGTGTGTATGTTATAAGATGGGTAGTGACTGAGATGCAAGTAGGCTCAGAGTTAAGGCTGATTTGGATTTTAAAGGAATCTACCAAATGTCTAATGTTTAACCAATGAACTACATTGTAAAGAAAAATGAAATGTTTCAGGTTTTTTAAAATGAAATGTTTCAGGTTTTTAAGAGAAATATATTGTCAGCCCGAATTATGCAAAGTTGTGGTTAGGAAAATAAGGCACATGGTGCCATTAAATTTAATGGAAACAGAATGCGGAGCTAAGGAAAGTGTGCCAGTTGGTATCTTGCTCTGTTTGGTGCCTGAGCTCTCTGGGAGATCATCGCATTACCCCCAGGCAGAGCTCTTTGCGACAATTATGATGGGAAGTGGCAGCATGCAAATAGAGAGTTTGGACCTTAGCATCTGTGTTGGGAGATCTGTGCAATGTGGCTTCATACCTAAACAAAATTGCTCTTTACAATTTAGACCCATTCTAAAGAATGGGGGCATTGATTTTTCCAAATATACAAACACAGAATACCATAGTAAAACTATAATTTATTTATACAAATGGTGTGTTTTTACAAAGGCCATCTGTCAGTTGACTCTCTGATCTAAAACAAATCTGTTTGTTCCCCAGAAGAAATAACATGTCGGTTGAAAAAGGATTTATGGACTACAGGCTGCCCAATCCACCAGCCATTGATATAATAGTAACTATTTATGATATATTTACTTTTAAGGGAGAGCTGTGAGTGAAAACTATTACTTGTCAAGTATGGTAATTAATTTTTCATTATCTCAAAGCCAAGAAATGGAGCCTAGTTGCATCTATTAAGATTGCTGCATGAGAAACATGTTTCTTTTGGGAAAAAAAATATCCAAATAAAAGCATTAAGAGAACTTTGGCCGCAGCATAGTTCACTGTTCTGATGGGTGGAGTCGGGACCATGGGCTTGAACTCAAGCCTTAGGTACATTTTCGGAGGACAAGAGGACAAATGACTATTGAGTCACCTTGGCCACTTGATCTCTAGGCATCATTGATGATACATATTGAAAGTTAGATCTTACCATTAATATTAGAAGAAAAAAGGACTCTAGGCTGGAAGAAACATAAGTAGAAGAGAAGGGAAGGCCCCCTGTTTCCATCCCTCCTACACACAAGGAGACACTTGAGTGAATGTTTATTTTTTTAATATTTATTTTGGAATGGAATCTAATATTTATTTATTTATTTATTTATTTATTTATTTATTTATTTTTAGCTGAGCCATCCTGCCACCTGTTGGCAGCTCAGCAGCAGCTCAGTTTGGGCTGGGCATCAAACTGCTGTTGCTCAGAGCTCAGCTCGCACTCTTGAGCGAGCTCTTAACCAACTGAGCCACTCGGCTGGCCTGAACCTAATATTTCTTAATTTGTAATATCTTCAGGAGGCCAGGGCTAGGTCACATGAGAGATACAAAGAGGCGTGTTCTTTTCTCTCAGGAAGCTTGTAATCTACTTGATAACTCAGGACATGGCGATAGGTACAGAAATCATCTTGAAATTATCAATGAAAAATAGTCAACAAGAGTCTTTCTTTAGTTAACATCTATTCTTACATTTTGGTTTTCCAAAGCATTCTTCAAATTAGCTAAACTGGTTCCCCCAACGCTTCCGCCATTTTTATATTTACTTTTAATTTATTATTATTTTTCAAACATTTCAAAAATAGGTAGCACTTGACTAGGATACACAATTCGAAAGGCAGAAAAGGTAGATGGCCCAAGCGGTCCTATTTCCTGTCCCTCAGACAGCCAGATTCTCTCTCCAAGACAGACAAAGTTAAGCTTCTTCCAT
Source organism: Aselliscus stoliczkanus (assembly GCA_033961575.1). Lineage (NCBI taxonomy): Eukaryota > Metazoa > Chordata > Mammalia > Chiroptera > Hipposideridae > Aselliscus > Aselliscus stoliczkanus. Next base: position 136,742,672 of record CM066729.1, read on the forward strand.
GTCCTTCTGAGTGGGTACTTTTCTCTTGTGTTTCTCTTTGTGGACTGAAGTCTTATTTGACTTTCCCAGGGGACTCTGGAGGAGTCTTAGTATTCAAATCCCAAAGAGGACAGGTTGTCAGACAGCACATGTACTGCTGTCAGCTGAGGTCTCAGGCAGTGAGTGGACACAGAGGCTCAGAGGCAAGATGCTGGTGAAGGTGTCGGTGTACAACATCCTGATGGTGTGGCAAAGTGAGTGACTCCATCTAAGAAAGTCCTCACCTGGCATAAGTCAGGGCCCAGGGACACAGCTGGCACTGAAATACATGCTGTGTGTCTCAGGGTGACAGTCTAGGATCCCAGCTCTGAAGATAAGAGACCCTCTCTTATCTCTCTCTCTTTTTTTAAAAATGATTTTATTGGAGAATTGGGGGAGGGGAACAGCGTTGGGGAATCAGGGAAGGGGAACAGACAAGTTGTTGTCCTTTTGTTCTTCAGTCTAGTTGTGGAGGATGTCGCTTCACTAGCCGATATTGGTGTGATCATTGCGCTCTTCCTGGCTGAGAGAGTTGCTCTCTGGCCATAGGATGGCCGCTAACAGCGGCTCACAGCTGCTGGCTGCTCACACTGGCTGCCAGCCACTCACGCCAGTTGCCAGCTGCTCGTGGTAGCTCACCGCAACCCACTGCAACCTACACTGTCACTGGTGACTCACGGCAGCCCAGCTCCAGGTTGAACTGTTGGTCACCATCTTAGTTGTAGAGGGCACAGCATCACTGACCCATGCGGGATCTGAACCAACGGCCCTGCTGTTCAGAGCTTGCACTCCCAAGCCAACTCTTTTTTTTTTTTTAATGTACTGTTCCCAGGTATGCCCAAGAGTTTTATTTATTTATTTATTTATTTATTATTTTATTTTATTTTTTTTAGAGGGCATTGTCACTGACCCTCATATGTGGGATCTGAACCGGGGCCGCTGGCGTCCCAGGCCAGCGCTCAACCACCGTGCCACTTGGCTGGCCCCCTCTTTATCTTTTGATGAATCCTTGAAGAAGCCCAGATGCCACTCCACTTCCCACAAACACCCCCTAGTAGTGTTCAAGTGAGTATCAGAGATGAAGTGGGCACTGCCCTGGACCCCCATTATGTAGACAAGTCTCTCAGCACAGTTAGTCTGAGACTGTTTGCTCCACAATGCAAAGGGCATTAGAAATGATGGGGTGTTCATTGGTGGGATCACATCCAAGGGTGTGTCTGCTTGGGAGCTCTACAGCCTGGGGCCATGGGCACGGTTGCCTTCAGCTGGAGCTTCTGTACTCTGGTTTGGGCTGCCAGCCCTCCTATCAGTAGGCTTGGCCTCAGCTCAGCCCTTGGGACATCTGAGGGGAGTAGGCCAGGGTGTGTCACTTCCCTGAGGGCTGCATGGGCAGGAGGTTGATATAGCCAAGGCACTCTGGGAGTGTGGGCTTTGGGAATAGTGGGGTGGGGCAGCTCATGGCTTCCTGCAACTGGTCAGCTATGGCCTCCTCAGAGCTGCTTCTCAGCCACCCCTGTGCCTCCCCCAGACCCCCATCCTTTATAGAAGAATTCCTATGTCCACTCCTGGGCCTCAACACACCACTCCCCGCCTCACCTAATCACTCCTTCCATTTCATTTGGGTTGGGGAAGAATACTCAGAGTGAGAGGGGAGAGAGTATTCACACCAAAGGGTACTCAGGCACACCTTTACTATTCATGTAGGTTTCCACCTGCCTCCTTCCAGCCCTCCCTCCCTTCACTGTCCTCACTCCTGTAGAAGAGAGTGACACTCTGGGAAGGCTGAGCAATGAGAGAGAAGGAATATGGTTCCCTAACATAGTGGGCACTTTATCAGCCCTGGCCTTCTAATGCTCCCTATTCTGTGGGAGAGAATTGCACTTCTATCTTATTAAGTCATTATTCAAACTTGCATTCAGGCCAATCTACTGCATGTGTTCTATCTGCCATGTTTAACTGGAAGAGACCTCTTCATTACATGTAGAATAAAAGTTTCTTCTCTTTTTCATGTAAAAGAAATAAAAAAGGCTTACAAGTGGTAAGCAGCAGAGGAAGAAACACATCTCTTACTTGGGTGAATAGATGAACTATTGGCACACTACCACACCTCCAATTTATTTTTATTCACGTGGTTCATGGACAGAGGAATGAGCTTTGAGATTCAGATTCGGCTCTAGTCCGGCTCCTCCACTGTGTCCTTGAATGAGTCATAGAACCTCTTTGAGACTTAGTTTCCTCATCTGTAAAATGATAATAGTGGTTAAGAATGGAGGGAAGGGTAATAAATTCTGCTTTTGTAATTATGTCTTTAAATATATCTTCTAAAATGAATCTAAAATGAATCTTTAAAATGAATGTTATTTAATATATTTGCTTAATGTATTATAATATCAATTGCTGTTATTTATTGACTATTTTCCATGTGTCTGGGACTGCAAAGCATTTTAATAATGGTAATGATGTTAGTAATAATAAACCCTATTGTATGCTTTTGATGTGCCATCTACTACACTAACTGCTCTGTATGTATTAACTCATGTACTCCTCATAATATCTGCTTATGATAGTTCCATTATCAGCCCACTTTACAGATGAGGAAAGTGAGACTTACAAAGGTTATGCACCTTGTCAAAGCAAGGATTCACACCCATATCTATGCCAACTCTCAAGTCTTTGCTTTTTTCTTGGTTTCTCCCCACCTTTTCTTTTCTTTTTTTTTTTTTTTAGCTGTCTTGCTACCTGTTGGCAGCTCAGCGGCTGCTCAGCTTGGGCTGGCATCGAACCACCATTGCTGAGCTCAGCTTGCACTCTTGAGCGAGCTCTTAACCAACTGAGCCACTCGGCCAGCCCTTCCCCACCTTTTCGTAAAATGTTTTACCTGATTTTTCAAGTGAAAAATTAAAACAGGCAAGTAAGATTAGAGAACTACAACTGGACCTGAAGCAACATTTGCCTCTAACGTGTAACACTGTTTTGAATCCATGGCCATGACACACTTATAATAGAATCATGGACAGGAACATGGGGTCATCCAGTCTAACCTCCCACCTAGCATGGGAATTGCCTCCGTGACAGCCTAGACAGCTGGTCACCCAGCTTCTGTTTCAGCACCTCAGTGGCTGAACTTTCATTGCTTTATTAGGCCGCCTATGCTACTGTTGGAGAATCTCAACAATGCTGGTTTTCAGATTCAAGCCCTTTCATATGTGTATGCTTGCTTTTGCAATATATATGTGTGCTGCCTTTGCAATGCTAAAGTTGTCAAGTGGTGACAGATCTCTCTCTTTCTCTGGCTCTGATCTCCCTCCCTTCCTCTTTCCTCCAATCCCTTTGATAGAGAATTTCATGAAGAAGATGGCATGTGAGCTGCATGTGGAAGTCTATGTGGGATTTCAGCAGGCAGAGATGAAAGGAAGCAGATTAGAGGCACAGGCCAGCAGGGGGCCAGGTGGGGGCGTGGCCAGTGTCCCAGCCTGGTGGGTCATTGGCTGCCCAGAGAGCAGCTGAACAGGAAGGTATCTTTGGAATGGCAGATTGAGAACCTAATATGTGGAGGCTTGAAACAAAGGTGAGGGCTTGGTTCTTTATGGTAAGCCGTGAGATCTTGGAGCTTCTTATGGATGGGGTGTGGATGGCCTGAGAGCCATGTTTTTGGGAGGTTCCCCTGATAACTGTGCATGCACAACGAATGTTTTAGTGGGGAGATCCTGGAGCAGAAAGACCAGCCCTTTCCAGCCTGCTGGAGTAGGCTCCCTTGGCTTCTAACATGAACATCATCACTTTTCTCTTTATACAGTAGCATTTTTATTTCCCCTACTGTGTAACAGGACAGCTGATTACATTTTTTTTTTTTTAAGATTTTATTGGAGAGCTGGGGAAGGAGAACAGTGTTGAGGAATTGGGGTAGGGGAAGCCACGTTGTTGTCCTTCAATCTTAGTTGTGGAGCTAGCAGTTCCAAGTCCAGTCACCATCCCGTCAGCAGCTCGCTGCTGCTCAGCTCAAGGTGCCCTGTTCAATCTTAGTTGCGGGTGGGCATAGCCCACCATCCCATGTGGAAGTCGAACCAGCAACCCTGTTGTTAGAAGCACGTGCTGCCACCAGCAGAGCCATCCTGCCACCTGTTGGCAGTTCAGCGGCCAGCTGATTACATTTTTAAAGTCAAGGATGTGCACTAAAACAAGCGTTTTGAATGAGAAAAGATAAAGAACGTCCTTTTGCAGCAAATCATTGAAATGTACGTGGGCACCTTCTTCCCTTCCTGTTCCAGCCTTCTCTGAGAATAACTGGCAAGAGGCACACTTACTTCACAGCCTCAGAGACTTGTCTTCCAACCTTGTTTTGTGAGTCTGAAGTTACACAGCCCATTAGTGGCTCAGCAAGCATCAGAATTGGGGCTGCCTGATAGAGATTCTAAGGCTCTTTCCTTTCCACCTCACTGCCCCAGTTTATTTCACCATCATTTGTGTGTGTGTGTGTGTGTGTGTGTGATATCATATATCATATCATATCACATCATGTCACATGACATGACATGACATCACATCACATCATGTCACATGACATGACATGACATCACATCACATCACATCACATCATATAGTTAAAATAGACTCCAAATATTTCAACATAAGAATTGGGTTTTATGCGGAGAAATGAAAATGGCCCAATGTCTTTATTTACACATGCTTATTTTCATAAAGATACTCTTCAAAGAATCGTATTAAATAGATCTACCTAGAATCTTATGGTATACTCATAGATTTATGACTGATAGATTGTGTCATTACCCATTTACTGAAGAAGTTATCATATCTTTCTTTACAAGGTCACAGCAGCCTGTCCTTTGAGTCCAGTTTTATCAGTTCTCTTTCTAGTTCACCACGCTGCCTCTCTCTCTGGTTGTTCCTTTCATCCATCTCACTAGATGAGGGTATTTTCCACTTCGTTCTGTGCTGATGATCATAAAATTGAGTGTTCCCAAATAATATGACAAGTGAGCCAGGAGAACCTTCCTTGGAGCCAGAGGGGATGGTCACAATTAAGATCTTTAGGAACTTTCAAAAAGATGTCCCTGCAGATTGGCTATGACAGCTGCTGCTCATTGAGATGAGAAACCATTGGCTCAGAACCAGCCATTTCTGAACAGCAGGGCTTCTGCGCTACTCCAAAGTGTTTATTTCTTTTCATGGTGGCTGCTGAAATGTAGGCTCTAGGAATCCTGCTTTAAATGTGCCACTGGGGATTCTGGGCTATTAAGGGTTATTGCTAGTGGTCCTCTGTCTAGGAAATGATTCCAGCTCTACGTTATCTATCTTTGGGTTGGCTTAAGGTGCTGCATGTATTACTACAGAGTGTTGCAATGATGTATATGTTTGCTTTGGTAACCCATGTGGTCATTTGTAATGAAAATTGTGTCTAGGACATTACAGTACATAATCCAAAGAAGCAAATGTTCACCCATCAGAGGCTCTCATTTTTTTTTTAGAATAAACAGTAGACTAACTCTCACATGTACATATTTCTATTTCCCAAGCATAATGAGTGTTCAGATTATCTTTAGCTTGCACATCTATATCTTTAAAATAGTATGTGCATTAATGATTTGATTGAATTCAATTGGACCTATTTAAAATTTTCTTTATCCAAAATTGGATAAAATCCCAATTTTTCAATTCTGTGATCATGAAATAAACGTGCATTATACTTAGTGCGAGCACATGACATCCCATGTAACATACCACATTCTTTTTCACATGTGTAAATATAAAAATAATCAATATTCAAACTAGGCATCCTTTTCTTTCTTCCTTTTTTTTTTTTAAATGCACTATAGTTCCTTTGCAAACTTTTGAATGCATAACGTGTTTTATTGGGAAACACTATAAGGCTAATAATCTATGTGGCTAATCTCACTTGACCCAACACTAGTCATTCACAAACAACAGATGTTCAGGGTATATTTTTCACTTTCCTGCTTGCTCTGTGAGCAATTAAGTTTGTAGTGTGTTGTGTCTTTGTCAGGTCCTCAGATTTCTACAGCCCTGGTATTTTCCCCTGTGTTGATTTTTCCTCCTTTGGAATATATTCTCTTGGTGAGATTAGAGGCTTGTGGCAGTCTTCATTGAGACTTGTTCTTGTTTTGGGATACTGCTAATTCGGGTATAAGGTTTGTGTTAGAGGAAATTTAGAGGCACTTGGTATTTCTTTTTGGAGTACTGAAAACACAGGAGTCTTTCTACAGAATTTGTAAATGCAGTACCTCAGTCTCCTTGTTTAAAAACAATCACAAGACCTTCTGGCCAATGCCAGGGCTTCCGAGAGAAACCTCCAGCATAGCTAATGGCTTTGGGATAACTGCTCCTTATCCCCCAACTCTCAGCCAAGTATTATTGTTAATTAGCACAACAGATTCATAAAAATATGATTTTAGCTGTCTTTAGTTCAGTTCTGTATATAACATGTTTTGAAAGCCTACTCTTTACTGGATTCTGGTTATTGGCACATGACACAAAGCAATGGGCAGGACCAATTAATATAATCAGATCAAAGAAGCAAGAATAGTGAAATGAGTCCAAGGGTATGAATTTGGATTCCAAGGATCAGATATATAATTTGTGCATAAAGTATTCCCATTCTAAGTATTTATTGGTTTTATTTATTTTTTTCCCTGATTACAAAAGTAAATAATATTATTGTAGGCATTTTTGGAAAAAATAGAAAGGTAGACATCATTCTTAATCTCAATATCCATAAGATAATCATTATTAACATTTTATTTCATATCCTTCCTATCCTTTTTTCTAAGCATTTCTATATAGTTCACAAAAAAAAATCACTTTATATTGTTTTTTAAATACTTTGGGTTATAAAGTAAAGCTTTATATAGAAAATGACATAAACGTATGGCTTAATATCAATGGTCACAAGATGAACATTCCAATATCCAAAGAAATAAATAGAACTTTGCCAATAACACCAGAATTCCCTCAGTCTGTCCCCTCACCATCTCAACTCCCTCACTTCCCACAAAAGTAACCATTACTCTGGCTTTTATCATGTATGACATTTTATCATTTATAACTTCTATATATTTTATGTTCCCCACAATATATTGTCATTATTATTGCATTAAACTGTCAATGATCTTTTAAAGATATTTTAAAAAGTAAGAAAAACAATTTTATATTTACCTAAATATTTTCCATTTCTGGTGCTTTTCATTGCTTTGTATAGATCTAGATTTCCATCTGTTACAATTTTCCTTCTGCCTATAGGATGTCTTTTAACATTTCCTAAAGTGCAGGGCTGCAGCTAATAAATTCCTTCAGCTTTTCAAAATATTAAAAAATATTTTTTCCAGTTATAAAATTATAGGGTGACAGGTTTTTGTTGTTAAAATGTTGCTCCATTGTCTTCTGGTTTGCATTGTGTCTGTCTAGAAGTCAGTTGTATTCTTAGCTTTGTTCTTCTAGCTACTCATAATATTTTATCTTTATCACCAGTTTTAAGCAATTTGATTGTGATATGCCTTGGTAGAGTTTTGTTCTTGCTAACTGAGCTTATTGCATCTATGGTTTAATACTTTTGATAAAATTTGGAAACATTTCTGCCACTATTTCTTCAATGATTTTTTGGCTCCACCCACCTCCTCTTTCCTCACCTCTGGGTCTGCCTCCAATTGCACATTTTTAAGCTGCTGGAAGTTAGCTTGCTTCTTACTGATAATCTGGACTTTTCATTTTTTTTTCCCTCTGTGTGTTTCATTTTGGATAACTTCTATTGTGGTGTCTTCAAATTCATTAATCTTTTCTTCTGCAACGTCTAATATCCTGCTCCTGCTGTCCAGTGTGTTTTTAAAATCTCAGATATTGTAGTTTTCATCTCTAGAAGTTCATTTGGGTCTTTAAAAGTATACATTTCAGGGCCGGCCGAGTGGCGCATTGGTTAAGAGCTGGTTTTGGGACGCCAGCGGCCCCGGTTCGGATCTCACATGTGAGGGCCAGTGACACTGCCCTCTACAGCTAAGATGGTGAACAACAGCTCCACCTGGAGCTGGGCTGTGTGAGCCCTGGGGATGGTGTAGGCTGCAGCCCCTGTTGCAGTGGACTGCCATGGGCTACCGTGAGTGGCCGGCAGCCAGCGTGAGCTGCCAATGGCCGCGGTGAGTGACCATCCAGAGGCCTGCAACCGATCTGCCTCTGCCTCATCCAGGAAGAGCTCAATGACGATACCAACATGGGCCAGTGAAGCAACATCCTCCGCAACTAGACTGAAGAACAAAAACAACAGCAACTTGTCTGTTCCCCTTCCCTGATTCCCCAACACTGTTCCCCTCCCCCAATTCCCCAATAAAATCGTCAAAAAAAAATAAAAAAAGTAAAAGTATACATTTCATATCTCTACACGCTTACTCTTTTCTCTACTTTACTAGTTATATAGACTGTAATTATAATAACTGTTTTATGTCCTTATCTATGAATTTTATGCACATCATTACTGCATGTCCTTATTGTGGGTCATATTTTTCTGTTCCTTTTCATGCCTTGTACATTTATTTATTGGCTCCAGATATTATGGGTGCTGGGTATTTTGCATTCCTATAAATATTTTTATTTATTTATTTTTTTGAGGGCAGTGTCACTGACCCCCATATGTGGGATCCGAACTGGGGCCGCTGGCTTCCTGAGCCAGTGCTTCATCACTGCGCCACTCGTCCGGATCTCCTATAAATATTTTTGAGTTTGTATCTGGGGTTCAATATAGTTACTTGGAAAGAATGTGATCACGTTGAGGCTTGCTTTTAAGCTCTGTCAGGTGGGATCAAAGTGGCTTTTGTTCTAGGGCTGATTTTTGCCTCACTACTGAGTGCTGCATGAATTACATGGCTTTTCCATTCTGGTTGGTGAAAACATGGACTTTTCCTGGCTCTATGTGAGCTCCAGAAATTGTTCCCCTTCCTCCTTTTGAGTGGTTCTTTCCTCAGATTTGGGTAGTTTCCTTAGGCCCGTGTGTTCCATTAGTACTCACGGGGGGCCTGTGCCTATCTCTGGAGCTCTCACTGTGCACCCCTCTCCCCTCCTCTACTTTGCCCTGTGGACTCTAGCCACACAGCCTCCTTGAACTGCTAGCTTTGTCTCCTCAGCTCAGGAAGACTCTTGGTTTGCTCCTTTCTGTGTTCTGGCCTGGATATTTTCTCTAGGCAGTAAGTTGGGGCAATTTTAGAACTCATCTCCTTTGTTTCCCCTCTCTCAGGGATCCATAGTTCTGTTCAGTCAGATAGTCAGTGTCTAAAACCAGGCATGTTTTCATAGGTTTTGTCTCGTGTTTTAGTTCTATCAGGCAGGAGGGTAAATCTGGTCCTTGTTACTCCATCTTGGTCAAAAGCAGAAGTCCCTATCCTGACTTTTATGGTTATCACTTCCTTATGTTGCTTTGTAGTTTTATCTCCCAAGTGCATGGCTCTATAGGCTAGTCTTGCCCATTATAAAATTAGTATACATTTTTTAAGTCTCTTTTAATATACAGAATCCTTCTCTGTGCCTTTCTTTACATTTCATTTTATCTGTGGCAGAATTGGACCATTTGGCCTGTGGTTTCTCATGCTCTGGAGTTTGCTGATGAATATTTGTGGTGTAGTTTAACACATTGTTCTGGTCTTTTGTATTTTCTATAATTGAGAAGCAGATTTAGAAGTTTGATCAGACTTGGGTTCAATATCTTTGGAAAGATTGCAGTGCTTCTCTGCTTTTCACCAGAAGGCACATGATGTCTGGTTGCCTCTCTTTTTGTGATGTTAGCATTAATGTTTAATGCTAAAATTTATCAATTCATTCAGGATTATAAAGTGTTGATATTCTAATTCTTTAATTTCTTTTTCATTTATTAGATGGAGTACCTTTATAAAGAGACACATATCCTCATTACTATTTGATCACTCATGGTACAGTTTATATGGGAAGGCAGAATAAATGATTCATTTAAGATAATGAATTGGTTTCATATCATTCTCTCAGGATGACCCATTAGTTTTCTTAAAAATCAGTTTTAATATTTTAACTCGTAGATGGATGGGTTGTAATCAATTGCAATTATTGTCCTTTTTTAAAGCTCAAATTGTCCCATCTCTGGCTGGGGGGAGCCTTTTTAAGTTGACCCTGAGTCCTTATAACAACTTTAGTAGCTTGATAACTGCCTCTTTATCTAGTGTGACAAGATGTTTCAGGATCATTTTGTGTAAATCCTGCCCCAAAACCAGGAATAGCAACTTCCCCAAGAAACACTAATTTCTCTTCGTAGAAAGTGGTATTTCAAACTATCTGAGTGCTCGGATGATCATTGTTATTAGGTTGTCATTGTTTTCAGGCTTCTTTATGAACAGAGCTAAGATGTTATATATGTATGCATGTGTGTGTACTTTTTCTTTTAGAAGAAAATATATCTCATGAGCTCATATTGATACTTCTAATTCATAGCCACAGAGTTGTAAAATTCAACCTCCTCTATATTACATCTGTATCTCCTCTTGTCTGCATCAAGAATCTTGATTCTTAAAGGACAAAAGAGATGACAGAATTAGAACTCATAATTACTCATTTTACTTTATCCCTCACTCACACTAAACACCCTCAGAATAATAATTGTAATACTTTTACCACCAATGTTATCACTAGGAGCAGTTAAAATGCTTTTTTGCATGTCATCTGCCCATTCAACCCCCAGTTAAAAATAATTGACTTTATCTACTTTGTTTGAACTTTATAGTAAGCCATTGTATACTTTAAATCTCTTCCTTTTAGGCCTCATTTAGTGTTATTTCTATAAATAACTATATGTTCATTACTTATCACCAGTTTTTATGTTAAATATTTCTTTAGTCAGTTGGCTTGACTGAAGCTCATTCTTTAGTATATTTCTCAAGGAGGGCTCATGGGACCAATATTCTCTATGTTTTTGCATGTTGATAACATTTTTTGTCCTTTATACTTAAATATCACTTTTAGTGCCTATAAAATCCTTGGCTCATATTTTCTTTCTTTGAGTATCTTAAAAATATTCTTCATTTGCTTCTGGGGAACTATTAGTTCAGAAATATTTCATGATAATATATTGTTTCTCTTATAACTCATCTGCTATTTTAACTAGATGCTGAATGTATTTTTTTCTTTTTTCTTTAAAGTTTAGTAATTTCGTTAGGATATTTTGTGACATGGGCCATTCTGGATTGATAATCTTAGGCACATGGTGTGTTCTTTCTAAATGTAGTTTCAAAACTTTTATTTTATTTCAAGGAAGTGTTTTTGAGTTACAGTCTGGGGCATTTATTCTGTTCCTTGTTTTAGTTTTCTTCTTTGGAGACTCTTATTAGTCACACATGGAAGTTTTGCCTATATTTCAGTGTTTGTTACTATTTCTCTAATCTTTTTCATCACTTCTGAAATGTCTTTCTTTTTTTAAAATAAGCTTTATTTCTTAGAGCACTTCTAAGTTCACAGCAAAATTGGGTAGCAAGTACAGAGTGTTCCCACACATGTCCCTTCCCCCCTCACACACGTAACCCCTCCTGCATTGTTAACGAACTTGCATGGTACGTCTACTTCAACTGATGAAACTACTTTGACATGTTTTTGTCCGAAGTCTATAGTTTACATTGGGATTCACTTCTGAAGTTGTACATTCTATGGGTTTGGACAAATGTATAATGACATGTATCCACCATTTAGTATCATACAATATATATATTAATATTAATATTATATTAATTAATATTAATATCGTTGGAGTAAGAGCTACCATATTTGTTACTGCTTTCTATTTGTTGCCCTTGCTGTTTGTTCCTATTTTTGTCTTCCACACCTTTTCTGCCTTTTGTGGTTTTAATTAATCATTTTATATGATTTCATTTTCTCTTTCAATTATAGCACATCAATTATACTTTTAAAAAAGCTTTTTTAATGGTTGCTCTAGAGTTTTCAGTATACATTTATAACTAATCTAAGTCCACTTTCAAATAGGACTATCAAGCTTCATGGATAGTGCAAATACCTTATAATAACAAGATGAATGTAATTCCTCCCTCTCATCACTTATATCTTTGCTGTCATTCATTTTACTTATACATAAGCAAACATAACCATTTGTATATGTAATTATACATAATCAAATACATTGTTTCTACTATCATTTTGAACAAACTATTCGTTGTCATATCAATTAAGAATAAGAAAAATAGAAGTTTTTCTTTTAGCTTCACTTATTCATTCTTTGATGCTCTTCCTTTCTGTATTTAGATCTGTATTTAGTTTCGTACCTATGTCATTTTCCTTCTCTCTGAAGAACTTCTTTTAAAATTTCTGGCAAGGCAGGCCTACTTAGCAACAAATTCCCTTCATTTTTGTTTTGTCTGAGCAAGTATTTCTCCTTCACTTTTTTTTTTTTTCTTGTTTTGAGGGCAGTGTCACTGGCCCTCATATGTGGGACCGGAACCGGGGCCGCTGGCTTCCCAAGCCAGTGCTTAACCACCACGCCACTCGACTGGCCCTCCTTCACTTTTTTTTTTTTTTTTTAAGCTGAGCCATCCTGCTACCTGTTGGCAGCTCAGCGGCTGCTCAGCTTGGTCTGGGTATGGAACTGCTGTTGCTCAGAGTTCAGCTCACACTCCTGAGCGAGCTCTTAACCAACTGAGCCACTCGGCCGGCCCTCCTTCACTTTTGAAAGATAATTTTGCAAGGTACAGAATTCTAGGCTGGCATTTTTGTTCTTGCAACACTACATATTTCACTCTACTCTCTATTTGCTTGCACAGTTTCTGAGAAGTCAGATGTAATTCTTGTCTTTGCTCCTCTATAAGTAAGGCATTATTTGCCCCTCTGAGTTCTGTCAAGATTTTTTTCCTAATCTTTGATTTTCTGAAATTTGGATATGACATGCCTAGGTCTAGTTGTTATGGTTATTGTTTTTGCATTTATCTTGTTTAGTGTTGTCTGTGTGTTCTGGATCTGTGGCTGGAGTATTGGGTAAAAGGAAGTGTGATAACTAGGCCATTAGCAGTGTAGAGATGAGGTGTAGAGACAAGGGAAGCGTTCTATGGTCTTATGGATAAGTTAGTCTTTCGGTGAAACTATGTCCATGGACTGTGAACTTCACCAGTTCAGTCTCCTCACTCCCTTTCATGTGGGACAGGATGGCCTGAGGGGTCTGGAGTTAGGTGTTTCTATTTCTCCAGGCTGGTTAGGCTCTGATAAAACCCCAGCAGGTTAGGCTTTGGGAAAATACTCCCTCCTGAGAGCAAGCCTTGTGAAGAGTAACAGAATGCTCTGGCATATTTCAAAATGGTTCCTCTCCCCCTTCTCCTGCTGGAAACCTAAGGGGATTTTTCTCTGATACACACTTGGAGGACTGCAGAGGGCTCCTGGAAGTAAAACTCACAAAAGCATGGGGGCTGCCCTGTGACTGGGTTCCCTGGGGTTATTAACTCTCAGATTTGTCCACACTGAGCCCCCGGCAATTCATCAACTACAGTTCAAGTTTGCCTTCCCCAGCACTGATTTCCACAAAGTTTCTGCTCTAGTATATTGAGGTTCTCCATATGTCACCTGTCAGTGTCTTCAGATTTGGGGCTCACTTTTCCTTTTGGTCCTGGAGAGTCTCCTTTGACAGGGTTTACCTCTTTGGTGGACCTAAACTCCAATTTTGTTCTCCCAGTTAACTGAGAGGCAGTGAGTCACCTGGAAGCTGTGCTCTACTTCTCAGCTATTGTTTTTTTTTTTTTTTTTTTTTTTTTTTTGAGGGCAGTGTCACTGGCCCTCATATGTGGGACCCGACGAACCGGGGCCACTGGCTTCCCAAGCCAGCACTTAACCACCACGCCACTCGGCCGGCCCTCTCAGCTATTGTTTTAAAGTTGGCAAATATTGAGGTGTCGGAAAAGTCATGACATATTTTTTCTGTGTTTCGTTGCACAAATGCATCATGACTTTTCCGACAACCCAGTAGTAAGTTGCGGGGAGGTGGGCTCAAGGTTTATAGTTCCCTTTCTGGGCTTTTTTAAAATTTTGAGTTCTTGGCTCTGTAAGTGCTAATTACTTTGATAGCTCTCCAACACCTTTAAATACGTTTTAAAATATTTAGTCTAGTTTTTATTGCTGTCTTCAGTTGAACAAAAAAAATTAGCCTATCATTTTCAGAATAGAACCCACTTTACTGAGTTTTAATTTGGGTGAATATTTAAATAATTTTTCCAGGTTTTCTAATTGTTTATTTTTTATAGAACTTTTTTTTTTTTTTTTTTTTTTTGAGGGCAGTGTCACTGGCCCTCATATGTGGGACCTGAACCGGGGCTGCTTGATGTCCCAACCCAGTGCTTAACCACCGCGCCACTCGGCCGGCCCCTAATTGTTTATTTTAAAAGATTATCTGAACTGTTTTACCGTGCCTTGTTTACTCAGTATAGTTTTTGCACTTAAAAAAATATCTCTTTAAACATTTTAAGTGTATGCTTTTTTTTTTTTTTTTTTTTTAAGATTTTATTGGGGAATTGGTGGAGGGGAACAGTGTTGGGGAATCGGGGAAGGGGAACAGACAAGTTGCTGTCTTTTTGTTTTTCAGTTTAGTTGCGGAGGATGTTGCTTCACTGTTGGTATCGTCATTGCGCTCTTCCCGGATGAGGCAGATCAGTCGCTGGCCTCTGGATGTCGCTCACCACGGCTATTGGCAGCTCACGCTTGGCTGCCAGCCGCTCACGCTGGCTGCGGGCCACTCACTGTAGCCTGTGGCAGCCCACTGCAGCAGGGGCTGCAGCCCACACCATCACCAGGGCTCACACAGCCCAGCTCCAGGTGGAGCTGTTGTTAGCTGTAGAGGGCAGTGTCACTGGCCCTCATGTGGGATCCGAACCGGGGCCACTGGCATCCCAAAACCAGCGCTTAACCAATGCGCCACTCGGCCGGCCCTATGCTTTTTTTTTAAATCATTTCATTCAGTGTCCTATTATCATTGGTCCTTAGGATATTGTTGTCTCCTGTATGAAGCTTTGTGCCTCATGTGTTCTATAGTTTTAGATTGTGAGCTAATCTTCACCAAGAGTCTTTTCTTTGGAGCTCTCATATGGGTTATAGAAGTTTTCTAACAGACAGGTTTGCATTTGCCTCTGGTAACACTGTAGGGGTTTCACTATCTCAAGCCAATTTTAATATTAATTTCAGGTTTATAGATGGACAGGAAATGGAATTTACTGCTAATGGCAATGGGGTTTCTTTTTGGGTGGTGAAAATGTTCTGGAATTAGTGGTTATGCTTTCACACTTTATGAATAAACTAAAAACCAATGAGTTGAGGGCTGGCCAAGTGGTGCGGTGGTTAAGCGCTGGCTTGGGAAGCCAGCAGCCCCGGTTCGGGTCCCACATATGAGGGCCAGTGACACTGCCCTCAAAAAAGAAAACCAAAAAAAAAAAAAAAAAAATCCAAAGAGTTGTATACTTTAAAGTGATAAGAATTTTATTTTATGTGAACTATATAATAAAACCCCAAATAATTCCAAGTTTCTATACCATGCAAGTAATGTAAATTCAGACTGCACATCTGGCAAGAGGCCCAGGTGGACAATAAATTTCTGTGCTGCATTCCTGGGTCTGTGGATAGTGTTTTTTAGTTTTTATTTTAAAGACAAAGAAAGCATTTCAGGTTTTTTTTATTTCAGCTCTTGCCTCATACTGTTACCGAATTCAGGTTCGGTGATACTTGCTGCCCAAAGAGTCCAAAAAACTAGAGTGACAAGGGTTGGTGAGGAGAAAAGCTTCCTATTATTCCAGATGCTGGCAGCAAGGGAAGATGGCAGACTCATGTTTAAAAAAACCACCTTCTGAGAGCCAAAATGATTAAGAGGTTTTATAGGCAGGCAAGTGGGAAAGAACAAAGGAAAGCAGGCCTCAGGGCTAAAAGTTGAGAAGTCATCTCCTGGGGTCTTCTGAGGCCTCAGGTCGGTCTGCCTTAAAGTTATTTTAAATCTCGTTGTGCATAGCCATCTACAAAAAACTGCTAGGGAGTTGTGAAAAACTGCTAGGGAGTTGTGATCTTGCTGGGCGCCTGGGGATTAAAGAAGCTGCTCTTTTCAGGTTAGGAAGTTTGTTAATTAACAAGGTGTGGGTAGCCTTGAAAGGGGAACAGAATTCTTCAGTTAATCAGTGGGAGGAGAAACAATGAGGACTCAGCTGAATATCAGGATGGATCAAACTGCAAACAAACTAAGTCTAATTACAGGTATAGATAGTGAGCTATGTGGTGAGTCAAACTGCAAACTAGCTAAGTCTAGCTGCATTATTGACTCCCTGAATTTCACCCTTACAATACAAGCGTTGGACTTTTATTCCTGCCTTTGGTGGGCATTAAAACCCCAAACTCAAACTCTTATGTCTTAAGTCTAATACTCCTTTAAGCCATCATAATCTTCCTTTCTTCTTACCACTGTAATTTGAATTCTCTTTTCATTTTTGGCCTTGGGGATTTTTTTTTTTTCTCTTGCTGTCTTTATGGGTTAGCTAATCGTTTTTAAAAGTTGGGTAATACAATATCACTATAGCGCATACATTTATTTAACACTTTCCCCATTTTTGCCACTACAAATAACTTTGCAAGAAACACTCTGATACGGGCCGGCCGAGTGGCGCGGTGGTTGGGCGCTGGCTTGAGAGGCCAGTGGCCCCGGTTCGGGTCCCACATATGAGAGCCAGTGACACTGCCCTCAAAAAAAATAAATAAATAAAATTAAACTGCAGAAAAAAAAGAAACACTCTGATATGCATGTTCTTATGGACTGATTCTTTTAGTTTTTGTAAGGTAGAGTGACATAAATGGGACTGTCGTGTCAGATGCATGTGTATTTGGATGTTAATTGCTATGGCTAGATAACTTTTCAAAACTGCTGTACAATTTTCCACCCCCACTAACAGTGTATGAGACAGTAGGCAGTGTGGCAAAAGTGGCAACAGCCTTTTTCAACTTGGCATGAGAAGGATTGAGGTGCCCTAATCTGAGTCAGCTTCCATGGAGTTCATGGTCAGTGGAGGTAGAGGAGATAAAGAGGATACCTCAAGAGGGATATATTGGGCTGCTTATAATTGGGCAGGTGGTTGTGAAACGAGACCAAACAAGTCCGGGGCTCTTGCTGCCTGCGCCACTCAGCCAATAGATAGACTCAGGAGCTGGGTCATAGAATAAATGTTTATTATCAGAGCACCAGTGGTCTGAGAAGGCAACAGGTTCACACCTCCAAAATCTGACTTCACTTTCTCAGACACGTCTAGGATATTTAAGGGAAAATCTGGGTGTTCCTCCAGAGGCTACGGGTTACGAGGGTCTGCATGGTGCCTTCCCTCAGGCGATGTGGCTCTCCAATATGGTCATCAACCCAGGAGCAGTGATGACAGACAGTAACCAGGGAAGAATGCTAGGCCGTAAAGATTGTAATCAGTAATCATGGTGTATTGTGATCAATAAGCAAAAAAGAGTATTGTGATCAGTAAGCAAGGAGTATTGTGACTAGTAAGCAAGCATAAGTTTCAGGGTAATTATCTCAAGCAGGGAACTGGGACAGGGGATATTCCAAACTGAGGAACTGGGACAGGGGACATTCCAAGCTCAAACTGCAGGGCGGGGGTTGATCAATTGTTGAGCTCTAGGGCAGGGACTAGAGCCTTTGTTTTTGGGTCCCAACTGGGCCCTGTTTCAGTTGTTCGAATAACTCATTTTGAAAGGGAGAGAGAGAAAAATCTGTGAAGTTTGCAAAGCAGCTGTTATCAGTTGTAGAAAGTATACAAGTAATTCATATTAAAGATTAGCCCTGTCCATCCTTTAAATCATGTGCTTTTTAGTCATGCACCAATTGGCCCATAAAAAGAACTCCCAAGCCCCACTTAAGGTGGTTCTGCCGTCTGTTCCCTTGTTCTGGAGTTGATGGAGCTTGAGGTCTGTCTTACTCTTTGTGTTCACCTCTCAGTTTTTATCCACAAAGGTATTGACTTTGGCAACTGTTCTCTCTGGTTTAGGCTTAAGACTTCACCCATCAAGGATGCTGGCCTCAGTCTTCTCTCCCAGCTTTTTTTGACTGTCTTGGGGTGTGACCTTTGCATACACTCTAGGTCATCCCTAAGCTTCACCACTGGCCCACCTGTGATGGCTTGGAGTTGGAAGAGAATAGTCATGTGGTCAATGAAACTTGTGAATGTTTCCTTTGCTATCATGAAAGACAGTCTTGGGAGTTCAGGAGAACAGAGTTACAAAGATGAGTGTCATCTTGAGAATATTCATATGGAAAGCTAACATTGATTTTTTTGAAGACACGGTAAGGAAATAGAACTGGCTAATGATCAATAAAATAATGAAGCTGTGAGTTTTAAGCACAGAGGGCTTATTAGAAAAAAAAAAGGTTATATCAGACAACACTTTGTAGCTTATTTAGAGAGTTTTTTTGTTTTGTTTTGTTTTTGTTTTTGAGGGCACTGTCACTGGCCCTCATATGTGGGACCCGAACCAGGGCTGCTGGCTTCCCAAGCCAGTGCCTAACCACCGCCCCACTTGGCCGGCCTGATAGTTTTTAAATGAGAAGAGATGCACTCAATGCATAAGTGTTATAGTTTTTAAATGAGAAGAGATGCACTCAATGCATAAGTGTTATAGTTTTTAAATGAGAAGAGATGCACTCAATGCATAAGTGTTAGCAACACATTTCAGTGTTTGAAAATTTTACCAGTAAAATTTAAGATGCCTTGGAATTAGGAACACAGTCGCATGGTTTGCAATCTGTTTGGAAGACTGTAAATTACAAATGATATTGTTTAGTAGTTGGCTGGGAAGTTCAACAGAGATTGCAAAGTCTGAAAATCATTGCTGGAACCTATAATTCTTAAGAAAAAATGTCTAGGAATTTCAGAAGTCTCTGAGCAGTATAATTGTGGGAAAAGAAATAATTTCATTTCTCCATTCTTGGAAATCTTGAAGTGCTAGGAGAGCTGACTTTTCAACAAGGTGGCAGAGGTGGACAGTGCTTTATGGAAATGAGCATTTTATGGTCAGTTGTGGCAACCAGCTTGGACCAAGAGTTGTTCCATAGGGATTCATTCTGTCTGTGGTAGTTGGTGGTTTCCTAGTGTAAATGTTATAAAGATTCAGAAAGATTTTCTTATAAATTAAGACTGTCTGTATTCCAAAGACTTATGGTTTATTTGACATAAATTATTACATCCATTTTCTTGAATAACTTTTGACGTTGTTTGCCTGTTGTACTGATGTTATTTTCAATGAATAAAAAAGCCTCACAATTTTGTTATTCAGGAATAAGACTACATTCTGGTATTTTTTCTTTTGTTTTTTAAGATTTTATTGGGGAATTGGGGGAGGGGAACAGCATTGGGGAATCGGGGAAAGGGAACAGACAAGTAGCTATCCTTTTTGTTCTTCAGTCTAGTTGTGGAGGACGTCGCTTCACTGGCCCATGTTGATATTATCATTGCGCTCTTTTTGGGTGAGGCAGTCTCTCACTGGACATTGGATGGCCACTCACAGCAGCTGATGAAAGTGCACCTAGCTATTGGAGCCCCACTGCAGCCTAGCTGTCGCCCGTGACTCACGGGAGCCCAGCTCCAGGTTGAGCTGTTGTTCCCCATCTTAGTTGTAGAAGGAGCAGCGTCAGTGGCCCTCATGTGGAATCTGAACTGGAGCCCTGCTGCTCAGAGCTGGCGTCCCAAGCCAACTCTTAAGCAATGCGCCACTCAGCCGGCCCTACATTCTGTTTTTTAATTTCTACCAGACGTGTAAATGTTTGATAGGCTTCCTTTGGGAATGCAATTGCCTGGCTAATCTGGGTGTGTTATAGGAGAAGAATACAAAGCTTTTTCGACCATGTCTTAGTTGCTTTGGGTTGCTATAACAAAATGCAGTAAAACATTGGATTGTGAGTAACTTGGTTTGCGAGTGTTCTGCAAGATGAGCAAACATTTTTAATACATTTTAACTTGGTAAATGAGTGATGTCTTGCAATACAAGTAGTTTGTTTCTGGAATGAACTCTGTTTGCAAACCAAGGTATTACTGTACTATTGACTGGGTGCCTTAAACAACTAATGTTTGTTTCTCACAGTTCTGAAGGTCAGAAGTCTCAGATCAAGGTACTGGTAGATTTGGTTCCTGGTAAGGACTCTCTTCCTGGCTTGCAGTCAGCTGACTTCTCGCTGTGTCCCCACATGGCGGAGAGGGAGAGCTGCGGTCTCTCTTCCTCTTCTTATGAGGATCCTTCAGTCATGGGGGCCCCACCCTTCATGACCTGATCTAAATCTTATTACCTCCCAAAGGCCCCACCTCCATTACTATAACATTCTGGGATAAAGCTTCCACTTAAGGATTTTGAGAGGACACAAACATTCAGGCTATAACGGATCTCCTGACTCTAAATTTGATTTTAAGAAAATGCCTACCAATTACATATTTGTAATGGGAAAAAAATTATATACACATATTATCTATATCTATATTCATATGTATATCAACCAATATCTATATCTCTCTGTAGAATATATATACATATAGTAATGATATATGATATGTAGAAGATAATGAAAAATATTTTGAAGTTGTACAAAGGGCAATTTTTGGATCCAGATAGACTTCATTAGTGAAATCATCTAGTTTTGGGCTTTTCCTTTTGGGAAGTTTTAAAATTACTAATTTAATCTCTCTTTTTTTTTTTTTTTAAATAGACCAGTCATTTAATTAGACGCTTCATAATAAATTTAGAACACCAGTTTGTGAGGATAAACCCCATTTGTGAGAGCAAACACAGAGCGGAGGTAGCCCTGGAGCTGAGGAACAGCCTTGATTTTTGGCAGAATTTGTGAGTCCACAGCTTTCTGATCAATTTTGCGCTGCTCAGTAATCTCATATTTCTCTTTCTCTGTGTCGAAAATCTCCCCCTCCTGGTGGCGTGGCTTCCGCAGTTTCTTCTTCTTGAAATAAGCATCGGTGAGATGTTTGGGGATTTTCACACCACTGATATCGATTTTGGTGGAGGTGGCGATGACAAATTTCTGGTGTGTTCTACGCAGAGGAACTCGATTGAGGGACAGAGGTCCTGTCACAAGTAGCAAGCCACTGCCTAGCTGCTTCAGGAAAACCACCCTCTTGCCTCTATGGCGCCCAGTGAGGATGATCAGAATGGTCCCGGGAGTGATGCTGGCCCGGAGTTTTCTCACGTGCTGACTGAAGGGTTTCTTGCTGTGGCTCAGGAGCTTCCGAGGCACATCTTCAGTAGGATAGTATCTAGGCATTTTGCGAAGTTTAACCACTCGGGTGCCACAATTCTTGTCGCCACCAACTGGATTTGTGACAGTAGCAAGAACTTTCTTCTTCTTTTTCTTTTTCAATCCTGGATTTTGCTGCTGAATACTTCCTCTCGTACATGGCCTTTCGGGAATACATAGCTGATCGGGAATACCTGCCGATCTCTCGGACCAGGACAGGGTTGCGGCTGCAGTGGGGCTTCCCCTTCTTAGGCGTCTTGGCCTTGAGGTTCCCCTTCTTAACCTTGGCACCAGCATCAGCCTTCTTGGCTTCAGGTTTCTTCTCCTTCGTGTCCGGCTTCTCAGTTTTTTTCACCCGCCATCTTTCAAGATGGGAAAGAGCCTAATTTAATCTCTTTAATTGTTAAAGTTATATTCAGATTTTCTGTTTCTTCTTCAGCCAGTTTTGATAGTTTGTGTGTCTCTAGATTTATCCATTTAATTTAGACTATTTAATTTGTTTGGCATAAGATAACTCATAGTATTCCCTTATGCTTTTATTTCTGTAAGGTCAGTAAAAATGTCCCTTTTCACTTTGATTTTAGTAATTTGAGTTTTCTCTCTTTTTTCCTTTGTTAGTCTAGCTAAATCAACTTAAAAAAATTTTGTGAAGAAACAAACTTTTGTTTTCAATGATTTTCTCTATTGTTTTTCTATTCTCTATTTCATTAATTTCTGATTGAGTATTATTTCTTTCCTTGTACTTCTTTGGATTTAGTTTGCCTTCTTTTTCTATTTTTTTAAAAAATAATCTTTTTATTTTTCAATTACAGTTGACATACAATATTATATTTAGGTATACATGTATACCTGAAATTATATATAATTTCAGGTATACAACATAGTGATTAGACATTTATGTGACTTACAAAGTGATCACCCCAATAAGTCCAGTACCCATCTGATACCATACATAGTTATTAAAATACTACTGACTATATTTTCTGTGATATATTTTATATCCTCATGACTATTTTGTAACTACCAATTTGTACTTCTTAATCCCCTCTCCTCTTTACCCATCCCCTCTAACCCCTTCCCAATCTGGCAACTATCAAAATGCTCTCTGTATCTATGAGCTTATTTCTGTTTTGTTTGTTCATTTATCCTTTACTCTAGATTCCACATATAAGTGAAATCATATGACATTTGTCTTTCTCTGTCTGACTAACTCCACTCAGTACAATACCCTCTAGGTTCATCCATGTTGTTACAGTTGCCAAGTTTTCATTCTTTATTATGGCTGAGTAATATTCCATTGTATATATGTACCACATCTTCTTTATCCAGGCATCATTGGTGGTCTCCTAGGTTGCCTCCATATCTTGGTTATTGTAAATAATGCTTCAATGAACATATGGATGTCCCTTCAAACTAGTATTTTGGATTTCTTCAGATATATATGAAGAAGTGGGATTACTGGGTCTTTCTTTGTCTCTTGTTATAGCCTATGTTTTAAAGTCTATTTTGTCTGGTATTGCTACCTCACCTTTTTTGTTTGTTTGTTTCCATATTCATGAAATATCTTTTTCATCCCTTTACTTTAGGTTTCTGTGTGTCTTTTGATCTGAAGTGAATCTCTTGTAGGCAGCATATGTAAGGGTCTTGTTTTCTTATCCATTCAGTCACCTTATGTCTTTTGATTGGAACATTTCATCCATTTACATTGAAAGAAATTGTTGATAGATATATAGTTATTGCCATTTTATTATTCATATTTTTTATCCCTCCCCCCCTTTTTCTTCTTAAAGAAGTCTCTTTGGGCCGACCAAGTGGTGCGGTGGTTAAGCGCTGGCTTGGGAAGCCAACGGCCCCGGTTCGGGTCCCACTTATGAGGGCCAGTGACACTGCCCTCAAAAAAAAAAAATCTCCTTAAAGAAGTCTCTTTAATATTCTTTGCAATATAGGTTTGGTGGTGATGAACACCTTTAGTTTTTTTCTTGTCTAGGAAGCTCTTTATCTGTCCTTAGATTCTGAATGATAGTTTTGCAGGGTAGAGTAATCTTGGTTGCAGGTCCTTGCTTTTTATTATTTGAATATTTCCTGCCAATCCCTTCTGACCTACAGAGTTTCTGTTGAGAAATCAGTGGACCATCTAATAGAAGCTCCTTTGTAAGTAATTAACTGCTTTTCTGTTGCTGCTTTAAAGATTCTCTTTGTCTCTAATTTTTGGCATTTTAATTATGATGTCTTGCTGTAGGCCTCTTTGGGTTCATTTTGTTTGGGACTCTCTGTGCTCTCTGGGCTTATATATCTATTTCCTTTGCCTGGTTAAGGAAGTTTTGTGTCATCATTTCTTCAAGTAGGTTTTTAATTCTTTGCTCTCTCTCTTCTTCTGGTACCCCTATGATGTGAATGTTGGTAGGCTTGATGTTGTCCCAGAGGCCCCTTAAACTCTCCTCATTTTTTTAGATTCCTTTTTTTTTTTGCTGTTTGGATTGGCTGTTTTCTGCTACCTTGTTTTCCAAATCGCTGATTTGATCCTCTGTTTCATCTAGTCTAGTATTGATTCCCTCTAATGTATTCTTCATTTCAGTTATTGTATTCTTTGTCTCTGACTGGTTCTTTTTTATGGTTTCTATCTCCATTTTTATGTTTCCCATCTCTTTGTTGAAGTTCTCCCTGAGATCACTGAGCATCCTTATAAGCAGTGTTTGGAACTCTGCATCTGGTAGATTGCTTGTCTCCATTTTGTTTAGATCTTTTTCTGCAGCCTTGCTATATTCTTTTATTTGGGAAATGTTTCTTTGTCTCCCATTTTGGCTGCCTCCCTGTTTTTGTTTCTCTGTGTTAGGTACAAATGCTAACTCTCCTGGTTTTAGTAGAGTGGCCTTATGTAATAGGTATTTTGTGGGGCCCAGTGGCACAGTTTCCCTGCTCATGCCAGGTGCTCCAGGTGTGTCCCTTTTGTGGGTTGTGTGTGCCCTCCTGTTGTAGTTAATAACATACTGTTTGCATGTTAATGGAAGAGATTGATCCTCAGTCTGACTGTTTATGAGGACAGGCCATGCCTACAGTGGAGGAGCTGTTGTGCAGGGTCTGACCCTTTGGAGCAGGGTTAGCTTTAGTGTAGCTCTGGTGCCTGACCAGTCTGGCCTTTGGGTGTGTCATTTGTGGAAGTGGTAGATGGTGCTTTGGTGTGGTCTGAAGTTGGATACCAGGTGTGTTGGTTCTTGGGCCTCTTGAGATGGGCTCTATTGCAGGTCAATGTCAGCCACTGCCTGTGTCCTGCCCAGGGTCACTTAGTATGAGCTGCAAAGTGATCTGCAAATGTTTGCCACTTGTGCTAGGCTTAAGGTACCTGGGAGAGGCTAAGCTGTGAACTGAGGCCAGCTGTCAGTTGGGCCAGGCTTGGGGCTGCGTAGCAAGAGGTAGGGGCAGGCTGAGGCTAGCTGCTGCTTGTTTGGGGTTTGTAGAGATTTTAGGAAAGTCCATAGCATGAGCAAAGATGGGCTGTTTGTATGGAAAAGGCATTAGAAGCAACTTGGTTGAGCCCGCAAGTTGGGTAGGGTGAGGTCTCAGGGAATCACCATGATGGGGTGAACAGTGTTAGCCAAGTTGGTGGAGACTCAGGTATGGTAGTCACTGGCATCTGCATGCTGGGTGAGTGGAGGGTTCAACATGGATCAATGGCTTTTGCCAGCACTGCTGTCTGGGAGAAAGCTGCCCCTCCAGCCCTGGCCTTGAAGCCAGTTCAGTGCCTCTTTGTATGTCTCTGGCACCTTTTGTGCTGCTGCCCCAGAGCTGGAGCTCAGAACAAGTGAGTTCGTCAGCCAGTTCATGCATAGGTCCTTTAAGGAGAACACCTGAAACTCTAGCAGCCCTCTGTCTCACTCAGCCACAATTGCTGCTAGTTTTCACAGCTACAAATTGTGGGAACTTCTCTTCCTGGCACTAGAGCCCTGGGCTGGGAAGCCTGGGATAGCACCCCTAGCTCCTCAGAGGTGACTTCTGCACTGGGATATCTCTCCTGAGTTTTAACCGTGACATGTGAGTGTGGGTTCAGCCCATTCCATGTTTCTGGCCCTTTTATCAGTCTCCACATGGCTTCTTCTGTTTTTTGTTTTTGTTTTTGTTTTTTTTGAGGGCAATGTCACTGGCCCTCATATGTGGGACCCAAACCGGGGCCGCTGGCTTCCCAAGCCAGCGCTTAACCACTGCGCCACTCAGCAGGCCCCCACATGGCTTCTTTTGTATATCCTTAGTTATAGGACTTCTGTTCAGCTAAGCTTCAGGTGATTCTCAATGTAGTTCAGTTGTAATTTTGATGTCCTTTTTCTATTTTCTTAAGGCAAAAATTAGTTGATTTGAGATTTTTCCTTAAGTATAGGTATTTGCAGCTATAAATTTGTCTCCAAGCGCTACTTTAGCTGCATCCTATATGCTTTGGAATATTCCATTTTTATTCACTCAAGTATTTTCTGAGTTCCTTGTTATTTCTTCTTTGACCCATTGGTTATATAGGAGTATGTTGTTTAATTTCCTAATATTTGTGAAATTTCCAAATTTCCTTTTCTAATTTAATTCCACTGTAGTCAGAAAACATAGTTTGTATCACTTCAACCTTTTTAAGTTTATTGATACTTGTTTTGTGTCCTATCATATGGTCTATCATCAAGAATGTCTTATGTGCACTTGAGAATAATGTGCGTTCTGTTCTTGGATGGAGTGTTCCATAGGTGTATGTTAAGTCTAGTTTGTTTATAGTATTGTTTATAATATTGTTCAAATCTTCTATATTCTTGTTGACCTGCTGCCTTGTTATTTTATGCATTATTGAAAGTGGGGTATTGATGTCTCCAACTATTATTATTATTAATTTTTTTAAAAAAATTTTATTGGGGAACCGGGGAAGGGGAATAGACAAGTTGCTGTCCTTTTGTTCTTCAGTCTAGTTGTGGAGGACATTGCTTCACTGGCCTATGTTGGTATCATCATTGTGTTCTTCCCAGGTGAGACAGATCCATCTCTGGCCTCTGGATGGCTGCACATGGCTGCTCTTGGCAGCTCACACTGGCTGCTGGCCACTCACTGTAGCCTATGGCAACTCACTGCAGCAGGGACTGTAGCTATGCCATTGCCGGCGACTCACAGCAGCCCAGCTCCAAGTGGAGCTGTTGTTCAACATCTTAGCTGTAGAGGGCATTGTCACTGGTCCTCATATGTGGGATCTGAACGGAGGCCCTGCTGCTCAGAGCCAGCATCCCAGTCCAGCTCTTAACCAACATGCCACTCGACCAGCCCCTCCAACTATTATTTTTTTAATAGTCTGTTTTTTCTTTGAATTCTGTCAGTTTGTACTTTATATATTTGGAGATCTGTTGTTAGGGGCTTACATGTTTATAATTTGTATATCTTCTTGATGGATTGACCCTTTTATCATTTTGTCTCTAGTGACAATTTTTGTCTTAAAGTTAATTTTGTCTGATATTAATTAGTATAGCTACTCCAGTTATCTTGATTACTATTTGTATGATATATCTTTTTCCATTCTTTTTTTTCCACCTATTTATGTATTCGAATTCAAAATGTGTCTGTTGTAGATAGCATATATTTAGATCATATTTTGTGTCCATTCCCATTCTGACAATCTCTGTTTTGATTGGCAAGTTTAAGCCATTTACATTTAATGTAATTATTAATAAGGTAATGTTTACATCTTTCCTTTTACACATATTTTTAAAATAGTTTTTCTGTTCCTTTCGTTCTCTCTTCTTCTTCTTCTAGCCTCCCATTATGCACATGTTGGTATGTTTGAGAGTATCCCACATGTGCCAGAGGCTTGTTTAGTTTTATTCCTTATTTTTCTTTCTGTTCCTCAGATTGAATAATCTCAGTTGACCTATCTTCAAGTTTGTGATTCTGTCTTCCAATATGCTATTGAATATCTCCAATGAATTTTTCATTTCAGTTGTGTTTTTTAACCCCAGAATTTCTATTTGTTCTGTTTTATAATATCTATCATTTTTTTTTATATTCTCTATATGATGAAACACTGTTTCATATTTTCCTTTAGTTCTTAAGCCATGGTTTGTTTGCTTTAGTTCTTTGAACATATCTAATATAATGATTTTTTTTTTTTTTAAGATTTTACTGGGAAATTGGGGGAGGGGAAAAGTGTTGGGGAATTGGGGGAGGGGAACAATGTTGGGGAATTGGGGGAGGGAACCAGCCAAGTTGTTGATCTTCAGTCTTTGTTGTGGAGGGTGCCAGTCACCATCTGGCTGCCCGTCAGCAGCCTGTGGCCTCCAAGGTACTGTATTCAGTCTTAGTTGTGGGTGAGCATAGCCACCATCCCATGCGGGAGTTGAACCAGCAGCCTTGTTGTTAAGAGTGCATGCTCTAGCCACTGAGCCATCTGGGTGGCAGCTCAGCTCAAGGTGCTGAGTTCAGTTTTAGTTGTGGGTGGGCGTAGCCCACTATTGAACAGGCAGTCTTGTTGTTACACCAGCTGAGCCATCCTGTCACCTGTTGACAGCTCAGTGACAGCTCAGCTAGGGTGCAGCATCACTGGCCCATGTGGGAATCGAACCAGTGGCCCTGTTGCTCAGAGCTCGCGCTCTTAAGCCAACTCTTAACCAACTGAGCCACTCGGCCGGCCCCTCTAATATAGTGATTTTAATGTCTTAGTCTAGTAAGTCCAATATTTGGGCTTCCACAGGGAGAGTTTCTATTGCCCACTTTTTCCCTGTGAATGGGCTTTCTTTTCTGTCTCTCTCTCCCCCTCTCTCCCTCTCTCCCTTTCTTCTTTCACCTTTTTATTGAAACAGAGCACTTCAAATAATACTATATGTTATCTCTGGAAATCAGATTCTCCCTCCTCCCCAGGATTTGCTATTGTTGCTGTTTAGTTTCTTATTAACATTTTTGAATAATTCAAAAATGTTAGTATTCTTTGTCATGTGTGGCCACTGAAGTCTCTACTCAGTTCACTTAGATATCAGCTTATAAGTAAATAGAGATTTTTTTCAAATGGCTAGAGACAATAAGTCTCTCATTTCTTGCCAAGTGTCTTTGTGTATGTTTTGGGGGCATGTCTTCACCACTTAGCCTGGTAGTTGACAAGTCTGCCTTAGGTCTGACTTACTGCTTGTACGGGTCCTCAAGGTCAGTCAGAAGTAATAGCCTAGGGCCTTCTCAGATTTTTCCTGAGCATACACACAGCCCTATGCATGTATGTGACCTTCTATAGTACCAGAAATATGTTGAGGCTTTTAAAATCCCACATGGACATCTTATTTACCAGCTTTTCCTTTTAAACTTTTGGTTAGACTGTGGTTGTCCCAACTGTTATACATCACCCAGTCAGCCACAATGTTAAACAATCACTACTGGGTTTCCACAAATGCCCCTGGAGAAGAGGCTATTTACACTGGGATAACTCAGAGTCAAGTCAAATAAAGATAAACCTATGAATAGAGCCTTCTAAGGAATGACCAGACAGGTGAGGTAATGACAGTTCTCTGCAAATGAATTCCAGTCTGCTTTTGCCTTCTACTCTCCCTCCCCAACCAGTTCCCCACCTCAATGGTTGATAGGCTGCTGGTTTTCATTGTGATTTCATACTGTTCATTTTCAAGGCCACCACTGAGCTGGGAAGGTGGGTATGGAAATACGGCAAGTCAGGTGTCAGCCAGTTTTCTTTAATGTTCTTTGGATTGCTGCAAATTTTCATTAATTTCTAGAGTTCTGAAAAAGTTGATTCTGACAATTTTTGCCACTGTTCCAGTTGCTTTTATGAGGGAGAGGATTTTCAGAATTCCTTACTGTCACGTCCTGCGTGGCAAGGGCAAATGGGACTCGAGAGGGGCGACACAGATTGAATAAGAACAAGAGACAAAAGTAAGATAAGAGCGAGACCAAGGGACTCAGCCAAAGAAGACTGAGCCCCGAATCGGGTCAACGCATGGTTTTTATTGAAAATTTTCAAGGAAGTAAAACTGCTGTAAATTAGTAACCGTGTATATTGTGTGCCTTAAGGCTGTTTTCCATTAACCTATCCCATTGTATTCCAACAAATGCTATGCCTTCATACATCACTACACAGCCCCAGGACACTGAGTTACTGTGTCCTCCCAGGGGAGATAACTGATATCATTCCATCAGGTCCCAGTCATACTGAGACACCCCCGAGAGAGCTTTACCGATATGATTCCACCGGGCCTCGGTCATACCGAGACACTCTCTCAAGACTAATAGGGTCAGAGGCTAGTGCAGAGGGGATGGTCTTGGAATCGGCTGTAAGGCAACATCTCCCCCTTTCTGTTGTAGAAGGAGAAACACGGATTTTGCAGTTTTTTCATCTATGGCCCGCCGGAGGGTTTGTTGGCCACACCGGAGGACTAAACAAAACAGAAACAAAATAATGATTAAAAATGCAAAGGCACCAGCATAACCTCTACCGAGGTTTTTTATCCAATTGAGTGGACTTAGAGTAGATAATCCTTCCGCAGCTGTGGATAGGGCATCCTCTCCAGGGAGGAGCTGAAGATTAGCAGATGACATTTGGTCTACTTCTTGCTGTAATTGCTGGATATCCACAGAGAGGTTGGGCATATGACCCAAAAGATGAGCTCGTACCTCGGACCACGGGGTACGTGTCTGATTATAAGAAAAAGGAGTTATACAATAGTGGAGATATTCCAATCACATTTTAAAGTAATAATAGTCCGGAGACTTTCTAATTGGTTTCCCAAATAAACCACAGTAGTTTCCAAATCAGCTAAACGAACACTAATTTCTTGATCAATTTTCAATTGTTGGTTCCAAGTTTTACTAGCATTTTCATGCCATTGTTGTACAAATTGAGTATTTTGAACTGTCTGATGGAGAGCTACTCCAGAGACAGCAGCAGTGGTTGTGATTGCTATAATTTCTAAAATTGCTGCTATTAAAAGGCCAATAAATCTTTTAGTTCGATGTAAAATTTTATGAAGAATTTGAAGAATAATATGAATTGTCGGAGAGCCTTCCCAAACCCTAGAGGTTTGAACAGGAATCCACAATCCTTTTCTACGTCGTAAAATCATAATTTGATCTTGGGGATAGCTAAGGATTGAGGAATTAAGACATGTAAATAAGTGACATAGAGGACATTCGACCAATTTCAAATTTTGATTAATGGTAAATTTTCCTATTTAAAACACAAATGGATTTTTAAGACAAACCTGTAAATAAATTTGTCCAGTTTTTTCATATCAAAAGGTATAACTATTATCATTATTTTGAGTAAGGTTTCCTTTCCATAATTTATTAGATCCAATGCTTAAAGCAATTTTCCATAGAGTCCTTTGAAACGGACCTCTAATAGGCCTAATCATCCTTAATTGAGGTGGGGCTAAGACTCTTTCCTTCCAAAAAATAGAAATATTAAAAGGAGACTTAACAATTTTGGGTAAATTATTTCTAATAATTTGATCTTTTAATTGTCGTGGTTCTGAGCATTCTTTAATATTACAGACTTGAAGAGTAGGACCAAAGGGTCCCCAATCAATAATTGTTTCCAAGGTATTATTTATGATTATTCTATCTAATGTTCCACGACATTCTTCCCAATGAATTCTTGATTGATTTTTATCCCAATGATTAATAAGAGGGCAAGTAGGAATTGGAGGTGGGAAGCTATGA
The DNA here is from genome assembly GCA_033961575.1 of Aselliscus stoliczkanus. Taxonomy (NCBI): domain Eukaryota; kingdom Metazoa; phylum Chordata; class Mammalia; order Chiroptera; family Hipposideridae; genus Aselliscus; species Aselliscus stoliczkanus. Next base: position 136,773,639 of record CM066729.1, read on the forward strand.
GTGCTAAATTGCTGAGTAACAAATCCTTTACTAGAAATCATAAATAAATCTTTAAAGGTTTATTTTCTTTTCCACTTGTAATAGCCCAAATTTGCTCTGAAAGAGAGAGACATGGTGGAACAGAGCCAATACATATAGGAGATCAAAAAATTTAAAGTAAACATGGCTTTTGCTAATTGTACCTGAGGTGGTTCCTTTACGTCTCCCCCTTTCTGTTTTTGTAATTGTTTCTTTAAGGTTGAATTAGCATGTTCAACAATGGCCTGGCCTTGAGGGTTGTAAGAAATGCCAGTATTATGGGTAATTTGCCAGGTTGCACAAAAGTTGGCAAACTTAACGCTAGTATAAGCTGGTCCATTGTCCGTTTTAACTTTTTTTGGAAGCCCATAATAGAAAAACAAATCAAGAGATGACAACAGGAATGAGTTGCAGTTTCACCAGTTTGAGCAGTGGCTACTAAAAATCCTGAGGCAGTATCAACAGAAACATGTACAAATGAAAATTTCCAAAAGAAGAGATGTGAGTCACATCCATCTGCCACAGGTCATTAGGAGCTAAGCCCCAAGGGTTGATTCCCTCCGGACATTCTTGTGGAGCATTAAGAATTTGGCAGGTAGGACAAGTTTGAACTATATACCTAGCTTGTTTATGAGTAATGGGAAGTTTGGATCGTAAACCTCCAACATTGATATGGGTTAAAGAGTGAAAGTGGGTTGCCTCATCAATCTGAGCATTTCCCACTAAAGAGTCTGCAATAGCATTTTCACGCATCAATGGACCTGGGAGAGTCGCATAAGCTCGAATATGAGTAATAAAAAATGGGTGTTGACGATTTCTTACAACCTGCTGAAATTGATGAAACAAAATCTGAAGAGACTGATTGGAATTAAATGAGAGTGATGCTGTCTCAATGTTTTGAGCTGTGTGAACAACATAAGCCGAATCAGAAACAATATTTAGAGGTTCAGAATAGGTCTGCAAAGCAGTTAAAACAGCCACAAGTTCAGCCTTTTGTGCCGAATTACAGTTAGTGTGAACAAGTTGACATTCTTTTTCACTAACAATGGCAGCTTTTCCATTATTAGATCCATCAGTAAAGACGGTAATTCCTTGGGGAATCGGCTCCTGTCGGAGATTTTTGGGCAAAATCCAATTAGTCTTTTGCAAAAATTGAAATAATTTATTTTTTGGGTAATGATTATCAATGATTCCATAAAAATTTCCTATTGCAATTCACCAAGATTCATTATGAATGTTTAGATGACAAATTTGCTGTTTCTTAAAAGGAACTACAATTTGATTAGGTTCCTGCCCACTAAGGTGTAAGACTCGAGTGCGGGCTTTGGATATTCATTTAGAGATTAATTCTACATAAGTTGGAAGTATTTTGGCAAAATTATTAGGTAAAAAAAGCCATTCAACCAGTTTTTTTGTTGTTGAATCATAACCGCTGTTGGAGAGTGCGGTGTAGAGAAAACTAGAACCTGTAAAGGTTGATCAGGATCTATACGTTGAATCTGAGCTTTTTGTATCTTTTGTTTTACTAATTCTAGTTCCTTAATTGCCTGTGGAGTCAGTTTACGGGGGCTGTTTAATTGTGATGGTCCTCACAAGAGGCTAAACAGATTGCTAAGAGCATAAGTAGGAATGCCCAAAGTAGGACGTAGCCAATTAATATCTCCTAATAATTTTTGTAAATCATTTAAAGTAGAAATCTGATCTTTTCTAATCTGAACCTTTTGTGGTCTAATAGTCTGTCGATTAACAATTGTTCCTAGGTATTTAATTGGAGTGGTTGTTTGAATTTTATCGGGGGCTATACATAGCCCTGCCTTGTCCAGGTGAAATTTAAGTGATGTTTTTTAATAGTATCCTGTAAACGAGCTATGAATTCTGAATAAGGCTCCTGAGGTCCTTGAAATATATTTTGAAAGGAAGTTGGAACTTTTCCTTCCATTTCTATTTTTTCCCAAGCCATCAAACAAATTCTTTTGAGCTGATCTTGTGCCTGACGGTTCATCATAATCTGATTTTCAGTATTTATCCACTCTCCATCACCTAATAATTGATCTTTATTAATATTTATCTCACCAGCTTGATTTTGCCTGCTTTGAATTTCTACACCAATCCACCAAGATTTAAATTGCAGAAATTGTGCTGGAGAAAGACAGGCTTTAGCCAAAGCATTCCTGTCTGTTGGAATCATTTTGTTTCCGTCAGCAATACCTCGGATTAATCCCATGGTATAGGGAGAAGTCGGACCAAATTGAGTAACTGCCTGTTTGAGTTCCTTAAGGATTTTAAAAAGGAAAAGGTTGGTGTTCTAATACCTGCAAACCATTGGGGTGTTCATTATTGGGTGCAATACGCTCCCGAATTATGACTGGAAAATTTAAAGCATCCAAATCTCCTTCTAACCTTGCCTGTTGAATTCCTTTTTCTACAGCTGACAATGATGAATGTGGACCTCGGGCATAAGGTGGAGGTGCCGATATAACAGGAGAAACTGGTTGTTTTCGTTTTGATGGGTTTTTGAATAACCCCCAATCCTTCATTCTAGTTATTGGAGGAGGGGGCAAACGATCAGGTGTTAACAGATCCTCTTTTAAAGAAGGATATAACGCTTTTGGAATTATTGTAGGTGCTTCTACAGACTCCTCTTCTCTCTCCTCCTCCTCTGATAATTCAATGAGACTTTTGCAATCCTGATTTTTATCTTCCTCTTCATCTTCTGTGTCAGTGTGTAAAGGTTCTAAAACTGACTGGAACTGTCTCCAAGTTTCCCAAATTGTAGTTGGTATCTCTTCTCCCTGAAGTTGTTTTTCTGAAAGATCTTTACCTACTACATCCCACTGATCTAAATCTACAGTTCCTAAATCTGGAAACCAAGTACAATGGGTCTCAATAACCTTTAAAAGTTCCTCTAATTTCTTCTCTGAGACTTTTACCCCTCCCTTCTTAGAAAGCTGCTTAAGGAGGCAAATATACGGTCTATATCGACTTTCAGAATTTCCCATGTTAGTTTTTAAGAAAAGAAAATAGAACTTTCACTCAATTATTCACTCAGATGCTCGTCTGGCCGCGCCCCTCGCGGGACTAAGTCTGTCTTGGCTAAGGCGCTTCGGTATAAACCCCCGAACTGGTGAACGAGTCAGTCGCCGTTATGCCTTATGACAGATTACGGAACCGCAGATTGGAGCCCATTCAAGTTCCGCGACTAAAAGTCTTGAAACTATAATCAATCACTCACACATTCACACTCTTTCACACAAAGTTTGTTAGGTTATTTTCCGGATGCCCCGGTACAATTCCTCAGGACTTTTCCTTACTTCTCACCAAGTAGAGTGCCGGCCTGTCCTGGGGTCTGCTCCGTGAAATTCACCAAGATTCAGAGTCTTCCTTCCCTTCTTCGAGATGCCCCACGTTTGGGCGCCAGTTGTCACGTCCTGCGTGGCAAGGGCAAATGGGACTCAAAAGGGGCGACGCAGATTGAATAAGAACAAGAGACAAAAGTAAGATAAGAGCGAGACCAAGGGACTCAGCCAAAGAAGACTGAGCCCCGAATCGGGTCAACGCATGGTTTTTATTGAAAATTTTCAAGGAAGTAAAACTGCTGTAAATTAGTAACCGTGTATATTGTGTGCCTTAAGGCTGTTTTCCATTAACCTATCCCATTGTATTCCAACAAATGCTATGCCTTCATACATCACTACACAGCCCCAGGACACTGAGTTACTGTGTCCTCCCAGGGGAGATAACTGATATCATTCCATCAGGTCCCAGTCATACTGAGACACCCCTGAGAGAGCTTTACCGATATGATTCCACCGGGCCTCGGTCATACCGAGACACTCTCTCAAGACTAATAGGGTCAGGGGCTAGTGCAGAGGGGGTGGTCTTGGAATCGGCTGTAAGGCAACACCTTACTCCATCATTCCCACTGATGATGCTATGGATACCTTTAACTTGTTACACTTAGCATTTTCTCTGTATACCTACAATTAATCAGAATTTTTATCTTCCTCCTTATTCAGAACAAGGAATAATGTGGGGATGATTTTACTTTCTTTCTCTAGGTCTCAGCCACTTTCTTTGTTGAAAAAATAATTCTCAAAATTGGTAGTTCTGTTTGTTCTAGATTGCTATATCAATAAAAGAACAATTATTTAGGGCCAGCTGAGTGGCGCGGTGGTTGAGCACTGGCTTGGGAAGCCGGCGGCCCCGGTTAGGGTCACACATATGAGGGCCAGTGACACTGCCCTAAAAAAAGAAAAAGAAAAAAAGAACAATTATTTAGACTTAACTATATATTTTACTTGTGTCTATGCACATACCAGTTTCTTATATCCTATGTTTTCCTTTTTGCTGGAGTATACTTTCTAGTAATAATTCTATATGAGTCCATAGTCTAAGAAATATTCTGAGTTCTGGATATCTGAACAATTTTTTTGTTCTAATACTTCAATAGCATTTTGACTGGATATAGAATTTAGATTAAATATTATTTTGTCTCAAAACTTTGAAATTATTTCTTCACTGTCTTTTTTCAAAATATACTTTTGAAATAATTTCAAACAAAGAAAACTTACAATATTATAAAGAACTCCTACACACTCTTTACCTAAATTTACCAATGGTTCACATTTTCCAACATTTGTTTTATTGTTTTATTTTTGTCTTGATCCCTTCCTATTTTTTCTAAACTCTTTGAGAGCAATTTGTAGATTCCCTTCCTCTTTATTTCTAAATACTTCAGTGTGTATTTTCAAGGGCAAGAATGTTCACTTATATAACCACAATACTATTATAAAATCAGGAAATTTAACTTTGATACAATACTACTATCTAACCCTCAGACCATACTCGAGTGTTTTCAATTGCCCCATAATAAATTTTTAACATTTTTTTTTGGAACCAGGGTCCATTTAGTTCTTATATCTCTTTAATCTTTATTCTTCATTAATATGAATCAGTTCCTCAGTCTTTCTTTGTCTTAAATGACATTAATATTTTTGAAGAGTACGTACCAATGTTTTCATTGCATCTCCCTCCATTACATTGTATTCTTACATTCATTGTTGCTGGTGAGAATTTTGAGGTAGAGGGACTGAACCAGGGTATGTTTAACTCGGCATAACATATCCTCACTGTTTAAAAAACCCAGGGAGACAAACAGTCTACTTTTGGAATATCCAGTACCCAAACTCCTCCAGGCCTGTTCAAGCTCAGAATTCCTGGACATAATATGGAACAAGTCATTTTGGGGAATTTACTGCTATTTCAAATGGACCATGAGCTGGGAAACTGATCTCTATGTCTTGATATTATCCAAACCAATCTCTTCTCAATTCCCATGTTGCAAATCTAATCTCTGAGAGATTGTACACTGACTTTTTTCAACCACACTTATGGCTGTCAACAGCAACTATGGTTATATCATATAAAAAATACCAACGGCCACAGCATTTCTTCTGCTGTCACTGTAGTCCACAATAGTATCAGAAGAGAGTTAGAGTTCAATGACTTCACTTTTTGAAGAAGTGTGGAGGTCTTGGGAGATGAAGAGCTAATGAAAGCCACAAAACTTGTTAGTGCCACAGCCACATCTTGAATTAATATTCCAATTTATTATTTAAACTTGAAATGATCCAGCAATCCTAAGGAAACTATTCAGCAGTGGCAAGAATACAGTGGCCATATTAATTAAATTAATACTGGAAAAAGAAAGGGGTGGGTGACGTAGTTTACATCACCATGGCTAAGATGCTGTGAATTTGCCAGTCTGATTAAAATGGCCAGGTGGATAGTTTGTATGAAGCATCATTGAAGGGGGGCTCTATGAGGTCAAAAGAAGAGACACTGAAATTCATTATTCTAAGAGCATCTTAACTGTCAGCACATTGAATTAAGGAGCCAGTAGCAATAAGGTCCTTTCCAGTTAACAGCCACAAATGTGAAGGGTCAGGGGTCTTTAATTCAGAGGAAAGACTCTAACTATATAAATGTAGAGATTTATTGCTCATCCAGCGATGAGTGTTATGAGATCCAGGGTCAACATCCTTCACCACATCTGCTTTTGATAAGCTCTGCAGAGTTAGTTATTTATGTCAAGAGTGCTTAGCTCCAAGCAAAGTGGGGGTGGGGTGGGGAGAATGAATAGCATAGTGAGAGGGGAAGGGCACAGAGCTCACAGGGGTCAGAAGGTTAATACCCAAATGCAGGGCTCCATAAATATCTGCTCAAGGGTTTTCCTGATTACACATTTACCAGCATAAAGTATGAGTTGAAAATGATGATGGGCTTAAATGTCTGTGAAATAGGTCTGGGAATTAAATAAAGCAAAGCATTGCTCTATGATTGTAGAAAACATTCTTGTGTTTCAATGGAAAACTATGCCTCCTCTATAGCATGTGTCTGGGTTATCAGATTCTAGACCTGTTCAGTGTCTTTGAGTTATTTTGCAATGCTTTGTAAGTTGTAGGTAAGTGATAGATATGCAAATTATGTCCTGTGTGAGAGTGATAATTGACTTTATTCCATTTATTTGCAAGTCTCTCAACATTCCTTTACTCCATATAAATTGGTACTTTTCTGGACTTTCCCCTGGATTCTTTAAAACATCTGTCTGGTTCCCTTATCATATGAATCAAATAAAATCTTTAAAATGTGTTTATTTTCATATGTGTATGAGAGTCATGATTTTACCTTTCTCTTAATGTTGTCTTTTAACATAAAAATCCTTTCATAGATTGATTGCTTATGAAAAAGTTTAGCTACTCTCCTTTTCCCTGCCTTTCTGAGGTTTGGTTCTACAGATCACCTCTCTGGAGACTTCTTCACTGGAACTTTTAAAGATCAGTCATTTAAAACAAAACACAGCTGAAACCTTTGTTTTTATCTTTTTTTTAATGCTGTTTCTTGCACTGTTAAGTTTATTAATTCAAAGCCACAGGACTATGAATCTAAAGTGCTTATCTCTTTAACCAATTTTGCATCAAGGAGTTGATTGAAGTTGGTGGGGGTGGGGGGAGAACAGTGGGAAAGAGAATGTCAGGAATCAGAAAACAGAAGAGGTGCTTTATATGCTTCACCCCAGTGCTTGCATTTCAGAGCAGGAAGGGCTGGTGGTGGTTACATTTCATGACAGATCCAGACCTGGAAACTGTATTTCCTGGAGAGGTAGAAGCCTTTACTTTTAGAACCCCCCGCCCCCAAACTGTACAATACAAAGTGACTATTTTTTTTTGTTTTTTGGAGGGCAGTGTCACTGGCCCTCAGATGTGGGACCCGAACCTGGGCTGCTGGCTTCCCAGGCCAGCGCTTAACCACTGCGCCACTCGGCCAGCCCGACAGTGACTATTTTTGATGCCTTAATCTGAAAACACAAGACCCATAGGTGACTGAAAGATGAATACAGCAAGTTCCCTTCCCTTCCACCTGCCCCCCCCCCACCACCACCCTCATGCTCCATCATGAGCAGCAGGAAGAGAGAGAGGGATCACAGCTCCAGAGAAGGGCCCAAGTGGTCCCTTTATCTAGCTGTTTTTCTCATGAGCAGGAGGAAACAGGATGTTGAGTGACCTTGGGTGAGTCACAGAAGTTCCTAGTCTCTTCTACACAAGACGGAGGGGGTGGGATAGAGATGACCTTGAAGTCTTGTTTCTACTCTGACGTGGTAGGAAGTAGGTCAAGCCTTTTGGTCTGTTGAAGTGGGAAGCAACCTGCTATTCATCATCGCTTTCTTTTGAATTACATAGCTTGGTCATTCACATACGATAGCATGACTCAGTGTGGTAAAGTTATGTGCAGGATTTCCTTGGCTCCACAGTAGAGTCTGCATAGGGCATTCCTTGGGATTCCTGCCCACTTTGGATGGATTGTCAATTCCAAGTCATTTGATTGTGTTTTTGCCTTGGTAAACGTCTTCTTTATGGGATGATAGACACCAGTGAAGAAATTTTGGTCAACCCAAGAACATATTCGAAGTTTGAGTATTTTGTTAAAAATGCTTGAAACATTTCTTCCCTAAATGTTCTTAAAACTAATAAAATCATTATGGTTATTAACCATGAGTATTATAAGTACCAATAGGAAAAGTTAACTCTACCTTCAATTTCTTTTTGGTTTGGTCTTGATATAGAATTCAAGCAAAATACAATATTAAACAGAAATCTCCCATATATAAAATATCCATTTTTCAGTCAATGGATATAATGAAAATTAAGATTTAGTAATTCTGTGCCATTGAGTACAGTTTTTTAACATTTGAAGTATTTTGCATCTGTTACCTTTCAAAGTTTAAAACAACTGTGGCAGCTGTTTTCAGTTTTAGATGAAGCTCCAAGAGGTTAAGTGATTTAGTCAGTCCCACATCTGTTAATGAAAGTCTCAGAACTAAAATCCACTCTTCTGACCCCTAATCTTTTCCTCTTTATACAGCACCATCTTACTTCCATTAGTTAGGAATGAAGGTCCCTTTAATCATGAAACTCTTTCCCTTCTGAAAGATATTAAAGTAAAGGTATTTAATTTCTAACCCCTACCATCCCCTAAAACCAAAAAACCAAGATGTAGATGATTTGTAATTTATTACTTAGATCAACTTCCATTTTAGAAAAGACAGAAACAAAATATATAATTCATATTTACATTATTTACATTGGAAAATATTTACACCATAGATATTAAGTACAAAATAGCATATAAAACTCTAGGATGACAAAGAGCGAGGACCACAATTTTAGCAGGGAATTTTCTGGCTTCTGGCTACATTTTCCCTTACAAGTTGAAGTGCATTAGGCTAACTGTTGCCTAACCATTTTGCTAATTGAGCCAGTTACTCTTTCATCTTTTCAGCTTGATAGATCGCTCCTGAAGAGTCCTTGTTTAGTGTAATTAGTAATTAATCTTCCCACACCACTCTCTTGGGTTCATCTTTGATCCTTAGGATACCTATTCCTTCGCTGTGGTTCAGGCCATTGGCCCTTGTGGGTTTCAGGCAGTAGGGCCTTCTATTTACAGGAGCAGTTGTACTCACTTGCTAGAATTCTCCCCATTTGGGAGTAGCAATGCTACGTTTTAAGGAATAGGCTGATTTGTTCAGCTACAGCAATGAAGAATATTCCAGTTGCAAAGAATGTTTAGCACTGCCTTTCATAGCACTGATGCCCAGAAAGGGTTGTCGTTTAATGTACCCGTGGCAGAACTGAGACTAGAACCTGGGTCTTCTGACCCCTATACAGGGCCCTTTACCCTGATGTCACACTGGCTGGGATGCAGTTGTTCAGAATCCAGCCTACCTCGATGTGTCAGAATGGGAGGCAAGATGTTTCAAACAGATGTGGGTATGAGTTAGTTGGGGCTCTGCTTTCTACTTCAAAAACACTTGCCACTTGTGAAGCCTTGCGGTCATAGGTCCTTAGGCAACTCTTAACCAACTGGGATGTTTTCCCTGTGGTTTGTTTTTAGCCTGGAAGTTATTGAAATTTAATGAGACCTCACCATCAAGGGATAAAAGCTATCTTTGACCTGATATGTTCAGGTATTGGCAAATTGAATCGTGAGTAATTAAAAATCAAAGTCAGAAATGGGAAGGATAGAATAATCCAGCAAAGAAACAAGTTTTGTTGAAATAGCACCTGATAGTGGGAAGAAAAGCATGTAGGTAGCATTTAAAAGAATCAATCTTTTAATGTCAATATCTATTAAAGAGCTTGCTCACTGCTTAGGCAGAGCACTTTCATGTATCTACTTTCACAAATAACTACCATACTTCCAAAATATCAAAGGTGATTAGAAAAATAAATTGAATGCACCAGAAAAAATATCCAAAATTGAGAATGATAATAAAATAATAGTGATAATGATAACAATAAAAAGGGACAGTACTTAAAATGCCAAGATATGTCAAACAGTATTTACAAATATGAAGTTAGCACAACACATATAAAATGGTATGTGTGCAAGACTTACACATTTCTGAAATTATCTGAAGGCTTTGAGAAGCAAGGAAAGCTCTATTCCATCATCAAACCCCTCATGAAAATAAAATATTTTGTATTCAAACATTGTACACCAAATAACAAGAGAAAAAAAGCTTAAATGAAAGTGTAAAGGTAACAAATGCATAAAATCCAATTGCTTCTAGCAACAGGCTGGAAAGATCAGCCTGGAATTGCCAGGGAAGTTTGCAATGTCCAGTTGGGCAAAAAGGAAGTGTTGGGAATAAGGGAATGAGGCACCTTGCCCTTAGACTTGTTTTCCTGGTGAAAAGGCATTTTTACTGCATCACTGAAATATAAGATGAGATTCTATAATCTCTCTTTTAAAGGAAGCTCTCAAACGTATGGAGTCATTAAAATTCTTTGGAGCCTTTTTTTAGATCATTAATGGAAGGAGCCATAGTGCTCAGTAGGGTTTGGCATAACAGATGAGTTGTTGGAGAAAAGCCATGGTATGAGGTACAGGGATCTTCCCAGAAGGGGTCCCTTTGGCCAGTAGTGAGAGACAGAGGCTGAGGATAGGGCCTTGGGAAGCCCACAAAGGCCATCATGCTCTTGAGTCACCGCCAAAAGTGGAATGCCTTTGTGAGGCTGATAGTAGAAGTGCAAGAGGCCCCCCGTCTCCAGGTGCCTCCGAAAGGCTTCATCCTCCCACCGCCAGCAGTCTGGTGTGGACAGGCTGAGAGCTGTGAGCGCTCATGTTCAGAGCCACACTCACTTTGAAGAATATGATGTGAGCGCCTCAGGACATGGTAGGGACCCTCGCACGAGTGGCTATTTCAGAAAACAAACTGGAGACACCAGACTTCCTGCAGGGCTCCCTTCCAAAATGGGGACATCTCAGTTTATAATTAGGTTAATGTTTGGACGAGGAGGCTGGAGGCTGCGCCCCAACATAGAACCAGCCAGCTCCTCTGAGTGGGGGTGCCAGGTAACAGCATGTTTCTTAGCCAATTGGTATAGTGGGATGTTGCTCTGTTCTGCCTCTACTCTTACTTGGTGAGGGTTCGTGTGACACATGTTTTCACATGGTCCATGCACAATCATATTCCCACAGACAGCACTTTCTCCTGTGTGAACCTGTGGTAACACCTTCCAGTAGCACATAGAACACAGGTGTTGATTGTATCTTAAACAGTGTTGTTATAAATCTTTTTGGCCATATGGCAGCAACAGAACAACTTTGAGATTTGCATGTTTACACTGATCATTTTAGAGCACATAATGCTGGACTCGAATAGCTGCAGTGAAGGAACTGTGCAGACCCCTGCTCAGTCGTGGGGAATACCGCATGGTCTTTCCTGGGGGCCTTGGGTAGCCATGGAACTGGTTTGCTTATTTTTTAGCTAAGCTAGGAACCAAAGAGTTGGTTTTTAAGAAAAAGATTAGCTTTTCTATTTTCTGCCACAAATACCAGGCACTGGGTTTCTCTGAACATCTCATCACATATTAGAGACCTCATCCCAGATTGCAACAATCCGTGAACAGAAGGAAACCAAAGAGGCTCCCAAAGTAAAAGAAAGAATCAACATGGACTTTTAGCTCTTCCTTGTTCACTGCAACTTTCCATCCAGCTTTGGTGGGGAGGGGGCCTTTAAAAACGCAGGTCTGAGCCAGAACATATCTTTAAATTAGAAAAATATATAGAGATCTGTGTAATTAAAACAAAACAAACAATTCCCTGATAGGCATAAGGAAAAGTGCATCTGAATTACAGAAATCAACAAAAAAGTAATTGAATTCAAGAATCACAAAATATTACATCTAGTCTCACCCTTTCATTTTAAAGGTAGGGAAATTGCAACCCTTTGCGCCATAGCCTCTGCCTTCCTCTGAGATATGGCATGTCATAGGTCTATACTAAGAAGTCTGCTGTGACATATTGAACTTAAAACCAATAGGAAGCCCTAGAGACCTTGCTTATGAACCTGAAACCCAAAAAAACCCAAAATAAAACAAAGAAACCAGCATTTCTTCACCAATAGGTCCTAATGTTTTATCAGACTTAGAATAGAAACTAAAAATAAAATAAAAGTGTGTATTTCTTATGGGGAGCATAATAAGATAAATGATACATCCATCAAAGACTATTTAAATGAAAGGCATTCAGAGTGTTTGTTAGGAAAACAAAACTGTCCCACAAGTTGAGAAGGTTGCAGATCTTTCTCCCCAGGGGACTCTTTTGCGGAGGTGAGCTATAAGGATGCTCAGTGGACTGAACTGAGAGAAGTGTCTGGGAGCTCTGAGCTCTGCAGGGTACAGGACAGAAATGGAGACAAAAAAGAGGTGGGGACGGGAACAAAGGAGGGAGCCAAGTGGTCTGAAAATGAGAAGTGAATAGACAGAGAACTGAAAAACAAAGAAAACAGAACAACTGTGGATGCAAGATAAGAGGTGAGAAATCCTCAGGGGGTGACAAAAGGAAAAGAAAGGGAGCTAAGAAAAGAGATGGGCAAGAAGACCATCTGAGCTGCTGGCCTGGGAGATCTTATCCCTTGAGGGTAAGAGATGGCTAAGGGGCACTTTGGGAACCATTTGGTAAAGTGTCAAAAACAGCAAGACGGTGGAAACCTTCCAAACTCTCCCCATCTGTTTGATAAGGTGGGAGATGTAAAAATGGGGCACCACAGAGACCAATGACAGACCTGTAGCCCAGGAAAGGTCCTGCATGTTGAAAAATGGGTTAAAGGTACCAGGGTGAAAGAGTTTCCAGAGGGGGTCAAGATGGGATAGCCATGAATATTGTTGGGGACACCTGGGGTGAGGTGGGGGTTACCTCACTCTGGGGTTATTAGCACCAGGTTGCCTTCACAGGAGGCGCTTTTGACCCAAAGGAGAGCTCAGGGGAAATAACTTTTTAAAAGTCATAGAAAAAAGTGTAACAATTAGTAAAAAGAAGATATCTTGCCTAATATTAAAGCAGAAATGATTAAAAAAAAACACCTTAAACCATTAACAAACTATATGCAGGTAAATGTTTTCTTCCATAGAAAAGAACCTCTGCTTGCAGTACCAAAAATAATTACCACAAAGAAAAAAGTAATTAATTAGTGCTTTTTTCATCTAGGGATTACTCTTGAAAACCTTTTCCCTACTACCTAATCTATACAATCAGTCAGATAAGCTGTTGACCTTCACCAGGCAATTCTGAAAATTAGGTTCTGACTTAAAAAAAAAACCCAACGAAACAAAACACTTAAACCTCAATTAATTACACTAAAGTTTCCTGCATGACACAATGAAATAGAACTTTTTCTACTGAAATACTGAGGTAATGATTGTTCAACTTAAGACAACATACTGACCACATGGGGAGTCTTGTCCGCAGAGTCTGAGGGGGCACAGGTAGGGAATAGAAGTCGGGCAGGAGGCTGCCTAGGAGATTGGAAGCAGGCACAGTATCAAAAAAAAAAAAAAAAAAATCTCATGTTGGAGCCCAAAAGGGGAAAATTCTCATTTAACCAAGAATATGGGTAACTGGAATTTTAAAGCAGGATTTTTAAAAATTGCTGATTTTTATCTTTTAGGGAAGACGGAAAAAAGGCCTTATGAATGTTTCTGGAATTTGGTTGTAAAAAGCAGCTTCTCAGGGGCAGTCCCAACCCATTCTCATGTCCCACCCCAGGTCAGCCACCATATCTACTTCTCCATTATTCAGCGTCCGTGATGTTTGTCAACCAGACCCTCTCGGTGTGGACACAAGAGAGCCTCCTTTGAACCTAATATTGCCAGACATTTTAATGAGCTATTTCTCAAGTGACTCCCATTAATTGAGGTTTGACTATGAAAAACAAGGGTTTTTTCAGAACATTTGAACACTAACCTTTGCATTGTCTAACCTTTGTACAACTCTTTCCCATGTGCCAAGTCCTTTCACAGAGAGAGTCCTGCCATCACCTGTGGAGCAGGCAGAACCTGCCCCAGGATGCACAGGAGGCAGTACCCCAGGCTGCTCAGCGGGGGAAGGGCGGTCAGGGTCAGCCGGCAGACCTCCTTCCTCCAGGCCGAGCACTTTCCCACTGGCTGGGGCGTTGCAGGCAAGTTTATTTTGGGTGACGTTTGTAATAGAACACTTTGTCTTTGGAATGAGTGGAGTGCAAGAAAAATGTCTCTTAGCAGGAGTCGCACTGCACTTCTTTTAGGGAAGTGAGACCAGGGTCCGGCTGTATCCTCTTTTAAAAGGTGGCTGTGATGGATCTGTGTTACTTGATGGTTTGTTGGTTCAGAGGGGTAGTTTGCTGGCAGATGATGAAGACCTTTTGATTATATACAAATGTCCAGGATCCTGTGAGTCATAGAAAATCCTCGAACCCGTTCACCTGTGTGTCATGTCATAGAAAGATGCTTTTTAAAATTTCTCCCATGCCCCTGGGATGGCAAGGAGCATTGCGCAGCTGGTTGACTTGGCTGTAAAAAGCCCATTGTTACCGACGGAGTTCCACGTCATGCCTGGATTGCCATCTAGGTCCATTAACTATGACTTTTGTCACACCAGTTATGCACATGCATGCTTGGCCCCAAAGGGTGCCAAGAGGGACCCATGCCATTGTTTGCAGCCCTGGATGAGCTACTCCTACTCAGGTAAAGAGGCCGCTGTTCCTACTTACAATACATATTCAAAGAGGGAAAGAGGTGAAGTTATCGGTGAAGGTGGGACTGTGATTGGCAAGCTTTGTGAGACAGATATATGAATGGGAAAAATAATAAACTTGTACTAATGAATTTTCTGTAAGCTACAGTGCTAAGAAAAGATGTTGTTACGGATTTAAAATCAGAATGCCCTGGTGATCCAGCCTTTCTATCTTGGAATCATCCTGGGGAGAAGTTCCTCTGAGACTCAGTTTATTTAAGAAGACCTTGCTTTCCTTTGAATACTCACCACCCTTTGTTTCTGCCTTCCTCTGGCCTGTCCTCCCTTCCAATGTGGGTGTCCTTTGAGTTCTGATCTTAGCTCCCCACCAGAAGTGAGAACAGGGGCCATTTACCTTTGTTCCCCAACCCTGTTTACCTGGCTGGGACTCCTCAGGCCCTCGGTAAATGGGTCCAGCTCTAAGATTACAGGAGGTGGGGAGTTGTTGCCACAGCTTGACCTGGAAGGGCTTCGGGATGGTTAGTGTGACCCCACCTCCTGGTTTCCCAGTTTGAAATCTGTTGTCAGGGCATAGTTATTAATAGTGCCCTCATTCACTTGCAAAGTGTCCTGATCTAAACAAGAGAAGAGAATATGGCCACCCTATTCATGGAAGAAGCAGGCAGCAAGACAATTTGTTGATGGTGACCATGGGAGAAGGAAGGCAGTGGGCAGCTAATTACTAGGCACTGATCCTTGAACAATCTTGCTAAATGAAGAGGGCTTATTTCAAATCCTTTTGAAAATAGGTAGATTGCTGCCTCTCTGTCCTTGTCAACTCAGTACTGGCTGAGGCATGTCAGGGTACCAGACTGAAAGCATAAAGCCCTTGGCTCTGAGGGCCATCCCAGGGTCCACCCTCGTTGCCCAGGTGTGGGCTTCTTTCCTCTACAACGTCATTGTGCCTTCCTCTTGAAGACAAATGCTCTCTGCTTTTCCAGCTTGGTACACTCATCAGCTTGTGACATTTGAAAGAACCCAGGAAGTAAAAGGGTTAATGATGGCAGCACCAAAGGAAGGTAAAAAAAATCTGTTCAGAAAAAGTTGGGAAAGGTGGCAGATCTCTGGCCACAGCCTCCTGGGGAGGCTTTCCAAGGTCAGAAGGTGACATGCTGGCAGCCCCTTCTGCAGAAGTTGCTCAGAGAAATGCAATTCTCCATGAGAAATGGGCACCAGATAGCCCTAGAAACCGCAGCAACAGCAGAAGGCCCCAGCTGCAGGGCATGGCGGAAACCCCAGCAGAGAGCTGGGAGAGACAGGTGTGTGAGCCTGCATTCTTCTGGCTGGGCTCTGGCGCTTGGAGAGGGCAGCTGGTCACGCTGTCCTGTGGTCACCCTCTGATCACTCTGTCTAGCCAGGCCCCTGGGAAGGGTGCGGCCGGTGACCCTCGTTGTCCAGGGGCAGCTGCATCTTCTCCCTCCTCCAGGGCAAGGCGCTTTCCCCAAGGCTCAGGGCTGGCTGGCTTCACTTCTTGGCGACTAACCATGGACTCTGGCCCTTGAGGAAGTATAGAGAAGGGGATGTTTGAAAAGGAGTCCCGCGGGGGATTGGCACATGGGGATGCATCCTGGTCTCGGCAATCCCACAGACCTGGTGGACTTTGGCAGAAGCCCAGCATCTTCCCATTTTGGACCTGCCCTCTCTGACCCTTTTCTTCCAACATAATTCCATTTGCCTTCCCCTGATTTGAGAAGCAAGCATGGCCTAGGATCTCACTCACTGGGAGATCCTATCAGGGAAAGGAGGCTGAAGCAAGGGAAGGGATCACCTGTCGGCAGTGGCCAGCTCCTCCCTCCCCGCTTTGTAATCCCTTTGTGCTGACTTGATGCCACCATAGTGTCCTCTGGCTGTGCCCTCATTGAGCACCTAGCACAAAGTCCTTGCACTGCTGGGCATCCCTGTTAGCTCCTGGAGGGCAGGCTGTGCCTTATAGTCCTTAGTAGCCCTGCCTGGGCCTTTCCCCTGACTGCATAAAGTAGTTGCTCAATAAAGTAGGTTGATGGTCATGGATGTCTATGAGCCTGGACCATGACAGAGAGACCTAAGCTAGGTTTCTTCAGAGCCCAATGTATTAGAAAGTCCCTCCCCTCTGAGAATTCATTGTCTAATATGGAAGACCAACTTTCCTACTCTAATGGGCAGTGGAGGAAGCAAAGAACACAGCATTCCAGGCTGTTCCAAGGGGGGATCTCATCCAATTGAGCCCAGAAAAGTCTCCCTGGGGTCATGGTGTCCGAGTGGGATCTTGAAAGGAGGGCAGAATTTTGACAGGTGAGAAACAAGGGCATTCCAGGCCAAGGGCCCAGCATGGGCAAAGGTGTGGAGGGGGAAAGCAGAAAGGTGTGTAGGGGCTATGAGTAGACCCTGGAAGACTCCTGGGGAAGTTCTCGACTGTGCCGAGGCCTTGTCCCTAGCTCCGCTCTGCTTCTGTCTATGTCGACAGACCTTGTCTGTTCCTCAGGGGCAGGACTTTTCTAAGAACCAAAGGGTCACTCTGTGTGTGGAATTCTGCCTTAGCATATAAAATCCAGCTCCTTTCCCTGTGCCCTACCCTGCCTCCCTCCACCAGAGTAAGGAACATGGGGCTTTGAGGGAACTGCACTCTCGGGAATTGTCCTTGGAGAGATGAGCGGCGGTTCCCCTGTTCCTGCCTTCCATCTCCACGCATGTCTCCTCCTCCTTTCTGATCCACTCACCAGTGGCCTGCCCTCCTCTTCCTTTTCAGAGGTGTGGAGTCTTAGGTGTTTGATGTCTTAAGTTGCCTGAAAATGTGTCCAGGAATGGGGCAGGGGTAAGGCTGAGTTTTGGAGTGTGGGGTGGTACATGGGGAGGGGTGCAGAGGGCCTGAGATGAGGGAGGCCGGGCAAAAGTACCATGACAACACTGTGTCCCTGACTTTGTGGGGCTTTGGGGACCCCTCTGCATGCCAGATGGTTCGACCTGTAGTGCTCAGTATCTGAGGAATTCAGCAGTGTAGTCACCAGTATGAGAAGCACCCTCTGCCACCATGCCTTCCCAAGGGGAGCTGACACCGTCACCTCGTCCCACGTGGCCAGTCCCCTTGGAGTGCTGTTATTCAGGGTTAGACACACATGCAACACAATTTTGCAATGCCAACTCCATGCATAACACTATCACAGCCAATAGCTCTGGGGGGAGGGGCGTGGAATGCGCTAGCAGCCCACTCCTCCCAAGATCTGACTGGTCAGTGGAGTCAGAGGGTTTCAGGGTGTCAGAGGTCATCCACCAACTTCCCCCGTGGACACTTGAGGAAACTGAGACCTGGAGTAAGTTGCCCTGCTCCGGGTAGTTAACGGTGGAGAAAGGACTAGAAACTGAGCCTCCTGACTCACTTTGGGCCAGTACCCATCCCTTTCACGGACTAACCTGACTCTCCCCATGTCTGTGGCACTACATTCTGCCAGGTGAAGTCAGAGCCCCAGGAAGGAAGGCCAACCTCGGCCTGGCAAGGAAGAAGCACAGGAGAGGCTGAGATGGGGTGGGACAGTGTGTTTGGAGGGGGCCATCTCTTCCTCAGCCCACAGGACTACAGAGGCACAAGTTGCTCGCCTTGGCGAGGGCCATTATTCAGTCCTCGATCTCCCTGTTACACTGTCTTCCATGACTCAATCTTTGTCAAGCCAGGTGCTTGCAAGTGTCTGGTAAAGAATGCTGGGCAACCACGTGTCCCCTGGGCCAGAGCAGAGAAGGCAGCCTCTCTCAAGACCAGGGCCCTACCATTCACAGACAACAGTCACCAACAGGACCGTAATTCGCCCATGGGGCAGGGCTGGGTACATCAGTCTCTCTCTGGGCTGGCAGTTCTCAACAGGAGGGGCTGTAAGTCACAGAAGGGCCCAAGCCCCTTTAACTTCTGTGAGCTCTCTTTGGCCACCTGCCCCTCCAGGCGGCCCTTCCTTGATCCTTTCCCCCTGCCATGCATTTGCACTTATCCTTCTAGCACCTGATGATTCCTTGTTCCCCTGGTATGCTAATGTGCGTATTGAGACCCAGCTGCTCTGCCAACTTCCTGACCATTTCTTTCCCTCCTGCTAACCTCCCTGCACCTCAATTTGAGTTGAGTGAAGGTCTGAGTGGAGAGGCCCAGGGGGGCCCTGGAGTCAGGAGCCCCAGGGCATAGGGGTGTGCAGCTCGCAGCCTGTAACAGGAGGAGGTCCTGACTGAGGTTACACGAGGCACCAGACTATGCGGGGACACAGTATGCCTGCTTACTGGAGCTCTGTGAACTGCACGTACTGGGGGGGCAGCATGGGTGCTGAAACCAGGCTGATGGTTTATTTTTTGTCTCTGACCATCAGGCAGCTTGCAGAGAAATGTGCCAAGGGCCTTCCCTCGTCTACCTGGAGCTCTCCTGCCACCTCCTCTGTACTTATTGTCCTTGTCTCTGACTTTTCAACTTTTCTTTGCTCAGGTTTCTATTTTATTATCTATATTCTTGCAAAGAACTTTAAACCCTTGAAGTATTAGCTAAGTTGTAATAAGCTAATGAATAATAGCAGGATTGAAACAAAGTAAAAACAGTTTCTGTTGGCCCAAAGTTATCCGGGGTGTTCAGCTAACACAGAACCTCAGTTTCTGGAGTTTTCCAGTGAATGTTGGGCTCTATTTTGAGATCATCCGTGGGTTCTGATTGCTTCAACGAGAGCCTTAAGGGGAATGAGTCAATGGCTACCCAAAAAACCTCTAGAAAATCCAGGTTATACTCTGACTCCCCAGGACCTCAGGAGGCAGTGAGGAAGCAAAAGAAAGTGGGTGAGGAGGGTGCCATTGGAGGTGGCATTAGGCAGCAGAGTCAGGCTGAGAGCAAATCTCATGGAGCAGAGGATGTGGACAGGGTCATGTGTGATTTTTGCAGGCCCTGGGCACTTTTGCCTCTGTGGGTTCCTTTCTCCATAAAATATATAAAAATTATATTTTATGACTGTTCTGGTAGAAAGATGAATCTAACCCTGGATGGATTTGTGATTATATATTCATGTTTTTCTTCTGAATTTAAAAAAAAAAAGAAGAAAATGAAAATATTTTCTCAGCCCCCGAAAGTATTGTGGGTCTAAGTTGCGAGGTAGGCCCTGGATGAGGTCATGGGGGGCCGGCTCAGGATAATTCAGAAAGCACTGCCTCTGCAACTCTCTCTTGGTAGGAAAAGCAACTTATGCCGGTTGGCGGGTTGGGCCTGGCTCCCTCATGCGTCTGCCATGTGGGGAGGGGGCAGATGAACTCCATTAAATGGCCATGGAGGTCATCTCTGGTTCAACTGCTTCACTTTTCAAATGAGGAAGCCAAGACTCAGAGGAGGAAGTTGATTTCCAAAATATGAGTGGACATTTAAAGTAAGGATGCTGATATGGTAATCTTGGGTCTGGGCAGCAAGTGGTTCCATTAACAAGAGAGTTTGTGAGTGTGACCTCACCCCACAACGTGGCAGGAGTCTCACAGATGAGAAGCCCATGAATTTAGAGTTTGTGTGACTGTGTTTGGACAGATGTAAGTTTAAGCTTGCCTGCGTACTGTCTATGAAGAGAGGATACACCAAGAAAAATCAAAATGTAAGCAAAACGAAAATGGTGTTTAAACTATCCAAGTAGTTTGTTATTTTTAAAGTGTTTAAAAATACCATTTTATGTTATAAAGCTCTAACAATAAACCTGTATGCTACATCATAGGTAATACTTACTTCATCTTTAAAATAAGTTTCCTGAGACCTCTACTAAGCAGGCTACTATAAAGAGAAAATAGTAAAACTCTAATTCTTACAAAACCAAAAACAACTTCAGATTAGCCTAATATGGCCCAGATTCGTGTTTTCTGACTGCTCTTCATTGGGTGAAATGGCAGATGAGGCAAACTTTTCAACTGATAGTTGTGAGTGGACCTGGAAAATCTGTATTAAATGACAGCCACCAACAGCAATAGCTGGTACTAGCTCAAAGAAAGAAAAACAAAAAAACCCACCTCCAAACAAAAGCAGTAGCAAATAGCTCCTTTGAAACCTTGGGGCCTGAAACGGGGGTGAGGGGTAGGATTCAGCACAACTGAACCCTAAGTGCTGAAATGAATTTGGAATATATCTCAGTAGACATTGCTTAATGGGGTCAGTCCCCTCCCTTCTTCTGTTGGACTTAAGATTTCAAAACATTCCTCTATGCTTCTGAGCACCCCTGCTCTGGGACTTCCTGCTTTACAAAAAAGAATGTATTTAATTTAATGATTAATCAGGATCATGAATTTCCATGTTTCATTTTTTTAATAAGGAAAATCCATAAGAGTTTAAAATATTCTTAGACGCACCTAGTTTGGCAAACACCATGGACCTTCATGTATCTGTGGATTCACACATAAGCTAGCCAGCACCTCAGTGCTGATTGACCCCCTTTGGCACCAGAACACAATAATTTATTAAGCTTCAATACTTAATAGTAAGTGTGCACAAATATCATGCAAACATATGACCGTTATCACAAACAAAAAAGTGTATTAGAGTCGTGGACTTATACAAAACATCTTGTAAACAAAAGGTAAGAGGTTGCTATTTTTCTGTACAAAATATGCAGGCTTTTCTTTTTTTTAATAATCTGTAAGATGCATCATACTTCTGGCATTTTCAAGAAGTGAAAACTGTATAAAAATAAATATTCTATGTACAAACACACACACAGGCCAATCCCAGCTTAGAGGCATCACTGCAAAACAAAAACAAACACAAAACAACATAGAGTTAGTGTCATGGGGTCTCTGGGTATTTATTTCCCTGGTGGGAAAGGAGGTAGATCTTGCCCTAAGGAACTGGGGTTGAAAACCCTGGCGCTGAAAGTCCTCACCTTGAGGGTGGGAAACCACTTTCACCTTTCGGTCACTCCCCTTCCTTGGCCACTAGAGGGCACTTTCTGTCTATGCTGCCTTTAGAGGCGCAGCTGTTGAATTACTATATTTTCCCAGATTGAATTTATTGCGTGAACCAACAGACACAAGGCTCTCTAGATGCTTCTCCAAGACACTGTAGCTTTTGATTATGGCTGTTCTTCCTCTGCTGAGTGCAACCACCTGTAGCCCCTAACCGTCAGCAGTGACCTTGAAGAGGAAACTTTTGTTCCTAGGGGGCAAGGAGTCCCTCACTTGGACACAGCTCTTACCGCTGCTATGGAGCTTTAACTAGGTCTAGGGGAACTCGGTCTAGAGGAGGACGCACGGCTTAGAGGGACAGATTCTTGGGGAGGCGTCTTGCTAGAGTGCTGAGCTTTCCTTTCTCTGGTTAAGGGTGCTTTAGGTACATGGGTGAATAGATGCTTCAGCTAGGGCATGGGGTCTTGGTGGTTTCACTACTTTTGCCCAATCCCAGGAACTAATGAGTTTCCAGGCATTTAGCATAGCAGAGCATTCTATTCATCTCATTGCAGGTGTGACTCTGCTGTTACTGGGACAGGGCTGGATTACAGAAACAAACTGGCTCCTTTTTCCTTTGGGGTCTCCAGCCCTATTATGGGGATGAACCAACACCTTGAGACCACGTGGTAGAGGGCTGTGAGAAGTCTTTGATGAGGAGGCAAGGTGGGGGCAGGCCATGGTGGGACAGCATGGCAGCTGCTACCTTTTCAGGGGACCACGCTGGGCTTCTAGGTTAGCAAACCAATGGCCCTGGTCAGGGTGGGGGGTCCTGGGCTTTGGGGTGATTGCATGTCTGATGGCTTTAATGATGGCAAATACCACGGCAAGTGTAAATAAATGAAAACTCATTGCTGGTTGGAATTCTGGGCTGTAGGTTTCATGTGCAGAAGCATGAAGCTCTGACAGCTTATGTTAAAGGGAAGGGTCAAGTGGTGAGCTGGCCAGTCTCTCTGCAGAGGGATAGAAGCCATGTGAGTTTAGAGTTTAAGCAACTTAGATTTCCTACATCTGGATTAATGTCATTGTATGGCTTAAATGACCTCAGATGAACACTATGAGAATAGCTAATGATAATGAATTTTAAAACAAGGTCTAGAGCTCCTTGGAGGAAAGGTGCTGTATAAATTAACCACACAGGCATAAAAATCCCATCTGTGTGGCTACATGGAAATCCCCCACACTGGGTTTTGCCAATGCTTTAAAAAAGCATTTTTGAAATGTCCTCCAAATGCGAGCAGTGCTTGGGATGTTTAATGGGCACCCTGCCTTTGGGATTGTTCCTTTTTCAACAGACATCTTGCTGCCTCATTTGCAGAAAGGCCCCGAATGGAAATTGTGCATGCTTATCACACTTCTGAGAATGGAGCCCCAAGTACACCTGTGCCCTCTAGACATGGCAAACCACTGGGTAGCCTTACCTTGTTCCAGCAGCCCTGAACTGGTAAGCCGTCTTCACCCTGCAGTGAGGAAGACACATAGCTCAGATTCTCCAGGATGGATCAGCAAGCAGGCAGGACAGGGGAACAAGGGCCACAGACATTGTGGCAGCTGATCAGGATACGCCCTACCTGCCATTATCTATTGTTTTTCTTTCTCCCACCTCAGAGCCTTGGAAGGAGGCAGGGAACATGTCCACCTGTCTTCGCATCTGATAAGGTCACATGTAGTTACAGTGCAAAGCCAAGAAGGGCTGTCCTAGCCTGTGGAGCCAGGGGCCAGAGGTGACCTGATAGCCTTGGGAAGCTCGAGTGCTCGTGGACAAGCCTCTCAGCGCTTGGTGGCCTCAGTTTCCTCCTCCGTAAAACCTGGGGAAGTCATGGCTGTACGAAATGTCTGCTAAGGTGCCCCCCAGTTCTCCCATTCTTTAATTTTTCTCTTAGCAGTGGGAGGAGATCTAGGCAGTTCCCATCTGATGATCAATAAGGGGGGGGGCTGTGCAAAGGGACAGGAAAGCTCATGGGTATTGCACCATGGCCATGAGGTGCCTTCAGCAAGTTGACAAGGGCTTGCTGGGAATTTGGGGGGAAGATGCAGCCTCAGGGTGCGAATCCACTGTATGCCAGTGTCCCCTTTGCTGGTGCACCCATAGAGCACTTGTAGCCTCAGGATGTCCTCTTCTCCAGCCCTGATGTTCTGTCTCTCTGGCACACCCTGGGGAAACCTAGGAATCTCTGAGAGACAAGGTGGAAGGGGGGAGCTGAACCAGGGCAAAGATCTGGTTCTCAGTCCACGTCTAACTGGAATTGTAGCCCAGATTCTAGGATTCCAGGCTCCATGTCAGAAGAAGAGATATACACAGGAGTTCAGGGAATTAGAGCAAGTGGTCAATCCCAACAAGATTGAATGGGAGCCCTCTGTACCCTGGACCAATTTCATCTACCCATGACAAGTGCCTAAACATCTCACCTGGCATTCAGCAGGCAGCCGGCCCAACACAGAGGGAAGAAATCTAGTATTTTGTACTAAAAATCATGATCAATAGTTCCCTCTGTCCCCATGTCCACAATAACACAATGCAGGAGACGGGGAAAACAGCAAAGAGAAACAAAGGGCAGAGAGTGCACTCCGCAGCAAAATTAATAGACAAAAAAGACACATCAATACGGAATGTTATTGGAGAAAATGCCAGTTTGCACTAAGGGTCAAATAAACTTGACCTTCATTGTCCCCTCTGGGTCAGAAAGAGTCTGCAGGGGGCGGTGGTGCATTCTAGGGCTTCAGTGCGCCACTTAACACGGACTCTAGAAGGGAGAGGAGCCTCGGTGGCCATAACAGCATCCCCATTGGCACATGGATGGCGTGAGAGAGGAAGGGAGGCCAGGGCTGCAGCCAGCAGAACTCAAGGTGCTCAGATTGTGGAAGGGATGTGGCAGAGGGGACACCTGGTTGATGATTAATGGAGGTGCTTTGGAGGGCCAGGGACATTCCACAGCTGAGAAATGCGCGTGTGCATGCTGCATGCTTGGGGATCAAGAGGCTGGGCCAGTCGGGGGGTGGGAGATGGCGTGCAAGGGTTTTAGAAGTGAGAGACAGGCGGCATGCTACCCTGTGTGCTTGTTCTGGTCCTCCTATTGTCGTTGTTCTTAAAAAGTTCCTTGAAGGGACTCTGGTCATCTCTCAGGGTCACACAGCATATATGTATATTTTATATAACCTCTTCTGTTCAAAGATAATTCCTGTGTGATCCCAGTGTGGGGATGTGGGACCAGGAACTCTGACTGTTACTTGTATGAAAACAGCCATGAACTCCAAAGCTTCTGGGGAGGTTGAGGAGAACAGGAACCTTTTAAGCCCATTGCCTTGGAATGAAGTGCCATCTTCTGCATCCTTTGCAGTAAGATGGAAGGATTGCTGTGGAGGCATAGAATGTTTACCTAGGGAGGGACAGGGCCTGGTGGGAACAGAGCTGTGCTTGGGACAGGGGTCCTAAATGTCTCCCTTCCTTCCCTGCTTCTCTGTCTCCTCCCTTCTCAATCTTCCCATGCTCTTCCAGACTTTGCAGTGGCCAACCAGCTAACGATGAAAGAAAGGGAAACCAAGGGAGGGTCTTGTAGTGTCTTCTGGGGTTTAAGCAACAAAGACAAACCGTTGAGGATCGAAAATCCTGATCTTAGATCATCCCCTAGCTCAGGCAGTGTCACCAGGGCAGCAGCCCCAGACCTAGCCTGGAAGAACAAGCAGGGTGGCCCCCTCCTCTGCCTTGCTTCTAGAACTTCTCAGTCTACCCTGTGTTTGTAAGGTGTGCCCATCTGTCCCCTGCCAAATCATGGGATACTGGAGCAGGAAGTGATGTGGGGCCAACTCTGACATCTGACTCACACGCTGTGCTTGCTGAACTAACTGTAGTGCATAAAAGAAGAGAAGCCGCAGTTCTTAAGAACTTGTTCAGAGAATCCATGTTCCTAGTTTTCCCTCTGGTGGCAGATTTGTCTAGAAGCCGTTGTGAAAAGAGCATCCAGTGCAGCCAAAGCTGGCTTTGGGGGTGGGCGGGGGAGGAATGGCTTACAAGGTGGTGTGCTTTTGAAGCAGCTGCAGGAGAAAGCCAAGGAAACATCTTGGCAAACTTTGCATGCAAGAGTGGGGCATGGTGGGAACCTGTAAGGACCAACTAAGGCAGGGTGGCCCTTGGGGTCTACAGAGAAAAGAGGCAGGAAGTGGAGCCTGGATGGATGGAGCAGGAGGGGTGTGGAGGATGGCTGGAGAGGCACGCAGGCATGAACCGCACACATGGGGAAGTCCAAACCGGCCATGCGGGCAGGGGGTGACACCATACCAATGGGCACGGGGCATCCAGTCCGTCCAGCCCTGGTAACCCCGGCTCCCCTTTCTCTCCTTTAAAACCTCGGTGTCCCTGTTCACAAAACCAACCACGATGATTATTTAGGTCAGGCTGGCCAGCTCCAGCTATGGAGTGGAGCGGCCCAGTCATCCTACCCCGGCCAGGATGCAGGGCCTTTGAGGCAGCTACAAGGAGGAACCCCATCTCAGTTGGTTCCCATCTCCCAAATTCAACCTTTATACTCTCTTTGGCTTCACAGGGAGTAGAGCTTTGAAACGGGTACAACCAGCCCCCTCTCCCTTTACAGACTCACTTGGAGTAAACCCAGGTGAACTTCAAGGTTAGTGCATAATACTTTTCAGAACCTTCCAATGGACTGCGAAGGCACTTGAGAAGCCTGGCCAATGAATCCTTCCTTATTGGCTTGTTTGGGTAGGCTTCCTGGGTGTGTCTGTCTACTGAGTTTGGTCTGCAGGTTTTAGCTGGGTGGCTGGTGTGCATTGGGAGACTGTATATTTAAAGCCCCCTTTCTGGCTGTGTTCTGCCCCCTGGGGGCATAGGTGGCTCTCACGACGCTAATCTGGGTGTTCTGCATCCTGACTGAGTTAGGACTCCAGCAGCTTGAACTGCTGGCCACAGAGGTGGCCAGAAACGAAGAAGGCAAAATGCATGGCTCACAAATGCTACCCTGGCCTCCAAAGCCATCTTGGAGCTAAGAGCCGAGGCCTTCTCCAAAACCCCTGCCCTCTGGGGTCTCTCCATTTCCACACATCAATTGTTCTGCATCTTCAAAGGGACGGGGATTTAGCCAGAATTACTCGCAGCTGTGGTTTTAGTGCCAAACCAACAGCAGGCAGCATTTCACCGGCCTAAGGGCCAGATAGATTGGAGGAGCAGTGTGTAGTCATTCCGTTCTCATCTTAGTTTATTTGCCTTCTTCATTTCCAGCTTGTAAACCTCAAGGAAAAACAAAAAAACAAAACAAGGCAAGTGATAAATGAAAACATACCAATGGACAGGGGGCATCTAATCCAGGTGCTCCTTGGTCTCCCTTATCCCCTTTAGGCCCTCTAGAGCCTTTCTTCCCCCTATCCCCCTGTAAATAATGGTTTAGTCCAAGAAAAAACAAATAACATCAAAACTTTAGGATCATTCATGTGTTAAGGTTAGAGACAGAAAAAGAAAAAATTAAAGAGGGAAAAATAGCTTCTCTCAATCAGAATGGTATTTGAGGACAGTATCCACCCCCACCCCTCTAAGAACCTGAGAAATGACTAAGACAGGTGTGGAGGGGGCTGGGGAAGGGAGTGAGACCTAGGAGCCCGGAGCAGTAGGGCTCAGAGGTGGAGGTGAGGGGAAATGCAAATGGAGGATACTGGTGGCCAGTTTTGCTAATACTGTGATGAACGGAGGTGTGGGGGTGTGGGGACACCCACTTCCTTCTCTTTGAGGGCCCATTTTGAGGGTTCAAAGATGTTGACCTGACAACTTTTGTTCTAATTGGTTTTCATCGCTTTGATATCCTATTAGGAGGCCAAGTGATTTTGTTTAGAGCACTGGGGTATATGTGAGTACGTGTGTATGTGAATAGGGCATGTATGATTGTGTAAAAGTACATGGTGGTGCATGTGTGTGTGCATACATAAGTGTGTGTATGTGCTTGGGCATGTGTATGCAAGTGTGTATGTGTATGAGTGTGGGCTTGTGCATGTATATACAAGTAAGTACACATGTATACCAGGGCTCATAGTGGCCTCTGGTTCTCAGCTGGGTCCTTCCATCCTATGTGTGTCTCTGGTCCATCCTAGGCTGAACTCATAGGCAGCTATCTGTATGTGGGTTAGTTTG
Source organism: Aselliscus stoliczkanus (assembly GCA_033961575.1). NCBI lineage: Eukaryota > Metazoa > Chordata > Mammalia > Chiroptera > Hipposideridae > Aselliscus > Aselliscus stoliczkanus. Next base: position 136,801,300 of record CM066729.1, read on the forward strand.
GAATTCACTTGTTCCTGAAAAGCTTCAGTAAACATTGGCTTTCTAAATTGAACCCTATTTGGCATGTGTCCAGATCACTGTCCATTTAAAGGAGGACTGTGATGAATCTTGTGATGAATTTGAGTTTGGATTTTCATAGATTGGGTTGCCTTCTAAAAGGGCCAAATGTGGCCCTGGGGAATCTTCCTCCTCTACAGACCGCTTCTCCTCCTCTTAGAAGGCCAGTTGCCTAACACTGCCACAGAGTTACTCGTGGGCCACCACACCTTGTAGGCAGACAGCACATTGATCAGAGCAAAAGCTCTGGGCAGGCTCTGTCTATGAGAAGCAGGTTGACTTCAGGAAGTTACTTAACCTCAGTGAGTCTCAAAACCTTGTTAGGAGGCCTTTGTGCATATTAAGTGCGCAATACTGGGCCGGCCGAATGGCGCGGCGGTTAAGTGCTGGCTTGGGAAGCCAGCGGCCCCGGTTCGGGTCCCACTTATGAGGGCCAGTGACACTGCCCTCAAAAAAAAAAAAAAATCCACCTTAAGTGCTCAATACTGTCAGATAGTATGTGCTCAGCAAATGACAGCTGCTTCCTAATGACAACAATGACGATCATTGTTTCTTGTTAGCTAGTACAAGGGTCCAGGCTGCTGCTGCAGATAGGATCTTGTTGTGTATACCATGTTCCCATCGTGGGAGGCTGAGGGCTCGTTAGAGGGAGGCAAAGGATAAGAATATTTTTGATGGATCTTTGGAAATTATTCAAATTTCTTGATTCCATAGGTTCCTTGCAATTGACAATGCATTGTTCTAAGTGAGTTTTGTAAAATGCAAATGCTTACTGAGAAAATGTCTGTTTAAGAGAGAACATATATATGCACATTAGATGTCATTGCGTTGGCTCGGAGATACACACACCATTGAGAATGGCATAGCATGAACAATCCCCAAACAGTGGGCAGGCGAAAGCACCCACTCCCTGTTTGGATAGGAAACCCCACAGTAGACTTTCTCAGGAATGTGGCCCCTCATTCTCCTAGGGTCAGGTCAGTGTAAAAGCAAGCATGGTTTCCTGAGTTCAGAGGGCGGTCAGAGCTCCTGAATACTGGGGGATCCCAGGTCCCGGATGATTGGCCTGTGGGAGACAGAGGGTCGGCCTGGCCCCAACTTCCAGGATGGGTCACTGTACTTGGGCATCATATTCTAGGGACACAGGAAGACATTAAAGCAGTAGCTTCATCTACATCCTCCCTGCCCTCACCCCCAAAGAGTGACTGACACAAAAGAGGTTCTGGCAAAGAGGGGCTTCTAGCTGGTATAGGGAAAGGGGCAGATATAGTCAAACAGCAGAAGTTTCTTTAAAAAATACATACATGTATAAAAATTGATATTAGAGGACATAAATTGGAAGTGGGGGAGTGGAAAGGAAAGGGGGAGGGATATGGGATTATGATAATAGTGAACAATCCAGGGGGAAGAGATATTGAAGGAGTGAAGGAAGGAAGAGGCAGGCCCAAATAGAGAATAGAAGAAGGAGAGACAAGGAGCCAAAAGAGGCCTGGGGAAGCAAGACACACACACTCATGCACACACAGACGCACACACACATGTGCAAACACATACATGTGCACACGCACACATGCACACGCACGCACACACATGCACACGCACACATGCACACACACGCACACACATGCACACGTACACACATGCACACATACACACAGCTCTGACGGCACATTACAGAGTGACCGCAGCTTCAATGCATGCACTCAGACCTTTCAGTTGGCTGGCTTGTGGGCAATTTCACCTTAACACCCAATTTTCGTGATGCCCAAATTGTCAAATTCATCCTTTACCCTTTGACTGACTTTTTCATCCTAAAAGTGGCTTCTGGGCTAAATTCACAGGACTGTGAAAGGACAAGCATGCCCCTAGTGACAAGGACAGAACATTCTTTTCACTGGCTTGTCCGTCCCATTAGAAAACTGCCCATTTGGGGCTCTGGGCCTTGCCCATCATTAGGAGGATCTTTTTTTTTTTTTTTTTTTTAAGATTTTATTGGGGAATTGGTGGAGGGGAACAGCGTTGGGGAATCGGGGAAGGGGAACAGACAAGCTGCTGTCTTCTTGTTCTTCAGTTTAGTTGCGGAGGATGTTGCTTCACTGTTGGTATCATCATTGCGCTCTTCCCGGATGAGGCAGATCGGTCGCTGGCCTCTGGATGTCGCTCATCGCGGCTATTGGCAGCTCACTCTTGGCTGCCATCCATCTGCTCACGCTGGCTGCCGGCCACTTACTGTATGTAGCCTATGGCAGCCCACTGCAGCAGGGGCTGCAGCCCACACCATCACCGGGGCTCGCACAGCCCAGCTCCAGGTGGAGCTGTTGTTAGCTGTAGAGGGCAGTGTCACTGGCCCTCATGTGGGATCCGAACCGGGGCCGCTGGCATCCCAAAACCAGCGCTTAACCAATGCGCCACTCGGCCGGCCCTCATTAGGAGGATCTTCCTCCTTCCATGAACAGGAAAGAGGTGCCAAGGCAGGACACAGGGAGGCATCGTTTCATGATTGTGTCTTGGGTCACTGTACAGCAGACAACAGGCCTGTGGTGCACCCACCGGAGCCTCTCTGATGGGTCCACCTGGCATGATGTGCGGTCAAGTTTGGGAGCCACCCTCCACACCCAGTGGGAGCAGGGGTCTTTCAGCATCCCCTGCTTCATCTTTACCAGCAACAATGAAGCTTCTGACCAGACTGCCATTTAAGCCCTCTGGTCGCTTACCTTGACCAAAGTGTCAATGCTCTGAACTTCCAGGCATCAGAGAAAAGCTGTCGATGGCAAAGCCTTGACTCTGCTTGGACCTTTCTCTGTTTTGCAGACTTTATTACCAAGCCCTCACATTTACCCCCAAAGTCCTGTTAGGCTGGTGTTATAGAGAGGTTCTTCTGGCATCCTGAGACTCAAATCTCTTGGGGGCAGAGAATAAGCTGTTCCTTGATTCAGAAACATGCTCTTTGGAACAAGCCAGTTGGTTCTTTACGCCATATTTAAAAGAAGTTTCGTGCAACTTGACCGCTTCCTTGACTTTACTATGTGACATATTGCTAATTTATATATTGGGCAGGGGAAAGTATGTGAAGGCTTAGAAAGGGGAAACAGACAAGGAATATTTTCTCACTGATTCCTGGGGCCTTATTAGCTCATTCAGTGGCTTTTGGGTCCTTAAGCATTGGAGCGTCTAGTCTCCCCCCTCCCCTCTGTCTGTGATAAGCTCATTTGCCTCCCCTGCCTCCACTCCTAGAGCAACACGGTCTCCGCTCAAAGGAATAGTTTTGCAGCCCCCAAATGGCTCAGCGCCTCAAGCCAACTGAAAAAGTCTTAAGAAATAGGTTTAATAAAAGTATTAATTGAAGATCATAAAGAAAACCAGAACACTTTAGAAATAAATGAGAAAGGAGGTTAGTATGCCAACGAGGAGGTGGGATGATCAATTTTTTTTTTTTAGTGGCCTAAATTCTTCAATGCCACAGTAATGAAGGTGGGCTTCCCAGCCTGCTTCACAAGCTGGAAACAGGTGTGTTTATCCCAGTTTCTACACTTGGTCTTCCCATGGGCAGTCTGGTATGGGCAGCTCTGCCTGACCACTCTTGTTTATACAAATTGAGGTGCTTTTGACAAGCTGCCGGGAAGGAGGATTTAGGGATATAGACGTGCTCAATAAATACATCTTCATTGAAGAGACTGGAATTGGTGCTAGCTGTAAGCATACAGGTTTTGTCCCTTTCTATTCATGAACAATGTTATCAATGTTCAAAGATCAGCTGGAAGACCTGGGTTTTAGAAGCCACTGCCCTGCCTCTAACTCTCTGTGGGATTTCAGTCCATTTTTATCATCATTCTGGGCCTGTTTCTCCATCAGTTCTTCCTAATCTTCTTCTACCTCTAAGATCCTTGGATATTATGACCCCCTAGAAGGATTTCTTGGGTCTCTAGGGGGCATGCGTCACACTCCAAGAACCACTGTGATGAAGCAGCAGACTAGACATTCTAGAAAGGAACCCAAAGGTCATCTCTTGGTCAGATAGAGTTCAGTGGTCCCTGCTGGGCCCAAGTGTGTCATATGTCATATACATGGCGTGTGTCATATGCCATCATGTGGCTATGGGTGCTGTGGACATACCATAACTGTGTCCTGATGAAAATGGCAGAAACCAAAGGGAGAGCAAGGGGACTCAGGAGGCACCAATCATTTCATAGTCTTGCTGACTCTTTCCAAGAGAAATAATGGTTGGGAAAGGGTTGACTGCTTACAATAGCTGTCTGCATGTCTCAGAACTGGAATTTATTTTCTGTCTCACTAGTGGTCTGGGATGCCTGGCAAAACTAAGCTTCAGAGGCTAGGACTAGGCAATGATAGATTTAAAAATATCATTTAGGGGCCCATTATCAGGGCACCATAGAGAGAGCTGGGCATGTGACCCCCGTCACTGGATGGTAATGTTAATCTGATGGTCACCATGGGATTTAGTTCCCTCTTGTGATGTGGAAAATACATGCTTCAATTTCAGGCTCAGGCCCCAGGCTCCCTGCGTGCCATGGAGTAAGCCCCTCACTATGAAGCCATTTAATTTACGACAATTTATCAGGAAAAACTGTATTTGCCATGTTGGGTTAGGAATCCCCAATTGGTCATTCCACCACATCAGGAAGACATTAGTAACCGGAGCCAAAGTGCGAGAGGTCAGACTCACCCGGTTTCCTTTGTCCCCGGGTGGTCCATGTAAACCCTGCAATCAATCAGAGAAATGAAGACACATTAATGAGGAAACACAGGATGGCCATTCAGTCCTTCCTCCCTGGCTCATAAAGCTCTTCCCTGATGCCTAATTCATCAGAGACAGATTTAATTATCTCCATTTTACAGAAGGGGGACAAAGGGTCTCAAGGACTTTAACCTAGGGACAAATAATAAGTTATGGGCAAAGTCAAGAACATGGTTCTGGTTTCCTTGCTCTGCAGCCAACATCCTGCCTGTGGCTGCGTTTCTCTGATCACTCAAGCTGAGCAGTGGTGGGTGCAGAGGACACAGTCTGGGCAGAGAGCTCTCCTGGCAGAGGAGGTGTTCACATGGCTCTTGCTAGGAAAAATGACTGCCAAGCTCCTCAGACCCCCTTTGTGAGATGCAAGCTGCTCTCCATGTCTTCAGCTAGGGTAATGGGCACAGGCCAAGGCTGGCTGGGATTGCCAGCTCAGCCAGAGCCAATTCGCCTGGGCAGCCGAGCATGGAACCGACAAACAGACCTACAAGTGAGTGGGTAACAAAATTCTGGTTCTCTTAGCAATCATCTTTTCTAACAATGCAATGGGAGCATATGAGTGTGATGGGAAACCAGTCCCTTGGGAAAGCTGCTCTACCCATGAAGTGTCTCCTTCTTTCATCACGGTGACCTGGGTTAGCTTCTGCCCTCCCTATCCTACCCCTTGAGGGCAGGGGCCGTGACACATTTATCCCTGAGACGCCCACTGCTTTGAACACAGAGGCTCACAGTGGAAGGGGCTCATGATGTGTTTGCTACATCCCATCAAAAGGTCCACACAGCTGAGGACCTGGGCCCTCCATGTGTCCCAGGGTTTGCACTGAGCAGTGCCCAGCAGAGACATTCTAGCATGTGGCCCAGTTGGCTGTTGGCAGCTTCCTCTGTCATAGAAAGGGGAATTCTTGCTTGGCTCTAGATTTTTTGCTGCAGGATCTGGGTACTATTTTGACAGTGTTTCTGGTGGTGGACGGATGGGTGGAGAGCAACCTCCGATCCTATGACTTACAGGAAGCCCAGCTGCTCCCGTTGGTCCTGTCATCCCAGGGTCGCCTTTGCTGCCCTGAAACAGGAGAAAGAAGCCCATGAGACCTCCCTGACATGGTACCAGCCTTCCATCAATAGCTTTCTGTTTTAAACCTGGGACACCTCTCCAGAGCCCTCCAGGAAGCAAGGGCTGAGCAGAGGGTTGGGGTGACTGGGGTGGACTCTGTTCCGGGAGGGGGCTTGGAGGCCCCTCACCTTCCCTCCAGCACAGCCTGTTCCCCAAGGTCCTCCAGAAGGACCTGGCAGTGTCCTGGGGGGACTGGCTGGCCAGAGGCAGGAGAAGGGAGGAAAACAAGGAGGGGAGACAGGCATGAGCATGAAGTCAGGGAGAAGAGCAAGGGAGGAGAAAGAGATGGTTGGATGAAGGCTCTTGTTCCATCTAGGAGGAGTGGATGAGGGCTCAGACTGCTGGGGCTGATGCGGAGACCCTGGGGGTCACAGGTGTCGGGACTGAGGACCCAAGGCTGAGGAGGGTCACCCAGGCTCCCTGCTCACTGAGTACTCACCCTCTCGCCCTTTGGTCCCGCTGGGCCTGGAACTCCAATTGGTCCTGGAGTACCCTGGGGGAGTTGAAAGGAAGCAGAGGTGAAGGCCCTGGCACTGGGGGAGCCCTGGGAGCCCCGCCCGATGCCTGGAGAGGATCAAGGTCCAGAGGCCCAGTTTTCAGGGTTGGCGAGACCGGGCTCATTCAGGGCAGTCATTTGACTGGACCGTGTTCCTGTTTGGGTTTGGGGGCCTCAGGGATAGAGAGCCTCCCCCTGCCTCAGAGCCAGATTTGAGGAAGGAAACACTTTCACTTCACGACCAAGCTTGCCAAGGCTGAAAACGGTAGGAAAACGGTTGCTTAGTTTGCTCCCAGAAGCGCTTGAGAGGGAGTTGACACCATCCCAGGGGTGGGGGGCCAGGGGCTGGCACCCCTTTGCTGTCACAGCTCCACATGCAGCAGGAGGGTCTTCATGCCATAGAGACCGATGCAGATGCACACAAAGAGGCAGGCTTGGGAGAGTCATTCAGCCACCGCCCACCCCGCTGCCCTCATTTTGGGCCCCTGGCCTGGCTTTCAGCCTCTGGCCAGACCTGTTCCCACTCCCAGGCCCTATGGACAGGCTAGGTTGGAGAGTAAATTAGTATGCCTCAGATGTCTCCCGACACTTGCCTCGCAGGGAGGTGTGTCATAAGCACTTGCCACTCAGTGCTATGGGGGAGTTGGGGTAGCCAAAGCTATGGCAGCTGCGTTGCTTAGGGATGGAGCAGGGCTTGCTATTGTATAATTAAACATCTTTCCCAGGTTCCTAGTTTACAGCCCAACTAGATGGAGTCTGTATTTCAGAGCTTCCTATTGCTCTGCTTCAGGGTATGTATTTCCCGCTCAGACATGAGGATGTGGGGCTGGGCTATGGCCGGTCCTGGATTTCTAGGCTAGCTGTGAAAGGCACGGCAGGAGCCAATGGGGAAATGCCGATTTACTTTCCTCCCTCCCCAAAAGAGCAATACAATATTCTCGGCACTCCTTTTGCAGCTTTGAGGGAAGAAGGAAAGCTATGGGCATCCGTGACAAGGGCAAGTCAAAAAGAAAGAGGCCAGATCAGAGTAATGGTTCAGAGCAGGGCTCTGGAGTCACCAGCCAGCTCCAAGTCCTGCTTTGAAAGCTTATAAACTCTGAGATATTGGAGCAGTTTCTTGGCCTCTCTGAGGTCAGCTTTTTTTTTGTTTTGTTTTGTTTTTAGCTGAGCCATCCTGCCACTGTTGGCAGCTGTTGGTAGCTCAGCTCAGACCGGGAATTGAACCGGCGACCCTGTTACTCAGAGCTCACATTCTTGACCGAGCTCTTAACCAACTGAGCCACTCGGCTGGCCTGTCTGAGGTCCGTTTTACCACCTGTAAAATGGGGCTGATAACACGACTGTCTGCCTCTCGAGCTGCTACCAGGTTAAAATGGATGGATGAATGCATGTCATGTGTTTGGTGCCTAGGAAGTGCCCGATAAATGTTTGGATTGCCAGGGCAGGATTATTTTTCCCATAAAAATTTCCCTTTACGATTGTGATATTGATTTTATGAATAAAAAGAAAACCTCAGGTCCAAAGGGACAGGATATATGAATTTGTACTGCTTTCCTCTGTCCAACATTAATGGAATAAGCAGTTGAGAGGAAAGTCTTGGTTTTTCTGATTCCAGCCACAGGTCATCCTCCTAGCTCTGACTGGTCACCTGGGAAAGGTGTGCTAGGTGTGAGGAAGATGGAAAGGGAGGGACTGTGGTGGATGAGCAAAGCCATAATAATGCTTAGAAAATGGGAATGTTTTCCATATGTGAGAGTCTATAATTTTAACTCCAGAAACGTGTAGGGAGGAGGCCCGAGGAACGCCTGCGGCCATTGAGCTTTACATCTCCCTCTACCCTGAGTGCATGTCCTCCCCTCCGCAAGTGAACCTGGTAAGTTCTTGTCTTCCCCCAAATGTCCCTCCAGCCAGCTTATTAGAACATCATCTTCTGGGCAGACTATGCACCTGTAGCCTCAGAAGTGTCCTGCAAGGACACAGCTGGGACTTGCTGGCTGGAGGAGGCTGGGCACACATATGACCCTAGTTATAGCTCCCGGGCAGGGAGGGCCAGCCTCCTGGCCCTTGATGGCCAGTGATCTCAACACCATGGGAAGGGACAGGCTTCAGATGGGAGTGCCACTGCCCTGAAGACCTCCTGGGGTGCTCTGGGAGGAGGACTTGAAGGTGGAGAGGAGGGACATTTTTTCTGATGCTTAAGTTGTTTGTTACAAGAAGAAGGGCCAGGTGCTTTCTAGTCATGAGTAGATGATGGCTGTTTTCTGGAACTAGGAAGAACAGAGAAAAAGGGGATTCAAGTGTTCCTCAGTTTGCTCTGTATAAACAAACCCCTTGCTGGGTGGGGTGACTGTGGTGCAACAGGAAGCAAAAGGTTGGCTGTAACATGCCCACAGAACACTGAGCTGGGACTGGCCTGTGTGCTCCTAAATGCTATACCTGCCCTCACCTGTCCCCACCCCCAAACACACCAGACTGGTGGCTGCACAGGACTAGGAAGCTCCTATGGGCAGACAGGAGATGGACAGAGCTCACAGTATGAAGACAACACAGCATGACGGGCACACACAGACACTGTTGTGTTTAGTGGGGATCAGTCATAACCCGAACTCCCAGGGCTGGGCTTCCAGGCTGAACTCAGCATTCATTTAGAAACAGAGTCTGTGCTGCTGGAGTGAAGCTCCCACTCCACATTCAGCGGTCTGGAAATTCAGATTTGGGGCCCCAAATTTGGGTGCCTACAATAAGCAGGAGGATTCAGACGGAGGCCAGACATCTTTGGTCAAGAGGCCAGAATAAGCATTTCTGAACTGAGTGTAAATGGTATCTTTCTGGTGTCAGTGGTGGGATAAGGCATGACTCAGTGGGAAAACGAGGCCACAGTGGGACAGACGAGAGGAATCACAGGCCAGGGGTGGGGTGAGGGGGTAAAGGGTAATGGAGAAGTGACACTCACCGGTGGCCCAGGCCTGCCGTCCAAACCTGAAGCTCCCTGGACAAAGGGAACAGTTTGACCAAAAGAAGGGAAAGGGAGGAACGGGAGGGAGAAAAAGGGACCAGGGAGGGAAGAGGTGAGTGAAGCAGTGACTCTGGACAGACATAAATGCTGGTAATCAAACAAAACGGTAGAAGTAAGCTTGGGAGGACAGGTAATGGTATTCACATGGAAACCAACAAAAACATGGAGACACTGAATGCAGTGTGGCCGGCTGCTCAGCAGGCTGGATGGAGATCAGTGCACATGCTGTTCCAATTCTCTGCACTCCCTGTGCCTCTCTCTCCTTTTACCCCTCTCAGAAGTCCTTCTCCCAAAGGGTTGAAGTGTTCCAGGGAAACAAACACAAAGTGAATTCATGGAGAGATGTCTGGAACTCGAGCTAGTGAATTTTTGCCCTTTCCCAGGGGAGGGACAAGCCTATGTGGAGGGTGGGGCCCTGGTGAGGGTGATCTCCCCAGCCTATTTTGCATACTTGTTGAGACTAGGCCACATTGAGGGGGCCCTCAGAGGCTCAGCATTGTGTTTCAGCACCCAGCTTTGAAACCTGGGAAAATACTGGCCTACTTCTACTTCTGCCGGGTGGGAGGAGTCGGCCCTTAAATGATAATACAAATGATGCCTGACATTTCTCTGGACCTTCAAAGTTTGCAAAGCTCAAAACAAACTCAATCTATTCATATTATCCCCTTCAAGGGCTCTTTTATAGAAAAAGGCTTTGGGCGCAGCTGACTGGGACAGAGATCTAAGGCCCCATATCCCCTGAAGTAAACTGGCTGGCAGATGGGGTACTGTTGAGACCCACTCACTATGCAGCATCACCACAACATATGTGGTAGGAATGGGGGGTTCTTCCATAGTGTTGGACTATAAAGCTGCCCCTGTGATCTACCTAGGAGAACCAGGGAAGGATTATCTAATGATTCCAATGTGATGAGCCAGGGAGAAGGCAGAGGGACACTAGCCCAGTAAGGACTGAGTTCTTGAAAACTGCTTCCAACTGAGCCTCAGAAATGAGTCTAGGCCTCAGGATTTTATTTATTTATTTATTTTTTATTTTTAAAGATTTTTTTATTGGGGAATTGGGGGAGGGGAACAGACAAGTTGCTGTCCTTTTGTTCTTCAGTCTAGTTGTGGAGGATGTTGCTTCACTGGCCCATGTTGGTATCATCATTGTGCTCTTCCCGGATGAGGCAGATCAGTCGCCTGCCTCTGGATGGTCGCTCACTGCGGCTATTGGCAGCTTGCGCTGGCTGCCAGCTGCTCATACTGGCTGTTGGCCACTCACTGTAGCCTATGGCAGCCCACTGCAGCAGGGGCTGCAGCCTACACCATCGCCGGGGCTCGCACAGCCCAGCTCCAGGTGGAGCTGTTGTTAGCTGTAGAGGGCAGTGTCACTGGCCCTCATATGTGGGATCCGAACCGGGGCTGCTGGCATCCCAAAACTAACTCTTAACCAATGCGCCACTCGGCCGGCCCTAGGCCTCAGGATTTTAAAGGGGGAACAATGCCCCCAGGAAAGGAGGTCAGGGAGCTGCCTTCTCCTAGGGAAGGGGTATTGGGTAGTAGGATCCTAGCTCCTTGGTTTTAGAACCACATAATTCTGGGACAATCTTGACTCATAGCTTAGAGAGCTGTAGTTCTCAATCCCAGCTGCAACATGAGAATTTCCTGGGGGTGATGTAGAATAATATAGATGCCTGCGCCTCACCCTAGCCCAATTCAACCAACGTCTCCAGGGTAATGGCAAGTTAGACAAGCTCCAGTGACTCCAAAGTGCAGCCAGTGTTGAGAACCACTTGTGTAGGGCAAATAGGAAGAAACCAATAGGCTATGTCTGGAAAAACATAGGCCACTAGTGTACGGAATAACATATGGAGGTGAAGCCTAAAAACAGAACTTTAGCTAAATATACACAAACTTTGTTTATGCAGCATTAACACTGAGTTATCTTGAGAGATCAAGCAGAGGGCATGAACTGGAGGTTGTCAGGCCCTATGTGAGCCACGAACGTATTTTGTATGGTCAGCAGTATTGCAAGTAATTTTGATTTCATGTTAGAAAATAGGGAGATTTCGTATAAAAAGCCAAATGCCACGCTTCCTTTGAAAAATTAGAAGATCCAAAAATCCTGGACCCTCATTCTCCTGAGGCATCAGTCAGCTGAACTGAAAAGAGGCTGCTCTCCTTAAGAAGGTCACATGGTTTCTGGTGTGCCACAGGCCTCACCACTCCCTCCTGTCTCTCCGAAGTCCATGCTAATTGACATTTATGAATATCCTGGCTCTGTTGTTTCCTCAAGCTAGCAAAAATATTTCTCTGTATCCATCTCTCTATCAAAAGTAGAGAAATTAAAGATAGACTGGGTACTTTGTCTTCCCTCTGGCATTTTCTTTGTTGATATTCCGTGTTTGGTCTCTGCACCATTTACATGTCAATCCCTTACTGAGATCTCCATGTTTACTAGGGCTGTGGGGGCCATGAAGGTGGAAAAGGAGAGATTCGTGGTTGAGTGGGGGCAGGAAGGCTCTTTAATAGTAAGGAGTACTCAATCGTTCCAGACACAGCTTGAGACATGGGAAAATGTCTGCTAAAGTCATCAGTTGTCTGTAGTCTGTCAAGCGAATCAGCTCCTTAAACGTTCCTGCATTTGATGCACTAATGAGGGTGTAGTCATACCTTTTGCTCTTGCTTTTGGGTTGCTGTGATTACATTAACCAGACCTTCAAACTCTGCCAAGCTGGGGTTATTGGGCTTCCATTGTTCCCCTACTCTTTATGGCTTCCTGGGGTGGGGATTGGCCTGGTGCCTGGGACAGAGGAAGCCCCAGGGGCTGGAAAGAGCCCCCTGTGAGGCTATGGCCTCAGTGGAGGAGCAGCCTCTGGCCCAGCCTGGCCACTAACTTCACATGTGACCTCAAGTGACTCACTTTCTTCTCTGGGCTCATCAGTAAAATGATTAGATGGATCACTGAGATCCCTTCCAGCTCTTGAAAAACAAACCAAAAGGAATGCCAAGCTCACTCCTTTGTGACAGGGAGGATGGAGCCCGGGGTAGTGGGATGCGCTCCCCTGGACAAGGTGACCAGGTCATCAGCCCACTGAAACTTGGGGCAAAAAGATTTGCCCAGCTCAGGCCCCACACCTGGAAAGGTCTTTTGAGCACCCCCCTGCCCTGACCTGGGGTCTCTAACCCTGGGCAGGCCGAGACCAGAGATCTTAGGGAACCGAGATCTACAGGGCCTTAGCCAGTGGGCACCAGGGAATCTGACTTTACAAGTTTTTCTGCTGTGGCCAGTGCTTCAGAGCAGAGAGCAAGGGTGCTCCCAAGCAAGCATGGCCACCTTAAGGGTGGTGGGCCCTGTCTTATTCAGCTTTTCATTTGTCCCATACCTAGGCCAGGGCCTGGCCCAGAGGAGGCCACAGTAAGACAATTAGAGCCTCTGGTCCTGCCCAGGTGAAAAAGTAAAACCACGCAGAGCTCCGGAATGCTCAAAACTTTAGAACCTCAAGTCTTCCAGCAGCCTTCCCCCGGGGTCCTGCCCAGCACCTTGTCAAGACCACCCAACTGGGCTCCTTACCATAGTCTTGCTGGGTTCAAGATACTTACGGGTAATCCCAGGGGACCTCGGTCTCCTTTTTCTCCTTGGACACCCTTCTCTCCTTTCGCTCCATCTAGTCCTGCTTCCCCCTAAAGGAAGGGATATGGGAGAGATCACAGAAAGGCATGTCTCAGACAACTCATTCTTGCATTCAGATGGGAGTGGGCTGGGGGTGGGGAGTAGAAGAGGGAGGAGGTAGAGGTGGTTGGCCGATGGGTAGCAGGTTGGGGACTCTAAGAATCCCAAAATTCTTAGCCTGGCTCCACCTCAGCTGGAGTCCCCTGTATCCCTGTAGTAAGTCTGAGTTCCCCAAAGGGAAAAGAGATGGTGGAATGGAGACAAACCCACAGGGCAGTTCCAGGTTAGGTTTTGGCATAGGTGACTCTTTGCATGGCAGGAAAATGACCCTGCAGAGACTGGCCGGCAGATGCCTGAAATGCCACCACTGGAGCTCCAAGCTCCTAAACTAATGGGAGAAGAAACTGCCCAATAGTCCCTTGAAGATTATTAGAGCAGGAGGCAAGGGCCATTGTGATGCCAGCAGCCTCTAGCCCCTCTTATCTATCTGAAATGCTTTCAGGAGGAGATTGGGAGAGCTCCAGTCCAGAGTCCAGTGGGCTTGGTTCCCAAGAGGGTTCTCCTGCCATGCGCTCTGTGTCCCACCTATACTTCAGGGGCACTGAGGGTCTGGGGCAGTTACATGGGAAAAGGATTCCATCATTTGCTAAGACTTGAACCTGACACTCGCCCTATAGTGTCAATTGATGGATGGGAAAATTCTAAATTCAAAGCATGCCCAGTGTCAGTTATGGATGTTAAAGGGACCATAAGACTTCATTCTGTACTGATATACCCCACTGGCCAGAGTGTCACATGGACACTCTTATTGGGTGTCACATGGACACCCAATTAGGGAAGGGGTCAGCTGGGCCATCCATCTCGGAAGCACTTTTTCTGTTTTCTGCCCTCACAGATGCATTCCCTTTCTTCCATCCCCTCACCCAGTACCTGTCACGTGACCCCTTCTTACCTTTGGTCCAGGAATGCCTTGGAGCCCCTGCATGAGAATCAAAACAGGGTGCCTCAGAAATGCATTTCTGGTTAAGTCAAAAAAGTCCTTGTCCACAAGTTGAACCACAAAAGAGTAAGGGCTTGGAACACAGAGCCCGGCCCAGGGTCCTTGTCCAGGGGTAGTAGAGGGAATGCTAAGAGGGATCATACTTGGGGTTCCCTGGAGTGAGGTCTGAATGAGACTCCCCCAGTCAGGGACTGACAGAGAATCTTTCTGCTGCCCCATGGCTGACCTAGAGTCTCATGAAAGGAATTCTCAAAGGGAACAGAGCAAAAGTTGACCAAATTAATATGTATATGCAAAGTGCTTACAGTAGTCTCAGCACTCAGTAAGTTACAATAAGTGTTGGCTACTATCATTATTACTACTACTACTTCTACCAATAACAATGGGTGACACTGTGCCAGGGGGATCATGAACCCTGCAGAGGCAAGGACCAGCATCTGTTGGTTTAAGATGCTTGGTGTTTAAGATGCACAAGGGTCCCTTTAAAGCCCTTGTCTTCTCACTGGTAACCATGGAAAGGCCCATCCAGTGGGGCTTGTTTTTAATGGGTCACTTTCTATTTTAATCCTGGCCTTCTTGCCGGCTGGTTAGCATGAAAAAGGAAGCAGGGGAGCAGATGTCTGATGGCAAAGGGCAGAGCTTAGAGACGGAGCAACTCTTGCAGGGCAGTGTGATCAGACCCCAGGGCTGCCATGCCCGTCAACTGTTGCCAGGAACCGGGCAATGCCCAGGCTCCTTGGCATCACAGAAGTGGTACCTGTTTAACTTGGGAGGGAAAAGGGAGTAGTAGGGAGGGGTTTGTGGATGAGAAAACCCCACCCTGGGAGGAGGAGGTGACAGTGACTTAATGCTGAGGTTGAGCCAGTGACTACCATGGGGAGGGGACATTAAAGACCCGGCCACAATGACCTAAACACTGACAAGCCCTCCAAACTTACCGGAGGTCCAGGGGGCCCCTCTGGTCCTGGTAGCCCAGGAACCTAGAAGCCAAAGGGAGACAGTTAGCCCATCCCTGGTTCTCTCTAAGTGGTCCTGCCTTCTGACATGGCCCAGGGCTGGCTGGGGCCTGCAAAGCCAGCAGACAGAACTGCCCAGCACAGTCTCCCAAAAGAAGGCTTAGGACATGTGACAAACTCATAGCAACTCATTAGTTTTTACAAAGATGAGAAACAAAGCTGTTGCCAGGAAATGTCCTTGAAACATCTATTCTCCCAGATTTTTGTTTTTTAACCAGAAAATCTGGCAGCTCTGGGTTCTAGTTCATGCATGGCTAGTTCATGTGGGTGCCTGGAGCTGAAAGAGAGCTTTCCCCTGCAGGTGAGGCATGGGAGCTCCAGCTTACCCCAGGCCCAACCACTCCCTACTGTCTTTAACCTGGACCTTTGTGCTCATTTGAATTTGAGACCTCTGGCTCTAAGGAGCAGGGGTTGGTTATCTGCAATGTGGGGAGGCTGATATATTGCTGAAGAATATTCCTCAAGTCCCCCTAGGTTTGTAGCAGAGGCTGCTACAAACTTCTCTTGAGGGCAGGTTGAAGTAGAAGAGGCCTGAACTGGAGAGGGAGGATGGGGAACCCACGCCAGTCTTCCTTTCTGTGGAGGACGGTGTTCATTACAGGTTCTGTCTCTGATAAAGACGGAAACCCATTTGTCTACAGTCAGCCACCCAAGAGCCAGGAAGGAGGCCTAGCCTGCCTGCTTCTCTCTGAGCTGGTCACCCCACTTCAGTGTCAGGGCTTTTTCCACCTTCCCAGGGATAGAATCCCCTGGAGTGTGGCTAGGGCAGGGACACTCTGCCAGGTCACCATACAGGGAGCCTCTGCACGGGGCAGATGGGGACCGCTAACGTCCCTTGGACCTGTGGACATTTTAGCTCCAAAATACAATCTCTTTGCAGGGAACTCAATCTTTGGAAACTCTAAAGAAAAAAAAACATTACTGCTAATTCATGTATGCTGCTTGTGGTAGTGGTTATATAAAGCTATGCATGTATTAAAAATCACAGACGTGTACACACTCCCCCCAAAATCGAATTCACTATATAATAATTTTAAAAATTTAAAGTGATACAGACCATTAAAATAGGTTATAAATTAAAAAGAACTGGAAGACGGAAAAGGAATAAATATCTTAGTACTGCTAATATTTTGCTTTATTTCCTTCCACCCTTTTTTTGAGGCATAAAATGTATCTGAATATATGTGCATACTTATATTACATATCATATTACATTATATATTGTGTATTAGATATTATATTATGTATTATGTATTAGATATTATATATAATTATATATATATATATGTATAATTTGATGCTCTGCTCTTTTTCAATTAATGCAAAGCCCATTCCCCATTTTCTGTATGTTGCCCACAAGCCTCCTTTTAATGTCAATGTGGTATTCATTGAGTAGAAGGAAAACGAGTGACTACCCAGCCAGGGCTTGCAGCGGTGCTTGGCACAAGGAACGCTCTCCAACATGGGGACTATTATTACCATCAGTATTATTACCATAAGTTATTTAATCATTTCCTTCTTGTTAGACATGTAGGCTGTTTCCAATTTTTACTTTAAATACATCTGGAAGGAACATTTTTGGGTCTGATGCTTTTCCTGAATTTGGGAGCATTTCTTTAGGAGGCTATCCATCTCCAAATAAGTAACATACATGTTCTATAATCAAATCTGTTTCACTAAATGCAGACAGGGTTCCGTGATGCTGAAGATGACAGGAGCCAGGGGACTTCTCTGGAGCCTGAGGCTTGGTGGTCTCTCTGTTGAAAGGCTCTGTGGTGGTGTCTGGGTGGCCCGGGCTCTCCTACTAAACCATCTCTCCTTCCTGTATCCTTGACTTCCGTTGCTTTCCTGGCTCTGTCCCCTGAACCTACAAATATACCCAATTCTCTCCCATCTTGTGAGTACCTGGCCTCAATCCTGACTGCCTCTCACTCCACTGTCCTCTCCTCTTTCCGTCACAACACTTCTCAAAAGAATAAGTCCTCTCTCTGAAAAGCCTACCACCACAGCTTCTAGGCAAACTCCTACAATGTCTTCAAGACCCTGCTCAAATAACCCATCTTCTGGGGTGTGCACCTGACTCGCTGAGCTGCTACCATTCCAGTGCCTGCTACCGGGGACTGTTTGCTATACAGGGACAGTTCTGTTTATTTTCCTGTCTCCAGGCTCTAGCATTGGACATGAAACATGGCGGGTGCTCAGTGAACGCTGTTGAGGGACTTGACTAATGGGGAAACTGTGGAGCAGACCGGGGGCTCCATGGCCAACTACTGTGGTGCTTAGTGAACAGTTGGCGTATTGCCCCATCCCTGAGTCAGGCAGCTGCGAGTTTCATTCTAGAGCATAGAAATGTTGTGCACACTGGCAAGACCACTGTATGCCGAGGTCCCTGTTAAATACCCCCTGCTTTCACCCTCCTCCCACTCCCCGACACAAAAGGCAGAGCAGGTGCCACTTACCTCCACTCCTGTGTCACCTTTCTCCCCGGGTTCTCCTTTCTCTCCCTGTGGGCACAAAACACCATGGAGTGGATGCCAGAACTTCGGGGAGGCTGGGACAGACACACTCTTAATTCTTTGACAATTCTTTAACCAGAACTAGACTAGGCCTAGATGTCGGCAAGGAACACCTCGGAGGCTGTAGAGGTGGTCAGCCTGAAGGACGAAGAAGGGGCAGGCAGCCTGTGCTCACTGCCTCTGAGTTTCCAGCATGTGGAGGAGAGGCTGATATTTTGTGTGGGTCCTGAGGGGCACAGGCTCCAGAGTGGACCTGTGACTTGTTTTGAACCAAGAGAATATGGCATGGAGCAAAGGTGATGGCATGTCACTAGGAGATTGTTATAAGCTTATGGTACAAATTATCACATACATATGATATGCAAATGATAACATATGACATGTTAAGCTTATGTTACAAATATGTTACACACAGAGCTCTGTCTTGCTAGCATAGCTGGAGATTCCTGCTGGCCTTGGCCTTGAAGAAACAAGCTGCTAGTAGGTGAATTGTCCACTGTGGGGAAGGCCATGTGGCAGGGAACTGTAGGCAGCCTCTAGGAGCTGAGGGACTCAGCCCTACCCCAACAGCAGCGAGCTTGGAAGAGGACCCCAGTTCTAGATGAGAATGCAGCTGGCTGACACCCTGACTGCAACTTTGTGAGGCCCTGGACAGAGGACCTAGCTGAGACATGCCTGGACTCCTGACCCACAGAAACTGTGACATGACAAATGCATGTTGTTTTAAGTTGCTAAATTTGTGGTGATTTCTCAAGTAGCTACAGAAAATGAATACGGCTCCAGAGGCAGAGCAAGGTCCCATGGAGAGAAGTTGATGAGGGAGCTTGCATACCACATCTGGGAGCACTCCTTCCAGCTTGAAGATGCCCCACAAAACAGGGGACGTGTCGGGAGGCAGTGAGCTGTCTCCTGCCCTGACTGAGTGAGGCAGCCACTGTTGGTGGCTGCCAAGGGACTCCTGCACTGGGTCAGAGGTGGGACTAGATGACCTTGGAGGTTCTCCCCATTCCACTTGTAAGAGGAGAAATCTGAGTCCAAGATTCTAGCACTTTTGAATGATGTTGGTGCCTGAAAATAGAGACCTCCAATTTGAAGGCTGAGGGAATTGGAACCCCCTCAGAAAGTAGCTGCTCATCAAGAGGACCCCCGCTCAGGCCTGGCAGGCAGTCTGGGGTTAGTGCAGTCTCACTGCAGTGCCAGGCACCCGCCAGGTTGCTGACTGCAGTGAGGGGCCCTCCTGCTTATGTGCCCTCGCCTGCAGCTGCCTGCTGACAACCTGGATACCCAGACCTCTCGCCTTACTGTAAATCCCGGGAGCCCTATAGGGCCAGGCAATCCTGTCGCTCCGGGTCTCCCTTGGCCACCTGGTTCTCCTTTCTCCCCAGTTGGGCCATCTAGACCCTAAGGACCGACAAAGATCTCTGTTAGTCAAGCACAAGGTTGTGACACTGAGTGTCGGTGACCAAATGTGGCATGCACGCATGGCTCCCTTCCTCCAAGGGCAGGTGTCTAGGATGGTGACCACTTCACAGAAAGAAACCACCGAGGTCCAGAGAAGGCTCCCAAGTCAAGGCAGTGGCCTAGCTGGAGTGGGCTAAGACCTCGTTTTTTGTACGAGCAACCTCTCCTGGGTAGAGAGCTTCTGCATGCTTTCCCAAGAGGCAGCTTTAGACCTATGACTTCATCTCTTTCCCAACAACCCAGCAAGGTATCCAGGAAAGACATCAGTATGCCCACTTTAGAGATGAGGGAACTGAAACTCTGCCAGGTTCAGGGACTTTCCTGAGGACACAGACAGGAGATGACAGAACAGGACCCAGGTCTCTTGAGCTGGGAAATTGGCCTTCATAAAGCAAATGGCTTAAAGGGAAATCAGGTGACTCCCTTGCCCCCAACTCCTGGCCCCAGGTTTGCAGCCCAGGGTGCAGCTGGCATGGGGCAGGGCCAGCATCATGCCAGGGGTGGTACATGCAGAAGGGCAAAGCTGGGTCCAGCCAGCCTTGGCACTCACCGGTGGGCCTGCCTGCCCCGTCTCCCCTTTCTCCCCCTTCTCTCCCAGGTTCCCTGGGTGTCCATCTTCTCCCTTTATTCCTGCAGGCCCAGGCTTTCCTGGGGGGCCTTGGGGACCAGGAGGCCCCATGTCTCCTGGTTTGCCTCGAGGTCCCTTTAGAAAATATCAACAACACTTATTAGATACACTAATGGAGAAAACAGGGAGAGAACTTGAAAGAATGGGTGGCCTAAAGGACTTTTTGGGGTTGAGTTGGACCAGGGAGAGAGCCTGTGGAACTCCCTGTGGGAATCCGAGGGGCCCTCAGCCACCAGCCCCAGCCCATCCCAGTGTGGGTCTGCTGGTTCCTCTGAGGCCAGCAGTGTGGGGCTCAGCAGGGCTTCTGCAGGGTGCCCCCCCAAAGGCGCACCCCTGGGCTTCTTCTAGAGCCTCTCCCCCCTCACCCATCAGGGCAAGGACCATCTTCAGAGGTTTGTCTGGGGATGTCCATTCTTACCTTTTCCCCGTCATGTCCTGGAGGGCCTGGAAGTCCAATCTCCCCCTGTAACCAGAACAACTAGAGGTCATTCTCAGGACAGAGGAGAATGATAGCTGTCAGTTACTCAGTACTTCCTCCATGCCAGGAGTCCTCAGGAGGAATGTATTATCTCCGCTTTATGGATAAGGACCCTGAGCTGTGTGCCCAAGGCCTGCGGTTAGTGAAGAGTGGAGCCAGGATCTGAGCTCCAGCAATATGGCTCCACAGTCCAAGTTTTAGCTCCCACTTTGCACGGCTGCTGCCACTGAGGGCGGCCCTGGACACTGGCTCCATGGCGCCAGGGGTGGAACCCCCACCTAGCCCAGCTCTCCTGTCCTGACTGCCCCACCGAGAGCCCCTGTCATCTTCAGACCCACCCAAGCCCCTTCTTTAGGTCAGGAGGGGATAAAGGAGGTGTGGACACTGTCTTTGAGGCCAGGTAACAACCAGCTGCACCACCAAGGCAAAATGATGTAGGTGCTATGAGGAATACAGAGGAAAGGGCAGTGAATTCTGCTTGATAGCAGGGGAAGCTTCAAGAAGGAGGTGGCCTTTGAGTTGGGCTTGAAATCTGAGGACTTTGAAACGGAGGGAAGAGGGGAAGAGGCTTCAGGCAGCAGGCTTCATGAGCAGAGGGCAGAGGGGTAAAAATGCACAGCCTTCTAAGAAATACCAGCGCTTGGGGGCAGACTATAAAAGGGAACCAAAGCAGGGGGTAGGGAGGGGTGAGATTGGGGAGGGGGTTCAAGTGCTATGTTCCGATGGTGGGTTGGGGTCTCCGTTGTGGGTCTGGCTGGGGCAGGGCTGGCCGGGCAGACTTTACCACATCAGAGGGGCCTGTGAGTTACAGGAGCCCAAGACAGGCAGCAAGGGAAGAATGGCAGAGCTGAGGGTGGGAGGAGTGACGGGGGTTGTGATGTGGGAGGGCAGGGCCCATGGAGCCTTGGTGCATTGGGAGGAATCAGGCCAGAGAGAGGAGGTGGCTCTGGGAAGATGAGGGGGTCACAGGATGAGGGGTGGCCCTGGGGTCCCACACTCCGAGACACACACAGTGCCTCTGCAGGGTCTGCATACCCCTGTCAAGACAAGTGTTACCTTCTGGCCTGGGATCCCTGGAGCTCCAGGTGGACCGATTTGCCCAGGAAGACCAGGGGGTCCCTAGGAAAGAAAAGAAAGACTCAAGGAAGAACTTTCTGACAGAGGAGGGGTGGCCTGTCACCAGAGGGGTGTATATAGAAACTGGTTTATAGAGATTGGTCATTTCAAACATTTCATCGGTGGCGGGAACTGTTTTGCAAAGGAACTAGCATGGGGACTCCACAATGTAAAGCAGATAAGCAGTGAGTGGGTTTGGGTTAAAGTCGGTGGTGGGGATCCTAGAGTCGTGCCCACTAGCCTCTCCCTCCCCCTTCCTCTCAGGCACCGCTGGGGGCTCCTAGGTTCCAAGAAGACCAATGTGACCTTCCCTGATGGTGACTTAAAAATGTCTCCAGGAAACAACCCAAATATACATCAATAGGTGAGGTCTAGTACATCCATATGATGGCATGCTGCTCAGCAATGAAACTAGAGCCAAGGACTGGCACTTGCCTTGCCATGGATGAAACCCAGACACCCTATGCTGAGCAAAAAAAAAGCCAGACACAGAGGAGTACATACTGTGTCATTGTATTCACAGGAAACTCTAGAAAAGACACACATAATCTACGGTGACAGAAAGCAGATCAGTGGTGGCTCGGGGCTGGGGGGTAGGTGTGGGATTGACTTCTCAGGACCACGCAGTAACTTTCTGGAGTGATTGGGGGGTGGGGTGGATACATGGGTATATACATTTGTCAAAACTCAGCAAACTCTACACCTAAAAGGGATACATTTTATTGTATGTACATTATACCTCAAGGCTGATTTTAAAAGAAAAAAAAGGGGGGGGGGGTTGGTTTCCAGGAGAGTTTTGCTTCCAAAAGCTATTTTAAATAATATATTTTAATGTTTCCAAATGAGGCTGATTATTCCAGAATCATGTGGTTAACACCAGTTTCTGGGTTTGGGGCATCATATGATTGGTGCTTGATTCTGGGACTGTGTCATCCCTAAGTGTGTTCTGTGGCACATCGACCACTAAAAATATTAAGTGAAATGAAGTGCCTGTGGTT
Organism: Aselliscus stoliczkanus; assembly: GCA_033961575.1. Lineage (NCBI taxonomy): Eukaryota > Metazoa > Chordata > Mammalia > Chiroptera > Hipposideridae > Aselliscus > Aselliscus stoliczkanus. Next base: position 136,823,598 of record CM066729.1, read on the forward strand.
TGAGAACTTTGTGATCTCCCCTTTCTCCTCCACCTGGAAGTTCAGCCTGGTGGTGGCGTTTTAAACTGCACATATTCACGGAAGGCTGTCTCTGGTAGGCACACCCACAAAAGGCAGGCTTGGCATTCACCGGTTTCCTGGTGCAGGTAATGAAATTGATTTCTAGGAATGGGGGAAATGTGGAGGGTCGCTACTGATTTCTTAGGATTATGCATCTTATCAGCTACAGGTTGATAAAAATGAGAAACGAAAACATCCTCCTCTACACCTCTATTTCCTAGACACAACTGTAAGGACAACCAGCTTTTATACTGGGACAAGAGTGTTCAGCTAAATCGGCGAAGGGCTGCTTCTGCTGACAGCTCCTGAGACCCTCTGCGCCGGCTAAGATTACCCTCTGCCCCAGCACTGCAGTGTCAACCCTAACCCAGAAAGCCCAGAGTCTGCCTTTTGGAGGCAAGATTTCAGTCCTCACTTCTGGGCTGCCCCCACCCTCGCCGCCCCCATCTGGTGCCCAGGGAAAATGAAGGAGGAGGAAAACTTACGATCAAGGCCAGCGTCCGGATCTCCTGAAAAACCAACACCATGCAATCAGGTAAAGAGCAAGTCCAGAGCCATCTACCTGGTCCCCTTGGCCCAGTCACGGAAAGCGGGAGCTGGGCCCCTCAGGGAGCACATTGGAGGCAGACCCTCTTGGACAGGCTCCATGGCTGCCAGCCCCATGCCACCCTCACCTCTCCTAGAGGTTTGTAATCCCTCAGCGGAGAACACCCCACCTCTCAGGGAATGGTGCTCTGAGGCTTTCCTGCAACGGACTCAGAGAAGCTTTCTTTCACTTTGCCAGAGGGAGGAAACATCTCCTGTTATTCCTAGCGGCTGACTGGGACCCTCCCTCTTCTTCCAGAACCTAGATTTCAAGCCTCTGATGTACCACCCTTTAAACAAACAGACGCAGCATAGCAAAACATGGAATCATTCAAAAAAGAATTAGACGGACAATTCTTGGCATTAAAAAGGAATTGTACACCTTGTAAATGGATTCACACAGTTAGAAAGTTTCCTTTAAGGGAGTGGTTCTCAACCTGGGGCAATTTTGTCCCCCCAGGGGCATTTGGCAATCTCTGGAGACACATGTTGGTTGTCATAACTAGGGTGGGGTGTTTTTGGCATCTGGTGGGTGGAGACAAGGTATGCTGCTGAACATCCTACAACACACAGCACAGCCTTCCCCCACAACAAAGGTTATCCATCCGCGAATGTCAGTAGTGCTGAGAAACCCTGCTTTAAAGGGTAGGATCATAACTTGAAATATGATAAAATTGACACTAAAGGAAGATTTGTTCCAGGAATACAGATGCTGCCATGTGAAAGGGGAGTATGTGTACTGAAGAAATGGGGCCCCAGGATCCCGGATGGGCCAACACCCCACAGAGTGCTAGGGTGCTCCAGTGATGGCTCTCAGTTACCCAGAGCCAGGATAATGGGCCAGATGGACCCAGATGGAGAGCCAGGCCACCTAGATGCCACATGAAGGGCACCATTTGCCTGGAGGCTGCACAGTGGGAGGCCAAAGGAGAGAAAAACCAGGGGGTGACTCTCCTGGAAGTCCTGCCCAATGGCCTGGCCTCAGGGACATTAATCCAGGTGTCACAGTGCTCCCTTCTCAGGGCCTTGGTGCAGAGCCTGGAGCCCCACAAGCACCTCCAGATCTCTAGTCTTTGGGCTGGCCCCCACTCACCTGGAGAGCCTCGTTGATGTTTGCATTGTAATCCACCATCTCTCCTTTCCCTGGTTCTCCCTTGGAGCCCTACAAGACAAATGCCATCTCAACCCAGGGCCTGGGCCAGCAAGGACCTGACCACAACTGCTGACTGCCATCTCTCAAACAGGACCATAGCCAGCACTGGCTGCACCTGGCTCCACACAGGTGGGCCCAGAGCAGCAAGAGACAGAGCCTTTCAGGGGATTCCAAATGCTCTCAGAGGATGCCCCAGAGTTCAATTCCATGTGAGAATGCTGGACTAGCCCGACCTGGAGAAGACTGAGTCCAACATGGCTGCAATGCCAGACCTCCCATCAGGGGCCAGCATGCTCATCTCCTCTCTCCCCCTCAAGACCCCAAGGAGAAGCCACTTCACTCTGTGACCCCAAGAAAGTGAGATGTTGTGCTGTGACTCTGGGTGAGAGACACACGTACCTTGGGGCCAGCTGGTCCCTGTTCTCCGGCCACTCCAGACTCCCCCTGTTGCATGCAAAAATTGGAGTGAAATGGGATAAAGCTGGGTACAAGAGAACCTGCTGCCCTCAGATGGGCCGTGCATTAGGAGCCATGGAGGGCCAGGTGGCTCATCCTGGCTCAGGCCATGAGGACGCAGAGGTCCTGTACACTAACGCGCAGGCTCCACGCTCTCAGGGGCATCTGCCCCGTGTCTGCTCTGTCTCCGAGCTCCCTCCAGCTTTGCACTTACAGATAGTCTCTGTCCTGAGTTAGATGTTAGTGACTCCACCTGTGTCTGTCTGGCCACCTCTCCCCAGCCACCTCTTTGGGAACAGAGACTCCTCTTGATTTCCATTCTGTTCAGGTAGCAAGGAGCCAGGAAATGTTCACCAACTGCCTGGGTGAATATTTTCCATGAAGAGCCCATGTGGTTCTTTTAGGGGCCCCTCTGCTTGTGAAACACCCAAACTACAGGATGAAACACGGGAGGAGTGGAGATGGAAGGTAATAGGAATACGCAGCCTCCCTGAGCAGGTGAAGTGAGGGGACTAGTTCTTCTTGGAAACAGGACAGAATGATGAGGAATAAATGGAACAGAGGTATAAACTGTGAAAACAAACCACAGCTCCAGTTCTGGGATGATATTAACAGTGAAGATAATTTCAAACAATAAGGTAGAAAATAAAAATTAAGGAAAGGGCCGGCCGAGTGTTTCAGTTGGTTAAGAGTTGGCTTAGAACGCGTGCTCTGAGCAACAGAGACACTGGTTCGATTCCCACATGGGCCAGTGAATGCAGCGCCCTAGCTGAGCTGCCAACAGGTGGCGGAATGGCTCAGTTGGTGTAACAACAAGATTGCCTGTTCAATGGTGGGCTACGCCCACCCGCAACTAAGACTGAACTTGGCACCTTGAGCTGAGATGCTGCCCGGATGGCTCAGTGGATAGGGCGTGTGCTCTTAACAACAAGGCTGTTGGTTCAACTCCTGCATGGTATGGTGGCTATACCCACCCACAACTAAGATTGAACACAACACCTTGAGCTTAGAGGCCAAGAGCTGCCAACGGACAGCCAGATGGCGACTGGCACCCTCCACAACGAAGATTGAAGAACAACTTGGCTGGTCCCCTTACCCCATTCCCCAATGCTGTTCCCCTCCCCCAATTTCCCAATAAAATCTTTAAAAAAAAAGAAATTTAAGGAAAAACAAACCCTTTAATATCACTGAACTCCCAATGACCCTGTAGTTGGTCAGCTCATGGAGCATCTAGCCACTGCCACCTGCAGGTCACCTGCCCCTCTCCCTCCTCACCCCCCAGCATGTCAGTCATTGTGCACCTGTGAGGCACGCAACAGCACCCACCTGACCCTTCCACAGGGAGCAGCTGGAGAGAAGTAGAAGGCTCCCTTTATGGGTGGCTTGGAAGCTAACAGAGCAGGGACTCTGGGTCACCCCCCTCCCCCGCCCCTCTGCCCAAGCGTCCTGTCCCTGGGCCAGCCTTTGTATGACCTGCTGTCTCAGTGGTGAGACAGCAGGCAGGAATCATGGCCCGGCAGCCTTGTGCCCTGGGGGGTCCAGCCGCAGGGATGGCCAAGACTGCTTATCTATGAACTGGGGCTTAAATTCCCAAGCTGACCCTTATCCTGCTGCTTTCAAGTCTAGGGGTCTCTGTACCTTGTCTCCCTGCCGTCCTGGGGGCCCAACCTGGCCATCGACACCAGCTTCTCCCTGGGAAAGGAGAGAGATGGGATGAGGGCACGCAGGGCAGCTTGGACAGCTAGCTGCTCAAGGGAGCAAAAGATGGTCCTGCTATTGATGTCCTGGGTATTAAGTGTCTTTGGGTCTCAGTCTCTTTCCCTGCTGGCTTCTACTAACTCGTCCCATTCTGACTCCTACCCAGGAGTCCAGCCTGGGTCTCACCTCCTCCAGGCAGCCCTCCTACGTACTCTCTTCCTCCTCGGAGTTCTGAACCACTTGCTGGTGTGCACCCCCCCACCCCGCCCTGCCCGCCGCGCCACCCCAGCCAGTCCCTCTTTAGTTCTCAATAACACACATGTGCCCAGTTCTGTCTTGGCCCCCAACTGGGGACTGCCAGCAGCCTCTGGTGGGTCATTTTGGAGCCTAGAGCACTTGCAAAGGCACACTTCATCCTGCCTGGGAGACAGCGGGCAAAGTGAAGGCCCTGCGCCTGTGTGTGTGTGTGTGTGTGTGTGTGTGTGTGTGTGTGTGTGGTCCACAAAGCCTAGGACAGCAGGGGCAGGGGAGATAGGAGGAGGCCCATCTCAAAGAAGTCACTTAGTAAACGTTGGTCTGGACCTGGAAAATGGACATGATTTTGGGAACAGTTTTCTAGCTTTCCTTTCTTATTGTTTCAGAGGAATTCACAGGAATTATTCACAGGAATAACAGTGACCAGGATTCTACAACCCCACCTCAAGACCCAAAATGTGCCAGGTGTCCATGCCCCGTGGGGTCAGCAGGACAAACTCCAACATGGGGTGTCCAGGAGCCCAAGTGACAGGGCTGTCGTTGGTAAATCTGGGGCTCATGCCAGGGGGTCTCTGTTTCTGCCACAGTCAGATGAGCACAGGGCATGGGACATGGTGGGGGGGAATCCTGAGACCCCTCCTGCCACTTCATCTTGCCTGTTTGTGGGGTTCCTTTGGCTCCCTACACTATATTCCTGCAAACTGTGGGTTGGTTTGTCCTGTTAGATTGTGGGCCAGCCCAGGGCAGGCTCCCTGCAGCCTCAGGGAGCCCACCCATAGCAGGGCCCACCCATAGCAGACCCTTGATAAACGTCAGTGGAATGAATGTGTATTGCTGCCAATCATGTAATTAATCTTTTCCTTATAAGCTGAGAACGAGCCCCTCTTGTTTCCCTGTGCATTAAAATAAACCAAGCAATGCAGGAGGCATCTGCTTTGGGAAACCCAAATCTTATCCCTGCAGTTTCTACCCAGAGCAAGGAAAGCATGGGCAATCCCATTTGCAGCTGTCCTCACTGCTGCCACCCCCTTCTCCCTGCAGTGTGCCAGCACCAGGCTGACCTTCGACCTATTCAGAGCCTGGGTGAGGGCCCTTTCTGGCGGCTGTCCTGAGGCCCTGCAGCCATTGGTCCCTGACTCAGTTACATCATAGCCATTTGAATCAATGGGGCCATCCAGCTGCCCTGGGGGGGACATCTTTCCTGGATGGTCAGTCACTGCTTAGAAGCAGGAGCTCAGACCAAATGACCTTTCCAGAATCCAGTGGAAAAACTACACATCTGGAGCAGACAAGAGAAGGCAAGTTGCCCAGGACACAGAGTCCCTCAGAATGGGCCGAGGATCAAGGCCACAGGCAAACATTTCCCTTGAACACTGGTCCCAGGGGATGACTCACCTTTTGCCCTGGGGGCCCAGGGAGCCCTGGTGGGCCGGGCTCCCCTCTGTTTCCTCCAATAGAGTTGCCAGCATCACCTTTCTCCCCCTGGGGGTGGAAAGTAGAGTTACCATCACGGGGTTCACCTGGCTCTGGAGGGAGGTAGTTGATCCATCTTTCTCCCCTCACAGTTCAAAGGTGTGGAGGCAGTTGACTGTCCCTCAGTCTAGGCTGAACATGGGGGTGGGGTGGAGTTGGGCATTAAGGGTCTGGTCACCAGGTGTGGGCACCAGGATGACTGGGGCCCAGAGGCCTTGGGAAGCCTGGCCTGGTCTGATCCAGCCGTGGGATTTGAGGACAGAATGGAGCTGGCTACCGAAGGGGAAAAGGTTTAGAGCTGAAATAAGAGACCCATCAGGACCTGGGTCTAGATCAGTGTTTCTCAAAGTGTTTCATGGAAGACTCCTTTAGGGGGTTGAAAATATTTGAAATGTGAAAAAAAAAAGGGTCTGGTGGCCGAAGAATGTTCGGAATGGCAAAATGCAATGAAGCTTTGCAGGCTCCTTCACTGCAGGATACTCGGAGCTCTGACAGGCTCAGGCGCCCCATGACTCTCTAAGGTGGCCTCTCTTACACAGCTCTCCCACACTTATTTGACCTCTAGTCTTTTTTAAAATGGAGTATCTCATGCTTGTGTACCACTGAGCACATTTTCAGAGCTGGTGCAAAGAAATCTGAGCAGGTCACAGCTGTTGAATTCTTTGGATTTGGGCATTTTTTGGCTAACCAGGGCCTCCCATGTGACACCAAGGCCTCTACATAGAACCCACCATTCAGAGCGATACCCACCATGTCGATACCCACCTTCTGCCCCAGGAGGCCAAGTAGCCCAGGGGAGCCTGCAGCCCCCTTCTCGCCCTGGGGAGGGAATGCAGACAGCGTAGGGTTAGAATCTGCTTCTCCAGTGTGTTGGTGAAGGCACTACCCTGCCAGCGCTGGCCTTGGCTCTCCTCTCTACTGCCCCCCTGCCCCTCCGTGGGATGTTTCCTGAAAGACTCCACTTCCAGAAGGAACCCCAACAGGCCCCTATTGCTTTCTTGGGCCACTTCACACCGACACCAGTGACAGGCTGCTTTATTGTCCTCCTCTCCCCATCTGGCTGGCCCTCATCAGTTATGCGGGCAGAGGAGCCAAGGGCATGTAGTCCCTTTTGGAGGTCTCCTGGGGAGAGGTGAACAGCTTGGGATGCTAGTCGTTGGGAAAGCTTTTCCTTTTAACTGTGCTCTTCTCATGTTCATGATGTCTAGCAATTAGAGGCCCCTGATCTCCAGGGAGAGCTGTCTGCCCACCCTTTCCTGCCTCTGGAGAAGACAAGAACCATATAACCAGAACTTCTCTTTGGAGGAATATTTTGAGAAGTTTGCCCTCTGTTATGGATTGAATTGTGTCCCCTCAAAAAATTTGTATGTAAAAGTCCTATCTCCCAGGACCTCAGAATGTGACGTCATTTGGAAATGGGGTCATTGAAGGTGTAATTAGCCACGTTATGAGGTCATACTGGGGTAGGGTGGGTCCCTAATCCAATACGACTGGTGTTCTTATAAAAAGGGGAAACTTGGACACAGACACGCATGTCGGGGGAACACCACGGGAGGCTGAAGACAGAGTTGTGGTGATGCTGCTACAAGCCCAGGAACAGCGAGGATGGCAGCACACCACCAGAAACCAGGAGACAGGCCTGGCCCAGATTATCCTTCACAGCCCTGCTGATGCCTTCATCAGACTTCGGGCCTCCAGACCGTGGGACAATAAATGTCTGTAGCCTAAGCCACACAGTCTGTGGTCCTTTGCAGGGCAGTCCTAGCAAACCAACACCCCTCCCTAACCAGCTTCTTCCACTCCTGAAGAACTCTTTTCCCCGTGACAGGACTCACAGAGCCTGCCCTCAGGGCCAAGGAAGAGGCTCTGTGACTGTGATCAACCCCTCCCCACGTCAGTGGCATAGCTGGTCTAGCATAGGGCTCTCCTGATGCTCCACCTCTATGCTACCAAGACTTCACTTTGCCTTTCACAGAGTGTCTCACATCAGGAGAGCCCCCCAAGAACCCCCCGCCAAGTCAGCATGGAAAGCTCCACTCTCCACAGCTTGGCGGCGGGAGGTTCGCATACGTAATAATGTACACTGAGGGCCCTGAGTCATCATTTGCCCAGAGGTCTCCATGACCTTTCCAGCTGGAGCCACAAAAGGAGTCACACCAAGTCTTTGGGGTCATCCCCTTGCCACCTGCCCTTGGGTAGAAGTTGAAGGACTAAGTGACCTGAAGCTGGCCAAGGAAGAGGAGGAAGCTGGGTAAAGGCCCAGGTGACAGGAGGACAGTGAGTCTTGGGGCCCCAGCTCGCCCTGCTGTGTCTGGGCTGTGCCTCAGCCGGGCATCCCCTGAGTCTAAAGGGAAAAGATGCAGTGCTATCCTACAGTGGTCCCGGAGGAGTGGGGGTGGAGGAGGGACAAGCCTTCCTTCCTTTTCCTTCGGCTGGGCTTTCCTCCTGGGTAACCAGTGGCTTTCAAGGAGGGAGGGTGTGCTCTCTAGCACAGCTTTCTAAGGTTTTGCCAGGCTTTCCCAGCACTCCCCTCTTCCTGGGATGCATGCACCCATAGCACACTGCAGGCAGCACAGCAGCCATGGGGGTGGGGCAGGGAGTGGGGGACGAGTGGAGGCCGGGATGAAGGGGCACACACTCAAAGACACAATATCCTACCCTCTGCCCCCTCTTTCCCGGCAAACCTGGGGGCCCTGGCTTCCCTGCTGCTCCTGTGTCTCCCTTTGGGATAAGAAGAGAAAGTCACTCATAAGAGGATGGGAGGATGGGGAGGGGGATGATGGACAGTGATCATAAACCAGTGTTTCCAGAATACTAGTCCCACAAGATGCTCCTCTGAAAAACACAGATGCCCTGGTCAAAAAAGCTTGAAAATGTGTCACAAAATATTATCTTTTCAGAGCTTCCCAATGCACATTTAGCATATTAATGGCTCTGAGAAGGCCTGCAGCAGAGATATCGGTGGAATATTTTTATCCTCACATTTCTCAAATGTATTTGACCATGTTACATTTTTAAATGAACTACATGAGAGAGACAGAGTCCTGCAGGTACGGGACCACAATCACTGCCTGCTGGAGCTGGTGTGCAGGCAACTTGTCCAGGTGGGTGCGGGGGAGAGTGGAGGAGGCATTGGCAGTGCATTCCTGACAAGCAGGCCCCTCCCCTGTAGGGCTCCTCTGCCTGGTCAGGTCCTCAGCCCCAGGCCGGCCTGAGGGGGACCAAGAGCAAAACCACAGCAGCCCCTCCCACCTCCACCAGAAACCCGATGCTCCATGCAGCCCAGAATGTCCCCCTGTATCAGTACCTTGGCTCCTGGGGTCCCTGGCTCACCCTGTGTGGAAAAAAAAAAAAATTCAGGTGAAAAAGTGAGAAGGAGAGCATGCAAGCCAGAGAGCAGGAACAAATGAGCAGAGCTGTTCCGGAGGCAGGAGAAGCATCTGGCCAGCTCATGGCTTCCCTAGGCCTCAGGCTCCAGGCCCAACGGGGCCTCCTGGGCCAGTCCTTATTCTGTCCATAGGTGGCAGGTGTGCAGGTGTGGGTGTCAGTGAGGCATCCCAGGAGGAGGGACAGGATGGAATGGGTATTTGCTTTCCACACTGTGCTCCCTGTAAATGGAGCTGCTGGGGGAGCCACATTGAGCACTTGGCGGCTGGGGTGTCCCCACCCGATCTGTCGGCCGACCAGATGGGCAGTTAGGATGGCGGTTCTGGAGAAGGATTTCTGCTGTCCTCCCTGAAGTTTTGCAAGCATGTAGCTGCTGAATTCCGGAGTGTGAAGCAAAGCACTGGCTTCCTTGCACATCAGCAGGAGGGTGAGACCTGTAGCTGAGGCTGCTAGCTCTTTGCTGCTTCCTTACAAGGCTTAAACTCCAGTTAAATTTAATCTGTGCATCTGGCAAAAATGTTGCTTTAGGAGAAATATTTCCCAGTCCTGTCTTCCCCTTCCTTGGTCCAGGGGCCATCCCACTGAGCCCCTGAAGCCCAGTTCTGCCTTCCTCTCTCCATTTCTCCCATCCTGCTCCTCAGTGTTGAGTTGTAGCATTCTACTGACCTTCTCCCCAGCCACGGAGATTCCAGGAGCCCCCTGGCAGAGAGAAGAAAAGGCATGGAGACTGTCTGTGGTCGGGGAAGCACAGGGGAGGTGACCAGCCTCCCAGCCTCCCCTGGGGGAGACAGGAAGGCGGACTGCTCACTTCTGCCTGGCGCCCAGGCCCATGAGAAAGGTGGGCTGCTGCGATCGACACAGGGAGAGTGGTCCCTGAGGAAGAGGAGCGGTGCAGTACAGCTGGGCTCCCCAGGCTTCCCCCCACCTGCCCAGGTCCCAGGCCCTCCTGGGGGACACAGTGGGCACCATGGCAAGATGCCCGTGGGTGAGCTGGGGGGGGCATCCCTGGGGTGGAGTGAGGAGAGAGCTTCATTGGCATTGGAGAGAGGGAGGAGATGGGAGGGAGAGCTTCGGGGAAGGGGAGAAGATGGCTGATGTCACCACGTACAACCCACCCCAGAGTGTGTCAGCAGGGTTCTCCACACTGGAAGCTCTCTGGGCCTATGCCCTCATGGACTGGGGAACAGCTGGCAGTGTACCCCATTTCCACATTAGCCCAAGACCATCTACTTTTGAAATGAATAGGCTGCCAAGCACACTGCTTAGTAAATTCCAAGTGGAGGTGATTTTTAGGGGGTCCCTACTCCCCACAAGGGTGTCAGTACTGCACAGAGCTGGGGTTACCTGAGAAGCTTTTTATGACCTAAAGATGCCCATGAGGAGGCCTGGCCACATCAGGAAGGCACTGGTGAGTGACAGCTCATGGGCCAAACAGGGGCAGCCCTCTCTGGAGGAACAGGTTGGCACCGCCGGGGGAGAGGGCTGGGGAGGAAATGCGCACCCTGTCTTCACAGCAGCACTGGGAAGGAGGAGGAGCGGGGCCTCCAAGGTGTCCCAGAGCTTGGGAGAGAGGTGGGGGTGGGGGACAGGGTGAGGGGCACGCACCTTCACTCCGTGTTTGCCCGGCATCCCTGGCATGCCCCGTTCTCCCTGAAGGAAGAAACAAGAGAAAAGATGAGAAGAGGACCAAACTCAGGAGCCTGAGGCCTCAGCCCACAAAGCATAGCCTGCAGGGACGTCAGTGAGAATGACAGGTCTGGAAGCTTGGGATGGCTTTCCAGTTCACGATGAGTTTAAGGACCTGCTATCTCTGGCAGCCACTGTTGTCCACTCTTCTCAGATGTGAACTCACAGAGGGGTCCAAGTCATGGGCCACAGTGCAGGAAAGAACCCCCGGAGAGACAGGCCAAAAATGGAGCCCGAGTCCTGGGGGAGGGGGAGGAGACAGGGGGAATTGTCCAAGATGTACCGCCGGCCAGGCGGGCCTGGGACTCAGTGCTGCGGGGTACGGGCAGCACACTGACCACTTACCGATGGCATGCCCTCCCTCCCAACCCTGGTACTTCTTGCCCCGTTTTCACTCTAGCGGCACCTCTCCTCTTCCTGTGGGCTCTTTTCCTCCAAGGTTCCTTGGGTCTAACTGTTCCAGAGGGCACACGGGCCTTGGCTCCATGTGACAGGGGGTCCGTCTGTACTTTGGGTGGTGGGGGGCTATGGATGGATCAGGGTGTTTCCTGGAACCTGTCCAGAGGCACCTGGAGAGCTGTTGCTTCTCCAGGATGTCATGAGGTGTGTTCCATCATCCTAGCAGTGTCCTGTCTTGTTCTTCAACTTTTCTTACCTCCCCATAAAAAGGCCAAATTTAGGAGAGGGGGATGCGCTCAGGAAGGACCGACACCATACGCTTCCATCCTTGGAAGGGCACACCAGGAAAGATGAGGATGGAGATGCCAGCCAGTGACAAATGGGGGCCAAGCATAGGTGAATAAAGGTTAACCTGCTGTGTCTGGGTGGGGGTGAGGGGCTCAGAGGAGGCAGGAGGGCAGCTCCTTCATTTGAGCTGAACCCCAAGTGAAGCCCCCGCCAGGGTCCAGAATGCTGTGCAGCTACAGATGACAACTGTGAGCCTGCTGCAGTATCCTGCATGTGAAGGCCAGCACGGTGGGTGGCAGCACAGAACCCTGACAGACCCTGCTCCATACCCAGTTTCCCATCTCAGGCCCAAGTGCTATGGCCTCAGGCCATGCTGCGGTTCCCACAGGCTTACAGGCAGAGGGGGAACCTGGTCCCACCTGGTCTCCATCTTTCCAGCTGTCCTCTTCCCTCCTCTGCCATCTTACAGGAGCTCCGATCCACCCTTCAGCTCACAAGCCTAGAGCTACTTCCAACCTCTCCCCTCCATGATAAGCCTCCACTCTGGCACCCAGATCAGCTCCCTAGCACACAGACTGGACGGTCATACTTCCTACTTCAAAACAGCCACTGCCCAGCACTGATCATAGAAAAGGGGCCAGGCTCCTGAGTGGGGCAGTCTACCCCCACTCCCTTCCCAGCCTCATCGCCTCATATCCTGACATCTATTACCTATTTCCCTGAAAACACTACCCATTTTCATGATTCTATGACTTTCTTCTATGTCCTCAACATCCTATGCCTCGTCAGGGGCCCTGGTCACACACCATCTCCTCTATGAAGCCTTTTGCTGCGCCCCAAACCCAGTGCTGATTCTTCAGTGCAGCAGGGATCTCTGTGTATTTATAATCCATTTGCACGAATTCATGTCTCCCTGGGGATGGTTCACCTCCATCCTCTTTGGGCCAAGCTTCTGAATTCTGCAAAAGGCCCAGCACCTTTAGCTCCAAACACAGGAGCCCTTCCTTGCCCTGACCCACCAAGACTCCCGAGCCACAGTCAGGGCTGTGAAGCTGGAATCAGGACGTGACCACAACAGACAAGCCAGTGCTGCAGGTCTGCCTGAGCCACTAAATTCTAGGAAATTCCTTTTATAGGAAAGAGCGGGGAAAGGCACGGCCATTTATTGCACCTGCCACGTGGATGGTACTGGACTAAGGGCTTTACATCCTTCTTCTATTTAATCTCCAAGAATCCTCTCCAGTGTGGGAGTGGGTGTTATTCCTGTTTCACAGGTGAACAAACTGAGACTCATAGAGGCCAGGCATGATTGTCAAGGTCATGCAGAACAGGGATTTGAACCCAGGTCTTTTGTTTGCCAAAGTTGGGGTACCTGTTTCTCCAGGCTAACCCCGTCATCAGACGGGCTGATGTTCCATCTGCTTCCATTACTCTCTTCAGGCTGAAAGCAGGGCAAGTCCCTCCTCTGCTGGAGGGCCCTAGGTCTGTGCCCCATAGGGATGAAGGGGTCAGCGTGTGAGGGTAACTCAGCTCAGAGCTGGGGCTGGGTCTTTAACCACAGGGACTCGAGAAAAGGGCTGCCCGTCACGCAGATCTGCTACATGGCCAGCAGAGGGAGCCAAAGGACCTTGTCTGAACTTGGGCAACTGCAGGAGCATCAGCTGAGGACCCCGTCACTCTTTCCTTCAGAGGACCAGCATCCCCGGCTAACATGCCAACCTGCTTAAGTGGGCTGACTCAACCCTGAGGACACCCGAGTCCTCTGGGGTGGGGAGTATAGGTGGGAGGTCAGCTTGGGGGGTCCCTGATTATTTAGGGATTTCCAATTTTTCCTACTCTTCCTTTCCCATCTTTCCCTCAATGCCCCTGACTCCTCTTCCCACCTCCATTTTGGGAGCTGACTGGGAGTGAGGAAAGGCTGGCTGTGTGACTCCAGATAAGCCACTTTCCCTCTCTGGGTCCAGATCCTCATCTGCAAAGTGAGATTAGACTAGACACCTCTTACCTACCCCTGCTCTTCTGTCTTTCCCCCTCCACCCTCAGTCCTACCTGGGTGAGGCCCTTAAGAGGGAAAGAGGCCATGGTTGGGGAGGTGACACTGGGTTTGTTGGCAGCTCCAGGACAAAGCTCCATGGTGGAGGGGGTTTAGCTCTGGGTAAAACTGTGGCTCTAGGGCGCCTGTCCCCTCATCCTGTCCCTAAGGGACAGCTGCGGATGCTTCAGCAGGGTGGGCTGTGCTCATGCTTGTCGCTGGGTTTGTCTCCAATCTCCACAGGAGCCATGCAGAGCAAAACCGGGGAGAGCGCAGCTTTCCAGCTAATTGGGCTTGTCTTCAGCCCTTGTTGGCTTGTATGTAAGGACACAACCACGCCCTCCAGGGAAAGCTGGGCCCCTTGGAGCTTCCCAGGGAGGAAGCCCTCCTCATTAGCGTGGCTGACCTTTGCCCTTTCCCTTACCCCCTGGGTCAAGTCTCTTAATTCTGCAAATGACCCAGGCTCCCTTGATTCCCAGATCAGGGCTGCCCTCCCTCTCAGCCCTTAGCTGGGCAGGAAGCAGGGGTGCCCCCGCTGACCCCACCCAGCAGGATTAGTCTACTCGCATCAGTTTCCTTTCTCCACAGTTTGTCTCCATGGGCTTGCCCCAATCTGACCTCTGAACTGGGAACTGGGCTGGTCCTACCCCAGAAAACATTGATTCCTGGACAGTGAATAAGTGGAGGTGAGAGAGGGGTGAGAGTCATTGTCAAGGACTCCAGGCTGGCTGTGGGCAAGTGTACTCATTTGCAGGGGGCAAGAGGAAGTGTTTCTGGCAGGTATTGCTAAACGGAGGACGATGGTTGGTCATAGAGCTTTTCTTCTTGGCTCGTCTTTGTGAGAGCATAGCTAGAAGCTCCTTCTTGCCCATTTTTATTCTTAAAAGTGTGCCTGTTTAGGGCCAGCTGAGTCGCGCGGTGGTGGAGAGCCGGCTTGGGACACTGGCGGCCCCGGTTCGAATCCCACATGTGGGGGCCAATGACACTGCCCTCAAAAAAAAAAAGTGTGCCTGTTTAAAAGGTTTAAGTTTGGAATTGGGCTGATTTAGATCCACTCTCTCACTAACGTCTTCATCCTAGGTGTGGAGGGAGCTCTCCTAGCCTGTCAAAGTCCAAGGGCCCCAATGTATCCCCGCTACCTGTGCTTTCCCATGTCTCCCAGCGGGGACCCCAGAGGCTCCCCCAGTGGTTCTCAGACACCCAATCTGAGTCATCCTGCCATGGAGAAGTGGGTGCCTAAGCATGGAACATGGATGGCACAGGCTACTTGTGACCTGCGGGTCGGGCCTGCCCACCCCACTGGGAGGCTTGCTCTTTAACCTTAGTGCTGAGAGCCCATGCCTGATTGCTGGTCCAGAAGGGGTAGATTTCTGTCACTGTGGCTAAGAAAGCTCTAGGTAAGCACAGCTGGATAGAGAGGGCAGCTGCCTTAAATGACCTTGAGGGCCCATCCCAGCCCCAACTTTTATAATGCCACTGGCTCTCCAGTTGGGCCCTGCACATACACACACTACAGTATCAATAGGTTTTCTATACTGGTCCCCGCTTCCAGGTGCGAGGATCCATCCTTTACCTAGATGACAGGGTGGAAGTGAGCTCCTTGGGGCACAGACTGGCCATGCTCCCGTCCAGGGGGAATGGCCTTTTAATTGGTGATTTACTGTTTATTGATCATGGATTTGGCAAGAAGACAGTAGTCTGGAAGGCAGTGGGGGGCTTCAAGGTCAGCTCCCCAGCCAAGCAAAGGTCAGGCCAGAGAGGCACAGGGAGATGAATGGACTTTCCTAACGTGAGGCTCTTCTGCAGCCCAGCTCTGGGGGTGGGGGTGGGGTGGGGCTGGGCTGCAGCAGCTCCACACACAGGCTCTTTGTTCTCTGCAGGGGAGGAGAAAGGCCTGTCTGAATGTGGGGACTGGAGGGGTGGAGTGGAGGCCAGCAGGCCGCCTAGGCCTCAGGCCTGGACCAGGGCCCTTTCCTGGGTTGGAAAAGGTGGGTGAAGAAGGTTGATGTCTTTATCTACTCTGACTAGTTCTCAGGACTCCCTTCCAGGAAAAGGCAGCTCCGTTCCCTGCTCCTTGCCCTTAGCCAGCTCCAGGCTGGAGAGGTCTGGAACCACGGAAATGCCAGGTCCTCCGGTAATTAGGGCCGGCAGGAAGTGATCTGGGGAATTACCGGGGTCAGACGCCCCATGGAAGGCCAGAGCTTTGGAAGGGCGGCTGGCTTATAATCTTGACTTGAGATCGGTTGATTTTGTAGTCAGTTCCAGAAAGAAAAGTCAGCTCTAATTAATCCGGGGACTTTGGAGTGCAGGAGAAATGGGGCCCAGGGAGCACAGGCTGGGGGCTGTATGGGCAGAGAGGGAGTCCTGTCAGGCAGGCCCCATGGGGCTTCTGATCTGGAGCCCATGTCTCAGCTCCCTGATCTGCTTTGACTTAAATGATCTGGCGGTCTGCACTGGGATTTCGTGGCTTTGAAAGAAAGTGCTGTCCCCACCCCAGAAGGCTCCTCTGTCTACGGCTTCCATCCGTTTGGGGCTCTGTGCTGCATGTGGGCCAGAGAGAAGCCTGGGGTTGCTCAGGTCCTCTGGGAACCAGAGGGGTGCAGGAAGGTTTCAGGAATAGCTGTGGTGGAGGACTGAGACAAGCTGCCTTCTCCTGGCTTTACTCGAAGTCCTGGGACCATGCCATCTCCCTGCAGGTAGAATCAGTGCCAATGGACAAAACACTCTTTGGTTCTTAACTAAAATACACCAAGTGCTCCTGCTCTCTGTTGTAGACACTCCAGACACTGTTCAGGCAGGAAAACAGCTCAACTCCCACCTCCTTTCTTTCTGGTGGAGGAGAAGGGAGGGAAGGCCTCCTGGAAATCATGGGGTTCCCCCAGGGCTCAAAAGATCCGGGTAGGAAAGTCATTCAGAGCAAGGCTTTGGGGTCCGACAGACCTGGCTTCATCAATTCCTAACTGTAGACCTTCAGGGATTCCCTCTATGAGCCTCAGTGTGCTCATCTGTCATTCGAGGATAAGAATAAAACCTACCTCACAGGGTTGTTTTATATAAAGGTCCAGTAAGATGATGCATGCAAAGTACTTCTTACACAGCCTGGCACGTTGAAGAGGCTCCATCAGGTAGATACAATAATGCTAGCTCTCATTCTACAGAAGCATGTCCACCCACATGGCCCCATGCTCTGATTGGCAGATCAGAATGACCACGCCCTTTTGTGGAAGGACTGAGGAGTGATGAGGAGAAGGGGCGGTATGGCCGAGGCCTGAGGGCTGAGATGCGCCGGGAGGGTGAGCTTCTGCTCCTCATACACTCATCCGAGGGCCCTAGCCCCCTGGCCACAGGCCCATTGGCCCTCCTTCCCTGGGAACCTGTTTCAAGGGAGCCCCACAGCCTCCAGGAGGAGTGACTGTAGTTATAAGCTGCTCTAGCACAAGGCTCTCATATCCTGCCTCCTCTGGTCTGCAAACACACAGCCCGCAGCCTGCAGGAGGGGAATATGTGCTCAGCTACCGTCCTGCACGCAAACCCGGATGGAGACTTAACACCCAGACCCCCACATGCATCAAACACACCCCCTACTGCTGAGACGGACAGCCCAGCTCTGATGCACTTAGAGATAAGCTCTCACCAGGTTTGTGATCCACATACGGTCTGACAATACTCATCAATCCTCTTGAAAGAGAGCCAGGCTTGTAATGTTTTAAACACACTTCAAGTTTTGCAACGTATTTAAAGTAGATCGATGTCATAAATTTGGAACAAATAGGTACCACATGGGTACACAACAATGCTTGCAGTGTCTAGGCAGCGGTGCTGGCCCCAAGTGGGGCTGCTGGGGCAACACAGGCCCACTGGCCAGACTGGGCTTTGATCCTAAGGAGCTGGTGGGAAGCCTGCCCCGCTGGCCCGGCTGGACGTTGGGAGGCTGCCAGGCTGCATCCAGCTGCTGGGCTGGTGGTGGTGGTGGACGGAACTAATCGTTAGCAAACTTCACAGGGCTGAGAAACATCTTTGCTGAGCGTTAAACTCTACCCGGGGCTGAAAGAAAGGCCTCCCTGCATGTGTGACAAGTTGCCAGGACACAGCAATTGAAGCAGATGTGGAGGTCCCGCAGTTGCCCTGCAGGTCCCCCTCACAGCCTGAACACACGGGGCAGCCACATGGCTCGGAGTTCCTGCCTGCTGCCACTGGCTCCTCCCTGGGGTGGCAGCAAACTCCCCTCAGCACCTATGATCGGGGCACCCTTCATGTCAGTGCCTCCTCCCCAGGCCTCACTCCAAGCAGAAAGCAGAGAGGGGAGGAAAGAGGAACAGAAAGAACCTGATGGACAAAGGAAGGGCGCTTGAGGGACAACCTTCCACATCCCAGAAAAACCACATAGGACGGTGGTCTGTACACAGTTAGTTCAGCCTGGGCGAGATCCCCCCTGAGCAGACATTCACTGCTGCACCAGAGTGAGAAGGCTGGCCTCTGGGCTTGCACTCATGAGACCTAGTTTCCAATTCCAGCATGACCGTTCACCAGCCCTACAACCTTGGGCAAAGGTTGAGCTCATCTGTGCAGTGGGGATAATGAGCTGGGCCGTGGCGAGGACCAAAGGGGGAATGGAAACTTGGGCTAGACCAGAGATGTGCAGTGTGGCTGCACTTGTCCTTGGGCACCAGTCTCTTCATCCCAGAGTACCGAGGAAGCAAACTCCTGCCTGGGCATAGTGATCAAGATGCCCACTGCCCCAGTGCGGATGGGGCAATGGGAAGGGCACTGGTGGCCTCCTGAGACTTGCTTGACATTGAGGAATGACCCCAAGCCCTTGGGGACAGACCCTCTGCTGCTGGCCATCAGTCCCCAGTGCACATCGTCTGGCCTCTGTTGAACAAGGAGGCTGTGGTTGAGGTGATGACTGGACAAGGGTCCCAGCAGAGTGAGGGCCAGCACAGAGATGAGGGTGCTGAGACCACAGGGTGGCTCCAGGAGCATCTACCGAAAAGACGCAAGGACAGGTTGCGAGAAGGGGAGGCAGCAGGAGCCTTCCAGAAACTCTGAGAAGCAGTGTGGGGAGGGGAGCTAGCAGCCTCACAGTCCCTGCAGATTTTAGGAGAAGAGGCCATTGTGGGAGGTCAGAGGGGTTGGTCTGGCAGAGAGAGGAAGGGTGAGGGTCAAGAGCGGAGCACAAGGGAGAAGGGACTCCTTGGTTCCTCATGAGATATAAGATGGTGATGCTCGTTGACAAGCCTGGATGTGGGTGAAGAAAGACCTGGACAAACGCTCAAGGGATCAAGATTCCTTATAAAACCGGGGCTCCTCCTCTCTACGGGGTGTAGAGCCAACTCTGTCCCCAGGAAGCCATCGTTTCCCTGAGCCAGAAGGGATTTTAATCCAGTCTTCCATCTGATATAGACACTTCTCTTAACACATCTCAGACCCGTAGTTTCCAGCCTCTACTTGAATACCTCTGGTGATGTGGAGTTCCTTCCCTCCCAAGGTACCCATCAGCACTTGCTACCCCTAATCATGCAGAAGTGTGTTTCTCATTCCAAACTGGAGCCTTCTTTAGCAGCCCTGAGTCTTCTCACCCCAGAGCAGGCTTCCTGGGGGGTCAGGGGTTGCCTCCCTGTCAGCAGGACCACACGGGTTTTCTCTGCAAATTCAGCGCAGCCAGGGTTGAATGATTCGTCCCTCAGTCTGAGTCCAGGTTTGCCACAGTCATGGGACCAGGCCCTCTATCATCATTACATTGCAGCCCTAAGCTGAGCTCCCTCCATCCTCAGGACAACAGAGCCCCAAGCTCCTTTCTGGATGAACCAGACTTCTAATTGGCAGGAGAGTGCAGACACCCGCCATGGTACGGATGCCAGTGGCAAGTATCGCCCGCCATGAGCCCAGGGAAACCTCTGCTGGCCCTGCAGTTTCTTTGCATCTTGAGATAGCTGGCCTGGCTGCTAATGGAAAAACCGACTCTGCGCTGCACCAGGAGGCAGTAAATTTTGTGAGTCTGCGTGAGTGGATAGAGGCAAACGCGGGGGCTATAATTTCCACTTCCTGACACAATACAGACTTCTCAGTTTATGCAGAACTAATTAAAGATCTCTCAGGTCTCACCATTTCACTCACCAAGCACCCATAAAACAATGTGGTGATGGCAGCTGCCCGATTACAGAGTGCATGGAATGCGCTTCTCAAGAGTGATTCTTCCCTTTCCAAAATCCCTCCCCCTCCTTCTCCTCCTTTCCTTCCTGCCTCTTTTCTTCTCCTGCAAGGCTCCAGAGGATTACCAGGTGGGGTCTGGAGGGCGGGATGGGCTCCTTGCAGCAGGTGCTACCCTGGGAAAGACCCAAACCTGGACTTGAATTCCTGTAACTCACAAGCCCCCTTTGTAAATAGGAGAAGAACCTGCCTCATAGGGTGGTCTTAGGATCAGAAGCAATGCAGGCTATGTGGAAGGACAGCCTGGCACGTGGTAGGCATTCAGTACGTGGTGGCTTTTGTTAAGATTATTTTTATGTTACCATAGTTTCTGGTGTGACCACCTCTGGGCCTTGGCTCAAATCATTTCCCTGTCTAAAATGCCATTTCCCTTAAAATTTGCTGGTGGAAGGACCACAATGGTGGATTTAAAAATGCCACAAATGCTTAACTACTCTTCCCATAAGAAGAAGAAATAGAGGCTAAGTCCCCTCCCTGCAACCCCACTGACCCAAATGACTTGGCCATGTGACTTGCTTTGACCAATAGGATACCAGAAAATGTGATACAAGTACACTGGGACTTGCCCATTTTGAATAGAGCCCTGGGCCTGCCATGCTGCAAGGAAACCTGTGTAGTCTACCGGGGGCTAAGAGGCTGCGTGGAGGGAAACAGAGGCACGCAGCCCACAGCCAGCATCAATCACCAAACATGTGGATGGGCTGTCTTGGCCCATCTGGCCTTTCCAATGCGACTGCATGATCGAGCCCAGGGAAGACCAGTGGAATTCCCAGATGACCAATCCACAGAATCATGAGAAATAAGTTGTCATTTTAAGCCAGTAGGTTTGGAATAGTTGGTTATACAGCGCTAGACAACTGATACACCTACCCATTCACCAAGATTGACTTTATAGGCTGTCTTCTCCCAGGAGACTTCCCAAACTCCTGCCAATGTGGAATTAATGTCTCCACACCTCCCCGCCCCCCATATTCACACAGTGCTTTGCGATGGTAGCACTTAGCACAGTCTGCCTTCACCAGGTTTATTTGTGCAGGAATCCCATCTCTCTGGCCTGTGAGCTGCCAGAGAGCAGCGTGGGACTTACCGTCCCCCCTCCCCCCATTTCCCCCACCATGCTCAACATGGAGCTCTGCCTGGCTTCCACTTACCAGGCACTCAGAGTGACAGGGCGTGGGGGGGTGGGGAGAAGAGGAGGGCAATGCCTCGGTACAGACACAGCCACCTAGGTTGGCGGGGGAGACCCTTCTGGAACTGAGGTCCAGCTGGGCCACTTGACTTGCCCAAGGCTCTGCTCCCCCTGAGCCTCCTCCTTCCCCAAGAAGAGATGTGAACCCCTGTCCAGCCAACTTTGCAAGCATTATGAGGCTCATGCTGGGCGAGTGTGTGTGCAAAAGTGTGTGTGCACAACCAAGCCTGGACCCTGTGTACACCATGGTGAGGCCCCACTTGGGTAACCACTGGGGTGTGGGGTCCTCCCCTCCCCCTCCTTCTTACCTTCCGGCCGTGGTAGCCCTGGATTCCCGGGTCTCCCTGGGAAAACAAAGAGAAGACCATTAGAGGGGTTTTCCCAATGCCAAACTCCAGCTCCCTCTGTTCCCCTCACATTCCCATCCCTCTTTCTCCCCATGACTGAATCCTCCTGACCTCACCTCCAGCCATCCTTGGAACAGTAACACAGGCTGTTCTACTCTTCAGAACAAGTCCCTGCCTTGCAGAGGCAGAGTGATGGTGGGAAGGGTCAACTTGGCAAGAGTTTCAGTTTTGATTCCACCACCCATTTTCTGTCAACCTGGACCAGTCACGTGGCCTCAGGGCCCTCAGCTTGCACATTTGTAAAATGGTTTGGCTCTGTCCCCAGAGCCCAAGGGTCCCCAGCTTCAAAGAGAAAATCTGTGTGACATCGTGGGTTTCCATGTAGGGTTTCACAAGAGACCAGATGACCCTGAAGGTCCCTTCCCATTCTGACCCGTTATGAAACACTCTTTTACTGGGATGTCGTGGCAGTGTCCTGGGCATCAGCCTTGAGTTTCCAACTGGATTATCAGCTCCTGGGAGGTACAACCAGCCATAGGACTTGCTCAGCTGAGCACACAAAAGTGAAATCCTTGTGGGATGTAATCAATTCCCAAGAGTAGGGTGGTGTTTTGGAAGTGAGCCAAGTTTGATCCATCACTCAGCTGAGATCCCTCTCAGCTCCTTACTCAGCACTCTCCAGTGCTTCCTCGCCTCCTCCTGCAGGAAACTCGCCCACCCACTCAGTGGATCACCCAGAAGGGCCCTCACCTTTGGTCCAGGAGGCCCAGGAGGCCCAGGAAAGCCCTGTGGAAGCAAGAGAAAGGTGAGTGGACATGGATTCCTCTGGTAAACAGTTGAGGTTGTCATGATTACAGTGGAGGCCACGGGGTGGAGCAGCGTTTGAATAGCTGTAACAGGTTTTGGACATGCTAGAGTACAGACTAGAGGACACTGGGAGGGTATCTGAAACCTGCTGAGGGCACGTGGGGACAACAGGCTCGAATCCCTCTCTGGAGCCATGTGGGCGCCATGGGCATCTCCTCTGTGGTCGCCCACTGGAAAATAGGTCAGTGGCATCATGTTAAATTGGCAGTGTGGTTTGGTCCAGATCCCCACCCGCCCACTTTGTAATTGGGACCCCTCCCTGGAAAGCCAACCTTGCGCAGTAGAGCCTTGATTCTGCCTTTGGCCCTGACAGGCTGTCTCCTTTCCTGGGGTGCCATGACCATGGCAGCCAGCAGTGGGGGGAGGGCAGGTGGTGTGGGCCCAGGGCCTGCGGGAGCCCAAGGGAGAGGCGAGGGGAGGCTGGCTCCACTGCGGTTGTGAGAGTGGCTCTGGATGGCAAACATGGGCTGCAGGCAACCGTGATGACTGAGTCTGGTCTGTTTCAATTGGTTTCAAAACACACTCTCTGGGTTTTTTCTTTGTGAAAAAAACCTAACAAAGAAAACCACGTTGCTTGGGTTCAGTGAGTGGGAGCCCAATGTATTTGGCAGAGGGCAGTGAGCAAAGTGAATTTAGAGCACTTTTTTGGTTTTCTCAGCTTGGCTTGGTTCAATTCCCTAAATTTCACTTCCTTTCAGGTTTTCCATTTTTCCCATCTAGAAACCCATGGACGTGAGACTAATCTTCCTCCATGGGGTCTTGGGAGAAATCATGGAAATATTTAAAATCCATTATGGAGGGCCAAGCTGGGCAGGAGAGCCAAGACCCCTGGCAAGCTAGGTTTCACACTGCTGTGCCACCTTCCAGCCAAGCTGGGTGCTGGTCAGCCGGAGCTGTCGCCGCCTACAGGGACCCCATGGTGAGCCAAGGGGCCCAGCTGTGAAACGGAGTGACCTGGAATCCAGGTGAGCTCATTGAGGGCTATTTGGCAGATACATCATAACCTAGCAATTCCACCTCTTGGAATCTATCTCAGAGCAACACAGTCAGAGATGTGCAGACATTTATGTTCAAGGATATAGATGAGAGAAGGGAACTCATTAACTATCTTATCAATAGGTCCAGCAGCCCTAAGAGCCCGGGAGACTCCGATGTAGGAAAGGGCATGGTTTATGATGGTAAATGGAAAAGGAACAGGATATGAACTGTCATATTATTCAGAACATTATCAGCCTGGACATGTTTAGGTGCAGAAATGTCTAAGGAGAAAGAGAAGGACTCTCCAAAATGTTAATGATGGTGAACTCTGGATATGGAAAAAAATAGACCATTTACAACTTTTTCTTTGTCTGTATTCTAAAATTTTCACAATTGAATGTATGATGCTTTTGTCATAAGAAAGAAAAACAGGTTTGTTTATTGTTTATTTGTTTTTAGCCACGTGGGGAAAACATTATTAAACAGACTTTGTCCTTAACCTTGTCCCTCTGGTAACACATGACATGTCTTAGCTCGGGTTGAGAACCTGTTTTTTCCAAAGTTCAGGTGCCAGCTGAGTTATTCTCCTGTGCTGGTGCTTTCTTGCACTAAATTGAGCTGAGAAAGAGTCACGTCTTGGCCAGGGATTGGAAATGGGTGACTTGGTGACCAGTGGGCTTGAGTTGTCACCTGCATGTGGTCTTGCCTGGAGGGGGTGCCTGTTGACCTCCCTGGGACCCTCCCAGCAGTGGTCCCTGCCAACCCTCAGACTCCATGCAGGGTCCCCCTCATTGACCAGACCTCCAGCTCAGCTGGAAGGTGGCCCAGGAGTGTGAAACCCACACACACCAAAAAGGTATGTTTGTTAGGGGTACCAGCTGGTTAGACAACCCGTTACCTCCTTCAGAACTCACTGCTCTCAATTCAGGTTTTCCTAAGCCCAGGAGTCAGGGGCCAGCCATCAAAGATGGCCCTGGGAGCTTTCTTTCCTCTCTGCTGAGACTGGGAAAGGAGCAGCCTGGTAATGAGTTCCTCCCTGGAAGGCAATGACTGGAGAAGAGGACATGGACCCAGGAGGTGTGTTTTCAGAACCAGAGTGCAACAGGTGAGTGGAGCAGGAATCGGCAGCTTCTGGCACGGGCCACCTTGCAAAGGTGCTTCTGCCATTTGGTGGGGACCCAGGTTCTCACTGGGTACGCCAAGTTTGGATGCTTCCAGAGAATTCTTGGGACAAATCTTAGGAGAGGTGGTGGTGGAGAGAGGAAGGAGATACTTACACGTGGCCCCAGGGGCCCCGGAAGTCCTGGGTGCCCCAGAGGTCCACTTGGTCCAGGGGGGCCTGGGGGGCCTGGTGGGCCTTGGATGCCGGCCTGGCCCTGTTCACCCTGTGGTTTGTTGAAACAAGTGTTAGAGAGAGCCCCCCAGGGCTGTAGAGCAGTTCCCGTCCCAGTGCCATGCACCCGGTGAAGGCCCTGCGTGGGCTCTGGTGGGGAGGCGGTGGTGGCGTGATGGTGGTGACTACATGCAAGGGCTGGTGGCAGCAAGGAGACGGCCAAGGCAGTAGGCCCCCAACAAGAGAGGTGTCTAGAGAGGACTTGCTGCAAGAGCCCTGGTCCCCATGGTAAGAGCCCTGCTGCGTGTGGCAGAGGCAGAGGAGTGAGTGAGGTGACCCTGGGCCCCGAAGGTCTGCTCCCAGCCTGGACAGAGGGACAGAGGGCAGGCCAAATGGTCTGAGACCTGGGCCTGCCTCCGCGCCCTCCGTGTGACAAGTCACATCCTCTGTCTATGCCCTGGTCTCTCAGCTATCGAATGACAACAGCAGTTCCTTCTTTTCTGTTGCAGCTTTTGCCGTCTTTGATTTAGTCTAGCCCAGTGGATCAAATGAGATCCTTAGGTCAGAGATCAAAGAATTTTGTTCGGCTTATTAAGCAATTGGGCAAGAGATTTGAAGTTTTGGACTCATAGTGTTTGATGAAAAACTGGGAGCCCTGGCAGCTAGGCTGGCATTCTTGGGGGCAATTATCATCTGGATCTGGGAGTGGCGCCCCCATCAGGCAGGGCATGAGTTCTCTGGTTGCCTCAGTCCCCACCCTCCCTATCCTTCCTTTGTGCAGCCTGCTTCTGTCACTTATGTGATCTGTGCCTGGCCTCAGCAGACAATGAGTGTGAAACCCTTAGCTTGGTTGAATTTTAAAACTATAAGTGCTTTATGCCTGCATGAGGTCACTGTATTATTCTTTTGCCCTGCCCCCACTCCTCTTGAGCCCGGCTTTTGTCACCCACGAAGCCTGTGCCCAGGATGGACTGAGGGCCTGGAAGGCAGGGGCGGCCCCGTGTTCCCTCAGGAAGAGGACAGAGTCTGGTCCATGTGACCCAGATCTTTGGGCTGAGGGCCAGTCAGAGTCATCCTAGACCTAGACCCTGAAGCCATGATGTGATTTTCTAAGTGACCTCTCCAGGGATGATCTGGGATCAGTTATTGTGATAAGGGAGCCCTCCCTGCAGACAGATGAATACAAAACAGCCTGGCTGGTGTGAGAGCTCCAGGCTGGATGCCGGAGTCCCAGGCCAGCCCATCCTGCTCAGGGGGATCTCAGCAAGCCTCCGTGGCACTTCTGTTTCCCTGTATGAAAAAGGGAGCCGATGATGCTTGTTGCAAATGCAAATGATGTTTATAAATAGGAGTGCACAGCGTCAGAATGAGAACTGGAAGATTTTAGCAGCACTTGCTTGAGCCATCTCTTGGCTGGGACATGATAGGGCAGATGGTACCCAGCAGTGTCACTCTGAGGTCTGGGCTTCATCCTGCCACACCCTATGAGAAGACACTTGAGGGCTCAGCGTGTCCTTAGTGGGGTGGGGGGATAGAAATTGGTCGTAAGTCCTATTTTATAGAAGAGAAAATTAAGGCTCAGGTAAGTTGAGCTCCCTGACCAAAGTCACATGGAAAATTCAGGGGGGAGCCAGGACCCCAACTCAAAACTCCAGAGTGTTCCTATTTATTCCAAATAAGCCCCTAGCAAACTTGCTCGCCGTCCAACTTTCTGAACTTTGGAAGTGGCCTCCAGCACCATCTGCTAAGCACATCATATCTCTTATAAGGTTTCCTCTTTCAGCGAATGTTAGACTCAGTGTTTAAGCACCTTACAGAGCCTGTAAAATCAATATTGGTTTATTGATAGGAAATGGACAAGCCCTTTTCCATCCCACGATGGCTGACAGCATAAAAACCTTACTCTCCAGGCAGAAGCTGCAGCGGACAGGATAGGGGCCCCTGTTCTCTCTCTGCTTTGGAAACCAGGTCAGGGCAGCACAGAAAGTTCTGACTCACCCATCCCTTGCTCTGGGACATGCCTGATCCCCTCTCAAGTTCTTCATCTGTAAGTTAGGGATGCTGATGATGGCACCTCCACCCGCTGGTATGGGATTACACGAGCTAATCTGTGTAGAATTCTTACAACAGTGCCTGGAACCCAGCTAGGGCTCAACAAATAGCAGCTAATACAACTAAGCCAGGAGGTGGCTGCTAGGAGTTGAGGTGAATGGCTGCTTTGAAAGCAAGAACTCAGCTCTCCTGGAATGGGGTTTGGCATGGGTGGGGGAGGGGGACAGCGGGGTGGGCCTGGTGCCTCTCTGAGCTGCCCTGAGCCCCTGAATAGTCAGTCATGCCCAGGGCAAGCGCTCGGAACACACAGAGACTCTCGAGGATTTGGCTGGTGTCATGGGATATGCAGGCTCAGGTAGCATATGCATCACGTGTCCCTCTGTATTTTTAGCTGTTAATTGGAGTGATTTTTTTTTTCAGCCTTGTTCAATCAGGTGCCTGACATACAGGCAGGCAGGCCCCTGGGCTCCGACTCCTAAGGCAGGACAGATGGTGGCTCGAGGTCCTGCTGTCAGGGTTTCCGAGTGCTCCCAGAGCCCTGCCATTTCCAGTATCCCTGTGGCCTTGGGGGTGCCCCCTATGCAATGTGAAGAAGGCTACAGGCATGCGTGGGAGCCATGGGGCCTGGCCTGGACCCAAGCTGCACTACCTTTGCCTGATCCCTGACTATAGTCTCTTGTTCCCTGTGATCTGGTCCTATCCCAGCCTCCTTGTAAGTAAGAAAGGAAGAAGGAAGCAGGCGCTCACAATGATTACACCTGTTGGTTGTGGACTACATTCCCTCTGCAAATTTCCTCACTCCTCAAACTCAGGTTACAAATGATCAGATGTTAAGCAATCTGCATTTCTAAACATAAAAGGTGTAGGGCCAATTGAGAGCCATGGATGTGGGGGCTGAAGACCTGGCTGCCAGTTCCCATTCTGCCTTTTGCTGTTTAGGTGACCTTGGGCACAAATTCACTTCTCTCTGAGCCTCAATTAGCACTTAAACTGTGCCAGGAACTATTCCAAGTGTTTTGCATACACAACAACCCTATGTGGTAGGAACTGTTATTATCCTTATTTTACAAATGAGAAAGTTGAGGCACAGAGAGGTTAAGTAACTTGCCCCAGATCACACAGCCAGAGGCAGAGAACCTGGGTGCTCTGCAATTTACTGTGTGACCTTGGGCAACTTACTTAACGTCTCTGAGCCTTGATTTCCTCATCAGTGAAATAAGGATGACCATGCCTAATTCATAAAACTGTTGAGACAATTAGATGAAATCAGGCCTGTACAATGTGTAACGCAGTGGTCAGCACCCAGTAGCAGTTGTTGTTGGTGGCTATTATGAGTAGTAATGGTATGGGGGCAGTTGTGGATCTGCTGGGCCTGGGTGTTGTGTATTTCCATGGATATGGCACCCATTTTTATCTAATTTAACCAAAAGTAGAATGATGTCCTGGCTTCATCTACAGCCCCTGCTGGCCTATCAGGGCCCAGAGACTTGCCAAGCCCCTGGGGAAGCCACACGTGCGTGTGCGCGGTCTGGGCAAAGGGAAGGGGTCTACCTGGAAGGTCCTCCTTTTTATGACTGGGGGTGGAGCCAGTCGCACTGAATTGAGGAGAGGCAGCAGCTGAGGAGAAAGATGAGTTGGAAGGCCAGAGAGCAAAGGCCAAAGATCGCAGGTGTTCAGGAAGATGCCGAAAGTCGCCAGGAAGGCAGGCCGGCCAAGAAGGAGCGAAGGAGAGGAAGAGAGAAGAGAGATTAGCAAGTGTGAGGCACAGGGAGGGGAAGTGTGGACGAGGCACTCTTGCAGCCTGTGGGGCGCAGCACTGAGCTTGCCCTTGGATGGTACAGCATCCCCAGAAGGAGGAATGGTCCCTTCCATTGTTGGCCAGCAGCACCCCCTGACTGGGAGAGTGGCTGTCCTTGGCTGGACCTGCCCTCCATGGCCATGCTAGGCTGAACAGGCCGCCTGACATGTGGCGCAACATTGCACTGCCGGCCCTGCCCCTCCCTGGTTGTGGACAGAGGCAGCTGGGCTGAGGGCAGCAGACTCAGAGGCTTTGGCTAGGTAGGGAGCCACAGGACCAGCTAAATTGGCACTTGAAGCCAGGCTGGTGTGTGGAGATCTCTGGGTTCTTTTTTTGGTTGAACGAGAAAGGCTGGTGTCAGCAAATCTGGGGAGGTGGTCGAGGGCAGTGCCAAGCTGGGCTCCCAGGGACTGAGCCGACTGAGGGCGTGGCCAGTGTGGGCACAAGATAAGTGCTACTGAGGTCTCACCCTGGGGCTGGAGGGCTTGGTAAATAGAGGCTGGGCAAAGATGTCTCTGACATGTTCAACCACTTGTTTGGTGGAAGCGACTTACAATCACATTATCAAATGTGATTTTCATGTCTGGGAATTCTTGCTGCTTCCAGTCTCTCTCTACCCATTGAAGCTGAGCACCCCATAGCTTTAGGAAGCAGTTAGAACCCATGTGAAAACAAAGATGGCATATAGTCAACCTTTTGTTTTTGAAAGTATTTTAACTCACATGAGGCCCCTGGGATGAGTGTTAGGAACCAGGGGCCACCTGGGCTGAGAATGTGCCCAGCTGGGGATTTGGGGTCCCAGTCATGGCCTTTCTGGGTCACTGCTGCCTTCATGGGGAGCTACTGCACTGAGAGCCCCACCCCCTCCCACCAGAGGCCTGAGAATATGCAATGTTGGGCTCTGTGTCCAGGGAGCCTCTCAGCAGAGCAGGGCCAGGAGACCTTCCACAACCTACAAACCTTCAGGGTAATTATCTGGTTGGAGCGCAGAGCTGCTAGAGTGCTGCTTAGGTACTCCTGGTGTGGGAGGGGAATGGAAGTGGCAGAGACAGGGCAATGGGGAGAGTGAATGTCCGAGCCCACAGACACCAGCAACCCTGCTCCCAGTCCCAGAGACTCCATCCCACCCACTCCCATCCTCCCTGAAGGTGCTGCAGGCTGGAGCAGAAGCAGGGACCAGCCTGTATTTCTTGGTATCTTGTGGACCTGGAGGAATGTCACCCCACCATGCCCTCAGACCCCTCAGAAAGCCAACAGACCACTTTCCTACTCACTTCCAAATAAACAGAATGTGCCAGCTGCCTTGCCCTGCCCACCAGCTGGATCTCCGCATCTGCTCTCACCCCTGCCCAACTTGTACCCCACACTGCTATGGTCATAAAGCCATGTTTTGCTGCGCCCTGTGGCCAAGGTGCTTCTGGAGCCTTCCAGCCCTGCCCGCTCCCTCTTCTTGTGTTGGGCTGAGGGGCAGAGAGCCCACTCCTCCCGCCACCCTGATGTGTTCACTCAGCTCGGAGGACACGCTGCCAAAGCATCTGCAATTGTGTTGTCTTTTGTGCTGGGGGGTGCTGTCTTTCTTTCGGGTAACATAACAATCCTATGAAGCCATCGTTTCAAATAAACACAGCTGACCTTCTATTATTGTATCAGGATCAGACTGGCCGGAACACCAGGGCCCCTGCGTCTCTGGAGCACATGCCATTGACAGGCTGGCTGTGTCTACACTGCTGCCGGCCTGTGTTCCCTGCCCAGGCCCAGTCTAGCCTTAGCCTCAATCCCACTCTAGCCACTCATGTTCAAGGCTCCCTGAGTCCTCTCCCTGGCCCAGGAACCCAGGGGTCAGAGTTGGCTTGGCCAGACCCTGCTAGCAAGACCCTTCTGGAGCTCAGTGGACTCTGAGTCTGGCTTGTGTTTGTCTCCACTTCCCCTGAGTGGCAGGGGTGAGTGGCCAGCAAGCCACACCATGTGTGTTTCTGGGTATACTGAGGCCCAGGACAGAAGATGGACACTAAAGATGCCAGCCCTCCTTCCTCCATATGCCAAGGTCTAAGAGTAGCAAGGCCGATCCACAACACAAGGGGTGTTTTCCTGGTCCCGGCTCACTGGGTCTCTCCCTGGAGGAAGCAGTGCATACCTTGGCCCTCCCTGTGCCAAGAAGGGCTCTGCTATTGGTGCACCGCTTGCAGGTTCTTACAGGATGACTACAGTTTTGGGGCTGTACATTCTGGGGTACAGCCAGGAAAAGGCAGGAGCTGGTGGGGGCTGGGAGCATTGGGAGACCATCCCAGCCCTGATATCCCCCACCTTGCTTGGAAAGAGTGTCCTCTTCTTCAAGAGGCGAAGCAGAGATTTTACCCTTGAATTGATACAGTCTGACCCCAATTATTATCTCCTACCATTGAGGTTGGGCCATCTGGTCATTTGAAACAGTGACTAATCCAAAAGTCCCTCTGATGCAGCCAGGGAAGGCAGCCAGACGTGCACACAGTCTCTCTCTCTCTCTCTCTCTCTCTCTCTCTCTCTCTCACTCTCACACACACACACACACACACACACACACACACACACACACACACACACACACTGGGTAGGGTGTCAGACACATAGACACACAAGCCACATGGTCTTATAGAGAAGGTGACACACAGCCGGCACACTGAGTTCCAGATACAACACCTGTTGGGAGACTCGCAGCCCAGCCAGCACTGGGCAGGTATGAGAAGACACGCATGGGGCAGAGGGTGGAGGGGAATATGAACGCTCGAGAATGGCTCTGCACAAACACACATACCGACCCCCAGACACTCTCCCGGGCTGGGTGAACCCACCGCCACCCCCACAACCACCGGGGAGGTTATATGAGCCTGTTCCCAAGCTCTGTGGGAGCTGGGGCCCCCAGGTAGATGAGGCTGAGTTGGGGGCTGTGCCCCAGGATGGGTCTGTTTTAGGGGTTCACTTACCCGGTGTGGGTACTCTCCACACTGACCCTGGGAGAGAGGGAAGGAGAGGAAGGTGTTAGGCACTCGGTGGTAGGCTGTGGCTCAGGGACATGCTCAGGACTTGTGGACACAGCATGTACACTCGTCACCCACCGGCCCTGCTCTGGTCCTGGACTGAGCTCTCTGAGGCAGGAGACTGAATTCCCTCCCTCGCCCCTGATGGGCAGTGGGGTAGAAACCCCTTAGGCCTGTTTGCACGTGGCCCCGGCTACCAGGACAGGACTCGGCTGCCATATACACTTGCCATATACATTCCATGCCTGGCTGGAGGTGTCTTCTAGAAAGGCTGACCCTCTGGGGGGTCCACCCAACGGCCCTGAACAGGAACCCCAGAATGGGAACAGCAGACAGAGAGGCAGGTTGTGGGTAACGGGTCCTCGGAGACACCTCTGAGCTGGGGGTGCCAGGACCTTGTACCATCTGCCCACAGCCAAGCCCAGAAGAGTCTCCAGCAGATATTCAAGGAGATGGGAGAGTGGGGGAGACCAGAAAGGGGGCTGTGCTAGTGGTTTACACACTGACACCTCAAAATCCCAGAGGCTCAAGGAACACGGTGGGGGTGGCAGGCAGGAGGGGCTGAGAAAGAGGCTGAGGAGGGCCAGGCTCCAGGGCACCCCCCCAAACCCCACCCCAAGAACAGACTATGAGCCAGAGTAGCCCCCCTTTTCTCTCTCATATACCTTGGTGCCATGGTGGACACCCTGATTTGCTGATAAGAACTAAAGTTTGAAAATAACTACTCTGGACCCCTTTCTACCTATTAGGGGGCTGTTTCCTGGGATGAAACTTCTGGAAAACCTCCACCACGCTTACCTTTTCTCCTTTTTGTCCTTGAGGTCCCTACAAAGAGACGGAAACAAGAGAGTGAGAAACTGAAGCTAAGGACACAGCAGCCCGAAGCCTCTTTGCTGGGAAACATTAGGACAAGGTACCAACCTGCTGTCCTCGGGGTCCCATCAGGCCCTGTGGGGAGGAAACACACACGGGTCAGTGGGTGCGCAGAAGGCAGGCAGATCAGAGAAGCAGGTTGGGGTGGGGATTGTGCCAGAACCCGGGCTTCCAGCTGTTTTTCGGAATGCCCCGAGTCCCAAAGGTTGTACTCCGCCACCCCTGTCTGGTCTTCCTTTGCCTGAGACATTCCAGGTGGTACGGCCTATACACCATGTCTCGGCGTCTTCATCCATCCGTGGACGTGACTAGCTGTGCCCAGCCCTGCTCCCCACCCACCATGGCTGTGATGAACAGATGCCATCCTTCATTCATTCCTCCACCTGCATTTACAGGTCTGGCAGGGCTCTGCCATTGTGGACGGCCTGCCTCATTCATTCCTCTCTTCTTACAGATTTGGAGAAAACTTGGGCGAAAGAGAGGAAGCAGGAAGTTGGCAACTTTAGTCATGTCCTGGGCCCCTTGGAGGGACATAAGGGACCTTAGGGTTTCCTCCCAGGATGTCTTGACAAGTTTGCAGGGCTGAGAAAGGAGCCTGGGTTCAGGGTGGACCCATGTTCTCCGAGGAGGACAGTGTCCAGCTGGCTCTCTCAGGAGCCAGAACTGAGGCTGGCGTGGGGGAAGCCTCACGGCTGGTGTGAAGGGAAGGGAGTCAGGACACATGCCTCCTATTTTGAGGACCCACTCTGAGGCAGGCTTTCAGTATGTGCTCAGCTCACACCTGCACTTGCCCATGAGATGGGTGCTCGGGCAGCTCCATCTCCTAGACGAGGTGAGGGAGATGAGGCTCAGCTAGGGGTGGCACTGGGAAGTGAGCCCAGGTTTGTCTGACCACAAGCATCCAGCTGTTTCCTCTCTGCCTCACTCTGAACTGGGCTGGACTTCAGGAGGCAGGGCTTCTAGAAGACATGGCTAGAGCCACGGGCAGTGCCCTAGTCCCTGGGAACTGAGGTCCCGTCCAGCTACCATCCTGTGAGGCCCGCCTGCTGGGTCAGTCTCTTTGGAGCTTGAAGAACTCAGGGTCCCCAGGGACGGATCCTTCTGGGTGGGAGAAGAGCCTTCTCTTGCCCCCCAACTGGCCAATGGGACTAACCACAAACTGGCAAAGTCCCAGGAGGTACATGGGAGGGGACAAGTGGCCTTTGGGACCATCCATGTGGTACCCCAGCCCTTGTGCCTGACCATGTTTAGTATCAAGTTCAGCAGAATATGGTGCATCTGTCAGGGACAAGACTGCAGGTGACCAGGTCACCCTCTCTCAGGAGACACAAAGGAGCTTGATGAGAGAGGGAGACCCAGGGGTGAAGAAATAAACATAGGTTCAGACTTATAGAGGTGAGTCCAGACATCCCCAATGGTGGCCCATGGAACAGTTGTGGTCCCCAGAAATATTTGGGTGACCCTACAGTTTATTTCAGTTCATTGACAACATTTAAAAGCAAGTAGAGCACACAAAAACATGGATTTCAAGTTTCTCTTAAATATTTCAAGGTTCAACAACACGTGGCATCAATTAGCTCTAGCTATTATAATATTAGCTGCCCCTTTAAGGCAGGTCATTGGTGACATGCTGGCTAAGGCACTTGTGGTGCTTCCTGTGTGCCAGGCAATGTTCTAAGCACTTGGTGTGAATGAATTCCTCCTCCCTTTAGGACAGCCTGTGAGTGGTAAGATACGTTGTGAATTCAGAGTCCCGACTCTTCTTTATGGCACTTGTGGAACCCCTTTCTACCCCTTACATCAGGTTCTCAGGGCTACTGTGAGCGGGGGGGCAAGGTGACCCCTTTTGACAGGTGAGGACACAGGTTAAGCTCAGGAGGGGGAGTCCCAGCCCCCCAAGGGGGATGCCCAGCAGAGGGAAAACCATCTGAGGAGAGAGGTGAGGGAGGCAGACAGATGATAACCAGGCCAAGATAATTACACCAGACAATGTGTTGAATTAATAGCTTGGGGTTCCTGTGCCAAGCCAAACAGGAGCCTAATGGCTCTGTGGCTTGTCGGAGTTTGATGGATGACTATGGGGCAGACAGAGGATCTATCACACTGATGGGGGCTCATAGGAGATGGGACAGCCCCACAATTTCCCGCTGAGTTAGCTCTGACCCCTGAACAGACAGGGAGGACTCATGGGTAGTTAAGTGGGGCGGGGCAGAGGGATGGCAGGAATAGGAGCCTCATAGAAGGGTTCCTTTCCTTCAAGACAAAGAGCCCTGGCAGCAGAAAGGAGATGTGGTGAAGGGGTAAGATGTGGTGTGGGTCTTAATCCCTGCTCTGCTATTTATGGGCTGTGTAGCCTTGAGCAATATACTTAACCTCTCTGTGCCTCTATCTTCCCATCTGTAGAGTGGGAATAAGTCATCATTATGAGGATTATGGAACAGTGCTAGTTGATGACCATCATTATTACTTTTGGGGTGCCCAGGCTAGATGGTAGGACACCAGGAAAGGGGCTGAGGGGATAAGCACCCCAAACTTCTGGCATCCGAACACCTTATGCCTCTACCACAATGGCAGCAGGGGGGTTTATTCCTGCCTTGGTCTCCATTACTTCCCACATGGGCACAGCATCCGTAGGAACAGGGGAGGAGAAACAAGAAATGCTTTTGTAATGGAAGTGGCTGGGATGGAGAGGAAAGCTGGCCGGGGCACCTGGATTCCAACTCCAGCACTACCACCCACTGGCTCCAGTGCCTCACTGCCCTTCTTCCAGTTCTGTGGATATTTCAAGGACTTTCCTGCCCCAGGGCCTTTGCATATGCTGTTCTCGCATGTCCAGAGTGCTTTTTCCCATCCCCTTTTAATTTAGTTAAATGCCTCAGGCCCCAGTTCAAGTCTCTTTCTCAGGAACACCTCTCTGACCCTCAGTCTGGGTGAGGTGCTGTTATACTGAGGTTTCTCAGGGTAACAGGCACTACCTTTTCATGGCACTGGTTGCAAAGGCAATTGGGTAATTACTGAGTGATTATTTAAATGGGCGTCTCCCCCACTCCACAGTGAGCTACGGGGTGGCAAGGACAGAGTCTTCCTTACCTCTGTCTGTATCCCCAGCACCTGGCACAGTGCCCAGCAGACTGTGGATACTGAATAAACATGTGTTAAAGGAAGGAAGGGGGCAGGAAGACAGGGAAGGTGAGAGGGAAATAAGGAGAGAAAAAGGAAATAAAATGTGGAGGGAAGGAATCGAGAACTGATTTGGATCTTGTTTCAGACGCTCCCTAACAGTGTGACTTTAGGCAAATTCGTCCCTCTGAGCTTCCATTTCCAATGCTGTCAAAGGGGATACTAATAGGACCGAGAGCACAGGGTCAGGCTGAGGATTAAGTGAGATGATATATGTACAGCACTTAGCCCCATGCCCAGCAAATAGAAAGCCCTCAATAAACGTCAGCTAGGTCTGAGTCAAGCAGACAGGCTGAGGTCCAGGGGGAACTGAGTTGCCAGGGTTCCCATGGCAAGTCAGGCAGAGCTGGGGCTAAGGCCCAGGCCTCCCAGCCAACCCTCCTCCATCTCCTTTTCTACCCACAAGGTTATCCGCCTCCCTCAGCAGGCAGGGCTCTGGCCTCATGCGCCCTGGCAATGCCCCAGTTGTGGAGAGTGGCCTCACACAGCACTTGGAGCAAGGCCTGAGTCTTGAGCCTGGCTGGCCAGGGAGACAGGGAACCTGCCATGTTGCTCCCACACCTGCACAAATCCCAGGCCTGTCCACAGGAGGTGGCTCCTCCCAGTGTAGCTGGGACACTCGGAGGCAGGACAGCATCCCAGCCAGGGCTGGCCCATCCTGCTCATAATGGCCCATCAGTCCCACTGAGAGCTGGCCCCTACCTTGCAGTGGATGGCCCCTGACAAGGACAGACCTTTCCCTTCCGAAAGGAGTGGCCTGGGGGAGACTGTAGAGAGAGGAAATTCCTTTAAAAGGCTCTGCAGAGGAGGAAGGGGCCGGGAGGAAGGTGGGGGCCGCGGTCTGCTTCTCCAAGGCTGCTTTGTACTCCAGGACTGCAGTGCCTGGAGTCCTGGGGCAGCCCAGAGCAAGGCTGGCGGGAGGAAACCAGGCCAAGGAGGAAGTGCTGGGTGCTGAATGTAAGCTCATCCCCGAGGCAGTGCTAGCCTCTAATTCTGTGTGACACTAGCCAAGCGAGGAGGCTCCCTGGACCTCCCTTTCCTCATTTTTCATGTGGAGAAGCCCCCTGCCAGCCTCATCTCCCTGCATTGATGTGAGGATCTGGGGTTATATACAGCTGGGGAGTGACCATGGGGGCAGCCACTCCTGCTGTCCCTGTTGGTCCCCTTTGCCAGGCCCGTTCCCCAGCCCTCAGAAGGAAGACAGGAAAGCTGGTGTCTTACCGTCTCCCCTTTTGGTCCGGGGTGGCCCTGGAAGGATAAGAGCATGAGTGTCAGGCACGTTGTGTGCAACCCAGAAGCCTCCGTACCCTGCCCCATGTGGCTCCTCCCTCCATTACCGGGTCCCATGAGATGAATGGACATGGCACCACAATCCCCTTGCTGTGCTTAGCTCTGGCCTACAGAGGTGTGGAGTGACCAGATGGTGGCCAGGCCCCTCCTCTGAGAGGATGCCATCGGGTCAGAGGAGAGAAGAGTGGGTGGGGCTGGGCTTGGCACCCACGGCCTTCACTTGTGGGGGGCATCTCTGAGGACATTGGAGGGTCAAGCTCCCCCCAGCTCACTCCTTCCTAAGAGTGGGTAGGGGTCTCTTTTCCTCCATGAACATTTGTGTCTGAGGACAAGTCAAAAGGGTTGAAATGAACAAAGAAAGGACAGGGAAGTGGCCTCCATGTGGACTTGGACATGTGGTGTGTGGGTCTCAACTGGGATGAGACACCCTGGGAGCATGAGAGACACAGAAGGTGCTCTGGCTGTGCTGGGGAGCGAGGGTATGAGTGAGCGCCCAGGCTTCTCTTAGAATTAACTGTTGAGTCCTCTACCCTCTTCTCGCCCTGCTGCCTCCTTGCCTCACTCCCTATCCAGTTCCCTTCCAGGAACACCCCAGCATCACCAAATGCTCCTGATGCTGAGAGCCCAGCATGGTGGCTATGGGGATCAGGGCAATTCATTCACATGGCCCCTCCTCCCCTTCCCACTGGCAGCTCCTTTCCGTCCCAGAACTGTTCTTTTATCTGAAGCTTCTTCCAGGGAGTTGGAGTCTTGCAGAAGGACTCAGAGATGCTGGGTTAGTGACCTGGACCAAGTGAAGGGTGGGAAACCCGCAGCCCAAGAGGGACTGTCTACTCACCGGTTTGCCGTCTAGCCCAATGGGACCCTGAAAGCAGAAAGAGAACAGATGTAAAGACGCAACATCCAAGGTCTCCTGCTGAAGGGGCAGTCTGGGGCAGTGGGTAAGTTTCCAACAGTTAGGATTCAAGTTTCTGCTAAGCCTAAGCCTCAGTTTCCAATCCTAAAATGGGGATGAGAACAATAGACGTTCTACAAAGGGTCCTTGTGAGGCGCGAGTGAGATGCCATCTGCCAGGTGCAGTGCCAGGTGCAGTGCCAGGTGCCCTCCACGGGGAGGAGGACCTGATGGGGGCTGCCTCCATCGCCATCCAGACCGCTGCCTCACCCTGGGTGGAGAGTGGATGATGTGTTCCTTGAAAGTCAGGGCTGACTGGCACTGCGGTCTGTGGAAAAGGGAACTCGCTGCTCCTCTGACCTCCCTCATAGGACCTGTCTTGGGCCCCTGAGGCAGGGGTCAAAGGACACCCAGACAGCTACCTCACTGCCCCCTCCAGGAGGCTCTCCTCTCAAAGCCAGGTCGGGTGTTGTGTCCCCACAGTGCGTCACCTGTTCCACATTCCAGTGTTCTGCTGGGGTTTACCAGCCTGTGACATCACTTGCTGGTGCCTGTCCTGCGCCCCTTTATTTCCACGTTAATTTCCCTGTCCTCACTTGCACTATGAGCTTCTCTCCTCGATTGCTCTCTATGAAAGGCTGCAGGAGAGGGTCCTTACTGACCAGGCTTTGCAAGAGCAAGGGCAGCTTCAGGGCTGGCCCTGCATCAAGTTGAACCCAACCAGGCCCTGGGGGGCACCAGGGACACAGCTAGCCTCAGACCTCCCCACTTACCGGAAATCCAGGAAAACCTCGAGTGCCCGGCTGACCCTGAAAAGAATGGAGAGGAGTGAGGATGGCGAGGAAGAGATGAAACTAATCCCTAGTTCCCTGATGCACCTTTGTTCACAGAGGAGCCATGGTCTCTCTCCCACTCCCCTGTGATGATCCGGGGGAGACATTTACCATGGTGAATTGGCTGGGAGCGGGGATAAAGGTGGAAGCAGAACATCATCGATATCTCTTCCAGCGGCTGGGGGTGGGAAGGGGAAAGGAGGCGGCCGGCATCCCCACTCCGCCCTCCCTCACTGCTGTGGCCTCTGAACCTCAGCATGTAAACAGGTTATGGAGAGGAGAGTGGGGACTCAGCCCACAGCACACTGAAAACTTCAGCTGCGGTTTTCTAAGTCCTTTTTATTTACAGTCATTGCTCAGGGCCACTTATCTGAGGATCGTTGATATCAGTGGGTATTAAAACTTGACCTTCAGGATGAGTGTTTTCAGGCCAGAATAGGTAAGCTTGCTCCCTTTCCTCTCACTTGGGCCAGCAGGCCTCTCCTAGCTGGGCAATCTCTGGATCCCCCCATCTTTGCAGGTTGCAGACCAATTCATGACCAGTTTCCTGAAGGTATGGGGGGCCACAGAGATAGGTATTCAGGTTGGAGGCTAGAAGTAGGTTTACTGCTCACAGCCCAGTGGTTTAGGCTCAAGAATCAGGACAAAAGAGATGTGCAGAGATTAGAAGCAGCATGAAGCTATGCAAATCCAGGGCAGGGAAAGCTGAGCAGGATGTTCCAGGGTAGGAGAGTGAAGAAACATGAATCCTGCCACTCTGCTTCTCAAGAACCAACAGGGATTCTCTTCTACTCAGATGGTATTCAGGATCATCCTTAATGTCACCAGATCAACCATTTTAGGTCCTTTCCTGCCTCATCTCCCCACCTACTCTTTGCTTAGGCACACTGGCTCACCTGCCTTGCCCACCCCCGCCACACACACCTTTCAGCTCTCAGCTATTTAGCTCTCATCTTAGAGTCCCCCCTTGACCGAAATGGCTACAATCTCTTCCCAAGCTTGGGCTTTTGAGTCTGGCAGCCTCCATCAATGATGGCTGTGTGACTCTGAGCAAGTTGTCTAACCTCTCTATGCCTCAGTTACCTCATCTAGAGGATGAGGATAACAGTATAACCTCACAGGGTCATTGAATTATGTTCAATCATGTTTGTGAAGCCTTTTGACATGGTAGCTGCCATCATTGGGTGTTTGTTGTGTTGAACTGAACCTAAGAGTGCCAGAATAAAGCAAGGCTGCTTTCAAGCCCAATACGTCTTAGGATTTATGGAGGCATGTCCTTGCCAAGCAGTACTTTCAGAATCAGACCCTATCCAGAGGAAGATTTCTCTGGATCCATCTGCTGTGAACCTGAAACATCCCCAGGCTGCTTGGGTTCTCCTTGAAGCTGTGGACATGAGTGCCCAGGGGCCTCTGCTCAGGGTTCATGGCTGGATGGGATGGGTACTCTGCCATCAGGATGGATGCACTGATCAGGCAGGGAGTGAGCTGGAGTGAGCTGCAGGCTCAAGATGGGCTTGTGGTAGGTATCCAAAAGAGCAAGAGGGAGGAGGTGCCACTCATATCAGCAAAGCCCCGGGTTTCTCTCTTTTCAACGATAAGTGATGCTAAGAATAGCACCAAGGAGAAAACCCGAAAACCATGCAATGTAACCTCTGAAACCTCCCAGTGTAAACTTTTGATTCTGAACGCTGTGAGGCCTGAAGGAAAGGTCAGGAGGAGAGGATTCCAAGAAGCATCTTCAAGTCCCACTCCAGCTAATGTTTACGTGGTAGGGATAATCACACGGTTTGCTAATTACAGAGCCTGTCCTGAGAGCAGGATGCATCTCTCCAACCCAGAGCCAAACCCCGGGCTGACCAAGGCTTTTTCAGAGATCTTGGGAAGAATGTTGTCATTGACCAAATGGAAACCAGGACTCCACTTCCTGTAGGGGTCGGGCCTGGGTAGGTCCTTGGAGTAACTTGGAATTGGATTTTAATTTACATCTCTTCAATTTTATGCTGAGGTTGGACATCTCTTCCGATGTTTATCGCTGGTCCTATTTATTTGTGAATGGCCTGTTTGTATTCTTCATCAACATTTTATACTAGGCTGTTTTTCCTTTTCATATTGATTTGAGCAAAGTTCTTCGTCAAGCCAGTAACTCTTTGATAATCGTATGTATTGCAAATATTCTTTCCAATTTGGCATTTGTCTTTTTTATGAC
This sequence comes from Aselliscus stoliczkanus, assembly GCA_033961575.1. Taxonomy (NCBI): domain Eukaryota; kingdom Metazoa; phylum Chordata; class Mammalia; order Chiroptera; family Hipposideridae; genus Aselliscus; species Aselliscus stoliczkanus. The sequence goes on from CM066729.1 coordinate 136,864,134, forward strand.
ATATATTTTTTTGCCATATGGAAGCTTTATATTTATGTCAACAAACTTATCCATCTTTTCCTGTGGTTTCTGAGTTTTATGTCATGTTTTGAAGGGCCTTTCCCAGTTGAAAATGATTAAATGTTTACTCATGCTTTGTCCTTATATTTTAGGTGTTCATGTATTACATCTAAGTATTTTATCCATTTGAAATTTATTCTGATATAACAAGTGATGTAGAGATTCAGGTGTTTTAAAGCTATTTTTTGTTTTATTTTGTTTTACCCTTTTCTAAATGGCGTTGTCAGTTGTCCCAGCATAATTTCCTGAATAATCTATTTTTCTCTTTCTATTGTGAAACGAAGCCTTTATCATGGACCAATTTCCCAGATGCATTTAGCTTTATTTCTGGCTTCCCATTCTATTTTACATGCTGTTGTAATTGCTTAGTTTTTATGATACATTTTGATATCTAGTAGAACAACTAGTCTCTCCTCACTATTCCCCTTGACCTATTTTTCAGAATTTTCCTGACATCCTTACAACTTATTTTTTCCAAATGAAATTGAATATTGTTTTGTTGGCCTCCAATCCCATAAAAAAATTCACTTGGATTGGGATCATATTAAAACTATGGATTACAGATTTGTGGAGCAATTTGTAGATTAATATTACATCCTTCTAAACAAGAGCAAGGGAACTAAGTTTCACATTGCTCTCTAAGAGCTCTTCCCTTAACTCAAGGCCAGGGTAGAGAGGGAGCCAAGTGGGTCCCCTACTGTTTGGAAGGGGACACCCCTCCCTACCTTCTTCCTACCTGCAACTTGTGAGGCAAAACAACACAAACAGACAGAAGATTCTGGTTAGAAACAGCCTACCAGGAACTCTCCCCTCCCTCCTGTCTGACCCCTTGAAGAGGCTCACTGTATTCTGCCCAGAGCCTGCTCATTTTACCTCCCACTCTGAAAGTCTGATTATCTTTCAAACAAGACGCTGTGCTGGTGTTTAATCACTGGCCGGGGGCGGGGCGCGGGGCAGTGGAGAGGAAGCCCCTGCTTTGTGTAGCATTTGCCCATTTCTGTGGTGTAAATACTCCCACCATGGCTGATTTCAAGCTCCCACCATGATGCTGCTGAACACGGAATGGGGAGGGGTGTGCATGACAGGCTCTTGTGAGCGGGTGTGAGCCAGCTCAGCACACCATGCCCTCTAAACTCAAATGAAGGGCCACACAGCTAACCTTGGACATTACAGGACACCTCAAATTCATCACGTCCAGATTAAACCCACCTCTGATCCTCCCTCCAAGAAGGGCACCCCTATCCACTCCGTTACTCAAGTCAGAAATGTAAGGTCATCCTGAACCCCTTTTTCTCTCTCAATCCCCATTTTTGTCATCATTAAATTCCATCAATTCCACCTCCAAACTGTCTTGCCAGACCAGCCCCGCTACCAGCCCCACTGACTGTACTCCAGCCCTTGATTATTGCAGGTGCCTTCCAGCCAGGCCCCCACCTGCAGCCCCTTCTAAACATGCTCCACGCAGGAGCATGGAGGCCCAGGAGATCTTTTTAAACTGAAAATCTGGTCATGTCCTTTGTCAGCTGAACAAAACCCAAGGGCTCTCTGCTGCCCTCAGGAAAAAGTCCCAAATCCTAAACATCGCATCTGCGTCCTTTATGATCCGACCCTCGCTCAACCTCACCAGCCTCACCCTTGCTTTGCTATTTGTTCTGGAAAGAACTTCCCTGCTTCTTCAGTAGTTTATGGGAGCCCCTCCTGCCTCAGGGGCTTGGTGATCCTCCCCTGCCTGGTATGCGGGGGAACCTCTGCTCATCTTGATCACAGCTTAGTTATCCCTTCCTCCCGCAAGCCGCTCTGCCTGCGCCTACCTCAAGTTGGGTGCCTCCTCCACATCACCACAGCTTCCTAACCACCCCGGCTGAGCACTCATTGCCTGGACTGTCATCTCTATGGGATTGCTGGTCTCTTTGCAAAGGGGCAAGCTGGCGGCAGTCAGGTTTTCATTGCCTACCCAGTACCTGGCATGCAATAGGTGCCTAACAAACATTAATGGAATAAATAAGCCAAGAAACACTCAACAGGTGTATCAACAAGGAGGGAGGAATCTCCTTGTGAATGAGGGCTGCAAGTTCAGATAGCTCCTCCTGGCCCCTCTGGAGAACCTGGAGAGCTAAGGGAGGGACTTACCTCCCTTTGAGAAGGGGGACATTTTCTAGCCTGGCAGGTGACCTTCCCAGGTCCTGCTGAGCCTGTCAGTGTCTCGAGGTCCCAGCCTCCTCCTAGGTTTAATGGGGTAACTGCTCCAGCACCTTGCTTCACTGGAATATGAACCATCCTTTTCCAAAGTGCCTGGATGACTCCCCCTTGCTCAGACCATTTATGAAGTTCTATGAGAGGGTTCAGATGGCTCCTGAGGGCAGCACGGCTGGTTCTTATTAGCAGCATGTATGCTGGGCCCTTCCTAGCCAAGTGGAAAGCCACATGTTCCCCAACATCCCTGGCCACAGAAGCCTTGCCCACTTGACCTCTATTTTTTAATGACAAATGGCCCCTTTGTATTCCCTGGTCTTCTGATCTCACCAGCTTCACGTGGCTTCAGGGGGGACTGACGGGGTTGCCCTGGTGTCTAGTGAAGACTCAGCAGGAGTGGCCCCAGCCATTTGGGTGATGGTCACCCACACAGGCCAAAGTTGGATATTGGGCTTGGTCAAGTCTCTTGGTGCCATAAAACCTCTCCTGGCACTACACGGTGCCCACAAGGAGAACATTTTTTTTCTCCTTAAGGTAAATATCCTTTTAAAATAGTAGAGCTTAAAACATGGAAGGGGGTGTTGGAGAAAGGATACTGGCTTTGGAATGAGGCTTTCAGTTTCCTTCTCTGTGAAATGGGTTGGCGGGGCCTGCTTCCCAGCTTTGATGAAAGGGCTGAAAGAGACTGGCGTATACACGAGCTTTCAGCACTGGACATGGGGTTCACTAGGTGCCCAGGAGACAGATGTCATTGCTGTTACCTGAATAGAAGGTGCTTTCACCATTGGAATCAAATTCAATGAGGGAGGTATGTTGCTGATTAGACTCATGACTAATGGAAGCCAGGGGAGGGAGGCAGACCACTGCCCCGAGCATGTCCTCCAGAAGTGAGGCCTTTTCAACAACTTTCAGGTAGCCTATTGACATCATGCTGCTGAAAGATGTTGCTAAAAGGGTGTTAGAGGGCCAGTATGATCGACACAATGGAACATCTGTGGTCAGACCATGAGGCAGAGATGGTGGCCAAAGGATAGGACCTGTATTCTGCGTTACTGCCTGTCCAAACAGACCCACCCCAGGCTCAGTCCTTGCCATCAGAACTTGGGGGGGAGTCTGTCTTTCTCTGTAAACTTCCCATCTCCCAGTCGCCCCCCTGGCTGGGTACCACCTTTCTCAGTAACAACCGGGCTCCCCCAATACATAGAGACTTCCCATCCCACAGGGGCTGTGGCCATGTGAACCCAGAATCACTGATGGGGCCTGGTGGTCTGCAGCAGCAGTGGGGTTCAGAGTGCAGACTCTGAGCCACACCGCCTGGCTGAGTGATCAAATCCCAGCATGACCACACTCTAGTGTGTGACCTTGGGCAAGTCCCTCAACCTCTCTGTGCCTCACTTATCTCATCTATAACATAGAGGTGCTAACAATACCTACCTGTGGGGCTCTTAGGAGGATGAAGTGAGTTAGTGTGTGTAAAAATCTTAGGATACTGCCTGCCACAGAGGAAGTGCCAAGTATCAGCCCTTAGTATTATTATTGTGGTTTGAGGCAGAGGAAACCTTGCCAAGAAGGCCGTATCTATATAGCCCAGAATCCTTCAAACCCCTGCCTGTAGCCCAGGCCTCTAACACATCTGCCCTGCTCCCTAGCTCCATCCCTCAGCTCTCCTCTCTGACCTTCCTCAGTTTCCAAGCGGTCCCACTGGCTCTACCTTTCAGCTCCCAGCTCTCACCACAGCCCCTCCTTGGCTGCTTAGCTCATCATGGCTCCCTCCTTTGGATGTAATTTGCTCTCTGATCCCTCTCCCTAGGCTGTGGGCAGGAGAGACTCCTGCCTCCACTGGCTCTCTCTGTTGAAGGCAGGGGGATGGGCAGGCTGGGCTTCATCCATCCACTGGGCTAGCCCTCTGCTCCCCTCACTCTCACTGTGCGTGGCAGGTCCGAGGAAGCGCACAGCAGAGCATGGAAACAGTGGCCTGCTGCTGTGGTGGAAGCCGTACGTGCCAGGGCTCCTGCGTTCTAATCCTGGCCCAGCCTCTATGTGGGGGACCCTGGCCAAGCCCCATCCCCTCTCTGGGCTGCAGTTTCCTTTTCTGAGAGGGCTGCTCCAGACCATAGCTGAGGTCCTTTCTACCATGACATTCGGTAGAAATTTTATTAAAGACTTGTCGTTCCAGCGCTCTTTGAGAAAAACAGCCAGTCCTCCTTCCCATAGTCACAATATCTTCCTGCATCATCTCCCACATCACCCTTTTGGTCCCGAAGGAAGCATATCTGAATGGAATTCTCTCCGGTTTTCCCAAGACCCAGGACCCAGGCTGAGCACAAAAAGTGCCTTTAAGGCGAGTGGTGGGTTGGGCCTCTGCCCGGACCAGAACCAGGAGTGGGTGTCAAATCAGGGAACCTGGACTCTGGGTTTCTGCTCCATGTGCTTCCGGAAACCAGGCTTGTCCCCTGGAAAGCTGGAAGCACACTCTCTGGACAGGAGCAATTGCTTTTTTCTTCTGCCTATAAACAGCAGGGCCACCTTGCAGCTGCTGTAGTTTCGTGGCTATGGGTAGGCCCCTGCAAACCCTCCCAGGAGGCTGTAATTTAGATATATTTAGTCAGACCACTCTCATTAACATCAACAGCAGCACCACGGCCTGGCCTGGTGACCACATCACATGTGATGTCCGCCACACCCGGAGGCACATCCCAGACTAGAGCTGCCTCCACCCCAAGCCCTTTTCATTAACTCATCCAACCTGCCCACCCCCAAGAAAAGCAAAAACCACTTACAGGGGGGCCGCGGGGACCGATGATGGACATCCCGGCATCTCCTGGGGCCCCCTATGGAAGAGAGAGAAGAGAGGGAGAGGAGCGAGGGGCGGGGGCAGGAGATGACAGGGGTGGGAAAAGAAGAGTGAAAGGGAGGGGCTGGCAGGTGGGGAAGGAGAAGCAGATGAAGGTGGGATGCCAGCCAGAGGCGGAAGGACAGAGGGGACCAGAGGATGCAGAGGAAGAGGAGGGACCAGAGGAGAAGAGATGCAGAGGGAATGAATGGAGCATTGGGGAGGGACGCAGGAGGAATGAAGCAAGAAGAGACATAGCATTAGATGTGTGGACCAGGGAAAGAGGGCAGGAGGACCCCAGGCCGGAAGTGGGGAGAAGAGGATTCAGTGCAGTGATGGACAAGAGGGCAGCACAGGGATGGAGGAAGAGAGGGAGGGGACACAGCTCAGCCATGGCTGCTCAGGTCCCACAGGCCTCTCCCCAGGGCCCTGCTCAGGACAGTCTCCAACCTGTCCCAGCCCCACTCAAGTTTCAAACCCTTGCATCTTCTGTCTCACCCTCAGCCCCAAATACTCATGGGGCTGCACACCCTGCAACTGGTGAACATTGGCGTGCCCCATTGGTGGAGTTGCTGAAAATAGGAAACGGGGTCAAGACACGCCCTTGCTGTGTGGGCCCAGCAGCCCTGAACCTGAAGGCTGGAGCCGCCTGGAACTTCTTAGTCCTGGTTTTGGAGTGACACAAAGGAGTTAAGTCTGGGCCAGAACCTGATGAGGAGGGGCAACAGAAGGAGAATGGATGGTGTACGGAACACAGATGGGGATGACAAGTGATGCTGACAGAAGGACCCCGATTGCGCCCTGCTGGGAGGAGGGCAGGAGGCTGCATCCCACATAAAACAGACTGGCATTTTTTTTGCCTCTGGGAAAGGTGACTGCCTAAGGCTTGGAACCAGAGCTCTGAGGCCACAGACAGCCTCAGCAGGCAGGGGTCACCCACTCAGCCAGGGAAGCTGGGGCCTTAGCCCAGGAATCCCAAGTTCCTGCCTGAAGCTATCAGGAAACTGGGCCATGAGAAGCTGTGAGGGCACAGCAGGCTTGGCTGGCAGCTCTGCTGTGCCTGTGTGCCAGGGGAAAGGCTGAGCTGGAGCCTCTGAAAGCACCCCCAAATGTTCACGGGGAAGAAGTAGAGGCTGGGACAGAAAGGCAGAGGGGAAAGTGTGGACTCACCTTCTCGCCTGGTTGGCCCTTTACTCCCTGGGGCAGCCACATGCAACACGGGGTGCAGGCGAGAGAGGGAGGGAGGGAGAGAAAAAAGAAAGGATGAGAGAGAGGCACACACACAAGAACCCGTGTTAATGGCACAATGACCAAACAAAAGAAATTGCTGTGAAATAAGAAACAAAACAAAACACAGATGCTGACACAGGACAGGTCCCGCGTCCAACAAGCACAGCGTGAAAACTGCTATTGCCTCATTTCTTGGTCTGTCCCAAGCCAGTGTTCCAGATAACTGAGATAAACAGTGCCAGAGGCCTTCCTTAAGAGGGCCTCTGTGTGTGTGTGTGTGTGTGTGTGTGTGTGTGTGTGTGTGTGTGTGTGAAAGAGGAGAGAGAGAGAGAGACCACCCAGGTCAAAACAATCTGTCTGAGAAGCCATGGCCCCAGCTTACTGGTCATCTGAGGTGGGCATGGAGAGACTTTCCCAAGGACTGTGTTGTGAGGTAGAGTCGGTGGAGTCTAATTGGTTTGAAGGTCCAACTGAGCACCAAGCAAAAAGCTTTACCAAGCTAGACACACCAAGAGTTGTTAGGGCTGGTCAGGCAAGGCAGTGGGAGAGGGGTTGGAGGAACATAGGAGGACAGACAGTAGGACACACACATGTGGGAGGATGGAGGATGGGTCTGGGATGCAGAGGAAACTGGGGAATCACCAAGGGTTCCTGTAACAATAGTGGCTAGTGGGTAGACAACCCCAAACTACCCTAATCCATAGATGCCAGTGGCGCCACCTCTGGTGGACAGCGGGAACAACTCAGACATTTCACCCAACTGGCCACCCCAGACCATTTCAGGTGGCTCATGCCAGAACTACTGGGCAGCCAAATGGGTCCACTGTCACATTTAAAATGGCACAAGCATCATGAAAGTCCCAAAGTGGCTTGAAAATATCTTCGTATGGAAGGAAATGGGGAAACCTGTGACTCTCCCTCCTGTCCCTACCGCTATGGGCCAGAACTAGGCTCAGATGCACACTTCCTGGGAGGGGATGTTCACAGGGTAGGAGAGGCAGGTCAGAGGTGGGGGGTGGGGTGGGGGGAAGGGGACAGCAGGAGGGGCAGCCCTGGGGGGGGGCAGTAGCAGGGGCAGGCCTAGAGGGGTTGCTTTGCATTTTGCAATCTTCCCTGCATCCTTGTCTCTGCACTTGGTAGTCTGCTTAGGCTTACCTGTTAGGGGCAAAGAGTTTGGAGTCTGACAGTCAGCTTGGGTACAAAACCCAACTCCACCCCAATCTCGGGTAGACTGAGTCTCAACATGCCCATTAATAAAATGGGATCTTGGAGGGCTATGGTGGAGAATGTGCCTGGCTCAAATCCACCCACTGCGTCTCTGACAAAGGCTGGCTGAATGTTGTTTCCTGGCTCTACCCAGGGAAGGACCCAGTGACAGCTTGGGGGACTCAGTGTTTGGAGTCAGAGAACTGAAGCAGAGAGACAGGGTTGGGTAGGAATTTCACAGTGTGTGATCAGCTAAGTGGTGGGAGAGACTCATGAGGAGTGGCCCAGGGCTCCCAGCCTCCATGTCTTGACAGACAGCCTTTGGGTGGGTCCTGGGAAGCTCCAAGTTCTGTGACATGAAACACTTGTCCCAAATCCCTGAAATGTCCCAGGTCCGAGGCCTAGGCACTATGGCTTCACTCTAAGGATCAGACCTTCCTTAGACCTGGGATGCCAATGTTGGGGAGGGAGAGTGGCATTGTCAGGGCCGACAGCACAGGTCTGGAGTCAGGCTGCCGAGATTAAAGTCTCTGATCAGCCACTTCCTGGCCATGTGACCCTGGGAAAGACACTTAACATCTAAGCCTCAGTTTTCCCAGCTGAAAAATAGGGGTGGAAACTGTGCCTACATCCTGCAATGTGAAGACCGAATGAGCTGATGTATGTAAGGCTCTCAGCACAATGCCTGCACGCGGTTAGCACTCTTAAGTGTTAGCTATGGTCTAAGTGTCTTTTCTCTGAGCGGCGGGCTCACATCAGGCAAGAAAGCTCTCATAAGGATTCTGTATCCAGGCCTAAGGCCAACAGCTGGGGAAGTAGGGTTATGAGGCAGAGCATATGAGTGGCATGGAAGGATGGCATAGGGGTAGTCAGGAGGTACCCAGGGGTGGGTGGAGGTTGAGGCTGACGGCAGGTGGGAAGTTAGAGGTCAGACAGGGAGAGTGGCTCAGGCCATGTGCTAGATCAGGCTGGGTGGTGGCGAGGCTGGTGTGCGGCCATCACTGCCTTATGCTGCCAGCATGTGCCGGTCCTGCCCCTTTTAGCCCCTCAGAGGCTAGAAGCCACCAGGAAAAACCCTGGTGCTGGGACCTCAAGGCTAAGCGTCAGATATATGCACCCTCCCTGCCACACGTTCTCATTTCCCTTTCACCATCTTAATTTTTCAGCAGGAAACATTAAATGTTTTGATTCCCAGCCTCCTGGTGAGGATTTGGAGGCACCACCAGGAACAAGCCGTCTTCACCATGTTCTGGTGTCTGTCTGTGGAAGAGGCCTCCAGAGCTGGCTCCACCACTGTTCCCACAGAGAATTTGGAGGCTTCACTTCGCACTATCTTTTGCTGCTCTTTTTGGGAGGGAGTTGCAGGAGCTGTTATAAATCTAAGAGTGAGCCGCCAGCCTGACGGGTCGGGGATGGAGTGGGTGGGAGTCCTCTCAATGTCAAGAAGAGTTCGGACCTCACCCTATCGCCCAGTAGGTGATCAGAGAACAGCTTTATTCATACTATTTCTTGGATTTTTCCTTTGTTGGCAGCTCTCTGGAGAGTAAAGCCAGGGTTGGAATAAAACTTTCCTTTTCCTTGCCTGTCCCTTTCTGAAGCTGAGTTGGGCAGGGAAAGGGAGAGATCTGACACCCCCCCGACTCAGGCTGGGGTAGGCAATCCCTTGCCATGGTTTGGAGGACAAGCCAGTATGGAGAAGGAAGCAATGGACACCCAAGCAGGTAGAAATGCGCCAACTCACCACACGTCCAGGCATCCCAATGGCACCTTTGTCCCCCTAATGAAGGAGGCAGAGACGATTAGATGTGGCTGGAGCTGGGCCCACATGAGAAGGGCCCCACAGGCTAGCTATGCACCTAAGATCTGGTTTGCATGTGCAGTTCGGATGGTACCCAGGCATTGTGTGGGTGAACTTTCCCACAAAGCCCCTACAGACTGTTCAGCAAGCAGCCACCCCTATCACCATCTACACTCGGGCATGGGGCTATGGAAAGAGCACTAATGTACGAGTCTGGTCCTTAGCCTGGGTCTCAGTTTCCCTATGTGTTCCATATGGGGTCAAAGGCCCTTCCTCCCTTGGACTTCTGTTGTCACAATCCATTTCAGCCAGGCCAGATGTTGCCACATCCTTGTCACATTCAGTTTCAAGGCACAGTGCAGGGTGAGTGGTAGCTCCCATGTGGCAGATGTGAATCGCTTCCTTCAGTCAATGGCAGAGCTGGGGAGCAGTGCCTATGCTCCCTGGCTCCTCCCGAGGCCCTCTGTCTGAGAAGGCTGAGGACAGAGGCCTTCTCCACGCCCCCTCCTCACAGGCACCCCAGCATCAACAGGAAGGACCGTGAGCCATGTGGATGCAGCCACATCACAAGTTTCAGCTGCTCGGAGGGAACTGCTTTGTTTTGCAGCCAGGGGTTACATCTTCTCACTCTGGAAATCTGCTTATTAAGTTGTGTTCCTCCCTCTTTTGGTAGAAAATATTTTTTTGCAATCATACGTGTGCAGACATCATAAATTCTGGGGTGGGGCCTGGGGTTTGCTAGAAACCTGAAGGATGGAAAGCAATGGCGGCCGAAAATCAGATGGTGTTTGCTGGGCAGGCAAAAGCTGGCCTGCGGGTTCCTCTGAAGGGTGTGGGCATTTCTACGGTGATACTGTGTCTGCTGACCCCACCGAGGCAAAATACCTTGAGGGACAATTAGCATCCCCAGATGTATGTGGATGCACCAGAGAGCAGCAAGCAGCTCTGAAACTAGGCTCTTGTGACGCGTACCTTGTCAAGACCAAGGCTGTCTTTTAGTAAAATGTTCAGCCTTTGACATGTGGCAGTGTAGCTGCGTTGGTTATAAGTGTGAATCTCTTTCCTTAACCTCTCTGAGCATCCATTGTCTCTCATGGGGCTGCGGGGAGCTGCCATGAGAGGATGTCTCTGGGAAGCCTACTCGCAGTGCCTGGTACCTGGTGAGGGTGTGTAAGTCCAGTGGGCAAGTGAATTTTATACGCATATTTGTACTTCACACATTTTGCATTTCACAACAAGGAGCTAGCATCAGCAAATCTCTTTGTGGGTTGCTCTCAGGCCCCTTCACATGCAGACATGAACAGGACCATGATCTAAGGATCAGTGGCCTTCCTGCTGAGGACACCAGGCCCATTGGCTATCTGCTGCGACATCCCCATGGCTCACTCACTCTAGGGCTTTTGAATGATATTGCAGGATGTGTGTTTTGGTTTCTTTTCATTTCTTTTTTAAAACTAATGTTCTTTGCAGTCCTGGCCATAAAATGCTCGGGTTTGGGACAGGCATGGAATGGTCAGAGATTGGAAACTATGTGTAGCAGCCCCTGCTCTGTGAATTGCCCCCAAATGCTTTTTAAAGGTGGACGTTGTCAGAAAAAAACAAAGTCTGCCCACGTTCCCCCTAGTCATCTGATTTTTTTGCCTCCTTGGGTTTCATGGGACCAATTCACCCGTCCTCCTCTGCTCCAGGGCTCCGACTTACTGGGAGAGTTTCCATTTTCAAGGCTAAACATTCCCCCACATGCATTTCATTAAGAAAGTCACTGCTGGACATGAATTTTAGAAGCTGTTGGATTAGTCACGGGGTTACAATATAATTCATGTCAAAAGGGGAATAAGAGGGGTGCACAGAGGGTCTAGAATCCAGTGCATGTAGCCTTCAGTGCAGGGAGAGAGGGCAGCCTGGTGCCAGCCCTAGTTCACCCCCCACACCTTGCTTCCGCCCTCTGGATGCCTACAGTACTTTGCCTGAGTCCCTCCCCACCTGAGGGCCTACAGTGTACAGTACTCAATGCATATGTGCCCCAGGCTACACCCCACAGAGCAATGTCTTTGAAAATGGTTCTCAGATGTGGGACACAGACCACAGGAAATAACAGTATGAAATGGTATATGATAATACAGGCCTCCAAGAGGTCTGCAGCTGAAGCTGGGGCAATCGGACAAGGTATTTTTAACTCTCTGAGACTCATTTTCCTCATCTATAAAATGGGAATAATGATACCCATTTCACTGAGTTGTTGAACAAATCAAATGTATGAAGAGTGATTAGCACAGTGCCTGGCACGTAGTAAGGTCTCAATAAGAGATGGCTATTAGTGTTATTTCTATTTTCATTCCAAAGCCCCATGGTTGGCACAGCTCTCTAGCACTCAGAAATGGTAACTAGGGGGGGAAAATAAAGTGTCTGCGTCTACTCTTACCAGAAGGCATAGGACAAAGCAGGGATGTGGTCTTAATCCAAGCGGGTATTCAGGGGGATACCCAGTAAGCCCATGGGCTGCCTCCCCTTGTAGTCCCCCATCATAGGGCCATCTGCCTGGAAGGCAGGTCCAGTGTTGGAGGAGCTTGCATGCTGTCATCTGCCTGCCTGGGGCCCCAGGAGGGTACCATGGAGGTTTACCCTCAGCTACAGGTTAGAGAAGATGGAGAGAGGCCTCCCATGCAGATATATCTGAAGAAAAGCAGCACCCAACCTCACCAGTCCTTGGACTGAGAAAGAGCATGTGAGAGAGATAGAAAGGAAGGAAGCAGTAAAAGCTACTTACTGGGAGGCCAGGTCTTCCAATGGGACCCTAAAATAAAGGGAAAAAGAATGAAATTTACAAAGGTAAGGGTATTTTATTATCTGATGGTTCCATACTGCCCAACAAGCTATATGACTTTAGAGTCACTTGTACCTATGAGCCTCTGTTATTTTATGAATAAAATGAAGGGAGCACCTTGATCATATTCAAGGATTGCATTCAACCAGGGCTGGCAGTTGGACATCATATATTTCCTCTGTATTCCTCCAGAGAAAGAGACATCTCTACCTCTCTTGGTCATCTGCTTTAGGCTCACAGTTTCCATAATTAAGAAATTCTCTCTTAAATCTAGTGCAGGCATGCCCAGCAGATGCCAGCTTGAGTGCAGACATCAGTGGACTGGTAGCAACTGAATAAAGCACTATGTTAAAAACCTTCCTTATTGATTAGCAATGTCTGTCATGGGCATGAGGGGTGTAGTAGCACTGGCCACAGGTTTCCTACCACTTAAATGATTCCTGCTGCTACTTAAAGCCATCCTCCATGGTTATGTTCTCTAAGCACTGGCCGTCCTGGTGCCCATTGGAACCTGGGTCTTCCAACTGGAGTACAGAGTCGCCCCAGAAAAGGCCTCTGAGATACACCCAGAGGGTGGCAGACAGGCCATTGCTACCAGCTGCCATCTCCCTATCCCTCATCTCTGGCTAATGGCATTCTTCCTTTGCAGAAGCAGAGAGAAGAGGGCTAGGAGGTGCTTCCCACCCTGGCCAGCTTCCCATTTCCTTCTCATCCTGCCTTGAGGTTTCAGCCACAGCTGAAAGATTCAGGATTCTTCTGTGTCAGTCAAGCTGTGAAAGCTGGAAAGCTACCTGGGCTCCTCCTCTCACTCCATGCTGGTGGTGCCCAGGGGGCAGGGATCGCAGGGATCCTGAGGGCAGACTGAGAGCCAACCCCCTCATGTGCTCCTGCACTGCAGAGCCCCCAGAAGTGGCAGCACCTCTCTGGCAGGGATCAGCCTGCTGGAGAGAGGCCCGCAGAAGCCATCAGAATGCTACATTGCTGGTGCGGGGTGGCAGGCCCTCCAGACAGGCAGAAATCCAGCACTGAGCTGCTGGGTTAGCCCAGCTGCCTGGCTGAGGGGGGAGGTGTATGAGGGAGGTTCCAGGAGGGGGGGAAGTGAGCACTCTTTTTGGCTTTGTCCAAAAAGGAGAAAACCAGCCCGTTTTCGGCAGGTGGTCTGTCGAAGTTTCCTAGGGCAGAGTTTATTTTGGAAGATTGATGACAGGAATTGAGATCTGACATCCAAAACATGCCATGATAAATCATCCTTCCCTTTCAGGGAATGACATGATTTTCCTCCTTCTCTATAACTCAGCAGGCAGGGAGCTGGGCGGCATGTCAGCACGGGTTCTATGTACCTCTCAGGACACAGATGGAAGAGTAAATAATGTCTTATTACAAACTGGGCCAGCTGCTCTCGCAGGTACTGATCAAGAGGAAAAAACTAAGGCAATGCCTTGTCTGAGGAAGAAATGAAATGGGGCTTCTTTTCCTAACCTTGAGAAAGATCTGATGCCAAGGGCTGGGCCCTTTCAACTCCAGTCTCCAGCTACCCCTGCAACCTCTGGGTCTTTTGTTGGGATATCAAATGCTGTCCTCAAGAAGACACGCCCCTGTTCTCTGGATCCATTACTTCGGGGGCCAGTCTCCTTGGGAGCTTCTCAAGTTCTCTGTGCAAATAACTCGGCTCCTCCCTGGGCCTTAGGGCGATGCCAGGCGGAGGAGCCCGAGGTATAGCCTTTAATTTGTGTTGTCTCCCAATCTTACCCATTGACAATGCTCTCTTTAACAACAACAGTAATAACAAAACAACAACCTGCCCAAGGTGACTTGGCTGGTGCGGAGCTGCCCACACGGTGATGCGGACATCGCGTCCTCAGGAGCAGTCCACACTTACAGCCGCTCACTGACCTGTTTACTGAATGGGCAGCAGACCTTTCAAGGACCAAAGCGGAGTAGAGAGTATCGCTTCTTTCTAATACCTGGTGCTTCTTTGACTCCAGTTCTTTAGGGGACAAAGGAGCTTAACTAACAATGGGGCATGCCAGCCTTTCAGATTGGGATTGGAACCTGCTTTGCGGGAAGCAGCCATTGTCTGGCCCTGGAGGGTGCAGAGGTGGGTGGAAAGCAAAATGGCGGGGTCCTCCTCCCCATGTCAACATTCTGGAGGGACCCTGCCGGCTTCTCTGGAGGGCATAGGGGCTCCCCTAAAATATAGCAGATCCAGTTGTTGTGCCCCCACCCGGGGCCCGGTTACCAGCAGAGAGTAAGGCCTTTCAGATGGGCGAGACCAGGCTGTGGCTGGAGTTACTTACAGGAGGTCCTGAAAGAAAGAGAGAAAGTGCCAGGGTCAGTGTCATTGATGCAAGCATGCCTCAGAAGCAGCGTCCAAGAATTCTTCAGCCGAGGGGTTTCCATCTGGTCTTCGAAGTTTGTATTTTCCTGGCCTAGTTTCACCAATATAATCTCTGCTCCCTTTATTTCATCTCCAAATTTTCATTATTGGATGAGAAATCCAGAGGTCTGGGCCCCAGGCGCAGCCCTGCTGGGGCCCTAACTTCCCGAATAGTCCTTTCCCCACTTCAGCTTCCCACCCCACAAAATGGGCCCCTCGGGGTGCTCCCCAACTTGTGTGCACAGTTGCTTTGCGAATCACAGGGCGGTGGGCATCAGAGCACATCGCCAAAGGTCAAAGTGTAACAGAACCCAGAGAGATTCTGATTATTAGCACGCTTGTCCTCTCCACGCCTGAAAGGCAGTGGAAAACAAGCAGGAAGCAGAAGGGAGCGGGTCTCTCATTCAGTTCTCTGCCTGATGTCTATCAGCCTGGCTTGGTTTCTATTAAGCTGTGAGTCAGGCTGTCCTGCCCTCCTGGGTCTGTTGCCCACCTCTGTGCTCCACCCTCCCTCCACACCCCTCTCTCTTTTCCTTTCTTTTCTTTTCTTTTCTTTTCTTTTCTTTTCTTTTCTTTTCTTTTCTTTTCTTTTCTTTTCTCTTTCCTTTCCTCTTCTTTTCTCCTAGTTGTGTCACTCGTTTCCCTCCCTCCCATAGGTCTCAGCAATAGTCCTATCTCATTACTGATAATGGCCAAGAATTACAAAACATTGGGCAGGAGGATGGGTGGGGAGGGAAGGTAGAGAAAAGCAGCAACAGAAAGATAGAGAACTAGAAGGCATTTCTACAAAACATGAGTCATGAAACACCCCCGGGCCTGTGGGATTCCCAGCTGAGCCTGGTGTGTCTGCCCAGCTCCTGGTGACCTGGCCACGGTAACACAGCTGCTACTCCCATGGCTTCTTTTATGCTTGGCCAATAAAGATTCCTTATGTCTCTCCTTGCTCCCCATGTTCCCAAAGCAGGCTTCCTTCTCTTCACCTTTATCTGCCAGCTTCTCTGCCCTGGTCCCCAACCAGGAGAAAACTTTTATGCTGGCCTCTGTCAAGCTATTGCATTAAGGAGGAACATAATGTCTTAAATTTTTTAAAAAAAAAGTTAAGAGGTGTAGTGACCGGGTAAGGTGGGCCCCAGGCAGCCCTGCAGTCCTGTATACAGGGTTTCAGAACAGCAGGAGGGAGGTTGAGGGAGGAGGCAAGCATCTGGGAGCTATTAGGCTGAGGGGCAGGGGAATGTCACCCAGAATCTGAAAACATCCCCTGAGTACAGCTTGCCAGAGGGGCCAGCCCCGCTGGAAAGTCCGTGCCTCCTGGCTAGAGGAAATGTCCTCGTGAGGAACAGGCTGGTGACAAAGTTCAGCCCACAGCAATTTTTGGATGGTTTAGCCACATGGAGGGCCCTGTACCCGCCAGGCCTGACAGGACCCTGGCTCCCAGGGCTGCAGTCTCTGCGGGAGGGGTCGGGGGGTCC
Organism: Aselliscus stoliczkanus; assembly: GCA_033961575.1. NCBI lineage: Eukaryota > Metazoa > Chordata > Mammalia > Chiroptera > Hipposideridae > Aselliscus > Aselliscus stoliczkanus. The sequence goes on from CM066729.1 coordinate 136,880,124, forward strand.
CTGGTGACTCAGCAGAGGGCCAATGCTGACCCTGCCTGCTGTTAACAGTCTTGGCTGCATAGGCATCATTAGATGTAGCTGGGTAGCCAACACGGGACTCAACACTTAGCCGGGTCCCAGGAAAGCCATTTGCTTGGTCCACCCCTAAGCGATAGAAATTCCACTGAAGATTTCAGAAGTTTTTATATCACCACCACCACCATCATCACTACACACACCTTTATAGTCCTTATTATGTGCCAGGCATGATTCTAAGTGTTTTCCTTTAGGAAGAAGGTTCTATGATCCCCACCTTGCAGACGAAGAAACCAAGGCACAGAAAGGCTGAGTTACTTCCCCAGGGCCCTTCATTACAATACCTCTCTCCATGCTTCTCATTCAAAAAGCAACTCACCTCACCCCAAATTGCCCACAGACCCGTTCCCTCTCCACACTGCTCCCTGGCTCCTTTCTCTAGATCCAACCCTCCCACCTTTCTTTTCTGGGCTCCTTTTTCTGATGTAAGAGAATTTGGCTCTGTCAAGCTCTTCCAGGCTCACATCCCCCCACCAGTCCTTACACCGACTTCAGCCAAGGGAAAGCCCCCATTTGTCAGTGGGCTCCATACCTTAGGGAGGGGAAGAGAGATAGGAGATTTTTTTTTTTTGAAGGCTTTTTCTATCACATTCCCCGCACCCCCCCCCCCAATCATGGTCCTCAAGTGTCTCCCTGGAAAATCTTTAGGCCCCTTGGAAAACCATACTGATGCCCTGTCCCTGCTTTCATCAGGTCCCTAGATGTCAGAGCAGCTGCTTCACCTAACGCCAAGCAGTTCAATGCCAAGCAGCACTAAGTGGCTGGGAAGCTGAAGGCTTTGTAACATCCAGCTGTGCCTTGGTGCCATTGGTTGGTCTCCGGTGAGGGCCACTTGGCTGTGTTCAGTAACATGGCTGTTGACTGACCTGTCGTCCTGCCCAGGCACCAAAGGATATGACTGTCCCAGGCATGGCCAAGTTTCCATGGTACAGATGGGGAAGCAGAGGCCCAGGGAAGGTAGCGACCATGCAACCATGGGTCTTCCTAACAGACCAAACAGTCTCTTGTGCCCGTGTAGTTGACCCAGAGGTACAGCCCCCACTGTCACATCCTGAGGGAGGAGGACAACACTGGGCCCCCACCCTGTGCCTGCTGCAGCAGGGAGGATCATGAAGATAGTCCCAGTGCCCCAGGAGAGCAGAGCAGCCGGCAGCAGCCGCCCAGGGTGTGGAAGTTCTACCTGAGATCTTCCTCCCTCTGCCTGACGTCTGTCACCCACCACCTCAGTGAGGATACTGCTGTCCTCCCCAGGGTTTGGCTGACCTCCTCCAAGTGAGCAGCAATGACCCTCCTAAATGGATCTGTAGGAATGGACTCCTCGGGAGAATCCTGGAGTATTGTTCTGGGTCATGCATTCTTCAATCATTTTTTTGTATGTTCATTCATTCATTCGTTCATTCAACAAACATTTAATGATCACCTCTCATTTAATGATTGCTGTGCTGGGCTATAGCTACACAGAGATGAATAAGGCACAGTCATTGCCCTTTGAGGAAGGAAAAATTTATTTTTTAGGCATCTAATATCTCCCAGGCCTGATGCTAAGCTCTAGTGATACGGAGATGAATAACTCATTTCCTCCTGTTGAGAAGTCAACAGTTTCCTATGTTAGAAAGCTGGAGAAATTCCAGAGAAGAGAAGTAAAATGAACAGAAATATTTAAGGGACAAAGGTTTGCTGTGGAAGGGTTCATTCATTCAATCAATCAACATTTATTGAGTGCCTACTATGTGGCAGGCATCATGCTAACTGGGGTCAATATAACAGTGCAGTTAATCTTACAACAACCAGGTGAGGTTCGCCTTATCATCCTCATATCACAGATGAGGAACCTGAGGCTTAGAGGGTAAGCAACCTGCCTAAGGTGGTCTCCCTGTCTTAATAGGCAACGCCTGGGGTCATCCTTCCTCCCTTCCTTCCTTCCTCCTTTTCTTCCTCCCTCCTTCTCTCCCTCCCTCCTTCCTTCCTTCCTTCCTTCCTTCCTTCCTTCCTTCCTTCCTTCCTTCCTTCCTTCTTTTCTTTCTTTCCTTTTTAGGTTTAATTGCCATATAGTAGAGCCTGGATTTGAACCACGTGTCTCTTACCCAGAAGTCTATGCTCTCCAGCTAGAGGTCATGAAGGTGATCAAAGCTGAGAAGGGCATCCTGGCTCTTCTAATGTGGGCAGGTAAGCCCCCACCCCTTCCCTAGGGCTTGGTCCTGCCCAGACCCTGGATCCAGTCCTGGTCCTGGATAGGAAAGTAAAGAGCAACAGGGTACGCCCAGGTTCAATGTCATATGATCTGTGATCTGACCCTGCTTGACCGCTGTGCTGCCAGCAGCTGGGGTCCTAGCCCCGACCCATGTCTTCTGGTGCTTGCTGCCAGGCTGCCTACAGCTGACCATCTGCCAGTTGGCTCTGCCACGTGCCGACCCACCCATTCTGCCAGGACAGATGCTCTGTGTCCCAGGCTTCCCTCAGAGATGGGGTGACTAACAGTGCCTGTCATGCTCTATCTGCTAGAGCAGAGGTTCTCGACTGGGGGTGATTTTGCCCATTAGGGTATAGCTGGCAATATCTGGAAGCATTTTTTATTGTTATAATTGGGAGGCTGCTTCTGGTCTCTAGTGAGTAGAGGCCAGGGATACTGTTAAATATTCTACAGTGCACAGACAGCTTCCTACAACAAAGCATTGTCTGTTCCTAAATGTCAATCATGCCCCACACTGGACGGATGGGACCAGTCCAGATGGGACCGCAGACTCCCTGTGTGCCTGTGGCCCTGTAAACTTTGGGGATCATGTTCTTTATAGGCTGGCCTTTTCTACCTCACTCAAGACCGTGTTAGGACAAATAATAGTTCATTTATTGAGCATTTATTCTGTGCCTAGCACTATGCAAAGAATTTTGCGTACCTTATTTCACTCAATCTGCCCAACAACCCAGTGAAGTATTCACTATTATTATTACTCCCATTCTGCAGATGAAAAAACTGAGGTCCAGAGAGTTCCAGGGTTGTGTGCAAGGTCACAGAGCTCATGCATGGTACTGGAACCCAGATCTGCCTGACACCACTACTGCAGCATGAACACAGCTTGGCACAGCCTCACATTACCATGGGATCCCAAAGCTTGAAGGAGACACATATAGGAGAAATAAGGGAGCAGCCCCTGCCTTAAGGAGTGGTGAAGGAGGGAAACACACGCAGCTTCAAAAACCATGGAGAGAAATGCATCAGTGACAGGCATGATGGCTAGTTAAGGGAAACTGAATGAGCTGGGAGGCGGCCTCTGTCCTTTGAGGTTGACATCAAAGAGAACAAGCCCTTCTCCCTTACAGCCCAGCGGCAGGAACACTGACCTTAAAGGTGGGGGGTCAAGGCTGATTTCTGGGGTAGACCGTCTGGAGCTGGTCTGGTGCCCTGGGAGCATGTCTGACAAATCACGCTTGACTGATAGAGCATTTCCTCAAATCTTAGCTCACTGAGCTTTGCTACAGCCTAACTCCCCTTTTACAGATGAGAAAGCTGAGGCTCAGAAGGGAACAGAACTTGCCTATGGTTCATAGCTGGCACAGGATCCAGTGCTCTTTCCAGAACTTTGAGAGGAGGCAGGAGGCCTTACATTTCTTAGAAGAAATATACAACTACTCAGATGGTGGCGTGCTGGAGCCATCTCATCCTACAGCCTGTGTTCAGTGACTTCACATTGGCAGCCGGGAGGATTCACACCACAGAAATGGGCCAAAGCTATAAAGCAGCCCACCCCCACCCCAAGAGCCAACTGTTAACCATTTCCCAGCATCCTGCAGCTCAGATCTGTCCCATAATGATGTCTCTCATCCACAAGACATCCTCAGACCTTTTCGGCTTGGGGTGATTAAGAGTAATACGTCCTGAAAGGAATAGACAGCAGTTAAACTCACACACACAACACCCTCTACTCCTGCACTCATGGCAGACATTGCTAATCAATCATAACTAGTCTATCCGCAATGAGCCTTGACAAGTCGTCACAATCCTTTCCAACATAGCCACTATCAATCAGCAGGAACTGGCACATGAGATGGAACCTATGAGTCATCTAGGAACTAGCGCCATGGGGGTGGGGTGGGGAGGGTAAGACACAGGGAAGCAAGTACACGAAGCATGAGGGTCCTTTTACTGAGGTATAAGCAGGCTGGGATACAGCCATGGAGGACAGCGAGATGGAGGTAGACAGGCTAGGTGCTCTGGACTCCCCAAATACACCTTATACCAGGAGTAGATATACTAATTAGCATTAGTTACAGCTCTCTCCCCTGTCCCCATGCAGGACTATCAGAGGGACTGGGAAGTGTGAACATGGAAGGGACAGGAGCCAGTGAGATCCCCTCTGGTTTAGTTCATTCCCTGGTCCCAAGAGGTCCCCAGGTGACCTACCGCTGCCACATCTGGAGCCAACAAAGGTCAACTCCAGTGGCTACCTTCCTGCAGATACCATGGAAGTGGCCTTCCTGCCTGGAGGGGCCCCGGGCCAGCTGGTGCCTGGATCACTCTGCCCTTGGAAAACTTCTCCCTTCAATCTGGAGGTAGTGCCCTTCATGTCCTTGTTTCCCATGTTATCTGATGAGTGCCTGGGGACAGGCAGGGGTGGTGGGAAGGGGGCAGGCTCAAATGCCTTGCTGGTCACTTCTGGATGAGGAGAGCAGGCCTGGGTAGAGGACTTCCTTGCCTCCCTGGCACCCAGTCTCCCTTTCTCCTTCCTAACAGAGCCCTGATTTTATTCTGGTCTCTATTCATTCCCACACAGCCCCATGTCTCCAGGGAAGCCGATCAATCCTCAGGCCTAGCTAGGAAAGGGTGAGAGTAAGTGCCAGGAGCCTGGAACACTTGTGAAGATGGCCCTTTGGGGTGGGTTTGAGCAGGCTAAGGGGGAACGCCCACAGCCAGGGACACTGAGGTATGGGAGATCCCATTCCAATGACTACAGTTCCCATCACCTCAGGTTCCCACATACCCTGTAATGGGGTGGGGTAGGGGGGTGAGGGGGTAGGGAAGCAGCCCTGAGGCTCTGGGGAAGTGCCTGTAAGGGCTGCTGGCTGGCAGGGGACCACAGACCAGGAGAAGGAGCCTGGCTGCAGGGGGCCCTGCCCAGGAGACAAAGGGCATCGCCTAACCCATGGCAAGATAAACAACAGCTCTGACCAAAGAGGGGACACATACCTGTGTCCCCACCCCAACACCACTACAGCTGTAATGAAAGAGAAGGGAATGGTATTTGGAACTGACCGAACAGGGGGCCTGAAGGGCCAAGTATTAAACAGGAGGTGGCTGAGTTACTTCGGGTTATTTTTCTTACCTTTCAGCAGAGCTAGGAGCTTAAAAGCAAAGCTGAGCACGGCATAAGGAGGGTGAATCAGATGGTGTCTTTGCACATGAGCTGTGTCCCCTTTGTGCTCACTTCACAAGTGTTTATTATCATGAACATCTGCTCAACGCCAGCTCTGTGTGGACTGCTGTGCTGGAGTCTGTCAACATCAGGCACTGTCCCTGTCCTTGGCGGCTTCTTCTCCAGCTCAGGAGATGCCTCCACTTCAAGTGGCACCCCTGACACTCCATGCCTAGGCGTGAGCTTCTCCCTCAAGCAGGGCTCATCTGCTGGCCACCCCACTTACTGTCTCTCCCAGACCTCCAGACTGAGGCCAAAAACCCCCAGAGTCAGACTGTGGCCCCCAGGCTTCCCACCGGGGTTCAGGGTCCCCGACCCTGACTGCCATTCAGATTAGAGCTGCATTTGCTGCGGGTCTTGGAATAATGCTATCCTCTCTCCCTCAGGGCCTCCACCCTCCTGGGTCCCCACTCCCCAGTGAGTTCCTGCCTGGGGTGCTATGTGGCTGGATGGGCCCATCCCATTGACATTAGCCTTTCTGCCTTGTCAAGGCGCCTCTGAGGCACCACACTTCTGACCCTGGACCTTCTTCCTGAGACCGGATCTTGTCACCATATCTGATGTTCCTGTGGAAGGTCCTGCTTGGGGCAGCTCAGATATCACAGCTCTGTTGGTAGGGCCACACTAAGCAATTGCTGGCAGGTGGGCGACCAGGGGTTGCAGCCCTGATCAAACCCACACAGACTTTACCTTTCAGACGCCTGGGAGAGGCTGCAGACTTCATAGGCCTTGTCTTTACAGCCAGACCTCCCAAGGAGGACATTTTTACTTTTAAAGTCACATTTCTTGATAACCCATTATGGGACTGACATCCCAAGTCTTTTGTCTCATCATTGTTATAAATGCTAATAATTACTGAGCACTCACTAATCTCTAACAAGAGCCAAGCATGCTGTACATTGTCCCATTTATTCTTCACAGAACCAGGTATACACTTAGCATCAAAGTTATGCATTACCTCACTGAAAAGCCACAATGACCCTGACACGAAGGTTCAGTGCTATTATTGCTCCATTTTACAGATGGGGTTCTTGAGGCACAGAGAAGTAATTTGTCCAAGGTCACACAGCAGGTAAGTGGCAGAGAAGGCATTTGGAATCAACCACACCCTAAAACTTCCTTTTTAACCTTTACAGTTATTGCTTCAACTGTGAAAGCAAATAAGAGTCAACAAGACTTAGGTGGTGGGGCGAGAGGGTTAGACTGTTGAGAGAGAAAAATCTACAGTAAGTCCTTTCTAGTTCCTTTGAGGACAATGTGGCCTCATCCCAGGGCTAACTTCAGACCACTCCCATCTGGTTCTTAACGCAGCTCCAAGAGCGCCCCCCACTGAGGGCCCATGACTAACCCCATCCAGACGCGGCCTGTCTGAGCAGGAATTACAACCTGTCACAGGCACACACAGTCTCATTGTTCTCCCCTTTATTAGCAGTAATGGAATATAAACCTGGCTTGACAACTTGGACCTTTTACTTATCAAACTGGGCTCCTGCCCAGAATCGTGGCTTTGGAGCCAAACAGCCACAGGTTCAAATCTCTACTTTGCTATTTACTACCTGTATGACATTAGGCAAGCTGCTTAAATGCTCTGAGTTCCAGTGTCCTTTCCTGTAAAATGAGGGTAATGATAATATCTAATTCATTGGATTTTGAGGAGTAAATGAGAGAGTACACATAAAGGGTTTAGCACTCTTGCTGCCTTAGAGTAAGCACTCAATAGATGATAGCTAGGACAATTCTTATGGTTATAAAGTTGGAAATAGTGACATCCTATACCAGAATAGTATGATACCTTCCTCTGTGTTCTAAGCACAAGAACGGCTAACACTTAGAGAGGTTTCTCCAGGTGCCAAGCACCATTTTTTTTTTGTATTGGTGAATTGGGGAAGGGGAACAGCCCAGATGTTGTCCTTCAGTCTTAGCTGTGGAGGGCGCAGCTAGCTCAGCTCCAAAACCAGGCGCCATCCAGCCGCCTGTTGGCAGCTCAGCTCTGGTGCAGCTCACTGGCCCACGTGGGAATCGACCGGTGACCCTGTTGCTCAGAGCTCATGCTCTTAACCAACTGAGCCACTCGGCCAGCCCCTAAGCACCATTCTTAATGTCTTATGGTATGGCCAAATTCAACCCTTACAAGCCTTAAAAGATGGATCCCTTTGTTACCCCCATTTCAGAGATGAGAAAACTGAGGCACAGAGAGGTGGTGTCTCCTGCTTGGGGTAACAGGCTGGTGAAGGCCAGTTGGCTCCAGGGCCCAGGCCGTTAGCTCCCCTGCTGTACTGCCTCTCAGATGAGCCCCTGAAGCCCTGGAAACCATGAAAAATAAACAGGCAGGGGTCAGGGTAAGCTGAGATAAGCAGAGCAGGATGGATGGGGCTGGGTGACTACTAAATAAAATAACATGGATAAAAGTCACCAGCTTTGAACTGGTGGTACAAATTACGCATTTTCTTGCTTCCTTGGGCCCCTGACACTTCCAGGTGGGGGTCAGAATCAGAAGTCCGGAGGGAGGAAATCTCAGGGGTCGGTCTTGCTGGTGGAGATTACAGGCCCAGTTCTGCAGATTCAGGCCAAGGGCAGGCATTGTTCTCTGGCCCCCGTTTCCTGGAACAGCCTCCGGTCCAGAGCAGAGGGGCCCGGCTGCCAGAGCCCAGATGTGGGCAAGGACCCAGGGAATTCAGAGAGGTTCTTTGGAAATCAATCAAGGTTGGGGCACCCATCAGACTCTGCCTGCTGACCCCTCAAATCTATTCTAATAAGGCTCTGGAGTCTCACTTGAACTTGTCAACTTTGACTGAATCCTCAAGAAGCAGTGAGATGCTCCTGCTGCCCCGGAGATAGCTCCCAAGGAGAGTTACTTCCTGCCCCACCCCAGCCCTGCTCTCCGTCTTTCCCAGGAACTTAGCAAGTATAGCTCCCTTGGTACACCCAAGAGGCACAAACAGTTCTCCAGCAAAGGTCACAGCATGTACTCTCAGTTCCATACTACCTTTTTCAGGCGCTTGGCTATGAGTTACCACAACCTCATGTTACCATGCTCAATTCTCTCCTAAGCCCTTCAAATAATTAGTCAGTTATGGTTCTCATCTGTATGTGCAGATGCCAGCGACATGTTTTTCTACCTGTCTTTTCTGCTGGATTGTAAGATTTCTGTTGGGTTGTAATACAGAGTGTTTATAATTGCATAATCAAGTAGATGTGGTCACTTATTCTTTAGTCACTACTCCAAGGACAGTTGAGGGAGAATAGATGCTGCAAACTCCAATGCCTACAAGGAGCCAAGCAAGTAACAAACAAATGAAGCAGGCCAGGTGTGGTGCAATAGGGAATGGTAGAGACTGTGGAAAAGTGCTAAGGGCTTGCCTGTGTGTCTAAAATGGAGTTACTATTCATCAGCTCCAACCAAGTGCTGCCAGGTAAGGAAGGAAGATTCACTATTGCCAGATCTGGAAAATAGTCAAGAAAAGCACAGATTGGATATTTTATGTAAAATCTTCTGATTTATTTATTTATTTATTTATTTATTTATTTATTTATTTATTTTTTGAGGGCAGTGTCACTGGCCCTCATATGTGGGACCGAACAGGGGCCACTGGTGTCCGAAGCCAGTGCTTAACCACCGCACCACTCGGCCGGGCCTAAAATCTTCTGATTTTTAAATGTTGATATTAATTTAAGAAAATTTAAAACCAAGCCAAACAAAACTGCATTTGGTCCTCAAGCTGCTAATTCACAGTCTACCATCTCTAGGGACCCTCCAGGCCTTATCTGTTCCAATTCCACAGCCCCGAATTGCTGGCCCAGAATGTATGCTCAGAATGTCCTTGCTGAATACATGAATGAGTATAGGGCTATGTCCACCGGCTATCACCTAAATTAAGGATCTGTGAAGAAATAATAGCTTAATAGTGTTTGGAAACTGAGCTTGTGTTTACAGCTAGCTTTCTCTACATGTAGAATTGTTTGGTTATGCCATCTTCAAGTGTGATTATATCCTGTCAATTTTGCCTCCCTCCTTCCACTGGACGTGAAAGCCCAGAGGTAAAGACACACACTGGACAAGGCCCAAGCCTAAGGATGTCAGGTGAGTTAGAAAGCTGAGTTTTGCTCAGGCCTGGAGGTAAAACAGGGTTAGAGTGAGCAGGATTGGGATTAATTGATAATTAGTGAGATACTTCATTATCCCTGGCTATGTATTTTTCTTAAATCTTACTTAAATTGTACACAAATAGGAATATATACTATGATTAGTAATTAATAAGTGCTAATGCTTGGTCATACTACAGAGTATTTTATAATAGCATAATCAAGTGAAAACTGTGCTTGTTTCTGTCTCTAAGTTAATCATATCTCAAGCAGCTATGTTATTGGCCCATAAGGCCATGGTTAAGGTGTGCATATGTAACTGGGCCACAGAGCCATAAAGAAATACATAGCCTCATGGACAGCAGCCCAGAGACTCCACATGGGCCTTCTTCCATGCCACCTCCCTGAATGGCAACACCAATCACCCTAAACCTCACTGTGGCCAGTATAACAGTTACTGCCAGGCAATAGACTGGGCACTTTTTATTCAGTATTCCTAATCTTTATAACATACCTTATCTGCAAGTATTCTAATTTACAGATGAAAACTCCAAGACTCAATAAGGATAAATAGATTGCCCAAGGTCAAATAACTAATAAGTGATGAAGCTAGGATTCTCCCCTGGGTCCATCAGATGATAAAGTCCACCCTATTTCCATACCAGCATGCAGCCTAGAGAACTGGGTGCATCTACCCTTCCTGAGACAGGACAAAGTTGTACAGCACCCAAGATTCTCCAGGGGAGCACTGGCAGGGCTGAGATGAAAGCCTAGATGTCAGTGCCCTACTTGAAGTACCAGACTACTCTGGGATAGCAAATACCTGGGACACGTACCATTACTCCTCTACCCAGGGCCCACGGCAGACATAATTAATCTATTTCAGTGCTGCTTCTTGTACTTTTGGCAGCCAAAACAAATCAATCAGAGCTGACCCCTATGAGGAAACATGTTTGCCATCCTTGGTCCAGGGGCTTAGCACAACTGTAAGTGAAAGAACTTTCATAACTGAGGATGTAGAAATTCTAACTAGAGTCTGGTGGCAAGGAGAGATAGATGGAAATCACTATCTCTTGAACTGAGAGGGCCTTACATATGTGATAGGAGAAGGGGAAGAAAGAAAAGGAAAAGATGACTTTAGGTTCCGCAGTTTAAACACCATCCCTGACAGGCTGGGGGCAGGGCCCGCTTACATGGCTTGTGTGTGACCTCATGTGTACGTGTTGGGGCTGAGGGGTCCTGGGGTGAACAAGGAGCCAAGGAACTGGATACATCTGAACTGAGAATAGTGAAAACACTTTGGATCTTATATTTGGCTTTGCTCTAAAAAAGAGTTTGTTTTTCTGACATTTATTTATTGTTAAAACAGCTCTTTAAGAACATTAAAGGACATTTTGTGAAAGAAAAGCATCGTCCCTAATCCCCCAGCCCCCTGCTCTCACACAACTGTTTCCATTTCGCTTCTCCCCTCTGATCCTGGTCCACATGCATACCTACATTTGCAGAGTTGAAATTAGCGTGCACTTGTGCAGCCTTCCAAATGACGTTTAAAAAATGTCTGTGCAATACACCCATGATTTACCTATTTGTGGGTTACTAGACCTGGAAGTTTCCATGTTTTTTATATTTTATGCTACAATGAATATCTTTGTGCATTTAGCACTTTTGATAGGTTATTTTCTTAGGCTAAAGAAGGGGTATTATTGAGCCAACATGAAACCTTTGATGAACATAGTTATGACTTTCTGCACTTGCTTTTGACCTCACATGAATAAACTCTCAGAGTTTTCAGAGCACTGTACTTCAGCTCCGAGGTTAAGAAGCTTGTTCCAGATCCCCCAGCATAGAAGATGCCTCCTTGGAACTAGCACTTGTGTTTCAGGCTCCTGGTCCAAAGCTCCTTCACACCTACAAGCCTGGGGGTGCAGGGGTAAAAGCAGGGTTGGGAGTGGGGGGCTGTGCACTGGGAGGGGATGGGGTGTAGAGCCCACAGGAAATGGGGACTGCAGCCTCAAGAGGAGGGTGAAGTCTCTGCAGGACCCCTCCTCATGGAATGTTCCCTTCCCAACAGGAGGTCCTGCCTGACTTTTTAATTAAGAGAAGATGCTGTTTAGAGGTGGTGGGCACCAGGGGAGACCAGGCTGTGTTATCAGATGCTGATTTTCACCAATGAGCTTGCAGCAGAGAAGCCTCTCCCCACTGCAGCTCTGCACAGAGCCCCTCCACCCCACCCCCCTGCAGCTGGACAGCCCCAGGCAGCATAGGGTGGTGTGAGAACTCTTCACAGAGGAAAAGGCTGGGTGGTCTCCAAAGCGCTGGTCCCTTTCTGTGAAGCACCAAGAAAACACAATAAACACAGGCCTAGCAGCCCCTGCCCATGCCTCATTCCCAGGCCAGCCTCAGCCCCAGCCTCAGCCCCTGCCCCAGCCCAGCCTCTGTCCCTGCCCCAGGCCTAGCCCCAGCCCCAGCCCAGCCTCAGCCCCTGCCCCAGGCCCAGTCCAGCTCCAGCCCAGCTCCAGCCCAGTTCCTGCTCAGCCTCAGCCTTGGCTGTAGAGAGCCCACCTTGGCCTAGACCATCACTTCATGGCCGAGGAGAAGGGTTTGTCAGTTTAGCCTCATCAGGCCCACTCCTCTTCCCCACCGCAGCCCACCAGGATCTGGTGGGTGTGACTACAGGTCACACTCAGCACCACCCCTGGTCCATGCCCTAAGCCCAGCCCTAAATTCTAGTCTGGGATTCCACAGAGCTGTGAGGCCAGTATCCACACCGCCTTCCTGGGCCCACACCAGCCCAGCCTTCCCATCTAGCAGAATCCTAGATAGTCAGTAGTTACTATGAAGCCCTTGTTTTATGTATCTGGCACTGTCCTAAGTTGGTGCTGGAGATACAGAAGTGAAAATGACAGAGAGTATGCTGGTGTGTGACCTTGGGCAAGTCAACCTCTGAGCTTCAATGTCCTCATCTGTAAAAAGGGGTGGAGAGAATCAGTAAGTACCTCATAAGGTTGTTGTGAGACTTAATTAAGATAATATGTATGAAGTGCTTAAACTGGTACCTGGCAGATATTTAGTGCCACGTAAACATTAGCTTTGACATTGTTATTATTCTTTCTAGTTGCAGACAATAGATAATAAACAGAAATAAATAAGTGAGAAAAACTCAGGCATTGATAACTGCTATGAAGAGTTAAAATACAATGTAAAAATGTAAAGAAGGCGGGCTAGAATTTGGGAAAACACAAAAATGCTTTGGGTGGTAGAGGACAGTCTTCCTGGGGAGATGATATTGGAGTCAGGACTTAAATAATGAAAATGGGCCAGCAGGAGAGGATCCAAGGGATCATCATTCTAGACTTCATTTTTTTGTTTTGTTTTGTTTTGTTTTGAGGGCAGTGTCCCTGGCCCTCACATGTGGGACCCGAACCGGGGCCGCTGGCTTCCCAAGCCAGCGCTCAACCACCGCGCCACTCGGCCGGCCCAGGGATCATCATTCTATACAAGCAACAGCAAGCCCTGAGGTAGGAACAAGCTTGGGTTTCTGGGAAACAGAAAAAAGACCTAATGTGGCTGGTGCTGTGATGTCTAATGTAGTTGCCACTAGCTGTCTGGGTCCATGTAAATTTAAATGAACAACTTCAGTTCCTCAGTCTCACTAACCACTTTTCAAGGGTTTCAGAACTACCTGTGGCCAGTGGCTACTGTATTGGACGGCACAGGTATAAAATATTTTCATAACTGTAGGAAGTTCTCTTAAGTAGCTCTGCCCTAGAGCTTTGGAAAAAAAGGAGAGATTGACACGAGATGAGGCAGGAAAGGAAGACAGAGGCCAGACTTCGAAGGGTCTTGAAGGCGAGAGCAAGGAGCTTGGCATTTGTCCTAAGTGCACTGGGAAACCTTTGGGGTGTCCAGACTTTGGTAAAGTCGTTTGGCTTAAGGGTGGAAGGGGAACTCCCTCTGATTCTCCTACTACTCTGAGCCTGAGGGATCCTCACAAGTCAGAGCTGAAGGGGAACAGATGTGTTTCCTGAGTCTGACAAACCTCCAAGTTCTGAAGAGTATACAGGAATGCCACAGAAACTTCCAGAAACCTGGCATTTTCCCGAGGGACTCTTGGATACCCTCAGTGAAGGCAGAGGTGGAGCTCCAGGCCCTGAGGCCATTGGCCTATGTCCTGGGCCCTGTAGAAAGGCCCCAAGGTGGGTGCTGTGCAAGTGCCCCCAGATTTCCCTGCAGAGGACTCGGAAAGTGCTGCCAGCACACAGCCTTCACATCAGTTCTTGTCAGGAAATGCCTTCAAGAGAACCACCTTATCCAACGGCCCCCTGAGCGCTCTGGCCCCCATGCCCAACTTGGAGCAGCTCTGAAGGGCCATTCCGGTTCCAGAGCTAGCTGCCTGTAGGGCCGGCTGTGGCTTTTCCTGAAACTGCATCATAGTTCAACTGTTCCCTCTGCCCACTTCTGTTTCCTTCCTTTCCCTCATTGCAAAGTCACCTTCCCAGGGCAGCCAATCTGCTTCAGCCCCGCAGCACCATAGAACAGCCTGTCCTTTCGCCCACTAGTAGGAGACAGTCAAGGAGTCAGGATAAAGTCGTCACCATGATCACAGCACCAAGTCAAACACCACCCTGACCAGAAAGCAGCTTCCTCCAAGTAGGAGTGGCCCAGAAGGTCCCAAAGGGCTCTCACATTGGACAAGCCCAGTGAGGCTAAGAAAACTTACTTGCTGAGTGTCCCTCTGTGCCACACAGTTTACACATGTGGTCCCAGTTCCCCTCACCGGGCCTTTAAGAACGAGACTGTAATACTCATTCTACTGGAAGCAAAGCTGGGGCCATAACAAGCCCAATTTCCCACAGTTCCCAGGTGCCTACACTGGGATTTGAACCCAGATCTTGTGCATTCCAAAACCCACTCCTCTGCCTGTTCTGTGCTGTACAGCCTAATCTTACAGAGTTCCCAATGCAAGAATTTCATGTGTTCATGCACAAATTCACTTTAAGGAATGCGGACATTTGTATCTCACCTTGCCTTTGCTATAGTCAAGAACCAAAGTGACACTCGCCTGCACCCCACTTCCCCGTCACCCAGTGGGGGCTTCATGGTATAGCTACATCTGATGTCTGTATCTACAGATACTGCTTTGATGTGCTAACAACCCTTCATGGGGACAGTAGCTAATAAAACGTTCAGCGGAGTCCGGGATGGTCAACCCGATCTATTCTCCTGACCTGTGACAGGCCAGAGCTGGTCGGGGGACCTCTGCATCTCCCAGGCACTGGGGTGGGACAATTCAGGGAAGCTGAAATCCTCTAGGCAGCACACAGTTGGCAAGACCTGGAAAGAGGCCAGGAACACTGTGACTCCAGCGGAAGGGAAAAAACACCCATAAAAGGGTCACTTGGGGATGACAATGGTGACCTGCCTTGAGGGTTGAGGCATCCTGGGAAGATGTCAGGAGATACCATCCTTATCACCAGTCCCTGAGAACTACATAAGACTGCACAGCTGGCTTCTGAAGAAACTGGCCCCATTGGCTATTAGGGTCAGAAAGTCCTGTAGAATTGGGGCCAGGAGAGGGCTGGGTACAAGATCAAAAGGAGATGTGGAAAAAAAAAAAAAAGAGAGAAACAACATACTCTCCTCTTATTAAAAACAAATAAGAATAGAAACCTGCCATCATACAAGAATAATCCTGCAACTCTTCCTAAAGACAGAGTAAAGGGCTACCAAGCTGGTCTGACCATGGGCCTAAGTGCTGGGGTAGGGGAAACGAGGAGTGGACATTGTGCCCCAAGCCCCCAAGAGAGAGTGCCTGGCTAGGCAACCAGGGCATCCACACCACTGGCCCCCAGCTGCCCTCCTGGAGGAAGTGGGAAAGGGATTCCAGGAGAGGGCTGTCCCATCCGGTCTCTGGTGGGACCAGAGATTGGGGCTGAGGCCTGGAAGTGACCTTCTGTCAATGTAGGGTCAGAAACCCGTAATCGCTATGATTAACTTTTTAAAATTCTAAAATACTTAAAAATGCTTTGAATAATTCTCTTCGTTTTTGGTAAAATTGTTAAGGTAATTCTAGTCCATCTGAGCTGGAGGAGATGAGAGAGATGAATTGTCTGAATGGCTCAGCAGAGGAGGGGGTCAAGGGACCTCGGGAGGTAGGGGACAGTGGACAGCAGGAAATCCCATGGAGACAGTATTTCAGGAGCAGATGCCAGTTGGGTGTGGCAGCCCTTGGATATACACATGTCCACACTGCCTATGACACCTGTGGAAGGTGAGCTGTTGGAACGAGAAGATCAAGATGATGGTGTAGCCTTGCCATCTGCAAGCCCCACCCCAGTGCTGGACTCTTCCTTCTGTTTGCATAAGGGGAGGGGTCCCTTTCTGGTCCAATGCAAGATCTTTGTCCATCTGTCTCCAGGAAAACAAAACAGAAGTCCGGGGCAGGGAAGACCTGTGAGTCAAATGCCACCCAAGAGAGACAGAAAATCAGTGCATGCCAGTCGGGCTGTTCTCTCTTTCACTCAGAGGGATGTGTTTACACTCCCAGCTTTCCTTATAATGCTGAATCAGAGATTTTTCCCAGAGGTACCACTATGCATGCGCTTTGGAGCCAAACAGACCTGGGTTCAAATCTCAGTGACTCTCAGTAACTACAGAGTCCACTGCAAGTTTCCTTTAATTTCCCTGAGCCTCAGTCTCCTTATTTAGAAAATGAAACTCATAGAACCAGCTTGCAAGATTTCTGTGACACAACAGGACAAACGGATGTAAAATGTCTTGCAGTGAAAAAGCACTCAGTAAATGGCAGCCTGGCTTCTTGTTCTTAAGCCGCCATGTGGGTTTAGGATGTTAGCTGCAGGATGATTTTCATTCATTTCAGGCCACAGTTTGCTCACACTTTGTCGGCAACCTCAGCTGTCTGGCTTTGCAAACTCGTGTGGCCATCTGATCCATCTTGGCAACCTCTGCTTTTGTCCTATTCCCTCCTCCTGAAAGTCTCAGCTGGTCCCAGTGGCTTCCCCACCTCTGTGACTTAGAAGGCTTGAGTAAATGACCTTAAAAATCCACTGGAGGGCCGGCCGAGTGGTGTGGTGGTTGAGCGCTGGCTTCGGAGGCCAGCGGCCCTGGTTCGGATCCCACATATGAGGGCCAGTGACACAGCCCTCAAAAAAAAAAAAAAAACAAAAAACAAATAAAAATCCACTGGACCCAGATATCCCCACGCTAGGAACCCAGACCAGCTCGGAAGGAGAGTGGAACCAGGGGGCAAGAGAGCTCTGCTTCCAGCTTCTTCCAAGCACGATGGGTCTCAAGGCACGTTCATTCCTTTGGGGCAGGATCCAGCCCTCTGTAGGGAGAAGGCCCCCTCTCTTCCTCCCAGTGGGCCAGTCCCAAGCCCCTGAGGACCTAGACGGGAAGAACCTACTGAACTTTCCTTAAGTTTCTTGGCTGATTTTGTGGGGCCTGGCTGATAGCTTTTTTGGGGTCACAGATGGGGACGGTAAAGGGAGAGTGATTAAGAGCCAGCTCCTCCCCGGCTTTGTCAGGAGGCCCCTGTCACTCCCTCCCAGGGCTCTTAATCCCTCCGCCTGCAAAGCCAACGCCTGTCCTCACAGGCTGAGATGCTGCAGAGCCAGAGGTTTATACACAGGCCAGTTATTTATTGGGAGGATTAGGGCCAGGATGAGTCCGGGCCACATTCTCTTCTGTCCTGGCTCTTCTCACCTGGGTTATAAGCAGGGAGGGAAGAAGAAAGGGAAAAGAGCAAGGAGGGGATGGGACGGAGGAGGGGGCACTCATGTGTTGAGGCCTGCTCTGTGCCTGGTCCTGTATGGGGTGTTCACAGGGACGACGTCATTGGCCAGTAGGTCACTTGTACCTGATGTGCAGGCATGTGTGAGCAGCGTGGACCAGTGTGTTCCAGAGACAGGATGGTGCAGTGCTCAACAGCATGGCTCTGATCCAAACTCCAGCCCTGACTTTTATGAGGTAACCTTATATACCCAGGCACGCTCCTTACTTCGTGGAACCTTAGTTTCTCATCTGTAAAATAGGGATAAGAATTTCTACTTTCTGGGGTTCTAGAGGAGCTGGAGTCAAGCCCCAAGTATGGTCTCTGACACACTGTAAAGCATGCAATAGGTGGTGGCTGTCATGAGGAGAAGGAGGCCAAGGAGGGGGACGAGGAGGAGGGAGAGTCTAGCAAAGCACGGGACCATAGAGAAGATGAGAAAATAGGAGAGGGGTAAGGAGGAGTGTCTGAACAAGAAAACTCACGTGCTTGCCTCCACTTAGGGTTTGACCACTTCAGATTTCTAGCAGCACCACCCTGGGGGTGAGCCCCTAGCAGTACCTCAGCTCCCACTGGGAGGCCCCCAGCTAAGAATGAGGGAAAGAAAGAGGATTCCAAGCAGCAGAGCTGAACTGGTACCCCACCTCAAATGCCTGCACACCATCTTTCACCAGCAGCCACTGCACAGAGGAGGGACTTCCAGCGGGTGGGGATTTAGACCCTCCTGGGGCTCCTTGCCGAGAATCAAAAAAGCTCCCTGTGTCTTTAAGGAGGCGCCTATTGGGAGCCCAGGAGGGAGGAAGGTTAAGATGATTAGCTGGTGCTAACAAATTTAGGATGTGGAAGAAGTCTTTTCTTGGCTGTCCATCAAAGGAAGGATTGAATGTCCCTGAGCTTGGAGAGAGCAGAAGGGGAGGAAAGGGCTGGGGGAGGGGCGCAGGAGGGAGTTATGTGCTTACCAGCTGAGCTTTCTCCTTGGACAGGCCTTCCCTGGGCACGGGGGTTGTATGGGAGCCGGGCAGGCTTGCGGGGCCCAGTGGCTGTCTGTCCAGACGCTGGCCTCCTCATCAGCCTGTCTGTCGTCGCCCTTCCCCCACCACCCCAACCCCAGCTCAGGTTATGTCCAAGCAGCTGGGCTGAAAAGTGATCCTGGAGGAAGAAGGCCCTTCCTGTTGATTAGGAACCAGTACACTCTCCCCACCCCAGTGCCCTCCAGCCCAAACCAGACCCCCTCCTCATCCAGGCTCCCTGTCCTGGGGCCACCCCCTGCCCCTTGTCACCAAGGGCTGGGCCACTCTTCATCTAGGTCTCCCCTGTAACCAAGGGAAATGTTCACGGCTTCCCAGAGAGATCACACACCACTCACAAAAGCCTTCATAAAAGGTTATTTCCGGCACGCGCTGGAAGGAGGGGGGCATGGGAACCGTGCCATGTCCAGTAATGGTTCATTCAGAACAGCCTGGGCACCGGCGCTGAGCCAGGCCCTGTGCCTGGCACTGAGGAAACAGACAGCAGATCACTGCTGCTGTCCCTGCCCCAATACCTACCCTCAGGAATGTGCCATCCAGGGAGGGAAAGAGAAGGAAAAGGTGCGCTAAAACGGTACACACACACACACACACACACACACACACACACACACACACTCACAGTGGCTTTCTGGACCTCCTAGGCGAAAGGCCACCTATGAGGCTTATCTAAATGCAGATTTTTAGGCCACACCCTGGGAGATTCTGATGCTATGGGTCTGGTATGAGTCC
This sequence comes from Aselliscus stoliczkanus, assembly GCA_033961575.1. Classification (NCBI taxonomy): domain Eukaryota; kingdom Metazoa; phylum Chordata; class Mammalia; order Chiroptera; family Hipposideridae; genus Aselliscus; species Aselliscus stoliczkanus. The sequence goes on from CM066729.1 coordinate 136,899,242, forward strand.
TGAGCATCTGTATTTTCAAGCAGAGAGGATGATTTGGATGTTGGAATTGATTTGGAGGAAGGCTGAAAGGTAGGGAGCAGGAGTAGTGCCAAGAAGTGGTGTAGGGATGGGTCCAGAAGGCAGGAGAAGTTTTCCAGAGGGGAAGACCTGAAGCTGGTTCCTGCTGGGGAAGTGGGGAGCAGACTGAGGGAGAGTAAAGGGGTGAAAAGGGCTAGTGATTGGGGAATGCCTAGGTTAGTGTGGCTGGAAGGTAGAAAAAGACCAGGCTGAGCAAGAAGTGAGATCTGGGGGTGGCCGGTTAGCTCAGGTGATTAGAACATAGGCTCAAAACACAAACATTGCCGGTTCGATCCCCACATGGGCCACGGAGCTGCGTCCTTCACTACTATACTGAAACAACTACTTGACTTAGAGATGATGGGTCCTGGGGAAAAAAGCACACTGTTCCCCAATTAGAAAAAAAAAAAAAGTGAGCTCTTGGAAGCACCTGGGGAAGTTCAATGTCTCCAGGGAGGGAGATGTCTTGATTGGGCTTGCGGTTCTGAGAGACTGGTCTAGCTGCGAAGTAGAGAGCGGGTGGAGGGCATCAGATTGGAGAAGATGGCAGTTATTAGGAGGCTGTGGCAACAATATTGGGGAAGGGCTGACGGTGGGAGTAAAACAGTGGCAGGAAGTGGGGAGGAAGGGCCAGACGAGGGGAATGCCAAGGAGGCTGAGCCCACAGGATGACATGGTGCCTTGTGGACTAAGGGTGAGAAAAAAGGAGGAAGCGGCTCTGACCCCCCAAGTTTCTAGTCCTGTTAGTCGGCGGAGAGGGCTGCTTCTCTCTGAGGCTGAGATACAAGGAAAAGGAGCTGGTTCAAGAGGAGAATGAGGCATATTGTTTTGGATCCAGTCACTTCAAGCTCCCTGTATGCCATCCTAATAGAGATGGGCAGTGGGCAAGTGAACTTATAGATCTGGAGCACAGAAAAGAAAAATGGGCCAAAGCTGTAGATCTGGGAGATGGTAGGACCCAAGTCTGTGGCTTTCACATTTTTGACTGACCTAATATAAGAAATCACAACCAGAAACTCACAGAAACAAAAACTTCATGAAACAATAGTGTCCTAATTACGTGCAGCACACTTGATATTTTCTATTTCACTTTTCTTTGCTTGATGTCATTTAATTAAAAAAATATATAGTCAATAATATTGTGATAGAGTGGTATGGTGTCAGATGGTTGCTGGACTTATGGTGATCACTTCCTTAGATATATAAATGTTGAATAACTATGGTGTACACCTGAAACATATAATATTGTATGTTAGCTATATTTTAATAAAAGTCTGTTTTATAAAGGAGGGGAAAATGCTGGTCACAGTCCACTAAATTGATTTGATGACCTCATAAGTTGTGACCTGCAATTTGAAAAACATTGATCTCCACAGAAATGGAAGTGAATGGAATGACTGAGATTCCTCGGGAGAGGGTTTAGGATGCAAATATGTGTTCCCTAACACAGAAAAGGACTGGTGGGAGAGGAGAAGGCAGACTAGTGAACTGGGAAGGAAGGCACCAGAAACCTAGGAGACACTCTTGGAAGAGAGGAGGTTAACAGAGAGATGTCACATAGCATGAGGCTTGAAGAACACCCAGGACTCAGCAGGGCATGGCCTGGTGGTCAAAAGACCACCCAGAGTCCTGACCCCTGGATCAGACTCAGGGAAGGACAGCACAAGAAGAGACCTCAGAAGTACTCTGGGGCGTGCTAAAGGGAGGGAAACTGTGTCCCACAGAGGGTAAGGGACTCACCCAAGGAGACCTGGGCTCTCTCTCCTTCCTACCCCTGGCCTGGGAGGGGCTGCCAGCCTACCTCTCTGTTACTCTGTCTCCAGAGTGCACACATGGCCTCTTAGTGTCTTAGGAGAGATATGTTTCCCCATCCTTGCTCATGCTCGAGGCCTGCTTAGAGCTGAGTGGGACATATGTGATGAGGATCAAGGGCCTTTGTCACTGCAGCTGAATCACTCATCATATACTGAGGGCTTACTATGTGCCAGGCACTATACTGGGCCTAGAACCTAGGCATTCCTAACCTAGCCTGGGGTGGGTTTAGAGCCAGTTCCCCTTGGATTGGAGGTGTCCACTAAGACCTGAAGAGTGAGTGGGACAGAGCTTGGCTACGAGACATGACAGGCTGTGTCCAGAGGCTGGGGAGGAGGTTTACCACCTTCTTCCCACAGATCCTCTGGGATTGAGTGGGTCTGGGGTACCGAAATCAGGGGCCATTGTCCTGGGCTCTGAATGTTGGGCAGGGTGGGGAGCTGGAGACTGGAGGTAATCAGTGGTTTAGAGGCTGCCAGAGCTCCAAAGACCTGGGCAATGGCCCCTTCTGCACAGGTCGCATCCTTACCACCTAAGGTCCTGAGTGCCCCTTCTGTGACTTCTCCATCCTCCCCAGATGCCCATACACCACTGGGCACAGAAGTTGTGGGAGGCTGGAGAGAGCCTGTGGTCTGCCACAGCCTGGCACCTTCCAGGAGAGGACCTGCAGAGACGTCAGAAGCCTCCCATAGAACAAACCAGAGGCACGGCTTGGAAAGGACCTTGGACATCATCCAACCAAATGTCCCAAATTGCAAATAAGGAAACTGTAGGACAGAGAATCATATAACCAATTAGTCGTAAGATCTTAACATAATGTGGTTTTCTTGTGGGCTTCTCCAGTAAACTCCTCATCTCTCAAGACCCACATGAAGTCACGTCCCTTGGGATTCCCAAACTGGAGCCCAGGCCCTCCAGAGCCAAACCACTGCAGACAGTGAATCAGGAGCTGAGGCTCAACTCCATCTGCCTCCCCAGCACTGCTGTCACTGAGTATGGGCAGCCCTCTCCCCAGTTTGCATTCACCTGGCACATGCGCTTCATGGTTTCAAACATCCTTTAAAGTAGATGAAGCTTGGTTGGCCATGACCTCTGCAGCTACCTGTTGAATTCTCTGACATTTTGTGCAGTGTGATGGATCTTTGTGAGACTCTGGACCCCCACCCCCTCGCCCCCGGGGACTCTCTCTTGTGCTGTGGCAGTGGGCAGTGCTGGAGAGGATCCCATGAGCCACAATTTTGCAGGAAGCCTTCGGTCATGGGTTCTGCAGTCAGAGAACATAAACAGTTTACTCTCGCTGCGTTTCTGCAGCTCAGGCAACGGGGGAGGTTCAACCTTGCTTGGTCCTGGCACCAACTTCCACGTGCACAGTATAAGGCACATAAGGGCCATTGCTCCAGTGTAAATGCTGCTGCCCAACTACTGCTGGGCCCCTGTCTGAAACCCTCACACAGTAGGGCCCAGCAGGTTTGTCAATGAGCTGGGTTCCCTGCTCCCCAAAGGAGCAAACCGCGAGTGAAGCAGTCACCAGCCCCCTGGCAGCACAGCGAGGTCAGCACCTGTGCACCTCACCTGCTGTTGGAGTCAAGGTGTAGAGAAGACTATGGTCGCATGGAAAGCCAACATTTAGGGCAGGGTAATGTTAGTGCTCAACTGAACATAGGCATATGCGTGCTTGAATGGATGGAGTGTGGAGGGAGAAGGTGGTCTTCCTTAGAGAGATCCAGTAACCTGGGTGAGGGCAGCTACAGAATATGGACATCACGTTGGGGGCTGGGTGTGAGGACACCTGGCTTCTGGCCCCTGCTCTGTACAAAAGCCAGTGAGCTTTTCAGGACACCACTCTGATCAGGTCATGGCTTCCCAGAGCTTTCAAGATAAAAGACAAAAGCCTTAACATGGTCCACAAAGCCCCACATGTTCCAGCTCCTGCCTGGTTTCTGAACCTCATCTAGTACTGCTTTCTCCCCGCCAGCGCTCTGCTCTGGCCACACTGTCCTTCCGTTCTTCATTCTTGCCACACTCCTTCCCACCTCTAGGTCCTTGCACATGCTGTTCCTTTTGCCTGGAAAGCTCTCCCTCCCACTTTCCCTGGTCAATTTCCACTCCTCAGGGGAGCCTTCCTGGACCTCCCTGGCCCTAAGATTTTTTCTAGTTTTTCATGGAACCCTGTATTTCCCTTTGGTCGGGCTGGTCACCATTGCAATTTTACATTTGCTGCTAAAGTCAATGGAGGTGACCTCCTTCACTCAACTATAAGTTCTGTGAGGGTGAGGGTTGTGTTTTGCTCAGCTTTGGGTTCCCATTACCTAAAAAGGACTGACAAAGTGGGTGCTTAATAATGCAAGTTGGATGAAGCAATGAATTAATGAATGAATGAATGAATGAATGAATGAATGAAAGGATGCTATTGTGATTTTGTGCCAGGGAATTCCATCCTCTGGGCCTGATACCTTAAATGATGATTTGCAGAGTATCTATTCAATGCCAGGTGTTGGGGAGAGCACCGAGTTGACTGTCTAGAGTGGAGACAGGCGTGTGAACAGGCCATGATAGCACAGCAGGATAAGGTCATGCTCAGAGGACAGGCAGGATATAAAGGAGCTTTTAGCAGAGGTATTGGGGGTGGGGGGTGGGGAGGACTTTCTTGAGATTATAACCAAAGTCCCATGTGAAGAGTAAGAGTTAACAGGGAAAGATGGAGATAGGGGGTTCTGGTAGAGAGCAGAGCAGAGGCCAAGGCACAGCGGGGGGAAAGGGGGATTCCTAGGAAGGCAGTGCTGTAGCAAGGCCAGGAGCATGTGTGTGTGTAAGGGTGGAGGGAGTGGGAGAGACGGGCCAGATGGGCCCAGTTGGACTTTGTCGTGAAGGCCCTGGCGCCACTGTGGGGTTTCAGACGGAGGGGCAACAGAGGAATGTCCGGGAGAGCCTGAGGCCTGTCCAGCTCTGGCGCCCAGGGGTATGAGAACCATGGGGCAGAGGAACGAGGGGCTAGGCTAGGAAGGTTCCAGACTACATTGCCAGCAGAAGTCTCAAGGGACTGGTTTCCTCCCTGACGTCAACTTAAAGGTCACACCGATCCCAGATTTCCACTCAGGAGCCATTTAGGGCTCCACATTTTATGCATTTGCCCAGATCCCTTTGGGATCCCATGATATTCCCAGCCTAGACCACCTTGTGGAGTAACCAGTCCCCAGAGTCCCTGAGGCACTTGAGAAGCAGGACTTCTTTTCATTTGTCCTAAACTCACCTCACTCGAGTTTCAAAGGCGGGGCCATCATCCTAGTATTTCAGGAGTGGAGAAGGAAATGTACCGGGAGCTGCCGCAGTGGGAAGGGGAACTCAGGACATGTTTGACTCCCGGGCCTCCACCTCACATCAGCCCACAAGCTGTATTCCCACCACAGTGGCAAAGCCAGGCTGCCGTCTCCCTGCCCCCAAACGCAGGCCCCTCTCTGAGCCTGAATAGGCCAGGCATGAGTCGCTGAACGAGAAGTGAACTTAGGCTATCCAAATGACTGCTTACTCCAGCCAAGGGATGCCACAGCTGGAGGGCATGTAAATTCCAGGACCCTAAGTAACCAGGCTCCTTCAGATGCTGCTGACTCCCGGTCCAGTCCTATCCCCATCCCACCAGGAAACCTGCCCCACACGGCACCTTGGGCTGAAGCCATTCTGCAGCTCCGGCCCCTTCAGAGACCACGCCAGGTCACAGCTCTAGTTAAAAAAGGTCTAAATCCTGCTTGGCTGTTCTCAGTTTTCCATCCGCACAGGCAGCCGTCAGCAAGGCCTGCCGATGTCACTTCCAAAATGTATCCCGAGTCTGTCCACTCTCCCATCTCCTCTACCACCATCACCTCTCACCTAGACACTCACCACAGGCTCTCTCTTCCTTTGCCCCTCCGCCCCCACCCACCCCTGCCCCCCGTTCTCCATTCTCTATCTGCACCAAGAGGAGTGTAAAATGTAACCTGAGCATGTGGCTTCCCCTCGTAAAACCTTCCAGTGGCTTCCTGGTTCACTGAGGGCAAAATTTACAAACCCCACAGGGCAGAGTCAGGCAAGGCGCCAGGCGCTGGTTCCAGTGCTTCTCTGAGCTCTCTCTCTTCTTTCTCGCTATCCCTCCGCCCATGGGCCACTCTGACCTTTCCCTTCTTCAGACATACCAAGCTCATTTCTACCTCAGGGCCTTTGCACCCTCCTGCTGACTGGAATGCTCACTCCCCATCCTGTTTTATTTATTTAACAGAGAGTTTGTAGTGCCTTATTTTATGCCAGGCTTAGTCTAAGCACTTTTCAAGTTCTGACTCATCTGTTAACTCTTTGGCTTCCTCTTGTCAGTTCAAATGTTGCCTTCTCGCGGATGGTAGCTTTCCCTGGCCACCATCAAACAAGGATACCACCGCTCCCCAACCAGGTCCTAGGGAAAATATGCCCTTGATTCATTTCTGTCATAACAACCAATGGATATTTTCTTATTTATTTCTTTATAGATTATTAGCTCTCTCTTCCACTAGACTGGAAGCTCCAAGGAGGCAAGGCCTGTCTCTCAGTCTGACTCTCATATCCCTAGAGCCCAGTACAGTGCCTGCCTATGAGAATGAAGAATGAATGAATGAAAGGAGCGCCCGCCCAGAGAGGCTTCTTTCTAAGACCTCCATGCTCTCTAAATCCCACAGCGGGCATGTATAATACAAATTGCAGGATATAAGTGGTGAAAGGTTTTTTTGTGGATCCTGTTAAGAGGCCCAGTCAGGGATGGGCTTCTACAAGGTAGGGGTGAGGTCTTGTCCCTACATATGAAAGTAACACCTGGCATGTTTGTAGCAAATGGTAACCCGCTTTAGAGCTTTCAAAGAGCTTCACATGCGGAAACTCACTGGTGTCTCCCAGCCGCTCAGGGAGGCTGCACACAGCCCCATTTTACAGATGCAGGAATTGAGGCCCAGAGAGTCCAGGCCACACAGTGTGGACGAGAGCCAGGGCTCATGCCCATCTTCCAGTACTGAAGCCTTAACAAAGGCCTGTATCTGCCTGAGCACCTGTGCTCTGTACAGTAAGTCCTCACGCCACATCACGGATGAGTTCTTGATACTGTGGCGAAACAATGTATTACAACGTATTAGGAAACCAGCTGAGCCTCAGAGATGTGAAGACACTTGCCCATCGTCACAGTTGGGTCCTGGAACACAGCCAGCAGACAATTCTGCCACTTGTTAGAAGAGACGCTTCCAGAAATGGCTAGGTGACACTGAAAGAGCCTCTTGCTGTCTTTGGGTCTTAGACTCTGTCTGTAAAGTCCAGGTTCTCATTAGATCCCATCTAGGCCTGTCTGGCTCTGACACAATAGCGGGAGGGAAGAGAGCAGGTGCATGGCTGCTACTGTCTCCCGCGGCTCCTTGCAATATGAGGAAGGGGCAGCCTGGGTGCCTTGGAGCAAGGGCAGACCCCACATTGCCCAGGGAACCATGGATGGAGTGTCCAGGGTAACCAGTCCACAGGGCCCGGGCCTCCTTTGCCGGCTGGATGACCAAGATCAGTGTCGCATGAGAACACAGAAGGGCTGGGAGATCTTGGAGTTTCCCAAGACCAAAAAAATGATTCATCATATCCAAGGGGGTTTTAAGGTGGGAAAATGCTCTGAATAACATCCAGTCCCACTGCAGAGCTGCTAAAATGAACAGCAGAGACGGGCTTCCAGCCTGAGCTTCCTTTGTATAATAAAATTGGATTCCTTCTCTGTATGTCTATTTCTTTTCTTTTAGCAGCATCTTTGAGACTGTTGTTTTACAGAAACATGATCCTACTGCGTAGGTGTCCATCCCACAAGGGGGACGGGCATGCAGGATGAAGGAGAAGGGAGAGTCAAGGCCAGTTTCTAGCTCTCAAGGGAACCCCCACCCTCCACAGAAGCCAGGAGAGGGCAAGGAAGAGGGAGAGACGCAAAGGGGAGAGTAGAGAAGATCGGGCCTGATTTCAACCCTACATATAGCTATGTGGTGGGTGGTGGCTTCAGGGGCCAATCAGTCTAGGGATGTGGCAGCATCTTTTGTTCTTTCAGGAAGGACGGGCTGTCTCATGGACACATGGATCTGGAACCAGTCACCCAGCTTGGCTGGAGCTCTTGGCCTCAGGAGGCATCAGGGCCATGGCGTTGGCCAACACTGGCCACTGCTTCACATCCCTCTGCCTTGCCTCAGTTTCCATAAAACTTCTGCCCCCCTGTGACCCCAATGGTGGCACTGGGCATTCTGGGGACAAGACACGGTGGAAAGAACCCAGTCATTCCCACCTCCTATTTTTACCTGAGGGCCTTGTTTTCCCCAACTGCAAAATGAACAGGTTGGAGGACACTAGAGGATTTTACATCCTGCTCCTAGAGTTCCAAGGCGCCTGGAGGGGGACACCAGTGGTACATACCCTGGGCACTAAGTCTTCCACCTCCTCCCCAATCTCTGCTCTTACACTTGCATGAGGTCTATGTTGGATTACATAGAGGATTCCCTTCAAAGAAAGGGCTTGCGGCTGCTCCATGCTGCCCAAGATGACCTCTGACGTCGCTTTGGTGTTGCGTTCTGAATCTGGCAGCTGTGGGGAGAGGGCATGGGCCGCCTTCCATCCCTGCAGGACTTTGGGGGAGGGGCAGAAACCTCCTCCTGATTTCTGGTCAGGACCCAGGACTAGGCCAGCCCCGCCCTCCAGCGTGGAGACTCCTCCCTCTGCCTCTCTCAATGCCTAGCTTACTCCTCTTCCCCTCCCTCAGCTAAGTTGGGGAGCGCTTGGCAGATGCCAGTGTTAAAATCGTAAAGGATGGGAGCTGGGTTCTTCTAGAGCTGAAGAGACTTTCCAAAGTCAAGTTCTTTCAGGGTTGGCAAAGAAGACACAAAGGGCTAAGGCAGGAATGCGAAATGAATGATCGGTATATGCAAACGATCCAACATGGCGAGCACCATAGCTGCGTGCAACCTCAATTAAACAGAACGGAAATCTCAGTTACCCAGAACACCACATTTTTTTTTTTTTTTAGGAGAAAGGGGTACATGGCTTCAAAATAATAAAGTAACAGAGACTAAAAAAAACCCAAGAAAAGTCTCTGTGAACTCCCAGTGTTGTCTCAGAACCAGCGCACATTCAGTCCAATGACTCGTCTACCTCTTTCCCATCCCCATTCTCTGACGTCTACACGGCACATTGCACACCCGTCATTTCCTCTGAGGGCCAATCAGCAAAGAGCGATGCGGTGAGGGGTGATGTTGTCAAGTACTTGGAACTAGAACAATGCGGAGACCCACCACTCAGAACCGACACCAGCCATGACTGATGGGTAAGGCCACCATGGAGTGTCGATGTGGCCACAATGTCCAGGCTCGGGAGCACCATGCGGGAAAGGCAATTCTTCATTTGAGAGGGACTGGCACTGGGTCTTAAGCCTAGAGGGCAATGACGAGGACATTCAGACTGCCAAAGCCCTGGCTCTCTGGACGCCGGGATCCCGAAGGCACAGCCCGAAAGCCCTTCCTGCCAGCAGGAAGGCAGGGCCGGGAGCACGCCGCCACTCTGCCCCGTCCGTGCTGCCTCCAGGAGGCCTGGGACCTCAGCCCCTCCTCTCTGGCCTGTCACGGTGTGCTAGGCCCCCGTGACAGCTCACATAACTGTGCGGGGAGGTGGCGTCCACTTAAAACCCCACCGCCAGCGGAGCCTGTACTAGGGCTCCATGCCAGGCTGGCTCATGGCACTTCCTCCCCACTTAGGTGGGTGGAAGTGGCAGGTGGCACTGCTGGAGCCCTCTGCCCAGGCTCAACCCTCATTCCAGCCTCTAGGAGCCTCCCCAGGTCTCCACTGGGCGGAGGAGCCAGCCTGCTGAGGGAGGTAGCTCCCCGTGTGTGAAGACCAGCCATCTCTGTCTCCTTTGGCCGCACCTCTGCCCCACTGGAGACATTCCCCCAATGCCTAACCTGCCATATCTGCTGCACACAAACAGATGGCAAAGGCTGGATAGGATGGGAGGAAGCAATAGACTGAAAATGAGTTTGTGAAGTGAGCTGGGAAGAATGATAGGCAGGCCCTGAGCCAGCCCTGCTGCCACTCAGCTACTGCAGGGCCTGACCCTTCCGCCATGCCCTCCTCCCTCCTCTGCCTGCCCCTCCCCCCAGCCACCGCCATGCACACCCCTATCCACATGCAGAGCCACCGCCTCTGTGCTGGGGGCCGCTCCTGCTTTTCACTCACCAAGGAGCCTGGTGTAGCTGGGCTGTAGGGTCCCTCGGCCCCCGGGGCTGGTAGCTTAGGGACAAATGCCAGCTATGCACACCACTGTCATAGCGTGGTTCTCGACCACTGTCCTCACCTTGGTCCCACCTTGCTTGTGTGGCCCACCTCACAGTGGCTGGGGTCCCATGTTCCTCATCTTCAAAATGGGGATAACCATCACAGAATGCTTGATGGGAATATATGCAATATAGTATATAAAGCGTTAAGTACAATGCCATCTCTTAATGTAAACATATGCCATGACCATTACCGCTTACCTGGGCTCACAGGCTCACCACAGCCTTGACTCCTTTCTTGCCCACACCTGCCAGGGGGCCAGCACCTGCCAGTGTTACCACCCCTCTCAGCTCCTTCTACATGCTGTTCCATGTCTCTTCTCTTAGCAGAACTATTGCAGCCTCTTCCTGGCTCCTCTCCTCCACTCTAATTTGTCCTCTACACTACAGTATGCACAGCTGGGTCCTATCATACCCTTTCTGAGTAACCGTCCATGACATCTTCAGGGAGGTGTCCAACACCCTCCATGGTTTGTTTCCCCACCCCCAGCTTTCCTTTCCAGACTTATCTGATTCCATCCCTCCGTGTGAGCTTGCTACAGGCATTCTAGGTTATCCCTCCTTCCCCAGCGTGTGTGTGTGTGTGGGGGGGGGAATGATACACGTTCCTTACATCTCTGTATTTTTATTACACTGTTTCTTTTCCTTACAATATCCTTATATATGTTTTCGTTTACTGATGTCATCCTTGTCTTTCAAAGCCTGTTTCAAATGCCACTTCTTCCACAGAGCCTTTCCTGATTTCCCCCTTCAAAAGTAACCACTCCTTCTCTTGCATTTTCCAAACGTGATGCTTATACTTCTGCCTAGCTCTTAGCTAACTTTGGATAGGAGGGACTGTGTTTGATTCGCCTTTTATCCCCATGGTGTTGAGCATGCTCCTGGGGTAGCTGTTAAACCCTGCTGGGCCCAGGTCACATGCTGACTTAGCCCATGGACAGCCTGGAGCCCTGAAGAGCACATAGCCAATGCAGTTTGGCCACTGGTCCCTGGCCTACCTTTTCTGGGCTGAGGTAAGGGGGTGGGCGGTTGGGGATTCACTCTGGCCTCAGTTTCTGCCCTCACAGGGCAGGTTCTAAGGAAAGAGCTCTAACAGGTAAGCTTGTGATACAAAGGTGTGGAATCATTGCAGGAGTGGATGATTCTCTCGGAACCTGGGGCAAAACAGTCTCTTCATTCCCCTGGTCTCCTCTGCTGGCCCCTCGGAGGCAGGGAGCTGGACAGAGAGAAATAAACACCCAGCAGGTTTCACCACCTACAAGTCCACCCAGCCAGACAGCTGTCCCTTGTTCTTTTGAGTTCCTGCAAAATTCCAGAGTCAATCCCACCCCCAACAACAGCTGCTACAAACATGGCCCCTTCCCCTCTCAGGACAGACAGAGTGAGGCAGATTGCCTGCCTCCATATGGCACAGGGCATAAACATGGCCTTTTTGAAAAGTCCCACTGATCAGGGTTCCCAGTCCAGGCTTTGTCTGGGAACAGTGAAGTTCCCAGGGAGGATGAGTCTTTCTTCATAAACCGGGGTTCCAAGGCCCTCTGACCCTAGGCATCAGCCGTGATCTCAAACATCCGCTCCAAGGAGCCAACCATCACTCCACTTGTAACTAACCCCCCCTCTGCCTGGTCCACGGCACTCAACACACTCCACCTTCTACTGTATAATTATATTGTGTACAAGTCTAATTTCTCTCCCTCTAATAGTTTTCATTTGTACAGTATCCCACAGTTGACCAAGAATGCAATCACCCTGTAAGAGCATTAATTTTATGTAAGAGATGAGCTAATGGAAAGGAAACTCAGAGAGGTTAAGTGGCTTTTTCAATGCTGAAGAGCTAAACCTAGAGAGCTGGGACTCAAATCGAGGGCACTCACCCCACAGCAAATGCTTTGAGGGCATGCATGACTCTCAGTCATTTTGCATTTCTTGCAGTGCATTATATAGTGTCCTGTAAATAGAAGCATTCAGAGTTTTTTCATCCAGTTAAAATGATTTATTCTCCAACAGGGTAGAAAGGGAAGTAGGAGGGAGCTGACACTTTCTGTAGCTTAAGCCGCATTTCCCCATTGCATTTGGTGGCATGACGTGGCATCCCTTCTAAGATCTCATGTGGCTGGCTGCAACTGGGGGAAGGCTATCACTTCTCCTCATGACCCCATTTCACCAGAAGCCCTTTTCCACTCAACATAATCATCATCATTATGGCAACTAACAAATCGTTACGAGCCAAGTATGTATCAGGCCAAGGAGGTGGGTACTATCATTATTCTCCATTTCACACAAGGTCAAGTCATTAATTCATCCACGGTCCCAGGATTAATAAGGAGTAGAACGGGATTCCTAGGATTTGAATCCAGGATTGTTGCGAGTCAGACTTGTGACTGCTGGGTTAGACGGCCTCTCCCTGGGCAGGTCAACTGGTTATCATTGCTACTGAAGCCATGCAATTGCACATCCCGGCAGAGAGCCCAGTCCTGCCCAGGACAACCTTCCTGTAGTGGGGGAGTCAGAGACATAAAAGGGGATCCTGAACAAGACAAGACTAAGGGCGATAGATACAGAACTTATTTCACTGAATCCTCGTCCCTGGTCTATTGGCGAGCACCAGCTCCTCAGTTCATAGAAAAGTGAAGGAACTCGCAGAGCTGTCAGCCCTCAATGCCTGGCTGCTGCTCTCAGAGAAAGCCATCAGCCAAGCCTGGGAGAACCACGGGAGCTGTCTCAGAGGTGGTGACACTGAGGAAAGGAGAAGCATAGCATCAGGAGGGGACTGGGTGTGGGGAGTCCAGCTGAGCAGGGTTTGGCCCCCTGCACATGGGTCCTGGTAGGGTTGGCATTATTGTTATCGGCCCAGAGATGGCTGAAGGCCCCACACACAGCATCTAAGCTCCAAGCAATGGTACATTCTTGTTGGTGAAGAGTGCCAATTAGGTACTATAGAGTCAGGCCCGAAGGGTCCCTTCAACATCCTCGAATCCAACAACATCCTCTAATCAGCTTCATGATTAAAAAATGTTTAATCTTGAAATCTATTAGATGTTCAAAGAGGTATAAATATAATATAATGTATCATTCAGCAATAAAAAGGAAAGAAGTACTGGTACATGCTACAACATGGATAGCCTTGAAAACATCATGTTAAATCCATAGAAATAGAGAGTAGATTAGTGTTTGCCTGGGGCTGAAGGGATTGACGGGAAATGGAGGGTGACTACTAAGGGTGTAGGTTTCTTTTGGGGGTGATGCAAATGTTCTACAATTGATTGTGGATGGATGCACAACTCTTTGAATAAACTAGAAACCATTGAGTTGTATAGTTGAAATGGATGAATTATACATGTGAATTATATCGCAATCGAGTGGTTACAAAAAAAAAAATAATTAACCTGGCATACCTACCATCCACCTTAAAGATTAGCAAAATGGCCAACCCTTCAGGGACCTCAGTCTCTACCTAGTTCCTCCTCCCTACTGAATTTGATGTTTATCATTCCCATGCCTTTCTTTATTACACATATATTCCCTGAATAATATATCATGTTGTTTTACATGTTTCTAACTTTATATAAATAAATTATATTGTAAAAGTTCTTTGTAATTTGCTTTTCCCCCTCAATAAGAGGGGATTTATCCATGGTATAGATAGCTTGGTCCAGAGGTCAAGTTCATCCATGCTAAAAGCGTATGGTATTGCATTGATGGAAGTATCGCAATATAATATCCTCAATGTGTCGCCATGCCTCTGCTGACAAATATTTAGGTTTTCTTTTCCTTTCTTCAGTAGTACACAGAGCTATTATCCCTTCTGCATGCCAAGTGACGCCTGTGATGCCCTGGTGATGCCTTTGTGCTGGGGGCAGCATTTGGAACAGAGAGGATGGAGGGGGAGGGAGCCATGGCCAGATCAGAGCTGGAGGGAACACCCTCTCCTCTTTTATGCATGTGTGAGTGTTTCTCTAGGACGTGCCCAGGAGAGGGGAGGCTTTGTTGGGGGCCATTCCACTCCTTACCAGATATTACCACATTGTTCTTCAAAGTTATTCACTTCTCTTTCCAAGTAAGGAAACTGAGACCCAGAAAGAGCACAGTGACCTGCTCAGAATCCCTCAGAGTCTGGGACCGAGTCCCAGGCCAGGGCTCTTCTGGCCCCAGCACACTGCCTTTCCGGAACCTTCCATTTCCTTATTTTTATTTCTCTACAAATCCCAGCGACCACCCGGGCAGTGTTATCAGAGCCGATCTAGGAGAAACACATTATCAGCAACATCCAGGCGGGCTGGGGATCTGGAAGTGCTTTGGGGAGGAAATGGGCAAGAAATTAACTTTAGAGAATTCCCCAGGCAGCTCGAAAGTGCAGAGCAGAGCGGAGAGCCTTGAGGAATGAGGTGCTTCCAGGGGCAGGTGGGGGCTGTTTGAGGGCAGCTGTGGGTCTCTCAGCCCTTCCCACACTGGCTCCTGACCCTCCTACCCAAGAGGGCTGGGGGCTTCCTTATGTCCAGGGCCCTCTCCAAGGTAGCAGCCAGCCCTCCTTCTGGGGCAAGCTAGTTGCCCAAAATAGGGCCACAAAGGCCACAGGAGGGACCTTTATTTGGAGTCCAGGGTTCAAGATTTATTGACCGGCTGTCTGATGTCTGAAGCACAATATCCCCACTCTGGTCTGGCCATGGCTGCCTTCCCCGACAGTCTCTCTGCTCCAAATACTATGGTCAGCACAATGGTGTCGCCAGGGCATCACAGGCGTCACTTTGCATGCAGAAGGAATAATAGCTGGCAAGAGGGGGAGCCTGAGGGGACAGTAAGCCTCATTAGGGATTCAGACCTTTATCCTGAGGGTGATGGAAAGTGCTAAAGTGTTTTAACTAGGGTTATGGGTTAATTTTAAAAAGACCATTCTGGATCCTGGGCAAAGAAGGGATTGTAGGATGCCACTTAGGGGCTACTGTGATGAATAAGGTGTGAGATGGCAGCAGCCGGAACAAGAGTGACAACGGTGGAGCTGGAGACAATCAGTGAAGTGAGGACAGTGGGGCTCGGTGATCAATGAGATGTGAGGGAAAAGGCAGTGTCCAGGCTGACTCCCAGGTTCTGGCCCAGGGGCAGCACCTGTGCGGTGAGGGCACCATTCCCCAAGGTTGGAAATGATGGAAAAGGGCCAGCTGTGGGAGACAGACGCTGGCTTTAGCCAGGTGCCCTTTGAGGATGGGCGGCCTGTGACACATCTAGGTGGAGACAACGTCAAGCAGGGGCTGCCCAGTGCGGTTCATAGGTGGGGAAGGTTCTCCCTGGCTGGAAACCCGCATAAGTTCCTCTCTGTGTAGCAGCCTCACACTGAGGTTTGCTGTCAAGCACCTAGAGAAGCGAAAGCACGTGGCTTATGATCACAGCCAAGGAGAAACCTTCACAGGTGTATACATTTTGGTCTGTTCTCTCTTCTCATTTAAAGACAAATTACTTGTCCCAGTAGGTGGTTTTGCCTGGACTATACATTGAGCACACACGTTAGCATAATAACCAAACAGCACAACAGCACAACTAAAGGAAAAGGCTGTGTTAGGAGAGAAGGATGGAAGGATTTGCAGGGAAGCTGTACAGGCCTGGAGGGGTCAAGAGTTCATCAGGTAGAAACAGCAAACAACAATATCAGAACAGGATGAGCAGATGTGCACAGGCGAGACACTAGCATATGGACCAGGCAGGCGAATAGCCTAATTTTATTGAAAGAAAAGTACAGCACAGTGGGGCTAGGCTAGAGAGACAAATGGGCTTATTATTTGGGTGGGGAGCCAAGGATGGTTTTGAGCAGAGGAGTGGAATTGACAGGACCCAGCAACCAATGGAGTGCAATGGACGAGAGAAGGAGGCATGATGCTGCCACTATGGGCTGGAGCCTGGTTGTCTGGGAGGTCACATGGGCCATGAGACAGGACTGCAAAGTCAGGGGGAGGAGGTGGGGGTGAAAGTAGGGGGGCGAATGAAGCTGATACAGCACATGAAAGCCCATCCCTCTGGCTGAAATAGAGCCAGGGGGAGTCTGAATCGAACAGGAGGGCCTCTTCCCAGGCTGGCCCTCAGGGATGCGCTTTAAGAATAGCCAGGGATGACTCAGAAGGAACCCAACAATTATTTGCATGTAAAGCAGAATTTCTGAGGTACCCGAAAACAGCATTTCTTTAGTTGAAATGTTCTCCCTAAAAAAACCATCAGCTCTGCAATCCTTTTCTTTATTAATGGCTCCAAGGGACACGTCGTTCTGAATTCTCTTTCTGGGTTAGCTGAGTCTGACTAAAGAACCATAAAGAAGGGGTGGGAGGCTGTGTGTCTGCTCTGCTGCAGCCCAGGGGAAGAGAGAGGGGCCCAGTTAGGGACAGAAGCTCTGACCATAGGCCCTTCCCATGTAAATGCCATACAGCTATTGGGGGTGAAAGCTGGTGCCAGGGCTAGGCTAGACAAAGAAAGGACTTCAGGACATGTGGACACCAGCTCTCACCACCTATGGAAAAGAACCTGGAAACTCCAACCTGAGCATATTTTCTCAACACATGAGAAAATAAAGCCTTGTTCATAGAATCACAGACTTTTGTTGCTGAAAGGGGCTTCTCTCCCCTCCAAGCCATCGTCCACATCATTGCTAGTTATTGTTCTTGAATACAAATTGGATCAGGTACCATCCCTATTCCCCAAACCTTCTCTGATGCCATATTATCTCTGGTGGGGTAACAATGCCAGGGTACATACATTGCTGACTACCACTGGGGCACCTATGGCAGACATCATTAAGCCCTTTCCACATCTGCTACACTTGGATGCAGTCTCAGAATCTGACTCAGCATAGCCCTCCAGGCAGTTCTTACTAATCAATCACCCTCAGGATGAAAACCCTTTGCCTTTCTTTGAAAGGAGAGAGCTGGAACTCCTCAGCCTGTGACTTTGCGATCTTTTCCCACCCTTATTTCCCATCACTGCTTCTGCGCTCCGGCTTCCTTCACCTGCTTGCCTTTCCCAAATAGGCCTGCCTTTTTCTCACTCTCAGAGCCTTTGCCTTGCCCGTGCCTCCGTCTGGAATGCCCGCTATTCAGATGGCTAGTTGTTCCTTGGTATCTGTTCTCCCACTTCCCATAGTAATAAAGTTGTATCTGGGCACATGGCCACCCAACCAAAAACACTGCCTGGCCTCCCTCGGACCTGGGGTTAACCATGTGACTAAGGGCTGGCCAATGGGATATGAGCAGAAGAGATACATGTCAGGTTGCTTTTCTTCAAGCTTGGCCCTTACGGGTTTGGGCACATACTCCCCTGGGCACCTTCTCCTTCATGCTGGCCAGGGGATGGTGAGAACGAAGCAGCTGCCAGGAGTCCAGAGATGGAAGCCACCCGATGGTGATGGCAGGACTACCCTGCCAGCCCTGGACTGCTATCCCCTGGCCTGCTAAGGAAAAGACCACCCCACCTTTTTGGAGTTCCCATATTTGGGGTCTATTGTTATGGTGGCAGCTGGGTCTACACCCTAACTATGTGCCCCCCCATCTGCTTCCTTGGTCCTTACCACCAACCTCAAGTGCCACCTCCTCAGTGAAGCTCCCCTGGGATCCCCAGCACATCATACGCACCTCTCATTAGCATACCCTAACCAGGGGTTGGCAAACTTTTGAGACGGAAGAGCAAATCCTGTCCCTCACAACAATTTAAAAACTCTTTGAGAGCCATAAAACAAATGAAATCGCCATTATGTGAATAATATCCTTTAAAAATTTTATCAATGAAACTAGGATAGTTTTATTTTCATTTTCAATTTTACTTCAGAGCCATATGGACGTACCCAAATTGCCGCATATGGCTCGTGAGCCGCAGTTTTCCGACCCCTGGTCTAGTCCTGAGTATGGCTTCTCCCTCTCCCACCAGCCTAGCTGAAAGCCCCTTGTATCCCCTTCATTCACCCTCTATACCAGAGCTGGCTACGGCACCAACGCACAGATCTGACCAAATCCCCACCTTGTCCCCACTTTTGCAGTCCAACTTCTCAGCTTAGTGGTCTGTGCATGACTCTAGCCTGCTCTTCCTCTTAGAGATGAGGCCCAGACAGTGGAGTGATCTGCTCTAGCAGCTCCACTGGTCCTGGCTGCCCCCATGTGTGCAGCGGTGTACCTAATCCCTCACACGGCCAGCCCCACCCAGCCCCAGCGTGGCGGGCCTGAAGTAGCTGTTTCCTCGTCGACTGGAACCTATATTGTCCTGCTCCTCATTTGTTACTAAGAACAGGAACAGAGAATGGGAGAGTTTCCCTGATCTTTGTGTTCTTTCCAAGTGGCCTAGGAAGTCCCATGGTCTGTATATCTGTTCCCAAGGCCCTTCTCCTGTCCCACCAGGCCATACACTTTGTAAAGGCCCACACCTATTCCTCTGAACTTCTGGCCCTCATGACCCTCCTAATGTGGCCCGACCTTTGGCATCCCCTCCCAGGCTTGCAGGCTGATGGCTCCCCGGCAAACAGCACAGACAGCTCGAAGCAGGATGCAGCCAGATGGCAGCCAGCACATGGTTATTTTGGGACAGGGAGGGTCCTAGGAGGATGCTGGCAAGGTCAGCATAGGAAGGGAAGGAGGTGGGTTTTCTGCCCACGATTATGTGTCCCAAGACCTCTGGATGCCACCCAGGGCCCAAGGCTGCCACAAGGAAGAACACACCCACCACAGGACTCCCACCTTGGCCCAGCCAGCCGCAGAGGCAAGCTGGGGGCAGGCACGGGTTTGGGGCTCTAGGTTTCAATCTCAGAGGCCACAGTGGGCAGGAAGAGTGTGTGTTTATTTGTCATGTCCCAACAGCAACGACTTCGGCATCAGGAGAGACTCGGAGCAGTCTTGGGGGCAGGGAGGCATCAGAAACCAACTGGAGTGGGGATGGAGAACAGGAGACAGAATCCAGTCAATCAGGAATGATTCTTGATCAGTTATGGAATATTCACTGAGCATCTCCTCTGTATGGGGCATAGTACTAGGTGCTGGCCAGACAAAATGGAATAATGCTTTTGCTTTGTATGTGGCGCTTTACAATTGTCTAAGTCCTTCTGCATGTAACAGGAGCTTTAAAATGGTTCATAAACTCTGAACCTAAGGAAATGATGGGAAGTGTGATTTTGGTGCAAGAATGACAGTGGGGTTTTACCCATGAGTTTGAAGATGACGAACATTTCACAATGTCAGAACTCCACTCTGTCTGTTTCCAGTGTCCTGGAGAAAATCATCCATCAATGTGAAGTGCTCAGTACCGTGCCTGGCACATAGTAGGTGCTCAGTTAGTGGCAGTAACTGCTATTACTCATAATAGCTTGGCAGCTACATGGACAGCCGACTTCAGTGTGGAGGAAGTAACTTGGCCATGGGGTGAGAAACCTCAGTGTGGGCGGGGGGCAGGTCCAGGCATGCAGCAGGACCTCGCCCATCCTAGAGGATGCATTCACTCCATGGTTCCATTGTCTGAGTCGCTTCTGTGCAGCCCTTCCAGTCCTTCTCATCAGCTTCAAAAAGCTGGAAAAGCATCTTAGTCTCCTTCCTATTTTGCCTCAATTTGGGGTCTTCTCTTTAAAGTCGGCCCCTGCTCTGTCTCCTCCCATCTCCAGGTCAATTTAATTCACAGAAGACCTGCGTCAAGCCCGTCCTTCTCCCCACTGCATCCCTTCTCCCCACTGCGCTCTGCTCACACTCATCACCTCTGAGCTGCTCATGCTGCTTCACAGCTTTCTACCTCCATCCCAGAGCCCTGGGTTTCACACAGACTCCCAGAATGTGAGGAGAGATGAAGCACTCTTCCCAATTCTTCCTCCCTCCTGCCACATCCTCCCCAGCTCCCAGCCTCCCAAGAACACTACAGCTCCCTAGCACAAAACTGATACCTATTGGCTAGGCACCCACTTTGATGGCAGGTAGCACATTGGAGGCCCAGCCTGGCAGGGAAGGGAGAAGGGTAAGCCTCTGCCTTGCCACATTGCCCCCAACACCAGGACATGGTGCTTGATGAGGATTTCAGAGCGATTTTAAAGTGCAAGAGGAATGGAGAGGAAAATAATAATTGTGCTTACTAGGAATCTAGAAAGGTGTTAAGTACTTCCCACAATGATCTCACTGAATCTCTACCCCATACCTGCCAGGTGGGTATCATCACCATTTTTCACACATGGCAACAGAGGAGACAGAGGTTAAAGAATTCTCTGAAGGTCACACAGCTGGTAAATGTCAGAGTGGGATCTAAATCTCTGTCTTCCATGGCTCCAAATCTCCTGCCCTTCATCAGTGTTTTATATTTGGAGCAAAAAAACGATTGAAGTTGACCAAGAGTTATGGGGACAATGGACAAAATCACTTGAAACATGGGCTGCCCTAGAAACCCTGATGCGACAGTCGCTCTACCCCGGTTCCATCACCCCACCCTTGCTTCATTTCATCTCATTAATCTTGGCATTCTTTTCCCAAAACTTGCTCAGATCGCAGGGCTCAATCTTCTGAGCCCTGAGGGAGGGAGAGAGCTTCCCAGGGCTTCCAGACACCCTTTTAATTAACCCAGGCGACCCTCTTCCAACTGGGGCCAGCTGAATCTTGTCATGGTCTCAACCATCTTCCGTAGCAGCACCCCTGAACTGTGACTCCCACCTCAGCCTGCTCACGCTCCAGCAAGTACAGTCCCTCGATTTCCCATATATTCAACATCTGTTGGCCTCTTGGGATGAGGGCTACTAGGGTGCTTGGCTACTGTGTCCATGGAGGGCCTGCCAGAGAGCTCATTTCATATCCTGCCAATGCCACCTGCCCACACAGGTATCGAGGGGCCACATTCTGAGCTGGCAGAGGCCCAGAGCAGGGCAAAGTCCTCTGCGATTATTTGGAAGTATTACCTTGTCTTGCTCAACCCTTTTTTTGGAGCTTCCTTCTTCACCCCCGCCCCCAAAAGTATAGCCTATTCCAGTTACCATGGGAACAGTGCAACTGCTTATCTGTCATTTTCTTTTTCTTTTTTTTTATACTTTATTTTAATTAGCTTCAGGTGTACAACACAGTGCAATAGTTATACTTTTTACCCCTCAAAGTGACAACCCCCCTCCCCTAGTTTGCCACCCCACTCCTCCCCCCATATCATACATATCTATTACAATTCCTTTGACTCCCTTCCACCATATAATCCACATCCCTTGACTATCTATATATTCAATTGCAGTTGGCATACAATATTATACAACATCAATTTCAGGTATACAGTGCAGTGATCAAGCCTCTACTCCATCCATGAAGTGGTCTCCCTAACAAAACATGTGACCATCTGACACCCCACAAAATTTTTACCACATTATTATATTCGCCGAACTGTCTTTCATATCCCTGTGACAATACTGTAGTTACCTATTTATGCTGTCTAATCCCTTCCCCTTCTCCCTCATCCCCTTATCTGTCATTTTCATGGCTGAATAATAATGGTCAGCAAACTAGAAAAGTCCTCATGAACTATAACTTATCATTATTATTAACTATGGATAATGCAATTGAACCCACCATGCAGCAACGACACCCAGCACTAGTCAGTACACAGCTCTGACTAGATGAGCAGACCCAGATGAGAAGCAGGCTGTGTGAGACCGAGGAAAGGGCACTTGAAGAGGCATCCTCGGAGGGGATCTGCCCACACAGGGCTAGTAAATGACAGAAGCAGAACCTGAACCCAGGTGGGGCTGGTTAACTCTTTTACACCACATCATCTTGCAACCTTGAGCTCGTGTACAAGTGTGTGTTTGTGGGGATAGCCTGGATACTATATATTGAACATGCAGCACCCTAAGCCACTTAACGAGGGCAGTCAAATTTTACAATTATGTTGTAATTCAATCATTCTGGTAACAACACTTTTGTATACCTACTGTGTGTCAGGAGCTAGAGGCACAATAATGACCACGATGAGCCCAGTCTCTGCCCCCGTGGGATTCTCTTCAGCTCTGCGCTACACTGCAGAGTTTGCAACACATAGCTGCATCCAATATCTAATCTAATTCCACAATGTGATATGTACAGTGAAGACCCATGGAAGAATTTATGAATGAATGAATGCTTGAATGAATGAATGATGAATAGGGGATGAGTGACCCAATCAATGAGTAGGTGCAAGGTAACATCACAGATATGGTCATTCTCATCTTTCAAATGAAAAGTGATGCTCTGAGCAAGGTATGACCGGAGCACAATCACTGAGAGGACCTCTGATGTGTGTCCTTGTCCTAGTCACCCATTTGCAGGGCTCCTTACCTGGAGGACAGTGACACCCTGGAGACGTCTTCGGGGCCTCCCGGCGCCTGCGAGAGTGGAGCTTCCATTTCTGCACAAGGAAACAGAGGACAGGAGTCACTGGCGATTGTAAAGGCCAAGCCCAGGAAATTGTCTGTGGGCTGGCGGGGGTGGGGGGGTGGGAGGTGGGGCAGGGGGGCGCTGCCACTTGGGGGCTGGCAGGAGGACGTTCCTGGATCAAAGACTGGCCAGCAGACATCTGGGTAACAAGAAGGAGACGAAGGTCCTAGCTAGGTCATCTCAATACCTGGTGTCTTCAGACAGGCTCTGAAAGAAATTAACCCCACCCACAGGAACCTAAAAACCAGTTACAGCCTTCCTGCACTGTACACTCTTGGGTATAATGACCCGCTTTCCTTGGCTCTCTGCTATTTGTTTCCTGACAAACAAATAGGAAACAAACTGGGCTCCTGTTGGCTCCCGAGGTAGGAACAGTGACTTCTGTTCTTCACAGAGCCAGACACAGGCAGGAGTGGGGCTGGGGAGCTGGGCAGGCTCTCTGCCCCTCCATCAGACCTCTCCCTCACCAGCGTGCCAATCACTGAGCCAACCTGGAAGGCCCCGAAGAGGTGGCAATGAGTAGCCTGGGACGCCTCGTGCCTTGAAGGAGATGCAGTTCCACGGTGGTGAATGAACAAGGGAGTGCCTGTAAGCACCAGCTCCTGGAGTGCCCACTCCACCAAGGGCAGTGCCCCTCGTGCCTCGGTCCTGACAGGCACCCTGGAGCATGGGCTACACTCACACAGGGGTCAACACGCAC
Source organism: Aselliscus stoliczkanus (assembly GCA_033961575.1). Taxonomy (NCBI): domain Eukaryota; kingdom Metazoa; phylum Chordata; class Mammalia; order Chiroptera; family Hipposideridae; genus Aselliscus; species Aselliscus stoliczkanus. The sequence goes on from CM066729.1 coordinate 136,922,515, forward strand.
GCCTCTGAGGCAGACTTCCTGGGTTCATACACAGTTCATGAACCCTAGGTTGATAACAGTCCCTACCTCACTGGATTCCTGAGAGGGTTGAAAAGGCTGATGCATAGGAAGAAAGGTGCCTGACACCCAGGGGGAACTTAGGACATATTAGCTATTGTTGCACTCATGTCACAGGTGAGGAACCCGAAGCACAGAGAGCAGACTCTAACCTGGCCAAGGTCAGGGGTGGAGGAAGGCTGGGATTTGAACCCACACTCTCTGAAGCTAGTATAGCTGTTTGAAGCTGATAGCCCCAGAGCCAAATCGGCCCTTAGATGTATTTAATTTGGTTCCCACAGTTATTTATTTATTTATTTATTTATTTATTTATTTATTTATTTATTTATTTATTGCATTTGTTGCCAGTATTTTGTAGAGGCTGATTTCTCATGCAAATCTGCATTTCTAATTTCTCTTGAAAAACTGGAAGGTCTGGCCCCCTGGGGCCTGTACTGTGGCTGGCAGTGGTTGATGATGTCCAGTGTCGCTGACATGTGGACCAGTTAGGATGCCAGCTGTCCTCCTTTGACATTTCTCCAACATTTAACTACTCTGCAACTCTGCCATTTAGGGTGGGCCATGAGGGAGGTAAAGAAAGCCTCCTGTGTGGGAGGTGTGGTAGGATGTGGTGTCACCTCTGGGTTGGTGGTGGAGTGGGCAGGCAGGTCAGGAAAGCTTCATGAGGATTCACATCAAACTAATAATGTCTGCTAAGCCCCGCTCTATACTGGCACTGAGCTGGGTACTTTTACATGATCACATCTATTTTTCACAATCTAACTTTCACAAGATTAGTTTAATAGTGACCTCATTTTTTTTTTTTTAACTTAAGAAAATGGAGGCTCAGAGAGGTCGAGTAAGTTGTTGACAGTCACACAGCCGGTATGTGGTGGATGTGGGATGAGAACTTGGGTTTTTTGATGCAAAGTCCACTCCATCTTCTTGGAGAAAGGTGTGTAGAAATGATCCTGAAACAGGGATCACAGCAACAGACAGGATGGGGGGTGGTCTGAGGGCAGAAGGGGCAGGAGGTCACAGCAGACAGGAGGGGAGGAAGGGGGATGTCCCAAAAATGAGTCCTTCACTCAGAAAGGAAAGCTGGCACACAAATGTTAGGTGGATGGATGTTGAGGCTACGTCACAGGTGGGCACAGAATGGCCACTGGGCAAACAAGTGACTTCCTAGGACAAAGTCTGGGGAAAGATCCTATGATGCCCAGCTCTGAACCCAGCTCATCGATACTGCTTTCCTGTGAGGGATTGTACCTATCCACTTCCCTTCCCGCCAATAACCTGGGGCTCTTAAGGCACTTATTTACAGCTGTTCCTGGAATACAGTAGGTGTGTGACACAAGTCTACTAAGTGACAGAGCCAGTCACTGAGTGACAAGCTAAGGCCAGCTGAGTTGGCAGCCCTTTGCCTATAGGATGCAACCATTAGGGTTGTCCCACATTCAACAACAGCAAGGTGACAAGCACTGGTTGGGCCCTGGAGATGAAGGATGCCCCATAAGACGGACAGGGCCCCTGCCCTCAGGAGGCTCACCTTCCAGTGGAGGAAACAGACAATTCAGAGAGAAACAAATGAATATATAATTCAGGCAGCGATGAGTGTGGTAGAGAAAAATAAAACAGGGTAAGGGGATGGAAGAGAATATTTTAATCTTGGGGGTCAGGGAAGGTCTCTGTAGAGGGGACATTTGAGTGAAGAGCTGATGAAGCAAGGAAATGACTTGTGCAGAGATCTGGAGGAAGCGTGTTCCAGGCAGAGGGACCAGCAGAAGCAAAGGCGCCGAGGCAGGGCTGTGCATGAAGTATTTGGGAAGAGGAAAGGGGGCAGTGTGGTTAGAGTGACTTGGGTGAGGAAGGGACAGGCATGCGGGGGGAGGGCAGATCAGTAGGGTGCTGACAGAGACTGAATTTATAACAACAGTGTCAGATCCTTGACATCTCCATGGCTGCTAACAGTCATAAAACTCTAGAGCTGGTAAGGACGCTGTGTTGCGCCATCCAGGCCTCCCGCTCAGGGTATTCATAATTAGCTACCCATGTGCTGCTGGCTGCTGAAGGCCCAATCCTTCTCCAGGAACTGCTCTCAGTGGAAAGGAGCAGCCACCTCCAGGGTCACGCCCACTTCACTCCCCTGTATCCAATTAAAGATATGGTACAAAGATTCAACGCCTTTGCCTCAATTCAGGGTGACTCTGAGGGCCATCCCAGCTGCTGAGCTCCCATGGGACCAGCTGAGACCTCTGTCGTGACTGCATCACAGCTCAGCTCCTCCTTCTGCCCAACCCTACTTCCCTCACCCCCTCCAATGTTGATCCAATTAAGCCTCCTGCTCACAAACCTCCACCTCAGAGCCTGTGTCATTAGGAACCCAACCTAAGACAGACCTGGAAGTGACTTTCACATTTCCTAAGCCTTCCCCTGACCCTCACTGCCGCAGGCCAGAAGTCAGCCCATTTTATAATCAGTGAAACAGACTCAGAGAGGGAAAGAAAATTGCACTGAATAAGGAAGCCACAGAAGGCTTAAACTCCACCTTCAAGTTCAATACTTTTGTTCAGTCAACCCAATATATACGGAGCTCCTACAAATTGTGAAACTGTGCAAAGTAGAGAACAAGACACAGTCCCCATCAGCAAAGGAGTGTGCGTTTCATGTGGGAGAAGTGTGTTAAGATGTGTCTGGGTGACTGCAGACTTTGAGAGTTGAGTGAGAGAGGGGGGACATTGTGCCAAGTAAGGGGTCTAGCCTGATGGAGCCATTCGAGGGTTTGAAGCAGAGGAGACACGTGATGAAATCTGGGTTGTATAAGAGCACTGGGTTGGCAGCATTTTGGCTTCAAGTTGCAAACGTTAGGGTTGTCACTCATTCAAGCACAGGTTGGACCTTGAAGATGATGACCAAGACAATGAGAACAGACTGGGACGGTGGGAAGGTTGGAGGCTGAGGTGCCTCTCTGGAGGCTGTCACGGTCATCAATCCAACTGAGAGACACTGGTGGTCTGGGCTACGGCCTGACAGCATGATGGAGAGAATTAGACAAGGGGAAGGATACCCAGGAGGAAGAATCGGCACGGGATGGACTTGGCAGGGAAGGGTAGGGACCAGGCTCCGCCACAGGCAGCCAAGATGCTCCCATGGGGACAGGATGGGGGCAAAAGCAGACCTGTGGGAAGATGACAGGTTTGGTTAGGGACACACTAAACTTCAGGGTTTTCCTTGTGGAGGAGTCCAGGTGGGCAGGGGCACTTGTGGCCCTGGAGCTGAGCAGAGAGGCCTGTGAGAGAAACATTGGCTAAATTCAGGGTGTGGGTGTGTGTTTTCTTAGCCCACCCAGTGTTTATTTTGGAAAAGTATTAAATCCCAACATCCTGCATTAAATCACAACATCTCAACCCTTCCAGAGTCTGGGCTTCAACCCCACCACTGATCCTGATCTGCAGCTCACTCCTTCGAGCACCTCGACGCCAGGGGTCCTTCCAGCCTGCAAGACCGTCAGTCCACAGGTCGTTCCACCTTCTCACTGTCCCTCGACTGCCACATTTCCCTTCTCTCCTTGCCCAGCTCAATTTCTGTGGTCAGTGATCATAATCACCCTCCTGGCTACACCCCGGGCTGCCATGATGCCCTTCCACTTCAGCCACAAACCTGGTAGATGGAACGTTTCCACGTACCCCACATGGGTGCCCAAGCAGAGGAGTGAAGCCCGAGGAAGCACACGCCTCATTTTAATACATGATCGTTATCTCAGATGAAAGCCCAGCAAGCATACTGTGTTTCCCTAGTACCGTCATCTCCCTATCCTAGGAGTTCTCACATCTCTTCCCAAAGCAACACCCTGCCCCCGGGGTCACTGTCCCCAAGGTCGCTGTCACCTAATCACCTTGAGAAAAACAGAAGCAGGAGGCAAAAGCCTTCTGGAGGCTCCCACCTAGCTGCCCATCTGCATCCACGCAGGCACTCTCTCCCTTCTTGCTCATGCCCTATCTGGGCTCCCAGATGAGGCCAACCCTCCATCTGCACACCAGGCCTTCCCCCTCCTGCTTACTCAGGGATGTCCCCACAGCAAGTCCCCCTCCCATCTGCATCATCAATTTCCTCCCCTGGACTGAATCACTTACACCAGAGATCAGCAAATGTTTTCTGTAGAGGGACAGCTAGTAAATATCTTAGGCCCTGTGAGCCATATGATCTCTGTCACAACCACTCAAGTCTACTGTCTAGGCAGAAAGCAGCAATAGACAGCTTGGAAACAAAACAAGCACGGCTGTGCTCTCATGAAAACCATATTGACAACAACAGGCTTCATGTGGGATTGAGGTGTCCTTTGCCCACTCCTGATATATAAGTTACTATGCAAACATGCTGTTGTCCCTCCCATCGGAAAAAAAAGAAAAGAAAAAACCCTCTTTTAATGAGGCTTTTTTTCCTAGAAAAAGTCCCTGATGGAGAGTGTGTGTCCTCCTGCTCTCACCCGGACCACTCCTGTAAAATCTCACCCTGCCTCCACCTGAGTGGTCACCGATGACCTCCCTCATGTGGCTAAGTCCAGTGGGTGGCCCTCCACCTTTTCTCAGTCTGTCACACGTTTGCTTGCTCCTCCTTCTCCTGACACACTTTCTTTACTCAGCTCCCAGCTCGCCACTGTCCCGGCTTCCTCCCTCCCGCTCTGTTCTCAGTCTCCTTGGCTGGTTCCTTTTCAGGACCCAGTCTTACCTCATTTCTCTTTGCACTGGCTCCTTGGGCATCTCACCAGTCTGATGGCTTCAATGCCACCTGTGTGTGGTGATGGCTTGCTCTTTGCACCTTTCACCTGGACCTTCCTTCAGCACTGAGGCACATTTATCCAGCTGTCTAACTGGCATTTCCATGGCTAGGCACCCCAACGTTAGCCTGGCAGAACGGAGCTCCTCATATTGTATCCCCTCTCGCCAGGCCTGCCCCTCCTCATCAGAGTTAATGGCAATGCCCTTTTTCCAGCTGCTCAGGACCTCAGCATGATCAGTGATGCCTCTTTCTCTCTCCCTCCACACCCAGTCAGAAATTCTTGTTTTCTACCTTCCAGACATATCCAGGATCTGACCCCTTCTCGCCACTCCCATCACTACCCACTGGTCCCAAGCTCATCGCCTCTGGGATAATGCCTGCAATGACCTTCTGATGGATCCCCTGCCCCTGCCCTTGCCCCACAGGCCACTCAACACGGCAGTCAGGGTGATCACATGGGCCTCTTTGATGTTCCTGCATATGCCAGGCTTCCTCCTACCTCAGGACCTTTGCACTTGCTGCCTTCTCTGTCTGGGATGTTCTCTTTAGCTACCTACCTCGCTCACTCTTAGCGAGGTCTTCCTTGCCCCTGATGCCTTCCCATAATCTACTTACTGTCCCTCCTCCCTGTTTTATTTTCTCCTTAGGATTCTGTTGTTGTTGTCCCCTTATTTATCTTGCTTTCTGTCTCTCCCCAGCACTAGAAAGTCACTTCCACAAGGACATGGATATCTCGGTCTGTTTTATTCACTGTCATGTCCCCAGTGCCTACAACATGGCCTGGCATAGGGTAGGTGCTCGATAAACATTGGTTGCTTACAAAACAGGAGATTTCACCTAAAGATTGGGATTTCCAGCCTCATTTGTACCATGGGAGTATCTGGCAACATTAGGCCATGGTAACCATCGGTGGTACTGAGTGGTGGCTGCCCGTTTTAGGTGGTATGTGCCATCCAGGTCATCACCGTACCCTCCCACTGGCTGGCCTTCCCCTACTTAGGCCACCAGCCTGGTCCCCCTGGGCATGAGTTTGAGACCCATGGTAAGAAATCTCCAGGCTGAGGTTCAGGCGCAGATGGAAAGCTTTCTGAGGCCCTGGGGTGGACCCCCAGCCATCCCGGACAGAGAAGCCTTCCTGCTTTGCCCCTACTGGCAGCCAGGGCCTCCTGGAATGCCCCACGTGGCCAGAGCTGAAACATCACCCGCCTGATCATTGCAGCTATTAAAATGCCCATATCAGTATCAAAGGGAAAATGCCAAGCGGCTACTCACTCCCCCCAAAGAATGCAGCTCTGGCCAGGCCTTAGGTTTAGGAGCCACTCCCTCCCCATGCTCAGCACTGGGGCTCTTAAAGGGCTCAAGCTCAACCTGGGCCTCTGTAACATGTGGGTGGGCCCAGGTCGTGGTGTGGGGGAGGAAGCCCAGCAGCAGAGGTCAGGTGAGCTCTGGACTCCACAGCCCTGACCTTGAGCCTGGCATCTCCCCACTGGGGAAAGCTGCAAAATGTGGATATTACAGCCCCTAGACCGTCAGCCTCCTAAGTGCTGCTGTGGAAAATGCCTGGAAACCATGAAGCACTAGGTAGAATTATTAAATGAGTTCATATTAAAAATAATAGCCACACCTATTGAGCAGCATATACAAGGCACAGTGCTAAGTGCTTTAGGTGGAAAGGTCGTTTAATAATTAATTTTTGAAATTATTAGTGCATAACTCCTGTTAGAGCCCACCTATCCTTGGAGGCTGCAGTGGAACTCTGTTTTGGATTAGCACAGACAGCCTCCAAGCCCTGTGAGCACCCACTGCTCGCGGAGTTCGGCAGTGTGGATCTGGCCCGAGCTACACTGGGGAGGGCCAGGACCTCGAGGTCTAGCCCCAGCTCTCTTACTAACTATGTATCAAGCAAGCGATATAACCTCTCCGGACCTCAGCGTCATCATCCATAAACTGGGGATAATATTAGTTATCCACTGGACTACACCCGACAGCTGGAGGGAAAAATGAGATGAGATCAGAAAACGAAAAGAGGTGTCTAGATATGAAGAAGGGTGGGCACCTGCTGTGCCAGCTTGTTTTTCTTAGTGGCCAGGTGAAGGCCACTTTTCTCTTGAGTTGGTGCCAGGCTTGCCTCTTTCCACCTGCTCTGGGGAGGCTGGCCTGGGCTCAGGCACTGCTGCGGGCATGTGGACATGTGGTCAAGTTTCCTGCCATCCTGCCCTCCCTCTCTGGGGAAACTCGGACCCCCTCTTCCCACAAGAGGGAGGGTGACTGAGGGTCCTGCCTGCAGCCCTGCCTTTTGATCCTGAGAACCAGAAGTTGAAAGAAGTTGCCCATCGAAACGGTCACACTGGGTAAAGCTCTGGTCCTTGCGTCAGCGTCTGATTACAACGCCTGGCACAGAGTGGGTGCTTGATCCCATCTGCTAGAGCCCTTTCATCACCCTGTGCCATACTGTTACTGGGCCAGCGCCCTGTTGGAGACTGAGCCAGCCTTTGAGGATAGGGCCCAGTCTGGTGTCTCTGATCCACACTTGAACCAATTTACTTACTTTTAGGTCTGTCCCCTGGGACCCATCCCTATGGACCCAGGAGGACATGGCCTTTGGGCTGGGCTTCAGCAGAATTTGGATAGAAGGAGATGGGGGCGGGAGGGCATTCCGGTGAGGATCAAAGGCACAAAGGCAGGACCTGGGCTGCACAGTGCTGGCTCTGTGGGCCTAATCCCAGGGACCGCAGGAGAGGGCAGCCCACAAACAGGGTTTGTGAAGGCAGCAGGCCCCTGTGTGGCTGCATGCCCTGGGGCACAGGCAGCTCAGCAGGGTGAAATCAAAGCAGAGGAAATCTAGACACTCAACCCACACCCACCAGAAATGGACTTGCCCAGTCTGCTTGGCGGCCTGTGTGCTGGGAGCCCGGAGGGCATGCAATGGGGCTGCCTGAAGTACTGTTGTCTCCCTCCCTCTACAGCTCTCTTTGTGCAATGGACTTGGCGCCTGATCACAGGCTCCCAGGGCCAAGAATCAGGGGCCCGAGGGTCCGCCGGATGCCATGGGCTGCCTCTGCTCCCCATTTCACCAGAACAACAGACAGATGTGGCCCCAGGCTCTGCAGATCAGGGAAAGTCAGGGGAAGGAGGTGCATGCCCCTGGATGAGCTTTCCAGCTGCCATATGAGGAAGTCCTTCCTTCCAGCTAACCTCAGACCCTGCTGCTGCCTCAGGGGAGTCAAGGAGCTGGGTCCTGGAATTATGTGGATGTGCTTGGGAGCTTGGTTAGCATGGGGCCTAGGACCTCAAGGGTTTGAGGGGGTCTGGGATCATCTCTGGTTTGGGTACAGGATGAAGCAGGGGTCCCCTACACAGAACAGGGAGGGGCTGGGAGTGAGTGTGCTGGGGTGGAGGTTGGGTGCCTCGTTCTTCTTTCCCTCCTTTCCACAAATGGGTATTGAGTATTTATATGTGCCATACACAGAGACATACACAGTTCTGGGGACACATGTCTGAGCAAAGCAGATCTTCAGGCTGCCCCTCATGGAGCTTCCTCTCTAGGGATGGCACATGTAACAGTCTACAAATGACACACATCAATGTGAAGCAACCACTGTCATCAGAGCTATGGCGAGAAGGAGCGAGGTGCTGAGAGCCTGTCCTGTGGCATGGACTAGGCTGGCTCATCGTGGGGAAGTGACAGCTGGGCTGAGATCTGGCATGAGCAGCAACCACAGAGGAATGGGTAAGACCTGACACAACAGGGTGCTTCTTATGAACCAGGCAGGGGTCTTACATATATTAATTTATTCAGCACTCACAGCAACCCAGTCATGAAGGAGGAAGCCGAACGAGGAAAAGAGGTGAATTAACTTGCATGATGGCACACAGCCAAGAAGGCCAGAGGTGGGATTTGAACCAGGAAGCCTGGCTCAGAGCCCACGTCCCTTTCTGTGTATGCCTGTGACTGCAGGCCGGGGGCTTGGATCTTTTCAGGAGATCGCAATAATCACGATAGCTATTACCAGAGTGCCAGGCACTGCTCAAAGCACTTATTTTAACTTGTTAATCCAGAAAACAATGCTCATAAGAAGGAGATTCTCTTATTATCATCACCCCCATTTTACAGAGGTACAACCCAAAGCACGGAGAGGTTCAACAACTTGGCCAATGTCATACAGCCAGTGTGACACAGCAATGTGGCTCTAACGTGTGTGTTCTTAGCCATGACTGTGTACGGCCATGCGGCTGGACTCTGAAAGTAGCAAGGGCCAGGCCCTGATGGCCTCATGGACCATATTAAGAAATTTACTCTCTGGCCTGAGAGCAACAAGTCATTGAAGAGTTATAATCAGGGAAATGTGGTTATTGCATTGAGAGTTTTTAAAAGGTTATCCTGGCTGCCGTGTAGATGATGAAACAGACAGGGTAGAATGAATAAAAGCAGATGAGTTAGGAGGCTCCTGCGTGGCCCGGGAGAGTCCAGGGTAGCTTGCATGGGGAAGGGCAGGCAGTGATGGAGAGAAGACAGATCTGGGGGAGGCTGAGAAGGTGCGGTCAGCAGGGTCTGGAGTGGGTGCAGCTGGAGGCCAGTGCATTCACAGATGAAAGGGTTCTGGGCGGGGGGGGGGGGGGGGTGGGCTTCCTGCTCAGTTTAGACACGCTGAGTTTGAGGTGCTTTTAAGGCACACTGGAGAGGTGGGATGGTAAGTGTAGAGATGGATCTGGAGCTCTGACCAGATGAAGAACACACACAACATTGCGGTCAGAGCTGTCCCACCATGTCAGCCTCATAAGGTAGGGAGCTCCCTGTCACTGAGGGTGTGTAAGCATGAGAACCAAGGATGTTGTAGGGGATTCCTGGTATAGTGCATAATTCCCTTCCTTCAACACTCTGATTCTATGGAGTGGAGAGAAGCTGGAGGTGGCAGGACCACTCTCTGACCTACCCCAAGTAGGTCAAGTGCCAGCTTACAGGGAAGTGGACCAAGGCTATTCCTGGAAAAGCCCCAGCTACTACCCCTTTAACCAGCCCCCTTTCCTCACCCCTGTTCCCAGAGGTCACTCTTTCTGTCCTACCTTACAGGCCACCTTGTCAGAGCAAGACCCAATGCAGAAAATCTCAAAGTGATGACTTAAGAGGCACCTTCACAGGACATCTTCAGCTTAACAGGGGAATGCAGGTGTAAAGTCCTTGGGTTGGCAGAATCCTAGGCCCTGTGACTGCCATTTTTGGAAAGAGATGTGTCCTAAGTGGGCAGCAAGGCCTCCCAGTTGCAACTTACAGAACAAGTAGGAGAGAAATGCCTGGTGGAGGCAGGGTGGAGGGGTGGGGTACACAAGGAGAACCTGCTGCAGTGGGAAATGCCTGAGCTAAGAAAGGCCAAACTGGACTGCAGGCCTCATGGAGGCCAGTGAGGCTGGGGGCAGGAGGGTGGTGAGGAGAGGAAAGGGTGCTGACGAGAAGGCAGAGACCCAGCCCACATGGATTCCAGCCATGGAGAGGTTTTCTGGAAAACCCACAATAGCCTCCAGGAGGGGAGACAGGCCCAGCATCCCCAGAAAGCTGTTCCCAGCCTCTCAGGCAGGCAGTTCCGCCCCCTTTGTGCTGGGGTTGCCCTGGCCCTTTGAAGGCCCAGAGGAGGCCCTGCTGCCAGCAGCCCCATCCCGCCCTTTCAGCCGCAGTGAGTTTTCTTCCGGGAAGCTCCCACCCAAGGCATGTGCCCATGGATGGGAGAGCGTGAGTGTCATGTGGAGCTGCTGGGACCTGCTGGGAGCCCTGACTACACCCAGAGGGATCCAGCCAGCCCCAGCCCTCCCTGCCCCTCCTCAGTTTCCCTTGGAGGGGCCTGCTGACTTCCTTTACTTACTGAGGATTCAACAAGCTTCTCTGGGAGGGGAAGAATCCAACCAAAAGAGGCAGGAGGATTCTTGAGGGTTCTCCTAAAATTTCCTTTCTCCTGGATGGCCAACCCTCAGTTGACTTTATTTTGTGAAAAAAACAGCAGCAATCAAAAAACCAAAACCAATCTTCACCCACCAAAAGCTACTGCTTACCCTTCTTTAAACCTCCCGGCCTTTCAAACTGCATGGTGCCTGGCAGGACTCTTTGAGTGTGTGCAGGTATGATGACAAAGAGGGGAGAGTAACTTTAAAACGTTTAGTTACTGTAGAACTTTTAGCTCTATTTTGCTCCAAAAGCGGACATTCACGCAGCTGCATAGACAGACAGATAGGCACACATTATATAGTAAGGCAGCAGGAGGTAAGGCGGCAAAAGAAAAGCCAGGGAAGGGTGATAAAACAGAACTGGGAATGGGGCTTACACAAAACTTCTGCCCAAGGGACTATGCTATGCCCTGCAGTGAACCCAGACTTGGTGAGGATAAGTGTTTAAGAGACAAGAGCCAAACCATCCCTCCCAGGAAGCCCAAGCATTCTGGAAGCCAAGGCTGGACACAGACCCTCCTAAAGGCCTGATGTACCAAATGTCATCCTTACAACAAAGATGGTATTGTGGGCCTGACACTAACTCAGTTCAGTAAATGCCACTTTTGTAGGAGCCAAACCGTACCACATAGGCCCCTGACTCCCACCTATATAACCTGCCTCAGCTGACTTAGCAAGGTATGGTACCTTATACAGATGGTATATACTAGTGGCTCAGAAAGCCAGCTCTGGAGCCAGACCGCCTGGGTTCGAGGCCTGGCTCTGCTATTTATTAGCTGTGTGATCTTGAGAAAGTTAATTAGCTCCTCTGGGCCTCTATTTTCTCTCCTGTAAGAAGGTAATAGTAAAAAAATAACCACTTCATAGGATGATGTGAGATTTAAATGCATTGGTAGATGTAAAGGTCATTGAACAATGCTTAGTAAATATTAGCTACTATTATAATAAAAGTTGTGGACATGGCACAGCCCAGTCTTATCTCCTCCGGTGATGAGGCAGGTCATAGTGGTTACAGCTGCTATTAATTGAATGACTTCATTTAATCCTGCAACAACCCTGGGTGGAGGATGTCGTCATCCCCATTTTTCAGATCAAGACACAAAGGCTCCGGCCACACAATCAGTTCATAGCAAAGGTCCATGCGACATCCAATGCTGTGGGCTTGTCCAGTTCACTGTTTTGCCCCAACCAAAACATGCCAGGCAGCCTGGGCAGATGAGGTGGAGCTCCTGATCCTTGGGAATAGGGAATGGGTTCTCCCAGCCACTCTGTGCAGGTGGGAAAGCATCACATGGAGCCAGCCCCATGGTCCCAGCCAGAACTAGGGCTGCAGCCCTGACATAGGAGTTAACCATTCCACCCTCCGTTGGTGGCTGAGAAACACCCACCTCCAAGGCACATACATCCTCCCCGCCCCAGCAATCGCTGAGCATGCAGTTGGGTCTGGAGGTAGAGGTGCGGGGAGGACAGATGGCATCACTAGCCTCCAGCAGCGGGACCTTAAACTAGCAACTAACTGGTGACTGCTGCCTACTATGTGCCAAGTCCTGGGCTGGACTCCATAAGGGACCCTGAGACTAGTGAGCCCAATCCCTGCCGTCGGGTTGTGTGTGATCAGATGGAGAGACAAAACATTTAAAGGCAATTGAGAGGAGGGCACACCGCACAGCATGTTTGAGGTTGAGCCATGGATGGCAGATAGCTTTTATCTCAGCACCGACTCTAATAGGCGGTCAGTGGCAGCTGGAGTCCAGGGTTGGGAAGGACTCTGAGGCCTGTGCAGGCTCACTGGGCGTATGCTAAGTGATTAGTCCTGGGTGCCGTGGTTCTGAGATAAGGGAAGTCAGCACATGCCATGTCTATTTTCCTTCTTTGAGCTAGATGGTTGGTATGGACAGGAAGTTCTGCAGGAAGTCAGAGCAGGGAGAGAGCCTATTTTAGGTTGGGGCGGTTTGAGAATGCTTTCCATCATATGGCATTGGGGCAAGTCTAGAAGGATTAGGAATAAGGGAAAAAAGCATCTTTCGGAGTGTCAAATTGTGAAACTATGCTTAAGACACATGGCGTTTTGTTTCAGAGGCTTTGCCTTCTTCTCACCACCTTCCTGTGAGGGTTGGCTACCTCATGAGTTGGAGGTACCAGCTAGTTTAAGTCCTTTGGAGAAGCTGTGAAACTTTCAACACTCTCCCTGGCTTTAGGTATAGTAAATACTACTCTGTATTTAAAAAATAGAAAAAGTTAATCAGAGTCACGAAATTGCTGTGTATCTTGAGCATCAACTCTTACTAGTTAGTGGTAACTTCCTGGAACGCTGTGTGGGAAAGGTTTTGGAGGCCGTATGTAAGCTCCATGGGAAAGTATGCTGCAATTGATTAGCAATGTCTGCTGAGGGCCAGGGAATGGGGCACTGAACACACACATTGCCATGTCTTTGTCCCACTTAACTGGACAATTAACTATTGTCTGGAAAGGAGAAGGTGTGGTTGGAGACAGGGATCCTACATTTAGCTCCTCAGATACCTGATTGGGCAGCCTTTGGACCTGTTTTCTCATCCGTAGGGTAAGGGCACTGGACTTGAGGGGCTCTAAAGAGCTCTGAGGACCTTCCCTCTATTAACTCCTCGCAACACTAGTCATTTGCTCATTGCATGAAACAAGGAGTAGTTTTAGGACTGACACAGTCAAATCGTGGCTACATATGAGGGCACCTGGATCTGAGGTCTGTTCATTTACTAAGGTGCACACAGGCCACACCCCTCACCACACACATACATCCCTTTAAGATCCTGCTCCTGTCCTCATCCCAGCATCTCAATCCTAGGGGAGCCTATCCAGAGCCCCAATCTCTTAGCCATTGCTTTGCTCTCTCTCCTAAACACTGCTCTGGAAAGGACCCAGAAAAGGGCCCTTGTATACACCCTATAAATGTGAAATAGCCCTGTTATGACGGTTATTATATTTAGTGATGAGGGAGTCTGCCTGGGGTCCCTCAACATTCACCTTGAAGGTGGTGGCTGACGCCCTTTGGTCTGCAAATGGACTTGGCTATTTTAAATTCCACTCCCGCATCTTCGACTGCACACCCTCTGCCCAGCCGTAGGTGACATCTGATTTCCTCCATTTGGGACATTCCAGTTTCTCTCTTTATAGCAAGCACATCAAGTAACGGCAGCTGGAGGGCTCATTAAGGGTCCCAGACCAAGAGAGAGGCGCTGATGGGGGAAGAGTTGGGGGCTGTGGTCTGGAAGCCACACTCCCACAAACTGCCCCCGCCCTCTCCCCCCGTCCCCTTCCTCCTCTCTCAGCTCTGACCCTCCCCTCCCAGTGGCTTGGCCCCTCCAATCTGGGCCTTCTGCTTACATCTGCCCCTGGCTTGCCTCATTTCATGCTCCTCTCCTACTGTGTCCCCTCAGCCTCGCTCCCTCTTCCTCCGGCCTCACAGATACAGTCTGTGACCCAGCACTCCGCTATCCCCGCCAGGTGGGTGGTGTGCATGTGCCCCTGGATTCCCGCCTCCAGGCAGTGACATCGGTTGTGTGCTTCACCAGGAGGCCCTGCCTAATGCCCTTCTCCCATCCTTCAGGGAGTGGCCCAGGCCCACCTGCTCCAGGATGAATTGCGTGCCCCAAGTCCCTGAGAGCCCCCCGTAAGCACTCCTGTGGTCCTGAAAATGGCCTCTGGTCGTGGCACCTTCTAGTGCATTCTTCCATCTGCCATGTCCTGAGAGTCTCACAGCATCCCCCAGATGCAGGCAGGGCCTGGGCCTTACAGAGGAGGAACCTGAGGCTGGGGAGATAGGTGGCAAAGCCCAGCTGGAGTCCTGGGTCTGGACCCCTATGCTGACATAGGGGTGCCGTGTGTTCCTTGAGAGCAGGGACCCTGTTCGCATCAATTTCCTAGGATTGTTCTTTAACAAAACCATGTTTTCCTCTCTTCTCTGCATTTTCTTTTCTCTCAGGGGTCTCTACAGTTCTTCCTTCTCGGCCTCACCCCTTCCTCACCTGTGTCATTTGCTCTGAACTGGGAGAACATGCCCCGGAAGGAAAAGCTGAGGGCGAAGGAAGGGCCTCTGGCTGCTCTGGGGACACCTCTGCTGGCCCAGAAGCATCTTGCCACTACCGCAGAGCTGTCCCATAGAACTTTCTGTGATGATGTGTATGTTCTCTACCTGTGCTGTCCTGTCTGGCAGCCACTAGCTACAGGTGTCTACTCAACACACAGCTGAAATCTGGTCAGTGTGACTGAGGAACTAACTTTTAAATATTTAACTTTGCTAATGTAAATATGAGTCACACATGACTGGTGGCTACCATATTAGTGCAGCCCTGAAGGTGCCCCTGTATGAGCCCCTGGACTGCAGGCCCCACCCAGGAGATGCCTCCTAGGGCCATCTTCACACCGACGAGGCCACCCATCCCTGGAACCCACAAGACAGCTCCCTCCCTCTGGTTCCAAGGCCCTCTGTTACTGGCCTCAGGTCCCATCATTGCAGCCACCATCTCCATTCACTCCTCTCTGACCCCGCTTGCACCCCTAGTCTTGGTCAGAGTCCCCTCTGGCCTGCACTAGCCTCTCGTTTAGCCTCCCTGCTCTGCCTTAAGTTCCCATTCTAGGGACATAACTGCCCTCCCCCAGACTCTTCAATGGCTCCCCTGTCCCTCTCCAGCCATACCTTTCACCATTCTACCCTCCCAGCACTCCAGGATCTCCTTCAGTTTCCCGTGGCAAACCCCTCCCTCTGGCTTCCAGCCTCCAGAAGCTGTTCCTTTGCCCTAAGAAAAAAGTCCCCACACGCATCCCCTTTTGCCTGGAAAACTGTTATTCACCCTTTAAGTCTTCACCTGAAAATCACTTTCCCAGGAAGCCATGACATCAGGTATGTTGTATGTTAATACAATCCCCAGGCCTTCTGTGCTTCCATTAGTTTAGCATTTTTCACATGACATAGTCACGGCTCATTTTCTTCTTTGTGTCTTATTTGCTTGTAAGTTTAGGAGGGCAGAAGTGTGTCCACACTGCTTGACTCATAGCTGGCTCTCAGGAAACATGTGTTGAATGAATGAATGATGAATGAGAACGGACAAAGGAAGGTGGCAGTACAGAGTAGAAAGAGCACTGGGAGTAGCATCAGGAGGCTTAGGTTCTGGACCTGGATCTCACCATGAGATTCTGTGTAACCTACTGCCCCTTTCCGGGCCTTAGTTTCCCCATCTGTGAAATGGGGTCGGTTCAGATGCTGTGCAGATGAGAGATCTAGAAGTCAGTGGGGGTAAGGGTAAATGTGATGCTGCAGTTTGGAGAGGAAGAATCAGCATGTCAGATAACATTGTCAGACCCAAGGCTCTGATATCAAGAGACTTGGCATGGCTATGTCTTAAGCAGAGGAAGCAGGATCTACGAAAGAGCTGGGGCACGCCCTGGCCAGCAGGAGGGGCCAGGAAAGGGAGAGGATGGTGAGAGGAACTGAGAGAAACTCCCAGGGTTTGAGGCTTGTGCCTCACAACCAGGGCCCCCCGAGATACCTGGGAGAGCCCCCACTGCCCTCATACCCTTTCCACTGCACAGCCAGGTCTTGCACGCTCTCATCCAGCCCACGAAGGCTGCCTGCCTGCATTGCTGAGCCTAAAGCCTCCCTGCCACCTCACCCCCACCCCCACTCCCAGGCCCAGGGGACTGTGGCAGCCTGACAGAGGCCTGTGGATTCCCTAAGGCCTGGCAGAGCATGGGAATGAGCTGATGGCAGAGGTTATGGGTGCACCACGAGCACCACTAGTCAACTTGCCCTGTGACCACACTTTCTGCTCTGGCTGTGACCTCCCTCTCCTTGACCAACAGGGAGAACTGCTTTGAGGGTACCAGCTTCTGCCTGGTCACAGCACCTGAGCAGGGCCCGGCCCTAGGGAACTGGTGCATTATTCCAGGTTGGCTACAATACCACTACAGTTACAGCTGGACTCTAATGCTTGCCATCATCACTACCATTTTGTGAGCTCAGAGGGGTCAGGGTATTGGCCCCAGGTTGCGCAGCTTTTACGGTACAGAGTGGGAATAAAACCCAGGTCTGCTGGACTCTATTACCCTCTTCACTGTTCCACACCGCCTCTTACAAAGAGGCCCTCTCCCAGTCTTTCCCACGGAAACCGTCCATGACCTGCTTCTTCCAGGACCTCTTCCCAGATTGCTGCAGCCCTCACTTGTGGGGTCCTCTCCTTTATCTGGGTCCTGAATCCCCTGTGCTGCCCAGGTTCCCATAAGTCAGTCACTAGGCCTCCTGCTCTCACTTTCCAGCTTTTTCTATGGTGACACCAATGAGACTGCATGTCCCTCCTTCCTAGGGAGGATGGGTCTTTTCACATACACACAAGATTGCCATGGCTAAGAGACGCTACTTCTGTCCAAGAACATTTTGGGAACGGCATAAAGCTCAAAGTCCTCTTCCCAGAAAAACACACACAAAAAACGTTGGGGGGCCATTCCAAGGGCCAGGGAATAAGAAACCCGGCTTAGGAAGAAGAGGGTATGCAGGGCCAGGGCGACCCACACCTGGGCCCCAGAGGTCTGGAGCAATGGACAGGCACCAGGACACCGCCCGCTGCAAGCACTGCCCCCTCCAGCCCCCTCACTCCTTCACTTTCTCTTCCCAAAGGAAGTTTGGCAATGAAAGTCAGGCACGACTGATCCTCGAGGGATAGATGGGGAGGGCCGCGGGGGCTCAGCCAGCCTCGACCCGAGCTGCAGGGCACACGTCCAGCTGCGTGGGCGCTGGGCGACTCTCACACCACCTTGGAGGGGTGCAGGGAGGGAGAACTGGAGCCTGGCTGGCCCCGCGCGCCTCCAAGAGCCAGGTCTTCCTCCACCTGCCTCGTGCACCCAGAGCTCTCGCAGCGCGGGTCGCGGGAAGTGCCGGCCGCAGGCGGGAGCTGAGGGGTCCAGCGCCAGCCGCTCCGGTCCTCTGGGTTCCTGCCAGGGCAGCATCTGTCCCCGCCCCCAACCCCTCCCGCTGGCAACTCGTGCTAGTCCCGGGGCGCCGATAGCAAGCGCCGGCGGGCACCGGCTGGTGGAAGAGTTTGGAGGCTGCGCGAGGGGGCGCCGCGGGGAGGGATAAAAGCCAGCAACAAAGAGCACAGACCTCATCCAGCAGTTGGTTGACTCGTCCCAAAATAGCCGGCTCCATTTGCTGCTCCCCACGCTCCGCTTCCAGGAGCAGCACCCGGGCCTGCAGGTCCGCAGTCCGAAAGTGGGCGAGCAGGCTGAGCGCCAGCGAGCAGAGGGCCAGGGCCAGCAACCCGCACGATCCCGGGCTCGGCAGCCGCGCGCAGCGCTCCACCGGCGCCACAGCCAGCGTCCCCGTCCCCGGTGCGCCCAGCTCCCCAGGGCCGCGGGCACCGGCGGCTGCCGCCCTGCGGGCGCGCTCTGCTACCATCCCCTCGCGTTTCGAGAACCAATAAATAAATAAATAGAATAAATAAAGGCGAGAGCCGCTGTCCAAAGGCGCGAGCCAAGCTGCAGGGCAGGGCGAAAGAGGTTGTGTCGCTGGAAAATGTCCCTTTTCTTTTGCTCCCGGCAAAGAGGATGGAAAAATTAGCAGCAGGAGTGGGGAAAGCCGAGCAAACACAACCAGCGGCAATCGGGGTACGCCCAGGTGAGACACAGTTACTTCGAAGAGCGTTCCAAGCCCAGGAAAGTTAGGAGACTCTGGCCAGCTCTCCTTTTCTCCGCCCCGTCTTTCCCTTCAAGTTATCTGCAGAGTTCTCGAGTTGGTTCTGCGCTGCCGGTGCTTCTTGGTGTCAAGCGTCTCCCCGGCTAGCCAGTTTCAGTCCCAGGGCGAAGGGGCGCACATGGAGGGCCCCATGGGCAAAGGTGGGTCCTGGCCACTGCTGAGGAGCGCTGGGGCCGATTCCGGCGCCTCTGTAACTTGACACACTAGCTGCGGCTGCACGGATCGGATGAGCAATCCGTGCTACTTCCCAAACTAATCTCTCCCGCCCCCTCCCTCCTCCTCCTCCCCTCTCCTCCTCCACCTCCAGCGGGGCCGACGGCTTAGATTTGTTTATTTATGCAAACTCGCCCGGGGTGAGGGGCGTGGTGTGCAGAGCCCACTGCCTAACCCGCCGGGGCCCGGAGCCCCTCTCCCGCGCTCCCTGTCCCCTTTGAAGTGACACTTGGGGTTATTTATAGTCAGGAAGGGGGTTAGGTATGGAGCTGGGGCTTCACTTCTCTCCCTTTCTCCGGATTCACACCGAGGGCCCTCTTTGCCTTCCGCCGAAGTCGTGGAGCCAGGCATCACTGCTTTCTGACGAATAGGCAAAGCCAGCCTTTGGAATCCTCCAAGGAGCCCAGCTGAGTTATTGTCAGGCATCTAGATGGATCTCCACGTCCTGAGCAGGACTATCTGAATCCCTTTGGCTGCCATGGAGCCCCCACCGCACCCCCACCGCTGTCTCATCCCTTCCCTGCTTCCCCAAACCGGCTCCACCTTGGGCTCTGAGCCTCCGGAGTCCAGTGGCTTCCCCAGCTCCTTGGATGGGGCTCCTCCGGACCACCACACCTTTACTCCCTGGTGACAAGTCAGCCCCTCCAGGGGGCAGCAGAACCGGCGCCCTTTTCTCTCAGGACCAGGACATAGCAAGGCACAGGAGAATAAAACCTGAGCAGAAAGTTTCGTTGTAGGGTATTTGAAGGACATGTCCTGCTGCCTGCGGGCCTTGAACCCTCCTGGCTTGCCTGCCATTTATCTGAGACCCATTCTATCCCTCTGCTGTCACACCAGCCTGCTCCAACCAACTGGCCATCAAAGGCGAGCAATTCTCTCTCACCCACCGCTGCTCCATCCCTGTGAGAGTCCTTCCTCACTTGCACCCTCCTGCTGTCATTTCCACTGCCCCAGCAGAGGCTGCCTGAAGGGCATTTTGTAGTTTCTTCGCTTCTCTTGTCACCTCTCCCACTTGAAGTAACATTTGTGTCCCAAGCTCCTTGGGTTTCTTGACATTCCTGCAAATGAGGTGGTGAGGTTGAGTTTATAGAGGAAGCCTACTTCCCAGGAACAGTGGGCAGGGGAGGGAAGGTTGGCTCTTGAAACATGAAATGAAATGGGGGTGGAGTGTTGTGATTCCATTTTATAAGAACAGGATGTGCCACCTTCACATTTTATATATTGACCTGGTTGGCCTTGATATATGATACGGCATCATGGCACACCTAATAGTGTGGCATATTTGATAGGGTAACATAGTAACATAGTACTTAATAATAAGTGTTACAACATTGCGTGCTGGTCAGTCAGCCACTATGGAGGACGACAGGGATAGAAAGTGATGCTACGGAAAGGACTGGTGGCCAGGAGCTCTGGGTCAGTCTCATCTCTAGCATTTCCTCGATGTGGGACATTGGGTAACTGTGCCTCTCTTTCCCTACCGTGTGTGTGTGTGTGTGTGTGGGGGGGTTTCAATTGGGCCATACAAAGTAATCCCTGAAAAACACTGTGGTGTTGAAGACCACTAGGGGGCACCAGAGAATTTCTACACTGCGAGGTACTGCCAGGGGATTCAGGGACTCTGACTCAGTTTCTGCCCCCCTCACCCCCTACTGCAGCCCGCAAGGGTAATGAGAATGGAAGAACTCAACCGGGGGGTTAGTTTCATCTTTCCTTGTTCCACAAGCTGATCTTTTCCCTTTCAGGACTTCAGGGCCCCTCAGGAACCCTAAGGCAGTGAAACCTAAAAGGTTTGGGACTGGCGCATCCTCTGGGATTGGGAGCTGAAGGAGAAGGCCTCTTGCTAGCTTGACCCCAGCATCAGAAATAACATGTCCAAATCCGGGAACTTTCCAGGGGACTCTGGAGTCAGAGAGACTGGGTGTAAATCACAGTTCTGTCAATGACAGTTACCTAACGTTTCCAAGCCTCCATTTTATCATTTATAAAACGGGAGAACTTATGGAAGTAATGCATGTAAAACACGTAACACAGTGCCTAGCACATAGTAGGCACTCAATAAATGGTATCTGCTTCCTTCTTTAGGACTTCATGGCTGCTAATGCCAGCCAAGATCAGCCCCCTCTGGGCTCCCAGTTGTGAAACAAGAAGGAATTTCAATCCCTTGAGGAAGCAAATGAGTCACTGCCTCTTTTTTCCACAACTGATAGCTGGGGGAGCAGCTTGTGGGAGGCAGACCTTAGCTTGAGTGGGGGGCCCTATCCCCAGATGTCCCTTCCCTTCTTCATGCACTGTCTGAAATTCTTACCCTGAGGACTTCTCCCTTCCAGTTAAGCAACTGTTACAGGGGAACTAGGTTTATCTTGAAATCTCTTTCTGAAGAAGAGGGGTCTGGGACCTAGAGACTAGGGAGTAAAAAGACTCTGCTTTCCAGGAGCTCAAAATCCAGTAGGGAAGATAAGACACATTCAGAAACAACTGCCACATAAGGCAGAAGAGTGAAAACCCACAAAATAGAACAAAGGTCACAATAAGGTGCTTTGGGGGTTCCCAGGAAGAAGGGCAGGCATCCTGTGGCTCAGGAAAAGTCCCTACGAAATAGGGTTCCTTGTCTGTAGCAAGAAGATAGAGGGCTTCCAATGTTAACTAGCCCAAAGCGTTTGACTTCAATCTGTGGTTGTGGTTACATTCCTAGATAAAAACGGATGTTCTGAGTACCAGAATGGAAAGCTAAGAAAATAAATGCCCCAATGTATACAGGCTGTACTCTTCCTGAAGTTGTTTCTGTGTTATTCTGCTTCCACATATTTGTTCCTGCTGGACCCTCTGCCAACAAGTCCATCTTTCACTCACCTATTCTCTGCACCTTAAAATCCTGCCAATCACTCTAAGCCCAGTTTTATGAATTGAACCCCACTTCTCTCCCTCTCACTGTGGCTTTGACAACACGGACCTCCTTCTTCCCCAAACCCTCACTAAACTGGCTCCTGAGAATCATATTAGAATGATTGGGAAAGGACAGCTATTTCTTTGAGAAGAGCTTTCTAAAAGAATATCAACTGTTCTCAGGGGCTTCTTACCACTCTTCTTAAAGATCCTACTTAAGAATGAAGCCCATCCAGCTCATCCATGCCTGCACTTTTAAATTACAGGAGTCATTTTAGCTCAAGCCAGTTTGGGTTGGGTTTCTTCTCTTGCAAGTAGAAGAACCCTGAGTTACAGATAGGGCCTCACCCCCTCTTACAGAAGCCAGAATCTTACCAAGTCAGAATCTCTTTGTGATAGGAGTAGGAGCATGGGGAAGCCCAGGTTCCCATTCTGTTTACAGAAGCTTCTGGAGGGACTGGAATGTACATCTGAGGTCAAAGATCACTGTGCCGCACCCTCCCCCTGGGAGAGCTTGTCCCCCTGAGCTCCAGTTTCTATCTCTGTAAAAAGGGCTCTCGCATGCAAACCCGCAGCCTGCATCCCCATCCCTGTCTCAGGTCTCACCCATGTCGCCAGCATCCTGGCCGCTCTGTTTGGAGCGCCTCACCCCTCACCTCACCCCATTCAGCTTCCCCTCCTTCTACCTTCCTCTCCTTCTCTTGGCATGTGGAATTGGGGTGATCCTGTGGCTCAAGCTGGGTGATTGCCTTCTCTTCTTCCTTACTCCTTCATCCAGCTGGGACCAAGTCCTGTGGATTCCACCACCTAAGTTTTTCTTAGATCTGCTCCTCCTTTTGGGGTCTCTATTCTCCCGCTGCCTGCCCCATGCCTAGCCTTTCAACAGGCCCAACTCTCCCACAGAGAGGCCACAACTGGGGAACCTAACCCCAGGAGGCTTGGCCCCGGGACCTGCCCGAATGTCCCCCAGGCCCTGCGAACTCCTGTCCCTTATTTTTCCCCGAGGCTTTATGGTCACTCACATGACAGCCTTCCTCCTCAGTTCGGCTTCTGGCTCCTGCATAGAGTAAGCAACAAGGTAGAAAGGGCTTCGTAGAGTGGAGGCTTCGTGGAGTGGAGTCGCCAAGAAAGCCTAGACTTTCATGTGAATGAAAAGTGACATATCTTATTTGAACCACTGTTATTCTGGTCTGTCTAATGCAGCCTAAACTATATCCTATGACCTGTGTCTGTCTCCTCCCCTAAACTGTGAGTGTCTAGAGAACAAACGATGATTTTATTTATCTCTGTATCCTCAACACTCAGCCCAGTATAAGATGTCCAAGAAATGATGGTTTGAGTGAATGAATGGATAGATGGATTCTAGTTCTGGCTCTTCCCCAATTGTTACTTAACCTATGCATCTACTTCTGCTTAGGTAAGATTTAGAGATGATGGGCAAGAAAGGGAAAGGAGAACTGGAATGTGTAAGGGCCTTCCTAGTTCAAAAACGCACCCATTCAGCAAATCTTTATGGAGTACTTTCCAGTGCCAGGCCCTGAGCTGGTAAAGGCTAGTGGTGGAGGCCGACAAGGATAAGTGCTACAATGCATGGCATAGATGGCATCTGGGGAGCACAGAAGGGGAGCCCTTCTAGGCTTGGGGGATGAGACCTGAAGGATGAGCAGCTAGTCAGACAAAGGGGTGCATGGAGAAATGCCAAGCAGAGGGACCTGGCGGTGAGGATGAGCATGATGCTTGGGGGAAATTGTAAGTGATTCACTGTGGCTGAAATATAGGATGCAAAAGGAGAAGGGTGGGGCTTATGCTGAAGAGGTGGGCAGGGGTTGGGCAGGATACAGGGTTTGGATTTTGTCCTGGGGGCCGAGGGGAGCCATTAAATGGGCTGTGCACCTATGCTGGGTATTGGGAGCTATTGACCTGCACCAGCTGGAGTTCCCACACAGCATGAACTGAGGCCAGGCTTGGAGGAGAGAAAAGAAGAGCAAGGCAGGCAGCCTCTTGGGCTGAAGCCCTCAATCTTGCCTGGGTACGGGCTCTAAAATTAAATTCGTTTGCCTCAGGTAGAAGACAGTAGCATGTAGTGTCTCTGGAGAGAGTTCTTTGGGTGTTGGGGGCCAGCCCAAGGTTCCTGCTTGGAGCTGCAGATCAGACATTTGGAAATGCCTCTCCCCCAGGCCCCACTTCCTTCCCACTCAGCCACGCCAATCAGTTCCCTGGCTGTGATTCTGCAGAGCAGGGGATGAGGGTCGAGGGGCAGGGGCTGCAGATGTGCGGAGGAGGGCCAGCCTGCCCAGGAGGCCCTGGGAGCCTTATTAACTGAGGCCAAAACAAACTCTCTCATTAAGTAGAGAGCCAAGCCAAGTGAGGAGGCTGCGCTGATGGAAACGCTGAGGACCATCTCCAGCAGGCCGAAGGGTTGGAAGAATTTGGGTGCTTATGGTTTCAGGCCATGAGTGATTATGTGCACGTGTGTGGGGATGTGATACCAGCTGCCGTCTATCTAGGGTTTCACTGCATGTACTTGCCTTTATCTGCACTTGTGTTTTGGTACATGTGAGATCATGCACATTTCTGCACACACATACAGGCAGGCACATGCACGGGAGTACAAATGCTGTGGGTGACCAGGGCTGCCCCACAGCCTGCTCCCAGCCACTCCGTGTGTGTGTGTGTGTGTGTGTGTGTGTGTGTGTGTGTGTGTAGGTGTGCATCCATTCATGTGCCCCAGAAAGGATGTATATGACTCCATGTGTATAATCTGCTTTGGTGTAGATGTGTTAGAAGAACAGGTACATGGTTCTGAATGGTCAGGACCCCAACCGTGTCTAGGAGTGATAGTGGCAGTAACTGGGGACAGTATTTCAGTCACCTGTAGCAGCATAATACGATCCCCTATAATTTAGTGACTTAAACAGAATGATTTAGTATTTTTCACAATTCTGTGAGTTGACAGGATTCCACAGGGTGGTTCTTCTGCTCCAAGTAGTGTGGGCCAGGTCACTTGTGTGGCTGCATTGTGAGAACTTTGCTGAGAGCTTGGCTGAGTCTGGGACATTCAAGATGGCCTCTCATCCTTCAGGGGCCACTGTAGGTGGCCTCTCATTATCCCACAGACTGTACTGAGCTTCTTTACAGGGTGGTGGCTGGTTTTCAAAAGGAGAATTCGAGAGGACAAGTCCCATTGGGCAAATGCTTATGACACCTCTGCTCCTGTGACATTTGGTGATATCCCATTGGCCAAAACAAATCACATGACAAAGCCCAGATTCAAGCCCAAGGGACTATCCAAGCACCTGATTCCAGGATGTGAGCACCATTGGATGCCACAGATATAACTTCCCAGACTGGGAAGATTGCCTGGCAGGGTGGGATAGTGGACCTGTCTACAGAATCATTTGACCCTGAAAAGTAGGATTTGGGGAATATTATGATTAGGAAATCCCATGTCCAACTCTCAACTCTAGTGCCCAGACCCTGCTCAGACCAGGGTGACTTCTTGCAGGAGCAGCTGGAGGCCCCAGGCAGCCCACAGCCCTCTCTGGTCTTGGATGGTTCAAGAATAATTCAGCAGAAGCCTCAAGCTTGGCCTCACTCCAAGGTCAGGCATGGGCAGCTCTGGGGTCCAGTTTCTTAGAGGCTATTCTGAGTGGTTTCAGGGGCGGCTCCACTGTTTCCTCGCTGTGTGATCTTGAACAAACTATGTAGCCTCTCGGAACTTGTTTTTTAAAATCTGAAATATCAGAAGAACAACCCCTACTTTTTAAGGCCATCGTGGGGACTGGGTGTGATGGTGCATGCTAAGTGCCATGTCAGTACTCAACGTGAGAATACCACTGCCATTATAATAACTGCAGAGACTGGGGACGTACAACAAAGACCAAACAACAGCTCACGCTTCCTCTCAAGCCCTGTGCTCCTACAGCTGAGAGGAGGGACAGTGTAGGTCATTGATCCCTCAGTCAGTTCACACCTATTACTGAGCTCCTGGTGGGAGCAAAATCCAGAGCCAGGGGCTCACACAGCTTGCAATCCCATGGGGCCTCCATGCATACAAAAGAGAACTCCAGTGCCAGGCAGCATGAGCTGAGGGCCAAACAAACAGGCAGATGAGTAGTGACTCAGGGCTTGGAGAAAGGGAGATGGGTGGAGACTTAGAGTTGGGGTGAAGTACAAGAAGGCTTCCTGGAAGAGGTGAGTCCTGAGCAGGGTCTGGAGCATGGCAAAATCCAGACAGAGGAGAGGGCTGAGAGAATACAGCAGAAGTTATAAACTTTTGTGGTCTATCCTTGCCAAGGATACATCATGTGACAGCCTGACCCCCCTCCAACAGCCCCAACCATCTGGTCCTTTCATTCCTCTCTTCTCAGGTGTCATGGTATGGTCCTGTTTGGCATACATACCAATACCCCATTCCCACACCACTGGCAGACATCATTACTCAATTACAGAACACCACTCCCAATACACACACATACAGACACACACACACACACACACACACACACACACACTCCTTAGGCTTCTTAAAGCAGGAGGCTATTATCAATCTATTGAGGTTAGCACTTGGGGTGAAACCATTTTGCTGACTCAGATTGAGTTGAAATAAAGCACCATCTTTGAAACTGAAACTCTGAGTTCTGGCCTCCGCAAACCGTGTGCCTTTCGGTAGTGTCTTCTCCTCTCTGGATCTTAGCCTCCTGCCTGAGGCAGGAGAATATTAATTCCGACTCAGGGGGACGCTGAGAGACTCAAATGAGATCATGTGTGTGAGGCTTTAATAAAGCACAAACTCCAGAAGAGATGACCGTGATGGTCCTGCCCAAGCCAGACGTCAGAAAGCCCGAGCACGTGCATCCATTAGGCCCCATTTGCAGCGTTTTGGAAGAAGAACAATCAGATCAGGAGTGAGAGTGAGACACAGACCCTCTGAGCTGTCAGCCTGTGGAAACGGGGCTTGGGATCTGGGCCTCAGCGCAGAGATGGTGGAAGGGCGCCCCAAGAATATGCGCGGGGAAGCAGTCCAGGTCTTGTGCTCTCCTGACAGTGGGGAAGAGCTGTCGGAAAGGGAGGCACCTGTGGGCTAAGACAGATGTTTTAGGTTGATGACAGATGGATAATGAAGAGCACAATTAGTTTACTAAAGCAGGTCCCTGTTTACCAGCATCTGAGAACTACAAGCTATGGCGTGGTGTCTGTGTGTGCTCTCCTGTTCCCAGGCCTTTGCCCGCCCCCACCACTGTGGAACTCTTTGTCTTGACCACGGAGCTCAGTCTTTGAGCCTCAACTCGGGAGCACCTCTCCTGGTTTAAAGTAGGGAGAATCCCTACCCTTTGCCCAGAAGAAACTTTATAAATTCCTGCAGGCTCCACTGGTATATACACCTACAGAAACTGAGCACAAAGAGGTCATAATGTGGTCCAAGGTCAAACAGCGTATGAGTGGCAAAGCCAGATCTGGGCCAGGTGTCTTCCCTAACAGGCACTCTACAGCCTCTAAGTTCAAGTGTAGCCCAACGTCTGGACTGTCACCAATGGCCAGTAAATCCAGAGAAGGCTCTGTTCTCCCCACAGAGCTTTGCTCCCTCTAGTTCCTTCGCCAGCAGTAGCTGTGAAAGCAGAACTGCCTGGAACGTTTGTTCTGTAAACCTCATTACAAAGGCTTTTTTCCCCCCTTTCTCTTTTTCCTAAAGGCTGTTGTTTTGTTAAGGTCATTTCTGAAGGCCGAGGGGGAAATGCCCTGTTTGTCTTTCCTATTCACCCCACCCCTCCATCAGGAAATGAGGAGGTCTTGCTTTCCTTGAGTGATCGATTCCTGACATTAGCTTGCCACCAACAGCTGGGTCTGCTGTAGATATATTAACTTGAGTCTTCCCTCAGCTTTATAAGGCTCTGGACAAACATCTGGAAACAGATGTTTGCTAGTAGATGGAGCAGGAGCAGGAGGCATGGGGCCAAAAGCAAGCCCCAGCCCCAGGGGGAGGGGGCAGATGTGCTGAGGGCTCTGGCGGCTGCTGGCTATGGGCTGGTGCCGAAGCTTTGCGTAGTGGAAGGGATGGATCCTCCTCTGGGCTGGGCACAGGCAACTGTACCACTGGGCCTGGCCAGGGATTACAGCAAGTGCTCAGACGTGCTGGATTCTATCCCCGCAGCCTCTCTCTTTGCTCCCATCCTGTCGCCAAGGACTAGGAGTCCAGTTTCTTGAACATGTCAACTTTCTTGTTTCCCAGAGATGGAAAATTCCTGAAGGGATGGAGATTTTTATCAAATTCAAAGTTGTTGAGGTTCCAAACGTGAAACTCAGGGCTGGGCACATTAAAATTCTCAGGAAAAGAGTGATGATGGTGGGCGTGGTGGCAGTGGAGATGGTGGTAGAGGCATTGGTGGTGGTGCTTGTGGTGGTGATGGTGGTGGTTGTGGTAGTAGATGGGATGGATGAATGTGGATACAAACTAGGGTGCTAACCTGTTCACGAAGTTTCTCTCTGTTGCCATGTCTGTGTGTGGCAGCTGACCAAGCTGGGCCAATTACAAGAAGACACATTTCTAGCCATTGTGATTGGCCAAAAGGGAGACCAAGCCAAACCAATCGGGGCCTTCTTTGGGGTTTTCCCGATCTGGGCTTGGGAGGTAGAAATTCTTTTGCTTTGGGGTCACTATGCAGCCAGGATGTTAAGTCCCTGAAGCTTATATGGACAGGGGTCTCTCTGCTTTTCATTTAATTGAAAAGCAGAGAGAAACAGAGACAAGAGATGAAGAGAAAGAAAGCATCCTCTTGATGTTTGTGTGTCCGAATCTCCTGGGCATAGTCATCCCTGGGATGGTCTTGCCATTTCCAATTTGGGTGTGTGAACCATAAACCCCCATGTTTCTCTCTTTTTTTTCTTCATCTAGTTAACTTGGGTTTTTGTCACTTGCTACCACAGGGTTTTGACTGACCCTGAGCAGAAGTCGATAGTGGTGGGATCAAGATAACCATATGAGAGGGAGTCTAACGGTGATGATAGGAGAGATGAAAATGAAAATGGCAAAGACAATATCAGTGCTATGGTGCTGCCAAGAATTGAGGTGGTGGTGATCCTGATTTAGATTAGATGGTGACATTGATGGGAATGATATTGATGGTGATGGTGGTGATCATGTGATCTATTATAGGGATCATAGTGAGGATGCTGACTTTGCCAGCCTAATCTGGGTATATGTCTTAGAAACAGGCCCAAAAGACCTAGGAAAGGACCATTAAAAAAAAATATGGAGGCAGGGAGAAAACAAATTCTTCCAGAATGTCAGATGCTATCTTTTCTCTTAGCTGGGTAGACACTAGCTGAACCTGGACCTGGAGAGGAGGGTTAGAGATAGTACCCCATAGAACCCCATAACTTTTCTGGAACAAAAAGTCCAAAGTTCCCCAACCCCATCGGGTACTTTTGAGAATTCCAAGTGCTTCCAGGGGTTCAAACCCCAGGTAAGATGAACTTGGGGTGGGACAGCAAACATAAAAAAAGCACTGCCTCTCTTGTCTGGCCATTTATACTTTGTGTATATCTGTGACAATTAGTTCATCATGGTCTACTAGGTGAAAATGAGTTACTTCTGGGGAATAGCAACTAATTTTTGTTAAGCATTTACTATGTGCCAGGGGGTATTCAAAGTGCTTTATATCCATCATTTTACAGATGGAATCCTCACAACTCTAGGTATTTCTAGTCTCCATTTAACAAATGGGGAAACTGAAGCAGAGCAACATTTTGTAATTCACCCAAGGTCACACTGTTAGGAAGACAGCATGGGAAACCAGGCAGCACGGGAAACCAGGCAGCCTGGGCTCTGGGTCCCTCCCACCCCTGGGAAATGTGCTCAAGGTGGGACTGCCTACCCTCCACCCCCCCGCCCCACCCCCACCCCCACACACATATACCAGCAATGCTTCTAATCCAGTCCCTTCTCCAGGTGCCTCCCCTTCTAGAGACATTTTCCAGGAAAAAGGCCTGAGGTCAAAGAGAAGGAAGTGAACTTCCATGGGTCCCATGGAAGAAACCACCTGCTTTAGGGAGCTGACTGGTGCTGCCATCACCTATGTGGAGAGGAGCTCTGATCAAGAAGGTCCAGATTATTGGGGAGACCCAGCCTCTTCTGTGAGGTTCAGTTCCTCCTCTCAGAGGCCTCTTGCGTGCCGTTGTGAGGACAGGGCTCTGGGGTTCTGGCATAGGCATAAGGCTGTAGGTGTGGCATTGGGGGTCAGACAAACCTCTGTGTAATTCTTGTTTCCCCACTTTGAGCTGTTAACTACCTCTCTGAGATTTGATTTTTCTCCCCTGTAAAATGCAGATGATAACTTGTATTTCCCAAGGTTATCAGGGGCATTCAGTGTGCAAAGCACCTAGCCCAATGCCTGGCACGTAGTAAGCACTCAATGAATGTCAGCCATAGTTATTATAATGGCATTTTAATTCCCTGGGATTTTAGTCCTCTTCTTTGTTATTATCCTCACCCATGAGTAAGATTTCTGTTCTGCTAAAATGAGATTTTTCCCTTCTAGGAGGGAAGAATCAAGTGGCTAGAGAAACCCAGACCTGACTTTGATACAAGAGGCTCAGTACTGGCCCCTGAGCTGTCTCCTCCCAGAAGTTATAGATCCTTGTGCCTGGATTTTAAAAAATAAACACATGCCATTTCCACAATGGAAAAATTTCTTAAAAAAAAAAAAAAAGAAAGTAAAACATTCTCCTGTCGTTTCCCCTGGCCGAAGAGAACTAAGAAAGATAAATGAAGCCTTTTACACAGATGCAGGAGGTTCCAGCTCTGGGCTCCACCCTGACATGGTTCTGGCTCTGCTGGAGTCTTCTGCAGCCTCCGGAGCGCCCATCCCCAGTGCCCCTGGGAGGCCCACAGGGGCTCCACAGTGCGAACGTGCTGCTTAGGAAGGGGCGGGTTCCACTGCCCTCCTTTTATTTTTTTCTTCTCAGTGTTGCCCCCTGCAGGCATCCAGTACTACTACACTTGCTAACGCTTTACAATCTGTGACACGTTGTGCACCGCACTATGAGACCCTGACAGGTGAAAATACTTGTCCAAAGTCACTCAGCAAGTAAATGACAGAACCAGGATGAGAGGGAAGGGTTTGGTCTCCTGGCTAGGAACTTTCGTCTATACACGTCACGCTGCCCCATCAAAGCACATGTCCCAGAAACTCTGACATCAATTTGTTGGTCTGGGATGTTGTGAAAAAGCCTCTGAACCTTGGGTCAGAAGCCATGGGCTTTATCCAGACCTGCGTTCTGCCCTCCGTAACCCTATAAGTCAGCGTCACTTCCCTGTGGTCCCAAGATGGCTGTCCACAACTCCCATGGCCACATGCTTTCTCATTCCTGTCCTGCCAAAGAAAAAGAGCATCTTATCTTAGCATTACCAGCAGAAGTTCTGAGATTCATTCTAACTGGACTAGCTCAGGTTACATGCTCACCCCTGGACCAATCCTGGAGGGCAAAAGGCAGAAATGTGCTAACTGGCTTCACCCCAGGGGAATCACCTTCCTGAATCACTATTCCCAGACAGAAAACAGGGCTACTGGGATGAGTACCTGGGTCCTGGGTGGCAACCAACAACTTCCCCCATGTTTCATGGTGCTGGGACCCTTTAACCTCTCTTCGGTAAAAACACAGCTAAATAAGTTAATAGCATATTTTTTTTTTTTGTAATTCTTCACAACTGCTGTAGAAACATGAATGCTCTGAGGATTTTATTCACCCATGTAGCATGAATTATGGGCTGCTGGTAATGTGGGGCTCTCTTTTATTTTGTGGTGAATGCTTGTTTTTATTGCAACTCATGATCTCTTTACCTTCTCATGGGACCAGCACCCAGATTTCCTTTGGAAAACAACCTAGCCCTCCAACTCTCTGTCCAGATGATTTGAATAGGACCATGTCATCTCAGTTGAGCTGGTAGGACCATGTGACCTAGGATTAGCTAATAAGTGCAGCTCCACCCTCTTGGCTTCAGTGATTGGTTCAAGGATAGACACATGACCCAGTATGGGCCAATGACAGCCAGACCCAGGAATTTGTTTTCCATACGTAGGGGAGGCAAATCTCCTCTTTTCTGCTGAGTTTGAATCTGGGAAGTGTAGCTTGAAGTTGTTGACAGCCATCTTGCCACAACTGAGAGCCTGAAAGTGAAGACAACCAGAAGAGAGGAGGACGGAGAAATGGACCAAGACTGCTTCCTAGTGATAATTTGAAACCCTGGAACAAGCTGCACCTGAAGCCGGAGCTCTCTTGGATTTTTCAGGCATATGTTCCAATAATTACTTTTGCTCAAGACTTTTGATTTGGGTTTTCTGTTACTGGCACCACCAAGTGTCCTTACTGGGAGAGTACATGTTTGGGTCACCCCCACCTGCACCCACTTTGGGCTAAAAGCTCCTGATTCATCTTGTGCAGAGTTCAGGCTTTCAATGAGGAAACTGTTTCTCTGTCAAATGCTTCTGCTTAGGAGTGTCAAAACATGGGGCCTGTTGAGAAAAAACACTCACGTATGATACGTCAAAGTCACACTGTCAGGCCATCATTACTTTGATTATGACTGAAATGCTGAAGAAAGAGGTAGCAGGAGAGAAAGGCGGGCAAGGCCTCCCCCTCACAGAGCCATCCAAGGGGGAGCTCTGGGTTACTCTCTGGGGAAATTAAGTCTGGCTGTTGGGAATGTTTCCCAGGAGAACGTGTATGGTTTTGCTGCACAGTCCCACTCAGCCCTTCCTCAAATGGCTAAATAATCCAAGGAGCTTTGCTATGTATTTTTCATTCCACAAGCTATTTGCTTGGCCTGCCTGTCCCAGCCTGCTAAGTTTAACCCGACAGAGACATTCTTCTGGTGGAATTCAAGTTAATGGAATCCCATAACTCGTGGGACTACATGTCAACTGTCCCACTGTGTAGCTTTGATGGTGTCCAATTTAGCGGATGTCACCAAGCATCTTCTCCTGCCAGGCCCAAGTTTGGCAAGGCCCTTGGTAAGCCCTGTTGTGAATTACATGAAACCCCTGCTCCTCAAAGATCTCAGAGTTGGGGGAGGTAGGATGTGGAAAAGACAAGCTGTTACACAAAGCCAAAAGAAATAATGGCAAGTGAGCTGAAGCCCTCTGGAGAATACAGGGAAGGAGGGATATGGCGGGGCATGGCAGGGGTCAGAGGGCACTTGCCCTTCATCTGTGGGAGACCCTCAGTCCAGGGAGAGAGGGAAGGCTTTCTGGGCCAAGGGAGCAGTGGAGCAGGAACATGGAATGATACCAGGCCATGTGTTCACATTTCCTCCCATCTCCTTAGACTGTTTCTGCATCTAAAGCTCAAAAAGAGCTTATGAAAACATCACACTCAAGGGGTTAATTGTTGAAACTGAAGTTTCACAGTCACCTTATGTCCCTTATCCTCAATTAAGTTCTTGCTTTTTTGGCCAGGACTCTTCTTTCTTTGAGCCAATCTGACAAGCTTAAAACAAAGCCAAGAGTTGTCCGTCTTGTAGCATCATAGTGGTTTCTAAACCAGCCTACTTCATGAGAACTCACTTGCAAATATTATAGCTACAAGCTTTATCTGTCACAAATTGGCCACGTTAGATCATGAGTGGGCAGTTGTTACCATTTCTACATTGTAGGGGGTTGGTTCTGAGCACAAAGGATTTGAGAAGAGAGGAGAAATGAGTCTGTTTCCAAGAGAGGTGATGATGGAGTGGGGATAAGCTAAACGAAGATATGGCCCAGAAAGGAGAGGTAGGTAAGAGGGCTGCAGCAGATATAGGAGTTCTGTCTGGGGGTATAGACCCTGAATATTCATTAGAAGCTTAGTTGCTCTGCTGTGTGGCTTGGGACCATCATCCAACCTCTCTGTGCTTCATTTAGGAGAGATTAACAAAAAAACATTGGAACTTCTGATAGTGGGTGATGATGTATTTGTGATCAAATACTGCATAACAAATCATACAAAACTTGATAGCTTAAAACAACAATAATCATCTATTATCTCCCACAGTTTCTGTGGTTCAGGAATTCAGGAGTGGCTTGGCTAGGCAGGTCTAGCTTGGGGTCTTGCGTGAAGTTGCAGTCACACATGTCAGTTAGGTATATACCCATCTGAAGGCTTGAGGATCCACTTCCAAGATAGCTCAATGGCTTTTGGTGGCAGGCCTCAGTTTCTCTCCACATGGTTCCTCCACTGGCTGCTTGAGTATCCACATGACAGGGCTGCTGGTTTCACCCAGTGAAGGATCCAAGAGACCAAGATGGAGGCTGCAATGCCTTTTATGATCTACTCTTGGAAGTCACATAGTATCACGTCTGCCGTGTTCCATTTGTCACAGTCATGATTCCATGTGAGGGGGGACTACCAAAGGCAGTAGCATCAGGAGGTGAGAGACTAACTACCACAGGGCTCCCTCTGGCCCCCAATGATGCATAACCCTCCCACATGCAAAAACACACTCAATTCCCAACCCCCCCAGACATTTTGTTCCATTGCAGCATCAGCTCAGGGTCCAGAATCTCATCATCTAAAGCAAGTCCGGGTGTGGCTGAAGTCTCCTTGAGTGTAATTCTGCAAGCACAGTTCAGTTAATGATGGGGCTTGAGCAGCCAGGAGGCATTAGAGTAGGGTGGGGTGGGGAGCAAAGGATGGGGACGTGTATTCATGTCACGCGTGTGATGGGGCAGGGGAGCTCACTCTCTGTGCATGAGCCTGAGAGGTAAGACAGCCCACATGGCCAGGGAGAGGGAAGCTGCAGGAACTATTGGGTTGTCGGAAAAGTCATGACATATTTTTTCTATGTTTTTCGTTGCAAAAATGCATCATGACTTTTCTGACAACCCAATAAAAAGGACAGAAAGACAGGGTGCTTCGGGTCTTCCAGAGCCTTCCATTCAGTCATCACTGAAATACAGAAAGACCTCACTTATGCCTCCAAACAGATGTTACAGTTAACTCATGTTTATTTCAAGTCCTCTTAGGAGAAAAAGAAAAAGAAAAAAATAGCTAAAGGTTGTTATTGTGAATGTATGGTAAAATCACCCCCACACCCCCAAATGGCCTGAGACTCCTGGGGTGGGGCACATTGGACAGGACACCGATACCCACAGGGCTACCTGAGGATCCCAGAACAATTCTCCAGTGTCAAAAAAACAATTTATGAAGCTTTGCTTATTAAGGCAGGAAAAGGGCTCAGACGTGTGGAAAAAAAAAAAAAAAAGCATTTCTCAGTACAGGTGGGAACAGAAAGGCCCAGAACACTCAGGTGAGTCCTGGGTCCCTTATCTAGATACAAGGGGTTGCCTAGGAGCCAAATAGCAGCAATTTGGGGACTAGTCCCATGGGTTGTTTCCTACTGACAGAGATGAGGCAGGAAGTACAAAGGGCTTGACAAGAACTGATGTTCCCATTTACTGGTTGTGTGTGACCTTGGCATATCTCTGGGCCTCAGTTTCCTCCTCATCAAAATGGAGACAACAACATCCTCATTGCCTGCCTCACAAGGCTGCCTGTGAAATGCAAATAAGACAACGTCTGTAATCACGGCTGCTATGTACAGTTGGGCAGGTTGTTCACTGAATAAGTGTGCCTAGCCCAAGGGGTGTGTAGAAGTTGAGTCAACTCTTGTTCTACTTAATGAGCTGTGGGATCATGGGGCTGTCGGCACAGAGATGCATCTTTTTCAGACCCCCAAAGGGGCCACGTGCGCCAGTGGCTCCGTCTGCAAAGGCCAGATGAGAAGTCGTGTGAGGTATGAATGTGAAGGGCTGCTGGCATCACTCTGGCTGGCTTTGTCCCTACTCAGAGGTCCTGGGTTGTCTCTCTGCACAGCCAACAGAAGGAAAGGAGAAAGGGAGCTGGACTGGAACAGAAATCATTGTCCCCTCACCCATAAGTAGTGGAGGGGGAGCCAGGGTAGAAAATGAAAACGAGCATTCTCCAGGGACCTCTAACAAGCATTCTCCAGGGACCACGAGCAGATATTGGGTGGTCTCTTGCCCCCATGGGCCAGAGCCCCTCTGTGCAGGCTGCAGGAGATGAGGGCAGGGTGAGGCCAGACTGGTCAGTCGGGCTAGAAGTTCCTGTAAAAGGAGGGAAGGGGCAGTGACTTCCTGTCTTGTGAGAAAGAGGGAGAGCCTCACTGGAAGCAGCCTCTATGAACACATCCCAGGTTCCCATGGCCTCACCTGCTCCTGAGAGAAATGATCCAGGGTGGGAAAGTGGCTGCAGGAGAAGCAGAAGCCAGAACCTAGAGGAAAAGAGGCTCGACCCCCTCTACCCCACACACACATCCTATCCCTCCTTCCCAGCACCCCTGACCTCAGCTTTCTCTCCTCGCTCAGTGATCTTATCCTGAGCCCCTTATCCTCAGTTCCCAGGGAGGGTGGGGCAGAACTCCTCTGGAAAGCTAGGACTCTCACCAGCCCATTCCCCAGCTTGCTCTGCCATGCTGACCCGATCTTTGCTTCTTGGCCGTGACCTACACATCTTATAGCGATGGGAGGTCCCTACCTGGGTCCTTACTCTCTCCTGCCCCCTCTTGCTGAAGGCCCTGCCAGCTGACTTGCTCATTTGTGCAGGGGTGTGGGGGGAGTGGGATGATGGGATGTCATCATGTAGTAAGTATGAATTCCAGCTCACCAACTCAGGTATGAGAGACAGAGCTGTCTCTGCTCTTTGCCCCTCTGTTTCTATGTCAGGCCTTATTCTGCCACAGCAGTAGAGGTGTCCTCAGAGCCAATTTGGAGCCCTCTCCTTCTCCACGGTGGCATCTAATTTTCTGGAAGCTTAAGTGGTGTCCAGGCATTTGGTCTTCAATGTCATTTGTGACATTGTCCATCACTATGCCTGTCCATATTCACTGGTCCCTGCAGGTTGCCATCGAGATGGTCCCTGGCCCCTTGCAGGGCCCCTGATCTCTTTCTTCATTAGTCACTTGTCACTCTTGGGAGTAGAAAGTGAGTCCTGTTCTTCAGAGCCAGCCTGGTGTGTGGGAAATCTCTGCAAGGTTAAAGCCTTGCTGCTGGAACATTCCATGAAGCCATTTCCCTTCCCTGGGGTCTTGCCAGGGCTCTCTGTAATAGAACACAGCTCCCCTCTGCTCTCAGGCCCTCCAAAGGTCTCTGGTGCCCTCTCTGAAACCACCATCGTCTATTCTCTTGTGGCTTCTGACTCTCTCCCACTCCCACCTTCACCCCCAAAACGAAGGAGCCTCCTATTCAAATCCAAGGGATGGAATCCTTACTTAGGCTCATGCTGTCTTCCAGACTTTATTGATATGAGCCCTTTCTTCTGCCTTATTGCCCAAGAGCTTTCAACTCAAAGCCAGACCCTGTTTCCTGCTTTCTGAGGTCACACCTTATCCCTGAGACAATAACACAGGACAGAATTTGAGTGGGGGTGAGAAGCAAAGTATGGAAGAGGGAACACTGGTGTGTGTGTGTGTGTGGGGGAACATTGGTTAACAGTTCAAAACACTAACCTGAGGTGTCAAGTCTCCCCTGGAATTCAGAGGCTTAAATGACCTGTAAAGTTAATGCCACTTGTCATAGACAGATCCAGAATGAGAAACTGGAACCTCTGTCTGCATGTCAACATTAAGGATGATGAAAAAACCTGTAAGACTGCGAGTCTGAGTGAACAATTCTAGAAGAGGGAGAACTGAAGAAGTTGCCATCAATTACCCATAAGCATTGGGTGGTTGTGAGTTGCCCGGCCCCCTTTGAAGCACTTTGGGCACTCTGGGCCAGGTCACAGCTGAATCCTGAGGACCATTGTTTTTTGGGGAGGACATCTGGAGAACGCAGCTCTGGTGAGGGATCAGAAAACCCTGTCATGGGAGGGAGGGCGAAGAAATAGGGAAGATTTATTCTAGAGAAGAAACAACCCTGAGGGGCTGTCAAGTGGGAGAAGGGCTTGTTCTGGGACTCTGTCAGACACAGGAAATCAGACCTCAGCCCTGCTGAAGGAAAGACCTAAGGATTTGCCTGAAATTGGAAAGACCCTCCTCAAAGATAGTGAGTTCCTCGCTGGTGGGCTATGGAACAGAAGATGGACGAACCTTGGATGGTGAGACAAACCCTTGGATGGAGTGTCCGATGAGATCTCAGGGTTTCTGCCCTGCTGAGGTGTCATAGTTCTTCACACTCACTGAGTTCTAGGGTCTCCCACCCTCCTTCATTTCAATCTCGCAAATCCATACCTTGTTGTAACTCAGACAGGTGTTGTCTCAAGGCATCACCAACCAAGAAAAGTGAGTTTGCTAAGAGATAGAAAGTGAAATTAGATCACAAGGGAAGGGCTTGCCCTGCCCATGAGAACAAACTGTTTCCAAGCCTTCCTTCATATGCAAGCAATCACCATGGTAATTGACATCATTGTTTGCTCTCCACTCACTGGGACTTTGCCTCCTACTCTTTCTGAGAAAATTGAGGCCATCAGGTATGAGTTCTCAATTCAGGCATCCTTACCCTTAGTTCTCGTGCCAGGTGCTCATCCTGCTTCCCTCACTACAGCCTCAGAGGATGAGGTGTCTCTCTGTTCAAAGCCAACCACCCCACCTGTGTCTTTGACCTCCAATTCTCCTGCCTCCTCCAAGAGGCTACCCCATCAGTCATCTTTCCCTTCTTGGATCTCCCAGTCTACTGGCTGCTCCTCTTCTGCCTAAAGATGTTCAGGCTTCTCACATCCAAAACCAAAATCTTCTCATGTATGTCTCTAGCTTCTGTTCAAATCCCCCTTTTCCTCTTTTCATCTAACCTTCTCGAAAAACTAGTCCACACCTGCTGTTCTCCAATTGCTCACCACCCATTCAAACCTCAGTTCCCTGGTCAACTAAAGTTGCTCCTAATTGCTCTTCATGTTTTTAATTGCCCTGATTGACAAATCCAGTAGCAATCTCAATCC
This sequence comes from Aselliscus stoliczkanus, assembly GCA_033961575.1. Taxonomy (NCBI): domain Eukaryota; kingdom Metazoa; phylum Chordata; class Mammalia; order Chiroptera; family Hipposideridae; genus Aselliscus; species Aselliscus stoliczkanus. Next base: position 136,961,003 of record CM066729.1, read on the forward strand.
TTAGCTACTGGTTCTCACTGTTGTATTGAAAACCATTGAACAATTCTGGAACCCTCTCCCTTGGCCTGTGTGATATCACCTCTTATCTCTTGCCATCTTCTTCTCTATCTCCTTCAAGAGCTCTGTGATAGTCAGTTTCCAAGATGGCCCTCAAAGATTCCCACCCCCTGGAGTTCTCCTTGAATAGTTACCTCCCACGTTGTACCAGGGTTGGACAGCATGACCACTAGAATGTGGTTAAAGCGATAGTATGTCACTTCTGAGATTAGATTACAAAAAGCAGTGTGGCCTCCACTTTGGTCTTTCTCTCATTCTCTCTCTTGGATCACTGAGTCTGGGAGAAGCCAGCTGTCCTATATTGAAAGCCTTCAGGCAGCCCGTAGAGAGGCCCACTTGGCAAGGAACTGAGGCTTCCAGCCAATAGCCAATGAGGAGCTGAGGACTCCAACCAATAAGCATGTGAGTGAGTCTTATTGGAAATGGGTTCTCTATCCCAAATCAAGGCTTTAGATAATGCAGCCCCAGCCAACAACTTGACAACAACCTCATGAGAGGTTCTAAGCCAGAGCCATCTAGCTAAGCTGTTTCCAGATTGCTGACCCTCAGAAATTGTGAGAAAATAAATGTTTGTTGCTTTAAATTACTAAGTTTGGGGGCAACTTGTTGCATAGAAACTAATAAAGACTCTTTTTTTTAACCTCTATGTGGTGCTCCATGAAATGTTGGTGTTCCCCAGGGTTCTACTCTGGGTGACCTCATTTCTCAACTTGGCACTTCTGGGGTGGGGGAAGCACTATCGGTTGCCTATCCAATAGTCATCCCACACCCCCTATTTAGGTTTCTGCTAGAAGAATTCACCTCCCATAATTGAGGCTGAAAATACCAGACACCTACTTACCAGCTTCCCTTGCAGCTAGGGTATGGGGAATAAGACCCAACACTGGTCCATAGGACCTGAGGATTAGACTGCTGGGTGCTCTAATCCTTCTTTTTCTCCTTGACAAGAGGGAGATTACTGAGAGACTCTCCTTTTGGTTTCCAATTTATGTCATGTGAAGCATGATGCTTGGAGCAACAACATCTGCTGTTCTGGGAAGTACACTTCTCCGCCATTATCCTCCTTGGCCACATTTACAGTGAGCACTGGAGAATATACCCTTCTTGGGGGCTGAGCAGTTTTCTCAGGCTGTTTCTTGCCTGTAAAATTTTGCAAGCCCAAGAATTAAACATTGAACAGTCATAGGCCTTTTAAATTCAGCCTTGTGATTTTTTGGCAGTACAACTCATTTAAAGACGTAGCAGACTTCATATCTATTTAATTTTGGACGACTCCATGTACTAACAGCCACATTCACAGTTTTTATTTTAGACATACATTTTAAATTTGCTGAATTTTTTCCCTCTCTTGTTCCCCACTTCCTTTAAGCCACTAAGATTTGGGGTAATCAGTCACAAGTATGTTGAGCCTATTAGACTTAGATGGGAGAGCATTTCTTCAAGTCTCTGTCCCATGAGTCAGTTTGTCCAGTTGAAAGATTCACCTCTTAGTCCATTCAGAGTTTTTAACAATGGATATGACAGCCATACCATCAATTTGGCCTTTGCCATGGGTTAAGACTTTTTTCTCTGGGTGCATTGAAGTTTTTCATTTGTTTTTTTGCTTCATCATTGGTTTTTGGCAATTTGATTGTGATATGCCTTGGAGTAGTTTTCTTATGTTATCCTGATTGAAATTTTCGAGTTTCTTGGATCTATGTATTTGTATTTTTCATCATATTTGGAAAATGTTTGGTCACTATTTTTTTTTCAAACACCACATGCCCCCCAAAAAGGGAATAGTCCTTTTTCTGGGACTCCAATTACATGGATGTAAGACCATTTGTCTGACAGGTCACTGAAGTCCCATTAGTGTTTTTCTCAGATTTTTTTTTTCTCTGTGCTTCACTTTATCCTGTCTTTAATTTCACTTATCTTTTTCTGTCATATCTAACTTGCTATTTAGCCTATCACATGAATTTTTAATTTCATATACTGAATGTATTGGAGTTCTCCAGAGAAACAGAACCAATAGAATATCTGTCTGTCTATCTATCTATCTATCTATCAATCTATCTATCTATCTTATCTATCTATCTATCTATCTTCTATTATCTATCTATCTATAAATTTTATGATAGATATATAGATAGATCTATCATAAAATTTATTATAAGTAACTGGCTCATGAAAATATGAAGACAGAAGTCCCATGATCTGCCATCTGCAAGCAGAGAAAACTAGAGGCCTGAGACCCAGGAGCGCTGATGGTGTAAGCTCTCAGTCCAAGGGCAGGAAAAGACTGATATTTTAACTCAAACAGATGGAGAGAGAAAATACAACTTTTTTTTGTGTGTGCGTATGCTATTTGGGTTCTTAATGGGTTGGATGATGTCCATATACATTGGGAAGGGTAGTCTTCTTTACTTAGTTCACCAATTCAAATACTAACCTCTTTGGTAACTTCCTTACAGACATATCCAGAAATAATATTTAATCAGATATCTGTACATACCAGGCCTAATAAATTTGACACATAAAATTCGCCATCAGGGCCGGCCAAGTGGCGTGGTGGTTGGGCGCTGGTTTGGAAAGCCAGCGGCCCCGGTTCGGGTCCCACATGTGAGGGCCAGTGACACTGCCCTCAAAAAAAAAATAAAATAAAATTCACCATCACACTGTATTTTTGAGTTCTAAAGTTCCATTTATTGGTTTTTGGTTTTTTTTTGGTGGGGGGCAGTGTCATTGACCCTCACATGCGGGACCAGAGCCGGGGCTGCTGGCCTCCCAAGCCAGCACCCAACCACCACGCCGCTCGGCTGGCCCTATTGCTTTTTTAATATGTTCCATCCCTTTCCTCATTATATTCATGTTTCCCTCTAAATACCTGAATCTACTTATAGTCGCTATTTAAAATTCTTGTCTCCTAATTCCATCACATCTGTCATGTATGAGTTGATTTCGATTGATACTTTTCTCTTAGTTATGAGTATCATTTCTTTGTCTATCATATCTAGTGATTTTTGATTGAAAGATGGACATTTTGAATATTACATTGTTGAGTGTTAATTTTTTTTTTTTATCATTCTTTAAAGAGTGTTGAGTTTTGTTCTGGCAATTTACTTGGAGGTCAGCTTGATCCTTTCAAGGCTTGTCTTTAAGGTTTGCTACGATGGGTCTTCACTCCAGGGCTTGCTAGTAGGGCTCTACTCCAAAAGTGGGGCCTTTCTGAAGTTTCCAGTAAATATTCTGGGTGCTCAATGAGGTCTCTCCATATAGCTGGCCTGAACTTGAACATCTCCCAATCTGTTTGAGCTTAGAGAGTTGTTCATCTTACAACACCCCAATAAATATTCTTTCTGCAGTGTTTGTTCTGTGTCTAACTTCATAGAGACTCATCATACACATGCACAGCTTAGTATTTAGCCAAAGGTTCAAAAGGACTCCTCTGCAATTTTCTGAAACCCTTTCTCTACATAGCTCCCTCCTCTCCAGTATTCTGCTCTGCAAATTACAGCTACATGAGTTCTCTAAATTACAATCTCTGTCTCTTCAAAACAGTGATGCCTCTATGTTCTGACTGGGTTCCCCCTTCCAAGGCCATGGTCTGTAAATGCCTCTGGGCAGAAAGTCAGGTTGATCATAGAGTTTATTTTATTTATTTTTCTGCCCTCGGGGACTACAGTCTTGTTCTGCTGGTTATCCAGTGTCTAAAAACAGATGTTTCATATATTTTATCCAGTTTTCAACTTGTTTCTGGTGGGTGGGGGCTAGTCCAGTATCTGTTACACAATCATAGCCCAAAGAAGAAGTCCACACAGGATAAGTTTTCATTAGTCTTCCTGACTGAAAGCATTTCTCAATTTTACCTTTTACGATTTAGGGCTAAGAAGTAGTCGCCTCTTCCAAGCCCACAAATACTAATAGTGGACTTTTAGTTCCCTCTCATCCCTACTTGCCAACCAGCCAGTACTTTTCCAAGCCTATCTTTTTTGTGTGTCTTGTCAAACACAGCAAAAGGCAGACATCATGTCTACTAACCAATTGTTTCCTGATCTCTTTCCCCGAGGTGACAAGTCCTTTAGGTACCTCTGTCTTGTCTTCATATTATTATAGGGCATACACTTATAGATGACCAGAAGTAGCAGAGACCTAAAATATATAAAGATCTGCGTCCTTCATGACATAGAGAGATGATGAGAAACCCAGGACCCACCTCCAAACTTATTAAGTGAAATAAATAAATGCTCTTGTTTCTGTCACTTTTAAGTTCTGTTCCTTGAAGCCTAGAGCATCCTGATGAACACAGAGAGTGATGTCACCCCTTTCTATGGTTTCTGATGCTCATCGCTTTCAGATCTGTATCTCCATCCAGGTCTTCCTCTATAGCAGCATACACGATACCCACCTGCCTGTGGGTCATCTCCACTGCATGTCCCATCGGGTTCCTCAAACTCAACATCCAAAACTGATCTTATTTTTTTCCCCTCCTAAACTACTGCCTTACCTCAGAATTCTCAGTCTCAGTTGAAGATACCGCCATCTGCTTTGTAAGCCAAGCTGTAAGCCTGGCTGTCCTTCTGGAATTGCCCTTTTGCCTCTTCTTTTGATATCCATAAGTCACTAGGTCCTGTAATTTTCTCCCCTAAGCACTTGTCTTGTACATCCCCTCCTTTTCATTCCTCCTACTGCTACTGAAGATCGGTCCCTGCCATCACTCTCCCCATCTACTCCCAGTTGAGCTCCCTACTTCTAATGCACCCTCTGCACTGCTTCTTTTTTTCTGAAACACAGATTTATCTGTATCACTCTCCTGCTTAAAACTTTCTAGTGCCCCCACCCCCCAACTTGTTTACATGATGAAGTCCAAATCCTTACAAAGAATTCTAGGACTCCGGGGTCTGGCCTACTCCAGCCCTAACTCTTGCCAATCCTCAAGTCACATCCCAGCAACACTATCCTGTGGCTGCTTTTTTTAGTCACCTTGCTTCTTCTCCTCCATGGGCCTTTGTGCATGCTGTGCCCTCCCTGAGATGGCTCCTTCTGATTTTATCCCATCCCCCAGCTTTTATCCTGCAAGCATCTATTCATTCTACTTGATTAGGGGGGTCCCCTTTCCTTCCTCTAGAAATCTTTTCTGGTGACCCTAACCTCCAATCTTGTATGGTTACCCTTTTCTGTGCTCCAGTAATCTTCATACACATCACTCTTACCACACGTACCACTTTGCTTTGTAAACATGGTTGTGTGTAGCTGCCCCTCCAGACTGAGTTCCTTGAGGGCAGACACTGGGACTTACTTGGCCTTGCATCTCCGGCCTCTACCCCATGGTGTCTGTGCAATAAATATTTAATGACTGAACGAATCACCCAATAAACCACTTACAGCAGGTCCCCTACTGTACTATGGAATGCTTAGTGGTTAGCTCACTCAAGTAAGTGGATTAACTTAAAAATAATAAGAGTGTTTCCTTAAAATGATTTTTCCACTAGCTCTTTCCTTTAATTAGTACAATCAGGGGCAGGAGTGTATTTGTGCTGAGGTTTCCATAGCACTTCTCTCGGAAGGCGTATTACGTTTCCAGAAGCAAAGAATCATGGCTTAGGAAGAGAAAGTGTGAAAAGAGAATGGTATGGATCTGAGAAGCTGCTGGAAAACTTTTCTAGGCCATGAAAATCAGGATGGGCCTTGGGCATCCATGAGGGAAGTGATTACGGATGTGGGTAACTTGGTGGGTGTCTAACAGTCCCTTGTTCCCCACGTGCCACACTTATCAAAATTCCACCATTAGAGAGTCACCCCTATTGACTATCCATCACTCTCTCCTGAGGTGCTCTTAAAAGCCAAATTTCCTGTAGAAGGAAGTTCCTCTCTTTCCAGGGATTGCTTTCTTCTGCCTGGAAAGTATCCATCTCCTCCTCTGTCTACCCCAATTTTTCTGTTCCTTAAAATGTGGATGAAATCCCCTCTTTCCAATGAAGCCTCCCCAAATATTTCTTTTAAGATTATGAGAGCCTCAGAGATCCAAGATGGCAGAGTAGATGAATGCTATGCTTGCCTCACCCCATGAACACATCAAAATTAAAACTAACTTATAGAAGAATCAACCTGGAGAACTATTTGAAGTCTCACTGAACAGAAGTTTCATAATTAAGGATATAAAGAAGAAGCCACATCGAGACTGGTAGGTGGGTGGAGACTGCAAACGGGCTGGTCTCACACTGACATGTCGTGGTTAAAAGTCCGGAGAGATATCTTGGCCACAGAGATTCCCCATGAAGAAGAGAGGGACCCCCCTCCCACACACACACAGAAAGGTTTCCCAGCCTGGAGTACTGGTGCCAGAAAGAGGAGCTCCCACAACTTCTTGCTGTGAAATTCAACTGTCTGGGTGGGACAGAAGGCTGTGGGAAACCCAGGCATCCTTTTAAAGGGCCTGCACAGACACTCACCCTGGGCTCAGGTGGAGGGACAGTGACTCTGGGGGCATCGGAGACATATGGGGAGAGACTGAGTTCTATAACTTCAGGGCTAGAATGAGAGGGACAGTCCTCATTGTCCCTGTGGGGCCCTCCTCCATGCAGCTGGCAAGTGAGTGCCATTTCCTGCATTGAGCTCACCCCCACAGGCCAAATCTGAATCTGATTGGCCTGGTGAGCTCTGCTGCTCCACCCTGCTGACTCATTGAGACTCTGCTTCACACAACTTGCATACCAAAAGAGACTTTATCAGCATCTGAACTGTATAAGAGGCAGCAGGTGGCAGCAGGACTTGGAGTATCCTGGCTTTTTGGGGAGCCACCCCAGACCTGGGACTGATGGCAGCCCATCCTTGGTTCACAGCATGGCCTCTCTCATATGCCTCCAGGTATAGCACAGGCAGCGACCAGTGGATTTCTTCGTAGTTCCTACCAGGTAGTCCATGGCCAGTCACAGGCAATGGGTGACCTGAGCTGCACCAAAGCCCCTTCAGGGGGCCCAGAACCAACATACTTGGAGGTTGGCTTCAGACCACAGCAGAGCACCACCCAATTAGCCCCACAAGCGGCACACACACAGGGCAGTCTCAATAGGCACCAGAGCCCACTGGAATGAATCCCACTCAATGGGGTAAACTTGCTGCACAACAGCCCATAAGCTGTGAACATGGCCAAACCCCACAGCCAGTCAGTCTGAGGTTCAGTACCACCCACTGACATGCCCACAGCAATCAAGGCTCAACTATAACAGGAGGGCACACACAATCCACATAAGGGACACTTCTGGAGCACTCAGTTCAGATGACCAGGGAGACTGTCCCACTGTGCCCCACAGGACCCTTACCAAATAAGTCCACTGGCAAGACTGGAACACATAGCATCACTACCTAATACATACAAACACAGAGAGGCAGCCAAAATGAGGAAATAAAGAAATTTGTCCCAAATGAAAATGCAGGAGAAAACCCCAGAAAAAGAACTAAGTGAAATGGAGATAAGCAACCTATAGACAGAGTTCAAAACACTGGTTATAAGGATGCTCAAGGAACTTATTGAGAACTTCAACAAGGAGATAACAAGCATAAAAAAAGGACATAGAAACCATAAAAAAGAACCAGTCAGAAGTGAAGAATACAATAACTGAAATGAAGAATGCACTAGAAGGAATCACCAGCAGACTAGATGAAGCAAAGGACTGAATCAGCAATTTGGAAAACAAGGTATCAGAAAACACCCAATCAAAACAGCAAAAAGAAAAAAGAATTTTAACAAAATGAGGATAGTTTAAGAGACCTCTGGGACATCAAGCATAACAACATTTGCATCATAGGGGTACCAGAAGGAGAAGAGACAAAGCAAGAGATTCAGAGCCTATCTGAAGAAATAATGACTGAAAACTTTCCAAACCTGGTGAAGGAAATAGACATACAAGTTCAGGAAGAACAGAGAGTCCCAGATAAGATGAACCCAAACAGGCCCACACCAAGACACATTAGAATTAAGATGACAAAGGTTAAAGACAAAGAGATAATTCTAAAAGCAGCAAGAGAAAGGCAACTAGTAACTTATAAGGGAGCTCATCTGTCAGCTGATTTCTCAACAGAAACTTTGCAGGCCAGAAGCGATTGGCACAAAATAAAGCTATGAAAAGCAAGGACCTACAACCAAGACAATTCCACCCAGCAAGGCTATCATTTAAAATTGAAGGACAGATAAAGAGCTTTCCAAACAAGAAAAAGCTAAAGGTGTTCACCACCACCAAACCAGTGTTACAAGGAATGTTAGATACTTCTTTAAGAAGGGGGGGAAAAACATCAAAATTATGAATCATAAAATGGCAACAGCTACATATCTATCAACAATTACTTTCAATGTAAATGGATTAAATGTTCCAATCAAAAGACATAGGAGAGCTGAATAGATAAGAAAAAAAACACAACCCTTTCATATGCTGTCCACAAGAGACCCACTTTAGATTGAAAGACACACTAAAACTGAAAGTAAAGGGATGGAAAAAGATATATCATGAAAATGAAAAACAAAAAAAACAAACCAAAAAAACAAAAAAAGTTGAGGTAGCAATACTTATAACAGGAAAAATAGACTTTAAAACAAAGGCTATAAGAAGAGACAGGGCCGGCCGAGTGGCGCATTGGTTAGGAGTTGGCTTGGGATGCCAGCTCTGAGCAACAGGGCCCCTGTTTGGATCCCACATGAGGGCCAGTGACGCTGCGCCCTCTACAGCTAAAATGGTGAACAACAGTTTGACCTGGAGCTGGCCTGCCGTGAGTCGCTGGCTACGGTGTAGGCTGCAGTGGGGCTGGCCGGCAGCAGGTGTGAGCTTTCATGAGCCACTGTGCGCGGAAGTCCAATGGCCAGTGAGCGACTGCCTCAGCAGGGAAGAGCTCTATGATAATACCAACATGGGCCAGTGAAGCGACGTCTTCCACAACTAGACTGAAGAACAAAAAAAGCAACTTGTCTGTTCCCCTTCCCCAATTTCCCAATGCTGTTCCCTCCCCCAATTCCCCAATTAAAAATCTTAAAAAAAAAAAAGAAGAGACAAAGAAGGACCCAGTAATCCCACTTCAGGATATTTATCCAAAGAAACCCAAAAAGCTACTTCGAGGGGATGTGTGCATCCATATGTTCGTTGCAGCATTGCTTACAATGGCCAAGATGTGGAGGCAGCACATCCTGGGTGTCCATCAGTGGACGAATGGATAAAGAGGAGGTGGTACATATATACAATGGAATATTGCTTGGTCAGGGAAGGTGATGGGTTTTTGCTATCTGCAGCAGCATGGACCTGGAGGATACTGTGCTGAGTGGAGTGTCAGACAAAGAAAGACAGATGCAATGTGATTTCGTTATATGTGGAATCTGAAGAACAAAATTTACAAACAAAACAGAAAAACCTCATAGATACAAGGAACATTTTGATGATTGCCAGATGGGAGGGGGGTTGGGGGACAGGGTGCAAAAGATAAAGGGATTAAGAAGTAGAAATTGGTTGTTACACAGTAGTCATGGGGATGTAGGGTATAGCATAAGAAATATAATCAATAATATTGTAATAACAATGTATGGTATCAGATGGGTACTAGATTTGTTGGAGTGATAGGTGGGAGAGGGTTGGGGGACAGGGTGAAAAAGGTGAAGGGATTAAGAAGTAGAAATTTGTAGTTACAAAATAGTCATGAGGGTATAAAGTAAAGCATAAGGAATATAGTCAGTGATATGATAATAACTATGTATAGTGCCAGGTGGGTACTAGACTAGTCAGGGGGATCACTTGTTAAATTATAAAAATGTCTAACCACTGTGCTGTACCCCTGAAATTAGTATAAAATAATATTAAATATCCAAAAAAAAAAAGGAGGAAATTAAAGCCATCAGCTGGCAGAGTGAGTAGAGCATCCTTCAGGCATCAAGGTACAAATGAAAGAGCCATTTGGGAGTCAGAGGGGACCCAGTAGTCTGTGACACCAAGGCACTTCCAGTTCTTTGAAACCCATCTTTGAGCACATCACCTGGCTCCAGGGGACCTCAGCCCACCCTCTGGCCTCTCTTGGACCCTTCTTCTGGTAGCATATCTGGACCCGAAGAAGCAGCAATTGCAGAGACTCCCAAGGAAGCCACAGACTTGCCCTGCCTTTAAGCCCTGCCGGCACCCCAGTTCTGAGCCCCTGGCTCGCACTGGCCTTGCAGCTCCCTTTGTCCCTTTGCTCAGATCCCAGCTTCTGGGGAAACATGTTCTTCCTGGAGTTTGGGAACAAACAGGCCTAATTCATGCTAGGAGCTTTATTGTTTACATTCCCTGGGTCTTTCTATTCTTTTTTTTAAAAAAAGAAGGGGAATGGGCCGGCTGAGTGGCACGGTGGTTAAGCGCTGGCTTCGGAAGCCAGCGGCCCCGGCTCGGGTCCCAAATGTGAGGTCCAGTGACACTGCCCTCACCAAAAAAAAAAAAAAAAAAAAAAAGAGGGGTGATAAAAAGAAAAAAGGACTGAAGGAAGGAAGGAAGAGAAAGAGGGAGGGAGGGAGGAAGGGAGGGAGGAGGGAGGGAGGGAGGGAGGAAGGGAGGGAGGGAGAGAATTTGTACTTTAAGAGTTTAAAATGGAATTTTCCCTCTTGCTTTCTTCTTCTTCCTTTTCCCCCCAGCAGCACACTATCAGACTCGGAAATGAAATGGTAGGCACCCCTCTGGCTATGGGAAGAGACAGGTGTGTCCACCCCGCCTGGGGGGGCCAGGGCTGCCAGGACCAGGGCTCAGCCTCCTGCCCTCCATCCAGGGGGTATCTGGTTTGAATGCACTGACGAGACCCAGGACAGGTCAGCACAGCCTTCACCCACCACCCCTGAGCGTTTTCATAACCTCTTTGTTCCCACACCTCACTTTTCATTCCTGCTGCCCTCAAAAATCAGAGAGGACGAGTGAAAAAAGGACAGCATGCTCAGCACTCCCCACCACAGCCACCACGTTATCATTGTATCTTCTCCCCATCACGCATTGCTCTCTGGGATCATTTTGTTGGTTTACTTGTGTGTTGCTGTCACTAGAACGTGAGTTCCGTGAGAGATGAGATGAGGCCTTTCTCGTTCGAGTGGCTCTGGGGCGAAGTAGATGAAAGGAGCAAGGAGGAGGCCAGCTTGCCCCGTGACCCTTGGCTTGCTGGTGCCACCACCAACCCTCTGAAATTCGGGTCTCGAGACGCCTCCCCGCGCGCGCGCACACACGCTCATGCACACACACACTCACCTATGCACACATACTAACATTCACCCACAGTCATGCATGCACACACCCCCACCCCCACTGAGAGGGGCTCTTTCCTTCAGAGCTTCTGAAGTCAGGTGTGGGAGCAGGGAGCAGCAGGTTTCTCTGCACCCCGAGGTCTGAAAAGAAGGGGGTGATTCAGTTCTGCCTCCCTCAAGTTCTCTTCGCTGAAGGACAAAGGTGCTCAGCCACCTGATCTGCTGTGCCCCTCTCCAGAGAGCCTGACCAGCCAGGGCCCAGGAAGTGAGGGGATGCATAACTCTACCCCCGCTTCACAGATGGCAAAACCTTTGGCAGCCAGGCGGAGGGATATTCCCAAATATGGAGGGCCAGGCTGGCCAGGCGGGAGCCAGGAAGTCTCCCCGGCGCTGTCAGCTCCCTGGCCTACCTCTTGCTGCCCTTGGCTGGGAGAATGACATTGTTTCTGAGGAGAAAGTGAGGTCTGTGCCAGAGCCCATCTGGCCTGAGCTAGGCTGGGCCCAGGGCCCTAAGGAGCCCCTGGCCAGGAGGTGTCTGAGCAGCTGCCAGCTCCTACCATGGGGCGCTGGGGAGACTGGCTAAGTCCTGCTCCCTGCCTCCTCTCCCCAGCCAGTCCTCTGCACAGATCAAGATTCCGTTCCCAGGCTGAACTGACCATCCTCCACAATGACCTTTTTTCAGTGGCTCTACCAAAACTCCTTGCCCACTGAGTGTCCACTGCATCAGCAAGTTATTTCAAATCCATCCAATGTGGTTGTTGAACATGGGTTGTTTTACAAATAGGGGAACTGAGGCTTAGAGATATTGTCATGAGTCCAGGGTCACATAGTTAGTGAGCGAAGGAGTCAGGAGTCACACCTGAGTTGGTGACATCCCTTGGTCCATTCTCCTGCCCCTGTGTAAATGCCCCCTCCCATGGGAGATGTCACACATGGCACTATCCTGAGACTCCGCCACCCTGTTTTATGCTGCCCCCTTACCCAGCAGGCTGAGAGGGAATCAGGGGGGAAGTGCCCACCCCTTCCTGCCCTTATCTCAATCACACTGGGCCCGGAAGCTGGACATGCTCCTCAGGGCCCACCAAACATCTCCAACCTTGTCTCTCATCCAATGCACACCAAGGTCCTGAAAGATAATCTCTTTTTATGTCCGCAAAACACAGTTTTCTGGGCCCAGAAAAAAAAACACTGCCTTTTAAGCAAACAGACTGGCCCACCTGGCCTACCATTTTCATCTCTCTCCTGCTGGATGCCACTAACAGCCAGCTCGTAAGGGTTAACAGACAAAGGCAAGCTAGGGTCTGCCACCAAATGCTCCATAAGTCATTGCATCCATCATCATCATCAAATGGCAGGTGGCACAGCAGAAAGGCCAGCTCCTAACCCCAGCTTTCTCTGGCTGGGTCTCAGGGTCCCTTCTCTTAAAGTGAGGTGGGTTTACTAGATGCTCTTGAAGCCTTGTTCAGGTCTATGCTTCAGTATACTCTGAGCTGACCAAGGCCTGACACCCGCCCCCCTCCACCCCTCACCCAGATAACATGTATTCCATCCCCTGCAAGCATCTGTTCTCTCATGTCAATGTTTTCCAGACATGCTTTCCTCATCTCCACAAAGTAGCAGAGAAGGAAGAGACCAGGAGTTCCTGCTGATAAACAAAACAGAGCAATGCCCAGAGAGGTTATGTGACCTGCCCAAAGTCACACAGTAGACTCAAAACCAGAACCCAGCTTTTCTTTCATTGCCTTCCAAGGGTTGTGGTGGTTCATTTCAAATTGAGTAGCGGGAGAGGGGGAGCTATGGGACAAGAGTGAAACCAATGTGGCGAATGGAAGCAATGTTGGGGGGCTGAGCAACATCCTGTCCCTTCTCCCCATAGTCTTGCCAGCTACTTGGGGGAATTAGAGAAAGGCCAGCAGCAGCAGAGGCCCCTGGGTCTGCAACCCAGCTTTCACCATGAGTAGTGAGCAAAAAGTGCCTAATGACTCCAAGCTGTCCTGGAATATTCTCTTGGCCCCCAGGGATCTGCTGGGGAGCCTGGCTGCCTTGCACAGCAGCTGTGTGAACTGCCTGCCGACAGCTAGCTCAGCCACAAGGGACCACCAGCAATCACAGCCACAAGGACACTGGCAGTTGGGGTAAGGGGTGGAAAGCCCCCCCTTTCCTCAGGGTGAATCTCCACAGTCAGCCTGGTTAGCAAGGAGCAGGGCAGTGTGGTGAAAAGGAGTCGGATCCCGGGTCCCCCTCACTTTCTGCCAGCTGGCAGAAAGGACCAGTCTCGGGTCAGAAGGGCACTCAGGGCACTTCTCCCATCCCCACTAGGCAGATCTCAGGACCTGAGCAAGCCATGATGAACCAAAGGCTCCTGTCTGTACATGTCCTTTCCTTCCATCAGCAGCTAAGTGGCTAGGCCTAGGTGCTGACCCCAGTTGCCATTTATAGGCTGTGTGACTTTAGGCAAGTTACTTTACTACTCTGGGCAAATTACTTAACCTCTGAGGCAAATACCTATCTCACCAGGTTATTGTGAGGAACACATGAGTAAAGGTTTAACCGCGTCCTAGGCACTGGGCACTGGATAAACGGTGGCTCTCATCGGTATCAGTTCCATCAGGGGCCCGCCTCCCTGCTTCCCTCTGTTTCAGTCCACCCTTCCTGGTCTCATTGTCAGTCCATTCTCTCCTGGTCAAGGCCTGACTGATTCAGCCAATAAAGAGCAAACAGACTGCTTGTTTTAATCAGACAGGTTATTACTTACATAGACAACGAAAGGAAGAGGAGCAAAGCTGCCCACTCCCTGGGGTGTTGTCCCACACACCAAAAAGGATGACCCCCAAACGAAACGGGCCAGAGGAGTGGAGTGTAAGTTGTGAGCGAGCCCATTGCTTAGAAGGCAGTTCCGGGGTGCAGCTAAGCAGTTCCACTGTCTGTACCTACCCACTAAGGGGGTGGGAGGAGATGGGAGCCCATGCCTCATCAGAACCTGGAGGCTGTGAGGAATGGTCTCATGGCAGCCTCCCAGGGAAACAGGGAGGTGGAGTGCGAGGTGCTCACAGCAGCTCCCACAAGCCTCTCAGTCTCAAGGGTTCTGGGGGATCACCAAGCGCTCCACCAAGAATCAAGTAACTGGGGTTCAAGCCTTCGCTGAGTGCCTCTGTGGATATGTGCAAGGCCACCAGTCTGCCGTGTCACGGCCCTTTCCCTGCACTGGTCATAGCAGTCTCCCTGTGCTCTCTGGCAGTGGGTCCACAGGCTTGGCCAAGCCCCTGTTTGAAGTCTAATGGCATTCATGATGATGATGATAGCAGCTATCATTCACCAAGCACACTCAGGGCCAAGCCTTGTGCTGAGTGTTTTGTGTGTATTCACTTCGGTGAACTCCAAGCAACTCCAAGATGTTGCTACTTTCACAATTCCCATTGTATGGATGAGAAAACAGAGGCCCAGAGAGACTAAGTAACTTGCTCAAAGCCAGTGGTAGGCTGAAGATTCCAGTCCTGGCCATGTGGCCCCAGAGCCGTGAACTTTCCTTTGGCTCATTTATACAGATATCTGTTCTGTGGTATTTGTCTCATCGTGAGTTTATGAGTTCCTGGTCTAAGCAGACCAGGTCTCCCCATTCACTGCTGTGTCACCACAAGCCTGGTACATACAGGTACTTGTAGCAGATGCCGGTCCTCTGCCAGCGGCTCCGTATGCCTTCCAGCGCCCGTGTCTCTTTGCTTGAGGGTTCTCTCTGGCCCCTGAAGTAGCCGTCAACCAATAGCTTCCGGGAGTCGGTACGTAAACACCACGGTCCTTCACCTTTTGGGGAAATAAGTCTGCATCTCCCCAGGAGACAAGTTCTTAGAGTTCCCTGGCAAGACAGAGCCCCAGTTGCCCACAGTGGTCACCTACTGGAAACACACCCTTCCCTGGCTGTCTTCCATTATCCATCTTATGTTCCCATTCAACTACCCATAAACTATTCCCAAATAAACCTCCCAAATAAATGACTTGTCCTCACATCCTTATCTCAGAGTCAATTTCTAGGGGAGCCCAAACTAAGAGTGCTTCATATTTGTGGGATGGTCAGTCTTACCTTACGTAGAAAGCAAAACCACTAGCTTCCTACTTCTCTACACTTTTCATTGTCATAATAAACATGTATTCATTTTACCATTACATTAGAATATATTTATTTAGAGAACAGTACACCCCACACTGGAAAGATAAGCTCCAGCCACATAGGAGGCGAATCTCCTTCCTCTCCAGGGGAGCATGACAGAGATGAGCAGGAAGACCCAGACAGAAAGGCCATGAGTGTGTGCAGGGGAGAGAGGAGCCCAAATACCTGCGAGTGGCAGGACTAGTCAGGGGGTGCTTCCTGGAAGAGGGAGCAAGGGATCTGGGCCTCGAGAATGGCTTGGAATGAAACAGACGGCGAGTGGTGCCCTCAGATGTCAGTGAGGGTGTGAGCTCCCTCTCCAGGCAGGAGCAAAAGTGGGGAGGGATTTGCTTATGGCCTTGGGAAGCCCACATCTGCTGTTCACCTGCTGGGTGATCATGGGCAGTAACTCAGCCTCTCTGAACATCTCCTCCTCACCTATACACTGGCCATCATAACCACATCAACCTCAGAGGGCTGC
Source organism: Aselliscus stoliczkanus (assembly GCA_033961575.1). Taxonomy (NCBI): domain Eukaryota; kingdom Metazoa; phylum Chordata; class Mammalia; order Chiroptera; family Hipposideridae; genus Aselliscus; species Aselliscus stoliczkanus. The sequence continues at coordinate 136,976,897 of CM066729.1, forward strand.
TGGGAGGACTAGACAAGGCGATATGGGTAAATAGGCTGACCTGTAGGGTGTGACCAGAGCCCCATGGCTACTGTTGGTTGGGTGTGTGTGTGGGGGGGGGGAGGGGCACTAAGTGGCCCGGGTTAACTTGCTGTGTACAACTTGGACAGCTCATGAATTGCTGGGATGGTGTCTGGACAGGCGAGATGCCAGCTCTACTCAGCTCTGGCCACCATACATCATTTCACCTCAGAACCCCAGGACCCTCATGTAACCTCATGTAAAATGAGATTTGAGGTTTTAGCTCCACCTGCACCCAAAGCTACAGAGCAGAACTGGATGAAGACACAGAGGTGAACATAGTTTATAAACTGTTAAGTGGCAGCACTTTGGAGAGATCAGGGTGATGACCACAATGACTCCAATTCAAGGTGAGGGTGCTTGTAGCAGATCTCTTATTTTGGGGCAGGCATTCTTAGAAATTTCAAGATGGAAATGAGCCTACATAGAGTCATCTAGCTCAACAACCCCCACTCCGCACCAGGTCTCATGTTAATGCTCAAACCAAGGCCCAGAAAAGGAGAATGATTTACCCAAGACCAGAAGCCTGGCAAGAGGCAGGGAGGGAATTGAACCAAGGCCTCTGGTGGCCAGCTATTCCAAGGCACCCTCCTCTCCACAAGTGGCTGCCAGCAGCAAAGCCACCTTCTAAGCAACCTCCCTCGGCCCCACTTCCATCCTCCATGTCGCCTTTCCAGGCTGTGCCATCTGTTTGGCGTCACTCTCTCCTGCCATCTCCTACCCTCACCTTCAACCCACCCACACTCTGCATCCGCCCCACCCCCTTGGCTCCCACCTGGTGACTTGGCTCCCATGTGTTTATCTCAGAGTAACTGCACTGGCACTGGTTTGTGTTTGTAAGACTCCCCACTTCTGTTTACTGATGTTTATCTGGTTGTGTCCTGTCTACCCTTCTAGCCTGGAAGCCAGAACTGCTCCTCCTGCCTCCTGGTACCATCACCCACTCCCTGTGAGCTCTGACCTCTGCACATAGCAGGTGCCATGTAATGGGCACCAGCCAGACGACATGGTGCCCGGGCCTGGGCAGGGCGCAGGCACAGGTATGTAGTGAAGACGCCTCCTCCCATAAAAAACGGGGCTGTGTTTCTGGAAACAGAGAGCAGGTATGAACGATCACAGTCATAATTTAAAAATTCTAGTCTCGGTTTATTGCCATTTAGTCTATTTGTACTAAGTGATATTTTTTATGTATCATCTTGCTTAAGCCTTATACTACCTCTCTGCGTGATGTAGTTATTGTTATTCCTATTTTTCAGATGAAAAGATTCAGAGACGTTATATTTGTGGGAGATCACACAGCTCAGGAGTAGCAGAGCCAGGGTTTAAACCCAAGTCTTTTCAGCTCCAAATCCCCTGCTTACAATCACTATATTATACTGATTACCCGGTATATGCTCATGCACAACTCGTGTCCACCTTCCTACACTGCTAAAAAGGAGGCAGTTGCCACAGCCGCAGCTGCCTTCTCCAGAGGGGACATGGGTCACAGCCATCTCAGAGCCACCTGCCAGGAAACCCTGGTCATGATCAGCTAGCAGAACTGCTGCCTCAGATTCTGATATGTGATTAGTGAGTGTCCAAATGGATTCAGCCTTTTAGCGGGCAATTTGGCAGAGGCTGGCAGAAAAAAAAATCACACTCTTTGACGCAGCAATTACTCATGTAGACAGTAATCATCCATGGGCACAACAGTACCAACACGTAGATAGTCCCTGCAGAGGACCTGTGTGGCCGGCAGTGGGGGATGGCTATGCAAGCCCTCCTGCATCCATGGATGGCTATGAGGCAGCAGTTAAAATGGATGAGGCAGGCTGATGTGAACTGACGTGGGAAAATCTCCAAGACATATGGTCAGCAGAAAAAAGCAAGCTGCAGAACACTATGTGAGGTGTGTATATAAAGTGCCCAAAACAAATCCAAATGATGTATATGTGTACATAAATGCCAAGAAGATGGACTACAATGATACATACTGAACTGTAAACAGTAGTTACTCCAGGGAGAGAATAGGTTTGGGAGGGCAGAGGTAACGTAGGATTGTTACTGTTTACTTTGTGCACTTGTGTATTTTTTTCTAGTGAGAAAGTGTTGGTGATCCACTTGTATTAATATAGTTGAAAAACAAAGCCAAACCCTGGGCCCAGGTGGCTCTCAGAGGGTCCTACAGGGGAAGGAAGCAGAGAGGGTAGATTTCTCGGGCCATTGGGGGTGGCTGCGGGGATGGTCCAGAGATCAGCCCAACCCTGTAGAAGACCCCTGTAGTGTCCCCAGAGAAACCCCAGGGCAGCTTCCTAACACCCCTGCAGTGGTCCTGAGTACCTTACCCCTAATGGGCCCACTGACTTTGTGGCCTTGTTCAGCCTGTCTAACCACTCCAAAGATAGATGAAGGGACTCAGAATCCTAACCAACAGGACAGGACTAGAGGATTCTGGGAGCACATAAATCTAGAATGGGGTAAAGGACATAGGACTCAGGGACCATTAGCGGGGTGAGCCCTCTTGGGGGAGGGAAAAGTTGTGGGTTTACAGGTGTCCCTCAGCTGGAGAGGAGGAGCCCCTAGACAGGTGGGAGGCAAGCCAGACAGGCCTTCCACTGTGATGTGGGACTGAGGGTCCCTCACACTCCCCAGGCCCCCATCACTGCATGCCCCCACAAGTGAGACCCTTCCTTGTTCCATGATTTCAGGGTGCCTTGGAGCATTGACTCTAGAGTTGGTCAGACCAGGTTTGAATCTGCCTCTAACAGACTCACCAGCATAAGCAAGTCACTGCCCTTTCTGAGCCCTCATTGCCTCATTTAGGAGATGAGAAAATTGTAGAAATGTCTCACAGGACTGTTGGGAGGTTACAATAGATAACATTTATAAAGCATCTTTATATAACAGGACTGTCAATTAAGTCTGCGAACTCACCCTAGCAAAAAGGCTACATACCTCATTGCTGAATATCACTATGGTCACCTTCAAAGTACTCCCCTTGGGAAACTATGCACTGACACCAGTTCACCCTTCAAAGCAGTTTTGGAACTCTTTTACTGGAATGGCCATCAGAGCTGTTATCATATTACCCTTGGTGTCCTGAATGTCATCAAAATGTCTTCCTTTCGATATTTCCTTTATCTTCAGGTAGAGAAAGAAGTGATTGGGGGGCCAGATCAGGTGAGTAGGGAGGGCGTTCCAATACAGTTATTTGTTTACTGGCTAAAAACTCCTTCACAGACAGTGTGAGCTGGTGCATTGTCATGATACAAGAGCCATGAATTGTTGGCAAAAGGTTCAGGTCTTCTAACTTTTTCACCTAGCCTTTCAGCACTTCCAAATAGTAAATGTGGTTAACTGTTTGTCCAATTGGTACAAATTTATAATGAATAATCCCTCTGATATCAAAAAAGATTAGCAACATTATTGCAACAAGTTCGTGATCTTAATTGTCAGGCCTGGTATGCATAATAAGGCTTGGTAAATGTGCCGATTCCTTGGTCACAGCTAACACCTGGGCAGTGCAGGGGGCTTTTGAAAAAGACATCAGATCCAGCACAACTTCAGACAGCCTATTTTTTTTTAAATCCCCTAAAACAACAAATTAATTTTCCCGTCATTTCCAAAAACAGGTTCATATGCCCCTACCTAAAACCCTTGAGGCTGGATGTGTTTCAGAATTCAGAAATTTTGGATTTGAGAGGTTACTATAAACACACCAAATCCCCTAGCAGGGCCTGGTCAAACATAGTAACATTTTTGCAGCAAAATACATGACTATTCTCACCCAAGGGGGTAAATACATTCAATAAATAGTCTCATATCAGTTCAGCTCAAGTTGTGCTGCCACATGAATTATGAAAAACTTTGGTTCTCAGAGCTTCTAGAGGTATGGAATTGTGGATTAGAGACTGAGAGTTTGCTTTATAAATCCATCATACTCTCAGACTATTTTTCCACTCCCCAAAGTATCCTTGCAGCATACTGCAATAACTCTGAAAAGAAGGCATTTTTATCAGCACTTTACAGCTAAGGAAATGGAGGCTCAGAGAGGTGATATGACTTGCCAGCCAGTGTCATCCTGAGGCCCCCCAGAGCATACCTTCCCGGTGAGTGTCACACAGCCAGTGAGTGTCAGAGTCAGGGCGAGGATCTGGGAAGCTTCTTGGGAAGACAATGAGCAACAGGGCTCAGGGGCAGTGGGGCAGAGGGCCGTCTGTGTTTCCCTCCTCTCCTTCAAGTCACTGGGGCCACCAGCTTGAATTCCTCCTCCTCGGGCCCAGCAGCCAACAGGACACGTGTGTGGCTCCTGGCTGGTCCCTGCTGTCCTCCTGCCCACGGACTACCAGACACTGGTCTCAGAGGCCTCTCTTTCCATCTGCGAGTTTCCGGGGATGATAATAATGAACCTGTAATGGAGAAGGGTTTTCGCCCTTCCCATGTGTTTTCACTTCAGCCATACAACCAAGATATTTCCTGGCATCTGGGTTCAATTGCAAACGACGGGGTTCTGGTGGCGATGGAGGACGAGGAGGAGGAGGGGGAGAGGACCCCAGTCGCACTGCGGATGTGCCTGAAGCGATGGTCTGCCCTCTCACTTTCGGTCACTGAAGCCAGGAACAGCCAGATGATGTGGATAACTGAGGTGGCGGGGGTGGAAAGCGATAATTGAGCACAGGGAGACAGGGGGCGTTCAGTGGCCTGCAGACCCAGTGGTTTGCGAGGGATGGTGTCACATGGGGCAGGGTGACTTTTCAGCAGAGGAAGCTGAATCCTGACCTGGAGTCTCTTGGGTAGACAGAACCCTCCCTGGGATGTCCCTGGGAGTGTGTTTAGGTTTTTCTCTGGGTCTGGCTGGGCAGTGAGGTGCTACTAGGTCTACACCTGCCCTGGGAAGCTCCAGGAGGCTCGGACACCAAGTTGGATTAAAAGCACTGGTCTGGCGCCAAGGGCCCTGTGTTCTGGATCTGCCCTATCCCAGCACAGGGAGCGGCCGCAGCCCCAGCTGTTCTCTAACCCCACAGGCTCTCGAGGGTAGGCCTAGCTTGTTCTGGGGGGACATGAGCTGGGGACCCTGTGCTAGGGTCTTTCCTAGCCCTTCATGTCCTGGTGGTGATGTCCCAGGCCCACAGAAATGTGCTCAGGCCATCAGGCAGAGATGGTGTGGCATGGTAGCTGACTACATGGCCTCTGCAGTTACACAAGCCTTGTTCAAATCCTGACTTTGTCATGCACTGCTGTGCTACCTAACTTCTCTGTGCCTGAGTTCCCTATAAAATGGGAGTGGAAATAAAGCGGCTTGTAGGAGTTAAATGAGCTAATTTACTATAAATGAGCTAAGTTTTCTATAATTGACATTATTATCAGAAAAGCCAAAGCCAAAAGAGCTTCTGCAAATCAACTAGACATTACCTTCACCCTGCAGATGTGTCCTTGAGAACCAGACAGTAAAGCAGATCTTGTTCGTGACGGAACAGGGATGAGGCCCAGGTCTGCCCGAACTCTTTTCCGCTCACCCTATGGCTTGAGTCCGTCTCCAGGCCTCCTGGCAGGCCTGTGCTTCACCATCCCACAAAGCGGCGGTTATCTGCCATTAAGTGAAAACAAACAAGCAAGCCACCTCTATGAAAAGTGGTACTATCTTTGAAAAAATATGTAGATGTGGAGATAGTATATATAGCTACACATGCTGAGTGAAAAGTCTAGTAGGAAATAAATCCAATACAACAGGGGTTGAGTACTCATGTCTATTCTTTTGGCATGGTGAATCTTTCCCTCTGTGCCAGCTCTGTAGGACGGATAGATAGATGATAAATGATGAGGGAGAGAGAGAGAGGGAAAAAGGAAGGAAGGAAGGAAGGAAGGAAGGAAGGAAGGAAGGAAGGAAGGAAGGAAGGAAGGAAGGAAGGAAGGAAAGAAGAAAAGAAAGATCCTTTAGAAAGCCTTCAGGCTGTTGGTCACAGATGTCCATGTCACCAGCATGGCCCTGGGGCTGCAAGCTAGATGTGGGCTTTGGCTTCAGATGGGCCTGCATTCGGGATAACTGGGGTCAGAGAGGCAAGGAAGACAGACATAGCCAGTCAGGGATGAGCCCAGGAGAGGGACAGGGATGCCTTTTGCCTTTCTCCCTTTCCAATCCGGGGGAAGAACACCCATGTTTAATCTCCTGGGTGGAGGCAGCATGAGCTTGTGTCCTGGTCTCTGGTTGCCAGGCTACTGGGTGTATTTGTAAGCCTGACTTAACCAGAAACACTCTGAAACCTGGTCCACTCTGGCGGCACAGGTGTCATATGTTCCCACAGCAGGTTTAGAGGACATAGCTAGATCTGCAGGATCTGGTGAGGGGGTCACTGTCCCTTGCCATCTTGCTTTTGACTTCCAAGCCCCATGTGGCTTAGCGCTCCTCTTCTCTCTGAGGCTGGGATGGAGTTTGTGTATGTGGGTAGGTTGTTGGGGGCAGAGAACTGAATCATGTTAGTGTCAGCAAGACACATCTCAGAAAAACATGTAATTGTATTCCTAGGACCCAAGCTCAGAGGAAGGAATTAGGAAGCAGCTAATGCAACTTCAGGGAGCCACTGAAGTCCCTCAGCCCATGGCGGAAACCCTCCTTTGGCTGGAATCTCACTTCTACCTGAGATGGCCCATTCCACGCTGATTTGACCAAGGCCTTCCATTCCCCTAGAAATGATTCTCCTTAGCTAAGAAAGGACAAGTGAGTCCAAAGCCCTGGGCATCCCCAAGAACCTTAGACTGTTCAACATGGCACAACTTGCCAATGGCCCAGGAGGAAAGGGTCAGGCCTGGGTGCCACACCATGGTGTGGTTTAGAAGTCCTCTGAAGCCCTTTGTTCAAATCCTCACTGCATTGTCATAGGATCTGATGTTTCCCCCAACTAGAAAGTGCCCCCTAGTCTATGATTTGTCTTTTTCTTTTCTTTAGTTGTCTTCTTTTAAATAGCAGCTTTATTGAGTTATAATTTGCATGCCATACAATTCACTCAACTAAAATGTTGTTTAGTATATTCACAGAGTTGTGGAACCATCACCACAATCAGCTTTAGAATATTTTCATTGCACCACAGAAAAACCATATAGCAATTAGCGGTCACTTCCCAATACCCCATTTTACCCTCTCCCCACTCCCTCCAGCCCTAGGCAAGCACAAATCAATCTACTTCCTGTATGTATAGTTTTGCTGATTCTAGACTTTTATATAAAAGGAATCATACAATATGTGCTTTTGTGACTGACTTCTTTCACATAGCATAATTTCTTCAGAGTTCATCCATGTTATAGCATGTATCAGTATAAGAGGGTTCCAATTTCTCCACATCTTGGCTAATACTTGTTATTATCAGGCTTTTTGATTATAGCCATCCTAGTGGGTGTGAAGTAGTAACTTATTGTGACTTTGATTTGCATTTCCTTGAGTGGCTAATGATATGAGCATCTTTCCATGTACTTGTTGGCTATTTATATAGCTTTATAAGAGAAACATCTACCCATATCCTTTAATAAGGTTATTTAGTTTTTTTACTGAGTTATAATAGCTTCTATATATTCTAGACAAGTTCCTTATCAGATATAGGATTTGCAAATAATTTCTCCTATTTTATGGATTGTCTTTTCACTTTCTTAATGGTGTCCTTTGAGGCACAAAAGTTTTTAATTTCAATGAAGCCCAGTTTATCTGGTTTGTTTCTTTTGTTGCTTGTGTTTTTGATGTCATATCAAACCACATCAAATTTTTGCCTAATCCAAGGTTGCCTATGGTGAACAAAGTCACAAGATTTACACCCACGTTTTCTTATAAAAGTTTTGTAATTTTTAGTTCTTTAGTTCCTTTGATCCATTTTGAATTAATTTTTGTAAATGGCATGGTAGGGGTCCAACTTTATTTACATATGGATATCGTTTTCTCATCTATTTTTTTTTTAATTTTTTAAAAAATTTTATTTATTTATTTTTTAGCTGAGCCATCCTGCCACCTGTTAGCAGCTCAGCAGTAGCTCAGCTCAAGCCAGGAATCGAACCGGCAATTCTATTGCTCAGAGCTTACATACTCTTGAGAGAGCTCTTAACCAACTGAGCCACTTGGCTGGCCACCAATTGTCTCATCTTTTATTGATCAGATGTTCTTAGATTTAATGTATTTGACCTAATCTTTTATTTTAAAATTAGTACTTTTGGGGGTCTTTGTTAAAAAATATTTTATAGAAGATCAGAAAACTGTTTACTTATATTTTTATTTAAAAACTATAAAGTTTTATTTTTGACATTTGAGTTTTTAAATCATTTGGAGTTGATTTTTGTTTATGGTATGAAGTAGGGATTGTATTTTTTACCCTTTCCCACCCATCCATGCCCAATTATCTTCTGCACCTTTAGGAAAAACACCATACTCTCCCCACTGTTCTGCCATACCCCCTGTCTCATATATCAGAAGGGGTCTGGGTATGAGGTCAAAAGATTCAGGGACAAACCCTGACTCTCTCACTCTAGCAGTGTGACTACTGGCAAGTTTTTTAACTTCTCTTGGCTTTGGTTTTCCCCACCTGTAGATGGGAACAATGATCTCGGTTTGTCTGTTTCACTGGGTTGTTTGAAACAAATATCATGAACAAGTTGTAATGTAAAAGGAAAACCGATGATCATGATGATGAGACAATGACAAAGATGATAAAGAATGGTCAGATGTGAAGGCTTCATCCATTCTCAACATTCAGGGGGAATGACTGCTTCAAATTAGCTTTGTCTAGTGAACCAGAAAGAACACCAGGAGTTAACGCAAAGTGAGGGAGGATCTATAGGGAGGAGGCCCGAGAGGACAAACATGAACAAAAACTAGGCTGGCGGGTTGGGGGTGGGTAGTCCTGGGGAGTCAGGGGCAAAAGGGTGCCTAGAACAGAGCAGAGAACTAGAGTGGACAAGGAGGAAAGGGTCAGGCCTACCTTGAACGTTTGGGTGGACCACAGAGGGAGAGAGTCAAGGCCAGCTCAGCTGAGCTAGGAGGAGCCCAGATGCTGACTGGGTGGCCCTCTCACCCTCCAAAGCCCTCACACAAAGCTGACAGATGCACAAGCCTACCCGGCTCCCTCACCAGTGTCTGAACTATGACTGGTTCATCTAGACTATAGTGCTCTGTATTATGGGATGTTTTTACAGAAAACAGGAGGCTTAAAGCCCAGCACACAGTAGGCGGTCAACAAATGTCTGATGAGTGAAAGAAAGAATGAAGAATGGGGAGAGGCAAGCCTACAGACCTCCTTCAGGTTCCCACCCAAACCCTGTGCTTGCATTACAGAGACCCCAGAGCTCTGCACAGTACACTATGTCTGGAAAAATCGGACCAGCCCCCACACCAGGCCAGCATTCCAATCTGGGGAAAAGAGTTTCCATCCTGATGAGCCACAAGCCACCCCCAGTGCACTCACCACACACGGCACGCAAAGGCAGGAGCCAAAGGCCCAGCCCAGCCCAGGATACACCCCCGCCTCCGCCTGGTGGAAACAGGAGGGCGAAATGGAGAAGATGGGGAAATTGGGGGTGACAGAGCCAGGTAGGGTGGAGCAAGAGAGAAACAGAGAAACACAACATGGGCCAAATTTGCAAATGTCAAAAAACACAGCCAAAGCTGCCTGTCTTCACTCCCTCTGCCTCCCACTCTCACTCTTGTACGAGACTTCCCCACATTATAATACGCCCTGGAGAAGTTCCGTTTTTCTCCAGGAACTGGGTCACGCAACATATGTCTGTGAGGTGCTGCAGTTATATTTTCCAGGGTGTCTCCGATGGGCCATGGCTTCCTGGTCTGGGTTTCCTGTTTATAGATGTACCCCCCAAAATGTAGAAACACAACTAACAGAAACATGCTTTTGTGTTATTGTTAATCTAGAGACTGGTGCTAAATACAAAATTTCTAGAATATTCCATAGGGCCCTTCTCCCTGATTCCTCCCTGTAACCACTCATTCCATTCATTTCCTTGTTTGATTTGCCCCTCCCCCACCGGTTGACCTGTGCCATCTTTGGAACCACTGCTTGACTTTACGTTGGCACCTCCACCTGCCTTTGCTTAGAGGTACCTAGATGACACCTATTAATTCAGCAGTTACCAGTGTGCCCTGAAACGCAGGCCATGCAGCCAAGAAAGGCAGCAATGTCTGCTGCTGTAGGAAATTGAGGAAAGAGGTTTATGAGCCTTGTGTTCTGCTCAATTAAGCTGTCGCTGGGTGTTTTGAAACTATGGGCCAAACACAAAAGAACGCTTGTAATCACTTTGTGTTTATGTTTGGCAACTTACTTTCAATATTACCATTATTACACTGGAAAAATCTTTTCCCTTTAAATATGCAATTTAACTTTTTTTTTTCTTTTAAATGTCATTTCATTACATCTTGGAGACAAAATTTTCCCTCCAGAGGGATCCATCTCCAATTTAACAATAAAAGTCAATGAAAAAATAGGACTCAATGCAGAAACTAATTTTGAAGTTGATTTGCCTCCCTGCTAACATCTGTTGCAATCTTCGCTCCTCCTCCCCACTCATTCTCCAGGCCCTTCGACATTAAGGCCACTTGCAGTTGCTTTCTGTAGCTTGAACAGACAACCATGAAATCCTGAGCTTAACCCTTGTGAGAAAAATGGTCTTGGGAGGAGACCAGAGTCCACGGTACCTTAAACACAGCCAGGTCTCCGAAACACAGACTCGTGAGAGTCTGCAGCGATCAACTCAGAGATAGGGCAGCACTGGAAGCCCATCTACCTCCAGATAAACAGTGATCTGTTTTCCAGAATGGCCATGTCTCCACACTCTTTTTGAAGCTCTCCAGAGGTAGAAACTCCACAGGCACCTGTTCTGGGGTTTTGTGGCAGAAAAGCCCTCCTTCTACAACTTACTGCCACCTCGCCAGGCTTAGCCCCATGACTAGGGTTACCAGATTTAAACAAACACAAAACAGGGCCATCCGAGTGGCGCGTTGGTTAATCAGCAACCCAGGTTCAGATCCCCACATATGAGGGCTAGTGACACTGCCCTCTACAGCTAAGATGGTGAACAACAGCTCCACCTGGAGCTGGGCTGCTGTGAGTCCCCGGCGACGGCATAGCTGCAGCCCCTGCTGCAGTGGGCTGCCATAGGCTACAGTGAGTGGCTGGCAGCCAGTGTGAGCTACCAATAGCTGCTGTGAGTGGCCGTCCAGAGGCCGGCGACCGATCTGCGTCACCTGAGAAAAGAGCAATGATGATACCAACATGGGCCAGTGAAGCGATGTCCTCCACAACTAGACTGAAGAACAAAAGGACAGCAACCTGTCTGTTCCCCTTCCCCAGTTCCCCAGCACAGTTCCCCTTTCCCAATTCCCCAAGAAAATCTTTAAAAAAAAAAAAAGAAAACAAACACAAAATAAAGGATAAAGGACACCTAGTTAAATTTTAATTGCAGATAAACAATGAATAAGTTTTACTATAAGTATTTCTCGTGCAATATTTGGGATATACTTATACCACTAATGATTTGCTGTTCATTTGAAATTCACATTGAACTGGGTGTCCTGCATTTTATCTGGCAACCCTTGGCATGGACATAGCTCAGGCAGATGCTGACCACAGCCTGCACGCGCATAACTCATGCCTCACTAGGGACTGTCTTTGAAGCACTGACTTCTACTGCAACTTGAGAGGGCCTGCCCTGTCCCACGGGAGGGGCGGTGCTTCAGATATCCCTCCCTAGGCTGGATAATAGTCCACATTGGGGTCAGTGGGTTGAATTCAGTGTAAAATTCACGATGTCTGATGACCGATTGCCATCACCTGTCAGGAGGGATGGGAGAAGGTACCCCCACCAACTGGGCAGGTCTCAGCAGCCAGACTGGGACATGGGGTATGGCCCTTCTTCCTGCACTGGTGAGGGAATGCCACACAGGAGGCACTGACTGCAAAAGCCAGAGTGGAGGCTGCCAAGAGGGGGCCAGGCAGGACACAGTAGTCAAGGGACAGATCCCAACTAGGGAGGAAGGAAAAGACACACAGAGAAAGGAGGATCCGTGGGGAGAACGGGGCAGAACTAGAACACAGCACCGACATGGGCAGCTTGGGGAGTGGAGGAATTTCCCAGGCAGGGTTGAGATGTTGCGCAGATGCAAAGGTCCAAGTGTACCGCAAACCTGGAGGGCTTCCCAGAGGAGGGGTGGGATCAGCTATAGCAAGATGGGGCTGAACTAGGTGGGTTGGAGCCCTACGCTTAGGAAACCAATGTCCAAACCAAATACGGCCAGTTAATGGTCCTCTTCCCTTCCAGTTTGTCCAGTATGGTTCACAGGAGAAGTGAGGCAGGTATTTCCACAGCCAGTGAGTACCGCGGGTCTCAGGAGGCACTGAGTGTTTGGGGTGCTGCCAGGAAAGGCAGGGAGTCTGCTAGCAGAAGCCGGGGGTGGGGGAGGGGGGCCTCCTGAGGCCCCAAAGAGAGAAAATGTGTGTGTGTGTGTGTGTGTGTGTGTGTGTGTGTGTGTGTGTGTGTTTAAACACTTTATGTGTTTTGGCCACTGAATTAGTCAGCATTCTCAGCTGCCAATGAAAGAAAGTCAAGTCAAGCTGGCTTAAACCATAAGGAGAATCCATTGGCTTTAAGAGGCTTGGAGCAGAGCTCGCTTCATGTCTCTCTGGATTGAGAGGCCCACGCAATGTCAGCAAGCTGTCTCTCACTCTCTCGTCTCCTGAATCTCTTTTTCAGTGTGCTGGCTCCCCGAATGATGGTTCCCCACGGCTCTGGGCTCTTCTGTCTGCTCAGCAGCCCTAGCAGTGGTGCTGGCGATGGCCCCTGGGCTCAATCCCCTTGGTCTGGCTTGGTTCACATGCTCACTCCTGCCCCATCATTTGGCCTGGAGGAACGAACATGCATATTTGGCAGCCCTGGGTCCAGGGTGTGAGTCCTGGGTGCAGTGGAGGGTCAGCCACGCCCACTTCAGGGACTGAGAGTGAGAGATAGTTCCTTGAAGGAAAAATTGGATACAGTTAGCAGGAAGGTGAGGGATGAGGAATGGATGCTGGTTAGGTAACAATCATTGATGTCTAAGACAGTGAGCTTTTGCATCAAAGCTGATGGGATCCTATGATGAGGTGAGGGGTCTGGGTGGGGATTATTAGAGTATTTTCCAGAGAAGGAGGCTGAGCCTCAGAGACCTTGTGACTTGTCCAATATCATGGAGCAAGGTGGATATGCAACAGGATTCAAACTCAGGTTTCACGGTCCTGATGGCCAAGAGACAGCCTAGCAGATGCCCTCCCAGGGGAAATACGGGGCCTGCCTGGTCCCTGCCCTCCATGGGCCTCAGCAGCCAGTACCAGACCACGCCCAGCCACTGTGAGAAGACAGCTTCTAAATTCCATGTATTTGCAATAGCAGGCATGTTCAACAGGAGCCGCAAAGGGATGGAGTTGGGGCTCCAAGAAATAGGGTTGGATAAACAGGCAGCCCAAATGTGGGAATGGTACAGGAAAAGCTTCCTGAAAACCTTGCTGCCCTAGGAGGGCCCATGAGACCTGGAACTCCATAACCAAGGAGGCAGCCTGAGTTGCAGCTCCAGCAGAGACCTGAGGCTCTGTCCCACCCCCAGACCACTGTAGGATCCTGAGCAGGTCACACCTTCTCCTGGGCCTCACTCTGCTAATTAGCTACTTTCCTTCTTTTCTTTGAGCTGCTATCCAGAGTAAGAACCACTTTTGCCAATGACTCAATAAAAACATCCACAAATTTCACAAAACAAGATTGACCCTACTATAAGCAATATACTCTAATACTTTCATTTCGTAAAAGCTGGTTTTTATCTACCCACTTTTGAAAGACCACACTGGACTAGATGATCTCCAAAGAACTTCTTAGAAGCCAAGTTTTTTGGGCAGGGCTTTGGGCTCGGAATATCTGTTAGGGGTGGGGTTATGGGGTGGAGGGCACAGAGCTGAGTGTTAGAGCGCTGATGCTCAGGAAACCTCCCTCACCCATTCACCCCAGTTCTTTCATTTGCTTTCCCAGCTTTCCCGGGAGGTGCTTCACTGTAGGTCAGAGGCGAGTCTGAGACTTAATACTGTGTGACCTTGGGCAGTCCCCGTCCCTGAACCCCCATTTCCTGACCTGTAAGATGGGTAACAGAAAGTACAAGCATGGGGCATGTGGCCCTGAGCACAGACTGCTCTGTGCTCTGCTGACACGGATGTGTGACATTCTGGGCAGGCACAGTGACTCCATGTTCCCCCAGCTCCTGGGTCACCCTGCTGGCCTGCTGAGCCAGCATACTACCAGCCCACCTCCTGCGCCCCAGAGCATCTCGTAAGTGGTTCTGAGGACACCAGCTGCATCTGTCGGCATTTGACAGGCGGTCTCATCAGAGACTGCAGGTTCTGTTTGAAGAACAAGGGAGGACTCCAGGGGCAGGCCCTGAACTTGCAAGGAAATACCGATGGGTTGAGTTTCTGTCTGTCAAAGACAGCTTTGCTGAAAAGGCTGCGAAGCCTTAAGTGATCGGCTCCCAACAAGCCAAGAGTCACTCAGGCAATTTCCTCCCTCTCCTCCCAGAGGCCCAAGGTGAACTTTTAGAGTATTAGGCCCGGTGACCAGCAGCCTTGGCTTCTGCGGTGTTGGACTCGGTTGCAAGGGGGCCAAATTTGGGGGTGTCAAAGCTGGCCACTGATGGGAGTTTTAAAACCTGACTTTTAATTATGCAAATGATATGTGAATCATCTCCTTTTTTTTTTTTCAGCCTCCCTTTAAAAATTAAAGAATTCAGGTAAAATCAAAGGCCCGTCACCCCTCCTCCATAATCCTTGTATGTGTTTGGTACAAAAATAGGTGATACTGCACATGTGGTATGTTTCCTTTTCTATATTAATTGTATCTGTGGCAGACACTGTCCACTACCCACCCAACAGCTAACAGGACCCACTTTCTTTCCTGCTAACAGAGCCTGATATATTCAAGTAGTAGGCTGAAATCTCTTGATATTAGGGAGAACAGGTCTCTCCCCTAACCCTTAGGCAATGAACCATGATTGCTGTAAATAAGTTTTAATAATATCATCCCTTTAACCAGGAAGGTCTAAAGGTTTCTAATGAGGTATAAAGGAAATTCTACTGGGGAGAGCTTCCCTTACCAACCAGAATGCCACAATGTTGGGCAGAGGAAAACTCTGGCTTCTCCCTTCTATCTGCCTTGAATGCTAATGTGATGTCTCGAGTTACAGTAGTCATTTCATGACCATGAGGTAATAAGCAAAAGGAAAAGGCCAAGAGAATCCCTGAGATCCACTGTTGCTCAGCTGACCCGACTCCAGCTATTGCTACTTCTGCACCCCTTGTTATTTGAGAAAAAATAAATCCTTCCTTTAGGCTACAGTACAGCTGGTTCTTGATTACTTAAAGCAAAAAGGAATCCTGATTCAGGATTATACTGTATATGTCAATATGACTTGCTTTTGTCCCAATCAACAATGTCTCAGAGATCTATTTATGTAAGTACACAGGGATCATCTTTGAACTAGTAAATTGTGTTCCACTGCAAAACAAACCATATTTCAGTTAGCTAGCCCCCATTGGGAATACGCATATTTCGTTTACTTCCCATTTTTATTTAACTATCAGTACTGGTATGAACATCCTGTACATGTGCTAGTATTATTAATATTTCTTCAGGTAGATTACTAGAACTGTAATTGCTGGATCACAGGTAATGCACATTTTTCAGGTTTAATATATGATAGCTGAATTGCTGTAGACAGTGGTTGCACCAGTTTACACTTCCACCCTGGGGTGGATGGTAAACCTTTGTGTACCTTTCTCTGACCATAATAAAGTTTAAGGTTTTGCCAATCTGATGATAAAACTGTTATTGTGTTTTACTTTCCTTGATGACTAATGAGGGTGAGTATGCTTGTGTGTATGTACTGGTCATTTGTGTTTCCTTTGCAAACTGTTCAGTGTCTGCTCACTTTTCCACTGTCATTTGTAAGCATTCTGTTTGTAACATGTTGCAACAAGCATTCATTTGTAAATCAAACATTACTGGTTTGTAGCCATTCCTGGCATATTATAGAATGGGATCCCTTCTGGGTTGTGTCTTCTAGACTTTTCTCCCAGTAGGTTGCTTGTTCTAACCCAGCCCCGCAACAGCCAGCCCCGCACACTCCTGCCATGTGTCCAGGGATACAGAGCATGTAGTATTGGAGCAAAGACTTGAGGCCAGGTCATCTATCATGAAGGAGGCTTTCATTCTCTTTCCCTTATGCCCTGCTGCCCACCTGGAGTTCAATAATGCAAGCTGCTACTCTTCCCCCCCACCCCCGCCTCTCTAGGTGTCCTCCTCTCCTCCTCTTTTGGCTGAAGGTTCCACCATTTGGGTCGCTGCTCTGGGTTAGGCATCAAAGGAAAGGCATCATTTCCAGAGATGACTTTGGGTTCCCCTGGAGAGGAGGTAAAAGCATGTGAAGGGCTCATATTTGGGAGGGGTTGTCTCTCTAGTGTCACAGGGATCTGGGGGTGGCCTCATAGTCCACCTCCCATGGTTCAGTGAAGGCGGCTGCTCCGTTCGTTCCTGGGGCTCTTGGCTCAGCTCCCAGGGCTGCAGTTCCTAATATTCACTTCTCCTGCCTTCCCAGCCTCCCCATCAGGGATCCTGAGGGGTTTCTCAGGGGCCGTATATGGGGGTGGGCTCTGGTCTCCATAGCCTCGAGTCCCGCAGACATCTTTCTTTTCTCAGCCTGGGGGATCATTCCAGATTTCTGTCTCAGATAATGCTCCCACCTTTCCCTGAATCATCCTCTCAGTTCTCCCCCCAGTTACACCCCCACAGGAAAATCAGCATAAAGACCCTTAAGAGCCTGGTCTTTGCAAACGAAAGCCTCCAAACTAGCAGCTGCCCAGTGTTGCTCATTAGGCCCTCTAATGGCTTTTTCTCCTTGGCCCTGCTCCCAGTCCTCCCCTCAAGGATTAGGGCCAAGGCTCCAGTATTCCCAGCTCTGGAAACCCTTCATTCAGTCGCTCCTTGGCCCCAGATCTGCTGTGTGCCCTTGAGTGGGCTGGATGACCTCTCTGAGTTTCTAGGTTTCTGCTCTGGTAGGTGAGGTTTCTGGTCTTCATTGCCCTGGAGCCTCCTTCCTTGGGGTGACCAGATGCCTCAGAATGGAGGCCGTGGAACAAGAGCACACAGGGCGGACTGTCCTCCTGCAGGTGTCATGCTTCTCCTGCGCATGTGAGGTTTTCAAGGTCAGCCTGAGACCTGGGGGCATCAGTGCCCTGGGTGGGAGGGTTTGCCCCAGTTCTTGATTCTTCCTCTGCCCCCATTCCTTCCTTGCTGCCCCAAGGATGCTGCAGTCTGAGTCCCAGAAGCAGCAACCCAGGTTACAGACCACATACCCAGGCCCTGCAGGAAGTCCTCCCATAGTTCCCAGTCTATTGTGGGGCCCAGCTAGCTGCAAAATACCTAACTCTCTGGCCCAGCACCCCCTGCAGGCTCATCTCTGTGGGAAGCACATGCCCCAGCCACCCAAACAGTCCCGGTGTCCAGGCATGTGACATTCTTCACACCTCCATGCCTTTGCAGGACTATTTCCTCTTCCCCAAATATCCTGCCGATTCATTGCGTCTACCTGACAAACTCCACCGCATCCTTCAATACCTTGATTCCAAATCTCCCCTGACAATTGGTCTCTCCTTCCTCAGCACCATCAGACCAGTGTACAGAATCATAGCCTTCACCACACTGTATTTTATTATCTGTTGACTGATATGTTGACTTCAAGCTCAAAGGCAGAGGGGGCAACTTGTCCATCTTTGTACCTCAGAGCTTTCAAGGGATGGGACAGAAGAAATCTCAGAACATGTTTGGACAGAGAAAGAGAGAGGAGGAGAGAGAAAAACATATAATTCTTTAAAACCCTCATGAGGTGGGTAAAATTTCCTCCAGTTTTCAGATGAGGAAGTGAGTCTTAGGAAGGTTAAGTCGTGTGCCCAAGGTCCCACAGTCCGAGGGTGGTGGAAGCAAGGTTTGGGTCCAGATAGCCTGGACCGAGCCCAGAACCCAGGCACTCGCCCAGGGTACTCTACTGCTCCTACGGGGCAGCCTTTTGTGGAATTTGGGCCTATGGCATCTCCAGGCTTCACTGAAGGTGGCAGACATGATGATATGGAATCAGTTTTGTGAGAGCTGTGTGTCCTGCAGTGAGTTGCTTAAACTCAATGGTCCCACTTCCCCACAGACAGAGGAACAGTAACAATCCTGCCGGGCATTTTTCCCAGGACCTATTCGGTTCATTTCAGATACAGGATGGGAGGGGGCTTGGAAAAGTCTGCAGGACCAGGCTCCTGTGTGAGATTTCCATTCATAAACACACAGAGCAGAGCCGGCCAAACCCAGACTCCGTCTCCCCTCAGGGGACTCCACCTCTCCACTCCTCACCTGCCTGCTTTGGAAACAGGCAGGCCAGTGAACCCTGGCCAGGCCAGCAGGGGCTGGCAAGCAGCCTACTTCCCAGCTTCCTCTCCCTCTGTTAATGTACAAGTGTTGTCACATTCTGGGAGCAGCCTCAGGCCCCAGACACCCCAGAGGTTTCCAGGGTCAGCCTGAATACCGGGCTATGTAGCTGATGAGTAGGAAAGGAGAAGGTGCCAAATAAACATGACGCACCTTGCTAAGGCCAACTTGACCCCAGGATGCTCTGGCCACGAAAAAAAAAGGTAGACACCTGGACAAGGTCTGAGAGGGGTGATTGACTGCAGTTCCCCACACCAGAGGCCTTGAGTCTGCCTTCTGTGGAGCTACCTATCCTTATTCCAGCCTCTCTGGTGCCCTCAGACCTGGACTGACTTATTCCAGAAAGAAAGAGTGAGGAAACCTGACCTCCTTCCCTGGTAGGTGACTGCATGCTGGACAGACATGAGAGGAGGCATTCATTTATGCAACAAATATTTATGGAACAGGGAGTGTATGACAAGCTCTGTGTTGGATGCTGGGGACAGGCATGGTCCCTGCACACAAACTATTCCTGGCTCTTTGGTGTCATTCAGAAGGATATTTAGAAAGGAAACCCGACTAGCAGCTCCTGCCTTATCAACAGCTCATCATGCTCTCATGGCTTAGAAATAGACTCTGCCCTTGGACTTGATTTTGGAGCATGTTTTCTTCACTCAGCTACAATCTTGTTTTATTCTCTGGGTGATGTTATGAGAAAGGCAGGACAGGGGATAGTCCCTACCTGGTACTAGTTGACTGGAAATACTGGAGTGCTATCTTCAAAGAGATCCTGAGGTAATGTCTGCTCCATGTTACAGAGCACTGTGATTGATTAGTGATGTCTGCAGGGGATGCAAGATCGGGCAGCGATAGTACAGGTGCAATGGAGAAGTCACCCTGTAACTAAGTGTGTCCTCCTCAAGGGCATAGGTCAAGTCATGTTCACTAATGTTCTTGTGGAGCGTGGCATGGTGCCTGGCACAGATAGATGCTCAATAACTACACACTGTATATAAAATAATGAAGAACAGTGAAAATTCTGAGACCCAGAGAGAGGAATGGGGCTGGTCTCAAGGCACACTGTGAGCCATGTCTCCTGACTGCCTATTCACTACTCTCCTGTCAAACCCCATGCTCTCCCCTCCCCCAAGATGTGTATCTGCATTTCCATCTCAGGGAAATGATTTAAAACCTCCATTTCCCATTCTACACATGCCTTTGAAAGCCAAAGCTGCAGGTAGCCCAGGCTAGGGGAGAATTTACCTGGGAGAGGGGGTCACTGTGCTCTACACTTTCAGGGAAGAACACTGGGATTGCACGTTGGGTCTCCTATGAGCCAGGGAGAGACCAGAACCCCAGAGTGGTTTACTCCATCCAGAACACCTGGAGAACAGTGGGCCATTCTCCTGGTCGTGTGCATTGAGGGAGTTCTCTCTCAGGACACACCATCTGCCTCTGGGCAGGAAAGGGACAGACCTTCTCTTCTTTGCACAAGTCACCAACAAATATTTCAAGGAGCATGCAGGCCCAGATCTGGCCAAGGCAGTCCAAAAACAGATAGTTCAAGGATTTAGTAAAGAATCCTTCCTTGACAGCCAAGGGGGTGGAGCTCTCCCCATCTCCTAATATCTTGTTAATGAGCATCCATTGACAGGGTTCTTTATTCTTCTAAAAGTGTTCTCATAACCATTTTCAGAGCTAGAAGGGAATCACGGAATGTTAATGCCTAAAGAATCCTTGGAAATCCTCAAAAATTGAGATCCAGAGAGGGAAAGTGACTTGCCCAAGGTCTCACAGAGAGGTAGGTAGAGCTGGGCCAGTTCCTGGAAGGAGCTCCCTGGCTTTCTTCATGGCTGTGACTGGGTGACAGTTCTGCAAAATTCAGGGCTCTCTGGGAACATTGGAAGAACTGGGAGTTGTCACAAGAAAGAAAGGCAGCTGGAGAGAGCCTTGGGGTCAGGCCCGACCCCACTCAAGCGTATAATCCCCAGAGTAATGGCCAGCAGCTGTCCCATGTGCCCCAGGCCCTATCTGTGCCACCCACAAATGAGTTCTCATTCATTCATTTATTTTTAAACATTTTTGTGTGTGTTTGTTTTCCATTCTTTGTGTTTACAAGAAAAACTATATAAACAATCCCAGAAATAGGCCACCAGCTCCGACCAGCTGCTCGGGTTCAGGGTCAAAGTCAATATTTTTGGGAAATGGGTCTTTCCTCCCCTTCTTACTTCTCCCATCTGGAGTGGAGACCTGTTGTTTAACATATAACTCTAGGGCAGGCACGAATGCTGAGTGCTGTGCTCCACACACACTGTTCCCCACTGTTCCCAGAATCACCCAATACCCCATTCTGTTGATGGGGATACTAACATGTCCTAGGTCATATGATTGGCCAGTAACTGGTAGAGCCAGGATTCAAACCCAGGCAGTATGGAGTTTAAATTCTTACCACTGTGCTAAAGCAGCCTCCAAACATGGGTTACAGGGAAGGTGGGGAAGATGGGGAATATGGGGAGAAGTGTGGGGAAAGCTGGGTTGCTGCGTCCTTCTAAGGGTCAACAGGGTAGAAACCTACCCTACACCGTCATGCTCCTGGGGAATACTGTGCAGTATGTATACACAGTCATACAAACACGCACATGCACACATGTAAACACACATTCAAACCCCTCAGAAGGACCTGCACATGCTCATTCAAACAGATGGACCCCATGGCAACAGTGCCAAGCAGCCCCACCAGGCGAGACCCCCAGGACATGTTCCTCACCCCCAAACCTGAAGCAGGACCAGCTCCTAGAAGCTGGCTCAGGCTTCTGCAAAGCTCGCCTGACTTCCTCTGCCCCCTCTTGGGTCTGGGCAGAAAGCAGGACTCACATTATCACGGCCAGCAAGCACCTCACTTGCTCTTCACTTTGGCAGTTCCTCCCTTTTCCTTAGGCCACTGCCCACTGGCCACGCACAGGTGAGGAGGCTGAGGCCAGACAGGGGAAGTGACTTACCTGAGGCTACCCAGGGGGGGCTTCCTGTAGTCATATTTCAAAACTTTACTAGATTGAGATCCTCCCTGGCCTAGACTGACAGAGATTCTCTGGCAGTGGGGTGAGTCAGAGCCCTGTGAATATTTGCTGAATGAGGGGATGGATGGATGGATGGATGGATGGATGGATGGATGGATGGATGGAGTGAATATGGAGTGATTGAAGGATTGTGGGAAGAGTGAACGAATGATGAGTAACACATCAGGTCCTCCAGGACTTGCAATTCATTCAACTGGAAATAGCAGACACAAGATCAGACTCTCCCCTCACTGAGCTTGCATTTTTATGAGGAAATCTGATAAATTGCTTAAATGTAAAAAAAGGAAAGAGAGCCCATGATAGGCCACCTTTTGGGGAAAATTTTCAGGTAATCACCTGCCACCATGATGCTGCCCTCAGGGAAATGTTGTCTCCCATTTGGCATCTGGCCCAGAAGTAGACCCACTATTCTCCTTTAATTTCCTGTATCACAACTGAGAGAAACCTCGTTTTAAAAAAAGACTTTACAATAGGGAACACTTTAACAATAAAAAAGACTTTAACAAATAAACCTAGAAGCTGGCCTGCTTCTTCTTTAGGAGTTCCAACTTCCTGGCATTCACGCCCCTTTATCCTATTTTGGTACCTATGCAGACATCACTAGTTGATCTTGGCACTTCTTCCCTGAGCACAGAATCCTTCTCTGAACTCCAGTTCAGCTAGTGCTCCAGGCAGGCACTAGCAGTCAATGGATGCTGACGTGTGAAATCACACCTATTTTAGAGCATTTGAAGACTGCTAACGTGTCTTCAGCTCAGAAAGTGCTTGAAGAGGCCTCTCTGCCTGCTTGTCCTCCTGCCCAAAACAGGTGATAACAAGGGAACTATGCATCAGGTGGGGCTTGGTCAACAGATGAAGCAGGAGCCCCATTATTGGAGCTGAGTGGCAAGGACAAAGGACCAGGAGCCTGGCCAAGCTTCTGGCAAGGACTCAGCAGTCCAAGGACAGCAGTGGGACCAGAGCCAGGGGAGGTTAGAGGTCACCTCATTCAACTCTCATTTTACTGAAGAGGCCGAAAGGGGCCAGCTGACTTGCCCCAGACCACATGGTGAGAGACAGCTGGGCCTAAACCTAGAATCCTGGACTCCTACGGTCCAGTGTCCAAGGGCCTATGAGTGGTGGGGCCAGCAGAGGAACCCAGGCCTTCTCTGGCATTTAGGGAGATAGAAGAGTTGTACCCATCCCTCTGGACTTCATTGGCTGGTGACCCCTTCAAACTGCCTCCTAACTTTTGAACCTTGCTGTCTTTCCAACGAGATTTTGCGAAAGAAGGGGTTCAGAAGTGTGGAAAGCCATCTCACGTTCTCCCAGCAGGGCAGCACTTGAACCATGAAGGGGGAAAGAAGCGCTTTTTTCAACTGCCCAGCCCCAACCTGCCCTCTCCTTTGAGGCCTGAGTACAGACTAGCTCTGAAGCCTCCAAAATGACTCGGACAGACCTGGAAGCGTTGGCCAGTCCACACTTCTTAGAGCCTGGATGGAGCTGGAGCTGGAAACAGTGGCTCTGGATTATGAAGTAGGTGTGTGGGTGGGCTGGGTGTGAGGGAAATGGGCTGTGGGCTGGTTCATGTGGAGGGTGGGTAGTTGGGGCCACATGGGTTGGCTGAAGCTGTGGTGGGAGGTGACCAGGAGCTGAGTGGGCTGGCCCGCAATCAGGTATTAGAGGTGAATAAACCTGGTAAATGGGTATGGACAGAGCCAGAGATGACTTAGGTGGGGTGTTGGCTTGGGGTAGGCCAGGTGGGGGCCATATAGCCCAGGATGTAGGTGAGGAGAGTAAGCACCGCAGGTCCGGATGGGGACAGGGAATGTGCTCTGAATGTGTGGGTGGGCTGGGTATTAGCTGGGTGGGTCGTAGTGGCCCAGGAGGTAAAGGGTTAGCTGGGTAGACGGGTGGGTGGGTAGGCCAGCTGTTGGAGAGGGTTGGATGTATACACGGGGCCTGGGCCTGGGGAGGCAGTTTCAGGCTGAAGAGCTGGGTACTCCACTCCATCTTCTCTTTGGCATTTGATATTTGGCAGCTGCTGAGTCAAATGCCTGGCTTCCCGTTGCCTCCTTCAGCTGTAAACCAGTTTCCAGCCCTACAGCTCCCCACCCACCAATTAGCCTCCTCTGGTGCTGAGGGAGTGGACCTGGGGTGGGATGGTGGCTATTCAGAGCAGTGGTCAGGGCCTAACCAACTTGTGCCAACCCTGAGTGACCTCTGGATGCTTTCCGGAAACCTCTGGTAAATACCGTCCCTCTCACATTGCACAGGCTCAGCTGTTTGTGGAGGATGAAGCCACTGGCTTTCCACAGGGCTGGGGGCATGGAAAGAGGGGTGTCAGGGAGGGGTGGGAACAGAGGGCAGCCACAGGGGAGACCAACAAGAGCCTAAAAAGATCTGCTCATGTAGATCCTTTACAAGAATTTGGCTGTGAATCTGGGCCGACATGGGCCTTTGTACCATCCTGGAAGAGTTTGTGGAGCCATCCTAGGACCAAACAGGACGACAGAGGGACCACCGAACCACCCATGAGTCCAGAGGCAGTTTTCATAAGTGCTTAAGAACAGGGGCTGTGCAGCCAGCCTGCTGATATCCAAACCCCACCTCTGCTACATCAGGCAAGGCACTTACTTTCTCTGTTCCTCATCATGAAATGTGGATAATACGATAATACCTATCTCACAGGGTTGTGAAGATGAAATGAATTAACATGTGAGAGGTGCTAAAAAGAGCATCTGTTAAATGATAAGTGGTATATGGATTAGCTATTATTGCTATTCTAGTTAATATTATGAAGACAGACCTGCCAACCACTTCTCATTACCCAGCTGCCTATCTGGGCTTGTCTCCAGAGTCTCTCATCTTTTCATTAAAGAGGAGGCTGGGGACAGTCACAGGTAGCTTTGTTGGTATCAAGTCATGCCACCACAGATCTTCGAAAGGCAATAAAAATGCATTCATTAATTGAAATATCCCAGGCAGAAGGTATTTTATCCAGCCTTCCTCCACAACAGGAATGACCCCTTCGTTCCCAGGATCCACCCCAAATCAAGGCACATCGGGAGAGGGGACAGGAAGGGAGTGAATGGTGCTTAACGGACAGGACATTCGTGGGTTAGGGGAAGCTATGAGAGGAGGCTCCTGCCAGGCCCCTGCCCCCAGCTGTGCCCAGGGACAGGTGTGGAGGCTACAGGCCGCTGTGGATTGACCGCAGGGGGAGATGAGAGGGCAGTGGTTGGCTTCATTGCTGGGCCCTCTCGCCCTGCAAAGGCCTGGACATCAGCTGTCCAGCCAGGAGTGTCTTCTGTGGATGGGACTGGCCGCTGAGAGGAAGACCAGAGCGTGCCAGCCTCTGAGAGGTCCAGGCCAGGGGCCACGGCCGGCTCTCAGGCCGCAGCTACCCCACTGGTTCACCCCCCAGGGACTGTCAACTGCACAGTCACCCCAGCTAGGGGCCAGTTGCTCACTCTGGAGTCCCATTCTGCTCCCAGCCACTTCCTGTTCCTGGACTCAGCCCCTTTTCTGTCCCCAGCTGGGTCTCAGACATAGGACAGACTCTGGGTCCCAATGAGCGGATTTCCAGGGCTTCTCAAAGGTTTGGGGAACGAACAAGGACAGGGGGCATGTATGTGGCAGGGGAAGCTGAGTAGTCGAAGGGGCAGTAGACAGAATTGTCCCCTCCTCAAAACTAACAGTGGGACCCTGGACAAGTGAATTCACCTCTCTGCACCTTCCTGCCCTTAGATCTAAAGTTATAGATGAGCTTTTTTCATTGGGAGGGGTGGCCTGGAAGGAGATATAGTAATGGTTGAAAAAACTAAAATTAGGACTTGACTTATAAAGGAGCTGGTTACTGGAGTCACAAAAGCACAACTTCTACTCTCTCCAATTATCACACCCTCAGCCATTTCCACTGCTAACACAGGCACACCACCGCCTCGGCACAGGTCTGCCCACCTCTGTAACTTAGCAGGGGACCAGTAACCTGGGGCCTCTTCTTGGGTCTTGGGTATCGAAAAGTGTAACTGAATTGGCAAAATTGGAGGAGTCAAAGGGAGGAAGACTGGTGTGTGTGTGCATGCGTGCATGCACATATGTGTGCATGTGTGGTTGTAGGTGTGCACGCATGAGTGTCTGTGTGTGTGTGCATGTGTGGTTGTGTATATGTACGTGTGAGTGGATGTGTGTGTGCGTGCATGTATGGTTGTGTGTACTGCCTATGTGTGTTATATGTACATGCATACGTGCATGTGTGTGATTGTGTGTGTGTGCATGTATGTTTGGTCTCAAAGATGGATCAGGGGGCTCTGGATTTATCTGTCTGTCCTGCACCACCTGCAGCCCCCAATATTACAGAACAGAGTTGACTGTAACTGCCATCATTTCTCCTTCCCTTCGAAGTGGGAGGGTAAAAAGGAAGAAAAACAAAAATTTTTCTTGCAATATCCCCAAGAAGAAACTCGGGCCCAGAGAAGTAAAGTGACTTGTCTCGTCATCCTGTGAATCAGAACTAAATCCAGTCCTAGAAGCCAAATAAATGTCTGAGTCCCTTGGTCTGCCTCCTTGTGGTTCCTCCTGCTCCTGGGCATCTACGGGGTGTCCTGCTCTGCTCCTCAGGGGGAGGGACATTGGCCAATGGACTCTGAGCAGCCCCAAGTCCTCTGCAGTGGACCTGCCTGTTCACAGAACGGGAACCCTCCACAGGCCTTGGCCTTCCTAAGCAGGCTGGAAATAACAGCCCCACCCAGGCCGTGCCATCATGGAACTTGCCATCAGTTTCTAACTCGAAGAATCCTGCCTTGGCTTTCTAGAACAGGGTAAATGGAGGGGTGAGGTGAGGGGCAGGCAGCCCCCGGGGGGCATGTGAGGGCTCAGCTCTACCCGACAGCAGGGAGGGAGGCAGGAGGCAATGACTTAGCTGGTCTCAGTCTGGGGCTGTGGCAGGCAGCTGAGCTTTGTGGGTGCAGCAGTGTGTGGGACAGTGGGCCCCCTCTGGTCACCCTTGGCCAAGGCTAAAACATCTACCTCCCCTCAACCCCAGGCATCTCCTGGGCAATGGGGCCCACTGTGGGCCAGAGCTGCCAGTCATGGGTTTACAAGCTGCAAAATGAAAGGCTGCTTGAGGTGGTCTCATGCAACTTCATTCACTTTCAGAGGAGGAAACGGAACCCAGAGATCCTGGAAAGAGGTCTTCCCCAGTGAGTTATGGGACAGCCAGGCTTCCTGACTGACTCCCACACCAGTGCTCTTTCTACAGCAGTTCCCTCCCACCTTGGGTCTGACTGGTGACCTGGTCACTTGAGGGGACAGCTGGGATCCCCGGAAGCCAGGGCACAGCCTCCAGGGCACCCAGGAGATCCTTCCTTCCGGAACAGAGGAGACCCCCACTCTCCAGTATGCTTTGGAGGACAGAACCTGGACCCTGTTGCTTTGTCCCTGTTTCATGGTCCAGAAAAGCAGCCTGAGAGGTGACATGCACACTGGTCTACCACCTTTCCTGGCTGGGACAGCAAAGGCCTATTATTTCTCCAAGATGATGGTCAAGGGGTGCCAAAGAGGGAGGGAGGTTTGCTTTCCCCCCAGCACTGCCATGCAGAGGAGAGCATTTTGAAAGTAAAACAGACCCCAGGTCCCAGCTCTTTTGTCCCTTTGATGCTCTGTACATCCTGGCCAGGGGGTCAGAGCGGACAAGAGGGAGACCGCAGCATAGGCCAAGACAGCCATGTGGACAGCCTCTCAGGCGGCCCTTCCAGAGGCAGGAAAATTGTCAGCGCCTGCACCAGTCAACACAGCTTCCGCCCAGGACACCCGAGAGCTTTCCTACACAGAGGAAGTTGATGTGGGATAAGGGCAGGCAGGGGTCCCAAGGCGGGTTAGTGAGAGAATCTGGACAGACCCAGGCCTCCTGAATCTCGGTCCCTTCTGACATCTATTTCCTCCTCTGAGAAACAGTGCCCGGAAGGAGGGAGGAGCCCCAGGTATGCAGGAAGACAGAATTCAGTGTCTGGAGTTTGCCTTCTCTCAACCCCTTTATGTGCCTTAGTCCCTCTCTGCAAACAGAGCCACTTTTTGTTGACATTCTCCTGGCTGAGAGGCTGTGTGCTCTGGAAAGTACTTATTACAGGGCCCTGGAGATCTCTGCCGTCTCTAACAACACCCAGCCACACTGTCTTTGCTCAGTCCCTCCCACCCGCCAAGCTCCTGCCCACCTCAGGGCCCTTGTCCATGCTGTCCCTCCTGCTTGCCACACTCCGCTCTCTTCTCCCAGGTGTTCCTGAGGGATGGGTGCAGTGGACACTGGCTGCGATGGTGACTTAGGCTGCAACATTAGATGGAAAGGTAGGGAGGAAGCAGCAAAGGAGGGCAAGAAGGCAGAGAAGCAGGGAGGGCAGGTCCCAGGAACCAGAGGCTTTATCACAGTCAGTAGCAGAATGAGGCTTGAACCCAGGAGCCCTGGTTTAAGTCCAACACCCCATTCTCTATGTCCAGCACCCCAGGATGGAAGATGATGCTGGTGAAGGGTCTTGAGAAGAAACAAGGATGTGGATTCTCTCTGTGCCCATTACCTCTGAGCCTTTGTTCAGCCAGTTTCTCCCTGGAATATCCTCCCCACCCTGTCTCTACTTGTATAATAAAGCCCATAACTCTGGGCCAAACCTGAGTGCCCTTCCCAGGCTAAAAAGCCATCCCTGCGCACCCAGCTCTGATCTCTCCCCACGCTGTACCATTTTCCCCTGCCCCCCACCAGAGTCCCTGCCCCTCTCCTCTGCTGGATCCAAAGAAAGGAGGACCCTAAAGCTCTATCTCCCAGGCCTCTAACCACACTCCCTCCACAGTCCCTTCTAGAATGAGATAAATATAGCCAGGAATGTCTCCCAGGCGGCTGGCCTCCCCACACCTCTGCCCTGCCCTGGGTCCTGCTCACCTTATCTTGCTCACAGGCCTCCTGGCGGTCTTCCTGCCTCTCATCTCGCCCCTCTGGGTTTCTTTCTTAATCAGCACTGTGATTCTATCACTCCTTTGTTTGAAACTCTCAGGGGCTCCCCATGGCCCCTAAATCTTTGGGAACAGTCGAGACCCACTCTGACCCAGTCCCGGGCCACGTTTCTGGCAGCGGGCACCCTGAATGTGCTGCCTGCACTTCCTCATGTTCCCTGAGTTTTGGGATCTCTTCACTTTTGTAGATACCAGTGTTCTGGTGTTTTCTCCAGCAGAGGAAAGCATTCATCTAGAGCCCCTCCCAGTGTCACCTCTCCCCTGAGGCCCCTCTCAGGTGCTTCCAGTGGTTTCTACCCCCCCGTTGGGCAGACCCCTGTGACAGGACATCCGGGGTTGCCCCCTGTGCTTCCAGCCAGGGGCGCCGTCTCCTTCATGTGTGCCGGCCCCAGAGCATGGCTGTCCTAGATCTCGAGACATGTTTATGGAAAGAATGAGCCACAGCAGCCGTTAGACGCAGAGCCTGGGAAAGGTCCCCCCCGACCCCATTCCTGGCCTATCACCCCTATATCACCTTCCCCTGAAGATCTCTGAGGAGAGGACGCAACGTTTTGTGCCAGAGGGAGAAGGAAGGCAGGACATTCTCACCAGGGTGTAAAAGGCTGATATCCGGCTGCTCTTTAGGATGTTGGGATGAGGAAAGGGGAGAGCTCAGAGCTGATGCCTGTGAGGAAAGCACCCTGTGGAAGGGGTGGGTGAAGGGGTGCAGAAAACCCGGCTACAGGCTGGTGTGGTGCTTCCTGGCTGGGGCTGTCCCATTTGCAGGACCAGCAAGCCTTCCACGGGGGCAGGACGAAGGGAAGGGGCCGTGACCCAGGCAGGGCTGGGCAGCATCCGCCAGCGCCCTGGCCCCCAGTGGCCCTGTTGCTGTGGCTCCAGAGCCCTGACCGCTGCTGGAGGGTGCCTGGCTCAGCCCTCCAGGCTCAGCCTGTGGGGGAGGAAGGGCACTGGGCAGGGATGCGAGCCCAACTCCTTTCCTCACTGTGTAAACAGATGACTTAAGGGCTTAGGGGCAGAAAAATAAATAGCCCTGCGGGTCACAGTTACTCTGCAGCAGGGAGCTCACTTTTCCTTTGGGAAGCAGCCTCTGCCTCAGAAGCCGTGGGACACTTGGCACCGCCGCCCCCACCTCCCCAGTCACCCAACAGCCTGGGAGGAGGGCATGGCTTGGCTTCCTACCGCCTCTCCCTCCTCAAGCTCCAACAAGGAAAAGGGGCACCTCCCAGGTTCCCATCCTCTCTACAAAAATGCCCTCATATCCAAATGATGTTGGGAGAAAGGAGGGCATGCTGGGACTGGCCCTTAGAAACCAGGCAGGGTGTGCAGTGATGACCTGCACGGGCTTCCGTGGGAGCCCAGCACTGTCACTGGCTTGCTGGGTGAGCCTGGGCCAGTGACATGACCTCCCTATGTCTCTGCTGCTTAGAGAATGAAAACATAATAGTACCTACCCCACAGGGTTATTATCAGGGTTAAATGAGATAATTAATACATGCAAAGTACAGAGCAGCACCTGGCACACAAAGAGTGTTCAACATATGGTAACTATTATTGTTAATGCCATCTGGCTGCTGCCCTTGGCATCTGAATCCTACCCAAAGAGGCCCATTGCCCCACTTCACACATCAAGGTGGGGGACACCCCCACCCCCAGCTTTGTGCCAACACTACCCTGAACCTCTGAATAAAATCCACCCTCTCTCCTCTGACATAAGCATCAATCTCTACCCAGATGTCTGCTGTCTGCCGACACCCAGCACCGAGCTTTGAAAACATCTGGACGATGCATTTTGGCTCTCTCTCTGTAAAGTCCAGATGTCTGGGCAGTGTATGGACACCCCTTTCCGGCCTCCCCCAGGAGTGGGGCGGGGGCTCAGCATGTTGTGTCAGACATCTGTGATTACAGGGGGCCCAGCCCTAACCTTCCCTAAGCTGCGTCTCTGACCAGGGACCCTCACATGGGAAAGGGGACAGTCCCCCGCTCCAGGACACTGCCTGCTGTGGGCTGTCCCTGGCTCCCCGCCCCTGCAGAATGTGAGAACCAGCTGGCCTCCTTGCCAGAAGGCAGGCCAGGAGGGACACTCAGGGCTGGTCGGGGACAGAAAATGACACTGGGTCTCTGCTCACCTGGCGTCTGAAGACTGCAAGTGAGGAAACCTGGGCTCTGAGCCTGGCTCTCTTCTGCTGTGTGACCTTGGGCAGATCACGCTCCCTCTCTAAGCCTTGGTTCCTGCATTTGAAGTGACAGGGCTGGACTAGATCAGTGGTGACTAAATCTGTCCAGCAGCAGAACCCCAGAAAAGCCTCTTAGATCCCAGCCCTCTTACCCCAGGTCACCACCACCACTACCAAGATTCTAGTTCACCAGGTCTCAGGTGAAACTGGGTCTGGGAATAATGGACAAAGTCCCCTAAGGTGGATCTCCAGGTATGTAAGCCGCTGGCCCACATGGTGTGTTAGAGGCTTCTGACCTGCTGGTGGCCTCTGTGTGATGTCCCCTGGGCCTGGTTCTCACAGGCACTCCAGAAGGCTGACTGACATCAGCCAGCTCTGGCCTCAGACAAGCACAGGAGTGGAGCTAATAGCTTCAGACCCAGTCAGGTCAGGCAGTGTCAGCAGGATGTGTGTGTGTGTGTGTGTGTGTGTGTGTGTGTGTGTGTGTGTGTGTACATGGGTCTGAATGGGCCTAGATGTGTGATGGCCAAAGGGTGTGTGCTTCTCTGTGTGAGTGTGAGTGTGTCTGTGTAGGAGTGTGTCCCTGGGCATGCATGTCATCAGGGTGTGTGTATAAAGAGAAAGAGAGAGAGAGAGAGAGAGAGAGAGAGAGAGAGAGAGAGAGAGAGGAAGTGAACTCTTGGCACCCAAGGCTAAGTTCCTCGTAGCCCACTGCTCTCCTGTCACCTCTGTGATACTGGGAAGGACAGGTGCTGAAATGTCCCAGGAAGGCCCTCCTGCCCACAGCCTGTTCTCTGTGTGACAGAGTGGATGCTTGTCCCCCACGGTGAGTTGCAGGGCTGGGCTCCAGCCTGGAACATACTGCAGTAAGTAGCTGAGGAGGGGGCTGGAGCTAGGCCAAGTGAGGGCAGACTGGACAGCCGGGCGCAGCTACCGAGCTCACCCCCCACTGAAGCCTGGACAAAGCTGGAGCCTTGGGGAGGAAGCAGTCTGCAGAGAGTACCCCTCCTATAAGACTTCCAGAACTTCTGGGTGGCCTTACTCCTGGGCAGAAGTCCTGTGGACCCTTCAGTCCTGGCTATTTTCATTCATCCCACTCTTCAGGATAAGAGGTTGAATGAATAGGGCAGAGAGGAGATGGCTGGAGTAGACAGTCTGATGGTCCTTCCCTGAGGCATTCCCTCTTCCCCCCTTATCTAGGTTGCATCACTATCCTGCCCACTTCTTCATCCTGCACTGGGCCCATTTGCTCTTTCTTTTCCCCAAAATGAATCAGTCTCATTCAGATGCACACACACACACACACACACACACACACACACACACACACACGCCCCTTTGCAGGTGGAGGCCAACCCCAGGATCTCCTGTTTTCAGACCCCATCTCAGCCCCTGGCTGGTGAGGTCTTCAGCTGCCTCCCACTGCGGGCATCATGAAGCCCCAACATAATAGGACATGATGACTCGGAGTCAGGTCTCTGCTCCCAGCACAGCCTTGGTGTTGCAGGGGGACCGTAGGCCAGACCAGGGCCAGGCTCAGTTATAGGCAGATCTTGGCATCATCTGTGAAAATTAACAATAACAACATTTCAGCTCTTACTGAACACTTCCTATGAGCCAAGTACCCTTGAAAGCACTTTACATGGAATGACTAATGTGACCATCTCAAGGATCCTAAGAGGTAGCTACTATTATCATTCCTATTGTGTAGGAAGCTCCTGAGGCCAGAAAGGTGACACTTCACCTTTGCCCAAAGTCACACAGCGGGTAAGGAACAGGACAGGACACGACACAAAGCCGCTGTCTCTGTCCTTAACTACTGAGTCGGGTCACTGAACGGGGCACCTTTTCCATTCATGAGCACTAACAAAGCGCCAGGTGCCAGGCCCCGTGCTGAGTGTGTCCCATGTGTCTGATGATTTTGTGAAGGTCCTGCTTCTTTCAGGACAAGAGCTGGAGGAAGAAGAAGCAGGGGAGGACCTGATGAGTGGTGTGGGAACAGAGCCACGGAAAGCTAAGGAGGGAGGCTCAGCGTATGGCAGCAGTTGGTGAGCGTTTTCTATAGAGAGCTGGATAGTA
Organism: Aselliscus stoliczkanus; assembly: GCA_033961575.1. Classification (NCBI taxonomy): domain Eukaryota; kingdom Metazoa; phylum Chordata; class Mammalia; order Chiroptera; family Hipposideridae; genus Aselliscus; species Aselliscus stoliczkanus. Next base: position 137,009,745 of record CM066729.1, read on the forward strand.
AATATTTTGGGCGGTATCTGTCACAATTCTCAAGTCTGCCATTGCAGCACAAAAGCAGCCATGACAACATGTAAACAAATGAGTGTGGCTATGAGCCACACTGTAAATAAACATTATTTACAGATGATGAAATGTGAATATGATATAATTTTCACATGTCACAAAATATTCTTCATTTGAGTTACTTTCAGCCATTTGAAAATGTAAAACGCATTCTCAGCTTGTGAGCCATGCAAAGACACGGCTTGGGCTGGATTTGGCCTGTGGGCTGTAATTTGCCAACTCCCATGTGAGTCTAGCTCACAAGTGTTGTGCTGTGTGGCTGTCCTGATTCCTACAATTCCTCAGCCAGGTTGGAACTCCTGTCCCTATTGCTGCATCCTGACACCAAGCCGATCCCGAGTTCAGAACAGGAGTTGGATGATGGCTAGTCCTGATCCCGAGCTGGGATCCAGATCAGAGCCAGGAACTCCTTCAAGGATTTGAGCTTTCAGCACCACTATTCCCTGGCTGAGTGATGTTGGGCAAGTTTTTTAACATCTGAATTAGATGGGATTCCCTTTTGATGCAAAGGAGAGAACTTCAACTCAATTGCATAAGCTAAGAAGTAGATTTATTGGCTCCTGTAATTGAAAAGTCCAGGAGTAGCTCTAACAGCTTCAGGAACAGCCAGATCCAGGTGCTCAAATGACACTGTCTGGCACCTATCTCTTTCCACTTCTTGACTCTGTGTTTCCAGGTTGACTTCATGCTCCATCATGGTCATCCTAAGGGGTGGTTGAAGTGGCCACCAGTGGCTGAAGGCTCGCATCTTATCTGCTTAGTGAACGCAGTTGAAAGCAAAGTCCACTTCCCCGAACGCTTAGCAAATTTCGTGAAGATGCTCATAGGCCCTGCCTGGCCAGGCTTGGGCCCTGAAACTCCTGACGAATTAATCACCATGTCCAGGAGAAATGGACTGTCTGGTTTGCTCTGGATTAGCACTCACAGAGTGGGGAAGGGGTGGCTCCCCGATGGAAAAACAAGAAGGAGGTGAATGGAGGCTGGGCAGGCAAGAACAGCAACCACCCACCATAGAATCTGAGGCTCAGGGTCCTCGTCTATAAAAGGGACAAAAGACCCCACATCACAGTCAGTGTGGCAGTGGGAAACAAGAGCATCATGACAACCTTAAGTCACTGTAATGAGGAAGGAAGGAAGGGCCCTTCATCTAGGGGACTTCTGACATCACACCATTACCTCCTGTTACAGGAAAGACCTACAGAATGTAACAGGGTACAGTGACTATGGAAAACAGTCCAGCAGTTCCTCAGAAAATTAAAAATACAATTACCATATGATCCAGCAATCCCACTGTTAGGTATCTGCCCAAAAGAATTGAAAGCAGGTACTCAAATAGATGTTTGTACACCCATGTTCACAGCAGCATCAATTACAATGGCCAAAGGTGGAAGCAACCCAAGTGTCCATTGATGGATGAATGGATGAACAAATTGCAGCCCATACACAAAACAGAGAATTATCCAGCATTACAAAGGAAGGAAATTCCAACACATTCTCCAATAGGAAGGAACCTTGAGGACATTATGCTACGTGAAACAAGCTAGTCACAAAAAGGACAAATACTGTATGATTCCACTGTATGCGGTAAGAGTAGAGTAGTCAAATTCATACACAGGAAGTAGAATGGTGATTGCTAAGGGGTAGGGTGAAGGGGACATAGGAGTTATTGTTTAATAGGTACAGCGATATCTAGCTCTCAGGGCCCTTATGACAGTCAAATTAGTCATTACGTAGGTGGGTGGGGGGATGGTAGATGAGTGCATGAGTGGGTAGATGGGTAGATAGATGAGTGGAATAAAAGCCTTCACTAATAGAATGTAGTAAGAAACTTCCTCTTAGTCAGAGATGCAAAGTAAGATACCCATGTCTTCAAACGTTGGTGCACACAGCTAGGGAAACACTGCCCCAAACGTGCTGTCCCCACTCCCCTCCCATATACTAAAAGCATACTCAGACACTCCCCACCACCCCCTCCTGACCTGTAGATAGCTCTGTCTCTTTTAGATCAAGCCTCTTATGCGGGAACCAAGATTGTATTTGTGGAGTTGGAAAAGAGGTCCCTGACACATGGAAGAAAGCCTGCCAGGAGATAGATAATCCTCTTGAAAGATGAGATGAAAGTGGACACACGTGCTCAAACATACCAAACGCTGCTGTAAGTACGGTGCGTATAAACTCACTGGATCCTTGCAGCACCCCTGAGGTAGATACTATTACTTCTTGTCTCTTATATCAAATGAGGTAACTGAGACACAGAGAGGTCAAGTACCTTCCCCAAGTCACCCAGCCAGTAAGAGGCAGAGATGGAGTTTGAACCCATGGCTGGGGTGGGGGTGGGGTGGCTCTGGCAGCTGTGCTCCCACCGTGTTCTTGTGGAGAGTAGAGACAATTCTATTCTTTTTCTTCATCATTCTGGCTTGGTGATCCTGGTATTCCCCCATCATCCCAGCCAGGGCTGCCTCCCATTTTAATGGCTCTCCTTCTTATTTAACAAATAAGGAGAATGAGACCCTGAAAAGTGAAATAACTTTACATAAGCAAAATAACTTAATAAAGCCAGCCAGATTTCCACAAAGTGCCAATAACGTCAACATATCATGTCTCTGATTATATATTTCAGTGGGTAAAGGAGTACTTTTGTAGAGAACTTGTAGTGGGTAAAGGAGAACTTTTACTCCATGGAGAGAAAGCAAGGCCCTAATCCGAAGCTGCAGTTGAAAATTTAAAGTTCTCAAGCCCTTGAGAACTGTTCAATCAGGTCCCCAACTGAATAAGCTGCAAAAGGTCAGAGACCATATGTGTCTATTTCACCACTGTAGCCCTGCCCCCAGTCCAAGTTCAAGGCTGGTATGCTGTAGACACTCAAATAATAACAGCTAACCTTTACTGAGCCCTCATTACCTGCCAGACGCTATTTTAACTGCTTTTTCATATATTAACTCATTGAATCCTCTGAACACCCTTATGAATTAGGCTCTATTATTATCCCCATTTTACAAATGGGGAAACTGAGGCACCAAACAGTGAAGTAACTCACCCACAGCCCACAGCTAGTAATGAGTAAATGAGTGAACGAATGAACCTGATATGTCATCATTGAGTCCTCCTAAGATATTCCACCCAGGACCTCAGGGAACAGAGTCGACCCCTCATGAGCTGCTCAGCACTGTGAGAGCAACACATCCATCCAACGGAGAAAAGGGGTCCTCACCCTGCAGGAATCAGCATAGGCAGTGATCTGGGAGAGTGTCCCAAGATGGGACAGGACTGGAAGGGCTGGTGGTCAATGGGGCCAAGAACAGAGCAGACATATGGAGGAAGTGTACTTTGTTTGCTATTCAGAGGTGCTAAGTGGGAAGGTGGCAGGGGCCCTCATACACAGACTCATGCACACACAGTGTCTCAGCTGACAGGAAGAGGAAATGCCTCACATTTTCCAGCCGCTTGTCCCCAGGCCAAGCTTAAATGCTAGCCCTAAAAATACAGCCTGGAAGCAGAGCTATGCTAACAGCTCCCTCCTGTCTCTGTCACCCTTCTTCCCTCATCCCCTCAGGTTTATTTTTGAATGAGGACGCTGCGTGAGAGAAGTAATTCTATGCTGGTGAAACCTGAGACCTTTTCTTTCATGTCTCCTTCCATTCAGATTTCTGTTCGGGGAAGAGAAGGAAAGGAGGGAAGTATGATCATCTTTGGTTTAGGAGGAAAGCAAAAGTGATGGCAGGCCCCTTCTGCATGATTTAGTGACCTGGTTGGCAGTGAGAATCTGTCAAGCTGAGCACCAGGCCAGGCACAGTATGGGAACCAGTCAAACATACCATTTCTACCTTCAAGGCACTTGCAGTCGCCATGAAGCATGGACCAAAACAAGAAGGAAGAGCACACTGCCTTAGGCTAATTACAGGGTCCTCTAGGCTAACTATGGGATCCTCCAACCAGTCCTAAAAAGTCACCCCTTTGAACTTGTCTAGAACTCACCAGAGCAAATAAAAGCCAAGGATGGATAAGAGACTGAGTACTTCCCTGCTATGTATGACTGGGACCAAGGCAAGGAATTGAGTGCACTCTTGCCATTCCTACTTAACATTGTACTGGGGTTGGAGCCAGTGCAATAAGACAAGAAAAAAAAAAGTATCTAGATTGAAAAGGAAGAAGCAAAACTAAAAACTGTCTTCATTTGCAGATCACATGATTCCTTACATAGAAAATCGTATAGATCCTACAAAAAGCTAGTAGAATTAATGAGTTAGAAGACTGTAGAATTCAAGATCAATATACAAAATCAATTGTATTTCCATCAATTGTATTCCATGAGTAATCAGAAATTAAAATTTAAAACACTGACATTTGCAATAGCATGAAAAAGAATGAAATAGGGGTAAACCTGACAAAATATCTGTAAGACTTGTACACTGAAAAATACAAAGTGTTGCTGAGAGAAATTAGCCAAAAGAACTAAATAAATTGAGATATATACCCTGTTCATGGATTGTAAGAGTCAATATTGTAAGAATGTTCATTTTCTACTAACATAATCTATAGATGCAATGAAATTCCAATCAAAATCCTAGCAGGCTTTTTGGTAGAAATTGACAGATTTATATAAAAACTTTGTGGAAATACCAAAAAACCTAGAAAGGTCAAAATAACTTTGAAAAAAAAATTAAAAGATTTACTCTATCTGATTTTATGACTTATTATAAAGCTATAGTAATCAAGACAGTATGGTATTGATGTAAAGATCAATAAAAATAATAGTTCAAAAGTAACCCCCATAGGGCCGGCCGAGTGGCGCGCGCTGGTTAAGAGCTGGTTTGGGACGCCAGCGGCCCCGGTTCGGATCCCACATATGAGGGCCAGTGACACTGTCCTCTACAGCTAGGATGGTGAACAACAGCTCCACCTGGAGCTGGGCTGCTCTGAGAACCCGGGACAGCATAGCTGCAACCCCTGCTGCAGTTGGGCTGCCATAGGCTACAGTGAGTGGCTGGCAGCCAGTGTGAGCTGCCAAGAGCTGCTGTGAGCAGCTGTCCAGAGGCTGGCGACTGATCTACCTCACCCAGGAAGAGCACAATGACGATACCAACATGGGCCAGTGAAGCAGTGTCCTCCACAACTAGACTGAAGAACAAAAGGACAGCAACTTGTCTGTTCCTCTTCCCCGGTTCCACAACGCTGTTCCCCACCCCCAATTCCCACCCCCCCAAAAAAAGTAACCCCAACTGATTTTTGACAGAGTTGCCAGGCAATAAGTAAAGGATAATCTTTTCAACACATACTGCTGGAACAATTAGATATCCGTGTACAAAAAGAAAAAAAGGAGGAGGAGTAGAAGGAAGAAGAACTTGGGTTCATAACTCATACCATATACGAAAATTCACTCACAGGATCATAAACCTAAATGGAAGAGTTAACCAAAAAAACTTCCAGAAGAAAACAAAGGAGAAATCTTAGTGACTTGGGCTTGTCAAAGATTTCACAAATAGGACCAAAAAAAAAAACCACACAAAAAAACATAAACTATAAAAGAAAAAAATAAATAAATTGAAGCGTCATCCAAATTTGTAAAGTTTGCCCTTCAAAAGAAATGGTTATAAAAATGAAAAGGTAGGCCACAGATCAGGAAAACTAATTGCAACACATTTATCCAACAAAGGCCTTTTATCTAGACTATAAAGAAGTCTTAGAGCTCAATAAGAAGACAACAAATGACCCCATTTTTTAATTAGGCAAAAAACTTGAAAAGACGCTTTACCCGATTTGGATAACAAATAAGGATATGAAAAAAATGCTCAACATCCTTAGTCGTTAGGGAAATGCAAATTAAAAGCACAATGAGATACCACTCCTCACCCACTCATATGGCCAAAAATGACTTTTTTAAGACGAAATCATCCCAAGTGTTGTCCAGGAAGTGGAGCAACTAGAACTCGCATACACTGCTGGTGGGAATGCAAAATGGTGCAACCATTTTGGAAAACAGTCTGGCAGCTTCTTTCCACTTCTAGGTATTTACCCAAGAAAAATGAAAGCATATGTCCACCAAATACGTCTTCATTGCAGCTTTATTTTCATAGCCCCAAACTGGAAACCACTTAAATGTCCATCAACAGATGGACGAATAAACAAATTGTGGTACATGCACACAATGGAATACTACTCAGCAATAAAAAAATGAACTACTGGTATACACAATAGCATGGATGGATATCAAAGTAATTAGGTCGAGTGAAAGAAATTGGACCCCCCAAAAAAGTACATACTGTGTATGGTTCCATTAATATAAATTTCTAGAAAATGCAAACTAATCTACAGTGACAGAAAGCAGATCAATTTTGGGGGTGATGGATATGTTCAATATCTTGATTGTGCTGACCATTTCATGGTGTAATCATATGTGAACATTTATCAAATTGACACTATAAATATAATGTGTAGTTGATTATCTGTCAGTTATATCTCAACAAAGCTATCAAAAACAAAAACAAAAAACCAAACCTTTTTTTAAAAAACTGAGCAGGGGGCTAGGAAAGGATTCTTAACTATTTTTTGGCCATTGACTTCTGAAAATCTGATGAAAACCACAGACAGTCCCACACACACAAACCCCACACACGTGAACCTCCAGAGACCTGTGAGGCCTACCCTCAGAACCCAGCTTTCATATCCCAACCCTAACGCAGCATCAATTATCACGCAGGTTAATGTGCTGATTCTCCACCCCAAAATAATACCGGATGAACCCCTTGTCCTCAGTATTGCCCACCATGACCTAGTCTCTTTTTGGACCAAGAACGTGTGTTTATGACAAAGCCAGCAGATTCCAATGAGGCACTGAACCCTGCGACACAGCCAAGGGGCCAGGCCTTCTGTGGATAATGCCCAGGGGGCTGGCCTCTGATGCACTGTGCACCGATGCCTGCATGCTTGGCCCCTGAGTATCGTGAAGACGCAGAGGAACCATCCTGGGGGAGCTGGAGGAAACCTGTCTTTCTCTGCTGCCTGGGTCTCCCACATACAGGCCTCCTTAACTCTGGGCAGAAGCATGGCCATAGCCTGTAATAAGATGGACATGGTTACTGGTGCTTCCCTGGTTATGGAGCCTCCACCCTGGACACGGCACACCCCTGACTCTGCGAGAATGACACCAGACCCAGCCTCACCTCTGGCCCAGGCCCCAGAGTGAATTCCAACTCCCCCTACAGCCAGCCAGTCCTGACACTGACTCCACACGGAAAACACGGGGGAGTTCAGATAGGGACTGTGGGTACTCAGAGTTGAGCTGCTCTTGGGGACACAGCGCAAAAGTCATGTTTTTGTCCTGTTGCCTCTAACTATGAGCCACTGTATGTCGCCTGATGATGATGATAAAGAAAAGGGGTGGAGGAGACGGGAAGAGCCTCAGCGTGATTTGGCTGTGTGAGCAATATTTGCCACCCTGGAATCAGGAGACTGAGAAGAGACACAGAGCAGCCTGCCCATCCCTGATCTATCCTCCTTTTTGATGAAGCAGGTCTCAGCACCCCTCCCCTCCACAGCTTCTGAATCTTCTCTCCTCTCCTCACCAGCCCCCAAATCTGAATCCTGAGTCCCCTCTTCTACACCCAGGGGTCCCTGGGGAGAAATAGCTCAAACCTCCCAGCAGAGGGCGCCCTGAACCTTCTAACTCTGCTCCGTGGCCTATTTCCTGGGTGCCAGGGAAGAAGTCCTCTGCACACCCTGACCCAGCTAGGCTACTGGGCAGGGAGAAGGAGCTCCAGGCAAAATGGCTCCTATCAGCCAGTCCTTTCTGCACTGTGCTCTCTGTGCCTCCCGTGGGTGATGTCGGTAGATTTAGAGTTGACTTTAGACGGGGGCTCTCCCTTGATACCCTCCAAGTGCCCCAACAGTTAGTGGGCACCCACCTCAACAAGCAGTGGTACCTTGGCCTCCGTCTCCTGCCCTTTGCCTTTGGAATCAGGTTCTTGTCCTCCAAGAGCTTCTAATCTAAGCACCCTCCGACCAGGGTGCTGGCCCAGTGGCTCTCAGCCCTGGCTGCCCACCAGAAACACCTGAAGACCGTGTTAAAAATATCGGTGCCTGGCCCCACCCCCGGCCAATCAAAAGAGATTCTGGGGGTGGGGCCAGGCGTAGTGCTTGGTTATAGGATGCCAAGTAGAGAAGTACGGGGCTAGAAGAGGCTCTGACAGATGCCTTGGCCCTCATGATTCGAGTCCGAGGACCAGCAGCATCTGAGGACCAGTAACTGGTCAGAAAGGCAGAGTCCCAGGCTCCAACCTGGCCTCCTGAATCCCAACCTCCCTTCTTTACAAGGTCCCCAAGGGAGTCATGGGCACATTAATATCTGGGAAGTGCTGACTTAGAAGCAAGCATGGCTTCTGACATCAAGGGGTTGATTTTGTGATCAGACTGCTGGGAGAGAGAGCAACAACAGAGGGCACAGGTCCGGCCGAGTGGCGAGGTGGTTAAGCGCTGGCTTGGGAAGCCAGTGGCCCCGGTTCGGGTCCCACATCTGAGGGCCAGTGACACTGCCCTCAAAAAAAATAACAACAACAACAAAAAAAAACAGAGGGCACAGCCTGGTGGCGAAGGACCTCCTTGGAGGAGAGGAGAGGCATCCACCTGGAAAGGGAGCTTGCAGCCAATCACAGGTACCTGAGATGGCAGAGGAGGTGGAGCAGTTCCTGTAGGCAAAAGTGGGCCCTTGAAGATTCTTAAGCAACAAGCCTAACCTGTAAAAAAGAACTTAGGAAATCTGGAAGAGAATGTGTGGAGAAATACAACAGAAGGGCTTGATTTCCACAGTGTCAGCCAGAGTGATTGATAATGAAAATAATAACAAGGAAAGGAAGGAAAGTAAGAGCTAAATGTTTTTAGTGCCCACTGTCTACCCAACATGATTCTGGGTACTTGTTTTGGTTACAGGTGGAGTGGACATCCAGCTGGCACACAGTAGGCAGTGTTTTAACTGATGGGTCAGGGCCCCTGAACCCCTTGTTGACCAACATGTTGAATGTCATTCCTGGTTAACTCTAGGCCTTTGTCAAACAGACGATATGTAACCTACGGCGTGGGTGAGTAGCATTGCCACATGGACACCATTTCTCTTGTGTTAAACGCAGTTAACAGCACCTCATGGAGAAGGTGAAGATTAAATGCGAGTGTTTATGCAGAGTGCTTAGCAAAATATCTGGCACACTGTAGGGTCGATAAATGGAGTTATTGTTACTCAGCACGGAGACCCAGGTGCAGAGGTGACACTGGAGATTGGAGACTAGGTGTGTAATCAGTACCCCAGTTCAGACTCCTGGGCTGCCCGCCTCCCCCAGTGACAGTGGTTAAGGGCTCCTGTTCCAGCCCCAACCCGATCCCGTTTGCAGAGCAGAGCAGAGCGGAGCAGGGCAAAGCAGATACAGCTCCTCAAAAACAGTGTCTTCTTTAGTGTGCGGCCTCTCGAGTGCTATTCCTTCAGCCTGGATCCCCTTCCTGCTCTTTCTTTGGTCACCTCTTCTTCACTCTTGGAAAACTAATCCAGTGAACAAAGAGACACTGAGTCTCGGGCCATGGTCCCTGAGTGCTGAAGGTAGATTAGAAACCCTGGCTGCTCTCTGTGACCTCCAGAACCCTATGGCTGTTGCCCCAGTGCTGTGGCCACTGTCACCTCTGGTGTCCTGTCTTCCTCCCCCACCAGGCTGTGCAAGGGCTCCGTGGGGCCAGGAACTCCTAGGCTCGGCGCTGTGGCCTGAGAACTTGGCTCTGCAACTGGTATGATGAGGGTAGGCAATAATGCTGAGTGATGAAATGAATAAATAAATAAATGGGCAGTCCCTCCCAGAGTCCTTTCTCCATGCCTGGTGTGATCCACCAGAGACCCTGCCTTTGGCGGAAGGTAGTGTGACATTATTCAAAGCAGTCAGACAATGCTGCTGTCCCATTTATTAGCTGTGTGACTTGGAATAAGCTTCTCAACTTCTCTGTGCCTTCATTTCTTCATCTGTAAAATGGGCTAATAGGGCTGTGAGTAATAAGTTGATTAACATGCACAAAGCACTCAGCACAGGGGCTCTTAGTAATCTCTCAGTAAATGGTAGCTGGAATCATTATTATAACTATTATTAACCCTCAACTTCCTGGGCTACCAAACAAGCCTGGTTCTTGGCATCTGGAAGAAGATTTCAGGGTAGGCAGAAGACTAGAAAGGTATGCTGGGAGAGGATACCTCCAGCAACTCCCTCTAACCCATCAACACAAACCCCTTCTGGGAGCAGATCCAGCTGAGAGGGATCTAAATCTCTGGGTCTGACTCTGCTACCCACCCACCGCCATTCCAGGAAAGGTCAGACCAGGCATGCCTCCATATTCCCCAGGTATGTGCGCATGCACACATGTACACACACACACACACACACACACACACACTCACACACACACCTCCTTTCCTCACATTTCCCACCAAGGCATAGCTCAGCAGTCTCAAAGTGCTCTGCAAGACATAAGGCCTGAGGGATGTTCCCAGTCAAATTTTTTGTGTAACCTTTTCTTCCTGCACCTCCAAGTGCCTCCTAATGCACATTAGCTGCTAAAGGCTCTGAAAGTCCTGCAATAAAGAAACTTGTTTTCCTCTTATAACATATTAGTTTCCTGAATCTGCCATAACAAATTACCACAAACTTCATGGCTTCAAACAATTTAAATGTATTCTCTCACAATTGTTGAAGCCAGAAACCCAGAATCCAGGTGTTGGCGGTGCGGTGCTCCATGCGCCTCTTTCAGCTCTGGGGGCTGCAGGCATCCCTTGGCTAAAGACGGCATGTCCCCAGTCTTGGCCTCCATCTTTATATGGTCTTCTCCCCTGGATGTCTGAGTCTCAAACCTCCCTCTGCCTTTCACATGTCGCTGGGTGTAGGGCCCACCATATATCCAGGATGAGCTCATCTCAGGACCCCTGACTTAATTAAACCTGCAAAGACCCGTTTTCCAAATGAGGTCCCATTCACAGGTTCTGGAGGTTAGGACTTGGACAGACCTTTTGGAGGCCATGATTCTACTCCCTACACCTGTGTTCAACCCAGAACTTCCCAAACTGATTATGGAACTGCCCACTCCCTCCCTTTTTCATAAATCTTTATTAACTTATAAAACAGTTTGGGAAGCATTGTCACACATCCAAAAGTTCTGGAAACTGGTATCTGGATGGTCTCTCCAGCCCAAGGGTCGGCAAACTTTTGAGACAGAAGAGCCCCCAGGGTTCAGCAAACTACGGCTCGTGAACTGTGGCTCTGAAGTAAAATTGAAAATGAAAATAAAACTATCATAGTTTAATTTATAAAATTTTTAAAGGCTATTATTCACATAATGGTGACTACATAAAAATATATTTAAGGCTCTTGAATAATTTTTAAACTGCTGTGAGGGACAGGATTGGCTCTTCCAGGGTTCGGCAAACTTTTGAGATGGAACGTACCCGAAGAGCCACATGTGGCTCACGAGCCTCGATTTGCGACCCCTGGTCCAGCCCAAACTCCATGTTATAGATGAAGATGCTGAGGCTTGGAAAGGTACTGCGCCTTGTGTAAAGTCACCCATGGAGTAATCAGGACTCAGAAGTCCTGACAGCCAGACCATTGCATCCTACCGCAATGCTAATTCTTGAAAGGTCACCACACTCCTGGGCCTCAGACAATCGCCTGTGGCCCATCTGACCTGACAGCCCCAAGGCCCCCTCACAATGGTCCTCTCTGAGGAAAGCGCCAGCAGGGCCATCCACACTCCAGGACAGCTGCTGCTGGGCCTCAGGGAGACCTGGAAAATAAATGAGGATGGGCTGGGGGGCTCAGCTCCCCAGGACCAAAGATTGATGTGGCCATACCCAATGTGACATAATGGGACTTGTGGGTTGGCCAGGCTGGAGATAAAAGGCAAGGGACATAAATAACGCAGGAAATAAAGGGTGGAAAGCTGGCCCAGAGGAATAAATCCCTGTTCCCCGACAGGCTCAGTGTGGGAGTCAGGGCAGTGTTGGTGGGCAGGGGAGGGGGCAGGCAGGAGGGCAGCGTGGTGGGCTGCCAGCTGCCCCTTGGAGCCTCTTGGTCACACTCACCCCACACACACCACACTCCCAGAGGCAGTGGGGGAGGGGGGACCCGGCCTGAATCACGAAGTCACACAATTGGTGAAGTCACCTCTCTGCCCGTTTCCTCCTCAGTAAAGTTTCCTGAGAGGGGTCCGAGGACCACCTACATCAGCATCACCTGGAAAGCTTGTTTAACGTGCAGATTCCTGGGCCCCACCACAGACCTATGAATTAGGACCTCTGGGGAGGGTCCTGGGTCCACAGAGCTCACAAGCTCCCCAGGTGTGAGACCCTCTGAGCCCTTCCATCATCTAGATGAGACAGGTAGATGAGTGGGCAGATGGAGGGATAGATGGACGGATGGATAATAGATGTTTCAACATTTATTAACTGTCTGCTAAATACTAGGCTGGATGCCTTGCTTGTGTTTACCCAATTCAATTTTTACTTTATTACCCCCACTTTGCAGAAGAAGAAACCAGCTCACAGAGGTTCTATGACTCACGCAGGGTGAGTGTAGGGCCAGGATTCATCCCAGGTCTGTGAGATCCCAGAGCCCATGCTCCTGGCCACTAAGATGTACTTACTGCCCCTGTGACAAGGGAACAGGGCGCGTGCGCGCGTGTGTGTGTGTGTGTGTGTGTGTGTACTCATGCATGCTGATCCTCCAGTCAGTGAGCATTACAAGTTTCTTTTCTTTATGACCCTGACATCTCTTAAAGTGGAATGTGATCCTGAGAGGCCCTATCCCCACCCACAAGGCCCTGCTCTCTCCCTGAGCCTGAGGACCTGGGTGAAAGAGGCCCTGGAGATGTGGCAGGGTTCCCCTCTCACCAGCCTGACAGTGACAGTGAGGATGAGGATGAGGCTTAAACAATTTGAATGTCTGTTCTGGATTGCCTCGTGGGCCATCCTCACAATTCAAATGAGATAGACACTCATTTTCCCTGATGCTCACGTGCCTCTCTTTTCTTTTTAAATGGCCCCAAACAGACTCACTTCCCTAATTCTCCAAGGACCCAGGATGCCTGCCAGTGCCACCCTTTTGCCCTCTCCTCTGGCACAGGTCCACCTGCCTCCCAGAGGAAGAGAAGGCCAAGGGTCTCTGAGGAAGGATTCCCAGGGGATTCAGGACAGAGAGAGGCCTGAACCTGGCCTTGGACCTGACTTTCCCAGAGATACAAATACAAAGGCTCTGCCCAGTCGGGCCCGCTGCAGAGGGAAATGGGAACCAGATGTATGGGCCTTGGGGGGAAATCTGCTCAAGGCTGGGGCATTAGCACCTCATTCCCACTGTCCTCAGCCATGGCTGGGGTCACTGGAGGGAATGCAGCCATGAGCAGGGAGGGGCCTCCCAGCTGCCTACTTCACTCAGAAGAAGTGAGGGGTGCAGAGGACCCTTCTGAGACATGGAAAGCTGCAGGACCTTTGTCAATTCTGGGCTGAACAGACCAAAACAGGAGCTTGCTGGTCAGGGCCAAGTCATGGAGGCCAGAGGCATGAAATTGCTGGAACGAGATCACATAGCATTGCCATTTGGGCAAGGTATGACCCAGTCATTTATTCTTCCCCTGCAGTTCCGCCACCATCATTCCTTTGTGGCAAAACAGCCCACCTCCCACCCCAGTGAAAAGGAAAATGCTCCTGGGAAGGGTATGATATTAAATCATTTCCAGCCATTCCTCTCCGAGTGCAAGTTAGCTGGTTGAGCCTGGCATTTTCAACAGGGGGATAATTTTCTATAATCTAGGCTAGTGGTTCTCAATCCTGGATGTACTTTCAAGTTTTCTTGGGGAGCATTAAAAAGAAAAAGAAAGAAAGAAAGAAAGAAAGAAAGAAAGAAAGAAAGAAAGAAAGAAAGAAAGAAAGAAAGAAAGAAAGAAAGAAAGAAAGAAAGGAAGGAAAGAAGAAAGGAAGGAAGGAGAGAGAGAAAGATGAAAGAAAGAAAGAAAGAAAGAAAGAAAGAAAGAAAGGAAGGAGGAAGGAAGGAAGGAAGGAGAGAGAGAGAAAGATGAAAGAAAGAAAAGAGAGAGAAAGAAAGATGAAAGAAAGAAAGAAAGAAAGAAAGAAAGAAAGAAAGAAGAAAGGAGAGAGAGAGAGAGATGAAAGAAAGAAAGAAAGAAAGAAAGAAAGAAAGAAAGAAAGAAAGAAAGAAAGAAAGAAAGAAAGAAAGAAAGAAAACAGGTTCCCCAGGCCCTGTACAAAGATTCTATTGAGCTGTCAGAAAAGTCATGACACATTTTTTCTGTTTTTCGTTACAAAAATGAGTCATGACTTTCCCGATGACCCAATATATCTCTCCAGGTGATTCTAGGTGCAGTCCTACCCAGCTTCCAACACAGTGACTCGTTCAGCAAAACCTTTCAGCCTCAGTCCTCAAGACCTGTGGACCGGCAGCATGGGCAATGCCTGGGAGCTTACTAGACATGCATACCCTCAGGCTGCATCCCAGCCCTACCGAATCACAATCTGAACCTGAGCAAGGCCTCCAGGTGACTCACAGGCATATTCAAGTTTAGAAGGTGCTGACTTACAGGAAATGTAGACCTCGGCACCCACCTTATTCCTGAGGTCACTGGGCAGAGCAGGCTTCATATTATCTTCCCTTCACCACCCCCAGCAGTTCTCTACCACCCCACCTCCCCTCAAATCCTTTTCAGCCAAGCGGCTGCTTATCAACAGTGGGAAGGGGCATGAGGTGTTTGTGTGGGGAGCCATCTTTCTGCCCAGCCCCAGGAGGTCCTGAGACCTCTTTCCCCTCAGAGAGAGTGTGGGGGTGATTTACTGCTTCAGACACTGGGATGAAGGGGTGGGGGCATTAGGAGACAGGACAGGCTGGCAGCCAGCCTGACAAATACACTAACATCAGCAGCTGCCTGGGCCCTCGAGTAGCCACAAGCTTCAAAAAATGCATTAACTCTACACAGAGAAAGATGGGCGGTTTTGTTCCTCTCTTTTAACAAGTCAGACTTGTGCCGAGGACTTTGAACATATGTTGTCAGGCCTGTTCTGACCCGGGCTGCACCTGCTGATTCTGTTCTCAAGATCCAAAGAGCCCCAGCCCCAGTGTAGCCCCATACCCGTGCTACCCACAGCTGCCTCTGCCCTCCTTTCCTCACAACCCATCAGCCTCTGGAGTTTCAGGAAAGGAAGCCTGGACTGGAGCTGCTGCTGCAGGTAGATGGGTGACCATACGGAGGAGCAGCAGTGGGCCAGAGGCCCCAGGTCTAGAGTGGCCCTGGGCCCGCTAAGGTCCAGGCCACTGGGAGCCACTTAGAACCGGGTCCTGCAATGCCAGGGTAAAACATGTCCATGCAGGAAGGGAGGGCTGGCTGGTGAGCAAAAAATAAAATTTTTAAAGTTTTTCAATTACAGTTAACATTAAATATTATATTAGTCTCAGGTGTATAGCATAGTGGTTAGACATTCAGATAACTTATAAGATGATCCCCCAGATAAGTCTAGTACCCACCTACACCGTACATAGTTATTGTAATATTATTGACTATATTCCCTATGCTGTTCTTTATGTCCCCATGACTCTTTTCTAACTAGCAATTTGGACTTCTTTTGTTTGTTTGTTTTTTAAGATTTTATTGGGGAATTGGGGGAGGGGAACAGACAAGTTGCTGTCCTTTTGTTCTTCAGTCTAGTTGCGGAGGACGTTGCTTCACTGGCCCATGTTGGTATCGTCATTGCGCTCTTCCCGGATGAGGCAGATCGGTCTCCGGCCTCTGGACAGCTGCTCACAGAGCTCTTGGCAGCTCACACCGGCTGCCGGCCACTCACGCTGGCTGCTGGCCACTCACTGTAGCCTATGTCAGCCCACTGCAGCAGGGGCTGCAGCCTACACGTCACCGGGGCTCACAGCCCAGCTCCAGTTGGAGCTGTTGTTAGCTGTAGAGGGCAGTGTCACTAGCCCTCATATGTGGGATTCGAACTGGGGCCGCTGGCGTTCCAAGCCAGCTCTTAACCAATGCGCCACTTGGACAACCTGCAATTTGAACTTCTTAATCAAAGGGGCATTTTTTTTTTTTAAAGAGGGCAGTATCACTGGCCCTCATATATGGGATCCGAACTGGGGTCACTGGGGTCCCAAGCCAGCTCTTAACCACTGCACCACTCGGCCGGCCCCAAAGGGGCATTTTAAAGGAGGGTCAATGTGTTAGAGATGGTTTATCAACTATGTAACTCCTAAAAGGAAAGGACTTTCTCTTGTTTTCTCTGAAGCATCTGGCAGAGGGCTGGGGACAGCATGATGGTCAATGGAGAATGAGTTAGGAATAAAAGAAAGGATCAATGGATAGATGAAGAGCAAATGACTAGGACTTCTGATTCCAACATTATGGTAGTCTAGACACCTGGAAAGGCCCTCTTGCTAAAGAACTAGATCCTGGATAAATTATAGCACATATTTCTAAACACATTTCTGAGCTTGCAGAATGTTAGGGAAATAGTCAAAAAAAGGGGAAAAAAATCACAAGGAGCTGAAAGCCAAAGATGATATTGACTTGAGGTGATACGCATTTATTGGCAACAACACTGAGAGAGCCATCTGCAGGTTGGAGGAGCTGGAATTCTGTCTGGGACCCTTGCAAAGGTCCACGGGGGTTCCCTTTCTGCTCCCAGCCAAGCTCAAGTCCTCTCTGGATGAAGGCGTTCCCAGGGGAGACCATCGTGTTGCCCAAAGATTAAGTTTATCAAAATGTGAACTCACAATCAAAAATTACCAAATGCACAAGGATACAAGTTGCCACAAATTTAGATTCCTAAGGACTACAAATGCAATCAGCAAATAGAGACCATTAAACAACTGTTTTCAGACATGGGACAATAGGCAACTCAGGACTGAGAGAAGAGAAATAAATGAGATCAAAACTCACCCCAAACAGGCATATGAAAAAATGTTCAACCTCACTAATCATCAGAGAAATGCAAATAAAAACCACAATGAGATACCACCTCACTCCAGGCAGAATGTCTATCATCAACAAATCAACAAACAACAAGTGCTGGCGAGGGTGTGGAGAAAAGGGAACCCTGGTGCACTGTTGGTGGGACTGCAAATCGGTGCAGCCATTATGGAAATCAGTATGGAGGTATCTCAAAACACTGGAAATGGAACTGCCGTATGACCCAGCAATTCCACTCTTGGGTATCTACCCAGAGGAATCCAAGATGCTAATTCGAAAAAATATATGCACTCCTATGTTTATTGCAGCACTATTTACAATAGCCAAGACTTGGAAACAACTGAAATGCCCATCGGTAGATGACTAGATTAAGAAACTGTGGTACATTTATATAATGGAGTATTACTCCGCTATAAAGAAGAATGAAATCGTACCATTTGCAACAATATGGATGGACCTAGAGACTATTATGTTAAGTGAAATAAGTCAGTAGGAGAAAGACAAATACCACATGACCTCACTTACATGTGGAATTTGAAAAACTGAATGAATGAGCAAAAGAAACAGAAACAGTCTCATAGATATAGAGGAAAAACAGGGTTGCTAGTTGAGAGGGGGGTGGGGATGAGGGAGAAGGGGAAGGGATTAGACAGCATAAATAGGTAACTACAGTATTATCACAGGGATATGAAAGACAGTTCGGGGAATATAATAATGTTGTTAACATTTTGTGGGGTGTCAGATGGTCACATGGTTTGTTAGGGAGACCACTTCATGGATGGAGTAGAGGCTTGATCACTGCACTGTATAACTGAAATTGATGTTGTATAATATTGTATGCCAACTGCAATTGAATATATAGATAGTCACGGGATGTGGATTATACGGTGGAAGGGAGTCAAAGGAATTGTAATAGATAGTATGATATGGGAGGGAGGAGTAGGGGGAGAATTGAGGGAGGGGAGTTGTCACTTTGAGGGGTAAAAAGTATAACTATTGCACTTTGTTGTACACCTGAAGCTAAATAAAAATAAATAAGTAAGTAAGTAAATAAATAAATAAATAAATAAATAAATAAAACTCACCCCAGTTTTCTGCGTGGAGTGAATTTCTGGAATACAGAGCAGGGTGGGGGAACCTAAACAGAATCCAGTAGTCTCACTGAGTTGAAGAGATAGACATTGACAAAGTTTGGGGGAGGGGGTCAAGGTGCCTCAAATTTGTAGGACAGAATACCAGAGAGAAGGGAATTGTGCAGAAAAAAGGCTTCTAAAATCTGCATGGAGTCCCCTCGAATCTTTGGCTGAATTCCAATCTGCAGCATAAAATAAATACCCAAGGCAGAGCAAAGAACAACATTTAAGAAAAGAGCAATTACCAGGGAGCTGTAAGCTGAAAAATTCCCAGAGCCCACACAGGGCTAAGAATCATTAGAGCTATTTGTTTGTTTGTTTTTCATAAAGCTGTCCAATTATTTTAACATCTTTTATTGAAAAAGATATCTCCTGTCATTATCTCTGTTTAAGATTTTACTGGGGGTCCTACCACTGCAATAAGTAGAGAAGACACAAAAGCATCCAAATTGGAAAAGAGGAACAATTGTCTTTATTTTTAGGCAATGCAACTGTATACATGGAAAATCTTACAAAATCTATAAAGAAGTTTCTAGAATGATAAATGAGGTGAGCAAGATTGCAGGATACGAGGTTAATATATAAAAATAAATTATATTTCCATATGCTAACAATGAATTACTAGAAATTGAAATGGAAAAATACCATTTACAACAGTATCCCAATATACTAAGAAATACATTTAATGAAATCTGTGCAAGACCTGTACACCGAAAACGACTAAACAAGGTGAAAGACTCAGTATTATAAATATGTCAGTTATCCTCAATTCATCTACAGATTTACCACAACTCTAATAAAAAAATCCCAGGGCCAGCCGAGTGACACATTGGTTAAGAGCTGGCTTGGGACACCAGCGGCCCCGGTTCGGATCCCACATATGATGGCCAGTGACACTGCCCTCTACAGCTAACAACAGCTCCACCTGGAGCTGGGCTATGTGAGCCCCGGCGATGGTGTAGGCTGCAGCCCCTGCTGCAGTGGGCTGCCATAGGCACAGTGAGTGGCCGGCAGCCAGCGTGAGCAGCTGGCAGCCATTGTGAGCTGCCAATAGCCACGGTGAGCGACCATCCAGAGACCAGCGACCAATCTGCCTCATCCAGGAAGAGTGCAATGATGATACCAACATGGGCCAGTGAAGCAATGTCCTCCGCAACTAGACTGAAGAACAAGAGATCAACTTGTCTGTTCCCCTTCCCCAATTCCCCAACGCTGTTCCCTTCCCCCAATTCCCCCAATAAAATCTTTAAAAAACAAAAAATTCCCAAAAGGCTTTTTTTGGTAGAAATTGAAATTTATGCGGAAATGCAAAGAAACTAGAATAGCCAAAATAATATTACAAGGAAGATCAGAGTTAGAAACTTATACTACCTGATTTCAAGAGTTATTATTAAACTATAATAATCAAACCATATAATATTGTCATAAGGATAGTCATATTTATAGATCTGTGAAACAGAATAGAAAGTCCAGAAGTAAATCCACACATATGTGGTAGCAAATTGATTTGACAAAAACGCCAAGGTACTTTAAAATAGAAAGACTAGACTTTTCAATAAATGGTCCTAGAACAATCGGATAGCCACATGGAAAAAAATCTCAACCTCTACCTCACACCATATACAAACATACTTGAAATGGGCAAAGGCCTAAACATGAAAAGTAAAACTTCTAGAAGAACATATAGGAGACAGTCTTTGTGACTTTGAGGTAGGACACAAAAAGCATGAACCACAAAAGAAAAAAAATTCATGAATTGGGCTTAATTAAAACTGAAAAAAAATTTTTTTTTAAAGATTTTATTGGGGGAATTGGGGAAGGGGAACAGACAAGTTGCTGTCCTTTCATTCTTTAGTCTAGTTGCGGAGAACATTGCTTCACTGGCCCATGTTGGTATCATCATTGCACTCTTCCCAGATGAGGCAGATCAGTTGCCAGCCTCTGGACGGTCACTCACTGTGGCTATTGGCAGCTCATGCTGGCTGCCGGCCACTCACTGTAGTCTATGGAAGCCCACTGCAGCAGGGGCTGCAGCCTACACCGTCGCCGGGGCTCGCAGCCCAGCTCCAGGTGGAGCTGTTGTTAGCTGTAGAGGGCAGTGTCACTGGCCCTCATATGTGGGATCTGAACTGGGGCCGCTGGCGTCCCAAGCCAGCTCTTAACCAATGCTCCACTTGGCCGGCCCAAAATTGAAAATTTCAAATCATGAAAAGATACCATGAAGAAAATGAAAAGGCAAGCCATAGCTTGGGAAAAAAAATATTCACCATACATATATCCGACAAAGGATTTGCATCCAGAATATATGAAGAATTATCACAACTCATCAGAAGACAAGCAACCCAATAAAACATGTATAAAAAAGTTGAGTAAATGTTTCACCAAGGAAAGTAAGCAGTGGCCAATAAACACATAAAAAGATGCTTCGCTTCATTAGTCATCAGAGAAACGCAAATGAAAAACACAAGTTGAGTTACCACTACAGATGTACTCAAATGGTTAGAATTAAAAGTTTGACAATACCAAGCATTGATGAGGCTGGAAGGAACTGGGGCTCTCATGATCTGCACATAAATGTTAGGGACCGCTTTAGTCATAACAGCCCCAAACTGGAAACAATGCATGTTGGCAGTAAGAGAGCAGATAAACAAAGGGTGGTATATCCACACAGGGATACTATTCATCAATAAGACGAAACAAAATACTTGTACACATAGCAGCATGAATGAACTGCATATTAGTATGCTGACTGTATATTAGTATGCTGAGAGTTGTGGGTTGAATTGTTCCTCCAAAAAGATATGTTAAAGTCCTATCTGTTGGTGCTTGTGAGTGTGACCTTATTTGGAAATAGGGTCTTAGGCCGGCCGAGTGGCTCAGTTGGTTAAGAGCTCACTCAAGAGTACGAGCTGAGCTCTGAGCAACAGCAGTTTGATGCCCGGCCCGAGCTGAGCTGCTGCTGAGCTGCCAACAGGTGGCAGGATGGCTCAGCTAAAAAAGGAAATAGGGTCTTTGCAGATGTGATCAAGTTAAAATAAGGTCATACTGGATTGCAGTGGCCCCCGATCCAATATGGCTGGTGTCCTGATAAGAGAAGAGACACAGAAAGCCACAGAGACACAAGGAAGAGTGCCAAATGAAGATGGAGGCAGTGATGAGAGTGGGGCTGCCACAAATCAAAAAACTTCAAGGACTGCCAGCAATCACCAGAAGAATGGGACTGCTTCTCCCTCAGAGCCTCCACAAGGAACCAACCCTGCCAATACCTTAATTTCAGGCTTCTGTCCTCCTAAACCGTGAAAGAATAAATTTCTGTTGTTTTAAGCCACCCAGTTATAGTACTGTTATGGCAGCCCTTGGCAACTAATACAGTGAGCAAAAGAAGCCAGCTACAAAAGAATATCTACCATACTATTCCTATATTTATGAAATCCTAGAAAAGACAAACTAATCCATAGTGACAGAAGGCAGAGCAGTGGTTGTCTGGGGCTGGGATGGGGGGTTATTGGGAGAAGCCATAAAGGAAACTTTTGGGGTGATGGAAATGTTCTCTATCTTGATTGTGGTGGTGGTTACACGAGTGTCTACATATTTTTAGAAACTCAACAAACAGTACCCTTAAAATGGGTGACAGATTTACAAATGAACCAGATTGAACTTCGGGAAACAAAAAAATTATGTATAATTATCCAATTGCAAAACTCAGTGGAGTCTAAAGTATTGGTATGAATGCTTACTTATTTTATGATAGATGATAGATAGATAGATAGATAGATAGATAGATAGATAGATAGATAGATAGATGTGTGTATATCACTAAGTATACACACATACATTTCCTAGTTGGGTCTACTGACAGGATCTAGAAGCAGTGACACGCAGTAGCAATAAGCATACTTGTGTGCCTAGATCTTGGTTTCTAAATACCATTGTCCAATAAAAAGAACCAGGCTCCTTGAAGAAATGCTTAATTCTCTGTTTGGGGCAGGAAAAATCTAAGAGGAACCTAAAAGAAATTGTGGTGCCAAGAAGTAAGAAAGTACTTTTTAAAAAGTCAAAAGGCAGAGAAGCCAAACTGAAAGAACTTCCAAGAGCCGAAGTTGCAACAATTCAAGCAAAAAAACCAAATCCCCTTGAAGCCATAGTGATAAAAATAAATAATTTAATAATAAATAAATGGTGGAAAAGAGAGAACTCTTTAATATAGAAGAATTCTAATTAATAAATGAGGGATGACTAAGGAGAAAAAAAATACTATTAAAACATCACAATAATAATTGCTGCTAGCAAGATCCACTGATGGAAGCTAAACTTCATGAGCAAAACTATAAGGAGACACAGGATATTTGCATGGCCTCAACATATCTCCCCCAAAATACTTATTAATTACTGTGCTGTTTTTAATGCATGTCCAAAAATTCTTTGATACTCCTCTCTCCAGGAAGTTAACTTTATTCCAAATCCTCTCAGTGAGTGTGGGCTGGGTTTATGTCTCGTACAAAAAATAGCTAGGGAAAGGGAAAAACAGTAGCACTTATAGTGGAGAAACCTGGCAGATACCACCTTAACCAAAGTAATCAAAATTAACATGATTAGAAATAAGGCATGAATATCATATACTCTCTGACATGATGCTATGAGATGGGCATATTACCTCTGGGATACTCTGCCTCCCAGTCCATAAGCCCAGTCTAATCACAAAGAAACATCAAACAAATCCAAATTGAGGGATATTTGACAAAATACCTGGCCAGTACTCCTCAAAAGTATCAAGACCATGGAAGACAAGGAAAGACTGAACAACAGTCACTGAGTGGGGGTCTAACGAAACGTGATAGTTAAATGCCATGTGTTATCACTGACTGAACCCCGAAACAGAAAAAGGACGTTCGTGGAAAAACTGAGAAGATACACATAATTTGTCTATGGTTTCGTGAGCACTCTTGTACTAACGTTGATGCCTTCGTTTTGGTAAGGGTACCATGGCTACGTAAGATGTTAACATTACCAGAAGCTGGAAGAAGGGTAGGGGGTACTCGGTACTATCTTTGTAACTCTTCATAAGTCTAAAAATTATTTCAGAATAGAAGTTTGTATAAATTAGGTGTAGCTCTTTAAATACACATAGAAATGAGGCATCAGCATGAGATGATGCACCCGATAGTCCGTATCCCTAATGACCATATATTCCTAGCATTCTCTGTCAGCTTCCGATGTAACAGGAGAGTGAAGAGCTGGAGGGATATGAAGCAGTCTATAGGTA
Source organism: Aselliscus stoliczkanus (assembly GCA_033961575.1). Taxonomy (NCBI): domain Eukaryota; kingdom Metazoa; phylum Chordata; class Mammalia; order Chiroptera; family Hipposideridae; genus Aselliscus; species Aselliscus stoliczkanus. The sequence continues at coordinate 137,033,187 of CM066729.1, forward strand.
TAACATAATGATATTAAGAAAGCGAATACTACTTCGCCCTAAGCTAGAGTACCCTGTGGCATTTATATGGCATACATATCTCAAATTGTCCTTTAATATTTCACTTTTCAAACTTTCCTATTTTTATATTGTTTTCCCAAATAGATTTTAAATGCTTGGTGCCTGGAGATTATTTTTCATTTCAGTGCCTTCTTTTATGTAGTTATGCAATTATTTTTAAATGTAGTGCTAGGTCTACACCTTTAATACCACAAAGGGATACATAATCTGGCCTGTGTCATGTACTAAGTCTCATTTTGACTTGCATTGTTCTATGGACTGAACTGTTCCCCCAGCCCTCCAAATCCATATGTTGACGCCCTAACCCTTAACGTGACTGTATATGGAGATAGGACAAGTAGAGGGTAATTAAGGTTAAATGAGGTCATAAGGATGGGGCCCTAATCTGATAGGATTGATGACCTTATAAGAAGAGGAAGAGAGAGGTGGGAGGATGGAGGGGGGCCTGTCCCAGACTACCAGGAAGCTGATGCAAGAGGTGGCCTGCTGCTAAGACTGTAACCTTTCTGTGCATCTGCTTTGCTGTGCCCCCACCTGGGCTTCCAGCATTAGCCGTTCAGTCCATAAGCTGGACCACCTTTGAGCATTCCCAGAGGCCCTCTTATCTGCCATTTCCTCATGGGTAAAACGAGCTAGCAGAAGACACTACCCTTGGAGCGCCAGCAAAGGAAGGTATGGCTCAGTCGCCTGGTGTTCTCAGAGGGGCGGGTGTGCACACACATGACCACACACAGGAGCACAGCGCTATCTTTCTTTCTGTACATTTACTTGGGCAGCTGGAGCAGCAGGCAACTCAATCCATGTGGCTGAAAGGACAGGTTATAGCATCAACAGGAGGGACATCATGTTTGGGAGTCACCACCATCACTGTCAAGCGGGCGATTTAACACCAGCCTCTGGTCTCCTGCTGCCACTGCTGGACGCTTAGCCCCAAGGAAGACCTCCTGAGCGTTATCTTCCGGGGGCATTCCCGGAGCCTGTTTTTCCCATCTCCACCAACAAGGACGCCAGTCAGTGGAATGGTGAATGGCCTTTCTCCAGGGAAAGGTGCAATGTGAGAGTGGTGGGAACTCTCTGGTCCAGGGGCGGTTCCCTGGGAAGCTGGCAGCAGGTTGGGGTGGGGGTGGGGTTGTGAGCCTTGGCTGCTATGATGCCTTACAGCTTCCCAGCTTACAGTCTTCTCTTCCATCATTTCATCCAACTTTCCTGAGGGGGTTGGGATTTTTAAAAATACAAATCTTTTTTTTTTTTTTCCTCTGACCTCTTGTTTTTTAGGGATTTTTTTGCTGGTGGTGAAATGCACATGACATAACATTTGCTATTAGCAACATTCAGTACATTCACAATGCTGTGCAATCATCGCCTCTGTCCGGTTCTGATCTCTTTTAAGCGTTATAAGCTCATTATTTAAGCGATGTGGAAAAAGCATGAAGAAAAAAGAAAAAAATTATCCCCAAAAACTATCCACTCCTTGGGGATAACCACGATTACTACTCGGTAATAGCTCCCGAACAGGGCACTGGGGCATCAGGGCCCAAGGACAGACCCAAGAAGACCCTGGAGGGATATTTTAAGTTTGGGGGGAAACACAGTGACTCTGCAAACTATTAACTTTCTAAGTCCACAGTTTCAACATTAAATCATGTGACATTCTTTTCCACAATGTCCTGTCTTAGAGAAGCTCGTATTTTTGGTGGTTGCTGCAATAAAAAGAAAATACCACGTGAAAATCATTGTGGTACAAGAAATGAGGTGATGAGGTCCGACCTGATGCCAAGATCTGAGAAATCACATAAGCCCCAACAATATAGCCATGAACAAACAACTGTGGTTATTTAAGAATGAAATATAGGGCCGGCAGAGTGGCATGCTGGTTAAGAGTTGGCTTGGGACGCCAGCTCTGAGAAACAGGGCCCCGGTTTGAATCCCACATATGAGGGCCAGTGACACTGCCCTCTACAGCTAAGATGGTAAACAACAGCTGTACCTGGAGCTGGGTTGCTATGAGTCTCTGGCAATGGTGTAGGCTGCAGTGGGGCTGGCCAGCAGCTGACGTGAGCTTTCGTGAGCTGCTGTAAGCGGCTGTCCAATGGCCAGTGAGCAACTGCCTCACCCAGGAAGAGGGCAATGATAATACCAAGAAGGGCCAGTGAAGAGGCATCCTCTACAGCTAGACTGAAGAACAAAAGGACAGCAACTTGTCTGTTCCCCTCCTCCAATTCCCCAAAAAAAATCTTAAAAGAAAAGAATGAAATATAAATGGTTTTTTTCTTTCAATTTTGTGCATTTTTTTAGATGGCTACCAAATATGCTTTGCGTTATTTAGACCTAACTACTTAATCAAAGGACCTCTTTGGCATTTCTTTTGGCCTAGGAGTGCCCTAACAATTACTGACACTAAGGGTGCTGTGAACAGAGAAAGGTTGGGAACCTGTGTTCCAGGGCCCTTGCTTCCAGCTTTTAGGTATATACAAACAAATGTGAATATCTTTTTTATAACTGAGGTCATATGTATGTGCAGTTTTACAGTGGGTATTGTGATTCATCCTTTTAGAGCTGAAGAAGCTTGGCCCCAAAGGGAAGTCACCCCACAGCTAACCAGACCCCTCTTGCCACACTCTGCCCCCTCCCTCACAGAGAGTCCCCAAGCTGGTGACAAGTACCAGCCCCACCAACCAACATTTGTGGGCCCTAAGGATTACTCTGCCCTACTCTAGGCTGCAGCATGGTGTGATCCCCAATTCACTGATAAATCTTACCTCATTACCACTTTGCTGATTCCTAAAAATTCACCTACCCTTCAACATAAGACATAAATAGCAGATGACTCTTGGAAAGGAAACCCACTGAGCTATTATCAACCTTTGGTACCTCCGTGTGAATGAGCTTATCAGAGCCTTTCCTGACAGAAGTTTTGATATGGAAAGAAAAAAAAAAGAAGTCTGAGAGAAGTGGTTGTAAGGTGGGTATCTCAGATGGGGTGCGCTGGAAACACACTGGTTCAGAGAGCTGTGTGGGGAAAACATGTAAAGGAGTGCTTACAGGAAGTAGAGAGTAGCCCCGCCCCCCCTTATCTGCAGGAGATCTGTTCCAAGACCCCCAGTGGATGCCTGAAACCCAGGACAGTCTCAAACCCTATGTATACTATGTTTTCTCCTACATACACATACTTGTGATTAAAGTCTAATTCATATAATAGATTAGGCACAGTAAGAGATTAACAACAATAACTAAAAGTAAAATAGAATAATTATAACAATATACTGTAATACAAGTTATGTGGAGGTAGCCTCTCTCTCTCTCTCTCTCTCTCTCTCTCTCTCTCTCTCTCTCTCTCTCTCTCTCTTTCTCTCTCCCGCCTAACTGATCTGATAACCAAGACAGCTAATAAGTGACTAACGGGCAAATAGAGTGCACAGTGAGGATGCGATGGACAAAGGGATGATTCACATTCCGGGTGGGATGAAGAGGGATTGCGAGAGATTTCATCACACTACCCAGAACAGTGCACAATTTAAAACCTTTAAATTGTTTATTTTTGGAATTTTCTATTTAATATTTTCAGTCCATGGTTGATCATGGGTAACTGAAACCATGGAAAGTGAAATGGTGGATAAGGGGGGCAACTACTGTACAGGAAACTGAGGCAGGCAGAAGTGGGCAAGGAAGAGCTGGCCTGCAAAGTGGCTGTAATTTAGTCCTCAGCCACACTATAGGACACTGTGGGGCTGAGATGGCCCCTCAGAGTTGTCTCAAATTGAGGCAAGGGGGCCAGGTCTTTGTATCCCAGCATTAGCCAGTCACCATCTGTGGGTCACCCATGGAAGGACATGTAACCTGGAGTGAGCCAGCTCCCTGCAGACCAGGCAGGTCACAATGAGGGATACAGCTGGGAGCCATCAGCAAGTAAGAGTCCTAACAGATGGACACTGGGGGAAAAGTTAGTAATAACTGTGCTGAGTGCCCTGCAGGAGAAATCTAAAGAGCTTAAGTGTGTATAATAAGTGGGGAAGTGGGAAGAGCAAATACTCTAACCTAATCTGGAAAGGTACTGGGGGTGGGGGTTGCACAGTCAAGGAAGACTCCCCTGGAAGAGTGACATTCAGACTGAGGCTTTTAGCTTGAGGAGGGGTTGCTGGAGGGAAACAATAATGGACAGCATGTGCAAATGTCCTGAGGTAGATGGAGCAGCCTTTAGCTGAGCTTGGGGCATGAGGGACCATCACAAATTGAGGCTGGCATGCAGCCTAGGTCAAACAGGACATGGGTACAGGGAGAGTTGGGGACCTTATCCTCAGTGGAACCCACTGACCAGGGAGGTTAGTAACATGATTGGGATCTCTCACTTCCTACCTGGGATCCTTTCCCTCCCCTCAGGCTGCCCTTTGATGATAAGCAGAACCAGTTTCAGCTAGATGTACATGTGATTTGCCCTAAGTTCCAACTGGGCCTCTCCAGAGATGTCCTGGCTCCAGACAACCCCAGGGTCTCCATGGCAGCCAGCAGCCTCTCTCCTGGAACCACTGGAGGCCCTGGGTGTCCACACATGTCCTGGGGCCCTCATAGAAGACAACAGGGCCTGGAAAGAAATGGTTGTCCTTGTCCTCCCCCCAATGCCCCTTCCTGCCCAGAGCAGGTAAAGCTGCCCCCTCTAAAAAGATCCTTGTGGGAAAGGAGGTGGGGGAGTGAATAATCCCTTTGTTGAGCTTCCCCCAGAGGAAAGGGCGGAACGAATTAGCAGAGCTCAAAGGTCCCATCTGGGAAACTACTCAAGGTTTCCAGGATCTGACCCAATGGCAATTCTGAGGGCACCTGAGCATTCAGGGAAACACTGGCTGCAAGTCCTCCTTCTACTGTTGTCTGTCTGCTTCCGTGGGAACTTCTCCCGGAAGCCTGGTCAGGGTACGGTTTGGGGGGCCTCAAGGATATCTACTCACCTCCCCACTGACCCTACCCATGTCCACAGAGGTAGCTGGTCACCCCTTGCAAAACAATAGCATCCACCACAATCTGATTGGTGTTTTTTAAAACACTCCAAACAGTTCAATTAAATCTACCAATTGCTTTGACTGCCTTTTTTGTGACTCATTAGGATGATGCCATTTAATCATTCCTTTAACCAAGGCAACCATTTAAATCAACTAATGCATGGTACAACCCTGGAACATAGCGCTGAGTTTCCTTAATCAATGCAAAACAAAAAATTAAATGCTAATTTGCACAAAGAAAGATCAGCCAAGATAGGGTGGCCCAGTGAATGACAGTTCTTTATTTAGCAATTCTTATGTGTCAGGCATTATTCTCTGTGCATAACAGACATTCACCCATTTGATCCTCACAACAATTCTGTGAGACAGAAACATTATCGTCCCCATGGTACAGATGAAGAAACTGAGGCACAGAGCAGTTAAGTAACATTCTGGGGCCACAGTTGATAAGTGACAGGCCTGGGGTTGAAATGAGAGCGTGATTCCTGGTTTTTAACCCACCATCTGTTCCATCCCTCTTCCTAATCACACAGGCTTAGTGTTTTGAATGCAGAGCACAGAACGAACTTTGAGAGGAAAAATAATTGTTAATATCTCAGAAAAGTGCATCCCACCTCATTCGGTAGGACTGTGAGGATCACACACTAGCAGGGGAATGCAATGCCGTGAGGAAATGGTGTGAAGGTCGGAGGGAGGACCAAAGCCCCCCAGCAGAGTTTGAGCAGGGCTGGAAGGAGGGAATGTCCTTGGAAAGACATCTTATGAAAAGAAGCAGGTGAACAGGGTCCAGATTCAAGAAGACAGAATGAGAGCTGGGTGGGGGATTCAAAGTTGCTCACTGTGACTATGCCTAGGACATCTGGATATGGGCTATTGGTAAAAGGCTTCCAGATGTTCTGTAAGGAAAAATGGGCTGGACAGAGGCAGGCACTGCAAAGCTGGACTAGGTGCACAGCCCCCCTTATACATACACACTCAAGAGGCTCCAGCCTCTGGGGCTGCCTGGAGCCATGAGTTGTCCTTCCTCAGCCCCTAACTTCCAAACAGCACCCCAAAAGGAGAAACAAAATAAGTTCACACACTCTGTCTGTGTATAGCAGCAGCTTTAGAGGGTGGGAGGAATGGAGTAAAAGGACAAAAAAGTAGGATTGAGGATACTTGGCCTCTACTATCTAGGACCCCACCCTTGCACTCATGTTCCAAAATGTTTCACAGATCATGCTCCCATTATATCCTTGAAATTTCCCTGTGACCTCTTGTGAGTCTCCCCGAGACAACATGATGTCCCGGCACCCCACATGGATTCGGAGAAGTGACAGAAGGTGTGGACGAGAGCGGGACCACAAAGCCATTAGCCATCTGTCTCCAAGGAGGACTTTCTCTCCTGATATAGCTTTTGCTGGAAGAGAAGGCTTGGCTCAGTTTCCTAGCCCACTCTGTCCCTTTGCCCACGAGGATGTTGCTGGGGAAATTCCAGGGGCCGTGGAGCCCTGAGTTCCAGTCCCAGCTCTGCCACCAGCTCGGTGCCCCTTCCCCTCCCTGAGTCTCCATGTGAAAAATGAGACAGCCAGGATGGAGCTCTGAGGCCCATCCAGGGCTGAAATTCTAAATCACCACCTGCTGCAGCCAGATGTCATCACGGCAAGCAGACAGGGAGCCTGCTTTGATCTTTCCAGGGGGGTAAAATGGGCTCACAGAGCAAGGCCAAGGGTGAGGCTGGTTGGAGCTGGAGGACAGACTGGTGATGAGACCTATCAAATGGGAGCTTTCCAAATGCTCGACATCCCAGACGTTCAGACCAGCTTCTGGGCATGGGTCTATGACAGGATGGAGCGGGGATAAGAGCTCAGAAGCCCCAGGACATGCTTCAGCCAGAGGCTCAGAGGTGGATCAGCTGTGCCTCTGTGTCCGGACAAGCCTCTGGGCTGGGCAGGGTGCAAGAGCAGGCCAAGAGCAAGGGTGGGACTGTGCTGTGGATGTCCTTGGCACCTAGAAGAGCTGGGTGTCCAGAGAGGTCACACATACAGACACACACCTCTCTCTCTCTCTCTGTGTGTGTGTGTGTGTGTGTGTGTGTGTGTGTGTGTGTGTGTGTGTGGCGTCTTCAGGTTTCACAGTCAACAGAAGCCTTCCCAGGAACGAAGGCAGAGCCAGGGCTGAGATGGCGTCCAACCCAAGGCAAAGATTCAGCTGGGACAGCAGGGACTCTAGGGCTGGCCGTTACATTATTAAAATACTTGAATCCCAAGGTAAATAGCTGCAGTCCCAAGCTCCTAAAGTGGCCCCCCACTCCCACCCATCCTAATGCTCCAGTCCCAGGACCCCAAGACTGGCCCACAGGCCTGCAACCAAAGGATGAGTCCCAGGCTCAGCAGGGTTGGGTGCCTGAATCTGTCCAGTACATACCCCACATCCCCGCTGACGGAGGGACCCCATGTGTCACTGGCAGTTACGTATGTGGATTAGCTTCCCCACTCCCAGCCCTGCTCCCCTCCATCTCAGCTGTCCCTTTCTTTGCCTTCATCACACCCCTCTTCACTGCAGAAGGAATTCTGGGTCCAGAACAGAATCCGAGCGACTCAGATCGATGCACTTTTTCCCACCTTGAGTCTTGGGATGTCAGTGCCAAGGCCAGACGCTCGGGCCCTGTGCCCCCATCCACGCCCCCTCACCCAACAGCGCAGGAACTCGGTCCCCCTTCCAACCAGCATTCTGATGAGTATTCCACACCAGCCCAACCCCCAAAAGCAGCAAGGCGGTCCCTCCCTGCAGCTCGCTGACAACCAGGAAAAGGTTTTAATCTCAGAAACAGTCAAGGTGGGGAAGGGGAATGAGGGGTGGCCGGGAGGGCCATATGGAACCTGTTTGAGGAGCTGGGTCAGAGCCCAGCTACACCTCCATGCACTAGGGCACCAAGCCAGCCCTTCCTTGGCTCTGCCGGCTCAGCTCTGGCCAGAGCGGGGAAGGAGTGTGGGAGAACAGACAGGCAGTCTGCACGGGGGCAAGGTGTGCAGCGTGTGTTCCTGGGATGGCTGTCCTTTAGGTGAGGACACCCTGGCTGGCTGCCCAGTGGCTGGATGAGGGCGGGCTGACCTGACAGCTAAGTGATTAGCTAGATTCGCAGAGGTCAACACAGTGGCATTTCGGGCCTCCCTGAGGCAGTCACAGGGACTTGCCTGGGAACACGACTCCTGCTCAGCCCCGTCATTTCCTCGGCCTGGCTCCCGGTGGAGATGGTTCCGGAAACTCCCAGACGGTACCATTTCATCTCCACTTTGGCTCCCCTGCCTGTGCACATAGCCAATCCCCTCTGTCTCTCTCTGCCTACCCATCACAAACCCCGTCCCACACCCAGACGTCGGGCCTATGGGATGTCAACTGGTCGGGCTGACGTTATGACGGTTTGACTACACCGCTTGGGTTTGGCCTCACCCCACTGAACTTGGGACGAATACGGATTTTAGATTGACTTTGCTGGGTTTTGGACCCACCCCACCAAATTTCCAGCTCACCACCTCAGTACATGTGAAGCCTGCCTGAACTTCTGTCTAGACTCCCAGGACTTTGAGAATCACTGACCAAGTTTCTGATTGATTTTGCAGAAATTTCGACGAAACTTGACTGAACATAGCATGGCCTGAGTTTCCCAAATTTTCAACCCACCCGACTGGATTTCTGAATGGTTTGACTGAATGACTTTACTGAGTATTATTTTAAAAACTAAACTTCTGGAGTGTTTGAGCTCTCCGGAATTTTTTTTTTTTTTTTACTAAATAACAGGAAATCATGTGGGGAGCCTTGACTGCCTGGCCCCAGCACAGGGCTGAGCCATCAGCAGCCCGCCCCCACCTCACACTAAAGTCCCACCCACAGCCACACCGTGTCACCTAAAGAGGGGATGAGGCAAGAGATGGCCAATGGTTCTTTATCTCCCTTCTGAAATCTTCTAACATTCTAGTATCTGTTTCTTCATTGACACTTCCATCAACCATTCTCTGTCTTCCTTCTCCCTGTTTCCGGCCTTGCCCCAGCTCTTGGAACGGGTGTCAGTAGTTATAGGAAACAACACTCCTGAGTCAGCTTGATTGGAGCCCCCGTTTCCTGCTGGGAAGTCATATAAAACAGACGAGGGCTCTGGGTCAGCCTGCCTGGGCTCAAGGCTCAGCTCTGCCAGTTCTAGCTGTGTGATCTGGGGACATGTGAATGAACTTTTCTGAACTTTGGTTTATTCATTTTCCAAAATGAGCATGAGGCTCCTGCTTATCTCTTGGGTTTGTTTTGAGGTTTTAACCAAGAACACTAATGATGGCTAAGTCTTGTGCATTTACTCGGAGCCAGGCTCTGTTCCAGGGCTGCATGCGGCCTTAGCATTCTTGCTGACTCCTTGCCAAAGATCACACATCTAGCAAGTGGCAGAGCCACGTAGTCCAGCTAGCTGAGGCTGTGCCCTCCGGCACTCTGCAATCCTGCCTCCCGGGCCTGCGTGGCCCTGACAGAATCCAGTGAGAGTGGCTAGCATTATCTTCCTCATCTCCCTCATTAGAACACTATAATCTGTGGCCTGTTTTTCATTGGGAGTATTGGGATGCTCTTTGGGTGAGCCATTTGTAATTTATAATTAGATGGTGTGGCTTTATATTCTTTGGGGAACACTGAAGAGCAAGGGTTCTCCCAGCTACCCCAACCCCATACCAAGTGAGCTCTGGATATTTTCAAACCCTCCTGGCCATGTCTGAACTATGGGGCTCATCCCAGTTGTTTGGGACCTTTATAAATCTACTCACATCTGGCCTGACTCTACCAGGTGAACCTCCTCAGTTTCTTTACTGGCACTTCAATAAGAGCCAGACTTCAAAGTGCTCCCCAGCCCGTGGTGTGCACTGATGAGCCGTGGACACTGACAGTGGGGACACTAGGCCCTGTCCCTGACCTTGAGCCATTACTTTCTGTGCCAAAACTGGTCTTCTTGTCTTCCCCAGGGTGGGAGAGAAGGTGGGCATTTGGGAGGATGTGTGAACAAGGACTTCATTCCTATCTCTAAGAGAAGCTCGTTAATAGGGAGAGTTGGTGACAGGTGCTGTAGGCGGCTGTCTTATGTCCCTGTGTGCCGTTTTCAGTCCCATCCAGACAGATGCCTCAGCTCCCCTTCATGCCTACTCTTCCTTGCCCCTTGCACCTGCTGTTCTCTGCCCCGAATGTCTTCTTCTCTTTTATGTTCTTATTCAGCTTTTATTGAAAGTCTTCTACATGTTAGACATGATGTAGGAGCTAGAGGGGCAAAGACATAATCCCAGCCTTCGGCAGCTCACAGTGGCAGAAACATGCAAAGTGTCAAGGGGTCACAGGCCAGGGGCACCTAGGCCAACCAGGACAGGATGGGAGAAAGAATCTGGAATCCTGAGGAAGGTAGCATCTAACCAGATTCTGTCTTGCCCACCTGGAGAACTCTTACTCATCCTTCAATACCCAGCTCAAGTAGCACCTCTTCCTGGAAGCACTCCCAGGTCCCCACAAGCAGAGTCAATGTCTCTCTCTTCAGAACTCCCTTGGCTTTGCATGAAGAAGAGAGAGCACTGACTACCACATGTTTAAACCAATTCTCTCCAATCCACCCTGAACTGCAAACTCCCTGAGGACAGAACTGGACACAATAATGCGCTGCTAGGGCCCTGTGGAAGTTTAATAAATATTTGTTCAAAGTAAGTCTGTGTATCTAAAAGTAGCATATCCACAGTGTATGTATGTGTGTATGTGGCTGCACCCATGTAAGCAGGGGCGAGGTCATCATGGGGTTGGGGATAGTTCTTGGGACTCATTCTTTAACATATTTGCTTTATTAAGGTCTCTCAGCTCCTCCACATAACTCCATTCTCATCGTCTTCTCCATGTGGACAAGTGCGATAGTGGGCTCCCTGGTGTTTGGAAGCTGAAAGATTGATTCTGGGGGAGGGCGGAGGGGTGGGGCTGGGAGACACAGATGCATCAACCACCATCAGTGTCTCCCTCACAGCCAGCTCAGCCTGGTAGCCTGGGCTTGGGGAGCACACCAAGAGACAACCAGTCCATCTTAGTGAAGGGACTCTTGTCTTCACTCCCTATATTTCGGCTCCCAGAAAAATCCCTGCACCCTTGACAAAGCTGTCTGCTGCTCCAACCTATAACTGGAGCTTGGTGGAAGGGTACCCAGGAGTCCTAGTGTGCTGACCACAGAACATTCTGGACAGAGACCTAGGGTTAGATCACAGGTTAATTCCTGTCTAGAAACTCATATCTGGGTTTGACTCCTGGGGGAAGTCAGTTGCATTGGTTGTCCAATCCAAGCTGGGCCCCAATATGAGATGCTAAGGAGGCAAGGAGAAGGTCCCCCAGGTGCAGAGACGACTACCTGCTACCCAAAGGGCCCATTGCGTGGGTATGAGGATAACAGTTCTTGCTTCTACATGGACCTTTCCGAGGAACCTTCCACACATTGTCCATTTGATTAATATTTGTTAAGCCTTACTGTGGCCTTGGCATTGTACCTTGCTAATAATAACATGAACAGGCACTGTGCTGTCCTTCACATGCATCACTGTCTGATCCTCACAATGACCCCTATGTAAAGATGAAGGCAATGAGACTCAGTTTATCTATTTCTTGAGAACACCCAGTACTAAGTGGTAGAACCAGGACTTGAATCCATCTCTCTCTGGTGACTCAGATCCCCACAGTCTTCCATTCCCCATCTCTAGCCTTTACACCTTCTCCCAATAACTCTGAAAAAGTTGGAACAGGTATTAATGTCCCCTCTTAAAGATGAGGAAAACTGACCCTTGTTGATTTAGGGGTCTTTCCAGAGATCTCACAGAGGCCAGGCGAGAGTGTCAACCTGGCTCCAACTTCCAGACTGCCCGAAAGAGAAACCTTACCCCAGTGCTGCCCGCAGATCCAAGCTCACCTCTGTGTCAACTCTGTCTGGCTTTGCCCCGCACTGCTGGTCTCCCTCGAGACCCTGCCATGCAGGACCCACAACAGACAGAGACAGGCTCTGAAGTATGAGAGCATCACCCACCATGACTGGTTTGTGAGGCATCAGCGCTGGTAGCCAGGTGGGCATCAGAGCAGGCCCGAGGCAACCACTGGCCCCACGGGGCTCTTCTCCCCACCACCACCCCGCCCCCGCCTTCCCCAGTAAGGGCAGGAATGACCCAGCATTTGAGCTCCATGACAAGGTCAATAGTTGCCCAAATGTCAGATCAGATCTATTTTTGGTTTTCAGACTGGTCAATACCAACTGCGCCTGTTTCTCATCCAACTCTTCCTACTAGCTTGATGTCAGCCCTTCTCTAAAATGCTCGTTCTCTCACTCAGAGCTAAGGGCTCTCCCAGTGTTATGAGACCTACTCAGAGGGTAAACTGCTACCCAGGGCAAGAGGTGAAGTTCTCCAGACCCTTGAATTCCACCCCCAAATTATAAGAAGGTCCAGTGAGTCCCAGGGAACCCCCAAGATCATGGGGGTTCCCATTCTCCAGTATAGTCCCACAGGGGTCACCTTCTCTTAGGGCTTGGACGTTCAGAAACTCTAATTATTCAGAAATTTGATGAGCGTCAAAGAAAAACAGTTGAAATAAGAAAATGTGACGGCTGGCCAAGTGGCTCAGTTGGTTAAAAGCTTGCTCAAGAATGCGAGCTGAGCTCTGAGCAACAGCAGTTCAATGTCCAGCCCGAGCTGAGTTGCTGCTGAGCTGCCAACAGGTGGCAGGATGGCTCAGCTAAAAAAAAAAAAAAAAAATGTGAGCTCAAGCCCCAGCTCTGGCCACTCATTGAGGAGCCTTGGGCAAGTCACTCAGTGGCTCTGGGAATCAGTTTGTCTTTTTTTTTTTTTTAAAGATTTTATTGGGGAATGGGGAGAGGGGAACAGCATTGGGAATCGGGGAAGGGGAACAGACAAGTTGTTGTTCTTCTGTTCTTCAGTCTAGTTGTGGAGGACATCACTTCACTCGCCCATGTTGGTATCATCATTGCGCTCTTCTCGGGTGAGGCAGATCGGTCGCCGGCCTCTGGACAGCTGCTCACAGTGGCTCTTGGCAGCTTACACTGGCTACCAGCCTCTCACGCTGGCTGCCAGTCACTCACTGTAGCCTATGGCAGCCCACTGCAGCAGGGGCTGCAGCTATGCTGTCCTGGGGACTCACAGCAGCCCAGTTCCAGGTGGAGCTATTGTTCATCATCTTAGCTGTAGAGGGCAGTGTCACTGGCCCTCACACATGGGATCCAAACCGGGGTCACTGGCGTCCCAAGCCAGCTCTTAATCAACGTGCCACTGGGCTGGCCCAGTTTGTCTGTTGTTTTAATGAGAAGGCTGAACTTTGTCTCTGCCTATGATTCTGGCATTGGAAATGGTCACAGTCTTTAACATGACCAATCCAGAAAAATTATTCTGATGAGGAAGTGTTTGTTTTCCAAGCTCTATTCTATCATTCGACCCACTCTCACATTATCTCTGACAGCACATGGAATTAATTAGCCAAGTGCTATTTACAGTTACAATAAGATGAGGAAGAGAAGAGAGCTGATATTTATGGAGTACTTACTATGTGCCAGGCCCCCTTCTCAGTGTTCTCTCTATGTACTAACTCGTGTACTCGTCCAAAAAGCCTATTCGACAGGTGTTACGCTGCCCCCGCCCCCTGCCCTCCATTGGACAGATGAGCGACGTGAGGCTCTGAGAAGTACCAGAATGTGCCAAGTTCCTGTGGCTAAAATGCAGCAGAGCCAGGCTTTGAAACTGCGTGGCTGTCTCCAGAGCACACACATTTAATGACCATGCCACAGTCACAGCAAGAGGAATGAGACCCGGGACAGAAGGGAAGATGGGGCTTGTGCATAAATTATCCTAATACAAGTTGGAAAAGTGTTAAGTGACCAAGAGAGAAACAGATAGCATCCCCAGGGATTTGAGATGAGGGGAAGATTGCTTCCAGCTGGAATGAGGAGAGTTTTATGGAGGTGACATTTCAGCTGAGCTTTGAAGAACATGTAGGATTTGGAACTGTGAAGATTTGGGGAGAGGGCGCAGCTGGCTTGCTGGGGATGATAGGCAACAGAGGAAAGAGGCAGATCAGAGGAGGAAACATCGGCCAAGTTGCAGAGAGTTGTAATTCCCCTTTATACTGAATGAAGACGATGGAGAAGCAAAGGTGCTGGGGATGGGAGAGACAGAGTCAGGACTCAGCTTCAGGAATCTGCAGTCAGGTGCGGTCAACAGAAGGAGGAAAGGGGAGATCCTGGAAGCAGGAACAGAATCTAGCTCGTGGTTTGGGCAGGAGACAATGCAACTCAAGAAGCCTCGTCAATGGGTGGATAAACCCATTGTTCCTGGAGGGGAGGGTGGAACCAGTGAGGGATAAAAAGGCCCAGAAATGGGCAGCAGCGGGACACCTCTATCATCATTAGGCCTGCCAGGCGAGAGCAAGCAATCATATCACTGGACCCTGTGAGAGCAGGACCCACAGACCTTTGGGGATCACCAACAGGACATGGCCCAGAACAGGAATGGAGCAAGAAGAATCCCCACCACATCTCCTGGGGCTTGCTGTGGGCAGTGGGCAGAGCTGTGGGCAAGAAAGTCCCCATAGAGCAGACTGCAGGTGTCAGTTTCTGAGGACAGAGCAGGGCAGAAAAGGATAAGAAGATGGGGGTGGGCGAGGATGATGCGGAGACAAAGAGAGAAGACTCACCAGCTCAGCCCAGACTTAGAGCTGTTGTAATGGTTTGGGAAACAGGGAGAGACAGAACCAGGGCAGGTGCAAAGGAAAAGGAGGTGTTGGGGACAAATGTGGGGGAGCTTCAGGAAGTAAGGTGGGCAGTATTTGATAAGCAGTTATCTGTAAGGGCAAAGAAAAGCCTGCATACCTGCTGAGTGCCAGGTGTACATATAGCAGACTTTCTATGTAAATTTTTTTTAAAATGCACAAGGATCTGTTCTGGCATGTTTTTCATGGAAAACCTTGAAATCAACCCATGGTGGTTAGTGTTACACTAGACAGGTTATCCTGGAAGGACCAGAACAGCAGGATCTTCTCCATATTGTAGTCACCAATCACCTGGCATGTAACCCTGTGCATGGATGGGTGTCTTAGGTGAATTACCTTCCCCGGTCTGCAGAGGAGGGAACAGAGGCCCAGGGAATTCCAGTGGTTTGGGGAAGGTCATGAAGCAAGATGGCAGCAAAGTCACAACTAGAAGCTGCCACTGTTCCCCGCACCGGCCCAGCTGCTATGTTATGAAAGACAACAGTCCAGCCAGTCCATCTGGGGAAATCAGGGGTCTCACTTCCACCATCCTTCGCCTGGGATGGGCCCCATCCCCTCCATACCCACCCTCCTTTACCCAGCTCCTCTTCTGCCAGGGCCTCAGGATGAACATATCTTTGGCTTGGAAAAGGCACAGGAACTAATCAGGGAT
Source organism: Aselliscus stoliczkanus (assembly GCA_033961575.1). Taxonomy (NCBI): domain Eukaryota; kingdom Metazoa; phylum Chordata; class Mammalia; order Chiroptera; family Hipposideridae; genus Aselliscus; species Aselliscus stoliczkanus. The sequence continues at coordinate 137,048,682 of CM066729.1, forward strand.
GGTACTTAGTCAGGCATCCTCCCAAATGAACCCCAGCTCTGGGTTTCCACAGCATGGCCGCCAATCAGCAGGTTACTGGGGCAGTCGATTACAGTGATGGATTGTGAAAGAAATGATACCACTCAAGGCCTTGTAAAGCAGTTTCATTATCCTACCACACATTTTTGGCAATTCCTCAAGTCTGGCTTGTTTTATGTCTAATTACATATCGCTGTGTATATCCCCCGTATGTTCTGTTTCACATAATAAATACATGGAAAATCTTTCTCTTTTTCCATTAGCTCCTGCCCAGAAATGAACAGATTTCTGGTGTGTGCTTACGCAATAAAGAAGCAGTTGTTTCAGACAATGTGACACTTCATAACCGAACTTTATGGGCCTCCGTTGCTCTGATTCAGAGGGCTTGAAAGAGGGACCTGGGCTTTCCGCATGTTGTTTCTGCTCTGGAAGCAACGGGTGCTTGTCAGGAACAACGTCTTGGGATAGCTGGAAACCCCACCAGCACCTCAATCTGGGAGACGAAGGGGCTGTGAGGCTATTGGAGGGTGACATGCTGACTTCTGGGGGTGAGGCCTGGCTGCAAAGGCTGTCCTATAGCTGTCAGGCTAATAGAAATGCCAAGGTCTCGTGAGCATTAATCAGTCATGGGTACCTCATCTAACAATCAATATATGCACATTTAATAAGCACCTTTTATGTGCTCAGATCTGTTCTAGATGCTGGGTCAGGGAGGAAAGGGGTAAAGAGTGGGGAGCAAAATGTCAAAGAGCAGAGATGCAGAAATAGTCATAATGTGGTTTAGAGAGCCAGATTTGGAACTGGAGGGCCTGGGTTCAAGACCAGGCTCCACTACTTACCAGATGTGGGATGTCGGACCAGTCACTGAAAAACCTCTCTGAACCTATTCATACATTCATTAAGTGAGAATGCCATGCTGCAACCTCATGGGGTTATTGTGAAAATGAAATGAGATCATCTAAGTGGAGGTTCTGTGTATCTCTGAGTGTATGCTCAGAGATTGCCCATTATTACTATTATCATTCTTCTCACACCATCTACTATGGAGCTGGGCAGTGGCAGGTTGGGAACACAAAGGATATATAAGACATGGTACCAAAATTCAGCACTGGATTTGAAGCCCATCTCACAGCCGACCAAGGAGGCCAGCCCTGTGGTGCACACGGGACAACTGGGAGACAATTTGGTGCTGGGTTGTCATCAGTGCAGAAGGGCTGGGCTACTGTGGACTGGAGACCACAATGGTTGCCTGGGGAACATGGGACTTGGGTGAAAGGCACAGAAAGATGAGGAAAGGATAAAGGGGTGGGGCATGATCAAAAGTAGAAGGAAAGAGCACAATGTATTGTGTGAGCATAAAAACCGTTTGTCATCCATGCCTACCGAGCATCTACTGTTACAAGCTCTTACCAAGTGCCAGGCAGCCTTTGATGCATGGGACCCCAGAGCTCCTTGCTCTCAGTCTAGTGGGTCACAACCCACACCCTGGTAACTACAGCACAATCACGCACTGCATAACAGTATTTTAGTCAGTGACGGGTGGCATGTACAACAGTGGCCCAAAAAGATTATAACGGAGCTGAAAATTTCGTATTGCCTAGAGGTGTCGTAGCCCTTGCAACATCGTAGCACGACTCACAACTATTAATATAGAATAAGGCTATAAAGAAATATTTTTGTACAGCTGTACAAAGCATAGCAATACCTTGGTTTGCGAGCATAATTCATTCTGGAAACAAACTACTCTTATTGCAAGACATGGCTTGTTTACCACGTTAAAATGTATTAGAGGGCCGGCCGAGTGGCGTGGTGGTTAAGCGCTGGCTTCGGAAGCCTGTGGCCCTGGTTCAGTTCCCACATATGAGGGCCAGTGACACTACCCTCAAAAAAATAAATAAATAAATAAATAAAATAAAATAAAATAAAATGTATTAGAAATGTTTGCTCGTCTTGTGGAACACTCGCAAACCACGTAACTCGCAATCCAAGGTTTTACTGTATTTGTGTTTTTAAGCTAAGTATTAGCTTAAAAAGTTAAAAAAAATGTCAAAAAATTAAATTTCAAAGTTAATGAAGTAAAAACGTTACAGTAAACGAAGGTTAATTTATTATGGAAGAAAGAAAATTTTAAATAAATTTAGCATAGCCTAAGTGGGCAGTGTTTATAAAATCTACAGCTGTGGACAGTCGTGTCCTAGGCCTTCACGGCCCTCTCACTCACTGATTCAGAGCAACTTCTAGTCCTGCAGGCTCCACTCATAAGAAGTGCCGTATGCAGATCGGCCATTTTTAAATTTTTATACCATAGTTTTACTGTCCCTTTCCTATGTTTAGATACACAGATGCTTACCTTGCGTTACAACTACCTACAGTATTCAATACAGCAACATGCTGTACAGGTTTGTAGCCCAGGAGCAACAGGCTACACCATGCAGCCCAGGTATGCAGTAGGCTGTACCATCTAGGTTTACTAAATGCACACTGGTATTGGCACAACGATGAAATCACCTAATGATACATTTCTCAGAAGGCATCCCCATCTTTAAGTGGCGCATGACTTGTACAGTAATCTCTATGCTCAAGTAAAGCTCCACAGTGCAGAGGAGCAAGATGCATCATGGTCAGGGAAAGGGTCACAGATGTGCTGACATTTCGGCCTGGCCCACATGATCATATGATGAGAACACTCACTGGAGACAGAGGGAGGTCCAACAGGGCAGATAATCCAAACTAAGTGGCCATTCCTGCTTTGGGCCCAATAGCCCTGAGGCCACACCTAACACCACAACCCATCGAATGTCAGTTTCATGAGGACAAGGACCTTGTCTGCCATATTCAAACCTTAGCTGGCACATCATAGATGCTCAAAAAATATGTACTGAATGAAGGAATTATTGGTAATTGAATCATGTCCTGACCATTGTCCTCTGTTTGCCTCTCCAGGTCCACCCTCCTCCCACCTCCATCTTATTCTCTGCCTAGGACACTACTGGGTGTGAGCCACCTCAGTGGGCTCCTCTGCCCTCTGGCTGTGCTTGGGTTTTGTAAATAATGATAATAATAATAATAATAATAATAATAATAATAATAATATAAATGGAGCCACTTTAAAATGGAGTCAGAACTTCCATCCCAGAGGAACTGCCTTGCACATCATATGTCTCAAACCTTTGGCATATCAAAACGACAAAATTTTGGTCATCGCCATATTCAAAGTCTAAATTTTCTCTTACGTTATCTTCTAAGAGATTTATAGTTTGGGGTTTAACACTTATATTTTGATCCATTTTGAGTTAGTCACATTAGTTTTTTCAACAACTTACCATTAAACTGACTTTAAAAAACAAAACTGGTATTAAAACTACAAAGTCTTAACATTTTGGTTATATTGGGTTGTTGGAAAAGTCATGATGCATTTTTGCAACGAAAAACAGAAAAAATACGTCATGACTTTTCCAACAACCCAATATTACCAACTCTGAGGAGATTTTGAATAAAAACCGTAAGTCAGTACATTTTTCTATATATGTTCCAATTTCTAAACCTAAGCTTTATTTTCCTTGAATTCATTTTTCTGCTTGATCGCAGGGGTTAGTTTGTAAAAACATAAAATGTTCTCCCTGGGCTGAAGTGTGAGCTGTAAAATTCACATACAAGCTTCACATTCAAGAATGGTATGATCGGGCCGGCCGAGTGGCTCAGTTGGTTAAGAGCTCACTCAAGAGTGTGAGCTGAGCTCTGAGCAACAGCAGTTCGATGCCCAGCCCAAGGTGAGCTGCCACTGAGCTGCCAACAGGTGGCAGGATGGCTCAGCTATTAAAAAAAGAATGGTATGATCCTCACCGAGTCCCTGTTTCCCAGGCTAGAGCTGGTCTCCCCAGAGAACGCTCCATGATCACAGAGTCTAGGCTGAGCGGCCATCAGGCCACAGGCTCCAGGGTCTCAGCAGAGAACTAACTCCAAGGTGTGGGGAGAGTGGGAGAGATGCTTATGGTAAGTGGGGGAGTGCTGTCATATGTGGGTCTCCAGGAGATTGGGGCCTACCAGGAGCTGAGTGGGCACTCAGATACACTCCCAGGAGTCGCAGCTGCCCACCTGAGTGCACTCAGCTGGGAAGGTGACTGAGGCCTCACAGCCAAGGCTCGGCATGCACCTGCCATTGGGTACCCTGTCTCCACACTGGGCGTGGCAGCCAGAAACTGTTATATGCTAATCCCTGTGCATATATTTATAATATACAAATATATTACAGTCCATAATTCAAGTGTTTAAGAAAGAGGACTGTCTTTATTTTCTATGATTCAGCCTTATTTTCATTTTGAATCCCCATGCCAGTGGGACCAAATCTTCATCTCAGACAACTCAGTTTCAAGCCATTGCCCCAGAGGACCCACCTGAGTTCCCATGGGTGGGAGTAAGGTTTTCATTAGAGACAAGGGTTCAAGTGAGACCCCAATGTCATTAGTCTACTTGGTGGTGCCCTGTGGTCCTGTCTGCATGGTCCCCCCAATTTGGGAGGGGTTGGGGGAATCTCCCCACCTCTCCTGGGCTACCATTACACCAGGGACCCACCTACTGCTTCCACAGCCTGAAGAGGCAGGACTCGCAGTGGGGTTTTTAAGGCTGTGACCTTGTCATGCGGCATACCCTTGATTTCTCTGGGCCTTGCTGCCTCTGCAAACCTCTGCCCAGAAGGAGAGGCACAGGTCCCCTCTGCTCCCAGGTCCCAGACTTCAGGTGGAATATGGCCCTTCCCCAGGACGCAGCCATGACAATGTGCCCCCCACCTCCCTCAGCCCTCCGGCCAACCTCTTCCTCCCTCCAGGGAGTACTTTTCTAGCTGAGGGGTGGGGGTTTTCTTACTCAGGATGTTTTCCTCTAACTCTGTTGCCTTGGCAGTTTCTCCTACAGCCAATACTTTGCACACAAACGTCAGAAAGAGACTCCTTCTATTTCCCTTTGCCCCCTTCTGTCACATCCTTTCCCTGAGGCAATGAGCCCAGCAGAGCCTAACTGCAGGAAGGGGAAGAGGGTGGGGAAGGAAGGAAATACAGTGGGGAGAAAATACTAGTTGGTTTTTTTCAAGTATTATGTGGCAGATGGTATCTCACTGAACCACACCACAATGCTGTGACATAAATACCGCCATCATGCTTACTTTCTAGATGAGGAAACCAAGGTTTAGAAAGAGTAAGCACTCTCAAAGTCTGAGAAGGGGCAGGGCTGTCATTTGAACCCTGGTGCTCAGCCTCACCAGTGCCCCTATCCCTGACACCATACTTCCTGCCTGCCATCACTTGCCTCCGCTGGGCTTCCTGGGCAGTGTGTGGGCAGCAGGAGCAGGGACCATAGGATATCTGGGTCTCCCCAATTCCTGCTGACTCCTGCAGGTCCTGAGGAGGCCCCAGGGTCACGCCAGGTTTGAGTCCATCCTACAGGCACTAACACACCATTTTTCTTAAGGAGCAGATGTTTGATCTGACTAGGACTAAGCAGATGTTTGATCTGACTAGGACTTCCTGCCTTGTTCACAACCAGTAATCAATAAAACAAATATTGGCTATCATTACTTGTAATCTCCTTTGAGCCTCACAACAACCTAGTGAGAAAGCTATTCTGAGGTTCTCTTTGACAGAGATGAAATTACTTGCCCGAGTTGCACTAAAGCTTCCTGGCTCTCTGGCATTATCTCAGGGGCATCCACAGCTGGAGTTCTAGTTTTGCCCACCTTCCCACAGTGAGCACAAGGCCATCAGGACATCAGTCCCTGGCCTGGTCACTACCAGAGAGACTACCCCCATAGGCTGGGGAGTGAGATAAGGAGCCACAGTACAGAAGTGGGGATTACAACCCAGCCCAGCCTTTGTGACACACAGAATTCTGTCCATCCAGGGTAGGCTTGGTGGCCTGCACTGCCACAGCCCCAAGCTGGCTGGACAGGCAGATGAGGTGGTCAGAAAGGTCAAGCAGCATCCACTGGCCCGGCTCACCTGAGGCCCGGGAGAGCCCCACGCGACGAATGGAGTCCTGTCCATGTCCAGGCTGCCTGGTAGCTCAGGTGTGACATGTGAGCACACGGCAGGGCCCTGCATTTCCTTCTCTAAACCGAAACACTGCAGATGGGGAGCAGGGGCTGCTTTAGCGAGAGCAGCCCTGAAGGTTGTCTCTTTCTGCTGAGATTCCCTGTCCTTAAAAAACAGGCTCAGAGGAGGATACTTCCAGATACTGAGGAGAACAAACAGACTTTAAGTACTCTGACCCAATAAAAAAGGTTCAGTTTAGGGCCAGCCGAGTGGCGCATTGGTTAAAAACTGGTTTGAGATGCCAGCAGCCCCGGTTCGGATCCCACATATGAGGGCCAGTGACACTGCCCTCTACAGCTAAGATGGTGAACAACAGCTCCACCTGGAGCTGCGCTGCTGTGAGTCCCCGGGATGGCATAGCTGCAGACCCTGCTGCAGTGGGCTGCCATAGTCTACAGTGAGTGGCCGGCAGCCAGCGTGAGCGGCTGGCAGCCAGTGTGAGCTGCCAAGAGTTGCTGTGAGAGGCCATCCAGAGGCCGGTGACCCATCTGCCTCACCCAAGAAGAGCGCAATGATGATACCAACATGGGCCAGTGAAGCAATGTCCTCCACAACTAGACTGAAGAACAAAAGGACAGCAACTTTTCTGTTCCCCTTCTCCGGTTCCCCAACACTGTTCCCCTCTCCCAATTCCCCAATAAAAATCTTCAAAAAAAAAAAAAAGGTTCAGTTTACTTCTGCTGATATTTTTAAGATGCTAATGACAGCCATTCTCTATGCCTCATGGCAGGTCTTTCAGAGGTTTCTAGTGTCCAGTGTGAATATGTCATTCAAAACATTTTCTTTCCACAGGACATTCTCTAATTCAGATGAGTCTTCCTTTCTGTTAGTCAGCAAGCATTTATGGAACTCCTCCAAATCACCCAGCAGGCTAGTTAGTCTCCTTGGCATGGGTTTGCTGACCTACCCCTAACACTCCAAGGCCCACTACTCAGAGACTTCCTACCCGTCATCTGCTGAGAAGACACATGTGGTTCCTGGAGCCCACAGCCTCCAGTCTCTACAGGTCCCATAAACCTCCAGAATCCCAACCCTCCAGCCAAGAGAGGCAGCTGGGAGGGCTGGCTAAGTGGGTCTCGAGGACCTGATGTGGGTCGGGGGCTGTCACCAGGTGGCACTGCACCACTCAGTCCTGGGCAAGGCCCCTGATGAGGCCCAGGGATGCCACCTCCTCCAGATCTTGGGACAATCTTCCACCTATTCCTTGTCCCTTGACCAGCAAAAGGCCACACACCCAGCCCCTGCATTGGCCCCTCTCATATCCTTATGTCTCTAGTGCTTTCTTCCCATTTGAAACCCACTAAAGCCCTTCCATCCCTTGCAGGGCAGAGCTCTGATGTTGATTTGGCAAGGCCAGAGGCCATTTGGAGCTCATCCTCTTTCAAGGGCCTGCCTCCACTCCCCAAGGCTTTGGCATCTGGAAGGGCTGCCTCCAGAGTGGTTACTGGAGCCGCGTCCATTTGAGGAATCACAGGGACCAACAGGGATGGACCCCGGGGCCTTGGTTGGGGAAGGGGCCATGTGGTACCCAAGCCCCTGAGGCTAAGCATGGCTAGCCTGGAGCCAGATGGAAGAGCTGCTGCCTAGATGCTCACTAGGTCCAAAGCATCTCAGGGCCTCTCTGAGCCTCAGCTTCCTCATCTGTAAATGGGATAAAATCTGGAACAGTGGGGCAGACCTAGGCGGAGGAGCCAGACAGGCCTGGATTCAAACCCCAGCTCTGAGCTGCGATCTTGGGTGAGCTCCTTCATCTATTGGACCAGCAGATCTATCATCCATAGAGGCAAAAAGATAATAGTACTCACCCTCCATGGCTGTCGACAGGGCTGCGGGAAATGTACATAAAGTACCTGGCATGGAACAGGGCTTAGTGAGCAGGACTCATCATTATTATTTCATAGGCCTGTTCTGAGGCTTAAATCCAATGAGATAATGTGAATGTGTGTGCAATGGCTTGGTGAAATACGGTGTACAAATGGTAGCAATTACCACTTACCAGTGTGTCCCCCTCTCACTGGGCCTCCTCACCCTCCTTCTCTCTGTCTAGTTTATTTTTCCTTCTCTGCCTTAACCTCCTCTTGGCCTCTCTTCCTCTAGTCTCTTCCCTCTCCTCCCCTCCCCACAGCCTTTAGAGCCAACATCCAACACCAGTTTCATCTTCTCTTACTCTAGAACCTACGGTGACTCCCCACAGCCCCTCATGTCCAAACTCAGCAGCACCACCACCTCTAGTTACCAACTCTACTCACATCTCTCCCCAAAGCACAGTGTCCCCCTGGTGATCAGCTCTCCTCTCTACCTACCCCACATCCTCTCGTGGCCTTCTCCCCTTCACTCACACTATCCCCCAAGGCTGGAGAGCTGTTGGTTGCTGGTTACTCCTCTCAACAGGTATGATCCTACCCACCCTTCAAGACCCAGTCAAATTCAATTTCTGAGTCAACAAATGCATTGCCCCAAATGCGTTCTCTCCTTGGGAGAACCAACCTTAAAAATGCAGCCATAATTTTCTAGCTGTGTGACTTTAGGAAACTTGCCTACCTTCTCTGAGCCTACCTCATAGGGTGCTAGTGAGGGTTAAATTAAAACAGTGGTTTATAGGTTTATCAAGTTTCTACCAGTGTGCTTAATGCACAGAAAATGATTAATAAGTAGTAGCTACTTGTTATTCCGGTACTTGGGCATATACAACGGAGCCACACAGACCAGTTGAGAGTGTTAGGCTTCCTATGCACTGAGTGATCCTTTGGATAAAAATCAACATCCTTTCACTCATCAAGTGCCTGGCCAGGCTTCCAAAGCTCCATGTCACAGTGTCCTCAGAGGTCTGTCTGATCATTCAACACTCATTTATAATCATCCCACCCAGGCAGGGAGTTGTGCTAGGCATGGGGACAGGGGTGACATGTGAGGTTGGCACACCAGAACAGTTACACACAAGGAGTGAAAAGCAGATAATAAGGCCCCCATGCCAGCCCAGAATACCAGGGGCACTCCTGGTAGACTGGAACACCACCCCAACTTTATCTACATGACCTGCCTCTCCACTCCCAGGCCTCTTCCTTCTCCAGGCTCCAGATTGTTCCTCCTCCCTGGCTCTCCCTGCCCCTGCCACCCTGGCCTCCTTTCTGTCTGGTCAATAAGGACAGCTCAGAGCTTTCGCACATGCTCTTGTGCACTTCCTCCTCCTTCCCAGGACACACTCGCCAGCCCACACACCTCCAAAGGTGTAAGAATTCCTCCTAGAGCCAACCTCTGTCCATTTCTGTCAGGTGCTCTGCTTTCTTTTAGGATGTTATAAAATAAGCTCAGGCTGGGTTTGAATCCAGCTCTCTCATCTCTCTGCTAACCTTGAGTAAGTGGCAGCCCCTCTGGGAGCCCACACCCCTCGCCTGCACCAAGGAGCACCATGATAGCACATGTGAGAGCATCCAGCACATGCCAGGGACAATTGCTGACAGAGAGAGACAGAGGCTGGAAAGGTAGATGGCAGTCAAATGGCTTCGGGCACCTGGCACAGGCTTTCCGGCATCTCAAACTCTCCTGCCCAGCACCACTCCCAGTTAAAAAGATGATCCCTGCTCCCTGCAACCCCACCCCTCTGTTCCCCTCAATTAGATTATATTAGTAAAGCCCCTTGGAGCTAAGTGCTCTATAAATACAAGGCGTTTCTATTAGATCCAGGTTGGAGAAGCTGCAAGGAGACAGAGGGGGAGAGGGGCTCGGGGGTCTGCACCAGCTGAACTGAGCAAGGTTTCTCGTGGCCCAGATGCTATTAGTCAAAGCTGATGGCTGCTGCCGGCTCCTCGGAGTTACGAGTAACCAGGGAGGGCAGAACTGGCAGAGTTTCGAGTTTGTCGAGTGCTCTGGACTATTTGTCTGGTATTTGTGGTTGGACTAAGCCCAGAGCACGTTCAGCGGAGTCACTTTTAAAATTTATTTTTCGGCCCATGTGAATTTAAGGGAGATAGGGGGGTGTCTCCTGGTTCTCACTTATTTATACTTGTTTGTGATCTGTTCTCGGAGACCCTTTGTGTTGACCCTGGGAAGGAGCTGAGATGTGTCGGACTCAGTTAAAAGGCCCCATGAGCTGGAACCAAACCCCAACACTAGGCACCTTGGGGGTCTCCGACTGAATGCTCTCAGGTGCACTGCTCCTGTTATAGCCTCTCCCTGGGACATGATGGGGGCCATGGCCTCATCATTCTTCTCTTCCTTTAGTAGCCTTTGAACATCGGAGTGGCTTTTTTATTCTTGCTGGTCTGGTTCCCCACTATGGCGCATAGCACGTGGTAGAAGGACATAGCGCATGTGCCAGGTAAACACAACCACGGATCATGAGCCACTGGGCGGTCTTAGTCTGACCTGGTGAGAGCTCAGACCGTCAGTCCCTCCTCTAGCTGATCACCACCAATGCAGTTCCACCCCTGACAACCTCCCATCCCCGCACAAAACCCCCATCACTCCCGACCCTCACCTCACCACCACCCCCCCTTCAAATTCCCACTATCGAGAAACACTTAAGATGCTGATGCAGTCAAAAGGAGACCTCTGTCAGGAAAACTTCAAGGAAGAGCCACCGAAACCAGGGATTGCAACCTATGAGCAGAGGATCCCTGGGAAATTTAGAGTTCAAATCAGGTCTGCACAGGGTGCTAGAGGGGAGCAAACCTCATCTGTGAACGGAATGAATTCTGCGTCTCAGACTTCACATCCCCCATAGCTGAAAGGTTGGCAAGGCTGGCCTGATTGACCAAGGAACACCCATTCCAAATGTGTCTGGATTTCAAGCAGCCTTTTGTCATCCAAGAATATCTGTGGAATTATTCAGGTGACCCAGAAGGACATTTCCTGTCCATGAGAAGCTCACAGTGTCTTGGAAGATGCAGAGTAAAAAGTAATAACCGCGTGAATAAGCATAACAATGAACAAAGGACAGGTCAGGGGTGCTGGGGGAGGCAGGAAAGGGGTTCTGACCTCACTGCATGCCTGGGAAGGCTTCTCTGAGGAAGTGACGGAGCTGCTTGCCCGAGGCCTCCCCTCTCCTGTCCCCACTGCCCTTGTCTGAATGCATTGCTCCATGTCCTTCCTACAGGCACTGCCCACTAAGATGCCCACAACTGAAGAGGGTCTCCCCGCCAGCATCTGGACATCACACTCATCACACCTCCTGTGATTAACCCACTTAACTTCTTTAAGCCTCAATGTGTTCATCTGGAAAATGGGCCTGCCTCAAATGATTATTATGAGATTTAAGCAAGGCAAGGGCAGTGAAGGTCCTTGGTGCACAGGGAACATGGGGGATGAAGGGTTTCTGAGGTCTGAAGGTGGCAGATAAAGGCTGGGATGATTTTCTTTCAGACAACTATACCCCTAAACATGCCGGTCCCACTCAGTGACATCACTGACTCAGGAATGATCTAAGTCAAGGGGTGAGGGGATGCTTGGAGGACCTGGGGAGGGAAGAGAGGAAGGGGTTTGATCCTGCGCTGGGAGAGGCTTATCCAGGTGTCCTTCAGGGTGCAGATGACTGGAGACAGCAAGTTGGGTCCCTGGAACCCAACCGAGGGAACCCAGACAGAGCGACAGGAAGGTGAGCGCTAAGATAGGAGGGAGAGGAGCCAGCCAGGTGGTGTGGCATGCGAGGCCCCTGAGCTTGGCCCTGAGTTAAATATAACCCCAGTCCATTGTTTCCTTAGTAATTGTATTTCGCAGTTTTCCCTCTTGAGAGACAGCCTAAATGAGGAACTGGCAAAGTCAGGGGCCGCCTGGAAGTTCTAAGAACACAATTGTTTTCATCATGAAAATTAAAATTGTATATTTTTTAAGTTTAAAAAAGCAAACACTCCAAGGTCATACATTGGCTCCGTGCCTCCTGAAATCCGGGTTTGTTTGCTATTCTTTCTCAAGGTGCCTGAGTCTGGGGGCCCAGAAGCAAGGGTCAGCTGGGGGCCACTGGCTGAGAAATATGCCCAGTGGGACATTCAAGTCCTTAAGAAATAGCTCGTCATGGCCATTCAAGCCCCTGACAGCTCACAGGCCCAAGGGAGGCTCAGAGGGCAAACTCAGGGGATGTGTCCAGCTCATAGCTCCGATGCAGGGAGACCCACTCACTGCCTCGTTTCGTGGGGAGCCACCTAGCCCCGAAACAAGGCTTGCTGGATGGAGGTGACCTGGCTCAGGGGTGAAAAGGGAGGTGCCTCCACTCAGGGTACAGGGTCCAGAGCCCCACTCCTCCAAAGCAAGAGTGCTGTGAGGAGGAATAAAAACCCCTCTAAGTGCACGCACATCTGTGCGTGGGCTGCTCATGGGGCTATGTTGTCTCTCTCTCTCTGCTCCCCCGACTCCCTGCTTCTGTCTCTTGGTCTCCCTAATTCTCTTGCTCTGTTTCTGTCTCTGTCTCTGTCTCTGTCTCTCTCTCTCTCTGTCACACACACACACACACACACACACACACACACACACACTTCCTCTTGCTCTCTCTCATATATTTGTTCTTCAGAGAATCTCTGTTGAATTAAAGAGTCTTAATCCCATTTGACAGATGGGTATCACTGAGAGACCAGTTTGTGGTCAGCTAGGGCCAAGAACCCAGGGCTTGCGTGTCCCAAATGAATTGGGCACTCTACTTCCCGATCAAAGTGGGTTGCCTGGAGGAGGCTGCGGAGACCACCTAGGGGTTCCCCATCTCCACCTCTTCCCCTTCCCCAGCTCTCCATGGCACTGCCCCCTCCCACCCCACTGTACTGGTGGGCGGGGTGGAGAGAGTACCCTCCTTTCCCTCCACTCCTAGCACCCACCCCTTGTCCTCAGCTGAGGCGGTGCTGGCCTGTGTACTGACTGTCTGACCCTCTCTCTGACAACCTTGGCAGTCTTCCCCACCTCAGCACTCCAGGGAAAATGGCTTAGGGGTTGAACCAGCAGGTTTATGAGACTGAGTTCCCAGCAACCACAGCTATGTGTTCCTGGCAGGAATGACTCCACCAGCCCCTGCTCACCCTGGCCTACTTTTGGGAGGAGAGAAGGTGAGAAGACGCTGGGTGGGAAGGGTCCCAGGGACCTATCCTGGCTTCTAAACCTGGAAGTTCTCTTCTTTGTGTCAACTGAGCAGCCAGAGCCTGGAAGGGGCAGTCGGGGAGGCCCTGATGTGAGCCAAGAAGTTGGAGACAAATTTTCAATGTAGAAGAGTATGCATGTAAATAACAATAGTAAACCCTTACATAACCTAAGCAATTTTACACATTGACTCATTTAATCCCCACAATGGCCCTATTATTGTCCCCATATTACAGATGAGGGAACTCAAGTCCAGAGAGGTTAAATGACTTGCCAAGATCCCAGGATTCAACTTAGGCTGGCTCCAGGGGCTGTTCCTAGGCAATTGCCCATGCCAGCTCATGAAGTCTCATAAATAGATCAAGCAGTTTCCAACACTGGAATGGTATAGACAGGGCCAAGTTCACAGGCGTGAAACTGCAGTCACATCGGGCCCCACGCTGGACTTAATGTTTTGCAATTGCCATCTCGAAACTCTGAATAATTGTTTTTAAAAGGGTCCGGCATTTTCATTTTGCACTGGGCTCCGCAAATCAAGTAGCCAGTCCTGGGAATGGAAGCCATGCTAGTCGAAGTCATTCTCGGAAGGGAAAACCGGCTGCTTAGCTTGGTCTGGCCCTCCACTTCTTCCTATTCACCAGGTCTTTGCTTGGCCTTTCTCTAGCTCCCTCTGGACCAGGCCTGGTCCCACTTGAATGGCCCAGAATGAGAGTGGCAGTGGGGAAGCGAGAGCTCTCAAAGGAAAGGCAGGGGGAGGGTTGTCACAGCTGGTCAGGCCATCATGACCAACATTCGCTCCATGCAGCCTCAATGACCCCTGCAAAGGCGCCACCCCCTCCTCTGGGGCACAGAGCCCTCCAGGTGTCTCTCTATGGCAGCATGGCAGGTGTGCCCATCTGGATCCCCTGCAAGGCGTCAGCTTTGCCAGGGGCATCACATCTCATTCGAGTGTTCCGGCGTGCTGCTGAGGATCTGACACACAGTTGCCACTCAGCACATAGTTGATGGATGAGGGCTTAAATCAAAGGGCTCCAGAAAAGAATGCTTTGGATTGTTCTGGAACGCAAGCTTCAAGATCCCTCTCAAGTGTCAGCTGCTTCAGAGAACAAGAGCCTACATCATTTAGGACTCTGTGTTGGAAGTAACAACAGCAGCAAAAGCCATCTCAAATGGATTACATGAGAAAGGAATGTATTGTTCGCATGAGGCGGTAAGTTCAGAAGTGGAGTATATCTCAGGATTGGTTTGACCCAGTGACAAAAATGTCACCAAGGACTCAGTATCTGTCTTTCACCCCTCTACCTTTCATGATAACTTTATCCTAGGGCTGACTTCCTTTGGGGTCTCCAGGTAACTTCCAGAATCTCCCCCTACTACATATCTCTTATATCCAGAAAGGGAACAAGCAAACACCTCTGTCTCTAAAATCCTGAGATTCTCTCAGGTGGACCACATATTCACCCACCAACAAATGGCATGGCCAAGGAGTAGAACACGTTAATTGGCTTAAGCACTACAGAGTCCATTTCTGCCTAAATCTTTAGTGGAATGCATTGTGTCCCATAGCATAGGGTTCTCTGTGCAGGAGCAGTAGATGCCCAACTGAAGACCAGGTCCCATCTGGAAAACAGAAGGGCAGGCAAAGGCAACCATCAAAAGCCAACTACAGGGGCCAGCCAAGTGGCTCAGTTGGTTAAGAGCACAAGCTCTGAGCAACAGGGTCACTGGTTTGATTCCACATGGGCCAGTGAGCTGCACCAAAGTTGAGCTATCATCAGGTGGCAGGTTGGTTCAGCTGGTGAGAGCATGTGCTCCTAACAACAGGGTTGCTGGTTCAACTCCCACATGGGATGGTGGGTTACACCCATCCTCAACTAAGATTGAACACGGCACCTTGAATTGAGCAGCCGCGAGCTGCCGACAGGCAGCCGGATGGTGACTGGACTTGGAGCTGAGCTAGCTACACCCTCCACAACTAAGATTGAAGGACAACAACTTAGGCTGTTCCCCTTCCCCAATAAAATCTTAATTTAAAAAAAAGCCAAGCCCACTACAGCCTCCCAGACTCTGGCCACTTCAATTCTGAGCTCCCAAAAACCTGTTTCCAGCTTTATCTGTACAGTAGTCCCCATTTTCTGTGACAAATATGTTCCCAAAGCCCCAGTAGGTGCTTGAAACTGAGGATAGAACTGAGACCTAGATATACTATGGTTTTTCCTATACCTTTTCACTTAAAGAAAGCATTTTACAGCTTCGCTTTGGCAGATCCGAATTGTCAGCATCATTACTCTTGCACTTTGGGGCCATTAGTTAGTAAAATAAGGGTCACTTGAACACAAGCACTACAATACAGGGACAGTCAACCTGGTAATCAAGATGGCTACTAAGGGTGACAGTTATACAGCATGGAGACGCTGGATACAGGGATGGTTCACATCCCAAGCAGGACGGAGCAGACAGCATGAATTGCATGTGATTTCATCACGCTACTCAGAATAGCACACAATTTAAAACATGAACTGTTTATTTCTGGAATTTTTCGTTTAAAAGTTTTGGACCACATTTCACCACAATTCGTTGAAGCCTCAAAAAGCAAAGCCATGGATGGGGGCTGGGGGGCGGTTACTGTACCCATGTCCACTAGATTGTAATGTAGGCGTTTACCTATTTGTCTGCCACGTTAGATTGTGAACTTGTTGAAAGCAGGGACCACACCTTATCTACTCCTGTGCCCCCCACCCCCCGTGTCTCAGGACCTCACTTACTCAACATAAACAACCAGTGTACGTGTGTTCAATGTCAACGTTTCCCAGAGCAGGGCTCTCATGAAAAAGATGTCTCTCTGCCCAAAGAGGCTATAACAACTTCCTGTTTGTTTTAAAATAAGTGTGTGTAGCCTTGTCCTTGTACGATGAACTTGATCTTATCCATCCAGAAGGACAGTACCCATAAATCCAGGAAGAGGGTGTGTATGTGCGGTGTGGCCCCTGCTTCCTGCTCAGGCAGAGATGGGAGGGGGGCAACAGGTCCTCCAGGTGCTCTTCTCCCCCTCGGGGTGAGGGTGGACGTAAATGTGGCTGCTCCCTGGCCCAGTCACAACATCTCCCCACCAGAGGCATCGGAAAGTCACAGGAAAGCCAACAGCTCCCAGAGCTCAGCACATCACATGCCTGGCCTGGGGGCTAAAAGGGGCCTCAGGAAAACCAACCATCGTGGATCAAAGCGTTCTTCCAGCTTTGGAGGAAACCCCCGGAGCAGGAGCTCACCACATGCTGCCCCCAGGAGGATTCCACGTCTCCAGACGGGAGACAGGCTGGTTGGCCAAACAGCCTTGTCGCCTTGGTTACGTTCTTTGTCTAATCCCTAAGGTTCTTATGATGACAGGAGATCTGCAGCTTCCCCCCACCCCACTGGCCTTGCCAGGCCTGTCCAAGGACCAGGGACGGTGGAAAGGACCAGCTCCTAGCCTCTGCCAGCCCATCAAGCAAAGCCACTCAGTCACGTGTCCAAGGGGACCTGGAGCTTGTGACAGGCCACTTCCCAGACCTCACCCGCATTAACCAGCTGTGTAAACCTGCCCCTGTGGGGCTGGTTGGTAGGAACTGGGTCAGAGCACAAGACACCATTAGGAACGGAGCAGCGTGCAGCCCCGAGAAACACTCCTGCTCTTAGAGACTCAAGGCTCCACCTAATGTTCAACAAATCTCGGTTTTGCTGCTTGGAAAGTATAGATCAGGAGGCACACGGGATGTGAGCCCCGAAAGGAGAAGCAAGCAAGTACCTGGCCTGCAGGAGCCTCACAGCTGGAGTTTGAGGAGAGAAAGCTTCTGGAGACCTGTCAGGTGGCCTACGTCCACACCGTCTAGACCTTTCCAAGGGCAGCAAGGGTAGGAGCTGGCTGAAAGGAGAGGGAAGCTTCCAGCATTCCAGGGTTCAGGCCAAAGCCCTGGGGAGCACAGGGAAGGTCTGTGTTCTAATCCTGACTCTCAATGGAAGTACAGGCAGGAGGGTGAGGCCCCCGACCTACTCATCCCCTAAAGACTACAGCAGGTACACACAGGGCCTCCGAACAGGGAAGAGGAGGACAAAGGGGCCTGGTGCCAGTCAAGTGCAAACCCCCTTGATGAACATCTCTGGGGATCCCTCTGGCTCTAACCATGGCTGGGGCAGCACTCCAGGCTTGAGGGGCGTCATTAAGGGGTGAAGGGTGCAGCTAGGTACAACCTCCAAAATTGCAGCCTCCCTACCCCCACGCCCCCGCCCAAGCCACATCCGGGCAGAGCTTGGCCCTGGGTAACAGCAGAGGGTAGTGATGGCCTTGGGCCAGATGCCATGTGGCCAACAGAAGGAAGCTGTGTACAACCCTCCTTCCTTTGTTTTCATTTATTTTTTTAGATACAGTTGACATGTAACATTACATTCGTTTCAGGGGTATGACATCATGATTCAATATTTGCATATATTGCAAAATGATCACCACAAGTCTAATTAACATCCATCACCATACATCACCATACCCAAAAAAATGTCTTTTTTCTTATGATGAAAACTTTTAAAACTTCTCTCTTGGCAAGTTTCAAATATACAATAAGGCATTAGTCAAACCCCACTTTTCAAAACCAGTTTTGGTTCTGGGCTTTATGAGGTAAGGTCTGTCAGGGCTTTGGCTGAGGGGGGCTAGCTAGAGATACCTGGTGGGGTCAGGTATCTCTAGCTATCTCCATGGCAGCCCCCCAGTCCAAGCAGACTTGGTGGGGACCAGGCCCACATTCAGAAACCCCCACAGCCAGGGCGCACATGTTGCACCAGAAAATTCTTTGGGTTATTTTGTATTTATCCTCCCAGGCTGATGATCCCCACCCTCAACACACACACACTCATAAAACACACACACATAAGGAACCCATACCTCTGTGGGTTCTCTCCATCCTTCTTAATGTACACACATTCCTTTTCAGACCACTTTATGTATTATGCATTAAAAATTATATATGTATTTTGACTCTGCCCTGTCCACCTAATATATCACATAGAGGTTTTTATGTATAAATATTGTTTGGTAGCACCAGCTATTTTAAAAGAGAATGAGTGGAGAAGGCAACACTTTAGCTCCAAATGATTCTTAGATGGGATAATTCCAGGCATTGTGGCCTGAGGGTAGGGGTGGAGGTTGAGAGAGAGAGGCCTGAAAAGGCCAATTCTGCAAAGTTGTGGGCACACAGCACACAATATGCCCAGCGGCCATGGAACAGCAGCTGGCCCTGGTTCTAAGCCAAGGGTCTGCTCTGTCTGCCTCCCCACCCCACCTTCCTTCACATGGCAGAAATACCCAGGGAGAAGCCTGGAAAGTCTCTGCTCTGAACCCAGAGACACCCCCTGAGCACTACTTCGGCTCCAACCATAAAAGAGAAGACACCCACCCTCCTCAGATGGGACAGATCCCAGAGGCGTACATATAGCTGGAGGGCAAGGGTTCCTTAAAAACAGAAGGCAGAAATCCAAAACCAAAAATTAGGTAGAAAAGTGAAAACTTATTTAGAATGAGAAAAGTCAAAACAAATGACAAGTTTTCAATAGCTGACAAATTCCACAAACATCACAAAATCCAAACCAATATTCCAGACTAGCCTCTGCCATTGCACAGTTCAAACCTCATTTCCCCTCCAATCCCCACCTACCGTGGGGCCATTCACTTTGACCCACGAGCTACGCCTCTCTGCCTGGCACAGGGGGCAGGGGGCGTGGAGCCATTCCTGCTCCAGCTTGGCCAGCTGAAGCTTGAACATAGAAGGAATGCTGCAACCAAGTAAACACATCTACTGAATCCCAAACAGACTCCCCCAACTAGGCGTCCCCTTAGCCATATCCTAGCGATTCCCTTCCCAGTGCTCCAAGCACCAGGCCCACAGAGTAAAGAGAGGTCAGTGGTCTTAACAGACTGCAGTTAAAGTGTTTTGTTTATGCAGTTTATACAAAAACACATGACCATGGGGACACATTGCATGGGCCCTTCCTGGAGGCTCTGGTGCACTTGAGGGGCCCTGGGGTGGATGCTCCAGCAGCTTGTGGTGGCACCCCCCTCTGCTGGGGACCTTCACCCTTCGCCCTTCACTGTTTTCTGGCTGACTTTATCACAGTGTAAATGTCACCTTCTCCTGACCCACAACCTAAAATAGAGCCCTGTATTCCCCCTGCTTAGTATTTTTCACAATTGTAGTTTTATTTTTGTTTGTTGATTGATTGGTGCCTGTCTCTCCCAGCAGACTGTCATTCCCAGAGGGCAGGGACTCCATCTGTCTTGTCTAGGATATGACCCCAAAGTCTAACACTCACGAGGCCCCTATCCTGAATGTGAGTGTAACAGGTATGCTGCTGTGTGACAGTGTGTAGGTGTCAGAACATAAAGCAACAAGGAGCTGTCTGAGCTTCTCCCTCATCCCTCACGTCTGCTGCTTCTCAACAGGAAGGGCTAACCGCCTGCTAAGTCCAGGCAACGCACAAAGATACACAAAACTTAAAACGACAGAAAGGAGGAAACGATATCAGAGGAGTGGATGTGGAGTCATCTATGGAGCATCAACCCTTCTATAATGTTTATTAAAAATATGAACGCTGGGCCGGCCGAGTGGCGCATTGGTTGGGAGCTGGTTTTGGGATGTCAGCAGCCCCGGTTTGGATCCACATATGAGGGCCAGTGACACTGCCCTCTACAGCCAACAACAGCTCCACCTGGAGCTGGGCTGTGTGAGCCCCAGGACGGTATAGGCTGCAGCCTCTGCTGCAGTGGGCTGCCATAGGCTACAGTGAGTGGCCAGCAGCCAGTGCAAGCTGCCAATAGCCGCTGTGAGCGACCATCCAGAGGCCAGCGACTGATCTGCCTCATCTGGGAAGAGCGCAATGAGGATACCAACAGTGAATCAACGTCCTCCGCAACTAGACTGAAGAACAAAAAGACAGCAACTTGTCTGTTCCCCTTCCCCGATTCCCCAGCGCTGTTCCCCTCCCCCAATTCCCCAATAAAATCTTTAAAAAAAAATATGAAAGCTATCCGATAAAATATGATAACACAAAAGCACTGCTTTTGAACAAATCAGAAAGTTCTGGAAGGCTCAGAAAGTAAGCAAGACAGAAACACAGGATTGAACAGTTTAAATCCATTATGTCACACATGAAACACATTGTATTATATGGATATTTCTTAGAAATACAAAATTAGCCTGGAAAATAGATTGGCCCAAAGAATAAGAGAAAAAGAGGGAGGGAAGGAGGGAGGGAAATGAGGGGAATCATTACGACGTCAACATTTTTGGCAAAATGAAAAAAGTTACCTAAAAGGCTGTAACAATTCTCGGCCTGAGCTAAAACTGGCCTGTCACATCTGCAGTGTGGTATACCTGACGAACAAACCGGCAGTGAGCTGGCTTTACGCTGGGGAACTAGAGTGGGCTGCCTGTCCCCACACCGCGCCATGGAAAGGCCTCTGACTGGGCTCACCTGGGCTGAGGGACCTCTAGCCTGTAGCACACCCGCAGAGGACAAGCCAGGAATGGAGGGCTGATACTCCTGGGTGTCCCCCAGGCCTGTTACCATGGCAACAGGGCCCGTGTGCCCTGTAAACCAGGAGAGGAAGCTGATCACAGGTTCCTGGAAGCAGAGCGAGCCTTCCTCCCCCGGGGTCTCCCTGCCAGCCCCTGCCAGCCCCTCCCTGCCCCCAGCCCCTCTGCCCCCTCCAGTAATGTCCTTTGTCTCCAGCTGTGTCTGGAAGCACCCCTCGCCCCCTCTCATCTCTAGCCCCCTTCTTCTGTCTGTCGTGCATGTTCCCAACCCCCAATTGATCTATTTGGGGAAAATGGGGGGAAACGACTCTGATTAATCTCCTGCCTTAATTAATTATTGTAATGGCTTTCAACTCTGGGGGGAAGCGGGGCACAATGTGCTTAACATGTTTTCACGTCGACAAACACATTTTTTACTTGGCAGAGAAAGAAGAGGCCTGTTTGGGACTTGAGGCTGTGGAGTGATTTATAAGGGGCATTAACACCAGAGAAATTCTGCTTCTACAGATTCATGGGTTGGCCTTCTGGGGTGACTTGAACTCTCATCTTCATGCTCTTCCTCTTGCCTTAAGGTCCCCCAGTCTCCTCACTTCACTCTCCCCAGTTTCTCCCTCTTTTAATCTACCCCTTATGTTCACATCCCTCCTTTTCCCTGCTACACACCCCTTGCTGCCTCCCACCTTCCCTTCAAAACCATGAGGATTCTTAGGGAAAATGCCTGCTGAGAAGCTCAAGGGGTTGGCATCCATTGGCCACATGCAACGAAGCAAGGGGCCTCGAAGGGCATTATGGGGAGACAAAGTGGGAACCTGAGTCAGCTTTGGTTCTCTGTGGGGACCCCTCAGCTGGCCCTCCGGAGTGTCTCACTATGAGAGTGGGAGAAGGTTATCAGGAGAACTTACGTAAACAGAATGTTTTCCCGGGCCTTAGTGGCCTACACAGGGATGCCGTTGGGAGAGGCTTTCAGCTCTGCCATCAGTGGGGAAAAGGCCATTGGGGATGGCAGAATTTCTGGAAAGAAGGAAGGAGATGAAGCTAAAAAGAAAAACAATACCACAAATCATTCTTCAATGAGGTGAGAGTCTCCACAGCAACCTGCCCAGGGCCAAGAACCACAGAGGCAGGAGATGCACTGTTGCCATGGAAACCACATCCTAGAAACCCATTGGTTTTGGTCCCTGTTTGCCCTTGCAAATGAGGTGCTGAGGATGGGGCTAGACCTGCAGGGTTCCTCAGGAGAGCTGGGATGGGGGAGAGAATGGAGAAAGAGGGGAAGGAGATGACGGGTGGGTGAGGAGCAGAGAGGGGAGCGGAGATGGAGAGGAGGAGAGAGAGGGAGATGGAAGGAAGGTGGAAGGAGGAGAGGAAGGTTCCAGGAACCAGACAGCCTCTCATGGGGACCCTGAGTTCTCTGTACTTTGCCCAGCAGAAAAGGAAGTGCCCTGTGCACTAAGTATGAGCACATGGAGTGAGCTGAGTGAGGGGAAGACACCTGAACTGGAGCCCAGGCTGAGTCTCATGCCAATTGCAGCCAAGGCACCCATCCGTCCTTGTTGCTTTTATTCCATCATTATTTAAGATGAGGAAATGGCGCACACCCTGGGGTACCCGTTCGCTAACCACAGCACAACCTCACAAAGGGTCTGGAACCAGGGGAACCCAATGTGGGGCCTCCAGTCTCTCCTCTGCCCCAGGGGGCCCACATGGGTTCCAGAGGGAAGGTGATTGCAAAGTGGGCCTCAAAGCTGGTCTCTTGCCCTAATTACTCCCAGACACAGGTTTTCAGTTCCCTTTTTCTGGGAGCAAAGTGGCCACTGGGTGCCTAGCGCCACCTTCTGGTGACCACTGGAACCAAGGAAGCCGTGACCAGACTTGGCTGGTCCTGGAGTAGCCTCCACAGCTGAGACTCAGGAGTTTCAAGCCAAGTGTCAAACTGATACCTTCCTCAAACCCCCTCACATGAATTGTGGACCAGGTGAACTCCTCAGTCACATGAGACAAAGGGCATATTCAGGGTGTGACTTTGGCAAGACAGTTCCCTCGCTGGGCTTCTGTGTCTCATCTGTTCAATGAAGATTTGGGCTAAATTACCGCTCAGGGCTCTTTACAGCTTGAAGAGTCTACAATTCCTTGACTCGAGCCAGAATTTAGTTCTTACCTGGAGTGTTCTGTTGTGTCTGAGGGGAGAGACTAGAACCTGTCCCCCAGTGTCTCAGTACTGTTCCTTGGGCTCGAGGCTCTGTAAGCCCCTTGTGATTCAAGGGCAGCCTGGCTAAGGAGGGCACCAGAGTTTCCCCATCACCTTCCCTTTAATAGGTGGACCCCACTGAGAGGGAGGCAGAAGCCTAAGCACCAGCACACACAGCACCCACTGCCAGACATGCCCCAGGCCCCCGCAGCTCCACCTACCTCTCCTCTGTACTCTGGAAAGGCTCTTGGGTCCACAAAGCCTTCTAAAAGTCTGTTAGAAGAGGAGGGCTGGGGAGCCAGCATGCTCCCAATCGATGTTGGTGCCCACTACCTCTGAACACAGATGTTTCCTCCATTCTCTGCAGGAGAGATGCCTTTGTGAGACACGGTGCTGAATGCATAAGGCTTCCTGAGCATCTGCAAATGCATCTATGACTGCAGAGCTGTCTGCTGGCAGCCAAGAGAGCCAGGGATGTAGGAGGGAAAGTCTAGAGGAGGTCATGGGCACCTTGCTGGCCCTGAAAGGCAGGAAGTAAGTGAACAACAGGCTTTCAGTTGGGAGAGCCAAGTTCAAATCACAGCTTTCCCACTTATTAGTTGCATGACCTTGTGCTGTTTTCCCATTTGCTATTTGGAGATAATAGCAGTATATTCACCTCTCAGGGTTCTGATGAGGATTAAGTGAGATAATGAATGTAAAGACCTCAGCACAGGGACCGGCTCATCATTACAGACTCAATTCAGAACACTTAGAACTTAGACCAGGCCAACTCTGACTCATCGTAATATCAAGAACATATATAAAGTGTTCTTCCCACCAATATCTACTCATGGAACACCTACTATGTGCCGTGCACTATGCTGGGTAAGGCTAGAGCAACAAGGAAGACAGATATGATGTCAGACTTCCTGGAGCTTCTAGTGTGGTGAGAGGCAAAGAAAAGTGGTGAACGGACAAATAATAACACAAAGAATGAATTACTCTCCATTTTGAATGGGAAGCAATTCATTCTGACTGGAATGAGGACATGATGACTGGAGCTTAGCCGCCATTATGCACCATGAGGCAGACCTACTAGATAAGAGGGGCCTGCATGCCTGATAACTTTGTGAAGGTGCCCAGCTTCGCTCTGTATTGTCTTTCTCATTTTCTTGATGGAAAATGACTTTTTTCTTCTTTAAGAACAGTATTGTTTCAGGTTTTTCTGTCCTTGTCCTCAAAAAGCTCTGAACCACTGGACTGGAGTTAGTAATAAATATACTTCCTCCTCATTAGACTGCAAGGACCTTGGGAGCAGAGGGAGTGCATTGCCCATCCCAGGGCTTTCCTCATAGGTGGGAGTCTCTTTGTAGCTGTTTTTGTAGAATTCGTTTAGTTGAATGGGAAGCAGTTAACAGACGCAGAAAAATCATTTGACAGATAAATCAAGGTGGATGTAAATCTGGGTGAGAAGCCTGAACCATTTCAAGAGATGTGGGAGGACAGAGCTGAACAGTGGGACTCAGCAGCCAAGGAGAGGACCTAACAGAAGAGTTAAAAGGACTTGGACCCAGGAAGAGAACTGACCTCCAAAACAAAGTACTTTTGGGGTGTTAGCGGCTTCTCCGGAATGGCTTCAACTTGACCCTGGCCTTGAGTGCAACAATGTCAAGGGAAGACCCGAGACTTGGGCATCAGGGAGACCTGGGTTTAAAACCTGCTGTGCTGTTTACCAGCTGGGTGAGTTTAGGTACGTCTCCTGGCTTCTCTGAGTTTCAGTTTATCCATAAAACAATGCAAATACATGAAATAACACATATGAAATCTCCACACACTGCCTGGCACAGGGTAGGCATCCAACCAGTTGTATTAACGGCCAACAATCCATCAGGTGCTGTGGCGGACAGATGTTCAGGTGGCCCCATGATCCCAGCCTCCTGGTGTTCACACTTTTCTGGGATCACCTCCCTTTGAGTGTGGGCAGGAGCTGTGACTTGCTTCTAACCAACAAAATGTGGCAAAAGTGACAGGATGTCACTCCAGTGATTATAGTACATCAGACTCATTCTTGCTAGGGGAGTTGCACTAGAATCACTCTCCATTGTGTCTTCTCGTGTAACTCACTGGACAATCCCTTAGCTCTGACTGCGGGCCAGGCCGTTGTCAGGGACTGGACGTGCAAATCAGAGTCGAGTACAATCCCCGCCCTCAGAAACTCAGTCTCATGTATGAGAGGGTGGGTACCACAGACCCCTCCCCACTGAGGGAGCCACTCCTGCCTGCAGGAAGGCTGGCTCAAGGCTCCAGGCTGGTCCCCGCTCGGCAGGTTTCAAAGCTGCCCACTCAGGTCAATCTGTCTTGCAGCAGGGGTTGAGAACCATTGTCACAGGAAAAGGGACCCTCTCCAAAGGACCTGTGCTTATCTTGTCCCTTCCCTTGCTGATAGCATCTGGATTTTAGTCACTGTATCAGAAGAAGGCAGTTTCTCAGGATTAGCGGAGCTCAACATTGCAAAAAAAACACCCTCCCCGAGACCACTGAGGGCACTGGCACAGGCCAATGCTTGTGAAGTACATTTCTTTACTGTAGTATATTGGTGAGTAGCCATATTGGAAATTTTTTCAGTTGTTTTTTTTTCCTCCTGGAATTTCAAAAGCAAATTATATTTTGAATGTTTTGGGCTTGGGGTAGCCAGTTTTCACCAAGAAGCACTGCAAGACGTGATCGAATACAAACCATCATCCATGACACGATGCTATGCACCCCGCACTTATACATGTCTTCCATTGGGAGCGCACAACTGCCCTACACAGCACCATATCCCCATTTACAGATGAGGAAACTGAGGCAGGGTAAGTAACTTGCCCCAAAGCACCCAACTAGCAAGTGGGAGAGCTGTCTGACTCCTCTGCTCCTTGCCTACTATAAAAAAGACAAAGGACACCGTATTCTTAATGGCATCAGGTCACAATACCACATTTATCAAAGTAAACTTGGCCATGTGAACATGAGGATGCTGGTGGGCGCTGCACTGGTGGGGCTGCGCTAGACATCCCACCCAGCCTAGAGAGCCCAGCCTTAGAAAACAAGCAAGCGCCCCCCGCTGGGGCCGTTTCATGTGACTCCAGTAAGCCCCACCCGGGAAGCTCAAGTCCCAGGGCACTTGCTTCAAAACGGGCCCCAACGACCGAGGTGACAGAGCCTCTTGTCTGCAGCCCCCCAGCGCTAAGGCTACCAGCCTGGATCTGCTGCCTATCAGCTGTGCAACCATGAGGAGTTGCTTTTAAATTCTCCAAACCTCAAATTGGCCATCTCTGAAAAGGAAAAGCCATTTATTTTTCTTTGGGGCAGGATGAAATGAGACAAAGCTCTTAGCATTGAGCTTAGCGCTGCACAAGACCACAGTAAATCCATTCCAAAGGAATCCCATGCATTCTCTATCAGAAACCTGAGTTTTGCTATCCTCAAAATACAAGGTCATTGTAAGCCTGGGCTGGAGGGAGGATGATTTAATGAAGGGACCTGGTTCTTGAATGGTGGTCATGCTACTGCACAGGTGGTCCACCAGGTGGCACCATGGTACAGCGTTCACAGCCTTCAGGCCAACACAGATTGCTGGGGTGTCCAGGGTCTTCCTGCACAAGGAGAGGGGAGTTCATTAGCCAATTCAGAGCTAAAGCAAGCCTGAGGCGCTGTCAGTCATAGTTTCCCCCAATCTCCTTAATCCAGATCTTCATCAAAAACATGGTAGGTGGGGGGTGGAGGGACAGTGAACTCGGCAATGCCATGGCAAGTCAGCAGCAATCCATTAAGCACCTACTATGGGCAAGGCTCTGTGGCAGGTATCGTCCAGTTTTAGAGCTGAATGGGGCCTTCGAGAAAATCCAGGCTTGCCCCTCTGTTTTCCAGAAAAGAAGGCCTGCTCACCTTGGGGTACAGCATGACTCAGGGGACCAGTTTCAGGAGAGGCCACCACGCCCCTTCGCTGAGCCAGACAAAGTCAGGTGAAGACAAGAATCACACCCTACTGCCTGTACAGGGAACCCAGAAAATCAGTCAAGTGTGACTTGCGAGGCTATTTCTGCTCAATCTCTCCTGGCACACAGGACATATTCGCTGGGTATTTGCTGAACTGACTTAGGACCTAGGACTAAGTTTAAACCATCCAAGGAGCTTCCCCGTTAGGTTTGGAGAAAGGGATACATGTTTGTCAGGATCCGCATATTTCAGAGGAACAGCCTCATGGGGTACTTCCTGGTCAGGGTTCCTAGGTCCTCGGGGGTCAGTCCCTGTGGTACAGGTGACTCCACTGAGGACTGAACAGCCAACAACTCATCTCAATATCAAAGACAGTACAGCATGAAGAAGCAATCTGTACTAATAAGAAATGTGTCCAGGAGATACTGTTCAATAGAAAAGCAAGGGCATAAAATTATCTAATTTTCCATCATTTGTATAAAAAAAAAAGGCAAAATTAGTATAGTTGTGTTTGCTCATATTTACATAAATAAATTCTGGAAGGATTTAAAAGACTCTAAGAATAGGGCCGGCCGAGTGGCGCATTGGTTAAGCGCTGGTTTTGGGATGCCAGCGGCCCTGGTTCGGATCCCACATGAGGGCCAGTGACACTGCCCTCTACAGCTAACAACAGCTCCACCTTAAGCTGGGCTGTGCGAGCCCCGGTGATGGTGTGAGCTGCAGCCCCTGCTGCAGTGGGCTGCCATAGGCTACAGTGAGTGGCCCGCAGCCAGCGTGAGCGGCTGGCAGCCAAGAGTGAGCTGCCAATAGCCGCGGTGAGCGACATCCAGAGGCCAGCGACCGATCTGCCTCATCCGGGAAGAGCGCAATGACGATACCAACAGTGAAGCAACATCCTCCGCAACTAGACTGAAGAACAAAAAGACAGCAACTTGTCTGTTCCCCTTCCCCGATTCCCCAACGCTGTTCCCCTCCCCCAATTCCCCAATAAAATCTTTAAAAAAAAAAAAGACTCTAAGAATAGTAGTTGTAGGGTGGAGGGGGGATGGATGGCTGGGGATAGGGGAGGGAGCCAGACTTTTATCCGTGTATATTCGCACACTGCTTGATCTTCGAATCATGCAAATGTATTACCTTTCCAAGTCTGAATTTTAAAAACAGCTTACCCAAGATCATACAATGTTTCGCACAGTTGTGAGATGCATTTACCTGGTGGGATGCAAAATGTTTTGGGGTGGTGTGCAAGGTGATTGTAAACAATGCACAAACACAGCACTGGACCATATGGTGAGAAAGACATTCCTTTTTCGTTTCTTCAGTCTTCTAAACTCATTAAGGAGCACGTCTCGATGAGAGATGCCAGTGGGTTTTTAACACCTCTCTAACTCCTGGTAACCTACCTTTTTTTAAGAAAGATTTTATTGGGGAATTGGGGGAGGGGAACAGCGTTGGGAATTGGGGAAGGGGAACAGACAAGTTGCTGTCCTTTTGTTCTTCAGTCTAGTTGCGGAGAACGTTGCTTCACTGGCCCATGTTGGTATTGTCATTGCGCTCTTCCCGGGTGAGGCAGTTCGGTCACCGCCTCTGGACGGCTGCTCATCGTGGCTATTGGCAGCTCACACTGACTGCCGGCCACTCACTGTAGCTTATGGCAGCCCACTGCAGCAGGGGCTGCAGCTATGCTGCCCAGCCCCAGGTCGAGCTGTTGTTCACATTCTTAGCTGTAGAGGGCAGTGCCACTGGCCCTCATATGTGGGATCTGAGCCCAGGCCCTGCTGGTCAGAGCTGGCTTCCCAAGCCAGCTCTTAATCAACGCACCACTCGGCCGGACCTAAACTACGTTTTTAACAGAGAGCAGGCATCAGGCTTAGTGCGTGGCCAGGAGCAGTGGCTAGCTAAAATGGAATCCCGTTATTGTCTCTACATTGAATTTACTTGTACTAATAATATCTACTATAAATCACAAGCCGCACTGGCTTTTCATTTACAAGAGGAATATGAGGTTTCCTTTTCAAAATCTATTGAAGTGAAATGTGAGTTTCCCTAAAGAAATATATTATGTAAACCCTAATACCATTGCTTTGTGATGCTGGTATTATCAAGTGCTGCCCTTGTGCCAGAAACTGCTAAGAGCTTCCCATGAATTAGTATACTTGATCCTCCCACCCTGTGAGGTACAGATGAGGACATGGAGGGGCAGGGAGAGTGTGGACCGTGCCCCAAGGTCACTGGGTGAGCGGAAGCTGGAATTTGAACTCAGGCATTTGGCCTCCTACAGCACACACC
This sequence comes from Aselliscus stoliczkanus, assembly GCA_033961575.1. Lineage (NCBI taxonomy): Eukaryota > Metazoa > Chordata > Mammalia > Chiroptera > Hipposideridae > Aselliscus > Aselliscus stoliczkanus. The sequence continues at coordinate 137,077,829 of CM066729.1, forward strand.
CCCTTGCACACATACCCGAGAGGGAACAAAACTGGTGGCCTAGTGAAAACAGGCCGCCCTCCCACCTCCAGCCCAGCGCTCAGCCTCCCCCCACCCCCGCACTTGAGGCCCTTGCTCTAAAGGCTCAGGCTTCGTTCCGGTCAGCTTCCTCATCTTCTTCCTCCCAAGGTCTGGGTCCCTACAGCCCAATAGTTTCACCTCTCCCCCTACCCCCAAACCAGAGTCACACATAACACACCCTGTGCAATTCCACCGAATTGCTCAATTTCCTGGAACTTTCTCTCCCTGCTCTTTTGGGCCCTAGGCAGCAACACAAGGAGGGCTGAGCTTTGCTTCTCCCACTGCCATGCCCTGCTGTGTGGCTGCAGGCTTCTCTCTCCATCTAGTCTTGGTAGTAAAGCCCTCTGCTGCCCCCGGCCCTGACTTGCACCACTGCTGCACAGCCCCTTAGGGAACCTGTGCAGGGTAAATGGATTTCTCCCCTTGTTGGTTTGCAATGGAAATGTCATGTGTTCAGTAATGCAGGGACGAGGGCTGCACCCCCATTCAGTGACTGCAGCTCAGAGCTGCTAAGCTATAGAGGCCACCTAGTCCTGAAACTGCAGCCAGAGCCCTCACATCCACCCTGTGCCCTCTGCCCTCACAGAGCTTATCTGATGGTCACAATGGGTCCCAGCACATAGGAAGGCCTATTCCCACCCTGTCTCCCACTTTTCTGAGTGAGCTGGGGTGACTCCCCTCTTCTCTCTGGGCCACTGGCACCCTCTGCACAGTCAGGGTCAAAACTACCCCCACGCCCACCCCTGCAATCAAAATCACCTGGAACTCTTTGTAAGAGGCAGGCTCCAGGCCACATCCCTCAGCACTTCTGAGAAAGTCTACGGTGAGGCCTGGGGATCTGCATCCATAACAAGTCTGTAGGAGATTCTGACAAACAGCCAAAAGCCAGAGGAGTGGTCATTAGGTGCTTAACAGTGTCAGTCACACAGCACGCCCTCAGCAAACCCATCTTGTCCTGACTCCCAAGACCTGAAACAATCCCCTCAGCTTCCAGGAGCAAGAGATGCAGCTGCGTTTCTTCTCTAACAGCTGGGGAAGGGGAGACACTGGTTACAAAAGCCTAGCACTGCCCCAGCCAGGGGACCTCCATGCCCGGGACATTGTGGCCACTCTGGGCCAAAGCCCACAGCAGAGAAGCATCTGTAAAGGAGGCGCAGGGGCTGCTGTGGCCCCTCCTTTCCATGCCCACTGTCCATCTCTGTCCCCAACCGTGCCAAGGGTGATCCCCAAGGCTGAGACGTAGGAGGAATGCAGATCATCACCCCTCCTTAGAGATGAGAACAAGGCTCAAGAGGCTAAGGGCGGGCTGGTCGAATGGCTCAATTGGCTGAGAGCATGAGCTCTGAGCAACAGGGTCGCTGGTTAGATTCCCACATGGGCCAGTGAGCTGCGCCTGAGCTGAGCTGCCAACAGGTGGCAGCGTGGCTCAGCTGGTGAGAGCACGTGCTCCTAACAACAAGGTTGTCAGTTCAACTCCCACATGGGATGGTGGGCTATGCCCACCCGCAACTAAGATTGAACACGGCACCTTGAGCTGAGAGGCCGCCAGCTGCTGACGGGAAGCCAGACAGCGACTGGACTTGAAGCTGAGCTTCACCCTCCACAACTAAGACTGAAGGACAACAACTTGGCTGTTTCCCTCCCCCAATTCCCAAATTAAAAAAAAAAAAAAGGCTAAGGGAACTGTCCAGGATCATAGACCCACAAAGTGGAGCAGGACTTGCAGAGAGACAGCCTTCCTTAGGGCCCCACAGGCCAGGTCAGGTGTCTGAGGGCAGAGGGGCTGCCATCACATCAAGGCTTCTTCCTCAACTCGCCAAACTCGAGTCCCCGGTTAGGGAGCCCGACACTCCACTTCTGCCAAAAGACCAAGTCTGGCCCCAGTCCCAGGGAGAGGGGAGGGCCAAGAAAGGGCTCCTTGGGGAGCCTGCAGACCTGAGTCACTGTTTTGCCTGGTTTCAGGCTTGGTGTCTCTTCTGGGGAGATGAAAATGTGACCCCACCTGGAGAGTGGGGAGAGGTAGAGCTCAGAGAGCAAAGGGCTTGGAACTTACAGAAGGAGGGGCGCAGGAGGCTTGGCAGTCCAGGAGATGGAGAGGGAACAGCAAACCCGGCAGCTTCACCTTACCAGGTAGCCCCAACCAGGGGACCAAATTAACTCCACAAGGGGAGGGGCTCCCCTTTCAGCCCTCCAGAGGCATCTGAGGCCTGGTGGGACCCAGCTGAGGCTCCTGTTGGGTGATGTGGGTAGGGGCAGCTTCCCCTGAGGCAGCCAGACTGCAAATCCAACCTGACACAGAAACACAGGGCTTTGAGGATTAGCCCTGAAGATGAACAGAAACCTCCCCAGAAATCTGCCCTCAAGGCAGCCCAGTCTGGGGGGTCCTGTCACATAGCTGGCTGGGTGGAGTTCTAGGCAGAGGAGGAGGGCCTGCCCTCCTCAGGGAGACTCCAGCTGGGACACTCACTGGGCCCAGGGGGCCGCGGCCTCACTCAGGGGTCCATCAGGGTCTGCATCAGGCCACTGGCATAAAGAGCCCCAACCTGCTCACAACACATTTGCAGCAGGATTTCTCAGTGCGCTGGTGAGTCCTCTCTGAAGGCATTCCAACAGGAGGCAGGGAGCTTACAGCTAACACAGGCTGCACAACCCCAGGGGGCCTTCCCTCCACCTTCCTGCCTCTACCTACTGGCCAGGCGGTCCCAGCACTTTCAGACCCTGGACTTTGAGAAGTGGAACAGAGCAAAGGTTAGCAAACTGCCAGAGCCCAAGAGGCACAGGGAAGGTAGGTTGAGGAAAGAATGGTCAAGAGGTGGGTCATTGAGTCTCCCCAGCCTGATTCAGCAAGAGCAGCTCTGCTGGGGTTGCGTCATTCATGATGGAGCTTAACCAACAAACAGGGCAAGACAGGGCACTTCCTCAAACAACTTCCGTTGAGTCCCAACCCCTGCCCTTGGACTGGCTGACAAATCTCTGGGGACGCTGCCTCTGCTCGTGTGGCCACTGCTGCCTGGGACTCATCCTGCCTCCTACTGCCTGCCAGGAAGAAGTGAGGCACAGGCCCTGCTCCTCCCCAACCCCACTCCCACCCCCACGGCCGGTGTCCTAGTCAAAAATCCAGGGAGGAAAGGACCCTTAGTTCTCCTCAAAGAACTTGGAATTTGGGAATGGAAACTGCATTGTAGAAAGACACTCTTCAGCCCTGAATTTGTGGGCTCAGATTCTTATCTCCTAAAGGCATTTTACATGTTACTCAAGATTAATTTCTTCAGAGAGTCTCACAGCTTTGCAAAGGGGGAAAACAAAGAAGGAAAACCCAGGCAAAGGCACAAGCTGGTGGGGTGGGAGGTTTCAGGGAAGGGGGCTGCTGGGCGGCTGCTGAGCAAGGTGGGCAAGAGGAGATGCACAGGCTATAGCCGGAATCCCGGCCAGGGCTGGGCACCACCTCCCCTTGCCTAGGCCCTAGAAGAGCCTCTGGGAGGCAGACCCTCCCTTCCCTATGATCACCCCGCCCCCCAACCGAGGGCACAACACCCTCTCCTCTCCATGCCCATCACAAAGGGAACACATATTCCAACAGCCCCTGGGAAATAAAGACACAGAAAAACACTGAGAAAGGAGTTCTGTTTTAACACCAACACCACAGCACTCCCCAGGAATGTCTGTGATGAAGGCCACCAGCCCCCTTAAGAATAGCAGTGGGCACAGGGCCTGGGGGAGAGGGCTCTGTTCTGGGAAGCACAGCAGGTTGTCAGGAGGGATAGAATCAATCTCAATCTCTCCCACATATGTCCAATGATTGCTTCCCCAACACCGGCCTTCGAGAAGTACCTCCAAATCTTACCTTCCTTCCCCAAACCGCCAAACCCCGAAGGATCCTGAGAGTGAGATCTGGTCCCTGGGTGGGGGGAACGTCCTCAAGTTCACCCAGTCTCCCTGACCTTTAACCTTCAGTCCACTGTGAGCCCAGAGCCCTTAGCCACCCAATGCCACTCCCACCCCTGGGCAGGGTTTCCATGCAGACCCAGGGCTCTCCAGCCAAATTTCAAAGCCTCTGCTCACAAAAAGCAGGTCACCCTCTCCCACATGCACTGAGAAAGCCAGCAGCAAGAACCCTGCTTTCTATGGAGAGTGTGCTATGAGAGCAGAGGTTATGAGAGCCTCAGGGGGCTGAGAAAGGCTGAGCAGCCTCTGGTCAGAGCCCCTGGGCAAAGTAGACCTGCACCCCATCCCAACCCCACAGCTCATTAGCCATTCTGACTAGAGGGCCCCTCCTGCAAAGCCAATCTCAAGTCCAGCATCTCAGAGTCAGCCCAGAAGTTATCCAAGCATCAGACAAGGGGTCCAAGTCCAGGCTTTACCTGGACCCCTTCCCATGTCCCCAAGCCTGTGGAGAAAAGCTTAGAAACCACCCTCTCAGGTCAAATGCCCACTTCTACCCTGTTCCCGAACCCTAGCCACTCCCAGCCACCTTTGCCATGTCTCCCAGACTACGTGCAGCTGTGCCATTAATTATGAATGTCTTCACATGGACTCATCTTTACTTAAATTTATTTATTGAAAACATCACCACAATAAATAGAATGCCAATACCACCCGTCATGAATAAAAGACAGCCAATAAAAATATACCATTAAAACAAAACAGAGCTATAAAAGTCTGGAAACTTTCTGCAGCTGCCCCAAGCCCAGGGCCTGCTCCCTAGTAACAGGGGAAGTCAACATGTGTTCCAGGGGCATGAGAACGTATTGGCACCAAGCTGAGGCTGTCTTGTTGGCATCAAAGGATTGGAAGAGACTAGAAAGGGAATCGCTTGCTTGCTCTGACTTTGTGCTGCATGCAGGCCTGGTATCACCTAAAACATCTCAAGGCACCACCAGGTCCCCTCCGTGTGTGCCAGCACTCACACCAAGGCCCCGCAAGTCCCTCTGCCCCACGCCTGCCCCTCTCGCAGAGGTCACCGCTGACTCAGGTGCGACACTAGGTAGACGAGGCCCACCAGCAGGAGGCCACGCACGCCGAGCATCATGAGCAGGAAGAGGAGAAGGATGGAGGTCACAGGCTCCACAGCGTGGTTGCCGAGATGCCACTGGGGGAAGCCCATGTTCACCAGCTGCCGGTTGAGGTCATTGAAGGGGGACTGAGCAGCACCCAGCCTGGCCCCGCCCTGTTGCTGCCGGGGGCCAGGACCCCCCAGGGGTGCACCATGACCCCTATTGAGAAAGCTCTGGAAGGTGAAGACAGAGAGAAACGAATGAATCCAGAGCGAGCTTCCCTGGAGGTGAGGCCCCAGGCAGAGGGGAACTCCCTGGGCTGGGCTCTGCCCGCCCCCACAGCCCCCCAGGGCCATGTCCTCCTTTCTCAGCAATCCCCAGATGCCACCCTCAGGAGACCCAGCAACTGAGTCATAAGCTCTCAGAGCACAGGAAATGACAGGCCTCATTCCCCAGGTGGTGCCAGGGAGGTTACCAGGACAGAGGAGAGAGGAGAGGTCAAAGCAGTTGGATTCTGGGGCAACGCGCTCAGGCAGGCATTTTTAACACTCCTCACTCCTTCCTTTAAAATCAACAGTGTGGCCTTAAGCTCATCTCCTCCACGTACTCTCCAGCTTCTCTCTCATCCAACAGACACTTAAAAGAAAGACCCTGGCTCTGGTAGAGTTTGCTGACCAGGTTAAGGGAGAGAAGTCTTGGGTTTCAAGCCTGGGAAGGCTGCCCAGAGGAGAGAGATCTGGGGAGACAGGGGGCTGGACAATAAATCCACTGCAGTTTTCCGCAAGTATTGACACCCTACCCCACCCCATTCCAGCTCTCTGCAAAGAGAACTTCAGGTTAGAGAAGGGTAATGACCTGCAGGAGAGCTTCTGGGAGCTAAAGATAACCGGGGTACGGAGGGCGGGAGCCAGCTGCTCCCTTTCCATGGGGGCTGGGTGCCTACCTGTCGAGGGGTGCTACTGTGTGGGGGGGTAGTAGTCCTCACGCGGGGATCGTCGTCCTGCACGATTTCCCCATTGGCCAAGATCCGCACCATGCTCTCAGGAGCTCTGGGTCCCTGCTGGGCTGACCTATCCTCTGACCTCAAAAAGGCTGAAAAAGGAAAAAAAAACAAAAACAAAAAAACAATTTACCAGAGATAAAGAGGTGCTTGCTTTCAAAAACTGTATTCTGGGTACTCACATTGGTGACCCACGCTGAGCAGGCGCTGTGTCTAATAAAAGAAAAAAATAAGAGAGAGGGAAATAAATGCAAGTTGTTTGCCAGACAAAAATCTTTCAGATATTGAGTTCACTGGGGAAACAATCAAAAGGATCTTTGGAGAAAGACGTTTTATTATTAACCACCATCACACACCATGGGGACAAGAACCCCTTCGGTGGCCTAGGCAGTGAGGAAAGCGCTGAGGCTCCGTCATCTCGCATCTCCAACACTCTTCTGAGGCAGGTCCAGTTAGAGACCCAGACACGTGTTACTGGCTTGATGGAGACCACTCATCTGCCAGCAGCAGAGAAAGACTGTGACGCCAGGAAGCCTTGCCCTAAGCCCTTCTCTGGATACTAAAGGGCCAGTCCAGGGCCCCAGGATCCCCAGGGTTTCAATTTCCTTCTGTGGGTCCAGTGTGCTGTTCCCTAGGGGGTAAATGCCAGGAACCTGGGCCTTCTCTACCTCCCCCGACCCCAGGAGATCCAGGTCTCCTTCAGAGCCTTTTAGATCCACTGCCTGGTAGCAAGCTGATGAGCACAAGCCTCAGGTGTGGGGGAACAGGCCTTTCTGCAGAGGGCACACCCCTCACCTGTCCCTCACCTCAGGTACCAACAGTTCCTCCTTTGTTAGCAGGTGGGCAGGGCCAGCCTTCCCAAAATAGGGGACGGGGGATGCTTCTGGGGCTCTGGGAGAGCCCCACTCCACAGGCCCCAGGGGTGTTCATGGGCTAGAGGTGGGGGTGGGGGCCCTCCCATGCCTCTCCCTGATTCTGTGTAAAAGCCATTTCTTCTCAGGAGACAAGCCAGTTTTCATTTAAATTCTCGAAAGCACTTGTGACACACACAACAAACGGGGTTAAGCGCCTCCCCTCCCCCTCCCCCGCCCCCCTCGTTGTCTTGTGGCTTGGAGCCTGGGACAGACTGGTCCCCTTTTTGAAGCCTGCAGGCCTCAGCAGAAGGCCAAGTGGGTCGTGGTCCCCCTGGGTCCCTTTGTGCTTTGTCATCCCTCCCGCGCGGCGTGGGCTGTGGGCGCGGCCAGCCCTCGGTGCACTTGACCCTACGGATGGGGGGTGGGGGGATGCTCCTGGGGCACGAAGAGACGCGGGCTCCAGGGAGGAGGCGCTGCCAGCGCCGCCGAGCGCAGCTCCGACACCAGGCCCATGGTAAGGGAAGGATGCACCCCCACTCTCCAGGCCGAGACACCCAGCTGCGGAAGGATGCACCCCCACTCTCCAGGCCGAGACACCCACCTGCAGGTGCAGCTCCGGGCCTCGGCGGCGTCCACTCCCCGCGGCAACCAAGTCGCTTCCTCCCACCTGATCTCACAGGAAGCGCGCGCGCAGTTCTGCGGCCCGGCGGGCGGCTCAGCACCGCTCTCTACAGGCCGCCGGGGGAACCGCAGCTGCCGGGTCCTGGGGTTGCCGCACAGAGCTAGGGAGGAGGAAGAAACGCAGCAAGAGAGGAAAGCAGCACAGGACCAGAGGGGAGGGAAGTGGGACGGAAGGAGGAGGGAGAAAAGAGCATGAGGAGGAGGAAGAGAAGTTAAAAGGTGGGAGGAGGGAGAAGGAAAGTGAAGCGGAGCCCACAGAGGAAAAACGCAGCGGGTGGGAGCACCCCTGGCCTGGGAGGAAAGACGAGCACAGCTCAGCCCACTGGTATAAATTTGCGGAGCTGGCTCTGTAGATGACCCTTGAGTAGGCCCTAATCCTGCCCTCAGGGAGTCCAACTCCAGTGAGGAAAATAACGCATGAAGCACAGGGCAGGAGCAACTAACTGCAGTGTGAAGGAAGGCAGGTTCCTGGAGGAGGCAGCCTTTGAGCTAGGGTCCGAAGGGTAGGTAGGAGTTTGCCCGTCAAGCAAATAGGGAACCACCTTGCAAACGGAACCTCCTGGCAAAGGAGTGAACAATCAACAGCTGCCTCTTTCCTGATGCTTTTTTTTTTTTTTTTAAGATTTTACTGGGGAATTAGGGGAGGGGAACAGTGTTAGGGAATCGGGGAAGGGGAACAGACAAGTTGCTGTCCTTCTGTTCCTCAGTCTAGTTGTGGAGAACGTTGCTTCACTGGCCCATGTTGGTATTGTGATCATTGTGCTCTTCCCGGGTGAGACAGTCGCTTGCTGGCCATTGGACAGCCACTCAAGGTGGCTCATGAAAGATCATGCCTGCTGCCAGCCAGCCCCACTGCAGCCTACGCCATCACGGGGGACTTACCGCAGCCCAGTTCCAGGTCGAGCTGTTGTTCAGCATCTTAGCTGTAGAGGGCACAGCGTCACTGGACCTCATGTGGGATCCAAACCAGGGCCCTGTTGCTCAGAGCTGGCGTCCCAAGCCAACTCCTAACCAACGTGCCACTGGGCAGGCCCTCCTGATGCTTTTGAATCCCAACTTTCATATGTTGCTCCCGGTGGACTTGTTCACCAGTGGAAGAAAATGAGCTCTGCTGTTCCACGATTTGGGTTCAGGTTCTGGACTCTGGCAAGTTACCGAGATGCTCAGTGCCCTCATCTGCAAAATGGACGTATACATAACACTTACCTCATAGGACTATATGAGAGTCCCTGGCACATGACAAGTGCTGCTGAACATTAGTTATCAATCAGTGGGTGTTTCTGGGAGTAGGCAGATGTTCGTTGAGCATATATTATGTTTCAGAAGCCCACCAGCCCCTGGGTGAGGAGAACATAAAGAATATATAAAGAGCCTCTACAAATAATAAGATAGGCAATCAATTAAAATGTAGGTGAAGGATTTGATTGAGCAAATTAAATGAAAAAACCCAAGAGGTCAATAAGCTTTTGAAAAAGTGCTTAGCATCATTAGCAACCAGGGAACTATAAATTAAAATCATGGTGAGACTACCACACACTCATCAGATAGACTATAATTTAAAAGTCTGACAAGACCAAGTATTGGTGGTGATGTGCAGCAATGAGAATTCCCACATATGGCTGATAGATGTGTAACTTAGTACAACCACTTTGGAAAACCATTCGGAGTTGCCTAGGAAAGGTATTTGCATTGTTTATGACCCAGGACACAAATGTGAATGTCTATGCATACCAGAGCATGTATACAAGCATTTTTCATAATAGAAACTGAAAGACAATTCAAATGTCCATCAAACTAAAATGGATAAATTGTAGGGCCGGCCAAGTGGCGCATTGGTTAAGCGCTGGTTTTGGGATGCCAGCGGCCCTGGTTCGGATCCCACATGAGGGCCAGTGACACTGCCCTCTACAGCTAACAACAGCTCCACCTGGAGCTGGGCTGTGCGAGCCCCGGTGATGGTGTGGGCTGCAGCCCCTGCTGCAGTGGGCTGCCATAGGCTGCAGTGAGTGGCCCGCAGCCAGCGTGAGCAGCTGGCAGCCAAGCGTGAGCTGCCAATAGCCGCGATGAGCGACATCCAGAGGCCAGCGACCGATCTGCCTCATCCGGGAAGAGCGCAATGACGATACCAACAGTGAAGCAACATCCTCCGCAACTAAAAACTGAAGAACAAGAAGACGGCAACTTGTCTGTTCCCCTTCCCCGATTCCCCAACGCTGTTCCCCTCCGCCAATTCCCCAATAAAAATCTAAAAAAAAAAAAAAAAAAGAATCCCATGCCTCCCTGCACCCCCCCCCCAATAAAAGTGCAAATGGCAAGCCATCTCTTTCCTTGGTGAAGCCATGCTGATTCCTAATCATCAGCATTTTTTAAAAAATAAAATAAAATAAAATGGATAAATTGTAGTAGAATCCTACAATGGAACGCTATACAGTAAAAAACAAACAAAAAAAATATGAGCTCTAACAAGATGCAATACCATAGTTAAAACTTAAACATACTATACTGAACCAAAGAAACCAGCAGCAAAATAAATCTTACTGCATGGTTTCATTTACATAAAGGTCAAATGAAAGTAAAATTAAATTATATTGCTTAGGGATGCATTCTTGGGTGGTAAAGTATAATGAGAAGCAAAGAAATTACTACCAAAAATGTAGTGGTTAGTTCTGGGGGGGGAGGAATTTTGCGTGGCAAGGGGCATGCAGACAGTAGGCAGGGGAGGCTATGAGGTGCTGGCAATATTCAATTTCTTGACCTGGTTGGTGGTTTCCTGGACGTTCACTTTATAATAATTTGTTAAACTGTAGGGGGATGAGGGAGGAGCAGACCTGAGGAATAAGTGAATTTATCCAGGTAGTGGTCAAATAGGTCTATTCTTTCATTAGAGGCAGCCTAGGTAGGGATTAAGTGTATGGCCTCTGGGTCCAATCGACTTGGATCTGAATTCTCTGGCTCTGCTACCTACTTGCTGTGTGACTTTGTACAATTTGCTTAACCCCTCTGTGCCTTCTTGTCTCATCTGTAAAAATAGGGATGATAGTACTCCCTAATGTGAAGATGAATAACACTTAGACATGCGGTAAACAGTACAGGAGCTTTGTTAGATAAGTAAGAATTCATACATTCATTCAACATGGAATTCCTTGAGTACTTGTGCTGGGTTGGGCCCTTCCATATGCCTTTGTAGGTCAGGGGACTTGGAAATAAAGGTACAGCTACAGAGCTCTCAGAACTGGGGCTCCACCTGAGAGTGAATGTGTCTACTACCCACTAAAATCTAGATCAGATTATGGGCCTGGGGCAGGCTGAGCCCACAGGCGCCCAGGGGGTCCCAGCTTGGGGCAGCCCTGCAGGGACAGGAAGCCAGGCTAGCCATTGCTAGCTGCCTGTTTCCACAGCTGGGCATGGGGACTTCAGGCACCAGAACCCAGGCAGCCTCTTCTGCTCCAGGGCTCCGAAGAGTGGAGGAAAGTCAGACTATGAGAAAAGAAGAGCAGGGAGAATGGAGGGAGCCAGAGGGTCTTAGACGCCTTTTATCCCATCCACAGAGGGAGTAGAAACAGAAGTGTGGGGGTGGAGTGAGCAAAAAAGGAGCCAAAAGCAGAGAATGAGACCAGCCCAGCCGAGAGCTTTTTGTGGGGTCTCAATTAAGCCTGGAGCCCCATTGTTCCTTTCAGGGTGGAACATATGTTCAGGGCCTGGCTGAGGTTTGGGACTGAAATTTCAATGGTGCTGGGCCCTATGGCCTGACAGAGGAGAGAGGGTGGGGGAGGCAGAAGGAGACTGTCCCTAAGAATCTATAGCATCTCCCAGGAGAACCTGCACTGCAGCAGGAAATAAAACAACCAGAAAGGGTAGCAAAGCCCCCCACCCCACCCCAGTCTTGGGAAATACCTGTGGGACAGGGTAGAATTCACCTTAGCAGGCTCTATGACCTCCAGTGGGCCTCAGCTTCCCATGTGTGCCATTCAGACAGAGCTGGCTAGGATAATAGACAGTCACCCATACTTGCCACCACCATGAGCAGGGGTCACCCCAGTGGCAGGCAGCCCAATGGTGAAAGACTTGAACTCAAGGTCAGTCAAACTTCCATCCATTCAGATGCTCACTTTGCAGCTCACCAACTGTGTCACCTTGGGCAAATGACTCAGTCTCTCTGAACCTATAAAGTGGGGGTGATGATTCCCATCCTTTGTGTTTGCAATGGGAATTGACAAGCATGATCCACGTGGAGCCCTCTGCATATAGTGCTTTGTGCATGTTTACTGTAATCAGCAACCATGGTCACTACTAGTTAACCTTCCCCCACCCGCCCCCCGGGGCCCCAGTGATGAAAGGAAAGGGAAAAAAGCCCGTGTGCACAGAGTACAGAAAAGTACAATAGCACAGCCCATCCAGGCAACAGAAGCACAAGATAAAGAGGAGGCTCTCTAGATGGGAGGGTTGAATGTCTTGCAGAACTCGAGTAAGACAAAGGTTGGATGGCCTCTGAGCAGAGGAATGGCATGGCAGAGGTGTGAGGGTGGAGCTCTAAGCAGGTGTTTAACAACAGAGCAGGTTGACCTGGCTGGCTGGAGACACTCTTGGGTGTAGTGGGACAGGATCACTCGAAGTGTTATTTGGGTCAGAATGTGAAACATAAACACACAGACAAGCCAGGACTCAGGGCATCTCTTTCCTTAGCTATCCAAAGAGAGCCCTGGATGCAAGGATTTCCAAGACCATGTTCTACTGTAAGCCACAAGGAGCCACAGACCTGCAGGCACTGTAGCGACAACAGGAGTCTGGCCTGTGCCAAGGGATCTGTAGGTGAGAGAGCCTGAGTGACAGGAATGGTTTCCAAGGAACCCAGAAGCTAATACTAGAGTGAGATGATGGGCATTTGATACAACCACACCCGGAGAGCACCAGCATCAGGTGACAACTACAGCAGTCAAATGAGAATGTCCTGATTCTTCCCATTCTGGGGCTCAAACCAGCAGCTAGAGAGGTGAGCAGGAGAAGGGGAAGAAGAGAGAAGTTGGTTATGCCTCCCACAAGCACACCTGTCCTGTGGCAGGTGTCCCAACCTGCTGCTGGTCTGAGCTGAGGGACAGGAGAAGCCCTAAATAAAACTGGAGTTTTTATATTACACTAGTCTGCACGTTCTATTTATAAAAAGACGCCATTCGTTTGTTACCTGTTAGCGGTTGGGAAAGCGCTGAGAACAGCCAGAGCTTTCACCTAGAAGCAAGGAGAATAACACGGGACAGCCAGTTTGAAGGGGCCGTGGGGAGAAATGATGTAATGATGTAGCCGCTTTCCATTTGCATCCTAGCAAGTGCAGCTCATCCAAAACCCAGCTGCAGATACCCAACTACAGAACAATGATTGCCAAGTGAAAAAAGCAAGGTATTGGACAATGTATAGAGTGGTCTCTTTTATTTAAGAAAAGGAGACTATCAATGCAAACAAGTAAATAAATAAATGTGCTGATATTTTTAACAATGGAAGGATAAACCAATAGCTAATAAAAATGGTTTCCAATAAGTAGAAGGAAGAGGCGGCGTTGGAAATTAAACTGCTCTGAAAGTATCCTGTTTTATGGTTTCACCTTTGCAGCCAGCTAAATAATTACATTAATTACAAAATAAAATTAAATAAAAAAACTTAAAAGGAAGATCGAAAAATAAAAAACAAAATGAAGAGTATCTACATGTCACTGTTGTGGCTTCACCACAGAGAATTATTTCAAGTGATTTTAAAACACAGTAATGGGCCGGCTGAGTGGCTCAGTTGGTTAAGAGCTCGCTCAAGAGTGCGAGCTGAGCTCTGAGCAACAGCTGTTCGAGGCCAGCCTGAGCTGAGTTGCCGTTGAGCTGCCAACAGGTGGCAGGATGGCTCAGCTAAAAAAAAAAAAAAAAGTAACCTCCATTAAAACACAGTAATATGTCACAAAGAAAAAGAACTTCAAAAATATCTTAAATTATACTTAGTAACTGTATTTTAGTAATAAATATTATTAAATAAATAAATATTATTAAACATTAGTAACCCCCAGGAGTGTCTCACTCTCAAGCTAATTCACACTGTGCCTCTAGCAATTGGTTAAAATTACTTTTAAGCATACCTGCTGGCTTGTGGTTCAAGGCTTCTGTTCCAGGTAAACTGACTCTGGCTGTGATTCTCTCTATTCACCTGTCTCTCCAGATTTCAGGGCGGCTGTTTGCCCTGTGACCTCAGTTCTCAGGTGGGTCTAAGAAAAGTTGATTTTCAGTTTGTTCCCCTTTTTTCTTGCTGTAAATATGGAATGATGACTTTCAAGCCACTTTACATGTTGAAGCTGAGATCAGAAGTCCATAAACTCATGTTATTTTTTTTTTTAAAGTCATTGATGACTTGGGAGGTTGCTAGGTATATCTGTCAGAGTTCAATAAGAGAGGCAGAATGACCAGGAGGTATTTGTAATAAAGGATTTCTCCCAGGGATTTGACCTTACTCAGTTGTGGGAGCTGGTTACACCACCGATGGGAGGCTGTTGCTTGATGTCCATAGGCAGGCAGGCGGGAAGGGAAGGTGGACACGAGGTGAGAGAGCAAGGATAAACTGGAACCTGTGAGGAAGAGTGGAAACCCTCATCAATGTGTCACCAACTCCAATACTCAAGCTTCGATGCTGTTGATTACATTCATCCTTCATCATGGAATTAAACACACCCCTAGCCCAAGAGTTAGAGGAGCTGAAGAGCAGCTGGTAGGAGCTATGGTAGCTGCAGTCTGGCTCCAGTCCCACGCTGACAAGACTAACCAGCGGGTAAGCAGCAAGGTAGATAAACTGTGTGGTGCCCTGCCTTGACCTTCAGAGCATAAAAAAATTTTAGATGGTTGCTGCTTCACTTTGCCTTCCAAGTCTTGCACAAAATGTTGACTCTAGTGAGTGCATTATTAACCTGGTACTCGGCAGGGAAGGGAATTCCGGGAAATGTAACTCCAGCTTAGCTTAAATTAACCCAATACAAATCCATCACATTAGGACACTAATTCATTATTCTGAGAACCAGTCAATAAAGGAATGAGTTAAGCATTTAGCCTTCCTTTCCCATGCAAATTTTATTTCAGGGTAATCCACTAGTTGATGAGGAAACTTTTTCATTCTGAAGCTAACTCATTTGCATTGCTGGCAGTTTGCAGGCAGTTGGCCAGGGAGCCTTGGTTCTCTTGGACATGCGCTTTCCAGCAGGCTAGCTCAGGCCTGTTGAACTTCAAACTCTGAGACATCATGGTCTCAGAGTTTGAAGTTCAACAAAAAGAGCAAAAGAGCAAGTCTTAACGAACAAACTCTTTTCAAACCTCTGCTTGCATCATGTTTGTTAATGTCCTGTTGGTCAGCACATAGCAGAAATAGACTCTTCATCGCAGTTTCAAGGATGAAAAAATAGATCCCCATCTCCCAATGTAGCACTGTTACCATGTAGAAGGGTGTGCAGGGGAGGAATCTAGTTATTTTACAATCCACCATAACTACTTTGCTATAGTCCTCAGTAAATTCAAGCAGATGTTGTGGTTTATTTTAATTCAATTTTATATTTTAAGATAATTGTAGATTCATATGCTTTTGTAAGAAATAATGCAGAGAGATCTCATACTGTTTATTCAGTTTCTTCCAATGGTAATATTTTGCAGAACTCAAGTAAAATATGGTATGATACCAGGATACTGACAGTGACAGAGTTAAGGTACAAATATTTCCATCACCACAAGGATTTCTCATGATGCCCTGTTATTGCCACACCATCTCCTTATTCCTTCAGAACCACTACTATGTTTTCCATTTCCATAATTTTATCATTTCAGGAATGCTATTTTAATGGAATTATATGGGGTGTAACCTTTGGGACTTGGCTTTTTCACTCCAGGGATTTATCTGAAGATACATCAGGTTGTTGGATCTAGTTTATCCCTTTTCATTGCTGAGTAGTATTCCATGGTGTTATACCACAGTTTGTATAACCATTTACCACTGAAGGATTATTGGGTTGTTTACAGTTTTTGGCTATGAGGAATGAGCTACTTGTGATCCTGTGATTTATAATAATTATGTATTTTGGTCTTTATACTCTTTTCTGACACAGAGCTCCTAAAATCCTTGGAATTTCCTAAGTGACAAGAGAGATAAAGGCATCTTTTGTTAGCTATAACAAGCCCCTGTCGACCACACCTGAGTTTATGGTAAGTGGCAACTTTTAGAAAGCCCCTAAGTATTAGCGCAAGTTGCCAGGGGAACCAACCAGATGATTAGGAGGTTGGAACTTTCAACACTGCTTTAGCTGTTCCCACATATTTTGATGTTACATTGTCATTTTCATCCAGTTCTATGTATTTTTATTTCCTTTGTTACTTCCTCTTTAACCTATGGATGATTCAAAAGTGTGTTGTTGGGCCGGCCAAGTGGCGCAGTGGTTAAGCGCTGGCTTAGGAACCCAGCGGCCCCGGTTCGGGTCCCACATATGAGGGCCAGTGACACTGCCCTCAAAAAAAAAAAAGAAAAAAAAAGAAACAAAAGTGTGTTGTTAATTTCCAAGTGTTTAGAGATTTTCCTGTGGATTCAGGCCATTACTGATTTTCTGTCTAATAGTACTAGCTGTTGCTAAGAGTGGGATGTTGACATGGATTTGTCAACAGTAAACAGGGATTTGTCTGTTTCTCCTTTCAGCTTTATCCATTCTTCCTTCATGTTTTTTGAGGTTCTGTTGTTTGGTGTATATACATTTAGGATCATTATGTCTCCCTAATAATTGACACTTTTATTATTAAATGATGCCTGTCTTTGTCTCGAGTAAGTTTTGTCACTCTAAAGTCTACTTTATCTGATATTAATATCAGATATAATAGAATAATTCATACTTTTTAAAAACTAATGTTTGTATGGCATATCTCTTTCCATCAGTTTACTTTTAACCAACGTATATTTTTGAATAGTGAGTTTTTTTGTAAGCAGCATGTAGTTGGGTAGTGTCTTTATCCACTGTCCCAACATCTGCCTTTTATTAGTATATTTAGACCATTTATATTTAAGGTAATTGTTGATATCTTAAGTTACTCTGCCATTTAATTCTTTTTTTCTCTGTTCCTTCTGTCTTTTGTTTCTCTAGTTCTAAAAATTTTGTTTATTTATTCAACAGATATATTTGAGCCTCAACTCTGTGCTAATTCAGGTTTAAAAAATATATGATATAATACCAAACCTTCGATGAACTGAGGAAAGAAACTCTTTCATTAGGCAGGCAGGACTTTACAAAGGAGTTTTGCTTCTCTTTTCTTGCCTTCATGTAGGTTACTTGAACATTTTTCAGGATTCCAACCTTATTTATAGTGTTTTTGAGTGTATCACTTTGTATATTTTCTTAGTGGTTTTTCTCAAATTACAATATACATACTCGTATGTGACTTACCATAGTTCACTGGTCTCAACATTCTCTCACTTGAAGTGAAGTGTTGAAATCTTACTTCCAGTTAGATGTTTTTACCTTCCCATTTTAAAATACTATTTCTTTGAATATCAGATGGTGTTATAATTTTTGTTTCAATCATCATGTAAAATTTACGAAATGCATGAGAAGCATACTCTTATTGTATGTACCCATATTTCTGCTCTTTCTCTTGTTCTTTTCTTCTTTCTTAATGTTCTAAGAGACCTTCTATTTGGAAAATTCCTTTTATTCATTTTTAAAGGATAGACCTGCCAGGGACACTTATTTTAGTTTTCCTTTGTCTTTCACTCCTGAAGGATACTTTTTCCAGACATAGAAATTGTATTTAGGTTTTTCTTTTCAGACTTTTCAGCACTTTTTGTGTGCCACTTTTGTTTTTAAGAAATGTTATTGGGGAACAGTGTGTTTCTCCAGGACCCCTTAGCTCCAGATCAAGTAGTTGTTTCATTCTAGTTGTGGAGGGCCCTGCTCACTGGCCCATGTGGAAATCAAACTGGCAACCTTGGTGTTATAAGCCTGTAGTCCAGCCATTTGAGCTAAATGGCCACTCCTGTGCCACTTTTTTTTTACTTTCATGTTCCAGGCAAGAAGTCTGCTTTCACTGGAATCAATGTTCTTCTATTGGTTAGTATGCTATTTCTCTCTAGCTGCTTTCAAGATATTTTCTTTGTTATTAGTTTTTCAGAAGTGTAATTACAATGTGTCTTGGCATAGATTTCTTTGGGTTTATACTATTTAGGGTTAGCTCAACTTCTTGGACCTGTGAGTTAATGTCTTTAACCAAATTTGGGGTTTTTCAGCCAATCTTTGAATACATTTCAGCTCCATTCTCTTTCTCTTCTCTTCCAATGATACAAACATTGGATCTTTTGTTATTGTCCCACATGTTCAAGCTGAATAAATTCTACTGAACTGTCACAAGCTAACTGATTCTCTCCTCTTTCCTCCCTCTATACTAAGAAACCTATCCAGTGTTTTGTTTTGTTTTTAATCTTTGTTATTATATTTTTTATACTCTATAATTTCTATTTGTTTCTTCAGCTTCTTTGCTGGGATTGTTCTAATTTGTTTCCAGAGAATTTATAATTCCTTGTTGAATATTTTTTAGGATGGCTACTTTAAAAATCTTTGCCAGATAATTCTAACATCTGATTCATCTTGATGTTGTCATCAGTTGATTATCTTTTCTCATCCAAGTTATTATTTTCCTTGTTCTTGTAGAGAATGAAGTATGGTTTATGATTTTCAATTGTATCCTGGACATTTTGACTATTCTTTTAGGAGACTTTGGGTCCTATTTAAATTTTTATGTTAACTTGTAGTCACCCTGTTTACATTTAGCATGTAAACCTTGGTCTATTTTTGTGGGTTCTGTTTCTAATGACCATCTGATTTTCAGGCAAATTTACATGGAGGGACATTCTACAAAATATTTGACCAGTACTCTTCAAAACTGTCGAAGTCATCAAAAACAAGGGACTTTTGAAAAACTGTCACAGACCAGAGGAGTATAAGGAGACATAGTGATTAAATATAATGTGATCTCCTGGAAGGTATCCTGAGACAGAAAATAGACATTAGGGGAAAACTAATAAAATATGAATAAACTATGGTGTTTAGTTAATAATAATGTACTAGTACTAACTATAACAAATGTACCATAGTAATGTACAATGTTAACAATAGGAGAAACTGAGTATAGGGTATATGGGAACTCTTTGTACTGACTTTGCAACTTTTCTCTAAAGCTAAAACTATTCTTAAATAAAAAGTTTATTTTCAAAACTCAAATGGAAATCCAAAGACTAAAAAATACAATAGCTGGAATGAAAGTTTTATTAGATGGGCTCAACAGCAGTTTGTGAGTGGCAGCAAAAGAATTTAGGGAAATTGGTCAATCTGAAGAAGAGAGAGAGAGAAATATATTGAAGAATATAAAACAAAGCTTGCAAGACAGCAAGTTGTCCAACATGCCCATGAAAGGAGCCCCAGGAGGACAAGAGAGTAAAATTGAGGCAGAAAAAAATATTTGAAGAAATAACCATCAAAATTTTCCCAAAATTTGTTGAAGAACATTGACTTTCAGATCCAAGAATCTCAACAAACTCCAAACTCCAGGTAGGATAAATACAAAGAAAAAGATACCTAGGCATATCATAGTCAAACTGCTGAAAACCAAAAATAAAGTGAAAATCCTAAAAGCAACCAGAGAACACACATTACATATAGAGAATCGATTATGTAAATGCCATGTGATTTTTCATCAGAATAAAATGGATGTAAACAGACAACAGAATGACATCATTAAGGTGCTGAAAGAGAAAATTAAATGTCAACCAAATATTCTATATACACCACAAACATTCTTCAAGTTGAGTGCAAAGTAAAGATATTATCAGATAAATGAAATCTGAAATAATAATAATAATGGACCTGGGCTATAAGAAATGCTAAAGGAGGTATTTCAAGCTGAAGAAAAATGATACCAAATGAGAACTCATATCTACAGGGAGAAACAGAGAGCACCAAAGTTGGTAAATAAGTAGGTAAATATAGAAAGCTACATTATTTCTGTAATTTCCTTAAAAGAGAATAGACTGTTTAAAACAAAAATAATAATGTAAAGAAAGCAAAAATGGGGTCGACCGAGGCTCAGTTGGTTAAGAGTTGGCTTAGAGCTCGTGCTCTGAGCAACAGGGCCACCGGTTCGATTCCCACCTGGGCCAGTGAATGCTGCGCCCGAGCTGAACTGTCGCTCAGCTGCCAACAGGTGGCAGGATGGCTCAGCTGTTATAACAACAAGATTGCCTGTTCAGTGGTGGGCTACGCCCACCTGCAACTAAAGACTGAACTCAGCACCTTGAGCTGAGCTGCCCCCCAGGTGGCTTGGTGGATAGGGCGTGCTCTTAACAACAAGGCTGCTGGTTTGACTCCAGCATGGGATGGTGGTTACGCCCACCCACAACTGAGAGTGAACACAGCACCTTGAGCTTAGAGGCCACAAGCTGCTGAGGGGAAGCCAGATGGTGACTGGCGCCCTCCACAACGAAGACTGAAGAACAACAACTTGGCTGGTCCCCTCCCCCAATTACCCCACACCGTTCCCCTCCCCCAATTTCCCAATAAAATCTTTAAAAAAAAAAAAAAAAGCAAAATGATAATAATGTTGGGCCGGCCGAGTGGCGCATTGGTTAAGAGCTGGTTTTGGGATGCCAGCGGCCCCGGTTTGGATCCCACATATGAGAGCCAGTGACACTGCCCTCTGTACAGCTAACAACAGCTCCACCTGGAGCTGGGCTGTGCGAGCCCCGGCGACAGTGTGAGCTGCAGCCCCTGCTGCAGTGGGCTGCCATGGGCTACAGTGAGAGGCCGGCAGCCAGAGTGAGCGGCTGGCAGCCAGCATGAGCTGCCAATAGCCGCAATGAGCGACGTCCAGAGACCGGCGACCGATCTGCCTCATCTGGGAAGAGCGCAATGACGATACCAACATGGGCCAGTGAAACAACATCCTCCACAACTAGACTGAAGAACAAAAAGACAGCAACTTGTCTGTTCCACTTCCCCAATGCCCCAATAAAATCTTTTTTAAAAAATGATAATAATGTAAGACAGGTTTATAACACACATGGAAGTAAAATATATCACCAACAGCACAAAAGATTCAGGGACAGGTAAATAGACTTATGTTGTTGGAAGGAAATAACAAAAATTTTAAAAAGCTATAGAAGTAAGAAGCCAATAAAAAAAGAATGAGATGAAATACTAAAAATATTTCATTAACCCAAACGAAGGAAGAAAAGAAGTAATGGAGGAACAAAAGAATTGAAAGAACAAATAAAAACCAAGTAGCAAGATGGTAAACCTACATCCAACCACACCAATAATTACATTAGCGGTTAATGCATTACACACTCCAATTAAAAGGCAGAGATTAGAGCTGGCCAAGTGGTGCATTGGTTAAGAGCTAGTTTGGGATGCCAGCAGCCCCAGTTCGGATCCCACATATGAGGGCCAGTGACACTGCCCTCTACAGCTAACAACAGCACCACCTGGAGCTGGGCTGTGCGAGCCCCAGCGACGGTGTAGGCTGCAGCCCCTGCTGCAGTGGCCTGCCATAGGCTACAGTGAGTAGCTGGCAGCCAGCGTGAGCTGCCAATAGCTGCGGTGAGTGTCCATCCAGAGGCCAGCGACACATCTGCTTCATCCGGGAAGAGCACAATGACGATACCAACATGGGCCAGTGAAGCAATGTCCTCCGCAACTAGACTGAAGAACAAAAGGACAGCAACTTGTCTGTTCCCCTTCCCCAGTTCCCCAACGCTGTTCCCCTCCCCCAATTCCCCAATAAAATCTTTTTTTTAAAAAAAGGCAGAGATTATCAGAAGAGACTAGATTAAAAATAAATAAATAAAACCCAACCATATGCTGTCTGAACGAGAGACAACTCAAATGTAAAAACACAAATAGGTGGAACGTAAACAGATAGAAAAAGATACACAATGCAAACACTAAACACAGGAAACCTGGTGTGGCTTTCTCAATGTCAGATGATGTAGACTTCTAGACAGAGCTATTACAAGACATATAAAGGGTCATTTAATAAAGTTAAAATTGACAATTAATTAACAAGATATTATAATTACTAAAATGTATGAACTTAATAATGTAATTTCAACATTTATGAAGCCAAATTGACAGGAAAAAGTTAAAAAATAGACAAATCCACAATCATAGCTGGAGATTTTAACACACTTCTCTCAGTAACTTATAGAAGAAGTGGACCAAAAAAAAGAAAAAAAAGGTAAGGGGCCGGCCTAGTAGCGCACTGATTAGGAGCTGGCTTGGGACGCCAGCTCTGAGCAGCCCCAGTTCGGATGCCACATATGAGGACCAGTGACACTGCCCTCTATAGCTAAGGTGGTGCACAACAGCTCCACGTGGAGTTGGGCTGTGCACGCCCCGGCGACAGTGTAGGCTGCAGTCCCTGCTGCAGTGGGCTGCCATAGGCTACAGTGAGTGGCTGGCAGCCAGTGTGAGTGGCTGGCAGACAGTACGAGCTGCCAATAGCTGCTGTGAGCAGCTGTCCAGAGGCCGGCAACCAATCTGCCTCACCCGGGAAGAGCGCAATGACAATACCAACATGGGCCAGTGAAACAACGTCCTCCACAACCAGATTGAAGAACTAGACTGAAGAAAAAGGACAGCAACTTTTCTGTTCCCCTTCCCGATTTCCCAACGCTGTTCCCCTCCCCCAATTCCCCAATAAAATCTTTAAAAAAATAAGGTAATGATGTAGAAAATTTGAACACTATCAACCACTTTGACCTAATTGACATTTGCAGAATGCTATACCCAACAGTCAAAAAATGTAAATCAATTTCGAGTGCATATAGAACATTAATAAAAGACCATATTTTAGACCATAAGTTTAATAGATTTCAATGTGTTGAAAATTTATATAGAGTATTTCTCCAGTCACAAAGAAATTAAATTAGAAACTGATATACAATAAGATATCTAGGGGGAAAAAACCCAAATAATTGGAAATTAATAACATACTTCTATATAACCCATGGGTCAAAAAAAAAATCACAAGAAAAACAAGAAAATATTTTGAGCTGAGTGATAATAAAACGTATCAAAATTTGTGATATGCAAATAGAGCAGTATTTAAGGGAAATTTACCACTTTAAATGCCTATATCATAAAATAATCAATAGATTTTCACTTTAAGAAGCTAGAAAAAGAATAGAAGAAATTCAACCCTAAATAAATAGAAAAAAATAACTAAGAGCAGAATTCAATGAAATAGAAAGAGACATATGTAAGAGAAAATGAATAAAGACAAATGTTTATTCTTTGAAAAGATTAATAAAATTGATAAACCCCACCTCTGACTTATCAAGAAGTAAAAGAGAGTACAAGTTACCAGCATCAGGAATGAAATGTGTGGTATCACTAGAGATCCTACAGACTTTAAAAGAAAATTAAGGAAATACAGTGCTAATTTTAAGGATGAAATGATATCAATCTTTTCTTTCGGAAAATAGAGGATACTTCTGTATCATTCAAGGTCCAGTGAGGAGACAGAAACCATACAGTTATTCAAACAGTAATTTGAAGTTTAATATAAAGACGTATTTACAGGAGATTGGGAGAAAAGGGAATTGTCTAGAGTTAAAGAGAGCCCTAAAGAAGAGAAGAGTAGGAAATATAAGGAGTAGCCACCATCCCTAGGGACTGAGTAGAGAAACCACAATGATTCCCTCCCTGGGCTGAGATCCAGACCTCAACAAAGAGGACATGGCCTGGCTAACTAGGTGGTGGAGAGGTCGCTGAGGCACCATGCTGGAAACCAGCCCTCTGGGATGCACAGGGAAGTCATGCACTGCGAGGGGCTACGCTGCAGGACTTACTACGGAGTCGCTGGGTGGGTTGCTGTGGTGGCCATTCATAGGAAGGTGCCTTAGCAGCAGCATTCTCCTGCAAAGCCACCGTGGAGGTACCCAGGAAAGCTGCTGGCTGCCATGCCCAGCTGACTGTCCTGCAGGAACAGGGTGCTGGAGGAGCCACCATGCTGAGCTGGCTAAGCATGGAGACAGCTCACACTGTAGGAAAAGAAAATCCTTCACTCCTCCAGTGTCCCTCCAGCCCCCTCTGCTGACAAGGCTTAACATAGGAGACAATTCCATGACCATCCCAGAGCAAGCAGAGAACAATGGATTTGGAATTGAGAACCAATAAATTGATAACTGGCACAGGCTTCCAATTCATTTTTGTGTGGCAGAAAAAATTCTGATAATCAAACCTGGCAAAGGCTACACAAGAAAATTACAGACCAATATCCTTCCTGAACCTAGAGCTAAAAGTCCTTAACAAAATGTTGACAAATCAATTATAGCAATGTATAAAAAGGAAAAATACAGTTATGCGCTGATAAAAGACAAGGACACATGGTGCTGAAAGAGTCATTAGGGCAATTTTGTCATATGAGCATCATAGAGAGCACTTTCATAAAACTAGATAGTATAGCCTAGTACACACCTGGGTTATATGATAGAGCCCATTGCTCTTAGGCTACAAGCCTGCACAGCATGTTACTGTACAAAACAACATAAGATTAAATCAAGCACAAGAGAAGATGATGCAATCAAGAGACATGGTAAATATGAGATGTGTGAGGTTGCTGTCTGCCTAACATGGCAAACATTTTTTTACAAGTAGAAAGAGTACACTCTAAAATAATGACAAAAAGTATAGTATAGTAAATACATAAGCCAGTAATATAGCCATTTATTATCATGATCAAGTATTATGTACTATACATAATTGTATTGCTAAACTTTTATATGACTGCCAGCAAAGTAGGTTTGTTTACACCAGCATCACCACAAACACATGAGTAATGCCTTGTATTATGACTTTATGATGGCTACAGTGTCATTAGGTGATAGGAAGCTTTCAGCTCCATTATAATCTTATGGGACCACCATCATATATGTGGTCTGTCACTAACCAAAATGTCTTATGTGGCACATGACTGTACATCATGACCAAGTGGAGTTTATCCCAGCAATGCAAGGTTGTTTTAACTTTTTTTATTTTTTTTTTATTTTTATTAGTTTCAGGTGTACAACACAATGCAATAGTTATACTCTTTACCCCGCAAAGTGACAACCCCCTTTCCCCCAGTTCGCCACCCCACTCCCCCCCATATCATACATATCTATCACAACTCCCCTGACTCCCCTCCACAGTATACTCCACATCCCGTGACCATCCACATATTCAGTTACAGTTGGCATACAATACTATACAATATCAGTTTCAGGTGTACAGTGCAGTGATCAAGCCTCTACTCCATCCATTAAGTGGTCTCCCTAACAAGACATGTGACTATCTGACATACCACAAAATTTTTACAACATTATTATATTCCCCGAACTGTGTTTCATATCCCTGTGGCAATATTGTAGTTGTCTATTTATGCTGTCTAATCCCTTCCCCTTTCCCCCATCCCCACCCTCCTCCCAACTAGCCACCCTCAGTTTTTCCTCTACATCTACGAGTCTGTTTACTTCGATCGTTCACTCAGCTCTTCAGACTCCACACACAAGTGAGATCACATGGTACCTGTCCTTTTCCGACTGACTTATTTCACACAACATAATAGTCTCTTCACAACATTATCAATTACATTCCCAGAACTGCCCCCATCTCCTTGTGGCATTGTAGTCCCATCTACACTGTCCAAAACCTTCCCCCTCTCCCTCTTCCCCACTCCCTCCCAGCAAACAATCAGTTTTTCTTTTATATCAACTCTTTCTGTGTTGATTTTCTGTCTAAAGGATCTGTCCATTGGTGACAATAGTGTTGAAGTCCCCTACTATGATAGTGTTACTGTTGATCTCTGTCTTTATGTCTGTTAAAATCTGTTATATGTAATTAGGAGTTCCTATGTTGGGTGCATAGATGCTTATTAGGGTTATAGTGCCCTTCTTTGTCTTTTATTGTAGACATTTTAGAGTCTATTTTGTCCAAAATAAGTATCGGTACTCCAGCTTTTTTTTTCTCTCATTTCCGTTTGCATGAAATATCTTATTCCATCTGTAAACAGCATATACATGTGTCCTATTTTCGTATACACTCAGCCACTCTCTGTCTTTTGATTCCAGCATTTAGCCCATTCACATTTAAAATGATTATTGATAGGTGCATATGTATTGCCATTTTGTTATTTGTATTGCTGGTCTCCCTGGGTTAGCTTGTTTACCCCTTTCTTTTGTTTAAAAAAGCCCTTTTAACATTTCTTGCAATGCTGGCTTGGTGGTAATGAATTCCTTAAGCTTATTCTTTTCTGAGAAGCTCTTTATTTCTCCTTCAATTTTAAGTGATAGCCATGCTGGGTAGAGCAATCTTGGTTGTAGGCCTTTATTTTGTGTCACTTTGAGTATCTCCTGCCACTCCCTTCTGGCCTGCAGAGTTTCTGTAGACAAGTCAGCTGTTAGTCTAACAGGAGTCCCTTTGTATGTAACCTGCTGTCTTTCTCTTGCAGCCTCTAGGATTCTGTCTCTGTCTTTAACCCTTGCCATTTTAACTATGATGTGTCTTGGTGTGGACCTGTTTGGGTTCAGCTTGTTTGGAACCCTCTGCACTTCCTGGGCATGTATGTTGATTTCCTTCACCAGGGTAGGGAAGTTTTCAGTCATTATTTTTTCAAATACATTCTCGACCCCTTGCTTCTTCTCTTCTCCGTCTGGTATTCCTATGAGTCTAAGGTGGTTGCGTTTCACCTTGTCCCATAGGGCTCTTAAACTATTTTCATTGTTTTATATTCTTTGGTCTTTTTGCTGTACCAACTGGGTGATTTTTGTTATTTTATCTTCCAAATCGCTGATCCGCTCCTCGGCTTCATCTACTCTACTGGTGATTCCTTCGAGTGTGTGCTTCATTTCAGTTATTGTATTCTTTAGTTCTAACAGGTTGTTTTTTATGGTTTCCCTATCCTTCTTTATGTCCTCGCTAAGTTCCTTAAACATTCTTATCATCAGTCTTCTAAACTCTGTCTCTGAAAGGTTGGCTCCCTCCGTTTCATTTAGTTCCATTTCTAGAGGTTTCTTCTGATCTTTTACTTGTGACATGTTTCTTTGTTTCCCCATTCTGGCTGTCGCTCTGGGATTGCTTTGATGTATTAGATAGATCACCAGGAGAGTCCTGGCTGGATCACGCAGGCATACAGCTCACGGCACAACACTCCCAGGAAAACTCCCAGTCTCAGCCTGTCCCAATCAGTTGCTCGTAGATCAGGCCGAGCAGCCCGACAACCAATCACCAGCCTGGCAAGTCTTCAAGCGCAGTGCGGAGAGCGGGGACCCGAGGAGGCTTGCGCACTCCCGGTCTCAGTGAGCAGCCTGTTGGAGCCGGAGGGCACCTGCCCAGCGTTTCCCTGGCAACGCAGTATAAGCCGGGCAGAGAGTGGGGATCCAAGGCTGCAGGCGTGCGCGCGCATGCACACACGCACTTCTGTGCCAATTCCAACAGACCAATGAGGTCTCGGACCTGACCCTCCGTGGGAGGGCCCAAGCCCGACAAAATGGAGTCCTCCCTACACCACTCGTGTGCAGGCTCCACACCACGGGAACAACAGTCCAAAAACCTCCAGCCTTTGCACCAAAGGTGCTCAGTTCAGTCCGTCCCCGCAGGCTCCCGGCTCACACAGCCACTCCCTCCACCAGGAACCAGGTAAGTGCTCACCGGCAAGCAAGCCCGGGCGCCGGCCCCACTATTTTCCAGCCGCTCTTAGCCTCACCGAGCTGAGCAAAGAGAGTCCTCACTAATTTACTGCCGGCTATCTTGGAACTCCTCTTCCCGGCAAAGGAACTCTGGGCTGGTGAGCTTGGTGTGCGGCCGGAGGGTCTCTCCCCCAACCAGACAAGCTTCCCACGGCTGGGCCTCCCTCACGAGGCTCGCCCTCTCTCGTTTCCGCCCGTCCTACCAGACCCGATTTGGCCTCCTCTTTAAGTTCTTCATTTAGTGGTTCTGTTCATCTAGTGTTCCGGGGACCTCCAGGGTTGAATGCTGTATAATTTGTTTGTAATTTTGGTGTGATCCTGGGAGGCAGTTAGCACAGCGTCTGTCTATTGCGCCATTTTACCGGAAGTCCCCTTTTTTTTGAGGGCAGTGTCACTGGCCCTCACATGTGGGACCGAACCGGGGCCACTGGCTTCTGAAGCCAGCGCTTAACCACAGTGCCACTCAGCCGGCCCTGTTTTAACTTTTTAAAAAAATCAATCAATCAATATATTCCTATATTAATGAATAAAGGAGGAAAATTATGCAATCATCTCAATAGGTACAACAAAAAGTATTTGACAAAATTCGACAACCACTCATGATCAAAACTCTAAGTGAACTAGAATTAGAAGGGAACTTCCTCAACCTTATAAAGGCCCATCAGTGAAAGCTACCAATGACATCACGTGTCCTGGTGAAAAACTAGAGCCATGGAAGAGAAGTAAAAAAAAAAAAAAAATTAATTGTTAAATTTGCTGCTACAGTTGCCACCTTAGATAGACAGGAAAGGTTAAAAAAAAAAACCCAGTTTCTCTTCTTCCCATCCTTTAATCTCCCATCAGTGTCTCCCATTAGCTGATCCCAGGCAGAAGCTAATTCTCCTGAGAGCCTGGGAAACACAGCCCATGAGGGTCAGCTCCCTGAAACTCAGCACAGAGCTTGGGAAAGGCAAGAAGATCTCAGGGATACACCCACTATTCCAGGGATGTTGCAGCCTGTTGGGAAATGGCCGTATGTCTTGGCGGAGAAGAGGGGGCCTTGGCCTAGCACAGCAGGACGCTCATGGTGATCTAGCCATATCTTCTTTCTGTCTCAACTCTGAAGGGCCTCCTACTACTAGTCTAGGTCCTCTTCCTCATTCTATAATCCCTCCTCACACAGCCACCTGTTGAGTCACCAAGTGTACCCAAGTCCGATATCTGAGTTTCCAAGCCAGTGTCCCTTCTCCTGTCCATGCTGGGGTCCTGCCTTTCCACAAAGTTATTCTGAAGACTGGGATCCTGTCCTAACCCCTCTACCTCAGGCTCCATTCCCAGCTCCAGTCTCTGACAGCCCAGCCCCCACCACACACACACACACACACACACACACACACACACACACACACACACGATAAACTAGCCCCACCCCATCCTACCACCTCTTCTTGCCTGACATTGAGATCATCCAATCAGCCACTCTATCATGTGAGTCTATCTGGACTCAGGGTCACATCAGGCCCATCTGGACTTTCTGGACAAGTCCTATAATAACCCACATGTTGCCAGCAGAATTGATGATTTGACCTGTCTTCCCAGACTGGAAACAAATGATGTCTGCCCCCTCTGTTCTCTCCATGCTCTGTTCACACCTCTATTAGGACCATTCCC
This sequence comes from Aselliscus stoliczkanus, assembly GCA_033961575.1. Classification (NCBI taxonomy): domain Eukaryota; kingdom Metazoa; phylum Chordata; class Mammalia; order Chiroptera; family Hipposideridae; genus Aselliscus; species Aselliscus stoliczkanus. Next base: position 137,106,829 of record CM066729.1, read on the forward strand.
TCTAATAAAGGACTTTTGTGGTGCTAACACTACACTCACTGACTTCACTTTGGGGGAACTCCTTCCCCATTCTGAGTCCATGTGATTCAGGTGAAATGAACTCCTCTTTTCTCCTCCCCAGATTCATACACAGTGTTCCAGGGATGGAGCATGTGTCCCAGACTAAGCCAATCAGTGCATCTTATTCCCCTTGTCCTAGTGACTGATTCAGAGATGTATACACAACCCCAGTCAGAGCCAACAAGACTCACTTATAAAACTAATTTGAGTTGTGAAGGAAGCAGATATATTGGGCAAGAGTCATCCTGGGACAGAAGAGACTGTTGCTTTATTGGGACATCAGCTTTCCCAACATGGTTCAAAGTACACCTTTGACTCAGACCCATTAGTCTATCCATTTTCCCTAGGACTTGCCCCACAAATAGGAGAGGACCACCAGACGCCAAGCAGGGCAAGTCTTCAGGCTTGTTTCCCCTGGTAACTTACTCCTGCTTCTCTAGTGATGCCAAGCCTGGGGAGAGCTCGAGACCACAGCTAACTGGTGACTCGAGCATCATCCTTGCCTACAGCACAAGTAATTGCATTTCCATTTCTCAGCTCCTTCTATACTCAGCTGTGCTGGGACTGACTAGACTAACCACATACCTGTTTTGCCTGCTGACTTCCTGTTAGGTTTTAACCACAGGAGACTGTAGGGAGACTGGGGGGCAGGAAGGGGTGAGAAGGGAATTGCTCTTCCCTGTTTGCCTGTGTTTCCTGTAAGCATCACCCCAGCAATGGCCCCAACAGCAGGAACTGACTCTAAGCGAGAAGTTTCCAGCTTCCTTTGGCAATCTCAGCAGCAATCTCATCACACCCCCTTAGCGATATAGCACTAGCCAATGCCCTTCCTCAGGGCACTGAGCTTTGGCTTCACGGAAACTTCGCTCCAAACTTATAGGTTCTAATAAGCCAAACTTTCCTTTTGTTACTGCAATCATAGAGGCAGTAGCTGCTTCCTGTAGTCAATAGCCTGTGTTCCCTTGGTGTAACCTTTTTCCTTTTGCACCTTCAGGTATTTTTTGCATCCAACGCCTGCTTGACCGATTCCTTATATTAAATTCCTTCAGTTGAAGTACCTATAGTACTTTCTGTTTTCTGACTGGCACTTTTTCTTTTTCTTCCTTTTCTTTTTTTAAAAAAAGATTTTATTGGGGAATTGGGGGAGGGGAACAGCATTAGGGAATCGGGGAAGGGGAACAGACGAGTTCCTGTCTTTTTGTTCTTCAGTCTAGTTGCGGAGGACATCGCCCCACTGGCTCATGTTGGTATTGTCATTGCACTCTTCCTGGATGAAGCAGATCAGTCAGCGGCCTCTGGATGGTCGCTCACCGTGACTATTGGCAGCTCACGCTGGCTGCTGGCCACTCACTGTAACCTATGGCAGCCCACTGCAGCAGGGACTGCAGCCTACACCGTTGCCTGGGCTCACACAGCCCAGCTCCAGGTGGAGCTGTTGTTCACCATCTTAGCTGTAGAGGGCAGTGTCACTGGCCCTCATATGTGGGATCCGAACTGGGGCCACTGGCATCTCAAACCAGCTCTTAACAAATGTGCCACTCGGCCGGCCCTTTTTTTTTCTTTTTTGACATACATGACCTTAGACACAAGCACGGTGGGCAGCTGACTGGACACTTTGATTCATCTGTTGAAAAAGTGGTCAGCAAACACTTTTTGTAAAGGACCAGTTAGTAAATATTTTAGGCACTGTGGGCCATAAAGTCTGTTGTGACTACTGAACTGCGATGCCTGTTGTAACACCTAAATGAATGAATATGGTTGTTTGAATAAAACTTTTGTTTACAAAAACAGGTGGCAGGTCGTAGTTTGCTGGCTCCTGTGTTAAATCAAGACTTCAAAGGAGTCATAATAGGTCAAAGCGGGAAGCCAACCTTCAGATAACCTGGGCCAAGCAGAAGGCTAAGTATGATTAGATCCAGCCTCTAATGTTGGGCAAGTCACAGTCTTGCCTTGAACTTTGGGATCTTCATTGATAAGATGAGCTATGACTAGATAATCCTTATGATCCCTTCTAGCTCTAATAAATGCAGTGGTTCTGTTATTATCTCCAAAACACTAAATCTGCAAATCAATGTCTCAGGTCAGCTTCCCCAGAAAGCTGATGCTGAGATGCAGATTACTATACAGGAAGTTCATGAGAGAGTTCTCTTAGAACCAACACCTGTGATGGGAAAGGAAAGGAAGAAAGCAGAACTGGGAAGAAGTTGGGCTGAGATGGCTTTTGAGGTTATCCCAAGTTGGGGTGATAGGGATGGACTTCTTTACTCCATTTTGACGAGTCATCATACGTGGGCTGCTCCAAGAAGAGGGCATGACCTTGCGTGGGGTAACTATATTAAGCTGGGGCAATTTCTGAAAAGGGCCGACAGCTGTAGGCACTCCTATCATCTAAAGACTAAGTCCCTCATTGCTGAAGAGCAACCTGGATGAAGTATCCCAGCATCCATTATAGTCCACCCCTTGTGCTGCTCATAGCTCAGATTCACTTCTTTGTATAAGTTCTGAGTGCAACTTCTCCAGAATGCTGGCAGATTTTCATTTTCTGGGGGAAAACTCAGAAAATGAAGGCATCAGCTAGAAGAAAACAATACCCAATGCTGCAGCTGATCTTGGGCCACAACTGATATACATAATCTCCCTACTTTTCCTGAGGTCCTTCCCTCATAGATAGCATCTCTCCTGGTCTCAGTGGTTTGCCTGATGGCATGATTTGGTTCTTATCCCTGAGAGGTCTAAGCCCCCATCGCCATGCCCTACTAAGGCTGTGGCTGCTACACTAGTCCATTCACCACCAAAAGTGGGCAAGGGAGTTCCAAGATGCACCTAAGTGGGTCATCTGGATAGTAAACCAATTGCTCTCTGCCTCCACTGTGTAACAACAGTCCTGCATCCTTCTAAGGATTGAGATCATTACCCCTACCAAGACGATGACTCATCTTCCTGCTCCAAGGAGCTTGATGTACAGCCTAAACTGTTGCTCGGTTGCTCTCTTGCTCTCTCTCCTGGCAGAGCAATCTCCCATTGGGTTCATAGGGTTCTATGCTCAGAGTGGTGGGACAGAAAGCTAAATTCCTTAAGAGGGTCATTGAGAGTGATAGAAAATGGGGCTACTCTGGCTTCTACTCTCTTGATTTTTGGAACATGTATTCTAACGTTGTGTCCACAGCACCATGCAGAGTGTTGATTTAGAATGCACACTATGTTCCGGAGGGCAGTGTCCCATTCTTGCTAACTCAGCAGTGCCATCAGCAGGCCACTTCAAGGCTCTGTTAGGCCAGCAGCTTCTCAAAAGTGCCACATATGAGATGACCAGTGGATCCCATGATCCTCAGTCCACTCCCTCACTTTCTTTGCTATGATATGAACCCCTCGATTGTACACAATGCAATGTGGGCCCCCTAAGACAGGAGATTCATATTGGAGCTGGAATGCCAGAGAGGCCTTGGAAGAAGTGGAAACAGCTATTTTCCCTAAGACACAGCTTTGGAAGAAAACTGCATATTTTTAATCTTTCAGGACCATTGCTTCCTACTTTCTCCTACTCTTTTTCCTTGATTCCCTGATCATTTTTCTCCAGACTTTTTCTAATGTCCTTGTGGCATGGCCTGGGTATAAAATATGGATCAGCAAGAACTGGCTACAAAAGCAAGATCATGGATAAACTCCACAGCATCTCCCTGCCCTGAAGGGAGTAATCTAAGCCCTCTGCTGTTTACAGAATGCATTCATACACAACAATACATTTGTAATGACAATGCTTTTTGCACCTATATGAAACATTCAGCACCTCCCCCAAGCTGTTTCCATACATGGTGTCTCACCCCAGGCAGAATTAAGGGATCCTTCCCTTGGCCTTCAGGACAGCACACCCTCCTGTGGTCCTCTTCCCTCTCTGGCCATTCCCCGCAGTCAGTCTCCTTAGCTCCTCCTCCTCTCTGCTGCCTTTAAAGATTGGAGTTCCTAAGACTCATTCCTAGGCCTTTCTCTTCTCACTCCATCTTCTTTCCCTAAACTACCTCATCTACACTCAAACACTGGCTCACAAGGGCACATCGCCAGCCCAGACCTCCCCCAAGACCTGTGCGGCCAAAAGTCCACTCAGTGTCTCCACTTGGACATCTCAAAGGCACCAAACACAACATGTTGTCCAATGATCACCATCTCTTTTAAAGACACCGTCATCATTTCTAATAACCCCTCCCTAACGCCCCCTTCTCAATCTGTCGCCAGACTCTGCCCCCTGTCCCTCTCAGCTAAATCCACCCATTTCTCTCTATGCTCTGACCCTAGTCAAGCCCCATTCTCTCTCACCTGTACCTCTCTCTCAGGCCTTTTGGTTTCCCCTCTATTTATGCCAACCTGCTCTTCACATACACATTTCATAAACGTACATTATGAACACATGAATCCCCAGTTCAAAATCACTCAGTGGTTTCCCAGTGCTGTCAGAGTAAACACCCCCAAAGCTCTCCAGGGCCCAGCCCTACCAAATGGATCCCTGCCAGCCCTCCAACTTCATCTCAAACCTCTCACCCTTGTTCTAGGGCTCCCTCCCCAAGGCTCTTTGACGGTATCAAACGTGCCATGCTCCTTCCTGCTTTAGGCCTTTACCTATGTTAGTCCTTTCTCTAGAACACCTACCCTGACCCCAAGCTTGCATTGCGCCCTAAAGCATGTCACTCATAGCTCTCACCACGGGTTTGTCGTCATCTATTCATTTAATTGCTTTGTTAATGACCGCCTCCCCAAGTGGACTGGTTGTCAGCTCCTTAAGGGACTGTGACGTTTTGCTCCCCTGTACATCCCTATCACTAACTCACTGGCCAACACTGGCTTCACTGAGTAACCCTCAGTAAAGCACTGCCCTTGCTATGAGCTGGGTGCTATCCTAAGTGCCAGACATCTATTAACTCATTTAATCCAAGAACAACCCTAGAAGTGCATACTATTATTGCCTCAATTTTATAGACAAAAGAATCGAGGCCAGTGAACTTAAATAATTTGTCCAACATCATAAAAAGTAAGATCCATACACAGCTTGAATTCAAACCTACCTGGCTGACTCCAGAGTCTGATCTTGATCACTCCTTGTACTGCCTCTTCATGAATGAATGGGCAATAATTCCCACCTCACAAAGAAGCAGTATACAGTTCTGCTGAACTGGAGTTAGACAAGTCCAGGACTCTTCCTGCCAGCCTTGGTTCCGCATCTTTGCCTGCAGTGATCTCATCAAAAGCTTGTAAGCTTGCCATCTTTGGCCTGGAACCAACTCTGGCTTCATAACAAAAGTACCTGGGACACTTGATAAATTGACAGACTCCTGGGCTACCAGATGGCCTATTCTGGGGTGGCAGGCACAGAAGGGTTCTGTAATTCTTAGTTTAGGTGCCTGTCTCTCCACTAGACTCTGAGCTCTTGAGGCAAGGACTGGATTTATCCCCATTGCTTAGCCCACTTCAGACCTCAGTAAGTATGTGCTATATGACTGAGAGGCCTTCATTCTATTTTGTCACAACTTTTATTCAAAGCTCTTCATTCACTCAAAGCCTTGGCACTTCTCTATAGAAGATAAAAATAAAAATTCTCAGAAAATAACAGAGAGATTGCATGACTTGCCCAAAATTGCTCTGTAGTCTTTGGACAACTAATTCTTAATATTTGGGGAAGGGGGTCATAGACCCCTTAAATGACCTAATGAAACTCAGAATCTTCTCCTCAGAAAGACGCACCCACACACAGAACATTGCCTACCATCTTCTGGGTTTCACAGTCCTCAGGAGCCCCAGGCTGGGGAGAAGGTGGAGGATGGACATGACATTGGGGATCTCTACCGTAGTCCAAGGAGGATAAGTTCTTATTTTCCAATGATTAAGTGCGGTGAAGACTGTTGGTAATAGATTTCCAATTTATAGCTGGGCACATGGTCACCTACATAAACTTCAGACTACATTTCTCAACCTCCCTTGCAGCTAAATGAAGTCATATGACCAAGTGCTAGCCAATGGAAACATGAGCAAAAATAATGTATACAGGGTCCAGGTTGTGCCCTTAAAGGGAAGAATGTGCCTCCCCTTCACCATTTCCATCATCCCCACAGACTTGGCTCCATCATCTGCATCAGAGTTTACAGTCACCATATGGGTCTTCTCAGCCTCTTCCACTCATTCCATGTCCTATCAACATCCTGCTTGCTGCCCAGGTGCCCAGATCTCACATAACCTTTGCTTACCTGGCACGTTAAGCTGATCTCTATTGGAGACCAACCATTTACAACATCCTTGCTAAATTCTCAACATGACACAGCCCCTGTTATCAAGGAGCTTATCCTCTATTGAGGGAGACACAGAACAAGGGATCTCCACATCATACCAGACTGAGAATGATGCCTACCAAATGGGAGCAACACAGAGCAAGGGCTCTGGGACTTAATCTTGGGATAGTGAAAGAAGACTTGTATTCTGACTTGGCCGCACTTGCTGTATGACCTTGGACAAGATATATTTCCTTTCTGAGCCTCAGTTCCCAAACATTGGTTAATTTAGTGTTGGGGAGCACGTGCCAGTAAATGTCCTCCTCAGGCCTAACCCTCCAGTTCTTGGTATTTCTCACACCTAACACATCACGAGTTGTGTTGTTGGGCTGTAATTCTTCAGGAGACTGGTAGTAATACCAATTCACTCGGGCTAAGAATTGTAGTGATAAATTCCACCCATGATCTTGAAGGGCTTCTGTGACAGATGACTCTCAAGTGTGTTCTGTACAACTGAATTGTCATCCTAACTACTCATGGTGACAAAGTCATGGGGAGAGAGGGGTTTCCTGGGATCAACAAGTCCATCCCTCTCCTCTAACTAGATTGCACAACCATTCTAGGCCAGAGAATGGGAAGTCTCTACAGAAAGGATTCTATATCATCTAAAGAGGGCTCTCACCATGTTTATCTGTTGGGAGAGGCAGGGTCACCAATAGCCTAAATCCCTGCTTTTCCAATTCAAGCTATGTCCCTGGGTCTAATCTCTGTGACTGTGGGGAACAGCTGGCCACCACCCTCTCATAATGACCCTTCATAAACATTTATGGAACGGAGGTAAGGTGCGCCCAATTGACCTGGGCCATCTTGGTGTCTGGGCAATTGCATTGACAGGAATTTGATTTGTAGCTTCCTGCACAGACTTGGAGCGCTGCATTAAAGTGTTCCCTTCTACACTTGCATCTACAAAACATACCCCGCCCACCAAATAAGGTCACATGCCAGGGAGCCTCCAAGCTCGCTATGGTTTCTGGTAGACAAGAGTGAATGAGCCATAGGCACACACCACCATCTGTCCTCATTGATTAGCCCACACCCCCTTCTTTGGTAGTAGCTATTCAGCAAGAGACTAACGGTTGGTTGTACAAGTGTGACCCACAGCATAACAGTGAGCCAGGGTGGGTGAGGCATAGACTTGAGGTCAGATGACTTAGATTCTTATTCCCACTCAGCAACCATACAAATTGGGTGCCCATGAATGAGTTACATCCCTCTCTAAAGCCTCAGATTCTTCATATGTAAAGTGGGATGCTGACCTCTGACCATGCTGTCTTACCAGTTTGATAAGAAATAATAATGGGTGAGAAAGCACTGGTCAAATACAACCTGTGTCATAATTATTGATGACACTGTTATGGCAGTTGCTTACAACAGCAGGTTTCAAAGTGGGTTGCCTGGAGTGGGGAGCAAAAGAATAATCACATATTAGAACTTCTAGTTATATTTATTATTATTTCCCGGGTGCAAATTTCTGCTGTTGTCTAGAATCCCCCACAGTGGTGGGTGGAAAGAGGGCATCAGAGCTGGGACACAACCAGCAGGGAGAGAGCTCCCCTGCCAACACAAGCCCTGGCTTCTACAGAGGAGATTTCTCCCAAAGGAGAACGCTCCCACCTTGGCCAGTGGATCTCAGAAAGGTCAGGACCACATTCAGTCAAAAAACACAGAAAATAAGGACAATCTGTGTAAGCTTAAGGGAGCCTGCAGAGCTCAGCCAGGCTCACAATGGGCGAGGGGGGAAACACGGTTGTCTCCAGAAACAGGCCTGGAGAGAGTAAAGGGCCCAAGAGCAACGCACCCACCATCCTGTTTTCCAACTCCATCCCAGCCCTGGAAGAAACAAAGGTCTGAAAGCCGGGTATCTGCAGGCATGCCTGACCTGTCACTAAGTGTCACAGTGGCCCAAAAGTTGCCTGTGTACCAAGAGTTGAAAGATGGAGGGGACAGAGGATGGCTTCTTAAACCCCTTTTTTTTGCCCACTACCACTGCTCCCAGGCCCTCAACTGTTGGGAAAGACCCACTGACCAGAAACAGGTCTGAGAAATATATTGGGGAGTGGGGCAGTTGCACTCTCTCTGAGGTATCCTCCACTCATAGCCTAAGGCCCACTGGTATCCAAGACTTCCAAATTTTGCAGAACTTGAAAAGAAAATTACAAAGTGTCTCCTTCACATATTTTCCCTTTAATAGATGGGAAACAGATGCCCAGGTGAAATAAATTGCTCTGAGTGGCACAGCGATAGTGGCACAACCAGGCCCACTGTCCCCCTTATCCACAGCAAAGCTCCATCCGGAAACTTGCATGGACTGGATAAGGAGATAAGTGAGCCAAAGGGACTCCTCCAGGTACCCACCTGCCCCTAATGCGCCTCAGGTGGATGCCCACTTCTGGGAATCCCAGGAAGACCAAGGAGTCTTCAACCCAGGAGTTTAGAACACCAGAGGTCAAGCGAGAGCCAGAAGTCAGGTAGTGCCCTATCGGCTGGTGCAGAGCTTCCTGCCCTCTCTGCTGCTCCCAGGGGCCCCTTTCCCGCAGCCTTTCTGTCCAAGCTCTGCGTCCACAGCCATGCGCTCCCCTGGCTCCCAGCACCGCACCGCGTGGCGCGGGGGCTTTGCGCCATTGCGCAAAACGGCCAGCATGAAGTTGGAGGCGCCTGGAAGTGGCCTCCCGGTCCCTGTTTGTTTCTCCAGCCGGAGCAGGCGCGGAGCAGGGCATATGGACATTTCGCGCTCCGCATCTGTGTCATCAGCCGCATTTTCTGTGGATGCCTGCGTGTGTGTTTGAGGCCGGGAGCTGGGAACAAATGTGCATCTGTTAAATTTGACAATAAAGTCCTACAGCGAAGCTGCCAAGATTGGGGCGGCGGGTGGGGGCGGAAAGCAGACGGGGTTGGGGAGAGCTGAGGTCTCAAAAGACGACGCCAAAGTGCCTGGCCCAGGTATTATGTCAGGAGAAGGTGAGGAGAGCAGCTGCTCCTTCTCTCGGGGTGTGTATAGGAGCGGGGGGTGCCTGTGTTCCTGTGAAGAGTACACACCGATCTGCTCAACATATGTTGCCACAAATCACTGTATCTCTCCCCGCTCCCACCCCCCACTCCCTCCTGACAGAGGGCAGAACAGAGAGAGGCGCTGAGAAGAGGCGCCGCTTTCAACAGGTGTCTTGGTGCGCAATGCACCTTTTCACGCATTCACTGTCTCGGTTGGCGGCGGGGACAATGTGGACACTTTGTTTCCAGACGCTGTGCGCCCGCTTCGGATGCCCAGGGGGAGGCGGCCCTGGGCAGGGAGGGGGACCTGGAAATAAAGCCCTCGGGAGCTCCTAAGGTCCTGGATCCTCTCCTCCCTTTGTTCGAGGACTCCCTGGGCCGAAGCTCCCTTGTGCGCCCTAGGGGGTGGCATATGGCGCCCTCTCACCTACCCAAGCAAAAGATCTAGCCACCCACTCAAGAGCGCATGAGGTCCCTTGCCCGAGGAGGGGGAGTCTCTGAGGGAAAGGTGCCTTTCCCAAAGCGAATGAGGAGCTCGCCTTATCTCTCCCCACCCCACCTCTGCCGTCCCCTCAGCTGGGGCAGCAGCCGTTGGGTGGGGAGCAGCGCGCTGAGCAGCACCAGTCTGCGGAAGAGCCCCAGCTCCCGGCAGATGAAATATGGGGCTGGTGAGCCCCTGGAGACCATATGCTTTCAATAAAAGAAGACAAATAGGACCGAGATAGGCCTTGCAGCCAACCTGTTATAAATGGGTGGCAATTGGGCCAATGTACACGGCCCCCGGGGGGAGGCCTGCTCGGTGCCAAATCCATGTGTCAGCTTCTGGGACAGGTGTGCCCAGGGACCAGGAGCCAGGTCTCCCCCCTCTGGGTTTATCACTGGCCAAGGTAATATTGTGCTAACTATGAGTAAACAGTCATTGTAAAAACGAGGGAGAGTTTATCAGAGGCGAACTAGTTGGGGGGTGGCTTAACAATAAAGTTGCCCGCCTTGGGAGCAGGTGACGGCTGGCTGCAGGACTCCCGCGGTAGATGTTTTCCAAAGCACTCCACTTTACAATCTCTTGTAATTATTTATTAAACGAAATCTATTTATTATTATTTTAGCAAACACTGGAGACAGGTGGGGCTTTCTTTTCGTCGTCTCCTTTTGTTTGAAGGGCTGTTTGAAGTGGCCAGTCTCGGCCCGGGCAGCTCGCTCGCCAGATTTTTGTCTTCCCCTCTTTCAGTGTCGAAGCGAAGGCGAGAGAAAGATGCCCCCTCCTCTGGCAAGCCATTAGCTATTCAGCCTCCTGTGGCCCCCCTCCTTCCCAATCCTTTCTCAAAGAGCCCCCAGGCTCTGCTAAGATTCCCCCCGCCAACAGGAAGGCAGAAGGGCAGGCCGCTGCCTTCCTTCTTTTCCAATCTGCCCGCGGTCTCCAGGAGTCAGGCTGCCGCCTCTCTTCTGGGCCCCCTCGATCTCCAGGCAAGCCGAGGTCTCAGAGAGCCGAGAGGCACGGGGGCCCTAGAGGCATTAGATGTGGTGGCTGGCCGGGGACTTCAGGAACAGGCTCTGCCCCCCACTAGAAGAGCTGATTCACAAATACCGCTAACGCGCACTGACTTGTCATAGACTGCGCCTCCGCCGTCCAAAGCACAGGAATTAACTTTGGAGAGGAGTCTGTGCGTACCCTACAGCTGAAAGGGAGGACGTGGATCCTCTATCTCTAACGCCCTAGGACTCCTCGACCTCCGGCCCCGCCCCCCTGGCCAGAAGAAAGGTTGCAGAGAGTTCTTGCTTGCCCTCCGCCGCTGTGCGCTCCTCGCCCTGATTTTTGCGCAAAGCCAAGATGTTGGCGGACTACAAGCCCTAGAGACCCCTGAGCTCAGGGGGATCTGGGGAAACTAGATAAGAATCCCAAGCAGGTCCTAAAATTCTCTCCCAATCAAGAAGGTTCTCAAGAAACCCCCGAATCTTTCCTGATGCAGAAAGCTTGACCCGTGGCTCTCTCCAGTACCCATTAGCTGCTTGGGGCAAGCTGGAGCCAAGGCGAATCCTGTCTCCGCATTTCATCTGAGAGCCACTGCTGGATGAGAGTCCTGGCTGTGGGCTGTTTTTCAGGCCTCCAGGAACCATAAAGGTGCTTTGTTCCCTTGTGGCCAGGGCTCCATCCACAGAGCAAGGCTGAGTCCCTGAGATCTGGGGAAGCATCTTCAGGGTTTCCTCTCTCTGTTTCTAATTGCAGGATAGAAATCAAGAAAGGCTAGGGTATAAGCCAAGAAAAAGACAAAGCACGAGGGAACACTGGCTCCCCTTGGCAATGAGAGATGGGGCCACTAACCCTTTTCTACTCTGACCCTGTCATTCTTCCCAGACCAGGACTTCTTCTATCTTCTACATTTTGGGGTGTCTGGTTTTGCCTTGAAATAGCATTTTCCCCCAACCAAGGAGAGGCAGCAGGTGCAAAAGAGAACCTATGACTAGGAGCCTTAGAACCTGAGTTCTGTGTTCTAATAGAACTTGTTGTGTGACCTTGGTTGAGTCATGTCTCTTTTCTGGGCCTTTATTTTTCCATCTGTAAAATGGGCCTCAGGTTCTTACTCTTATAACTAGAAGACAGGTTTGGAGCAAGTCTTGACCTAAGGAGAAACTGTAGCAAAAAGTCTATCTAACCCAACAGTCTCGGTGGGGTCCCCTTGTTGGTCCTGAGCCTGATCCCTAGCTTTAGTTCCCAAGCAGCAAAGGAAGGAGCCTGTGCTTACAGTTCACCAGCTGCAATCGGGAGGACAGCGCCCTATCCTCACATAATCCTAGAGCCCCCTCTCCCTGGCTCCCAAGCGTATCCACCTTCTCTCTGCCTTACAGGTGATTTCCTCCTCCAAGTCGTCTGGGCTGGTGTTGAGAGGCTGTCACTAGGGCAGAGGCGCAAACTTACCTCCTCCCCTCAACCATCCCCTCAGATTCCTAATCGGGTCCTGCTCCCCTCCGTCAACTTCCGGGAAACTCAGGGTATCGAACCTGCCCAAAAGGGAAGGCTTCGCAGCCTGCAGAGACTAAACCGGGGACCCAGTCTTCCCAGCCTCGGCTTCCTCCCCCAGGCAAGTCGCGGCCAGGAGAGAGGGGCAGGCCAGAGACAGGAGCGGAAGCCGCGACCCCTCACCCTGAGTGACCGGAAGCAGAAGACCACGGGGTGTCCGAGGCGGGGACAAAAGGGAGGGGGGAGGGGGAAGAAAGGAGGGATGATGTGTTCAGATTCACTTCAGAAATATTTCCAGACTGCACCAACAGGGGCCTTGGACAGTCCCTGCCCTGCGCTCACTGCCTGATCCCTGCCTAATACCATGGCAGGCGGCTGGACCAGGTAGCGCTGGCAGCCTCTGCCCGTCTGTGATTGGACAGGGAGACTAAGGGAGAAAGAGTTGATCTGCTTCTCTGCAGCGCCAGCACACCGCAGGCGTTTAAAAGGCACAAGGACTAGCTGCGCACTCCTGGCGCCCGCCTGACCCCTTCTCACCTGAGCTCTCACCCTGCAGGTCCTAGCCCAAACGCTAGGGTACTGTTCACAACTGGAGTTGTGGAATGTCCTCTGGGGGTCCCATCATAGGCTCCCTCTGCCTCTGAGGCAACAACGTCTCAGGTTTGGGATGGAGGTAGAGGTTCTAAGCGCCTCCTTCTGAGGAGTGTGGAGCGTCCCCTCAGTGCATGCAAGCGGAAGGGTGTTCCTCACCCCCAGGTGAAGGTCTCTAAGTGTCAGGGACATCTGTCTCTGTAATCACCCCATTCCCCCACCCAGAATGAAGAGGATCAGTAGAAACATCGCCCTATGTATGTTTCCTGACCAATAGTGCAGGAGAGCAGGCTGGCATCGGGAATTAGTGGACGCTTCTCCAAGGTGGTTGCCAGGACCCCTGGATCCTTGTTCCTGCTTAACGTGCGATTTGGGGAAAGCCGCCTCCCTCTCTGAGCCTAAATTTCCGTGTATAACACATGGAGATTGACCTACCTACCCTAAAGCGTCCCGAAGTCTCCTTTAGGGGACCAAGAGAGGCTCTGGACTGCTGCCAAAGAAAGATAGAATACTAGCAAAGTAGTCTGGGACAGCCAGACGCACTGGGCGAGGTTCTTTGAGAAACCGAGAGTTGCTGGGACAGAGCCCGCGGGGAGAAAGCAAACAGAGCGGCGCTCCCCCACCCCCACCTCGGCCCTTTGTCCGGAATCCAGCTGTGCTCCGCGGGGGAGGAGCGGGCTCGCGTGGCGCGGCCCCCAGGTCCCGGCGCTGATTGGCCGGCAGCGCGGGCAGCAGCGGGGCAGGCACGCTCCTGGCCGCGTCCCGAGCAGATAAAGCGTGCCAAGGGGCACACGACTCGTGCACCAGGAAATCCGCCCGGTCTCGCAGCCGCGCCAAGACAGCAGCAGAGGCCCGGGACCCCTAGTGCGCGTCTCCTCTTTGGGGCTTGGTGGAACTCACCGGAGGCGGCGCCGGCATCTCAACTGAACTTGCAGACGCAAAGGCCAGCTCAGCTCACCCCTGCTCTCGCTGTCTACCGCTCTCTCCCCCTTTTGCGCCCAAGATCAAGGTAAAACCTGGAAGCCGCAGAGCGGCGAGCGGAGGGGGAAAGAGGTCCTCTGATTTGGCGGGGGTGGGGTGGGGGGCTCTTTCTCATTTCTTTCCCACCTGGCCCCGGGATAGGGAATTTAGCCCGGATGACTTACCCACGCTTACCCGAACCACTTACCGCGCCGCAGGATGGCGCCTCATCCCTCCGGTGCGCCAGCTGTCCAAGTGACCCACGAGACGGAGCAGCCCTTCCCGGGCGCCTCGAACGAGGAAGTGACCTACATCGCCACCCCTCCGCCCAGCCCCACTCGCGTGCGGGGGGACTGCGCCGAGGCGGAAGGGGGCGGCTGCCGAGGGGGCGCCAGGAAGCTCCGGGCGCGGCGCGGGGGGCGCAGCCGACCCAAGAGTGAATTGGCTCTCAGCAAGCAGCGACGGAGCCGACGCAAGAAAGCCAACGACCGCGAGCGCAATCGGATGCACAACCTCAACTCGGCACTGGACGCGCTGCGCGGCGTCCTGCCCACCTTCCCCGACGATGCGAAGCTCACCAAGATCGAGACGCTGCGCTTCGCGCACAACTACATCTGGGCGCTGACGCAGACGCTGCACATAGCGGACCACAGCCTCTATGGGCTGGAGTCACCCGCGCTGCACTGCGAGGAGCTGGGCAGCCCGGACGGCGGCTCCGGGGGAGACTGGGGCTCCCTCTACTCCCCGGTCTCTCAGGCGGGCAGCCTGAGCCCAGACGCCTCGCTGGAGGAGCGCCCCGGGCTGCTGGCGCCTGACTCCCCTGCCTGCCTGCGCCCTGGCGCCCTGGCTTTTTCAGACTTTCTATGATGGGCCTGTGGGGCGCCGGCGCTGGATGCTGAGAGACAGGGACCGGGCGCAGGCTGTCGGGGATGCGGCGGCAGTGGTCCTCACGCGAACTTGCTCCTCCCACATCTGGTTCGCTGACCCCTGGCGGGCTCAGGCGCCTGCGGAGGTAACCACCGGGTTCAATCCCACGTCCTCTGCACCGCGCCAACAGCAACCCTCTGCAGCTGCCCGCGCAAGTGGACATTGCAGGCTGCGTGCCCCTTTCCCACCCCCCCCAAAAAAAGACCACAATGGTAGGGTTACACAGTCGGAGGCGCCAACCGTCTCCTGCCACTCTATCGCACTCAAGTCTGTCCCTCGGCCCAATGATCTGTCTCTCACCACCACCACCACCACCACCCCCCGCCCCAGAGTGATTTAATCCAATATCTGGTCTCTCAGTTACTCCGCTCGCACGAAGTCTCTTTTCCAAAGACGCCGCTGAATTTCTCCTCCAGTCCCTATCAAGTGCTGGGTATCCGGACGCTACACTCTGCCTTAATCCACAAAGACGATCGATCCTCTGCCTTCTCTTCGTGCACTTTTCGGAGCCATTGCCCTCCGGGATATTCCGGGGGCGGGACACCATGCTGTGAACTGGAAAATCTCCAGTCCCTTGAGGAGCACCCCCACACACACACCCCGCCCCCGCAACCTGAAGAGCTCATGTCTTTTTTTTTTAATCAGTTTGTAAATTATATGATATCTTTTGAAATGAATTTTGGTAGGGTAAATTATATGACACCTTCCTTGTTTCACACGTTGTATTTATTGATGAGATTTCACAGCAGAAAAAGTCTGTATCTTGTACATAAGATTATTTAGGGATTGGTGAATGAGATTTTTAAACCAATAAATAAAAAAAACCAGGAACCTACAGAGGCCTGAGCAAGGTGACTGGTTGTGCAGAGGGGAGGGTTGCGGCCTCTGCGGCAGAGAGGAGACTTTCTGGGGGCCCAGGCTAAGAGGCTGTGGCCAGGCAGACTGTGTTGAGAGAGCAAGTCAGCGATACACTCTTGGAAAGTAAGAAAAGGAAGGCTTTTAAGAGATCATTGATCCAGACTCCTTGTTTTATTCATGGGGCAGCAACATATTCTAAACGGTATTCTATAAAAAAGACAACCCTCCACTAGGGCTACTCACTGGGGCTACTGGCCCTTTCCCCTAATGCAACTAGCCTGAATTTAGTTTCATTTAGGGAAAAGAGGGAGTAACAATCCCCCCACACACACAGAATCGGAGCCCTCGGAAACGCCGCCAGCGGGTTGGGCATCCCAGGAATATTCCCAATCTGCTTAAAGGTCTTGCGCATCTTCGGAGAGCATTTTACTCACCCGGCCCGGGGACAGCCACACAGTGACTCATGGATCTGAGCGGCGGGAAGTAGACAAAGTGTAGGGTCCAGCTGGCATCTCTGGGCCCCCAGAACACCCAGCAGCCTTTATTGCAAACCTGTCACGAAATTGTTCAAGGTCTCCAGCCACTTGTTCTTGATAATTCCCAACGTAGAATAGTATTGGTGAGCGGCAGTGACTGAAATTTGTCCCCGGGGGCTGCTACGTGGCTTCCAAGACCCCTGGGACCTCCTGGAAGTAGATCTGAGCTGTAAGAATCCCCAGAGTCCGCCTGGCACTCAGGAACAGGAAAACGGAGTACCAGCACCCTACCCTGAGAGTTGAACCCCAGAAGCCTCCTCGGATTGGCCTTGGGCGCCTGGGGAAAAAACAGGCCAGCCTCGGTGGGGCGCAGCACGGCCAGGTGCCGGGAGCAGGTGGGTAGGTGGCTTTCCAGCACGTGAGAGCGCAAAGGTGGCGGCTTTGCAGGGGTTAACGCCTCTTGTGTCTGTCTCTCTTACGCTCTCCCTGTTCCAAATTGAACTTTTACTCTCCCCTGTACTCCCAGATCCCTAAAGATAGCTTTGAGGAGATATGTCTCAGTTATCAGGGACCGGATTTAGGGGCGGAAAGGGGGACACGGCAAACAAACTAATGAACCAAGGTGTTTCGTTTCATGGCTTTAATCTGGGAGGAGATTAATGAGTTATTGGTGACCTCTGTAGCAGCCAATGTTCCACCTGGGGCTCGCTGGGAGCAGGTGTCAGCAGCTCGGAGTTGCACTGATCAAGCTGGTGCCTCTGCTACTTGCTGGGCATTGTGGGGAGGGCTGTGAGGACAGACCTAAAAGCAGGAAGGTCCATCTCTGCCCTCCAGGGACAGTAACAAGTATATAGATAAAATCATTCAAGGCCAAAAAAATATTGGTACCAGCCACAGTGGGACTTACCTAGAGCTGGATTGGGAGGTTGGCCAGGAAAGGTGGCATTTGGGGCAGGACTAAGGGTTTGGAGAGGAATTCCTGAAGTAGGAAGGCCGCTGTTCCTGTGAAAGGCTGTGAAAAGTAGAGTTCAAACAGGCGGAAGACTGCCTTGGTGCAAACTCCACCCTGAAACGGAAGAGCGTCTGTGGGCACTGCGTTCCAGGTGAACCCACCCACTGCTCAGTCCCTCTCCCGCTTTTGAGGGTGCTCATTAAGGAATCATTAGTCACCCAACCCACACAGACTGGTCCTCCGCCCCAAGAATTAAAATACAAAAAGTGAGGTTTAACCAACTCCATTGCTGGGCTGCCACCTTGGGTCGGGGCGGATTTGACCTCGGAACTATCTATCAGCTCCTCTCTCCAAATTAGGCGGCGGAGGAAGGTTTAGGGTTTGGTTGAATCACTGCAAAGTTTAGGGCTCCTATCCCCAGGAAGAGCTCCATCAATGGACGTATAATGGCGTCGAGATGAGAAACCTCCCCCAGGCCTCTTTCCAAACAGCCTTCCTAAAGAAGGGCTCAGAAACCTTTCTGTGAGTGGCTCAAATAACTAGCCCAGCATCACCACTAGGGCTCCCACCCCGCCGGCATTTTGGGTTCAGAGGCTTTTCAAATCAGTCAGGCTGCTGGAGGTCTCCGCTGAACCCCCACGCGTAAGGCTGTGGAGCCTCCTGCGGTCTGAGGTGGTCGCCTGCATCCCAGCTCCTGGAGAGAGTCCCAAGCTGAGGCAGGAAAGAGGCTGGGGTGGAATGATTCTTCCTCTTCTGTCTTTGTCTGAGACCAAGCCTGGCTTCCAGAAAAACAGCACATGAATCTAGCGCCAACCCCCATCCCACCCAAACACCCCCATCCAGCACACACAAGCAGGTAGATTTATGGTGCCCTGCCCCCATCCCACCCCAACCCCTAAGCGGGCCCCGGCTGGAGGACAAAGCGTCCCGGGGCCATTGGAATGCTAATGTCTGGGAGCCAGGCCTCTAGGCTGGCACAAAAGCAGGCGGGGCCCGGGCGCACGCGACCCCACAGGCACACTCTGCCCCTCCTCGCCCCTACGGGCCACTCTGCCTGGTCATGCGACCTTAGTGAAGTCTCTGAGCCAATTCTACTTCACAGGAGAGGTTGGAGGGAGTCCATAACACCTTTTCACTGGCCTCAGAGAAGGCCCTGCTTGGGGTGTAAGGAATTACAGGCTCCTCCCCACCCCCACTTTCACCACCCGAAGTGGTGGAGAAGGACCTGGCACTGGGGACAGTGTGGGGAGAGTGTCGGGAAATTCGTGGCATAGAATAAGCCCTGGGTATATTATAATTACATTTTTACATTCATGTAATTAATGTTCTTTGCTGTATTCTTTTCCCCCTGCCCCATTTTAAAAATACCTTCAGACAGCACTCAAGAAAAGTAGTGGAGGCACTAGCTAACCTTACCTGTTTGCTA
Source organism: Aselliscus stoliczkanus (assembly GCA_033961575.1). Classification (NCBI taxonomy): domain Eukaryota; kingdom Metazoa; phylum Chordata; class Mammalia; order Chiroptera; family Hipposideridae; genus Aselliscus; species Aselliscus stoliczkanus. The sequence goes on from CM066729.1 coordinate 137,125,334, forward strand.
TGCCTTCAAACGGCCAAGAGTAGACAGTGGGAGACTTGAAGCTGGACATTTCTTATCTTAAACCAGTGCTTAACCACCATGCCACTCGGCCGGCCCCTGGACACTTATCTTAGGTACCCTCTTACAACAAGGCAGGATGGTTACAACCGTGAAAAACAGAGACCCAAATCTTGGAAGTGGGTGACTTTCCAAAGTCCTCAGTCACTCTGTGAGTTATTGAAACAAGCTAGGATTGTGACCCTGGCTCTCAACTACCAGTTCAGAGCTCTTTTCTTCTGTGCAGAGTCAGTCTGTAGTTGTTTGTGCTTTGGCTCAAGCCAGATCTTCAGGTTCTTGTAAAGCCAAGAGGCTCCCTTGCTCTTTGGCCGCTCCCCACTCCCCGACCTCTAAGCGAGGTTCCAGGCTCCTGTCTGCCCTCTCTGTTTCTGTGATACTAGAGCTAAGGTAGACGGAGAGGCCGCCTACTTTGGCTAACCAGATCCGGCACCGAGGTCCTGAAAGACGGCGGCGCGCCCCTGACCATGGTGCTGAAATGACCGCGTTGATTCAGAGCAATCGACAGGCTTGGGAACGTGACATTCTCAACTGGAACACTACCTACCAACGCCCCCTAACCACGTTTTCAGGCCCTAGGGAGTCCCTAGGGAGCCCCCTGTGGACATGTAGACCCAGGAGACTGTCAGATTTCCTTGGGTGGTGGAGAAAGCATGGACTCTGTTGCTACTGACTGTGTGACTCCACAAGGCTCTTTTCTCTCTGGTTTTCAATTAAACCCCTTTACCTCTCTGAGACCCAGTTGACTCACCTGTGAAGTTGGGACAATAATTAGTAGCCACTTAATTGGGCTGATTAAATGTGCTTGTTTTCAGTGCAGGTTAAGCCACCATAAATGGTATTAATTATTATTAGCATCTTCATTTGTTTCAAATTCTTATTTTCTCAGATTTTTTGGGGGGAGGGGGAGTGGTTTTGTATGAATTTGAGTTTCTTATGCACCGCTGTGCAGTGCAAACTGACACAAAGGCGAAGGGCCACCCACCCCTTCCTGGCCACCCTCCCTAATTTATTTATTTTATTTTTTAAAATTCCTTTATTGTGAAATAAACATTTTTTTAAATTAGTTTCAGGTGTACAACACAGTGCAATAGTTATACTTTTTACTCCTCAAAGTGATAACCCTTCTCCCTCAATTCGCACCCCCATATCATACATATCTATTACAATTCCCTTGACTCCACTCCACTATACTCCACATCCTGTGACTATCTATATATTCAATTACAGTTGGCATACAATATTATACAACATCAGCTTCAGGTGTACAGTGCAGTGATCAATCCTCTACTCCATCCATGAAGTGGTCTCCCTAACAAGACATGTGACCATCTGACACCCCACAAAATATTTACAACATTATTATATTCCCCAAACTGTCTTTCATATCCCTGTAGCAATATTGTAGTTACCTATTTATGCTATATAATCCCTTCCCCTTCTCCCTCATCCCCACCCCCTTCCCACTTAGCAACCATCAGTTTTTCCTCTATATCTCTGAGACTGTTTCTGTTTACTTTGCTCATTCATTCAGCTTTTTTAGATTCCACATATAAGTGAGATCATATGGTATTTGTCTTTCTCTGACTGACTTATTTCACTTAACATAATAGTCTCTAGGTCCATCCATATTGTTGCAAATGGTATGATTTCATTCTTCCTTACAGTGGAGTAGTACTCCATTGTATAAATGTACCACAGTTTCTTAATCCAGTCATCTACCGATGGGCATTTCAATTGTTTCCAAGTCTTGGCTATTGTAAATAGTGCTGCAATAAACATAGGGGTACATATATTTTTTCGAATTAGCATCTTGGGTTTTTTTGGGTAGATACCCAAGAGTGGAATTGCTGGGTCATACAGTAGTTCCATTTCCAGTTTTTTGAGATACCAACCCTCCCCAATTTAGATCTACCCTTCCTGACCAGGAGTATATGTCCAGATGTCCCTTAGGCACCTGAAATATGACATGTTCAAAATGGAATACCTCTCCCCTAGCCCCAAACTAATGCTGCCTCCTGTTCCTGATCTAAGTAGCATTACCCAGTCATCCATACTAGAAATCTGGGGTTCATCTTGATTCTTTTCTCTCACTATCTAAATCCAACTAACCTTTACGTCCTGCTGATTTGTCCTTCTCACTATTTCTTGTGGCTCAGCTCTCCTTTACTTCCTTATTACCACTGCCCTAGTTCAGACTCTCATTTCTCAAGTGGAGAGACCACCTAACTAATCTCTGTACCTCTAATCTCAGCACTCTTCACTGTACCCTCCATGCTTCAGCCAGAGTTCCCATCTAACATCGAAATATGGCATTGATCCTCTCCTATTTAAAATCTTCAAATGTTTTCCAGTCATTGCTGGGATGAAGCTCAATAGGGAAGGATGGTTCAATATGAGCTGTGAGGTGATATTAACCTGGGTTTAATTACCAGCTGGTTCACTATCAGTATGACCATGAACAAGTTCTTTACCCTTTCTCTCAATTTCTTCATCTGTAAAATGGGCATAACAATATTGCCATTTCAGGTGTAGGTTAGAGTAAAGCCAGGCTGCTGGAACAGCCTCACCAATCTAGGGTGAGCATTCCAGGTGACTGGGTAGCTTTGCTCCATGACATCATTTGGTTTCCTTGCATCCACATGGTTGGGGCTGCATTGCCATGGGTCCCAGCCAGTGGGAAGGGGAGATGGCAGAGCCTCACCCACAGTCTTAAAGCTTAGAGACTTGGAAGCACATTTCACGTCTGCTCACATTCCACAGGACGAACATTATTACATGGCCTAACCTAGCTGGAAGAGGGCTCCATACCTAGGAAGAAGTGAAGAATGGATTCTGGCGGGTAATTGAGCAGTCTCCACCACAAGACTGGTGTGAGCATTAAATGGATGTCAGGATTAAATCACAACTATCCCATGTTATCATTTGTTTTTATCATCCTGAATCACTTACTCTTTTTTTTTTGAGGGCAGTATTACTGGCCCTCATAAGTGGGACCTGAACCGGGGCTGCTGGCTTTCCAAGCCAGCGTTTAACCACCGCGCCACTCAGCTGGCCCATGAATCACTTACTGTTATGACCAGAGTCTTGCTGCACCAGCCTCTTTTTCACAATGCCCTGCCTGCCTTGACAGTTATCCTCCAGAAGTACTAACCTGCTTGAAGTCTTCCTCTTACACACACTTAGATACCCCTTTCATGTTTTTCTCCCACACTGTTCTCTCTGTCAAAATTCTTTTTTCACTCTTCCCCTCTTCATATCTCCAATACAGATCTCCCCTCTTCCAAGAAGCTTTCTCTGAATTACTTACTCTTCCCTCTTTGCTCCTACTCCTATAATATCCTGTGCATATGAATATCATTGCACTTTCCAGGTAGTACAGTCATGACCTTTTGTTTCTCTGCACCTTCCACTGATCTGTGAGATCTTCTCAAGGGCAGGAACTGTGTCCATCCTCATGTCTTCAATGAGTGCCTCTTCTCAACCATATGCCATATGTTGTTAGTATAAATTAATGAGTGACTAAATTGGCTAAATGAATGAAAATAATTGCAATTATTTGTTTAGAAATTTCTACCCTTACCCAGACTGGCTGCCACATAAAGGCCAATGAATATTTCTTGAATGAATGAATAAATAACCTAGATAGAGACTCATTATTCTTTCTGCCTCATACCCTCCTCAAAATAACTTGGCCCTGGATGCCTCTGGGTCAATTTTAGAAGGTGCCCCACCTGCCTAGGTGACACTGGGCTATCACAACAGTGTCATTGTTTCCCAGATGACTAGTAACAATGCCAACAGTCAGGTGTGGGTGATCCCTCCTGAGATAGTCCATTAGAACACGGAGTTTGGCATCTATCTCAACTCCAGTGCTTCCTAATTTCATCACCTTAAGCAAGTTGCTTAGCCTCTCCAAGCCTCAGTTTTCCCACCTATAAAAATGGAGAAAACCACAACTACTTCATAGGATTTTAAGGAGTTCAAATGAGATGACAAATATGTCTATACCCTTTATGTGTCTGCCAGCAATTTGAAGCAGAATTCATTATAGTACCCATCCCCTCTCCATCTTATTCCTACAGATGATGAGCGAAGAAGGCCTGGACCAGGACTGGCTTTCTCACACTAGCCAGGGAAGGGTGATAGGACTTTCCCAAGCCTGAGGCCTGTTAATTATGGAGACAAACTAAGGCTCCTGCTAGCCTAACATCATCACCAGCTATACTATCTCTTTTGTACTATTGGGTCGTCAGAAAAGTCATGACATATTTTCCTATGTTTTTCATTGCAAAAATGTGTCATGACTTTTCTGACAGCCCAATAGTTATCTATTGGTGCATAACAAATCACAAAAAAAACTTAACTATTAAAACAAGAAACATTCATTGTATGGGTCTTCGGTGGGTCAGGAATCCAGGTGTAGCTCAGCTGGGTACCTCTTTCTTTAAGTGTCTCAGGGCTGCAGCCAGAAATATGGTCTCACTTGATGGCTTCACTGGGGGTGGATTCACTTCTAAGCTCACTCAGGTGGCTGTTGGCAGGACTCAAGTCCTCAAGGGCCATTGGACTCCAGGTCTTGCTTCCTCACTGGTTTGGGGTCAGAAGCCTTCCTCAATGCCTGCCCTGTGGGCCTCTCCATAGGATAGCTCACAACTGGCAACTGGCTTTCTCCATGCAAGCAAACAAGAGGTGGGAGGATACCCAGGACAGTACCACAGTCTTTTTGGAATCTAATTCGAAAAGTGACATCCCATCACCTCTGCCACAGCCAATGGGAGGGGACTACACAAGGGGCCAAATACCAGAAGGCAGAGACCATTGGGTGCTGGTATCTGAGCGGCTACCCAACATATCAGCAGTAGGGGAATCTTTGCTGCCTGCTTTCCAAACCCCAGAGACAGACAGACAGACCTGTGTATGTGTGCACACACACACACACCTCCCCAGGGCCAACTATACAAGGGTTCAAAAAAAAAAAGAAAGCCCGGAATTTGACTTCTGAGGCTAAAGCAGATATATCCCTATCTCCTGGTGCTGGGTTAGCTTCCAAGAAAGGCCCAGGAGCGGGGATAACAGAAGGGGGATAAGTGAGCATTTGAGCCACCCCAGCTGATCTCTGACATCCATTTACTGTTTTCACAGGCCTCCCCACCCCCACTCCCAGAGGCAGAGATTTAGGATGTCTGGGGCCTGGACACCGGTACCCACCAAAGGGAAATTTACTGCCTCTAGAGAACCAGGGCCTGACTTGGGGTCTTGAATGCATCTTTTTCCCCTTTGCCTCTGCTTTATTAGGTTAATCATTGCTTGAATCGGTTGCCATGGTGTGGGCATACCCATGGCGACTCTATAATGAAGCCTGAAAGACTTGGACCCCATTTATCATCCTCAGTGTTTGGGAGGCCCAGAGCCTCATTTGCCTCCCCCAGGGTCTGGGCACCACCCTTCTGCCTGGGGCCCTCTGGCTCCTTTTGAACAAGGAATGAACAGGTGGTGACTAGGAAGAGAAGATGAAACCCACACAGGTGGAGGGAGTAGTGCACTACACAACCCCCCCACACACACACACACAAACACTTATATTTTCTACTCCAGGAGTCTAGACACAGACCAAACACACAGGCAGCTCTGCGAAACTTTTTCTTTCTGAAAAGTGGGAAGCAAGAAATAATCTTTAGTTAGAAGGGGTCCATGGTTGTCCCTAAAAAGAGGGAGACTTGTGTCTTGGAAGATCCAAGTGTTGTTCTACCCTTTATTCCCTGGACATAGTTTGAGCGGCATTGCAATCCTGTAATGAAGTGGAAACAGATGGGGCAAGGCCTAGTAGGGAAACTGAGGCACATAGAAGTTCAGCAACATGTTTAAGGTCACCCAGTGATGGCAAAACCAAGGTAGAACCCAGAATCAGTAACATTTTTATGGAAAATTTCAAAAATAGAGAGAGGAGCATAATGAATTCTCATGTAACCATTACCCAGATTCAACAATGATCAACTCAGAGCTGGTTCTAGTTCCTCATATACCCACCCACTTTCCCCTGAACCACCTCCATGGATTATTTTGAAAAAATGCTACACATCATACAATTTCAACCATCAATCCTTCCCCACTATCCTTTTTTGTTCAACATAAACTTCAAAATGAAACGTAGCAGCTAAAAGCATTGACATTGAAGGTGCACAGTCTGGGTTCAAATCCAAGCTCTGCCCCTTCCCAGCTGTGTGATCTTCAGCCAGTGACCTAACATCTCTGAGCCTCAGTTTCTTCAACTACAAAAGGATATAATGACACCTCTCTCATAGGATAGCTGTTAGGATTAAATGAAATAGCACAAGGCAGGTGACCCACATCTGTGCTAGGCACAGAAAAAATGGAGGCTTTTATTGCTTCCATTGTTGTTACCAGTGCACCACCAGCAGTGACTGCAGTGTGACAGAGGTCAGCTCTTGGCCTCCAGCATCCAGGTCTCCTGGTGTGGAGGTAAGTACCTTGTCACTACTCTCTACCTGGCACTGGAGCCTGAGAACACAGACCTCAGCTGTGAGCCTGGCTCCAGGTGCTGACAACCCTTGGTCTCTGCTGCTCACAGCCCTGTTCAGCTCTGCACCATGAACTCCCTGACCAGCAAGACCAGGCCTCCCTTCTCCTCTTCTTGCATCTTTAGGCTTTATGACCTCTTTGCTCCTTGTCTCATGTGTGAACAGGCGCCAATATACCTGCCTGCAGTTTGCATGTGTGTGTGTGCGTGCGTGTCTGGGTGCGTGTCCTGTCCCTATGTGTGAACTAGCATATTCTCACGCCTCTGTGTGCTCAGCCTGTGAGGGAGGCCTCAGAAGGAGATTAAGACCTGCTCTCTTCCAGTTCATTCATGGTTGACTGACAGAGACCGGAGGACAACTGGTCAAATGAAGGTGTGAAGGCACAAGCATAGTGCTGAGAAGTGCTGGGACTTGGAGGAGGTGGGGAGAAACCTAAGCTCTGCCAAACATATAAGATTGGAAACAGAAGAGGCAGGCAGGCAGGGGGCTCCACGAAGGCCGGGAAGCGAAGGCACGGAGAGGAAGCAGCCTATCTGGCTTCATAGTACAGCGGAGATCTGAGTCTCAATAGTTGAACTGTCCAGGAAATGGTTATTCCGGGACACCACCACACCCCCAGGATCAAAGCTCTGAAGGGTCCTCCTGGGCTAAAAGGGCTTATCCTCCCTCCAAATCCCCCTTTTTTTTTTAACAAGTAATTTTTATCGAATGTTTATTATGTCTATGAACAGTCTTTGTGCTTCCTGTTAATTAGTCTATGAGATCAGAATTATTCCCATTTTACAAATGATGAAATTGAGGGTAAGAGCGGTTAAGCCACATGTTACAAGTTACCCACTAAGAGGTGGAGTTGGATTGAACCCAGGCACTCTTAATCTAAAACTGGGACTCTTAAGAACCGCTGCATCACACCACAGATATGCTCTCCTTTTCCTTTTTGTAAGTTTTGTTTTTGGACATTTTCAAACATGTACAACATAGACAGAATAGAATAATGTGTTCTCATGCACCCGTCACTCAGTTTCCACAACCATCAACTCATGGCCAACCTTATTTCATCCATTTTCCCCAACCCCATCCACCCCAATCCTACACACACACTTTTATTGTTTTGTGTGGAATATTTTAAAAGACACCCCAGACATCTATCATTCCACTTGTAAATACGTCAGTGTCCATTTTTAAATGACAGGACATTTTAAAAAACAACAACCAGTCCATTTTTATACCTAATGAAATTAATAATTCCATAATATGATCTAATATGCAGTCATATTCAAATGCTTCTAGTCATCTTTTATAAAAGTGTACAAACAAATAAAGAACCTCCTCTCTGGGATTCTACTCTCTCTCGGTCTGAGCAGGTGAGCCGGGTAGACAGCTGAAGGCCAGGACCAAGGCCAAGACCAAGACCAGGCCAGCCCTGACTCCATGGCTGGGTAGGACTGGCCTTGGGCAAGTCAGTTCCCTCTCCTCCCCTCCCTATCAGGCCCATCCTAAAGTTTGGTGACCAGCCATTCTGGTTTATTCAGGACTTTCCCAGTTTAAGCACTGCAAGTCCCCTGTCCCTGGCAAACCCAGATGGTTGGTATCCTACAAGGAGTAGGAAACCTAGTGGCGTCCACCCCAGCGCATGCTCCATCTCCTAGCTCCAGTGTGGTGTCGCACACTGAGAGCAGGGGGAGCCCGCCACTGAAATTCAAGAGCCCTAGAAATAACAAATAATTTACCAAAACCATGGAGGGGCCCAGGCGTGCCCGGCTCCAGCAAGGAGAGGGCCCGAAGCCCCAGGCCGCCAGCAGAGAATCAGCATCTTTTCACATCCAGGGGGCCAAAGTCAGCCGTCTCCTCCCTCCGTCTTTTTCCCCTCTCCAGATCTAATGACAATCCAAAGAGTTCCTGATAGGGTTTTAAAAGATGCTCTTCATTCACCGTCCACCAAGCATGAAAATCCAGCTCGTTTGTCTCCATTCTTTTCCCTAAAGGCTTGGCCAGCCTCGGGCCTGCAGCCTCAAACTTGTCACTCACTTTTCACTTCCTTTTGTTGGATTTGCCTTTATTTCATTCTTCTGTCTAGCTCTGGGCACCCTCCTCTCCCCCTCCTAACTCCATCCCTGTCCTTCCCCTCTGCCCACCCCCAGCAGTCCCCAGTTCTTCTGTCCACACAAAAAAAGCAACAGACCAGTCTGAGAATTTCTTTACAGTCCCCATAAACCCCGCCCCCACACCAGCTTCTTCTCACTCATTGCTTTTAAAAGGTGGGAGCAAAAAGCCAGCAGCAGTTCAAAAGGACTTGGGATCCAGGACCAGAATTGCTCATGCCCTGGCTGGAAATGGCCTCAGGGATCCCTGAACACTAACCTTTGGCTTCAGCTGTGGAAACTGAAGCCCAGAGAGGGGAAGAGACTGGCTCAAGGACACACAGTTAGTGACAGAGCAGGGTCTGCAAGCAAGAGTCCCAGCTTCTCAGCCTAGACACCCCCCCCACCACCACCACACACACATGCACACGCAGAATTGATGGTTGCTCCTCCACCCTCACAGCTTTGAATTTATTCCCCTTTTATGGCTTAGCTGTCTGGGCCTAGGTCATAGCTTGAAGGTAGGGGCCATGTCCACTTAACTGCTGTGTCCCTTCACACATGTAGGTGTTCAGTGGTAGTGATGTTGTTTTTAATGAAACTGAACTAAAGGAATGTGGGGGCCAGGCCACTCTCTTCCCTACTCTTTGGACCTCCAATCAGCCACCTTTTGGGCTGTAGCTTTGTTGCCAGGCCCATAGTGTTTCCTGGGACCCAGACGAGAGGGGAGGGTAGGTAAGAAAGGGGTGTGTGTTGAGCAGTTGGACCCCTTACCAGCCACTCCCCCTTCTAAAAGCAATCAACGCTGGGGGGAAGGGAGAGGTGTTCTTACCCTTCTCCAGGGACAGAGCAAAAAGACTGTAACCCTCAGACCCCTCAAGGGGGCAGTGGGCATCTCATCTGGGGCAAAATGAAACAGGAGGGGGTAAGAGAAGCAGGAAGGTTTAGGAGGAGCTCTGGCTCCACTAGTCCTCAGTGAATGTAGCCTGTGTGTCTGGGCCTGTGTAAGTGATGGGAAAAGATGGGCAGCTGCTGGTTGTGGAACCACATGGACCTCAGGAAGAGGGAGAGGTCAGATTCAAAAGCACATCCCTAGTGGAGTGTGGCCTTTCCTCTGTGACCTGGCCTACACCTCCTCCTTGAGGCTCCATTTCTGCGAATGGCACCACTGGCCACCCACCTACCTGAGCTGGAAACCTGGGTGCCATCCTCACCTCAGCCTGTGGATTCTGCATCTGCAATGTCTGTGGAACCTGCCATTGACTCCCTCCCTGATCTCTCCATTGGCTCTTGACTGCACTGTTGCCCCAGACACACAGAGGTCCCTGCTTGGAGCTTTCCCGTCACCTCTCCTTCTAGTCCTGCCTACACACCATAGCCTAATCTTCTCACTGCAGTTCATGTCTGTCCTCTGCACAGATGTTTCCACAGAGGTGAGAGAGCTGCTTACTTGTTTAGTATGTTGTAGTGGTCAAGAGCACAGCTGAGGACTCAGGCTCCCTGGGTTAGAGTATAGATCTGCCACCTACCAGTTTGGTGACCTTAGACAACCTCTTTAATTCTCAATGTCATTTGTGAAATAGGAATAATTATAGTACCTCTCTCACAGTTAACAGTTAAATAGGATCTACAATATATAATAAGTATACACTATGTACAATATAATAATATATAAAAGTAGGAGTCTGCATGAGACCATCTGTGAATGTTAGCTGTTGTCATTGTCATGATTCTTGTCCTCCTGCGCTTTGAAAATTTGTATCATGGTCATATATTACTTCAATTATTTAAAAAATTGACCCATCTTAGAAACAACCAACAAAACAAAAAAGGCAACCAACAATATTTGCAAATGATACTTCCAATAAGGGGCAAATATCCAAAATACATAAAGAACTCTCACAACTCAACAACAAAAAAAACAACCTAATTAAGAAATGGGTCGAGTAGTTGAATAGATCCTTATCCAAGAGAGGCATACAGATGGCCAACAGACATATGAAAAGATGTCCAAAATCACTACTTATTAGGGAAATGCAAATAAATCAAAACCACAATGAGATATCACGTCACACCTGTTAGAATGGCTATAATCAAAAACACAAGAAATAACAAGTGTTGGAGAGGATGTGGAGAAAAGGAAACCCTCGTACACTGCTGGTGGTGATGTAAATTAGTGTAGTCACTATGGAAAATAGCATGGAGGTTTCTCAAAAAATTAAGAATAGAACTACCATCTGAGATCCAAGATGGTGGAGTAGATAAATACTGTGCCTGCTTCCTTCCATAAACACATTAAATTACAACTAAATTATAGAACAGTCAACCTGGAGAATCATCTGAAGTCTGGCTGAACAGAAGTTTTATAACTAAGGATACAAAGAAGAATCCACATAGAGACTGGTAAGAGGGTGGAGACGTGAAACAGGCTGGTCCCACACCTCCAGGTGGCAGTTAATAGGGATATCTCGGCCACAAAGGTTCCCCCCAAAGAGGCGAGGGACCCCAGCCATAAACCAGCCTCCCCAGCCTAGAATAGTGGTACCAGGAAGAGAAGCCCCCACATCTGGCTGTGAAAAACAGTGGGAATTCCGACCACCCGAATGGGACAGAAGGCTGTGGGAAACACAGACATCTTCTTAAACGGCCCTAGCACAGACTCTCTCAGTTGCAGGCACTCACCTTGGGCTCCAGCAGGGGACAGTTACTCAGGGAGCTTCAGAGACATACGGGGGCAGATTGAGGTGTGTGGTTTCATAATGAGGGCTAGAGGACAGTCACCATTTTCCCTGTGATGGGACCTCCTCTTGTGCCATCAGCAGGTGTGCACCATCTTTCCTGTGTTGAGCCCACCCCCACAGGTCAAATCTGAACCTAATTGGCCCGGTGAGCTCTGCTGCTTCACCCTGCTGACTCACTGAGACCCCACCCTACTCACCCAACTCCAGAGGCACTTTCTCTATGAGCATCCAGCCCTGCCCACATTGCACTTTTTCTTGGAAAACGATCAGAGTCCACAGGCCTCAGGCAGGCAGCGACTGGCCTCAGTGGGCTCTGAGACTTTTGTTGAGTAGCTCCAGGCTCTGCACTGGCACCAAACCAGAGTCTACATTAACCTGGTGACCATAACTCTTCCCACTCTAGTGACTCCCTGAGACCTGTCCTCGCCCCATATGTAATGCATGAGGCATTATCAGTGGCTGAACCTTAAGGGAGCTGGCAGGTGGCAGCAGGCCTTGGGGTGTCCTGGCATTTTGTGGAGCTACTCCAGGCCCAATAATTATGGCAGACACCCTGTTTGCAGTGTGGCACCTGTCTCCCACCTGTCTCCAGGGTTAGCACAGAAAACAAACAATTGCAGATAGCTTTGTAGCTCCTACCAGGTAGTCCATGGCTGGTCACAGGCAGTGGGTGACCTGGGCCTGCACTGGAGCCCCTCCAAAGAGGCCACAGAACCAACATACTTGGAGGTTGGCTCAGACCACAGCAGAGCACAGCCCAATTAGTCCCACAAGTGGCACACCCAAAGGGTGGTCTCAACAGACACCAAAGCCCACAGGGTGAATCCCACTCAGTGGGGTAAGCCCCCTGCACAACAGCCTGTACGCTGTGGATATGGCCAAACCCCACAGCCAATCAGCCTGAGGGTCAATCCCAGATGTGCCGATAGCAATCACAGTTCAACTATAATAGGAGAGCACACACAGCCCACACAAAGGACACTTCTGGAACATCTGGAGTAGATGACCAGGGAAACTGTGCCAGGGCCCCCCAGGGCACCTACTACACAAGGCCACCTGGCCAAGATTGGGAGACATAGCAGATCTACATAGAGATAGGCAGCCAAAACAGAGAGGCAGCCAAAACAGAGAGGCAGCCAAAATGAGGAAACAAAGAAATAGGTCCCAAATGAAAGAACAGGATAAAACTCCAGAAAAAAAACTAAATGAAATGGAGGCAAGCAATCTACCAGAGACAGAGTTCAAAACAATGGTTAAAAGGATGCTCAAGGAACTTACTGAAAACTTCAACAGAGAGATGGCATGCATAAAAAAGGACATAGCAAAAAAAAAAAAAGGACATAGCAACCATAAAAAAGAACCAGTCAGAAGAATACAATAACTGAAATGAGGAATGCACTAGAAGGAATCACTAGAAGACTAGATGAAGCAGAGGATCGAATCAGCAATTTAGAAGACAACATAGCAGAAAATACCCAATTAGAACAGCAAAAAGAAAAAAGAATCCACCCACTCTGCCCTAAAAAAATAAGGACAGTTTAAGAGACCTCTGGAACAAACAGCATAAATGGATAAATGGATAAAGAACAGGTTGTACATATGTACAATAGAATATTGCTCAGCCATGGAAGGAAATGGGTTCTTGCCATCTGTGGCGGCATGGGTGGACCTGGAAGGTATTGTGCTGAGTGGAGTGTAAGACAGAGAAAGAGAGATGCAATGTGATTTTGCTTATATGTGTAATCTAAAGAACAAAACAAACAAACAAACAAAAAGAAAGAAACAAATTCAGGACCTGCCAAGTGGCTCAGTTGGTTAAGAGCTCAAGCTCTGAGCAACAGGGTCGCCAGTTTGACTCCCACATGGGCCAGTGAGCTGTGTGCCTGAACTGAGCTGCTGCCGAGCTGCCAACAGGTGGCAGGACGGCTCAGTACAAGAGCACGTACTCCTAACAGTAAGGGTGCCGGTTGGACTCCCACATGGGATGGTGGGCTCCACCCACCCCCACTAAGCTTGAACATGGCACCTTGAGCTGAGAGGCTGAGAGCTGCCGACAGGCAGCCGGATGGCAACTGGACTTGGCGCTTGAGCTAGCTGCACCCTCCACAACTAAGATTGCAGGACAAGAACTTGGCTGTTCCCTTCCCCAATTCCCCATACTGTTCCCATTCCCCAACTCCCCAATAAAATTTTTAAAAGAAAAGAAAAAGAAACAAATTCATAGATACAGAGAATGTACTATGGTTGCCAGATGGAAAGGGGGTTTAGGTGAGTGAAAAAGTGTAAGGGAGGGTCGGCCAAGTGGCACGGTAGTTAAGTGCTGGCTTGGGAAGCCAGCGGCCCCAGTTCGGGTCCCACATACGAGGGCCAATAACACTGCCCTCAAAAAAAAAAAAGGGTGAAGGATTAAGAAGTACAAATTGGTTGTTATACAGTAATGATGAGGATGTAGGGTATAGCATAAGAAATATTGTTGATAATACTGTAATAACTATGTATGGTGTCAGATGAATACTAAATTTGTTGGGGTGATAGATGGGAGGGGGTTGAGGGGCAGGGTGGAAAAGGTGAAGGAATTAAAAAGTACTAACTGGTAATTACAAAATAATCATGGGGATGTAAAGTAAATCAGAAGGATTACAGTCAATAATATGGTAACAATTATGTATAGTGCCAGATGGGTACTAGATTAGTCATGGGGATCACTTCTTAAATTATATAAATGAGGGCCAGCCGAGTGGCGCGGTGGTTAAGCGCTGGCCTGGGAAGCCAGCGGCCCCGGTTCAGTCCCACATATGAGGGCCAGTGACACTGCCCTCAAAAAAAAAAAAAAAAAATTGGGGGGCCGGCCGAGTGGCGCATTGGTTAAGCGCTGGTTTTGGGATGCCAGCAGCCCCGGTTCGGATCCCACATGAGGGCCAGTGACACTGCCCTCTACAGCTAACAACAGCTCCACCTGGAGCTGGGCTGTGCGAGCCCCGGTGATGGTGTGGGCTGCAGCCCCTGCTGCAGTGGGCTGCCATAGGCTACAGTGAGTGGCCCGCAGCCAGCGTGAGCGGCTGGCAGCCAAGCATGAGCTGCCAATAGCCGCGGTGAGCGACATCCAGAGGCCAGCGACCGATCTGCCTCATCCGGAAAGAGCGCAATGACGATACCAACAGTGAAGCAACATCCTCCGCAACTAAACTGAAGAACAAAAAAAAAGACAGCAACTTGTCTGTTCCCCTTCCCCGATTCCCCAACGCTGTTCCCCTCTGCCAATTCCCCAATAAAATCTTTTAAAAAAAATTATATAAATGTCTAACCACTATGCTGTACACCTGAAATTAACATAAAATAATATTAAATGTCAACTGTAATTGAAAAATTAAAAGGAGGGGAAAGGTGAAGGGGAAGAAGTCCAAATTTCTAGGTATAAAATAAATAACTCATGGGGATGTAATGTACAGCATAGGGAATATGGCCAATAATATTGTGATAGTGTGGTATGGTGTCAGATGGTTGCTGGACTTATCATGGTGATCACTTCTTTAGGGATATAACAGTTGAATAACTATGGTGTACACCTGAAACTAATATTAGCTACATTTTAATAAAAGTCTTTTTAAAAGGATAGAACTACCATATTATCCAGCAATTCCTCTACTGGGTATTTACCTGAAAACATGAAAACACTAATTCATAAACATATATGTACCCCTATGTTCACTGCAGCATTATTTGCAATAGACAAGGCATGGAAACAACCTAATCATCCATTAATGGATGAATGGATAAAGAAGATGTGATATATATATATATATATATATATATATATATATATATATATATATATATATGGAATATTACTCAGTCATAAAATAGATGAAATATTGTCATTTGTGATAACATAGATGGATTCTGACGGCATTATGCTAAGTTAGTGAAATAAGTCAGGTGGAAGGGACAAAAAAACATATAATTTCACTCATAATTGGAATTTAAAACAAAAAGTAACAAACAACAAAACCAACAAAAACAAACTCATAGATACAGACAACAGAATGGTGGTTACCAGAGGGAAAGAGGGAGGAGAGAGAGCAAAGTGGGTAAAAGAGGATCAAATATATGGTGACAGAAGGAGACTAGACTTTGGGTGGTGAGCATAGAATGGAGTACATAGATGTTGAATTATAATCTTGTACACCTGAAAATTATACAATATTATTAACCAATATTATCCCAATAAATTTAATTTTTAAAAATTGACCCATCTTTTTTTGTCAGCAGTATTATCAAATGTCTTACAATAGTCAAACTTCTAAGCCCAGAAATTCTTCCTAGAGAAAAATCAGAAATTGCACTAAAATGTGTGTCAACAAAGGTATTCATAACACTACCTTTTTTTTTTTTTTTAATTGAGCCATCCTGCCACGTGTTGGCAGCTTAGCAGCAGCTCAGCTCAGGCCAGGAATCAAACCGGCAACCCTGTTGCTCAGACACTACCTTTTTTTTTTATTGGCAATCTGGTATATATTTGTCCATGGTTTTCTATTCACATATTACTTTCATGGATCAAATAATTTCATGTATTCAATTCTATATGCTGTATTGCTCGCTAATGTTAACTTATTATTCATACTTCCTCATTACACAGCAGTTATTTAATATTTTTAGCTATAAAGTATTTCATCATATAAGTGTATCATAATTTTTTAACCATTTTGGTTTCATTTAACATTTTACCTTTAAACATAATATGAAACACTTCAGTAAACAACATTCCATATACATGTTGCTCTATACTTCTAATTGTTTTCTCAGAAAGGATTTCTAGATTAGGAACCTGTAACAGCAACTTATTTAGCTAAAGACACTCTTCCATATGATTATTTGATCAACAAATAATTTAAAGGAAGAGGATATGAAAGCTAATCAAGTTAAAAAAAGCCTGTATCCAAATTTTTGGTAAAGTCTTTTCTGTACTTGCTTATATTTTATTTATTTTTTTTTTTTAAAGATTTTTATTAAAAATATAGGTAACATACAATATTATATTAGTTTCATGTGTACACCATAGTTATTCAATGATTATATACCTAAAGAAGTGATCACCATGATAAGTCCAGCAACCATCTACACTGTACTATGCCACCATGATAAAATTGACTATATTCCCTATGCTGTACATTACATCTGCATGACTACTAAGTGAGATTGGCCTCATTTCTAAGTTTTGTTAGTTTTTTGCACTGAGCTTGTATTATTTAATTGGAGGGAAATGTTACCATTTAAAAGCTTTGATTAATGAATACAGTGAGGCTTCGATTTTTTAAAATGTCATTGATGGGATGGCAGGAATGGTTTCACTGAAGGGAGCATTTGTGCCAAAAGCGTGGCAAGGCAAGCATGGATCAGAAGGGCATGGTACAGGTGCCCAGCGACTAAGTAAGATCTTGTGAGAAGGAGCAGAAAGGACTTTGAACTCCTACTTCTCAACTAAAGGCTGATGACCTTTCCTTTTTCCTCTCCAGTTTCCCTCTGTACCATGAGGGGTTTGGAGAAGGATTATAAAGAAAATTGTGCCCATTCATGGCCCTGGGATTGGATAGGTTCCTTCCAAGGTGCCCTGAACTGTGGTGGGCACTCTGGGAATTCAAAGTCTATCCAAGCATCTGGCTTGCCCAGGAAATGAGCTTTTCTGTATAAAAACATTGACCAGAAAATGTGGTTTATTTGATTAAATATTAAGATGATGCTTTTTAAAAATTTGTAACCATTTTAGATAAGAATCTTTCTGTAGTGGGTTAAATAGTACCCTCCCTTAAAAAAAGATACATCCACCAGGAACCTGTAAATGCGACCTTATTTGGAAGAAGGGTCTTTGCAGATGTAAGTTATGGCGCTGAAGTTGAGGTCATCCTGGGTTAGGTGGACTTTGAGTCCAATGGCAAGACCTTATCAGAGAAGAGAAGAAGAAACAGATACTGAGATACAGTGAAGGCCATATGAAGACAGAGGAGAGACTGGAGTTATGTAACCCCAAGCCAAGGAATGCCAGGAGCCACCAGAAGCAGGAAGAGGCAAGGGAAGATCCTTCCCTAGCACCTGCAGAGGGACTGTGGCCCTACTGACACCTTGATTTCAGACCTCTGGCCTCCAGAATTGTGAGAGGACAAATTTCTGTTGTTTTAAGCCATCCAGTTTGTGACAATTTGTTATGGCAGCCCCAGCAAACTAATATACTTTCTTAAAAATATTACATCTTCCTTACACAGAACACACACCAAATGTCAAATGTGTAGCCAATAGTAAAAGCTCAGCAAATGTTAGCCCCCGCACCTGCCTGTCTTCATGATTAGGGAGCCACCACAAGGGTACATTGTGGTCTAGTTCGATGCACTCCTGGAACTCCTAAGATATGCCCATCCCTCTGTCACATGGCCCCAGACAGCTGTGGGGACCGAGCTCTTCTCTCTGCTGCCCTGGCCTTGGCTACTCTAAGTTGCCTAGCTCTGGCAGCTGC
Source organism: Aselliscus stoliczkanus (assembly GCA_033961575.1). Lineage (NCBI taxonomy): Eukaryota > Metazoa > Chordata > Mammalia > Chiroptera > Hipposideridae > Aselliscus > Aselliscus stoliczkanus. Next base: position 137,143,257 of record CM066729.1, read on the forward strand.
CATCCATTTTCTAATTTGCTGCCCCTGTCACCTATGGCTCAGGGAGCCAGTTATCCAAGCTCAGTGGGACTGTGTACAAAAGAATAAATGGTATCTAAGTGAGGACCGTGCGCCTTTCCTTGGAATGGCATGTGCAAGCTTTGGGTCTTGGAGTTGGTGCTATAAGAATGATGCCAGAGTATGGGAAGGGAGGGGGGCCTCAGCTGGGGTGGGGGCAGAAATCCCAGGGTATCAGAAGTGCTGGTATCAGGGTGAACGGAAGCTTGCTGCAGCGGGCACAGCACCCTGCCTCAGGGCTTGCCAGAGGAGAGGCTTTCTAGAATGACTGAGGTGGTCCAAGTCAGGTTGGGAAAGGAGTCCCAGGAGCCCACCTGGAGGAGGTGAAGCTTTGAAAGAAGAATCTCAGGACCTAGAGGCAATGACAGTGAAATGACATGGGATTTGAGCCCAAAGACCTGATTCAAATATCAGCTCAGTCACTGTTAACAATTGGTGGATATCCTTCCACATACATACTCCACTTTTGTCACACTGTGCTTATTTCACTTAATGTTACAAATATCTTTCAGTCTCAATGAAATATAGCTCTACCTTGTCATTTGAACTGCAATGTTAATTGCTTCCATTTTCTCATCTATAAAAAAGCTAGCATCTGGGGCCAGCCGAGTGGCGCGGTGGTTAAGCGCTGGCTTGGGAAGCCAGCGACCCCGGTTCGGGTCCCACATATGAGGGCCAGTGACACTGCCCTCAAAAAAAAAAAAAAAAAAAAAAAAAGCTAGCATCTGACTTATGTTCTTGGGCTTAGGTGAGGTTTCAATGAGAAAGCTTGTGGTACTGCAGATGTGTGTTGGGGGAGGTGCCTATGTGTGTGGTTCATGGCGACATTTGCAGATTGGGCTTTATTAGCTGTCTTGCCTGGGGGAATCCAAGGAACAGTGTGGACCGGGGGCAGTGGGGCGGTGGTGCAGAACAGAGCAGCCTTCCTGCTGCTCCTCATCCATCAGTTCTGACAAACCTGGTCCCCTGCAAGGGCTCCGGTCCCAGCTGCTGAGCAACGGCAGGTATGGAGCAGGAGCCCCTCCCTGGGCCCTTGGCACCCCCCTCTTAGGTCAACAGACACAGTGGGCTCTGTTGGCCAGGTCGGGGCTGCGAAGATTAATGGAACAGGTGCAGGCTGGGTGTGACCATCACCTGGCCTGACAAGGTCTCTCCTGGAGATTGAGTGCCTGACTCAGGCCAAGAACCAAACCTGATGTCATTCATCCTGGTTTAGACATCACTGGAGGCTATCTGGAGCCAGCTGCACTGCTCCTGCTGCCCACCGCTCCCTAGTCTCACCTGGCCTCATTCTGTCTCCAAGGCTGGAGGGGTCTACAGAGAGGCCCCTGGAGACCAATCTGTGGTACTCAACTTTAAAATAAATGTCTTCCTCATTTCGTCAATCTCCCATGTAACTCACTGCAGAACAGTGCAGATTAGCAAAATATTATAAATTACCCATTAATCTCACCACCCAGAGATAACACTATTAACATTTGGTAGATAGTATATCTCTACCTATCTGTATCTATCTACACATATCCACACCCCACCCCCTACACACACATATATATATATGAAGAGAGAGAGAGGGAGAAATCACACTGTACTTTTTGTCTTATGAGCCTTTTTTATACTTAATATATTAGAACATCTTTTGGTGCCAGTGAAATATACATTAATTGCTACATATATTCTGAGTATTCAGGTAGAGTATCATAATATATTTGACCAAAAATTCCCTGTTGGATGTCCAATTTTTGCCCTTTGTAAATAATACTAAGATGAACATTTTTATACATATATTTTTTTATTATTTCTTTAGGAAAATGTCCTAGGAATGGAGCTGTTAGATCACAGTGTATGTGATTTTTTTTTTTTAGCTGAGCCATCCTGCCACCTGTTGGCAGCTCAGCGCAGCTCAGCTTGGGCTGGGCATCAAACTGCTGTTGCTCAGAGCTCAGCTTGCACTCTTGAGCAAGCTCTTAACCAAGGTATGTGCTTTTTAAGGCTCTGATTTGTATTGCTAAAGGGTTATATTCATGTTTGTTGGAGCCTGTGGACTGTCCATCCTGCACTGTGGTGAGGGACAGCGGAAGGAGAAGGGCAGCCTGGAGACACAAGTTGGGATTGAGGCCAATCCAGCATGAATCCTGCCATCCAGGGGATTATCATTCAGCCTTCCATCCAGGAAGAGAAGTTGCTGAACAGACAGGTAAAGAACCCCATGGGCTTGGGAGGTGAGTATGTGGGAGCACGGAAGAGGAGGAAATCTCCAGGGAGAAGACTTCCCTAAGGGGGTGACACTCCTGCTAGCCTTGAAAGGTGAGAACGATGGGATTATTCAGCAAGAGTATTTCACATGGGGTAAGGGATCAGGGAAGCAGTGCCCCACACTTTGAGGCAGGGGGTGGGGAGGCAGCCAGAGCCTGCCCTTAGCCATGGCAACTTTCCCCTACCAAGATAGATGAGTCTTCAAGAGGGTAAATCCTTGTCCCATGACCAGATTTAAACTGACAATAGAGACTGCCCTCCACACATAGCTTTGTGACCTTAAGCAACTTACCGAACCAATCTTCCCCTCAGTTTTCCCATCTATAAATGGGGTCAATAGTTACGTGACAATGGCTGTGGAGACTGAGGAAGATGCATGGGAGGGCCTCTGTAAATTGTGACTAGTCTAAGTGATCAATCATTGCAAAAGAGAAGCTACTTCCTAACTTTCTGTCCTCAAAGCTAAAATACATCAAGTCTCCATGCTTTCATTTCTAGGCTATGTTGTCTGACTGCAGGATGCTGAGACCCAGAAGCTTAGTGGAGTTCTCCTAGGACCAGCTTCCTAGGGGAGGGAAAGAAAAGGAATAATTGCTGAGAGCCTGCCTAGTGCTGCCACTGCACACTCCTTCTGTCATTGCATCCTTACTACATTCCTGAGAGGTGGGAGTTTTATTTGCCCCACTGGACAGCTGAAGAAACTGAGGCTCAGGGCGTTCAGTAATTTAGCTTGGTGGACACAGCTGGTGGGCAGACAGGTTTCAACCCCAGGCCTGTCTGACCCGATAGCCCTTGAACCTTCCCTGGGCCAGGTGGCCATGACAGCTGAGATTACGTCTCAGCATCACTTGGGATAGGAGCCCTCTGGAGTACAGCTGGGATCCTCAAGGCTGGGGAGTGTGGGATCTGGGGCTGTGGAGATGGAAGGCAGGGACAGACTCCCATAGGCTCCCCACCCCCAACACCACCACGGGCCTCCTCTGCATGGGGCAGCCAGCTGGTGACCGACCTTGTGCCTCTGACAATGATTTAACTACATTAGTGGGGGGTTGGGGGGAGTCTGTAAAACTGCCAATGGGGGAGGGGTTTTAACTCCAACCTCTTGGCTCAGCCATTAGTCGGGGACAGGCGGAAGGAATAGAACCCAGGGAGAGGCCAGGGGCTTTCTGATTTTGCTTGCATTTCCTGCATGGGGTCCACCAGGAACACCAGGGACCCACTGAGCCCACAAACTTCTGCACGTCTTCCCCCACCTAAGTCCAGCTTCCCTTAGTGTAACCTTAGGCAGCTCTGAATTATTGCTACTCCACTCTCCCGTCCCATCTGGGCAGAGCCCAACTGGCCACAGAATACAGCAGAAATCACACTGGCCTGGGAATCCGGAGACTTGGGTTCCTATCACAGCTCCCCACTGTTTGTGCGGAGGCCCAAGAGCAAGTGCTGCAGGGGCAGGTGGGCAGCATGCATGAATGGTGGTGGTCAGGTGGGGACAGTGGTCAACTGGAGAGGCCACATACCCTTAACGGGGTCAGCTGCTGCTTAACTCCAGCTTATTTCTATGAAGCAATGAAGACTTAGAATTTTTCAAGAGAAGCTAGAAATTCAGATTTGTACATGAAATCTTCCCAGTGTTAGCAACTAACTGGAAAAAAAAAATTCAAACATAGTATAAGCCAAAAAACAATAAGTTTAAATGTTAGCCTTAGACTGGAGTCTGTGGCCTAGACACAGAAACCTAAAGGCCAGAGGAGCCGCTATTAGATATTGTCTAGCAAAACCCTTTTGTTTTAGATGGGGAAACTGAGGCCAAATTAGGGAGAGAGGCATAACTTGGTTAAGGTCACAGTGAGTTAGTGGCCCAGCTGGACAAGAACCCAGGTCTTCTGCCCCCAACCTGTGCCATAACCTGCCTGGTTAAGGGAGCCATGGGGAGACATTGGAGATTCTGAGCAGTGGGTGGGAGGAGAAAAGCTGAGGGCTTCCCTCCCTGCCAGGCTCAGCTGAGGCACCCTCAGTCCTCTGTGAGTCCGGGGGTCTAGCACCCATGTAGAGCTCTTCACATTTTCCATCATTGCTTTCTCCCCATTTCAGGGCTCAAGCCCCTGAGGTCAACTGCACAAGGCAAAGGGAGGGAGGGGTCTAGTACCCCTGCTCTGTTAGCCACTTACTGTGGTGTATGATGGCGGGAGTATTGCAATAAATACTGATGTCTAAACCAATTAAGAAATTAGACAAAGAAGCAAGGCAGATAGAGACCAAATACCACATTTACTCTGGATGAAGTGAATTTTGAAGAACTTGGCTCACAGCTGGGGGTAAGTGGGCTTCCTAACAGAGCCACAGGCAACCCTGCACCATCACCAACCTCCCCTACTCACAAGGGCACAGCAGAAACGTGTGCTCCCCGCAGGTAGCTTGTACCCAGAATAAAGGGCTGGGCCTCCTGACCCTGATACACAAATCAGGTAAGGCACTCAATATTCCGTGAAGCAGACTGAGGAGGAGAAAGCAGAGGCCAGGTGCACTATGCTAATGGGGCTACCAGCACACAGAAGGAAACATCCAAATTCCATTTTAACTCTGTTATTGGCTTAGTAGCTTTATTTATTATTCTCTTAGTGATTGCTCTAGGAATTACAATATTCTTGCTTCGTATCACATATCATAGTCTGCCATCAAACATTGCATCATTTCATGTATCATGTAAGAACCTTACAACAAGTAGACTTCCATTCTCCCCTTCTGTCCTTTGTGCCATTGTTCTCATACACTTTCTGCATATATTGGGTTGTGGGAAAAGTCATGACGTATTTTTTCTGGTTTTCGTTGCAAAAATGTGTCATGACTTTTCTGACAACCCAATATTACAAACCTCCAAATGTATCATTATGTTTTTTTTGTTTTATATAGTCAATTATGTTTTTAACAAGATTTTCTATTCACCTGTATATTTATCATTTCTTGCTCTCGTCATCCCTTTGCATAGATCCATTGGTGTGTGGGAAGAAAATATAAGATCTCCTATTTGTGAATAGGCATTTCCCAGATGGAAAGGGGTTATCTGCATGGCAGACAGCATGAAGGTTAGACCCCCATCCTCCGTGAAGGCAGGGCGGGGATCTGTCTCATCTTCATCTCCCCCAGCACTGAGCACACGACCTGATATCAAATAAATATTGGCTGGCCTTTCCACAATACCTCGAGAGGGGTCCATATAGCTTTGTTCTCCGTGCCTGTCATAACGTAAAGAAAATCTTTCACAATGCCTGGAGCCCTTGATGCGCATGTCCTCCACACGAAGGAGGAGGATGTCCTCAAGTTCTTTGTTGCAGAAACCCTCTTAGGTGGCACCAACCTTGACTCCCACATGGAACAGTACATCCACAAAAGGAAAAGTGATGCCATCTACATCATAAATCTGAAGAGGACCTGGGAGGAGCTTTTACTGGCAGCTCATATCATTGTCGCCATTGAAAACCCTGCTGACATCAGTGTCAGATCTTCCAGGAATACTGGCCAGTGAGCTGTGCTGAAGTTGGCGGCTGCCACTAGAGACACTCCTGTCACTGGCCCCTTCACTCCTGGAACCTTCACTGATCAGATTCAGGACACTAACCAGCCTTCCGGGAGCAGTGACTTCCGGAAGGTCAGTCTAATCCTTCTGGAAGGTTCCTAATCCCAGGGCCGACCACCAGCCTCTCACAGAGGCATCCTATGTTAACCTGCTTACCATTGCTCCATGTAACACAGTCCTCCTCTGTGCCATGTGGACACTGACATCCTATGCAACATCCAGGGAGCTCACTCAGCAGGTCTGATAGGGTGGATGCCGGCCTGGGAGGTTCTGCGCACGCGCGGCACCGTCTCCCGCGACCCTCCACAGGAAGGAGGTCATGCCTGATCTCTACTTCTACAGAGATCCTGAAGAAATCAAATTGAAGAGCAGGCCACTGCTGAAAAAGTTGTGTGTAACCTTGGAAGAATTTCAGAGTCAATGGACTGTTTCAGCTCCTGAATTTATTGCTACTCACCCTGAGGTCGCAGGCTTGTCTGCAGGTGCCCTGGGGCCCGCGTGCCTATTAGCAATTCCCCAACTGAAGACGGGAGCCCTGCCATGCAGCTCAGGCCACAGAACAGGTGGGAGCAACCACTGAGTCATCTTAAGCTGTTCTTCTAACAGCCTCTTAAACAACAAATGGAAATAAGGTTGGTGGAAAATAAGCAGTTTCTAAAGTAAATATTTGTTGTATAAACAAATGAATAAATATGAAATGACAAGGAGTGTTTAGATGAGTGCCTTAGTGGGGTGTACATTACATAGGCGAATGGATGTGGAAGATAAAGAGCAAGTAATATGAGTTTTGGGGAGGGAGAGGCAGAGAAATCTAAGCAGGGAGAGTGCAATGCAGTGATTCGGGTTTAAAGGGCTCTGACTACAGGAGCAAGACTGGGCAGTGATGCTTGTTAAGAGTTTATTTCAATAGTCAAGTATGAATGGGAATGAAGGAGGGTGCTGAGGCAAGAGAGATTTAAGAGGTAGAACTTGGTGACTGGATGTTGGGGTAGTATGACAATGAGGTGTGGAAAGGTTCTGGGTCAGAATGGGGATGAGAGGTGTCAGGACAGAGGTGGATCAGTGAGGACCCAGGAACTTCCACTTTGAGAGCCTGTGACAAGAAATCTCATGATGGGAAGAAGCTTTGGAGAAAACATGAGTTCAGTTGGATGGTCTCTTATGTTTTTGAGTTAAGAAATCAGGTGGATATGTCTTATAGGCGATGGAACTTGTCAGAGATGGAAATAAATTTGACAGCCATCAGGGAAGAGATAATATTAAAACACTGAGACTGGTAATAGATGAGAAGGCTAAGGGAGGAACCCCAGGCACATTCAATGGATGGGACCAACACTGACAAATTATACTACCCCAGAAGCCATCTGTAGTCTATAGACTATATATATTAAACACCCCTGACAGAAGAGGCCTGACTGGGAACCATAGGAAGACACACAGAATACTCAGAGGAAGAGGCCACAGAGAGAGCGGCATCCTGAAAGCCAAGAAAGACTGTGTATAAAAAAATAGGGTTTTCAACAGGGTCAAATGCCACAAGGAGGTGAAGAATAGGGATTGGAAATGGGTAGATGACAAGGAAACACAGGGTGACCTCTGCCACTCACCAGCTGGTGTTCTTAGGCCAATCACCCAGCCTCCACGCAGTCGAGGAGGTTAAAGGAGTAGACTCCTCTGAAGTGCCTGGCACCGTGCAGAGGCCATGTTCAGAAAAGGCTGGATTTTGCTTTATTGGTGATGCTTAGTCTCTTTTCACCTTCTTTAAGCTTCTTGGACTGCTTCAGCTTGTGCAGACTAACCCCCTTTTTGGACCTCCCCCTCTGCCTCACTCCTTAAGCATCTGACTGGAGAACCCCTGAAGACCTGGGAGTGCCCCTGGGCCACTGGATCAGACTTGCATCTCCCTCATTCCCTCTCCCTCACCATTCTGAAACCAGGAATGGTGGAGCAGGGGGAGCAAGAAGTCCCCAAAGCTCAAAGTGGTCCCTGATTGTCCAGTGGAGAGAGAGTGGAGTTTAATCGGAGCCACGCCCCCTATCAAGTGCTACCCCTCTCTCAGCTTTCCCAGTTTGCCTGAATTTCCCCAGGGGTGTGGGTGGGGGCCAGTGTTGTCCCATTCCTGGGCCTAAGCTCTCTTGAGGACAAAGCACCCCAAAACCCTCCATGGAATAGGAAGGTGCAAGCAATGTCCCCAGTTTGGAGAGGGCATTGACAGGGGTGTCTCTACAATCCTGAATCCCCGCAATGCGTCTAGGTCCCTGTCCCTCCAGAAACGCCCATTGATGTGTTCTGGGCAAGAGAGTTAAATTAGCTGAAGATGGGGGTGGGGGCGGGAGAGGTGGGGGGGGGAGGGAGGGAGCCACAAAAGGGCACACTGTGCGGCCTCCAGGCAGGCCAGCTTTTGCAGGCTGATTTGCTCTGGCTCCGCTGCAGGAAGCAAATGCTAATTTCCTCCAGAAGGGAGTCCTATTCCCTTCCTCCCTCGTGGGAAGGGGAGGAAGAGTGGGAGACTGAATTTTCTTGTTGCCCTAGGACTGCTATCATCTCCACCTCCCCATGTCTCCTCACACCTTCTGGCTCCACAGTGACCATCCCACAGAGCACCAAAAGCAGGTCCATCCAATAACATAGTAGTTCCCCACTTTGCCTCTATTTCCCTCTAAGCAGTTGGACAATGAAGGTTAAGGGTAGCCAGGCTGAAGCCACCACACCCACGGCCCCAGGGGCAGGGCTGAGCGGGCCTCCAAGGCACAGCCTTTTGTGGTAGAGCTATTTGAACCACTGGAGGAGAAAGGTGTTCCTCTTAAATCCCCTTGATGCCCCTGGATTAGACCCAGGAGAAATCTGGGTTTGTTGCAGACACTTGCTAACACCCCCTCCCCTGCCACTCCCATCCCCTGACAGCCTTGAGACCAGCTCCAAAAGCCCTTGGCTGCCCAGCACCTCGCTGAGGTTTCACAACATTGGGTTATTTGAATTACATTTTGTTTTAGAATTTTACTTTTTCTAATTGTAGTTAGGATATAAACTTCTTTTTAAACATTAAGCTTACGTAATATACTTTAAAGAAGAAGGGTGAGTCGTTGAGGTGAATATGGCGAAGGCTAACAGCATGCAATGGGTGCCTGATGACCCAAGTCTGGGAACCCTGGTCTGAGGTTGGGGCTGCGCAGGGGAGCTGGGCCTCTCCTGTACACACCCAGCTCGGCGGCCCAAAGTCTCCAGGGAACTGGGGCTTCCCAGGAAGACCCTGCGGCAAAGTGGAATGAATCCAAAGCCTCCAATTCCACCCTTCCTGTCCCTCCCCCTCACCTATCCTCCACACCCACTAGTGCTGAGGGCTCTGTATACACACACACACACACACACACACACACACACACACACACACACACACACCCCTCCTTCCCTTTCCTCTCCCCCTCTTCCTCTCCCTTTCTCTCCCGTGGCTGTGAGGCCCCTTCTCCAGCCCCTTTGTAAGGTAATTGGATTTTTCTCCTTGTTAGTTTGCAATGAAAATGTCATCTATTCCCGGGCCACCGCCAGGGAGGGGACAGGCGCCCATTCAGTGAGTCGGCCCAGAGCTGTGAAGCTATTCAGGCCTCCCAGTCTCCAGCCTGGCAGCTGCAGAGGCTTCCCTGACAATGCCGCCCTTCGCTTCTGCCCCTACCAGCTTGCCCAGCCAGGGAGCGGCCACGTCAGGCCCCGGGGCTGAGGGGCTGGATTCTGAGGCTTTGAGGTCTCCACTACCCACCCCCAGCAAGTAGACCCTAAAAGAATTTGATTTAAGAGTATTCCCTGCCCCCTAAGTATGGGCATGTGGGAGTGGGTAGGCTTCCCTTATCGGGGAAGTTCCATAAATTCTAAGACTTTACGGCACTTGTAAAGCACACTGAGAGAGACTGCCAAGGGTAGATGCTAGGAAAGAAGTGTGACTGCCTTGACCTATTGTTGTATGTGGTGGAGCTGACCAAACCAGAGCCATCTTGGAGTTACCCAACCTCAGCCTGAACCATGCTACTTGCCCTCAGGGTTCCACTTGGAAAGAGGGGGCAAAATGGCTCCCAGTGTATTCAGACATCTGCCAGAGTCCTTCCCCAGGATCTTGTGGGGAAAATGGAAAATGAGATGGAAAGGCAGTCATATGAATCTGTAACCTTGAAAGGCTTCCCCCAAAGAGAGAAAGAGAAATACCCCCATCCTTCCCCTCACTATGCAAATGTGGAAACTGAATTCCAGATTGTGAGAGTTCTTGCTCACAACTGCACAGCTGACAAGTGGCCAAGAAGGGTTCCAAACCCATCTGACTCATCCCAAAGCCTGTGTATCTTAATTACTATGCTTACTGCTTAAAAAGCAAAGGCAATTTTAGATGGCATTAACATTCAAACGAGGACCAGGATAGACCCATGTCTGGTGCTCTGTTCACACCCCAGCTGAAGGGCAAGGACACAAATCCATGCATCGGCAGAACTGAGGGCTCTCCATCTGGGGACTGTAAGGGGCCACACAGGGCAGCTAGAATCCAGTCCCCCAGGGCCTCAAGGAATAGAACAGGAAGTTACCAGGAGATGGGTGAGGACTCAGCACAAGGAAGAACCTTCTGAGAGGAGATGGAGTGGGTTGTTTTATTGGGAAGCAGGGGCTCTGAGTGGAGGCTGGATTACTACTGGCTGGGATTCAAAACCACTTACTCCAAGGTGCCATTTGGAATTTTGGAGCCAGTTAATCTCACCTCTGGTCCTCTCATCACCAAGTGACAACTGCAAGCTTCTCCAACCACTTGGACTCTCCCTTGATGCCCCCACACAATTTACCCGCCTTCCCACCAAAGCTTTCTTGGATAGCCATTCTATCATAAACTGCCCTCAGTGAGGAAGTGTCTGCTGGGGGCAAAGGGGTGGGCGTTGGCTCCTCTGATACCTCAGGAACTTCCCAGCCATCATCACTCTTCCATCTTTCTATGAAATCTTATCTTTCTTTGAGGTACACAGTCATAGGCCATGGTCATCAAAGAACATTCTGATGACCTCATCATATTTATGAGGATGTCAGCATCTGGATCACACAGCCTCTCCCTGCCCCAAAGTCAGCACCCCTTGAGAAAATTCACCTGGTACCTATGTCCCTCAGTCCCAGAATTGTCACTTTCAATTCACTTTGGCTGCCCACACCCTGGAGCTTGGCATCACCCAGAGCCACCTCACTCTGAAACTGTCACCGCCAGAGTCGTCCTCTCTGGTGTAGACTCCTGGCCTCCGAATGCTCTCCCTGAACTCAGGACACATCCTAGTTGATTTCTTTTCACCTTCTCCAAGACCTACCACCCCGCTCCACTACATTCCTTGCAAAGCCCAGACCCCAAGGTCCATCACCTGAACATCTCCACCCCTTGCCCAGATCCCTGGACATTAAACCCCCCTGGGAGAGCCCCTACCTTGAGCCATCCATGCCTTCCAGCATGTTATGTTATGGGTTCAATTGTGACCCCACCAAAAGAATTCATATGTTGAAGTCCTAACCCTTCAGTACCTCAGAATGCAAACTTCTTTGAAAATAGGGTCTTTGCTGAGGTCATTAGCTAGGATGAGGTCATGCTGGAGTAGGGAGGGCCCCTAATCCATATGAGTGGTGTCCTTATAACAAGGACAAGCACCCAGGGAGAAAACCACGTGAAGGTGAGAGTCATGCTGCCACAAGCCAAAAGCTACCAGAAGCTAGATGAGAAGACTGGAACAGATCTGTCCCCAACACTTCAGAGGGAACGTGGCCCTGCCAATGCCTAGATGCCAGACTTCTAGCCTCCAGAACTGCGAGACAGTAAACTTCTGTTGTTCTAAGACACCTGTCGTTGATTCTTTGTTACAACAGCCCAGGCAAACAAATACACTTCCTAATGGGTTCCCCTGCCTCCTGCCTTGCTCCCTTCAATCCATCTTCTCACAGCTGCCAGAGGGATGGGCATTAACATAGACCTGACCATTTCCCTCCTGTTTAAAAACTCATCAGTAGCTCCCATCACTCTCAAGTCCACCTTCCAAAGCACGATCCAGTGCTGCACACAGCTGCCGCCCATCCACTATATCCAGCAACGTCCTGCATGTGTTAGGGTGACTTCCATATGTCATGTCAGCAGTGCTGAGTGCTCCTCCCCTGCCATCACCTCACTTGTTCTCCTGAAAGATGCCTACTTTTGGTCTAGTGTCCCTCCTTATGAAACTTCCCAAGACTTCCCTTCCTGGGCCACACTACAGTACATCTGTGCCTTTACTCAACTGATTTTACCTTTCTCTGTGTCTTGGTTTCCTCATCTGTAAAGTGGGGCTAATAATAGCAATTACCTCGAAGGGATTGTTGGAGGACCCAACAGGTTGGTGGTTTGGTCTCCAAATACAGCTGCCAATGATCCACAGTTCTGGATAGTCCCCTCCAACCTTGAACCTGGACTGGCCTGGGACTAATAGAATGTGGAAGGAGTGTTGCTGTGCCAGCTCCAAGTCTAGTCTTCAAGAGGATGAGCAGCTTCTGCTTCACCTTCTTGGAAGGCATGGCCCTGGCTGCCACAGAAGAAGTCTAGCTGCCGTGCTGGAGGAGAGGCTACCTGGATAGATCACGTGAGGAGAGGCCCTGAGACTACATGGAGAAGGAGCAAGGGACCAGCCATCCCAACAGCTGAGTATCCTAGCTGAGCCTCTAAATGACCCCAGGTCCACCTGTTCTTTGACTGTAACTGCTAGAGACACTCCAAGGAAGACCAGCAGAAGAACTGCCCAGCTGAACCCAGTCATCCCATGGAAATGTGAGGGATAATGAAGCCACTGAGTTTTGAGGTGGTTTGTTACACAACAAAGGATAACTAAAGCAGAGTTAAACAAGTAATATGCTTAGAACTATACGTGGCTTATAGTAAACACTGAATATGATGGTTCACTGTCAATTGTCCGAGAATCCTTCTGGCTGTCATGTACACCCAGCTCTATGGTGTAGAGGCAGGAGGCCAGAAGAGGAGAAATGTGGAATCAGGAAAGGTTCCCTGGTGGAGGCAGCTCATGAAATGAGCTTGACTGGTGGGTTGATGGCTCTGTACTACATGCCATGAGCTGGGGTTTACCCTCTTCTGAAGTGGGGTGGAGATTGGTTTCAGGGTCTCTCCCACCCTCATTGGCCACCATGACATCCTGAGCCTTCATGGTTCCCTTACTGACCCCAGCCCACTCAACATGCTCTAGATTTTCTCTTCTGGGGACCATGTTATGGGTATCTCCAGGCCTTGGATTCTGTGAGGCATGAGTCAGCCTCCTTTAAATGCTCTGGTGCCTTGGATCCAGGGCTGGTCTCTGATGGAGGCATTTTAGATACCAAGCAGGCTGATGAGAAAAATGTTTTGTGGTTGAGGAAGTGTGTGGGAACCCTCAAATTACACCAGATATTCCGTTTATCAGCTGGATAATTTTATAAAGCAATAGTTCCTCTCATGTATTATTTGGTTACTTCAGGTACTGGTCAGATAAGAAAAGCAGTATAAATGCTTGATTATTTTCCTTTATCTATCAGGTTTTAAGACAATTAGTTGCTTCTCCGTCATCTTCCACAAGAGACAAATTAGTTTTGTGGGTTTTGTTTTAGCATCATTACGAATTCATGGGTTAAACTTTGATAGACTTCAATCCATTATAATTATTATCCTCATTGAAGCTCAGATTGTCCCATTTTGACTAGTGGAGACTCTTCAAGTTGGCTCCTGGTCCATTTGACACAACCTTAGTAGTCTGAGAGCCTCTCTATCTAGTATGGCATGACTTTTATGTTTCCTGTCCCAAACTAGGAATCGATTTTTCCTAAACCCTGGTTCTTTCCATGGGAAATAGGATTTCAACATTATAACCCTGATCCTATGAATACTCACTGCTAAGTTGATCATAGTTCCTAGGTCTTTTCAGTGGACAGTTAGAAAATATAAATAAAATATATATAAATATTTTAAGATGAAATACTGGATCTTTTGATTCAAATCCAATATTAGAGTTTCTATTGAACCTCTACTATATTACATCTGTATCGCCTTTCTTTCATATCAAGATTCCTGGTTACCAATACACAGGCAATGAAAGGATTAGAATATCCCATAAACACTCATGTGCTTTACCCTACTCTGTACACAAACAGTATCAAAATATTGGGCTGTTGGAAAAGTCATGACATATTTTTTCCTATGTTTTTCATTGCAAAAATGTGTCATGGCTTTTCTGACAACCCAATAGCAATACTAACACTACCACCACCAATATGGTTATTGAAAATGGTTTAAAGTATTTTTTCATATTCTCTCCCATCCTCCTCCTGCCCTCAATATTTGTGCACTATAATTACATAATCAGATTATATAGCCATTGCATTCTATAAGTAACTATATATTTAACATTCACCATCAGTCTTTATACTGATGTGTCTGGTCATTCCACTTGTCTAAAGGTCATTCTCTAATAGGTTCCTTAGGAAGGGGTCATGGGAACAATACTCTTTGTGTTCTTGCATGTTGATAATAGTTTATCTTTGGTTATGTACTTTGGATGACCAGAGAATTTTTCTTTCTCTTCGAAGCCCAGTAATTTTCCAATAGTATGTTTTTGGTGTTGTTCATTCTGGGTTGATATTCTGAGATACATGGTATGCTCTTTCCAAAACATAGCTCCTGATCTTTTTTTATGTCAAGAATGTTTTCTGGAATATAGTTTTCTGGACGTATTTGTTCTGTACCTGTATTTTGGTTTTCTTCTTCAGGGATATGTTGGATCTTCTTTGCCCATCTTCAATATTTGTCACCTTCTTTGTCTCTTAATGCATTATCTGTTATGTTTATTCACTGTTGTGTTCCTTCTGTTTTACTCTTAATTTATGAAGTGATGTTTTTCCTTTTATTTCTATTTCTTTTTGGGAGTTTTGTCACCACATTTCAGATTTTTCTAATTCTAATTTTTGTTATTCTTTCATGTTTTATTTCAATTTCTTAATGTAATTTTTTTTTTTTAGCTGAGCCATCCTGCCACCTGTTGGTAGCTCAGCAGCAGCTCGCTTGGGCTGGGCATCGAACTGCTGTTCGATCAGAGCTCAACTCGCACTCTTGAGTGAGCTCTTAACCATCTTAATGTATTTTTTATCACTTTGAAATAATAGATTACAGTTTTATACTTTTGGGTGTAGGTTTGTTTTACTGGAATGCTTTTATTGTCTATAGTGATATTATACTGTCCCTTATTCTCTTTTTCTCTTATAATAAATTTAAGTAAGATTTGGCTTCAGTATTTCTTGATTGTTTTCCCGAACTTTTAGAAGGAGGCATGGTTCAACACATACTTTATTACATAACTCTTTCTCTTCTGTTGTTTTTATATAGTGTTAAAAATCTGGTGGCTTGCTTATTCAGATTTCCTAGATGTTTCCCTCACCCCACTTTTATCTGGATCAGCTCTTTACTTCATCTCTATTGTTCCTGTCCCAAACAGGGGACAATTTTTATGCCACCCCGAGCCTGAATTTATCATGCCTAGTAATAGTCTTAGCATTCCTGTGTCAGAATTGTTGTTAGGAATCACTGTGGAATTTGTCATTAGTATTTTTAGCAATTATTGATAGAATTGTGTCATCTTTGTCTTTTAAATTACTCTTCACTTACGTTGACAGATTTCCTAATTTTAAATATACTCAGAATTTTTGCACCTATATTCTTAAGTGAAATTGGTCTATAGAGTTTTTGGTACCATACTCATCAAGTTTTGTTGTTAAGGTCATGCCTGCTTATAAAGTGGATTCGAGGGGCTTTCTATCTTTTTCAATAATCTGGAACAGTTTGAATAACAGGAAGTTTCAGTTCTTTAACATTTGGTTAGAACTCAACATTTCTTCTCCCTTCTGGGCCCACACTATACTACATTTCTCAGCCCCATCTGTTGTTAGGGTACCACGTGACTGAATTCCGGCTAATGAAATGGGACAAAAGCAGTCCCCTTCTAGTCCTGGGCCATAAAACCTCCAATTTTCCATCTTCTTTGCTCTTTCTTTTTATGCAATGACCTCAGAAGCTATCTGTTGAAGGTAGTGGAGACACAGGATGGAAGGAATATGGATTCTTGCATTACCACTGACAGACAGCCATCCACCAAGGATGAGGAACACCTGTTTTGGTCTCTATGCACTTAAAAGATAAACTCCTATTGTGTTAAGCCCCTGAGATTTCAGGAGGAAACTTGGAGCAGCTGGTACTGCCTTATTAATACTGTAATCAACTGTAAAACTAGAAAACTGTAAAATCTAGACAGGTCTCATTTCCAAGATTTTTAACAGCTTTGTTAAGAGATAGAATTCACATATCAGACAAGTCATCCATTTAAAGTCACCAACTCAAAGGTTTCTAGTATATTCATAGAAATGTGCAACCATCATTACAGTCAATATAAAACATTTTCATTGGCTCAAAAAGAAACCCATACCATTTAGCTATCACCCCCCTAACTCCTGTACCCCACCCCTAACCCCAAGCAGCCACTGATGTACTTGAGGCTTCTGTGGCCCTTGTCCTTGTGTATTCTCACTAATGCTCTGTCCTTATCCTTTTCCTTTGCATCCTGGGAATGTTTCTCCATCTGGTCCTTCGTACCTTGCACTTGATTTTTATACATTCAGATCTACTATCTATTGCATCCAAAGCAAATTGTAATTCCCTACTGTATTTTTTGTTTACCACTGTCTCTTACCACTAATTGCTTTTATTGAATAGAAACAGTATTCTCTTATACCTAAATAGAGCCTGAAGTCCAAATATTCTAATTTTGCCAGTAAAATCTACTGCTGAGGAAAGTTATATTCTGTCACATATTCATTCAACAAATATTTACTGAGCATCTACTATGTGCTTGTGAGGTGCTAGAACTAAAGTGACGTAAGATGAAGCCTTTGCCCTCTTGCCCTCCCTTCCGCTTTGCTGAGCCTGTTTCCATAGGCCCATTTCTGTCCTCCTGGTGACTCTTCCTTAGTGAAGAGTTCTTTCTGAGGGTCTTTGTAGGATGCAGGGTTGCCCTGACCCCACATAGGACCTTCAGACCCTGGTGGACTCTTCCTAAGGTGGGAGATGCTGAGGTATATGGTGCCCAGCCAAGCCCTGGCCAATAGTCTCCACGTGCTGATTCCCCTCCCGGGTGGGACGCCTGTTCTAGTCCTGGCAACATGGGCCAGAGCCTTTGAGTGGCTCTTCTCACTGGAGTTGGTTTTTCTGTCCACTTTTGCTGCCAACAGGGTCCAAATGATTCTGAGGGGACCTCAACAGCCTTGCTCCAGAGGCTCCCCAGCATCGCCCAAGTCAGCATCAGGAGGACAGTTAAGGCCAGTCACGAAAACCCCATCTAGGAGGCTGACCCCCACCAGCGCCTCGCTAATGGTGACTAGTCTGGGTCCTGGCTAGAAACCGCTGCAAGATCTGCCTCCAGCACAGGCTTAGTTTATTAAGTTGATGCAGATATTTTTCTATTTGCAGTGATTTCACTAGGTTTTCCTTGGATATTGGAAGGGGCAGGGGCAGCCATGACAGGTTTACTTTGGCCAACGGAGGCAAGAACACAGGAGCACGGGGAGAAAGGAGATAGCACAGCCATGGACAGGGTGACAGGTGGTGTTAAAGGACATCCTTACATCTGGCATGGCCACCCCTTGAGTCATTATACCTGGAAACCCTTTGATGCTGCCTTTGGAGAGAAAGAGAGAAGGGCCCAGAGAGGCACAAAACTGACCAGGCTGACACCTGTAAGGTGGTGCAATGCCCTGAGCCTTGCCCTTTGAGGTTTGGGGGTGGGGGTGGGGGTGGGGGGAGCAGTACAAAGGCCCCACCAAGTCCCAGAGTCCCAGGAGCCCAACTCAGCACAGAGGCCACATACTCCAAGTCACTTCTATTCCGTCAGTCAGCAGCTGTTTAATGAACACCCACCGTGCACCGGACATGGCAATTTGAGCACTGGAGGAGACAGCAATGCAGGAAGCAGAGCTTGCCTGTGGGGGAGACTAACAGCATGCAAAATAAATCGGTGGATAGGTAATATATTCGATGACTACTGCCTTACAATTGTTGCTTGTTAGTGTGGCCTCCCCAGTGCAAGGGGCCAGGGCTTGAGTGCTGAATCCTCACAGAACAACTTGACATGTGTGGTCTCATGTCATTCACAGTGACCCACCAGGCCTTGTAGGGGCAGTTACCCACTTTTCACAAAGGAAGAGACTGCCCTCCAGAACCCATGTGCCCGCACTGTTTGGTCTGACACCTTCCCCAACCTCATTCTAGCCCCTTCTGTGGCTCTCTAAAAGCTGAGACTCCCTCTGGTGGTTGGATAATGCCCAGGGCTGAGGTTGTGCTGGCTGAGCAAGGTAGGGGCTTCACCTGGAGTCTTGTTTGGGGTGAGGGAAGGAGGCACAGGACCAACAGGTGCTTCTGATCAGGTGCAGGCGGTGGGCTTCAAATCCTGATCCTTCCCTTTATCCATTTTAACTAGCCTCTCTTAAGCCCCAGTGTTTTCACCTGCAAAATGGGAGTATTAGAACCCCTGCCTCATTGCTGTGACAAATATGATGAATACAATGTGCTAAGCTGGGTGCCCTCACACATACACACACACACACACACACACACACACACACACACACACACACACACACAGTGACCTAGCAATAGTCAATAATAGTAACCTATTACTATTGTTAGTACCCGGTCTGTTTCCTAGTCCTATAAAACAGGGATGGAAAAATCTCATCTTTGCCAATTTCTTGGAATGGTCATTCATTTAACGATTATTTATTGAGCAACTACTATATGCAAGTACATATAGTATTTTAGACTTCCTCACCTTGTGGCCGGCTCCTTTAGGGTAGAGGATGGGAGATACACTCCAGCGGTGCCCTGGCGGCCTGGGCTCTGAGCGGTAGAGAGGATGGAGCTTGAGTGCAGGGTTCCAAGCAGCGGTCCGGCAACGCCATCTAGTGGCGACATGCAGCCATGCCAGGAGATTTGTGCCTTGTGCCTTCCTTGGCTCTCAGGACTGAAAACTCAGGCTCTCTCAAAGGGTTCACAGGCTATGGAGAGTCAGGAGCCCTTGCTAGAGCTAAAAGCATCATAATGTTTCTGGGTGCTTCCTAGGCCCCAGGAGGTCATAGGCAGGGCAAGGGCAGGCTCTGGGGTTGCTAGCAGAGTCTCTTGGCATACAACTTAATAAACTAGTCTGGCCTCAGTTTCCCTCATCTGCAAAATGGATGATCATAAACTAAGTCTTCCACAGAGAATTGAAGTGAGACTCAGAGAAGATGGCGGCGGGGGGAATGTGGATAAGTTGAGAACTGGATCTTTCTGGTGAGATGATAGATAGAACCATGTGAGCTAAGAATGAACAGGGTAAGTTCAGGGACCTGCTGACTGGAGTGAGGGTTCAGGGATGAGGCCAGAATGGTAGGTAGGACCTCAAATGCCAGGCTAGCACAGTTTGGAGAAACAAGGGCCTTGGGTCAGACATGTGTTCAAATCCTGGTACTACGAGATGGGGGCCCCTAGGCACGTTCCTTAACCCTCTGATCCCCACTTCCTTTTGCATAACATAGTTATTATGGACCATTACGGATGAAAAGAGATGCGCACGGTGATGTACAATAAGCATCAGAAAGGGGCAGTTATTACTTGATTGACTTTGTGGGTCGGTGGAGAGCGGTCACCAAAAAAAGGGGTTGTCCTCTCAGAGATCAGGAGGCTGGAGTTCATGTCCATCCCAAGGTCCCGGCATGGCCACACCTCCTAGTATTCAGGCCATGAACATTGGCCCCATCCAATCCCCTGGGTTATTTGGGACAAAGGCTCCGTGCTGGCCTGGCTGTCAGGGCTGCTTGGGGATTATTTCCCCATGGATAGTATCTCCCCAGCTCATTCTCATTCATTCTTTTCCCTCATTCAACAACTCTGTTACTATGTGTCAGGCATTGGGCTAGGAGCTGGGGATACAGTGGGAACCAGACCCTGCTATGCTCATTCCAAATCTTCTTGGCCTCATACTGTATTCCATCCATGGCTGCAGGATCCAGTGCTTTCAGCAGGTGTGAAGGGGCAGTGCCTTATCTCCAAACTGCCCTGGGGCTCCTCTGAGGCCAGGGTTTGAAATGCCTGCTTGGTACTCATGCATGTGCAACCTAAAGTGCAAGGGAGCTCATGCCTGTGGGGTCACTCTTGATTCATAGGAGCTGTTGGAAAAATGTTTTCCCTCTTTCATTCCCTGGGTGGAGAGTTCATTCACAAACCTTTTCATTGGGGTCCCACAGGAGTTAGCAACCCCACTGTAATGGCTGATGCAATAATGCATTCTTATATAACTTTCTCTTCTTCCTCGTTTCTTTTCCCCTTGTTCCTCACTCCTGCTCCCTGGCATCACTTCCCAGATAAATTATCCATATGAAGCATTGCCTCTAGATCAGCTTTCAGGAGAACCCAAGCTAAGACAAGTGATGAACAAAATACACAAAAATTCCCACTATCATGGAGCTTTCACTCCAATAGTAGAGACAGAAAATAAACAAGATAAATAAGTAAACTATATAGCAGTTACATAGTGATAAATGCTAAGAGGAAAAATGAAGCTGGGAAGGGAGATAGTGAATTAAGGAAGGAATCTGCAGTTTTACCAAGGGTGGCCAAAGACGGTCTCACCAAGGACGGGGACATTTGACCAGATAGATGAAAGTGAGAGCCAGCCATGCTGGCACCTGAGAGCAGAGCACTTCAGGCAGAGGAAACAACACACATAAAGGCGTGGTGCATTCAAGGAACAGTGAAGTCTGACCCAACGTCTTGGGCCTAAGCCAGAAAGGCTAGAGTGGTCATTCCCTGAGATGTGGAAGACAGCTGCAGGGGCAGGCTTGGGGGAAATATCAGGAATCGGTGTGGGATATTTTAGGTGTGCGATGTCTGTTACTATTAGACATTCAAGAGGAGATGGTAAGTAGTCTGTGGATATATGAATCCAAGAAAGAAAGGTCATTTTGGGAGTTTTTAAAACCATGAGGCTGTAGGAGGTGACCAAGGGAAGGAGAAAAAAGACAGAAAAGACAGATGAGGCCCTCAGATGCTAAGAAAATGGGGGAAAAGAACTGACAAGGGGTGAGACTGAGAAGGAGTGGCCACAAAAGTAAGAGAAAAACCAGGCAAGGTTGCTGTCTGAGAAGACAAATAAAAGCATTTCAAGGAGGAAAGGGTGATCAGGTGGCCAAGAGCTGCGACAAGTCAAGGAGACAAGGAGAGAACATTGGACTTAGCCACGAGAAGGTCACTGGTGATATTTATGAGAGCAATTCAGGTGGCAGGGTGGGGACAAGAGTCTAATTCGGGAGGTTTAAGAGTGAATGAGAGGAGAGAAATCAGAGACAATATGTACAAAGTGGTTGCTGTGAAGGAAGGAGAAAAATAAGAGCATGGCTAGAGGGGTAGTAAGATCAAGAGAGGTTTGCTTGTTTGTTTGTTTTCAGAAAGGAATAGGAATAGCTGATTTATATACTCATGAGAGTGATCCAGCCAGTTCTTTGAGAAGATCAGTATCATTGATAAGCCCCTGGCCAAACTGATGGAAAAGAGAAAAGTCAAATTACCAACATCAAGAATAAAAAGATGTAATCACTACAGGTTGTATAGATATTAAATGGATTCTAAGGAAATGTAATGAATGACTTTATGTCAATAAATTTGACATCTTAGGTAAAATGAACAAATTCCTTGAAGGGCTAAACTACAAAGCTCTCAAGAAGAAATAAGTAACCTAAATAGCCTTCCATCCATTGCAGAAATTGGGTTAATAGTTTAAAATCTTCCTAGAAAGAAAGCTCCAGACCTGGGCAGCTTCACAGGTGAATCTTATCAAACTCTTAAAGAGATAATACCAACTCTACACAAAAATTGAAAAGGAAGGAATAATTACCAACTAATTATATGAAGCCAATATTCCTCTGATACCTAAAACAGACAAAGACATTACAAAACTATAGTCCAATACCCTTCCTGAACACAGGTGCGAAAATTCTAAACAAAATTTTGGCAAATCCAACACAATAATATATTAATCCAGGGATACAAAGTTGATTTAACATTTGAAAATCAATCAGTGTAATCCACCATATTAACACATTAAAAAATATGCAGAAAAAGCAGTTGACAAAATCCAACATCCATTCTTGATGAAAATTCCTAGTAAACTAGAAATATAAAAGAACTTCCTCAACCAATGAAAAACCTACATTTAACATACTTAATAATGAAAAACGGAAAGCTTTCGCTCTAAGATCAGGAATAAGACAAGGATATTTACTCTCACACTTTCTATTCAGCATTGAAGAAAAGAGAACAGAAAATCCAGAAACAAACCCATACGTACATGGACAATTGATCTTCAACAAACTTGCAAAGGCAATTCAGTGGAGAGAAATAATCTTCCAACAAATGATGTGGGAGCAATTGGCTATCCATATACAAAATAAATTAATTTCAAATCATATATTGTACCATATATAAAAATTAACTCAAAATGGATCATTGATCCAAATGTAATCATTTTACATAACTACAAAAACTTCTAAAGGAAAATATAGGTCACCTTGTGACCTTAAGTTAGGCAAAGATTTCTTAGATATGAAAAGACAAGCCAGAGACTGAGTGAAAATATTTGCAAATTGTATATTGAATAAAAGATTTGTATAAAGCATTTATAAAGAATTTTCAAAACTCAATAATAAGAAAACAAATAATACAATTTTTTGAAAGATTTAAACAAATGCTTCACCAAAAAAATTATGTGGATAGCAAATAGGCCCATGAAAAGATGCTTAACATAATTAATTATTAAGGAAATAATTAATTTGCAGGTAAAACCACAATGAGAGATCACCATACGTCTATTAAAGTGACTAAAATTTAAAAGACCAACCACATCAAATACTGGCAAGGATGTAGAGGACTGATACTCTACATTGCTCATAAGGAGGGAAAATCATGCAACCATTAACCATTTGGAAAATGTTTTGGCAGTTTCTTAAAAAGTTAGACATACACTTACCATATGATCTGTCTATTCCACTCTGAGATATTTATCCAAGAGAAATGGAAGTACAGCTGACCTTTGAACAACATGGGTTTGAACTGCCTGGATCCACTTACAAGTCAATTTTTTTCTCAGTAAGTATAATCAGCCCTTAGTATCCAAGGGTTTTGATTCTGCAGATTTCAACCAACCGCGGATCAAAAACAGTATTTTCACATTCCCAACTGCAGATTCCCAAACACAGATCAAAAATACTGCTTTGAATCCTCAGTTGATTGAATCCAAAGATGCTAAAGGCTGCCTTTTGTTACCTTTTGCGAGAGTCAAAAATTATTCTGGGATTTTCTTTTAAGTATTTCTTTTCAGTTGACATTCAATATTATTTTGTATTAGTTTCAGGTGTACAGCATAGTGCTTAGACATTTGTATAATTTATGCAGCAATTCCCCCTCCCCCAGTTAGTCTAATACACCCCTGGCACTATACATAGTTTTTGTATTCTAGGATTTTCGACTACTACGCGAACAACCCCTAACTCCTGTGTTGTTCAAGGGTCAACAGTATGTGTCTATTTTTTTTTCATGTTTTTTAAAATCAGAAATGACTATGAAATTAAGAATAATAATAAGAAGAAACAACTCACTGACTAAGCATGAATACTCAGACTCTAGAGACCACAGTCAGTAGAAACAGTATACATCTATTAAAGACATGTACACAAATGTTCACAGCAGCTTTATTTGTAATAACAAATAAAAACAATACAAATGTCCCTCAATCGGTGAATGGCTAAATGACATTACATCCATACAATGAAATACTACTCAGAAATAAAAAGAAATGGACTACTGATAACGCACTACAAAATGAATGAATATCAAAATACTTAAGTAAAAAAAGCCAGACAAAAAGCAGAGCATATACTGTATGAGTCCACTTACATAAAATTTTAGAAAATATGAAGTAATTTAAAAAGACAGAAAGCAGATCCATGGTTGCCTCAGAATGGGGAGGCCTATAAAGAAGGAACTACTGAGGACAAGAAAGAAAATTTTAGGGTGGTGTATTGAGGGCTGTGTAGCTCAATATTGAGGGGCATGCAGGCTGACTTTAGTGGGCTTCGTGAATCTGAAAGTACTGTTAATTGGACATGTGTTCCTCAACTTTGTATTCCCTTGAAGCCTGTGTTTTACTACAAAGTGTATGTTTTGTTAAGGTTTGTGAGAAGTCTTGAGAGAACTTTAGGTATAGTTAAGCCAAATATAATTAATCAGTTAAATTTAAATATCAAAAGTGAGATTCTCTTTAGTATTCAGACCCAGGATTACAGATTATATAGAAACTGAGTCTGGGTCATAAAGAGATTATCATAGATGGGATTATCCTTAAACACAGAAAAGGTCACAGTGTGCCCTAAGGAGAACAATTATAGGGACTAAAGGTCTTAAGACAAAAATACATCAAGACTATGTGGAACTTAAACTTGTAATTGGATAATGGTCAAAAGTCCCTATAAAAAGGACATGTTATTGCAATAAAGTGTGACACTTTTTTCCTTTTCTCTTTAACTCCCCGGTGTCTCCACTGTCTCCCTTATTTTCCTCCTTTGCCGACGCCGTGTCCACTTTCTTGAACCCTGGTCAGCAGAGGCTGGTCCCCCGCAATGGTGGGGATGGTCATTATCTTGATTGTGGTGATGGCTTCATTAATGATATGTTTGTCACTCTAAATGTGTGCAGTTTATGTTGAGTATACCAGTTTATGTTTGAAAAATAAGTTTGGGGAATGTTGTTTTTGGAATTTTTATACAAAGCCAGTCTTCCTTAATGTATTTTATTGTTTTTTCCCCTTATAATTATATAACAAACAGGTCCAAAATCAAAGCCCACAAATCTCTGGTTTCACAAATTTTGTGGCGGACACTGATATCTTCATCTTCTATGTGTGTCATGGTGTAGGATGAGGACTAGTTTCGAGAGGCATTCTTCCATCCTTGTGGGTCAAGATGATGTCATTGGCTTTTAAACACAAATAGGTGCAATAGCAGAGGCATCCCAACCATAAGACTAAAATAGTCCTCTCTGTATGCTCTGTTTTCCTTTCTGAAGGAGAGGTTAGTGGCTAAGGTTTGGACAAAAAGAAAAGTGAAAGCTGGAGCTCAGCCATATGAGGGCACCAACCCCTGATCCTTGGTCCACATAAACAGCAGTGTCAGAGGTAGAGGGGGACCAGGTGACCGGAGGTTTCCAGGTTCCAGAGTAATATGACTTTGGATAAATAGAGTCAGTGCAGTCCCAAGCCCCCTTTGTACCTCTACATCCTGGTCTCCTCTGAACACAGAGCGCATCCTCAGACAATAGCCAGAGCCAGGAGGCCATTAAATGCCAGACACAGAGTTTGACCTGGTCTTGTATCCAGAGGTCAAAATAGGGACCAGGCAGAAGCTTCAGCAGTGGTTGTAGTGGCCACTCCACGAAGACAGCTGTAAGAGGGGCTGCAGCTGTCCCTGGTACCATGTGTCCACATGCGGCAACAGAGGCAATAGGGCAGATGGTCTCAGTGCCCCATGACGTTCTACCTGAGTTCACATCATGGCTCTTTGTCAGTTACCAGCCATGTGCCTTGGACAAGTCACTTAACTATCCTGTGCCTCAGTTTCTCCACCAATAAAATGAAGATATGAATTACCACATTCAGTTATGAGGGCTAAAGGAATTAATACTTGTAAGATGCTTAGACAAGTACAAGTTTAGACACAAGGATGCTCGTGGATGTGTTTGCTATTGTTACATGATTCTGTCCTTTTGAAAATCCCTCCCCTGTCCTTTCTTACACATCAGACAACTCAGGCTTGTATACATGGCAGAACAAGCATTTGACCCCGTAACTCCTGAGTGTGATGGGCATGTCCCCTAACACCCAGACCTTCAGGTCTGGGGCTCTTGCTGTTTGATTTCTAATGCCCTGGCTACTAAGAACTGCATAGAAAATCGAGAACTCAAGTCTCCGGGCAGGAAGGCTTGGGTGGACTGATCCATGCAGGTCCTGTTGTCTCCAGCAGGGGGCAGTCAGCACCAAGCTTTGCTTGCCATTAAATGCTGTCCCCCCCCACAGGGAACAGCTCTTGGTGTAGGAGGGAGGGTGGCTCTAATTCTAAAGCCTGGGGGAATTGGTGGGCACTGCTCCTTCTTAGACCCCCTGACTTTCCTAATTCTCATCTGTCCCACTTTTTGGAGGAGGAGCTTCAGGGCAAAGGTGGCTTGGTCTCAGTTCCCCAGTCTGTAAAATAGGCATTGTCATCTCTGCCTCCTCCCCTGAGGTTTGCCCCGCAAGCCAATTCTAGCAGGAAGGTCAGGCTCCAGGCTCCGCCCACAAGCCCCGCTGGGAAAAGCCATTTCCTTAAGTAGCAACAGCAAAGAATAGGAGAGGCTATTCCAACCCTGGAGCAGACGGCCTTGGGCCAGCTGCAGACCCACCTAGGTGTCTCAGTGTCCCAAGCTGTCCCAAATCTTTGCCCCAGTGTGGACGCCTTCAATCCTGCACCAACAAGGGGCTGCCCAGCCCATGTTCAGGGCTTCCACTCACCCACCCAAACAGCACAAACAAGAGACAAAAAAAAAACAAAAAAAAAATCAAGACTTTATTGTTTGATTAATAAACTGGCTTTGGAGGGGCAAGAGTGGAGAGCATGGGGAAACACCCAGCTTTGATTAGTCAGAAATTCCTGTTAATTTGGTACAAAATGAATGTTACAAAATTGTGTAAAAAAAAAAAAATCAGGGTCAGCAAAACAGCAGCCCTTGGGGATGTCTCAAGGCACCTGGTGGCTGAGAAATGGGCCCGCCCTCGCCCTGAGGCATGGCCGAGGGACTGGGGACCCAGGGACCCCTCCCCTCCTTTACCATGGGGCACACATGCTCTCCTCTCTCACCACTTACAAATCACTATAAAACTGCCCCCAGAGGGGCATGAACACCAGAGGCCAAGGCACTGCCAGAAACCAAGCGGCCCTGGGCTGAGTGCTGAGCTTGCCCATTTCCGGAGGCAGCTCAGGCCTGGGGAAGGGCCGCTTTTGTTCCCCACGCCCAGCACTGTGGGCAGACACAGCCCCAGAGCTGGGGAACGTCCTCAGGGAGGCAGTGGCCATGGAGGCCTGAGCCAGCTGCCAACGCAATGCAGCCTGGACTTTGGTCAGCGCCGAGTGTGGGGAGAGCAGCCACGGTCCTGTCCAGCCCACACAACATGGTGCTGTCCTGGCACGGTCCTCCGGGAGCTGCTGCCCCAGGCCAGCCCTAACTGGGGTAGCACATGCAGCATCCTGTGCCTGCTGCTTCCACGTTGGCCTTGGCACCAGACATCAGGAGCCCGTCGGTGACAGAGTACTCCGTGATGACATCCTCTACCCGGGTGATATACAGGAGCGTCAGCAGCACCCCCAGGAACTAAGGAGAAGGGGCAGGGGGCGTGAGAGCCTGCTGGGGATATGGGCAGCCCACTATAGCAGTCCCCAGTGCCCAGAAAGCCCGGCAGCCAGTCATGAGTGCTTATGGCACCGGTGACCTGGAAAACCCCCAGAGCACAGGGCTTATGCCCAGCACCCTGACTGCCCTAGCAGCCCAAGCCTGGGCTCTCCTCATCCCTCCTAGGAGATCCCTGGGATCCTTCCTATGCCCCATCAGAGGGCTTCTCCATTCTGGGATTCCTATCTCCACCCTAGCTATGTCACTCATCATCTGGGGTATCTTGGGCAAGTCACTTAATCTTGCCGAGCCTCAGTGCCCTCTTCTGTGAAATGGGTATGATATTAGCACCTACTTCACAGAACTGAAGGAGGCAGTGCTGTGAAGCACTCGGAAGAGCTTTATAAGCAATGCTATTGCCATTTGCCCTCTTCTTCCAGCCCTCCAGCCCTCCCAGGGTAAGCCCAGATTGCTGGTACAAGAAACTTCTTCACCCCGCCTCTTTGGACCTCTTCTGTAATCACCAGCCATGCTATCTGAACTCACAGCCCACCCGCCACCCCTACCTCCAGCTCCCCTCCCCGAGTGGAGGGGGGCCCAGCCCACCTGGGGGAGCAGGATGCCCAGCAGGAGGCCCGCCATGATGGTATAGTTGTCCATGAACCAGATGAGCACGGCGTTGGTGCAGCCCCGCACGTAGATGATATCCTGCAGGCTGAGGCGCTGTGCACGGAGGAGCAGGCTGAGCACTCGCCTGGCAGGGCCCCAGTCCCAGCTCCGCCACACACTCGAGCTCCCTTGACCTCTCTGGACCTCAGTTTCTCACATGCAATGTGAGAAAGTGGTTCTAGGCCACTGGGTCTCAATGGGCAGTACTGTTCCCTAGAGAGTACTGGGAACACTGGGGTGGCACTTCTAGTTGTCACAGTGATTGGGGTTGGGGACTGAGAGACTTCAGAGCTAAAGGCAATCCTACTTCACAAACAATTTCCCTGCCTGCCTGCCTCTCAGATGTCATCCAGGCACCTGTGTAGGTGAAAACCTATCCACAGTTATCTACAAGCCTAATTCCAGGCACACATAAAAACCAAAGTGTGTTCTGTGTGGTTTTACTACACACTGAATTCTGCAGAAAAAAACTACCATGTAAATTAAGAAATTATTATACTTTATTTTCTTCAGAACTTTATCATGAATTGGTCACCATTTTTTAGAAAAGGCCATGTCAACTGCAAAAATAATGCCCATGGTATGCAAGTTGCCAACATAACACCCCTCAAGGTAGCAGCTGCAAACACCTGACTGAATGCATTGTCTCTTCGGCTGTATCTATCTAACTACCTGAGCATTTACATGTTGAAATACGTTATATGGTTGTAAATTGTTTTGTTTCTCTTTCATCTCAGTTAGATCATTATGTTACTTGTTTTGAAATCATGTGTGTAGGTAGGTTATATTATCTGTGAATTCCATTTTGGGATAATAAATAGGGCATTACCAAGTGTTTATTATAAGCTCGCCACGGGGTCCGATGGCTTGAGAACTGCTGTTGTCTATAGTCCTCCAACTCCAATGTATGTCAGAATCACCTGCTGGGCCTCACCCCAAGAATGTGCATTTCTGACAAGTTCCTGGAGGGGTGCTGTTTGTTGCTGCTGGTCTGGGACTCATTTGGAGAACCACTATTCAGAGGCGTCTCAAGTCCTTATTATTTTAAGCACCCTTCTCAGCACCACCCCAGCTTCTCTCCTAGTCCAGGGGAGTTGCCGAGGAAGCTGGCCCAGGGAGGAGCCCCCAGAGGGCTCTCTGTCCTCCAGGGATTCCTGGGTCCCAGGCTGAGGCAGCCAGGATGGGCAGAGGCAGGTTGGTGCTGGGCACGCTGGGCACAAGGGCATATTCCTCAGACAAGCCCACAGCAGGTGCTCAGCAAACCCTGGCAGGCTACCTCTCCCAGCCTGGGGCGGGGGGAAAGCGGGGTGGTCTTGGTTCCCTGAGCCCTCTGTGTGGAAACTCCTGGCAGCCCTGGCTTCTGTTCATAAGCAGGAATGTTGGGCCCCAGCGGCCAGGGGCCCACCACTAGACACCGCCCCCCCCCCCCCAGTCACTCTGGGGAGAGACAGGAAGAGCAACCTTTCTGGTGGAAAGAGATTTCAAAGACATTACCTCCTTGTCAATAGTTCTGTAGCCACACATGGTGTTGACAACTTCTGTCTGAAACAGAAAGGTATATTAGCTAACGTAAGGTGCTTATTGTCAAAGATACAATTAATTCTTCCCATTTTATGAATGAAAGAACTGAGGCACAGAGGTGAACTGTCCAGTATGGATGGAGCCAAGAATCCCACCCAGGCAGTCTGGTTGGAGTCTGCATTCCCCCAAGAACTGCCTAAAGAGGAAAGGTGGGAATGCTAGTTCTGTGGCACTTGGCAGGGATCACTCCTCCACCAGTAGCAGGTTCTCTAGGAACCCAGAGAAGTATGCTGCCCAGACTCCCCCACTGCGGCCTCCCCAGAGCCGTGGCTCTGTTGACATGATGATATGCTGTCTCAGAGGTCGGGCTGGGGCTGTCTCAGAGGTCGGGCTGGGCTTTTCCTGCTCCACCAGCTCTTCTGAAGGAAAACCTCAGACCACAGCTAGGACCCTGGCCAACAGTGGTTTACCTGAGGGCAAGGCCAGGACCTCTAACCACACTTCCCTGCCCCTGCAGACCCAACCAGTGGAGATGCCACCCAAGTTCCTTCCTGGGAAGAGAGTGGCTCTCAGCAACTCCCAGCTGCTGATAAATCCAGGCACAGGGAAAGCTGCGGTTGGCCTTGGACCCCATCACATCCCTCCCCAGCAGGCATAAGTCACAGGGCTGCAGAGGGACTTCCCACCATGCCTGTGATCCTGTGTAATCTTCTCCTTCCACAAGATGAGAGAAAGCTAGAGGCCCCAGGCCCATCTCTCCACACCTAAGGGAAAGCTGCTATGCGGTGCCAGCAGTGGTGCAGGAGGGCAGCAGGGTGGCAGTTTGGCCTCTGGCATCACATTATCTGATCGAGATCCTGCTCTGTCACTTATAAGCTCTGTGACCAGCCTTAGGTGTGCTGCTGAGAGACTGGCACATGGAGGTACTCAATGAGTATTGGTGAATGAATGAATGAATGAATGCATGAATGAATGGGCTCCTTAGACTCTTCCATAAGCAATGGTGATCAGTGAACCCACCTCACAGGGCTGTTTTGAACATAGAGTGAGATATACACATCAAGTGCTTATTCCAGGACCGAGCACACAGAAGAGCACAGGAGCACTGGCTGGAAGGACTTTGTTCACAATCCCGGCTTCTGGAAAGGCAAGGAAGGGCATCTACTCTCCTTCCAAAAGAGCAGGTTGGACCTCAGACGTCATTCAGATTAGTCTAAATGTCAGGGCCTGGTGTGTGGGAAAAATAGCCTCCCTCAGTCTCAACTGCCCCCAGGTGCCCTCAGAGCCAGCATCACCCAGCATCCACTTAGCATCAGTCATTGTTTCTGGTCCCTCCAAGCCATGAACATGACCCCCCCTGGAGAGGGTCAGGCTGGGAAGAAGTGCACAAAGGCATGATGGGAGTGCGTGCTTTCTGCGTCAATTGTTCGCTCACTCAGTCATCCACTGAATAAATATTAATGAAACATCTATTATGTGCCAGTCGCTATTCTAGGTATTTGAAATATTGTAGAAGAACAAAACAAAGTCCTTGACTTCATGGAATTTATATTCTAGGAAGGGAGACAGGCAATGAACATGATAAAATAAGTAAACTATATGGTATGTAAGGAGGTGACAAGAGTAACTTACTCTTCACTGTGGTTCCCGCCCTGGAGGCAGGACCATGGCCCCCACCCTCCGAAAGCAGACATGCAGCTGGCAGAGGCCTCCCTTACACACAGAGCCCAGAACCCTTCCCCAGGCCTTCCAGGAGAGCTCCCCTCCAAGGGTGGGGAGGTGGTTTAAGATGCATCCATGGTCTTTCCAAAGGTAAAGCCTGCCTGGGTTTGACCACAGAATCGATATTCTACAGAGGCTCTGCTGAAGGTTCCCAGGCCCCGAGACCCGCTGTGCAGCGTGGCCTCTTCCATCTGGCACAGGGCCACGAGGCAGGGCATCAGAAAGGGGACTTCTGAGCAGCCAAAAGACCAGTACGGCAAAATTCACTAGGGTTATTCATGTGTGCTTCCTTTCACCCTGACCCAGGACTGATGAGCTGGTTATCTGGGATCTGAGCAGCTAATGGAAAGGGGGACAGGCAACTGCAGGTAATTGATAAGAGTATATCGATTAGAATTAGACACCAGAGCTCAACAGGCCCAGCAGTCTACGGCCATTTAATGTAGAAGCAAGCCTCCCTTTATACCAACAGGTCCTTGGGACATCCTTAGTAAAACCAAATTTTACAAGCTGAGGTGCAGCTCTGTTGCTCCAATTCCTCTACGGAGAACCAAGAGAGCTGATGGTAAAGTTCCTGTCTTAAGGTTAGCAGGCCTGAGACCCAGGAAGAGCTGACGTTTCAGTTTAAGTCTGAAGGCAGTCAGGCAGGAAGAATTCTCCCTTACTCAGGAGAGGGACAAATACCACCCAAATCTTCTATAGGAAACCTGGTGGAAGGCATTTCTTTTAAAGCCAAGAGCTAGAGGAAAACATGACTTCCCCCGAAGAGCTGGTGTGTTTTCTTCTGTTGAACAGTAACTGACTGTATCTCCCTTTTCCTTTTGGCTGCCAGGAAGCTCTAAGCCACCAATCACGAGGCCCATTTCCAGAGAGCCCTTTAGGCCTACATATCAGTGGTTTCTATTTTTCCCCATCATCTGGCGCTCCAATTTTAAAATATATTTTCTATGATCCTAATTTTATTTTTAATTTGTCTTTTGCTCTGTATGTTTCCTGTATGTTCATTCAGATCCTTGGGTGAATAAAATAGTGTAAAACAAATAGGTTCATACATAAATGGAACAGATTCTACTGAGGAAGGAAAATACCTGTTTTACATTTAGAGACAATTGTCTAGGTGTGGGAGACACAGGGAGAACAGAGACAGTTTTGTCTTACAGAACAAGAAATGACCCAGCCACGTGATAGTCACATCCCCAGCTCAGTGTTCCCACCCTGATGCCAGCTTTAAATTCCATTTCTCTACCAGTGGCATCCATGTTTATCCTCCCAACCTACTAGGCCTCTCCCCCATACGCCAGTCCCCCGAGATCTAACTGGAATATCACAGTCTCTCAAACTCCATATGTACATGCTGAGCTGCTGACACCCCCAACCTGCATCCCTGCAATCCCCCTCTCATGCACAGGTAGCCCCACCTTTCTTGTGGCTCAGGCCAAACTCTGGGAGTCCTCCTTGATTTCCTCTTTCTCCTACCTCGCACACCTGATCTATCAGCAAATCCTGTTGGTTTACTTGCAAAACACAGCCAGAGTCTGACCACGTTTTGCCACCCCCATGACTGCCACCTGGCTGTAAGCCTTTGTCTTCTCCTGCCTGATGTGGTGGATGCTGTGAGGAGCTGCCCAGAACCCCTGCTGCAGCTGCTGTCAGCCCCCTGGTGGAGTTAATTTTAAGCATCAATTTGACCAAGCTTTGGGGTCCCCAGATATTTGGCCAAACATTATCCTGGGTGTTCCTGTGAAAGTGTTTTTCGATATTAATAAATAGTTCAATATTAATAGTTAAGTAAAGCAGATTGCACTCCCAACATGGCGGGGGAAGGGAGGCTTACCCAATCAGTGAAAGGCCTGAATGGAACAAAAAGGCTGCCCTTCCCCTGCATAACAGAGAATGCTTCCTGTCAGACCGTCTTCAGATCTGAACTGAAACAGCAGCTCTTCCTGGGTCGCCAGCCTGCCAGCCTTTGGCAGTGTCACACCATCCTCTCTCCTGGGTCTCCGGCCTTTGGACTCAGGCTGGAACTAAAGCATTGACTCTCCCCGGCCTCCAGTTTGCTGACTCACCCTGCAGCACTTGGGACTTGCCCGCCTGCATAATTCCATGAGCCGATTCCTTATAATAAATCTCTTTACACACACACACACACACACACACACACACACACACACACACACACTCCCCTACTGGTTCTGTTTCTATGCTGAACAGAGCCAGTATGTCCCTTCCCGGGTGGGACACTGTACTCCCCCAGTGCCTGTCAGGGTGGGGTGTGAAGGCCTGGCCTCCTTGCCCCAGCATGGGACAACTCCAAGGCATCATCCCCATAGAGTCAGCTGAGGTTCCTGCTGAGCCTGCATCACTGCTCAGCTTCTCCCTCTGCCCAGTCCTTCTTCCATCACCTCCCTTACAGGTGTCAATCCTGAGAACATGCCCTACTAAACCTCTTATTCACTAATCTGCATCTCAGAGCCCACTACCCAGCCTGACCTGACACCTAGACAGCTGCACTAGCCCCTAACCAGACTTCCTGTGTCCATCTCTGCTCCCACAGCAGCCAGGGTGATCCGGTAAAGCCTAAGTCCTATGTGTCACTCTGCCACCAAAGCCCTGTAACTCCATCACTCACGGGAACACCAAAGTCCTGATCATGGCCTTCGGGGCACCCACGGCTTCTCTGACTTTATCTGCTACCATCCTACCCCTCCACTCCATTCACACTGCTCCAGCCACACTAGTCTCTGTTCTCAAACACACCAGGGCAATTCCCACCTCAGGGCCTTTGCACTTGCCATTCTTTCTGCCAGGAATGCCCCTCCCCCAGATATATCCATGGCTTACTGCCTCACTTCCTTAGGGGTATTCCCAAGAACCCACCTTCTCAATGTCTAAAATCACAATCCTCTATGCGCCTGCTTTATTTTTATCCTTAGCATTTATCACCTTCTAACATAGTATCTCTTTTACATATTTATTTTGTCAGTTTTCCCCCATAAAACATATGTTCCATGCAGGCAGAGAGTTCTTGTGTGTTTGCTGTACCCCTAGAATCTAGAAACACATCCGGCACATAGTAGGTCCTCAATAAATACTTGTTGAATGAATGAATGAATGAATGAATGAATGAATACAAGTTGGGCTTCCACAGCTCAGCTTGGACATTCAGGTGCCACTGCCTTGGGTGACAAGGTTCAGGATCATCCCCCACAGGCCTCTCTGAAAACTCTGGGCTCCTCCCCAGCACACCCCCTGCCCAGAGAGCTACCCTAAAATGGCAGCTAACATTTCCAAGCAAACCTCTTCTCCTGGCCCAGCCTTTTTAGGGCTAGTGCACTTGGCACTGGCTCTCTGACTCATGGGCAAGACACCCACACCCTAAAGCTACTCAGTTTACAGAATCCTGCCGTGGGCACAGAATGGTGGAGACGTCAGAAGAGAAATTTTCCATGACTATTCAGAGCGTGTATAATTGCCAAGTTCTCTTCCTCATTTCAGGCCAGAAACGAGGCAGTTTGGGGATGCATTAGCCAAATACAGAGGATTGACTGAGCTTCTCATTCGTAAGTGGTGACTGCACAGGACAGCCTCCCAAGTGGCTAAGGCAGTGACAGAGCTGACAGGACCCTGCTGGGGAGAGGCGGAGGCTGGCATTTACATCATCAGACCCCCTTCCACGCGCCTTGTGACTGATGATTGCCAGGCCCTCAACGCCAGTGTCTACTGGCGATGCCCCAAGTGTAGGCCCTACTCTGGCCCTCCAGCAAAGGCTGAGAGCCAGCTGCCCCTGCTAAGCCCCCGGCCTGGAACTCTCTCCTGCCCCTCACCTGTCCTGTCCGGTCGTTCAGAGCACAGCTCTGATGATGGCTGCCTGCATTTCCTCTGAGCCCCATCTAACCTTTTGGTACCTTGGTTTCCTCATTTGTACAGTGGGTAAAACAATAGTCCCTACCTCACAGACTTGCTGAAAGGACTAAGTGAGTTAATACAACTAAGGAACCTAGAACAGGCCTGCACATGGTAGGTGCTCAATCGATGTTAACTACTGCTCCTCATAAGGAGAAGCCTCCCTACTTCCACCCCTGCCCAGGATCACCCCTTTCAGTAGCCCTTGAGGCCCAGGAAGTCTTGGCAATGACCACCACCCGCTGCCTCCCCCCGCCACCCACCCCACCCCTGAAAGGTGAGAAAGGTGCTTGACCAGCTGAGGGGGAGCGGGCAGGAGCAGTGGGTACCGTGTTTCTGATGCAGCAGGTATAGGGCACCCCACAGGCCAGGGGTCCGGGGGCGTTGCAGTTGTGATACTGGTTTTTGCTCCAATCTTGGTAATCTTCCCCGCCACAGCACTTAAACTGAGAGAGGAAACAAGCAAGAAAGGGAGCTTCAGTCACTGCTGAGGCCCCAGGACAGCAGGAGGGGCCCCAGCAGGAGACTGTGCAATGTATGATGTGGCCCACCCTGTTAGGGGGAGTTACAGGGAGCACATGAGGCCACACGGTGTCAAGTCAGAGCTTTCCATAAGCAGCATGGCTGCCCAGGAGGTAGTGATGACCCCACCACTGAAGAGGCATTCAAGCGAAGGCTGGGAAGCCTCTTGGTGGACTATTGGGTGTGATGAGTAAACCCTACAAAGCAAAGTCCTTCCTTGACAAGTGGATTCCATTTTCATGTCCCCAGGGCAGGTGTCGGACCAGAAAAGCTGGCCTTTAAGGTCCCAGAGACTAGGATTCTGTGGAAGCCCCACAACCCAGTGGCCCCTGCACCACATTCACGTGCTCCTCACCAGCCCCAGTGCTGCCTGCCTGCCTTCCCTTAGCAAAGGGGCACACACCATCCTTTCCTGCCCTGGGCTCAGGACTGAGTGTTGGTAAGGCTGGTGTCATTTTCCCCTTAGCTTAGCACCTTCCTGCAGCTCCCCTTGTAGTGGTGCCAATGCCTGGGGACAATAGTATTCTACTAGGGTGCAGTGTGTGCCAGGCATTGTTCTGGGCACTAGAGAGACAGAGTGAGCAAAGCATCATGGTCCCTGCCCACATGGGGCACGTTCCAGTGGAGGGAAACAGGTGTAAGCACGACATGAAAAGCTCAGTGAGGTAGGGCTGTGTGCCAGGAATACGGAAACGCAGGGGAAAGGAGAGGGGAGGGGCAGCTTTAGGTTAGGAGGTGAGCAAAGGCTGCTGAGGAGACCATTTCACTGTCCCCACAGCGCCCTTTAGGCTATTAGGTTTTAGGATCTGAAAGTGCCCTTCTGTCATGCATGCAAAAATTATTTGCCTAGCAATCAGACAGACCAGAGTTTAAATCGTCACACTACCACCCCTAGCTGTGTGACTTTGGGCAAGTCGATCGGCCTCTCTGAGCCTCAGATCTTCACCTGGAAAGCAGAAAGGAGAATGCCAGCTTTGCACAGCTGAACTGAGGATTACAAAGAGAGGCCATGCATGATGCACCCAGGGCCTGGCACCAAGCATGAATCACCGCCCCCCCATCCAACCTGGGAGAAATGAAATCCCCAAGCCAGCTGAGGGCTGGTTCCAATAAAAACATATTGCTCCACCCAACAGCCAGAGCTGGCAGGCACATCCCTGGCAGTGAAGGGCCTCCCAGAGGCTGCACCTGTTGTGACTATAGCAAAGGCCTGAGCCAAGGGAGTGGCCACTGTGGGTGGCCCGGGGTGCGGTGAGGTATTGGTCCCCACTGAGGGCTAGGATGGGGGACCAGGCCAGCTGAAGCCCCCTGAGTTCATGCCCCAGGAAGTGCTGCCAGGGCTAAGTGGTCCCGCAGCCCTCAAGCTCTGCTTGTCCTCACCTAGGAGAACATGAGATGACACTCACTGACTGGGGTCCTACCATACATCTGGCACTGCTCTAAGCATTCTGAATTAAGTCAAGGCAGTCTCACAATGATGCCATGAAGGGACCGTTAATATCCGCCTGACACAGATGAGGAACCTGAGGCTCAGGACTAAATGAGATTGATGTGTAGAAGCCACCGAGGACAGTGGCTGGCCCTGCAACTGCTGTCATTGCACTAACAGACTTGGGTGGACCTTGGGGGGAGGGACAGCACCCCAACATGACATCATCACACGGGTCAGGGAGGAAAAGGAGAAGTCAGGGGAAATGAATCAGAGAAGAGCTCTCCACACCGGGGCCGTCCTGGACTTGGCAGGGAGTGAGTGCCCCGTCACTGAGAGGACTTAGCAGAAGGGGCTTTTGAACTCGGCGGCTTAGAGGTCACTCTCATCTCAAGGAAGGAGGATCTTTACCCTGGGGCCTTATAAGGTGACCTTTTTTCTTTGGTTTGAGGAGAGGAGGGTCTATGTAACTGGAGAGGGACAGATAGGGCAAGGAAATTCTGGGCCAGGCATGTGGGCAGAGGGCTGGTTGGCCATGCACGGCCCATCCTTGCCTCCCATCTGGGCCAGCCACGTGCTTTGGGAATGGATACACCGTGTGACCCTCACCCTCTTGAGCAGGGTTCCGAGTGGTGGACAAAGGGCCTGGGAGGCATGTCGCTGGCCCAAAGACTCACCTTCTTCTGAACAAAGTCCATGATGTTTTTGAAGTCCAGATCGTCATAGTAGTTCTCGATTCCTCTTCGAATGTTATCATTCAGAAAGTCGATGGTCTGTTCAGACAGAGAAATTACAAAAGGAGAGGACCACAACCTCCTCCCCGCCTAGAGTCCAACCCAAAATTTCCCAGAAGTCCCGATTGGAACAGAGTGCCCCCGTGCCCAGGTAGCCCCATGCCTGCCTGCACGGAGCAGCGCCCCTCCCCCCATTCCCAGCCTGAACATCCACGACCAATCTGTCCCCAATGTCCATCTAATGCCTGAGGCCCTCCGCCATGTCCAAGCAGGGGTGAGTCACCCCATTTCCTTTAGAGATCAGACAACTCAGGCCCCAAGACGGTGAGGCTCTGTTTGGGAGTGGGAGGGGACATAGCTCCAAAGCAGCCATGCCAGGCTGGCAGTAAGCTACCTTCTTCCTGGCCTGGTGTTCCTTCTGCCACCCAAAGACAGGCCTGAGCTGAATCTCCCCTTTGCCCTCTAGACCTCCTCTCCACTCTTCTCTACTATCCAACCTCTTGTGTTACAAATGAGGAAGCTGAAGCCAGAGAGGGGGCCTGACTCCCCTAAGGTCACCGAGCAGGCTGGTTAGGGGCCCAGCCAGGACTGGGAATCAGGTCTTCTGACTTCCCACATGGGCCAAACGAGCCCACCGCCCCACTGGAAGAGCTCTGGCGCTCTGGCGGGCTGCCCTCTCCCAGTCACACTGGGCCTTCTGGATCAACAGCCTGGCTGTTGTACTGAGATCCAGGAGCACAAAAGGCTCCACAGCGGGAAGGGGTGGGGGTGGGAATGTGGGCAGCCCAGTTCCCTGCTTAGGGTGACAATGGGGGCTTTCAGAGCGGGGAGGCCTGCATATCATCAGAGATTGTGCTGGCACAAAGGGGGCATTCTCAGCTCTGGAGCCAGACAATCTCTGGGGGAGGTGCCCACAGGGACATTGGGACAAGAGGGCTCTGGGTTCTAGGCCATCCTGCCACTGCAGGACCTGTCACAGCTACTTCCCCATTCTGCGCCTCAGTTTCCCATTTGTGAACTGACCCTGAAGGTCTATCTTTAAGACACCTTCCAGCTCCCCGGCTGAGTGGGGCTGTCAAGCCTCATAGTCAAGAACAGCCCACATAGCCAACCAGGCCTCAGGCACTTCATTTAAGATTCGAGCCTCCATTTCCTTACCTGCAAAATGGGGAGGGCAGCTCTCTGCCTCATAGGGCTCTGAGATTTAAATAAAGCTACAGAAATGCTTAACAGGGTGACATAGTAGGTCCTCTCTTATTATTATAGATCTTTTTCTCTTTCTCCAAGAGACACAAACTCTACGGTACCACTTCACACCCATCATGTCATCAGTGGAAAATGGATAATCCCAAGAAAAGCCAAGGCCCCAAGCCTTGCCCAAAAGATGTACTACAATGGGGGCAGCCTCTGGTACAAGAGCCGGCCCCTGGCTTAGGACCCCTGGAAACGCAATATGACTTGCCAAGGTCACCCTACTGGTCACTAGCAGAGAGATACTAGAATCAAGGTGTCAAACTCTCAGCCTGATATACTTTAAGAAGCCAAGATAAGAACCCAAAGTTGTTCGGGACCATCTCTCCAACCCATCTCCAGGATCAGGAGGATAGGGACAAAGGACACACAGTCCTTCCGGACACACCACTCAAGGCCAGGTAACGAGGGGACTGGCTCTGGCCAGAAGGAAAACCTCTGCTGATGATAAACAGCCGCTCTGGAGCAGACCTGGGAGCTGAGGAAGGCTGCACAGCCACCTCGGGAGCCCTGGGCCAGGACTCTCCCATGTGAAAGCCTCTGCACTCACCCGTCCCTAGTCCTACCCTGGTCTGGCGCTAGATTCCTGGCCAAGGGCCAGTAGAATGGCTGCTTGCTGGCCATGCAGCCGGGGTACAGCAGGGACTGCCTGGGCTCAGGCCCACCTTTCCCAGAGCCCCCAGTTCATGAAACCTTTCCAACCTCGGGTGCCTGCCGTTCGGGATGATGAAGGGACAGGCCATCCAGTTAGGGCATGGTTGGGGTGTCTAAGAAGCAGGGCACCAGGGTGGGGCCAGTCTGCCACCCAGTGTAGGACAGGGAATAAGCTCATGGCATTGAATGGCATGTTGCGGGAGGGCGGGCCTTGGCTGAGCTGAGGTACAGGGGGGTGATGTCAGGGCCAGGGACATGTCTAAGGCCACGTGCATGGGGGTGTGTTGACTGATTTCCTTCCACTCTCGAGGCACTGCAGACACAGTCCTGGTCCACCGTGTCCCTTTGCACCTTCGCCAGCTCACTGGCTGCCTCCCAGCCCTCCATTGGATAATGTGCTATTTGGACAACCCCCACAGCCAGAGATGGGGGTGGGAAGGCCGAGGGCAGGAGCCCAGGGCAGGGTCGGCAGAAGGCATGCCCAGTGGTCCCGTGGGGAACGGCTCTCCCTCCCCGCCTTTAGCCAGCAGCCCTGACTTCTCTCCCTAAACCGCCTCAGTCTCTGAGTACTTTCCAAAGCTGCTAACTCTAAGAGCCCTCTGTGAAAATCAGGCCTTCCCTCTGCAAGCTGAGCCAGGTGCCTGTGGGGAAGGGAGGGTCACTGAGGCCTCTTGAAACGGGCAGGAAGAACAGATGATCCCAGGCTCCATGGGCGACAGCTGTCCCCAGTTCCCATCAGGGACCTCTTTGGGTCATGCTGGCTCTCGCATGTGTGCACTGCCTCTGGCATTGTGTGTGTGTGTGTGTGTGTGTGTGTGTGTCTGTGTGTGTGTGTACCAGAGTCATGTAGGACATTTAAGTGGTCCCTAAGCTGTGATGGAAGGGGTGAGGGTGGGGGTGTGAGAAATTCCAGTGAGGCAGGCAAGTTGTGTAGTTCATTAATGACTGTAAAATGCTCTGCATTGTTCACGTACATTCTGAAGGACTCAGGGAGCCACTCAGAGGATGAGCCTGTGTGGCAAGGAAGAGAGAATCCTGGCTTCCTCTGCTGCTCTCGGAGGCCAATCACACCCAGTGCCACCCCCGCCCTGCTCTAAACCAGGTCATGTCAGCAGGGGCAGCTCCAACAAGGACTAGAAAACCACCTTTTACAAATAGCTGGCAAGGCCTCAGAGGCCACGTGGCCCGGGCTAAATTAAGCAAAGAGTAAGCAAACATCAAAAGCCACCGGATTTTCAGAGCATGTTGTTTAAGCCACCAGAGTCAAGTAACAAAGAACAGTCCTATCTAGTTCTTTCTTTTAAATCTAGTTTTAAAGATACCTGAAGCCTCCACATTGCCCTTCTCAGCAGAGGCACTTGGAGTGTTTTTAAATGAATGGGGGAATCAAGAGGGTGGGGGTGGGGGGCACGTGGCAGCAGCTTCCCCAGAATGGGAGGCCAGAGGAGCAGGAGGAGGGGGTGGGGTGGCAGCTAGAACTTCCCACCAGGCCTCTGGGATGATGTTCCTACAGCCTGCCAGCTTCCACTGCTTCCATATCAGATTTTGAGGCCCCAGACTGGGGAGGCCCTGCTCCTGGCAACCTGGCTGTAACCAACACCAGCCTGGTTCTCATAACACGAAGCCATCATCTCATAACACTCAGCTAGCATCTCTGGGTTTCCCTCAGTCCCCCTAGAAGCTGGGGACTCATCCTCATGCCCCCAAACCCCAGCCTCTGTGCTCCATCCCTGAGATAGGCCCAATCTGACAAAAAAGGGCCAAAGAGAGCCCAAGGGGCCAAAAAAAGAGGAGAGAAAGCTGTAAGTTTCTTTGGAATAGTTGCCAGGTCCTTCCTCATACCTGGCTGAATTCACAGGTTTAATCCTTGTGGTAGGGAACATTATGCTTCAGCTTCCCAGGAATTTGTGGCTCCAGCTCTCACTCCCAAGCGATTGTCCACAGTGGGGGACACCAGCTCTGGGAGTCTGGCTAGGTCAGTGCAGGACTTTCTCTGCTTTGCTCTGGGTGATACAGATGTTCAGGTGATTTGCCAAGGGGACCA
Source organism: Aselliscus stoliczkanus (assembly GCA_033961575.1). Classification (NCBI taxonomy): domain Eukaryota; kingdom Metazoa; phylum Chordata; class Mammalia; order Chiroptera; family Hipposideridae; genus Aselliscus; species Aselliscus stoliczkanus. Next base: position 137,185,152 of record CM066729.1, read on the forward strand.
TGGTGCGGTCTCCTTTCCCCCTGCCCCTGATCTCAAGTTCTTGTCCAGAGACAGCTAGTGCCATGGTAAAATAAACTGGCTGGTTGCCGCCCACTGTTTTCCTGGCCTGGTGTTGGTTGTGACCACAGCACCCTCTGATCAAAGTCAGGGAAGAAAGCACTCCTCCCCCGCTCTGGTGGTAGAGGGAAGGCAGAGGGAAGTAGGCCTGGCATGGGGGTAAGAGGTACCAGTGAGAGACCTCTGGGTGTCCCTGCTCAGCTCTGCCTGACTGGGAATCCATGGGTAGCTAGATGCCCCCCTCCAACATTCCTGACACCCTCAAGAGAGGCCCCAGAACAAGTTGGGGTAACAGGAAGTCAAGAGGGCTGAGACCGGGCAGGCCGAGAGGCGTGGTGGTTAAGCACTGGCTTGGGACACCAGCGGCCCCGGTTCAGGTCCCACATATGAGGGCCAGTGACACTGCCCTCAAAAAAAAAAAAAAAAAAAAAAAGAGGGCTGAGACCCACACAAAATGTGGAAGTCATTCAGGTCATTCATTCAGGTTCTCCTCTTACTGCCTGAGGTCAGTGCTCAGGTCCTCGGGGCAACCTTCTCTGTGCCCAGCTCCTCCATGCATGGTCACTAGACCCTACAAAAGCAGAGAAGTCACTTTAGTCTGACTGTCAGATCACCCCTGACAGCAGAAACCTTATCTCGGATTAGGGGTTGAGGGGGAGTTTTTTCCTTCCACCCAGGAGTCCGGTTATCTTTTGCCGCCTGGCTGTGTCTGTGGTCTGTGCACCTTCCTAAGAACCCAGTGTGAAGTCATTAGCCTGATCATTTGTCTTCATTTGTCACCACAAATGGATTCTTAGAATTAACAGGTAGCTTGTGGGGCTGGACTTGTTGTCATATGCTCAGAGTAATCTGTCTTCTCTTGGTGAGGAAAAAATGAAACTGGGAACACACCTCCTCCCAGAAGCTGACCTTGATTGCTCCTCACTTTTTTCTCCCCATTATGCTGCCCCTTCCGGCCACCGGCCACAGCCAGGCTGCTCCTTCCCTATCCTCACCATTGGCCCGTCTCTTGTTTTACAAAATGGCATTGTGTTAGACTCTGAAAGGACATTATTTTTCTTTATGTGGTATTTCCCCCTTGATTATAGAAAAAGAACATTTGGAAGCTAGGGAAAAGTATAAAGGAGAAAATAAAAATCCTATTCTAGTCCTATCCCTCAGAGGAAATAAGAGTTAATATGCTAATATTTCTGTTTCCTTCCAGAGTTTTCCAGGCTTATTTTTTTTATTGCGGAAATCTTACTGAACTTACAGTTTTGTGTCCTATTTTTAAATTATTTTGAATTATGTGTCCCAGGCATATGATAGCATGGCCCACTGGGAGCCCCCAAACAGCTGGACCCTGACGGTCCTTCCTAGGCTACATACTGATACCCTCCTCTGACGGGGCCCCATGAAGCGACTCCCTATCTAAGTGGAAGGGGCACACTTCACCCTGTGGTGCCCTCAGGGTCTGGGGATAATTGGAAACTCTCACCCCTGACTCCAGGCCTGCAGCATCCTCAGCTGTGAGGACTAAAGGGTCTCTGAGGTTTCAACGTGGCTCAGCTCCTTCTCTGGAAAAAAGGAATGGTGTCACAGCCCCTGTTGACCTATGTACGGGACACTGGAAAATGACAAATCAGCTTGCCTTTGTGAAAGCGCACTGGAAACTAGACTGCTGTTCATTTAGGGGGTTGTTTATTTAAACCACTGGTTCTGCTGACCATGAGCTGGACCTGGCCACCAGCCAGGACATCACCAACCAACCCATAATCTCTGGAAAGCCACAGGCCAGCCAGAAGCCCTGCTGGCTGCACAGAAAAGCATCCCCATAGACAAATGAAATAAACATCTCTTTCCCCTCAAGACTTCTGGAAAATGAACCATTACCCTGGATCTGCCAGCTCAGAGCAGTCTGAAAAGTAGGAAAGAACAAAAGGGAGAAGCAGGTACCAAGACAACTAAAGTAGAAATCAAAAGGGAAACCAAAAACATACCTTGAGACAAATGAAAATGGAAACACAACATACCAAAACCTACGGTATGCAGCAAAAGCAGTTCTAAGAGGGATCTTTGTAGTAATAAACATCTACATTAAGAAAAAAAATCTGAAATAAACAATCTAACTTTACACCTCAAGAAACTAGAAAAGGAAGCACAAAATAAGCCCAAAGTAAGTAGAAAGAAGGAAAAAACAAAGATCAGAGAAGAAATAAATGAAATAGAAACTAGAAAGACAATAAAAAAGATCAACAAAACCGAGAGCTGATTTTTTGAAAAAGGTAAACAAAATTGACAAATGTGTAGATAGACTAAGAAAAAACAGAGAAGATTAAAATAAATAAAATCAGAAATGAAAAAGGAGATATTTCAACTGATATCGAGGAAATGCAAAGGATCCTAAGAGACTATTATGAACAATTTACACCAACACACTGGTTAACCTAGAAGAAATGGATAAATTTGTAGAACATACAACTTACTAAGACTGAATCATGAAGAAATAGAAAATCTGAACAGACCAATAACAAGTAAGGAGCTTGAATCAGTAATCAAAACTCTCCCAAGAAACAAAAGTCTAGGGCCAGATGGCTTCACTGGTGAATTCTATCAAACATTTAAATTAATACAAATTCTTCTCAAATTCTTCCAAGAAATTAAAGAGGAGGGAACGCTTCCAAACTCATTTTATGAGGCCAGCATTATTCTAATACCAAAGCCAAAAAACGATGCTACACAAAAAGAAAACTGCAGACTAATATTGCAGATGAACATAGATGTAAAAATCCTCAACAAAATATTAATTGAATTCAATAGCACATTAAAAGAGTCATACACCATGATCAGGTGGGATATATCCCTGGGGTGGAAGGGTAGTTCAACATATGCAAATCAATAAATGTGATACATAAACAAAATGAAGGATAAAAATATGATCACTCAGTAGATGCAGAAAAAGCATTTGACAAAATTTAACATCCTTTCCTGATAAAAACACCTAACAAATTAGGTATAGAAAGCATGTATCTCAACATAATAAAGGCCATACATGGCCAGTCCTTAGCTAACAGCTGTTCTCAGTGGTGAAAAGCTAAAAGCTTTTCCTCTAAGATCAGGAAGAGATAAGGGGCCCACTCTCACCATTTCTATTTAACATAGTAATAGAAATCCTAGTCAGAGCAAGAAAATTAGGCAAGAAAAAGAAATAAAGGGCATCCAAATCAGAAAGAAAGAAGCAAAATTGTCTGTTTGCAGATGATACAATTTTATATAGAGAAAATCCTGAAGACTCCAGCAAACAACTGTTAGAACTAATAAACAAATTCAGTAAAGTTCCAGGATATAAAACTAACATACAAAAATCAGTTGCATTTCTATATACTAACAATGAACTATCCAAAAAAGAAATTAATAAAACAATCCCATTTACAATAGCATTGAAAAGAATAAAATACTTAGGAATAAATTTACCCAAAGAAGTGAAAGGTCTGTACACTTAAAACTGTAAAACATTGATGAAAGAAATTGAAGATGACACAAACAAATGGAAAGGTGTCCCTTGTTCATGGATTGGAAGAATTAATACTGTTAAAATGTCCATATTATCCAAAGCAGTCTAGAAATTCAATGCAATCCCTATCAAAATTTCAATGGCATTTTTCAAGAAATAGAAGAAAAAATTCTAAAATGTACATGGAACCACAGCAGAACCAAAAAAGCTAAAGTAATCTTGAGCAAGAAGAGCAAACCTGGAGGCCTCATACTTCCTGACTTCACACCATATTACAAAGCTATAGTTATCAAAATAGTATGGTATTGGCTTAAAAACAGACACATAGATCAATGGAACAAGACAAAAAGCCTAGAAATAAACCCATGCATATATGGTCAATTAATTTTCAACAAAGTCTCCAAGAATACACAATAGGGAAAGGATAGACTCATCAATACACAGTGCTGGGAAAACTGGATATCTGCATGCAAAACAGTGAAATTGGATCCTTATATTATACCATATACAAAAAATCAACTCAAAATAGATAAAGGACTTAAACCTAAGACCTGAAATCATACAATTCCTAGACGAAATCATAGGGAAAAAACTCCATGACATTGGTTTTGGCATTGATTTTTTGGATCTGACACCAAATGCACAAGCAACAAAAGTAAAAATAAACAAGTGGGACTACATTGAACTAGGAAGTTTCTACATAGCAAGGGAACAATCAAAACACTGAAAAGGCAACCTATGGAATAGGAAAAATACTTGTAAACCATATATCCAATAAGGGGTTAATATTCAAAAAATATAAGAAATCCTTGCAACTGAGTAGCAAAATAATAATAACAGTAATTATCTGAGGACCTGAATAGATAGTTTTCCAAAGAAAACATGCAGATGGCCAATAGGTATATGAAGAGATGCTCAACATCACTAATCATCAGGGAAATGCAAATCAAAACCATAATGAAATATCACCTCACACCTGTGAGAATGGCTATTATCAAAAAGACAAGAGAGGGCCGGCCGAGTGGCACATTGGTTAAGAGCTGGCTTGGGATGCCAGTGGCCCCGGTTCGGATCCCACATATGCGGGCCAGTGACACTGCCCTCCACAGCTAAGATGGTGAACAACAGCTCCACCTGGAGCTGGGGCTGCTGTGAGTCCCCTGGCTGGCATGGCTGCAGCCCCTGCTGCAGTGCGATGCCATAGGCTACACTGAGTGGCTGGCAGCCAGCGTGAGTGCCAGGAGCCGCTGTGAGCGGCCGTCCAGAGGCCAGTGACCAATCTGCCCCACCGAGGAAGAGCACAATGATAATACCAACATAGGCCAGTGAGGCAATGTCCTCTGCAACTAAACTGAAGAACAAAAGGACAGCAACTTGTCTGTTCCCCTCCCCCAATAAAAATCTTTTTTTAAAAAATCTATTTGAAAAAAAAAAGACAAGAGATAGCAATGTTGGTGTGGAAAAAAGGGAACCTTTGTACACTGTTGGTAGGAATTTCAACTGGTACAACCATTATGAAAAACAGTATAAAGTTTCTCTCAGGAAATTAAAATTAGAGCTACCATATGATCCAGTAATCCCACTCCTGGGTATATTTCCAAAGGATGCTTGAAGATAGAGAGAAATTTGATTTCTCCCAGGACAGAAACAAGCCCTTCAAGTTTATGTTAGGCAGCAGATGATCTGAGGCTGGGAGTCAGAGAGCCAAACAGACTATCTCCCCAACTATGCGTATGGTGCCACTGGGCACTCAGGCAGGCATCATCCCACCAAATGCCACTCTTGTCTTTGTTGTGGAATGACAGGAATGGCCTCCTCCCTGAGCGCCATTTCCTTGTGTGTGTCATGGACAAACCTGGCGCCCCCAGATGTGTGCACACGAATCTGTAGGTAGCTTTCCCTGATGTTCCCCAACACTCTTTGTATAAATATCTACCCTGACTGCATGTGTTCTGTCACCCAGCTTCGCTCTTCCCCTTTCTCCTGACATATGTATTGACCTAAACCATACGCCATAAACCTCAAGTTACTCGTTTTATTTTATGTTCGTTTTAGAGTGAAAATGTAGTTTCTCCCAGTCTTCTGGATCTAGGTTTCCAATTAAATATTAGTCAAGTATTAACGGCACAAGTACTGGGTTAACTTTAGACTAGGAATGGGTGTGGAGAGATACAAGAGTCTTTATTTAATTTGGGGTGAAATTTGTATCTATGATATATTAAACATTCTTGCTGCTGTGCTGCAAAGCCATAGCAGATTAAAGGTGCTTGTTGAGGGCAGAATTATTCTCCAAGTTAAGAGATGTCCTTGGGATGAATTAAGAGCCTTACCCAAAACTAAAGTGGGGAGGGGGAGAGCCCTCACTTCCACTGCCCCCTCCCACTCTCCCCTTAAACCCTCTGCCTTTTGAAAGCAAATGGTTTTCACTGCGATGCGATGCGTAACAGTACAGGAGGGACCTCTGCAGCTTTCTTCGTAATCTGGCTTTTAATTTTTTTTTCCCATCCTGTGGTTTTTCTAATGGATATTCAGGACTTTTATAATCTCATAGCTATCTAGGCTCCACTTCCTAAATTTTAAGAACTTTAATGAAAAGTTTAAATTGAAGTTGCTCTTTGTTAACACCCAATGAAAGCCCAGCCCTCATGACAAATCCTTGTGTGTTGTCTTAAGAAAAATATGATGCTGGTCATCCCAGCTTCAGTATCTCTTGTTTTTTGACGCTCAGCTCCCCCTGCTGATCTCAAAGTTTCCTGGCTTTTTCTTCCCTTTTCTCACCCCTTTGCTGTCCTGTGTAGTGAGTTGGTGAGAGTAATCATTGCTCCCTACCCTCCACCTCACCCTCCCACACTGCTTATGAGTTTCAAGTTTTATTATTGCAATGAAAATGCTTTATGCTGGCATTTCTCAAAAAAAAAAAAAATATGGAAACATTGTAACTTGACAGATGAACACAGAAAATGTGAACAAACATATACATATATTTATTTATATTGTATTTTATATATAATCATTGCATATATATACACAATGGAATATTATTTTACAATATAATATATAATAATATAATATAATTATACATCTATTAATGTATATATTATATATACAATAGAATATTATTCAGTCATTTAAAAAAAGAAGGAAATCCTGCCATTTGTAACAGCTAGGACCATTTGTAATCCATGCTGTTACAAATGGTCCTAGAGGGTATTATGCAGAGTGAAATAAGCCAGATAGAGAAAGATAAATATTGTGTGGTATCATTTATATGTGGAAACTTAAAAAAAAAAAAAAAAGTCAAACCCACAGAGCCAGAGAGTAAAAAAATGGTTGCCCCGGGCTGGGGGGTGGGGTGGGGTGATAGGGAGACTGTCAAAGGGTACAAGCTTCCAGTTGTAAGATGAACAGGTTCTTAACATACAGCATTGCGATTAGAATTGATACTGAATTGTATACTTGAAATTTGCTAACACATTTTTAAAAGGGTAAGTATGTGAGGTGATGGATGTGGTAATCATTTCACAATGTATACACATATCAAATCATCACACTTTACAATTTAATTACATTTCAATTTTTTTTGTCAGTTATACCTCAATAAAGCTAGGGGGGAAAGGAAAAACAGAACTGGAAAAAAGACTGAGCTGCCTAGGTCTTACTGTGTGTTCCTGGGCAGGCTTCCTAACCACTCTGTGCCTCGATGACTCCACCAAACAGGGAGAAAAGCCCTGGATTCCAGGGGTGTAAACAGGCCTGTGGTTAAGGCCTGCCCACAGTGTGTTCCCTGCTCCCACCTGGGCCAGAACACCAGCTGCGTGTCTGATGAGTATGGCAGGAGCCAGACATTGCATCATTTGAGGGATCCGCACAACCTGGTATCTGGGACAGTGACTGCAACCCTGGGCTCAACTTCTGACAAGAAAGAATTTGGCCAGAGCCCTGATGCACCCACCCAACAGGGCTGCCGGGAGCACCAGGAACCAAGCTATCTGGGTGGAGGGGCGGGGAGTGGGGGGATGGAGGCAGGGGAACGGACAGAGAGAACTGAGTTTCTACAAATAAGCCCTGCTCCTCAAGCCCCAGCTCCAACACCAAAGCTCGGGGGAAAACAGGGGCGTAAGACTATGGGAGAAATGATGGAGCCCTGGCTTGGCAGTCAGCTCCGTTCAGCCAGTAGCTTCTTGTGGGAACTTGAGCAAGTCCCTTCTCTAGTCCTTGGGGCAGAGGAGCTAATATGTAACGAGGGTCCACCAGGGGCCAGAACCATGCCATTCTCTCATCAAGTCCTCACCCCAAACTACACAAGGCAAGGATCCATGATCCTCTAAGGAGTCTTAGGGTAGGAGAGGTTACGTACTTGCCCAAGGTCACACAGCTAGTATGAGGCACACAGGGCCTGCAAGGGGAGGAGTAGGGGACCAGGAGCCCTGAGAACCTTTCCAGATCAAAGGAGCCCTGATTCTGCAAACCCTCCCAGGGCCAAGACGCCAGGCATTGCCCTATCAGCCTTTCTGTTGCCCTCACTCCTATATCCAGCATAACAAAGTCCTCTTGGCATTGCCTCCAAAACATACACCAAATTCTGCTATTTCCACCCAGCCCTGCTGCCTCTATCTCACTCCAAGCCATTGTCCCCTTCTTCTCCGGACAACCACAGCCTTCCAGGTGGTCTTCTAGCATCTCCCCTTGCTCCCTACTGTCCATTCTCCACTCAGCAGCAAGTAAAATGTAAATCACTTCACTTCCCCATAAAACTCTGCAAACTCTTCCCTTGCTTTCAAAAAAGATTCCAAGCTCCTACACCAGGAACTCCGAGAACCCACATGATCTGTGCTGGCCAGGCCTCCAGTTCCACCTACCAAACTCCCCGTCACTCACCACTTCAGCCAAGCAGCCCCCACACTGGTCCACACACCTGCCAAGCTCCTTTCTGTCTCAGTGGTTCCCTCTGCCTGGACCTCTGCTCTCTCTGAGTCTCACCTGGTATTCTCCTTTTCATTATTCCACTATTATCCACCCCACCTCCACCACAGGCACTCTTCCATCACCCTGACTTGCTTTCTTGTTCTCTGGTTTCTTTTTTCAGTGCCCGTCTCCCCAGCAGAATGGAATTGTCTAGGCTGCTGTCCGCACACCCCCAGTTTACAGCCCAGGGCCCACACACAGTCGGTCCTCGGCATACTCGTGGCTGATAAATGCGCCACAGGCCCACCTGGTTCCGGAAGATCAAGGCCACCACGCCACCAATGAGCTCGATTATGAGGCAGATCCCAAGGATGTACATAAACTGAAAAACAAAATTCAGATATTCACCTAGAGGGGCAGAGGAAGCACGGTCTGCTCCAAGGTCAAGTGCAATCAGGGAAATTATCTCTGTCGGAGCTCTTACTGCTCCTGGACTTGTCACCCCTTCCTCCTGTGAGGACACAGGATGTGGACAGACATTCCCCGGGAAAGCCTGTCTCTGGAACTGTGGTCAGGAAGAGTGATTCAGTTGTCCAAGTCAGATTGTTATCAAGGTTTGTCCCAGGGCTTCTCAGCGGACTCTAGATGGAGAAACACACACCCCTTTCCCAACTCCCACAAGGACAGCTGGTCCTAGCTCCAGCAGACCTGGCTTAATGGGCAGGGTGGCACAGCATTTCCAGCTCTGAAGGCAGAGCCCCTCAGAAGTGGTTTCCCAGACCTCCAGAGTGGGTGAGGGGATATCTTAGAGGATACACACCCTACCACTTTATCACAGAACAGGAATTGTCCAAACTGTTGCCAGCAATTTCCAGCCTCAGGCAGCACCAAGGTCTGCTTATAGGGGCTTTTAGGGGCTTCCCGTGTTAGGGAGGTAATGAGGTCAAACAGACACGTGGGTGCAGAGCAAATGGATCTGCTTACCCAGTATGCCCAGCTTTGGAGAGCCATTCCTAACCCCAGAGTAAGGGAGGCAAGTGACTGGGCTGACCCCACCCACTGACTTCAGGGCAGGCACTTGGCCCAAGCAGGCCCTTCGGAGCCCTGGGGACTGTGGCCAGAGTTACCAGGAAAGATTTGCTGGGATCAAGAACTACAAGGGCTCTGTTGGCCTGAGGCTACTGGCGACCACAGTAAAGACAAGCTGAGGGCAACACTGGTCACCCAGCTGGTTGGTGGTAGAAGAGAAAGCCCAAAGGGCACTGTTACAACCCTGGACCCAGTGTGGGTTTGCTGGTTACATGAGCTAAGGACTCACCATCAACAACCTTTTTTTTGGTTTGACTTGCTCTCATTTGAGTGTGGTTTCTCTCACTTCCAACTGAGTCTGGGTCAACACAGGGTTTAAGTAAGTAAGAAGAGGAATATTCAAATCAGCCTTTATAGGCAGAAGTGGAGGTGGCCTGGGCACTCTCGGGCCAATGTGGACAGAAAGGCTGATCCAGGAAACACTCTAGAAGAGCTGGTTTGAGGCCAGGACTGAAAAGACTGGGCTGCTCAAGGGCCACGGGGAAGTCTCCTCAGTTCTTGGGACTAACTCCAAGGACCCCAGCCACCCACCAGCTGAAGGGTACATGGGGCCGACTCACCACATTCAGAAGGCACAGGTTGTCCCGCAGGGAGGCCAGCACGCCAATGAAGGAGACCATGAACATGATAATCCCCAGGAGGATGAGGATGATGGCCGGGGCCAGAAAGGCACTTTCGAGAGTTTTGTATTTCTGCCGCTCAACCTCTGCATAGATCCCCACCGACAGGACCAGGCCTCCGATCAGCTGCAACAAGAAAGCAGGGAATGAGACAGGAGGACTGGCAGTTGCTTCATCTTCCTATGAAGAGTTCATCTGGAGCTATAGTACCTGCCATTGGGGGTGTTCGCCCCAGATGACTGTACATGAGGGAACCTGTTAGGGGATGAACTGTATTCCCCTAAAATTCATATGCTAAAGTCCTAACCCCTAGCACTTCAGAATGTGACTGTATTTGGAGAGAAAGCCTTTAAAGAGGTAACAAAGTTAAAATGAAGTCATACTGGGGGGCTGTAACCCAAAATGACTAGTGTCCGTATAAGAAGAGGAGATCAGGACACAGACATCCACAAAGGGAAGACCATGTGAAGACACAGGGAGAAGACGGCTGTCTACAAACCAAAGAGAGAGGCCTCAGAACAAACCAACCCTGCCAATACCTTAACCTTAGACTTCCAGCCTCCAGGACTATGACAATAAACTTCTGTTGTTTAAGCCCCCCACTCTGTGACACTTTGTTATGGCAGCACTAGCAAACGAATACAGACCCTACGGAAATGCCATTTGAGAGAAAAATGCTAGTGAGTCCAGGGAAATACCACTGGCTCCAGCGTCAGAGAGCCCAAGGCTGTTCCCACTGCCTGGAATGCTCGTTCTCCTGACATCCTCACTGCCCAGCCCTCACCTTCCTGCCTTTGCTTAACTGTCACCTGCATGACATGGCCTTTCAGAACCTTCTTACTTCAAAGTAGAAAGCCCCTCCCCTGGAATTCCTGATCCCATTTCCCTGTTTTATTTTTCTTCTTTGCACTCACCAGCATTTACCATATGATTTTTTTCCCTTTTATTTTTTAATTGTTTGTCTTCTCCACAAGAATAAAAGCTTCATGCTAGGAGGCATTTTTCCACTGCTTCAGGCATCCCCAGGACCCTGAACAATCCTGATGTTTGGGAAGTCCCATCGGCCTTTACAATCAATGTCTGTTGAATGGAGGCAAGCCGGCCCTCCCAACAGACCCACCAGGGTTTGAGCCCAATGCTGTCTACCCAGTCTCCTGCCTGTGCAAGGATTCTGACTTTCTGGGACACACATTCCCAAGGGCAGGGACAAACCATTAGATATGCTGAGCTTCCCCACTGAGCGTAGGGCAATGTGGGAGAGTAACCAAAGCCATGCTGCTGTCAGCAAAGGCCTGACAAACGGAAGAGAGGGGTAATACAGAGAAGATGTTGGCAAGATATGCCAGGAGCATAGCTCCCCTCGAGTCAACATCCGGAGCAGGAAGGAGGCCGCTGCTCCCGTGACTCTCAGGTCTCCCCTTAACTTGGCTGTATTGTGTCCTCCAAGTAGATCCCCTTGACTTCCTTCTCAAGAGCGTCAAGACTGTCCTGGGTAAAGGGAAGTGCCTCCTTTTCCTAAGCTTTGACAAATGGCGAAGAGTGCCAAAAGACCGGGCTTGCTTAGAAACACGGCATAGCAGAGGATTACTGGACCGCCATCGCCCCCATCCTTAGGTCCAGCAGTCTGCTGTGTTTCACAGCTAAGTGCCATTCCTTTGTTTGAAAAGATAATCTGGGTTTACTGGGAACCATTCCTCCCAGTCTACAATGCATGCCTTTCCAACACCCTGGGCCAGGGGGTTCTAAAGGCATTGATAAACGCGGCCGTGAGCTACTTATTAATAAGTTGGCCATATCAGGAAAACCGTGAGTGAAATGACTTCATCAAAATTACCCACTTGGGTAAATTTTAAAATTTTTAAGAAAGGACATACACACACACACACACACACACAGGGAACTGTCTACAGGAAAATGGTGATCACAGTAAATAAAGTCTGTCTTTGATAGATAAACCAGAGGCTATCTGGTCATTTCAAGCTCCAAAACCCAGAACATGGTGAAATCATTGTTCAAAGCTGGCCAAAGCCCCATAGGCCCTCTGAGAAAAGGGGCAAGCAGATTTAAAAAACAAAATTCACCCCTTCTGAGTTACTGCACTTGTAAGGAATCACTCCCTCAGCCCTAACTCTGAACCAGACACAGAGCCCAGAGATTCCTCCACCCCAAAGCTGATGGTTATGGTTAAAGAAGACCCCCACAGAGAAGAGAAGTCTTCAGAGCCCAAGAAGAGAGTGAATTAAATATGCAAGGACACAGTAAACTTGAGGGCTACAGTGATGGGGTCTCATCTTCCATCTTGATGAAAACTGTAATTCTCATGTGGTCACTGAACTAACAAGAGAACATCTTAATATTTTCGGAATTGATTCATGTACTTTTGAGAGTTCTATGTTTCCTGTTGTAAAAATAAAAGAGATCTTCTCAAGCAGGATGGACATGGACCCTAGCCTGTCCCCCTCCCTCATTCCCCAGGAGGCTATGCTTCTGGGGCAAGGTACCATGCTTTGGAATCCATCTCCAAAACACCAGAGCTGTCACTATCCCCGATTCTGAGCAGAACTGACCCCTCTCCATAAAGGCAGTCAGTAGCTTCTTCTATTTTTACAAGCTCCCCAGAGCCCCAGAGCCTACTCCAGAACATCCTTGCAGGCCAGAAACAAAACTTCCTTTGGTCTGACCTCCCTCCTGTTGCAAAGCATCACATTTTTCTTGCTGGCCAGCCTTGTGACATTTTCAGACCCCTAAAGCCATAGGAAAAGCTACCATAGCAAATGCAAACCCAAGCCTGCTGTATCCCCCCCCCCAACCCACACACACACACACACACACACACACACACGCACACACAGCATACCCTGCTGTCACAGGCCCATTTCTCCTGGTCCAGCCAGAGGTGCTGCCCCCTAACTCCTGAGCAGCCTGGAAGGCAATCCCTGAGATCGCTCCCCACACAACACAGGCTGACCCGGGATCCTCATTCAAGTGTTTGAGGGGCAGTGGGAATAGGGAAAGGTCAGCATAACCCTTCCCGGGAACTTCAAGATTTCCAAATGATATTTACATCTTTGATGACATCGGTTTATGTTTCCATCTGAATATAAAATTAACTGTCAATGCCAGTGTGCAATCCCATCCACTCTCCTCTGCTAATTATAGCCTTTCATTCCAGCTCCAGTGCAGGAAGCAAATGGCCTATTTGTCAAGCAGGACAGCTCCGGCTAAACAGGGCTGGGGGCAGGGGGCACACAGCCATGCCCATCTGGGACCAAATTGGGGAAGAACATGCTGCTGGCAGCTCACAGGCCAGGCCCAACGCCCCAGGCTTTGCAAGCCACATGGCATCTTCAACAGAAGCCCTGTCACCCAGAGCGAAAGGGGCCTGAAAGTCCCTTCTGAGCCCTGCAGCCTGGGACTCAGCTTTCTCCTCTGTAGGGAGAGGCCCAGCTCCATGCAGCTGCTGGGAAGCAAGAGGCCCTGCGAGGCATCCCAGCACCTGTGTCTCCTCCTTCAGGAAGTATCTGGTCACAGGTCCCCTCCCCAGACTGGCTCACCCCTGGCTGGGGCAAGTCTGCACTTAGAGGTGACATGTGAGGCTCATTTTCATTCCTAAAGGTACAAACCAGGCACCTACTGTGTTCCAGGCCCTGAGGTCACAAGGCTAGATATGCGGTAAGACTGGGGGAGGGGAGATTGAAAGAGGATGGAAATGACCTCTATAGTTCTATGGGTGGGATTCAGGGGGTCTTTCAATGGGGAATAGAGGAAAAAGTCATTTACTTTTGTTAACCTCCAACTATATGTTCCATATGTTCCTGGTGCAAAAAACCCATGGTCTACTATGGGAAGCAAGCTGCAATTCCTACTATGGAGAGGTAAAGAGGGCTCTGGGAATTTGAAGGAAAGTGAGGCAGAGAAAGGAATTGTCAGAAAATCAGGATGGGCTTCCTGGAGGAGCCAGTGTTTCCTAGAAGGTCTCAAGAACTGTTTCATTCTGGAACTAGCTCAGGGGGCCTTGAGGCTCCTGGGCTCTGTGTTGGGCCAAACAAAGCACTTTTCTGTGTTTCTAGCTTGAAGGGATGTGGGAAGCAGCTAAACTCCAAGGCCTTAGAGATTCTGAAAATGATGGGTCTAGCAGGACCCCTGCATCTGGCTGAAAAACCCTGGTCTTCTGCCCCAGGACAATCCTGCCTGGCCCTGGGCTGAGCCCTTCCTGCAGACTTGAGTCCTCCTCAGCCGGCTCTGTACCAGCTTCTCTTCTGTCCAGATCACGGCTGGAAGGGGCAGTAGAAGTAAGGTGAGAGGTGGGAGTTGGCATTCTAGGCCTCCCTTAATTAGCTCAGTGCCTTTGGTTATGTCACTTCCCTTCTCTGAACCTCATTTTCACCTGTAACAGTAAAGGCTGCTGCCATTAATAGAGTGATTATGCAGCACTAGCATCCTGCAAAGCGCTAGACCTGCATCATTCCCCTTAACCGTCACACCCTCTCACACATCCCAGAAACGACCAGTCTCATTTCACAGACCAGGCTCAACGAGGCTAAGTGACACAGGACATAGGAGAGGCAGAGTCAGGATGCACAACCAAAACCTGTCTGTCTGGCCACTAAGGATTCCAGATGGACTTTGCATGAAGACCTAGGAGAGAGCCAGTCTGAAATGTCTTTATGGGCCGGCTGAGTGGCGCGTTGGTTAAGAGCTGGCTTAGGACGCCAGCAGCCCCGGTTTGGGTCCCACATGTGAGGGCCAGTGACACTGCCCTCTGCAGCTAACAACAGCTCCACCTGGAGCTGGGCTGTGCGAGCCACGGCGATGGTGTGGGCTGCAGCCCCTGCTGCAGTGGGCTGCCATAAACTATAGTGAGTGGCCGGCAGTCGGTGTGAGCTGCCAAAAGCTGCTGTGAGCGGTCATCCAGAGGACGGCGACCAATCTGCCTCACCCGAGAAGAGAGCAATGACAATACCAACATGGGCCAGTGAAGCAATGTCCTCCACAAATGGACTGAAGAACAAAAGGACAACAACTTGTCTGTTCCCCTTCCCTGGTTCCCCAGTGCTGTTCCCCACCCCCAATACCCCAATTTAAAAAATCTTTAAAAAAACAAAAACAAAAAAACTACTATGAAATGTCTTTGCAAAATGCAAAGGTGCCAACAACAGAGCACCACGGCCAACAGAACATTCTGTGATGACAGCAATGTCCAGTACGGTAGCAACTAGCCACATGGGCCAGCAAGCTCCTAAAATGTGCCTTGTGTCCCTAAGAAACTGAATTTTTAAATTTTATTTCACTTTAATTTTGACCACTTGTAGCTAGTGACCACCATATTAGACAGCACAGCTCCAGGATGTCTCTCATTGGATGCTGTGTCTTACCTGTTCACATTGCTCCTTTCTGAAAATAGAGACCATTCTTATTAACAAATCATGTGCCCTAATCATTCTGCCACTGGTTAGAGAAGGTTCAATTAATATTAACTAACTTCATTCAGGAGAAACAATCTCTTCTCCCACTTTCCCGAAGAGAGTTGAGTTTTCGTTGTCCTCTTGTCCTCCCTCCCCTTTCCCCAAAGAAAAGCAGGACACACCAGCTGCAGAGGCCCTGGCAGCGCCCTACCCAAACGGATACAGGGCCCATCTCTCCCCTCGATAGTGCCAGACCCGCCTACAGGGCAGTGTTCTAAGCGCTGGGGGCCCTAGACCCTGGTGCCATTGACCCGGCCCCAGTCCTAACTCCAGGCAGCTTGTCCTTGAGGAATGGGGCTCCTTGCAACCCCCAAATCAAAGCCAGCCCTTGGCAAGGCAGCAGAGGCTGCCTCCCAATGACAGCAATGGAACTGGCCCCTGGTCTTTGTCACTGGTACTTGGCTTTCAACTCTGACTTGATCCTGGAATTTTTTTTTAATTAAAGTTTATTGGGGTGACAATGGTTAGCAAAGTTACAAAGGTTTCGGGTGTACAATTCTGTAATACATCATCTATACAGCATATTGTGTGTTCACCACCCAGAGTCAGTTCTCTTTCCATCACCATATATTTGATGGCCCTGGACTTCACTTTTAAAAACTAGAGATCCAGTGCAGAGAACTTGGTTAATTGCAATCCTCGGTCCATGACTTTCTTGAAGACAGACTGTTTCTATTTGCAATGTAATAAGCACCATCTGTTTATAAGCACCACCAGTCCTCCTGTCCCCACGGATGTGCTCTGACCCCACTGTCATACGCTAAGTTTCCACATATACCTAGGTCTGTGTCTGGCTCCCTTTCTTTTCATCGGTCAATCTACCCCTAAACAAACCTTCCTATCATAGTGGCAATAGCTTCAGAACACAGCCGGCATCTGGTAGACCACATCCCTCCTTCCTGTCTTCTTCGGACATGGCCTAGATATTCTTGGACCTTGGCTCTTCCATATTCATTTTAGAACCATCTTATGAAGTTCCCTGAAAAAACCTGCTGGTGTTTGACTGGAACTGCCTGGAATCCACAGATCCTATTGGGCAGGGCTGACATCTTCATCAGGCCTTCCTGTCCATATGTAGGGTTGATTTATTCTTTATGCATGTCTTTGTTATTATGACTTCTTTGCTAACAGTGCTCTCTCCACTTCCCTCAAGCTTTTCCATGGCTGTCTAGGCAGAACTGGGGAGAGACTTCTGAAAGTATTGCCGAGGCCAGCCAGAACAGAGACCCTCCAGGGATGGAAAACACAGCCTTAAGAAAACAGATCTAAGAAGCAAAGTGGGCACACCAGTCTGTTTGCCACCCTTCTGTCACCCATGGTGAAGAAACCTGACGTAAAAGACTCCCACATGTTGTCTTGTTCTCTACATTGTGAAGTTCCTTAGAGGTCTATTTGTCACTTTGTCATCCTAGATGATCTTCCACATTCCTATGGCAAAATAAAAAACAAAAAGACTCCCACACACACACACACAGCACATTCCAGGCTGTGAAAGAGCTAAGCTGGGAGCTTTGCAAGCCCCAGCTATTCAACTCAGCCAGGGCATGGTGGACTTTCCAAGCGAGAGCCACCACAGACATACAAAGCCCTGGGGGAAAGAGCTGACCAAGTCTGGACTTTCCTTGGGAAGTTTGGGGGCAGGCAGATGGGAAGTGGTGTAACAAATAACTGATAAGGATATTCTGAGCCAAGAGGCAGAGCAGTCACTTCCTCCTGGAAAACCAGAAAAGGCCCATTGGAGCTGAGCCTTGCCGGATGCACAGTTAGACTTCCACCACCGGGCCCTCCATCAGCAGAGGCCCAATATATCTGTTGGAGAAATGACTATGAGAAATGATATTGCTTCAGATGCCTATAAGCCCAAAGAAGAAACTCTGCTGATCCCATTCCACAACAGCGCTTTCCAAGGTTTAAGAATAAGTGTGACTCATGGTTAATCTAAAAACCATGAAAAAGCCAAGGGAAAAAGGGGAGTCAAAAGCAAATCACCTCTATCTCCCTCTCTGGATCTCATTCTCATATTCTCATTCTCATGCTCTCTCTCCCTCTCCCTCTCTCCCTCTCTCCCTCTCCCCCTCTTTCTCTCTCTCTCCCTCTCCCTCTCCCTCTCTCTCCCTCTCCCCCTCTTTCTCTCTCCCTCTCTCTCCCTCTCCCCCTCTTTCTCTCTCTCTCCCTCCCTCTCCCTCTCCCTGTCCCTCTCCCTGTCCCTCTCCCTGTCCCTCTCCCTGTCCCTCTCCCTGTCCCTCTCCCTCTCCCTCTCCCTCTCCTTCTCCCCCTTCTTTTCTCCTTCCCTCCCTCTTCACTTCCTATATCTGAACAAAGAGTCAGAACTTGCCTCCCAGGGCTGTGCTCTCATGGTGTCAGGGTGACTATTTTCCCAGATCTCAGGCCCTTGGTGGGCCCCAAGCTGACTCATTTGCTAGAGGCCAATCAGAACAATGCTCCCCAGAATGCACCCAGGAAGTGTGGCTCTGACTGTGAGGACCGCCTGCTCAGGCCACCACAGGCAGTGCCCCAGGCCTAGAGTTGGAACTGAGCGGCTCGGAATGGAGAATGCAGACTGGGATTCTGGGATATGGGCTTGGGGGTTCTGGGGATAAAGAGCTATGCAGGGTGGGGGTGGGGGTGCTTCCTGCTGCAGTGCACTCAGGAGTACACCCTGTGCCAAACCATTGCTGGTCACCCCTCTCCCTTCGTCCTCTGGCCCAGGTGGCTAAGGCCCCACCGCTCATGGCTACAGGCCACTGGCAGGAGTGGGTAAGATTGCCCAGGTTTCCCCTTCTCTCAGACCCTTTCAAAGGAGACACACGCTCACAGAGGTGACAAGGGGGCTTTGTCCTAGACAACAGCTTCCAGTCCAGATCCCAGCAGCCTTTCAAAACCCACACCAGGAGCTAGGCCAGGCATCCTCCAGTCCTCCTTTGGCCTGGGGTCTTTCCCAGAAATAGCGTGGAAGTTACTCCATGAGACCCAAGGTGAGGACAAGAGGAATTTCAGGGAAGGGGGCAGGAAGAGGGGGTCCCCAGGGATCTCACCTGGCCCTGGCCCTCTGGGCTGAGAGGAGAAGCCACAATAAAGTAGGGAGACGCCAGAAAGGGAGTAGGCAGTGGGGGAGTGGGCATAGGGAGAGGAAAGGAAGAGATGAAGGAAATTCCCGCAGCAGATCCAGAAGGCAGTGAGGCCTCACAGCCAGGACTGCCATTTCCCAGGGGACACCTGGCTGAGTTGGGCATATATAAATTAAGGGCTGTCTCTATACAATTTCAGCAATGGTAGGGCTTACTTTCTCATGCTGCTTGTTTTTAACGTTAGATGTAGTTTTATATCTAAGGGGAAAAAATGAATCAAATTTATATATATATATATATATATATATATATATATATATATATATATATATATATATATATATCTCCCTTGGTTTATTCTTTCCCCTTTGCACAAAATCCCACATCTGAACCGAGCCGTTTGCCCCTAAAATAGGGTTGGAAGACAGAGGAGGCGATCGGCTCACAAGTGACAGTGCCTGGCATGTGCAGGGCCTTAAACACTCTAAGGGCTCCGGACTCCACAGAGGTCAAAGGAAAAGGGGAAAAGCAGACATCATCATATATTGGAAGGAGCACTGAGTAGGGGTATGGGAGGGCTGGACCTTAATCCCAGCTCTGTCACTAGGTTCCATGTGCCCTTAGGCAAGTCCCTTCCCCTCCCTGAGCCTCAGTTTCCCTACTCCAAAAGGGAGGGCGGTGGCCATGACAACCCCTAGAGTCCCTTCATTGCTCCATGGAAAATCATGCCCCTCCTAGACAACCCCTCCTAGAACCCCAGCCACCAGTAGACTGTGGGGGTTCCAATGTCTCCTCATCTCCTCCGTTCTCCATGGGTCCAGCCCTGCCTTCCCACCTGGTCCAGGGATAGCACACGTCTACATGAGAAAGACCCAAGAGAGGACAGCGATGTCCTTCCCAGCGCAGCTTCAGTCAAGGCATACTCCTCCAGCACTGCCTTCCACAGCAGCTGTGGAAAGGAGACCAACAGTATTTTTGGAAATAATAAAGTCAAAAGGGACTAATAACCATCCTCCAAAGCTTAGCTTAAAGCCGTCCTCTTCCAGGAAACCTTCCTGGATCACCTCGGCTATCAGGGTCTCACTCCAGGTCTAATCACCTATGAAATCAACAGTGGGAAGCCCTTGCTGGTGATATTTATAGTATTAGTTATGACCAATGAACAGATCATTCCAGGTATTTATTACCTACTGCCTGCAGGGCATGGTGGCGGGACCCAGCAACACACAAGCCTTCTTAGATCTCAACAACTTCAGTCTGCACATGCCATGCAAATGCATTAGTCCCAGAAGTTCAGAGGAAGTTTGGTGGCTCAGCTCCCAGGCCACACTCTCCCAACAGAAGCAATATGGGAAGTGGTTAGGGCCCATGCCAGTTCCCAGTAGCCTAACGAACCACAGTGCCCCTGAAGCGAGATGCCATGGAAAAGGTCCTGGCACCCAGCAGGTGCTCAATAAATGTTTCTCCTCCTTCCCCAGTAAAGATGTAGTACTAATGTAACTCTGACATTTCAGGGCTCAAATTAGTTCCCACAAACCATTTCCCCTTTAGAGTGCGGCACGTTGGTCCAAGGATAATTCAGGGAAAGGGGAGTCCTTATTCTGAATTCCAAGGTGGCACTCACTGATCCAACATACATCTATTAAGCGCCTATTATGTACTAGATACTGGGAATAAAAAGATGAGACCTGAAAATAAAAAAAATAATAATAATAAAAAAATAAAAAAAGGATAAGACCTAGTTTCTGCCCTCAAGAAACTCAGTCTGGCCAGATACACCTGCACACCAACAGATGCAAGAGATGGGGGAACATGGGGGTAGAGGTAACTGAGTACACAGAGGGGCTGGAGAACAGGAGATGCTAAATCATGGACAAGGCCAGTGAGATCAAGGAGGCTTCCTGGAGGAGGTGATGGTTGAATTGAATCTATTTGATGCATATAATGAACAAGCAAAACTTTCTAAAGTGGACAAGAGTTTCAGATGCCCATGAAGGTGCTTCTGGGACAGCAGGCCAACAGAGCTGGAGCCAAGGATGGTGATGGGATAGGGAAGAAGGCCAGGGAAGCTCACAGAAGCCAGACCACCAAGGTCAGGTCTCTCAGGTTAAACCAAAAATTTCATGCATTCATGTAACATCCCTTTACTGAAAGATTATTTAAGGCTGTCGTTCTCAAAGTTTTTAGTCTCAGGGCTTCTTTACGCTCTTAAAAAAAATTTGAGGATGCTAGAACTTTTGTTTTTATGGATTATATTTATCCATTATTGACTATATGAGAAATCAAAACAGATATTTTAAATATTTAACTGATTTAGAAATAACAATAGATCTACATGTTAACATAAATAGCATTTTTTTTTAACTTAAAAAATTCCCCCCCAAAAAAAATAAATAAAAAATTGAGTGAGAAGAGTGGCATGGGCTTTGTATTTTTGCATATGCTAATGTCTGGCTGATGAGAGGACAGCTGGATTCCCACAGCTGCCGCTCAACCAGTCTATTGCCACATCACCATCATATGCCCCTAAAATGCTCCACTGTACGCTCCTGAGAGAACGAGGGTGGGAAAGGCAGGTGACATCTTAGTACTATTATGAAAATAGTTTTGACTTCATGGACCTCCCACCCACCCACCCATGTGGGGGGACCCCTGGAACACACTCTGAGAGCAGCTGTTTAGGAAAGAGGGTGGGGAACACAGCCACAGCATCAAACCAAACACAAGAGTCCCAGCTTTGGTGGAGTTCACATTCTAGTTGGGGAGAGACAAACAATAAAAAGAGACAAACAATAAAAACATACAGTATGTCATGGTTGTAAGTGTTATGGAGGCAAAAAATAAAAAATAAAAAAATAAAGAAAACAGGAAAGGAAGCCAGGGAAGCTGGGGGATGGAGCAGTCATTTTAATCACAAAGACTTGAAGTAGGGGAAGGCTTTCTACCATCCGTATGGCTATATGGACAAATGTCCAAGCAGCCATCAAGACCTTGCAACATGCCTATGAGTTCAAGGAATGCTGCAGCAGGATGGAAGGGTGAGGGAAGTAAGAGGGCAGGGGCAGGGCAGGGCAGATGTGGTGGAGCCTTTTACGCCTTTACAAGAATTCTGACTTTTGCTCTGCTTGGGCAGGAGGCACTACAAGTTTACAGAGCTGTGATCTGATCTCACTTAGATTTTTAAATGAGTTCCTTGGACTGCTGTGCTGAGAAAGAACAGATGAGGGGATGGGAGACCGGAGGGAGAGCAGTCAGGAATCTACTGGAATGACCAGATGCGAGGCGACAATGGCCTGGACCAGGGCGGGCGTGTGAAGGTGGTGAGATGTTGGCACACTCAATATAGTTTGAAGTTGGAATAGGGACATCACTGAAATAATGTAAGCGGAGGCACCACACATTCAGATTTGCTTTCAAGCGTTCTTTCACCAGAGTATTCACACAGCCCCAAGGTTACGCCACTGCTTCCACATGTGTTACCATGGGGAAATGCACATTTACAATGGAGAAGGCTGGGGGTCCAGCTTGACATGGCCGGCCGTGGGGTGGCTGGACATTATGTGCCTC
The DNA here is from genome assembly GCA_033961575.1 of Aselliscus stoliczkanus. Classification (NCBI taxonomy): domain Eukaryota; kingdom Metazoa; phylum Chordata; class Mammalia; order Chiroptera; family Hipposideridae; genus Aselliscus; species Aselliscus stoliczkanus. The sequence continues at coordinate 137,207,416 of CM066729.1, forward strand.
CTAACGTGGTATCTGTAACTCCTGCAGCATCCCCTGTGCAGCACTCATGCAGAAAATGTGTGACCTGAACGTAATGGCAAGGAGACCTGGAAGCAAATCCAGAACGCTGATGTTTTGCTGATTAACTGGCTTGGAGGCTTCAAGGGAATCAAAAGCAGCACGGATAGTCTACGAGTATACTAGGGGGAATTAAGGAGATGTGGCCAAAACTATGTGTGAACCTTGGGTTGGGTAAAACACTCTACAAAGAAAATTTGGAAATCAGCGGGGGAGATTTCGATATGGACTGCATAGATGATGCTTTATTTATTTAATGGTGATGATTTTTCAGGACAATGGCAGTCTGTAGGAGAATGACCTTTTTGGAAAGCTGAATACTGGGGTGTTTAAGGATAAGGTCACAATGGCTGCAGCTTTCTTTCAGCTGGGTTGGCAAAAAAGAAATGTATTTATTGAGACAGAGAGAGAGAGATTAAGACAAGATGTTAACAACTGGTAACTCAAAGGCATGCAGGTGTTCTTTGAAGTCTTTTTCCAACTTTTCTATGAGTTTGAAACAAACAACAAAAAAAGTTATTTCCACTACCATTTTAGTGCTCTCCATCTTGCATGAAAGAAGGGGTCTCTCCCAGCCCCATCCCAAACATGGGAACCAAGGGACAAAGAAGCTCCGCCCCACCTATGTCTGGGCACAGTGACTCCCCAAAAGCCTCCTGCACACTGGTTGCTTGCAAACACAGCGCCTATGATCCGGCAACACCAGGGCATGTTGGGTGTGCCCAGGCAGACTGTGGGCAGCTGGCCCTGGGTCTCCTAGCTCTTTAGAGCACCTCCCCACAGTGCCTGGCATAGGGCCCAGCATGTGCAGCTGGTGATTAAGGGTGGGCACTCAGGGAGTTCCGGGTCTGGCACCCGGCCACCGAGCAGCTCTCCTTCCAGTGGGAAGAGGGCTCGAGCAGGGAACCCCACAGGTCCACACCACTTTGCAGGCCTAACAAGCCTTTCCTACCCATTTTCTGAACTTCCCTAGCAAGAAGAGGGCAAAGGGCTCCAGCAGATCTTGGTGGATCAGGTAAGAAACACATGACAGTCTTCCCCAGGACCCCAGAACACTCAGGGCCTCAGAGGGAACCCCTCACGTTTTTGTTAAAATGAGATCCAATGTAACACATGGGCTGTGATGCTGGATCCTGATTTTTCTTTTTCTCATGCACTATAAGAAAACTGGGGACAATTGGAGAAGTTTTAATATGGACTTGGTATTTTCTTAGGCATGATAACGGTGTTGTCATATCCAAGACTGTTCTTTTTTTTTTTTTAGGAGATGCATCCTGGGATATTTGAGGGGAATTGTCATGTCTGCAACTTACATGGACATGGCCAAATGTTAACATTATTGATTCTGGTTGCTGGGCATAGAAGTGTTCGCTCAATCATTCTTTCACCTTTTCTATGTTTACAATTTTTTTTTCCCAATAGAAAAGGTTGAGAAAGCAAGCAAGATCTAAGTTCCATTTCTTCCAAGAAGAAGTCTGTTCAGGTCTGAGTCTCCCTTTAGCCTGGGAGACTCAGTGGCCACAGCAGGGCCGGCTCACCAGAGGCCTGAGGCCGGCTGCTTCCTCTGGCCTGGAATTAATGCCCTCACCAGATGTTTCACTGCTAACTGAGGCTAAATATAGGCTGTGACAGAAACCTACCTATTACACTTCTAAGCGAGCCTACTAAAAAACAGGGCCTGAGGGCTTTGGGACAGGTTCCTCCCTGCGCTTGAGGAAGAGGCTTGGAGGAAGGGAGGGAAAGAGTCACTTGTCACCTTCAAACCCCTTCTCTGCTTTAACACAATTAGGACGAGATGATGCTCACAACAAACCAACATCACCAGCTGGGAGAGGAGGTGTTGTGACCCTCCTCTCCCTGAAGCTGCACTGCTGTGACTGACCGATAACACAGGCTAGGTGAAACACCCTGCCACTTAGGAGCTGTGTGACCTTGGACAGATCGCTTCCCTCTCTGAGCACTGGCTGCCTCTGCTGTTAAACAGGAATGATAATGCCATCCCTGTGGTCAATCAGGGGACCCAAGAGATGGGAAAACTCCTCTGTAAACTGAAAGGGGTTATGACACGAGAATTCCCATTCTTTCTTTAATATCAGTAGATACAAAGACTGTGTTAAAATGCTTACACTTGACCAGGAGATTCCACTCTTTCTTTAAACAGACTGACTTTTCTTACTAAAACAATATGGTTCTGACCTAACCTAATCAACGTCTATGAAATCATAGATTTGAGGTGCAAATTATTTTCTTAATTATACATTACACCTAAAATCATCTGTGGGCCACCAGGACAAAACAGGTGGACGCTGTTCTGGCCCAACCCCCTTATTTTGCAGATGGGAATCTGAGGCTGAGAGACAGGCTGTCACTCCCACAAGGTCACAGAGCACATCAGCCATGGGTCAGCAGCTGTGAGCCAGGTCTCCAGACTCCCAGGCCAGTGCTCTCTCCACTGCAACTGCCCTCCCACATCAGGAACAAGAGTTCTCACACCCTGGCATGTTAGCTCCTAAAAGAAAAAGAAAAACCCTGTTTCTGAAGGACAGTCGTGCTGCCTCCATTTCTACCCTCCTGTAGCTCCAGAGAGCCTGATGAGGACCTGGCCCAGGGCACTTGTGCCACTTCAGGCCTGGTCCTTCCTTTCCCACAGACGGTGGCAGTCAGTCCACCTCACTGGGGGAGTCCTGGGACTCTGCCCTGGAAGCTGGTCCCCACTCCAGGACCTTTGCTCCTCTAGCAGAACCTCGGGGAGAATCAGAGAACCCCCCCACCACCACCACCATGTGCCTAGGAAATATTAGATGAGTGACTGAGTGAACAGATAGCCCAGCCCCAAGTGGCGACCTCTCTTTTTTACCAACGATAATCAGCTGGGTAGGAAAGGTATAGAGAAGTCTGGCGGAAGAGAAAGAGTGAGGCTTGGCATCTACCTGCAAGTTCCCTAACCTCTCTGCGCCTGTCTTTACTTCAGCATAAAATGGGGCCATAGCAGTGCTGCCTTTCAGGGTTGCTGGAGGATTGATGAGAGAATGTCTAGAAAACAACTCAGCCCAGCAGCCAGTGCATAGGGAGCACTCATTAACTGCTAGCTTTAAAATGACAAAGGAGGAGGAAATGGAAAGTACCATCCGACTAGACAGAGCGCAGCACAGGGGGGACTTTCTCACTGCAAAGGGTCAAGTTTAATTCTCAGTGAGGCCACTGCAAGGCCCCACCCCCACCGCAGTGGAGAGGGAAGGCAGAAACAAATAGGCCCAGCTCTAGTCTCAGGGACTGTGGTCCCTGAACTACTCCTGTCCTCATCTCATTTCTGCTCTGATCATGAGTCTTGCTCTGCTTGTGGATGGGAAGAGTCAAGTGGCTGCTGCCCCATGGGAGCCTACAGCCCAACTGTCCACTGCTGACTAAGTGTCTCTGCAAGAGCCCCCTGGGAGCCCCTGGCCAGCCCCACCCCGATCACAGAATGTCTGCAGCTGTCCTGACCATGCATTGCCAGGACTCAGTGAGTGCTAGCTTCTCAAGGGATAGGGACGGGGCTGGCATGTTTGTACCCTCGGCCCAGCACAGGGCCTGGCCAATGGCAGTCCTGGGTCAGAGGCTAAATCGAACCACACCAGAGGCACAGAGTTCCTGCTGCCTGAGTTCTTTCAGGCCAGTCTGGGGTAAGTCACATGTCAGGCCTCTATCCCCAGACTCAGCAACAGGCCCGTTTACAGGGGGGACACTCACATTCCATCTGGAGAGAATGATGCTGGGGTGAAATCACTGAGTAGTGCTTGTTGTCCCCCCTAAATGAGGGAGTTTGTCCCACTGGCCACAGGGTTTTAGAACCAGTGGCACTTGCTGTGTGGTCTGGTCTCAGCTTCCTCCCCTCTGAAATGACAGGGGCTGGACCAGAGGACCCCCAGGGCCCTTCTTTCCAAGTTTGGTCCAACTGGAATTCTGAGCCACATATTAACTACTGCAAACGATAGGCAACACTCCAGTTCTGAAAGGTTGTAAAGGAATCTCGTGTTTTACAGCCCCACCTGGCAAGCAGTTTCGATTTAACTTCTTTCAGAACCAGGAAGTCCTTCCTGAGAACTAACCTGCATTCCCTGCCCCTGTTTTAATTCTTTCCCATCAAGCTTTCCTTGCAAAGGAGAAGCCCAGTAGAAACAGCACCAACCTGTGCGGACCCACAAGAAGCTAGGAGTGGGTGGGGCCATGGGTGGGTGGGGCCACTGGAGGAGTGGGCCGTGGGAGGGGTGGGACTAGGGGCCTCACCCCTGCCAGCCTTTCTCCTCCCCCAGCCCCACCTCCATCTCTTCCTCAGCCTTCTGCACAAACCACAGTAGGGAAAGGTATTTTCAGGGCCCTGCTCAATTGGGCCTCTCCCTAGTGAAGCAACCTGATAAAACAAAGGGCTTGCATTAGGTTTCTGGGGCTGCCATAAAAAATTACCAGAAATGGGATGACTTAAAACAACAGAAATGAGGCACAGCCGAGTGGCTCAGTTGGTTAAGAGTTCGCTCAAGAGTGAGAGCTGAGCTCTGAGCAACAGCAGTTCGATGCCCAGCCTGAGCTGAGCTGCCGCTGAACCACCAACAGGTGGCAGGATGGCTCAGCTAAAAACAAACAAACAAAAACAAAACAGAAATGTATTCTATCATAATTCTGGAGGCCAGAAGTCAGAAATCAAGATGTCACAGGGCCATGTTCCCTCCGGAAATTCTAGGGAAAGATCCTCCCCTACTCTTCCAGCTTCTGTTGGCTCTAAGGCATTCCTCACTTTGCTTGCTAATGTGTTTCCACATTAGCCCTCCCCTCTGTATTTTTCTCCTGTCTTGTCTCAAAGATCCCCCAGCCTTTCTCTTATAAGGACAGATTTAAGGCACACGCAGGTGATCCAATATAGTTTCATCTCAAGGTTCTGAACCTAATTATATCTGCAAAGACGCTTTTTCCAAATAAGGTTACATTCACATGTTCTGGGACATGAACATATTAATTTTGGAGGTGTGCTGCGGGGGAGAATGCCATTCAACCCACTACAGAGTTCTCACTGGTCAGAGTCAGAAGTGAAGTCCCCATCCTTCCATTAACTGGCCACTAGCTCATCACCATGACCCCAAGAGAGCTCATCACACCCATCTGAAACTCTGTCTCCCTACCACCTATTGCACGTCTCCTACGGGGGCCAGGACTGCAGGCCGCTGAGACTCCAGAGTTCACAACCATGAGTTCCCAATGTGATGTCCATGCCATCAGCAGTTCTCAAACTAGAGACGTAATTAAAGGGGGTGAGGGGAATTATCACAGCTCACTCCCCAAGTATGTGAATCCCTGACTCCAGAAACTCAAATCTATAGAGACTTCTGCAAATTACAAAGTTAACTACAGAGAAGTGTTGCCTTTAGGGCAGGTGAAAGTACATTGTAAAGATAACCAAAAGGAAAACAAAATTCTAGAACCATGGACCCCCACCCTCTGAGATACATTCTGTTCTCCTGAAGAAGCCCAACCTCCCACACAGCCTCCCATATCCCCAGGCTGGGGGGTCTCCACACATCTCTACCAACCGTTCCTGGTTCCTCGTTCCTGGTTCCTCACGCAGACTGGGCCCCACCAACTTCCTCCCCACCCCCACACCTCTCTTCCTCCCCTGGCTAGCATGCTTTTTCCCTTTCTGGGCCCACTCCCTTGGCAGTGTGTCTCTCTGAAACATATACACTAACTTCCCCAGCCCACAGAGGCTGTCCAGATTGTCAGCAAGGTTGGGGAAAGATTCAGCACATCACTCAGGATTCAAATGCAAAGGAAGTCATCTTGGAAACAGGGCCAGTCCTGTCAGAATTCCCTCACAGACACTGTCATGAGCTGCAGTTTCCACTCCAGCTGCACATTAGAATCACCAAGGGAAGTTTACAAATTATAGGTGCCTGGGCCCCACCCCAGACCCACAGAATTAGCTCTGAGCATGGGGCCTGGGCATGTGTACTTATCAAATCCTCCCGGTTGGTGAGGCCTCGAGCCACAGTCAAGGCCCACAAAAAAGTGACCCAGTCTCAGAATTCGGCGCCATCTTTGGAAGCCAGCACGCCACTCTACTCCAGCCCGGAGACTTCGCCCCAACCTGTGACAGGGTGGGCAGGGGGCTGGCCTCCACCCACTGCCAAGTGCACTGCTCCCATCTCTGGGCCCACAGCACCCGACACACCATGGGCACACAGAAACTGACTGCCTGAACCCAAGAACCTCCACAGTCCCCCCACACTGCACCCAGCACAGCCCATCCCCTACCAGAGGACAGGAAACAGGTTGGGGAGGCTGTGTGACTGGTCCAAGGCCACATGCTGCATCCTGGGCGGAGCTCTCCTGCAGGAAGGGGGAGGGCGCTGAGCCCTGACCAGGCCAACGCTATTTTCCTTCTACCTTCTGGACAAATATTTACTTCCATGTAGGCCACGATGCAAACACCTCCATTGGTGGGAAAGTCTCCTTTGGAAAAATTAAATAAAACCCAGCAGGTACCGTTTCCACAGTGAAACAGCTCTTGTCTCGGGGACGAACACAAATGGTTGGTTGTGCCAGTCACATGCCACCTCAAAGCCTCAGTCTCCTCAGCTATAAAATGTGCCCCTGTCTACCCAGCTCACAGGGTTGTTCTGAGGATCCAAAGAGGTGAAGCAAAATATGGTGGGAAAAGCACAAGATGGGGGCTCCTCCCGTGCCTCCCAGCCCTTGACCAAACCCAGTGAGCTCTGGGCTCCTGCCCAGCGATACCAGTCCTCCTGGCATCTGTGCTAATGGTTATCGAGCACAAGGCTCTTATGCTAACAACCCTGGAGGCATCACCCCATCCAAGCCTGGCCCCTGTGGGAGGTACAACGGTTACCCCTTCCACAGACAAGGAAACTAAGGTACAGGAAGCTGTCTGTGACTTGTCCATAGGCACGCAGCCAATCAAACCTGCTCCTCACCCTACTATTCTATCTGTCTGAGATGCGCTCTACAGGCCTTTTTATGACTGGCTCCTTCTCGCTCTTTGAGCTTCAGCCGAAATGTCAGCTCCTCCTAAAAGCCTTCCAGGACCACCCATCAAAAGTAGAAACTCCCGGGCCGGCTGAGTGGCGCAGTGGTTAAGCGCTGGCCTTGGAAGCCAGCGGCCCCGGTTCGGTCCCACATATGAGGGCCAGTGACACTGCCCTCAAAAAAAAATAAAAAATAAAAAATAAAAAATAAAAAAAAAAATAAATTAAACAAGTGTAAAAATCAAGGCATGAAAAATGCTTTAAAAAAAAAAAAAAAAAAAAGTAGAAACTCCCATCTCTTCCCACTTGTTCCCTAATTTTCTCTTTAGTACCTGTCACAAGCTACATTTATTTATTAGTTTGTTTTGTCTTCCAAGGCCTGGACTAAGCCTTTCTTGTTCATAGTTGTTTCCCAGTAACTATCACAATGGCTGGCATGCGCAGTAGGCCTGAAATAACTATTTGTTGACTGAATAAGCAAACGAACGGTCCCCACCTTGTAAAGAATGGCAGGTCAAGGCTAGATTCTCTTGCCTTCTACTAAAATGTTGATTTAGACCCACTCAGATCCAAAGGTTTTTTTTCTGGGAAAGGCTTCTCTTTTCAATCCCCTGTGTCCTTACCCAGAAGACATCTTTCCTTGTGTGTAGAGCCAGCTGGTACAGAAATTTCATTATCAGTCCCTTATCTGGTTTACTGAGCCCCACCCCAGGTTGGCATTGTGAGTCACCCAGACAGAAGTGGCACCGGGCAGGGGGAGGAAGGAGGCAGGTCATTACTCCTGCTTCTCAGGAACAAACAAAGGCAGTGAGGTCCCAATCCGGTCCTACAACTTAAAACAATCCCTGCCTTCCAGGAAGAGAGGGATCGTGCACAGAAGCCTACGCTCAGCACAAAGACACGTTCTCGGGGCCTCAGTTTGCTCATCTGGAAAAGGGGTGCATTGGAAGATTCTCCAGTCCCCTTCCACGGCTGCCTTCCTCATTCTCTGGGTTTTAAAGACCCCATGGCTGGGATGGGGAAGGGAGGACTTCTTTGCTTGAGGCCAGAGCCCAGGCCCATTGCTTCCAGATCTTCTCTGATAGCCCATTAGTCACCGTGACAGTGATGACAACTCCAGTATGAAGGCCGCCTCACTTTCTACCTGAGCTTCATTATTTTCTCTTTGAAATGCTTGCCTACAACAAGGGAAAATGGAGCTGCCTGATGAACCAAGCATAATTTTTAGGAAATTAAGAAAATAAAATATGTACACATACGTACACGGATGTTTGCCAACCTGTAACAGTGGTTCTCTCCTGGTGGTGGAATCAAAGGTGACTGTTATTGTCTTCGCTGTAGTTAACTGAATTGCTTGAAATTTTTTAAAACTATGTGCACATATTATTTTCACAAAAACAATAAAGCTCTTTTCAAAAGTTAGAAATTCCTGCTGGAAACTAAATCTATTTTCTTTTCCATCTGGCTTCATCTAGTGCTTAACTGGGAGGCCAAGTACCTGGCTTCTTCCAGAAATGCTGTCCTCCCCCTACACCCTGAGCCATGACACCAGAGAGGGACACTTCTTTCAGGAGAAGGGGGATGACTGGTAAAGGTCATAGTGACCCAGTGAAGAAACTGGAGCCAGGCAACCTGGGTCCTGGTCTTGGTCTGTCACAACTTGCTATGGGGTCTCAAGAGATTCATTTCCTCTCTCCAGGCCTCTGTTTTCTCCTCAGTAAAATGAAAAAGGTCACACTAGAGATGTCTTCAAGGGCCCTTCACATTCGCAGTCTCTGACTCTAGAGCACCTAGAATACAGAAGAAGGTAGGAGAAGAATGGCTAACCCTTAATTAGCTGATGTAGAGTTTATTATTGCTCTAAGCATTTCCTATATATTACCCCATTTAGTGGTCTCAGCAACTCCCAGGAAGGTTCTAATATCACTCATTTTATGAATATGGGCAAGTGAGGCACATAGAAGTTAGGGGTTAAGTCATTCAAACTGTGCGTGAGTTGGAATTTGAACCCAGGCAGTCTGGTCCAGAGTCCACACTCGACCATTACACTATAGGGAAATATAAAGAGTCACAGGTCAAGCTATGATAATTGGATCCATCCTTGGAGAAGGCAAAGAACAGTTAATGTTGCCTTTGGTACTTACTACCCCCACTACTTACCCACATTCACTTCCTTCCCACTCACCCCCCTAAGTTCTTTTCTTTCTAATAATACTACTAATAGTCACCATACATACGTACTACTACTACTAATAATAATGATTAGTGGAGGCGGGCTGAGTGGCTCAGTTGGTTAAGAGTTGGCTTAGAGCACGAGCTCTGAATAGCAGGGCCGCCAGTTCGATTCCCACATGGGCCAGTGACACTGCGCCCAAGCTGAGCTGTCGCTGAGCTGCCAACAGGTGGCAGGATGACTCAGCTGGTGTAAAAACAAGATTGACTGTTCAATGATGAGCTATGCCCACCTGCAACTAAGACTGAACTCAGCATCTTGAGCTGAGCTGCTGCCCGGATAGCTCAGTGGATAGAGCATGCACTCTTAACAAGAAAGCTGCTGGTTCGACTCCCACATGGGATGGTGGCTACGCCCACCTGCATCTAAGATTGAACACAGCACCTTGACCTTAGAGGATACGAGCTGCTGTCAGGAAGCCAGATGGTGACTGGCACCCTGCACAACGAAGATTGAAGAACAACAACTTGGCTGGTCCCCTTACCCAATTCCCCAACACTCTTCCCCTCCCCCAATTCCCCAATAAAATCTTTAAAAAATAATAATAATGATGATTAGTCAACACCTCACTTGTCATGGCAGCAGGCTTGGTGCTTTCTAGAGAGCCAGTGTCTCCATGATCAGCCCAGTCCACTTGGCACATTCAAGGCCTCAGCAAAATCTAACCACTGCTGGCAAAATCTAACCACACACCCAGCTCCACCTCTAATCCAAACACCACCATCTCAGATCCTTGCTTACAAAATCTAGTTTGGGATTCTACCATCCCAAGAAAACAAACCTCCCCAGAGCACCTACTGTGTGCCGGGCTTCATGACCAGCATTTGGAAGAAAATATGAATGAGTAACACTCCTGACCTCCAGCAGCCCACAATCCAGCAAGGAAACACAGTTGTGTAAATGGATCTCTAGAATACCCTGTGGTCAGTGCTAAAATTAGAAGTGTGTCCTCAATGGGCTGAGGGCACATGTGTCAGAAGGATTCACCCTGTATGGTGGGAAGAGGAGGCTCCAAGGGCCCCTGGGTGAGCTCACTGCTCATGGAGACATCCTCAGCAACCTACTAAAAGGAGCAAGGAACTGAGGACTAGGACACCTGAGGGTTCATGCCAACTCTGCTGAGTGGCCCTGAAACACATCCTCTCTGGGCCCTGAGTTTCCCCTCTGAAGGGAACAGGAGATCACTGTAAGTGGTTCAGGGTCACACTCATATTGACTCACAGACTGAGAAAAGTTTTCATTGCTCAATTCCCTCCAATCCTCCCGATTACATCAAGGAGCAAACCAGTTTTGGTGCCAGTTTGTCTTTAAGCCTCTCAAATGCTTGCCAATCTGCTTTTTGAACAAAGAGGGCAGGACTTGGGTTCACATCCTACAGCACCCACAATATCTAGCTATGATTTAATAATGTTTTGTTTTCCCTGCATTGTATGTATTGTAACCGTTACCTGCTATTTTTAATGAGGGCATATTGGTTCCCCACTGGCAGTCGTAATATAAGCTCTCCTTCTAAAAACAAATTTAAGTTTAAAAAGCGAATCAGTTTAAACCAATACAGCAAGAAATGGTACAATTGGTAAAACCTCTACGTAGGGCAATTTAAAAACATCTATCAACATTGTAAGTGCACATACAAAAGCAGGCAAAGCTATCCTACCTAGACTATCTGACATTTCAATAGTTATTACCACTGGAGGGAAGCGGTAGGAACTGGAGCCGGGTACAGGGGGGCTCTGACTTCTGTGGTCCATTCTGTTGGCTCATCTGGGGCTCATTATACACGTGTATTCACTTCATAAAAATTCATCAAGCTGTATACACTTATAATCGGTGCATTTCTGTACGTATATTATACATTTACATACCCTTTAACCCAGCAATTCCACATCTAGAAATTACCCTGTAGACATACACACAGATGTGCAAAGCAACACGTTCAAAGATACTCACTGCAGCACTGTTTACAGTAACTAGAAATTGGAAACAACCTATGTTCCCCAGCTGGAGACTGATTCAATAAATGTCAGCATAGCCTAGGGTGAATTCTATGCAGCTATTAAATAGAATAAGGCAGCCCCTAGCTGAGCTCCAAAATTTACGTGGATTTAACTTTAAGTGAAAATGTAAGGGCAGAACTGTGTATAGTGTGCTACCTTATGTGGGGGAAAAACAAAAACATATGCTACATACACGTGCGTGTGTCTAGGATATCCTGTGGCTAGGATATGGGCTCAGAGAAGAATCATAAGAAACTGATAATAGATGTGGATAGGGCAGGCCAGGGCAGGGGTAGGAGGGAAGCTCTTTGCTGATGACTACACTTTTGTACTTTTAAATTTTGTACAATGTCATTATTTGATCATAAGTTTTAAAGCAAAAAGTTTTACAAAAGATGCATGGCTATGGTAAAACAAATGGCCCCTTCTGGACCTAAAGACTGAGATAAAAGTGTTAGCACCTTGGGCTTGTAAAGCGAGTCTCCCCTTGCACCACTCCTCCTCCTGAGGGATAGTACCAGCAATCACGGGCTTTCCTGCAATGATTTCCGATTAACAGCAAACCCAGTCTTGGAGAAATTACTTACACTGGGCCTCCACCCTGCAGTCAGACTCTGGCACGTGGAACTACCCTGGCAGAGTTGGCAGGTGGCTGAGTTCTTGGCATGGGTGGGGATATGTTTAAGCAGAAAAACTTCCAGTGATAAGAAGTCAAGGATTTGGTAAGGCAATCTCAGTTGGCTGGAGAGAAAGGGTTCCAAGTTCTGCGTCCCATCCTGCCCCCAAGAGAAGAAGCAAAACAAGAGCCATAAGGTGTTTTTCTCGCTGGGACACAGGGGACAATGACAGAACACAGCCTTGAATAGTTAAGTTTAGTTTTCATGGTATAACTTTCTTTTATATAGCACTTGGCTTGCCCATATATCACTATCTCCCACATCACCAATCCTAAAAAGAGTCCAATGAGATATGTGACACAATATCGGTTATCCATTTTCAAGATGGGAAAATAGAGGTGCAAGGAGGTAAAGAGACTGGTCAGTGATTACATATGGAGAGAAGGGGTGAAGCCAGAAACATAGCCCTCACCTTCTGACTCCCGGTCTTCCCTTATTTTCCCACCTCTCCACCCATCAGCCTTGGCCTTCCCTCTTTCAACTCTGATCTACAGAGAGAAGAGCCCCTGAAGCCTGACAAGCAAGGAGCAGGCGAAGAATCCCAGAATCAGAACTGAGGAGCCTAGGAGACCATCTAATCCAGCAGTTTTCAACCCTGACTACACAATAGAATTACCTGCAGAGCTTAAATGAGTTTAAATAAATACCTATGCCCAGGCATCCGTAGTGTTTTTAAAACTTTCTAATTCATTCTGATGCAACATTGGGAGAGAACCCATCATTGAATGAAAGCTCAAATCACCCCCACTGCAATCCCACATACAACATTCTACCTCCTGGGAGTTTCCACCAACGGGTCCATGCTCCATCCTCTGGCCCCTAAACTTACTACTCATCTCTCTTCTATGTTACCTAGAGTCAGAGAACTGGATTGGGAACTGAGCTCATCTAGTTTAACAGCTCTGAAGCCCCAAACAGGGAAGTGGATTGCATAAGATCGCCCAACAAGTAACAGAACAAAACTGGAATCTGGGGGCTGGCAGAGTGGCTCAATTAGTTAAGAGAGCGAGCTCTGAGCAGCAGGGTCGCGGGGGTTCAGCTCCCACATGGGATATTGGGCTATGCCCACCCGCAACTAAAATTAAACAGGGTACCTTAAGCTGAGTGGCCACGAGCTGCCGATGGGCAGCCGAATGGATGGTGACTGGACTTGGAGCTGAGCTAGCTGGGCCCTCCACAGATTAAAGGACAACTTGGCTGTTCCCCTTTCCCAATTTCCCAATAAAATCTTAAAAAAAAAAACAACTGGAATCTGGATCTCTTGACCACTAGTCAAGGTCACATCTACACAGGGGTCACATGGAAAGTCAGGTTGATGGCAGATCTAGCAGTTCTTGCCAGCAGAATGGACCCAAGGAGGAGAGCTGGAGTGTGTATGTTTTGGGGGATGGGTATCAGTTACTCCCTCTCCTGTCCCTGGGCAAGTCTGCCCTGTGGCATACTAGGGGCAGGGGACCATTCCACAGTGTGAGGACTGGAGTTAGACTGTAGAATGATGTCTTCGTTTTCTAGGTGGGGGCTAGCCTAGTCTGAAATCTCCATAAAGAAACCCAGTCTTTCATGGGGATGTAAAGTACAGCATAGAGAATATTGTCAATAATGTTGCAACAGGGCCAGCCGAGTGGCACATTGGTTAAGAGCTGGTTTTGGGATGCCAGCAGCCCCGGTTCGGATCCCACATATGAGGGCCAGTGACACTACCCTCTACAGCTAACAACAGCTCCAACTGGAGCTGGGCTGTGCGAGCCTGGGTGATGGTATAGGCTGCAGCCCCTGCTGCAGTGGGCTGCCATAGGCTACAGTGAGTGGCCGGCAGCCAGCATGAGTGGCTGGCAGCCAGCGTGAGAGGCTGGCAGCCAGCGTGAGCTGCCAATAGCCGTGGTGAGCGACCATCCAGAGGCTGGCAACAGATCTGCCTCATCCAGGAAGAGCGCAATGACAATACCAACATGGGCCAGTGAAGCAACGTCCTCAGCAACTAGACTGAAGAACAAAAAGACAGCAACTTGTCTGTTCCCCTTCCTCGATTCCCCAACGCTGTTCCCCTCCCCCAATTCCCCAATAAAATCTTTAAAAAAATAAAGAATAATGTTGCAACAACTATGTATAGTGCCAGGTGGGTACTAGACTAATCGGGGGGGGGGGGTCACTGCATAAATTATACAAATGTCTAACTGCTATATTGTACATCTGAAACTAATATAAAATAATATTGAATGTCAGCTGTAACTGAGAAAAATAAATAATTTTTTAAAAAAGGAAATCTAATCTCTTGAGATAGTGTATTAAAGAGGGCCCAACTTCCCAGCTCATAGTAATAAAAGCAGGTCACATTCAGCTCTTCTTCACTGGTCCCTGTGCTAAGCACTGTACTTGGCCTATTTCATTTAATCTCCACAACCATCCTAAAAGTTGACTATAATTACTGTCCCCATTTGCATATGAGAAAACTATGCCCTAGAGAACTGAAGTAACTTCCCCAAGATCACTCAGCTAGAAAGTGGTGGCGGCCGGATTCAAAGGCTTGTTCCTGTCTAACTACTACCATCTTGTCCACGACAAGACAGCAGAGGTGGTAAAACCCAGTGGGTGCGGAAATAGTTACTGAGCACCTAGGAGCAACTGGAGACCTCTCCAGATGTGGTCTGGTGGAATCCTCCCACCCACTCCCCGGACATCCTCCTGGTACATCCTCCTTCCAACCAAGAGAAAGCCAAGAGCAGTGAGGTAACATCTTGCTCTGGGGCGTCGGCAAGTAAATAGTGGGGACAGGAATGGGAGTCCAGGGCCACAAAGCCCGACCACGTCTGCTCCACAGGTTGATAGGGAGGCAAACTCAGTAATACCTGACCGGCGGGGTGGGCGCAGCGGATGTGAGAACCACGGTCTACCGCACCAGCCGATGCGCAGCGGCCGGGGAGGACCGGACCCCTGGTGCACGCAGGTGAGCCAGCTTGGTGCTCCTCCTGCCAGCTTGGTGCTCCTCCGTGGGAGCTCACCGGCTCTAACAATCCCGACCCGGTGGCTGAAATTCAAACTGAGCTCGGCCGCCTGAATTTCCCGGTTCCCAGGGAGGGTGGGAGGAGGAGCCAGGCGTGCCTCCCATCCCGAGCGCCCTCCCAGGAGCAGCCAAGTCTGGACCTAACCCCATAATCGGCATGGGGATGGTCGAGGGAGTGTGCGCCCCCCATCCCTGGGCCCTCCTGGTCACTCACCCAGAACACTGTGGAGTAAATGACGAGGGAGAACTTGAGCCAGAGGTAGGAGAGGCGCGCGCAGTAGCGCACCTGCTCCGAGTCCCCGCGCCGCATCCTGGGCACTCCCGGTGCAGGGCTCCCGGGATCCCGGGCTAGGTCCCTGACTGCGAGCAGCCCCCACCTGCGGCAGCCTGCCAGGCTGCCTGCCCCGCCCGCTCGGGGACTGACACTGGCGAGCCGCAATCACAGCCGAGGCCCAGACCAGCCAGCCCCAGCGGCCAATGGGCGCGAGGCAACAGCCCAGCCTCTGGGAGGGGGCGGGATGAGGGTGGGGCTATGGCCCAGGACCCAGGGGAGGAGAGGGGGCAAGGATTTCGTCTAGGACGTGCAATTCTGGAAATGCCTGTACTAATGGGACCTGATAGAGTGTGTACAGAGGAGCTGTAGGGAGAGAGCGAGCGTGCCTAACCCGGGGTACATGGAAAAATATACACTTTCCACTGTTGTCAAGAGGTAAGACTATGGGAAAAGGACAGAACCTAACAACCAAAGTGTGCAAGATGTAAATAAAATAAGGAAGTGGCGTTGCTCAGCCTGAGAGGGGCGGAGGGCCACATCTAAGAGTGTGCAGCAGACCAGGGTGGGGGCTAAAGGGCCCCCATGAAGCTGGAGCCCTAAGTTTCCTTTTGTAACAAGATCCCCTTTCCCCACTCAGTCTCTAGGAATCCCCTTCTCAGGGGCCAGGTGAGATCCCAACCCTGCCCCCAAGGAAGCCCATCCTCAGGCCTGGTTGGCAGTCCCCTTCCTTGCACACACTCAGCCCAGGTCTGACCTGGCCTCTTCCCACCAGGCTTTCCTCTGCTTGGTGCCAGACATATCCTCTCCCATAGCTACATGGCCCCATCTTGACTCACCACTGTTTCCTTGCCTCCCAGGCCCAGCTCAGCTGGGGCTTGGGAGCCAGACAATCTGTTTGTGGCTTTCAGTAATTAAATGTGTGGCCCAGAGGTCATGAGCTCAAGGCAGTGCTGGGGAGGGTCCCTAGTGGTGACTGCAGGGATGGCACCCTTGTCCATGTCCCCTGTCCGGGGCCCCCCAAGCCTCCTGTATACACAGACTCCTGGAGAGAGAGAGACACACAGCCAGCCCAGTCCCCAGGGCTCTGCCCTAGAAGGAAAAAAGTAAGGTTGGGAGTGGGGAGGAAGCAATGTCCTGCCCAGAGGGGTTACAAGGAAGTCAGTTTCCTGGTACAAAAGGAGCAGGGCCAGGATGTTCACGTTGGGTAGAGACAAGGAACCAGGGACTGCTGCAGGTTACCTTCAGATAATTACTAAAGTCCTAGAAGACACCCTACCACAGTGGTAAAAGTTGTCTTTCCTGTCCTTTGAGGAAGAGGAAACTATCTCCTTACCCCTCTTTGGGGGACTAGCTTCCCTTACCCAATCCTGCAGATCTAGTCGTACACCCACTTTTTGAGGTGCTGATCTTAACTCCCTGGAGGGCTAGTCCAGCACCTTGCCCTCTGAAGGGTTAGCCTGTCTCCCTTTCCCTGGGGTTAGCCTCCTAACCTACACACACACACACACACATGCACACGCGCGCGCGTGCGCGGGCCCCTGTAAGATGCCCTGGGGGATGAGGGTGAGACACCCCTGGAGAGGGAGCCTGGATGGAGATCTATGGGGTTGCCATAGCCTTCCCTAGGCTCCTGGGCTCCTTCATTGTCCCTCCCCACTCCCACCCTGATCCCTCAAGTGCTGAGGGTTGCCACTCAGCCACATTTGCAAACACTGAAACCTCAGAAAAAGTAGCAACCTATTTTCAACTTTTCCGTCCTTTTGCCAGGAGCTCAGGGGAGGTGGGGGGGAGGCGGGGGGGCGCGGGCAGCAGTTCTGGTACTGAGCCTGGTTTTACTATTAATTTTTTTTGAGAGACTGTTAGAATATGTGGCATAGATCGTGTGACCTACAAGTATGAGTGTGACCCTGGCTTCAAGTTAGAATCACCTGGTGAGCTTTAAATGTGTCCTGATAGCCAAGCCCCAACCCAGTCAAGTCAGAATCTCCACCTACAGAGACCTGGGAATCAGTATTGTTTTAAAGGTCCCAGGTACTTTCTAAAGTGCAGCCAAGATGGAGCATCACTAGTCTAGACGTAGTCATGAAAAGTGGGGTGGTCATCCAGCATTTTACCAGAAAGGGCATACTCCAAATGTGATTCAGCTGCCTAGTAGTGTGCTGATAAATGTTTACTGACTGGCTCTCCATGGAGGAAGACCTTGTTACCAATTTCCATTGTGTAAATACTTCCACCATATCTGATTTCAAGTTATCAATTCCAAGTCAATGAACCTGGGAGTCGGCCAAGTGGCTCAATTGGACTTGGAGCTGAGCTTGCGCCCACAACAACTAAGATTGAAGGACAACTTGAGCTGGAGCTGATGGGTCCTGGAAAAACACAATGTTCCCCTTCCGCAATTCCCCAATAAAAATCTTTAAAAAAAAAAAAAAAGATATGTAGATTGTAAAAATGGTTTGGGGATACCCATTCATTGTTCAGAGTAAAAGAATCTCACTTAGGGATAATGCATCAGGATGAATCCTTGAGGGTTCCTTGTCCTGAACTATTCTGGTTGCCTGATGTGGCCCTCAGTCTAAGTGAATCCTGTCATATCTTCCTTGTGTGGACCGTTCATGCAAGGTGGTAGAGCATCTCAAAGGGCAGAGAGCTGGGCCTTCACTGACTACAGAATAGATGGTATGAACTGGTTTTGTGGCTACTTGCCTAATAAATGTTTGTTTTATACATATTTGTATGGCTGATAGACTTTGTCATGAGATTTGTTTTCATGATAACCTGGCATAGAGCTTGTAAGGGGAAATAACTAACCCTCACGTTTAGTGGCTACTAGTGTTTATGGGAAAAAATCCTCAGGATTGTGCATGACCAACTGGACTTTCATAGTTTTCATTCGTGCCGCTGGACAAGTGACTCTGTGCCTCTGTTTCGCCATCTCTGAAACCATGAGGTTGGACTGTTTCTCTTCCAGCTCTAATAACAATCTTAGCTATAGTCCTCACAGTCAGGTCAGCAAATGTATACTGAGCTTCTCCTGTGAGTCAGGCCCTGCCCCAGACTCTAGGCACACCGCTGTAAACAAGACAGACAAGAACTCCTATTCTCTTCTGTTCGGGAGTGGAGGGTTGTGGGAACCTGAAACACATATGAAAACAAATACATGACAAAGGTAATTTCAGGTACTGACACGTGCTAAAGATCTGGGAGAAGGGCTTCCAAGTGGAAGAAACAGGAAGTGCAAAGGCCATTAGAAAGGAAGACGCTTGGAGAAGTCTGTGGGACTCGTGCAAGGGATCAAGGGAGAGCAGGCGGGGGCAAGGTCAGAGACATAGGCAGAAGCCTCATAGCTTTAGTAAACGGTATAGATTTATGTACTTCCAGTTTCAGTAAAGGTCAGTAGTTTTTAAGCAGACAGAATCTAACTTATACTCCAGAAGGCTGCTGCATGGAGGATGGACAAGAAGGGGCTGGGAGGGGAAGAAAACGTATAGGAAGCCATTGCAGCAGTCCCAGAGCGAGAAGGCAGGGGCACAGCACTGGAAAAGGTGACAAAAGTGCACTGGGGATATATCTTGGAGATAGAGCCAACAGGGCTTACAGATAGATTGGGTGTGGAATGTGAGGAAAAGAGAACTCAGAGATGATCCCATGGGTTTTTACCTTGAGCAATTAGGTAGGTGCTGCTGTCATTTACAGGTGAGGAAGATCAGGAAGAGAGGGGGTGAGAGGAGGTTGGGTCTAAAATCAGTTACTTTGGCCATTTGATTTTTGAAATATCTTTTCAAATTCCAAGTAGAGTTGACCAGGGAACTCAGAGGGGAGGTTTAGGTTGGATGATATAAGTTTGAGAGTCCTCAGGTCAATTTAAACCATGAGCCTATGTGAGACCATGTAGGGAGAAAGTGTAATAAGAGAAGAGAGACAAAGACAGATCCTGGAGCCCTCCAACACTGAGAGGAAGCGGGGCTGGTAAAGAAAACAGAAAAGGTACAGCTGGTGAGGTAAAAGGAAAATGAGGTCAGTGAGGTGTCAGGAATGCATGGAAAAGAAAGGACTTCAAGAAGTTAAAAGAAATGTGAAACAGGGTTTAGTGCCCTGGGAACTCTCCTTAATACTCCAAGGTTTCACCTATGTCCTGAGAAGTCAAGTGGGGGCAGAACAGAGAACGATCAGCTTTGCAAGATGTGGGTCGTTGGTGACTTTGATAAGAGTTCTTTCAATGATTCAATGGAGACAAAAGCCAATTGGAATGGATGGAGGAGAGAAAGAATGAGGAAGAAATGGAGGAGGAAGGTACAGATAACACAAGAAATGTACACTCCCAGGCAGGTATAGAAAACGATTGGCATGGGAGGCAGTGCATGTGTGGAATTCTTCCCAACCCACCAAACAGACTCCCGGGCCAAATATGCATGAGTTAGCCTCTATGTGGGAGAATTTGAATGGCCAGGAATTCTTTGAAGCTTCTTCATTGTTAAGAAAATTCAACCAAGTAAATCTGAAGATCTAATTAGCTTTATTAAGCAATTCATGAATGGGGCAGCATCTTATCTAGCAACAGGAAGGGAGCTCTGGGGAGTTGTACAAAATGGAAGTTGTGCAAAAAGAGGGTGGGACTAAGGAGTTAAAAGAGTGAATTACTGGACTGGCTGAGTGGCGCGATGGTTAAGGACTGGCTTGGGAAGCCAGCGGCCCCGGTTCAATCCCACGTGTGACGGCCAGTGACACTGCCCTCAAAAAAAAAAAAAAAAAAAAGAGTGAATTACTTCTGGCAAGGACAACTTCCCTTAAGAGAAGGCAAGGGGTCTTATCAATTAGATTACCTCACTAATCTGGATGGGAAATTTCAGATTGATTGGTTTAAAATTCCACTCCTAAGAGAGGCTGAAAGGCCAGTTAGGTTAGTCACTAAGTTTTGTTTGGTGATGTGGCTTAGCGAAGTGACTTCATTTGGGCCTGTTGTTTCTTTTTTTAAACACCATCAAGAGGTAAACTGCATTTCCCCACCTCTTGAACTAGGCTGGCCCTCTGACTTGCCTTCACCAATAGAATGTGACAGAAGTGAGGTTGTGTGAGTCATAAGCCCAGGAATCAAGTGGCCGTTGCAGCTATTGCTCTGTGCCCCCTTGGAATGGTGCTGCCATGGAACAAATCTGAGCAAGTCTGCTGGACAGACCACATGAGGTAGAATGAAGGTTCCTGGCTGACAGCCACCAACTACCAGACATGAGTGAAACCATTTTAGACCATCCAACGCATCACCCCCCACAGCTCATTAGATCTACATGAATGAGTCCGGGCACGACTAGCTGAGCCCAGCCCAAATGTGCCAACCTAGAGAATCATGAACTAATACAGGATTGTTGTTCTAAGGCACTAAATTCTGGGGTGGTTTGTGATACAGCAAAAGCTAACCGGTGCATTCTCCGGGGAAGGGCGGAATGAACTCAAATACCTATCCCCTTCTATTTTCATCTTCCTCCAGTTCTTCCCCCAAAGCGCTGCACTTTAGAGTCAATATATTTATCCTTAAGAAGAGACTTAAGGGGTGGCCAGTTAGCTCAGCTGGTTATAGCACAGTGCTCATAACACCAAGGTTGCCAGTTCAATTCCCATATGGGCCACTGAGATGCGCCCTCCACAACTAGAATGAAACAACCACTGAATTTGGAGTCGGAGTGGCTGGTTAGCTCAGTTGGTTAGAGTGCAGTACTCATAACACCAAGGTTGCTGGTTCTATCCCTATGCCCTCCACAACTAGATTGAAACAACTACTTGAGTTGGAGCTAATGGAAGACACACTGTTCCCCAATTAAAAAAAAAAAAAAAAAGACGTAAGTTGTCCTTAGGTTTTCCATGACTCCTTTCCATGCCATCCCCTGGCTCAGATTTTAGACCACTTCTCCTCCATCCCATCTCATTTTAATGTTCAATGATCTCCATTTATTCTCTACCAGTTATTTATATAGCATCAGGCACTGAGCTGTGGACTTTCACATCATTACCTCTTAATTCCTCCCAACCATGGAATTTGATGTGATGAATCCCACTTTACAAATGAGGAAGCTGGGGTTCTGAGAGTAACTGACTTTTCTCCATTAGGAAGTTCAAGTGCTCATGACCCAGCAAACAATGTGCCTTCTACTCTCGTGCAGTTGGGATTCCAGCTACCCTAGAATGAAGCGACTTAACCATGTGGTTTAAAAAGCAACTCAGAGGGCTGGCCGAGTGGCTCAGTTGGTAAAGAGCTTGCTCAAGAGTGCGAGCTGAGCTATGAGCAACAGCAGTTCGATGGCCAGCCCAAGCCGAGCTGCTGCTGAGCTGCCAACAGGTGGCAGGATGGCTCACTAAAAAAAGAAAGAAAGAAAAAAGACAATTCAGAACAATACATGCAGCTCAGATATTGACTTCAATACTGGTTAGATGCAAGCTAAGCTCTGAGCAACAGCAGTTCGATGCCCAGCCCGAGCTGAGCTGCCACTGAGCTGCCAACAGGTGGCAGGATGGCTCAGCTAAAAAACAAAACAAAAAAATACTGGTTAGAGGGCCGGCCGAGTGGTGCAGTGGTTGAGTGCTGGCTTGGGAAGCCAGCGGCCCCCATTTCGGGTCCCACATATGAGGGTCAGTGACACTGCCCTCAAAAAAAAAAAAAAATACTGGTTAGAGCTGAAGTTACATGGAGGAGTTGTTGTAGGTTACTGTGTGAGATAATAGTTCCATCAGATTTTTTTAAATTATTATTTTTTTTTTTTGAGGGCAGTGTCACTGGCCCTGGTATGTGGGACCCGACACTGGCCCCCCAAACCAGCGCCCAACCACCCCGCCACTCGGCCGGCCCCCATCAGATTTTAAGTGTTTTGTAAAACAGGATCTATCAAGTCTGGAAAAGCTGCAGGGCTTCTTCATAGCCTTTAATGTGAAAATGGAGATTGTGTATCTCTAGGAGGAAAGGGTACTCAGCCTTTCTCAACTATAGTTGACCACACGATTCTCCCCAGAGACTGGCTATTAACATATCAAAGAGCTAGTATCCCTCGGAATGTTCTTTGGGAAACCCCTGGGACTGGTTCCTAATTCCTTTGGAGTTGAAAGTGACCTCCTCAAAGTTATATGCTGTGTACTTAAGAGGATAGTAAAAAACAACAGAGGTAATTTCTGCTTTGTGTTTGACTTTGCAAAATTACAGAATTTTCTCTGCTATGATTGTCAGATAACCAGCTCTGTCAGTGATCACACCTCTTAGGGCCCCCTGCAAGGGGTGAGGGATATACACTGGTGAATTTGGGGGGTCCAAAAGGATTCTGAACAGCCCCCAAGGAAAGCCAAATGCTCATTGCTCAGAGCAGCCTGGATCACTCCAGTGGTTTTTCATTTTGTAAATCCCCTGAAGAGCTGCCATTAAAAGGCTTGCTCCTTCTGGTCCCTTTCCCCACTCCCCATCACTGCCTCCACCAAGCTAACTGCCCCAGACTCCTCTCCTTGCATCCCACCGTCTCTCTCCTACCCTTGTCTGCTGGACACCCCTCCCTACAGCCGCTCTCCCCTGGGATTGTTTCTGAGGCCTTCAAAGCCTCAGGGGACTTGCTGCCTCCTTCCAGGCAAACAGGACCAACTCACCTGCTCCAGGGGCCCACTCTGGTCCTAGAGGCCCACTGTGCTCTGCCCCTCCACACCCCCTCCTTCTTGAGACATGACCCTGGACCAGCTGCGCAAATATTTCCTCCCACAGAGGCCGTCCCAGGCCCTCCTTCCTACTGTCCTCTGCTGCAGGGCTGCTCCTGACCAGCTCGTTAGAGCAGACATCCTTAGGAGCAGCTGTGGGTATGTATGGGCCCGGTAGGGAGTTGAGGAAGAGATATGTTAATAACCTAACTCACCAGTCATAGAAATGATGGCACAGCCATGCCATGGAGCCCTGTGCAGCCACTGAAAGTGACGTGGAAAGGCACTAAGTATCGTGGAGACTAATCTTTATATACTGGGTTCTGTCTGTTTGGGGATGAGGGTGGGGCCTAAATCAGGCTCTTCTACTTCTGAGACTTCAGTAAGGCTTTCTGGGCCTCCACACCCAGCGATGGGTGGGCAAACAGAGGAGTGGTGTCACACGAGGGTAAAACCTATGAAGGAACTGTTGTTGTTCTTCAGAAAGGGGTATCTGTGGAGTCCTGGGGAGAGTGACCCCCACAGGGCCCAGAGGACCAAGATGGAAGGCCCCAGATCTGGCAAATGGGTGGGTCCTACAGGGAATGGTCAGTCCAGGGCTGGGGTCCCAGGGCTGGGAGGCCAGGAGCTGGCAAAACCCACTAGGGTTCTGTCTACTGTGCCTCTGGGTGATGAATGGATGCATGAGTTAGGGGCAACCCGGGGGGGGGGTCGTCATTCAGTTTGGGGTGCTGGGATCCAGGTGAGGAGGGGCTATGTGAACCAGAAGGCCTATTTCATGATATGATTGGGGATGAATGGAGCAAGATACCCAATGGTAAGTTCAATGTGATCATAGATTTTTTTCCCAACCTGTATTGCCCATCTATGTGCAGGGTGTGAGGTCTCACCTATATTAAAGAGAGGCTCTGTTTTGAGAAGAAGGTAGGAGGGGGTTCTCCTGAAATGGAAAACCAGCAGATGTCCAGTCCTTTCCTGACAACTGGGTTTCCCAGCCTGGGCCTCAGGTGGGACCTTTTTATTCCTCAGCAAGTGACAGGGTCCTGTGGCTACATGTTCCTGCAGATGGTATGGGGTTTGACCCATCCAGCACATCACCTGCAGCATTCCCAGAAACCCTGACTGACCGTAAATGTGAGCCTCAGCCCCAGCCAGGCCCTTGCCTCACACTTGGTGCCCAGGACAACTGGGAGAGAACCCCCACCATGGTCCCACCCTAGGAGACTGATGGTGCACGGGCCTTCTTCCTTCCCAGTCTCTCACCTTCTGTATCTCTTAGGGGGGGAAATCAGATGCCCCAGCAAGATGTGTTTCCTTTCTCTTGTCCCTTCTTTCTAGGATGATCAACTATTCTGGTTTGCCCACAGCTGAGGGTGGTTTGTGACACATGGTATGTTCAGTTTTAAAACTAGCGCAGTCTCTAGGAACTATAACAGTTTGCCTGGGACTGAGGGGTCTCCTAGGATGCAGGGCATTTGGTGCTGAAACCAGAAAAGTCCTCTACAAAACCAGGACAGTGTGGTCACCCTCCTTCTTTCCAGCCTTCCCACCATCTCACAGATGTTCAGAGGGGAGCAGCCTGTGGTGAGAAAGCCTCAGGCCTGTGACCTCTGAGGAGAAGTCAGAGAAGTGGGAAGGGGGGATTCAGGGCATCGACAGTGTCTTCAGCTACTTGAAGGTTGTCATGGGGAAGAGGGATAAACGCATTCCAATGAGTTCCCTTACGGTAGAAGTAGAACCAATGGGACATGTCGAGGGTGAGCTGAGCTCCCTGAAGCAGCACGAGGTTGTGAAAAACATTTGATTTAGTCATGATATGGGAGGGTGGGTCACGTGCCAGACCAACTCTGAATGAAGACACTGGATACACTAATTACCCTCTTGGGACACCAGTGCCACCTGTGAAATGGGACCCTTCAAGGGAACCAGATGGAATTATCAAGCACTGAACCTAGAACAAAACAAGTACTAAAAAACTATAAGCAAAATCTGCCAAGAGCTGGGGTGACCAGTTGTTTAGATCGTGGTGCTGATAACACCAAGGTTGCCAGTACGATCCCGGCATGTGAGCTGCGCCCTCCTTAAAAGAGTCAACTATGCCACTGCAGCATGAAAGCAATGTGGAACCAATGACCATGGCTGGTCCCCAACTAAACAAAATAAATCTGCCAAGAGCTGACACATCTCTGTCCAGCCCAGCAGGGCATCCAGACAGAACACTTGACAGGGAGTAGAACCACAGCCTGGAGACCACCAGGGCCGCTTCCCTCCCCTCACAGCCCAGGCACTGGCCCTGCACCTGGCACCCACTCTCCTAAGACATTTGTCCTCCAGCTGACTTTCTCCTTCAAAACTTTTTGCAGCCACCTACCTGTGCTGTGGGGCAGGTTGGGTGGGAGGTGTGTGTATGCCCAACAAGAATAAGAGAGAAATGTTAGGATATTTTCCCCAGGCCACCAAGAGCATCAGCTGTAAGCCAGGACTAACAGTGGTGACTCAAGGAGTACCAGGGCTGGGAGGATCTTTAGACATCATTATGTCCAACCCTCATGAGTGGACCTCTTGCTCATGGTTGTATAATTACATTTTGTGCCCTTTTCTACATGGGTACTACATTGCACAATAAAGAGTTTTTTAAAAAGAAAAACGTTCTCTTACTTTAATTTGCATTTCTCTGATGATTAGTGAGATCGAGTATATTTTTTATAGGCTGATTATCCAGTTCTATAAATGTCCTGTTTTTACCCTTTGCACATTTTCCAATAAGTCACAGATTAAGTGGGCTGACAGGCTGAGAAAATGCCATTCCCACCTCTTCTCCCACAGGGGAGGGGCCTTCTAGCTAGGAGATGCCAGGCTGGTTTCACAGAGCTTTGACAGAAGGGTCATGGAGCCAGCCGCCAACAGGGGTTGGCCTTGTTGGGGTTCAGCCGGGCATTCTGGGAAAGCAGCCTGGGAATAATGACTGACGGGTGTTGGGCCAGGCCTGTGTGTGACTCACTGGGAGTGGCGGGGTGCCCAGGTATCACCTGCAGCAGTAGCTCCACCTCTCACTCAGGAGGGCAGGGCAGCTGCTTCTAGAAGCCTGGGTGCTGATGGGGGAGTGGAGCTCAGGGCCATCTGAGGGTGCCAAGAATGGGGGTTGGGGAACACAAGCTGGGTCTGGACTTTATCCTATAGCTTTTGAGGAGGCGATGCAAGACTTTTAACACTCAGAAAACACCCATAGACCGGCTGGTCTATGCCAGGAAGGTTTATAAGCCACATAGTCCTGCCATGTGCTAAATTGCTAGGGGACAACCCAGCAGCGCTTAAGGGTGGACTTCACAGTTTACAAAGCACTTTCACCCACATATTGGAGCATTCACCAGTCCTGGGTTTACTTGGATTTGGTCCCCTTTCCCCACTGGATTGTGGACAACATGAGGCAAAGACCATTTTACTACCATGGTATTCTGGGCGCCTGATGGGGTCTGGGCACATGGATCTGCTCATTAAACATGGGAGCCACAAGTCGTCAGCTGTCCCCTTGGCCATGCAGACTGACTGCTTGCAGCCCATTTCAGGCTGCAGCATTCTGACCTTCCCCAGGCATCCATCAGAAGTCCAGTCCCCCGGGCATTGGAAGAAAAACTTGTGGGGTCAGAAGGTGGGTCAGTTCTCTTTTCTCCGACTTTCCAACTCCTTTCTCCTACTTCCTATATTCTCCCTCAGGCATTTCAACTTCCTCTTTCCCGTTCACTGAGCAATTCAGCTCAGAGGCAGCACCTACTTTCCGTTTTGCATAGCCAACCAAAGGCCTTCCATTAGCAAAATACCATTTTCTGTTACAAATGTGTTGGGCGAACTATTGGTTTTTTTCTTTCCCATGAATCCTCAGAACAGCTTTGTGTGGGAAACCAGACAGGAAGCCTTCTTCGGGTTTACTTAGGGGGAAACTGAGTCTCAGAGTGAGTGCCCAATCATACAGCCCCTCAGGATCCAGGTACAAGAACCTGAGGCCAGTTTCCACTTCTCACTCTGCCTCCTCAAGTTTTCCTCCAAACACTAGAGCAATGCTTTCTCAACATCCCAGGAGATTGCCCTGAGTATTTATTTCACAACTACTGCAGAGAAATCAGGGTAGTCTGGACTTCTGAGGGTCAAGTAGAGGGGCTGGGGAAAGACTGCTGTGAGTTTAGGCTACTATTTAGTAGTTAATTCTAGGGGTACCTGATAATTAAAGTCAACTGGGGGTGGAGGACATCATAGTAGGTATTCTTTTAGTAAAGAATCTAATCCTCTAATTTTACTTACGTCTGAAGCCACATCAGTTACCCACAGGACATCCTCTAATTCAGCAATGCTCATATACTTTTTTAATACTATCCAGAAATATATTTTACATAATAGCCCATTGTACATACAAAACACACAACTGAGCAAAAGTTCCATGAAATAAACTCACCCTTACCACGTGGTGCATTCTTATTATTTTCTATTCTATCCTTTTTGTTTTAACAGTAGTCATAACCCATTGTTTGAAATCACTAATCTAATTCAAACTACTGGTAAAATCCCTCAGAGAAGCTCTACTAAACCTGTTTTATCCAATAGGTAAGTCACACCTGGATTTCTGACATTTGTTTGTACAATACCCAGGTTTTAAGCAAAGGCAAAACCTTTCTGAACTTGACTCAAGTGAATCCTGAAGTTTCCTTGATTGAGCATTCCACATCCCTTACTCCCTCCCACTGCCAGTTCACTCACTCTCTAGGTAACATAATTAGGAAGTTTGGAGGGAGCACCTGAGGCCATAGAGAGCCTTCCCATCTCCAAAGGAAAATGCAGGTTTGGGGCTCTACTCTCTTGAGCTATAGCTGAAGGACCAGTGATGGGAGAGAAGAAGGCACATCCTCCTTTTGGGATCAGGTAGAAAGGAATTGCTGGTTCCCAGAAGTGACCCCACCAGTGGAATCCTAACTCTTCTCAAGGATGGGCTGCTTCTGCCTACAGGTCTTTGAGGAGCCTGCCCCACCCAGCTGACAATGGTAGACCTGCACTGGTGGACTGATGGATACCAGCTGGCCAGTGAGCATTTGGGGACACCTAGGACAAAGGGAGATGAAGGAGTGACTACCAGATTCTTCCTTTGTCCAACACTCAAGAGAGCAGAAACTGCTGTGTCTTCTGCCCCTTAGTGGTATGGCCTTGCTCTAGAAATACAGACAGCCTGAGGACCAAGAAGAAGAAACCATGAGCAAGTAGAGAATAATCATACCTGGTTAAAAGGACTCAGCATCATGAGGGAGGAAGTCCTGGTTGAACATGCAAAGTAGAGCTAGCAGGACAGACACAAGAGGACTTCAAATAAAGACAAAATAGTTATGGGGACTCTGAAGAAGATGGAGTTGGAGTACATGCAAAAAGATTCTTGCAAACTAAAGAGTATGACTTTCAAATATAACAGTTCAATAGAGATCAATGCTGAGGATTGACTCAGTGGTCTGGAAGGTAAAGTGAGAGACAAATCTCCCGACACAGAGCAAAAACACAGAGATGGAATCAAAAGCGAAAGATAAGAGATGTGGAGGTCAGATCTAAGACGAGAAAATGTGGTAAAGGCCCTTGGCTGACTAACGCAACACCATTCCCAACCTTCTCCTTCCTTCTCTGACTCCACTATGGAGATTGTGCGGGGGACCAGCCTCCACTGACCAGGGTTCAAGAAGGTGGACACGGCGTTGGCGATACAAAAGACAGAAAATTTTTGTTACAGAAAATGAGGGAGGAAAATAAAGAAGGGAGACAGTTGAGACACCAGGGGAGTTAAAGAGAAAAGTGTCACACTTTATTGCACTAACATGTCCTTTTTATAGGGATTTTTGACCATTATCCAATCACAAGTTTAAGTTCCACATAGTCTTGATGTATTTTTCTCTTAAGACCTTTAGTCCCTATAATTGTTCTCCTTAGGGCACACTGTGACCTTTTCTACATTTAAGGATAATCCCATCTATGATAATCTCTTTATGACTCAGACTCAGTTTCTACATAATCTGTAATCCTGGGTCTGAATACTAAAAAGAATCTCACTTTTGATATTTAAATTTAACTGATTAATTTTGGCTTAACTGTACCTAAAGTTCTCTCAAGACTTATCACAAACCTTAACAAAACATACACTTTGTAATAAATCACAGGCTTCAAGGGAATACAAAATTGAGGAACACATGTCTAATTAACAGTACTTTCAGATTCACCAAGCCCATGAAAGTCAGCCTGCATGCCCCTCAATATTGGGCTACACAGCCCTCAACAAGATTGGACATGTAAAACATACTTATTACCAGCTTCCCTTGCTGTATGACATGGTTCTGCCCGATGACATAAGCATCCAGAAAGATGATTTTTTCTGATATCGAGTGCATATGCAACTGATACAGGGCTTTCTCTCCATTCTTCCTGCCATGGATGCAAACATGCCAGGAGCTACAGCAACCATCCTGTGACCACAAGGGAGAGGCCAAGAAAACTGAAGAGCTGCCAACACAGACCCTGGCATAGCTGAACAACTGAATCAAAGCCAACAATTTGCCTGCCCATGGCCATATTGTTCAGTGAGAAAAATAAGCCCCTATTTATTTAAGTCATTCTTTACTCAAATTTTCTGTGACTTGCACCTGAAAACACTTCTAAGTAATATGAAAAAGAATAATTAAAGAAATTATGGATGAAATGTTCCCTGTAAAGAAAAACTTGCGTTTTCAGATCGGACAGACTCACCGAGTATCATATTTAAAGCTCATACTCTTTTCTCCACATGGTAGAAATTGGTAAATTCCTGAATTTCAAAGAGAAAAAGCTACAATCTTCCAGTAGAAAAAGTAGGTTCCTCATAAGAGTTTCAGACAAAAATTAGATTTTTCATTTTTAGCTCTTGAATATGGAAAACAGCGAAACAACATCAATAGATTATTGAGAGGAAATAACCATAATCTAAGAATCTATATCATGCCAAGATATCATTCACTTGAAAGACAAAAGAAAAATCTTTTTGGACATGCAAGTTCTCAAAGACAATACATGTACCTAAGCAGGTATCTATCATACATGAATAGAATATTCCAGGAAGTACGCTAACCAAATGGCAATTTAAATAAAAGCAGAGATATTAAGATGAGAAAATAAGGGGCCGGCCAAGTGGCTCAGTTGGTTAAGAGCTCGCTCAAGAATGTGGGCTCTGAGTAACAGGGTCGCCAGTTCAATTCCCGGCTCAAGCCGAGCTGCCACTGAGCTGCCAATAGGTGGCAGGATGGCTCAGCTAAAAAAAATATATATATGAGGGAAAAAGAACACAGTGGGGCACAATAGATATAGTTAAATCTAAACAGATGATGGTAACGTGACTGGTATGTTTTTCTTATAATAAATTTTTAAGTGAGAACTTTTGGAATAGAAGATCCACACTTAAAAATAGCTCAGGACTAAGAAAGTTAAATGGTCTCAGCAAAACCCAAGAGCTTGGGTGGATAGAGGAAGAGAATGGAGAAGACAAAGCTTTCTAGAAGCTTTATTTATCCTGTAAAAGAGAGGATAGGTAAAATGTCTTATTAGAGGAGATGTAGATATTTAATCTTTATCTATTAGTAGAGAACTACAGGTTTAATTATGGCTATTAGAAATACCATAGCAAGTATTCTAGAATTTTACCAACAAGCAAAAAGAAAGAAAAAAAATAAAAAGAATGGAACTATACTACACAAAATAAAATGTAAGTATAAAATGTGATTAAAGGAATAAAAGTATTTCAGTTACAATGTCAGATGCGAGTGGGCTCACACTCCTATCCAAAAAACAGATTTTGTCAGTTGCATTTTAAAAACATCTAGCTACTGTATATGTTGTTAATGGGAAACATGTCAAAAAAAGTGAAAAGGAAAAATTGAAAATAAAGAAATGGGCTAGGAGATACCAGGCAAAGACAAACAAAAAAAAAAAATCAAGAGTCACAGCACTGAAAGCAATGTGGTATACAAGTCCAAAAACATGAAACAACATGAAGTAATATATTATGGAACTTCAGACCTATGGAAAAGCGACAAACTTTTATGCACCAAACAACACAGCAGCTGAGTACATAAGATAAAAATTCTTAAACCTACAGACAAATTTAGTAAAAAGGTATAGTTGGACATTTCAAAATACTTTTTTCAAAACGTGATTGATCAAGTAAGCAAATAATCTGACATATAAAGAATTGAGTAATATAAGCAACAAGTACAATTTAATAGATGCATTTAGAATTTTTAATATCAAAAATAAAAAATATATATTCTTTTCATATGTCCCTGGAAAGTTTGCCCAAATTAGTCATGTACTTGGCCACAGTGGAAACTAATAAAAAGCAGAGATTTCACAAGCAACATATGCTGATCACAGGTGAATAAAACTAGAGATCAACAAGAAAAAATTGACAACCCCCCCGCAAATTCCTTCAACTCTTTGAAAATTATGAAACCTCCTCTAAGATAACTGCAAGATCAATGAGAGAATTGCAATTAAAATAACAGATTTTCTAGAAAGTAATGAAGTAAAGAATACATAGAATCCTATGAGTTATAGTAAAGCTGCACTCAAAGAAAACCTTACAGTTTTAAATTTGTTTTTTTATTTAAAATGGAAGACTAAAAATGTATGACTTCCTTCAATTGAGGAAATTGGGGAAAAATCAGCCATATATATCACCTCATTCAAAAAAAAAGTAAGAGGATAATTACTTAAACTTACAAATCGAGAAATAGTAGTGTTATTATGTTAAGACATATGAACATAAATTCCAGACAAACAGCTAAAAGAATTAAAATCAGTTGCCTCTGGGAGACATGAATTGGGAGAGGGAAGTATTACAGGGGACCACTTTTTATTGTTGTCAAGTTTTATGGTATTAGTTGGCTTCTTAAACTATATAAATATATTGCCTTTATAAAATTAAATTAGAAAAAATTTTTAAGCGTGAAAGGAAAGTGGATCTGAAAAAAAGAAAAGAAAGTGGATCTAAGCACTTTGATAAAATGGAAAGAATATGGATAGTCAGTCAGACAATGCTGAGTTTGAATTTTGTGTCTACTGCTTATTTGTAATTGGGTCTGAGGGACAAGGATGGGCTCCAGACTCCAGGGATAGACCAGTGTCCACTCCCACCCTTCCCTGGCACAGGTAGGACCCCCGCCACAGACACTTGCAGATTAACCCCGCCCATCTACTCCCTGTTTTCACTTCCTGGTTAAAATTGTTTGAGTTTCATTTTTCCATGAACCATAAGCATTTGAGGTATTTTCCATCGTCTCAAGGTCCTTGGGCAGATATTAGCCACAGCTCAGGAATTTCAATAGAAACAGGTAAAAAAAAAAAAAAATGACTTCAGGAGTATTAAGAACAGATGTCTTTACGTCTACAGCCACATTTGTAGAGAAAATGTATTTCTTATGCTTCAAACACTGTAAACAGATAAACTACAAAAACAAAAACAAAAATCCTGGAGCAAAATTCAAACCACAAGAATAATAAAATTTACCTCTTGTCTTGTTGTAAAGGTTGGTTCCATCCATGTTTCCACACAACATGGAGCACAGGCTTGTCTCTCAGTGGGAAAGGAGTGGCATAAGGGGGGAAGGCAGACCTTTGAAAAAGCAAGACAATGTGCGTGTGCGTGTGTGTATGTGGGGTGTACGTGTGGAGAGGGGGAGGAACAGTAGCTTGGATCTGCGTGTTCCAGAAGGCTTCCAGGAATCAGGCAGAGAGGTCAGAGGCCTGCCAGATTAGGTGGAAGCTGCCCAGGTGAAGGATGTGGAATCAAGTCTCAGAACAAGGGAAGAGAAGCTCTTAAACTTGGCGGCAAACTGGAACCACCTGGGATCTTTAAAAAGCCCTGATGCCTGCCTGGTTCCCACCCCTATGCATCCTGACTAATTGGTCTGCGGTGTGACGTGGCATCAGGAGTTTTCAAAGCTCCCCAAGTGACGGTGATGGGCAGCCACGTTCAG
Source organism: Aselliscus stoliczkanus (assembly GCA_033961575.1). Lineage (NCBI taxonomy): Eukaryota > Metazoa > Chordata > Mammalia > Chiroptera > Hipposideridae > Aselliscus > Aselliscus stoliczkanus. Next base: position 137,240,355 of record CM066729.1, read on the forward strand.
GAACTACCGGTTTACACTGTGGCTTCAGGCAAGAGCCTGTGGCTCTGGAAATTGAATGAATTGGAGGAGGACAAACAGTGGGAATGGAGAGAAATATCAGAGATAATATTTATAATATAGAATGGATAGAAGTAGGTGATAGTGGGGAGGGAGTGAGGAAGAAGCTGATGGGGTACCCAGGTTTCAAGCTAGGGAAACTGGGTGGATATGGTCTGTTTTCTGAGATGCAAAACATGGCAGGGGAAAGAGTGCGTGGGAAGACCTGCTGATTATAGATGAGGCGTGCTTATTACAAGGAAGTTTGGTTCAATAAATAGTAGCCCTGGCTATGGTCGTCTTCCTTGTCATCATCAACATTATCTAATTGAGAGACTACTTCAAGCCCTGGTGGTCACAGGATTAAAGCAGTGAGGTCGCCCTCTACTGTCATTATGTGTGTCTTACAGGCACTCAGACAGCAGTCCGCACACCAGCCGCAGATGGGGGGGCCCAGGTAAGAGCAGAGGAGATGGATGTGGGAGATTAGAGATGAGTAAGACATGGCCTCCTATTAATGCTCAGGCCAGGACCTCCCAGTTTAATGCCATTCCCAGCCCAGCTGTAAGGGTCTCCTTTGGATGATCTGCTCTCTCTGCAAAGTGCTGACATCATGGAGGAAGCCTGAGCAGAGGAAAGGGCACTGGGTGGAGAGTCTGGAGGCCCAAACTCCAGGCACAGTTCTATTAGCACTGGCTGGCTGACCTCCAGTGAGTGACTTGCCTGGGCATCAGTGGCAAGACTAGACATCTCTGGAGGGCTGAGATTGGTCTGTGTTAATGACCGCAATAGCACACGAGACTGATATTCTCTGCCATCCAGAAAAGAGATGAGGGGCAGTCCTCATGTTCTCCAGAAGGGCCTTCCAAGTACCCTGGGAGGCTCCCTGGAGGAGGTGGCATTTCATCTGGGCCCTAAAGAGATTAATAAATAGAAGCTGTGGCAAGATACCCCACCTTTGGGTCGTTCAGGGGAAATGTCATCACAGAGAAGCCCTGTGGTATAAGGAAAAAGGATGTGGGTTGTGGAGTCAGACCAAGCTTTGACTGTTGGTTTCCCCAACTGTGTGACTTTGGACAAGTTATTTAACCTTTCTAAACTTATATTCCCATTTGAGAAATGGGGATATAATAAATTAAGAATAGCAAATGATTAGTGCTATGTGCCATATACTGTTCTAAGCAATTTGCATGTATAACTAATTTAACCCTCACAACAATCCTATGAGGTAATACAACTAGCCCCGTTTTACAGACAAGGAAACTGACGCACAAAGAGGTTATGTAACTTGTTCCATCAGCAGGCACCTTGGTTGGCGCTCAGTAAATAGTAACTAGTGTTGTGACCACAGAAATGACACTCTCTGGATTATACTGAAACAGATGAGCTCCCTGACAGAGCTCAGTGTCCTGGGAGGGCTAGAGTCAAAAAGAGAATTTTAAGAGATAGAAAGCGACATTCTTCAGTAAGCATCAAGCACAATGCATGATAGTTTATTTGTGACCACATCATGTTACCCTACGATCACTGGGACTTCCCAAATGGGATCATGCATGCAAGGGGGGGTGGCAAGGGCTCTTAGAACTGGCTTTTTCCACCATCCCCAGTGAGTGCTACAGCACCAAAATGCAGCTGAGTTTCGAAGAAGGAAGACATTTCCTCTCTCAACTTTCCATGCAGCTAAGGGTGATCTTGTGACATCAGTTGTGACATAAGATGTAAGGGACATCTGCTGGGAGGATCCTGGGAAAGATTTTCCTCCCTGACAAAAGAGACAGGCCTGAAAGGAGAGTTCTTTTCCTTCCTGCTCCATTCCTGGGATGGGAATGTTATCATGTAAGGATGGACATTATATTTGGAGTTGTTAGAGCCATGAGAGGGAAGGCCATGAAAAAAATCAAAATTCTCATAGAAATTTTGATATCATTGAGCTGTGTAGCATGGAATCACCTATCTCTAGACTTCTGGTCATGTGAGAAAAATAAGCACCTATTGTTACAGCAAAAAGTATTCCTATTATTATATCCAAGCTGTTTCAGTGTGTTCATTTATTTCTTTATTTATCATTCATTTATTTATCAGTAAATATCATTGAGCATATACTATGTGCCAATCATGGTGGAGGGAAAGGAGGATATGGCCATAATCAGGACACAATTCCTGGCCTGTGGATTTCTTAGCTTGGTAAACACACTTTGAACAGGTGTGACGGATCTGGGTTTTAACATGAAGGGGAGTGCAGGAATGTTCTAGGGGTATGGAACCAAGATAATTAACCTGGGTAAGCATCAAGGAAGTTCTTGAGGGCTAGTATATTATTTAGCATTAATAGACCTCAAAATACAGTGCCTCAAATAAGAGAGAAGTTTTGCTTCTTGTTGTTGTTTTTCCTTTTCAAGTAACAGTCCTGGGCTCTGCCATCCATAATATGTGGTTTTCCTCTCTGGATTCAAGATGGTGCTCCCTCTGCCCAGCCAGTAGGCAGAAGGGAGTGGAAGTGAGGGGCAATCAGCTCCCTCTTTAAAGACGAGACTTTAAAGATTAATAAAAATAGATAGATAGATAGACATACAGATATATAGATATAGGTATATATTATATAGTATAGATATAGTGCTGCCCACATCTTAATCGTGTGACCACATCTAGCTTGGAAGGCAGGCTTGGAAATACAGCAGTTAGCTGGGCAGCCCCATGCCAGCTAACACTCAGGGAGGTTCTATTGCTAAAAGGAAAAAGGGTAAAGTGGTCCTGAGGGTCAGCCAGCAGCCATACCTGGTGAAGAAGTAGGCTACTTCCCTCTTAACCCTGAGAGCCGTGGGGAGTCATTGAAGGGTTTGAAGCAGGAAGTGCATGATCAGATTTGTGTTTTGAAAAGGTCACTGTGGCAGAGGTGGAGAGTGGGACGGAGGAGACCCATATACTACAGGGGCTAGTATGGAAGCTGTTGCAGGAAATCTAACAATAATGGTGACCTGAACTCTGTGGAAATAGACCAAAGGGATTATGGACCCAGGCACATTTTTGACTAAGTGAAAAATTTTTTACAACGAAGTATGACAAGGACTAGGTAGGATTCCAACATGAGCTGAAGACATATAAGACCTCTATTTATCCCCATTTTCCATTGGTCAGGGGGTCTTCAGAATCTCCCAGCTTCATGACATCATTTTAACGGAACTAAAGTTGAGTAAACCGAGTTGATATTGATATTGATACAGGCCAGTCATCTGTAATTTCCAGGAGAGCCAAACCTGCAACAGGGTAAGCCTGTGCTCCCCTACTATGAGATGGGCAGGGGAAACATACTTTGCAAATGATTTGAGGTGGACCACCTCAGGGTCCAGATCAACATTCAAGAAGGCCATGTGGCCCAAGGAGCACATGTTGGTGCATCCTCAAGGAAGAGGCATTTGAGGGGTCATTGACTTCAGACATGGTATCCCAGAAAGGATATTCAAGGCTCTCCCATCACCCTCCACCCTCCCTTTCCAGCCTCATCTCTGGAGCAGGAGATGGATAGTCCGATCATTTTAATATGGAAATTTAGATTTAGTTTTTCCTGCCTTTCTTTGCCACACTTGAAGGATGGGATGCCATTTTTTGTCACTTCCTAGAAAGGTCTGATGATTAAGGTCTCTGTGCCCTTGAGGAAAATAGAATGTTTTTTTAGTTGCTTGTGTTCTGGGTCTTATGAAAGATCATGAAGGATGGTGGGGTTGGGAGGAAGAGGCTGAGTTTTTATAGAAGCAGGACTTCCTTGAGATGTGGGGAGGAGAGAGGACTGTGGGGCCAGGAGAAGTGAGTATCTATGGCATGGCCCTGGGAGGAATGACCGTGATAGAAGAAAAAAGATGGAGCCCTGGGACCCAATCGCCAGCTAAGCTCACAACTCCCAGATCCCAGGCATGTCTCAGAAACAGTCCCCCGATTCAAGGACTCTGCAAAAGCAGGAAGAAGAGGCACCACCACAGTGGCCTGGGTGGATCAATGACCAACAAAGGCCCTGCTCCAGATGCTTTGTGCTATAGACAGCCCCGGCAGGGTGGGCAGTGGGGCCCCAGGAGCAATGAGATTGGACTTCCCTGCCAGCTCAATAAGATGGGCACTCGGAGTCAAGACTAAGTTGAAATTTAGAGAATAATGAAATGAGGCCTTTCTTGCACCCCTTGGGTTTGTAAACTGAGATACTTGCCCTATCTCCTGTTCTTTTCCTGCAGGAACCTGGGCACCGGCTAGGGTTGCCTGACCTTTCTGTCAGGATCAGGCTAATTCCCATGTCCCCTCCTTCATTACTTCCAGAAGCACTCAAATGGCAGCCCCCACCCTCCTCACACCCCAAAAAGCCTCTCCCCACCTTCTCTGAAGCTTGAAGTTCATGGTATCACCCATTTGACAGATAGATATGGTGAGTTCTCTCTGCCATACTGGGACTTGACTCCCCGGCTTGGCCAGGAGCTTCATGAAGTTAGGGACGTGACCTTTTCTCCTAACTCTGGGCTGATCATTAGAGCACCTGCCCACTTGAAAGGCGCACTGCAGGGCCTAGAGTTTGGCTAACCCTTTGTCACCCCACTTTCCTCACCTCATCCACACCATAGCACTTGCTGCCACATCTGCCAACACCCTGGGAAGACTCCTAGTCCTCTCTGTGTGCAACACCCAGGCTGCCTCTTGGATGACCCCCAGTTATCCAACCAGCAAACCGGTGTTGGGGCGGCCCCTCCAAGGACAAGCCTCGCCTACTTCCTCCTTCACCTGCCATAGATGGGCAGATTTTGCTGCAGCTTGAGGATGAGAAATGAACTCATTTTGTGTCAAGAGCTTCTGAGCTCTGTGTACTCCAGGACTGCAGCAGATATAAACACTCGAGGCCTCTCTTCTCCAGCTAGATAAACTGCGTGTTTTCAGGACAAGGCACTGCCCCAGCACACTCACGGTGTTTAAAAAATGTTTCAGCTGCGGCCCCTGTTGTTGGCACAGGTCAGCTCTCTCTCTGCCAGCTAAAGTCCCAGATTCTGGGCCGCTGATACTCAGGCCAGGGAGCAGGCAGCACAGAGATCTCATATCGTAAAGGAGGCCAGCCTGGGACCCTCTGGTTTATAGACAAAGCGGGGCTAGCCATGAGGAATAAATCCTGGAATGCTACAGAGACCCCGATGTCCTCCAAAAGCCCTGCCCAACCTACGCAGACATATTCTTTCCGTTTAAGCTTTAGATCCTGTGAAACTAAGAATGCTCCTCCCTTTACCCCTGATAGGGTGATATTTGAAACTTTATTCATCATTTCTTATTCACTCATTCACTGACGTTTACTGAGCACCTACTATGTGCCAGCGTCTCAGGCATCACACTGCCCTGTCCACTCAAAGTTTCCTAAATCCCATTATTAGCGCTAGTCCCATTAGTTTAAGGCTTTCATGTCTGTATATGTTAGATATAGATATAGATATTAATAGATACATACATATATTATATTTATAAGATTCCCCATCCCTTACTCCTGAGTCATAGTTTAACTATTCATCTTTTTCATTCAACCAACATTTATAGGAACTCTATGATGTACTGGCCACTTTCCTAGACACTGGACAGAAACAAGACACAATCCAGGCCCTGAGGAGCTCCCTATCCATGTCACAAGGAGGTGGCTTTGATGGGCCTCGAGAGAGAGGAGGCAGACAAACCAGTGATGTCTGTGGCGGACAGGGGAAGCCAACAGGGGATGTGTCCCCAGCTCACTGGCGGTGGGATCTGCAGCAGCCTTCCCTCTCGGGGGCTCCCCCTCCTCTTCTGCAAATGAGGAACTAGATTCTGGCTCCTGAATCCTTGAATTCCATGGACCAATATCAAAAACCTAACTGAGGGAACCATATGGGCCACCAACTTTTGATTCCATCGAGTAAGCCATTTTAGAAAGGAAAACGAGGCTAACTTCCACCTGCCATCCCCACTATTTCATGAAAAGACATTTTAACATACACAGTGGAGGTGGCGGGATGATGGGGGGATGGGGAATTTGTACTCTTCTGGGCTTCTATGACTGGTGACTCGCTCTCAGCTATCCCAGCCCTGTGCTGTGCTTGCACCTGAAACAATGAATTCCAGCTGCCTGGGAGCAGAAAGGGCATAGTCTCAAAATGAAGACTGATCCTTGCAACCAGATTCATTTCGCTGAATAAAAAAGCTCACTGCCTTGTCCTTGTCCTCATTTGGCCCAGCCCAGGTGAACTTGGTGATGACGAGATGACCAGCAGCATTCTCCAGCACTAATGTCCTGCCATGCTATCTATGTGTGACCCACTGAAGTCATGACCAAATGGCCCAAGCTCAGCAGCATCCTCTCTAGGCCAGAGTCATGTTAAGGCAATTTCTAAAGGCGTCTCTCAGACACTGTTGAAGGGGTGCCCAGTCCCCAACGCTTCCTGGAGCCCTCCTTTTCTCTCCATTCACTTCCCTCAACTCCGCATCTGTCTCACCTTCTCCTCCTCCAAATTCCCTGAAAAAACAATTCCTCTATCAATCCTAGTCTTCAGGCCTCCTGCCTAGGGGCCACAAAAGCACAAATTATGAGGCGCACTGGCGAGCTCACGCCTGACTTAACGCCTGACTTAACATGGAGGCCGCTCTTCAGCCATGGTGGGTGCTGTCCAGTGCTTCCCAGACAAGATGCTGGGGGTGCTCTCGGCAGACAGTGTTCCGCTGTGTCACCCCGTCAGCCACTGTTTCAGCTGCAGAGAGCTGCCTTGCGCAAGATCGCATTCCTTCTTAAGGCATCCTACACCCAGAGATCGACATGGAAATGTAAAGGCCTGACCGCCTCTACCCAATACAGGGCAACTCTGAAGTGTCATTCTGGTCCATAGCGATCCATGGGGTTTGTCTAAGGCCGCTGTCTACCGCATCACCACTCTGCTTCCTCCTCTACCCACACTTGCTTCCTCCTCCCTTCCCCAGGTATTTCTCCCTAATAAACATCCTGTACTCTGAACTCTGGATCAGAGTCATTTCCTAGAGTTACCCGACCTGCGTGCCATCAGCTCGGCCAATCCCAGCCAGAACCAACGGCCAGCCTTTCCCCTCCACTTCCTGGTAGGGGACTTCCCATACTCAAACCTCGGTGAGCACACCAGAGTCTTCACATGTCCATAGGAGGTAAAGCGATTTCGATATTTTTTTCTCTTTCAACAAAGACTAGCCTTCAACACCATTGCCTCATGATGGACTCGGCAGGTCAGCCCTGAGCAGCAAGGCTGACTAGTAATCCCTTTGTCCAGGGCGGCCCCCACCCTCTCCTTCCATTAAGCTACAAGCACGTGGTTGGAAAGCTACAAGGACACATGATTTAAGGGAGAAATAAAACATCTTAGGTTTAATAGTTCCAAAATAGAATCCCCATAACATACACAGTGGAGGTGGCGGGATGATGGGGGGATGGGGAATTTGTACTCTTCCGGGCTCCTATGACTGGTGACTCGCTCTCAGATATCCCAGCCCTACGCTGTGCTTGCACCTGAAACAATGAATTCCGGCTGCCTGGGAGCAGGAGGCAGAATAGCAAAGAGAGAAGGCTGTGGTGCGCGTACATCCTTATTTCTGCGTGTCCTATCTCTGAACCCTGGCCAGTGGAGCAGGAGACAGAAACAAGCTCCAAAGCTGAGTGGATGCTGCCGCCGCCGCCAAAAGAGATCAAAGGCAGAGGCTCTTCAGCAAGGGACAGACATCCAAACAGAGGCTGGTGGCTTGCTCCAGAGAAGGAACAGGCCTCTGCCGCGTGGCCTGGCCAGGACTGGAGCCAGTTGTGTTTAGAGCTGACTCTGGGAGGGCAGGAGTCCCAAGAGCCCCACAGTACACACACCCACGGGAAGGGTGGGGGCCCAGGAAGCAGACCTTCCCCAAGGCGCAGGGCTGGATTCCCAGGAGACCAACCAGACATAAGCACAGCAAGGCCACCAACGCTGGTGAATGAGAGCTCTCCTCTGCTTCAACGAGGGACACACACTCTGCCTGGCCTTCAGGTTCCACACGCCCACAGGTGTGTACAGGCACATGCCTGCGCCAGCTTACATACATCAGCCACACAGGTACAGTCACTCAGAAACAGCACCGCAGCTGCTCTCAGTGCCTGACGCACATGGACGTCGTCAATGACCACAAGCGGATTCCTGGGGGCAAACCCAGAGCACCCCTGCCAGCCTTTCTGGGGCTCATGGTAGAGGCAGTGAGCCCTGTCCTTGTCCTGTAAGAGTGATTCCCAAGGTGAGGTGCCTGGACCAGCAGCAGCAGCATCACCTGAGAACTAGTTTAGAAATGCTTTGTGTTCTGTCTTCTCCCTCCTGCTGAGCCCTCAGCAGTCTGGGGGCTTCCTGCAGGCCAACTCCTGGGCTAAATAGACTGTATATTATCTCACTGTCTCGTTAACTCATAAATACAGTAAGTCCTCACTTAACATCAATAGGTTCTGCAGCTTTAAGCAAAATGGTGTGTAACAAAACCAATTTTACCCTAAGGTAATTGATATATACAAGAGTTAAGTTCCTATGGCATCTCATCATCAACATTATAAAGAAACAACATTGAATGAAATGACATTATTCAAGGATCTGCCAAATACCATGAGATGCACACCTCAGTTTTCCTATTTTTTTCAGACAGGGAAGCCAAAGTTCAGAAAGGTTAAGAGACTTGCCTGGAGTCACACTTAGTCTGTCTCCCAAGTGTGTGTTCTGAATCACTTTCTAGTGATTCCTGGCCCGGGTTGAATGTAAACACCCCACCAAGGACTGTGTTCTCCATACCAGCCCCCACTCTGCCATCCCTGCTTCCCCTGGGTCTCTCCCTGCCTGGCAGCCAGTCCTAAATCTTTCCTCAAGAGACAAGGCTGGCCATCCAAGCAGGGGTGGGACGAGGGGCGGGAGCCAAAGTCCCATCTAGTGAGCAGGCAGCACCTCTGCCAAGGCCCTCGCCCTCCCCACAAGGCAGAGAGCAGGGAAGGCAGTGGCTCTGAAGGCTGCCAGCCCAGCCTGCACCCCAAAGCCTGAAGAGACAGCGGGAGCGCAGCTGATGCATCAAATCCAAAGACTGCTGCTGTGCACTCATCTGATTCAGGAGGTTTCTTGAATAGTATTAGGAGAGACCTGGGTTTGAGTCCTGGCTTGTCACCAACTTACTGAGAGACCTGGACTCATCCCCTCTTGGAATTGGTTTTTCCATTTCAGCACTGAAGGTGTTGCCTGATGATTTACAAGGATGTCTCCTACTCTGAAACTGTGTCTTGGATTCTAGATTTTCACGCGACATCCGAGAAGTCTGGCCAGGGCCTGGGAATCTGAAATGTGATTGGCTCTGGACCCCGCTCTCTGCTCAGCCTGACTCATCTCTGCTTGAGACCTGGAAACCCCCTGGCTTTGCACCTACTCCTCTCTCCCCAGATACTCACACCCCAGAGGATTTCTCTTCTATTGTCTACCCGGGCAGAGCACCAGGGCCCAGGAGGAGCTGAGGAGCCAGACCCCTTGTCCCAGACCCAGAGGCAGCCATGGGGGCCTGTGCCATTTTGATCGATGCCAACATCTCCTCTGGCTTTGAGAGCAACACCACGGACATCACGGTCTTCTCCATGCCTGGCTGGCAGCTGGCACTGTGGGCTGTGGCATACCTGATCCTCGTGCTGGTGGCTGTGACGGGCAATGCCACGGTCATCTGGATCATCTTGGCCCATCCAAGGATGCGCACGGTCACCAACTACTTCCTCGTCAACCTGGCCCTGGCCGACCTCTGCATGGCTGCCTTCAACGCCATCTTCAACTTCATCTACGCCAGCCACAACATCTGGTACTTCGGCCGTGCCTTCTGCTACTTCCAGAATCTCTTCCCCGTCACAGCCATGTTCGTCAGCATCTACTCCATGACCGCCATCGCTGCCGACAGGCAAGAGGGGGCAGGGAGAAGCTGGGTGGTGGGGAGCCGGCTCACTTTGCCAGGGCTCAGACAGGGCCGGCAACTTCTCGTAGGTCACACAGCAAGTTAAGGGTAGAACCCAGGTGATTTCCTCCCAACCTGATCATGATCCAAAACTATGCATTTAGAAGGCAGAGGGCGGTGGAACCAAAGCAAGTATGGTTAAGGTTAGACACAGGACGAACTTTGCTCCAGGAGGTTGTTCGAGGCAGTAGGGAAAGAGTGAGTGTGTTTTAGAGACCTTCTGGAATGTTCTTTCTTGGAGTTGATCTCTGTTATGGTGTCTTTCTTTTACAACAAGGAAATGGCTTATATGTTTTTGCTATTCCTAGATAGACCATATGAGAGGAAGATTTAATATTGCACGCAGTTATCATATACTTATGAAGGGGCCAATTCTTTACCCGACGCTGCTCTCAGGGGCTGCAGACTGTGACTCCTGCTGAGGGGCCCAGGGATGGTGGAGGAATGATTGGTGAGCAGACCTGGAGTCCTTTTAAAGCTAGTTAGGGCAGGCAGGAGCCTGGTGTGGACATGGAAGGCAACTGTGTGTCCCTGTGGGAGTGTGGTTGAGACAGACACAAACAAACAGGGACACTAAAGACACCAGGCATGTGGGGGGTGGGGTGGGGTGGGGACCTGGAACCCATGGAGACACAGGCTCCTTGTCAGGATGGCTTGGTGAGGAGAGGTCCCCCCATAGTCTCCATCTGTCCTCCCAACTTCTCACCCACACAGCTCACTTCTCTGCTCTTGGCTGTTTCACTATGGAGTTTCCCCAAAGATTTCCTTGGAGAAATTTATTTCTACTGATTAAAAATGAAAAGACAGTTTGAAAATCATTCATCCAGGTCAATCTTCCAATTTTGCACCTAGGGAAACTGAGGCTTGAGAGATGGGCAAGATTACTTGACATCAGCCAGCCAGTGAGGGGCAGGGCCAGGTGCCCAGAACCCAGACACATACACACAACCCACCACCAAAAGCACCTTAATATGCCCTGGATATCTCTGAAAGTTCAGTTTCTTTTCCGTCACTCAGCAAACATTTGAGTGATTCCTCTGTTTCAGGCACTGAGGAATATGCATGAAGAGTCCTGAAATCATGGCCTCATAAAAAGCTCCTTTTTAAAAGAGGTGGGGGATGGCGGAAAGGACTGTAGAGGGCAGGGCGGGAGCCAGGGGACCAGGCAGGAGGCTGCTGAATGGCAATCCTGGTGGCTCCGGTCAGGGTGGTAACAGGGGCAATTTGTTCATTTCTTCATTCATTCATATGTGCAGTGCCTACTACGTACACATACTGGGCATTGAAGGGAAAATGGATAAAGATGCCTGCCCTGGTGAATAATAAACACATAAATAAATTATATGTTGTATTTTGAGGTCATGGGTGCTATGGGGAAATATTAGGAAGGGGAAAGGAGATATGGGGTGCTAGGTGCATGTGTTAGGATGGGGGCAGGTGGTAGTGTTAGACGGGTGTCAGGATTGCCCTTACTGTGAGGGTGGGATTTGAGCAAAGATAGGAAGGAGGTGAGAGCGCCCTGGGCTCTGGGGAAAGAAGGCTCCCGGCAGAAGGTGCGACGGCAGCAAAGACCGACAGCAGGAGCATGCCTGGTGAGCTCGAGTCACCAAGACAGGGTGGGAATGCTCCCAGGCACAGAGCTGCCCCTCACATAATGCCCAAGACCTCCAGACATGAACTTCCCTGCTCAGGGCAAGTGCTGAATAAAATGGGAGGCCGTGTCCTGGCCTCGTCTCAGAAAGGAAGACCCAGGGGTCATCTAGGACCAAAGCCATTTCTGGTAAATGTCAAGGAAATAAATAAATAGGAATAATCACGCTCTCAAGTCCCAAATCCCTGCTGCCAGCAGGCACTCCTAAAGCATCTCATTTTCTTTGCACAAATTACTATATTAATAGCACAAATTACTATCACCCCATCTTCCGTGAGGAGGAAACGGAACCCAAAGAGGCTTGGGTGTTTGCTCAAGACTCTATGGCTAGAAAACAGTATTGTCAAGATTCAAATCCAGATCAGTCTGAATCCAAAGTCCCAGGCCTGCCCCTCTACTAACAGAATAAGAAGAAAAGCTCTCCTTTCCCATCCCTGCTCCTAAAACAGCAAGGGCATCTAATCCCCCAAGTTAGCCCTCTGGCCACCTGCATCATCTATGGGGATGCAGAGTGCTCAAGAACCTTGAGGAAAATGGCCCACTTCTCTTGTCCAGGCTGTTGAGGAGGAGAGCTGGTCCAGGGCCCAGTCATCATCATGGGAGAAGGTCAGTGTCATGGGGTGGGGAGAGAGAGGGTCAACAATTGTCTAGTCCAGACATGCACAACCTGTGACCACAGACTGTGGGCAGAAATATGAGGGGTCATGAATTTGCGGGGGGAGGTCACAAGTACAAATATAGGAGATAGCACACCAGAGTGTGCTGGGACTCCAGTCTAGCAGTGCCTGGGACTGTCACCAATAGAAATCACAGATACCTCTGTGGTGCAGAAATCTCAGAGTATCACCTACCCGCATCACTACCAAATTACCAGTTTTCAGATCTGCTGCTGGATCCTTTTGTTCAGTGGGTTGATAAAGAAGTGGATATATTACTATGTCCCAAATTTGTTTTATATTTTAATAACGGTATTTCGGTATAACTGATTGTGTATTATGCCCACAGAGGGTCACACACACAGGGCTGTTCCATGACCAGATTGAGCCAGGGAAGGTGTGGGAAGCAGTGACTCAGGAGGTTGGAAAGTGCACTGGCCATGGTCGCAGGGCACTGAATGCTGCATTTAAAGGTTTGGGCACTGTCCGTAATGTAGCCATAGCCATATGTGCCTATTTAAATTCTAACTAATTACAATTTAAATTTCAGTTCTTCAGTCATATTGGCCACAGGTGGTTAGTAGCTACTGACCAGGACAGTGCATATATACTCGTAGAGGATGTCCAGCCCTGCAGAAAGCTAGTGGGCAGCACTGCTTTGGGCTTTGTACAGGAGACTGTGGGGCTCTGCTAAGGTTTCTGAACAGAAAAGGAACTGGCCTAGGGGCTGAGGGGCTCAGCAGGGCTTAGCTTCAGACAAATATCCAGAGACAGACTTCCAGCATGACCACACCGCTCTCTTGTGGCCATCTGAGAGCACGTCCATGCTGAGAGGGAGGCTGTGTGGTGGGGCCTGGGCTGGGGTTTGGGCACTAGTGTGCTGTGTGGCTGTGGGAGAGTCACCAGCCCAGCTGGCTCTCTGAAGGTCACAGTAGCATTGTGGGAGATGGGGCTAGAGGGTGTGGTCCTATAGTGGGGGAGAAGGGGATGGGGGCTGGTCTGATGGGGAGGGCACCCCTCCTCACATGGTCTTCTGCTTACAGGTACATGGCCATCGTACACCCCTTCCAGCCACGGCTCTCAGCCCCCGGCACCAGGGCAGTCATTGCTGGCATCTGGCTGGTGGCCCTGGCCCTCGCCTTCCCCCAGTGCTTCTACTCCACCATCATCACGGACCAGGGAGCCACCAAGTGTGTGGTGGCCTGGCCTGAAGACAACGGCAGCAAGATGCTCCTTTTGTAAGGCCTGGAAAGGGGAGCATGGTGTGTGTGTGTGTGTGTGTGTGTGTGTGTGTGTGTGTGTGTTTGTGTGTATGTGGGTGTACACAATACACCTGAGGGTGTCTGTGTGTGCATGCTTGCACATAATGTACACGTGTAGTTTATGCACATGGGTGTGCACATGTGTCTGTGAGTGTACTTGGGATTCTGTGAATACGTGTATATACTAAAAGTAACAGCACTAAGTGTCAGGCTTGTTCTAAGCACATTACATATATGACTCCATTTAATTCTTCTAAGAATTTGGGGTCTGTATTAATATTCTTACCATTTTTCGGATGAGGAAACCGAGGCACTAAAAAACTAAGTAATGTGCCCAAACTTGCACAGCTAGTAGGAGGTAAAACGAGGAGTTAAATGCAGGCAGCCCTGCTTCAGAGCTCAATCCCCTCACCACTCTTCTACTTAAGTCAGGATGCGTGTATCCTTAAAGCAGGGTATGTGCGTGTGATGCTACATGGGCAAGCATGCTGTACCCACTTATGTCTGTGCATATGCGTGCGTGTGCAAGTATATGGTCATGTTTGTGGACGTGTGTGCAAACAGGTATGTGTTTGGAAATGTTGTGTAGATGTGTGTTTTGGAGACAGGCACTGAAAATTCCCCGGCCACAAGGGGTCAGGGTATTGAAACAGAAAGAAAGGGCAGGTGACAGAACCTGGGTTGTTTCAGGAGACTATCTGGTGCCTGCTTCATGCTGAGGTGAGCATCACGGTCTGGGAAATGGGGGAGGTGGGGTAGAAGAACTCAGGCATGGTCCAACCACTGTGACCCTGGGTAAGTCCTTTCCCTTTCTGGGCCTCAATTTGCCTACTTCTCAAGGCATGGCTTCCTGAATCCCAAACATGGCATGGTTGGTTAGTGGAGGATAAAGAATTGGTTGAGATTTTGGAGTCAGTAGTTGGAGTGGAACCCTGCTTTGTCCCCTGCTGGCTGGAAAATCCTTCATAGTCACTTAACGTCTCTGACCCATTGGCTCCTTCTCTCTCAAATGGGGGTTATTAGTAAAAGAACCTTGCTCTAGGGTGGTTGTGAGCATACATGAGAAAATGTGCATAAGCCCCTAGTACCAGGCATGTCACATAACTGGCGCCCCAGTGTGTGGTAGTTTAAATAGGGGACAAAACCAAAACCCAGCTGCCCCAAGAGTGAGGATGTGCCCTCTCTGAGCTGAGGGCTGCCAGGTCACCATGGCAACACAGCTCCCACCCCGCCCCGTTTAACACCCCTGCGCCAACACCTGCACCTACCTGGTCTCTCCATGGGTCCTGAGCACTGGCCAGACAGGGCGGTGCTGAGGAAGGAGCCATTCCCTCTAAGAAGCTTGTTCCTGGGGACTGAGTTTCGAGGGCAGGCCCCGCCCGGGGTCTATAACCCTACCCTGTACCCCATCGTCTCAGAAGGACTCACTGCTCCAGGGCGGCATCGTGGAGGTAAGTAAGCGCTCGTTTCAGGCAGGGATGGAGAGCAGAATATTTCGTGACTGGCCACTGGGGGATGGTGTTTCTCCACCTTTATACAGGCGTCTTCTCTCTGAGAGAGGGGAACCAGTAAGAACTTAGGGTACCTAGCACCCTCTCTCTGGGGATGGTGCTTTCCAACCTTGATTCAGGCAATACATATATACACATACGATTCTGGAAAAAAATATTCCGTATTGTTTGTAGTGGTGGGGGTGGATAAGTAATTTTACTTCCTCCTTTGTGCTTAATGGCATGTTAAATCTTAACGAATGTATTACTTGGTTAACTTTTTTGTAACTATTTATTTCCTTTTTTGGTACTTGTCTGTCACCTGGAAAGACGCCTGGCAAATGCTGCGGGAGAGCGCTCTTAAGGCCCATGTGCTAGCTAATGTTGCCTTTATTTATTTTCCTTAAATCACCACGGCCTCGGGAGGTGGCCCAAGGTGGTCCCCAGGGGGCAACTAAGTGGCAACTCAGGGACGCCCGCGGGATCCCGGGGACTGAGCAGTGGCGGATGCTGGAGTTGCCCCCGGACCGCCTGAGCCCAGGCCCTTGGCTCTCCCTCCAGGTACCACCTTGTATTGATCGCCCTCATCTATTTCCTGCCTCTCGTGGTGATGTTTGTCGCCTACAGCGTCATCGGCTTCACACTCTGGAGACGCACAGTCCCCGGGTACCATGCGCACGGCGCCAACAAGCATTACCTGCAAGCCAAAAAGAAGGTGGGCGCGGGGTCCGGGGCGGGGCTCGGGCGGGGCCGCCCCTAAGGCACCCGTACGTTGCCGGGTCCCATTCGCGGCCAGGGCTTGAATCCACCCCCCCCCCCCGCAGGCTAAGGTACTTTTGGTCTTTGGCGGAATACAAAGTTAAAGGAACTTCCCAGAATGTTAGGAAAATAGAGGAATCCTACATCCCCACAGAATTTCAGATGCCTCCAATGATCTTGGAATGCTAGAAGCTTAAAATGTTAGGCTTTTTGAGTACTCAGAATGTTGAATTTAAGAAGTCCCTTGGGCTGGCCGGGTGGCGCGGTGGTTAAGCGCTGACTTGGGAAGCCAGCGGCCCCGGTTCAGGTCCCACATAGGAGGGCCAGTGACACTGCCCTCAAAATTAAATAAATAAATAAATAATTTTTAAAAATAAAAATAAAGCCCATTAATAATGAAGGGGTTCAGGGCCGGCCGAGTGGCACAGTGGTTAAGCGCTGGCTTGGGAAGCCAGCGGCCCCGGTTCAGGTCCCACATAGAAGGGCCAGTGACACTGCCCTCAAAAAAAAAAAAAAGTCCCACAGAACTACAGGAGGTTCCTTGATAGAGTAACAGAAATCTCAAATGCTGGAACTGCAGACCTTAGAAATCACGGAGACTGGATAACAGTCCAGCTTCATGGTCTGTCTTCAATTTCCAACAGGAAGTGCCAGTGTCCCCTCTCCTCTCTGCCATTCAGGACCCGCGAGGGTCCTGATACAGCAATGCTCCTCCACTGTCTCCCAGTCAAAGCTTATCTTGGCTGTTTCTGCTTCCTGTTAGGCGAGCAGGGACCAGGGGAGACAATGGGTTAATCACATCATGATGTATCAGGTCAAAGTCTGGGCTCTATTATTGGACATTTTTCACAGGGCAGTTCAGGGAGATAGTTGGATACAGAACACGATCTGGGTGTCCCTCCTTGTGGAGAGCTGGTTTCCATTTGCCATCCCTCGCGGGGTACTGGGCCACGCTCAAAGGTACCTGCAGAAACCAATCATGAGGTGGGAAAGGTCAGGTTGCTGGGCCCTGGGCAGAGGCTGGAGTCCCGGGTTGAAGCCTCACTGCCTATGGATAGAAGGGCTGTGGCAGACACGGATCCCAGGAAGGGGGAGGCCTGGGAACCCATAATTGTCATAGGGGCTCCCCAAAGGACAGATTAGTAACAAGAGCTCATGCACTCTCCAGAGAGAGGAGCTGCTCTGAATGAAGGGATCCAAGATGCCTTTTAGAGGAGGTGGCCACTGAGTTGGGCTTTGAGGAGTGAGGACTTGAAAGGGAGGACAGCAGCGAGGGCAGAGGGACCAGGATGAGCAAAAGCCACAAAGTGGCTGGGCAGCAGATGCTCCAGGGGACTGTGGTCGTAGAGGTAGACAGGACCTGATTGTCAAGAGAGGGCTCCCCAGGCGGGCAAGAGGGGGCACCCACCCCCATCCTTGGGAGGATTGGGGCTTGGGGCTTCCAGGCTGAGGAGTGACCTGAGCCTCTCCTGGACCAGTTTGTGAAGACCATGGTGCTGGTGGTGGTGACATTTGCCATCTGCTGGCTGCCCTACCACCTCTACTTCATCCTGGGCAGCTTCCAGGAGGACATCTACTGCCACAAGTTCATCCAGCAGGTCTACCTGGCGATCTTCTGGCTAGCCATGAGCTCCACCATGTACAATCCCATCATCTATTGCTGCCTCAACCGCAGGTGAGACCTCATCCTGGCCCCTCTCCTCAGGCCTCAGGGCCCCAAGGTCTGGGCCCATCTGGGCTGTCCTGTGCAGCTGGAGCCTGTCCCTTGTGCCCCCCACCCTTACATGGGATCGCCATCCGCACAGTGAGCCCACAGCACAATGCTCCCTCTGGTCCTGGTCTAGCTTGAGCCCCACCTCCTCCCCAAAGCCTTGTCCAGCTGCCCAAGCCATAGCTCTCACCATCTGCCTGCTCCTGCTCTCTCTTCTGGGAGGAGAGGAGAGAAAGGACAGAGAGGTGGAGGGAGGGGGGAATCAGAGAGAGGCAGAAAAACAGAGGGAGGGAGGAGGAGTCAGATAAAGGAGGGAGGGACTTCCTCGATCCTGAAATTTTAAGAGCTTCCAGCAATGAGGAAGAACCAAGGATTTTCCTTGGGAGAGGTGAACAGCACCAGCCCCAGCAGTACGAAGCATTCAGTCAGAGACCCAGGGCCAAGGCTGGAGGGGGATCAATCAGAGACCCAGGCCAGGGCTGGGGGGGAGCAGGCTGCCCCCTGGGATGATCACAGTACATTTCCTACCCTCAAGGGGCTTTCAGAGCAGCTGGGAAGTGATCTTGGCAGAGACAGTCGGGGAGGAAGGAGTCGAAATCTCACTCCTCCCTCAGACACCATCTGGTTCTCCTCTCCTTTGTACTTCTGGGCAAGTGGAGTCCCAGAGCGGGGCTGGTATTTGTTCTGCGGCACTTGGAGAGGTGAGAGGCGCTGGGCCAGGCAGGAACCCCAGCACCCAGGAGTCCTGCTTGAAGAAAACCCTGAAGGTGGGGCCAGGTCAGAGATGGGAGTTGGACACAGAGTCGTGGCCTCAACAAGAGAGTGATGCGGGTGAGACTGGCCCCAGACCTCTATGTTCATGCCTTTTATCACCTCTCTGCTCACGTGTCCAGGCCACTCATAACGCCATTAGGGTCTTTGTTGTTCAGACATCCCAGCTACCTGGGACAGGCCAGAAGAAAATGAACAAACTAATTTTTTCTCGAGTGTTTAATGGGTGCCAGACCCTCTACTATCTATCTCTTGCGAGGTAATTAGATAATAGAGGGAAGGAGGTATTATCCCCATTTTACAAGTGAGGAAACCACCTCAGAAAGGAGGGATCTCCTAAACGCATACAGCAAGCAATGGAGCCAGCATTCCACGTCTCTCCAAGGCTTGTAACCTTATCCCCACATCACACATTTCTCTTGCATGCAGCTTGTAGGAGCGAGACAGGGACTGTCACATGAGGGAAGGCCCCCCGGCCCTCCGTGTCTGTGTGTTGGTCACTCTCCTACCACCCAAGGACACAGTCCCTGGGAGACTGAACAACGCCCCAATTCAACTTCTGAATCATTCAGTATTTGATGACGCTAGCTCAAATGTGGGACTGATGCTCCTGGCAGGAATCTTCATTGAGAAAATATTCACCTCCTGGCTGTGTGTGCCTGGCAGTGTTCCAGGCACTCGGGAGACACCAGTGACCAGGAACAGTACTCCTTTTCTCAGGGAGCTAACATTCCAGTGTGGGGGACAGACAATAAGCATAGTGAGCTCATGAATCGCATAGTGTATTAGGTGTTAAGTCCTATGGAAGAAAGAAAAAAACGAGAGCTGGGTGAGGCAGGACAGGAAGGAGTGGGGGAAGTAGTGGGCATAGGGGTTGCAATTTTACAGGATGATCAGGGTAGGCCTTATTGAGGAGTCTTAGGCAAAGACTTGAGGATTGAGTGGGCCCTGTCTGGGGAAGAGTTCCAGGGGGAGGGAACAGCCAAGGCAAGGGCTTTGGAGTCAAGGAAAGGACTCGGGCTGGTACTCTGACATGGGGAGCCCTGAGGGGCTCTGAGCCACGGAGACACATGCTCTGATGCCCCTTTTGAAAGAATCAGTCAGGCAGCTGTGTTGGAATTGGACCAGTGAGGCAAGGGGAGAGGCAGACAGGTGGTTAGGCTGTTGCAGTTATCCAGGAGGGAGATGGTGTTTTAGGCTGGAGTGAGAAGTGGTCAGAGTCCAGGCATTGCTAAGGGTGAGCCAACAGAATTGCATGGAGGTGACGTGAGAAAGGAAGTAAAGGATGACTTCCAAGTTCTTGGGCTGAACAACTGGAAAGACAAGGATAAAAGGCAAAATCGTCAGTTGTCAGGAACTGAGATGGGGATGATTGTGAGGAAAGGGGGTGGGGAGCAGGGTGGTGAGCTCGGGTGGGGACACACTGAATCTAAGGGGCAGAGGCCATTAAGCTCCTGTAATAGAGGCATTTGTTGGACCATACTGTGGAATCTTGCAGAACAAGGCAAGGAGCAAAATTAGACCTGCTCTTCTGGAATCCGGAACCCTACTGCTCCTGGGGACAGTTCTTCCGCTCTCAGCTGTCCCAGGAAATCGTTTATTCCTGCTTCTCTCCAATAGGGCCGTGTTTGCTTTCTGCCAGCCTATTTCCTCCACTCCCTGTCTGCTTCCCCTTACCTCTAATTTGCATGTGTATCTCTAATTACATTGCAGTGCTGCCACAGGTAGTGTTAATTTTTTAAGCAAATGTATCAAAAGATACTAGTTCCATGGGTATATTTTCCTTCAAAGCCTTGGGAGAGCATCCTTATTCCACCCAACATTGCCAAAGCCTCAATTTTTTAAGACTCCTCTGAATATTCCTTTAGAAGCCAATTAACAAGTCAAAGAAGAAAAACTGTTGTTTCTATATAATTGTACTTGGTTTATTTTTGTTTGTCTATTTGTAAGAACAAATGGTCTAATTCAGCTTAATCACCACTAGACTTAGCTCCAGATTACTTCTGGCTATTTTCAAAAATCAAATCCACTCAAGATTGTGTCTCTCAAGGGACTCTGAGCAATCATAGGCTCTCAGGACTGAAGCAGTGACTTTCCTCTGCTGGGGAAATGGGCTCCTGGTGGTGAGGGCAGCCATAGGACAGCTCCTGTAACTGTCTCCCTCACTCCCTGCTCCATGATCCTCCCTCCCCTAGATTTCGCTCTGGATTCCGGATCGCTTTCCGTTGCTGCCCGTGGGTCACGCCAACCGAGGAAGATAAGATTGAGCTGACTCACGCTCAATCCCTCTCCAGGAGAGTCAACAGGTGTCACACTAAGGAGACTTTATTCATGAATGGGGATACGGCCCCCTCTGAGGCTACCAACGGGCAGACAGGGGGTCCCCCCGATGGAGCATCTACTGAACTCTGAAGCCTTGTGCCTGGCTGCAGGGTAAGGCTTAGCACCCTTTGAGAAGTAGCCAGTTAGGAGGACCAGATCTGAAAGTTTGGCCCAGGCATCACGTTTCAATACATTGATGGAAAAACAAGATGGCGCCAGGAACTCTACGGTAAATGCTGACTCTAAGAGGACCCAGCCTTCCCTCTCAGACAGTGCTTCAGGAGATCCAATAAGAGGCAAAGAAGACACTGTGAGCTAACACTTATCTAATCCAAGAGTTGCAAGCTTAGACGCCATCTTGAAGCAACAACGTAATGAGTAAATTGGATCCAGCATAAAAGAAAAACTGCAAATATGATTATAAAAGGCAACTGGCTTCCAGTGTTGGGGTGATAGGGAATGGCGGGGACTGTGGCAAATTGGAGGGTATAGGCTTCCAAAAGGACAGCAGCTGATCAGCTCTGCACAAATGTTGCCAGGTGGTAATAGGAGCCCATTATTGCCACATCTTCTAAATCAAGAGAAACCAGAAGTCCAAATTTGTGCGACTTCCAGACAAAATATTTCGTTCACATTTTTATAAATGTTGGGTCAACCAAACAGAACACACCTGTGGGCGGCACCCAATGATGACACTGATTCGTTATCAGGTTAAACACACAAGGGAGGAGTTCCTTATTTGGCAAAGCCTGTGAGTCAATCCAGGGCTTCTCTGCTTCAGGGTCTAAGAATTTCAGATCCAGTCCAGTGTAGATGGTCGTTACAGACAAAGGGATTGAAAAGTTGAAGAAAAAAAAAAAAAAAAGGAGTCAAAGGGAACCTCAGCTGTGTGGTGCCTCAGACAAGTCACTCTGACCCTCCGCCTCTTCTACTCCCAATGGCAAAACTACCTCACAGAGATGCTGTGGGAACGACAGAAGTGATGCCTATAAACTACCAGGCCAAACGCAGATTAAGTGCTCAATAGTCAGCAGCCATGATTTTTACTGCCACGCCAGACATTTTCTACGAATGCCTTCTGCAAGTCAGCAACACAATTCTCACCCTCATTTCCATAGCAAAAGGTGGCAAGCTGAGTATACCAGACACATCACTCCATTTGCTGACTCACCCTCCACACCCCAGGGTCCCGCCAGATCCGTGTAACACTATAAATGCGCATCGAGAGAGTTTAATGTTTTCTGTATTCGCCACAAAGATCACTGTGCTATGGGCACCAGCAGTGCCAAATAAAGGGACTCTGGTTTCACCAAACCAAGTGAGCAGTCAGTCAGTCCTGGGGGAAGCCACCTAGAGCTGTAGTCATGGCTTGCGAGACTCACAGGGCACTTCAATCACAACGGTCCAGAATATGGACTGATGTGGGGTCCACCGATGGGCGGAGGGAGAATCCAAAGTGGTGGAACAGCAACCTTGAGGTGCGGTAAGAATGCAAGGCTCCAATAAAGGCCAGTTTCCTATAGAAGGGGTCCCTTTAAGTTGGGGGAATTGGGGGACTGCGACAATCCTGCTACCCTGGGCTGCTGCAAGACTTCATTTGTGTTCGGGCAACGGGTCTGTTTCAATCCACTATCTTGGAGTTGACAAGGGCAGGGTCCGCCTGGGGACAGCAGGGAAGGCCAATGGTGCTATGTCCTCTTATTACACCCAAACAGCCCTGGGAAGCCAAGTTGACCTTTTCTTTGTTCCCACTCCAAGTGAGGAGGTCAGGTTGTTGGAGGACAAAGGACATCCCTTTACCTGAAAGGTGCTGGGGTGGGGGCTGTAGGAGCCTCTCCCCAAGGAAGGACCCTGGAGCAGGGAATGCGCAGGGCAGGTGCTGGAAGACCAGGGAGAAGCTACTCCTGTGATGCTTCGCAGGGCGAGTACAGAGGTCCTCACACCAAAGGCTGGGGCTGGAGAACACAATCTTCATTTCAGCTCTCCCGTGGACCCTGGGTTTGGTTTCTGCCACATCCCCAGATACCCTCCCTCCTCCCAGCCATGAAGCATCACTCACGTCTTTGAATTGGTACAAAGTTTACTAGGTCATACGACATGGCTCACAGAAGCGATGGGAAATTCCAATGAGGGCACTGTTTGTTGGTTGGTTCCTTTTACACAAATAGAGACAAGACTGCCACAGGACTGCCCACCTCCCCGCCAAGAGAGACAGAATTCAGGACAGTCACCATGTGGCTATGACCAGGTCCACAGACACACAATCCAGTGGCAATGACGCGCGCAGACGGGAACCTTAGGACACCAGACAGCAGTGGGTGCTGGGACGGGAGGAAGCGGCGCACGCACCCCTGGGAGGGGCCCCGGCAGTGTCTGCTGGTGATAATACATTTCACACAGGGAGTGCGTCCCCAAGGATGGGCTGCGGAGGCCCGTATGGCCTGCCAGATGGTGTGACTTTTCATCTCAGGCCAATAAATAACTGTTGGACGAGTGCATAAATTAGAAATGGATGCCACTACACTTCACGTGTGGGGAAGGCCAGGTTGAAATCAAATCATGCAGAGTGGCAGGGCAGGTGTGGAAGGATCTGGAGGTGAGAGATATTATCAACAGCACACACTCTTATTTTATACCCTAAGTTATGTGCCATTAGTTGGCTTTTGTGTTCCTCCCCACTGTGGCAGTGGTGGGCTGGTGCTGGCATCTCCCAGCACAGCTCGTCTCGCTGGAAGAATGGGGTGGGGTCGCCGCTTAAAGAGAGAAGTTAAGTACTAGAAGTGCAGCAGGCTGGGGGTCCAGGGCTCTTAGCTGCTCGTTTCTTCTCGGAGCCGGACGCCCACTGCTGTGATGAGGGCAGCCCCCTTGCCACTACCATCTTCCGACAGGAGGAAGGACACATTACACTTTGGTGACAGTTCCTTCACGGTTTGGTGCATGATTCTGGAGAAGCTAAAAAAGACAAGAGAAGAGAAGAGTGGGTAGGGGGAGATGAGAAGAGACACTGGACCTGAAGATACTAAAGGACCCTAACAATAAAGAGGGTCAACAAGATGTGAGGGGCTGTTTAGAATGGTGGGGAGGAAGGTAGATTTTGAGCCAATCTTATTATCTCAATTTTCAGCTGAGAATCCAGAAACAAACTCCTCTGTGCAGCTTATAACGGCCAGGGCATGAAGAACACACTCAGACACACCCATCCTCAAAGCATCCTCTTAGAGGACCGCAAACCACAAGGGGTGCAAGAGCCTGGGCGTGGACCACAGAGGCAGGCCCAGGCTGGTCCAGGGCTGGGTCAGCTCAGCAGCCTTGCATGGGCACGAATGTCATCTTCCCGCAGCTGCAGTCCTCTGAGACCCCCCAGCCCATCACCACCTACAGCACCTGAACCCAAGAATGGGAAGGAGGCCCCCCAGCAAAGGATAATCTTTAAATAGAGGTGACTCTAGGTTCTTGCATTTTGTGCTGAAAATGAGACAGGGCCAGGCTGCAATGGGGCTCTTAAATGCAATACGGACTGCCTTTTGTTGAACACCTACTAGGTGCCCACACTTTATTTTATTTTTTAAAGATTTGATTGGGGAATTAGGGGAGGGGAACAGTGTTGGGGAATTTGGGGGTGGGGACCAGCCAAGTTGTTCTTTAGTCTTCGTTTGTGGAGGCCCAAGGGGAGTGGGCAGAGGGTCAAGGCATGCCATTGGTATGAGCTGCCAAGTAAAGCCACTTCTCTGCCTCCCCAAGGATCCCAGTTAAAGTTCAGAGCGGCTCATTACCTCATCCCAGACCAGCCCCAGTTCCTGACCACACAGCCTTCAGGTTGGTTTGTCCTGGTTAGGAATTTTCCTGGTGGGAGTCACATCCTCATGTCCTATATCCATCAAGGGAACTCGCCAGCCCAGGAAGCTCTGCCCTTCCCAACTGGAAGCCCCACTCACTGTGGATGAAGCTTGTAGAGTGTTCCATCCACGCCCACAGTCACGTTGAGATGGTCCAGCCCTCTGTTCTCTCGGATCTTATCCACCACGGCGGCCATGCCTGCGCCGCACAGCTGCGCGGCCCTCTTGGACACCACCCCGCACACGGTCTTGACGAGGATACTGTCGTCACAGGTGCTATTCAAGCCCAGCTGCTGGAGGATGGCCCGCACCTGGAGCAGCGCTAATCGGTCACTGTAGGGGACAAAAGCCAGAAGGCGGATGAAGCAGGACCCATGAGAGCAGTCTGGGAGCCAACTCCAAAGGACTGGCCCCAAATCATTGTACTTACCCATGATAGGGGTCATGGTTTGTTTGTTTTTCCCCCTTCAAAATAACATTTATTTGTTAATTCTTTTTAATGACCCCAAAAGCAGTACTCATTAATAGAAATTTTAGCAAATCTAAAAAAATAAATATGGGAAAATGCAAACTATTCACAATTCCAACAATGGGGAAAATGGTATTAACATTTTACTGTATTTCCTCTCAATCTATTTTTCCTGGATATCATTAAACAATGTCTTTATTCTTATGATATGCAAAACGAGCTTGTCCTTTACATGTGGTTTTCTTTCCTGCTTTTGTCCTACTTGGTACACCTGAGCAATTTCCCACCTCCTTATCTGAGAACAGGCTTGAAAATGGCTGCCACAGTATTGGATTCAGCCAGTTTAAAGAAACTTGTTTGTAATTTTCTGCTATTATAAAGTAACATTCCAATGAAATGAAGTTTCCTGTTTATAAACCTTTGTGTACAACTCTACTTTTTCCCTTAGGACACATTTCAGGGTCAAGGGGTTTTTGCTACATATTACCTAACTGCCTTTCAGCAAGTTGTATCAATTTTCTCTTCAGCATAGTATTTGGCTGTACTTGTCCCCAGTTGACTGCATCACTTTTTAAAACATTTGACAATTTAGTAAGAATGGCATCACACTGTGGTTTAATCTGCATTCTTCTCTATTAGTGGGGATGAACTTTTTTTTTTCATTTATTTACTGGCCATATGAACTACCTATTATGTCAAGACTTTTATTCTCCTAGACTATTTGTCTCATTCTTATTGGATTGAAAGAGTTGTAGATGACAATGAAGGTGATAAGAGCAGTCAGCCTTGTTTGAGGATTAGGTAACAGGTGCTTTATACACATTACCATATGTCCTCCTCATAACAACCAACCAAACAACATGTATGATTATTCCCATTTTAAAGACGAGGAAACTGAGGCTGGGAGAAATTAAGTAACTCCTTCAAAGCACACAGCCAGTGGGGCAGAGCAGGTTTCAAGACCAGGCCTGACCAAGTTCTTGCCAAGTGGTCCATATTCTGTGTTTTGTCATATACAATACAAATGTTTTCCTTAGTTTCCTGTTTGCCTTATGTTTGATTATTGACTTTTAAAAACACGTATAGAAACCACTGGCAAAATTCGGCAACTTTTTCTTTATGACTTCTTATATATCTCATTTTAACTTTCTGTCTCTGAGCCTCTCATGTAGGGTTCCCACATGTACATTATGCAGTTAAATTTGGTTATTTTCTCTTGTTCATCTGTCTCATGTAGATTTAATTAGAACACAGGACAACAGAGGAAAGTTTCTTCCTCCCCCAGCAATGAGCAGGCTCCAGCAGAACCAATGTTAGTGTCGCTATTATGACTTCTGGGAGAACAAGGAGGCTTTGGCACAACTGCTTTTGCTTTTGCAGAGGCAGCTCGCTGTGGGGCATGCACAGTGTGTGGCCATGCTACACAATCCCAGCTGCCCTTCAGATGAAAGGAGGGTGGGGCTTGACCAGTGGTTCCTGGCTCTGTGCTACTCAATGCCCCTTCAACACAAATATTTGTAATGCGTCTTCACTATCCTGCAATGGAACTCGTACTACCTATTTATATACACAATCTGAAACAAATCAATATCATGCTCCAACATAATAAAGGATGAATAAAAGGAACATATTTTATAATAAAATTCTATGCTTTCAATATGCCACTGGTCAGGGCCTACTGCCCCAGAGGAGGGAAAAAAAACCCCTCACAAATGGCCAAAATGTCCCCTAGGATGCCTATCACTCCCATCACAACACCCTGGCCAGGCTGACCTCTAACAGGCCCTGCAGGGAAGGCCCTCCCCACTCACCTCTCTATCTGCGAGAGATACTTGGTCTGAAAGATGCCCCGAGTCTTCAGCGGCTCAGAGATCTGCCCTCGGAAGAGGAATCCCTTCTTGGTGAAGTCAATCAAGATGTTGCGGACGATCTCACCCAGGTACATGCCGCTGATCATCTTCTCATACCTGGAGCAGGAGGAGGAGGAGGCTGGGGGTTTATGTGAAGCCTTTGGTTGCACAGAAACCCTGGGAGTCTTACTGCCCCTCAAGGGCATCACCAGTCGATGCCCCCCAGCTCTGTGCTCCCAGCAGAGGGAAGGACCAAGGATCCTCCACCCTCCCCAGGATTAGAATGAAACCACCAGCACTCGTGTCTACCTGCCGGATCATCTCCCTCCTCACCTAACTGCCTGCCTTCGCCCAAGATCCCACTCCAGCTCCCAGCTCTGACGTCGCTTCTCAAAGAGGCCTGTCCTCCTCCCCCAGACCAGGTTTCATCTGCCACTCTCAGGTTCCCACATACTCTCCCTTCTGCTTCACTACACACACTGCCTCTCATCACCCCCGCCGTGAAAGCCTCAAGAGGACACACGTGTGTGTCTTGTTCACCTTTGAGTTCCAGGACCTAGCACAGCACAGCTCTAGGTTCTCTGTCAAATGCTCAATAAATGTCTGCAGAATAAGCAAACAACTGGGCTGAATCTTAAGAGGACAAGAAGACAGCAAGGGAGAAAGTTCCTACTGGATTTTTGGAAGGTTTTGCAAACCCTGGCAGAGCTGATAGAGCCAGGCAGGCTAGAGGATTCAGGCGGCCACAGTACCTCTGAGGGTAACCTGTTCTTGGGGTTTTTAATTCCTGCTTAAGGGCCTCCAGAAATGACAAAGGATTTAAATGCTTCCATGACACACACCCAATCCCAGTCCCAAGCTGGGAAGAATCCACTGGAACCTGGAAGCTCCAGGTTTCAGGTGACCCACAGGGAAAAATTAAATAAATTACAAAGTGAAATAAGGCTACTAATAACAATTCCCATCCAGTCCCTCTCATTCCATCAGGGAGACCATCTCAGTTTGGTGCTGATAATGGCTTTAACCCCTTCCACCACCTGCTGATCTCCCTTTTTAACGAAGGGGGTCTTTGTTTTGAGCCTTTGGGGGGCAACAGTAGCTAGAATTGAATAACGCTGTTTTTCGCTAGTCAAAGCTCCTAACAGCCACTAGGTGGTACGGAAGGTCCACTGTGGGAAGATGAGCTGCCGCCTGTGCCTCACCCCTGGCTGGAAGGCCCCTCCCCACCTCCACCCCAACCAGCCATTTCCTTTGTCCTTTGACAACTGCAGGTCAAGTGTAGACAAAAACCATCTATTTATAGTAATATTGGTTTGCCCGGTTTTTTTCTCCCTTGTTAAATGTAAGTAAAGAACACTGATTTCCAGAAAAACATTAAATAGCAGCAAGGTGGTATTTGTTAAAGGGAAAAATCTCGAGGGTGGTTGGAGAACAATTTATATTTGGGAGGTACCACTCAGCCCCCCTTTCTGCTCCTGGGGATACAGCAGAAAATGGCCTGAATCCTGGGATCTGGAGACAAGGGGTCATGCGTCTCTATGCTGGGACGGAGGGACACTGCCATCTCAAGGAGGGTCTCTGAGACCCGAGCTGCAAAGCTCCAACCAGCCACTAGGTGGTGCAGGAGGTCCACTGTGGGAAGATGAATTGAGCTGAGACTGCCTCACCCCCATCCCTACCCCAACTGACAGTATCCGAATTTCCCTTGCCCTTTTGACAACTGCAGGTCAAGTGTGTTCTACTCCCACTAAACAAGAGAAAAACCTACTGACAAAGAGGTTTCTATTAGTCTGATGGGAAAGAAACGGAGCAAGGGGAAGGCCAGAATGCTCAGGATGACACGGTCACTGAGGTAAGAAGTGTGGTCACACCCACTCTGTCCCCAGAGGAGGCACCTGGACAGGACACCAACCTGGGCCCTCTAGTACCATGTCAGGGTCTCATCCCCATTCTCTGCTCTCCTTGGGCCAAAAGCCAAGGTTAGGAGGGACCCGAGGGAGGGACCAGTCTCTAAACCTATACTCCTACTAGAAGCTTCTTTGACTTTAAAAGGCAGAATGCAGCCACATGCCCTCCCCATCCTGACCCCCTTCCGTGTCTCCTCCAATAGGCAGAATTACCTTTGCTTCCCAGCGTTTAGAGAATATTCATCCACCAGTCGGTCATAGTTTGTTCTGATATCATCCAGACAGCCGTTGTCCCCAAAGGCACCCCACTCCATATTGATACACATTCGCCCCTGGTGCCCCTCCAGCATCTCCACGTTCTTCATCTCTTCCATGTAGCAGGCATTGCTACCAGTTCCTGGAATACACGACGGGGAAATGAATGCAACTAGGTCTGGGGCCTGGGATTCCACACATAAGGGTACATTTTTGAGATGAACGAAGTCATAGCTTCACTTTCCCCATGTTTTCCAGGACAACCTCAAAGTATAAACGGAGAGTCAGAGTTAAACCATCTAGAGAGCCTTTGCTTAACGTCTACTTTTCTTACCAAAGATGGTCATGGACTGTGCCTGCTCAATAAACTCTCCTAAATGTTCCTAAATGAAGCCCACAGTTAGACACCTTATGACAGTGTCCTGAGCATTTCAAGGGAGCCTTTCCACAGTGACGATTCCTCACTATTTTGGTATCACAGACCGTTTTGAAATTTTGATGATTCTGAGAAAAGGACCATTTCCCTGGGTGCACCCACACAGTCTGCCAAATGAATCCCATGGGCTCAGGAGTCTGATTTCCATCTGTGAACTCCCCAGAGCACAGCTACTCAGGCTGTGGCCCCTGAGGATCAGATGGGACCACAAACTGTTTGCTGTTCTCATCTGTGAGGAATTACGTATAGAAATTGAGAGAAAGTGAGGTCTAAAACTTTCATAGCAGTTTTAACTGCCAAACATCCATGCTTACGGTTAATGGCCTTGTCTCAGTGAATGGACTGGAAATTTAAAAGTCAACCAGCTAACCAAGGAGTCCTTCACACTGATACTTTAAACATGCTCCTGAATTACCTGGGAGCCTGCTAGTTAAGATGAAGATATTGACTCAGGAGGTCTGGGGCTGGGGCCTGAGACTCTGCATTTTGAACAAGCACGCAGGTTGATGAGACAAGCAAAGAATTAACAAGAGCAACCTTATGGGCTAGCAGGAATGAGCTTAAACATTAACCGCTTGGCTCTGACTCCCCTGGCCAGCACTGCACCTGCAGGCTGACAAGCACCTTACATCTATCATAGGTGGGAAAAGAACAGTTCCCAATCACAGCAGCAACCCCCTGCAAGCGGACATCCATCATAGATGGGAACAAGACAGTTGCCAGGAGAAGACAATCATAACGGCAGCCCCTCTGCAAGCTGACAAGCACCCCACATCCTGCATGGGAAAATATAGAACCCCAGGTAAACAGAAAACTGCCACAGCAGTCTCCATCAGAACTGCCCTGGCAAAACTCCTTTTGCTAGTATTTCTGTTTCAAACAGAACCCTCTCTATCTCTGCCTGACTTTCAATAAACCTTTTCTTGCTCTCCTACTTTATAATAGAGTCTCGTGAAATCCTTCTCGTTCTGCAAATGACCAGGGGTTAATTCTAAACCAAGACACAGGTCGTGCTGAGGCTGCTGGCCCATGGACCACACTTTTAGAGTCAGGCCCTAGGGCACTGGCCACCCATCCTAGGTGAGATGTCAATGTAGATGCACTTTCAACATCATTAAGGGGACACAAGGACATCCTTACCAGCTAGACCAAAAGGGCTTGGGTCATTTTCATACCCTTTAAAGAAACTTAAGCAGAATTCGCAGAAGCTTCTGGCTGTATAACTGGATTATTTTTATTATTTGTTGTCTCAAGTCCCTTTCTCCTGAAGTGTAAAACTGAGAGGAGCCCCAGAAATTGAAGGGGGTACAAAGAAAGCCAAAATATGTAAAACCATCCTTCTTGCGCCTGAGAGTTCTGAGCAAAGAGATCAGTTGATAGGGGAGGAAAAAGTGGCTTAGCATGCAGCGAGGGCTGGGCAGAACCCTGGCCCTCCATAATCACCCATTGCCAGGACAGCTAATTGGGCTGCCCTGAATTGCCCGGGCCTGACCTCCCAGGCAGGAAGTTGAGGCCTGGTCTGGAAGTGGAGAAAATGCTATGTCATTCTTGCTTTGCATTTTACACCCAAACCCATTCATAACAAGAGAGGGAGGGGCTGGGTGGAGAAACAAAGCTTTGCAAAAAAAAAAAAAAAAAAGGAATAAACAACA
Organism: Aselliscus stoliczkanus; assembly: GCA_033961575.1. Lineage (NCBI taxonomy): Eukaryota > Metazoa > Chordata > Mammalia > Chiroptera > Hipposideridae > Aselliscus > Aselliscus stoliczkanus. The sequence continues at coordinate 137,271,402 of CM066729.1, forward strand.
AAAGAGCCCCAAAGCCAGGTACCCCAGAACCTTTCACCTGGAGCTGCTCCCTATTTTTTTGAATTTTTACAGGGGCCAAAAGTGGTTTAACAAATGAAAAAGTCTTCCTGCAGCAGGAAGGCAGCCTGCGAAGGCCTTATTCCAGCTCCCAGATACTCAGTGAAAGGTCCATGCAGCAGGGCACTACTCTTCCCCATCCAGGTAGGGTCTGCAGATGTTGGCTAAGAAACGGGGGCCTTTTCCCAGCATCCTCTGACACAAGGATCAATTAAACAAATGGTTTTATTCACAACAGCTCAAATTAATATGCTTCTGGAATTATGTGCTCTCAAGGCCCAGGCATCTAATGTGCTTGGACTATAAGGGAACAACCTGCACAGCAAACATGTAACCCTTCTGCAACCCACCTCAGCGGCTGGGACGTGAACAGTGGCTGCTAAAGGCAAAACGGCACACAGGGCTGCTTTCTGGCCCTTTCCCACGGGCAGGAGAGGAGGGCTCCTCTTCCTTCCCAGCTGCAGGCCTTGCCATACCTGCCTGGTGCTTCTCCGTACGAGCCCAATGGAGTTGCCCTGCAGGCCAGGCCAGTTCCAGGTGCTCCCACCCCATCCTCCCAAGCCATTTGGGGCCTCATTCCTGGTGTGGATGGAAAAGGGGCCATATGTTAAACCTGACAAGCTCAGGAGACTGAAAATAACCACACAGGATGGCGTAAACATAAAAATGCCTAACTAAGGCGGGCCATGGTGGGAAGTCACCTCTTTAGCCTGAAGCTTCCTTGATTAGATCAGTCTTTACCTTAAGCGAGCCTGTCTACAATCTTTCTGCACCTAAGATAATATCCTTGGAATGTCAGTAATCCCTTTTTCTGGACCAGAGCAGGAAACTACAGAATCCCAAAATGTCCGGATTACCATCTCTATGTGCTGTAAAAAGTGAACTAGTAATTGTCCTGTACCCACCTATGTAGAAGTACTACCTGCCTCTCCAATTTACTTTTATCCAATCCCAGAGATTTCCCCCCAGCTTTGCTTTCTCCCACCCCACTGATCTGCCACCAGTAGGTTTCAAGTAACCCTCCTCCTTTGATTCTACGTATAAAATAAGCTACAAACTGCCATTTTGTGGAGCATTTTCTCAATCCACTGAGATTTTGCTTCCTGGCAATTGTTGTCAGTTTGGCTCAAATAAACTCTTAGAAGCTTTCTCTTAAGCTGGATGGTTTTTTTGACACTGAAAAGCTCCATTCTTGACAGACTGGTTACAATTAAAGCAGTGGGTGTTGGGGAGCGGAGAGGCCCCTGGAGGCCTTAGTCCAGGATGAAATTCTGGAGGTGGGAAGGGGCCAGGACTGACAGATATACTGTCTCACACAGAGGGCTGAGGGTTGAAGGCCCCACAAACTAGGAAAACCCAGCCTTCCTTGCCTCGAGAGGTGAGACCTTCCAAGACACCCACCTACGATGAGTCCAACCTCACAGGTGGGCTCCTCATAAGCACAGGTCATCATGGTGCCCACCGTGTCATTGACTACAGCCACCACGTCCAGGTCAAATTCCTTTGGAAAGAAAGGGACACAGCTTTAGCTCTAGGTTAGGAACAGCGCTGCCTGGCTTGAATTCTGCAGGTTCGCCGGCTCTACTCCAGGCAGAAAACCGCTGGTGCATCATCTGAAATAGTTTTCTTACCAGCCTATCAAAGGCAGTTAAATGCTCCTTCATTGACTAAACATCTATTAATGATGTATGTGAAGTTTGAGATCTAAAGAAAAGACGTATTCCATTTCACAGATGGTATTGAATATTAGAGGCAGCCTGGAGGGAACTGTTCAACGGCAGTAGTGTTATAATCTTTCAGAGGGCAAAATGAAAACACCTCTCAGGATGTCCTTCAGAAACAGCCAAGCAGGTACAGAGGTACATGCACAAGGGTATTTACTGCGAGACTTGCATGAGTCAGAAACAACGCACATATATAGATCAAAAGGGGCTATGGGAGCACAGGTCAGCCAAACACAGGAATCCTGTACAGTCAGCAAAAGGAATGGGGCTGGTCTATAAGCAGCGACATGAAAAGATGCCTGTTTCATAGCAAATGAAAAAAAGCAAGTTGTAATACAGTATACATATGATTCCCTTTTTGTTTTTTTTTAAATGTGTGTATGCCTGGAAAGTTGGAAGAACACTAACGTTAAGAGTTATGAAATGGGTAAAAACTGATCATCAGGTTTCTTTTCAATGAAAGATTAGCTGATGCCTAGCCTACTCTTCCAGGTGCAACCAACCCCTCTTTTAAACCATTCGTTTCAGTCTTCTGGATTGCCTCTGCATGAGACTGTCTGCTCTTTTGAATTGGAAATGTTTGAAATGGTTTGTTGTTTTGTGTTTTTTTAACTTCTTACTGATTCCCTAATAGCTAGAGTGAGTTAAATAAAATCTCTGGAATTCTTCGTTTTATATTTTGTCAATGTTCTCCACCCAAAGATGAATAGAAATACATCTGTAGTGAAACAAAGCTGAGCTATTGAGAGGTTGCGACTGGGGCATCTCAGCAAGTGTCAGAAAGCACTTGTTATAGGATTTGAGCCCGGGTTGATGGTTTCAGGCAGGGTTCAGAGAAATGGGGCTTTGCAATGGGTTGGGTACTGTGAGGAGAGTCATGATTTTACCTTTTTAAACAAACTATTGTTTCAACAATACAAATTTGTTCATCTCTGTTTTCTTGCTGACCTTTGGGAAACTTTGTATCCAGGTCACAGGCTTTTGTATTGTTTGAGTGCTTTATGAACAGCAGCAAGTATGATTTTTATAACCCAAAAAAGCACAGTAAAGATTTTTTTAAAACATCCTTAATAGTTACCTCTCTCCTTTTTATCGCATCCCGTAGTAAGGTGGCTACATCGTTCCCTACGCAGTCGGTGGCCTTAAAGCCCTTTGTCCAGGTGATCAAGATTCCCTGAAACAGGAAAGGCACCAGGAAGTCTTGTGTAATTAACCGTTTTGAGAAGAACACAAAATTCCCTCCTTCTTGAGTAAACATCTGCTGAGAACATACAGTGAGACTATCCTGGAGTAACTGAGGCACAAACCCATAAAACAAATAGTCCTCCAGAGGCCTGCCCCCTCCTCACAGCAGTCTGGTTTATAATCCCCACGTCACGGGTGGAGAAACTGAGGCATAGAAGGTAAAAGATGCTGCCCCTGATGTAACCAACTAGTTCCCCTGAAAAACAATTTGCCAATTACATAAGTGGAGAAATGCAAATTTTTAATAAGACTGTTACTACCTAAAGTAAACTTTAGGTTTGATTGGACAGCAGTTTTGCACACAAGCTGGGTGTGTGCTCACTAAGACGACAGTATAAGTGAAGTGCAAAAAACAAGTTTATGTGGATCCCACTGCTGAGATCTACAAGGCTTAAAAGGAAAACAGCCCCCAGTCAGCACTGTGCCTGGCTTGCAGACGCAGGTGGCCCTACCTGGTTTCCCCAGTTCTGCCAGTCATATGCCTCAAACCCCAGCCTCAGGCCCTGTGTGATGCCTCCTCCCTGTGACACACACAGGCACCTGAGGCTCTTCCAGCAGGACAGGCTTGGTCTTGCCTCCATGAGTCTGCACAATAGGCTCCCTCTGCACAGAATACGCCCTGGCCCCCACCCACAGCCCTCAGTGCTGTGCTGAAGCTGCCGGTATGGGGCTGGGGGCTCCCTGAGGACAGGAACTGGAGCCTTCAGCTCTGTACCCAGCTCTTAGGACTCAGCAGATGCTCAAGCCCTTATCTTGGACCGTTTCATCCCATTTATTGAACAACCATTTATTAAGTATCTCTTCCGATAGAACTCTGTGCTAAAGCATGTGGAAAACACAGGTGTTTGCTCAAGGAGCAAGCGACACAATCACTAAAAACTGTATAAAGAGCACTATTATAGGGCAACATTAGAAGGAACACAGAGAAGAGAGGGATTCTTTTTGTCTGGGGACCGGACAGCTTCCCAGAAGAGGTAAATGCTTTAAATGTTAAAAGAAGAGTCTTAAGATGTACTGAAGGGAGTGGCATAAAGCCTGGGTCAACCCACTGTGACATCTGAGCCATCCTCAATACTGAGGGATGACAATGAAGCTGGAGGAAGCTTCAAGAGCCAGCCCATGCTGGCCAAGGGACAGTCAGTCCTGCCCAGTGTCTGACTCCTGCAGGAAAGAGACTCACCGCATCCAAATTCGTCTGCTTGCAGGGAAATGAGAACGTGAAGCCCAGAGGCATTCTGGGGCCTTTGATCCCCATGTAGTCCAGGAAATCGGAGATGCAAGAGACGATGTGGTCAAATAGCTTCAGGGGAAAAGAAGGGGTTACCTGTGAGTTCTCTGGTTTCGTACTTTCGGTGCACATGTACAAATGCACACGAGCACAGACACACACCCTGACACACACAGAGCAAGTCCCCCTCTCCAGGATCTTTGCAGCCCCGAGCATCATAAGCCCAGCATGACTCAAAGTACCTGATGCTTTCAGGCCATAAGGACACAACTGCATGGCTGCGGGCATCACACAGTAGGTTTTGGGGAAGACCAATGCCACTGCCTGTGTGTGTGACACATACATACAAGGTGGTGTAAAAGCAAAGCCATCTCACCTCTTCCCCAGTGCCCTGCATGATTTCAATGGGAATGGCATAGATCTTGTTGTGCATTTCCACCGTTCTCTTTTTCCCACTACGGATTTTCACCAGCAGGACACGGAAATTTGTTCCTCCAAGATCCAAGGCCAAGAAGTCACCATGCTCTGTTTAGTCAAGAACAGAAGGAACATCAAAAACAGCTCAGTACCTCTTGGCAGCCAGTGACCCCAAGATTCCAGACTTTCAAGGGGGAAATCCCCATATTGAATAAAGGGGAGAAGCTGTAAGTTTTCCCTCCAGCACACAGCTCAGGCTCAGGGAGGGGTGGATACTAACTCACTGAGCACCACAACCTTTGAGCCACACCATTTTTGAAGGACAAAAGGCCCCATGGATGAACCACTTGTCACAACAAACAAACAAGCTTCACCAGGGTTACTAAAAAGCTTGGCAACAATGACCTGATTTTAGGAAACCTCATACAAAAATTAATAATATATGTCAATGTGTTGAGTGTTTGCAAAAATGGCCACAATTATTCCCTTCCCTGTATACATGCTTCTTTGCAAAGTGACTCTGCAGTTCTTCTCCCATCAAAAGATGGAGTCCATTTCTCCTCCCCTTGGATTTGGTCCAGCCTATGACTTGCTTTGGCCAACAGACTATAGCAAAAGCAAAGCTGAGCCATTCCCAGCCTAGGCCTCCAAGAGGCTTTGAAGTCTTCCCTCTCTCTCGTGGACCCTGCTACTACCACATGAACAAGTCCAGTGGCCAGGCACTCCTGCACCCCAGCTGACAGCTAGCCAACTACTGGACATTTCAGGGAGGTCCCCCAGCTGACCCACCAGTGCCGCCTGCCTGTGGACACATGAATGAGTCCAGCTGAGGTCAGGTGAATCTGGCCCAGGTGAGCAGTAATAAATGGCTGACCCAAGGACCCGTGAGCAATAATAAATGATTACTGCTTTAAGCCACTAAGTTTGAGGGTTTACAATGCAATAATATAAGGTAACTTACACGTAGGACATATTCACATCACAAACATTCATTACTCTCCAAGACCCATCTAAGAGGCCTTTCCGGGTCCCCACAGAGGTCAGCAACAGTGAGGACCAACAAGATAAGCATTAAGGACTGAACTCTGTTCTCCAGTCTGCCTGGGTGTCAAAATCCCCGAGCCTCTGTCTGCCTAACGCCACCTTGCTAGGACCCAGGAAGGATGCATGGATGTTTATCCTTCTGCTGCCTTACTGTGCCTATAAGAGAACCTATAACATCTGAGTGCAGCAGGATTTGCCCAGCTTTGCTCTTATAAGGACACTTTCTAATTCTGTGCAGGAATGTGGTTTTAGAGATGGTGCTTGTCCAGGAGGCCCAACCAGGGGACGTCAACTGCTCTGAGTCACAGATAAGGCCAGTCAGTGTTAAAAACAAAAAAGAAGAGTTTGGTGAGTTGCTAGCTCGTCCCCAAATTATGCAACCCCAGTGTAAATGCATCCACAGGAGAAGCCAGCCTCCCTGCTGCCCCACTGTGACTGGGTCATTGGTATGAGAAACAGGAAGGGCATGTCAGCCTCCAACAGAGGAGAGGCCCTCACCAGTCCCGTCTGGAGTACTCCGGACGAAGGAGGGCAGCATCTTGACTACGGCCTTATCGTTGGTCTGCTTCTTCAGTCCCATGTCCATCTCGGTCCGCATTCGCTTCTTCACCTCCAGCAGCATTTCCTTGGTGAGGCTGAAGTGGGCCAGGGTCTCCTCTATCTGCCGGTGCTGCTCTGCCAGGCGGTAGGCCACCGCTGTCACCATGGCAGCCCCCTTGCCGCTGCCACTCTCCGAGAGGAGGAAACGCACGTCAGAGTCAGGCACCAAGCGCCTCAGGGTCTTGTGGAAACGTCGGGCGTACCTGTGGGGGAGGCGGGGGGGGGCACATAACTGGACTGAGCTATGTGTCCAGAACCTCTGACATCGCTTTCTTTTCTCCATTGCCCTTCCATTGTCTACACTTACTTTTCTCATTATACAAGTCATACACATCCACTGTAGAAAAGTTAACAAATGTAGACAAGGAAAAAGGAAAAATAAGATCGCCCACAGTCACCCATAAAAAGAGAGGGTTCTCATTAATATCGAATATAGAAATTCAGGGTCCGAAAAGGAGTCTGTCCTCCACCATGACAAGGAGATAGTGGTCAAGAGCCCAGGGCTTGACAGTCAGATCAGGAGACAAATGGTGAGTGAACTCCACCAGTTCCACATCAGGTGACCTTGGGCCCGTTCCTTAACCTTGGAGTCCATGATGATGACAGTATTGGGCCAACAGTGATGTGATGGGAACTGAGTGAGTTCATTCAATGCTGAGATTAGTAACTGGTACTGAGGAAAGAGGGCTCAATAAATAAACCATTCTTGTATTTTATTTTCACTTGGCCCTTCCCCTTCTCTCAAGCGTCTGGACATTTTTTTAGTGGCTAGAAGAGGATTCAGTGAGACAGAACTTTTTCAAAGTTTGTGGTCTATTGTAAGTATGGAAGGCTGCCTGCCAAAGGAAATAGGGAAACCGGAACCTGAGGGGTCAGCTCCAGGGGGTGGGATTAAAAATGACTCCTGTTCTCTTTGTAGTTTGTTGAATTATCTAAAGTTGCTATACCAAATATATGTTACTTCTGAAATAAACATTTCGCCAAAGTTATTTTTTACATGTGATGTTGCAGATGAGGAGTTCTGGAGATGGCTGACGGTGACGGCTGCTCAACAGCGTGAATGTACTTAATACTACTAAACTGTACACTCAAAATTGGTTAAGATAGCAAATTTTGTATTATGTGTATTTTACCATAATTTTAAAAAATTTGCAAATCTCTAAGATTTCTTGTCAAAAAAATTTGCCAAGAAATCCGCCCCCCACCAAAAAAAAAGATCGCTAGTTTCATTCCAAGAATTTTACAAATACTTTCAGAATATAAAACAATAAGATATGGCCCTAGCAGATAACAACATCTCACTAGCTCAAAGCCTATCCCCTCAGCAACACAGAACTATTTCAATTTAAGTCAATGTTTGTTTAAGTATGCGTGTGCACATTATATATCCAGTGGAAAAAAATATCTGAGGTCCCATACAGAAATCATGTCACTGGCAGTTACTGTTAACGTTTAGCATATAAAGACCGATAATTCACCTTCAGCCTTGTAACAGGGTACAAGCCAATGTTCACAGTGGCCACAGAAGGCTTCTGAAGCGAAGGCGGCCAAAACACAAGAAGGCGGCATGACCATGAAGCCCTCATCATCAGCGGGGACTACTTACAACGTACACATCTCTGTGACTCTCAGATGCAAAGTGTTGACAAGTTGCCCATTTACAAAGGTAATGTCTGAAGGTTTGGGGGACTTTCATAGGAGCTTCTAAATCAGGAATGTGGGTACTGCACCCGTGACCCCAACTACAGTGAGGATGAAGATCCCTGATGAAACGCAGACAAGTGAGAGAACTAAAGATACAGACATGCCACTATAGCAATCTCTCACAAGACTTTTGAAATGAGGAGAGATGACAGTGATGCAACACCAGCAAGAAATGGCTGAGGGCCGGATACGTCCCAAGTGGGCAAATCAGACCTTTCTGCCCAGAACTAGGGACGGTCTTGTCTGCCAGAAAGAAAAACCTTCATTGGGTACAAAAGTCTGACCTCTGGAGAAGGTCCTTGGAGCCCAGACGGGTACTGAGTGCCAATTAGAGCAAAGGGCAGACTCACTGTGGGTGCGTCTTGTAAAGAGACCCGTCGACACCAACCGTGGTCCGCAGCCTGGGGGTGCCCTTGTTATCTCGAAGACGATTCAGGATGGTGCCCAGCGTTGCCGCCACCAGGTTGGCAGAGCGAAACGAGACAAGGGTGCACACATGCTGGACCGAAATGCAGTCGTCATCAGATGGTTCCACTCCCAGGCGAGTCAGGATTTCTTTGGCATTGTGGAGGCCTTCTTTATTCCTGTGAGGTTAAGAGGCCAATACTTGTGCGTTAAGGAGCTCATCAGACAGTGCAAAGCACTGAGGTTCAGAGGTGAACTCCATTCACCATGTGTGCGTGATGGTATTAAGATAGTCCAATGCCTGAAAAAAGCATGAGAAGGGTTTTCCTCCAAAAGCAACAGCAGGCAGTAGAAGGAAAAACTGTCCTATGCTAGGTTATGACATACACATGGGAGAGAAGCAGAGAGAGGAGACCACGGGGCCTCTGAACAGGCGGAAACCCAGCTGTTCCCCTTCCAGGGCTCGGTGCTCAGGCCTGTGGGAATCACCGCTCGTTGAGTCTGTGAGTCGCCCTGGATGCTTACACGTTCTTCCTTGATGTTCTCCAGTCAAAGCTGAATTGTTTGCATACACACTTTGTATACCTATTGTTGGATTTATTCCAAGGCACTTCACAGTTTTGTTACTATTATAGATGGTGTCTTTTTAAAATATACACGTATCCTCTCTCTTTTTCTTTAATGCACCATCATAAAGTAAGACGTTGACAATGAGGAAAACCGGGTGAGGGATTGTGAGACCACTCTGTATTCTCCTTGCAACTTTTCTGTAAATCTAAAATTATTCTAAAAGGTTTATTTTAAATATATATTTTGATTATTGTCAATACATAGAAATATAATTGACTTTTGTATCGTCTCTCCAGACATCTTCCTAACCTCTCCTGTTTTACTATTTACTTGTCTAGATATGTTTTGGTGTTTCATACAATCACCATCTGCAAATGACAGTTTTACCTCCTCTTTTTTTTTGTTTTCCTGATACCTGACATTTCTTTTTCTTTTTTTTTTCTTATTCTTTTAAACACTAGCCAAGGCTCCAGGGCAATGCTGAACAAAAAACAGACAATACTGTCGTGCTCCTGATTTTAAAGAGAACACTGTAACATCTGCCATGGCCGGAGGTTTTTACTGAGTTTTTTTGAGATAGCCTTTAATACAATATACATGCTTTCTTGAGCTAGTTCAAGTGGGGCTTTGTTTCTTGGTCACCAAAAAGCCAACAAGACATGCAGGCCGAAAGGCGGGCAGGCATTTCCTGACTTTGTCAATACTCTGAAGACAAGCCATGAGTCTCCTGCTCCCCTCCCCAGGAGACATGAGAAGTAAGGAGGTTGGAAACTTGGTCACATGCTCCCTGCATATTGTAGCTCTCTACCAATCGCTCCTGCAGCAGGGTGATCCTAGGAAAAACACCAGTACTGATGTGACAAAAGGGCAAGTCCAGATAAACTCCTTTCCACTTCCATCGGCCTCCTCCTCTAACCACAAGGACAGCTGATGGGCCTCTTTTCCCAGGAGCCAGAGCTACGAAGCTACTGGTTCTCAGAATTTCCAGGACCATAGCCAGGCAGTGGGAGTGACCACATTGTGCAGAGATGATAGGGCATTTCTAGCACTAAGCTAGCGCTAACTTTAAGCAGGTGGCCCTCCATGGCTACAGGGAGTCTCCCGGCTCAGGAACAGAATCTGGCAGCACATGGAAGCCGGCCACAGGACAGGAGTCCTTTAGACTTGGAGGCGCCTGACCACATCGAACTGCCATGGGGTCAAGTTTGCCTTCTTCCCTTTCAGGGTGAAGGCCGCAAATAACAGTTGCAGTAGAGAAGTCTGGTTTTCTTGTGTTGAGGCCAAAAGGTAACAGTCAGGGTGCCGGCTGCACTCTGTCCTTCTGTGACTATCTGCTCTGTCTTGTCTGTTAACCAATGCTTCTCGGGCCGGCCGAGTGGCGCGGTGGTTAAGCGCTGGCTTGGGAAGCCAGCGGCCCCAGTTCGGGTCCCACATATGAGGGCCAGTGACACTGCCCTCAAAAAAAAAAAAAAACAAATGTTAACCAGTGCTTCTCAAACTTGTACCAGGGAATACTTCTTCTGACTATTAACTAAAGTGCACTGGGTGTTCTTTAATATGCTAATGATACTATAAATCGCTACATGGAGAATAAATACGCAGTATTTCCCAATCCCACTGGCCACAGAATGCTTTCTTCAGGGAACACCTAATTATCTTGAATCCCTAAGGTTCCCTAGAACATGGTGTGGAGAAAGTCCTGATATCCCAAGGAGCAATCCCCAGCCCAGGCCCCGGGCACAGTCAGAGCCTAGTGCACCACTAGGATCGTCTCTAATCTCACCCTGCTGGGGAGGGAGGCAGAAGAAGAGGGGGCAGAGGGAAGGACGAGAGGCTGCTTTTGTAACTAAGTCACCCATGAAGCACGCGCTGCTAACTAACCTTCTTTAACCAGCTGACACTAGGTGCCTGCAGTGATACCAGCCCAGGATGGGTCAGCTAAGAGATGGACCCAGAAAGCCCTGGCACTCTTGAGGGAGAAGCCCATCAAACCAGAACTCAAGCGGTCACAAGGGACCTGTCACTCTTCTGCCCCAACTCCCCCCGCACCCCAAAAAGCCTCAAGAGATGGCACCTACTTTTCGATGGCTGAGACATCATTAGTGTTAAACTTCCCTCTGGTGAGCAGCTCTGGGGTGATTCGTCCTTCAAATAAAAGGCCCTCCTTGGCCATCTTGACTAGGATCAGTCGAACCAGCTCCCCCAGGTACATGCCACTGACCATCTTCTCAAACCTGCAGGAGAAAAGCACCCAGGCGCTTGTCAGGTCCTTCCTCTGTACCCAACACTGGGGCAGCTCATGAGGAGCGGGACAGACACAGAAGGAGAGGAGGCCTCATCCCTCACAGCCTCACTGGGGCAAGAATGCCCACTTGTATGATTAAACATCAAGGGGATGATGGCGGGAGGGTCATCCAGACCCCATGCCTCTCCCCAGGGTGGGCAACAGGAGGCAAGCACCCCGGGGCAGCCAGGGAAGGCGGCCTGCAGTCAGGGGAAACGTTAGGATTTTAAAATGAGAAGAATATGACCATCTCTTATAAAACTCTATGCTGTACTTCTTAAAGGGTTTTCATCCCCATCACTCTCTCAGGAAGATCTCCAAGTCCTGTGGGGAGGAGGTGGCCAAGAAGCATGCTCTCCATTTCCCCGGTCAGAAGGGTAAATGATGAGGAGTAGATTATGGGGCTGAAATGCAGCCATTCGCCATGGGACCCCTGTCACATCTCTGGCATCCATGTCCTCCTCCAGCCAAAAGGACCAAGAAGTATTTTCTTTGGGGAGCCCATTCCTCCCCCACTGACTTTACCCTAATCTCCAGGGGAGGGCTCTGAGTGGCTTAAAGCCAATCAGCTCATCCCACTGCTCTGGCCACATTCGGCCGTAAGCCAATCACAGAGTGAACCCACCCTCTCATCTTCCCTGGGAGGTGTAGGTATGGGCTGTGGACTCGGTGACTGAAGCAGCCATTTTGAGCCCAGTGCTGCAGGGGAGAGGCTGCCACAAACTGGGGCTCGATGCCACATCTGAGTCAGATTCAGGCCTGAGTCCTGGTTGACCAGGAGCCAGGAGAAAGCCCTGAGCAGGACAGATCAAAGAGGCAGGTCCATATCTGGTGGCCAGCCTGTCCTCCAAAGGAGACCAGCTGGCACATCCAGAGCTGGCTGTGACACAGCAAAACAATCTGTTCCATTCAGAGCCAGGCCCGGGAGCCGGGATGCTGCTGGGACCCGAGCACCTGCCCCCCTCACCTGTCACCACGGGCACAGAGAAACACAGTTCTCATTGTTCCTGCCCCTGACAGGGCCAGGCTGGACCGGTCCAGCCACTGCTGTGTCGAGGATCCCTGGCAGGAAAAAGCCTTTCTCTGTCCTACCTGCCCAGTTGCCACCCTAGGCACCTATTGGAACAGCCTCTGTGCAACCCCAAGCGGAATCTCAGGATAGGCAGGAGCCAGACTACAAATTCCACAGTTGTGGATCGCTCCAAAACAGTGACAGATAATACGAATCTGATGGGCTTTTCCATTTGTGACCCTCTGACTTTCTGCCCCTTTCATCTTCCACCCCAAATCTTGTGTGAAGGGTCTCCCAGGTCATATATATATGGCTAGTATGGAAAGGGGGGACTCACAGCTGTTTTCCAGGATTAAGAGATCCCCGGTCTATCTCCCGGTCAAACTCAGTGCGGATGTCCTCCAGCGCCCCGTCGTCCCCAAAGGCCCCCCACTCGGTGTTGATGCACATCCTCCCCTCATCACCTTCCACCAGGTCAATGTGCCTCAGCTCCTCCATGTAGCATGCGTTGGTGCCCGTGCCTGGGAGACAGACGAGATCGGAAGCTGTGACCACGCAGTCACAGGAGAGGAGACAGTGCCTCCTGAAAACACGGGCTAAAGGAAGGGACGAGGAAAGGCACAGAAATTACCAATGATGAGGCCGACTTCACAATGCTGGTCGTCATAGCCACAGGTCATCATGGTTCCCACCGTGTCATTCACCACAGCCACAATGTTGGCGTCATAATCCTGGGGACAGATTACAGGGTGTCACTGTCCACTCACATGTGGGAACAGAGAGCACACCTTAAAGAGAGCGTGGTCTCCATACCAGTGCTGCCCCTGGGGGTGGCGCTGCTTTCATCACAGCTGGTACTTAGATTACCCAGATCAGAGCACAGTGATTCAATTATGGAACTGCATAGTCCCCTTAATTATCTGGCTTAAGATTCTTCTCAGGCTGGATTTTCTTCGCAGAGCCACAGCACTCTGCAAACCACCCCTCTATGCCTATATGTGGACGGCCGTGGTTCCACCCACAGCAGGCTGCCCCTAACCACGCTGGCTCCCTGCACAGTCCTGTCAGAAGGAGGCCACCCCCTGCCCAAGGGCTTGGCTCCTATGGGCCGCACCTCAAAGAGCTCTGTTTCAAACCACCCTCAGCCTTCTGGACTGAGTACCCTCACCGCTCACTCACCAGCCTGGCCCTTCACAACCTCCCATGTGATGCCTCAGGCCATGCACTACTGCCCCCCCATCTGCTTTAGAACAAAGCCTTCTCCCCACACACCCCACTTCCATGTGGTCAAGGCAGATGGCCTAGAGAGGAGTTACCCCGCGCTTTTTGATGGACTTGTTAAGCAGCTTCACCACATCTGCTCCTTCCACTCCGCTCACTTTAAATCGCTTTGTCCAGGTGATCAGGATACCCTGCAAAGGAGAGCAGATGGGGTTTGATGAAGGGTGGAAGACCTCCAGAACCTCCAGGTCCTTGGAGAGGGACAGTGAAAGAGGCCCAGAGGGACCAAGTGGCTCACTCCACTAGTAACAGAGCCAGACTCTGCCCCCTCTCCTATTCCTCCATCTACAGGATGGATTTCTCTGGGGACTGCCATGGGGAAAATCCTGCAGCTCATGCCAGAATCCAGCAAATGGCTGGCCAGTATAGTAAGAGTGTTACACAGGATACAAATCCAACTGCACAGCCAGACTTCGTTTAAAAACAAGCGAAATCCCAGAATTACCTGATCACCCTTCCCTACTCTGAAAACACCTCGGCTTCCACAGCCCCAAGGAAAAAACATCAGAGCCAAATTGGGAAGAGGCACAAATTGCTAAGACAACTCTTGGCTACTGAGCTTCTAAGAGCCATGTCCTGGAGATGTAAGGAAAATATTGACTACCTATGATTCTTGCCTTTTCCCTAGCTTTGGAACATAACCCCCATTTGTAAGCAGCAACTCCACTATTATGACCTATTTCTGTTTGTATATTAATGGAGAAACATCAAAAAGGATAGACACCCAATGGTTATTCCCTTGGGAATAGGGAAGGGTACGTAGGATTTTTACTTTTTACTTTACATCTTTATATGATTTCAATAGTTTTACATATAGCTTTTGTATTAAAAATAATCAAAGATATTAGAAAATAAAAATAATTGTTATATGTGACTGTTTTTCTCTAAATGGAGAAAGTTGTTATAAATGAGGCGGGGTTGGGGAGAGCTGCTGCTCGGCTCCATCAGCCTTTGGGGTAACACAGATGTGGGGAGCTGGCCCACACAGGCAGTGCCTATAGGATGCACCGGAAAAGGCAAGTGTTTGGGAGAATTTGTGGTTCTTTGCTCAGCAGCGGTCTGCAGCTAAACCAGGCATTCCAAAAGCCCCATGGACACTGCTTTCTTCCCCTCAACCCCTAACCCCCATGCCTCAAAAAAAAAAAACCCACAAAAAACAAAACAAAAACAAAGGACTCTGAGAACATTGTACTGTAGAAGGAACATGGAGTTAGAAATCAGAAGACCTGGCCCTATTCCCACACCTCTGGGCATAGGGCAGTTCCCCTAACTCCTCTGAGGGTCACTTTGCACATCTGTGGAATAAGGCGCTGGTCTAGATTTGGACAAGCTGGAAGGCTCCAGGCATCCTTGAGGAGTGGGTACAGGCCACCTGGGTAGGCAATTTGAGCCTGTGATCCACTCGCTTCCTGGAAGGCAACACAGCCCCGCCTAGGCAGCCCTCCCGGAAGGGGGTCAAAGCCTACAGGTGGGACCCCTGCCTTTGGCCCCTTCTCTGCCCACAATGCCCCTCTACCAGACCCATCTGCTCCACCCAGCAGGATCTCATGCCCCTGGGGGTGTCCCCTCTCCATCCCTGCAATGCTTTCGTCCCTGAAAGACTGTGCCTTCTGGGGGGCAGGCCACGTCTGCTCACCGTCTGCTCACCGTTCCGTTCTAACCTAGGGCCTAGCCTGGCCCGCACAGGGATGGCACTCGATCAAACAGCTGCTGATGAACAAGCAACAGCTAGCACCGTCACTTCATTCCCACCGCTCCCAGTGAGAAGGGGGTCCTATACTGTCTCTGCCCGGGAGTGTGACTATCAGTTCTCAATTCCCAAAAGCCAAAGGAAATGCAGTACCAACAACAGGTTTTGCAAAAGGTTTGGGAAGACACCTGGGGGCCATCTGAACACCGTGGAGGTGTAGTAATGGCAGATACCACACAGAGGGTCTGGATTGGTCACAGCAGCCCTGAATGAAGAAAAGTAGAGACAGTAACATCTCAGAGGCCTTTAGGGCGTGTGTGTGTGTGTGTGTGTGTGTGTGTGTGTGTGTGTGTGTGTGTGTGTGTGTATGTGTGTGTGTGTGGTGGGGGTCCGTTGGGTGGGAGGTGGGGCCTGGGATTCTGGTCCTAGATCTTCCATTAATAAGCCCTGTGACCTGGGAAGAACTCGTTTTTCCATCTGTGAAATGAGGGGCTTGGCGTGCTGAGCTCTCAAGGCACTTCTTGCTCTGACCTTATGTGATTACACAGATTATACAGATATCAGGGCTCCAGCAGCAAGAAGCAGGGCCCAGGAGAAAACACTTACTCTACCAAAAAAGAGGTACAGGGATACTGCCCAGAAGTGTGGAGGGTGCCATGTTTCCAAACGTGACTATCCTGGTTACCAACATGAGATCTGCTGCTTCCTGGCTGGGTGGCCTGGCACAGGTTCCTATTCCCTCTGAGACTCAGTTTCCTCATCTGTCAAGTGGGGATCATAAGCACTTCACTCATAGGGGTGTTTGAAGATTGTGTTTTAACTGTGAAGAGTGTATTAGAACAGAGCCTGGCATCTGATGGACCCTCAATAATGTTAACTGTCAGAGCTCCTATTATGAGGAGTTTATTCATAGACTGCCATGTGCATGTGTGTGTGTATGTGGGTGGGGTGGGCGGTGGGGTTCCTCTGTCTCTCCTTGTAGAAAAGGAATAAGGTAGCATCTACTTATTTTGCATTCCTGCAGCGCTCTTCGGTACAATGCTGTCACATGGTATGTCTGAGTCCATCCTGGCGGAACGGGTGAATGAACAAATGACAAACAAGAAGGTGGGTGCAAAAAGTCACCTGGAGGTTGAAAAGAGAACCTAGGGCCTTTCTGGGGCTACAGCCACTGACCAGCAGGTGTTATGGAGAGGTGGTCCTGGCATCTGTCAGGTGGGGGCCTGGCACCTGAGGCAGGGTCACTCCAACAGCATGGCTTCCAGGTAACCAACCACCACACCAGGCAGCTCTGACAAAGGGCTTTCCATCCTCTCTCCATCATCCCTAAGCCTACTTTTTCTTCCTTCACTTGCTTGAGTTTAATAAATGGTTCTCTCTAACTGATGGCTCACCTCACATTAATTTCTACAAATGTTTCTAGAAAATATAAGGCACACAGGCCATCTTGTAAGCAAAAGGGGAGAAGGGCTCATTAGCTTTTTTACTCCGGGGCTTCTGTGGAGCCCAATAATCCCAGAATGTCCTTACCTCGTCGATTTTGGACTGCCGACAAGGGAAAGAAAATGTGAGTCCCACAGGTAATTTCTTGTCCTTGATTTTTCTTTTCTCCATGAAGTCTCCCAGGCACTCAGCAACATGATCAAAAAGCTGGAGGATGCATGAGAGAAAGGCATTTCAGGAAAAATGTCAGTAACATGGCACCCGGCAGCCCTGCCTGCCAAGCCACACTGAGTATGAATGGGAGAGGAGACCGCTCTGAGATCCTGCCCCGGGGGCCAGCACAGCTCACAAAGCATTGCAAACCTTCTAACAGAACTGGCTTTTCAGTGGTCTGGATATGTATTATCTGGGTACTGAGGACATTTAAAAGTATTGAATTTAATATTTTAAAAGTTAAAAATAATAGAAAATCAGCTCATCCCTCCATATCAGAGTCTCCACCAGCCACCCAGGTGGAGTGGCTGTCTCACCCTTTCCCAGAAGTCATTATTTCTATCTCCACTTTCCCCCCCAGATGTCTCTATGTCTATGTACCCCTATCTCTGTAAATTCCATAAGCTCTACATGCAATTCTGTAGCCTCTGGCCCACTTGAGTGATTTACCTCAGACTATCGTGTTTTTACTTTTTACTGGATATAATATGCATACAAAAAAAGGGGCACACATCCCAAGTGCAAAGTTCACTGGATTCTCACAAGATACAACCACCTGTGTCACTAGCACCCAGATAAAGAAACACATTATCAGCTCCCATACATCTCCTTTTTGCTTCCTCTACAGTCACAACAGCTGCCACCCAACCCCAAAGGGCAATCGCCTGCCACCCTGACTTCCAACACGCTCGATTACTGTACACAAGTAGAATGATGTTGTGCACTCTTTGATGAATGAGTGTCTTCTTCCGCTCTACGTATGTGTGAGACACCCACACTGTTGTCTTCGTAGACAGTTCGTTTTTGCTGCTGTATAATATTCCACGGTGTCATACACCACCATTTATTTAGTGGATTGCAATTTAAGCTTGCCTGCTCCGCAACACATCGCCTAAGATATGCATGTATTAATACACTTAAGATCCACTAGAAAGAGCTCAGGATGCTATTTCCCTAGCCTCTGCATGAATACTGTCAATGACCGGAGGCTCATCGCCTCTAAGGCAATCTTTTTGGATTTAATACCTCCTCTCATCTCTAAAATGTATCCAGAACTGAATACAATGTTTCATGTGTTCCAACCAGTGGAGAGCTAAGTTGAACTAAAAACTTTCCTTGTCCTTAGCTTTATACCTCTATTAATGTAACCAAAGCATAATACTTTTTTGGCAACCATGCCAGAGTCTGGGTAACCCACTGGCTTTTTCACATGGCTGTCATAGCACTAGACCTCCCTTACATATGGGATTGACACATTACGGAGCTTCTTGAAGCCCAGAAGAAGGCAGTGTTGGCGAGGCCAAGCCACAGAGTCACAGGAAGCAGCCCCAGCCTGTGCTCCCAGACAAGGCCATCTCGCAGGGCCAGAGACAGGGCCAGGAATAATTATTCCCATGTCTATCTTTCCCCCCGATGTCCCTGACCCAGCTCTTAAAGTCTGGCTTTCCTGCCAGGGTAAAGGAAAACCTGTCAATTTTGAGGTGGGAACCTCTGTCCCTGAGTCACTATCTCAGGCTATGGCTGCAGCTGGCAACCCCAACTGAGGGGGACACATGACCACCTTCCCTGGAGGAATCCAGCTAAGCTTCCTGTGACCTGTATTTCCGAGTGATGTAAACCCACTACTAAGTCCATCAGCACACCCCACATTGTCAGCTCTCGGAAGCTCCAGGCTCCCCTGAGGCTCCCAGAAGAGAAGGCCTGTCGAAAGAAAGGCTGCAGGCAGGAAGCAGCAGGGACAACACAGGCTGCAGAAGTGGATTCACATGGATGAGGCGCTGTAACCAGCCCCAGATCTGAGCCAGACACAACCACCCCAAACGCTCTGGTAAGAAGGAAATGCCTGTTTTTGGACCTCCCACAATCCAGGGGCTGGCGGAGACAGGAAGCTACCCTGGGGCAAACCTACGTCTGTGACCAATCTGGGAGGGAAGTTTACTCAGCCTCTCCACACTCAGAATTTTAAGGTCTAAATAAACATTAATTTTTTTTCTTTCCTGAAAACACACTATTTTAAAAATACACACACACACACAAACACACACAGACTCAGTTCCTCTGAAGACGACAGAGTGACTAAAACAAAAACCTAAACACTTCTTAATCAAAATTCTGAAAATTGAATAAGTGAGTTTTTTAAGATTGCATTTATGCTTCCAAAATTATTAAAGCTTAACATTGCAATGGAACTTGAGATACGTGTGTGTGTGTGTGGAGAGAGAGAGAGAGAGAGAGAGAGAGAGAGAGAGAGAGAGAGAAAGGCACGGCAAATGATTAACGATTGGGAAGCCTGGACGAAGGGTTTATACGGGAGTTCTGTGTGCTTATCTTAAAATTTTCCTGTAAGTTTAATATTATTTCAAACAAAAGGTTTAAAAATATATTAAGGACTCCTGCACATTACAGAAGATGAGATCACAACCCCAAGAATTCAGCACTGTTTATAGTCTGTGACTCTTGAGTTACTTCATGAGCAAAATGGGGTCCTTGGTTTATCAGAATACTCCTCAGGTCAATAAGGGATCTCAGAAAGATGGCCCACCCGATACATACTTCTAACTTCACACCAAACTCTGGAACAGAGGTTCCTATTTCATCCCTAATTTTCAACTGCCAGCCCTCTCCCTCATCCCCTGGACCTTCCTCCTTGCTCACAGCCTACACATTTCCTCATAACCAATAAAAAGAAAATTTTTAAATACTGAGTTGTCAGAAAAGTCATGACGTATCTTTTCCATGTTTTTCGTTGCAAAAGTGCATCATGACTTTTCCGACAACCCAATAAACAAAAACAAAGACAAAGACAAAACTCAGGCCAAGAGTGTCCCATATTGCTAAAGCTGCAACATCTGAAGCCAGGCTGCCTGAGTTCAAATCCCAGCTCTATCACTTAGGAGTTGTGAGACCCAATGGGGCTGGTTACTTAACATCTGAGCCTCCATTTTTCTCATCCGTGAAATGGGAATAATAACTCCTACCCAGGAGGGTTGTGTGAAGATTAAATGAGTTAATCCATATCAAGTGTTTAGACCAATGATTGGATATAACAAGCACTATGTATTTGCTATAATACTACGTCGTCGTCATCATCGTCGTCGTCGTCGTCATCATCATCATCATCATCTTTTCTTTGCAGACTGGTTGAAAAGGGCAAAGGAAGAAACAGACAGCAGGGAACAAAGTGATCCTAGGGCTGAGAAGATGGGGACACATGCTGAGAGAGACAAGGCCCCAGAGGCAGCAGTAAGGAGGAAGTCACTGCTGAAGTGACCGAAGCCAGTATGCACCTGTGAGGGAGGCACCCCCTTAATTTACAAACCCTGCCAAAGCACACAGGAATGTCTGTAGTACAGGGGGATGGTCCCAGTGGTGAAAGCCGCAGGCAGAGGTGGCTCAACCCAAGGACCATGGAGAATAGAATGTGACAGGTCAGTGCTTGTTGCCAAATGGAAAGAGCAGGATGCCAGCCCGAGGCTGCTGGCCACCTGTATGGGGGAACAAGGCAGCAAAGGCTGGGCAGGATTAGGAGCCTTACCAGCTGGCAGCCTCCATGCACGCACTGGATGAAAGGGCCAGTTTCTGCAGCCCAGCAATGGAGGGATAAGCAAAGGAACCTCCGGGCAGCAAGATCCAATGAGAGACCCAACCCATTTCAGTGGCTGACTGAACAGTGGTTCATCTGTTCTAATGACGGTGTCACCTTCAAGGCTCACTGTGGCATGGTTTGAAAAGCTCTGAATCAAACTCCCAGGAGCAGGTTAAAGGCCGGGTTTAGCCCTTTTCTCGAAAAGGCAGAGGACTTGCTCCAAGTCACATCCACATTAATATAAAAACAAAGTGGAGTCAAGAGGAGAAGGCTGCGGGGGCCTCGCCTCAAAGTCTAGCCTGGGATGAATGGATTTTCTGGAGACCTTAGTCATGAGCTTTGCAGCAAACACACCCTCCCTAAAGCAAATATTTGGCGATCTCTGAATATGTATCCTGGATGGCAGCCAGACCCAGGAGGCGAGCTACAAACCGGAGGAAGCGGAACAGGTATAGGAAGCTGAGGAGATGGGACTTACAAGACGCAGAACTGATTGGGGCTGCCTGAACCCTGAACACAGGGTCCTCAGGGAGCTAGGGACCCACCACTCACCACAACCAGACAGGCAGGAGAGGGGTGGACAGGTCCTTCTGAGCATGGCCAACAGCTACTCAGCCAGCAATGGCAGACAGCCCTTCCAGGGGGTGGGGGGGGGCACCCCGAAGTGGGTGGAGCTTGGATACCCAGTAAGAGAGGAGGGGACAGTTTCCCAATCAAGGCATTGCTCTCTTTGTTTTCTGTGCCAAGGACTCACAGGAGGCTATTAAATCAGGTGGCAGGAGCCCTTGATTAGCCTTGGGGCTGCAAATCAAATTCCTGCTGCCCCACAGATGACAGCCACACCCTACAAGGCCAGCACCTTTGATGAAGAGGGTGAGGAGGCCAATGACTTGGGAGGAGCATTTTCACCCAAGGGCTCTGCTAAACTGTGCTGAGGAACGAACCCCAGGATCCTTGGGGAACAAATGCATTTAGCCAACAGAGCTGCTGAGCTTCCCTCTTCACAACCTTCCCCCTGGCGAGTCCCCGCAACCCCCTCCCCACCACCAGTTTCCCCAGGCAGTCACAGCCTTCCGCCCAAGGAGTCCCTCCCCACATGCATCTATGATGGACTGTCCAGGGCTCAGGACGCCAGTGCTTTGGGATCTGGTTCCAGGAGGGCGCGGGGACCCACCTGGCTTCCGCTGCCGTGCATGATGTTCTCCGGGGTGTCATACATCTCGGACTCCATGTGAACATTCTGGTTTTTCTCATGATTCACTTGGACCCGCAGAATTCGAAAGGAAGACCCACCAAGATCCAGGGCAATGAAATCTCCCTTTTCTGTTTAGGGACACAACAGGTATGGCATCAGATTCAGGTTACAAGAAGGCTCCACACTTGGCTGCTTCTCGGCAGGGTCCGGCCATCTGCCTCCCCCTATCAGCACTTTTGGCCAGAAAGCAGGAGCCAACCTTATCTGACTACTGCCCTCCCTGTCTGGAATGCCCACACTGTCCCCAGCTCAGCGTCCTGCTCTCACTCCTGACACAGGGGATGAAGAACTGACTTAAGCACAAAGTCCCACCCATCTTTCTCTACTTTCTTACCCTTTGTCAAAAATGGCACTGCTATCCATAAATTCAAAATAAAAACAGCATTTCAACTCAGAGAAACTCTGCCTCTGAGATTATCCCATAACTTGAGTTGCTTCCATGTCATCTCAGACACCAATTATGGCTAGGCCAGAGCTCCATTTATTCCCCAGGGGATTTTTTTTTCAATTGTGGTAAAATATACATAAAATTTACCACTGTAACCATTTTCAAGTGTACAATTCAGTGACATTAAGTATACTCCCAATATTCTACAGTCATCACCACTATCTATTTCCAAAACATTTCATCACCCCCAAACAGAAACTCTATAATCATTAGGCAATAATCCCCATTTCTGCTCCCTCTAGTCCCTGGTAACCACTCTTGTACTTTTTGTCTCTATGAATTTGCCTACTGCAGGTAAGGGGAATTATATGTCCTTTGGTGTCTAGCTTATTTCACTATGTACAAAGTCTCAAAGGTTCATCCATGTTGTAGCATGTGTCAGTATTCCACTCCTTTTTGAGGCTGAATAACATTCCATTGTATGTACATGTCACATTTTACTTATCCATTCATCCACTGATGGACACTTAGGTTGTTTCTACCCAGAAGTCCCTCTTGGTCACCTAAGCGTAAACTGGCCTGACATGGTAAGGTCCCTCAGGACCGATGTGTGCAGTAACTGAGGTGGGCCTCAACAGGACAGATGATGGTACTGTATGCCAAGACCGACACATAGCACTGAGGGTGGAGGCCATGGGCACCAAACCATTAGGCTACCATCAAACATCACCCTACTTCTCATTAGTTACCCTCACACATGCTCCCACAAAATCAGTTAAAATCTGTTCATTTTACTTCTGATGCTAAGGTGACATTCCCACTGTCCCAATGCACATCACACCAGGGTGACAGCCAGCCCTATCCTGACCCCAGTGGACCATTAAGCCCTCAATCCTGTAACAGTAAATACCAGTCTGCTTGGGGCATCTCATTTCTCCTAAGGAAGCATCTTCATTATTATATATTTTTTGGTAACAGCATCACTGAGATATAATCCACTTAACGTGTACAATTCAATGGGTTTTAGTATATTCAGTTATGCAACCATCACCACAAACCAGTTTTAGAACATTTTTATCACCTCAAAAAGAAATCCTGTACTCTTTAACTATCACCTCTCAAGTCCCTCACCCCCACAGCCCTAAGCAACCATTAATTGACTCTGTCTCCACACATTTGCCTATTCTGGACATTTCATATAAATGGAATCATCCAGTATGTGGCATTTTACAACCAGGTTCTTATACTTAGCAAAGTATTTTTAAGGTTCATCATGTCAAAGCATGGATTGGTACTTTATTCTTTGGTGTGGTCAAATAATATTCCACTATATGGATATACCTCATTTCATTTACCTGCTCGTCTGTTGATGACATTTGGGTTGTTTCCAACTTTTGGCTATTATGGTCAATGCTACTTGAATATTTGTGCATATGTTTGCTGTGAACATCTGGTTTTATTTCCCTTGGGTGTATAACTAGAAATAGAACTGCTATGTTATATGGTAACCGATGTTTAACTTTTTGAGGAACTGTCAGTTTTCGAAAGTAGCTGCATCATTTTACATTCCCATCAGTAATACATGAAGGTTCCAATTTTTTCATGTCCTCGCCACTTGATATTACCCATCTTTTTAATTTGGATTTGGATTTCTCTGATGACTAATGACAATGAGCATTAGTCATACGCTTATTGGTCATTTATATACATTCTTTGGAGAAATGTCTATTATTCAGATCCCTGGCTCATTTTAAAAATTGGGTTGTCTTTTTAGTGTTGAGTTGTAAGAGTTTTTAATGTTAAATACAAGTCCCTATCAGATAGATGACTTGCCAATATTTTCTCTCATTCTATGGGTTGTCTTTTCACTTTCTTGATGGTGACTTAAAGCATGAGAGTTTTTTATTTTGATGAAGTATAATTTATCTCTTTTCTTTTGTTGTTTGTGTTTTTGGTATCATTATCTAAGATCCATTGCCAAACCCACAAAGATTCACACCTATGTTTCTTTCTAAGAGTTTTATAGTTTTACGTATCGGATTCACTTCAATCTTTGGTTATCTGATGAGGTAAAGGTCCAACTTCATTCTTTTGTATGTGGTCATGTATTATCCCAGCATCATTTGCTGAAAAGGCTATTTTTTCCCTCATTGACTAGTCCGGCCCCCTGTCAAAAATCAAGTGACCATAAATGTGTGGATTTACTTCGGAACTCTCAATTCTTTTTTCCCTCAGTTTTATTGAAATCTAATTGACATGCTGCACTCTCAATTCTGATCCACTGATCTATATATATGGTCTTCCACATGCTAGCCACACTGTCTTGACTACTGTTGCTTTGCAGTAAATTATGAAACTGGGAAAAGAAAGTCTTGCAACTTTGTTCTTTTTTTACAAGATTGTTTTGGCTCTTCTGAGTCTCTTGAGCTTCTTTATTTTTTAAAGTAATGGTTGTTGTTTTCTTTCTTTTCAAATAAAGCATTCTCTTCCATAAAGCTAATATATCTTTGTATTTGATTTCACTAAGCTGTAAGCTCTGACACTCTGCTCTGTTTCTGGAACTCTGACATACAGTAAGAGCTCAACAAATAGTTGAAATAACAAGGGTGTAAAGGAACGAATAAACAAACCAAAGAACTCTTACACTTACTATCACTATTCTTATCCTCTCTCAAGTTCCTTGAAGGATGGACCACAATTTAGGATTCTTTGCATCTGCCTCTGACACCCAGGACAGCTCAATAAATGCTTGGTAGCTGCTTGATCACAGGGGTTGATGGCCCATTCCTTTATTGAGTTATGGCACCTCTGCTTGCTGTTGATTATGCATGAAGCAGTTATGCCACTGGTTGGTTGGTTTTTTAAATAACAGGTTTACTAAGAAAAATTCACATATCATACAATTCGCCCATTTTAAAATATACTGTTTAGTACACTTTAGTGTATTTATAGAGCTGTGCAACCATCACCACTCATTTTAGAAAAATTTTGTCACCCCTGTAAGAAACCCCATACGTATTTATCTGCAGTTACTCCTCATTTCTTCCCAATCCTTGTTACCCAACAACAATCACTAATCTACTGTCTGTCTCTGTAGATTTCCCTATTCTGGGCATTTCATATCAATAGGCTCATATAATGTGTGGTCCGTTGGGCCTGGCTTCTTTCACCTACAATAATGTTTTCAAGATTCATCTATGTTGTGGCATGGATCGGTACCTCATCCCCTGTTATGACTGAATTGTATTCCATTGTATGAATACACCACATGATGCCACTGGTTTTAAATTGCTTCTATGGTCCAAAGGAAAGAGACCAAGGGAGAGTGCTAGAAAGCAGGTATTACAGATTTGTGAGAAACACTACTGCAGGGTTAAATCACTGAATTCCATATGAGGTGGCTCCTCGCAGGAGAATAAATTACTAGAATATCAAAAGCACATTATTTTACCGCCAGCTAACATTCGCAGAAACTTTCTATATTCTAGTCCTTAAGTGCTTCATATGCTTCACTTTTCTCTCAACTCTATGAAGTAGGTACTATTACGATCCCCATTCTACAGATGTACAAATAAAAGCTGGGAAGGTTAGGTGACTTAGCCAAGCACACAACCAACCAGTGAGCAGCGGAGCCAGAATTCAAATCCAAAGCCCAAATTCATAACCATTGGCTAAAGCTGCCTCCTGGACAGACCTTGAGGACAAGGACTCCAAGGATGGCTTCAGGGTAAGCCTTCAGCACATCAGGCCTGGCTACATTCCTTTGAGGAGCATCTTCAATACCCATGATTCTCTGCAGTGTTTGGTTTTGCTGTGTTTTAGTGAAGAGAATGAAAACTCAGTCTGTTAATCAACCATAAACTGCTTATGCATAGGGAAATAATAGGCACAAAAGTGAACTCTGTGCTAGGATAAAATTATGGGTACCTTTTGTTTTGTTTCAATATTTTTAATTAATTTACTATTTTAACGTTTAAATAAACATTTATTCACTTCATGTTTTACACTGGCTTTCCTCGTAACTTTTTAAAAAGTAGCATAGGATATTTTTCAGTTGCCAGTCTGGTCAAAAGTCTCATTTTCAGTTGAATCAAAGGTCTAAGTAAAAGCAGGTTGTTGTGCTCAAGTTCCAGGTGAAGGCGGGGGAATTTTTGTTTATTGGTGTCACTGTCTACACAGAGCAGTTAAGAGTTTTCAGCCCCTCTTGCAGGAAGGGCTTGGGTTTCTGGAAGCACCTTTGCAAGACCCAGGCCTGTAATGTTTCAAGCAGGATAAGTAAAAACGACCTCAGCTGCCTATGATCTGGGAGGAATCTGGCCTTAAGGTGAGTGGGGCTGCCCCCACATTTCTGCAGCGCTGTAAAGACCCTTGCCCCATCCCAGCCTCCTGCTATGAACTGTCCACCCCAGGTCTCTACTGCTCCAAGCGCAGGTCAACAGGGTCCCAGGAAGTCAGGGTCAGAGAAGGTGACTAGAAAAGATGGCCTTGAGACGTCAGAACAACGCTAAATACTGGACACTTCATACACCTAGAAGTGGGAATTGAAGGCAGTTTACAAGGGGTCATTGTCAAGCCCAGTGCAGCTCCTGATGCCTCCCTGGCAGTGACCCTGGTTCCAGGGTGTGTTTGTGATCGCTAAAAGAAATGGCAGTTGGCACCTCTTCTATAAATCACATGTGCAGCTCAGGAAACATGGGACAAATATTAACTCACCTTCTAAGTTTATGGATTAGGAAGCTCCAACGAAACCAGCTGAACGACTTGCTCATGGCCACACATGTGGCCCTACCTTTTCATGCAAATACTGACACGATCACTGATGCTCATTATTTTTTTATGGGTATATGTCTCATTTTCCTCAGTGGGATGATATGCAACCTGAAAGTAAAGGCAATTGAACATGCTTCCCACTCTCCCCTAGTACTGAGCTGCAAAAGGCAGGTGTCTGCTGCTTGTTCAGTAAGAACTGCCTGTGTCAGACACATGGCCTGTTCAGTCCTATCCTCTGCCATGCAAAGGACACCAAGAAATGACTTCTGGTAAGGGCAACAAGATATCGGGTAAACTTTGTTGGCTTTATATCTGAGGTTGGGGATGGGGCTGACCCTGCTCTAGCTCCAAGGGACTAATGTGTGATCCAGGAGCATCCAGAGTCAACCACTTGGCCACAATGATTGGTTCAGGATGGGCACATGACCTACGTCAGCCAATCACTGCCCTCTCCGACACCATCACTAGGATCACCAGCGCTGAGGTGAGGTGTCAGCTAGGGCTGCCAGGGCTATCTCTGCCACCATAAGGGAGAGGTGGCCTACAGAAGAAGCCAACACAATGACAGAAAGAATAAGAGACAGGTGGGTCCCTGGATACTGAAGCCAACTTACAACTAGATTTCTTAATTTTAGGAATCTAGAATTTTCCCTCTTTTACATATACAAATTGGAGTTAAGAGTTCTTTCAGCTACAACCAGAAGGTTCCCAAGTTCAATATTCTTTATTAGGAAATGAGTTTCCCAAATACCTAGTTGCCCTCATAACAAAGAGGGTCTATCATTCCCTTTTACCTATGTTCCCTGACTCAGAGCTGGAGTGTCTAGTAAGCCCACTGCAGAGGCACCAGAGCTGCTGTCTGTGGGATCATTTGCATTTTGTGGGGTATTGAGGTGAGGGTGAGACAACTTGCCGTTGTTTCCCCGTTTTTCTGCCTCTTCCCCCTATAGCATCACAAGGATGACAGTGAATTCTGAAATACTCTACATCTTTCCTCCAGGGTTAGACCTACACACTTAAGCCTCTGACTGGCCCATCGTTGGAAAGGGCCTTCCCGAAGAATTCTTACAAAGTCAGTTATTAAATTACAACAGTGAGGAAGAGCATAATGACCCACTATAACTCTTGTGTTTCCAAAGCACTTTCATTTGATCCTCTTGACAGCCTGAGGCAGGTAGGGCAAGGATTATCATGCCCATTTTACAGATGAGGAAATGGAGGTTTAGAGAAGTTAAGTGATTTTTCCAAGGACACACAGATGATAAGCAGCAGAGCCAGAGATTAATCCAGCATTCTTGGCTTCTATTTTATTTTTTCCTTTTAATTTTAAGTTCAGCCTCTTTTTGCAGCAGAGGGCTTCCCTCCCATCTTCCTCTTTAAATCTTTGGCCTCAACCTTCCCTTTTCCTGCCAGTGCCTCTTACTTGTGACTTCTTCCCCCATTTCCCATTTTCATTGAAGCCAGGAGAACCGCTCTTCTAGAGAAGGCTCATTAAACAAAGCATCTGAAGGGCCCCGGGCAACTCTCCACTTTCTAATGACAGCCATTATTACCAGCAGATAATGGAAAACAAACACTGGGACAGATGTCTCTCTTGAGTCCAGGCCTGTGCTGGAATACAGGGCAAACAAAACCCACTTTCGTGAAATGCCTACCTTTGCCCTTCTCAATGGTTAATTCTGCACATGAGATACAGAGGCTTTCCTCCGTCTGATGAGAGTGCTACACCTTCATCAAAACCCAACTAAAACGCTTGACATTCAGATTTCAAATATAGAATTTTGAGATACTCCAACCATCTCCTCAAATAAGAAAACCGAGACAGATAATGGTAAGTGACCAACCAAAACACTGTGGAGAAAGAAAGGAAATGTTTTCTGACCTTTAGCTGGAGGTACTGTGTGTGTTAGAGGCCCAAAAAATTAACTGTGACCACAAATAAAATATTCTTTAACTTACCCTTTGGGTAAAGAGTGTGCTAGGAACTGTGAAGCACAAACAAGAGAATATTCAACTCAACGTGCCCTCAAAAGCTTCAATAATCTAATGGGTATTTACAATATTCTTCGTGATAAATGAGAAGAGGAGAAAAAAGGGGACGTTTTACAAATGAGACACAGTGATGTGGATCTTCTGAGGGAGGCCGGGCACAGAGGGTCAGCTATTCCCAGAGACTGGTCAGGTTTGAAGAGAGACTTCTCTACAGCCAAGTCACCAGAATAAAAAGGTTTCAAAATCTTCCTTCTTTTATTTATAATTCATACCTTTTCTACTCAAAAAAGGATATGCAACAGCTAACAGCCACTTTAGGGTTTAAAAAATAATAATGTATAGACTACTGAAGAGCAACTAAAGAAAAACCACTGCCCATTAAAAAAAAAATGTCCAAGGGGGAAAAAATTAATAAAAATGGGCAAATACATTTGTGAAAAATCAGTAGAGTTTCAAAATTCTGAGTTCAGTCCACCAGGGTCAAGGTCAGCAGGAAATGAAAGGTTTGTTTCTCCCTTTGATTAGGAAGTCACATCACCACATAAGGGGCATCTCTCCATCTAGGTGAGTCCAATTATCCCTCTGTGGTTTGGGATTACCACTAATTCTGTCGCTGACTAATTATACAGTTGAAGCAGTAATTAACATTTCAAAAAGGGGACAGCACCACGGTTTACCATGAAGGAAGCTGGCATTCTGACTACTCCAGGGGACCTGGTTCTTGGTTGATCAGTCATGAAGAGGAGGTGAAGGTGGAGGCACATCTGTCACCAAGTGGCAGGGACTGGACTGGGGTCAGGAATCTGAGGCCTTGGAATCCATGTCAGTGTCTGTATGGGGCCGCAGAAGGTATTCCAAGGGGAATTGGGGGTCCCAGGGCATCTGAACTGAACCCACCCATGAATACAGGCACAGCCGTACGAAGAAAGGCTACAGGGGTGTTATGGTCGCACTGTGTCCCAAAAAGAGCGATGCTGACGTCCTTGGTACCCGTAAATGTGACCTTATTTGGAAACAGGGTCTTTGCAGATATAATCAAGTTAAGATGGGGTCATTAGTGTGGGCCCTAATCTGATCGGTACCCTTATAAAAGGAAAATGTCATGTGAAGACAGAGACACACAAGGAGAACAACACCACGTGATGACAAAGCCCTGAGTTTGGAGTGATACAGCCACAAATCAAGAAACACCATGGACCGACCGAGTGGCGCGGTGGTTAAGCGCTGGCTAGGGAAGCCAGCGGCCCCCGTTCAGATCCCACATATGAGGGCCAGTGACACTGCCCTCAAAAAAAAAAAAAAAAAAAAGAAAAAGAAACATCAAGGACTGACAGCCACCAGCAGAAGCTGGAGGAAGCAAGGAAGGGCTCTAACCAGAGTCTAGAGGGAGCTACTGACACCTTGATTTTGGACTTGTAGGTCCCAGCATTGTGACACAGTCCATTCTTGTTGTTTAAAGCCATTCAGTTTGTGGTACTTGTTACAGCAGCCTTGGAAACTAACACAAGGTGGAAGAAACAGTGAGGGGGGTTGGGTGAGGGCTGAGGTGGGGCGGCGGGGCCAAGGAAGGGTGCTGAGTGCAGGCGGGCAGGACCTGGCCCTCTGCACAGGAAGATGGTCCTTGTACTTCAGGGCTTCGCTTCACCTCCTGCTCTCAGTACCACGCTGTGTTACTGAGAGGCCCTAAACATCTGGTCCCATCCACACTGAAGAAGAGAGAGGCCCAAAAGGAGGCATGAGGCCCAGGCTGCTAATCCCCAGTCAAACCCCGGGACAGGGGTCCCCAACATGGCCTATTCCCACATTTGTCACCCACTGAGGCACCAATGAATGGGAGACAGATCATTATTTTATGTCACATGAGGAAAGAAAAAATGATGCCAGTAATAAAGATGTAATTACTGCACAATGCCCTGCTGATTTCAGGACCATTCAAACAAAAAAGTATCTCAAAATAGACAAGATGTTGGGGGAAAGATCAAACAGGTCTAGGGAAAAGGCAGGTAAGCCGGGGTAAGCAGGTTTCTTTCCTGCAGGACTGTCAGGGCCTATAGTACTTGGTGTCTGTTATGAATCTCTACAGGGGGGCTGCAGAAGGCTGTTTTCCCAGGTAAATTTAGGTACTGAGCCTTGTTCTGAAGAGTAGCTGGGGCAAATGGCTACATCACTAGTGTACTTGGATCACACTTTGAGACCCTCAA
Organism: Aselliscus stoliczkanus; assembly: GCA_033961575.1. Classification (NCBI taxonomy): domain Eukaryota; kingdom Metazoa; phylum Chordata; class Mammalia; order Chiroptera; family Hipposideridae; genus Aselliscus; species Aselliscus stoliczkanus. The sequence goes on from CM066729.1 coordinate 137,302,511, forward strand.
CCTGGAAATGGTTTGGGAAAGAGAGAGAGAGAGAGAGAGACAGAGAGAGAGAGAGAGAGAGAGAGAGAGAGAGAGAGAGAGAGAGACACGCACGCACGCACGCACGCACGCACGCACGCACGCGGAGAGACAGCACCCCCTGCTGACATCCGTCCTGGGAAGGGATGCTGGCTGGAGGGCAGGGTGAGGCTGAAAGGGAAAGCATCTTCTTTTGAGATGTGTTAGCCCTGGGCCAGTCACACAGGATCAGGCGCCCTGCAGATACCAGGTATCCTTGTGAGCTCTCCCAAACAAAGCCAGAGCAGGGACCCTGGGGGCTGCCCACACCCACCTCCCCTCCCCTTCCTCCTCTCTCAGCTGACACAGCCACGCCTCTCCTACAGAACCCCCACTAATTCTGGAAGGGCTCAAATGCTCCTGGATGTGGGTATCATCCAGGGCTGGGTAAAAGCAGGAGTGAATTACAAAACCAGAGACATCAGAACAAAAATCCAGGGCACACCACTCTCTGATGGCCAGAATCTCTTCGGTAGTTATTAAAAAATAAAACTGCTGGTAACCACGACCTCAAGGAAAACAACAGGATGGAGGTGCAGTAGATTTTAAATAGTCAAGGACCATCTGAGATACAAATGCCAGTGTGTGCACACAAAGCAGAGCCCACGGATGGCCACAGAGCAGACAGCATCCATGTCTGGATCTCACTTAGGACTTCCAAAGACCAGCTGCAGGCACAGCAGGACCCCCCACCGAGGCCAGTGGGCTCCCACAGGCCGTGCACTGGCGCAGCTTTCATGCACATCAGCTGCAACAGTTGCAGCTTTCCTGACGTCCCTTCTGCAGGTTGCATACCAGACCCCCAAGTCACGGCTTGAAACGAGCCTCCAGGACAGGGAGGTAACAGTTGGAGTGCATGAGGGCCACGCTCTTAGATCATGTACTCATAACCCCCAGACAAACTTGACTTCCTTCTCTCCCTCTCTCACATGCAGCAAATGAGCCCCCAGAGCTCGGAACACAGCGCACAGTAGGATTCCTGCCCAAACTGGGGCAGGCACAGCACCCACCCCTGCACACTGCTAACTGCGGGTCCACCAAGCAGGCCAGTCTGTGCCCTCTCAGCCTCCACTCTGCCAAGTGCAGGGGCTGAGCCCCGACCTCCCCGCTGTGGGGCATGGGGCCACACAGATACACATCGACAAGATAATTTTTTTTTTTTATTCTGCTTCTCGCTATTTCTCCATGTTGGGGGCTACCTTGATTTAGCATCTGTGAAATTTGTTCAGATGGGGATTTGAAATTCCCCTCTGAGTCCGCAACCCAGCTGGTCACTTATTTGAAGGGAGGACTTCACACCCTGATGGAGAGATTTTCCTAAAGTGAACTCTTCATTTGTTCTGCAGCCTTTCATATTCCGGAGACATAAGCATCGGTTAAGGTCTTACATGACATCTGTAGTCCATAAATATTACCCTTTCTTATCACAAGCCACTAGACAGTAAGGCCAAGAAGGGTAGGTCAGCCTTGTCCAACCTTGGTATCCCTAGTGCCTGACACATGGTAGATGCTCAGTAGACCTATGCTAGATGGATGGATGAATAGATGGATAATGCATGGAGGATGGGTGGATGATGAATGGAGGATGGATGAGAGAAAAGATGGATGAAATGGTAAATGAATGAATGAGTGGATGAGTGAGTGAATGGATGAACAATGGATTCAGCCCTTGGAGCCAAACCCTGGATGACAGACTCACCTGAACCATCAGGAATGGACCTTACAAACGTTGGCAACATCTTGACTGTGGCTGTCGGATTAAAATCCCGGGAAAGACCATTCTTCATCTCCTTCTTGAAACGAGTCATGATATCTATCAGAGTTTCATCGGAGAGCCGCATAGCATAGAGATACTTGTCAATCTGGGGGAAGAATGATAAGGAAGGAGAGTGAGGCCAAGGCTGAGGAAGGTCATTTCAGTTCAGCATGGCTGGGGAGGATAGGGCAGGTGAGGTGCCCACCTGCCTAAGATAATCCAGCTCCCTTGGGCACTTCACCACCCACGCTGGCACGTCACATGATGAGAAGTCATTAAAATGCCATCAACCATGCTACTCAGAGTACACTCGTAAATGCTCTGAGCCCCAATTCCTCCCCAGTAAAATGAACCGGATATTTCCAAGGTCTCTGTCAATCCTCAAATATTACGTGGAAGTTGCCCTTCAACCCCCAAGCATACGCCAGAAGCACCTGGAGCCTCCACATGACTCCTTCCCCCTGTGAAAGGGACTGGCTCATCCTCACATGGATGGCAGTGCCACAGAGGTTAAGAACGAGAGCTCCAGGATCAGCCACCTGGGGTTCAAATGCCAGCCCTGTGACTTACCAGGTATGTGAATTTCAGTTTCCTTAACTAAAAACCTGAGATGATAAACTAACACAATGTTGTAAGATTAAATGAGATGGAGAAGCACTAAGAACACAGAAAGTGTCCAATAAACATTAGCTATTCTGACTAACAGGAGACAGTGTGGGTAGTGGGTTTCCTTGGGCATGATTTCTAGGTAGGTAGAAATGGTGGCCAGAGGCTGGAACCTTTCAGAACATGGGGTGGCAGGCCCAGAGCAGAGAGATATTAACCCCACCATCCCCAGAAGGTATGGAGACAGCCAGCCCTCGAGGCTCCCATGCCCAAGTGCCAGGGCTGATGCGACCATGCTTCCAGGTCATTCAACATACTGACCCAACCTGCTACCCTTCCTGGGTACCCCCTTCTTGTCAAGGTTCCCAGGCTCCTAACCTCAGGCCCCCTACGTTGTTCTTCCTTCATAGTATCTTCTAACTTATGGTCTTAAAAAAGTATTTACTGGGCACATACTGTGCCTGGCTCTGGGCTAGACATCTGTCCTCATAGCACCTGTCCTTGCGGAGTTCACCAGAGGTCACTCTGTCTCACCATTCATTCTATTTCCCACTCCTCAGCTTAGGAAGCCCTGATAGCCACATGCGTAGATTCCTGATTCCTCGTTCATTCACTGTAATGGTTTTCTACCCTCAATCCGCTGCCTTCCAACTCATCCGCTACACCACTGCCATATTTGCCTTCTTAAACTGCAGCCCTGGTCAATTCATTCCCCTGCTCTAAGCCTTACAAAGCCTGCCCGTGTACAAGGCACCTGTGCTCTGCCGGTACAGCTCCAGGCTCTCTGGACTCTGGCCAAACCACCTCTACCATTCCTGGTAGGTGCTGGGCTTCCCCAGTGAAATGTACTTCCTTCCCTTCCCAGCTATCCAAAGCTCACCTACCCTGCCACGTGCAGATCAAATGTCACCTCCTCCTACAGATGTCTGAGGTGACTCCTCCCCCAGCACTGATGTCTCCGCACAGTGTAGCCTGGATCACAGCTCTCTGCACCTGTCACCTCGACCTCCCAGTGCCTCGCAAGCAGCCTGGCACACAGAAGGCTCCTCGTGGATAGGGAGATAAATTTATGACCCAGTGGGGCTGAAAAGACCGTGATGCTGATTTGTTTCCGAGAATGGCATCTCATGCTCACGTTTCAGGGTGGCTGGAAATGTCCTGACTCAAGGACACAGCGTCCCCAGTCCTGCATAGTTGGGTCCTGCGCGGCCTTCTCACTTTGGTCTCCATGCCTCGTGCTCCGCCAGGTCCTGCCTGCTCCTGCCTCCTGGACAATCAAGGCACTGGCCGAAGTCCCCCAGTGTTCTCTGTGGCCAGAGACAATCCTGCCCCCACCGCCAATCTTCCATTACAACCACCTTTTCCTTTCCCCTTAGTGACAAAACAGTGCAAAGAAAAGCAATCAGAAACCACTGAGAGCTGGAACGGAAATTGCCCGAGTCACAGCCCTACAGGGAGACATGCTCTGTTCTACCCCCAAGGCTGGCAACACCAGATCAGCAGTCCACACTGCCATGGCACCCACAGTCTGCTGAGGGTGAGGTGGGCACATATAAATGTGCATTAGAGGCCACAGGAGCACATGGGGGTCTACTGAGCTTGAGTCAGAGAAGGTTTCATGGAGGGATGATGTCAGAGGAAATCCGGGCACAAGCAAGAGCAAGTGTGAAGGCCAAAGGCAAAAGAGGGTGGTCTGTGCAATGAACAGAAATATAAACTCCATGTGGATCAAGCACACAGTGTAAGAAGTGAGACAACTGGAAAGGCCATGAAGAGCTAAATCGTGCAGGGCCTTATAAGCCATGTAAACATATTTAGACTTGACCCGAAAGTACGGAGAGCCTTGGGATGACTCTAATGAGTATTCAACGAGACCTGTGTTTCGGAAAGATCCAACTGTGTGCTGGGTAGAAAATGGGTGGGCAGGTGCAAGACCACACAATAAGAGTCACACTGCTACGCTAGCATTTTGGACATGCCTCGACTGCCATGCTCCTCACCCTACATCATGATTATCTGTCTGTTGACATTTCCATCTCCTCTGATAACATGAGAGTTCCCCCAAGGAAGGGCAACATGTCGAAATGACCTTTGGAACTCACTCAGTTGCTTGGCACAAAAGAGGAATTCAATTAATATTGAATGCTGGAATAATACTTGATAGTTATATTGTGGTTTACAAGTGCTTTCACATGTAGTATGTCATTTAATCTTCAAAACGACCCTGTTCAAAGGAACATTCTTTTTTTTTTTTTTTTTTTTTTTTTTTGAGGGCAGTGTCACTGGCCCTCATATGTGGGACTGAACCGGGGCCACTGGCTTCCTAAGCCAGCGCTTAACCACCGCGCCACTCGGCTGGCCTCAAAGGAACATTCTTAATCCCCATTTTACAGATAAAGAGACCGAGGTTCCAAGAAGCTAAGTGGTTAATTCAAATCAGGTCTCGTACCTGCAAGTCTAATGCTCTCCCTACAATCATCCCCATCCCTGGGGGGAGGTCAATCCCCCTATACTGTGGAGGGCAGGCCCAAGTCAAGTTGCTGAGGTTTTTCACTTGGGCAGGAAGAAGCTTCTGGAAAAGGCAGGGCTCTCTCCATATCTCCTCCACAGCCATCCTGCCTCCTAACTCAAAGTGTGGCTCAGCACAGGACATGGATCCAAGAATTCCAACATTTTAGGACAGCCAAGCCAAACCCAAACAGAGCCTAGAAGCTCAAATAAGAAAGCAGGCTGGGAACAGGGAAGAACCTGGTCCCCAAATGTCTGCAGAAGGAGGGCGTTCCTCCTCCGGCTCAGATTCATGAATCATCATGTGGTACAACCTCTCTCCAAAGAGATGTGGAAACTGGAGCCCAAAAGAAGGTACAACTGGGAGCAAAGCTGGCACCGAATGTGAGCCCTCCTGGATCTCATGTGAATGAGGATAAGCTGAGGGGAGCCCTTTCCTTGGGAGCTCAAGGGGGGCCTTTGAACCAGCAGAGACCCTGAGGCTGGGGCTGCCCAGCGACCCCCAACCCTGCCCAGCGACCCCCAACCCTGCCCAGCGACCCCGCACCCTAGCCTCTCCTTTGTTCAGACCAGCCCTGCCTGGCAGCTGGCTGGGCTGCCATGATCCAGCTGGAAGAGGCTGAGAATGGGTGGTGGTAGAAGGAGGTAGGAAAGACGGGTGCCAGAAAAACCACTCCTGCCCGTTGGTTCCAGATCTTGGTGTGGCTACACTTAGTAAGAGGGCTGCCATTTCTCAGAGAAGGTGGAGCCCGAAGCCCAGCAGGAGTGAGATGGCAGGGGATGCAGACCTAGAAAAGGGCCACTTCTGGTCTTTGGAAATTTGATGTTTGTCAACATTTTCTATTTCTGTCCCTTGTCCACCACGTCCCCAGATCTTTTCCTCTCCTCTCTCACACTCACACTTCCATAATCCTTCCTTTCTTAGGATGCTCCCTCCAAACTGCTGCTGCTTCATTGCTCTGGCCGAACACTGGTGCCCAAAGAATCCTTCCTGTGCTTCCAACCCCCAGCTCTACATTTTTGGTGACAGGAGAGCACGGCACAGCACCTCTTCTGGCGGCTTCGAGCTGCAAGGGCCAGCCTTTGGGATATCTATCCTAAGATGTCTGTCCTAAGACGGAGGCTGCCAGGATCATGACAGGGAGGTCGCTCTCACACATGGTTGTCTGATGCAAACATGCAGGCCTCTGGTCGGACTGGGAAGGAAATGGGGAGGTGCCAGGATCCCAACACAACAAGCCAAGTGAGATCCTGCAAATGGTTGGCCAAGACTGACAAGGACCCCAGTCCAGCCTCCAGGACCTATTTCGCTTGAAGGGAAAAGCGCTTTTCATGAGGGCAGAAGCCAGGCTGGCTGCACAGGATGGGGCACTCTTCTCCAAATACTATGCAAGTACTTGTGCTAGATGGTCCCTCTTTCGGACCAAGAAGGCCTGAAAGGTCTCAGCAGCTCCAGAGGCTGGAACGCAGCAGAGACAGCTCAGGAGACATCAGAAGAGAGAACACAGTCTCGCCAAGTCTCCTGGCCCAAAGCCATCCAGCTAATGGACAAACCCATGGGCCCCCGCACTTGGCTAAACTCAAGCATTTCTATGCCCAACCCCAGCCCCGCTCCTGCTCCCCAGAGAACATACACAAAAAACCAATTCATGACCAGACATGCCCAAGTGAACAGGCCAGTCGTGGCAGGCGGCGTAACCACTGGTGACCCAGGCATTTTGAGCCCCTGGGGAAGGGGGCACGGCCATGGAAAATTTTCACTCATACATACAGAACTTGGGATCAAGAACAGGGCACAGCAATAGGTGTGACTGAAGGTGCTGGGTGCAGGCCTTGAAAATGAACTTTCCAAGCGAGACACGTTACTTGCAAAGGAAACTGGGGAGCTGACAGTGAAGGGTTCAGAAGGTCTCTTGCATAAGGGCAGGGCAGATTTCAACATCAGATTCAACTTCTCTTTCCTAGACTGACTCAGGGGAGAACGAGTCCTGAGTGATTATTTTAGTAACAGCTCACATTTGTAGAGGGCTTTCCCATTTACACACAGGACTCTCACTTAAATTAGCCCATTTGGATGTCACAGAAAGAGAGGAGCTCATGGATGCCAGATGCCGGATGGGAAACAGGTGCTTAATATGTTAGCTCCCTTTCTTCAGGCACAACGACCCAGTGAAGTAGGCAGAAAAGATATCATCACCTCCATCTTATAGTAGAGGAAATTGAGACCCATGACTCATGCAAAGTCACATGGTTTATAGGTGGCAGCCTTCCAACCTCTCGTATTGGGCTTCTCCTTATACAATTTCATTCTTTCTCACCTGGTAGGAAGAACACCGAGCCACAGACAGAAAGAGATGGGTTCAAATCCAAAATCTGCCATTTATTAGCTGTGTGACTTTGGACAAGTTACGTAACCTCTCTGAGTCTTGCTTCCTTCACTTTTATGATGAGGATAGTAATACGTTCACCTCAGACAGCTTTGGGGGAAATGTTAATAATGTGCCAAGAACAAAGCAAGCACCAAATATCATCTCCCACCCTCCCATCTAAATGAGCGAAAGGGAGGCCAACTCCCCACTTCCCCTGTCTGGCTGACATAATCACATCTCCCTAACTCTACCTAAATACCTAAAAGAATGCATTGATTACCAAATGTTTTTGACCCATTTGTAGAAAACTAAAGGTAGGTGGCACTATCCCTGAAACCATGGCAAAGGAATGATTCTGGCAAAATTCCTCTGAAACATTTGCATTCTTTTATTAGTTTATAAAAACAACTAATATTAGGTTATGGTAACAATAGTAATACTTATTATTAAAAGATATTCAGACAAAACATAAAACAACACGTAAGTGCATAAAAGTAAAAAGTATGAGCTCTTCCCCCAATCTTCCCAGAGATATCCCTGCAAATAACACTTGATGTTGGATGACAGTTTTCCTACTTAAACACTCATACATACAGAACTTGGGTTTTTAAATTTCATTTTACAAAATGGAATCATATCTTAAACACTTTCTCTTTTGAAACCTTAACTCTACTTCCTATTTCCCCAGGGAACTGTCTCTAAGATTCATACTGACAGCCATACTTAGATTTCCTCCGGACCCTGCCTGGTTCAGTGATGGGGCATGGACGAGGCAACGTCGACTCCAGTTTTGCCATCCGTAGGCACCTCAGTCTTCCCATCCACATGGGAAGTGGGTGTGTTCAACAACTTGGATGGATAAAAGCCTCTCTGCTTTGCATAGCACTTTCACATGGTCTTGAAACTCTCCGTCCGGAGACGTAGGGCACCACTTACCATGGTGTCATCACTTGCAAAGCCCCAAGGAAATATCAGAGGCCAGAGTGGCTCTCTAACTGCTCAGCAAGAGAACTGGGGTGGACGTCAGTTCCCTGATTCCTGGCCCTGTGCGCCCTCCTCTGTACTACCTTTCTTGTTCCACTCAAGGAGAAGCAGGCTGGGGTCTCCCTGGAGCAGGCAGATGTGGGAATACAGGTGGCATCGATGCCACAGCCCCATTCACTCTAGAAGCAGCACAGCTCCCTGCCTGGCGGAAAGCACGCCACAACAGTGTGATTTGCAGGACTTGTTCACCCCCCACCAGCTCCAAGTTGTCTGCTCTGCTCATTTCTAGTCTCACACAATCCTGGGAAGGGAGTTCAAAAGCCACAGCAAGCCCAAAGGTCCAGGCCCAACAAGACCCTCTGCTGTGGCGTGTGCCGGCCCAACCCCTACTCCTGCCTGCTGGAGGCTCTTAGGGCTGCCCAGCCCCCCTCCTTCCCCCACCGCTCACAGCTGCAGGTGGTGGCCGGGGAACCCATGTTTCTGTCCCACTGCTAGCAGCTTCCCAGGGAGGAAGTTGGGCCATAACAGGAGACATTTTGACCTTGTGGGTGCCCTCCAGGAACCACCTACTCCCAGCACACGCCTGCCTTCCCTCAGGCAGCCTGGGGCCCTGACAGTGGTTCTTCACCCGTAAAGGTCCTTCTTCCTCACAGATCTACCATCCGTTCTGCTTGCATGGCCTGCATATGGCCTATCCATGCCCCACTCCTTCTTTCTCCCAAAGCCTATTTCCAGACTCACCTCCTCTGGAGGGCATGCCATGATCCGCCCCGCCCAACACCAGCTGCTCCCCTCCTCGGCATCCCCTCGGCCGTTGGTGTCACTACGTAGGAATTAAATTGCCCCAATGGACACGTCGCAGTGTGAGAGTCTTTCCCAGGCTCTGCAGCAACATATGCATGGTCTGCGCCTCCAGTTAGACCATGAGTGCCAGGGGTGCAGGGGCCATACCTCCCAGGCCCTTTGTGTCCCCCCAAACCCTCAGCGTGGCTTCTCCGCTGGGCTGGGCGGCTGTTCTGCTAGGCGGGAAGGCCTCCGGTGACGCCTAGCTCGGCAGTCTCAGAAGGGTTTGCTGGCTCAGATAAGGCCCAAGACTCCTCTTCCCTGAATGGCCCAGCCCTTCTCCAGCACCGGCCCCTCACTTTGGCCTCATGATGACCTGTGTGGGGCCTCGCCCTGAAGGACAGAGTGTTCCAGAGGTTCTCTACCCCACCCCTCCATAACATCTGCATCTCAAGGCTGAGGCCCTGAGGAACACAGAGCCCTATAGATAATCAGGGCTCTCACTCCGCTACTCAAGCCTCTCAGAGACTGCTGAATACCTGAGGTCACCAGGGGGAATGTGTTTGGGAAAATAAATTCCACTTTAGAGGCTTCTGAGTCAAAATTGTGTGTGCGAACATCAACAAAGCACAAAGGGTACCTTCGGCATATGAAAACACTGAAGGGGGCAGTTCCCTCTGCCCACTCTCTTTTTCGAGGTTCAGACACCGCTCCTGGTGCCTTCTCTATTGTTTTATTTATGCTTCTGAACTGTTCTGTCTCCGAGTGTGCGCTAAACACCTATTAAGCAGCAGGATTGTTCATGACACTTCTGTTTATTCCCAACAAATCAGGAGGAAAATGGGATCCCTATTCTTGATGCAGAAACTGAGGCTCCAGGAACTGAGTGAAACAGTAAGCGTGGACGGGGCTCACGCTGGGCCCTTGGACCTGCCCTGATCCAATCTGCACACTTGCAGAGGGGGGTGGGGGGTGGCGGCGTTATCAACCCCATTTCACACAGGAGGAACCTGGGGTCGGGGAGTCAAGCGAGAGGCCCTGAGCATCCCAGCAACCAGGGCGACTCCAGCTAAAGCCTCGAAAGTTGGTGCTCTTGCCAGGAGGACCCCGGGAGGCCTTGAGGTCATATCCAAGGTCTTCCAGGTGACCTTGGCACCCACTAATAGATACTTCCGGTCTGGTGAGAAAGACCAAGCCACTGCCCAGGACGACCAAAAGCTGCCACACTGAACTAGCTAAAAATAAAGGAGGCACCTGGTACCTCAAGGGGAACAGAACAACCCTGCCTGGAATGTGGCTGGGCAGGAACAACAGGCCTCATTCTGGGCCTCCGTGGATGGGCCAGAGCCAGGCTCCAGACTCACAGTTCCCAAGGTCCCAGGTACTTCCACACAAGAGGGAAGGGATGATCCGAAATGCAGACAGTTTTGCTTTCACTATGAGACAACCAGATCCTAAAGCCATGAGTTGCAAATACTGCAGGGTAGGAGCTAGAACTCAAGAGACCTCAGGTCTCTTCCAGCTACATGGACTCCCTCTCTAACCTTGAACAAGTCACTTCCATCTCTGTGTTTTTCCATCGGTAAACAGCAATCATAAAAACTGCCCTCTCGCCCTCACCTACAGCAGCACAGGAGCTCTGTGACACTGTGCTCCTCAGAACACTGGCTTCTCAGAAATCCATGATGGCAGAGGCAGAATGGTACCAAGCATCAATGCCCCGCTCAAGGCTCTGGCCACCTACCTCCGTTATCCAGAAACCTGCACGCCCCAACTGTGTCTGTCACAGTTGTGCCTACAGGTGTGTCCTGGGTGAACAACCATGATAACATTTGTAAGTTCTGTACACTTTCCAGGTGTTTCCACACTCATTCTCTAATTCGATAAATGGACAGATAGTAAGGCAGGGCAAATTGACCCCATCTGACAGATAAGAAAACTGAGGCACAGAGAGCTTGATGTCCACCGAACAACACTGTTCAAGCTAGAGAGACCCTTTAGAGATAATGGATTCCAGCCTCGTAGTCTTATAGAGGAGGAAACTGAGGCCCAAGGACCCCAGGAACTCACTGCTTTAAATGCACAGTGCTTCTGTCCAAACCTGTGAGCCAAAATTCACTGTCTAGCAGAGTGCTGTCCAACAGGTGCAAGCCACACGTGTACTTTTAAATTTTCTAGTAGCCACATTTCTAAAAGACAAGTGAAATTAATTTTAATACCATTTTTATTTAACCCAATATAGCAAAAATACTCCCACATGTAATCAATGTTCTTAAAATCATTAATGAGCTATTTTATATATCTTTCTGTCATACAAAGTCTTCAAAATCCTGTGTATATTTTACATCTAACAGCCCATTTCAAACCAGACTTGCCACATTTCAAGTGCTCAACAGCCACACACGACTGGTGGCTACTGTTCTGGATAGGACAGCTTCCAGTCACATCGCCATTATGGGAGCCTTTAGTGATAGCTGCTCCTGGGAGACCACGGCGACGTACTGCTTAGGAAGTGGAGCCCTGAACAACAGTCCTGGTTCTGCAGGCATGGTGAGGGCTACCCACTGGTATCAGACAGACCCGTGTCCCCATCCCAGCCCTCCTGCTGCTTTCTAGCCACCAAGATCACACCAGTTCCACTTACAGAGGCTCACCTGCCCCACATGCAGTAAGACGCAGATAAAAATAACCTATATACAAGCTTGCTGGAAGGACACAAAATCAAACATGTGAGTCTTTTGTAAATGGAAACGAACTTCGCAAAGGTGAGGTGGTGTCCTCATTACAATGGTGGCTGGGTTTCCTACTCCACTCACCCCCTAACCCACAGAGGATCCCAGAAGGCAAGGCATATTAGAGAAATGAGTCAGACTGAATAATGGCTAAAGAGAAACCCATGTGTTAATCAATCAAGGAAATAAGCTGCTTACACTTTGGCCAGGCAGGGACTGGGAGAGAAGGCTAGAACAATCTCCAGGAGTGGGCATTATAGGGAGCATTAGGGGATCTTTTTGCAAATTAGCGGTACCTTCCCTGGGGGTCCTCTTTTAAATGCAAACAAGGATGGGAGAGGTGGAAAGCGTACAGGGAAAAATATGAAAATGAGGAAAAGTCCCTAATATTTCACTGTAAATTACTTTATTTGGTCAATTTCCTTCCCAAGTGGAGGGAGATGGTCAGCACGGAGCAGCTGAGTTGGAGGGGGGGGGGATGGGCAGCCACACACCGGTGTGCTGGTGCTGGCAAAGACGGGGAGGAAGGTGGGAGTTGGGATACCTGGAGGGTCCTGAGCCCAGCTCTGCCTCTCCCCCCAGGTGTTTCTCTCCTTAGATCTATTTCCCTAAACAGCAAAATGAGAGAATGGGAACCTGGTCAGGGAATCTGGTCAGGGAGTCCCTACCACTCGTGAGCTGTGCGGGCATCAACAAGTTACTTCAGCACTTGGAGGCCTGTTTCCTCCTTTCTAAATGGAGACAATGGCTTCCTCAAGGTGCATAAAAGCAGAGGCTCTCCCAGGAATTCCACTCCTCTGCATACACTCAAGAGAAACGAAAGCATACGTCCACACAGGAAATATGAGTGCACAAACGTTCATGGCAGCATTACTTATAACAGCCCCAAGTGGAAACAACACAAATTTCATCAACTGACAAATGCATAAGCAAAATTTGGCATATTGCTATAACTGACTATTATTCTGCAATAAAAAATGAAGTAATGATACATGGGACAGCAAGTATGAACCTTGAAACCATTATGCTAAGTGAAAGGAACCAGCCACAAAGGCCACACATTAGATGATTCCATTTCTATGAAATGCCCAGAAGAGGTAAATCCATTTAAAAAACAACAACAGTAGATTAGCAGATGGTCTGGCTAGAGGGAGGAATGGGGAGTGACTGCTAATGAGTATGGGGTTTCTTTACGGAGTGATGAAAATATACTGGAATTAGTGGTGATGGTTGCACAACTTTTCAATGTACTAGAAACCACTGAATTGTATACCTTAAAATGGCAAACTTTATGGTATGTGAATGATATCTCAATTTAAAAACAAAAGCAGGAACTCTGCCATCGGACTTGGGTCTGCATGCTGTCTGGCTTTTCCATTTACTCTCCTGAGTCCTCATCCCAAAGTGGTCATAATAGTACCTACCTCATAGGGGCGCTGTGGGGTGGTTATGCCTTTAGAATAGTACCCGGCAGTCACTGTGACAGGCATACATGTTGGCTTGGATTAGTGTTATTACTAGTAGTGATGAAATGAGACCTGTGATGGGAAAAGGGCAGGCCCCTGGCAGGTATTCGGTGTGCCCTTCCCTCTGAGGCACCCTCCAGATCTCGGTGTCTGCAAGCCTATAATCAAGCTTGGAATCAGACAAACGTGATCAGCCATTTTCGGCCTTACACAGAAATGGACCTCTCGCTCAGCTTCTGTTTGCTAAGAGTTGAGCTGCAGACTTCACATTTCAGTTTTCCCTGCTGCAGAGGCACAGCCACCCTCTCCATGTACAGAAAGGAAGCTGCAAGAGGCTGCTGGCTTGAGTTTTCTCTGACAGAGCTGGGCACGCTTAGGGAACTGATAAGCCAGCTCTGCCAGGGTCAGATCCACCCAGGAAGAGAGAGAGTGTGCCTGCAAAAGCACACGTGTGAGTTTTAATTCCCAGAAAAGTTTAATGGATTCACACTTGAGCACAAGGGGCCACAGACAGTCCTCCCAAGCCTTTCTCTGCGTTTACTCTCCCTCCTTGATGCTGGGCAAACATTTCAGCAGCAGCAGTCAGTGGGCTGGCACTGCTCACCATGAGAGCTGTCAACTTCATTCAGTAATACTTTGCAACGAGGGCTCTGTTTGATAAGGCAAACTAAGAAATGGCTAATTTTAAACTAAGCTTGAATGCTGTAAGGTAAATGGAAAGAACTGAGAAGTAGTAGACTCTTTAAAAAGTATCAAAAATTTTCAAAGGTTTGCCTGCACCAAGGGTTGGTATGGAACCACAGGAACCTGTACAAAGTTCTGATGGGAGTGGGAACTGGCATGACCACAGAGGACGGCAGTTTGGCAAAATCTTGAAAACGGGAAGGTGCACACACTCCTCTACCTAGCAATTCCAGCCCTAGATACACAGCCAAGGGAACCTCGTGTGTGGGCAGAAGGAGCTGTGCACCACGCTGTTTATAACGTGAAAACTTAGAAACGCAAATGATCATCAAAAGAATAGATAAACTAATTGTGGTGTATTCACACAATGTAAGAACATACAGCAGCTTAAACTGAAATAGAGCTATATGGATCAACATGGAAAAATTCCCCATATGGAATGTTGAGCTAACAAAAGCAAGCTGCAGAAGGATACATACAGTTTAGCACCGTTTACAATAGGTTAAAGCCATATAAAGTAACTCTATACACTGTTTACATGCTACATAATAAAAGTATAATACCACGCATGGAAATGATATACACCACATTCATGACAGAGGTCACTCTGGGTGGAGAAAGGAATGGGACTGAAGAGGGGGCATAGAAGGGGTTTCCGTTGTGTCTGTAACATATTTGTAATTGTGTCTGTTTTTTTCCAAATGAAGAGTGGATATACAGGTGTGTGTTACGTTAACTTCAATTTTTTTAAGCACCTCAACTATTTCATAATAAAAAATTAACCCATATTTATTGATTTGCGGGGGAGAGAAATAAAATACACATTCTAATCATTAAAATCAACAAAGATGGCTTTTTCTCCTAGAGAAAAGAAGCAGAGGGAGCAAGAATAGCCCTCTGGGTCCCATTCCAGATTTTCTTAACACCTTGAGAAAGTTATTTATCTCCAGTCCCTGTTTCTAAATGGGGAATAATCTCTCTGCTTTCTGTCTGCAGCACACAAGACAGGCAGCAGGATGACCAGGGGAGGAGCTACAAGGGGAACAGAATTGCCGTGGGACACACAAGGGTAATATTTCTGGTCCTGACAACCTTGCTGAGGTTTTGAAAGATTAAATGAAAACACACACACACACACACACACACACACACACACACACACGTGTAAATTGTTAGATAGATAGATAATAGACAGGCAGACAGACATATATACGTGCACGTGCATGCGCGCGCACACACACACACATTATTGATATCTGATATGACACCCATAAAGTGTTTCAACATACTCAGAGATAACAAACCATGGGCTGGCCAAGTGGCGCGGTGGTTAAAACGCTGGCTTGGGACGCCAGCGGCCCCGGTTCGGGTCCCACATATGAGGGCCAGTGACACTGCCCTCCAAAAAAAAAAAAAAAAAAAACCATTAAAAACAGAGCAAGTAAAACCACATATTGATAACTATCCATTTGACTCTCCCTTACAAAATTTCTAAGTATAATACTTCCTTTTCTACACCGAGAGCCTGGCTTTAAGCAGTTCCTAAGCTAAGTGATTTCCCACTCAAGATCTGACCATGAGCCCTTATCTGCTCTAGTGGCATTCTATTCCATGGCTTTGCACTTATAAGACAGTTTTTTTTAATATATTTATATTTATACTATAAGAATAGGGACCATTTCTACCGGGTTTATAGTTGTTCCTCGAGCCGAGCACAGTACTCTGTACATAATTAAGGACTCAAATGTTTTCTGAAACAACCATTGAGTTCCCGTGATCAGATCTGATCCCCAAATCAATAAGCAGGTGCCAGCAGTCCCACCACAACTGCTTTCTGGACGCAGAAGTGGACAGCTGCCTTTTCATCCAGTATCTCCCCCAGGGCCTCCTCAGGCATGCTCAGAGCTGATTCTAGTGGCTAATTCTATCACGCAGGAATCCTGACTGCAGACACACACAGAGATGGTACTAGTTATGCCAAATCATTCTTTTCAGGAGAAAGCTGTCCATGCCTTCTCCAGAGACCAGCGGGAGCGTGGGAGGACAGCGCACCATGGCCAGATGTGAAAGTCCTTCACACCCACCCGCTTTCCCAGTTTATTCCCTCACAACAGTCCCGAATTATCAAACCAAATGAAGTGTTGGAGTTCCTAGGAACTCCTAGGAACATCCAAGGTAAAGGGGACAGGGATTACGAAATAAAGGTTCACCAAGAAGTAAGACTCTCTTGGATATTTTTATAACACCAGATCAAAAGGTGCATGAGACATTTTTCATAATTTTCTAATGCTCATCTCTCTCCCCCTTGAGCAATAAGGAAAGCGCATTTTTTAAATGCTTGCTTTTGCAGCTGGGACACATGGGCTCTGAGGAATACACCTTGGGTAGTCCTTTAACTGCTATGCATATCTCCTGCACCTTCTTTGGCTAAGCACACTGAAGACTCCTGGGTTCTGGCCTAAGGACTAATCACACCTGCAAATGAGGATTACTTAGGGTCAGGGGGGTCCCATCCGGAGAAAAATCTGCTGGCGTTTGCTCAGCATTCTGACAACCCTGGAGAAAAGTCTAGTCTTTCTTTAAAAGCCAAGTTCTGACCTTGCTGGACTCATCTTCCTTTCCTAAACAGAGGACTCTACAGTACTTCACCCTCCTGCAGGCTCCTAATGGCTAAACCGAGTGGAAGAAGCTTGTGAGATGAGAGACATGTTAAAAGTCACTTGGAGGTCAAAGGACCCGGTTTCTAGCAGCAGAATTAGCAGATGTCTGGGATTCTGATGAATGGAAGGCTTTCACAAGCAAACATGTGCCTCCTTTTCTTCCTAAAAGCACTAGAAGAGTGAAAGGAAAATATGTTTTGTGCTTAGTTCAGTCTAATGCCAGGACACCCTTTTCACAGGACCCCACTAATCAATAAGATTCAGACACAGACAGGAAAATGGGGCTCCACACTGGGAAGCCAGACACTTGGCCTATTTCAACTCAGGATATATTTATGAAATTGAATTACGGATATGTCTCATAGGCAAGAGGGAGAGAAATGATACCTTTTCGTGATCATTTTTATATCCTGAGCAATCCCGGAAAACCTTCCCTTGCATCATCCCCATCTTTCCTCCTCCTACCTCGAGGCCAGAGGCAAGAAGATGGATAAGGGTAAGTGGATGAAGAGATGTAAGGGCTGTCTCTAAAACCCTGGAGAGGGTTGAAGGGCTGAATCATCATGGCTGTCCACAGTGGCAGGTTTGGGGGGAAGGGGTACAGGGGACTGTCCTCACTGGGTCCCTATCAGGTCTTAGGTAGGGCCTAGCTTCCCTAGGAAGATCGGGACTTGGAATCCTGCACCCCCACCCAGCCTTTCCCATGGTAAGTGGTGGGTAGGAAGGGCTGGTCTCCAATAAGCCCTGAGCCCCAAGCGAGCAGATGCAGTTCCCCAGCATCTGCAAAGGTGGAGGTGGTGAAAACTGACTAGGCCATCAGAACAAGTGTCTGAGACGTGCTCAGGAAACTTCTGGGGGCCAACACATGGATGGCAGTGCCACACAACCCATCATACAGACCAAGGTGATCGATTTCCTGGCAGAAATCCATACACCCACCTCCCTGTAGAAAGCAGCATAAGAAGTCCTCAGTACAAGAAAGCCATCATGTTTTTAACAATCTCCTTGACCAATAATATTATCTGGTGGAAGCTTTGGCCTCAAGACCCTCCTCCAACAAGGTTCTGAGGCCAGAGGAAGGCAAGAGGAAATGTAAGAATCCCAATCTCAGAAGAGGAGGGATTTGAGGATCAATTGAGTCAGAAGTCACACACTCAGATGCCTACAGGAGCCTGGTGGATAGAATGTGAGTCAGACCACCAAGGGGAGTGGAGAGTTCTGGGGCCACACTGGACACTGTATGCCTAATAAAACAGGTCCCACTGAGTGCGGTCCAAACCTCAACCCAGCTCAGCCCTAGAGGTCACACTGGTGGTGGTGGGTGTGGATGCTGGCAGCTTACAAGGTCATCTGAGTCCCCACCCCAACAATATGCTATCTTGAGCTACAGAAGTCACCACATGCAGGAAGAGGGCAGTGAACTCTTTCAGGCCTTAAATTCCCACTATGAAATAGGAAGAACATCAATGATACACAACACCATTGAAGAAAACTCGTGAATGCACATGTTGGCATGCACAGCTCTCTGAGCTCAGTGGCCAAAAGGAAGCCGTAGGGTGCTTCACGGGAGTGAGCATAAGTGCTACAGCTTGATCACTCCAGAGTCACTTATAGCCACGAGGGATGATGGCAGATTCCCAGGCCTGTCTCCTCACTCACTCTAGGTCCCGCTCAGTTGAGGATCCAGAAGCCAAGCAGCAACCGAGGGCCTTTGTCTGAGCACCTCTCCCTCGGCTGATTTCCAAGAGAAGGCTGGTCAAGTTCCCAGTGGAGAGAGGTGGAGACCTGGGTCACACCCTGGCTCTGCCTCTAACTTGCCAGGTGACCTTGATGAGGTCACCCTCATCCAGCCTGCTTCCTATTGTGCCAGGGGGCGGTCTTAGGTGGACAGGAAGAGAACTGATGAACACCCTGTGGCTAGTAGGGCAAAAAATCCAGGCCTGTTGCTCCTGCCTCTCACCTGTAGGTAGCATTCCCTTGTTTGAACTCAAAGTGAGGTTGACTTTGCTCATCCATCCCAGCTTTCCCAGCAATAATGTCACCCATGCAGGAGGACATGGGTGGGTCAGGAGGCTGTGCCAGACCTGGCACTGAAAAAAATGAGCCTTTCCCTACAGTCTAAGCTGATTCTTAAGAACATGATGGCAAAGCTGACATAAAGTAGAAATACACCTTTAAAATCTGCCAGTAGACAGGATTTTATGTTAAACAGATATCAAAGGCAGCAACACCTCGGGTAGGGAAATGCATCCGTATACAAGTACACACATGTCTCAGCACACATGTCAAAGCCTCCATTCAACTCAAAAGACCAGTCTCTTATTTCAGCTCCCTGGGTTGGCTGGAAATTATAGCTTTAAGAGAGCGGTCACGTAGATAAATAAAAAATTCCATTCAGACATGCCGCTCCAGTCCTGAGGCCTATGAGCAAAGTTTCCGGTTGCCTCCGGGCCCCTCCCGGTGCCGGGAAGCTGGGCCGGTTATCCCAGCCTCAGATGAAGGAGCAGCCGCAACAGCTGGGACAGCCGGGGTGACAGCTTCTCCCAGGCACCCGACGCCCTCCGCCGGGAACCCCAAATATGGAATGCCTGGCCTGCAGCCAGCACCCCCGCCTGCTGCGCGCTCACCTCCCCAGCATCTCCGTGATCACTCCTCCGCCCACAGCACTCAGACCCTTCCAAACAGGCCCTACCGACATGCCCACCGGTCCCCACACGGCCACCTCCCCGCATAGCCGGTGGCCCATCTGACATCCGCGGCCGGTTTCAAGGACACTGCAGCAAGCAACCCCCAGCGTCCGGGGTCTTCCCCCCGGAACACACACACACACACCCACAAACAATCCCAGAGAGAATCTAAGGGCGAAGCCTTTCCCCACCGCCCTGCAGTGCAATGCACGCTGGCCTGGGGAAGGCCCGACGCAGGAGGATGGAGGATGGAGGCGGCGAGCGGATGCCGGAACGCAACGCCGCGGCCAGGGCGCGGGGCGGCGGCGCAGCGAGGCTCACCTTTTTGATTTGGTCATCCTTCAGCTCAGTGAAGTAATAGGCCAGGAGCTGCGCGGCGATCATGCTGGCGGTCGGGGGCGCGGGGTGGCAGGCGTGGGGCCGGCGTCGGTGCTCCGCAGCCCGGCTGAGCAGTGGTCCTCGGGTAGCTGCTCGGCGGCGCCTCCTCCTCCTCCTCCCGCGGCTCCTCCCCCACGGCTCGTGGCACGACGGCAGCTCGCGCGCTCCCCGTCTCCGCGCTCCCGTCCCCGGGAGGGTGAGCGCCGCCCGCCGGCCCACCTCCTCGGCGCCCATTGGCTGCCGTGCGCCTCTGCAGCGCAGGGTGGTGGCATCCGGACCTGGGAGGTGGGGCGCGGCGGCCGCACCCTCCCGCGCCGCAAAGGAGGCGGGCGACGCTGAGAAGTCCCCACGGCCGGGCATCTCCCTGCACGTCCCCCACGTAGGGAGCTGGGGCGGGGGCGGGAAGCTCTCTCTCCCTCCCGCGCGCACCGTCACGCGTGGCGGCGCTGTGCCCGGGCTGGACGCAGCGAGGAAGCGCGGAACATGAGGCAGGCGCCGCCCGGCTTGGCCGGGACCAGCGGCCGGAAAGGACTTGCCGGGCAGCCCAGGGGGACGGCCCCCTTGCTCGGAGTGAGGGCTAGCCGCGGGAGTGCCGTGCTTGGGGAGACGCCGGCAGGGCACTGGCAGAAGTGGGCGTGGAAAGCACGCGGGGCCTGCTCAGGCGGAAGCTGGAGCCCGAGGCCTCTCCATCCTCGCCCCAGGCCCACGCGCCAGCCTTCTCTCGCGGAGCCCCTGGGACTTCCTGAGCGGTGCATCACCCCTCCCCACCCGTGCTGCGGCGCTTCGGGCCAGCCCGGCCTAATCTCCGGCTGGCGGATTTATTAAACCAAGAACGACGCCCTGCACCCCTCCCCTTCCCCTCAGTCACCGGTTCTTGTGGCTGTCAAGGGCCCAGGCTTGCTAGGCAGAACTTGGCCCAGGGGCCCCGGCCTGTCCTCATCCTCCGGGCCTCCACTTCCTTTTGGGCACCCAGGCTCGCTGGGGTGGGCAGACACCCCAACTCTCCTAGGTGCCACCTTTTTTACTTGCCCAGAGGAAGTTAGCAGGGCTGGAAGGGATCCCTGGAAAGCCATTCAACTTCAAATGAGGTAGAGAAGGGGCGGAATCAGAGGCGTTTATGCTGCTATTAGGGCTGATAGCAATCGTAGGGTTCTCAGATTAATTGCTTCTCTGTGCCAGACACCCCTGGGAGCTTTGCTGCCTTACAAAATGACATGTAATGAATTCAAAATACAAAGAAGTGGTTACTATCCTGAAAGGAATTTGATGCTCAGGGAGGCCATATATCTTGAGGGATTTTATACAACCAGAATGTTGTAGATCCAGGATTAGACCTTGGGTCTATTTTCAGAACCCAGTGCACACCCTTGGGGTTTGCTGTCCTCCCAGTTGTATGTAGCTCCTCTGCCTAAATAGGCCATAATCCTGGGACCAAAATACCCTGAGAGGGCAGCTGGGTGGCTCAATTGGTTAGAGCAGATAGTCGAGTAACAGCGTTTCCTGTTGGATTCCCACATGGGCCAGTGAGCTGTGCCCTCAGCAACTAGAGTGAAGACAACACTTGAGATGAGCTGCCTGTGGGTGGCAGGATGGCTCAGCTGGTTAGAGCGCATGCTCTTAACAACAAGGTTGCAGGTTCAACTCCCACATGGGATAGTGGGCTGCGCCCCCAGCAACTAGCTTGAAAATGGCAACTGTACTTGGAGCTGAGCTGTGCCCTCCACAACTAAGATTGAAGGACAACAACTTGACTTGGAGCTGATGGGCCCTGGAAAAACAATGTTCCCCTATAAAAAGTTTTGTGTTTTTTGTGTTTTTTAAAAAAAAAAAATACTCTGAGATGGCTGGAGTCCGCTCCCCAATGCCTCTACCCCAACCTTGGATACTGCAGGCCCCTGTTCAGGCCTAGGGAAGATACAGTGGAATTGAGGGAGACTTAGGTTCAGGGCAGCCCCCCTTCAGAACCTCAGGAGCCTGACCACTGCCTTAACCAACTGAGGACCTTAGATGTGGCCTTGAGGCCAGATCCCTCAATCCTGAGCACAGTTTGATGTTTGTGGCAATCTGAGTCGCTTCTCTGAGCCTTCATCCTCGTCCATAAGATGGAGATACTAATGCCCACCCACCCTTTGGTTGTTGTGGAATACCACAAATAAAATACCTGCTTATAATACACAATAAATGATAGGTAATTATCTTAAGATTGACTCTGGAGCTGATGAGGTTTAAATTTCAGGGCTTTTCACTTGCATTCCCCCCATTGTAGGCCTTGAGAGGATCTAGCCATTTTATATTTGTAATTTCAAATTAATTTTCCAGAGAGGCTCCCCAAATGATTTAAGCTTCAAGCCCCACAAAACCTGGATCTACGCCCTTCGGAGGATTATCACAAACCAGAAACAGAGAGGTTTTCTGGCATCCATCAAACACTTAACACTACCTACATGACCATAAAGCAAATTGGGTGAATGAGAACAATTTGGCTGTTTTCAAGTGTCATTTGAGTCCTGCAAATGTGATTCTGCCAGACTCACAAGGCTAGAAGCTCCTTGAGGGTCGCGAACTGTGCTTTGCTAATTGTTCGGCTCCCACACGTAGCACAGGGCCAAGGCACTCAAGGTGGAATGAGCCCCATCAGTGATTGGGAGCATACATACCTTTTAACCAGCCTCCAGAGATCAACTGAGATCTCTGAGCTGAGCCAGGATGAAGGGGACCCTCCCAATTGTTAGGCCACCCTAAGACGTTCTGTTTGCAGGCAGGGAGGCTGCCAATGCTTTCTCTTCTCTGACCTTTGAGAGAGAAACTGCTTCTCAAGGTGACTCACTTCTCCCACCCCTTGAATGCAGCCAGGCCCCTAAGCTTAACAGTGTTTCCTGAGAAATATCTCTAGGCCTGACCCACTGCTTCCTCCCAATCCCCAGTCCTCATATGCCAGAAACATTATAAGCATCTTCTAGCAGCCCTCCCTGGTTCCTGGCTTCCAGCCATCCAAGTCATTCAGAGGGCCAGGCCACGTTATTCCTGCTAAAAAGCAACCTAATCACATTATGACCCTGTCCCAAATCCCTCTACGGCCTACTCCTTCCTGAAGGAGCCAATTTAAACATCTCTGCCTGGTGTCTGAGACCTTCTGTGATCTGACTTGATTCTTCCCCACTTGGCTCTTCCCCCACCCCTGGGCACCGCAAGGCCACTTGCCACTGTCCTCAGCCCCCGACCATGTCCATTCCATTTGAGCCCCTGCTCATATTTCCTTGCTTACCCTGCCTTCTGCCTCCATCTAAGTGTCTCTCGCCTACGATCTGGCTCACCCACCCTCCCCTTAAAGCCTTCCCTGAACACGACTACTCACCCCAGTCTCCCAGGCCTCAGCACCTCCACAGGGGAAACTCAGACTGGACTCAGAGTCCATCTAGATCTAGACCAAGACTCTCCGTTACACATGAGGAACCTGGCGCGCAGCCGGTGGGCCATTGTGTGCAGTGTCAGAGTGTGAGGAGCTGGGACTCAAACCCAGATCTGATGCCCAGCTGGTGCTCTCTGTCCATCCTTCCCACCACCTCGCTGCAGCCTGGGCCTCAGATAAGCAACACTGAGTCATGACAAACTGCCTGATATTGTTGACTGTCTTCTTGGGAGCTGGCCTTATCTGCCCCAATCAGACAGCTTCCTGAAGCCAGAGCCCATGCTGCACTGCTGTGTCCCTGCACTGGGCTCAGAGCTGGGCCTATGTCCCCTCCATCAAGCCAGTTATCACCTCGCATTTATTATGCTGCCTCTTTTTGCTGTCACATAGCTCTTAGACCCACACTAAGCCCTCTTGCTGATTACTTGCTGGGTCTCAGCAACAGCAGCAAAGATTTTGGGCCACAGGGAGTCTCTTTCCCTCACCCTCCAGATGCCCCTCCCATCTCCCTGAAGTCCCCTGGGTTTCTCTGTTCATTTACTGTGCATCCTCTTGTATGAGTTGTGGTGGAACGGATGAGGGTCAGACAGTGCCAGGCTGCCACCTTACAAAGCACACCTGCTAGTAAGAGAACACAGGCTACAGCTAAGCCGGAGTGTAGCCATTCACACCTGACCATGGCACTAGGGAATGGTACTCCAGAAATGCTCTCCAGTGGATCCGAGCTGTACCCCAGCACCTGGCAGCACACTTGCACAAGTAATGTTTGCATAATGTTGACAAGTTTACAGAGCAGTTTCTCATTTATTGCCTCATTTCTCCTGATAACAGGCTGGTGAGGTTAGAAGGGCAAATATCATTATCCTCACTTAATCAGTCATTGAGGGTTATGGAGGTTCTAGAGCTTGTTTAAGGTCTCCAAGATAAAGAGAAAGTGAAAAAAGAAAAATTAAGGCCAGTGCCCAAACCATAGCAGCATCTTGGAATCCTGACACAGTGTTGGGGGATGGGGATGGGAGGGGAGGGAGGGGGGGCAGTCATGTACAGCTCATTCTGAAAACAAACACCTGGAAGGGAGCCTGACCCAGCAGTTTGTGTTACTGAGATCCATAGTTTTCAACCTGGCTGCACAAAAGAATCATCTGGAAAGCATTTACAAAAGCTGATACCCAGGCTCTAGCCCCAGCGATGATGGCTGAACTAATCTGGAGTGCAGTCCAAACGTCACTGTCTAACAGTTCCCCGGATGAGTCTCAGGTGCTGCCAGGAATGAGAATGACTGACTTAGGCCCTAACTTTCCAAGGGAACATCTGGAGGAAATTTCTGCAATGAAATCAACCCATACTATTTTCAGCAGTCTCTCCTGGACGGTGCTGAAGGCACTTCGTCCGGGGTCCTGGTGGCTCTGCAGATCCAGAGCACACTGAGATAAAAGTTCATTATGACCTTCTCCTCAACTTTGCAGACAGTTCTGCTTCCTGCGTGAGAAGGTTGGCCAGAAGACCTAGGTGCCCAGCCCCTGGCGTTGCTGGATGTATAAAATCACATTCTCAGCCTGTCTCCTTTCTCCTTTCATTTGCCCAAAGTTCTGTCCTCTGTCATCACAGAGGTTATAGATTGGCAACCACCAGGTTAAAACATGGCCTACAAGGCCGGCCGAGTGGCGCGGTGGTTAAGCACTGGCTTGGGAAGCCAGTGGCCCCGGTTCGGGTCCCACATATGAGGGCCAGTGACACTGCCCTCAAAAAAAAAAACATGGCCTACAACATCTTATTTGGCCCAATTAATGTTTTATAAATATGAGCCAACACTTGAAAATTAAGAAATTTCACTTTTAGGGCCGGCTGAGTGGTGCAGTGGTTAAGCACTGGCTTCAAAAGCCAGTGGCCCCTGTTCCGGTCCTACATATGAGGGCCAGTGAAAAAACAAAATAAAAAAAAATAAATTTCACTTTAAAATCCAGGTGTCTGACATCTAATGTCTAGCTGTCTAGTACAAGGCCCATGTTACAGAGGCAACAATCATCAGCTGGAACTAGGGGCCCACTGCCCCCTTCAGACAGGGCAGGGGTGTTGCAGCTTGCCCCAGGCCCCACCCAGCCCACCCATTTCACTGATACACACTGGTCCTGTAGGTATTTAAGTTTTCAACTGATAACTGGAATTTACAGGCAGAAGGCCTCAGGCATTAGGGCTAGGATTAAGATGAGGTGAGAGACACGTGTAGGTGAGAGGCAAGAGAGGTGGGTGGCATGCAAGATTTACAACTTGCACCCAAATCTTGCACCCCAGGCACTTCTCTTGCTTCACCCAAGTCTCAACCCTCTCAGGTATCATTAAGGCCCCTGCCTGCCTGCTCCTTGCTCAACCCTGACCTGTTTACCTGGCCCAGAAAGGGCCTGATGCCCAGAGACAACTTTCTCAGCTTCTGTCCCAAGAAAGCTTCTACTCCCCTTTGGGGGTGACAGTCCCTCAGGGAAAGCCCGTCTGGCCACTTCCTGGACATCTCATCTTCATTTCATTGCCTCTGAACCTGACAAGCCTCCTCTGCATAAAGAATAATGGGCTGGAGGAAGAAGGGTTAACCAGACTGCTGAGGCTTGCCTGGTTTCAGCCCTGCTTCTTATCTCAGGCTGACTCCTTCCCCAAAGGAAGCCCATATCTTGTTGGAACAGAGTAATCTCAAATCAGCCTGCTGGTTACCCTGAGTGTCCTGGGATACTTCTTCCCAGCACCCACACACAACCGCCATCCCTGGACCAACAAAAGGTCCTCACTCCTGCGCCTTAGAATTAATACCAAAGTATAGAGGCAAATGCTCATGCCAACTCCCAGGCAAGGTTCTTGGCTGTGGGGCTTCATAGGCCAGCAAATTAAACATACAAACAAGAAAAAACCTGGCCCTGACCTTTTATTTTGCCAAGAAATAATATTTTTTAAAGTTATAATTTCCATTTCATACCACCATAAGTTCCTAAAGGAAAAAATGTTTTAACCCAGAGAAGAAAAAATAAGGGCTGCTTTTTAAACTAAATACATTTGGCCTTAAAGTATATCATAATAATAATAATAGCCAGTGCTTAGGTGGAACTTACTATGTACTGGGTTCTGAATTCATTATTTATATTAATAATGACCCTCAGAACAGCCCAATGAGGCAGATTCTAGGCATATCTCTATTTCACAGATGATGAGTCCCCGGGAGGCTAAGTGACTTCTCCAAGGTCACATGGCTACTGTGTGGAAAAGCTAGGCTCCAGACCACCCTACCCCTATAACAGGGTGGAATATTTACTTCATCATATGTCCTTATTTCTCTGATCCCATCCAGGCCCAGTGACCCCTCAGTCACAGATGGATTCACGGACCTGCATTATGGAGCCTAGGGTACCAAGGTTTAGTTGGTTAGATTTGTAAAGCATGACACATGGACCCTGGCTCTGCAGAGCCCTCCTGTAAAGGGCGTTCTCAAACCAATGATGAGGCAGATCCATATAACCAAAGGGGGCTGTAAGGGAGGTATGGAAGCAGTTGCCCCTCGGGGGTAGGGTGGGGGCATCTGGCCTGGTCAGTTCTGCCGATCCAGCAGAGTGTGCCTTCCTCTCACACTGTCCTCTGTGGGTCCATCCCAATGTGCCCTACCCAAGGAATCACTGTCAAAAGCGCCAGCCACTACCTCTCTCTCAAGCTCCCAACCCATATTTCCAACTGCCTGTGAATATCAAGGCCTAGATAACCAATAGGCACCTGAAACTCAATATGTCTTCCGTCACAGTCATTTTTTCCATCATAAACTTACTCTTTCTTCTCAATTCCCCACCTTGTCATTTAGTCACTCAACAAATATTTGTGAAGCACCTTATCTGTCCTGAACTTCCTAGTCACTAGAAATGTGCTAGTGAGCAAGACAGGGTTCCTGCCCACATCACAGTGGGCACATACAGAGAGTAAACAAATCACAAATTAAATATACAGTAGATCAGGTGCCAGAAGGAAAGCTATAGCAGAGTGTAGCCAACCCAGCTACACCCTACAATTTCCATTTCCCCTTTGTTCTAACAAATGAATATTCCAATTTACTCTGAATTCAGACCCTCCCCCTGAAATAAAGACTACATTTTTAGCCTCCCCGGCAATTAGATGTGGCTATGTGACCACGCTCTAGCTAAAGAGACAAGAGTGAGCATATCATGGTAGCTCCCTTGAGACACATCCGATGGTGCAGGTTTCCCTATTTGTCAGCCCTCCTTCCTTTTTTCTGTTGGCTGAAATACATACAGACTAGCTGGAGATACCAAAACCCCCTGGGACTATGAGATAACCTTAGAAATGGCATCCACACAAAACAAAGCAACAACATAAAAGAGAAGGAATTTGCATTTGTCACCAAGATGTCCCATAGCAGCCTCTCACTGACTACCTCCAAACTTCTAAAACTTGAGAGAAAAAGAAAATTCCAGTGTGTTAACCCAAGTGCTATCTGGGGAGTTTCTGTAATCACCAGCCAAATCTAATCCTCACTAACACCCAGGATGAACATGTAGAGGGTGTGAGTATCATTTTAATTAGGATGGATAGGGAGGCCTCTCCGAGGATGTGACATCTCAGCAGAAACCAGAATAAAATGAGAGAGCAAGCCATGCCAGTGTCTGGGAAAGGAGTGCTGTAGGCAGAACCATCTCTCTGTCACCCAAGCTGGAAACCTGGACATCAGTCTTGAGCTCTTTCCCCTCCTAAGTGTCCTCATCAAATCTGTCACCAAACCCTATCGAGTTTACCTGGACATGCGTCTCAGGAACAGACAAAGCAAAGCTAAGAACTCTTTTGAATCCACCCTCTCGTCCCCATTCATTTTGCTAGAACATGCCTGTAGTGGGTTGAATGGTGCCCCGTCCTCCACCCCAAGAGATATGTTCCAACCCCTACAACCTGTGAATGTCACCTTATTTGGAAAAGTCTCTATGTGTATAATTAAGGTAAGGATCTCAAGATAAAATGATCCTGGATTACCAGTGAACCCCAAATCCAATGACTGTCCTGATAAATGGCAGAAGAGAAGACATGGGGAGAAAAAGACAAATGCTACGTGAAGAGGGAAGCAGCAATTAGGGTTTTGCAGCCACAAACCAAGGAACACCTGGAAGAGGTAAGAAGAGCCTATGGAGGGAGCAGGCCATGCTGACACCTTGATTTTGGACTTTTGGTCTACTGAACCATGAGACAATAAATTTCTGATATTTTAAACCACCAAGTTTGTGGTAGTTTGTTATCGCAGCCCTAGGAAACTAATATTGTACAAAGTCCTTAGCAATATCAACTGTCTCCTAGCCCCAGGCCATGGAACTTGTCTGTGCAGAAACCGCTGTAGTAAAAAATGTTTTGATCATGTATCTCAATAACATGTATATTTATTTACAACTATCAATGCATACTATAGTACTAATATATTATGCATGTTATAAAACATACCTAAAACAGACATGAAAATGGATGAGGTAGATGAGACTATAAAATGATAGTTATGGGCCGGCCGAGTGGCGCGGTGGTTAAGCGCTGGCTTTGGAAGCCAGCGGCCCAGGTTCGGTCCCACATATGAGGGCCAGTGACACTGCCCTCAAAAAAAATAAATAAATAAAATAAAATAAAATAAAATAAAATGATAGTTACATTGGAACTATTTGGCTGTTTCTATAAAGTTCAACATACACCTATCCCGTGACTCAGAAATTCCATTCCTCGCTATTTACCCAGGAGAAATTATTAATAAAGCATATAGCCATCCACACAAAGATTTGTACACAAATATTCATAACACTTCGTTCATTATAGCCCAAACTAGAAACAACCAAATATCCATAAGCATGAGTTGATAAAGAAATTGTAGTATATTCACACATAATTCATACTTTTCACCTATTAAAAAAGGAACGCTTTTTTGGGGTAACAGTTTTATTGAGATATGGTTCATATACCATACAATTCACCTATTTAAAGATTACAATTCAATGATTTGTAATATCATCCTAGACTTGTGACATTATCACTACAATCAATTTTAGAACATTTTCATCATCCCCAAAAAGAAATCCCGTACTTACTAGCTGTCACTTCCCAAACACCAATGCTCCCCAGCTCTAGGCAACCAGTAATTTCCTTTTTGTCTCTACAGATTTGCCTATTCTGGACATTTCATATAAAAGGAATCGTACGCATACGGTGTGATCTTTGGTGATGGCTTCTTTCATTTAGCATAATGTTTTTAAGGTTCATCCATGTTGTAGTACATATCTGAATTCATTCTTTTTTATTTCCGAATAATATTCCATTGTGTGGATATACCACAATTTGTTTATCCAGTCATCAGTTTTGGTTGTTTCCACTTTGGGGTTCCTTTGGGGTTATATTAGTTTACTAGAGTCACCCTAGCCATAACAAAATACCACAGACTGTGTGGTTAAACAACAGAAATTTATTTTTTTCACAATTCGAGAGGCTGGAAGTCCAAGATCAAGGTGTCAGCAGGTTTGGTTTCTCCTGAGGCCTCCTCTCTCCTTGGCTTGCAGAATCCTGCCTTCTACACATGGTCTGCTTTCTGTGTGCACACATCCCTGATGTCTCTTTGTATGTCCAAATTTCCTCTTTCAAAGAAGACTGGATTAGGGTCCACCCTAAAGACCTCATTTTAACTTACATTTTTTTTAAAGACCTAATCTCCAAATATGATTACATTCTCAGGTAAGAGGGGTTAAGACTTCAACATATGAATTGGGATGTGGGGGACACAATTCAGCCCCTAACAGTTTTCATATTAAAAAGCCATTGCCAAATCCAAGGTCACAAAGATTCATACCTATGTTTTTTTCTAAGAGTTTTATAATTTTAGCTATTGCATTTATGTCTTAAATCCATTTTGAATTAATTTGTGTATATGGTATGAGGTAGAGGTTCAACTTCATTCTTTTGCATGTGGATATCGAATTGTCCCAGCACCATTTGTCAAAGGTGTATTCTTACCTCCATTGAGTTGTTTTCATGCCCTTATCAAAAATCAAATGACTGTAAATTCTGGACTCTCAATTCTATTCCATTGATCTATCTGTGTATCCTTATGCCAGTACCACACTGTCTTGATTACTATAGCTTTGTAAGTTTTGAAAACAAGAAATGTGAGTTCAACTTTCTTCTTCTTATTTAAGGTGTTTCAACTATTCTGAGTCCCTTCCATTTTCATATGGATTTTAGGATTAATTTGTCAATTCCTGCAAGGAAGCCAGCTAGGATTCTGATACGGATTGTGTTGAATCTATAGATCAATTTGGAAAGTACTGCTCCAGGGCAGGAGGGCCCTGTGTTTAGCTCTGATACTTAGCATTTTGCTTCCAAGAAAGGGCTAAGAAGGGAGATTAGTAACCAAGGCCCCCTCACAAAGCACCTGCCCTGTGGGGTGGGCTGGCCCAGCAGGTTACAGGTTAGCACTCTTTCTCACCCTGGGAATGCACTGCAGGGTGGCTTGCCTCACTAAAACCATAATCAGAATGCCATACCATGTCTCTCTTTTACAGAAAATGTTACGGAGGGAAATGGAAAGAGCAGGTATGGTTCTTACCTTACTTTGAGAAAGTGGGGGTTGGATTGTCCTTTTACATGTTTGATTCTTAAAGAAAGACAGGACAAGATAAGGTGTTACAAAGGCATCTTAGCAACTTGCATTCACAATAGATTAATGCTTGTAACTAATCAATTATGCTCGAAATGCAAAAGTAATTACAAGTAACCTTGAAATAACTAAGCAAATTTTTAACACATTTAAAAGATTCTCTGGAAATACAGCTGAGCTCAGAAATGTCCAATTCATGAATTTATTCACATAAACATTTATTAGGTGCTTACATATGTGCCAGGCACCGTGCTAGGAGGTGGAGATTCGAAGATGAAAGACAACAGTGACTGCCGTCCGGGAGCCCATAACCCACCAGAGAATATGGATATGTCAATAAAGAAAGCACAGCACTGGCCGAGCTGATAGAGGGATGTAGGGGAACTATGGGGGCCTGTCCCTGCTGAACCATTGGCCCCACATGTCCCCACAATTGCAGGATGCAATGCTTCTCAGGCAAGCATGAGGGAAGGTGGCCATCTAGCAGTGACCAGCTCTTGCTGGGGTCTGGGAACAGGCGAATCTTCACCCTGCCTGTCCTCTCATCACTTCCCATGTCTCACAGATTTTGGAAGCTGCTGCTTGCTAAACAAGAGAGGGGCCCCTATGGATTTCTTCGTGATGGCAGCTGGAAGGATCAGAAGCATGTAGTAAATTTTTTGCAAAAAAGCAGCCACAATTCTCCCCTAGTACCCATGCGCTCCTGTAATCTCAACCACAGTGGTCTGGGATTGGTCGTAGGACTTGCTGTGGCAGAGGCTTGAAAAACACTTGTGCTTGCCCTCTCTTACTGCTCTTGGGACTCTTGCAACCCCCACCCCTGGTGGGTGAGAAAGGATAGAACCCAGAGCAACAGAGCCCAAGAGGCAATCCTACTTTATAAAGAAAGAGACGGGTTTCTGAAAGGTTGCCTAGCGGCCCACAGATGGACAGCCAGCTGTCCCTGTAAAAATCCCAGGTAAACCATGTATCCTCCCTGAAGAGCAGGGACCATCTTTTCAGCACTTCTTATCCTTCCTCACAGAGGGGAGCTGCTCAATAAATGTCTGCTGTTCATGAGCCGAAAAGCCATGCCATCTCCGGAGCAGGCCCCAAATCAGAGAAGCTCTGTAGAAACCACAGTTCTAGTAAAGCAAGGAAAGGCATCCCATAGACAGCTCAAGTAACCTGGACAACCTAGGCAAGTTTTCAACCACCGCCCAAACAGCTTAGGCCATACACTGATATATATCCCCATGAAAGCAAACTTCCCTCTGCAAGGGCTCTAATGAAACCTTGCAGATACTCACCGGCCTGTGTGAGAATTAAAAGGAAGGCAACAGTGAAAAACATTCTCTGGGGTCTTGGAATAGCCAGGGAGCCATGGAGAAGGAAACTGTATGGGCCATACAATTTGGGGCCCTGCCTTAGATTAAGAGTGGGGATTTAATGTCCAGAGCACAACCTTTCTAAGCTTGGAACAACTCACAAAATAACTGTCCTTAGGAAGTTGTGGGTGGAGTAGCACATCCCACCTTCAGCCTTCAGTTTATTGTGGAGATAGAACAAGTACAGGACTGGGGTCAGGGAAACCTGAGTTAATGCCATGGGTCTCAGTTTCCCAATCTGTAAAATGGGGATGATACCTACTTTTGGGGCCTATGAAAATTAAAGGAGATCATGTAAAATGCAGTGGCTGGCACAGAGCAGTTGCTCGTTAAATGGCAGTAGCCACAGTAAAGGTCATGGATGCAGAGAGGCACAGGGCAATAACTGCAACTCACCCAGGGCTACTTGAGGGGTCAAACCCATTTCCAACTCCTGGGTTTCCATCTTGTGTCTGAGATCCGAGAGCCTGTGTTCCTCTCTCTGGACCCCCAAGCACCAGCTCTAGACCCACAGCAGCCTGCTGACTGCCACGTGGTGGCTGTGACACTGGTTGCTTTGTGCCACCTCTCCAAGGCTAGCCTGGCCTGCTTTAAACTCTTGGTGGCATTCTGCCTGGAGCTGGCAAAGTTAGGCAAGGGCAGGCAGGGGCATAGGAAAGGGGCAGTGGGGACCATAAGAGGTAGCAAGGACATCTCAAACAAACCTCCTGGTTTGGAGGTGCTCTTCATTTCCCAGAGCAGGCAAAACTTTTCTTCCTGGTGAGTTAAAGAGAAGAGAAACGAGAGGCATAGGAGGTCCAGGGGCCAAAGGAGTCTTCGGATTTATATATTAATATTGAGTGGCCTCCAGTCACCACTGTAACCCAAACAATTGCCTTGGAGTCTGCAAATGAGGCTGAGACTGAGCCCAGGTTTGGTGTTAGAAACAGGATCAAGTCCAATTCTGACAAAGCCCTGTATGGTAGGAAGGATGCATCTGAGCTGGACTTTGCAAAGCCTTCCTGAGAGATGATGAAGGGGACATTTTTTAAACCAGTCCTACAGGTCTGCCTGCTGCTGGCTCCTCATCTGCACAGCAGCCCCTTCCCACTTTCAGACGCTAATTGAGAACTAATTTGTTACCCAAGGGCTGACCAGGAAAAAGTCTTCACAAGACAAGCAGGCCAGGCCACAGCAATGATTGAGATGTTGCTCTGAGTTCTGTCCCCAGGGCACTCATAAATCCTGGCCCTATATTTGTCACTGGGCTTAAACCACACTGTGCCTCAATTTCCCAAACTATAAAAAGGGAGCCACTGTAGTTCTTGCTCCAGATGGGCCTTTGGAAGCACAGGTTAATTTAAATTGAGCCAGCTACTCAGGAGAATATAATTTGTCCTATAAACCTTTTCCAGGGTTTGCGCAACATCCAGGGGAGAAGCAAAGTTCTCTCTAAAAGGTAAGAATGAGCTCTGCTTTTACACCGCCACGTAAAATCCAACCAAGAGAGAAAAAACCACCCTCCTGTGTTCAGCACTCGTTCATGACCTCACAGCATAACGGGCTAAGACGTGATTAACCAGATGGGTTACGTGAGTGATCCCCTGGATTCCCCTTGGTCAGGACCTACCTGGCCCAGGTGAGAATTAACCTGCACAGAGAGTTAGAGGTGCAATCTGATGGATTCCTGCCTTGTCCCATAACGTGTCCCTGATGTGCTGGGGTTTCCCTCCTATAAAATGGACCCCAGCTTAACACCATGCCGAAAAGAGTGGGTTGAGCAGGCCGTGTGCCTATGACCATATGAAGTCAGAGAAAAGTTAGGGGATATCTTACCCATGCTCGCTGGCAGCTCTGCCCCATGGTGGGAGGGTCCTGTGCCTGGGTACTTTCTTCTCTTTTGCTTTCAGGAGCAGGGGCTGGGACTCCTGGGGAAAGCAAAGCCCAAAGGAGGCAATGTTAGGGGGTTCTCGTTCATACCTTCACCAGTTGGGAGCCTAAACACTGGATACTGAGGATCCATAATCTCAAATAAAATGATATAATGTTTCTGGCAGGATGTTACCCTAGAAGGAATTCTCTGCAGCCTGTCTTCTGGTGGTGACTCACCACCAACTACAGTCTGCTCTTAACATTTCCGCCGTGACGTTTGACTATAGTCAAATGATATTTCCATGGTGCTGACTGTAGCGTTCAACTTTATCCCACAAGGTCGGTGTTCTAGAAAGGAAGTTTATTTTTTGTGTGTTTTTCCAGAATGAATAAGAATAGGAAATTTTTATACTTTAAAGTATTTATTTATTTATTTATTTTGAGGGCTGTGTCACTGGCCCTCACATGTGGGACCCGAACTGGGGCCGCTGGCTTCCCAAGCCAGCGCCCAACCACCGCACCACACCGCTGGCCTGTAATCATTTATTTTAATAAAACGTAGCATCTTCACTGTATTTACTTAAAAATATAAATACTATTATTATTTTCTGTGGATTTTTGACTCATTTTGGAGAACAAACTTGAAATCAATTAACGCAGTGAAAAGATTAAGATAAAGTCTAAAAAGGGGTAATGATTTGGGGAGGAAGTCCAATCAAAATGGAAATTAGGTGATCTGATCATAAATTCCTAACTGGGCGGGTCCTGGTGGGTAGTGACACACCACTCCTGTAACTTCTATAGTGAAAGATTTTTAATCAAGCCCTATCCATTGTTCTTGTGCATCTAGGTTAACACACCTTTGAGATGCCAGAAATAACCCCCTTCCAAGGGGGTGTTAACCCTCAAGACAGCGCATAATCTTCACTATCCCTGTCTTGCTTTCTCCAATTTTCTATACGTTCCCTCCTTAATTTCAAATACATAAAACAAGCTGCAAAACTGCTATTCTTCAGAGTATTTAAGATCTTGCTCCCTGGCACATATCGTCAGTTTGGGTCAAATAAACTCTCCTAAAAAAATTTTTTTTTTAAAATTGGAAATTAGCCAAGACAGCTTCAAAAGGCCAAAATTTCACAAGTGTGACCTTTGTCACAGTGTCATTCTCTCCGTTTGTCTAATTGAAACAGGATAGGGAGGGTCTCTGGGTAAAAATTAGTCCTCTCTATATAATAGCAATGCTAACTTAGCTCATCACCACGAAAGTCAGAAAATATAGGTAAGTCATTTAAAAATTAAAATCACCTTTACTCCTAGAGAAATAAGTTCTATTAACATGTTGGCATATATCCTTCCTGATATTTTTTTCCAGATAGCTACATAACAATAACCAACCATACACAAAAAAATTGGAACCATGCTCTTTTTAAATCTACTTTTTAACAATCTCTTTTTTTGGGGCCGGCCGAGTGGCACGGTGGTTAAGCGCTGGCTTGGGAAGCCAGCGGCCCCGGTTCGGGTCCCACATATGAGGGCCAGTGACACTGCCCTCAAAAAAAAACAACAACAAAGAAATCTCTGTTTTTAAATCTATTGTTTTTCCATGGAATAATATATTATGAAAATCTTTTCATGTCAATAAATATAGATCCCGACAGTTTTATGGGCTACAACTGGGTAGAGATTTTATAATTCATATATTGAAAGGCTAACTCAAGAGTCCCCATTCAACGAATGTCAGATATCCTAAGTTAAAATTCATTACAACTTTATTAAGTCTCTACCATATCCTGAGCAGCTTACAGATGTTCCGTGGTTTGCCTAACAATTAGCCTGTTGGCAGCAAATCCAAAGCCTCCCTACTATTTAAGGCCATTTCAGCTCTAAGAGAGTGAGCCAGGAGTCCAGCCTTCTAACACTAGCGTGACCCTGGGCACCCAGCCATTGAATCCCAGCAGCTCAGGGTTGGTGAATTCCACCACAGTTGGTCTTGATAGGATGCCTATCATCCCTAACATCCCAACCCTTCCCAGGGCCCAACTCAAAGGCAAAAACAAAATTTGTGGAGAGTTTTGTTATTTGTTTGTATAAACAAAATTTGATTTAAAGCTCATATTTAATTCCATCATCCGAAGTGTTCTGAAAGAGAGGAGACACAGAACTTAGTTGTTATACACGAGGTCTGACAACTAATTTCGCGAACTCATCCCAGAAAAAGTGCTACATGCCTCATTGCTGAATATCACTAGGGTCCCCTTCAAAGTACACCCTTTGGGAAGCTATGCACTGACGCCAGTGCCTAAACCACCCTTCAGAGCAATTTGGAAACTCTTTTTCTGAAACAGCTATCAGAGCTGTCATTATATTACCCTTGATGTCCTGAACGTCATCAAAATGTCTTCTTTTCAATATTTCCTTTGTCTTCAAGTAAAGAAAGAAGTCATTGGGGGCCAGATCAGGTGAGTAGGGAGGGTGTTCCAATACTGTTATTTGTTTACTGGTTAAAAACTCCCTCACAGACAGTGCCGTAGGAGCTGGTACATTGTCGTGATGCAAGAGCCATGAATTGGTGAAAAGTTCAGGTCATCTAATTTTTTCATGCAGCCTTTTCAGTACTTCCAAATAGTAAACTTGGTTAACTGTCCAGTTGGTACAAATTCATAATGAATAATCCCTCTGATATCAAAGTTAGCAACATCGTTGCAACAAGTTGGCAAACAATGTTAGACCTTGTATTCCTCGAAGAATTTAGGAGTATCAGTACTAGTCTTTATTTACTTGAAATGTCTTCCCCAATTAGAGGAAAAGCTCCCAGGGTGCAGGGACATAGTAGCGTTGAATGCAGCCTCCAGCTGCTTGGTTGGAAGCCCTATTCAGCCACCTAATAGATTTGATCTGGACGAGTTACATAAACTACCTGAACTTCAGTTTCCTCAGCTGTAAAATGGTACTATAACAGCACCAGTAGAGCTACACAGGAATGTGAGGTATGTGTACGTAAACATCACACTTAGAATAATGTTTGCCACCTTGTAAGTACTCGATATATGTTATCTAACAATTATTATTGTTGACTTATTAGCAATTTTACTGAAATCCAAACCATTGTGAAAGCAAACAAGGGCTCTAAGTGTCATAGTTTATAATTGGAAACACAGCTTATTCAGAGGTGGTTTAAAACAGTGGGTCCAAGGGCCAGCCGAGTGGCTCAGTTAGTTAAGAGCTTGCTCAAGAGTGGGAGCTGAGCTCTGAGCAACGGCGGTTCGATGCCAGCCCGAGCTGAGTTGCCGTTACTAGCCTGAGGTGAGTTGCCGTTGAGCTGCCAACAGGTGGCAGGATGGCTCAGCTAAAAAAATAAAACAGTGGGTCCACAGAAAGCATGCAAGACAATTTGTTGGAGCGAGGGAAGATAATATTAGAAGTTTTATTTATGACTTTTTAAATTCTTGCCTTATAACTTTTTTAGGCTATTCTTTATAACGTATACATTATTTCAGTACATTACTAAATGTATATATTTTTAAATTGATATATAATTCACATACCAAAAGAGTCACCTTTTAAAGTATGGATAGAATTCAGTGGTTTTAATATATTCATAGGTTGTACAACCACCACTACTATCTAATTCCAGAACATTTTTATCACCCCCAAAAGAAGCCCCATGCCTATCAGCAGTCATTCCACACTTGCTTCTCCCTCTAGCTCCTAATCTACTTCCTTTTCCTCTATGGATTTGCCTGTTCTGGACATTTCACATATGTGGAATCATAAATGTATACACGTAATTTCAAAATAGTTAAAACACATGTATTGGGGGATGTGTCTGCAAAAACATTTTACTGATAGAGTGCATGACAAAAAGTCTTGATGAGCCCTGGCTGAGAGTGTAAAGCCTTCTTGGTTTTATCCCTGGCTCCCCTATTAGCTTGTTCTCCAGGCATTGACAGGAGGTGACAAGCTCCATCAACCTGTGCTACTGAAATGCCAATAGCTGGCACAGTCCAAAGCAGAAGGTGATCCTAACATAATATATCATTTGTTTTGTAATTTATGATTTAACTTTGTTGTTGTAAAAAGATGTTCTAATTATGCTAGACAGGCTAACAGTGAAAATAGCAGTGCAGCCTGGGATCTGGGTTCTAATCCTTGCTCTACATTTATTGAGCGTCTCTGAGCCTATGTTTTACTTTCTGTAAAATGGGAGGTCATAATACGCGAGAATTAATAACCTTTTCCCCTTTTGCATTAGAATTTGGCCTTATGTTAACTCTCTAGTTCTGTTCCCCTGGTTACCTGGTAAAGAAAGTATGTCAAATGCATTACTGAGCAATATTTCTTGTGAAAAAATGATCCTTGGTTAATAGAGTGCTTCATGTCCGAAGAATGGTAAATATTAGATGCGATGCCATAGCTTTAGGCTTCTCTGACTGAGGTGACACTCATCTTGTCTCCTGCATGGACCCTGAAAGATGTCTCTGTGGAGTTGTTACAGAAAAATTCGGCTCCAGTGGGTCAGGAAGCTTTTAAGCAGAAGGAATCCTGCACCTGCCTAGAGAAATCTTGTCTCCTCCCATCTGAGTTGCTCCGGGTGTGGACTGCTGCTCGAACTTGCTCAGAAAAGGGGCACCTGACATCATCCTGCTGCCAGTCTGTGGTTCCTGCCTTAGAGCCCAGTAAGCAGACGGGGGCCAAGTGTGGCCTGGGGCCACTTTGAATCTGAAGGTTTAGCAGAGTCCAGGAACACTCCAGGCGAGTGTTGCAGATTAAATAATACAGATTAAGAGCCTGGCATATAGTAAGTACAGTAATACCTTGGTTTGCAACCATAATTCGTTCCGGAAACAAACAACTTGTATTGCAAGACATCACTCGTTTACCAAGTTAAAATGTGTTAGAAATGTTTGCTTGTCTTGCGGAACACTCACAAACCAAGTTACTTGCAATCCAAGGTTTTACTGTACTTAATAAGTGACAACTACAAGTACTAAATAAATGGATACTATTGTTATTATGGCTGTTTTATCTACACTTATCAACTGATAGTGGGCAAGAGAGGATTCTAATTTTAAGAAGCCCAGGTGAGGCTATCAAGGCTGCCAGATATAGCCCCATTATGAACCATGACAAAACAGCTCTCTGATTCTCAAAGAAGAAATTATATAAATAAATGTCCACTCAACGAGTATTTATTGGGCACCAACTGCAAGCCAGTCTCAGTACTAGATGTTAGAAGTGCCATAGTGGACAAGATGGACATGATCCCCATCCTTGCAGAGCTTATAACAATTAAAGAGCAATTATAGTGCATTATGATGGGAGAAGAGTGGGGAACTATATTTTGAATTATATATATTTAGGAATTCAAGAAGGCTTTTCAGAATAAGAATATAGCCATTGGCTCATGGCCCAGAGTTCCAGGCTGGATAATGATTAAAGCCCTGGCACTCACCTTCTCCCCTGCTCACTGTACACATGGCAGATTGTTGAAATCATAGACATGACTCTCTGTATCCATGCCCTTGGGTAGTTCCCACCCACAGAGACCTGGGCTAGGCCAATGATTTGCTTTGGCCAATTGGACAACGGCAAATGTGTCACAAGAAAAAACTAGAAAAGTATTTACGTGTTGGAGTCTTACTCTCTCTTGTTGCTCTTGGGACCCCTGCCCTTGCTGCCATAGAAAGAAGTCCCAGCTAGCCTGCTGGGTGATAAGAAGTACAGTGGGGCATCTTAGGCCAACCAGCCCCCAACCAACCAGAGAGCTGACTGAGATGCAGGGGCCATGCCCGGCTCAGATCTGCAGAACTACTGTGATACTGTGATTTATAATAAGAAATATATATTTGGTCTTTGTTCCTGTTCTTGGCACACAGCTCCTAAAACCCTTGTGATTTTCTAAGTGATAATAGCAATGGGCAAATCTTTTGTTATAATAAAAATTATTATATTATATTATCATTGTTACATATTTGTATGTATTATATTATATTATTTTGTCCTTAAATAGCTCCAACTCCTAAAATAACTCCAGAGTGAAAAAGGTGAAAGGAGTGTCTTGTTATTCATGACAAGCCTGTTTCTTTTTCTTTCTTTCTTTTTTTTACTTAGGTAAAATTGATATAAAACATTATATAGGCTTCAGGTATACAACATTATAATTCCTCATCTGTATATACTACAAAGTGATCACTCCCAAAAGTCTGATTACCACCCATCACCACACACTTGATCCCCTTCACCCATTTGGCACCCCTTTTCTTCTGGTCAACTACCAATACGTTATCTGAGTTTGCTTCTGTTTTATTTTCCCTGTTTTTTAGATTCCACATGAGTAAAATCATAGGGTATTTGTCTTTGTCCATCTGACTTACTCCACTTAGCATAATACCCTCAAGGTCCATTCACATTGTTGTAAATGGCAAGATTTCCTTCTATTTTATGGCTGAGTAGTATATATGAGTTGTTTCCATATCTTGGCTATTATAAATAATACTGCAATGAACATAGGGATACATATATTTTTTTAAATTAGAGTCTTTG
Source organism: Aselliscus stoliczkanus (assembly GCA_033961575.1). Classification (NCBI taxonomy): domain Eukaryota; kingdom Metazoa; phylum Chordata; class Mammalia; order Chiroptera; family Hipposideridae; genus Aselliscus; species Aselliscus stoliczkanus. The sequence goes on from CM066729.1 coordinate 137,343,008, forward strand.
TATTCTTCTGATAAATACCCAGAAGTGGAACAGCTGGATTATATCGTAGTTCTTAATTTTTTTGAGAAATCTCCAAACTGTTTTCCATAGTGGCTGCACCAATTTACATTCCCACCAGTAATGTATGAGGGTTCCCTTTTCTCCACATCCTTTCTAACACTTGTTATTTCTTGTATTTTTTATAAAAGCCATTCTAACAGGTATGAGGTGATATCTCATTATGGTTTTGATTTGCATTCCCCTAATAATTACTGATAGTGAATATCTTTTCATGTGCCTATTGACCATCTGTCTTCCTTGGAAAAATGTCTACTTAGATCCTTTGTCCATTTTTTAATTGGGTTGCAAATTAATCAAACATGAGGAGGGGGTTGTAAAAACTTCCAATCTATCGCCAGTTGTTCAAAAGCACAGGTGACAACCTGGACTTGTGATTGGCATCTGAAGTGCATCTAAGTCTTGTAGGACTGGGTCCTTAACCTGTGGCATCTGATGCCATCTCAAGGTAGACAGTGTCAGAACTGAGTTAAATTATAGGACACCCAGAGAGTGCCATAGAATTGCTTGCTGTGGGAAAGAAACCCCACACATTTGGTGACCGGAAAGGTTCAGAGTGAGTAGTGAGAAAGAGACACCTGGTGGAATGTTTCTTACTTCACAACCACCCATCTGAGCCCAACGTAGAGGCAGATAACTGAGCCCCAGAGAGCTGGTCTCTGCCCTCCAGGAGCTGGCTGTAGCGGAAGCGCCATGAACTAGGAGTCAGAGAACCGGCTGTAGGCCTGGGTCCACCACCTGTTACCTAGATGTTCTCAGGGAAGATGCCTAACTCCTCCAAACCTCAGTGTCACCTGCTAACAAGCACTGTCCTGTCTACCTCACAGGGTCATTGTGAAGATCATACACAACTACTTGGATCGTTCAAGGGAGTTATTAGCGTGACCTGAATGGAAGCTGGCAGTGAAAACCTCTGTTGCCTAATAATCATTAATAACTCCACAAGAAGAAAGAGTTACATTCACAGAGCACTAACTGTGCATCGAATTTCTTACACATTTTCTCATTTGATCCTGGTAACACTATTACAAGGGGATAGATAATACGATCCTGTTATAGACGAGGATGCTAACATTCAGAGGGGTACTGGAACTTGCCCAAGGTCATCCAGCAGGACATGAGGAGTTGGGCTCAGATCTTATGGACTCCAGAGTCCATGTTCTTCCCACTGCACGCGCTGCCTCTCCACTCCTAGAGCCTCAGCCTTCAGAATGCTGGAGCGCGGTAAACTGTACGCTCCCTGGCTTCAGGCCCTCTGCAAGGAGAGCCTATAGAAGCCTAGCTGCCCCCTAGCATTCAAAGCAGTGTATCAACAAAATCCACGTGCATTCTTGCCTTCCTTTCTGATACCCTGGCAGCTTCCCAGGTCTAGTTCAAATGCTGCTCTGGATCACCAAAGCAACCTTACAGAGAATAAATGTGACATTTCCCACTGGCATTTATTTCTTAAAGTCCTTATGGATCGGGTTACGTGACAAGAGAAGATTATGCTATCATCCCCTTGATCTGTAGCTCACTCCCTACTGTTACCCAGGAGACAGGAGTAGAGGGGAGAAAGGAGCCCTCAGGACTGGCCCAGAGCACTCTCAAGGTCATTCAAAGCAGCTTTGCTTTTTGTCAAAAAGACTTGTTTGGTCTAGAACTCATGTTGAAATTGTCAGCATTTCCACTGGCCCCCCATGGTTGCATTCTGCATGCACACCCTATTTCATGCTTGGAGCTGGCATTCCCTGCCAGTCTACTGCCCTGGAAGCCAACTGGTGTTCTCTGAGGGACTTAAACAGATCTCTCTGGAACTCCCTCTTCAGAATCTAAAGCATCTTATAAAGCAAGTGTTCTCCTCCCCACGAAAAGCTGACACAGGCACCATAATAACACAGTTTCAAAAGAGATGCTTCATTTCCTGTGTTATTTACCTAAATTTAGGGATCCTGATATGCCAGCATTTTAATAACAGAAATATCCACATTGATTTGTATCAATTGTGTTGTATCAATGTATTGATTTGTATCTGCTAATGGCTGGACTCCTTGTCCATTTCCAACTATGCTTTCTTTGTATCTATCAATTGAGCTTCGTTTTCAGGGAGCATGCACTCCTTAATCAATTCAATTCCCATCTCCCCCTTAAGCAACTCACTTGGAGGTAATTATAACTAGCATTTATTATTTATAACTAGTGCATTTATAACTAGTGCTTATTATTTTTCAGGCACTACTACAACTCAAGGCATTCATTTACAAGAATACCTTATAAGCAATATCATCCCATTTTGCAGATAAGGGATCTGACACTCAGAGGTCAAGTAGCTTTCAAGGTCATATAGCTGGTAAGTAGCAAAGCTGAGATTTGAAACCAGGCTGGTTCCAGCCCCTGTACTCTCAATCATTGTATTGCTTTCCCTCAAGAGCATAGTGTCAGTGCAGATGGGGAGGTTAACAGAGAAGGACAAACGAGTACTCAGGGGAAAGGGGCCTTTTACAACTTATCAAGCTGTGATAAATACCAGCATAGCATTTTCCCTTTTAAAAAAAATCACACTATACATTAGCCCAGTTACTTCAAACCAAAAGACCTAACGAGTGAGTTTTGGTCCAGTTACAAATGACTGTGTAACCTGGGAAAATGTTTGTCCCTCTCTGGGCCTCATCAGTAAAGTAAGTGGGTTTGAACTCCAGGATTTACCTTTTGAGATCAGGAGACATGGATGTCTCTTTATTCATCTTGTTTTACAGAGAAGGACAGGAAGCTACCTAATGCAAAAGACCAGGGAGGGTCTAGCTCAGAGAGGTATGACACCACCGTGGCTCAGCCACCCATTCACTTGCCTTGGGATGACTTGAGACACCTCTGCGGGCTTGTCACTTGGTCTCAGTCTCATTTTTCTAAAAGGCAAACATATGCTGTCCTTGCAACCCAACTGTAGATTCTTGGCATAAAGCAGGTGTGGGTGGGTGTCTTGGACCTTTTCTTCCAGGAACAATGCTCTGAATAACAAATCTTTAGTTCGTTAGTTGGAGTCCTAAGAACAGAAAGGGACAACAAAAGATGCATTTGTCATAATTTCAAGAGCTACCGAAGGACTAGAAGTTGGCAATCCTGCATGGCACCCTGTAGAAGGAAGGGCACAGGCCTTAGGTTTCTAGTTAAGAGTGTGTTACTGCAGCCTTGTTGGCACGGGTGGGGCACTTGGATGCCCTTGACATTCAGACAGTGCTTTATGGTTATGAAGTTCTTTGTCCCACTGAGACCTCACAGAACCCTTGGATTGAGGGAAGGAGCGGAATGGTGACAATGGTGAAGAGGATAATAAAGACGATGACGACAATGGTAACTCATGTGTACTGAGTCCTAGTGTATGGCAGGCACTGTGCTAAAAACATCCTGTGCATGGACTCCAGAAGCTTCCCAATGTCAGGAAGTAGAAACCATTTGCATATGCCCAGGGAGGTTCAGCTTAGAGAAGCTAAATCACATACTCATGGAAACGCAGCAGCAGCAGAGCTGGGTTTTAAAGTTGGTGCTCTCCCATCCTATGGCTTTAGCTCTTTATTTTATAGGTGTAGTAGCTGGGGCTGAGAGCTAGCAAGTAGCTCAGAGCTAGTAACAACGACTCAGGTTTTAAAATCTATGGAGAAATGAAATGCCCAAATTGGAAGAAAGAAGAGAGAAGGCAAATCACTGGCTGGTGCTAGAAAGAGCTGGGGTAGACCTGAGCCAAAAGTCCCATGAATGTCCCAGGTCACCAACTTCCTTCCTCCCCCCTTCCTGAGGTGCTTCTCTGGGGACAATCCCTGTTCTTCCACTATCTTCCACAATCCTGGGGGTGACCCACCACATTTCCCAACCCAACCACCTCACCTCTTTCCTACTGTTCTCAAATCCTGCCCTCATAGAGCCTATAGTGTCTGGGGGAGGGAGCTATGAATTAAGAAATTACATGAATTAACGATTACAAACTGAATTGTGTGGGGAAGCATTCACGAAGGAGCCATGACATCTAATCCTGAAGGTTCATGGAAGGCTTCCTAGAGGAAGTGACTTTGGACCTGGACACATTCCTCTGGGTCAGAGTTTTCTTTGGAAGTCCCTAAGGCAGGGACAAGTGAGCCTTGATAGAGGAGAAAGCAGTGGAAAAGGAGGACGATGTACCCTAATACTTAGGAATCCGCCCCCTCCAGATTTGGGCCTTACTGCGAAGGATGGCATGGATCTCTGTCTTCTAGGGGAGTGGTTCTCCAAGTGTGGTCTATGCAGTTGCATTACCTGGGAACTTGTTATAAATGTACATTCTCAGGCCCCATCCCAGACCTACCAAATTGAAAACTGTGGGGACAGAGCCAACAATCTGTGCTTAACAAGCTCTCCTAGACATACTGTGGCCTGCTAAAGTTGAAAGCCATGTTCTAGATGCCTACAGGCAAGTGGATCACTCATTAAAAGTATAATAGATCCTGGCTCTCTCCTTCTCTTTCCTGTTCTCCACATGGAAGAGAAATTCATAAATGATATTCTGAGGGAAGGCCTGACAGAGGTTTACAACTGTAGAGAGAAACGGGACAAGTTATTTGATGGTGTAGGGGATAAAATACAAGGATTTTATCAATTCAGAGATTGCCCAGGGGATGAGACCCCAGGAGCCCCCATCAAAGACAAGATCCAGTAGGTGGAATCTCGCCCTTCAAAGCAGCCCTTCCTATTGCCAGCTGGTTACATCTGAGATGAAATCTCCCTGCCATCGGCATTAGTTCTCTGGAATCAATCACTGACCAATCAAAGTATAAGAGAAGACCTTAGATTTATAAATGCTTTTATTAAAGCAAGGTGAACATGATAGAAACTTCAAGTCCATGCGCCCTTCAGCTGGGCCTGCGGACATGAGGGTGGCTTTGCAGATTAGTCCACCTTCTGGAGAAAGTTAAATAAAGATCCCAGGATCTGACCCTAATTCTGACCCTAGCCTCCCTCGCTCACTGACCATCTCCTATGTGTTTTGTTTTTTTTAAAGGTATTTTTTTACTGGGGAATTGGGGGAGGGAAACAGCGTTGGGGAACCGGGGAAGGAGAACAGACAAGTTGCTGTCCTTTTGTTCTTCAGTCTAGTTGTGGAGGACATTGCTTCACTGGCCCATGTTGGTATCATCATTGCATTCTTCTCGGGTGAGGCAGATCGGTCGCCTGCTATTGGACGGCCGCTCACAGCAGCTCTTGGCAACTCACACCGGCTGCCAGCTGCTCACGCTGGCTGCCGGCCACTCACTGTAGCCTATAGCAGCCCACTGCAGCAGGGGCTGCAGCTATGCCGTCCCGGGGACTCACAGCAGCCCAGCTCCAGGTGGGGCTGTTGTTCTCATTATCTTAGCTGCAGAGGGCAGTGTCACTAGCGCTCACATGTGGGATCCGAACTGGGGCTTGCTGGCGCCCCAAGCCAGCTCCTAACCAACGCGCCACTCAGCCGGCCCAATATATGGTTTCTATTAAGTCCTGCCTTCATGAGTTAGCTGGTGAGGAAGGAATTTTGGTGGACTGTGCACTTAAACTGTCAAGGCATTTCATAGATATTAACCACTTCATAGACCAGGATCTACTTAGTTTCTGGAGGAAACAGCCTTTAGAACATGTTTCTTGTGTCATTCTGAGTTTCCTCATCTGCATATCTAATGTCCACCCTCCTTAGTCTACCTGCAATTGGGTATCCAATTTCTTCTTCAATCGAAGAAACAAAATTCGAGAAAACTTCAATCAAGAAAACCCTAGACAAACTCTACTCCAAAGAACATGCTAACAAAAGACCCAACTCAGAGAAAACAACATGTGGCAGAGCATAGTAAAACCTTGGATTGTGAGTAACTTGGTTTGCAAATGCTCCGCAAGATGAGCAAACATTTCTAATACATTTTAACTTGGTAAATGAGTGATGTCTTGCAATGCAAGTAGTTTGTTTCCAGAACAAATTATGCTCGCAAACCAAGGCATTACTTTATAAAAGAGCAGCTTAAGGGCCGGCCAAGTGGAGCATTGGTTGAGAGCTGGTTTTGGGATGCCAGCGGCCCCGGTTCGGATCCCATATATGAGTGCCAGTGACGCTGCCCTCTACAGCTAACAACAGCTCCACCTGGAGCTGGGCTGCGCAAGCCCTGGCGATAGTGTAGGCTGCAGCCCTTGCTGCAGTGGGCTGCCATAGGCTACAGTGAGTGGCCGGCAGCCAGCGTGAGCTGCCAATAGCCGCCTTGAGCGACATCCAGAGGCCGGCGACCGATCTGCCTCATCTGGGAAGAGCGCGATGACGATAACAACATGGGCCGGTGGGGTGACGTCCTCCGCAACTAGACTGAAGAACAAAAAGACAGCAACTTGTCTGTTCCCCTTCCCCGATTCCCCAATGCTGTTTCCCTCCCTCAATTCCCCAATAAAATCTTTTAAAAAATAAATAAATAAATAAAATAAAAGAGCAGCTTAAACTCTCTTTAACGTGTGTACTATCCTGTTCTCCCAACATCTTTTGTAACATGAGGAAGAGGGCAGAGCTGATTAGCCCATTTCAGAAGCAGCCAGACTGAAGCCCAGAAGAAATATAACACAGGCACGTGCCTTTCAGCCCAGTCGTCTCACCACCCATCAGTGTAGAAATGGCATCAGCCCTTGAGTGATAACAGGGAACTTACTAACCAAAGCAAAATGTCAAAAGAAACTTACTATGAAATGGGGCTGTGACACTTCTTGCTGTAAAGATGGTCTTTGGAGAGTCACATCAAGAGGAAAGCGCACTCTTCTAAGGCTGGAATCACAGCTTCTCTATGCTCTTGATGATGTGGGACCAAAATGTGACCACATGCTCTTAAACTGGCTTTTCACCAACAGAGAAACCTCATCTGCCCACCACCTTGTAACAACTACAGCCAAATCTGTTACATTTTTACAAAAAAAAAAAAAAAAAAAAGACTTCATCCTACCACAACAGTCCATTGAATTCAAGCCTCTTCACAGAAAAAGCAAAAGACTTCCTAATCTCAAGCAAAAAAATGTCAGCTATGTGCTCCCACAGGGTTCCAGGCCCCTGGAGGCACAGGGCACCAGGACTATCACAATAACCTCCCAGCTGATCTACAATTCACTCTTTTGTGCAAAACTCCAGACACTGTGCAATAGTTCTGGTCCAAGCTTCAATCCTAGGGCAGTCCACCCTGTCCTTGCCCCTGAAGCATTCTCTAACCTCTCAAACAGACACAGAAATCTAGATAGATTGAAATCTGATGCTCAGAGTCTCACTTCAACAACTCTAGTTTTCTTGAGAGGAGAGAGATTTCCAGTTTGCTCCGGTGAGTGCTGCCTTCTATGTACCAAACACAGGAGGGAAAGGGTGTGGATGGGTGGTAGGAAGAGGATGAAGGGCAGAATAGAATTATGAACCCCTCAAAGAGCCAATAGACAAAACACAGATTAAACACATACATATATGCCCACCATAAGCGAGCCCGGCAGCCATAATGTGAGCAGTAAGTGCTCTATAGTAGGTGCTTCAGGTGTCAGATGCAGGGTGCTTCCAAGATGGATGCTGGGATGCAGGCTAACCTGTCAGTTTCCCTGGGAAATATCAATCTCCTTTTTTCTGTCCCTTAAGCCTTAATCCCACTGTTATATTTATTTTTATGCCCAGCCCTGTCCTCTGTCCCTCCACAGTTCACTATAAAACAAATTTTGTATCAGCACTCTGATACCTTATCAATCATATTTTACTTAGGCTTATAAGGAACTACAATAAAAGAAAATATGAAGTAAATCATAATCATTAGTTATGATGTATTGTTGTGGACAAAAAAGAAAAAATACGGTTCTATGGAAAGCAACTTCATAGAGTGATCTGATCGTTTAAGTTCCTAATTGGGTGGGTCCTGGTGGGTAATAATGCCCCAGGCCTGTAACTTCTTTAGTGAGAGATTTTGATCAATCCCTATCCATTGTTCTTGTGCATCTAAGTTAACACCCCTTTAAAATACCAGAAGTAACACCCCTCCAAAGGGATGTTAGCCCTCAAGACAGCACACATTCTTGTTAACTATCCTGTAATCCAATCCCCATTTTGCTTTCTCCCACCTCCAAGTAATCTTTCTTACTTCCTTCCTTAATTTTAAATGCATAAAGGAAGCTGCAAAACTTATTCTCAGGAGCATTTGAGATGTTGCTCCCCAGTGTATGTTGTCAGTTTGGCTCAGATAAACTCATAAAACTCATAAACTCATTCCGTACAGATTTGGATGTTTCTTACGTTGACACTGTTAAACCAAAAAAGCTAGATACAGACTAATGTGTAGAGTAGAATTCCATTTTTATTACTGCTGCTACAAACAAAAACAACTATATCCATGTGGGTCAATTGCTTCATATGAAATGTCTGTTTTGCAGATGAACAATGATGTAGTTTAGAGAAGAGTGATTGAAAATATGCTCCCGCCTCTCCCTGTATATAACCTGAGACAATCCTTCCTGCTCCTTCATAGGGGCAGGAATATGTCAGACCCCAGTACAGGGGTTCATGGACTAACATCAGGACCTAAATCCTGCCTGGGTAAAAAGCTGGGAAAATAGATGAGGCTTGACTCGCCTCCAGCATCATTCACCCATTCCAAGGGCTGGTAGATGATAATCCAGTGATACTTTCCTCTAAGGCACTACTTCTCCCTAAGAGACTAAAGGCCAATCTCTACCCTGACAAAGAGAGACATCTGAAGCTAACGGGTATTTCACTGCATATCTGGGGGGACCAGGACTCTCCATCCTAGAGCTCGGTTTCTCCCTCTCAATGAACCCCTGGGACTGATTCAGACTAACGTCCAGCTCAGGGTCTGACCTAATACACATTCCAAGAGAAAGCAGTGGGTAACCCTTGGGTGACTATAAATTCACCAGGCAAAACTAACTAGACATCTGAGGAACAAACTGTCAGAAAAGAACATCAACAAACTAGACAACATATACCATTTGAAGCAGAAGTATAACAGGCAGACTAAGAATACAAAAGAAGGATGATAGATATACTTAATGAGATAAAAGGAGAGTAACATGAAATAAGATATAACATTATTTTAAAAACTATAAATAATATATATGAAAAACATAATATAGGTAGTTGAAAAAAATAACAATAGAAATTTAGGCAAAAAGAAAGAAAATTAGGTAAATACCTCTTTTTTAGGTAGAACACAAAAAACATAAGCCATAAAAGAAAATAACAATAAATTAGACTTTATTAAAATTTAAAACTTTTGCTCTTTGAAATACACTGTTAAGAAAATAAAATGCAAAAACATAACAGATAGATACATCTATTGGAATGAATATACCTGAAGAATGAACTGCTGAATTAGAAGATCAGATTGAGGAACTCTCCCACTGAGCAACAGAGAAAGAAAACGAAATTAAAAAGTTAAACCATATGGAGGATAGAAGTGTTAACACCTGGATAACAGGAATTCCAGAAAAAAGAGGAAAATATAAGACAAATAGAAAATATTTGAAGAAAAAACAGATACGTTTTCTAAAATTAAGTAAAAACAAATGACTTCATATTGAAAGGACCACAGAGTACTAAACAAAAGATATAAGGGAAAATTTACCCCATATTATAGAATATCATAGGCAAAACAAAGAAAATTCTAAACACTTTTGGAGAGACAGAGCAGATCAGCCAGACTGACATTAGGCTTCTCAACAGCAACCATGAGGTAAGAAAACAATGAGTAGGGCCGGCCGAGTGGCGTGGTGGTTAAGAGTTAGCTTGGGAAGCCAGCGGCCCCGGTTCAGGTCCCACATATGAGAGCCAGTGACACTGCCCTCAAAAAAAAAAAAAAAAAAAAAAAGAAAACAATGAGTATTATATTTAATGAGTTAAAGAAAAGGATTCTTGAATCTAGACTTGAGATTGTTATCACTCAAATATAAGGGCATAGTGATATTTCCAGGACATAAATACTCATTTTGGCACATAAAAGCTCTCCTTGAAAAGACTTTTGGAGAAAGTAGTCAAATAAATGAATGTTTACAAACAATAACACAGAAGTGAAGTTCTAGACAAAGTCAACATGATGGGCTCTAGGGCTAGGAGAGAACAAAGTACATGAAAGTGTGCTAAAATAATTGTCTTCTTCAGAGATCCAAGGTGGTGGAGTAGATAAATACTGTGCTTGCTTCCTTCTGTGAACACATTAAAATGACAACTAAAATACAGGACAATCAACTCAGAGAACCATCTGAAGTCTGGCTGAACAGAAGTTTCATAACTAAGGATATAAAGAAGGAGCCACGTCAAGACTATTAGGAGGGGTGGAGACTGAAATGGGCTGGCCCCAAACCTCTGTGTGGCAGTGGAGAACCAAGAGGGATATCTCGGCCATGGAGGTTCCCCCCAGAGGAGTGAGAGACCCCAGCCCCATACCAGCATCCCCATCCCAGAGTACGAGTGCAGGGAAGAGGAGCCCCCACAACATCTGGCTGTGAAAAACAGCGAGGATTCCAACCATCCAGGTAGGACGATTAGGGGAAGCTCAGACGTGCTCTTAAATAGCCTGAGCACAGACTCTCTGGCTCGTAGGCACTCACCTTGGGCTCCACTGGAGGGACAGTAACTCAGGGTGTGTTGGAGGCATATGGGGACAGACTGAGGTGCTGGGAAGCAAGGGCTGGAGGACAATCACCATTTTTCCTGTGTGTGGCCCTCTCCAGTGCAGACAGGCACCATCTTTTCTGTGTTGAGCCCACCCCTATCAGCCAAATCTGAAACTGATTGGCCTGGTAAGCTCTGCTGCTCCACCCTGCTGACTCCCTGAGACCCCGTTCCACACAACTCGCACCAAACCAGAGGCACTTTTTCCACGAGCAGCCAGCCCCGGCCACATTGCACTCTTTCTTTAAAAACTTTTGAAGTCTGCAGGACCCAGGTGGATAGCAACTGGCTTCTGTGTATTTTGAGACTTTTGCTGCGTAGCTCCAGGCTCAGCAATGGCACCAAAGCAGAGTCTACATTAACCTGGTGACTGCAATTCTTCCCACTTTGATGATGCTCTGAGACATTGCTTCACCCAATTTGTGTATTGCACAAAGCTTTATAAGGGGCTGAACCTTAAGGGGCAGATGGCAGGAGGCCTTGGGGGTGTACTGGTTTTTTGCAGACCTGGTACTGGTGGCAGCCATACTCAGTTCATAGTATGGTCTCTCCCACGTGCTTCCAGAGTTAACACAGACAGCGAACAAGTACGGATCACTTTGTAGCTCCTGCCAGGTAGTCTCTGGCCGTTCACAGGGCAGTGGGCCTCCCACCGGAGCCCCTTGCAAGAGGCCCCAGAACCAACATACTTGGAAGTTGGCTTCAGACCACAGCAGAGAATCAACCAATTAGCCCCACAAGTGGCATACCCAAAGGGTGGTCTCAACAGGCACCAGAGCCCACTGGAGCAAATCCTTCAGTGGAGTAAGCCCCACACACAGCAGCCTGTAAGCTGTGGATGTGGCCAAACCCTACAGCCAATCAGCCCGAGGGTCAATTTCACCCACTGAAATGCTAATAGCAACCAAGACTCAACTATAACAGAAGAGCACACAACCCACACAAGGGGCACACCCAGAGTGGGTGATTAGGGAGACTGTGCCACTAGCCCCACAGGGCACTTACTTCATAAGAACACCTGGCCAAGACTGGGAGACATAAGAGATCTACCTAATACATAGAAACAAACAGAGGCAGCTAGAATGAAGAAACAAGAAATATGTCCCAAATGAGAGAACAGGAGAAAACTCCAGAAAAAGAACTAATCAAAATGGAAGCAAGCAACCTACCAGATACAGAATTCAAAACAAGGGTTATAAGAATGTTCACTAAGGAACTTAGTGAGAACTTCAACAAAGAGATAGCAAGCACAAAAAAGGACGTGAAGCCATAAAAAAGAACCAGTCAAAAGTGAAGACTACAGTAACTGAAATGAAGAATGCACTAAAAGGAATCACCAGCAGACTAGATGAAGCAGAGGATAGAATCAGCAATTTAGAATTGAAGGACAGGTAAAGAAGTTTCCAGACAAGAAAAAACTAAAGGAGTTTATCACCACCAAAACAATATTACAAAGAATATTAGAGGGGGTTCTTTATTTATAAAACAAGCCTATGGATTTCTAAATAATAAATAAAATGTACACCAGGAGTTAGCAAACTGTGGCCTACAGGCCAAACCCAGTCTTCCATCTGTTTCGGTAAATAGTGATTTACTAGAACGCCACTATACCCATTTATTTACATATTGTCTGTGGCTACTTTTACATTATAATGGAACAGACTGTGTTACCCACAAAGCCTAAAATATTTATTTTCTGGCCCTTTACAGAAAAAGCGAACCAAGCCCTAATATAGACTATATTCTATGAATAAGACACAATTGTGTTAGAAATTAATAAGGAAATGATAAATTTTAAAACTTAATATTTTGGAAATTATAAAAGCACAAACTTAAGACTCTTTTTTTATTTTTAAAGATTTTATTGGGGAATTGGGGGAGGGGAACAGACAAGTTGCTGTCTTTTTGTTCTTCAGTCTAGTTGTGGAGGATGTCGCTTCACTGGCCCATATTGGTATCATCATTGCGCTCTTCCCGGATGAGGCAGATAGGTCGCCGGCCTCTGGATGGTCGCTCACTGCGGCTATTGGCAAGTCACACTGGCTGTCGGCCACTCACTGTAGCCTATGGCAGCACACTGTAGCAGGGGCTGCAGCCTACACCGTCGCTGGGGCTCGCACAGCCCAGCTCCAGGTGGAGCTGTTATTAGCTGTGGAAGGCAGTGTCACTGGCCCTCATGTGGGATCCAAACCGGGGCCACTGGCATCCCAAAACCAGTTCTTAACCAATGCACCACTCGGCCAGCCCAAGACTCTTTTAAATGAGTGAAATAAGAAACCATAATGGGAATTTTAAGTATTTAGAACTGGTGGTTGAGATGTAGAAGGTAGAAGCAAACCATTGTATTCACTGTAACAATTACGAAAAAAAAATGAATAAACTGAAGAAATTATATTTCTTTTTAGAGACACTGGAAAGCTATGATTACAAAGAAGTCTAATGGAACTAAATTCCAGAGCAGAAAGAATTCTTCCAAGGTGAGTGGAGATTGGTGAATGCTTTCCTCTCTGAAGGCATTTGCTGGTAGAGACTGGACTGTCAGAGCAGAGGCAAACCCACTCTGGAGAGAATGAGAAACCAGCCAGCTTTTCACGGCCACCTGGCTTGACAAAGTAGAATCTGGAGAAGCCTCAAATGCATAGTTGTTTTTTCTCACCTGTCAGTGTTTCCCCACAGGATTTTTGCTATGTGCCGAGCAGTAGAGGAATCTTCAGGCTAGATTAGAAATTCAAAGAAATATTTCCTGAATTATTATTATGTTTGGAAAAGAGAAGTCTGCTTGAAGGGAGGGCCTGCAATAAACGCAAAATAGGCACCACTCTTGAGATAATCTGAAACTAAAGGTGAACTGATACAGCTCAACATCAGACTGGATTGAAGAAAGAGTCCATCATCTTAGAAGAAAGGGTTATCAACCACTTCAGACTCTACAGCTATTATACACAATATACCAGATAGATACATACATACATAGATAGATAAATAGATAGAGACATAAATCACATGAAGAAGTAGAAAAATGTGACCCATAAGCAAGAGAAAAAAATAGACAATAAAAATGTCCTATAGAACTTCTGGGTATTTATCTAAAGGAAATAAAATCATTATCTCGGAAAGATACCTGCACCTCCATGTTCACCGGAACATCATTTACAGTAGCCAAGACATGGAAACAACCTATGTGTCCATTAATGGATGAATGGATAAAGAAAATGTGGTATCTATATACAGTGGAATATTATTCATCCATAAAAAAGATGGAAATCCTGCCATTTGCGACAACATGGATGGAATTTGAGGGTGTTATGCTAAGCTAAGTAAGTCAGACAGAGAAAGACAAACACTGTATGATCTCAATTATATGTGGAATCTAAAAAAAAAAATGGAAATCATGGATACAGAGAACAGATTAGTGGTTACCAGAGATGGGGGGTGGGCAGGGGAGTTAAAAAGCTTAACAAAAGTAATGGAAAAGTCTAGTAAGGTGACTGTATATAAGATCAATAATAAAAGTCAATGGCATTTCTTTGCATCAGCAACTAAACAATTAGGAACTAAAATTTTTTTTAAAGGACTTAATTTATAATCACAGCTATAAACTATGTAAGAATAAATCTATGAGAGAAAAAAAAAGAGTGCAAGACCTAGGAAATTACAAAGCTTTTTGAAAAACATTAGAGAAGATCTAAATCAATGGAGATTTCATCCCATGCTGATGGCTGGGAAGAAACAACATCTTAAAGAGATCATTCTCCCTAAATTGATCTACAGATGAAATGCAACATCAATACAATTACCAATACAGTTTTTTTTTCCTGTGGAATTTAATAAGCTATGCCTGTATGTTATCAGTAGGAAAAGGAGGGACTATTTAAAAAACAGAGCCTGCAAAACTATCTATATGAGGGGAAAATGAAATTTATTTCTAATCACACCACAGATAAAAAAATCATCTCCACTTGGAGTAAGAGCTAAATGTCAAAAACAAAACTAAATATTTTAGAAGACAATACTGTTAAAAATCTTTCTGGGGCCGGCCGAGTGGCGTGGTGGTTGGGCGCTGGCTTGGGAAGCCAGTGGCCCCGGTTCGGGTCCCACATGTGAGGGCCAGTGACACTGCCCTCAAAAAAAAAAAAAAAAAAAATCTTTCTGACCTTAAGGGTATGGAAAGGTTGGTTAAACAAAACACAAAAATGACTACTTTTTAAAGAAGATTGAGAATCTTGACAATATTAAGAACTGAGTTAATCAAAACCTAAAAGAAAATAAAAAGACAAGCTGTAAATTAGAAGATATTGGACATGCCTAAAATTGACAAAAGACTAGATCCATAATATATAAGGAACTCCTACAAATCAATAAAAAAAGGAACAACAAGCTCACTTAAAAATATGCAAAAGCCATGAATAAAGCATTTCACAGAAGAAGGAAAACATTTGGTCAGTAAACATGTGATGAGATGTTAAATCTCAGGGAAATACAAATTAAAACCACAATTATATATCACCTATTAGAATGCCTAATATTAAAATGACCAACAAATCCAAGTGCTGGCAAAGATGTGGAAAAACTCAAACTCTCATATACTACTGATGGGAGTGTAAAATGGTTCAATTACTTTGGAAAATAGTTTGACTTCTGTCTAAAAATTTAACCAAATGACCTAACTATTCCACTCCTAGGTATTTACCCAAGAGAAATGAAAGTGTATGTCCATACAAAGACTTGTATAGAACATTGGGTGCTTTGTCATAACCCAAATCTGGAAACAGCCCAAATATCCATGAATAGGTGAATGGATAAACAAACTGTGGTATATCCACACATTGGAATATTCAGCAATAAAAGAAATGAGCTTGCGACAACATGAAAGAGTCTCGAAATAAGTACACTGAGTGAAAAAAGACAGATCAAAAAATTGTACCAACTGTGTGCTTCCATTTATATGAAATTCTAGGAAATGTAAAGTAAATGATATAGAAACAGAAAGCAAATCAATAGTTACCTGAGTATAGAGGAGGAAGTAAGAGATGGGAAGGAGGGATTACAAAGGGTCACAAGGAAATTTTTGATGGTGACGGATATGTTCTTTATCTTGATTGTGGTGATATCATCAAAACATATCAAATTATACACTTTAAATATGTACCATTTGTTGTATGTCAGGGAATAAAGTTTGCTGTAGCTTGACTCAAGGGGAACAGAATAATTACTTTTAGAGAGAAAAATCCCTGTTTTTAAATTCAAAATACCTCAATGGTTCTTTTTGGATGAGAAAGGTAAGAGCCCTTGAGCTGGCCTAGGAGTAGATTGATGCCATAGGTGAGTCACTTGCTCTGTAAAATAAAGCAAGAGGAATTTTTATTTTATGGAAGTTGTCCAGAATTCAGAGAAGAGGAGAATA
Organism: Aselliscus stoliczkanus; assembly: GCA_033961575.1. Classification (NCBI taxonomy): domain Eukaryota; kingdom Metazoa; phylum Chordata; class Mammalia; order Chiroptera; family Hipposideridae; genus Aselliscus; species Aselliscus stoliczkanus. The sequence continues at coordinate 137,359,129 of CM066729.1, forward strand.
TGAAAAAGAAGTCTCCAGAGAAAATTGGAAGAATTCATACAACCTGGTAGCCAGCAAAGCCTATGGAGAAAGATGTCCAGTGAGAAAATTCTCTGGGGTGGGGATAATCAGGGAAGTTTGTTATCTAATATTCATGTTTAAATGGTTTCCTACTCTGTGAACTAGTCTCCCTCCACAATCCTCAAACCTTTTTAGTTAAGTCTGTTCTAGACATTGGCCTTCAGTTAAGGGTGTTTGGGGGAAATCAAAGAGGAAGAACAGTTCCATACATCAGCCAAAACAGAGAGAGAGGCAGCAGCTGCAGGAATTTTGAGAGCAGTTAAGATGAGAGAAGCAAGCTGGAGTAGGAATTAGGGGAGTAACTGGAGGATATTGTTCAGGAATTGTTGAAATATTATGGTGAGAGATAGACCTTTCTGTAGTATGTGAGATGGAGGAGTGAGCCCTTTTATTTGAGAATTAAACTTGAAACATCCAGTTAGTCTTAGAACACATTTAAAGGCCACTCTAGTCCATACTGGCTACCATAGAGGTGACTCAAGAGAAACTGAGACTCATATATAGACTATGATGTGAATGACACCCTCTGGAATTGTCCCTGTGATGTTAGTGCATCCCTGCACTTTAGGCCAATCTCCCAAACCACTGTCAATGACCTGCCTTTCTCCCTATCTCTTTTTTTTTTTTTTTTTTTTGAGGGCAGTGTTACTGGCCCTCATATGTGGGACCGAACCGGGGCCGTCGGCTTTCCAAGCCAGCGCTTAACCACCATGCCACTCGGCCAGCCCTCACTATCTCTCTTTCCTTCTCATATTAAAAGAACAAAACTAGGGTCGGCTGAGTGGCGTGTTGGTTAAGAGCTGGCTTGGGATGCCAGCTCTGAGCAGCAGGACCCCAGTTCGGATCCCATATGAGGGCCAGTGACACTGCCCTCTACACCTAAGATGCTGAACAACAGCTCCACCTGGAGCTAGGCTGCCATGAGTCGCCGGCGATGGTGTGGGCTGCAGCCCCTGCTGCGGTGGGCTGCCATATGCTACAGTGAGTGGCCGGCAGCCAGCTGAGCAGCTGGCACCTGGAGTGAGCTGCCAAGAGCCGCTGTAAGCGGCCGTCCAGAGGCTGGCGACTGATCTGCCTCACCTGGGAAGAGCACAATGATAACACCAACATGGGCCAGTGAAGTGACGTCCTCGACAACTAGACTGAAGAACAAAAGGTCAGTGAGTGGCCGGCAGCCAGCGTGAGCAGCTGGCAGCCGGTGAGAGCTGCCAAGAGCTGCTGTGAGTGGCTGTCCAACGGCAGGCGACCTATCTGCCTTACCCAAGAAGAGCACAATGATGATACCAACATGGGCCAGTGAAGCAATGTCCTCCACAACAAGACTGAAGAACAAAAGGACAGCAACTTGTCATTTTCCCCGGTTCCCCAATGCTGTTCTCTGCCCCCAATTCCCCAATGAAATCTTAAAAAACAAAATTCTAATAGCTGTGATTTAATACCATTGGCTTCCTTAGTAATCCTAGGCATTTCATGCATTTAAAAACATCATTCTATAAGATCCATAGGTTTCATATGATTGCCAAAGGAGTTTATGGTGCATGTACACACACACACACACACACACACACACACATACACACAAACACACACATTGGGAGCTTCTGCTCTAAAGGATGCAGGACATGTTTGGTTTTTTTTAGAAACTCTATCTTCATCTTATTTCTGTTTACCATATTGTATTGCAGATATTTAAATATCTTTCCTTCCTTGCTAGCCCATGAGTTCTTACAAAGCAAGAATGGTGTCTCGTATTTCTTTGGGTCCTCAGTGCCTAGAACAGAATTTAGGATTCATTGAACCATCATTGATAGAGTATCTATAAACGTAAGTCTCAAGTCCCAATGGGTGAGGCGCTAGAATGGAGAGATTCAAAGGAGAGCAATAATTCATTCCCGTACTTGCCTGAGCATTCATTCATTCAATCATTCAATTCGAGAACTGCCCAATAGCTACTCAATGCCAGCTACTGTGGTAGGAACTGTGGAAGATAGCACAAATGAGTCTTTCTTCTCATGGGCACCCATTCAGCTGATGGGAAGAAGAGAAAACAAGATTTCTGAAGACAAATGGGAATGAGGTCACTTGTTCTGCAGAGTTAGGGTCATGGGGAAAACGTAGTTCTAGAATCTATGTTCATTCGCTCTTTCTAGCCAAAACGTTACAGGGAGAAAGTAACCACAGGACTAGATGTAGATGAAGACGCTCTTCCCAAAAGAAAAAGTCAGTGGGGTCCATTCATAGGGAACATTTATTTACCTTATGAGGTTGCCAACCTGCCTAGCAAACTTGGAGAAATTAGTTCTCCATCCCCAGGTGTTTCAGGGACTGACCTGTCCGAAGACAGCAAGATGGATGTCTGCCCTCTCTGCAGTTCCAAATGGTTCAAGGATTCTAGGATGCTAACAATTAGTCAGAATGTACGAGGTTGCCTGGATACCGTGGGACTTCTTTCTCCTGTAAGGGACCAGAACTGGAAGGCAAGCAGGCTGGGGGAGCTCCTCACCCTGCCAAACACATGCTGAGAGACCAGGTTGTGGGAGAACATGGTGGTGCCGCTGCCTGAATCTCTGGGCCAGAGAGATCACCTCTCCAGACAGACGGCAAAGGGAGAGAACCCCCCCCCCCCAGCAGAACCAAGGGAAGGAGGGACTGGGAGCTGGAGGTGTCTTACCAAGGAATGAGAACACTGGGGAAAGATAACAAGGGCAACATGGTTTGGGGTTCACTAAGACAAAATCTGATCAGGCGAAGCATTCCCCCCCAAAAGTCATAGGCTCAAAATTCAAAAAGATAAATGCAATAAAGCCATACAACCTCTCTCCAAAGAGATATAAACTTAAAATATACAACAAAGTTCATTTTGGTAAATCTAGGACCTGCCCATGGCAGTATTTCCATACATAAATGTATGAAAAAAATTTTTTCCCAGAGAACCTCAACTCCCTCATCTGTCCCCAGCACTGGCAGGCCTCTCACCCTTTTAGACTGTGGGATCATGTAATAAGGTCACCGGACGTATTCATTCAAATAAAATTTGGAAAATGTGTTAAAGATATTGTAGAAGATATTCCATATATTTCCCTCTGTTGGAAGGAAGTCTGGACAGAAGAAACGCTCTCTGCAACTCCTGACTCTCTGTGCCCCTCAGTCCATAGCAGAGCCTGAAGTTGCCAAGCAAGCCTCCCAGATGAAATATTAATACTTCATGCAAAGATTTTTGGGAAACCAAATATTTTTTATTCATTTACTGGACTTCATATAATCAACAGTCCTTCAAACAACAATCTACAACAGCGACACAAACCACATGTAAAATGAAAAACAGGTGTCCCAAATAGCACCCCTCCCAGTGACACACACATTGAGAAACAAAATCCTACAGGGTGCTGACTTAACTCCCTTTGAGAGTGAAAAGCTTCCTGCAAGTCTCCCTGGCAATCAATCCTTCTTCATCCTGGGGCTGAATACTCCAAAGTCTTTGTTCCCTCTTCACATTTGAAGTCAACATGACAAGTTAAGGACACGTTAGATTAAGTCTCTGATTTATTACACGCATCCCTAGCCCTCTTGAATATGCAGCCACAAGTAGAGGACCCAATCTACTCCAGGGATGGCTGAAACATACCAGTGGGAGCTCAGCCAGCCAGGCCTCATGGGCAGGTCGCACATATATTGCCAAGTCCAGCAGCCACAAGACCCAAAGCCATAGAGAATGGACAGGTCAGCCTCAACTGAAAGTTTTGCCAGAAGGGATCTCTCGAGTCACAAACACACTTTGATTTTACAAGTTGGTCCATCTTGGGCCCAAATATACCCAACAGAGATATCATTTACTGTCCGTGAAAACCAATAACAAAATGCTAAGAATACCCGACAACCTGAGGTTCTCTTTCAGCCATCTAAAAGGTCAAGTCAGCCAGAATCTTGCCTGTTGGTCCCTGACTGCCTTATCTGCCAAAGGAACGGATGGTCGGTATCCAAGGCGCATTGGGCCCACCCCTGAGGGGCTCCTAGTTCTTTTTCTGTGCCTGCTGTAACCTCTCGGCCACAGCGGTGATCAGAGCTGCCCCCTTTCCACTCCCATCTTCTGACAGCATGAACATCACATCACATTGAGGGGCTAATTCTTTCACAGTTTCCTGCAATATCGAAGAAAAGCTACGAAAAAGAGAAAAAAAACAAAACATCATCAGCACTTATATATGGAGTCAGCATATTTATAAATGATTCCGATCTAGTTTGTTCCTTCCAGCCTGTTTCTTGAGGCTCTAGAACAGCTTATATAGCTTCTTAAAGAGCTGTTTTAATGTTTTATTGAGAAACTACTAATGCCAGAGAGTATTCTAGATGTTTCACATACAAACATCAAAGTGTAACAAAAAATAGTGTGAAAATAATTGTTACTGTCTTCATGACATAAATAAGTTGATGCTCAAAAGCTAAGAATTTGTCCAAATTTGTACCTCTAGTAAGTTTATTAGGATTTGAACCAGGCCTATCTTTTTCCAAACCCTGCCTTTTTTTGTTCAAATTTTCCCCCATTTTTTTTTAAAATTGGGGATTTGGGGGAGGGGAACAGTGTTGAGGAATTGGAAGGGGACCAGCCAAGTTGTTCTTCAATCTTCGTTGTAGAGGGTGTCAGTTGCCATCAGGCTTCCTGTCAGCAGCTCGCAGCCTTTAAGCTCAAGGTGCTGTGTTCAATCTTAGTTGCAGGTGGGCGTAGCCACCCTCTCATGCGGGAGTTGAACCAGCAGCCTTGTTGTTAAGAGCGTGAGTTCTATTCACTGAGCCATCTGGGTGGCACCTCAGCTCAAGGTGCCGAGTTCAGTCTTAGTGGCTGGCGGGGGTAGCCCACCATCGAATAGGCACTCTTGTTATTAGAAGCACGTGCTCTCACCAGCTGAGCCATCCTACTACCTGTCGGCAGCTTAGTGGCAGCTCAGCTTGGGCGCAACATCACTGGCCCATGTGGAAATCGAACCAGTGGCCCTGTTGCTCAGAGCTCACGCTCTTAAGCTAACTCTTGGTCAACTAAGCCACTCGGCTGGCCCTCCCCAAATTTTTATTTCAAACTTACAAAAAAGTTGAAAGTATAGTTCATTGAATACCTGTTCACCGTCTAGAACACCCTCTGCCTAGACTTAACAAAGTTAAAATTTTGCCTTATTTTCTTTATCCATCCATCTATCCATTAATTTTCCCCCAAAGCACACAGTCTCAATCACAGTGATACCTGGCCTCTCTCAAATCCTTTGCAATATTAAATCCATCTGAATTGATATCCTGGGAATCAGTTACCAGTCCAGTCTGTGGGATCAAAGTGTATTTAGCAGAGGTCTGGGTAGCTAGGCTTCAGGCCCTGGGATCCTGGGTTACTGTAATGGTATAGATAGTGGTCATCTCTGAGGGTCAGCATGCCAGAGCAGGTTCTGAACCTGACTCTAACACACAACTAGTAGATGACTCTCGCCAACCCCTGAAGCTCACTGAGGCTCTGCTGGTTAAAGGGGAGGAGGATGTCTGAGGTCTTATTGGAAGCACAGGAAGGATGTTAGCCCCAAACTTCCTGAGAGAAAGGGGAAAATGGCTTGGTAGTCACTGCTTAATCATGTTTCTGTTTTTGTTTTTTAAATGTACAATTCAGTGGTTTTTAATATATTCACAAAGTTGTGCAGCCATCACCACTATCTAATCCAAGAACATTTTTGTCATCCTATAAAGGGACCTCATATCCATTAACCCTCCATCAGGCACAACTGATCTCACAGATTCATTGCACACAAATTTTCAAATAGCTAACAATTAAGTATTGTGACTCATCGCTTCCGTATCTTCCCCCTCTACTATAACCTATTGCCAGTCGTGTTTGTGACTTAGTACAGCAAAGATGAATTTCATAGCGGCATCTTTGTGTGCAATGAATCTGGGAGATCAGTTGCGCCTGATGGAAGGTTAATAGTTACTCCCTATTCACAGAAACCCCCAGAATCCCCAGCAACCACTAATCTATTTTCTATCTCTATAGATTTGCCTATTCTGGGAATTTAATATAATGAAATCCTATAATATGTGGCCTTTTGTGTCTGGCTTCTTTTTTTTTTTTTTTTTTTTTTTTTTTAGGGCAGTGTCATTGACCCTCACATGCGGGACCCGAACCGGGGCTGCTGGCCTCCCAAGCCATCACCCAACCACCGCGCCACTCGGCTGGCCCTTTTTTTTTTTTTTTTTAATAGCTGAGCCATCCTGCTACCTGTTTCTACTCAGCTCGGGCTGGGCATCAAACTGCTGTTGCTCAGAGCTCAGCTCACATTCTTGAGCGAGCTCTTAACCAACTGAGCCATTCGGCTGGCCCTTGGCTTCTTTTACTTTACATGTTTTTCAACGTTTGTCAAAGTTGTAGCATGTGTCAGTATTTTACTTCTTTTTATGAGTAATATTCCATTGTTTGGCTATTCCACATTTTGTAAATCCATCCATCAGGCTGTTTCCCCTTTTGTCTATTATGAATAATGCTTCTATGCATATCACCAAAAGTTTTTGTGTGAACATGTTTTTAATTCTCTTGAATACACCTCAGAATGGAATTGCTAGGTCATATAGTAACTCTATGTTTATCTTTTTTAGGAACTGCCAACTCTTTCCCACCAACAATGTGTGAGAGTTCCAATTTTGTCCCATCCTGATCAACACTTGTTATTGTCAGTCTTTTTTATTATAGTCATCCTAGTGGCTGTGAAATGGTATTGCACGGTTTTGATTTGCATTTTCCTGTGACTAATGCTATTGAGCATCTTTGCTTGTGCTTCCTGGCCATTTGTGGGTCTTCTTTGGAGAAATGTCTATTTAAATCCTTGACTCATTTGTTAATTGGCTTACTTGTTTTTGTTGTTGAGTTCTTTTAAATATTCTTTATATATTCTAGATATAAGTCTCTTGTCAGATATATGATTTGCAAATATTTTCTTCCATTCTGTCTTTTCACTTTGTATGGTGTTTGATTTTTATAGTTTTTAATTTTGATGAAATCTGATTTATCTATTTTTGTTATTGCTATTTATGCGTTTGATGTCATATTTTAAAATATTACCTAATCCAAGATTACAAAGATTTACACCTATGTTTCTTTTAAGAGTTCTATAGTTTCAGCTCTTAAATTCAGGTCTGATCCATTTTGAGTTGATTTTTGTACATGGTGTGAGGTAGGAGTCCAACTTCATTTTTTTACATGTGAATATCCAGTTATTGCCCCATTTATTGAAAAGAATATTCTTTCCCCAATGAATGATGTTGGCATCCTTGTTGAAAATCACTTGACCATAAACGTATGGGTTTAGTCCTATCCTCTCAATTCTATTCCAATGACATTTATGTTTATTTTTATGTCAATACCACACTTGTCTTGATTACTATACCTTTAGAGTAAGTTTTCAAAAAGAAAAGTAAGTTCTTCAACTTTGCTTTTCTTTGAAGATTGTTTTGACTATTGTGAATTCTTTGCATTTCCATATGAACGTTAGGATCAACTTGTTGATTTCTGCAAAGAAATCTGCGGGGGTCTTGATAGTGATTATGCTTAATTGGAAGGTCAATTTGGGAAGTATTGCTATCTTAATATTAAGTCTTCCAATCCAATAACATGGGATGATTTTCCATTTACTTAGGCCTCCTTTAATTTCTTTCAATGATGTTTTGTAGTTTTCAATGCACAACTTTTACACTTATTTTGTTAAACTTATTACTAAATATTTTGTTCTTTTTAATGCTGCTGTAAACAAAATTATTTTTCTTAATTTCACTTTTGGAATATTCATTGCTAATGCACAGAAATACAATTGGTTTTCGTATATTTATCTTATATCATGAAACCCTGTTGAATTTATTAGTTTCAATAGGGTGTGTGTGTGTGTGTGTGTGTGTGTGTGTGTGTGTATTCCTTAGGATTTTCTATATACTAAATTATATAGAAACAAAGACAGTTTTACTTTTGCCTTTCCAATATAGATGTTTTTACTTCTTTTACTTGCCTAACTGCTCTGGCTAGATTTATCCTTGATTTCCCCCTGTGGTCACATATTTTGGGTCTGGTTCCTACAAACCCTCTCCTTAAATCATGATTTGACTGAGAGACAAAATCATACAACCATCTGGAGGCAGCTTTAGAAGCAGTACAGTGTTGAATAGCAGTGGTGAGAGTGGGCATCCTTGTCTTGCTTCTGATCTTAAGGGAAAAGCATCCAGTTTTTCACCAGTAAATATGATGTCAGCAGTGTGTGTTTCATAGATGCTCTTTATCAGGTTGAGGAAGTTCCCTTATTCCTAGCTCTTGAGTACTTTCACCATGAAGGCGTTAGATTTTATCAAATGCTTTGTCTGCACCTATTGAAATGATCATGTGGTTTTGTTCCTTGGTCAAGTCTTGGTTCAGTGGAGAAGCTTGTAGGAACCACAACAAAAATATGTGACCCCAAAAGGAAAACCAAGAGAAGATACCAGTCAGTTATTTTGGACAATTAACATCATAGGAAGTGCTAAGGATCAAGGATTACAATAATAAGTTCATGTATACATTTCAACATGATCGGAAATTTGTATAAGCTTGTTAATACTTTCTCTGTTCACCAAAACAAAATGTAAAACATTAAATAAAAATAATAGCTTTTATCATTGAAGTTTTTGTGATGTGCCACGTACACTACACACACTATTTAACTTAATCCCCACAACAATCTATGAGGCAGATGTGAGTTTTGTCCTCATTTTACAGATAAAGAACTGAGGCTCAAAAGACAATAAGAAATTGGCCCTAGGCATGCCAGCTTCTAAGTGGTAGAGTCAGAATTCAAACTCACATTGTTTGATGGGGCTCTTAATCCTTCTTGTCTACTTATTCTGAGCTAAAAATATTATAACTAGCTCATACTTGACAATGCTCTATGTGATACAAAATATACAGTTCTCATTACTCCCCTGTGAGTTTGGGAAAGAATTTGCTAAAAAACATATTTACTGAGCACTGTGTGAAGCACTTTATACGTATTAACCCATGTTATCCTCATGCAGCTTTAGGAGGTAGAGGTTATTACTGCCTGCCTCTTACAGATGAGGAAACTGGGGTTCAGAGAGGATGGTGAATCCTCCCACATCATACCACTAGAAAGCACAGCCACCAGTGCTCAACCTTGTCTGTCAGGTTCAACCAAGTCCACACTTGGCCTCAGCACCCTCCCACTCCTGCCCTTCTTGGGCACTCACTGAGGGTGCAGCTTGTACAGGGTTCCGTCCACGCCCACAGTGATCTTCAGGTGTTCAAGACCCTGGTCTTGCCTCCTTTTCTCCACGATGGCAGCCAAGCCAGCGCCACAGAGCTGGGCCGCCCGACGGGACACGGCTCCACACACCTCCTTCACCACGATGCTGTCTTCACATGTGCTGTCCAAGCCAAGCTGCTGCAGGATCCCCCTGACCTGCAGGAGGGCCAGCCGATCACTGCAGGGAAGCACAGCAGGAAGTCAGGACCTGTTCTAGGGGGCTCTGAAACCTGTGCCACATGGCTCATAGATCCCCATTCCCTAATAGTCCTAGCAGGAGGGAGGAGAAAATGACCCAGACAATGGCTAAGTTAGGGGTAAAACACCTTAAAACCTGAGGCGTAAGAAGTTCTGCCATGCCAGAAAGTCTTATCATCTTTAAAAAATAAAGTGAGAGCACCTCTTGTGTTAGGCATGTTCAAATCTGTTATATCACTAGGAGCTATTCTATTATTAGATTCAGCAACCCACAAGGTACCCATTTTTCAGAAGATGAATCTGAGGTTCAGAGCACTAGAGAAGAGAAGGATTCAAACACACACCTTCTCACACCAAATCTAGCCTCTCCCACAGAACACACCAGCTTCCGGTACTCGCGCCCCATTCAATTGGAGGCCAACTTTCCTTCTTTTTGACTTTTTCTGATTCTTTGCTTTCTCTTCCCAACTGAACTACAAGCTCTTTAAGGGTAAGACTATTCTCAACAGTAGTCAGCACAGGGCTGTGTACCCTCAGTGGGCAAATGAATAAATGAATATACAATGTGCAGTCAGCATTTTAGTAAATGGGAACCTGCTAGGACCCTAAGTTCATGCAGAGAACCACCCTTTGTGGGGACAGGTTAGCCTCGAATCTAAACCTGATTATCTCACAGTGAACTTACAGAGCTCCCAAGCTAAACAATATGAAGTTATAGCTTTGACTGTCTCAGGTTAACACTTAAGGAAGGAGACTTACGAAGAGAAAACAACTGAGAAACAACCTCAGAAAGCAGATTCAGTGGGTAAATAGGGATGGAGCCAGACAGCAGAATCCTTTGTAGACCCCCAAAGATGAGTTTGCATGAGAATATTTAATGCTATGGAAAATGCTTATGATGCATTAAGTGAAAAAATTATTATAAAATACTATGATCTTGGTTTGTTTTGGTTTTTTACTAATGTTTGTCCTTGCACAGAAAAAAAAGAGCAGAAGGAACTCTATTCAGATGCTGGTAAGATTACCAGTAATTCTTAATTTCTTCCTTTTGCTTATGAATGAGTAATATTTGTATAGGAAGAGAAAAAGTGGGGGTGTTTTAGTGTATATAAAAATAAAACCTGAAATTCCTTTTACGGTCTAGCCCTTCACAGTTTATCTAGTTCTCCCATGTATGTTCCCTTACTTGATGCTCAAGGGCAATCCTTGGGGTTAAGCAGCAGAACAATGATTCTATAAAGAAGGAAATTGGAATCCAGAGAGGTAAGGCTACTTTCAGGTCACACAGCACAAACAAGTTAAGTTGTAGAGACAGATCTAAAGCTCAGGCTCTGAAACTCTAAAGCCAGGATTCTTCCCCTGAGAATCACTGTCCCATCCATTCAACAACATGCTTTGAAATGGCCCACAGTTAGCATAGCACCTACCATCTTCCCATTGGCACTAGATGGATTTGATTTTCTTTTAATTCCATTAGGTTGTTGTTTTTTTTTTAATGCCTGTAGAAATCAAAGCATCCAAAGCAGACACATTTTGTGTGGCAGAAGCAAATATTTCTGGAGGCAGGTAGTTTCTGCCAACTTGCTTTGTCTAGAAACAAGTTGCTTTGTATTCAGGAAAAAAAAAAGTGAGGAAAGATAAATTAATCTACTTATTTCTTGCACATGAGGGAGACATTATTTTCTCCCACAGCAAAAAAAGACCCCTCTGGTCACCAAATGATAACTTTTAATTTGTACTTTCAGATATGATGGGTTGAAGACCAGACCAAAAAAAGGATGCTGAACATTTCCTAATCAGCACTTCAAAAATACAAAATTGCTCCTGCTGCTGCTGATTCCACCATCTCCTTAGACAGCAAGAACTCTGCAACAGTCTATCTCATTTCTCTCATTTAAGTACTCCACTTTCTTTTATAAAAAGTTTTCTTTTTTTTTTTTTCAAAGTGATTTTTGGCTTGCAGGCACCTGGCCATAAAGACCTGAAGAATTAAATGAATGAATGCAAATTGAAAGAAATTCCAAAACAAAGTCTCTAATAACACTTGGCGCTGGTACAAAAAGCAGTGAAACATTTGTACATTACTGTTAATGATAGAAACTAGAACTACATTTTTTAAAAAGTGGGTCCATAGGGAAATGCTTCTACACCTAAGAAAATAATTCACAAGATGCAAATGACTAACTATATGTACAAAAAGAATAATTATGGTGTTACTCAGAAGTGCAGAAATCCATAAATTACAAGCTAGACATCTTATACTAAAGGTAGAGATTAGTAAATTACAGTATAGAAACAATGCTATGGTGATGGAAGGAGAACTGACTCTGGGTGGTGAACACACAATGTGATATATAGATGGTATATTACAGAATTGGACACCTGAAACCTATGTAACTTTACTAACTATTGTCACCCCAATAAACTTTAATTCAAAAAAAGAAAAAGAAAAAAAGGAAACAATGTAACACAATGCAGCCATTTAAAATGATAATTACCCCCAAAGAGTTGATATGGGAAATTTTCTCTTTCTAGAAGTCTCCCAGTTGATAAACATAGGAGTGAAAGCATTAAATTATCATCATTTTAGAATCTCTAGTGAAATCATAGATCGAGGTAATGAGCATCAATGATGCTAATATCATAAAAGAGAGACAGACAACTCAGTGTCATCTAAGCAATATTTTCCAAAATTCAACACCAAATCTAACATCTGGGTCTAACTCAGAGTTTACAGGAAATATAAGGGACAGAAGAAAATGCTAACCGCTGCAATCAGCAAAATCTAGAATATAAGAACCCCATAGGATAAAAGGATATAGTTTCTTCATCAATCACATTTCAAGGGGAAACAAGAGAGAGAGGGGAATTCTATTAAGTAAAAGAGATTTAACAAACATGTCAAGCAAATGCAATGCATGAACACTGTTTGGATACTGATGCAAACAACTGAACTGTAAAAACCATTATTTTTAGGCAATTTGGAAAATGGGAACATTGAGAGGATATTTATGAGATTAAGGTTTATTATTAGCTATTTCATGTGTGGTGACGGTATGGTGGTTATGCTTTTCTTAAAGAACTCCTATTTAGAAATATATTTTGAGATATTTATATATGAACTAATATAAAATGTGGAATTTGTTTCAAATTAATCCAGCCTGGGGTGGGGGAAGTAGGAGTACACAGAGGAACCCTCTTTGAGCATGAGTTGATCATGTTGAAGATGGTAACGGACACATTCGGTTGATTTTCACAATTCCCTCTACATGTTTAAAACTTCATAATAAAGGGCCAGCTGAGTGGCGCGGTGGTTGAGAGCTGGCTTGGGATGCCAGCGGCCCGGGTTCGGATCCCACACATGAGGGCCAGTGACACTGCCTTCTTAAAAACAAAACAAAAAACTTTATAATAAAAAATCAAATTGTAAATGAAAACTTCCATGAACACACACTGAATAAACAATATACAGAACGATATGTGTAATATGACTGTAATCACAAAAATGTTTCAAACATTCAAGAACTTGAAAGGGAATATAATATGCAAAATGAAAACAGCTGTATTTAGTAGTGAGGACATGGGTGATTTTTTAAAAGACTTCTTTTATATTATGGACACATTTTCTTTTCAGGACCAAAAGAGGATCATTTTCTAGCCTAAGCAGACTCCTGTGTGATCGTTTAGGAGCCTTGAGGCCCAGACAGGCTGCTGGCCCCTCAGCTGTGTGCACACCCTCGAGCTGTGGTCCAGAGGCAGCTGGAGAGAGGCGGCAGTCCCGGGAGGCAATCCCCTGCTTGATCTCAGCCTCACCTCAAATGTGCCCAACCCCCACATGAGAGCAGCACATCCAAAACAGGGTGAACTGATCACTATCACCTTTCAATCTGGGACAGGAACTTGGTTTCAAAGATGCCCCTGGTCCGGAGACGTTCTGAGATCTGTCCGCGGAAGAGGAGGCCTTGCTTCGTCAGGTCAATCAGAATTTGCCGCACGATCTCCCCGAGGTACATCCCACTGGTCATTTTCTCATATCTGTGTGTAGAACAGTTGGTGAGAGCAGTAAAGTCAGTGCAGGTGGGTGGTTCCCGAAAGGACCCTGGATCAGGGTGTGGAAGGCACACCTTGCTTGGAATGTTTCAGAATGTGCGGCAGGGCAAGAGAAATGCAATGCTTAAGACAGCATGACGTGGGAAAGCCAGGCTTTGGAGCCATTTTGACCAGTGGCCAGGTCCCAGCTCTGCCACATATGAATTGTATGATCGGAGCAAGTACTAAGTTATCAGCCATGAAATAGGGAGCAAAACATTGACCCCACAAGACTGTTGAGAGGCAAGCATCTGGTGTACAATAGGGACTAAGTAAAAGTTAGTCCCTGGGCCGGCTGAGTGGCGCGATGGTTGAGCGTTGGCTTGGGAGGCCAGCGGCCCCAGTTCAGATCCCACATGTGAGGGCCAGTGACACTGCCCTCAAAAAAAAAAAAAAAAAAAGTTAGTCCCTCTCCTGGCCCCAAAGCCAACTGGCTTCATATTACAAATCTGTTCTACTGAAGATTCTTGTTGCTTTACAGTTGAAGAAATCTGGTCCACTAGAGATTCTGCTCCATGAGATAACACATTTAAACTGTCTGTACACAACAGGCATGCTCAAAAAAATGTTAGCTCCCTTTCTGCTTTCTACCAGGCTGTCAGCAACATGAGAAGGGGCAAGAGAGGAGACGATGCTTGGTAACCAGGAGGCACAGACCAGGCATTCTGCACAGGCAGGTCTAGCTGTATTAATAACAATGAGACAGCCACTGCCTGCAGGGTCAGGGGGGAATCCGAGGTTTCTGTGCTGGACTTGTGTTCTCTTCAATGCTCAGGACCTAATGTGAAACAAGGAACCAACAAGAAACAAATTATGGCAGCAGATTCAAATGTGCGGCCCCCTTAAACTCTCACTCCCAAAGTGTAAGCCTCCAGTGGATTCAGAGATAAAATTAAGTCAGGAGGAACTCGTTCCTTGAGAAGAGCCATGATACTCAGATGCCCAAACGTGGGATTCAGAGATAAGTTCCCTTTTTTTTTTTTTTTTTTTTTTGGAGCAATCCCTGGTTCAGCTGGACTTACCACCGCTTACCTGCCTTTCCAGCTACAGAGACTGGCACCAAAGGAAGATGTGGAACCACCAGGGCCAGTCTCGGCCTTGCCCAAGTCTCCTCCTATAGAGTGTTACCTTTCCTATCTGCTCAACTTCTCCACTTGGCTATCACTCATCACAGTAAATCTATATTTCCACTTTATTTTATGTATTAAGACACTGAGTTTAGTTGTCACAAAGCCTATATGGCCTGATAGTGAAACATGTACCCTCTGGTCTATTACAGAAAAAGTTTGCCAACCCTGTTCTAATGGACAGGCCCAGGCTAATTATCAATTCCCAGTAAGACAGCTCCATCCCCATCTACTCCTTTCTCTCCCACTCAAGAAAGTATACAAGAATGCAAGTGAAAATGTACTATGGTTTTTTTTTAAAGAACCATTTATTATTTTCAGTATTTTTAGTATAGTTAGTAATTGTAATACACCTCACAGGTGACCCATGTTGGGACACAATATATGGTTGAGAACCAGGATTCCCATCCTTCACCAGCAGCCACTTCCAACCCCAGAACAACAGAGGTCAGCAACCTGGATGCCAGCTCTTGAAAGGTTGAGGATGTTGACCTCTAAACTGGACCTACTAGAAGTCCATCCTGAGAGGAACCAGTGAGTCACCATGCCCCTGCTCTGTGACACGCAGCCCACAGTGAATGGACTTTTTGACAGCAGCCTCTGCCTCACTTCCAAAGACAACACCAGTCCTTATGGTATCTTTTGATAGTTAGGAAAAGGCACCCCTTCTTTTTACTTATTGACACTTGTCATAATATTTTGCTTTCATTCAAATAAGATACTTCAATGACATCTGATAGAGGGTTGTAGTAAGTATATAAAGCTATAGTGTCTATGATATGAAAATGGCCTCCCCCCTTAGATCTGGTAAAGTCCTCTACTGCACAACCTGCAAAACGTGTACACATCCACCTTCTCACCTCTGTTTGCCAGGATTCAAGGACCCCTCATCCACCTCCTTGTCATATTGGGTCCGGATATCATCTATGCAGCCATTATCTCCAAATCCTCCCCACTCGGTGTTAATGCACATCTTCCCTTCGTCCCCTTCCACCAGCTCTATGTTCCTCATCTCCTCCATGTAGCACATGTTGCTGCCCGTTCCTAGAAGGAATCATGATGAGACTTTAGTCTTCAAAAGACACCACAGGCCGTAAAGAGGCAGCAGAGTGCAGTGGACAGGAATTTAGGCTTAGGGTCAGATACAACTGGGTGTGGATTCCAGCTTTACACTCATTGCTGAATGACAGTAGACAAGTATCTCATCTTTCAGAGGTCCAGTTTCATCTGTAAAAAGGAAACAATAACTGCCTCATAGATTTGTTTTAAAGAAAAAAAGGAGATGATGTTTGTAAGTTTTCTCCACATGGTAAGCATTCAATAAACGGCACCTGTGTTACCATCACCGTCGTCATTAAACGATAGGCACACAAAGTGAGCTTCCAAACAGTCACAGAGTTAGCAATCAGAGCTGGAAGCAACCGTGAGGAATCATCTTGGATAAGCAAATGCTTGGCATCTATAAGCCATCCTTTTCTCCTTTCTCCATCACCTGGCGTCAGAGCTATTCTCAACACAACAGTCCAGGCAACTATTATACTCAGTTAAACAAGTCTCAGCTCTCCTAGATCTAGCTCAACCCCTCCCACAGATGAGAGGACTCAAGTCCTGACAGAATAAGTCACCTACCCAAGGTCACAAAGTGGGTAAGAGTTAGAGTGAGATAAAACCTCATACGAGGCATTAAACACATCTCAGTATAGTTCCATCTTCTTGTTCCACCTACTACTTACCCCCAGGAACCCCAGACAAACAACTGGAACAACTTCCCCAGATCAGAATTTGGGGAAGTCATTACTTAACCTGTGCCTGTCACTTGGAATGCTCTTCGTCCCTGTCTCCACCTGTTCAACTCCCACCTGTCCCCCCACTTCTTAGAGAGTCATCCCACTAGAATCCACCCTGGCCCTGGGTCTTTTCCCAAGACCCCTAAAAGGCCACCCACTTCTCCTCTCCTAGGTTTCCTTCCAGCTCTTCCCCATCCTGTGCATCCATCCCGACAGCCAGAAAAGGCCAGAGAACAGAGGGGGTGTATGTTAGAGCCAGCTTCAAAATCCAGCTCCCTCCATCACAGGCCACCATGATCCAATTATTCCTAGAATAATCTGCTCCAAGGCCCTAATCTGAAAATGCCCTCTTCCTATGTCGCTTTCCTTCTTCAACAGAAAGGACCACCTTGGCTTAGGACTGTTAATGGAGAAAAAATATTAAGACTTAGAAATTAGGGGGCCGGCCGAGTGGTGCAGTGGTTAAGTGCTGGCTTGGGAGGCCGGCGGCCCCGGTTCGGGTCCCACATAGGAGGGCCAGTGATACTGCCCTCAAAAAAAAAAAAAAATTAGGGGACCTGGAATCCCAATCTTAACTTCATCTCTGCCTTGGACAAAGCCGGCTTCAGAAACTCTGAATACAACAATTCCCCCAACCCACCCCTCACTGTGTTATAAAGCAACCTCCAAAGGCTCAGATGGGACATGCCTGACCACTTACCCGCAATCAGGCCAATCTCACAATTAGGATCTTCATAGGCACAGGTCATCATAGTCCCCACTGTGTCATTCACAACTGCAACTATGTCCAGGTCAAACTCCTACAAAGGAAACAGCTCACTGTAAGTAGACTGTTCAAGCCAAACAGGCTCAGAGAGGGCATATCAGCCCAAGGTGTGTGGGGGTGGGGAGATGGGGGGTGAGGGCAGAAGTCAGGGTCACAGGGCTGGGCATAGGATGGCCAAGCAGAGGGCCTGGGGAAAACGGGCAGTCAGGCATGAGCTGCAACACCATAGCGTACGTTTCTCCTCTTGATGGCTTCCCTGAGCATGTCCACCACGTCTTCCCCTTCACAGTCAGTGGCCTTGAAGCCTTTGGTCCACTCCACGAGTGTTCCCTGAAAGAAAGAAAGGGGAATTCATTTGCGCAGTAGTTTGCTGGGACCACTACACAACCTCAACATCTAATAGGTAGTTGACTGCTGGTCAGATGTGTGTGCCTTTGACTACTTCCGTTTCTGCAGCCCTAACACTAGGCCCACAGGCATCCCAAAGCATGGTGCTCAGACATGGTCTACTGCCGAGTGGAATAACTGTAGCAATTAGTATTCATCAGTGGTCAGCTCATGCTCCCTGACCATGACTGCACAGAACAAAAGCCTGGGTCACAGTGATCCCACTTCTAATCTGGCCAAAAACAGGTTAAGATATGATTAAAGGTTAAGCTACAAAATGTTTATCAAAGCATTGTTCCACAGTAAAAAAGACCTAGAGACATCCTTTCATTCCAACAAAAGAGATCTATCATCTTGTACATCAATATAGGAAATGCTATCCAGCCATTAAAAAAATCATGCTGTAAGAGAATGCTGGATGTTAGAGAAAGATGTTCACCTTACACCGTTAAGTGAGCACACATTAAACAAAATCAGGTGGTGAAATATTCTACTATTCTTTTTAAAAACCACACACACACACACAAACACACACACACACACACACACACCTGAATCTAGCGAAAGTTCTGAAACAACACATATTCCAAGGGGTTGATCATGGTTCACCCCAGGTTCAAGATTATGCATGTCTATATTATCCAGTTTTCCTAAAATTAGCATGTATATATATTTTTTTTATAATAAGAGAGCTCCGGAATAGGAGAGGTGGGCAATAACTCTGATGGTAGAGTCCCCAAGCCTGTGGCCCACCTCAACTGGGGCCTTCAGCCCCAGCCCCCATTCCTGCTCTCCGAGTCTTTGGGAAGCTGGGTTCCCTTGGTCCTTTACTGGTGGATATATGTCAAACATTAGAGATTCACTCCCAATTGAAAAATCTCTCTCTCTTTTTTAAATTTTTTTTTATTGGGGAACAATGTGTATCTCCAGGACCCATCAGCTCCAAGTCAAGTAGTTGTTTCAATCTAGTTGTGGAGGGCGCACCTCAGTGGCCCATGTGGGGATCAAACTGGCAACCTTGGTGTTATAAGCACTGTGCCCTGTGCTCTAACTACTTGAGCAAACCAGCCATCCTGAAAAATCTCTTATTAGTTGCAATTAAAAACAATATTTTTAATTTAAATGTCTCTTTTTTTAATCCCAAAACTCAGTGGTTTCACTCCATTGGTCTCCCCTCCCTCTAAGCTGTGTCTTCATGAACCCATCAGAACTTCTGGGAGAGAGAGACCTGGAGGCCCAGTGTCCTGGGTCAGGAGGAGAAGCTGTGTCCTGGCACCTGCTGATTGTTCAGGACTGTGGACAGCTGCACATGGCTCCCTTCCCCCACGGTGTATTAATCTTTAATGGCAGCAGTAATACAGAAACGCATCGCCCTTGTAAAAAACGAAAGCATTATTGAAAATGATAAAGTCCCCTTTAACTCTCTAGCACCCCCAATCTGAGAGGTAACCTCTATTATCAGTCTGATATGAATCCTTCCAGATCTTTTTGTGTTTATATGGGGTTTTTTTGTTTTTGTTTTTTTTTAAGATTTTATTGGGGAGGTGGAGGGGAACAACGTTGGGGAATAGGGGAAGGGGAACAGAGAAGTTGCTGTCCTTTTGTTCTTCAGTCTAGTTGTGGAGGACATTGCTTCACTGGCGCATGTTGGTATCATCATTGCGCTTTCTTGGGTGAGGCAGATCGGTCACTGGCCTCTGGATAGCCACTCACGGCAGCTATTGGCAGCTCATGCCGACTACCAGCCGCTCACTGTAGCCTATGGCAGCCCACTGCAGCAGGGGCTGCAGCTATGCTATCCTGGGGACTCACAGAAGTCCAGCTCCAGATGGAGCTGTTGTTCACCATCTTAGCTGTAGAGGGCAGTGTCACTGGCCCTCATATGTGGGATCCAAACCGGGGTCACTGGCATCCCAAGCCAGCTCTTAACCAACGTGCCACTCGGCCGGCCCTATATATATATTTTTAAAGATTTTATTGGGGAATCAGGGAAGGGGAACAGACAAGTTGCTGTCTTTTTGTTCTTCAATCTAGTTGCGGAGGACATTGCTTCACTGGCCCATGTTAGTATCGTCATTGCGCTCTTCTCAGATGAGGCAGATCGGCCACAGGCCTCTGGATGGTCGCTCACCGCGGCTATTGGCAGCTCACACTGGCTGCCAGCCACTCACGCTGGCTGCTGCCCACTCACTGTAGCCTATGGCAGCCCACTGCAGCAGGGGTTGCAGCCTACACCATCACCAGGGCTAGCAGCCCAGCTCCAGGTGGATCTGTTGTTAGCTGTAGAGGGCAGTGTCACTGGCCCTCATATGTGGGATCCGAACCAGGGCCACTGGCGTCCCAAGCCAGCTCGGCCCCGATATGTATTTTTAAATGAATTCATTTTGTGTGTGCATTACTGCAATTTGTTTTACTTACTCAATAATGTATCTTCTAGGCCTTTCAAGGTCAGTTAATATGGATCTGACACATTCCTTCACTGAGCAAAATATTCCTCAAATATAATTATACAGAAATTTTAAAAATCCACAAACATACCTGTAGAATAAGTACTTTTTTTTTTTTTTTTTGTGGGCAGTGTCACTGGCCCTCATATGTGGGACCTGAACCGGGGCCACTGGCTTCCCAAGCCAGCGCTTAACCACCGCGCCACTCGGCCGGCCCAATAAGTGCTATTTTTATCTCCATTTTTCAAATGAGGAAATCGAGGTACAGAGGGGTCAAATAACTTGCCCAAGATCAGAGAGCCAGTAAGTAAGTGGAGAAGCCAAGATTCAAACTGAGGCAATGAGGGTCCAGCATGCCTGCTCGTAACTATTATACCCTGCTGGCTCCCAACTAGGTAGGTAATAGGTGTGAAGCACTTGGAATAATGTCAGCACACAGCAAGCACAATGGCTGTGCCTGTTAAATAACAATTAAGTAATGAATTCCGTGTGATTGATATACTACAGTTCATTTATTTAGTCATTCTCCATTGCCAGACACTTGGGTTATTTCTCGTTTTTCATTATTAAAAAGCAGTGTAGCAGTGAACATCCTTGTTCATTTCTCTTTAGGCACATGTTTCAGAAACGAAATCTTGAGAAGTAGATCTTCTGGCTCTTAGCAATCTGGCATTTTTCATTTTGAGAGATCAGCCTTATTAGCAGATAATTCAGTCTTTTGAGCCCATTTCTCCCCAATCTCTGAATGACTGGCGTGGGCTGGGGAGGGGTCTGCTGAAGCGCTGGTCTCCATGGTTTCTCAGAGCCCTGGAGAGCTCCGTTTCAGTTCTGATTTTGCACCTGCCCATCAGATGAGACCTCCATGCCTTGATTTCCTCATGTGAAAAACAGGATTGAAAATACAGCGCAACGCACATAATAAGGGTAAGTATTATTTCTTGATTTTGGGGGGTTTTGATTACAAAAATGCAGGTATACTGTACATTATCGCCAAGATAGTTCAAAAACAGTGGCATCGAGAGCATGCCTCCCGGGCTCTGTGCCCTGGGCCCACAAGGGCAGAAAGCAAGAGCCTGGGAGCTCAGGCCCATGTGCTGGGTCGGAACCCTTCACCATCATTTATAAGTGTGGCACCTTAGACAACTTACTTAACCTCTCTGTCCCTCTGTTTTTCTCAACTGTAAAATGGTGATTCAAAACAGTGTGTATATGTACAATGGAATACTATTCAGCCTTAAAAAGGAAAGAAATTCTGATGCATGCTACAACATGAATGAACCTTCAGGACTGGCTAAGTGAAATAAGCCAGTTACAAAAGGATATGGTATGATTCCACCTATATGAGGTAACTATAGAGTAGTCAAATTCACAGAGACAGGAAGTTGAAAGGTGGTTGCCAGGGGCTGGGGGAGGGGGAATTGGGAGTTATCTGCTTAATGGGAACAGAGTTTCAGTTTGGGAAGATGAAAAAGTTCAGAAGATGGATAGTGGATAAGGATGCACAACAACCTTAATGTACTTAATGCTACAGAACTGTACACTTAAAAATAAAGTGGTGAATTTTATGTCATGTATATTTTACCACAATAAGAAGTGGCAAAGTGGCCGGCTGGGTGGCGCAGTTGGTTAGAGCGCAAGCTCTGAGAAACACGGTCACCGATTCGATTCCCACATGGGCCAGTGAGCTGCACCCAAGCTGAGATACCACTGAGCTGCGAACAGGTGGCCAAATGGCTCAGCTGGTGAGAGCACATGCTCCTAACAACAAGGTGTTCGGTTCGACTTCCGCATGGGATGGTGGGCTATGTCCCCCCCACACCACCCCCGCAACTAGATTGAAAGAGGCAACTAGACTTGGAGCTGAGCTTGCACCCTCCACAACTAAGACTGAAGGACAACAACTTGACTTAGAGCTGATGGGTCCTGGAAAAAAACACAATGTTCCCCTTCCCCAATTCCCCAATAAAAATCTTTAAAAAAAAAAGAAGTGGTAAAAACAACAATAACAAAAAAAACAAAAACAGTTTATACCTAATAGGGAGACTGAGTGGATTAGACAAAATCTGAACAAATCTCTGGCACCATCCTTCTCATTACTGTCATGAGCTCTCCCTGGAAATTCAGGAGTGACACTCTGCTGTTATGAGAGTCTGTCAGAGAGACAGGGAGCTCCATCCTCCATGAGCTGGTGAATGGTGTTTTTATCCAAGAATTCCAAGAAAGACCTTGTCATACATGTTTCTAAATTATTACAAATAATATATTAAAATTATTATCCTTGATGTTCTTCAGTGTCAACTAGATAAGTGTCCATGTGAGAAATTCCTTCTGAAAGTCTAATATCAAGAAAGAAAGGCATTTCTTCTGATGTGTTGGTAAGCTTTTGTACATCAGATGAGAAAAACCCTACCATCCATTGTGTTTCCCTGTTTACTCTGAGTGCCCAGAAAGACACAGAGAATATGACTGCCTATGTGTCACAAGTGGCCTTAACTGGTCATTCTCTCTCCATAATGTGATTTGGCCTCTCTCTGAACAGTACTCTTATGCATATGTCCCTATAATGTATACTACCCTCAATTCTTGTGTGAACGTCAATCCAAAAAATAATCATGAAAATGCAACATAATAAACAGAAAAAATTAACATGGTTAAAATTCTGAGTCATGTTTCCCCCGTGGCCCGGAAACCTAAGGGCCCCAAATTAAATGAACTCAGAGGTCCCCTGAGATTCCACTGGTGGAGGAGGGACACCCATCGGGCTGGTGACGAGTCTTACCTTGTCGATGCTCGTCTGCCGGCAGGGGAAGGAGAAGGTGAAGCCCAAGGGCAGCTGGGCCCCCTTGAGGCCCATGTAGTCCAGGAAGTCAGCGATGCACTGCACGATGTGGTCAAACAGCTGCAGGGAGAGAGCGCCTGTCACACGGGGCTGGCGGTGGCCCGGGGCAGCTGGCTGGCTCCTTGGAGGACAGAACCCCCTGCCTGGCCTTTACCTCCTCGCCAGTTCCCTGCATGATCTCCAGCGGAATGGCGAAGATCTTGTTGTACATTTGCACTGACCTCCGCCCACTTCTGATCTTCACCAGGAGGACTCGGAAGTTGGTTCCCCCTAGGTCCAGGGCGAGGAACTTGCCTTTCTCTGTGGTGGAGAAAGTGGGGCTGCATTCCACCTGCATGCACACAGCAGGGACTCCGGGGCGAGGCATTGGGAGAAAGAGCAGAAATGGAGCAGACCAGAGCCTGCCCCCGAGGGGCTCACAGGCCAGAGGAGTGTGGTGGTCACACAGAGCATCGGTGCCCTGGGAGGCACCTCGGCCTGTCTGAGGCCAGCCTGGCTTCCTGGTATCTAGTAAAGGCCACATGTGATACTTATGCTCAAGGAGCCTCTGATGGTGGGTCCAGGCCAGCCGACCCCAGCTGCAGTGCACTCTGGAAGGTGACTCATCCTGTCCCTATGGCCTAGAGGAATTGTTTATCACTGGCATGAAACAATTCTTCCTGCTCCTGTTCTCCCCTTCCCCAGTTCCCACACCCGTACCTGACTAATAAGAAACCATATCAAGCCCGACCCCCAGTGCCATCCAGTGCCTCTCGCTTCTCCAACATCACAGAGCGTCACAGCCTGTCCTGTGAAGCCTTTCACCTGGCTCTCTGCCTCACGCTCTCTGCTCTAGCCACACTTGTCATGTTGCTATTCCTTGGATCAGGCCCACCCAGCTCTCTTACCCCTTACCCTGCTCTAGTTTTCTTCATAGCACCTGTCATTACACAGCATCACACCATGCTTGTTTATGGTCTGCCAGCCCAACAGAACATAAGCTCCACAAGGGCAGGGACTTGTGCTTTCTGCACTGCTCTCTCACTGTGCCTAGAACACAGCCTGATAGACAGTAGGTGCTTAATGAAACTTTGAGAAACGAGGCAGGAGGATAAAAGGGATGAAGGAATTAATAATTGAACAGTGTCTTTTACTGTTCTCAGGTTTTTCCCCCCCCATGTAGACTCAAAGGAAGATCTGGAGAAGATCTTTGTTGCTGAGAGACCCAAAGAATAGCTGTGTAACCCTGATCATGTCATCTAACCTCTCTGAGTTTCAATTCTGACATCCATAAAATGAGAATCATTTTCTCTCTATGTAACATACAAAGTGGTGGTGACAACAAAATGAAATTAAAGGTTCAAAACCAAACTACAAGCGACACAAAGTATTTTATAAAGGTCGTTATTTCTGGATGAGGTTCATGAGATTCAAAGAGGTGAAGTACCTTATCTAAAGGACTGACTGCACTGTTGATGGCTCTTCTCAGCTGATCACAGTGGACCAGAAAGAAGGATCAGGGGTTGTAAAAGTCAGGGGCAGAAACTGATGAGAGAGGACAGCAAGAGACCCAAGCCCCAGGAGAGAAGAGAGGCAGAAAAGGCGGCAGGAAGACAGGCCAGGCAACTCCAAGTATCCAGGTGGGAACTCCCAGGGACAGTATCTGGATCTCCTGTTTGCCAACAACATGGGGTACACCCCACGTTCTCAACTACACAGACATACCCTAACTGGGGTATTCTTTAACTGCAATTGCCTTTGATCAACCCAGGCAAATATATCCAGGAGCACCGGCAGTCTACCCTACTCCCCCTCCCTCCGTTACAGACATGAAGCCAAAGCTCCTAAAACAATACACCTCACTGGATGGAAGGAATTTTGATGGGAGCCCTGGGGGACCCTCCAGAGAAAGGAGCTAAGCACGGCCTACCTGTGCCATCCGGCATCCCGCACACATAGGTGGGCAGCATCTTGACTGTGGCCAGTGGGTGGGTGTCCTTCTTCAGCCCGTACTCCAGCTCCGCCCGCATCCTGTCCCGCACACCCACAAGCTGCTCTCGGGTCAGCTGGAACAAAGCCAGCACCCTGTCAATCTGCTTCCGCTGGGCCTGCACACGGGAGGCCACCGCCGTCACCATGGCGGCCCCCTTGGTGCTGCCACTCTCCGACAGGAGGAAGCGGACGTCACAGTTCGGGACCAGTCTCCTCACCACCTTGTGCAGGCGTTTGGGGTATCTGAAGGCAGGGGTGATGGCAAAATAAGTAACAATCATGAATGCCTGGGCCCAGCCAGTGGGGACAGACACAGGTGTAGTAGTGGAAACGAGGTCCTGGGGAAACCTGCTGGGCTGCGGCTCACCCCTTTAGTTGCTGGATGGAGGAAGAGGAGTGGGGGGGTGACCAAGGGGAGGGACTAGGGCAGTTGGGGCAAGTGGATGGGATATTTGAGAGGCTCAAAGAAGTGGCTATTTTAGCACTCGTATGTTAACCAGTAGGGCACATCCATGCATAACGTATTAGCAGAACATCATCTCTGCCCAAAGGGGAAAGGTCCGTTCCCCAGCGCTTTCCAGGGTGTACCCGCCTGACTTCCAATACACCTCTGAGAACCAGAGGGGCTTTCACTCTTCCTGCTTCTGGGAAATTCTCATTTCCCTGCGCTTTGCTACCAGCATCCTTCATGTGAACATAGCAATCTCTACTAAACTCAATTTTTCCCCGTCTATAACTGAGTATATCTTACTTTCCAATCTTAGCACATAGTAGATATTCAGTAATAATGGATAGATAGATGACTAGATGGATAGGTGGATGGACAGGTGGATTAGCACACAGATAGGTGGCCTTGCTAGTCAGGCAATTGGCATTAGCAGAAATTTTTATTTTTTTTATTTTTTTATTTGAGGGCAGTGTCACTGGCCCTCATGTGGGACCGAACCGGGGCCGCTGGCGCCAGCGCTTAACCACCGTGCCACTCGGCCGGCCCAGCAGAACATTTCTTGAAGAATGATTTCCCCAAAGCAACCCAGCCAGCTGGATGGACGTAGTCTCTAAATACAAACCCTTCCCCCTATATTCGCAGAACCAATAGGGAGATGGCTGCTTCCAGCAACGCCGAGCAGCACAGTTTAGAGAGAACACCGGGGCTGTGTTCCAGGGGAGACTCGTTTGCAGGGGGTGTGGGCGGGCAGGCAGCACTCACTGAGGGTGTATCTTGTAGAGCGTGCCGTCCATGCCCACCGTGGTCCGGAGCCGCGCCAGCCTCCTGTTCTCCCGGAGGCGCGTCAAGACAGCTGCCAAGGCCGCTGCACAGAGGTTAGCTGAGCGGAAGGAAACGATGGTGCAGACGTGCTGAACGGCAATGCAGTCGGCCTCGGAAGGCTCCAGGCCCAGATCCGTGAGGATCTCTCTTGTGTTGGCAAGGCCTTCTTTATACCTGGCCAGGGGACAGGAATGAGAGGAGCAAGCTTTCCCATCCCATGAGAGTAACCCCCTCAGAGAACCAGCTTTCTCACCTCTGAGGATTGTGAAAATACATAGGCTGGTACATAGTCATACAGTGATAGTAATAATATTAACAATGAGCATAGCAGGCACCATTGATTGGGTTGTTGGAAAAGTCATGACGCATTTTTGCGATGAAAAACAAAAAATATGTCATGACTTTTCCGACAACCCAATATTTGAACACTCGTTATGTGCCAGGCACTTTTCTAAAGACTTGGCATGTACTAGCTCAATCCTCACAACAATTCTGGGGAAAGTACCATCATTACTGTGTTGTACAGAAGAGAGACCTGAAGCATGGAGGGAGTAAAGTAACTTGTCCACAGTCACACAGCTAGTGAGTGCAAGGGCCAGGATTTGAACTCGGGCAGTTAAATTACAGAGGCCACCCTTTTAATCACCCTGTCCTATACTGCCCTTTACTGAAACTCAGTCCCTGTCAAGCTCTGCACAAACACAGAGTCTGAGAGTCAGATGCCACTTTGATCAATTAATCTCATAAACTGATTACAAAATCCAGGATAATGCCAGGGTTTCTAAGCCAGGGGAACAGGACTCTTGAGTTGACTGGAATTGAGTCCCCATTGCAGGGACCTGAGTATGAAGCCTCAAAGCCAAAGCTAGTCCCCAATAGTACCAGGTAAAGAAGGCTCTTGCTATAGCGGGAGTTCTTAACTTGGATTCCATGGGCCCAAGGATGCCCTGGTGTTATAATCAAAATTGTGTGCAAATGTACATTTGGGGGATAAAGGGTCCAAAACTTGTATCAGATTCTCAAAGGGGTCTTCAACCCTAAAAAAGTTATAAATCACCACTTTAGGGTAGAAGAAGGTAACAAAACACGAGGCAGGGGTTCACCTCCATCAGCAAAATCCCAGGCTGATGAAACCAACAAGAAGCCACAGCTGAGTCATGACAGGCTTTGCTGACCCACCTGAATCTGTACCCAAGTCTGAAACCACCCTGGTGAATAAGAAGACCTGGTCCCTTCTGCTGGAACACTACCACAAGCACAGCACACCTTGACCGCCCTCCCCTCCCCTCTGCAGAGTCAAGGTGGAAGGGACGCAGCCCCCAGCTTACTTCTCCATGGCAGCCACATGCCGTGTTTCAATCTTGCCCTTCGTGTGGAGAGAGGAGGATCTCTTGCCGCCAAACAGGAGGCCTGCCTTGGCCATCTTCAATAAGATGAGCCTGACAAGTTCACCCAAGTACAGGCCGCTGATCATCTTCTCAAACCTACAGTTTGGTGAAAAGATCAGTGGCAGCAATGCCTTCGGTTATGCCGCATCCTTTCCCAAAGCCCACGAGCCATGGCCCATGGTCAAGAGCATGAGTGGTGGGAGGGCTGCTGCTCCAAGGGTCAGGAGGCCTGAGACCCCCCATCCCAGCTTGGGGTGCCCTTGGGAGCTCTCTTATCCTCTCTGAGCTACATTCTCCTCACCTATAAAAGGGGAGGACTAAACTAGAGGAGATCTAAGATTCCTTCCTGCTCACAAAGCATTTGATTCCAAGAATCTTTACCTTAATCACCCCTGGCCATGGGGTTGCCATTCTCATGTTAGGTTTTTGGAATTAACTTTGGAGGCTTCAGTACTTTCCCAACGATGCCATGACAAACCCACATTTCAGATGCTTCCAATGCCTACACCATGTTTCTGCCCAAGAAAGATGCTGTGTCTGTAAGATAGGTTTGGATAGCCCCAGAAAGGTCCTACAACCATGTGGATGAACTATCCCACCAGACTACTCAGACTTGGACTCTGAGTATGCATCCAAGAAGCAATTACTATTTGTTTCCCAGGTAAACTGTTAAATACAGTTTTTATTTTCCGAATATAAGAGGACATAAAATTAAGGACAACATGTTTCCTAATCAGCTTATCGATTTCATTGTAAAAAAAATCTTAGAGCACTGCAGAAACAGAAGACAAAATAAATCCAGGTTGACTTTGGGGAAATGGAATTTATTTTAAGGGAACTGGAGAGGGAGAGGATGATAAAGTCTAAAAAACAGGCACCACTTCCTTGGGCTGTGACTGCTCTGCATCACCAGGTGAAATGGGCATATGCTGGAGAGCAGGTACATTATAGCAGAAATTTACTTTCCAGGAGTTCAGTTCTGTGTTTGAATGATTTCTGGGAGGTACTTAAAATATATATCCACCAGGGGCTGGCCAAATGGCGCGGTGGTTAAGCGCTGGCTTGGAAAGCCAGTGGCCCCAGTTTGGTCCCACATATGAGGGCCAGTGACACTGCCCTCAAAAAAAACAAAAAAAAAGGAAAAGAAAAAAAATTAAAATATATATCCACCAGGGTTTCTTGAAAAAATGGTTGATCGCAGGTTGGGTGGGGGTGGGGTGGAATGCACAATGAGCCTGGAGCATCTTACTGTGCCAGAAAGAGTGATGGGAGCTTGTCAAAAGGACATAGGAACCAGTCTGAAGGGGCTTCTACTGGCCACATCTGAAAAAAATTTGAACATGATAGGAAGAAATTATAATTCATGAAATTTTAAAAAATCCATAAGTGCATATTAGTATAAATAGATACATGGAGGAGGTAGGAAAACTCTTCCTTCCAGTAGAATAACTAATAAATATAGGATCAGCCAAGTGGCTCAGTTGGTTAAGAGTTCACTCAAGAGTGCGAGCTGAGCTCTGAGCAATAGCAGTTTGATGCCCAGCCCGAGCTGAGCTGCCGCTGAGCATGGCTCAGCTAAAAGAAAACAACAAATAAACATAGAGGGAATGATGGATTTAGAAATTCATCAGTGGAAGCTAAAACCAGAAAATGAAAGTTTAATGAGAAACAGGGTAGTTACATGGTCTCAAAGTATCTCTTCACCATATACTTATTCATTACAGAGGGAATAATAATAACCTTATGGTGGAGAAACCTGTTGCATATCCCCGTAACCAAGTGATTCATGATGGCATCACCAGTAACGGAACGAACATGCGCGTCCAGGTACGATACACTGAAGAAAGCACACATCACTTGTGGGCTATTCCTGCCAAAAATGCATCAGCTGAATCTAATCATGAGGAAACAGACAAATCCAAATTGAGGGACATTCTGTGAAGTAAATGACTTGTATACTTCAAGGTGATGAAAAACAAAGAGATACTACAGAAGCTTTCAAGATGAAAGAAGACTAAAGAGACTGGCAGCAAAATATAATGTGTGATCCTGGACTGAAGCCTGGACCAGGACAATATCATTTTTCTTTTTTATAAAGGACATTAGTGGGTCAGCTGGTAAATTTTGAATAAGGTCTGTAAATTAAATATTAGAGCTGATTAAGTGTTAATTTCTGAATTTTTATAATTACACTTTGGCTATGTTAAGAGAATGTACTAATTTTCAGGTAATACACTCTATTAAAGTATTGAGGAGTAAAAGGATATTATGTTTGCAACTTAGTTTCAAATGGCTCAGGAAAATAATTTTATACAGACATATGTATATTTTATACAAAGAATGTTAGTTACTATTTAGGGAGTCTGAGTGAAGAGAAGTTTTGTACAATTTTCTTTCACAACTTTTTTATAAGCCTGAAATTATTTTTTAAATTTGAAATTTTTTTTTTTTTTGCATTCGACAAACACTTAATGAGTTGCAATAACATGTAAGACACTATGTATCGAAAGGAAATATAAATCACATGTCAAGCCTGCCTTCAGGGAGCTCAGCATGTAGACAGAACTGAGCCAAAATGGTTGATCCCAGGGCCAGGGCTGGGAAAATGCACATAAGAAAGCAACACTCCCTTAGTAAATAGTTCTACTACAAATGAGTGTGGGATAAGAGCTGAGAAAGGCAGTATGACACCTGAGGCTGGGGAATCACACCGGGTGCTGTGAGTTAGAAAGCAGGGTGGCACGGTGCCCTGGACATACAAACGAGGAATGTGGCTGAGTCCTGCTTCCTCGGGCGGCACTGTTTTGTTATGTGGCCACTCTTCCAAAGACGCCAAGAGTGCAGGACCCAAGTCATCTGGCTCCCAGCTGTTATCTCCCCTGCCTCACACATACGTGGTTCAGAAATATGGATTGAATTTAGAATTAGGGTATGACCAAGGGAAAATCACTCTCTAGGCTTCAGTTTCCTCATCCATTCTAAGAAACTGAAATAAAAGCTTTCCCTCAAAACTCCTTGTCATGGCTAACTAGTCACTACGACAAAGCCTCCCAGGTATAAAGTGTTCCTGAGTGCTGGGGTGTTTCCTGGTGCTGATGCGCAGGTCAGAGCACGAGGGTACTCACAGCTGCTTCCCTGGGTTGAGTGAGCCAAGGTCCAGATCCCGGTCAAACTCTGTGCGGATGTCCTCCAGCGCCCCGTCGTCCCCAAAGGCCCCCCACTCGGTGTTGATGCACATCCTCCCCTCGTCACCTTCCACCAGGTCAATATTGCTCATGTCCTCCATGTAGCATGCGTTGGTGCCCGTGCCTGAACAAGGGGTCAGAGAAGGAAGGGATCCCAGCTGGGCAAATACAGAGAGAGCTCAACTGCCTGAGAGGCCTCTCAGTGACCACTGAGTGCCTTTGATCCACCCCCTGGCCCGTTCTCTCTGAGGGAAGCAGCTTCCGCAAGCCCGGGAAGTTCACGAGGCTTAGAGCTGACATGTGAAGTCTGCACTCCTCGGGTGTTAATGGTTTGCTGTTCTGAATGAAGTCAATTGTGAAGAAGTGCCTGATGAATATGTATGAGAGCTGACAAAGCACAGTTACAGAGAGGAGGGTGAGTTAACCTAAACCTTTAAATATATTTATAAAATCACCAACCCACAGTAATTTTTTAAAATCCTTTCCTGAAGCTACTTAACCTCTTCTCTATTTGATACTAAAAATATGCTTTCCTCATGGCCTGCCACAAATTCTTCCTAGCATAAACTATGTCCTTATCTTTGACAGTGATTGGCTATCACACAAGAAAGCAACACTCCATTATTCAAACACAAAATCATTCCAAGGAAACGCCTCAAACACAGGAGTACTGGGAAGTGACTATAAATAGTCACCTATTTGGGACCTATGAGGGAGGTGGAAATGTTCTAAAATTGGATAGTGGTGATGGTTACAAAATTCTGTGAATTTACTAAAATTCATTGAATTGTACACCTAAAATGAGAGAATTTTTATGCCTCAATGAAGCTACTTGTAAAAAAAAAAATTTTTTTTTTAAGCATCTTTCCCTGGCTGATACGCTAGCCTGAGGAATTTTTTTTTTTTCTTTTTAGATTTTATTGGGGAAGGAGAACAGTGTTGGGGAACTGGGGAAGGGGAACAGTGTTGGGGAATTGAGGAAGGGGAGCAGCCAAGTTGTTGTCCTTCAATCTTAGTTGTGGAGGGCACAGCTAGCTCAGCTCCCACGTCCAGTAGCCACTCAGCAGCCCATCAGCAGCTCATGGCCGCTCAGCTCAAGGTGCCATGTTCAATCTTAGTTGTGGGCATAGCCACCATCCAGGGAGTCAAATCAGAAACCTTGTTGCTAAGAGCACACGCTCTAACCACTGCGCCATCTGGCTGCCCATTGGCAGCTCAGCGGCAGCTCAGCTAGGCCACAGCTCACTGGCCCATGTGGGAATCGAACCAACGACCCTGTTGCTCAGAGCTCGCGCTCTTAACCAACTGTGCCACTGGGCCAGGACTGGTCTGAGGATTTTAAAGCCAACATGAGAAATAGGAAATGTAGAGAAGCAGAAAGGAATACAATATTCAAAAGAAGCTTTTCTCAGAAAAACATGGACACTGTTTGGGCATGGCACCCAATCTGCGGGTTAACCAACATTGTCACTAAGACAGACACAGAGGACAGTAGCTGGATGCGGTGACTGGCAAGTGCCCGTCCCCTTCTGAGGTGTGGGGCTCCAGAAATGGGAGAGCAAACGAAGCCCCTCAGGTGGAAGATCCTACGCTTCGGGAGAGTCAGGCTGAGGGGAATGTGATCAGAAATTAAGAAAAAAACAATTCAGAAAACTTTCCCCAGTGGTGGTAAAGGAATGAGCAGGTAGACTCAAGAACAGCCTATAAATCCAATCCATTTAGTTTTATTGTCCCCTAAATGGCCTTCTAACAGATCCCTGCTGCAGTGCCCCTCCCAGCTCAGGGATCCACCCACCGGATCCCTGCACTGCACTGTCACCTCCCTGGTCCAGGCCTCCGCCCATCTTGCCTTGCACAGCACAATAATAGCCTCTGGGCTAGTCACCTTGCTTCCAGCCCCCAGTAGTTGATTTCTCCACACAGTAGCCAGAATGAGCTTTTGTAAAAGTGCACACCCCATTTATCCATCCCTCATAGGAAGTCCTCCAGGGCCTTCCTGGATCCCTCGGTGTAAAAGCCAAATACCCTACAGTGATGGTGTCCAAGTGCTGTGCCACCTGCCCAGTCCCGTCCATTCTCTCTAACCCGAATAGCCTGCTACTCTCATCCTTCACTCACTTTCACTCAGCCCCCATCAGCCTTTTCGGGTTCCTCAAGCATCCCAGACTCATTCCCATCTCAGAAGCCACAGGTTTTCCTCTTTTCTTTACCAGGGATTCTCTTCCTCTTGATCGCCTTTTTGCTCCCTCCTCATCATCACTGAGGTCCCTGCTCAAATGTTACCCCTGAGAGAGGCCTGACCTGACCACCCCACCACACTCACTCTCAGTCACATCACCCTGCTTCATTTTCATCACACTAACCACCACCTGAAATTATCTTATTTGTTTAGGCCTTGTTTTGGCCTTTCACCCACCTCCCTACCAAAAGCTCTGTGAGTCCAGGAAACTTTGAGTGTTAACTCACCACTGAGAACCCAATAGAGAACACAAGGCCTGACACACAATAGGCACTCAAGTGAACACTTGCTGAATGAATCAAGGGATGCGTTGATTGATCTTCCTATGTTGTTTCTCCTAAATAGAAAGTACCAATACCCTTCCACAAAATTTGCTCCGAGTTTGCTGAAACTAAGCCCCATACCAGGCCCTTCCGCCTCATCCCCCCCAAAAAGCAAGTCAAATTGAGTTACCAAGGATGACACCAACTTCACAGTGAGGATCATCATAGGCACACGTCATCATGGTCCCCACGGTGTCATTGACCAAGGCCAGGATGTCCACATCTATGTCCTGTTGGAACATAAGCCCAAGAGGGCATCGGTGGGTGGGAAGGTGTTATCCCTTTGTCTGTCCCCACATAGGAAGCAAAGGCAGTGAAGATGACTGGCTGAGACAATCACTAGATCCTGCCTGCTGGGCCTGCCTGGAAGATGCAAGGTTTAGGGGTCTAGGGGGAAGAGAGCAGGTGGGCGCTGAAGAGGGGAACTCGTGCTCCTGCTTAATGGTGAAGGAGTCTGTGTAATAGAAATATGGACAGCCCACCAGGACTCCAGCCCTTGTTTGAGGACCCTAGGAAAGTGTGTTTATCCTGGGAGCAATGGTGTTTTCAGGAAAAACACCAAGTCCTCATCTATTGGGACATCTTAGCCAGCCTCAGCCAATTCCTCTTTGTGGGCAGCACCAACGGTTTCCCGCCCGGGTTTCCCATTCTGCCAAGTCACCCTGGGTTACTGCACCACAGTTCCCCCAAGGTTTGGGGGAGTATTTTAAAGTAAAATGAAAACAATAAGAGAAAAACACAGACTACAAAGAATAAGATCACAGCTTTAAAGAGAAAAAAAAACTAGAAGGGTATACATCAAAATAATCTTCTTGCTGTCAGGGTAACAAATAATCTGGGTTTATTTGCATACTTTTCAGCAAGCACAGAGCATGTCTTGCTTTTGCAGTTATTTAGATTGTTGTAAAATATATTCAACAAATAGAGATATTGAATGGATAGAGAGTGGACAGTAGAATAAAGAGCCAGACTGGAAAGAAAGGGACCTTTTAAGCCTCAGAGTGGAGAGTTGGGGTTGGAGCATTACACACAGCCAGAGGGGTCTAACCAAGACAGCCTGAGGGGGCCCCCTGTGAAGTGTGCCCACCTGTCAATAGTAACTGGAGCAAGCTCCACATACCAAGGCCCACCAGTGGGTTTATGCAAATGGACCACATCTGTACTACAGTGAGACCTTCCCTGAGATGGATTCCTTCTCTGATTCTCCTTCCAGAGCAGGCCCAGTGTGAGAGGCCCCCTCAAGAGAAAGGGGCTAGGACTGGGAGAGCTCCCCATGCTGAGGTGAAATCCTCACCGTGTGTTTTTTTATGGCTTTGGTCAGACGACTCACAACGTCTGTGTCCTGAACTCCCCGAGCCTTAAACTTCTTCGTCCATGAAAGCAGGACACCCTGGGGGAAGAATTCAGATCCAGTCAAAACGAAGGAGGCACTCAGGTCTGCAAATGAGCTGCGGGAATTTTATGCCTAAAGTGCACTGCCCCCAACCCCACTCAGAGGCTTTCTCCTCTTTAAGCTGAATCACCCCAGTTCTTTCGGCATTTATTCACAGGCCTTTTCTAATAATTGAAACATCTTTACTTCTCCTACCTGAGCAGTCTGAACTATGACACATCACGGCAGAAAGAACAACTGCTGAAGAGTCAGAGCACTTGTATTCACAAGCCATTGGACAAGTCATTCCACCTTTCTGACCCTCCATTTACTCATCTGTAAAAGGAAGTGTCACTTCCCTGCCTCTGTCACAGGAATGCCCTGATGGCAATACCTGGTACGTGGTAGATACTTACTATGTGCACAAATGCACCGTTTGTCAGCTCCACAAAACAGAGCTAACATGGTGTTACCATGTGGAACTCCCTCAGGAACTTAATTTCAATTTAGAAAAATGGTTCTCAACTTGCATCAATTAGTTGCTTAAAATCAGTGTTTCCCAAGAGTTTCATGTCTAAAATAGCAAATAATCATAGAATTTTTCAGACTGGATGAGAACTTGGAGTTCAGACTCTACCAAGGCCACACAGTTAAGAGTGGCTAAGCCCAAACTCACGAACACCTCGACCACACTTCCCCAATCCCCTCAGTTTATGGGTAAAGAAGCTGAGATGTAGAGAGGAAGGAAATTGCTCTAGGTCTCAGAGG
This sequence comes from Aselliscus stoliczkanus, assembly GCA_033961575.1. Lineage (NCBI taxonomy): Eukaryota > Metazoa > Chordata > Mammalia > Chiroptera > Hipposideridae > Aselliscus > Aselliscus stoliczkanus. Next base: position 137,394,653 of record CM066729.1, read on the forward strand.
GAGTGAAGGACAAAACCAACCTGGAACACAGGTCTCTCACGCTCCCCTGAAGAGCAGGTTTTTCCCCTGTGCCACAGCACCACCTAGTGGTAGCTCTCCCCAACGTCGGCTTTCATAAGCCATGGTAACATCCCTTCTTCCTCTGAGAGATGGTGGGGTGGCATACCTCGCAAAAGGTGCTAAGGACAATGTGGGGGTATATGGGGGAGTGGGGAATAAATTCTTGTGATGTACTGTTAAGTGAAAGAAAAAGCAATGCATACATACAATTATATATTTTTTAAACTGTATGTACAGCATAACATCAGTATTTAATATAGATTTGACTGAAAGGAAAACCCAGTAATTCTAGTAGTGGATATCTTTGAAGATTGGGGTTAGAGGTGATTACTATTTTCCTCTTTAACTTTTCAGTTTCTACCCTCTTTTCTCTACCTATCTCTCTCTTTTTTGTTTTTTCCTATCTTGAAGAAGCATTACCATTTTATTAGGAACACACAAACGCACACAAATTTCTTTTCAGCAAGACTTTTCTGTTCCCTCATTAAAACAACAGCAGCAACAAAGTGACCTCCTCTTTTAATTCCCATGTCCTTATCTTTCATCATTTTTTAGCTCCACAAAGAAGCCCCCTTAGCCAGACCTCATGAAGGCTTCCCCCTCCCACTGCTCTCATATGGCTGATCACCATCTTTTCCAAGAGCCCTTATTTTTGTGTCACAAAATCTACACTTGTAGCAGAACCATGGTTAAATAGCTATGCCCACACTCAGTTTTTTGTTTTTGTTTTTTAATTAACTTCCATAGCTGAAAGTCTTTTTTTTTTTTTTAATTTTTTATTGGGGAACAGTATGTTTTTCCAAGTCAAGTAATTGTTTAAATCTAGTTGTGGAGGGCGCAATCTCAGTGGCCCATGTGGGGATCGAACCAGCAACCTTGGTGTTATGAACACTGCACTCTAACCAACTGAGCTAACCGGCTGCCCCACACCTCAGTTATTATTAAGGCATTTCCTTGTAGCTGAAGCTATTTTATTCAACTTTAGTCTTCACTGAAAGTCAGTTTTGGGGAATTTTATAAAATACAAATAATTCAATTAGACTTTGATGAGAAAAAGCATTTCTCCCTTCCTTGCTAAAATCAAGCACTGTTCCGTAGTCTAAATGCTACTGGAAAATCCTTATTGGAATATGATTTTTAAAAAATGGGTCAAAATGCTTTCAGGTACCTGCTGGCATTTTTAAAAACATTCTAGAGCTGTGTCTTCCCAGAAAGGCAGTCTGGTCCGGGAGTTTGTGAGCATGGGCTGAGCCACTGTTGGCCATGTGGACTTGGGCAAGGCTCTTAGCTCCTCTGAGCTGCAGTTTTTCTCAAATATAAAATAGAAATAATCGTATCTACCTCATATGATTGTTTGGGGGTTTTAAAGAGATAATACACATAAAGAGTTCAATGTAGTGCAAGATACAGTGTCAAAATCTGAGGTACAGTGTTTATTATTATTTTTATTACTATTATTAGTAGTAGTATTAGTATTATTATTGAAAGATGCTGGTGATACTTGACTTAGGTAAATGCCGAAATCCTGGATGGACAAACCATACATCCACTCCCCAGTTGACAAGAAAATATGCAAGTTTGATTCTCAAAGTCACATTAACTCCCACAGAGCTTGAGAATTTTCTCCCTTCTTCCTGGGGTCTCTGTTCCTGAGCTCCAGTAAGAAGTGTTTAACTATTTGGTGAACCTGATCTCCAGGCCTGATTTCTGACTCTCTTCCACTCCCTCTTCACTCCTGAGACCTCTGCTTTTCTAGCCAGCAAAGATGATGACACTCCAAAGCGAAGCCCTACCTGGCCTCTTCTAAACATTCCCTGAAACCTTCATTATCCTATTTTTTCCCAATCCTTTCTTTATAAACCACAGCCCATCCTCTATATAGACAGATGATGGCAAATTCCCATTCAATGGGGTCAGTAAATGATTGATTGAACTTTTTCATTGTCAGTTATCCCACACTTGGGAAATACAAAACATTGTGCTACAGCCCCTGGGAGTGGAGAGGAAGAACAATATAAAACAGTGCCTGTACTCCAGAAACACCTGTGGAATTGGGGACAAGGTACAAAAGCTGGAAGAGCCGAATCACATGGGGACAACCATCCTAACCCTGCAGCTACCACTAACCCACCAGGCACAGACAGTGCTGGGCACTTGCAGATGTTTTGTCTCAGCCTAACCAGTGGATGTTATTATCTCTGCTTCACAGCTGAGAAAGCCAGGGCTCAAGAAGTTAAGTAACTTGCCCAGGGAACACAACTTTTCTGAACCACAACTCACAACCAGGTGTGAGGGATGGGAAAACCCATTTCCTTTCCACCTATAAATGGCTCAAGCCAATAATATCAAACACATCCCAAGGTGGTCCATGATATCAAGGTCGTCTGTGCATTGGCTGTCAGCTGGGTGGCATGACCAGTATATGCAGGAGACCACAGGCCACTACCCCAGGCAGGAGTGGCCTGGGAAGACGTGACTCTTTCCATAAACCCCAGGACCCAAAAAGCTCACCATCCTTTTATATGGCCCCTTATTTATTTTCATAGATTTACAATAGAATCGGGTTTGACATCTATATTTACAAATTGAAAATCGGAGGCACACCCGAGATGGCTAGTGGCACAGCTGAGACTGTACACCCCAGGTGCAGTGTCTGCTCAACAGCATTGTCATTCCAATGACCCCACCTCAGACGTCCCTAAGGGCTCCTTGTAGAGGTGAGGTTCCCTGAGCCTTCCCACTCTTAACTCCAATCAGCCCTGCTCTATGGTGTGGTCCCCAGACCAGCAGCATCCGGATCACCAGGGAACCTGTTAGAAATGCAAATCTAAGGCCTCAGAGTAAGAAAACCCCAGGTGGGGCCCAGCAATCTGTGTTTATCAAGCCGCCCCCCCCCCCCCGCCCCAGATTCCAATGCAACTAAGATCTGAGAACCACTGAACTAGGGGCAAGAACCTCGCTGTTCCCTTGTGCTGTGCCCATGTGAAATGTAGAATCAAGGCCACCGTGAAAACGAGTTCTATGCCTCACATTTCTACCTCATTGGCTAAATAAAGAAAAAGAAAAAAACAAGCAAGAAAACCACCGCTGATCACCCCTGTTTCCAGCCCGCGCAGACCAGTCTTGCAGCTTCTTCCCTCCCCGCCACCAGCCTTACCTCTTCCAATTTAGACTGTGTGCAGGGAAAAGAAAAGGTTAGGCCAAGGGGCAGCTTCTTGTGCATCAACCCTTTGGTCTTCATGAAATCTGCCAGACAGTCAGCTACGTATTCAAACAGCTGCGAAGAAGAGAAAGCACAGGACACTGGGCTAAGGCATGGCTGCTCACAAGCTAGATGCCCAGGCCTTCTGACACCACCACCACCCCCAGCCCCGCTTTGTGGAGCGCCTGCCCCAGTACCTCAGAGCCGGGCCCTCGGATAATTTCATTGGGTGTCGGATAGAACTGACTCTCCATCTGGACGTTTTGTTTCTCCTCTTCAGAGACCTGTACCTTTGAGACTCGAAACTTGGATCCTCCTAGATCCAGGGAGAGAAACTGCCCATTTTCTATTAAAAAACAAACAAAAAAGTTATCATTTACTGAGGGTATGCCATACAGCAAGCTTGGCATTAGAAGCTGGACATGTAAGAAATGTCATTAAGTCTCACAACCACCTCAAAAGGTAGTATTACTATCACTTCATGTGGGGTGTAATCATTATGTTGTTTTGTATTCCTGAAAGTAAAAAGACAAACTCATTGATACAGAGAACAAACTGATGGTTGTCAGGTGGGAGGGGGTTGGGGAATTGGGTGAAAAACGGGAGGGGGATTAAATATAACTTTTCAGTTATAAAATAAGTCATGGGGGTGTATAGTACAGCATAGGGAATATATAGTCAATAATATTGGAATAGCTATGGACGGTGACAGAATGGGTGCTAGATTTATCGTGGTGATCACTTTATAAGGTATGTGTCTCATCACCTTGTTGTATACCTGAAACGAATATAATATTGTACATCAACTACAACTAAAAAATAAATTAAAAAAAATACATAAAAGAAAAAAGCTAGGTATTATTATGCACACACTTGTTGAGACTCCAGAAGAGCAGCCACTGCCCTGAGCCCTCCACAAACGGGGCGAGCTGGGGATGTGACCTAGTCTCTCTGACCCTGCAGCCTGAGCCCTGCCCATGGGGAGTAAATGTGTTCCTTTGGAGAAGACAAATGTAAATTCAAAGCAGGTAGTATTAGAGATGGGTATTGAGGGGGAGCCTATCCTAGTAGGCCACAACTGGGAAGAGAGAGCTGGTACCCCAAGCATGGGGCAGAATGGAGGGGGGAATGCTCAATATTGGGGGCCAGAGTCACTCCCAAATGAGAAAATGTAACATGACCCAGCCCAGCGCAAGACAGATGCTGTTAATAAAAAGGTGCAGGGCCGGCCGAGTGGCGCAGTGGTTAAGAGCTGGCTTGGGACGCCAGCGGCCCCGGTTCGAATCCCACATGAGGGCCAGTGACACTGCCCTCTAACAAAAAAAAAAAAAAAAAGGTGGAATGAGACACATGTTGCAGCAAGGCAGCCTGCCCTGAAGACTTCAACTCAGGATCCAGGCAGAATTCCTGCCCAGGAGCCCTGCCAGTGTCTGCAGTGTCAGTTATAAACATGGGATGGGAATTCAGGTGGGCAAACCCTTAAATCAACAAGCATTTGTATAGAATTATCTGTGCCTGAAAAGTGGCTACCTGTACCCAGGCATGCTTCATGATATACACCCAAGGCATGTGTAAGGGAAACTCTGTGCCCACAAACCTGGGAACCCAAGTGACCTTGTTTTATACCATGTGGCCCCCAGGTACAGCTAGCTGCGTGGATCTAAGGGGCCAGCTGGCCATTCAGATTCACTCCTTGTGAAATAAAACATAGAGGGAAATTGCTAGTAGGTGGTAAAAACAGAAATGGAAGCATCTTGCAAACTGGAGGTGGGCTGGGTAGCCAGGGTAGCCCCACGGATGTCGGCTGAATCCATGGAGGAGTCACAGTCCCCATGAGGCCTGAGTGGGCCCCAGTTGCTGCCCTGGGAATCCTGCGAGATTGGTGCATCTCCCTTCTTGGTTATGTGTCCTTGTGCAACAAACCCCCTTTTCTGACCGGGCTCAGCCAGGGTTCTCTGTTCCGGGCAGTCACAGAGCTAGAGGCAGGCTCTCCTGATGTTCTTCACGCTTTAACGTGCATGTGGATCTCCCAAGAATTTTGTTAACATGCAGATTGTGAATGAGTGCAGGTGGTGCTTGAGACTTTGCCTTTCTAAACCAGCTACCAGGTGCTGCTGCTGGCCTGTGGACCTGTTAGGGTAGCAAAGGTTTAGGATCCTCATCTACAGACCCTGCCAGCTGGATCTTTGTTTTTTGTGGAAACATCTGGAAAGTGAGATGCTTAGCTCCCTAGCGCAGCCCCAAAAGGAGCCATGTATTATTCCAACAGGGAATCCAAGGACCCACCTAATCCTGAGCAAATTTTGTTAGCACTCCTCAGGTACCAAGCAAGAGACACTTTTACAGATGTTATCTTGTTGGGTAAGAAGTAGGGTAGATCACACAATCCATGTGCAGATATTTAGTGAGCACAACTCTGTGCCAAGTAATGTACTAGGCGCTAGGGGTGCAAAGACAAAAGAGTTTAGGAGTTCATCAGAAATACAGGCAAGGGAGTAACTTCCATACAGTAAGGAAAGTGCTCTGATCGTGGGAAGCACATGGAGCAGATCTAAACTAGAGTCAACGACCCAGCGGGGCAATACACAGCTGAGTGCTGAATGAGACGGAGTCAGGCAGCTGGACAGGGAGGGGTCCCAGGGAGAGGGACCTGTGAGCAAAGGAATGAGCCCACACTGGGGAGTGGGGGTGGGGGTGGACCTGTACTTTTGAGGAAGGAGGGAGGTGTGACAGAAATGCGGCTGGCAGGAGGGGTGGGGTCTCAGGTTAAATTAGGAAGGATTTAGAAAAGTCGCCCCATTGGGCCGGCCTAGCGGCGCAGTGGTTAAGCGCTGGTTTGGGAAGCCAGAGGCCCGGTTCGGGTCCCACATGAGGGCCAGTGACACTGCCCTCAAAAAAGAAAAAAAAAGATGTAGAAAAGTCGCCCCACAGCCAAGGAGTTTGGGCTCTATCTGAAAGGTGACGGGGAGCCACAGAAAGATTTTAAGCAAAGTAGTGCCAATATCTAATTGAGATTTTGGGAAAACAATTCTGGCACCCACCAGGATAGACCAAAGGCTTTTAATAAAAGAGGGGTTTGCTGTGTGCTGATTCAGATAGCAGGCATACATGAGGGCTGATATGGTGTCAGCACGCACTCATTTGGTTCCTGTGGCACCAGCACCGTAACCACGAAGCCATCACCTTGCTCCACCAGCGATTCAAGACACTATTTTATGGAAGCCATGTGGTACGATCCCTTCTATGACTCTGACCCCAGAGAAAAGACTCATTGGACCCCAGGGGAGAGCCTGCCCTGAAGAGGACAACAGCAGCAGTGGGACCATCAGGATCCTCACAGGGATTAAGATTATTATGACCTCACACCATAGGGATGCAGTGTACAGCATGGCGACTACAATTATTAATACTGTATTGCATATTTGAAAGTTGCTAAGAGAGTAGATCTTAAGAGCTCTTAAGATCTTAAGATCTTGGGCCGGCTGAGTGACACATTGGTTAAGAGCTGGTTTGGGATGCCAGCAGCCCTGGTTCAGATCCCACATATTAGGGCCAGTGACACTGCCCTCCACAGCTAACAACAGCTCCACCTGGAGCTGGGCTGTGCGAGCCCCAGCCCCAGTGATGGAGTAGGCTGCAGCCCCTGCTGCAGTGGGCTGCCATAGGCTACAGTGAGTGTCCGGCAGCCAGCGTGAGCTGCCAATAGCCGCGGTGAGCGACCATCCAGAGGCCGGCGACCGATCTGCCTCATCCGGGAAGAGCTCAATGACGATACCAACATGGGCCAGTGAAGCAACGTCCTCTGCAACTAGACTGAAGAACAAGAAGACAACAACTTGTCTGTTCCCCTTCCCTGATTCCCCAACGCTGTTCCCCTCTCCCAATTCCCCAATAAAATCTTTAAAAAAAAAAAAAAAAGAGATCTTAAGATCTCAAGAAAAAAAATTTGTAACTGTGTATGGTGACAGATGTCAACTAGACTTACTGTGGTGATCATGTCACAATATATACAGATGTTGAATCATTGTATTGTACACCTGAAACTAATATATGGTATATGTCAATTATTTCTTCATAAAATATAAACAAGAAAGAATAATAATTAAAAAGAAGGAAATGACCTCCCAAGAGGATGATCTGCCTGCTGTGGAAGCTGCTCCCCTGACCTTCCAGTGGCTCCAGGCTGCCGGGACACTGGGGGCTTCCTTCTACTAAGCGACCCCCAAAGCTTGTGTCTCTGCCCCTTCCCCACTGCCTAGAGCAGCATCTCGCAAAGGCACACACGTTTGAATGTGTAGATCCCTTGGAGGTTCAGAATCTCCCGGGGAAGAAGCCTGAGAAACCATGTGTTTAGGAATGGTGCCAGGTGAGTCCTATGCTCAGGCAGGTATAGGACCGCTGGTCCTGTCAGCCAGCGACCTCAGGGCTCCCCGGGTTCGCCCTCAAGGCTCACCCTCCAGGAGGCCTGAGAGGCTGCCTGGAGGAAGAGGCCAAGAAAGGAGGCAGCGGGGATCAGGCCTATGGAGTCACAGTCAGCTGATGGGCACTTCCCTCATGACTGGCAAAGGAGGAGGCACAAATGATAACATTTTTAAGGTACTTCGTAAGAACAGTCACTTGCAGCTCCCTGATTGAAACACTGGGAGGCAACTAAGGCTCAAATAGCTTACCTCCTCTCAGGTCTGTTCGGGTGGCAGGAGGGGAAATTACAGAGAGTGGGTGGACTCAGAAGGGTTTCTTTGGAAACTGCATACATTTCTGAAGTGAGGAGAGTGCTATTTGTTTGGTTTTGTTGGCTAGTAATCATGAAATTACATCACCAGCTAGCTCACAGGAGCTAGACCAGACCTGGGACATTTTGCAGATTTTAAAATACTCTTTCCACTGACCTCATCTGATATTAATGACCCTGCAAATTGGTAGGACAAACTGGCCCCAACCTTTTTTTACCGATGAGGACAGGAGTTCAGTGGTCCTGGGACTTACCAAGGCCACCTGGCTCCATAGGGACTCTGGGCTCAAGGACCTCTGCAACAGGGTCACTGGTGAGATATGTGGAGTGATGAGAGGCTTTGAGGAGAGAGCGAAGAAAGGAGGTGGTGTCTCCTGGCCTAAGGAGGAAGGAGTTTCTAAAACTTGGTCAGGAAGGAGTTTCTGAACGCTCCTGAGGCAGCCAAGGCCAGGAAGGCACACCTGGCCTGGCATCTCCCCAACTATCAAAGGCCATTTCCCCTTGCTTCTGGGGACAATCTCTGCAGGAGGAGCCTCAGCACAGAAAGCCAGGAGGACTTTGCCCTGGTGCCTCTCTCACACCCTCCACACACCCCATGACTCAGGTGCTTCCTCCAAATGGCCCTGGATGACCAGTCAAGGACCACAGTCCCCTCAACACTCTCAGAGCAGTGTCAGGAACCAGGCAAGACTGCAAAGCAGGACTGTCTCTCTCCAAAGCTTATGTTCCTCTAGGGTGGTACCCTGCCTGCCCTATATACCCACCCATTAGCAAGGGAACTGGTCTCTCATCACAATTCCCTGGGGCCTCTCAAACAGCAGAACCAAACCATTTTGACCCAGGCATTGTCCCAAAGGGGCCCAGAACCTGGCTAATCTAATCAAAGGCCCCTAAGAGCCCCCCAAACTTCAATCCCTCCTCCTTCAAGAGTCCCAGAGCCCTTGGTAGAGCTTGGATGGAGCACTGGGACCCTGACATTGGGGTAGCCCCTTGGTCCTCAGTACTTTCATTTGACTTGGGGATAAGTTACACCATGGGGTTCTTATGGGGATTGTGTGAGACAGTGAGTCCCTAGCAATCCATGACCCCAGGAAGTGCCTGGTAGATACCAGTCCCTTTCCTTTCTATGACTTTTCCCAGAGACCAAAAATGGAGGAGTTGGATGAAATCTCATAGATTCCTTCTAGAGGTCTCTAGACTGTGTAAGCAAAATAATGGTCCCCCAGAGATGTCCACATCCTAATCCCCAGAGCCTGTGAATATGTTAGTTCATAAGGCAAGAGGGAATTAAGGTTGCAGATGGAATCACACTTGCTCATTAGTTGAACTTGAGGTTGGGAGATTATCACAGATTATCTGAGTGGGCCTAAGGTAGTCCCAGGGTTTTTAAATGTGGAAGATGCAGAAGGGACCGAGTCGGAGAGAGATTCGAAGATGCTACACTGCTGACTTGGAGATGGAAAGGGGCTTGAGCCAAGGAAGACAGGCAGCCCCTAGAAGCCAGAAAAGGCTAGGAAACAGACTTCCACCCAAGCCTCCAGAAGGAACCCAGCCCTGCCCACTCCTTGATTATAGCTCAGTGAGACCCGCTCAAACTTCTGACCTCCACAGCTATATGAGAATAAATGTGTGTTGTTTTAAGCTGCTATGTTTCTGGCAATTCATTATAGCAGCAATGGAAAACTAATATATAGGCCAATCCTCTCATTTTACAGATAGAGATACTAAAATTCAACATTATGCCAAAGGCCACCTAGGGATGACAGAGCTGGGCCGGCCTAGAACCTAGATGCCTTGAATTATCATATAATATTCCTTCTACTATATCATGCTGTCTTCCATTATTTACTATCAATAGCCTAGAATATAGATACCTAGGCATGAAATGCCATTTATGCTCCACCCAACAAATATTTCAGGCTCTATGCCAGGGGCTCAGAACACTGTGGTGAAGAAGCCACAGACCCCACCCTAATGGAGTACTGGTCCAGCGGGACTGTCACACACAGCAGGGTGATAGGGGCACTGACAAGCACCTAACCCAGCATGGGAATGCTTCTCAGATGGGGCAGTGGTCTCTGCACTGAGACGAAAAGTTAAACTGGCATTCACCAGGGAAGAATGTTGGGATGTTTCGGCAGGAGAGGGAACAGGATGTGGTGTGGGGCCAAGGCAGGTGGAGAAAAGGCAAGATACATTTGAGCTTTGGTTCAAAACTTTTGGTATTGAGTATGACTGAAGCATAGAGAGATGGAGGAGGGGTGGGAGGGTGTGGAGAAAAGGCTGGAGCGATAAGCTAAGGTATAGAAGCAAACTTCAGGTACCCATCAGCTAAGAAGGAAATTGGGGACATCGGTCCCTGGCAGCCCCCAGCCCCGCTCACCTGAGCCATCTGGAATGGCCCTGACAAAGGTGGGCAGCATCTTCACTGAGGCTGTGGGGTTGGTGTCCTTCCCCAGGCCCTTCTGCATTTCAGCCTGGAAGCGAGCCATAATGTCCAATAGGGTCTCATCGGAGAGTCGCATGTGATACAGAAACCTGTCCACCTGGAACAGACACCGGGGTGACCAGGGTTAGCTGCTGGGGCCCTTGCACTCCAGTTGAGGCTGTAAATTTCCACTGCATGGGGACAGCTTCATGATGTGGGTCCCCAAAGGTTCCTTGCCTGACCCCTTATCAAGCTGGGGACAAGGTGGGGAGTTGGAAGAACAGGATGGAAGCCTGGAGAAGATGAGAATTTATTCCTCCAAAGAGTAAGCTCTGAGGAAAAAATGATTCCCCCATTTTTATGATGGGTCAATGGAGGGGCAAAAACTAAGAAAGTTTCAGGTTTTCTAACTCCCAGTTCAGAGACCTCAGCCTTGACCCACTACTTGTCTACTGGAAAAGACTAGCTATAGCTTGAACCTTGAATTCCTAAACATGGAAACTCTTTTATCTAATGACAATATAGATCCAAACATGTTTCCCTTTGTTTATGAGCAGCGCTAAATTCATTTTCCAACTGCAATCTCTAAAATCTAGTGCTTTAAATTTTCATTCTGTTTTTATCTGAGGCTGTTCTAATTAAGATGAAGTTTAATTTTTAAAGCCAGATAAAATTGCTATTGGAAATCAGTGGATATCATTCAAGTAACCAGGAAATTGGGGTACAGGATCCCCAAAGGAGGTAAGTTATAAAAATCCCTATGAGGGCCGGCCGAGTGGCACGGTGGTTAAGCGCTGGCCTGGGAAGCCCCGGTTCGGGTCCCACATATGAGGGCCAATGACACTGTCCTCAAAAAAAAAAAAAAATCACTATGATTGTGATCCATCCACTTGAAGGTGATATGTCACATCAGGAGTAGCACAGCAGCTTCCTCCCCCATGCAAATCATTTATTTGGTGGGGCTCACTGGGGTAGATTATTGACAAGGGCAGGAGGAGGGACAGTGGCATAAGTGCCCTATATTTGCCACCTGTGCTTTGTATACTGAGGGGCCTCTCTACCCACCCAGGTCACAAGAAGAATCAATCCTAGCATGTCTCTGGAGGAACTGAACTGCTTTCCCACGCTTTTATCTAAGGCTAAGAACATACACTACAGACTACAAAGTGCTTTCGTGCCTGTCACCTCTTTTAATCTCCATGACATCCCTTTGAGGCAGCCAGGTAAGGCTGAAATTACTGTCCCTGATTGAGAGATGAGAACTCTGAGGCTCAGAGTCATTAAGCGGCATTAGGAGAGCTGAAGGGAAGTGGCAGTCCTGAGACTACAATACTGTTCAGAGTCCTCGCCCCACACCCTCATTTTGCTTCACAGTTTTATGCAGGGCCCACAAGCCCAACAGACAAACTACACCAAAAGTGCAGGGGCCACATGACCTTTATCATAGGACAGGTGTCCAGCCATCAGCTAGGCCTAGAGGACAGACATCCCAACACAGTTGGGGCCAATACGGAGACCCAAGCTATTGAAATGGCCATGGCTCCAGGGACTTGGGGGCCAGAGAGAGGCCAGAAAACCATCAGAGCCATCAATGCAAGGACAATTGGGCTTTCAGCATATTTGAGAAGATAGTACGGAACCAGGTCAGGCTTCATTAAGGGCTTCCTGTTCACCCTGCGTTTCTTTATGACTAATTGGTTGGCACTGCCACACACAGAGAAAACCGATGACAGGGACGTGACCGAAGTAATTGGGGCTTGGGAAAGGTGAGATGTGCTACATGGGAACAAAACTTCCTCCTTTATTCCCCCAGTGCCCTCAGACAGTGCCCCTGAACCTATTGCTCATTTTCGGGCAGCCCCAAAGTACGAAGAGCTTCTCTGGGCATCCCCGTAGTGTCATCCCGTCTGGTGAGTAATGGCTTTGAGGCTGTTCGGGTCATTTGGGAGCTGCAGGTTAACCAAGCCATCTAGGACTTTGGGTTACTGCTCCCACTGCTTCAATAAGTTGAAGTTAGGACAGAAAGAATGTCAATTTAGCAGCAGTTTCTTGTTTATTCTTTGTACCTTGCAGTTCCTGGTACAATAGCTAGAAGGGAAGAATGAAACATATGTGGTCACAAAGAAATAAAAACTCTCTATTTTTCAATTCACATAGGTGATTTGGGGCTTGTGTAACCAGGCACACACGTTGCAGGCCCTGAGGGAGGGTGGGTGAGCTACAGCCGCCAACCCAGCCCATTTCTGGAGGGGCTCCCAAAGCAGGCATGGGAGAGCTTGTGAACAAAAGAGCCAGAGGCAGCATATTTAACACAGTTAGGGCAAATTCTAAATAGTAAGCTCAGAGCTTACAGAATTGTGGGATCTGGAAGCTGCAAGGGACCTCAGAGATGACCTAGTTCAAAGGTCCCATTTTATGAATCAAGAGTCATAAAAAGGTTTGACTCTTGGACCCAGTGATTTCACTTCTGGGAATCCATCTTTAGGAAAGAATCCCAGAGATGGGAAACATTAAATACATACCAATGTTTATCAAAGCAAATTTTAGCTGCTAAAAAAAAAAAGCGTTTTTGAAAGTAGCCGAATGTCCAACAAGAGGGAAAAGTTAAATTATGGCATATCCAAATTGATTATTAGGAAGATATTCATCAATTGTAAAGAAATGGAGAAATGTACATAAGTGGTTACAATGTAACGATAAGTGAAGGACACACGTTCAGAATTGTATGTGTGATATAAATATAAATGTAGAAACATACACTCTCAGAAAAGACTACAAGGGCTTCCAACAGCAAATATAACAGTGTTTGTGAGAGGGGTGGGATTAAAGCTAACATTTCCACTTTTCGTAATGTTGACTTACTAGACTGTAAAAAAGACACTTTGAAAATCTAACCAGACCTTCTCTTATGAGTGAACAATCTACAGGTCAGTGACCAGGCCCAGCCCAATGTTATCGATAGGTCAAATAAGCTGTCAGAGTAGTTTCTCCTACCCTTTCTTTCTTTCCTTCCTTTCTGTTTTATTTTGTATTGTTTTTGTTTTAATGTCAGTATAGGGAGATTTTAAAAAATTGTTCCAGGATCTGATAGCAACTCTAGCAGGCTAGTGAGCCCAGGATCTTGATAAGTCTCCAGTCAGGAAGCACAGAACTAAGGAGGGGACTGGCTACCTGACCCCAGAGAGAGCCTGTGCCTTTTGACCAGGTGTGTTTCCACCACTTGGGGAAGTGAAGGAGCCAGTGTTCTCTGAACCTGTGACTCACCCCAGCAAGCAACCCATAAATCAGCTTCCCATACTACCCCAGATACCTGCTGGGTCACTTGCTTAAGGTGGCTACAAAGTGTTCCTGGCTGTCCCAACTCAGCTCACTCTCACAGGCTTTCCTGCCCCCCAGAGGGAGAGGGAAGGCTCAACTCTGGGCCTTGACAAAGGCTGACCATCCAACCAGAAGAACCTGGAACAGATCAGTGGAGGCTGCGTTTCCAGCCCAAAGGGCCTCATGAGGCTACACCTGGGCTGGTGGACAAACACGTCTGCCTGATTCTAGGATGTAATAAAAATTAACCGCCACAAAGAGGCCTAAGGAAAGGAATCTAATTTTTAGAACCTTGGGTATCAAGGTTCCAAAGACTCCCCCGTTGGGGGTTGGAGAGATACCATCCAGGCTGCATCTTTACTCAGCAAGGAATAACAGAAAGTGAATTCTTAAGCAGGGCTGCAGAGTGTGTTTCTACCACCTTAAGAAGCCAGTAAAGGGCTCTGTGAATCTAATCAACAAACGTGAATGCGGGTTAAATCTGATTGATTTATGATATTTTAAGATTTGCTATCACCTCTAACCCTACTCTCTGATGAACAGGGTTTCGTGGGAGTTTACCCCACCAAGCACATGAGGGCTGTAAGGGACCCTCTCCCTTTCTCTCAGTTTAAACACCAGGAAGCATCACGGCATAATGGAAAGAACACAGGAGGAGGATTCAGTGGCTGTGATTTCATCTCCCCAGCGCCACTTTAAATACTGGGTTACCTTGGCTAAGTTCACCTGCTGGGAGGGGGACTACCATGAACTGTAAATTGACAGGCTGGTGTGGCTGGAGTAGCAGGATGGGTTTCTTCCAAGAGGCCAGGAGGAAATGCTGATGGCCCCCAGTTGAGCCTCGGCCAATTTTCACCAGCCCACCTTGGAATGAATTTTGTTGGCAAGCTTCTTGGGCAACATGGCAAAATAATGCACACCATTGCTAGCTTACCCTTGGCAAACAGCACAAGCCAATAACAAGTATTTCGATTATTGTACATAAAAGCTCACCTCCCTCTTGGTGCCTTATGTATATTCTTTCAAGTACATGAAAACTCACATGCATGACTTTAAAAGAGCTCAAATTTTCTTTTAAAATGACTCCCCTCTCCTCTGTAGCATTCCCCCCAAACATCCCTTACATAAAATAATACAGATGGTTTCTAAAGACTTTCTTCTCATCTCCTTGCCATCCGGTATCTGTCAGTAAGTTCCGAGTGAAATTCAAGGCTCAGGACAATATGCAATGTCCAGCCTGCGGGAGACTTACTTCTTCCCCCTCTGGGACTTTTTTCAGTTTAACTAGTCCTGTGCTCCCTCATTTTAAAATAAGCTCTGTTAAATCCTTGAGGATGAACTCAAGGTCTCAGTCTGCCAGTGAAGAGCGAAGCAGGCATCTCTCAGCTTTCGGAGCCCTTACCTTCTTGATCTGATCCTCCTTCAGCTTGGTGAAGTAAAATGCCATCAAGTGTACTGCGAACATTTTTCCCAAGTTTGATTGCTTCTGAGATGGACAGAGGTTTCTGGGAAGTCTCCAGAGTACTGCCCACTTCCAGTTCAGGCTGGAGTCCTGTGGGGAACTGGTGCTACAGATGAAATACTTCCAGGCTGCTTCGTGCAATGATTAAACTTCGCCCCCTCTCTCTGGTCCCTCCCTTCAGCACACTTGATTGTCTAATCGGAGGCTCAGGATGGTAGAGAGGGTTGGTGGAGAGGAGGCAGTGATACAAAAGTCAGACTCCAGTGATAGAAAATCTTGTTGCTAAGCAACACTCTCAAGCCAGTGCTCCGCCAAGCCCACTCAGCCGAGGAAAATCTTCTGAGAAGTTGGGTGTTAAACAATACAACTTTCAGCCAGCCGAGCCTCTCTGCAAACGTCCAGGCTTTTTTTTCTTTAGCCCTTCTCTTCTCGACCCGGCTGTGTAACTAACTCCATGACTCTCTGCTCCTCTGTAGCACCATCTTAGTTAAGGCCAAACATTGCACTGGTCAGGGAGGTTTCAAGAATGTCGGGACAAATTCCTCCATTTGTGACAGATTAGACGTCTTAGGTAACAGTCCACGGTAATGGAAAATAATCGATGAAGGTTTATTTGTTCACAATGTTAAACCAGAAAACCTTGATTTCACAGGTAGTGAACCAGGAAAATATATGCAAGAGAAAGAATGAACTGATAGAGCAGGGTTCACTGAGCCACTCGGCCGGCCCTTGTAGTTGGAATTCTTGATAATAACCTAACAGAATGCTGCAGGTACTAATAGTTATCAATTGAGCATTTATTGCGAGGAGAAAGAAGAGAGGCCACATTATGTATTCTGCTGCTGCTGGAGGGAAAAACTGGTTACAGATAGGAAACGCCTCATGCGGCAAAGGGATTTGGTTTACTCACTTGATTATCTCCCTCATCATACTTGATGTGAGAAGGACCCAGAAAGGGGCCAATGTGTGAGCACAATAGACCTTGCATTCTTTCCACAGTCACTGGTCAATAACAATGGCGTTAACAACAGCAGCTAACACGGATGGAGCACTTACTATTCCCATTTTTTAGATGAGAAAACTGAAGCCCAGAAAGGTTAAATGACTTACACAAAATCACAAAGCTTGTAAATGGGACAGTGAGGACTCAAACCCAAGAGAGTTCAATTCCAGGGTCCACCTCTTAACGAATACATAATGTTGCCTCTCTTCTTTCTCCTCGCAATAAATGCTAAATTGATAACTATTAATAGCAGCAGCATTCTGCTGAGTTATTATCAAGAATTCCAACTACAAGAGCCAGTTGGTGGCTCAGTTGGTTAAGAGCTCCCTCAAGAGTACGAGCTCTGAGCAAGAGGGTAAACAGACCGAAAAGGCTGGTTCGATGCCAGGCCCAAGCTGAGCTGCAAATAGGTGGCAGGATGGCTCAGCTAAAAAAATTAAATAAAAAATAAGAATTCCAACTACAGTAATACCTTGGTTTGCGAGTATAATTCGTTTCTGAAACAAACTGCTCGTATTGCAAGACATCGCTCCTTTACCAAGTTAAAATGTATTAGAAATGTTTGCTCGTCTTGCACAACACTTGCAAACCATGTTACTTGCAATTCAAGGTTTTACTGTACTTGGAAAACTATGTACAGATTAAGGGATTCTTGGCCATAACTTCCCAAATACTAATGAAATGCTTCCTAAAATAAGATGTTAATGAAGGTCAGCAGGGAGGGCACCCCAATATTTCTCACTCCTATACCATACCTCTTCTTCAATGGGAGGAGGAAACATGTTTTCCTGCCAGCTTAGCAGCCTCAGCTTTGTTTATTTTTCTACTGCACGATCTCATTAATCAAAACAATTACCAAAAAAAAGTGCCTGGTCAGAGAACCTTGAACAGCTGTCTCTCCAAAAGTCTGATTCTCCAATCAATGCTCTTTTTAGCCCATCCATCATGTGGCTCAGCCATCGGAAGTCTAGCTTAAGCCCATGGTGTTTGATCAGAATTACTCCAGGTACTTCTCTAGATTGTTATCTGAGAAATAAATATCAGATACTGTCTCCCAGATTGAGAAACCCAATCCTTTTCAGTCTGTTTACCCCTTAGACTATGAACTCTCTTTTAGCTCCTTTGTCTATTAGACAAGCAAACAAAGATTAACCTTCAGTTGTTGAAACTATTCAGTTCCCTAAAACATGTGGAATTGCTGGTTTTCTGAGACAGGCATGCTAGGCTTGAGTCTGTACAGGCTTAGGAAAACGTCCTGGGGCAGATTGCCTGCCCACAAGCGATAATGGTACTTGTCTTAATTCCTCCATTTAAAAAGTAACTTCTGTGGTGAGGTTTGGCTTCAACTATTGTTGATTTATTAAACATAGAGATAAGAGGTGACAATGGCCAGTGGATGGAAGGACACAAAGTCATATCCAAAGGTCTCTGCAATCTCATGGTTGCTTGAATGTACCAGATAGGCAGACTTTGGAAATTTTTTTTTTTTTTTTTTTTTTAAGATTTTATTGGGGAATTGGGGAAGGGACCAGCCAAGTTGTTCTTCAGTCTTCGTTGTGGAGGGTGCAAGTCGCCATCTGGCTGCCAGGAAGCAGCTTATGGCCTCTAAGCTCAAGGTGCTGTGTTCATTCTTAGTTGCGGGTGGGTGTAGCCACCATCCCATGTGGGAGTCAAACCAGCAGCCTTGTTGTTAAGAGCGCATGCTCTATCCACTGAGCCATCTGGGCGGCAGCTCAGCTCAAGGTGCCGAGTTCAGTCTTAGTTGCTGGTGGGCATAGTCCACCATCAAATAGGCAATTTTGTTGTTACACCAGCTGAGCCATCCTGCCACCTGTTGGCAGCTCAGCGACAGCTCAGCTCAGGCGCAGCATCACTGGCCCATGTGGGAATCAAACTGGCGGTCCTGTTGCTCAGAGCTCGTGCTCTTAAGCCAACTCTTTTTTTTTTTTTTGAGGACAGTGTCACTGGCCCTTATATGTGGGACCTGAACTGGGGCCACTGGCTTCCCAAGCCAGCGCCCAACCACAGAGACACTCGGCCAGCCCACTTAAGCCAACTCTTAACCAACTGGGCCACTCAGCCAGCCCCAGCCTTTGGAATTTTTTTTTTCATATGCAATTCGATTTATTTAGTGCTTTACAACTTATTAATTCCAAAGGCTTTACAATGTCACATTTTCTTAACTTGGTTGTTGTATAATAGCTTTATTAGTTCAAATCAAGAGAGAAGTCAGTGCTCTCCACCAAACATGGCATTGCAATATTTAGCTATTCTTCATAGCTGGAACTCAGAAAATAGTTCTCTATGAAATAGCAACGAATAATACATTTCCTTAAACTGGTTGTATATGAGACTCAGGATACCTTACACACAGAATTATTACCAATATCTTTAAGTGTTCATCTTTAGGATAAAGCTAAAGGTCTTGACTCTCTCCCTGTTCCCTTTCTACCACCTTCTGATAATGACTCAGGGCTCCTCTCCAACTCTGCATCCTGCCACCATCTCATATCACACTGGATGGCTTTATCAACTTTCTCAAACTGGGCCAACCAGGCAGCTGAGGGAACGGCCCCCTGGGGGTAGCTGTTCTGCTCTCCCTTTTCCTCTTCATCTACTTTCTCAGGGAAGCCATGGCTCCCCCTACTGTTGTCTGGCTTTACTTCTCCAACGCCAAGGGGCCTCTGGGATCTGGGTTGTAGGCTTAGGTCCTTGACTGCTTCCATGCTGGTGCACAGTGGCCCTTCGTGAAGCGTGTTGATATCTCCAGTAGATGGGTACAAGTCTGAGTTCAGAGTATTATAGATCTCAACTCTGTCTTTTACTTCATCTGGAGGTGGTAGGATTTGGGGAACAGCTACATATCCCGTCTTTTCTTTATCCATCTCCATAGTTAATCCTGGCTTTAACAACTCATCAAGCCTTACATCATAATACTGCTCTGACAGGACAGCTCTTTGATCACCTTCATACATATTGGGGTCTTCACCCTCCTGAGGGTTATTGGGCACGCCTTGACTTTCACATGAACTCTGTGAAATCCCACTGTGCTGCACATTCTCTGGCATGGCTCTACCATAAGCCAGGTCATACGAATGCACAGTTCCTTGGAAAGTCTTCCAGAACTGTACTACAAGGGGTCCTTTGTCCTCTTCCATCACTGTCTTGTTCTCAAACGCATAGCTTCCTTGAGGTGTGTTACCATCCAGAGTGTCATTACAAGAGCTCTGACCATGTAGCTCCTTCTTCTGGGCAACTGAAGACCGAATCCCATCTGTTTCTTTGGGAATGTTGTCAGTTTCAATGTCACTGTTAGTAGAGAAACCGGTCACCCTGCCTATGTCATGGCTGCTGCCTTTTGAGTGTAAATCTTGTTTCTTGCTCATGTTGTCAGCCTGCTGAAGTTCAGTTTGAGTCTCTCTTGTTTTCATTTTTTTTTTGCATAGCCACTGCACTGCCGAACTGTGCTGGATTATAACACATCGGGAATACCGGTCTACAGTTCCGTGTAGCGGGCAACGGGGATTGAGGTACAAGGAAGCCAGGATACTCACTGGGCACCACTGAATATGGGAAATACAGATTTCTATTTCTGGGTCCTGCCATAGGAAGGAAGAATGGATTATAGGCAGGATTCTGGTACCAGAAACTTGGGTAACAGCCTTTGAAATTTTAATCAGACAACTTGGCAATTCCCCTCAGTTACACCATTCCATTTTTTTTCTAAGCAGATTAGCACTGACATTATAGATGTGAGCTAGCCTACTAACCCAGGAAACTTCATGACTATAAAGATCACATGCATTTGGAGTCACCTAGCTCTGCCCCCTCACTTTATTGAATAAAGACAAAGGTAACTCAATTATTTGATCACTCCTCATCTGACTAGTCCAGTCCAAACCTTGGAATTTTCACCCTTATCAAAGCTCTATGTAACTATTCAAGGATATCTTAGTGTAAGTCTTATAAACACTTAGATTTTCCTTAAGAATATCCATTTGAGGGTTGACACTGCCAGGTGACATTTTAGTTAAAGTGTGTCACCCATCTGGCTCAAATCTTCTATGTAAGAAGGGAAATGCTCTCACCTCTATCCATAAAGTGCACCCTTTAAAGGAAGTATCTGCTTTCTTTCAATACTGAGCATGGTAAGAGGACTAGAAGTCCAATAGGATTTACCTATTTATTTAGTAAACACTTGGATAGTGTTTACTAGGTGATTTACAATATGAATTCCCATAGCAACTATCATTCTCTCTGTTTTACCAATGGAGAGGCTAAGGCACAAAGCCAACCTGGTACCTGGTGGAATAGATATTGAAATGTGGGTAGTATAGCTGCAGAGTCCATGCTTAGCCACTGTACCACACTGGCTCTCAGGAGTCTGGAAGCATGTTTTCCCCATTTAAGGCAAACATGGGACGTAAGCTGGGACAGCCTGCCCAAAGCTGGTAGCACAGTGGCAAGTGCACAGGCCCTGGGTTCCCCTCTACCCTCACTGAAGAAGGCTCCAAGTTACTATCTGTAAAGGGTTCGTAACTACCTCAGTAGTCATTATGAGGATGAAAGTAACAGATCACATAAGGGAAAGCATGTGGCTCAGAGTGGGCACGCTCAAAGCATCCCTTTAATCCAAGCCTCCACCTGGCTAGGGACCCCTTCTTAAAACTCCTATTTCATCTTATGCCATTTGGTCCCTTAGGGTAAGAAAACGCATGCAGCCCTTTCTTTCAGTATATTCAATAAAATGTAACCATAAACCATTAGAAGGTACCAGTTTCATTTACTGGAATTATAGGAACAGTTGGAAATTTTATGAATATTCTATTCCTGTTACTAAAGAAAATAGAACTGAATTCTGTCCCATATTCTTTTTAATGATAAGTCCAAAGTTAAGTTATCCGTAATATAAATCAGTCTGACCTGTTGGTATTCCACTTGCTGCAAAAGAATAAGACAGTGTTAGAGAGCAAACTTCCATAAAAGAGTCAATGTCGAAACTTCCAAATCCTGCCAGTAGTTACAGTTCCTATGGTGTCTCCAGGGGAGCAACCACAAATAAGGCAGAAATGTTAACCTCAGCAAGTTTCAAAAGAATGCTACTGATCCTCTTATATAGGTTTAGTCCCAACCCAAGAGAAGACAGGGAATGTTCCTGAGGAAATCAACTGTATACAATTATTTTTTATCCCAACTGTACATGAAGAGCTCTGTTTGTAAAATACATATCAAGGAAAGATAAGTCATATAAGGAAATGCGGCTTTTAACATTTTTCAGAGTAATTACAATCACAATTGCACAAAATAACGAACTTCTGAAAGCAAATGAAACTTCTGGTTGACTATAGCATAAACACAGTAGGATAACGAGGAGTGAAATAGTGACTGATAAGGGATTTTTCACACAATTTTAGAAGACAGAAAGCTAACAGAAAAGTAATGGCTTAGCAGAGGAAACACTGAAACCTAAGCACCTGCAATGATTCAGTTGAGAAATGAGTGATGATATTTGTAACTCTAGAAATGTTCAGGAATTGGAAGAAACACATAGAGCCAAAAACAGGAGATTGGCTACAAGTCTCTATAAAAAGGCAGTTAGGCCCCAGAGGTTCCCCTCCACCTAGAGCAATGAGTGACCACCAACCCCTGCCCCTACAGGACACTGGGCATTTATTCTCTGGCGAGATTGAACCCAAAAGCCTCTGGACTTGGGACCATCAGGCATCATGTAGAACGAGAGTGAAAGGCACAAGACTGAAAATAGGGCCACAAAGTGAAACCTTCAAGCTGAACAACGGGACCCAAATCATTTTTTTCTGTTGGTTTCTGCCAGCAGACATCTATCTATATACATCCTTTCCCTCCCTCGCTGGGAGGAGTTGGGGACCTGTTTTTCCTCTGGTAAAACTAAATGGCCTCAGAGAAAAACTGTAAAAACCATGGATATGGAAAAGGCAAAATGATAGAGATGGTAAGCAGATCGGTGGTTGCCAGGTGTTTGGAGACGCGGAGGGTTGAGTAAGTCAAGCACAGCGGAGTTTTTGCATGAAACTCGTCTGCACAATGCTGTATCAGTGAATACATGACACAATACATTTGTCAAAACCCACAGAACTTTACAGCACAATGAACTTTAATGTATGTGAATTAAAAATATATATTTAGGAGACCTGGGAAATAACACAAAAGAACCAAACTGTATTATAAATGTATGAAACAGCCCCCCTGAAGAGGATGGGAAGATGCTGACTTAATATCTTGGAAATGGATGGAGTCAGCAGGACTAGAGGCAAAAGGAACTGTATGTGGCACTGTGGCCTGGTTAATAAAGCTGTTTCCCCAGAAGCAGGGCTGAACAAATCTGCAGCCACTATACATGTACACTGGAACTGAACGGTGAGGTGAGGGTGGGTGGTGGGAGGTAGGTTTCTCACTGTAGGAGTGGAGGGTTACATACAAGCTAGGGTAGGCTAGGATGATTTGTGGTACTGGATTGAGTTGAGAACATCAGTATAAACTCAAGTTTAGCTCAACATAGAGATATATATATGATATACATATATATTATGTAAATATTTGTAGATATGTGTATATACATAGGTTAACATACTCACATGTATTTCCTTGCTCTGTCAGCTAAGAAACCCTAGAGGAAATGACACCCAGTGGCAATAAGCATACATAGTGCCCGATTTGGGTTTCTAAAATCACTCTAAAAAAAAAAGAAAGAAACCAGGGCCCCTTGGAGAAATAGTTGATTCTAGACTGGGGCAGGATATATATACAAGATGGACTTGAAGAATCTTGTAGTACCAGAAAGCAAATGCTAAAACAAACAACCCCAAACAAACGCATTTTATGGAGTTCTTAATTACTTTTGAGCATTTTAAATTCAGCTAATAAGATAATGGCCTCTAAGAAATACTATACTAAGGTTGTCTGTAATAGAAATAAGGATAACACACACACACACATTAGCTTTGCTATAACAATACAAGATATGATGTATTATGTTGGTAAGGGAAAAAGAGTATTAGCCTAGGAAAACACGGAAGATAAACTCAAAAGTTTTAAGATCAAGGCAACATTTAGAGTTAAAGGAATATGTGAAAATGCACAAGTTCTAATATTACTAAAAATTAAGTAACAGGAGGCAGAATTGATAATTCAGCTGGAAATCATTTATATGAATTTGTACTGTAAGTAAAAAGTCATGGTATATGAGCCAGATCGTAATGAAATTGAAATTAAATTACTGTGCAGAATTTCAGAGAATAAGTCATAGGTGGTTTTTGCCCCATTATCTCAAGGTAGAGATTCTTCTCTCCTAATGGCTGAAAGCCTCCAAGAAAAGCCCAGTGCTGAAAGCATCTACTCTTCCAAGAACTCACACTGTCAGCTGTTAGAACGCCAACATTCTCACAAGCAACAAAATTCTTACCTTTTCTCTCTCAGTGCCATACTCTTTTCTTCTGACTTCTGTGACTCCCTTTCTTTACAACTGTTTCTGAATCTCTTCTCAGATGTAGACATTGCATTGTTTGTTGGTCCTCTTATTTTCAAAATGAAAAAAAGAAAATATCAAATAATAATAAAGAGGTCTAAGAAACTAAAACGGTGGTAGAGAAAACAAAAATTTCAATAGATTGGACGACAAAGTTAAGAAAAATTGCCTAGAAAGTAATACAAAAGTCATGAATATAATTTCTAAATAACAGTTTAACAACAAAAAGGAGGAATAGTTTATATGAAAAGGTAAGTGAGAAAAGGAGTGATTTAGAAAGCTAAATCCTCACCTGAT
Source organism: Aselliscus stoliczkanus (assembly GCA_033961575.1). Lineage (NCBI taxonomy): Eukaryota > Metazoa > Chordata > Mammalia > Chiroptera > Hipposideridae > Aselliscus > Aselliscus stoliczkanus. The sequence goes on from CM066729.1 coordinate 137,418,659, forward strand.
ATAACAGGAAATCAGTAGCTAATGTCTTGAAATGATGACTCAGAACACAATAGGAGAAACATATTATGTAGTCAAAGAGGTACATACTAGAAAAACACTTGAAAGTGTTTGTCTCTGGTTTTTAAAGAGGTACATATATTCCTTTTACAAAAAAATAAACTTTATAAAATGGCTTAAGCTTATTTGGCTTATGTATATAGAGAAATTAATGTGCATAAGTGTGGGTCAGGGGAGAGGCCTTACTTCCAAGTGAGCTTTGTTTTGAATTTATATTATGATTTACTTTAAATATTTATACACACAGGGAATTTTATGGATAGAATGTGATCAACATCCATTCATCAATTTTAAAGGAATCACAATGAGTGATAAACATGTTTTAAAAAAAGGAAAACATAGCTGTTAAAAAAATAAGGCAATTTTTGAACATTAGATATGACTGAAGGAATTTTTAAAAAAATGATCTTGACCTGATTACACTTGAGAAAAAACAGGGGATTATCAATTTCACAATTTACAGGTGTGTCAAATGGTGATTCAGAGAAATCACTGGGTTACAGGAGTTTGCCAAGGCTCTGTGAGCATCAGGGGCTTTTCAAGGGCATGGAGGGAATAGGAAGCACGTGTAGATTCTCCCGGTAGATTCTAAGAGTGCACCTTGGGCCGGCCGAGTGGTGCATCGGTTAAGCGCTGGTTTTGGGATGCCAGCGGCCCCGGTTCGGATCCCACATGGGGGCCAGTGACACTGCCCTCTACAGCTAACAACAGCTCCACCTGGAGCTGGGCTGTGCAAGCCCCGGTGATGGTGGAGGCTGCAGCCCCTGCTGCAGTGGGCTGCCATAGGCAACAGTGAGTGGCTGGCAGCCAGCATGAGTGGCCGGCAGCCAGCGTGAGCTGCCAATAGCCGCGGCGAGCGACATCCAGAGGCCAGCAACCGATCTGCCTCATCCGGGAAGAACGCAATGACGATACCAACAGTGAAGCAACATCCTCCACAACTAAACTGAAGAACAAAAAGACAGCAACTTGTCTGTTCCCCTTCCCCGATTCCCCAAAGCTGTTCCCCTCCGCCAATTCCCCAATAAAATCTTAAAAAAAAAAAAAAAATAAGAGTGCACCTTAAAGGATCAAGCACAAAATTCCCTCCTTTTCCAAAATTTCCCCTAAGTAGCTTCTTCAAAAGCTGATCTTACTTCAATAAATTTTCTTCTCTAGCATCTTTTTGCCCATAAAGACAACTATCGTTTATCAGTTCTGTGTGGAAACACCTATGTTCAGTGACAGGCTTTTAGATAATAACTGAGAAGCATGTTTATAAACACCCTCTCTGCTCAAGTTTATGTGTTTTGTAAAACAGAGAAGGGAAATAACTAGACTCATTTATCCATTTGCTTGCCTTTTTAGCAAACCACAATTTTTCATTATATCCCATAGGTCTGCTTTGAGTTGGACACACATAGAATGACTGTATCATTCCAGATTCCCAGTTCTGAGCTGTAAGAGACTTGAGTGATTGGTGAGGTTTGTATGCTTGTGATTCACAGCAAACCATTTTTCAAAAGACCCAATTTCATTTTGTAGATTTATTCCTGTCCACAAATAGAATGTACAAAGCATTACAAGTCATCGGTTATTATTCCTAACCAGGTATTGTACTAACCACATTTTATTAAATTACCCAGCTCTGTACTGATGGGAACTGAGGTCAACATCATAAGTCTCGGTTGACACCTCATGTTGACATTCAGCTGAATCCACCATAATCTAAAGAGGGCTTTCAGGCAAGTACTTCAAAACCTATTAGAAAACTACAAGAAAAAACAAGTTGTATTTTGGAAGGGGTGAGATCAGGACTTTAGTGAAATATATGCCTGGGGCTTAGCTTGCCCAGAAGCCCGCAAAGAAAGATAAATAACATGTCAAGCTTGTTGCAGAGAAGGAAAATCAGGTTGTTTTCATAGTGACAGTTTTAAGCACTTTGCAGAGAATTATTCAGGGACACTCCAATTATGTTTTTTCCTTTTTGTTTCACTTGATTTCATTTTTCTGTGTGCCTAACCACAGAGCTCTGTCCCCCACAAAGGTGAAGGTAAACTATTTATCAATATTTAGAAACACTCCAGCTCAGTGATCAAGCAGCCCTTTCCTTATAGCATTCCCCACTGCTACTCTTACCTGAGGCATCACTAATATTTAACTTGCCGAAGTTTGCAATTGTCTTGTCTGTCTGCTCTGAATTTCCAATCCTGGCCCCCAAAATGGAGAAAGAGGGAGAATTAACTCTCTACGTGATATACGTACTTCATCACTTACATACGATGAGATCAGATCCATTACCCAGTTCTTTTTTTTTTTTTTTTTTGAGGGCAGTGTCACTGGCCCTCACATGTGGGACTGAACTGGGGCAGCTGGCTTCCCAAGCCAGCGCTTAACCGCTGCGCCACTCGGCCGGCCCTACCCAGTTCTCTTAATGGGTATTTCTTAAGACCATCTAGGCAAGCATGGACTACGTCTGCTATGGCGTAAGTCACAAGGGAAAGCAAATTCGTCAAGCTGTTGTCCAATGCAGAACATCTAAAGCAATATGCTCTTTCAGGCATTTCACTATTTTTTACCCACAAACAAGGGAGAAATATAGTCAGTGCCACCTGGTCAGCCTATATTTCCACAAAGGCAAAGGTTAGAAGAATAAAGCTTGACATCTCAATTAAATGAAAAGTCATCTGAACTCAGAACTGCTAAAGAAAAAGGCAGAGAGATGGCTAGCTTGGCAAACTTGGCTGTTCCTTGACCCAAATTTCCAAATCAATTTAATCCCTAGTCTGAAGGCAGGCTGTTTAGCAATTGCTCAAAAAATTAATTCAGTTCTTGGAATCACCTAAGAGCCCAATTCACAGCCCAGAACAAACTCAAACTTTCAGGTTCACCGATAAAACACTTCCTTATAAACCAGGTAGTGTGCTAAATGCTACTTCACCACATTTAACCTCCCGAATAACTCTGCAGGCATTACTGTCCATTGTCTTCAGATAAAGAGACCAAGCCCCAGAGAGGGCAAGGTCAATGAGCTGGCAGTGATGAGAAGCGGACCCAGGTCTGTCCAACTCTGGTCTGTCCTTCTGCTTTCAGCTGTCCCTAACCAGTGCTGAAAACTGCTGGACAAATAGAGGCATCAGACTGGCATAGGAAATCCTCTTGGACATGCAAAGACCTCTCACTCTGTATAAACAGCCCACCACTACCACGTGTCACTGTCTTCCCTTATTCTACTTTGTCGTAGCAGTCATCCCTGAAATTACCTCCATTCATTTAACAAAGACTGACTGCGCTTCTACTGTAGTCTAGGCACTGAAGACTGCAGTGAACTAGACAGACAATCTGCCCTCACAGAGCTGACAATATTTAACTTATTCCTATCTGTCTCCCATATCAAAATCTTCATATATGTCTTCCTTACTGCATATTTCCGGCACCTAGAACAGCCTCTGGCACATGCAATATTTGTCAAAGAATTCCATCCATGACATCCTCAGCAGTGGTGTCAGAAACTGGTCACACAGTTCACCAAACTGATTTTATTCCCATGCAGAGTTCCTTATAGCACATTGTCTTTGTGCTACACTACAAATGGCCATTACATAAAGCTCTAAATAAAATCTCTAAGACATTCCGTATATTTAAAATGTAGAAACAAACAGCAGTTTACTCATCTTTAAAAGTTCATTTTTCTGGGCCAAACAAAATCAAACAAACAGTAAGAGATAGCCACAATACTACAGAAGGCAGTAAATGCAGATGAGAAAAAAATAAGGATTTTAAAACAGATTTTATTTGTAAAAATAAAAATAAAACTAATCCGAATCAGGTTCCTTCTTCTTTCTTCTTGTCCCTTTTGAGTAAGTCCCAGGTTCTGTCCTTTCCCTGCTATGCTCAGTTCGCCGTGTCAGCCACTCCTTTTCTAGCTGTCTCAGCATGTCTGCAGTGAGCAGTCCTTGACGCACCAATCTGGAAGCAAGGGATTTCTCGGCTGCATTGGGGCTGAGTGGCTCAGCGGTTTCACTCTCTACAGTTTTGGCAAGACGCGTCCTTCTAGCTTGGCTCCTTAAGGTTCCCGACAAGCGAGACTGGCTCTCTGCTGACAAGTTCTCCAAATTCAACAACTTATGTGACTCCGAAATTTTAATCAGTTTGGTGATGTTGTGCACACCATCCTGGATAATGCCGTCTAGTTCTTTCTGGAGGTCTCGAACAAGGCTGGCATCTGGAAACATATCTATAAACCGATAGCTGGGAGAAAGACATACTGTGTTACAACAACAGTTCTTTCTATAGTCACTGAACTCATCTCAGTGACAGAAACATGTCGTGACACTGATTAATTCCAAATGTTCAGTCTTTGCATAATCTGTCCAGTGCCTTTGCTCAACCTGTATTTCTCCCCCAATACACCTGAGGAATATGTCCTTATGAAGATAGGTCATCACTCCTATCTTAAGTGGTTCCAATAAGCTCCCCTAGCGGGGCATGCCCCTCCTTTGAGAACCACTAATCTAGAGCAATACAGCAGGTCCTCAAATAACGTCATTTTGTTCAACATCATCTCATTATAACATTGATGAGATACTAGAGCAGGGGTCGCCAAACTGCGGCTCTCGAGCCACATGCGGCGCTTTGGGTATGTACATGTGGCTCTTAAGGAAAATTGAAAATGAAAATAAAACTATCAGTTTCATGTATAATTTTTTTTTTTTTTGAGAGCAGTGTCACCGACCCTCACATGTGGGACCTGAACCGAGACCGCTGGCCTCCCAACCCAGCGCTCAACCACCGCACCACTCGGCCGGCTCCATTTATAAAATTTTAAAAATATATTATTCATATAATGGTGATTTCATTTGTTTTATGGCTCTTGAATAATTTTTAAATTGTTGTGAGGGACAGGATTGTCTCTTCCGTCTCAAAAGTTTGCCAAGCCCTGTACTAGAGGAACTTAACTCTTGTTTGCATCAATTAACCCATAGTAAAATTGATTTTATTATATACCCTTTCACTTAAAGTCTTAGAATCTATTGCAAAGTTAATTGAGGGCTTACTGTACCTCTCGAATGTTAATATGCAAATCAATCACATGGGGATCCTGTTAAAATGCAGAATTGACTAAGACTGGGATGGGCCTGATATTCTCAGTTTCTTACTAGCTCCCAGGTGACACCAAAGCTTTTGGTTCAGGAACTGCCCTTTCAGTAGGGAGAATCTAGTGGACCTTCTCACCTACCTATCTTAACAAGAATCATAAGAGGAACTCCTTAAGTCACTTTTGGAAAGGGGATAAACCAGGATCAACTGCTTTACTGACAATAAACATAACATAGAGTACCCTGCAAATATGTGCTTAATTTGAAAGTGAAAAGACCATTCATAAAACCTTTAATCTGCCCTGTTACTTATAAAAATGACAGCACACAAAAAGAAAAACTTTGATACCTTAGCCACAGGTAAAGATCCAAGACATCATGAACAGCTTCGAGATCCATGAGGTCTTTAATATTCTTGGGTGGAAGTAATGGCCATTTCATATATCGGCGTAACCACGCAAAGGTCAGGGGCTCGTTCCTGCTATACTGCCTGGCAAACTGAGAGAAACAGGAGAAAGAGTTTGGTATGAGAATCAGACTTCATTGAAGTCTGTGATTAGAAAACAAAAAGAAAGAACAAAATGTTAGCTGTGGTTGTGTGTCAATAGGCAGGCTGGTTTCTTTCCTTCTTTATGCTTTTCTATTATTTTTAAAAACATTTAATATTTATAGGTACGTTGTAAAAAACGGGGGGGGGGATAATTTCCTTCTTTTTACAAAACCACAGCAATAATAAGCGCATCAGAAGATGTATAAGAACTATTGTAACTTTCCAGGGCCTAAAGCCATTCATTAATGTTTATGATTTAATGTCCTAAGTTCTGGGTAGAAAGTACCTAAAACTTGCATTTCTTAGTAATGGTCCTATAACCTCTAATACAAGGTTCATTTTCTCTATCTTGTTAAAGTCCTCCCTTATTATAAAGAAACTTTTTGAGGCGGCTTTGGTGCAAGGCTGGTCATGAGTCAATCAAACCAGTAAAGACTCTGCCTCTTTCCTAGCTGGGTGGCTCTGGCGAAGTCGCCACCGAGTGCTTCAGCTTCTTCATCAGTGCAGGGAGACAGCCACCCCACCTTCCTGAGCTGCAACGCACCGCTTGAGAATGTGCTCTGGGAACCATGCTGCCCCCCAGACAACATCAGGCATATTACACATCACAACATACTACAGGAGAGAGGAATACATCCATTAAGGCCTCAAGCAAAAGGTTAAAATCATTAGCATCAAGAATAAGCTGATTTCAAGTGGTTCATTTCCTAATTAAAGATAATTATCTCTAGTGTTTAACCTAAGCAAGGTCAATACTCAAAGAGACAGAGCAGTTTTAGACTAATTGAGGTAAAATATACTAGTCCCCCCTTATCCTAGGGGGATATGTTCCAAAACCCCCACTGGATGCCTGAAACTGCAGATAGTAACTGAAGCCTATATATTCTGTTTTTTCCTATACATACATTCCTATGATAATGTTTAACATATAAATTAGGGACAGTAAAAGATTAACAACAATAACTAGTAATAGAACAATTATAACAATATACTATAATAAAAGTTATATGAATGTGGTCTTTCTCTCTCAGCAAACTAGCACAAATTCTTTTCCCTCTTCACAAATTCATGGGTAAAAGATTTCATTCTTACTATAGATCTTAGCAACCTCACCATATGGGGCTTTTTTTTTTTTTTTCCTTTTCTTTTCTTATTAAGTCAAGAGCTTCCACCTTTTCACTCACAGGAAGGACTTTACAGGCCCTCTTTGGCATATCCAAACTGCCAGCATCACTGCTCTTGTACTTTGGGGCCATTATTAGGTAAAATAAGGGTGACTTGAACTCAAGCACTGCAATACCCCAACAGTCAATCTGATAACAAAGATGGCTACAAAGTGTCCATTGGGCAGGTAGTGGATTCACATCTCGGGAAGGACAGAGCAGGGCAGTGTAAGATCTCATCATGCTACTCACAAGGGCAGCAATTTAAAACTTATGCATTGTTTAGTTCTGGAACTTTTCATCTAATGTTTTGGGACCAAGGATGACCACAGGTATCTGAAACTGTAGAAAGCAAAATCACAGATAAAAGGGAATTACTGTAATGGTATGATTTTATTAAATTCAGTCTGGTGCATTCTGCTAAATTTAATCAATGCTGAGGAGGATGGAGATGTGATCACATTAATCTGCTGAGCAGGACCACTATTCTAAGGGGCATCAGAAGTCATCAATGGGACTGAGCTCTTTTACAGTTCAGCAATAATGAAGATCAAGAAAAAAGGAAAAGGGCCGGCCGAGTGGCGCGGTAGTTAAAGCGCTGGTTTGGGATGCCAGCGGCCCTGGTTCGGGTCCCACATATGAGGGCCAGTGACACTGCCCTCAAAAAAAAAAAAAAAAGAAAAAGAAAAAAGGAAAAATCTCTAGATTTCACAGTCTAATCTTGAAATAGAACACATAAGAAACTATTAACCTATACTGTTCCAGAGACTCCTGACTCCTTAGTAAAATGCTTCTGCTTCATTAGAATAGCTTAAAAAATGGTGTAAATGGGGTCAAGGCCATGGGCTTGAGTTCCATCCAGTTCAGTTTACAGCATTTAAGACTTTGTTCCATAAACTTCAACTTTATGCTAGCTAGCTCTCTCACAAATGCTCACTCTAAGAAATATATTTTCTAGGAAAATATCTGGACATGGAAGACCTCTACGACATATTAAGGGAAAAAGGCAAATTGCAGAATAATTTACTATAACATTTATGGGAAAACACACTCACACAACGAAACTAGAATTTCTACAAGGATACCTACATAGGCCAATGCAACGGAAAAGGTCTGCAAGGATACACACAAACTGCAACGAGCTATGTTATGTCAGAGAACTGAGATTAGGAGTGAGAATGCGAAGGTCTATAGATAGAGATGACAGCGAAACTGCAACCATGTGTCAGGAAAAGATTCAAAGAGGAGACCTTTGGATTTAGTGGGGTAGGGAGGGCTCCCCAACAGGGCGAACAAAGGCTGAGAGAGGAGAGAGGGCATGGTGGGGAGCTGGAAGTTCAGCTTCTACTGTCCTTCCCTGGCCCCCTTGTTTGGGTGAACCATATGCTTCTCAGAGGTCAGAGATGTATATCCCCACTTAAGTTAAAAGAAAAGAGATTGGGGCCAGCTGTGTGGCTTAGTTAAGAGTTAGCTTAAGAGGCGAGCGCTGAGCAACAGGGCCGCTGGTTCAATTCCCACATGGGCCAGTGATGCTGCACCCGAGCTGAGCTGCCGACAGGAGGCAGGATGGCTCAGCTGGTACTGAGCTGCTACCTGGATGACTCAGTGGATAGAGAGCACACTCTTAACAACAAGGCTGCTGGTTCGACTCCTGCATAGGATGGTGGCTACGCCCACCCACAACTAAGATTGAACACTGCACCTTGAGCTTAGAGGCCTCGAGCTCCTGACGGACAGCCAGATGGAGACTGGTGCCCTCCACAACGAAGATTGAAGAACAACAACTTGTCTGTTCCCCTTCCCCAATTCCCAACACCGTTCCCCTCCCCCATTCCCCAATTTTAAAAAAAAGAGAGAGAGACTGAACCCTTGACACCAAACTCATGCAAGACAGCAATCCCTGGCTCAGTACCTTATAGTTAAAAAATCTGAATATCAACGCCACCACTAACCCCCCAACCCACTTCCAAAAATTATTACCCAATACCAATAAGGAAAAAAATGTATTATCATGCAAAGAGGTCCCCATTCTTTGAAAAAAATTGTATTTAATTTTTGTTTTAGCTTCTTCACAAAAGCTATCATATAAGCCCAAATACAAAGGAAAGGTATCTACTTTCCCAAAAAAATTATTTCTAAGAAAAAGAGGTCATTTATATTTAAGTTCTGTCTTACATAGTTATCTCATATTAAAAGGTATTCTACAAGTGTTTTGAGTAACAAAGTATTGTTTTGGGGAAATACATCAACCTGGAACAACTCAAAATACCATGAAGATAAAGGCTTACCTGTAACAATGAAGAACAGACAAAAGGCTGCTTCTTGTTGATAGGGGCTGTGCAGAAAACATACCTCACCCGTAGGCTTAATGGAATATGCTGGATCAACTCTGCAGAAAATTTAAAATCATCCAAATTGCAGACAAAATACTGGCCATCAACTTGTGAAAAGTCTATAAAAATATCCTAGGGGGAGGGGGAAAGATATATTAAATTACTGGACTGCCTAATTGGGCATGAATAAAGTACTCAAGTCTACAAAAGACATCTCTTTAATCCATATCAGACTTCTAGAAAGGCCTGCTTTGTTCATTGCCTCCTCAAGCTAACAGGTTCTCCCACAGCCTTCCCTCCCGAAATACTCAAACCAAAGTCCCAGAAGATTTGGAGAGAAAGTTTTTGCTTTCAAGATGAACTTCATAAATAGCAACTTCACAAAAACAGACTATCCATTCATGCCCAGATGCTTAACCAGTAATTGTCTGACATATCAACATTTTTAGAAAAGAGATTTCAAAGTGAATTCCTACTTACAATGAGATTAGAAAGCGTTGTGTCAGGGAGATGGTAGGCAAACATTTCAATCTGTTCAGCAGTTGGATGAAGGCCAGCTGCCTTTAGTAAAAGAAAAAAACAAGCATAAATTTATTTTTTTTAAAAGGGCAAGTTCTCCTAAGTTATTTCAAGATAAAGTCCTATGTAAGAATATGAGTAAAATAGAAAAGTGCATCATCATTTTCCTACTTATTGCCAATTAGGGAAGCTAAGGAGATTTAGTGAAACTAACCAATTATACCCACTGAATAATCAATCTTTCACCTACATTTTAGTTATATTTCTAAAATCTATAATGATCTGAATACCACAATGTTTTCTAGGGTCTCAATTCTCTCCACTGAACAAAAATGAACCAGAAAAACCTAACTACTTTAACCAGGACAATATAACTGACAAATACATACATACATAAATACATGAGAAAATGTCTAAACTGGAAGTCAGTTATCTCTTTAACTATATATTGCAGTGTTAAGAAATGTCCATAGGTAAGAATAAGCTAGGGAAAAAAAAGAAATGAGAAAGAGAAAGAAGAAAGCTGTAAGTCATGATGAGAAGAGGAATTTGAGCACAAGAAATGAGGTACATAAGGAGGCAAATGGGGGTGTGTCATTAACTGCACTCTAATCAAAATGATTTTCTCTTTTATTTTTTAGCTGAGCCATCCTGACACCTGTTGGCAGCTCAACGGCAACTCAGCTCGGGCTGGCATCGAACCGCCGTTGCTCAGAGCTCAGCTCGCACTCTTGAGCGAGCTCTTAAACAACTGAGCCACTCGGCCAGCCCCCAAAATGATTTTAACCACAGCTTTCCTCCAAATTTTTTTCTTGCATTATCTCATTTACATTCCCCTTTACTACTTGGGTCAATGAAAAATGAGAAGAACCACTTCAAGTAAATTTTCCAGGCAACTTTAAATTGTAACAGTTTATTTAAAATATGTACATTTCTGGGCCAGCCGTGTGGTTCGTTAGTTAACAGCTGGCTTGGGAGCGCGAGCTCTAAGCAGAAGGGCCCCGGTTCAGATCCCACATGTACCAGTGACACTGCCCTCTACAGCTAAGATGGTGAACAACAGCTCCACCTGGAGCTGGACTGCCAAGAGTCGCTGGCGACAGAGTTGGCTGCAGCCCCTGCTTCAGTGGGCTGCCCTGAACTACCATGAGTGGCTGGCAGCCAGCATGAGTGGCCAGCAGCTGGCATGAGCTGCCATGAGCCACCATGAGTGGCCGTCCAGTGGCCAGTGACTGATTACCTCACCTGAGAACAGCACACTGATGATATCAACATGGGCCAGTGAAGCAATGTCCTCCACAACTAGACTGAAGAACAAAAGGACAGCAACTTGTCTGTTCCTCTTCCCCGATTCCCCAATGATGTTCCCCTCTCCCAATTCCCCAATAAAATCTTTAAAAAAAAAAAAAGTACATTTGTGCGTCATTAACACTACTCAAAACTTAACCTTGTCCTTACGGACTCGAAGTTGTATTGCTTAGTGCTGTTTTGCCCCACCCAAGGGTTTCTTCTATATTCAAGCTTCTGGCAATTTTCCAGTCTGCTGACATAGCTGTGTGCCCACCTGAAGCAACTGTGCCCCTATCCCCACCTGCTGCTAAATTATAGAAAGAACTAAAGGAATATCAGGTTTACTAAACATGTTCCATCTGGACCTTTCATTTGCACACCATTTTTTTTTTTTTAAAGATTTTATTGGGGAATTGGGGGACGGAAACGCCATTGAGGAATCGGGGAAGGGGAACAGATAAGTTGCTGTCTTTTTGTTCTTCAGTCTAGCCGTGGAGGATGTTGCTTCACTGGACCATGTTGGTATCGTCATTGCGCTCTTCCTGGATGAGGCAAATCGGTTGCCGGCCTCTGGATGGTCGCTCACCGCGGCTATTGGCAGTTCACGCTGGCTGCCAGCCATCACGCTGGCTGCCGGCCACTCACTGTAGCCCACGGCAGCCCACTGCAGCAGGGGCTGCAGCCCACACCGTCGCCAGGCTCGCAGCCCAGCTCCAAGTGGAGTTGTTGTTAGCTGTAGAGTGCAGTGTCACTGGCCCTCAGATGTGGGATCTGAACTGGGGCCACTGGTGTCCCAAGCCAGCTCTTAACCAATGTGCCACTTGGCTGGCCCTGACCACCATTCTTAACCAGGGGGTCTCTATTTCTCTCCAAAGCAATACAGTAGGGCTTTCTTGACATGATTTTCATGGCATAAAATTTTTCTTTTGTTTATTTGTTTCCAGGTGTCTGAGGCAAGTGTTTGGAAGGTGGGTGAAGGAAGAGAAGTAATTAACATGTTACACCTTACCCTTATAGGATCCACAGGCCTATTCAAAATTTCCTTTAATAAGCGGAGGTCTTCTCGATGCATTGTTGTAACCTCTCCTTCTTTATATTTTGAACTGAATCTACCAGCTCTGCCAGCAATCTGCAAGGCTTGAGAAGTGGTGATTGGTTCTATTTCCTTCTCTCCCTTTTCATTAATACTGGGCTTTATAAGGGAGTAAAAAATAATTCGTCTTATGCTCCTGAAATAGAAGTAAAAGTGATCTCACAGATGGCTATATGCAAAACCCTCCATCAATGGGTCATTGCAGACATGCTCACTCCAATTCTAGGTTAGGCCTATTTGCAATCTTGCCCACTGTTTTCAAAATAAGGAAAAGAGGTTTGTTGGTAATTCTTTTTCTTCCCTTTAAATAATATTTTTTGACAACTGTGTAAATTTACTAAAAACATCATCAAATTGTGAATTTGCAATGAGTTTGTAAATTATACCTCAATAAGGCTACAGAAAGTAACTTTTTCACAAATAAACCACATAAAATGTTCTCAGGCTGCTTTAAAAAGCTATTAATGACTTTGAATAGTTTTCTAAATCATTCTCCAGAGAGGAACATTTAAGCTTAATACTATTCCCCCTGCAGAATATTAACAGCTAGCCCCACAAACATAACAGGCACTCACACACCTGTTGACTGAAAAACGGAAAATAAAGTGAAGTGATGTAAGGTTACCAGTGGCAGAGAGCAGCACTCACAGTCCTAGTGCTATATGACATTTTCTTTTTACTCCCATACCAGGTGGAAGTTAGATAAATCGTAGATCTATACTGTGATCCTCATTCCCCTAAATTAAAGGGTTTGGTCTAAGACCAACTAGAAATTTTTAAATTGCCATCTAACCCATTGACTATCCATGACTGTTAACAAATTACTTACAAGTTAAGTCCCATGCCAATCGCATCTGTAGCAACCAGGATTTTGCAAGGATCATCAGGGTCATTAAACTTTTTTGCTTGAGCAAGTTTGGTACCTAAAATGAGAATCGTTTATGTTAAATCAGTGTTATCAATCTTTTACTACATCACACGAAATAGATCCTAAAAACCTTCACCTTCTACTCTCCAATTTTATAGATAAAACTCTTCTTCTTTCAAACTTATTTCTTTATATCCTCAAAAAGCCACTTATCCTGAGCTCTGAGCAACAGCAGTTCGATGCCCAGCTTGAGCTGAGTTGCCGTTGAGCTGCCAACAGGTGGCAGGATGGCTCAGCTTAAAAAAAAAAAAAAAAAAGCCACTTATCCTTTCTTTCCACTCTTTTAAATATCCCCACAGAGAGCAACACGACCCCCACCACTCTAGCCTTATCATTTCTGAGGACACATATTAGCAGATTTCAGGGCTATAACCTGAAGAATATTATTAAGTTCATACTTTAATGACATTTCTGTAAGAAAATCATCAGCTCAACATTTATAGTCTAATAACAAGAGCTAGATATAATTAAAATTCTTCTATCCCCACCATGATGAACTAGAGAAACATTTATTTTATATGACACATAACAAATTACTAATACATCAAGCAACTTAATTCAGTATCTTTTACTGTGTTTTCTATACATATCTCAACGTAAGTATGATTTCAGATTCAATTATGATTAAAGCCAACCATTACCAGGTGGGAGACTGCCATATATAACAGCTGATTCCAATCCCCGAATTTCAATCTGTCGACTCACAGAATAAATATCATTCTTGCTAAAACAGACAATGCAGTCCCCAGGCCGAAGGTTGTCTAACGATTCTAGTGCATGATCCAGCACAGAAATGGGAGTAAGCCTCTTGTAGTTTCGAACCTTTAATAAAGACATGATATTGTAAAATAACACACTTAATTCAACTTCTTGTGACTAATAGAACTAAGTGAAAAACTTGCAAAGCATTCAAATGTAGCCAAAAACCAACAAGTTACAATGTTTTTCAAGAGAAAATGCAGAAAAACATTTTATTTTACTATTATAAATGTTACTTTCATTTCTCATTGGTATTTCTAAATTAATAAAAGGTTACAGCGTTTCATAAATTTTCAGAGCACTTTCATATATATATTTGATTTTCATGGCAACTCAGTAAGTTCAGAAGGGCTATTATATTAACTGTTATTTCCATTTTATGAAAGAGTAAAATAGAGCCCAATAAAAGAGCAGGTCTGATTAGTAAGGGTTTTTCCAGATCTGGCCTTCTGTGATTTGACCACGAGCAAAGCTGGTAACAGCAACACCAAGGCTAGAATCCAGAATCTCTTCCACTACGTTTCTGAGATCTGTGCACAAAACTCAAGCGATAGACCAATTTTAAAAAAATATTTCTTCATATTATTATAGAACTCTGGTAAAGAAAATAAAAAGTAGGATTAAAAGAAAATCAGTTACTTCCTTCTCTAGGAATCTGAGAAAGGGATACAAACTATCTCTGGTAATTAGATGTATATCAAAGGCCCAATTATCCAATTATGAGACTGTAAAAACCACAAACTTTTGCTGAGCTTCAAACTCCCAACATTCCTGATTTATTTAATTCTAAAGATATCTGTTCAAACTCCAGGTTTTTGTCAAGAGAAGATGGAGACTCTGTTGTACTTTTGGAAGACAGGGTGTGATGGTCACTCTGTCAGAACTTCAGACCATGAGGTTCAATCTAATAGGTATGATCTAGTCAACTACAAGGAAATGAAGCTTTCTTTTTCTTTTTACTTTTTTATTGTTATTTCTTTTTTTTTTTTTTTTGAGGGCAGTGTCACTGGCCCTCATATGTGGGATCCAAACCTGGGCTGCTGGCATCCCAAGCCAGCTCCCAACCACCACGCCACTCAGCCGGCCCAAAGCTCTAATTTTGCCACTGTCTGGTGCCTATGAAGCTACTGCCTGGGTGCTCAGGCCGTGTGCTGTGCCATCTTGAGAACAAAGCATGTACCTCTACTTCCTCCCCAGTCGTGTACATCAGCTCAGTAACCAGGTCAATAGCAGCAGCTTCTCCACATAAATGGACTTCTTCAGCACAGAGTCCTTTTAAATGCAAAATCACAATTTAAAAATTTTTAAAAATATAAAATTAAATATGCAAAGATATAAAATTTACATAGCAAAGATAGTTTGTTACCTATTGCTTTACAACTTTACCAAATGTTTTCATAAATATTATCTTTTATTCAAACTTCAAAACAACTTTCTAGTGGGCAAAGATTATCTCCATCTTTATAAATCTCAGGGCTTTTAAATTGCTTTGACCAAGGTTTAGAGGGTGATGTCAGCTAGGACTAGAACCTGGCATTTTATGGTCTCATACTTGTTTTTCAAATTAGGCTCCATGGGGGCCGGCCCAGTGGCACGGTGGTTAAGCGCTGGCTTGGGAAGCCAGCGGCCCTGGTTCAGGTCCCATATATGAGGGCCAGTGACACTGCCCTCAAAAAAAAAAAAAAAAAATTAGGCTCCATGGAATCACTGAGGTGCCTCCGAGGCTGGATGCTGCAGGGTAGAAGGAAAAGCTGCTTTATCCCTTAGCAGATCCACTTTCATCTATTTCTACATTATAGGCTTCAAAGAATACTCTTGTTTGAAGAAAGAGTTCAGCTATCTGTTCTTAAATTTGAAAACACCTGACCTACAACATGCTGATCAAAAATTCACTCCAGGGGCCAGATGAATGCTCAGTTGGTTAAGAGCTCACTCAAGAGCGTGAGCTCTGAGCAACAGGGTCACCAGTTCGATTCCCGGCCTGAGCTGAGCTGCCACTGAGCTGCCAACAGGCGGCAGGATGGCTCAGCTATTTAAAAAAGAAGAAAGAAAAAAGTTCACTCCAATAACATTCATTCATGTCTGTGGACCTTAAGAACTCCACTTCCAGAAGCCCATCCTAAAGAAATAATAAAATAAACAAAAAGCTATAGCCACAAAGATTTTTACTGCAGCATTATTCATAATAGGGGAAAATGTTCAACTCTGTAGAAAAAACTGTAGTACAGCTCTTCCATGGAGAATATGTAATACTAGCATGTGGTACAAAAAAATGTTTGAAACAGATCTAAAAAAAGCAAGATACAAAATTAAATAGTCACAAAACACCATATGCATAAGAAAAAAGACTGGCATGTAACGCACCAAAATCTTAATAGCAGATATGTAAATATGGTGAGATTTGAACATTTTAATTTTAATTCAATAGTTATGCTAACTTTATAACAGGAAAAATGGATTTCCATTTATTAAAATAATATTTGGGAAATAAAACTCACACTTAGCTGAATTTTTTGTTTGATGTGTCAAAAAGAAAGGATCTAGCTGGCTCTACTTGGCAATGTCGAGCAGACAAATGCATCACAGAGCAGATGTCACAAAGCCCAGGTATTATAACATTAAGACCACCCACCTAGAAGTGCTCTGGTCCAGGCCCATCCTCTGGCTGGATCTTTAATCATTTGAATTTCATCAATCACAGCCACTTCATCTTAAAATAAAAAGTTACTGTAAGGACTATGATCTATGTAAATTATATTATAAACAAATTACAACACCAAAATTCAAGCTTTCATCACCACCATAATCATCATCATTGATCATTAAGTGCTTCTTTTCTGGCAGTCTTGTTCTAAATGCTTTACAATTACACTCATTTAATCCTCACAACAAATGCATGAGGAAAGTTATCACATTTTACAGAATAAACTGAGACCCAGAGAACTTAAGTCACTGCACTGGCCCAGGTTACATAGTATGTGCAGTTAAGTGTAAGATCAAATTACATGAAATTCAAACCCAGTCCATCGAGCTCCAAAGTCTATACTCTTAACCACTGTACTGCACTGCCTCCCAAATTAAGCACGTTCCTTTGTCCTATTTTCTGCAACCTCAGAGGCAGCCTGAACAATGTGCCTAATAAAAATTAACATACCTACACAGCAGTAAAAGATTAAGTATCTATGCTTCCAGGGACCTGGAGTAGACAGCCCTGTAGTAAATGAAGCATCTCTACCACAGAAACCCAGACGGGTGCCAGGAGCAGAAAGTAGAGTGGAAAGTGTAATTCCCTCAACTATAATTGAATATATATATATATTCAACTATAATTGAATATATATATATATATATATATATATATATATATATACACACACACACACATATATAGTCATGGGATGTGGAGTATAGTGTGGGAGTGAAGTCAATGGAATTGTAATAGATATGTATAATATCAGGGTGGGGGAAGTGGGGTAGTGGATTGGGGGAAGGGGGTTGTCACTTTGAGGGGTAAATAGTATAACTATTGCACTATGTTGTACACCTGAAACTAATTTAAAAATAAAATAATTTTTAAAAAACAGAGGAAGTGTTATTACCTAAGCTCTAGCTATGCTCATTCTTAGGAGTTTTAAGCTCATCACTATAGCAAACATTAGTGCCTAATTTTATTTTCTAATGCCAAAATGCTTCCAACCATATTATTTTATTCTAATTTACAACATATAAATTATAATTTTCTTCCCAAAATACCAAAAAGCTGAGAAGAACACATTAAATTTTAAAAATTTAATATGCCTGCAATGACATTTAGGAAAAGAAAGCTAATTCTATGAAGGGCGCCCCAAAAATGTACACACATTTTAAGGAATACTGTATTAAAATTGTAATAATATATACCAATAACAAAACATGAATACAAGCCATGTTTGACTTCTGCAATTACAAGAGGTGTTCAAAGGGGTTACCATCAGCATCCAGACACTTCTGATTATAGCAAACTACTGCTTGAGCAACGCTGACCAAAGTGTCCACTTGTATACATTTTTTTGGCAACCCACACCCTTGGTATACTGAAAAACTATCAGATTTAAAATTACTTATCGCATCCACTCCCTTGAAGGGAAAGAGGATTTTGATTGTGCTATATACCAGCACCCAGAAATGAACAGTGAAAGGAACTGTTGGCTGCTTAATAGAGTTATGAAGTACCGAATTTGGAAAAACCTGGTTTCAGGAATGAAACCTACACCCAGGGTTACTTACTTAGCCCCCTGAAATAATATAGCCCTACTGAGACAATCCCTTAGCAACAGGAAACTCAAAGAAGAAAAAGTAAGAAACTCAGGTGAGCTGTGGCTCCTTTAGAGCAAAAGAGGGGCAGCCCCCCATTACCAAATTCCACTTTTCCCCGGGGATCTTTGCAACACTCAGTGTTCCTGCTCCAGCTCTGACACTTTACTGTTTTGGTAAGGACCTTGTTGTTTTTTTACCAGCTTATTACTTGAAATGATTATATAGCCTGTCTGCTGTTTCAGTACTGTGATATATTTTCCTAGGGGTCTGGTTTTTAAAAATAAACAAGGTTTGATTTTTTCCTCAAAAAAAAAAAAAATTACTTATCGCATCTGAGTATATGCAAACAAGATTAGAAAAGAGAGAGATGAGGGAATTGTGATTTATAAACTTCTGTGCTATTTGAATTTTTACAATGTATTACTTTTAAATATTGACTTTTTTTTTTGAGGGCAGTGCCACTGGCCCTCACATGTGGGACCGAACCGGGGTCGCTGGCTTCCCAAGCCAACGCTTAACCGCCGCGCCACTCGGTCAGCCCTACAATGTATTACTTTTATAATGAATTAATTAAAAATATATATATATCCATTTGCTCAGAAAGATTATAAAATTTTAAAAAGCTATTAAATAATATATAATGTGCTCTAACACATAATAGTACACAATATATAATCCCTATTTATTTAATTTACATATCCACAATATGCAAATAAGTACATATATGCATATACAATACAAACACAAATGCAAAAAAAAATCTGAAAAATATACACCACAGGGTTAACACTTGTTGATTCTCAATGGGTGGGACTGGGAAATTATGTATTTTTTTCCTTCTCCTTTGTATTTATTTATTTATGTATTTATGTATTTATTTATTTATTTATTTATTTATTTATTAAGATTTTATTGAGGAATCAGGGAAGGGGAACAGACAAGTTGCTGTCTTTTTGTTCTTCAATCTAGTTGCAGAGGATGTTGCTTCACTGTTGGTATGTCATTGCGCTCTTCCCGGATGAGGCAGATCGGTCGCTGGCCTCTGGATGTCGATCACCGCGGCTATTGGCAGCTCACACTTGGCTGCCAGCCACTCACGCTGGCTGCGGGCCACTTACTGTAGCCTATGGCAGCCCACTGCAGCCGGGGCTGCAGCCCACACCATCACCGGGGCTCGCACAGCCCAGCTCCAGGTGGAGCTGTTGTTAGCTGTAGAGGGCAGTGTCACTGGCCCTCATGTGGGATCCGAACCGGGGCCGCTGGCAGCCCAAAACCAGCGCTTAACCAATGCGCCACTCGGCCGGCCCTCCTTTGTATTTATTTTTATGTTTTCTGTATGAAGATATAATTGCTTATGTAATAAAAAAAAGTCAATTTTCATTTAAAGTATTTTCAAAATAACTATAATAGTGAGACTTTATACAACCTAAATATCCTTTAATAGAGGAATGAATAATTTTAGTCATAAAATGGAATACTATATAACAGTTTAAATGAATAAACTTGATATATGTGTGTGTGTGTGTGTGTGTGTGTGTGTGTGTGTGTGTGTGTGTATATAAAACCAAGGCTAGATATCTAAAAACATGTAGAATAAACAGCAAGTGTGGAAAAATAATACAATAGAATAATCATGTAAATTTTTTTTTTTTTTTTTCCCTTGAGGGCAGTGTCACTGGCCCTCATATGTGGGACCGAACCGGGGCCGCTGGCCATGTAAATGTTTTAAAACACAATCTAGGGGATGTAAAGTACAGCATAGGGAATATGAGCAATAATATAATAACTATGTACAGTGTCAGATGGGTAATAGACTTATTGGGGTTATCACTTTGTGAGGTATATAAATGTCTAATCGTTATGTTGTGTATACACCTAAAACTAATATAATATTGTATGCCAATGGTAATTGAAAAATAAATTTTTAAAAACTAAAAAAAGGCTTCAGAGGGGCCGGCCAAGTGGCTCAGTTGGTTAAGAGTATGAGCTCTGAGCAACAGGGTCGCTGGTTCGATTCCCACATGGGCCAGTGAGCTGCATCCAAGCTGAGCTGCCAAAGGGCGGCAGGATGGCTCAGCTGGTGAGAGTACGTACTCCTAACAACAAGGTTTCCAGTTCGACTCCCATATGGGATGGTGGGCCCAACTAAGATTGAACACAGCATCTTGAACTGAGCGACCGTGAGCTGCTGACGGGCGGCCAGATGGCTCTGTGGTTAGAGTGTGCGCTTTTAACAATAACGTTGCCAGTTGGATTCCCCCATGGGATGGCGGGTTGCGCCCCCCCCACCCCCGCAACTAAGATTAAAGGACAACAACTTGGCTGTTCCCCTTCCCCAATTCACAAACTCTGTTCCCCTCCCCCAATTCCCCAATAAAATCTTCTTAAAAAAAAGGCTTCAGAAAAAAATACATGGAAAAATTATAGAGACTTAGAGAGATACAGACATAGAAAATAATGTAATATTAATAAATATTTGGGGAACCCAGAAGACATATATATAGGAATAGTCTGTGTTGTTCTTGTAACTTTTCTGTAAGTTAAATTATGTTAAACATTTAAAAATAAATCAACACATGAAGAGAAATTTTTTTAAATTAAAAAAAAAACACCCCAGGGCCGGCCAAGTGGCACATTGGTTAACAGCTGGCTTGGGATTCCAGAGGCCCCAGTTTGGATCCCACATATGAGGGCCAGTGACACTGCCCTCTACAGTTAAGATGGTGAACAACAGTGAGTGGCCGGCAGCCAGCGTGAGTGGCTGGCAGCAGGTGTGAGCTGCCAAGAGCCGCTGTGAGCGGCCGTCCAGAGGCCGGTGACCGATTTGCTTCACCCAAGAAGAGCACAATGATAATACCAACATGGGCCAGTGAAGCCATGTCCTCCACAACTAGACTGAAGAACGAAAGGACAGCAACTTGTCTGTTCCCCTCCCCCGGTTCCCCAGCACTGTTCCCCTCCCACAATTACCCAATAAAACCTTTAAAAAAAAAAACACTTTGAGGAGTAAAAAGTATAACTATTGCACTGTGCTGTACACCTGAAACTAATTTTAAAAAATGTTTATTTCACAATAAAAGAATTATAAAAAAACATACAAAAAAAAATCCTCCCACAATCTATAGTATTGATAGGTAATATATATCAGTGATATAAAAAGACAGAAAAGATATGCACCAAACACTTGATAGCAGGTGGATCAAAAGAGGGGGTAGGAATTGAAGTGAGGAAGGGTACAAAGGTAATGTCATACTTGTTAACATTTTAGTTCTTGTAAGAGAAAAAAGGAAAGAACATTCAAGAGCAAACGTGATGGAGAGTTTTGGGCATTTATAGGTGACGGGGGTACTGGGTATTTGTTGTATTATTCCCTTCTTCATTTCAATTTAAAATTTTTTTCGCAATAAGAAACATTGTGTATGTTCATCAGTATTTTCAAATTAAAAAAATACTAAACCATAAAGCTTTTTAAATGGTGTATACATACAAGGAGTTGTGACATTGCACATCTCAACAGTACAAGCAACGTGGGCAGCCTGTCTCCCATCTGGCTCTACCGTCACGCGTTCTTCACCTGTTACCAAGTCACATGGTACTCCCTAGGATGAGAAAAAAGAACCCAGGTTATTTCTCCTTGAAAACAATAGCAAACAGTTTTCGGTGTTTACTAGAATATTCTCCCCATTACAATCAAATTTGTCTAATAGTTGAAACGAAATATGCCCAGTCCTTTAAAAAAACTTTTTCCATAAAAAAAAATAAAAGCTACTCTTACATAACTTAGATAAACTTGGAAATATCTCAAGTCAGCTAACTTCTCAGATAACAAAAGCATGAGAAATTGTAGCAATTTCACTTTTAACTTTGTACATTTCTGTACTCTTTCAGTTTATTAAAATAAAATGGACATGAATTGTTTCTATATTCAAAAATATTATAAATAAAATCTAAGAATGTAAAGTCCTCCTAACATGCGTATAACTTCCTTGAGAAGGACTACCATCAATGCTAGAGTGTATTATTAGAGGGATCAACCACCCTGTTTCACCCAGCACTGAGGGGTTCCCCAGAACGATGGACTTTTGGTGCTAAATCTGGAAAACTCCAGGCAAACTGGGCCAGCTGGTCTCCCTAGTGGTCTGAAACTAATCATGAGGAAACAGACATATCTAGACTGAGTGACAGTTTACAACACAAATAACCTGTAGTAGTCTTCCAAAGTATAAAGGTTATGAAAGACAAAGGCAGACTAAGAATCAGATGAATGAAAACTAGACACCTGAAAACGAAATACAGTGTGAGACCCTGAACAGAATCTGGGGGTGGGGTGAGCAGCAGGGAAAGAGGGAAGGGGAGCGTTGTTGTTATTGAACAATTGGCAAAATTTGAATACAGACTGTGGATTAAATAATAGTATTCTATCAATATTCAATGTCCTGCTTTAGATAAATATCCTGTGGTTATGTAAAAGAAAGTCTTTGTTCTGAGGAAATACTTTAAGTATTTATAGAGAGGCAATTATGTAAGCAAATTACACAAATTTTTCAGAACAAAAAAAGAGAGAACACAAATTAACCAAAACTGGTTAATCTCACATTATAAAGTCATAATAAAACAATGAACCAAGTTTTGGCCTGTTTAGTAAAATGATGCCTCAGGCCACAGGGCATTCAATACTTTTCAGGTCTTTAAAGGTGGCTTCAGTATTTATCATTGGTTCAGGTTGAGAGCATCAGAGGTCTAATATAAAAAAAGTTAAGTTAAACATTGTAACAGAGTAGTTGTTTTAACTCTGAGGAGGCAATGGAGGTGTTCAGAGAGTTTCAAATGTATCAATTAATTTTGTTTCTTAAAAAAGTAAATAAAACAAGTGTGGCAAACGTTAGAATCTGATGGGAGTTGGCTAGAGGGTTCAGCTTATTTGTGTTATTCTCTGCCTATCTCTGTATGTGCAATATACTGTAACACTGTATTTCATTCACTCTAATGCATTTTTTTCACATTTTAGTATCTCTGAAATCAAGACGCATCTTAACAACTGATGGCATGTCACAGTTCAGTTGCCAGTATCTTTTTCTTTCTCAGTTGTACATAAAATAATAGCACATCTTGCAATTGATGGCATCCTTAGGTGCAATGAAACATGGCACTTTCTGTTAACAGTAAATTACTACATATGCCCTTCCTTCCCTCCCATCTTCACTTCTACCACATCCTCCCCCAACCCCCCCCACACAAACACACAAAATTAACAAGAAAAAGAGTGAATAATTGGTAATATACTGACAGCAGCATTACTCCTTTCGAAGATCTCATGTGCCAGTAATTTTAAAGGGCCACAATACACTCCAGATTTTGCTGACAAGTATTTCTGAATTGCATGGTAAGTCTTTCCACTGTTTGTGGGGCCTGAATGGAAGATTATCTTCCGCTGTATGGCTCTGGCTTCTGGGTACCTAAAAGATGAATAGGTAAACAGCTTAATCTCAAAATCCATCTTTCAAGTTCTCACCTGAAAAAAATTCCAATGAAACATCTTCTTAACATTCACAAGATAATGTGTTTGAAGAATTTAAGTGATGAGTTTCATATCCACACTAAAATAATGACCGCTTTCTAAGAATAATATTTACTAACTAAAGGACAGAAAAATCCAAATGCAAATTTATTTCTTGGATATTTTTGCCACTGTACAAATCCCTTTTCCTCAGGGGTTACTTAAAATAAGTTTGAACTGCTATTCACTCCACAGATACATGCACATCATTTCCACAGCTCTAAACACATGGCCCTATAAGCAAATATTCCCAGGCTTCTGAATTTCAACATATACAATATAATGGCCACGTCTTTTGCCTCTGGCCATGATGGACCTGCCTTCCCAGCACAAAGAAGTATAAAACTTGGGCCGGCCAAGTGGCGCAGTGGTTAAGAGCTGGCTTGGGATGCCAGCGGCCCCGGTTCGGATCCCACATATGAGGGCCAGTGACACTGCCCTCTAAAAAAAAAAAAAAACTGGACAAAGTAAATAAATAAAGACAGCAGGGGCTTAGGGACATGGACAACAGGCAGTGCAGGACTACAGGCCCTGAAAGAAGAGAACATTTGAGATGAGCCCTTCAGCACCCCAACAGGGCACAGAGAGGTGAAACCCAAGCACTATACGATGGTCCCACTGAGCTGAGCAGTAGAGATCAAGTTCAGAGTTGCTGAAGCAGATCGAATTTATAGGACAGAATGTAGAAGAAAGGGTGCAGTGGAGGGGAGCCTTGAGGTCTGTGTGGGGGTTACCCATGGGTCCTTAGCCAAGGGTTGGACTGAACATGTTGTAGGCCTTGGCAGAGAACAGCTTGATAAGGGTTTGAACAGAAGGTCTCAATGAGGTGGCTAAGTGCTAGGAGATGCTGGAGTTCTACCCATGGTGCTGGTGAGAGAGCTCACTAACATCCCAGGCATTCAGCTGAGATACCCGACAGGCCACACTGTATAAGGACAACACCCTAAAGTAAGGGTTACTTAGATCTGTTGTAATAACACCTAAAACCAAGCTGGATCAGGATCAAGGAGGACATCAGTCAATTTCCTGCCAGAATTAACTGTCTGTTTTTCTAGGGAAAACAAGACAATCTACGCTCCTTGTGATTTATCATCTAGCATATAATAAAAGAATATAATAATCACTAATCTCCCAAGATTAGAAACTTAAAATTTCAAATGAAGAAACTGACCAATTAGGTGGTATTCTTAAGTCACTGATTTTACGTAGATCATCCTTACATTCCAACACTGGAAATATCTGTTTGGCGTGTCTCAAGAAAAATGGAAATAAATCATCCACGTGAGCTGGAAAATAAAAGACTGTATTAACATGTGCAATTTACATGTTATCCATAACTAAACTTAGTGAAACCATTTTTCTTAGTGAGCTAAGTTAGAGGGACATTGCCAGGATAAAAGAAAAACCCTGTACCCTTTTCTGGAATCCTGCTTTGTCTTGCACGTGCCTAATTTCACTTGTTTTTTAGGAAAACAGAATATTGGCTCCCAACCGCCACATTCTACTCCTTCAATACAAACAGGCGAAGATCAGCATTGGTGAAAGTTAAATTATTGGGTTGTCAGAAAAGTCATGATGTATTTTTTTCTATGTTTTTCGTTGCAAAAATGGGTCATGACTTTTCCAACAACCCAATAAAACTAAAGAACCTAGAAATACACATTAGAGAGAAGGCCTGTGGTTACTGAAGAAAACTGCAGGTGTAAACATTTTTTATACCACAGAGATCATTCACTGAGAGACAAAACATGACAGTGAACTGATTCCTCAGCAAGAAGTCTCCACACCTCAGTGGTGGGTCTGAGGAGGGGGGCAGTGTCACATTCTGCTTTGTACCCAGGCTCTATCTCAGAGCCTGGCACGGCATAAAGGTCTAACAGTCAAATACATTTAAAATACATCACCAAAGCCAAGCTGAATGACGCCCTTACCTATTTTTCTGTTATGGCAAGAGCAGTTTTCCTGATACGAGGGAGAAAGAAGCCAGTGGCAGAAACAGATGGAATCTGTTATGCGTTAATACTATGTTGTGTAAGAGTTCATTTCACTATGTCCTATATTAACACACAGTGAAGAGCAGGTGATCACAGATCAAATCTACCTCCAGTCTATGACATATGGGTGATTTCATAACTAGCTCAGGGACCCACTATAAAAGCAAAAGGATCTAGACAGCCTCCTAATCAAGCACTGAATTATTTACAGAGAATATTAATAGGGCCTATTCTATAACAAATAAGCCTTAAATAGAGAAATAAACATGAAGTATGGAAAGAAACAGAAAATATGTTCAATAGGATTTTTAAAAGTCACTGTAAATACTTGCCTGCATTGAAGCAAATATCATTCAAAATAATGTGAATGTCCACATCCAGGGAATGAGACTGCATGATGTAATTTCTAAAGCTTATGAAAGCTTGGTGGAAGAGACGAGCTATAGGAAACACAAAATCAAAATAGGCAGGGCTTAGTTTTCATTTCATTTCTCATTTTAAAAGGCACATATACAAATCACACCTAAATCCATCAAGTGTCTTTTTTTTGTTTGGTAGTATAGCTGGTTTACTATGATCTGGACTAAAACTGAAATCCTAGCACATCATGAAGGAAAGCTGAACACAGTGTCTTTGCTGTGTGTCTGGTTCACCAGGTACAGCCAACCTCCTGCCCAGACAGAAGCAAAGGCCTGGGACATCCTCCAGGTTATAACTATGTACTTATGTCCAGGCCACACAAGGCGCCACACAATACTGACAAAGCTGTAACCTAAGTAATCAAATATCTCTAATAAAATGTTATTAGCCTTACCATCAAGTCCATAATCAGCACCCAGTTTCTGAATTTCTTTCCTCTTGTAAAACTTGTCTAAGATCTTCTTTACTTCATCTGGAAGAAAGGTACCAAAGTTTAAGAACTGTTTTCCAGATAGAGAAATGCCCCAAAAGCAAAAGAAATTTGGAAGTCTTAACACTCAAGGTAGCAGCCTACTGAATACAATAAGTACTCGACTCACGAGCGAGTTCTGTTCCGGGAGAACGTTACTAAGTCGGATTCGTTCCTAAGTCCGACTTGGGTGCATGATTGGCTGCATCTGTAAAAGTTCGCAACCTGAATGTTCTTAAGTCGTGGACTTACTGTATTACAAGAACTTAAAGATTTTAGTTGATCATAAGCTCTTTATGGTTTAATAGTGAGGAAGTGTCTGGAAAAATTATAAAGTCAAACGATGCAATATTCCTGTTTAGTGCAGAGGAATAAGCAAGGTGTTCAACAGGATGAGACATCACCCCTAGCCTACATCAGACCACTTTTAGATAACCATGTTCTGTTTTGTTTACTTACAACCATTCTGAACATCTAAGAGTGAGCAGCTAAAAGGTATCTAGAAAGACAACCAATACTTCAAGGACCAGATCATTATGCTTTTATGAAAATAATTAAAGGAGCCAGGATATTCTTAGTTTGAAGATGATTTTAGGGAGAACAGATTACAATTATTTTGTTCTAGATAGCATAACTAAAGTCAGTGGGAAGTGAGGGAAGCACATTTCAGTGGAATTTATATAAGAACTTCCTAAGAATTAGAACAGTGAAAAGGGATTGCCTCGCAAAAGTGCCAGCTCCTTGTCACTAAAAGTACTCAAGCAAGGCTTAGATGGCTGTATTTCAAGGATGATAGCAGAGAAATTATTGCGCGGACAGAAAGGTTGAATTAGACGCCTGCTGAAGTAACGTGCCACTATGAATCAGTAATTTTTATAGGTGAAAATATTTTAAATTAATCAAGTGGAGATTGTATTACCATTGTACATGTTAAAATACTACTGCATTATTCTGCAGAAATGAAACATTTAACTGACCCAGCCTCACACTCTGCATTTCTGGGAAAGCTGGCCAAAATTGAAGTTAGTCTTTGCCCATGAAACACAGAAAGGCCAAGTGGCCTATATTTCTACCTCCGACAAAAGTACAAACCACATTTTCATTCCACAATACATACAATACTCACTGAAGAAATTAAGCCTGAATAAAGCATCCCACTAACAAAAATTTGTTCTGCAGAATGAGGGAACTTCAAAATCGCTGGTTTAGCCACTACGCTTGCCCACAACTAAATGTGATACACATGTATGTCCTATCACGGGCAGTTATCCTGATATTTCTGGGTTTCTGTTGCTTCATACCCACCAGGGACAACAGTTTCTTTGCAGCAAGAGCAGAAAAATCAGTGACAAATAAAAGGCTGTACTGAATCACATAAAATTGCTTGGGGAAATTCTGCTGACCTATAAACTAATACAAACTGAAGACATCAAATTTATTTAGAACTAACCTATTTCCTATAACTAAAACACTCCAGTGTTATGCAAGAATCATACTTTACTCAACTTAAAATGCTTAAAAAATATGAGGTTTCTCATGCTAAGTGAAAGAAAGTAGTCAAGAAAGACCACATACTGTATACTATTTATATGAAATATACGTGGATTAGTGTGCCAAGGGCTGGGTGGAGGGGAGTAGGGGCTAGGAGAATGGGAAGTGATTGCTACTGCATATAAGGATTTCTTTTGGGGTGATGAAAATGTTCTAAAATTAGATTGTGATAATTGTACAACCCTGCAAATATACCATTTAACTATACACTTTAAATGGATGAACTTTATGGTATGTAAATATTTTAAAGCTGAATATTACCCTCTCTGTATCAATACTTTATCTAAAAGGATTTCCTGAAATCCGTTATCAATTTTTAAAAGATAACTGCAGGAACATTAAAACAATGGAAATAACACCGAAAAAAATTTTAATCTATTACAAAAGTATATGGAAACAGTTTTGTTTTTCATAAAAATAAGCTTTAACTGTTTCACTGTTGTTAACACAATGACCTAATTTTTTTTACTCTCATTAAAATTATCAGTGATTAAAGAAGCCGCTCTCGGGCCAGCCGAGTGGCGCATTGGTTAAGAGTTGGTTTGGGACACCAGCACTGAGTAGCAAGGTCCCAGTTCGGATCCCACATATGAGGGCCAGTGACACTGCGCCGTCTACAGCTAAGATGGTTAACAACAGCTCGACCTGGAGCTGGGCTGCCGTGAGTCGCCAGCGATGGCATAGGCTGCAGTGGGGCTGGCTGGCAGCTGGTGTATGCTTCCATCAACCGCTGTGAGCCACCGTGAGCGGCCATCCAATGGCTGGCGGGCAACTGCCTCACCCGGGAAGAGTGCAATGATGATACCAACATAGGCCTGAAGCGACGTCCTCCACTACACTGAAGAACAAAAGGACAGCAACTTGTCTGTTCCCCTCCCCCAATTCCACAATAAAATCTTTAAAAACAAACCACAAAAAACCCAGAAGACATTCTCTGAATTTCAGCCACAGTAGAAATGACTCAGTCACTATAACTTTCAACCAGGCAATAGATTCTTCCAGCTTTCTGTAATGGAAGCCTGGGATTTAGTGGCTGCGTTGGGATTCAAAACTGTATTTGCTAAAATTAAAAGGCCCACTGTAAACTCTAAGCCAGGTGCACTGTGTTGAAGAGCAAAGTACTATTACTATAGGCTTGGGACTGCTTAAACCTTATGATTTATACATTTTGCTAAAATGTTTTCATTCACCTGTTTCACTGTACTCATCAGTAATTAACCAGAAATGAGATGGCTCAATACACAGAAGCTACATGCTCACTTGCAGGTTGGAAAAGCAGATGGGAAGGTATGCAAATCAACCTCTTCATAACAGAATTGAAAAGTCCAAAGTCACAGTGGAAACACAGGTAGACAGAAGCAATCAGAAATAGGTTAAAAAGTCTCCAGGATCCAAAAAAAGGAAGGCAGAATCAATCCTGAAGAGATTGTATCAAAGGCCACTTAGTAGTGTGGCATTTAGTTCCTTCCCCTTAATATTATAACTAATTTTATTATCCTTTACTAATACTAGTTGTAACATTAAAGCTGTAGGAAATATACAACTTTACCACAAACAGTGAAGTCATTAAAATTGTTAAAGATTTCTGCTTTCCTTCATTCGGTCATCAATTCAAATAGAAACTGCTGCCAAGAAATCAAGAAGGCAGCGACTCAGAAAGATAGCAATAGAAAAATTCAGAAAGACCACCAAGAGCAAAGATGTGTCATCAGAGAGGAAGGCTAAGATCATGCACATACTCTCATATTCCCAACTACTACATACAGATGGGAAAGTTGGACAGTGCAGAAGGCTGAGAGGAAAAAACAAATCATTCATTTGAAATAAGTGTTGGAGGTGAGCTCTATGGTTACCCTGGACCACCAGGAAGATGAACAAGTCAGTCCCAGAGCAAATTAAGCCTGAAACATCACTGGAGGTAACAATGACAAAACGGAAGATGTCATACTTCGGGCAAATCATGAAGGTAGGATTCTTTGGAAAAGACAATAATGCTGTGGCAAAAATAAAAGGCAGCAGGGCCAGCCGAGTGGTGCGGTGGTTAAGGGCTGGCTTGGGACGCCAGCGGCCTGGGTTCGGATCCCGCATGTGGGGGCGAGGGACACTGCCCTTAAAAAAATAAAAAATAAAGTCAATGTCTTCATTTAAAATAAATAAAAATTAAAAATAAATAAAAGGTAGCAGGAAAAGAGGAAGACCAAATATGAGATGGACTGACTCCATAAAAGAAGCCACAGGCAGGAGTCTCCAGGAGCTGAGCAGCGCTGTAAGGACAGGACATGGTGGACAGCACTCATTCACAGGGTCGCCAGGAGTCAGAGCTGACTCAATGGCACATAACACGCATTACTACCCTTGTCATTGAATATTAAGATGTACCAGAATATTGTTCTAGTGGTAGAGACTCGTGCTGAATCTTTCATATCATCACAAAGGGAGTTATAAAAGGTGGTACTAGATTTACTAACATTGCCACTGTTGTAGCAGATAGCTGCATTAGAACAAATGCCCCTGACCTTTCTGCATCTAGCTCAGGTGATGGGTGTGATAGCAGAGTTAAGACTCAGGAGCCTAAGCTATTTATTCCCTATACTCCAAAATGGGTCTGTACTCAATAAGCTTATAGCAAATTACAATGACTTTCTTAAGTCTCTGCTCTTTCACAAGGTTCTTGCAACCAACAGCATGATTCTCATCCAGGAAGCTAGTTGTGCTCTAGTTAGAAGTGTCGCCTAATAGCCTGTACAGGGCCTGTCTCCATAATCTCGACCCCCTTGGCATTACATCCTAATTCTGTACTCGTACCTCGTTAATGGTATGCCAGAACATACCAGTCCAGATGTTTCGACAAGCAAGCTTCCCCAAAACTCTAACTCCTTTTCACCCTACTGGGAGGTAAGTGGCTTCAACCCTCTTCCCCCACCCCACCTAAAGGCTTTGTGATGATTTTTATTAGTTTCAGGTGTACAAAACAATGCAATGGTTATCCTTTTCACCTCTTACTCAACCCTCTTGCCACAGCTCAAAGGATCCAAGTTCCAGTCTGCATCTACCAATCTACCAGGACTAGACTCCATGAGGAAATTACCACAACCTGCCTCAATTAACCTGATAGCTTCCCTCGGAGTCACAACTGCTAATAAAATCAACCATGAATATTATTTGTTGCCGCCACCTCCAATAAACAAGCCAGTGATCAATCAAAAATCAGAAGATCAGGCATCTGTCACCGGTGGTCAGCCAGAGCTCACTTGGCTGAACTCAATGCCTGGGTGCTACCTTCATCCTTCACTGCTCCACGTGGGACCTCCCAAAGCTCCCAGCTTAGTCAACTTTCTCAGAAAGAGGAGGGCCACTCTGCCATCAAAGGCAGCTGTACTTCATTGCTGGAACTTCCAAATACTTAGAAATTCATGAGTGCCCTAAAGACTTAAAACCATTGCTCTGGTAGAGCCAGTTGATTATGAATAGAAATATATCTGAGGAATTTTAGCCCAGCTATTAACAGCCCAGAGAGAGACTTAGAAAAAAATCCCTTATTTATACAATAACCTAAAAATGCATAATTTTGTTGAATCCTTACATCAACCTATATCATGTAGGTAGGGTAGTTATTTTTGCTCCTCGGGGAATCGTTTTCCCCATTTCCACACATCACAGATTCTATCTACTGCAGGGTGACAACCCAACAACTTTTCATTTCATTTTGCATATAGCAAATATTTAGTACAAATGATACTAGTTTACATTTATTCATCCCTTTACACTTTTCTAAGTGCTTTGCCAAACATGTTATAATAATATTCACAATCCAGAGATGTAAGCAGAGAAAATATTATTCTCATTTTACCAATCAGAAATGGAGAGAAGATTAAGTAAATTGTAAATCAGGCCAGTCGTTTAAGTGCTGTATGACTATCACAAATATGCACCATTTTTCTACTTACAGTCAGTCTACATTCATATGGCTAAAAGTGTTACAATCAACCAGAAAAAAGAAATTATATATGGGCCAGCAGAGTGGCAGGTTGGTTAAGAGTTGGCTTGGGACACCAGCTCTGAGCAGCAGGGCCCCAGTTTGGATCCCACATGCAGGCCAGTGAAACTGCGCCCTCTACAGCTAAGATGAACAACAGCTCAACCTGGAGCTGGGCTGCCATGAGTCGCTAGCGACTGTGTAGGCTGCAGTGGGGCTGGCCAGCAGCTGGCGTGCACTTTCATGAGCCACCGTGAGCGGCCGTCCAATGGCCGGCAAGCGACTGCCTCAGCCAGGAAGAGCGCAATGATAATACCAACATGGGCCGGTGAAGGGATGTCCTGCACAGCTAGACTGGAGAACAAAAATCAGCAACTTGTCTGTTCCCCTCTCCCAATTCCCCAATAAAATCTTTTTTTAAAAAATTATATATGCATATGTTGAGCAACTACTGTGTGACTAGAACAGTGTTTGGCACATAGTAGACATTCAATAAGTATTTGCTAGGGATAAAGGCAGTATCTATCTCATAAGGGCTATTAGGGAGATTCAATGAATCACATGCTTAGAATGGTTATCTGTCTAGCAAACACTCACTGTTTACCATTGCTATTTAGGTAGTAGCATCTGTAAAAGGCCTTGGAGCAAAAGGCCATGTTTCAATACAGCTGAAACATGGAGAGCAGCATGCAACGAAGCGGGAGAGGGACGGCCAGATGAGGCAGGGTCTTACCGTCCATATTAGTGATTGAGGACCCTTTTAAACCGGAGACAACAGAGAAACATTAAACAATTTTTTTCAGGGGAGAAATATGATTAGATCTTTTTAAAAGAACGTTTTGACTGCAGGTAGAGAATGGATTACAGAGATCAAAGGTGTTCAAGGAGACATGTAAGGGTTATTTCAACAGTCCTACCAAAAGACAGAAGCTGGTAATTTAGGCTAGGTTGGACGGGAGTGGAGAAGGAGGGAAGTGAAATTAATTTAATAAATATTTATGAGGTAAAAGCAACAAGACTTGTCAACTGGCCTTTCTGACTGTTAGATGTAGGGGGTGAGGTATGGGAAGAACCAAGACTGCCATGTTTTTTACCACAGCCCCTGGAGATGGAGCAGGTTGTGTTGGACATGCAAAGGTCAGGTGCATGTATGGAATCCAAGTGCAGATACCTAGTAGTCAGCAAGATATAGATACAGGTCCGGGAGAATAAGAGGGGTCCAGCTAGAGACAAGAGCTAAAAGGAAGACTAAGTTGAGAGGAGAAGGAATGAGCAGTACTAGGGAGAGAGTGCAGAATAAGCCAGCAAGGTGAGTGACACAGGACAGCCTTGAAGTACAACTTTTTGAGGGAAAAGCAGGCAGGAGATTGAGAGCTGACAGCTTCTTGTGTCAATCTCCATGTGAAAATCTGATACTTGAACCATTTGGCTACATAGGATTGTAGTAACTCATTGGTCTCTGCAGTCCCTCTTGCAATACTAAAAAATCATTCTAGTAAGTTCAATTCCATCCAAAGGAAATGAAAAATCACCCAGCACACAGTGACTCAAGGGAGTATTTAAGAATTCTCCACTAGAAGAAAACCTGGTGCTGACAATCTTTGTCTTCATTCTATCTCCTTACTGGAAGCATCAAAAACATTTACACTTTCAGGTAAACTGGAATAGCTGCACAAAATAAGGATTTTTCTATATCTAAATCGGAATAAAACAAGTTATCTCACACAAATTACTATATATTTTTTTTAGGCTATGATCTGTATCCATTTTATTTTAAAAACATTTGTTCCTCCACTAAGCGCACAGCAGAATCTTAAATGCCACTAAAACCAATGGGTAGGCAACTTTCGGCTAACTTGAGGAAGCACAGTTTTCCATGGCAGAAAAGGCTCCTTTTATGCCCCTGAGGGCATGGTACTGTTTTCCCTGACCCCATTCACTGGAGAAAAAAGACGGGCTGGCCTGTCCCTAAACCCTGCCACCCCTCAATTAATGTGCTCATTTCTCACATTGATGCAGATTTATAGGTGGAGCGTCTGGCTAAGCAAATAGGGGACGGGTGTCGAGCAGCCCGCTGGTTCCAAAACCCTTACTTCTCCAATCCTTGCTAACCCACCAACCTGCTGACTCTCACCTCCCCGTGCAGACGCCGCAGGGCCAAGCTGGGCTCAGACCGACACTGGGAGGCGGGAAAGAATGCCAAACCGCCCTCACCAGGGCAGAGGGCAGGCGAGGGCGTGGCAACCCCAGCCACCTTTCGTGCCAGCGTGTCCTGCCATCTAACTCCTCACGCGCGCGCGGGGCTTCAGGGGCCATGGCGCGAGGGCACCCGGGGCGGGGGGGTGGGGTGGTTGAACGCCACGCCCCCGCCCCGCCGAGCGCACGTGCCTCCCTCCCTCAGGCCGGGTCTATCCGGGTCAGCCTCTCACCCCACACAGGGCTTCTGCCAGGGCCATCGTCTTGGCCACGGCTCTCTGGCCCAACCAATGACTGTATCTTTAAACATGTAAAATAAATGGGGAAATTATTTTTAATGGGTTTAGAGTTTTACACGATGGAAAAGTTCTGGAGATGGGTTTCACAAGACCATAAATACACGGAATACTAACTACTGAACTGTACCCTTAAACACGGTTAAGATGGTAAATTTTATGTTTTTAATCACAACTTAAAAATAAATAATAAATTATAAACAAATAATTACACCACTCAAGTTATCAAAGTAATATAGCCCGCCTAAAGTGAAAGGGCTTGCTTAACAGTGGTTTGGAAGAACTGGCCAAAGAATCACATACTGTGAGTTCCGTCACATTTTCAGTGAAAGTATTGTATTTCTGCCCTGAAAAACAAGATGCAGCATGTGGTGGTCCCCATGTTACAGTGACAACAGGAGGCACCCATGTTGTTTGATGAAGTGAAATGCCTAACGGTAGCTCCTGGCGAGTCAGAGCCCTGTGAAGCGACAGCCTTTCCTCTGCGTCCCAGAGCTTCGTTTGGTCAGAGAAACTGCCTCACCTCCCTGATTATCCGGGAACTAAAGAGGTACAGCCCTATAATCCCAGATACCCTTTGTAAACACGTACACATCTCCCTGTTAAATCCACCCAACGTTAGTTTAGGGGGCAAAACCCACCGCCACTTGCGGATGCTGAGCGATTCTATCTCTGGAGCCCGGGGCGATCAGGGCACCTACCCCTTTGGGCAAGGACAGCCTTATCATCTTCTACCTCGTTATCCATGTGTCCTTCCGCCCCACGACACGTGAGTTTCTGGAGCAGAAGAGATCGGGATCTGGATCTGGTCTCCCTGGCAACCGCCATACAGCCTAACACAGTGTCTGGTTTGCGTAGGCGCCCAGTCCATGACAAAGAATCCTGAAAGAGGTTCCTCCTCTGGCTTTCCACTGACCCACTCACTCCCTTGCCCCTTGAAGACAACAGTTCTGAGCAGCGGGGGAGAAACAAAGAAGGACGCTAGAAAACTGGTTGCCCACCTAACGACTCAAAAAAAGGGGTGATGGATGTGTGAATCGTCCTATCACATGCAAATTTAAACCACTGAGAGGAAGAAAATGAAAGGGAAAAGGCCATATCTGGGGCGGCACATTAAAGGATCAATCAGACATCGTCCCAAGCTCTGAGGGGCTCACAAACCAGCGACACTGGCAGGCACGATGACAACGCTCGAGAGGGTCTCCAGCAGCTGCCTTACGGCCGCCCCCCGGCGCCACAGACACCACCCCGCCCCCCTCGCTAGCTCCTGCACTCACTCTTGTCCAGAGGTCGGGTTAGCTCAGCCCCGACGTCGCCATCCGCGCTAGGGCCCTGAGGTTTCACAGTCAATGGCACGAACAAGGACGTGTTGGGGGCTTTCGAACCACCTGAGGCAGAGGAGGAGGAGGAGACAACGGCAGGAACGCGCCCCAGGGCCCCAGGAAAGAGCCCAACGTGGGCGCGCAGGGCAGAGCAGACGGCTGCCGGGTGGCCAGCGTGGCGCCCCGCCGGGAGCCGAGCCCACAACAGAGCACAGCGAGGGAAGGACATCGAGGCCACAGGCCCTAAAGGAGACAGGCGGGAGCAGCGCAGGGACACGGCGGGGAACAGTGACGCACACCGCCAGCGCCTGCGGTTCGCAAAGACCCAGAGAGGGGGGGAGAGAGAGAGAGCGAGAGAGAGAGAGACAGAGACAGAGAGAGAGCGAAGGAAAGCTGCCCAGGAGAACACCCGACCCGTAAGGAAAAAGGAATGCCGTAAGGTTGCTCATAAAAGCAAGAAAAAGTTTAGGAATGAACACTGAAAAAGGTAAGTTCTTGTTCTCTCTCTTGCATTAGAAATTGGGGCCAGCTTTCTCTAAAGAAAAAAAAATAATCAGGCACTTTTGGGGATGTCACAGATGAGAGAAGGGGGCCTGCGAGCTGTGTCACGTGACGCAAGCTGGCTCAGTCAGTAGCACGTGGGCAGTGAGGTGAGTTCAACATAGGCGACTGATGTGGAGTTAACTGTGTTGTGATCACCAGCCTTGGCTTGCGGAATCGGGAACTAACGAGCATGTCCCAAAAGTTTCCTGAATTATTAACTTTCGTTTTCTGATGCAGTAGCATTAGCATAATTTGATATGTCGTACAGGAACCTTGCCAAGGAATTTTGTTCTACAGTTTCTTAAGGAAAACCTTTTGTGTGACGTGTGTTAAGTACTTGTACTTTAATGTGAGCAGTTTGTGTGCATCATCCTAGCAGCCAGCATGTTATAACCGCAGACAAAAACATGTCCTCTGTACCCCCGCCAACCCTCGTTTCATTTGCATTGGTTGTACACATGAGGTTGCAACATTAATTTCAAAATATGCTGTTAGATTTTCCACCTGTCTCTCATTACAGTTAAAACATTAATATTTTGTAACTTAAATGTGCTACGTAAGATGCAGTTACATAGCACATGTGTTAAATAGGACACCAATAACAATTTGCCATGTGCCTTTAATTCACAGAAAACTTCTTAAACATCAGGGATACAAGTAGACCCAGGGCCCCTTGCCCTCTCAAAGAGTTTCTGATCAGGTTTTGATGAAAGGAAGTGTTAAATGAGCACTTTCAGAGCGAAGGAGATTTCAGCCAGACTTAAAAGCAAACAAAATAGAGAAGAGGTAAGGAAATGCCAGTCAGAGGAAATGATGTAAGCAGAGGCTTAACTATGGAAAACACATGTGGAAAAATTTTAAATACCAGAGGTCAGGCAGGCCTCATTCTATATTTTGTAAATAGTCATTACATTTTTGAGAAATCAATTTAGAAAATGTCTAGGATAGACTGTGAGGGAAAACAGGGTTTGCCACT
The DNA here is from genome assembly GCA_033961575.1 of Aselliscus stoliczkanus. Taxonomy (NCBI): domain Eukaryota; kingdom Metazoa; phylum Chordata; class Mammalia; order Chiroptera; family Hipposideridae; genus Aselliscus; species Aselliscus stoliczkanus. The sequence continues at coordinate 137,456,025 of CM066729.1, forward strand.
CTAAAATCCGCTTTTTGAGATATTATTTTAGGCTGGTTATTTTTAAGAAACAAAAGACCCAGGAAGATTCAAAACACCCCTAATTGCCTCAAAGAATATGGATAGAGGATCTGCTTCAGGAAAGGGAGCTATTGTAGATAACTATTGTTTATTATGAACATAGATAGGGAGGAACCTATTTGATCCAAGTCCTCTCTGTATCCCATTGTTAAAGATGGGCCATCAAACATTTAATTACCAAACATTTGCTTTTCCATCTCCATGTGTATTGCCCTCCTTTGAAGTCACAAATCACAACCCAACCCAACCCCCCCACCCCTTCTTAGCTCAAGATGGCACATAAGCCTCACTGCCCAATGTATTCTGTCTCATTCTTGGAACCCCTGTATGTACATATATAATAAATTTGGCAATTTTCTCCTATTAATCTGTCTTCATGCTAATTTGATTATTAGTCCAACCAAAAGAACTTAAAAGGGTAGGAGGAAAAATTATTTTTCCTCCCTCACAACTAGAAAAACCCCATCCCCCCTCCCCCCAAAAAAAAACAAGGAAAGCCAATTATAACTATAACAAAAGTCCTAACAGATGATGGATTACCATTGTCTGAATTATGATAGAGACCATGTATATGGAATGGACTTTACAAAAGAATCCTTAGACAATTTAGTAAGTGACTAAATATGATAGAATGGCATTAAACAAGGATGTCTCATAATATTTGGGAACTGGGAGAATGGATAAGCCAAACTTTTAACATGCAACTGAGGTTAGTGTTGTTACTCCTTTTGTTAATATACCTACAACCACTTATATTAGGCCAGAATCAACAATTGTTGCTAATCCTATGGATATAGTAACATACCCTAATAGTTTTTCAGAAAAAATAAACCTTAAAACTATTTTAGGGGGCATTTCATTTTCAAATCCCCCCTCTTCATGGCCTGCTCTCTTGCTTCTCTTACACTTTTGCAATAAAACTGATACAGCTTAAAAAACAAACAATTTTAACTGGTAACTTTTTTTTTTTTTTTTTTTTTTTTTTTTTTTAAAGATTTTATTGGGAAACTGGCGGAGGGGAACAGCGTTGGGGAATCGGGGGGAAGGGGAACAGACAAGTTGCCGTCTTCTTGTTCTTCAGTTTAGTTGCGGAGGATGTTGCTTCACTGTTGGTATCGTCATTGCGCTCTTCCCGGATGAGGCAGATCGGTCGCCGGCCTCTGGATGTCGCTCATCGCGGCTATTGGCAGCTCACGCTTGGCTGCCAGCTGCTCACGCTGGCTGCGGGCCACTCACTGCAGCCTATGGCAGCCCACTGCAGCAGGGGCTGCAGCCCACACCATCACCGGGGCTCGCACAGCCCAGCTCCAGGTGGAGCTGTTGTTAGCTGTAGAGGGCAGTGTCACTGGCCCTCATGTGGGATCCGAACCGGGGCCGCTGGCATCCCAAAACCTAACTGGTAACTTTGTATCTCCTTGCAGGTTATAAAGTACCCTCTGAATTTTATGATAAGCATGCATAGGTTTTCCTCTTCGGCAATTCATAAAGTTTTATAAACATTGAAATGGGAAAATTCAACATAAATATTTTGCTTTTACAGGAGAGAGAGCTGTCATTCCCTTTGGGAGATATATGTAGCACTGTTATCAGCACCTAGCACATAGTACAGCCTCCATGTGTTTTGTTTGTTGAAAAAAATGAATGCAATAACCATGTAACTGGTATCCTTGCCTATCAAGCCTCTATCCATACTTCGCAGTCACCACAATCTTTTGAAACTACAAATCTGGTTTTACTCTTGCCTAAAATGCTTCAGCGAATTCTGAGTAGGTGTTCAGATAAAGCCCATATTCCATTCATTTGTATAGCATCAAAGCCCCTTCCTAAAGGGGCATATTAGCTCTCTTTATATGCCTCTTCCAGCCTAATCTCTCTACTCCCCAAATTTATTATTCTCTTTATGCCATTACTACATACCAGTTATCATCATGTCTCACCTCCATATCTCTGAACACATTGGGTGCATTTCTTGTATGCCATAGTACGCCGCTATCATAGCACTAAAACTCTTATTATAAATTGTTCCTAGAGCAATTTGTTCTCAAGCTTTAGGGTGCATCGGAATTATCTGGAAAGCTTGTTACAAACAGATTGTTGGGCCCTACCCCCGGAGTTTCTAATTCATTATGTTTGGGGAAGGGCCCAAGTTTGCATTTCTAACAAGTTTCCAGGTGGTGTTAGTGTGGGAACCACACTTTCAGAACTACTGCTATAGATGATAGTTCCTTCAGGGGGAACTAGAATCTATAATGAAATAGCGCCCATGAAATACTCAGGAAACATGCTGAATGCATTGCGTATATACAGAAATAAATAGGCAGAGGGGAAGGAAGTGGGAGAAAATAACCCAGGTGGTAGGGAATAAAATGAGCAAGTTCTCTCTTCTCTGGCTTTGCTATTAACAAAACCTAGTATGTTTCCCAAAAGCACATCCTTGCAAATTTCTCGTCTTGCCTACCAAATTCTGTAATTTGAAGTTTATTGTACTTTTCCTATGTAAGGTTATCATCTAGATACTATATTGTTTGTCCTAAGTGAATTTTTAAAATATTCTCTTAGAATCATGGGCTATTAAAGCAAAAAGGGGTCTTGACAGACATTATCTGGTCCAGTTCCCCCACATCTAGGGAGGGAGACAGACAACTATCAGATGCATTTGTGGAACTTGTAGATAAAACCCACATGGTCCTGCTGCACTGTGTTGCTGTCTCTCCAGGACCTGATAACACCCCTACAGAAGCTAGTCTGTGTCCTTTATTTTAATACTAAAGTGCATAATAGTTCTTATCCACAATTCTATTGCATTTGGGCACCCATATTTTTTCTAAAGGACACCTAATTTTATCACTAGGAAAATTAGATTCATCCATTTATTCAGATATTGTGTGTATATGATAAGCACAAAGTATACCAAAACAAACCAGGCTGAGCCTTCAAGAGGCTTAAGTCCATAGAACTAATGTCTTTTAAGTGTGGTAAGCACAGTCCTGGAGGTGTGCACAGTATGCCTTGGCAGCACAACAAAAGGGACATCTAACTCTTTGACTTGGAGATGAAGACAGTGTCAGGCAAGACTGGCCAGGAAGTTCTTACTAGAAGTTAGCTGGAGTGCAGGAAGGAGGGTTGCATTAACTGGGACTGAAGATGTTTGCGAATACTGAACTTCAACTTTATCCCTGAATTGAGTCACTAGAAGATTTTTTTTTTTTTTAACAGGCAGTGGGATTACAGTGAAGACCTGAATTTTATTTTATTTATTTATTTATTTTTGAGGGCATTGTCACTGGCCCTCATATGTGGGACCTGAACCAGGGCTGCTGGCTTCCCAAGCCAGCGCTTAACTACTGCTCAGCCGGCCCTTTTTTTTAACTTTTATAATGTTAATAATGTAATTGTTGGTTTAATGGTTAGAGATGTAAAAAACAATGCAAGTTATCTTTTTCAGCCCTTACAAAGTGATTACCCCTTCCACCACCACCCCCATCCCCCCCATATCATAACATACCTATAATTCCATTGACTCCATCCCCACACTATATTCCACATCTCTTGATTATATATGTGTTAAATTATAGTCAACATGTAATATTCAGTGGCAGCTTCAGATGTACAGTGCAGTGGTCAGGCCACGACACCGTCCATGAAGCGGTCTCCCTGACAAGACATGAGTCCTTCTGATCCTCTAAAAAAATATTTACAACCTTATTGATTATATTCCCTAAACTGTCTCTTCTGTCTCTGCAGTAGTATTGATCAGTTTATGTTGCCTTGTCCCTTCCCTTTCTCCCTCATGCCCATCCCCATCCCATCTAGCCCTCATCAGTTTTTCCTTTGTGTCTCTATTTCTGTTTACATTGCTCGTTTATTCAGTTCTTTAGATTCCACATATAAGTGAGATCATATGGTATTTGTCTTTCTCTGACTGACGTATTTCACTTAATGTTCTCTAGGTCCATCCATATCATTGCAAATGAGTCACTAAAAGATTTTAGATAGGGGAATGACATAAGAATTATGCTCATAGAAGACCCCAAGCCTAAAAAAAAGGGACATATTATATTTAAGGGTACATATTTTCTTCACTATGCCTTTAACTAACTTGAAACATAGGTGTTTCCAGGTAGAATAAACCCCTGGAGTATGTCTTTATATATGTCCAACAGATTCAGCTGAATATAAAGGAACATAATTAAATATAAGACTTTACTGACTCACATGGTAATTATAATTGAGTATGTCAACTACTTTATCCATATTAGGAGTCCAGAATATACCAATGGCATAAAATTTTTCAGTAGAAGGTATTTGAGTTCCCAAAATCCCTATCTGCCTAAAAGCAGAGCCTCCCAAAAGAACTCAGTGGTCATAAATCACCTCAGGGAGCAACCAGGCAAGATTAACTTGATCACCCCAGTGAAAAGTTGGTAACTTACCTAAACCGACTGTCACAAAATTATGTCTACTATCTACAGAGGGTGCCAAAAAAATGTATACACATTTTAAACATGGAAAAAACTATTAAAATTGTAACACTCAATATACACTGATAACAAAAGATGAATACAAGTCACGTGTATACATTTTTTTTGGCATCCCTGGTGTTCTCCTAAGGGCTCATATATTTTTCCTGAGTCATTTACTTTCCCATTAAGGCCCCTTTCTCCCCCAAATTCCCGTCATTTAGGGGAATCTGTCCTTCCTTCCCCTTTCCCCTTTCAAATGACATGCAAGCCCCCACTTCTAACCACCCCTTTAAGTCATATTTTTGTGAACATCCTCATACTCAAATCTCTATTCTCTTGCTAATGTCTTTTTTAACTAGCAGGTTCCCAAACATATAAGTAGATAAAAAGGGCCCGCTGAGTGGCGCAGTAGTTAAGCGCTGGCTTGGGAAGCCAGCGGCCCTGGCCCTGGTTCGGGTCCCACATATGAGGGCCAGTGACACTGCCCTCAAAAAAAAAAAAAAAAAAAGGTAGATAAAAAGATTTTCCTCCCCAACAATTCGAGACAACAAAAATTCTTCACTAGTGAGAAAAACAACTGAATTGTTTAGACAGTGATTCTCAACTCTGGGTAGCTTTTTTTAATGCTTGTGTTCAGGGCCCTAAAATTCTGATTTTATTTGTCTGGGTAGGACTTGGCATAGTTATTTTAAAAACTAAAGTGATTTAAACATGCAGTCAGGGTTGAGAACCACTGGATTAGATATTGTACTCTATTAAAGACATAAATGTCTTTTCCAGTTTACTTCAGATTACCTGGCCAACTTTTTACTCAATTCACCAAATACTGAATTCAAATTTTTATTTTTCAAATTGGTTATACAACAAAATCTCCAGCAAAGTGAATAAGCATCCTATTTATAACAAGTGTTTTAAGCCACCTAATTAAAAGCATTATATAATAGCTATTTAAAATTGAAACTGACAACATTTATAAAAACTTCTTATCATCGCAATTATAGCTTCCTGAACTATCGAGCAGTCCTGGCCTCAATGATAAATCTGACAATGAGAAGAGATTTGAAAAAAGAACTATTTTAATCACTCAAATAGCAAGCTCAGTATCTGTTTCAAATTCTTTATTACACATCATGGTTGCACAGTTTGAGGCTGGTTAAATACAATTCGTTTTCAAATTTTCTTTGAATATTTTTTTTTCTTTGAATAATTTTTAGATTACTACATGCAAGTGACCATGAAAATATTTGGCATTTTAAAATTCTCAAATTTTGAACAGGCACTTACATGAAGGAAAACATTACCATTTATAGATACCCACATTTAAAATAGATGCTCCAGCACATGGTACATGGAACCTTTAGCCAGTAAAGTTGGTTACTGACCATTTTATCAAAGTGCCATAGTAGTAAAAGAAGTTTAAAGAAATGTAAATTGGGTTACTTAGCTTACTCATAAAGTAAGGTTAACTGACGAGACTTGCTGACGTGTATAAAAAATATTGGTACAAAAACCAATGAACTATAAGTGAAAGTAGTTTCACACAACGGGCTTCATCGTTTTAGTTCCTACACCCCACACTTAGTGTAATTGAGATCAGACCTCATGCATATGAACAGATAGATGACTGCAGCCTTCTTTTTTACAGACTTTGAACAATTACTTGAATTTAGTGTTAAAAAAATTTTAAGCAGAGTGGGTGAAGTTTAAAATTGAGTTTGAACTAGCCAAAGTTCCAATTTAACAAACATAAAATTATCCAGATGTGGATAACTACATGCTTAAGAGGTCTACCTGAATCCCCCCCATCCTCAAATTCTCCCCTGAAAAGGGAAGAAAATATTTATGAAGAAAATTATATTTGTGTGTATGTGGTAAAAAGATTCCTTAAAAAAATTTCAAAATATTGGAAAAATTATATAGTTTTAACAAATTCTAAAATGCCAACTCAGAGTCAACTCCACATTGCAGAAAACACACAGTGGAACCTGGTGGGTTCCACAAAATGGTTACTTAACATGGTGCAAAAAAAAAAACAAAAAAAAAACCTACAATGACATGCCACATAATCCCTTGTGGAAAAAAATTCAATATTCTTGCCAAAGAAGACTTCAAAGAGAATACAATTCAGGAAACCATGGAATGGTAGACTCAGATGCACCTACAGTGAAACATTCTATATGTATTTCTCAAATACATATGTAAAACCATAAATGTGTACTCAAAAATATCAAGATGCCATGTTTTAAATCTCTGCAGTATGTAAGAGCCACTCAGGTTTTCTAATTTTATTTGAACACAAAATATTTCAGTTTTTGCATGTAGAGAATAAGAGGTAATCATTAATACAAAAAAGGAGAAAAGGATTTATAATCAACATTATGCAGAAAGCAAGCAAAATTACAAATACCAGCCTACTCATGAAAATCTTCAATGTTTATACTGATGTATATATAAGTGCTTATCAAATCATAGTGTGCAGTAAAAAAAAAAAAGGCAGCTTAAAGGTCCAGTGTTTCAAAGAAAGCATACTTTTAATGTATATACATGAAGAACATTTAGTTATATCATAAAATAAATGCATCACTGTAAGATAAAGGAAGACTATTATAAATGGACTTTTGGACTTTCCCCCTCGCTACATGCTGCAACCATTTTTAACCTGCCAAACTTAAATCTCAATGGATATAGGAGGGTTTTGTCTTTCACTTCACATTTCAGGCTGTTCAGCAGATGCCTGTGATTCTGGTGATTCAAATCGCTGGTGAAAGTTTGTTCTCTGTTTCCTCAGTTTTTCAGGAGCTTTTCTCCATAAAATGATTTCCTAAGTAAAAAAAAAGAAACATGATATCAATGAATTAATGTTCTCATATTATGCCTTAAATTTTCAGCATGAAAATAATGCCACTTCAATTTTAACAAAAACAAAATTAAATTCTTCCCTACTAAAGTCCTCCTCTTTCCTGATTGACCCACTTTCTTCCAATTCTAATCTTGAAATGCCCTCTCTGCCAAAATGCCCCCACCAGCACCCATGCACACCGCCACCACCAATCGAATCTAGCACAAAGTTCTAGGTATTATTGATTTAAAGAATTCTTAAAACCTGTCCTTTGGTTTGCTATTCCATTGCCCTTATCCATGTTCCTGCCGTTGTCACTTGCATCTTAGATACTAAAATACCTTAGTGGTAGACAACTGCCTCGGATTGCCTAAGGCCCCTTTCTTTCTCCACCCTTCCTATCACTGCTGGATAGCCTAAAACATTGCTTGCATTGCTCTCCAATAGTTCTCAGTGCCCCCCAGGACAAATCTCCAACCAGGCATTCAAGGCCCTCCACAACCTTTTCCTATTGTACCAACATCACTCTCTTTCCTCCCTAGACCTACATGCCCCCAGCCAAACTGAGTTACCCTCTGCCTCCAACGTACTCCAAATAAACTTGCCCTATGTCTTCCCCAATGTCTTCCCCCAGCATCTGACCCTAACCAATCGATGCTGCGATCTCTTCCAAATTCCTAAAATTATTTGCTTCATAAAGTCATAACAGTCTGTTTTTTGTTTTGTTTTGTTTTGAATCAACATATCAATTTAAACACCTAAATGAATATCCATGGGAAGCAATGTACTTACTCAATAGGGCCACAATATGTAATCTATTTTGAACTTATAAATTACCTATGTTTAATTACACAGCATTATGGCAGCATTAGTAAAATTATTCTCTCTTCTAAATTATTGTTGAACTATTAAGTTTTCTGTTTTTTTTGTTTGTTTGTTTAGCTGAGCCATCCTGCCACTGCCACCTGTTGGCAGCTCAGGGGCAGCTCAGCTCAGGCCAGGAATCAAACTGGCAACCCTGTTGCTCAGAGCTCACACTCTTGAGTGAGCTCTGAACCATATGAGCCACTCGGCCGGCCCTTATTAAGTTTTCTCTTAATTATATAATTTTTATTTTTCCACGTATCTGCAATGTGAGACCGTTGAGGACAAACCTTGTTTATAAAAGGTAGTTTTTAGGGCCGGCCAAGTGGCGCGGTGGTTGAGCGCTGGCTTCGGAGGCCAGCGGCCCTGGTTCGGGTCCCACATATGAGGGCCAGTGACACTGCCGTCAAAAAAAAAAAAAAAAAAAAAGTTGTTTTTATATTCTTCACAGCACTCAGCACAGAATAATTTCTAATTAGTTTTGAACACTCAGCTGAGACATTCAAATACTTATTAATCTGATTCAGAATACAAAAAACTATTCTAATCAATCTTCATTCAAAATTCACCATGGCTTTGATTTTTACATGAGAACAAGTTTTACGATAAACATTTTATATAAAAAGTATTAGATTTGGGTCATCTCAAACATTTATAACAGAATTGTTTAAAAAGGAAAAAATGGAAACCCCAGAATCCATTAAGTTAATTCAGTCATTAAAAGTGATCATTGAATTCTGTATTTGTACAGGAAAGATATTCAATACATTTGAGTGGAAAAGCAAATTAAAGAACAACATGCATGCCATTTCGATTCCTGGCCCGAGCTAAGCTGCCACTGAGCTGCCAACAGGTGGCAGGATGGCTCAGCTTAAAAAAACAAAAACAAAAAAAACAACATGCATTATATGATATAAATACACACAAATTTGTCTGCAAAATAATAAAAATGATGATAGAATTTGTGTTGCCCTTTACTTTATTCTGTTCTTTATTGCCTGATTTTTTGTTTTTAACAAACAGCAGTTATTGTTTTTATAATAAAAAAAAAACAACTTTCAAGAGAAAAATAAAAGCCCTGCTAAATTATAGCCCATTCTAAATCCTACAAAATGACTGGGAAGAGATCTGTTTGTCACAACACAATCCCATTCATGCCTACTTCCTTATACTCTCAGTGTTTTCACTTACTTAGTAACCCCCTTGCTGAGTACAATAAAGTTTAGAAAAACTAGTTTTTTCAGGTGTTTTTAGAACTGCCACTGAACAAAGTACCAGCCTGGATGGCACCATACCTGTTGCTTGAAGTACCTTCTGTCTTCCTCATCAACAAGGACTAGATTCAAAAAGTACCTTACTGAAAATTTTTTGTTCACATCTCTCATTGTTGGAGTTGGGTCATATCCTGCTAAAAATAGTCTTATTGGAATTGATTCACCTGAAAGAAAAGTAATTTCCATTTAATTCTAAAAGATTACTAAATAAAGTCACATAACACCTAGAACATTATGGAGAAGACATGAATGCTTCAGTTCCTCATGGGACAGCAGCATAACAAAAACTTTAAACCAGGGTTTTGCAGCCCTGGCACTATTAGCATTTTAAGCTTGTTAATTCTTTGTTGTAAGGTCCTATGCACTGTATGAGGTTTAGCAGCATCCCTGCTCTCTACCCACTAGATGCCAGCAGCGTTCCCCAAGTGTGACAACCAAAAATGTCTCTGGCATTGCCAAATGTCCTGGGGGTAGGGGAGGTGGAGAGGCAAAATTGCTTTTAAATGAGAACCACTGCTCTAGAGCCAGAATGCCTGGATTTTAATCCCAACTCTATATTTTAACACATTTTTTGCGGGAAACGAGTAAACTCTTCATACAAAGTGTTATGCCCGCTTACAAAGTGTTAATGTCTGTGTGACCTTGACCAAGTCACTTAACCATTTTGTTTCAAGTCCCTCATCTGGGGAATACAAATAATATCCACCTTGTAGAGAATTTGTAAGGGCTATACGGGTTAATACTATATGTAAAAAGCTTAGAACAATACCAGCAGATAGGTGCTGTTTTAATAGTTATTTTCTGCTTTCATGAAGTTGACCATACTTTCTAATCGTGTGTGTAAATGCTTGAATATTTATTACTAATTCATCCAAAGAAATTGGAATGTTCAGAATGATGACATTCCTTCATCACCAAAAAATGCCATACAAATTCTCATGGCTTCTCTTTTCCTAAGGGTAATTATTTGCATATTCTGTTTGGAATCTTTTTATGTAATGCTTTTCTTGTGTATATCTATTTCCTGAAAGATATACAATCCATCAATTTACATAAACATTTGTGGCTGCTGGAAATTTTACAAAGTAATTGTGCATAATAACATAAGAGAACACACATGGGTCTTGGAGTCAGAAAGGCCTAAGTTCAAACTCCAACTCTACAATGATTAGCTACTGAAGGAAAGTAGAATATTTCACCACAAAATATGCCTCTCTGTAAAACTTACTTTGAGCAGAAGGCAATTAAGAAGCAGCAAAAGCAGAGAAGGCTCCCCGTTTTCTTCCTAAAGGCAGGACATAAATTCTCCTTTTACTGGAGACAGACTTGTCAGCCCAGGGATGGAACCAGAGGAGTCTGCAAATGTGCCTTATTCCATCATTGGTTTCCTCCCATGTATTTACCTTCCCAGTTTGCCTCTCTTGGAAGTCTGAATTGACTTTTCCTTTGTCCAGTCATTTCTCTCCAAATGTATTGTTCTTTGAAGATGCTATATAAGCTGAAATTCTAAGCCACTGCTTTGAGTTACTTTCTTGTTGAGGTTTCTCCTGCGTGATGTACACTGCATGCATTCAATAAACCTCTTCTCTTATTAATCTGTCTTTCTGTTATGCAGTCCCAGCAGAAAACCTATGATGGGCAGAAGTAAAGTTCTGCCTCCCCTACACCGCATCACCTTTAACAGGTTTTTAAAACTTCTTTGCATCTTTCCATCTTGTTTTCATCTGTAAATAAGGAGTACCAACACCTAACTCAAGGGTGGTGGGAAACGAGAGCACCTGAGAGTACAATGCCTCCTCCACAGTTGGCACTCAATAAATGGCAGCTACTTTTTGAAGTAATTACTAACAAGCTGAGAAAAATCCAAAGACATAAATTTAAAATGATAAAAACTGGCTTCATTATCTTAGACACTGAAGATTATCCAGTAATGGAACTGCTTATTTTCTTGGGTGCTAAAAAGAGTCTGGAATCCTACAGGTATTAATGCTCAGCTGTATTGCACTTTATGTTCAGCAAGCATCAAAAAGCTTTACAGGGATGAACTATTATAACAGAAGACAAAGTATTACAAATTCAGAATTAGAGAAGAGATATACATGTCTTCTAAATTTAAACCGAGTAAAAAATTAAACCTTATTATAGTCTTCTCAGTATTTATACCAAGATGATCTTAAAAACCATCATTCATCATTGCAAGAATCAGTCTAAGAATTCACAAATATTCTCATACTGAGTAAATAAATACTTTCAAATTAAATCACCATGAACACTGTTGTTTGCATTACCTATAACACAAAAGTAGTAAATGAAAAGTGTGTTACCTTTTACTGGTGCACCATCCATTATTTCATATTTAGCAATTGTTTCTGTTTCTGTTGTGGTACTGGGTCCTAGTGCAACAATGTAAATTATATTACTTCAAATATTTCCAGAATATAATCTCTAGTTTTATACCTTCTTCCTATTTTCCTACCACATTATTTTAGTACTAATTTATCTTCCGATTTTGTGAAAATGCTGGTAATTCTTTTCTATTTCTTGGTCTACACTTAATATACTGAACACTCAACTGAAGGTTTCACTCCCTTCCTCCCAAAGGTAATATACAGTGCAAGAAAGAATCATCTTCAGAGTTCCTTCTGTCATTCCAGTATCTGCTAAAACAGACACTAGTAAATACAGGTCAGAACCAACTGTTGACATGCTAGTTTTCTCTGCAACACCTAAACTGTCTTGTCTCAGAGTTACTTAACTTGAACATAAACAAAGTATCAAACTGAATATCTGATTTACATATAGTTCTTTGAAATTTGGGAATTCGGCCTCAAAGAAATTATTGGAACCCAGACATTTTTAAAAAGTCGATACTATGGTAAGTGAAAAAAGTATACCAAAACATATAGTAAAGATCCCAATGTAAAATACACGACATGTCTGTTCTGGATGATGAGTACAGATGACTTTCCATTTAAACTTTTCTAGAATTGAACATAATTTTTATTCTCAGAAAAAAATGTTTAAATAAACAATTTCTTTTTAAACAAAAAATGGGAACCTGTTTTAATTTTAATGTTTTTAAATCACATAAACTTTTATTAGAAGGTAAAAGATGGAGACTAAGAAATGCAGATGTTTATAATTATGATTACCAATTACAAATTCTTAAAAAAAGTGTTGCCTAAAATTATTTTCAGCAAAAAGCCAATAAGGCTAAAGAGGATAAACTAAATCTATATACTAGTTAAAATTAAAAAGCAATTATGAACCAATAAATGATTTCAGGAACTACTCAGTCATCTAGAAAAAAGTAAAGTTGAAGCCATACCTCATATCTTACATCAGGACAAATTCCAAATGATTTAAGAGATTAAACAAAATCCCCAAACTATAATGTATTATTTTAGTAGAATCAAGCATAGAAAATTAATTTTAGAACCTTTGTGTGAATGCCTTTCTAACTGTGGCTAAACCCAGAGTTCATTTAAAAAAAAACAACTAATGAAGTTGACTATGTAAACATCAAGAACTATAACCCACCATAGCAAGACACATTGGGGAAAGCTTTGCTGCTCTTAACGGAAGGGCTTGATTTCCGTAACATATATAATTTCTACAAATAAGAAAAGACTAGTAATCCAATATCGATGGGCAAAAGGTATGGAATAGGCAGTTTACAGAAATGGCTTTTATACACATGAAAAGATGCTCACCCTCACTCAGAATGAGGAAACTTAAAATTACAATGGAAGTTCTACACATCAAATCAGCTAAAAGTTTTATAACACTGTGCTGGTGAGGACAGGGGAAAAAGAGGCACTCTCCTACATTCATGGCTGGCAGATACAAATTATTACAACCCCTAAAGAGGACAAACTGATAATATGTATCAAAACTACAAATGGATATACCTTTTGCAATAGCAGTTCCACAAACATACCCCTATAGGCAAAATGGCGTTGTTAACTGAAGCACTGTTTGTAATAGCAAAAATCTGGAAACAACCTGTATGTCCAGCAATAGCAGACTGGTTAAATTCTAGTACATCCATTGAAATGGAATACTATAAAAAAAGATGAGCAAGTATTCTTTCTTACATGTTGATATGTTAAGATCTCTAATATACTGTTCAGTGAAAAAGCAAAGTATGTATTTTCTGTAACCATTTAACTAAAAAGGGGGGGAAGGGCATACTATAGAGGTACTTGCTTGTATATGCCTAAGTCTCTAGAAGGATTTTAAAACTTACAAAACATATTATCTATGAGTAGATAATACCTGGAGTACAAAAATAGGACACTTTTTACTGTGTGGTCTTACATTTTATTTTTGAACCATGTGAATTTGTAACCTACAGTAGTTCCTCCCTTATCCATGGTTTCAGTTACCATGGTCCAAAAATATTAAATGGAAAATTCCAGAAATAAACTATTCATAAGTTTTAGATTGCTCGCTGTTGTGAGTAGTATGATGAAATATCACGCCATCCCGTTCCATCCTGCCTGGAATGTGAATCATTCTTTGGTCCAGTGTATCCACACTGTATAAACTACCTGCCCATCAGTTACTTAAGTAGCCATCTTAGTCATCTCAGTTATCAGATCAACTGTCTTAGTATGCAGTGTTTGTGTTCAAATAACGCTTACAGTAACCTAATGCTACATCACAATGCCTATGTCATTCACCTCATATCATCCCATTACATAGACAATGTATCATCTCACATCATCACAAGAAGGGTGAGTGTAGCAGAATAAGATATTTGGGGGTGGGGAGAGAGAGAAACCACATAACTTAACACAGCATATTGTTTTAATTGTTTAATTTTATTATTGTTGTTAATCTCTTACTGTGCCTAATTTATAAACTAAGCTTTATCACAGGTATGTATGTATAGGAAAACAATAGTATATATAGGGTTCAGTACTATCTGCAGTTTGAGGCATCGCTGGATGTGTCCCCCACGGATAAGGGGAATTACTGTATTCAAAAATTGATTTTAAAAAGCATAAATGAGTAACTTACTGCCAGCAATATTAAGTGTCAAAGTTAGTGTCCAATGAAGACATTTATTTTATGTTTAAATAATATTTTAAGATTTTAAAATCTCAACTAAAACAGGAATTTTAATTCATGTTATTTCAACTTACCAATTCCTGTGATCTCTTTTTTGATCAGTTGTAACTCCATATGTTGGATTTTTATTCTTACTAATAGGAAGTAAATTTTTCCAACAATCACATCCTTTAAATGATACCTTTGGAGAAAGAATAGATCTCACTAAATATTTAAAAAACAAACAAAAAGAGTGAAATATGTCCTAACAAGCTTTATTACACACCTTTAGATTAATAACTATTTAAGAATACCATTTTGAGTATTCATATTGTTAAATATTCCTCTTTTTCAAAAAAGTCTTAATCATTTTACAGTATGCACCGCTTATTGATGGGGATACATTGAGAAACATGTGAACATCATAGCACGCACTTACACAACCTATATGACAGCCCACTACACACCTAGGCTATCTGGTATACCACTGTTGTAGATGCAATCTGTCGTTGATGGAAACGTCATTATGTAGCACATGACTACTATAAAATATGGAATCAAACTTTTACTTGACCATCATTACACACTACACCTCAGAAGGAAGAATTAGCCTGATTAATTGTTGGTCCTTACTGAGAGGTTAACTTAAATTCCAAAGAACTTAAGCAGGGAAAATTAAGATTTTTATGCTTGAAATATTCATTTGGTGGATGAAGATGTTTTTGAACATTAAAAACTCTACATACAGGTTTAGTGTCATTATTACTCCAAGTGCTAGAACAGTGCAGCTAACAAATCACCAGGCCTCAAAGAGACACCCACTAGATGAGTTTGTTGCTATACTATCTAATAATTAAAGACCATTCCCAGGTACCTTGAAATGAAGAGATAATAAACCTAGGAATTCCCACAACACCCAGAGGTCTTTTTAGGCTTCCCCCCAGTTTGGATCTCAAAATAATATCTCAAGAGTTGATTAAGCAATTATGTCAGTCTGAAGGGAGGCTTCCAGTGACAAGTTTTTAAATCCTAAACTATCTGATAATTTTATCAACAATATAAGACTCTGAAGGCATGTACATCATTTTCAGTGATAAAAACTGGGGAGTGACAACTAATAAAAATCATGTAACAGAAGAGTGCACAGGAAGGGAATAAAAGAATATACATCAATTTCTTCAACAAATAAACTTTAATGAAAAAAATAGGGAGAAAACTCATAAATTAGATTTAAGAGTCCAACAACCAAATGTGATGTGTCTGTATGGACTGGATTTGGGCAAATCTTGTTTGAAAACTGATCTGAACAAACCATGTGTGGAGGGAAAAAAAAAAGGGACACTTATAAAACAATTAGGGAAATGTGAACACTGGATATGTGAAGACATTAAGGAACTAATTAATATTTTTAGATAAAACAGTATTGTGATTATGTTAAAAATGATACATACTTTTCATAAACGAAATTTTACATCTGGAATTTGCTGCTGTAGTGTAGGGCTGAATACAGACAAAACAAATCTGACCATGTGTTGACAACAGTTGGAGCTGGGCAATCAGTACATGGGGATTCATTATATTATTCATATACTTTGGTACGTACTTGAAATTTTCCACAATAAAGTATAAAAAGGCATTAAACTAAAGGGCCCATTTCTGTAAAAATATATCAGATGTAAACATATATACCTTCCCCTTCCTCATGGGAAGATATGTATGAGAATATTAATTGTGGTTAAATGGCCAAGATGAAAATATGTGACACTTTTTTTCCTTTGACTTTACTACACTGTCAAAATTTTCAGTAATGAAAATGTATTTATTGCTTATGTAGTCAGAAAAAAAGCATTTTTATTTAGTTTTAAAGAGATAGCCAAGTTAAAGTGATGTCAGGCCAGTAAAATAAATTTTTACAGATGTAAGGGATTAGCTGCCTCTGAGATGGTAAGATTCTCTACAGAAAATGGCCACGTGGAGACTTACCAGGATTGAATACGAAAGACACCTGCACTGAATCATAAGCCAGACCAAACCCCTAAAGCTGCTTTTAGCTCGGAGGTTCTGTTGGTCTGTTAACATCAAATTAATGTCAATTCTATCCTCTCTTTGACCAATTTACAAAGACCTGAAAAGCTTCTTAGTTATCCTTGAACATTTAAGTTATTTGTGAAAGGTACTTACTTTGATTTATTATATTCAAATTCTATATGTAGACAATCCTCAATGCCCACTTCCATCTTAATAGAGTTGTTAACATCAGGATAGGTGGCAAGCTGGTGAACAATAAGATCATATTCTTTTACCAAGTCTGTCAGTCTTCTTACTATTGTCACTTTAAGAAAATACCTACAAAGTTAATGGAGAGGTCAAGTTAAATCTCCTATGATAAATCAATGTTTAAAAAAGCAAACATTAATTACAACTCTGCTTTCTCCTCCTGGAACTCCTTTGGGACAACTTACTTCATTTACTTCATGAAGTAGTTCTAATTTTTAAATAAATGCCCCCACCATGGAAAAAAAAGTTCAATTTTAAGAACAGTGTAATTTTTAGATGAATTTAGAGTGGTACCATCAAGCCTACTGGAGGAAATCTCTCTAGATCACTCCTTAATTGTACACATGAGATTTATGGGGAAACTAACAGATTTAGAGAGGGTAATTCCATTTACACAACAAATAAGTACCTAACGGACAATTCATACATAGAAAGCGTATAACTAAAACTTCTCATAATAGGGTTCTCTAAATCTATGATAGAAAGGTCTTATTACCTCAGATCAGCATTAGCTAGACAAAACAAAAGATTTGACAGAACTTTTAAAAAATCTTAAGTCTTCCAGTCCATAATTATAATTAGAAGTTCTAATAAGATATTCAATAGTAACTGTATTACTTTCTGGTTTTGATTCTGTCTGCAGTTTCTAATACACCTATTTCATACCTCAAGCGGACATTGGCACCGATGTAAGATTCATATGGCTTTTCAACTTGCATAAATTCAAAATCATAACTTCTGCTCTGGGTCAGTTCTCCAGGTAAGGCTAGTTCTTTCACTAGGTTTACAAATTCGTGAGTATTACTCTTGTCATTGAAAAGTTCTAAGAAATTTTAAAAAGCAAAAAAACCAATTATATTTAATATCATTTCATTAAAACCCAAACTTCTACCTCCAAAGCAAATAAAAATGAATTCATTCCTTTAACATAGTTAGGGTTTGCCCAAAATGAAGTTGTTTTAAAAGACACATTTCCAGCAATTATCTGCACTTCCTCCATTCAGGGCAAAACGCATTTTGTTGTTTTGCTTAGTTAGGCAAATACATTTCCTTGATAAAACTAGAATACACAAAAGACTAAAATCAACTACCAGTTAATTACTATAATTTGCCTCTCAAGTATAGTCTCATCTAAAACAGATATGTAAATAAATATCCACCCACTCCAATTTTGATACTTTAAAAATGTGCAGTAAAACTTAGAAAACTAGATTTAAAACCTAACTATGTTACAGTATTATAAAGACCTATTTTCTCTTTTCTGACTCTGCAGTACCAAAAGATTTACACAGTTAAACTCCTGCTAAATCAAGAAAGTCTCTGGAAATACATGTATGGAAATGTACAAAAGTTGATCTAAGTCAAGAACAAATTACACCTTTCCTTTTCACATAGAATTTTCTGTTGACCAGGTGAGTCTGGCTTAGGCCACACACTAGGTTAGGAAGACAAATGGCATGGGTAATTAGAAAGTGATGAATGAATGTGACACATAATTGTGACTAAAGCTGGTGAAAAAATGTAGGCAGATGGAAATTTCAGTGAGTCAACTAATATACCTGAATTACTTTCCAAGGCTGGTAGCTTACATAACTCCTTTCATTTTTAGTAATTAATTTTAATAATAAAGGCAGGATGAGTCAAATATCATTTAATACAATTTAATAAAACATGATTTAATGTTTATAAAATAAATCCTCTCTTATTATGCAAAATCAATTCTTTCCACAAAGCTAAGTTCTAATTCAGTTATTTAAGTGACAAATACAATCCTCTTCAAACTCAGTTATTAAAGAAAAAAAAAGTAATACTACTTTAAAACTCACCAATTTGACCTACAAATTCAATTCTAATTCCTTGGTGCTCTAGCCTCTTTCCAGGTTGCTTAAAGGCTAGGTTTACCTGCCAAAACATGAAATTGTAAGAGATGTTAATCCTTTGAGTGGGCCTACTAGTATAGGTTCCTTCCAGATGAATGCAATGTATAAGTATTTCAGGTATTCATTTCTGAAGTTTGAGACATCACATATACCTAGATCATGATGACCTTATACAGTAGCACCAGAGAAGGTATAACTTACAATCACTAATGAACCTATCCCTTAAAGCATCGGCTCTGTTAGGAAGGAATCCTTCTTTATGGCTGGAAAACTATAAAGACTCAATCAAAAAAGGGAAAACTTTCAACTATTCAAATGTGTTTTCTGGTCAAATGGTTAAATAATTCTACAATAACAGCATTTTAATGTAATGTAATCACTAATTCCAAGAATTGACCTGAAGGATCGCTTTCAGCTTTTTGTAACCAAGGCTGTATTGTTATATTATAATTCCTAACCTTAAAAGCAATGCTTATTGCCCTGGGTCTGCTACTCATCCTAAAAACAGAATGTCTAAAGATTTAAATTTTGAGTAGGCTTTATCTTACATACTTATGAAGTAAAATATATAATTTCAAATTCCCTAAATTCATTACCTGCCAAATGAAAACCTTAATTCTATAAATTTTTAATTTGACATACATATTAAAACTAAAATGCCAAATGCTTATGGATAAGCTAAACAAAAAAGCATACTTCCAGGTTTATTCTTTACTATAAAAAATATTGGGAATGTGACTCTTAAAAAGCTTTTGTTCCAAACAGTGCTTCTCAAAATATAACAGAAATCAAGGACCCAATAAGAACAGAGTTCCAATTACTTCTGCTTATAAACTACATAAATTAAAATATTCACTCTTCTATCTTTCGTATCTGTTACCGGGATGAGTTAGTTACTTGCCTTCCAAATTAATATCTCAGAAAAAAAATAATAATTACATTGTGGTATATCATATGATGAAATATTATTACAGTTTAAAAATAATATGGTCAAAGATTTTTAATGATGTGGGAAGATGTGCATGATATGTTACATGAAGAAAGCATGGTCAAATTGTATACAAGTATAATGCCAATTATATATTTTAAAACCACATAAAAGAAATAGTCTTAACAGCAGTCACTTCTGGAATGCATGATTAGGTGGTAATTTTGTTTTCTTTATAGTTTTCAAGGTTTTTTTGTTTGTTTTTTTTTTAGCTGAGCCATCCTGCTACCTGTTGGCAGCTCAGCAGCTGCTCAGCTCGGGCTGGGTATCGAACTGCTGTTGCTCAGAGCTCAGCTCACACTCTTGAGCGAGCTCTTAACCAACTGAGACACTCGGCCGGCCCTGTTTTTTGGTTTTTTGTAACAGGCAAGTAATACTTTCAAAATCAGAAAAATACTTCTTTTAAGAAAAAAAGAGTAGTACTTAAATGCTTCACATATACTGACAAGCTGAATTGTTGGTTTGAATCACAAAACAGGTATAACTCCCAACTGTTTCATGTGCCAGGCAGTAATTAGAGCTATTCCCTAATTTGTACTAATAAGCACACAGGAAAAAGGTACACTTTAAACAATGGGTATTTTGCAACAAGTTTATGAGAATGTCTTTGTTTGAACACAGCTATACATGATATCTTTTAAATTTAGAGTTGTTCAAAAGCACTTTGAAACCACATTATTGAGGTAGATATGCAAAGCAGTTCCATTTTCCCACTAAACTGCCTAAACTCTGAAATCTTCCTTGATCTTCCACCAGTATTAAAATATAGTGGCTTTTAAGCCCAATGCAAGCTATTCTGGAATCTGAAAGATCCCAGAATTGGAAGGCATAATTAAGTATTTTGGTTTAAAAGCTATTCTGCAAGGGAACATAGAACAATAAATGAAATAATGACAGTGAGTTAAAGAATTTTAACACCAACTCAGTTATATTTTTATAACTTTTATTATAATTTCCAACTTACAGAAAAGTTGCAAGAACAGCACAAGGAAATCCAACATAACCTTTACTCAAACCCATCATATATTTATACTTTGTCCCATATGCTTTATCATCTTCTCTCTAAATACACATATGCATGCATATATACTCATATAATTTTCTATAGATGTCTCGAATTATGATGTCTTCAGGATCTAAAGAGTTAAATTCATCCATATTGTGTTTACGACAAACATATATCAATGTACTACATGCCATTTATAGTGGGCACCAAGGTATCTGTACATGATTGTTGCTGGATATTGTGATTATCCAAGATAAGTTTCCAACTGCTGCTAGAAGAATATGGTCCATATTCATGTTGATGAAAGATACTACAATAATATTCCTTGCTTAAATCACTAAACTATAAACTCCTATAATCTCAGGCTAAACATATGCCTTTCTTCACTTCTGCAACAAGGACTAGATGTAGAATTCATTATTGGTAGCTTGGTACTGACACCATCATTTCAAGACAATTTACTCATCATTGACCAATCTAAAAGAATATCCTGGTTAAAAAATTATAACTTATGACCCCCTCTAACTTGCCAGATAAATTACCAGTCAAATTTTTCACAATTCTAAACAACAAACCTGTACCTCAATAGGTAAACACACAGTCAGCAAGGCTCTCCCAAAATTATTCATAAAGTATAGTGGTATGAGCTGTATTTTAAAAAGTGGGTGGGCTGGCCGAGTGGCGCAGTGGTTAGGCGCTGGCTTGGGAAGCCAGCGGCCCTGGATTGGGTCCTACATGAGGGCCGGTGACACTGCCCTCAAAAAAAAAAAAAAAAAAAAGTGGAAACCTACATTAAATCAATTCTTAAAGCATAATAATTTAGGATATAGTCCAATTGTTATAGACTTAAGGAAGATTTGTCATATGAGCCAAAGCAGTAAATATTCTAACTAAGGGTAAAAAGAGTTTGAGCAAGTATTATAGCTGTTAAGAATTTCCCTATTGGGCTGGCCAAGTGGCATGGTGGTTAAGAGCTGGCTTGGGATGCCAGTGGCCCCAGTTCAGGTCCCACATATGAGGGCCAGTGACACTGCCCTCAAAAAAAAAAAAAAAGAAAAATTGCCCTATTAATCTTGTGACAATCTAAATATTTCCCCCGTTGCCTTAAGGAATACTTCAAAAACTCTCCAAAAATTTTTGACAGACAGCAATCATTTTAACTATAAAAGGTATGTGCTGTGGGCTGGCCGAGTGGCGCAGTGATTAAGAGCTGGCTTGGGACGCCGGCAGCCTGGTTCGGATACCACATGTGAGGGCCAGTGACACTGCCCTCAAAAAAAAAAAAAAAAAAATGTGCTACAACACAGTCCCAAGACAATTCAATATGGAAAGAATACTCTTTTCAACAAATGGTGCTGGAATAACTAAATATCAACATGTAAAAGAATGAAATTGTATCCCTACCTCACACAATATACAAATATTAACTCAAAATGGATCAAAGACCTAAATATATAAGCTACAATTACAAGTCTTAGAAAAAAACGTAAGTGTAAATCTTCATTACCTTGGATAGACAACGGTTTCTTAGATGACAACAAAAGTATGAACAACAAAAGAAAAAAAAAAGATAAACTGGACTTCATAAAAATTTAAAACTTTGGTGCTGCAAGACACCATCAAGAAAGTAAGACGACTTACAGAATAGGAGAAAATATTTGCAAAATATAACTGATAAAGGACTTGTATCCAGAATATATAAAGAAATTTTACAACTCAACAATAAAGACAACACAATTTTTTAAAATGTTCAGAGAATAATAGACTCCCCCAAAGATATACAATCAGCAATATACACATGAAAAAAGCCTCAATATTATTAGTCATTAGTGAAATGCAAATCTAAACCATAATGAGGGTGAAATGTCTAACTATTACATTGGTTTGTACACCTGGAACTTAAAAAAAAAAACAAAAGGGCCGGCCGACTGGTGCAGTGGTTGCAAGCTGGCTTGGGAAGCCAGCGGCCCCAGTTCAGGTCCCACATGTGAGGGCCAGTGACATTGCCCTCAAAAAAAAACAAAAAAAAACCATAATGAGATATCACTTCACACCCACTAAGATATACATAATGAAAAATACAAGCCTAAGTATTGCCAAGAATGTGAAGAAACTGGAGCCCTCATACATTGCTAGAGAGAACATAAAATGGGACAGCTGCTTTGGAAAACTCTAGCAGTTAACATATGATCCAGCTATTCCACACATACAGACACCCAAGAGAAATGGAACACATATTCACACAAAAATTTTTTCACACAAGTACAGCATTATTCATAATAGCAAAAAAGTGGACATGCCAAAGTACTCAATTGATGATCAGATAAAGGAAATGTGGTATATCCACAAGGATATATACTGGAATATTATTCAGCTATAAAAAAGAATGATGTTTGGATACATGCTACAACATGAACGAACCTTGAAAACATTATGCTAAATGAAATAAGGCAGGCACAAAAGAGTAAATACTGTATGACCATTCTTTTTTTTTTTTTTTTTAAAGATTTTATTGGGGAATTGGTGGAGGGGAACAGCGTTGGGGAATCGGGGAAGGGGAACAGACAAGTTGCCGTCTTCTTGTTCTTCAGTTTAGTTGCGGAGGATGTTGCTTCACTGTTGGTATCGTCATTGCGCTCTTCCCGGATGAGGCAGATCTGTCGCTGGCCTC
Organism: Aselliscus stoliczkanus; assembly: GCA_033961575.1. Lineage (NCBI taxonomy): Eukaryota > Metazoa > Chordata > Mammalia > Chiroptera > Hipposideridae > Aselliscus > Aselliscus stoliczkanus. Next base: position 137,479,402 of record CM066729.1, read on the forward strand.
TGGATGTCGCTCATCGCGGCTATTGGCAGCTCACGCTTGGCTGCCAGCCACTCACGCTGGCTGCGGGCCACTCACTGTAGCCTATGGCAGCCCACTGCCCACACCATCACCGGGGCTCGCACAGCCCAGCTCCAGGTGGAGCTGTTGTTAGCTGTAGAGGGCAGTGTCACTGGCCCTCATGTGGGATCCGAACCGGGGCCGCTGGCATCCCAAAACCAGCGCTTAACCAATGCGCCACTCGGCCGGCCCTGTATGACCATTCTTATATGAAATATCTAAGCAAATTTATAGGAAAACGAAGTAGACGAGGCATCTAGAAATTGGGAGAAAAGGGAAATGGGTACTTCTTGCTTAATGGGTACAAAGTTTCTGTTTGGGGTGATGAACAAATTTTGGAAACAGTGGTGAACATTGTGAATGTAATTAATGCCACTGAATTGCACACTTAAAAATGGTTAAAACGGCAAATTTTATTTTTTATACATAATTTTTTTAACCAAAAAAACTTTTTTAAAGATATCAACCTTGAAAACATGCTAAATGAAAGGAGCCAGACACAAAAGGCCACGTATTTTATGATTTCATTTACATGAAATGTCCAGAATAGGCAATCCGTAGTGAAAGAAAGCAGATTTGTAGATTAGTAGTTGATAGGTGTCTTAGTCCAGTTGAGCTGCTATAACAAAATACCACAGACTGAGTGGCTTATAAACAACAGGAATTTATTGTTCACAGTTCTCAAGGCTAGGGCCGGCCGAATGGCTCAGTTGGTTAAGAGCTCGCTTAAGAGTGCAAGCTGAGCTCTGAGCAACAGCGGTTCGAGGCCAGCCCGAGCTGAGTTGCCGTTGAGCTGCCAACAGGTGGCAGGATGGCTCAGCTAAAAAAAAAAAAAAAAAAAAATGATGGTTGTCACAGTTCTCAAGGCTGGAAAATTCAAGATCAAGGCACCAGCAGATTTGTTGTCTGGTGAGAGCTCGATTTCTGGTTCATACACAGCTGTCTTTTCACTGTGTCCTCACATGGCAGAAGGTGCAAGGGCTTCTTGGGAGCCTCTTTTATAAGAGCACTAATTCTATTCATGAGGGCTTTGCCCTCGTGACCTCATCAATTCCCAAAGGCCCCACCTCCAAATACCATCACATTGAGGATTAGGTTTCAACACATGAATCTTATAAGGACACAAACATCCAATCTATGGCACCAAGGGAGTGACTGATACTGGTATGGTACTTTCTTGGGGTGATGAAAATGTTATGGAATTAGATAGTGGTGATAGTTGCACAACTCTGCAAATATAGCAAAAATCAATGAGTTGTACAATTTAATAGGGTGAATTTTGTGGTATGTAAATTATAACTCAATAACGCTATTTTTAAAAAAGAAAGTGCATGTCACAAATAGATCAATAGAACAGAGAGAGGGGTTGGAATAGACCCACATGACCTCTAATTTATGACAAATGGGATCAGTAGTTGTTTGCAATACAGTGGGGGAAGGGGGAAGAATGGCTTTTTCAATAAATATTGTGGGATAATTAGATATCCATTATGTTAAAAAAACACAAACAAAAGAAACCTAGCCTCAACTCCTATGTCACACAGACAAAATCAATTCCAAGCAAACTGAGGATCTGAATGTAAAATACAAAATTTACAGGAGAATGAAAACAGGATTATCTTTATAAGGTAGGCAAAGATTTCTTAAATAGGCCATAAAAAGCATTAACAAAAAGGAAACAAAACATTTGTAATGTATTAAAAGTAAGAACTGTTCATCAGAAGACCCCATTAAGATAGTGAAAAGTTAAGCCAGAGAGTGGGAGGAGGTATTCACAATATACAGGTATATACAGATGAAGGACTCTGTATTTAGAAACGTAAGACTCTTATCAAGAACATACGGGCCTGCCAAGTGGTGCGCTGGTTAAGAGTTGGCTTGGGACACCAGCCCTTAGCAGCAGGGCCCTGGTTCGAATCCCACATTAGGGCCAGTAATGCTGCGCCCTCTACAGCTAAGATGGTGAACAACAGCTCGACCTGGAGCTGGGCTGCCAGGAGTCACTGGCGATGGCGTGAGCTGCCATGGGCCGCCGTGAGTGGACCCGTCCAATGGCCCGCAAGCGGCTGCCTCACCTGGGAAGAGCACAGTGATCACAATACCTACATGGGCCAGTGAAGCAATGTCCTCTACAACTAGACTGAAGAACAAAAGGACAGCAACTTGTCTGTTTCCCACCCCTAATAAAATCTTTAAAAAAAAAAAAAAGAACATACAAAAAAAAAATCCTCAACATCAATAAGAAAAATTCAAATGAACCCTACTCTTACCCCAAAAAAACTTGAATAGGCACTTCACAAAAGATAGCAAATGCCCAATACAGACATGAAAAGTTGCACAACCTCATTGGATGTCAGAGAAATGGAAATTAACACCATGTAGCAATCAAGACAATGAGAAGATGAAAAGACAAGCCATAGATTGGGAGAAAATATTTGCAAAACACGTCTGATAAAGGGCTATTATCCAAAATGTACAAAAAGCTCTTGAAACACAACAAGAAAACAAACAATCCAATTAAAAATTATTGAACAGGCATTCACAAAAGAAGATATACATTTGACAAACATATGAAAACATGTTCAATATCATATTTTAAGAAGTTGCAAATTAAAACAATGAGATATCACTGCACACCTATTAGAAAGCCAAAACACTGACAACACCAAACGTTAGCAAGGATGTGGAGCAAGTGGGAACTCTCGTTTATTGCTGGTGGAAATGCAAAATGGTAGCACTACTTTAAAAGACAGTTTAGCAGTTTCTTACAGAGCTCAAGATAGGCTTACCAAGTGCACTTATAGGTATTTATCTAAACAAGCTGAAGACTTATGTCAATATAAAAACCTGTACACAAATGTTTATAGCAGCTTTATTCATAATTGCCAAAGACTTGCAAGCAACCGAGATATCTCTCAGTATATGAATGAATAAACTGGTACACTGAGACAATGGAATATTATTCAGCATTAATAAGGTTTTCAGTTGGGGCCAGCCGAGTGACTCAGTTGGTTAAGAGTTGGCTTAGAGCGCCTGCCCTGAGGAACAGGGCCGCCAGTTCGATTCCCACATGGGCCAGTGAATGCTGTGCCCTAACTGAGCTGTCGCTGAGCTGCCAACAGGTGGCAGGATGGTTCAGCTGGTGTAACAAGAGTGCCTGTTCGATGGTGGGCTACACCCACCCACCACTAAGACTGAACTCAGCACCTTGAGCTGAGCTACAGCCCGGATTGCTCAGTGGATAGGGCATGCGCTCTTAACGAGACTGCTGGTTCAACTCCCGCATGGGATGGTGGCTATGCCCACCCACAACTAAGACTGAACTCAGCACTTTGAGCTGAGCTGCTGCCTGGATGGCTCATTGGATAGTGCCGTGCACTCTTTCTTAACAAGGCCGCTGATTTGACTCACGCACAGGATGGTGGCTATGCCCACCCGCAACTAAGATTGAATACAGCACCTTGAGCTTAGAGGCCATGAGCTGCCCACGGGAAGCTAGATGGCGACTGGCGCCCTCCACAACAAAGACTGAAGAATAACAACTTGGCTGGTCCCCTTCCCTAATTCTCCAACACTGTTCCTCTCCCCCAGTTCCCCAATAAAAGCTTTAAAAAAAAAAAAAAGTATCAGTTATTCAGTCATGAAATGTCATAGAGGAATCTTAAATGCATATTAAGTGTAAGAAGCTAATGTGAAAAGGCTTACATACTGCATGAGTCTAACTATATGACATTCTGAAAAAGGAAAACCTATGTAAAAAGATCAACAGTTTGGGGGACAGGGAGAGATGAACAGAAAAAAAGTATTTTTAGGGCAATAAAAATACTCTATATGACATTATAATGATGGATATACAATATGTGATCATGGGCCAGCTGAGTGGCACGGTGGTTAAGGGCTGGCTTGAGACGCCAGTGGCCCCAGTTTGGATCCCACATGTGAGGGCCAGTGACACTGCCCTCTTAAAAAAAAAAAAAAAAAGATGTGATCAAAAAGACAGTGAAGGTTTAAATAAAAATTTATTACAGTAAAAGACATATTGCCATTAATCCCCGTCAAAATACTTTCCCTTGCTTCAAACACACTTATCCCCTCCCCTTGTTCTCGCCACTTTCTGAAGCAGTTCTGGAGGTCCTCTTTCTTGAGTGTCTTTAGTTGTGCTGTCGTTGCTGCCTGAATGTCCTGAATCGATTCAAAATGTTTAACTTTTATGGTCATTTTGACTTTGGGGAAGAGCCAGAATTCGCACAGTGCCAGTTCCAGTGAATAAGGTCAGTGAGGACACACCATAATGTTTCTGACAGAAATTGTTGTACCAAAAGCGATGTGTGACACAGATCTTTTCCTTCGCGATCACAAAATATGATGAATGCTGCTGCCAAGTGCCACCCAATGGAAAGGCAGGGATCGTCAATGGGCACATTGAACCTTAGTAATGGCATGTGACAAGTTTCACCTTGTTTGGTAGTACAGTTAGTCGGGTGTGAGCTACGGTTGAGAGAAGGTGTGCTTTAAAGTGTGCAGTAAACCACCCTCCATCATGACAACGCTCCATGTCACACATCGCTTCTGGTATACGGCAATTTATGTGAAATAAAAACATTAGGGTGTGTCCTCATCCACCTTATTCACCCAATCTGGGACTGTGCAACTTCTGGCTCTTCTCCAAAGTCAAAATGATTCAGGACATCATGGCAGCCATGACAGTGCAATTAAAGACTCACAAAAGATGATTTCCAGAACTGCTTCAGAGAATGTCAAGAACGATGGGATAAGTGTGTTCAAAACGAGGGGGAGTATTTTGAAGGGGATTAATGGCAATGTGTCTTTTACTATAAGAAATGTTTTTTAATGTAAACATTCACTGTATTTTTTGATCACACCTCATATGTCATCATACATTTGTCCAAACCCACAGAATATGCAACACCAAGAGTGAACCTTTGGGTACACTATGGACTTGGGCAATTATGATGTGTCAATGTAGGTTCATCCTTGGTGAGAAATGTACCATTTGGGGGAGTGGTGTTGATGATAGGAGAGGCTGTCTATGTGTGGGGGCAGGGGTACGTGAGGAATCTCAGTAACTCCTTTTCAATTTTGATGTAAACCTAAAACTGCTCTAAAAAAAAATAAAGTCTTTTTTTAAAAATCTGAAAAAAAGACTATGCATACAGAAGTTCACTGTCAGCAATATCATAAAAGAATTTAATCTTGCTTTGGATGGGATGTCAGACCTCCCAGGTCTCCAAGATCATATCTAATATATGAAAGATTTTTATGTAGAGAATCCTACAATGTACAACCAAGTTTGGAAACAAATGATTCAGTGCAACTTCCTCAATTTACAGGTGAGATCCAGAAAGTTAAATGATTACCCAGAGTAACCTACTAAGGCAGTGGTCAAGTCAAGGCTAAAGCGTCCAACTCTATCCCAATGATCCTTTTATTAATACTTAGACATGTCAGAAAGCCTAGACTGATGTGGTAAGACTTGTTCTTAGTGACCCATGCTGGGTCACAGGTAGCCAATGCTGTTTTCTTTTTCTTTTAAGCTTTCTTTTCAAAGTGCTTATAAATATTTAATAACCTATTCTAGAGGTATGCCAAAAATCAGTATTAACAACTGTTACAAGAGTTGCAAAAACGAAAAAAGAGAAAAATAGACATAATGTACCCCTGCTGAAAAAACATACCATCACCTGAATTTTTGTCAAAATAATTGAATTGGAGTTTGATCAAGCCTCTGGATTCAGCTGCCAATTTACAGGCAACAATTGTATCATGAGTATAGTCACAGAGAACTCTAAAGAGCAAATGCCCCAGGTTCTTCAACAGATAAACTATAGGGAAAAGAAAGGCATAAAGAGGGAATATGAGATTAAAAGAGATTTAAAAGCCGTATCAATTTCTTTAAAAGGAGCAAGCCTAAACAATTAAGAAACACAGGAAGTTTGTTACGATAAAAGTCAGTACAGTGGTTGCTTTTAAGGGGAAAGGAATGGAATATAAGAGGTCTTTGGCAAAGACCTCTTTTTTGACCTGAGTGGTGATTACAAGAAAATATGCCTTAAATTTTTTTTGTTTTATATGGTTTTCTATGTTTTATTTCACAATAAAAAGGTTAAAAGTGAGGGCCGGCCATGTGGCGCGGTGGTTAAGCGCTGGCTTGGGAAGCCAGCGGCCCCGGTTTGGTCCCACATATGAGAGCCAGTGACCCTGCCCTCAAAAAAAAAAAAAAGAATAAAAGGTTAAAAGTGAAAAAAAAATCTCAGGTCAATAAATATTCAGATTCCAGATATAATATCTTTTGAGCAAAATATTTACCTTTAAGCAGTTTATCATTTTTAAAAATGTACTCTAGGGCCGGCCGAGTGGCGCATTGGTTAAGCGCTGGTTTGGGATGCCAGCGGCCCCGGTTCGGATCCCACATGAGGGCCAGTGACACTGCCCTCTACAGCTAACAACAGCTCCACCTGGAGCTGGGCTGTGCGAGCCCCGGTGATGGTGTGGGCTGCAGCCCCTGATGCAGTGGGCTGCCATAGGCTACAGTGAGTGGCCCGCAGCCAGCGTGAGCGGCTGGCAGCCACGCGTGAGCTGCCAATAGCCGCGATGAGTGACATCCAGAGGCCAGCGACCGATCTGCCTCATCCGGGAAGAGCGCAATAACGATACCAACAGTGAAGCAACATCCTCCGCAACTAAACTGAAGAACAAAAAGACAGCAACTTGTCTGTTCCCCTTCCCCGATTCCCCAACGCTGTTCCCCTCCGCCAATTCCCCAATAAAATCTTTAAAAAAAAAAAAAATGTACTCTATAGTTATTGATTAGATCTACACATCACCCTTAGCAATTCCAAAATTGTAATTTGAACAACAGCTATTTTTTTAAAAAACACACTGAAGTGGTTCTATTTCCTTAAACATTCCCTTCTTTCGTTATTTAACCCATAAACATTAGCCATGAACTCTTAACTGACCCAGACAACATAAGATTACTTTATCGATGCCCAGCCCAAGTTGAGCTGCCACTAAGCTGCCAACAGATGGCAGGATGGCTCAGCTAAAAAAAAAAAAAAAAAAAAAAAAGAAAAGATTAAACCAGACAGGGAGTGTTCACTACTAGACTTAAAAACAGTAAATAAACAAATCAAATAAATAATGAAGTCCATTACATAAACCAACTGCAATGTATTGTATGAAGAACACAGAAGCACACTGGTTCCCTGATCTTATAAACTTTTTATCTAGCAGGAGAGCTATTTACTTACTTGTCATATCTATAAATGAAATATGTGAGATATTAGCAGGTTCAATCTCTCTCTAGAAAGAAGATCAGATTGGTATCCTCACCCTCTCCAACTCCACGAAATTAGCAAGTCTGCTTTTCCATAGACCAAACACTATTTCCTTTACTCATCTTTCATTTGATATGCTCCATCCTTCTGATTATTTTATTTGTTCTCTTTTAGGCCTCTCTTTCTCTCCATCTTTTTAAAGGAAGAGTACCAGAAAAGTAAAGTTGAAAACCAAAATATTTATTTCAGACATAACACGAAGATGGCAAGAGAAGTAATTTGGCAATGGACCAGAAGAACAATGCAATAAAATGGCTAATAAACCTAAGTTCAACCTATCTAATAATCAATGAAATGCTAAATATAAAAATATCATTTTTCTGGATGGTGAGCACACAATGTGATATACTGATGATGTATTACAAAAATGTACACTTGAAACCTATGTAATTTTACTAACCATTGTCACCCCAATAAACTTTATATATGTGTGTGTATATACACATATAATTTTTGCCTGTCAAAATAAAAGATTAAAAAGTGATATGTAGGGGGCCAGCCGAGTGGCACGGTGGTTAAGCGCTGGCTTGGGAAGCCGGCAGCCCCGGTTCGGTCCCACATATGAGGGCCAGTAACACTGCCCTCTACAGCTAACAACAGCTCCACCTGGAACTGGGCTGTGAACCCTGGTGACGGTGTAGGCTGCAGTGGGCTGCCAGAGGCTACACTGAGTGGCCGGCAGCCTGCGTGAGTGGCTGGCAGCCAGCGTGAGCTGCCAATAGCCACGGTGAGTGACCATCCAGAGGCCGGCGACCAATCTGCCTCATCCAGGAAGAGCACAATGACGATGTCAACATGGGACAGTGAAGCAACATCCTCCACAACTAGACTGAAGAACAAGAAGACAGCAACTTGTCTGTTCGCCTCCCTCAATTCCCCAATAAAATCTTTAAAAAACCAAAAACAAAAAAACTGATATGTAATGCTACTTTGGGTGAAACAAGACATTATAAGTGGACATGTGATTTGATGCAAAATATCGAGATTAATATGTATCAACACCCTTCAAATACTCATGTTTTCTGGTCTAGTAACTCACTTCTAGGAATTCATTCTACGGAAATTATCTTACCCTACAGAAATTTGGAGAAAAATTTATGTGTATAGATGTCTTATTATCAAAGATATAGTGATATATTATAAGCCATCTGAAAAATAAAAACTACTTAAATATCCAATAATAGGAAAAAGTATGCTTAATATACTACATACACATAAACATATATTAATGCAGAGACTAGGAAGAAATACACCCAAATTTTAACAGTGAATTCTTTCCATATGATGGGACTATAGATAGTTATATTATTTCCCAAACTGTCTACCATCTGCCTATATTACTTTAACAAGAAGGAAAGCAAAATTCTCTTATATTTAAAAAAATTATTTCAAATGTTTCATGGCTTGATTTTTTTCTATGGTATTACCATCCCTCAGTAACACAGACTAATGAATTACTAATGAATATTGATCATATTCCCTTAGGTATAAGAATAATCTTATATATCACTAGATAAGGAAAAGGGGAAAAAGTGAAACCATATAAAAGGTATCATAAATATATCTGACCAGGCATAGACACATTTCAGAGTACCAAGAAATGAGAGCGGCACATGGTGGTAGTACAGAGATAAGATACAAAGAATGAGAAAGAAACTTTTTGGAAGATATACTACAGCATTATCCTTAATCTCTAAAGCTCAACTTTATGTTACAGAAGAAACAAACTTTGCATGGATTGCAGCCCCACAGGAGAAACTGTCTGAAGCTAAATATATATAGTCAGTCACAAACACAAAATTTTGCATTCAATTTAATTTAGACTCTGTCCCTGTAAACCTTCAGTTTAAGAATCTTTCCTGCAAATGTTCCAATGAATCAAGGATTTTACCAGACCCTCCGAAAGAAAATGCCATCTCTAATAAAATCAAATTTAGAAATAGCACAGACCACTTTGATGACTAATTCTAACATCCTACAACTAGGTAATTCTCCCAAATGATTTACCTTTCCTGAAACAGATTCCCCATCATAGAAAAGATAGTGTTTTTCTACTTTGCCATCTTCAGTTTTCATTTCCGCCATTTTCCTCGTTTCCCCATCATTAAGGACAACATCGATCTCACAAATGGGACCAAAAAAGCCACCAAGAAAACTCTGAAATAAAAGAAAAATACTCATAGTTATCATGTTTTGCCAGTCGCTATGTTTTGTAATTCAATTTTAATTAAGGCTGACCTACAGTTAAATAGACTGCAAATCTGTGAGTTCACAAGGAAATAAACTTGCATAAAATTCTACATCAAAACTAAATAAACTTAATACACTGTGCATATGGTTAATATTGTACTGTAAACTTAATAGTTTAAGATAAATCCATTACATGTTTTTTACAATAAAAAAAGAAAAACTAAACAAATTTAAATATGCTATAATTCCAATCATTTCCATAGGTATACCACTACAAATAATCAAATACTTATATATACATGAAATCTAAAAAATTAATTCTTAACATCTGGATTTGAAAAGCTACCTTTAGTCATACTTCTATGAGGTTCTTTCATTAAGCAGAACTTATAAAAACCAAAGTACTCATACAAATCCAAATGAATTATTACTATGTTGTACTACTTCCTGTAAAATCTACTGCAACATAGGTCTGAACAGGATGTGTTACACTGTGTAAGCCCTTGGAAGGAAACTGGCTCTAATGGAGAAGAGTAACTAAATTTCTGTAAATTTTTCCCCAAAAAAATGTATAAGCCTGTTCTGTAAATCCCAAACATGACAGAACTATAAAGGACAAAGATCAACTGCTTAAGAATGCCAAAGCGGGCCGGCTGAGTGGCGAATTGGTTAAGCGCTGGTTTTGGGATGCCAGCAGCCCCGGTTTGGATCCCACATGAGGGCCAGTGACACTGCCCTCTACAGCTAACAACAGCTCCACCTGGAGCTGGGCTGTGCGAGCCCCGGTAATGGTGTGGGCTGCAGCCCCTGCTGCAGTGGGCTGCCATAGGCTACAGTGAGTGGCCCGCAGCCAGCGTGAGCGGCTGGCAGCCAAGCGTGAGCTGCCAATAGCCACGGTGAGCGACATCCAGAGGCCAGCAACCGATCTGCCTCATCCGGGAAGAGCGCAATGACGATACCAACAGTGAAGCAACATCCTCCGCAACTAGACTGAAGAACAAAAAGACAGCAACTTGTCTGTTCCCCTTCCCTGATTCCCCAACGCTGTTCCCCTCCGCCAATTCCCCAATAAAATCTTTAAAAAAAAAAAAAAAAAGAATGCCAAAGCATATTATAGTAATACAGAATCCATTAGCAATTTCAATATCAGATATAGTTGTGGATTATTTTTGTCAATAATGCAAGCTAGTCTTCCAGTCTTTTAAAAAATTTACACAGATGGCAGCCTTGGAGGGAGATACCAGGATCCATCCAGGACCATCTGACGACACTCCCTGTGGTTGAGTCAGTGCCCTGTCACCATGCCCCCCAAAACACAGCAGGTACTAAAACAGTCAAGTGCCTTGCAACAAGAAGATGCTTCTAAAAGGAAAGCAGAACTATAAGAGACTGTGAGAAAGAAGGCTGAGTTTGAGAGAGAAACTCTACATATTATGGAACAGCTTTAAGAAGAGAATATTACAGAATTCTTAAGGGAGTGTGTATATGTTGACAAATTATTACTTTTGTAATAAAGATTTTTAAATCTGTGCAATATGAAACATCCTTGCATTACTGAAATCTTTGAATCTGTTCTTAGTCACCACATGCAGGTAACATGCTATATAATTCATGCATTTTAAAATAATCAATTATGCAGTCCTTATATAATGACTTTAAATGCCCTAATGAAAAATAACATACATATTTTACCCTTAGTAGAGTTTTAACCAGTCTGATAATTCACTTGATTTTCATCATTAGCCCTAATGATCCCAATGTCTTTTCCATATTCTATGTTGTCCTATTTTAGTAACAGAAATTATTTTTGTTAATATAATTACATTAACTTGGATATTTTAAAAACCTTAAGTATAGATAATGACTTAACACATAAAATAATTATCATCTGGATTAATTTTTTTCTTTAACGGTTTTACTGCATTAAAATTTTGAATGGAAATTTCTATCATCATAATCCTTAAGAGAAAAAAGAAATGGAAAATGAAAACTCAGAGTTTCTATTGCAAAAATAATTCTTAGTGTGGCTCAGAGATTTTTTTTTTTTAATTAGTTTCAGGATACAACACAGTGCAATAGTTATAATTTTTACCCTTCAAATTGACAACCCCCTCCCCCAATCCGCTGCCCCACTCCCCTCCCATATCATGCATATCTATTACAATTCCACTGACTCAACTCCCACACTATACTCCAAATCCCATGACTATATATATATTCAATTGTAGTTGACATACAATATTATATAATCAGCTTCAGGTGTACAGTGCAGTGTCAGAGATTTTTCTAAACAAGAGAAACATAAATATGACAATATTTAAATTGATACAGGTAACTGCATTAGAATCTGCATACATATATGACTCTGAAGAAGACAAACAATACAGAAATGCTTCCTTTGAAACAAGCACTTCATATCATTCTCAATAAGTTTTTTAGTCCCTATAAAAACAGAGAAACTTTTTCAAAAATAATCTCAACAGGGCCAGCAGAGTGGCACGTTGGTGAAGAGCTGGCTTGGGATGCCAGCTCTGAGCAGTGGACCAGGGTTTGGATCCCACATGAGGGCCAGTGAGGCTGCGCCCTCTACAGCTCGACCTGGAGCTGGGCTGCTGTGAGTCACCAGGACGGCATAGTCTGCAGTGGGGCTGCATTGGGCTGCCGTGAGTTACTGTGACTGGCCAGCAGGGGAAGTGAGCTGCCAAGAGCTGCCGTGAGCGGCCGTGCAATGGCAGGTGAGCAACTGCCTCACCCAGGAAGAGCGCAATGATTATACCAACATGGGCCAGTGAAGCAACATCCTCCACAGCTAGACTGAAAGAACAAAAGGACAGCAACTTATCTGTTCCCTTTCCCCGGTTCCCCAACGCTGTTTCCCTCCCACAATTTCCCAATAAAATTAAAAAAAAAAAATTAAAAAATAATCTCAATAGTTGAGATTATGTGAACATGATGATGTCAATGGAAAAAAAAAAAACGGGTGTTACCTTATAACCATCGCCTCACCATTCTCCTCTACAGTTTTTTCAGAAGCTGGAAGATTTTGCTCAATAATTTGTTCAGAGTCACAGTGACACCTTTAATTAACTTTGTTTTTTTAAGATTATGCTTTAAAAATAGGTTAAATTATCTTATTTTTTTATATGCCTTGTTTTTCAAATACTTTTTTTAAAAATAAAATATACTATCAGTAAAAAAAAAAAAGTGTATACAGTACAAAGCCTCCTATCCTGTTGTCCTACATCCCTTCTTACTCTGCCAGAGTGTTCTCTTCAAAACATAAATATTGAGGGCCGGCCGAGTGGCTCAGTTGGTTAAGAGCTCGCTCAAGAGTGCAAGCTGAGCTCTGAGCAATGGCGGTTCAATGCCAGCCCGAGCTGAGTTGCCACTGAGCTGCCAACAGGTGACAGGATGGCTCAGCTAAAAAAAAAAAAAAAAAAATAGGGCCAGCCAAAGTGACTCAGTGGTTGGGCGCTGGCTTGGGAGGCCGGCGGCCCCGGTTCGGGTCCCACATGTGACGGCCAGTGACACTGCTCTCAAAAAAAAAAAAAAAATTAGCGCCGACCAAGTGGCGCATTGGTTAAGAGCTGGTTTTGGGATGCCAGCGGCCCCGGTTCGGATCCCACATATGAGGGCCAGTGACACTGCCCTCTACAGCTAACAACAGCTCCACCTGGAGCTGGGCTGTGCAAGCCCCGGCGATAGTGTGGGCTGCAGCCCCTGCTGCAATGGGCGGCCATAGGCTACAGTGAGTGGCCGGCAGCCAACGTGAGTGGCTGGCAGCCAGTGTGAGCTGCCAATAGCCGCGGTGAGTGACCATCTAGAGGCCAGAGACGAATCTGCCTCATCCGGGAAGAGCGTAATGATAATACCAACATGGGCCAGTGAAGCAACGTCCTCCACAATTAGACTGAAGAACAAAAGGACAGCAACTTGTCTGTTCCCCTTCCCCATTCCCCAATGCTATTCCCCTCCCCCAATTCCCCAATAAAATCTTAAAAAAAAAAAAAAAAATTAAAAAAAAAAAAATAAAGAGTGCGAGCTGAGCTCTGAGCAACAGCAGTTCGATACCAGCCCGAACTGAGTTGCTGTTGAGCTGCCAACAGGTGGCAGAATGGCTCAGCCTAAGAAAAACCAAAAAAACATAAATATTAGGTTATCGGAAAAGTCATGATGTATTTTTTCTGTTTTTCGTTGCAAATGCATCATGACTTTCCCAACAACCCAATAAATCTGATCATATTATTCTGTTTAAAATCCTTCAATGGGCTGGTGAAAGTATAAATTGAAACTACTTTAGAAAATAGTTGGTATTATCTGGTAAAGCTAAAGATATACATATCCCATGACACAGCAATTACACCCCAGGTACCAACCCTAAACAGAAATTCTTACACACATGAACCAGGAGACAAATGTACGAATGTTTATATCATTGTTCACAATAGCCCCAAATAGTTAACAATCCAAATATCCAAACAATCTCAGTAAGAGGTTGAACACATAAATTTTAGTCAATATCCATCCATACTGTGGGCAATGGAATGAGATACAAACAACAAGAATGAATCTTATACAATGTTGCGTGAAAAGAGGCCAGACACAAAAATACATACTGTATGATTCCACTTATTAAAATGTAAAAAACATGTAATGTACATTATAATATTAGAAATAAGGAAGTGCTTGGAGAAATCACAAAGGGAGCTTCCGGACTGCTAATAGTATTCTCTTTGTTTTTATCTGAGTGCTTGATACACAACTATGTTCACTTTGGAAAAATTCATCAAACTGTATATGTATTTGTCCACTTTTATATAGCTAATGCTTACTTCAATGAAATGTTATTTTAAACACACACACACTGTATTTCCTAACATGGCCTACATATATCAGGCTCTAGCCATCTCTCCAGCCACACCTGCCTCAAATTTCATCAAATTTACCAGTCTCCTTCTTGTCCTAGACCAAGTGCCTTTAACCTAGATCTCACAATATTATGTAGTTTTCCTTCATCATTTATTGTAATTTATGCTCTTATTTGGTACCTGACTTCCTGACTGAACTGTGAACACCATGACAGATACTTTGTCCTTTGCTCATCACAGTGGCTAAGGGCAGGCAGTGTGTGGCATTTAGTAGTAGGCTTTCAAATGCCTGTTGAATGTTAATTTTGAATAAAACATATACTGCGCTAATAATAATTTTAAAAATGGCCACACAAAAGAAATAAACTAAAATCTAGAATATCTGCTTAAACTAGCCCTCCCCCAAGAAGTTAGCATTGGTGCAGTAACAAAGAGTAAAGTAAGGAATTTGCATTAAGTCTCAGTCCTGTCCTCAGGTAGCAGGGTAACAACAAGCTATGTAAGTCACAGGGTGACATTACAACCAAAGGAGATAGTGTTTTCCTGATTTCTGAACTTGCTTCTTTTATGAATCCTGCATTAATAAAAGGATTATAATTTCAAGAAATCAATTCAAAAAATTGCCAGATTAGTACTTATGACATACTCCAAAGACACAGACAGCCAATTTTCCTTCTGACAAGATGTTAACCTTTCCTGGCCATATTACAAATAGTTTTCAGTTTTATCCAGAAAACTAGGTATTCTGAACGAATTTAGAGAATGAAAAGCATCAATGATAGGTCATATGCACTGTCCTTTCCTAGAAAGCTTTCATACCAAACTTTTAAATTCAAAACTTGTTCAAAATGGTATATTTTTCTCATAAGTGCTACAGATATGAGAATGTATAGCAGCTCAAAATCAGTCAGCTGATATTTACTAATTATCAACTATGTGCAAAGCACTGAGTCAAGGGGGATGAGTAGATGGGAGAAGCAATTAGAAAAGGGTAGAGACAACAGCCTCATTTAAGATATAAAATAGAAGCAGGAAAATAAAATTTAATGTTCTCAATCCCCCTTAATACTTCCTAGAGCTGCTTCCAGGAAAAATGAGATTTGAAAACTATAAAAATTATTTTACAGATAAAAGGAAATACAATGGTAACTTTTCCCACATATATATATTTAACACATAGAGCTGAACTTGGAATTTGAAAGCTGATATTAAAAGATCAATTAATCAAAAGTAAAATATCAAAATTGCCACTAATTAAAATAATGTAAAATAGCCTTAAGAGTCTTATAAGACTTCACAATTAACTAATAACATGATTATAATTGAACAGTCTTATCTTGACACAATATATAAAAATTTAAAATTCTTAGGCATTAAAATAGGTAAAAACTATGTGTCATCCTTTATTATTTTCTGTATGCATTTAATATTTCATTACTAAAAATTAAAAGCGGACACTTTCCAACACAATTAAAACACTAAGATAGGAAGAGATCATAAGATATTTTAAAAATTTATTCTACAATAACTATAACACTTTAACAAGATTAAGTGAATAAACGCCATGAGAATTTAGCACTAGGTCAACATCAAGATTTTTTTCTCTAGGACCTATCAAAAATGAACTAATCTGGGGGCCGGCCGAGTGGCACATTGGTTAAGAGCTGGTTTTGGGATGCCAATGGCCCCGGTTCGGATCCCACATATGAGGGCCAGTGACACATGCCCTCCACAGCTAACAACAGCTCCACCTGCAGCTGGGCTGTGCGAGCCCCAGCGACAGTGTAGGCTGCAGCCCCTGCTGCAGTGGGCTGCCATAAGCTACAGTGAGTGGCCAGCAGCCAGCGTGAGCTGCCAATAGCCACGGTGAGTGACCATCCAGAGGCCGGCGACCAATCTGCCTCATCCGGGAAGAGTGCAATGACGATACCAACATGGGCCAGTGAAGCAACGTCCTCCGCAACTAGACTAAAGAACAAAAAGATGGCAACTTGTCTGTACCCCTTCCCCAGTTCCCCAATGCTATTCCCCTCCCCCAATTCCCCAATAAAATCTTTAAAAAAAAAAAAATGAACTAATCTTACAGAAAGCCTTCAGAAAATTATGGATGCCTTACATTTAACAAGTAGACAACAGAGAGAAAAAATATCTGTGAAAAAAGTTTGTCTTTTGTTTTCCTTCTAAAAGGAGTTGAAAGAAAAATTCTCTACCCAAAGTTCTACTTTTGAAGTTTTTATTTCGATGTGCATCTTCTGTCATTTCAAAGAAAAAGTCACAAAATGAAAATCTTTTAAAATTTATTCACAATCAAATTATAATACTTCTCCAGATATGTAAAGAGGAAACAAAATACAAAATTGTCAGGATGGTGAAGACTTAAGGAAGGGAATAAAAATTGTAAAGAGGACTGTAGATACATTACCATAGACTTTTTTTTTTTTTTGAGGGCAGTGTCACTGGCCTTCAAATATGGGACCTGAACTGGGGCCGCTGGCGACCCAAGCCAGCTCTTAACCACCGCGACACTCGGCTGGCCCGATTACCATAGACTTTTGCTGAAATTACGGAAGGCAGTTTTGAGATCTTTAAAATGAAAGACTACTCAGTTCTGGAAAAAGCACCTTCAAGTAAGCATTTAAAATATGAAAATTTCAGCAGCAATACTAGACAGACAATTACTATACAAGTTAAAAGTCTTAGGCAGCCTTTAAATAATTAGTCTGCAATATATGACAATTAAAACATTATAGCGGGCCAGCCGAGTGGCACACTGGTTAAGAGCTGGCTTGGGACGCCAGAAGCCCCAGTTCGGATCCCACATATGAGGGCCAGTGACACTGCCCTCTGCAGTTAACAACAGCTCCACCTGGAGCTGGGCTGCGCGAACCCCTGCGACGTAGGCTGTAGCGCCTGCTGCAGTGGGCTGCCATAGGCTACAGTGAGCGGCCGGCACGGTGAGCGACAGTCCAGAGGCCAGCGACCAAGCGCAATGACAATACCAACATGGGCCAGTGAAGCAATGTCCTCCACGACTAGACTGAAGAGCAAAAGGACAGCAACTTGTCTGTTCCCCTTCCCCAATTCCCCAACACTGTTCCCCTCCCCAAATTCCCCAATAAAATCTTTCAAAAAAACCCAAACATTATAGCAATTGTTTTTACAGTTTTCTAATCATGGTCTAAACCTCTTATCACTGACTTTAGGTTAATTTAAGATTTTTTCATATAATTTATAAACCCAATATTCAGCAATACCATCTAGCAAAATTACCTGTGGGTACATTAAAAGACAACAAACTTTTTAGCTCAATGAAGAAATTTCACTAGCTACAGTGGATGTAAAGAAATGAAATTCAAGGGCCGGCCGAGTGGCGCATTGGTTAAGCGCTGGTTTTGGGATGCCAGCGGCCCCGGTTCGGATCCCACATGAGGGCCAGTGACACTGCCCTCTACAGCTAACAACAGCTCCACCTGGAGCTGGGCTGTGCGAGCCCCGGTGATGGTGTGGGCTGCAGCCCCTGCTCACAGCCAGCGTGAGCGGCTGGCAGCCAAGCATGAGCTGCCAATAGCCGCGATGAGCGACATCCAGAGGCCAGCGACAGATCTGCCTCATCTGGGAAGAGCTCAATGACGATACCAACAGTGAAGCAACATCCTCCGCAACTAAACTGAAGAACAAGAAGACGGCAACTTGTCTGTTCCCCTTCCCCGATTCCCCAACGCTGTTCCCCTCCACCAATTCCCCAATAAAATCTTTAAAAAAAAAAAAAAAAAAGAAATGAAATTCAAGGTGAGCCAGAAGGGAGGCTCTCAAAGTTTATTCACTTAGCCCATACACAAGCAATGAAACAGCAAATTTTCATACATATATTACATGTGTGCCCATTTCAGTGTTACAAAGCCTTACAATTAAGTTTGACTAATCTGAAAATAAAAATAAATTGCTCTTGAACATAATTCAAAAGCTTATTCAAAGTAATAATTTTAAATAAAAGCAAACAATAGGAAGGCCTTTTAAGTTTTCTTTGCAAATTATATTCAGTTAAAGACAGACTTCCCTAACTCCTAACTGGGCAAGGCCCTCCAATACTTCCTTCTTCGTATTTATCACAACTGTAATTTCCCATTAAACAAATAATTACACAAATGTTTATCTAGACTGTAAACTACAAGAAAGCAAGGTCTGTTTTAGTATTGCTCACCGCCCCTGAGCACGCCTAAGTGATTATCTGTTGAATGAAAGGAAAAAAGGCTACAAGTTTAGGGCCGGCAGAATGGCGCTTGGGAAGCCAGCGGCCCCGGTTCGGGTCCCACATGTGAGGGCCAGTGACACTGCTCTCAAAAAAAAAAAAAAAAAAAGGCTACAAGTTTAAGAATGAACATGTCTATCTTTATTTGCATTTATTCAAAGTAACTTTCAAAAAATAAACCTAGCCTGGTCTCGAGCCAAAAGTCGCATGCAGTTTGAGCCGGTGAGCTTTGGGAAAGCAGACAGTATAAGAAGACACATGCTTGCTAAATGAAACGAATATTACCATCAAACGAGGGAAATGAAATCTAGAAGGAGCCCACATGCACCCACAGTTGAAGGCCATCGCGCCCACGCCTGTGCCTCCCGCTAGCTGTGTGGCCAGAGCGCCCGGCCTTCCCTCCCTCAGCCCCCGTAGCCTAGGCCATTTCAACATCCCAAAGCGTAAGTTTCTGGAAACGGGGAAGGAAATGAAAGCCATGCTTACACCAGCGGACCCTACACTTAAGTCTTTTGCGTTTAAAATGTCCCCCCATGCCAAGGTCCTTTTCTTTCTCTCATTCTACAAGTGTCAACATCAGGCTGAACTGGGGTCAGGAAATAGCATAATGTCATCACATCAAGAAAAAAAAATTAGTTTATGAAGCTCGGGACACACGGGAAGAGAGAGACCAAGGCCCCTTCCACCCGAGTCCGGACCCGGGGGACTCAAGGCTCATCCCCCCTGAGGGGGCGCGAGGCTGCCCGGGAGGGAGCAGGGACCGGCTCGCCTGGAAGGGGAGGCGGTCCGAGCACCGAGAAACGCGGGCAGGGGCTCCGGCACGGCCGGGAGCGCGCCGCCGCCCGCCAGGGCCCCGGCCCTGCCGAGACCGGGAAGACACGGCGCCGCCCGCACCGCCACGACCCCGCCGTGGCCCGACAGGCCTAGCACAGCTCCCCGCCCCGCTAGCCTGCCTCCTTCTGCCGCTCCCTGCGGCCCCTCCGCCCCGCCCCGCCAGGCCCGCAGTTGGCTGGCTCGCAGCGCGACCCGGGGTGAGGGCTAGAAGCAAGCGCTCTCACCATTGTCAACACCGCGCCGTCGCGTCCCCCTCACTTCACTCCTCTTCCCTCAGGAGAACTCCCAGCGACGGAGCCCCGTCACGTGACCCCGGGCCGCCGAACACACGTGACCCCCTGCCTTCCTTTCCTCCCCTCCCCCGGCACCGGTCCCCGCCCGGTCTCTGGCCCCGCCCAACTGGCCTGCCCGGCCCAGCGAGGAGACACCACTTGGGGGCGGGGCCTCGCGCTCCACCCCAAGGCGGAGGGGGCGGGGTCACTGGGATGTCGTAAAGTGGGAGGGACCTGGGTGGCCGTAGGCTCCCTAGGTCTTCCTCCCCTTTCCGTCATGTGATGGGTGTTTCGCCGGCTGGCGTTGCTGCGCTGGTCGTCTTCCCTGAGGAAGTTTGAGTAGCTAGGGAAGGAGGAAGGTGGGAGGGTGTGTTCCAGGGGCGCTTTCCGTGGGTAGGTTACTGGCCCCCGAGGGGAAGGGAACCAACTACCCGGGGCCCTGCTGCCTTAGGCCTCTTACTCCAGGGATGAGGCACGCTTCCCCTTTGAACTCCCCGCAGCTCCCGCTTCCTCTGAGAGCTTCTGGGTTTTGAGAACTTGTAAACTTTGTTGACTCTGAATAGACTGCCAATAGAAAAAAAATGTGAGGGTACATCCGTTGCTTCCTGAAGTACACGGATAACCCCGAGATCTATCCTCCCCGAGCTGTTAGAGGGCTCCCAGTTCAATTGCACCAGCCTGCCATTCCGTGAGGGGAAAAGCCTCCCTAAAAAGTCCGATGTGCTGCTAAAGAGTGCTTCGACTTTCACTAGCGACTAGCCTCCTAGTCGCTAGTGGAAGCCTGGAGGACCTCCAGAGGATGGAATACTGTTCCAGGATTTCAAAACTTGGTGTTGAACCAACCACCACAATGCACTTTATACAATAACCAAAGCAGAAGGAAAAAAAAATTGGCATTCAGGATGCACCATAATTATCCCATCATAGCAAAAACAAAATCAGGTTTGTGAGGCAAGTCTCAAATTTAAGAAGCTTGAAATTAGAGAATGGTCACTAACCACAACAGAATTAAACTATAAATAACAAAAAGCTTGAAAATCCACAAATATTTGGAAACTAAGCAACATAATTCTAAATCTCTGAGTCAAAGAAGACAACAGTGGAAATTTTAAAATGTTTCAAGTAAAAGATGAAAATACAAATAACAATTTACGGGATACAGCTGAAGTAGTGTTTAGAGGGATATCTATAGCTTTAAATGCATATATTTGTTTTTGGGTTTTTTTTTTTAGCTGAGCCATCCTGCCACCTGTTGGCAGCTCAATGGCAGCTCAGCTCGGGCTGGGCATCGAACCGCCATTGCTCAGAGCTCAGCTCACACTCTTGAGTGAGCTCTTAACCAACTGAGCCACTTGACCGGCCCTTAAATGCATATATTTGTAAAGAAGCAAGGTTTACAATCAATTATCTAAGTTCACATGAGGAAGCCTGAAAAAAGCATATTATGTGGAGAGAGCAGGGGGTATATGCGAACTCTGTACTTTCTGCTTAGTCTTGCTGTGAGCCTAAAATTGCTCAAAAAAAAATAACATCTTATTTAAAAAATAAAAAACCCTTGCATATATAATCAAGTGATCTTTGATAAAGGTGTCTTGATGACTCAGTGGGGGAAAAGGACAATATCCTCAACAAATAGTGTTGGGAAAACATGCAAAAGAATGAAGTGTATATCTTACACCATATACACAAAAGTAACTCAAATGGATTAAAGACTTAAACATAAGACTTAAAACTATAAACCTCCTAAAAGAAAACATAGAGAAAAATCTTCACAATAGACTTGGCAATGATTTCTTGGCTATGACACCAAAAACACAGGCAACAAAAGCAAAGGTAGACAAATGGGACTACATCAAACTTAAAAACTTTTGTTCATCAAAGGATACAACAGAGTGAAAGGTAACCTATGGAATTGGAGAAAATATTTGTATGTAATATAGCTGATAAGGTGTCCAGAATATATAAAGAACTCCTACAACTCAGTAACAAAAAATAAATAAATAACCTGATTAAACAATGGGCAAAAGACTTGAATAGACATTTCTTCAAAGATGATATACAAATGTCCAAGCATCTGAAAAGGGGTTCAACATCACTAATCATCAGAGAAATGCGAATCAAAACCAGGAGGTATCACCTCACAGCCATTAGGATGGTTACTATAAAAAAAAAAAAAAAAAAAAAAAAAGAAGGTAACAAATGTGAGCAAGGATGTGGAGCAATTGGAACCCTTATGCACTGTTGGTGGGATTGCAAAATGGTGCAGCCACTATGGAAAATAGTGTGGAGGGTCTTCAGAAAATCCAGAATATAACTACTGTATGATCCAGCAATCTCACTTCTGGTATATATTCAAAAGAATTAAAAGGAGGAACTCAAAAAGATATTTGCATACTCATATTTATAGCACATATGAACATTCATGTTCATTTATAATAGCCAAGCAGTAGAAACAACCCAAATGTTCATGGACAGATCAATGGAATAATCATCCATCTAAAAAGGAAGGAAATCCTGTCATATGCTACAACATGGATGAACTTTGAGGACATTATGTTAAGTGAAATAAGCCAGTCACAAAATGATAAACTATATGATTCCACTTATATGTGGTAACAAAAGTAGTCAAATTCATAGAAACAGAAAGTGCAATAGAATAGTGGTTACCAGAGATTGGGAGTAGGAGGAAAGGGGAGTTTTTAATAGGTATAGAGTTTCAGATTTGCAAGATGAAAAAGTTCTGGAGATCTGTTTCACAACAATATGAAATATACTTAATGCTACTGAACTGTACACTTAAAAATGGTTAAGATGGTAAATTATGTTATGTATTTTTTTCTCACAATAAAGAACACAAATTAAACTTTAAGAGAGTACAAGGAAGGAAAACAAAGTAAGAACACAAGTCAATAGAATAGAAACTAGGCAAGCAAATAGAGGAGATCAAAAAATTTAAAAGTGGGCCAGCCAAGTGGCTCAGTTAGTTAAGAGCGCGAGCTCTAAGCAACATGGTCGCCAGTTCAATTCCCACATGGGCCAGTGAGCTGTGCCCAAGCTGAGCTACCGTTGAGCTGCCAACAGGTGGCAGGATGGCTCAGCTGCTGAGAGCACGTGCTCCTAACAAGATTGCTGGTTCAACTCCTGCAGGGGATGGTGGGCTATGCCCACCCACAACTAAGATTGCACACAGCACCTTGAGCTGAGTGGCCACAAGCTGCCAATGGGCGGCTGGATGGTGACTGGACTTGGAGCTGAGCTAGCTGCACCCTCCACCACTGAGGCTGAAAGACAACAACTTGGCTGTTCCCCTTCCCCAATTCCCCAATAAAATCTTTAAAAAAAAAATGAAATCCAAAAGTTGGTACTTTGAAAGGTTAACGTAATTGATAAGCCCCTAGCAATACTGATTAAGAAAATATGGAGAAAACACAAATTAACAATATTAGGAATGAAAAAAAAGACATCACTTCAGATCCTACAGACATCAAAAGGATAATAGAGAATATATGAATAATTTTTATCCATAAGTTTGAAAACTTAGGGGAAATGTACACCTTCCATAAAACCAAACTTTCTGAAATTAACATAAGAAGAAATAGAAAATCTCAACAGTCCTACATCACTTAAAGAAATTGAACCTTCCCACCCTCAAACACCTCTAGGCCATAAAATTCATTGGTGAGTTCTACCAAAATGTAAGGAGGAAATAATTCTAAGCTCTTTACACAAACTTTTAAGGACAGTATAAGAAGAGAGAACACGTGCCAACTCCTTTTTGAGGCCATTATAATCCTGATACTGAAATCTGACAAGGACATTACATGAAAGAAAATTGCATGTCAATATCCTTCATAAACTTAGCTGCAAAAATCCTTAATGAAGTTTATAAGGCAGAAATTCTGTGAAAACAGTTGTCTGTGTATTAACCCTACACTGTGATTAAAAAGGCGAAAGATTTATAGGATCTGAAGAGAAACCAGAGTATTACACTGTGATTAAATATTCTCTTTCATGTACCTGAAAAATTCCCACTTAGTAGAGTGGGACAACATCTTTATATATGTTTTAAAATTCAATTCATCTATATTATTGCTGATGCCCAATACAAATGGTAATATAGATAAAATGTGAAATGAAATAAGTACAGAGCCCTTTTATCTATGACTGTAAAGAAAATAAGGATAAATCAAAGGAGAAAGAATGTATTTCATGTTTTCCCTTTAGGTTGTTTTTATTATAGGAGTCTGTCAGATAACTGAGAGTATTTTCTGGAGCCAGATATTTGTATTCTGGGATCCTGACATTCACTCATTAAACACATATTTATTGAGTGCTCACTAAATGCTAGGCTGTGGGGATGGAGCAAAGAAGAAGGAGAAGGAAAAGGAGAAGGTTCTTGCCCCCAAGGAGCTTAAATTTTAGTATAAGAAATGGTCAAGAAACAAGTAATTAAATACAATATTTTCAGTTAGAAAAAAAGCACCAAAAAAAGAAATAAACATAGGGATGTGATGGGTTGAAAAGGGCTATTTTTAGATAGGTGGTAGAAAGTGACATTTAAACTGAAATCTGAAAGGATGAGTCACCTATCAGAAGAACTGAAGGAGGAAGTCCATTCCAAGCAGAAAGAACACGTGCAAAGGTCCTGAACTAAGAAAAGGCTTGGTTCTTTCTAGGAATGGAAAGACAGGGTAACTGAAGCCTAATGAATGACAGGGACAGTAAACAATATAGGTTGAGGACAAATTAGAGAACAGTTGGATGTAATGAGATCCATAAATGTTTCTCTCTTACCTCCAAATCCAGGAGGATTGTTGGATCAGAATTTGAAAGCAATGTTTTGCCTGTGTATCTCTTCACAACCATCAGGAGAACTGTCTTCTTCCAGTTCTCTGTAATGAGGATTCCACCAGAGCACTCTCTTTATTCCCTTTTAATATAGTCTGTCTTCCCTACTAGACTTAGAGAAGGGACTAAAAGCTACAACTTCATCCCATACCTCTCTGACCAACTGCAACACCTAAAACTTAGTAAATCCACAAAAATATTTTGTTTTGTTTTTTAATTAGTAGATCTAATTGGAGATCAACTTTTTTATTTCATTAGGATCAAGACCATACAGCTGATGATTGGAGAATGCTATGTCCTGGTTCCCAGCACAGAGTTCTTTTTAACTTTATCACACTGCCCACTTGACATCAGTAACTAAGACTATAGTCAAAGCAGATTTAATAAGTCAGATAGTATCTGGATGGGGTCCAGTGATGTCTAAAGGCTATTTTAAAGTTGTATTAGGTATTAGTATATTATTCATAACTGTAGCGACACTGATATTGTTGTCAATTGAACTATAAGAAGAAAATAGTAAAAACAATGCAAGTCTTCATGAAATAAGACATTATTAATGAAAGAGGAAGATGATTTTTTTCCTTTGAAGATTTGCCTATGACCTTGATAGCTATTCTGGTTTCTACCCACTATTGTCTGGGGGCTTAAATTTCAATACATCAAAAAGAATAAATGAAAGAAAAGTAACAGCAGTAAAGAAATACTGGTGAAGCCAGGTATAAATAAAAGCTGGCAAAGAAGTTTACACCAGAGGCCAATTTTTTCTAATTATTTATTCTACTGATCGAAACCCAATAATTGTGCTATCATAATAAACGCAAGGAGCAATAGAACTGTTGAGAGAGTTATTTATTTATTTGTTTACCTATCTATTAATTCAGCAAGCCATAGTGTGAAAGCTAGACTGTGAGAAGTAGTGTTTTGCTAGCCAAGAACTATGGTGTCTTTAAATCTGTCCTTTACCAAAAAGGAGGTAGGGAAAATGTGACTAACTTACAAGTGTTTACTTTCATAAACAGAAGTCCCAGGTTTAGGTAAAAAAGTATTAGGTGAGAATATAATTTGAGCCTCTGTCTACCAGGAACCAGTTAGGATAAAAATAGCCATGTATTTAAATTAATGAAGACTAAAAATCATATTAATGATTGTGACAGTGTCAGGGAGCAGCTATTTGCAGTTAACAGCCAAAGCTATGGAAAGAGAATCAAATACAAATACACACACACACACACACACACACACACACACACACACACACACACCCCTAAAGTATGTCAATGAGTATAAAAACACTTTTTTCTCTTAACCTTCCAGACCAGATAGAATATACTTTGTTTAACAACTCAGTCTATAGTGCTGTAATCAAGGTAAATATTCCTGCTTCCTTTTTTGATTTACCATTGTAAATACCAAACGTTTCTTTCACAATATACAGTTATTTTCTTAAGTGTACCCATTCCTAATGTTTTATCTCACTTAAATGTACCCATTCCTAATGCTTTATCTCACTGCTCCCGTTTTCTTTTTTATTGAGTTATAATTTACATACAGTGAAATGTGCAAGTTTTAAGTATACAGTTTGATCAGTTTTGACAAATGCATGTGGGTTTAACCCACATTTCTATCAAGATGTAAAATACTGCCATCAACCCCAGAAAACTTTCTCACATCCTCTCAGTCAATCCCATCTCCTACAATCAACCACTGTTCTGATTTGTTTCAATATTGGTTAGGGTTAGGTGCTTTATGTTGTCATAATAATGAAATCATACAATAAGTACTCTTTTGTGTCTCACTTGATTCACTCAATACAATTATTTTGAAGTCCATTCATGTTATTCTATGTATGAACAGTTTGTCCCTTTTTATTGCTTAGTAGTATTCCATTGTATGAATAAATTACAAAATATGTATCCTTTTTCCTGTTAATGGACATATTATTTGTGAGTAAAGTGCTATCAACATTCATGTACAAGTCCTTTTTTTGAACATACCTAAAGTGAAATTGCTGGGTAGGGTAGGTGTATATTTAATTTTATAAGAAACTACCACACCATTTTTCAAAATGGTTGTGTCATTTTACCCTCCCATCAGCAGTACATGAAAATTTAACATCTCTGTATCTTTGTCAAATTTGGTGTTTTCAATGTTTTCAATATTAGCTATTGTTATGGGTGTATGGTTTTATCACTGTGTTTTTAATTTGCATTTCCCTGATAATTAACAATGTCAAGCACTTTTTTATGTGCTTATGGGTCATTAATATACCTCCCTTTGTGAAGTGTCTGTCAAAACTTTTGACACTTCTTATTAGGATGTTAGCCTTCTTATTGAGCTATATAATTTATTAAATACTTTGGATACAAGTCCTGTATCAAATATATTAATTGCAAATATTTTCTCCCAGTCTGTAGGCTTGCCTATTTATTTTCTTAATGTCTTTAGATGACCTTAGAATGTGGATTTTACAGTTAGGTATGTGATCCACCTCAAGTTAAATTTTGCAAATAATGTGAGATAGGACTTGAGGGCTTGTTGGTGTCCACATGGTAAATGACTGACTGACAAATAGAACCCAGTAGGTAAAAGAACCTACATAGATTATATTCTATTTCCCCTATGTGCCTGACAATATTTACAGTCATTTATCTACCTTCCTGTGCACCAGGCAAGAATAACATTCACTCTCAATCAATCCCTGTGTTTTTGTTTCCCTCTGTATCCCAAGCAGCAAGCACAGTACCTGGCACATAGATGGACTCTATAAAAGAAGCTTATGAAGTAGCTATAACACATATTTTCATGATTATAACTTTTTAGAGGCTATGTGCCAAGCACTGAGCTAATCATATCTCATACATTGCCTCATTTAATCTTCACCAAAACCCATTGGGCAAATATTGTTAACCTATAGTACAGATGATGATAACAGCCTGTGTTTATTGATTAGTCACTCAATTACATTGTTTCAAGTACTTTACATACATTTTTTAATCTTCTTGACAAACCGATAAGGTAGGCACTATTATCTTCATTTTAAAAGGAAGCAACTGAGGGGCCGGCCAAGTGGCGCAGTGGTTAAGCGCTGGCTTGGGAAGCTGGTGGCCAGGGTTCGGGTCCCACATATGAGGGTCAGTGACACTGCCCTCAAAAAAAAAAAAAAAAAAGGAAGCAACTGAGGTACAAAGAGGTTAAGTAACTCATCCAAGGTAACCTAGTGGGTAACAGAGCTTTGAACTCAGGTGATCTGACTCCAGGTCCTAGCAATTAACCCCTATACTACATTGCTCTCCCAAGATTAGCAAAACTGAGTAATTTGCCTTAAGTTACAAAGCTAATTTCACTCTTTAGTGAAATTGATATTTAAGCCAGGACTTTGCAGTCCTAAGGCTCATACTTTTTTTATCAGTCTAATTACCTCTCCAAACATAGAAATATATTCTATTTCCTTTGTGGCAAGTTTAAGATCTTTCTTAATAAAAGTGTCATTATTTGATAAAACAATCTATCCCTATTTCAAATATGTAAAACCCAGTGCTTAAGCAGAAAAACACAAAGCAATATGTATATTTTCTAAAACATGACTCATCCTCTCTGCTATAATAGTCATGGGAGCCAAAAAAATAGATCTCATGACAGCAACACCCTACTGAGCATAAAAACTCACAAAGTTTCTGTTAAATAACCATCAGAGTATATATAACCTAGCTGTCAGCAAAAGTAAAATGCTATAAAGATAATTCCTATAAGCTGAGTTCTATGAGAAGCAAAGTCATAGGGAAAGTTTTTCAGAGTGTTCTTAGGATCATCACCTGTGTAGAATTGGCAGGAAGCAGGATTAGACAGGAATAAATTAAGCTGCAATGGAATTACAAGAAAGTTTCACCTGATCCCATAGAGAGTTCTGAAGCTGAAATGTCCTTTCACAGTTGTCCCAAGAGGAGTGCCACCCAGATGACTCTTTGGCTGTGAGCTATCCGGGGAAGGGAGTATGACCTTAGATAATGTGGCTTTCCATCCAAGAACTTGCAGCTATCAGCCAACCTTCACAGTAGCTGAGGGAATAAGTCCTCCAGTTCTGAAGGGGGATTCTGAGCAACACAGCACAGCACAGCAACCAAAATAGTCCACCCAGATCCATTTGCTTCATATAAATTCTGGGAGCATATCCTTCAGGACATTGGAGGTCTCTTTTCCTGGGGAAAACTTATGAAGGGAAGATGGGTAGAATGAACTTCAGCTGCTTCTGCTGCAGCTGGTATCAAAACTACAACTCATACTAATCAAATTCCTCCTTTGTTATCAATTTACATTTGCTCATCCTTGACTAACACCTCTACTGGTCTTATGGTTCAGTTGGAGGATTGACCTAGACCTTCAACCAGGAGGATCTGAGCCCCTGGTTACCATGCCCTTTTCAGGCCTGGCTGCTGAATTTATCCATTTACCATCAAAACTGGGTAAAAAAAGTGCTAAGAGAAACCTCAGTAGATCACCTGGGTATCAAAGATAGTTCTCGCAATCCCCACTGAGTAGCAGCAGCCCTCCCTCCTCATGATGATCTCATCCATTACCACTGCCTAGATGGTGACTTCTTCTTGACTGTTCACCCTTCGGCACAAAGAGCTTCAAGTGCCTGGGCCAGAGGAGTGGCGTGTTGGTTAAGAGTTGGCTTGGGGCACCAGCTCTGAGCAGCAGAGCCCCAGTTCAGATCCCACATGAGGGCCAGTGATGCTGCGCCCTCTACAGCTAACATGGTGAACAACAGCTCCACCTGGAGCTGGGCTGCTGTGAGTTGCCAGCCATGGCTTAGGCTGCAGCCTCTGCTGCAGTGGGCTGCTATAGGCTACAGTGAGTGGCCGGCAGCTGCCATGAGCTGCCGTGAGCCGTGAGTAGCTGTCTAATGGCCGGCGACCGATCTGCTTCACCTGGGAAGAGTGCAATGATAATACCAACATGGGCCAGTGAAGCAATGTCCTCCACAACTAGACTGAAGAACAAAAGGACAGCAACTTGTCTGTTTTCCTCCCCCAATTCCCCAATAAAATCTTTTAAAAAAGTTTAAAGTGCCTGAATGATGACAGCCATAGCTTAAAGTTCAGTAGGATTCTTACTGTGTCCCCTGGTAGAAATGTTTCCCTAGGGAACCATAACATCTAAACATGCAAAACACGGATTTACAGGGATAGGAAACAAATTCCCCAAGTAAGTTGGATGTTAACTCTGTTCTATCCTGCTTCCACTCCTTGGATCCCGGAACCACATATTATTTATACTAAGGACACAGTACAATGTAAAGATTACTGATGTATTGGGTTATTGGAAAAGTCATGATGCATTTTCTCAATGAAAAACATAGAAAAAAAAGTCATGACTTTTCCGACAACCTAATAGCATAATGCACATCTTGGAAGTTGGTGTCCCAATCTCAGTATATCATATCCAAGCTGGTATCTCAGTTATGGCTTCAACAGGCCCTTCCATCATTCTATCATGTTGGTGGTATCTATAATATGATGTGAGATACAACCAGTGGATCCCCTGGTTATGTACCACTGCTGAATCTCCTCACTGTAAAGTGGGTCCTTTGGTCTGATGCATTGTTATATATGAAATCATATTGGTGGATCAAACATTCTGTAAGCCCTTAGATATGGATGCTGCTGGAGGCCCCATGGATAGGAAAAGCAAATCCATACCTAGAATACATATCTATTCATATTAGAACAAATGTCTGGTCCCTCTAGAATGTCAACTTGCCACCAAGTTCTCCTTGAAGGATGGTGCCATGTCATAGTTTAGCAATGAGCTCTGTTGCTAGCACATGGGACATTTGGCAACATCAGTAGCTAGACCAGACCCTCTGAAGTCTTGGTCAGTGGGAGCCCATGCATAGCCTCCTCTCTGCCATTATGGCTATTTCTCCATAAGTTCATTGTGCTACCATTAGGGTGAGCCATGACAGAGGCTGACTGACATCTGCCCAAATCATTTTTTCTACCTGGTTGTTTAGTGTCTCTTCTCTGATGGATGCTTTCTGACGGGTATTATCATTTGATAAAGATTTTCACACTTTGCATCTTCTCTCATTGTTCTATTCCCATGCCTTTACCCCAAACTTCTTAGTCCCCAGTCTTCCAATCTTTCAATATTAGGCCCCATCCAACTGACCAAAACATTCACCACTACCCATGAAACTGTATGTATTCTAACCTTGGGGTACTTCTCTTTCCACACAAAGTAAATAACCAGGTACATCCCCTGAAGCTCTGCCCATTGGGAGGATTTCCTCTCACAGCTATTTTCAGGACCACTCCTGATTGGCACTGTAGTGTAGCTGCCATTCATTTTTCACTTGTATGCGTATACCAGGCCAATCCATCTCTGTGAACCAAGCTTGATCTTATTCCGACTCTGTCATTTGTTCATAAGGAATACACACAAACACACACACCCTCCACCATATGGCCATACATATGAGCTGAGGGAGAGATGTCAGTGCTTCAGTGGCATATGACACGGGGATCTGGTCACAGGCTCCTGATCCATTGAGACAGTGGATCACTGTGATAATCTGTGAGATGTCCAGCCAGTCCAGATCTCTTCAGATTATATTATGACAGAGGGTAGAAGAGTTAACCTAGCCCTGGGAATAGACTGTAAATATACACTGTTGTCCAATCCAAGAGAACGCTAACTGTTTCTGACCTTCCTTTTTGCCAGGGGTGGAAAAGAAAACATTTGTCGGCTCAGTGCCTGCCTACCACATACCTGAAGCTGTGTAACTGTGCAATAGCCAAAGTACTACATCTGGCACAGCTGCTGCCGTCCACTGTCATTCTCCAGGATCCATTTGGTTTTTCCAAGACTAAGACTAGTTGTTTAAATGGAGATACACTGGGGACCAGCACCCCTGCATTCTTTAGGTTTTTAAAGGTACTACTAATCTCTGATGTTCCTCTCAGGATGAAATGTTTTTTATTTAATGGTGGACATGGGGGAGCAGCTTTGGAAGCTTTCACTTGGTTGTCTTCATTACAATAGCTCCTATCACACAGGTCAAGAAACCAAGGCGGAGGTTGTGCTAACTACCAAGTCTGGGCACGCTAATTATACAGTTGGGGACTGAATAAATGACCACTGCAAGCCAGACCTGGGTCAAGATTCTATTTATTACCTGACCAACTCATGACCAACTAACAGGAAGGCCATGATGATATTTTGGGTCTCTGTGTATCAAAGTCAATCAGCCCTTCTGACTGACTGTCCTTGAAATATTTAAATGTTTTCCTTTCCCTACTGTCCTCTTCTAGGGATCTAATACCTCAGTAAATGGCCATCGGTCCTTTTGTTACTGTAGGCAGAAAGAATAGGGCCACAGGGAGAGATGGAGGAAAGGAAAAAGGATGTGAGGGAAGACAAAAGAAAGGAAAGGAGATGAGATCATCCTTTTTTTTTTTTTTAAGATTTTATTATGGGAATTGGGGAAGGGAACAATGTTAGGGAATTAGGGAAAGGGAACATTGTATTTTTTTCAGGACCCATCAGTTCCAAGTCAAATTGTTGTCATTCAATCTTAGTTGTGAAGGGCAAAGCTCAGCTCCAAGTCCAGTTGCGAGAGTCGAATCAGCATGAGCTCTAACCAACTGAGCCACCCGGCCACCTCAGATGAGATCATTCTTAAGAAAAGGTGCAGCTACAGGTAATTCTAATGGATTATAATACTATTAGCATTGTGGGCAGGAAAAAATCTCCACCCTCTATGTTGCCAAGACAGTTCTCACAAGGGACCAAGTAAGGATGAGGGAATCCCAGCTCCCAGATCCTCCCAGATGGAAGGAACAGTCAACAACGACGGCCCAGGGAACGCCTGCAACTCCACTCCTAAAACTTGAATACTTGGCGCCCTCATCTGAATAAAATCCTAAACCTCCTTGTTTGTCTGTGCAGTTGCCCTCCTCCTGGCCCGTCCACTCCCACTGTTTTGGGAGTGCATGCTATTCCTTTCTTTTAATAAATCCACTGCTTGATTTGCTTTGTTTGCCTGGCTTATTCGGTGTGTCCTTTGATAAAGTGAACTGGCTTTTTTTTCTTGAGATTTTTATTGGGGAATTGGGGGAGGGGAACAGCGTTGGGGAATCGAGGAAGGGGAACAGACAAGTTGCTGTCCTTTTGTTCTTCAGTCTAGTTGCGGAGGACGTTGCTTCTCTGGCCCATGTTGGTATCGTCATTGCGCTCTTCTTGGGTGAGTCAGATCGGTCGCTGGCCTCTGGCTGGTCGCTCACCGCAGCTATTGGCAGCTCACGTTGGCTGCCAGCCGCTCACGCTGGCTGCGGGCCACTCACTGTAGCCCTATGGCAGCCCACTGCAGCAGGGGCTGCAGCCCACACCATCGCCGGGGCTCGCACAGCCCATCTCCAGGTGGAGCTGTTAGCTGTAGAGGGCAGTGTCACTGGCCCTCATATGTAGGATCTGAACCGGGACTGCTGGCATCCCAAACCAGCTCTTAACCAACGCACCACTCAGCAGGCCCATGAACTGGCATCTTAAGATGCCTAACCATACAGTTCAGAGGACTATGAGTGAGGCTGGGCCCCTTGTTAACTTTATAATCCTGACTTCCCATTTATTCTTATGGTAATTCCAAGAGGAGCAATCTTAATAAGGGTTTAATCATCTTGGAACGATGGTCTTTTTGCCTCCACGTGGGCTGACTGTAGGAGCTCCATGTAGAAAGTGTGCTTTCCACACTGCGGCGGTGGTCTTGCTTTTTTTTCTTTCCCGAATAAACGTTTCTTCTGTGGATTACTTGGAGAGTTATTTTTCGCTGGTCAACACCTTGAATTCTTTCCTGTGACAATACCAATAACCTGTTCTTCAGTAGCACCTTTAGTGAAGCATTAGAGGAATCAGTGCTATATATATTTGCCACAGTGCCACAGGACCCTCATTCCAGAGGATCTAACCTCTCTTTTAGTCAGTGGTTCCCACGTCTGAAAACTGGCTCAGGTGAGGAAACCAGTCTAAGGGATCACACATTTTTATTGAGGCAGCTGCCTTCATCATCCATCCTTATTGTTTTTCATTAAATAGATTGAGCGATATCTTCATTGGCTGCCCAACTGTGATATTGTGATTTACAATAAGGAATATACAGAGGGTGCCAAAACAATGTATACACATTTTAAGAAAGGAAAAAACTGAATTAAAATTGTGATTCTCAATATATACCCGATAACAAAAGATGAATACAAGTCATGTTTGACTTGTGCAATTACAAGAAGCTCTCAAAGTGGTAACATCAGCATAATTTTAATACAGTTTTTTCCTTTCTTAAAATGTGGGTACATTTTTTTTGACATTTTCTGTATATATTTGGCCTTTATTTACTGTTTTTGGCACAGAGCTCCTGAAACCTTTGGAATTTCCTAAGAGATGAAAGCCATAAAAGTCTTTTGTTATGTTAATGAGGTGGTTTTAGACAGTACCTAAGAATGGGGGCTGGTTGCCAGTGGAGCCAACCTTGTGATTAGAGAGTTGGAACTTTCATTCACACCCTGACCCCCCAGGGAGGGGAGAGGGATTGGAGCTTGCATTCAATCACCACTGGCCAATGATTTAATCAATCATACCTGTGTAATGAAGCCTCCAAAAAAATCCAAAAGGAAGAAGTGTGAGAGCTTCCAGGTTGGTGAACCAGAACCTTCCAGATGCCACTGTGCCAGACCCAAAACTCCACTAGGACAGAAGCTTCTTCATACAAAACCTTGCTGTATGTATCTCTTCATCTGGCTGGAGTTATACCCTTTTACAATACACTGGTGATCTAGCAAGTAAAACGGTTCTCTGAGTTCTGTGAGATACTCTATCAAATTAATAGAACTTGAGGAGGGGATTGTTGGAACCTCCAATCTATAGTCAGTTGGTCAGAAGCACAGTTAACACTGGGCTTGTGATTGGCTTCTGAAGTAGGCTTCTGATTAGCATCTGAATTGGTCCCTTGTGGGACCAAGCCCTTAACTTGTAGAATCTGATGCTATCTCCAGGTAGATAGTTCAGAATTGAGCTGAATTGTAGGACACACAGCTGGTGTTGGAGACTTGCCGGTAGGTGTGATGAATTCCTCCCCGACCCCACACACACACACCCCGCCTCACAACACATTGGAATTGGATGCAGAACTCTTATCAATTATCTTACCTCTAGAGATGCCATCTCCATAACTCTTTGCCCATCAGACTCTCCTGGGTTCCATTCTGACCTTCTGCTCATTATTATAATTGTACTACCAGCTGGCCTCCATTATTTTGGGACCCTATCATTCCCATTGCTATTAGTGAGCTGGGTTCTATAACAACATCTCTACCATCAACCCTTCCCTTCAGAGGAGAGCTACTACAGATAGCTCAGAAATGCTGTCCCTCTCACCAGCATATTCTTCATTACTCTGGCCTTCCTGCAAAATGAAGTTATCTGGTGGGCTTTCAAGACTTACACAGTCTGTTCATTCTAACATCCTCCCTTCCTTAAACCTTTTAAGCCCCTTCTTCCACTACATGCCATGGCAGTTCTAGCATTCTACTTCACTTAAGAGGGGCTATGGGCCAGCCAAGTGGCGAGGTGGTTAAGAGCTGGCTTGGGATGCCAGCGGCCTTGGTTCGGACCCCACATATGAAGGCCAGTGACACTGCCCTCAGAAAGAAAAGAGGAGCTGCACTCTCTCCAACCTTCCAAGAGCCATTCTAGCAGCATATCAACACCTTCTCCTGGGGTTCTTGCCAGGGTATTAAGACCTGTATCCCAGAAGAATATTTCTATATGAGTAAACACTCCCATCCAGCTTTATGTTTTACCTCCATCTGTTGATCTAGCACTCGTAGAATTAAGTCTCATAGACACACTCTTTGCTCCTGATGTACATGGCAGCTAGGTTCTATAGAACCTTCCGAGTATATTACCTTTCCTCCTTCTCAGGCCCAACACTGTCCTGTTGATTTACAATGTAACTAGTTATTGATCTGGTGGCTAAGAGGGAAGGTAGGGACAGACCTGAGGGAGTATGCCTGTGATCCTGAAGGGCAGATATCTTTTAATCCTTTTCAAGCCAGAGGAAAGCATTAGTCCTTAAGGAGTGGGCCTGTTCTATAGGTTCAGAAGGTTTGAGGAAATCTAGGCATTCAAGATCCGAATATCAACCCAAATGTCCTTATCTCTGAGGGTCTCTCTTTTTTTTTTTTTTTTTTCAATTAGGGCCCTGACTTTGCATAATAGACTTGGTTAGATTTGACAGTTTAACATTCTTGAACTCTGCTATTCTAATGATTACATCCTGGGCCTGGTCCTCAGCTTTCTCTGCCCTTCCACTGCTGAAGAGAGTTTCTTAATGTGCTGCCAAGGAGGCCCATTGGTTTTCACATCTAGGCTTTAATTAATCATCCTTGGCCTTTCAGTTTCTCTTTTTTTTTTAGCTGAGCCATCCTGCCACCAGTTGGCAGCTCAGCGGCAGCTCAGATCGGCATTCTCCAGTCATAGCCATCCAGTAGCAATTTCTTTATAATTCCTACTTCCCCATATTTCTCAAATGTCCGATACCTCATACGCTAGTGCACTTCCTTCCACTGGTATACCATCCCAGTTCATAATCAGTGAAAGTTTTAATAATTGCAATACTATCTTGTGTCCCTGCTGCATATGGCCCTTATTGTCAGCCAGACAGCAGGTAATCTAGCTTTAAAATCCCATAGTATCTACTTTCTACCTGTCCTGGCACCATGGAGCAAACCCTGAAATGAAAACTAGCCTGCAGAAAGTTTCTAAGGGAGCACAGCTACGAGGGAATGGAAAGAAGCAAAACTAAGGAAGAAACCGAGCTGCAAAGCATTCCCAACAAAGCCTCAACTGACTTCTCAGGGAGCTCTGAATCTATGATGGCACTTTAGAGCTGCCCCAAATTCAGGGGAGGGGCCTGACATTCATATCCCACATCAACCAGTCACTGGGCACAGGCTGCCCTGGGAAGAAGCCTTGGCCTTGGACAAAGTGGCTCTCTTCAGCAGAGATTAATTTGAGTAAGTCCTCAGTTCTGAAGAGGGGGTCTGGGTGGTGAGATGGGAACTGCCTTCAAGAAGAGGAAGAGCTTGGACAAAAATAACCCTCTTGCTATATGTATTATGATTGTTTTCTTCATCTACTAGTTAATAGGATTTGATTCTAGTTACAAAATCTGCTCTCACTCTAAAACAATTTTACAGATATTTTGTTAATAAGAGCTCTAGAATCATCTGAACAAAAATAATTATCTTTAGTTTAGAACAAGAGACCCCAGACAGCTTAACCCTTTGATTATACTTCTGCTTTAATAGAATAACATTTGAAAATACACAGTTATCCAGGAAACAGATAAAGCATTAGGAGGTATTGAGAGCACACCTGTGCTGTAATTTGGGTCTTAAATTTATAATTGTAATAGCAACTTCTAAACAAGCCATGCCCAATAGCTCTGTAAACACATCCAATGGTAATATTAGAGGAATATATTTCATACCATAAAACATATCAAATACCCACTCTAAATTCACTGTATGTTTCACCTGGGTTTTTTCATAAAAAGGGCATATCTATAATTCACAGAGTCAGGTTCCTGAAGACTTAGATGAAAAATACTGCCTGTCAATTTGCTTCTCAAACTGAATTTTTTAAAAAGAGTATAATTTATTCTTTAGAGCACTTTCATAGACACGGTTGGTTGAATATGATACAAGGAAATGCAGGTATTTTCTAGGACAGTATAGATAAAGGAGGCTTTAAGAATTCATTAGATAAAAAAGGTAAAGAAGTGATCAAACTTAAACTTCTTTTTCAGATGTTTTAAGCTTTCTATAAAACTTTTTGACCCAAAATTAATCACTGAACCATGGTACACCAAATACATTGAATGCATTGCCTGGAGTCAAGGTGGGAAATCCTCTCTTTTACATAATAAAATTCTCTTCTGGTCCATCTTGCCCCAAGTCCTGCTTGTATGAGGGCAGAGGCCTAAAGTTGTAATACAAAGCGTCATTACGATCTACTGGTTGGTATTCCTGTTCTATTGCAGTTGGGAAGTCACTTCCAGAGCCTGATCCAGAGCCTGATCCAGAGCCTGATCCAGAATAGTCCTCAGAAAGAGGGAAGACATCATTCAAGTTCTGGGGTCTCCTGAAGGAAGACAGAAAAATGAAAAACATCACAGTAAAACTAGAGACATGAGGAAGATAATCGTAATACACTTCTTTTAAGATAATAAAATAAATGCAGCTA
This sequence comes from Aselliscus stoliczkanus, assembly GCA_033961575.1. NCBI lineage: Eukaryota > Metazoa > Chordata > Mammalia > Chiroptera > Hipposideridae > Aselliscus > Aselliscus stoliczkanus. The sequence continues at coordinate 137,517,377 of CM066729.1, forward strand.
CCCAGTAAATCAAATCAAAAGCTTCCCAGATATTTAATGCTTTAAAACAAAAAATAAGACAGACCTTCCCTCATGTTTGCCTATATTTATTATACCTAACTCATTGTGTTTATCAAGTCCACATTTACCCACTGCCAACTCATAAACAATGCTGGTTTTCTTATCACTAGTGCAGCAATCCTATATGTGGAATTTACTTACAGGATCATTTATTAAAAATAAAAAGACCCCTTTTTCCACTTTCTCTCACTAAAGAAAGGACAAACAAGTCAGTCAGTCTAGAGAGATTATTTTTTCCTAATTTAAAAATCTGAGGGCCAGCCGAGTGGCGCGGTGGTTAAGCACTGGCCTGGGAAGTCAGCAGCCGCGGTTTGGTCCCACATATAAGGGCCAGTGACACTGCCCTCAAAAAAAAAAAAACAAAAAAAAAACAAAAAAACAAAAAAATCTCTACAAAACTTCTAATAATTTACAGTGCTTCAACAAAACCTACTCTTAAGAAATTCTTTGTCACAAGTTAAGCATTATATTTGCATATTCACATTCAATTTCCTCCCCCCAAATAAATATATTCATTCATCTGGGTTTAGTGTGATGGTTAGAAGTACACTCAGCACTGAAAGCCCAGGGCAGTGGCACCATCCCTCAGTGGCAAAAGAAGGCCACAAAGTACCAGACACAAACATTGAGTTTCACAGCCTATGGGTCATTTTCTCCATGAAAATAATAAACCACAGGTAATACAGCAGATTAGAATTTCATTCATGCATGCATTCAATAAATATTTATTGAACGCCTGATCCCTGTTCTGAGCACCTGAGAGAATGGGGATTGACAGATAGAGTCCCTGTTCAAGAAGTTTATAATTTAATGGGGAGGACAGACAATAAAAAGTGCATATATAAACCAGGAAACATTAGGTGGCGCTAAATGCTATGCAGAAAAATGAAATAGACAAATGTGATAGAGGGTGACCAGGTGGTTAGTTTAGACTAAGGGGTCAGGGAAAAGGGGTCATAGCTGGAAACACAGGTTTGGTCATTACACACACACACACACACACACACACACACACACACACACACACAGCATTGAAAGCCATGGAATAGGATAAGGTCACCTAAAGAAAGCATGCAAATAGAGAAGAGGCCCAGGACAGAGCCAGGGACACACCATCATATTGAATATTAAGCAGAGGAGAAAGAACAGTCAACGAGGGACATAGAAGGAAACCCAAGAAAAAGTGGGGCCTTGGAAGCCCGGAGAAGAAAGCATTTCAAAGTAGGGGAGGTCAACTCTTTTTTAAGGTGATTGAGAAGTCAAGTAAGCTAAGTCAAGTAAATTAAACATAGTGAAGTAACCAGTGGTTCTGTTCAACCCAGGAGTAGCTGTGACCTTAACAAGCACTCTGAGTAGAGAATGGGAACAGAAATCCAACCAGAAGAGGCGCGGAGAGGAGAGGGGGAGAAAGCATCAGCTCCCCTTTCAGGAAGTGCTACTGTAAAGAGGGGTGAAGATTGGGGCAATAGCTGGAGAGGATGCAGAGTTGAAGAACAGTTTTCCTTAAATGTAGGAGATAAGAGAATATCTGCATACCAATGGGAAGAAGACACTGGGTTTAAAGGGGTAATTGCAGAACTGAAGTCCTGGAGAGGGTATGTGGGGGTAGGATACCCAGCACAAGGAAGGGTGGCCTTAGAAGCTGCCACAGCAGAGGCCAATCAGGAAATGTATCTAAATATTTAACACAGGGAGGCTGGCTGAGTGGCTCAGTTGGTTAAGAGCTCGCTCAATAGTGCGAGCTGAGCTCTGAGCAATCGAGGTTCGATGCCCAGCCCGAGCTGAGTTGCCGTTGAGCTGCCAACAGGTGGCAGGATGGCTCAGCTAAAAAATAAAAAATAAATAAAAAATAAATATTTAACATAGGGAATTGCTTACATGTGTGATGGAAGAGACTCAAAGACAAATAGGAAATAGTGAGGAAACTCCCTTCTGATCCTCCCATTGGCCAATCTCAGCCACAAATCTGGCAGCCTGAGAAATACAGACCACAGGGATGAGCCCTCCGCCCCCCGCCCCCCAGTACAGAGCAGGGAGGGGGAGGGAGAAGAAATGGATCTGAGGGCAACCAGGTCCAGGATCACAGAAGAAGGGAAGGTTCACCCATAGTGACAGGAGTGTCAGAGTGAAAAGGAAAGTTCATGGCTGTGGAGAGGGAAAACCATTGAGATTTAAGGAGAGGAGAAATGGTGTAAAATTGTTGTTTTGGAGAACTTGGGTTATTCCTCTAACATTTTAGATTTAAATGAATTACTACTGGAACTTACGACTTAAAATGGAACTTATGACTTAAAATCATGGTATTTATTCTTCATTTCCCTAATTTCTTCTTATTATTTTTTTTAAATTATCACTATCTACTTCCAGAATATTTTTTATTACCCCTCAAGAATCCCACACCTATTAGCAGTCACTCTTTATTCCTCCCTTCTCCCAAGCCCCTGGCAACCACTAATCTATTTTCTGCCTCTATGGATTTATCTGTCCTGGACTTTTCATATAAGTGGAATCATATGGCTTTTCATGTCTGGTTTCTTTGACTTTGCATAATGTTTTTGGGATTCATCCATGTAGCATGTATCAGTACTTCATTGCTTATGATTAAACAATATTCCATTTTAGATATATACCACATTTTGTTTATCCATTCAGTTGAGGGACTCCTATTAGATTTCAACATCTAATGGGCTCTGTTTACATATATAAAATAATGTTCAATACCTATTGGTGAAAAATATTTTCACCAATTATTTTCACAGTTGTTTCATTCCATGTTTGTCTCTGCCACAACAAAAAAACTTTGCAAAAGCATAGATGAATCATGTATTCTTGTACATCTTATATACCAGTAAATATAGTAGTTTTATCATGTACTGCACAGTGGAAACCAAACTACCAAAGCAAGAGCCTGAAAAAACAATCACTCTAGATGACCCTCCCATCTCCATGCCAAGATCTTAATAGAAGTTGGTGAAAGTAAAGTAAAAGTAAAGTCACTTACAAAAAAAAGTCAGTCCTTTGAGGGAGGATTCTGTTGGATTCTTCTGGAAATACATCGAACATTGGTCCCTTTTCATCAATGCAGTTTGCAGAATTGCTGTTGGGATTGCAGCGGACCCGCTGGTATCTGGCTCTCCGCAAAGGTAAACCTGCCCAAACAAGGAATCCATGTGGTTAATAAGTACCTCTTACACAGCTTCTAATCTCTCTGTCCCTGAGAAATGTTTAATTAAATAGATTCTGGGCCCGGCCGAGTGGTGCGGTGGTTAAGCACTGGCTTCGGAAGCCAGCGGCCCTGGCTCGGGTCCCACATATGAGGCATATGAGGGCCAGTGACACTGCCCTCAAAAAAAAAAAAAAAATGAGACCTCTTGTTGAGCCTGCCGAATGGCTCAGTTGGTTAAGAGCTCGATCAAGAGTGTGAGCTGAGGGCCGGCCAAGTGGCGCGGTGGTTAAACGCTGGCTTAGGAAGCCAGTGGCCCTGGTTCGGGTCCCACATATGAGGGCCAGCAATGCTGCCCTCAAAAAAAAAGAGTGTGAGCTGAGCTCTGAGCAACGGCGGTTCGATGCCAGCCCGAGCTGAGTTGCCGTTGAGCTGCCAACAGGTGGCAGGATGGCTCAGCTAAAACAAAACAAACAAACTAATTAAATAGATTTTCAATTTGGTGGAAGGAAAGGTGTGGACAGGTTGTATGACCATTACTGTAACAGGAGCACCAACTATGTACCTTTTATATACATCGTCTGTCCTCTCAACACCCTTATAAAGTAGCCCAGAGTTGGAGGTTAGAGCACTCTTTGCAATCAGCTGCCTGGAGCGAAGTTCCAGTTCTGCTGAGCTGTGAAACTTTCACTTCCCCAAATCCCTACTATAAAACAAAGATACATGAGTATCTCTTGGTGTCTTTTTCATAAGCTGGTCACAAAAATCAAATGAGAAAATGTATGTAAAGACCTTAACATATTGCCAGGCACACAGTAAACACTTGTAAATAATGTTAACTATTATTATTTTTGTACTATTATCTCCATTTCATATAAAGGAAAACTGAGGCCACACAGGTGCTAAGTAGAGGACTTGGGATTCAAACCTGTATCTGATCCTAAAGACTGCCTTTTCTTTTCCTTTTTTCTTTCTTTTTTTGAGGGCAGTGTCACTGGCCCTCATATGTGGGACCTGAACTGGGGCCGCTGGCTTCCCAAGCCAGCTCTTAACCACCATGCTACTCAGTTAGCCCAAGCCTGCCTTTTCTTATAAAGATGAGTTGAATCGTGTTCAGAAAGGTTAAGGAATACATTGAGTATACCTGAAACTAAATTAGAATCCTAGCTGCTTAGGGCCATATGGTGCTCTTAGGAATGGAAAGTAAATAAAAACTTGGCCTCTTTCTTTGCCCTCTGATATAGTCAGAGATTTTTTTAATTTTTTTTTTGTTTTCTGAGGGCAGTGTCACTGGCCCTCATATGTGGGACCTGAACTGGGGCCGCTGGCTTCCTAAGCCAGCACTTAACCACCGCACCACCAATCTCTTTCAAATCAGAGATTTGAAAGAACAAGGTTCCTTGGTTCACAGAGGGACAGACCAGTTTGAATATCCTAGATTGTCACAGCTTCTTTGGAGTTTAATTTCTAGGCAAAAGACTCCAAATATGGTATTATGAGGTTATATAGGAGATTTCTTATTAATTCATAAAATAAATTTTTCATTCCTCAATTTATTTGGCAAAGGTAGAGGCCTGGTGAGAAATACTTCACCATCCTTCAAAATGTTCATCTCTTCCCCACCCCAAGCATACATTTTGTTCACACAGGTGCAACTAATAATCACCTAGCAAGAAGAGGCATGTCTAGAATTCTTTTTTTTAATTTTTATAGTTGACATATAGAATTTTTGAAAAGCAGGAAAGGTAGTTTTAAAGCACAGCACGTTGTTGTCCTGTACGGATCGAAATGTAAATAATACAAAAAAAAAAAAAAAGAAGGACAGTGCTATGGACAATCACTGCAGCATTTTTTTGCAATAGCAAAAGATTGGAAAATTACATGTTAAATAAATTGAAAGAATGAAACAGCTCCCTGGGTACTGATATAGAACAATCTCTAAGGTATGTTATCAAGCGAAAAAAAATAACAAACACTACGCACCACGTGTTACTATTTGTGTTTTTAAGAATATATTTGCATATATCCTTACGTGCATGGAGCACCTCTGAAAAGAATCACAACAAACTGATTGCCTTTGTGGGGGGAATTGGTGGCTTGAAGACAGTGGAAAAAAGGACACTGACTTTTCACTGCATATCCTTTTGAACCTTTCCATTTCTGAGCCATATGTATGCATTCTCTATTCAAAATCAATTATTTTTATTTTTAACAGCTTCTATCTGGTGGAATTGACATACAGTAAGCTACACATATTTAAACTGAACAATTTAATGTTTTGACATATGAATACTCCATTGGATTCATCACTATAATCGAAAATATGAACCTATCAGGCTGGTAGAGTGGCTCATTCGTTAAGAGTTGGCTTGAGAGTGTGAGCTCTGAGCAACAGGGCTGCCAGTTCAGATCCCACTTGAGGGCCAGTGATGCTGTGCCTTCTACAGCTAAGATAGTGAACAACAGCTCCAGCTGGAGCTGGGCAGCTATGAGTCGCTGGCAACGGCATAGGCTGCAGTGGGGCTGGATGGCAGCTGGCATGTGCTTTCGTGAGCTGCCCGTGAGCCACCGTTGTCGGATGGCTGGTGACTGACTGCCTCACCCAGGAAGAGTGCAATGATCACAATACCAACATGGGCCAGTGAAGCGAAGTCTTCCACAACTAGAGTAAAGAACCAAAGGACAGCAACTTGTCTGTTCCCCTTCCCCGATTCCCCAACACTGTTCCCTCCCCAAATTCCCCAATAAAATCTTTTTTTAAAAAAAATGAATGTATCCAACACCCTCAAAGTTTCCTTGGGCCCTTTGTAATCCTGCCCTTCTCCCTCTCTCCTCTTGATTCCTCCTGACCCCACCCATCCATTACTTTCTATCATTATAGATTAGTTTGCATTTTCTAGAATTTGATATAAGTGGACTCACACAGCAACTTGTCAGAGGGTTTCCTGGCTTTGTTTTAACTCAGGGACTAGTCAAGAGGGGTCTCTATCTTTTATAGCACCTTTCCTAGAAATGGAAATTTATTTAGATATTCCTTACATTTAGACTGCTTTTGTTGCCAATTTTAAAAAATAACATTTATGTTAGAAGAGGAATATGTGTTGATTATAGTAAAATTTGAAAAATGTAGCAAACAAAAGAAAGGGAAAATTACCCCTAGTCTCCTTACCCAAACCCCAGAGACCATGAATTTTGGAGTTTGGCTTTCTTTCCCCCTGGGCATCTGTTTCACAGAGTATGCACAAGTTGTATCCTGCTCTCTTCTGACAGTAACTATCAGAAATTGAAAAATGGAGCTTTTGCTGAGGTCATGTTCACATTTCATCTCAATGGGATGACCAAGAACATTGTTCTTAAAGAACTGCAGAATCACAAAATATTTTCCAAATGTCCTCTTTCCTCATTATGTCCCTTTTCCTCATGACTCTCTATTACCTCTATCTATTCTCAACTTTTTTTCTAGCTAGTGTCTCTGATTAATTTTATAAATACAACATTGCCAAGTTATTATATCATTAAGATATACATGATACAGGGCCGGCTGAGTGGCGCATTGGTTAAGAGCTGGCTTGGGATGCCAGCGGCCCAGATTCGGATCCCACATATGAGGGCCAGTGACACTGCCCTCTACAGCTAACAACAGCTCCACCTGGAGCTGGGCTGCGCGAGCCCCGGTGATGGTGTAGGCTGCAGCCCCTGCTGCAGTGGGCTGCCATAGGCTACAGTGAGTGGCCGGCAGCCAGCGTGAGCGGCTGGCAGCCAGCATGAGCTGTCAATAGCCGCAATGAGCGACCATCCAGAGGCTGGTGACTGATCTGCCTCATCCGGGAAGAATGCAATGACGATACCAACATGGGACAGTGAAACAACATCCTCCGCAACTAGACTGAAGAACAAAAAGATAGCAACTTGTCTATTCCCCTTCCCCCATTCCTTAACGGTGTTCTCTTCCCCCAATTAAAAAAAAGATATACATGATACATACTTATATGTATCTATAGAGAGATTTATAGATACATCAAATATAATATATAAAAAATACATGAAGCTAGTTCATCTTAGTATTATTTAAAATAGGGAAATAACTAAGGAGTCAAAACAATAGAAAATACTCAGACAAATTATGAGGTATGGAAAAGACCATGTAGCATCATGGGAAAATCTATATTTTAAAATGACTGAATAAAACAGAAGACCATTCTATAAGCATAATAGTTGTTTATGCAACTACATAAACAGATATTGGGAGGGAAATGAGGGAAATACAGGAAAATAACTATGGTGGTAGACTCTGGGGATTTTTGTTCTCATTTCATTTTATAAGTTGCTATAATAAATAATAGTTCTTTAAAAATATAAACAAAAGAAAGACTCTGATGTAGAAAAAAAGTAAATATCCTCCCATTGTCTTTCTTTCTTTTTTTTTCTTTGGAACTGCTATTCTGTTGCAATCTTCCCCATGGTCCCTGAATACAGCTTACAGTGTCTGGTCTGGGACAGTTAGTCATCCAAAATGGGTTGGTTAGCTCTGTCACTGCCTAGAGGGTGGAGGTAAGGTAGAAAGTTTGATATCACAATGTCTGCCCCTTACCAGCTGTGTGACCTTGACCAACTTATTTAACCTCCCTGTACCTCAATTTCCTCATCCATAAAATAAGGACAGTAATAGATCTAATAATGAGATATGTGTTAGGTTCCTAGAATAGCACCATGGTCAGAGCTCTTTAAGTGCTAGTTTCTCCGATTAGGAGAACAAAGAGCTATCTCTGATAGAGGACAGCTTGTAGAGAGACCAGAATTTAGATTCCTATTCTCCCATTAAATGCCTCTCTGATTCTCAATTTCTCATCTTTCAAATGTGATTAACAGTATCCCAAAGAGTTCCTGTTTAAGCAGATAAACATGTTTGAAACATCTAACACAAGTTTTTGCATATGGTAGGTATTTAATACATTTTAGCTCTTTCTTTCTCCTCTGGTTCTTTCCTGAAGCAGCCTAAGTTTGGACTCTAATTGCTACTTAGAAGCTTCTTACAGGTGGGATAAAAAGTCAACATCTCTACCAGCAGAGGGCGCTGTCTTCACACCCTATGTTGTCTAGGCCAGGGCTGTCCAATAGAAACATAAGATGAAACCACATATGGAATATTCAATGTTATAGCAGCTATATTTTAAAAAGTAAAAAGAAACAAGTAAAATTAATTTTAATACATTTTATTTAAACCAACATATTCAAATATTGTCATTTAACATATAGTCAATGTAAAAGTTTCTAGTGGATTTTTTTTTCTTTTGTTTTTAAAGATTTTATTGGGGAATTGGGGGAGGGGAACAGTATTAGAGAATCGGGGAAGGGAAACAGACAAGTTGCTGTCCTTTTGTTCTTCAGTCTAGTTGTGGAGAACATCGCTTCACTGGCCCATGTTGGTATTATCATTGTGTTTTTCCTGGGTGAGGCAGATCGCTCACCGGCCTCTGGACAGCCCCTTGGCTCTTGGCAGCTCATGCTGGCTACCCGCCATTCACTATAGCCTATGGCAGCCCACTGCAGCAGGGGCTGCAGCGCACACCGTCACCAGCCAATGTAGCTAGAGAGGCAACCAGGTGGAGCTGTTGTTCACCACCTTAGCTGTCGAGGGCAGTGTCACTGGCCCTCAATGTGGGATCCAAACCCCGGTCCTGCTATTCAGAGCTGGAATCCCAAGCCAGCTCCTAACCAACGCGCCACTTGGCTGGCCCTCTAATGGATTTTTACATTCTTCTTTTCACACTAAGACTTCATATCTTGCACTTAAATTGCATTTCAGTTTGACTTACCACGTTTCACACACTTCAAATGCTCATTAGCTACTACTGGCTCGTGGCTACCATTTGGGACAGAGAAGGCCTACGCAGTTTCTTGTACTGCGTCTGATACACTGAATATAAAGCTGGGGAACTGTTTGCATAGATAGGAAGTTAAACAGGAAAGCAAAACTAATACTTCATGAGGAAGAATCTATGTGAAAGACCACATCTTTTCACTGGTATAACAAATACAACTTTGATAAATTAGTAAAAATAAAATCTAAAATACAAAAATTTCCCCAGAGTTCTAAATATCAGCTTTTAAAATTTATAAGGGGGGGTTCTTTTATAAGATGTTCTAAATTGACTATGGTGATGGTTGCATAAATCTGTGAATATACTAAAAACCATTGAATTGTACAGTTTGGGTGAATTGTATGGTATGTGAATTGTATCTCAATAAAGCTGTTTAAAAATGTATAAAGAAATCAAAGATAGAAGTCCCCCCACACACACACACACTCCAAAAGTTTATCTGATTTGGGACTGATGTTTTAAAATCTACTTTAAAATAAAGAGCACTGTTACAGACACATAGTTCCTGACATACCTATGCAAGGTGGGGAGCAGGATGTGACAATGCAACAGTTCCAGCTCCTACTCCCATCCCGATGTTGTGGGATATCTTGACTCTATCTTGCTTGAGAGAAATATCTTATGATTACCATATTTTAAAAAATAAAAGAGGGCCGGCCAAGTGGCGCAGTGGTTAAGCGCTGGCTTTGGAAGCCAGTGGCCCCGGTTTGGTCCCACTGGCTTTGGAAGCCAGTGGCCCCGGTTTGGTCCCACATATGAGGGCCAGTGACACTGCCCTCAAAAATAAAAAAATAAAAAAATAAAAAAAATAAAAGAGATTACACTCATGGACAGAAAGGTTATCTTCCTAAAAGGCCCCACTTCCTGGGTCTGCTGGTTGATTTTCAAGTGGATTCCGGGGAGAAGAATGGCTTTTATTTAGAATTCCTTCCCTCGCTGCCCACTGCCCCTCTTCTCTCTCTCTCTCTCTCTCTCTCTCTCTCTCTCTCTCTCTCTCTCTCTCTCTCTCTCTCTCTCTTTCTGTTGCTAGTCCAGTTTTGCCAAAATACTTTCTGTAAATAAATATTACCAGAGCAAATAACTTACCCCAGTAAGCTCTCTGTATCTTTTTATTTCCCCCCACCATCATCATAGTTTACTAATTTCCTATTCTTAATGGGGACTTGCTATGCAGGTGTGTTAGAGAAATACAAACAGAAACTGCAATGTGGGGGGGGGGTACAATTTTTATTCACTTTTTGGTAGAATTCAAACAGACGTCACTAAGCTGGGGTTGCTTCCTACTGGCCAACCAATTCCATAATGTGGAGAGGGGTCCCCCACACTTGCATGTTTTGACAAGATATAAAAAGTTTACTTTCAATTTCTCCCTCTCTGTCCCTCAACTCAGAGATAAACTTAACAGCAAGGACTATAGTCAAAGCAAGGTTTTTTTGTTTGAAATAAAGATCTTACATTCATCATTCATAAAGTAAAGAGCTGAGATGATGAATGTAAGATCCAGTTTTCTCCTCTCTAAATTGGTGTTAATTCCTCCTCACAGAAAAAAGTGATTATTTACCAGAGAATGGATGTGAAATCACATTACAATCCAAGAGCAGCACATATGGGTGGAATCAATATCATTATCATTACTGTGATCCAGGAGGCAGTAGGGAACAGACACCGCCTTGACCATACCTGCTCATGGAGTTTTCCAGTTTCTCCCTCTATGGGCATCTTTGAAAAAGAGGCAATAAAAGAGTTGAGGAATCACAATGCTCTGGAGCTCTACATTAAATTGATTAGCCATCTGTGCCCTCCAGGGTCTTCCACATTGCCAAGCTTTCGTTTCTTTGCTCTCGTAACACAGTTTTACACCATGTCTTTACTTGGGTTTGACTTATAGTAACTGAAATGGGCTGACTTATGTCCCCCCAATTCATATTGTTGAAGTCCTGATACTCCCCCACCTCAGAATGGGATTGTATTTGAAATGGGGCCTTAAAGAGATAATTAAGGTAAAATGAGGTCATATGGATGAGCCCTAATCCCAAACGGCTGGTGTTTTTATAAGAAGAGGAGATTGGTCCATCCATATCATTGCAAATGGTACGATTTCATTCTTCTTTATAGCGGAGTAATACTCCATTGTATAAATGTACCACAGTTTCTGGATGGACCTAGAGACTATTATGTTAAGTGGAATAAGTCAGTCAGAGAAAGACAAATACCATATGATCTCACTTATAAGTGAAATCTGAAAAACTGAATGAATGAGCAATGTAAACAGAAACTGTCTCATAGATATAGAGGAAAAACAGGGTTGCTAGTTGGGAGTGGGGTGGGGATGAGGGAGAAGGGGAAGGGATTAGACAGCAAAAATAGGCAACTACAATATTGCCACAGGGATATGAAAGACAGTTCAGGGAATATAATAATGTTGTAAATATTTTGTGAGGTGTCAGATGGTCATATGTCTTGTTGGGGAGACCATTTCATGGATGGAGTAGAGGCTTGATCACTGCACTGTACACCTGAAGTGGAGGTTGAATACCAACTGTAATTGAATATATATAGATAGTCACGGGATGTGGATTATAATGTGGAAGGGAGTCAGAGGAAGTGTAATAGATATATATGATATGCGGGGGAGGAGTGGGATGGCGAATTGGGGAAGGGGGTTGTCACTTTGAGGGGTAAAAAGTATAACTATTGCACTGTGTTGTACACCTGAAATTAATTAAAAATAAATACATTTTAAAAAAGAAGAGGAGATTGAAACACAGGCATACACAGAGGAAGACAGAGAGAAGACAGTCAAGGGGAGAGGCTCCAGAATGAAACCAACCGTACCAACACCTTGATCTTGGACTTCTAGACTCCCAAACTGTAGGGAAATAAATTTCTGTTGTTTAAGCCACCCAGTCTGTGGTACTTTGTTCTGGAGCCTCAGCAAACAAATAAGCTAAGATGTTTTGAATATATTCTATAAAAGCAAGCCAAATGCCTAGTTAATTTGATCAGCTCAATCAAACCAATGGGTTAAGTAAAACATTTTTTTTTTTTTAAAGATTTTATTGGGGAATTGGTGGAGGGGAACAGCGTTGGGGAATCGGGGAAGGGGAACAGACAAGTTGCTGTCTTTTTGTTCTTCAGTTTAGTTGCAGAGGATGTTGCTTCACTGTTGGTATCGTCATTGCGCTCTTCCCGGATGAGGCAGATCGGTCGCTGGCCTCTGGATGTCGCTCACCGCGGCTATTGGCAGCTCACACTTGGCTGCCAGCTGCTCACGCTGGCTGCGGGCCACTCACTGTAGCCTATGGCAGCCCACCGCAGCAGGGGCTGCAGCCCACACCATCACCGGGGCTCGCACAGCCCAGCTCCAGGTGGAGCTGTTGTTAGCTGTAGAGGGCAGTGTCACTGGCCCTCATGTGGGATCCGAACCGGGGCCGCTGGCATCCCAAACCAGCGCTTAACCAATGCGCCACTCGGCCGGCCCCAAGTAAAACATTTTTAAAAGGTGGGGAAAGAATGCTATCGAATCATCTCTCTCATAATGTGGATGTGCAGTGAAATAGTGCTGTGGCTCTTTGTACTGCAGCCTTGGGCTGCTATCACTCATATGCCCTGCTGTGGGTAGGCATCTATGTCTCTTCTTATTCAGAAGTGAGCACAAACCCTTAATTCCAGCACCAAGTGCACTTCCCTTTTGGAAACACCCTCGCTTTTCAGTTCATTTATTCTCTCTTTTTTGGTTTCTTTTCCAACAGAGAGCTACACCAGCAGTGAATGACATAAATACTAGTACTTTATACAATTTCATAATGGTTTCCTTCTTCACTTCTTTCTGATAAATACCTACTACATAGGAACATTTTTGTTTTAATTCTAGTTTTACTTATTGACTCTTAGTGGGAATGTGACATTTCAGGGAAATTTTGAAGATGTAAAGACATATAGCTGTGGTCACACTGGTCACCCTAGTCTGTGCTACAAACACGGCTCTTTCGGCTCTGGATCGTGTCAGAACACATTATGAAATTATTTCATCAAACTGAAGATTTCCCCTAAAAACCCAAGTAAAGCCTGTTCCCTACAATTAACAAATGTTCTATACTGTTAAAAATAAAAGATTAGTGGGAAAGTTTCAGCAATGTCACTTGCTATTTTCTTTTCTCTTCAGTAATTACATAACAAGAAAAAAGTGATTTTATAAATTTTCAACACATAATTAATGTATGTGAGATAATCTATACAATTGCATTTCCACCAGAAATAAAAACAAGACAAGTAGAAGTCACTTCAAAGAAACAAATCCGGGACATGTGTGTCACCATGACTCAATATTTCCTTTACGATTTAGAGGAACTTAATGTTTTTCTACTACAAGTTCTCCCATCAGTTTGTCAGGCCATGATCTTCTGACTTGTTCAGACAGAATCCCTTATTTATCAAAGGAGAAGAAATTGTGTATTTCTTACAAAACTGATCATTTTTATTCTCTTAGTCATTCAAGGTTTTAAGAACTAAACAGCCCTAAATGATAGAGAAACCTAACAAGAAATTTACAAATGTAATGTTTCTCTGAGCAACAGCACAAATAGTAAAATTCCGTGCTCTCTTTTTAAAATCTGAGAGGATTTGTATTAACTACACCTAATCATAGTTGAATTTTCACTAAGAATCGGCTTTAAAAAAAATAAAAAACAAGAAAAAATACACACAGTCAAATTTTCTCTGGTTAAAAAATAGCACTTGCCAGTGTTACAATAATTATCAGACCACTGTAATATATTAAAACTTGGGATTGATGTAGACACAAGGGTAGATGCTCCAAAACACTCAAAGGTGTCATCTCCACGCAACCGGTCATTATCCCTTTCTTGAGCTTTTGAAAGTTTACAAACCATACATTTTCACCCAAACATAAAAATAGCACATTTCAGTCATTGTAAGAGTTTATAAGGCTGCACCTGCCTGAGCTTTTAATTTGTCTTGGTACCCAACTTAACCAAACTCACACTAAGGAATTCAGCCACCGCAAATCCTTTTCCTTAGCCTGCTTTCCCACAATATAATACATTCTGTACTTTAAAGGGAGTATAACTTTTTGTGTGGACCCTGGGGCTTACAAAGAAGATTCCAGAGGGACAAGAGTCCTGAGTCTTACCTTGAATGGAAGAATCCAAAACCAGGATGAGGGCGAGAACCAGGACCAGCCTGCTGTACTGGGAGAACGCCTGCATCGTGACCAGCTCACTTCAGATCCACTGCCTGCACACCAACCTCACGATTTGGAAATGTAGCAGGGTTCTCTCCGTCCCTTTGAGAAAGGGTTCCAAAACCTCAGACCCTGCCCAGAACACACGTCACAATTTCCTGAACAAATAGAAAGAGATCTACATCAAAACCCAGAAAGATTAAAAAAAAAAAAAACAGGCAGCAAAATAACTGTTCATACCCATTTATGAAACTGCATTACTCTCCCCAGCTCTGGTTTTTCAAAAACTTTGCTGTTTGCCACTTGAAAAATTTCCCCACGAAACAGTAAAATCAGCATCCAGCACAGTTTGTTTTTCCTTTCTTCAGGTAACAATCTAAACATGAGATTGCTACCATTAAGAGTCCATGACACTCTCGGTGAGATAAGGGAGCTAGGTGGTGGCTTTTCACCACTGTGTGCCTTCACATAAAATATTCTTAATTTTCTGTTTCACCAAGAGTAACATAACTCACTGAGTCAAACTCAAGAAGTGAAACTTCAAAGCTAAGTTCTAATCTACAAGAGGGTGTTGTAGGATTTCAGATAACCAGTTTCTTCTTCTTGGAGTCAGTGTCTCCCTTTGAATCACAGGCTCTCCCTCTACCTCAAGAATAGAGTGAGTATTTTCACTTACAAAGAACTAGGTAATACAGAAAAATGATTTTCCACTTCTCTGCTCCTTCACACCAAGTATTTCTTATGATTAGATTCCATTTATACTTTCATCTTTTCTCCTGGTAAAAAATTTCAACTTGAGTTTTGGGTCCTCTGGCTTTTTAAATTTAATTTTATTTTATTTAAAATTAGTTTCAGGTGTACAACACAGTGCAATAGTTATACTTTTCACCCCTCAAAGTGACAACCCCTCTCCCTCTATCTGCCACCCCACTCCCCTCCTCCCCCAATATGTCCTCTGGTTTTGAATAAGCTGAAAAAGCAGAAACTAGGGGAGGTTGTCCTCTCAGTGGGCTGCTGGCCCTCAGAAAACACACAAACCAGTACCCTCTGTAAATTAAGGAACAGCATTTTCCTAGGACCTGGGGATCGTGTGCAGACTTCTGCAGGACTGAGGAAAACCTGGTACAGGCTCCATATTAAAGTCATACAATAAACACAACAGTCTATCACACATTCCTGCTCATGGGGCACATGCTTTTTTCTTCTTTCCATTCAAGATTCAACCACACTCCCTTTCAACACGTCTGTCCCTAATGCTCCCACTTGCCATTTCATCCTCACCCTGGCCTGTGAGGAGGGAGGAGTTTCCCTTTACTTGCTTTCGGCTTCCTGCTGATTCCTTTACCATTTCCTGCTAAGGACAGTCTTCAGAATCTAATCGCTTGAGTGGCTGTCGTGCAAATAAACAAGGGTTACAAAGAATGTACATTGTGGCCCTCCTCAGAACCTGCTGGAATTGTGCCCAGGACTCGTCTGAGTGCTATAACCAACCCCCAAACTCCCAAACCCAGGGAGTTCCCCACTATGGAATATTGGTTTCAGCTTGAAATAATAGCCCTCATCTTCAGTACCTCTTAATCCTATCCCCCAATTTAAAACCCTGGCACCAAAACCATAAACCCTGTCAATAGCTTTAATTGATTTCCTGCAAAATGTCAGAGATGATTAGAGTTTGTGCTTTAAAATGGTAATTTTGGAGGCTTTTTTCTAGATACATCATTTTTTCCTTCTTTGGGTTGTGGTGATTTTCTAAAACTAAATTGCAGCGTTCATAAGCATTTGCTCTTCTCCCAGTACACCGACAACCGACGGTTTCCTTTTCTAAATAGCCTTCCTCCTGTTTCATTTCCCTAGTTATCTTCAAGCTGTAGAACAGCAGGACAAATATGTATGGCAGCCAGAAGCTCTAAGTCAGAGCTTGTCTCCCTCGCTTACCAGTGGAGAGATGCTGGACCATCCACTCCTCATGCTCCCATCATCTTAGTGCTAATGATGGTGTGGGAAACGAATGAGAGGGTGCCAACAAAAACTCATGGCATACACTGTGAGGGTCACATTGGCAGATAAATGCTGCATACCATCTTCTTGCCCAAAGTTTACTCTATTAACCAAAAGGAACCCCTATCTTTCCTTAAACCTCAGCCTCTACCATAAGCATGTTTCTATAACTTTAAAAGATAAATTCCAGACTTAATCCTTCATTTACCAGGCAACCTTAAATGCACCTAGTTTACTTTATATTCCATTGATTTGCCTGTAAAATGAGTATCTTTATTTCTTTCTTTTTTTGAGGGCAGTGTCACTGGCCCTCATATGTGGGACCCGAACCGGGACCGCTGGCTTCCCAAGCCAGCACTTAACCACTGCGCCACTCGGCCGGCCCTCTTTATTTCTATAGAGTCACCTTGGAACAGGACACCAATAAGTCCTTGTCTAAGAAAGTAAAGTAACCCCTCCCACCAAAGCAATGTAAACATCACTTTTCCCTAGCTATTGGTTCCTGGCTGGTCTTTTTAAAACGGGGTCCAGTGGGAGCACTTGAACCTTCCCAGAATTACAACTCATCAGAACACTTGTTAAGATGAATCGAGGTTGGAAGATGGCAGAATAAGTAAACGCTATACTTGTCTCCTCCCATGACCACATCAAAATTACAACTAAATTATAGAGCAACCACCATTGAGAATCACCTGAAGTCTAGCTGAACAGAATTCCTATAATTAATGATATAAAGTAGCCACATTGAGACTGATAGGAGGGGGAAGAGATGTGAAAAATGTTGGTCCCACACCCACATATGATAGTTAAGAATCAGGTGGGATATCTTGGCTGTGGAAGTCCCCACTGAGGATCAAGGGGTCCCTGCCCCACACTGGGCTCCCCAACCCAGAGCACTAGTGCTGGGAAAAGGAATCCCCACAACAACTGACTGTGGAAATCAGCAGGGAAGCAGTCCTGGTGAGACAGAGTGCTGCTGTAGAACCAGGTGTCCTCTTAAAGGACCTGAGCACAGAGTCACTCGTTCACAAACACTGGCCCTACAGTCCAGCAAAGGGATGGCAGCTCAAAAAGCACCAGGGACCTATGAGGAGGAACTGAATTGTCTAGCTTCAGGGCAAGGGCAGGAGGGGCTGCTCTCTCCCAGACTGAAGGGCTGGCAGGCCCCAATGTTCTTTTATTGAGCCCTTCTCCCACCTAGCCTGCAGAAACAGGTGGGCACCAAATCTGAGTCTCCATTAACTTGGCTAACACTGCTCTTGCCCCATCCTGGTGATTCTGAGACTCCAACCTACCCAATTCATGCACCCGGCTTGAACCTCTTTCAGAGGTTAATCCACACAAGTGGCTGGCCTGCGCCTATGTTGTTGACTTTCCTAACATCTCTCAAAGGTCCACAAACCTCAAACAAGCAGTAGCTGGCCTTGGTGTGCACTGCACCTCTTGCTAAGCATCCCCAAGCTCAGCACTAGTGTCAACTAGCCTCAGTTTATATCATAACTGCTCCCAGGTGCCTCCAAGCTCAGCACAGGCAGCTATCAACCTCAGATCACTTTGTAGCTCCTACCAGGTGGCCATGGGCCTAATATAGGCGGCAGCTGATTTGGGTCTGTACCACAGCCCCTCCCAAGAGGTTCCAGAACCAAGACATCTAATGGCTAGCTTCAGACCACACAATCACCTCTACAAATCACACATCCAAAGGGTGTACTCAGCAAGTACCAGAGCCTTGCTAAAGTGAATCCTGCTATGTGGGGTCAGCATCCACAAAACAGCTTGCCCACTGTAGTCACGGCCAGTCCTCACAGCCAGTCAACTTGAGAATTAATCCCACCCACTTATGTGCCAACAGCAATCAAGGCTCAACTACAACATGAGGGCACACACAACCCACACAAGGGTGTCCACTGGAGCACTCAGCGCAGGTGGACAGGGAGACAGCACAATTGGGTCCCATAATACACCTACTACATAAGGCCACTCTATCAAGACCAGGAGACATTTCAGTTCTACCTGATACATTGAAATAAATACAGAGAGGCAGCCAAAATGAGGAGATAAATATGTCCCAAAAGAAAGAAGAGGATAAAACTCCAGAAAAAGAACTAAACAAAATGGAGGCAAACAATCTACCAGATGCAGAGTTCAAAACACTGGTTATAAGGATGCCCAATAAACTTCAAGGAAGAATAGAAGAGCTCAGTGAGAACTTCAACAAAGAGATAAGAAATGTAAAAAAGGAGATAGAAAACATAAAAAAGAACCAGTCAGAAATGAAGAATACAATAACTGAAGTGAAGAATACATTAGATGGAATCAACAGCAGATTAGATGATGCGGAGATTCGAATCTGATTTGGAAGACAAGGTAGCAGAAAACACCCAATTGGAACAACGAAAAGAAAAAAAGAACTTAAAAAATGAGGATAGTTTAAGGGACCATTGGGACAACATCAAGCATAACAACATTTGTATCATGGGGTACCAGAAGAGAAGAGAGAGAGCAAGGGATTGAAAACCTATTTGAAGAAATAATGATGAAAAACTTCCCTAACTTGGCAAAGGAAATAGACATACAAGTCCAGAAAGCACAGAAAGTCCCAAACAGGATCACCCCAAAGAGGCCCACACCAAGACACATCATAATTAAAATGCCAAAGGTTAAAGACAAAGAGAGAATCTTAAAAGCAGGAAGAGAAATACAGTTAGTTACCTTCAAGGGAGCTCCCATAAGACTGTCAGCTGCTTTCTCAACAACAATCTTGCAAGCCAGAAGGAATTGGCATGAAATATTCAAAGTGATGAAAAGCAAGGATCTATAACCAAGATTACTCTATCCAGCAAGGCTATCATTTAGAATCAAGGGAGAGATAAAGAGCTTCCCAGACAAGAAAAAGCTGAAGGAGTTTATTACCACCACCAAACCAGTCTTACAAGAAATGTTAAAGGGGCTTCTTTAAGAAGAAAGAAAAAAAATTTAAAATATGAACAAGAAAATATTGCAAAGAAAAAAAATTCTCACTGAAAAAGGCAAACACGTAATAAAAGCAGTGGATCAACCAACACTAAAGCTAGCACAAAGGTTATAAAGGTAAAAGTAGGAAGATCATGTGTAAATATAACAGTAAATACACACAAAAATACACACACACAAAAGGAGTGAAAATCAACGACAAAAATATGAATGTGGAGTGGGTCAGTAAAAACGGTAGTGATTTCAGAATGTGTTTGAACTTAAGTGACCAGCAACTTAACCCTCTGTTGGGCACAACACAAAAGTGACCAGTTCGGGCACAATGCATCTACTAGATGTGTGAATGACATTTATTTATTTAAATTGAAAATGAATGAAAGTAATGTGTAAGCATGCTTATTATTTATTCAGAATGAAATTTTAATTTGTCACAAAGTAAAAAAAGTATGTTTATTACATAAATTCAGTATAAAAATCAACAGAAATTCAAAACAATCTGTGAGATCAGTTGCTCCCGACAGAGGGTTAAAATAGATTGTTATAAGCATAGCTTGGTATATATGAAGCACATGGTAACCACAAACCAAAAATCTACAAGAGATACAAGAAATAAAAAGAAAGGAATTCAAACACAACACTACCAAAAGTCATCAACATACAAGAGACTAAGAAAGGAAAAGATAAAAACTACAAAAACAATCAGAAATCAATTAATAAAATGGCAATAACTACATACCTATCAATTATTTTAAATGTAAATGGATCAAATGCTCCAATCAAAAGATGAATAAAGAAGAAGTGGTAGGTATATACAATGGACCATTAGTAAGAATAAAATCTTACCATTTTTGACAACATGGATGGACCTAGAGGGTATTATGCTAAGTGAAATATGTCAGAGAAAGACAAATACCATATGATTTCACTTATATGTGGAATTAAAAAAAACCACACAAAATAAATGAACAAACAAAACAGAAACAAACTCATACAAGTAGATACAGAGAACAAACTGATGGTTGCTAGAGGGAAGGGGGTTTGGGGGACTGAGTGAAAAAGGTGAAAGGATTAAGGAAGTACAAATTGACAGTTACAAAATAGTCAGGGGATATAATTAAGGCATATAATCAATAATATTGTAATAGCTATATATATGGTGTCAGGTGGGTGCAAGACTTACCAGGAGGATCACTTTGTAAGTTTTATTAATGTCTAACCACTATGCTGTGTATCTGAAACTAATATAATATTGAGTGTCAACTGTAACTGAAAAAAACTTTTTCTTTTTTTTAAAGATGAATTGAGGTTGTCAGAAAAGATATTGAGGGCAGCACAAAATGGCTCCAAGGAATGGTTTCAAGGCTTACTTCTTTTTAAAGCTTCAAGTTGAAGACTCTAGCACTCAGCAGCCTCTGGAACTTCCTTGGCTTTTCACTGAGAAGGTCTTGACTCTGAACTGGGCACTGTACCAAGAAAACAAACAGCAAATAAATCCTGTACCAAATCCCTGGAAGCCTAAAGGATGCCCCTTGCAAGAACTTTTTATTTCTAGAACTGGAAGAGACCTTAGTAATCCTACTTCACTTGCTCAGGTGGGAGAAGTGGAGGTCCAGAAAGGCATATGATGTGTCACTGGTCACACAGCTGGTGAGTGGCAAAACCAGGTCTAGAAGTCAAGTCTCCTTACTCAAAGTTTAGTGACACATGAAGAATGACAAGAAAACCAGGTTAAGATTTGTAAATCATCAGAAGTCTCCTTTTTAGTCATTTTCTTTTTCTTTTTTTTTTTTGAACATATATATTTAGAAATTAGGGACAGTCTCTCAAGTAGTTTCATTCTAGTTGTGGAGGGCACATCTCAGTTGCCTATGTGGAAATCAAACACGGAACCTTGGTGTTATGAGCCTGCACGCTAACCAACTGGGCTAGCCGGCTGCCCTACATTTTCTTGTTTTAGGGGTATATACTGAAGTAGTTCTGTTTGGGATGATAAAACGGCTGGGATGACTTCTAAATAATCCAATTTGAAGAGGGGGGATGAAAGAGGTGTAGCAGTGGGCTGACAATTGCTGAAGCTGAGTGATGGGTAGTTGGAGGCTCATGGTCCTAGTCTCCCTATTTTAATATGAGTTTGAGAATTTCCATAATAAGACACTTTATTAAAATCAACCTTTTGGGCAGGCCGAGTGGCGCGGTGGTTAAGCACTGGTATGGAAAGCCAGCGGCCCCGGTTCGGGTCCCACATATGAGGGCCAATGACACTGCCCTCAAAAAAAGAAAAATCAACCTTTTGGGGCTGGCCGAGTGGCGCGGTGGTTGGGCGCTGGCTTGGGAGGCCAGCGGCCCCAGTTCGGGTCCCACATGTGAGGGCCAGTGACACTGCCCTCAAAAAAAAGAAAAAAAAATCAACGTTTTAAAAGGGTATCTTTATCTTATTTGAAGTCCATATAAATAAGAAAACATCGGGCCGGCCGAGTGGCCCAGTGGTTAAACACTGGCGTTAAGCGGCCCTGGTTCGAGTCCCACATGTGAGGGCCAGTAACACTGCCCTCAAAAAAACAAAAAAAAACAACAAAAAAAAAACGAAAAAAAAGAAAACATCCAATTATAAAAAGGACTTTGCAGAAAAAAAAATTTTTTTTTCAAAAAGCAACTCCTTTATTCATAGATCTCATCAACCTTTGAGTTTCCCATTCTTTCCTCTCTACTCTCATTCCAACCTCCTCCTCTTTAGTGGGTGGGAGATCTTGGCCAAGACAAAAAGTCTCAAGAGAGAAGCTACTATTGTGTTCTTAGTCCCCTTACTGAGTATCACTAGATGGGTGCCTGCAGGATAGGTGTCCTGGGAGAGGACACAGGCTCATGGGACCCCCACCTGGGCCAGTGGCTCTTTTCCCTAGCTCCTCCCTTACTAGTCACTGCAGTCACACACCCAGTTTCCCAAGAGCAGGATCTCCCATCGTTGAAGGTCTCCATGACTCTAGTCCAGAAGCCTCCCCAGTTGTTGCCAAGTATATAAAAGTTTGGGAAATTTGTGTTTTAATCTTGGATGGGAATCGGGGGAGGGGAAGAGCTCCCCCACTAGAGTTTGAATCTACAATTTGACCAGAAGGAAAACTAGGGGCTGGGATATATAGGAAATCTTTATACCTCTTGCTCAAGTTTGCTGTGAACATAAAGCTGCTCTAAAAAATAAATTCTTTTTTTTTTTGAGGGCAGTGTTACTGGCCCTCATATGTGGGACCCGAACCGGGGCCGCTGGCGTCCTAAGCCAGCGCTTAACCACCACGCCACTCAGCCCACCCAAAAATAAATTCTGTTTTTTAAAAAAAGGCAAAAGGGCTTCTCAAATGCTATCTTGAGTCTAGTAGAATATGACATTCCAATTCCAAAGTTATAGGACTTTGTAAAACCAAAAGTTGCAATGGAAGAGCCACATGCTAAATATTATTGATACAAATAATTGGGAACAGTGAGGTGTGTTACTTCTCTTGGGAATATTATCACAGAGATCAAAAATATTAGAAACAAATCTCATAGAGAAAATTTTAGATGTGAGGGAACAGGAGTCGACATATGGGTTAGGGGGAACCAAACCTTTTGAAAATAAATCAATAAAGGGGGTCCTTATTTGACTTCTTAAGTCTTATCTTTTCCCCAAGACATACTATCTATCAATAGTATTCTAAATTATTTCTTATATCTTTAGTAAATTATATTTTCTAATTAAAAAATTCATAATGCTTGTTGTGGAAAAGTTGGGGAGTGGCAAGGGGACACTTGAAAGAAAAGACAAATCCTTTGTCACCTTTTATCCAGAGAGTACCACAGTCATGTCATGCCTTTGGAATTCAAAGAGGCACACACCAGTTGCTAGCACACTGGGATTCCTCTCATCTCTTCTTATTGTGTTTATTTTATACCCTACCCTGTGGTGCTACCTGGCCCCACGGATGTCCCCAGAACTAATTTGGTTGTCAATTCCAGACATTTCCATAACTCATCCATCAATTTAACACCTCTGCAGATAAGTAAACTTTCAAACTCAGTGACAGTATTTCCCAGGCTTCACAACTCAACCTCACTCCTATTCCCAAAAACACACATACCAAAATTCTACTCACATATCCGCAATTATATTTAAGGTTATTGGTCACTAGAAAAGAGAAAAGTTCTTGCCCCTTTCTTTGTAACCACGGAGCATCGACCTGGTCTTCAACGGCCAATTGATTTCAATCCTCCAAGGCTGACCACATTTACCAATTAAGTTACTACACTTTAGTTGGTTCTTATTTTTTTTCCAGACTCTAGACTCTGTCTTTTTATTTTTTATTTTTTTTGGTCTTGGTCACAAACATAAAATATGAACAAAATTGCTCAGTGAAATGCTATTTAGAAGTTTAACTGTTTGGTCACAGCTATTACATTGAGTTAGTGAAAATTTTTCTCCTGGAGAATCTTAACTTTTAATTTCACCACCACCACTAAAGAATGAAAGGATATTGCCTACCTTCCATCCAAAAAGATAGTATCTGCTGTTGGAATCAGTTGCTCTTCTGACTTTGATAATATGCTCTACATTTGATGACCTTTATGTGATAATATTCCCAAATGGACTAAACTTCTAGATTAATTTAGCATTGTCTTGAGACACTGGATCAATGAATAAATGAATTAATTCTGTATCGAATATTTCTACTTTGTTGCTTGTACTAATCTTGTCTTTACACCTAGATTATTCTAGGGTTATAGTTTTCACTGGTATAGAACATAATGGGCTCAAATAACTGTTGATTGCCAAAAAGTTAACAGTAGTGCTTTTTAGACAGTAGGGTGACAAATATTTTCTCTTCATCCTTTCCAGACTATGCCAAATTTAGAAGACAAAATTACATATCATATTAGTAATCAAAAAAAAAAATTCAATAAAACTATTTTGATTGTTAACAAAAGTTTAACTTAAAAAAATCTATTAATGGAGAGCATTCTTTGGGTAACCTCCCTTTGGGTATAATGAAACTAAAGAAGTCAGAGATCAGCACTTAGGAACTTCCTGGTAAAAGCAGTTTTCTTCGAGGCACGTAGGTGGCTAGGAATAGATTGGAAAAATGCTAATAGATTGGAAAAAAGTAATACTCAAGAAGAGTGAAAGGAAGAACATCTGTGGGGTAAGTAGGTAGTCCAATTTTATCACAAATGAAACAAGAATAGATCTTCCATTCACAATTTAGAGTATCCATGGAGGTCATAGTGCTACTAGCTCATGAGGGTAAAATGAGGTCCCTTCCGCTCTTCCCAAGAACTTGGAAACAGAGAAATGGGACTCCCTTCACACAAACTCTAATAATAAATTGGAGGGGAAATATACAAATTTACCCTAAAACAACAGGATGAGAAGAGGGAGACATAAAGAGAAAAGGTCCTGTCCTCAAAATCAAGCAAGCCTTCCCCAATGCATAGCCTACTTTAAAGATTAAACTGAAAGTTCCTTGAATAGGATCAAAGATCATCCCCCCAGAAGAAAAGGTGTTGCCTCTCCTTCTGGGCTGCTGGGAATGGAGAGTCAGGACAAGTCTGAAAACTCCTACTTTAAGGGACAAATGATGTAGTTTTCAGATTCAGACTTAGTCACCTAGAAAAATATGGATCCATGGAACGTTGGTGTCTGTTCTTACTCTCATAGCTGCTGCCTTTGTTTAAGGAGGTTCCCATTAGAACTAAGTGGCTTGTGCTGAAAGGGCTCATTAGAGGCTGGGACCCTGCAGAATCAGCTCTGCAGGGCTTTCCTATCACTACTGGCTTTTAAACACTGCCGCTTCTCAGAGCTTCCAAACAGAACCCAAAAATGCATTCTGCTTCCCATCCTAATCTCTGTCTCAACTGCTTAGTCTCAGTTGATACTCAGTGAAGATATTATCCCAACATTTGCATCTTAGAAGAGGATGATAATCATTAATAAACTAATTTTAGAATTTAATCCTCAAGACAGGTGGAGATGGAGGATGAGGTTAGTGGGGAGGGAGGAAAAGACCGTTAGGGGCAAGCAAGAGCTTGCTCAATAGATCTCAGTTCAAAACCACACTCTTGGACTTGTAGGTCTTGCACCGAGATCCTCCTTGTTCCGTAAGACCAGAAGACACCCCGCCCCCATCTCAGAGGCCTTTCTGGTTATCATAGTAGTGATTGGGAGAGAGTCGGGGTCCATTCTGACTAGCCCACCCAAGCTGACTGTCAAGAGCCATCCCCCTGTCATTTAGAATTGCACTGTCCAATATGGCAGCCGCATGTGGCTACTGCACTTGGAATGCCACTAACCTGAATTCAAATGTGCTATATTTGTAAAATAAACATTGGATTTCAAAGCTGTAGTAAGCTAAAAAAGAAGGTAAAATCTCATTAACAATTTCTATTGTATATTGAATGTTTGTTGACATGATAATATTTTGGATGTATTGGGTCAAAAAATAGATTATTAAAATTAATTTCACTTGTTTTACTTTTTTAAATGTGGCTACTAGAAAATTTGAAGTTACTCGTAGAGACCTATGTTTGTGGCTTGCATTATATTTCTATTGGACAGTGTTGGCTTAGAAAATGGTGGCTCTTCTAAGGTTAAAAAAAAATCTCCCTGGTTCGGTCCCACATATGAGGGCCACTGCCCTCAAAAAAAAAAAAAAAAAAAAATCTCGGTTAGAAAGAAGAGAGATACATGACTTAAAAGTGTACTGGCACTGAAGATGTTCCCTAAATAGGCAGCCTTCAATGAAAAACACTCAGATGTGGGTTAGTAAGAACCTATGTACCCCAAAGACAAAAGCACCCACTGTTTGTTTCACTAGGTAGGACATAGGTACCATTCTAAAGACTTCCTGTATTTATTCCCTTTATCATCATAACTGTCCTGTGAAGTTATACCTATTATACAGAGGAAGAAACAGAGGCACATAGTGGTATAAAAGCAGGTGAGATTTGACTTTTGGTAATCTGACTTCCGACCCTGATTCTTACCAGTTCTGTGACCCCTCACATAAGCTCTCTTTTCTGGGTGAACTTCCCTGGGGGCGCTTTTTATTTGTTAGTCCTGTTTTCCCAACAAGCACATCCCACTTCCCCCCAAGAACTAAAAAACCAAATACTCCTGTCTGTCTTGGGTAGAAAAGCCCTTCCCTGGAATCACAGGATCCTGAATCCTGGGCAAAACCAAGTGTCTGGCAATATGATGCTCTCAAATAACCTCCTTTTAGCAGCTCAGTAGATTGTGAGAACACATTTTTGCATTTCTGGCCCCTACAGCCTAACGGCTAAGAAACTGCCAAGTTTTCTCTTTTTTTAATTTGTCAAAGGCCGTTTTGTTTTCCTTTTGCATAATACTTCCCAAACGTTCCCAAATTGACAGTTGGCTGCTTGCGGATGTTCTGAAGCTCAGCTAAGGAAATACTCTCAAGGTGCAGCCAAGAAGGGCCCGCGGAACACAGCTCCCACAAAGGGAAGACAGTTAAATGCTGGTGAAAGGAAGTCTTTTGCCTCTTTCACCTATTTTTTTTCCCAACCAAAGACCATGTTGTTGCCTTTCTTTTCCTCAGAAACCACAGAAGTTAAATGGTTTTACTTTTGATTTTAAAAAGTCTCAATAATGAGAATAATGAACTTATTCACCCTGGAAAGATGATGCAATTGCCATCTTCTTTGTAACATTATTATTACTACTTTTGTTATTACTACTATAACTAGTATTATTATTACTCAGGGGGCTGGCGGGCAGGAGACCAGGTAGTGGCCAGATGTTGGCTATCTCCTTTAACAGACATGGCCACTGAGGCCCAGGGAGTATGCGACTTACTCAAGGCCATGTCCTAGTTTGAAAGAGCCTAGATCTGAGCTGATTTCCGTTAGCCCAGAGGTTTGGGCAGAGGCTGGTCCCCAGTGTCTGATAAATGGCCCCACCTAACAAGGCAGCCGCATAATGCAATCAGCAAAGGCATGCCAGCCCTCCTTCCTCTCTCCTCTTGGCCCCTTTTCAGACTCCTTATCTTTCGGGTGGCCCCTTCCTGATGTTTGTGTTGGATCTTGTTTCTCTGAGGCTTTAGCTATTCCTGCTGCCTGAAACTCTGTATTCCCAGATACCCACATGGCTAAATCTATTACCTATTTCAAGTCTTGACTCAAATCTGACCCTCTCACGGACGCCGCCATCCCTTTTAATACTGCAGCCTCCCCTCCCACACACCCTGCACACCAGCTCCCTTCCTTTTCTTTTCTCTATAATATTTTATCAACTCATTGTCTGCCCTCCCCACTGGAATATAAACTCTTTGAGAAAAGAAAGGGATCTTTTGTTCACTGATATACCCCAAATGCACAGAAGAATCCCTGGCCACAGCAGATGCTCAGTAAATACTGGTTGAAATGGAAATTGTTCAAAGCTATTCTCCATGCTCACCAGCTCAGACTTTACGAACCTTGGGGCAAGGACTGTCTGTGCCATAGGCCCGTGCAGTGTGCTCAGCACATTGGCAGGCCCTCAGGTTCAAGTAAACTCCAAATCTGCATAAAATGTCAGGAGAGGAGGTCTTAGGGATAATTTGTTTTCCTACTTCTTCATACTTTTGTTTCATTTCTAAACGTTCTGGAATATGAAAACGACAAATTAAGCTAAAATAAAATTCTGAGCAGGGACAGAGGACCCCAGTGTGGCTTGTGTCAACATAAGAAACATCCAAACCTATAGAGAATTTTTATGAGTTTATTTGAGCAAAACTGATGACAATTGCCAGGAAGCAAATCTCAATGGATTTAGAAAATGCTCCAGAGAATGGCAGTTTTGCAATTTACTTTATACATTAAAATCAAAGGAGGAGATGTAAGGAGGGCTTTGTAAAATCCATTGGTGGTAGGTTAAGAGGCAGGAGAAAGGAAAGCAAAGAAATTTCTGGAATTGGATAAAAAGTAAAACAGAAAGACACATACTTTTTTTAGATTGATGACTACAAAATAGTACACATTTACAGTACATACAAATGGTATGGGGGGAATGAGATAACAATGAGGGGTTCTGTGGTCTCATGCTCTGGTGAGGTGGGGGTGCCCTGAGGTATCTGGAAACATTACTCTGACATTTCAAAGGTATGTTATCTTAGATGCAAAAAGACAATAGACAGGCTCACTTATGATAAAGATTGACTTTTGTTAAAGAAGCTACAGGCCCAGGACGTGACTACCACCATGACCTGCTTTTAGTTGGGAATTTTTATGTTCAAACCTCCTGTGGTTACTTTGGTCTCTGAGTTTGTAAGACCCACCATGCAGGCCTCCCCTGAGCTTGTCAGGTTTAGTATGTGGCCTCTTTTTCGTCCACACTTGCTCTGGACCCTGTGTACACTCTAGGTATGCCTCTCATTGTCCAGAGCAAAACCAATGGAAGAAGAGAGCCTGGAAAACTCCAAACACTTTTCGCAGAGCCAGGGACAGGAAACCAGTATAGTGGAAAGAGGCCAGGTCCATCTGGCTTCAGAGAACTGGCTCAGAGAGATTCTAAGACATCTTAAGACTCTTTTCAAGCTGGTGAAAGAATGTGCTGATCAGCAGTGTTTCATCTCTACAGGTGACAGAGTAAGAGAAAATATGCCTATTTCTGAGTATAGGAGAGTTCAGTGAGATAGAAAGAATGCCTTCCTTAAAAAGAGATGAAACACCAAGAATATAACCAGGGGGAATTTGAGACATCCAACTCTGGAGTAATACACCTTTTGATTTAAAAAAGTAAACAAATAAAGCCCTAACATTCATAGGACAAAAACAATATTCATTTTCCCAATTCCTATGGATTCTAAACATAAGGGTCATATGGTGGCAAAAAAAAAGGAGTTGTGGTACATTTACACAATGGAATATTACGTAGCTATAAAGAAGAAAGAAATTGTACCATTTACAACGATATGGATGGACCTAGAGAACATTATGTTAAGTGAAATAAGTCAGTCAGAGAAAGACAAATACCATATGATCTCACTTATATGTGGAATCTAAAGAACTGAATTAATGAGCAATGTAAACAGAAATAGTCTTAGACACACAAAGAAAAAACTGATGAGGGCTAGATGGGATGGGGATGGGCATGAGGGAGAAGGGGAAGGGACGAGGCAACATAAACTGATAACTACAATACTACTGAGACAAAAGAGACAGTTTAGGGAATATAATCAATAAGGTTGTAAATATTTTTTTTTAGGGGAACAGAAGGATGCATTGTCCTTTTAGGGAGACCACCTCATGGACGGTATAGTGGCCTTACCACTGCACTGTACATCTGAAGCTGCCGCTGAACAATATTATATGTCAACTATAATTTAACACGTATATAGTCATGGGGTGTGGAGTACAGTGTGGGGATGGAGTCAATGGAATTGTAATAGATATGTATGATATCGGGTATGGGGGGGCAGGGGAGGGAGGAGTCACTTTGTAAGGGCTGAAAAAAATAACTATTGCATTGTTTTGTACATCTGTAACTAATAATAATAATAATAATAATAAAGTTTAAAAAAAGAAGGGATCCTTCAAATATAATTATTCTTTATATATATAAAAAAAAGAAAAGGAGTGGTTGGGAGCTGGGGCTTAGACTGAGACTGCATGGGTTCAAACCTGCTACTTCCTAGCTATGGCATCAGACTAGATGTTTAATCACTTGTGCCTCGGTTTTTCTATCTTTTAAATAGGATGATAATCATACCACTCTCCTAGGAACTCTTAGGATCAAACAAGCACATCTGTGTGAAGACTTGGCACATGGCAATAAAGAGCAAAGCCAGGCACCCAGTCAGGGCCCAGTAAGTAGGCTCTGGTACCATTCAGGTGTGGTAACATTAGAAGTCCTTAAAAGTGTATGTCATTTCCCAGAGGTGGAGACCTGGAACAAGAACCAAAGGGTAATTCTATCTGAGACAAAAGCTACAAGGACACACACTAGATCTGAAGGATAGGCAGCTTGGAGGAAGATGGCGGCGAGAGGGTAGACAATTAGGAAGTGAGGAGGGAAAAGCGGCAGGAGCAAAACATTTCTTGAGTAATCTCAAACCCATTTTCTTTGATTTTGGGGGAGGAGGGGTCTACTATGTGCTAGTCAAGATGTGGGTGTGAGATTTGATCCTCATACAACTCTGCCAGGTTGGCCTAACCATCTCCAGCTCACAGGTGAGAATGGAGGCTCAAGGCTGGCTGGTAAAGTGGAGGTAGCCAGGATGGACCCTAGTTTCTGTCCATCTCTGCTTATAAGTCCAGGTGTAATTATAATAATAATTGCTCACATGTATATTATGAGCAGGCAGTACGCAAGGTACTTTTCACATTTTAACACATTTAATGCTCTCACAGTCCACTGAGGATTGTACTGTTGAGGAAGCAAAGGGTAGAATTAGATCAGCTGAGGCTGAGCTCCAGGGGTACAGGACAGAGAAGACCTCTCCAATCCAGGGCAGGTTTCCAGAGCTCAGGCTGAAATGGGCTCCCATCAGGCTGATCCTACAGGGAAAAAGTTCAGACTCAGGCCCTGGCAATTCTGTCACCATTCAGGGGCCAGACTCAGCTTGTTATACTATAACTCAGATCATGTCACATCCCTCCAGACCCTCCAAAGACAGAGCCATGGAGCCAAGCACAATTTCTCCCTAGCAGAAATTTTGACTTAAGGCCCCTTAATCCTGGCCTCAAAATCTTGGGAGGAGCTTCTCTGATAGGATCCATCAGCAGCATCTTCTATTGTGCGGTGTGTGTGTGTGTGAAGCAGATAGGGAAAACCCCACAATGCACATGTAAGGCAAGACCCTACAGAGATCCAAGTCTTGGAGATAACAAGCTCTAAAGACACCTGACCTCTTGCTTTAGTGCCTCAAAGAGGATAATTATTACGTCAGGGTAGCCACAAAGGATGAGGTTAGGGTCACCGCTGATTGCCCTTTGCAGGCAGGAGGAAACAGGAGGCCAGGCTGCTCCCTGTGTGGGCCCACTGTCTTCTGGATGTCCTACTTCTGGCTGTCCCAACACTTTCTCCACTCTGGCCCATCTCCACACAGTCCTGGTGCAATGACACCAGCATGGGAGCTCCACTAGGGCAAGGACTGGTTCTGATCACCAGGGTAGCTGTATGTGCCTGGTACACAGTAGGCTCTCATACATTTTTGTGGACCAGACACAGC
Organism: Aselliscus stoliczkanus; assembly: GCA_033961575.1. Lineage (NCBI taxonomy): Eukaryota > Metazoa > Chordata > Mammalia > Chiroptera > Hipposideridae > Aselliscus > Aselliscus stoliczkanus. The sequence goes on from CM066729.1 coordinate 137,548,850, forward strand.
TGGATCCAACACTTACACAGCATGGGGGTTGGGAGCACAGTGGAGTGGAATTGCCTATGTTCCTATCCCTACTCTGACCGCTGCTAGCTGATGCCTTGGAGAACCTTTAACCTTCCTGTATTCCAGTTCCTATACTTGATAAAATGGGTAATGTCTCCATTACAAGGCTGTTATTAAATGAGTTGAAACAGGAAGCCCTATAGTAGTAAGTGCTCAATGGTTGTTAGCTATTAATTAGCATAACTGTATTTAGCTGCATGACAGTGGTCAAATCACATCTGTGAGCCTGGATTTTTGTTCCTGTAAAGAAGGGATATTATCTATCTCACGGAGTTGTCAGGAAGATTGAAAGAGAATATCATGTGTAGAGGGCTTACTGCACTGCTTGGAAAATAAAGGGTAAGAAGTCAAACATTCACTATGTTAAATTGCATCCTTTCAGGGTTTTGCTAGTTGAGTGCTAACTAGCTGGATATATTAATTAATATTAGTACTCTAGGTAGATGCTCTAGGAAAGATAAAATTGCTCTGCCTCCCTTGTTAGGGACACATCATTTCTAGCTCCCAGATATGATATCCCACCACTTAGTTCAATGGTTAATCTCCCCCAGAGTTGAGTCACCTTTGGCTCTTTTTCAGTTGGAGAAATGGTCCAGAGAGGCTCCCTCTCCGGATCTGCGCCTGAGCAGGAGGCTTCGAAGCCCTACCCTTAACAAGGAATCAGAGGTGGTATTTCAGACACAGGGTGTTAGAAAAGGATTATTTGGAGGCAGGTCCTTTACCAGTTAGCAAATGCCAAACCAAACCAAAAATGCCCCACTTATTCCTTGTCCACAAGCGAAGTCCTTCCATATGCTGACATGAAGGCCCTGGCAAGGCTGGCAGTCGTGGACCTATGCACCAGGACCCCAAGAAAAGAGAGTGGTCAGAGAACGCCCTGCCCCACAGCTCCACAAAAGCCCACACTTGGAGCAAGACAGAGGTCGACCTGCAGTTGGATGCTGAGCCCCGAAGAGGAAGTCAGTTAGGCCACCACTTCTCGCTGGGTGCCGCCCTGTATCATCCTTGCTGGACTTTGAACCCAGAATGGGGACCCATGTGGACATAGGGTTTTTCCCCTTCTCTTTTTGTGATTTTATTCACACACAAAAGAGCTTAGAGGTATAAATAAATAAATAAATAAATAAATAAATAAATAAATAAATAAACAAGTTATACCTTCACTAAACCGCTTTCATTGGAAAGAACCCACTTATATACAATCAAGATTTAAACTTTTCAGTGATTAAACTTTTCCTTTGATTGGTGGTTTGTGAACCAGATGTGAGTCTTTTCCCAAGTTCCTCCTCCAATCAAAACCCCTTTGGGTGTCTTCCAAAAATACTTAACCTTTGGCATAAGCTGCCCATTGAGCCACTAGTTCAGCAAGTATTTCTCAAACACTTACTATGTGCTAGGTGTGGGGTCAGCGGGGAGAGGCAGGAACAAAATGGACCCTGTCCATAAGGAGCTCTGTCCAGCCAGGACAAGCAAAGGACTGGTTATGTCTATTTGGAATGCTGCTGCAGAGGTTTGGTTGTTATCTTATACTGATGATATGAGAGTTAAAATTTAAGAAAAACCTTGAACAGTCACTGCCCATAATCTCACTGCCTTAGCACAATGATTTCCATTTGCCTTTCCTTCTGGTCAACCACAACACAATTACTGGATAATATTTTTCCATTTATATTTTTATGTATTACCACCTAGTCTTCATAATGAGCTTTTTCAGAAGGCTACATGCTATTCTACCCTGGTTCCTGTGCCAGAATTACAAACTAATCCCCTATTGTTGGACCTCCACCTTTTTTTTTTTTTTGGAGTTGTGGAAAGTAGTGCAGTGTTCATTGACTCAAGGATGCCTGTGGACCATCTACTCAATCCAGGTCCTGTGCTAAGAGCAGCAGGGGCCTAGGGGGCTACCGGCTAACCTCAGTTCTCGCAGAAATCAAGGTCCCACTAGCCCTTCAAGTCCCAAGGAATACCAGCAAACCATTTCAATAAAATGAAAGGACACTTTGGAAGACATAAAAGGTGAGTCACACTAAAAAGTCCCAGCAAAAGGGACTCAGGTCTGAGGGGCCCAGAAGAATTCTACATTTTCAGAATGACTGAAGTAAAATGTTTGAGGAAGTCCCAACTCCACCTTTCAGTCACCAGCTGAGCTGAAACTATTGTACCTCCACACAGAGTTATATTTCTAAATGGCAACTCTTCTGATTTCATTGGTGACTACAAGAAAACCCCCTTTATTTCAGAATGTACTTCCTAACTCTATTGACCAGCCAGAAAATTCCAAACTCCCCTCAGAGTTCCTAATGAAAGTACCAACAAGCTCTCCTCACAATAGGGGCACCTCCAAGTCGGCAGCTCCCAGCCCCTGACGCACTCTCCACCTCTCAGCTTCCCAGTCTTCAGTCCAGCTCTGTCTTTCTCAATTGTTCCCAGACCCTTGGCCTGAGTATTTCTGGGCCAATGTGACTGAAGCTAAATAAAACACAAGGATCTGCCTAGTGATTTTTTTTTTTAATGGACCTTCTTGTGTCTCAAACTAAATCGGCCCCAGAAGAATCACTAGTTTATGCCCAGAAAAACAGGAAAGTTTGGATTTCTAGCCACTCACTTTTCTATGGCTCCTGTCCCAGTTTGAGCTGCACTCCCAAGCTAAGCAGGAGGTTGGGTTTCTTGACACCTGGCAAAGTCAGACAGGAAAAACTTGAGTCTTTTACATACAATAGGACCATCTTGAGATCAGCTGGCAGCCTGGTCCAACAGAGGGCTCAGAGATTGTTTGTCAAGGTCTGCCCAACCCTGAGAGCACAGATGTACAGCCAGTCAGAGATCATCCTAGAAGGGCAGGCCAGTCAGCTATGAGGCAGTGAGAACCCAAGATCCTCAGTGCTTTTGGGGCTAGGGTTAATTTCTTCTTCTTTTTTTAAACATGTATATTTTTATTGGTGATTATTGGGGAACAGTATGCTTTTCTAGGACCCATTAGCTCCAAGTCTAGTAGTAGTTTCAATATAGCTGCGGAGGGCGCACCTCAGTGGCCCATGTAGGATTCGAACCAGCAACCTTGATGTATGAGCACTGCACCCTGCGCTCTAACCACTTGCCCTAACCGGCCATCCCTAGGGTTAACTTCTTAAATCTGTGAGTTGGTAAAATGAGCACTGGAATTAAATGGAGGAGATGGTTTCACTTATGAACCCATTAATCTATTTATTCATTGCTCATTCATTCATTAATTCATTCATTGTCTCCCTCAATAGATAGTTTTAGGACATCTGTTATGAACCTAGCACTGCTATTTGCTAGAAGAATGGTAATATGACACCCCAAAGAGTTCAGTTATTATTTCTCAAAAGAGTCTATGACCCTCAAAGTGTTCTCAGCTCCTAAGGCCATTATAGAAACCCCTTAAGACATTGATGAGCCCTCGTCTCAGAAAAAGAACTATAACCATAAGATTATTCACATAGTTCTAAGGGTTTTAATGAACACTTCCCCAGAGTTAGAACTCCCAATATGATGACTGCTACCTACGGCCTTCCCTCAATTCTCCCGGACATACCCTTTCTCTACTGTAGACCTCAGTTTCCCCACCTGTAACAAATTCTTGAGACTCCCTTCGCCAGTTGGTCCCTGATACACTCTCAAATCTCAGAGATCATTAATTTCAGAAGCTTCCCTCACCCCCAGCTTTTAGAGAGCTGGCCAGCTAAAATGGGATTAGGAGGAGAAAAATAGATAGGACCTTGGAAGTTTTTTGTTTCTCTGTTTTTTTGTATTTGTTCAGTCCTTTATTATCTTATTTATTTTCAAAGTAACACAGATTTAAGTAAGGCAGCATTATACTCATTTACAGAGGAAATTCATTCTCAAAGAAGTTATACAATCCACGAGGGCTCAAAGCATTGTCTTTACTAGAGATAGAGGTAAAGAATGCTGGGTCCCAGCCAAAGGTACAAATGATGTTGCCCTAGAGCAAAGGTTGTCTGGATAGTATAGTGATAAACCCCTCTGGAAAGCTTACAGGCTATGATGACACCCAGAAGCCACCCCTCAATCAGAGGAATACCTAGGAGATTAAGGTCATCAAATTCCCCTGTGCATTCCACACATAATTTTTAAGAAAGACTCCAGGAACACCAGATAAACAAGCCAGAGGAGGCCCCTGACCTCTTGGATTTCCTTTCTGGGGGAGCAGACAGACCACTCACATGTAAAACATGCAAGATCATTTAGGTCATTCTAAAGCAAGAAGAAAATAAAACCAGTAATAGAATAGTCAGGGACACGGGCTACTTTACACAGGGTCCACAGAAAAGGTGAAGTTTGAGATTAGAATGACAAGAACTAGCCAGTCAGGAAGATGGGGGAAGGTCTTGCCAGGCAGAAGGAACAGCAAGGGAAAAGTCCTGTGGTAGGAAAGAACTTGGCAAAGCGGAGACTGGGGGAGTAGGACCCACTGAGGTCCGAGAGGCAGTGGGCTTACACCATGTGGAACCTTGCAGGCTAGAAGGAATTAGAAGCCACTGGAAGGTTTTGCAGAAAGTAAAGGATAAATGAGTTTAAGACCCTAGGGGGTACCCCCTCCCCTTACCTCTTTGACCTCATTGCTTCTCCCCCTCCTCCCTCCACACACTGACGTCCTTCTTGCTTTAGTACAAACAGGGACATTACAGGCCTCTCTTACCTTGAGTCCTTTGCACTGGCTGTTCCCTCTGCCTAGAACACTTTTCCCCCAGATATCCACATGGCTTGCCCCATCACTTGTCAATTTTTGCTCACATGATATCCTCTCACTGAGGCCTTCCTCACCTCCAAATTTAAAATTGCAACTGCTCAACAAAGCACTTACTACCTCCCTCCTCTGCTTTATTTATCTGTAGAGTACTTACCCTTTTCTAACACATTAAACAATTTGCATACTCATTTGGTTATTTCCGACTTTGCTGGAATGTCAGCCCCATGAAGGCAGGGATTTTTTTTTTAAAGATTTTTATTGGGGAATTAGGGGAGGGGAACAGCGTTGGGGAACCCTGGAAGGGGAACAGACAAGTTGATGTCCTTTCGTTCTTCTGTCTAGTTGTGGAGGACATTGCTTCACTGGCCCATGTTGGTATCATCATTGCACTCTTCTCAGGTAAGGCAGACCAGTCGCTGGCCTCTGGATGGCTTCTCACAGTGGCTCTTGGCAGCTCACACCGGCTGTCAGCTGCTCACGCAGGCTGCCAGCCACTCACTGTAGCCTATGGCAGCCCACTGCAGCAGGGGCTGCAGCTATGCCGTCCTGGGGACTCACAGCAGCCCAGCTCCAGGTGGACCTGTTGTTCACCATCTTAGCTGTAGAGGGCAGTGTCACTGGCCCTCATATGTGGGATCCGAACCGGGGCCACTGGCATCCCAAGCCAGCTCTTAACCAATGCGCCACTAGGCCGGCCCAAGGCAGGGATTTTTGTTCGCTGCTGATCCCCAGTACCTGTTGTTCAGTAAAGATTTCTGGAATGAGTGAAGAGGCAATTGCAGTAGTTCAGACACAAGATAACGGTGGCTTGTAAAAGGATGGTGGCAGAGGAGATGGAGGCAAAGGGCAGCAAGAATTCTGGAATATTAGGCTGAGTAAGTCTAGAGCTGGCTTGTCCCAGCCCAAGTTTTGTCTTCACTGTCCCTCAAATATTAGGCCGCTGGAGGCACTAACATTGGAATCCCAGTCTCAAAACTCCCCCTTCTTGTCTTTCTAAATTTGTCATTAACACCTGAACTAGAGAGGAAGCTAAAAAACAAAAATAAAAGCCTCATTTTTTTTTTTTTAAGATTTTATTGGGGAATTGGGGGAGGGGAACAGCGTTGGGGAATCGGGGAAGGGGCAGACAAGTTGCTGTCTTTTTGTTCTTCAGTGTAGTTGCGGAAGATGTTGCTTCACTGGCCCATGTTGGTATCGTCATTGCACTCTTCCCGGATGAGGCAGTTCAGTTGCCGGCCTCTGGGTGGTCGCTCACCACGGTTATTGGCAGCTCACCTGGCTGCCAGCCACTCACTGTTGCCTATGGCAGCCCACTGCAGCAGGGGCTGCAGCCTACACCATCGCTGGGGCTCGCACAGCCCAGCTCCAGGTGGAGCTGTTGTTAGCTGTAGAGGGCAGTATCACTGGCCCTCATGTGGGATCCGAACTGGGGCTGCTGGCATCCCAAAACCAGCTCTTAACCAATGCGCCACTCGGCCGGCCCAAAACCCTCATTTTTGAGACTATACTCAGACTCCCAAATTCCCTACAAAATGTAAATAAGTAGCAACTTAAATTTATGCAGAACTTAGTATATTGTTTTCACTTCCATTCTGCTTTTTTGAGATATAGTTCACATGCCATAATATTCACTCTTTTAAAGTGTACAATTCAGTGGGTTTTTTTTAGTATATTCATAACCATCATCACTAGTGTCTAATTCCAGAACATTTGTGTCACTCTAAAAAGAAACCCTGTACTCATTAGTAAGTCACTCCTGTCTGTGCTCACAGAAAGCTGCCCCAAGATACCCCACCATGGCGTATTGATTATGTAGAATTAAAACCACTTGAGAAGCAGCAAGAGCAAGGGAGCTCTCTCTGACTTCCTCTGCCTCTCTAAATGCAGGAAATAACTCTCCCTGTGATTGGTGCCCTCCTGAGGGCTGAGAGACACCCTTATCTCAAGAGTTATAAAATCCTGAATCAAAAAAGCCTGTATAAACAAGCCTTGTAATTCCTTTACCAATTCACTACCCAAATCCAAACCTTGCTTAGATTCCTTTCTAATAAATACAAACTTTCTTTGTCCTATCAATTCCTCACAAATGTATTGTTTCTTTGTGTAAAAAGTATAAAAAGGTGCCCAGTCGGATCATTTCTTTGAGCGTCATTTTATGATCTGAATATCATATTGTAATTATCCTGTAATCATATAGTAAATTGTTGGTTTGGTTTTTTTCCTCCTGTTAACCTAGGCTTGTGTCCATTTTATTATTTTATAGTTAGTCCAGCTGTAAGAACGGAAGAAGGGTAGAAGAGGAGAATTCATCCCCTTCCCAACACGGCTTCTTCTTCCCTCTGCCCAGCCCCTGGCAACCACTAACCTACTTTCTGCCTCTATGGACTTGTCTATTCTGGACATGTCATGTAAATGGGACATGTGACCATATGTGGTCTCTGTGACTGGCTTCTTTACTTAGCATAAGGTTTTTGAGGTTTACTCACACTGCAGCGTGTATCAATACTTCATTCCTTTTTGTGCCCAATGATATTCCATTGTGTGGCTAGACCTCATTTTGTTTATCCATTTGTCAATTGAAGGACATTTGAGTTATTTCCACTTTTTGGTTATTACAGTAATGCTACTATGAACATTCACATACAAGGCTTTTTATGGACATACTGTATTTTCAATTCTCTTGGATATACACCCAGGAGTAAAATGCTGGGTCATATGGTAACTCTATGTTGAACTTTGTGAGGAATTGCAAAACTGTTTTCTCGTTTCACCTCTGTGATCATCCTCATTTTGTTGATGAGGAAACTGAGGTGAGGAGGAAGTGCGGTGATTTACCGGCTATTGAATGGAGAAATGGGGGACGGATGGAATGGGGCTTGCTCGTGAAAAGGACCCCTCTGCTTTCCTTCAATATAGTTTATCCATTGAAAATACTTTCGAGTGCCTTCTATGTGCCAGTCACAAATCTTGGTACTGGAATTATCTCTGAGAATAAGATAGACGTAATCCTTGTCCTCTCAGAGACATAGTCCAGTGGGAAAAACAGACAGTAAGCAAATAATTACAATTTTGACAAGTGTAATGGCAGTCTATGAGAGGGTATAGCTTAATTTATCCTGTCTTTGTGTAGTAAGTAAGAGTTTGGGCTTGGAGTCAGGCTACTGCGGTTCAAATCCCTGTTTCCCATGTACTAGCTGGGGGATCAGCTAGGCAAGCTCCCTAACCCCCTAAATCTCCGTTCCTCCTGTGGAAAACAGGCAGAATGATAGTACCTAATCTGAGGGGTATAAGGTGGATTCAATGCATTAAACCTGTAAAGCACTTAAAACCTGGCACTGGTAAGCCCCAAATAAATACTAGCTATTGAAGTAGCTGTTATACAGTCTGCACCTTACCCCTCATTCAGGGGTGTGAATCCTTGTCCCTCCAACTTGCACTGTTTCCCACTGCATTTCCCCATCACTTCCCGATCCCCTTCCTCCCCCAGCTCTGGCCAGAATTAACCAGAACCCTCATAGTGCTCTGTTCCAGCAGCCTGCAGTTCCGCTCCTCTGGTCTGATGCTCCAGTTGGAATGCCAAGCTCCTCGTTGTACAGACAAGGAAATGTATTTTATCTATTTATCTTTTCTCCTTAGCTAGAATGTGACCTCCTTGAAGCCAGCCTTTCTTACCCATGTGCTGCTAAATATTTTGGTGAGAAAAACAAGTGGAGGCAAAGTCATAGAGTGGGCGGTAGGGCTGCAGGAGCACAATCTCTGAAGCCAGATAGACCTGGATCTTAAGCCGTCTCTGCCATGTAGAGCTGCGTGACTCCTCTGAGCCTCCTTTCTCATCTGTAAAATGCAGGTAGGGGCAGCTGCCTCCCAGAGCCATGGTGGGATCTGCACTGAAGTACAGAAGCGCCTTGCTCCTGCATGGTAGTCACCGATAGCGCATGGTCATCACTAGTCTCACAATGGCAGTGCTGCAGAAAAGCCAGAGCCCTGCGGGGACAGCACACCCAGCAGAGGCAGCCAAGTACAGGAAGTACACAAGGTCAAAAGGAAAAATGAGCTCTCGGAGATGTCCTCTGATCACTATCGTGTACACTGGGACAAACAGAACAGAATTTGTTGTTTGGGCTTTTTCCCTCTCCTACGTAACCTCATAGATGCTTCCTTTGCTATTTTTGTTAAATGCAAACAGGAACAGAAAGTATTCACTTAACTCTATCCAGTGAGTTATTAGGAAATACTTATGAGCAGAGATTGTGTAATCCCCAAACTGTTGTGCCTCTCATCAACCCACTTCAAGAAATACTGTGACTCCTACTCTCTGTCCCTAAGAAGTTTCCTGGATTGGCTTTAATACTTACTCAAGAGTTATGATAGAGGTTATTCAAAAATTCCTCCTTCTTAAGCGAACTTGTAATTATATGCAGATGACATGATACTATATATGGAGAATCCCAAAGGCTCCACCAAAGAACTGTTAGAACTGGGCCGGCCAAGTGGCGCTGTGGTTAAGCGCTGGCTTCGGAAGCCAGCAGCCCCAGTTCAGTCCCACATGTGAGGGCCAGTGACACTGCCCTCAAAAAAAAAAACAAAAAACAAAAAAAACGTTAGAACTGATAAACGAATTTGGTAAGGTAGCAGGATACAAAATTAATATGTAGAAATCAGTTGCATTTATATACACGAATAATAAACTATCAGAAGAAGAAATCAGGATATTAATTCTTTTTATAATTGCTTCAAAAACAATAAAATATCTAGGATAATAAATTTAACTAAAGAAGTAAAAGAACTGTACTCAGAAAATTATGAGACACTGAAGAGAGAAATCAAAGAAGATAGAAATAAATGGAAATACACACCATGTTCATGTGTAAGAAGAATTAATATAGTTAAAATGTCAATGCTACCTAAGGCAATATATACATTCAATGCAATTCCAATCAAACTACCAAGGACATTTTTCTCAGAAATAGAACATATAATCCTAAAATTTATGTGGAATCATAAAAGACCCCAAATAGCCACAGCAATTTTGAGAAATAAGAACAAAGTGGGAGGCATCACGCTACCTGACATCAAAACATACTACAAGGCTACAGTAATCAAAACAGTATGGTACTGGCATAAAAACAGACACATAGACCAATGGAACAGAATAGAGAACTCAGGAATAAACCTATCCATATACGGTCATTTAATCTATGATAGTGGAAGCAAGAATTTACATTGGAGTAAAGATAGTCTATTAATAAATGGTGCTAGGAAAATTGGACTGACACGTGCAAAAAAATGAAAATGGACCACCTACTTACACCATATACGAGAACAAACTCAAAATGGATTAAAGACTTAAATGTAAGACCTGAAACCATAAAACTCCTAGAAGAAAACATAGGGAGTAAATTTGCAGACTTTACCCTGAGTAATATTTTTACCAATATATCCCCTCAGGCAAGGGAAATAAAAGAAAAAATGAACATATGGGATTACATCAAACTTAAAAGTTTTTTCGCAGCAAAGGAAATCAATAAAACAAAATGGCAGCCTACTGAATGGGAGAAGATATTTGCCAACAATATATCTGATAAGGGGTTAATATCCAAAATTTATAAAAAACTCATGCAACTCAACACCAAAAAAACGAACAACCCAATTAAAAAATGGGCAGAGGATATGAAGAGGCATCTCTCTAAAGAGGACATACAGATGGCCAACAGGCATATGAAAAAACGTTCAACCTCATTAATCATTAGAGAAATGCAAATAAAAACCACCATGAGATACCACCTCACTCCAGTCAGAATGGCTATCATCAATAAATCAACAAACAACAAGTGCTGGCGAGGTTGTGGAGAAAAGGGAACCCTGGTACACTGTTGGTGGGACTGCAGATTGGTGCAGCCATTATGGAAATCAGTATGGAGGTATCTCAAAAACCAGGAAATGGAACTACCATATGACCTAGCAATTCCACTCTTCGGTATCTACCCAGAAGAATCCAAGACGCTAATTCAAAAAAAATATGCACCCCTATGTTTATTGCAGTGCTATTTACAATAGCCAAGACTTGGAAACAACCGAAATGCCCATCAGCAGACAACTGGATTAAGAAACTGTGGTACATTTATACAATGGAGTATTACCCTGCTATAAAGAAGAATGAAATCGTACCATTTGCAACGATGTGGATGGACCCAGAGACTATTATGTTAAGTGAAATAAGTCAGTTAGAGAAAGACAAATACCATATGATCTCACTTATATGTGGAATCTGAAAAACTAAATGAACGAGCAAAGTAAACAGAAATAGTCTCATAGATACAGAGGAGAAATTGATGGTTGCTAGTTGGGAGGGGGATGGGGATGAGGGAGAAGGGGAAGGGATTAGATAGCATAAATTGGTAACTACAATTGCCACAGGGATATGAAAGACAGTTCAGGGAATATAATTAATAATGTTGTAAATATTTTGTGGGGTGTCAGATGGTCACATGTCTTGTTAGGGAGACCACTTCATGGTTGGAGTAGAGGCTTGATCATTGCACTGTACACCTGAAGCTGATGTTGTATAATATTGTATGCCAACTGAATTGAATATATAGATAGTCACGGGATGTGGAATATACTGTGGAAGGGAGTCAAGGGAATTGTAATAGATATATATGAAATGGGGAGGGGAGTGGGGTGGCAAATTGGGGGAAGGGGGTTGTCACTTTGAGGGGTAAAAAGTATAACTATTGCACTGCATTCAAACTCACACACAAAAAAATTCCTCCTTCTCAATGATGCCCTGCAAAGGCAATCACACATTATCAGTGTATGTCCCATATTTAACTTTCAGAAGTTCTTGAGGAATCATAACTTGTTTGCCTTTGAAAGCCATCTTTTCATTAAGAATGGGCTGCTTTTTGGGCCGGCAGAGTGGCGCGTTGGTTAAGAGCTGGCTTGGGATGCCAGCAGCCCTGGTCTGGGCTGCTGTGAGTCCCCAGGTCAGCATAGCTGCAGCCCCTGCTGCAGTGGGCTGCCATAGGCTACAGTGAGTGGCCGGCAGCCAGCGTGAGCAGCTGGCAGCCGGAGTGAGCTGCCAAGAGCTGCTGTGAGCACCTGTCCAGAGGCCAGAGATCGATCTGCCTCACCCGAGAAGAGCACAATGATGATACCAACATGGGCCAGTGAAGCAATGTCCTCCACAACTAGACTGAAGAACAAAAGGACAGCAGCTTGTCTGTTCCCCTTCCCTGGTTCTCCAATGCTGTTCCCCTCCCCCAATTCCCCAATTTAAAAAAAAAAAAAAAAGAATGGGCTGCTTTTTTATATATCAAAAACAGTAAAACAGTCACAGAATTTTTCAATTGCAATGAGCAAGAATCCAAAAATAAAAGTTTTATATATATATATATATATATAAAGAAATTGGAAAGCCACTTAAAAAGTTATATATATATATGTTTTATATATATATATATATATATATATATATATATATATATATATAACTTTTTAACTTTTTTTTTTTTTTTTTTTTTGAGGGCAGTGTCACTGGCCCTCATATGTGGGACCGAACCGGGGCCGCTGGCTTCCTAGGCCAGCGCTTAACCACCGTGCAACTCGGCCGGCCCGCTATATATAACTTTTTAAGTGGCTTTCCAATTTCTTTCTGTCACAATTCTGAGAGACAGCAGCTAGGTGGGGAGGGTCTCATCATGGTACATGAGCTTCCTGGGCATGTTGATGATCACTTTTTTTTTTTTTTTTGAGGGCAGTGTCACTGGCCCTCATATGTGGGACCTGAACTGGGGCCACTGACTTCCCAGGCCAGCGCTTATTCCTGGGCATGTTGAAAAGAGGCCAGGGCACTCCTGCTTCGTGTCCATCTTGTATTCAGAAACACTTGTAAATCAGGAGAATTTTGCATAGAAGGAGCCCCCTAAATATAATTCTGGACTTAGAAAAATCTCACTCATTTTGGTAAGATTGGAGCTGAAATTTATCTTTACTTAGCAAACCCCTGAGATAGAGCAAGTGAATTGTGCAAACAATATTAAGGGTTGGGGGTAAGAGGGTTCCCAATGATTGAAGAAAACTTAAGGGAATACACTCTTCTAAGACCCCAGTTTAGTCAAGGGGCATGCTAATTATAAACCATTCGTATCTAGATACCCTGTTTCAAATATTTTCTAAGACAGACTTTTCACTGATCATTTTGTATTTTGCCCCAAATTGATCAAATTTGACCATGAAATTAAAAATAGTTTGGAGTCCGGAAAAGGGAGTTGGCTTCTACTTTGGTGGTAGCTAAAATTGGGCAATACAAAAAAAAAGGAGAGAGAAGAAAGAGAGAAAGCAGAAGTGGAATGAACTGGTCCATGCTGAACTGATATTAAACAGACATCAATCAGACCCTGGAGAGAAAACTGGGGACAGAACTGGAATCCAGGTGCTCTTATGGACACCATCAAGCCCTGCTCATACCAGACACCCTAGGGCTTTGCCTTAGATCCTTCAGAATGACAAAGGTTCTGAATCAATAACCAGGGCACACAACTGGAGGGAAACAGCATATCTGAAATGAACACTGAATCAGAAAATCCATGCCTCTGGACATAGCACTCCTGAACCCCAACCTCAGAGACCTGCAGCCTGAATCACTCTTGGGGCCTCTGAGAAGGATTCAGATCTATAGAGGCATATTCCCTCCTTGTTTGTAGGTAGAGGTAATGTGGGCGATCCTCTACATTTTCCTAGGAGGTTCCTTTTGTCACCAGCAGTCCCTCCACTATTGCCAAGAGGTCTCTGGGGGAGAAGAGTCTGTCCTGGGTTGTTCAACTCAGGCAGAGAAGACACCATTTCCAGACAGCCTGGTATGAAAGCCTTTGGCCCACTTTTAGATTTCAGCACAATGGACACTGTGGGTCACCGTGGTTTGGTTCTTATTAAAAATCTTGAAAACTTTCTCTGCTTTAAGGAAGAGTCTTAGGGCCGGCCGAGTGGTGTGATGGTTAAGAGATGGCTTGGGATGCCAGCGGCCCCGGTTCGGATCCCACATATGAGGGCCAGTGACACTGCGCTCTAAAAAAATAATAATAAAAATAAAAATAAATAAAAATAAAAATTTGTCATTCAAGGGGAGATTTTTTTCAAAAAAGAGAGAGGGTCTTAGATACAGAAGAAGCTAGAAGGCTTTTTGTAACTCCCCCAGGTTATGCCTCAGGGAGAAAACCTGTTGGTCTTTTGCAGTGGAATCAAGAATTCAGAGAGAGGGGCAGCAGATTAGCTCAGGTGGTTTAGAGCACAGTGCTCATAACACCAAGGTTGTCGGTTGGATTCTCACAGGGCCAAGGAGCTGCGCCCTCCCCAACTAGATTGAAACTACTACTTGACTTGGAGCTGATGGGTCCTGGAAAAACACTGTTCCCCCCCCCACAAAAACAAACAAACAAACAAACAAACAAACAAAAAATAACCTCAGAAAGAGAGTGACAAGCAGGGAGAACCAGAAGCCTCAGCCACCTTTGGCGCATGTGGTGTCCTTTGTTTATTTCCACCAATTAGTTTACCCAATGTTGTGGAACCAGAAAGTGGCTACCCTCCATCCCATTTCTCCTCTCTAGTGGAGACAATGAACGGGAGAGGAAAGGGCAGCAGACTAAGCCAACAGGAACCTGGGGTCCTGGCCCTGCTACCAGCTGTGCAATGCATCATGGGGAATTCATTCCCCATCTCTAGCTTTATTTCTTTCTCCTCCAAACATGGGGTTTCTACCCTTCGGCTGAGAATCTTCAAAATGGGGTAGAGTATTTAAATGATACACATGAATTCTCCTGGGGAAAAGGGTCTATGGCTTTCACCGGGGTCTAAAAGAGTTCCCCAACCCTGTGAGGATAAAAGGTCATGACTCAGGGCCCTGTTCTCTGACTCTGGGCAGCATGACAGGTATTTCCCGGGCTTGCCATTTGACAGGGTTTTATGCAGATTCATACCTCAGTGACTCACTGGTCCCTCTCCAGAACTGCTGCTACCTACAACTATGATTCTTTTTATTTAACAAAGCCTTGGTTTTGGCTGCTGAGTCAAGAGGTCAAGTTCACCATGGTGACACTGCCACCTGTCACCACCTGGTCACCAGTGTGCATGCCTTCAACAGTGTTTATGTCCACAGAGGTGGAGGTAGGGAATGGACCCCAAGGACACTGTTGTGAGCTGGGCAGCTAACACTTCCTCCTCAAGCAGAGAAAAGGTTGAGGGTTTTTACAAGAACCATTAAACCATGGTGACCCATACTGTTTGCTCTTGCTGAAATCTGAAAGAAAAATAGGCCAAAAGCTTTTGCATATAGGATGTCTGGAAATGATGTCTTCTCAGCATGAGCTGAGCAGCCCAGGAAGTGAGCCCAGACTTCTCTCCAGCAATTCCCTGTGCCTTTGCTTTTCAGTTCCGCCAAACAGCTGTGGATCCACTGAGCGACACCCAACAGCCCAGGAATAGGTGTGAAAGTATGGAAGCATCATTTAAAATTAACTCATTTGTTTCTGATTTGCTCTAGGCACCTATACTCGCCCCCAGCTCCAAACTTTTATTTGATTTTAATCTCTTCCTACTATGAGTTTTTACTCTGATTCCCTGGACCGCCTGTGAGCTCCCTAAGGGCAGGGACTATGTCTGGGTCAGGCTTGGATGCCCCTGTTGCCACTGAATTGCAGAAGGGCTCTAAAGGAGCATTGCCTGGAATCCATGGGTCTCCCTTTTATTTCCTCTGCCTGATTACTAATAATAGGGGCAGGACAGACGGGTGAGAAGGCATCAATGAGCTGAGGTTGGCATGCGTCAGCCCAGGCTCAGCAAACCGTTGTTCTCCAGTCCAAACTCTAGCTTCCTCACTGTCTGGGTTACCCCCTCCCCAGGCAGCTGACACTGCAGAAAGGAAAAGCCCCAGCTGGGCACCAACAGGAGGCTTCCCCCACACCACCAATGAAGGGCAAAGGGACACTTTTACCAAGAGATGGAAAAACAGGGTAAGCTGGTGGTGCCCTCCCCAAGGGGGAGGTCAGGCAGCCCTACCAATCAATGATGTGACCTTGGTCTGAACGTCCTGTGTGGCACAGAGCAAGACGAGAGCAAGCCTCCTCTGAAGGTGTATCTTTGCTTGGTGAGGGGCCCCTTTGGTCATCTGGAGAAACCTATGGACCGCTTCTCAGAATAGTGTTTTAAAATACATATATGATACATAGAATTTCAATGGAAACAATCACGTTGAATACCAGTAATCAAAATATTTTAGAAAGTGTAATATAGTGATATATGTGTATCTTTATGAATGCATTCAATAACAAAACCTAGGAGTAAGTCTAATATTTAACCTTAATTTTGAAGTAGGAATGAACTTATGATATTTCAAGATACCCACAACAATCATAAAGTGATATGAAAATGTCTGTGATTTCAATGGGTGATAAAGTCACAGGCACTACTGTGGTTTGGCACCCACATTCATAATGAAAAAAATGTTCAGTTTCCGTTGGAGGTTAGTGAAAAAAATTAAGGTGTAATTTATTCCCACTCAAGTTCAAGGATTCCTTTCAATTCTATTTGTGGAGCTGCAGAGTTAAGAATCCTTAACCATCCACAGTTCTGGGACAATAGCAGGGCTTCTGGGGCAGCGGTTCTCAAACTGGCTACCCACAAGCATCACCTGGTATGGTGACACTTGGCCCCACTCCTCACCACCTGAATTGGAATCCCTGAGGATGGGGCCCTGGCATCCAGCATTTTTTAAAAACTTCCCAGAGGATTTGAGATTCTACCATGAAGCCAGAATGAAGAGCCACCAACTAGAGAAACAGAATTAAGAGGAGTGAGGCCTGGGCACAAGAGTAAGCCTGAACTCTGCTCCTGAGCCTGGAGCCTGGAGCCTGGGCACTGCTGCCCTCCCATCAAGCCATCGCCTACTGGGCGCTGGCCCCAGGCCAGGCCTTGTGCTGGGCATAGAGAACACCATCCTCTACCCATGCTTCTCCTGGCCTTGGGCTGGTGATGTTTCTTAGGTTGGGCCTGCCTTCTAAGCTGTCACACCCTGCTCACTTCTACCCATTCTCTCTTCTGAGCCCCACACCATGGTCCGACTGCAGGCTTTCCCCACCGACCTCCCCCACAGGTGCCTGCTTTGAAGAACTCCAGGGGCACCACTTACATTGTGTTCTATGAAAATGGTGCCCCATGGAGTTGTGCAAGGAGGGAATTGGCCATCCCCAATGAGAATACAAACTCCTTGAGGGCAGCTCTGCATCCAGCTCTGCTCCCCACTGCCTCTCTGCTTCTGGCACTGAGCCTGGAACACTCTAGAAGTATTCTCAAGAATTCTTTTCTGGGCCAGCCGAGTGGCTCAGTTGGTTAAGAGCATGAGCTCTGAGCAACAGGGTTGCCGGTTCCATTCCCACATAAGCCAGTGAGCTGCACCAGAGCTGAGCTGCCTTGAGCTGCCAAAGAGTGGCCAGATGGCTCAGTGATTAGAGCATGTGCTCTTAAAAACAAGGTTTCTAGTTCAACTCACACATGGGATGATGGGCTATGCCCACCAGCAACTAAGATGGAACAGGCACATTGAGCTGAGCTGCTGCAAGCTGCCGAAGGGCAGCCGGATGGCGACTGGACTTGGAGCTGAGCTCGCTGCGCCCTCCACAACTAAGATTGGACAACAACTTGCGTTCCCCTTCCCCAATTCCCCAACACTGTTCCCCTTGCCCAATTCCCCCCCCCCAAAAAAAAAACCTTTAAAAAAAAAGAATTCCTTTCTGTTCTCTGCATCTCAGTTTCCTTGTAGAGAAAGGCACAGGGGAGTAATCATTTTGGGTTCTTCTATTTAAGATTCTCCTTCACAACCCATTCGCTTGTTTATTCATTTCAATCCACAAATATTTGAGTGCCTACTATGTTCCAGGCACTGTTCTAGGTGCTTGAGTTACATCAATAAAAAAAGGTACAAATCATAAATAGGTAACTACACTATTGCCACAGGGATATGAAAGACAGTTCGGGGAATATAATAATGTTGTAAATATTTTGTAGAGTGTCAGATGGTCACATGTCTTGTTAGGGAGACCACTTCATGGATGGAGTAGAGGCTTGATCACTGCATTGCATACCTGAAACTGATGTTGTATAATATTGTATGCCAACTGTAATTGAATATATAGATAGTCACGGGATGTGGATTATACGGTGGGGGGAGTCAAAGGAATTGTAATAGATAGTGTGATATGGGGGGAGGAGTGGGGTGGAGAATTGGGGGAGAGGGGTTGTCACTTTGAGGGGTAAAAAGTATAACTATTGCACTGTGTTGTACACCTGAAGCTAATTAAAAAAATAATAATAATAAAATAAAATCTATTATAATTTATTTTTTAAAAAGGTACAAATCTTTGCCCTCGTGGAGTTTACAGTTTAGCAGGATGGGGTGGGGTTGGAGGATACACTAAGTGATGCATCATGCTTAAGGAAATTACACAGCATACTAGGGGGAAGTGAACAAAGAGGACAGGCATTTAGAAGTAACATGCACTCTTTTTAAATAATGTGGTCAGGGGCACTTACCTGAGAAGGTGACATCTGAGTGAAAACTTGAAAGAGGTATAGGAGTGAGCCAGGTGGAGAGCCTACCCTTGTAGGAGGCTGGCACTACTCACCCCCTTCCAGAGGAAAGAAGAAGCCAGCCTCAAACCCTGGAGAGACAGCGTAGAAAACTCAGGTCTAGGGCCGGCTGAGTGGCGCGGTGGTTAGGTGCTGGCTTGGGAAGCCAGCGGCCCCAGTTTGGATCCCTCATGTGAGGGCCAGTGACACTGCCCTCAAAAAAAAAAAAAAGAAAGAAAGAAAACTCAGGTCTATCCCTGGGGCAAATAAGGAAGAAATGAAGGAAGGGATTTTAGGACCTTGATCTTGAAGAACAAGTAGCAAAGACCCAATTCTGTTCTTATTGCCTGGAAAAGAGAATATGATAATGGCATTGGACCCCTCCAGTGAGTACCAGGGATAACCAGCCTCTGCCCCAGCCAAACAATGCAGGAGGTGGGGCTGGAGAAAGTGAAACTCATGAGCCAGAAACTTTGAAAAGCCCCTCTACATCGCTGCCCCATGCAGGCCCAGAAGCTCTGGACTGGGGGGCCAGATGTCCTGCACCCAGATACTTCTGCCACTCACTGTCACCTCAGTTCAGTTCTCAAATGTTGTTTCAGAGTAGTCTTCCCTGCCCATCCTATCCTATAGAAAAATAGCCCACCACCTCCACCACCCTGTCCCTCTCTATTCCGTGCCCTACTTACCACAACTTGACATCATACTATATACCAATGTATTGTTTTTCTCCATCACTAGAAAGTGAGCTCCTTGGGGACAAGGACTGTCATGTTCATCACTGTGTCCCTAGAGTATAGACCAGTGCCTGGCATATGCTAAGTAAGCCCTCTGTTCTGCTCTTTCTTAGGGTCAGGAGATGTTACGGAAACTACTCAAGTGCTCACCAGATTATTTGGAATATCTTTCTCACAAAAGATACTTAACATGTACTGGGCTGAACAGTGTTTCCCCAAATCTCAGAATATGACCTTACTTGGAAACAGGATCTTTGCAGATGTAATCAAGTTAAAATGAGGTCATTCTGGATGACGATGGGCCCTAATCCAATTGTCCTTATAAGAAGAGAAAAATTTGGACACAGAGGGAAAAAGATGTGAAATAGAAGAGGAAGGCCATGTGACAATGGTGGCAGAAATGGAGTGATGCATCTATACGCCATAGATTGCTGATCAGAGGCTAGGAAAAGGGGAAGGACGGCTCCCTGCAGCCTTCAAAGGGATCATGGCCCTGCTGACACCCGATTCCTGTTTTCTGGTCCCCAGAACTGTGAATGAATATATTTGTGTTTTAAGCCAGCCAGTTTGTGGTGCTTTGTTACCACAGCCCTAGGAAATGAATACAAGAATGTTATGTGGAACCCTAGTCTACGAAGTGGCCAAAGAAGGATCGCTCCATTTGCTGAGTACCCATCCCTAGAGGGGCCCAGAAGCATTAGACATGACCCTAACCTCAAGGAGCTTCAGTCTAGTTGGGAAGACATGACTTAACAGCTTGTTCCTCCTGCAAAGATTTCCCTGCCTATTCTCGAAACTGCGTCCTCCAGTAGGAGGAAGTGATGGGTCTGCAGTAAAGCAAGCTTGCGTTTTGAAGGCATAGGCTGACTCAGGGGAAACGGTGCAAGTCCCTGCCAACAGGATGTCATTACAGAGTAGTGCTGACGGATACATACACAGCGCCCGTCACGTACGTATGTCCTTTCAAATGCTCTAGCCACATTTTTAAAAAGCAGAAAGAAAAAGGTGACATTAATTTTAATAAAACATTTTATTTAACCCCAAGTATCCAAGTTATCTTTTAAGATATAATCAATACAAAAATTGAGATATTTTCATTCTTTTTTCATACTAAGTCTTGAAAATCTAGTGTGTACTTTGCATTTACAGCACATCTCAATTTAGACCAGCCACATTTCAAGGGCTCTGTTTCCTCACGTGGCTAGAGGTGGCTGCACTGGACAATACAATCATAGAGGCTTCCAGTCAGACCACCTGTGCTTACCATGGGGCCCATGGACCTCTAGGGCTCCATGAATGAACTTTGGGAAGTCCATTCATTTTCCTGAAGCTGTCAGCCAAAATTTGAGTGCATGTGCTTTTTCCTCATGAAAGGGTTGACAATTTTACTATATTTTCAAAGGAGCCTTGGCCTCTGCAAAAGGTTAGGGACTACAGTGGTTATAGACCTATAGGCTGAAGGCTGAGCCCAGCGCTTTCATTTTTCAGTACAGGCATCAGTGAGCAGAGGGGGCAGAGGAGTGCACTCAAGGGAACATATTGCTTTGTGATACAGTTTGGACTAGAAGCCATGCTTCAGGACTCTGTTAGGTCCCCTCACTGCCCCTGCGCCCTGGAGAGCTGTGGAGATTCTTGGTGTGACATCAGCAATGGGGAGGGTGTGGGGGTGGAAACCAAAGTCAGCAAGCAGCAGTTTCCACAGCCTCGTTCATCTACAAGTGTGACATATTCCTCTGCACTCATTATAGTTTTCATACAAGTTTCTGTGGAAAGGACAACTTCCTCTTTTTTATTTTGCTCTTGCCCCATCTTCCTCATCAAGAGCTTAGTGTCCATGGGTTCCCACCATGCCACTCACAGGGAGGCTCCCAGTAGCAGTCCTTCACCACCAGACCCCCCTTCCCCCACCCCCACACATACACCCACACCCAGGATGGACCTACGATGAAAGCCCTTTTATAATGAGTCCTCAAATCTGGCTGCTTGCCAGAACCACCTTGGGGATGTAGGTGCCTGGGCCCCAGACGCATTATACCTGAATCTCTGGGAAAAGGGTCCAGGAATCTTGTACTGAGAGGGGTCTCCTAGTGATACCATTTGTGTTTACTTTTGGATTTATTTCTTTTTCTTAAGGAAGATTGCATGGCAGAGTGAAACCTGGGCTTTGCAGTCACCTGAATTTTGAAGCTTGCTTCCTATCACTTTCTAGCTCTGTGACTTTGGACATGCTTTTGTTTTAACCCCACTGAGTTTCCACTTCCTTACCTAGAGACTGGAGATAATATGAGATGAAATGATTGACAGCTGTCAGAGCCCTGCTCTGGGTGCTCACAGATGCCAGCCTTCTGAGCCCAGCCCTTGCTTCTCCACCCCACTCCACTCACTCCCCATTCTCCCCCGCTGAATTAGGAAACCTCAAGAATGCGGTCTAGTCGCTTGAAGAACTCAGTGTTTCAGACACCAACACATTTAGGGTCAAGACACTTCCTTGAGTTCCTCCCAAGATGGCAAAATAAAGATAACCATAGTTATTTTCCCCAAAGGATGGGAAAAGAGAATTTCTAAAACCCATTGCAAAGTCTTGACATGATCCCAAGCAACACTACAGATTTCCCACAGAGTCAGTGGCTGGGATCCTGCAATTTCTATCCATAGAAATGTTAATGTTGATTCTCAGCCACACTCAGGGACGATGTATTTTTTTCTTTTTTTAAAGAATTTTTATTGGGGAATCGGGGAAGGGGAACAGATAAGTTACTGTTTTTATTTTTGGTTCTTCAGTCTAGTTGCGGAGGACGTTGCTTCACTGGCCCATGTTGGTATCGTCATTGCGCTCTTCCCGGATGAGGCAGATCGGTCACCGGCCTCTGGATGTCGCTCACCGCGGCTATTGGCAGCTCACATTGGCTGCCAGCCACTCACTGTAGCCCATGGCAGCCCACTGCAGCAGGGGCTGCAGCCCACACCATCGCTGGGGCTCGCACAGCCCAGCTCTAGGTGGAGCTATTGTTAGCTGTAGAGGGCAGTGTCACTGGCCCTCATATGTGGGACCTGAACCGGGGCCGCTGGTGTCCCAAGCCAGCTCTTAACCAATGCGCCACTCGGCCGCCCCAGGGACAATGTATTTTTAAAAGTCCACACAGGGGCTGGCCGAGTGGCGCGGCGGTTAAGCGCTGGCCTGAGAAGCCAGCGGCCCCGGTTCAGGTCCCACATATGAGGGCCAGTGACACTGCCCTCAAAAAAAAAAAAAAGTCCATACACTCCCAAGTAACAAATTGTTTCAGAAAGTCTCATATTGGATGACTCCCAAAGATCCCCTGAGGGGGCTGCCATGGGGAACAAGCATGGATTTCCCTGTCCCTGTGTGGGTGGATGATGGGGGAGCAGGGAGCAGCTCCAGCAGCTTTGGCCTCCCAGGACATCCTGAGATCCACATCCTGTTCCCTTTCCCCCTTCACGGACCTCCACTACCTGTAGGTCAGGCTCCTCCTGGTGCCTGAACACCCTGCACCGTCCCAGCCTGAGTCCTCAGCATCACGCGTGCCCTCTTTTCCTCCCTGCCTCTCTTCATCTTTCAAGTCCCACCTCCTCCAGGAAGTTTCCAGGCCTCTCTAGTTCTTCTGAGTTCCCAAAGCCATAGTTACCTGCACTTCCTCCTTGACCACTTGACTAGAAGCTGGAGCCTGGGTTCCCAGGCAGGGAGCCTTGCACAAAAGAAGTGCTTGATAAGAGTTTACTGATGGATGGGTTTGATAAGCACTTTCACAAGGGGTGGAAGTGGAAATTCAAATTAACCTGTATATTATATCAGCCTGAGAACTGGGCCTGCATGATTTATGTATAGATCAAGTCCCATTTGACCCTGAAGTTGCAAAACAGAGGAAACAAGAGTTGCTACAAAACAGCCTAACCACAGTGTGCACACATCTTGTTTGTTATCTGCAGGACGCTTTTGGTTTCACAAACATAGGCCTATTGCAAGATTAGTTCTCTGGGCTAGGAACTAACTCTTTGCTATTAAATCAGCTGGAGACAGTGAGGGATGGGCCTCTACAAAGCCTTAGGATTTTGGTCACTTTGACAGAAACTTTTCCATAAATGGGCTTCCCTTCAGCAAAATGAATCACAAAGTCAAGGAGGAAGAATACTGAGGAGGAAAAAAACCCTGCCCAAGGTGTGTTTTTCCTGAGTTATTAGGTTTTTTATTTAATGGACACAGGTTTGTACTGTGTAACTGATCTACTTTCCCTTTTCTCTTGGGTAGCTATGAAGCTCAGTCATTCCTGTGACCCACCAAAGGGAGGATGTCTATTTCTCTATTAATCTCTTGGCTGGCTCCATTTTATGTTCAAATCTTCACCTTTCCTCAGTTTTTATCATCAACCTGCTGAAATTTATCTGAAATCCTATGTAGAATGAGAAGGGTAAGAGAAACACCAAAATGGTCCTTGCCCTGAGGACTCAAGAATAGATACATAAGGAGATAAATAACAATAACGAAGATAATATTATTTATTTAGCACTTACGCAAGGCACTGTGATATATATCATCTCACTAAATTCCCCCAACAGACTCACCTAAGTACAAAACTGTTATTTTCCCCAAATTAGTATGATAGATGAGGAAAGCTGAAGAGGTGAAGTCATGAGGCCAAGATCACAGATCTGCTGAATGGTATGTCAAGACCCGAGCTCAGGTCTGGGTGATGCCAAAGCTTGGGCTTATAGGCACCGTATCTACAAAAACCACATGTTAGGGGCAGAAAGTGAAGATGCCACAGTGGGGTTCATAGAGAGCTTGTGGAGTTAACAGGTAAAGAGGTAACTTCTGGCCAGCCTGCTCTAAAAAATGCCAGTGTCTTTGACTCAAACGGAGTATATCACAAGGTCCATTAGGTCCATGATACCTTGGTTGTGATGACAAAGAGCTAAGAGAGTAAAGGGCCTGAAGGTCCTCACATCACGGCTCCTCGCTT
Organism: Aselliscus stoliczkanus; assembly: GCA_033961575.1. NCBI lineage: Eukaryota > Metazoa > Chordata > Mammalia > Chiroptera > Hipposideridae > Aselliscus > Aselliscus stoliczkanus. The sequence continues at coordinate 137,572,975 of CM066729.1, forward strand.
CCCCTCATGCCCAGGCTTCAGGGATGATGTGCGGACTGCGTGCCCCCATAGGGCAATCATTGTGTCTCACTGTTGATCCTGTGCAGATGAAGGCTGCGATTCCCAAACGCACACAGCTGTATTCTGGTCACACACACACACACACACACACACACACACACACACACACACACAGGTTCCTATAGAAGCACCTGCCTTTTCCATTATGACATTGCTCACAGGCTGCCCGAGTGGCTCAGTTGGTTAAGAGCTGGCTTAGAGCACGAGCTCTAAGCAACAGGGCCACCGGTTTGACTCCCACATGGGCCAGTGAATGCTGCGCCTGAGCTGAGCTGTCGCTGAGCTGCCAACAGGTGGCAGGATGGCTCAGCTGGTGTAACAACACAATGGCCTGGTTGATGGTGGGCTACGCCCAACCGCAACTAAGACTGAACTTGGCACCTTGAGCTGAGCTGCTGCCCGGATGGCCCAGTGGATAGGGTGTGTGTTCTTAACAAGGCTGTTGGTTCAACTCCTGCATGGGATGGGGGCTATGCCCACCCGCAACTAAGATTGAACACAGCACCTTGAGCTTAGAGACCATGAGCTGCCGATGGGCAGCCAGATGGCGACTGGCGCCCTCCACAACGAAGACTGAAGAACAACAACTTGGCTGGTCCCCTTCCCCAATTCCCCAACACTGTTCCCCTCCCCCAATTCTCCAATAAAATCTTAAAACAAACGAACAAACAAAAACAACCATTGCTCACAGACGTGGTGAACCGTTTTTCAAATTTCAGTGAAAAGGAAAAAAATAGTCAGCTGGCTACTCTATATACAGAAATAACAAATAAAAAACAGATCTGCATCCAGTCAAGTAGAAGGTTCAGGGGCCTAAGCAGGCAGTTCACACTTACACAGTGGAGACACTGATTTCCACCAGGATGTGAAATCAGTAAGAAGTGGAGTCAGTCCCAAGGTGTGTAGAAGAAAAAGCGGTGCTGTAATAAATCATAAATTCCTAACTGGGCAGGTCCTGGCGGGTAGTCATGCCCCAGGCCTATAACTTCTTTAGTGAAAGTTTTTTAACCCAGCCCTGTCCATTGTTCTTATGCATCTAGGTTAACGCACCTTCAAGATGCGGGAAGTAACCCTCAAGGCAGCGCATAATCTTCACTATCCTGTAATCCAGTCCCAGCCTTGCTTCTCCCACTTCCATGTAATCATCCTTAATTCCAAATGCATAAAAGAAACTGCAAAACTGATTCTGTGGGGCATTTGAGATCTTGCCTCCCGGCATGGCTGTCAGTTTGGGTTCAAGTAAACTTATAAAAATTCTCTATAGGTTTGGACATTCTCCTTTGGACAGGGTGGGGGTGGGGTGTCTCTGGATTTTACATTCTCAATGCTTTGCGCTTTGGAGTCCAAACTAGGCTCAAATCTGTTAACTAAAAAACAACAGGCCCAGGGCCGGCCGAGTGGCCCAGTGGTTAAGAACTGGTTTTGGGATGCCAGCTGCACCAGTTCGGATCCCACATATGAGGGCCAGTGACACTGCCCTCCACAGCTAACAACAGCTCCACCTGGAGCTGGGCTATGCGAGCCCCGGTGATGGTGTAGGCTGCAGCCCCTGCTGCAGTGGGCTGCCATAGGCTACAGTGAGTGGCCGGCAGCCAGTGTGAGCTGCCAATAGCCGCGGTGAGCGACATCCAGAGGCCGGCAACCGAGCTGCCTCATCCCGGAAGAGTGCAATGATGATACCAACATGGGCCAGTGAAGTGACGTCGTGCACAACCAGACTGAAGAACAAAAAGACAGCAACTTGTCTGTTCCCCTTCCCTGATTCCCATACGCTGTTCCCCTCCCCGAATTCCCCAATTAAAAAAAAAAAAATCAAAAAAAGAAAAAAACCACAGGCCCAGAATGGAATAAATTTTGCTAAGCCCCACCAACACTCAATACCTAACCTAAGTGCCTTTCAGCTTCTCCCAGGAATAGAATTTTAGACCAATCAGTCTGGAATTTTCTGGTCAATACTAGGTAATCTGCCTAGGTAATCAGAGGCCTGCTGCCCTTCCCCAAAGAAAGGTGCCCTGGGCTGAAACAATCCTTTATTTTCCTTTGCTACTAATTTTATTGTCCCACCCAGTTTCTGCCTATGAAAGCCTTCCACTTCTGTAATTGATTTATTTTAAGAACTGTCTAATGCAATTGTGTGGGCAAATCCAAAATCTGCAGGAAAGGCCAGCAGGCTGGAAATTCCCACAGGTGTTGATGTTGCAGTCTTGAGTTCAAGGGCAGTCTGGAGACAGAATTCCTCCTGGGAGGAATTCTTGTAAGGCCTTCAACTGATTGGATGAGGCCCACACATATTATGGGAGGTAATCTGTTTTATTCAGTCTACTGATTTAAACATTAATCTCATCTGCAATGAACTGATTGCTTGTGCCTCTCCAAAATTCATGTGTTGAAACCCTAATTCCAGTGTGATAGTATTAGGAGGTGGGGTCTTTGGGAGATAATTAGATCATGAGGGTGGAGATTTCATGAACTGGACTAGTGTCCTAGTAAGAGGCCAGAGGGGCAGCTGGGTGGCTCAGGTTGGTTAGAGCCAGTGCTCTTAACAACAAGGTTGCTGGTTCGATTCCCACATGGGATGGGGGCTGAGCCCCCCACAACTAGATTTAAGGACAATGGCTTGACTTGGAGCTGATAGGTCCTGGAAAATCACACTGTTATCCAATAAAAAATTTTAAAAAGTAAATTAAATAAATAAATAAATAAATAAATAAATAAATAAATAAATAAATAAATGTTAAAAACACCATAGGAGAAATTAATAAAAAAAAAAAGTAAAAAGAAAAGAAGAGGCCAGAGAGCTAACTTGCTCTTTCCACCGTGTGAGGACACAGGCAGACGATGGCTGGCTGCAACCCAGAAGGCTCTCACCAGAACCTAACTATGCCGACAGTCTTCTAGACTTCCAACCTTCAGAATAATAAGAAATACATTTCTATTGTTTATAAGCCACCCAATCTATGGTACTTTGTTATAGCAGCCTGAGCAGACTAAGACACCTAAAAAATATCTCCCCAACAACATCTAGGCTGGTGTTGGACCAAACAACTGGGAGCCATAGTTTAGCCAAGCTGACACATAAACTTAACCATCTTGGGCACTTAACTAACTTTGTGACTTGGGCCTCAGTGACAACATCCACTTTATAAGGTTGTTGGGAGGATCCAACAAGGTGCACACATGACTGCTTTGCCCCATGTCTGGCACATGGTGAGGAGGGTCAGATCTGAGTGGGACCCCTAGCAGTAGAGTATGAGGGGGAGTCAGGCCTCTGGACTTCCACATGAGTGACAGTGGCAGCTGAGCCACCTTTCCAACCAGGGAAATGCATTCTGCCAGGCTCTGACAGCGGCGTGGGAGCAGAGACACGTCTTTATGACCCATTCCTTCTGGGAACACAGAAGCCACAGGTATCATCTGCCTCTCTCTAGATGGCCTGACTCAGGGGTGTTTTGAGCTCCACCCTGAGGGCAGCGATGCTAATGCACCAGCTGAAGGGAGAGCAGATCCCTTCCCAAGAAGGGCCAGCCCAGTGACCTGACTCTACAGTCACCTTTGGCACTCTCCAGGAAGGACCAGGCCATCAAATCCATCCATCCAAGAAAGGATCACCAAAAGGCCCTCAGCAGAGAGTTCATCTTGCATGATAAAGTTACACCTAAAAATATACAGCTTATAGCAAAAGCACACATAAAAGGAAATCATTTCCCCAGGAATTAAAATCCAAAGTCTAGATGTTTTCCCCAATCTCCATTATCCAGTAGTTTTCAGCCATGATACTACCCTAAGATGACTAAAATAAAATTTAAAATTAAGAAAGAATGACTTGGGCCAGCCGAGTGGCTCAGTTGGTTAAGAGCGCCAGCTCTGAGCAGCAGGATCGATGGTTCGATTTCCACATGGGCCAGTGAGCTGCGCCTGAGTTGAGCTGCTGCTGAGCTGCCAACAGGCAGCAGGATGGCTCAACTGGTGAGAGCACATGCTCCCAACAACAAGATTGCCAGTTCGACTCCCACATGGGATGGTGGGGTATGCACACCTACAACTAAGATTGAACACAGCACCTTGAGCTTAGAGGCCACGAGCTGCCGAGGGGCAGCCAGATGGTGACTGGCGCCCTCTACAACGAAGACTGAAGAACAACAACTTGGCTGGTCCCCTTCCCCAATTTCCCAATTAAAAAAATAAAAAATCTTTAAAAAAATAGAATAAAAGGTGGGTGTCTCAACTTTTGGTTGAGGAAGGATCCCCTTGTTGATAAAAGCAAATACTCTCAGAGGAGAGTGGCATCCCTGTCCATCTCAGAACAGCTGGCATCAGAGCCATTCCTTCCTCTCCACAGCCCAGGAATTGTCCTTCCCTTCCCTGGTTCATTTCCACTTCCACTCCTGAGCAACGGATTCCCCCCAGAGTGCATTCACCCACGCCAACCAACATTCCTGAGTGCCTGCTTTGCGTCCAGCACTGTTCCCAGAACTGGGGCTCCAGGATATGGTTCCTGCCCTCACAGAGCTGGCATTCTTGGCCTTTACATCTTCCATTTCCTCCTATAAATCTACCACTCACAAATCATGACCTCCAACTGGAACCTGACCCCAGCGCTCCAGTCCAGCTGGTCCATCTGGGTGGTCCATCATGAACTCAAACTTACCGTGACCCAGTTGAACTTTTCTTAACCACCTTCTGCGCTTTACATCCCTATTCCTGTCAGTGACACTGCTACTTCCAGTCACCCCTGCCTAAAACCTCCGTGACAATGGAAATGGGCCCCACTACTGAGTGCTGAATATGTCCCAGACACATATGTTATCTAATTTAACCCCACCACAAAGCTATGAGGTGAGCTCTATTACAGATGAGAAAAGGGAAGCTCAGAAAGGTTGATTAATATGCCCAAGGTCAACCACTAGAAAGTGGCATAACCAGATCTCAAATCCAGGTCTACTTGCAATGAGTAGTAGGCTTCTTTCGGTGTGTCCAGGGACCTTTGGGGATCCCTGAGAACTTTCCAGGAGTCTGTGAGTCAAAACTATTTTCACAATAATACTGTTATTTGCCTTTTTACTCTCATTCTCCTACACGGGTACAGTGGAGTTTTCAGGAGCTATGTGATATCACAACAGACTGAATTCAGAGACAGATATGGGAATCTAGTAAGCTATCTTTCTCACAAGCTGGACAGCAAAGAGATTTGCAAAAATGGAAACCAATGCCACTCTTCTCACTAGCTTTTTTCATTTTGGAATATACAGTTATTATCAGAAAACATGTTAACATGCAAAGAGTTCATTAATGTTATTTAGATTTTTTTGTTCATTTTAATGTGTAATATGGCAAGCATCAATGGATATAATCCACAGCAACAAAGTTCAATTTAAAAAAGTGTAATGTGGTCTTAAGACCAAAAAGTCTGAGAATCACTGATTTAAAGCTTCTGTCTTGGGCCGGCCGAGTGGCGCATTGGTTAAGCGCTGGTTTTGGGATGCCAGCGGCCCCGGTTCGGATCCCACATGAGGGCCGGTGACACTGCCCTCTGCAGCTAGCAACGGCTCCACCTGGAGCTGGGCTGTGCGAGCCCCGGTGATGGTGTGGGCTGCCATAGGCTATAGTGAGTGGCCCGCAGCCAGCGTGAGCGGCTGGCAGCCAGGAGTGAGCTGCCAATAGCCACAGTGAGCGACATCCAGAGGCCAGCGACCGATCTGCCTCATCCGGGAAGAGCGCAATGACGATACCAACAGTGAAGCAACATCCTCCGCAACTAAACTGAAGAACAAAAAGACAAGGGGACAGCGACTTGTCTGTTCCCCTTCCCCGATTTCCCAACGCTGTTCCCCTCCGCCAATTCCCCAATAAAATCTTTAAAAAAAAAAAAAAAAAAAAAAAAAAAAAAAGCTTCTGTCTTTCCTTTGTTTATCAACAGCTCATGTCTAAATTTGTTTCTGAACCATCAGATGTTTTCTGGCTTCCAGGCTGCCCTGATCCATCTTGTCCAGTAGCTGCTGTTTGTGGATTTCTCTTGCTGTTTTCTACCCAACATTCCTTGTGCTTTAAAACAAATTATTTTAAATTATGGTTATATATTTTTATTTTAAAATTTTAAGGCAAATTATTTAATATGCCATGTGCTCCCATGTGTATTGTATATCACTTTAGAAATGATTTGTATCCCTTGAAAATCCATGATTAAGTCTTTGTTCAAAGTAAATCATACTTAAAACATTAAGGAGAAATACAAAAAAACTCCCCAAAAAACAAAACTGTCTTAAGACAGTGGTTCTCAAACTTGAGCTTGCATCAGAGTTACCTGGAGGGCTAGTTAAAATCCAGATTGCCGGCCCCACCCCACAGTTGGGAGCTCAGGTATGGGGCCTAAGAATTTGCATCTCCAACAAGTTTCCTGTTGATGCTCCTGCTGCTGATCCAGGGACCACATTTTAAGGAAATAACTTCCAATTTATATTTTCTATAAAATGGATTCGCCATACACAGGGTTTACTTCATTCCACCTGAGCTTTGTGTACGTAACAATAGCACATCATTTCATACAAATGGGGCACAGTGAACCTGATAAGCTGAGAATGCAATGGTAGTTTGAATAGGTTGGTGATTTTTTTTTTTTTTTTGTGGGGGGAGTTGGCGTCCTCCTTAGGCATGGCTTGAGGAATCCTTTCTTCTTCTTTTCCTTCTTGTCCTCCTCCCCCGCCCCTCCTCCTTCTCATTTTTTTTTTCTTTTTCTTTTTAATGTCTGTGTCCTTTTAATCACCAGTGACAGACACTCAACTTGAATTGGTCTAAACATAGAGGGAACTTATTGGTTGAGTCAGGGCAGGCCTGGGTCCAGGTGTCTTTATTATTAGGAATCTATCCACATCTTTGGGCTCGGCTTTCCTCATGTTCTTGCTGTTCTCGGGCAGGTTCTCTCCCCACATGGTGACATGATGGTCCCAGCAGCTCCAACATGGGCTCAGACCAGCCTGGTCATTTTCACGGAAAGACAAAGATCCCCTTTTTGAATAGGTATAGCAAAAATCCAAAAGCTGACTCCATAGCCTTGATTGAATTTTTGTGTGTAGTAAAATACACATCACATAAACTTTACAGTTTTAATCATTTTTAAGCGTACAGTTCTGTGATATTAAGTGCATTCACATGGTTGAGCAATTGTTACCACCGTTGTTGCTTTTGGGTAGCAGTCTGCTGTTTTCCTCTAAGAAACCCATCACCAACTCCATTTGGTTTCGTGGGGCTTCCCCTATTTCATTTTCAGGGCTGCATAGCAAACTCATGCCTGGCCAATGAGAGTTGTCTCCCAGGCCACAGTGTTTGATGTAGGGACAGCCCTGGACAGAAGCTGGGTCAATCAGGGTCCATACTCGTTGCCCCTGTTGAAACTACTGGGAGAGGGGACTCCTTTAATGTTGCCAAGCTGGTAGGATATGAGCCTAGAAGAAGGCTGTAACAAAACTAACAGAGAGAAAAGCGGATCCAGAGGTGACGAGAGAAAGATACTGAGACCTCAGTTATTTAAGTCAATATATTTCCTTCTATTTACCTTTCTTGCAGAGTCCCAACTTAGTATGGTAGGCAGAACACTGATCTCCCCAAAGATGTCCATGTCCTGATCATCCTAACCGCTGGAATCTGGGACTATGTTACCTTATGCATCACAAAGGGAAATTAAGGTTGCAGAGGGAATTAATGCTGCTAATCAGATGGTTTTAGGAGTATCCTGAATTATCCAATAACAGCAGTCAAAAATGGAAGCGGAAGGCAGAAGTAAAGGTCAGAGTGATATGTCAGAAGGACGGAAATCACCTTTGCTGGCTCTCAAGATGCAGTACGGGACCACAAGCCAAGGGATACAGAAAGCTTCTAGAAGTTGGCAAAGGTAAGGAAACAGATTCTCCTCTGTCTCTAGACAGGAACACAGCCCTGCCCAAACCTCAGTTTTAGCCCATGAGATCCATGTCAGTTATAACCTGTAGAATTGTGGGGTAATAAACTTGTGTAGGTTTAAGTCACCTACTTTTTGGTAATTTGTTACAGTTCAGTTTAGAAAACTAAAATGCCCTGTATTTTACCAGTGCATCCTAACTCCTAACACTGTCCTGTTAAAGCACAGCCACTGGCTCCACCTGCCCGCAGGACAAGCCCACACTCAGGGCCTTCATGGGATGCCCTGTCTGGCCTCGGACTATCTCTCCAGCCTCATGTCTTCATAAGTGCTTCTTTCAGAACCTTCTTCAGTCACGGTTACTCTTCTCGTTTTCCTCTCTGGCCCTTTAGTGTTAAAACTGTCCCAACCTGGGCCAGGTGAGTGGCACATTGGTTAGGACCTGGCTTGGGACGCCAGCTCTGAGCAGCAGGGCCCTGGTTCGGATCCCACATATGAGGGTCAGTGACACTGCCCTCTACAGCTAAGATGGTGAACAACAGCTCCACCTGGAGATGGGCTGCTGTGAGTTGCTGGCGACGGTGGGCTGCAGCCTCTGCTGCAATGGGCTGTCATAGGTTACAGTGAGTGGCCGGCAGCCAGCATGAGCTGCCAAGAGCCGCTGTAAGAGGCCATTCACAGGCCAGCGACCGATACGCCTCACCGGGAAGAGCATAATGATGATACCAACATGGGCCAGTGAAGCAATGTCCTCCACAACTAGACTGAAGTCTGAAGATCGAAAGACACCAACTTGTCTGTTCCCTTTCCCTGATTCCCCAATGCTGTTCCCCTGCACCAATTCCCCAATAAAAATCTTAAAAAAAAAACCCCAAAACTGTCCCAACCCTCCTTTCCCTCTCTTCTCCCACAGACTGTACCATGCTCTTGCTTCTGCCTATTGTAACTCCACAGGTCCCTTCAGGGCTCAGCTCTAGACCCACCGCCCTCGGATGACCTTTATCCCAGCCTCCACATGTACTCAGTTGGGCATGGACCACTCCTCCCTGTGCTGTTACTGTTTCAGGCACGTGAGGACACTCCTGTCTTACCTGCTTTGGACTGCAGATCCTCACGGACATGCCTCCTTCCCAGCCTGTGGATCTCAGCACCTGCAAGCCCTTCTTCTCAGAGAGAGAAAACAGGCTCTGAGAGGGCGAGCAATGCCCCACAGCCTCTTTGCTTTCATTCCACAGAGCTTTCCACTTTTCCCCGAGGCCTCCAGGCCCTCACTAGATTTGTTGCACTTGTGGTTGCTTGATTGTTCCCTCAACCAGGCTGGATTACTTACCATCTTGACAACCAGCCACCCCTGGCTGCATTCAGCATGGCTCCCTTCCCTCAATGCCCTCAAACCGGTCTTTGAGCCAAGTCTATAAAATCACAGAGGTTTGTATGAGCAGAACAAGGTTTGTCTCCCAGACCCTGCAGAATAAAATAAGGTAGTATGTGCCCTTCTTTCCCAACTTTCCTTTAGAGCTTGAACGAGGACTACTTAGGGAATTTTACTCAGTGGGGAATGACCTATGATTTCTTACTGATTCCTACAACGTTGCGTGAACCACAGAAATGAAGCAAATATTAAAGCAACTTGAGGGCTGGCCGAGTGGCTCAGTTGGTTAAGAGCTTGCTCAAAAGTGCAAGCTCTGAGCAACAGGGTAACAGGTTCAATTCCTGGCCTGGCCTGAGCTGGGATGCTGCCGAGCTGCCAACAGGTGGCAGGATGTCTCAGCTAAAAAAAATAAAAACAAATTTAAAAATTTTTAAAAATAAAGCAACTTGGGTGAGAAAATTTAAAAAATTAATTAAATAAAATAATAAAAATAAAATAAATAAATAAAAATAATCACGTTGGTTTCTTGTAGTTACATTTGGAAATTGCTTCCTAACCATGATAAACATTGTATATGGGTTTTTGGTTTTTTTTTTTATTTTTTAGCTGAGCCATCCTGCCACCTATTGGCAGCTTAGTGGAAGCTCAGCTTGGGCTGGGTATCGAACTGCTGTTGCTCAGAGCTCAGCTCACACTCTTGAGCGAGCTCCATTTTTTTTAATACTGGAAGAAAAACTATTCGGTTGTGTCTCGTAGCATTTAGGATGTTCTTCATGGAGCAAATTAAAAAGATGAAACCTGAAAACAAAACAAAAAAATAAGCAAAAAATGGAATCATACATCTTACTCTGCAGCTTGCTTCCCCACCATTTAATAATTTATCATAAACCAACTGAGCCACTTGGCCGGCCTTTGTATATGGGTTTTTAATGCCCCTAGATACACATAATTTCTGAAAATAAAAATTTGTCCGGCCATTTTTTGTCAGAACCAATCCTGAGAGCCCAAACTAAAAAACTGGTCAAAGGAAATACCTAAACTCTGTAAATGTTCCAGAATTTGTCTTTAAATGGGAGAAAAGAAAACTTTAAAGCATACGGAGTTGGGCCGGCCAAGTGGCGTGGTGGTTAGGCGCTGGCTTTGGAGGCCAGCAGCCCCGGTTCGGGTCCTGCATGTGAGGGCCAGTGACACTGCCCTCCAAAAAATAAAATAAAATAAAAAATTAAAACATACGGAACTTTCCAAAAGGTCTTTTAACAAGCTACCTTGGGAGCTCAATTCAAAAATAGAAGTCAATATACTAAACCAGATGTTTCAGTGCAGACCAAAAATCTTTATAAATACAGCCATTTGGAAGGACGATTGTGGATCAGAAGTTTCATTCCTTGTGTATCTACATTATGTGTGCATGCCTCATCTCGGATGTCATAACTGTCTCTGTGATTTCCTCCTGAGTAGCAGTCATAACTACCCTGGTTTCTGCTGCCATAGTCTCTGGACCTACCGTATCCGTATCCATATCCTCCAGGGCGATTGTCATACCTGCCACTCCCATAGCTTTGGTCCCCTCCACTTCTAGAGTAGCTGCGGCCACGCCCATGGGCCCCAAAGGCACCCCCTCTGGTTTACCGGGCCAATTTGCCTGTGTGGTCAACACGGATCTAGCGACCATCCAGAGACTCTCCATTCATAGCTCTCATGGCATCTGAAGCATGTTCAGGATTGGTAACGGTGAAGCCAAAACCCCGGGATCACTGAGTCTCCCAGTCCTTGACAAGGAACACCTTGGAAATAGGGCCGAAGCTACTGAAATGATCTTCCAGAGCCTGCTCGTCAGTGTTGAAGTTGAGCCCTCCAACAAAAAGCTTCCATTCTTCAGAAGATATGGCAGTAAATTGGAGTCCTGGAAATTAAGTAAAAGGACCGAAGTCACAGCTACCACCAAGGAGCTGAGAAACTATGATTCTATTTTTGTAAAAGAACAACATGGAAGGAACCAGTGCACGTGTTCATGTTTGAATGTGTATTTAAGCATAGAAAGGTGTGGAAGGGCACACACCACATTAACCTTGGTTCCCTCAGGGGTGGCAAGGCTGGAGGAGAATGAGGGGAGATTTTTATATATCTCTTTATTTGTCTTGTTATAACAAGCATATATTACTTTTTCTATTAAATTTTAATAAACCAAGAAAAAGGAATATAGGGATCCAGAAAAGAGTGGCTACTTCCTGGAAGAGCAGGGAGGGAAGTTCCAGGATGACAGCTGAACATCAGGTATGGAGAACAGTCAGTCAGTGCAGACTGGAGCAGGCCAGGTTTCTGGAGGGAAGTCATCAGGGGAAAAAAGAATGAATAGATGATATAATGATGCGTGTGACAGCCAGAATATGATAAAGCAAATACTGAGGAGGAAAAAAGGCCGTTAGAAACCCCAAGAACATAAATCGGTGAAAGAAAGGAGTATAATCATAGTATGGTTTACTTAATTCTATAGTGGTGATATTTACATAGTCATGGTACTGTAAGTGTAATTTATTATTAACTTTTAGAATCCTCCTACAGACAAAGAAACAAGAACTTGTCACAGAGTAAAATGTATACATAATAGAATGTGTATTTATCAACACTGCCAATTTATAAATGAAAAAATAGTTGACTTGTTGATGAAAAACAGTTGACGAAGAAGGTTAAAAGGGAATTCATATCTTAGTAGACTGTCAAGAAATGGAAAAATACACACATGTATATGCATATTTACACATACATGTTTATATATTTGCATATGCATATATATATTTATATATTCATTACATATTATTACATGTAATGCATATATAGTTTAACCCAAAACTGTTAATATTGGAAGATATATTGAAAGAGGTGAGGAGGGGAAGTAGGGTGTTGTGAGTTGAATCCTTTATTATCATTGGAAGAAGTCAATAGATAATGTTTTAAATAGATAAATTAAGAAATAGTGATATGAACCTGTTATTACCACATATCCAGGTAACCACCAAGAGACAGTTAAACAAGTTTCCTCCTGGGAGTGGTTAAGAGAGGGGGGAGATGTAGAGAAGGATAGCACTAGGGAGTGCTACTTTTCATTTTAAACTCCTAGAAATATTTTAAAATTAAGGGTACTTCTTAAACTGATTTTAAAATATTATTTAAAATAACTTTTAAAAAAAGAAAAGAGTGTGTGTGTGTGTAATAGTCAACAAGTTGTAATTTGAGAATAAGTGAACTAAAAAGGTTAAGAACTACATATCAGTAGTAACCAATATCTTAAGAGTGGGTGATACTGCTCCGGGGAGCCTGGAGAGACAAAGAACCTAGGTCAGAATCCTAGGGATCATCATATTTAAGTGATAGATTTTAAAAACTATCTAAGGCCTGCCAAGTGGCGAGGTGGTTAAGTGCTGGCTTGGGAAGCCAGCGGCTCCGGTTCGGTCCCACATATGACCGTCAGTGACACTGCCCTCAAAAAACAAAACAAAACAAAAAAAGAGTAGATCTTTAAAGTTCTAATCACAAGAAAAAAAACGGTTTAACAAGCTGAGGGAATGGGTATTAACCAGACTTACTGTGATAATCATTTCATAATATATACAGAGGATGCCAAAAAAAAGTATACAAATTTTAATAAAGGAAAACACTATTAAAATTGTAATGTTCAATATATACTGATAACAAAAGATGAATACAAATCACATTTGACTTCTGTAGTTACAAGAGGTGCTCAAAGTGGTTATCATCGGTGTAATTTTAAGTTTTTTTCCTTTCTTAAAATGTGTATACATTTTTTGGGCACTCTGTGTGTGCGCGCGTGCGCGCACACGCGCGCGCAATTTTCAAATTAAGAAGGTAAAAGCAGGGCCAGCCGAGTGGTGCGTTGGTTAAGAGTTGGCTTGGGGGCCGGCCGAGTGGCGCGGTGGTTAAGCGCTGGCTTGGGAAGCCAGCGGCCCCGGTTTGGTCCCACATATGAGGGCCAGTGATACTGCCCTCAAAAAAAAGAAAAAAAAGGAAAAAAAAGTCCCATTAAGAGTTGGCTTGGGATGCCAGCTCTGAGCAGCAGGACCCTGGTTTGGATCCCACATGACGGCCAGTGACGCTGAGCTAAAATGATGAACAACAGTGGGCTACCATGAATGCTGACAGCTGGCTGGAGCTACTGTGAGCCACTGTGAGCAGCTGTCCACTAGCTGGCGAGCGACTGCCTCAGCCGGGAAGAGCGCAATGATAATACCAACATGGGCCAGTGAAGCAACATCCTCCACAACTAGACTGTAGAACAAAAGAACAGAAACTCATCTGTTCTCCTCCCCTGGTTCCCCAATAAAATCTTTAAAAAAAAAATGTTGGGCCGGCCAAGTTACGCGTTGGTTAAGAGCTGGCTTGGGACGCCAGCGGCCCCGGTTTGGATCCCAAATATGAGGGCCAGTGACAGTGCCCTCTAAAAAAAAAAAAAATGTTGCCCTAACATAGTTGAGTTTTCTCTCTTGACATCTCATGGTTAGTAACTTACTGTGATAATCAAAACCAGACATACAATGTAGATAGCTATAAAACGTTTGGAAATACTACAACAGCTACTTGATTACAAAATGGAAAATTTTAAAATAATTTATCTATATAGCTATAGCTACAATTATGGTGTGGACAATGTATGGTTTTAGGTTAATCTTCCCAATTATAGCTTCTGCCTTTCTTAATGGCTTGTCAAGAATTTTACTTGAGTTATCCCTTTAGTTGTAGTTGTCCCTTCTTTTAGTCCACTCAAACTAAAATTGATAGAACCACAGCTTGTTAACTTTGTAAAAAATATTCCTATGTGACCTTGGGCAACTCACTGAAGTTCTCACTAAGCCTGTTTCACATTCTGTAATAGTCTTCATGTCATAAAGTTTTTGAGACACTTATATTTGATTATATGTGTGTGTGTATATATATAATTATAAATAAATAAATATATATATATATAAAAAATACTTAGCAGAGGGCCTGGAATAGATGAAAATATTTAGCAGGAGGCCTGAAATAGATTAAAATAGTGTTCAATAACATTAGCTTTTTTTTTGAGGGCAGTGTCACTGGCCCTCACATGTGGGATCTGAACAGGGGCCGCTGGCATCCCAAGCCAGCTCTTAACCACCGCGCCACTTGGCCGGCCCAATAACATTAGCTTTAATAAGTACATTACATATAAGGTATAAAGAAACTGTAAAAGTAAACCAATAAAAGTAGGAGTTGGTGGGCCGGCCGAGTGGTGCAGTGGTTGGGCACTGGCTTGGGAAGCCAGCGTCCTGGGTTTGGGTCCCACATGTGAGGGCCAGTGACACTACCCTAAAAAAAAAATCCCAAAAGTAGGAGTTGGTAAAACTATGCCTACTGGCCAAATCTGGCCCACCACCTGTTTTCATGAGTAAAGTTTTATTAGAACACAGCCACATTCATTCCTTTACATATTGCCTACAGCTGCTTTCACAGCAGCACTGAATAGCTGCAATACACGGTATGGCCTGAAAAATCTAAAGTATTTACCCTTTACAGAAAGTCTTCAGTAGAAGAAGAAATTTAATTGACCACAACAAATAACATTTGAACCGCAGACATGTCTATTTTGTAAGCACAAACAAAAATGAAAAAAGGAAAACACATATCTATTAAGCCGTTTCACTCACATGATTCAGGGAGAAGCTGACAGCATTGGCTCAAACTGTGATCTGAGGAGATGAACAAGATGTAGATAACCCAGAAAACTCCGCTAGGGAACAGGCAATTGCAACAACCTTCCCCAAGGAATTGCAAAGGCAGAGGAAGTCTCTCCTTCAACCAGTGTGGTCCCTGAGAATAACAGCAAAGGAATGAGAACAGCATTTAAACAAAACTGTTATTAAGAAGTAGGATTTTGGACCAGCAGAGTAGCGTGGTGGTTAAGTGCTGGCTTGGGAAGCCAGCGGCCCCGATTCGGGTCCCACATATGAGGGCCAGTGACACTGCGCTCAAAAAAAAAAAAAAAAAAAAGAAGATTGCAAAGGACTCTTGTGTCAAAAATCATTTTTTTATTAATTCAGCATGTAGTATTTGCTGTAATAATTGGTTTCAAGAGTGAGGACAAGAGGAACAAAAGGTTATTTGAAATAAATGTATGGCTCTGATAGCTCATTGACTCTAGCCCAAATTCTATCATGATGCCAACACTTCTAAGGGTTCTGGGTATATGTATTTCATGTAAGATTTTGCAAAATTAGCCCAGAATATTGACCAACTGTGTAAATGAGACTTTCCTACCCTTTAGTGACCCTATAGTAATACGGATGAAAAAAACAATGAAACACCTTTGACAGAGTTCAGCAGATAAAACGGTATTAAAAGAACCCAGTATTGCCAAGAAATCCAATATATTCTATGATAAAATAACAATTAAAGACATGCCATTGCCATGGCTCCAGACTCACCTATAATCAATGTGAATTATAAACAGCTTCAATTTTTCCTTTGGATGCGAGACCTAGACCAGCCACCACTGGTTTATCAAGCTTTTTATACCAGCCCTCAACATCATCTACTCTGCACCACACCCAACACAGAACAGGCTAGGGCAGCAGTTCTCAAAATGGGGTCCAAGGAACCTCTGAGGGGGGCTGGTGATCCCATGAAACTATTTTCATAAGACATTTTTTCCACTTTCACAAATGCAGTAAGTTTTCCAGAGGCTACATGATATGTTATATCACACCAGTTATGAGAATCAACCTGTTTCCTATTAAGCCAGACATTACAGATATTTATACAAATATAAAACATGCTGCTTTTTTGAGAAAATAAATTTCTCATGAAAGATTATGTTTAAATCCAATGTGATTATTGTCATTTTAACATGAATTGTTAAAATTTTCTTAATTTAAATTTCAAATAGGGTAAATAGATATAACCCACATGAACAAAAGCTCTTTGGCATCCTCAATTTTAAGTGCAAAGGGGCTTAAAGACCAAAAAGTTTGAAAACTACTAAAATACCCATTGAAGCAACGAAGTCTCAGTGGGCAGCTGTCTTTGGGAAGCCATGCTCAGTTTGTGGAACAGGTTATGTGACTAGCATACAGGATTGCAAAGCAGCCGCCAGTGATATTTTCTGCTGATAACAAAAGACAAAGTCTTAAAACATGAAAAGTCACTATAGACAGCAAATGATAAATTAGCAGAGTATGTTGATGGCTATTAGGATAAAGACCAGTTTTAAGAGCAGTGCCTGTTATACTTGAATTTTATCTTTTGACTCAAGTTGAATAATACAGTTGGAAAGAAGAAAAACTATCAAGATTTTAGAGGCTGTGACTCAGATATTCTCAGAGCTTAGCACAGTGACTAATACAAAGAGAAGAGCCTAGTATTTGTTAAACAAATGAGTAAATCACTATAAATGAAGTCAAGTTAATTAGGTTAGTAGCAAAATGGCTATATCAGGAAAGGCTTATAATGGGGAAATCCCCAAGAGTTGAAGAAATGAGGGTAGCTGAGATGCAGAGTCATATAACTATCCCCAAGAAACCACCTTATCTTTGCCTCCTCTTGATCTTTTCTGTTTTTAGTTTCTT
Source organism: Aselliscus stoliczkanus (assembly GCA_033961575.1). Lineage (NCBI taxonomy): Eukaryota > Metazoa > Chordata > Mammalia > Chiroptera > Hipposideridae > Aselliscus > Aselliscus stoliczkanus. Next base: position 137,589,896 of record CM066729.1, read on the forward strand.
AGAATTAGTTTAGACTACTCCACCACGTTGGCCGGAACACCTCTTCACTTTCCTTTTAAAGACTGATTAAGGAATACTATTAGCAATCATTTCATCTCAAGCATCTAAACTCAATATGACCTAAATAGAACTCTTAAATTTTTAACCCCATAAAAACATGCTTCTGGGCCAGCCGAGTGGTGCATTGGTTAAGAGTTGGCTTGGGACACCAGCTCTGAGCAGCAGAGCCCCAGTTCGGATCCCACATAGAGGGCCAGTGACGCTGCATCCTCTACAGCTAAGATGGTGAACAACAGTTCAACCTGGAGCTGGACTGCCGTGAGCTGCTGTGAGTGGCCGTCCAATGGTCGACAAGCAACTGCCTCACTCGGGAAGAGCGCAATGACGATACCAACGTGGGCCAGTGAAGCGATGTCCCCCACAACTAGACTGAAGAACAAAAGGACAGCAACTTGTCTGTTTCCCTTCCCCGATTCCCCAATGCTGTTCCCTTCTCCCAATTCCCCAATAAAATCTTCAAAAAACAAAACAAAACACATGCTTCTTCTGCATATTTCAACTTAATATGGTCCTTGATTCTTTTCCTCATGCTTTACATTTAATCCTCTGGCATGTCCTGTGATTCTACTTCCAAAGCACTAACAGAATCCACTTCTCTCCATCCCTAATCTATCACCCTAGTCCAAACCACTTGGATTAATCTTAATAGAACCTAGCTTATTTCCCTGCTGCCCCTCTGGTGCCTCCTTCTTCCCCTACAATCTATTCTCCCCCAGGGAACCAGAGTGGTTTCCTAAAAATACCAATCAGATCATGCCACTCTCCTCTTAAAAATTCTACTAAGGTTCCCATTGTACTAGAATAAATCCAAATTCCTCTCCCTCATCTACAAAGCCCTATCCATGGGGACTCCCTCCGCCTGCCCCACCCTCATCAGCACCAGCCACTCAGGCCTTTCCTGTCTTCTAAGATGCCAAAACAAATTGCTTCCAAAGCTCGTTCCCCCTGAGGGCCTAGCATTCTCTGGAATACTCTACCAAAGAATCCTTACTTTGCTGTCTTTTTTTCCCATTTAGGTCTCAGCTCAGTGTCACTTCCAAGCTTTTCAGTAGCTAAAGAAGCACCCCTTCCCTAGCAGGATGGCTCAGCTAAAAAAAGAAAAGGCATCCCTTCCGTTAGATGTTTTACCACGTCACTCATTCCTTTCTAAATAGCACTCATCAGCTGAAATCATCTTGCTTATTTGTTTACTTGTTCAATGAGAGCAGGGCCTGGTCTATCTTGTTCATCATTGTATCCTCTGTGCTTAGAAAAGTGAGAAAAGCAGACATTTACTAAATATTAAATATTAAGTGAATTATATTGGGTTGTCGGACAAGTCATGATACATTTTTGCAATGAAAAACATAGAAAAAAACATGTCATGAGTTCTCTGACAACCCAATATATTGCTGCTACATTCAAAAGTCCTCCCCCACCCCCACCATGCCCGACCCTCTGGCAGACTGATCTCAAATGAAAAGGTGTTTATCACACATATACAGATGTCATGGAATATTACAGTTGCCCTCATCCTAAACTTCCCAAAGCAAATTAATAGCCAAGCCAACATGCAGAGCTATTATTCTCTGTATCAGATTTTACAACTGATCTTGATTTTTGCACTGGAAAGGGACTCCATTTTCAATTCTGGATTTCTTAAAATGACTAACATAAATTAACAATGTTTTTATGAAGTACATATTCTTTTTCAACAGTGCTTAAAGGTTTATAAATAAACCATAATCCTCTGATGAGAAACTGTAGCCAGTAAGATTTTAATGTTTTCTATCAAAGAAACATTCTTCTCTGGCTCCAAATATGGCAATACCTTTGAAGTATCAACAATCAATTCTTACAAGAAAACAAAAGAGTAGCTGGAAGCTTTTACTACTAAAACAAGTTAATTTATTATATTTCCAACATGGCCTTTTCCCCCTATAAATGAGACAAACTACATTACAATATTTTACAACAACATAACTTAGTGTTTTAATATTTTCAAAAAGGAAAGATTTCTTTGGGAATTTAGGAAAGTATATATTTGGGGAAGAATAACTATAGCAAATTACTTTTTCAATTTTAATATAACAAGCTACCAGGTATACTACCCAGCATTTTACCTCTTAAAGAATCCATTAAGTACTAGGCACGAAAAACCTATCTTTAGAAACTGAGGCGGGCAAGGTTTATATTTAAATAGGAAACAAGTAATCTAAAATACCAATCACATGTCACTAGAACAAGGAAATTTACATAATTAGGTATAAATTATTAATTATCTTTATGTTGATTAAGGTCCTAGTAAAGGCTTAATTGATCTTTAATTGATCTGACTGTAGCTTAAGTTCAAACTGCACTCATCTGGTTATAAAAGTAAATATTATGATGGAATTGAGCCTGTTTGGCTAAGGGAAAAAAATCTGTTCAATATTGCACATTTTCTTTCATTAAAAACGGTGATTATTAAGCCATGGCCATCTTGGTTCTGATTCTCTCCATTTTTGATGGAAGAAGACTCACCATCTCTTTACTAAGTTCTAGCTCAACTTCTATTTCCTGGGCAGCCTCAGAGTGCTTTTCACAGTAATCAACGATAAATTTGTAATGTTCCAATGATGTTGCCAAATTTTCTAGCTCTTTCTTGGGATCTGAAGTGATGATTTTGCCATAGAGACGGGCGACTCGAAACTTAGCTAACATGGCAGGACGCAGGACATCTTCCCCTATTACCTCAGGAAATACTTTATTGGGGTCTCTCAGGGAGTCTAGAAAGAGCTGATAGTACTTCAGTGCTGATTTATTAAGATTATTTATTTTTTTTACGATGTGTGAATCAGGATCCCTCAACTTGTCAGCAATGGCAACCTTCAGATCCATCATATCATAGTAAGCATGTGCAATTTCAAACTGAATCTGTCTGTTGACCAACAGATAATACTGTGGATTCAGGTCTACAATGAGGGGCTCTAGCATGGCTATTCTGCGTTTATGCATCTTGCACCGTCTTTCCATGTCAGTCTCAAAGAATGCAAGCACCTTGAACAGAGCACTGTGGTCCTGGACAACTTCAATATGGTCAGTGACATAACCATCAATCTGAAAGAATTCTTTTGCCTCAAAGACATAGTGCTGACCCAACAAGAAAAGTTCTCTGGCTTCTTCAAAATCTAAAGGTCTCAAATAGCTCACTTTGTCTTCTACTGCAGAGATAGCATCACAGAGTTCACCAGTTCCAAACTGCACAGCTTTTTTCCTAACGTTTTCTTCCTCATCAAGTTCTTTTTTCCTTAAAGCTCTAAGTTCAGATTGTTTATCAAGATCAAGTTCCCCTATGTTGTCCTGGAAAAAAAAAAAAAATTATGGTTAGGTAGGTCACTATCTCCTGATGTCAAATAATATTAAAACAAACTGAAGAGTGAAAAAAAGCAAAACACTGTTACTTCCAAGCCTGTATAATCTTACGCGTCTTCTAAAACTTCGTTCTTCTATTATATTCCAATTATATTAAAAATATAAAAAATTAGGAAGTATTTAAATAGAGAAACCACTTACAAATTTTATTCCATTTTGGGGAACTAAAACTCATTTATTAGGGCAGGCCGAGTGGCGCGGTGGTTAAGCGCTGGCTTGGGAAGCCAGCGGCCCCGGTTCGGTCCCACATATGAGGGCCAGTGACACTGCCCTCAAAAAAAAACAAAAACAACTAATGTATTGTTATTGTTACTCTTTCAGATAAGATAAATGCATATGAAAGAACTTTAAGAACTGTGAAATATCATGTCCATATAATACATTATTATTAATATCTTAACATTAGAGTAAAACGGTAATGTAAATCCTAAAACTGTTTCACAGACATGCCATTATGATTAACAATGTATTTATGCTGTAACTTATTTAGTGAAACATTACAGAAAAACGCTCAGGTCTTTTAAAGACACAGAAGTGAAGAAAGAGTTAAATCTACCTTCCTAATTAAAGTTATTTCCTCTCTCTCCTGGAGCAAAAAAAAAAAAAAGGGCGGGGGAGCTAAAATGATTAAAATAGATTAAGCTCATTCTCCTATTCCTGGCCAATAAAATTAATCATCAGGTCCCTCGATGCTCAGCCCCAAGTCCTTCTCTTCTCTTCATGTTGGCTCTCTAGATCTACACTGTTCAAAACAGGAGCCATGTGTGGTGAATCCAAACTGAGATGTGAACTGCATAAAATACCACACATCCAACTTCCAAGAAATTTTTGTACGAATAAATTTCCAATGGGAAGTTTTAAAATATCTCAATTTTTTAATATTGATAATATATAGAAATGACAATATTTTTTGATATTCTGGGTTAAAATATATATGATTAAAATTAATTTCACCTGCTTTTTTTCCTTTTCTAATGTGGCCACTAGAAAATTTTCAATTACATCTATAGCTGGTATTCTATTTCTGTTGGCCAGCACTGCTCTCAACAGGCAACTCCATCCACACTCACAGCTGTAACTGCCATCCAATGGGAGGATGACTCACAAGTCTATAGCTACAGCCTGGGTCTCTTCTCAAGCTCCAGGCCCAAAACTACAGCTCCCTATATGACATCTCTCAGAAGACTCAAAGACACCTCATCCTCAACAGGTCCACAATGGAATTCCTATTCTTCAGCAAATAGATTCCTATTCTAGTGTGACTTCAGGGAAGGACACCCCATCGATGTGGGCAGCTAGCAACCTAGAAATCATCCTTGAGATGTCCCCTCTCCTGTCCCCTTTACCCACACTTCCAATCTATCACCAACTCTTTCATGTTTTGTTTTCTAAATACCTCTTAAATCCATTCTTTTTTCTTCCACACTTTTGCCACCATCCTAGATCAAGCTACCTTCACATCTCACCTGGACTATTTCAGTGGTCTCCTAATCTCCCTCATCTACTCTTGCTTTCCTTCAATTCATTCTCCATTCTTCTACTTAAGTGACTGTTACAAAAACCCTTCCAGGCTTCCATTCTTTTAAGGCCCTGTTGGTTTTAGCTCCTTTCTAACTCTGTTTACATCACATGCTCTCTGACTACTCCAGCCTCATAGGCATTTGTTCCATCCCTTCTAGTTCCGGATGCCCTAGAACGTTTAAACTTGCTGCTTCAGCTCCTTGAAACAGTGCTCCCTCTTATCTCCAGTCTAGGTAACTCCCACTGATTCCCAGAGCTTCCTTCACACATTACTTCCACCTATTATGTCTTCTCATATCATGTTGCACTTTTACATCAAATCAAAAACCAGGTCCATTTTTGTTTATCATAGTACAACGACTAGCACAGAGCTGGCACAAATAAATAAGTGTGTGTATGTTTTTAATTTGAAGAAAGCTTTTCAGATAAATAAATGGATGATCAAAGGATGAAGTTAAAGAAACACAACAAGGCAGAAAAGGAAACTCTGAGTAATTTAAGTAGAATGGCAACTATTTGAGTTTAAAGTAATCACTTTAAACTCAACTATTTGAGTTTAAAGTTTCAAGTAAAAGGTGGTAAATTCTAGTGCCCAGTCTGGAAAACATCAACTAACTGAAGGGTAAGAGTTAACCCTGTATATTTTGCTTGACCCAATTACTTCAAATGCAGGCCATAAGTCTCTAAATCCTGTTGTCTTAACTTGCTTCCTTGCTACTTACTTGCTAGGCTACTTCAATTACTCAGATTTTCCTTAATGTGACCTTTCTTGTTTAACTTCATCCTTTGTCATCTGTTTATCTGAAAAGCTGCTTATTTGCATGCGTTTGGGGCTGCTTTCTGAGAAGAAAGCTGACTGCTCTTCCGGGTTCCACCTTCTTTGGCTATAAATCTCCCTAGTTCTTTTCCCTACTTCCCTTCTTTCCTAAATATGCCTTGCATTTACTCTCAACCTGTAAAACGCTCTCATCTTTGTAAGAGCTATGCTTCTGGGGTTTTTTTGTTTGTTTTTATTTTATTATACTTTAATACATGCAAAAAAAAAAAAGAAAAAGAAAAAGCATAATAACTCTTCCAGGAAAGTCTATGTATCTACACTGCATCCAAATGATTTATTTTCCTCTTTAGTGGTTAGGAACTAGGATTCACTAAGGATCAGTAATAATAATGATGATAATGATAATTAACATTTATTGAGGACGTGGTATGTCTCGGGCACTTTTCTGAGCCCTGTGTATGAATAAATTTAACTCTCATAACAACACTATTAAGTACATACTATTATTACCTCCATCTTGTAAGAAAATTGAGGCACAGAGAGGTTAAGTAAATTGCCATGAACACAGCTACAACCTGACACGGCTATTTCTATTTATTTTTTATATTTATATATATATTTTTTAAAATATACATCATATACCATATAAAGATTAGTAAGAATTGTTTAATACCCTCAAGTTGCTTGTAGTCTAAAAAGAGGTAAAGGAACATGAATAGGAATAATACAAAGCAGAATTTAAGTGACTTACGAAAGAAAAATTCTATATCAAGTTTAAGGAGGGAGATAATATCTGTAGAGGGTGAAGAATTATTCATTTAACAATTATTTATTGAGAACCTATTGTGCCTGGAGATAATAATATAACATGAATCTGATGTAGACCCCATTTCTCTGAGGTAAAGGAAGTAGTGGATTTGAGATATGCCTTGAATGATAAGAAGATTTTAAAAGGAATTAATGGGGAGAGTAAGAAATATTTATGAGATCATTCTGCATTCCTTACATAATAAACATGTAGAGAGCCCAATGAACATAATCCCCATTTGAAGTTTTACTTATGTCCTGCTCATTTAAAAGATAACTTTTGACTATATTACCTGCATGGAAAGCTGGGCATTCTGCATGAGAGTCAAACAGTATTTGATCCAGCATCTTGCTATTTCCCCTTTTCTTTGATGATAAAGCTCTGGCATATCTCCTTCAGCTTCAGTAGCTAAAATTACAAACATGATTTGTTGAAGTCAATAATTTTCATTTTATACTGCATTCTTTCTTATATCACCTTTTTCTGATTATAAAAGTAAAAGAGTCTCACAGAAGCATTGGGAAAAAAAACTCCACCCCAAATCCCTACCACCCAGAGGCACTCACTGCTATTATTTTTGCATATTTCTTTCTAGTTTTTTCTTATGTATGTGAAAGAATATATACACATTCTTGTAGGTGAAAACTAAAGTCATTATATATATTCAATTTTGAATACAGCCATTTGTTCCTATATTATACCACTAACACTTTACCCATGTAATTATCGACTAAAAATTATGTTAATCATTTTTAAGTATAGCACTATATACAATCATATAGATGTTACATACTTTATCTAACCATTCTTCTAATACGGGGCATTTGTTGTTTCCAATTCTTCTATTACAAACAACTCTAAACGGTAAGAGATCTCTAAATAAATCTGTCTAGATTTTGGATTATTTCTTTAAGTCAGATTCCTAGAAGTTGAATTTACTGGGTCAGAGTTTACACCATTTCATGATGCATACCACCAAATATTTTTAACAAATATTCTAACCAGCAATATATCAGGCTACTCAAGAAGCATTTTGAAAACATTGGACATTGTAACTTGTTTTTTTTACTTCTTTTTTTTATTAGTTTCAGGTGTACAACACAATGCAATAGTTATACTCTTTACCCCCCAAAGTGACAACACCCCTCCCCCAATTCGCCACCCCACTCCCCCCCATATCATACATATCTATCACAACTCCCCTGACTCCCCTCCACAGTATACTCCACATCCCATGACCATCTACATATTCAGTTACAGTTGGCATACAATACTATACACCATCAGCTTCAGGTGTACAGAGCAGTGATCAAGCCTCTACTCCATCCATGAAGTGGTCTCCCTAACAAGACATGTGACTATCTGACACACCACAAAATTATTACAACATTATTATATTCCCTGAACTGTGTTTCATATCCCTGTGGCAATACTGTATTTGCCTATTTATGCTGTCTAATCCCTTCCCCTTCCCCCCATCCCCACCGCCCTCCCAACTAGCAACCCTCAGTTTTTCCTCTACATCTACGAGTCTGTTGACTTTGATCGTTCACTCAGCTCTTCAGATTCAACACACAAGTGAGTTCACATGGTATCTGTCCTTCTCCGACTGACTTATTTCACGCAACATAATAGTCTCTTCAAAACATTATCAATTACATTCCCAGAACTGCCCCCATATCTCTGCAGCAACATCGTAGTCCCACCTACACTGTCCAAAACCTTCCCCCTCGCCCTCTTCCCCACTCCCTCCCAGCCAGCAATCATCAGTTTTTCCTTTATATCAACTCTTTCTGTGTTGATTTTCTGTCTAAAGGGTCTGTCCATTGGTGACAATGGTGTTGAAGTCCCCTACTATGATAGTGTTACTGTTGATCTCTGTCTTTATGTCTGTCAAAATCTGTTATATGGGGCCGGCCGAGTGGCGCATTGGTTAAGCGCTGGTTTTGGGATGCCAGCGGCCCCGGTTCGGATCCCACATGAGGGCCAGTGACACTGCCCTCTACAGCTAACAACAGCTCCACCTGGAGCTGGGCTGTGCGAGCCCCGGTGATGGTGTGGGCTGCAGCCCCTGCTGCAGTGGGCTGCCATAGGCTACTGTGAGTGGCCGGCAGCCAGCGTGAGCGGCTGGCAGCCAAGCGTGAGCTGCCAATAGCCGCGGTGAGCGACATCCAGAGGCCAGCGGCCGATCTGCCTCATCCGGGAAGAGCGCAATGATGATACCAACAGTGAACCAACATCCTCCGCAACTAAACTGAAGAACAAAAAGACAGCAACTTGTCTGTTCCCCTTCCCCGATTCCCCAATGCTGTTCCCCTCCGCCGATTCCCCAATAAAATCTTTAAAAAAAAAAAAAAAAAATCTGTTATATGTAATTAGGAGTTCCTATGTTGGGTGCATAGATGTTTATTAGGGTTATAGTGCCCTTCTTTGTCTTTTATTGTAGTCATTTTAAAGTCTATTTTGTCCAAAATAAGTATTGGTACTCCGGCTTTTTTTTTTCTCATTTCCATTTGCATGAAATATCTTATTCCATCTGTAAACAGCTTATACATGTGTCCTATTTTCTTATCCACTCAGCCACTCTCTGTCTTTTGATTGGAGCATTTAGCCCATTCATATTTAAAATTATTATTGATAGGTGCATATGTATTGCCATTTTGTTATTTGTATTCCTGGTCTCCCTGAGTCAGCTTGTTTACCCCTTTATTTTGTTTAAAAAAGCCCTTTTAACATTTCTTGCAATGCTGGCTTGGTGGAAATGAATTCCTTAAGCTTATTCTTTTCTGAGAAGCTCTTTATTTCTCCTTCAATTTTAAGTCATAGCCGTGCTGGGTAAAGCAATCTTGGTTGTAGGCCTTTATTTTGTGTCACTTTGAGTATCTCCTGCCACTCCCTTCTGGCCTGCAGAGTTTCTGTAGACAAGTCAGCTGTTAGTCTAACAGGAGTTCTTTTGTATGTAACCTGCTGTCTTTCTCTTGCAGCCTCTAGGATTCTGTCTCTGTCTTTAACCTTTGCCATTTTAACTATGATGTGTCTTGGTGTGGACCTGTTTGGGTTCAGCTTGTTTGGAACCCTCTGCACTTCCTGGGCATGTATGTTGATTTCCTTCACCGGGGTAGGGAAGTTTTCAGTCATTATTTTTTCAAATACATTTTCTTTTTTTTTTTTTTTTTAGCTGAGCCATCCTGCCACCTGTTGGCAGCTCAAAGGCAACTCACCGTGGGCTGGCCTCGAACAGCTGTTGCTCAGAGCTCAGCTCGCACTCTTGAGTGAGCTCTTAACCAACTGGGCCACTCGGCCAGCCCTCAAATACATTTTCGACCCCTTGCTTCTTCTATTCTCCTTCTGGTATCCCTATGATTCAAAGGTGGTTGCGTTTCACCTTGTCCCATAGGGCTCTTAAACTATTTTCATTGTTTTTTATTCTTTGGTCTTTTTGCTGTGCCAACTGGGTGATTTCTGCTATTTTATCTTCCAAATCGCTGATCCGCTCCTCTGCTTCATCTACTCTACTGGTGATTCCATCAAGTGTGTTCTTCATTTCAGTTATTGTATTCTTTAGTTCTAACAGGTTGTTTTTCATGGTTTCCCTATCCTTCTTTATGTCCTCGCTAAGTTCCTTAAACATTCTTATCATCAGTGTCCTAAACTCTGTCTCTGAAAGGTTGGATCCCTCTGTTTCATTTAGTTCCATTTCTAGAGGTTTCTTCTCATCTTTTACTTGTGACATGTTTCTTTGTTTCCCCATTCTGGCTGTCGCTCTGGGATTGCTTTGATGTATTAGATAGATCACCAGGAGAGCCCTGGCTGGATCATGCAGGCACACAGCTCATGGCCCAACACTCCCAGGAAAATGCCCAGTCTCAGCCTGTCCCAATCAGCCACTCACAGATGAGGCCGAGCAGCCTGACAACCAATCACCAGCCTGGCAACTCTGCAAGTGCAGTGCGGACAGCGGGACCCAAGGCAGCTTGCACACTCCCGGGTCTCAGTGAGCAGCCTGTTGGAGCCGGAGGGCACCCGCCCAGTGTTTCCCTGGCAACACAGTATGAGCCGGGTGGAGGGTGAGGATCCAAGGCCGCATGCGCGTGCACACACACGCACTTCTGCGCCAATTCCACCAGACCAATGAGGTCTCGGACCTGATCCTCCGTGGGAGGGCCCAAGCCTGACAAAATGGCGTCCTCCCTACACCACTTGCGTGCAGGCTCCACACCACGGGAACCACAGTCGAAAAACCTCCAGCCTTTGCACCAAAGGTGCTCAGTTCAGTCCGTCCCCGCAGGCTCCCGGGTCCGGCTCACACAGCCACTCCCTCCACCAGTAACCAGATAAGTGCTCACCGGAGAGCAAGCCCGGGCGCCGGCCCCACTGATTCTCCAGCCGTTCTTAGCATCACCGAGCTGAGCAAAGAGAGTCCTTACTAATTTACTGCCAGCTGTCTTGGAACTCCTCTTCCCGGCAAAGGAACTCTGGGCTGGTGAGCTTGGTGTGCGGCCGGCGGGTCTCTCCCCAAACCAGGGAAGATTCCCACGGCTGGGGCTTCCCTCACGGGGTTCGCCCTCTCTCGTCTCCGCCCGTCCTACCAGACCCGACACGGCCTCCTCTTTCTTTGTTTAGTGGTTCTGTTCCTACAGTGTTTCGGGGACCTCCAGGGTTGAATGCTGTATAATTTGCTTGTAATTTTGGTGTGATCCTGGGAGGCAGTTAACACAACGTCTGTCTATTGTGCCATTTTACCGGAAGTCCTGTAACTTGTTTTTAGCTTTCTATTTTGAAGAGTAAAAACAAAATTATATCTTACTAGTGGTTTAGTTATTATTAATTTTTTTGTTTTTTGGACAAGTGCCTCTTATGTGGTGTGATAAAAAAATACAGTAAGGGGGCCAGCCGAGTGGTGCGGTGGTTAAGCACTGGCTTGGGAAGCCAGCTGCACTGGTTCAGGTCCCACATATGAGGGCCAGTGACACTGCCCTCAAAAAAAAAAAAAAATACAGTGAATGCTACTCCAAGTGCAATCCAACGGAAAGAGAGGGACCCTCGATACGGGAAGTGGAGTGTCAAATCTTAGTAACAGTGTGTGACAAATTTCAACTTGTTAGGTGCAATTGATGAGTCAAGTGTGAGCTACAGTTGAGAGAAGGTGTGTTTTAAAGTGTGTCATAAACCATCTTTCATCATCACAAGACTCTGTGTCACACATCGCTTCTGGTACAGCAATTTCTGTCAAATAACAACATTATTGCACCTTATTCGCCAGATCTGGCACCGTGGAACTTCTGGCTCTTCCCCAAAGTGCAAATGATTCAGGACATGGAGACAGCCAGGACAGCGCAACTAAAGACAGTTATGAAAAAGGACTTCCAGAACTGCTTCAGAAAGTGGCAAGAAGGATGGGATCAGTGTGTCTGAAGCGAGGGGGATTAAACCAATGTGTCTTTTACTGTAATAAACTGTTTTATTTAAACATTCACCGTATTTTTTTATTATACCTGGTAATTTCAACCAATCTACAATTAATTAAGGGAAAAAACAACTACAGTTGACCCTTGAACATGAGTTTGAAATGCATGGGTCCGTTCATATATATCTAATACTACATTTTCTCCAGAACGCACATCGCAGCCTTCATGTGCTTAGGAACATTAGACAGCACTTCAGCTATATACTTGGGGGCCTTTTTAAACAATTAAATCACCAACGAAAAGCACAAAAATGTCAAAACTGTGGCACTAAGTAAACCACAAAAAGGACACTTGTTTTACAGCATGACAGCTGAAACAAGAAGGCAGAGTGTCGCCTTGTTCCACCTCAGCTGGGAAAGTGCACCTCAAACTGGGCGCCTCCAATTCTTGGCTATTCTGCACATGTCTGCAAATGACCACAGAAGCACCTCAGGTATTGATTTGGGGGTTACAAGTAAATTGTAGCAAGTAAGTGAATTTACAAATATGGAATCCACAAACAATGAGGATTAACTATGCTTTGGAACCTGCACTTAGATATGAAGTTCTTAATCTTTCCTTTTCAGAAATGGCCTGTGGATCTGGGTTCTTGAATTCCTTAAGATTTGAAAGCAAAACTTAATGAATTGATATCTTACTAAAAATACTCAAAGGCCCTGTGTACACCTGTTACAGGTTTTATAATAATGGAAAGTACCAATCTTTTTCTTTTATTGAGCTATATAATTGACTTATATTAGCTTCGGATATACAACATAATGATTTGATGTTTGTATATATTACAAAATGATCACCATATTAAGTTTAGTTAACATTCATCACCATACATAGTTATAAAATTTTTTTCTTCTGATGAGGACTTTTAAGATCTACTCTCAAGGGCCGGCAGAGTGGCGTGGTGGTTAAGCGCTGGCCTGAGAGGCCAGTGACACTGCCCTCAAAAAAAAAAAAAAAAAAAAAAAAGATGTACTCTTAGCAACTTTCAAATATGCAATACAGTATTATTAACTATAGTTACCATGCTACACATCACATTCCCATGGCTTAATGATTTTATAACTGGAAGTTTGTACCTTTCTCTAAAAATGATTTCCTTCTTTTTATGGCTAAATAATATTCCACGGTATATATACGCCACATTTTATTTATACATCCACCAATGGATACTTAGGTTCTTTCATATTTTGGCTATATTAAATAATGCTTCTGTGAACACAGGGGTACAGGTATCTTTTTGAGTTAGTACTTTCATTTCCTTTGGATAAATACCCAGAAGTGGAATTTCTGGATTATATGGTAGTTCTATTTTTAATTTTTTGAGGAACCTCCTTACTGTTTTTCATAGTGGTTGTACCAATTTACATTCCTACTAAAAGTTTTCTCACATCCTCGCCAATACTTGTTGTTTCTTGACTTTTTGATAATCACCAATCTAACAGGTGTGAGGTAATGTCTCACTGTGGTTATGATTTGCTCAAATATAAATGTTAACTGTGATTTTTAAGACTAGATAAAACATTATAATTAAAAAACTAGATATTTGGACACATCACTTAGGCAGTATTCCAAAAATGTACACAGTAGTCCTCCCTTATCTGTGGTTTCGCTTTCCCTGGATTCGGTTACCAAACGTCAACCACGATCCAGAAATATTAAATGTAAAATTCCAGAAATAAACAATTCATAAGTTTTAAATTGCATGCGATTTTGAATAGCGTGATGAAATCTCACCCTGTCCTACTCTATCCCTTTGTCCAGTGTATTCATGCTGTGTATATGCTGCCTGCTGTTACTCACTTAGTAGCCAGATCAGTTATCAGATTGAATTGACTGCCGCGGTCTCACAGTGCTTTTGTGTTCAGTAACCCTTATTTTACTTAATAATGGCCCCAAGGCACAAGAGTAGTTTAAACTTTATCATAGGCATGTGCGTATGCACATAGTATATATATATGGTTCGGTGCTATCCACTGATTTCAAGCATCCACTGGGGGTCATGGAATGTATCCCTCACAGATATGCAGATAAGGGGGGACTACTGTATCTGAATCTTAGCGTAAGAAAACATCAGGACACCTATTGATAAAAAAATTATATTAAATGACTGAGCTGTATTTTTTTTTTAAATGCCTGTGATAAAAGAGAAAGAGGTTCAGGAACGTTCCAGATTAAAGAAAACTAAAGAGGTATGACAACTAAAGGCAATATGCAATCTTGAACTGGATATTCTGGTACTAGAAAAGAACTGCATAAAGGACACTTACTGAAACAGAAATATGCATTACAGATAAAAGAACTGCATCAATGTTACATTTCCTGTTCTATGATTACACAAGAAAATGTCCTTATGTTGAGCAAATACACACTGAAGTATTAAAGAGTAAAGGAGTCTAATGTATACACTCATCTCTCCAATGGTTCAGAAAGAAAAATAAAATGTGACTGCATATAAGGCAAATATTAAAGGTTAGTGAATTTAGATGGGTATATGGTAGCTTTTTTGTTCTATTCTTGAATTTTCTAAAGTTTAAAAATATTTCAAACTAAAGTTTTTAAACAGCTATATATAATAAAACATGCACACATAAACTTACTGTCATCTGTGGTTGGGATCTTTCCAGTTTGACCAAAAATGACATTAGCAGCTGATAAACAGTGCCTGGCCTCCATAAAGCATAGCTGTTAAGGAAATAACAAGACTAAGTGCAATTATCCTACAGCCTTATTTGCAAATGATACTTGCATAAAGTCTTTAGATATGGGAAAAGCTATAAAATCAGGTAAAAACCACCAAGGAGACCCTTTATAGTTGCTGAATATTAAGAAGGTATATAGGACAAAATATACTATTATTTGGTTAAAAAGCTACCTCAAAGAAGTACAATGCCCCCAAACTCTTAGTAATGCAAACTGGCTGAATGACAGCTGCTAACTGAAAGTTAGCTATCCTCAGGTCACCAGTAAGTATACAACAGTAACTGTCATCGTAGACCCAAAGTGCCTCAGACAGTTTTTAAGTTCAGTCCAAACAGCCAAAGTTCCATGCATGATAAATTCTTAGACCATTTACATTCTATCAGAGGACTGAAAGGTTTAATTTTTTTTAGGTTTAGTGATCCCTTTTACATCCTACCATTCAAAGGCAAAAAGAATAAATTTTGATATGAAGATCCCTGACTTCCAAAAACTTTGGAATTTATAATGAAGCTTCCCACCAAGTTTTGAAGTCAATAGATTTCCATAGATAAACTTCATGGAACTGCTTTAACAACACACTCAAAGACTTCATAATTCAAATCTGGGCATCGGGAACTTCTCAAACATTTGAAGAAGATCTCCTTGTTAATATAAACATTTTGAATTTGTCATGTAAGTCACAGGACCACCCAGCAGAAGTACAAAGTTCAAGTCCAGTTTTTAGTTGGATGCCATCCTCATTAAACATAATGTCTACTTTATATTAGTAATACCTGATTTTGCTAAGATTTTTAATGGTTGACTATGACTTCAAAATCTCAACATTAAATGTAGCTCTCCATTATGGCAAATTCAGAAGCCACTGAGAATAGCTGGGGGACCATGTGTAGTATTAGCCCAGCAGTATCTATAGATCAAAATGTTAGTGTTAAATCTGAAAAACTAAAAGAAAGTTACAATTTATATAAAGCATCTTTGTCCCTCTACAATCCCTTACCTACCATTATCACTTCAGCTTTTTTCAGATTGGCTCCCTGTGAGCAGCCACCACTAGAACAGTGAGTGCCTTGTGCCCTCTAGGTGGCCGGTAAATGTGGGACTTTAGTACCTGCCAGGTGGGGACTCTCCAAGTAACAAACCTCATCACTGGAATCACATGAAGATGAGGGTGACGTAAATGACAATTGCTTCTTAAAAAAAACATGGTTCAAATTTCTCTTTTTACAATACAACTTAGTTGTAACAAAAACATAAAAACATCTTGGAAAAAAAAAATAAAAGGATAGGGTAGGGGAGGTATTCATGAAAATTATTGCATGCTTCACATAAGCAATGCTTAACAACTTTAAATTTTTAATTACACTTTAAATAAATGTCTAGGTATCTTAGTACTATTAATATCCATATTGTTTTAAGTGTTAATTCAAATCACAGTGAATATGTAATTGTATAGCTGCTAAACAAAGTAAGGGGTCTCCAGACGCTATAAAAAAGGTGTCACAAACAGAGGCACCAAGTAACACTTTTTCATGATGACCACAATGAAATGGATTCATGAGAGTTAGATTTAACTGAATGCTGATATATGCAGTAGCATTACTTACACGCTTGATCTTAGACCAAAGTCCTAGAAGCGATGCTGCAGTCACTACAGCCTTTTCTCTCCTGCTAATAGCTTTTCTGAATGAAATTCTGTGGGATAATACTTTAAACATAGGGTGCATTTATAGAACCAGCACTAACAAAAATCTTAGATAGGACAAAGGCCTAGTAAGGATACAGCAGCAGGTAACCAGAGAGATCTAAGAAGGAACTCTGATAAGCAAAGAATTACCAAAGTTTTAGAGAGGCTTGTGAATCAAATGCAAATAAAAGTAATTTCTAGTGCTGAGATATCTTACTGAGGATTAACACAAAATCTAGCTGGGAAACGTGGCTTAAAAATGTTTTAGCATTAAAAACTCTTAAGGACTAAAGTATTAAATAAATCGATTAAGATACATGAGCATGATTCTGAATAATTCTGATAAACAACAGAAAAGCTGAAATTTGTCCCTGTATAACACTCCAGAAGAAGTACATCATAAAGACCTGGAACTCTGGAACTGGGTAGAGATACTTCCAACATAGGAAAATTATTATAGAGGAATTAATTCTAAAGAATAACTGAAATGCATCACATGATTTTATCAAAGCCCACATTTAACAGTCAACTTCCTCAGACAAATTCTCATAGTTACCAGATTACCACTGCCTAAAGATAAAGTTTTATCTACAAGATAAAATCTGCAATTTAAGGTAATATCTCACTAAAATTAATTGAGAGAGCGCGCTTCTATCAAACAAGAATTGGTCTTAGGTAACACAGTAATTTTAGGGGCTACCAACATATAAGGCAATGATAAAACTCAGTATTTTAGGATTCAAAAGGATTAATGCAACAAAAGCTACGAAATTTTAGTACACTGGTAAACTGCTCTGCATTTGTCTGTCTAGTTTACATCATAAAATGCAAGCTGCCTATTTTTAAAAGGTAACATTTTCAAGGTACTCTTGGTTTTGCTTTTAGACACAGTTATTAGAAACTTTGTTAGATGAACTACTTTGAGAAGCTTACCTTATTGATGTAAAATTGTGACAAGGTAGCAGCATTAATAGCCCACTCTATAGGATGGTAGGCATTGTGCTCAAGCTGGCGTTTTAGGGTACTGTGGCAGTAATGAGCGGCCTTCTCAAACATTTCCAAATGCTGGTAGACTTGAGCCAGGTAATACAGGTTATGAGTATAAACCTTCTCAAATCTATGAAGAAAAAAACAGTACTTGCATAATGGTTTACAATTTATAAGGAACTTTCATATATATTTATCTTGATCTTCCCATCAACCCTTTGAATTGGGTATGGCTAGTGTATCTATTTGACAGATATGGAAACTGAGCCTCAGATTTCAACAGTCAAATGAAGGTTTCAATCCACATCAGAATCTATAGTCTATAATCTTACCTTGAACAATCATCTACACTATGTGGAAATACCTGTGAGGGCTCATTTCTATACCTACTCACCTTCTGGATCTCTCTTGTTCAGTAAGTTTCTCTTCTTCAGGAAGAAAATGCTCAGTAGGATCAAGAGGAGGACTCCCAATCTACAATTACAGAAAACAAAACTAAAATTTTACTGTAAACACCAAGCGCCCTCTTCTGGAAGAACTGGAAAAATGAAATTTTAAAAGCCCAATATATAGGGCCGGGGAAGTGGCTCAGTTGGTTAAGAGCTCGCTCAGGAATGTGAGCTGAGCTCTGAGCAACAGCATTTTGATGCCCAGCCCAAGCTGAGTTGCCGTTGAGCTGCCAACAGGTAACAGGATGGCTCAGCTGGAAAAAAAAAAAGCCCAATATACTTCATATTTTACTAGTTCACTTTCATGTTACCCAAAAAGTTATTTCCTTTTTTTTAAAGATTTTATTAGGGAATTGGGGGAGGGGAACAGCGTTGGGGAATCAGGGAAGGGAAACACAAGTTGCTGTCCTTTTTTGTTCTTTAGTTGTGGAGGACGTTGCTTCACTGGCCCATGTTGGTATTATCATTGCGCTCTTCCCAGGTGAGGCAGATCGGTCGCTGGCCTCTAGATGGCCACTCACAGTGGCTCTTGGCAGCTCACGCTGGCTGCCGGCCACTCACTGTAACCTATGACAGCCCATTGCAGCAGGGGCTGCAGCTCACACAGTTGCGGGCGACTCACAGCAGCTCAGCTCCAAGTGGAGCTGTTGTTCACCACCTTAGTTATAGAGGACAGTGTCACCTTATATGTGGGATCCAAACCCAGCCCTGCTGCTCAGAGCTGGCGTCCCAAGCCAGCTCTTAACCAAGGCACCACTTGGCCGGCCCAAGAAGTTATTTTCTTAACCATAAAGTCTGAGAGTCAAACAAATAAAAGAAGAATGCCTGTAAACTCACACTGGACAAAATTTTGACTACTCTTGGAGGTAAACGTCAAATACATTTAAAAAAAAAATCAGTTTGCTTTTAGAGATATAACTTTTTAAGTATTTTAAGTCTTAATTTTGTTTGGTAATAAAGTTCATTTAGGGCCGGCCGAGTGGTGTGTGGTTAAGAGTTGGCCTGGAACACCAGCTCTGAGCAGCAGGGCCCCAGTTTGGATCCCACATGCTGGCCAGTGACGCTGCACCCTCTACAGCTAAGATAGTGAACAACAGCTCCACCTGGAGCTGAGCTGCTGAGAGTCGCCGGCAATAGTGTAGGCTGCAGTGGGGCTGGCCAGCAGCTGGCATGCACTTTTGTGAGCCACCGTGAGCAGCCGTCCAAGGTCAGGCAACCAACTGCCTCACCTGGGAAGAGTGCAATGATATTACCAACATAGGCCAGTGAAACGACATCCTTTACAACTAAACTGAAGAACAAAAGGACAGCAACTTGTCTGTTCCCCTTCTCCGATTCCCCAATGCTGTTCCCCTCCCCCAATTACCCAATAAAATTTTAAAAACAAAACAAAACAAGGGCCAGCCAAGTGGCACGGTGGTTAAGTGCTGGCAGCCCCGGTTTGGGTCCCACAGATGAGGGCCAGTGACACTGCCCTCAAAAAAAAGAAAAAAAGAAAAAAAAGAAAAAAAACAACAAAAACCTACATAAGCACGACAATAGGAAAAATGTATACATCCTTAGAATAATATTGTTCTAAACTGAGCACTAATGAAAATCAAAGTTTTTAATATTTATTCTAATATTTTTTTCTCAAGGGAACAAGAAAAATATATATTACCCTCTTCAATACAGGGACATTAAAACCCGTGATTCCACTGTTTTATTACCTTGGGCAAATCACCCATCTCTTGTGTTTCTGTTTTCTCATTTGTAAAATAAGGATAATAACAGTACCCACCTCACAAGGATATTATAAAGATTCAATGAGTTAATGTGTAAATCACTTATAATCCCATCTCAAGTCTTCCAAAGGAACAGTACTTATGAGGACAGTCCCATCTACAAGCCCACCCTTGCTTTAAACTGGATTCCCTAAGCTCCAAATAGCAATAATGCTTTCATTAAAATAAATAAATAAATAAATAAATAAATAAATAAATAAATAAATAATTGTCATTTTACATTCTGGATGCAAACACTAAAAGCATCATGACTTGGTCTCCCAGAATTCACAGAAAGTAAAAATAACTAAGACAGGAAGCAGGGCCCAAGGCAAACACAATAGATAAGTAATTCTTCAGAGACTGCCTCAGCAATGTTGAGAGCTGTTTAGTATGCCTACCCCTGTCTTGATGAGGGGAATTAATCAATGTATTCTTTTATGTACATGCTTCACTGTTATGGCTACCACACTTCATGTGTAACACTAACAGTTAAGTCAGTCTCTTAACTATCAATAAAATAGAGGTATAATTAAGTGCACAATTTTGTTGTGTTTTACGTTTCCTTATTAATATTAGTTTTTAATGAAATAGGTATCTGGTACCTTCACATTTTAAGTTTACAATTTCATGTAGAAGAGTATGAGCCTAAAATCACAAAGGACACTAACACCTCAATGTGGCTTCGTGTGCTCTGTTCCTCTTAGTACTTTAGGAGGAAAGTTATAACACCAAAGTACAAGAGCCATGACTTTTAAATTCTCCCACTAGGGATATAGTCCTCAGAAAAGTAACTTAAGGGCGCATAAACACATATTCTAAATGTACATTCTATAATTTCTTGTAGGTGTGATTAACATGTTGATTTGCTCCAATCTTTATTCTCCCGGGGAAGTATGTGATGGATAGAAACCATATTTTATTCATATTTGATTCCACAGCATTTTGCACAGTACTCGGCATATAGTAAAAACAATACATGTCTAGTGAATTAAACTGACAAAGAAAATAGGAATGCTCAGCCTATGCATTCTGCTTACAGTGCATTCCTTCTATCTGCTGTCATTTTGGTATAGGTACACTACTCAGTTCTTAAAGCACTTCGTACTTGTGCTTTAGACTAAGTCCAATTACTAAGGGGGCAGCAGAGTATCGTGGTTAAAAGTATGGTTTCCAGAGTCAGGTTGTGTGGGCTGGAATTTTGTTTTTCACCTCTTACTAGTGTGTGGCCTTAGGCAACTCACTTAATCTCTGTGCTTCTGTTTCCTCATTTATAAAATAAAGATAATAGGGCGGGCCGAGTGATGCATTGGTTAAGAGTTGGCTTGGGACGCCAGCTCTGAGCAGAAAGGCGCCAGTTCGGATCCCACATGAGGGCCAGTAACGCTGTGCCCTCTACAGCTAAGATGGTGAAAAACAGCTCAACCTGGAGCTGGGCTGCCGTGAGTCACCGGCAAAGGCATAGGCTGCAGTGGGGCTGGCCAGCAGCTCGTGTGAGCTTCCATGAGCTGCCGTGAGCGGCCTTCCAATGGCTGGCGAGTGACTGCCTCACCCTGGAAGACTGCAATGATGATACCAACATGGGCCAGTGAAGTGACGTCCTCCACAACTAGACTGAAGAACAAAAGGACAGCAACTTGTCTGTTTCCCTTCCGATTCCCCAATAAAAAAATCTTAAAAATAAATAAATTACTTTAATTAAATTAAATAAGGATAATAAAAGAAACTACCTCATAAATTCTCATGAGGATTGAGTTAAAATTTATAAATCACTTGTAACAGTGCCCGCAAGTATCATATAATTTTGGCTATTAGGTGACCACCTAAACAGCTCTACGGAGCGGTCCCAAAGTACACTGAAGAGCCATATACTAATATTGGATTGACAGAAAAGTCATGATGCATTTTTTTTTTTTTTTAAAGATTTTATTGGGGAATTGGCAGAGGGGAACAGCGTTGGGGAATCGGGGAAGGGGAACAGACAAGTTGCTGTCTTTTTGTTCTTCAGTTTAGTTGCGGAGGATGTGGCTTCACTGTTGGTATCGTCATTGCACTCTTCCCGGATGAGGCAGATCGGTCGCTGGCCTTTGGATGTCGCTCACCGCGGCTATTGGCAGCTCATGCTTGGCTGCCAGCCGCTCACGCTGGCTGCGGGCCACTCACTGTAGCCTATGGCAGCCCACTGCAGCAGGGGCTGCAGCCCACACCATCACCGGGGCTCGCACAGCCCAGCTCCAGGTGGAGCTGTTGTTAGCTGTAGAGGGCAGTGTCACTGGCCCTCATGTGGGATCCGAACCGGGGCCGCTGGCATCCCAAAACCAGCGCTTAACCAATGCGCCACTCGGCCGGCCCTTTTTGTTTGTTTTGAGGGCAATGTCACTGGCCCTCATATGTGGGATCTGAACCAGGGCCGCTGGTGTCCCAAGCCAGCTCTTAACCACCGCGCCACCTGGCCAGCCCTTGTGACGCATTTTTGCAACAAAAAATATAGAAAAATACATCATGACTTTTCCGATAACCCAATATTATGAGTAAGGAATTCTTTTTCTTCATTTTTTTTTTTTTGAGGGCAGTGTCACTGGCCCTCATATGTGGGATCCAAACCAAGGCCACTGGCGTCCCAAACCAGCTCTTAACCACCGTGCCACTCGGCCGGCCCATGAGTAAGGAATTCTTAACATCAATTCTTGTCTAGTTTCAATCAAATCTTAACATTTATCTGAATGCAACATACCTCTTTCATATACTGATTATATAGTGCTTCTGATGATTCTAGATAAGCCTGTGCAGTTTCAATTTCTTCTCTTTCAGACCACAAGATACCCAGGTTATTCTGGAAAATTAAGAAAAGAGAAATGACAATATAAATCTTCCAATTAAAGTTAGTACTCAGTTTCAAAGTCAATATTTACCTGTCAAATAATACCAGAGTCTCATGAACAATGAATTAACTATTCATAATAATATTGTTCTTATGTCGTGGTAGGCAGCTGCTAAGATGGATCCCTAATGATCCCTGCCTCCTGGTATTCTATTCACGCCCTTGTACAATCTCTTCCCCTTACATCGGCTGGATTTAGTGACTTGCTTCTAACAAACAGAAGATGACAAACATGACAGAAGGTCTCTTCCAAGATTAGGTTATAGAACACTGTGGTTCCATTTTGGGTGCTCCCTCTTGCTTGTTTTCTCTGAGGGAAGCCAACTCCATGTTTCAAGGCACCCAATGCACAGACTCATGTGGCAAGAAACTGAGGGAGGTCGACAGCCAGCAAAGAGCTGAGGCCCTGAGATCAAACAGCCTGTAAGGAACTGAACCTTGCAGACAACCACGTGAGTAAGCTTAGAAGCGGATCCTCCCCAAGCTGAGCCTTCAAGTGCAGCCCCCGCAGGCCAACCAATCTGCTGAGACACCTTGAGCCAGAGGCAATCAGCTAAGCTTTGCCTAGATTCATGATATAATAGAAGTATTTTTTTCAAGATACTAAGTTTGGAGGTAAAATTTGACATAGCAATAGATAACTAATATGTAGAGAGACAAAGATAAGCCAGAAACATACAATGCTTTCAAAATATCTACAATCTCCTCCAGAGATCTCTTAAAAAGAAAACATTCTAACAGTTATATTCTGGTTCAAGCCTGAATACAGGGAGATGAGCTCTCAAATTCAAATTATATGACATGAAAATTCTGGGGCCAGCCGAGTGGCTCAGTTGGTTAAGGACATGAGCTCTGAGCGGCAAGGTCCCCAGTTTGACTCCCACATGGGATGGTGGGCTACGTCCCCCACAACTAAGATTGAACACGGCACCTTGAGCTGAGCGGCCGCGAGCTGCCGACCAACAGCCAGATGGCAACTGGACTTGGAACTGAGCTAGCTGCGCCCTCCACAACTAAGACTGAAGGACAACAACTTGGCTGTTTCCTTCCCCGATTCCCCAACGCTGTTCCCCTTCCCCAGTTCCCCAATAAAATCTTTAAAAAAAAAAAAAAAAAAAAGAAAATTCTGAAGATGTTATATGCCTTTACTTATCAGTTAAGTAAGATTTTTAATGTTTACCATTTCAAACAGTAAAACATGTTTATAGTTTCCAGAGTTCTTAAAATTATATAGCTTTATAATTATATCCAGTCAACTAAAAATTCATTTGTAGTGTCTTTTTTTGTTACTGATCACTTCATTTTGATTTCCATAGCACCAATTTCCTTCTGCTACCATGAAGATGCTGAGAAATTGATTAGCTTTTGGGTTAAATCCTAAATAACATTTTAAAAACTAAGCCAGTTTGTCCCCTGCCACATGACTCTTTATCAGGCTTTGTACAGAGCAAATGAGGCCTGTTTAGATGGTCAGAGCTCAAGACTGGATGCCTAGCTCCCCTTTGGACAATGGGGTAAGACTGCCTCCCATCCCTTGGGATAGTAGTACTTCAGGCAAAAAGATACTTCTGAGGCTGGGCTTCTATCATCTTTTGCTTACTTCCCTAGGGAAGGGAACAAGATAAGGAAACAGAACTTTTAATGGAGATTCTTAACCTGATGCCAATAGACCACCCACAAGGTGTCCATTAAGAGAATTCAGGGTCTGTGAACATGGATAGGAAAAATGTTACAAATTTATTTTCACTATGTTCTACTAAAATTTAGCATTTCTTTTAATTATACATGCAGGAAACAAAGCAACAGTATTACAATACCTGGGATTTTATGTACTATAGAAGTGAAAAATATCTTCATATTATGGTTTGCAGATATCTCCAAATATCATTTATATTCATTACTACTTTTCAATTATGGACATTATTAGACACATAATTAGATATTGTTAATGTGTTAATAAAGAAACACATATATTTGTTTTTAAAATGTTTGGAGGGGGCCGGCCAAGTGGTTCAATTGGTTAAGAGCTCATTCAAGAGTGCAAGCTGAGCTCTGAGCAACAGCGGTTTGATGCCCAGCCAGAGCTGAGCTGCCGCTGAGTTGCCAACAGGTGGCAGGATGGCTCAGCTAAAAAAAAAAAAAAAAAAATTTGGGTAACTTCTTTATTATTGGTTTCTTTTGTAACCCTTTACATTTTATTTTATACATTTAAAATCATTATCCTGGGCCGGCCGAGTGGCGCATTGGTTAAGCGCTGGTTTTGGGATGCCAGCGGCCCCGGTTCGGATCCCACATGAGGGCCAGTGACACTGCCCTCCACAGCTAACAACAGCTCCACCTGGAGCTGGGCTGTGCGGGCCCCGGTGATGGTGTGGGCTGCAGCCCCTGCTGCAGTGGGCTGCCATAGGCTACAGTGAGTGGCCCACAGCCAGCGTGAGCGGCTGGCAGCCAAGCGTGAGCTGCCAATAGCCGCGATGAGCGACATCCAGAGGCCAGCGACCGATCTGCCTCATCCGGGAAGAGCGCAATGACGATACCAACAGTGAAGCAACATCCTCCGCAACTAAAACTGAAGAACAAGAAGACGGCAACTTGTCTGTTCCCCTTCCCCGATTCCCCAACGCTGTTCCCCTCCACCAATTCCCCAATAAAATCTTTAAAAAAAAAAAAAATAAAAATAAAATAAAATAAAATAAAATCATTATCCTATTTTATGAAATATAGGCTTCACTAGACCTGTGGTGGGACCCCTTCCAGGAGACCCAGGGGCTGGTACCCCTGGTGGCCAGTTTCAGATCGAGCCGGGGCATCACCTCCAAGGATGACATACCCAAAGGGAAGATTGGGCAGGCACCAGAGCCCTGCTAAAGTGAATCTTGCTCTGTAGAGTCAGCTCCTCCACTGTAGTCACAGCCAGGCCTCAAAATCAATCAGGCCAAGAGTCAATTCCTCCCACTGACATGCCAACAGCAACCAAGGCTCAACTACAACAGTAGGGCACACACAACCTACACAAGGGACAAACTTGGTGCACCTGGCTCTGGTGACCAGGCAGACTGCACCACTGGGCCCCACAGGGCACCTAATACATAAGGCCACTATACTAACACCAGGAGACATGGCAGCCCTACCTAATATAAAAAAACAAACACAGGGAGGCAAATGGGGAGACAAAGAAACATGTCCCAAATGAAAGAACAGAACAAAACTCCAGAAAAAGAACTAAAAGTGAAGACAAGCAATCTACCAGATGCAGAACTGAGAAACTGGCAATAAGGATACTCAATGATCTCAGGGAGAACTTCAACAAAGACACAGGAAACATAAAAATGGAGATAGAAAACATAAAAAAGAACCAGTCAGAAATAAAGACTAAAATGGAAATGAAGAATACATTACAGGGAATCAACAGTAGAATAGATAAAGCAGAGGATCGAATCAGCGATTTAGAAGATAAAGAAGCACAAAACACCAATCAGAACAGCAAAAAGAAAAAAGAATCCAAAAAAATGAGGAGAGTTTAATCAGCCTCTGGGACAACATCAAGCATACCACCATTCCCATGATATGGGTACCAGGAGAAGAGAGAGCATGGAATTGAAAACCTATTTGAAGAAATAATGACAGAAAACTTCCCTAACCCGGCAAAGGAAATTGATATACAAGCTCAGGAAGTACAGAGTTCCAAAAAAGATGAACCCAAAGAGGCCTACACCAAGACATATCATAATTAAAATGCCAAAGGTTAAAGACAAAGAAAGACTCTTAAAAGCAGCAAGAGAAAAGCAATTAGTTACCTACAAGGGAATACCCATAAGACTATCAGATGATTTCTCAAAAGAAACTTTGCAGGCCAGAAGGGATTCACACAAAATATTCAAAGTGATGAAAAGCCAGGACCTACAACCAAGACTACTCTACCCTACACAGCTATCATTTAGAATCAAAGGACTGATAAAGAGCTTCCCAGACAAGAAAAAGCTAAAGGAGTTCATCAATAACCAAACCAGCATTACAAGGAATTTCAGAGGGACTTCTATAAGATGAAAAAAAAAAAAAACACTGAATATTAGATAATTTAATAAAAAGATCATTGAGTAAAAAAAGACTGTTGAATGATAAATGGCAATAACTATATACCTATTAACAATTACTTTCAATGTAAATGGATTAAATGCTCTAATCAAGATAGGGTGGCTGACTGGATAAGAAAATTAGACCCTTACATATGCTGCCTACAAGAGATTCACTTCAGATCGAAAGACATACACACTGCAAGAAAAGGGATAGGAAAAAATATTTCATGAAAATGGAAACAAACAAAAGCTAGGATAGCAATACTTATACCAAACAAAATAGACTTTAAGACAAAGGTTATAACAAGAGAGAAAGAAGGTCCCAGTAATCCCACTTCTGGGTATTTATCCAAAGAAACCCAAAATGCTACTTCGAAGGGCCTGTGCATCCATATATTCATTGCAGCATTATTTACAATAGCCAAGATGTGAAGGCAGCCTGGGTGTCCATCAATAGATAAATGGATAAAAAGAGGTGGTACATGTATACAATGGAATATTGCTCAGCCGTGGAAGGAAATGGGTTCTTGCCATCTGGGGTGGTACAGATGGACCTGGAGGGTACTGTGCTGAGCAGAGTATGTCAGACAGAGAAAGCAGATTCAAAATGATTTCGCTTAAAAGTGGAATCTAAGAAAAAAATTAATAAACAAAACAGAAATAAACTCATAGATACAAAGAACATTTTGATGGTTGCCAGATGCGAGGGGGGTTGAGGATGGGTGAAAAGGGGTTAAGAAGTACAAAATGATGGGCCGGCCAAGTGGCATGGTGGTTAAGCGCTGGCTTGCGAAGCCAGCGGCCCCGGTTCAGATCCCACATATGAGGTCCGGTGACACTGCCCTCAAAAAAAAAAAAAAAAAAAAGTACAAAATGGGCCGGCCAAGTGGTGCATTGGTGAAGAGTTGGTTCTGGGATGCCAGCTCTGAGTAGAAGGGCCCGGGTTCGGATCTCACATAGAGGGCCAGTGACACTGCACCCTCTACAGTTAAGATGGTGAACAACAACTCGAGCTGGAGATGGGCTGCCGTGAGTCACCAGGCATAGGCTGCAGTGGGGCTGGCTGGCAGCTGGCATGCACTTTCCTGAGCTGCCATGAGCCACCATCCAATGGCCGGAGACCGATCTGTCTCACCTGGAAAGAGCGCAATGATCATACCAACATGGGCCAGTGAAGCAATGTCCTCCACAACTAGACTGAAGAACAGAAGGACAGCAACTTGTCTGTTCCCCTTCCCCGATTTCCTAAAGCTGTTCCCCTCCCCCAATTCCCCAATAAAATCTTAAAAAAAAAATAGTACAAATTGGTTGTTACACAAGTAGTCATGGGGATGAGGGTATAGTATAAGGAATGTAGTCAGGGCCGGCCGAGTGGCACATTGGTTAAGCGCTGGTTTTGGGATGCCAGCGGCCCCGGTTCGGATCCCACATGAGGGCCAGTGACACTGCCCTCTACAGCTAACAACAGCTCCACCTGGAGCTGGGCTGTGCGAGCCCCGGTGATGGTGTGGGCTGCAGCCCCTGCTGCAGTGGGCTGCCATAGGCTGCAGTGAGTGGCCCGCAGCCAGCGTGAGCGGCTGGCAGCCAGCGTGAGCTGCCAATAGCCGCGATGAGCAACATCCAGAGACCAGCGACCGATCTGCCTCATCCGGGAAGAGCGCAATGACGATACCAACAGTGAAGCAACATCCTCCGCAACTGAACTGAAGAACAAGAAGACGGCAACTTGTCTGTTCCCCTTCCCCAATTCCCCAATGCTGTTCCCCTCCACCAATTCCCCAATAAAATCTTTAAAAAAAAAAAAAGGAATGTAGTCAATAATATTGTAATAACTATGTCAGATGGGTACTAGATTTATTAGACTGATAGATGGAAGGGGGGGTTGGAGGACAGGGTGAAAAAAGGTGAAAAGATTAAGAAGTACAAATTGGTAATTACAAAATAGTCATGGGGATGTAAAGTAAAGCATAGGGAATATAATCAATAACATGGTGATAACTATGTATAATGCTAGGTGGTACTAATCAGGGGATCACTTTTTTTTTTTTTAAAGATTTTATTCAAGAATTGGGGAAGGGGAAGTGTTGGGGAATTGGGGAAGAGAAGAGCCAAGTTGTTGTCCTTCAATGTTAGTTGTGGAGGATGTAGCTATCTCAACTCCAAGTCCAGTTGCCATCGGGCCGCCCACCGGCAGCTTGCTGCTGCTCAGTTCAAGGTACTGTGTTCAATCTTAGTTGCGGGTGGGCATAGCCCACCATCCCATGCGGGAGACAAACCAGCAACCTTGTTAGGAGCACTTGCTTTCAGCAGCTGAGCCACCCTGCCACCTGTTGGCACCTCAGCAGCAGCTTAGTTCAGGTGCAATTCAATGGCCCATGCAGGAACTGACCGGCAACCCCGTTACTCAAAGCTGTTGCTCTTAACCAACTGAGCCACTTGGCGGGCCCCAAGGTGATCACTTCTTAAATTATATAAAAGTCTAACTACTATGCTGTACAACTGAAATTAATATAAAATAATATTGAATGTCAAGTGTAATTGAAAAATTTTTAAAGGGGGGGAAAAGGTGAAGGGGGAATAAGAGGTTCAAATTTCCAGGTATAGGGCCGGCCGAGTGGCGCGTTGGTTAGGAGCTGGCTTGGGACGCCAGCTCTGAACGGGGCCCTGGTTTGGGTCCCACATATGAGGGCCAGTGATACTCTCCTCTACAGCTAACAACAGCTCCACCTAGTTGCCTCTATAGCTAAGATGACCGGCGACAGTGCTGCAGTGGGCTGCCATAGGCTACAGTGAGTGGCCGGCAGCTGGTGTGAGCTGCCAAGAGCAGCTGTGAACGGCCGTCCAGAGGCCAGCGAGCAATCTACCTCACCCAAGAAAAGCGCAATGACGATACCAACATGGGCCAGTGAAGCAAAGTCCTCCACAACTAGACTGAAGAACAAAAAAGACAGCAACTTGTCTGTTCCCCTTCCTGATTCCCCAATGCTGTTTCCCTCCCCCAATTCTCCAATAAAATCTTAAAAAAATAAAACAAAATTCCAGGTATAAAACAAGTAACTCATGGGGATGTAATATACAGCATAAGGAATATGGTCAATAATGTTGTGATAGCGTGGTACAGTGTCAGATGGTTTCTGGACTTATCATGGTGATCACTTCTTTAGGTATGTAAATATTGAATAACTATGACATCCACCTGAAACTAATATAAAAACTACATTAGCTACATTTTAATAAAAATCTTTAAAATCAGAGAAAGAAAAATACCATATGATTTCATTTACATGTGGAATCTAAAAAACAAAATAAAAAACCAAACAAAACAGAAACAAACTTATAGATACAGAGAACAAACCGAGGGTTACTAGGTGGGAGGCGGGTTGGGGGACTAGTGAAAAAGGTGAAGGGATTACGAAGTACAAATTGGCAGTTACAAAACAGTCATGGGGATGTAAACTACAATTTAGGGAATATAGTCAATCATATTGTGGTAGCTATGTATAGTGCCAGGTACGTACAAGACTTAAGGGGATCACTTCGTATGTTATACGAGTATAAACGTCTCATCACTGCAAGTATGTTGTATACCTGAAACTAATACAATATTGTATGTTCACTGTAATTGAAAAATAAAAACTTCTTAAAACAAAGGAAATTCACCATATTAACAAAGAATAATAAAAATAAAAAAAGGTCATCTCAGACACAGCAAAGAAATGATGCTGAATGAAAGAAGTCGGACCAAAAAAAGAATATACACTATATAATTCCATTACAAAAACGTAGGGGAGGAGGGTAAGGAGAAGAGAGAGAGAGAATAAAGAAGGGAGGAAGGGATCATAAAGGAGTACAAGAAAACTTTTAGTGGTGATGAATATGTACATTACTTGACTGCAGTCATTGTTTCATTACATATATGTCAAAATTCATCAAACTGTATACTGTAGATATGTGCAGTTTATTGTGTCAAACTGTCGCTCAATAAAACTATAAACACACATACAAAGTACTCCTTATACATATGTACCCTGGCAGTGGGGAAAATAATCTACTAATTTGTTAGGGAATTTTACTAAAGTGAAGTACTTAAATTTCATTCAAGATGACAACACAAGTGAATACTGCTGATAACAAAAATCAGAAGAAAAATCATTCCTAAAGCCACAGAACCTGGTGAAGATAGAAAGGGAAAATCTTCTTTGGTAATCTCATGTGGGTCCAGGTTCTGTATATCCATAGTTTCCTAGGAAGGAGACACCAGACTGAGACAAAGCAGTCAAAATATAAATTCCCACAAACTGATACTTTCAAACTTTTTCCTGCACACGCACACACACAGTCTTTTACCAAAACAGAATCATTCTACATAATTCCACACACACCTTACAGTTATCCCTCTCCCTCTCAAAATTGATATTTTTGCTTAACAAATATAAATCTTTTTTTTTTTTTTAAGGTTTTATTGGGGAATTGGGGGAGGGGAACAGCGTTGGGGAACCGGGGAAGGAGAACAGACAAATTGCTGTCCTTTTGTTCTTCAGTCTAGTTGTGGAGGACATTGCTTCACTGGCCCATGTTGGTATCATCATTGCACTCTTCCTGGGTGAGGCAGATTGGTCGCCGGCCTCTGGACGGCCGCTCACAGCAGCTCTTGGCAGCTCACACCAGCTGCCAGCTGCTCAGGCCTCTCATTGTAGATTATGGCAGCCCACTGTAGCGGGGGCTGCAGCTATGCTGTCCCAGGGACTCACAGCAGCCCAGCTCCAAATGGAGCTGTTGTTCACCATCTTAGCTGTAGAGGGCAGTGTCACTGGTTCTCATATGTGGGATCCGAACTGGGGCCGCTGGCGTCCCAAGCCAGCACTTAACCAACGCGCCACTCGGCTGGCCCAATATAAATCTATTTTTAATGGCTGCATACTTTTCCACAAAGATGTACAAGTATATACTTGACCATTTATCTATTGATATTTTATTCTAATGGGCTGGCTGAGTGGCGCAGTGGTTAAGCGCTGGCTTGGGAAGCCAGCGGCCCCGGTTCAGGTCCCACACATGAGGTCCAGTGACACTGCTCTCAAAAAAAAAAAAAATTAACAATGCAGGGCCAGCCAGGTGGTGCGTTGGTTAAGAGCTGGCTTGAGATGCCTGCGGCCCCGGTTCAGATCCCACATATGAGGGCCAGTGACACTGCCCTCTACAGCTAAGATGGTGGGTGGCAGCTCCACCTGGAGCTGGGCTGCTGTGAGTCCCTGGGATGGCATAGCTGCAGCCCCTGCTGCAGTATGCTGCCATAGGCTACCGTGAGTGGCTGGCAGCCTGCGTGAGCAGCTGGCAGCTGGTATGAGCTGCCAAGAGCAGCTGTGAGTGGCCGCCCAGGAGCCAGCAACCGTCTGCCTCACCCGAGAAAAGCGCAGTGACGATGCCATCAGGGAGCAGTGAAGCAATGTCCTCTACAACTAGACTGAAGAACAAAAGGACAGAAACTTGTCTGTTCCCTTCCCCGGCTCCCCAACATTGTTCCCCTCCCCCAATTCCCCAATAAAATCTTTAACAATGTTTTGTTTTTGGTTTTTTTGAGGGCAGTGTTACTGGCTTCCACATGTGGGATCAGAACTGGGGCCGCCGGCTTCCCAAGCCAGCTCTCAACCACCAGGCCACTCGGCCGGCCCTTTATTTTGTTTTTTTGAGGGCAGTGTCACTGGCCCTCATATGTGGGACCCGAACCGGGGCCACTGGCTTCCCAAGCCAGCACTTAACCACCGTGTCACTCGGCTGGCCCTCCCCAATAAAATCTTTAAAAAGAAACAATAAAAATACTATAGTGTGGTATAATGCCATTGGAATAAACCGATCAACTGAACAGTGGAGTTCAGAAACAGACTAGTACATATAGAACCTAATTAAATTACTGCTCCTGTACTGTTTTAGTACCTGTTAAGCTAGTTTTAGTATATTACTTCTCATTTTTATATTCACTTTTCTTCATTCTTTCAGATAAACATATCCATTTTGTCAAGTTCTAAGAAAAAAAGCTATTGAGATTTCAACAGGAATTGCGTCAGACCTATAAATGAGTATCAGGATAATGATACTGTTATGTTTAATTTTGCCACCCTGAAACGTAGTATATCTATCCTTTTAAGGTTATCAGTTCTATTACCCCTAATGTGAATGCAATTTCTCAAAATTATATATATATATATATATATATATATATATATATATATTTTAAAGATTTTATTGGGGAATTGGAGGAGGGGAACAGCATTGGGGAATCAGGGAAGGGGAACAGCCAAGATGCTGTCCTTTTGTTTTTCAATCTAGTTGTGGAGGACATCGCTTCACTGGCCCATGTTGGTATTTTGTTCCTTGTGCTCTTCCCGGCTGAGGCAGGTCCATCACCTGCCACTGGGCGGCAGCTCATGGCGGCTCACAGCAGCTCACGGCAGCTGCCGCCCACTCACAGTAGCTTACGACAGCCCATGCTATCACCAATGACTCATGGCAGCCCAGCTCCAGGTCGAGCTGTTGTTCACCATCTTAGCTGTAGAGAGTGGTAGCATCACTGGCCCATGTGGGATCCAAACCAGCGGCCCTGCTGCTCAGAGCTCATGCTCCCAAGCCTACTCATAACCAACAAGCCACTCGGCTGGCCTCAAAATAATATTTTTAACAAGTTATTGCTTACATACAGGAATACTGTTGATATATTTACCTTATATCCTCCTGCTTTAACGAACTGATAATTCTAATAGTTTTTCAGTTGATGTCTTCAGGTTTTTTAGGTATACAAGGATCACATATGCAAATGATTTCTATTTTTATAAATTATTGTATTTCTCCAAAATAACTAATTTGTTTTCTATATATCGGAAAGGCCAAAAATTCTAATCAAGGTTTTGCTCCTGATTTTAGTAGGAGCAAAGGATACCTCTAATAATTCACCCTTCAGAAAAGGTTGGCTGTTTGAAATACAGTATTTCATTGAACGTAAGATGTCACAATTTGTAAGACAGTTATTTTATGCATCGAAAAGAAAACACTGCCTGGGTGGCTTAATGGCTCAGTTGGTTAGAGCGCATGCACTTAACAACAAGATTGCCGGTTCCACTCCTGCATGGGATGGTGGGCTGCGCACCCCACAACTAAGATTAAAGGACAGCAACTTGACTTGGAGCTGATGGGTCCTGGGAAAAACACACTGTTCCCCAATAAAGTTAAAAATATAAAAATTAAAAAGAAAAAAAGAAAACAGTGCCAAGTTATGACAGACTCAATCAGCTGTAAGATGCAACCTGATTTCAGATATTAAAATATGAAAGAATGTGCATATTAAAATCAATAAAATACAGTAAATACTAGAGATTCTATATTACATTAAGGAAAGCTTCTAATTCTACTTTTGAAATATTGAAGTAATTTTTTACATGTTTAAGATCTTAAGCAGCCAGACAGTTAAAAGAAAATATCAAATAATTGATGTTTTGTTTGCTTTTCCGTTTTTTGTGTGTTTTTTTGAGGGCAGTGTTACTGGCCCTCATATGTGGGATCCGAACCGGGGCCGCGGGTGTCCCAAGCCAGCTCTCAACCACTGCGCCACTCAGCCGGCCCAATGTTTTGTTTGAATTCAACACAGTTGAATTTCGTTAGATCACAGTGCATTTCATTAGATCATTCATCCACTCAACAAATATTTAGAATGGCCTACAAGGTGCCAGGTAATGAGGTTATAAACAGTGAGCAAAAAGAAATATAGCTCCCTGTGCCAGCCGAGTGGCATGTTAGTTAAGAGCTGGCTTGGGACTCCAGGGGCCCTGGTTCGGATCCCACATATGAGGGCCAGTGACACTGCCCTCTACAGCTAAGATGGTGAACAACAGCTCCACCTGGAGCTGGGCTGCTGTGGGTCGCCGGGGGATAGGGGGGTGGAACAGTGTAGCTGCAGTCACTGCAGGGCTGCCATAGGCTACAGTGAGTGCCCAGCAGCCAGTGTAAGCTGCCAAGAGCCACTGTGAGCGGCTGTCCAGAGGCCAGCGACCGATCTGCCTCACTGGAGAAGAGTGCAATGATGATACCAACATGGGCCAGTGAAGCAATGTCCTCCACAACTAGACTGAAGAACAAACAGACAGCAACTTGTCTGTTCCCCTTCCACGATTCCCCAATAAAATCTTAAAACAAAACAACAAAAAAGAAATATAGCTCCTTTTTTATGTACTTATATAGATATTTAAAAGTTATTAAGTAGCTTTTAATTTTATTGGGCCATGATAAAATATGACTATACGATTTCCTTTTTAATTCTGAGGTTTTTTTTCTTTTGAGGCTTACTTACCATATAATCAATTTTGATAAATGTTCCCAAATGGATCACAAATATTAGGTACTGGAACTACCAGATGTGAGCTTACAGGTTTGTGAGCTTAAGCTAAGTACCTGGCACCTACAAAGGGTTCATTTATATGTGTATTTTTTTTTTTTTTTTTTTTTTTTTAAGATTTTATTGGGGAATTGGCGGAGGGGAACAGCGCTGGGAAATCGGGGAAGGGGAACAGACAAGTTGCTGTCTTTTTGTTCTTCAGTTTAGTTGCGGAGGATGTTGCTTCACTGTTGGTATCGTCATTGCGCTCTTCCCGGATGAGGCAGATCGGTCGCCGGCCTCTGGATGATCGCTCACTGTGGCTATTGGCAGCTCACACCGGCTGCCGGCCACTCACGCTGGCTGCGGGCCACTCACTGTAGCCTATGGCAGCCCACTGCAGCAGGGGCTGCAGCCCACACCATCACCGGGGCTCGCACAGCCCAGCTCCAGGTGGAGCTGTTGTTAGCTGTAGAGGGCAGTGTCACTGGCCCTCATGTGGGATCCGAACCGGGGCCGCTGGCATCCCAAAACCAGCGCTTAACCAATGCGCCACTCGGCCGGCCCCTATATGTGTATTTTGAAGTGTTATGTTCCCGATGGGAATACCAAATTTCTTAGTAAACCAAGTACCATATACATGGGAAACAATAAGTAATGTAAGAATTCAAAGATAGGAGGGAAGAGATCAACTGGGAATAAAATGATCCAAAGGAAGTTATTGAAAGTATGAGGTGAATCTTGAGATGGGTTTTAAAGAATGAGTAGGAATTCCCTGAGGAACAAATAAATGAAGATGCCAAGAATAGACACTGAAGATTTTAGATACTTTGAAATTAAGCATGTACTCTGGTCATTCTCTGTAACTTCCTGAAGACTTTAAATTAAGACTAAGATTACTTTGGATTTTTTTCATAATAGAATCTGGACAGGTGAAGAAGAGGCGGAAAAGGTATTTAAGATGGTAGGTGGGCGAAGCAGCAAGGGAGGCTGAAGTGTGCGATGAGGGTGGAGAGGGCGTTTGGAGGCCACTTATCCCAAAGCTTCAAAACCGTGGGACAAATTGTGCCTTGTGACATTTGCCTCTGTCCGGGGCACGCGTGGGGCCCCTCCTTCCCCGCGCCCCGGGCCGACAGCAGAGGGCCGGGCTCGCTCTCACCTGCGCCAGGATGTAGGGAGAGACGCAGTCTTGCGACAAGCGGTACTTGCGCAGCAGCCTCAGGCATTTCACCAGATGCTCCTCGCCCGCCGACAGCTCCTCCGTGTCGATGTGGTTCATCCCGAGATAGAACTCAATTACCGCCAGCCTCACTGCCCCCTGGGCGACGGGCCCCTCGACCTCCACCACTGCAGCCGGCAGCCCCAGGGCGGGGTCCTCTGCGCCCAAGCCGTCGTCCGCCTGAGGCCGCTCATCCTCGTCCTCAGGCGCGGGGCCAAGCAGCGCCTTGACCTCTTCCAGCAGCACTCGAGCGCTGTATTTGCACTTGTAAGGTTCCTTCTCGGGGTTTTTATGCAATTCTATCCGCGAAAGGGCCAGCGCGGCCTGGAATTTCTCACGAATTTCAGCCCACGCAGCATTCGCCATAGTGGCCTCTGTAGCCCAGGTTTCCTCACTGTTTGCAATCGGGACTCCCGCCTTCCTACTGCTTTACGACACTTCACTTACGGCCTTAGGCAAGCCCAAGCACTGCGAAACGGTAACCAATGAAGCCCGCCAAGCGAATCGCAATGTTCTCAGCAGTGGCCAATGGGAAGGCGTAGGCATTACCGCAGCAACTGTTGTCATAGAAACGAAGCTGCCAAGCAGGGCGGCCCCCATCTCCAGCCCAGCCTTTTGCAGTGCTGAATTCATCTCTCGCTTGACCCAGTGAAATTATATAAAAATGGCGGCTGACTTTAAGATAACATGGCAATCTTGTTTACAACCATATCTACTAACTACTCTCGTTAATTGATATAAGCTTAAAGGCAGAAGCTTTTTGACGTTAGTGTTTAACTCAGCCCATCACTGGATAAAAAATGTAACAAGGGTCCCATTATTAATATATAGCCTGTTGAGTGAAAGCTGTAAATGTAAAAAGCACTCAGTGACCAACAAATGTTTTCACCTCAACACTGAAATACAAATTGTAGGAATGTGTACAATTTCCCAAAATAACACAAGTTATACCCCAGAACTGTGACAAGCCAGCTCATGCATTACTTTTTCCATTACATACCTTCGTAAATTAGCAAGTCAAATGTGGGGGTGGGGGGAAGGGGTGATAGCAGAGGTTTCTACTAGTAAGCACTAACTTTGTAAACTGCTTTGAGATACACAAAGGAGCATTGATTTTGGAAACTCAGACAAATTTGAATCTCAGATCTTCCAATTGACAAGTTAACTTTTCTAAGCTTCAGGTGTCTCAGTAAAACATAAGTGATAATATATTCTTATCTCTATAGAATTAGTCTAAGGAATAAATGAAATTAAGTGTCCTTTAAAAATGTTACTGTTCTTCAGGATTACTGCCTAATTTTTGTCCCATGGAGATCTGCATTTCTAGGGCTTCTATTACACGTGCTGCTCATTTCCAAAACTTGGTCTCCAGGCCAGATGAATCTCTGGCTCCAGACTGTAATATCTATCTCCTAATTGGAACAACCACACCTGAATGTGTTCCACTGAGTCCCGTATGTATGTCCAAATGAGAACTCATGATCTCCCTCTTCACATGCCCACTCCCTCCCACACCACATTTTCTCTTAATGTTCTGCATCTCAGTGAATGACACTACTATACTCTAACCTGAGAGTGACATCTTGCTGTTTTTCTCATCCTTAAATGGAAAACCAAGTACTGTCTGGTGCACCTTCTAAATAGCTCTTACATCTGTCTCCTTTTTTTTTTTTTTAATAGAGGAACTACAGTCTTTTTTTTTTTTTTAAGATTTTATTGGGGAGGGGCCGGCCGAGTGGCCCGGTGGTTAAGCACTGGCTTGGGAAGCCAGCAGCTCCGGTTCGGGTCCCACATATGAGGGCCAGTGACACTGCCCTCAAAATATAAATAAATAAAAATAAAGATTTTATTGGGGGATTGGGGAAGGGAACAGCATTGGGGAATCGGGGAAGGGGAACAGACAAGTTGTTGTCCTTTTGTTCTTCAGTCTAGTTGTGGAGGACGTTGCTTCACTGGCCCATGTTGGTATTGTGATCACTGTGCTCTTTCTTGGCTGAGGCAGATCAGTCGCTGGCCACTGGATGGCAGCTCATGGCAGCTCACGCCGGCTGCTGGTCACTCATGGTAGCTTATGGCAGCCCACTGAAGCCCCACTGCAGCTTACGCCATAGCCAGAGATTTCCGGCAGCCTGTTGTTCAAGTCAAGCTGTTGTTCACCATTTTAGCTGTAGAGGGCGAGTCACTGGCCCATGTAGGATCTGAACCAGCAGCCCTGCTGCTCAGAGCTCATGCTCCCAAGCCAACTTTTTGTTTTTTGTTTTTTGGGTTTTTTTTAAAGATTTTATTGGGGAATTGGCGGAGGGGAACAGCGTTGGGGAATCGTCGGGGAAGGGGAACAGACAAGTTGCTGTCTTTTTGTTCTTCAGTTTAGTTGCGGAGGATGTTGCTTCACTGTTGGTATCGTCATTGTGCTCTTCCCGGATGAGTCAGATCGGTCGCTGGACTCTGGATGTCGCTCACCGCGGCTATTGGCAGCTCACTCTTGGCTGCCAGCCACTCACACTGGCTGCGGGCCACTCACTGTAGTCTATGGCAGCCCACTGCAGCAGGGGCTGCAGCCCACACCATCACCGGGGCTCGCACAGCCCAGCTCCAGGTGGAGCTGTTGTTAGCTGTAGAGGGCAGTGTCATTGGCCCTCATGTGGGATCCGAACCAGGGCCGCTGGCATCCCAAAACCAGCGCTTAACCAATGCACCACTCGGCCGGCCCTGTTTTTTGTTTTTTAAGGGCAGTGTCACTGGCCCTCATATGTGGGACTGAACCGGGGCCACTGGCTTCCCAGGCCAGCGCTTAACCACCATGCCACTCGGCCAGCCCCCAAGCCAACTCTTAACCAACAAGTCACTCAGCTGGCTCACATCTGTCTACTTTTGATCTCCAGTAGTTTAGACCACCATCATCACTTTTAATAGGTACTCTTGCTGCCAGTCTGGCTTCCTACGAGTGCATTTTCCACAATATTTTGTATGACTCATTCAATAAGTAAATAAATAAATATTTATTTATTTTTAAAAGATTTTATTGGGAAATTGGGGAAGGGGAACAGACAAGTTACTGTCTTTTTGTCCTTCAGTCTAGTTGCGGAGGACGTTGCTTCACTGGCCCATGTTGGTATCATTGCATTCTTCCTGGATGAGGCAGATTGGTCGCTGGCCTCTGGATGGTTGCTCACTGCGGCTATTGGCAGCTCATGCTGGCTGCCAGCTGCTCACGCTGGCTGCTGGCCACTCACTGTAGCCCATGGCAGCCCACTGCAACAGGGGCTGCAGCCAACACCGTCGCCAGGGGTAGCATAGCCTAGCTCCAGGTGGAGGTGTTGTTAGCTGTAGAGAGCAGTGTCACTGGCCCTCATATGTGGGATCTGAACCAGGGCCGCTGGCATCCCCAAACCAGCTCTTAACCAATGAGCCACTCAGCCAGCCCTCAATAAATATTTAAAGTGTCTGTTTATTTGCTAGGCACTGTGCTAGGCTCTGGAAATTGAGCTCAAAAAAAGACAAAAAACTCTGCCCTTGTACAGGGAATATATTAAATAAACTACATATATTAATTAAACATATTAAGTAAACTACATAGTAATGCCAGATGATGAATATTATGGAAACAAACGGGTGATAAGAAGTGTTAACAGATGAGGCAAGGGTGCTATTTTTAAACAGGGTGGTCAGGAAAGGCGTTTCTGAGAAGATGTCATTTGAGTAAAGATTTGAAGGTAAGGGAGTGAGTCATGAAGACATTAAGGGAAGTATAATATCTAGACAGAGGAATAGCACATTTGACATTTGGCTTTGACACAGGAGTGTGCCTGGTGTGTTCATAAAACAAGGCCATCCCTTGGCTTGAGTAGAGATGTGGGCCCTATTATGTAAGTTCGCCAGGCCTCTATAGAGAGTTTGGATGTTCTCAGTGAGATAGGAGCATTAGATGGTTTTGAACAAAGCAGTGACAAGATCTGACTGACAAGATTCAGAAAACTGAAGGGGGGACAAGGGAAGAATCAGGAAGACTGGTAAGGAAACAACTGTAATAATCATAGTAGGTGCTCAGTATATATATCT
Organism: Aselliscus stoliczkanus; assembly: GCA_033961575.1. NCBI lineage: Eukaryota > Metazoa > Chordata > Mammalia > Chiroptera > Hipposideridae > Aselliscus > Aselliscus stoliczkanus. Next base: position 137,630,098 of record CM066729.1, read on the forward strand.
TTATAAATAGGAAAGTAGTTGGCACATGGTTAATAAAGGTAACTACTTACTTTCTGTGAGCCAGATAACATTCTGTATTATCAAAATCGTCTAATCCTCAGAACACCTCTGAGATATTATTATTCCCATTTTGCAGATTAGGAATTGTTGTCAAGATTAATAATTTACCAAAAGTCACAACATGTAGGCATTTTTCTCCAGAGTCCACTTTTATTTATGTTATACTGTCTTATAGTAAGAGCTCAAGAAATAAACCACAATAACACATGGTACTACTGACCTCTAAAGATCTAGCTGGAAGAACACCCAGGTGAAAACTGAAACAGATTTTTGAAAAATCCTTATAGACACACCTGACACACAAAAACATCGGACTAGGAAACTAGAGATGGACGAGTTCTGGCTGCTATGTGGGGGGCATATTCCTTCTTAGCCTTCTTTTTATATCAGTATTTTGAGGGTGGAGCATTCTTAGGTCCCTGTGAGGTGTTATAAAGCAGTCCCTGCGGAATTTGTCCAGTGAATGGTAGAGTACAGATCACCAGCATGCAGCAATCTGAGATTTCATGAAGACAACAATTAGAAGAGACAGAAAAGTGTAAGGCATGTTGTGGTTAAAGGGAGTGTACTTGTTTGGTCAGAGCACAGATAGTATCTATCAATTACGTTCACTCCAGTAAAAATACCACACTAACACCATGTTTCCCTGAAAATAAGACCAGGTCTTATATATATATTTTTTTATTTATATATATTTTTAATTAGCTTCAGGTGTACAACAAAGTGCAATAGTTATACTTTTTACCCCTCAAAGTGACAATCCCCCTCCCCCAATTCTCCCCCATATCATACTATCTATTACAATTCCTTTGACTCCCTTCCACCATATAATCCACATCCCGTGACTGTCTATATACTCAATTACAGTTGGCATACAATATTATACAACATCAATTTCAGGTATACAGTGCAGTGATCAAGCCTCTACTCCATCCATGAAGTGGTCTCCCTAACAAAACATGTGACCATCTGACACCCCACAAAATATTTACATTATTATATTCCCCGAACTGTCTTTCATATCCCTGTGACAATACTGTAGTTACCTATTTATGCTGTCTAATCCTTTCCCCTTCTCCCTCATCCCCACCCCCCTCCCAACTAGCAACCCTGTTTTTCCTTTATATCTATGAGACTGTTTCTGTTTCTTATGCTCATTCAGTTTTCCAAATTCCACATATAAGTGAGATCATGTGGTATTTGTCTTTCTCCGACTGACTTATTTTCACTCAACATTAATAGTCTCTAGGTCCATCCATATTGTTGCAAATGGTACAATTTCATTCTTCTTTATAGCGGAGTAATACTCCATTGTATAAATGTACCACAGTTTCTTAATCCAGTCATCTACCGATGGGCATTTCGGTTTCCAAGTCTTGGCTATTGTAAACAGCGCTGCAATAAACATAGGGGTGCATATATTTTTTCGAATTGGCCTCTTGGATTCCTCTGGGTAGATTCCCAAGAGTGGAATTACTGGGTCATACAGCAGTTCCATTTCCAATGTTTTGAGATACCTCCATACTGATTTCCATAATGGCTGCACCAATTTGCAGTCCCACCAACAGTGCACCAGGGTTCCCTTTTCTCCACACCCTCGCCAACACTTGTTGTTTGTTGATTTGTTGATGATAGACATTCTGACTGGAGTGAGGTGGTATCTCATTGTAGACCAGGTCTTATATTAATTTTTGCTCTAAAAGGCGCAATTCATTCATTTATTCATGTCCAAAAATCTACATTTATTCAAACAGTCATGTCTGGCTGACAATCATAACTGGGGCTTATTTTGGGGTAGGACTTATATAACAAGCACCCTGAAAATCACGGTAGGGCTTATTTTCCAGTTAGGTCTTATTTTCTGGGAAACACAAAAAGAGCACTGATTTCTTTGTTTTAACATAATTATCATTAATGGAAAATGCATTAAGAAGGCTAGGGTTATTGTATCATCTTTAGCATACATTATTGACCTGAAAGTGCCAGAAAATGCAACTGGACAAAAGAACAAAATAAGAAATATAATGATTGGGAAGGAGGTAGGAAAATTATCATTATTTACAAATAATATGCTTGTCTTCTGAAAAAAACAAAGTAAAACAATTGAACACAGAAAAAGTAAAAAGTTCAGTAAGTAGGCCAGTCACAAATAAAGATACAAAAATCAACAGCTTTTTATTGAAGGAAATATACAACGGAGAAAAAGATTACTTTCATAATAAAAAAAATCTAGCATAAACTTAAGCCATTTAATGAGCCAGATAAAAATAGTGTAGGACAGAAAATAAGTCTTGGTCCCCAGATTGTAGGCCCTAAATAGTTAATTCCTATTATAAAGAAATGGTAATTCCAGACCCAGGGCAGGATGAGCCTTGTTTTGTTTTGTTTTTTTGTTTTTTTTGAGGGCAGTGTCACTGGCCCTCATATGTGGGACCCGAACCAGGGCCGCTGGCTTCCCAGGCCAGCGCTCAACCACCGCGCCACTCGGCCGGCCCAGGATGAGCCTTGATATCTTGTCACACTAGAAATCAAGGAAACGAAGACTAGAAGGGTCAGGTTAAGAGGACTGAAAAGGTGCCAACTTAAAAGGAGGCTCCCAATGGCCAAAGATGGGACAATATGATCATCAATAAAAAAACTGCAATAAAGTATATCACATATGTTAAAATCCACAAATTCATAATAAATTAACAATCAAAAACTTATTGGCGGGGCTGGCCAAGTGGTGCATTAAGAGTTGGCTTGGGATACCAGCTCTGAGCAGCAGGTCCCGTTTGGATCCCACATGAGGGCCAGTGATGCTGTGCCCTCTACAGCTAAGATGGTGAACAGCAGCTCAACCTGGAGCTGGGCTGCCGTGAACTGCTGTTAATGTGTAGGCTGCAGTGGGCTATTAAGCTACTGTGCATTAATAAACTCAGAATCTACAGAATAGCCTGGCTTCTTCAAAAAATAAATTGCAGGGCCGGCCAAGTGGCGCATTGGTTAAGCGCTGGTTTTGGGATGCCAGCGGCCCCGGTTCGGATCCCACATGAGGGCCAGTGACACTGCCCTCTACAGCTAACAACAGCCCCACCTGGAGCTGGGCTGTGCGAGCCCCGGTGATGGTGTGGGCTGCAGCCCCTGCTGCAGTGGGCTGCCATAGGCTACAGTGAGTGGCCCGCAGCCAGTGTGAGTGGCTGGCAGCCAAGTGTGAGCTGCCAATAGCCGCGGTGAGCGACATCCAGAGGCCAGCGACCGATCTGCCTCATCCAGACAGAGCGCAATGACGATAACAACAGTGAAGCAACATCCTCCGCAACTAAACTGAGGAACAAAAGGGCAGCAACTTGTCTGTTCCCCTTCCCCGATTTCCCAACGCTGTTCCCCTCCGCCAATTCCCCAATAAAATCTTTAAAAATAAAAAATAAAAAAAAATTGCAAGGAAATAATTCTGCCTTCTAAAGGGGCATTTGCCAATACATAATAACTACGTATGCACTTACCTTTGACCCAGCTCTCCCACTTCTAGGCATCTACCCTAAAGATGTTTTTTTTTTTTTTTTTCCGCTGAGCCATCCTGCCACCTGTTGGCAGCTCAGCAGCAGCTCAGCTCGGGCTGGGCATTGAACTGCTGTTGTTCATAGCGCAGCTTGCACTCTTGAGTGAGCTCTTAACCAACTGAGCCATTCAGCCAGCCCCTAAAGATGCACTTTTCAACAGTATGAAAATACATCCTCAATGAAGCACTGTTTGTAACTGCAAGATACTGGAAACAATGTATGTGTCCATACATAAGTGGAGTGATATCATTCCAGGATATATTGTTAAGGAAATAAAGCAAAACGCAAAGCAATTTCTGTAGGATGGCAATCTTCATGCTAAAAATCCTGGTTTTGATAAGTGTACTGTCGTTATAAAAATGTTAATTTAACACTGGTGGAACTAGGTGGAGAGTATACAAGAACTATTTTGCAACATTTTGATAGGTCTAAAGTTATTTCAAAATAAAAATTTTAAAAAATATTTAAAAAACATTGTAAGGGCCAGCGAAGTGGCTCAGTTGGTTAAGAGTTCGCTCAAAAGTGCGAGCTGAGCTCTGAGCAACAGTGGTTCGATGCCAGCCCGAGCTGAGTTGCCGTTGAGCTGCCAAAGGTGGCCGGATGGTTCAGCTAAAAAAAAATTAAAAACATTGTAAGCAGTAACATGCTCTTGGATAACACTCCCTATTCTATGTAGTTCCATGGAAAGAAACAACTTAATAAAATGCTTTTAAAGTTACCTTGTCTCCAATTAAAATATAAAGACAGTATTTAAGTCAGTGAGAAAGGATCGATTATTCAATAAATGGTGTGGATATAGCAGTAGAGGAGGCTACGGTGGTGGTGGAGGGCCAGGATATGGAAACCAAGGAGGTTGATATGGTGGTGTTGGTGGAGGATATGATGGTTACAATGAAGGGGGAAATTTTGGTGGTAACTATGGTGGTGGGAACAATGATTTTGGAAATTATAGTGGACAACAACAATCAAATTATGGACCCATGAAAGGGGGGGGCAGTTTTGGTGGAAGAAGCTCGGGCAGTCCCTAGGTGGTGGTTATGGATCTGGTGGTGGAAGTGGTGGATATGGTAGCAGAAGGTTCTAAAAACTCAACAGAAAAGGGCTACAGTTCTTAGCAGGAGAGAGAGCAAGGAGTTGTCAGGAAAGCTGCAGGTTACTTTGAGACAGTCGTCCCAAATGCATTAGAGGAACTGTAAAAATCTGCCACAGAAGGAATGATGATCCATAGTCAGAAAAGTTACTGCAGCTTAAACAGGAAACCCTTCTTGTTCAGGACTGTCATAGCCACAGTTTGCAAAAAGTGCAGCTATTGATTAATGCAATGTAGTGTCAATTAGATGTACATTCCTGAGGTCTTTTATCTGTTGTAGCTTTGTCTTTTTTATTACATCAGGTATATTGCCCTGTAAATTGTGGTAGTAGTATCAGGAATACAAAATTAAGGAACTTTTACCTTTTCAAAAAAAATAAATGGTGTGGAAATACTTGTCCCTTGGGGGAGAGGGGTGTACACATAGATCCCTACTTGATCCTCATACTACATCCCAGATGAATTAGACTGAAATATAATCAAGAGTTTTAGAAGAAAATGTGGGTATTTTTATAACCTTCGAGGTGGGGAATACTTTCTACATGTAAGACAGCCAGAAATGATAAAATATTGATAGTTACAACTGCATAAAAAAATAATAAAACTTGCTCATGTCAAAACACCCTACAGTTAAGACAAATGAAAATTTGGAAAAAGTATTTGCTACATGTTTGTTACTAATAAAGAACTCTTACCAATAAGAGACCCCAATAGAGTAAGACAAATGCATAAGGTATTTTTTAAATGCAAATAGCAATAAATGCAAGATGTTAATCCTCACTCAATTAAAAGATGCACATAAAAAATGATACAATATTATTTTGCATCTAGCAAACCAACAAAAGGAAGCCAAAATCCAGTGTCCTAGTGCTATGGGGACACAGGCTCTCTTTCTCATTTGTTGTAGGGTAGGAATGGAAACTGGTACTGCTTTGGAGAGCCACTTGCACCAAAATATATGTTCACTTTGACCCTACAAGTCTGCTTTTAGAAAATTCATCCTAAACTGACAATAACACAAGTAGGCCAAGATTTATACACAGACACTCATTTTAGGATTGTTTGTAATAGTGAAAACAATCAACATGGTTTTCTAGAGTTCTGGTTAAATATGAAATACCAGGTAGTCATCAAAAATGTCTATCAAAAAAAAGTCATAGATCTGAACTTACAGAAGTGCGCACAACATGTTGAAGGAGAAATAGCAATTCACAGAACGGAATCAATGATTCCAATTTTGTAAATGAATTCCTGGAAGAGTTGCTCACAAAAATGTCAGATATGGGGTGACTATTAGTTGCTTTTTCTCCTATGTGTGGATTTTTACATCATTTATTATTATTTTTTAAGATTTTATTGGGGAATTGGGGAGGGGAACAGCGTTGGGGAACCGGGGAAGGGGAACAGGCAAGTTGCTGTCCTTTGTTCTTCAGTCTAGTTGCGCAGGACGTTGCTTCACTGGTCCATGTTGGTATCATCACTGCGCTCTTCCCAGGTGAGGCAAATCGGTCGCCGGCCTCTGGATGGTTGCTCACCACGGCTATTGGCAGCTCACGCTGGCTGCCAGCCACTCACTGTAGCCTATGGCAGCCCACTGCAGCAGGGCTTGCACAGCCCAGCTTCAGGTGGAGCTGTTGTTAGCTGCAGAGGGCAGTGTCACTGGCCCTCACATGTGGGAATCGAACAGGGGCCGCTGGCATCCCAAAACCAGCTCTTAACCAATGTGCCACTTGGCTGGCCCTCATTTATTATTTTTAAAATAAAAATTTCATGCTATTTTTGATTTTAGGAAGTTGCCAAAAACAAATAGTAAGTACTAATATATTTATTATGGCATAAAGTAGTATTTTATACATTAATTCAATTTTATAGTAAAAACATTTTATGTACAATTGTAAAGAAACCACTGCACAAATAAGTCCAATGTAAAATTGTGTTGTATTTTAAAAGTTCACTGACTTGATACATAAACTGGAAAATATCTTTTCAGTAGAAAATAGTACAAATGATAACATTTTCCAGACTAGCCCAACAAGCCCATTTAAACCAAGCAATAGCTGAATTATACATTTATAAATATGGTCTGAAGTCTGGGATCCAGGAGAGACTTCACTTATTAAAACAGCCGTTTTACTTAAAATTAAGTTGTGTGAAGTGAAACATCCAATAATCTTCCCCTTAAAAGAAGCCCTTGATGTACGCCTGATTATTTTTCTTCAGGCTAATCAGCATCAAGGTTTTATCTGTTCCCTCCTAAACAACAGGTGCCGTGGCCTTTTAATCTACTTGATAAGGAATTCATTCCTATCCAAACTGAAATGTTTTGCTTGTTATTAAAGTATGTTTAGTATTTGAGCAAAACTAGAATCTAATATGTTGTAGTATACAAGGCACATGAGTTGTCTGTCATCAAACAACTTCCCCAAAATCCCTGTGGCTTGATGGGAAGCCATGAGGAATAGGAGGAAAAGCGTTACAATTGACAAGTGGATCAAGGAATAAAGGCAAGAGGGTTTCTGAGAACAGAGAAACAAACATCCAATTAGGATTGAGATAGAACAGAACACACAGAAAAAGAACACTGTCTGAAGAATCAGAGTTGAGTTAGCTATGTAATCCCCTAATACTGCCAGGTGATCAAGTAAAGGCAGTTAGATATAGACTCAACTAAGTGAGAGACATCACGGCCTAGAAAGATTAGTTATTCAAAAAAATTAAATGAAAACAAGACAAGCCATATAGTTAACTTCTCCCATCATAGCTTATTCCCTGAGATTCCCAGGACAGATTCTAGGAATTAAGGTGAGAAGATAATGTCACTCTTAAGCTCCTGCACCACATAGAAAACTTCCCAGAGAATATTTAAGTTATCTGGCCAGGGGGCTATACAAAATTCTACAGTTTCCTCTAAGCAACAACTTAAAATAACCATAGTTTGTCTTAAAAAAGAGTTTCTAAGCAGCTAAAACCTTTCAATGGAGTAGCAGTCTAATGAAAATAGATTATATTGTAGCTATAGGTACTAGGCCTTTGGGAAACTAAATTGGATCTTTCTAACTAAAAACCCGTTTGCCCATTAGAAATTAACCTCCAGAAACACTCATTTACATTTCCACCATTAAAAGAAAACTTTATTATATATCTTCACTTGTTCTCTTTGCTCTCAAACAGACATCAATGTTTCCTGCTCACAAGTAAAAAACATTTTCAGTGAGTTCTTTTAACTTAGCAATGAAAAAATCTTTGCCGATTTCCTCCCTTAATTCCTTCTTGGTAAATAATGTTAATCTTCCAATAGGAAGTGGAGTACATTATCATCAAGCCCCATTTATCCTGCCTCCTTCTTTATGAAGAAAGTTATGGGGCCATCTTATACACTTTGGAATTAAAGATACTTGCTTTCTATTAAAATACTTTGTTTTATATATATATATATACATAGATACATAAAATCTGTGCAGAATTCACTGAAGCATGAATCACCTTCTACTGAGAAGCTAAAAATGTATCAAAATGCACATAATGGTGGCTAATCTACATCCCCTATCAAATGTACCATCACCCTCCAGATCTAGAGTATGTGTTGACATAAACTTTATTACATCCCAGCTACGTTTGAAATCTTGCTTCAAAACATCACTCAGTATTAATCCTCAGAAAACATGCTATAGGATAGGACCACAGGAATAATTATTAGGACCACTAAAGAATGCCAATTACAGAGCCAAGCCTGACTTCTCACAGTGCATCTCTGGAGACTGCTGTATTCCTCACAGGTATTTAAGCACACTATTAAAAGACACTTTTAATTATAAAGACAGGTCAACTTAAAGAGTAGAGAGATACATGCTTGATTTTTCCTTATGATCTATAGAAAATGCATTAGAATAAAATACAATGAAGTCATATACCTTTTCAAAAGGAAGACCTGACACAAAAATAGCTATCAAGTTATAAACGACAATCAGATGAAGCTTGTCTCTCTGGAAAAGATGGAGCCGAGGCAAGTGGTCAGGAAGGAAACACAATGTGCTTTTAACTTTGTATGAAAAAAATGTTCAATTCCATGTTGCCAAACATAGTTATGTTTTGCCACATAAATCCTCTACTTCAAATTACTGACCAAATGCTTTATTAAAACTCCGCTTCTGGCCTTTGTTTTGGAATCTGTTGTTACTTCTGTCGCCACCTCCTGATCGTTGTCCTCTGAAGTTTCTATTTCCTCCCCGCTGTCCCCTGAAGTTTCTGTTTCCTCCCCGCTGTCCCCTAAAACCTTGATTGCCGTCACCCTGTCCTCTGAAGTTTCGGTATCCTTCCCGTGGTCCTTCCAGCTCCGGTGGCTCCGTGGCCACAGAGAGCTGCCAGCGCCGTGAATCATGCCATTTTTCCTGTTGAGAGATGCTTTTGTTTCTACCTGCTTTGATTTTTATTGAATTAGATTTTAAAAGGCATTAGAAAGACAACATTTTTGCCCTTTCTCAAAGACAAAACCCAGATCAATAACCTAAGTGCTTAAAAGGTCACTGGTCAAAAATAATACTAACTTTCATGGCCCAAAAGCAAGGGTCAATGACATGCGGGAAAATAAGTTTCACTGTGAGAAGTGCCCTCAAAGTGTATCATCATCACAGTATCATTTATTCAAGTACATTACTATATGGGAACCAAAGCTGTCAGCTAGTAAAACATAAATATACCATGTACAAACACGTTTCTCACAGCAGTAATAAATAAAGATAGAGCAATTTAATATGTTTCTGCAAACCCCATATAACATACACAGGGAGAAAAGGCTGGATAGAGTTCACACCTCTGCAGAAAGGAAAACAGGCAGGCTGAACAAGAAAAAAATATCTGAATAAAAGGCTAGGAGAAAGAATACTAAAATTCTTCTCTTTTTTTTTGAGGGCAGTGTTACTGACCCTCATATGTGGGGCCTGAACCGGGGCCGCTAGCTTCCCAAGCCAGTGCTTAACCATTGCGCCACTCGGCCAGCCCAAGAATACTAAAATTCTTAATTGTCTTTTAGTAAAGGAACCAAAGCTATTGTTTCTCTTTCTACTCTGTTTTATCAATAATGAACATTTTACAATTTAGATATGTTAACTTTAAAATCAAAGAGAAAGAATACCTGTATGTCTGTTACTACTGCAGTAGGGACATCAAAGCAAACACCCTAGAATTCAAAACAAATTCAAGTTAATCCAGCCTTTGACTAGTTATGAAAAGCACATTAAACAATACTCTAAATGACCAGGTATTATGCTAAAAAAAAAAAAAAAAGTATCAACTTAAGATACACTCAAGACCAAGGCCAACAATATTGTACTTCCCAAAAGCACAATAGCAAAATGCCAAGGGTATAAAAAAAGGGACTCAGAAACGATTCAGAACCAACCAGAGATCATTCTCGGCTCTTACACTGTGCTAATCCTCAAGTAGCTATTAGCTACCATGTTTCCTCCAAAATAAGACCAGGTCTTATATTAATTTTTGTTCCAACAATCTACATTTATTCAAACAGTTATGTCTGGCTGACAATCTTAACTGTGGCTTATATTTGGGGTAGGACTTATATTTCAAGCATCCTGAAAAATCATGCTAGGGCTTATTTTCTGGTTAGGTCTTATTTTCAGGGTATATTTACAGCTGAGGAAACAGATGCTTGGAAAGGCTAAGTGACTCGTCTAAGATTCCACAGCTTGTAAGTAGAGCAGGTTTTAAAACACTGGTCAGTATGGCTCCAAAACCTATGGTTTAAAACCATTAAAATATACTGTTTTCCATCAGAAAGAGAGTGAACTATTCAGGATGGCCTAACTAAAAGCAGGAAAATAAATGATCTTCTATTGCTAAGTTTCTAGTTTTTCATAATTCAGCCTCCTATGAAGTTTTTAAAGAATTCAATACTTTATATACAACACTATCTTTTATAAGCTGTGACATCATTTTCAAATAAGGAGTCCTCCTATTTCTCCACAAATAGTCAAACTACCCCTGCAAGTGACACAAGCACCCCTCCCCACTGGCTGTCTTTAATTGCAACATTTTATGAGGAACACTCCTTCTACCCAACAATCTACCCAATTATAACCACAAGTAGCATCATGTACTGATGGATTTTGTCCTTTGTGGAAATCTTCATTCATGTGTTCACTAAGTATTATTCAATGTCAGGCACTCATTTGGGTACAGAGATAAACAGAAAACAAGTCTTTGCCCTTGAGTAAGTCATATATATGTTCTTGAGGCTCTCCATCAGTAAGCAAGCACAGCAAGGTTAAATCGACCTGAATAAAGGGATGCCCTAAGAACTCTGCAGTACAAAGATGTTCTCAACTCTGCCATATGGCCAGGGAAGCTTCAAAGGGAGACCAAGCCTAAGCCAAGTCCTAAAGGCCACCATAAAGGAAGAAATCTAAGCAGTGGGTTGAGCAGGTGCTTCAGACATGCAACGAGTTGAAGATAAACCTGATTTGGTTTACTAAGCCAATGGTTCTCCCAGTAGGCATCCCTGGAACCCTGAGATCTTTTGGGGATTTCACACAGTCAAAACTATTTTCCTAATAATACTAAAATGTTATCTATCTTTTTCACTATCATTCTCTCCTAAGAGTACAGTGGAGTTTTCCAGACACTACATTCCATGGAAGGACATCATCACTCCAATGGCTAATGAAACATGACATTCTTTTAGAGCTCCAGTTTTAATTTCTAATATAGATACAACCCATATAAACAAAAGCTTTTTGGTGTCCCCAAGATTTGTTAGGACTATCAGGGGGTCATAAGACCAAAATTTTTAAGAATTGCTGTGCTGGTGGTCTATCCACCAACTGAAAGCAGGACTCAGGAGAAAGAACACTAGGTTTGGAAGGCAAGATTTTAAAATTTGAATTTGAATTAAACGTTTTGAATTCAATTTTGAATGAGTTTAAGTTGCTTAATAAAGGCCATCTGGTGGAGATGTCAGGGAAGCAGCTGGATCTTCAGTCCAGCCCTGCATGGAGATGGTGCAGGCTAGAGATACTGATGAGGTAACTGTCAGTGACTGAGTGGCAGCTACAGGTCATGGACGACATTGCCCCAAGACTGTCCATAGAGCAAAAAGATACAGCCTTCCCGTAGAATAGGGAAAAGCCACCATATAAGGTTTGCTGACTACATAAAGCCACCGAACCAAAAGCAAGGTCACAGCAGAGGCACTGACTGGCCTTCATTACCTGTTTTCCTTTGAGAAAGACCATTCCCTTCACTTTGGAATCGATATCCTCACCGAGTTGCTCCTTAAGTTCTTTCCAAGCATAACTAATGTTTGGCATTTCAATGGAACACTGCAAGATTATGGTCACAAAGCCCTATGGATGAAAGGGGAACAAAATTAAAGTCTCAAAAACAAACCTAACTGATAAACACTTGCCTCATGCTTCTAAAATATTTCTGGAAAAGTTCTTCCTAATAGGATACATCTCCCCCAACCACCACACAAATTAGAACAAGTAAAACTGAGGAACTCTGAATAAGATTGCTGGATTGTGCCAATGTCAATTACTCAGTTGTGATATTATAGTTTTGCAAAATGTGACCATTGGGGAAAACTAGGCAAAGGGTACAAGGAATCTCTGTATGTTATTTCTTACAACTACAATTATCTCAAAATTTCAAAAAAAGAAAACACCTTCTGAAGTCTCTAGGTATTCTGGATAAATGTATTATATACATTTGTATGTGTATGTATTATTTTAGAATTCAAAAAATTGAGGTATAATTCACATACCATTAAACTCACCATTAAGAGTTTTTAGTATGTTCACAAAATTTGTAACCAACACCACACTATCTAAAATTCCAGAACATTTCATCACCCTAAAAAGAATCCCCATGCCCATTAGCAGTCACTGCCATTCCCTCCCTTCACTGGGACACTGGCAACCACTAATCTACTTTGTGTCTCTATGGATTTGTTGACATCTACCTTCATGTAAAAGTTAAAACAACTGGGAAGTTTAAATGGAACACTTTCAAATCCTGCTCAAACTCCAAATTATAAAGCATCAGAAACTTCAAAGGGACCCTCACCGCATTTGAGTTGATCAAGGAGCGCTGGTCTACTGATGTGGCACCTGAAATATGTGCCAGTGCTGCTGCCAGGGCTTCCACGGCCCCCTTCTCCTCTATCAGCTTCTCGGCTGACTGCTTAAAGTGACTAATGGCAGTGGGAGGCACAGAGTCCAAAAGCCTAGGATTTGATTAAGAGTATATTTGTTAGGAGAAAGGATAAGAGGACAGATTTCACTTTCAAAATAGCATCTCAAGATAAATCAGTAACTTTCAAACCACATCTTTAATATGCCTACTGCATCATTGTGATGTAATGTATACAATCATCACATTCCTTTTCTTGTATCTAATTTACCATCAAAACAAAAAAAAAGGTTTACCCTAAGGAAATAATAAAACAGATAGTCATCTGTCTTATTTTCATCATATTCATCCCAGTGTTATAGCATTCTAAAATGAAAGACTTCTAAATCAGATTAAAAATCATACAGGGAGTCACTATTATCTTAGTGATACTAAATGTCACATCTCAAAGTTGAAAGAGATCACCCATGACAAGAATGGGCAAGGCAGCCTCTTTGGGTAGGACTGCCCCTCTCAAGGCCATTTCTCACACCACCAGCACCATCTTTGTCTCTTGTCTGTTTCCTGGCCATCTAATTTCCTTAAGTGGCGTTATAAAAAAAAACCTGTCTGCAGAATGCTTGAAGCATCGCATGCCATGCTAAAATAAATCTGAAAAATGCTGAGTTAAATTCTTTACATTTGCAAAGCTCTCCCAAGCTATTAACATGCTTTTCTTTTTGATCATGAATTCCATTCCCCCCGTCTATTTTTTTAAAGAGCATGTCATATATTTACAATAGTAATTGTGGAAAGCACTCTAAAAATGATGCTCAGTCTCTGGTCCTATGCAGGGGACATGTGGAAAACAGGACCTTTTTGTTTTTCACAATGCCAACTCCACTTACCCCCAGGAATACACACTACACAGCCAGGGATGCTAAACAGCTACATATCCTTCGATTTGTAGGACAATCCCACACAATAAGAAATTTTCTTGTTTCCAATGACAAACACTATTAGTTAATCTAATCCTCACTATCAAGATATTTACTATAACTCTAAAAAATAACCAACTCTCATTCTTTTTTTTGTTTTTCTTTTAGCTGAGCCATCCCACCACCTGTTGGCAGCTCAACGGCAACTCAGCTCAGGGTGGGCATTGAACTGCTGTTGCACAGAGCTCAGCTCACACTCTTGAGCGAGCTCTTAACCAACTGAGCCACTCGGTCAGCCCCCAACTCTCATTCTTGATTAATGAAGATCTGGAATATAATCTGTGATTCAATCTAATCACTCTCCAGATGGGAAGCACCTACACCACATCTAAGATACAGTTCCTTCAACTGTCCAAGACAAATAAAGCTATTAATAGTGGTTTCCTCTGGTGAACAGATTGCGTAGGCATGAATAGAAATGAGGGTTTTTACTTTTTTTTTTTTTTTTCTATTCCATTTTATTTGTTTATTTTTTTGAGGGCAGCATCACTGGCCCTCACATGTGGGACCCGAACCGGGGCTGCTGGCCTCCCAAGCCAGCGCTCAACCACTGTGCCACTCAGCCAGCCCGAGGGTTTTTACTTTGTATAATTTTACTTCAGCAGTCTGAGCGCTTTCACAACAATCAGGTTATAAATTATTAAAAATAATGAATATAGGCTGGCCGAGTGGCGCGGTGGTTAAGCGCTGGCTTGGGAAGCCAGCGGCCCCGGTTCGGGTCCCACTTATAAGGGCCAGTGAGACTGCCCTCAAAAAAAAAAAAAAAAAAATGAATACAGAAAATAAATTTTAAAAGGCCAAAGCACATTACTGCACGAAGACATGCAATAAATTGAATAAGCACTAAAATAGACCTCAGCGGTGGTAGGGAACATACCTGATGGCATCTTTGCTGGAAGCTTTTATTATCTCTGTTGCAGAAGGAACACCTATTCGTTTAAATTTAATTCCCTGCAAGAAAATGAACCAGTTTAATGTACAACACGAGTTGTTTCCACTGAGATTAGTAGTTCTAATTTTTTATATTTATTAAACTTATTTATATATAGTTATAAGATGAACTTTTGATTTGAGAATGGTTTTAGATTTAGAGTTCCTATATACCACGACTGAGTTTCCTTATTGTTATTACTATGGTACATTTATCACAACTAAGAAACCCACATTGCAGGGCCGGCCGAGTGGCGCAGTGGTTAAGCGCTGGCCTGGGAAGCCAGCAGCCCAGGTTCGGGTCCCACATCTGAGGACCAGTGACATTACCCACCCCCCCCCCCAAAAAAAAAAAAAAAAGAAACCCACATTGCCACATTACTATGAACTGAACTTCCGAGTCAATTAGAATTTCACTAGTTTTTCTACTAATACCCTTTTTCTGTTTCAATATCCAATCCAGAATACATTATATCTAGTCATGTCTTCTTCGTCGCCTGTGACCTGTGGCAGTTTGTCTTGCCTTGTTTTTCATGATTTGATCAGCTTGTTCGGGTATTTTGAAGACTGCCCCTCAACATGAGGCTGTCTGATACTTTTTGCATGGTTAGATTGGAGTTACGGATTTTAGGAAAGAAGACCAGAGGTGAATGCCGTCTTATCGCATCTTATTGGGTACATGCTTATCACTGATGTCAACCATGATTATCTGGCTAAGTACTGTTTGCTGCTTTCTGCACTGTAAAGTCGCCCCCACCCCAATTCCTATTCTATTCTTTGTAAGCAAGTCATTAACTGCGGTCCACTCAAGGAGGAGGGAAATTAAGCTCCACCTCCTGGAGGAGAAGTACCTACATAAGAATTCCCTTGTTTTGTTTCAGGTGCACAAGCATAGTGATCAGACATTTATATAACTCACCAAGTGATGACCCCAACGAGTCTACTACCCACCGACACTGTCCAGAGTCATTAGAACATTACTGACTATACTCCCCAGTCTGCACGGCTATAATCCCTGTGACTATTTTTTTTACTTATAATTGATGTTCAATACATAAGAATTTCTTTTCTTTTTTTTTTTAAAGATTTTTTATTGGGGAATTGGTGGAGGGGAACAGCGTTAGGAAATCGGGGAAGGGGAACACACAAGTTGCTGTCTTTTTGTTCTTCAGTTTAGTTGCGGAGGATGTTGCTTCACTGTTGGTATCGTCATTGCACTCTTCCCGGATGAGGCAGATCGGTCGCTGGCCTCTGGGTGTCGCTCACCGCGGCTATTGGCCGCTCACGCTTGGCTGCCAGCCACTCACACTGGCTGCGGGCCACTCACTGTAGCCTATGGCAGCCCACTGCAGCAGGGGCTGCAGCCCACACCATCACCAGGGCTCGCACAGCCCAGCTCCAGGTGGAGCTGTTGTTAGCTGTAGAGGGCAGTGTCACTGGCCCTCATGTGGGATCCGAACCGGGGCCGCTGGCATCCCAAAACCAGCGCTTAACCAATGCGCCACTCGGCCAGCCCCAAAAGAATTTCTTTACAGAAGAATTCTGTAAGGAAAATTAGTCTCTTCTCTCCCATTTTAAAATTTATCTTTCACATATTCTCATCCTTTTGGTTTTCAAGCAATTCCTATAAACTCCTAATCTGTGCTTAAATATTTTGGATGTGTTCATGTTATCACTGTCTGAAAATTACCTTTCAAACATAAAAAGCATCCTTGTAATTGTAAATATGAAAACAAAACCATTGCTTTCAAATGCAGTTATTTCGAAAAGGGCTTTATATTGTAGAATAATACATAAAACATTTATCTAACAAGCTTTCAGTCATGGCCCTATGCTGGAGGTAAAAATAATTGAAAGCTAATAAAAAATGTACTAAACAAACCAAAGACTGACTTTTTTTTTTTTTTTGATGGCAGTGTTACTGGCCCTCATATGTGGAACCTGAACCAGGGCCGCTGGCTTCCCAAGCCCACGCTTAACCACAGCGCCAGTCGGCCAGCCCCAAAGACTGACTTTAGACATTTAGACTGACATTTGCTGAATAAGACTAAGAAAATAGCTTACCGCCCTTTGCTCCACTTGTGCTAACTGATACTCTTCCTTGTGCTGATAAAAGCAGATGCAAACCCCTGTCCTTCCAGCTCTACCTGTTCGCCCCGAGCGATGAATGTAGGACTCCACATCCTATTGAAGTAAAATACGTGAGTGACACTGAACAACAAGGAGACAAACACCTCAGCAGTCTACACAGGCAAGTGGGTGGTTACACATACCAGGGGAGTAAGGAGGTTCCTTAGCATTTCAATTAAATGAAATCTCTGACAATTTTTAAAACCTCTAGAACAATGGTCCCTATTCTGTGGACAAATCTCCAAAAGCATCTTAATAGTGCTGTCCAATAGAACCATAATATGTAGGTTCAAACTTTAGTTTCCTAGTAACAACACTAGTAAGTTAAAAAAAAGTCACTTTTTTTACTTTTAATATTTTAATAATATTAATATTTTATTTAACTCAACATACCCAAAAGTTTTATAATTTCAATATCTATCTATATAAAACAAGCTATCGAATGAGATTTTTTTTTCATATCTTCAAAATCCAGTGTGTATAATAAAAAGTTTAAGATTAAAAACACTCCAATGCGTATTTTATACTTACAGCACACGTCGATTCAGACTAGGTACATTCCAAGTGTTCACAGCTACATGTGGCTGTGGCTCTCACATTGGACAGCAAGGGTCTGCAGGCTCATTTAAACAGTGTCTATGCCACACACTTACAGGACTTCCTTTATAAACTGATGACTTCATAGTAATCAGGTATTTTTCCATCATTGTAAACAACCTTTAATCCTGAGGGATTTGCTAGTTTGGGAGAAGTTATAGGGTCTTCACACTTAAAGTGATGGAAACAGGCTCCTTCAGACCACCTTTTATTTATGTGAAGTACTGTCCACACCACAAAAACTATGATTCAGGGCCCTCTCTGAAAGGTTCCCATCTCCCACAAACCCAAGAAGTTTCAACCACAGAGGATGCTAACTACAGGCCTTTTCTCCTTTCTCTATCCTCTAGCTCACGAGTTCCTCTATTCTTTCCCCACCCTACCTAAGTCTTACACATGTTCAAAGTCCAGTTCAAAAATCACATCACTTCCACGAAGCCTTCCAGGACTCCCCTCTAACCAGAAATGATCTTCCTAACCTCTGGCCACTGACCACACTTGCACTAAACTGTCAGTTCGGAGGGGAGTGCCTCACAATAAATTTTAAAAATCACTCTTAGCATCCTAGCACTCAAGACATAGCTATTACTAATCATATGAAAGTAAATGACACAACTTGCATTTTGTTTTAGTGCCCAAAAGAAACAACAAAATAAAATCAAAGTCTGGGCCTGCCAAGTGGCTCAGTTGGTTAAGAGCTCGCTCAAGAGTGTGAGCTGAGCTCTGAGCAACAATAGTTCGATGCCCAGTTGGCAGGATGGCTCAGCTAAAATAAAATAAATCAAATCAAATCAAAGTCTAAGCCACTTACCTTTGGGGGAGAACTCTGTATTACCAGGTCAACCTCAGGGATGTCTAATCCACGCGCAGCAACATTGGTTGCCACCAAAACTCCAAAATCACCATTTCTAAAGCCTTTCAGGGTGATTTCCCTTTGCTTCTGTGGTATGTCTCCATGTAAAGACTGTGCATCCTGCCAAAGAAATAAACTGGCCTAAGAATACCATATCCAACAAAACAGGTACTTTTTAAATCCTGTAAAAGACATTCATATTTTGGTGATATCTCTGCTGAATATAATACAAAAGGGAAAACACGTGTCTTACATGGACAAACCTCAAAACTATTTCCAATCCTTGGTCATTAAATCAACTGTACCCTACTATACTTAAAAGGTAAAAAAAACACCAGATAAGAGTGATCAAATCTAGTTTGCTGGTGTAACGTTGTGTTTGAGCCACCTTTTCCTTATCTCTGAGAGGAGACTGACAGATTAGGTGAGCTCTAACGTGTATGCTCTATTAACTAAAAGATGCTTCCTCCCTAAAGGAAATGGAGAGGAAGGCCAACCTGCTTCATGGATGCATTCTGAGACAACTCCTGGGCTTCCTTCTTGGTTTCACAGAAGATGATAGTGCGTCCTTGAAAACCACTGTACACTCGGATCACATCCCCAATAACTGCTGCTCTTTGAGTCCAGTGGCACTTGATAGCCAGATGCTTATAAGACAGGGAAAAAAAGGTCAATCCAGTAAAGCCTATCTGGAACACGAAATTACGTGCTCATCACTAATGGTATAGAAGCAACTGTTTAAGCCTGGCTGGAGCAAACTGCACCACTACTGTTTTAAAGAAAAAACTAAACCATTAGAGCAGAGAGCCTTTCCCCTTTCTCCAAACAGCATCTGGCTTCTTTATCTATTTTCTGACCTAACCAGGAAAATGTAGGAAAAGAAATACCATTCAGATTCCTGCAGGAAACCAAATAACTGACAAGAGAAAAGTTTCTGTATGTTTTGTCCTTTCACCCACTTAAAAATGCAATCAGCATTCACTGTATACATCTGTACCTTGGGTGAAATGAATTCATCTAGGTAATGGACCCCAAGGTGAAAAACCGCTTCAACAAAAGCGCCCTCTAGTGTTTAAATTCTAGTTATAAGTTCTTTCTGTTTAGATAAGACAGATTTAGGTTTTAAAAAGATTCTAAAATCAGGCTACCAGACAATGAAATTTAGAAAACAGATACCATATACAACTAAAAAAGAAATTTATCTTTACTTGGCTTTTCACATGGATTTATTATTTATCTGGAAAAAGAGTTTGTATTTGCCAGTCTTAAAACTATCAGGGAAAAAAGGTTATATAATTTATTACTATTAGTGATTCCAGCAACCAAATGAATCATTTACCTCCACAGTAATTGCTGTTTTCTGAGTCTTTTTCCCAATTAGGTCCACCTGTTCATATGTAGATTTCATGTATTTCTTAGCAACATTAAAAACCCAATGAGGGCAAGTTGCAGAAAAAAGCAACGTTTGGGGATTGTCTTCTGAATCTTTGGGGGGCGAAAAAAAAAGTCAGTACGAATAAACCAAACAAGCCTACATATTATTCCACCTCACCCAATTCTGCCAGGGCCCATCAACATTCCACAGCAACCATCAGGCCAAGCCAGGCATTGAGGACACAAAAATGAAAGACACAGAGGTTCCCAACAGACAAAGAAATACTGACTAAATAATTTATGTAAAGGATCCTTGTAATAGCAAAAGCACTTTAATTTTATTTTGCTTCCTAACCATTAGCCTTCATGAACCACATAGGAAATCTGTCCATTATAACAAAACCAACTGGAAAATACCAATTCATTGCATTTTCATATATTTGAAATGGCAGTGTAAGCTGGTAAAACCCTGTTGGAGAGCAACTTGACAATGTATACTGAGGAGCATGAACTATTTATACCTTTCAAATCAGTAATTTCACTTCTGAAAATCTACCCTGAAGAATTCCAAATACTGTGGTGTGAAAGGAAGCTATCTGCACAAAAATGTCTGTGAGCAGAATCATATATTGGGTTAGGAAGTCACATTTTTGCAACGAAAAACAGAAAAAAATACATCATGACTTTTCAGACAACCTAATATACTATCTAAAAATTAAAATACATAGATGAAGAGGCCAGCCGAGTGGCTCAATTGGTTAACAGCGCGAGCGCTGAGCAACAGGGTCACCAGTTCGATTCCCACATGGGCCAGTGAACTGCGACTGAGCTGAGCTGAGCTGAGGTTTAGCGGCCAACAGGTGGCAGGATGACTCAGTCGGTGAGAGTAGGTGCTCCTAACAACAAGGTTGACGGTTTGACTCCCAAATGGGATTGGTGGGCTACACCCA
Source organism: Aselliscus stoliczkanus (assembly GCA_033961575.1). NCBI lineage: Eukaryota > Metazoa > Chordata > Mammalia > Chiroptera > Hipposideridae > Aselliscus > Aselliscus stoliczkanus. The sequence goes on from CM066729.1 coordinate 137,650,746, forward strand.
CCTGCAACTAAGACTAAACACGGCACTTTTTTTTTTTTTTTGAGGGCAGTGTCACTGGCCCTCATATGTGGGACCCAAACCGGGGCTGCTGGTTTCCCAAGCCAGTGCTTAACCACTGCACCACTCGGCCGGCCCAACACAGCACTTTTTAACACATCCCACAGGCAGCCGGACAGCAACTAACTGGTCTTGGAGCTAAGCTAGCTAAGCCCTCCACAGCTAAGACTGAAGGACAACTTGGCTGTTTCCCTTCCCCAATAAAATCTTTAAAAAAAATACATAGAGGGCCGGCCGAGTGGCGCAGTGGTTAAGCGCTGGTTTGGGAAGCCAGCGGCCCCGGTTCGGGTCCCACATGTGAGGGCCAGTGACACTGCCCTCAAAAAAAAAAAATAAATAAAATAAAAAAAATACATAGATGAAATTAATAAATGGTAAGATCACTTCATTATTATGCCAAAATTTTATATGTACATTAAGGTTATAATTAACATACACACAAACAGCATGAAATCAGGAATATACCAAAAGCAAAGTACACTAAACTGGTAGGTATGAAATTTTACTTTTACTTTCCCAAATTTCCCTCATTGTAGTTATGTGATAAATCATGATTAAAAAAAAAAAATTCAAGTATTCCTGAATAAAGTAAGTCACCTCCCAAATTCCCAAGACATCATATAGCTCTTACAAAACTACTACTCACCACCCTTCCTCTGATCTCTTTTACCAGTTCCTTGAACTTGGGACTTTACCTTTCTTGTATGCCACACATAAAATCTCTTCCACTTGATCAGCAAAGCCCATATCCAACATCTGGTCAACTTCATCCAAGACCACATGCTTCAGTTTGGTGAGATCTAGTTTGCCATTCTGCAGGTGGTCTTTGATACGACCTGGTGTCCCAACCAGGATGTCAATCCCATTCCGTATGCGTTCAACTATAAAGAACATCAGTGATTAGACATGCTGGGTTTTTAAGTCCTTTTATTAGTCTGGGATACCAATTAAATATTTTTATTCTAAAACATTTATTAGAACTGGCCCAGTGGCTCAGTTGGTTAAGAGCTCGAGCTCTGAGCAACAGGGTTGCCAGTTCAATTCCCACATGGGCCAGTGAGCTGCACCCAAGCTGCCAACAGGTAGCAGGATGGCTCAGCTGGTGAGAGCACATGCTCCTAACAAGGTTGCCGGTTCAACTCCCACATAGGATGGGGACTCCCCCGACACCCCGAAGATTGAACATGACACCTTGAGCTGAGCAGCTGCAAGCTCCCGACAGGCGGCCGGATGGCAACTGGACTTGGAGCTGAGCTAGCTGTGCCCTCCACAACTAAGACTGGAGGGCAACAATTTGGCTGTTCCCCTTCACCAATTCCCGAATAAAAAAAATAAAAAACAAAATTTTTTTTAAATAAAATATTTATTAATGAAAAGTACAAAGTAACATGCTAAGTATTAAAGATAGACATACTCAAGGCACTCCTTAATCTAGTGGAAAAAACATGTGACAGTCCAGTGTATTATGTGACAAAAAAGAAAAATGCACCAGTGGGGGGTGGTAATACCAGGAAATGACTTCCTTGGCTGGTGGAAAGTTTCAAAGTTTCACAAAGTGAGAATAAGAATCTCAAAGAAATAGGAACTTTCTATAAGGTAAGGTTTAGGTAGAATGAAACAAGACAGAAGGGCAAATATTCCAAGAAGGTATAGAGACATTCAGGAAAATAAGAGTTCAACATAATATAGCTGGGATGAGCCTACATTTGTTCCACCAAAGCTGGAAAGAAATAATCATAGCCTTGTGTGCCAATGCTAAGGCTTTCTTGAATCCCTTTCTGAATTATGTATCTGCTCTACATCAAAACAAGGTCTTGAACTGGGAGAGTAATGGAATACTACAGCAAGGGCTACAACATTTGGCCCTTGGGCCCAGAGAAAGCAAGCCTGCAAGTGGCAAAAATGAATCAAGGGAGCCGGCCGAGTGGCGCGTTGGTTAAGAGTTGGCTTGGGGGCGGGCCAAGTAGCGTTGGTTAACAGCTGGCTTGGGATGCCAGCTCTGAGCAGCAGGATCCCGGTTCGGATCCCAATGCGAGCCAGTGACACTGCCCTCTACAGCTAAGATGGAGAACAACAGCTCGACCTGGAGCTGGGCTACCATTTGAGTCACCACACCAGCAACAGCATAGGCTGCAGTGGGGCTAGCTGGCAGCTGACATGTGCTTTTTCATTTGTTTGGTTTTTGGTTTTGGTTTTTCTTTTTAGCTGAGCCATCCTACCACCTATTGGCAGCTCAGCAACAGCTCAGCTCGCACTCTTAAGCGAGCTCTTAACCAACTGAGCCACTAGGCCGGCCCTGGTGTGTGCTTTCGTGAGTTGCTATGAGCAGCCGTCCAATGGCCGGCGAGCGACTGCCTCACCCGGGAAAAGCACAATGATAATACCAACACGAGCCAGTGAAGCGATGTCCTCCACAACTAGACCGAAGAACAAAAGGACAGCAACTTGTCTGTTCCCCTACCCCAATGTAAGAATTAAGGATGCAAAAAGAGGCAGAGGCCCAAAGTCTTTGACAGATAAAAAGAGTAACCTTAAATTCTGACTTTCTAGTTCCAACAGCTCAATTGGACTCTGTCCTCTTGGGTTCAGTAAGATATCTTTGCAGCCTTTAGATGAACACAGAAAATACAAATGTCCTAAATTCTTAGGATTTGACACATCATCATGTAGGACCATGTTCTTGACTATCTTTAAACAATAATAACAAAAGAAAACCACCAGATGATTAGACCAGGTAAAGCTGGATATCAAGGTCAGAAGAAATCCAACAACGAATGGCAGATTCCTTCCCTCACTTTTGGATTTACTTACTTTGACCTCCATAGGGAGTTCCACCATAAAAACAAGCCACTGCCAACTTTTTTGTGATGTCACTGAAGTCTCTGCTTACTTGATTTGCCAACTCCCTCGTGGGCGCAAGAACCAGTACCTGAAAAGGAAAAACTAAATTGAATTCAAAGTTTTATGCAGTACTTGTTCCTTAAGATTCAACTCATCTTAACAAGTATTTTCAAACATTACATGCTTTGCAATATGCTGTGTGTGTGAAAGGATCATAAATAAAATATGGTTCCTGACAAATGTACTCAAATTAAAAACTTGTGATCCTACCAATCAGAAGAAAAGTAGGTGCCCAAATGTATGGTCCTCCAGGAGGGTTGCACGAGCAGGCTGAAGGAACTGGGAAAGTTTTATGGAGCTGCTAGTACTTAAAGAACAGCATCCCAGGAAAAGAAAACATCTTGAGTAAGCAGTAATACTGCTGATATTAATATTAGTTAATATTTACACTTCTACTGAGTCTAAGGCTCTACTAAATGCTAAATAGGCATTATTCTCATTTAATTCCCACAAGTTATTCACCTAACAATTGTATCGTACAATTGAATTGTAATACCTACAAAAACACACAATATATTTCTAAAACCAAAAGGCTAAGAAAGAACAGGCAGAGCCTAGATTTAAATTCAGGCAGTCAGGCTCTAAAACCTGTGGTCTGAACCTCTACACCCCATTTGAAGTAGACTGTAAGTCTGAAATTAAGGCCGGTCCCACATGATGAAGGGCTTTCAATCCTTGAGCAGCCTGACGGAACCACTACAGATCCACAAGTAGGGTAACAGCATGATACAATATGATTTAAGAGGAACAACCTGATACATTCATCCAACAGATATTTACTGAACATCTACTAAGTGCCAGGTGGTATTCTAGGTGCTAGAATTATTCATGTATTTACTACTATATATGTTTAAAGCAGTAAACAAATAAACTAATGGGAATGGACATGGAAGGCCAGTAAGCAGTGAGGTGGGGCCAGAAATTCAGGTGCAAGAACACCCAGCCAAGAATGATAACAGACATTTCAGTGAAGCAGGAGTCTTGGCCTCTCTGAGTGCCCTTCCTTCTACTCATGGGTCTCTAGTAAAAATGTTTTCTCCATTTTAAGCAAACATAGTCCAAGACGGGCCGGCCGAGTAGCATGTTGGTTAAGAGCTGGCTTGGGACGCCAGCAGCCCTGGTTCAGATCCCACATATGAGGGCCAGTGACACTGCCCTTTACAGCTAAGATGGTGAACAACAGCTCCACGTGGAGCTGGGCTGCTGTAAGTCTCTGTAATGGCGTAGCTGCAGCCCCTGCTGCAGTGGGCTGCCATAGGCTACAGTGAGTGGCCGGCAGCCAGCGTGAGCAGCTGGCAGCTGGTGTGAGCTGCCAAGAGCCGCTGTGAGTGGCTGTCCAGAGGCTGGCGTGTGACTGCATCACCTGAGAAGAGCGCAATGATGATACCAACATGGGCCAGTGAAGCCATGTCCTCCACAGCTAGACTGAAGAACAAAAGGACAGCAACTTATCTGTTCCCCTTCCCCAGTTCCCCAACGCTGTGCCCCTCCCTCAATTCCCCAATAAAATCCTAAAAAAAAGAAAGTCAGACACTTGAACAAACCTGTGAACCCCAAGAACATCTAATAGTTTGAAAAGAATATGATGAGCATTAATAATACAGGTGATCACCACCATGGGACAGATTACAATATTTAAATATATAGGATTTGTGGCCAACACTCTTAAAACAATTATCTTCGTGGGCAGGCTGAATGTTGCAGTGGTTAAGAGCTGGCTGGGGATGCCAGTGGCCCCGGTTCAGATCCCACATATGAGGGCCAGTGACACTGCCCACTTAAAAAAAAAAAAAAAAAAAGAATTATCCTTCTTAAACAATATAAGCTATAATTAAAAAAAAATTACCCTGGCTTATCTGCAGGTAAAGATCTATACAGTAAATACCCAAAAAAGACTTTAAGGAGAACCCAATAAAAAAAGATAGGGTTTGTTTTTGCCCAAGAGATGTATTTGCCTGTGCAGATCTAGAACTATTGAGGTCCCTGTTAAAGCTAGTTACCCGAGGGGCACGGCCTCTCTTCCGGTCTTGCAGTTCTCCCAGAAGTTTCTCAATCAAAGGGATAGCAAAGGAGAATGTCTTCCCAGTTCCTGTCCGCGCCTGTGCAATTAAATCCTTTCCACTATAGACATGGTGAAATGTCTTTGCTTGTATAGGAAACAGGAAGTTCACTCCACGGGCTGTAAATAGATTAACCATTATGTGACACTGCAGTTCTTAAAATAACAGTCATATGGGACGACCCAAGCATCCCCTTGCTTCTGATCCTGCAGAATGAGGAAATTTGTAGACGATGGTCAACGTCTACAAAGTCACATTCAAATATATTCTGGTAGTGAAGAATCTGCTTGACTGAAAAGTATCAACAAACTTTAAAGCATCGAATTATAGTAAATATTTATTATTTTAAGAGATTAAGTCACTTGTCATGAAATCTCATCCATAGGTCAGTATAAGCCTGAAAATCAGGTGCTTTGCAGTAGACTGTGCCGTCCTTGTTCAGAAAACACCTCGTTGAGCATCTGTTGCTACCACACATGTTCACAGGCACACTGCTAAGGTGAGTTCTCAGCCAGGCTGCTATCATTAATCTAGAGGTGCCTCAAGAAGTAGAAGAGGATAAAAAAAGAAAATACTAACATGACATCAACTATTTAATTGCAGTGCTATCAATCATTACAGTTCTGAATATACATATTGTACTGAATCAATTTTAACCCTCTGTTTAAGAGGCAGCAAAGAACCATCACTAGTGTAGTTCTATATTGAATATATAGATGTACTTCAGTTATTTGGTTGCATATATTGTCCTCTAATAAGAATATGTCCTAATTCATCTCAACCCAAACTAAAGTACTTCCAAATAATGTTCTAAACTATACAATATTTTCAAGAATATTACCTTTGAGAAGTTTAATAGTCTCTTCAGATATGGGGAAATTAGAGAAAGCTCCTTCTTTTTGTTCCACAGTTATTTCCTATCAAGCAAAGGGCCACAAAAAAAAAAAAAAATCAATAACTTTACCCCTACAGTTAATACAGAGAAGCCTTTTGAGAAATAAAAAACATATTTTAAAAACCTCTCTTCCAATCAACCAAAAAGACACTTGGGAGCTAAATCAAGATCTGAAAAGGAAATATATTGTAATAATCTATAAAACCCTAACAAACAAAAAAATCTGTAGCAAATATATATTGCACATATACTATGTGTGGCTAGTAAAGGCAGATTCAGTCTCAACATACTGTTCAACAGGTCATCAACCCTATTCCACAGCAACATCTCTCATGTACATCCATAGAAAATAAGGAACAAACATTTATGAGAAAGTGGTCAGTGGCATTATTTGATAGTAAGAAATCTGTATGCTCAACAGAATAATAATTATGTGAATTTCTAAGTATTTATATTATGATTATGTAACCATGAGAAAGATTTAACATTTATTTAATAATAAGGAAAATAAGTAGGTAAAATTAAATATTTACTAAAGGTGGCCGAAATGCTTATATAAAAATGGGGTCCGGCCAAGTGGCTCAGTTGGTTAAGATTTGGCTTAGAGTGCGTGCTCTGAGCAACATGGCCGCCGGTTCGATTCCCAAATAGGCCAGAGAATGCTGCACCAGAGCTGAGCTGCCAACAGGTGGCAGGTTGGCTCAGCTGGTGTAACAAGATTGCCTGTTCACTGGTGGGCTACGTCCACCGGCAACTAAAAAGATTGAACTTGGCACCTTGAGCTGAGCTGCCACCCGGATTGCTCAGTGGATAGAGCATGCGCTCTTAACAACAAGGCTGCTGGTTTGACTCCCACATGGGATGGTGGCTACGTGCACCCATAACTAAGATTGAAACACAGCACCTTGAGCTTAGAGGCCATGAGCTGCCGACAGGAAGCCAGATGGTGACTGGTGCCCTCCACAATTAAGACTGAAGAACAATAACTTGGCTGGTCCCCATCCCCAGATCCCCAACACTGTTCCCCTCCCCCAATTCCCCAATAAAATCTTTAAAAAAAAAAAAAAAGGGAACGGCACAATACAAGATTGCATATATAGTACAACCCTAAACTTTTTCAAAGAAGTAGTTGCATATATAAAAAGCACTGTAGGGTTGGCCGAGTGGCGCGGTGTTTAAGCGCTGGTTTGGGAAGCCAGCGGCCCCGGTTTGGGCCCCCACATGAGGGCCAGTGACACTGCCCTCAAAAAAAAAAAAAGTACTGTAAGGAAACATCAAAATTTAACAATTGCCGCTATACCTGAAAAATATTCAACATTTACTGAATTACCAAATGCAGACATTCTAGGGTGCTTTTTGATAAATTTCTGCATTTCCTAAATTCTCTAAATCACATACTTTTATAATCAGGGAAAAAAATTTAAATGTTATTACCTACACCAAATACAAAATTAATTGGAATTAGGGTTTTTCTTTTATGACTGAGTTTCTGACAGATAACAAAATTGGCTTCCAAATGCAGACATTTAATCATCCTGTTCAACTCAAATTAACGGCGTAAACGAAGAGATTTATGCAATCCAGCAAATACCTTTTCAGTGTTACCACTTAATCGTGATTTATTTGGTGAAATCCCTCAGAGGGAAGCTAGGGTCAATCTGCATGACTATATCCCTCCTGCTGATTTTCGACATGCAAATACTCTGTAATGAGAGATTTCCCTCAACTTAAACAGATCTACTTACTTGCAAAGGAGGTATTCTGACACTATGCTCAAGGGATCGCTGATGAACTGCTGACATATCAAATGTCCTCCATTAAATAATGTGTAGCAATTACCTACATATTTATCTGAAACAACAAAAGATATATTCTACATATTTAAACTTTACCTGCTCTAACTCAGTGTTACTTTCTTCACTGGCAGTTTCCTTGGAGTTGGAGTCAGGTCCACAATGAGAGATCCCATTCTTCAGTTTGGGGTTTTTCTCTCCAATTTCTCCATTCATTTCCTTTTCTTTCTTCAGTTTGGGGCTTTTCTCTCCAATTTCTCCATTCATTTCTTTTACTTTCTTCATCTTCTTGGGCTTAGGCACATCTATTTCTTCTTCAGAAGGCTCCTCATTTTTTATTGTTTTTTTGGGTTTAGAAGCAACAACTTTCTTCTCAGTGGGCTCTTTTGGTTTTTTCACACTTTTGGTTTCAGGAGAAATAATGTCGTCTTGAGACGGCTCCCCTTTCTTTTTTGCCTTTTTGGATTTAGGAGTATTCACGTCAACTTCAGAAGGGAGCGCTTTCTTAACTTTTTTGGCTTTGGGAGAAACAACTTCTTCATTTATTTCTGCTTCCTCTTCAGATTTTGTCTTCTTTTTCTTACCTTTCTAAAAAAAAAAAAAATCAATGAAGGAAATACAAACATTGAACAAAGAATCTGATTCGTTAGTATAATACATCAATTTGGATTATTACAAGATCACGTAATTATGTGGAGGTATTTTTCAACATCTGTACTTTCACCTTGCAATAAGGCAAAAATCAAACAGTATGCTTTTTAGTATTATTTCTTAGCTATACGGAGTTGGTACATATCAGTAATTTCATTAGCTTGGAAGAGAATGCCTCTTGGTAATTATTCAATTCATGTTGGTCAAACAAGTTGTAAAATCAAATGTTCACAAGGGATTTGGGGTGGCTCGTGGGATGGTCCAACAGGCTCTAAACTAAATGCACTATAGCAAGCGATCAAATAAATACAGTTTAATTCTGATAATAGGCCATATATGTCCACAGACAGATGATGTTAATTAAGTAGACTTCTTTGCGAGAATTCCTATACAGATAAAACAAGAATTCATAATATCTGCCTTGCCTATCTCACAAGTGCAAAAGAATTTACAGACACTTTTTGAACCAAAAAGCTATAAAACCCCACAACCTATCACCCCATGTATAAAAAAGATGTACCTAATTTAAAAGAAAAAAAAAGTTATAAGGCAGTGGAATGAGTGAAACCTCAAAACCAAATCAGACTACGGCTTCTACCTGAAATGTCTGACCTGTCCACTGTTCATATTACTGAAAACAATTAGGCAGATGTAGACTGTTGAAGCCTCTCGGGCAGAGCCGGAGCACAATCCCGGAAATACAAACTACTACACTGAGCTGAAATCTGCCTCCTTGAAACTTCAGGCCTGGCCTCTGCTTTCAAATCATGGATGAGGGGTGATCTCTCCCACATAACCTGTCCTTCAGACACCTGAAAATAATCTGGCCCCCCCACCCAAGACTTCAGTTCTTTATCTCTTGGTTCTACCAAATTAGAGTGGATTTCCCATCCCCCGTGGTCTCTTTTGGAACATAATGGAGTTTGGTCATATTCCTGCTAATGTGAACATCCTACAGCTGAACACTGATGCAGAGCAGGTCAAGCATCAGTGATGCTGAGCAGGTAAAGCAGGACCACTTCCTCACCATCTGTGAAGACAAGCCTGTGCTTTCCTCACTTCCTCACTTCCTACAACACCAAAATATTACTGTTGTAAAAACTCCCCATAAAAAAGACCCAGAAACAACAAGCAAAGAAAATTCTAAGTTGCATACAACACAAGTTCAGGGACAATCTCTGATTCAGGGACAATCTTTGATCCAACTGATCTTATCTCACAACAGACTCCGTCAGTTAAATCACTACCTCAAGAAGCAACAGCAAGGAGGCAGACAGCTACCAAGGTAACTTAAGGCTACTTAATTCTGCTGGCCTACCTCAAAAATAGGGTGTCCAGTTAGCACCACAGGCGGCTTTACATTTCCACGGGTAATCTGAATTACATTAAGGGGAACTGAATTACTTCTAAGGGCTGCTTACCGGAAAACAAACCGTACTTCACTGAATAGGAGTAAAAAGTATGTCACTGCTGACGCCGCGCACGTGTGCACATACAGGTGAGTTAAACTCTCGCTGGTCTAGTCTAAAAGTGTCAGCCTCTACCTTGACTTGCAATTCCCTCAGCGAACGCACTCGCCTGGAGTTAGGTCTGAGCCTGAGCCAAAGCGTGGGGCCTAACCGTGAACTTACAGCTGCGCACGGGGTGCGGGGCGCCCAGACTCCGGGACCACGTGGGACACCCGGCCCTCCGTCCAGTTCGGATCTGTCCAGACCTGTCGGCCGGACCTCCCCGAGCGCGACAGCGCGCCCACGCCCGCGGAGGCCACCACTCCTGGATGCTCCTTAGCCGAGACCCACGCGCTCCCGGCCAGGGCACCCCTCCTCCCCCGGGCTCCGCGGCCCCGCTCCTCTCAGCGTCCCGGCCTTTCGCTCTGCCTTTGCCCCAGGTCCCTCGGCCCTCGGTGGTACCTTTTCTTTTTGCTTCCGAGGTAGCTCCATTTTTCCCAAGTCCGTATCTGATTCCAAATCAGCGTCACTACGGAGTTTCCCGGGCATCACTCAGCACACACTAAGAAGGGCGACCGATTCCGTCCACCGCGTGGAGAAGAAGAGACCGGAGAAAGGCTGGGGCCCACCCAGCTTTCGTAATTTCCTGTGACGAAAGCTTTTCCCCCGGAAGCAGAAGTCTCCACGAAGGCAGATGCCCACGTGGTGGTGCCTAAGCACCCGCTGCTCGTGCTGCTTGGGCAGTGAGTTGACTGCTTACGGCACCAAGAGGATGCCTACAGGACGAGAGAACTGGAAGGAACCACAAAGATTGGCTTTGTGTTCTCGTTCAAACACTGGTCAGATTCTCGCTAGTCCGGGCTCGATAAATACAGACTTGTAAGTTTTGAGTGGCTCCTGTTCGGTACTTTAGATATTGCTCGAGTTTGCAAAATCCTTTCACGCACAGACACGCGAGATGTGTGTACTCTTGATCATTTTGTCAACATGGAAAGGAAGCGCCCTGACTCACAAGCCTGGTTTAGAACTAGAATTCAGTAGGGTCCGATCGTTCATTCATGCACTCAACAAACATCACCGAAGCGTTCACTAGGTCACCTGCGAGATTAGGGTGAGACTGGGGGGAAGTAGATGAGTCATTTGTTCAGAAGGCAAACAGAGGCACCTAAACCTGCCTTGGGACCAAAAGCGTTTCCTAAACCACGTAGACCTCTATTAGAAAATAGGGCTCTTACTTAAGTCTTGAATAATTTGGACAATATACTAATTCAAGCAGTTGAGATAAAGAGGTGCATTGAACGATCTATGATAATGTTGTTAAAACTTCATCTGAAGAACTAGTAATCAAAGAATTGGGAGCCAATTTATCATACATTTTTTTTAAATGGGTTGCAATCATGCCTGGCTTTGAAAACCTGTCCTATTTACCTGATTTTGGACGTTACTTAGTCTGAGTTTCTCGTGCATGAAATGGGCATAACAAAACCTACTTCATCGGTTGAAAAAATTAATGAATGAAAAGGATTTAGCAGCACAATATATGGGAACTATTAAAACGCAGGCGTTTCAAGGTGTTAGAAAGACAATTCAAAACATGATTATTTTATGACAGGCAAATGCTGGAAGTTTTATTGCTGTATTTCATAAGATTGGTTTTTACTGCATTTTTTTTGTTTTGTTTTGTTTTTTAGCCGAGCCATCCTGCCACCTCAGCTTCGGCTGGGCATGGAACTGCTGTTGCTCAGAGTTCAGTTCACATTCTTTTTTTTTTTTCCCCTTAAGAGGGCAGTGTCAGGCCGGCCGAGTGGCGCACTGGTTAAGCACTGGCTTCGGAAGCCAGCGGCCCCGGTTCGGGTCCCGCATATGAGGGCCAGTGACACTGCCCTCAAAAAAAAAAAAAAAGTAAAAATAAAGAGGGCAGTGTCACTGGCCCTCATATGCGGGATCCGAACCGGGGCTGCCGGCGTCCCAAGCCAGCTCTTAACCAACCGAGCCACTCGGCCGGCACTTAGTGCATTTTTAATGACAGTTTAAAGGGAAAATTTCATGTTTCACAAAAATTATTATTTGATGTTTCAGTCTCAATTTTTTAACAGATAAATTTAGGTAAATCTACAACAGTGCTTTAACTTATACTTTGTGATATCCTTAAGCCAGAAACCTTGATTTAATCCATTTTTGTATCCTTAAGATTTCAGACAGTGCCTGGCAAATAGCCTGTACTAAATGTTGATCATTAAAATGGCAATGTGGGGGGTGGAGAATAGGGAGGAAGGAACCCCTTGAAATCGATTTTAGCTATATACCCAGGCAGAAAAGCAATTCAGTCACCCTTGTAATTAGGTGTAAGAGAAGGCGGGGCAAACATGAGTGCAGTCAACCAACTGATTAACAAAATGCTTAACATCTGAGATTTAAGCATTGCACTGCAGACTTTGGAGTACGTAAGTGAAGGACCAGTCCCTGCCTCAAATTGATAAATGACAGTCTGGTTGATAAACTACAGGACTTCGTGACACTGCTATCTGATACTGCTGTAAACAATATAAGGACATTTTTATTGCCAACAGATGGTTGAGCAAGAGAGTAGGCCCAGAACACTACTAATTGGAAAACTGTTGTCAAGGCTTATGAAGTATGTAAGTTCCTTTATAACATACCTGCACATAGGCACAAGGTCAAACTCCTAAGGGGAATCATGCAAAAGGCCCTTTCTGGCTCAGAGGTGGCCAAATTACTGTACTGAATCGAGTCATCAGTGTAAAACTTAGTAATAAGTAGAAGAAATGAGTCTTATATACATTTAATAGAATGTGAAGTTCTGTTTGAAATATTAACTATGCCAGACTAGTTTCCTCTGATGTAGATGATGTGATATAATCTCAAAAAATTAGGAGAATGTTCCACAAAGTTTGTATACATACATGCACACACACACAGTAAATTCAAAAGTTTACACAACAAAATGTTTGCAGTAATTATCTCTGAGTGATGTGATTGGGGGGGGGATTTTTTTCCCTCTCTCCATTTTTCTCAAATTTTCAATAATGGATATATATAATACTAATTTTTTTTAAAGTAATATGACTTTAAAAATTATTAAGCACTACCCCCAAATATATGAAACAAAAACAATGTGAGAGGAGGCTCTCAGACATTCACACCTAAATGTGAATTCGTTAGTCGAGTCTAATGCTGAAGGGAATAAAAGATATTTACAAATTCAAAAACTGAAGATCAGGACACCAGAAACTAATATAAAATACTGAATGTCAACTGTAATTGAAAAATAAAAATTAACCCCCCACTCCCAAATAAATAAATAAAAACCTGAAGATCAGGGCAACTGATTCAAGTTCACATACTGGTTAAGTGAGCACACTAGGGCAGTGTACCAAACTGGAGGCTCTAAATTGCCAAAAGGCAGCGCTATGAAAGTTCTGATTCTGAGGAAGAAGGAAAGTGGCAGAATGCAGCCAAAAGCTGAGAATTTGCTGAGGAATTTGCCCTGCCCCCACTTCTTCTTCCAGAAGATATAGAAAGCTATTATTTAATCTTGTTATTATCTGCCCCACTTCCCTTGCTAATAGGGAAGCCAGCCTTTAGCAAGTAGACCCCTTAAATCCATGTCCACCCTTCTGGCATTTACCTACATGCTTATCTTTTTCACTTTCTTTGCTGAAACGCTTCAGTGGCTATCCAAAACAAGGTCTGTGATCCCTTCCAAATAGGACTGTTGCCATGTTCTCACCACTGCTTTCCTCATAGTGAAGATCCCAGCAACAAGAGCTACTTAACATTCATCATACTTAGACCTATATTTTACCTGACTTACAAGTAATTCATGGGCAATCATCATGTCCAAAATCCTTCCGTGAACCCTGGGCTGGGCTAGGTGGTCTGTGCAGAGCTCTCAGATCATTGCACAGTCACTGCTATGGACCTTTGTGTCCAACTATGTCACTAGATTCTGAGCTCCTGGGGGGGGGGGGCAGAGACTGGGCACTCCTTACCTTTGTACCCCAAACATTATAGATACAAAACATATTCTGACTCATGCACCTAGAAATGTAGCCCCTATTTCATTTTGGGTATAAATCCAGAGCTCACAATTATTCAAATACAGAGCCAACTGAGATTTTTGCCCCTAGGTATAGTTATCTGGAGCCCAGTTCCCCATGATCAAAATGCTCTTTTCTCAGTCCAGCACTGAGTCCTTCCTCCCACGTTGGCTTCACTGAAATCTGTCTCTTCCTGAAAAATACTCCCCGGCAGCTTTCTCACATTTCTTGTTCCCTCACATTCCATGTACCCTGCCTGGTGTCAGTGTCCTTTTCCTCTAAGCCATTTCTAAACTAGTTCTCTTTCATCTTCATGTAAATGCCCTTGTCTCTATAAAAATGTGGCATTATCACCCTACACCCCTCCTAATTCAGGTAATTTACAACCTCTGGCTTAGTATTCCTCTCCCTTCTCACTCCTGGTTTGTCTTCATTCTAGACTTCATTGCCCATGAAAACCACCCATCTAATACATGACTTCTTAGTGCTTTGGCTACCCCAACTGAAATAACCTTTGCCCTCAACAGGTCCACTACCACACCCTGCATCTGTCTTCCCAACTGCTGCACTCCTGAAATCACACATTCAGACATCCCTCACTGACCTTCAGCCCCTTTACACTCTCCCGGTCATCAACCCCATCTTCACTTCAGTCCCGAGCAGTCTGCACTCCATGGACCTGTACACTTCAATCACTTTTGCTGCATCCTTAACATTTTCACCTTGTCATCCTTTCATCTCAGAGCAAAACCCTAATCCTGGATCAATCAACTGTCTCCCGTCTCCATTCCTACAACAGAATGCTGAGTATTGCTATAGGAAATCATTCAATCACCCCAGCTGCTGCCATTACAAATTCAGTCTCTAATCTAAGGTGTACCCTCAAAGCTACCTGTGACCCCATTTGCCTAGTGAGTTTTCCACCTTGTCCTACAGTTGACACCTCAGCATTTCTCCACTTGCCTCAAATCTCTTAGCCTCCTCCCTCCTCCCTTTCTGGCTCCTTCCTATATTATTACAACACGCTCAAATTTCCATCTCCTCCCACCCCCACCACACAATTCTCAACTGTAATGTCCTTCTACTCCCAGCTTTAGCTTCTTATTTACAGCCAAATTTCTAAAAGACATGTTCGTGTTTGTTGTTGTCTCTACTTATTTCTGATTTTCTGCCGAGTCCACTACTAAGTGGCTCCTACTCTCAATACTCTATTAATATGGTTGCTCTTCAAGTCAAATGTCTCTTTTTGCCAAGTCCAGTGGCCACTTCAGGCTTGTCTTCTGGTTCCTTTTTTTTTGAGGGCAGTGTCACTGGCCCTCATATGTGGGACCCGAACCGGGGCCGCTGGCTTCCCAAGCCAGCGCTTCACCACTGTGCCACTGGGCTGGCCCTCTTCTGGTTCCTTTCGAAAGCCTCATACTTCTGGGCTTTCTGCCCTCTTATCCCTTCTCCATGGGATCTCCTTTCCTCTGCTATGCAGTAAATACGTGGGTATGCCTCTGAGCTCCCTTCTCAGTCCACTTTTCTTACTATACTTTCCCTGGATAATCTTATCTACCTTAACAAAATTACCATTTTTTTATTATTCCAAATTCTTAGAACATATCTCTTTCCTGCTTCAAACTACAACTGCCTACTGTTTACCTCCTCTTACATATCTCATGCGCTACTCAATATTAAAATACCCGGGGTGCAAAAAAATGTATACAAGTGGACACTTTGGTCAACATTGCTCAAGCAGTAATTCACCGTAATCAGAAGTGTCTGGATGCTGATGGTAACCACTTGGAGCACCTCTTGTAATTGCAGAAGTCAAATATAACTTGTATTCATCTTTTGTTATTGGTATATATTGAGTATTACAATTGTTTTTTCCCTTTCTTAAAATATGTATATTTTTTTTTGCACCCACTGTATATCTAATCCTGAACTAATTATATTGTCACTCTTTCCCCACATAGCTTTTCTTGCTTTGTCCTAGTAGCTTATCGTAGTGACAAAAATCTAGGTTTCATTCTCCTGCCTCTTTCTCATCGTCCAATTCAAAGCAGTAAGTCTTAACAAGTCTATCTAAAAACCTCTGAAATCTATCCATGTTTCTCAATGTCCACTGCCACTATTTAGCACAGTGGTTAAGAGTGCTGGTTCAGAAGCTAGACTCATCTTGCTGAAAGTCCTCACTCCATAGTGTATTATCCAGTTGTGTAGTTCTGGACAAGCAACAGCCTCTTAAGTGCCTCAGTTCTCATCACTCAACATATGTTACCTATCATTAGCCAGACTACCATCACTTCTACCTTAGATTACTCTGACAGTATCTTAGGTCTACTGGCCCTCAGTCTGACCCCTCTGCAATCTAGTCTCCTCAGTGTAGCCAGGGATCTTTCTAAAACATAAATCTCATCATGTTAATCCTCACTTTAAATCCTTTAATGGTTCCCACTCTCTTCAAAAGAATGTTTAAACTCCGTAACAGTACACACAGGCCTTTAAAATCTGGTCCCTGTTAAATATTAACTCCTTATCTAATTCCTGTCCTCTGCCTGTCACATGCAAACCACACTGAACTAATTGTAGGTCCTCAGACTTATCATGCTATTCTTTGCCTCTGGATTTCTGCATATGCTGTTCTCTCTGCCTGCAAAGCCTCTCCCTTTTAACTCCTCTTCCCACCATACACATACACCTGGCTGAATCAATAGATACTTTTTTTTTTTGCAGCTGAGCCATCTTGCCACCTGTTGGCAGCTGAGCAGCATCTCAGCTCAGGCTGGGCATCGAACTGCTGTTGCTCAGAGCTCAGCTCACACTCTTGAGCGAGCTCTTAACCAACTGAGCCACTCGGCCAGCCCTTCAATTAATACTTTTGCGTTACTTCTCTGGGTATCATTTCTTCTAAAAGCTTTCCTAACTCCTAAGACTGGTTAGGCACACCCCAACTGTCCTTAGCATTCCATACCTACTTCATCTTAGCCTTTAGGTGTTCATCTCACTCATAATTGCTTGCTTGTCTTTAGCCTGTAAGCTCCTTGAAGACAGTGAGCATGACTTGTTCACCACTCTATTGCTAGTGATTAGTACAGTGATGAGCAGAGTGGACAGTCAACCAATACCAATGGAATAAATTATCGGGTGTGCACTGCTTGCACACCCTTTTAACACTTTGTAAGCGGGCATAACACTTTGTATGACGAGTTTACTCGTTTCCCGGAAAAAATGTGTTAATTAACTCTATCTAGAATTTAAAATGCTACCCCTATTCAGTTTATACAGCCCTTTAGTGTAGAAGAGATTTCTTATTTTCTACCACTTACCCTACGGAAGAAATAGTCTGAATACAAATACACCACATTTTGTAAAATGCAAGTAACTTTAAGTATGATTAACTTGACTGCTATGTTTTAGAAAATTTTTTTTTTTTTTTTTTGAGGGCAGTGTCACTGGCCCTCATATGTGGGACCGAACCAGGGCCGCTGGCTTCCCAGGCCAGCACTTAACCACCGCGACACTCAGCCGGCCCTTAGAAACATTTTTAAAGGATTACATTGAGGGAAAGTCTTAACACATAGTGAAAAGAGACAATAAAAGGAGTTTTTTTTATTCAAAGGTAAAACTGTATATGTAGATTTGTTTACAACCATTCTTGTGAAATACTTTTTAAAAAAATACGACCAACTTCTTTGCAAATAGCAGACACATACCTCAATTATGATGACCTAATTTTTGATGTATAATGTACATGATTAGACAGAAATAGGCAAGCTCACACTGGTAGATTAACTATCAAATTCTCAGTTAAAACTCCGTTTGTGGCCCCCGCTTCTTGATCGATTTCTATTCCCACTTCGTCTTCTACCATCTTGTTGACTTCCTGAGCGACGCCCCTGTCGACTCTGTCTACCTGACCGGCCACTGGATCGACCACCTGACCGACCTGACCGGCCCCTTGACCAGCCACTCCTCTGTCTGGAATTAGAGGATGTGTTTCCATCGTAATATTCTTCAATTTCAGGTAACTTGGCTGACACTGAGAGTATCCAGTCTGAATCGTGCCACTCTGCCTGTTGGGGGGATTTACAGGATTAAAATAAATGCAAAATAGAAACCATAAGCAAGCACATAAGTATAGAAGACTCTTTTATCATATCTACTAGCTAGATCTATTAGCTAAAGGCCATCTGTCTGTTAAATTCAAAGTTATCTGGAACAAAACTGAAAACCAGGAAAAAAAAAATTCAAAGCACATTCACTAAAGCTCTTAAGTTTTTTTTTTCAGGAGAAACTCTCAGGCTCATTTTGAGACTCTAAATTCATACTCAGTTTACATATTCTGAAAGAGAGCACTGGTTTCTCTGCACAAAACAAATAATAAGTAGTGCACTGCTTTCAGCAGGTATAGTGACAAACACAAGTGAGAGCTAATGATGGAAATTAAAAATGTGAAAACCTTTGGGCCCAGCAGTCATCTTAAAAAAATTCATCTAGGGCCGGCCAAGCGGCGCATTGGTTAAGTGCTGACTTGGATGCCAGCGGCCCAGGTTCAGATCCCACATATGAGGATCAGTGACACTGCCCTCTACAGCTAAGATAGTGAACAACAGCTCCACCGGGAGCTGGGCTGCTGTGAATCCCCGGGACGGCATAGCTGCAGCCCCTGCTGCAGTGGACTGCTATAGGTTACAGTGAGCAGCCAGCAGCCAGCGTGAGCGGCTGGTAGCCAGCATGAACTGCCAAGTGCTGCCGTGAGCGACCATCCAGATGCCGGCAAGCGACTGCCTCACGCAGGAAGAGCGCAATGACGATACCAACATGGGCCAGTAAAGCAACATCCTCCACAACTAGACTGAAGAACAAAAAAGGAACACCACTTGTCTGTTCCCCTTCCCCAATTCCCCTACGTTGTTCCCCTCCCCCAATTCCCTAATAAAATCTTAAAAACAAAACAAAACAAATATGTAACCCTATATAGTTGACACAGAAATGTATTAACAATATAGTCTGAATTTTTTAAAAGACTTAAAAAGCAATAATCTCCTTGTTTCAAATTATATAAATATATAGTATTTACTGGGAAGCAATAGACAAATTGTATACTGTAGGAATCTAATGGAGAATCTCTTTCTTCAACATAAAATACAAGAAAAGCATTTTTTAAGAGAAACGAGGGAGAACCTAAAGATGAAAAAAAGCTTAAGAAACATCAAATTACAATGTATGAACCTTACGGACCTTACATTTAAAAATATTTGGGAGACAATAGGGGAAATTTAAACACGAGTTGGATAATATTATGGAATTAATATTTTTTTTGGGGGGTTGATTATGGTATTTATGATTGTTTTTTAAAAGTTTCCTTAGTATTTATGGAAATATTTATGGTTGAAATGATACAATGCCTAGAATTTGTTTCAAAACAAATATAGGAGAGTGGGGAAGTTGATTGATAATTATTGAAGCTAAGTGATGGGAACATGAGGATTTACTGTGCAATTCTATTTTTTATGTTTGAGACTATAATAAACATATTTTAAATTATGTAAATTGGATACTTTTATATTAAGGAATTGTTAATTGACTTAGGCATAATAATGATATTGTGACTGAGTTTTTTAAATCCCTATCTTTTAGAGAAACATATTCAACAATTTAACAGAATTTTTAAAATACCTGTAACCTTTCTGACTCAGTTGTAGGAACATCAAAGCAAACACCCTAAAAGCAAAATGAAAACATTTTGATTTAGATGCATATGAGTTAATTTCTAACTAACACATTAATACTTGCTGGTAATCTTATATTAGCTAAAAAATATTAGGTATGTCCCCAGGACACATCTTATAGGATTAAAACAACTAATATATAACACATGACGGAGAAACTGCTTATTATATTTTCTAAATCTGAAAAGTACCTAAACACAGTATGTAATAAGAAAATACTACACTGGGCTGGCCGAGTGGCACGTTGGTTAGGAGTTGGCTTGGGACGCCAGCTCTGAGCAGCAGGGCCCAGGTTGGGATCCCACATGAGGGCGAGTGACACTGTACCCTCTACAGCTAAGATGGTGAACAATAGCTCCACTTGGAGCTGGGCTGCTGTGGGTCGCCAGCGACAGCATAGGCTGCAGTGGGGCTGGCTGGCAGCGGGAGTGAGCCACCATGAGCAGCTGTCCAATGGCCGGCAAGCGACTGCCTTACCCGGAAAGAGTGCAATGATAATACCAACATGGGCCAGTGAAGCACCGTACTCTGCAAATAAACTGAAGAACAAAAGGACAGCAACTTGTCTGTTCCCCTTCCCCGATTCCCCAATACTGTTCCCCTCCCCCAAGTCCCCAATAAAATCTTAAAAAAAGAAACTATTACATTAAGAATCTAGAGTATTCCCTAGAAAAATTTTTGTAGACACTATAATGTTGTTCCATGCCTCTTATAAAATGATCCATCTAATAATTCCTAAGTTTCTCTCCTGAAGAGCTGCAATGCTCATCAGAATGAGAATAATGTAACCCAAGATGTTTCCTTTGGTCATGGTTTCCAAGAAATTGAAAGTTAATTACTCAAGTGCAGCAACTAATTTAGCCCAACAATCTGTTATATTTCTGTTCCCTCCACATTTTTTCTGAATGTGTCTATTTGTCTCATACTTCCCACAAATCGTTTTTGAAGGGAAGTAATATAAAACTTTGAGACAGGTAATTATTTCCAATAAACAATCAAGTTAATAAATTCTAGGCCAAAACGAACCTCTATTGTAAAATTAGGCAAATAAATATAACACCTTTTCTTTAAAACATTAGAAGAAATCAGTCACTAAGATTACAGATGGTTTTAACTTATCTATTTTGTAAATGTATTAAAATATTTAATTCACTTCATTATACACATTAACAACCAATAGCAGATAACTCAAAAACCAATATTGTGGGGCCGGCCGAGTGGCGCAGTGGTTAAGTGCTGGCTTGCGAAGCCAGCGACCCCGGTTCAGGTCCTACGTATGAGTGCCAGTGACATTGCCCTCAAAAAAGAAAGAAAGAGAAAAAAAACCCACCAATATTGTGTATTACCTAAATAATAGAGTTGTTAGCTGTTACGATCCTAAGTTCCTTAGAGAACAAACACATACAACCACACATAACAAGTATACAAGGACAGAAACTTAAATAATTTGGGTCTTAGTCAAACTAAGCAGAATAACTTACAGCTTTCTAGAATTTAGGGAATATAACTCCCTAAAAATTTACAAGTGGAAACACACAGAGAAAACAATATTATTTATCCCATTAGACTTCAAAAAAAGAGAGCAGGAACAAAACCTACTAGTCTTTATAAACACTTGCAGTAGTTGATTTAAAAACTTTTTACTTATCTAGAAAAGCCTACCATATTTCCTTTTAGGAGGCATATTCTGGTAATTTGGGACACAGAATTACTACTCAGCTTTCTGTTAAGTTCTTTCCAAGCACAGCTGACATCCTGTATTTCTTCTGGACTTTCCAGAGTCATGGTCACAAACCCCTTAAGGAATAAAAGACACATTATGGTTGGGAAAAAAGCAGCAGGACAATGAAGTTCTAATTCTATCGCCATTCATGACATAACTGCACTTACAAACCAACAGTATAGCATGACTGCTAAAAAAAATTTTTTGAAACTATATTAATAGAAGACTAGTGTTTATAGGTCATTGAAAGTACCATTCTTATATGCATTGCTGTAAAGACTATATTTAGCCATCATGCTTTAAGAAATAATTAAACAAGAGCATCAGAGAAAAGATAAGGTAATGAAGAATTAAGGAAGTCAATTCTGAAAGAGTCCAAATTACCTTGGTGTAGAAAAACAAGAGGACATAGACCTCTTTAAACTTTTGAGGGCCAGTTACATAAGCAAAAATTACTTGTTCTGTAAGACTTCACTGGACAGCAAAAAGATCAACATGAAGATACATGAAGGCATTCATCTAACAAGTATTTATTGAGTGCCCCCTATATGTATGCCAGAGACTCTAATAGGTGCTAGAGATTTAGCAGTAAATAATCCTTCCTCTCATGGAGATTATATTCTAGTGCAGGGGTTGGCAAACTGCAGCTCGAGAACCACAAGCAGCTCTTTGGGTAAGTACATGTGAGCAATTTTCTGTGTGAATTTTTCTTCTTTTATGAGACTGACATGCTGCCTACTACACTAAGGAGGCAACTAATTTTTCTTATTTTAATAGATAAAAATTAATACTATTACTTGTTAGGGCAGGCCGAGTGGAGCATTGGTTAAGAGCTGGCTTGGGACACCAGCAGCCCCGGTTCAGATCCCACATATGAGGAACATTGACACTGCCCTCTACAGCTAACAACACCACCACCTGGAGCTGGGCTGCGAGCCCCAGCGATGGTGTAGGCTGCAGCGGGCTGCCATAGGCTACAGTGAGTGGCCGGCAACCAGCGTGAGCAGCCAGCCGGCAGCCAGTGTGAGCTGCCAATAGCTGCTGTGAGCAGCCATCCAATGGCCGGCAACCGATCTGCCTCATCTGGGAAGAGCGCAATGACGATACCAACATGGGCCAGAGAAGCAACATCCTCCACAACTAGTCTAAAGAACAAAAAGACAGCAACTTGTCTGTTCCCCTTCCCCAATTCCCCAATGCTGTTCCCTACCCCAATTCCCCAATAAAATCTTTTAAAAAGAAATACTATTACTTGTTATAATATTACTTTAAATTTTCCTTATTTGTAAAAATATATTTATGGCTCTGGAATAATTTTTAAATTGTTGTGCGGGAGAGGACTGGCTCTTCCATCTCAAAAGTTTGCCGACCCCTGTTCTAGTGTGTGTGTGTGTGTGTGTAGAGGCAGAGAGATGAGGTAGACAGTAAACAAACAATATATAGAATGTCAAATAGTAATAAGCATAATGAAGAAAAATAAGCAGGGCAGGGGAATAGACAGCTATTTTAGCCAGGGTGTCAACAAAAACCTCTGTGATATGGTGATATTTGAAGAGGCCTAAATGAAGTGAAGGAAGAAGCCATGTTGTTCTTAAATGGGAAGAACATTTGAAACAGTACAAGTAAGTACAATGGCCTTGTGCAGCAGTGGGTTCATGTTTGAGTAACAGCAAGTAGGTTAGGGTGGCTGAAACAAGCAAGGGAGAGTGATAAAGAGACGAGGCCAAAAGGGTAGCAAGGGGAGGACCATGTAGTAGATTCATGGTAAAAGCTTAGGATTTTGGTTTAACCCATGAAAGAAATTTCAAACTACTAACACCCTATTTCTAAGATACTTTAATCAGAGATTAGATGACCCATCTGCCAAAGAGGGATTCTTTTATTAGATAAGGGTTGGGACTAAATGACCTCTTAGGTACTTCTTAGCTCTAAAGGTCTATCTTAATATATTTGTAAGTATTTGGCGGGTTTTTAGGGATAGGATATTTTCTCAGTGCTAAAGTATCACCCCACAGACTACTTACTAGTCACAGACAGTAAACTATAGCTTTACAATGGAAATATAGGGCAGTTTCCATCTTAAACAAGCAATCACACTAAACATTACTACGATAGTACTGGAACAATCTGCAGTATATGCCTTCTGGTGTGATGCACAATTAAATACATAGTATCACCTAAAAAGTATTCTTGCCAAAGCTATTTAACCTGAATATAAAATCAACCTTTCATGGGGCCGGCCCAGTGGCGCGGCGGTTAAGCGCCGGCTTGCTGAAGCCAGCGGCCCTGGTTCGGGTCCCACTTATGAGGGCCAGGGACACTGTCCTCAAAAAAAAAAATAACAAGTCTAAAATCAACCTTTCACATTAGTTCCAGTTTATAGGAAAGACTGAATAAAGGCAAAAGTTAAATGATGTGTGAAGAGAAAGCCAGACAAGCCCAGAAGGTGAGATATTCTAGACTCCTATCTAGACAACTGATCTAGAATATTAAAAAAAATAAAGATGGGAAAACAGTTCCAGATTAAAAGACAGACGTAAACAATTCTAACATATAAACTTTAACTGGGTCCTAATTTTTAAAGAAGGTATATATGGGGGAGGGAGGGAGGGAGGCAGGAAGGGAGGGAGGAAGGGAGGGAGGGAGGGAAGACTGTGGTGGGGAGGGTGGAAGGGGAAGGGATGGGAGGCAGAGAGGGAGAGACTCAGTTTGACACATTAAGTCACTCTCAGCAAAATGACATTTGGCTAAACCATTAACACCTGTCAGGTGGAAAACATCAGATGACCCAATTGTACTCATTAATGCTACACCAAGTAAGTCATATGCAAGTTTGTTTACCTGCCCTGCCCCTTTTGATCCCCTCTCCCAGCAACTCTCTCTCACAGTCTCTCTCTCCACCCAGACATCAGAGCTCTCTTTTTGATGAGTCCCCTCACCCAGTGACTCCCCTCAGTTATACCATAGCCAGTAATAAATCTTTGAACTACCTGCAACCAATGGCTGTGATGTGGTTTGTTTTGCCATCTGATACCAACCTAGCTGGGGGGCAGGTCAAATGTTATACACACACATACACACACCACCCCCTCCACATATACAGGCAATCCTTAGTTTGCATGGTACTATGCTAAGTGCGCAGTCTACTTCTCAATTTGCACGGTACTATGGCAACTTACAAAATGAAGACTAGGTTCTGGTATGCAAGTTTCAGTTAACATACTGCTGTGCAAAGTGAAGGTTTGCTATATTTCTCTTCAGGTAGACCGATATGTATGGTTCGATTTTAATGTTAAGCACATACAATTTTTTCACAGATCTCTACCTTGTCAGAGGTGATCAAAGATCGTGGTTCAAAGTTTGATGCACCAGAGATATGAGCCAATGCTGCAGCCAATGCATCCACTGCCCCTTTCTCTTTTATTAGTTTCTGAGCTGATGGTCGGAAAAAATCAACAGCAGCATAAGAAACGGAAGCCAGAGACCTATGGTTTAAAAACAGCAAATTTTCTTGGTCAAGACAAAAGGAAAAAATTAAAGAGAATGAATGGGAAACAAAAGAGCAACGTTTTTGTATTTTAATATTACTAAATGTCTGCTGGTAAAACTGGTGATTAAATTTTCTGATATTTGAACTAGGCGAGCTTAAAGATGAACAGCCTAATACAAAAGAAAAAATTATTCAGCAAGGTCAGAAAGCATACCTGATGGCATCCATGCTTTTAGATTTAACTAAATCCATTGTAGAAGGAACACCTACACGTTTAAAAGTAATTCCCTGAAAATGAAAGAATTATATTAAAGAAAAATGGAAGTCTTTACAATTAATTCCTAAATTAATATAGTTTTTTGAATTTCCACTTCTTGGATTTAAAGATTTCCAAGCCCTAGCAAATCAAAGGATCTGCTTTTTCTAATAAATGATCAATTACAAAATATAGAAAAAGAAAAAAGATTTTCTGAATTAGTTAAGATTTTCTGAATTTAGCTCCTTAGTTACAATCAAGGAATTTTACTTGCAAAATAAAACTGATTCAAAAAAGGAAAAAGATACTATTTACATCTATCGAATTTTTATTACCCTATCTCATTTACAGAGTATAAGAATAGTGTATAAAAACGTAGGAAAAAATGTGAAATACCACAAGAAATCCAGACCACAAAAAATGTATAATTTCTTATAGAAACTGACCATTGTACCATTACTCAACATAATCTTAACTATTACACCAAGACAATGTCACAGTCACGCATTTACAATGCTGGACTAAGGGCCGGCCAAGTGGCTCAGTTGGTTAAGAGCTTGCTCAAGAATTCGAGCTGAGCTCTGAGCAACAGCAGTTCAATGTCCAGCTGGAGCTGAGCAGCTGCTGAGCTGCCAACAGGTAGCAGGATGGCTCAGCTAAAAAAAAAAAAAAAAAAAAAATTTTTAAAATTAAAAAAAAACCAATGCTGGACTAAGAGGTACTGAAATCACAATGCATGTCTGATTTTAGTATCAAGAGAGAAATTCAAGGGAAAAATGAGTAAGTCAGCTCTTCTGTCTTCACAATAAAAGCTGTATTAAAACAAAGTTGCAGCTAATATAAACTTAGCTCTCCACATACTTCATATCCAAATGCAGCTTAAACTGAGAGAAGTTATAAAAATCTTATTTGTGAGAACAAACATAATAAGCCTGAAATACTTTAACTCTACTTTACTTACTGCTTTTTGTTCCACATATCTTAGTTGACATCTTTCCCTTGGCTGATAAAAACATATGCAAATCCCTGTCCGGCCAGCTCTACCTGTGCGCCCAGAGCGATGAATATAGGACTCAACATCCTAAAAATAAAAGAGGTGACACTTCAAAAAGATCTAGCAAGTTACACAGACATTCCACATTCCACCATCAAAATAATAATGCTAATAACAAAACTACTATCATCAATAATAATATTTTTATTTCAATCCGGTTGTTCTTTTCAACATCCCAAAGAATTTTTATGCAGAATTTTGGGATAAAGGGGATATGATTAAAAACTTTTTTATCCACCTCCTCCCAGGACTCTTTATATGTCACCTTTTTGTAATTCTCTTGCATGAATCTGTTTGAATTCCACATAATGAAGGTAGTAATTTGCAAAGGCATCAGATTCCGATCAATTTACCACCACCAATACACTAACAAAAAATGGCTAAGAGCAAGAACAGTTAACACATTTTTCATATCCCAAGCAATATCTTGTAAATAAAATGGCGGTTTATACAACTGCTGTTCTTTCCCCCAAATCAAATCTCATTTCCTACCTGTGGAGGAGAACTCTGAATCACCAGGTCGACCTCAGGAATGTCCAAACCACGGGCAGCCACATTGGTTGCTACCAAAACTTTAAAACTACCTTCTCTGAAGCCTTTCAGTGTGATTTCTCTTTGTGACTGTGCGATGTCCCCATGTAAACACTGGGCATTCTATTTGAAAAAGGGAAAAGTGTACAGCTCATACTTACAATTGATAGCACCCTAACACCATATAGCCTGTGTTCTCTGTTGTTTTTAATCTTATTTTCTGATAATTGTAACACATGCTTACTGTTCAAAACAGTCAAATATTACAGAAAATATTTAACATAAAATGTAAAAGCTTCTCTTAGTATCAGCCTCCTAATACTTCACTGCTAACAGTTTGGTGAATATCCCTCAAGATATTTCCTTCTTTTTTATTTCTTTTGTTTTGTTTTTCCAGGTATTTTTTTTTTTTTTTTAAAGATTTTATTGGGGAATTGGTGGAGGGGAACAGAGTTGGGGAATCGGGGAAGGGGAACAGACAAGTTGCTGTCTTTTTGTTCTTCAGTCTAGTTGCGGAGGATGTTGTTTCACTGTTGGTATCGTCATTGCGCTCTTCCCGGATGAGGCAGATCTGTCGCTGGCCTCTGGATGTCGCTCATCGCGGCTACTGGCAGCTCACGCTTGGCTGCCATCCATCCGCTCACGCTGGCTGCGGGCCACTTACTGTAGCCTATGGCAGCCCACTGCAGCAGGGGCTGCAGCCCACACCATCACCGGGGCTCGCACAGCCCAGCTCCAGGTGGAGCTGTTGTTAGCTGTAGAGGGCAGTGTCACTGGCCCTCATGTGGGATCCGAACCGGGGCCACTGGCATCCCAAAACCAGCGCTTAACCAATGTGCCCCTCGGCCGGCCCTTTCCAGGTATTTTAAAATACACACACTTCTCACATATACTAGCACATAATTTTATGTATTTACTTATAAAAATGGGATCATACTATGTATGTACTGTTTTGTAACCTGTTTTATAAATTATGTTAGCCATTTTTCCACATCTATAGATATAACTATTTAATTTTTTAAAACTGTATATGATTTCTTCATATGGATACAGTATTATTTACTTCAGCAATATCTTACTGATGAACATTTGGGTTGTATCCAAATATTTACCATCAGAAATAATGCTAGAGTGAACAACATTATATATATATATTTTTTTTAAAGATTTTATTGGGGAATCGGGGGAGGGGAACAGACAAGTTGCTGTTTTTTTATTCTTCAGTCTAGTTGCGGAGGACGTTGCTTCACTGGCCCATGTTGGTATCATCATTGCATTCTTCCCGGATGAGGCAGATCGGTCGCTGGCCTCTGGATGGTCGCTCACTGCGGCTACTGGCAGCTCACGCTGGCTGCCGGCCACTCACGCTGGCTGCCGGCCACTTACTGTAGCCTATGGCAGCCCACTGCAGCAGGGGCTGCAGCCCACATCATCGCTGGGGCTCACACAGCCCAGCTCCAGGTGAAGCTGCTGTTAGCTGTAGAGGGCAGTGTCACTGGCCCTCATATGTGGGATCCAAACCGAGGCCACTGGCATCCCAAAACCAGCTCTTAACCAATGTGCCACTCGGACGGCCCAACCACATTGTATTTTTATCTCTGGACCCCCTCAGTATACCTATATTTTGGTAGAAAACATATCTATAAGTTGAGTCCCGGTGATGGTGTGGGCTGCAGCCCCTGCTGCAATGGGCTGCCATTGGGCTACAGTGAGCTGCCGGCAGCCAGTGTGAGCTGCCGGGAGGTGATGTGAGAGGCTGTCCAGAGGCCAGCGACCGATCTGCCTCACCCTAGAAGAGTGCAATGATGATACCAACAAGGGCCAGTGAAGCAATGTCCCCCACAACTAGACTGAAGAACAAAAGGACCGCAACTTGGGCCGGCCAAGTGGTGCGGTGGTTAAGTGCTGGCTTGGGAAGCCAGTGGCCCCAGTTCAGGTCCCACATATGAGGGCCAGTGACACTGCCCTCAACAAAAAGCAAAAAAAAAGGACTGCAACTTGTCTGTTCCCCTCCCCCAATTCCCCAATTTAAAAAAAAAAAATAATAATAATATATATACATATATTTGAAACTACAATTTGAACATGTACACTGTACCCAGAAAAAGTGACCAAGAACACCACAGAAATGTATTCTAGTATAACTACTGATTTTTAAAGAAAAAAGTCTTTTGCATTCAGGAAAAAGATCAAATCACTCATAAGGAAAAAAAAAAAGTTGGACTGGCATCAGACATTTCATAGTAAGCTTTATTCCAAAACAATAGGAAAACATTTAGGATACGAAGGAAAGAAATGTGAACCAAGAATTTTATATCGAGCCAAAACGATTTTCAAGTATAAAGTTACGAACAGGCTATTATCAACAGGCAATATTGTTTCCATGAGCCCATCCTCAGGAATCTACTAGATAACAAGTCACAGACAGCAAAAATGACTAAAGAGACATTGACATTAAAAAAAAAAAAAAAAAAAAAGACATTGACATAAGGACTGATGGCATTATTATCAATCGGTGTTAATATCACAAAAAGAGGAAGAAATAGACATCATATACCTCCTTAAGGAAGTACACCATCTATGAAACAGTGTTTTCTAAATAAACAAATCTGAATTTTCAGTAAATATAGAAGACAGAGGAACATACTAAACGATAGCATAGGGAAGCAATACTCTAGATTCTGGAAACTTGGTTTCTCAAACAACAATGACAAGACAAAAATAGAAAGAGAAATCCATATATTAAAGAGATTTAATGAAATCACGCAATGTAGGGCCGGCCGAGTGGCTCAGTTGGTTAAGAGCTCGCTCAAGAGTGCGAGCTGAGGGCCGGCCAAGTGGCGCATTGGTTAAGCGCTGGTTTTGGGATGCCAGCGGCCCTGGTTCGGATCCCACATGAGGGCCAGTGACACTGCCCTCTCTACAGCTAACAACAGCTCCACCTGGAGATGGGCTGTGCGAGCCCCGGTGATGGTGTGGGCTGCAGCCCCTGCTGCAGTGGGCTGCCATAGGCTACAGTGAGTGGCCCGCAGCCAGCGTGAGCGGCTGGCAGCCAAGCGTGAGCAGCCAATAGCCGCGGTGAGCGACATCCAGAGGCCGGCGACCCATCTGCCTCATCCGGGAAGAGCGCAATGACGATACCAACAGTGAAGCAACATCCTCCGCAACTAGACTGAAGAACAAAAAGACAGCAACTTGTCTGTTCCCCTTCCCCGATTCCCTAACGCTGTTCCCGTCCACCAATTCCCCAATAAAATCTTAAAAAAAAAAAAAAACAAAAAAAAAAAAGAGTGCGAGCTGAGCTATGAGCAACAGCTGTTCGAGGCCAGCCTGAGCTGAGTTGCCGTTGAGCTGCCAACAGGTGGCAGGATGGCTCAGCTAAAAAAAAAAACACATTATGGAAATCACGCCATATATCATTCTTATCTGGATCCAGAGTCAAGAGAAAAAAAATTATAAAATGAAAAACAAAGCATTTATGAGGCAATTGAGAATCTGAACACTAACATATTTCAAGATATTACTGTTAAATTTTGTAAATGCAACAGTATTGAGGGATTTAAAAAGATAATCCTTTTATTTTAGAGACACATACACAAATATTTATGGGTATAATAATGTTATCTATGGTTTGCATCAAAATAATTCAGAAGCAGTAAGTGAGTGAGCATTTGGATGAAATGATTGTTGCAGCTGGAGAATGAATATGTAGGGGTTCATTACACTGTCGACTTTTGTGTATGTTTTAAATATTCTACAATAAAAAGTTAAAAGAAAAAAAGACATGTGGACTTAGTATTCTGATCCATTCGTTCAATAAATATTTGTGATTCATTTTATAACACAGGTCTAAAATAGAAGCTCACTTTGTTTCAACCTCTATATTTTCAAGATCACATCTGTAAAATCTTGAAAAACTAGATGAGAATGGATAGAGTTCCATCCTGACTTAACAGATCATGAGAGGCTGGCTCTAATTCCTTTCTGAATTAGACTCAATTCTAAAAATGACTATCAAACCTGGTCCATAAAGCACAGTGTGGTTTTTTTTGTTGATTCATCCCTATAGTCTCAATCAGCAAAAGCATCAAAACAGACTTACCTGTTTTATGTGCGGATTCATGGCCATTTCAGTTACATTCTTTTTGGTCTCACAGAAAATAATAGCCCTCCCTTCAGACCCACTGTAGACTTGAAGGACATCTCCAATAACTGCTGGCCTCTGAGACCAATGACACTGGATGGCCAAATGCTTTGAAGAAAAAAAAATGCCAAATATCCGTTTGATTAAAATTAGTAAAAAAGATTTCTTTGCACATTTTTTTCTATCTGTTCAAGAATTGGCCTTCCTGGGAGACAAGGCAATGATTCTCCTCAACCCCATTTAAAAACAATCTACAGGGGATGGCCAACTGGCTCAGTTGGTTAGGAGCACAAGCTCTGAGCAATAGGGTCACTGGTTCGATTCCCACATGGGCCAGTGAGCTGCGCCCGAGCTGAGCTGCTGCTGAGCTGTCAACAGGTGGCAGGACGGCTCAGCTGGTGAGAGCACGTGCTCCTAACAACAAGGTTGCCAGTTCGATTCCTGCATGGGATGTTGGGCTACACCCACCCGCAACTAAGATTGAACACGGCATCTTTAGTGGAGCAGCCATGAGCTGCCGAAGGGCGGTGGGATGGTGACTGGACTTGGAGCTGAGCTAGCTGGGCCCTCCATACTAGGACTGAAGGACAACAACTGGGCTGTTCCCCTTCTCCAATTCCCCAACACTGTTCCCCTTCCCCAATAAAATCTTTACAAATAAATAAATAAATAAATACAATCGACAAATTGTCATCAATAGGCCAAAGGATAAATAAATTGTAGTGTCTTTATACAATGGAATACTATTCCTTAACTAAAAGGAACCAACTAAAAAAGGGAGGGGAGAGAGAGAGAGAGAAGGGAATTAACACCGATACATGCAACAATGTGGACGAATCTCAAAACATATACTGGGTAAATGAAGCCTTACAGAAAGAGTACACACAGTATGATTTCATTTACATGAAGTTCGAAAACAGACAAAACTATGGAGGAAAAAATCAGAACAGTCATTACCTCTGGATGGGGGATTGACTGGGAGGAAGCATGAGGGATGATGGTAGTATTCTGTATTTTGATAGGGGTTTGGGTTATGCAATATATGAACTGGTCAAAACTAAGCAAATATACACTTAAAAGTTTTCATTTTTTATATATAAACCTTATCTTAAAAATTATAAATATTATATGGATGAACCTCAAAAACATTACGTGAAGTAAAAGAAGCCTGATACAAGTCACATATTAGGAGCCAGACGAGTGGTACGGTGGTTAAGCGCTGGCTTGGGAAGCCAGCGGCCCCAGTTCAGGTCCCACATATGAGGGGCAGTGACACTGCCCTCAAAAAAAAAAGTCACATATTATATGACTACATTTATGTGAAATATCCAGAATAGGTAAATCCAGAGACAAAAAGCACATTGGCAAGGACTAGAAGTGGGGAATAAATGTTTATAGGGTTTCCTGTTGGGGTGATGAAGTGCTTTGGACATGGTTGTAAACATTGTGAATGTACTATATGACACCAAATTGTACACTTCACAAGATTCATTTTAGTTATGTGAATTTTACCTCAATAAAAAATCTTGTGGGGCCAGCCTAGTGGCTCAGTTGGTTAAGAGTTGGCTTAGAGCGCGTGCTCTGAGCAACAGGACCTCCAGTTCGATTCCCACATGGGCCAGTGAACGCTGCACCCTATAGCTGAGCTGTCACTGAGCTGCCAACAGGTGGCAGGATGGCTCAGCTGATATAACAAGATTGCCTGTTCAATGGGGGCTAAGCCCACCAGCAACTAAAGATTGAACTCAGCACCTTGACCTGAGCTCCCGCCCGGATGGCTCAGAGGATAGAGTGCGCGCTCTTAACAACAGGACTGCTGGTTCAACTCCCTCATGGGATGGTGGCTACACCCACCTGCAACTAAAATTGAACACAGCACCTTGAGCTTAGAGGCCACGAGCTGCCAACGGGAAGCCAGATGGTGACTGGCGCCCTCCACAATGAAGACTGAAGAACAACAACTTGGCTGGTCCCCTCCCCCAATTCCCCAATAAAAATCTTTAAAAAAACAAAACTTGTAAATATTGAGCTCTAGTTAAAGATATGCAAGCTAAAATATTTACAGGGAAGTATACTG
Source organism: Aselliscus stoliczkanus (assembly GCA_033961575.1). Lineage (NCBI taxonomy): Eukaryota > Metazoa > Chordata > Mammalia > Chiroptera > Hipposideridae > Aselliscus > Aselliscus stoliczkanus. Next base: position 137,683,607 of record CM066729.1, read on the forward strand.
AGTAGCTCAGTTGGTTAAGAGCTCGCTCAAGAGTGCGAGTTGAGCTCTGAGCAATGGCGGTTCAATGCCAGCCCGAGCTGAGTTGCCATTGAGCTGAGTTGCCATTGAGCTGCCAAAAGGTGGCAGGATGGCTCAGCTAAAAACAAACAAACAAACAAACAAAAAACCAAATATAGTAAAATGTTGGGCCGGCTGAGTGGCGTGGTGGTTAAGAGCTGCCTTGGAAAGGCAGCGGCCCTGGTACGGGTCCCACATATGAGGGCCAGTGACAGTGCCCTCAAAAAAACAAAAACAAACAAACAAAATGTTAATTATAAAATCTAGCTGGTGGGTATATGGGTGTTCACTATAAAATTCAACTTTTCAGTGTGCTTGAAAATTTTCATGATAACAGGCTTATAATGCACATTTTAAATCTGTGCATTTTAGGGCTGGCTGAGAGGCGTGGTGGATGGGGGCTGGCTTAGGACGCCAGAGGTCCCGGTTCGGATCCCACATATGAGGGCCAGTAACACTGCCCTCTAAAAAAAAAAAAAGGAAAAAAAAAATCTGTGCATTTTAATAAATAACTCAAAAAAGTGTTTTAAAAAAGTAACATAAATTATAGAACATCTGGAAAACAGAGGAAAGCACAAGAAAACTAAGAATCATTTGTATCACTTACAACAAGGTCTTTCCCCATTCTCAAAAACAAACAAAAACAAAACAAAACAAACCCTGAATCTTATCAAGCCTCACAATCTAACTATCAAGTCACATGAAAATGAAGGCAGAAGCGTATATTAAATAACACCACAGGTTGCAAATCAGCAAAATTGGGACTGTGGGAAACTTGTAAGACAAATGATCATTCTTTTCAACAAAATATTGCATGGGAAAAAAGGGAACCTATAGATTATAAAAAATTTAAAACAGTGGAAATGTAAGGATCTTATTTGGATCCAGATTTGAACAAATTATTTAAGAGAAAGACAACTAGCAGGCCAGCAGAGGGGCTCATTGGTTAAGAGTTGTCTTGGGAGCATAAGCACTGAGCAGCAGGGTTTCCAGTTCGGATCCCACATGAGGGCCAGTGATGCTGTGCCCTCTCCAGCTAAGATGGTGAACAACAGCTCCACCTGGAGCTGGGCTGCCATGAATTGCCGGTGCCGGCATAGGCTGAAATGGGGCTGCAGTGGGCTGCTGTAAGCTACCATGAGTGGCCAGCAACCAATATGAGCGGCCAGCAGCCAGCATGAGCAGCCAGCAGCCGGTGTAAGCTGTGAGCCGCCGTGAACAGTGGTCCAATCGCCAGCTACTGATCTGCCTCAGCCAGGAAGAGTGCAATGATCACAATACCAACATGGGCCAATGAAGCAATGTCCTCCACAACTAGACTGAAGAACAAAAGAAAGGGCGGCAACTTGTCTGTTCCCCTTCCCCAATTCTCCAACACTGTTCCCTTCCCCAATTCCCCAATAAAATCTTTTAAAAAAAACACCAAAAAACAAAACCACAAAGGTAATGTGGACACTGGATATTTAATGGTAATAAAGAATTATTGTTTTCTTCTGTGATACTAACTTTGTGGTTTTTTTCTTTTTTTTAAGAGCCCTTATCCTTTTATTTTTTTAATTAATTAATTTTTTAAAAGATTTTATGGGGAATTGGGGAAGGAGAACAGACAAGTTGCTCTCCTTTTGTTCTTTAGTCTAGTTGTGGAGGATGTCGCCTCACTGGCCCATGTTGGTATTATCATTGCCCTCTTCCTGGGTAAGGTAGTTAGTTGCTCACTGGCCGTTCAACAGCTGCTGATGGTGGCTCACGACAGCTCACAAAAGCGCACATCAGCTGCCAGCCAACTCCACTGCAGCCTACGCTGCGGCTGGAGAATCACAGCAGCCTAGCTTAATTCAGCACAGCCAGGTTGAACTGTTGTTCACCATCTTAGCTGCAGAGGGCGCAGGGTCACTGGCACTCATATGTGGGTTCCGAACCCCGGCTCTACTGCTCAGAGCTGGCGTCCCAAGCCAACTCCTAACCAAAGTGCCACTCGGCCAGCCCAAGAGCCCTTATCCTTTTAAAAATGTATAAAATGAAATGATGACTAAATTACTTAAAATGTAGGGATGAGAATATATGGGGGCATGGAAAAGATCATTCTTAAAGCTTGGTGATGGATACGCATTAGATCTCTTTTACTATTCACTTTTTGTATCTGTTTTAAAATATCCTTGGGCCGGCCGAGTGGCGTGTCAGTTAAGAGCTGGCTTGGGACGCCAGCAGCCCAGGTTCGGATCCCACATATGAGGGCCAATGACACTGCCCTCTACAGCTAAGATGGTGAACAACAGCTCCACCTGGAGCTGGGCTGCTGTGAGTCCCTGGGACGGCATAGCTGCAGCCCCTGCTGCAATGGGCTGCTATAGCCTACAGTGAGCAGCTGGTGTGAGCTGCCAAGAGTTGCTGTGAGTGGCGATCCAGAGGCCAGCAACCAATCTGCCTCACTAGAGAAGAGCGCAACAATGCTACCAACATGGGCCAGTAGAGCAATATCCTCCACAACTAGACTGAAGAACAAAAGGACAGTGACTTGTTTGTTCTCCTTCCCCGGTTCCCCAACGCTGTTTCCCTCCTCCAATTCCCCAATAAAATCTTTTTAAAAAAATAAAAATAAAAAAATAATAAAATAAAATATCCCTAATAAAATTTTTTTTCACTGATGGGCCAGCCGAGTGGCACGGTGGTTAAGAGCTGGCTTGGGATGCCAGTGGCCCAGGTTCAGATCCTACATATGAGGTCCAGAGACACTGCCCTCTTTTTTTTTTTTTTTTTTTTCTTTTGAGAGCAGTGTCACTGGCCCTCATATGTGGGACTGAACCAGGGCTGCTGGCTTCCCAAACCAGTGCTTAACCACCACGCCACTCGGCCGGCCCGAGACACTGCCCTCTTAAAAAAAAAAAAAAAAAAAAAATTTTTTTCACTGATACATTTTATATTCTAATTATAAAACTTTCAACAGTTACAAAATATATAAAGCTTCCTTTGACCATCCCATACTATAAAAGTCCTCTTTCCCAGACGTAATCATTATTATTTTGATATTTATGCTTCCAACCTATCTCTGTACATTTACAGAAATACCCAAAGAATTCATAGCATTTTTGTGTATTTTTTAAAAAAATAGTAAGAGGGCCGGCCGAGTGGTGCGGTGGTTAAGCGCTGGCTTGGGAAGCCAGCGGCCCCGGTTCGGGTCCCACATATGAGGTCCAGTGACACTGCCCTCAAAAAAAAAAAAAAAAAAATTGTAAGAATCAGTACATATATTAAATTTGGTTAAAAATTCACTCTTTTTAACCATTATATTGCATTTACAAATTATACTATTGTTCATTTTAGCCTATGTTTATCTACATACACATATATGTACATCTACTAATTTGAAATTGGAAAAGTTATAAATGTGGTACATACCTGGCTGTTATAAATCATGCAAATATTACCTTTAATTCTTTCTTTTTTTTAAACACTATTAGTTTAAATTTTCATAAAGTCAAAATTATCAACCTTTTTCTTTACGGTACATTCTTCAGACTTCATGTTTAGAAAAGCCTTCTCTTTCCTGGAATCAAATAAGTATTCATCTGCATCTGCTTTAAGTGATTTTATATCTTAATTTTGGGGGAAATTTTTTGCTATAGGGTATGAGATCAGGATCTAACTTTTTTTCACCTAAGCTTTAACAAATATCCCAGCACTATTCTTTTTTTTTTTTTTTTTTTAAAGATTTTATTGGGGAATTGAGGGAGGGGAACAGCGTTGGGGAATCGGGGAAGAGGAATAGACAAGTTGCTGTCTTTTTGTTCTTCAGTCTAGTTGTGGAGGACGTTGCTTCATTGGCCCATGTTCGTACCGTCATTGCGCTCTTCCCGGATGAGGCAGATCGGTTGCTGGCCTCTGGATGGTCGCTCACCTCGGCTATTGGCAGCTCACGCTGGCTGCCAGCCACTCACTGTAGCCTATGGCAGCCCACTGCAGCAGGGTCTGCAACCTACACCATCGCCGGGGCTCGCACAGCCCAACTCCAGGTGGAGCTGTTTTAGTTGTAGAGGGCAGTGTCACTGGCCCTCATATGTGGGATCCGAACCAGGACCGCTGGCATCCCAAAACCAGCTCTTAACCAATGCGCCACTCGGCCGGTCCTCCCAGCACTATTCTTTTTGAATTGATATGAATTGTCTGTTTTGTTACAGTCTATATTCTTTGTCTCTATGGCTGCTTGGTTATCTCCTATTAGGACTTGCCTATTCACATACTTTTCCCCCCTATTTATCCTATTCTGCTCCTCAGTCTCATACTATAGAAATACCTAAGTATCTTATTGACTAAGGGCAATAAAGAGCGATTTGACCTGAATTGGTATAAAAAACTTAAGTTTAGCTTAAACAAATTTCCAAATACCAACTAAAAGTTAAAATCTATCATGCTGGAAAGCTACTTACTTCCACAGTAGTTGCAGCCTTTTGAGTCAGTTTTCCAACAAGGTCAACCTGTTCATATCTGGATTTCATGTATTTTTTTGCAACTTTGTATACCCACTGTGGGCAAGTTGCAGAAAAAAGTAAAGTCTGAGGATTGTCTTCAGAATCTTAAATAAACAAAAAGAATTCAAATGCTTTCTTAATACCCCATAGTGTAGTCCACTCTTAAAAATTCCCCCAAACTTCAAAGAAATAATGAAAAATTGAAAACATGGAGTGAATTTTGAACACACAAACTTCGCTGCAATTATTAAAAATTTCAATTTTCAAAACTGGGGGGAAATATGAAGAAAACTGAATCCAGAAGGAAGATAAGAATTTAAGGAACAATGAGCAAGAAATCAGTAAAATGATTTAGTAAATCTAACTACTGACTATAAAAAAATAAATGGAAGAAAGCATAGAAAGCTAAGAAAATAGTTAAAGTATGCTATTATACACACTTGTTCAGGAAGAGAACAGACACCAAATAATTTTGTTAGAACACTGGAGTCAATGTAATAAAAATTATGAAATATTCATAAGCTTTTAGATAAGAAAATAACTGCTAATATACTTATTTTGAATTAAGATATACCAGTTTTGTAGGATTCATGGATAATATCTTCAACTTGTTCAGCAAAACCTAAATCTAACATTTGATCCACTTCATCAAGCACAACATGGCGCAGTTTAGAAAGATCTAATCGGCCGCTCTGCAGATGGTCTTTGATCCGACCAGGGGTCCCAACCAAGATGTCAATACCATTTCGAATATGATTAACTGTGAGAGGAGAGAAATATCAGTGATATGGAAGTCAAACATATATTTTCCTATTATTTCTTTAGAGTTAAGTAGCAAAGAGATCTTTGCGCTGCTATCACACATATTTACTCACTTTGGCTTTGATATGATGTTCCACCATAAAAACACGCCACACTGAGTTTCCTAGTTATATCTTTGAAGTCTTTGGCTACTTGGTTTGCCAGTTCCCTTGTAGGAGTCAAAACAAGTACCTGAGCAAGAGGTTTAAAAAACAAAAAGACACTTTCTAAAGATGTCTAAATTCAAATTGAGAAGACTTTTTTTTAAGGTGCATTTAAAACTAGGAATTTCAATATTAATGATACAGTATTTAAAGACAAAGCACAAATAACAACAAGAACAAGTTTCTATTTATTATACCCTCCCTTACATCCTTCAGGTCTCTTCAAAACTCACTTTCTCAATGAGCTTCCTAACCCTCTTTTCATACCCTCTCGCCCCTGCTTAACTGTTTCTCCTTGGCACTTATACCATATAAGATATTTATATTTTACTTATGTGCTTATTGTCTGTCTCACCCACTAAAATGTAAGCTTCCCGAAGGCAGGGGATTTATGTCAGTCTGAGTTACTGTATTCCTTGCACTTCAAACAGTACCTGGCACAGAACAGATACTCCAAAACTATTTGTTGAATGTATGAGTGAACGCTCACCCTGTGGGAGGCACTAGTGCTTTACATGAATAATCTAATTGAATCCTAACAAAAACTCTAGGAGGTGGCATTATTATTCTAATTTTATAAATGAGGAACCTGAGGGCGGCCGCTGTGGTTAAGTGCTGGCTTGGGAAGCCAGTGGCCCGGTTCAGGTCCCACATATAAGGGTCAGTGACACTGCCCTCAAAAAACTAAAAAACAAAACAAATAAATGAGGAATCTGAGTCTTAGAAAAGTGAAGAATCTTGCCCAAGATCAAACGGCTAGAAGTGGTGAAGCTGGAATCTCCAGTAATGTCCTTCTAGCATGAAAGCCTTTTAAGGCAGTGTTGGGACTGTGTCCTATTTCTGTTACTTTCAGTCTTTCCTAATTTCACCTAAGCAGAGTTCTCTGAAAAAGGTTTGTCCTGTGGGCCAAACTTATCCAAGACCATTATAACTTAATTATATTCACATATGTGAATTTACTTTCATACTGCAATACCATTTAATAGTCTCAAAGAAAAATTTACTTTTAGTCACATATCTTTTCAAATTATGATGCTGATTTTTCCTTCTTTACTTTTGTGAACACAGGTTCTATAAAGGTCAATTTTTAGGCTAAAATTTCACTAGGTCCTCTCTGGTCTTTACTACTTATAAATTAAGACAGATCTCCAGTACCCCAATAACATAGGGACCAGCAATATCATTTCTATAATCTCTTCTTAAAAATTCAACCAGTAAAATAAATATTATCTACTGAATGACAAAATAAATGAATACCTCTAGGAAATTCATTGTTTAAAAGCAAAGGTCATGACTGAAAAAAAAGAAAGAGGTCACTAAATATACTAACTATATTTTAAATACTAAAATTAGATATTCTGGCTTCATAATATACAGTTATCATAGATGTCTATGGATCCATATACATTACATTCATATGCAATAACTACTTCACTTTAGCTTTACTCGAGATTTTTTTTTTAATTAAAAAAAAAAATCAACCAATTTTTGCTTTAGGAGTTAAATTTTTACTTTATGTCACAGGGCTAACTTTTCTATTTTGGAGGTACTTGAACTTAAGGCCAGTGTACCGTTCTTTCCCTTTCCATTGGAGTAATGTTTAAACCTTTACTCCCTATAATGGTTACCTTTGGTGAGCGGCTTTTTTTAATTGTCTCTTGATTTCTTTGGAGTCTTTCAATCAAGGGGATGGCAAAAGAGAAAGTCTTTCCTGTTCCTGTCCGTGCTTGAGCAATTAAATCTTTTCCTTCATATACAGGACCAAAGGTCTTAACTTGAATAGGAAAGAGATATGTTACCCCTCGACCTGTAAAATGAGATTTCATTGAAATATTTATTTAAGACAAACATTAGGGAAAAATATATTTATTTGAAAATGATCATCCTGATTCCTCAACGTACACCTAAAGATATACCACCTTGTGACATTTACAGTTATTCCTACCCCAAAGAGGAATTATTTTTAAAAACTGGTCTGAACTTTTGACAAATACATATAATTCTTTAGAGTTAAAAACAGGTCAGAATACCAAAAAGGATGTAGAAATAACTGCAATTAAAGAAGAGCTATTTCTCTATGCTTTCTATATTCTTTTGGTCAGAAAAAGCAAAGTTGTATAAAATCTAGTTTTTAGATTTAGATTTTCAATTGCATATTCATTAAAATTCATAGTACCTTTCAGAAGCTTTATAGTCTCTTCAGAAATAGGGAAATTGGAGAAGGCTCCTTCTTTCTGTTCACGTGTTAGGGTCTGCCAAAATGAAATCAAAGTTCTAACTTACATGGTTCATATTTAACTAGGTATTTAGAATCTTTTACTCATTTACTGTTTTCAGTTTTACTAAAGAGCTAACAAATCATCTTTAGTTAGCACTTGCAAAAATTGTATAGATTAATTTACAAGATAAATTAGTGGGAAATTCTAATTTCAAAAGTATCCCTTTATTTCTATTTATTTATTTTTTCATGCGGGAATTGAACCGGCAACCTTGCTGTTAAGAGTATATGCTCTATCCACTGAGCCATCTGGGCTCCAGCTCAGCTCAAGGTGCCTAATTCAGTCCCAGCGACCGGTGGGACCGAACAGGCAATCTTGTCATTAGGAGCATGTACTCTCAACAGCTGAGCCATCCTGCCACCTGTTGGCAGCTCAGCTCGGGGGAAGCTCACTGGCCCATGTGGGAATTGAACCAGCGACCCTGTGCTCAGAGCTCATGCTCTTAAGCAAATTCTTAATCAAATGAGCCAATTGGCCAACCCCTAAAAGTATCCCTTTAAATAGCAAGTTTACTTCATACATATTTCCATAAGTCATTTAAAAATGATCAAGTCACACATAAAACTCCCCTTAGAAATACATCTACTACAGAAATTAAAATATATTTCCATTTGACTAAGACATTACAAAAGAGCTATTTAATAATCTAAATCATATTCAAAGATACAAACAATATTAATTACAAGCATTAACACCAGCCTATAAAATAACCCTAAACGATATTATACAATGAGGAAAGTAAACTGTTTCCAAAAATGAATGTTAAAAAGTTGTTCTATGGCTCTAAAAGTATTTTTTAGGCCACTAATACAAAGAAAAGTTTCTGTAAGCTTGACAATTTCTTTAACATATATACAGATTAGCATAACATCATTTAACATATATTGAAAGCTTTGTGTACTAGTCAATGTATATACAGAACAAAGACAATATATCTACCCATAACCTTTATTATTCGTGTTTTCAAAAAAGTAGTTCTAGAACCACATATAATAGCAATTTTCAAACAAGGAATCAGATAAAAATCATAATATCAAATTCGAATTGTAAGCCATTTAAGCAAACCTCAATCTTTTTAAGATTAAAGGGGAAAAAATTTTTATTACAAAAGTAATACATTTTCATTAAAGACATTTTAGAAGCCACATATAAACAGAAAGAAATAAAAAAATATATATATATAATCCAGTCAGCCAGAGCCACACTTGAAACAGACACCCCCATCCTTACTCTCAGCACATATACTTTTTTTTAAAGTAAAAATAAAACAATACTGTATATGCTGCTTTGTAATCTGCTTTTTTACATTTAATAAGATACACTGAATGCCTTTCTCACATTCTTCTCTGACCTTTAGGATAGATGTATGCTACTGCATGGATATAGCATATTTTATTAAACAATTGCCTCTATCAGACATTTAGGATGTTTCAATTTTTTTGCTATTATCAACAATGTCAATGTGATAAGAGTACTTATTCATATGTCTTTGTACATTTCTCATGATTATCTCCTTAGGAGGATAAATTCCTAGAAGTAGAATCCTGAACCCTAACATAATCTAAATAAAATTATAAACAGTTAAGCTTATTATACCACATAATATTGTACCAGGCCAAATCCCAACAGAGCAAGAGCAACCCGCACATTCTGCTACTAGCAATACAGACTTGTAGGGCCTTATTTAGATCAACCCTCTAACATACTTGCTTCCCAAACAATAGCAAATTCACAAATTAAAAAACCACCATATTGTAAGACAAGGTTTCAACATCTTTTCCTAAAGCTCCCCAAAGGTTACACATAAAATTAAACTCTAATGTATTTAAATTATCAGCAAGAGGGCTGGCCAAGTGCTGCAGTGGTTAAGCGCTGGCTTGGGAAGCCAGCGGCCCCGGTTCAGGTCCCACATATGAGGGCCAGTGACACTGCCCTCAAAAAAAAAAAAAAAAAAAAATCAGCAAGTACCAGATTTAAAAAACAAAGAATTATTAATTACCAAGAATTATTAAGAATATTAAAGGCGTTTCTTTCTGAGGACCCAAGTAATTTATTGACAATTGACAATACCTAGAAAAATTGATGAACGCTGCTAGAGGAAAACTGCAAAAACAAACTGAACAAATTCTGTGCAAGAAAATATCTGCTGTCACAGGTACTGGCAAAAGCAATGCTGATTCAATACCAAGCATGCTTTCTACACTTCCCAAAAAATACCCAGGAGAAAAGATTTTTTTCAGATCATTTTTATATTTCATTTCTTTTTAAAAAATGCAAACAGCTTTAAGATTGAATTATAATGAGGCTTAAAGATCAATTAAAGTTGTTATTGTTATAGGAGCAGAAAAAGCAGAAGGCAAAATACAGCCAAGAGGGCTTATGTACCTTGTTTCAGGAAGTCAGAAGTCAATTCATGAATACTGGTAGGGACTCAAATAACCCTAAGAAATGCAAGTAGGTGACCATCAATTTGGAAAAACTGTAAGAACCCAATGGACAGGAAAGGTTTAAATCTGACCCCCACTTCTGCCCCAAGAAAAGGCAATACCTTAAAAGAAACAGGGACAATGGAAAAAAGGCTCAGGTTTTGGCTGTACAGACTCTCTGGTCCAACTGAGAGTATTGGACACTAAGCAGAAAATATTACAGACTCAATTCTAATTAGTCTAAAAAAAAAATCAAATTAGCCTATATTTCAGGATAATGTCAAATGCAAAACAAAAAGTATCCATACCTCCTCTAGATTATCAGTTGATTTATGGATAGAACTATCTAAGGATGACACTCGCTTGGATTTTTTTTCATATTCATCAATATCTCCATTTGACAGATCTTTTCTTCTTGACTTATGAGATTTAGAAAATTCATCTGAAAGTCTATTATATCCTTCTTCAGTGTCTCCATTTAGCTTCTTTTTCATTTTAGCTTTTTTGGACTTAGGAGCATCCAGTTCATTGGCAACACCATTTTCTCTTGTTTCTGATTTGTCATCTGAGTCACAATGGTGCCTTGACTTCCTTCTACCACTCTGTGAAAAAACAAAGAAGCAGTGACAAGAGGATCACAAGCTCTCCTCTAAGAAAAGTTACAGTGTGACTCCCCTACCAGCAAAGCTCAATCTACTGTTATCTTGAAAAATTACCTGATAGAAATCCAGACTGGTTGCTAATGACAAGTCTTATTAGCTTCATCTATTGCTTTCTTTCTCATCCCATCTCTTGCATTCCTAAGACTTGGCCTCTAGCCCCTTTCTAAACCCATCATTAGATTTAAGGAAAATTAAAATAGCTCCTTTTCAGAAGAAGAATGAGGTTTATAAATTAAACAAAAACTTCAAATGTCTCCAAAGAAAAAAAATTAATATTTATTGAGTACCTACCCAGCATTGTGTAATGTATTTTTGGCTTACCTTGTTTAAATCTTCATAACAACCCTATAAGGGAAGCACATGTCCATAATCCCTTATCTGAAATTCCGATATCCATAAAGCTCTGAAAACCGAAAGTTTTTTTGTAACTTATTTGGAGACAAAACCTTACCTGACCTGAACTTGTTTGGTGGCTAAATTTAACTTGAACTAAAATGAGGATATTTATAATCTTTATTTATTATACTTAGTACAAATATTCATATTTAATAAGATGTTTGATTATAGGTTGGGGATTCCACACCCTACTGGGATGTTACCCTTCTAAAAGTCCCCAGAATTCTAAATTCCAAAACACATCTAGCCCCAAGGATTTTGGATAAGGGATAGTGAACCTGTATTACCTTTACCATTTTATAGATGAGGAAACAGTTCTTAGAGGTAAGTAACTTGCCCAAGACCACATGTGGGATTTCAGGCAAGTGGAAGTGCCAGGCGTCAAGCCCTGTTTGACTTGTAAGCCCATGCTTTTTTCACATCATGCTTCCTTCTCTGAATTTCGATAAGTAACAGGTTAAAGAAAAAGCAAACCAAATAAAAGTATATAATTCATGTAAAACTCCAATTGTTATATTCCCATAGAAGGACAAGAATATTAATCCTGGAAATTTTAAGTTTTTTACATTTAGTTAATGGAACTTTATTTTTTTTAAAAAGGACTATTCTACAACGTTTTGTTTTAAAATGACAAACTGGTAGCCAATGTTTTAATATTTGCAGACAGCAAGAAAAGTTTTGGAAATTTAGCACTTCAGAATTATGTGGTCAAGTATTCAAAATAAATCAGGTCGTAGTGATTAGTGATAGTAAAAACTATCACCACCAAAAATTTCAGTATGATTTATACAATTTTTACAGAGTACTTTCGCATACAATTTTCTCCATAAAATAGGAGGAGCAGTGACCACTGAATAACACACTTGTATGTGAAAATGCTTAGTACACAGTAGAGCTTTACATTAACATAGGCTATAGTTACATATTACATCATTTGATCTTTAGTCAACTGAAGTAGCCCACATCTCCCCAAACCAATAGGTTCTACAGAAAAACAAGGTTATTTATAGAGCCAGCCCTGGGGTTTGAATTGTTCCTGAGCCCTGCACTCCAGAGAGATGAAGCAAGGTAAAGTGAGACCTCTAGGTCCAAGCCCAGCAATATCACAAGGTGATGAAATATGTTGTTCTACATCAGGTCCACAGTGCATAACGCTCTTCACTTCCTTGGCTCCAACAACACCCTAAATTCCCTCCTTATTTCTTACCTCTGCCTTCAATGGCTCCCCTTACTCCTCTTTCTGTGGATGCTCCCTAAGTCTCCGTACACTTTCATACCATTTTCATGGCTTCAACATACACTGCCAGGATTCCTTCCTCACCTGCAATCCAGTTCTGAGAGCCCAAACCCCAGCTCCATATCCAAACATCTCCCAAACCAAAGCTATCTTCATTTCAATGACAGAGCACTATCCAAATACTCTACTTCTATTGTTTCCAAATTGTGAATTATCTTTCATAAAGGAAAATCAACAAGTATTTCTGGAGAATCTACAATGTGAAAGCCACTAATTTACAAGAGTAGAGTGAAATGTAATGATGGAGAAACATCTGATCGTTTCCCTCAAGATATCTTTGGGAAATATTTGAGAAAGATACCCATGGAAAAATGAGTAACTTTACAAGGAAGTGAATAATAAATGCCAATCGAATGATAAAGACAGCAATGAGACAAGACTTCAAAGGGAAAGGAGATTCCATGTGCACTGGAGTGGTTAGAACAGACATACACTACACCTTAAGAGATGCATAGGATTTGAATGCAAAAGGAGAAATGAGTATTTCAGGAGGAGCCAAAATTAAAATAACTGCTAGACGATTCCACTTACATGAGGTATCTACAGTGATCAAATTTACAGAGACAGAAAGTAGAATGGTGGTTGACAAGGGCTGAGAAGAGGGGGCAATGGGTAGCTCGTGTCTAATGGGCATCGCGTTTATCGGGGAGGATCAAGTTCTGGAGATAATAGTGGTAATGGCTGCAGAACAATGTAAATGTACTTAATGCTGCAAAACAGTTTACTTTAAAATGGTTAAAATGGTACCTTTTACGTTGTGTATACACACACACACAAAAATCATTGCTAGGCCGAAACGACCAAGTTTACCTTGGTGATAAGGTTGGAAGGATAGGTTCTGCTCTCTGGGGCGATACAGAATAGTTTCATTCTTTGTCAAATGTCAGCCTTCGAATAACGAATAACACGTCCTTCCCACCCTCAGCTGTTTTCCTCAGGTTTCTTCCTTTGCAGGGGTGGGGTGGGAAGTCGCTACAATGCTACAGGCTCCTTGAGGGCAGGGACTTATTTAAACCCCTGAGTGCCCAGCAAAGAGTCTGGCACCAATTAGGCTCAATAAATACTTGTGGGTTGAATGAAAATACTAATAGTAAAGGCTATTATTAATAATACAACGCACACGATCACCACAGCCAAATCCTGGTAGCGCCGGCTGTGACACTTTTCCTTAAGCCTCTGTAGACTAGTTACCGAGATTGGTGACCCTACGATCGCTCTCCCCAAGATTCTGGCCCACAGGTCAGGGTGACGGAGAAGGAACCCATATTCAAGGCAATCGGGTTTCTCAACCATTTTCTTAGGGTGGCCAACACGAACTCATGACAGGCCTCACTGCTTAAGTTGGAGGAGAAAAGAACAGACTCCGTGCCGCTGGGAGCTTGAGTCTGCGCGTCTGAAGGGCTGAGGGACCACGGGACGCCGGGCCAAAGCCCAGGGCCGCCCGTCTCCAGGTGAAGGAAGCGACCGCACGGGGGACGAGGGCTGCGCGAGCGTGGGCCCTCCGATGCTCAGGCCCGGCGGTGACAGGCCATCAGGGACAGTTCCCCTCCCACCCACGCGGCGCAGCCCAAACGGAGGCGCGGCCCCATCCTCAGCGCACCTTCTGCCTCTGCCTCTGGCTCTCGGTCTCCTCCAAAGGTGCCTCCAGCTCCATAATGTCCCCCCAGAGAAGTTTCCCAGGCATCATTCGTCTCAGGCGCCTCCCTCTGGGTACCGTAGCCACAAGCACCTACAGCTAGCAAGACTAGCGAAAACGTGAAAAGAAGCGGGGCAGGGCGGCCGCCGAGCCACAGCCGTGCGTCACTTCCGGCACACGCACCGCAGGACGCGGGAGGTGGGGGAAATCAGTCAGGACTCGGTTTGAACTCTTCTTTTGCTACCAAAGCCTCAGCCAATGACTTGTGAGAGATCTCGATTTGCCCGCCCTTGTTCTAACGTGATTGGCTTCTAACAGTAAACCCGTGGCCAATCGCCATAAAGAACGCGCGAACTGACGAGCATAAAATGGTTGGGAAGGCTTGGGGGTGTTCTTTTCTCTTTTTCTCTCCCCTTCCGTACTCAGAACATTTCTCCTTGGAGACGCCCCGGGCTTCCCAGCATGCAGTGCTGGGGCTCGGAAGCCCCTCCATGGCGTGGGGGGAACTGGGCGCGTGCGCGGCAGGCTGGCGCGTGGACAGGCCCGTGCGGGGTCGGAGAAGAGCGCCACGCGACGCCCAGCCTGCCATCGCCGGAAACTGCAGGCCGCGGCCCCGCCCTTTGCGGGGCGAGGCGTTAACGTCGAACGGCATCGCGCCAGCCCAGAGCCCCGGTGTTGGTGGCAGGGGGCTTGCTGGGGCCTGGAGTGGGCTGGATGGGCTTGAAATGAAAACCGGGACGGGGCAGTCCTTCCTCAGGTCTTAGGTTTTAGTCATGAAGTCGGTTCATTTTAAGAGATTCCGGCATTCCATTTGAGACAGAGGAAACTAAACCCCTAGAAAGGGATGTACAAGCCAGAAGTCACCCACAATCAGTGAGTGGCCCGGTCCAGACGAGAGAACTCATGGACTGCATCCGAGATCGGTATCTTCTCTGCCACAAGCTTTGAGTTTTGCAGGCGCTTGGGGGAAGATTGCTCCCATGAAACATAAGTAAAAAAAAAGAAAAAGAAACTGGAGAAACATAGAAAACAAGCCTAAATATCTTCGACACTTTATGTATTTGCAGTGAATAAAAGGATTTATTTTACTGATGGGGATTAATTGCCTCTGAGTTACAATCTTATACAAAACTGGAAACCGTTTGACAATACAAACTATTTATTCCTTAGCATATACCTTATATCACCTCTGCTAGCTGGTTGGCTTTTTGAAGCCATTTTTTTTTTTTATCTCTTTATTTTATCAATCCAGCCACTCTTGAACGGAGAACAAGAAACCAAATTGAGATGTAGGTGCAGGGACACTTCACAAACCACTTGACAGTGTCTAGCACACCAGCCTTGTAACCTGAGCATCAAACGTGTTCTTAGCAAAATTACAAATTGAGACATGTCATGTAGTTTGGGATTGGTCCTGAATAAGTTTGGAATTGGTCCTGAATAGCTGAAACCACAAATGTTAAAACTGATTGCCACAGGCCTTCTGCATGATAATGGATTGGCCTTGAAGTCAGGGGCTATATGGTTATGTAAAGGTTACCTTATGGATTCAATACTGTGAACAAAAGGAGTGCTCAGCTAATGATTGTGGAAAAATGCATTTCTTCCTAAATCATAATTGCTATGCATCTCTAGATCTGTGCGTTTTTCAAAATCGTTTTGTCCCAGTCCCTCACATCAATCCCAATTCTACCATCATAAAGTCTGTAGCCCTACAACAGGGTAATTTCACCAAGCTATGGCTGAACTGAAAAATAAACCCCCCCACAAAAAATGACTGCTATATATGTGTTCTCAATGGGTATTAACTAGAAAACATGGGAATGGTGATGAGGGAATGGAGAATTTTTATTTTCAGATTTGTATCTGATGGTGAAATTTTGAGGGGGAGCACGAGGGGATAGCATAAATGTACAAATGACTCTCTCTCTCTCTCTCTCTCTATATATATATATATATTTTTTTTTTTAAGATTTTATTGGGGAATTGGGGGAGGGGAACAGTGTTGGGGAATTGGGGGAGGGGACAGCCAAGTTGTTCTTCAATCTTCGTTGTTGAGGGCACCATTCACCATCTGGCTTCCCTTCGGCAGCTCGTGGCCACTAAGCTCAATGTGCTGTGTTCAATCTTAGTTGCGGGTGGGCGTAGCCACCATCCCATGTGGGAGCAGAAACAGCAGCCTTGTTAAGAGTGAACGCTCTATCCTCTGAGCCGTCCGGGCGGCAGCTCAGCTCAAGGTGCCGCGTTCAATCTTTAGTTGAGGGTGGGTGTAGCCCACCATTGAACATGCAATCTTGTTACACAGCTGAGCCATCCTGTCACCTGTTGGCAGCTCAGCGACAGCTCAGCTAGGGTGCAGCATTCACTGGCCCATGTGGGAATCGAACTGGCGGCCCTGTTGCTCAGCGCACGCTCTCTAAGCCAACTCTTAACCAACTGAGCCACTAGGCTGGCCCCCTCAAAATATTATCTTAATAGAACATGTTTATTTTCCAAGTATCTTAACAGTCACTGATATAATTTCTTTCCTAAAATTTATGAGCTGTGGGGAATCTCATCCGTTGCTCTGTTGCAAAGTTCTATAAATATTTTCCTTGCCATTACATTTTATGACCTTAAGATATAAAAAACAAAAAATGACTATTTATAAATTTGCCTCTCTGACCATTCTCAAACCTACAGGGCTGCATTTTAATATTTACTCCATAGTTAGAAAGTAAAAGGTAAAAACAGTCATCATTTTGTACCTGCATGTCAATCTCATGTGACAAGAGAAACTGAGCATCATCTTAAAAAGTTATGACTGGGCCGGCCGAGTGGTGCAGTGGTTGAGCACTGGCTTGGGAAGCCGGTGGCCCCGGTTCGGGTCCCACATATGGGGGCCAGTGACACTGCCCTCAAAATAAAAAAAAAAGTTATGACATTGAAATAGTTTAAGGGCCAGTTACAAATTGATCATGAGACATTGGAGTCAAAAAATGAGTGTTGAGGGCTGGCCGAGTGGTGCGGTGGTTAAGTGCTGGCTTGGGAAGCCAGCAGCCCCGGTACGGGTCCCTCATATGAGGGCCAGTGACACTGCCCTCAAAAAAAAAAAAGTGTTGAGAGTACCAAGAAGGAAAAAATGAAAGAGGGAACAGAAGGGATGTTTCTGCCATTGCTAGCCACATGACCTTAGCCATCTCTAAAACCTGTTCTGTTAGTAATGTGGGGACAAAAATGTTTGCCTTCTGATAATGCGGGGAATTTGGGAGGATCAGATAATATAACAGTAGTACAGAGATGATGCTTATATTTCTACCTTTAACTCCAGGTTTTGAAATCATTCGAGAGGAGATAGTCTTGAACATATTTAGCACATGTATACTTATGTATGTAGATAGTTCTTAATTCAAACTAGTTGAAAAGCTTTTTAAATTGTTTAACCTTTGGAGAAGTCGCACTGTTTTTTAGTCACTATTTTATAGATGTTTTGAATCGAGTGGTAGGAGTAATCACATCAGTTAACCCAGAAGAGGGCACCATTACCCAAGAAATGGAAGCTACTACTGATTAAGAGGCAACTTGCTTCTAAGGTTTCAAATGGAAGGATTTGTAGAGGTCAGCAAAGTAATCTCAGTTTCCTTTTGATAACCCCATTCTTGTTTCATGACTGTCCCGTCTCTTTTCCACACTTCTTTAGGCACTAGTCTATCTTCCCCATTCCCCAAAAGCCTTCTCAGGATGGAATCTCAAAAAGTAGTGGTTCCCAATCTTTTCACTACCACAGCTTTTTTTTTAGAGGGCAGTGTCACTAGCCCTAATACGTGGGATCTGAACCAGGGCCTCTTGCATCCCAAGCCAGCTCTTAACCACTGCGCCCCTCGGCCGGCCCGTCACTACCACAGCTCTTTACGTTGTTTTCATCTCATGGATCTGATATTTTAAAACATTTTGTTTGCTAAATTGCATTTAGTAATAGTTGATAATCATTCTTCTGATCTATAAATAAAATACGAAAGTGGTTTTATAATGTCATACCAGCATGCGATAGTGTTGCATTACTGAGCTGGTGTAATTTCAGCCATTGGCAAAGAAACTTAATGTTTTAGTTAGCAATGAGTTAGGCAAAGGAAATGTACAATTTCTATCAGGATTTTTGAAATATTGAAAATAGCTTGCAGAAACTACCTACTCTCTGAGGATTCCTAGGGGCTGTGATCCCAGATGGCAGAGTGTGAACAGGATCTCACATTGTATGAATGTCTACAATAAGCACATGCTTTGCATATTTTATTCCTGTTAATAGCATAAAAATGTTAACTGAAAATTTGTTAGTCAAAAGCATAGTACCTCCCCAGGCATATCTATATTTTGATTGAAGATACTTTAATTTTTACCTAAAGGACTGAATCTCTAAATGGAGGAATTCCAGACAACCTGGCAAAAACAGGGGACTTATATAGTGTTTACATATCAGACAAGTTTTGTGACTATGTAAAAATACACATATATTTATAACAAAAAGTGCCTGCTGCATTGGGCACTTTTGATAGATTATCTTCAAATTTTACAACAATCTGCAAGGTAGATATTATTATCCTCCTTTTACAAATGAGAAAACTTAATAAGAGTTTGGTAACTTTCTCCATCACACAGCTACCAAGGATTGGAGTTGGGATTCAAACTTATCTTTCTCCTAACCTCAGGTCATTATGCTGCCTCGAGAACAATTTTCTCATTAGAGAATAGACTGCAATGGAGAAGAGAAATCAAGAACTAAAGTTTTCACACACAAAAATTAATATTGGGGGAACACAAGTCATTTTGAAGAATAATCTCCCAAAGAACAATTTAATAGCACATATACCCATCTTTAATATCTGTAGTCATATGCTGTGTGTAGTAAAAGTTTATTGGTTTCACAATAGACTCTATTTAACACATTTAGAGAGTATCACGATGCATCCAGTGGCAGTTAGACGGCTTTCATTAGTCCCTAGATGTGGCTTGAGCCACAAAAGACTTTGGATTCCTCATTCTACTAAGAAACTTGTCCAGGTCCGTCCGAAGATAGAACAAGAGTTGTTGGTGCTCCTTTTTCCAAGAATTGGCAGGGACAGGTGCAGAAATGGAGAGCTGGAAGCAATACTCAGGAATCTTGCATGAGTCCAGTATGTCGCAGGATCCTCACTGAATCTCATAAGCACAAAACCTTACCATCAGAAGGAATCTTCAAAATCACGTAGTTCAGCCATCCTGTTAAACTAAATACTGGAAATACCTCTGCAACATACCAATCAAGGGACCACCAAGCCTTTGCTTGAATGCCCTAAATAATGGGAAATTCACTCATTTACAAAACTGCCTATTTCATCTACAAATAGTTTGACCAACAGGATGTTCTTCATACTAAGCTGAAATCTCTTAACTTCCATTCACTGGCGCTAATTCAAAGCTATAAGACCCCCTAAAACAATGCCTCCCCATAAGGTTTTTCCCCAGATTACCTTTCTTGGTACTTTGCCCAGAGTTTCAAATATCCTTGTGACCATAACTAATCTTCTTGGAATGATAGACTGCTCAGAGCTGCTGAAAACCAATAGTCAGGACTGAGTGGTCCAACCATTGCAAAACAGAGCAAGCCTATCTGATCTCCCATCCTCTGCACAGGGGCTGGAGGCAGCTCTCCACAGTGCTGAGCTCCACCTAGCTTTCACTGTCATCAGGACGGTGAGAGGTGGGAAGAGGCACTCTCCAATTATTCAATCATCCTTGAGATCTAAGGCCTTGACAATCCTTAAAAGCCTTAGAAGAAACATCCCCTCTACCATAAGTCAGTATTACCATTTATCTGAAACCTGTCTTGACTGTTCCATGTTCCCCAAACCCAAGAGAACTGACCATTCCACTGCTTAGTCTGGAAAGGCCTGCCAGAAAAAATTCTGGCAAAGCTATGTATAGGTCTTATCATGAGTGGAAATGGATCAAATGGTTTCTCTTCTCTAAATCTCTAAGTCAGAATCTCCTCTTTACTCATACGCCATTTACAACCATTCTGCTTCCCTTCTATTTCCGTGCCATCTGAGAATATCCTGACTTTTCAATGCCATGCTACAGAGAGAGCCTCAAACGTGGGGAGGAGCCAGAGAAATAGTACAGCCAGGTGCCTACTACCACAGGTATTTGGACATTGCCAGTCAGTCACAATGTGGAGCTATTAGTTCATGTTCAAGCTGATCGCAGAGATCTGTGGCAGCAATGACTGGATGGAAGGAATTCTTGGTGCAAAGTACCCAACATAGCTACTATATAAATTCTTTCTGATAATGATAAAAGACTTTAGCTGTAAACAAAGTATCTACGCAATCCTAAAATGCTATTTTCTGGATTTTTGCGTTGAAATCTGGTGAGATCCACTTAATGTAAGAACTCAGTGTGAGTAGAGAAATTCACTGTTGGGTAGTAAATTAGCATCTTATGTAATTGAGACGCTAATGAATATCTGAAAAATTTGAGTTAATTACATTTACTTGAAAGAGGACCACGGATTCCTTTTTTTATTGCAAACAATCTATATACTCAATAAATACACGGTAAAATAATGTTGAAAAAAGCTTTAAAACATCAAAAAGGGAAAAAAGCCAGTAGCTAGAACAAAATTTGTAATGAGATTAATAGCATATATGTTTAGTTTTAGATGATTCTTATATACTCAGATGATTAAAACATCCTAGATGATGCTGTACATTACAAAGTTTCCAAAACAAAAATAAGAACTAAACATTTATGACTGGAGTTAGTTGTAGTAAGGAATTGGATGGGAGTGTTTGACTGCTCTTTGTGCCTTCAAAGTTCTGCAGAAAATTCTGTCTTCTTTTAAGTCCATCCAGAATGACTGAATTATTGGATGCCAGGCTCTGTGTCCTAAATATATTAAAAATAACAGAATTACTACCTTCAAAAGGGGCCTCGATTTTTAATCAAGGTGTATTCTACCTTCCTTCGGTTTATTTGAAGCAGTATAACATTTACTAACACTAAGGTACACTTATCAAATAAATTAACCTTTAAAAATCTAAAGTGCTCTTTACATTTTAAATGCTTCACAATAACATCAATTATTTTGACAGCTGCTTTCCAAAAAGTTCATATTTTCTGAACACCTGTTCTCAGATCCAATATCAAATATATTCTAGTCAGAAATACTAAGTCCCTGGAAAACTCTTCTATACAGCTGAAGTCAGCAATATCTAGTGTAATTTATTGCTTTCTTGAGAAATCATATGGAAGGGAAAAGCCAACTACAATATTTTTCATAGTGACAATGTTCCTTTCCTAAGAGCTGTAAGCTGTTAGTCCCTTATCTAACACCTCTGCCTTGCTAAATCACATTACTGTTTGGGCATTGTCTTTTTTTTTTTTTTTTGAGGGCAGTGTCACTGGCCCTCATATGTGGGACCCAAACCAGGGCCGCTGGCATCCCAAGCCAGCTCTTAACCACCGCGCCACTCGGCCAGCCCTGGGCATTGTCTTTTGACATTACCCTTTTCCCACTTTACCTCCACTCCATCACATAGCCATTCCACTAGGACATGTCTCAAAAATGTGTCCTCCAATAAGTTTTGCCACACACAGCCCATGGCTCTAATTCCACATCTCTTTGGCAGTTATGAAGACTTTATGCTTTGCTCTTGATTTCAATTTGTCTATTGTTTGCTGGTTTCCTCAACTAAATTAAATTGTAAGCTTCCTACAGGAAGCAACATCATCTTGTTCATCTGTGTCCCCCGAATCCTTATATGATGTTCAAATGCCATCTTCCTTCCTTTTTCCTCTGTATGTTTTTAATGATTATAGTTACAAGTCAAAAAAATCACATGCAACTTTTAAGGCATTACCTTTCATATTATTTTGCAAATTTAAATTCTCCATTGCATGTCCCTTATCTGTTTTGGGTTTGTTTTTGTGTTGCTTTTGCCAGAGAGAAAGAAAGGGAACCCATGGATTGTTGGATTATATCACCATTGTTTACTTTGGAGACAACATGCTTTGATACTTTAAAGACTTAATATGAATCAAACTATTGTTTCAAGCAGAAAAGATCTGTTCCTCAATAGAGAAGGTGTTTTAAAAATGCAGTCATCATCAGAAAGCACTTCATTTTCTAGATTCACACAGTCTCTGCTAAGTTATGAGCTATCAGAAATGTCTGCAAATATTTATATGTAAAAACATTCACTGCAGGGCCGGCCGAGTGGCACGGTGGTTAAGCGCTGGCTTGAGAAGCCAGCGGCCCCGGTTCTGTCACACATATGAGGGCCAGTGACACTGCCCTCAAAGCAAAAAAAAAAAAAAAAAACACAAAAGAAACATTCACTGCAGAGTTATTATAGCAAAATATGGGAATAATTTAAATGTCAAAGGAAGGAAAATAATGAATATATAAATAATGGGGTTCACAAAATGGAATACTAAGCAGCCATTAAAAAGAATGGGTTGGGTCTCTATGTTTATTGATTGCTGGATATCCATGATAAGTTAGGTGAAAAAAGAAAGCCACAGCTCTATATGATTTGTTGTTAAAAATATTTATATTTATAAATGCATGGAAGAAAATCTGAATATATACTAGCCTGTAAACAATGTTTTTAGGTCATCTCTATGAAATGGGAATGGAAAAGGTTGGGAAATGGAGACTTCCAGTTTTACTTTTCACATTTCTGTATTACTTTACATTTTTCAAAAAGAGGTACACAATAATTTTATATAATAAAAAACTCTAATATGCCAAATTTTAAGATGACCTTTTAGAAAACTAATAACATGGGAGCATATGCTATTAATTGCAAATAACATGCAAAATAATATCTGCAATAAGAGTCCAAGAGACAAAATATAGAGATCAATGTTCAGACTGATGTATTATTAATATACCAAGTATAAAAGGATTTTACAAAATATCTAGATGATAGGATAATTATAGATATCTTTTAGAAATACTTTCAGTACTTCTCAAATGTTCTATTATGTCCATATTACTTTTACAATCTAAAAGAAGTTATTTAAACAAATTGGACTGGAAAATATTAGTAGAAAGTAGCCACATCTCTTTCTCAACCTGTGTAGAACCAGGAATATAAGTGAAAACTTCCAACCTTCCCCTAACATTCAGGAAGTGTTTAGTTTAGTTTTAGAAATAATTCAAGAAGATTAAGTAATAGTAGAACAGTCCAATTTTGGCTCACATTAAAAATGAACTCTCCTATTATCTAAGAGATTTCATTGTAACTTTATACAATTGCTTCAGTAGAGGCTGGCAGAACTGTATTGTTATAAAAAGTTTATTCAGGAGTCTCCCACTAGGTAACTCGATATGCCTTTCGTAATTCCAGTGGGATAATAACTAATGAAACACTTTTCTGTGCACTTACCGTGGAGAATCTATTCCACTATCTCCTGCCATGCTATTTTCTGTTCCTTCCAAATGACTGTGTCCATGCTGGATACCCTGGACCAACACCGGTATATGGGAAGTATTGAAAAGTTCTAACTTGTGTGTGAGCTGTTTTCTCATTTCCTGATTCTGAGCACTCTGACTCCAGCTGGCTGGTTTCTTTCCTGTGTCACCAACACAGCCATGCAGGATTTCAGTCTCAGAAATGGCTTTTCTTGTGCTGTAGTAATCAAATGTATTTCCATCAGTAGATGCTGAGTCCTGTACACATTTAGCAATACTGGATTCCTCTTCATAGTTAAAACCGGACCTGGACGTTGAATTGAGGCCACAGCTTTCAGCAGAGAGATTAGGGTTTTGGCTTTCATCCGGGTTAGTGAGCAGCCCAGAGGGTTTGTAACATTCATTCCCCTTGAACACCTGAGGCTCAAACTTATGTGCTTTACTGTTGTACTCAGTCAGAGATCTTTCGGTCGTCTTTTGTTTCCCTAAATGATTCCAATTGCTTCTCCCTGTAAAGGAATACTGAATGTGGCCAGGCAGCATTTGACATAAATCATCATTCTCAGAAAAGTCATCTTCATCTAGATATAATGAACTGCAGGCACCATCGTCATCTTCCACTTGATTTTGATACAAGGCTTGGTCATCATCAGAAAGCACTCCATTTTCTAGACTTACAGTCTCTGCCTCCTGGACAAATGCCTCTCTCATTAGTTTTTCCTCTGAGTCTCTGTCTTGTCTCTCAGGTTGTCTCAAATGGTTCACACCAACTGGATAATCCAAAAGGCCAAGATTTTGGAACTGGTGTATTGTTTTATCGACTAATCTACAAGCAGAGAATGCTTGGTCGAAAGAGGAGGAAACTGGTGATGGCAGGACATGCTGTGTTTCTTTTGACTCCCCTAGTGTGTCAAAGGGAGAATAACTTTTCTTCAAGCCTTCAGGGATTGCCTCATTTTCTCCACCAGACACATCATCCGTCAACATGCTTTCCCTAAAGGAACAGTATTTGCTATCATTTTGCAAAACACTACCCTGAGAGTAATTGAAGAGGTGATCTCTAATGTCATTACTGATAGGTTTCATAGTACAGTTAGTCATAAAAACGGATTCTGCCCTTAGTTTATCATTACATTGTTCAGCGGATGGCTGTGTGACTTCCCTCTCAAAGATCCGTGAGGAATCCAAAGAACTTGACCTTTGAAAAGGCTTTCCTTTTGGTCCAATCTGACTGGGTTTCAAGTCACTGGTCTTCTGGATGTGGTGCCCTTTGGTTACTGGATTCCCACGGTGAGACAAACCCTGGAAAGGATTATTGATTCGTTTTTTGTAAATCAAATGGGAACCTAGCTCAGATAGGTTCTCAGCAAGTGTTTTCTGAACTACTGCTTTATTTGGGTTTTTAATTCTGGGAATGGGCTGTGTAGCAGGGAACTTGGGGTGCTTCTCCAGTCTAGTGCTTCCTGGCGGAGGCTCACTTCCCTGACTCCTGGCTCTGTGTCTATCTCTATGAGAATGGCCCTGCCTTCGAGGCTTTGCAGACCGGCCCTGCCTTTTCTTAACCCCCTCTTTGGAAGGATATTTATGCCTGACGGTCAGCCTATCAGTGGAAGTGCCCTGGCTATTATATTTTTTCTGTTCTTCGTATTTTTGCATTAGGACGGTATGTTTGATTAAGTTGTCAACAGTCAGACCAGGGTTAATTCGTTTGATTATCTCATGTTCAATGTCCCGAGGGATGTTGTCCAAGTTATCTTCATCTCGGACCGGCCATTCTTCTGGTGGGAACTGGGCAGAGAAACTGCGGTGCTCTGTTCTGGACTTCTCCTTTCTGGATAGACTGCGCCAGAACAAGCTAAAGCCAAACTTCTTGCCTTTGTCTCGGTCTTTTGTGTACGGTAAAGGTTTGGTGCCCTCACAGATGTGATTCTCCTCAGACACTGAAACAACTTGATTCTGTACCAAAGATTTGAATTCCCCAAGACCCTTCTGGCCTTTTCTAGTCATTTCTGTGGCAACTGGTGGTTCCTTTAGATCCTGAGTGCACATATCAGGGAAACATCGGCAAGACTGACAATGGGAAACGGGGGTGGCATTTTCTTTGGCTAACTCGGCACAGCTCTCCGTGCTCACCAGATACGTGATGCAAGCTGGCATCACATGGCTTTCATCTGAACGGACTCTCTTATTTTCTTGCGGAGTTGTATTTGTGATGAAGTAAGTGTGAGGGGTCACTATGAAGTAGCCTTCTCCAGTGTGATAAATCTTCCTTTCTTTAATCAGAGTTCCCAGAGTGGTATAGAGAATATCTTGAGATGGAACTGCAATGCCTAAAACATACGAGCATTTTAAAGCACTATTTCGTTGAGTGAAATCAGTAATTCAGAAATGACCACACATTTGCTTGATGAACCCAAAGTTAATTTAATAACACAATTAATATATGTAATTAAAATGTCAAAGCATTAACAATAGTCATAATTTATTTGAATAATAGGAATATAGCTTGGTCCACACAAAGACATATAGTTAGGCTAATAGTTAAGTAGAGAAAAATAATCTGATTTCACTCAAATACAAATACTAAGTTACACAAGCCCATTATAAATTTAAATTTTGCCTAAGGAAAGCAATCTTGAGAGTAAACATGGGCATTTTTGAAAAGCAGTCTCATAGTTTAAATCTTAATAAGAACTGAAAGAGAAAATGAAAACCAGTCTCTGTTTGGGTGAGGGCAAACTACCTAACATCTGGATTATGGTGGTTTTTCAAACTGGGAAGGTAACTATAATTTTAAAAGAAATTCCTTTTTCCAAATAGCAGGTTTAAAATTATGTTTATATTGTGAAAACAATGTTCAAAATGTTTGTATAACACTGGAAGAAAATACATCAATATGTTGACATTGGTTTCCTTTGGGTGGCGATACCTTAAGTGGTTACTTTTCTATACTTCCTGGATTTTTCTACAAAAAGCATATTCATTTTACAATGAGGAAAATAAAAAAATATTCTCCTACATTCATACATTAGGATGTCATGCAGCTATGGAAAAAGTGACATAGATCAATATATGATGATAAAGAAAAATCTCCAAAATATGTTTTTAAGTTAAAAAAAAAGTGCAGAGGGAATGTGTAGAATGATCCAATTTATGTTATACAGAAAAGGATACATATACTCAAATACAACTTATGAAAGTATACATAAGAAAGTATAAACTATTTATAGTTCCTTATAAACAATGGTTTATAGTTTCAATAGAAGTTCCCACCTCTGGGAAGTGGCAATGAAAGAACAGGAGGTGGGGGGAGAAGATGAACTTTTCCTTTACACTCCTTTCTACAGAGTCTGGTTTATTTATTGCCATGAGTGTTGTTTTTGAACAAATTCATTGGAAAGTAAAAGAAATACCCTTATCAAATTTGTTGATGCACGTCATTTCCTGACAGGGCTCTAACATAGGGCTCTATAATAGATTTTAAAAATTGGATATTGCCCAGTTTGTGTTTAAGATGATTTAAAAATAGAAACCAAATACATGCAAATGAACAAATAGAGAAAAATTTGTTACTCTACCTGGGTAATGTTTCATCAAATGCTCCAACAGTGATTCCTGTGTTACTACAATCTGAGCGGCATTCATATCAGATATAGCACAGCAAAGAACTTCACCCAAAGGTATAAACTGAGATTGGGTTATTGGATTCATTTGCACTGGAAAGACATCACCTAAATTGGAGATTAAAAAACATAGAAAGGTGATAAAGTTGATATAGTGTGTAAAATATTTGTAATTAGTGAATCAAGAATAGTTATGAAGACTGAATAGCAGGTGGAATTGCTATTCTTTCATGAGTCTTGACTCAGAATGTATTAAAGTGACATGCATGGGCCGGCCAAGTGGTGCAGTGGTTAAGTGCCGGCTTGGGATGCCAGCGGCCCCAGTTCGGGTCCCACATATGAGGGCCAGTGACACTGCCCTCAAAAAAAAAAAAAAAAAAAAAGACATGCACAATAATAGAAACTGGAGAAGCAAAAGGGTTATACAGTAGTACCAACTTTTAAGAAGTTTGTAGTATTTGTCACTACAAGAAATAGTAAATTTCCATACAAAAGGTACAAAGTGCTATCAGAATTCAATGTTTATACACTTCACATATTTCAAAGCATTTTTGTTTTCATGTTAGCTATATGAGACAGGCAGGGATGAGATTATTTATTTAAAATATATACAGGGCCGGCCGAGTGGTGCGGTGGTTAAGCGCTGGCTTGGGAAGCCAGTGGCCCTGGTTCAGTCCCACATATGAGGGCCAGTGACACTGCTCTCAAAAATAAATAAATAAATAAATAAATAATAAAATATATACAGCCATAGAAAGCTCAAGTAGTTGTACAAAGGTCTAAAAGCAAGCAAAGTGACAGAGATATGTCCTCTGATGCCTAATCCAGTATTTTTTATCATTATCTACTTTCCTGATTGGAACGATTAGGAAGATTTGAAAAAGGAAATGGCAGAAGTGTTTTCCAATTAGCAAGAAGATGTGGAGCAAAACCATGGAAGGAGGAAAGCAGAAGGTGTGTGTGAGCATGGATAGAGTTGTCCTGGTTGGATGGAGCTTAAGGGTTAGAATAAGGTGGAAGATAAAGCTGGAAATGGAAGCTAGACCATATAGTCTTTCCTCTTTGCCAATTTATTGAATGGTCTTAACCTGCCATTACGTGGGTTGAGTTTTAGATTCTGCTGGACATCTAAGGGAACCTCTAAATTAACTGGAAATGAAAAACTGGGGCTCAGGAAAGAGATTTAGGAATCAACAGAGATGCAATTTGAAGCTAAGGAGTGGAATCAATTTTTTAATAGGAGAGCAAAGAGGAGAGCCAAAGAACACTTAACTAAGGGACTATTTAAGAGACAGTAGAAATAGACACCCACAAAATACAGAAAGCACAGTCATAATGAGGGTAGGAAGGAGAGAACCAAGAACATGAGAAGGAAAAAAAATGCTTCAAAGTGAATAGCAAATCAACAGGGTCAAATGCTTGAAAGAGATCAAAATGGTTGAAAAACAGAAAGGGCCATTGGATTTATTGATTGAAAGATGACTAATGGGGACTTTCAAACGGACCATTTCCAAAGAAAGGAACACAAATTCAGAATAAACAGAGTTGCTGAGAAAAAAGTTAATGGATCATCCTTCTAGAAAAGGGTTTCTCAACTTCAGTACTTTTGACATTTTGGGCCAGATATAGGGTGACCAACCATCCCAGTATGCCCAGGACTGAGGGGTTTCCTGGAACAAAGGATTTTTAGTGCTATACCTAAGAAAGCTGAAGGCAAGCTGCGATGGTGGGTTACCCTAGCCAGATAATTATTTGTGTACAGGGTTGTCTTGTGCATTGTAGGATGTTTACTAGCGCCCCTGGCCTCTACCCACTAGATGTCAGTAGCATCCCCCAGGGTCGCAGCAACCAAAAATGTCTCCATTGCCAAATGTCTAGGATGGGGGACAGCCCCAATTGTAAACCAATCACTGTTCTAGACCATTTATTGGAAAAATCCAACTGTAAAAGAGGAGAAATAGAACGTAAAAGGAATGTGAGTGTGTGTGTGTGTGTGTGTGTG
Source organism: Aselliscus stoliczkanus (assembly GCA_033961575.1). Taxonomy (NCBI): domain Eukaryota; kingdom Metazoa; phylum Chordata; class Mammalia; order Chiroptera; family Hipposideridae; genus Aselliscus; species Aselliscus stoliczkanus. The sequence continues at coordinate 137,712,852 of CM066729.1, forward strand.
TGTGTGTGTGTGTGTGTGTGTTGTGATTTTCTTAAGAGATCTCTGCACATTTGGATGCCAAAAGGGCTTAGTGCCAAAGACTGAAATGACTCTGGGAGACTGAGCAGTAAGACAGCAAGATCCTAAAAGAAGGGAAAATGAAAATGTATAAAAGGCACAAGTAGAAGAACTAGCTAGAAATGAGGAAGCTATTACCTTATCTGAGACTTGAGAAAAAAAACAACAAAAACAAAAAACTGAGGGTGGCAGAAGAATGGAATATTGAAGGGCAGAAGGAAAAAAATACTAGCACAGCAAGGTCATCTGATCTCTGTAAAGTTAGACAGGGAGACAGTGGATAGGAATGGGAGAAGAAAAAAATGGGAATGAAGAGATGAAGGTGGAAAGGGAGTGTAAGGAGCTTTTCTTGGAGTATATTAGGAAATTTAAAAAATCAATATGAAGATTGATTTAAGACCTGAGTCTCAAGGTGATTTAACTGTGGTTTCTGGCAGATGACATGGCAAAAAAAGAATGAGAGCCAAAGATGCCAGCAGTGATTTTAAAACTTTAATGTGCATATGAGAATCATCAAGGGATTGTGTTAATGTGTACATTGTGATTCAGAAGGTATCAAGCGGAGCCTGTGATTCTGCATTTCTAACAACCTCCCAGGTGATGTCCATGCTGCAGGTCTGAGTACCACTCTTTGGAGGGGAGGGGTTAGGGTGTTAATGACAGCAATGTTAAAGTAGCTAACCAGTCAAAAAACACACATGGCCCTCGGGCTGCAGGGGGAGTCACGTGTAACCAGAAGGAAGCCAAAGAACTGAGAAACCTTGGCTGTACTTATGCAGCTGACTCTACCGGGGACAATGGAGAAGCCAGTATCTTACACAGGTTGTTGAGGGGGAAGGAAGGTGATGAGGACCGGCAATGTGGGAAGGGCTGTGCCCAAAGCTGTAAGTATCCCATAGTACTTATTGTATCTGCTTGAAGATAAAGGACTCTTGGAAGGAAACTGATAAGCATTTTGCTGTTGTCCCTCACGTTGGTCTGTTTCCTTGTTTACTTAAGCTTCTCTGTCAGGCTGGAGCAACTCTGCCATGAACGTTCACAACATAGGGCTGAACCGCTGCTCGGGCAGCCTAGGGAAGAAGCTCCTCTTGGTGTGCTTGCGGCTGTCCCATGGGGAGGTTCTAGGATACCTATAGCATTCTCAGAAGCGAGGATGAATGGCTAATCAATTAATTAGCATTGCAAAAGGCAGTGACAAAAGATGGTGCTCTGAAACTGTCCAAGTGGGACTTGAATTGACCTAAAACTGAAAATCCTCATAGAAACTACCTCTGCGCTAAAGGTAAAAAGCCCCTCTCCTTTTGTTCTTCATTGCCTCTTGGCCTTCCTTTTTTTCCTCTGCACCTGAGATGTAATATTTCTTCTCTTTCATCTCCCTCCTCAACCAGACAAAACAGAATTAATGAGCAATTTTTTCTTTTTTTTAAATTTTACTGGGGAACAGCCATGGTCATTGGTTACACAGTGCTTTCATGCTACAATGGCATAGTTGACTCTTTTTTTTTTTTTTTTCCGTAGGGCTTTGGGGATTGTCACGGGAACAGCATTGGGGAACCAGGGCAGGGGAACAGACAAGTTGCTGTCCTTTTGTTCTTCAGTCTAGTTGTCATAGTTGACTATTTTAAGGAAGGCACAGCTCACAGTGGCCCAAGTGGGGACTGAACTGGCAACCTTGCTGTTATCAGCACCAGGCTCTAACAACTGAGCTAATGGGTCACCTCCCCCCGCACCACAAAGAACAACTTCAAATATCTGTATGCTTCTTTAACATAGTTCTCTGTGCTTATTTAAAATAAATGACTTTAAACTTCTATATATCTCTCTTCCTCATCTCTCAAAATGCTGTGACTTTGTTCCTCATATGTGATCTTAAATTGATTACTGTCCCCCACTTCACAGGGACTAGAAGTCCTTAATTCAAAGAAGATGGAGGAAAGGTCTCCTCTCCTAGAAAGAAAGGGCTAGAGTACTGAAGTAGAGGGCAAAACCTAAGAAGGACTTCTTGTTTAACCACACAATACACATTCAAGCCTCACTTCACCCCTACCTAAACCAAGTCACTTTGAACTTTGAGATGGGGAAAAAGGGGAAATACTTGAAAAGTGGAGTTGAGTGAGTGGAATGTCAGCATAGGTCTGGTGGCCCTGCTGCGCCCCCTGCCGGTAGCCGACCATTTTTGTGCAAATGAACAAGGAAGCAGTTACTGGGGTCCAGTATTGGGGTCTCCATTATGCCTTTGGGCTAGACCTGAAGCAGCCCATTTTCTAGTTCAATCCTTAAGCTTGTTCCCTATTTTCATAGGGAAACTGTCTAACAGATTTTTCATGGGGTGCATGAGATGTTCCTGTACATTTCTCTGCAACCTTCTGTGCAATTATTTCAAAATAAAAGTTAAAAAATAGATTTCTCAAAAAGCACTACTTTTAGTTGACAAGCAGAAATGTATGAAAAACTTTTGACCAGCAGAAATGTAAGAAATTTTTTTCTTACATTTTAAAAATCCAAAACGACTTTTTAAAAAGAATCCTAACACTGCTTGCCAAATCCAAAGATACTTTTAGAGATTGTATTCATAGTCCCTACCATGGTGTGGGGAATGTGTATTTTATTATTAAAATTTTATTTATTTTTAATTATAATTGCCATATAATATCATATTAGTTTCAGGTTTATTACAACATAGGGAGTCAACATTTATATATCTTACGAAGTGATCACCACAAGGGGATATGTATTTTTTTTTTTTTTTAAAGATTTTATTGGGGAATTGGGGGAAGGGGACAGGAGAAGGGGAACAGACAAGTTGCTGTCCTTTGTTCTTCAGTCTAGTTGTGGAGGACGTTGCTTCACTGGCCCATGTTGGTATCGTCTTTGCTCTCTTCCCGGATGAGGCAGATCGGTCGCCAGCCTCTGGATGGCCGCTCACCGTGGATATTGGCAGCTCACGCTGGCTGCCAGCCACTCACTGTAGCCTATGGCAGCCCACTGCAGCAGGGGCTGCAGCCTACACCGTCGCCGGGGCTCACGCAGCCCAGCTCCAGGTGGAGCTGTTGTTAGCTGTAGAGGGCAGTGTCACTGGCCCTCATATGTGGGATCCGAACCGGGGCCGCTGGCATCCCAAAACCAGCTCTTAACCAATGCGCCACTCGGCCTGCCCAGGGGATGTATATTTTAAAAGAGTAAACAAAACTACCACCAATTAGGAAGGCAAATTACCTTCTTTTCCTCCTTAAAATTAATACAACTATATGTCAGCTACCTTTTAGAGAACACGTTATATCGCATTTAACCTCTGCTTTGGAACTCTCTTCTAGACAAAGCCTAGAAGTTTCTCAGTACATTTCCTTCACAGCTGTTGCTAAGATACATCTCCAGGTGCATAAATCATCAAGAGTTTTTTATGTAGGGAAGCAGAGTGAACCCTGCCTGACATGGGAACATCTGTGATGGATGCACAAATCATTTTCAAGCTATAATCAGTTTGTTTGTTACTTTTGCATTTCTTGGGGTTTTGGAATATAATAACTAAAATACAAAACTTAACTTTCTGTGTAGAAGATCCCACTTACAGATTTCACAATAAGACAAGGCCTGCCCTTTGGCTTTATCCTCAACTACTGTGGATAATTGAAAGGCACTCTTAAGTCCAGGCCTGCTGTGGACCTCTGACCTTTGAGAAGGAGCAGGGATCAGAAGGCTAGGAGAGGCTGTGGGGCAGAGTAAACAGTTCACAACAATGATCTCTCTGTTTACACAATCTTATACTCTTGGGTGCTGCAGAAATGGGGAAAGTGTTTATGCTGCAAGACCGGTTTCATAAAAAATAGCAACAAAGCAGAATCATATATAGATTTGTGCCTGCTACATTTAATGCCACCTTTTCTGCAAAGGACGATTTTGTTAATTTATAGATACTCTTCTGTGTTTCCAAAGTATTTAGTTGGTATATAAAATTTTTTTAAATTTCCAAGTTATGATAAGGCAAATTATGAGCTTTAAAACAATTCTTTTTAAAGTCTATTTGCGGGGGAATAGTGCATAGCAAATTAAATTTATGTAGCATGTAGATGCCCAATCAGCAAATGAAAATATGTAAGTCTTAACTATCAAAACTGATGGCGTCCAGTGAAGTCCAGGGCAGGCCCTTATAGCTTGGGATCCTAAACCTGTGACTAGAATCACCCTCCTATGTGATGGACATAAATTCATATAACCCTAGGCAATCAATCCCTGCCCCTGGTGCCTAATGACACTGGCCTAGAGAGCCTCTGCCAATAGGAGCAGAACCCTGGAAAAGTGTGGCTTGCTCCTGGAGTTGGTGACAATCAATTGACAATAATCCAGTGCAATCAAAGATGTGATCAGGGCCGGCCGAGTGGCGCATTGGTTAAGCGCTGGTTTTGGGATGCCAGCGGCCCCGGTTCGGATCCCACATGAGGGCCAGTGACACTGCCCTCTACAGCTAACAACAGCTCCACCTGGAGCTGGGCTGTGCGAGCCCCGGTGATGGTGTGGGCTGCAGCCCCTGCTGCAGTGGGCTGCCATAGGCTACAGTGAGTGGCCCGCAGCCAGCGTGAGCGGCTGGCAGCCAAGCATGAGCTGCCACTAGCCGCGGTGAGCGACATCCAGAGGCCAGCGACCGATCTGCCTCATCCGGGAAGAGTGCAATGACGATACCAACAGTGAAGCAACATTCTCCGCAACTAAACTGAAGAACAAAAAGACAGCAACTTGTCTGTTCCCCTTCCCCGATTCCCCAACGCTGTTCCCCTCCGCCAATTCCCCAATAAAATCTTTAAAAAAAAAAAAAAAAAAAAAAAAAAAAAAAAAAAAGATGTGATCAGAGTTCTGAGGAAAGGACGAGGGTGGTTTCTTTATGTCAAGACACAAAGGCCTCCTCCATAGGCCTCAGGTGGAAGGCCTCTAGAAGAATACCCTATCCTGTCTGTTTCCTAACAGCAAAGAAAAGTGGCTGAAAGAACCATTTCCGGGCCAGTTCACTAGGTGTGAGTACTCATGCTTCAACATAAAACAGAAAGAGGTACGTTCATGACAAATATGGACACCGCAAGACTGTCTTCCACCAGACCCAGAGGAAGCAGCTGGAGTAGACAAAGCAAACGGTCCCCGAGCTGTGACTAGAGAAATCTTCAGACAAAGACACTGGACTCCCATCTGTCAGTTACACATCAACAATTGGAAGGTTTAGTAAAATTACTTGTAACGCAAACCTAAACCTTTCCTTCTTATCAATGGGAGCGGAGCATTGGTGCCAGCATGGTGGCTTGTCCAGCTAGGTTATTTTCCCCAGGGTTGGTGGGTACAGGGAGCGCAAGCCAATAGAAGTGTGAAAGTAATCAGTCCCAGCACCCTGTGTGAAGGTCTGATGCAAGGGAAATAATACTGGGCTTCAAACAATACCTTCACATCATGAAGGTGATTATCAATTAGTTTAAGGTGAGGTTTGGTATCATGACCATTTTAGAGGAAACAGTGAGATGTAAAGATGACATGGGACCTTGGGCCTCCAAGTGAGAAAGGCAGAACCAAAATCAAGTTACGGTCTGCCTTGGCCCAATCCTGTTTTTTGCGTTGTCCACTGAGAAAACCCTTGAAGTAAAAGCATCGCTATCAAAATTGAGTGTGTTTATTTTGATATCTGAATGTTTTAGTTAAATTTCAGGGACAAAATTTAAGTTTTACATAAGAACTTTTCCTTTAGGTGAAAAAAATTAACCACCATGTAATATTTAACTTATATTTTAAGGCACTTAAACAAATTCTAAGAGGGCCTTCCTCATGGAATCTAAATATAGACATTTTTTTTTTTTTTTGAGGGCAGTGTCACTGGCCCGCATATGTGGGACCGAACCGGGGCCGCTGGCTTCCCAGGCCAGCGCTTAACCACCGCGCCACTCGGCCGGCCCTGAAATATAGACATTTTAATTTGGGGCGCTTGCATTTGATTTAAGGCCCAAATATGCAAAACAAAGAAGAGTTCTTTGGAAATTTGGAAAGCATTCACATCAGAATTTTTTTGTATCATACTAAAACATGAACTTGCCAAAAAACTAAATTCTAGGCAAAACTAATCCTAACATTACTTATTTCATATTCAAAATTTCATTTCATTTTCTGTTAGTATAAAAATGTTTAGTCCCTACACAAGTGTGTTTATGAACTGTGTGCTTGGCAGTCTGCCAGAAATTCATGCATTGTTGACCTTCAAACGGTTAAACTGAGCCGCTCAAACTCCACTAATTACCCAGACACATGAAATCCGAGACCATCTTTTTGGGCGCCTGTATTGAATCACACTGTGGGAAAGATATCTTCTCCATGCATTAGAGATGACAATAGAGCATGAATAAAACAGCCTGCAGATACACTCAAGTGTAATAAAAAAGGATGTTTTGTTCTAAGTAATCTAAGAAGCTTCCCTGATTTTAAACTGTACTTTTATCCAATACAGAATTTCCAAATTTCTTTAATATTAAAATTAATCCTGACCTTTGAAAAATGAAAAGTATTTTGTAACAACGTGCATCTCATCAGAGATAAGATGCTGTACAAAAATTTCCATGGCTTCAAATAATTAGATCAATTGTGTTGTAACTTTAAATAGGTTCAGAAAATCAAAAAGGAACAAAAAGAAGAAAGGTTTCAGGCCAGCAGAGCCCAGCCCCTCTCCATGTCTCCCTTTTATTTTTGTAAAATAAAAGAACGCAAACACTCTTCTCCACATTTAGAAACAAAAAGAGTACCAAGACTCAGAAAAAGGGGAGCAGGTTTATCTACCACAGAAGCTGAAATTCTCTCTCAAGTGCGGTAATGTTGATTTTGGGTTCCTAGACAAATGGCTCCCTTCTGGGAATGCCCTGTTGAAAAGCGAAAGGCTTCCCTCAGAAAGCTGGGCAGTTCAACAGCAGGAGTCCTTAGAGCTATTTTCTTTAATGACCACACTTCAACCTGTCAGGATTAGTAAATCAGCGGCCACTTTCAAGTGATACATCCACTAATGTCGACTATCAGTTGAGTTGCAGAGGCCTTGGGCTGTTTATGATGGAGACCCCATGATTTGGTTGTCAGGACAGCACATGAATACGGTAAAAAAGACACAGAGGTGGCCCTACTTCAGGGAGCCCTTTGAGCTTTTGGCAGTCTTTACCCAGGAGCACCACCCTCACTTTGAGTAGAGATACAGGGATGCCTGACTCTGGAGAAGGATGTGAATGACTCAGACCAGCTGGTTTTGAAAAACAGTAAGCCCTCAGCCCCAAAGCTCGTCAGGCCCTGTGGCGCTCTTTCCTAAGCTCTCTGACCTTCAAGGCCTCCACTTTGGACATATTAATGACTTTACCCAAGCGTGTTGGTTTTCTAAGGCTGTCAAAACAAATTACCATAAACTCAGGGGCTTAAAACAACACAAATTTATTATCTCACAGTCTATAGGTCAGAAGTCCAGTGGCTCCATTGTTTCTCAGCTCTGAGGAATACTCTCCTTCCGTGCTTGTTCAGATTTGGGGCAGAATTCAATTCCTTGTGGTCATAAGGACTAAGGACTGAGGTCCCTGTTCCCTCGATGATTGTCAGAGGGGAGGAGCCTCTTCTCAGCAACTTAAAGCCACCTGCATTTCTCCTCATGTTGCCCCCTTCATCTTCAAAGACGGCATGGTACTATCTTCACACTCAGATTAATTCTTCTATGACTTCGCTTCTCCTTTCAGCCAGAGAAAGTTCTCTGCTTTTTTTTTTTTTTTTTGAGGGCAGTGTCACTGGCCCTCACATGTCGGACCGAACCGGCTTCCCAAGCCAGCGCTTAACCACCGCGCCACTCAGCCGGCCCAAAAATTCTCTGCTTTTTAAAGGCATATGTGATTAGACTGGGCCTATCCAGATAATCCGGGATAATTTCTAGAGTTTATAACCTAATTACATCTGCATTTTGCCAGGTAAGGTAACATATTCACAGGTTCCGGGGACTCAGAAGTGGACATCTTTTGGGGGGCCATTCTGCCTACCATACCAGGTATAAAGATAGGGGACAGGGGATAGCTGAGGAGAGAGGCACAAATTGTGAAGTGCTGCAGTCCTGGTATCTACCTAAAAATGGCTGCTCAGGAGAACATCCTTTCTTTGCTCTCCAGACAAACCTGGGACTGATTTAAGATGAACTTTCCTCCCAAGATTCTGGAAGCTGAACAGGCTAATGACAGTGACCAGCTCATCTCTGCTTAGAGTCATGGTGATGATTACAAAATACCACTGTACAAAACTGGGGGGAAATTTTAGCACCAAGTTTGTTGTTTGAATAATAAAGAAAAGTTCCCTGTAATGAAGAAGCTGTCTTTTATACACACATCATCTTCACATCACAAATGAGCATTATACTGGAGGTCATGCAATCTCAGAGGGCTCCTAAACTAAGATCTGCTGTGTGGTTCTGAGTAAGCCACCTCTCGGGGTTTCCTTGTCAATAAATGTGAGGCTGAGCTAGATCAGCATTTCCCAAAATGTGTTCTGTGGAAAACTGATTCCATGAAATGCTCTGCAGGAAAAGGGTCCCCAGGCCAAATGTTTGAGAAATGCTGCTGCGAGTCACCCCAGTTGTAAAAAGGCTCTGAGAACTACAATGGACAACCAGTTTATTTAATCCAGTGTTCCCCAATCATACCTGGCAACAATCCCTTTTCTCCAATACCTATCATTATCCTTTGGCTGTGACTTTTCTCCATTCAAACTGGCCTGTCCCTGAATAGTGCTCATCTTGGTAACCTTGTCCCTATTTCCTCCAACTAAAGCACTTCCCCAAACCTCAGTGTTTCAAAATCCTGTCATAAAGGCTGGCTCACATGCTGACTGGCTCTCCCATGAACTGTTCTCTGATCACATCAGATGGAGATATACTTGCCTTCCTTCATGGACCAGTTAAGAAACATTTAACGAGCGGCTACCATGGTATAGCACTAGGCACTCATAAAACACTGATAGCGTAGAGCCGGCAGAGTGGCGCGGTGGCTAAGTGCTGGCTTGGGAAGCCAGAGGCCCCAGTTCGGTCCCACATATGAGGGCCAGTGACACTGCCCTCAAAAAAAAAAAAAAGACAAAGATTATTGTGGGAAAACATCCAAAAGCACCTGGAATAAGATTTGATATGCATCAGTTCTATCAATATTAGCACTCTTTAATTTTTCTTCCCAAATTAGGAATATTAAACTATTTTTTAATATTTTAAATTTTCAATTACAGTTAACATTCAGTATTATATTAGTTTTAGGTGTAAAAGTAATGGTTAGACATTTATTGGGATATTAAACTTGGTCATCCCTTGTTTCATGTCAATATTAGGACTTCGAGCTTTTCTTGCAGGGCACTGGTTTTGCGCATGGATGGATTTCTCAGCCAGTCCTGACTTTTCCCGACTCCCACTGCCTAACTGACCAGACACCAGTCCTGGCTGTGACCTGGAGAAAAATGGGGGAAAAAAGAATTCATGTTGGTAAAGCCGACTGCTAGCCCTGTTTTGTTCTATTTGGTAATATTTTACTGTGATCTTTTGTAGCAGGTACTGACTCAACACATACTCCCAGTCACCTTTTTCCTCACCTTCTTCTAGTGTGGAGGCAGGAAGGCATGTTACTCCATTTCCCAGCCTCACTTTAAACCAGTGGATATGTGCCATCTTTGTGGTCAATGAGATAAAGGAAGCTGACTGCCACTGCCTGGGGAAGAGGCCTCTCAAGGAAAAGGCCTTTCTTCATCTTTTTCCTGTTGGTTCTTGACTCTTTCTTCCAGCTGGATCTTGAAGAGGGTGTACCCACATTGTGACCATGAGGTGACCAGCAGAATGTCAAAAAAACAAAACAAAACAAAACAAAAAACCAACCCACCCACTAAAGAAGGCAAAGCAGAAAGAATTGAGGTGTCTGGAAGCCAGCGTGCTGGCTCTGGGCTGTGGACCTCCAAACTTCTCATTGGGAGACAAATCTACCCCTCGTTTGTTCATGCCACAACAAAACACACCTCTAACCAATGTAGTCAAAGACATTTGACATTTATTTCTTCCTCCTATTTTCTGCTATGTGCAAAATGTCCTGTTGAGGACTTGATTAAAGCTTCTGAACTTCATACCAGCCAATGCTTTTCTTTTAGCATCTTGACTGCTGTGAAGCTATAATGCCATACGGATGGGCATTTACAAAAAAGATGTCGGGGATCCTGCTGCTTTACCCATATCATCTCAAGTCTGGGACACACCATGAGAAGGACGTATTGCTAATTTTTAAGTTTGGGAAAATCCGTACAAAAAAGTTTACAACAGGCACTCTCCTCTGGATGAGGAAGGATTTCCTTATTGAATGTGGAAATCATAGAGGGGAAGATAAGAACCATCACAGCTGTACAGCCCACTCTCAAAATGGGTATCTACAGTTACAGCCCTGAGAACGGGATGCCTTTCACTCTCTCCTGAAAAGAAGTCTTGTGAAATGGAGCCAAAAGTCAACATCACCGTTAACATCAATGTAAGATTAACTCAGGATTTCAAGAGGCAAATAATGAATAACCCCACTTATATTTCAGGGGTGGGGATCCCTGCCATTTGTTGAAGTTGCCTTTGGTCCTGAAAGAGCCTGGATCCCCCCCAAGCCCAGGTATCAGCGGCTGGGCCTGTACAGTGGTGGGCTGAGCCCAGCAGAGGCCTCCTGCTCCAACGAGGACTGGGTTCTGTGGTGACAGGGGCTGGAAGGGGGCTCTACTTTATTACATCATGAGATCAACACAATTAATGCTGCCTTTTATCCTGCACAACACACATACACACATACATACTTTACCAAAAGCATCACAAAAATTGCAGCTTCGCCTGTTCTTCTCCTCCTGATGGAGGTGGGGGTGGGTAACCCAGAATACTGAACAGGAGCTTCCCCAAACCCCATGCCCATAGGTGCCCCTTCGGCAGGGCTGTTCCCAGTCAGCCACCCTCTCTCCCACCCTTGAACTGCTCTTGCCCCAATCTGGAAAGCATCACTGAGTTTCTGCATCAATGGTCCCTTTCACTTCTCCCAGACTGTCTGCTATGCTCCAGCTGCTTTCAAGTTGATTACAGACTTGCCAGCCTCCCGAAATATTAACTTTTAAAAGATAAAAGCCACTCCGGGAATACAATTCATATAAATATAGTTTTACTTAGAAGCACTTCTAGACTGGTAGAAACCTTAAAGACATAAACTTTTCAATTTTAAGACTGTGAATTCTCTTTTAACAGGAGGCTTCGTATTACATCTGGGCAGATGTAACTACCTCAGCAGGACTTGAGCATATTTTTACAAGGTCATTGCCTTAGAAATGAAATGTAAAATTCGGCACTCTGAGGAATCTTACGAGAGGCTGGCTGTAGGTCTTGCTTAGTATCAGAGGCTCCAGTTTGTACCTGTAAGGGTCATCCGATCACTGCTTTTAGGAACCAACCACCTGCTTCACACAGAGCCATATATTACTGTACCTCTGACGGGAGGCGGCCAGGTGTTTCTCAGATTACACTCTGGTAGAAAGGTTGTGGATTCATGCCATGATGTGTGCCCAGGCAGAAACCAGTAGGGTCCATCTGCAGAGGTCATCTGACCTCTCCTTTTGCCTTCCACACAGATGTGGCTCATTAACCCCACTCAAAACACACACACATACTCTCTTCCTCACTCTCTTGGGTTTCAGCCCAGAGAAGGGGTTCCAACACACCTTTGAAATACACTTGCTTCCTGGCTTACTGCTTCTCTAGCACTTTTTGTTTTTAGGAGTCTTACGACTACCATTCTTCATTTTCTCACGAAATATACCCGCTCCGGAGTGCTACACAGAGAATACTCCCCGCCACCAATAAGCTGAAGGTTTTCAACTCCTGCTCACTTCACCTACCTCCTTGACCAAGCCACCTCTTCCCCTTTCCACTGCCACCTCAGACTTTAGCCTAGCAGCCCAATGCATGATGCCTCAGCTCAGGTGGAGGAGAGCAAAGCCAATTCTTGTGGAGCCACCTGGAGCAACACAGACTGCTGGGTCATGGGAAACATGCATCTGTCCTGCTTCCGACATGACCCAATGGAGCAAACTGTTAGCAAGAGAAGCAGAATCTTTGACTTTGCAGAGCTGGGGCTTTTTCTGATAAACGTTGCTGAAATCTTGGGATCCTCAGCTAAATTAATTTACAACTATACAGTGCAAAAAATAATATAAATGGAGCCCCTTTAAAATGGAGTCAAAGCTGCCATCCCAGAGGAACTGACTTGCAGAGCTTATGACTCGAACCTTTGGAATGTCAAAACAGGGCAAAATAACCTTTGCACTAACCCTCAAGCAACGTTGTGCCCTAAAGAACTGTTTGCAAAGAGAACAGGAAAGCAGATATAATTATGACTACCTAATGACCATGGGACTGAAAATTAAAAACATTGTTTAGGGGCCAGTCCAGTTGTTCTGTTAGTTAAGAGCTGGCTCAAGGGCCGGCCGAGTGGTGCATTGGTTAAGCGGCCGAGTGGTGCATTGGTTAAGCGCTGGTTTTGGGATGCCAGCGGCCCCAGTTCGGATCCCACATGAGGGCCAGTGACACTGCCCTCTACAGCTAATAACAGCTCCACCTGGAGCTGGGCTGTGCGAGCCCCGGTGATGGTGTGGGCTGCCATAGGCTACAGTGAGTGGCCGGCAGCCAGCGTGAGTGGCTGGCAGCCAGTGTGAGCTGCCAACAGCCGTGGTGAGCAACATCCAGAGGCCGGCAACCAATCTGCCTCATCCGGGAAGAGTGCAATGACGATACCAACATGGGCCAGTGAAGCAACATCCTCCGCAACTAGACTGAAGAACAAAAAGACAGCAACTTGTTTGTCTGTACCCTTTCCCCCAATTCCCCAACGCTGTTCCCCTCCCCCAATTCCCCAATAAAATCTTTAAAAATAGAAAAAAAGAAATGCCTTCCATTAATGTAATTTTCCCCTTCCCTTTCTCATAAATACCCTTTGCCTTTGTCTCTGAATTGGAACAAAATTTGGGCTTCTGTCTGAATCAGTGCTTCTTGAATAGCAATTCTGTTTTTTTTGTTTTGTTTTGTTTTTTTTTAAAGATTTTATTGGGGAATTGGCGGAGGGGAACAGCGTTGGGAAATCGGGGAAGGGGAACAGACAAGTTGCTGTCTTTTTGTTCTTCAGTTTAGTTGCGGAGGATGTTGCTTCACTGTTGGTATCGTCATTGCGCTCTTCCCGGATGAGGCAGATCGGTCGCTGGCCTCTGGATGTCGCTCACTGCGGCTATTGGCAGCTCACTCTTGGCTGCCAGCCGCTCACGCTGGCTGCGGGCCACTCACTATAGCCTATGGCAGCCCACACCATCACCGGGGCTCGCACAGCCCAGCTCCAGGTGGAGCTGTTGTTAGCTGTAGAGGGCAGTGTCACTGGCCCTCATGTGGGATCCGAACCGGGGCCGCTGGCATCCCAAAACCAGCGCTTAACCAATGCGCCACTCGGCCGGCCCAGCAATTCTGTTTTTAATCTCAAAAAAAATGCTGTTGCTTCTCACTTTGGCCTTTTATTTTTAGGTTAACAAGAGCAAGAGAACGTGAAATTTACATAACTGAAGGTATGTTTATATTTCAAGGGAAAATGAGGCTCCAAGACCTAGGTCATCAAACCTGGAGCCACCCAGGTGGCTCCAATTCCTGCAGAGATATATTTATATTCTAAAAGGTTAGAGGGAGAACCCAGGGTCCTTTCCATCCTGTCTCCAAGCAACAAAGGTTTTACTTCCTCCTTTGGGGAGAGGATTAGACTCTTCTATATATAAGCAAAGGAAATTCATTTTTCTCCATCCCTCACCTACAGAGTGTCTGACCACTCATGATGGAGATTTTTCCATCTGACTTTCATTACATCACCCCAGGGGTAAGCCCTGGGCAAGGAAGGTGTACTGATGCAGTTATAGTTATTTACATAATTTTTATTATTTTGTAAATAATAACTAATCTGTCTGTGATCTACAATATCCCACATGCATTCTGAATAAAATTAATAAAGGTGAATATTAAAAGCCCAACAGTTATGGCAGCAAGGATGATGGTATCCTGTTTGTCACATCCTTTACTGGGGGAGCCCTGAGGCTGGTTAACGGGTCTGAAGAATACCCACAGGAACCAGCAGCAGACCTGTTGAAAGGATTGGGAAGTCGGATAGCCAGGTATCAGGAGACAAGCTTGGAAAGTGCAGCCAGAATGACATTTCTGGATTTTGCTCTCTCTTCCAGTTGGGCCCAGACATTCTTTTTTTTTTTTTTTTTTTTGAGGGCGGTGTCACTGGCGCTCATATGTGGGACCCGAACCTGTGGCCCAGACATTCTTAAAGGTGGGCTATAGGTGGAACAAGAGAAGCTTATGTTGCTCTCTCCTACAGGTGAGAATTGAGTTAAAGAGTTCCCATAGCCAGAGCAAGTCTATAAGGATTACAAAGCTAAGCTAATGACTATCTTGGAGACACTTCTCTGCTCCCTTCTGATCCTTTCTACCCCAGCTGCACTTCCTGTTTCAGGAGACACCACACTAGTCCCTTCACACAGGTGGAAAGGGGAGTGGGTGGTAGATTTCGCATGTTGGATACTAGAGAGACGACATGGGGTAGGTGGAGATGCTGAGGAAGGTAGAGCAGGTAGAGTGAGGCCAGTGATTGAACAGCAAGCCCTGGAGCCTTCTCAGAGGCCAAAGCAGAGGGCTGTTGCAAATGCCACCCAGCTGCCTGCATTTTGCCTCTTCGCTCCCTAAGGGGAGGAAACAGCTTCTCCCTGCAGCTGTGATTTGTGTCCCTGTAAATGCTGATTTTAACTGCTAGGAGTTGGTACAAAACTTTGCAGTGGGGAAAACAAAGAGTTTAAACACAGCTTTGTATTGTTTTCAGTGTTATTGCATCGGAATGAATGTACAGAAGAAATTGATTTGGAAATCACATGCTTGTCACAAGTACTAGAGAGGGTTGTCCTGATCAGGAAAAGATGCCAAGAAGTGTTCACGGGACTCCCTTGCTTTTTGCCACCTGTGGGTGAAGTGGATGCCTCTTAACCCTGAGGTTCTGGCAATGAAGCAAAAACTGTTGCCTTCTTACCACCAAACTGGAGACCTGAAATCTTACTGGACTCAAGGTGTGCGAGACAACACAAGTCCCTGTGTGGGATTCTTGCTATGATGTCTGCCTTAGGAAGGGCAGTATGCCAAGAGACCATGAGAAGGGAGGCAGTTTCCAGATTAAGGTACAATTTAGTTTTTGACATGGTTACTAGATACATGCTTTCCTAATGAGCTCTTGTGGAAATCGGATGTGACCATGTGTGGAATGGGTCAACTCAACTCTATGACAGGTACACATTAATTTGGAAAGGAGCTTTAAAAAAAAAAAATCCTTGCAAAAAAGGAAGGCCCTGCTAGCCAGGCAACAGTTTAGGTTTGCATGAGAAAGGGGCAGCTTATCCCCAACAGCTTCCCCAAGCAGGGAAAATCCGCAGGCTTTGGGGGAACATCAGAGTGAGTCCCAGATTCACAAGGTTTCCTTCAGTTGCCTAGCTCACCATGCCTGCTGTGGTTTTCAGCTGTGCTAAACTGAAAACAGCTGTGGTTGCCTGGCTCTGTGGGCAGAACTCGGACTCTGAGACTGTTGAAGGACACCCCTCTGTGGGGCTGTGAGCTGTGGAAACAAGTCACGATTGCTGTGTGGATCATAAACAAATGCCCACGGAAATGGCTGTTCTCTGATGAGGCCACTGCTGAGCCTGACTCTTCCTGGCAGGACTCCTAGGAAAGCGGCAAGCCGGATGGTCATATCACAAGAAACGCATCCCCTCCATCCACTCGACTAGACTGAATCAGGTGGGGCTTTGGGCCCTCTCTTGGGGCAATCTCATTGCTGTTGGCTTTTTGTATTCAGCCTTTCTGACTTTTGCAGTCAGGCAATTTGTGCCTTTTCTGGTTCTGGCAGGGGTTTCTCAACAATCAGCAGCTGCTCTGACCTTTCTCCTGGATCACACACCTCAGTAAGGTGGCTTGATTTTCAATGCAGCTGTCACCAGGGAGGGTTGATCCTCTCCCTCGGCTTTTCCCTGGGTCCTGGTCAGAACCATAAGGGCAGGGGCCGTATAGGTCTAGCTCAAAAAATTATTTAATTCAGAATTCTGCCCTGACTGACCATTCTCCTGAACATGATATATCTGTCTCTCTCCGCTAACAATAATCCCAGATGGGCTTGCCTGAAAAGGGGTTTAGGAGATTTCAATTTAAGTTTGTTTGAATTGTGTGAAAATCTTCTGTGAAGAGGCTTTTTGTCTTTCTTATACCCCAGCCCTTTTGGAAGAAAGATCTGGGTGAGAGGAGAAAGAATGATGTTAAAAAAAATCCTGTGATGTTTTATAGTAACGAGACACACTGATTTTGTAACAATGGAAGGAAAGCAAAAAGCAAGGCCCCAGGGAAGGGAAAACTTTAGACCTGGGGAGATAGGGGGTGGCGGGGGGAATTAATGATCTTTTTTTGGGTCAGAATCTGCTCCTGGAGCCTTTCTCCTAAAAGGAGAGCGAATGCTCCCGTGCTGCTCCCTGACCTGACCTGCTGCCCTGGCCCCTTTGCCTGTCTCCCTGGTAGCTGTGAGCACTTGGAAGTGAAACTGATGCTGAGCACACTTGTGCTACCTGACAGCTAAGCACAGGCAGGAGGCGACGGCCCAGCTCCTGTGTTTTCCATACAGAACACCTCTGGGTGTTAGCCACACCGCAGGAACAGGTGAACTGGGATCAGGAGCAAGCAGGACTGCTTGAAGCTGACTGCCTGCAGGCAGTGCCTCTGAAAACAAGAACTGAAATGATCCAAATTATCTGGCCTGAAGGGGGAGCCCAAAAACTTATTAACTGCTGGGAGATGGGGAACCACATTAGGGATTCTGCCCACTTGGGCTGCCTAACTGATGTACAGTCTCACTTGGGGGCCCTAACAATTGTAAACTTTGTTCTTGGTTGGGGGAGGGGGTGCTGCCATGTGTGGCTTTTGGGGCTGTGTATATGAAAGGTAGGCATTAACTTATCTCTGGTGAAAACAGATGTACACCTTGAGGTATTATCAGAAACTTTCAAGTGTTTAAGGAAACAGCCCAGGTAGACCAAGTAGCCTTCAGACATGAACTCTGCGCAGCTTACCTACAATGTGAGTTATTCAGCTAGAAAGGTGGGATGACATGTATTCCTCACTGAAGTGATTCATGGCCTTGCCTCAGCCTCAAAGGCATTCCGGTCAGCTTCAGCTCCCTGGGACCAGGTATAGGGATGCCAGGACTTGCGACTGATTTTTTTCTTGCAGGTCAGGTAGGCAAGGTGAACACAAAAAAAACCTGAAAAAGCCATCAGGTATTTTAAAGTAGACCTTAATGGTAAATGAAATTTGTTGGACTGGAACCAGGGAGAACCTTGGAGGCTGAGACTAAAACCAGTGCAGTCGGATTGACCTCATCCTGCCCTTGGAGGCCTGCTGGCAATTGCTGCTTAAGTACTGCTTAAGACAAACTCCATGGATTTGGTCCTAGCTCCTGCAGGTCACAGGTCATAGTAAAACAAAATGATTGATGGAGTAACATATTACAGAAAAATTTACCAGTAACCAACGATGGAGAAACAGAAGTGGTGGAATCATGGGGTAGAAGGAAGTAATTTTGTGTTTCTACACAGTTGGGGTTTTCTAAATACATTTGTTAAAAACGTGCTCCTGGGTTAAGAGCAAGTCTCAGAAAATTAATCTACAACTGTACAGAGAGAGTCCTCCGGATAGATTCACGCAACTCTGGAGGTATGTTTATATTTCAGAGGGAAATGAGGCTCAGGACCTTAGAGACAGCTCTAGGTCAAAAAGCTGAAGCTTCTCTGACCCCAGGGAAGATGGGTTTGCATTGCAAAAGTTAGGGAACCCAGAATGCTTTCCTTCCAGTCTCCAAGCAGCACAAGGTTTTTTCTTCTTTCTAGAAAGGAAGGAGAGGCAACTGCCTTTCTCCTGTGTATGAGCAGAGGATGCCTACAGAATATCCAGCCACTTGTGTGGGAGGTTCAACTGCTTCTCATGGTGTCAACCAGTACTGACGTGGCTTTTATGTAATAACTAATCTGGTTCCACCTCAGAACGTCAGTGTGGGGAACTCTGTGGATCACTTCCTAGCAAAACAAGGCTGGTGGTTACTATTAGGTTGTCGGAAAAGTCATGCCGCATTTTTGCAATGAAAAACATAGAAAAATATGTCATGACTTTTCCGACAACCCAATATAAAAAAATAGCAGCCATTCAAAGTCCCTGGAGATTGTTCTAAGGGCATATACCAAATGAGGAAACATTTATTCAAGAAAATCTAATAAAACTTGGTAAGAACAATGAGAATTTGTGGCAATTAGCAACCCCCTATCTTTCCCCTTCCCATCCCCCTTCCAGCTCAGTTTGATGAAAGCTCCACTCCAGGTGAATATGACCAAGAAGTCAGGGCTCCCTCTCCCTCAGCTCCCAGTCAATGTTTACCATAGCTACTAGGAGGAGTAAGCTGCCACATTTTCCATCTCCTCCAACTCCAAGCTAAAGAGGCTAAATTTAAATTCCTGGTGAGAGTGGCCGAGAGATTGGGGACATCCCTTCCCTTCCTCTACCCTGTCCCTACCCACCTAGTCTTGGCTCTATCTCAGGAGCAGCAGGCCAAGAATACTGGGACCCCAGCTCACTCATAGGGCATAGGCTCTACCCTGGGGGAGCAAGCTGAGAAAACCAGGGGTTACCATTATGCCAGCACCAGAGGAGTGGTGCAGTTTGCCCAGGGGAGAGGCAGTCCATAAGAAAGAGTTCAAAACACGCCCCAAAGGAGCTGACTTTATTTGAAAAAGTGTACAGGAAAGTTCAAGCCTAAGGGCACTCCTTAAAACAAAAGCTCCTTTTAGGACAAGGAGCTAAACTATTGACCAATGAATGCACAAGTGAGAACCAGAAAAAGAGACAGTTAAACACAATGCGGGGGTCAAAAAAACCCTCAAAGACTAACCTCAAAAACAATCCCTGCCAAAATTTAATTAGATCAGACTGCTGAGCAACTTTGTCTCAGGGCATTGTTAAAAACAATGGCGCAATCAGCTAGTAATTAAAGCCCAAGAGGAGTGGTATAATACCAAAGGAAGCAGACATCTTAAAGAGTCAAAGGGAGAGACGGCCGAGTGGAGCGGTGGTTAAACGCTGGTTTGGGAAGCCAGCGGCCCTGGTTCGGGTGCCACATATGAGCGCCAGTGACACTGCCCTCAAAAAAATAAATAAATAAAAAGAGTCAAAGGGAGTTATGCTAAAACTATTGCCATCCAGGATCACTGTGTGCATGGCCAAGGCTGCACTCTCTGAGGAGGAACACCAAAAGCTTCACGCTTCTGGGGAAACAGACTTCACTCAAGTAGTCAAGTTACAAAAGCAAACAAATACAAGTCCCAGACAGAGGAAAGGAGAATCTGTATCCAGAGTTGCTATAACATATTACCTAAAAGGTCCAGTTTCCAACAAGATCACAGGACATGCATAGAACAGGGAACCTGTGACCACATGCAGGGGGAAAAGTCGGCAACAGAAACTGCCTGTGAGAGGGACCGGGCATCAGATTTAAAGACTTCAAGGTAGCGGGCCGGCCAAGTGGCGCAGTGGTTAAGAGCTGGCTTGGGATGCCAGCGGCACTGGTTCAGATCCCACACATGAGGGCCCTCAAAAAATAAAATAAAATAAAATAAAAAAGACTTCAAGGTAGCAATTGCATAGTCTAGGAGCTAAAGAAAATCATGTTTAAAAAGAAGTAAAGGAAAGTATGAAGACAATGTCTCACCAAATAGGTAATACCAATAAAGAGAAGCTGTAAACACTAAATGAAAATTCCAGAGTTAAAAATACAATAACCAAAATTAAAAATTCATTGGAGGCGCTCAACAGTAGATTTGAACTGACAGAAAAATCAGTGTACCTGATGATAGAACAATAGAGATTACATAAGCAATCCAAAGAACAAAGAGAAAAAAGAATGAAGAAAAATAAACTGAGCTTCAGATAAATGCAAAGCCCCAAGTGCACCAATCTATGTGTAAGAAGGAATTACCAGGATAGGAGAAAGAGAAAGGAGCAGAAAAAAATATTTGAAGAGGGCAGGCTGAGTGGTGCAGTGGTTAAGAGCTGGCTTGGACGCCAGTGGCCCCGATACGGGTCCCACATATGAGGGCCAGTGATAACTGCCCTCAAAAAAAAAAAAAATTGAAAAAATAATAGTAAAATTCCCTCCCAAATTTGCTGAAAAACATTAATCTAGCCCAGGGGTAAGCAAAGTACGACTCGAGAGCCACATGTGGCTCTTTGGGTACACTCCGTCTCAAAAGTTTGCAGCGCCTAGAAGAGCCAATCCTGTCCCTCACAACAATTTAAAAATTGTTGGAGAACCATAAATATATTTTTACAAATATGGAAAATTTAAAGTAATACTATAAATGAAACAATGACAATTTTATTTTCATTTTCAATTTTATTTCAGAGTCACATGTACATACCCAAAGAGCCACATGTAGCTCGCAAGCCGCAATTTGCTGACCCCTGGTGACTCTTCTGTCTCAAAAAGTTTGCCAATCCCTGATCTAGACATCCAAGAAGCTCAAAGAACTTTCAAGTAGGATAATGCCCACCCCCCACCACCACCACCACACACAGACACGAAAATGAAAACACTGAAAGACAAAAAGGAGGGCTGGCCGAGTGGCGCGTTGTTTAGGAGTTGGCTTGGGACGCCAGCTCTGAGCAGCAGGGCTCTGGTTTGAATCCCACATGTGAGGGCCAGTGACACTGCTCTCTACAGCTAAGATGATGAACAACAGCTCCACCTGGAGCTGGGCTGCTGTGAGTCCACAGGTCACCATAGCTGCAGCCTTTGCTGCAGTGGGCTGCCATGGGCTACAGTGAGTGGCCGGCAGCCAGCGTGAGCGGCTGACAGCCAGCTTAAGCTGCCAATAGCCGAGCCGCTGTGAGCGGCCGTCCAGAGGCGGGCAACCGATCTGTCTCACCCAGGAAGAGCGCAATGATAATACCAACATAGGCCAGTGAAGCAACGTCCTCCACAACTAGACTGAAGAACAAAAAAGGACTTCAACTTGTCTGTTCCCCTTCCCGGTTCCCCAATAAAATCTTGAAAGAAAAAAAAAGACAAAAAATAAATTTTGAAAGCAGCAAGAGAAAAACAACACAGCACACACAAAGGAGTCCCAAATAGATTTACAGCTGACTTCTCACCAGAAACAACAGAGGTCAGACAGCAGTGTGATAACATATTTAAAGTGATGAAAGAATAACTAATCTGTTTCTATCCAAAACACTTCATGTGTGCATTCCAGATAAAGATGAATATTAAAACCCAAGAATACTCTAAATGATTTTAAAATTTAATTACTGTTCACTGCCACAATTATATTAGAAATTGATTTAAGACTCATGATTAAGGTGACTCATGGAACTTTAAACTTCCTACAATGTCCAGCCTCCCTCTCCCATTCTTTTAGCAAGGATGGAATTGTGTTTGATTTTGTGTGGTGGCCTGTTTCCTCTTATCAGCTCATGGAAAGATATCTGGTCTTTGTCCCCAGTTCCTAGCACAGAGCTCCTAAAACCCTTGGAATTTCCTGAGTGATAAGGGTGATTGGTGGGCCCCTAGATAGATAGCCTCAGGATGGGCGCTTGGTGCCAGAAAGACCAACCCTTGGGCCGGCAGAGTGGCGCAGTGGTTAAGCGCTGGCTTGGGAAGCCAGTGGCCCCGGTTCGGGACCCACATACAAGGGCCAGTGACACTGCCCTCAAAAAAAAAAAGACCAACCCTTGATTATAGACTTGGAGCTTTCAGCCCCACTTCCCAACTTCTGGGGATGGGTGAGGGCCTGGAGATTACAATGATCACCAAAGGCCAATAATTTAATAAATCATGTCTATTTAATGAAACCTCCATTAAAATTAAATAAATTTGGGAGAGCTTCTGGGTTGGTGAATACACCAAGGTGCTGGAGAGGGCATGAAAGCTCTGAACCCCTCTTCCATTTGTCTATTCCTGTGTCGTATCCCTTATAATAAACAGGCAATAGTAAGTAAAGCACTTTTCTGAGCTCTTGTTCTAGCAAATTATTGAGCCTGAGGAGGTTGACTATGGGAACTCCTGACCTTGTAGCCAAGTTGGACAGAAGTGTCAGTAACCTGGGAACCCAATACCTTCAACTGTCATCTAAAGTGGGAACAGTATTGTGGGACTGAACCTTAAACCTGTGAGTCTGATGCTAACTCCAGGTAGTTCGTGTTAGAACTGAATTGCTGAACACCTAATTGGCATCTGCAGACAATCAGAGAATGAGTAGGTGAATTAGAGGATTGGTAGGAACAAACACCTTTCACCCTTCCTGCTTTCCCCTCCTTCTCTATGTCTCCATCCTGTATAATCAAAGATGGTGGTCTGAGTCAGTAACAGTCCCTATAACCTTACAGCCCTCCCCACAGTCCCCACACTCCAAAAGGCATGGCAAGCTGACACAGAAGTCTAAGTGTAAAGAAACGAGATGTCAGGGAATCTCAGCTACTGACAAAGCGTCAACTTTAAATGAATTTTAAATGTAACAGTACTCAACTCCAAGGACATTTTTGCAACACAAAACCCACAAGGGATTTCCTTATACTTTAAGGAAGTTGAAAAATTAGTGTCTTAGAAGCCCTACTCCACTGTTTCCTAAACATCAATCATTTGTGTCACCTTTGGGATTTGGGGGAGATATATATCACCGTTATCTTCAAATCAATTCTATTAAAATAATTACTGGGCCGGCCGAGTGGCGCGGTGGTTAAGCGCTGGCTTGGGAAGCCAGCAGCCCCGGTTCGGGTCCCACATATGAGGGCCAGTAACACTGCCCTCAAAAAAAAAAAAAAAGAAAAGAAAAGAAAAATTAAAATAATTACTGAGGAAATTTTATGTCCCTACTTTCAGTGGAAAATCAGTACCATTTACTATAATAGAAGGTATACCTTAGTTCATTTAAACATTTTTTTAATGTTTAAATGTATATCTAAATCAACTTGTGTACCAGCACCAATGCTCTATATGGAACGCTTCGGGAAATAATGCCCTACTCCATTGTGTGGGATGAATGGGTAAAAATGGAAATAGAAGATACTGTCTTTGTGAAGTGCCCTGGGTTTGAGAGCCAGGCTACCTTCTGAGAAGACTGTCTTCAGCTTTCTTTCTAAATGCACATCAAGTAACCACTAACCTCTACAGCGCTTTGATTCAGTTAAAACACTAAAATAAATAAATAATAAAGGTTATTTTTATTACCAGGGCTTTCAGCCAGCAAATATAACAATGGGCAACCGCAAGGCTAGGCAATTAAGCTCAGTTTAAAAACAACACACACAGTCCTGAGCTTTCTGAAAAGCACCATCACCAAATGCTACTGCTCTCCAGAGATGGGTCATTTTATATGACCCACAATAACCATTTAAAGTGCATTCCATTCCTTTATTCCTTTTCTTAGTGTTGTGGAGTCAGGTGATGGACAATTTAAGAGACACAGATTCTGGGAAAGGCTGGGACAAAAACAAAACAAAGCAAAAGACAAACATCAATATTGGCTCCTTGCAGGTAATTTTTCAACCTATATTCCAGTAAGAATAAAAATCTGGAATGGGGCGGAGCAGGGGGGGAGCTGGCCGAGTGGCTCAGTTGGTTAAGAGCACGAGCTCTGAGAAACAGGGTTGCCGGTTCAATTCCCACATGGGCCAGCCCGAACTAAGGTGCTGCTGAGCTGCTGACAGGCGGCTGGATGGCAACTGGACTTGGAGCTGAGCTAGCTGCCCCCTCCACAACTAAGATTGAAGGACAACAGCTCGGCTGTTCTCCTTCCCTAATTCCCCAATATAATCTTTAAAAAACAAAACAAAACAAAACAAAAAATCTGGAACAGGGATGAAAGAACAATCAAGAAAGGAATTCGAGAGACAAATACCTAAACCTGCTAAGCTTGCATCATCACTAGCTTTCTGTTTCTGTTTACAGGCCCTCAGCCCAATCAGACAGCAGAGACCTCACACAGAAGACAAGGCCTTGCTCCCTGGTTCTCTTCAGTCTGATCCAGAGATGAACCCCTCTGGTGGAGGACTCCTTCCACAGCTCCCAGGGGCTGAAAGTGACTGTTAGGTGGGGGGTAGGAGGAAATCACACAATTTTCAATTTTTCAAAGTATAACTTTTGTGCATTCTAAAATGTAAATACTATGGACCATTCCATATTTTTAGGAAATAGTGATTTATAAATCAAACAATAGGAAGAACAGGAATTACTGCCTATGAGAATCATTTGCGATTCAATGGGATGAGAACAGCACATGACTGTGTGGAACACAGCCACGGACCAAAGGTGAAGTCCAGAGACAGTCAGGGAGGAATTAGGGCTGGAATCCAGGTCTCATGGGCTCATAGGCCAATCACACCTGGGTGAATATGAAAAAGCAGAGCCTGGGCCACACTAGTACAGTCCCAATAACGATGAAAGTTGTTTCTTTGTTTTAATGCCATAGTGCTTTTTCAGCACATGGAATCAAGACAGCCAAAGTACACACTCTAGCGTGACAGAATGAGGCCTCCAAGGCAGTCTGAGATATCTGACTGGGTACCGTGCCTGGCCCAGTACCCAGTACAATAATACTGATTGCTAACATTTACTGAAAGTTCACTGTTGCCTGGGCATTCTTCTAAGTGCTTCAACTGTATAATTTCCTTTAATTCTCCAACAACCCAATGTAGTTTTATTATCTAAGTTTTACAGAGGGGAAGCAGAGACATGAAGCATTAAGTAAATTGCCCACTGTTTCAGATAGTAGCCTTAACAGATTTGAAGCCAGGCAGTCTAGCTCCAGGGCTGGTGCTCTTTTTTTTTTTTTTAAGGGCAGTGTCACTGGCCCTCACATGTGGGATCTGAACTGGGGCCACTGGCTTCCCAAGCCAGATCTCAACCACCACGCCCTCAGCCGGCCCCAGGGCTGGTGCTCTTGACCAGTAATGTTTATTGGGTGCTATGCCCTGAAATCCCTCTTCTCCCCTTTTTTTTTTTAAAGATTTTACTGGGGAACTGGGGGAGGGCAACAGTGTTGGGGAATCAGAGAAGGGGAACAGATAAGTTGCTGTCCTTTTGTTCTTCAGTCTAGTTGTGGAGGACGTCGCTTCACTGGCCTATGTTGGTACTGTGATCACTGCGCTCTTTACGGGTGAGTCAGTCGTTCGCAGGCCATTGGACAGCCACTCACAGTGGCTCACGGCAGCTCACGAAAGCACACGCCAGCTGCCAGTGAGCCCCAATGCAGCCTACGCCTTTGCCAGCAACTCACGGCAGCCCAGCTCCAGATTAGCTGTAGAGGGTACAGCAACATGTGGGATCCAAACTGGGGCCCTGCTGCTCAGAAATGGTGTCCCAAGCCAACTCTTTTTTTTTTTAAATTGGGAAATTGGGGGAGGGGAACAGCGTCGGGAAATCGGGGAAGGGGAAAAGACAAGTTGCTGTCTTTTTGTTCTTCAGTCTAGTTGTGGAGGGCGTTGCTTTACTGGTCCATGTTGGTATCATCATTGTGCTCTTCCCGGATGAGGCAGAACGGTCGCCGGCCTCTGGATGTCACTCACTGCGGCTATTGGCAGCTCACGCTGGCTGCCAGCTGCTCATGCTGGCTGCCGGCCACTCACTGCAGCCTATGGCAGCCCACTGCAGCAGGGGCTGCAGCCTACACCGTCTCGGGGCTCACACAGCCCAGCTCCAGGTGGAGCTGTTGTTAGCTGTAGAGGGCAGTGTCACTGGCCCTCATATGTGGGATCCGAACCGGGGCTGCTGGTGTCCCAAACCAGCTCTTAATCAACGCGCCACTTGGCTGGCAGCCCTCTTCTCTCTTCTTAAATGTCAGCTCTGACCAGTGGCATCGGAGGACCCTGAACAGCCCAGGCGGAGGCTGGGTGAAAGAAGGCCTTGCGGACCACCTGGGCTTAGGTGGAAGACAGCCAGTGAAGCTGGGCTGGGCCTGACCTGGCAGAGGTCTGACCAGAATTAACACCTTTCAGTTATAGTCAATTAGCAGAGACTAGAGGCAGGTTCCTTGCCTCTGCCCTGACAGAGCCAAGAGTAGAAACATGACATGCATGACATGTTTTTCAATGCAGGAAGTGCCCCTCAGCCTATGCCTATGGGCTAGGAGACCCATCACCCCTCACTGCCCTGATTGGCACCCAGGTCAGAGCTGGCCTACTATGGTTTTGATAACAACTAAATAAAAGGCCGTGTCAATTCCTGGTAGGGTGCAGGCAGGAGAACATCAACCTTGAAAATACTTCAACCTCCAGTCCCCAAGCCCACCCTGAACCCGACAAAACAAATTAAACCAGGGTCATCTTTTGTTGCCTTTCAAAATATTTTTCCCCTCAGTGGATATGCATTTTCTAATTCTTCCCAGGGGATTTGTTCCTTTTTGATCCTCTGTGTCCCTATGCCTCTTGAGAATTTAAATGGATCTTCTGGGGGTGCCCTTTTCTCTGCTTCCTCGTGCACCTGCATTGCTTACTCCTTAGTATCTGGAAGGCATTTGGTTTCACAAAAGGGTTTCAAAGACTCCAGAAGTCAAAGGTGAAAATTTACATTTGTAACACACAGTCAGAAACAAAGGCAATTTAATAGATCTATTGTGTGTCTACATCAGAAGACTCAATATTGTTAAGCTGTGAAGTCTCCTGAAAAATCCTAGCAGGATATTTTCTTTGTAGAAATTGACAAACTGATTCTAAAGATTATATGGAAAAGCAAAGGACATATAATGGCCAAAACAAAAATAAACAAGTTAGAGGTCTTACAATACCTGACTTCAAGATTTACTGTATAGCTACAGTAATTAAGACAGTGTAGTGCTGGTGAAAGGATAGGTACATAGATCAAAGGAACAGAATAGAATCCAGAAATAGACCAACACATATGTAGTCCATTGATATTTGACAAGGGGCCAAGGTTATTCTATGAAGAAAGGACAGTCTTTTCCACAAATGGCTCTTGAAACATTGGACATACATGTACATAAGGGGAGCGGGGGGAAACTCGATCCATAACTCATGCCATATACAAAAATGTACATGAAATGCTTAATATAAATTTACAAGGATAAAAATTTTTGAAGAAAACATATGATAAATATCTTTGTGATCTTCATTAGACAAAGAATTCTTACAACACAACAAACACACAAACAATATACAAAAAAAACTGATAAATTTGACTTCACTAAAATTAAAAACTTTTATTCTTTGCAAGGCACTGGTAAAAATAATAACAATAATAATAATAATAATAAGAAGAAGAAGAAGAAGAAGAAGAAGAAGAGGAGGAGGACAAGCTACAGACTGGAAGAAAACATTTGTGAAACACATGTCTGATAAAGGACTTGTACCTAAAATATATGAAGAACTCCTACAGGAAGAGAAAAAACAGAAGAGAAAAAACACTTTTTGAAAATGGGCAAAACATTTTAACACACACTTCATCAAAGAATATACAAATAGTAAATAATCACAAGAAAAGATGCTCAACTGACTAGGAATTAGGGAAATACAAATTAAAACCACAATGAAATACCACTATCTACCTATCAGAATAGCCGAAAAATAAGCAAATATAATACAATACACTATCAAATGCGTAAATGCTGAATACTCATACATTGCTGGTGGGAATGTGAAATGGTACCATTACTTTGGAAAACAGACCTCTCATCCCACACCTAGGTATCTACCCAAGATAAATAAAAACATATCCACACCAAGACCTGTTAATAAGTGTTTATTGCAGCTTTATTCATAATCATGAAATCAGTAAGCAACTTAAATGTCCATCAACTGGGTGAATGAATAAACATATTGTGGAATATTTTCATGATGAACTACCACTCAGCAACAAAATGGAGTGAATTACTGACACACACGTTGATGATTCTCAAATGCATTATCCAAAGTGAAAGACACAAGACACAGCAGGTGACATAGTATATGATTCATTTGTGACATTCCAGAAAAGGCAAAACTATAGGGACAGAAATCATATCAGTGATAGCCCGAGGTTGGGGGTAGAAGGATGGGATTGACTACAAAGGGTGACTATGGAATTTTGGGGGTGATAGAAATATTCTATATCTTAATTGTGTTGTTGTTGGTGACACAACTGTTTACATTTGTCAAAATTCAAAACTGTATACCTAAAAAGGATAAAATTTTCTCCAAGAAAATGAAAAAGGTATTTCATTTTAAAATATAATTTATAAGTAAATGTACATAGGTAAGAATAATCAGCCATGGTAAAATCTATGTTGCCAGACCCTTCCATCAAATGAATAGTTACAACTGATGGTTTCAGACTTGGGGGGACAAAAGCTCCTTTGACTTAAAAAGAATTTTACAAGGGACTCCCTGGTCCTTAATTAACTGCTAAAGAAATGGTACAGAGCCTTGCATCAACAAGAAGGGGATCAGTTTGCACATTTTTTTCCCCAGCAGATAAAATTCTTTAAAGTCAATTATCACGTAATACCCTTAATATTGCAAATGATCTTAGGTAAGCAATTTCTGTTTCCTCATCTGTAGTTGATATAAAGAGTTCTCTCTCTGGGGCTGGCCGAGTGACACGGTGGTTAAGACGTGGCTTGGGACGCCAACAGCCCAGCTTTGGATCCCACATGAGGGCCAGTGACACTGCCTTCTAAAAAAAAAAAAAAAGAGAGTTCTCTCTGCATTGTAAAAGCTGAACACAGTGTAGCTGAACCTCCAGGGGGCTTCTGAAAACCCTCTGATTTTTGAAATTTAAGAACTCAAAGAAAGTCAAACTCTACCCCTTCCTGACACCTCCATTGTGTGTGCATGTTCCCCTGCGTGTGTTGAAGCAGGGCAAGCATGGTAACTGTCATTTAGAAGAGGAGGACTGTAGGAACACAGTGCTGGGAAAACTCTGCCCCAGATCACATGATTAATATTCTTCAAACAGATCAGACTCTGTCCACTGTCGCCCGTGGTCCAGCCCCACCCTCCATCTTCCAACACTCTTTCGTGTTGCGGGAGGGGCACCTTGGCAGTTTTTACTTTGTCTCTCTCCAACCCACCATCACAACCATCACAGCTGCTCTGAGATAGTGGTGATGCTCTGTAAGGCAGGCTTCTAGGCCCGCTCTATGAGCTGATCAACTTCCACAAGATGCCTCATAGGAACACATAGTTTCCAAGAATGCCTCAAGCATCTTCCCCCAGGAGTTAGGCAAAAGGAGTTTCCATGGTAGAATAAGCTTACAACACTAGATTCTCCTGCCTCCTGGATGTAGACAATCAGCATGCTAAGATCCCAAGAAGTCTTTGGGATCCTAAAGCAGTAATGTCCCAAGCAGTAATGAAACCTGTTTGTTTTTTTGTTTGTTTGTTTTTTTGAGGGCAGTGTCACTGGCCCTCACATGTGGGACCCGAACTGGGGCCGTTGGCTTCCCAAGCCAGCTCCCAACCACCACGCCACTCGGCCGGCCCTGAAACCTGTTTAAACTCCGCTAGGAAACTCTTTCATTTAATCCCTATTTATATATCAAGGTGCTGTTTCTGCAAACACTTAGATCAACATCATTAACTTCCTTGCATTTGTACTTTTCCTTTTTTTAATGACCTTTTTATAAATCTTTGTTTCCAAGAAAAAAAGATACATGAAATAAGCAAACATTTATGTAAAAATGAGGGAGAATATATCTATACTTATTGCTTATAGATGTATAAACTATCTCTGGACGGATTAGGGACCTGGTCACTGCAGTTGTTTCCAGAGAAGGGAAATGAATGGCTGGGAGCAAGGAAATGAGAGACATTTTACAGTGAATTTGTTATCTAAGCAACCTATTAAATTAAAATCATATTAAAATAATAGATACTAAAAAAAAAGTAGTACTTTATCCCCCCACCCCCCAGAATCAAACACAATTTTATTTATTTATTTATTTATTTATTTATTTATTTATAGAGGGCAGTGTCACTAGCCCTCATATGTGGGATCCTAACCGGGGCCGCTGGCGTCCCAAGACAGCTCTTAACCACCGCGCCACTCGGCCGACCCAAATACAATTTATTTTAGAACTAAACAGAACAGAATGAATTTTAAAAGTTGTTACCTAAACTTTCCCCAAAGACATCTTATCCTCAGGCTCCACATTATTGATTTTAACAGTCCCATAAGTGGCCTTCATAACATCCATAAAAGATGTACTGTGTCATTTGGTTAAGGAATCAAGTTTGAAAATAACAAACTTTCCATTCTTTGTGTTTTAGAACAATTCTCATACTCCTGATTTATAACTGGTCAATTAAAATTTTCTTCTGAAAATAACTTAGAGCAAGAGGATCATTTACTTTATACTTATTCAAAACCAGAATTCAGGGACTGGCCAAGTGGCGCGATGGTTAAGAGCTGGCTTGGGATGCCAGCTCTGAGCAGCAGGGCCCCAGTTTGTATCCCACATATGAGGGCCAGTGACACTGCCCTCTACAGCTAAGATGGTGAACAATAGCTCCACCAGGAGCTGGGCTGCTGTGAGTCGCTGGCGAGGGCATAGCTGCAGCCCCTGCTGCAGTGGGCTGCCATAGGCTACAGTGAGTGGCCGGCAGCCAACATGAGTGGCCGGCAGCTTGCATGACCTGCCAAGAACCACCATGAGCGGCCGTCCAGAGTCAGGTGACTGATCTGCCTCACCTGGGAAAAGCGCAATGATGATACCAACATGGGCCAGTGAAGCAACGTCCTCCACAACTAGACTGAAGAACAAAGGACAGCAACTTGTCTGTTCCTCTCCCTCAATTCCCCAATAAAATCTTTAAAAAAAAGAAAAATAGAATTCATACATTTCTCCAGTGTCCCATGGAAAGAAAAAACTGGTCCGACCAAAAAGATATATGAAAACACATGTTCCCTATTTTGGCTTCTTTATTTTAATGGCCAGAGAAAATCTCTTGTTTTCATCTTGGTTTCAATAAAATTGTGTCCTCTGAATCTTGATCTGGCATCTAACATTGATCTTTTACATTCAAAAAGTGAATATTTCAGAGCTTTGCAGTTTCCTTCCTTCAGACACTGCCAAGGGGGTTTTCCTTCCTGGAGCATACAGTGCAAAGGCAGCAGACATGCATCCAGGTCCTCCCTCACGCCTGCACATGCGCCGCCCTCCAGCTCCTCTCCTAATAAGGCATGGCTGCGCCTCCCACCTGCCCA
This sequence comes from Aselliscus stoliczkanus, assembly GCA_033961575.1. Lineage (NCBI taxonomy): Eukaryota > Metazoa > Chordata > Mammalia > Chiroptera > Hipposideridae > Aselliscus > Aselliscus stoliczkanus. Next base: position 137,744,282 of record CM066729.1, read on the forward strand.
GCTGCCCACCACTGCCCCAACTGCTTCCGTTAGCAATGCCCGCGACCCTGCTGAGCCTGAGCAACACCCGTTAGAAAGAAAAAGTAGTACTTTAAATATATAAAAACATTCACAAGAGCATGTACACACATAAACATGCACACAATCAGCCCAGACATATCACCAGGGATAACATAACCACTGTTAATATTCAGTGTTTGTACTTTAGTCCCACTTGTCTATTTTTGCTTTTGGTATCATATTCAATCTCTGTCATGAAGCTTTTCCTCTGTTTTTGTTTTTAGGAGTTTTACAGTTTCAGGTCTTACATTAGGTCTTTAATCCATTTGGGGTTGATTTCTGTTTATGGTGTAAGGAACAGGTCCAAATTCATTCTTTTTTTTTTTTTAATTTTTTTAAAAGATTTTATTGGGGAATCGGGGAAGGGGAACAGACAAGTTGCTATCCTTTTGTTCTTCAGTCTAGTTGTGGAGGACACCGCTTCACTGGTCCATGTTGGTATTATGATAATTGCGCTCTTCCTGGGTGAGGCAGATCAGTCGCCGGCCATTAGACGGTCATCACAGGGCTCACGACAGCTGCCAGCCACTCAAAGTAGCACACGGCAGCCCACTGCAGCAGGGCTGCAGCCTACGCTATTGCTGGCCACTCAAGGCAGCCCAGTTCCAGGTTGAACTGTTGTTCACCATCTTAGCTGTAGAGGGCACAGTATCACTGGCCCATGTGGGACCTAACTGAACTAGCGATCCTGCTGCTCAGAGCTTGTGCTCCCAAGCCAACTCTTAACCAACAGCGCCACTCGGCGGCCCAGGATCCAATTTCATTCTTTTGCATGTGACTATCCAGTTTTCCCAGCACCATTTGTTGAAATTATCCTTTCCCATTGTGTATTCTTGGGACCCTAATCAAAATTCAGTTGACTGGGGCCAGCTAAGTGGAGTGTTGGTTAGGACTTGGCTTGGGACGCCAGCTCTGACCCGGTTCGGATCCCACATATGAGGCTAGTGACACTGCCCTCTACAGCTAAGATGGTGAACTACAGCTTGACCTGGAGCTGGGCTGCCATGAGTCACCGGTGACGGTGTAGGCTGCAGTCCCTGCTGCAGTGGGCTGCCATAAGCTACAGTGAGTGGCCGGAAGCCAGTGTGAGTGGCCAGCAGCTGGTGTGAGTAGCCAGCAGCCAGCATGAGCTGCCAAGAGCCGCTGTGAGCAGTGACCGGCGACTAATCTGCCTCACCCGGGAAGAGCGCAATGATAATACCAACATGGGCCAGTGAAGCAACATCCTCCACAACTAGACTGAAGAACAAAAGGATAGCAATTTGTCTGTTCCCCTTCCCCAATGCCCCAAAGCTGTTCCCCTCCCCCCAATTCCCCAATAAAATCTTTTTTTAAAAAAAGTGCTTTTCATCAAGCTAACATCTACTCATTCCTCTTCTTAGTTTAGGCCTCACTTCCTCCAGGAAGTCTTCCCTGAAAACACACGGGTGTGAGCACACACACACACACGGTACTCTTGGTTAGCTACGCTTCTGTTGCTCCCTATGACTCTGTATCACTTATTCATCTATCTAAGCCCCTAGAATATAAGCTCCTTGATGTCAGCACATGAGCTTTTTGCCCCTATATACTGAACAGTGCAGGGCCAGGCACACAGTAAATGCTCAGTACAGTGCATACCTGGTAAATGACTGTGTGAGCAAGGGAGGCCCAGCATGGCATGGTTACACCAACAGCTTTGATACTTCAGATGCTTCTCAAAGAGAGAACAGCATCAGAGAATCAAGAAGTCTGGGCAAGACTAAAGGGAAGGTACAACTCTCCTGTCTATGGAAAATACCTTAAGCAACTTCAGTGTGAGCTTTCGTTTGTTCTTCCCTGGGCTTCTTGACATAGGAGACCAGAGAGCTGATCCAGCCACAGAATAGTGCCAAGCCAGAAGCTGGAAACCCTCAGCCAGTCAACAGAGCCAAAGTGAGCAGTAAACTATTCACAGCTGAAGACCCAGAGGTCCAAAGAAGAGAGCTGATTGACTTGATGGTTCCCAGCAACTTAGCAGCAGGGTTAGTTCCACACTCAGGCATTGGAATTCCAGTTCAGGGCTCTTTCTACAGCCAGGCACCCTTTTGGGATCTGGGCTAAGACGCTGGACAACAAAGGGCCGTGGACCTGCCCAGCACTAAGAAGTCTGGGGTTTCACAGAAGGACAGGACAAAAGGAGAGTGAGATCTTGAACATAAATATGTGCCAGGCTAACAACAGTTAGCACAGGCCCTAGTAGAGATGGACTATCTAAAGAACAATATCCAGAGACACATTTTCTACTCTCTCCATGCTTGAGATGCCACCTGTTATTTTCCTGACTTTGACTCCGGCCAAGACATGGGCTGAGTGTTCTCAGATCCCTTATCTTCAAAACAATCTGTAAAGTAACTATTCTCATCTGTACCATGAGGACAATAGAACTGAGGGGTTAAGTAATTAGCTCAAGGTCACATAGCTCATAAGTATCAGGGCAGGAATTTAAACCTGAGCTTTCTCCACTAATCAGAGTGGTTCTGGGTGATCTGGAAACTTTAAACTATGGTTTTTAGTGACTCTTCAAGTCTCAGTTTTGCTGTCTGCAACTAAAAATAATTTTGCGCTGGTGTTCTTCAGTAGTAATGCACATGAGATTACCAAGGATATTTAAAAGGCTCAGTGCATGGTACAATTAGAGAAGGAAGATGACCATGTTTAGAAACAAACAGCCTGGAGCTGACAAACAAACTTACTGGGACATTGATGTCTCAGACAGCAGCAGAGATAAGAATGGGAAGTGTCTAAAGCCCAAGGATCTCAATAATTTGATTTACCTTGAAGAGTAACAGACATGTAAGTACACCAGTGATGTTAAGACTCTACTAATGACAGGTATGGGGGAAACCAAAGAACACCCATCTTAGATACCCAAGAGGGAACAGTATGCAAACACAGCCTCTATGAGAGCCCAGCTTGTTCAGAAGACAGCACCCAAGTCTGGCTGAAGAAGAGTGTGATGATCAGTCTTACATGTCAGCCTGGATAAGCTACAGTGTTTTTCATTCAAATACTAACCCACACATTGCTGTGAAGCTATTTTATAGACATCACTGAAATCTATAATCAGTAAACTTTAAGTAAGGGAGATTATCCTACATAATCTAGGTTTCAATCAATTGAAAAACCTTACGAACAGAACTGAAGAAATTCCATGTATGCATAGCAACTTTGGCTTGTGCCAGAGATTTTCAGACTGCCCTTCATGATGGCAGATTTCAGACTAGCCTTGCCCGCCCCCACAATCATGCACAGCCAATTCCTCATAATCTGTCTCATACTGGTTGTTTCTCTGATTGAACCCTGACTGATATAGGAAGGCAGACACCTTTCAGAAGGTGGGGAGAGAAATGAGGCGTGAACTGGAATTGAACAGAGAGCCTTAAAGTGCTTGTTAAAGGCTCTGGACTTTTCCTGAAAAGCTAAAGGAAGCAGCACAAGGGATCTGAGCAGATAAAGTGCAAAATTAGATCTGCATTTTAGATGTTGTGAGTTTGTCTACCTATAGGATGGAGGAAAATGAACTGAGTGTACAGGACCACACGGGAGGCAGCATCACAAAAAGGGAAGAAGCTGGAGCCACAATTCAGTTAGGAAATAGTGAGATTTTGGGTGGACAAAGGCCTAGCAGTGGAAATGGAGAGAAAGGGATGGGTTTGAGAAACACTGAGGAGTTAAGCCTCATGGAATTTGGTGACCTACTGGCCTGGGGCATGAGGGAGAGGGCAAAGGGATCCAAGCTGATTTTCAGTTTAATGGCTCTTTTCATCCCACTGGAACTCAATACTACATGGCAGCAACCAGGTGTCATCTCTTGCCCACAGCTGCTATGTCAAACCACGGAGCCTGGGACACTCATCAACTACCGAGATGCTACATACACATCATCCAGCTTGATAACAACAATATGCCTACAAGACACCCGGCTATGAGGCCTTTGGCTCTTTCAGACTGAACCCTTCATCTGCCCCTGCACAGAATAAGGTAAAAGGCAACATCTGGTGGAACAAAGCCAGAAAAACATGACTGGAAAGATCCTGGGTGGGAAGGAGAGAGGTTAGAGCAGGGGCATGGTCAAGCAGCTGTTTCTGCCATTTTCTGGACCTTGAAGTAGACCAAAGGCCTGGTGGGAATCTGATAGCCTCTTGGGGAGTGTGAGTGCCAGGGCACTGGCTGGTGAAAAATACCAGGGCCTTTACAGGAATCTTGGGAAGACTGTGGTGAACAGAGATGAAGGCAAGAAATTCAGGCAACACCAACCACAACACAGCCTTCATTCTGTTTTGTGTCTACAAAATGGGCAGAATTATCCCAGCTTATCCCCTAACAGAACAAAAGGGATAATCAAGCTAGAAAAGACAGAGGAGATACCAAGATCTGTCTGGGAGAAGGAAGAGATGGAAGAGGCATTTGTTTTGGGTGACTGTCTAAATGATGTTGTTATGACCATTAGTTTCTCTTTGACTGGACATTAATAGAATGGCATTTTAGAAGAGGAGAAAAGATAGGAATTAAAAACATTCATTAGGGCCGGCCGAGTGGCTCAGTTGGTTAAGAGCTCGCTCAAGAGTGCGACCTGAGCTCTGAGCAACAGCTGTTCGAGGCCAGCCCGAGCTGAGTTGCCGTTGAGCTGCCAACAGGTGGCAGGATGGCTCAGCTAAAAAACAGAAAAAACAAACAAACAAACAAAAAAAAACATTCATTAATAGGGTTTTGCTTCCAGTAATGGTGAACGAGATCATATTAGACCAAATCTCTTGCACATTAACAACTATAACTTTGGACAAAATATAAAAACCTTTACCCGAAGGTACTGAAAAGCAACCAACAAAACCAGGTAGAAATTGGAGGGGAGTTCTTTTTAGAAAGAAATGGCACTGGATACGTTTCCCATTTTTTACAGCTCTTCACAAAAAGACAGGCCTTATAAGAGCCAGGCCAGGAGGCTAAAACTTTGGTAGAAACCCCCAGTCTTACTGACTTAAAGAATCTAAGGACGCAATCTGGAGTGGTAACCAACTTTGAGGAAGAACCAAAGCTGGAAGACTCCCAATATCTAATTTCAAGTCTTAATATAAAGTACAATAAGACATTATGGTATTAGTGAAAGGATAGATTCAAGATCAATGGAAACAGACCCTCACACATAGTCAACTGATTTTCAACAAAGCTGCAAATGAGAAAGACTATTCAACCATTGTCCTTGAACAACTGGACACACATGTGCAAAAAAAAAAAACCCAGCCTCAACCTATGCCTCACACCATTCACAAAAATTAACTCAAAGTGGATCATAGACCTAAATGTAAGACTATAAAATTTCTAGAAAACATAAGAGAAAACCATTGGGTTAGGCAAAATTTCTTTATAGAGTAAGTAAAAAGTACAATAGATAATGGAGAAATTAGACTTAATCATAATTTAAGACTTCTCTCCAAAAAACACCACTAAAAAACTGAATAGGCAAGCCACAGGCTAGACCTGTGGCATATCTCTAATAAACAACCAATATATAGGATATATAAAGAAATCCTACAATTCAATAATAATAAAACAAATAATAATAAGTGATAATAAAGAGAAAATCCAATAAAAATTTTAAAAAGCAAAAGATTTGGACAGACATTACACAATGCAAATTGATAAGAACATGAAAAAGTGTTCAATATCATTAGTCATTAGTAGAGTGCAAACTAAAACTACAAGATACTATTAGATATCACCAGAATAACTAAAATTAGAAAGACTGGGCCGGCTGAGTGGCTCAGTTGGTTAAGAGCTCGCTCAAGAGTGCCAGCTGAGCTCTGAGCAACAGCAGCTTGATGACCAGCCCAAGCTGAGCTGCCACTGAGCTGCCAACAGGTGGCAGGATGGCTCAGCTAAAAACAAACAAACAAACAAACAAAAAAAAAACACAAAACAAAAACAAATAGAATTAGACTGACACCTCCAATGTTGGCAAAGATATGTAGCAACCAGAACCATCTCACTTTGTTGGTAGGAATGTAAAGTGGTACAACCACTTTGGGAAAAAGTCCCATAAAACTAAGCATAAGCAACTCTGTGAGTCAACAATTCCTCTCCTAGGCAATGACCCAAGAGAGACAGAAACATAAAAAAACCTGTACATAAATATTCATAGAAGCTTTATTCATAATAGCCATAAACTGGAAACATCCCAGGTGTCCATTTAAGCGAAAATGAATAAACTGTAGTATATTCATAAAATGGAATTCTACTCAGCAATAAAAAGGAAGAAACTAGTAAGACAAGAGAGATGAAACTCAGGAACATTGAGCTGAGTGAAAGAAAGTCACACACATAAGTGCATACTAGGAGCAGCTGGTTAGCTCAGTTGGTTAGAACGCAGTGCTCATAACACAAAGGTTGCTGGTTTGATCCCCACATGGGCCACTGAGATGCGCCCTCCACAACTAGACTGAAACAACTACTCAACTTGGAGCTCATGGGTTCTGGAAAAACACACTGTCCCCCAATTAAAAAAAAAAAAAAAGAGCACATACTAATGATTCCATTTACAGTAAGTACTTGAACAGGCAAAATTAATTTATAGTTTAAAAAAATCAGAAGAATGGTTACTTCTTTGTTTCTGTTTTTGTTTTTTAAGATTTTATTGGAGAATTGGGGAAGGGGAACAGCGCTGGGGAATCAGGGAAGGGGAACAGACAAGTTGCTGTCCTTTTGTTCTTCGTCTAGTTTTGGAGGATGTCGCTTCACTGGCCCATGTTGGTATCATCATTGCGCTCTTCCCGGGGGAGGCAGTCACTCGCCAGCCATTGGAAGGCCTCTCACACTGGCTGCCAGCCACTCATGGTAGCTCACAGCAGCCCACTGCAGCAGGGGCTGCAGCCTACGCCATAGCTGGCAACTCAGGGCAGCCCAGCTCCAGGTCGAGCTGTTGTTCACCATCTTAGCTGTAGAGGGCACAGCGTCACCAACCCTCATGTGGGATCCGAAGTCAAAAAATGGTTACTTCTGAGGGTGGGGGCAGAACTGAATGGGAAGGGGCAAGAGGGAACTTTCTGGGGTAATGGTAATGTTCTAAATCCTGTTGGGAATTTGGTTTACACTCATTTATATATTTGAAAAATACATCAGGGCTGGCCGAATAGCTCATTGGTTAAGAGTTGGCTTGGGGGCCGGCCGAGTGGCGCGGTGGTTGAGCGCTGGCTTGGGAAGCCAGCGGCCCTGGTTAGGGTCCCACATATGATGAGGGCCAGTGACATTGCCCTCAGACAAACAAACAAACAAACAAACAAAAAAGAGTTGGCTTGGGAGCACGAGCCCTGAGCAGCAGGGCCCCGGTTCAGATCCACATGAGCCAGTGGCACTGCCCTCTACAGCTAAGATGCTGAACAACAGCTCAACCTGGAACTGGGTTGCCCTGAGTTGCCAGCAGCAGCATGGGCTGCAGTGGGGCTGCTGCAAGCTACCATGAGAGGCCAGCAGCCAGCATGAGCTGCCATGAGTGACCGTCCAGGGGCCAGCGATTGATCTGCCTCAGCCAGGAAGGGCGCAATGATCAAAATACTAACATGGGCCAGTGAAGCGAAGTTCTCTACAACTAGACTGAAGAACAAAAGGACAACAACTTGTCTGTTCCCCTTCCCTGATTCCCCAATGCTGTTCCCTCCCCCAATTCCCCAATAAAATCTTTAAAAAAATAAAATAAAATACAAAACATACATCAGATGCTACACTTATGATTTGTGCATTTCACTAAATGTAAATTTCACCTTAAAAGTTCCATTGGCAGGCCAGCCTAGTGGCTCAGTTGGTTAAGAGTTGGCTTAGAGCACGTGCTCTGAGCAACAGGGTCACAGGTTCAATACTCACATGGGCCAGTGAACGCTGCGCCCTAGCTGAGCTGTCACTGAGCTGCCAACAGGTGGCAGGATGGCTCAGCTGGTGTAACAACAAGATTGCCTGTTCACTGGTGGCCTATGCCCAACCGCAACTAAGACTGAGCTCAGCACCTTGAGCTGAGCTGCCGCCTGATGGCTCAGAAGATAGAGCATGCGCTCTTATCAACAAGGCTGCTGGTTCGACTCCTGCAAGGGATGGTGGCTACGCCCACCCGCAACTAAGATTGAACACAGCACCTTGAGCTTAGAGGCCATGAGTTGCCAATGGGAATCCAGATGGCGACTGGCGCCCTCCACAATGAAGATTGAAGAACAACAACTTGGCTGGTCCCCTCCCCCAATTCCCAAATAAAATATTAAAAGAAAAAAAAAATTCCATTGGCTACTAAAACCTACAAGATGTCCTACTGCCATTCAGGGCAGAACCTCAGACACAAGGCAGAATAGAACTTGGAACACTCCCTCTCCTCACCATTTCTGCACACTCCCCTGTGCCATTCCCTAAGTCACAGGGTAAGTCAGGACAACATTTTAGATGTTTACCCAACTCATTAGGCACCAGTACCCTGGATTCTGAATTCAGTCATTTATGTCTAGCATAAATTAGTGACTGGCCTCTACTCTTCTATGGTGCTTCTATGACACCACAATTTTGCCTTTGAGCTCAGAGATGTTTCAGGGAGCAGGTAAGAGGAACATGAGGAGAGGTGGGAAGATTCTCCCATTACCTCCCCTTCACCAGCCTGGCCTGCCTGATCTGCAGCACCCACTCCTCAAAGCACACACCAGGGAACTCCTGCCAACTAAAGCAGAGGCAGAAACTGTATACCTCCTCCCCCACCATTATGGGATGGAGAAGACTGTGAACCAGCCAGTTTCCAGAAATATAGCCTCCCACTCAGCTATCCCCTCTTGAACTGAATATGGAGGAAACAAGTTGACTCTATTTTCTCCTTGAGCATATGCAACTCTGAATGAAGATGCATTAAAACACAGAAACGCCTAGAACAATACCTGGCACATGAATGAATCAATGAAGCAAATATTTAAAAAGAGCTATAGGCATTCTTATTCAATAAGATGGAAGGCCATGCTGGGGAGTGAAAGAGTAGGGATTCCTCAGCTATAAATTTCAGAAGAAAGGAACAAACTTGTTTGGCCAAGTGGCCTTCCCTTCCAGATCCCAGGAAGCCATCGTTACTCCTTCAGCTCCTCAGTAGGTGTGGTTCCAGAGTAACAGCTGATTCACCCAAACAAACACAGCTGTCTGTTCACCCCTACCACCTGCAGAGCCTCAGCTAGGTAAATAGAGGTCTCCCTCTAGCCTCCAGAGATCACCCCTTTCATCTGTTAATGTTATTTACTAATTTAAAAAGAAAACACTTGAGGACTGGAACACAAAAAGAAGAGTTGGCTCCTGGTTATCATGCTAAAGATCCTATGTCCCTCTTTATAGGGAAATGCTCTCAGCCTGGAAACTGCTTTCTTCACCAGAGGGAAGCTGAGGAAGACAAAGTGAAGAGAGAAAGAAAAAGGCACAAAGCATGGAGACAACAAACTCCTGCTTGCTGGCCTTAAGTTCAGGTCTGCACCTGGGGCTCAAGTCTGGTTGGCCAGGGCACTCCATCTTCATGTCTTATGAGGCCCCATGAGCCCCAGGTCCAGAAGCCCTAGAGAAGGACCCATAGGAGCACAGTAAGTTTACAAAGCTCAAGGCCATCCCTCCTTCCTCCCAGCATTCTGTTTGAGCTGGCTGGTAATATTCCCTATGCCCAAATACTTTTATGTAGGAGTGAACCTTAAAAACAAAACAAACAAACAAACAAAAAATAATAATAATAATACAGCAAAGAGACCAAATTGGTCTGATCAAATCGATCCTTTGTGTCTTTTTCTAGCATTTTGCTCGTTCCCACAAAGTACCTGCAAGAATGGAGAATGGAGCGAGTATATAGCGTACAGCTGCTCTTTCCTTGCCTCTCTGGATGCCCATGTTAGCTTCTGGAAGCCAATGCTGCCAGGTTTAGGAAAGCAAGCAGACTAAAACTTCCAATTTCTTTGAGGGGAAGCAGCCCCTCTCGCTTTTACCACCTTCTGGGACTCTGAGGGTAGCCCAAGAGCTGCCTTGATGCCTCCTCTCACTTGACATGACCCAAGGACTCCAAGTTAGACTAGTAATTAGCCATTCTATTCAAAACAGACCCCTCCTCATGTGCATCCATTGACCTGCATCAAATATAATCTGTCCCCATTTTGCTCCTCAAAATGTCCTACTAAGTGGTTTTGTACAATTCCACCTAAATGTAAAAATTCTTAACAGGATTCTGTTAAAAAAACTCAAAATCATTCCTGCCAAGAGACTCAAGTCAGGGGTGATGACCTAGTATAAAGATCACTGCAGGGCCAGCCGAGTGGCGCGGTGGTTGGGCGCTGGCTTGGGACGCCAGCGGCCCCGGTTCAGATCCCACATATGAGGGCTAGTGACGCTGCCCTCTAAAAAAAAAAAAGAAAAAAAAAGAAAAAAAAGATCACTGCACTGTACATGCCATAGAATATAGTGTCCATTTCATCCTGAGTTGTGCCATAAGGCAGGCTGCATTACCTAGTGGTTGGAGAATTGGAGCACCTGGTGGTGTGTTCCCTTTGCCCAATGCATCTTTCAGATGAAAGCAAACAGGGCCAACCCAGAAACCAGCAGTCACCACTGCTCGCTGGACCCCAGGTAGTGGCATCATGGCTGCCTCTCTAGTTCACCCTCAGGTCTAGACCCCAACTCCATACACCCTGTCTGCAATCTACTATATGCTCACCCTCTGAAAGGGGGTGGGGGAACCAGAGAATGCAACTGCTAATTCAAACCAGAAAAACCCAGGACACAGAACTGAAGAGTTTTTCATCCAGCCTGTCTGAAAGACCGTTTCCCCTGTGAGAATTTTGCCTTCCAGAGGCAAAAACCTATTTTCTTCACTCAGTCCAGCAAGTAAAAAGAGATGAAAAGTGTTTATGTGGCTTTGCAAATGAGATTTTTTTTTTTTCTCTTAAGGGAAGAATGGAGGGGGTGGGGTTCCAGACAGAATGGGAATGCATGGAGGTGAGAAGCCAAAGTTTAACTTCACTGACCTGGGATGTGGAGACATCATCTCTTAGCAGATGATACACATCAAGTGCCTCTGGCTACCCGGTTCCCTTCCCACTGAGGACTAAAACAAATGTATTTTATTTGCTGCTCTGAGGAGGAGGAAGAAGAGAAAGAGGTAAAGGAGAAGGAAGGAGAGGAGGAGGAAGGGATTTATGGAAGAGACAGAGAGGGGTTCCTTGGTAGGAGTCTAAATTCAGGGCTGGAACAACTGGTGACTTGTCAAAAGCACTCCATCAAATCGTCACAGCACCACATAAATGCAGACAGAACCGGGCTGTTACAGGGAGTTGATGGCCCACCTGAGTTTAGTGGCCGGTGCCAGAGACCATTCAGTGGTGCTGTGGTTTAGGTTCTCAAATGAGAAGCTATTTGACGCAAGCAAAAAGCTGTCTGTCCCAACAAATGGGTTTCCTGAAAAGATTAGGAAGGAGAAATTCTTTCTATTTAGCTAATGGGATGGGATGTGTCCAGAGCGCCATTTGTCATTTTTTTCCCCCCCAGCAGTTAACGACCCCAAACTTGCCGCTAGGCCCTGATCCAAGACTACCACACCACCCAGAACAGCGGGACATGAAAACCACAGACTTTTGTCTGCTCCAAGTCTGTAATTTAAAAAAAAAAAAAAAAAAAAGGCAGCCAGTTCAGAATTGGTAGATTCTGGCCAACCCCCTGGTGCATCCCTCCTAAGAGCTCCCATGGGGGCAGAGACAGACGCCACTCTCTCCTGATCGCAGAGCTCTGGTTCCCTCGGCACCTTTCTCCCCAGAGCACCGCTTTTCTAATTAGAAAGTTCCTTCGGCAGGACTGGCTAAAGAGTTGAGGAATGGAGGTATCTTGGAGTTGGCCCAGGGCAGCGGCAAGCCATATCTTTGGGGCTGGAGCGTCCGTGTCCCAGCGGGAGGGGATCGTCGGGAAGACGATCAGTCCTCCGAACCGCTCATCCTCCCAGCTCCCGCTCCCGGAGTTGAGACGCGGACCGCACGCGCCCCTGTGACCACGCAGCTCGCGCGGGACGCCCCGCCCCTCCGTGCCCGCACTCACCCACTGCCCTGATCCGGAAGCCACGGGGTGGGCGCAGCGCCCGGCGACACCAGGCGTCGCGCAGCACCTGCAGGCAGGCGGGAGGGGCGTGCACCAGCAGCACCCCGCGCCGGAGCCAGCCCTGGAAGGCCAGCCGCGAGGCGGCGCGCGCCAGCCGCGAGTTCCAGAAGCAGCGCGCGTTGGCGCGGCGGAAGGCGCGGAACACTGCGCGCCCGCCGGGCTCCTCCGCGCCGCCCGCCGCTCCCGGCGCCTCCAGCCTGCTTAGCACCAGCGCCAGCGAGCCCGGCGCCAGCTGCAGGGGCCCGGCCATGTGCACACTGTGGTCGGGGCCCGCAGCCCAGCGCATCGGTGGGCGCGACAGCCGCGCAGCACAAGCGGCTGGGGCGCCGCACGCCGGTCCGGAGGGATCGGCTTACTGCGAGCCGAGCCGGCTGCCCGGGGAACGGTGCTTCAGGGGGCGGGGTCGGCTGTGGTCGGCAGGGCAGGGGGTGGGGCGGGAATCCCGGCCTGGAGCTGGCCGCAGCTCTCACCAGCGAGGCTCCCAATAGGGGTTTCCTAGTGCTGAGTTACAGGTCACTCTCCACACCCAGCCCGGGCTCTGCCCTCCCCGCCGCGCCCCGAGCGATTCCTTTCACTTCTTAGCTCCCTGGCAGCCCGGACCTCCCCTTGCCCGGATGGGCCCGCACTGGGGCTTTTCCAAGTCCTAGGGGTGTCCCTGCAACCCCCGGAGAGCCGAGCCGCCTCCAACAGCGGCGCCAGCGGCACAGCCGGTGTTTCCCAAAACCGGGAGGACCAGGGTGGCCGCCGACGCCCTGGCTTTGTGGTAGCTCCCAATGAGAGGGGCCACTAGGGATAGCCTAGAGGTATCATGGACCTTTCTTGGGAGTCCCAGATCTGAGTCTCGGTCTGCTCCTAATCTGTTTACGTAATTTACTTCCCCTCTCTCTGAGCCTAGGTTTACTATCAGTAATATGAGGAGTTGGGATTCTATACTAAGGACCTTCTCATCCATGGCTTTCTGAGGTCGTAGGATCTGGTCCCGCCCCTTGGGGCACCTAAATGGTAAGAGACGCAAAGTATTCATTCCAGAGATGGCAACCGGTTTGGGAAATCTCCCTGATGAAATCCATGGGATTCAGCCCTGGGAATCCGAAAAGATTGAGACACCTACTTGCCACAGGAGTGAAGGGGGAAGTAGAGGTGTTTGTGATTTGTCACAGCATTGTAGCCAAGAGCCTCAGCACCAAGGAAAAGACAGTTCAGATGCTGAGTGACAGAGAGGATGGAACCCTGATTGGGATACTGCAGCTGAGGGCTCCTGGAGGAGAAAGGAACAGGAAGGGGGAGAGGAAGAAGAAGGTCATTACTACTACTAGAAATTGGCAGTGTAAGAGGGAACTTGCCAACTGTGTTCCCTGGGGGTTGTTCCAGACTTCCCACTCCCTCACATCATCCATCATCCATAACAACTATAGTAATCTGAGCTAATCTATACCCTGCCCCTAGTAAGGCATTACAATAAATGATAGCTGATGCTATTCAATACCAATAGTTAAATTAACATTTATTGAGCACAGTGTACTGGGGCATTAATTTCACAACTCTGTATTAACTACCGTTAGCATCTATATTTTTTAAGATGAGGACACTGTAGTTAGGTTGGATGACAAGCGTTTCCCAGTTACAGAGACAGTAAGAAATGGAGTCACACAACCACCAAGTTGGGGTTCCTTATGACAAGCCTGACACCATTTTCAGTTCAATAAGTGTGCAAGCTGGAGACAATCCTCTCACATCTAAATGATGACCCTGAGATGGATTGATGGATGGATAAATACAGCAGAAAGTCCAAATGAATTAAACTCCTGTTTGTATAACCTCCACAGGGGGGCAAAGCTCCTCTGAGTTCTGTCATGGCGCTCATCTTGTAGGATCAAGAATGCCTTTGTTTGGGCCAGCTGAGTGGTGCAGTGGGTAAGAGCTGGCTTGGGACGCCAGCAGCCCCGGTTCGGATCCCACATATGAGGGCCAGTGACACTGCCCTCTAAAAAGAAAAAGAAAAAAAAAAATTAAGAATGCCTTTGCTGTGTTCCCCATAGATCTAGCATCCTGCCCCGTGTCCTTTTCACAATAATAAAGATGATAATGATTTCTATTTATTCTCAGCTCACTCTGGGCCTACTACTGTAATAAGGGTTTTTTACATGTGTGATCTACTTTTAGCCTCAAAATTAATTCACTGGAAGAGGTAATATTATTAAGCCGCATCTTCCACAAGAAAAACAAGAGTGTGGAGAGTTGAGGTAGCTTGTCCATGAGGGCAAAGTTAATAGGTGGTGAGGCAGAGACCCCAGTGTCCACTTGCCCACACACCTGGCTAAAGGGGGAGGCCTGGAGATCATGACCCTGACTCATTGGACCTGTGTCCTGGTGTGAAAAGTCCTGAGCTTGATTCTTTCTCCAAGAATTTGAACTGGAAATACACAGAGACAATCATGCTGTTATTATCAGAGCCTGTAGCTGCAAGGATGCCGCAATGTAGATCAAGCTATGAAGTTTTATGGACTGAAATTATGAAATAGAACTCTTAAATTGTGGAAACTCTCATTCAGATGTGTGAAATTTCCCTTTTCATTTTATTTAAGCTAGTCCAATTAACAATGAGGAAAGAAAGGAAACAATTTTAAATTGTACAGCCAAATACGTATCCTTTTGTTTTCCAAAAGGATCAGTTACCCCTCCCCAAGTTTTCCCAAACACCTACAAAGTGGAACCTGTCTTAAAAGTTAAATGGAGGGCTGGCCGAGTGGCGCATTGGTTAAGCGCTGGTTTTGGGATGCCAGCGGCCCCGGTTCGGATCCCACATGAGGGCCAGTGACACTGCCCTCTACAGCTAACAACAGCTCCACCTGGAGCTGGGCTGTGGGAGCCCCAGTGATGGTGTGGGCTGCAGCCCCTGCTGCAGTGGGCTGCCATAGGCTACAGTGAGTGGCCCGCAGCCAGCGTGAGCGGCTGGCAGCCAAGTGTGAGCTGCCAGTAGCCGCGGTGAGCGACATCCAGAGGCCAGCGACCGATCTGCCTCATCCGGGAAGAGCGCAATGACGATGCCAACAGTGAAGCAACATCCTCCGCAACTAAACTGAAGAACAAAAAGACAGCAACTTGTCTGTTCCCCTTCCCCGATTCCCCAACGCTGTTCCCCTCTGCCAATTCCCCAATAAAAAAAATCAAAAAAAAAAAAAAAAGTTAAATGGAAAACTGTAGGCCTCCAACCTGAATGGCCTGTATTACATGACAAAATAGGCAAGCAGAGCTTCTCAGGCATCTTCCATTTTTGTGGTCTCTGCAGACAAGACACAGAAACATTTTGGAAGACAGATTTGGTACCATTCTACACTTAAATTGACTAGAGTAGTCAAACTAGAAACTAAGCTAAAATGTCTCAAGACAGAGGGATTTTTAAATATTTTACATTTCCGTGGACTCTATGCCTGAGAAAAGACAAAGTAATTCTAACACTATAAACAAATCCAAACGGTATGCTGTGCAGTCATTAAAAAGATTGACGGGGGCCGGCCGAGTGGCGCATTGGTTAAGCGCTGGTTTTGGGATGCCAGCGGCCCCGGTTTGAATCCCACATATGAGGGCCAGTGACACTGCCCTCTACAGCTAAGATGGTGAACAACAGCTCCACCTGGAGCTGGGCCGCCGTGAGTCGCCGTGACAGCGTAGGCTGCAGCCCCTTCTGCAGTGGGCTAACGTGAGCTATCGTGAGTGGATGGCAGCCAGTGTGAGCAGCCTGTAGCTGGTGTGAGCTGGTGTGAGCCGCCGTGAGTGGCTATCCAGAGGCCAGCGAGTGACTGCCTTATCCAGGAAGAACACAATGATAATGCCAACATGGGCCAGTGAAGCGACGGAAGCGATATCCTCCACAATTAGATACAAGAACAAAAGGAAAGCAACTTGTCTGTTCCCCTTCCCCGATTCCCCAACGCTGTTCCCCTCCGCCAATTCCCCAATAAAATCTTTAAAAAAAAAAAAAAAAAAAGATTGACGGAACTTTATGTACTGATACATGACAATATCCTAGATATATATAGATATAGATATAGATATTTTTTTTTAATTTTTTTTTTTTAATTTTTTTAGCTGAGCCATCCTGCTACCTGTTGGCAGCTCAGTGGCAACTCAGCTCAGGCTGGGCATCAAACTGCTGTTACTCAGAGCTCAACTCGCACTCTTGAGTGAGTTCTTAACCAACTGAGCCACTCGGCCGGCCCATCCTTGATATATTTTTAGTTAAAAATAAAAGTAAATAGGGCCGGCCGAGTGGCGCATTGGTTAAGAGCTGGTTTGGGATGCCAGCAGCCTGGTTCAGATTCCTCATGTGGCACTGTGACACTGCCCTCTACAGCTAACAACAGCTCCAACAAAAGACAGTTCTTTGTCAGAGCTGGGCTGTGGGAGCCCTGGCGTCGGTGTAGACTGCAGCCCCTGCTGCAGTGGGCTGCCATAGGCTACAGTGAGTGGCCGGCAGCCAGCGTGAGCTGCCAATAGCTGCGGTGAGCGACCATTCAGAGGCCGGTGACCAATCTGCCTCATCCGGGAAGAGCACAATGATGATACCAACATGGGCCAGTCCTCCGCAACTAGACAGAAGAACAAAAAGACAGTAACTTGTCTGTTCCCCTCCCCCAATTCCCCAACACTGTTCCCATCCCCCAATTTCCCAATTTAAAAACTCTTGGGCCAGCCGAGTGGCACGGTGGTTGGGCGCTGGCCTTGGAAGCCAGCGGTCCCGGTTCGGGTCCCACATGTGAGGGCCAGTGACACTGCCTTCAAAAAAACAAAACAAAACAAAAAAGCTTTAATAAATAAATAAATAAATAAAACAGCATTCATCTTAAAAAAAAAGAAAGAAAAAGAAAAGTAAATAGAATAACAGGCCTAGTATGCTACACCAACTACTTGTGTTAAAAAAGAAAAAAATGGGCACATATAGTCTCATGTGTAGCTGAAAAATCTCTAGAAGAGTACCTTAGAAGCTGGTGATAACAATAGTTACTTCTAGAGAGAGGAATGGGGGACAGGGTAAAAGGGAAGCTTATTTTTCACTGTGTATCAATTACCATATGCAAAATCTTGTTAAAAATACTTTGAAAAATATATATCAGGAGATTAAGAGATTATCTCTGGTCATTTTGACAAATAGAAATTTTAACAAATGTCCAATTTGTTCCCTCCAGAGTAAATAATTGCTAACCATTTACTTCACTTTTCCCCTATCCTATTTCCAGATGATCCTTCTCTTGCCCACCTTATCAGACCTGAAATTCCTGCCAAGATAAATCCTACCTTAGGAAAGACCAAGTCTCCAAAGTCACAGTTAAGGATACATACATTGCCCCTCCCATTATCACATTTTGTGAAGAGTTATTTAGCTCATCCAGTTTGTTGTTGAGTTAAAAACTATAGTGCCCTTTCATGGGACAGGACACAGATCTGTAAAGGGCTTTCAGTCTTCAGGACCATTGAGGAGGATTAAGATAGCTTGTCTTAGAGAGGAGGGAATGAAAAGCTAGTGCCTTTTAGGGCTGGCTGAGTGGCTCTGTTGGTTAAGAGCTTGCTGAAGAGTGCGAGCTCTGGGGCCGGCTGAGTAGCGCATTGGTTAGGAGTTGGCTTGGGACACCAGCGGCCCCGGTTCGGATCCCACATACAGGGCCAGTGACACTGCCCTCTATAGCTAAGCTGGTAAACAACAGTTCCACCTGGAGCTGGGCTGCCATGAGTCCCCAGGATGACATAGCTGCAGTCCCTGCTGGAGTGGCTGCAGCCAGCGTGAGCAGCTGGCAGCCAGTGTGAGCTGCCAAGAGCCGCTGTCAGCGGCCATCCAGAGGCCGGCAACTAATCTGTCTCACTCAAGAAGAGCGCAATGATGATACCAACATGTGCCAGTGAAGCAATGTCTTCCACAACTAGACTGAAGAACAAAAGGACAGCAACTTGTCTGTTGCCCTCCCCCAGTTCCCCAATAAAATCTTAAAAAAAAAAAAAAAAAAGTGTGCAAGCTCTGAGCAACAGGGTTGCCAGTTGGATTCCTGGCCCAAGTCAAGCAGCCACTGAGCTGCCAACAGGTGGCAGGATGGCTAAAAAAGAAAAAAGAAGAAAAAAAAAGCTAGTGCCTTTAATTGAACTGAGGGAGCGGCACTACTGGGAGATACCTTTCCCAAGTGTAGCCTATATGAAGTGTTACTTGCCGATACTTGTGGTGACTAGACTCTGAGGGGACAGCCTTTAGAATGATAGTGAGAGGGTCTCTGGGCCAATACAGTAAGAACCATCACAGGGTCCTCTCTGAGCCAACACAGAGTTTTCTCAGTAGTCAGTGGAGGGGGAGGAGCAGCCCTTGACAGCAGGACTGTGTGTCAGCAGGTGCCAATATAACTATGAGCACCCCAGGAAAAGACCAGGCCCCTTCCCCCATCTTCTGCATACTGTGTAAACCCCAAAGTTTTTATGACAACTCCAAGGAGTAGACTCCCTAACACGTGGCCAAGATTCAATCTTTAGTCAATTCTTTTTTTTTTTTCATTTCAAATGAACATTTATTGATCCCATATTAAAGGGGACATGATTAAGAAATGTGCCTCCTCAGCCTGTGGACAATTCTCTCCACTCTGTTTATCCTCAGCTGGGTACACCCTATGCCTCAGTAGTCTTTTACAATTATTCAAACTCCTATGATGGAATGGTAGGCTTGTTCAGAAGCTCAGAATCTTTTTGAAAAATTGTGGTTAGCAAAGCAGAGGTCACAGCCAATGGATAATCTGCTTCATTTTCTGGTCCTCTGGTCATGGGCTCTTCCGAATAATCACCAGTGACATTTGCCATGGCCTCATCAGTGGCTTCTTCCACAAAGCTGGGGGTGTTTGATTCCACATCAGTAGACAATTCAAAAGTCTGCATATTCTCCAAATAAATGTAGGTGGTCGACTCTACATTACAAATGAAGTCTAGAGAGTGGTTTTCTCGTGTCTACATCGCCAGTGAGGTCCAGGGCAGCAGCAGTCGTGTCTACACGGCCAGTGAGGTCTAGGGCAGCTGTTGACTCTGGGGCATCAGGTGGCTTTAGTTCAGGCTGTGACTCCAAGTAATTGAAAATGTCTGTGTCCGAGTCAATGTCAAAGTATGGGGGTAATGCAGGGAACGTCACAGTCAGGATGAACCAGGTAGAGAGGATGAGGGCCTTCCTGATCATGGTGCTGATGGGAGCACAGGAGGCTGGAGAAGGTGAGGAGGCAGCTGGCTGGCCCTGAGTGCCTCTTTAGCCAATTCTTGCAAATGGAACTTGGAAATTGATTTTCTTTGGTTTAGAAAACTGGACCTGAAAGGGAACTAATTTATAGTTGCTACACTGGATTAGTTGATGCTCACATGTGTCTGTCCTAAGTAGAGCAGTCAATGTTCCTCACACCCTGACTCCAGCCTGTCTTTCTAGCCTCAGCTCCATTACCATCCTTTCTTTTTCCTTTTTTTTTTTTTTAATTGGGGAACAGTCATTGGTTACACATTGCTTTCATACTACATAGGCATAGCTAACTCTTTTACGGAGTGTGCAGTTCACAGAGGCCCATGTGGAGATTGAACCAGCTACCTTGGTGTTATCAGCACCACGCTCTAACCAACTGAGCTAACCAGTCACCCTTCCATTTCCATCCTTGCCATCCTCCATCCACACCAAGGATCTTGTGCTCCAGCAACCCCAAACTATATCTTCCCAAGCAGATGCTCCCATATCTTTGCTCACATTGTTCCCTCTGCCTTTCCCCTTTTACCAGGTGGTATCCTACAAAGCCCTACTCATCAAACCCATGACACATCCAGGAAGATTTCATCTGTTCTTGGAGTACATTGTTAATCCTTTTATAACACATGGGTTAAAGGCTGTAATATTTAGTCACCTGTCTCATCAAGCAACCTGAGATTCCTTGAGGGCTGGGCTCCTGCCTGATTCATCACTGTGACCCAGCATGTAGCCCAGTGTCTGGGCCAGGGATTCATTCCACCTAAATTAAATCTAATTTAACTTGTGCTTGATCCAGGATAACCATGTTCCTGCTTCTTTCTCACTAGTGTGGTGTCACTATACATAAAAACATCTCTGGTTTGAGGGTGAATCACAGGAAGACCTGGTTGTTCAACAGTCTGACGCCCTGGGCAAAGCCTCAAGGAACAGGCCACCCAGGAATCACACATCCATGCATCCGGGTTTCAGTGATTTATCTGGAGTTTGTGTACAACATACATGTTATACTGAGGGTGATGTTTGGATTAACCACCTCAAAAGTTTTTCCACACCAACATTCATCAGGATGAAATTTCTACCCCTTAACTCAGAAAATCAAGCCTTGACACTTAAGGCTGATTTAGAAAGTATTTCCAACCTGCATTCTCTTTGTTACGACCATTTCTACTTCTATAACACCTTTCTTCCCTTTACCAGGGGAAAAAAATAAAAAATGAAGAGCTCTGGAGACTGTTTCTATTTCTCAAAGGAAAATGTGAGGTTTTGCTAAGTGACTGTGTTGACTCAAAGGGCAGAAAAAAGGAGGTGGCGGCAGGAGAAGGATATTTAATGCTATTCCTTTCTAAATAAAAATAGTACCTTCTTTATTCTAGCTGCTTAATTTAGATAAGACTCTGGACCACAGTAGCTTTCACTGTAAAATGTGAGTTAAAATACATAGCCAACCTGAAGGGCTCCTTAGGTTCCCTTCCAGCTTCATGATTCCACAACGCCACTTCCACACCCAAAGATAGGAACCTAATGTACTTTATACAATCACTGAGTTCAATGAGCTACGAAGAGATACAATATCAAAACAGAGCCTGAGAGCTAGATATTCCCAAAGCTGATTCTGATTTGCATTGACACAATTCACTTCTTTATCCATCCAATAGCAAGCGGCCAATAAAGAAAGAAATTTTGGAGAAAAAAGATTCCTTTTTTTTTTTTTTTTTTTTGAGGGCAGTGTCACCGGCCCTCATATGTGGGATCTGAACCGGGGCCACTGGTTTCCCAAGCCAGTGCTTAATCACCGCGCCTCTCGGCCAGCCCAGAGAAAAAAAGATTCTTAATTTGAAACACTAAAGGCTAAGACTACTAGGAACCCTATGATTCTGATGTGAGAAGTGTTAAAGAAAAAATTATGGGCCGGCCAAGTGGCGTGTTGGTTAAGAGTTGGCTTGGGACACCAGCTCTGAGAAGCAGGGCCCTGGTTCAGATCCCACATGAGAGCCAGTGACGCTGTGCCCTCTACAGCTAAGATGGTGAACAACAGCTCTACCTGGAGCTGGGCTGCCGTAACTCGCCGGCGGCGGCGTAGGCTGCAGCCCCTGTTGCAGTGGGCTGCTGTAAGCTACCATGAGTGGCTAGCAGCCAGTGTGAGCAGCCATCTGGTGGCCTGCGACTGATCTGTGTCACCCTGGAAGAATGCAATGATAATACCAACACGGGCCAGTGAAGCGACATCCTCCACAACAAGACTGAAAAACAAAAGGACAGTAATTTGTCTGTTCCCCTATCCCTGATTCCCCAATGCTGTTCCCTCCCCCAATTCCCCAATAAAATCTTTAAAAAAAAACAAATGTACAGTCTTTGTCAGGAGCCAGTACAAACTTATCACTCTGGTCCTCCCCATTTCACGAAAGAAACTAATACTGATAAAACATTTAAAACACCCCATAATCCCATTTTTGTCTGGGGAATAGGGAACTAGAATCATTATGATTATGTTAACAGAAATTATTTGTAGATGATGGGACTACAAGCAATTTTTTTTTTTGACATTTTCTATACTTTCCAAAAATTCTACAATGAAAAAGTCCCCAATAACTTTTGGTTTATAAGAAGTTAAGGCAGCTGGCTCTCTTGCACTGGGACTACTTTGAGTTTCTGGAAAGCCAAAAATCTTTCTAACCAAAACAAAGAGACTCCGTTACTCCACCTCTCCATTAAACTTGAGGTCAGAGAGCAGATCTCAAAGCTGGAAAAAAATTACTTGCGGATAGAAAACTGGAGCACTATGTTGTCAAGAAGGCATGCTACTAAGTACCCTGGAGTTAGAGCAAGTCAGCAAAACTCTTATTATGTGAAACATGGAAAATCGAATTAACTCTTTCTTGATAACCCCCCCACCCCACCCCCACCCCCCAAAAAAAGAATAATAAAGTATGGAGGCCTGAGGCAAGATGCCAAAACCAGTTTCCAGATTTTTAAGGAGAAAACTTCAGTTTTATTATGGCAGAGGGTATAAAGCTGGGCCTCAAATCCCATTATTTACATGCAAATCCGATAAGAAATGAGTTGGCCCTACTCCAGGTACCCAGATCTCAAAGGAACTCTGTTTCGAGTGAGGCCCCTGCCTTCTAGCTACAAGTCTTTCGCCTCTGCTTTCTTATGGAGGGAAGAAAAGATGCTAAGGCATCCCCCTCACACTGAAATTCTCATGGATTAGGAAACAAACTGCTGCTTTCCCTTTCTCACAATCTACCTGTAACCAGTTGTTTAAGCTTCTTTACAGCAGGAATCCAGGATGATCTCTTCTTCATTAATATATGTGCCCTAGAATGTCCCCTCCCCCAATCCCCAACCCCCACTCCCAGCAATGCTCAAAACCAAGAAAGTGGCTCCCCAAGCAAGATGGTAAAGAACAAAAGTGTGATAGAGGAGGACTTGACATTTAAGCTGGTACCAGCCAGCCCTGATTTAGGACTAAACAGATGTAGTTCATTCAGCGTTCTACAGAGAATCCAGCTTATATAATATGAGACTTTATAGAAGTAACTATAATACAACAAATACTTATTGAGCCTGCTAAATTCCAGGTACTGCTTTGAGTAATAAAGAGGAAGACAAAAAGATAAAGGAAGCTTTTCCATTAGTTGAAATAGCTCACAAGCTAGTGTTTTTCAAAACATCAAAGCCTTCATAACAAATTCATGACAAGAAAAACAAAGAGGAAGAGAGAACATAATTTAAAAGGGACTGAGAGGGCCGGCCGAGTGGCACGGTGGTTAAGCGCTGGCTTAAGAAGCCAGCAGCCATTGGTTCGGGTCCCACATATGAGGGCCAGTGACACTGCCCTCAAAAAAAAAAAAAAAAGGGACAGAAGCATGTCAATCAATGCAATGGAAAGTGTGGACTTCATTTGGATCCTAATTTGAACAAAGCAAATGTAAAATAATTTATTAGAAATTTGAACACTGACTGAATATTTGATATAAAGAACAAAAGGAAAAATGAAGGAATGTATAAAATGTGATTTATGAAGAAATGAATATTCTCCTAAAATATCTCCACCTTTTAAAAAATATATTAGGGTGTTGGATAAGTTGTTTGGTGATTTTTTTTTTTTTGCTCTTGAGTAAAAACGATTACTAACCTTCAGTCATCACTTCTTTCAATAAGGTACATCTGGGTAGCAGAGTGCTTATACAATAAAATTCAATTACCAATAAGACACAAAAACATTAACTTTTTTTTTTTTTTTTTTTAGAGGGCAGTGTCATTGGTCTTCATATGTGGGATCCGAACCAGGGCCGCTGGCGTCCCAAGCCGCTTTAACCACTGTGCCACTCGGCCGGCCAAAAACATTAACATTTTAAAATAACATCTTTGAAGGAGAAAAATGTCTGCTTTTCAATAAACTCTGGCATCATACTCTCCACACACACCAAAAACAAACAAACAAACAAACAAACAACCCAAGAAAGGAAAATAGCAACACTGGAAAAACAGAAAGAAGTGGTATGAGCCTTCAAATAGTGTTAGGAGGCTATAAATGTTGGTGGCTATGAGAGCTGTGACATTGTTTCTCATATTAGGCCAAAGATCTACATTGAGAATATTAAGATTTATTTCCTTTAAGTAAACTAATTTCCATTTCACATACAAACATAACACTACTTTTGGTTGACCTCTGTTCCTTTAAAGGAATCAAGAAATCTAATGTTATAGTTTAAAAAAACTTTGTTTCATCTGGTCCTGTTCCTCCCATTCTGTCAAAACATACTTGATAAAGAAACTGAGGCCCACATAAGCTGAGCAAGCTTGGAGTCCCACTGCTAGTTAGTGGTTGGGCAAGCAGTGGAAGTGAGATTGATCTCCAACTGTTTGTCTAAAGCAGCATTGACAAGCTATGGGTGGCAGGCCAATCTGTCCCACTGCCTGTCTCAGTACAGCCTGCAAGCTAAGAAGGATCTTTACGTTTTTAAATGGTTGGAAAAAAAAATCAAAATAAAGTTTTATTGGAACACCAGCACGCTCATTCAAGTCTGTATTCTCTATGACTGCTTTTGTCAGCAGAGTTGAGTGGTTGCAACAGAGAGTATGGTCTGCAAAGCCTAACATATTTTTTCTCTGACCCTTTACAGAAAACGTTTGCAGAATCCTGGTCTAGAGACCTATCAATGTCAAGACTGCTTTATAGAGCAGGGCCAAACATATGGAAAGTATTCTTAGTGCACAAATGGTAGGTCTTCTGGTCCAACCCAGGTACTTTATATGTTGGATGCTGCTGGAAGAGGAGATACCTGGTAGCTGCCTATGCATCCTCCAACCTATGTGTCATACTGAGCTGAGGTGGGGTAATTTAGTTTCTGTTCACATTGCTCATTCAATCATGAGCCTCTCAGCTAAGCCTGTCAACAGGGAGACCAATTAGTGCCAATTTCGATGTGAAAAGCGCTTCCTTAGGCAGGATTGAAATCACCACCTGATTTCACACAAACAATTTAGGGTCACAAGGTTAACCCTGGGTAGATTCAAACCAGGGCTTAAAAAGTGAAAGGCATCCCTCTTACCAATTCCTAGAGCTCTCCAAACTCCTTAGGAAAAAAACTGTCAAAGAACTCACCTCATTTACCAGAAGGGGACCTAACACCTCAGGGGGAAACAGCCAACAGGCCCTGCAAATTAAACATCCCCTACAAGATTGCCCTCAGATTTCCCACAGATATTTATGGCAAAACATTATTAGACCTATGTGTAATAAATCAGTTTCCTTGGAATTTAATGGAAGAGTACCAGATAGCAGGCCCCCCACTTCGGAATTCTGAATACTTTAGGAAAGCAGAGACCCACCTCCAACGGCCAGTGAGTTCTCAAAACACATTTCTTACAAGTCAAAATATTCTTTTGCATGAGGGGGAAGATGCATTTGTAGGCAACCTTATTTTATACTACAGAGCCTAAAAATTTACTGTAAAGAAAGTTTTTTGGTGTGTATTGGAATATTTAAAATGAGCAGTTTACTACTTAAATCCTTTGGTGGATCATTTCATAATGAATAAAACTTTTTTTTTGAGAGCACATAGCTTGTTATTCAAAAGAATCTCATATGTATTTTAATTGAAGTGCCATTCACATGATATAAATTACTTATTCTAAATAAATTAAAATTGTTCATTCTAAAGTGGACAATTCAATGGCATTAAAGTCAACAATCCAATGGCATTCAGTACAATCACAATGTCATTATTTTTGTCTGTCAATGTAATCTTTTCACATTTGTCTAAAATTTCATTTATATTTTGAATATTGAGAGAGCATACACGCCCATAGTGTCCTTGTTCTTGGAATGAATTTGAAGAACTGTTTTTTAAATCAAAAAATTGTCCCTCTTGGGCATTCAAACTGCCAAATGGTGATGAGAGGTAAATCACACTAGTGAATAAGAGGAAAAGAGAATTCTTTTAAATTGATTATGATAAATCAAAAAGCAAGATCTACT
This sequence comes from Aselliscus stoliczkanus, assembly GCA_033961575.1. Classification (NCBI taxonomy): domain Eukaryota; kingdom Metazoa; phylum Chordata; class Mammalia; order Chiroptera; family Hipposideridae; genus Aselliscus; species Aselliscus stoliczkanus. The sequence goes on from CM066729.1 coordinate 137,770,219, forward strand.
GGGTTTTCCAGGGTGTAGACATTTCTTTGGGGATATTAAATATCTCTCAACCTTCCACAAACCACACTTAAAAAAATTGTTTTTGAAAAAATGATACATCTCATAATTAAAAGTTTAAACAGCATACAAAAAGAAAAAAAAAATCACTTGAAACTCTTCTACCACCCAGAAATGATCATCTTTAACAAGGTGAACATTTTTCTAGGTACATATATAGACAGAAAGAAATAATTTTATTTTATTTTTTATTTTTTATTTTTTTAAAGATTTTATTGGGGAATTGGCGGAGGGGAACAGACAAGCCGCTGTCCCCTTGCCCTTCAGTCCAGTTGCGGAGGACGTCGCCCCACTGTTGGTATCGTCATTGCGCTCTTCCCGGATGAGGCAGATCGGTCTCCGGCCTCTGGATGTCGCCCACCACGGCTATTGGCAGCTCATGCTTGGCTGCCAGCCGCTCACGCTGGCTGCGGGCCACCCACCGCAGCCCGCTGCGGGCCACCCACCGCAGCCCACGGCAGCCCACCGCAGCAGGGGCTGCAGCCCACACCATCACCGGGGCCCCGCACAGCCCAGCTCCAGGCGGAGCCGCCACTAGCTGCAGAGGGCAGCGTCACCGGCCCTCACGTGGGATCCGAACCGGGGCCGCTGGCATCCCAAAACCAGTGCTTAACCAATGCGCCACTCGGCCGGCCCAAGAAATAATTTTAGAAAAATGGAATCATATTATCCATCGTATTTTATTTATATATTTATTATTTATTTTTTTTTAGAGGGCAGTGTCACTGGCCCTCATATGTGGGCCCCGAACTAGGGCCGCTGGTGTCCCAAGCCAGCTCTTAACCACCGCGCGACTCGGCCGGCCCTTATGTATCATATTTTAAAGTAAAAATATTAGACTTAGTTTCATGAAGATGGAATAGACATATGCATACTTTATACTTCCTACTTAACATCACTATAAAACCTTAGGGTAGGGCCGGCCGAGTGGCGCGGTGGTTAGGCGCCCGCTTGGGACGCTAGCGGCCCCGGGTTCGGCTCCCACATATGAGGGCCAGTGAACGGGGACCGCCAGCGTCCCAAGCTGGCGCCTAACCACCGTGTCACTCGGCCGGCCCTCTGGGTTTTCTTTTTGCTCTATATGTCCTAGCCGGCAACCCGGTAATGCCAATGGGCACAGAAAACTAATACCGCAAGCAAAGCCTGCTCTCTCCAGCTAAAAGGGCCAGGAAAAGGGGCAGCCTAGCAAGACAGAAACCTTGACATAATCATTCTACTCCAGCCAAATATTACAGAAAAAAACAGTGGCCCCACCACCATCCCATCAAAGGCCAATTGGAAAACTTAGACTTCTACACTTTCCAGGCTGCATGATGTATCCCAACTGCCCCCGGCCCACAAAGTAACGAGGGAGAAGGGGTTGTGGGGAACCCTCTAGGACCCTGCAGTGTCAGTAGAGGCCACATGGGTAGCTTGGACTTTTAGCCCTTCCTGGCAGCCCTACTGAGTGCCCTTCCCTCTCCCCACTGGGACAGTGTCAGAGGCAGCCAGGTAGAGAGCGAGGGCTCCCACCACAGCTCAGCAGTAATGAGTCCACCCCCTCCTCAGAGTCAGTGGAGGCTACAAGGAAAGCAGTAACAAGAGAATATCGCCTTCACTTTCAGGCCTAGTGGAGAAACGCAACCCCCACCCAGAAGAGGCTACTCCCTATCACCTCTTTCTGCTGTCAAAGGAAACAGTAGAAATCCTGGATTTCTACCTTGATCTGGCAGCAACAAAGCGGCACTCCTCCTCACCCACTGTGGTTGCATCAGGGGTTTGAGCAGTGTCTGCTAAATACAAAATTTAAATAAGATCTAGAATCTTATAATGCCATAATGTCCAGGTTCCAATCACAGACCACTTGTCATATCAAGAACCAGGAAGATCTCGGGGCTGGCCGAGTGGCGCGGTGGTTAAGCACTGGCTTGGGAAGCCAGCGGCCCCGGTTCGGTCCCACATATGAGGGCCAGTGACACTGCCCTCAAAAAAAAAAAAAAAGAACCAGGAAGATCTGAAAGTGAATGAGGACACCAACACAGATGATTAGAACCAAATACAAATATTAGAACTAAAAAATATAACGGTGTTGAAGAGATATCTCAGCATTATCTACAAAAGCCAAGACATGGAAACAACTAAGTGTTCATTGATGGATGAATGGGTAAAGAAATTGTGGTATGTATGTATAATATATATATATATATATATATATATATATATATATATATATACACACACACACACACACACACACACACACACACACAACACACAGGCACACACACACGCAATGGAGTATTATTCAGTCATAACAAAGGAAATCCTGCCATTTGCAACAACATGGATGGGCCTTAAGAGTATTGTACTAAGTGAAATAAGTCAGAAAGACAAATACGTACTGTATGATCTTGCTTATGTGGAATCTAAACAAAACAAAACAAAATATAAAAGTCATAGAAAAAGAGATCAGATTTGTGGTTACCAGGGGAGGGGAGTTGGGGGGCAGTAGAGGGTGGGGGAATTAAATGAAAGTGGTCAAAAGATGTAAACTTCCAGTTATAAGATAAATACTTCAGATATAATATACAACATGATGATGACTATAGTTAACACTGTTATATGGCATATTTGTAAGTTGTTAATAGGGTAAATCCCAAGAGTTCTCATCACAAGGAAAAAAACTTTTTTTTTTCTTTTTATCTATATGAGATGAAGGATATTAACTTATTGTGGTAATCACTGCACAATAAATGTAAATCAAGTCATTATGCTGTATACCTTAAACTTAAACAGTGTATATGTCAATTATATCTCAATGAAACTGGAAAAAAATTCCAAATAAAAAAACGATAACATTATACTAAGTGTTAAAGAAATCATTCATGAAAGGCCACACATGATTCCATTTATATGAAATGTTCACAATAGGCATATTCATAGAGACAGAATGTAGATTAGTGGTTGCCAGGAGATAGGGGGAAAGAAAAATGGGAAATGGATAACTCTGCTACTGGTATAAGTTTCTTTTTATTTATTTTTATTTATTTTATTTTATTTTATTTTATTTTTTTAAGAGGGCAGTGTCACTGGCCCTCATATGTGGGATTCGAACTGGGGCCACTGGCATCCCAAACCAGCTCTTAACCACCGCACCACTCGGCCGGCCCTATAAGTTTCTTTTTAGAGTGATGAAAATGTTTTGGAATTTGATGGTGATGATGGTTGCATGACCGCGAGCATACAAAAATGTACTGAATGTACATCTTTTTTTTTCTTTTTTTTTTTTTCTGAGGGCAGTGTCACTGGCCCTCATATGTGGGACCCAAGCCAGGGCTGCTGGCTTCCGAAGCCAGCTCTTAACTACCATGCCACTCGGCTGGCCCTGAATCTACATCTTAAAAGAGTTTCTATTATGTTATGTGAATTTTATCTCAATTTTAAAACTTGCAAACAAACAACAATAAAAATCCTCCTCACATTTTGGAGCACCAAGCACTGAAACTCTGAAACACCCTGCTTGAGATGACTCATGGATTGCCAGGGTTTCCAGGTGGACAGGGATCAGGTGACCCTGGGGACTGCCCAACAACCTCACTCTGTCACAGAAGCATCAATGGCAACCTTGGTTTAAAGGGCAGGATGGGACCCAGCAGGGTCTCTCTTTCCCCCAGTCTTTATGAGAAAACAAAAGACAGAACTTGTATCACCCATTGTACCAATGTCATATTCCTGGTTTAGATGTTATACTGTAACAATGTAAGATGTACCCACTGGGAGAAATGAGGGAAGGGGTGTAATGGGACCTTTCAATACTATTTTTGCAACTTCCTGTAAATCTGTAAATATTCCCAAATACAAAGTCTTTGAAAAGGTATTACACTCAATTTTACTTGAAAAAGTAAAAATGAGAATTATTGAACTTCAGATTTTTCTTACCACTGGAGTTATTTTTTTTAATTTATTTTTCAATTATAGTTAACATACAATATTATGTTAGTTTCAAAAATATGGAATGCTTCATGAATTTACATGTCAACCATGCACAGGAGTCATGCTAATCTCTGTATATTTCCAATTTTTGATATACATGCTGCCAAAGCAAGCACTGGAGTTAAATTTATTTTTATTTTTATTTATTTATTTATTTATTTTTTTAAAAGATTTTATTGGGGAATTGGCGGAGGGGAACAGTGTTGGGGAATCGGGGAAGAGGAACAGACAAGTTGCTGTCTTTTTGTTCTTCAGTTTAGTTGCGGAGGATGTTGCTTCACTGTTGGTATTGTCATTGCGCTCTTCCTGGATGAGGCAGATCGGCCGCTGGCCTCTGGATGTCGCTCACAGCAGCTATTGGCAGCTCATGCTGGCTGCCAGCCGCTCACGCTGGCTACGGGCCACTCACTGTAGCCTATGGCAGCCCACTGCAGCAGGGGCTGCAGCCCACACCATCACCGGGGCTCGCACAGCCCAGCTCCAGGTGGAGCTGTTGTTAGCTGTAGAGGGCAGTGTCACTGGCCCTCATGTGGGATCCGAACCAGGGCTGCTGGCATCCCAAAACCAGCGCTTAACCAATGCGCCGCTCAGCCGGCCCTGGAGTTATTTTTAAAAGAATTATCTAGACTGAGTTAAAAGATTACAAAAAAAAACATAGATGTTAGTACATTTCAATTTGAGACAATATCTAATGTTTTTTTTGCTTTTGTTTTTTTAATTGTTTTTTTTTTTTTTTTTTGAGGGCCGTGTTACTGGCCCTCATATGTGGGACCTGAACTGGGGCCGCTGGCTTCCCAAGCCAACGCTTAACCACCGCGCCACTTGGCCGGCCCTGTTTTTGTTTTTGTTTTTTAAGATTTTATTGGGGAATTGGGGAAGGGGAACAGCGTTGGGGAATCAGGGAAGGGGAACAGACAAGTTGCTGTCCTTTTGTTCTTCAGTCTAGTTGTGGAAAATGTCACTTCACTGGCCCATGTTGGTATTATCATTGCTGTCTTCCAGGGTGAGGCAGTCACTCGCCGGCCATTGGAAGGCCACTCCGTGGCTGCTCACAAAAGCTCACGCTCACTGTAGGCCAACCCCACTGCAGTCTACAGCCACTCAAAGGCAGCCAAGGTCCAGGTTGAGCTGTTGTTCACCATCTTAACTATAGAGGGTGCAACGTCACTGGCCCTCATATGTGGGATCTGAACCAGGGCCGTGCTGCTCAGAGCTGGCATCCCAAGCCAACTCCTAACCAATGCGCCACTCAGCCAGCCCCTAATGTTCTTTTATTATGAAAGATGGGAAATTAGGACACTGTTAGTTTTCATTATATTATTTCTACATTATTAAGCGTTTTTAAAATTGACATTGTAGGGCAACCCAGTCGGGATCCCCTCTCATTTTGAGAGCTGTTACATTCTACTCTAATAAACTATTCTCTGCTGTAAACTTTAATAAAAAAAATAAAATAAAATTGACATTGTAAATCAAATTTTTACAGTTGTATTAGCTGGGTTTTTTTTTTTAAATTTTATTGGGGGAACAGTGTGTTTTTCCAGGACCCATCAGCTTCAAGTCAAGTAATTGTTTCAATCTAGTTGTGGAGGGCGCATCTCAGTGGCCCAGGTGGGGACTGAACCGGCACCTTAGTGTTACAAGTGCTGCGCTCTAACCAACTGAACTAAACGGCCTCCCCAGCTGAGGTTTTTTTTTTATGTTTAAGGTGGTTCATAAGTGTGTTATTCTTTAAGTTTACCTATGCTTGAGAATATCTGTAATTTTGTCTTTATTCTTCAAGGATAACTTGGCTAGATATAAAATTCTCTGGGGTTGCTTTCTCTTTATCAGCAATTTCATATAGAAAATAAAATGGAAAAGATATGTTAGGTTGAACCATAAGAAGCCACCTTTTAAAGGCCAGCTGAGTGTCTCAGTTGGTTAAGAGCTTGCTCAAGAGTGCGAGCTGAGCTCTGAGCAACAGCAGTTCGATACCCAGCCCAAGCTGAGGTGATACTGAGGTGCCAACAGGTGGCAGGATGGCTCAGCTAAAAAAAAAAAAAGAAAGAAAAAGAAACCGCCATTTTTTTTTTTTTTTTAAAGATTTTCATTGGGAAATTGGGGGAGGGGAGCAGACAAGTTGCTGTCCTTTTGTTCTTCAGTCTAGTTGTGGAGGACATTGCTTCACTGGCTCATGTTGGTATCATCATTACACTCTTGGGTGAGGCAGATCGGTTGCTGGCCTCTGGACAACCGCTCACAGCAGCTCTTGGCAGCTCACACTGGCTGCCAGCCGTTCACGTTGACTGCTGGCCACTCACTGTAGCCTATGGCAGCCCACTGCAGCAGCGGCTGCAGCTATGCCACCCCCGGGACTCACAGTAGCCCAGCTCCAGGTGGAGCTGTTCTTCACCATCTTAGCTGTAGAGGGCAGTGTCACTGGCCCTCATATGTGGGATCTGAACAGGGCCGCTGGTGTCCCAAACCAGCTCTTAATCAATGCGCCACTCGGCTGGCCTTTAAAATTTTTTTTATTGCAGTAAAATTTGTTTTAGTGTTCCAGGTCAATCAATCCTTTCCTGCTTGCACTGACGACGCCCCATGCATCATGACTTTATTAGGTTCCTATCTCTTATACTTACACCATGGCATGTCAACCTTTTCCTTTTTCTGATGGTCATTTTGGATATAGGTTTATTACGAAATAACTTCCAGGTCTTTCAATAATCCTAACAGAAGTATATGTGACTTCATAATCTTAGGCAATGAAATCAAATTAAGCGATGACTTTCTCTGAAACTGTCTTATTCAAGCAGATGAAGGTTGGTTCTCAGGAAACAGGAGTGTGTGCTGTTTACTAAAGGAGACTATATCATATCTTTAATCATTTAAAACAAGAGGACTGCTAAAGCAAAGCTGAAGCTTGTGCATTACTGCCTTTATCTCAGCTTCTGTTTCTTCCAGTAACCTGCATACTGCTGGAGGTCCCAGGCCACCAAGAGGTAAACATGACCAAGACTTAAAAACAGCAACAGGGCCGGCCGAGTGGCTCATTGGTTAAGAGCTGGCTTGGGACGCCAGCGGCCCTGGTTCGGATCCCACATATGAGGGCCAGTGACACTGCCCTCTACAGCTAACGACAGCTCCACCTGGAGCTGGGCTGTGAGCCCCGGCAACGGTGTAGGCTGCCGCCCCTGCTGCAGTGGGCTGCCATAGGCTACAATGAGTGGCTGGCAGCCAGGGTGAGCTGCCAAGAGTTGGAGTGAGCGACCATCCAGAGGCCAGCGACCAATCTACCTCATCCGGAAGAGCGCAATGACGATACCAACATGGGCCAATGAAGCAATGTCCTCCACAACTAGACTGAAGAACAAAACGACAGCAACTTGTCTGTTCCCCTCCCCCAATTCCCCAATAAAATCTTAAAAAAACACAAAACCCAGCAACAAATTAACTGTGGAGTTACAGGATTAGCTTTAGAATGGTCCAATTTTCACTTGATTCCAAATTTTAGTTTTTATGGTGATGGTTGGCGGGCTGGTTCCTTTCTGAAAACAGTAGCTCAAAAGTTAAATATTCACCTCCTAGAAACCTTTCCAACAGCCAGGTGAATGCCTCCCAAGTTTGCAAAACTGGTAAAAAGCCTGGGATAAACAACAGATGGCTTTGGAAAATAGTATAAGTGTAGCCCAAAGCTAGGATACTTTTATGCCTTCAGGAATACTGGGTCAAGTAGGTTTTAATTAAATATTTATGTTATAGACAGAAATAGCTAGCAGTCTTTGTGTGGCCAGGGACTGACTTTCAACAGGTCTATCTAACTAAGAAAGAAAATGGATATTAAATATTTATTCTTTATGTGTTAGAAGATTCTGCTCTTTCCCTGCCTGAAGGAAGATAAAAAGGCTAGAGATAACCAGTGAGCTGCATTCGGAAATAAAACCTTATAAAAGACTGGGAGGCCACGTTCAACTAAGAAGTATATCTGAGGTTTTATTGAGGCCAGATGATGTGAACTCTGCCATTTATCTGGGGATCACGAATAACTTTTGATTTTTTGTTGCATTTTATCACCCTTAGAATGGGGAAAATAGCATGACAATTTTTTTTTTTTTCCTGAAGTGTAGACTACTAACGGCTGTGTGAATTTTCCAAACTCTTATATGGCACCTGCAAAGGAGATTTGTCATAGCAAACTAATCCCAAGGCTAAATTTGTTTTTGGTTTATCTGGAATCTGAAAATGTAGAATGATCATGAACCAGAGCATGCAAATTCCTAATATTTTGTTTCCTTAGATGTGAGAAAGTTTGTAGACTTTGAACTCTAAGGTCAGTGTTTTAAACCTCTATTGAATAGCTTCCTGAAGATCATCTTGAAAGCGGTCCCTTGTGCTTTATGAAGTTTCATCTGCCCGAACTGCTAGAGCAACAGTAGTACATCATTTATTGTTGGACAACAGGCGTGTGTAACAAAAGATGAAATTTGCACCTGAGGGGCCAGCTGAGTGGCGTGTTGGTTAAGAGCTGGCTTGAGACGCCAGCGGCCCCGGTTCGGATCCCACATAGAGGGCCAGTGACACTGCCCTCTACAGCTAAGGTGGTGAACAACAACTCTACCTGGAGCTGGGCTGTGCAAGTCCCTGCGACGGTGTAGGCTGCAGTCCCGGCTGCAGTGGGCTGCCATAAGCTAGAGTGAGTGGCCAGCAGCCAGCATGAGCAGCTGGCAGCTGGAGTGAGCTGCCAATAGCTGCTGTGAGTGGCCGTCCAGAGGCCGGCGACCGATCTGCCTCACCCGGGAAGAGCACAATGACGATACCAACATGGGCCAGTGAAGCAGTGTCCTCCACAACTAGACTGAAGAACAAAAGGACAGCAACCTGTCTGTTCCCCTTCCCCGGTTCCCCAACGCTGTTCTCCTCCCCCAATTCCCCAATTAAAAAAACAATCTTTAAAAAGAAAAAAAAAGAAATTTGCACCTGATTTTGTACCTTAGAGAATTTTTAGGGCAAAGGCCATGAAAATGCAAATAAATGCTAATTTAAAGTGTTTGGGAAAAGTTCAATTCTGAAGTTAAATGAATCCCCAAATTTGAGAACCTAGAACAAACTTCATATGAAGAGGTGCCCTCTTAACCACACGTTAATGATAATGAAATTGCAGTAGTGCAATAAAGGAGAAAAATTAAAGTGATTATGTGGCATTCTTTGATGTTTAATCCAGGGCACATGGGTTCTAAAACTGGTAAATTGGAAAACCATCTGTTCTCAAGATACTGCAAAACAATTCTAAGAGCCAAGTATTTAAAAGGTGATTGAGCCAGCAGTGTGGCGCAGTGGTTAAGAGCTGGCTTAGGAAGCCAGTGGCCCTAGTTTGGGTCCCACATATGAGGGTCAGTGACACTGCCCTCAAAAAAAAAAAAAATTAAAAAATAAAAATATGTTGAGGGCCGGCCAAATGGCATGGTGGTTAAGTGCTGGCCTGGGAAGCCAGCGGCCTTGGTTCGGGTCCCACATATGAGGGCTAGTGACACTGCCCTCTAAATCAATCAATCAATCAATCAATCAATCAATCAATTAAAAAGGTGATTGAGGGTCGGCCACGCAATGGATAAGTGCTGGTTTGGGAAGCCAGTGGCCCCGGTTCGGGTTCCACATATGAGGACCAGTGACACTGCCCTCTGGAAAAAATAAATAAATAAATAAAATACATTCAAGCTTTTAACAAAAACAACAAAAAAAGGTGATTGAGGGCTGGCCGAGTGGTGCCAAGTGGTGCGTTGGTTAAGTGCTGGCTTGGGATGCCAGCGGCCCTGGTTCAGATCCCACATATGAGGGCCAGTGACACTGCCCTCTACAGCTAAAATGGTGAACAACAGCTCCACCTGGAGCTGGGCTTCTGTGATTCCCCGGGCTGGCCCAGCTGCAGCCCCTGCTGCAGTGAGTGGGCTGCCATAGGCTATAGTGAGTGGCTGACAGCCAGCGTGAGCAGCTAGCAGCCGGTGTGAGCTGCCAAGAGTTGCTGTAAGCAGCCGTCCAGAGGCCGACGACCGATCTGCCTCACCCGGGAAGAGCGCAATGATGATACCAACATGGGCCAGTGAAGCGATGTCCTCCACAACTAGACTGAAGAACAAATGGATACCAAATTGTCTGTTCCCCTTCCCCGGTTCTCAAACACTGTTCCCCTCCCCCAATTCCCCAATAAAATCTCTCTAAAAAAAAAAAAAAAGTGATTGAAATATCTAAACCTAGAGTTCAAAATATCTTTTTTTTTTTTTTTTAAAGATGGCAGTGTCACTGCCCTCATATGTGGGATCTGAACAGGGGCCGCTGGCGTCCCAAGCCAGCTCTTAACCTCCGTGCCACTTGGCCGGCCCCAAAATATTTTTAAAGCTTAAATACCTTAGTGAGGAATACGTGTTTCAAAATATCCACCTAGAAAATGAGGAGGGAGGGAATCCAATAGAGATAAGCCAAAAACTACAGCGATGCCACAGTAACAAAACCATTACAAGGAATGTCTCCTGATAGATTCATGCACTTTACATGAACAAAATCTTTTAACAGAGATTCACAGCAGCTTAGGATTTCCTATAGAAAACACAAAGACTCTTTATTGTTGTTTTTTTTTTTTTTGAGGGCAGTGTCACTGGCCCTCATATGTGGGACCCGAACCAGGGCCTCTGGCCTCCCAAGCTAGCGCTTAACCACTGCACCACTCAGCTGGCCCCACAATGACTCTTTAAAAGCATTGGTTTTGTCCGCTGGTCTTGAGTTACCCTTTAAGCATGAGTACCAGGGGAGCAATGTGGAATGCTTGGGAAAGCAAGTTTGTGGACCATCATAGCATTTACCTATGTGGACTTCAGTTTCCTAAAGTGATATTTATTTGCAAACTGCTAGAAGTCCCAGGCAACCCAGAGCTAAACATGACGAACTTCTAAAACAGAAAAATTAACTGTGGAGCTGAACATTTAGCTTTTTTTTTTTTTTAAAGATTTTATTGGAGAAATGGGGAAGGGAACAGCATTGGGGAATCCGGGAAGGGGAACAGACAAGTTGCTGTCCTTTTGTTCTTTAGTCTAGTTGTGGAGGACGTCATTTCACTGGCCCATGTTGATATTGTGATCATTGCACTCTTCCTGGCTGAGGCAGATCAGCCGCTGGCCATTAAACGACTGCTCACAGCAGCTCTCGCTGGCTGCCGGCCACTCACGGTAGCTTACGGCAGCCCACTGCAGCCCCACTGCAGCCTACACCTTTGCCAGCAACTCAGAGCAGCCCAGCTCCAGGTCAAGCTGTTGGTTACCACCTTAGCTGTAGAGGGCGCAGCTTTACTGGCCCATGTGGGATCCGAAATGGTGGCCCTGCTGCTCAGAGCTTGTGCTCCCAAGCCAACTCTTAACCAACACGCTACTCTGCCAGCCCTGAACGTTTAGCTTTTAAATGATAGGGTCCTGATTTTATTCCAAATCCAGATCTGGGTTTGATTTCACTCAATTTCAAATTAGGCTAGCTCACACTAATGAAACATTCTAAATATAATACTTAGATTTTTTTTTTTTTTTTTGAGGGCAGTGTCACTGGCCCTATGTGGGACCCGAACCGGGGCTGCCAGCTTCCCAAGCCAGCGCTTAACCACCACGCCACGCAGCCGGCCCAATACTTAGATATTTTTGTCTAATAAATATCTGAAAAACCACTTGAGGTTAAGCCTGCATTTCAGCCCTGCCTAGGTACAAGTATCAGGTATCTCTAAACAGGCTCACCAGGTTTCTGCGCTAATCCAAATTTCTGACAACATTTTAGAAAGTGTTTATTACACTAATGACTAGGATGTATAACTTTCATTGTCCTAAATGTGGTATGAACCCAAATATCACCACCCACACCAGGCTCTAATCTTCAATCAAATTCAGTGCAGATGAGCCTGTCTTGGTTCCTGGTTTCTGCCTAAGTTGTTTGCAGAACGTGGGGCCCCAGCTCTGAATCCTGCCTCTATGGTGGGGGGTCCTCTCAGTCTCTGCAAAATCCTCTCCTCTTTAGGAGATGGCCTCTGTCTTCATGGCTGAGGTCTAATTCGAACTGATCAATGTCCCTGGAACTAAGGTCATAGTCTGCCTGATTTTCAGTAATACTGACACAGCATAGAGGGCTGCTATCTCCTCACCCGCTTTACTCACTCTACTACCTCCCAGATCAGATCTTTGGACAGTGAAGTCAGCCTGTACACAGGAGACTGGACTAAGCCACCACTGGGGAGGGCCTGGGGAGCAACAGTCCCACGTCATCAGTCCCACTGATAACCAACATACTCTAGTTCCTTAACCCAGTGGAGTAACGTTTTAGAAACTTACCTTAGCCCAATGAAGTCTCTCACCATTGCCTTGCCCATTCAAAGCAATTACTCTATGAGTGCCTAACTAGTCATGGAAGCTCCCTTTTTGTCTCAAGGAAAGAACACATCCTCTTTGCTTAAGGTCTCAATGGATGAAGTCACTACCATTTAAGATTCAGGGCAGATGACTAACCCTAGCTGGAGACACAGAGAGAGCCTGGAATTGAAATGATAGCCTTTGCTCACCACTCAACATTTCTTTAAGAGATCCTCCCTTATTGCTTCTGCTATCTGCCTAATCCTTGCCTTGTCATTTTCTTGACCTATTGGCAAAAAGGCTTTGTTGCTTATTGTGTACACCCCTCTGCTGACCATCTCAATTATTGTCTTTCCTCAGCCCAGCAACCTACTCTAGTGCTCTTGCTGAGGCCAGCTGATAGGCCACCTCACCCAACAAGGCACTTAACTGCCTTCACAATCTATTGGGATGTTGGAAAAATCATGATGTACTTTTTCTACATTTTTTGTTGCAAAAATGCGTCATGACTTTTCAGACAACCCAATATGATGTCTGGACATCCTACTTGTCACCCACCCAACAGACAGTAGAGACCACACACAAACACCATTTAATTATGTTCAAAAATTGATACCTCACAAAGGAACCACATAGCCGAATCACCTTGAGGGTGAGAAGTGAAAACAAAACAAAAAAACTATGAAGCACAAATTACTCAGGAGCATCTCCAAGACAACTGCTACTTTTCTCAGGTCTTTAAAATCACGTATCAAGTAGGGAATTACCTGCTCTGCGTGGATACCTTAGTTCAGTATGTTCTCTAAGCATGTTAACCTAAAACAGCAGCAGTACCCAAAACTTGTTAGAAATGCAAACTTTGGGGCTGTACCCCAAACCTTCTCAATCAGAAATTCTGAGGATGGAGCTCAGCAGTTTTCACAAGCCTCCCAGGTGATTCTGATGTATGCTAGTTTAAGCAGTGGCCTAGTTTAGGCATAATTACCAGATTCAGGCTCCATCATTAATGGGGCTGAAATAAGGAGCTGACTCAGTAACTTAAGTAGAATCCTATCTGACAAAATACCTTACACATAAGAACAACTAAGTATATAATTTATAGTTAAAAGTAGTTTGGCACCTAATCTTCATTCATATACAAAACTGAGGCTTGTTTTGAAACTAGTGAACACCAAAAGCAGGTCAATATTACCCAAGAAGGGAATAGAAGTACACAATAATGTTTGCCTTAGACAGTCCTGGTTCATACCTGGTGTCTTGATATAATTATTCTCGGCACCTTCCTCCTCTCACAAAAGGTTCCCAATTTAGACAATAAATTATGGTCTCAATATCACCCACTCTATTAATAAAAAATAAGGCAGTGAAATCTGGTAATAATTATTCCTGAAAATTTTTCATCGTTCCATTAAGTTTCATTTAACAAAAACAATTTGTAAAGGTATTCTTAGATATTAATTTTTTTTTTTTTTCTAATCACACTTGTAGCAAGGATTACTATCCAACTCCACTCATTGGGCCAGAGACCCTTGTGGCGTTAGCAAAAAACTTGCCCCTCATGTAGCACACTACCTACACTTGTGAGTTCATCGGCCAGCCAGTGGCCTCAACTCCAAGCTCTAACAATGTGCAGTAGATATTAATTTTAATTAACTTCAAAATTATAGGGGAACGAATCTCTTTTCTGGAAACCAGATAAGGCAATTGTATTGTAGTCAAACCAGGAAACGTGTTGCTCACTACTCGATCTTTAATTGTGACGCTGTGCCCACCTCAACTCTTTGCCTAAAATCAGTACCTGTTTTTTTCTTTTGAGGGCAGTGTCACTGGCCCTCATATGTGGGACCTGAACCAGGGCCGCTGGCTTCCCAAGCCAGCGCTCAACCACCATGCCACTCGGCCGGCCCAGTACCTGTTTTTTTAAAAAGATTTTATTGGGAATTGGGGGCGGGGAACAGCGTTGGGGAATTGGGGAAGGGGAACAGACAAGTTGCTGTCCTTTTGTTCTTCAGTCTAGTTGTGGAGGACGTTGCTTCACTGGGTCATGTCGGTATCATCATTACACTCTTCTCGGGTGAGGCAGAATGGTCGCTGGCCTCTGGTCGGCCGCTCACAGCGGCTCTTGGCAGCTCACTCCAGCTGCCGGTCGCTCACGCTTGCTGCCACCCACTCACTGTAGACTATGGCAGCACACTGCAGCCGGGGCTGCAGTTATGCTCTCCCCAGGGAATCACAGCAGCCCAACTCCAGGTGGAGCTGTAGTTCACCATCTTAGTTGTAGAGGGCAATGTCACTTGCCCTCATATGTGGGATCCGAACCAGGGCCACTGGCGACCCAAGCCAGTTCTTAACCAACGCACCACTCAGCCGGCCCAGTACCTGATTTTTGTACCTACTTGGACTTCACATCACTAGGATCATATTTACTTGGCTTCTGCCATGCAGCCACCTCAGGTTATCTCAGATCCACAGATTCCAGATTCAACCCACCTCAGAGTTAACCTATGGGCTTGCAAAGGTCAGATGAGTATTCTGGGCCCCACTGAAGGAAGTAGAGTGTTCCTTCTACATTATGTATATGATTGTCAGGGTGCTATGAAAGCTCTTTAATATAACATCAGACCCTAAAAAAAAACACAAATCTGTCTCCACTGTGGTATTTTTGATGAATTCTAGTTAGTATTTAGAGATCTAAGTAACTAAGAGAATTCAGGCTTTGAGTAGCCTCTCAAGGGTCAGTTATCACCTGGATCAGAAAAAAATAACAAAGATTGGCCTGGACCCAGCCACCCACTGAAGATACCATTCCTTTACTGATGGAATTGTCAATAATCCTATAGAGGTACCTAGGGTATCTTTATTGTTCACTATGTACAAGTAGCCTTACCTGTTTCCACCAAGTCCTTTTAATGCCTTGTGGGCATGGATATCCATAGGTAGACTCCTTAATACATTTTAAGTTTTGTCCACGTTCTAATAAGCCAAGTCACCCATATTTAATATACCCCATATTCCTTTCTTTAGCAGAAAATTATGTGTTTTTTTTTGCTTTCTACATGTCACTGGCCCTCATACGTGGGACCCAAACCAGGGCCGCTGGCGTCCCAAGCCAGCGCTTAACCACGGCACCACTTGGCCGGCCCACTTTTTTTTTTAAAAAAGATTTTATTGGGGAATCAGGGGAGCGGAAAGACAAATTGCTGTCCTTTTGTTCTTCAGTCTAATTTTGGAGGATGTTGCTTCACTTACCCATGTTGGTATTGTCATTGCGCTCTTCCCGGGTGAGGCAGTTGTTCACCAACCATTGGACGGTCGCTCACGGCGGCTCACGCCAGCTGCTGGCCAACCTCACTGCAGCTTACGCCATCGCCGGCAACTCACGGCAGCCCAGCTCCATGTTGAGCTGTTCACCATGTTAGCTATAGAGGGCACAGAATCAATGACCCTCATGTGGGATCTGAACCAGGGCCCTGCTTTAGAGCTGGAGTCCCAAGGCAACTCTTATCCAACATGCCACTCGGCCGGCCCAATATTGCTCTTCTTACCAGAAAGAAGTGACCATATCTGTACTAAGGCACAACACCATTATGTTGTCACTGTGGCAAAATCCCTGTTTGTTCCCTTGATCTCAGCCAGGACTGTGCCCCACAGGTGTAAGGTGCTTGAGAATTTCTCTCAATTGAAGCATAGGGAAGCTACCTGAGAGCTGAGATTCTTGGGATGGTCATGGTCTTTGACCCTGTGTCCAAGATCAGATGTCTCCATTGGTGCTGGAAATGGACATTAAGATTTGTCAAAAATGTAAAAGCATCTTCAAGTGTCATTCCTCCCCAGTCCATCTTTGGCAAAAGTCTCCAAAGCTCTGACCCTCAGCAAAGGTATAATTACATATCGGGACCACTCAGGGTTTAAAGAGAGAACAGCCCAGGGATATGCAGCTGACTCAGGGTCCTCAGCAAGCCTTGCCTGTGTGTGTGTGTGTAAGGAGCAGTTCTATAGTAACACATGCGGTGTTACTGTGAGTGTGTGTGTGTGTGTGTGTAAGAAGCAGTTCTATGGCAACTCATGCGGTTTTACTGTGAGCTCTCAGGGTGCACAGAGGAGGCAGACAAAAGGGCATCAGCTAATCTGTCCCACCTACTCCAGACCATCCAGTTCAGGTTCTTTATGTTTGTTTTTCACAGAGACAATGTTTTCCAAAAATTACTATTGACAACTGAATTATTTAGGTTTTGCTCTACTAAAACACACAAAAGGTGAGGTGGAAAAGGACATTTGGTTAGCTCTTCTTAGCTCTGTCACTGTGATTTTGGAATTCCCTGGACCATATTTGGTTCAAATTGTTAATATACATTGAGGTTAATTATATAAAAATATTCCATAAACCTTTAGGATGGTGTCATCCAAAATCAATGTTGTTAGATTAATAGCAAAATCACCTCAGATTTTAAGTCTATTAAGTGGTTAATTCTGACTCTATGCTGAGCATTGATCATTTCTATATTGTTTATGGAATGTATCCCAAATATTCTGAAATATTCTGTAACATTCATTCTTTGGATTGTATTAGAAATTTTTACTTAACTGTTTTGCCTTGCTATTTTTGGAGAATTAAGCCTAATCTTTGTTTCTCCAAAATATGCTGGGATTATTTCTGGTAACCCAAGCAGTGCCATCATCCCTTGTGATGGTTCATTATCAGTTACACCACAAACAGGAGCAGGAAGTCCACTCTTCTGTTAGGACAGCTAATAACACGGAACCAAAGAACCAGCCTTCTTTTGCCATTTCAGAGGGTAAGTCTTGAATATTATAACGGAACTAAGATTCTTATTGTCTTCATCAGTAAAACCATCCATTCATTCAAGCTACAAGACTTTAGAATTGTTAGGGTGAAAGGTGAGAGCACTTTCTAAAGAGGCACACAAACTTAAGAAAGAGAAGAATCCTATAAGCTCTTAATAAACTGATTCATAGCTAATATTAGTCATTTCTAATTCCAAGTAGTAATAGCCTGTGGTTGGGGGATCAGACCAGGTAAAATATCAAAAAGTATGTGATGGATATTCCAGAAAATTTTGAAAATAGTGGAAAGTACATAAAGTCTAAATATCACTGTAATTCTCTAAGAAAGATTTTTTTTGTGTTATTTTTTGTTTGTTTTGTTTTTGTTTTGAAGGCAGTGTCACTGACCCTCATATGTGGGACCCGAACCAGTGCCGCTGGCTTCCCAAGTCAGCCCTTAACCACCGCGCCACTCAGCTGGCCCTGTGTTGTTACATTTTTGAAGAGCAATTTTCTAGGACTTAGGCAAAATTCAGACATACTAAATTCTAAAAATTTCAATCGTCCTATAATGACTGAACCAAGAATTCATAATGCAAAAATGCATCCAGAATATAAAAAGGATGGGAAAATAAAATTAAATATTACAACAGACTTACGTTGTTATCCGATTAAAATTTTTGACACAGTTAATGTCAGGAAAGAATAAAAGAATAAACTGCATTTTTACTTCTGAATATTCAAAACAGTTTAGAAAAGCAAAAACAGGTTCTCTTTCTTTTTTTTCCCCAAAGATTTTATTGGGGAATTGGGGGCAGGGAGCCGAGTTGGGGAACCGGGGAAGGGGAACAGACAAGTTGTTGTCCTTTTCTTCCTCAGTGTAGTTGTGGAGGACATTGATTCACTGGCCCATGTTGGTATCATCGTTGCACTCTTCTCGGGTGAGGCAGATTGGTCACCAGCCTCTGGACGGCCACTCACAGTGGCTCTTTGCAGCTCACACGAGCTGCTGGCCGCTCAGTGAAGCTTATGGAAGCCCACTGCAGCAGGGGCTACAGCCTACAACTTCGCTGGGACTCAGCCCAGCTCCAGGTAGAGCTGTTGTTCACCATCTTAGCTGTAGAGGGCAGTGTCACTGGCCCTCATTGTGGGATCGGAACTGGGGCCGCTGTCATCCCAAGCCAGCTCCCAACCGACGCACCACTCTGCCAGCTCTCCCTCATCTTCTAAAACCAGTTTGTTTTTTTATATGTAACTTGCCTTTTTCCCTAACTTAAGCATTTCACTTTCGACTTCCAATGAAATTATTTTGTAAGAAATTCACCCCAAGAAATATTACAATGGAAAGATTATGCTTTTCCTCCTTTTTCCCAATATTACTCTGATTTAAATACTTCTGGAGAAAATAAAGTCTGACAGGTGGACTTTATAATTATTATTTTTTTTCCTCATTTAAAAACATTCCTTAGTGGGCTGGCCAAGTGGCGCGGTGCTTCAGCGCTGGCTTGGAAAGCCAGCGGCCCTGGTTCGGGTCCATGTGAGGGCCAGTGACACTGCCCTCAAAAAAAAAAAAAAAAAAAAATTCGTTATGGAAGAACTACATTCTTGGGCCAGCTGAGTGGTGTGTTGGTTAAGAGTTGGCTTGGGACGCCAGCTCTGAGCAGCAGGGCCCGGGTCTGGATCCCACATAGAGGACTGTGGACACTGAGCCCTCTACAGCTAAGATGGTGAACAACAGCTCAATCTGGAGCTGGAGCTGGCCAATGGCCGGAGAGAGACTGCCTCAGCCAGGAAGAGCACAATGATAATACCATCATGGGCCAGGGAAGCAAAGTCCTCCACAACTAGACCGATGAACAAAAGGACAGCAGGGCCGGCCGAGTGGCGCGGTGGTTAAGCGCTGGCTTGGGAAGCCAGTGGCCCCAGTTCGGTCCCACATGTGAGGGCCAGTGACACTGCCCTCAAAAACAAACAAACAAACAAAGGACAGCAACTTGTCTGTTCCCCTCCCCCAATTAAATCTTTAAGAAAACAAAACACAAATTTGATTTTTTTTTTTTTTTGAGGGCATTGTCACTGGCCCTCTTATGTGGGACCGAACCAGGGCTGCTGGCTTCCCAAGCCAGCGCTTAACCACTGCGCCACTCGGCCGGCCCAAAACACAAATTTGAAAAGATATATGCAATCCTATGTTCATTACAGTATCATTTACAATAACTAAACTATGAAAAGAACCTAAGTGTGTATCAAGAGATGAATGGATAAAAAAGATGTGATATATATAGTGCCAAAAAAATGTATACATCTTTTAAGAACAGAACACTGTAATAAAATTGTAATACTCAATATACACTGATAACAAAAGACAAATACAAGTCACATTTGACTTCTGCAATTACAAGAGGTGCTCAAGGGCTGGCCGAGTGGCGCGGTGGTTAAGCGATGGTTTGGGAAACCAGCTGCCCCGGTTTGGGTCCCACATGAGGGCCAGTAACACTGCCCTCAAAAAAAAAAAAAAAAAGAAAAAGGGCCAACCAAATGGCTCAGTTGGTTAAGAGCTCGCTCAAGAGTATGAGCTGAGCTCTAAGCAATGGCGGTTCGATGCCAGCCTGAGCTGAGTTGCCGTTAAGCTGCCAACAGGTGTCAGGATGGCTCAGCTAAAAAAAAAAAAAAAAAAAAAAAAAAGAGGTGCTCAAAGTGGTTACCATCATCGTAATATTTTATTTATTTATTTACTTATTTATTGAGGGCGGTAGCACTGGCCCTCATATGTGGGACCAAACTGGGGCCGCTGGCTTCCCAAGCCAGCACTTAACCACTGCGCCACTTGGCCGGCATCATCAGTGTAACTTTAATATATTTTTTCCTTTCATAAAAGGTGTGTACATGTTGTTTTTGGCACACACACCCCTTCCCCCCCGCCCCCCCCCGTATTTCTCTGTCAGTGAAACATTTCAGGAAAGGTTATTTAAATAAACACAAAAAAAAACTAATCATCTGCTAAAGATGAGATTCAGTTTTTACCAGTGTTATTCAAAAGACATGTCACTTAACTCTATACTACCTTTAAATCAGTTTCTCAACCTGAGTACTACAGACCTTTTGGACTGGATGTCATTCTTTGTTGTGGAAGGCTGTCCTATGCAGTGTAGGATGTTTTGCAACATCCTTGGCCTTTACCAACTAGATGCTAGTAGCACTTACCCAGCTATAACAAGTAGAAATGGCTACTGGCATTGCTAAATGTCCTGAGGTGGGGGAAGCGGGGAGGGAAGGGATGGTGTGTCAAATTCGCCAGGCACTGAGAACCACTGTGTAACGGTGTATCAAATTTTCTATCTTTTTCCCTCAACAGTTAATCAACTCTTATGTATCTACTAACATTCTGAAGGAAATACACACTAATAAAAAATATTCTTTTTAATGAAAGAAGGCTTAACTTAAGGCATCATACTGACATCTACTGGCTTAGTATTAAACTGCACACTTGACATATACTGCAAAAAACCCTCAAAACTAAAAGTAATTAGGTGCTATTCTGAGAAAGTGGAACAATTCATTGAAAGCAGCAACACTGATATCCGAACTATTAGTTCTGTGTAAAGCCTAACATATGTAATAACAATGGTAATCATCTATTGTTTTCTTAGTTTCTGATGTACTGTTTTGGATGAACAAACTTTTAATGAATGACTTTAGACACTGATAATTAAGAGGGGATTTTTTTTTTATAAGTAAAAAAAGTGTCGGGGTCAGAAACCTTGCAAAACTTTAGCAGCATACTATTTTATGATTTACACTGAAATTTTAAAAGGCTAAAAAAAAAAGTTTTAAAAACCTTAATAATGGTATTTCTATAAATAAAATTACTACAAGTTTTTAGGTATTTTAATAAAAGACATGATAATTAAATACTACTGTCAATTAAACTGATGAACTTTATTGGGGTTAAAACTATAACAAAGTTCATCCTAAAATATTTTGCAATGCAAAATTATTTCACTCAAGGAGTGTTTAATAATTTGAATGCCAGGAATTACAAGCAATTTTCAAAAGCAGACTCTCACATTCATAAAACTTTATACATCATTTGAACTAACAGATATTTATACTACTAAAATCAAACATGCATCACTTTCAAACATTCTTGTATCATGATTTTTTTTATATTACATTATTTAACACCATTCCTCATCACAACATGTATTATCATACACTTGCGCCATTCTCCTTGGATTTCTGATCTTTATCTTCATTCTTCACATTATCCTATAAAATAATAAACAAAGAAAAAGTAATTTTATTAGATTCTCTAAAATGTTAATTGAAAATCTAATGAACATTAGTGAATAGCTATTTCAGATAGCCCATTTTGCCACTATGGAAAAATGAAAAAAATTGCTCTCAATTCTATGCAGAATGGCTTCTAGTATTTCAGAAAGCCATCTGAATCCTGAGAAAATACAGGTTATTAGGCAAAGAGTGTATTTCTTGCACTGCAGGTTTTTTTCTTCATGTTTTCTGAGAGAGAAAAGATTGTGGAGTATCTCTCAATTATTGAAGTTAGATTACAATGGCACTGAGTTACTAGAGTTTTCTTTTTTTTTGGGTAACAAAGAATACTAATAAATTAACTTTGATAATGCCAAAGAGTTTCTCGACTCTGCCCAACAATAAATGGGTTTTAATAAGAAGAGAAATGTTTTTCTCTTCCTCAAATTCTAACTCACTCTCTGGTTCTGAGGAAGAAATAAATATAAAATTTGCAGGGCCGGCAGAGTGGCGCGGGGTTTAAACGCTGGCGGCCTGGTTGGGTCCCACATATGAGGGCCAGTGACACTGCCCTCCAAAAAAAATAAATAAAAAAAATAAAAAAAATTTGCTTTAAGAAGTCTGCATACATACCCCATGTTGACATCCCAATTAAGTTCTAAAGAAATACAATCTTTTGGGGATTGCTCCTGAATAATCTGATGGAGGGCAAAATGCTACAATTATCTGCTCCTAGAAAAAGCTGAACTAAGAGCTTAATATCATTAAAATTGCCAGAGATTTAAAAATTGGAATAAACTATGAAAACATCATAAGAACAGAACTGCTCACCTTCTTGAGAACAGTGTGGATTTCGTCCATTACTATGGATAAGTTGCTGATTGTTTTATTCAGTTGGTTTTCAAATTGTAAATTCATGTTTTCTGAAATCTTTACGTTTTCTTGTAACTGGCTAAGGTCCTTTTTAACTTCTCTGAGTTCACCAGAGAGGCTTTTGTTGGAATTCTCCAAATTTAATATGGTTTTTTCATCTTCATCTGTTGAAAAAAAAAAAAAATCCAAAAATTCCCCACTGAACACCTTAAAATTACCAATTTAATTTTGAGGTTAAAAATATTTAAGGTAGAAAATAAAATGCAGATATAATTCCTTAAAATGGCCACAAATGTCCATTTCAATAGTTATAAAACACACTGCAATACTCATTTCATTTAAATTAAGTTTTATTTGGGCCGGCCGAGTGGCACATTGGTTAAGAACTGGCTTGGGACGCCAGCAACCCCGGTTCGGATCCCACATATGAGGGCCAGTGACACTGCCCTCTACAGCTAAGATGGTGAACAACAGCTCCACTTGGAGCTGGGCTGTGTGAGTCCCAGCGAAGGTGCAGGCTGCAGCCCCTGCTGCAGTGGGCTGCCATAAGCTACAGTGAGTGGCTGGAAGCCAGCATGAGCATCCAGCAGCCAGAGTGAGCTGCCAATAGCCACAGTGAATGGCCGTCCAGAGGCCAGCAACCGATCTGTCTCATCTGGGAGGAGCGCAATGATAATACCAACATGGGCCAGTGAAGCAACATCCTCCACAACTAGACTGAAGAACAAAAGGACAGCAACTTGTCTGTTCCCCTCCCCCAATTCCCCAATAAAATTCTTAAAAAAAAAATAAAAAATTAAATTTTATTTAAGTATTCCTTCTAAATCCAAGTTCCATTATTCGATGATTGTACAGACTCAAGAAAGTAGCAAAAACTGGTAAAAATCAAGAGGATTAAAAGGATGCAACAGAACAACAAATAAACCTGATAATGAACATGAAAATCTGAGATTAATTCTTATAAAGCCATGCAATTTCTAACCTTTAATAGAAATGGTCAAATGTAAAGTTATATTATGTAGCCTAGACTAAAAGATATGGTAGGATATGCATCTATGTGCACACATATATATCCCAAAAGGGTGTTAAAAGTACTGACATATTCAATTCTGTTCCTTACCTGTTTTTTCTTCTAGTAACTGTAGCTTTTGTTCTACTTCAGCTCTTACTTTTTCACTCTTTTCCAATTTTTGCAAGAGGCTTCCTACATCTACCATTGCGCCATTGTACACAATAAGGCCAACATTTTCTTCCACATCCTTCGATTCCTGTTTTACTGTTGGTGTTGGAAGTAACAATCTGTTTCCTGTAACATAAAAGCCATATTTTATTCAGTTATTTTTTCTTTAATTAATAATACAGTTATATAATGGCACAATCTTAAAATAATATACTCAAACCTAGCATATCTTCCTGTAATGCTTCAGATTCTTCATGGTTTTCTTCATCTTTTGAGGTGTCTGTTAATTTCCGGTAAAAGCAAGATTCACGGAGTACTACTTTATTAAGAAGCTTCTTTACCTGTTAGACAAGCAAGGAAACAAATTAAAAATATGAAAATAAGTTTTTGATTCTCCTTGAACAACTGTGTTCTAATTTTCACTTATGAACATCAATGGCATCTGTTTTTTCTGGATTCACTCCCACTCAGTTAGAGCACTTATCCATTGTACTATCTTTTCTATAAACCTAAAATCCAAAGTATCATTTGAAAAAACTTTTGTTGGGCCAGCCGAGTGACACGGTGGTTGGGAGCTGGCTTAGGATGCTAGAGGGCCCGGTTCGGATCCCACGTGTGAGGGCCAGTGACACTGCCCTCAAAAAAAAAAAAAAAAAAAAAAAAAAAACACACACAAAAAACTTTTGTTAAAAAAGTCTAACATTGATAAAAACACTAATAAATATATTGAAGTATATGTACAAAGACAATTACTGCATAGTTTGTACAGATGTTTATTACAGCATAGTTTGTAACTGTAAAAAATGAAAATCACCAAGCAACTGGGGCTAGTGTTAAAACTACGGTACATCTACACTACAGAATACTATGTAGTCATAAAAAGAATGAAGTGGATTTCTATTTTCACAGTCCATGAAATGGACCATGGCTCAATGTCCATGACTGATTGTTAAATGAAAAAAGTTGTTTATCGATATGTATAAAATGATTTCGTATGTTGTTTATAAAACTGGAACTACTACTACACAAACACAAACACAAAAATTGCTTACAAAAAGATGCCAGAGAAGGGGAACTAGAGGGAGAGGGGACTTTTAACTTTATACAATTCAGAACTGCTTGACTGT
The DNA here is from genome assembly GCA_033961575.1 of Aselliscus stoliczkanus. Classification (NCBI taxonomy): domain Eukaryota; kingdom Metazoa; phylum Chordata; class Mammalia; order Chiroptera; family Hipposideridae; genus Aselliscus; species Aselliscus stoliczkanus. The sequence continues at coordinate 137,794,842 of CM066729.1, forward strand.
ATTATTATATTTAGTACACATATACTGTACTATACAGTACACATATATTGTATTGCTTTCATATTTCAAAAAGTCAGAGATGAAAAAGATAGTTACTTGAAAATGTTTTTCATTTTAAATATTCACAAGACAGATTACCTGAGCCCGAGAAAGATGTAGTCCAAGAGTGTAAAGTATTTCTTCCAAATCCTTTTCAAGAAGGTAACCACAATGGCTTTGATCAAAATAAACAAATGCCATTAACAGATCTCTGTTAATTGTGATCATCTGAGTCTTTTCTTTTTCCTAAAGAAAATACAGAAGATACAGTACACAATTTTTACCCCTGAAAAGTGAGAAACTGAGACTGTGCCCATATAATAGCAAAAATCTGAAAAGATCTTTGTCTCGTTTTAGTTCAAATAAGTTGATCTGGTTTGTGTATGGGAGAAAGGAATAAGACATACTGATTACCTGTCATAACCACAAATATCAAAATACAACTGATTGGATTTTGCTTTGAATGAATATATATAGATATACAAGGACCAATAAACTTCACAACTGTGTTATGTTAATAGTAAGTCTGGATTATGTAAGAAATGGAAATTATCACATTATAAAGAAAACAGTAGTCAATAAATACCTTATCTTTAGAGGGCCTCTCCTTGCAGTACCTATTGATATCTCTTTTGTCATCTCGTTTGTTTACTTCTTCCTCATCCCGATCTATAAAAATAAATACAATAGTAGCAAAAAACTCCTTAATACAGATTTTCAACTATCAAAAAATACTTTTCTATTACTGATCAGTTTTCAAAAGATACATGAGGAAAGAAATATCATATGAATAAAAATAGTTTGGATTTTATAAGAAACAATTATAAAAAATGAGAAGAGGAAGAAATTTATAGACTAGAGAAAAAAACTGACTTCACTGAATCAAATAAAAGGACCTAATTCCATAAATATCTGGAAGACATAGTTCAAAAAAATAAATGAAATTTGAACATAAAAATAAAAATTACAATCCAAATTTAAACAAAAAATAAAGTATATTTTCCAAAACCTAAAAGAAAAAACAGCCAACATTGTAAAACTGAGTATAGATAATTGCAAAATAACACTACATGGAAGAAATGTTCTTAAGATAACTGAGAAGGCCTAACAGTGTTAATATCCAGATGTTACAGATGAGCTAACATTAACCTGTTTCCCATGATAAAAATGAGAACTTAGATAAATTATTCTTAAAAAAAAAAAAAATACTAGTAAAGTAAATCTATAACTGTGGAAAATGACTTGAAATCAGGACTATAGTAAGTAGTCTTAACAAAATTCAAAGATCAAAAAGAATACTTGAGCAATTTATATAAGTTATGACAACAATTTTATTTTCTAGATTAGAATACTATCTTTTTTTTTTTTTTTTTTTTTTTTTTTGAGGGCAGTGTCACTGGCCCTCATATGTGGGACCCAAACCGGGGCCGCTGGCCTCCCAAGCCAGTGCTTAACCACGGCACCACTTGGCCGGCCCTAGAATACTATCTTTTGTTGTTATTAATCTTTTTGAAAGTATAATACAACTTGGGCAAAACTCAAAATACATGAAAAGTGGGCCGGCCCAGTGATGCGCTGGTTAAGAGCTGGCTTGGGACAGCAGCAGTCCTGGTTGGCATCCCACATATTAGGGCCAGTGACACTGCCCTCTACAGCTAACAACAGCTCCACCTGGAGCTGGGCTGTGTGAGCCCCGGCGACGGTGTAGGCTGCAGTCCCTGCTGCAGTGGGCTGCCATAGGCTACAGTTAGTGTCCAGCAGCCAGTGTGAGCGGCTGGCAGCCAGTATGAGCTGCCAAGAGCCACTGTGAGCGGCTATCCAGAGATCAGTGACTGATCTGCCTCACCCGAGAAGAGCGCAATGATGACACCAACATGGGCCAGTGAAGCAATGTCCTCCACAACTAGACTGAAGAACAAAAGGAACTTGTCTGTTCCCTTCCCCCAATTCCCCAATCAAATCTTTAAAAAAAACCCCACTGAGTTGTATACTTTTAAATGGGTGAATTGTATAGTATGTGAATTTTATCTCAAAAAAGCTTTTATTAAAATAAAGGAAATATGCAAATATTCTAAAGCTGGATTGTGGTGGTTTCATAATTCTACAGTTACCAAGAATTATTAAATTAATACTTAAAATGGTTTAGTTTTGTAGTACATATTGGCAACCTCGATAAACTATTTTTTTTTAATTTTTTTAATTTTTAAACTTCATTGGAGAACAGTGTTTTTTTCCAGGACCCATCAGCTCCAAGTGAAGTCTATAATGTTGTTTCAATCTATAATATTTGTAAAGGGTGCAGCCCACTGGCCCATGTAGGAATCGAACTGGCATCCTTGATGCCACGAGCCAACGCTCCAAGCACCTAAGCCAACTGGCCACCCCACAATAAACTATTTTTAAAAACCCAGAAAACTGACAAGTACTCAGTGAAACTTGGCAGGTATTTTCAGCTGGTGTCTATGACTGGACTGGTCAGGTCATATATTGAGGTAATCTTGATATCATTCCTATTAATAACAGTTTGTTATTTAACACTTGGGTGATAGATATAAGGGTGTTTATTATTAGTCTTAACTATATGTTGTGTATATACCTTTGAATATATGATAGTCTTCGTAATTTAAAAAATGCTAAAATCAGATTTCTAAAGAATATATTCTATGACACAACAGGGTCTATTTATACCTTTTATAATACAATTTCAGAACCATGTTCAGGAAAATTTCTTTCCTCAAGTTGAACAAGTATTACATATAGGATATATGCTAATTATAGATTTCAGTGATACAAAATCACTAAACAAAAAAATGTATTTTTCATCCTAAGAAATAAATCAATTTAAATAATACCATCTTCTTCATCTTCAGCTTCTTCTGCTTCCATTGGGTCATATTCATCTTGATTATTATCTTCTTCAGTTTCATCATCATCTTTAGAATCATCTTTCCTTTTATCATCTTTCTGTAATTCAAAATGCGTTAAAATTAAGATCTCACCAAACATTAAATCACCAAACCCAAAATCATTAAATCCACTAGAAACAGAATCACATTATACTTCTTATAACAATGATATACTTTAAAAATAAACTGTCATTGGGCCCGCTGAGTGGCACGTTGGTTAAGAGTTGGCTTGGGAAGCCAGCTCTGAGCAGTAGGGCCCTGGTTCGGATCCCACATGAGGGCCAGTGTCATTGTACCCTCTACAGCTAAGATGGTGAACAACAGTTCGACCTGGAGCTGGGCTGCTGTGAGTCGCCAATGATGGCATAGGCTGCAGTGGGGCTGGCAGGCAGCGGGCATAAGCTTTCATGAGCTGCTGTGAGAGGCCATCCAATTACCGGTGAGCTACTGCCTCAGCTGGGAAGAGCGCAATGATAATATCAACATGGGCCAGTGAAGCGACATCCTCCACAACTAGACTGAAGAACAAAAGGACAGCAACTTGTCTGTGCCCCTCCCCAAATTCCCCAATAAAATATTTTTAAAAAATAAAAAATAAATAAACTGCCATTCACAATATATGTAAATCAAACCATCATGCTGTGTGGCTTAAACTAAAAAAAATAAGTAACCGACCATAAAACTAGTTATAGATGTTTATGTAGGCTTAATTCAGTCTTAAATTTCTAGTACATTAAAACCTTTTAGTTTGGCTTTATGTTGCATTACTCATGGAATTCATCATCATCCCTTACACTCTAGAAGGTTAACTGAAAACATTTAAGTCAGGTTTCTCATCATGTAAATAAATACAGACCTTCCTTTCATCTCTATCTTCTTTTTTATCTTTATCATCGCCCGATTTTCTCCGTTTAGGTTTTGGATCATCAGTTTCGTCATCCCTTTCTTCTTTCTTTTCTTTTCTCTCATCTTTTTTGCTTTTCTTTTCCTTTTCTTTTTTGTCTTCTTTTTCAGGAAGAGATAATAATGATTTGTATATTCTGACACCAAAATCTCTTTGAAGCATTTCATTAAAAAGTTCTGCAAACAACGAAACCTATAAAAAGATACCAATAGTATCCAAACAACTTTAATAGAAATATTGAAATAAATCCAGAAGTCAGTAATTTGTCAAATAACTTGCAATACTTAACAATTAATGTGCACTAATAGAGTTATAGTAAATGATGTCAATGATGTTGAGAAGCTTCAAAAATCCTCAAAAACTCTTCTGAAGATATAAATACTATAATATACTTCTCAAATATTAGAAAAAATAAAAACTGCACTACAGAAATTTGAAAATGAGTAGACAAAAAGGACTTCTACTACTTACACACTCTTCATGGTAAATGTACTTTATTCATTTACTTTCCAAGTTTTTATGAAATGCCTACTATGTACCAGGGGCTGTTCTAGGCATTTGGGATACAGTAATGAAGAAAACAGATAAAAATCCTACCTCTCATGAGTCAAGATTTCCCAAATAACAATACTGTTGGGAAAAGTACTGTAAAACCAAATCAACATCAAATTGTAAGAAAACGAAGAGGATGAGAATAACAAGAGAGTACAATCAGAGAAGGCCTCCTTGATCAGGTGACATTTGAAAAGTGATTGGCAGGTGGCAGTGGGGGAATGCCATATATAGATACTAGAAGAGCAAGTTGGGAAGGGGAAACCAATTAAAAATTGTGAGTAGAAGGGCGGGCCTAGTGGGTCAGTTGGTTAACAGCTCGCTCAAGAGTGCGAGCTGAGCTCTGAGCAACAGCAGCTTGATGCCCAGCCCGAGCTGAGCTGCAGCTAATCTGCCAACAGGTGACAGGATGGCTCAGCTATAAAAAAAAGTAATAAGTACAAATTAACACAAAAATTTAAAAAAAAAAATTCTGAATAGGAAGAAAGCATTTATTACTACGCAAGGATCTATAAATAATAACTTTTAACACATGAACCTAAAATCATATACTAAATTTTCTATGTAAATATTTCCAAGGTTAATTACTTTCAATATGTAATCTTCAGCAATCTGTTCAGTATATTTGTTTTCTTGTTTGTTTGTTTTTTTGGAGGGCAGTGTCATTGGCCCTCATATGTGGGACCCGAACCAGGGCCGCTGGCATCCCAAGCCAGCTCTTATCCAATGCGCCACCCGGCCGGCCCTGCTCAGTATATTTGATAAAACATTTTAATCAGACAATTTTCCTGATCATAAAGGGTAAGACAATGTATTCAAATTACAACTGATCTTATAATCTAATTTTCTTTAATTCATGCTCAGTCCTTACACATTTGAAATAAAATTTATTATTAGTAAAATGACTATTAAAGATGCTAAAAATTCCACTTTCTCTTAACCATTAATGTAAACTAAACAAAACCTCCATTTGTGTAAGTAAATAGCAAGAGGCACATCTTTTCTTTAGAGTTTTCTATTACCTAGAAAGAAAAGGCAATAATTAAAATGTATTAGATTGGGGCCGGGCGAGTGGCGCGGTGGTTAACAGCTGGCTTGGGACGCCAGCGGCCCCAGTTCAGATCCCACATATGAGGGCCAGTGACACTGCCCTCAAAAATAAATAAATAAATAAAATGTATTAGATTGGAAGAAGCCTAGAACATTAACTAGAAGATCAGAATTAATTCTGCATATCTTTTCATATACAAGTATTGAAAAATAGATACATCTAGTGTTAATATTAAATCAAAGATTTAAAATTTTAATGATATATGGGTTTTCTAAATTACAGAGTAATTTCTTTTACTTTTTTTTTTTTTTTTTTTTTTAGCTGAGCCATCCTGCCACCTGTTGGCAGCTCAACGGCAACTCAGTTCGGCCTGGCATCGAACCGCTGTTGCTCAGAGCTCAGCTCGCACTCTTGAGCGAGCTCTTAACCAACTGAGCCACTCGGCCAGCCCCAGAGTAATTTCTTTTAAATTCATGTATCAAAATGACTTCTGAATCCTAATAATAGAAGGAAACTAATCAAGGGTATATGTTGGGTTGGGACGAAAAAATAAAGGATCATTTTGTTAGCAAAGGGCTGTTTTTAAACTGTTTTGTTTCCACCACAGTAGCATTAATTTGAGGTCCTCTTACAGCATCTGTTAGATATACAGTATATACTTTACAGGCAGTAAGTAATACCAAAGACTATTAATTTTCATTTACTTATTTCTTGAATGACTACTACATGGTAGGTACTAAGAGTTAAATTATGGCAACTCATAATAAAAATAAAATCAGATAGTATATAATCTTTAAGGATATTGGCTTACTGGAATTATTATGTATCAAAAACTGTAAATATTTTAATACTTGTAACATTTTAATATCAACATATTTGCATGCATTTTGTATTTTCTAACTGCCAGTAAACCTCTATGTTTACAAATGCCTCTGTACTTTACTTCATTTTCATCTCATCATTTGATGGACAATGACCTCTTGGGTCAAGCATGACTTATTTTTCCAGTGTAATTTATAAACTAAAACAACATGAGATATGTTGGTAAAATACAATAAGTGAACACAATTATAATTTTGTACTGGCTATTACAAAATTAGTATTTTGGGATATTTTACATTGTTTTCTTTAAAGAATGAAATAATCATTTATTTAGGGATAAAAGTATTCAATTGTTTTGGAAAAATATGACATAAACTACATGTTGTAAAGCTGCTCCAAAGTAATGGTACAAAGAAATAGATGCATGTTGAAATGATAAACATCAATTATTATATCTTATACCTCAATCAATCACAAGTTAAATTTACAATCCCATTAATTGAGGTAAGCTTTTCCTCATTTCCAAGAAAGACATTAGATACTACATATCATATATCTCCTGATACCCTGATAAAAGAACATACCATTGATTATGAAGTAGTCTTAAGAAAAACTATAACTGAACATGAATCTGATTAAGACCTTAGATCCAACTATCATTTTATAGGAACTAACGTGGCCAGAGGGACACTTAAACCATACTATAGGAATGCAATCAGTAAAAGTGAGTCTGCAGGAAAAATCATCTAAATGTTTTTCCCCAAAAAATAAATTGCAAAGTAAAAAGCAAAACACAAAAAACAGAAGCAATGAGAAAGAGGTAAAGAAATTTAAGACATATATTACCCAATCAAAATATGGCCCTTATTTGGATGCTAATTCAAACTTAAGACATTACCTCAAATGAATGTTCTTTATTATCCTCTAATCTGTAGTCCAAAAGTACACTCAAAGACATGATGCTACAATCAAATTTGCCACTTTTTGCAGCCCAATTTGGATGTACAATAATGGCTGGTTCATCAGGCAAAATGTATCTTCTTTCCCGACGTTGACGCTCCATTTCCTCTTGACGTTTTCTTTCTTCTTCCTACATATATGAAATTTTAAATAAAGGTTAAAACTCCATGTATAGGGCCGACCAAGTGGCTCAATTGGGTAAGAGCTCGCTCAAGAGTGTGAGCTGAGCTCTGAGCAACAGCAGTTCTATGCCCAGCCTGAGCTGAACTGCCGTTGAGCTCAGCTAAAACAAAAACAAAAACAAAAAAACTCCATGTACAAAATGTACATACACCTGACACTTGAACGTATAAACTGCACAGGCCCATTTAAAAGCAGATTTTTTTCAATAAATACTTGTAACGTTTTTGATCCATGGCTGGGGTGTGGAGGGCTGACTGTATGCACTGATCTAAGCTATTTTATATAGGAGACATGAGCACCCAGGGATTTCGGTATCCACAGTCATTTCTGAAACCAATCCTCCACAGATAGTGAAGGTAGTTAAAATTTTGGGAAGTCAAAAGTTGTACACAGATTTTCAACTGAGCAGGGCGTGGTACCCCTAGCCCCAGTATTGTTCAAGGGTCAGCTGTAATCAAATATATACCAAGTAAAGTTTCCCATGACTCCTTATGGTCATTATACCAACCATAAGGGCTGATAAGGGAGAAGAGTTCAAATGTACTAGAGTATAACTGTTTTAATGCCTCCTAATTCTTTCTTTGGATTCCCAGCATATGAAACTGCCTTCTACTAAAGAAGAAAAAAACAACAACAAACCTATACTTAATGTTATATAAATCAGGTGATTCTGGGACAATAATAGTAGTAGCACAGCTTTTGGATATTCCTGAATACCCACATTACAGAGCCAGAATCTGGATAACAAAACCAAAATCCATGTACATTCACAATAAAACAAGGTGACAAGGTATCCCCATAAACCCCAATGTACAAGTGGGTGAGGCAAAGCCACAAGAACCAAAAGACCAATGTGTTACTGGTATCTATGTGTGGGGAAAGCACACTGGGGTGGTATGATGGATCTAAGAACAGGAAAACCACAAAATAGTCAATAGGTAAAAACAAACAAACAAAAAATCCTGCCAATAACCATTCACTGGAAAGGGCAGCAGGTCAATTTAAGAACTGCAGCTGAAACTGAACAAGGTTCTATCTCCAACAATAGTGAGTAGAAGGGGTCTGAATTAATATCTAAAAGACCCTAGAACATTCTGGCCCTTGGAACTTGCAAAGCTAATTTGCCAGGGCATCTTTTCAGCCCAGGGTCCCACAGGAGAAACTTCTGGGAGTAGACTCAATAGTGAGCAGGAGAGGGACAACAGAGACATGGGAGAGAAGGTCCAGATAAAAGTGACAGAGGGCAGTAGAGATAGAAATCTCAGAAAGCAAGCCACCATATTTTTTGACAGGACAAGAAAACAGAACAGAGAGCTCTGTGAAGTTAGAAAACCTGTCTGAAACAACCTCCTTCCAATAAAATTTTTTTTTTTTTTTTGAGGGCAGTGTCACTGGCCCTCATATGTGGGACCCGAACCGGGGCTGCTGGCTTCCCAAGCCAGCGCTTCACCACTGCACCACTCGGCCAGCCCTCATTCCAATAAAATTTTAGGCAAACTAAATTCACATAAAAATGAGCAATGGAAAAGTACCGAGGTCAAATTCCATACAAAGTTACTACTTTAAAATATGAGAACAAGGAGAATTACATCCCTACAGGCAATGGAAGTGGGTCACAAAGACATGGCCACAATGCAGATAAAAAATTTAACTATCTTAAAGTGTGCTAAAGGACATTAAGAAAACTGTTAAAAAAAAAAAGAGCTGGTACATTCAGGAAACAATTAGAAAAAAATTAGTTTCAGAAATTTAAGAATAAAACTGGAAGGAATACAAAAGCTTAAATAAACTCAGGAGGTAATGCCTTAAGAGAACCGAAATGGGGAAAATTTTTAAATCAAATGAACAGGATTCAAGAAAAAGTGACTAGTATTGAAGAAGCTAAAAGGTTCAATATAAGGTAACAGGACTCCTTAAAGAAAAAAGCAAGAGAACGGAGTACAAAAAAACTATTATTTAAAAAAAACTTGCTTGGGCCTGTTGAGTGGCGTGGTGGTTAAGTGCTGGCTTGGGAAGCCAGCAGCCCCGGTTCGGGTCCCACATATGAGGGCCAGTGACACTGCCCTCAAAAAACAAACGAACAAACAAAAACTTGCTGTTTACAGCAATATTATTCACAACAGCCGAGAGGTACAAACAATCCAAGTGTCCATCAACAGATGAGAGGATACACAAAATGTGGCATACACATACAATGGAACATTATTCAGCCTTAACAAAGAAATAAAGTTCTGATACATGCTACAACATGTCTGGGCCTTGAAAGCATTGTGCTAAGTGAGAGAAGCCAGGCCCAAAAGGACAAATACTATTTGATTCTACTTACATGAGGTATCTAATACAGGCAAATTCAAAGACAGAAAGTGGAATAGAGGTTACTAGGGGTGAGGGAGAAGGGTTCGGTGAGTTATTATTTAATAGGTAGAGTTACTATTTGGGATAATAATAAAGTTATGGAAATGCAGAGTAGTGATGGTTGAACAACACTGTGAATGTACTTAATGCTACTGAACTACACACTAAAAATGGTATAATAGTAATTTTTATTTATGTATATTTTACAAAAAGAAAAGCTTGCTAAAGTAATTTTAATGAAAAAAAATCTGAAATTACATATTGAAAGAATATACTCTATATTTGAAGATATTAACTCAAAAATGACCAATATCAAAACACATTGCTAATAAAATTAGAAATTTGTACATCTAGGCAAAATAGCAAGTGATTGCATCAGAAAGCAAATTCCAATATCACTTTTTGACAGCAAAACTTTGTTAATGGGAAAGGAGTACCGTTTAATTTATTTGAAGAAAATAAATGTGAACCAAAGATTTTGTATTCAGCAAAACGGACTCAAGCATAAAGGGTATAGTCAAATTGTCATCAGCATACAGGAACTTAAATATTACTACCATGAACTCTGAGGAATATAATAGAAATGAGCTTCAGAGACAATGACAAAAAGACTAGTAGCGAGCATTTGATATTTACCTGTAAGACCAACAGTAAATGAGGATTAAAGGAGACTTCAGTATGCAATGCTACATGCTAGGATGATGTATTTATAGTACAACATGAAAACAATAAGGAGAAAATAGGAACAGGAAATGCAAAAATATTTTTGAACTAATTTCAGCAGTAATATTGATGATGGCATTATTAGTATTGTGTGTCTGCAAATATATTCCCACACACTGGCAAAGAAAAGGACAATTTGTGCTTCAATAAATATAAGAAATGCAAAGAACTGAAACCCACTAAAATATGATTAAATCCATAAATTCATAATGACATTTTAAAACAAACAAACGTAACTATTTGAAGATAGCAAGGGAACCTATTCATTATCTTGAAAGCTGGATAAACAAAAAGAAAACAGTGCTTGTTTCAGCAGCAACTATATTAAAATTAGAATGATACAGAAGATAAGCAAGGCTCCTAACCCACGAATGATGTAAATTTGTGAAGTGTTCTGTATTAAAAAAAAAAAAAGAAGAAAAAATCAAATACTGATTGCACCTTCAACAGTAGGATCTTTGTGTCCACGGGTTTTTGCATCCATGGATTTGTATCCCTGGATTCAAACAACTGTGGATCAAAAATATTAGGGGGAAAAAAAAAATTCCAAAATCTTCCAAAAAGCAAAATTTAAATTTGCCATGCACCAAGCACTATACTAAATCCACTAGAATGAAGTGATGTGTAAGCATACCCTGCTGTAGCCTATTTGCAAATTTAGGTTCTATGAATACTATACCATTTTATACAAGGGACATGAGCATCCATGGATTTTGGAATCCATGGGGGTCCTGGAACCAATCTCCCACGGATACCGACATATGACTGTATATGAAGTAATAAATTGTACCTCTGGGTAACCAAATAGCAGATGAGGGAAAAATGTGAAAACAAAATCATAAGAATTATAATATCACTATTTTTCAATCCAAATGAATTAGTGGATCTAGGATTTGAGCACCAGTGACTTTTAACATCAAAAACTGAAAACCAAGGGCCAACTGAGTGGCTCAATTGGTTAAGTGCTCGCTCAAAAGTGTGAGCTGAGCTCTGAGCAACAGCAGTTCAATGCCCAGCCCGAGCTGAGCTGCCAACAGGTGGCAGGATGGCTCAGCTAAAACAAAACAAAACAAAACTGAAAACCAGCTCGTCTTTCCCTTCTTTCTAATCTTCCTGTCCTGAACAATTCAGTTCTGAAGCAACTCTTCCAAGCAAAGCAGGTGTTTATACAAGGGGCGGTAGATGACACAGAGGGAGAGCTGCCCAGGGAAGATGAGCTGTCCAGTTACCAGGTTATAAAACCCAAATGAAGCCAGGGTATTCATACAAAAACACTTTATATGGTCAGACCAAAATGAGATAATGGGAGTACAGTATGTAGATGGGGAAGAGAGTGCGTTGGTCAACTGAGCAAGTAAGCAAATGTATTAAGTAAATAAGAAGCTACATTTCTCATTTCTAATATATATATATTTTTTAGCTGAGCCATCCTGCCACCTGTTGGCAGCTTGGGTGCAGTGTCACTGGACCATGTGGGAATCAAACCAGCAGCCCTGTTGCTCAGAGCTGATGCTCTTAAAACAACTCGTAACCAACTGAACTACTCAGCCGATCACCTACATTTCTCACTCTTGAAGAAAGCAGTTAGATATATAGAAAGGGACAAAACCAGAAGAGCTCTGTGATGTTAGAGTATTAACTGGAGGTATTAGTATAAACTCATGACTTTTAATATACATAAGATACTGTAATAAATATACATGTAAATATATATCTATATTCCATAGCTCTCTCTGTTCACTGAGAGGGGTTGGAAGCAGCACAATAATAACAATGAATATAATTTGGCTTCTAAATGCCACTGTCATTCTTCACTAAAAGGGACCAGGGCTTCCTGGGGGGAAAGCACTGATTCCAGAGCAAAGGTAGGGATTGTACACAGCGAGATGGAAACATTGTACTGTGCTACAAAATAAGAAGTCCTCAAAAACTGATGAGCATATGTCAGAGGCCAAAGAGCAATTTCACTATCAAAATAAATATTTATAACTTACTGACTAAAATAAATCATGAGTCCATGTAGGTCCTAAGAACAAGGTATTTCTCCTACATAATCACAAAACCATGATCACATCCAAGAAATTTAACTGCTTCAATCTTATCTAATATCACACGCATATCCATAATGAAATTTTTCTAATTATCCTAAAAATAGTTTTTTATGGCTTTTTCTTCCTATCCAGGATCAAGTCAAGTTTCACTCACTGCATTCAGTTGTCATGTCCCACTAATTTCCTTTAATCTAAATCATTTTTCTTGTCTTTCATTACATGGATATTTTATAAAAAGTACAAATTGCTTTGTATAATTTCTCACATTCTAAATGTATCTGATTTTCTCACAATTAGATTAAAAAGTAAACATTTTTGGCATGAATACGACATAAGTAATGATCTTATACTTCACAGTGCATTACATTAGGAAACACGCAATATTGTTTTGTCCATATACTGGTGTTATAACATGCTTCTGATATCCCTATATTTCAAATTCAGAAAACAAGTAATAGGCTTATGCATCCAGGAGTTATTTTATTGGGCATAAGACTGACGCATAGGGGCCGGCTGAGTGGCTCAGTTGGTTAAGAGCGCAAGTTCTGAGCAACAGGGTCGCCAGTTCAATTCTTACACGGGCCAGTGAGCTGCGCCTGAGCTGAGCTGCCAACAGGTGGCAGGATGGCTCAGCTGGTGAGAGCATGCTCCTAACAACAAGGTTGCTGGTTCGACTCCTGCATGGGATGATGGGCTATGCCAACCCGCAACTAAGATTGAACACAGCACCTTGAGCTGAGCAGCCTTGAGCTGCCCATGGGTGGCTGGATGGCGACCGGACTTGGAGCTGAGCTAGCTGTGCCCTCCACAACTAAGATTGAAGGACAACAACTGGGCTGTTCCCCTTCTCCAACACTGTTTCCCTTCCCCAATTCCCAAATAAAATAAAATAAAATAAAAATAAAAAGACTGATGCATAAAACAGCGTTTGAGTCTTAAGGATTCAGATGCAGTCAAACACATAGCTTTAGAAGCAGCAAAATTCTGTGACAAGCACTTCACCAGAATTTAATCCCTGAATTTAAAGACTGTTGGCCCACCAAATTTTCTCTCATTTTCTGTATCTTAAAACACATGAATAATTTGTTACTCATTTTTAAAAGGGAGGATTAAAAATACATGACTTAAAGGCCAGTTGGTTAAGAGCTCACTCAAGTGTGTGATCTGAGCTCTGAGCAACCGCCGTTCGATGCCAGCCCGAGCTGAGTTGCCGCTGAGCTGCCAACAGATGGCGGGATGGCTCAGCTAAAAACAAAAAACAAAAAACAAAAAAAACACCTGACTTAGAAGTAACTCAAATGTCTCTCATGTGGAGAGCGAATAAATAAACCATGACACATTCATACTATGGGATATTATTCAGCAACAAAAAGGAACCAATTAGTGACATACACAACAAAATGGGTGAATCTCTAACGTATTATGCTAAATTAAAGAGGTTAGACTCAAAAGGTTATAATCCCATTTACATGATATACTGGAAAAGGCAAAACTATGGGAAAACAGTGACTCCCAGAGGCTGGGTGGTGTGGGTAAAGAAAATGCTGAGAGAGGGGTACAAGGGAGTTTTAGGAAGTGACAGACCTATTTTACACCTTGACTGTGGTGGTGGTTACATGACTATAAGCATTTGTCAAAACTTGCAGAACTGTTCATTAAAAAGATTCAATTTTACTGTTATATAAATTATATCTTAATGAAAGTATACACACATACTTCAAGAACTCCCTATAAACCAATATTAAATAGTACATTTAAATGATTTAATATATACCTCTTTATCATCTTCAGATTTTCTATCATCTTCCTCTTCATCTTCTTTTTCAGATTTCTCTAATTCCTTTTGTTCTTCTTTTTGCTCTTCTACTTTAAGCTGTTTTGTCAATCGGGCTATTAACTGGGATTTTAACCCTTTGGAACTAAGGGCTCGACTTTCTAATTCTTTTCGAAGATCATTTACCTAAATATATAGAGAATAATAACACAAGAAAAGAAAATGGGATATTGAAATAGGGAACAAACTGTAATTATCATCTGTCTGATTTTTTAAAATTTTGGTGAAAAGGATACTTATATAGCTCATAAAATGTTTGTAAAAATGTAAACTGTTAGAATATTTTTTCAAAATAGTTTACATACTTTAAAATGTAAATACAGAGGGTGCCAAAAAAATGTATACACATTTTAAGAAAGGAAAAAACTTTATTAAAATTGCACTGATGGTAACCACTTTGAGCACCTCTTGTAATTGCAGAAGTCAAAGGTGACTTATATTCATCTTTTGTTATCTGTATATATTGGGTATTACAATTTTAATACAGGTTTCATTTCTTAAAATGTGTATACATTTTTTAGCTCCTGCTGTAGTTAATGCTCTCTGACCAGTAGTACTAATATCTGGGAATTTACCCTACAGAAATATCCTAAACTGGCAGAAAAAACCCTTTATATATTCTTTTGAATAGTCCCTCCCTCCAAAAAAAAGTAAAATAATCTAAATATCCAATATAAGAGTAGTATCTAAGAAAAAAACAGTACATTAAGTAGATGCAATGGTATAGAACATTTAAAAATAATTACATGGAAAGCATTATTATTAACTGAAAAGGATGAGACAGAAACTTTTTTTTTATTTTTTATTGAGGGCAGTGTCACCGGACCTCACATGCGGGACCTGAACCGGGGCCGCTGGCTTCCTAAGCCAGCACTTAACCACTGCGCCACTTGGCCGGCCCCAGCAACTTTTTTATACAACATGATTAGAACCAACCAATCAATTACAAAGCCTGTAACCAGAAAAAATAATAAAAGAAAATACATCAAAATTTTAAGAGTGGCTGTGTTTCAGTGATAGGCTTAAGGAATTTTTTTCTTCTGTTTTAATGTATGTATCAATTTTAAAGGTAAGCAAGCATTACATTTGTAATTGTAAGAAATGCAGGTTTTCAAATAAGAAACTTGGTGGGCCGGCCGAGT
The DNA here is from genome assembly GCA_033961575.1 of Aselliscus stoliczkanus. NCBI lineage: Eukaryota > Metazoa > Chordata > Mammalia > Chiroptera > Hipposideridae > Aselliscus > Aselliscus stoliczkanus. The sequence goes on from CM066729.1 coordinate 137,810,364, forward strand.
GGCGCGGTGGTTAGGAGCTGGTTTGGGACGCCAGCGGTCCCGGTTTGGATCCAATATGTGAGGGCCAGTGACATTGCCCTCTACATCTAACAACAGCTCCACCTGGAGATGGGCTGCACGAGCCCCAGCGACAGTGTAGGCTGTAGCCCCTGCTGCAGTGGGCTGCCATAGGGTACAGTGTGTGGCCGGCAGCCAGCATGAGCGGCCGGCAGCCGCTGTGATCTGCCAAGAGCCGCAGTGAGCGGCCGTCAAGAGACCAGCGACCGATCTGCCTCACACAGGAAGAGCGCAATGACTATACCAACATGGGCCAGTGAAGCAATGTCCTCCGCAACTAGACTGAAGAACAAAAGGACAGCAACTTGTCTGGTGCCCTTCCCCGATTCCCCAATGCTATTTCCCATCCCCCAATTCCCCAACAAAATCTTTTAAAAAAATAAAGATAAAAAATAAGAAACTTAATAGCAAAACCATTCATTTCACAAAAAGTCCTGGGAAGCAGACTTAATCTATTTGCCTATATTTTTTGAATCTATAGGACTCCATGAAACCTGATGCTGATGATGACAACTTGAAATAGTGCAAGAATAACAAACATTTTTATGATATATATTCTCTCTTTATTAAAAAAGCAATATGGGACCAGCCAAGTGGCTCGTTGGTTAGGAGTTGGCTTGGGACACCAGCTCTGCGCAGCAGGGCCCCGGTTCGGATCCCACATACAGGGCCAGTGACACTGCGCTCTCTACAGCTAAGATGGTGAACAACAGCTCAACCTAGAGCTGAGCTGCTGTGAGCCACTACGGCGTAGGCAGCAGTGGGGCTGGCCGGCAGCTGCCGTCAGCCGCCGTCCAACAGCCAGCAAGCGACTGCCTCAGCCAGGAAGAGCACAATGATAATACCAACATGAGCTAGTGAAGCAACATCCTTCACAACTAGGCTGAAGAACAAAAGGACAGTAATTTGTCTGTTCCCCTTCCCTGATTCCCCAACACTGTTCTCCTCCCCCAACTCCCCAATAAAATCTTTTTATTTTTTTAAAGCAATGTGGATTAAAAAGCTACAGTTTTATAAAAAAGAAAAACTTTTTTTCCTCTGAGAACAAAAGTTAATCAAAAGGTCATCTTTTATGTTTTAAATAACAAGCTGCAAAAACAAGTAATGGGGCCGGCCAAGTGGCTCAGAGTGTTAGCTCTGAGCAACAGGGTCGCCAGTTCGATTCCCACATAAGCCAGTGAGCTGAGCTGCCAACAGGTGGCAGGAGGGCTCAGCTGGTGAGAGCACATGCTCCTAACAACAAGGTTGCCTGTTGGAGATGGTGGGCTATGCTAGCCCCCAACTAGGCATCTTGAGCTGAGCTGTCGCCCAGGTGGCTCAGGGGATACAACGCATGCTCTTAACAACGAGGCTGCTGGTTCGACTCCCATATGGGATGGTGGCTACACCTACCCGCAACTAATTAAACACAGCACCTTGAGCTGAGCGGCACAACTGGACTTGGAGCTGAGCTTGCTGTGCCCTCCACAAATAAAATTGAAGGACTACAACTTGGCTGTTCCCCTCTCCAATTCCCCAATAACATGTTTAAAAGACAAAATAAAAAACAAAACAAGTAATGATCAGCCTCTGATCTTCTGACCATTGCAGGGTGTGTGTGTGTGTGTGTGTGTGTGTGTGTGTGTGTGTGTGTGTAAAATCCACGGATCCACATTCATGTCATAGGCCTAGAGAAGCAAAACTGCAGGAAGATAATAGGTTCAGAGACCTTGGGGAGCCAAAAAACCCAGTACAGGTTAATCAAAGATTTTCAAAAAAGTCTCTTACATTATATCCTTCCCGGTTCAGCTGTGTATCAATTCACTTTTTACTTCAAATTTTACTCAAAAAACTCGATCTTTTTCCTATGTTTCTTCCCTTCTCCTTATAGTTACTTATATGAAGAAATACTGCCTTCTTGGTCAGTTCCCAAATTAGAAATGTTGCTCACAGCACAGGCAATTATATTGCAATCAGACATCGGCCAAACTGATTTATCAAGTTGCCTTTTACTTAATTTTTACGCACACAAACATAAATACAACACAGATATATAAAATCAGTGAACTTCATTTTTAATGGCTTTTATCTGAAAAAACAAAAACAAAAAAATACTGTCCCCATTCTCTATTCCTGTTCAGAGATTTCAAATTAAATACTATGGCTTTCAAAGTTACCTTCATTGTCTTTGGATCAAGTTTAGACCAATGGGTAGGAGTGGAAATTTCTTTAGCTTCCCCATCATCCTTCTCTTCTTCATCCTGATACACAAAGTTAAGAATACAATTACTATTCTGAAATCTTAAAGTAAAGGTAATTTATTTTTAAAAGTCTGTTGCTGATCTGTGCAAGGTCACAAATGTTTCAGATTGTCTTCTCCTAAAGTTATTATTTAGGCAAGTCCACGTACATACATTCTACCACTTTTAATTGATCACAAAGACATTCATCAGCCAATCAAAGCCAGATCTGTGAAACACAAAAGGGTGATAAATTACAACACAAAGGATTTCAGGGATGCACAAACACTGCCGGTCTCCACTAACCACACAGTGTGTGATCTTGCCCCAATTTTCAAGCCACCCAAAGTTAAGACTGATTTAGTCAGACCTTTCAAATGTACCACAGACGATGCCACATAGCCTGAAATTTCAAATCTCTCAGACTTGTGGTTGTCCAATTTCAAATATCCATGACTAGAACTGATGACCGTGAAAGAGAAAATTTTTTAAATTTTAGAAAATGGCAAAATGTTTAAAATGGCTTAATACTGAATCTTGCTCAACAACTGGTCCCAGATTCCAGCAACTAGACCTACGATAAAAACAAAATTCTGTGCAATGTAAGCACAACTTATTTTCCTTTGAGGTCTCAGCACTCTTAAAATTAGCATAATCGACAGATTTTGTTTTTAGAGAAAAGAACATATAGCTATACTGCTGAAAGCTGGATTACCAGTCGCTGTTACCAGTTATGTTCCTCCATGTGTGTCTGTTATGTAGTGTGTGGTGTGCATTTGTGCCTGTGTTCCTGTGCCTGTGAGAAGCGGAAATAGAAAAAGGGATTAGCGTTCAGTGCCTGTTCTCCATCAGCCTCCTTGCGTTCACCCTGAAGCTTCTCGACCAGCTGCTGCTTGTATCCTCGGGAGAGGGTTTCCCACTCTGAGCGGGTGGGAAGGCAATGCCAAACATCCGGGAAAAATAAAACCACTGTCTCCACATGAGCTGGAACTGTACGCCCCTTGTGGGTCTCCTCAGGGCGATGGTAGCGAATCTCTGCAAAACGGTACCTGTTGCAAGGGAAGAAGCATGTTGGAAAAAAAATTCTAAAATACATTTAAAAGACCCTAGTTCACTTGTAGCACATCAAGTAAAGAAATTTTGCTGCAAGAACTTGAGGTTGGTCTAAAGAAAAAAAAATTATAGAAGCCATAGTTCCTCTTTTGGTACATCTGTATATTTATAGTTAAAAGAATATGTTCCCCAAGGCATTTTCAAGTTTGTTTACAGAGCTACCCATATTTTAGAGAATACCTGAAGAAGCTGGATAGCTGTTCAGATTTCATGTGCTAAAAAAAAAATTCTCAATTAAGTCACAAGAAATATACTAAAATACACAGGACGAATAAGCCTCAAGAGAAAATATGGCTAAACAAAAATAATCAGTAACTACGTCATTTTATAACAAAAGAATTACAATGAAATGAAGTTCTCTCTTGACGATCTTCTCCAGCTATGCATGAAATGAAAAATATTTTCAACATACATCCAACTTGCGAAGTACAGCATAACAAAACATTTAAATTTCCAGTATATTTTGATTAGTTCTTAATCCTTTTCCCCCGCCAAATATTTTTGGCACCAAATAAACTTTTGCTATAAATGGGGATTTTTTTCCTTTGAGATTATCTGCATGATCAAGGTTGCTCAAATAAGTGGGGGGGCTGACAGACAAGACCATCTACATAACCTATTAGAAAAAGATTTCTAATCAAGAAATGAATTAGTACTTACCATTGTGTGCACACACTTAGATCAATGCCTGTCAGAGCCTTACAACAACGAATAGCAGTCTTAATCAACACAGAAGGGTCTTTTTCTGGGTCTGGTCCATCCAACGAAGGAGACCAGTGGCCTCCAATGGCCATGGCTTCATCCTTGCCTTTCATGCCCACTAAAAACTAATTCAAAACAAAGAATCATTTACATATATTATGCAACTTTTCAAATTACAAATAAAATACTTGAAAAGGAAAGGTACAAACCTTTCCAATATCATTTTTACTACCTCTGGTATCTGTCAGTCAAGGAAGAGTTCAGTTCATCATGTTCCACACTGCATTTCAGCAATGGAATAGGATTTACACATCATAACTCATCCTTCTAAAATATTTTTTCAGATAAAGAGTTCTTTTAAAGAAACAAGCTATAATTTACACTTTCACAGCATCCAAAGATACGCTAAATCCATTATCACTAAGATTTTTCTATACTACAAACATAAAACAAAATGATAGTTGAACTAGTGACATACAAGTAAGACATAGATATAATCTGCAATGAGAAAAACATCTACATCATTAAGTTCTGAGTGCCTTAACACTAAAATTAATTATTAAATTAAAAAGATTAAAAAGGTAGTGTTTTTAATTTTATATATACAGTTGGAACCAAGCAAAGCAAACATACACCTACAGTTAAAGTAAATGTTGCATTTTACCTTAACAAGTCTAGCAGGATGTTGAAATCCATCTCGAAGTTCTTGTGGGTCTTCAGCAAGAGCACATGACTTATGATACAAATCTTCCATACTAGGGCTAGCCATCAGCATTACCTATTATAGTCAAATAATTCAATCCTGTCAAAAGTCTAATGTAAAAAAATGAGAAGCACTACTAATTATCCTTACATATTAGATACCTGAAATTTTTTATAAAAATGGAAAATAAAATGCTACAATAGAAATGGTATTAGAGACCTTATAGTTATCTAGTTTTAACTTTAACTTTTGAAGGGATGCTTTTCGATTAATGTTATAAAATAGCAGAAAACTACTGACCATAGCAATATACTGGATGTCACCCTGCAGACTAATTTAGTACAATGTTACCCTGCACACTGAGGTAGGAGTCACCCACCATTATGTTTTATCTGGGCGTATCCAAAGTCATAGAACATTCCTAAAAGCTCATTTCATCAACTTCATTTTCATATTTTTACAAGTTTTAAAATGTTAAAACAATAACCATAATGTTACAGTTTAAGAGGTAAGGAAAAGAGAGATTTAATTACTTAAATAACCTAAACAAAATCAGGCAGAAAAGAAAAAAACAAAGGTATTCAGATCTTAAACCTAATAACCAATTTCTGAAGATTAACTCTCCAAATACCCTTAATATGAATAAATGCTCAAAAATTTCTGCTGTATATTGCAGTAGAATACAAACCTTTGCACTGTATAAGTGGTCAGCATCTGGTGGATCAAGAATGGCCATATTTTTTTCTAAGGACTCTACTTCTCTGTGCATTACATAGAAATTGCAGTAATTTCCCAGCTGAAACGGTCTTGACAAAGGGAAAGCATCCACCCATGTAAACTGAGCATCAAAAAAGTCACTAGGTATATATAAATTCTGATAACGGCGCCTTAGTTCCATCATGTCACAACTAGGACTGAAAAACAGACATAAGTAGTGAATAAACAGCCCTAATAACAAAAGATTATGCAAACATTCACTTAATTCTGAAGTTAAATATATAACCGGACATGATTAAAAGCAGCTGCAAATGGACAATTATTAATGAGACATAGATGTGCACAAAGGCATATGATATGAAAATCTCATTTTCAAATTATTTACTCACAGCTCTGAATAAACAACTGGTATCTAAATTTTACCTTTATTTCTTTACTTTTTGTGTGCAGCTTAAAATTCATTAGAGAAGGTTTTTTGAAATAACTTCAACCTCAGCTCCAGAAAAAATCTGAACTAAGCAGATCTGTCACAGTTGAAACTGTGCACTTTTGAGAATATTATGGTTCATATAGAATGGATACAAAGAAGGGATAAGAGCAGTACCAAATTATTATAGTATGAGTGCTCTTCAATCAGCTTTATAGAGTGCAGAAAAAAACACAACCTTTATTCTACAGTAAGATCTTAGGTCAAGAATATTTACATTCAAAATTAAATATACAAATTCACGTGAAAGCAAAATCCAAATGTTTTTTGGATTATCCACACCATCATACCGCTCTATGATTAAGATCCATACCTGATTGTTTATTATGGAAAAAGAGGATAAGTTTCTTGCCTTTTATATCTGGCATACTGGTTTTTTTAAAGGATGATTTCCTTTTTCCTAAGAAGCAAAGCTTTTAAAGGAGAGAAACTCAAAGATAAATCAATCTGGTAAAAAGCCAAGAGATTTCTGAAAAAAGCATAATGAAAAATAAAAAACACCAACAATTTGGAAGATGACAATATCACATTGTCCTTTTTAAAGACAACTAAAAACAAGGGTATAAAATGTGAACTAATACATTTATAGGTAGGTCTTTCTATTTGAAGCCTAAAAAGAAATATGGAATGATCAACTCATCAGTTATGAATACTGATATAATTATACTTTATTTGGATAAAATCCTTAGGTAAAAGAAATGAACATGTGAAAAACAGGTATTTGAGTTTTGTTTCTGTTGTTTAAAGAACTGCTGAAACAGAGTGGTATAATAGTTTCCTAGTTTCCCATCACCAGAATTTTCTTTTATTTATTTATTTTTATTTATTTATTTTTATTTATTTATTTATTTTTGAAGGCAGTGTCACTGGCCGTCATATGTGGGACCCAAACTGGGGCCGCTGGCTTCCCAAGCCAGCGCTTAACCACCACGCCACTTGGCCAACCCGAGCGACTACAGATTTTTAAGTACACAAATAAACAGGGATAACAAGAAAACTAGTATAAACTAAGAGTAGTTGCTGACTTGACCACAAGCCAAGAGTGAATGAACACCAACTACTTAACAAATAAGCAAAGTCACCAAGCAATATATTTTGGCATTGACAGCTTAAATAAAACACACTGGGGCCGGCTGAGTGGCACGGTGGTTAAGTGCTGGCTTGGGAAGCCAGAGGCCCCACTTCGGGTCCCACATATGAGGGCCAGTGACACTGCACTCAAAAAAAAAATGAATAAAAAACAAAAAACAACAACAAAAATACACTGGTTTGCTCAATTTAAAACTGAATGTATAGGACTTTTAATTTTTGATAGGCCAGAATTATGAATATTAATTATCACACTTAGTTTAGATTTAGCAATACCCTCTCAGGACACTGAAATGCATAGTTATTTGTTCCTATGCGAAATCATTTTAAATGCTGCTTTAATTCACTCATTTTTATTTTACTGTTAATTTGATTTTTTCCATCTGTTAATTTATCTTATACACAATTGCCAGTTCCAGGGCCTTTGGATGATTCTTCCTTCCCCTTAGAGTAAATCAATCATTTACCAATTTGCATTTTTATGAATTACAACTTTGAAGTTATTACTGAGTATCCACAAATGCTGTGCACACTGGTGCTTTAGATACATGAACTTACTTTACTCTCACAATAATTCTGCTAGTTGATACAACTTCCATTTTGCAGGTAAAGCTCAGAAATTCTTGCTAACTTGCCCATTACTTTGGTTTCCAAAGGGCTGAAAAAATGTATTTATGCATATACATGTACACACACACGTTTACGTTATATGTCTGTGAGTGTAAATGTACATCTATGTTTCTTATACTTAACTACCACAGCTAACCTGAAATGTTTGATCCACTGCTGCATTATTACTTCATCATATACAATGGACTATGCATGAACATAATGTTATCGATAAATCTGGATCTTAAATGAATCTAACTTCAAGGAATAACTTCATCACATGGGGCTGTCTTTTTCAACAGCTGATATAGTTAATGAGGATGTTATAAAAATAATGTAACACTTGCAAAGAACTAAATTGCTACTTTAAATTGCATTTCTATCTTTATATAAGTTAAGAGTACTAAATGTAAGGAAATGAAAGTAGCAAGCAAGATATCTCTGTATGTAACACATTCTACCAAACAATAAAAAATTATAAAACAAGAAATTCAACAAAACAATGGAGAGGAAAATAACTTACCAATCTAAAGAAAACTTTGAAAACTGAACTGTATAACGTGGAACAACGCGACGAACTCTCCTAGGTGATCGTTCTCTCTCTCTTCGAGGAGATCTCTCCCGGGAACGTTTTCTCTGAGGAGATCGTTCTCTGGATCTACGTCTTTCTCTCTCTCTTTCACGACTTAAAGAAAATTTTTCTAAAATTACTAATATTTCTGGCATTATCCAAGAGTTCTTTCATGAAATAATAGGAAATATAAGCAAGACTCCAAAATATACAAGGAAATATAAGCAAGACTCCAAAATATACATTTTAAAGTAATTTTTTAAACTGTGGTAAAATACACACAACATAAACTTACTACATTAACCATTTTTGCCTATTTTTTTTTTTTTTAGCTGAGCCATCCTGCCACCTGTTGGCAGCTCAATGGCAACTCAGCTCGGGCTGGCATCGAACCGCTGTTGCTCAGAGCTCAGCTCGCACTCTTGAAAGAGCTCTTAATCAACTGAGCCACTAGGTCGGCCCTACAATAACCATTTATAAGTGGCATTAAGTGCATTCATATTGTGTAACCATCACCTCTATCAAAAGTATACTTTTAAAAACATACCTTCGGGGCCGGCCGAGTGGCTCAGTTGGTTAAGAGCTCGCTCAAGAGTGCGAGCTGAGCTCTGAGCAATGGTGGTTCGATGCCAGCCCGAGCTGAGTTGCCGTTAAGCTGCCAACAGGTGGCAGGATGGCTCAGCTTAAAAAATAAAACCAAAAAAAAAAAAAAAAAAAAAACCTAACAAAAAAACACACACACAAAAAAACATACCTTCGGTCATCTTTTCTGTTAGGCACTTGATCCCCTCTGTCATTCCTTCCTGAAAATCTGGATGGTGGATCCAACCTTCGTGCTGGTTGAGGTTGTGAAACTATACGAACAGGAGGCTGCAATAAACCAGCTTTAAAAGATACAGAAAAAAATATTTTAATTTATTTAAACAAAGCTCAAAAGCATTGCCTGATTAAATTTCATAGATAGAAAAAGTTGACTAATATTTTAGGCTTTGTAGCCCATTATGGTAGAGATCATTTGGAACATTTGAATATTTTTTTACAACCTTTAAAAATGCAAAAAAACGGGCTGGCCGAGTGGCGTGGTTAAGCACTGGCGTGGGAAGCCAGCGGACCCGGTTCGGTCCCATATATGAGGGCCAGTGACACTGCCCTCTACAGCTAATATGGTGAACAACAGCTCCACCTGGAGCTGAGCTGCTGAGTACCCAGAGACAGCATAGCTGCAGCCCCTGCTACAGGGCGCAGCCGTAGGCTACAGTGAGTGGCCGGAAGCTAGCGTGAACTGCCAAGAGCCGCTGTGAGCAGCCGTCAAGAGGCCGGCAACCCATCTGCCTCACCTGAGAAGAGTACAATGATCATACCAACTTGGGTCAGTGAAGTAATGTCCTCCATAACTAGACTGAAGAACAAAGGGACAGCAACTTGTCTGTTCCCCTTCCCCGATTCCCCAATGCGGTTCCTCTCCCCCAATTCCTCAATAAAATCTTTAAAAAAAAAAAAAAAAGAAGAAGAATTGGCTTGGGACGCCAACTCTGAGCAGCAGGGCCCTGGTTTAGATCCTACATGAGGGCGAGGGCCAGTGATGCTGTGCCCTCTACAGCTAAGATGGTGAACACATAGCTCAACCTGGAGATGGGCTCCCGTGAGTCGCTGGTGAGAGCTACTGTGAGCAGCCATCCAATGACGGGCAACCGAATGCCTCAGCCAAGAAGAGCACAATGATCACAATACCAACATGTGCCAGTGAAGCAACATCCTCCACAACTAGACTGAAGAACAAAAAGGACAGCAACTTGTCTGTTCCTCTTCCCCAATTCCTCAACACTGTTCCCCTCCCCTAAATCCCCTAATAAAATCTTAAAAAAATAAAATAAAAATGCAAAAACCATTTTTGGTTCAGGGACCATACAAAACCAGGCCATGAACCAAATGCAAAGGGTGCTGTTGGCCAAACCTTAATCTATAGATATTAAACCAAAGATTGCTATACAACAAGACTGTCGACATAAGAAATGTCCAAACTTGGGCCGGCTGAGTGGCGCGGTGGTTAAGCGCTGGCTTGGGAAGCCAGCGGATCCAGTTTGGGTCCCACATATGAGGGCCAGTGACACTGTCCTCAAAAAAAAAACAAAAAAAAAACCTCACTAGAAATGTCCAAAGCTGTAGAGAATTTTTATGAGTTAATTTGGTCCAAACTGACAATTGCCAGGAAACAAAATCTCAACAGACTGAGAAAACACTCCGAAGAATGAAAGTTTTGCAGCATACCTTACACATTACAATCAAAGGAGGAGACATAATGAGGGTTAATGAAATGCATTGGTGGCAGGTTAAGGGGGTAGGAGAAAACAAAGCAGGGAAATCTCTTCGATTGGATAAAAAGTAAAATGGAGAGACATGTACTTCTTTTATTTTTTATTATTATTTATTTATTTATTTAGCTGAGCCATCCTGCCACCTATTGGCAGCTCAGCGGCAGCTCAGCTCAGGCTGGGCATCAAACTGCTGTTGCTCAGAGCTCAGCTCGCACTTTTGAGAGCTCTTAACCAACTGAGCCACTCGGCCTGGCCGACACGTACTTCTTTTACATTGGTAGGTACAGGATAGGTAATATTAACATTTATAAGGTACAGAGATAGTATTTGAGGAATAGATAACAATAAAGGATTCTGTGGTCTTGTGCTCTGGTGAGAGGTTGTACCCTGAGTTCTGAAAAAAGGAGATTACTCTGACATTCCAAAGGTATGTTATCTTAAAGGCAAAAAGACAACAGACACTTGTACTTAAGATAAAAATTGACCTTTGTCAAGGAAGCTACAAGCCCATGACATGACTACTCACCATGACCCGCTTTTAAATATTAAAGAGTTTTTAGGGCTGGCCGAGTGGCGCGTTGGTTAAGAGCTGGCTTGGGACGCCAGCAGCCACGGTTCAGATCCCACATATGAGGGCCAGTGACACTGCCCTTTACAGCTAAGATGGTAAACAACAGCTCCACCTGGAACTGGGCTGCCCAAGTCCTGGCGGCAGTGTAGGCTGCAGCTCATGCTGCAGTGTGCTGCCATAAGCTTCAGTGAGTGGCCGACAGCAAGCGTGAGCGGCTGGCAGCCATTAGTATTATGCAATAATGAAAATGAAGAAACTACAGCCACGTGTAATAAATATAAATAGTATGAAAAACTTCAAAACATAATGATGACCCAAAGAAGTCTTAAACAAACTATATAAATGGAATCACACATTATGTAAATTTCAAAAACAAAGCTAAACTACATTGAGGATGCATATTTAGAGGGTAAAACTTCTTTAAAAATAAGAGTTAACCAGCAATATTGTAGATTTTTCCCCAGTAGTGATTACACAGGTGTTCATTAATAAGTTGTTATACTGGGCCGGCCGAGTGGCGCGGTGGTTAAGCACTGGCTTGGGAAGCCAGCGGCCCCGGTTCAGGTCCCACATATGAGGGCCAGTAACACTGACCTCAATAAATAAATAAATTAATTAATTAAAAATTAAAAAATTAAAAAAAATAAGTTGTTATACTGTAATGTTTTATCACTTTGCTCTGTCATAATGTATAATAAAAGAGAGAGTGCCACGATTACATTCTTTAAAAATACCAATTAAATAAGCTTATATTTTAACAATGTTTTAATAAGAAAATATCCAGTTTCAAATAATTTGCAAAGCAAAAATTTAAAACAAAGCTTATTTATTTGACGCACAATGGCTCAGTTAGTAATTTAAAGTGTTACCACCAGACTCTACATATACATAAACAGTTATATTTATAAGACATAGGTCCCAAAAACATTTTCTTTTTTTTTTTTTTTTTTTTTTTAAAGGTTTTATTGGGGAATTGGCGGAGGGGAACAGCGTTGGGGAATCGGGGAAGGGGAACAGACAAGTTGCTGTCTTTTTGTTCTTCAGTTTAGTTGCGGAGGATGTTCCTTCACTGTTGGTATCGTCATTGCGCTCTTCCCGGATGAGGCAGATCGGTCGCTGGCCTCTGGATGTCGCTCATCGCGGCTATTGGCAGCTCACGCTGGCTGCCAGCCGCTCACGCTGGCTGCGGCCCACTCACTGTAGCCTATGGCAGCCCACCGCAGCAGGGGCTGCAGCCCACACCATCACCGGGGCTCGCACAGCCCAGCTCCAGGTGGAGCTGTTGTTAGCTGTAGAGGGCAGTGTCACTGGCCCTCATGTGGGATCCGAACCGGGGCTGCTGGCATCCCAAAACCAGCGCTTAACCAATGCGCCACTCGGCCGGCCCCCAAAAACATTTTCAATCCAATACCAATACCAATAGGGGTACAGGCAATTAATAGTTTTGATGTTTTAGTTCACAATGAATATGTCTTTGAATAAAAGCAACAAAATAAAACTATTTCCAAACAGCTATAAAATTATAATAGAAATGGTATACATAAATATTTAACCTTCCTTTTAAGTATGCTGGAAATCCCTGCCTTTCCCGTAATTAAAAGCATACTCTCACTATTTTAACAACTGAAAAGTTACGCATTAGTCCGAAACATAAAAAGCAAAGATACATTTCATTCAATACCTTTCTGCTGTGGCTGCTGTAATAAAGGCTGTGGCTGAGTCTGCAATAGTGGTGTAATAGAAGCTGCTGAAATCTGTGCCTGCAGCAGTGACTGGGGTTGAGGCTGAGCTTGAACACCAAAGGTCGTCTGTGGTGCAATTGGCTGAAGTACAGCAGGAGGAGTCTTCAGTAAAGGTTGGGTTTGGGACTGATTCTTAACAAAAATAAATAAATAAAATAAAATTTAAAACAAAGAAAGAAAAATCTTTATAAACTGGGAGACTCAGTTACCAGGTTTCTATACCTAACTCAGTATTTTATATACCTGATTTGGTAGCGTTTGAATTCTTTGTGCATTCCATTTAAAAGGCATATTGGGATTATATGTAGCTTCAACCAATACTCTGTCACCCACTTGAGGGGTTTTCCCTTTGACAGCACTGGAAAAAAAATTAAGTTAAATATAAACAAAATCAAAAGAGATTCCTCAAAAAATCATTTATATACTTGGTATTTTAAAGTAAACTATATCTGATTTGGAAGCCTAAAGAACTCTTTTAAAATTTAGAACTGTTTCACCCTCTATATAAACACAGGGTTTGAAGTGGAAGAAATAATAATTTTCTACCCCATTTCCTCTTATATTGTGTCCCTCCCTCTAAGGCACTTTTTAACTCTTATAACCCAAAAGTTAAGATTTGTTTTGGGCTTTGGAAAATGAGAGAAATGTAGATAAAATGGAAAATAGGAGACCCACTTCCAGAAAAATCTTATACAGTAATTAAATTTAATTTCCCAAATAAAGTACTTTTAAGGAAGTTCATTAGAAATGTATTTGAAATATCTAAGGAAATTCCTATTTCCTGCAACCACAATACTAACAGAATACTATTTTGAATATGTTAGTTTATCAATTATTCAATCGTATTTATTAATATTTCAATTAAAAATATTTTTATACAGAAATTAGATGTCAAACATAAGATTAAATTTTAAAAGCCATATGACTATTTCAATCCCTAATTTCACTGTATTTCTGCCCAGGAAAAGTTAGACTTAACTCATTCCTATAAAACATTTATAAAGAATTAACCAAGACCAGTTTGTTCAATAATCAAATGATATCTTCAGTCATATTTTCCATCGAAAAAGGTCACAGATAAACAAATATAAAACAAGCTGAATGATTAAAACAAAATTATAGCTAAACCACACAGTCCAATGCCACAATTAATCGGGAGCGTTATCAATATACTTAATGTTAAAAATAAAGCATCTGCCAACACCTAATGAAACTTACCTAAGTTGAAAGAATACATCTTCATCCACAAATCCAAAAGTATCATGTAGTTTTGTAACCACCCCTGTAAAAACACGCTGTTTCTGAGGTTGGGTTTGTTGCTGACTGGACCTTGGTGTTGGATATGATACAGTTATCTGTGCTGCAGGCTGAGGAGTAGACAGGCTAAGGCTTGTTGGCAGGGCAACAGCTGGCTATAAAACAAAATCAACGTCAAATTAAGGTAATGATTGGAAACAGTCTAGAAATTGAAAATGATTACTTAAACTCAAAATGCTAAAAACAATTTATTTCAAGTTAGAAAATATACATATAAACTTTGAAGATCAAGTCTAAAAAGTTATGCTATTTTTGATCTATTTCATCAAGTTCTCTCATATAAATGTTTTCACAGGTTGTTTCCAGAAAAAGATATTGTAGTGCAATGAGTTTTATTAAAGAACACTGATATTTTACAAACTCCATAGTGGCATAATAAAGATTCAGGGAAGTTCTACATAAGTGAAATAAGTCAGACAGAGAACGACAAATATGTATGTCACTTAAATGTTGAATCTAAAATAAAAACCAAAGAACTCAAAGAAACAGAACAGAATGGTGGCCGCCAGAGGAGCAAGAGGGGTGGGGGGAGGGGAAATGGCTGAAGGTGGTCAAAAAGTAAAAACTTCCAGGGTCGGCAGAGTGGCTCAGAGTTGGCTTAGCGCACGTGCTCTGACCAACAGGGCTGCCAGTCTGATGCCCACATGAGCCAGTGAGTGCTGTGACCTAGCTGAGCTGTTGCTGAGCAGCCAACAGGTGGCAGGATGGCTTAGCTGGTGTAACAACAAGATTGCCTATTCGATGGTGGGCTACACCTACCCGCAACTAAGACTGAATTCAGAACCTTGAGCTGAGCTGCCGCCTGGATGGCTCAGAGGATAGAGCGTGCGCTCTTAAAAACAAGGAAGCTAGTTCAACTCCCCCATGGGATGGTGGCTAGGCCCACCCGTAACTAAGACGGAACACAGCACCTTGAGTTTAGAGGCCACGAGCTGCCGAAGGGAAGCCAGATGGTGAATGGTGCCCTCAACAACGAAGATTGAAGAACAACAACTTGGCTGGTCCCCTCCCCCAATTCCCCAAAAAAATCTTTTAAAAAAATTTTAAAAAGTAAATAAAAACTTTCAGTTTTAAGATAAGTTCTGGGGATGTTAATATACAGCATAATGACTACATGTATCGTGTATTTGAAAGTTGCTAAGAGATCTTAAGTTCTTATCAGAAGAAAAAATTTGTTAACTTTTGTTTTTTGTGAGGAGATATATGGTAACTAAACTTATTATGATAATAATCATTGTATAATATATACATATATCAAATCCTTACGTGTACCCTTAAACTAATGAAATGTTATATGTCAATTATATCTCCATAAAACTGGGGAAAAATTATAATGTTAACACTTTCATTGGTCTTTTCTGGTACACTCAAGCATGGATAACAACATATTATTTGACTAAAACTTCTGTATATAATAAAATCATTTAAAAGAAAGGAACAATCATCTGATTCTTCAAGTCAAACTGCAATTTGTTTTACACCTGCCCTATAAAAGCAAGTATTGAAGTTTTGTAACTGAAAAAAAAAAAAAAAGTGCTATATATAGTAAACACTCGGCATTTCTTAAACTATGAGGTGTGATAAAATAATATAGTGAATGTTTAAATTTAAAAAAATTTATTATGTAAAAGACACATTGCCATTAATTCTCCTCAAAATACTCCCCCTCGCTTCAAACACACTAATCCCATCGTTCTTGCCACGTTCTGAAGCAGCTCTGGAAGTCCTCTTTCATGAGTGTTTTTAGTTGCTCTGTCGTGGCTGCCTGGATGTCCTGAATTATTTTAACTTTGGGAAAGAACCAGAAGTCTCAGAGTGCCAGATCCGGTGAATAAGTGGCTGAGGACACACCGTAATGCTTTTATTTGACAGAAATTGCTGTATACCAGAAGTGATGTGTGACCTGGAGCGTTGTCATGATGGTAGGTTATTTACAACACTTTACCATTTGTTTACCAAGAGTGCGAGCTGAGCCATCCTGCCACCTGTTGGCAGCTCAGTTCGGGCTGGGCACCAAACTGCTGTTGCTCAGAGCTCAGCTTGCACTCTTGAGCGAGCTCTTAACCACCTGAGCCATTCGGCCGGCCCTACAACACTTTAAAATACACCTTTTCTCAGGGCCGGCTGAGTGGCATGGTGGTTAAGAGCTGACTTGAGACGCCAGTGGCCCCAGTTTGGATCCCACATATGAGGGCCAGTGACACTGCCCTCTAAAAACAAATAAAATAAAAAAAATACACCTTTTCTCAACCATAGCTCACACCTGAACCTGAATGACTGCACTGAACAAGCTGAACTTATACAATGTTACTAAGGTTCAACACTGTATTAAAGATCCCTGCCTTTTCTGTGGGATGGCACTCCGCAGCAGCCTTCATCATATTTTGTGATCACAATGGAAAAGCTCCATTGTCACACATTGCTTCTGGTATGGCAGTTTCTGTAAATAAAAACATTACAGTGTGTCCTCATCCACCTTATTCACTGGATCTGGCACTGTATGACCTCTGGCTCTTCCCCAAAGTCAAAGTGAGTATGAGGCGTAAATGTTTTATTATTTTTTTACTTTTTTTTTTAGCTGAGCCATCCTGCCACCTGTTGGCATCTCAGTGGCAGCTCGAGGAGTAAATTTTTTTGTTGTTGTTGTTGTTTTTTATAAGAGGGCAGTGTCACTGGCCCTCATATGTGGGATCCGAACCGGTCCCAGGCCAACTCTTAACCACTGCGCGACTCAGACGGCCCGAGGAGTAAATGTTTTAAATCTATTCAAGACATCGAGGCAACCATGACAGCACAACTAAAGATGCTCATGAAACGGGATTTCCAAAACTGCTTAACAAAGCGGCAAGAACGATGGGATCATTTGAAGCGAAGGGGAGTATTTTGAGGAGTAATGAAAATATGTCTTTAACTGTAATAAATTTTTTTATTTAAACATTTACAATATTTTTTTGATCATACTTCATATGACCACAGAATTATTTTCTCATGAAACTTCTCTAATATCCTGACACACTAATGGCTTATGGGTATACTTTGGGAAATGCTATTCTAAGAAAAGACAACTTTTACAGCTTTTCTGCTTAATTTGGAAATTCTACTATTGGTGATTCAAAATATGAGACAGCAGCTGCTAGTCAATTTTAGTTCTTTAATAAAAAACAGAAGGTGAGGTTGATTTCTCATTTGAAGTATACTTTAATTTAAAAAAATAACAGATTCAAGACTAAAATGGCATGGAAGGTTATACAGTAACAAGTTTCTCTCTTACTCCTGTTCCTCAGCTACTCATGGGGCAATTACTATCACCAGTTGTCATTAAGAGATTCTGCTTTCTTTTTAACAGTGGCATAGTATTTCACTCTAAGTACATACCATGGGAGGCAATGAGCCATGACCCATGGGCCAAATTCAGTCCAGTTTATGATATTTGTGCAGCACATAAGTCAAGGATGATTTTGATACTTTTGGGTTGTTGTTTTTTTTTGGTTTTTTTTTTTGAGGGCAGTGTCACTGGCCCTCATATGTGGGACCCAAACCGGGGCCGCAGGCTTCCGAAGCCAGAGCTTGACCACCACGCCACTCAGCGGGCCCGATGATTTTTATACCTTTAAAGGATTGTGAAAAAGAAAAAATGTATGCAACAGAGACTGTAAGTGGCCCATAAAGTTGAGAAAGTAGCACTACATATCAAAAGTTCAAAAACTTTTAATGTTGCTAAAAAAATTAAGCCGATGATATAACACAATAATTTCATCTACTAAGGTCAAGCTAAAAAATGTATACCATATACAAAAAATTTCCTAAAAATATTAGTACAAAGAAAACATAAAAGCCAAAATCAGTATTGAGTTTCAAATAAGACCTCATATTTTTATTCAAACTAGATCACAGCTGGATCTGCAATTGAAACCCCTAAGAGGAAAAAAAAAACCAAAATGCTTTCAATCTGTAGTCAACATTATATTGTTAAATTATTATGTGAATCCAACGAATAAAATTTCATCTTTAAACCCTAAAAGAAAAACTAAAATAGAAATAAACTTTGGTCTACTTTTCATTCAGATATCCAAAAGAAATAATGTCAAACTAACCTGTGTTAAAAGGGTCTGCTGAGGTTGCTGTAACTGAAAATAGAAAAAAACAAACGAACAAAAACAGGAAAGAAAAAAGGATCAATCAGAATTGTTTCACAGATGCTTTCTTTCTACAAGGAAAAATTCCTATTAAATGGGTACTTTATTTCTAATTAAGAAATATGTGAAAAGTAACAGGTCATTCATTAGGTTTAAGGTTTCCTACAACTACTTCTAACAACTACAGATTTGATATATAACTGACTCATTCAATAATAAAGAAATTGGTATTTTTTTGTTACTTCATAGGAATAACAGCCACAAAAAACATCCATAAGTCCCTAGTGGGGAAGATTTCTAGCTCTGCCATGTGTTAATTATACATGAAATGTATAATTTCTACAGAAATGATTCAGAATCAACAATATGTTACTTATATCAAAAATATCATTGGTTAAGATGGGAGGGGAACTGGGGGCAAGTGTGAAAAAGGTGAAGGGATTAAGAAATCCAAATGAGTTAGAAAACAGGCACAGGGATATAAAGTACAATACAGGGAATATAGTCAATAATATTGTAATAACTATACATGATGACAGACTTATGGGGGAGACCACCTCATAAATTATATAAATATCTAAAACAATATGCTATACACCTGAAACTAAATAAAATAATATTGAATGTCAACTTTTACTGAAAAATAAAAATAAAATATCACTGGCTATACAATTTATATATATACCAAATAGTAGGATTTGCCACGGCACGGGGATGATAAAGGACCGCACACTGACATAGTTTTTATAGCAATAGCTAAGTATAACATTACCAGAAAGTAAATGATTTGGTATGAAGGGGGAAATTTAAACACTCTGGAATAGAAACTTGACTTAAACTAGGCTAAAAGAACCTATATGTGTGAAGTTCTAATTCAATTTATCTGGGGTCACCATGTATTAGAGGTTAAATCTATCAAATTACTGTTTTTCTGTACGTCAAGAATGACTAATGGCATTTTTTAATGACAAGATCATTTGAGTTATTGCCATTTTCATATGGTTTTAACCTAACAATCTTTAATAATGTATTTCATAACAGTACTAAAATAAGTCTAAGGTATTTTGAAAAGATCGCCAACTTTGACACCAATCTCTTGTCAATTTTTAGTTTAAAGCCATTATTAGTGGGTTATAGGGCTCTTCAGGGAAAATGGAATGTGTCTGAAGCCTCAAAGGACTTAACTCAAGGATGAAACTGGGACACGGATCTAGGATGAGTAAACACTCATGGGTTGAGAAGCCTCACGTGTTTCTCCACAGAGTCTTCGGAGGCAAGTTTTTGGTCGCACTCTCGTTATCTCCTTTCCATCTCCTGACTGCTATGCTTTCCTGAAGCTTTGTAGAAGAACTGAGAAGGAATGAAGACTACCTCTCAACCCTAGATTAGCCCAGAATGGGTGTTTAGGCTAGAACCTATCTAGATTTCAGCAGGGAAAACTCTTTCTGACAGGCTTCTCCTTGGGTTGTTTTTCTAACCTCTTCCTACTATCACCAATGTTAAGACCTTGAGAAACATGATTAGAGTATGAGCCTAGGGAAAAGGGGCCAAAGAAACGTGCTTTTGGAAAAGTCAGGACTTTTCAAATTGTTCAAATGTACCTTGGGAGCAGACGTGGGAACCACAAGGGGAGACTTTCTCCCATTTTCAACAGCTCTATATAGTATATGACAATATACAATTTCATCAGAAAAAAGGGGGAAGGTTCCTTTACTTTAAAAAAACTAAGGCTGGGGCGGCCGAGTGGCGGGGTGGTTGAGCGCTGGCTTGGGACGCCAGTGGCCCCGGTTCAGGTCCCACATGAGGGCCAGTGACACTGCCCTCAAAAAAAAAACAAAAAACAAAAAAAACAAAGGCTGGGGGCTGACCAAGTGTCTCAGTTGGTTAAGAGCTTGCTCAAGAGTGCGAGATGAGCTCTGCGCAACAGCAGTTCGATGCCCAGTCCGAGCTTAGCTGCCGCTGAGCTGCCAACAAGTGGCAGGATGGCTCAGCTAAAAAAAAGGCTGAAAACCAGTGGTCGATCTGGGGTTTAAGTTTCAAATGGGAAAAAGCAGCTTTTCATTTTCACATGTGGTCTAGTGGCGCTAGAGGTTCCAGATACGAATTTTGGGCCAAAGACTCAGAAACCGAATGGTTCTTTCCAGATTATCTTCTGCATGTTTTCTTAGAAACATATGACAAACACCGGCTGCTAGTTGAAGATTTCGGTTTTCTGGAGGAACTGTCTCCTCTGTCTTTCTCTCCTTTGGGAGACATTCCTTTTTACCAACCTCATATCCCCCACGCCAAAAGAATTCATATCACATGTTAAGGTAGCTGACAGGAAATAAAATCTATATAAATTGAATTCGAAACAAATGGCTTTTTTTATAATCAGTTTTTAACACGGAAAATATAAACTAACCTGTTGTTGCACACTGTACAAGGCCTGCTGAGGTTGTGAATATTGCTGGGAAAAAAATTTTTTCAAAGAAAAATATGGATATTAGTTTTATTTACTGTCAAAAACCAACACACACACATACAAATACATAACTAGAACTAGAAAGAAATTTTATGGAACAGCTCAATGTCATCTAAAATAAACAAAATGGTGATTATTTATAATCTAGGATCCATTAAGAACTGAATTTTTTTCAAATAAGTAACTTAAAATAACTGCCCAATTTAAGAATTTTGACTACGCAACTATACACTTCACTATAAGCCCCAGACATACATAATTTTTACCACCAGAAAAAACAATAAGCATGATAAAAACACACAATTATTTATTCTTTAAAAAGTAAAAATTATTCATTCTGTTAAAAATGAAGGTGCCCACGATGGCTACTCAGATTTGATAGTTTTCTATGTCATGTATCAAAACCTTTTAAAAATTCATCTGTTGAGAAAAAAATTCACCTGTTGCAATGCAGCTGCTGCAGCTGCGGCTTGTTGCTGCAATGCTGCAGTCTGAGTTAACTGATAGTTTGCTGGGGTTTGTGTAGTAAGGCCGGCTGCTGCCAGTGCAGTTTGCTGTGTATAAATGGTAGGAGATGCTCCAAGGAGTGATGGCTGCTGAACACCCAATGCAGCTAAAATGAGATTTAAAAGGGGGAAAAAAAGAAATCAAGATTTGGGACTTTTCCAGGAATTTCCCATGAGTGCTTAGCTATGCATTATGGTCTGCCATAGTTTAGTAAAACTTATGGAAAATTTTCAGTAATGGTTGTGGAATTTAACTGATTATCTCATGCCAGATCCCAAAGGCTTTATATAAGAAACCACTAATCTATAAAATTGAACTACATAACGAAACTAATCAACCTTAACTGAGCGAGCCTAAGGTACCCTCAAGAACTACTTTTAGGGGCCGGCAGAGTGGCGCGATGGTTAAGAGCTGGCTTGGGATGCCAGCGACCACGGTTCAGATCGCACATATGAGGGCCAGTGACACTGCCCTCTACAGCTAAGATGATGAACAACAGCTCCACCTGGAGCTGGGCTGCTGTGAGTCCTGGCGACAGTGTAGGCTGCAACCCCTGCTGCAGTGGGCTGCCATAAGCTACAGTGAGGGGCCGGCAGCTGAAGTAAGCTGCCAAGAGCCACAGAGGCCAGCAACCGATCTGCCTTGCCCAGGAAGACTGCAATGATAATATCAACATGGGCCAGTGAAGCAACATCCTCCACAACTAGATGAAGAACAAAAGGACAGCAACTTGTCTGTTTCCCTTCCCTGGTTCCCCAATGCTGTTCCTTGCCCCAAATTCCCCAATAAAAATCTTAAAAAAAAGAACTATTTTTAGGAAGTATAGTAGAAAATAATTATCTTATTTTACTATAAAATTTACTCTTTTATGTTCAAGCAGATAAAAATTGTATATTTAGGACAGTGTTACTGTAAGTTATCCACCCTTAAAACTTCCTAATGAGAGCCGGCCGAGTGGTGTGGTGGTTGAGTGCTGGCTTGGAAAGCCCACATATGGGGCCAGTGACACTGCCCTCTTAAAAAAAACCAAAAAAAAAAAAAAACCAACTTCCTAATGAAATTTTCATGTACTTCTACTCTGCATTAAAGGACTATAAAACTAGGAAACAGACAAAAGCACAAAAAATTTTTAATTTTAGTGCACTACTGTACTGAGCAATGAGAGATAAAATTAACCAATGCTTAAAATGATCATTTGCTTAAGCCAAATAATTGGGGGTAGGCTCAGAATGACAGATTTAGGAACTTAATGTTTGACATATGCTTAGGACTCAAAGTTGAAGAGAACACAAGAAAGATTTTACTTGATGTTTTTATGGAATTTCATTAAATGCAAAAAAGTAATCAATTAAAAATTGCAGTCTAGTGCTGGCCGAGTGGCGTGGTGGTTAAGCGCTGGCTTGGGAAGCCAGCGGCCCTGGTTCAGTCCCACATGAGGGCCAGTGACACTGCCCTGAAAAAACAATAAAAATCGGGCCAGCCGAGTGGCATGGTGGTTAAGCACTGGCTTGGAAAGCCAGTGGCCCCAGTTCGGGTCCCTCACATGAGGGCCAGTGACACTGCCCTCAAAAAAAATAAAAATAAAACAACATAAAAAAAAACTGCAGTCTAGCTCTGCACTTTTCAAAACTGTATTTCCTGGTGCAGGCAGGGTGGCGCAGTAGGTTAAGAGCGCGAGCTCTGAACAACAGGGTTGCCGGTTCAATTCCCACATGAGCCAGTGAGCTGCGTCCGAGGTGAACTGCCATTGAGCTGCCAACAGGCGGCCATATGGCTCAGTTGCCGGTCCGACTCCTGCATGGGATGTGCTGCACCCCTCAGCAACTAGACTGAAAGACCACAACTTGACTTGGACTGATAGGTCCTGGAAAAATACAATGTTCTCCTTCCCCAATTCTCCAACACTGTTCCCTTCTCCAATTCCCCAATAAAAAAATCTAAAAAAAAACACCCAAAACTGTATCTCCTGGAACAATGATTACCTCACAGTCATTAAGCTTTGAAAAGTTTAAGAAATAGTAAATTAAGCACATATTTTTACTGAAGGATTTCTCAGAACCTTTAATATGCCACTAAGCATTGTGTATCTCAAAAAGGTTGCCATAAAAATCAGTATTTGTTCACAGAACACTTCCTTTTCCAAAGCACCCTGCTTGTATCTTAGAATAACTTGAAAAAAAAGCTGCTCTATAGGTATTAATTAATAACCATAATAGTTAATAACCATATAGAAAAAACAATATTATGCTTTATGGAAACAGAACAGAGAGCATTAATGAACTAACCAAAGCACCCAATCTAAAATATCCCAGATGGAGGGCCGGCCGAGTGGCTCGGTGGTTAAGCGCTGGCTTGGAAAGCCAGCGGCTCCGGTTCGGGTCCCACATATGAGGGCCAGTGACACTGCCCTCAAAAGAAATAAAAAATAAAATAAAATATCCCAGAAAATCTTTAGAAATGTGAGGTTCAACATCAATGACACATTAATTTTACTTAAAAATAAAACAAACCAACAATAAAGTAAGGCAAAAACAAATCTTAGAAATCATGTTTGGGATTCTTATAAATTACAAACTATTCCCTGCAAAAACACTGATTGTTAAATATTTAAACAGGAGGAAAAAGAAAAAGCGGAGGAGAAGCTAAGGTGGGAAAAAACCTTCTAAATGCCTTAAACACACAGTGCTAAATCCTTACCACCATAATTTCTTCTCTTTTGTTTTTAAGGTAACTCAGATGTCATTGATGGGCAGAAAGGAGAAACCAGAAGTAACTAAAAGAATTTAAATAGAAGTGGGGAATATCTATCTTAACACCAATGTAAGTTCAAAATGAGGTTAAGTGTAATGAGAATAAAGAAAAAGATACTGAAATCTAGGGCATGGATTCTAACCAGTGTGTCCTGTGAACCTTCTGAAATTCAATGCAAAATTGCAGACCAGAAAGTCTAAACTTCCATATTTTCAAAAGGATTACAGAGCCAAAACAGATTAAGAACCACTGTTCTAGAATAACAGAAGCAAACTTCTCATGTCAACACAAGACAGGGAAAGACTACAGTAAAATTATATTTTAAACTCTAAGATTAGCATGTTCTGCATTTGACAAAAGTAACATCTGTTATTCAGATATACTCTCATCTCCTTCACCCACCTGAGCTCTGATCTCAGATCTGCTGTGTTTCATTCTCCTGGTACCAATTTTTAGAACTTTTGAAAGTAATGACAGTTGCCACAGGAGAAGGGCTCAGAGCCAGTATCTCAAAATGTCTATTTTTTAAAATTGCAGTGACATTGGTTAGTAAAATTACATAGGTTTCAAGTGCACATTTCTATAATATATCATCTGTATATCACAATGTATACTCGTCACCCAGTCAGTTCTCCTTGCATCACCATATATTTGACTCCCTTTACCCTCTTCTACCATCCCCACCCTTTTCTTTTCCCCCCAGTTTTTCTAGGTGTTTTGGTCCCTGGTAGCATACAGCAGCCCAGCATGAAGTAGGTGGGATGATAGCCTATACCCACATTATCTCTTTTCTACTGTTGACAGTCAATGTGATAAATTAGAAACTACAAAACAAATTAACTGGTAATGAAGGATTCCATTGATAGGAGAAATTTATGGGAAGGCAATTTACATTCTAGCAGTTGCTTTCCAAAACTAGTTAATTCAAATTTGTGAAATCATGAAACTGTGCTTGGGAATTCCAGCCTGCCCTTCCTGAAACCTGCCTTATGGATTGACATAGTCAGTCCACAGAACTGCATAAGCTAGTTCCTTGCAATAAATATCTTAATGCATTTATTCTGTTTTTAAAAAAAAAATTGTGGGGGATGGCCGAGTGGCGCAGTGGTTAAGCGCTGGCCTTGGAAGCCAGCGGCCCCGGTTCGGACATATGAGGGCCAGTGACACTGCCTTCAATAAAAAAGTCATTTACATTTGAGATTTTAATCTCAGTAAAGTATATTTCACTAATATTTATTAATAATTAATGCTCCCTTTTGTGGATGAGAAGCTATCCTTGAATACGTGTTTATCACATTATACACTCTTCTTGAATTATTATAATCAAATTCTGCAAAATAATTCTGTAACTTGCAAAGTACAAAGTATTAGCCTCTGATTTAATCCTTCTCTCTACATAAGTGACCAAACACTGGTCAGATAATTGGAGATCTTTTGTAATTATCCCCACTGGAACAGTCTATTCATTTATTTGATTCAATATGACTGATGAACTCCTCATAACCCATCTGAAACATATGCTCATCACTATGTCTCAGTACTTCCACAGACAAACTTATGAAATGAGCCTAAATGACCACAGGCAACCAGGTAAACAAGCAAATTTAAGGGCGAAGTTTTCTTAAACCTTTAAGGACAAATGTAAAATATATTATTTTCTAAAATGTAAAATTAATTTCATATGGCTGAAACATTCATATTATGACACACTAGTGATTATTTACTGAATATCAGTAAACACACCATTAAAAAACAAAAAAGGGGGCCGGCCGAGTGGCGCGGTGGCTAAGCGCTGGCCTGGGAAGCCAATGGCCCCGGTTCGGTCCCACATGTGAGGGCCAGTGACATTGCCTTCAAAATAAATAAATAAATAAAATACAAAAAAGGAATTTGTCCTTTGTTTGTTGTCCCTTGATTTTATCAAACTCACTATTAACTTTAAAAATCCTATTACCTTTAGGGCCGGCCAAGTGGCGCAGTGGTTAAGCGCTGGCTTGGGAAGCCAGCAGCCCCGGTTCGGGTCCCACATATGAGGGCCAGTGATACTGGCCTCAAATAAATAAATAAATAAATAAATAAAATACTTCACACCCCATCATGGAAAGAATTCCAGCATGAAACAAGATGCCTTCCTCAGTCCCATCCTTTAAAAAAATAAAGAAAAAAATAAAAAATAAAAATCCTATTACCTTTCTTTATATCTCAGAGCTCAACCTTTACTAAATAATCCTTCTGAAATAATGATTAAAATTCAAAACCTCAAATTACCTCAGAAACTTCACTTTTTCATCTTGAGACAAAATTATTTAAAGCACTGGTCAAGTAATGCTTGATCCTTTGAAATTTCCATATATTGATGTATGTTTAAAAGCAATCTTATGCTATTTCAAGAGAATAGGGGGGATTCTATTTACAACTTATGGATTACTAAAATACTTATAAACCCAGGTTTTAAATCAAGTTAGTCTTCCAAATGTCATCTTCTACCCAGTACTCTTCCTAGAAGTGATCTTTAATGGTTAGATTTCACACAAATACGAAAACTCTGATGCCTTCATGAACACATAACTTTCTTACAATCAGACAACTCATTGATCAAACCATTGCCATGGCTTTTGAGGTTCTACCTAAGCCCATAAAGAACTAGAAGAATGGAAATATTCATTACCTCTTAATAAGAAATTAAGGTAAAATAAATAAGTCACGAAGATGTTTAAAAAAAAAGAAATTAAGGGGCAGCCGAGTGGCGCGGTGGTTAAGAGCTGACTTGGGACAACAGCGGCCCCAGTTCGAATTCCACATATTTTTAGAGGGCCAGTGACACTGCCCTCTAAAAAAAAAAACAAAAGAGAAATTAAGGCACAAAATAGTATTTTAAATATAACATATTCGAAGTGTTGTAATCTTCTATAACTGCATTGTTTGATACACCAGCCACCAGTCTTATATAGCTATTTCAGTTTAAATTAGTGAAAATTAAATAAAATTAGAAATTCAATTCCTCAGTCACACTAACTACATTTCAAGTGCTCAACAGCCAATGTGGCTAGTGCCTACCATATCAGACAATGAAGATACAGAATATAGCCATCATTACAGAAAGTGCTTCTTAGTGAACAGCGCTTCTATAAGGAAGAAGCAAAATGCTAACTAAATCAGTTATATTGGGTTCTTAAAGTCTCTATAAAGATTAATATACTAGGGACCGGCAGAGTGGCGTGGTGGTTAAGCGCTGGCTTGGGACGCCAGCGGCCCCCATTCAGGTTCCACATATGAGGGCCAGTGACACTGCCCTCAATAAAAAAAAAAAAATAATAATAAATAAATAAATAAATAAATAAAAACTTAAAAAAAAAAAAATTAATATACTAGCAGACAATAGCTCTTCCATACTCTTGAAGTTGCACCGAAATGATAACTAGTGATTCTGGCCATAATCTCTTCTAGCTACTATTCAAATACTTGTTGGCCAACCCTCCCAGGAAGTTGAAGATACCATTCGTAATGTCATATGATCTCTTAATCATCTTTAACTGCCTCTGATATTTACCTAGTTTTCAATTCCATTTCTTTCAAGGAGTCCTGTAGCACCCAAAGTTAATATTCAAACTTTCAATGTTATTTCCAATACACTTTCATCTATACTAGGTCAAAATTATTTCCCAGATTATAATACACATAGTACAAGAGAAGCCACAACTTACATAAACATGAGTTGATATTCAACTCAGGATAGAGATGGGGGCACTCACTGTTTTGTAGGTAGGTATGTTAATGCAGCTCTCACTGGATGAGAACACAAGTAAAACACACTCAGAGATGAGGAAAAAATGTATTAATCATGAGTCTTAATAGATTTTTTTTTTTGAGGACAGTGTATGTGGGACCTGAACTCGGGCCGCAGGCTTCCCAAGCCAGCACTTAAACCACTGCACCACTTGGCTGGCCTGAGTCTTAATAGATTTTATGTGCATTATTTTACTCTTAGAAAAATTTTGAAACAATTTGCTAGTACATAGCAGTACTACTGTTCAAACAGGGTTAACCCCACACCAGTAGCAATCCTCCTTTTCTACCAAATGAGTTAGAAACATCCAACTCTATCAAGGGATAACTAATATATAAATGAAGTATACATGGTACATTGGTTATTTCTTTGAAAAGACCAAGAATCTTGGAATTTAAAAATCTGAGCTGCTGATTCACGAGACTGGGGTTTTAAAAGATGACCATCAGGGCTGGCCGAGTGGTGTGGTGGTTAAGCGCTGGTTTGGGAAGCCAGTAGCCCCGGTTTGGGTCCCACATATGAGAGCCAGTGACACTGCCCTCAAAAAAAAAAAAAAAAAAAAAAAAATTGGCCCGGCCAAGTGGCACGTTGGTTAAGAGCTGGCTTGAGTTCGGATCCCACATATGAGGGCCAGTGACACTGTAAAAAAAAAAAAAAAAAAAAAAAAAAAAAAAAAAAAAGATGACCATCAGGGGCCAGCCGAGTGGCGCATTGGTTAAGAACTGGCTGGGGATGCAAGCGGCCCCGGTTCAGATTCCACATATAAGGGCCAGTGACACTGCCCTCTACAGCTAACAATAGTTCCACCTGGAGCTGGGCTGCGAGCCCCAGCGATGGTGTAGGATGTAGCCAGCATGAACTGCCAATAGCCGCGATGAGCAACTATCCAGACGCCGGCGACTGATCTGCCTCATCCGGGAAGAGCGCAATGATACCAACACGGACCAGTGAAACAATGTCCTCCACAACTAGACTGAAGAACAAAAAGACAGCAACTTGTCTGTTCCCCTTCCCCGATTCCCCAATGCTGCTCCCTTCCCCCAATTCCCAATAAAATCTTAAAAAAAAAAAAAAAACAGATCAATCCAGAATGAAAAAGTATCAAAAACAGTCATATTCAGAGATACAGAGAAAACACTGATGGTTGCCAGGTGGGAGGAGGGTTGGGAAACGGGGGAGAAGGTGAAAGGATCAGAAAGTACAAATCAGTAGTCACAAAATAGTCACAGGGGTGTAAAATGCAGCATGGGGAATAGAATAATGTTGTACAGATTATGTAAGGCGCTAGATGGGTACTGGACTCCTCAGGGGTTTACTTCATAGACTGTGTAGATGCCTGACCAATGCGCTGCACACCTGAAGCTGAACTAGAATAATATTGAATATATACAGGTATATATATATATATGGTCACAGGATGTAAAGTACAGCATAGGGAATATAGTCAATAGTATTGTAACAGTGTAGACTTCGGGGGGGAGGTATCACTTTGTGAGGGGTGTAAATGTCTAATCGTTGTTTTGTACACCTGAAGCTAATATAAAAAATAAAATTAAATTAATGGAGTCATATATAAAACACTTGCATTGGCAACAGCTTCAGTCACCTGTACTACAGATCCATATTATCACTAGTTTTAACTCCTGAACTAGTTCATTTTTCTCTATAACCAGAATGCAGTCATGTTATAAATGGTCAAAAGAAATGGGTGAGAAAATAGGTCTGAATCTGCTAAATCCATCCCCATACTTCAATACCGTTGTAATTACACACACACACACACACACACACACACACACACACACACACACACACACACACACACACTTTGATTCAAGTATATAGAAGGTATCCCTAGTCAACATAATTAAGTCTAAGGGCTATTTAATGATTCAATCAGCGATTCACTGGGTATCTCTTTCAATGTCTCATTACAAACCAGAAAACAAACTTTCAAACCTAAAAGCTCTGGTCCTGTTACCAGCCAACTGAACAGCACCAGCCCCATCACCGAAAAACTTAAGTTTCCTTTCCCATAGAAATGTTAGGTATAAAAATGTTAAGTCTCAGGCTGGCCGAGTGGTGCGGTGGTTAAGCACTGGCTTCGGAAGCCAGCAGCCCCAGTTCGGGTCCTACATGTGAGGGCCAGTGACACTGCCCTCTACAGCTAACAACAGCTCCACCTGGAGCTGGGCTGGGCAAGCCCCGGCGATGGTGTGGGCTGAAGCCCCTGCTGCAGTGGGCTGCCATAGGCTACAATGAGTGGCCGGCAGTCAGCGTGAGCTGCCAGTAGCCGCTGCAGTAGTGAGCAACCATACAGAGGCCGGTGACCTGTCTGCCTCATCCAGAAGAGCGCAGTGACAATACCAACATGGGCCAGTGAAGCAACATCCTCCGTAACTAGACTGAAGAACAAAAAACAAAAACAAAAACAAACAATTTTTCCTCATTCAGGGGCCTTGCAGATACAGATGACACCCCAACAAGATTGCCAGTCACAACCAAAGAAGCCAGCACGGTCTTCAAGGCAGAGCTTGAGACCCTTTCCTCTTATCTGAGATCAGCTAGGGTGAGAGTTCCGTGAACCCCAAAAAGGCAGGGACAGCTCTACGCCCCTGCCTAGCAGGATGCAGATACAGAAAAAGAGACCTCCTGTCCCTCAGCTTCCCATGGAGATTTTATGGGGATCACGTCTCTCAAGGGGAAAACTAGGCAGGCAGAGGCAGGCATTGGGTCTCCGTATTCCTACACGTCCCACAGAGTGTGACAGTCTGGGGGAAATCCCCTCTCCACCCAAAACTGCCATTTGTATTGTAATTACCTACCCCTGGGGCGGGGGGGACAAATGGGCACAAAATGTCCAACTAGATCAGACCAGTCACTCGCACCTGTGAAGTACCTCTTGTCAATTTCAGGTGCCAATCAAGTGGTCCCATGCCCAGAGGAGAAGAGCCCATTCTAAAGCAAAAGGGATAAAAAACCCCAAGTCCTGGGACGCCCGTGCTGCTTTGGCCGCATCTTCCCTTTGAGCTTCACCTTTGCACATGGACCACTCCAAACTCTTTGGAATGTAACTTCTAGTAATGGGCCCTTGAGCCATCCTCTAGTGCTCAGGTCTAGTTTTACTTCTAAATGTACTATCTCTTCTAGTAAACTACTTATTTTACTGCTTTACTCTGGTATCTCGTTCAATTCTTTGCTTGAGTTCCCAAGGACCTGGACTTTGTGCCGAGAAAGGCCCACTCTCTGACAACAGTCCCAAGTATGACTGTCAGTAAATACACACCACAGCACTTCAGCTAGGAGATGGAAATATAGTGCAAATATTAAGAACCAGTGTTTCAGCATGGGAGAAATAAAAAATAGGGTTGCAAAGACAGAAGACCTTGAATACCATCCCATCTAAGTCTTTGAAGATATTTTTGCAAATGGATAAAAGAATAGAGTAATGGAAGATACAATGAACCACATTTCTGAGATCCTAACATTGACTCTCTTGTGGCCTTCTGTAAGATCTAAACAAATTTCCTCACCTTTCCTCATCTGTGAAAGGAGTTGAGACTGAATCTATAGCTCAGGCCCCCACCAGTTTTGAAAAATTCTGTGATTTAGATAGAAATTATACTTTAAGAATATCACAACTGATAGATACACTGGAGCTGGGGGTTGAAATAAGAAGCATATCCAGTAAGTAAGACAGGAAACCATATAGAAGCAGTTAGAATTAAATAAAGAATAAATACAGAGCATTACCATCAAGGGAAAGATGGAGAAAAGAGCTTCTTGTCTTAAGTGAAGGATCTTCTGGTAAGCACTATGGATGAGGACACAAAGGTTTGGGAAAAGTATGGAAGGGCCTGAAAGTTACTTATAGATGTAAGCAAGAGAAAGCCGCTACTGATGCAGTTATACAAACGTGAAGTGCAATGGGCCTAAATATAAAATGGAGAAATATATTTAAGGCATTTTTCAAAGGGGAAAAAGCAAAGTTTGATATGATTGCATATGGCAGTTATAGGAAAAGAAAATTAAAGATGACAGCTGACAACACATAGGAATAACTCTCATTAACTGAATTGGCTCAGTATTAAAATTAATCAGAAACAATTCAAATACTCATCTTCAATTTTTTTTTTTCTTTCTTTTTTTTTCTTTTTTTTTTTTTTTTTTGAGGGTAGTGTCACTGGCCCTCATAAGTGGGACCTGAACCAGGACCGCTGGCTTCCTAAGCCAGCGCTCAACCGCCACACCACTCGGCCGGCCCTCATCTTCTATTTTACAATAAACTGCTAGTGTGCATGCCTTTACTTAAGTTTTTAATTTGAAATATTAAAATCCTGTGTGGATTCACTGAAATTTTCAAATCATTGTTACACAGTGTTAACTGAGAATTTTATAGCACAAATGCAAAATAAACTTGCTAGAAAATGGAATAGAAAAGCCATTAGCTGAACAAAATCATATTAAGTGATACACAAAAAGTAAGTAGTTGATCATTTTTATATTACTTTCAAAAAAAAAAAAAAAAGAGTCAGAAATATAGCCATAAAGATCAAAATATTTCATTGGAGGGCCAGCAGAGTGGCACACTGGTTGAGAGCTGGTTTTGGGATGCCAGCTGCCCTGGTTTGGATCCCACATATGAGGGCCAGCGACACTTCCCTTTACAACTAACAACAGCTCCACCTGGAGCTGGGCTCTGAGAGCCCCGGCGACGGTGTGGGCTGCAGCTCCTGCTGCAGTGGGCTGCAGTGAGTGGCCGGCAGCCAGAGTGAGCTGCCAATAGCCGCGGTGAGCGACCGTCCAGGGGCCGGCGACCGGTCTGCCTCATCCAGGAGGGGCACGGTGACGATAGCAACATGGGCCAGTGAGGCAGTGTCCTCCGCAACTAGAGTGGGGAGCGGGAGGATGGCAGCTTGTCCGTTCCCCTTCCCCAGTTTCCCAGTGCTGTTCCCCTCCCCCAATTCCCCAATAAAATCTTAAAAAAATAATAAAAATAAAAAAAATATTTCATTGGAGTTGAATTATTCAGTTAACTGTTTTCTATTCTATGATCATTTGATTTACGACAGTGGCATGATACTAATCTAACATATTTCAATGGGTGCATTTTTTTTTTTAATAGTATAAACCTGGTACCTATACTATTTCCCTAATTAAGTCCTTTTACTGTCCTTTGTTGTAATTTTTTCTCAAATTGTATTGAAGCTGCCAGAAAAAAACTTAAGGTGTTTATACACCTTAACTTTAGGTTTAAAGGTCCTCTTGAGATGAGGTGTAAATAAAACATTTTAATTGCCTCAGAATTGAAAAAAACTTAACTTTGACAGAAATTTGCTTAGCCCTGAGCATCAGCTCTAATCAGATGAGATAATGATTAGTCATAAAGCGTTTAAAGTGAAGTCAAGAAACTGTCACACTTTCAGAAAGTAGCCTACACTTGATCTTCGCCGAAAGGCCAAGAAGCAATAGAGAAAGTAGCCTAAAATATAGCACCTAGAAATTGAATATTATAATAAAAACAATGTCACCAGGGAAAGCCATTTAGAACCTACTTCAGGATTTTTATAAGAAAGCTAAGTGTAGATGCTAACAAAACACTTGCCTACTTACTAAAGGTATGATGCGTCAAAGAAAATTTTACATTTTGAGGGCCAGCCGAGTGGCGAGGTGGTTAAGCGCTGGCTTTGTAAGCCAGTGGCCCGGGTTTGGGTCCCACATATGAGGGCCAGTGACACTGCTCTCAAAAATAAAAACAGATACATTTGGACTCTATTGCCCAGTATAAAAAGGGAGACCTATATTTACTACTGACTTTGACAAGTTTTATAAACCTTAAGTGGCTTTTTGCTCAGCGGTGGTTAAACGCTGCCTTAGGAAGCCAGCAGCCTGTTTGGGTCCCACATATGAGGGCCAGTGACACTGCCCTCAAAAAAAAAAAAAAAAAAATAGAGTGTAACATACATTTAAGTAATTACAATACAAATGTTAAGAGCTAGACAATAGACAACAGAATTCCACCATGACAGTTACTGTACTGGAACAACACAGATGAATTTATAAGTAAAACAAATTATATGTACAAAAAGCAAGGTAAAACATGCTCAGTTTACCAAAATACCAGTACACAGCACTTGCTTCTGGACAGAGAATAGTTGATAATTCCTATTTCATCAAAACTAAGTCAAAACCAGATTTCCCATTATTTGAAACAGAAGAGAAATGCTTAGATCTAAGTTAAATATATTGTATAACTATTAGTTCATATTATTTTGTTTCCTACAGAAGTAATTGTTGATCATTTAATCCCCCAAAATCAAGAGTAATTAAAATAAAAAACCTAAAGTATCCGTTTCTTTAAGGAGAAAGGTCACCTACATAACTCGATAAGTCACACCCATCAAAATTAGAACACCCAAGTTAGAAGATCACAGTATCTCTGCAACTGACCTCAAATTACAAAATAAATATTTCAATAATACAGAGGAAAGAACTAGTATCAGATATGTCGTAAGTAAAAAACAAATCAAAGTAACAGAATAAAAGACAACTTTTCCGGGTACACAAACTCAAATTTTCATTCTATAGAATCCTTGGGAAACTTATAAGTCAAAAAATGGTAAAATATTCTTCCTAAGAGCAATGGGAAGAACTTTATTAAAACAAACATTTTCAGTGACATGTTTTGTTGACTTTATTTTGAAAATATAAATCATTTGTTCCTTTTGTATCATTTTCCTTTACTTGATAAATTCTTTAGAGTTGGTTTTACTACTTTAAATTCAAACTGAAACCAGTCATGTATAATTTTTCAAAGTATGAATTTTTGAAACATTTATTTATTTTTTAATTTTTATTTTTTTTAGAGGGCAGTGTCACTGGCCCTCATATGTGGGATCCAAATGGCGTCCCAAGTGAGCTCTTAACCACCGCGCCACTAGGCCGGCCCTTGATACATTTATTTTTAAATACAGTTGAGCCTTGAACAACGGGTTTAAACCGTGTAGGCCCACTTACATGCAGATTTTTTTCAATAACTATGTATAGTACTGTAATGTTATTTTCTCTTAAGATTTTAACATTTTCTTTTCCCTAGCTTACTTTATTGTAAAACTATGGTACATAGTACATATAACATACAAAATGTGTTAATCAACTGTTTCTGTTATCAGTAAGACTTCCAGTCAACACAAGGCTATTAGTAGTGAAGTTCAAGTTTTGGGGGGAGTCAAAAGTAGTACAAGGATTTTCCTCTGGAGGGGAGAGGGTTCCATACCCCTTACCCTCCCCATTGTTCAAGGACCAACTGTTAACTTCTGAATGCTGACACCTTAATATGCCAAATAAGGTATACTCTATTTAATGAATGAGTGGGTGCTAACCTCTAACAATTAAATCATTAAAAGTTAATCAATTTTGGGCCGGCCCAGTGACGCGGTGGTTGGGCACTGGCTTGGGAAGCCAGCGGCCCTGGTTCGGGTCCCACATATGAGGGCCAGTGACACTGCCCTCAAAAAAAAAAAAAAGAAAAAAGTTAATCAATTTTGTTTGAAAAACTATAACACTGTTCAAAACTGCTGTGCACAAGTGATTTTTCGCTAAATGATCATGAATTTTTAAAATGAGCTTGACAGACAAAATGAAGATCCATCACTTGCAAACCTTTCACTGCCTTGTGCACAGCCTAGTTCGCACGGTTATAACACGCCCCGTCCCCTTACAGGGCAAGGTGCTCAGTAGTCTGACCTGGCTGCGACACTGCAGTGGCTGTAAACTGAGTAGCCCACGGCGGGTTCTTCTGTCCTCCAAACTGAGCCATGATTAAAGGGGGGGAAAAAGCCTTTGCTTGTCTTCTACGGCAGCGATCTATTAAGAAAGGATTCACATTAGAAGTTCAACCAAACTAGACAGATCACAAAAGAAATGTTTCATTTGTCAAAGACGTCTTTGTTAACTATACACCACATGGGGCATATGAATGTCCTGACATGCAGCAAAATATTTACCTCAGGGAATTCATCAAAAGTATCCAACTTCAATATATGACATTAGGCATATAGACTGACAAGAAACGCACCTCTTTCTGCGACTACAAACTGTCACATTTAAACAGACCGTCTGCTATTAATATACATAACTCTTAACAAGGACACAGCTTTAGGTCCAAAGGAAATATACCCTGCGTGTTTCGTTTGGCAATGAATTGGGGACTGAAAAGTGATAAGACTAATCACAGAAATTAGGAGACACTGGAGAAAGGTATTTAAGAATACATCTAAATAACAACATCTCCATACTTTCTCAGGTAGGAAAGAAACCGGGGCTTTTTCCTCTCCCCTCCCTCGAGGGGAAAGGCGGTTGGAATAACGGATGCCTTGCCCTTTAAAGAAGCGCGGCGAAGAGCCCCTCACTCCAAAAAAAAAAAAAAAAAAAAAAAAAGCCCGAAAAGTCGAAGATCTCGGCCCGCGTACCCCCTCCTTTCCCCGCGACTCGGAAGGGCCAGAGCTCCGCCATCCATCTTCCTCCCGCCCCCGTTCCTCACGGGCCGCACACCAGTGAAGGCGGAATCCTCCGTCCCACGAGGCTGAGCCAAGGGCCACGGGGAGGCTACTGAGAACCCGGGGACCCTTACCCCCTGGGAAAGACGGAGCCAGCCTCCATCTCCCCAAACCCACGCCGCCGCCAGCTGCCCCGACGCCCCGGGCAAAAGGCCAGAAGCTAAAGCCACAGCGGCTCGGAAGCCAGGGGCGGCCAACAGCAATGCATCCGGGGCCGCCAGACCGAGGCTGAGGTGCGCAAGGCCCAACCGAGGGGCCGCTAGAGAAACGCGACGGGTGGGGGAGGGGCCGGTCGCGCGGGGCCTGCTCCGACCCGCACAAAAGGGACCGTGTCCCTCCCGCCCCAGTCCCACGAGAACCCCACCGTCGCCGGCCTACGGACGCCGTGCTACCAAAACGCTCGCTCCTGGCCCTTATGGGAACCCGACAGACGTCAAAACCCCGGCTCCGCTGCCACTGCTCCAACCGCGAGGACCAGACCTTCAACTGAATCGGGTCGCAACTACCACTGAAGCCATTTCAAACCCGTCAGCCTTAGGCGCATGCGCCAACTTCCCATCTTCCTCCACGCCGCTCCCCTCCCCGTCCCGCCGGCGAGCGGCGCTGACGGGTAGACGTTCTACGTGCGCGCTCCCCAGCTCGCCTTTCACTACGCGGCTAGAACTAGAGCGCGCCTAAGAAGGGTTACCTTGGCTCCGCATGACAATGAACCGGGCTGTATCTGAGCGTTAGCTCAGCTGGAAAGGTTTTCCTAAAGGAGGGAAGGAGAGACTCGGCAGTCACGTGATCCCATGAGCCCGGCCGCCATTTTGTGTTTTCTCATTTTACCTACTTCAAGTACTTGGAAGAATGGATATACTAGTGTCATCTAACATTTTTTTTTTTAATTCAACTGAAGTTTTGTTATTTTATTTATTTATTTTTTTTGAGGGCAGTGTCACTGGCCCTCATGTCGGACCCGAACCGGGGCCGTCAGCCTCCCAAGCCAGCGCTTAACCACCACGCCACTCAGCCGGCCCTCATCTAACATTTTTTAAAAATTGAAATTAAATTCACTTACCGTGTAATTAACTTTTAAATATTTTATATTATAAATTGAGTGGCTTTTAGTATATTCATAAGGTCTTACAACCATCATCATGTCCACTCCTAAAAGAAACCCCTATCCGTGAAGCTGTCACTCCTTAATCCGGGCTCCTTCCAACCTTTGGCAACCACTAATAGGCTTTCTGTGTCTATGGATTGGCCAGTCCTAGGCATTGCATATTAATAGTATGATATAATACATGGCCTTTTTGTCTTGCATCTATAACTTACCATATTGTTTTCAAGGTTCATGTTGTAGCATGTATCAGTACTTCATTCCATTCAATCGCTAAAACCATTCTTTTAAATGGAAAAATACCCACATTTTATCCATTTGTCAGTTGATCATTTGGGTTGTCCGCAATTTGGGTCTATTATGAATAATGATACTATGAACATTCAAATACAAGTTTTTGTTTGAATTCTTCAATTCTCAGGTGTTTGTTTACCTAGAAGTGGAGTTCTGGGTCATATGGTAAATCTAAATTTAACTTTTTGAGGAACTCCCAACATGTTTTCACAGTGATTACACTAGTTTACATTTTGAGAAGCAATGTACCACATCCTCTTCAACTCTTGTTACCTTGCTTTTTAAAAATTATTATACTTATCCTAGTGGGTATGAAGTGGTTCTGATTAGTATTTTCCTAATGACTAATAACGTTGAAACTCTTTTTGGTCATTTGTATATCTTCCTTGGAAAAATGCCTACTCAAGTCCTTTGATTCCTCCTCACCTTCTTTTTTGGCATTTTTTTTTTTAGGTAAAATATAACATAAAATTGATCATTTTAACCATTTTTAAAGTGTACAATTCAGTGGCATTAACTACATTCACAGTGTGATGCAAACATCACCTTTGCCCAATTTTAAATTTGGTTGTGTTTTTGTTGTTGAGCGGTGAGAGTTCTAGTTCTGCATACTACGATAGATCCTTATCATTGAGATGATTTGCAAATATTTTCTCTCATTCTGCAGTTTGTCTTTTAACTTCCTTTACTGTCTTTATTTTTTTCAATTACTGTTGATATTCAATTAGTTTCAAGGTGTACAGCATAGTGGTTAGACATTTATATAATTTACAGTGATACTCCCTACCTGGCACTATATATATAGTTATTACAATATTATTAACTATATTCCCTATGCTGTACTTTTTTTTTTTTTTTAAGATTTTATTGGGGAATCGGTGAAGGGGAACAGACAAGTTATGGTCCTTTTTTGTTCTTCAGTCTAGTTGTAGAGGACACTGCTTCACTGGCCCATGTTGGTATCATCATTGAGCTCTTCCCGGGTGAGGCAGTCTCTCGCTGGCCTCTGGACAGCCGTTCATAGTGGCTCTTGGCAGCTCACGCTGGCTGCCAGCCTCTCACGCTGGCTGCCAGCCACTCACCATAGACCATGACAGCCCACTGCAGCAGGGGCTGCAGCTATGCCATCCCGGAGACTCACAGAAGCACAGCTCTAGGTGGAGCTGTTGTTCACCACCTTAGCTGTAGAGGCAGTGTCACTGGTCCTCATGCGGGATCCAAACCGGAGCCCCACTCCTCAGAGCTGGCTTCGGAAGCCAGCTCCCAACCAACGCGCCACTCGGTCGGCCCTATGCTGTACTTCTTAACTGTCTTTTCATGCACAAAACTTGCTGATTTTTCTTGAAGTTCAACTTACATTTTTTCTTCTGTTGCTTCTGC
This sequence comes from Aselliscus stoliczkanus, assembly GCA_033961575.1. Lineage (NCBI taxonomy): Eukaryota > Metazoa > Chordata > Mammalia > Chiroptera > Hipposideridae > Aselliscus > Aselliscus stoliczkanus. Next base: position 137,849,555 of record CM066729.1, read on the forward strand.
TTTTGGTGTCATAGCTAAGAACCTACTTCCAAATCCAAGATCATAAAGATTTACCCCTATATTTTCTTGTAAGAGTTTTACAGATTTGCTTTACATTTTGGTCATTGATGCATTTTAAATTATTTTTTATATATGGTGTGAGTAAAGAGTCTAATGCATTCTTTTGCTTGTTGCTATCCAGTTGTCCCAGAACCATTTGTTTAAAAGTCTATTCTTTCTCTATTGAATGATCTCAGCATCTTTGTCAAATCAATTGGCCACCTATGAATAGGTTTATTTCTGGATTTAAATTCTATTTCATTGATGTCTATCCTTATGGCAGTACCACACTCTATAATTTCCGTCACTTGTATAAAGCTTTGAGAAGTGTGAGTCTTCTTTCTTCTTTTTCAAGATTGTTTTGATTATTCAGGGTCTCTTGCAATTCCATATGAATTTTAGGATTATATTCATAATTTTTGCAGAACTGTCCAGTTCTGCAAAAATTGCCATTGGAATTTTGAAAGGGATTGCATTGAATCTGGAAGAATATTATGTAAATAACCATTTTACAAAATGGCTGTGACTGGAAGGAGAGAGAAATGATGGTGCTAAGAGAGAGATGTGGGTTGAAGGGCAGTTATTTGTTTGTTTTATGATGCCAGAGACTAGAATATACTTAAATACTCAATAATATTGAAATTGAAGTTACAGGAGAAATAATTTCCCCCTTAAGAAGTGAAGCCCCTGAGAAGCCAGATGGGAAAGAAACCAGAGAGTACATATGGAGGGAAGAGCCTTCGATTGGAGGAAGGACATTTCCTTCATTGTAATGGGAAGCAGAAGATGGGTGCAGGTGGAGGTAGATTTATAAACTATAGAGGTGAAAATGAGAGGATCTTCAGTCTGTGGACTTTACTTCTCTGAGGAAAAAGTCAGTCAATATTTGAAAACATATAGGGTTTAAAGGTGTACGCAGACTGAGCACATTAGAGAAACAGTGTTGCAGGCCTGTTGACACTGATAATTGCCAACTATGTGACTATGAGAGTTGGGATTCTGCCAGCATGCCAGGAGACTGAGTAATCCAGTGGAGTTAGAAAAGCTTCTTGGCCATATTCCATGTGATTGTGGTTTCTTCACCTATGAACATATGGAATCAATAAGTTGTCTCTTATAACATATATATACATATATATATATGGCTTATAAGGTGAGCAATGCCTGGGCTGTTTGATTTTCTTGAAATAATTTATACGCAATAACCAAGGAAAGAGAACAAAAACATAACATTTTCCTCAGACTTTATATTCTGTACTAAGTGATGAAAATTTTGGCATGCTCACTAATTTGTATTGCCCTGTTAAAGAAGTCAGAAGACTTTTCAGAAGACTTGGTGGTCCAAATAAGAAAGGAAAGTTGTATATCATTGTCAGTCCTGGGCATACAAGAGGGAGGCCATCACAATATGAAGGGGTAGTGACCAAATCATCTCCCAGAGTAGCTCCTTTGCTCGGCATCACTTGAAATTAGGCAGGGATGAGTGAAGGGAAGTAGAGCTTAAGAGAATGAACTGTAAAGCCAGACTGCCTAGGTTCAAATCCTGACTCCTTTTCTTTTTTTTTTTTTTAAAGATTTTATTGGGGAAATGGTGGAGGGGAACAGCGTTGGGGAATCGGGGAAGGGGAACAGACAAGTTGCTGTCTTTCTGTTCTTCAGTTTAGTTGTGGAGGGTGTTGCTTCACTGTTGGTATCGTCATTGCACTCTTCCTGGATGAGGCAGATCAGTCGCTGGCCTCTGGATGTCGCTCACCGCGGCTATTGGCAGCTCACGCTTGGCTGCCAGCCGCTCACGCTGGCTGCAGGCCACTCACTGCAGCCTATGGCAGCCCACTGCAGCAGGGGCTGCAGCCCACACCATCACAGGGGCTCGCACAGCCCAGCTCCAGGTGGAGCTGTTGTTAGCTGTAGAGGGCAGTGTCACTGGCCCTCATGTGGGATCCGAACCGGGGCTGCTGGCATCCCAAAACCAGCGCTTAACCAATGTGCCACTCGGCCGGCCCCTGACTCCTTTTCTTAATAGCTGTGGTAGTGTTGGGCATGTTACTTAACTTCTCTGTGCCTATTTCCTGATTGAGGATTACATGCCTATTAAACATGTAATGGTTTACAGGGTAGCACTTAGAACAGTGTTTGCATAGAGTAAGCTATTTTAATCTTTATTCTACTTCTGCTCAGATACATGAAACCGGTTAAGGGAAGCAACTGGAGGACTGGGAAACTAGTGCAGACAACATTTCATTATTATTTAAGGTTGCCTTTAGTAGAAAATAAAAAGTCTTATCCTGGGCTGGCCAAGTGGTGCGGTGGTTGAGCGCTGGCTTAGGAAGCCAGTGGCCCCGGTTCGGATCCTACATATGAGGGACAGTGACACTGCCCTCAAAAAAAAAAAAAAAAAAAAGTCTTATCCTTCAGCTATAAATAAAAATGAAATCTTACCATTTGCAACTATATGGATGGACCTAGAAAACATTATGTTAAGTGAAATAAGTCAGTCCAAGAAAGACAAATACCATATGATCTCACTTATATGTGGAATCTAAAAAACTGGATGAAGAAGCAAAGTAAACAGAAATAGTCTCAGAGATATAGAGGAAAAACTGATGGTTGCTAGGTGGGAGGGGGGTGGGGATGAGGCAGAAGGGGAAGGAATTAGACAGCATAAATAGGTAACTACAATATTGTCACATGAAAGAGTTCAGGGAATATAATTAATAATGTTGTAATACTTTGTAGGGAGTCAGATGGTCACATGTCTTGTTAGGGAGACCACTTCATGGATGGTGTAGAGGCCTGACCACTGCACTGTACACCTGAAGCTGACATTGAATAATATTGTATGTCAACTATAATTGAATATATATATGTATAGTCACAGGATGTGGAGTATAGTGTGGGGAGTGGAGTCAATGGAATTGTAATAGATATGTATGATATGGGGGAGTGGGGCACCGGATTAGGGGAGGGGGATTGTCACTTTGAGGGGTAAAAAGTATAACTATTGCACTGTATTGTATACCTGAAACTAATCTAAAAGATAAAATAAAGTAACTTCAAGAATCCAAAAAAAATAAGTCTTATCTTGGTTGAATCTCAAAAGCAATATGGTAAATGAAATCAGATAGCCATTCTATTGTATTTTCATGACATTCTGAGGAAGACAAAAAACTAAAGGAGTGGGCCGGCCGAGTGGCACATTGGTTAAGAGCTGGTTTTGGGATGCCAGCGGCCCCAATTCGGATCCCACATATGAGGGCCAGTGACATTGCCCTCTACAGCTAACAACAGCTCCACCTGGAGCTGGGCTGCGTGCCCTGGCGACGGTGTAGGCTGCGGCCCCTGCTGCAGTGGGCTGACATGGGCTTGAGTGAGTGGCTGGCAGCCAGCGTGAGCTGCCAATAGCCTCGGTGAGCGACCATCCAGAGGCCAGCGACCTATCGATCTGCCTCATCCAGGAAGAGTGCAACGACGATACCAACATGGGCCAGTGAAGCAATGTCTTCCACAACTAGACTGAAGAACAAAGACAGCAACTTATCTGTTCCCCTTCCCCAATTCCTCAACGGCATTTCCCTCCCCCAATTCCCCAATAAAATCTTTTTTAAAAAAAAGAGTGTGAGCTGAGCTCTGAGCAACAGGGTTGCAGGTTGGATTCCCAGCCCAAGCAGAGCAGCCACTGAGCTGCCAACAGGTAGCAGGATGGCTCAGCTAAAAAAAAAAAAAAAAAAGAAATTATTTTGGGATGGCCACGTGGTGCAGTGGTTAAGTGCTGGCTTGGGACACCAGCGGCCCTGGTTCAGATTCCACATGAGGGCCAGTGAGACTGCTGTCTACATCTAAGATGGTTAGCAATAGCTCGACCTGGAGCTGGGCTGCTCTGAGTCCCAGGACAGCATAGCTGCAGCCCCAGCTGCAGTGGGCTGCCATAAGCTACAGTGAGTGGCCGGCAGCCAGAATGAGCTGCCAATAGCTGCCGTCAGCGGCTGTCCAGGGGCCGACAACTGATCTGCCTCACCCGGGAAGAGCGCAATAATTATACCAATATGGGCCAGTGAAGTGACGTCCTCCGCAACTAGACTGAAGAACAAAAAGGACAGCAACTTGCCTGTTTCCCTTCCCCAGTTCCCCAACGCCATTCCCCTCCCCCAATTCCCCAATAAAAATCTTAAAAAAAAAAAAAAGGTGAAGGAATTAAGAAACACAAATTGGTAATTATAAAGTAGTCATGGGGATGTAAAGTACAGCATAGGGAATATAGTCAACAATATTGCAGTGACAATGTATGGTGCCAGGTGGGTATTAGACATATGGCGGGGGGAATCACTTTGTAAATTATATATGTCTATCCACTATGGTGTACACCTGAAACTAGTATAAAATAATATTTTATGTAAACTGTATTTGAAAAATAAAAATTTATAAAACAATAAAAAATATAAAAATTGATTTAAAAAGTTGAGGTTCGGGGTGGCCAAATGGCGGCGGTGGTTGGGTGCTGGCTTGGGAGGCCAGAGGCCCCGGTTCGGGTCCCACATGTGAGGGCCAGTGACACTGCTCTCAAAAAAAAAAAAAAAAAATAAGGTTCATTCCCTTTAATCTAGCATTTTAGTGTTCATCAAAAATTGCAGTCAAAATATTCAATAATAGAGAGTGATAACATTATGGGACATTAATATGCTTGAACACTATGTAGGTATTTAAGATGATGTGACATTTGAGCAGATACAGGAACTACCCATATGAGGATCTGAAGGTAGAAGCAGGTAGCAGGTTAAAGGCTTTGGGTCAGAGAAGAGTTTGGCCTGTTTGAGGAGCTACAGAAGCTCAGAATGGCTGGAGCATGGTAAACAAGAGCAGATAGGGTTGCAGGAGCCAGGTCACCCAGAACTTTGCAGACTAAGTAAGGAGTTTGGTTTCATGCTAAGTACAGTGGGAAGCCATTGGAGTAAGTTTTAAGCAGGGAAATGTCATGTTCTGAGATCTGTTTTATTTTTTTTGAGGGCAGTGTCACTGGCCCTCATATATGGGACCGAACCGGGGCCCACTGGCTTCCCAAGCCAGCGCTTAACCACAAGGCCACTCAGCGGGCCCCTGAGATCTGTTTTTAAAATATTATTCAGGTGTTGTCCAAGGAATATTAAGATAAAGATCTAGAAACCATGTTACTAGAGGAACATTGAAGGAACTGGAGAAGATTGAAAAAACATGAGCCCTAGGGCTGGCCAAGTGGCGCAGTGGTTAAGCGCTGGCTTGGGAAGCCATTGGCCCCGGTTCGGTACCACATATGAGGGCCAGTGAGATTGCCCTCAAAAAAAAAGAAAAGAAAAAAAAGAAAGAAAAAACATGAGCTGTCTTATGGAATGGATGTTTACTTAGGATACTGACTGAGCTACTTAACAGAGAGCAAAATAATACTTATTTTTTTTCTCATGTAAAAGACCAAGTTGATAGACGGGTCACGGGGGGGGGGGGGACGCACACACACACACACCAAGTTCCTTCTATTTGGCTGTTCTGACAGCCCTAGCATGTTGCCCACGTGTCTATGGTCAGCCTAACTTACATGTCTCCCTTACAACCAGTCAGAAAGGAAGTGGAAAATGCAGTATCTAGCTGCCCACCTAAACCTGGATTGTTGCTGTGGCAGGGGGATATATAATAGTTGTTCTTGTTACTAGAAGGAAAAGGACTACCAGAATCCTACAATAGGAGACTTGGATTTCAAATTAGATGGATTTGAAGTAACTTATTATTCTGTGATATTTGCAGTAATTTCTTTAAAAGCCTATTGTCAATATATTTTTTCACTTCAGTTTTTAATAAATACTTTAGGATGTCAACTTTAAAGTGCTGTTATCATATTGTGTTCAGGATTAAGATTATTAAAATAATGATAAGGTGCCTCGTTAGCGCAGTAGGTAGCACGTCAGTCTCATAAAATAATGATAAACACAAAGGAGGGCATCAGTCAGTCTAGACCCAAGTTGATGAATGGCTCCGCCCATTACTGGTGGTGTGAACATTACTTTAAGCTTCAGAATTGATCTGTAAAATGGGGTTGATAAGAGTCCTTATTTAATATTATTTTGTAGAGTAAAGAAAAATTAGACTACCTGGTGCAAAATAGAAGTATAAAATTTATTTAAAACCACCCACAAAGTTCTGTGTAACCAGGAATGATACAATTTGCAATAGTTTCTTTTTTAAAAACTCATGACAAAGATTTAAAATATAATTTCAATTACAGTATTCATTTAGCCTTATTCAGTTAAAACAATTAAAAAGAAACTTTATGCTCTAAATAAATGAGACACAAGGAAAATATAATAGACAATTTCCACAACTATCTTTACACATGTTTCAATACTAGTACATATCAATGCATTTTGCTACATAAACATGAAATCATGTACAACTGCTGTGCACCAAAATTTAGCTTAATTCGATCTTTCAAGTAACATGCAATTTCAACTCACAAGTCTTCAAGTACTTCTAGTAAGTGTTCCCTTATATGTAGAGCACTACGCTGATCCTGAATTGAAATCATCATTATCCTTTCCCTTCTACATGGTGAAGTGCTTTTTCTTTAAACTGTTTTCCCCATATGTTAAGAACCAAAAATAGATACTTGTGGAGTTTTAAAATTTTTTCCTTGCTAACATTTCATTGTATGGGATTTTTAATACAGTAGGACGGCAGTAAGTAAAAGTCCCCCGAAGCAAAAATTTAAAGATACAAAATAAATAGTAAATACACACCAAAGAGAGAAAAAAATCAACTAGAGACAGGAATATTAACTTGTGAAATCGCTATTTCTCGACTGGAAATTCAGTACTACTCTAGTTCACCATGGTGAAGGATTTGTGAGTATTTCACTACCACTAATGATAAACACTCAGTCTTCTCCTTGGAACCAAGTTATTGATACGCACAAGAATCTACTGGTAGGTCACCATATAAAATGAAGACACTAGAAATTAATGTTTTTCTTTCTGTTAAGTAGATTAACAAGTTTCTCTTTAGGGAACACTTCATTTCTTAGTAACCCAGAGATGACCATCCACCCATATGTCCCAATGCAAAAGCTGCCCTTTCTTTTTACTATAAAACCATTTCTGGAAAAATATTTCTCTTAAAGCACCTATCACAATATTATCTCATAAAAATTAAAAAAAATATGACCATACATAGCAATAAAAAACATTTAATCTATTTTTTTTTAAGAGCTGTATCTGTAAAGTCCCATGTCGTCAGCCATTTTATAATATCACAAACAGGCATTAGTAGGGAGAGGCAGTTACTGAACTGAGTCACCAAAAAGTGGAATTTGACTATTTAGGGCAGTTAGGCCTGGGTTTTTCATTAGTAACCCATAATGGATTAGCCAAAATATCTTACCTTTTTATATCTATAAAGAGCTTACTAAAAATTTTACAAATACATCTCATTTTTCTTAACTCTCTGGGTAAAGGTATATTTAACCTTTGACCTGGAGATTGTATGTGGCTGAAAAAGTGGAAAACTAAAACAAAACAAATACAAATAAGTGGAAGACAATACTATCTCTTAGAGATGCTGACGATTTTACATTTTTACCATGAGTGCCTGGGAATTAAAATAGTCAGTTTACCCAAGACATTCCAAGAAACCTGCATTTCTTTCTTTTACCTGCATTTCAATATACCAAAATCACTTTATGAGTTGCTGACCTTAGTCTTTAAAAGAGCATTTTTAAAACAATTACTACTTAGGAGGTTTCCCTGTTTTAGTAGTACAGGGTCCTTATTTAAAATTTTTTACAGGGAAAAAAACAAAACATCATTAATCTAAGCCCTAATGCAGAAGTCTTGGGAATTTGGGGAGACCTTCTAAAGTATGCATAAGAAAATAGTTGGCTAAATCAATGGTGGAAACAAAATACTACAGCGTGTTTTGCATACAAGAAGTAAGTTTTATATTATCCTTAGATCAGGACTGACAATGTTTCCAATCAGTAAACTTTCTAAATTAATTATAGTTTACTGTACAGAAATGCATTTAGTAGTCTGCAGCTAGTTACTGTTTTAATCTCAGCCGGGTTGATTTGCTGTGTGACTTGGAACAAGTCCTACAGTATTCTTGCCAACGTGCAGGTTCTTCACCAGTAAGATGGGACTATTCTCTGTCCAATCCTCAGTATTGGAGAGAAAAAAACGTAGCACATAGTAAAGCAGTTTGATAACCTAAAACATTATAAAGTACAAGGATTAATTATAATTTGCCTAGTTATCGTATTCGCTTTTTTTCAGATAAAACTGGGATGGAGTGGGAAGAAGAAACATTAAGTTATTTTGTGGTGTTGAGCTGGTAGAGTGAACCTGCAGGTCACTGAGAGGAACACGGTTCTCCCTCATTTCTGCCCCTTAACTTCCCCCGATTGTGCTTGAAGGAGCTTCTAATGACTGATGTATTCCATCTTGAAGAACTCTTCCAATTATTTTCAGTTCATTTTCTAACCTATCTCACCCAGATTGTAGATAGTACCTATTATTGCCAACAACCAAATTCCAAAGGGGTAAATTTACATTTGAAAATAGATACCATCCACAAAATTGGATTGGGAGATAAGGAGAAAAAGATTTAAAAGAAAAAAAATACTGTCTATTCTGTAGATCAGACTCATTACTATGAAAGTCAGTGGTCAGACAATTTATAATTAGTATGATGCATTATACAGAAATAGCAGTCATGTAGAAGTAATGGTAGAATATTTCTTATACAACTTTTTTTTTTTTTTTTTTTTTTTTTAGCTGAGCCATCCTGCCACCTGTTGGCAGCTCAGCAGCAACTCAGCTCGGACTGGGCATTGAACTGCTGTTGCTCAGAGCTCAGCTCACTCTTGAGCAAGCTCAACGAACTGAGCCACTCGTCCGGCCCCTTATACAACTTTTTGTAAATCACTCTAACACTAATGAGTCGAGTCAAACATTGTTGGGGCTGGTAAAGAGAGCACTCCATCCTAACTTGTGGATCACATCCATTCCTAAAAACTGAATTTGCCTCTAAATAAAAGGGCTGAATAAAAGCTCTTCGTTCCTTTCTGTATTATTCCAAAAAGTATTTGAGAAATATGATTTTAAAAGACAAATGACCAAGATTACTGTTATTCTTAAAATGAACAATGTGTTTTTGTGTAGGAAACCTGGGGAATGGAGAACAGAGACAGGGGAAGCAGTAGTTTTAAATAAAATCAGAGGAAAGGATGAAAGCTGTAAAAAGCATGAAAGCACAGTTAGTGACATTGTACCTTTAGTAAAAGGAGAAAAATAACAACAAGCCGGGAGTTTCTGGTGAGATTAGAAGTTTATACCTAGCCAAATGGAGAAGAAACCAAATTCCTTTCCAATATTGCTTCGCCCAAAATGCAAATGTTTCTGACAGCTGCAAGATTTTATTCTGATGAACAAGACAGGAATGTTCTTCATAATAGCAGTTAGTGACAAAATTTCTATTTTTTTCTTTTTTTTTTTTGGAGGGCAGTGTCACTGGCTCTCATATGTGGGACCCGAACTGGGGCTGCTGGCTTCCCAAGCCAGCGCTTAACCACTGCGCCACTCAGCCGGCCCCAAAATTTCTATTTTTAGGAAAACTGGGTTTATATTGTTAACCAAGGGTTTCCTAAGTTGCACTTAAACATGGATGGGTTAAATCAGCTAATATGTTTAACATCTAATATAACATTCCTACCTTAGGCTGTTTTGTTGTAATTTAGAGTATCTCTATGGCTAAACAAATGAGAAGAAAACTTGTGATCCAGGCAGGATCTTGGTTATCAGTTAGGATGGGAAAGGAATACAACCAACAAAGATTAGTGTTAGACTTTTTAAAGCTAAAAATATTAAAAAATAGTATACCACCAAAAGAGAAACACATTGTGGGACGCCTAAAGGAAAATTAGGAGTGGCAAAATAAGTAAAACCTTCAAATTACCCGAAGGAATAAAACACATGCCTTTTGAAGCAAACAATGGTATTTGGTTGGGTGCCCATAAGAAACTGATTGAAAAAAACCCCATCCAGATACTGGAATGTAGAGAATTAACGGTTTGTAGAGTTCAATGAGGACAAAAGAGTGGTGTCCTGGATACAAGGCAGTTTCACCATCTTCAAAATTATTAACAACAGAAAAACTTAGTCTCTATTTTATACATAAGAGGGGAAAAAAAGCCAATGAATCTAAGAAAACACAAATTCAGCTTCTGATCAAGGATGTACTGATTCTTCCTTTATTGCATTCCAAAGCCATGTATGGCATCAATTCCTAAACCTGTTAGCAAAAAACTCAACATGGAGCATAGTTTGATTTGCATGAATCCACACTCTTTCAGGAATGAGGGCACTTATTATATATATCACTTGGATAAGTGTGCCATACTACTGAAGTCAAAGTTACAAGTTCAGTACACTTAAGGGCAAGTTTAGTAGCTGTGCACAGTGAAACAGAATCCTCATTTATCTAGATAGCCACACCAAAATAAATTATGCTGGGACTTGTGAGACCAACTAGGCAAGACATATGACTAGACTGTATGACCATGGCTAGGTAGTATATACAATGGAAATGTACTTTCCCCAATTATTTCACTCAACGTGTTTCCCTGAACCTCAGAAAAACCCCAAAGCCATTTTATTTTTGACTTGTACCAAAATAAGGATATTTCCCAGTGATAAAATACCTCATGGATGATCCAGTTTGTTTTCCTACAGCCCTAATCACGAAGTGGCCTTCATTTCACTCTAAATTTTAATTACAAAAATAATTACACACTGACACTAAAATCTGCTCTTTTGGCCCCAGTGATTGAATTATATGAGTTCTAGGGAGTCTTTCAATGATGTGAGAAGTCACAACCATATTACCTTATTTCACAATTCTTGTCATAAATTTCTACAAAAGATCAAAACTCACATTTGTACTAAATCTAGACCAAAAAAAAGATTTCCATGCATTAAAAAGTTGTGAAATAGAAAGTAGCTATATATTATAGGTTACATACAGCTACTGAACTTACATGGCACATTCAAAGGAATGCTGTGCCCACTATCAGTGGAAGTTGTCATGCAATGTCAAAATTTATCCCAGATAAAAGATCTCAAGATAATTTGTTTTTCAAAGACTAAACTTAAATGGTTTGGGGTTATTTTCATACATGCAATTGTGAAATCACTGATAATCAGAAGTCTATGGAAGTAATAACATTAGAAAGTAGGTTATTTCATATGAATTAAGTCAGTATCTCATTTACACAAGGGTATGCATTCAATTAAGCATGTATTGGGGTTATGTCCTAAGTAAATTGCTTATGAATCTAATCTAGTTAAAATTCTATATTTAACAAATGAAATTATTTCATCCACATGCAGATTGCATAAAGATGTTGGAAGGTTATTTGAGATGCAAACATTTTGTTAATATTTGCAAAATTTTAGCTACAATTACATTTTCAGCTCGGCTCACTTTCCAATAGTAATATATTTCATTTAGGTTGATGATATATTTGGTATTTTGTGGATGAATTGGAAAGATGTAAGGCTGGCAAGCACAAGGAAAAACATTTCAATGATGGCCCGGGAGCCATCAGAAATGTGATTTTGAAGGGCAGCATATTTTGTAGGATTCTACGATAGGCAGGAGTTATTCTCTCATCATAGTTAAGTTTGTAACATATTATGAATAGGTTGGGCTAACTTAAGGGTTATGTATCAGTGAATTCAATTATACCATGAACAAAGGCAGAAGACCAAAAACTCACTTTGAGTACTACAAAGGGAAACATAATAGAGGTGTAGAAATAATGTTAGATGACCAGTTTTATGAATGAAAATGTCATTTCAAACAATTTATTTCCTTGCTTCACGAGAAAGAGAATTCTAACAGCAGTATAGCCAGCATACAATCACAATGCTGAACATTAAATAAGCATGAGCTTTGAAAAAATTACAGGGCAGACCATGGGATGGTAAATTGTTAAACTTATGAAATAGAGTCCAACAAAGCAGGAATCATGTGGTTCCCACCATGGGGTTATCAGTTGCACAGGCCATTCATGGTGTTAATTTTAATAACTGAATGGAAACAGTTTAGTTGAGACTGGATATTTTCATGTATTTGTTTTGGTAAAATGCAACTAATTTTACAAATCCCAATAGTCCCCTCAGTCAACATTGGTGCTTTAAGTTTAGATTTGTTAAGGAGCTTTTTTAAAGTTAGTGACACTGATTTTAATTGCTGAAGATTTACCACACATCAGTTTGTTTTGAAGGAGATTTGCTATTTCTTTGAAAAATATGTGTAAGAGTACTTTCTAGGATTTTAACTCTTCAAGTTTACTATGTCATAGATGGTGATTCAAAGAAAAACAAATGCTAATACTTAAATTTTGCAGACATTCAATAAGTGTTGAATGGAAGAATGGATAGATGGGTGGATGGATAAAGGGTCTTAAAGCTTTATCCATTAAATCTGGTGAGCATATAATTTCTAGTGTGAGCTAAGGCCTAAAATCTAAAACGAAATATCACAAGGTTGTATTCCTGATAGTCTAATACTAGTTAATATCTTATTTAAGCAGCGGAAATGATAAACAATCACTTATTTATATACTTATATGTATAAGAAACCTTAGGCTCACAAAAATATACATGTTTTAAAACAAATCTAAGGCACACAAAATACTAAAACAAGTCAATGAATTATCCTATTTTACATATTCAAAAGCTGAAAACTACTTGTACAAGATGATGGTCTATCAATGGACATTTTGTTATTTACAGTCCCTTCATATTCCTTTACTTGGATTAGTCAAAAGCTTGAAACTGATACTTTGCACCATATATTATTTTAATATAAGTTATACTGAGTTTTTTTTAGAGCTTTGCTGGAACTGTTTGCTTTTGCACCAAAATTTTGAGTGTTAGCGGTTGTGGGATTCCTATGGCATTTCCAAGGGAGAAGCACCATTAGGTTTTCTATACTCCCTAGGAATCTGACACTTTGAATGTGATAGCACCTCTACATTTTAACAGAATCAAGTATTTAATTGAAATTTCTTCTTGTTCTAAACGTTTGGTTTGGGCAATCCCTTCTGTTTTGCTATGATTCAAGAAAGTAATAGGTAAAAATAATAGGAGGACTAAAATGAATGGAATCCCTATTTTCCCATTACCTAGAATGTACGGAATTACCAGAGATGAATTATCATTTTCGCAAAACTAATATCCTTGCACTAGTTTGGATTAGTTCTTAATGGATAGAACCATACTTGTAACACCATTCCGACTGTTTGTTTGGGATGTTGTGGGGATGTGATGATGATAGGGAATTCGTTTTCAAAATATTTTTATAGGAATTTTATTCTAATTCTGTACCAGAACAACTTTCAGAATAAGGCAATTTGGGATGGGTAGGGTTCTTACTACTTAATTTTTTAATTTTATCACCTTGAAACTTTAGAAGCATTTGACTCTTCTGAATCCTATTATGTTCCATCTCCTTTTGGAAACACCTTTTATGGATTATATTGAGAAAGTGAGGGTGAAAGTAAGTTGTGGGCACTGTTGCTCAATAAATCAGAACAGACCACTCTTACTTAGTCCCCCAAAAAATGTTAATCAATATTGATGATATGCTTCTAAATTCCAATTGTAGAGATAATTAACAATTTTTGTATGATCTATTTTATATAAGTAGCTAATATTTGAACGAGAAAGGACACATTAAAAAAACAAACCATATACATGATTAGAATACATATTGCAGTTAACAAGATGGAACTCTACACAGCAAGAATAAATGATTTCTTTTGTATGCAAATATGCACAAACAATAGACAATAGGAATCTTATACTATACTATTTCAAGTTACTTTTAAAAATAGAAAGTGCTTTTAAAATATATATTTACAATCTATGAACAGCCTCCAACCATTACTAACAATAATGAATTATGTCATACCAGAGAGATATTTTAAGAGAGAAAACATATCATTGGTTTGTTTCAAAGGAATATGTCAAATTTCTAGCAATGATTGGAAGATGTTGGAACAATGGCACCATGAAATAATAATTCAGCTTATCTTTAACTGTGTCAATGTGGGTAAGCACCAGGAGCTGTGTAGAGTTAACACTGGGTATCTTGATTTTACATCATAGCACATGACCTGTTAAAATCCTCTAAAAATGACTCTTGTTTCATAGTAAACAGACTTAATTTAAAGCACCAAACTGAGTGATTCTATCAAGGTTAACACCTAACCAAAACATTTCTTTATATATTTAAAACTATAAAACTTTTATTTTTGCTTAAAATGTGCACCTTCTACCAATTGTCAAAATATAGTCACAGTTAAGAAATACCCACCCTATTTTTTTTTTTTTAACCTCAGCCTTCAAATGGGTGAGATGAAGATATAGTAAACGACAACATGACTTTCTTTTAACAGCACCTTGAAAAAATACACTGCACTAGCAAAGGCATTAAGAAAGGGAGAAAAGCTTTCAGACCCAATGGTTATAGGGCCCCGCAACATGTGTTAGAGCATAAGGGGACACGGTGACAACATTGTCATGGGTTAATGTTAATGCTTTATGAGAAGGAATTTGGTTCAATTCATTAATTTCAGGGGACAGTTCAGTACCCTCATTAGCTGCCTGATCTTTCTGCTCTGAGGCCTTGGTTTTCTTATTCTTAGCTTCTTTAGCCTCGAATTTAATCTTGTTTAGTTCAAAACCATGTTGGGGCTTATTCAGGTTTTTGTGCTGGTAGAAGACAAGGGAGAGGCGTGTAGGATGATTGCGGTTTGGGTGTTCGACAGGAGTTGTAGCGTGAAGCTCTCGCCGTGCACACTCAATCAACACAGAGCCATGAGCAGGCGCGATCGCCACCCCACCGATATTGGCATCCAAGAAGATGTGCTCACTGTCTGACCAATACTCATCAATGTGGGGCAATTTCTCCTCAGCAGGAGACAGGGCATCGTCTGACAGGGGCTCATCGGAGAGAGGCTCATCTGCTTCAGAATGCTGCTCATCTTCTTCCATCAGCGAGGAAGCAAGGTCAGGAGGAGAGGTGATGAATGAGGCCTGCTGGTTTGGCTGGTTAGAAGTTAGCTGTTCAGATGGACAAGTGGGAGGCTCAGGATAAATGAGGGCATCTAGCATGGGAGTAGACAAGGTGGGAAGAGGACCCACTTCCCCAGGCGGTGCGATTCCAGTGCATTCCCCAGCAGCAGCGTTAGCACCACTGTGTCTTGCAGAAGGCGTTGTGCAGTGGGGATTGCTACTTCTTTCTGAAAACCCGTACGAAACTGATGCATCGTTCTTCAAAGGAGATGCTGTGGTCGAAGCGGTCTTGGGGGACCAAGAGAAGCCTGGAGATAAGTTTGCCTCTTTCACTGGGTGAAGAGTGGATGGGGTCAGTGAGTAGGTTTTAGTGTTCTCTGAACCTCTGAAGATAAAACTGGGTTCAGATTCACTTTTTATTTCAGGTGGGGAGGTCTCAGTTTTATTCCCTAAACAGAGAAAAGAACACCAGATGTGAAGATAAGTACAAACTGCTTTTGGTAGTTGTCTTTAAAGATTAGCTTTGAAGAGAAATACAAAGAACAATATAACAAACCATTGATGAGGGCAATGCTAGCCAGTTTTCTTGTTCTATCTACTTTAAGCCAAACACACATGCATACATTAATAATTGGATGTAGATTGGTATGCTTTTTCATCCAATGATTTTCCTTAAAGCATTCTTGCTTTTCAAAACAATTATAAATAAGTGCACAAATTTAGCCAAAAAGATGTCCACCCACTGTTTAAAACAGAAGGTATTAGAAATGACCTTATTGGCTATGAAGTAAATATTAAACCATACATGGAAATATAATGCAGGTGATATGATGACATAGAGCAATATTTAACTACACAGAGCTGTTTAGATAGATTTTAGGTATTACATGATCTCATCTTCGAAAAAAGTAAAAATAAGTTAAGAGTTTATAAATATTTCTGGATAATGAAAGCATCATAACTGGCAAAACTAATTATTAGCCAAAAGGGAAGTCACATAAAAAAATTTTAGCTGAAAAAAAAGCCATATGTAACCCCAAAAACACATGTATTTAAGTCTATTTTTTTCAGAATAGGGTAGATCATTATAATCACATTGGCCAAGGTGGGTTAACTGTTCTGACATATCCACAAATACATCATATCAAATGAGAACATTTGGTTGAGTATATTCTCCCTGTTTTGAAGTTCTAAAAAATTTTTGGAAGTGCAAAAGCAGTGAATTTTAGGACCAAGAAACAGAAAAGGTAAAGTGGCCATATTTTAAAATAACAATATCGTAGCAAAAACCGAATTCAGAAGATCTGGAATTTTTTCCCTCAGACAATACAACCTGGAGACATGACAGCTTTCATTTCTAAAAGATACTTCCACATAGGACCCAAGGAGTAGTACATCAAAAACCCATGGTACTATCTGTGGCTGCATCTATTATTATAGAGGATAAGCGGTAAACAAATATAAATCATGAGAAGGAAAGATTAAAATAATGATGAGTCTTTCATTGAGAAGGGTAAAATTGTAAAAAAAAAAAAAAAAGGTTCTTATGGGGAAGATTACAAAAAGGATGAGAGGTTATGGGCCAAATATTATCCATATGGCTACCAACAGTGTACACATTATTTTTAAAATAGCATGTAAAGATACTATCTATCGGGCAATCAATTTAAAAATAAACCTAAATTAAATATCTGTTAAATGGGGCCACAAGTAAAAGGAATGATAATTTCTCTGCCTTCCCTCTTCACTATCGCTTTATTGAATCTTCCCCAGCATTACATAAATGCTTGCACTGCAGTTTCTTTCATCTTAAAATAACTAATAACCAATCTCTCTTATAAGTATAAAAATCAAGGGAGTTAAGGAATACCCTCTAATTCTAAGTTTGAATACCAGTATAAATTCATGGTGTATTTTTTTCTTTAGGCTCCATGGAGAAATGGCTGATTTTAGATATGGGGCAGGATTATATAAGATGAGCCTGGACCATCTTGTCAGAACAGAAGCTAAGGAAGCTATCAAAGACAATAGGAGTCATGACAAAAAAATTCAGAAGCCATCTTTTTTTTTTTTGAGGGCAGTGTCACTGGCCCTCATATGTGGGACCCAAACAGGGGCTGCTGGCTTCCCAGGCCAATGCTTTACCACCGCGCCACTCAGCCAGCCCCAGAAGCCATCTTGATGGGTTGCTGCTAACTAAAGATGAGACAATGTGAGGATTGGGTTTAAGAAGCATTTTCAAATTTAGTTGAAAAAACCTACTTAATATGCAATGAAAAATAAACTGTTAAAAAGCCATGAGGTAGGGGCAACCCAGTCAGGACTCCGTCTCGTTTTGAGAGCTGTTACTTTCTACCCTAATAGACTCTCCTCTGCTGTAAACTTTACCTTTCTGGTCCTGGTGTCCATTCTTCAGCTTCACGAGACTATGATCCTTGCACAAGAAATATAAAAACCAAAGCTTTTGTCCTAACTAGTGGGCAAACCAATTGGGACCCACTCTCGTTTTGAGAGATGTTACTTTCTACCCTAATAAATTATCCTCTGCTGTAAACAAACAAACAAACAAACAAACAGCCATGAGATCAAAATGATACTAAATTTTTTAAAAATTGACCTCATTGGAAGATGTTTGGAAACTAACTTTCTTCTGGAAACTGGTGAACAAAGGCAAATAGCTAAGCATTCATTCTGATTTCCCTATATAGACCCTATCTAAGAATTAACAAGTTATTGACAAGGACAGTATTTCATTTTAACAAGTATCAATTAACAAATGGAAATGATAAAGACTTTCTTCTAATGAAATAAAGAATATAGAGTATGATCATAAATGTTTCTAAAACCATTAGTTGAAAGGTGACAGGAGGGGCCGGCCCAGTGGCTCAGTTGGTTGGGAGGGCGAGCTCTAGAGTGGCAGGGCCACCAGTTCAATTCCCACATAGGCCAGTGGTGTTGAACCTGAGATGAGCTGCCAACAGGTGGCAGGATGGCTTAGCAAAAAAATAAAAAATAAAAAAAAAGTAACAGGAAACATAATCAATGGATCAGGTTGACAACACCTGACCCCTGGGGCTCAGTCTCAACGTTACAAAAAGAGACAGAATCAGACACTATGTGATGTGAAGAAACACAAGTGTACAAATCACAGATAATGTTCTTGCCATAGTAATTTTTGTTTTTTATTAGAAGCTGAATTGGTCTAAACAATGGTTTCTGCTATAAAGAATAATAGAAAACAGAGAGAAAAAGAAGAAAAATGTAAGCTTCAAATGAAAAAAAGGAATAGGACTCATATCAACTATATATAATGTGTTACCTTGTTTGGATAGTTATTTAAACTAACCAAATGGAAAAAACAAAAAATCAATTGGAGGGGCCAGGCAGTTAGCTCAGTTGGTTAGAGCGCAGTGCTCGTAACACCGAGGTTGCCAGTTTGATCCCCACACAGGCCCCTGAGATGTGCTCTCCACCACTAAATTGAAACAACTACTACACTTGGAGCTGATGGGTCCTGGAAAAACACACTATTCCCCAATTTAAAAAAAAAAAAACACAAAAAACAAGTGCAGACAAATGAAGCAATTTGAAAACTGGTATTAAGGCATTATTTGACTTTTGGTTTACTCTTAGGTATTGCGGTTATTAAAAAGTATAATTCAGTGACACATACTGATAAACTGATGGACAATGGGATATGACTTCTGCAATTTATTTTAAAAAATCTACGCAGTCGGGGGGGGGGGTCCTAGGTAAAGGTATAGATGAAATAAAAATGGCTCTTTATATTGACATTTTTAAAAAATGGGAGCATATGAGGGATGTGGAATTCATTACATAATTCACTCACTTAGTACATTTAAAAACTGTCCATTAAGAACCTCAACCCTAAGGGCTGGCTGAGTGGCTCAGTGAGTAAGCTCACTCAAGACTGCAAGCTCAGCTCTGAGCAACAGCAGTTTGATACCCAGTCTGAGCTGAGCTGACAATAGGTGTCAGGATGCTTCAGTTAATAATAATAAAAAAAAACCCTCAACCCTAAACCTTCATTACATTCAGGTCACTTCCTTTATAGCAGCCTTCAAATCTAATGGTGAGGGCTGGCCAAGTGGCGCGTTGGTTAAGACCTGGTTTGGGATGCCAGCTCTGAGCAGCAGGGCCCTCATTTGGATCCCACATGAGGGCCAGTGACACTGCCCTCTACAGCTAAGATGGTGAAGAACAGCTCCACCTGGAGCTGGGCTGACATGAGTCGCCGGCAATGGAGTAGGCTGCAGGCCCTGCTGCAGTGGGCTGCCATAGGCTACAGTGAGTGGCCGGCAGCCAGCGTGAGCGGTTGACCAGTGGCCAGAGAGTGATTGCCTCACCCGGGAAAAGCACAATGATACCAATATGGGACAGTGAAGCAACGTCCTCCACAACTAAACTGAAGAACAAAAGGATAGCAACTTGTCTGTTCCACTTCCCGATTCCCCAGTGCTGTTCCCTTCCCCAATTCCCCAATAAAGTCTTAAAAAAAAAAAAAAACCTAATGGTGAAATCTCAATCTTCATCTCACCTGATAGATACCAGCCTCTGACATGGTTGATCACTCACACCTTGAAACGCCACACTCTTACCTCACCAGATATACTCTTGCTGGTTCATCTTCATCTCCAAAGCATCTACAAATTGAGACTTCTCAGAGTTTGTCATTGATCAAATTTCTTTTCTATCTTCTTCAGTTTTTCTGCGCTTTTATTCATTCTCATGGCTTAGATACTATCTCTATGCAGTTGAACTCCTAAATTGTATCTCTAGCCTGAACCTCTCTCTTCCCTGAACTACACTCTCATTCAACTGCTTACCTAACATCTAGCCTTGAATGCCTGATAGGTGTCTTGATCTTGACATGTTGAAAAGTAAGCTTCTAGTCTCCCTCTATATCTTTCCAAATCTGTTCTGTCCCCATTCCTCATGACATGCTGGTAAATTTCTCCATCTTCCAGTTTCTTCAGGTCAATAATATCAGGGTAAACCATGATACTTCTTTTTATCCACACCCCAGCCTTAATCTATCTGGAGTCCTGTTGACGCTACCTTTAAAACATATCTAGCATCAGACATTTCTGAAATTCTCATCATTATCTACTCTGGACCAAGCTTCATCATTTCTCTCCTGAAAGGTTAGGATATCCTCTATATGATGATGATATTACTTTTCTATTCTGTGTGAGTTTACTCTAGTTTTAACCCAGTAACCAGAATGTCAGGTTTGAGTCACATCATAGCCCTACTCTATTCTGAAATCTCCAGTAACCTTCTCACTCACAATAAAGGCCAAAGTCTTTACAGCAGTTAACAAAGCTTGAGATAAATTGCTCAGACCCCCTCTTACCTTTCTGATCTCATTTCCCGCTATTCTTCCCATTTTAAACTCTGCTCCAGCCACACTGGCCCTTTTGCTTGTATCAGGTATTCAGGTAAATTCCTGCCAACTGACTTTTGCACTTATTTCCTCTGCCTGGAATGCTGTCTCCAAATAAAAACACTGCGGATTCTCATTTCCTTTAGAAATTTTCTCAAATGACTCACTCTTAGTGAATTTTACTGACAACTCCATTTAAATGGCATTTTGTTTTAAGATTTTATTGGGGAATTGGGGAAGGGGAACAGCATTGGGGAACCGGGGAAGGGGAACAGACAAGTTACTCTTCTTTTTGTTCTTCAGTCTAGTTGTGGAGGACATTGCTTCACTGGCCCATGTTGGTATCATCATTGCACTCTTGGGTGAGGCAGATCGGTCGCTTACAGCTGCTCTTGGCAGCTCACACCGGCTGCCAGACACTCACCCTGACTGCAGGCCACTCACTGTAGCCTATGGCAGCCCACTGCAGCAGGGGCTGCAGCTATGTCGTCCTGGGGAACTCACAACAGCACAGCTCCAGGTGTAGCTGTTGTTCATCATCTTAGCTGTAAAGGGCAGTGTCACTAGCCTTTATGTGGGATCCAGAACGGAGCCGCTGGAGTCCCAAGCCAGCTCTTAAGCAATGCACCCCTCGGCTAGCCCTAAATGGAATTCTTTTATAGCACTAACTTCCCTCTTTTTCACAGCTACATTTCCAATGCCTAGAAAACTTTGAAGTGGTGCTCAGTAATATCTGTTGACTAGATAACTTAAATTGACAGTAAAGGCTTCAATTAAGGAACACTTCAAGGAAATGCTGTTATTTCATTTATGTCAAGAAGGAAGAATAGGGCTTCAAAACAGACAGGGAACAATAAATAAGAACATTTTGTTTGTTTGTTTGCTTTTTTAAAGCATAAAAAGAAAAAAATACTAAGAAATACAGATGGGTCACTTTTTTGTTGACTTTTGGTTTGGGTAAGTATGTAGAAATAAATTCTGTGTTATAGGTTGAACTCTAATCAAACTAAGTTAAAAACAAATGAGCTTTTAAAAAAATGAAGAATAAGTACAAAAGAACAACAAAAGAAAAAAGAAAAGAGCTATAAGAACAATCAGCTAACGTAATTGATTAAATGTTATCTAATCTAAAATTTTCCTTTTCATAATGCTTCCTTCCCAAGACAGTAGCAAAGAGAAATGAAAGGAAGAATAAAATACAGAGGTAACCCCCAAACTCCCACCAATGATAATTGAGCACAGAACATTAGCTGGGTCCATAGGCCTCACCTAAAATAGGCAGCAATGAAGCTTTACTGTTGTTTGTCGTTGTCAAGTTGTTCTTCCGCTTGATTCGAGGAATGAATTTCTTCTCCACAACCCTTATCTTATGAGCGAGAACCTCTGTCATCATCGCTGCTCTCTTCTTCCCAGAACGAGGAACTGGCTGAGTGAAACAGGTTCTTTTTTTGCGGCAGGGTGTGAGGACTTCAATGGCTCCGGATCTGATCTTGGCTTCTATTCCTTCCCTTGAGCCAAACTCATCTGTGTCTGAAAGCTTATAAAGTGGTAGCACATGCAGCTGCTCATCTTGTGGAATAACACCCAACAAGCGGTTATCTTCTCGTGTTAATGTACAAACCTAATAGGAAAAAAGCAAGAAATGGAAAATAAAGGGCCTGCACATTCATCATAGTTATTCCTACCTTCTTATTGTTGCCAGAGTGAAAGGGATCTGTATTCCCATTTTATTTTCAATTGGTTATTGCTGATATATTAACTTTGGATAAATGTCTTATATATCAAACCACCCATTTAATTCCAATAACTTATCAATTGTAAGCAGACGACTGTTATTTTGAGTTGATTTTGTAAGTAAACGATATTGCACATTTTCGTGTATTTTATAATATTTTAAATATTGAGCTTTCATTATGTTATAGTCCATCTTATTTAACTGTCTAAGTTTAGGAACAGTTACTGAATTGTTCACTGCTTTCATATTAAATATGAACCATTAAGAAGATATTACTAGGGCCGGCCGAGTGGCTCAGTTGGTTAAGAGCTAGCTTGAGAGTGCAAGC
This sequence comes from Aselliscus stoliczkanus, assembly GCA_033961575.1. Lineage (NCBI taxonomy): Eukaryota > Metazoa > Chordata > Mammalia > Chiroptera > Hipposideridae > Aselliscus > Aselliscus stoliczkanus. Next base: position 137,872,162 of record CM066729.1, read on the forward strand.
TGAGCTCTGAGCAACGGCTGTTCGATGCCCAGCCCGAGCTGAGTTGCCGTTGAGCTGCCAACAGGTAGCAGGATGGCTCAGCTAAAAAAAAAAAAGATATTACTTTAGCCGATTTTTTTTGTTTTTTGAGGGCAGTGTCATTGGCCCTCATATGTGGGACCCGAATTGGGGCCGCTGGCTTCCTAAACCAGCGCTTAACCACGACACCACTTGGCCAGCCGTAGCCTATTTTTTAATATTTGAATAATGTCGGGCCGGCTGAGTGACGCAGTGGTTAAGTGCTGGCTTGGGAAGCCAGCGGCCCCAGTTCCGTCCCACATATGAGGGCCAGTAACGCTGCCCTCAAAAAAAAAAAATCGTTAAATAATGTCACATTTCTTAAGTAAAAGCTTAATTATGGTGAATTTCCTAAATTGCTGTTTTCTTCTAGGAATTTTTCACTTTTATCCATGAGTGAAATTTATCTATAGATATTTTTTTTCTTCCCTCCTTGTAAGGGTGATTTTCTTTGCTAGAAGGACTTAAAATCGTTTTAAAAAAATTAACTAAAATATTTACCTTGATAAATTCTATCTTGCTGCTCCATTGTCTTCTGTTCTAGTTAGGAGCATATCAATAAGTTTGCCTGTTTTCTTCGAATTTGAAAGGGAACATCTTAAGAAAATTTTGTCTTGATGCGGATATTTAATGAAACACAAAACACTACTTCAAGGGGAGGTGTGCATTCATATATTCACTGTAGCATTGTTTACAATGGCCAATATGTGGGGGCAGCCTAAGTATTTGTCGATGGATGAATGGATGAAGTATAGATTCTCTATATATACAATGGAATATTACACAGCCAGGTAAGGGAATAGCTTCTTGCCATGTGTGGCAGCATGGATGGACCTAGAGGGTATTGTGCTGAGTGGAGTGTCAGACAAAGAGAGATGCAATGTGATTTTGCTTGTATGTGAAATCTAAAGAACAAAATAAAGAAACAAACCAGAAACAAATTCATAAAAAATAAAACAAAAAGAAATAAACAAAGAAGAAATATAATAGGAAAAAAGCAGAACAAAGAAAAAGGACAATATGAAGTAGAGAAACTAATGAGCTAAGCATCAAATAAGGACCAGGCAAGTGATTGGAAGGAACCTGGCAACTACAGCTTATTTCCAGGCATGTATGCAATAAGCAGTGCTGGCTTCATCTTTATGGGATCACCAGAATTGCAAAGCGTTCTGCACTCAAAAGGAGTCCTGGTGTTTAATGGATGCTCTGTGGCTGCTGTCTTGAAATCATTAGTAGTTTTATATTTGGATATGACCTTTGTAACTGAAGTTTGAGGACAAATGATCATCAACCAGGGGCTAAGACCCCTGTATAGATGCCATCTTGCCTCCCACCATCTCCATCCCTCTTTAGAACAGGCTCTTGGCTGGCAGCTCTCTCACTCCTGGGCACAGGTGTCATGAGAGCTAAGGCACGAGAACCACAAGGACTGAGTCACAGGCTGGCCCCAGGGATATGTGAGGCACTATGCCCACCCTGATTGTATTCCTATGCTTGAGGAGAATGATATTAAATAAGAAACAAAAAAATACATAACAATTTAAGGAAGACCACAGAAGAAAATAACTTTTCGTGCCTTTTGAACATTAAGTCCAACAGTTTTATTTTATACTGGGCCCCGAAAATTACATAGCTTGTTTCCCTTGCACCCAGAAACCTCTTATCTGTCTATAACTTGCAATATCAAACAAAAATGTCCAAAAAAACCTGAGAATTTAAAAAAGTTTAATTACCCAATTAAAAAAACAAGTTTAGTTAAGAGAAATAGGAGGTAATTCCTGCTAGAATCAGGCCCCAGATCTAAAAAGTATGAGAAGCAAGTAATCATAAAATAGTTATGAGGTTTTTTTGTATTGTTTTGTTTTTGTGTTTTTAAAGATTTTTATTGGGGCATTGGGGAAGGGGAACAGACAAGTTACTGTCCTTTTGTTCTTCGGTCTAGTTGTGGAGGACGTTGCTTCACTGGCCCATGTTGGTATTATCATTGCGCTCTTCCCGGGTGAGGCAGATCAGTAGCCCGCCTCTGGACGGCTGCTCACAGTGGCTGCCGGCCAATTACGCTGGCTGCCGGCCAATCACTGTAGCCTATGGCAGCCCACTGCAGCAGGGGCTGCAGCTATGTCCACCCGGGGACTCACAGCAGCACAACTCCAGGTGGAGCTGTTGTTCAGCATCTTAGCTGTAGAGGAGGGCAGCGTCACTAGCCCTCACATGTGAGATCCGAACCAGGGCCGCTGGCATGCCAAGCCAGCTCCCAACCAATGCACCACTCAGCAGGCCCCGAGGTGTTGTGTTTTTTTTGTTTTGTTTTTTAACACACCTTCTTGCTCACTTTAATTTCCTCATATATACAATGTGTATAAGGCAGAACGCTGTGAAGTCCTCTGCCAAACCTTATTGAAATTCCAATTCTGCCACTTGCTAAGTGGGTGACTTTGGTCAAGTTACCTAACCTTACATAACGAGTTTCACTCTTCTATAAAATGATTATAACAATAGATTTGCAGTGTTGTTCAGATTGAATGGTGTAACGTAAAACAGATACAGAGTATAATGCTTGGATTGTAGTACAGACACACTTCTATAAAAAATACATACACAATTTAAAAAATATTTTATATTTTTAATATTTCAATGAATACGGGGTAAACTCATTTGTGTCAAATACAAAGAACCCATAATTTTAGTTGAATTGATCAACAGTTATTATGTAGTTGAGCTGGCCAAGTGGTTCAGTTGGTTAAGAGTGAGGGCTCTGAGCAACAGGGTCAACTGTTTGATTCCCACATGGGCCAGTGAACTGTGCCCGAGCTGAGCTGCTGCTGAAGTGTCAAACAGGGGGCAGGATGGCTCAGGTGGTGAGAGCACGCGCTCCTAACAACAAGGTTGCTGGTTTGACTTTTGCATGGGATGGTGGGCTATGCCCACCTGCAACAAAGCACCTTGAGCTGAGTAGCTGTGAGCTGCTGACGGGAGGCCAGATGGCAACTGGACTTGGGAGCTGAGCCAGCTGCGCCCCTGCCCCCAACTAAGATTGAATGACAACAACTTGGCTGTTCCCCTCCCCCAATTCCCCAACACTGTTCTTCTTCTCCAATTCCCCAATAAAATATAAAACAACAAAAAAAAGTTATTATGTAGTGTTTAAGGCTGTATCCACCAAATCTGGATGGGCCTATCAATTATCATTATGTACAATAGTTGAAATGTCAAAGAGTGTTTTTCAGTGGCAAGCCTAAAGTTAATTAAAGGCTTTGATACTCCTGAGCTCCAAGCAAAGTATTTAGCCTTTCACATGCCCCAAATTTTTTTTCTTAGATATTGAGAATTTTCTTGATTTTTTTTTTTTTTTTTTGAGGGCAGTGTCACTGTCCTTCATACATGGGACCAAACCGGTCTTGATTGTTTTGATATGTGAGAGTGTAGCTCTGTAAGAGAATGAGAATAATAACTAATGTCTACGATAATTCACAATTAGCAAAAGCATGAATCTGGGTATCTTTTTCACTTCTATTATGAAGTAAACAGTATTTATTAAATTACAAATAGTTTAAAATATAACAAAATTAAATTCTGTCTTGCATATAATCTGTCTCAGCCTTTTTCTTTATTTTTATTCATTGCAGAGAAGTGAAAATACACAGAACTATATACAGAAAATTCCTGACCTTTGATAGCTAATATAAATACTTTTCTACATAAACTAATATTTTAATTATAATTCATTTTCAAATGTCTTTAAAGACCCATTAAAAATATATCCAGGCCCGGCTGACTGGTGCATTGGTTAAGAGCTGGCTTGGGATGCGAGCGGCCCCGGTCCAGATCCCACATATGAGGGCCAGTGACACTGCCCTCTGCAGCTAAGATGGTGAACAACAGCTCCACCTGGAGCTGGGCTGCTGTGAGTCCCCGGGATGGCATAGCTGCAGCCCCTGCTTCAATGAGCTGCCAAGAGCTGCTATGAGCAGCCGATCAGAGGCCGGCGACTGATCTGCCTCACCCAAGAAGAGCGCAATGATGATACCAACATGGGCCGTGAAGCAATGTCCTCCACAACTAAACTGAAGAACAAAAGGATAGCAACTTGTCCCCAATTTATTATTTTTCATTAAAAACCTTTCCTTAGAGCTAACCTCTTTGTAAGACAACAGAGGTGTTATAAGACTCGAAATAAATGAAATTGACAGAGTTGATTTTCAATCCTGACAGAACTGGATGGATATATGGTAAAGTAAGCTAGAAGTTTTTAAAATCACACCATTTTCTCAATATCTACAGTCACATTTACCTGCAAGTCTTAAAATATTGAACTCTCCTGAGTGTAATTTGTTAAAAATTTTAAAATAAGTATGTTAAAAATTTGAATGTTCTACCAGTAAATGTTTACTTCAATAAATTTACTATATTTGTCCACAGGGAGATGAAAAGGGGACATGGGCTAGACATGAGGAACCTAATTAGAAAGACTGATGAAACAGACAGGGTGAAAGAAGATTTGACAGTAGAATTTCAAGAGTTCACATTTTTGAAGATGGGATAATTATACCAAGTTCTAGATAACAGCCCCACTGCATGAATAATGAGAGCAGTAAAGAAGAACAAGTACTGAATAATACATGAGAGAAGCATGAGAAAAGGAACCAACATTTGGTTTGATTGGACCTAACCTAGCCTGATCACAAATATTCTATAAAAAGGCAATTCAGGGGCCAGCTGAGTGGCTCAGTTGGTTAAGAGCTCACTCAAGAGTGCGAGCTGAGCTCTGAGCAACAGCAGTTCGATGCCAAGCCTGAGCTGGGCTGCGGTTAAGCTGCCAACAGGTGGCAGGATGGCTCAGGTTAAAAAAAAAAAAAAAAAAAAAAAAAGGTAATTCAGGTAAAATGTACCAGGAAGTAATGATGATGAATGACTTTCTGGCTAAAGTTCATCTGGACAGATTTATAAAATTTAAACACCTATAAATAGCATTGGTCACAAAGACTACACAGTGATAATCAGTGGAGAGGAGTGATATGCAAAAAAGTTATTTTCATTCCTTAAGCTATCACTGATAGGCCTCAATGACCAGTGATAAGTCAGACTGTGCACATCGAATTACGCTATAAGAGCCTGCCTCTTATGTAGGACCAATCAAAGAAATAGATGTAGTGCAAAATAGAGGCAATCACTCTCTATTAATCTCTTGTTTTACTAGGTGAAAGGAAAATAATTACCTCAAAAAAAACTTAAGGAAACTCTTTACACTTACAAAAGAGCGGTTGCATGATATTTCCCAGGTCTTCTACCTAATTTAAGTACCTCTTGATTGACTTCACACCATGAGTATGTGATTCTTTTCATGACTGTAAACATAGTATGCACACCTAAATGCAAATATTTCTGATAATTTTGGAATATCAATGTAACGTTATACATACTACTAAGAACTAATATGCATAAAAATCATGATAAATTTGGCACAGTTCCATCACAGAAACAATGAGATACAGAAAGCAAAAAAAGAAACATTAAGTTGCTCAACCTCCTACCAAACAGTTTGATAACAGAGAATTGTTGCTTTGAATAATCATGTACTCTTACCTGTCAGCAAACATACCACAATGAAGTATATAATTCAAGACTTTTAACAACATAAATGATTTAAGGCTAGTTCAGTAACTTTTTGGAAATATGTTGATAATCACTAAAATTAATGCTATCGATATGTACACGATGTGGAACAGAACATAAAATAAAATAGGATGCTACAACAATCATATTTAAGGACTTTGGCCTAATCAAATGCCACCCAGGTACATACCACAGTGCTTCCATTATTCATGTTGTGAATGTCCCGGTGGGGATGGGCACAGAAGTCTAGGCAAGCAGTGACCCCAGAGAAAGGACGACCTTCTCTGCTGCCAAGCCTACATTCTCGGGCAACATGTTCATATTCCACCTGAAAAATAATGTATGAAACAGAGTTTAAGAGACAGAATCACTTCCTCTAAAGACTCAAAACGATTTCCTGACAAAGATCTTAGATTAATTACACTTTTTAATTTCAGAGATTTCTGAGACTACAGTGTATTAATTATTGCATTGAATGTGTAGTTTAGCAACATTCATGATAGAGTTTGAGAATACATGGGTAAAATGAAAGTCACCAACTGTGACAGGAGGCAGGGTAAGGACCCTAATACCTGCTGGTGGTGGATAAACAGGTAGAGGAGCCTAAATCATTCCATTAGGAAGAAAGACTAATATAGTACATTAATCATGTATGTAGAGTTTTTAATGTTTATAAGAAGTAGATACAGGGCCTGACGAGTGGCGCAGTGGTGAAGCGCTGGCTTTGGAAGCCAGCTGCCCTGGTTTGGGTCCCAAATATGAGGGCCAGTGACAATGCCCTCAAAAGAAAAAAAAAAAAAAAAAAGTATTTACACATACATATTCATGAACCAATATAGATAGTAAATTTATGAAAATTTTGAGTGAAAAGCTGGAATTTAACAGACAGCATGTTATTCATAATACAATTAAAGATTTAAAAATTATAAGAGCTGGGCCGGCCCAGTGGCGCATTGGTTAAGAGCTGTTTTTGGGATGCCAGTAGCCCCGGTTCGGATCCCACATATGAGGGCCAGTGACACTGCCTTCTACAGCTAACAACAGCTCCACCTGGAGCTGGGCTGTGCGAGCCCCGGTGATGGTGTAGGTTGCAGACCCTGCTGCAGTGGGCTGCCATAGGCTACAGTGAGTGGCCGGCAGCCAGCGTGAGCTGCCAATAGCCGAGGTGAGCGACCATCCAGAGGCCAGCAACCGATCTGCCTCATCCGGGAAGAGCGCAATGACGGTACGAACATGGGCCAGTGAGGCGCTGTCCTCCGCAGCTGGACTGAGGAGCAAGGAGACAGCAACCTGTCTGTTCCCCTTCCCCGATTCCCCAATAAAATCCTAAAAAAAAAAAAAAATTGTAAGAGCGGACCGAGTGGCTCAGTTGGTTAAGAGCTCGCTAAAGAATGCGAGCTGAGCGCTGAGCAACAGCAATTCGATGTCCAGCTGAGCTGAGTTGCCACTGAGCTTCCAACAGGTGGCAGGATGGCTCAGTTTAAAAAAAAAAAAAAATTATGGACCTCTGTTTATGTTTTAAATTTTTTTTTTTTTTTTGAGGGCAGTGTCACTGGCCCTCACATGTGGGACCTGAATCAGGGCCGCTGGCTTCTTAAGCCAGCGCTTAACTGCCACGCCAATCGGCCGGCCCTCTTTTAAATTTTAAAAATATTTACACTTAATTTCTACTTTTTTTTTTTTTTTTTTTTGAGGGCAGTGTCACTGGCCTTCATATGTGGGACTCAAACCGGGGCCACAGGCTTCCCAAGCCAGAGCTTAACCACCGCGCCACTCAGCTGGCCCACTTTATACTTTTTTTGATATATGATTTGCAAATAAATATTTTCTTCCATTCAATGGTTGTCTTTTTTTAATTTGCCCCCTCCAGCTTTATTGAGATATTACTGACATGCAACATATGTTAGTTTAAGGTGTACAATGTGAATAGATGCATATATGTATTGCAAAATGATTACCACAATAAGGTTAGTTAACATCTCAGTCCCTTCACATAATTACAATTATTTCGTGTGTGTAGTTATAACATTTAAGATCTCTTAAAAACTTTTAAGTATATAATACAGTATTGTTAATGTAGTCGTGCATTAGATTCCCAGATTTATCTTATAGCTGGAAATTTGTACCCCTGACCAACATTCCCCCCCATTTACTTTATTGATAATGTCCTTTTAAGGACAAAATTTTAAAATTTTGATGATCTATTTTTGCTTAATTTCACTTTTAGATTGCCTATTGGTAGTGTACAATGATTTTTGCATATTAATTTTATATCCAGAAACCTTGCTAAACTCACTGATTAGTTCTGATAGAGTTTGTGTGTGTGTGTGTGTTTGTGTGTGTGTCTCAGTATTTTTTACATACGAGATCATACCATTGGCAAGTAAAGACCATTTTATCTGTTCTTTTAAAGTCTGGATTTTTTTTACTTGTCTAATTGCTCTCGCTAGAAATTCTAGTAAAATGTTTAATAGAAGTGGCAAGAGTAGACATTCTTAGTTTGTTACAGATATTAGGCAAAAAGCTTTTAGTCTTTATCATTAATTATGATGTTAGCGGTCAGGTTTTCATAGATGTCCTTTATCAGACTGAAGCAATTCCCTTTTATTGTTAAGTTTTTTGAGTGTTTTTATGATGAAAGATAATTGGATTACTCACGGCCTTTTCTGCATCTATAGAGGTATCATGTTGTTTTTGACCTTTGTTCTAGTAATATGGTATATCAGATTGCTTAATTTTCATGTGTTGAACAATGAAAATTGAATCACATATTCCTGCTTTTACAAGTTTCATTTCCAGAAATAATTATAATTCAGTCACTCTGGAGTTTTAATTCAATTATCATAACAGAACTTCTAAAAAGTATTAGATAATTTTAAAGTCGTCCAATATAAATAAATATACATCAAAGTTCAAATTGGAAAGCTTTTCTATTAACAATGATTTTGTTTATACAGAAATTTCAAACATGCTTAAGAGTACCATATAAGGTTCTAAAACATACCTGGTTCTGGTAAGCAACCGGAGCATACTGCTTATAAACTGGAGCTAATTGTGTAGCCAAACTCTGTAAATTATCTTCCAGATTTTTTTCCTATAGGAAAAGACAGTCCATAAAAGTTGCTTCCCAATGAAATATAAGATGAGTTTAAGGTATAACAATGAATCATAAGTCATTGCTGATGTGTGCTTGATGTACAATTCATACTTACCCTGATAAAAAAGCAACCATAACAAATGACACAGACTGTTTTTTCTAAATCTATACTGTTAGTATTTGTTATGCTTTAATTCAGTCTTTTGAAATTAAAATTCTATGTGATAAGCTAATTAGAAATCTAAATGGTGTTAGAGATCATTTGAAAAACTGCCCATGTTGCTAAAAATGAGAACAACATTTTGTATTTTTTCAATCGTACTGGGCACTAGAAGTAAATCAAGAAAAGGTTGTTGCTGGTAAAGGGAGATGTGGACGCAAAGAATTCTGACACAGTGAAACAACTCTCTATAACTGAAATAGAAGAGTGATACACATAAGGCACACACTATGTATCAGATCTTGTGCTAAGAGCTCAAATGTTGTAAGTGGGCAAACAGTGTCTAAAACCAGTTTTCCTTTCTACACCATAATGGCTACAAATTGAGAAAGATTTGGAAGGACTGGGAAGAATGTTAACACCATTACCAAGAATCTGAAATGCTACTGAGTAGAAACATATAAGACTTTTTCAAAGGAAAAGTGTGATGACAAGTCTATATTAAAAATGTCACTGATGACAGTATAAGGTATGAAGCAGAGAAGGAAGACATTGGGATCAATAGTTGCAAGACGACTAAGATATTAGTTTATCAGAAAGGAGTATAATCCTAAATCAAGTCAGAGACTTGGTAAAAATGATCAGTCCCATCTAAGAAAGACAATTGAAGGGGAACTGAGAACAAGGATGAAGGAGGAACTTAATTCAAGAAGGTCTGAGGCTCCTGCCTCATTTGAAATTTGGTGGATGCCAAGAACACAGAAAGAAGACTTTCATATAGATCAGTTCACTTCTGGTATATATCAGATTATTATAAAAGCCAAAGTCAAACAGCAATGTAGACAGGAAGTTAATTCTTGAGTGCTTTTAACAAGCTTCAGTCTTGGCAACTTGTAAAGCATCAGTGATAACCCTCTTGGTTTCCACTGATGTATGTTGATGCATTCATTGAAAAAGAAATTCATGTATGTAGGGTGTATATCTAGATTACTCTGTTGCATTTATCTGTCTACTTACTTATCTGTTACTTCATGTTGCTAAATATAGTCAGGAAAGTCAGGATCCTACTTTAAAAACACCTGGCTATACACTCTCATTAATTATTCCATTTATTTGGGGAAAACTTTATAATTATGATTTAAATATCTGTTGAAAAGATGTTGATTATGTGTTCTAAAATTTAAAATATTGGGTGGTATGGGTTAATTGTGTTTTTCAGCTGGTAGAATATTATGAACCACCCAGTGTCACAAATCAGGCAGAATAATTTGTCATCTTACGAAATACCTCATTTATTGGGTGGAAATGTTGAAACAAGTAGGCAAATAGAAACAAATCAAATAAAGCTAGTATTGCTGACTACTGGCATCATTTTACAAAAGGAAGACTAATTTATATTGTTAAAATCCTGACTTTCTAATTATTTCATTATAATAAATGTGTGTGTCAGATATAAAGGTTTCTTCTTATTAGATTTTTATTGGTTGGGACTCAAGCCAACATCCTTCTACTCTTCTTACCCTATACCTGATCTATAGGGCCACCAAATCCATATCCATGGCTAAAATTACCACAGATCACCACCCCTTAAACTTCAGATTTTTAGTATTGAACTGACATTCCCACTTGGAATACCCTTGGGGAATCTTGAACCTATTGTGTCCAAAATGAATTCATAATCTCGCCTTTCCAAACCCGGTACTATTTAAGCATACCCTTTGTCAAGAAATAGCACCATCATCTAATTTTAAAAATCTTTCCAGACCGACCACTGCTCACTATTTCCTGTCACTACCATAACCCAAGCCACTATTATCTCTTCCCTAGACGATTCTCATAGCCAACATATTTTGCTAAACCCAATCTTGGCCAACTCCAATCCGTTATTCAAAGAGCAGCCAGAGAGAGTTCTTTCAAAGACAAGTGTAATTATATCACTCTGCTCCTTAAAACCTTTCAATGGTCTTCCAAAATCTTGGGATGGCTGACAAGGATGCTGCATGCACCTCACTTTTCCCTTGCCTGCTGAGCTTCACACTGGCCTTCTGTCAGTTCCTGGAATGAGCAATGCTTCTTCCTGTATTATAAGCACTATATATATATTATTCATTATCAATAATAACCATAAACAAAACCTGATCTCACATTTATTAATTATATAATAGTATTATTATAGAATAAAAAAAATTTAACAGTCATGTCAATATTACTAATATATTTACATACTAACAGTTTCATCATATAATATTTAGAAAGAAAACGTAACTAGTTAATTTTAAGGGAGAACTGACATCACATTGTCAAGTGTTCTGATCTTTCCATTATCAAGTCTTTCATATGCCCCTTACTGAATTTTTATAGTTTTCACCCTAACAATCTAATGCACTCTTGTTAGACTTCTACAGTACTGCAAATGATAGTTCTCTCTCTCTCTCAGTCTCTGTCTCTGTCATTTTTTCCCCTTTTTTATTGCAGTAGAATGGAACTCTAGAAAATGCTAAATCATTTTAATTACCTCTTTAAAGGGATCATTTATTTAATTCTGAGCTTTTTTGAAAGATGTTATATTCATTGTATTAAAGATATAGTTGGATTAATTCCTGCTGTTTTATTTTCTGTTTTCTATTTTTCCTATATCCTAATGATTTTGTATACTCCCTTTGCTGATGTATACATGGATTGTTTTCTTTTTAAGATTTTCCCACAACTAGTGCAAACCTATAAATTCTATTTCTACTCATCTAATAAATTTTTAAACATGCACTTTTTCAAATATGTTTTTCTGACATCTAGAGCAGTGTTTTCCAAGCTGTGGGTCATGACTCATTTGTGGGCAATGAAATCAATTTGGTAGGTCACAACTAGCGTTTTAAAAAGAAGTATAATTTTACAAAAAAGATTACATTGCATCATGCTGATTCTTAGCAGTAACTAAGTTACATATTAACTTTTAATTTTTTAAATATTCTCTTTGTTACATATAATAAAGCTAAGTCTTCTATTCTGAAAGTTTTAATTATTTACTTGTATGTATCTTATGTATAGTGGTTTGTAATATAAAATGTTTTTTACTCTTGGTCACAGCTCAAAGTTTGAAAAACACTGATCTTAGAGTTAATCAGTATCTAAATCCACCGCACTCCAAACAAAGTAGAAAACAGTACACACTTAGTTCTTATAGGTGCCCCACCCCTCTCCCACTGCCTACCCACCCCTGAGTTGTTAAGAGTATGGAATTATACTTATAGGTTGTTATTTTTAATTTAAAAGTGTAAGTACTAAACTTATTTAAACTTAACAGTAAGGTTGACTAATTTCTTTGCTCACCATGGCCTCGTGTCCCGGACAGATTGCTTCCGGTTTCATATATCTTCTTTCTGGATTACGTCCTTTAGTAATTCTTTCATAGTAGCTCTGTGGGTAGTAAACTTTCTGAGTCTTTCAAATGTTGGCAAATGGTTTTATTTATTTTTCCTACTTTGGTTGGGTATAAAATTCTAGGTTCTTTTAACAATGATTCTTTCTGGGGTTAGGGGAGAAGGAAGAGGGAGCCTGGGACAATTGGAATTTGGGTTGAGAGCTGAAGACTTTACCTAATTTATTTAGAATTTTGAACTATTTACATATATATATAAATATATCTTCTATTTTGTCACTACTTTTTAATATTTAGGGGTTTTTTTACTATTTAAAAACAGTTTAAAGGAATATACTTATATAATCATTGTTGAATTCAAAAGTAAAAAGGACACTTACATGTAAGGGAGAGCTTGGATCAATTCTAAATCTTCTAGGGCTTGGGCTTCTACCAAATTTGCAGCCATTGAAATACATACTCCATGAACAGCCAAAAGAGAATGAAGCTCCGCAAGTCTCTGGATCAATTCCTTGACATGTACAGGTACGACTGTAAGATGGTAATTGCAAGGGAATGAACTGAAAAACCAGGACAATACCTCAGACAGAACATTTCAGGTTCATGTAACTTCAGGAGTACAGATGGCTAATGAACTGATTTTAACACATCTCTTTTATTACTTATTTTATCTAACTGTTATGTTAACAACACAAAGGTAACTGTATGTGAATATAGCTAAATTTTTAACTAAAATGTTTATTCAAGATTATAAATCCAAATAAATGGTAATACACTATAAAGACCTACAATATCCATAACCTCGTTGGATTTGGAGATATTTGAGGAGGGGAAATAAAGGGCTTGAATTTTACATCCTAGGTCTGTTCACTATTAGAAATGAAAACAAGAGCATTTCATGACCTCTTTGGAGTTTAGTGCCTCCATCGGTAAAGTGACATTGATATAATTCTCTGAGGATTGATAAAGGATAATACATATCATATATGAAATCACTTTGTCAATTTTAAAGAAAGCCTTTATGAATGTCACAAGAGAAAAAAAATTGAGCAGAAAGCCTGTTTTAGTAATTTGGTAATTTTATCATTTTGGGGGCATTTTTGAAGCTCTAACCTGGACTTCATAGTAAGGATGATAATGATTAGAATACACATCCAAAGATACGAAACCAATGAAGTAACATACACTCCTATGGATCCTATTTGCATAATGCATGAAATTTCTAATAGTATCTATGTAGTACTAATGTAATGACTTAAAAATACAAACAACATGGAAAACTAGCCTTATGATGGTGAGCACTCAAGAGAGTATACAGGTACCAAACTATTTTGTTGTACACCTGAAATTTGTATGTTATTAGCCAGCATTATCTCAATAAAAATAACAAAGTAAAAAAGAGTAAAAAGCTGCATTTAAAAAATAACAGTAAATGCAAAGAATATAGAAATTCAGAGATTAAAACTATTAATATTTTTCTGTGAAAGTGAGAAAAAAGCCAGATATGTAAGGTAATACTGAATACAAAATAAGAAAGAATATATAAAGGATCATTCAAGATACTATGAAAGAAAAGAAAGGAAGGAGAAGTAGCTCATATATTCTAATTTCCTTTAAATCTTACAAAGATGGAAGATGTGTTTTAAAGGGGCAAAATATTGCAATAACTCGATAAGGAAGAAAAGTGGCATGCAAATGGGATCAAAGAAGTTAAACCTGAAATTGAAGAGGAAATTGAAGTTGCCAAACAAGATAGAAAAATAAGTTACTTATGTCACTGAAATTACACATGAAAAGAGAAAAACGGAGCTTAACTATTGACAGTTACTCAAAAATTCAAAACACAGGAAATGTGAAAGATTGTGAGAGACCTGAAAGAGCTTCTACAGACTATCAGAGTCAACATCGCTGAGAATGGGACAAATTGACATAAAAAGGTCCTAATATTATGGACTGAGTGTAATATTCCTGCCAATAATTCCTAAACTGATTTGAATCAGGGAGAAACAACTAGACAAATCAAAACTGAGCAACAGTGTACAAAAATTAGTTCATCCGCCTTAAGAATGTCAATGCCATGAAAGACGATGAAGGACTGAGATAAAAGGATCAAAAGGATCTAGAGACCAAAAGACAAAACAACTTAATCTGAACAACCTCGAGTGGGGAAAATTACTATAAGGAATATTATTGGGAAATAGATATTTGAATATTAACTGTAGATTAGATAATCTACATTTTAATCAGCATTTTTATCCGTTAAATTTCCTGTTTTTGATCATTGTTCTGGGGTTATGTTAGAGAATATCATAACTTCTTAGGAAACACCCACTAACATATTATTTAGGGGAAAAAGGCATAAAGTAAACAACTAGTTTACAGATAATCCAGAAAGAAACAATAGAAAATCAACAATGTTTGTGTGTATGTGTGCTTTTGTGTATAAGTGCAAGTTTAACAATTGGGGATTCTAGGTAAGGGTTGCATAAGAGTTCATTGAAGTATTCTTACATCTTTTCAGTAAATATAAACTCCAAAAATAATAGGCTAGATTTACATTAGGTGAAAGAGAATGTAACATGTTATTGGACCCTTGGAAAATTAAATAAGACAATATACGTGTATCCTTTAGAGCAGTGTCTTCATACAAGAGGTATCATTATTGTGCATTCACATAACAAAATAATTAGCAGACATTAAAAATGATTTACTAGGGCCGGCCAAGTGGCAGGGTTGCCAGTTGGATTCCTGGACTGAGCTGAGCAAATGCTGAGCTGCCAACAGGTGGCAGGATGGCTCAGCTAAAAAAACAAAAACAAAAACAAATGATTTACTAGCTGGGCAGGCTGAGTAGTGCATTGGTTAGGAGCTGTCTTGGGACACCAGTTCTAAGCAGCGGGGCCCCCAATTGGGATCCCACATATGAGGGCCAGTGACACTGCCCTCTACAGCTAAGGTGGTGAACAACAGCTCCACCGGGTTGCCTCTGTAGCTAAGATGGCTGGCGACGGTGTAGCTGCAGCCTCTGCTGCAGTGGGCTGCCATAGGCTACAGTGAGTGGCCGGCAGCCAGTGTGAGCTGCCAAGAGCCTCTGTGAGCGGCCATACAGAGGCCGGCGACTGATCTGCCTCACCCAGGAAGAGCACAGTGATGATACCAACATGGGCCAGTGAAGCAATGTCCTCCACAACGAGACTGAAGAACAAAAAAGGACCACAACTTGTTCTGTTCCCCTTCCCAGATTTCCCAACACTGCTCCCCTCCCCCAATTTCCCAATTAAAAAAATCTTAAAAATAAAAAATAAAAAAAAAGATTTACTAGCTAGCACTCGAAAGATAAGAGAAATATAATGAAATGATATAAGCATAAAGGAACACTCTGGAAGATATACAAATTAATCTTGTGTGCGAATTAGAAAGGGGACAATACATATTTTTGTTATGCTTTGTATAATGACATTTCTTTTGGAAAAAGACCCTTCAATATGGTGATGGAAGGAGAATTGATTCTGGGTGGTGAACACACAATGTGATATATAAATGATGTATTACAGAATTGTACACCTGAAACTGATGTAACTTTATAAACAATTGTCACCCAATAAACTAATTTTAAAAAAGGAGAGAGCAAGACCTAGATGAGGAAAACCTATATAAAACACACTTGAAGGACACACAAGTAAACTTGAACAAATAGAAATAAAAACCATGTTATGGGATAGGAATATTCAATATCATAAAGATATGTTTATTATAAATTAATGCAATCCCATGAAAATATTAGATTTATCTTTATCTTAAAGCTACACAATTGATTATGAAATTTATTTGGAAGCACAAAGAAAAAAAGAATGACAACACCTTGAAAAAGAACAAACTTGGCAAGCTAGTCCCACCAAATACTGAAATGTATTATAAGCTTCTGCAATTAAAAACATGTTACTGGGGCCGCCGAGTGGCTCAGTTGGTTAAGAGTTGGCTTAGAGCCCGAGCTCTGAGAAACAGGGCCGTCGGATCGATTCCCACCTGGGCCAGTGAATGCTGCGCCCCAGCTGAGCTATTGCTGAGCTGCCAACAGGTGGCAGGATGGCTCAGCTGGTGCAAAAACAAGATTGCCTGTTCAATGGTGGACTATGCCCACCTGCAACTAAAGATTGAATTCCACTGGACCCGCCGAGTGGCGCGGTGGTTAAGAGCTGGCTTGGGACGCCAGCGGCCCTGGTTCGGATCCCACATAGAGGGCCAGTGACATTGCCCACAAAAGAAAAAAAAAAAAAAAAAAAAAAAAGATTGAACTCCGCACTTTGAGATGAGCTATCGTCCGGATGGCTCAGTGGATAAGGCGTGTGCTCTTTCCGGGTTTGACTCCCGCATAGGATGGTGGCTATGCCCACCCTGAACTAAGACTGAACTCAGCACCTTGAGCTGAGCTGCTGCCCAGATGGCTCAGAGGACAGAGCGTGCACTCTTAACAACAAGGTGCACTCTTAACAACAAGGTGCACTCTTAACAACCAGGCTGCTGGTTTGACTCCGCATGGGATGGTGGCTACGCCCACCCACAACTAAGATTGAACACAGCACCTTGAGCTTAGAGCCACAAGCTGCTGACGGGAAGCCAGATGGCAAATGATGCCCTCCACAACGAAGATTGAAACTACCTGAAAAGTCAAGACAGTGATACAGAATTCATATAAAAGAGAGGAGTCCATTACATATAAAATATTTGTATACAGTTAAGTAGCATTTCAAATCAAGGAAAAAAGAAGTACTCTTTAGAAAATAGTGTTGGGATAAATGGAAAAAAGGATAGAAAGGGATCTTCTCTTCCCACTACTGACCAGCATAAATATTAAATAAATCAGAGATTTATGTTCTTAAATATTTATGATTTTAACAACTACTAAAAGAAAACATAGGTGAATTATTCCATAACTGGTGAAAGAGAAAAAATGTCTTTCAATACTCCTCAAAATTGAAATAAAAATAAGGGGAAAATAGTTTTAAAAAAGAAAACGTTGGGGGGGGGAGTGGGGTGGCGAATCGGGGGTCGGGGGTTGTCACTTTGAGGGGTAAAATGTATAACTATTGCACTGTGTTGTACACCTGAAACTAATTAAAAAAAAAAAAAAAAAGAAAACATTGGGGGCTGGCTGAGTGACGTGGTAGTTAAGAGCTAGCTTGGGACAATAGGGGCCCTGGTTTGGATCCCACTTATGAGGGCCACTGACACTGCCCTTTAAAAAAAACAAAAAACAAAAATAAAAACAAAACAAACAAACAAAAAAACTTTTGCAAAAGATGACATAGCAAAAGTAAACAGATAAATATCAAACTGGCAAAATCATTTAGAAATTATATCACAATGGGTTTATAGTACCAATATGTAAAAGCTGATTTCTCTAAAGTGAACAATCCTTTAGAAATATGGGCTGAAATAATTAACAGATGGTTGACCAAAAACAAACAAAAGGAATGGCAAATAGCTTTTAACCATTTGAAAAAATATTCATAATACACAAAATGCAAATCAAAAGTAAACTGACACAACTTATCACCTATTAAATGGGCAAAAACTTAAGTTTTTGGCAAAACTGTAGGAAAACAGATAGGTTCTTACATTGCTAAGGGAAATGTAAAAATGGTACAATTCCCTGGGGAAGATCCTTTCTTTCCTGTATGAAAAAAATCCCTCTGCTCCATACTTTTGGGGGGTGAAGGGGATCAGGTATCAAAGAAAGAAGCAATAAAAGAATATTCTAATGGAGAATATTCTAAAATGGTCATAACTCACTATGAAACCCAGTCTCTCTTCAAAAGAATTGTTCTTTTTTTATTAGTTGCAGAATATCAAAAATCCTGTTCTCCCATAATTAACTAACAATTTAACTGTATATAATAGAAGTCTGAATGTTAAAACAGTACAAAACAGATTTGATTACTTTTCATTGAGAGTGCATCTTCGGTCTGTGGGATGACCATTGTATGACTTGAGACTTTCGGTAAGCTCCGTGTACAGTCTGTCTGCCATTGGAAGAGGGATGCCATCCCACACCATGATGAGTACCACCATCACAGCTGTTGGGCAATGGTGGCCTGTACGCTGCCGAACCAAGCAAAGAACTTTTTCTTCATCGCTGCTTCTTCTTAAAACCTGCAAAAGCCAAATGCATTCATTTACTGAAAACAAGAAATATAAAGTCAAGTAGAATGCATATTGCTTTTAAAGCCCTGCATTACTGCATTTTAGTTTTTTAAAATTACTATTTCTCAAAGGGTTGAGCCTAAAAGACCTTCAGGAGTCAAGCTAGCTTCCTCCACACAACTAACTCATCACAGAGAATCCCAGGTAATACTTGACTAAAACAGCCAGAACAGAATCTGTGCTATGTGGTAATTATTTGTGAAAGTAGACCAAAGCAGTCTGTTTATTTCACTGTTGATACAATTCTGCAAAAAAGACAATGGAGGATCCTGTGGAAAAGAGTCAAACTACCTGCTCTGCTCTCCCACAAATGTCACAACAGGATAAATCTAGCAAGATGAAAATAACCACCATTAAAAATAAACTTGAGCAATGAAATGGAGCATCTGAGGAAAGTTATGGATCTTTAGTTATGGTTTAACTAAATAGAGTAATTAATACATCAAGCAACGTTCCTATAACTCATGTGATTTTTTTCCCACACCATCACCAGGATTTATGATACCCATTTTATCATAAGATTAAAGTGGTCCAGCTGACATGTGAATGCAAAACACAAGAATTTTGAATATTTATCCATTTAACTTACACTACATCATTCCTGTGGGGTGCTAAAAAAAACTTCAAAAGAATTTAAAATATTGCCCAGTAGGCCTACTGTTGATTCAAAAAAATTACATAAAAATGTTGACACAATATGAAATCATCCCATTCTGTTTAAATCTCCCTCCTTATATTACAAATTTACAGAGCAGAGAGTGACCACATTAATCAGTACATAATCAGTAACTGATAAAACTACCCACCCCTGGTTCCAAAATGGAGCAACCAATAGCATACTGTTCCATTTTTGTTGCCATAATATTACATAAACTTGAGATGAAACTTCTTAAGATGTTAATTACCCAATATCACTTTCTTCTGTCACTCCAGATGGTTAACAATCATTGCTACCAAGGCATCCCTTGAGTAGAGTTGGTTTTAGGACCTTCCCCCTAAACACAATTATTTATATTAAAAAATTTTTCTATATGTATATGTCCTTTTACAGCCAAATAAGAATACATTTGCTTCCAAATAAGCTTAAATACAAAATGATATATAATGTACCAAGAAATATTATACCAGGTAATTTTCAGGTCATCGAACCAACAACACAGTTATATTGATCCATTATTTGTATGGAAAATGATATTTATTTGTGGTATTTGTGCTTTGTCCAGATTTTTCCAAATTTCCTTTGGCAAACAATAGAAAATTAAGCATGATGAGTCTGTAAATTCAGATTTAAGTTCAACAAATTGCTTACGTATTGTTTTGATATGGACATTTGTGTCTACTCAAAATTCATGTACTGGGTCGGCCGAGTGGCGCAGTGGTTAAGCGCTGGCTTGGGAAGCCAGCGGCCCCGGTTCGGTCCCACATATGAGGGCCAGTGACACTGCCCTCAAAAAAAAAAAAAAAAAAATTCATGTACTAAATCCTGAATCCCCATGTGATGGCATTAGGAGGTAGAACTTTTGGGAGGTGATTAGGTCATAGGTGAGAAACACTGATGAGTGGGATTAGTGTTCTTATAAAACAGACTTCACAGAGCTCCGTAGCCGCTTCAACCATGTGAAGGCACAAAAAGAATAAAGAGAGCCCTCACCCAACCATGTTAGCACCCTCATCTCAGGCTTCTAAACTTCACAACTGTGAGAAACACCTTTCTGTTGTTTATCAGCCACCCAGTCTGGTGGTCTTAACCAAGTAAGACAAGTACTAAACCTGTGTAAGACTCTGAAAACTGTAAATAAATTATTGAAAAAAATTAAAGAAAACCCAAATAAATAGAAAGAGATACCATGTTCACGGAATAGTCATTATTGCAATGATGTCTATTTACCCTAAATTGATTTCTGGATTTGATTCAATCCAAATGAAACGCTATCAGTTTATTTTGAGTGAACATTGGCAACTTATTTATATGAAAATGCAAAGGACGAAAGAGAGCCAAGGAAAGGAAAAGACGGAGAAAGTTATTATCCAGATATCAATATCTATTGTAAAGCCATAGGAAGTAAGATAGTTTAGTATTGGTGCAGTGTCAGATAAAGAGATTAATGGAATACAGAATTCAGGAGATTCATATAAATATGGTCACCTGACATATGATAAAGATGACACTGCAGTACAATGAAAAAAGTAGTCCTTTCAATAATGGCACTGTATAGATATCCATATGGGGGAAAAAAATCAATCTTGACCCCTACCTTATGGGAGTTACTTGAGTTATACTGTAGATCTAAAAGTGAAAGGTAAAACAGTAAGTTTCTAGAAGAAAACACCTTCATAATGTTGCAGCAGAAAAACGGTTTAAAATAGATTACCAATTTAATAATTAGAAAGGAAAAAATTAAGAAGTTGGATTATATTAAAATTAAGAACTTCTGTTCATCTAAAACATTAACCCGTAAAAGATTAAGGCAAGCAATTCAGTGGGAGAAATATATGCAATACATATAATTGACAAAATATTCTTAACCAAATTATATTAAGAACTTCTCAAATGAATAATAAAAACACAATAGAATAGGCTCAACTCAAGAGAATATCCAAATGAGATGAGGAAGATATAAACACATGTTCAACATTATTAGTCATCTAGCAAAGTAAAAACAATTTAAAAGCACTACATATGTTGGTGGGGTTATAAAATGGAGCAACTGTTATGGAAAACAGTGTGGCAGTTGCTTAAAAAATTAAAAATAGAACTACCACATGATCCAGGAATCCCACTTCTGAGTATATATCCAAAGGAATTAAAAACAAGAGTCTTGAGATATACAGGAAAAACTGATGGTTGCTAGTTGGGAGGGGGGTGGGGATAAGGGAGAAGAGGAAGGGATTAGACAGCATAAATAGGTAACTACAATATTGCCACAGGGATATGAAAGACAGTTCGGGGAATATAATTAATAATGTAAATACGGGCCGGCCGAGTGGCGCCTTCGTTAAGAGCTGGTTTTGGGATGCCAGCAGCCCCAGCTCGGATCCCACATATGAGGGCCAGTGACACTGCCCTCTACAGCTAACAACAGCTCCACCTGGAGCTGGGCTGTGTGAGCCTTGGCGATGGTGTAGGCTGCAGCTCCTGCTGCAGTGGGCTGCCATAGGCTACGGTGAGTGACCGCCAGCCACCAGGAGCGGCTGGCGGCCAGCATGTGCTGCCAATAGCAGTGGTGAGCGACCATCCAGAGGCAGGCGACCAATCTGCCTCATCCAGGAAGAGCGCAATGACGATACCAACATGGGCCAGTGAATCAACGTTCTCCGCAACTAAACTGAAGAACAAGAAGACAGCAAGTTGTCTGTTCCCCTTCCAAGATTCCCTAACTCTGTTCCCTTTCCCCAATTCCCAAATTAAAATCTTTAAAAATAATAATAATAATAATAAGAAGAAGAATAATGTTGTAAATATTTTGCAGGGTGTCAGATGGTTACATGTCTTGTTAGGGAGACCACTTCATGGATGAGGTAGAGGTTTGATCACTGCACTGTACACCTGAAGTTGATGTTCTGTAATATTGTATATCAACTATAATTGAATATATATATAGTCAAGGGAAAAAAAAAAGTAACATTTATTTCTTTTGGATCAAAATAAGAAATTTCAAAAGCCAGAAAAAAAATTAAAAAGCAGGGTTTTGAACAGATATTTGCATGTCCATGTTCATAGAATCACTATTCACAATAGCCAAAAGGCGGAAGTAAATCAAATGTCCATTGATAGATGTAATGGATAAACAAAAGTGGTATATATGCATGGCGGAATATTACACAAACTTAAAAGGAAGGAAATCCTGTCATATGCTAAAACATAGATGAACCTTGAGGACATAATGCTCACTGAAATAGGCCAGTCACAAAATGACAAATACTGTTTGCCACTTTATGAGGTCGCTAAAGTAATCAAATTCATAGATAAGAAAGTGGAATGGTTGTTACCAGGAGCTGCAGTGATGGGGAAATGGGGAGTTATTTAATGGGTATAGTTTCTGATTTTCAAGAATAAAGTTCTGGAGATCTGATTCACAATGTAAATATACACAAAATTAGGAAACTGTACACTTTCTGTTTAAAATCTCTATTTAAATATTCATTGTACTGCTATCACTTTTTTCCTATTTATGGTATTCATTTATAATATTTGGAGTCAATTATATGAAAAATGTTAATGTAGACTAGCATTTTGTCCACTTTCACATTTTTATTTTTTTTTTTGAGGGCAGGTCACTGGCCCTCAGATGTTGGATCTGAACCCGGGCCACTGGCATTCCAAGCCAGCTCTTAACCACCGCGCCACTCAGCCGGCCCCACTTTCACATTTTTTAAGTTAAATTTCTTGGGATATTGGTTAGTAAAATTATATACGTTGCTATCACTCTTAATATTTCTGCATTTCTGTCCCATGTTTAAATCCTGCATTCTATTTTCCCTAAATCTATCTTTAAAATTATTTGATTAAAAGAGTACTGGGTAGATATTAGTGTGATGTCTAACCTGATATCCCTTCCTTTTATTTTCCAGAGAAATAAACAATAAAAGCCAGTGTCAGTCGGGCCCGCCGAGAGGTGTGTTGGTTAAGTGATGGTCTGAGATGCCAGCTCTAAGCAGCAAGGCCTCAGTTCAGATCCCACATGAGGGCCAGTGACGCTCTGCCCTCTATAGCTAAGATGGCGAACAATAACTCGACTTGAAGGAGGGCTGCCGTGAGTCGCTGGCGATGGCATAGGCTGCAGTGGGCTGCTGTAGCTACCATGAGTGGCCAGCTGTCCAATAGCCAGGGACCAATTTGCCAGTGAAGCGACGTCCTCCACAACTAGACTGAAGCACCAAAGAATAGCAACTTGTCTGTTCCACTTTCACGATTCCCCAACGCTGTTCCCTCCCAATTCTCTAATAAAATCTTAAAAAAAAAAGCAAGTATCAGGAAAAAGAAATACTGCTGCAATGAAATTTGGAGAGAGAAATGAAGTCCTTCTGTTCTCAAGTTTGAAAAGTAGCCGATTATTAAAGAACAAAGTTTCAGAAGAGCCTTGTTTGAGCCCCAATTTGAAGAGTAGCATTAAATTTGTTTCCAGAAAAGTCTTTATTCTATACAGATGAGAACTTTCAAAATTCATGGGTAATAATTGTCCTATGGGAATGTAACAATGAAGTGATGAGTTCCAATAAACTCTAAAATTACATATATCAATTATACAA
The DNA here is from genome assembly GCA_033961575.1 of Aselliscus stoliczkanus. Taxonomy (NCBI): domain Eukaryota; kingdom Metazoa; phylum Chordata; class Mammalia; order Chiroptera; family Hipposideridae; genus Aselliscus; species Aselliscus stoliczkanus. The sequence goes on from CM066729.1 coordinate 137,895,919, forward strand.
AAAGCAGAGAGCCTGAGAACCCATCAGTGTTGTTAGCAAATGACACCTCCATTTGTCAAAACTGATCCAACTGAGAAAGAAAACATAATTGACTGTTTATTGAATGACAAGTCTAAGTCCCTTAGGCATTTCATGACAATTTATTTCATTGTGAAGTCTGAATTTTTAAAATGTGGCCAACGACAAATAAATGCAAACATGATTCTGGATTGGATTCCGAAACAGGACAAAAATTTGTTGTCTTTTTCCATGAAGGATTATTATTGGATATAAAACCTAATGATTAGACAATAATATTATATCAGTATTGATAACTGTCCTGAGGTTATTATGTAAGATATTAAGAATTGTATTGTAGTTATTAAGACAATGTCCTTGTTTTCATGAAACACACACCAATGTATTTAGGAGTAAAAGGCGTCATGTTTACAAATTACTATTAGAGTATCCAGAAAAAGAAACAGAGAAGGGGGAAGAGCAAAGGAGAGAGAAGGAAAGAGAAAGATAAAGCAAAGCAAATGTGGTAAAAAGTTACACTTGGGAAATGTCAGGGTAGAGCATCAGGAATTCTCTATAGTATTCTCGCAACTTTTGAATATGTCTGAAATTATTTCAAAATAAGATTAAAAAAATATTTCTATGGTGCTGGCCAAAGTTTTGGAACATTGTATATTATATTCTTAATACAATCTTGGGTCTTAAGAGCTCATGGACCTCAGTAACGGAAGACAAGCTCCATGAGAGTCACTGGCTCAGTGGGTTCATAGCTTAAGAGACGAGCTACAAGCAGATCTCTGGATGGAAAGTACCAACTCCAGTGATTTTAAAAACAGGCCTCTATCAGAGAAGAAAGAAGTAAACTTTGCATAATCTAAGGATGTAATTTTTTTTGTAAAGGGAAATATCTCTTTTCAGTTAAACTCAATCTGTGGGGCAACAAATATTCAATATTATATTAAGGTTTAGACAACATCGTAAATAAATTAATGTAATTAATAAGTACATGAACTTAGATAAAGCAAAATTGCAGCCAAGTCTAAAACACTGTCACGATAAAGAAGATGCCACTTCGTTTCATTATGATATGCTGAAAATTGTTTGTAATCAGCTGGGGAGCTAATTAAGTACTATTGTAATTGAAATGATACAAACACAAAATACAATGTACGACATCATTTGCACTAATAGGGAAGGTATTAGCAATACATTTGCCTATTGTAATATTGATGGGGGGAGTAAAGTAGCCCATCCCTCCTTTATCCACAGTTTTGCTTCCAACAACTTCAGTTATCTGTGATCAATCACAATACAAAAATATTCAATGTAAAATTCCAGAAATAAACAATTCTTAAGTTGTAAATTTTGCATCTTTATGAGAAGCCATGATGAAATTTCATAATCTCTTGCTCAATCCCACCTGGGCTGTGAATCATTCCTTTGTCCAGCGTAGCCACAGCGTATATGCTCCCCACCCTTTAGTCACTTAGTAGCTACCTTGGATCTCAGATCAACTGTGTTGGTATTGCAATGCGTGTGTCCAAGTAACCTTTATTTTACTTAATAATGGCCCCAAGAGAGCAAGAGTAGTGATGTTGTCAATTCAGATATGAGAACTGGAAGCCTTAAGTGCTTCCTTCAAACAAAAAGGTACAAATATAGGAAAAACCATAGTATATATAGGATTTGGTACTGTTCACAGTTTCAGGTATCCACTGAGGACAAGGACCAAATCCCTCAGGGATAAGGGGGGACTATTGTATAAGACATTTGTAAGGGGTTTGTGTGAATAAGTGTACAAAGTAGGGCCAGACATTGTATAAGTGAGAAGGCTTTGAGGAGACCCTTCTTAAAGGACTGAAAAAGAGTTTGCCACCAGTGAAGATAGTATAAGGGAATTCTAAGATTTTTGGAAAACAAGCCCCATGAGGCAAGGATGTTATTTAAGGGAATTCTGCCCATTCTACTGACACCAGATGGCTCCAGATTATTTCTTTATTAAATTATTATATAGTTGGTTCTATTTCTGGGATCTATGACATAAAGATAATGGATAATGCTTGCTCTATTTTCAAGATATAGCTCAAGGATCAAACTGCCCCAAGCTCTTCCGGGACCTTCAGGTCGAAATGTGATTCTTGGTTTCCTCCCTGCTCCCTCTGTGCCACTCTCAAGCAAGCAAGTGGTCAGATTTCATAACTATAGTACACTGGTGACTGCTTAAGGAGTGGCCATGAATAAGCTCACCTAAGAAGGCATATCGTGGACTGGCTGACTGAAGACGAGCGAAAGAGTGATGAGGTAAAGCTGTGTTACTGAAGCCAAACAAAAAAATGAGCTTCCCAGAAGAGAGAGTGTATACCAATAGTTTGAACTGCTGAAGAAAGGTTATGAGGATCTAGACTTTTCTTTGGCAGTTAAGGTACTGGTGACTGTAGGGATAACACTTTTAGAGAAGGGGTGGAAATAGTAGATCGATCAGTCCGATGATCATTAAGAAAAGATTTCCTAGAATGAGGGAGTCCCCTTATCGGGTGTTACAAATTATTCTGCTTCAACAGCCTATTTATGACAATCTGATCTGGACAGGACAAATTCCCCAAGAACAGGGAATTCTTTTTTTTTGTTTGAGGGCAGTGTCACTGGCCCTCATATGTGGGACCGAACCGGGGCCGCTGGCTTCCCAGCCAGCGCTTAACCAACGCGCCACGCGGCCGGCTCAAACAGGGAGTTGTTACGGCAGGTTTAGACCAGGGTCAAAAGCAATAACCTGAGGATTCGCAGGCAAGATGTCAGAGTACAAAATAATACTGAATGTCAACGGTAATTGGAAAAGAAAGAAAACGGCGATAACCTGGGATATTCTACTTAAACTGTGGCAGTCTAGCAGAGTTCAGGGCCACGCACTAAAGCAAACAAAAAACTGTAAGATACAAAATGATTATTCCAAGAAACAAGATGACTATTGCAATTTCTGTAACAGTATTATTATATTCTTATGGCATAGAAAAAACAAACTCAAAGACCAAGAGAAGTTTCTGCTATAGCAGGCAACTCTGACTTCTAGTTAGAGTATACTTTACATAGGCAACAGAAAAAAATCAAAGTATTTAAACAGCAATCTAATTTTCACACTTCCAAAAACCAGAGAACACTAGATGTATACACATTCTTGTTTTTTGTTTTTTTTTAGCTGAGCTATCCTTCCACCTGTTGGCAGTTCAGATCGGGCTGGGAATCAAACCGGTGACCCTGTTGCTCAGAGCTCAAACTCTTTTTTTTTTTAAGATTTTATTGGCGAATTGGGGGAGGGGAACAGAAAAGTTGCTGTCCTTTTGTTCTTGAGGCTAGCTGTGGAGGACGTTACTTCACCGGTCCATGTTGGTATTATCATTGCGCTCTTCTGGGGTGAGGCAGATTGGTCACTGGCCTATGGATGTCCATTCACAGTGGCTATTAGCAGCTCATTCAGGTTGTCGGCTGCTCATGCTGGCTGTCCGCCACTCACTGTAGCTTATGTCAGCCCACTGCAGCAGGGACTGCACCGACCGGGGACTCACGCAGCCCAGCTGCAGGTTGAAGAGCTCACACTCTTGAGCGAGCTCTTAACCAACTGAGCCAATCAGCCGGGCCGCTTCTTTATAATTTTTTTCTTTTTTTTTGAGGCAGTGTCACTGGCCCTCATTTGTGGGACCGAATCGGGACCGCTGGCTTCCCAAGCCAGCGCTTAACCACCACGCCACTCGGCCGGCCCCTAAAATTTCTAATACTGCCTCTAAACCACTCGTGAGGAACTGAGCTATATATTCCATTTCAGTGCGTAAGGAGGAGAAAAATGTCCTTGAATAGATTCTGCTACCAAACAACCCCATGTGTATTTAATCAAACTTTCCTGAAATAGGAAGATTGAGAATAATCAGTTTTTACCACAAATAATACTGACTTTGTCAGTCTTCTGGTTAACATGCTTCATTGGTTATCCCTCATTTATTTTTTTAAAGATATTATTGGGGAATTGGGGGAGGGGACCAGCCAAGTTGTTCTTCAATCTTTGTTTTGGAGGGCGCCAGTCGCCATCTGGCTTCCCGTCTGCAGTTCATGGCCCCTAAGCTTAAGGTGCTGAGTTCAGTCTTAGTTGCAGGTAGGTGTAGCCCACCATCTAACACGCAATCTTGTTGTTACACCAGCTAAGCCATCCTGCCACCTGTTGGCTGCTCAGCAACAGCTCAGCTGGGGCGTAGCATTCACTGGCCCATGTGGGCTTGAACCGGCGGACCTGTTGCTCAAAGCACACACTCTAAGCCAACTGGTAACCAACTGAGCCACTCGGTCAGCCCGTCCCTCATTTTTTTATTGAAAGATCTAATATACTCTTAGTTTGGGTAAACCCCAAATTACTAAACATTATGTCAGATAGTAAATATAATAAGATGGACTTTTTTTTTTTTTTTTTTGAGGGCAGTGTCACTGGTCTTCATATGTGGGACCCAAACCAGGGCCGCTGGCTTCCCAAGCCAGCGTTTCACGACCGCACCACTCGGCCGGCCCAATAAGATGAACTTTTAAATTTGAAAGCAATAAATTAAAAAAAAAATTTTTTTTCTATTTTTTTTAAAGGGTAAATTTTATGTATATTTTTCAAATTTTTTTTTTCTTTTTTAGATTTTTTATTGTGGAATTGGGAAAGGGGAACAGTGTTGGGGAATTGGGGAAGGGGACCAGCCAAGTTGTTCTTCAGTCTTCATTGTGGAGGGTGCCAGTCGCCAGCTGACTTCTCTCAGCAGCTGGTGGCCTAAGTTCAAGATGCTGTGTTCAGTCTTAGTTGCTGGTGGGGGTAGCCACTATCCCATGCGGGAGTCCAAACCGGCAGCCTTGTTGTTAAGAGCTCACAACCTAACCACTGAGCAATCCGGGCGACAGCTCAGCTCAAGGTGCCCAGTTCAGTCTTAGTTGCCGGTAGGTGTAGCCCATCATCGAACAGACAATCATGTTGCACCAGCTGAGCCATCCTGCCACCTGTTGGCTGCTCAGCAACAGCTCAGCTCGGGCACAGCTTTCACTGGCTCATGAGGGAAGCAAACTGGCGGCTCTGTTGCTTAGAGCTTGGACTCTAAGCCAACTCTTAACCAACTGAGCCACTAGGTCGGCAAGGATTTTAAAAATTTAATTGTAGTTTAACAGAGCTTAATTTTCAGTATGGATACTTTAATTTTGAACTTAGTTTTTATTAAATTTAAATCAAATAAACCAACGACATCACTGTTGAGTTTATCAATACTCATGTGAACGACAAAGTAGAGTTAAACTTTGAACACAAAATGATGGTGGCCAACAACAAAAAACATTTTTTACTATTGGTTAAGATCATTTAAAACTACCTATACATTATAATAAAATGAACATAAGCCCTTGGGGGCAGTAATATCTGGATGCATGGGGGGAGGGCGGTCTCAGCTGGTGGTAATGATTTATGTCTTGATCTGGGCGGTTACATGTTCACTTTGTAAAACTTCAATGGCTGTGATGTACATTTATGATGTATGTACATTTATGATGTATGTACCTTTCTTTGTGTATATTATAGTTGAATAAAGTTTCTTTACAAAATTAACCTTCTGGCCCCCGTTCAAATTCCACGAGGGCCAGTGACACTGTGCCCTCTACAGCTAAGATGGTGAACAACAGCTCAACCTGGAGCTGGGCTGTTGTTAAGTCGCTGGCGATGGAGTAGGCTGCAGCCCCTGCTTCAGTGGGCTGCCATGAACTACTATGAGGGCTGGGAGCCGGCGTGAGGTGCTGTGAGCAGCCATCCAAAGGCCGGCGAGGGACTGCCTCACCAGGGAACAGCACAATGATAATCAAACATGGGCCAGTGAAGCAATGTCCTCCACAACTAGACTGAAGAACAAAAGGACAGCAACTTGCCTGTTCCCCTTCCCCAATTCCTGTTCCCTTCTTCCAATCCCCTAATAAAAACTTTAAAAAAAAAAAATGGAAAAGAATTCAACCATGTAAGTCTGCATAGAGATGAAAAAGTATACATATAAAAATCATACAATGTTTTGTTTCATTTTTGTTTTTTTAGCTGAGCAATCCTGTCACCTGTTGGCAGCTCAGCGGCTGCTCAGCTCTGGTTGGGAATCAAACTGGCGAACCTGATGCTCAGAGCTTGCACTCCTGAGACCTTAACCAACTGAGCCACTCTGCTGATCCCATGCAATGTTTGATTTCAGTTAGTTTAACATTAAATACATGACAAATGTACCCTATGGAAGAGGAAAAGTAAATTTGGAGCAATGCAGTCCACTAGCTGAATGTTTATTAGATTCCTTAGTTTAAAATGATTGATCTTCATTTCCTCTCCTTTTATTTCATTCCTGCATGCAGCATCCATATGTAAGACTTAATTGTCCTAGTGTTATTGAAAACATGTAATCTGCTTGTAAAGTCCTAAAAACTATGTAGACTATTGAGAGACCTAATTCTTTCCATTTTTCATTTAACTTTTATCAGAAATTCAATTTTGGGATGGACAACTTCAGCAGACTATTAGTTCCAATACTCAAAAATTTCCCATGCTTCAGAAGAGCTAATAACGAATGCCACAGCAATACTATTTTAAGATAACAATTCAATTTCAAAATATTCAATACTCTAAAATAGTCTTATTTAAGTTTCATATGCATTAGCTCAAAAATTTGTCTTGATCGTTGACTATGTGCTGGGCATTGTCTAGGCACTGACAATGAACAATAGGAGTATTTCAAATAAGATAATCTGGAAAGTTCGCAAAAAGTAAAGTTTGATTACCATTATGATTTTTCTAACATACACAATCATTTATGAGACCTATTTCTTTCTCACAGATATACAGAATCAAGTCTTGGTTTGCTATCAAGATTAATACTTTTGTTTGTTTGTTTATTTGTTTGTTGTTGTTGTTTTTTGAGGTCAGTGTAACTGGCCCTCATATGTGGGACCCGAACCGGGCCACTGGACACCCAAGCCAGCGCTTCACCAATGCTCCACTCGGCAGGCCCTAGATTAATATTTTTGAATTGTCCTTAGTAGATGTCAAAATTTTCATTAAGTTGCTAAGCAACCATGCTTTATTTCATTCCTTATGTCTGGATTGTTTTTGTATTTGTGAATGTGCCTGATATAGATCAGTATATATGAAAATGTTCTATTCTGAATAAACATTGCAAAGGGGAAAATAAGAAAGCAGTTTTGCTACAGCTGCTTCATGGAAAATGCTAAATACTCTGCTTTGTACCCAAGAACACTTCTAAAAGAGCTTTAACAGAAAATTGCTACCAAAATCTTTAAGCTTCAGACTTCATATTTGTTTTCATTAAATAAATAAATTAATTAATTAATACCAAAATCCTATCACTATAATTATCACTACACTAAAGAAGGTTTAAAAGGTTGGAAGAAAGAATCATACAAAATCTCACCATTTAACCCAGCTACCTTGCTCTTTTGGATCACTTATTCTGGGGGAAGTCAAATGCCATGTCCTGAGGATATTTTTAGCCTCTGTTACTTAATAGGTAAGTAAATGAATCAGAGATAATTAACAGATATAGATTAATGAAACTATGTCAACTATCAGTGCCAAATATTGGGAACCAATCTCTGCCATTTATTTCAGCAAATGTGGGGGCAAGATACAAAAGAACAAAGTAAATCTATACTGTTGAGAAATATATAAGTGGGGGAAAAGTAAGAAAATTATTACCACAAAAGTCAGGATGGGAAGTTCTTAGGGCTTCTGGGAATCTAGCGATGATCTATTTTTGACCTGGGTAGTTGTTTCATGAATGTTTATTTTATAATTATAGGTAAACTGTACATTTATAGTTCACGAACTTTTCTGTTGATATATTCTACAGTGAAAAATGCTAATGCAGGCTGGCAGAGTGGCGGGTGGTTAAGCGCTGGCTTGGGACGCTAGCGGCCCAGGTTCGGATCCCACATATGAGGGCCAGTAACTCTGCCCTGTACAGCTAACAACTCCACCTGGAGCTGGGTTGTGTGAGTCCCGGCGTTGGTGTAGGCTGCAGCCCCGACTGCAGTGGGCTGCCAAAGGCTACAGTGAGTGGCGGGCAGCCAGCGGGAGCGGCTGGTAGCCAGCATGAGCTGCCAATAGCTGCGATGAGGGACCATCCAGAGTCCAGTGACTGATCTGCCTCATCCAGGAACAGCACAATGACGATACCAACATGGGCCAGTGAAACAACATCCTCTGCAACTAGACTGAAGAACAAAAGGACAGCAACTTGTCTGTTCCCCTCCCCCAATTCCCCAATAAAATCTTAAAAAAAAAAAAATGGTAATGCTTAATAACATTATTTTGGGAATGAAGATTCAAAAATTAAAGGATTTAACCTTCAGAAAAAATAAATCTAAAGCGGATAGATTATGTATTCATAATTAGATACATTGGATAGGGCTAATATAGATGTATTTTATTAATCCAGTGTAGTGTCCTTAACATGTTGATATTTTTAGTGAAGAAGAGATATGTGGCAGCCAGTCTCCAAGATGTCCCCAATGGTCACCACCACTGGTATTAGTGCCACCCTTGCATAGTCCTCCACTACACTGAATAGAACTCACTTGCATAGCAACTTCCAAAGTCAGTGTCATAAAAGACACTGTGGCTTCCTCCATGTTATCTTCTAATTGACTCACTCTAGGGGAAACTAAGCTGCAATGACATGAGAAGGCACTTTAAGAAGTCTTATAAAGAAGTGAGGCCTGGGAAGGGCCGAGTGGTGCGTTGGTTAAGAGTTGGCTTGGGACGCCAGCTCTGAGTAGCAGGTCTCCAGTTCGGATCTCACATAGAGGGCCAGTGACTCTACGTCCTCTACAGCTAAGATGGTGAACAATAGCTCGAACTGGAGTTGGGCTGCTGTGGGGTTGGCCAACAGCGGACAAGAGCTTTCCAGAGTTGCCAAGAGCTGCTGTCCAAGGGTCAGCAAGCGACTGCCTCACCCGCAAAGACAATAATACCAACATGGTCCAGTGACGCAATGTCCTCCACAACTAAAGAACAAAAGGACAGCAATTTGTCTGTTTCCTTCCCCAAATTCCCCAATAAAATCTTTAAAAAAAAACAAGTAAGCCTCTAGCAAACAGCCACCAAGCCTCCTGCAAATGAAATGGGTAGTAGACCCTAAAGCCCCACCCCAAACTCCCCAGTGCAGTTTTCAGACTATTCCAACCTTGGGGAGACCCTCTTCCAGAAGCACCCTACTAAAAGCTATGCTCAGATTCCTGACCCACAAAAACTCTAATAAATGTTTCCTAATAAAAGCTACTAAATTTGGGGGCGATCTGTTAAGCAGCAATACATAACTAATATACAGATTTTATCACTTAATTACTTAGAATGCTCTTTATAAAACATAAATCAGACAGATAACACATCCCTTATTAAAATACATCAAAGGTTTCATGTTGTTCATGGACTGAAAAATCCAAACTCCTCACTATGGCCTAGGAAACCATTCATCCTCTGGTTTCTACCTACCTTTTTACCCTCACCTGGTTCCATTCTCTACCTCCTCAATTTCACTGGATTCCTCTTAGATTATTAAAGAATGTACTCTCTTCCTTGACCTTTGTACTTGTTGTTTTCTTTGCTTAGGAATGCTCTTCCCTGCATTCTTGGGGGTAATTCTTTGCATACTCAGCTCCTTTTTGTCACTCAGATCTCAGCTTAAATGTTCCCTCCCCAGAGAGGCCTTCCCTGATGATCCATTCATAATGAGAAGACCCTGGGAGGTTCCCACTAAAGAAGAACAAGATAAGGAGGCCATATTTAAAGCAATATAAAATTGGAGTTAGTCTGGTAGACTAACTGTATTAAATGAAAAAAAAAATTGAAAGTATAAAATTAAAAAGGAGAATAGATTACATGATGGTACATCTCAGATACACAATAGAAATAAATTACTAAACAAGAAATATGTAAGTAAAGTCTATGGAAACAAAACTTTAAAACACCCCTAGACAAAAGAAGGCATTAGCAAACAGAAAAACATAATGTGAAGGATATGGAGAGGAAACATCATAAAGATGTAAATTCTCCAAATTCTGTGTGATATGATTCCAAAAAATACCAGTAGGACTTTATTCTTGCAATTAGACAAGATGATTATAAGTACAAATAGAAAAAAAACCAAGGCAATAGTCAAGAAATTTCTGACAATTAAAATGAAGAATAAGCTCTATCAGATATTAAAACATCTTATAAAACCTAAATAATTAATAATTAAAGCAATTTGATGTTAATGCAGGACAGACATAACACTGATGAAACAGAACAGAAAAATCTTCTAATGGAAAGAAATACAAATCAGTATGAAAAAAGATCGAAAAGATAGCTTGGTAGTCATCTGGAAAAATTTGTTACTAACATTCTACATACAAAAATGGATAAAATAGTTAAATGTAGAGAAAAATAAAATCATTAAAATACTACAAAAAGAAAATGGGGGAATTATTTAAAACCTACAAGTGGTAAAGCTTTTCTTAATTAAGGTACAATACAGATTATTAAGATACAATACAATACAGCCATAGAAGAAAAGATGAAGCAAATCTTTCATCTTTTAAATTGAAAAAAAAAATATTTTAATTTCATTTTAAAAAATATGAATGTTAAAAACAATGACAAATTGAGGAAACATATTTGTAACTTTTATGACAAATGATCAGTTTCTTAAAGAAGGTCATATAATATCAATAGAAAACGAATAAAACAATGGAAAAATGGGTAGTCTTGTATGATCTCCTGCTTTAAAATATTTTCAATCAACTATGTTACTTTTTTGAAAAAGTGAATAAAATAAAAAGGAAGATCATCCTAGCTACTGTTTAGATATCTCTTCACCAAAACTCTTACATATGGAGATTGACTTGTATGAGTATTTTGTGGAAATTGAGAAAAGTACATAACTTTCATAGCTAAGTGGAAACAATGAAAATCAGGACAAGAAGTCACTTGATGAAGTGAGAAAGTAACTACCAACCCCCAGTCTCACACCAACCATTCACATGATAGAATTTTAGGGAACATTTTAGACTTCCAGGGGAGCATTTTGGGAAATTACACTTAGTTCTTGAGAGGCAAAATGATTCCAGCAATCACTTGTGTGACTAGAGGATAAAAATAAACTTTATTTAGCAAGCCTAGTCTCAAAATGTGTTTGTGATGGCTGATGCGGCTCTGGGCCAGTTTCTTCCAGTGTACAAAATGAAATGACTAATAGAACTTAATCCATTTGTACTCCCAGTATCTAATCCAGGGCCTGGCAGTAGAAAGTATAATATATTCCTTCACTTATTTCATTCTCAAATTGGTTTTTGTTCCTTCCAAAATTCACCCACATTGTAAGAAATTGAAGGCAAGTATCTTAATTGGGACTTGATTGAAAAACCACAAAATAACAGGCATTACACAAAATAAAAAAAATTCTCTCTCATGTTAAAGAAATTCAGATTTAAGGAGGCCTGGGGCTGGTGTGGCAGCTCCACTGGTATCATCAGGGGCTCAGACTTCTATCTTTCTTCCCACCATCGTAGTACAAATCTTCCACTATCGAGTCAATTTGTGGTTCTAGATGGCTGTTCAAGATCGAGCCATTAACTCCATGTTCTATAAATGTTGAGTGAAAGCAGATAGACACACAAGAGTACATAATGTATATGTACTAGTTATATGGAGTTAATAAAAAAAGAGATTTATAGTGATAAATGTCAAAATAGTCATTATCCTTATATGGAGTTATTGACTGGGGGCGGGGCCACAAGGGAGCCTTCTGGGGTGCTAGAATGATTTATATCCTTATCTGGGTAGTGTTTTTTTTTTTTTTTTTTTTTTTCGAGGGCAGTGTCAGTGGCCCTCCCATGTGGGACCCAAGCCAGCGCTTAACCACCGCGCCACTCGGCCGGCCCTGGGTAGTGTTATATATACGAAAAGTTCCTTGATAAGTACACTTAAGATTTGTACACTTTACCAAATGTAAGATAACTAACTAAAGTACATCCCAGTTCTTTAAATTCATCTGTATTTTGACAAGACTAAGTGCTTCACAGCGACTGAAGAAATGAAGTATTCTAAAGCATTTGCGTTCAATGTCCAGCTCTTGTGCTTCTCACTGCTGTTACCTTTCAAAGGTTGAAAAGTAACCAAGACACACAGTCTACTAAAGTCGTTAAGGTTGTGGCAACTGTCTAACTTTAGGGATGCCTGAGTGCAAGCCCTATCTCCATTTTGCGTTGTGTGTTTTTCTCTGAAAGGGGTATAAAATAATGGCCTTTACTTTTCCCAAAATGATAATAGAGTCCCTCTATAAGGATTTATGAGGCAATATGTCATGTTCTTAACATAGTGCCTGATATATAATAAAAGAGTTATTTTTATTATTTTATCATAATTAAAATCATCACCATTATTAACAAATGATAGCAGAGGGATCTCAAATGATTCTATGGTCAAGAATTCCAAATAAACTGGTTAATATCCCTGGGGATGTGAATATCCTACTGAAAATATGCATTTGGCCATGAACCTGTTTTTCAGTTGAGAACTTACTAACGAAGCTGAATCCAATGCTTACTTCTTTTTTTTTTTTTTTTTTTTTTTTAGCTGAGCCATCCTGCCACCTGTTGGCAGCTCAATGGCAACTTAGCTCGGGCTGGCCTCGAACAGCTGTTGCTCAGAGCTCAGCTTGCACTCTTGAGCGAGCTCTTAACCAACTGAGCCACTCGGCCGGCCCCAATGCTTACTTCTGATAGCTCTGCATTTTCACAAAACTTAGTCACAGGAACAATGTTAAAATATGTTATAAAAAATTTAGTTTTTCTTTCACTATTATATGATCCTCATTAAGGTGACTCTATGGATATTGAATTGAAAAGAATTTCAAAATATAGTACCTGATTGAAAATAAGATATAAAGCAGTATGTATAGGTTAATTCCATTTATTTATGCTACCTAATTATAAATGCATTGAATAATCTCTAAAAAGTACAGAAGAAACTGGTAGAAGCGGTGACCTTGGGGAGATGAAGACCATCGTTGTGTAACAACTGAGAAGGACTACACCCTTTTGTTCATTTAACATCAAAAGCCAAAGCTAAGGACCGGCTGAGTGGCGCGGTGGTTAAGCGCTGGCCTGGGAAGCCAGCGGCTCCGGTTCGGTCCCACATATGAGGGCAGTGACACTGCCCTCAAAAAATAAATAAATAAATAAATAAATTAAAAAAAGGCGGAGGAAGCAAAAGCCAAAGCTAAGACGATAACTTCCTTATTATTTCCCTGGGAATAATGGGAGTGGGTATTTTTCTAGTCCACATTTTCATGGGGGAAAAATTAATTTATTTTATATGTGGAACAAATCCACTTTGAGAAATGTATAAATACAAAATACTTACCCACTTAGCGATTGGACATCCATGGGAGCTTTTTCCTTCTTTCCCCGTATACACTACTATTTCTATCCTGACTGCATTCCCTTTTTGTCCATACCTGAGTACAAAACACAGCGAAGAGAAAACAATTGCAATATACACTTTTCAAATCTTAATGTGCATAAGATATACATTTACAGAAGTACAAAAATCAATTGCTCCTCATAATTTACTTTTGCTAAAAATTTACTTTTATGTAGCAGATATTTTATTTGTTATTCAGGTGTTTACTTATCCTTAAAGATCACTCTTTTTTAAAATGGACTGGCTCCAAGACAGACAAAAAGAATGTGAATGCAGTGTTGACAGAGGTAATCTGAACTATTTCTATCATCATTATACAATAATATAAAAAGAAATATTTCTGAATTTAACAAAGACAGCCTTGCTTTGTGAGTGTCTTATTGAGTGCCCATGGCTCATGTGATGAGTGACTTAGCAGGGACACCAGGAAATTATTCTTTTCCTGGGCCCTAAGATATATCCAACTCATACTCCTGAACATTTTCCATTCACCTTGCGTTTATTCCCCGAGATAATTTCTCTGCATTGAGTCTGGTTCACAATCATAAATGATTTTAACAGGGAAGCATATTTCCTCACCTATTCTCCATGATTTCCCTGACAGCAGCAACACTTGGTCCTGCCCCAAGGTGTGTATAATATGGGCCTTTGTCTTTTTGTATAACTCGATCTGTGGAAGGAATAAGATTATTAGACCCAAAGTTTTACAGAATTGCATAGGGGCAAGGAGGAACTATTTTTACTAATTTTAATTTTTTATTTACAATTCAGAACAATCAATCTTGACAAGGTTTTGGTAACCTTTACTAATTAAAGGGCAATAGGACCTAGAATTTGTCTTGTTCCTTTCTAGCTACTCCTAATTCATCCTGCCTCTAAGATTAAGAGGAGGAAAAACATATTTAAGATGTGGGTTGTATTTATTCTTCTATCTCCTGTCTTAAAAACTTCTATTATAATTGATGTGCAAAATTTTAAAAGTATCCAAGAGTAATACATTTTAAAACATGAGCTCAGAATCCTACTAAAATTGAGCCCAGTAATTGCACTAAAAAATTATGCAAATATACACAAATGTTCCTAGTTACAATGATTTGTAATATCAAAAAAAGAGAGAAACATTCTTATTTATTTTTTTTTATTTTTTTTGAGGACAGTGTAACGGGCCCTCACATGTGGGACCCAAACAGGGGCCGCTGGCTTCCCAAGCCAGCACTTAACCACTGCACCACTCGGATGGCCCCAAGAGAAACATTCTTAACATCTACTAATAAGTGATAGGGTAAGAGGATTAGGGTATGTTTGTTTATATAGTGTAATACAATAAAGCTATTAAAACAATGATATTTATAAACATTGAAAAAAATCTAAGACTTTATTAATGCAAAACAGAAAATTGCAAAAATATTGTTTTAAAAGACCTAAATTTTGGGCCGGCCGAGTGGCGCGGTGGTTAAACGCTGGTTTGGGAAGCCAGCCACCCTGCTTCGGGTCCCACATATGAGGGCCAGTGACACTGCCCTCAAAAAAAAAAAAAAGCTAAATTTTGTAAAATTTAAATGAAAATTAAAATCAGTAATAATGTGAATTCATACAGAAAAACTGTACCAGAGGCTTTTATCTTTAGAGAATGGGACTTAAAAAGATGTTTGCATCATATTTCTGTACCATTTAAATTTTTGTGAGTGTGAAGTACATGTTTCTTAGAAAACAGTATTTTTAACTTAAGTCTCTTAGAATCATGTCTCACTAGAAGCACAGCAGAATGCATTTCTGGCCATGGTATGCCTACAACAAAAAGTCATTATTGAACCATTTTGATTGGACATCAAATACAATTTAAGATTACTTCCGTGACTTCTTAAACATGCTCTACTGAATAGATTTTTAACTTATTATTGGTAATCTAGAACAGGGGTTGGCAAACTGCGGCTAGCAAGCCACATGTGACTCCTTGGGTATGTACAAGTGGCTCTGCAGTAAAATTGAAAATGAAAATAAAACTATCATAGTTTCATTTATAAGATTTTAAAGGATATTATTCACATAATAGTGATTTCATTTGTTTTATGGCTCTCAAATAATTTTTAAATTGTTGTGAGGGACAGGATTGGCTCTTCCGTCTCAAAAGTTTGCCAACCTCGGATCTAGAACAGTGCACTGGTTCTTAACCAGTGGTGATTTTTCCAGAGGGGACGTTTGACAATATTTTTGGTTGTGATAACTGGGCAGATGTGTATGTGCGTGTACACAGATGCACACATGGATCTCAGTGTATTACTGGTATCTAATAGATAGAGGCCAGGGATGCCACCGAACAGCTTATAATGCATAAGACAGTCCCCTTACAACAAAGAATTATTCCATCTAAAATGCCAATAGCGGTAAATTTGTGGAACCCTGAGATGGATGTTAATTACTCCTATTTTGCTAGAATATAATACCTTTATGGAAATTCTTTACCCTTAGACATGCTGGTCCCACTTGGGATGATTTCTGAGTGAATCTGTTTTGTGTTTCTCTTCTTGAAGCTTCCATTTCTACACAATGGGCACAATAACCTCACATGTAATGACTATAGGAAAACACATTTAGTGACAGTATATAAAACAGTTCTGGGTCCACAGCACATAATAAACTTTGACTGACTGACTGTTTCAACTCCTACACTGTGACTAGTGACTATGTATAAGGAAATGGTTTAGAAACTAGACAATCATTCTAATGAAATTATGCACACAGTACAATTAGACTAGCTCAGGTATGTACATTTTAATGGCATTTTAAATTAGATATCTTTTTCCCATTCGTAATGATATTCAGGAAAAAAAAAGTCCCTTTTTTACTACAGAGGTTTGAAGCAACAGAGGATGGAGGTTACAAACATAGGTTTGGAGTTGGGACTCCCTGTCTCTGATTTCCAGCTTAGTCACTTATTAGCTGTGAACTTCTCTATGATTCAGTTTCCTCATTTGTAAAGTGGGGATACTAAGCCTGTCCTTTGTAAAGTTGTTGTGACTACAAGTCAAGGGCATTGCACAGCATCAGACTTGCAATAAAAAACCTGGAATAGGAGCCATTATTGCTATTACACTTTCTTATCCTTGGTCCAGGAAAAACTCTCTTTCTCCCAACTCAACCCCACTCAGACATCATTGTCAGCCTTTCCAGATTATGAGTTTCTTTTCATGTGCCTGGAACATGACAGGCTGTCAAAACTGTATGTTGAATGACAAGCAGAGAAATGGAAGAATTCATTTCAGAATATCAAATGTACTTTGGATAACAAAGAACTAAAAGTTATTTCTACTGTGGTTAAAAACAAAATCGAAGTGATATTCTTTATCCTTCCAAACAATCCTTTAACTACCAATTCTGGAAGGTACTAATGAACCATCTGATTCTAGTAAAGATTGCCATGATTCAAGGCAAATCTTGAGTCTTTGTTATTTGGGGCCAAATTTTAAGTAAAACTTTAATAATTATACCTATTTGGGTTCAAAATAGGTTATTTTACAAATTCTGTCTTATCACAAGTTGCATCAAAGCTGAAATAATGGGGCTTCAAGTAGCCTAACAAACTTGAATGATACAATCTGTTTATTCTCCTAACTTGCGGCTATATTTGAGTAAATAAGTTCCTTTTATATTTGAGCACTGACATGAAATTTGACCATAGGTTTCAAAATAAGCTTTCATATGTTTCAAATATTGAGCAAATTTCTCATAGAGCCTGCCTGACAATCTTTACTCCAGCAAGATTTTTTTCAGGGCTGTTAAGACACTGATAAAATTGTTAATTTCTGAATATTCTCTTTCAGTGACACCTAACGCACAAAATATACGAATGCATTAGTTAGAAAATGGTCCATGACTCAGCTGTTTACACAAATCTATTAGTTGTTGTTGTTACTGTTGATTCTGGAAATAGTAAATCAAAATTTATTGAACAATTAATATTTTAAAACTCAAAAAGGTTTGCAAATTCTTCAACTGGCCAAGATTATGTAATTTTTTCATACATAGGCACACACTTTATATTGCAGAGCATAAAAGCACTAGACACTGAAAAACAAATAAACCAGTTCCAGTTCTTAACAAGGGTAGCAATTATACAGATACTTTTTATGGCTATTTCTTAAATTGTACATATATTTTACGTTTTCTGTATGCATGTTATATCTCAGAATAAAAAATATTTTTTAAGCAAAAGGCTTATTACAGGTTGAAATTCTTTTTTTTTTAAATATGGAACACTTCACGAATTTGCGTGTCATCCTTGCGCAGGGGCCATGCTAATCTTCTCTGTATCATTCCAATTTTAGTATATGTGCTGCCGAAGCGAGCACAGGTTGAAATTCTTTTGAACACAGTTAGAATAAACTGAAATAAAGTATTAAGGAAATTCATTCTTATGATATGCACAATAAGCAACTCGAGAGATACTTAGCCTTGACAGAAATCAGCACACTTTCCACTGAGGAAAGTTTCAAATTATGAGCTGAGGGCTGACCGAGTGGCTCAGTTGGTTAAGAGCTGGCTAAAGAGTGCAAGCTGAGCTCTGAGAAATAGCAGTTCGATGCCCAGCCCGAGCTGAGCTGCCGCTGAGCTGCCAACAGGTGGCAGGATGGCTCAGCTAAAAAAAAAAAAAAATTATATATATATATATATATATATATACACACACACACACACAGTCAAATTATGAATTGAATTTCCTATTTACTTGAGCAGAATCAATAAAGATTCCACAGAAAAATGGGTGTAGGATTATTTAGTCCATCTTTGCTAGAATATGAATGGGGCAAAAATGCCATATACTATAAAAGGTAACCCAAAACTTGATTCAGTGATAACTTGAGGCAATTAAGCAGATAAATGAAAAAGAAATGTACACACGCCATACACAGGAAACTTACCAAGACAGTTGCAGGTTGGCAGTTCAGAATCTTTTGTTGTGGACACCAGGTTTTTTGTAGGATTACTAAAGAAGTTCATGGCATAATCATTAAAACTTTTGTGTGCATTGTTTACTGGGGAAAATTCAGATGCTCCAACATTAGATAAACAGCCGTCCTCTTCACTTTTGGTTGAAACCACTGTAATTCCACCTGAGCATAAAACATTTACATTCCTAAGAATTTGTGCTGGGTACAGTAAGGGGGTCTCAGCAGAGATCCCAGGCAATGTTGACAGTCTCTGATGCACGAGTGGGTCTTTCACATCCTGCTGGAACTGTGTTTGGTCATCGTTAGCCATCACATTAGCACACTGGTTAGTTGGAGAGGAGGGTTGGAGTAAAGGATGAGCTTTCTGATTGACATTCACTGTTGCCTGTACCTGAGAATTATAAACTTTTCCTGTAAACACCTGCCCATTGGATTCTGTTTTTAACTGCGATATGGGGAGAGAATCCAAAGGATCAACTTTCATCACTTTTTCCTGTGCTAAGTCAGGATAATATCGCTCAAATTTTATCTGAGTGAGTGGAGGAAATAGTTTCTTATGTTCTAATGCTGAACTTGTATGAGTCAATGGTTTCAATACTTTGGTTATGGGAGGAATTTTCCCCAACAGAATAGGAAAATCATGTGGACCAAATTGACCAAATCTTTGAAATTTAGATGCTATCCAAATGTCATGTAACTTACTATACTCATATGACAACTGTTCCTGCTTTTTCTGGTCATTTTCTTGACAACTTATGACTGCAGGCTTCTTTTTCCGCCGGTCTCTTGATGGGGCAGATTTCGTCTTCTTCTGGGTTGTGTTCTTCTGCTTTGTTGATGATGAACCATGATTATTTTGTACACTGGAAGGTGGTTTTTGCTGCATTGTGCCCTTCTCCTGACTGTGTTTTTGCTGCACGTTATGTGCAACAAGGTTTGTTGGTGTACCTTCAATGTTTTTTTCATCTGGTTTCATATAATTGAATTTAATTATTGATGCAAGTTGTGTTAACTGTGTTGCAACATCCTCCTCTATTTTACTGTGAACTGTATCTTGACATAATAGATTATCCTTTGACTCCAACTTTTTACCACTGCCCAGAGACTGGTTACAATACTCCAATTTGTTATTTGTTGGTGGCAACTGATGCAAATTCTTGGAACTGTCAAGAGAAATTTTTCCTTGAGCAACATTTTTTTTGGTGTCAATTTTAGATGAACTTGAATTTGATGTAAAAACAGATATTGAATTTTTGACTTTGGAAGATTCCTGTGACTTTGTGGATGCTTGGTTAGCAGCTGAGCTGTTGTGTGACTTGGAAACGATATTTTGGCCATTGAACACCACAGTGCTGCATGAACTTTGCTTTTCCAAAGATGGACAGTGATGAAATCTTTGTGGCTCCCCTTGTAAATTTGGTTCTTCAAGGTCTTTTCTTACAGAATAGAGGATAGCTTTACAACTATTAAGTAAACTAGCTGTCCTCTGCGCTGTTTCTTCATCCTTCTCTGACTTTGATGGTGAGGAATTTTCTGAAGGGGCTTCTGAAAGCTGAGTTAAAGCTTCTATAGCTACCACTTGCTCCAGCGTTAATCTCCTATCTCTCATTAAGGATAGAAGACTTGGTTGAACTTGAGATCCATCTTTTGGTTCTTTACTTGGTATGTTTTCTAGAGATTTTGGTTGATCACTCTCATTGGGTGTACTGGTATGACTATTTAAGTTTAAGTTGGCAGGATCTGGAAAAGACTTGCAGTTAAAGCCAGGCTTCTGGAAGACTAAAACATTACTTTTCCCCTTAAGATGATCACAGCTTGTACTAGTAGCAATGGAGCTCATGGCATTGTTATGATTTGCAGTGTCTTTCAGGAGTTTACAGGAATTGTTTCCAAATGCCTTGCCAAATTCTTCAATGTTGAATTTTTTAAAAGACACATTTGTTTCTTTTGGTAAATAGTGTACATTTTTAATGCCGTTTCTTACAGTTGGTGCAAACAATTTTTGAGGTTCAAGGAGTTCAGTAAGTAGGACGTTTTTCCTGTCATCTTCAGTGTTTATCAACTTTTCAGCTTCAGTCACAATTGCCTTAACCTCTCCTTTGACATGATCAGTTAAATGTGATTTCTTGTTTTGCATCCACTTCTCCACTTCAATACCTGTCATACTTTCTTCATTTCTAGTTACATTTTCAAGGGGTTGTGGGCTCAATTCCAATCTTTGTTCTTCCCCATGACCACATCTACTGTATTCCATGGATTCTGATTTGGGGCCATTTACTGGTTTTTTGTCAAAATCTGCCTGTAAAATAAACATAGCAAATATCTTCAGCTTTAGGAGATAGGGCAAAGAATTTTCTAATATGGTTATCAATATACACTCCCAATGGTAATGATGAAAGTTTCAATTGTCCTACATTCTTATTATCAATTAGTATTTTCTATCTTTTCACTTTAGTACTTCTGGTGAGAGGGTTGTGACATAATCCCTTTCAAAAATCTTTTTAAGATGAAACTCCCATAAAACTCAATGTTATCATGTAAAATTATACAGTTCAGTGGTTTTCAATACATTTACAAGGTTGTGCAAAAATCATCTCTATCTACCAGAACATTTTCATTATTCTAAGAGAAACCTTGCACCCATTAAGCAATCACTGTCAACTCCCTGCTCTTACCCTATTTTTTTGAAAACTTGAAAGAGCTCATCCAAAATAATACCATAGGAATTGGGATAGTAAAGGCATTTCCAGTGATGTTAGGAGCAAATAGCAAGATAACCTCTATACTGTTAATATAAAAAAATATGGAGACTTCTTGTTGAATGAAGATGATATAACTGACTCCAAAGAAAAGAAAAATCAGGTATATTGACTTGAAAAATGAATCAGAGTTCAGAAGGGCAATAATTACATTAAGAATATAAAATAGAGGGCCAGCCGAGTGGCTCAGTTGTTTAAGAGCTCACTGAAGACTGCGAGCTGAGCTCTGAGCAACAGCAGTTAGATACCCAGCCTGAGCTGAGCTGCCGCTGAGCTGCCAACAGGTGGCAGGATGGCTCAGCAAAAAAAAGAAAAGAAAATAGACAAGCATTACCAAATTATAAAATTAAATACTAAACAATATTAGTAGAAATAGACTGTCTAATTTCTTAATCAGGTTACAGGTTACACAAGTTATGTTCAGATAGTCAAAATTCAAAATATACAATTATGTATATGCATTTTCTGTATGTATATTACATTTCATGCTGTTACTTCTAAAAAAAGAAAATCTCAAATGGCCAATTTTAAAAAACATTCAACAATAGTATAAAAAGAATTTCATGTGTCAGCTGAATGGCGTGTTGGTTAGGAGCTAGCTTGAGCAGCAGGGCCCCAGTTCGGATCCTACATATGAGAGCCAGTAACACTGCCCTTTACAGCTAAGATGGTGACAACATCTCCACCTGGTTGCCTCTATTGCTAAGATGGTGAATGTTACCTCTATAACTATGATGGCCGGCGACGGCGTGGGCTGCAGCAGGCCGTCATAGGCTACAGTGAGTGGCCGGAAGTCGATATGCCTCACCAAGAAGAGTGCAATGATGATACCAACATGGGTCAGTGAAACAACGTCCTCCACAACTAGACTGAAGAACAAAAAAGTACCGCAACTTGTCTGTTCCCCTTCCTCGATTCCCCTACACTGTTTCCCTCCCCAAATTCTCTAATAAAATCTTAAAAAAGAGAGATTTTTAGTAAAAAGGAATAATAATTTTTTAACATGCTGTGTAGATAAATTAACAAACTCAATAATGTTCAATAATTTATTATTAAAATTCTGGCAGTTCTAAGCAATGGAGGAAGTGTCAATTTCTTTTTTTTTTTTTTAAATTAAAAAAAATTTTGTGAGAGGGCAGTGTCACTGGCCCTCATATGTGGGATCCGAAGCGGGGCTGCTGGAGTCCCAAGCCAGCTCTTAACCACCATGCCACTCGGCCAGCCCAAAAGTGTCAACTTCTTAATAATGACACAAGAAGGCAGTTTGATCCCTATCTCATAACATGTAACAAAAATTCCAGATACACTAATAATTTAAATATAAAAAAGATGTAAGAATAAGAAAATTTAGAAAGTAGGGGAAAATCTTCCAAAACAAAAGTGAAAAAAAGCTATAAAGTAAATGATAGACTTTTTTGACTACATATATATTTTTTTTTCTACTTTTCTCCCACTCAGTCTTAAATATTAATAATTCTAAATGGAAAAACACTATAATATAATGCTTTTTTTAAAATTATTTATTTATTTATTTATTTATTTATTTATTTTGAGGGCAATGTCACCGGCCCTCACATGTGGGACCTGAACCAGGGCCGCTAGCTTCCCAAGCCAGGGCTCAACCACCGCGCCACTCGACTGGCCCTATAATATAATGCTTTTCAAATTGCTGATCACAACCCATGAGAACTACCAATTTAGTGTTCTGTGACAACTGTTTAAGGAATAGTAAAGAAAATACAAGTACCCTATATTTAAAAAAGACAATTATCGGGGCCGGCCAAGTGGTACAGTGGTTAAGTGCTGACCCAGGAAGCCAGCGGCCCCGGTTCGGGTCCAACATATGAGGGCCAGTGACACTGCCCTCAAAAAAAAAAAAAAAAAAAAAAAAGACAATTACCATATAAATCTTTTATGTTTGGATGTGTCTGTGCACTGAATCATGATTTAAAATGTATTTGTTGATATGTATACGTGCCAAAAAATGTAGGAGAAATATTGCCATAAAAAATTCAAGTCAAATGACTGGGAAAAATATTCACAATTCATGTAAAGAATTACTATATTACTTTACAATTCATGTAAAGAATTATATATATATATATATATATATATATATATATAAATGCACATACATGTGAGAAATAAGTCAGGTTTATTAGATTATAATATACAATAAAATAATCCTTTTGGAGGGAACAGTTGTATAATTTTTAACATTTTTAAAAAAGGCAACCACTAGCACAATCAAGATAGTGAAAATGTGCATCACCCTAAAACATTCTCATGTGCTCCTTCATAGTCAATTTAAGAGTTACTGTTCTTAATGTTAAAAAGCTCCCATGGGGCCCAGCCGAGAGGCCCAGTTGGTTAAGAGTTGGCTTAGAACACTAGCTCTGAGGAATAAGGCTGCCAGTTTGATTCCCACATGGGCCAGTGAACTTTGTGCCCTAGCTGAGCTACTGCTAAGCTGACAACAGGTGGCAGGATGGCCCAGCTGGTGTAACAAGATTGCCTGTTCAATGGTGGGCTAAGCCCACTCACAACTAAAGATTGAACTCCGCATGATGAGCTGAGCTGCCGCCTGAGTGGTTCAGTGGATAGGGAGTGCGCTGTTTTTTCTTTTTTCTTTTTAGCTGAGCCATCCTGCCACCTGTTGGCAGCTCAGCAGCAGCTCAGCTCAGGCTGGGCATCGAACTGCAGTTGGTCAGAGCTCAGCTCGCACCCTTGAGCAAGCACTTAACCAACTGAGCCAGTCAGCCGGCCCGAGCAAGCGTTCTTAACTACAAGGCTGCTGGATTCAACTCCTGCATGGGATGATGGGTATGTCCACCCACAACTAAAACTGAACTCAGCACCTTGAGCTGAGCTGCCGCCCGGATGGCTCAGTGGATAGAGCAAATGCTCTTAACAAGGCTGGTTGTTCAAATCTTGCATGGGATGGTGGCTACAACTACACGCAACTAAGATTGAACACTGCACCTTGAGCTTAGAGGCCATGAGCTGCTGACGGGAAGCCAGATGGTGACTGGCGCCATCCACAGTGAAGATTGAAGAACAGCTTGGCTAATCCCCTGCCCCAATTCCCCAAAACAGTTCTCCTCCACCAATCTGCAAATAAAATCATATATATATATATATATATATATATATATATATATATATATATTCATTCAACTCAACAACAACAAAAATAAATAATCCAATTTAAAATGTGCAAAACACGGCCGGCCAAGTGGCTCAGTTGGTTAAGAGCTCGCTCAAGAGTGTGAGTTCTGAGCAATAAGGTTGCCGGTTTGTTTCCTGGCCCAAGCTGAACAGGTGGCAGGATGGCTCAGCTAAAAAAAAAAAATGTGCGCAACACTGTTCCCAGAAAGACATAAAAATTTCCAACACGTAAGAAAATATGCTCAAACTTCACTAGCATAAAAGAAATGCAAATCAAAACTACAATGATACCACCTCATACCTGTTAGAATGGCTATCAATCAGACAAATAATAAGTGCTGGAGATAACATGGGGAAAAGGAACCCTCATGCACTGCTGATAGGAATATACATTGGTAGTCACTATAGAAAACAGTAGGGAGGTTCCTCAAAAAATTAACACTAGTGCCCCCCTATAACTCAGCAATCCTTATTCTGGGTTTGGACTCTCAAAAATTGAAAACATTCATTCATAAAGATATATGGGGTCTGCCAAGTGGTGCATTGGTTAAGAGCTAGCTTAGAATGCCAACGGCCCCGTTTTTGATCCCCCATCTGAGGGCCAGGGACACTGCCCTCTAAAGGTAAAAACAGCGCCACCTGGAGCTGGGCTGTGCGAGCCCCGGCGACGGTGTAGGCTGCAGCCCCTGCTGCGGTGGGCTGCCATAGGCTATAGTGAGTGGCCAGCAGCCAGCGAGAGCGGCTGGCAGCCAGCGTGAGCTGCCAAGAGCCATGATGAGCGGCCATCCAGAGGCCAGTGACTGATGTGCTTCATTCAGGAAGAGCGCAATGACGATACCAACATAGGCCAGTGAAAAAAAGTTCTCTGCAACTAGACTGAAGAACAAAAAGACAGCAACTTGTCTGTTCCCCTTCCCCGATTCCCCAATAAAATCTTAAAAAAAAAAAGAAAGATATATGGACCACTCTGTTAATTACAGCATTATCCTTGGTAGCCAAGACATAGAAAGAATGCAATTGTCTTTCAATGGATGATTGGATAAAAATGTGGTACATATATACAATGGAATATTACTGAGCCATAGGTAGAGATGAAATACTGCCATTTGCAACAACATGGATGGATCTTGAGAGCATCATGCCAAGTGAAATAAGTCAGACAGAAAAGGACAATTATATGATTTCATTCATATGTGATGCTATAAAACAGAAAGCAACAGAAGAACAAACAATACAAACCCCAAAAAACTCATTGACAACAGTATAGTGGTTACCAGAAAGGAAGAAGGGGTGAGGGCAGATTGAAAAGTTGGCAAAGGGGGTCAAATATATGGTGACAGAAGGAGGCTAAACTTTGGTTGATAAGGATATAATGCAATATACAGATGATATATTATAGTATTATACACTTGAAACTCATATAATCTTATTAAGCAATGTTATCCCCATAAATTTAGTTAAAAAGAAAAAGATTTATGTGCCCAAAAGCATAAGATGTTCTCATTAATTACTGAGCTTAATTAAAAATAACTGAGCTTTATTATTTAGTTATATTTCATATGACTTTTTAAAAACACTGGGTATCACAAGTCCAAGATTACATGAAAATATGTTCCACACACTGCCAACTACTAAAGTTAAAACTTTAAGAAAACAATTTAACAGGGCCGGCCAAGTGGCATGTAGGTTAGGCGACGGTTCAGGTCCCACATATGAGGGCCAGTAACACTGCCCTCAAAAAAAAAAAAAAAATGTTTAAAAAAAGAAAGGAAAACAATTTAACAGATCACATTTCTGCGAAGAACAAGAATTTCTGTTCTGTATCCTCAGAAATGACCCCGAACTCTTGCAAACACGATGTATTAAATGTAATAGTGTGTGTGTGTGTGTGTGTGTGTGTGTGTGTGTGTGTGTGTGTGTGTGTGGTGGTGGTGGTGGTGTTCATGCTAAGGAAATGTTTTGTTTTTTTTTAATTTATTTTTTTAAAGATTTTATTGGGGGATTCGGGAAGGGGAACAGCATTGGGGAATCGGGGAAGGGGAACAGACAAGTTGCTGTCTTTTTGGTCTTCAGTCTAGTTGCACAGGACGTTGCTTCACTGGCCCATGTTGGCATCATCACTGCACTCTTTCCGGATGAGGCAAATCCATCACCGCCTCTGGATGTGCTCACCGCTGGATGTGCTCACCGCGGCTATTGGCAGCTCACGCTGACTGCCAGCCGCTCACACTGGCTGCTGGCCACTCACTGTAGCCTATGGCAGCCCACTGCAGCAGGGGCTGCAGCCTACACCGTCGCGGGGGCTCAGACAGCCCAGCTCTAGGTGGAGCTGTTGTTAGCTGTAGAGGGCAGTGTCACTGGCCCTCAGATGGCGGATGCAAAACGGGGCCTCTGGCGTTCCAAGCCAGTTCGTAACCAATGCACAACTAAGCCGGCCCAGGAAATGGTTATTTTTATTCTTGCTGCTCATAGTGAAACTGAGTGTTCATAGTGAAACTTGCTATTCATTGTGAAACTGAGTGGCCAGAACAAACAGATTTGCCACTACTGGAGGGAAAAAAAAAATTCAGTTCAGGCCATATCAAAAGCAAATAGACAACACAAATGACTTGTATAGTATATAAGTGTATCTTAATAAAAATGTGTTACCCCCCCAAAAAAGTAAATCAGCATGGATGAATGAAAAAGCAATTTAAAAAATATGTAACATCATCTTATTTTAAAATGCATCTACATAATGTATAAACATATTTGTTTTTAAGTAGAAGTGTTGAAAAGAAATCAACCTAATTGCTATTACTGGTTAATCTTGAACTTTAAACTGGGGAAGGGAAGAGGGCAGTACTAAAGAATTATGTCATCTAGGAGATGTTACTTAGCCAGAAGCTTTGTTTCTTTCCTATAAGGGATCATATAGATTGTGATGGGGATTATATGAGATAATATGATCAAAATGGTTAGCCCACTACCGGGAGCACTAACAATTCAAAGAATGTTAGCTGTATTATAATACACTCATTTAATCCTCTCTACAACCGAGTTAAACACTGTCAAAAGCTGTTCAACTTCAAGATAAATAAATTAAAATGAAACTAAGATAACACAAAACTTTTCACTTATCAGAATACCAAACATCAACAAGTTTAACAACATAGGCCCTTGGGGAAGATGTGGGTGAAGCTGTGGGTGGTATAGTCTCATACAATGCTAGTTGGAGTGAAAATTGGTGCAACCCCTATAGAGGGCAATATGGCAACAATTATTAAAATTATAAATGTAATTTATCCTTTGATAAAGCAATTTCATTTTGGAGAATTTATCCCAGTTATTCCTGTACATAATTATATATGTTTTGACAGCTTTGTATGTTTTAATAAACAACTGAAAATATCCCATTGTCCACCTATAGTAGACCAATTCAGTTGTGGTACGGTTATGTAATACTGTATAAGAAAGAATGGAAAAAAAAATTCCATTGGTAATAGGCAGGAAGTCCAGGATATACTGTTTTAAAAAAGGATAAAGAGGGCCGGCTGAATGTCATGGTGGTTGAGCGCTGGCTTAGGAAGCCAGCGGCCCCAGTTTGGGTCCCACATGAGGGCCACTGACACTGCCCTCAAAAAAAATTAAAAAAAAAAAAAAAAAAAAAAAAGGATAAAGATCCTGTGTATAGAGTGTTTCCTTTTGTATAAAAAGTACATATTTTTATAAATATATATCAGAGTATATTCATATTTGCATAAATAAATTTTATAAGCAATACTTAAAATGAGAAAACAGAAGGGGACTGGGCACTATTTGACTAGAATTGATTCAATATTATTTTCATTTTTAACATATTTCCTTTGAAATTAAACCAAAATTGACAAAGCTCTCTGGAAAGATTTCTAGGGTATATTAAGTGAAAAAAGTTAAACGCAGAATACTTTGTGTAGTATCAAATTACAAACAAATTAGAGCATAAGAAGAGGTGCAGAGTATATATACACATCTGCTAGTATTTGTTTAAAATATTTCAGGAAAGCTATGCACAACTTTCAACATTTGTCTTATAGATGTTGTACTCAGTGGTATGCTGGTAAATGTTTAACAATCAGCTTGGAAAGTGGGGGCAGGAAGCCCTGTTTTGCAGTGTTGGCCAATTTTTGTGGTGTAAATATGCCCACCTATTTGGATTGTAAACTATCAAAGTGACCACCTGAGCAAGAGTTGAGAAGAAATGTGCAGTCAGTGTGCCAGGCGCTAAACTCCACCACTCCACTGACTGCACTAATCCAAAAACTACCACTCGAAATAGGATACACTAGCTACATTATAATTTTCCTTAAAATGAAAACTTTCTTGGCATTTAATCTGTTTAGATATAGTGTATTCCCAAACCTCCATCTTGAATCTCAAAACATTTAACACCTAGTATATCTCCAAAAAGAAGCTAATTCTGTGGAGGAAGGTAAATGTTTTAAGACTTGAAATGGTGGCCATCCCCTCAAGTTCCATGTATGCTGTGGGAACAGCAAAGTCATACCACTGGCACACCTGTGTCTCTTTTTCTTGTCCTCTATTTCCCCACCACCCCATCTTCTTCCCACTCTCATTCTCTACTACCCCTAAAGAGCCCAAGGGTACAGTTTAAAAGACAGTCAGTAGGTAATTCAAATTCGCCTAGTTCTCTGCCATTGCATCCATACCGATACCAAGAGTTACAAGTTGTTCTTATCTCCTCCTACCCACTCCGAACCAACAGGAATGTTGAACTCCTTGAATCATATCTGGAACCAATAGTTCCCAAGCCCCCTTCATTTTTCTCATTTCTCTGCATTCTTATTATCATGGTACTCTTACACCCACTCTTGAAGGAGTCAAAATGTCATTGAGCAAAGAGGTATTTTATTCTAAAATGACTTCGCCCTTTGGACAGAATCTGATTGTAGCCCCTCCCAACACCCTCACATTCCATACATGCTATATTTCCTGTATTAAGAAACAGGTGGGCCGGCCAAGTGGCGCGTTGGTTAAGAGCTGGTTTGGGATGCCAGCGGCCCTGGTTCAGATCTCACATATGAGGGCCAGTGGCACTGCCCTCTACAGCTAACAAGAGCTCCACCTGGAGCTGGGCTGTGCGAGCCCCGGAGATGGTGTAGGCTGCAGCCCCTGCTGCAGTGGGCTGCCATAGGCTACAGTGAGTGGCCAGCAGCCAGTGTGAGCTGCCAAGAGCCATGGGGAGCGACCATCCAGAGGCCAGCAACCGATCTGCCTCACCCGAGAGGAGCACAATGATAATACCAACATGGGCCAGTGAAGCAACGTCCTCTGCAACTACACTGAAGAGCAAAAACACAGCAACTTGTCTGTTTCCCTTCCCCAATTCCCCAATGCTGTTCCAATTCCCCAATAAAATCTTTAAATAAAATTTAAAAAAAAGAAACAGGTGCTCAGGTCACAAGAAACACTAAAGCCTTTCACAGTATGTTCAGAGACATTGTCCAAGAAGATTATGACCTTTATTATAAGTAGACCAGTGTTTCTGAACCTGTTCTTCTTTTTCCCCACGTCCCACTCCAGGTGTCTTTTTAAAACATTGTTTTTTGGGCTGGCCGATGGCACATTGGTTAGAAGTTGACTTGCCACAGCAGCTCTGAGCAGCAGGACCCTGGTTCGGATTCCACATGAGGGTGAGTGCTGCTGCGCCCTCTACAGCTAAGATGGTGAACAACAGCTCGACCTGGAGTTGGGCTGCTGTGAGACGGCAAGGCTGCTGTGGCGCAAGCCAGCAGCTGGCGTGAGCTTTCGTGAGCTGCTGTGAGCCGCCATCAGCGGCCATCTAATGGCCGGCGAGCAACTACCTCACCCCGGAAGAGACCAGTGATAATACCAACAATGGGCCAGTAAAGCGAAGTCCTCCACAACTAGACTGAAGAACAAAAAGACAGCAACTTGTCTGTTCCCCTACCCCAATTCCCTGATAAAATCTTTAAAAACAACAACAAAAAACATTGTTTTTATTTTAAATATTTTAAATGGCTACCAGCTCTCTTCCTGAAATTTTAATACCACAGATATAGTATGTTTATGTTCTGTGCTCCATTGCAATATCTAAGATATTTTTTACATGCCTCCCCCAGAATCAATTTCACCTACTTTAAGGATAATGCTTCAAAAATTAACATGGAGAGCACAGGGAGCAGCACACAGAGTATTTATGCCTAATCAGAAGTGACACCCTCAGGAATTATGTTCTCGACCTGAAAATTTAATGTTTAGAAAAAAAATTCAGGCACCACTGGTGGCTCCATGAATATTGGCTTTGAGATGACACAATCATGCCCAATACTCCATGTAACCTCCACACTACCCAGAATTCTGTAACTTATTACATGGAGGGAAACTTAAAGTACGGAGGGAAACCCTTGTTTTGCAACCAACCTCTGTGTAATGCTCACAACTACTTGCTAACAAAACCAAATTTAAATCAAAAGGAAAGATGAACCAGCTACTCACCAAAAATCCACCCAAAGAGATTTGACCATGTAACACACAAACACAGAAAAATTCTTCCCTCCACAGGGGAACCTACAAAACAGCTACCTTATTTTTCTAGAGCAACAAAATTGTCTACCCCAGAATTCCAGCCATTTTTTTAAGTTCTCTTTTTCCCTTTTTTAGGTATAAAAATAGGACACCTAGCCTACCAAGTTTTGTAGCCCTAACATTCTTTGAGCTTTGCCTATGATCTCTGTTTCTCCAATTTGCCTAAGGTTACCTGGTTAGGCGTTCAAAGGCCACAGAAAGCCAGGACTGGGTTGACCTGAAAGGAAGTGAGGGCCATCTCAGGGGCTGGGTCACATTGATTCCCACCTTCCCTACCTTGGTGCCATAAGGCCTCATGGCTTTGTCCCGCTGGATAGGAGCCATGGCAGAGTTTCCAGAAACTTCCCACTTTTCCACAAAGGAGCCAGACTTCTGACTTTTAAATTCTATCCTGAACAAAAAACTCCACCATCATTTGGCCAGTGTCTTAGATTCCAAAGTAAATCCTTTAACTTAGGGGAGCGGCAAAGAAAAAGAGGACCCAAGTTACTAGAGGGAGGCACCACTTCTAATTAACAAAAAAAACACGTTATTGAAGATTGGTTCCAAATATGTAGAAAACATGACTGACCTAAGAGCAACACCTCTCTAGTCACAGTTGTCTTTGCACCTGGACCTCTTCCTCTGAAGTTATGAACCAGTACATAGTACTCCCAGTAAAAAAAACCTTTCAGACCCCAAATCTGCCTCAAGCCATCATCCTATCAAATTCCCCCCTTATCCAAATATTTTAAATGGCTACCAGCAAGGTTGTAAGTGGATTCTCAATGGCCAAATCCAATCATGCCTTAAATACTAGACAGTTACCCTGCTCTTTTATAGACCTTAAGAAGATTTTCAATGAAGTCTGTATAGTCTACATCTTCCCTGGAACTTCATTGTCACATGTCATCATCCCTCCGTCTTGACAGCAGGTGTGTCCTCAAGCCTTTTCCTTAGAACATTCTAAATTGAACCCCACTGCTTTTACATGAATTATCCTATTCATGCTTAAAGTTAATAACCAAATCTGGTGTGCAGTGTATAATTGTATTCTTTCTGTACATTAATTGTTTCATGTTATTTTATATTTTTAATTTTATATTGGAAAATAGCCATGGTCATTGGCTACACATTGCTTTCATGCTACAGTGGCATAGTTGACTCTTCTAGGGAGGGCACAGCTCACAATGGCCCATGCCAGGATCAAACCTGCAGACTTGGTGTTATCAGTACTCCACTCCAACCAACTGAAATAACCGGTCAGGCCCTCAGGTTATTTTTTAAAATGTAGAACCAGACAAACTGGCTACTCTTCCAGTTCCATCCCTTACCAACCACGTGGCCCACAGCAAGTCCCTGCTCTGTGAAGCGTCTGAGCTAGTTTCCTTCAGATAAATCAGGACTAGTAATAGCACTTACTAACAGGTTTATTATGAGGATTAAATAAAACCATGTTTACATATATTGTTGGCCTTTAATTTATGTAGAAATGAACCAACTATTTAAGGGAAAAATTCATATTAGGTAGTTCTTTTTCTACATGTCCTTCAACATGGAACAAAAATTTAATAATTCCAGGCTTAACCCCACAATTAAAAGAATATTTACTAACAGTTATTACTTATATATTGAGCATTTACTACTTGCCAGGCACCATTATGACCACTTTATAGGAATTACCTCATTTGTGTTTCTTTCTGAAATTAGTAGTATTAATATCTCCATTTTTGATACGTTTCTGATAAGGTTTTAGAAAGGTTACGTAAGTAGTCAAGGTCAAATCAATACTCTCAGAACCAGGACTCAACCAGAGATCTAATAAGATTCTAGTGTTTAACTCCATGGCACTGTTCTATAAGTAATAATTCCAGCAGCAAGTAAGTATTAACATTTATAACAAAGTCCATTAGTTACCAATACTTACCAGTGTTTCTGGAACTAAGATTATCACAGGTGTTTAGAACTTAAAAGAACAACACAATTCCTGTGGTAATTTCTTTCCTCAGATTTTAAGAATTGTCTTTGTGAACACACTCGCCCACTTTCACTGATCTGTTTGAGTTATGACAGTACAGTGTTGCTACTCATAATGTTTTTACCTCATGTCCAGGTTCGGTATATGCTCACTGGGTCCACACAGTTGTTAAGCAAAGTGGGTGAAACTAGAACCCATTTTAGAAACCAACACATGAGGACATGCTCAGAGGTCACTGTCTATTTCCCCTCCAAATGTGCCTTAGACTAAAACTCCTTCTTATTTACACATGAGGACATGCTCAGAGGTCACTGTCTATTTCCCCTCCAAATGTGCCTTAGACTAAAACTCCTTCTTATTTCAAGATAACACTAATATGTTTTACCTTTTACCTAACTTTGTCCTTATAATTTTCAGTTTCATAGAATTAGGAGTCTAAGATTCAGGAAAAACTTATTGGTATTAAATAATACCCCAATATGATTTGCCACATGAATACAAAAACATTAAAAGAACAAATTGCAGATTATCTAATTCAATCAAACAAAGTTCAATCACACTAGTTTTAAAATGCAGTTGATATGAACTCATACTGTCAAGACTCATAACAGAGGGCACGCTCCAGATACATCATTTTTTTTTTTTAATGACACTTAAATGCTCAAGATTATCCTGCCTGGAATGAGGGCTCCCTCATCATAATCAAAGATAATATGCAACTTGCCTCACTTAACTCCATTTAGAAGGCCACAGATAACTAGTTAATTCATGATCTTCCAAGGCATCGATAAACATTTCAACTTTCAGTTCTTTCCATATTGCCCATGTGGACTTGGGTCTCTAGTCCTTTCTCCAATGTTCCGCCTTGAAGAAGAAAAAAAAGTCTATTTCTGCTCAGGCTTTCTAAGAACATAAGCTCCAAAAGTACTGAGCATTTATTTATTTATTCATTCAGCACTTAGCTGGTGGTGATATGCACAGAAGTATTTATACATTCTTAACAGAAAAAAAGAGAGCATTCTACAGACAGTTTCAAGATCTGTAAATCTTTCCTTCTAGCCCTTCCCCACAGGCTATTAACAAACCTAAGTCTTTTCTAATTTAAGAAAACAAAACCCTCCAGAAATATGCATTTAGCTGGCACCCTATCTCCCTGCTCCATTTTACAAAGACTGTCCTCCAAATAATTGTCTGCAATCACTGCACTCTTACTCACTATAATTAGGTTTCTGCTCCTAACACTTCTTTGAAACTGTCCGGGATTCATCAATTGCCAAATGTCTTTGACACTATTGCTCACTTCCTTAAGATCCTTCCTTCAATTCTTCTCCCATCATTTCAGGTTCCTATGCTGGCTTCTCTGCCCAATTATAAATGATGCTGTTATCCTCTGCCTTCTCTCCAAACTCACCATTTATCTACATACTGCCTGGCGTTCAGTCTACACCTATTTGCTGATGATTCCCACAGCAAGAAGAGATTTTTTCTCCAAAACTTCAAATTCCATTATCCAACAACTGGGCATCTTCATGAGGCAATTAAAACTCAATCACACCTTAGGCCGGCCAAATGGCTCAGTTGGTTAAGAGCTCGCTCAAGAGTGCAAGCTGAGCTCTGAGTAAGGCAGTCTGATGCCCAGCCTAAGCTGAGTTGCCAACAGGTGGCAGGATGGTTCAGCTAAAAAAAGAAAAAAAATACATTTCTTCTTGGGCCGGCCGAGTGGCGCAGTGGTTGGGAGCTGGCTAGGGATGCCAGCGCCCCCGGTACGGATACCACATGTGAGGGCCAATGACACTGCCCTCTAGAATAAATAAATAAATAAATAAATAAATAAATAAATAAATAAATAAATAAAATGCTAAAAAAACACAACTCAATCACGCCTAAAATGTTAACTAGTTATCACTTCTCCAAGTCTGCTTTATGCCCCAAGCTCATCTAATCATCCATGAGTCCTCTCCAGAGCCTCCACGTTGAAGACCCAAATTCAACCTCCAACTTTAGCAGTCTTGCTTAAAACCTCTTCCATTCATCCAACATTCTCCATTCCTACTGCTTCTCCCTCAATGCATTCATTCAACAAATATTTATATAGTACCACAACATGTACTGGTCATGGTTACCAGAAAAGGTGCCCAGTCTTAAAGAGATCACATTCTAATAGTTGTTAAAAGTAAAAACAAATAGGTGAAATAAAA
Source organism: Aselliscus stoliczkanus (assembly GCA_033961575.1). Taxonomy (NCBI): domain Eukaryota; kingdom Metazoa; phylum Chordata; class Mammalia; order Chiroptera; family Hipposideridae; genus Aselliscus; species Aselliscus stoliczkanus. The sequence goes on from CM066729.1 coordinate 137,931,048, forward strand.
TGTTAATATATTTCTATTTAAGTCACTACATCAAAAATATTCTTTCAACATGTAATTAATATAAAATTATCAAAGATGTTTAATTTTTGGGTTTCTTTAAAGATTTTATTGGGGAATCAGGGAAGAGGAACAGACCAGTTGCTGTCCTTTTGTTCTTCAGTCTAGTTGCAGAGGACATTGCTTCACTGGCCCATGTTGGTATCATCATTGCGCTCTTCCCAGGTGAGGCAGATTGGTGGCCAGCCTCTGGATGGCTGCTCACAGTGGCTCTTGGCAGCTCACTAAAGCCTATGGCATCCCACTGCAGCCCACACCATCGCCAGCCATCTTAGCTATGAGGCAACATTCACCATCTTAGCTATAGAGGCAACCAGATGGAGCTGTTGTTCACCATCTTAGCCATAGAGGGCAGTGTCACTGGCTCTCATATGTGAGATCCAAACCAGGGCTGCTGGCTACCCAAGCAAGCTCTTAACCAACATGACACTCGGCCGGCCCAGAAGTTGTTTTATTTTAAAATATGAAGTCTATAAAATTCACTGTATATTTTACATATAACTCATTTCAGTTCAAGCTAAATTTTCAATGATTGAAGTGTGGAGCCACTAAAACCAAATTGTATTTAATTGAATATATTTTACTTTAATTCAATTTTCAATTTTCAATTAATTAAAATAAAATAAAATCACAAAGTGAGTTTCTTAGTTGCATGACCCAAATTTCATGTATGAGATAATGCAATTGATTGAAGGATTAATTTGTTTGTTTGTTTGTTTCTTGTGTTTTAAAAAGATTTTATTAGGAATTGGGGGAGGGGAACACCATTGGGGAACTGGGGAAGGGAAACAGACAAATTGCTGTCCTTCTGTTCTTCACTCTAGTTGTGGAGGACGTTGCTTCACTGGCCCAGGTTGTATTATCATTGCACTCTTCCCTGGTGAGGCAAATTGGCAGTCAGCCTCTGGACAGTCGCTCACAGCGGCTGACGCTGGCTGTGGGTCGCTCACACTGGCTGCCAGCCACTCACTGAAGCTTATGGCAGCCCACTGAAGCAGGGGCTGCGGCCAACGATGTCACCGACTCAAGGCAGCCCAGCTCCAGGTCAAGGTGTTGTTCACCATTTAACTGTAGAGGGCAGTGTCACTGGCCCTCATATGTGGGGTCCCAAAACACCAGGAAGGATTTATTTTAAGTGCAAATGCATTGCTTTAGGCCATGTACTACACTGATCCTGGCTATCAAAGTCACTCAAGGGATTTTAGAAAAACAGATTCTAAACTAAACCCTGGAAGATTCCCTTAGGCCTATAATTATTCAACTGATACAAAGAACAGCTTGGTAAGGAAACTTAGGAACCACTAATCTCCAGAGCAAAATTCACATTTTTCAGTCCACCAAGCAGAGCCTCCAGTACCAAGCCTTGGCCAAATTTTCAGAATGTCTTTCAACAATAGTATTCCCACACCAGATCCACCCCCAACCCTGCTTCCCTTACGCTATTTTAAGCAGCCAATCTAGTCTCCAAGCAGCAACTTCAATATAGAATGTCATTTGGTCATTCTAAAGTACCCCATACAATAATATGCCCCCACAACACCTAGAATTAGAAGAAACGTGATCTGTAGAATTAAGAATTTCATAACTATCCCCCAAGAATATAAAATCAAATATTTTTTTAACCCCACAGCCTCACTCACATAAAATCGGAACACTACTTTCTTTACTATCTCTGTACAGATATTTATCATATCAATTGATTATACTTTGTTTGCAATGCTGCCTCCTCATCCTGGACTTTAGTCCTGGTGGTTGTCCATTACAACAGATGGTGATGGTTGTCCGCTAGGTTCAAAATGTGTGTTTTATTTTGAGGACAAATGAAGAAATCTAAGTATAGCCTAGATATTAGATAGATAACATTAGGGAACTCTAATAATGATATGATTGTGTAGAATGCTTTTATTAAGAGTTTACACTTTAAGAATGATACCTACAATTTTCCAAAGGTCCATACACATAAAAAAAGGCAACTACTGAACTGAGATCATAAGCATAGCATTCTTTTCTCAACTTGTTTTAAGTTTGAAATTTTTCACTGAAAAAGTTGGATGTTTATCTTAAGAATAAAAAATGAATAAACACACAATTAAATTTTTTAAAAAAGAAAAATAGTTCTTAAATGATGAATTAATCAGGAGACATTTTCTAACTCTGCTCATATTCATTTGTAAGTATTATTTTAGAATAAAGAAATAGAGTACTCTCCTTTTTAAATGAGCTTTTCCAATACTCGGTTTCAGAAGGTAGCTCTTCTGGAACCAGACACTTTAAATGGCAGGATTGGTTAGGAAAGTTATTTCAAATGGACTTGTTCTAGCCTTCTCTTGCCTCCTACAAAACAGTCTCCAGAACCTAGGAACACTAGATTGATTGGCTCCTTTGTCACCCATCACTCACTCTATATATACCTTTCTACTTAACCAGAGCTCTATTTTTTTTCTTTTGTTTTTTCATATTTAACTTCTTTTTTAATGCATGACTCAATCTTAGAAAGTCAGAAAGAATAACCAAGACAAGCACTTACAAAGTCCTGAAACTAAGAAGCACTACACACCAATACAATAAATACGATGATGGGGTTAGTTTTTTTCCCTCTTTTCATTTCCATAGATAATTATAATGATGGAAATTTCTTATCTGTCCCTTTTCATTAAAAGTAATAATTTAATGCGTAGTGAACACACAATGCAATATAGACATGATGTATTATAGAACTCTACATTTGAAACCTATAAATTTATTAACCAATGCCAACCGAATAAATTTAATTTAAAAAGTAATAATTAAAAAATATTTCTAGATTTAGATTTTCTTTAACAAGGAATAAGAAGTATATACAAGGATGTTTATAGAAGGCTTGTGTGAATTGCATCATAACAGAAAACATTTCAAAATTATATAGGAACAGGGCTGGCCAAGTGGCATGTTGGTTGGGAGCTGGATTGGGATGCCGGCGGCCCCGGTTCGGATCCCACATCTGAGGGCCAGTAACACAGCCCTCCAAAAACAAAAGAGAATTATATAGGACTGGGTGAATAAAGAACATTATGACATATCTATACAATTGGATTCTAAGTAGCCATTAAAATATCACATACTGAAATGGCAAAAGGTACAAAACATTGTGAAAGAAATGAAGAAGAACAAATAATACATATTTCTGTGTGTATTTGGAGGGAGGGTTGGAGAGTTATCTATAGATTTAAAACATCTGAAAAAATACACAACAAACAAGTCATGAGGTTATTGCTATGAAGAGAGATGGGGAGAAGAATAGAAAGAAAACAGGAGACTTTTAACACTATTAGTATTTTTTTTTCAACTAATATCTGTTACCTTTATAATAAAGATTTTCAAAATTCCAAATGTTTAAAAATTGAAATAAAATTCAGAAAACTATATCCAAATTACAGTATTAATAAGTTTTCTACAAAAAGATGTTTCATTCCACTAATAAATAAAAATTAAGAACCTAAATAGGCAGTTTCCAAAGATGACAATACAAATGACCAACAGGAACACAAAAAGGTGCCAATTTAACATTAATCATCAGAAAAATACACATCAAAACCATAATGAAATATCACCTCAATGAGGTAGCAGCATTATTCAAAATAACCAAGGTAAGAAAACACCTTAAGTGTCTGTGCACAGAAAAATGTGTTTAAAAAAAAAAAAAGTTGGGGGTGGGGGGGGGCGGCCAGTTGGCTCAGGTGGCTATAGTGCGAGCTCATAACACCAAGGTTGCCAGTTCGATTCCCACATGGGCCAGTGAGCTGTGCCCTCCACAGCTACGTTGAAAACAATGATTTGACTTGGAGCTGATGGGTCCTGGAAAAAAACACACTGCTCCCCAATAAAGTTTAAAAAAAAAAGTGTGGACGGCTGAGTGGCGCATTGCTTAAGAGCTGGCTTGGGACGCCATTGGCTCTGGTTCGGATCTCACAAGAGGGCCAGTGACAGTGCCCTCTCTACAGTTAAGATGGTGAACAACAGCTTTACCTGGAGCTGGGCTGCTATGAGTCCCAGGAGCAGCATAGCTGCAGCCCCTGCTGCAGTGGGCTGTCATAGGCTACAGTTAGTGCCAGGCAGCCAGCGAAAGGGGCGGGTAGCCGGTGTGAGCTGCCAAGAGCCGCAGTGAGCGGTCATCCAGAGGCTGGCGACTGATCTGCCTCACGAGAAAAGAGTGCAATGATAGTACCAACATGGGCCAGTGAAGCAATCTCCTCCACAACTAAACTAAAGAACAAAAGAACAGCAACTTGTTTGTTACCCTTCCCTGCTTCCCCAACGCTGTTCCCCTCCCCCAAATTCCAAATAAAATCTTGACAAAAAAAAAAAGGGATGTTTTATATCTGTGTGTGTGTGTGTGTGTGTATGATTGGGGTGCAACAAAATGCATACAAGAGGACACTTTGGTCAACATTCCTCAAGCAGTAGTTCACCATAATCAGAAGTGTTAGGGGCTGGCAGAGTGGCGCAGTGGTTAAGCGCTGGCTTGGGAACCCAGCAGCCCCAGTTCGGGTCCCACATACAAGGGCTGGTGACAATGCCCTCAAAAAAAAAAAAAAAAAAAAGTGTTGGACGCTGATGGTAACCACTTTGAGCACCTCTTTTAATTGCAGAAGTCAAAGGTGATTTGTATTCATCTTTTATTATCAGTATATATTAAGTATTACCATTTTAATATAGTTTTTCTTTCTTAAAATGTGTATACATTTTTGGGCACCCTATGTATATATACTTATTTGTGTATATACATATGTACATGTATGTATGTACAAATATGTATATATACATAATGGAATATTAAACTTCTAGAAAAGAAAGAAATCTTGTCATTTGCAACAACATGGATGAACCTACTGGGCATTATGCTGAGTGAAATATGTTAGAAAAAGAAAGACAAATAGTGTATGGTATCATCTATATGTAAAAAAAAAAGAAAAGAAAAAAGTCAAACTCATAGAACCAGCAAGTAGAAAAGTGCTTGCCAGGGACTGGGAGCTGGGGCAGTAACTCTAGAGGTTAGTTACAGGGCATACAAGCACTTCCATTTATAAGCCAATTAAGGTCTGAGGATCTGATGTATAATATGGTAACTATAGCTGCTAACACTGTATTGTATAACTGGAATTTGCTAAAAGAGTAGAATTAAATGTTCTTACTAAAAAACAAAGAAAGGTAAACATGTGAGGAGATGGATGTATTAATTAACTCTACAGGGAAGATCCTTTCATAATTTATGTACACATATATTAAATCACCACATTGTACACTGTAATTATCTTACAAATGTATTTGTCGATTATACCACGGTAATAATTAAAAAATTAAATTAATGCAATCAATTTTACATGTCAGCATAACAAAAAAAAATGGTTGATAATATTTAGAGGTGATAAACTTGTTGCTCTTGGTTCAAGTTTAAATTTACAAAGGACAGTAACTATCAAAATTTCAAATGTATACCTAGAAGAAGTGCATTCTATTTTTGTTTACATTTCTCTGGAATATTTTCACCCATCCTTTGAATTTCAACTTCCTTTGCTTTAGGAGTGTACTGTGTGGGCAATATATCAACTTAGATTTTGTTATATTTACACAATCTGAGGCATTTGTTTTAGATGGTAACTATATTTCATAGACATTTATCATAATATATGTTTGGTGCTGGCTGATTTTTTTGCTAAGTGGGTTATTTTTTTAATCTCTTTTCCCCTATCAATTTAAAAGATATATACTGTCTTTTAAATTCACTTCTGATCCCCTTTATATTTTTAAGTAATATTTTTTGAAATCTACACCTCTCAATCACAATGGAAAGCCACTTAAATTGACCCAAAAAGGAGTACATATTAATATGAAAAGAAACAATTGCAAAGAAAGAATATACCACAATCTGGGGGTGGCCAAATGACTCAATTGGTTAAGAGCATGAGGTCTGACAACAGGGTAGCTGGTTCGATTCCCAAATGGGCCAGTGAGCTGCACCGGAGATGAGCTCCCACTGAGCTGTCAATCGGTCGCAGGATGGCTCAGCGGGTGAGAGCATGTGCTCTTAACAAGGTTGTGGGTTTGACTCCTGCATGGGATGGGGGGCTATGCCCACCTGCAAGTAAGATTAAACACGGCACCTTGAGCTGAGTATCCACCAGCTGCCGACTGTCGGCTAGATGGCGACTGGACTTGGAGATGAGCTAGCTGCAACCTCCACAACTAAGAGTAAAGGACAACAACTTGACTGTTACCCTTCCCCAGTAAAATCTTTAAAAAAAAAAAAAAAAAAAAAAAAATATATATATATATATATCACAATCTAAATTTTATAAAATAATAATAATAAATGTTAGTATAGTCATAGAAACATAAATCAAATGTATGTTATTTGGTATGAGGTTAATAACTGGGACTTCCACTTTCACCATCACACATCTCTACAATGTTAATTAATTTGTGTAATCAGCGCAAATACTTTTATAATAAACATGGTTATTTTTGTTATCAGGAAGACAAGATAAAAGTTTTTATGCAATAAAAAATAAGTTTTAGGGCCGGCCGAGTGGCGCATTGGTTAAGTGCTGGCTTGGGACGCCAGTGGCCCCGGTTCGGGTCCCACAAATGAAGGCCAGTGACACTGCCCTCAAAAAAAAAAAAAAAAAAAAATTTTTTTAACTACAAGCCATTACTGGGAATCTCCTTTCTATGAATTTACTCTATAGAAATTTATCCTTAAGAACTGTATTACCAAGGATATAGGGGTGGTACAACTTTATATAGAACAGCAAGGAAGTGATTATCCTAACATCCGGAAAGAAATCCTCTTGGGGCTGAGGGGGAGGATGAGACGGTAGAGGGACATACACAGATAGTTACAGTATTGGCAATGTTCTATTTCTTAACCATTTGACTGGTTATTAAGAGTGTTCTTGTAATACTTTTGAACTATACAAGTGTCTTATATAAAACTCTTGTATTTATATTTTACAGGATTATGATACCATTGTATATGTGTATTTATGTATAGGCAACCAAAATGGTGTGAAAAAAAGATAAGACAACTATTAACACTAGGTCCATTTGGGTGAGTTGGGGGAGGTGAATTGTCCACTACAAATAAATTTACAGTTAAAGAGATACTTCAGTGTCTAGAATGTCATCTGTTTGGACTCACATTATTTGAAATAAATAAAACACCAGCACATGTGTTGCCATCATTGTTTCATGTATTTCCTAGTATAAACAAAATGCCACACATAAAACTGAAAGCATTACAGAAAAAAAACTATTGAAGTTGAAATACATTACAAATATTCAGAGGAGGGCACTGCTTCTCTCCACTTCCATTTAGGTATTTCTTTGACAGTTATAAACAGACAAATTCAAATCTTGGACTACATTATTTTTTAATTCCTCATAAACATCTTAAATATCATGGACTATAAAATCCATTAAAGGAAAAGAAAGACAATAAAAACATGAATCAGAAAGGGACAAGACTCTGAATTCCACAGCTTCCAACAGATTGCTGTTACACAATAATAGAAAAATCACCAAATTTTAGTATCATACAACTGCAGACAGGAAAGTCTGACACAGTTCTAAGGCATTCAAGAAAAAATCAACAAAAATAACACCTGAAAATGGTTTCCCAGTCTGTGAACACAGAGGGCTTTCTGTTACTGCTGAATTTTTCTCATCTCTTTTATGAATTACAAAGTTACAACCTCACCCTAAATACCTCTACTGTGCACCTCACTGGAAAGCAGCCATGTAGATGTACTTACATGGCCTGTTTTTAAACCATTTTTTTTTTGTTGCTTGCTAACAAGTGAGATGACAGCTGTGGAAACTGAGTTTTGAAAATAAAAGGCTGCAGGCATGAAGAAGCCTCACAGATGTTATACATTTGGACATTAATAATGAAACAATTCCTGCAAAGCCTTTTGGTATTTTACTTGTAAAAGTGATTCAAGGAAATCAGCTTGGGAAAGAGCAATCAGAGGGACTAAAAGCTGGATTAAATATGGGAAACAAAGGACCCCTGCCAAGAATGAGCAGAGATTCAAATAACATCTAAGACCTTCTCACTCTAAGAATGAATTGAAAAACAAAGAAAAGAGCAAATCTGGGGCCAGTAAAAAAAATGAGAGTACAAGCTACCAAAAGGGAAGAAACTTTCAGTGACATTTTAAAATGGGGTATTCATTTCCCAACATATACATATATCAAGTCAACAACAATGTAGATCTTAAACTTACTCAGCAGATGGTATATGTCAATTATATCTCAATAAAGCTAGGGGAAAAAATAAATTAAAAACAAATTAAATACAAATCATGTTTAATATTTTTAGCATACTGAAATAAATAAATAAGACACCATTAAGAAAACAAAATAATTTGTTAAAAAATATTATGTTGCCTCATTGGAAATATTTCAGAAATCATGGAAATACAGACAAGTATAGAATTCATTTATAAAATGGAAATGTCTGGGGATAAATAAGTCAAGGCTGAAATTCTAAGGAAAAACTGCTGAAACTGGGTTGGAAGTGGCACTATGCAACAAATCATAAACAAATCATAAAGCAAAGCAACGTAGAAAACAACACAATTATACCAGCAAATGCAATACTCTCCTTTATAGATCCCAAGAAAAAGTCACCTTGAGCCAAACTTACACATCATTAGGTTTAGTTCTAAGAAGTGAAAACCCAGCTACATGAAAGTGGTGGAATCTGAAAGGTTTGGCATTTTTAGACTATCTGCGTAGAAATTCCATATACCTTCCCCTTTGCCTGGGGTACCAGCTGGGTTTTACTAATGTCACAGATACGCCAGAGGCTAAACATACTCTGATATAAAACCCTTACTACACAAGCTTATTAGTTAAGTAAGTTATGAAGTGGCCATCTGTGTTTTCTGCTTAAGCAGCTGAGAGGATCTCAAGGTTACAAGAGACCTTCAAGGTCATGAAGTCTACCTACTGCTGCCAGGCATGAACTACCTTTGCCTCCCCTCAATTAAAAGTGATTGATCAGGTCCAGCTGAGTGGTGCATTGGTTAAGAGCTGGCTTGGGACACCAGCAGCCCCGGTTTGGATCCCACATATGAGGACTAGTGACACTGCCCTCTACAGCTAAGATGATGAACAACAGCTCCACCTGGAGCTGGGCTGCTGTGAGTCCCCAGGATGGCATAGCAGCAACCCCTGCTGCAGTGGGCTGCCATAGGCTACAGTGAGTGGCCGGCAGCCAGCGTGAGCAGCTGGCAGCCAGCGTGAGCTGCCAATAGCCACGGTGAGCGACCATCCAGAGGCCAGCGACCGATCTGCCTCATCCGGGAAGAACCCAATGATACCAACATGGGCCAGTAAAGTCTAGTCCTCCGAAACTACACTGAAGAACAAAAAGACAGCCACTTGTCTGTTCTCCTTTCCCCGATTCCCTAACGCTATTACCCTCCCCCAATTCCCCAATAAAATCTTTAAAAAAAAAAAAAAAAAAGCCAGAAAGGGCAATTTAAAGGAAAGGAATGAAGTCTATGTCACATTCCCTTGGAATTCTATGCCTAGTTTTAGCCTCATCATCCTAATTATGTTTTTTCAACATCCCACACACTATACCTACATTTTATCATAAAGTGACCTCAGTCAAACTTTCTCAACCAAAATTAACCATTTGACTACATTGTGCACTATGACATTAAATAGAGCCATAAGCATTTTCCTTATTACTTAAACGTTTTATTCATTTAATCGTTAAAACTTAAGACATGTGACATTTCTATGCCCAAAAGAAATTCAAGGTGCCTTACAGATAACAAAATACAAAACAGAACGTTTAGGTTAAAATGGGGTCCATCATAATATTTCACTCAGATAAGAATCATGAATAGATACTGAAAATCAATGAGAAGTAACAGAACTTACATAAAGTATCTCCAGAAAAGATAATTAATTACAAAAGGAAAAAGAGTAACGTGATACCCCAGAAACTGGACAGATAAAACCTTAACGAAGTGATCATTGTTCAAATCATATTACTGGAAGAAACTGACATGATGCACCTTTAGATATGACTTATTGAGAAAAACACAAACTCGTTTCTATGGCATTCTTATTAAAAATGCATAAGCAAACACTGAATAAACCCACATTAAGGGACATTCTACAAAAATAATTGACCTGAATTCTTTGAAAACATCAGATTGACAAAACTAAATGCAATAAACAACTAAATGCAATGCATGATCTGAGATTGCTTTTTGATATACACTACATTATTGATGACTGGTAAAATCTGATCAGTACATTAGATCACAATAATATTGTATCAATGTTCATTTGCTGATTTTGATCATTGTACTCTAGTTATACAAGAAGAGGTCCTTATTTGTAGGAAATTCACAGTTTAGTATTTACGGGTAAAGAGACATCCTGTCTGAAAGTTACTCTCAAAGTATTTGGGGGCAGGGAGGTGGAACCTATATATGGGGATAAACAGATTAAGTTAATGAGATAAAATGTAACATTTGGGTAAACTGGGTGAGTGGTGTATGGGAATACTTTGTACTACCCTTATTTTTTCTGTTTGCAGTTATGTCAAAAATATGTCTTTTTTAATTTTAATGAAATCCCCAAGATAGTAGTGGAAAAATAAGATACTTCCTTATTTCAGATTTAAGCACTGCTTGATCAATGAATTTGGCTAAGTTTTCTGACTAAAAAGTCAAAAATAGAAATATTGTTTATATTGCCATTTTTTTCTGACTATGGGCAACACATAAATTCATCTTCATAGACAATTTTTCACTAAACATTATATTGAACAGACTTTAGCCTGTTAGGCTTATAGAACTGCATCTCAATGTATAGTATCTTAGGAAACATGGCCCAAGTAACTCAGCTTTCTAATGGTCTTGACTTGTTTTAGTGAAGTGATCAAATATCACAGGCTTTAAATAAACCCTGGAAAGCTGGATTAAATTTCTGATGAAATGTTCTAACCTGCAATGCAGCTATTTTATACTGTCCATTAAGTGAGGGCATAAACTGCATTTCAGGAGTGGAGTGACAAAAATTAACATTTTCAATAGCTTCTAATCATTTTAATCAGCAAATAACCTTCAGAGTTTTATAAGGTTTATCAAAACCCTTACTTCAAGCCAATAATACTTTTGTGTTTTCCCATGACTCTATAAATACCACTACTTCATTTTTATTTTATTTTTTAATTTCAGTGAGCCAATAATTGAGGCATCCCGTTCTCTTCCATTACCTGCTACCAACTGATGCAGATGCAATAGATCAATTTAATCTCTGAATTTAGTCAACTACATTTATTTTTTTCAATCTGCTAATCGCTAATTCCAAATTTAGGATCCACTCTAGGAAGCACTGGACAGTCCCCAACAAAGACTGCAACAGCTAAACGTGGATTGGACAATCTACCTGAAACCTGAAATTTTACTGTTACCCAGATAAAAATGTAATAAAAGACAAGTAGTGTTCAAATTATCAGTCAAGAAAGACACACACCACACCACACCCACTGGTGATTAAAATTCAGAACAAAACAATAATGATGGTAGCTACCCTTTATTGAACATCTACTATATATGGGATAAATTTAGTAAATTAAAAATTATGTAAGAGGCCGGGCGGGTGGTGCGGTGGTTAAGCCCTGGCTTGGGATGCCAGCGACCCCGGTTCAGGTCCCCCATAAGAAGGCCAGTGACACTGCCCTCAAAAAAAAAAAAAAAAATTATATAAGCTACCAAACAACCCTGTGGATTAATTATTGCTCCTCTTACAGATAATGAACCTAGGTCTAAGACAGTTCAGTTAAATCTTCTTAGGTCACACAGTAACTAGAAGAAGCAAGAGTGTGTAGCATTAAAGGTCATGCACTTTCCTTTGGGTACTGTTGATATCACAAGGAGATAAACAGTTAAAATTTTTAAAAATGAAAAGTAATCGAAAGCACTAAATACTTATGATATCCAAATTTAAATGCTCCGGGGCCGGCCCAGTGGCGCAGTGATTAAGATGCTCAGAAAATTTCATATATTTTTTTCCAGAAGGAAGTTACAACTAAAATGACTTTAAATTTATTTCAAGTATTGGGGGCTGGCCGAGTGGCACAGAGGTTAAGCGCTGGCTTCGGAAGCCAGCAGCCCAGGTTCGAGTCCCACATATGAGGGCCAGTGACACTGCCCTCAAAAAAAAAAAAGAATTGGAATACTCAGTTATGAGATGAATCATTTTCCTTTTCCAAAGTAGAATGAATACATAAGATATTAGGTGAAAACATTTCTTTCTAAGACAGAAAAATATGCATTCAGATGTTTCAGATAAAAATTTTTGATAATTTAGTGGTTCTTCTTTTTAAATTTTTTTAAATTATTTTTTCGGGTGTTTATGTGGTTCTTATCTGAAAGAAATCATGCTTAACGTACATAGCCTGCAAACATCACTGTAACTGATATCCTGTTTAAAATGTGTTCATCTTTGTAACTGAGTTCTATAATTCAAACTAATCATCAACTGTGAGTTTTTCATATTGATGATATCATAGTCTTCATGAATATACTGCTAAGAAAATGAATTTTTTGAAAGGTTTAAATAATATTTTAGTAACATATATTACACCTTTAGATGTAATAATATCACTAATTGAGAAATTACTATATGTCAAACTGTCCTAAGCACTTTACATGTATTGAATTCATTTAACACCATCACCATCCTATGATCTTGTGTGGGCTTGTATATGTGTACTACCAGATTTAAAATTAAACACAAACACAATGTAATACTTAAATAATTTTGTTATTTAAAATAACTAAATTCCTAAAATAAGTTTGTTATTTAACATCTGGTTCCTTAGAACCATGAAAAGAACCTATACTTTTTAAATCAAATTCAAGCGACATCACTAAATTTTAAACATAAATGATAAAATTGTAGCAGCTCTTCTATTAAAATTTGTCATGTGCAGAGCCGGCCAAGTGGCGCGTTTGTTAAGTGTTGGCTTGGGACGCCAGCTCTGAGCAGCAGTTTCCTGGTTGAGATCCCACAGGAGGGCCAGTTACACTGCCCTCTACAGCTAAGATGATGAACAACAGCTCAACCTGGAGATGGGCTGCCGTGAGTCGCCAGCGACGGGCTTTGGTTACAGTGGGCTGGCTGGCAGCTGGCCTAGGTTTTCGTGAGCTGCCTGGGCGAACAACTACCTCAGTCAGGAAGAGCACAATGATAATACCAACATGGACCAGTGAAGTGACGTCCTCCGCAACTAGACTGAGGAACAAAAAGACAGCAACTTGTCTGTTCCCCTTCCCTGATTCCCGAAAGCTGTTCCCCTCCCCCAATCCCCAATAAAATCTTTAAAAAATAATAAAATAAATAAAATTTGTCATGTGCAGAAAGTCCTATTTTTAGTTCAAAAAATGCTAAAGGAGTATTTAAAACTATAAAGCATCAGACAGGTTTTTAAAAATACTGTAATCATTATTCTCTTGCATAAGCCACTATGATAGGTAAATCTTGCCATCAAATCTTTAAAAACATTATTTTATAACATATTTTGGACATTGAAAGGCATTAATTATAACTTGAAAATAAATTAATATACTAGTAAGGTTTTAACAAAAATTGAATTAACTGTTGATTTTGCCTGACTTGAGAATATATCTAGACAGTATATGGAGTTATACAGCAAGAAAAGTAGACCTCAGAAAACCGTCAGTATGAATCCAGCACTATCAAAACACACAGTATTAGAGCCAGAAAAGTGGCGAGGTGGTTAAGAGCTGGTTTGTGACGCCAGCGGCCCTGGTTCAGATCCCACATATGAGGACAGTGACACTGCCCTCTAAAAATAATAATAATAAAATAACAAAACCCACAATATTAGATGAGCATAAGTATTCAAGATACAAGGCATATGTTCTTTTTTGCGCTAGGAAGAATTCAACAAAATTTTTCTTTGTGGCCTTAATGAAATTTTCCTCAAGCCCATTCACCACTTGGCTTTTATTCATTCTGATTCTCTGTTTGGGATCATTCCTAGAAATTACAGAAAGGAGTCTTGAGTCACTGGAAACGTACATGCTCCAATGAATCATTTGACTGTGTGTGAGCTGTATTAATGACAACCCAGCCCTAAAATCAGTGTGATCATCTCTGCGCAAAACGCTATTATTACAATTTCTATGTCTGCAAACCAGAAGCCCCATGTGTGCCTTTAATGATTGTGTGAATCAACACTGACGGATGAACACACGTCTTTAAGAGTTTTGGCCAGCTTATGACATAATGAGGAAAACAAAGACCATGTGTTAAATCATAAATCTAAATTATTGAATTTATATGAGCATCTTGTATTCGGAGCTTATCTTCTTCCAATTTGTTTCTGGGTTTTCTTTTGTTTTAAGCTGGTATCCCTTTGTGGATACTCTCACCATCCACTCTGAATTTTTATTGAGTCCTTTAAGACTGTGAAGAACTCTATCAAAATGGCATGTTTTATTTCCTGAATGGTCAAGCTCAGTATTTGACCTTAAACTTGCAACATGTTGCTATGAGTCATGGAATGTTACATTATAACGAGAGTTAAGAAAAGTTGATCATTTTACCAATGATTTCTTTTACTAGCTGAAACAAAGTTGCAGGTAAGTGTGCAGAGGAAAAATCTTTAATACCTCTGTTATTTTCCAATTCCTATAGCTTAATGGGTTTTAAAAAGAAACAAGGTAACTTAATTGTATCTAATTTGATACTTTTAAATCAGCACTAGTATATATAACATTTTTAAAATGAAGGGAATGCTTCTCAAAGATATCAAGTAAATTTCCCTAATGGTGTTTTCCCTATCTCAGTAGTTTGTTTCTTTTAAAGAATATATGTATCATAACTTGTAATTTTAACACTTGTCTCTATTTTTTTTTTTTTGCTTGCCTTACCTCAGCAACATTTAGTCTCCTTGAAGGTAGAAATCATTGTATCCCCAGCATTTAGTAAGTGCTAAAAATATATGAGTATTTAATGAATGTTAATAATGTTCTTCAGAAAAGAACATTTATTGAGCATTTACTATGTGCCAGGCTATGATGGTAGTACCAAATATTTTGAAAAATCACTATGTCGCACAAATTAGGACCATGCATTAATGTGATTTATGTATGATTTGATTCTCTTCTTAAAACATATTTCAAAAGGATATAAGTATGCCAATGTCTGTCCTTCTCTTTTAGTGAGATAGGTCATATATGTGCTTCCCCTACTAACTCACCACCTCTATCAGCATCATCAAGGAAGGAAGGAGGAAACAGTGAAGACAGAGTAGGGCTGCCAGTGCATACAGAAGCTAGCAGGAAGATCACTTAGTTTTCATTTTTTCTTTACTAAACCATCTATAGACAGACAGCTTCCTGGTTTAATACCCACTGACATTTCATATATTTGAACATATATTTGTTCACCCAGTCTTTCAAATACTACTTTGATGACATTTTATAACCAAATAGCTAGAAAAATGTCCCTAAGCAGCCTAGAAAGTGTATTTAATTACAGGATGTATAAATGGGGTCTCTCTTAGGGATACCCACACATTTTATTTTGAAATGATTTTAGATTTACAGATAAGTTACAAAAATCATGGAGTTCTTACATATGCATACATTTCACTCAGCCTTGTCTAATGTTACGTTCTGACATCATCATGGTTGTAGTACCACTTTTGACCCTACCATACGACACCTGTGGTCACTAGTGATGCTGAGTATGTTCTGTTTGGCCCTCCAGGTGCACTCCACTCTCTTGCATGCCGTGGGAGGCTGACCAGGATATATTTCATCAGTGGGCTCCCTTTCTTTTTTGCTTGTGATTGGGATTAACCAATGATAGCAGCAGGAGACTGGAGGGCAGGGTATTTATTTCCATACCCTCCTCTCCATGACTTTCTCTTTGTAGAAAGACCCCTTTATCAAAGGGCCACAACAAAAGCTCCTGCTCCCTCTATTCAGCTGAAACTATTCTACCTGGGTTTCTGCTCCCACTCCCTTCCCCTTTTCAGGCCTCCGAGTGGCAATAGCTCTCTGTTTTCATTAGCCCCAGGATGCTCTGCCATCCCTACTTTTTCCCATAACCCTTTCAAACAACCCCTTTCTTAAATTGTCCTCAGTATCCCCAATTGACTGTGCAATCTGATTTTCTCCAGGGACAATCACTGACAACAAAACCAAAGTGATAACTACCTTAAAATTGACTTTCTCTAAGAGAATATATCCTTCTACCTCAACACACTAAAAGTGATGGTTATTTACATAAATGTTTCTACCAAGAGTAATTCCAAACCATGCCACTCGCAAGTTGAATTTCATGAATCAAGCCTGAAACTTTACCTTACTCAAGAGTTTAGGAAACAAGGCCAGCAGAGTGGCGCGTTGGTTAAGAGTTAGCTTGGGAAGCAGTTTTGAGCAGCAGGGCCCCAGTTCGGATCCCACATGAAGGCCAGTGATGCTGCGCCCTCTACAGCTAAGATAGTGAACAACAGTTCCACCTGGAGGTGGGCTGCTGTGAGTTGCCAGCAACGGCGTAGGCTGCAGCCCCTGCTGCAGTGCGCTGCAGTGAGCTACCCGGAGTGGCTGGTAGCCAGTGAGAGTTATGAACCCACGAGTGGCCGTCCAACGACCAGTGAGCAACCGCCTCAGCCGGGACGAGGCAATGATACTACCAACATGGGCCAGTGAAGCAACATCCTCCACAACTAGACTGAAGAACAAAAACACAGCAACTTGTCTGTTCCCCTTCCCTGATTTCCCAATAAAATCTTAAAAAAAAAAAAAAAAGAGTTTAGGAAACAAGTGTAGCACAGCCAACATGCTGCCTTCTATATATGAAAATAGATATCATCAATAGGGCTTGATCAGGACCTGGTCATCTAGCACCAGTGGGGGCAGATGTCTATGCTGACCCCCCTCTCCCAATCATTCGATTCTCATTCTGGTAATTAGAGTGCTTTGGACAGAAACTGTCATTTCAGCTAGAGAAAAAGGCTCTCTCTAGTCAGGGATTTAAGATCACTATTTATAGTTTTAAATTATGAATAAAAATAGAATAAATACAGGTTAGCAATATAGATAATAAATTATTTAAAGATGAGTGGTATGAAACACACCAGGCAATTTCAGTCCCACAACTGGCATCAGTATTTATTAGTTAACAGGTTCTGAATAGGATGAGATAAGCTTCAATTCTACATACACCCAATTTCCTTAATCAGACTCTTTATCCAACTACCTCCTAATAGATAATGAAGATGAAAGTTAGTCAGGATACCTGTAGCCTCTACCCTGACAAAGAGCAAGAGACCCAGGAGATGGGAAGATTTAAGAGGCCAGTCAAAGAAAGTTCTCTGGCACAAAGCCAAAGGCAAAGAGAGAATTATGAAAGGAGACCAAGTTGTGACTTGTACCTTCTCATCACTGATCCCCTGGGGAGTAGCCAGCTGGATATTAAGTCCTCATCCACAAAACCTTAAGCTGAAGACTATACTCTTCCCCACACTTCCTCACAAAAATGTTTAGTTTTCTTAATATCTCCTTCAGGGTTATATAATATTCTACATTTGTTCCACTTGCATTTTACACATATCAAACTAAAATCTACAAGTATGTTAGCATTTCCACTAAGGAGCAGAGAAACAAAGATTTCTTCAGAGAAGAACAAATAAATATTATGCCTAACAGAAAATTAAAGAACACATTTAAAAATGACAAAAGCAGAATTTTTTTTTCTTTTTTTTTTTTCCTTTCAGACAATTTCCCTTCTCTTTCACAATTGACAGCTATACAGGGAAGTGAAAAATAATTGGATTCTACTTTGTGGAACATGAAATTCAACTACCACACGCACTTATTTTTTAAAAACTCATAGTCCACAGCCATGATTTAAAAAAGCGAAGCACACAGTATATTTACTTCTGAAATGTATTTCAGGTGACAGGACACCCACAGACTAACAAAATAAACATAGAATTAAATAGTACTCCCAAAGCCCAATTCTACTTCCTAGCAAAGCCAGGTGACAATTTAGCTATCAAGCTAAGTCTATATTAGTTTGTCCATGAACTCTATTCCTTTGTCCTATACCCCCAGCCCTGCCTCCCATAAATTTGAGAGCCATTTATAACAGCAGGACTAAAACTATTTCTCCCTTGAAATTTTAAGGCAAAACACCTAAGTAGAGCTCCTAATGATATACTTCTATAATTGGGTTTGGGGTAGGATAGGTGGATCAATATGCGGGAGGGGGGCGGGGACACAAAAGAGTTTTAATTTACCTGAAAAATAACCAGTATTCTATTTGTTCAGGCCAAGTGGGAATTTGAGCCAATCAATTTCATTCATTTCACAGTGCCTAGGTAGAACACTGATGACTGTGTAGTAAATATGACTGTGTAGTAAATATTAAATAAATACTTGTTGGGTGATGAAAAATGTACATGGCAGTGCTCTATGTGTGCACAGGAAACAGAAACTCGAAGTGGTCAGACCAATTAGAAAGCAATGCAAGGTGTGATTCTCTATGTCAATAACATTTTCAAGGTATACACTGGGGAAACAAATGAGATAAAATTTTGCCACATCCATAATTCAACATGTTCTTCCTCTTAGAGTGCTAAAACTTTATTTGCAAAAGGAAAGCTATGATTAGGTTCAAATATTTTCAATTACATGTGTATAACATAATTTTAAAGACCATAATTTTATTGCATAATGTCTTCTTGAATTAAAAAAGGTTGCTTGTTCAAGTTGTTTACATTTATAATAGTAATACACCACTTGAAACCTTTAACACATAAGCACCTATCTGCTAGACTAAAGGTAGCCTCGAACTTTTAGTAATGCCATATGCTTTTAAATTAACCATTTTAAATGCTGTACGGAGCTCATAACACAGATTGCTAGCTCACAACCGAATGAGATTACTATGAAATAGTCATAAGGCAAACTATTGAAAATAAAGGAAACATGCATATTCCTACAGCTCCATGAATGCCAAAATTAAAGATGATATAATGAGAATTTGGGATTAAGCAATTATAATTTTGTTGTAATATCTCAATGACTTACACATTTTAAGTTGAACTAAAATTTCTCAAGACCTTTTCCTTTGGAAACAAAAGTCACCCATTTTAAAATTGTATCTAATGGGAGGTCTATTAAAATCACAATGGATCATAGCTGTCAAGTTCAAACAGTGGCTTCCCTTAAGAGCTTAAGTTTACACAGTGATGCAACACTACAAATGCAGCTGCTACAAAGGGAGCTGCAAAGAAAAATAAATTTAATTCACGACACTGCATATAAACTTTTCTTTCTGCAGACTTGTGTGGAGTTGAAAATAAAGGATGCTAATATGCACATTATGCAGCACATCAAAAAAAAGACAAAACACTTTAGTTGAGTGAAAATTCATTTATCTACTGAAAATCCAGGAGAATTCACATCTAATGTACTCCAAATTTACCCCTAAGTGACAGGAAAATACTATATGAAATGGAATAAAAAAAATCAAATTATTTAATCAATAGCTGATTACCTTTAAAACTTTGGGCTTCTTTTCCCTCTGGGGCCTCTTGTTTTCCTTTATAACCTAAAAATAAAAATGAAAAAAAAAAAAAAAAAAAAAAAACCAATTGCAAAAGGAGCCTCCGTTTGAGAAAAACATTAGCTCCCACCCCCAAAAAATTTTTTTGGCTATTTCTGTAGAAAACTACTTATACCATTTAAAATCATCAACATGTTTGCTAGGCAGAACCTAAAGAGCTTATGTAAAATGTACACTTTAAAAGTCACTGAAAAAAAGCCTTGCATAAAGATGAAGTAGGGAAATACCCTTTTTCCCCCTTAAAGTCTGTCTTAATTAGCCTCTGCATTCTTCACAGCGAAGCCCACGAGGTAGCCATCTTGCTTGCTTCTGCAGAGGAAGCCTCTACAGTGGAACAGTTCTGCAAACTGCTTTTTGGTATTATTATCATGGTGTTTAAAGGCAGTTCTGGCCTGCCAGCACTGTAGACGTGCTGGGCATGCCGTTTGCAAAAACAGCCCCACAAAGAGTGCAGCCAATGGCAATGCAGAGCTTAGCAACTCCAAAGTGATCTTCTCTGCCTAGCCTTCCTAGACAAAGGATCTCCTGTGTGGCTCCGCTCTCACCACAGGACACAGGCAGCCACAAGCTGCGACATGGAGTTCGCTGCAGAGGATCTGGTCGTGCCGAATTCACAGGAGGCTTCAGCAAAAACAATGCACACATGTCCCCCAGGTCTCTGCCATCGGATCGATGGCGGAGCCTCCCTGATTAGTAACCTCTAGATGGCTCCGAGGGCAGGTCTGCGCAGGTGGGGGGGCGGGGGGGTACACGGCCCTGCCTCCAACGTACAGGACATATAACTGAGCCTAGGGGGGCATTTGGGCTTGCTGAAACTCTGGAAGGTATTGTGCATTTTTACTTTATAAGGCAAGGCTAAATATTGGCGATATTTAAGGCAGGGAGGTTATGTGAGGACAGCGTAGGCTCAGCTGTTGGGCTGCGTGTCTCATTCCTCGGGAACCACACCTCTTTGCAGCAGGCGCTTTGCCCAGAAACACAGCAATTTGATTTCTGTCAATAAATGTCCAATGACAAAGGCGGTTTAAAAATAATAATAGACTTTATTATTATTTCACTTAAAAGGAAAAGGACAGGATGAGGACAAAGTAGAAGGGGGAGGAGTTTTCAAATTACACTTGCCACTCTGTGTGGCTGGAGGGAAAAGATTTCTCTCTCTTGCTCTGGACATTTCTGATGACCTTCATTTCCCAAAGAAATCCCTTCCTTCCAGAAGGTGGACACATACCTATGGGTCCTTAGACTCCTCTGTCTCCCAAGATCATCAACTGTCACTGAGCATCTCTCAGCAGAGCTGCCAAGCTGGTCCCCATGTGGAGTTTGTCTGCACCCCAGGCTGGTGGGCAGACAGAGCTACCCACTTCCCAGGAATTGGGACCTGAGCCAGAGGTGGAAAAAGCAGCCTCCCACACTCATACACCTTGACTGCCCGCAGGTCCAGTGGGTACTAGGCTCTGGGAGAGGTGAGCCCCAAGAGTTGGAACTTGCCAGATGCTGGAAATTGTAGAGCCCGCAGAGTTTGGCTCCCTCCCTTTGGCCCCCTGGCCAGGCAACAGTAGCAGTAGAGAGACAACCAGTAAGTACAGCTGCTGTGAGCTGGCAGGTCTCAAGGCCACTGCCAAAATATAGTGCAGAGGCCGGTCACAGTCCCATCACAGCCACCTTGACAGCTGCACAGATCTTGGGAAGACAGCCTCAGCTCCATCCTTATAGGGCCAAAGTTTCAGCAGCACATTTGGGGGATTGGCAGGAGGGCCTCCCTGGCTGCTCAGCCAAAAATGGGTTTTCCACTTGCAGTTGGATTCAGAACAGATTCCCACAACCAGAAATCGGGAACAGACAAAGAGGGCCAGAAGGCCTGTATTTCATCACCCTTGATTCCTAGTCTTTTGGTTTGCCACAAAAGCACACTTTCTGTGTAGGAATGGGAAGTCCAACATGCATTGTTTTCTCGTATTAAACTACCTCTCCCTCACTTACCCACCCTCAAAGTTTTTAATAAATATAAGAAGCAAGCCTGCTTATAGCAAAACTAGTAGATTCTGACCTAACCACGTCCACCAGTGCAACTTCAAGCACACTGAGTCCACAATAAGAAGCTCTCTGTGGGGAATGAAGCAACTATGAAATAGATAGAAAAACAAGATCAAACACAAGAAGATTTGAAAATGGGTACAAGATCTTTTCTTAAAAATAGGGGCAAACCCTACATTTCTTTTTTGTTTCAATTACAGTTGACATTCAATACTCGTTTCAGGTGTACAGCACAGTGGTTAGACATTTATATAATATACGAAGTGATTCCCCCCAATAAGTCTAGTAACCCCTCGACACCATAAGGTTATTACAGTATTATGGACTATAATCCCTAGGTACATTCCTTTTTCTTTTTTTTTTTTTTTTTTTAGTTGAGCCATCCTGCTACCTGTTAGCAGCTTAATGGCAGCTCATCTTGGGCTGGGCATCGAACTGCTATTGCTCAGCGCTCACCTCGCACTATTGAGTGAGCTCTTAACCAACTGAGCCACTCGGCCCGCCCTTACATTCCTTTTTCTTTGGAGATCTTTTTTGTAGTAAAATATACGTAACATAAAATTTGCCATTTTCAACACTTTTAAGTGCACAATTTAGTAGCATTAAGTACATTCACAGTGTTGTGCAATCATCACCAATCTATTTCCAGAAACTTTTTTCATCATCCCAGACATTCTGCACCCATTAAACAACAACTCATTTGTCTTCTACCAGCTCTTGGTAACTTTTATTCTACTTCTTGTTTTATAAATCTGCCTATTCTAGGTATCTCATATAAATGGTATCACAATATTTGTCCTTCTGTGTCTGGCTTACTTCACTTGGCATAATATTTTTAAGGTTCATGATTGTTGTAAGATGTATCAAAATTTCATTCCTTTTTAAAGCTGAATAATATTTCATTACGTGTTTATACCACACTTTATTTATCCATTCTCCTGTTGATGTACATTTGGTTTGTTTCCACCTTTTGGCTATTGTAAATAGTACTACTGTGAAAATTGGTGTACAAGTATCTATTTGAGTACCTTCTTTCAATTCTTTTGAGTATATACCTCGGAATGAAATTGCTATATCACATGATAATTCTGCTTAATTTTTTGCAGAACTGCCATACCATTTTCTTCAATAGCTATATCATTTTACATTCCCATCAGCAATGCACATAAAAGTAGCCCGGAGTTTGTTAAATTGCTTTGCATTTCAAATACAATTTATGCCCTTCCCCACAACCGAATACTTATAATATTTGTTTAAATCAATATTTTCCCAGGTTGACTACTTAATATTTAGTAGAGTGGCAATGATATATTAAGATATTATTATATTTTAAAAATCAATCTGTATTACCAATGTGATCCATATGTTCGCCTCAATAAAATATAATCAGGCTCAGAGTGTTACATGAACTGAATATCCACATTGGTGAGAAGTCCGTTTTTTAAAGCTCCATGGACAAGCGCTTTCACTGCATGGGATGGTGATGAAGCCATACAGCACTGCACTTGACAACCTAAGCAAATATTGAAGGTCTGTGTGCAGTGTTCTGTAAATGAGTTAATAAAGCCAGAATTCATCGCAGCTGAACATGAGGGTTAATAAAAGTGACCAGAGTTAACATTAACTCCAAGTATCCATCTGACACTATACCACAATTTTCTGCACTTATTTGAACACAGAATAGATTGGTAACCTCTATTGGTTGTGACCATTGATTCTAAATCCTATACTTAGATATCTGAGTCTCAGTTCAGGGTGTAGGTGATGGAGAGAACAATTAGAAATTACAAGCAGAAAAACTGGAGGTTAAGAGAACCATTCTCTTATTATTTAGGGCAAAGTGCATACAACTAGATCCTCTTGAAAGAATGACAGACCAGAAACTAAGAATACTTGTGTTATAGTCCTACTTATTCAGTTATTTTTGTTACTTGTTTTTCCCACAGGGAATCATGATTGCATGAGTTGATATTTAATTTTGTCATAACACAGGTGTATTAGGTTCTTCCAAATGTTATAAAATGACATATTTTATCTCTTAAAAATCACATGATTATCCACTGGTTCAATTCCCACATGGGCCAGTAATGCTGAGCGTGAGCTGAGCTGCCACTGGCAGGATGGATCAGTTGGTGAGAACATGTGCTCCTAATAACAAGACTACCTGTTTGAGGGCTGGCCAAGTGGTGCGTTGGTTAAGAGCTGGCTTGGGATGCCAGCGGCCCTGGTTTGGATCCCACATATGAGGGCCAGTGACACTGCCCTCTACGGCTAAGATGGTGAACAACAACTCCACCTGGAGCTGGGCTGCCTTGAGTCGGCAACGGTGTAGGCAGCAGCCCCTGCTGCAGTTGGCTGCCATAAGCTACAGTGAGTGGCCAGCAGTCAGTGTGAGCGGCCTGCAGCCGGTGTGAGCTGCCACGAGCCACCGTGAGCTGCTGTCCAGAGGCTGCCGACCGATCTGCCTCATACGGGAAGAGAGCAATGACAATACCAACATGGGCCAGTGAAGCAATGTCCTCTGCAACTAGACTGAAGAACAAAAGGACAGCAACTTGTCTGTCCCCCTTCCCTGATTCCCCAATGCTGTTCCCCTCCCCCAATACCCCAATAAAATCTTTAAAAAAAACAACAACAAATAATAACTTTCACCTCCAGTGATAAAAGAAGTGATATAAAAAAATCTGCTTGGAGGCAAAAGAGTGAAAAATTACCATGATAGTGTAGAATTTCCAATACAGGATTCAGAGGGGAGTGAGGTCCAGGGAAGGTAAAGACATTTTAAATAAAAATAAAAAATGGAGAGAAGTTGAAAAGGTGGTAAAAGAGAAATGTAATCTTGAAATTAAAATATAGAAGCAGTAGAAATGGCAAACTCGAAGAGTTTAAATATTTGATTCATGTCAACAAAATTTATTTTTTGGGGCCAGCCGAGTGGCTCAGTTGGTTAAGAGCTCGCTCAAGAGTGTGAGCTGAGCTCTGAGCAACGGTTCGATGTCAGCCCGAGCTGAGTTGCCGTTGAGCTGCCAACAGGTGGCAGGATGGCTCAGCTAAAAAGGAAAAAAAATTTATTTTTTTGCCAAATGAACCTACAGAATTCTTATATACCTCTTCCAAGTTTCACAAGTCTGAAAGATAGCAGCAATCACCTTAGCATGAGTATTCTAGGTCTTTCCCTTGCTTCTTGCCCCAGCTCAGGGACATATCGTCTAAGCCAAGGGTTTTAATCCCAGATCAACTCTGTGGTCTTAGACAAATTACTTGACCTCTTTATCACTAAGCCTCAGTCTCTTACTTTATACATTGGGGGAAGAACGTATATTTCATAGGATTGTTGTGAGGATTAAATGAGACAGTGAGCATGTCAGTCTTAACACAGTACTGGGCACTTAGTAAGTACTCAATAAGTGATAGTTATTAACTCCTTCAGACATCAATGGTTACTATATATATCAGTTCTACATCTCGGGCCGGCTGAGTGGCGTGGCGGTTAAGAGCTGGCTTGGGAAGCCAGTGGCCCTGGTTCGGTCCCACATGTGAGGGCCAGTGACACTGCCCTTAAAAAAAAAAAAAAAGTTCTACATCTCTATCAGTAGCATTCAATCCAACTAAGACTTGTTTGATGTCTGCCAAATGCCAGGCACTATACATATACAGAGGGAAATGAAAGGCAAGAAAAAAATTCTAGCTGCTTCAGGCAAGCCAGTGAAGTTTCTACATAGTAAAAGGTAAGGTTCACTTACAACTTTGAATGACAAAATAAAAAGAAAATATTAAGCATAGTAACCAAAGGGAGAAAAAAAATCGATAAGACAGAATTCATTGAAATTGGAAACTTTTGTGTTTCAAAGGATGTATCACAAGAATGAAAAGACAGCTCTCAGAGAGAAAATATTTGTAAATCATATATCTGATTGAGGTCTAGTATCCAGAACACATAAAGAACACTTGCAACTCAACCAAAAGACAACCTAATTTTAAAATGGGCAAAAGCCCCTTCCACCAATTCCCCAATAAAATCTTTAAAAAATAAAATAAAATAAAATGGGCAAAAGGACTTTCTATGGTCTGAGTGAGCATTTCCCTTCCCCCAAATTCATATATTAAAATCATGATACCCAATGTGATACTATTAGAAGGCAGGACCTTGGGAGGTGCTTAAATCAAGAGGGTAGAATACCCATGAATGGAATTAGCACCTTATAAAAGAAGCTGCAAAGATATTACTAGCCTCTTCCACCAGGTGATGACACAGTGAAAAGGAACAGGCTATGAACCAGCAAAAGGGCATTCACCAGAGTTCAATCATGCTGGTGACTTGATCTCGGACTTCGCAGCCTCCAAAACTGTGAGAAAGGAACTTCTGTTGTTTCTAAGCTACACAGCCTGTAACATTTTCTTATAGCAGCCAGGAGGGACTATAACAGATTTGAACACTCTTCTCCCAAGAAGATATACAAATGGCCAATAAGCACAGGAAAAGATGCTTGACATCATTAGTCATTAGGGAAATGTAAATCAAAACCAGCATGAGATGCCACTTCATACCCACCAGGATAGCAATAATAAAAAAGTCAGATAATAACAAGCAGTGGTGAGGATGTGGAGAAATTATAATCCTGGTACACTGATGGTAGGAATATAAAATACGATAGCTGCTTTGGGAAAGTTTAGCTATTCCATAAACAAAGTTACCATATGACCCAGCAATTCCACTCCTACAGTTGTCAATCACAAATCCTAGGAAGATATCCAAAATAACTCAAAACACATGTCCACCCAAAAACCTGTACACGAATGTTCCTAACATCATTCTTTGCAATAACCAAAAACTAGAAACAATCGAAAAGTCCATCAGCTGAAGAATGTTTATACAAAATATGGTGTCTTCATACAATAAAATGTTACTCAGCCTTAAAAGGGAATGAAGTACTGATACATGTTGCGACATGGATGAAAACATTACACTAAGTGAGCCAGACACAAAAGCCCAAATATTGTATGATTCCATTTATTTGAAATGTCCAGAAAAGGCAAATCCATAAAGACAAAAGCAGATTAGTGGTTGCTAGGAGCTAAGGGAGGGGAGAATGGAGAGTGACCACTTAATTGCACTGGGTTTCTTTTGTGGGTGATGAAAATGTTATATAATTAGATAGTGGTGATGGTTGTACAACCTTATAAATATACTAAAGACCACTGAACTACACACTTTAAAAGGAGTGAATTTTATAATATGTGAATTATATCTCAATTAAAAAATAGGGCCGGCTGAGTGGCGCAGTGGTTAAGTGCTGGTTTGGGAAGCCAACGGCCCCGGTTCGGGTCCCACATATGAGGGCCAATGACACTGCCCTCAAAAAAAAAAAAGAAAAAAAAAGAGATTATTGGGTCAGCCGAGTGGCTCAGGTGGTTAAGAGTGTAAGCTCTGCGCAACAGGGTCACTGGTTCAATTCCTATGTGGGCCAGTGAGCTGCGCCCAAGGTGAGCTGTCGCTGAGCTGCCAACAGGTGGCAAGATGGCTCAGCTGGTGAGAGCACATACTCCTAACAAGGATGCTGGTTTCACTCCTGCATGGGATGTTGGGCTATGCCCACCCACAACTAAGATTGAACATGGCACCTTGAGCTAAGCGGCAGTGTGCTGCCCACAGGTGGCCAGATGGTGACTGGATTTGGAGCCGAGCTAGCTGTACCCTCCACTACTAAGGCTGAAGGACAACAACTTGGCTATTTCCCTTCCCCAATTCCCAACACTGTTTGCCTTTTCCAATTCCCCAATAAAAATCTTAAAAAAGACAGTCTAATTCTCCTTTATCAGAGCAGAACGCATACCTCTACGATTTGCTAGCTCTGGGGAATTAAACACATATTTAAAGTGGGTTTCTATTTCTTAGTTGACAAAATGAGAGTCCTAATATTTATACTTCATGGGTTATTGTCAGGATCAAATATGACAACATTAAGCCCTTTAGCAATGTCTGTCTATCCCATAGTAAATCCTCCATAAATGTTAATTTCTTTATACATTTTTTTCCTTTGCCAGCTTCCTGTGTTTCGAGTCACAGAAGTTTAAATTTTGTTAAAATCTTACGTAAAAATTAGCAATGAACACACAGTTGCCTGGTTGTTGGTTCTTTAAAAAGGAAAGTTATTAGGGCCGGCCGAGTGGAGCGGTGGTTGGGCGCTGGCTTGGGATGCCTGCGGTCCCGGTTCAGGTCCCATGTATGAGGGACAGTGACATTGCCCTCAAAAAAAAAAAAAAAAAGTTAAACACTATTTCATTTTATTTTCCTTTTGTTTTATTGATTTTAAAAATATCTCATAGTTAAAAGGGTCCCTAGAAAATGTGATTAGGTGAATAATTATTATTATTATTTTTTTTAGCTGAGCCACCCTACTACCTGTTGGCAGTTCAGCGGCTACTCAGCTCTGGCTGGGCATCGAACTGATGTTGCTCGGAGCTGAGCTTGCACTCTTGAGCAAGCTCTTAACCAATTGAGCCACTCGTCCAGCCCTGGTCATTTAATTTTTATGTTGCCCAGTTGGCAAATCTCCCGGCAATTCTGTATTAACTTTTTAACAAGTTACTTACCACTGACAATGTAGAAGAAACTGACACACACACACACACTTTTCTCTCCAAATCTAAACTATATCAACTCCATCCAAAATTTCATTGCCTGGATCAACTGTGGGCTTCCACTCTCTTCTTCTCCCACTTCCTCCTGCCTTGATCTTACTTTTGCTCTATAATAAGAATCTCACCACACACTGGTGTTGGCTATAAAATATGATATGAAAATAAGCTGTACAGTGTAAATGTGTAGCATACAGCAAAAACACCAAAACCCTCTCATTGTACAAGGACAAGAAAATAACTGTGGCATTGTCTTCTTGTGGGAAACCACACTATAATTGTCTATCACATGGGAACAGTGAAAGCAATTCATTCGTAATGCATCTTTATTCTCCATCAGAAAAATGGTTTTGCATTTTGAAATAGTGTGTATTGGCCACTTACAAGGACTTCAGTTCCTTTCTTTGAAATAACATGAATCAAGTGGCAAGAAAAAAGGGGTGAAAGTAATTAAATGCTTATGCAAATTTCTTCAAGTATATTACAATAACCACCACATTTAAGCTTCTATTATGTACCAGGCACTCTGCCTGACCTTTTATAGACATCTCTTCTACTCATGGCAGCCCTACTTCACAGGTCTGCCTATCACAATGTTAAAAGTAGATCCCTTCTGGGCCGGCCGAGTGGCGTATTGGTTAAAGAGCTGGCTTGGGATAACAGTGGCCAGGGTTCGGATCCCACATATGAGGGAGAGTGACACTGCCCTCTCTATCTAACAACTCCTCCTGGAGCTGGGCTGTGATCCCTGGCGACGGTGTACGCTGCAGCCCCTGCTGCATTGGGCTGCCATAGGCTACAGTGAGTGGCCAGCAGCCAGCGTGAGCGGCTGGCAGCCAGCGTGAGCTGCCAATAGCCGCGGGGAGCGACCATCCAGAGGCTGGTAACCTATCTGCCTCATCTGGGAAGAGCACAATGACGATACCAACAGGGCCAGTGAAGCAACGTCCTCCGCAACTAGACTGAAGAACAAAAGGACAGCAATGCTATTCCCCTCCCCCGATTCCCCAATAAAATCTTAAGGAAAAAAAAAAAGATCTCTTCTCACTGATGACCACCAAGGGGAGTATTGAAACTCTTAGTATAATTGTTTCTTACTTAACCATAAGAATAGTTTGTCAGTTTCATTTCTTCAATGTCTTAAAAAAGTAGTGTGATTCTTTTACTTGTTCTTTTGGGAAGTAGAAGACATGACTTACATTTTTGTGATATCTAATAAAAGCCATGAACCATATCTCCAGAAAAATGCATATAAAAATACATTGCATATAATTTTGAGGAGATGGGATAAGCTATGGTCCATCGTTCTAGAAATATGCCTATAAAACCAATATGTTGCATATAATTTTGAAGGGAAGGAATCAACAGAGCAGTGAACCCATTCAGATTAAAAACCTCGGATATAAAAGTTCTATTTACATGATTTCCAAAATCTCATTCGAAAGATGGATGTTGGGATCATTTAAAGTAGGATCTAATTAGTCTTAGGATTTTTCTCGAGTAACCAAAAAAGCATGTGGAAAGTTTAGGGACACTGAAATACTAATATACTAACAGTAATTTTTAAATTCTGTTTTTTTCCATAGTAGCTAAAAATACACCAAGTACCTAATCTGATCTGGCTAGTATCCACTCATTAGTTAGGAGATATGCTGAAATGCCAGCTCAGTCACCATCTTTGAGAAGGTATTAAAATGTGTTTACTATAAAGAGTATAATAGAAGCTTTTCTGATTTGGGAAGAAGGAAATGGACCTGATTATCTAAAAAAATATCATCTGTACTACAAATGTTAGGTAAAGATTTAGAAATCATTAGGCAATAACTCATTAGCAAAATGCTAAGTATTTTGGTTATTTTAATATTTTTAGCTTGAAATAAAACACTAATGATTCCAATGTCAAGGAAATAATCTGAAATGGAAACCAAGGTTTATACGAAAAAAGTTCATTACAATATGAAAAATTTTAAGAAACTAAGCATCCAGAAACAAAAAATAATTTGGTAGGTTATGTTTATTTCCCTAGAAGAATATTATGCATATATATTTTTAAATGTTAACACATTTTTAATTACAAGGGAAAATGCTTATGATATACTGAGTGAAAAAAGGAGGGGGGAGTACGTATTTGACTTTGACTTATCTTTTTAATGGAGAAAAAATTCTGAGAGTAAATGTAAATATGCCAATATATGCATGATGCTTGGCTGTAGGTAGTAGGATTAGAGTTAATTTTTTTCCTGTTTCTAAACTCTCTAAATGCAAATTACTTTGATTTAGCATGTTTTATTACTTTTTAAAGTAACACAAGCTCATTATGTAAAAATTCAGACTACATTGGAATGCTTAAGTAAAAAAGTAAAGTCAAATATTTTCTATTTTTTGGGGTTTTTTTTTTTGGTTTTTTTTTAAAGATTTTATTGGGAAATCGGGGAAGGGAAACAGACAAGTTGCTGTCTTTTTGTTCTTCAGTTTAGTTGCGGAGGATGTTACTTCACTGTTGGTATCGTCATTGCGCTCTTCCCGGATGAGGCAGATCAGTCGCTGGCCTCTGGATGTCGCTCACTGCGGCTATTGGCAGCTCACGCTGGCTGCGGGCCACTCACTGTAGCCTATGGCAGCCCACTGCAGCAGGGGCTGCAGCCCACACCATCACCGGGCTCGCACAGCCCAGCTCCAGGTGGAGCTGTTGTTAGCTGTAGAGGGCAGTGTCACTGGCCCTCATGTGGGATCCGAACCGGGGCCAATGGCATCCCAAAACCAGCGCTTAACCAATGCGCCACTCGGCCGGCCCTTTGGTATTTTTTTTTGAGGACAGTGTCACTGGCCCTCATATGTGGGACCCGAACCGGGGCTGCTGGCGTCTCAAGCCGGCTCTTAACCACCGCGCCACTCGGCCGGCCTGAAAGTCAAATATTTTCTAATACACCCCTTCTCCATCCAAAAAATCTAATCCTCAGAGGTAAACACTTCAACAGTTTGGTTTGGCAGGTATCCTTCTAGAATTCTTTTTCTAAATTCCATTTACAATTTAAAAAATACATGACTTTGTGCCTTTCACACTCTTTTTTCCCTTAGAATTTTGAGTGGTTAAAACGTTACATGGGGTCTGCCGAGTGCCGCGTTGGTTGGGAGCTGGCTTGGGCTGCCAGTGGCCCCGGTTCAGATGCCACATGTAAGGGCGAGTGTCACTACCCTCAAAAAAAAAAAACACTTTGCATCTTGGTATAACTCAATCACAAATGCATATGGCAGTAATTTTAAACAACATAGGCAGCAGCTTTTTTTTTTTTTTTTAGATTTTTTTTTTTCCATTGGGGAATTGGGGGAGGGGAACAGCGTTGGGGAATCAGGGAAGGGGAACAGACAAGTTGCTGTCCTTTTGTTCTTCAGTCTAGTTGCACAGGATGTTGCTTCACTGGCCCATGTTGGTTTCGTCATTGCGCTCTTCCCGGATGAGGCAGATCGGTTGCCGGCCTCTGGATGGTTGCTCACCTCCGCTATTGGCAGCTCGTGCTGGCTGCCAACCACTCACGCTGGCTGCCGGCCACTCACTGTAGCCTATGGCAGCCCACTGCAGCAGGGGCTGCAGCCCACACCATCGCCGGGGCTCACACAGCCCAGCTCCAGGTGGAGCTGTTGTTAGCTGTAGAGGGCAGTGTCACTGGCCCTCATATGTGGGATTCGAACCGGGGCCGCTGTCATCCCAAGACCAGCTCTTAACAAAATGCGCCACAAAGCCGGCCCTAAAAAATTTTTATTAAATGTATTCGGGTGACATTGGTTAGTAAAATTATATAGGTTTTAATGTACGCTTCTGTAATACATCATCTATGTACTGCATTACATGATGGATGACTGTTACAGCTTTGAAACTATCAACTCTTGAAATACTACTAGGGAATGAAAAATGAAGAGGTTGATGAACAAAAAGATGTTGTGTTAAGCTCCATAGCAAAATAAAAACCACATTCCATACTACGGTGCTCACTATCATAGAATAGTATAAGTTGGGTTATGCTGACACTAGAGATAGGCGTTACACAGTTTTCCACATTTATTTCCTAGATGAGATGATACATACAAACTGGCAAGGTAAGATTTGAACCACAGTGACAAGATTCTAGAAATTAATACCCGCAGATCAGAATCAATCAAGATCAGCATGGTTTTGATGACATACTTGGGATTTACACATACCAGTATCCTAAACCCCAAAGGCTTTTCTCCCCCTATGGTCAGCTCTGTGGTTTGATATGCTACTGAAGTCTCATTAGTGATCCAAAGAGATTCCTTAAAGGCATATTTAAGGACATATAACATCTGCCCTCAATTGAAGGAGTTGGTAGCAAAAATTTGTTCCATATGCCATATACAACATATGCCAAAATGAGATGCAGCTGTTTGAAAACACTAAGGAAGGCGGTGGCTAGGAGAGACCTGTCCCATACCCACTCCGACGAAAAACGATAAAATAAAAACAAGTATGTCGACCAATTCTGAAATCACATATCTGAAACTAGACTACTATCACACCATTCATAAGATTGGGGATAGTCAATGGTTGAATTTGTATCATATATTAATTTAACCTGTAGCTTTTCAAGTACAACCTAACTAGTTATTACTATTTTCCAGGTAGAATTTTCATTAGCTAAGAAGATAACTCATAAACTGGTCATTTAGTCATTTCATTAATGTGAATTAAATGTTACACTAAACCAAAACATCCAGCTAGAGATACATAATACAATACTCCACCCTCAGAAGCATATCTACAAACAATTGTGTTTTGTTTTCTTTTACATACACTAAAAATTATTTTTGAATATATAACCTGGCCAAAGCACCTATTCTCTGTCTCTAAAAAACTTTCACCCCCTACTTTTTACTTCTATCACTATTCAATTATTAGGGTAATGCATATGTCTCAAAATGCTAAATTACAAATACACATGAGGAATATATAGCCAAGAGCAAATTCCTAGATGACTATGAATTATAATGTTGGTGGTTTTAATTATCTGTATTTCTGAATATGGAGAACACTGAACTAAGCTTGGCAGAAAAATAACATTTTATCTCTTAGCCAAAAGATATCTCCAGGAAGACTATCTAACCACCCTGTTGTACAATTAAAAGAAATTCAATCTTATTGTAAGAGACAAAAACAATCTATGACCATAACAAGTAAGTCAAAAATTGTTTTTATTTCTCCGAGAAATGAGTAGTTAACATATTGAGAAACAGCCTATGCCTTTAAGGAACTAAGTATGTTTTACAGAAAAAAAATTCTTAACAGTTCTGTTTCATATAAGTAATAACAAAAAACTATCAAATATTAAGATTTCCAAAACTACAAATGAATTTTCTTCTTACTTCAACTCTCAGTAAGTAAAATACTTCTAACGTGAGGAACAAACCAATACCAATATTCTTAAGTATAAAAGGAAGTGGCAATGGGGCGGCCGAGTGGCGCGGTGGTTAAGCGCTGCTTGGGAAGCCAGCTGCCCCGGTTTGGGTCCCACATGTGAGGGCTAGTGACACTGCCCTCAAAAAAAAAAAAGAAAAAAAAAGTAAGTGGCGGGCCAGCAGAGTGGCGCGGTGGTTAAGAGCTGCCTTGGGATGCCAGCGACCCCGGGTCAGATCCCATATATGAGGGCTGGTGATACTGCCCTCTTAGAAAAAAAAAAAAAAAAGTGGCCTTTAATCATTAATAGCATCAAAGAAATATGAAAGAGTTTTGGGGCCAGCCGGGTGACGCGGTGGTTAAGCGCTGGCTTGGGAAGCCACCCTGGTTGGGGTCCCACATATGAGGGCCAGTGACACTGCCCTCAAAAAAAGGAAAAAAAATACACATGTAGAAATAAAATGACTGGAATGACTCCATATTGAAACCTACAACACATCATTGAAAGAAATTAGATGAGTTACATTAAAAAAAAACAAACCAGGCCCTGGCTTGGGAAGACAGCAGCCCCAGTTCGGGTCCCACGTGTGAAGGCCAATGACACTGCCTTCAAAACAAAAAAAAACAAAAAAAACCCCAAACAAACCATAATTTGAATATCAAACTATACTTCAATTTAAAATACGCAATCAATTAATTTTTAAAAATTACACACACAAGTACACACACACACTCACCATGCTCATGAAGTGGAAAATTCAGTATTGTGAAAATGCCAGTCTCTCCAAATTATATATAAATTCAACATAATCACAATAAAAATCTGAGCAGAGTTTTTTCGTAGAAATTCACAAGCTCATTCAAAATTTTTAATGAACATGCAAAGAATAAAAATAATAATAGTAGCCCAAATCAATATTAAAGAACTAAGATAAAGAACTTACATTACCAGTTAGTAAGACCAGCTATGAGGCCCAGTATGACAGTTTAGACACAAGGAGGGACGAGAAGACCAATGAAGCAGAGCCTGGTAGCAGAGCCCGAATTACTCAATCACCTGATCTATGCCAAAGTTGACACTACTGTACTGGAGAAAGGATAGTGATTATAGTAATGGTACTGGTCAAGTAGATATACATATGAAAAGAACGAATCTTGACTCCTATCTCACACTATAAATATAAACAAAAGTCAATTTCAGATATATTGTACATCAAAATATAAAAGGTTTAAAAAGTAACTTTTTAAGAAGAAAGCAGGGCTGGCTGAGTTGCGCATTGGTGGTAAAGAGCTGGTTTGGGACGCCCACGGCCTGGGTTTGGATCCCACATATGAGGGCCAGTGACACCGCCCTCTACAGCTAACAACAGTTCCACCTGGAGTTGGGCTGTGATGATGTAGGATGCAGCTCCTGCTTCAGTGGGCTGCCTAGGCTACAGTGAGTGGCCAGGAGCCAGCGTGAGTGGCTGGCAGCGAGTGTGACCTGCCAACAGCCACAGTGAGTGACCATCCAGAGGCCAGCGACAGATCTCCCTCATCCGGGAAGAGCGCAATGACGATGCCAACATGGGCCAGTGAAGCAACATCCTCCGCAGCTAAGACTGAAGAGCAAAAGGACAGCAACTTGTCTGTTGCCCTTCCCCGATTCCCCAATGCTGTTCCCCTCTCCCAATTCCCCAATAAAATCTTTAAAAAAAAAAAAAGAGAGAGAAGAAGAAAGCAAAACAACATCTTTATGACCTTGGAATTGGCAAGAAACAGAGCAACTTTTATTAAACAGGACATAAAAAGATCGTAAAGGTGAGGACTGGTAAATTGAACTACATTAAAGAATTTTTGTTCATTAAAAAAGCATAACTGAGTGAAAAGTTAAGTCACAGAATAGGTAAAAATATCTATAATTATATATTCAACAGAAGATTTATATCAATAAAACATAGTGAACTCATAAATCAAAAATGAAAAGGTGAGGCAACTGGATGGCTCAGTTGTTACAGTTCGTGCTCTTAACAGCAAGGTTGCCAATTTGACTCCCGCATGGGATGGTGGGCTGCCTGCGAACTCCCCTTTCCACACCCAACTAGATTGAAAATGGAAACTGGACTTGAAACTGAGCTTGCGCCCTCCTCTACAACGAAGATTGAAGGACAGCAACTTGACTTGAAGCTGATGGGTCGTGGGAAAAACACACTGTTCTCCAAAAACAAACAAACAAACAAACAAATAAATTGTTAGAAAAACAAAAAATACAAAGGCAGAAGAATCAACTTAAAAATGGACAATACAGGGCCGGCCGAGTGGCTCAGTTGGTTAAGAGCTCACTCAAGAATGCGAGCTGAGCTCTGAGCAAGAGCAGTTCAATGCCCAGCCCGAGGTGAGCTGCCGCTTAGCTACCAACAGGTAGCAGGACAGTCAGCTAAAAAAAAAAAAAGAAAAGAAAAAAGTGGACAAAAGACCTAGGCACTTCAAAGATGATATCTAAATGGCTAACAAGCATATACAAAGTAGCTTAATTTCACTAGACATCAAGGAAATGTAATGTAGTGATGCCACTACACACCCAACAAAATTATCAAAATAAAACAACAGAAAATAACAAGTGTTGGCAAGGATGTGGAGGAAGTGGAACTCTCAAACACCTCTGATCAGTCTTTTTTGTTTTTTCTTTGCTTTGTTTTGTTTTTGTTGTTGTTGTTTCTTTTTTTTTGAGGGCAGTGTCACTGGCCCTCATATGTGGGACCTGAATGAACCAGGGCCGCTGGCTTCCCAGGCCAGCGCTTAACCACTGCACCAATCGGGCGGCACTGAACAGTCTTAATTAGAACAACCACATCTGTTTGCAAATACCTATGAAAGCTAAACATATGCATATTCTAGACCCAGCAGTTCCACTACTAGGAATACACTCAACAGAATGTACACAATATTCAAAGACATCTATGGGCCGGCCGAGTGGCGTGGTGGTTAAGCGCTGGTTTGGGAAGCCAGCGGCCCCAGTTCGGGTCCCACATATGAGGGCCAGTGACACTGCCCTCAAAAAAAAAAAAAAAAAAAAAAAAAAGACGTCTATGATTATGTTCATAGTAGCACTACTATTCATTAGTAGGATGAATAAATGTATCGTGATCTGTATGTACAATGGAATACTATAATGACAAGAAATATCTGTAACTACATGCAACATTATGGATGAATCTCATAAACATAATATTAAGCCCCCCCAAAAAAATTATAAAACAACTGTTCCCTGTTCTTTCAGAATGAACTTCTCTCAGAGAGCCTGTTCTCCTCTGCCTCTCCATGCACTGTTGGACGGGTGGGTCTATCTACTGTCAGAGTTCAGTAAAAGGACAACAAAACACATTCTTCAGAATCAGCTTTGTTAGTGATAATGGTAATCTTTTGGGGCAGGGAAGAGCAAGAGAGAATGAAAAAATATGAATATCATGAAGTATAGGGAAACCCTGAAATAGAAAGTAAAGAGAAATAAGGTATTAAAACTGTACTTGAAATGAAGAATATAACCACATTGAAAGGTGAGAATACATGTACATGAGATAGAGACTCAAGAGAGAAACACAAAAAGAATTAATTTAGTAACTTGGCACTGACATTCCAGTAACCATGATCATATCTAGCAAGATGTGGGTATTTAAAAGGAACCACGTTTCCTTGCATAAATAGCTGACTTAAAGTCTGGGGCAGAACAGAAAATAGAAAAGCCTACAACACTTGTGCCAGAAATTAAAGATGTACTCAAAGGATGGTTGAAGCAGCTCCCTGGCCAAAATTGGGACAATTTGAGCATCAAAATAATGATATTAAAGGATTATAACCTATTAAATATAATAAAAACCCACAAATTCATACTGAAACAAATAGTTAATAAATAAATAAATAATAAAATGATAAGTAAAAAGGAAAAGCTCTTCCTTAAAGTTTAAGGTGGAGGAGTAGGTAAATGCTATGCTTACCTTCTCTCCCAACCGCATCAAAATTACAACTAAACTGGGCCGGCCAAGTGGCGCGTTAATTAGGAACTGGCTTGAGACACCAGCTCTGAACAGTGGGACCCTGGTCCAGATCCCACATATGAGGCCCAGTGACACTGCCCTCTACAGCTAAGATGGTGAACAACAGCTCCACCTGGTTGCCTCCATAGCTAAGATGGCCGGCAACGGTGCTGCAGTGAGCTACAGTGAGTGGCTGGCAGCTAACGTGAGCAGGCAAGAGCAGCTGTGAGCAGCCGTACAGAGGCCAGCAGGCGACTGCATCAGCTGGGAAGGGTGCAATGATGAAGCCAATATGCGTCAGTGAAGCAACGTCCTCCACAACTAGACTGAAGAACAAAAGGACCAAAGCTTGTCTGTTTCCCTTCCCCGATTCTCCAAAGCTGTTCCCCTCCCCTAATTCCCCAATAAAATCTTGAGAAAAAAAAAATTACAACTATAAAACAACAATCATTGAGAATCACCTGAAGCCTAGCCAAACCAAAGCCCTACAACTAAAGACATACAGAAGAAACTACCTTGAGACTGGTAGGAGGGGCAGAAATGTGGAACAGGCTGGTCTCATTAAAAATTGGATGCCGGGGCCAGCCGAGTGGTGCATTGGTTAAGCGCTGGTTTTGGGATGCCAGCAGCCCCGGTTCGGATCCCACATGAGGGCCAGTGACACTGCCCTCTACAGCTAACAACAGCTCCACTTGGAGCTGGGCTGTGCGAGCCCCGGTGATGGTGTGGGCTGCAGCCCCTGCTGCAGTGGGCTGCCATAGGTTACAGTGAGTGGCCCGCAGCCAGCGTGAGCGGCTGGCAGCCAGCGTGAGCTGCCAATAGCCGCGGTGAGCGACATCCAGAGGCCAGCGACCGATCTGCCTCATCCGGGAAGAGCTCAATGAGGATACCAACAGTGAAGCAACATCCTCCGCAACTAAACTGAAGAACAAAAAGACAGCAACTTGTCTGTTCCCCTTCCCCGATTCCCCAACGCTGTTCCCCTCCGCCAATTCCCCAATAAAATCTTTAAAAAAAATAAAAATAAAAAAAATAAAAATTGGATGCCGGCCGAGTGGCGCGGTGGTTAAGCGCTGGCCTGGGAAGCCAGCGCCCCGGTTCAGGTCCCACATATGAGGGCCAGTGATACTGACCTCAAAAATAAATAAATGAATGAATGAATAAATAAATAAATAAATAAATAATTGGATGTGGGCCCAGCTGAGTGGCTCAGTTGATTAAGAGTTAGTTAGGGAGCGCAACCTGTGAGCAGCAGGGCCGCCGATTCGGACCCCACATGGGGGCCAGTGAATCTGCACCCTCTATGGCTAAGATGGTGAACAACAGCTCAACCTGGAGCTGGGCTGCCGTGAATCACCAATGTAGGCTGCAGCAGGGCTGCAGTGGACTGCTGTGAACTGCCATGAGAAGCCGACCAATGGCCGATGGTCAACTGCCTCAGCCAGGAACAGCGCGATGATAATAGCAACATAGGCCAGTGAAGCACCATCCTCCACAACTAGACTGATAAAAAGACAGCAACTTGTCTGTTACCCTTCCCCAATTCCCCAATGTTGTTCCCCTCCAATTCTCCAATAAAAATCTTTAAAAAAAGAAAAAAAAATTGGCTGTAGATGTCGCCCACAAAGGAATGAGGGGTCCCAACACCACACCAGGAGGCAGGGTTCCAGTGACAGGAAGAGAAGTCCCCATAATTTCTGGTTGAGAAAACAAGTGGAGATTGTGGCTGAGTGAGAGGGAGGACAGCACTCCAAGGCTCTCCTCTTAAAAGGACAGAGAACAGACTTACCCACCAAGGAAATCACTGGCTCTGAGTTCCAGCACTGGGTCAATAGTTAGAGAGGCAACAGGGACATGGCAGTGGTGTTAGGAGGGAGACTGAGTTCTCTGGCTTCAAAAATAGGGCTGGAAGGGCAGCTTTCTCCTGGACTGAGGAGCTGGCAGAAGCTATTGTTTCTTTTTGAATCCTCCCCTTTCCAAGCAGACACATGTGGCCACTATTATCGGACTCTTCATCAAGCTGGCTGACACCATTTGTTTGCCATGCCCTGGTGATTCTGAGACCCTGCCACACCCAACTTTGGGATACACCCAAGCTGATTCCAGTGGCTTTTTCATACAAACTGCCTGCCTTGGTTAACGCTGCAGGCTTTTGTAGGGCACTCTCAAAGGCTCGAGGAACCCAGATAAGCAGCATCTGGCTTAAGCTTGTCCCGAATCTCTGGCTGAGCAGCCCTAAGCCCGAACCTGGTGGCAGCCAGCCTTGGTTCAGAACTTGGTCTCTTGACACACTTTGAAGCAAGGCCATCTGAGGATTGCGTAGTGGCTCCTACCAGGTAGCCCTGGGTGGAGCACTAGTTGCGGATGAACGCGACCTGCAGCGTCCCCTCCCAGGTGGCGCTGGGGCTGGCGTACCCATTGACTAAGTTTGAAATAAGGTGGAGCATCACCTAGCTGACTCCAAGGACGACACACTCAACAGGCAGCTTAGGCAGGTACCAGAGCCCTGCTGCGGCAGATCCTGCACTGTACAGTCAATCCCTGTACCACAACTCTTCCATTGTAGTCAGAGGCAGACCTCACAAACACTGAGCCCAAGGGTCAGTCCCTCCCACTGATGTACAAACAGCAAACAAGGCTTGACTACAAGAGGAGGGCACATACAACCCATACAGGGACACACCTGAACTGCTTGGCTCAGATGACCAGGAAGACTGTACCACTGAGCCCCACAGCACACCTACTACATATGACCACTCTACAAAAACTGGAAGACATAGCATCCCTACCAACCACATAGAAACAAACACAGGGAGGCAGCCAAAATGGAGAGACAAAGAAACATGTCCGAAATAAAAGAACAGAACAAAGCTCCAGAAAAATGACTAAACAAAATGGAGACAAGCAATCAATCATACACTGACTTCCAAACACTGGTTATGTACATGCTCAGTGATCTCAGGGAGAACTTCAACAAAGAGATTGGAAACATAAAAGTGGAGATAGAAAACATAAAAAAGAACCAGTCAGAAATAAAGAATACAATGGAAATGAAGAATACATTACAGGGAATCAACAGTGGATTAGAAAAAGCAGAGTATTGAATCAGCGATTTAGAAGATAATGGAGCAGGAAACATCCAATCAGAGTAGCAAAAAGAATCCAAAAAAATGAGGAGAGTTTAAGCGACCTCTGGGACAACATCAAGTGTACCAACATTCCCATTATAGGAACACCAGAAGAGAGAGCGCAAGGAAAACCTACTTGAAGAAATAGTGATGAAAAACTTCCCAACCTGGTTAAGGAAATGGATATACAAGCCCAGACAGCACAGAAAGTCCCAAACAAGATGAACCAAAGAGGCCAATACCAACACATATCACAATTAAAATGCCAAAGGTTAAAGAAAAAGAGAAAATCTTAAAAGCAGCAAGAGAAAAGCAGTTAGTTACCTACAAGGGAGCTCCCATAAGGTTAACACCTGATTTCTCAACAGAAACTTTGCAGGCCAAAAGCCACTGGCAGAAAATATTCAAAGTGATGAAAAACAAGGTCCTACAACTAAGATTACTCTACCCAGCAAAGCTATC
This sequence comes from Aselliscus stoliczkanus, assembly GCA_033961575.1. Lineage (NCBI taxonomy): Eukaryota > Metazoa > Chordata > Mammalia > Chiroptera > Hipposideridae > Aselliscus > Aselliscus stoliczkanus. The sequence goes on from CM066729.1 coordinate 137,972,474, forward strand.
ATTTAGAATCAAAGGACAGCAAAAGAGCTTCCAAAACTAGTAAAAGCTAAAGGAGTTCATCACCACCAAAACAGTACTACAATGCATCTTAGATAGATTTAAGATGGAAAAAAAAAAAAAAATCGAAACTATGAATAATAAAATGGCAATAACTATGTGCCCATCAATAATTACTTTTAATGTAAATGGATTAAATGATCCAGTCAAAAGATGGGGGCTGAATGCATAAGACAACAAAACCCAGGGCTGGCGGAGTGGCTCAGCTGGTTAAGAGATCACTCAAGAGTGCAAGCTAAGCAGTTCGATGCCCACCCCAAGCTGAGCTGTGGCTGAGTTGCCAACAGGTGGCAGGATGGCTCAGCTAAAGAAAAAAAAAAAAATTAAAAAATAAAACATAGACTGTAAGTAAAGAGAAAAAAGGACCTAGTAATCCCACTTCTGGGTATTTATCCAAAAAAACCCGAAATGCTACTTCAAGGGAACGTGTGCATTCATATGTTCATTGCAGCATTATTTACCATAGCCAAGATATGAAAGCAGCCTGAGTGTCCCTGAATGGATGAATGGATAAAGAGGTGTCATATACAGGGGGGTGCCAAAAAAAGGATACACATTACTTGTATTCATTTTTTTTTATTGATATATATTGAGTATTACAATTTTAATAGTTTTTTCCTTTCTTAAAATATGTAGGGACGACCGAGTGGCTCAGTTGGTTAAAAGCTCACTCAAGAGTGTGAGCTGAGCTCTGAGCAACAGCAGTTCGACGCCCAGCCTGATATGAGCTGCCACTGAACTGCCAACAGCTGTCAGGGTGGCTCAGCTAAAAAATACGTGTATAGGACCGGCAGGGTGGAACGTTGGTTAGGAGTTGGCTTGGGATGCCAGCTCTGAGCAGCAGGGCCTTGGTTCGGATCCCACACAGGGATGAGTGATGCTGCGCCCTTTACAACTAAGATGGTGAACAACAGCTCAACCTGGAGCGGGGCTGCCGCGAGTCGCTGGCAATGGAATAGGCTGTAGTGGGGCTGGCAGGCAGCTGGCATGCGCTTTCATGAGCTGTCATGAGCAACCGTGAGAGGTGGTCCAATAGCCAGCAAGAGACTGCCTCACTTGGGAAGAGTGCAATGATAATACCAACATGGGCCAGTGAAGCGACGTCCTCCACAACTAGACTGAACAACAAAAGAACAGCAACTTGTCCGTTCCTCTTCCGATTCCCCAACGTTGTTCCCCTTCACCAATTCCCCAATAAAATCTTAAAAGAAAAGAAAAAAGTGTATATTTTTTGGTTCACTCTGTCTTGCTTTTTTTTTTTTGAGGGCAGTGTCACTGGCCCTCATATGTGGGACCGAACCGGGGCCGCTGGCTTCCCAAGCCAGCGCTTAACACTGCGCCACTCGGCCGACCCTTTTTGGTACACTCTGTATACACAATGGAATATTTCTCAGCCATAAAAGAATGAAATCTTGCCATCTACGACAACATGCATTAACAAAGTGGTTATTGTGCTGAGTATAGTAAATCAGACAGTGAAAGAAAAATATCATATGATTTCATTTATAAGTGGAGTCTAAAGAACAAAATAAACAAACCAATGAAACAGAAACAAACTCACAGAGAACATTTTGATGGTTGCCAGATGGGAGAGGGGTTAAGGGGTGAGTGAAACAGGGAAAGGGATTAAGAAGTACAGATTGGAGGGTGGCCAAGAGGATCAGTTGGTTAAAAGTGCGGGTTATGAGCAACAGGGTTGTCAGTTCAATTCCCACATGGGCCGGTGATCTGCTAACAGGTGGCAGGATGGTTCAGCTCATGAGATCACGTGATCCTAACAACAAGGTTGCTGGTTTGACTCCCTAATGGGATGGTGGGCTACGATCCTCACCTACTAAGATTGAACACAGCACCTTGAGCTGAGCTGCCCTGAGCTGCTAATGGGTGACCAGATGGCAACTGGACTTGGAGCTGAGCTAGATGCCCCCTTCAACTAAGACTGAAGGACAATAACTTGGCTGTTCCCCTTTTTCCAATTTCCCAACACTGTTCCCCTTCCCCAATTCCCCAATAAAATCTTTAAAAATAAATAAGTAGGGCCAGCCGATTGGCTCATTGGTTGAGTTGGCTTGGGAGCGTGAGCTCTGAGCAGAAGATACCACGTGAGCCAGTGATGCTGCCCTCTACAGCTAAGATGGTGAACAACAGCTCAACCTGGAGCTGGGCTGCCAGTTGTGGCGAAAGCACAGGCTGTAGTAGGGCTGCAGCGGGCTGCCATAAGCTACTGAGATCCATCCAATGGCCAGCGACAGATCTGCCTCACCCGGGAAGAGCACAATGATCACAATATCAACAATGGCCAGTGAAGTGATGTCTTCAACAAGTAGACTGAAGAACAAAAGGACAGCAACTTGTCTGTTGCCCTTCCCCGATTCCCCAATGCTTTCCCCCTCCCCCAATTCCTCAATAAAATCTTAAATAACTAAGTAAATAAAATTTAAGGTTAATACATTCAGAGGAAATGATGGAAAAAGAGAATCATCACTTGGCAATCATCAGGCAAAAGTCACCAATGAATGCTAAAATTGGGGAGTGAAACTATTTTTTTTTTTAATTGGAGAATTGGGGGAGGGCAGCAGCTTTAGGTAGTCAGGGAAGGGGAACAGAAAAGTTACTGTCCTTTTGTTCTTCAGTCTAGTTATGGAGAACGTTGCTTCACTGGCCCATGTTGGTATCATCAATGCGCTCTTCTCGGGTGAGGAAGATAGATCTCCGGCCTCTGGACAGGTGCTCACAGCGGCTCTTGGCAGCTCACTCAGGCTGCCAGCTGCTCACGCTGGCTGCCGGCCACTCCCTGTAGCCTATGGCAGCCCACTGCAGCATGGGCTGTGGAGTTCGCTGTTACCCACGACTCAAGGCAGCCCACCTCCAGGTGGAGCTGTTGTTCACCATCTTAGCTGTAGAGGGCAGTGTCACTGGCCCTCATATGTGGGATCTGAACTGTGGCCCTGCTGTTCAGAGCCGGTGTCCCAAGCCAGTTCCTAACCAACCTGCCACTGGGCCGGCCCCGGGAGTGAAACTTTGAGGGGAAAAATTAGTGATCTGCTCTTAGCAAAAATAGTAAATGTCCTCTGGGCAACAGCAGTTCAGTACTCAGCCCGAGCTGAGCTGCCACTGAGCCGCCAACAGGTGGCAGGATGGCTCAGCTAAAAAAAAAAGTAGCAAATGTCATAAAAAAACAAAAATTGAGGGCCGGCCGAGTGGCGCATTGGTTAAGCGCTGGTTTTGGGATGCCAGCGGCCCCGGTTCGGATCCCACATGAGGGCCAGTGACACTGCCCTCTACAGCTAACAACAGCTCCACCTGGAGCTCGGCTGTGCGAGCCCCGGTGATGGTGTGGGCTGCAGCCCCTGCTGCAGTGGGCTGCCATAGGCTACAGTGAGTGGCCTGCAGCCAGCGTGAGCAGCTGGCAGCCAGCGTGAGCTGCCAATAGCCGCAGTGAGCGACATCCAGAGGCCAGCGACCGATCTGCCTCATCCGGGAAGAGCGCAATGAAGATACCAACAGTGAAGCAACATCCTCTGCAACTAAACTGAAGAACAAAAAGATAGCAACTTGTCTGTTCTCCTTCCCCGATTCCCCAACGCTGTTCCCCTCCACCAATTCCCCAATAAAAATCTTTAAAAAAAAAAAAAAAAAAAAAAAATTGAGGGGCCGGCCGCATGGTGCATTGGTTAAGAGCTGGCTTGGGAGGCCAGTGACACTGCCCTCTACAGCTAACAACAGCTCTACCTGGATCGGGGTTGCAAGTCCTGGCGATGGTGTAGGCTGCAGCCCCTGATGCAGTGGGCTGCCATAGACTACAGTGAGGGGCTCGCAGCCAGTGTGAGCTGCCAATAGCTGCGGTGAGCGACCATCCAGAGGCTGGTAACTGATCTGCTGCATCCAGGAAGAGCACAATGATATACAAACATGGCCTGGTGGGGCCGGCCGAGTGGTGCATTGGTTAAGCGCTGGTTTTGGGATGCCAGCGGCCCCGGTTCGGATCCCACATGAGGGCCAGTGACACTGCCCTCTACAGCTAACAACAGCTCCACCTGGAGCTCGGCTGTGCGAGCCCCGGTGATGGTGTGGGCTGCAGCCCCTGCTGCAGTGGGCTGCCATAGGCTACAGTGAGTGGCCCGCAGCCAGCGTGAGCAGCTGGCAGCCAAGAGTGAGCTGCCAATAGCCGTGGTGAGCGACATCCAGAGGCCAGCGACCGATCTGCCTCATCCGGGAAAAGCGCAATGACGATATCAACAGTGAAGCAACATCCTCCGCAACTAAACTGAAGAACAAAAAGACAGCAACTTGTCTGTTCCCCTTCCCCGATTCCCCAAAGCTGTTCCCCTCCGCCAATTCCCCAATAAAATCTTTAAAAAAAAAAAAACATGGCCTGGTGAAGCAATGTCCTTGGAAACTAGACTGAAGAACAAAAAGACAGCAATTTGGGCTGGCTGAATGATGCGGTGGTTGAGGGCTGATTTCGGACGCCAACAGCCCTGGTTCGGATCCCACATGAGGGTCAGTGACACTGCCCTCAAAAAAAAGACAGCAAGGGCCGGCCGAGTGGCGCATTGGTTAAGAGCTGGTTTTGGGATGCCAGCAGCCCCGGTTCGGATCCCACATATGAGGGCCAGTGACACTGCCCTCTACAGCTAACAACAGCCCCACCTGGAGCTGGGCTGTGCGAGCCCCAGCGACGGTGTAGGCTGCAGCCCCTGCTGCAGTGAGCTGCCATAGGCTACAGTGAGTGGCTGGCAGCCAGCGTGAGTGTTGGCAGCCCGTGTGAGCTCCCAAGAGCCACTGTGAATTGCTGTTCAGAGGCCGGCAACCGATCTGCCTCACAAGAGAAGAGTGCAATGATACCAACATGGGCCAGTGAAGCAATGTCCTCTACAACTAGACTGAAGAAGAAAACGACAGCAACATGTCTGTTCCCCTTCCCCGGTTCCCCAACACTGTTCCCTTCCCCCAGTTCCCTGATAAAATCTTAAAAAAAAAAAATCTTATCATTTAGCTGAAAGTTATACCAAATTCTCTGTACTACTCCTGTAATCTTTCTTGTCTATAAATCTGAATTATGTCAAAATGAAAGGTTTTTTTTGTTTTTCTTTGTTTTATTAAAGTATGCAGTGCTTGGGAGATTATGATCAACAGCCAAGGTCATTCATCCATTAGCAAATATTGTTTTTTCCCACACTGACAAAACTTGACAACAGTGGCCACATTTGCTTGCCAGACCAAGCTTACATATATAGACCACACACCAACATCTAAATTTATAAACTTGATTATTTGATTTACAAGTATATTTTGTTTTCATTTAACAATTATTTATTGGGGCCGGCTGAGTGGTGCGTTGGTCAAGAGTTGGCTTGGTACCCCAGCTCTGAGGAGCAGGGCCCCAGTTCAGATCCCACATGAGGGCCAGTGATGCTGCGCCCTCTACAGCTAAGATGGTGAACAACAGCACAACCTGGAACTGGGCTCCTGTAAGTCACAGGAAATAGCATAGGCTGCAGCCCCTGCTGCAATGGGCTACCATGAGCTATGTGAGTGGCTGGCAGCCAGCATAAGCGGCTGGCAGTAGGTGTGTGCTGCCGCGAGCCGTCGTCTAATGGCCGGTGACTGTCTGCCTCAGCTGGGAAGATGGCAATGATCACTATACCAATATGAGCCTAGACACAACTAGACTGAAGAACGAAAAGGACAGCAACTTGTCTGTTCCCCTTCCCCAATTCCCCAAAGCTGTTCTCCCCCACCCCAGATCCCCAATAAAATCTTAAAACAAACAAGTATTTATTGAGTACTTATCACTGAATCAGCCTAGACAGGCACTAGAAAAACAAAGCGCTCTGGTATGAAACTTGGGGAACACACATACATAGTTGAGACACAGTGAGGGGTGATTGAATTGGTGGAGCCTTGTCAGACAGGGAAAGGAAGAAGTATCACAAGCATGGACAATGAGGCGGGAAGATGCATGATGAGCTTGGAAAAGCATAAGTAGCTGAAACTTTAAGCACAACGTGAGAAGTGACTGCAAACAAGACAGGTGACAGGTGGGCCAAGATCTTGAAGGTCTTGTGTTCCATGCTAATGAATCTAGGCTTCATCTATAATTGGAAGACACTGAAAGTTTTGTTCTATTTTCTTTCATTTTGAATGAGACATATCACATATACAGAAGAGCACTGAATGAATTTGAGTAGGAGAATCAGGGCTTCAGGAAGAAAACTTGAATTGCACAAAGGAGAGCTTGTTCACCATCCTGATTTCCCTGCTAGCAGGTCTGCTCACAACTCTATCCCACCCAGTGCACAGCCCAAAGTAGAAGTGCAGTCAATACTTGCTGATAATAAAGAGAACATTAAATAGTCCCAATAAGAGATAAAGGCTTGAACTATAGCCATGGCGAAGAAAAAGGAGAGGGACAGGTGCTCAGATCTTGTAGAACAAGAGAAACTAGGCGATTGAGAGGGAGGTATCAAAGAAGACTGAATTTTCCATTTTGGTGACCATGTAGATTACAGATAAGCCACCGAACCAAGTATGTTATGCAAGAGCAAGTTTAGGAAAAAGGAGAACAAATTTGTTTATAGCTATTAGAGACAGAGTATCTTTAGACAGAGTATCACTTGGCAATATTATAAAATAGGAGCTTACAAGGGAGGTCTCTCTGCCAAAGACATTGCTACTAAGTGTTTACAAAGATGTATCTTTGTAAACCATTGACTGGCAACATTGTGATCAATTCGTATTGTCACGTGACTCGAGTAAAAGATTATTCATTGCAGTAAGATTTGAAATAAATATTTTAGAAACCCCTTAAATGCCCATCAGTACATGTTTGGTTAAATGTCTGATCTTTTGATTTCAATGGCTCGGTCAAATACGAAATCAGCTTTTTCGCACAGATAATTTAAGTCAAGAATGAAATAGAGGGCCGGACGAGTGGCGTTGGTGGTTAAGAGCTGGCTTGGAACACCAGCAGCCCTGGTTTGGATCCCACATATGAGGGCCAGTAACACTGCCCTCTTAAAAAAAAAAAGAAAAAAGAAAAAAAGAAATAGAAAAGGTTGACTGAATTTAAGTTCACAATACTTTTCATCTATTCTACCATAACTGTATTCATAACAGAGACAAAATAAATATTAACTTCAAGTAGTGAGCTAAAAATCATAGAACACCATAGTTGACAGGTGTTTTAAAGGTCTGAAAAGCAAGTTTGAGTATTAACCACGTTCCATAAAATCCTTTAAATAAAGCCTAAGTCAATCAATGCTTTTACTACCTTTGGTTCATAAACTGTAATAATGAGAACTAATGTTTTTATATCACTTTGGAGCTTACAAACCATTTTCAACTTCCTTCTTTTTCAACTTTTATTGTTTGTTTAGGAGATACGGGGACATTAAGAGACACAGTATTCCCTACCTTAGGAAGGGGCAAAGGAGACAAGGTCTCGCTGTGGATATGTTGCCCAGGCCCAGGTGCAGTGGCTATTCACAGGTGCAATCCTATTATTGATCAGCACCAGATTTTTGACCTGCTCATTTCTGCCCTGGGTAGGTGCATCCCTCCTTTTGCAACTTGGAGGTCCCCCACTCCTGAGGGGGGTTTGATGGCGATTTTAGTGAGGACACTAACTCGGGTTCACACCATCCACCTGCTTCAGCCTCCGGAGTAGCTGGGACTATAGGCGCGCTATGGAGCCTCAAGCCTAATTACCATTTAATTCCAACAACCCTGTGATATACATAGAGTAGGTAGAAATCACCTGCCAAAAATTGCGAGGAAAGCTGTATTATTGTTCTACTTCCAAGACAAAGTTTCAAGATTAAGAATGCAGAGTTTATTGTTTCAAAAGAAATTTAATTCCTCTAGTTTCTCAGGCTGAAAAGGTAGGTAATGAATTTGTTCCACTCTTAATTTTTAAATCTGTAACTTCCAAAACAGACACACACCTAGCCAGTATAGTGGAAATGAAGCGTGCTGGCAATAGTTGCAAAACCAAATTTCATACAATGTCCCTATGTCTCCATCAAATCCTATAATGGAAAAACTGTATGTTCTAGTATTCTGAGACAATTTCTAAAAATAAGATCATGGGGCCGGCCAAGTGGCACAGTGGCTTCGCAAGCCAGCGACCCCGGTTCGGATCCCACATATGAGGGCCAGTGACATGCCCTCAAAAAAAAAAAAAAAAATCTAAAAATAAGATCATGTATCATTACACAGGACATACTGCAGTAGGCCCACACATTCTTATAGATGACTTAAAAGCAGCACTTTTTATCCCAGTAAAAGGATGTAACACTGAAGCAAACCATCTCTGCACCAATCACTCCATCAAGTCTCACAGCAGGTGTCTCCCAGCCCCTTGGGTAAAGGGGTATTGACTTACCTCTAAACGCACCATGGCGGACGGTTTTTTTTTCAGTTCCTCACATTTTCTCTTCTTACAGATTTGGTGGCTGTTCTTTCGGTTCTTGCAGTAAGTACATTCACCACAATTGGTCTTCTGCTGGCAGGGCTCACAGAACCCACATCGCTTTCGCTTCTTCTTTTCCAAAGTAGGCAGCAAAGCTTTGTAGGAAGAAGAGGAGGTACTGGCAAGTGACACTGGCCTAGACAGCTCTGTGGTGTTGATCTGAGAACTCCCTCCTTTCGATCTGCTGGGGTCAGCCTGGGACTGCTGGGGAATGCCCTGTGGAACATGGTGGCGTTCTCGCTCAGGGGCTAATGTTACCCCCTGAATGTTATCTGGCAGAAAGCTTATATGAACCTGCTTCTCATTTTCTATATTGCTTATAGCCATTACTGGAGGTACCAAACTTATCTCTGAATTTGATGATGGTTGAGGAGTATGACTTGAGCCCAAAAGCAAAATCTGCATAGCGCCCTGGGCCTCAAGCCCATATGAAACAGTGCTCTGGGGATCAGGCCACTCTGGGAGAGCATTATAGGTAGCAATTGTGTTTAGAGGAGCAGGAAGAAAGATAGGTGTGTCTGAGGCAGTACTACCACCCATGTCAAGGATCTGTTGATCTAGGATAGCACCCAAGACCTCTCCTTGGACTGAAATAGCACCAGGGAACTCTGGTGGTTCTAGGGTCTCCTCCAGAGCCTCTCCATGATCTGGGTTAGCACGAGGAACTGTCCATTTATGTGGGGCAGCGCTAAAGGGCTGTCCAAGGACAGGGATGGTGGCGGGGACTTCCTGTTGACCTGGAGTAGCTTTGAGTATCTCTGGATGATGTGGTTTAGCACCAAGGGTTTCATGTTCTGAGCCTGCCAAGAGGAGTTTTACTAATGAGGTAGGATATATTGACCCACCAATAGACAAATAATTTCTAAGGTCCAATTCAGGTATAACCTTATTAAAGCTGGAGGTGGGGCAGTGATCACGATCACTTTTAACAGGCTCCAGGTAAGCATCAGATAGCTTAAGAGATTCTACTCGTGATCCCAAATCTTCTAACTGAATACTGGGGTTTCCTTCAGAGGCAACCTTGAGGGCTGCTCTTTGGAGCAATGGAGCACACAGAGTATCCTGAGCAAACATTCTAGGGGAATTACTGATATCATTTAATGTCTCTTTAGAGAACAGTCCTTCACTACCATGAGTCCCTTCCAATGACCCAGAAAGGATTTCTGATGCAGGGCCACTGTGAGCAGGAATATTTATTTTGGAATCCTCTATGCTTTGGGACCAGGACTGGGTTGTCCCTTGGCTCTCACCTTTAATTAAAGGTGAATTTTTTTTGCCAATTAGATTCTCTATATCAGGAGGGGTTAGGGGGTCTTGCATTGAGACAGAATCATTTTCTGGGTGCTTTACTCCCATGTTAGTAAGTACCTTATAATTACACTCATGTTGCTTTTCTAAATTCTTAGGAGGTGGGACTTTCTTGGGTTTGGCTAAGACTACTGGGGGTTGGGAGAGTCGCCTGCTAAGAGAGGTGCTTCGGAGAGCCATTGTAAACCCATTGCAAGTTAAGGACTCCGGGTTCTGAAAAAGAACTTCAGTCCTCTCCAAATTCATTCGTGCTGCTCCAGCTCTTGTCAGAAGGCTTCTGACTGGCATAGGTGGTTTGGGTTCTGTTTTTTTCTTAACATCTCTTTCTTTAATTAATTGCTTTAATTTTCCAGGGCTCATTGTCTTGACTGATGCCCCATTTTTGTTTGCTGGCTTGGATGCCTTCTTCAGGTGACTGTTTTTCTTTTTGTTTAGATCTTCCTTCCTGACTAATCTGGAAGGCCTTGCATGGCGAGATCGAGACATAGCTATAGAGTAGGAAAAAATGAAAGGGCACAGGGAACAGAGTCATTGGTCCTTTGGAAAGTCTCACTTTTGAGGAGAATCTGGATGCACCATGGTTCAGCTCACTTGCACAAGGTTTTGGTCTGAAATAACAACAACAAAAAATTGGAAATTAGCCTTTTTCCTACGCATTCTCACATTCAAAATAGAATATTTACCACCAATTATTAATTAAAATTAGGCAACTGAGAATTTTTACTGCAAAAGAAAAACCTAATAGACACAAAAAACACTAACATATCCTTTAAACCCTGGATTCATAATAAAGTTCCTTTTATTATTGTGACAATTGATTAAGTTGATGAAGTTCTTTGAATAAGGTAAACATGGGGTTTCTTTATATTAGAAACCACTGTGGTTACATGGAGCTTAAAGCTCAAAGCTCAGGGCCAGCCAACTGACTCAGTTGGTTAAGAGCTTGCTCAAGACTGCCAGCTGAGGGCCGTCAGAGTGGCACATTGATTAAGAGCTGGCTTAGGACATCAGCCACCCCGGTTGGGATGCCACATATGAGGGCCAGTGACACTGCCCTCCACAGCTAACAACAGCTCCACCTGGAGCGGGCTGAGAGCCTCGGCGACAGTATGGGCTGCAGCCCCTGCTGCAGTGGGCTGCCATAAGCTACAGTGAGTGGCTGGCAGCCAGCGTGAGCTGCGAACAGCCGCGGTGAGCGACCATCCAGAGGCCGGCGACCAATCTGCATCATCCGGGAAGAGCGCAATGACGATACCAACATGAGCCAATGAAGCAACGTCCTCTGCAACTAGACTGAAGAACAAAAAAAAAACAGCAACTTGTCTGTTCCCCTTTCCCAATTCCCCAACACTGTTCCCCATCCCCAATTCCCCAATAAAATCTTAAAAAAATAAAAAAATAAAGGAAGCTAACCTAACCTAGGTAGCTACAAGGAAAAGAAGTGCTAAGAAGAAAAAAAAGAGTGCGAGCTGAGCTCTGAGCAACAGCAGTTTGATGCCCAGGCCAAGCTGAGCTGCCAACAGGTGGCAGGATGGCTCTGCTTAAGTAAAAAATAAATAAAAAATAAAGCTCAAAACTCAGTCTTCACAAACTTGGAAACTTAACAAGTTATTTCCTTTTTTTTTTTCATTCAGGGCAGTGTCACTGGCCTTCGTATGTGGGACCCGAACCGGGGCTGCTGGCTTTCCAAGCCAGTGCTTAACCACCGCGCCACTCGGCCGGCCCAACAAATTATTTCTAATCTCTTTCATCAACACATCACCATACAGGCAAAGAGGTATCATTTATTTGACAGCAAAACTGGAAAAGCCAGAGGAAGAGGTTTATATAATCCAAGAAACTCTACTCCATGGAGATCCAATAATACTAACGCCACATTGCAGTTAACAATCCATAAATTTTAAGCTTTTCATATGCACACAAATAATAGCATAAAATCTTGGGACTTGATATTAATAGATTAGGTTACAAATAAAACTTTCTGGGACAGCCGAGTGGCTTACTTGGTTAAAAGTGCGAGCTCTAACAGGGCTGCCAGTTTGATTGCCACATGGGCCAGTAAGCTGCACTCAAGCTGAGCTGCCACTGGCCAGACAAATGGCTCAGCTGGTGAGAGCACGGGCTCTTAACAAAGTTGCCAGTTTGACTCCCGCATGGGATGGTGGGCTACACCCACCCACAACTAAGATTGAACACGGCACCTTGAGCTAAGCAACCGCCAGCTGCCAACAGGAGGTTAGATGGTGACTGGACTTGGAGCTGAGCTAGCTGCGCCCTCCGCAACAAAGATTCAAGGACAACAACTTGGCTGGTCCCCTTCCTCAACTCCCCAACACTGTTCCCCTCCCCCAATTTCCAACACTGTTCCTCTACCCCAATTCCCCAATAAAATTCTTTAAAACACTTGGTCCGGCCGAGTGGCACGTTGGTTAAGAGCTGGCTTGGGATGACAGCAGCCCTGGTTCAGATCCCACATGAGGGCCAGTGATACAGCTAACAATAGCTCCACCTGGAGCTGGGCTGTGCGAGCTCCGGCGGACGGTGTAGGCTGCAGTCCCTGTTGCAGTGGGCTGCCATAGGCTACAGTGAGTGGCTGGCAGCCAGTGTGAGCGGCTGGCAGCCAGTGTGAGCTGCCAAGAGCCGCTGTGAGCGGCAGTCCAGAGGCTGGCGACCGATCTGCCTCATCCAGGAAGAGCACAATGATGATACCAACATGGGCCAGTGAAGCAATGTCCTCCACAACTAGACTGAAGAACAAAAGGACAGCAACTCATCTGTTCCTCTTCCCCGGTTCCCCAATGTTGTTCCCCTCCCCCAATTCCCCAATAAAATCTTAAAAACAAAACAAACAAACAAAAACACTTTAAAAATAATAATAAAAAATAAAAAAGAGCAAGTTTTCAAAAACCTAGCTAATTTAACTTAAAAAAAAAATCAAATAAGACTTGCTGCTCCAGCAAATAACTGTTGAGTATCTACTGTGTATAAGCAGGCATTGTGGCAGGCACTGTCCACACCCAGAAATGATGTGCCTCTTCATTATTTTAAGAATTTTTTTTTTTTTTTTTTGAGGGCAGTGTCACTGGCCCTCACATGTGGGACCCGAACCGGGGCCACTGGCTTCCCAAACCAGGGCTTAACCACCACGCCACTCGGCCGGCCCACCTCTTCATTATTTTACCCGACTTAATCCAGAGACTGCTGGTTCTAAAATCCCTTCAACCAAGGGATCCAGAAGTCTCATGATAAATGCCCATGTAAGGAAATTAAAAATAAAGAGAAAATGAGATAATTAGAACAGCAAAGGATATATGAGGCAGGTAAGATAAGCATGAAAGGAGCTGACCAAGAGCCACCATCAATTGGCTTTTCATTATCTCAGATTGCCTCCCCTGACCCAAAGTAAAACCAAGCTATGAACAAGAATGAAGCTCACCACACAAAATACAGTAAAATTTTGGATTGTGAGTAACTTGGTTTGTGAGTGTACACAAGATGAGCAAACATTTCTAATACATTTTTTTTTTTAGAGGAGCAAAGATTTTTATAGAAGCAAAAGTACAGTTCTCTTATGAGAGGGGGTACCCAAAACTGGGATGCCCTCTAATACATTTTAAAGTGGTAAACAAGGGGCCAGCCGAGTGGCTCTGTTGGTTAAAAGTTGGCTTAAGAGCCCGATCTCTGAGCAACAGGGTCTCCAGATCGATTCCCACATGGGCCAGTGACCCTGCGCCCAAGCTGAGCTGTCACTGAGCTGCCAACAGGTGGCAGGATGGCTCAGCTGGTGTAACAAGAAGATTGCCTGTTGGATGATGGGTTACGCCCACCTACAACTAAAAATTGAACTCGGCACCTTGAGCTGAGCTGCCACCTGGATAGTTCAGTGGATAGAGCGTGCACTCTTAACAACAAGCCTGCTGGTTTGACTCCTGCATGGGATGGTGGCTACGCCCACCTGCAACTAAGATTGAACACAGAACCTTGAGTTTACAGGCCAAGAGCTGCTGACAGGAAGCCAGATGGCGACTGGGGCTTTCCACAAGACTGAAGAACAACAACCTGGCTGGTCCCCTTCCCCAACACTGTTCCCCTCCCCCAATTCCCCAACAGAACCTTTAAAAAAAAAATTGGAAAAAAAATAAAGTGGTAAACGAGCAATGTCTTGCAATAAGTAGTTTGTTTAAGGAGCGAATTATGTTCACAAACCAATGTATTACTGTATATCAATAGACTGTCCAAAGATCACAGAGTTAGTGTGAATAGACTAGGTAATAATTCTTTAACAGTTGACAGGTTGTTGGATTTGTGAGAAAGCATGGTATAAGAGCATGGTTACCAAAACTGGTCTGCAACGAAGTGATCAACAGTCAGTGGCAAAATGAGACAAGTGAGGCAGCATAAAACTTTTCATAAAGTTGAACTCATTCATTTTACACAACTCTCCCTTATTCTGAAATTATGCCTGCCTGTTTTCTCTCATTAAAATGTCCTTTCTTAGGGCCGGCCGAATGGCTCAGTTAGTTAAGAGCTCACTCAAGAGTGCAAGCTGAGCTCTGAGCAACGGCGGTTCGATGCCAGCCCGAGCTGAGTTGCCGTTAAGCTGCCAACAGGTGACAGGATGGCTCAGCTAAAATAAATAAATAAATAAATAAATAAATAAATAAATAAATAAATAAATAAAATGTCCTTTCTAGTGCTGGCTTGGGAAGCCAGCGGCCCCGGTTCGGGTACCACATATGAGGGCCAGTGACACTGTCTTCAAAAAAGAAAAAAAAGAAAAAAAAAAGTCCTTTCTAGGGCTGGCGGAGTGGCGCATTGGTTAAGAGCTGGTTTGGGACACCAGCAACCCTGGTTCAGATCCCACATATGAGGGCCAGTGACACTGCCCTCTACAGCTAACAATAGCTCCACCTGGAGCTGGGCTGCGTGAGCCCCAGCGATGGTGTAGGCTGCATCCCCTGCTGCAGTGGGCTGCCATAGGCTACAGTGAGTGGCTGGCAGCCAGCGTGAGCTGCTAATAGCCGTGGTGAGCGACCATCCAGAGGCCGCCGACCAATCTGCCTCATCCGGGAAGAGCGCAATGACGATACCAACATGAGCCAGTGAAGCAACGTCCTGCACAACTAGACTGAAGAACAAAAAAACAACTTGTGTGTTCCCCTTCCCCGATTCCCCAACACTGTTTCCCTCCCCCAATTCCCCAATAAAATCTTTTTAAAAAAAGAGGACTTTCTAAATAAATGTAATAAAATCCTTTCTTTTGTGAAAAGGTGGGTGATAGGCTTTTTTCCCCCCTTAATGTTATTACTTGGCAAAGTAAAAATCTGACAGCCCTCTATCATTCTCAAAATTTGCTTTTGTTTTTTCTGTACTGATCTAATCCAGGTAATCCTGGGATATGCTGGTTGGTTGAGTGGCTAGAGAAGGTGTCACTTATCAGAAAGTACTAGTATGAACTTGTGATAGCTAGGTCCTTCAGCAAACTACTTAACTGAGTCAAGGTTTCTGCATCTGAAATAAGGTTGTTTTGAGGTATCAATGGGCTCTTACCAGGAAAGCCTAGTGACACCAGTTTCAGCCTTGTGTTAAGAGGTTGGGGGAAGAAAAGGGAGCCATGGAAGGTAGGGCAGGGTTAGAAAAAAGACTTTAGAATCTGCAGACTGGGTTCACTTTCCAGCTCAGAAACATTACTAGCCATATGATTCTGTCAAATTCCTTGATCTTTCTATACCTCAGTTTCCTTCTGCATAATGGAATAGGAACTATAATAGTACCACCCTCATTGGGTTACCATGAGAACAAGATGATATGTATTAAGGCTTGGCATATATTCAGTGTTTAATAAGTGGGAGTTTCTTTTTAAAAAGCCTGTTTTAGGGCCGGCCGAGTGGTGCAGCAGTTAAGCGCTGGCTTGGGAAGTCAGAGGCCCCGGTTCGGGTCCCACTTATGAGGGCAAGTGACACTGCCCTCAAAAAAAAAAAAACAAAAGGGGCCGGCCGAGTGGCGCGGTGGTTAAGCGCTGGCCTGGGAAGCCAGCGGGCCCGGTTCGGTCCCACATGTGAGGGCCAGTGACACGCCCTCAAAAACAACAACAAACAAACAAACAAAAAAACAAAAAAAAAAGCCTGTTTTATGCTCTGGTTTCTCTACAGATTGCATAAATCTTTTGTGTTTTACTAAAAAGGCTGTTTATAACTCCAAAATACAAAAATTCGTGAGAGAAAATAGGCTAAGTGGTAGTTATCATTATTATATAACCAGTTTAACCCAGTCTGCCATATCCTGCAAAGCAAGATCTAGTTCTTTTTTTTTTTTTTTTTTTTTTTTTGAGGGCAGTGTCACTGGCCCCATATGTGGGACTGAAACAGGGCCGCTGGCTTCCCCAAGCCAGCACTTAACCACCGCGCCACTCGGCTGGCCCAAGATCTAGTTCTTTTGTTTCTGTTTCTGCCTAACACACTGTATGCCCCACACATTATAATAAAAGATATGCCAGAGCACAACACTCAGTCAAGTCCTTTTGCCTTTAAAAAACTACTTTTAAAACAGATATTAGTGATAACATTAACCATAAGAAAATAACATTTTGATAAATCTGTGTTAAATACAAACACCAGGCCAGAGAATACTTCACTTGAGTTCTTGGCAGCCAAGCTTTCCCCTGTTTCTTCCAAAAGAAAAAAAAAAGTTATGGTTTGCACTCTCTTTGGCTGTGAAAACACTATTTTCTCCAAAGACCATTGCATTTTGTAACAGCATTTTTAGAAAACAAGACATTCCAATCAGCAATATTTATAAGGATTTTTTTTTCAGATAATGAAAAGCAATCCATTCCATTCTCTAGAAATTCAACAATATCGGTATAGCATGCTTTATGCCTTGTATCAAGATTACATCGCTAGGGCTGGCTGAGTGGCTCAGTTGGTTAAGAGTTGGCTTAGAGCACGAGCTCTAGCAACAGGGCCACCGGTTAGATTCCCACATGGGCCAGTGATGCTGCGCCCGAGCTGAGCTGTCGCTGAGCTGCCAACAGGTGGCAGGATGGCTCAGCTGGTGTGACAACAAGATTGTCTGTTCAGTGGTGGGCTATGCCCACCTGCAACTAAAACTGAACTCAGCACCTTGAGCTGAGCTGCCGCCCGGATGGCTCAGTGGATAGGGCATGAGCTCTTAACAAGGCTGCTGGTTCGACTCCCTCATGGGATGGTGGCTACGCCCACCTGCAACTAAGATTGAACACAGCACCTTGAGCTTAGACGCCACGAGCTGCTGACGGGAAGCCAGATAGCGACTGGCGCCCTCCACAACGAAAACTGAACAACTTGGCTGGTCCCCTTCCCCAATACCCTAACACTGTTTCCCTCCCCCAATTCCCCAATAAAATATTTAGGAAAAAAAAAAAAAAGATTACATCGCTAAAAAATTACTAGAAGCATATAATCTAGGTATTATAATCAGCCTTGAAAATTAAAATTCATATATGTAGGCAAGTAATCAGGATATACCAGAAGGTGTCATGGGATCTGCTTTTGAAAGTAGTTTATAAATCGATCTCTGTGTCTTATATATTCTTTTATATTTTAAAATTGAAATGCTTTAGAAATTCAGACTTGTAATTAAGATAATGTTTACCATTCAAGCCTTATCTCCTGAAAAAGAGCCTGCCGAGGAAATGGAAAAGGTATGAGCAACATGGATTGGAAAGATGTGGCCTCTTTAAATGGTAACAGCCTTTTTATGAGATGGTGAAAGAGGCCAATGACCCCTGAAAAACCCAACTGCAGGGGAGAAACCACTGGGTACCACCTAACCAAAGAAACAGACAATTAGAAACAAAATAAAGGCTGCCACAAAATTCTAATTTTATCACCCTTGGCTCCACTGATGAAATGTAACCTTCTTTAGCTATAAACTAAGTTATCTCCAGAGCTGAACTGTGGGAGAAGAGGCAGCAAACTTCTTTTGCAATTTGTAAAAAAAAATAAATTTAATAATGTAGTATGTCCATTGTATGAAATAGGTCCACATTTAAATATGGAATTATCCCCCACAGATCTCCCTAAATTTATTTTCCTCAATATTTGTAAATATTATTAAATGCTCCATTTTTTTTGTTAGTGCTTTTATTATTTATTATAGAGTATTTATGTCATACAAAAAGCTACATTTACAATCAAATACTAATTTCACTTCCATTTTTCATTTCTGATGAAAACTGACATGTCAATTATTTCTCAAAATCAGTTTTATTCTACCCTAGAATGTAATCAAGAGTCTGAGTGCTACAGAGATGGCCACAGAATAATATGATTGAAACAGAAAATAAGAGAATGATGTCCCTGTTATTAAACATAAATAATAGATCCATGAGGGGAACACATACAATTAATTCACATGACCTAAGTTCTGGAAAATAAAATGAAACAAAATACCTCAACAATTGTGGGATGCAAAACGTTAAACTTATTTAACTTATTTAACAAATCTTTTGACCAGAGGAAAGATGTGGCACCAAGACCCTTAACTCACAATTAAAAAAATTTTTGTCCCCTAAAATGTTCTTGAGATAGGACTCTGGAGTGTATGACATCCAAACATTAAAGGCCAAGAGATAAGAGGTCAACTCATAATTTGATACATGAAAAGATACAATACTTGCCCAAATTACAGAATATAAGGTTAAGGGCTGGAGAAGTGGCAAGAACAGGCCCTTGGGTGAATATGATAAACAGGGCCTGTATAAAGATCTGCTAATAATTCACACATAATTTAAATGTACCTAACCAAACTGGTCAACAAATAGGATCAGATTTTTGCCTCAACATTATTTTAGTTTACAAAGTAATCAGGCTTTTCCTAAGGAGAGGCTTTTATTATTATTTTTTTTCACAATTATTGAAATAATCACCTTGCCTACAAAATGAAAGCTGACTTCCTAACTTAAACTGTATCAGTTGTCTGTAAAGGACAATACTGACAGCACCAAGTCAAAAAGTCCTCCCCCACCTATATCCCTCCTCCTTCAGTATTTTCCCAAGTCCCCTGGGCAGGAAGTGGCTGAACTGATGTAACCATCCAGCCCGCATGTCAATTTAAAATTATATTGCAATCCTTCCCACTACCAGCAGTGGCCAAAAAAGTGGTGAGTATTTGCATACAGAGAGCTAGCTGCAAAAGTAATGCTGATTTCATAGTCACTCCATTCAGCTCTTCGAATTTAAAGGCTACTATACTGCACTTGACTGAGAACTATAAGACCTAAAACATTTCTTTTTAAATGGCAACCTGGCTTAGTTCCTCCAGCAACTAAATTCTACATCTAAAGGAGGAGGAGGTGGGCGGGTTGCTTGCAGTTCCTAGATAGTTGGCTACCACAGGAAGTGTGTGAGCCCTCCACACACGGAAAGGCCGTTCAGGAAAACTCACTAAAATGCCAGCAGATTTAGTCAAAGGCTCCTTCCATATGTAAAACAACCTTGCTGTCCTGCAGAGCAAGAAAAAAAAGGCCAAAAAGAGCCACAGAAAAGGGAAAGGAGAAGTTAAAAATGGGGATAGAATGACCCTACTAAAAACAAGAAAAGCATAAAACGCGTAGGGAAGAAGAGGAAAATGTGTAAGGAGGGAGAAAGTCTTAAAAAAAAAAAAAGCCTAAAAGACAGAAGGAAGAGAAGAAATGTATAATGAAGCTAGAATATTAAAAAGACAACTGGGATGAAAACACTAAAGATTAAAGGTAGGAAAACGGAGGGCGGAAAAGATAAATTTAAATGTGCAAAGGAAAAAAGATAAAGACGCAAAGAGGAGAGTGGGGGAGGGGAGAGACAAACCAGATAAAGATGGGAGGAGGAAGAGAAAAGGAACAAAGGGCAGGGACCATCGTTATCCAAACCTCCGACCCATCAATCCTGGTAGACCAGAGCTGAGAGTGATAGTTAACTCATTAAAATGGTAAGTGGTGGTCTCAGAGTAGTAAGTCTCACCTAGTAATCTCTGCAAAGAAAAAGGGACACTGTAGGCTAACTCCCATGAATCTTGATTCTGAAGTTTAATTGAAATAATAAAAATGACTTTAAACACTGTCAGAGGTTGACAACCAACCTTTAAGATCCTTTAACTGGGGAGGGAAGGGGCTTGTTAACCTGTGTAGCCAGTACCGATAAAATCAGGAAACACAATCAAATGTTACCTTTAGTCTTTAGTTCTCGGCAATCATATGAACTAATCTCCAAACATCTCCTTATTTACTCACCTATCTGTGAGGACAGCGCCCTCCTCCTTGTTTAACTCGTCATAAATCCCTAATATGCTCCAAATAACTCTTGCCCCAACTGGTTAACAAACGCCCGTTCCATATTCTTTTTGACATCTTGAGGCCTAAGGAAGCCAACATTTTTCTTTTACTTTTTATTGTTGGGAGGGGGAGGGGTCAAGGATGAGCACATTTTGGTTCAGGGCTGACCTGCGGTTGCTGCCTTAAGAGCGCCGCCCCTCAACCCATCCCGGTGCAGCGCTCAGCGCACCCCGCAGGCATTAGGCTGTGCGCCTACCTAATCTTTTCCTCGCTCAAGACCCTGAAGCCCTTTTCAAACATTTCTTCATAAACCGATCATTACTATGGTAGATTATGCAGCTCATTTTGTGCCTGAGAGTGGAACCGGGGAAGAAGGGTAGAGGCACACGAGTGACCTACGCGAGATGGCTAATTTGGGAGGAGGACTCCGGATTCAAGCAATATTTGTTCTCTTGATGATACATTTTTATTGGGTCAGAAATGTCCAATTCGGATTTCTCATTCACGTGGAAAGGTTACTGGGGCCCGCTGGCAACTTCCTGACCACTTTTTGTAGAAATATATGGACCCAACACAGCCCTTCCAGAGCTAAATCGATTGGGAGGGTGGGTGAGAGACGGAGGGGAGGGGAGCAAGAAAGAAGGGGAGGTAAGGAGAGGGGAAAGGAAAAAGGGGGAAAGGATCTAGCCTAGTCCCTTATCTTACCAGACACGATAAGTGGCGGCGGCCCCTGCCACTCCGCCGTCGGGAACCGGCCCCTCAAGCGCCGCACCGTTGGTCCCGCCACCCAGCTCTGCACACTTCCCATCCTCGGGCCCGCGTGGAGTGGGACTGAAAAGACCTCAACGCCAGTGCGTTCGGCAACCGGGTGGTAGTCATAAGAGTTTTTAAAAAGCCATTTTGACAGAACACTCATTCTATTCCCTATTCCCTCCTTCCGCGACCCATAGAACTCCAGGTCAACCTCCGGCAGGACTCCCTTACTACCTGCACTCCAAAAGTTGCGTCCCTGAAGCCCCTTCCCCGAAACGCTGAGGGAGGCAAGCGCCAGAATGCCTTCCCAACGAGCCTATCCCCTACATCTGCATGGGGAGAAAGAAAACTTATTTGGGGGTACGCTTAAGAACCCGACAGCCGGGGCTCACCACGAGTAACTTGCCCTAACTCCTCTGTTCACCCAAAGGTGCCCCGACCTCCGACTCTCCTAAGAGGCGCTTCAATCGCCTACACGTTCAGGGATCCCGCCAGGCCACATCTGCCCTCGGCTCTCCCAGCCCTGTTTCCAGCGGAGCCCGGGGTCCGGGACCTAGGCGCGGACTTCGGGGCAGACGGCCCCCACCCTGCCCCTCACCCGGGCCTTGGGGCAGGCGGCCGCGGCCTCTGGCCCGGGGAATTGTTTTCCACCCGCAACAAAAGCGCCCCACGCAGTCCGGGGTAGGGGGTCGCGGCGGGGAGCGTGCCCACCCCTGCGGCCCAGGAGGGCCCGCGGACGTGGAGCCCAAGCCCACATCCAGCCGGAGCAGAGCACCGCCCCTCGCACCCCCTTCCGGCCTCAGAGTGAGGGTCCCAGCGCCCCTACCCTCTGCCTCGGCCCCAACTCACCACTGGCCCGCCCAAGCTCAGAGGGTAGCGCGCGTTCCCCAGCTCCAAGCTTGCACCAGCCCTCGGGCAAACTTTCCAACTCTCTCTGGTCCCCACAACTTCGGAGCCCGGTGTCCCTGCGGATGCGAGGGTAGCGGGCAGGCCCTAGGCGAACACCTACCGGCTCCCGACACGGTCAGGGCCCGAGCCCCCGGGGCGAGCGGCTGCTTTCCAAAGGTCCACAGTGGAGGAGCAGGTAGAGTTGCATGACTGGGGCGGGGCAGGGTGGCGTCCCGGGGGGCAGACCCGGGAGCGGAGGGGCTAGCGGCTGCGCGCACAAAGCGGCGCGGGAGCGGACCGCGCTGCCACTCCCTGCCAGGTCAGCCCCCCGGAGCAGCAGTGTCTCCCTAGGACCGACCTCAGAGAGTGAGGCTGGGGCTCCGCGTTCTCTGGACCCTGCACCGCTGAGCGAGAGGCAAAATGCGAGCTGGATTCCCAGAAAGTGGAGCTGGACTCCCCTCTCGACCCTTCCCCCTCCCCTTAGCCCTCCTCTCTTCCAACACTTTTTTATTATTATTTTTATTTTTTTGAGGTCAAAGGAAAACACTGGAGAGAGAGAGAGAGAGAGAGAGAGAGAGAGAGAGAGAGAGAGAGAGAGAGAGAGTTCATGATTTACTTGTCATCTTTTTTTACGAGGGGCTCTCAGAGGGAAAAGTTTTAGGGTCTCTAAATTGAATGTTTATAGATAGATAAAGGGGTGCCAAGTCAGAGGTGACAACACTGAGCAATGGAAAACTGCCCTCAACACTAAAGACAGACGCCAGAAGAGGGTTGTGTTCCCTTGACTCAGCGCTTAATGTCTGCAAAGGTCATCATAACATTTTTGTTAATATTTGGTCCTGGACCTTGGTGGTGGTCTTACTTTACGGATGAAGAAATTAAGGCACAGGAAGAAGTAAGTTTTCAGCATTAAGAGGAATTGCCGGTGCATTACGCCAAAATTAAGATTGGGGCATCTGAATTTCTCCTAAGATGTTTGATGGCTGTTGCTTCTTCCAGCAGCCAGTCATTACACACATGGGGGAATCTAGATCTTTAATGGGGTCACAATGGTAAGGAAAATTTTGTTCATGGAACTATATCATTCCTCTCATGTCAAACTTCAACTGAAAAGAACGTGAATTTATCATTGCCTTCCACACTATTTTTCTCCGATTCCACACATAATTATTCTTCATTCTACTTGCTTTAATAAGTATAACCAAATTGTTCTTTTGAGAAACATCCTAAATTTTCAAACTTTCTCACTGATTGATGGATTCAAATTTATTTTTGAACTAGGAACCAGGCATACAGAGTTAAATAAAATTTGCCTTCTACCCTGGAGGAATACACATCCATCTGAGGTTTGCAAGCAGAAATTAATGACTGCACTACTGTGTTTTCAGAGTGGTATAGTCAGATAAATACCTTGGTTGGAAAAGTCACAACTGTTGGCATTTGAAATGAATCTTGTCTGCAAAAATGGACTCTTCTCAGTCACTGTTTCCAAAAGCTTAACTGTGAATATCTTGTCAGAAGCAATCTCCTTGGACCTAAATGAAAAGAATATTGAGAGAGTTCGAGTCAAAATTTGATCTTCATAAAAACAAAAGAAAAAATCTTGCTATCATGAAATAGCAATATCCTGGCTTTTGTCAACTAACTGAAATGATTAAAAAGTATTGAAATGAGAAAATCAAAAGAGATGGAAAATTGTCCTAGGTAACACTCATTCTCTTCATTCTGTAAATGTTAGTTGAGTCCCTGCTTTGTGCTAGGCACTGTTCTAAACCCTGGAAAAACAGCAGTGAGCAAAATGAAACCTCTGCACTGGGGAGCTTGCATTTGATCACGGAGTAAGAGTGAGGGGGCAGAAAGTAAAGGCAAATAAGCAGAACATATAGTGTGTCAGATGGTGGTGGACAGAGGGAGGGAAAAAAGCAGGAAAGGGAACAAGGAATGCTAGGGAAGGTTGCAATTTTAAATATAGCAATCAGCTCACTAAGTTGATCTGAAAGAGATACGGGAGGAAGCTGGGGAGATTTTGAGAATAGGAAAGAGCAAGGGGGAAAGGCCCTGAAGGTGGGATTGTGCTGTGATAACACAAATATTTCACTGTTTCACAGCAGTAAAAAAAATTAGAAACTGTCTAAATGCCCACTAAAAAAAAAAAAAAAAAAAACGAAGAAGAATAGATTGCTCCCACTGGCCAATTCAAGGACTGTTTTGAGCTTGGAAAAGAGGTTTAGGTTGGAAAAACAAATTTGGGAGTTATCACCCTGTAGGTGATATTTAAAGCCACCTTGGCATCTGAATCTTAAACATAGCACCTAGCAATATCAGGCCTATCTGAATCTGTTAGAAAAAGGGTCTGATACTTATAATAGAAAGAAAAAGGTTGAATGAGACAGGAAACAAAACAATAACTTGAGTTGTCTATTCAAGGAGAAAAAAAGAAAGTGTAATTCTTTGCAGACTTCAATATCAAAAAAATAAATGTTTAAGCAATTTCCCACTATCCTTACAACTACCTTACCCCATTCTTTCTTAATGACAAAGCAAGAATTCCTGTTTTATTTTCAATCACCTATCTAGAAAAGAGATATGGAAATACACATAATATAGGTATTGGAACTGTACTTATCTAACTTCCTAAGGACATAACTCTAATTTCATCTTAGCTGCCCTGCTTATTAATTACCTTGGGCAGTGAGTGCCATAGAAATATATATATATATATTTCACACACACAGTTTCTTTCCTAAATATATATATATATATATATATATATATATATATATATATATATATATTTCAAACACACACACACAGTTCTTCCCTAAAGAACATAATCTTCATTGGCAAAGATTTAAAATTTGGCAATACTAAATAAAGTTGGTGAGAAACTCGCATACATATGGCAACATAAATGATACAACAACTAAGTTAGACAGGCTTGTCTGAGGAAGACAGACTTATTATTCTCTGTAAGAAGATCTGGCATGGATGGATGGATAGATAGGTGGATGGATAGATAGATAGATAGATAGATAGATAGATAGATAGATAGATAGATAGATAGATAGATAGATAGACAGAGAGATGACAGATAATATATTAGTAGGTAGGGAGAAGTTCATTGTCCCTTAGTGATCCAGGAGGCAAAATTTTGCATTGTCCTGGGAGATAACAGGGGAGGCTGGGCAAGATAAATCTGCAGTAATAGTTTGTAGCATACGAAAAGATCTAATGCTGCCAATTCTGCTAGGAGTCCAGGAAAGCAAGCAAAATTTACAGCAATACGCGATTACCAGAGAATATGCATTTACTGGTCAATTTACTGATGGACATAGACATAAAACCTTTTCCACACTCAAGTTTCTAAATTGAATCTGAAGATTAAATACGCAGAATACATACGACACATGGTAGGTACAAATCAAAAGACACCCCAGTGGAGGTGGAAGAAAGAGAAAGTAAATTGGTGTTTTGAGGAAGAAAAAAAATTGGAATTGCCAGAATTGATTTTGGAAGGAAATGGAAAAATTAGCATGATTTCACAGTGACTATAGAGCATGAAGATATATTTTAGTTATGATGATGAAACAAGATCTTTTATGTTATTATAGTCAACTTCCCAAAGGAACAGATCCCAAATCAAGAACTACCTGAGTGTCTGGTCAAAATGAGTCTGTTTAGGGCCAGCCGAGTGGCACATTCGTTAAGAGCTGGTTTTGGCATGCCAGGGGCCCCAGTTCGGATCCCACAAATGAGGGCCAGTGACACTGCCCTCTACAGCTAACAATAGCTCCACCTGGAGCTGGGCTGTGCGAGCCCCAGCAACGGTGTAGGCTGCAGCCCCTGCTGCAGTGGGCTGCCATAGGTTACAGTGAGTGGCTGGCAGCCAGCGAGAGCTGCCAGCAGCCAGCGTGAGCGAGCTGTCAATAGCCGAGGTGAGCAACCAGCCAGAGGCCGTTGACAGATCTGCCTCATCCGGGAAGAGCACAATGACGATACCAACATGGGCCAGTGAAGCAACGTCCTCCACAACTAGACTGAAGAACAAAAAGACAGCAAGTTGTCTGTTCTCCTACCCGATTCCACAACGCTGTTCCCCTCCCCCAATTCCCCAATAAAACCTTAAAAAAATATATATAGAAATCCTCATAGTAGCCTGAGGGAAAATAAAAACCGGCAAAGGCTATTTAAAAAAAAAATGAGTCTGTTTAAATCCAAACTCCCTCCCTACTTCCTAAGACAAGATTAAGCCATTTTCTCCATTTATGCCTTGTCTAGCAACTTCAATAGTAACCTTTCCAACCTACTAATTCAATCGTCCTCTTAACCTCTCCCCAAATCGACTTGGAAGCACCCCCACTTGACCTCTACAACTGCATTATCCATTTTCTCAATTCCTTGCAAGCAACAGAGCTCTTTTGGAGCTTTAGCTAGCTTCAAAAATCTTAAGACCTAAATCTGCCTAAGGTCTTGGTTTTTGGGTTTTTTTTCGGTTTTGTTTTATTTTTGCCGGAGGTCTTTATTGTTGCTCAGCAACCCCTACTTTAGGAGTTTTTAGCCTTTTCTTGCCTCGGGACCTGTTCTAAGTGTTCATTTTCCTTACTTCCAAAGCTGCCCATAGCCCAGGCTATCAGGAGAGACCCTCAAGCAATGGATTTGTTGTTTACCTTTCCCTCCCTTTCTCAGCAGTACTATTTCTTCTTTACCTGAAGTTTCTTCCCTTTTATATGGCTGCCCATTAACTTGTGCTCTTGAGCCCATCGTCTCCTTGCTACTTTATTTATGCAGTTTTTACTTCATTAATGAGCCTTTCTTTCTAGCACCTTCAATCTCTTCTTCATTAGCTCCTTCTTCTCTGCTGTCAAGAGGTATTTTGTTTATCATGCCCAGGTCACCCCTCTGCTTGACCATGCTCTCCCATCTAAATTTTTCTCCATGACAAATTCTGTCTCTTGCTATTTCTTGTTCCTATATCTATTTATTCCTGAGCCCACTAACCCAATGTCCTGAAATTACATTCACAACATAGCTTCACTCTCCTTTTTCCCCACTTTATCTTGAAATGTCTCCTCCTGGGAATTCTGTGACACTGACAAGCCACCATGGTTCTCCCCCTATATGGCCAATCAAAATGGCTTCACCACCTTCTCCGGCTGCTCCCATCTTCAGAGCCCTTTTGGCACTGCAAGCATTTTAGGCCTCCTGGTCCAGCAGAAGACTTCCAAGGCTGAATTCTCAGCCCTGAGTGTTTTGCTCTGTAACTCCAGCCTTTCTTTTTTTTTTTTTTTTTTTTTTTTTTGAGGGCAGTGTCACTGGCCCTCAGATGTGGGACAGAACTGGGGCCGCTGGCTTCCCAAGGCAGCACTTAACCACCACGCCATTCAGCCGGCCCAACTCCAGCCTTTCTTTATCTCTAACCTCTGAAGCCATGTGCTCTGTTCCTGATCTGTTTTCCTTTCATTTTCACCTGAGACATGCTGGGACCTGCTCCACTCTGATGCTTCTTTTTAGGTCACACATGGTAACCTCCATACACAGTAGGCATTTTAAAAACAACTGACTGAATTCTTTCTGGACATTTTCTTCCTCCCCACTGAGAATTCCTTTAAAGCTATCTAAATTACCTGGTGAGTCTCTCCTAGCTAACATCTTTTCTCCTGCTTTATGAATAGAGGGGATGGAAAGTTTAAGGCGGATACAGGTCTGCCTGGAATGTCCTTCTCTCTCGTTCTGTCCTCTCTTTCCTCTATATCACTCTCATTCTTGTCCATCTGGCAAACTTATCCTCATCCCTCAAAACCCAGCTTACAGAGCTTTTGTCTGTGGAGCCTCACATAATTACCAAGCAGAATTAGGAGATTTATAGCTCTCTGCTTCTACAGCATTCCTGTATCTTTGTCATAGTGTTTCTCACACACTCTACTCCAGTTACCAAATTGCATTTCCCACAAAGGGCTTATTTTTCATTTTTTATATTCCCAGTGCTTAGCTAATAGCAGACGCCCAGTCACTCAAGAAATTTTTGTTTAATGCCTCTCTGAGGTCTGACCTAAACTCTATAACTGTAATTATGCAATTCTATATGTTTGCACAAATGAGGCTAATTTCTTGGTAAACATCACAGTATCACAATATTTTAAACATGACAGCAAATGTAAAGCACCTACAATAGGCCCACACATGGGCTCTGTGGGGCACTCTCTGATCATCTCCTCTTATATTTATTTATTTATTTATTTATTTATTTATTTTTTATTTATTTTTTATTTATTTTAAGATTTTATTGGGGAATTGGCGGAGGGAAACAGCGTTGGGGAATCGGGGAAGGGGAACAGACAAGTTGCTGTCTTTTTGTTCTTCAGTCTAGTTGCAGAGGATGTTGCTTCACTGTTGGTATTGTCATTGCGCTCTTCCCAGATGAGACAGATCGGTCGCTGGCCTCTGGATGGTCACTCACCACGGCTATTGGCAGCTTGCGCTGGCTGCCAGCCACTCACGCTGGCTGCTGGCCACTCACTGTAGCCTTGGCAGCCCACTGCAGCAGGGGCTGCAGCCCACACCATCGCCGGGGCTCTCACAGCCCAGCTCCAGGTGGAGCTGTTGTTAGCTGTAGAGGGCAGTGTCACTGGCCCTTATGTGGGATCCGAACCAGGGCCGCTGGCATCCCAAAACCAGCGCTTAACCAATGAGCCACTCTGCCGGCCCTCCCCTTAGATTTAAAAAGAATTGCAAAAATATTTGTCGGCCCGCCAGGTGGCGCGTTGGTTAAGAGCTGGCTTGGGATCCCACATAGGAGGGCCTGTGATGCTACTCTCTACAGCTGGGATGGTGAACAACAGCTCCTCCTGGAGCTGGGCTGCTGTGAGTCCCCGGGAGGGCGTGGCTGTAGCCCCTGCTGCAGTGGGCTGCCATAGGCTACAGTGAGTGGCCAGCAGCCAGCGTGGGCGGCTGGCAGCCAGTGTGAGCTGCCAAGAGCTACTGTGGGCAGCCCTCCAGAGGTCAGCGGCCAATCTGCCTCACCGGAGGAGTGCAGTGGTAATGCCAACATGGGCCAATGGGGCGGCATCCTCCACAGCTGGACTGAGGAACAGAAGGACAGTGACTTGTCTGTTCCCCTTCCCTGGTTCCCCAGCGCTGTTCCCCTACCCCAATTCCCCAATTTATGTATATATATATATATATATATTTGTCATTTCCTTAAAGATTTCTAAGGCCTTTACCATCTCTAGAATTCTACTATCTAAAATCCACTGACAGCTCAGCTCTTCTGGGAAATTGTTCTTGAAAAATCCCACCAAACATAGATAACCTCTGAATTATCACCTCTCCTCTGCACTCATGAAGAATAGTGTTGAGCACTATTAATTTGTACACTCTGATATTTAATTTGGACACTGTTCATTAGTATTACATATGTCAACATTTTATTTCCCAACTATCTGAAAGCTTCAGGGTAGGACTCACATCTTCTTTTCTATCTTCTTTCTATAGGACCTCATACCGCAATACCCTCAATAAATATTGCTGACAGGCTCACTATTGGCTGAAAGAAGCAATTGGATAATATCTCCAAAGTGCTATCTTCTCGGGAAAAGAAAAACTAAGTAAACCCATTAATGTTTGTTTTTTGTTGTTGTTTTTTGATGAGCCATCCTGCCGCCTGTTGGCAGCTCAGCACCTGCTCAGCTTGGGCTGGGCACCAAACTGCTGTTGCTTAGAGCTCAGTTCGCACTCTTTTTTTTATTAAAGATTTTAGTGGGGAATTGGGGGAGAGGAACAGTGTTGGGGAATCGGGGAAGGGGAACAGACAAGTTGCTGTCCTTTTGTTCTTCAGTCTAGTTGCGGAAGACGTTGCTTCACTGGCCCACGTTGGTATCATCATTGCACTTGGTCGCCGGTATCTGGATAGTCGCTCACCGCAGCTATTGGCAGCTCACACTGGCTGCCGGTCGCTCACAGTGGCTGCCGGCCACTCACTGCGGCCTACACCGTCCCCAGGGCTCGCATCAGCTTGCACTCTTGAGTGAGCTCTTAACCAACTGAGCCATTCGGCCGGCCCTAAACCCATTAATGTTATTATTGTTCAAGTGTGTGAATAATAGTTGTTACTTTTGACTGAGTACCTCTTCACACATTATACTCTACTCACTACATCAACATTACTTAAGTTGGAACTGAAATGCAACTTCCAAGTTTATCTCTCTAGCCTAAATCCATTTTTGAGCTCCAATTATTTCAACTTAGAACCTTCATAGACCTTTGAAACCCAACATATCCAATATTACATTATTCTCAAAACATCCTTTTTCATTGGCTTCTATAACTTTTGTTTTTCCTCCTACATCTCTAGCTATTCCTTCTCTGTCTCCTTTGCCAGTTTGTCATTCTCTAACTAGCTATTTAGTGTTGCAGTTTCTCAAGGTTTCTCTAGGTCCTTTCTCTTTCCTTAGCCTTGACTTACTAATGTTATACAACATCTTACACCCAGGCTACTCCTTATATACTCAGTACTTTAATATCTCCTCTTGGATATCTGCAAGGCCTCTGCATAGTCAATATGTTTCTTTTTTTTTTTTTTTTTTTTTTTTTAGCTGAGCCATCCTGCTACCTGTTGGCACCTCAGCGGCTGCTCAGCTCTCGGGCTGGGCATCGAACTGCTGTTGCTCAGAGCTCAGCTCACACTCTTGAATGAGTCGATCTGTTTCAAACAATCAATTCATCCTCTCCCCTGTCCTTCCACCTTTCCCTAAAACAACAACAAACTGATCCTCTTCCAGGATCCTCAGTGAATCCAAACTGATCCTCAGTGAATCCATCCAGTTATATAAACCAGGAACCTAAGGGTTATCCTTGACATCTTTCTTTCCCCAGTCTCCTTATTGAATCCATCAGCATGTCTCATCCATTTTTTTCACTTCAGTATGTCTCAAATCCATCTTCTCTATTCCCATGGCTTTTTCTAGACCAAGTGCCACATCTCACAACAGTCTACTCATGTCCACTTTTATCCCTATTTCATTATCCAAGCCATGGACAGAATGACTTTTTTTTTTTTTTTTTTAGCTGAACCATCCTGCCACTTGTTGGCAGTTCAGCTTGGGCCTGGAATCGAACCGGCGAAGAATCACACTCTTGAGCGAGCTCTTAACCAACTGAGCCACTTGGCGTGACCCAGAATGATATTTTTAAAACATACACCTGTCAGGGGCGGCCGAGTGGTGCGGTGGTGAAGCGCTGGCTTGGGAAACCAGCTGCCCCGGTTCGGGTCCCACATATGAGGGCCAGTGACACTGCCCTCAAAAATAAATAAATAAATAAATAAATAAATAAAACATACACCTGCCAGTGGCAACCATAGCTTAACACTTTGGCTTCATACTACTTTTAGGAAAATGACAAGACTCTTACAGTGGCTACCAGTGGCTAAACGATTTGACCGTTTATCTATCTCATCTTATATCACAAACCTCCTAGTTCTTCCCACTCTAGCCACAACAGCTGTCTTCTGTACTTACAAACCAATAATTCTGCTCTTGTAAACCAGTAAATTTCATTTGCAGATAAATGGGTTTCATTTTAGGCAGGCAAGGACTTCTACAGCTCTCCAGTCTAGTAGCTCCTTCCATTGTCTTACACATTTGTCAATGTGGGTGAACTGCCCACATTGCCTCTGAAAGGTATCTGAATTCTTGAACCTTGAAGGACAGAGTATGGTAATGCATTTGAGGCTGTGATCATACCCTTGAAGACACTGAGTTCTCCCACCACAGGTTCTGTTTCCTTTTCCTGGAATGCTTTCTCCTTCTCCTTTCTTAATTAAGCCCTAATCATCCTTCTCCTCTGACTTCAAGCATCACTTCCTTAGGGAAGGCTTCTTTAACCTTCTTGTTTCCATCAAATTCCTCTTTTATGGTCTTATATCATCATGCAGTAAGCATCCTCTTAGAAGTACGTATCCCAGTTTCAGTTTTACATGAATTCCTGTGATTATTTAAGATCTGTCTCTTCTACCAGATTATAAACTCCCCAAAGGGCTAGGACCCAGTTTTTTTTTACTATTGTGTCTCTGAGCAAGGAATACCTATTGGGGTGGCTGGATGCTCAGTTGGTTAAAGCGCGCGCTGTTGGTTTTTTTTTTTTTGTTTTTTTTTACGATTTTTTATTGGCGAATTGGGGGAGGGAAACAGCCTTGGGAAATCGGAGAAGGGGAACAGACAAGTTGCTGTCCTTTTGTTCTTCAGTCTAGTTGTGGAGGACATCGCTTTGCTGGCCCATGTTGGTATTATGATTGTGCTCTTCCTAGCTGAGCAGGTCATGGCAGCTCACAGCAGCTCGCACTGGCTGCCAGCCGCTCATGCTGGCTGCCATCCACTCATGGTCGCTCATGGGCCCACTGCAGCAGGCGCTGCAGCCTACGCCGTCACAGGCGACTCACCGCAGCCCAGCTCCAGGTTGAGCTGTTGTTCACCATCGTAGCTGTAGAGGGCACAGTGTCACTGGCCCTCATGTGGGATCTGAACCAGGGCTCTGCTGCTCAGAGCTGGTGTCCCAAGCCAACTCTTAACCAAAGCACCACTTGGCCGGTCCAGGAGTGCATGCTCTTAACAACAAGGCTGCCAGCTGCACTCCCCCATGGGATGGTGGGCTGCGCCCCTTGCAACTAGATTGAAAACTGCAACTGAATTTGGAGCTGAGTTGCGCCCTCTACAACTATAATACATTGAAAGACAACGACTTGACTTGGAGCTGATGGGTTCTGGAAAAAAAACAGTTTCCCAATAAAACTTTTTAAAAAATCCCAAAAACTTATTGAACAAATAATTATCTAAATAATTTCTAGTTCATTGCAACTACATTGAGAGGGTGCAGTTCTTCTCAAATATTCTTTCTCCTATTACTGCCTGGAAAACTCTTACTTATATTTTAAGTTTCAGCTCAAGCCCCAAGCTTTTCCTAAACTCCCCACCCTTCCCATATAACTTCTCTTTCCCCTGTTTGTACCTTACAGTAATCCATGCATACCCCTAATTTAGGATAAATAACTGACAAATTGTACTTACTTTTTTTTTTTTTTTTGAGGGCAGTGTCACTGGCCCTCACATGCAGGATCCAAACCAGGGCTACTGGTGTCCTAAGCCAGCTCTTAACTACCGCGCCACTTGGCCGGCCCTGTACTTACTTTTTTGTAGCTGCTTGCTGTCTTATGAAAGTTTTTAAAGAAATTTTATTCTACTCATTTTTATATCTTGACCATCTAACATAATGCCTGGCACATAGTAGGTAGATAGTAAATGTTTATTGACTGAATAAATGATAATCTGTTCTGCAGGTATAAGGGTGCACATACTAAGGAAGGGAGAGGAATATAGCACATACTATGTGCTGAGCACAGTGGTAGGTACTATGCCTAAATGATCTTATTTGATATTCATGTCATATCTGGTACGGGGAGGGATCATCCATATTTTACAGACAAGAAATTGAAGATCAAAAATTAAAAATAGGGGCCGGCCGAGTGGCACATTGGTTAAGCCCTGGCTTGGGACGCCTGTGGCTCTGGTTCGGGTCCCACATATGAGGGCCAGTGACACTGCCCTCATAGGGCCGGCCGAGTGCCTCAGTTGGTAAAGAGCTCATTCAAGAGTGTGAGCTGAGCTCTGAGCAACAGCAGTTCAATGCCCAGCCCAAGCTGAGTTGCCGTTGAGCTGCCAACAGGTAGCAGGATGGCTTGGTTAAAAAAAAAAAAAAAAAAAAAAGTGCAGGCCAAGTGATGCGGTGGTTAAGCGCTGGCTTGGGAAGCCAGTGGCTCCGGTTCGGTCCCACATATGAAGGCCAGTAACACTGCACTAAAAAAAAAAAAAAAAAAAAAAAATTAAAATTAGGACTACCATATGACCCAGCAATCCCACTTCTGGGTATTTATCCAAAGAAATTCAAAACACTAATTCAAAAAGATACATGCATTCCTGTGTTCATTTCAGCCTTATTTACATTAGGCAAGATATGGAAGCAACCCAGATGTCCATTGATAAATGATTGGATAAAGAAGATGTAGTACATATATCCAGTGGAATATTACTTGGCCATAAAAAAGAATGAAATCTTACCATTTGCGACAACATGGATGGACCTAGAGGGTATTATGGTAAGTGAAATAAATCAGACAGAGTAAGGCAAATACCATATGATTTCACTTATATGTGAAATCTAAAGAATAAAATAAACAAAAGAAACAAAACACAGATTCATAGATCCAGAGAAAAAACTGATGGTTGCCAGATGGAAGGGGGTTTGGATTTGGGTGAAAAGGGGGAAGGGATTGAGAAATACAAATTGGTAGTTACAAAATAGTCATGGGGATATAAAATACCGCATAGGGAATGTAGTCAATAGTATTGTAACAGCTATGTATGGTGTCAGGTGGGTAGTAGACTTATCAGGGGGATCACTTTGTAAGTTATATAAATATCTAACCACTGTGCTTTAAACATGAAACTAATATAATATTGAATGTCAACTGTAATTTTAAAATTTTAAAAATAAAATAAAATAAATAATATAAGGAATTCCACCTCCCCAAAAGAAACTGAAGACCAAATATTTAATAAGTTCTTACAATCACTTATCTACTAAGTAGAAAAGCAGACATTCAATGCTTCTGTTCTTTCTCACTATGCTCTGTTGTTAGAAAATTAATGTACAGATTTGATGGAGTATAAAAAATAACTTGATGAGAAAATGTCAGTTTTTATTTTTGTAAACACTAGATTACTAAAGCCAAAATAAAAAAGAAACAGGAAGCAATTTTCTAAAATCCCTCTTTTCCTGAGTAACTTTTATCTCACGTTCACGAACTTCCCATCTGCTTATTGCACACTAGCCATGGAAATCTGATGTCACAACTTAGGAATATCTAATATTATTTCTAGATTCAAAAATAGTAAAAATTGTGTTTATCTCATGCAATTTATTAAGATCTAATTACCTACAGTCAAAAATATAACCAAAGTATGCTTTAAAAAAAGCCAACTATATAAAGGAACTATTCTATGCTACATTTGGGGCAAATTATAGATGAGTACAGAGTTATTGAAATTAGCAAAGCATATGTGATATATGATGCTTATTCCTGATAAACAGAAGTAAATGAAAGTTAATAATCTTTGGTCTAAAAGAGACTACCTAATAGAAGATGTGAAGAGAGCTAAGGTCCATGACAATGTTTATTAAAATGGCACACCAATTCTTCCCTGTTTCATGAAATGTGGGGGTATGTGTAGGGGTGGGGGAAGCTTTCAAAGAAAGCTTAGGATCTATATGGTATTCATATATTATATATTTAAAGGGACCGTCGAGTGGCGTGGTGGTTAAGCGTTGGCTTGGGAAGCCAGTGGTCCCACATATGAGGGCCAGTGACACTGCCCTCAAAAAAAAACAAAAAAAAAAACATAAAAACAATACATATATATATATATATATATATATATATATATATATATATATATATATACATTGGTATATTTAAAGTAACCTTTGCCAAACCTTTGTCCTTTGGTGCTTTTGTATGTTTGTTTGTTTTTTAAGATTTTATTGGGGAATTGGGGGAGGGGAACAGACAAGTTGCTGTCTTTTTGTTCTTCAGTCTATTTGCAGAGTACCTTGCTTCACTGGCCTATGTTGGTATATCCATTGCGCTCCACCAGGATGAGGCAGATCTGTCGCCAGCCTCTGGATGGTCACTCACTGTGTATATTGGCAGCTCACGCTGGCTGCCGGCCGCTCACGCTGGCTGCTAGCCACTCACTGTAGCCTATGGCAGCCCACTGCAGCAGGGGCTGCAGCCTCCACCATCGCCCGGGCTCGCAAAGCCCAGCTCCAAGTGGAGCTGTTGTTAGTTGTAGAGGGCAGTGTCACTAAACCGGGGCCGCTGGCATCCCAAGCCAGCACTTAACCACCAGGCCACTCAGCCGGCCCCTTTTGTATGTTTTTATCATCTCTACAGTTTGTGCCCACATCCCTAACCCTTTTCTGTATCTTAAACCAATTCCTCTTTCTGTCTTCCCTACCTATTAATGCTACCATCAAAACTCTTAACCATCCTAGCAAAAATCTTTGCAGCAACTTTGACTTTTCCTATGTCTTGCTGGCCACATCTAATTCCTTAGCAAGCCCAGCAGATGCTATCTCCTCCATTTCTTTTCTGAACACTGTGCTTTCAGTTTCGCACTAGCCCTCTTGCCGGGATTGTTGCAAAACCTTCAATATTGACCTCCTTGCTGTCAGAGATCCATCATTTTCTGCCTTCCCAATCATCCTATTCATCTCTCCCAGATTAATTTTTCTAAAACATAGCTGTCACCAGTTTCTTATATCTACTGAAATAAGTCTAAACTCTTTAGACCAAGATTAAAACAGTTCATGACATAACCTTGCCCTACTTCTTTAATGTTATTGGTCAGTGGTATGCCATACAAGTTTTGGGGAGTCAAGAAAAGGGGTTAAGGATTTTAAGATAGACAAAATGGACTATTCTTTGTTCTTTGAACATGTTGAATTTCTCTCTCTCTCTCTCTCTCTCTCTCTCTCTCTCTCTCTCTCTCTGTTTGCCTTGGCTCATGCTTAGCCATGTCAAAGGACAATTCTGTTACCTCTTTCCCTGGTGACCACTGACAAATATGGTCTGCCTTTTCTCTGAATCCCCACTTTTTACTTGTGTAATGTATTTATGTTACTATTAGGTTCATATTCATCCCATGAAATAGTACATTCTTTGAGAGGGGATTGTTTTTCCTCCACTTCTTTAGCCTTTGGCTAGTAGTTGCTATCCTAAAAATGAAAGACAGATAAAAAGGATTGGTCTTTAAGTAGGTCCACCATAATTCATTATCTGTTCAGTATCAAATGACATATCCAACGAATAAAACAGATAATCCTTACCTTCATGGAACTTACATTTTGGGGGTGGGGAGGGACTCGTAATAAAAATATTTTCTATATAAATCATGCGCGCGCGCGCGCGCGTGTGTGTGTGTGTGTAATTCTGAAAGTGCTGTGGAAAAAAATAAAATTAAAGCAGGGAAACAAGATAGTGAGTTTTAGTAGGGATGAGATTGGAATGGATGGTAACAGCCAGGGAAGGCCTCCCTGAAAAGGTGATACTTGTATAAATACCTAAAGGAGGGAAGAAAAGGAGGAAATTACATGGAATATCTAGGGGAAAAGCAGTAGAGGCAGAAAGACTAGCATGAGCAAAGGCCCTGAGGGGAGCATGCCTGGTATTTATGAGGAACAAAAAAGCCAGTGTGACTGAAGGGATTCCTAGGAGTTGAGGTCAGAGATATAACAGGAAACCAGTAAAACATTATAAGAATTTCTCTAAGTGATATGTAAAGCCATTGAAGCGTTTGGGGATAAAAAGTGACAAGATTTTATTTCAGGTTTTAAAGGATTGTTTTGCCTGCCATGTTGAGAATAGACTGTAGGGGGCATGAGAAAGCAGGGAGACTAATTAGGAAATTAATCAAGGTTTACGCACTGAGGATGGAGTTTCTAGTTAATAAATGAGGCAAGGCTGCAGGAGTAGCATATTTGCAAAGGAAGATGAGAAGATTATTTTTGGATAGGATAAATAGGTGCCAATTAGATATACAGGTGGAGATGTTGGAAATATGAATCAATGGAGTTGGGGTATGAGTGGGAAGGGCTGGAGATTGGGAGTCAGCAGCATATAGATAGTATGAAGTTGGGTGAGATCTCCTAGAGTAATTATAGAAGAGATCCACAGGCAAAACCCTAGACACTATAACATTTATAGGTTGGACAGTTTAGTAGTAACCAGCTGAGTAGATCGATAAGAAATACTTGGATGTTTAAATCACTAAACTTGTCAGTTAATCATTGATATTAACTTTTCATCCTTGATCTGGATTGAGTTCTGCAAGTGGAGCCATTAAGTGATAGTGATAAATTAAACCTGTAAAGTACACCTTTTTGGGAATGGAAATGGATGAGAAGAGGTGTAGCATACAACCTGTAGGATAGGAGAAAAATACACATTAGCACTAGGAACTGGGACAATTTTGCTAATTATATAATATAAAAATATAGACATTTCTATTCTGTTGTGACATAAAAAAACTCTTGGGAGCTTTTTCTTTGTACATTTTATTGTGATAAAATATACTCCATAAATAATTTACCATTTTTCTTTGTGTGTTTTTTTTTTTTTTTTTTTTTGAGGTCAGTGTCACTGACCCGGTTTGGAACCCAAACCGGGGCCACCGGCTTCCCAAGACTGCGCTTAACCACCGCACCACTCAGCCGGCCCCCATTTTAACAATTTTTAAGTGTATAATTCAGTAGCATTAATTACATTCATGATGTTGCGCAACCATCCCCATTTCCGAGAGCCGTTGATTTTTCATATCAGACACGCAAAATAGAAATAATGAAGGGCCGGCCAAGTGGCTCAGTTGGTTAAGAGCTCGCTCAAGAGTGCGAGCTGGGCTCTGAGCAACAGCGGTTTGATGCCAGCCCAAGCTGAACTGCCGTTGAGCTGCCAATGGGTGGCAGGATGGCTCAGCTAAAAAAGTAATAATAATGATATATGGGTCTTTTCTTTCTGGTAGAAATTGAAAATTGGGAACATGGGGAAAAATAAACTTGAACTCTGGACTCATCATTAGTGATGAAATGTGGCTAGAAACATCTTGCAAAGGCAATCCCTAGAAAGAGAAAGAGGAGACCAGTGTCAATAATAGGTTTGAGTAAGAATTATAGAGAATTAGTTTTTGAAAGAGAGGATAAACGTTCAGAACAACTTTGGTTACAAAGACTAGGAATGAATTTCGCCCAGGCTGCAAGGGATGAAGGGCTCACTGGAAGAGAATAGTGCCTCTGAGAGGTGGTTAAGGAATAGAGTCTTGGAATACAACGGCCAGGGAGAAGAAACTGGGAGTTTTTCAGAGTTTAGGGCAGAGACTTGAGGTCTGTGGGAAGCAGAGCTAAGCAGAAGGCACAGATTCAGAAGGGCCTGACGAGGCATCAGTATTTATGCAATGCTTAGGGCTCCTGAGAAGGAAGACACTGTTTTAGCGGTATTTCTTTGGCAGAAGTGGTAGGGGTAGAGTAAAAATTTAGCAGGGGTTAGGGAAGTCAGAAATTGAGGTTCAGTGAGAAACTCTGAGAAGACAGAGCTGATTTGGTGGGAGATGGTGCAATTTCAGAGGTTCCTGGAAAGAATGAGGAACCAAAGTTTGGTTCTGGAAAGGGCTCATTTTAGGGAAGTCAGAAGGCACTTCCATGGGGGTGGGGGGGTTACAGCTCAATTGTGGACACTGGTCAATGGATCGGGAAGAGCTTTCTGAGTTGGTGGGTTTTGCAGGGACCTGCCCGCTGGACCCTCGCTTCTTGCCTGTGAACCGAAAGGGTCTGAAAGCGAAAGCTGGAGTAGGCACGCGGAGCGGCGCGGGCTTCGGGACGCCGAGCCGGGGGAGTGGCGCGTGGGGCCTGGTCCGGGCCCCGCCCCCGCTGTACGCCATCAGCCGGCGCCGCGCCTGCGGGTGTTACTGCGCCCGGCCCGTGCGCCGGACGGTGCCCTGTTGCAGCTGACGATGGCCACGGCCCTTGGTGTGTAAATTGGAAACTAAAGCTCCCGACGCGGCGCTGGTCCTGATGGCGGCGGCGGCGGCCCTGGCAGCGGCCGACCCCCCTCCCGCGATGCCGCAGGCGGCAGGAGCCGGAGGGTCAGCTGCCCGCCGAGACTTTTATTGGCTGCGCTCCTTCCTGGCCGGAGGTGGGTGTCGGCGCAGAGAACCCGGTTGCGCGCTGGGTGGCGGGGCAGGACCTGGGGCACGTCGGTTGCGTGCGGCCGCGATGACATTCTTGGACAATGGCTGTTTCCTTGCTCATCCAGATGTTTATCCTAATCTACTGTCACCTTTTTCTAATCCTAATCACTTGACTAGTGATAGCAGGATCCTGGAGAAGAAGGGCCTTGAGCTGCCGTGGAGCGGTTGGGGAGGTGGAAAGGCTGAACCAGGCACTTATTCTTCAGGGTTGGATGGCAGAGAAAAGGGGTGGGGGGGGAGTCTCTTACAAAGACCCCAGGGTTTCAGTGAAACATGCTAGGCACCCCTTTCTTGTATAAAGACCATACATAGGTAACCGACTGTAGAATTGGATTGTGCTGTTTACTTAAAACAAATATTGGAGTTTAGCTTTTTAAACATGACTGGGAAATTATGCAAAACTGTCTACAACTAAAACTGGTTCCAGTGATTCTAGTAAACTCTGCCACAGCTACCTGACAGACAGCTGGTGTGACTACGACTGGTGTGATTGTAGGGCCAGAAGGTTAATAATGTTCTCTTAGAAATTTCCTTTGTCCTCCTATAAAGAGGTGTTTCACTCACTACTGTTTCTTCATTGATTGTCTGGGTTGTCATTACTTAACTATTTGTTAAGGCTGGAAATTTAAAAAAATTCCACATATGAGGACTTGTAGAAAGGTAGTATCTGTATGCTGAGGTAGTATTAAAGAATTTAATTATTTTGTTCTGATAAAAAGGACATTCATTAATTTATACCAGGAACATCTGTGTGCCTGCTACATGCTCAGTGTACATCAGGGAACAAAGCAAAGATCCTGGAGTTTACGTTGGTTAGGGAGTTGTGGGGAGAAAGACAACAAAATGGAAAAGTAAGTTATATAATATGTTAGAGGGTGGTGAATGCAATTGGAAGAAGTAAAAAGGAGAATGGGGCAAGGAAATGGAGAGGCTTATTAGCGCATATTAAATAAGGTAGTCGTGATAAACTTCATTGAGAGGATGACACTTGATCAGACTTGAAGAAGTGAAGGAGTTTAGCAAGCTGATGTCTAAGGAGAAGCATTTGAGGCAGAGAGAAAAGCTAAAGCAAAGGCTTCAAAGTAGGAGAGGGCCTAGTCTGTCAAAGAATAGCAGTGAGACCCTGTGGCTGGAGCCAAGTGTTGTTGATGGGAAAGGAGGTTGGAGAGGAAAAGAGGGGCAGAAAATGAATAACCTTTTATACCATTGTAAAGAGTGACTTTTACTTGGAGTAAAATTTAGGGTTTTGAGCAAAGAAGTGATGTGATATGACATATTTCAAGAGGATCACTTTGGCTTCTTGTGAGAATAAGTGTAGGAGGGTAATTATGGAAGCAAGGAGACCAATTTGGAGATTGTTGAAATAATTCAGATGACAGATGGTGGCTTGGATCAGATTAGTAACAGGAGGAGTGGTGAAAAATTGTGATTACCTGGATACAGGTAGAGCTAACAGGATTTCCTCACAGATAAGAGATGGGGTAAGGAAGAGGAGTGAAGGGTGGCTCATTTGGTCTGAGCAGCTAAAAGGACAAAGCTCTCATTGACTGATATGGGAAGACTGTAGTTGGAGCAATTTTCATGATGGTTGTAGGGTAGAGAGATGAGTTCAGTTTTGGACAGGTTGCATTTTGTGATGTTGATTAGACATTGAAATAAAGTCATGGTATTTATGGATGAGAATATCAAACAGGACTCTCATATGCTGCTAGTAGTAATGTAAATTGGCACAACCACTTTGGAGAACTAGTTAAGCAGTTATCTATGAAGCCGAATATTTGTATGCCATATGCTCCAACAGTCCCACTCCTAGGTATGTACCAACATATATGTTTCTGTTCACGACTGCGATATGCATGGTAGCCCCAAACTAGAAGCAACCCAAATGCCCATCAATGCTAGACTATATAACCAAAATATGATATAATTATACAATGAAATACTATGCAGCACTGAAATGAATAAATTCCTGTCATGTGCAACAGTGTGCATGAATCTCATAACCATAATATTGAACAGAAGAACTCAGAC
Organism: Aselliscus stoliczkanus; assembly: GCA_033961575.1. NCBI lineage: Eukaryota > Metazoa > Chordata > Mammalia > Chiroptera > Hipposideridae > Aselliscus > Aselliscus stoliczkanus. Next base: position 138,014,127 of record CM066729.1, read on the forward strand.
ACAAAGCAAACCATACTGTATGATTTTGTTTGTATAAAGTTCAAAAACAGTCAAAACTAAGTCCATATTGTTAGAAGTCAGAAGGCTGATTGGTTGCCTCTGAGAAAGAGGGGCAAAATAGTGATTTTGAAACAGAACTTCTGGGAGGCTGGTAATGTTCCATTTTGTGATTTGGGTGGTCCTTACATGGTTGTATTCACCTTGCAGTAATTCATTAAGTGGCATATTTATAATTTTATGCACTTTTTTCTATGTATCTTACTGTTAGTTACTACATAAAATCTATTAAAAAGAGGAAAAGAATTGGAGACACCAAGTATTGGAAACTGCAAAGGAATCTTTTTTTTTTTTTTTTTTTTTTAAGAGGGCAATGTCACTGACCCTCACATGTGGGATCCAAACCGGGGCTGCTGGTGTCCCAAGCCAGCTCTTAACCACCGCGCCACTCAGCTGGCCCTGCAAAGGAATCTTGATTAAGCTGTTTGTTTTTTAGAAGCTTGCATAATTTTCTCTTTACATAGTTTTTTGTGTTAAAATCAGCTTCATTAAAGTATCATTTATTTTTATTCATTTATTTTTAAAGATTTTTATTGGGGAATTGGAGGGAAATAGCATTGGGGAATCGGGGAAGCGAAACAGACAAGTTGCTTTTGTTCTTCAGTCTAGTTGTGGAGGACCTTGCTTCACCGGCTCATGTTTGTGTTATCATTGTGCTCTTCCCGGGTGAGGCAGTCACTTGCTGGCCATTGGACAGCTGCTCACGGTGGCTCACGGCAGCTCATAAAAGCGCATGCCAGCTGCCGGCCAGCCCCACTGCAGCCTACACCAGTGGCGACTCACAGCAGCCCAGCTCCAGGTCAAGCTGTTGTTCACCATCTTAGCTGTACAGGACTCAGCGTCACTGACCCTCATGTGGGATCCGAAACGGGGCCCTGCTGCTCAGAGCTGGCGTCCCTAGCTAACTCTTAACCAACGTGCCACTTGGCTGGCCCTAAAGTATCATTTATATACAGTACAATTCACCCTTAATTTAAATGCATTTTCAACTTATGGTATTTTCAATTTATGATGGGTTTATTGGTATATAACTCCATTATAAGTCAAGGAGCATTTGTACATGTAAGGTACTTTACAAAAGTGCCTTAGTTCATTTGGGCTGCTATAATAAAAATACCATAATCTGGGTGGCTTATAAGTAACGAACATTTATTTTTCATAGTTCTGAAAGCTGGGAAGTTGTAGATCATGGCACCAGCAGATTTAGTGTCTGGTGAGGACTTGCTTCCTGATAGACAGCACTTTCTTGCTGTGTTTTCACAAGGTGAAAGGGGCCTCGTTTATAAGGGCATTAATCCTGTACATGAGGGCTCCGCCCTCATGACCTAATCACCTCCTAAAATCCCTACTTCTAAATACCATCACGTTGGCAATTAGTTTTCTTTTTTTTAAAATTAATTTATTTTTTTAATTAGTTTCAGGTGTACAACACAGTGCAATATTTATACATTTGGCAATTAGTTTTCAACATAAGAATTTTGTGGGAGACACAAACAACATAGCAAAAAGTCTTCATATATATCGCCTTAGAAGCATGCCAAGCTAGTAGGGCCAGCCTGTATGTATGCACTTGACTGTCATCCACATGTCTGCACAGTGGCAATATTGTAGGAACCAAATACCTAATTGCTGAATGTATGAATGAATGACTAAATTTTTGGGTAAAAGTTGGTTGTTTCAATGCAAAAGTTATACAGAAGAGATTACTACAAACAGAGCCTTACAGTTGAGTAAATACCTTCAAATGTCTGTTTCCATAAACGTCTCTTTCCATAAACACATCTAGCAAGATTCCCAGTGTTCATCAGGCATTAGGAGGCAGATTTACGTTCAAGTATGACATGTTTAACTATTAAGTTACAGGGACGGAGGGCCATTCATCTGCATATCCCTTCTGTTGGATGGTTCTACCTATGAAGACCAAATTAGACATCACAGGGTGTGTTGGCTGCACAAATAATGATTTCCATTGGAAAGAAACGGTATGCGATTTCTTCCTGACCTCTTAAAATTTTTTTTAGGTATTGCGGGATGCTGTGCTAAAACAACAGTTGCTCCTTTGGATCGAGTGAAGGTTTTATTACAGGCTCACAATCACCATTATAAACATTTAGGTGAGTTAATAGATGCTAAAGTTACAAATGAATGAAAACATTATCCATCGTGGTTTCCAGTTGTGAAGTATAGTAGAAAGAGGACACAAAAAGGAGTTTAAGTTGGTGTCAGATTTTGCAAGGGGTGTATCTCGTATGCATTTTAATATTTTCATTTGCAATGGTGGTAATATATTATCATTTTGGGGTACTGATATCCTCTAAATCAAAATCTTTGAATCATTGAAGTACGTGCTGTTTGTTTATTGGGATTAATGTGTCATATCGTTGACAGATTGACAGACACACCTTAACAGCTCAGCCTAATTTTTAAAAACAATCCAATCAGTGATGAAGATAAGTTTTTTTTTTTTTTTAAGATTTTATTGGGGAATTGGCGGAGGGGAACAGCGTTGGGGAATCGGGGAAGGGGAACAGACAAGTTGCTGTCCTTTTGTTCTTCAGTTTTTAGTTGCGGAGGATGTTGCTTCACTGTTGGTATCGTCATTGCGCTCCTCCCGGATGAGGCAGATCGGTCGCCGGCCTCTGGATGTCGCTCACCGCGGCCATTGGCAGCTCACGCTTGGCTGCCAGCCGCTCACGCTGGCTGCGGGCCACTCCCTGCAGCCCATGGCAGCCTGCTGCAGCAGAGGCTGCATCCCACACCATCACCGGGGCTCGCACAGCCCAGCTCCAGGTGGAGCTGTTGTTAGCTGTAGAGGGCAGTGTCACTGGCCCCTATGTGGGATCCGAACCGGGGCCGCTGGCATCCCAAAACCAGCGCTTAACCAATGCGCCACTCGGCCGGCCCTATTCTTTTTTGTTTTGAGGGCAGTGTCACTGGCCCTCACATGTGGGATCCGAATCAGGGCCGCTGGCATCCCCAGCCAGCTCTTAACCACTGCGCCACTCAGCTGGCCTAAGGTTTATTCTTTTAAACATTTTGTTAAACATGCATTCTAGAAATCTTAGTGCAAGCAGAATCCAATGCAGTTAGTATATATGGGTAAACTTGCACTGTTAAAAAAAAACATCAAGCCCTTAGTTGTTCCTTACAAACATAAAAGTCAGCCATTTAATTAGTTAACATGGACATTAATAATAGATCATTGATGGAAGTAAGAATTTTGTTTTATTTTTTTGAGGGCAATGTCACTGGTCCTCATATGTGGGACCTCAACCGGTGCCGCTGGCTTCCCAAGCCAGCGCTTAACCACCCCGCCACTCGGCCGGCCAAAGAATTTTTTATATAGTCCTTTTGGAGGGCATTTTGGTAATATGGATCAAAAAGATACATACTCTTTGGCCTTGCATTGTAGTTCTAGGAAGTTATTTTTGAGGAAATATTAATCAGACACATGCTCAAAGATGTATATATAAAAGAATCAAAGGGGCCGGCCGAGTGGTGTAGTGGTTAAGAGCTGGCTTGGGACGCCAGCAGCCCCGGTTCAGATCCCACATGAGGGCCAGTGACACTGCCCTCTAAAAAAAAGAATCAAAGTATTATTAATGTTAATTAAAAAACCAAAACATTTAATAATAGGGAATTGGCTAAATTTAATAATAAGTATTATTTAAATAAATAAGTCCATATTATAGACTATTTTGCAATCATAAAAAGTTGTAAAAGAATATTAATTGACTAGGAACAATGTTCATAATATATTAGTTAAATGAAAAAATATTACAGGACCGGCTGAGTGGCGTGGTGGTTGGGCGCTGGCTTGGGAAGCCAGCGGCACCGGTTCAGGTCCCATATGTGAGGGCCAGTGACACTGCCCTCAAAAAAAAAAAAAAAAAAAAAAAAAAAGAAAGACAAAAAAAGAAAAAATATTACAAAATGGTGAGTAAAATAGCATTTTATAGAAGTAAACGTATACTTAGTTAGAAGGCCCGAAGGGCAAACGTTAACATGAAGTGGTTAATTTTCAGTGGAGAGATTAGAGGAAAATTTTTTCCTTTAAGCTGATTTGTAATATATGTTGAGCATATATTACTTTTTCAATTAGAGGGAAAAAGAATTAAAAGAAAAAAGTTAATGTGGACAGAGACCAAGAAAAAAAATAGGTTGAGGCAACCTAAAAATTAGGTTGAGGAAACTGCTTTACAGTTTCATGCTTCAATAGATAGGAATGATGTGTGCTTTGCATGATATGTAGCATCAGTGTATAAAAAATATAGTTAACAGAATGAATAAGAATCAATTATTTTTCAATTGGATTTTTAAATGTGATTTTTCTCAAAAAATGGAATGGATATATATGTTATATATTGTGTCTTGTTTTGTTCTCAATATTTTTAATACTAAGTCTGTACTTAAAATTGAAAGAAAAAAATTGCTACCACCTCTCTGTCCAGCAACAAATTGTGTATCTTCACAGTGTACTGCTCATGTATAGAAAAAATCAGACCTTTGAACTTATTGAGAGAGCATGCGAAGCTGGAAAGGAAGGAAATGATTTTCTTTTGTTATCTAAATTGAGGGTGAAAGGAGATGAATTATATCGCCCAATATCTTGGGGTGCATTACAATGACTCAACATATGAATGTCTGAGCAGGATTGTTTTGTTACTTTAACCTCCTCTCCATGCTGATGTATGTTGTTTTGTTTCCTGATTTGTAATCATTAGATTACATATTCACGTTAGATTTCATGCTCTACAGGGCTGCATGCCATGGGTTACAGCGTACCCTACAAGGCATGCAAAATTTGAAATAGAATTCCGGGAGTGCAACAATGAACTGTTGTTGTAGTATATGGAGCTTTATGTATCTTTAAAATATATAAGCCCAAAACAAAAAGGGTGTTGTTGGCTTTTTATTTTAAAAATGATTTTGGACATTTTATTCTAGGTACCTTTCTTATTATATGTATGTATAAGATAGTTTTAAAAATTTTACTTTTTTTGGTGGGGGGAACCAGCCTATTGGCACGGTGGTTAAGTGCTGGCTTGGGAAGCCAGCGGCCCCAGTTCAGATCCCACATATGAGGGCCAGTGACACTGCCCTCAAAAATCAAAAAATAATAAAAAATAAAAATTTTACTGTTTTGCCCTCATCTGTGGGACCCGAACCAGGGCCACTGGCTTCCCAAACCAGTACTTAACCATTGCGCCACTCGGCCAGCCCAAAATTTTAGTTTTTTAAGCATGAATTTTCACAAATTAAAGATGAAGATGTGCTATTGAACATAACCTCTACTTTAGCTTCTTTTATAATAAAAATAAGTGTGACATTAGTTCCAAAGGCATCAAAAACTACTTTTGTTTTTTAATTTATTTTTTACTTTTTAATTACAGTTGACATTCAATATTATTTAATATCAGTTTCAGACAAAATGACTGTTTATTTTGAATAAAAATTATTGTGGCCGAATGAAAAGGAAGGAGTATGGTAATTAGAATTTCTCCTTCCCCTAATTTCCAATGATAGTGTAAAAAACTTTTTCCTGTAATGTATTACAAATCTTTTCCCTCCATTTAGCTTTATACAGTCAAATATGACATAAAAATAGGTAGATAAATCATAATAGGATTCTTTAAAAGTCTTTACTTTTAACTGTCTTGCTTTTACATTTTATTTATTTTTAATTTTTGAATATATACTATTTTCACAAGCTCATAATTCAAAAAGTACAAAAGGGAACATCTTTCTCCCTCAGTTATTGCCTCTTTGGAATCAAACATTTTTACAAGTTTCTTCCATTTCCTTTCAGAGCTAATGTATACATACACAAACATATGCTTGTATTTTACGAAATGTTAGTTCCTTCTAATCCTAGTTTGATAAAGTAAGTAAAGATACAAAGAAGGATTTAAGTAACACATAAGCTTGATATAACAGATACACAGGGCACTTTGCACCCTACAAAGAATATATATTCTTTCCAGACAGTTTTGTAACATTTGCAAAAATTCATTGAGTTTTATGTAAGAAAGAAAAGTTCTGTAATAACTATGTATGGTGTCAGATGGGTATTAGATATATTGGGGTGATCACTTCATAAGTTATATAAATGTCTGATCTCTATGTTGTACATGTAGAAGTAATATATTGTATGTCAATTGTAATTTAAAAATTTAAAAATTATAAAGAAAATTTCATTTCATTTCCCAAAGTAAAATTAGTACAGACTATACGTTGATGAAAAAAACAAACAATACAATTGTCTCAGCCAATTTGAAAACATTCAACATCCATTTTTCATCTGTTTATCTTTCTTTGTTATTTTATTTTAGGTGAGATTTTTGTGAAAAGCGTATGGTTATTAAATATGGCCTCTTAACAGAATTTGAAAATCTTTGGCTTTTTTTTTTTTTTTTTTTTTTTTTGAGGGCAGTGTCACTGGCCCTCATATGTGCCCTCATATGTGGGACCTGAACCGGTGCTGCTGGCTTCCCAAGCCAGCGTTTAACCACTGCGCCACTCGGCCGGCCCAAGAATCTTTGGCCTTTAATAGAGGGATTTTTTTATTTAGATTTTTTTTTTTTTTTTAGTTCAGTGTCACTAGGCCTCATATGTGGGACCCGAACTGGGGCTGCTGGCTTCCCAAGCCAGCGTTTAACCACTGCGCCACTCGGCCGGCCCAAGAATCTTTGGCCTTTAATAGAGGGATTTTTTATTTAGATTTTTTTTTTTTTTTTAGTTCAGTGTCACTAGGCCTCATATGTGGGACCCGAACTGGGGCTGCTGGCTTCCCAAGCCAGCGTTTAACCACTGCGCCACTCGGCCGGCCCAAGAATCTTTGGCCTTTAATAGAGGGATTTTTTATTTAGATTTTTTTTTTTTTTTTAGTTCAGTGTCACTAGGCCTCATATGTGGGACCCGAACTGGGGCTGCTGGCTTCCAAAGCCAGCGCTTAACCACCGTGCCACTCGGCCGGCCCTTATTTTATGTTTTTTGTTTATTGTGATTTTCTTGTCCTCTCAAGTGGCACCGTCCTTTGTTTCCTGTATTTCTTTTTTTGAAAGTACTCTATCTGTTGCAGTTCTACTAATGGTTTATCTTAAAACGTTTGTGATAATCAAAAAGTTTTAAAGAATGATACAATGAACATGTGGACCCACACAGAGCTTCAGAAATAAACATCAGCACAGTTGAAACCTCCTCTGTAATTCCGCACCCACAGCCTTCTTGTCCCTACTAGGTAGCCATTGTTCTCAATTTGAATACCCTTAAATCATTCTAAACATTTTTGAATCAAATTAAACAGGGCTTAACCTTTGCCCCCTCTTCCAGCAAGAGGACATCTTTAATAGAATTTTTTTTTGGGGGGGACATACTTAGTTTTATTATTCATGTATTTTGGGAGAAATTTACATTATAACATAGGTATATATATACATAATAGAATTTTCTTTAATAGACTGTTAGTCCATTTAGATATCTGCTTATTAAAAATTACTAGGGCCGGCCGAGTGGTGTGGTGGTTAAGCGCTGGCTTGAGAAGCCAGCGGACCCGGTTCAGGTCCCACATATGAGGGCCAGTGATACTGCCCTCAAAAAAAAAAAAATGACTTTAGGGTGTATGTTGTCTTGGATGTTAATGAGTACTTATACTTTTAATTTCTGGGAGGGATAAAAAGGTTACTTGCATTCTGAAATTCAGAATAAGCCTAGTGATTTACTTTCATATTTGATCAAATTTTTGTTTGAAAAATTTGGAAAGGCTTCTGAATTTAAATTTTTATTTTATTTTATTTTTTTGCTTTTTTGAGGGCCGTGTCACTGGCCCTCATATGTGGGACCGAACCGGGGCCACTGGCTTCCTAAGCCAGCGCTTAACCACTGCACCACTCGGCCGGCCCTTGAATTTAAGTAGTTTAATAATGGAAGTATGTAGTGACATGTTTATGGGAAGTCTGTACTGCAAATAGGATTAGTGATTAACATTAATCGAATAATGAACATGTCAATATATAGGATCAGAACTCCTGCCTTTGTTTATCAGCATTCCTAATTAAAGTATCCTAATAATGAAAATTTACCCCCAAATTTAAATAGTTTTAATAGGTAGTTTTTTTGTTGCTTTTATTTAGCAGTATACTTATATAAACAAACTACATATGTATCTAGGTCAGTTTGGGCAACCTTCCTTTATCTTTCCAGATAAAGTTGATCATTTGTAGTGCAATATTTTGACACTGAATATGTTCTGTTGTTAATATTTTTCAGATTGCTGTAGTTTAATATAATTTGTGATAATTATAAATGTAGTTTCCTATAATTTGTATCTGTTCTTGCTATAATATGCTTTATATTTTTATATGCAATATGTTTATATAATTTGAGCATGTGATATATTTTAAGTAGGTTTAACTGTTATATAGAAATTACTATTCATGTAATTCCTCAAGCAAAATATTCTGAATGATAGCATAGTAATCTTTACCTGTGATTGTCATGAAATTCTTTTTTGTCATGAAAATTTGAATTTAGATAGTTTTCTCTGTTTTAATAGCATTTTTCTTCTAAAAATAGGAGTGTTTTCTGCCTTGCGTGCTGTTCCCCAAAAGGAGGGATACCTTGGATTGTATAAAGGGAATGGTGCAATGATGATTCGCATCTTTCCCTATGGTGCAATCCAGTTTATGGCGTTTGAGCATTATAAAACGGTGAACTTTCATTTTGTTTCTTTTTTTGTGTCTTGTATATCACATTTAGCTGACAAGGCATTTGCTTTGGCCTTTAAAGTTACTTTGGATGAATGGATAAAGTAATGCGTTTTTGAAGGAATAAGACTTGTGATAGTTTAGGATTTTAAATATAACTTGGTTGTGTTGTTATCCCAGAATTGTCAGTCATTTTTGAGTAAGTTGTTTATGTTCACATTTATGAAGAAGAGCCAAAGTGTCCTTCAAGTAGATAGTAATACATCCATAAAATATTAATAGCTCTTTGATGTGCTTTTTGTTTCTCACTTTTAGGAGAGGAACATTATGGCTTTGGATTTTCTTATTAAATAAAATATTGAAACCATACTGTGAAAGTCTGTTTTTAAGTAATAGTCTAAGTAACCAGCTTTTTCCAGCTTTCTCATTAAGTTTCTTTTCTCTACCTGACTAAAAGTTTATCCTCTCAAACATCTTAACACAGAAGGGATTAAGTATGTTAAGTTTCCTAGGGTCTCTTAAAATGTCAGTGTTCTATTCTAGACAGTCAGAATTGGTGCCATCAGTATATCAAGACTTTATTGTCTATAGAAGCATTTTATTCCTACTTCTCCCATTCACAAGTTTTTGTGGTCATCCATGTGTAGAATAGTGTATTTGGTAATTGTAAACTAGATAGTTTCTGTAAAAGTACAAACTTACAGCAGAGGCTACAGAGGAAGTATCTGACTGACCTCCTTATGATGTGATATAACACTGCTCAGTTAATAAAACTGTGCTCATTTCACTCACATTTATTTAATGCTGCTTTTACTAGGTATGTAACTCTTTTGAAATAAGTCTTCATTATTAAACAGTGAAATCAGTAGCATTTAAAAAATATTCCATTAAAAATATATATTACATGTTTAATTTGATATATATTACATGTTTAATTTGATGTTTTTGGTTTTTAGTTAATTACTACAAAGCTGGGAATTTCTGGTCATGTGCACAGATTAATGGCTGGATCCATGGCAGGTAAGAGGAATAGATATATTTTATTTTTGACAAATTTATTTTCTGTTAAAATACTTAATTTGGTTTAGGTGATATATATGACATTGATTAAGTAGCATACAATTGTTATCTTTCTATACTCAGTTATATAAGAAATCAATATCACAACTCAAAAAGAGTATTTTACAGTAGGAGATGCTAAGGAATAATCTAAACTTACAACTATGTGTAAAACATACATTCACTTTGACAATTCTACTTCTGGAAATGTTTATTTTTTTTCCCAAACAATTTAAAATATTATAACTATAGTAATACAGAATCCCATACAATGAAAATAGTTCCACTCCCTAAAAGTAATCACTAATAGCAATTTCTTATGTATTCTTTTTTCTAATATTACTGTATAGGATTAGAATTTTTCATTTATAATTATCTCAAGACTCTTTCTATATCAGTACATAGAGCTTTCTTTTTTTTTTTTTTTTTTTTTTTTTTTTTGAGGGCATTGTCACTGGCCATCACATGTGGGATCTGAACCGGGGTGACTGGCATCCCAAGCCAGCTCTTAACCACCGTTCCACTCGGCCGGCCTCTTATTTTTTTAAAGAAGTGTGTTATAGTCTAAGGTATGCATGTACCATGGTTTATTTAATTAGTCACCTATTGTGAAATTCCTATTTGGGAATATTTTAGGTTTTGTTTGACAAATAACACATTGTATTTATTTGACTATATCTGTAGGATAAATTTTGAGAAGGGAACTTACTTTATCTATCAAAGGATGTGTATTTAAATTTTGATACACATTGCCAAACTGATCTCCATGCTGCTTTCAATGGCCTTTTCCTCACATACCATACCAACTCTGGATCTTATCAAATTTTTACTATTTGGCAATTAATTATGAGTAAGATTGATCAGCCTTTCGTACTTTTATTTACCATTTGTATTTCTCTTTCTGATTTTGTTTCTAGTCTTTAAATATTCATTTTTATGAGTTTGGAAATGAGGACATTAGTTTTCTCTGTCAAATATTGCTAATATTTTATTTCCCAGTTTTTTGATTTTTTTTTTAAAGATTTTATTGGGGGGCCAGCCGGGTGGTACGGTGGTTAGCGCTGGCTTGGGAAGCCAGCGGCCCCAGTTCGGGTCCCACATATGACGGCCAGTGACACTACCCTCAAAAAAAAAATTAAAAAAAAATAAATAAATAAAGATTTTATTGGGGAATTAGGGGAGGGGGACAGCGTTGGGAAATCAGGGAAGGGGAACAGACAAGTTGCTGCCCTTTTTGTTCTTCAGTCTAATTGTGGAAACGCCGTTTCACTGACCCATGTTGGTATTATCATTGCTCTCTTCTCAGGTGAGGCAGTTGATCTCCGGACACTGGATGGCCACTCTCAGCAGCTCACAGCAGCTCACGCTGGCTGCCGGTTGCTCATGCTGGCTGGCAGCCACTCGTGCAAGCTAATGGCATCCCACTGTAGCAGGGGTTGCAGTCTACGCCTGGTGACTCATGGCAGCCCAGCGCCAGGTTGAGCTGTTGTTCACCATCTTAGCTGTAGAGAGCCCAGTGTCATTGGACCTCATGTGGGATCCGAACTGGGCCTGTGCTTCTCAGAGCTGGCATCCCAAGCCAACTCTTAATCATTCATTGCACCACTCTGCTGGCCCTTATGTTAATTATTTTATGTTTATGTTTTTAATATTTATTTTTACATAAACAATGACATAGGGATTGAATAACATTTTTCTCAAAATGACAAGTCAGTTGTGTAAATATGATTTACTCAATAATTTATCCTTTTCCCTGATGTTTTCAATTTATTTTATTTTTATTGGGAAACTGTGTTTTTTCAGGACCCATCAGCTCCAAGTCAAGTACTTGTTTCAGTCTAGTTGTGGAGGGTGCATCTCAGTGGCCCATCTGGGGATCGAACCGGCAACCTTGGTGTTATAAGCACTGTGCTCTAACCAGCTGAGCTAACCAGATGCCCTTCCTTTTCCCTGATTTTGAATCTTTTGTTTTTTTTGAGGGCAGTGTCACTGGCCCTCATATGTGGGACCCGAACCGGGGCTGCTGGCTTCTCAAGCCAGCACTTAACCACTGTGCCACTCGGCCGGCCCCCTTTTCCCTGATGTTAAGCACCACCCATGTTATACACTAAGTTCAGTGAATTTATTTAAGAGAAGTAAGACTGTATGTAGTCATATTTAGCAATGAAGGTGTTCATTGTAGTTTTGTTTATCATACGAATTATCTTTACCAAAAGATAATTATGTAGCAATAAAAGGGTGGTTAAAAAAATCCATATATCAGAATTGTACACATCCATTAATATAATTTTTGTAGAATTGTATTTATTGACAAAGAAAGATATCTATATCATAAGTAGAAAGCAAATTATAAAAGAGAATGTTAATATGTTGTCTTTTAAAAAGTAAATACAGGGCCGGCCGAGTGGCACAGTGCTTAACAGCTGGCTTGGGATGCCAGCGCCCCCTGTTCGGATCTCACAAATGAGGGCCAATGACACTGCCCTCTACAGCTAACAAGAGCTCCACCTGGAGCTGGGCTGTGAGCCCCGGCGACGGTGTAGGCTGCAGCCCCTGCTGCAGTGGGCTGCCATAGGCTACAGTGAGTAGCCTGCAGCCAGCATGAGCAGCTGGCAGCCAGCATGAACTGCCAATAGCCGCGATGAGCGACCATCCAGAGGCCGGCGACTGATCTGCCTCATCTGGGAAGAGCGCAATGATGATACCAACGTGGGCCAGTGAAGCAATGTTCTCCGCAACTAGACTGAAGAACAACAACAAAAAAAGACAGCAACTTGTCTGTTCCGCTTCCCTGATTCCCTAATGCTGTTCCCCTCCCCCAATTTCCCAATAAAATCTTAAAAAAAAAAAAAGAAAGTAAATACATATATAAATATTCATAGACAGAATCTGCAAGGTTATAAACCAACATGTTAACAATTTTTATTTCTGCTAATGGAAATAAGACCATTGGAAGGTGATATGTCAAAATGTTTGTTTGTTTTTTAAGAAATTTTTTGGGGGAACAGTGTGTTTTTCCAGGACCTATGAGTTGCAAGTCAAGTAGTTATCTTCAATCTAGTTGTGGAGGCATAGCTCCTTGGCCCATGTGGGAATCAAATCAGCAACCTTGGTGTTATGAGCCTGCGCTCTAATCACCTGAGCTAACCTGCTGCCCTGATATATTTTTTTAAAAGATTTTATTGGGGAATTGGGGGAGGGAACAGTGTTGGGGAATCAGGGAAGGGGAATAGACAAGCTGCTGTCCTTTGGTTCTTCAGTCTAGTTGTGGAAAACGTCGCTTCACTGGCCCATGTTGATATTGTGATCATTGTGCTCTTCCTGGCTGAGGCAGTCGGTCGCTGGTCATTGGACAGCTGCTCATGGTGGCTGCCGGCTGCTCACGCTGGCTGCCAGCTACTCATGGTAGCTCATGGCAGCTCACTGTAGCAAGGGCTGCAGCCTACGCCATTGCTGGCAACTCATGGGAGCCCAGCTCCAGTTAGAGCAGTTCGAGCTATTGTTCACCATCTTAGTTGTAGAGAGCATAGCATCACTGACCCATGTGGGATCCAAACTGGGCCCGTTCTGCTCAGAGCTGGCGTCCCATGCCAATTTGTAACCAACGCATCACTCAGCCGACCCCTCAAAATCTTTTTTTTTTAAATTTTATTGGGGAATTGGGGGAGGAGAGCAGTGTTGGGGAATTGGGGAAGGGTCTCAGCAATGTTGTTGTTTTTCAGTCTTCGTTGTGGAGGGCGCCAGTCGCCATCTGCCTTCTCGTCGGCAGCTCGTGGCCTCTAAGCTCAAGGTGCTGTGTTCAATCTTAGTTGCAGGTGGGAGTAGCCACCATCCCTACGGGAGTTGAACCAGCAGCCTTGTTAAGAGCGCATGCTCTATCCACTGAGCATCTGGGAGGCAGCTCAGCTCAAGGTGCTGAGTTCAGTCTTAGTTGCGGGTGGGCATAGCCCACCATCGAACAGGCAATCTTGTTGTTACACCAGCTGAGCCATCCTGCCACTTGTTGGGTGCTCAGCAACAGCTCAGCTCGGGCACAGCATTCACTGGCCCATGTGGGAATCGAACCCGTGATCCTGCTGGTCAGAGCTCGCCCTCCAAGCCAACTCTCAACCAACTGAGCCACTCTGCTGTCCCTCAAAATCTTAATTGTAGTGGTTATCACAAGATTCCCATGATTTCAGATTACTTTTTTGGCTATTACTTTTGTCATGGTATGACATACCCTATGGTGATGTCAAGTTTCTGTAACAAATATTCTGTACCATCCCTTGGTGGGCAATAACAGTGGCATTAGCAAGAGGAATGGGTGGCTAGCATATCTAGATTATTTGGCCTTTCTGAGTGAATAGGCTCCTGCTATTTAGTATGCTCGACTAAGCATTCTAATAGTTCCAAAGCCCTTTAGATCTTCATGTATGGTATGATGGGGAGAGAAATTTAATCAGATATTGAGCAGTTTACACCGCAAAGACAAAAAAAAAACCTGTGGATAGAAGTTGGAAACACTTATGGCCATAGATAATCATCGTTCTGGGTGTTGAGACAATAGGCTTTGTCTTTGATGACAGGTCCTAGGAACTTTCCAGAGACTACCTTTGACTCTGAAACCAACGACTCTTCAGCCTTATATTTTTCTACCTAGATTTATGGTGTCCAACCTGACCTACCTTATCCATGGTTTTGCCTTATCCCATGTTTATTTGTCTCTTCTTGATTTCTGCCTGGCTGACCCATCTTAACTTGATTGAGTCTCATTGCACCCTGGTAGGTGAAGATATTCTGTTCTTTGTATTGAATTGTAGTTCAATTCAATACAAATGGGTGAAGAGGAAAACTATCACCACCACTATTTGTGATAAGAGTTTCTAATTTCCCTTATTTATGCTTGGAGGGCTTTTTTTGGCCTTCCTGTAAAGCAGTGCTGGTAGAATACTAAGGACAAGGTGTGTGATAGAAAAAGGAGTTAAATGAGGGACACTAGCTTTATGAATTGAAAAGTCCCAGTCACCTTCTGGATGACTGTCATATATATGAAATATATATATATGTTTCATATATATATATTTCGTATATATATATATGAAATATATATATATATATATATATATATATATTTTTTTTTTGTTTTGTTTTGTTTTGTTTTGTTTTGTTTTTTGAGGGCAGTGTCACTGGCCCTCATATGTGGGACCAAACCGGGGCCGCTGGCTTCCCAAGCCAGCACTTAACCACTGCGCCACTCGGCCGGCCCTATGTATATATATATATTTCTGATTATTAGTGTCAAACTGAGTTCCTATTCTGTTACATATTCCTTTCCAATAACCCTCTTGTTGTGCTTCTTTTTTATTTGAATTCTTGAGCATTCATGAGCATGAAAAGAGATTGCGTGTGGAGGAATTTAGTAAAAAGAGGAGACAAATGATTTAGTTCTCAAGGGAAAGAGTCAAAAAATGATTAGCTTCAAAAAGAATAGACTGGAGAGGGCCGGCCGAGTGGCGCGGTGTTTAAGCACTGGCTTTGGAAGCCAGCAGCCCTTGTTCGGTCCCACATATGAGGGTCAGTGACACTGCCCTCAAAAAAAAAAAAAAAAAGAATAGACTGGAGAATAATAATTGCTAATAGTTAGATATAATATTTACTATTTGTCAAAGATTATTTTAAGCACTTACATATATAAATTTACTTAATTGTCTTAAAATCCTAATTTCGGTAACTATGTATTATGATGTCCATTTTATAGATAATGAGACTGAAACCCAGGTTAAGTAACTTGCTGAAGGTCCACAGCTACTTAGTGATAGAATCTGATTTGAACACAAGCAGGCTCACTCTAAAGTCCATACTCTTAATTCCTTTTGACCAATTGACCAATTTTGACATCAAAAATAGTTTAAAAATAAAAAATACATTAGCTAAAGTGAGACAAGCTACCAAACCAAGAAAATAATGCTAGGGCTGGATACTTGACAGATAGACTACGCACATGCTTAGGTTCCCAGCAAAGCAGGGAAATTTGATATTTTTAAAAAGCATTGAACTTAGTCATTGTGAGGAAAATCAGAACTTGGTTGGATATCCTCAAACTTACTTTACAGTGTTGTATTGTTCTTAGTTTAAAAAATGCAAGATGTCGGGCTGGCCAAGTGGCGCGGTGGTTACGAGCTGGCTTGGGAAGCCAGTGGCCCTGGTTCAGATCCTACATATGAGGGCCAATAACACTGCCCTCAAAAAACAAAAAAACAAAAAAAAAAACAGTAAAAAAAAAATGCAAAGTGTCATAATCTTTCCTGTATTTAGGTCTTTTACAAATCTAAATCCAGCTCTATAGAGGGCTTCATCATTTTATACTTACACTAAAGGGTAAAATATGATTATTAGAAGAATATTTCTTACCTATCCCTCATTCTAAAGATAAACATTTAAAATCATTAACTAGTTTTCAAGATTTATCAGAGTGCAAATTTATTAGGAACTATTTCGCTATATTCTAAGGTTTAAAATGACATTTAATAAAAAATAAAATGACATTTAAATCATTGAGTTGCTTTTAGGAATATTGAACAGCAACCAAGAAAAAAACAAACAGCTTGTTAATTTTTACATCCTTGTTAAAAGGTTTTGTTTTTCTTTAGGAAGATTTGATTGATTGCTCAAAATTAAAAGACATATAACATATAAAAACATGGTGAAATAAACTGGCTGCAAATTACAAAACTAGATCATGAATTTAGCAGTTCAGTAATCATTGACATTATTTTTACCATTCTCTGATGTACAATTAGGTTATGCCAATTACTCAGCCAGACTCGTGGTCCTTCAGTTTTTAATCTAATGCTCTTTACCTCTACAGATTTCTGGATGTACTCATTTTCTGCCAATTTTTCATTTTGAGCACTTAGTTATTTCCCAGTTATTTCATGTTAAGCTACTTAAAGGCAGTAAGACAAGAAAAAGGCTTGGAACATTTGAGAAGGAAAGAAGAAATAAATGGTGTCAGAGGGAGCAAATAAGTGGGAGAGGCAAGACCAGAGTGATCCAGGGCCTGCCGAGTGGCGTGTTGGTTGGGAGCTGGTTTGGGATGCCAGCAGCCCCGGTTCCGATCCCACATATGAGGGCCAGTAACAGTGCCTTCTACAGCTAAGATGGTGAACAACAGCTCCACCTGTAGCTGGGTTGCTGTGAGTCCCTGGGACGGCATAGTTGCAGCCCCTGCTGCAGTGGGCTGCCATAGGCTAGAGTGAGTGACCGCAGCCAGCTTGAGCAGCTGGCAGCCGGTGTGAGTTGCCAAGAGCTGCTGTGAGTGTCTGTCCAGAGGCTGGCGAACGATCTGCCACAACTAGACTGAAGAACAAAAGGACAGCAACTTGTCTGTTCCCCTTCCCCAATTCCCCAACGTTTCCTTCCCACAATTCCCCAATAAAAAAATCTTAAAAAAAAAAAAAAAAGACCAAAGTGATCCAGATTAGGGAATAGAAAAAAAAAATTTGGAAGTTGTACAAGTACAGAAGTTGTAAAAATAAGACGGTTAGTGATGATTTAGAAAATTCTAGCAAAACCTGATGTTTAACAAAATTGTGTCAGCATGATTAAGCTTTAAAATGATCAGCCTTTGATTTTCTTCTATATTTGGTAAACTTCTCAATATGAATCATTTCAATAAAGATGGAAGTAGTTTATAGATAATCTCAATTTTATTTTTTTTTAAATTTCCTTGCAAAATCTTCAGCACAAGCTGCAAAAAAAGTTAAGCCAAAATGTAAAATATGTAGTTTTATAAATATCTGCATAATAAGGTATTTGCCGTGACTTACATATAATGGTATTGCCAAACCTTGTCTCAGGAAAACTACATTTGTACTGCATTAGTTTAGATCCGGCTTAAAAGAGGCCATTTGGAAATGTCTTGACTGTCAGACATGGCTGGTTTATACACTGATAGGTAGAAAACAAATATGTTAAATAGTTTGAAAAGGAATAGCTTGAAAACGAATAGCTCAGATGAAGAGTTCACAATCAAATTGGCTGAAATGGGGAATTGACACTTCTGATCACTAGACTGATGGAATTTCTGAACTAAAAATTTAAGTTTAGAAAGTACTAAGGGAAGGCAAAATCCAGAATTATAGGGAAGGCAACATATGTCAGTGTATGAGCCAGAAAACAGTTTGAAATCCTACTATGTGATACAGAAACTACTATATGAATTTGGTCAACTTGATTAACTATTTTGAGCCAATTTTCTCATTTGTAAAATAGGAATAATAATGCCCACCTTGTAGAATTTTTGGTGGTATTCATGAGGATTAGAAATGATATTTGTGAAGTCCTTGGTATGGTGTGTGAAACTGAGTGAGTCAAAAGAGCCGGTGCCCACCTATGTGTGCAGTGAGTCAGTGAGAACTGACGCCAGGGATTTGCAGTGGAGAAAGATTGATTGGCTTTTTTATTATGAATGTTGCCACCCAGGAGATCAGGAAAGTTAATGCTCAAAAGCCCTAACTTCTGATGGCTTACAGATAAGAGGTTTTATAGAACCAAAATCATGACTAAGGAGTTTGGGGTTGTGGGTCTCCCTGCTTGGTCCTTGACTAGGTAAGCAGTTAATTTTCATCTTCCAGTCATCTGCTTCTGTCCTGGCATCATCCTCTTGTGGTTTCGAGGAGATGGTGGGGTGATTTGCTTTGAGGAATGAAAACTATCTTAACAATGCGTGTGAGTAGATTATCTTGGAGTGCAGAGGTGGAAGCTATTTCACAATGAGTAAGAATCTATTGTATGCTATTATTTCTGCTGTCTTGGTTATTTATCTCCCCTACCCCCCCCCCCAGTCTAACAGGCCCTAGGCTAAGTAATTTCTGTGATATTTAACTGGGTGCTACATGACTTCCGTCTTATGGTTGTGAGTCCAAACTAGCTCGCAAACATATTTTGTATTAAATATATTCTTCTGGGGTATTAATTATCTGGCGTCATGTGCTTGGCACATAATAGGCAGTCTATTGCCGTGTGCAAACTAAAAAAAAGGTTTAAACTATCACTTACAGACAAACCACAGATAAGCTAATCATAAAGCAGCCCTTCTTTTTTTTTTTTTTTTTTTTTTTTTTTGAGGGCAGTGTCCCTGGCCCTCATACGTGGGACCCGAACCGGGGCTGCTGGCGTCCCAAGGCAGCGCTTCACCACCGCACCACTCGGCCGGCCAAGCAGCCCTTCTTAACATGAGTTTAACCTGTTCTGACCAACATTAGGCTAATCTTGACCCAAAGTATTGCTTGTATTGAAAATTAAATTGCACTACTTGACATATGATTTAAACTGACTTTCTGCTCATTGTCTAAAGGAATTGAGTTTTTGTTATTCTTTTGTTTTGTTTTTTTGGGTTTTTTTTGAGGGCAGTGTCACGGGCCCGCATATGGGACCCGAACTGGGGCCACTGGCTTCCCAAGCCAGTGCTTAACCACCCCGCCACTCTGTCGGCCCAAGTTTTTGTCATTCTTGAGAGAACTAAGGGTTGCATGGGTTTGCATTAAGTATTGCCTGTATATTACCTGTGTAGTTAGCTAGCACTGTTCCCCTCCCCCAATTCCCCAATAAAATCTTAAAAAAAAAGTTAAATTAGATCAGGAATATGGAAATCACCAAAAGAAAAAAAATATGGAAATCACTTTATTTTATTTTATTTTATTATTTGTTAATTTTTTAAAAAATTGGGGAATTGGGGGAGGGCAACAGCGTTGGGGAACCGGGGAAGGGGAACGGACAAGTTGCTGTCCTTTTTTTCGTTCTTCAGTCTAGTTGTGGAGGAGGTTGCTTCACTAGTCCATGTTGGTATCATCATTGCGCTCTTCTGGGGTGAGGCAGATCAGTTGCTGGCCTCTGGACGGCCGCTCACAGCGGCTCTTGGCAGCTCATGGGCCAGTGAAGCAATGTTTATTGCAATTGGTTCCCCAGTGCTGTTCCCCTCCCCCAGTTCTCCAATAAAACCTTTAAAAAAAAAAAAGAAAATAATGATAGTGCTTTGACATTTTAAAAAGTGTCTTTATTTGTATAAAAGATTTTAGAATTAGATGGGCTGGCCGAATGGCGCAGTGGTTAAGAGCTGGTTTTGGGATGCCAGTGGCCCTGGTTTGGATCCCACATATGAGGGCCAGTGACACTGCCTTCTACAGCTAACAACAGCTCCACCTGGAGCTGGGCTGTGCAAGCCCCGGCGACGGTGTAGGCTGCAGTCCCTGCTGCAGTGGGCTGCCATAGGCTAAGTGAGCGGCCGGCAGCCAGCGTGAGCGGCCAAGAGCCACAGTTAGTGACCATCCAGAGGCCAGCAACTGATCTGCCTCATCCGGGAAGAGCGCAATGACAATACCAACATGGGCCAGTGAAGCGACATCCTCCACAACTAGACTGAAGCACAAAAGGACAACAACTTGTCTATTCCCCTTCCCGATTCCCCAACGCTGTTCCGCTCCCCAAATTCCCCAATAAAATCTTTAAAAAACAAAAAACAGAAAAAAAAAGATTTTAGAATTAGAGAAAATAAGTAAAATGTCAGATATCTTGCTTAGTGCTAGGAACATAATTTTTCCTTCTTATATCTTACCTTGGAATATACAAGTAATGGAATAAAAAAATACTCATGATTCACTTACACTGTACTCTTTTGCTGCTATAACAATAGAACTTCACAATAAGAAGAACTTGAAAAAATTTTACAAACTGATCCTTTACTTACAAGGTTGTTTTCAGCAGATGATATGATATAATTGTATGAGTAATATTACCTTTGATTTCATTGGGTTTTCATCATTGCTATAATTTGAGAGCACAATTAATGATAGGAAAGCTATATATATATGTATACATATATATAGAGATATGTGAGTATGTATCTTTCATATAATGACATGATATGATATAATGACAGGGAACAGATATGTACGAATCAAAAAATTTGTTATGCATTTAAGTTTTTATTGTTTTTCAGGTATGACAGCAGTTATCTGCACTTACCCTCTTGACATGGTTAGAGTACGCCTAGCATTCCAGGTGAAAGGGGAACACACTTACACAGGAATTATTCATGCATTCAAAACAATTTATGCAAAGGTACATATTTACTTTTCTCATCTATAACATGTTCTTTTATATTTAGGAAAATATGTTGAATGTTATCTAAATAATAATTTTTTAATTTATAATTAATTGATACTAATAATAATAATTATGAAAAGATATCTGTGTTTCAAGATGGATCCCAGAATAATTTTTTCATTATAATGTATGCTTTTTTTTTTTTTTTTTTTTTGAGGGCAGTGTCACTGGCCCTCATATGTGGGACCCAAACTGGGGCCTCTGGCTTCCCAAACCAGCGCTTAAACGCCGCGCCACTCGGCTGGCCCTATGCTTTTGTTTTTTGTTATCATAATGAACATAATGTAATCTTCTACTTTTTCTTCACTCAAAAGGAAGGTGGTTTCCTTGGATTTTATAGAGGCCTGATGCCTACTATATTAGGAATGGCTCCATATGCAGGTATGTTTCAAATTTGGCAGAATCTTGGTTTTTTATTTTCTTCTAAGAATGATTTTTAAAGTTTAGCATTTTACGAGTATATTTAACCCCTTAATTTGTCAGAATTCTTTTCTTTCCTCTTTAAGGGTAACCATTTGACACAGCACCATTTACTTATTCATTTTATTTATTTATTTATTTATTTATTTTTTGAGGGCAGTGTCACTGGCCCTCATATGTGGGACCCGAACCGGGACCGCTGGCTTCCAAGCCAGCGCTTAACCACTGTGCCACTCGGCCGGCCCTTGATATAATTGTTATATGATCTTATAACTGGCTGTTATCCTAGTTGTTGATATTACAGCCAGCCACCATGTTACTTGTAGATTCTTTGGGTTTTCTGTGTGGGCAAATCATATCTTGTGCAAATATTACTTCCTTACTTTGTTCTAATAGTTTTAAACTTTGTTTGTTTATCTTATCTTACTCTACTAGCTAAGGTCCAATACTGGACCAGTGAATTGAAATGATGATCCTGGGCATTTTTGACTCATTACTGATTTTAAAGGGAATGTTTCTAATACTTCTTCATTTAGAGTAATGTTTATGGTAGTATGTACCAGTTATCAGATTGAAGAAGTTTTGATAAGAATGTTTATCTGAATTTGTGTTGAATTTTACCAGATACTCTTTTCTGCATTTACTGAGGTGATCATATTCCTTTAATCTGTTAATATGATGAATGACATTAATAGATGTTCTAATGTGAAACCACATTGGTTATGAGATAATGATCTTTTAATGTCCTGTTGGATTCAATTTGCTGTTTTTAGAAGTTTTATATCTATATTCATATGTGAGATTAGCTTGTAATTTTCTTGTAATATCCTTTGTGTGGCTTGGGTACCTAGGTCTCATAGAATGAATTGGAGAGTATTTCTTCAGTTTCCATTCTCAGGAAGAATCTGCATAAAATAATTAAAATTATCTGTTTCTTGAACGTTTTCATTGTGGGATGATTTTTAAATAATGGTTTAATTGTAGAGTCATTCACGTTTCCGTGAGTTGAGTCATATTTGGTAATTCATGCTTTTCTTTACCATTTTGAACTTGACTATTTTGTGTTAGTTTTCAATTTTTTTGCAAAATGCTTTCCTTAGTTCTTCATAGTTTTTCACATCTGCTATCTATAGTCATGTCCCCTTTTTCATTTTTATTTATCAGTTATTAGATTTTGCAAAGAATAAATTTTGACTTTTTTCTTTTCCCTACTCTACCTTTATTTTCCATTTCATTGATTTTTATTCATGTCTTTATTATCTCCTTCGTTCCCTGGGTTTATTCTTCAGTTGGATGCTTACCTTATTAATTTTCAACCGTTGGGTTGTTTTATTTTTCTTCCTAATATAAGCATTTATTTTTTCTAAATACTGCTTTACAACATCCCATGAATTTGTTATTTATTTATTTTTACTTAAAATTTGGGGATTTTCAGGCCGGCCGAGTGGCTCAGTTGGTTAAAAGCTCGCTCAAGAGTGCGCGCTGAGCTCTGAGCAACAGCAGTTCGATGCCCAGCCCGAGTTGAGCTGCCAACAGGTGGCCGGATGGCTCAGCTAAAAAAAAAAATATTTGGAAATTTTCAAAGATATTCAAAAGTAGGCTACAGTGTAATGAACCACCATACTTCAACAGTGATCAACTCATGACCAATCTTGTTTTATGTAACCTCTAATTACTCCCTCTACCCTCATTCCAAATTGTTTTAAAGCAAATCTGCTTTATTTCTTCCACAATATATCTGTATTCAGCTCTCTATGCTTTTTTTTTTTTTTTTTTGAGAGCAGTGTCACTCACCCTCATATGTGGGATCCAAACCGGGGCCGCTGGCATCCCAAGCCAGCTCTTAACCACCGCGCCACTCGGCTGGCCCTCTCTATGCTTTTTTAAAAGAATGATCACATACCATCTGAAACTTTAAAAAAAATTCTGAGTATCATCTAGTCATTGTTCAAATACCCCTGCAACCGTCCTATCTCATAATTATTTTTTGGCCAGATCCAAGTTAATATTGCCTACGATATCTCTTTTTATCCTTTTGTTTTCTACTTTTTCATGTTATGTTTAAGGTATTTCTTTTGTAAACATAATATAGCTGGATTTTTTAAAACCCAGTCTGTAAAATATGTAATTGTCAGTCAGTCCACTTCATGATTATTGTGATTATTGATTGATATATTTGGATTTGTTTCTATACCTTACTATTTGATTTCTATTTGTTGCTTTTCTTTTTATGTTTCTTTTCATTCCTTTCTTATCTTATTTGCTTATTACCCGCTTACTTTTTATAAATAAATGTACATTGTTTTTGTCTCCTATGCTTAGTAGTCTTTAATTACAAGCTTATTACTTGATCTTAATGTTTGAGTTTGAGACCCAATGATTCCTTCTTTGTAGGCTTAATGGCGCAGGATCCATCTCAATGGGTTTGTTGCTATTTTGCATCAATATGTAAAGGCATTCCACCTGTCTCATAGGCCAACTCCCACATAGGCCCCAGCTTTATTTTTGGGAGGTGGTGATGCTTTGGATTCTTGGAGACTTTCTCATCCTTTTTGCAAGCCCAGTAATGGATATAGTCATTCTGCAGTGACAAAGTCTCTCAGAATATCGATATTGCCATTATGCTGGAAGCAGAATTCTTTACTATTTTGCTCATTTTCTTCTCTTTCTTTTTTTGTTTTTGTTTTTAGTTTTCAGTTAAAAAATCTTATAACATAGTTACTATATATGTGTGTGTGTGTGTGTGTGTGTGTGTGTGTGTGTATATATATATAATTTTGTTTGCTTTTTCCCCATTTTCCAATTTTTTTTTTTTTTTTTTTTTTTTTTTTTGGGAGGGCAGTGTCATTGGCCCTCATATGTGAGACCCAAACCGGGGCCACTGGCTTCCCAGGCCAGCGCTTAACCACCGCACCACTCGGCTGGCCTTTCCAAATAGTTTTTAATTTTTTTTGAATACTCTTCACAAACATCATTTTTATTAATTGTGTCATAATATTTCACTAAATACAATTCCACATCATTTAGGTAGTTCTGATTGTTACTACGTATGTTTAATTTGCTATGAACTTCCTTGTCATGAGCTTTTTTTCTTTGTATTTAGATTAAGTCCCTAGAATAGATTTCCCAAATACAAAAGTGCATGAATAGTCCAAAAGTGTACATCATGATTTCAAAATACTATAAGATTATAAGAATTTTGTGTGAAGAATAAATGCATATATTGAGAGAGAGCTCCGAATCCTAACCACTAGGATGCATATATAGAGGTATTATCCTAGACTGAATTTTTGTTAGTGCTTATTTGTTGTTAGGTATCAAGCATATTTTTAAATATGTGTCTAAAATTTAGTAGATATCAAAATATCTTGAATAATGCTTAGGTGATAGGAATGCTTGAATTCTATTTTTTATTTCATTAATGTACAACTTTAATGGGTCTTTTACAAAATCATGTAAATGTTGAGCAAGCACCAGTTGTGTGTTACCAATATGTGCATTGTGAGCCAATATGAACATTTCTTTCAAGAAGAGTCACAACTCTTTCTTGAAGACAAAATTAGACACTGAGGTAAAATAGCAATGCTCTGTCTCTTCTGAATTTTTTTACTCTATCTTTATCATCATTATTGTTATTGTAAATAGAAGTTGTCATATTTACTTGTCATTATTAATCATGAATTTAATTTTTATTCATGTGAAATTTTGTAAAACTGTTTAATTCTATTCATATATAAGGTTGTATTATACTCACTACTACCTCTATTCAGGGAACTGAACTACATATTAGTGTGTAAAAACCAATGCTATAAATTTTTATAGGTGGTAATTTTGTTGTCTCTAGGTTAGTGATAGACATTAGTTAAATCTTTTAATCTTAGATTAGGCCAAACATCAAGAAACAGGAAATACATCGTTAGTTCCTTGAGCTTAATTGGTTATTATGTAAGAATGGTGACTTTTCACAGCTCGTGTTCTGTTAAGCATCGTGGTGAATTTATATTTTGTTTTTCAGGTGTTTCATTTTTTACTTTTGGTACCTTAAAGAGTGTTGGGCTTTCCCATGCTCCTACCCTTCTTGGCAGACCTTCATCAGACAATCCTAATGTCTTAGTTTTGAAAACTCACATAAACTTACTTTGTGGTGGTGTTGCTGGAGCAATAGCACAGACAATATCGTAAGTTTCTTCATCAACTTAATTCAGTCAAATTACAGTTACCCAATCCTGATTTTCAGCAGTGGTTAATAATTTTATTTTTTCTAACAGATTATTAAAACACAGGATCCTTTGTTAAATAAATAGAAGTATTAATTTCATACATTTTTTTCAGATGTGCCTACACTTTTAGCATATTGTAAATAATTATAGGCCAAATTTACTAAATTAGTTTGAACCCACCTAAATTCTTGTGGATTCATTTAAAAGAAAGAAAAAAGACAGAAAGCTAGAAACAAACACTAAGTATAGTCTTGATCCATATTTTATCAAGAATTTGCCTGTATGAAGTTTCTGAAATTTGAGCCATTTATTGTGTGTGTGTGTAAGAGGAGGCACAAGTTCTTTTGTACTAAAATCTTGATGGCTTACTTTGTGTCAGACAGTGTACTAAGTATTGAGAAGTTCACTGAAGTTTTTCCTTCAAAGTTTTTGCTTCAAGAAGCCTATACTCTTATTAAGACAGTAGCAGTAAGGGCCGGCTGAGTGGCGCGGTGGTTAAGCGCTGGCTTGGGAAGCCAGCAGCCCGGGTTCGGTCCCACATATGAGGGCCAGTGACACTGCCCTCAAAAAAAAGACAGTAGCAGTAAAAGGGAGTTATATTAATTTAAATTCTAGTGGAAACATAGATAAAGGTATTACTATACTGTAATTGGAAAGGTGCTTCAAAGAATTTCTCTAGACCAAGTAAATGAGATAAAAAGAGGCGGGAATACTAAGAAGCAGGAACTTTTCAGGAACAGGAAGAAGAAAAGCTTTCTATGACTGAGGAGTATTCTGTAAAACAGGAAGACAACAGGAAGTAG
Source organism: Aselliscus stoliczkanus (assembly GCA_033961575.1). Taxonomy (NCBI): domain Eukaryota; kingdom Metazoa; phylum Chordata; class Mammalia; order Chiroptera; family Hipposideridae; genus Aselliscus; species Aselliscus stoliczkanus. Next base: position 138,040,539 of record CM066729.1, read on the forward strand.
TAGTGTCATAGACTCAAAATGTAGTAGCGTCATAGACTCTGAACAGAGTATCCAATGAAAAAAGAAAAGTCAAAGTAAGGTAGTAATGAAAAATAAGGTGTTTATTGGATTTTACAATTAAGAATTTTTCACCTTTGTGAAAGCAGATTCGATTTACTGGTGTGTGGGAGTGGGTCATACTACACTGAAGGTAAAGAAGAAAGTATGTGTGTGGTTTACTTTTGGAAACCTGGCTGTGGAATCTTGTTTATTTACAGAGACACAATCACCTCTAGCTATTCTGATTCTCTTTGATTTTTTTTTTTTTTTTTTAGCTGAGCCATCCTGCCACCTGTTGGCAGCTCAACGGTAACTCAGCTCAGGCTGGCATCGAACCGCCATTGCTTAGAGTTCAGCTTGCACTCTTGAGCGAGCTCTTAACCAACTGAGCCGCTCGGCCGGCCCTGATTCTCTTTGATTTTACTGCCCCTTTTCTTTATTACTTGCAACTTAGATCCTTAAAAATCTGTCTTTTCTTTCCTACTTCTCTTCTTAAACTATATTCTACACCTATTGACTCTTGACAGAGCCAGTGGCTCCTTCTTAGATCTTTACCCTACTTCCAATTGCTCTAGTTTCTTGGTTTTTATAACAGTGCCCTCTCTTGGTGATCATGGTTCCTAACCTTCCCTTTTCAGGTACCTTGCTGACTCATGTCCTCATTTTCCTACCTATGTGTGACAATTTTTTAAGGCCCAGCCAGACTTTAGTCCTTGGCTCTTTCCTTAAATATCTAGAATAGCTCATTGAACTTTATGGTGTAAACGGTCACCTCTGTACAGATAATCAGTTCTATTAAATCTCTATTATTGACTCACCATTACTTCTCTAGCAAGCTCTTGGTTGTTTCTGCTTGGACTTCTGCCATCAGTGCAAACTATATTTCAGATATTACTTTCTTGTCTTCCTCTTTGTGACCATCCTCAGCTCTCAACTTTCTTAGCTGTTATTGATAACCATTAATATTCTAGTCCTGATAATACCTTGAAATCATTTTTCACATTTTACATATCTAAATAGTCACCGTCTTATCATTTTTTACTTCAGAACATTGCCTAAAATGCTATTTTCTTTCTTCCTCATTGTGATTTCCCTAGTTCTGATCCTGTACCTTGTCTTCTTACATTCTCTCCTTTCTACTAATTATTTCCTTCTACCCACATACATCTGTTCCTGCTTGGAAGCTGAATCTTTCAGGATGAGGTTTTGGTCCATTTATGCCCATAAAGTTTTCTCCTTTTCACAATCCCCATTAAAAAATAAATCCTGGAGATGCTATTGAGGTATGTAGGGAGCTTCAACAATCGGTAATGTTATTTCTTGAGCTATTTGGTTGGTACGTAAGTGTTTTTTTATTATAACTATTTCATAGTAAGTTTAAATGTATATAAGGTATATAATTATTTATGTCACATATCACTTACGTACATATTGGAGAGCTTTGAATAAGAAAATAGAAAGCAGCTTTGTGACAGTGGATAATGTCTCTAAGACTCAATTTTCTTAATGTTGGGATAATAGTACCTACTTCATGCAATTATTTTGAAGATGGAATGAGATAGTGTACATAAATTGTTTACACAGGACCTAACAGAAGTTGTCAATATTAGCAAAATAAAAGTAATTTTAAAAAGTCATCTGGGATCCCACTCCTAAAAGAGATGACTTTTGTATATTTCATTTCAGGCAATCTTTACACAGAATCTCCACTGTCCTCTAAATGCAGTTATCTGTATTGTTAATTTTAGCTCTTAAGGAAAAATTTTTTGTTGGTCTTCTGGATAGAGGGGGACTTGGTGAAAACTCTGAAGGTAGTGGGTCTCAACTTGGGTGTTTTTGTTCCAGTGGACATTTATTAATGTCTGGAGACATTTTTGGTTGTCACCACTGGGGATGTGCTACTGGCATCTAATGGGTAGATGCAAGGAATGCACCTAAACATCCTAGAATGCACAGGACAGCCCTACACAAGTGAGTTATCTAACTCAAAATGTCAATAGTGCCAAATTTGAGAAACCCTATTTTAGAGTTACAACCATGAGAAGCATTCAGTTTGTTTCTTCAGGATGTGGCACTTAATTTAGCCTTAATAGTAATAGAGCTTGATATTGTGATGGGAAAGAAGAATCATCTAATAAGAGGGAACCACATAAGCAAAGGCCTGGAGACCTCTGTATTGTTATTTAATTTTATTCACCTGCCTATATCCTGACTCCCAAATTAGACAAAATAATAAGAGAATAGGAACACATTATTTCTTAGCATATATATATATATATATATATATATATGGCTTTGTATGTATGCAATAATTGTTGAGTAGAAAACTAATCATTTTAAGTTCTGCCTTTTTCTTCTTTTAGCTACCCATTTGATGTAACTCGCCGGCGAATGCAATTAGGAACTGTTCTTCCAGAATTTGAAAAGTGCCTGTAAGTTCTCCCTTTGTCATTCTTCATTTACTTCAGGAAATGTAACATTTAAAGTAAGCAAGGAGATAGGACTGTGGTCTCACCAGTAGTCTAGAGCTTCCATTTTATCTCCCATAGTTTAATTTGGTAACTTCATAAGGTTTGTTTGGTTTTTGTTTGTTTGGATTTTTAGCTGAGCCATCCTGCCACTTCATAAAGTTTTAATCAGGTCCCAATCCTCATTAAAAGATTGCACTTTAGAACAGCTCTGTTAAATAGGAATGTAATGTGAGCCATGCATGTAATTTAAAATTTTCTGGTAGGCCACATTAAAAAAATATATAAAAAGAAAGTGAAAATAAAAAAAAATATATATTTTTATTTAACCTAATGTATCTAAACTATTGTCACTTTAATATTTTACATTCTTTTTTGGTACTAAGCATTTGAAACCCAGGGTGTATTTTATATTCACAGCACATCTCAATATGGACTAGTCATATTTCATTTTATTTTTTTTTTTTGAGGGCAGTGTCACTGGCCCTCGTATGTGGGATCCGAACCAGGGCTGTTGGCTTCCCAAGCCAGCGCTTAATCACCGCGCCACTCGGCCAGCCCTGGAATAGTCATATTTCAATTGCTGAGGAGCCACGGATGGCTGGTGGCTACCATTAATGCACAGCACAGCTCTAGAGTTCTATAACCTGTAGAGATTTAAGGGCCGGCCGAGAGGCGCGGTGGTTAAGTGCTGGCTTAGGAAGCCAGCGGCCCCGGTTTGGTCCCACATGTGAGGACCAGTGACACTTCCCTAAAAAAAAAAAAAAAAAAAGAAAAGCATCTATAGAGATTTAGAATCATTGTTTGGTTTGCAATGTGTTCGTCTCTCGGGGGAAGAGCAGAATGTTTGTTCAGGACCTTGAATTTCTTTTCACCCAAAATATTTTTTGAAGATTTCAGTCCAGGTTACCTGTTGAAAAGGTGTTGGTTTAAAAGGAAAGAAAAATAAATAAATAAAAGGAAAGAAAACACTGTTTGAAGCAAGAAAGTTTTTACTACTGGAACCTGAAAGATAGTCCTTCAAGCTTTAGTTCTGTAACCATCTGCTAGTTATGGTATAGAACCTGAGCTGAAATGAAAACTTAAAGGACAACTGCTCTTACATCCTTGAAAAAGACTACATCAATATGTCAGATACTATTATGAAATAGTGTTGCCAGTAAATGTCACAGACATGGTACAAACAAATTATATTGTGTCAGGCCGGCTGAGTGGCACAGTGGTTAAGCACTGGCTTGGGAAGCCAGCGGCCCTGGTTCGGGTCCCACATATGAGGGCCAGTGACACTGCCCTCAAAAAAAAAACCAAACAAACAAAATATATTGTATTAATGAGCCCTACAATTCTATGCATAATGCTTGTACTACAATAGTTTGGAATGAACTGCTGTTTTATTGTGAATTTTTAGCTTGTTTAAGCACTTGCTTTCCAAAAGCTATTCAAGATAGCATTTTATGCTGTTATGGATCCTGAAATTGTCTTAAAAGTGTCATCATTATACCACTGTCTTTTAGTACCATGCGGGAGACTCTGAAGTACGTGTATGGACACCATGGAATTCGAAAAGGATTATATCGCGGTTTATCTCTGAATTACATTCGCTGCATTCCCTCTCAGGCAGTGGCTTTCACAACGTATGAACTTATGAAGCAGTTTTTACACCTCAATTAAAAAAAAAAAATTGTGATTTCCTTAATAAATTCTCAGAGGGAGAAATAAAATATTACTTTTATTTTGGGGAGAACATTACTTGAATGGGGATATTTACTCTGTCAGAGAAACCACTGGTATTTTAGTACTTGATTTTTTTATTCATCACAAATCAAAAGTTCTTGTTACTATACTTTTTGATGCCTAAAGTTATACCGTAGAACACTGAAAAAAAAAATTCCTAAACTGATGCTGGCTAATCAGTCAGGTTATTTGACACCATTTTAAAGTGTTATTTGGAAGTAGAACTAACTTAAATGGGATTCAAGTGGTTGCCATTAGCTTTATCATGCTGTTCCAAGCTTTTAATTATAATCATGATTTCCAAAGACTCTAACATTGGTTATTATTATTATTATTATTATTATTATTATTATTATTATTATTAACAGGCTTGGTTGTATTGCAGCAGAATGATGCGAGCTGAATTTTTAAGTTGTATAAACCATAGCTTAGAAGCCAGCACTGAGGTATTTTTATTATTTCTCTTCTCATAATTCTGCTCCACTGGATAAAAGGACAAACAGGTTTTCTCTTCATTTTTAAAAAAAAAATACATATTGTATTTAAAAAGTAATCATGTAGAAGCTCAACAGTAAATGAAGAATTTTCAGGTATTGCTCAAATGTTATTACCAGATACTATGACTGATTTAAATATTTTTAAAAGTCAATGTATTTCCCAAAGGCAGTGATAAATACTATCTTTGTTCCCAAAACATATTGGCATTATAGATTTTTTCTGTTGTTGTTAAATGATTTGGTATATACTAGGAAATTTTTTAAGTAGACTGTGAAATATCCATTAATATAGATGTGAATATCAAAGGCTGTTTCTAAGGTCATGATATATCAACTAGTTCTTCCATGTAAAATTATTTTAGTGCAATATAAACTTCAGTAGAAATGTAAAACCGATTTGAATTGCTATCCTTTATTTTAAAATGTAAGAATCCCACTTTTTGTGTTTAGAGTACTTTTTATGTTTTATTATAAGCATGACGGAAATGGAAGAGGAACAGTTAGTTTCGTCCTCAGAAATAGCGATTTGTAGAATTGATGTGATTTTTTTAAGGCATTACAAAACCAAGTTTAAAGTGTTTTTTCTGCTTCAATTTTTATTTTTCTTTGCATAAAAGATTTCTTATCATACCGTGGTAAAAATTAGATGAACTGGTTTCATTTTCAAAGTCTTTATTTTAAAATAAATATGTATCTTTGTATGATTTATAAGTGTACTTGCAAGTAGAAATACATTTGTTCTTAAACTATTTTGTATATTTTCATTTCTGGGTTACACTGTAACTAAATAGTGTTATCAAACCTCAAGATAATTTAAATGTACAAAATAAGTATCTCAGTTATATTACCAATAAAAAGGACTGCGAGTATTTTTTTAAACATCTGCATTCTATGTTTTTTATAGAATACAAAGGTTATTGAAAAACAAAGGATATTGAAAATAAATTTTCTTCATATTTTGACAGTATTTCTCTTTTAACTATTATTGAAGCACAAACATTAAACATAAGCAGTTAGAATGGAAAAATATTTAAAATAATGACTATATCTGATTTATTTCAGATTGATAACCCCAGTGCATCTTGCCAGGTTATCTTCCATTTGAAGATTGACTGTTTCTGTTTTGATCTCCATTATTACTTTTTTTCTGCCTTTATATGGTTACAGCCCTCAGATCTATAGAATGGGAGAGTCGACTGGTCTAGGGATTGATAAGTGAAATACCACTCCTAGCTCTCAATGGTTGCATGTATGGAGGTAGAAAGGTTAGTGGGTACGTATAATAATATCTTACTCCATCCTCTCCCAGGGTACTCAATATCTATTTATTTTGCACCCGTTGTGTGCCAGACATCATATTAGCATTATGGGAGCCTTATATTGGGAGGTCTGTTAGCTGTATTAACAATCTGATTTGGATGCTCAATAACATCTAACACTGGGTATTTCTCTAATAGAGCATGTACCACATTTTGGGGTAACTGCCTATTTACCTATGTCCCCCCAATTGGTTCTCTCAAGGGTAAAGCTATGCCTTCATCCCCTATAAGGAGCACAGATGGTGGCACCATAATTGGTATTCAGTTATTACTGATGGGAAGAAGGAAGGCTTGGTCCCTGATTTTGGATACCTTGTAATCTAGTGGGGAGAAATAAGGCATAAATAGTTTATGGAAAGAGCAATTTAGAAAGAAAATGATTTGGTTTGTTGCACAGAAATATCTTGTTGCTAATTTCAGTCAGGAAGAATGGCAAATAATAAAACTTATATGAGTAACGCATTGCCTTGTAGAGTTGGGCCAATGATATATGACATACTTGTATAGCAACTGTACACTTTACTGTTCCTCACATCCATTCTTTGAATTCCAGACACTGTGTTAGGTACTAGAAATCACAACTAAAGCTGACATAGATGAAACAAAATCTGCGTAATCAAAGACATTGAATTTATCAAAAATCCTTTTGCAAAGAAAACTCCAGGCTCAGACGGTGAATTCTATTGAATATCTAAGAAAGAATAATCTTGTACAAACTTTTAAAAATTAGAAGACAGCATTTCCCAACTCATTTTATGATGCCAGCATAACCTTGATACCCAACCCTGATGACGTTCTTACAAAAGAAGAAATTTATAGACCAGTATCCTTCCAGAATAAAGATGGAAAAATCCTTAACAGCAAATCAATGCAGCAATATATAAAAATCTTATTATATCATGACTAAGCTGGGTTTATCTTAGGAATGGCAACTTGTTTAACAATCTAAATTCAATAATATAATTTCCCATAATAACAGAATAAAGAAGAAAAACCATAACTCTTCAATAAATGCACAAAAAGCACTTGGTAAAATTCAACATTGATTCATTATAAAAACTAACCATATTAGGGCTGGCCGAGTGGCACATTGGTTAAGAGCTGGCTTGGGATGCCAGCTCTGAGCAGCAGCGCCCCGGTTCGGATCCTACATATGAGGGACAGTGACACTGCCCTCTATAGCTAAGATGGTGAACAACAGCTTCACCTGGAGCTGGGCTGCTGTGAGTCCCTGGGATGGCATAGCTGCAGCCCCTACTGTAGTGGGCTGTCATAAGCTACAATGAGTGACTGGCAGCCAACATGAGCGGCTGGCAGCCGGTGTGTGCTGCCAAGAGCCACTGTGAGCTGCCGTCCAGAGGCCGGCAACCAATCTGCTGCTCCTGGGAAGAGCACAATGACGATACCAACATGGGCCAGTGAAGCAATGTCCTCCACAACTAGACTGAAGAACAAAAGAACAGCAACTTGTCTGTTCCCCTTCCCCTATTCCCCAGCGCTGTTCCCCTCCCCCAATTCCCCAATAAAATCTTTAAAAAAACAAAACAAAAAAAACTAACCACATTAGAATAGAAGAAAAATAAAATAAAAATAAATAAATAAAAGGGCCGGCCGAGTGGCTTAGTTGGTTAAGAGCTGGCTCAAGAGTGCGAGCTGAGCTCTGAGCAACAGCTCTTCCAGGCCAGCCCGAGCTGAGTTGCCGTTGAGCTGCCAACAGGTGGCAGGATGGCTCAGCTAAAAAAAAAAAAAAAATAGAATAGAAGAGATCTTCCTCAATTAGATAAAGAGTATTTTGTCAAATTATATTTTTCAATACTACATCCCATTCACATGCTCTTCTCATGTGTCATTGACACTCACCCCAAGAGGTAGAGACTGTGTTCCCTCCCCTTGAACCTGGCTGGGTGGGCATATGACTACAGTGGAAGTGATGCTAAGTGCCTTCTGAAGTTATAACACTGAAATGGCCTCCATCTGGTCTTTTAGAATCCAGCTACCATTCTGTGAGGAAGCCAAGCAGCCCCTGTAGAGAAACTGACAACCAGCATCAACTTGCCAGCCATTTCAGTAAGCCATCTTCAAAGTGGATCCTCTACATATTCAGCTGATTCTTTCCCCAAATTGAAAATTCATAAGTTAAAAAAGGATTGTTTTGGGCCGGCCAAGTAGCGCATTGGTAAAGAGCTGGTTTTGGGAAGCCAGTGGCCGCGGTTCGGATCCCACATATGAGGGCCAGTGACACTGTCCTCTACAGCTAACAACAGCTCCACCTGGAGCTGGGCTGTGCAAGCCCCAGCAACGATGTAGGCTGCAGCCCCTGCTGCAATGGGCTGCCATAGGCTACAGTGAGTGTCCGGCAGCCAGCGTGAGCTGCCAATAGCCACAATGAGCGGCCATCCAGAGAGCGGCGACCGATCTGCCTCATCCGGGAAGAGTGCAATGACGATACCAACATGGGCCAGTGAAGCAACATCGTCCACAACTAGACTGAAGAATAAAAAGACAGCAACTTGTCTGTTCTCCTTCCCCAATTCCCCAATGCTGTTCCCCTCCCCCCAATTAAAAAAAAAAAAAGATTGTTTTAAGCCACTAAATTGTGGAGATTTGTTTTTGCTTTATACATACCATTAGATAACCATAACAGGTAATTATGAAAAACTTACAGCTAGCATCATATTTAATGGTGAAATATTCAGTGTAGAAGGCAAGGATCAGGTAGAAGGCAAGGATGCCCCATGTCACGACTGCTATTTAATCAATGAACTTAGGTAAGAAAATGAAATTTAAAAAATGTAAGGATAATAAAGGAAGAAGTAAAACTGCCTCTATTCACAAATAATGCAAGTATTTATTTTTTTATTGTTTTAAGAAGGCAGGATCACTGGCCGTCATGTGGGATCCGAACCTGGGTCGCCACTGGCGTCCCAAGCCAACTCTTAACCACTGCGCCACTTGGCCGGCCCAGATTCAAGTATTTATGACTATAAAACAACTACTAGAAATTATAAGTGAATTTAGCAAGGTCTCAGGATATAAAGTAAATGTAAAAAATTACATTTTTATGTACTAGCAGGAAGCAACTGGAAAATAATTTTAAAACAATTTCATCTATAATAGCATCAGAAAATATTAAATACTTGACTTTAACAAAAAATGTGTAAGAATCCTACTGGCAATCACAAAATGTTGCTTAGAGATATTAAAGAAAATCTACATAAATGGAGAAATGAATCATGAATTAGAAGTCTAGAGATCCAAGATCGTGGAATAAACACTGTGCCTGCTTTCTTCCGTGAACCCATTAAAATTACAAGTAAAAATAGAAAATGAACCTTGAGAACCTTCTGAAGTCTGGCTGAATAGAAAGATATAAAGAAGTCATGTAGAGACAGCTAGGCTTGGCGACACAAACTGGGCTGGTTCCAAACCTCTGTGTGGTGGTTGAAAATAGGGAGGGATATCTTGGCTGTTGGGATTCCTCCCAGAGGAGCAAAGGACTCCAGCCCCACTCCAGGCTCTCCAGCCCAGGGTATTGGTGCTGGGAAGAGGAGTTCCCACAACATCTGGCTGTGAGAAACAGTGCAGATTCCAACAATCTGGGTGGGATAGAAGGCTGCGGGAAACCCAGATGTCCTCTTAAATAGCTTGCATGCAGACTCACTCGCTCACAGGCACCTTGGGCTCCAGTGGAGGGATGGTGACTTGGGGGGTGTAAGAGGCATAGGAGTAGACTGAGGTATGTTAGTTATTATTTTTAATCAAAATATTCAAAAAAATTAAAAATAAGTCTATATTGGGCTGGCCGAGTAGCGCATTGGTTAAGAGCTGGTTTTGGGATGCCAGCAGCCCCGATTCGGATCCCACATATGAGGGCCAGTGACACTGCCCTCTACAGCTAACAACAGCTCCACCTGGAGCTGGGCTGTGCGAGCCCCAGCGATGGTGTAGGCTGCAGCCCCTGCTGCAGTGGGCTGCCATAGGCTACAGTGAGTGGCCGGCAGCCAGCGTGAGCTGCCAATAGCCGCGGTGAGCGACATCCAGAGGCCGGCGACCGATCTGCCTCATCCGGGAAGAGCGCAATGATGATACCAACATGGGCCAGTGAAGCAACATCCTCCGCAACTAGACTGAAGAACAAAAAAACTGCAACTTGTCTGTTCCCCTTCCCCGATTCCCCAACGCTGTTCCCCTCCCCCAATTCCCCAATACAATCTTTAAAAAAAAATTTAAAAAAACCAAAAAAAAAACAAAACCCCACCCTACTAAGTTAGAAAAAAAAGTCTATATTGAGGGCCGGCCGAGTGGCACATTGGTTAAGCACTGGTTTTGGGATGCCAGCCGCCCCGGTTCGGATCCCACATGAGGGCCAGTGACTGAAGAACAAAAAGACAGCAACTTGTTTGTTCCCCTTCCCCGATTCCCCAACGCTGTTCCCCTCCACCAATTCCCCAATAAAATCTTTAAAAATAAAAAATAAAAAAAAAAGTCTATATTGAAAAGAAATAAATTCTCCCAAATTTATAAATCCAATGTAACCTCAATCATAATTCCAACAGGCTCTTCTGTATAAATTATTAACTGAATTTTAAAATTTATATAGAAATGCAAAGGACCTAGAATATCCAAAGCAAACTTAGAAGAAAGATATCACTACCTGACTGTATGACTTACTATACAGATGTAGTAATTGTTACAGTGTGGTACTGGTATAAGGATCAATAACTATCAAAAGAGGGCTGGCTGAGTGGGAAGTTGGTTGACAGTTGGTTTGGGACACCAGCTCTGAGCAGCAGGGATATGGTTTGGATCCCACATGAGGGCCAGTGACACTGCCCTCTACAGCTAAGACGGTGAACAACAGCTCCACCTGGAGCTGGGCCGCCGTGAGTCGCCGTGACAGCGTAGGCTGCAGCCCCTTCTGCAGTGGGCTAACGTGAGCTATCGTGAGTGGATGGCAGCCAGTGTGAGCAGCCTGTAGCTGGTGTGAGCTGGTGTGAGTCGCCGTGAGTGGCTATCCAGAGGCCAGCGAGTGACTGCCTCATCCAGGAAGAACACAATGATAATGCCAACATGGGCCAGTGAAGCGACGGAAGCAACATCCTCCACAATTACAAAAGGAAATCAACTTTTCCGTTTCCCTTCCCTGATTCCTGAATGCTGTTCTTCTCCCTCAGTTCCCCAATAAAATCTTAAATAAATAAATAAATATCAAAAGAACAGAATAGAAAGCCCAGAGACAGACCAATAGTTATATGGGTGTTTGATTTTTTTTAGAAAAGGTGAGAAAGCAATTCAACGGGAAAGGGAAGGCTTTTCAAATGCTGCTGGAAAAATTGTATATACATATGGGTGGGGGTGTGGGGAGGGAGAGGATTTCTCAATCTCTACCTCATATCATACACACAATAATTTGAGATGGGGACCAGCTGAATGGCGCAGTGGTTAAGCGCTGGCTTCGGAAGCCAGCGGCCCCAGTTCGGGTCCCACATATGAGGGTCAGTGACACTGCCCTCAAAAAAAAAAAGAAATGTAGGAGCATAACTTCATTCTGTAGGGTTTGGAAGAGATGTCTCAGGTCACAGAAAATAAAAAGCAAAGAAGAAAAATGTATAAATAAGATTTCATAAATGTTAAAACTTTTGCATATCTAACGATCTTGTTAAGATGAATAGGAAAGCCATAGACTGGGAGAAAATACTTGCAAAACCTTTCTGACAAATATCTTATGTCCAGAATATACAGAATTCCTGTAACTCAATAATAAAACAACAATGCAATTTTTAAAATGGGCAAAGGAGTTGAACATTTTACAAAGGAAGATGTAGAAATGACCTAGTGTAATAAAGCACTCAATAACATTAAGGATGGTGAGATGCAAATTAAGACTAAAAAGATGGACAGCGTCAAATGCTGTCAAGTATGTGCAGAAACTAGAATGTTCATACACTGTAGGTGGTAGTGTAATATGTTACAACCAGCTAGATAAAGGTCTGGCAGTATATTATAAATCTAAACATAAACCTACCTATGTCTCAGAAATTTCACTCCAAGATATTTACCCAAGAGAAATAAAAGCATATGTTCACCAAAAGAGTGCTACAAGAATATGTAGCAGCTTTGCTCAAGATAGCAAAACTACTGTAAATAGTCCAAGTGTCCATAAACAGGAGACTGGCCAAATAGTCTACCATTTAGCAATGAAAAGGAATAAACTACTGATTCATGTAAAATCTCAAAAACATTATACTCAATGAAAGAAGCTAGACACAAAATGGTATGTACCATATGATTCCATAATGTGAAATTCTAGAGTAGACAAATCTAACTTCTGGTGAAAAAATATTATATTGGTTGTTGTCTTTCCAGTAGGAATGGACGTGGGAATTGTCTGGGAAAGGGCATGGGAGAGCTTTCTGGGGCAATGATAACATTCTGTATCTTAGTAGGGGTTTGGGTTAAAATTCATTTGTCAAACACATTTGTCAAAATTCATTGAATGGGGCCGGCCAAGTGGTGCGCTGGTTAAGCGCTGGCTTGGGAAGCCAGCAGCCCCGGTTCAAGTCCCACATTTGAGGGCCAGTGACACTGCCCTCAAAAATAAAAAATAAAAATTCATCAAATAGCACGTATAATATCTGTGCATTTCATTTTATGTAAATTAAAAAATTTACGTATAAATACATTAAAATTTAAATTATCATAAACAAATATTGAGCTCCAGCTAATGATATACATACTAAGTGGTTAGGGGTGAAACGCACTGCTGCTTACTATATTGAAATGTATTAAAAAAACTTGAGAGGTCCAGTGACACTGCCCTCAAACAAACAAACAAACAAACAAAACTTGAATTCATGGATAGAGGGATGAATAGGATGATATACATGTGATAAATCAAAGATAGCATAATGTTAATTGTAAAATCTAGGTGATAGGCATATGTGTGTTCATTACATAACTCTTTGACCTTTTCTGTACGTTTGAAAATTTTCATGATAAAATATTAGGGAAAAGGACTGAACTGTAGGGAGACAAGAATGGGAAGCACATGTAAGCATCTACTGCAGTTTTCCAGGTGAGAGGTAATCATCAGGCAGTGACAATGGAGATGGAAAGGCATGGAGAGATTTTTTTTTTTATAGTCTTTTTTTTTTTTTTATTGGGGAATTGGGAGAGGGGAACAGCATTGGGGAATCGGGGAAGGGGAACAGACAAGTTGCTGTCTTTTTGTTCTTCAGTCTAGTTGCGGAGGACGTTGCTTCACTGGCTCATGTTGGTATCATCATTGCACTCTTCCCGGATGAGGCAGATCGGTCGCCGTCCTCTGGCTGGTCGCTTACCACGGCTATTGGCAGCTCACGTTGGCTGCCAGCTGCTCACGCTGGCTGCCGGCCACTCACTGTAGCCTGTGGCAGCCCATTGCAGCAGGTGCTGCAGCCTACACTGTCAGAGGGGCTCACACAGCCCAGATCCAGGTGGAGCTGTTGTTAGCTGTAGAGGGCAGTGTCACTGGCCTCATATGTGGGATCCGAACCAGGGCTGCTGGCATCTCAAAACCAGCTCTTAAGGAATGTGCCACTCGGCTGGCCCAGGCATGGAGAGATTTAGGATAGTTTTAGAGGGAGAATCTATAGGTCTGCTTATAGATTAGATGTAAGTAGAATTCCATTAGAATGGAATCAAGGATAATTTCTATGTTTCTGGCCTTATCCTGTGGGTGAATAGTGCAATTACTGAGAAAAAGGTTCGTGGGGGAAATAAAAAGTTCCATTTTGGCCATGTTATAATTGAAAATTTCCCCCTCCTGCAGTAATATTTCTAGATATAGATGTCAAACAGACAGTTGGACTCTTGAATTCAAAGGGAAATCCTTGCCTATAAATATAAATTTGAGAGTTGGCAGGAGAGAGATGGCATTTAAAAGTCATCTATAAACACACTAGAAAGCCAGTGGCTAGATAAATTTGTTGAGAACTGAACTCTGAAGATGTTTAACATTTAGAGATTGGGTAAAAAAATGAAGAGATAGTAAAGGAGATAGAGGGCCTGTGAGGTTGGAGGAAAACCAGTTTAGCAAGGTGTCATGGTATTACAGGCAAGGCTTTTCCATTTTTTTCCCCCAAGAAATTGCTCATAATTTTTATATGAATAAAAATAAATGTCAGAAACAACTCTTGGTAAAGGTTATTTTTAATTTAGTTGACAGGATTATGAGGTGATCATTTTATTATTTTTTTACACCTTTTGGTGTATTTTAAATATTTTGTAGTATATTATTTTTTTAATTTTTAAATAAAGATTTTATTGGGGAATTGGGGGCGGGGAACAGCGTTGGGGAATCAGGGAAGGGGAACAGACAAGTTGCTGTCTTTTTTTGTTCTTCAGTCTAGTTGCGGAGGAAGTTGCTTCACTGTTGGTATCGTCATTGCGCTCTTCTCGGATGAGGCAGATCCGTCGCCGGCCTCTGGATGTCGCTCATCACGACTATTGGCAGCTCACACTGGCTGCCAGCCGCTCACGCTGGCTGCGGGCCACTCACTGTAGCCTATGGCAGCCCACTGCAACAGGGGTTGCAGCCTACACCGTCCGCCGGAGCTCGCACAGCCCAGCTCCAGGTGGAGCTATTGTTAGCTGTAGAGGGCAGTGTCACTGGCCCTCATATGTGGGATCTGAACCGGGTCGCTGGTGTCCCAAGGCAGCTCTTAACCACCGTGCCACTTGGCCGGCCCAATTTTATTGTTTTTAATTGTGGAATCGGGGAAGGAGAACAGACAAGTTGCTGTCCTTTTGTTCTTCAGTCTAGTTGTGGAGGACGTTGCTTCACTGGCCCATGTTGGTATCATCATTGCGCTCTTCCAGGGTGAGGCAGTCGGTCTCCTGCCATTGCACGACAGCTCACGTTTGCCTCACGGAAGCCCACTGCAGCCTACGCCGTCACTGGAGAGTCACAGCAGCCCAGCTCCAGGTTGAGCTGTTGTTCACCATCTTTGCTGTAGAGGACGCAGTGTTACTGACCCTCATTTGGGTTCCAAACCTGAACCCTGCTGCTCAGAGCTGGTGTCCCAAGCCAACTCCTAACCAACATGCCACTCAGCCGGCCGAGTACTATATTATTTTTCAAGGTGGTTTTTACATTCTGTATATGTAAAATAAATTGCTTTTTAATTACAAAAATTAAAAACAAAAGCAAAGTGAAGGGCCGGCCGAGTGGCACGGTGGTTAAGTGCTGGCTTGGGAAGCCAGCGGCCCTGATTTGGGTCCCCCATATGAGGGCCAGTGACACTGCCCTCAAAAAAAAAATAAAAAAAAGCAAAGTGAAAATTTGGATTTTGAGATAGCCTTCAAAAAATTCTTTAAAGAAGGTTTGTTCTGGAGGGTAGCTGTGAGGATTGAGTGAGTTCCTTCAAGGTGCCATCTTTTTTATTATTTTTTTTTAAAGATTTTTATTGGGGAATTGGGGAGAGGAACAGCATTGAGGAATCGGGGAAGGGGAACAGACAAGTTGCTGTCTTTTTGTTCTTCAGTCTAGTTGCTGAGGACGTTGCTTCACTGACCCATGTTGGTATCATCATTGCGTTCTTCCCGGATGAGGCAGATCGGTCTCCGGCCTCTGGATGGTCGCTCACCGCGGCTATTGGCCGCTCACGCTGGCTGCTGGCCACTCACTGTAGCCTATGGCAGCCCACACCATCGCTGGGGCTTGTGCAGCCCAGCTCCAGGTGAAGCTGTTGTTAGCTGTAGAGGGCAGTGTCACTGGCCCTCACATGTGGGATCCGAACCGGGGTCGCTGGCATCCCAAAACCGCTCTTAACCAATGCGCCACTCGGCCGGCCCTCAAGGTGCCATCTTTTAAAGATTTGAGATACTGGGCCATATTACAAGCCTGGGACCAAACCATTGGAATAGTCAGGGACAGATTGATGATACAAGAGAATGAGGGAATAATTAAAGAAGCAACGCCTTTGAGATTGTTGGAGGCCTTGGGATCTTGAGTACAAGTAGAGGATTTGCCCATTGATAGGAGTATGGCTTTGTGCACTGTTCAAAAAGGTGGAAAAAGGTTATAAGACAGGTGTGGATAGTGATAGTTTTATATATTTACTTGTAGTGTGATAGGAAGTTCCTGACAACTTCTATTTTCTCAATGAGTTTTCCAGAAAAAAAAGGAGGAAGAGAGGTTGTTTTCCAGAGAATGCAAAATTCCGAAGGCTAAATAAAAAGGGACGCCTGGATTTGGGCAACTGCAAGAGGTTCTGCTCAAACTAAGAGCATGCCTTTGGCATGGTTTGGCATCTCTAAAGACAGGGCAGGCACATTTGGTCTGGGCCAGATTATGAAGACTCCCTGTTTCCCAAAACCGAAGGCAAGGGAGCAAAGCTGCCTTCAGGGCCTGGGTTTCTCAGGCGCGGTGCTCCACCTGGAACAAGTTCTCTGCGGGAGGAGCGGCCTGCGCAGGTCACTTGGGACCTCGGCGAGTCTGCGCATGCGCACGGTTTCTCTCTAGCTCGCGCGCTCCTTTCCCTTTTTTGTGTTGCTCGGGGGCCTGGATTTTACCTGGCGACAGTTTGCGGCTTCCGCGCCCGTAATGGATCAGCTAGGTGATCTGGAGCTGCTGATGGAGAAGAGTTTCTGGGAGGAGGCTGAACCGCCGGCAGATCAGTGAGCGGAGCGGGGGGAGGGAGGGTCTGGGAGCAAAGCGGGAGATTTGAATGAAAGGAGCGGGAGAGGCCGCGCCCGTGCCTCCCTGGAACGGGACTGGGGAATGAGTGACCGGCCCCGGCCCAGGTCTCGGGGCACCAGACGAGCCTCCGGAATTGGGGTCTGCTTCGCAGGATCTTCTTTGGGGCCACATTCGGACCAGAGCAGTTCTCTTGCCAGCAGTTCATTCTTTCCCGATTTCACATCTTTCCTGAATTTGGAGAGTCCCAACCACCTTAAATGTCTTCATAAAAGGAAATTGCAACTGTGAGATGCTTTTCTCGATGTTTCGTGGGAGAACTTAGTCCCGGGAGAACGCTGCACCCTCCTCTGGGTTTAAATGGTCAGAGAAACTTCACCCACAATAATGGCGGGGAATTGTTTTCAAAAGCAAAAACAGTGCTGCTAATTATTGTTGACGGATCTTTGCATTTTGGGTTTTGATCAGCAATTCCTTTTGGGAGGTTCCTTTAAGCCTCCCAGCTGACCTTGAGAAATTTATGGCCTAAAGCAACATGGGATAGGTGGATTAGGAGGTTACAAAATAATAGAACCTAGGGTGGGTGACTAAGATAATTTTAGAGGTATGTGAAAGGCATTTGGTGTTATAATTGGAGAGAGAGAATGTCTTTGGATTCAGTTGAAGTTTACTGCAATCAAACTAGAAAGACTGAAGAGGGCCTTAATGTTTTCTAGAGGAGAGATAGTTTTGCAGTTTTCAGGAGGCTAGGATCAATGGATAAAAGTGACATTGACTTTCCCATAATGAAAGAAATTGTTGAGTTTATGAGGGAATGAGCCAATATATTAAGCTTGCTTTTTCTACAATGCAGGGCAGGTTGATTGCCAATGAGATTTTGTAGAGGAATTTCCTGCATTAGTGGATTGGACTAGATAATTTCTAAATATGCTCCTAATTTAAAGATTAGTGTAATCCTGTGGCTCACAGTAGGACTTCCAGCGAACCACCCCACACTATGCTTTTCTGTAACAAACATATCTTCTTTTTTACAAAAAGGAAGGTTTCTTTTTATTTGTACTTTGAGAAGATTTGCACCACTGGTAGCAATGTGCTGCTTAATGTTTTCCAGTTTCTCCTTAATCCTCATAATCATGGAGTTTACATTTGGAAAAATCCATATCATAAGCATGTTTTAAATGGCATTGATTCTGGTAAGTTTTTATAATAGGAATTCTGCTATGTCCTTGCTCTTAATTTTTACCTATTTTAGCTAACAGTCATTGTGGTTAGCTTTCCAGAAGAAACAAACCTAAAAACTAGAAGGTTGGCTTGTAGATCGAGATGGAATAGCTTCTCATTTCATGCTTGTGCTACAGTGGTTTTGTATGTGTATGCTTTAGATTTCAGAAGAAGGTGGAAGCTTCCTTTTCTAAAACAGTCCTGAGTAGAGGAATGGATAACCGGTACCTGGTATTAGCAGTCAATGTTGTACAGAATGAAGAAGGAAACCATGAAAAGCACCTAATCATCACTGCTTCGAAGTCGCTAGACTGTAAAGAATTGTGCATCCTTAGGAATGACTGGTAATTTTTGTGTTACTTTGAGCACTGATCTGGCAGATTCTTATGGGTACCATCTTAAAACCCATCACATGGGCTTGTGTGGATGTTGCTATAATTTAATTATTAATAAAGGAAGTAGATTTCAACCTGCCCTTATTCTAAAAGTTGATTTTTATTGTCTTTTGAAAATCAAGTACAAAGGGACTTATTTAAATGACTACTTTTTATTTTTTTTGAGGGCAGCGTCACTGGCCCTCATATGTGGGACCCGAACTGGGGCTGCTGGCTTCCGAAGCCAGCGCTAAACCACCGCGCCACTCGGCTGGCCCTAAATGACTACTTCTTCTTTTTTTTTTTTTTTTTTTTTTTTTTTTTAAAGATTTTATTGGGGAATTGGCGGAGAGGAACAGCGTTGGGGAATCGGGGAAGGGGAACAGACAAGTTGCTGTCTTTTTGTTCTTCAGTTTAGTTGCGGAGGGTGTTGCTTCACTGTTGGTATCGTCATTGCGCTCTTCCCAGATGAGGCAGATCGGTCGCTGGCCTCTGGATGTCGCTCACCGCGGCTATTGGCAGCTCACGCTGGCTGCCAGCCGCTCACGCTGGCTGCGGGCCACTCACTGTAGCCTATGGCAGCCCACTGCAGCAGGGGCTGCAGCCCACACCATCACCGGGGCTCGCACAGCCCAGCTCCAGATGGAGCTGTTGTTAGCTGTAGAGGGCAGTGTCACTGGCCCTCATGTGGGATCCGAACCGGGGCCGCTGGCATCCCAAAACCAGCGCTTAACCAATGCGCCACTCGGCCGGCCCTAAATGACTACTTCTTATTTTGCAATACTTGCTATTTTAAGATTGCAGCTTAAAATTCATAGTCTCACAAAGAGCAAAATTATTTATAGCATAAGAACATTCTTTGATCCTGGATTTCTCTACTCAAGCAAAGTGTGGTATTTGAGGGGTGAAAGCGAGTTGCAGAGAAGGTAAAAGTCTAAATTTGTCGAGGCTTTTTGTCTAGGTTTCTAGTTGGATGGTTTGAACTAGATCAATAGGATTTTATTCTTGCTACTTTGCGTTTGGCTTCATCCCTCAAGACTTAGAGAAGCTATGGATATGCTGTAAGTCTTAAGAATGAGAGAATTTATTAAAACAGTACCATCCATAATTGAAGCTTTATATTATACCATTCAAGATTGGATAGCTTTTTCCGTAGGTGATACTAAAGAAAGCAGTTTTCCTTTATTGGGATTTAAGGAAAACCTATGAGTATCCTCAGGTGTGTTTGAAAGGTGGCAGGGGGTGGAATGACTAGGAGTTGAATCACAAGACTGTATCCTGGTATTTAATTTTTTTTAAAAGATCCAGAAATTTAGAAATACTTATTTTTTTAGATTAAATGTTTATTTTTTGAAGCCTCATTAAGATTAAATGTAGAAACCTAAACTATCTATTCAAACTTTAACTTTGCTTTATTTTTAGGTGCTCTGTACCAGTAGAGCCAGGGGACATCATTCATTTGGAGGGAGACTACAAGTCTGATACTTGGATAATAGATGAAGATTCTGGATATTTGATTCTGTATCCAGACATGATGATTTCGGGCACAAGCATAGCCAGTAGTATCCGATGCATGAGAAGAGCTGTCCTGAGTGAAACTTTTAGGGTGAATAATATTAACAGCTAAAGTTTCTACAGGGTGTTATTTATTTTTTATTTTTTTATTTTTAGCTGAGCCTCCTGCCACCTGTTGGCAGCTCTACTGGGTTTTAGAGTTTTGAGAGTACTTTTACACTTTCCTTTTACTTAATCCTTTCAACAATCCTTTCCTGTGAGGTAGGTGGTATTAATCAGCTGCATTTTACAGATGAGGAAAATCAGGCTCAGAGAGGTTAAGTGACTTGCCCAAAGTCACATGGCTAGTAAATGGCAATGTCGAGACTCAAAGTCAGATTCCTGAATCCTTTGAATCTTGTTCAACACTAATAAAATAATTAATTCTAATGAGAAGAAAATTAATTTAGTGATTAACTTTTTAATTTAATGCATCTAGACATTTTCAAACTTGGCTTCATGTGATTCCCAATAAACTAAAAGTAAATGTGATAGTTTCCTTTAAAAAAATTATTATGGAAAATTTTAAATATATACAAAAAAGATTTTTTTTTTAAAAGATTTTATTGGGGAATTGGGAGAGGGGAACAGACAAGTTTTTTTCTTTTTGTTCTTCAGTCTAGTTGCGGAGGATGTTGCTTCACTGGCCCATGTTGGCATCATCATTGCGTTCTTCCTGGATGAGGCAGATTGGTTGCCAGCCTTTTGATGTCGCTCACCGCGACTATTGGCAGCTCACGCTGGCTGCCAGCTGCTCACGCTGGCTGCTGGCCACTCACTGTAGCCTATGGCAGCCCACTGCAGCAGGGGCTGCAGCTATGCTGTCCCTGGGACTCACACAGCCCAGCTCCAGGTGGAGCTGTTGTTAGCTGTAGAGGGCAGTGTTACTGGCCCTCATGTGGGATCCGAACCGGGGCCGCTGGCGTTCCAGGCCAGCTCTTAACCAACGTGCCACTCGGCTGGCCCCATAAATGATTTTAATAACCCCCCTCCCTAGGTACCCATTCTGCTTTTCCCAAACATTATATTAATTTTCAAGTAAATGAAAGCTGAGGTTTTCAAAAATATATAAATACAATAGTTTGATCACATACAGTAAAACTCACAGTAATTTCTTTTCTTTTTTTTTTTTTTTTTAAAGATTTTATTGGGGAATTGGTGGAGGAGAACAGCGTTGGGGAATCGGGGAAGGGGAACAGACAAGTTGCCGTCTTCTTGTTCTTCAGTTTAGTTGCGGAGGATGTTGCTTCACTGTTGGTATCGTCATTGCGCTCTTCCCGGATGAGGCAGATCGGTCGCTGGCCTCTGGATGTCGTTCATCACGGCTATTGGCAGCTCACGCTTGGCTGCCAGCCGCTCACGCTGACTGCGGGCCACTCACTGTAGCCTATGGCAGCCCACTGCAGCAGGGGCTGCAGCCCACACCATCACCGGGGCTCGCACAGCCCAGCTCCAGGTGGAGCTGTTGTTAGCTGTACAGGGCAGTGTCACTGGCCCTCATTTGTGGGATCTGAACCGGGTCCGCTGGCATCCGAAAACCAGCTCTTAACCACTGCGCCACTCGGCCCGCCCCCAAGCCGACTCTTAACCAATGCGCCACTTGGCCGGCCCTATTGATCTGTATTAATTTTGCCCTTCCACTCACCCCCTTTGCTTCAATGCCATGTATTTGTTGATGAACCTGGGTTTTTATTTGTTAAAAATTTCCTGTTCCTCCCAGAGTATTGTTCTAATTACACAGTTAATCTCTATATATGTAGAAAACCAAAATTACAGCCAAGTGAGAAGAGAAAAAGAAGGATAAATACTTAGATTTTCTAATAGTGTTAGTTGTCACTTGTAATTTATTTTATCCACTTTTTTTCTTCAGTGGTGGAAGAATATCAACTTCCTCTTTTAACTATGTATTATAGAGTAGACCTGAATATTAATCTATTAAAAAGTTTATCTTGAAATAATTTTAGACTCACATAGAATTTGCAAAAATAATACAGAGTTCCTCTGTAAATTAAAAAAAATTCCTGATGGGTGGTTTGGTGGACTGTATCTAGTTTTTTCATAGCTTCAAGGGAGAGGCCTATGCTAATAAAAGAATTAATTGAAAAATAGTATCGATTTTTGAATAGAGAGAACTGTCTTGCCCAAAATCTTTGCTGTAAGTTTAAATTTTATGTTTCAATTATATCTTTTACTTGCATGAGTTTATGAGCTGTGCCTTTATTGACTTTTCTATTTGAATAAATTATAAAGTGAAATTAGAGATGAATATATTAAATATTTGAGAATATGTTGAACTTTTTCATATTAGTTAATTTTTTTTCAAAATGGAAATTTACGGATTTTAAAAATAATTTGTACTTCGGGCCGGCCGAGTGGCGCATTGGTTAAGCGCTGGCTTGGGACACCAGTGGCCCCGGTTTGGGTCCCACGTATGAGGGCCAGTGACACTGCCCTCAAAACAAAACAAAACAAAAATAATTTGTACTTGTAAATTAATTCAGGTCATTCTGAATAGAAAAGCAAGTGAAAGTCACTTAGATTCCGGCCCACCACAAAAACACACTGGTGATATTTTGTCATTAGTCTTACGAGTGCATTTTGGGTATGGTGATTTAATAGGGTAGGTAATAAATATACATTCAAGTCTGTTAATATGTTGTGAGATAAAATTTTTGTGTGTTTTTTTTGTTTGTTTGTTTTTTTGTAGAACTCTGATCCAGCCACATGCCAAATGCTGATTGGTACAATTCTCCATGAAATATTTCAGAAAGCAATAAGTGAAAGCTTTGCCCCAGAAAAGCTACAAGAACTTGCTTTTCAAACTCTTCAAGAAATAAGGCATCTGAAGGAAATGTAAGTAGTTGCGAGAGAACTACAGGTTCATTTTTTTTTTTTTTTTTTTTTTTTTTTGAGGGCAGTGCACTTGCCCTCATATGTGGGACCTGAACCGGGGCCCCTGGCTTCC
The DNA here is from genome assembly GCA_033961575.1 of Aselliscus stoliczkanus. NCBI lineage: Eukaryota > Metazoa > Chordata > Mammalia > Chiroptera > Hipposideridae > Aselliscus > Aselliscus stoliczkanus. Next base: position 138,063,388 of record CM066729.1, read on the forward strand.
CAAGCCAGTGCTTAACCACCGTGCCACTCGGCCAGCCCATACAGGTTCAATTTTATTATATAACTTCTTTCCTGGAACCTATAAGGTATTAGACTAGTCAGTAAAATTAGTCTAATACTAGAACGCAGATTCTAGGATTGTAGTACTCCATTGCAGTTCTATGAAGAGCTTCTAAAATTGCACAACAGTAACTCTGGCTAAAAATATCTAAATATTCTGTACCTGTGGATAGGACTCCTTAGCTGTTCAGAGAGTCTGAACAACTTTTTGTCTCACCTTTAAGAATATGCGACATACTGAAAATTGTATGAGTTTGGGAGTCAGATGGATCTCATTTCCAATTCTAGCTTTGCCAGTTTGGTAACTGAAGAAGTTAAGTTACTTAAAGATTGTGAGAAAGGTGATAATACCTATTTTGCATTTTGTGACAATGGAGGTAATGTATGTAAACCCACAAATGGCTAATCATTGGCATTTATGAGTGTCTGATTTCCTGCAGAGGGATTGGCTTGTTCTGCTGTCTCTGTTTCTTTCTTGACTCCTATTGCAATGCATCTTTTCTCACAGAAATGTTTTTATTAGTGGTGATTTTGATTTCTAGACTAGTTGACATCAAACTACTTTCCTAAATGTAATTCTATGTTTTCACTATTTATATGGGAAAAAATATGTTCCAAAATTTCACACAACTGATTTATTAATAACATATAATCTATTGTCCTTAAAACATTTTAGAACTGTGTCATATTTCAGGCACTGTGTTAAATGCTTTTAGACATATTACCTTATATAATCTGATACAACTTGTTATAAATGAGGAAACTAAAACACAGAGAGGTTGTCATTGTTCATGACCACATAGCATTGTATTCAGAATATGAATATATTTAATAAATTTTTGCTTTAAAAGAATTCTACTTATCACCGTATTTGCTACTTTGCATTTTAAATTTTAAATTTTTTTTCGTCACACCCTAATCGCCAATGGTGATACCTTATCTGTTGTGTACTGTATTGATTATTGCCTTGAAACAAATGACATCAAAACTTGGTGGCTTAAAATGAAAAACATCTTGGCCAGCCAAATGGCTCAGTTGGTTAAGAGTCGCTCAAAAGTGCGAGCTGAGCTCTGAGCAACAGCAGTTTGATGCCCAGCCCGAGCTCAGCTGCCACTGAGCTGCCAACAGGTGGCAGGATGGCTCAGCTAAAAAAACAAAAAGAAAAAATGGAAAACATCTCATAGTTTCTATTGGTCAGGAATTAGGAGGTGGCTTAACTGGCTGGTCCTGGCTCATGGTCTCCTCTGGGGGCCTGCAGTCATCTGAAGGCTTGACCAGGGTGGGACGATCTGCTTCCAAGATGACTCACATGCATATCTTTTGTGCTGAGGTCTCAATCCCTGGTTAGCTGTTATCAGGGGTCTTAGTTTCTTGCCGTGTGGGCTCTCTATAGGCTACATGATGTGCCCTCTTGCCATGGCAGCTGCTTCCTTTAGAGTAAATGGTTTAAGAAAGAGAGCAAGCAGGAAGCCATAGTGCCTTTTATAACCTAGTGTCTGAATTTCTACATTGTCACTTCAGTTTTTTTCTTTAATCCATTAGGTGCAAATCATGAAGTCCAACTCTCCCTCTAGGGCTGGGGAATTGGGTGCCATCTTTTGAAGGGACTGTCAAAGAATTTGTGGACATATTTTAAACCACCACAGATATTTAGGTATCAGGCAACCTGATTAGTCCAGAACCTAACTTGAATATCAGGATGAAAGAAAACAAGATTTCCGAGCAGCCTTGCTCAGAATCTATGATGTTTATGTATTAAACTCTTGTACTTTATGTAATGGAGTGTCTCTTATGCCCTCAGCATCTGTTGTTTTTCACTTGCGTTTCCAAGATGCAGGAGAGAGGCACCTTCATAGTCATATAACATGAGAGCTGATAGCTTCATTACAGTATAGGAAAGAGGAAACTTTTTATTTTTTATTTTTTTCAAGATTTTATTGGGGAATTGGGGGAGGGGAACAGCTTTGGGGAACTGTAGAAGGGGAACAGACAAGTTGCTGTCTTTTTGTTCTTCAGTCTGGTTGTGGAGGATATTGCTTCACTGGCCCATGTTGGTATCATCATTGCGCTCTTCCTGGTTGAAGCAGATTGATCACCAGCCTCTGGATGGCTGCTCACAGTGGCTCTTGGCAGCTCACACCAGCTGTCAGCTGCTCACGTTTGCTGCCAGCCACTCACTGTAGCCTATGGCAGCCCACTGCGACAGGGGCCGCAGCTATGCCATCCCGGGGACTCACAGCAGCCCAGCTCCAAGTGGAGCTGTTGTTCACCATCTTAGCTGTAGAGGGCAGTGTCACTGTCCTTCATGTGGGATCCGAACCGGGGTCGCTGGCATCCCAAGCCAGCTCTTAACCAACGAGCCACTCAGCTGGCCCAAAAGAATACTTTTTTAAATTCCCAAATTCTAATGTAACAGTTCCAAAGTTCTTTTCTACCCTCTATCATAGGTCCTGTACCTTATTACAGATCTTAGAACAAATTTTTATCTGTTCACAGTCTACCCTGTCATTATATCTATAAAAGTCTAGGCTTGAAGAGCCTACCTTAAGTATCTTAATAATCTCAGGAAAGACCAAGCTGTTACATGTCATTTTGCTGTGACTTTGCAAATTCAAAAGGAAGAATTTAAATACAGAGGACAGTAAATAACCAGTATAGATTGGCTTAGAAACTTTACAAAGAGTTCTGATCTGTGAAAAGTAAAACACTGGGAGATTCTACCTAAGGAGCTCATGACAATGAAGAACTGTTCCAGGATGACTGGACAAAGTTATTTAGGAAAATGATTACTCAGTTGCGCAAGATTAAAAAAAAAAAAATAGGGCCAGCCGAGTGGCGCATTGGTTAAGAGCTGGTTTTGTGATGCCAGCGGCCCCGGTTCGGATCCCACATATGAGGGCCAGTGACACTGCCCTCTACAGCTAACAACAGCTCCACCTGGAGCTGGGCAGTGCGAGCCCTGGTGACGGTGTAGGCTGCAGCCCCTGCTGCAGTGGGCTGCCATAGGCTACAGTGAGTGGCCGGCAGCCAGCGTGAGTGGCTGGTAGCCAGCGTGAGCTGGCCAATAGCCGCAGTGAGCGACCATCAAGAGGCCAGCGACCGATCTGCCTCATCCGGGAAGAGCGCAATGATAATACCAACATGGGCCAGTGAAGCAACGTTCTCCGTAACTAGACTGAAGAACAAAAAGACAGCAACTTGTCTGTACCCCTTCCCCAGTTCCCCAATGCTGTTCCCCTCCCCCAATTCCCCAATTTAAAAAAAAAAAATTATTATGTCTAAATAGCTTATAAATTCATATATACTATGTCTTATTGTACTAGTAATACTGTTTGTTATTTTAATAGTACAACAGGGTATATAGTAAAAAGTAGGTCATTTCTACACTTATTTTCCTCGTTACCCAGTTTCTCTCCCCAGAGGCAACCACTGTTTCCTTTTTTTTTTCTTGTTTTTTTTAGCTGAGCCATCCTCCCACCTGTTGGCAGCTCAGTGGCAGCTCAGCTCATGCTGGGCATCAAACTACTGTTGCTCAGAGCGCAGCTTGCACTCTTGAGCAAGCTCTTCACCAATTGAGCCACTTGCCCGGCCCTGTGTTGTTTTCTTATATGTCCTTCCACAGAGATTTTAAACATTTATATGTGATAGAGTATGTTAGTGTGTGTTTGTGTGTGTGTGTGTGTGTGTGTGTGTGTGTATATATATATATATAGTTATGTAAATGGCAGCATATCATACACATTATTGTGCACTTAAAGATTAAATCCTTGTGATCATTCTATCAGTACTTGAGCTATCTCATTGTTAATTAATAGTGCCATAATGTGTCACTGTATGCATATGCCATAATTTATTTATGTATTTATTTTTAAGAGGGCAGTGTCACTGGCCCTCATATGTGGGATCCGAACCCGGGCCGCTCGCATCCCAAGCCAGCTTTAACCACCGCACCACTCGGCTGGCCCTGGATATGCCATAATTTATTGAAGCATTTCCGTGGCATTTCAATCTTTGCTTTTATTAGCAATGCTATAATAAATACCTATACATCCTTTATTTCATACCTGTGCAGGCATATGTCTGGGCTCACTACTTAGAAGTAGAATTGTTGGGCCAGAGGATATATGCATTTATACATTTAAAAAGTTTATTTGGAAATAATTTTAAGTTTAGAGGAAAGTTGCAAGAGTAGTACGAAGAACATCCATATACTGTTTACTCAGACTTATCTGTTCTCTTTCGTGTGTATAACGTATTTTTCTAAGATTAAGTAGTATACATCATTGTATATATGATGGGATGTAGGCCATGAAGACACCAGTCACAGAGCAGGCCAAGCAGGGCCCTGGGTTACCTTGTGGGCTCAGGGGCTCCCAATGCAGGGGCAGAGCTGAGCTTTCTCAGCCTTCCTTCAGGCCTCTTCTCCCCACATCACTCTGGTGGTTGGGGCCAGGCATGTGGTGACAGTGGAATGTGGGGTCTCAGGGCCTGCTGTGGGCTACCAACTTTGCTCATGACTGCTTCTTACTGATGCCGAGCCAGGTAGGCTCAGGGCTCATATTCCCGAGGTAAAAAAACCATGGTGTATACTTAAGTGTATATTTCCTAAGAATAAGGATTTTCTTTTGTGTAACCACAGGACATGTACCAACTTTAGGAAATTTAATATTGATTGAATACTTTTGTCTGCTCTGTCCACATTTCAGTTTTGCCCGATAGTGACCTTTATAGCATTTTTCCCAATACAGGATCCAGCCTGGTACATTTAAATTTTTTTTTTTTTTTTTAGGCTTTTATTTTATTGGGGAATTGGGGGAGGGGAACAGCGTTGGGGAATCGGGGAAGGGGAACAGACAAGTTGCTGTTTTCAGTCTAGTTGCGGAGGATGTTGCTTCACTGGCCCATGTTGGTATCCTCGTTGCACTCTTCCCGGATGAGGCAGATCTGTCGCTGGCCTCTGGATTTCGCTCACCGCAGCTATTGGCAGCTCACGCTGGCTGCCAGCCACTCACGCTGGCTGCTGGCCACTAACTGTAGCCTATGGCAGCCCACTGCAGCAGTGGCCGTAGCCCGCACCGTCAGTTGGTGGGTACTTGGGTTGCTTATTTGGATGTTTTTGTCTTTATTTACTTTTTTTATGTTTAATCTCTTACTTTGGCAGGTACCGCTTAAATTTGAATCAAGATGAAGTAAAACAAGAAGTAGAGGAGTATCTGCCTTCATTTTCTAAATGGGCTGGAGATTTCATGCGTAAATATACTTCTGCTGACTTCCCTCAGATGCAGCTGTCTTTGTAAGAAACCCATTTTATTTATATGGTGTTGTTATGTGTAGACCAGGATTCTATTCTGTATGTTGAATTAAAGCCTTTTTAAAAATTTATTTATTTATTTTTAAAGATTTTATTGGCGAATTGGGGGAGGGGAACAGCTTTGGGAAATCGGGGAAGGGAACAGACAAGTTGCTGTCCTTTTGTTCTTCAGTCTAGTTGTGGAGGACATCGCTTCACTGGCCCATGTTGTTATTGTGATCATTTTGCTCTTCCTGGGTGAGGCAGTCTGTCACCAGCCATTGGACAACTGCTTATGGCAACTCTCGTGGCTGCTGGCCGCTTATGCTGGCTGCCAGCCACTCACGGTAGCTCATGGCAGCCCCGCTGCTGCCTACGCCATTGCTGGCGACTCACGGCATCCCAGCTCCAGGTTGAGCTGTTGTCTACCACCTTAGCTGTATAGGTTGCAGCATCACTGGCCCCCATGTGGGATCTGAACTGGCGGCTCTGCTGCTCAGAGCTCACGCTCCCCATTCAACTCTTAACAAACTGAGCCACTCTGCCAGCCCTTAAAGCCTTTTTTTAAAGGCTGAATTGTTACAACTAAGCCTTTTTGTTTCCTTATTTTATAAATGAAGCTGCTGAGTATCTTTCCAGGACAAAAAATTAATCTAATGAATAGAAAATTCTATTCTCATTAAAATAAAGTCATCTAATTTTTGTATGTATGTATTTTTTTAAATAAAACAATTTCTAAATATTTTGGAGGGTCCTAATTTCATATATATTTATCTGTTACTATCACATATGTTTTGTCATGTGTTGATTGTTGTGGATTTGTGCTATATGTTTAAATACTGTGTTTAGCCATTTAATGTTTTTTACATTTTTTTCCCCTTAAAATAGCATTGATATAAATGTAGAGATAATCCTTTTTTTTTTAGAGGGCAGTGTCACTGGCCCTCATGTGGGATCCGAACCGGGGCCGCTGGCATCCCAAAACCAGCTCTTCACCAATGTGCCACTCAGCCGGCCCGCTGATTTACTTTTAAAAGAATCCATCTGGCTGCTCTTTTGAGACTATGATGTAGGATAAGGGCAGAGGTAGGGAGATCAGTTTGAGGTTCTGGCAAGAATCTAAACGAGATGGTGGTGGCTTAGACTAGAGTGAGAATTGCATGAGTGATGAGATTTAGTTGGATTTTGGTCAGATTTAAAGGTCAGAGCTGATGATAGGTTTTGAGATGATAGGATGGGATGTGGGATGTGAGGGAAAGAAAAGTCAGTGGTGATTCCAGGGGTGAAAATGTGATTAAATTTGGAGACAGGGACTGTGCACAACTATACTGAGCGGTTGTTCTATGAAAGAGTATATAGAAATGGAATGGCTACCCTGGAAAAGAGTAATGATAATATCAAATGGGCCAGTGAAGCGATGCCCTCCACAACTAGACTGAAGAACAAAAGGACAGCAACTTGTCTGTTTCCTTTCCCTGATTCCCCAATGGTGTTCCCCACCTCCAATTCAATACAAATCTTAAAAAGGCTTCTCTTGTTGTTAGAATTAAATTTATTGCTCATGTTTTTTTATTTCTGTAGTGGTCTTAAATTTACCACCATCTCCCTACCTTGAAAAAAAAAAAGAAGTATTATAAATAGGTTGTTTAATTTTTCTTGTAGTGTTTTTTTATAAATTTGTAAATGCTTTGTTCTTTGTTATTTCTTTGGAGCTGCACAGATTGCTGTCTAGTATGGGGGTAGATTTTGGTGCACTAGTCTTTACTGTCATAAACTGACATGTTTATTAAGTAGTCATTCTTTTCCAGGGTTCTTGCTTTGTTTTGTAGTATTTCTGTCATTCCGTTCTCTACTGATTTTCTATAATTATAAACATAATTTTGTTTTCCATTGTTCTTAATTATTCCTTTATTCTTATTTACCCTCCCGCCCTTTTTTTTTTTTAATTTTATTGGGGCACATCATAGTCATTGGTTACACACACATTGCTTTCATGCTACAGTGGCACACCTGAATCTTCTAGGGAGAGCACAGCTCAAAGTGACCCATGTAGGGATTGAACCAGCAACCTTGGTGTTATCAGCATCACGCTCTAACCAACTGAGCTAACTGGTCACCCCCCTCCCACCCTTTCTTTTCTTCCTTCCTTATTATTTCTTTTGTAGTCATTTAGATTTGCTTGAGTTGTTTTCTTTTTGAAAGATTTTATTGGGGAATTGGGGAGGGGAACAGCGTTGGGTTATCAGGGAAAGGGAACAGACAAGTTGCTGTCCTTTTGTTCTTCAGTTTAGTTGTGGAGGATGTCGCTTCACTGGCCCACGTTGGTATTGTGATCATTGTGCTCTTCCCTGCTGAGGCAGATTGGTCGCCAGCCATTGGACGGCCATTCACGGCAGCTCAGGGCAGCTCACACCGACTGCCCATGGTAGCTTACGGCAGCCCACTGCAGCCTATGCCATCGCCCGTGACTCTTGGCAGCCCAGCTGCAGATCGAGCTTTTGTTCACCATCTTTGCTGTAGGGGGCGCTGTGTCACTGGCCCATGTGGGATCCAAACCAGCAGCGTTCCTGCTGCTAAGTGCTCATGCTCCCAACCAAACTCTTCACCAGTGAGCCACTCGGCTGGCCCAACCTTTAAAGTTTTATTACTTGCCTTCTATTAAGTATACATGTGACATTTTATAAATAATAAAGTTTATTTTATTTCACATAAGCATATTTGAATACATGTCATGATCAGATAGCATTTCATGAGAGAAAACATTAGTATTTAAGAAATTTCAGGGGCCGGCTGAGTGGCAGGTTGGTTAAGTGCTGGCTTGGGATGGCAGCAGTCCCGGTTTGGATCCCACATGAGGGCCAGTGACGCTGCCTTCTACAGCTAAGATGGTGAACAACAGCTCCACCTGGAGCTGGGCTGCTGTGAGTCCCCGGGACTGCATAGCTGTAGCCCGTGTTGCAGGTGGTCTGCCATAGGCTACAGTGAGTGGCTGGCAGCTGTTGTGAGTGCCTGGCAACGGGTGTGAGCTGCCAAGAGCTGCTGTGAGCAGCCATCTAGAGGCCAATGACCGATCTGCCTCACCCGAGAAGAGTGCGATGATACCAACATGGGCCAATGAAGTAATGTCCTCCACAACTAGACTGAAAAACAAAAGGACAGCAACTCTGTTCCCCTTCCTTGCTTCCTCAACTCTGTTCCCCTTCCCCAATTCTCCAATAAAATCTTTAAAAAAAAAAAATTTTTTTCAGATAAGTTGTGGCTTCCTTGAATTCCTCTGTTGTCATCTTCAAAGATTGCTGCAGTATATTCTTGTAGATTATATTTGAAGCATCTTGAAACAGTTTTTTTTAAAAGAAATTTTATTGGATAACAGTGTGTTTTTCTTTTCTTTCTTTTTTATTTTTAGGAGAGCAAGAAAAGCCAGTGACAGTGTTTAGATAAAATGGCTGCCCCCAACAGTGGGTTTTTCTAGGACCCATCAGCTTCAAGTGAAGTAGTTATCTTTAATCTAGTTGTGGAGGGCACATACAGCTCCTTGGCCCCTGTGGGAATCGAAATGACAACTCTGGTATTATAAGCCTGTACTTGAACCACCTGAGCTAACCAGCCACCAGAAAACAGGGTTTGTTTTTTGTTTTTTTTGAGGGCAGTGTCACTGGCCTCATATGTGGGACCCAAACCGGGGCCGCGGGCTTCCCAAGCCAGTGCTTAACCACCGTGCCACTCGGCGGGCCCCAGAAACAGTTTTAAAAAAAAATTAATTACTGGGTTGGCCGAGTGGCGCATTGGTTAAGAGCTGACTTGGAAAGCCAGCGGCCCCGGTTCGGGTCCCACATATGAGGGCCAGTGACACTACCCTCAAAAAAAAAAAAGCAAAAAAAAGCAAAAAAACAATGAGTACTTAGTTTTAAATATCAACAATGGCAAAGATGGACTCATTTAATGATTAAGTAAAGGAAATAATGAGGAAATTTAGGAGCACATGAGCTCCTCCCAGGATTGTCACAGAGGAGTGTAGGGGTTGAAGTGTTAGATGATTAGGCCCCACACTGCATAGATAATGGGGAAATAGCTCATTTTTACTCAATTTAATATAGTGTGACAAGGAACACATCCTCTTCTACCCAGGGTGCAACCACATGCAAACCATTACATATTAACCTGTGTGATAACTCTATATTGGAATATTCACATTGGTATTGTGGCTCCAGCAGTACAAGTAATGATACTTTTGCAGTAATCCAGGCCTGAGGATATTAAAGGCCTGAGATAGGAAGATTGTTAGTAGGAATGAACTGAAGGGGACAGATGATCAATATTATCATCTGAGAAAATATATATTACATGAGTTAGAGCCTATAAGGCTGTGCATTTGAATCACTTGGAGAGTTAAACAATTTGCTGGGCCTCACCCATAGAATTTTTTTTTTTTTTTTTTTTGAGGGCAGTGTCACTGACCCTCATATGTGGGACCTGAACCAGGGCCGCTGGCTTCCCAAGCCAGCGCTTAACCACCACGCCACTCGGCCGGCCGTCACCCATAGAATTTTTGATTGAGCAGGTCTGGAGTGGAGCTTGAGAATTTGCATTTATCACATGTTCCCAGGTGATGCCACTCGGCTGGCCCTAGGAACCACATTTTGAGAATCACTACTGTAAAGATACATAGATGCTGTTCCATCCCAACATTCTCTGTGTGCAATAGAAAATCAATAGTAGCAGATGAGAATTCTAATTAAGTGTTTTTGCGTTTTGTTTTTCTAGGCCAAGTGATGGTAGTAATAGTGATGCAACATGTAATATTGAAGTCATAAAATCATTGGATATTGAAGAAAGCATTTGGTCCCCTAGGTTTGGGTTGAAGGGCAAAATAGATGTTACAGTTGGTGTGAAAATACATCGAGGATGTAAAACGAATTACAGAGTGATGCCATTGGAACTTAAAACTGGCAAAGAAACAAATTCTATTGAACACCGTAGCCAGGTATAAACCTTATAAGAAAATTGAATGTTTAATAGACTTTAACATGTAGTCTGCTTTATATATTTTGGTTCAATTCAGGTAATGTTTATTTGAATTTCATATAGTACTTTTCAATTTGTGACACATCCATAGTACTCAAATTGGTTTATAAATGTTTATATGGCTGCCTCAGAAAGTTTTCTCCAGCAAAGAACTACAGTAGCTGAATTTGTAAGCAAGCCAGTGTTGCCAAGTTTATGCCACCAAACTACCAGTCTAGATAGATGCTCTTAAAAAAAGAAATCCTTGGTCAAGTAAGTTGGGGAAGCCTAGTATGTTTGTAGATTTAATGATGTACATTAGCCTATTAAAGTTTTCTGAGAAATCTTAAAGTAATATGATTTGTTTTAGCTATGTTTAACCCAATGTTTCCTAAACTTAATTTACCATGGAGCTGTGCTTTTCATGTAATGTCTACATAGGACACATCAGTGTAAATTCATTCTTTGATTCCCTACTGTTAATCTGATTATATATATTTTTATCTAAAATGATATATAAAACTGTGTCTTACCATTATGCTAAATTCAAGTTTTTTTGTTTTTAAAGATTTTATTGGGGAATTGGGGGAGGGGAACAATGTTGGGGAATCGGGGAACAGACAAGTTGCTGTTCTTTTGTTGTTCAGTCTAGTTGTGGAGGATGTCCCTTCACTGGTCCATGTTGGTATCATCATTGCGCTCTTCCTGGGTGAGGCAGATTGGTTGCCGGCCTCTGGACAGCCGCTCATGGCGGCTTTTGGCAGCTCACGCTGGCTGCTGGCCGCTCACACTGGCTGCCGGCCACTCACTGTAGCTTATGGCAGCCCACTGCAGCAGAGGCTGCAGCCTATGCCATCGCTGGTGACTCACGGCAGCCTATCTCCAGGTGGAGCTGTTCTTCACCTTCTTAGCTGTAGAGGGCAGTGTCACTGGCTCTCATGTGGGATCTGAACCAGGGCCTTGCTGCTCAGAGCTGGTGTCCCAAGCCAATTCTTAACCAACGCGCCACTTGGCCAGCCCAAATTCAAGTTTTTTATCATCTTGTCTTCTCAGTGGTAAACATAACAATCTTTTGTTGTCCTTCAAATTATCTGAAGTTTATATTAATTATAGTGACTTCAAGTTCTTTTTTTTTTTTGAGCTGAGCCATCCTGCCACCTGTTGGTAGCTTAGCGGCAGCTCAGCTTGGGCTGGGCATTGAACTGTGTTGCTCAGAGCTCAGTTTGCACTCTTAAGCAAGCTCTTAACAAACTGAGCCACTCAGCTGGCCCTTTTGTTTTCTAATTATTTCCATTCCCTCTGCTCACATTGGCAGTCTGCAGTATGTTCTAGGCACTTTTATTTTTTAAAGATTTTATTGGGGAATTGGGGGAGGGGAACAGTGTTGTGGCACTGGGGAAGGGGAACAGACAAGTTGCTGTGCTTTTGTTCTTCAGTTTAGTTGTGGAGGGTGTTGCTCACTGGCCCATGTTGGTATAGTCATTGGGCTCTTCTCAGGTGAGGCAGATCGGTTGCCAGCATCTGGATGGCCACTTACAGCTGCTCTTGGCAGCTCAATCTGGCCAGTTGCTCATGCTGGCTGCTGGCCACTCACTGTAGCCTATGGCTACAGGGGCTGCAGCTATGCCATCGCTGGTGACTCATGGCAGCCCAGCTCCAGGTGTGGAGGGCAGTGTTACTGGCCCTCATATGTGGGATCTCAACCGGGGCCGCTGGCGTCCCAAGCCAGCTCTTTTTTTTTTTTAATATGTTTAGTCATTGAAGCTGTGGCCTAGTCATACAGCCAGTCCCACAGTGGCGGCGGCCATACAGGCATTGCCAGTGGCTGGGGGCGGTGGTGGATGTGGTGGGGCAGCAGTGTCTTTTTTTTAGAGGGCAATGTCAGGGGCCTCCTATGTGGGATCTGAACTGGGACCTTTGGCATCCCAAACTAGCTCTGAACCACCATGCCACCTGGCCGGCACCCAAGCCAGCTCTTAACCAACACGCCACTCGGCCGGCCCTGTTCTAGGCACTTTTATTTATTTATTTATTTATTTATTTTATTTATTTATTTTTTTTGAGGGCAGTGTCACTGGCCCTCCTATGTGGGACCCGAACCTGGGCTGCTGGCTTCCCAAGCCAGTGCTTACCCACCGCGCCTCTCGGCTGGCCCTCTAGGCAGTTTTTAATAGGCAAAGATAAAACTAAAATATAGCAATATTATTGTATTGTTATGGTATAAAATGAATTAAGGGAATAACAACATGATATTTGCAATATAACCTAAATTTCCTTTTGCCCTTGCAATTTCACTTATTTTAGCAGATTTTATATAAAAAAAGATTCAGATTCAATATACTGATTTATATAATAAGGATTAAAGAGTCTTTCTCTTTTTAAAAGAAATTAAATTTATTGGGGTAACTTTGGTTCATAGCATTATATGAGTTTCATGTGTTGAATTCTGTAATACATCATCTGTATATTGTACTGTGTGCTCACCACCGAAAGTTTAATTTCCTTCTGTTACCATATATTTGATCCCCTTTACCCAATTCGTCCTCCCCCTCAACTCTTCCCCTCTGGTAACCACCATACTGTTGTCCGGTGGTTGCTTTTCTTATTAAATCTCTTGCAAGAAGAACTTTTAAGTATAAAATAGTATTTCATGTATTAAAAAATGAAAAAGTTGATTAGAGCAATGGCCAAATAGAAATATTGGAGTTTATGTTGTATATTCATTATGCAAGAAACAAGGAGACACTAAAATATAATTACAGTAATTCATTGAGTTATATAGATATTGGGGATGAACAAAGACATTGATTTCTCCTCTTAGAGGATTTGACTTTTTCACTTTGGTATACAGAAAAAGCTTATATTATAAACTAACTTCAATTAAGGAAGATCTTCATTATAAATGGATTGTATTCCAAAAGTTCATTTGTAAGTAAGTGATTTATCAGTTGAAATACATTATCTAAAGGAAAAATATTATATGGAGCTGTGATTCCTAAACCCACTCACAAAACCCTATATAACTTGTGATATAATTGAATTAAAATAATACTGTAAAATTTCAACCCAACTTCCTTTTAACATAATATTCAGGGAATTTCACTTCAGATATTTTCCCCTTCTCATAAATCCTAGAAGCAGAGTCCTATGTACCTTTCCTTCTGTCTCAGTTCCCATTAACACAGAAGGACCATTAATTTTGGATGACTCCCTTGGTCCACAGCCCCAAGTCTCTACCTAGTCATTTATGAGTTCCCTTTAATTTAATTTGATTTGTTTTTTCTTTTTAGAGGGCAGTGTCACTTGCCCTTATATGTGGGATCCGAACCAGGGCCGCTGGCGTCCCAAGCCAGCTCTTAACCACCGTGCCCCTCAGCTGGCCCATGAGTTCACTGTAATTTTATGTTTTATTTTATATTTATGCTGTTTCAGGTAACAAAGTAAGGTGCTTGTAAGAAGACCTCCTAAAACATGCTTCATAGGCCCAAATGTCGATGCAACATCCCTTCATAAGAATCTTGTATTTACGGATGAATTTAGAATATCAAGCTAAAATATCAAACTTTGGTGTGATTAATTCCTAAGACTGAAATTTTCCACATTTTACTTTGTAGATATTTGAGGTTACCTTAATATTTCTGTAAATGTCTTGGATCATTAAGGTATCTGGGATTGTATTCTCTTTGCAAAATTTATATGTTGGAAACTTTTTCTATATTTCTATTTGCTAGTTGCACAAGCACCACTATTTTTGGCAGGAGCAAAAGAACAAAAATCAATGAGATTTAATTTATTTTTGTTTTTTGTAAGATTGTCTTGTGATTTTCTTTTTAAGATTTTATTGGGGATTTGGGGGAGGGAAACAGCATTGGGGAACAGACAAGTTGCGTTCCTTTTGATCTTCAGTTTAGTTGTGGAGGACATTGCTTCACTGGCCCATCTTCATTGTGCTCTTCTCGGGTGAGGCAGATGGGTCGCTGGCCTCTGGACGGCCGCTCACAGCAGCTCTTGGCAGGTTACACCAGCTGCCAGCCGCTCACGCTCATCCACTCACTGTAGCCTGTGGCAGCCCACTGCAGCAGGGTCTGCAGCTGTGCTGTCCTGGGGACTCACAGCAGGCAAGCTCCAGGTGGAGTTGTTCACCATCTTAGCTGTAGAGGGCAGTGTCACTGTCCCTCATATGTGGGATCCGAACTGGGGCCCCTGGCATCCGTAGCCAGCTATTAACCAACGTGACACTAGGCCTGCTCTGACTTGTGATCTTGATGAGTTTGTAAAACAGTTAAATTTATGCTGCAAATAATACTTTTTGCCTTCTATAAATTAATCATTATATTTTAAATATAACTTAGGAAACTAGAATATGATTATAATTTGACATTATTCTTTCTTTTTTTTCTTTTTGGAGGGCAGTGTCACTGGCCCTCACATGCTGGATCCAAACTGGGGCCGCTGGTGTCCCAAGGCAGCTCTTAACCAACACGCCACTCGGCCAGCCCATAAAGGAGCTATTTTTAATTGTCTTAGATGTTTTCTCTGAGGAGCACATAAACTTAGTGTAGTTACTGATGCTTCATGCCCTGGAAAATACAGTAAACTCTGTAGTGAGTCTCATTAGTTCACTTATTTTATTTATTTTTTATTTTTTTATTTTTTTTTAGAGGGCAGTGTCACTGGCCCTCATATGTGGGATCCGAACCGGGGCCGCTGGCATCCCAAGCCAGCTCTTAACCACCGCGCCACTCCGCCGGCCCTAGTTCACTTATTTTAAACAGGAAAAATAGTGTCTAAAGATTGTTAACTTCAAAATGCAAAACATAAACAACATTTAAAAAAACGTAAAACAAAGTTAATTTCCCTCTTTAATTTACTGGAAACCCAAATATTTCCTGTCAAAGAAAAATTTGAAGTATTTCTTTATTGTCTGTGAAACTAAGAAGCATAAACTATGTTTTATGGCAATTAAATATTTGACATTGAGTTTATTGTGTTACCTTTACTAATTTTGCTCTTGTTATTTTCAAAATGGAAATAGCTTAACTGACCTTTGATTTTAAAATGACAGTATGTGTTGGTTGTGAAACATGTATGGAAACATAGATAGTTAAAGTTGTAGTTGACAATTTGAAAATGTTGTCCAATATTTTCACAGCTTGTTCTGTACACACTGCTAAGTCAAGAGAGAAGGGCCGATCCTGAAGCTGGGCTGCTCCTCTACCTCAAGACTGGCAACATGTACCCTGTGCCTGCCAAGCATCTTGACAAACGAGGTTGAGCTGTTGTTTCTTGATTGTACTTCTCTGGGTTTTGCTAGTTTGTTTGTTTGTTTGTTTGTGTTTTCCTTCAATTTTTGATGATACAGGCATACCTCGAAGGTACGCAGGTTCAGTTCCAGACCACCACAATGTAATGCAAATATCGCAATAAAGCGAGTCGCACGAATTTTTTGGTTTCTTAATACATATAAAGTTTTTGTTTACATGATACTGTAGTTTATAAGTGTGCAGTAGCATTTATCTAAAAAAAAAAAAAGCAATGTATATACCTTAATTGTTATTTATTTATTTAATTGGGGAACAGTGTGTTTTTCCAGGACATATCAGCTCCAAGTCTAGTAGTTGTTTCTATCTGGTTGTGGAGGGTGCAATCTAGTTGTGAGGACTGAACCAGCAACCATGGTGTTATGAGCACTGTGCTCTAACCAACTGAGGTAACCAGCCACCCCCTATACCTTAATTGAAAAATACTTTATTGCTAAAAAAATGCTAGACATTATGTGAGCCTTCAGCAAGTCATAATCTTTCTGTTGGTGGAGAGTCTTCTTACCTTTGATTTGTAAAAAAATGCACTGTCAGTGAAGTGCAATAAAGAAAAGCACAATAAAATGAATTATGCCTGTATTTATACCTGACAGTAGCTCACTGCACTTGTTAAGCCTAATGCAGGCTCTAATGTATAGTTGTATTTTTTAAAATATTTTTTAATATTTTTTATTTTTTAGCTGAGCCATCCTACCAACTGTTGGCAGCTTAGCGGCAGCTCAGCTCTGGCCAGGCATCTAACTGCTGTTGCTCAGAGCTCAGCTCACACTCTTTTTCTTTTTCGTTTTTTTTTTTTTTTTTGTGGGCAGTGTCACTGGCCCTCATATGTGGGACCTGAACTGGGGCCGCTGGCTTCCCAAGGCAGCACTTAACCACGATGCCTCTCGGCTGGCCCTCAACTCACACTCTTGAGCAAGCTCTTAACCAACTGAGCCACTAGGCCAGCCCTGTATTTTTTTTTTTTTTTATAGATTTTATTGGGGAATTGGGGGTTGGGAACAGTGTTGGGGAATTGGAGAAGGGGACCAGCCAAGTTGTTCTTCAATCTTCATTATGGAGGGCGCCAGCCGCCATCTGCTTCCCGTCTGCAGCTCGTGGCCTCTAAGCTCAACCTGCTGTGTTCATTCTCAATTGCGGATGGGCGTAGCCACCATCCCACGCGGGAGTCGAACCAACAGCCTTGTTGTTAAGAGTGCATGCTCTATCCATTGCGCGATCCGGGTGCCAGGTCAGCTCAAGGTGCTAAGTTCAGTCTTAGTTGTGGGTGGGTGTAGCCACCATCCCCCGTGGGAGTCAAACCCGGTAGCCTTGTTGTTAAGAGCACACACTCTATCCACTGAGCAATCTGGGTGTCAGTTCAGCTCAAGGTGCCAAGTTCAGTTTTAGCTATGGGTGGGCATAGCCCATCATCGAATAGGCAATCTTGTTGTTACACTAGCTGAGCTATCCTGTCACCTTGTTGGCAGCTAAGCGACAGCTCAGATCGGGGTGCAGCGTCACTGGCCCATGTGGTAATCGAACCGGCACCTCTGTTGCTCAGAGATGGCATTCTTTTTTTTTTTTTTTTTTTTTTTTAGCTGAGCCATCTTGCCACCTGTTGGCAGTTCAACGGCAACTCAGCTCGGGCTGGCATCGAACCGCCGTTGCTCAGAGCTCAGCTTGCACTCTTGAGCAAGCTCTTAACCAACTGAGCCAATTGGCCGGCCCCTTTTTTATCTTTTTAAATCTGAATGTTTTACTTATGCAATGGAAAATATATATTATAAACTTTACTAAATTCTTTTTTTACCCCATAGAATTGTTAAGGCTAAGAAACCAGATGGCATTCTCTTTGTTTCACCGTATTAGCAAATCTGCTGGAAATGAGAAGACAAAGCTTGCCCCTTTGCCACAAATAATTGAGGAACAGCAAACTTGTAAATATTGTTCACAAGTGGGCAACTGTGCTCTTTATAGCAGGTAAACATGCTGTCTTGCAAAAGCATTAATTCCAGTTAAGTATACACTCAACTCAAAATGATTTAACATTGTCGCTGGTCTGACATTGACGATTTCATTTTAGTTATTTTTCTCTGTGTAGTATTTCTAAAATGAAGGGATTAGGAAAAAAGAAAAGCACAGTTCATATTTTATAATAAGCCTATTTCCTTGGGGGAATAATAGAATGCTTTTTAAACTATTTCCAAAAATATATATTGTAATCTTGCTGCACATAGTTTCTGGAGAAATGAAATAATTTTAGGACTTATAAACCCTGATTAAGAACGATGTAGTATAGGCATTTTGAATACATTACAACTTATCCTAAATAGCGTTTCAAGCAATCTTCCACTTTCTTAGTCGCTATTTTAATTTCAGGCCTTTTGTAGTTAAAAACAGGGAAATTCGTTCTGCCAGATACAGGTTGGTATGAGCCAGTGGACTTTTCTTATGAACAGTCATGTGTATTTATACAGTCATAGGCCAGTGAAAGTTTTGAAGGATACAAAAAAGTAGTTAGATGTGAATACAGACTAGGAAACAAGAAACAAGATCAAATCAGAACTAAAATCCTAATTCAGCCTGAAAATTCACTTAACGAACTTTTAAAATTGTTGTGTCAAAGGCTTTCTTAATGGCAGAGGACTGTTAACCATTGGAAGTCTGGGCCTATAATACATTTTCTTTGAAATGTTATGTTTTCAATGTTTTGTAGGCTGTCCTATGACATATTTGTTTCTATATGAAAATGTAAAAATTAGTATTAAGCAAAATTGATATTCCATATGACTCTCCATGTTTTTATGTTGACTTTCTTATGGCACAGATGTAGATGTACAAACATTGTGATTTTGAGAAACGGAGTTGTACAAAAAGCCAAAACTTGCTGCTTATAGGAAGAAAGACTAGAGTATACCAAGCTTTAGTTATTCGGGGGATAGTCATTGAAGGCAAAATAATGCAGTATTAAGTTACATAATGCATTTTGTTTTGTAAAGAGCCGTTTGACTTGTGAAATGTTACAATGACTTTTAAAGAAAATTAGGGGCTGTAGTTATAAGTTATGATGACCATCATGTATGTGTATTTATTTTAGAAATACCTTATTTCATAGACAGCCAGTGAAATGTTTTATACACATCTCTGACTTGGAGCTTTACTTTTAGAGCAGTTGAACAACAAATGGATGACAATTCAGTCCCGATTGGCATGCTGACCAAAATAAAAGAAGAAATCCAGCATCTAAAGGTTACACACTTAGAGTATTTCAGCCTTTGGTGTCTAATGTTAACCCTGGAGTCACACTCTAAGGATAATAAAAAGAATCACCACAATATATGCTTAATGCCTTCTTCAGAAATGTAAGTGGTTCATTTAATACAGTAAAATTTCAATAATTTGGATTAATTGGTGGGATATCATTTGGAATTCATGACAAATACAGGTTATGTAGCATATTAAAGATATGCAATTCCTTACATTCACGCTAACTCCAGATGGCTATTAATGAATTGTTTCTAAGTAGAGCACCATTGTTAGCTATTTTCAGTAGGATAAATATGCCTCAAGAAATCTTATTTTAAAAATTATTAGTAAATATTTTTTCATCAGTGAAAAGAGTATAAATTTGAGTATACAATAAGGTGAATTTTAGCATATTAGTAGAGTGTAAATTAAGTTTTACTTATATAATTAAATACTAGTATTTAAAAGTTTACAATGTCACCCCAACAAATTTAATTTTAAAAGTTTATATATTTAGTAATTTTTTGTAGTCCTCATTATTTTTACACAATATTTAGAGGAAATATATTATCACTCACTTATAGGCATATGAGGGGAAAAAAATTGACACTCCTTTCAAGAAACATGCCTAATGCGGCATATAATAATGTTTTTTAAAAAAATTAAGTGTATTTAAATAAATAATATATTTGATACAGATTCAAATTTTCTAAAGTTCGCCCATCTTATATTTTGTGAGATCCACTTTTTTATAAGTTACTTATAAAGTTGCAATTTTGTATATCTTTTATGTTTTATTTTATTTTTTAATTTTTATTTTTTAGCTGAACCATGCTGCCATCTGTTGGCAGCTCAGCAGCAGCTCAGCTCTGGCTGGAAGTCAAACTGGCGACCCTGATGCTCAGAGCTAGCATTCTTTTTTATTTTTTGAGGACAGTGTCACTAGCCTTCATATGTTGGACCCCAACAGAGGCCACTGGCTTCCCAAGCCAGCGCTTAACCACCGCACCACTTGGCCAGCCCAGAGCTAGCATTCTTGAGCGAGCTCTTAACTAACTGAGCCTCTGGACCGGCCCTTAATTTTGTATATCTTTGCATAGTATTGTTTCTTTATGCAATATTTAGTTTTCATCTATTTATTTCTTTTCAGAATGAATATTGATAACAATGTTACTAGAAATAACTGGATTGTTCTTTTCTTTTTTTGAAATTTTTCCAATCATTTAATTTTTTTATTAGTTTCAGGTGTACAAAACACTGCAACAGTTATACTTTTCACCCTCACAACCTCTCCCTCAATTCATCGCTCCCCCACCCCCAATATCATACATATCTATTACAATTTCATTGACTCCACTCCCCACACTGTACTCCATATCCCGTGACTATATATATGTTAAATTATAGTTGACATACAATATTATTCAATGGCAGCTTCAGATGGACAGTGTAGTGGTCAGGCCTCTACACTGTCCATGAAGTGTTCTCCCTAACAAAACATGACACCCTAAAAAATTATTTACAACATTATTGATTATATTCCCAAAACTGTCTTTCATATCCCTGTGGCAATATTGTAGTTACCATGTATGCTATCTAATCCTTTCCCCTTCTCCCTCATCCCCATCCCCTGGATTATTCTTTTCTTAATACTAGACTTAATACAGGAAACAGTGTAGTGGAGAAAGTTTAAGTAGTTATTGACAGACTACATAAGTACAGTGAGTATGTTAAATGTATGTATCAACAAGCTTCTGATGTATAGTTTTTTTTTTTTCAAGGGCAGTGTCACTGGCCCTCATATGTGGGATCCGTACTGGGGCCACTGGCTTCCCAAGCCAGAGCTTAACCACCGCGCCACTCGGCCTTCCCCTGATGTTGTATAGTTTTAATAGTAGTGACTGAGAGAGCATAAATATTTAATACTGCTTAGAAGCAGTGGAATTAGCAATTTGCTTGCCATTATTTATTTATTTATTTTTAGCTGAGCCATCCTGCCACCTGTTGGCAGCTAGGGTTGGGCATCAAACTGCTGTTGCTCAGAGCTCAGCTCGGACTCTTGAGCGAGCTCTTAACCAACTGAGCCACTGCTTGCCATTATTTTAATAACAATAATTTAAAATCCTTGTGTAAACACTGAAGAAATAGGTTATTATTTTCTTCACATCAGGTTCAGGAACAGGTTATTACAGTATGCTCTTCTGTGATGCTATGTTATGCACAGGAGATGGGGTTGTATTTCAAGGATCAAAATGTTGACACACATGTTGTTCAGAGATCCCAGCCTGTGGATGCAACAAGAGTGGTGCTCCTTAGCATGTGTCTAGAGGTCTGTTGGTGAGAGATTATTTTAAAGGTAATAGAGAGAATGTTTCCTCAGCATTTCTAAAATTTAGTGTGGATTGTGGAAAACGTAAAGATGACAGACTCAATATTAGCGTTAGAGTTTCCGGGGGTCAGATTAACAGATAAATTGTGGAAAACTGCAAATATAATATTTATATATGTGATGTAAATGGAAGATTTTTTTTCTCTTTCTCTTTCATAGGGAGCAGAGTGGCAACTGCATTGGAAACCTGATTAGAACAGAACATGTAAAGACAGTTTGTGATGGACAATATTTACATACTTTCCAACACAAAAATGGTGCCATGCCTATCACAAATCTAATGGCAGGTGACAGAATTATTTTAAGTGGAGAAGAGAGAACACTATTTGCTTTGTCTAGGGGATATGTGAAGGAGATTAACATGACAACCGTAACCTGTTTATTAGATAGGTAATGAAATACTCCTTTTGAAGAAGGGCGTAATTGATGTATAAATCACATTCCATACAATTCATCCATTTAAAGTGTATTATTCAGTGGTATTTAGTATATTCACAGAGTATGCAACCATCACTAAAATCAATTTTAGAACATTTTTATCACCCCAATAAGAAACCTTGTACCCTTTAGCAGTCACTCCCCCAGCCCTAGACAACCACCAGTTTCCTTTTTGTCTCTATAGATTTACCTGTTTTGAACATTTTATATAAAGGGGATCACAGTATGATCTTTTGTGACTGGCTTTTTTCCACCTAACTTATTGTTTTTGAAGTTCATTTTCATCTGATATGTATCAGTACTTTATTTCTTTTAAAAAATTAAGGTAAAATTCATATGACATAAAATTGACCATTAACCATTTTAAAACGCACACAGTTCAGTGGCATTTGGTACGTTCACTGTATTGTGCAACCATCACCTCTATCTAGTTCTAAGACATTTTCATCACCCTGAAAGGAAATGTCATACTCATTAAGGAGTCACTCCCTACTCCCCCTTCCCTCCAGCGCCTGACAACTGATCTTTCAGTCCCTATGGATTTATCTATTCTCCATATTTTATAGAAATAGAACTATGATATGTGACTATTTTTTGGTCTGGCTTCTTTTACTTAGCATGATGTTCATGAATTCATCCACATTTCAGCATTTATCAGTCCCTCATTTCTTTTTATAGCTGAGTAACATTGTGGTATGTGGCTAGACCCCATTTTGTTCATCCATTCACCAGCTGATTGATATTTGAGTTGTTTCCAGTTTTTAGATGTTATGGCTAGTATTGCTATAAATATTTACATACAAGTCAAGTTTTTATGTGAACTTTTTTTTTTTTTTTTTTTTTTTGAGGGCAGTGTCACTGGCCCTCATATGTGGGACCTGAACCTGGGTCGCTGGCGTCCCAAGCTAGCGCTTAACCACCGCGCCCTCAGCCGGCCCCTATGTGAACATATTTTTATTTCCTTTTGTTGATATCTCATAGTGGAATTGCTGGATCAGGTACTAATTTTTCATTTAACATTTTGAAAACCTTCCAAACTGCTAAACTTTTTAGTACATCACGTTCCATAGTGCTTTGGATATAGTCTTATTTCCACAACCATGTGTTCGGCAGGCAGGATAGATACTGTGTTAACTGTAAAGCTACTTCTCCTTCTTGGCACTCTGGGTACTCACTATTTTGTTCTCTTGTTTTTTGTTTGTTTTTTTTTAAGAAAATGTTTTCTTCCACTTATATTTGCAGTATAAAGTATATTTATCTCAGTTAAAACAAAATGGGTTGATTTAAAGAAAAACTGTAAGTAAATAGTAGAACAATTGGTATGAAATATTGTGGTAGAGACTGTACTCCCAGCCTTTCTTGCATTTAAGTACAGACACGCATTGCCATTTCTTTCTTTATTTCTTTTTTAAAGATTTTATTGGGGAATTGGGGGAGGGGAACAATGTTGGGGAATTGGGGAAGGGGACCAGTCAAGTTGTTGCTCTTCAATCTTCGTTGTGGGGGGCACCAGTCACCTTCTGGCTTCCCGTTGGCAGCTTGTGGACTCTAAGCTCAAGGTGCTGTGTTCAATCTTAGTTGCCGGTTTGGCGTAGCCACCATCCCATGCGGGAGTCGAACCCGGCAACCTTGTTGTTAAGAGCACACGCTCTATCCACTGAACCATCCGGGCGGCAGCTCAGCTCAAGGTGCCGAGTTCAGTCTTAGTTGCAGGTGGGCATAGCCCACCATTTGAACAGGCAATCTTGTTGTTACACCAGCTGAGCCATCCTGCCACCTGTGGGTAGCTCAGCAACAGCTCAGCTCGGGCGCAGCATTCACTGGCCCATGTGGGAATCGAACTCGCGGCCCTGTTGCACAGAGCTTGCGCTCTAAGCCAACTCTTAACCAACTGAGCCACTTGGCCGGTCCCCATTGCCATTTGTTAATGGATGGAAATCAGCAACTGGATGCGGTGACTTCTGGATACCTGCAGCGGAAATGTCCAGGCTTGTTCACAGCCAATCAATAATCCTAGTTAAGCTGTGACCAATCCTAGTTTATGTTTCATGATGTGGGAGTATGAGCCACAATATTTGTGTTGTGTATTAGGTGTCTCTGCAGTCCCTTGCAGTATTTGTTTAGTGACTATCATGTATGAGGTGTGTTGCAAATTCTTGTGGGTAGACAAATATGTGAACATGTTTTCAATGTAATATGATCTGTTTGAATTGATGGGAACACTAAGGAGAGGCATTTAACCCAATTCTAGGAGACATAGGAAAGCTTTTTTTTTGAGGGCAGTGTCACTGGCCCTCATATGTGGGACTGAACTGGGGCCGCTGGCTTCCTAAGCCAGTGCTTAACCACCGCGCCACTCGGCCGGCCCATAGGAAGGCTTTTTGAAAGAGGTCATCCTGGATCTTCATCCTGTGGATGAATAGAGTAGCTAGCCTGGTGACGCAATGTGAGAAGAGTATACCAGACAGAGGGAAATAGTACATAAAGACTTGAGGGTGTGACAGAGTATGAAGTGTTGTACGCAGGAAAGTGCAGGAAATGGTTTCCGGAACGTAAAAGATAAAGAAGGGAGTGACTGGAGAGGTCAGGTTATAGAAGGTATCATATAAGAAGTTTCGACTTTATTTATTCAAATGTATTGAAGAATTTTAAGCAGAGAAAGATAATAATAAGACTTGCTTTTTTTCTGTGGATATACTGTGGAGAGTAGAGTCAATTAATAGAGGCAAAACTGAAAGCAGAGTAACCAGGAAACTGTTGTAGTGGCCCAGGGTAGAGGTGATTGAGGGCAGGGTAGGTTTGTCAGAGACAAGTATTTAGAAGGTAAAATGGGCTGGCATTTGGATTCTAATTGGATATGCAGGTTGGAAATAGGGTGAGGGACAGGGAAGGATGATGAAGGCAGTCGTGTAGACGCAAGTACTGTTAACCGAGGTCAGGACCACAGAAGGAGGACCCTATTCTGCAGTGACTAAGAGTTGTTCAGTGTCGAATATATTGCGCTTTCGTAACCCAGGTTTTAACCAGGGGAAAGATCTTGCTGCCTGCTGGATATCCGAACCTGAAGCTTGGGTGAGGGACCAGGTAGGAGAGGAATGTGAGGTCAGGCATGGAGATGTAGACTTGGAATTTAGAGCCTTGAGAAAGCATGGAACCAAAGGGTACATAACAAGGAAGAGCAGTACAGAGGACCAGGGAGGGGACCCCAGGGCTTTAGTTGCTGTTAGAGGAGTGGTGGAAGGCTTTAGGAAAGAGACCTATATGCCAGGTTGGCGGGGGAGGGGGAGGAAGGGGTAGCCATTTGCCCAGGATCCTTCCTGGGGTGGTGAGCACAGGTTAGATTTCAAGGCCAAGTGAATTGTCAGCAAATGTAGGTTCCTGAAGTTGATATAACTTCTTTGACCTTGGGGCCTTGTGTTCTCCCCTTCTCTCTTTTCCCATCAGTCCTGTGTCTCATGCTCTCTTTGATTGGCAAGTATGCATTGGGCTGGTAGCCATTTTAATAGCTATTCTGGCCCATATACTCTTAGCAGACAGCAGCATATTTCTTATACAGACCAACTGACTGTTAAATGACAAATTTTCATGTACCTCTGTTTTACTGTTTAGGAACTTGTCAGTACTCCCAGAATCAACTTTGTTCAGATTGGACCAGGAAGAAAAAAATTGTGATATAGATACCCCATTAGGAAATCTTTCTAAACTGATGAAAAATACTAATGTCAGGTTTGTGACAGCAAATAAATCAGAATTTTGAATTTTATCCCACTTTCCTAAGAATATGACTAAAAGCATTTTCTTTTCTTCTTAGCCAAAAGCTTCGAGATTTAATCATTGACTTTCGTGAACCTCAGTTTATATCCTACCTCAGCTCTGTTCTTCCACATGATGCAAAGGATACAGTTGCCTGCATTCTAAAAGGTGTGCTGTTACCAACGTGTCTGCTGCCTTTACTTTTTCTTGGTTCTATTAATATTTATAATTTAATCTACATTATAGTGTAGTGTTGTAATAATTTATATGCCGTTATAGTTTTTAGACAAAGTCTTTGAAAGCAGTTTATATATGTTCTTAAACATCATCATATTTAAAAAAATTTTTAAAATTTTTTAGTTTTATTCTTTTAGCTGAGCCGTCCTGCCACCTGTTGGCAGCTCAGCGGCAACTCAGCTCAGACTCAGCATTGAAGTGCTGTTGCTCAGAACTCAGCTCGCACTCTTGAGTGAGCTCTTAACCAACTGAGCCCCTCAGCCGAACCATCACCATATTTTCTTATTTTGAAAAGATGTATTGAAGAACAGACTTGAATAAAGACTGCTTTTCTTATAAGATAGTTAACTTGCTCTTTGAAATTCAACACTCTTTTTCCTGTTATTTTAAAATTTAAATGTAGGTTTGAATAAGCCTCAGAGGCAAGCAATGAAAAAGGTACTTCTTTCAAAAGACTACACACTCATCGTGGGTATGCCTGGAACAGGAAAGACAACTACAATATGCACTCTTGTAAGGTTACTGTTCTTTTGCTTAGAAACTAAATATTGAAATCAGCTTCTCCTAGTTCAGAGAATGTAATGTTTGATATCAAAAGGGCTGAATTTTCAGTTAAAATGATGTCATTTCAGAGTAACTGTTTAGAATGACATGAGAAATAGAAAAACTAAATAAGAAATACTTGTCATTATGTTGTAGATTTGCATTAAGGATTGTCTAAGACCTCTTTCTGTTGGTGGTATGTGTATCATTGTATGTTTTCCTTCCCTTTAAAATATGATCAATTATACAAAAGTGATTAAAATAGATTTTTCCTGGATTGTTTTTCATATCAGTAAATCTCTGAGCAGTCAGAATAACCATAATGATGGCAGCAGATATTTATTGATTAATGATGTGTGCCAGGCACTATTCAAAGTTCATATGTATTCAATTTTATTATCAGTAATAATATATTACTAAGGTCATTAATAACATGATAATGCCATGTCATTTTCTTAAAATATTTGGCTTTACAAATTTAAAAAGAGTTACTTGGCTTAGCTCTTAGATATGCTTCCTATTAAACTTTCTAATTCTATTAGAAAAATATAAGCATGTTAAAAATTATCTGGAATAAAAAGTAATGCTATTTACCTTTTTCTTATTCATTATTAGGTAAGAATTCTCTATGCCTGTGGTTTTAGTGTTTTGTTGACCAGTTATACACACTCTGCTGTTGACAACATTCTTTTGAAGTTAGCGAAATTTAAAATAGGATTTTTGCGCTTGGGTCAGACTCAGAAGGTACATCCAAATATCCAGAAATTTACAGAGGAGGAAATTTGCAGATCAAAGTCCATTAAATCTTTAGCTTTTCTAGAAGAACTCTACAATAGTCAAGTAA
The DNA here is from genome assembly GCA_033961575.1 of Aselliscus stoliczkanus. Lineage (NCBI taxonomy): Eukaryota > Metazoa > Chordata > Mammalia > Chiroptera > Hipposideridae > Aselliscus > Aselliscus stoliczkanus. The sequence goes on from CM066729.1 coordinate 138,090,491, forward strand.
GTAATAAATATAGTATAATAATAATGACAGTAACTTTTGTGGCCAGATTGAGGAGAGAAACAGCATTCTGGAAAATTCATTTGCATTGACCAAATTTGCACGTGATCAATTCATATAAACCATAGGACCAGTTTACTAATTTATTGTTTGCTGTGTGCTTCTGAACTGAAATGAGGTTTTTGGTTTATTATTCAGGGATTCCAACTTCTAGTTTAATAACCTAGTAAAGGAAAGCTCCGTTTCTCTGCCCTCACAACACTTCTGATACTAACAACCCTGAGTTAGTGCAGACCCACAGGTTAAGGACTTAGTCCCACAAGACTGCCCCCACTTCAGTACTCATAAGTCTGGGCCTCCTGTGCTTTGTTTCAACAACCAGCTGTAAATCAAATTACCATGACCCCCTCCTTGGTTTCAACAATTTACTAGAATGGCTCACAGAACTGAAGAAAGTGCTTTACTTACTATCACTGGATATGTTATATAGGATTCATTTCAGGAACAGCCAAATGGAAGAGATGCATAGGGTAAGGTATGTGGAAGGGCTCCAGGAGCTTCTGTGCCTGCTCCAGCTAAACCACCCTTCTGTGTTACATCTTTCGTTCTGTTCCACAGGTCTGTGAGACTTGCTTATTATTTTTCTCCCTAGTATTTACTCTGTTACTCAGACTATAATTTCTATTTTTTTCCCCATAGATTTTATTGGGGAATTGGGGGAGGGAACAGCATTGGGGAATCAGGGGAGGGGAACAGACAAGCTGCTGTCCTTTTGTTCTTCAGTCTAGATGTGGAGGACGTCACTTCACTGGCCCATGTTGGTATTGTGATCATTGCGCTCTTCCCATCTGAGGCAATCTGTCTCCGCCCAGTGGATGGCCGCTTACAGTGGCTCACAGCAGCTCATGCCACTCATGCTGGCTGCCAGCCACTCACGGTAGCTCATGGCAGCCCACTGCAGCAAGTGCTGCAGCCTAAGCCATCACTGGCGACTCATAGTAGCCCAGCTCCAGGTCGAGCTGTTGTTCATCATCTTAGCTGTAGAGGTCACACAGCATCACTGGCCCATGTGGGATCCGAACTGGCGGCCGTGCTGCTCAGTGCTCGAGCTCCCAAGCCAACTCTTAACCAACAAGCCACTCGGCTGGCCCCTAATTTCTATTTTTTTTAATCTTTTTAAAAAATTTTTCAATTGCAGTTGACATTCAATATTCTATAGTTTCAGGTGTACAACATTGTGATTAGACATTTATGTAATTTACGAAGTGATCCCCCGATGAGTCTAGTACCCACCTGGGATTATACAGTTATTACTACAGTATTGACTGTATTCTCTATGCTCTACTTTACATCCACATGACTATTTTGTAACTGTCAATTTGTACTTCTTAATCCCTTCACCGTTTTCACCCAGCCCACCAGTAATTTCTATATTTATATGTCTCTCTTCACTGACTCTTTCCTTTGTCCCTTGCTATTGAGCCTATTCTGTAACTGTATTAAATTTCAGTTATTGTATTTTCAGTTCAAAAATTTCCATTTCATTCTTTTATCTTTTTTTTTGCCAAGACCCTATCTTGTTGAGACTTTCTATGTTTTCATTTGATTTCAGGTGTGTTCATAATTGCTCATTGAGGGACCTCTTAACCAACTGAGCCATAGTTGCTCATTGAAATATTTTTATCATCCTGCTTTAAAATCTTGGTCATATTAATCTAACATCACCATCATCTTGGTGTTAGCATCTATTGATTCGTCTTTTTTCATTTAGTATGAGATTTTCTTGGTTCTGTGTATAACAAGTGATTTTGGATGAAACCTGAGCATTTTTGTGTTATATTATTTAAAACTTCTGATTTAGCTGGCTTCCTCTGACACTACTCTGGTAGGGCAAGTGGGTATGCCACCTCATTACTGCCAGGTGGGACTTGAAGTCTAGGTTCCCCACCCGGCCTCTTGACACATAAGGTACTGCTAGATAAGGAAGTCAGAAGCTCCTCAAGCAGCCCCCCAGTGACTTTGCTGGTGGGGGCTTATTACCAGCCAGCAGAGGTGAAAATCCTGGCTTCTTCCTTGGCCTTCTCTAAACTATCTGGGTAAGGTATTGGGGAGCCTTGTTATAGCCTCAGGATAGCTGAAGTCTAGGCTCCCCATTTGGCCTTTGCTGGGGGTTGGGGTGAAGGCTCAGTTTCTTCTGTGGTGTTTGGCTAGAGGGGTTCTTGTATAAATGTTTTCAGTCTACAAGGCTTTCCCTTTCCTGTTCCTTTGGCTTTTGTTGGAACTTTTTCTGGTCTGTACACATCGGTGTTCTTGGCTTGCTAGCTTTCACATCTGGGACATATGAGGTGAAAAGAACACTTAGGGAGCAAACCACTGGGATGTTCTTCAGGTCCCAAGATTCCTAGCTTGTCAGCCTTTTCTCCCACCTTTCAGATTTCTTATGTTTGTTTTATATGTAATGCCCAGGGTTTTTAGTTGTACTCTGTGGGAGAAATAAGGAAAAGTACTCCATCTTCCCAGAAGTCCTGGTTGAGGTTAAAAAAAAACCCAAAACATTAGCAACTTGCTGCTTCTTGAGTGTTTCAGATTTTTCTATTTGGAAATATTCAGATTTGAGCATTGTTATAGTGCTTGGAAGACTTACTCGATTTTTTTCAATTTGTAGTAAAAAATTAAATTTTTTTTGCATGCTACAAATATTTCAGAATTAAATAATATTGGGTGATTCCTGTTATTGGGGACAAAAACCTTTTTTTTGTATCTTTTGATTTCAAAAATGGGAAAAACAAGTTATATTTCTTGGGCACACTAAATAACTGATCTGTTTTATTTGTTTTTAGCTTATAGTTGCAACCACATGTATGGGAATAAACCATCCAATATTTGCTCGTAAAGTTTTTGATTTTTGTATTGTGGATGAAGCCTCTCAAATTAGCCAACCAGTTTGCCTAGGTCCACTGTTTTTTTCACGAAGATTTGTGTTGGTGGGAGATCATCAGCAGCTTCCTCCCCTGGTGCTAAACCGTGAAGCAAGGTAAACAGACATTGAAGTTTTAATTTTAAACTAGATTCTTTTTAACGGACAGTACACTGATAGGCCTGAATTTGTGTTGACAGAGCTCTTGGCATGAGTGAAAGCTTATTCAAGAGGCTGGAGCAGAATAAAAATGCTGTTGTACAATTAACTGTGCAGTACAGAATGAACAGGTATTTGTAACAGTGTCAGCTATGCGTGATTTTCATGTTTGTTTTCACCTACCAAAACTAAAGTTATTTTTGTAATTCCCTTAGTAATATTATGTCCTTAAGTAATAAACTGACATATGAAGGAAAGCTGGAGTGTGGATCAGACAAAGTGGCCAATGCAGTGATAAACCTACCTAACTTTAAAGATGTGAAGCTGGAACTGGAATTTTATGCTGATTATTCTGAAACTCCTTGGCTGGTTGGTGCATTTGAACCAAAGAATCCTGTTTGTTTTCTTAATACAGACAAGGTAAAAAAAAGCCCAAACATTTTCTTTAGTTTTTCTCCTTTTATTTATAAAATTCCTCAGTTTTCAGTACAAGTGCTTCATTATAGCTACTGATTTAAAACTAGTGTACTTCTTGTACTTAGCTGAAACACAAAAGAATCTTTTTTTTCCCCCTTTGGGTAGATCCAGTATCTTTGGGAGGAGGCTTATTCTAGGGATTGTTAGATGTCAAAATTGACTTTGGAAGTCAATTACATTTCTTAGGAAAGAAACTGGCATTGATACTGTCAAAGGTCTGGGTTTACAAATGGACAGAAGATATGATAAATTGATATTCTTCTCTTTTAAAGACCTTTTTTTTTAAAAAAAAAAAAAAAGACTATTTTCTAGAGCAGTTTTATTTAGGTTCACAGCAAAACTGAGCTGAAAATACAGTGATTTCCCATATACCTTCTGCCCCACATATTATATGAGCTCTTTACAAACTTGTCACTAAACAAAAATCTTCACAAGGGCTTTAAATGACTTGACTATTATTTCTAGGAACTAAGAACAAAAATTCAACCCTATAGCCTACAGTTTCTTTTATATACTGCTTCTTAGCATTGATTTGGCAGTCTTTACATAAATTCAAATAAAAATATAGTGGTCAATTATATGTAAGCATATTACTCAGAAATAATTATATCTTTTGTTATTAAGATGGTTGGAATTAGCTGGTTGTTAAAAATAGGGTTTCACCATGAGCACCCTGATAAACTTTCATTTTCTTTGGTATTGCCCTAAGCATTTCAGGTTCCAGAATTAACACCTAGGGTCAGGCAGGCTCTGGTAAATGTATTCAGGTAAACTGATCTCACAAATGACTGCTTTTATAAATGACAATTTCAATTTATTGGTTATAATTTACAATTATTTACCTCACCAGTGACCACTCAGATTCTTTATTTTTGCTCCTTCAGGTTTCCTCTTTCTTAGCGTCAGTAGTCCAAATAAGTTGTATTAAAAATAATCAAGGTTACTTAGGGATGATGTAGGAGCAAAATAGTCCTTGGAGAGTTTTACCAGGTAGAACCTGGGGAATTTTCATCTGTTTCATTATTTGTGTAAAAGACAAAAAAGATATAGAAAGAATACAGATATTAGAGCCGTATCTATGTGCGATTCCTAGTGCCATGATTTATTGTGAGGCCTTCGGCAAGTTACTTATCTTTTCTGACCTTTGATTCCTTAAAATGGGGGATAATAAAGTAAACCATGTGAAGCCCAATGTGTGGTTGACTTTCACAGATTTTAGTCTGGACATGTTTAAGGTGGCTTTCTGAAAGTAAAGAATCTCATTCATTTTTGTTAATTCTTTTACCTTCAACGGGTAAGATGAAGATACTTTTCATCTGTCCCCTCAACTGGTAGTAGTCTCTTTGGTTACCTGTGTAATGATAGTACTCTTTTTAAAAAAATATTTTATTGGGGAATTGTGGGAGGGAAACAGCGTTGGGGAATCAGGGAAGGGGGAACAGACAATTTGCTGTCCTTTTGTTCTTCAGTCTAGTTGTGGAGGACATTGCTTCACTGGCCCATGTTGGTATCATCATTGCACTCTTCCCGGATGAGGCGGCTCGGTAACCAGCCTCTGGATGGTTGCTCACCACGGCTATTGGCAGCTCACGCTGGCTGCCAGCCACTCAGGCTGGCTGCCGGCCACTCACTGTAGCCTATGGCAGCCCACTGCAGCAGGGGCTGCAGACTACACCGTCGCTGGGGCTCGCAGCCCAACTCCAGGTGGAGCTGTTGTTAGCTGTAGAGGGCAGTGTCATTGGCCCTCATATGTGGGATCCGAACTGGGGCCGCTGGCATTCCAAGCCAGCTCTTAACCAATGCGCCACTCGGCCGGCCCAGTACTCTTAACTTTGGAGATTATTTTACAGGCAGGATGCGTATTTTTCTATTTAGGTTCCAGCACCAGAACAAGTTGAAAAAGGTGGTGTGAGCAATACTACAGAAGCTAAACTCATAGTTTTCCTGACCTCAATTTTTATTAAGGTAATTTAGAATTTCATTTCGAGGGCTAATTAATATTAGCAGAGTAATAGAATTAATATTATTGCAGAGTAACGGAATGTTAGAATGCAAGGAATTTAAGATTAGCCTTAACCTTTGTTTATTAAGATAAGAAGACAAAAAAAGCCTGATTATTTTTGTTTCATTTGAGAAAATTTATCTGAAACATGTAATTTTTTTTATAATGGTATTTTGGGTTTCCATTTAAGGTAACTTTTTGTAACATTAGATAATTCTGATTGTGTCCATATATGCTATGTCAGTATGATTGGGGATTGGAAACTTCAGTGTAAGGAATAGTAGAAAGTGAAATGTATTCCTTTATACTTTTTTTTGTATAGCAGTACTGTTCTAGTGGCATGAAAGCCATTATACTGCTACCAACCTCTAAAAATCAAGGGAGCAATGTTTGAGGAATTTATTTCGTCTCAGGAAATATGGCTATAGAGCAAATTCAATAATTGTATTTACTCCTTGCCAATAGGAATGTCTATTAAGTTGGATACATTATGTAGTAAACATTTATTTATTTACAATAAATTTAGTAAATCTTAAATAACAAAAATCAGGATTTTTCATTTTAAATTGTATCCTTTTCTGTTTAGGCTGGATGTAATCCCTCTGATATTGGTATCATTGCACCGTACAGGCAGCAATTAAAGATCATCAACGATTTATTGGCACAGTCTTCTGTTGGGAAGGTCGAAGTTAATACAGTGGACAAATACCAGGGAAGAGACAAAAGTATCATTCTAGTATCTTTTGTTAGAAGTAATAAAGATGGAACTGTGAGTCAATTGTATTTTTGGCTGATTTGTCAGGGACATTTTGTTTCTTTTCCTTTTAAAAAAAAAATTGTGGTAAAAACACAACATGAAATTTACCATCTTAACTATTTTTAAGTGTACCGGTCAGCACTGTTAAGTGTATTCAAAATATTGTGCAACAGATAGATCTCCAGAACTTTTTCATTTTGCAAGATTGTAACTCTATACCCATGAATAACAAATCCCTAATTCCTTGTCCCTCCAGCCCCTGGCAACCACCATTCTGCTTCCTGTCTCTATGAATTTGACTCCTCTAGGTCCCTTATGTAAATGGAATCCAATAATATTTGTCTTTTTGTGACTGGTTTATTCCACTTAACATAATGTCCTAAAGATTTATCCATGTAGTAGCATGTGTCAGAATTTCCTTCATTTTAAAGGCTGAATATTTTATTTATCCATTCACCCATCAATAGAATTTGGATTGTTTCAACCTCTTGTCCATTGCATTTGGGGCATCTTTTTTTTTTTTTTTGAGGGCAGTGTCACTGGCCCTCATATGTAGGACCCAAACCAGGGCTGCTGGCGTCCCAAGCCAGCTCTTAACCACCACGCCACTCGGCTGGCCCAAGGGGCATTTAAACATAAAAGTATTTTTACTTCTCCTTGATTCATTTTTCTTGACTGTGTGATATCTCCATAATGGTTTTTAAAATATACATAGTAAAAAGTCTCCCTTCTACACTGTTCCTCTTCTACTCAGTTCTTATCCTCACAGATCATCACATACTTGGTTTTTTTGGATAAACTTTTATTTTTTATTACTGTTTTGTTTTGTTTTTCTTTTTGAGGGCAGTGTCATTGGCCCTCATATGTGGGACCCAAACCGGGGCTGCTGGCTTCCCAAGCCAGCGCTTAACCACCACGCCACTTGGCCGGCCCTTGGATAGACTTTTAGAGTTTCCTACGCAAGTACAAGCAGATAGAAATCAATATTCATAGTTCCCTCCTTTTTACACAAAAGTAACATATACACTGTTCTGGACTTTGCTTTTTCCACTTAATAAAATAGCTTAGAGATCTGTTCTTAGAGTTGCATAGTTTTCCGTTGTATATATGTGTCATGGTGTATTGAACCATTCCCCTGAGTCTTCTGTTCTCTTTTTATAACTGTTACAAACAGTGCTACAATGACTGGAGATAGCTCCACTTTTTAATTCTTACCATATGTATTTAATAATTTTAAATTATGGCTGGGATATCAACCCAAGATAAAATATTTGAAGTTGGCATTGTGGTCAAGTGTTTCCAACTGTCTAGATTTTTAAATGTGTTGAATCTTTTTTGCAATATATGTTTTTAATAGTAATAAAATAATTCAAGACAAACTGTGTTCTTTGTGAGAACAAACTCAAATATACAAGAAAACTCATATCATTGAAAATTATATTTCAGCTTGGTGAACTCCTGAAAGATTGTCGACGTCTTAATGTTGCTATAACCAGAGCCAAACATAAACTGATTCTCCTGGGATGTGTGCCCTCACTAAACCGCTACCCTCCTTTGGGTAAGCTACTTTATCATCTAAACTCAGAAAAACTAATATCCTTTTTGTTTTGTATATTTTCACATTTGATTGTGCTATTTTGAGTACTTTATTTATGTACTTATAGGAATGAAAACTCAGTGTCTTGTATTTTCTGTGTGCATATTTCAAAGATCTGATTCTACAACGGAGAGAAAACAATTCATAGGAAATAATTTTAGGCAAAAAGTGAAATAAATATTGAAGGTGATGGAGGGCTGGCCGAGTGGCGTGGTGGTTAAGTGCTGGCCTGGGAAGCCAGTGGCCCCGGTTCAGGTCCCACATATGAGGGCCAGTGACACTGCCCTCAAAAAAAAAAAAAGAAAAGAAAAAAAAATGAAGGTGATGGAAAAGGATAGTTTGTGGAGTGAGAAAGGGACTTGATTTGTTGCACTAGGAACAGGACGCACGTTTCCTAGAACACATCTAAGAATACCGGTTAGCCCTTCTGGTTCCTCTCACCCTAACTATAACTTTAAAAAAAAAAAATCAATCACGAAGCAGTATATTTTAAAATGGAGACATATTCCTTATCATATTGTAGTTTAAAAATAGATTATCTTTTGGGTTAGCTCAGTTGGTTAGAGCGTGGTGCTGATAACACCAAGGTTGCTGATTCAATCCCCTCATGGGCCACTGTGAGCTGTGCCCTCCTAAAAAGAAATTAAATAAATAAAAATAAAAATAGATTATCTTTTTTAAGAATTATATGAAGGTATTAGGCTAAGATATGTAAATCTTTTGCTTAAGTACATTATCCATAGAATGCCATAAAAATGTTTATGTAAGTTTTTAGCAGTCTTGTAAACCAAATTACACAATGTTAAATAATAGTGTCATAAATGTTTTATGTGATTCCATATTGTGTGAAATATATCTTCCTTAATTTATTTTACATCATTGATCTTCCATCAGGAGACCATGAAAGTCTTTGTCACACATTGGGTGATTTTCAAAGAAGATAAAGCACTGTTTTCCTTGTTTTTTTATACCTGTATAATGGTCTCTATTTCCTACCACTTGTAATTTGGACAAGCTGTAAAATCAGTGCCTGGTTAGGCTGTGGAGATAACTTTTATCCCAAGGGACTGAAATGATATAAATGTACTCTGTTAAGAGTTCCAGTTTTTGTTTTTGTTATTGGGAGGATGGTATTATCTTGTTAAACATAAAGTTGTATCACCATACAGAATTTAACACGGTATTTATTTTTAAGTCTAAAATGTCAAGATTATATTTGATTTTGTAGATTTTTTTTTTTTTTTTTTTTTAGCTGAGCCATCCTGCCACCTGTTGGCAGCTTAGCGGCAGTTCAGCTCGGGCTGGGCATCAAACTGCTGATGCTCAGAGCTCAGTTCGCACTCTTGAGTGAGCTTTTAACCAACTGAGTCACTTGGCCGGCCCTTGATTTTGTAGATTTTTATCGTATTTTATTTGAAATTTACGTTAAAAAAAATTGATTTATTTTTATAATTTAAGCACAGTCTTGTGATGATGAGAACATAGGTATGATTCTTATCTATATTTTGTGGTCCCTGGTCCAAAGTCCACTTATTATTTCCAATTAATTTCTGATTATCTCTTGTTCTTCCATTTGTGATTTTCAGTATTCAGTATTCTAGAGTAGATTTTGATATAAAAGAATAATTTTTACTCTTTAGAGAAGAAATTTTGTTTGCTGAATTAATGACAAATTTAAAAATATACCCCTATTTTCACCTATTTATGTTCATATGCCCCTTTGTTTTGGGGTATTACTTAATTTTTCTTCTTTGTTTGAAGATGTTTTGTAAAACAACTACCTCAAAGTTCTTAGTTATGTATATGGTGACTGATTTTAACCTCGTGTATCCATCTTCTGGGGGGAAATCTCTCATTTCTTTAAATTGCTTTTACCTGTTTTTAAAAAATTACTACTTGAACTTTTTATGAAATAAATTGTTTTCTACTGTTCGATCTTATTGTGTCAATTATCAATACTGAATATTAATTAAGTTCAGGGGTTATCCAGCATTTTTTCCAGTAGTGAAAAGTGAAATATTGGTAATCTAAAGCTAAAACCAAGGAGTGTTGAAGGAATCTGAGATAATTTCAGTTCCTGGGCCTGATATGAATAAGAAACTTTTCTTGGTATAGTCAGTGGTTGCTTCTCTACAGGTTTGTTTGGCCTGTAAAGTAAAGCCCTATGGAAGAGGAACCTGAGGTGTAGTTCTATATTTTTTGTCATTTGTGAATCTGCCTTGGTTACATGATGCTAGCCGCTTAATTATTTGGAAGAGTTAGGATTCATCGCTTATGTATAAAGTGCTGTGAGTGGAGGCTTGGAATGATCTGGAAGTTAAATCCAGACTGGGCACTCAAAGAATTAATGGTACAGTCAGTGTAAGTGTGATACTCATGCCAAGGACTAAGACAGCAATGGCTGCCAATCACTAATGTTCCTGAGCTCTGACTTTGTTCAGTTCCAGATCAAAAGCACCATTAACCTAATAAATAAGATCTTTCTTATAGTATAAAGCCAAGACTGATGACAGTGTAGCCATTCCAGCAGCCCCATTCCTGAATCATTTCACAGTTCTGCCTCCTGACTTCTCCCTCCTGCTGCCTCCACTGAGATTCCTTTCCCTCCTTATCTCTCACTCTCTAAAGGCAGGTCTTTCCCAGTGCTCTGTTAGGTCTGATCTTCTTGTCCTTCCTTGGACAGTCATTGGCTTCAGCCATCATCTGTGTGGCTATTTACCAAACCTATACCCCACACTATGTGTCTTCAAAATTCTGGTTATAACTTTTCTACCTGATGCCTTCAGAATCTTCTATGAGCATTTCAGACTCAGCACATATAAAATGTAAATTTAGGGCCGTCCAAGTGGCGTGGTGGTTAAGTGCTGGCTTGGGATGCCAGCGGCCCCGGTTTGGATCCCACACATGAGGGCCCGTGACACTGCCCTAAAAAAAAAATTAAAAAAAATAAAATGTAAATTTACATCTTCATTTAATGCCTTCCTCCTGTAATCCCTATTTGGTTAACAACTCCATCTACCTCACAGTTATCTAAACTTAAAAAGTCTTCGCATACTTTTTTTTTCTTTCATTTCCCCTCCTTTTAATTACAGAACAGTATGTGATTTTAATGAGAATTTCAAACACTACAGATTTTAGAAAACTATATATATATATATTTTTAAAGATTTTATTGGGGATTTGGGGGAGGGGAATAGCGTTGGGGAATCGGGGAAGGCGAACAAACAAATTGCTGTCTTTTTTGTTCTTCAATCTAGTTGCGCAGGACGTTGCTTCACTGGCCCGTGTTGGTATCGTCATTGCGCTCTTTCCGGATGAGGCAGATAGGTTGCCAGCCTTTGGATGGTCGCTCACCGTGGCTATTGGCCGCTCATGCTGGCTGCCGCCCGCTCATGCTGGCTGCTGGCTGTTCACTGTAGCGTATGGCAGCCCACTGCAGCAGGGGCTGCAGCCTACGTCCTTGCTGGGGCTCGCACAGTCCAGCTCCAGGTAGAGCTGTTGTTAGCTGTAGAGGGCAGTGTCACTGGCCCTCATATGTGGGATTTGAACCGGGGCCGCTGGCGTCCTAAACCAGCTCTTAACCAATGCGCCACTCGGCCGGCCCGAAAATTAAATTTCTTTGTAATCTCATTCTTTGGTTATAACTACTGTAGTTTGGTATATGTTGATCTAGCCTGGTGTTTAAAAGGCAAAAATTACCCCAATCCACAACAAGAAATACATTTTATATCATGACAACATAGATGTGTGTATGTGTGTGCACCTGAAATAATAACAAAATATTTACCGTTTTTATATGTGATACAACCTGATATTTTCCACTCCATTCCATTAAAAACAAGCTGGTTGCAACCTATTAAAATTGCTTTCATGTTAATAGGTTGGAACCCATGGATTGTAATAGAGGTTATTCTCTAATACTCGTTCGTATATTTGTTGTAACTGTACTAAACTATGTTTGCTATTCCCTGTATATGTCTTTTCCTTTTTCCCTTTATACCTTCTATCTAGATTTGCCTATTCCTTCATTACCATTTATGCAATCTACCCATTCTGAAAGACTTTAATATACCACCTTCTCCAAAAAGACTTTTCTGATTTTTTTTCCTGACAAAAGTGTGATTTTTATCTTTATACTATAATACTTTACGTAACTCTATTCCATTTACTGCTCTTTTTTTTTAGCAGCAATAGTAATATGTAGCATGCTTTAAAATTTGCCCATCATTTTCATAGATATTCTCTCAATTGATTTAACCCTACAGAGTACCTAGCATATTCTGTATCAGCCTACGGCCCCAGGCAAGTCATTGCTAGAATCCAGGTATTTTGATTAATAATTTAGCAATTTTCCCAGGTACTATGAGTTCCCCATTCAGTGCTGTATACATTTTCCTGGTGCTATACAAATGTCCAGAAGCATTACAATTGTCATTGTAAGCACATCACATCTTGGGCCAGCTCGGGCTATGAATGGTAGCCTTGTGGCATGATGTGACAAGCTTCTCTACCTGGATTCAGTGGACAGCTTTGTTCATTAAAAAGATTGCTTGTAGCTAATAGGATAGACCTATCCAATTCCACTCAAGTCACCACTGACCCTTAGGTGACTGGCACTCATAATCTTGGGAAGTATGAACCAAGACAGATGCAGGGGATGAAGTCCGTCTTTCCGATCAGCTGTTTTATGTATACTGCTTTGGCACATAAAAAGGTTTTTACATATATATATATTTTTTACTTTAGCTTATTTTTTATGATGAGCTTTAAAAAATTATGAAAATTTTCAAACATACACAAGAGTATTACAATGAATTATATAACCATCACCCATATTCAATAGTTGGAAGATTTTACTGCGATTGTTTTCAACTTTCTTTTTTTTCTTTGCTGAGATGTTTTAGAGCAAATTTTAGACATTTAATTTTACCCCTATACTTCAGTATGTGATGAGATTTTTAAAAATATTATTTACATAAATAAACATTACATGATATTTGTATGCTTAAAAACCTAGCTTCCTGGCCTTAGTAGATCAAGGACTGAGAACAGATTAAAATTCAACTTTAACCATGATAAGTGTAGTTTAAACATAGAACACCAAATTCCAGTTTTGTACAACACAAGGGGACTAGAGTATCCCTAAATGTTTATTTTGGAGCTTAAGAATCTGTCCTAGGGCCAGCTGAGTGGCTCAGTTGGTTAAGAGCATGAGCTCTGAGCAAGTCGCTGGTTTAATTCCCACATGGGCCAGTGAGCTGCGCCCGAGCTGAGCTGCTGCTGAGCTGCCAGCAGGTGGCAGGATGGCCCAGCTGGTGAGAGCATGTGCTCCTAACAACAAGGTTGTGGGTTGGACTCCTGCATCCTCCCACAACTAAAGTTGAACACAACACCTTAAGTGGCCACGAGCAGCCGGATGGCAACTGGACTTGGAGCTGAGCTAGCTGTGCCCTTCACAACTAAGACTGAAGAACAACTTGACTGTTCCCCTTCCTCAATTTCCCAACACTGTTCCCCTTACCCAATTCCCCATTAAAAATCTTAAAAAAAAAAAAAAAGATGAAAAGTCTGCCCTCAAGGCAGAAATGTTTTTTGCTTTAAATAAAGCTGGTTTATTCCTAATTTCTTTCTTTTCTTATTTTTTGAGGGCAGCATCACTGGCCCTCATATGTGGGACCCGAACCGGGGCCACTGGCATCCCAAGCCAGCTCTTAACCACCATGCCACTCGGCCGGCCCCTCTGTCTCTTAAAAGAGTATCTTCATGACCTTGGGATAAGGAGGATTTCTTAGACAAGATTAAAGCATAAACCATAAACTCAACTACAAGAAAATTGCAACTTTATATTTAGGTCACCATAATAAGAAAATATTAGCCGGAAGATACTGGCAACACATAACACCAAATTATTAATTATTAATATAAAATGATTATTGATTATTGAATATTGAGTAACTTGTAAAAGCCAATTTAAAAAAAGATAAACCAATAGTAAAATAGGCTAAAGATTTAAGTTTCTTTGCAAAAGTGAATCTCCAAATAGTAAACATGCAGAAAGTGCTCAATGTAATGAGATAAATACAAAACGAACCCACCATACAATCACCTACCCACAAGATTGGCAAAAAAAATGAAATTTTCACAATTGCAAGGAATAGAATGGACATGGAGTTACAGAAAAACTATGTTGCTGATAGAAGTGTAAATTTGGAGAAGAGTTTTGAAAACAGCTTGGCATTATCCAGCAAATTTAAAGAAAGGCATACCTGATTTCCAGTAATTTTATTCTTTTTTTATTTATTTAATTTAATTTTTTTAAAAAAGATTTTATTGGGGAATTGGGGGAGGAGAACAACGCTGGGGAATCGGGGAAAGGGAACAGACAAGTTGCCGTCTTTTTGTTCTTCAGTCTAGTTGCGGAGGACGTTGCTTCACTGGCTCATGTTGGTATGGTCATTGCGTTCTTCCCAGATGAGACAGATCGGTCGCCGGCCTCTGAATGTCGCTCACCGCAGCTATTGGGAGTTCACGCTGGCTGCCAGCTGCTCACTGTAACCTGTGGCAGCCCACTGCAGCAGGGGCTGCAGCCTACATCGTCGCTGGGGCTCGCACAGCTCCAGGTGGAGCTGTTGTTAGCTGCAGAGGGCAGTGTCACTGGCCCTCATATGTGGGATCCGAACCGGGGCCGCTGGCATCCCAAAACCAGCTCTTAACCAATGTGCCACTCGGCCGGCCCCAGTAATTTTATTCTTAAGGGAACTCCTCATGGCTGTGCATGTTGAGCAAATAAAACAAGTAACTGAATTTGTGGGGTTATTCCATTTGTGAAAAGTTTGTAAACAGGCAAAAATAAACTACATTGTTTAGAAGTACATACTTTAGTGGTAGTAATCTACAGAAAAGCAAGAGAATGATTCTCATATGTCAGAACAGTATTTCCCTTTAGGGCATTGCAAGTGGTGACCAGGGACATTTCCCAGGGAGGATAGCTCTGTCCAGCTTGATCTGGTGGTGTTTACCCAGCTGTTCGTTGCATAATAATTCTTTAAACTGTGCATACTATGTTTTATCCCTGTGTGTTTATCTCACAATAAAAATTAAAAACCGGGCCGGCTGAGTGGCGTGGTGGTTAAGCGCTGGTTTGAGAAGCCAGCAGCCCCGGTTCGGGTCCCACATATGAGGGCCCCGCTGCCCTCAAAAAAAAAAAATAAAAAAAATTAAAAACCAAAATAAGTAAAGAAACATAATGGCGGTAGTGACGAAGAGAAGAACATTGCTCCATTTTCACGCAATATCTCAGTCTATTTCTAGCTTAGCCACCGTCTTAACAATTGTTGATCTAACTAGGTAATAGCTCACTTTTCCCAAAATGATATATAAGTTAAACCTAGTCATTTAACCATGAGGGGTTTTTTCCCCCCCTCCCTGAAATGGAAAACGCTAGCTTTAACTCCACACCTCTTCCCCTTGGTTATGAGATCTTTCCTCATTGCTTTTCATAAACCGGTATACTTACTGTTTTGTTTGTTTGTTTGTTTTTTTAAAGATTTTATTTAGGGAATTGGCAGAGGGGAACAGCGTTGGGGAATCGGGGAAGGGGAACAGACAAGTTGCTGTCTTTTTGTTCTTCAGTGTTTTTTTTTTAGTTGCGGAGGATGTTGCTTCACTGTTGGTATCGTCATTGCGCTCTTCCCGGAGGAGGCAGATCCGTTGCCGGCTGATGGATGTCGCTCACCGCGGCTATCGGCAGCCCACGCTGGCTGCCGGCCACTCACTGTAGCCTATGTCAGCCCACTGCAGCAGGGGCTGCAGCCCACACCATCACCGGGGCTCGCACAGCCCAGCTCCAGGTGGAGCTGTTGTTAGCTATAGAGGGCAGTGTCACTGGCCCTCAGGTGGGATCCGAACCGGGGCCGCTGGCATCCCAAAACCAGCGCTTAACCAATGCGCCACTCGGCCGGCCCTACTTACTGTTTTAAACGTTGTGATTTGGACTAGTTTCAGTAGATTACTGCTTGTTAATTGCTTCAGATTTTGTAAATTCTTTTGATTCCCTACGAGTCTGTGCAGATGAAAGGAAGTGGTCAGGTATGTTAGATGCTTCACAGCCGGGCCCTGCGGATGAAAACGCTGGCACGTGGCTCGCATCCCCTTGGAATGGCAGCTCGGCGCTGGGGCGAAGCCCGGAGGGTGAGAGGCCAGCCGTCTGACCGGGATCCCTCCCTCCGGCTCCTCACACCCGAGCTCTCCTTCCCTCCCCCTTCCCTAATCCTTTCGGTCCCTCTGGACTCCCTAAGCTTAGCGAAGGCGGGTCTCTCTCCTAGCGGCTGCAGGCTCCGCGCCCCCCGCCCCACTCGCGGCGCCGGGTATTGCCCGGGCGTCCTCCCGCCGCCGGGAGCGCTGTGGGCTGCAGCGGGCCTCGTCGCAGACGCTGTGGTGGCCGCCGCGCGCCTGGAGGGAGCTGCTGGCGTGGCCCAGGGAGTCTCCGCCCGAGACCGCGCCGCCGCCGCCATGGGTAAGGGGAGCGGGCCGAGAGGGACGCTGGTCCCTGCGTCTTGGGCTGGAGGCCGCGGCTGCACGAAGAGGGGGGCTGCTGCTGGGCTGGGCACCCAGGCCTCCCGCTCGGAATTAGGGCCGGAACCCGGGCCTGGGCTGGGCGGGGGCAGCCGGGGACCCAGGGTCGTCCCAGGTCGCCATGGTAACGCGAGGCCGCCCCCAGCTCGCTCCCGCTTGCGCCCCTGTTCGGGGGTCTAATGACCCAGAGCTCTGGATCCGACGGCTTCCTGTGTGTGAGCCAGGACCGGGCCGGCCGGGGTGCAGCTCCCGGATTGTGGGAACAGTCAGGGGCGGGAGATGACTTTTCTGGTTTGGGGGTGGCGGAGGGAAGACGCGTCTCAGGTTCTGGTCTGGGTGCCCGACGCCGAGGGTGGGAGAGGGGTGACGGTGCCGCGCAGGCCTCGGGTGAGCCCTCCGCGTGGGTCCTGGGGGGCGCCCCGAGCCTTTGGGGCCGCCTTGCTGAGGGGAGGCAGGGAGGCAGGGAACGGGCTCAAGGCCCGGGCAAGATGCGGGCACTGCGGGCGCCCTGGGTCCCGTTTGGGGGCCCGTGAGCCCGGGCCGGGTGCGGCCGGGTTGTCAACGCTCCTCCGCGAGAAAGCTGCTGTCGCCTAGCACGGACCTGCTTCGCAGCAGCTTCAGAGGCGCCCTTTGTTTGATTGTCGCACCGTACGTCACGGATTGTGATGGGCACTGGGAAGAAAAATAGAGAATTGCCTTAGATTATGGAACACCAAGTGGTTGCGACCCTGAAAAGAGAGGGAGTCATACACTATGCAGATTTGAAGAAATGATGTGTGTGGAGATTTTCCACCTGCTAGCTTCGTCATAGCGGGCATGGCAGTTTGCATTTTGAGTTGCTTAGGATTCAGTGCCAGGCCTAGCCACATGACATCAGAACCAGAGGACTAGATGGATCATTGGGAACCCTGGACTTTTGTCCAGTAAAGGAAAAACGGACACTTGGATTAGTAAATGTACTTGGACTAGTAAATTTGTCAGATTATGAAACGGTTTGCTCAGTGCTTCATTTTTCTGCACTTCATTTTGTCATCTGATGTTTGCGAAAATATTCCTGCCTCTTACAGCAGTTGTGAGAGTCTGGGGAAACATCTGAATTTCTAAGTAAACTGAGAATAAAATTTGTGGGAAAGAAAAAAATATTTTTGGGAATTGAAAATATTAATTAAAATGAGTTTTTTTAAAAGTGCATCTATAAAACTTGGTATTCAGCTGAATCACCTGTGAAAGGACAGCAAATTTTGATGTGAAATGGGACCTTGCCTTTATTTTCTCTGGGAAGATAAAGGAGTCATGCAGTATATAACTACAGTTGGCAATGAAAAAAGAAAGAGGGATAAAATGAGTGAAAATTGAATGGCTTTTCCTGTATCCTCTTATTGGTCAGTATGTTTTTATTTACCTGTCATGTTTGTTACGGGTGATGCTGGAATCTTAGAATTTTAACTACCTTTTATTTTATTGCCAGTTTATTGTGAACATTTTTTCCTTGGAATTTGCTGTTGGATGGTTCTTGCTGTCCACCTTTTGCATGAGACCCTTAAACATGTTGTCTGTTTCTTCAAACTTATCTCTACAGAAATTCATTTAAAAAACCAAATTCATTCTCCCTGAAGAGGTACCACAAAAGTAAAATAAATACCAGAGATTAGCCAGTTTACAGGATCTTGACAATAATTCAAAAACTTTGGCTGGAATGGGCATGGTAGTGTTCTGGGGTATACATGAGACGTAAAAAGAAGTGAACTAGGGGTATAGGTTAATTAGAAATACTAATTGGTCGACCAAGGGAAAACAAACCACTGTTGGTTTTATAGGGGAAGGAAAGTGTGTGTATATTTTTCAATGTCATGTCTTGCAAATGATGTTGGACTCCTTTCTTGTGCTTTCAGCTACAAAAGACCCCACAGCTGTAGAGAGAGCAAACTTGTTAAACATGGCTAAACTGAGTATCAAAGGACTCATTGAATCTGCTCTAAGCTTTGGCCGCACTTTGGATTCTGACTATCCCCCCTTGCAGCAGTTCTTTGTTGTTATGGAACATTGTCTGAAACACGGTCTTAAAGGTATCATGAGATTTTAAAAAATTAATTCACTTTAGAATTCCCCCTCTTCCATCATAAACATCCTTAAAAATGTGATATTTTTTGAGGCCGTAATTACTGTTACTTTACATTTTAAAAATACTGAATGGGTTGGTTTTGGAAGAAAATACCCTACCTATTGTTTTATGTTTTCAAATGAGTGGTCTTAGAAAATGCTTAGTGTTTTGTAAAAAGCATATTTAATTTGAAAATTTTTTAACATACTCTGAATTGGTTTTCATTTTTCAGGACATTTATAGAGTTATTTTTAAAATGTTAAACTTTATATTTCTGATATGAACTCTTATTACTACTAGTTTGAGCCCTGTTGAACAAATACATTAAAATAGTTGATTGTTGGGTGGGCTGAGTGGCACAGTGCTTAAGAGCTGGCTTGGGATGCCGGCAGCCCCGGTTCAGATCCCACATATGAGGGCCAGTGACACTGCTCTCAAAAAAAAATTTTAAAAAAATAGTTGATTGTTGAAATATAAACCACCTTATACATGGAAACATATCTAGAAACACTGTCTCTGGTTTGGGTTGTTGTTTAAATGTGAGTGCTCCCTGAAGATGATAATAGTGAATATTGTATTTTATACAGTTCATATTGAATTATTATGTACAAAATGTATTATGTTTAGGTATTTAATATACATTGTATAATAACTTGTTTTCCTTATAATAACTACTTATGATAACAGTCATTGACAGTTTTGGTCTTCAATTCATATGATCAGCAGCTGAGTAGAAGCCTATGTATAAATAAGTTAGATACTAAGGTGACTTACAAAACAAAAGAAGTTTGATATCTTGTTGGTATTCTGGGGGCCTGGGTAGGTTGGGAGGGTCTAGAAGTTCTGACTATGGTGCATGAAAGTGGGGGTAAATGTAAAAAGCAAAAGAGGAGATTTAGCTAAACATTGTTTTAATAAATGTACGTCAAACCGAAAGGAGCCTTGGTATTAGAATTTGAGAAACACTGTGTGATGCTAACGTACTCATTTCTTGTTCTTTTCATTTCTTTAAAAATACTTATTAATATTGAGATATAATTGACATATATATTAATTTCAGGTAGACAACATAATGATTTGATATTTGTATATATTATGAAATGATCACAAGTCTGGTTAACATTCATAAACACACACACACACACATACACACACAGAAGGTGCCAAAAAAAATGTATACACATTTTAAGATAGGAAAAAACTGTATTAAAATTGTAATACTCGCCGGCCAAGTGGCACGGTGGTTAAGTGCTGGCTTGGGAAGCCATCGGCCCCGGTTCGGGTCCCACATGTGAAGGCCAGTGACACTGCCCTCAAAAAAAAAAAAAAATTGTAATTCTCAATATGTATCAGTAGCAAAGATGAATACAAGTCATGTGTATATATTTTTTTTGCACCCCGGTAGTTACAAGTTTTTTTCCCTCCTGATGAGCCTTTCAAGATTTGCTCTTGGCAACTTTCAAATACAATGCAGTATTATTTATTTATTTAAAAGTTTACATCTTTATTTTCCTCTTGCATCTTATGCTGATATACAGTGAAGAGAAGATTAGAAGCCCCCAAAGTGGGGCAGTTCGGCAGCTAAGAGCAACTCATCAGGGAATATTCAGAAGGGTCTCCTATTAAAATGTAGCAACTTCTCATTATTGATCTGGTTATCCATATACACTTATTATATGTGATTATCATATACACTTCACAGACATTGGATGTCTAATTATGGTAATTCTTGTATATAATACAGTATTATTAACTAAGTCACCATGCTGTACATTACCTTCCCATGATTTATTTACTTTATAATGGGAAATTTGTACATTTTTAACACCTTCATCCATTTCATCCACCCCTACCCTCTGCCTCTGCCAGCCATCAATCTCTTCTCTGTATCTGAGTTGGGTTTTTTTTTTTTTGTTTTTTTTTTTTTGTTGTTGTTTTTTTGGCAGTGTCACTGGCCCTCATATGTGGGACCTGAACTGGGGCACTGGCTTCCCAAGCCAGCGCTTAACCACCACACTACTCTGCCGGCCCTGGTTTTTTTTTTAATATTCCACTTTTTAATTAATGCCTTAAGATAATATTTAGGGCCTGGCTGAATGGCTCAGTTGGTTAAGAGCTCACTCAAGAGTGTGAGCTGAGCTCTGAGCAACAGCAGTTTGATGCCCAGCCCCAGATGAGCTGCTGCTGAGCTGCCAACAGGTGGCAGGATGGCTCAGCTGAAAAAAAAAAAAAAAGATAGTGTTTAGGGGGATGGATTTTGGACAGGAGTCCACCACCTTCATAGAATGGAATGCCAGCATTTTGAGTAAACCTGCTTTTTTTCCACATACACACGAAAAAACCCTTAAGATAATTTTTAAAATTACATAAATAATAGAGAAATAAGCTCTTTTTGTACACGAATCAAACAGCATAGAAGCCCATCGAGCAAAAACATAGTTTCCCTTCATTTCCTCCCTTAAAGGAATCCTTGTCATTCTTCTAGCTCTTTTCTTTTTTTTTTTTTACTCTAGATAGAATCACGCGATACGTGTTATTCTGTGACTGTCTTTTTTCCCCCTTTAAAAAAAAAAATGAGATTTTCTTCTTCTTCTTCTCCCTCTTCCTATTCTCCTCCTCCTCCTCCTCTTCACCCTTCTTCTTCTTCCTCTTCCTCTTCCTTCAAGAAATCCTTCTATATTTCTTGTAGTACTGGTTTGGTCATGGTGAACTCCTTTTTTTTTTTTTTCCTTGGTTGGTTGGTCTGGGAAACACTTTGTCCTTCAATTCTAAATGACAGCTTTGCTGAGTAGAATAATATTGGTTGTAGGTCTATACTTTTCATCACTTTGAATATTTCCTGCCAGTCCCTTCTGGTCTGCAAAAAAGAAAAAAAAATCAAAAACAAAACTTGGTGGTATAGTTTGGAAATCCTTCCATTTACATAGAGGTCTTTATCACACTTTTAATGGCTGTGTAATATTTTATAGTATATGTATACCATAACTTTTTAACCACTCTCATCTTAACATACACTTAGGTACGTTAATAATAAAAAGTTGGAAATACATGTTCATGCACAAATGCTAGGCTTTCTTTAGGAACCCTATGTTTAGAGTTACTGGGTCAAAGGATACAGGCAACTGGCATCTATGAAGGCTTCACTGATTTATCAAATTACTGTGAACGTGAGTGTTTTGTTTCCCCACCTTTTTGGCTACTCTTGATATTATCAGTCTTTTTGAAAATTTTCTTTTTTATTTTTAAAATATAGCAGTAAAATCGATCTTCATTTTTCCCCACAACCTGCTGAAATGGAATTTGCCAAATGATGGCTAAAAGAGATAAATTTTAAACTCTTCTGAATTTATTTTCCTTTACTTCACAAAATATCACGAGGCATGTTCTTACAGTCATAGGCTTTATCTTGATGAACCGTTTTAAAGCTACTTTGTGCTGATTGATTTTATCCCCCAAGGAGAAATTACCTGTCTTCATGGTTGTCCTTGGGTCGTGCATATGATAGGCACACTGGATCTGCAGTCTATAGAGCCAGTAGGTCTTAGGAAAAAACAGATAGTGGTTTCATGGTTTTATATTACCCAAATCTCAGAATTAAAGGAATAGTAAAGCCATAGTTTTTCATATTTAAAAGTAAAATAACTTTGTCCTTAGTTTATTTAATAAACTCATAAAAAATCAACCTTCTGGGGTCTCTAGCCTTTTTCTATTAGATGCTGGTAAAGAATGAGCTCAGATTTTCACTGTAATTACATGCCTCCATATTTCTGATAAGGAAAAATATCAGGAACCTGATTAACAGGCTCTTCATCAATAGGGCTGTGTAGTAATAAAAGAAGAAAGTCTCTGAATAATTGTATGTTAGAAACATTGAAACTAAATATTTAAAAGGAAGTTAATACAATTTTATATGTTGAAGTTACATGCATTCTATTTTCTATTTTCAGTAAGAAAATCATTTTTGAGTTACAACAAAACTATTTGGGGCCCTTTGGAGCTGGTGGAGAAGCTGTACCCCGAAGCAGAGGAAATAGGAGCCAGTGTCCGGGATTTACCTGGTCTTAAGTAAGTTATCTTATTACTTGTTCATCCCTAACCACAGAAGTATATGTACTGTTCTTTAAAAGTACCTCAACTGTAGTTTATTATCTTCTCTCAGGCTTAAGTAGTCTTCTTCCATTCTGTCCTAATAAAATTCTGTTCATTCTTTATGGCTCAGCTGAAACTTCATTTCCCTTATTGAAGTTTTTCTTAGCCCTTCAGGAAGAATTAACTGCTTTTTCTTTTATACTCTTATCACTATATTCATTCCTTTATTATATCACTTCAGTTCTGAATTGTATTGCAGGAAATTGCAAGTCCCTTTAAGGTAGGATGTATCAATTTTTCATTTCTGTTTCCTGAGTGTTAACCTGTTTGCAGTAGTAACAATTCGTTGGAGGCTGATTTAAGCTAAATCCAGGCAAAGGCTTAGGAGATTTGAGTTCTCAGGTAAGCCATTTATATAACATAGGGCTTGTGCAAATCACTTTTTACTTGTGCAAATTTTAAATTTACTTGTGAAAATTAGTTACTCTGAGAATTGAGACATGTAGTGTCATCTGTCTCTCTAGACAGATGACACTAGAAAATGTATATGAAACGTCCTAATAGCTTAACTGAGTATTCTAGCTAATAACTCATGAGTGTTGAAAATTTTTTACAGGTATAAAGTGTTGTTAAGGGTAAGGGCGTATGCTCTTCAGGGTATGATTAAGATGTAAGAGCTCCCTTTAGTTTATCTTAATTCTTATGAATGAGATAACATTTTTATGCTTAGCATTTTCTGTCAGATCATCAGTTTGCCTTCCTTAGACAACTTTACAATTTAGGGATTGTAAGTTGGTAGTGTTTTCTGGCTGTTATCACAACACCCAGATGTTTGTAAGTTGTCTTTAGTTGAGTTATAAAAGGAAATGGCTACTATTTATTGAGTACCGTATTAGGGTGATTAGATAATTGTTTTACTTGAATTATCTCATTTAGTGCTTAAATCAGTCTTATAAGGTAGAGGTTATTATACTAATTATATAGCTGAAAAAGGGAATTTCAACTCTCAGAAAGAAAAATATAAAATTTGTTTTTATTTTAATAGTTTTTAATTTTTTTTTTTTAATTTAATTTTTTTTTTTTTTTTGAGGGCAGTGTCACTGGCCCTCTTATGTGGGACCGAACCGGGGTCGCTGGCTTTCCAAGCCAGTGCTTAACCATCGCGACACTCGGCTGGCCCTATTTTAATAGTTTTTAAAAAGCCAAACTGTACAAATGTAAAAAAATGTTTTCCGAAGAATGGTATTCATTAAAATGCTAAGCCATAAGAAACTCATTAGCTGTTAGAAGGGAAGATTGTTTCTTCCCATACTGCCTGCCAAAATGTTCCATTTAAGAAAACGTCAAAATGTAAATGATATCTTTTTCTTTAAAAAATCATACATATTCTGTAAAACTTGCTTTTATTTTTACTAAATGGTAGAACTTGGGTAAGAGAGGTATGAGATTTAATTTTTTAACGACAGTTGGATAAAATATTTTTTGTAGAAATATCCTCACTATTTAGAAAGTAATTTCTTCCAAGTCATAAAATGGTACCTAGGTGCCCTACAGGTGCAGATTTACCTTAGAGACTTAAATAGCTCCCAGGGATTGGTTTGCATGCTTAAAACCGCTAGCTTAAAACTATAGAAATGAAGAAAAAACATGATAAATTGCCTTTTTTCTTTATTAATGTGTACTTCAATAGATACAGAATATATAGTCTATAATTTATGGGCTGGGGCTGTTTTCTTAACAGTTGCTTTTGCTTCTTAGGACACCTCTGGGTCGTGCAAGAGCATGGCTTCGATTAGCCCTCATGCAAAAAAAAATGGCTGATTACCTTCGTTGCTTAATTATTCAAAGGGATCTTTTGAGGTTAGTACCATTAAATCATGTTCATTTTCATTTTTTATTTCATTTATACCCTGTCTTTCAAAATGGATTGAAGATGTAGTACAAAAGGATTCATAAAATACAATAAGATGGCATAAAATAAAAGGAGGAACAAAATGAGTTGAGAAAACCATGATGGGGACATAACATGGATCAGGAACCAGCCTAAAAAATAAATATCATGGGCTGGCCGAGTGAAGCCATGGTTAAGAGCTGGCTTGGGACGCCAATGGCCCGGGTTCGGATCCCACATATGAGGGCCAGTGACACTGCCAAGAGGCGTCCCAAGCCATCTCTTAACCACCGTGCGACTCAGCCGGCCCACCATAAGCTTTTTATCAACTGATAAGGGAAAATTTATGTTATATTTCTAAGTTTCATTTTTTTTAAGCCTAACATACATTTTTTTTCTAAATTACAGTTAATTTTATGATTGAAAATTTGTACTGGAATTTGGGGCTTTAATTCAAGAGGTATGTTTTTTGATCTTGAGTATCCAAACTACGGCTTCGACTGTATTGTGGCCGCATTTTAAACCATTAGTTAAATTGAAGACCAAATGGTTAAGGCAAACTTTCAGAGCAAGGCATGCAGTTCTCAAAGGGATTTGGGCCTATGGTAGGCTCTCCATTCACCCTTGTTTTTTTAGAGTACTTTTTTGATGTTCTGGAGATTTTAGTCATTTTTCGTTTTGCTTGTGACTTCGGTTGTATATCTTGGTTTTCCCTTTTGTTAAATGAGAATTTCCATACTTATAAGCACCTGCGACTTCGCAATATTCTGAAGGTTAATTAAAGTGATTAAATACCATACATGGGACTTCTTGAGTGAGGCAAGAGATAGTAATAAGTAGTTCTTTGAATATAAATTGTCAAGTATTAGTTTTTAAACTGCCAATTTCTTTGAGAGATCTCTTATCTGAATACTTTTTTTAATTTTAATTTTAATTTTTAGAGGGTAGTGTCACTGGCCCTCATATGTGGGATCCGAACCTGAGCCGCTGGTGTCCCAAGCCAGCTCTTAACCACCGCGCCACTCGGCCAGCCCTGAATACTTTTTAAGAATATAGATATCCATACATATCTGTTATTGATGGTTACCTATTAAGAACACTTGCAATACTCATATCAAATGCAACTGACTTGAGCCTGAGTTTTGAAATGTTTCAGATGTTCATTTTCCCACCTTAGCTTTATCTCAACGGTGTTAATAAATCTGAGAACTGAAAGTTCAACTCTAATAAAAAGTATTGTAATTAGATCAGCAACAGTCACTGTGTCTTCTGAGAGTTACAAACATTCCAGACCTCAGTAATGCCTTTTTCTTTTGATCTTTCTTTGCTTCTCTTTCCTCTCATCAAAATTCCTTTTCCTCTTTTGTCTCCTTCAGTCCCTTTCTTTTATGTTTTCTGTATAGATATTTAAATTTCAAAAACTTTAAGTTATTCACATGCAGAAAAGCTAATTTGAAGATACCTGACTTATATTGGTTCCATCTTTATAATAAGGTACTGAGATTTTATTATTTTATTTATTTATTTATTTTTTTAGAGGACAGTGTCACTGGCCCTCATATGTGGGATCTGAACCAGGGCCGCTGGCGTCCCAAGCCAGCTCTTAACCACCGCGCCACTCGGCCGGTACTAAGATTTTAAATTTTAGTTTTTGAAATAAATTTGTGATTTAAGTGTTTCATTATTTGAATTTTTACAGTGAATTCTATGAGTATCATGCACTAATGATGGAAGAAGAAGGAGCAGTAATTGTTGGGCTGCTGGTTGGCCTGAATGTGATAGACGCTAATCTGTGTGTCAAGGGAGAAGATTTAGACTCACAAGTAAGTAAAAGTGACTTACTAAATGCAGAGTGTTTTCAGTTTGTACTGTTCCTCTTTGATCTAGGTATTACTACTCTAAGTTGTAAACAGTGCTGCTAACAGTAAAGAAAAATTAAGAATGAAATTTAGTTGTATATTAAAGGCACTTCTGGTATTTCTCCCCTTTAAATAAGAATAACTTTATTTAATTCAGGTTGGAGTGATTGATTTTTCCATGTATTTAAAGAATGAAGAAGATGTTGGAAATAAAGAAAGGTATGATTTTCATAAATTATTTCGGATTTTTTTTCTGTAGCTCTTTACAGATCAGTATGAGGTCCATCCATTTATAAGTGGTTTTTATTTTATTTTATACATTTATTTATGTATAGTTCCTGCTTTTTTTAGTTTTCACTTCCATTTACATTACAAGCTTTACAAAGCAAAAAACCACTTAGAAGAAGGAGGTTTTCATATGAAGTATGAGTTGGGTCATTCCTGCAGTTCCTGAGACACATTTTAATAGCTGTGTTTTGTCATAAAAGGATGAAAACTTATTATTCACAAACTTACATATGATTTATTTCAAGATCTAATTGTGTTTAAATTTAAAATATACTTATTCCTACTACTAAAAAGAAAGGATTATGTAATGTGATACAGGTGCTAATTATCATTAGAATGGCAATCATGTCACAATATATAAATGTATCAACATGTTGTATGCCTTAAATTTACACAATGTTGTATGTCAAATATAAACCAATAAAAATATAATGTCATAAACCAATAAAAAAAATCATACTGTTCCAAAAAAATTTGAGTATACTAATGGCACTGGTTTTTTTTGTTTTTTTTTTTGAGGGCAGTGTCACTGGCCCTCATATGTGGGACCCAAACTGGGGCCGCTGGCTTCTGAAGCCAGCTCTTAACCACCGCTCTACTCGGCCGATCCCTAATGTCACTGTTAAGTCTGATATTAGCAAGTAATTTACTTAATAAAGGTTATAGTTATTTAGTACACAGCTTACTGCTACATGATTTTATATATATATATAAAAATATATTTATTAAAATTTAGTTTAATTTTTTTTTTTTTTTTAAATTTTTATTGGGGACCAGCCACAGTTATCAGTTACACATTGCTTTTCATGCTACAATGGCATAGTTGACTTTTTAGGGAGGGCGCAGCTCACAGCGGCCCATGCGGGGATTGAACTGGCAACCTTGATGTTATCAGCATGATCCTCTCACTAACTGAGCTAACCAGTCACTCCCCTACATGATTATATTCTTCAATTTTATTTTATTTTTTATTTATTTATTTTTTTTAGAGGGCAGTGTCACTGGCCCTCATATGTGGGATCCGAACCCGGGCCGCTGGCATCCCAAGCCAGTTCTTAACCACCGCGCCACTCGGCCGGCCCTTCAGTTTTATTTTAAAGGCAATCTAATATTGTTTTACCATTATGGTTTTATAACAATTTTAGATGATTTAGGCGTTATTTTTGGCACCCAATAAATACCTTTCTAACTAGCACAAAACTACTTTTCTCCCCTCTAGGAATGTTCAAATTGCTGCCATATTAGACCAGAAGAATTATGTTGAAGAATTAAATAGACAACTGAAGTAAGTGTTATGGATTGTTGGATACTTAATGCGTTTATGACTGTTGTCTTAGGGTTCCCCCTTCAGGTCAGCTTAATCCTATTCCTTTTATGCATTTTTTAGGAGGGGTGGAAGGGATAAAGAGAATGGAGATTAAGAATACAGAGAATTATTGAAGATAATTCATTTTTTAAAAAAATGAGGAAGTCAGATTTTTTTTTTTTTTTTAGGGCAGTGTCACTGGCCCTCATATGTGGGACCCGAACTGGGGCCATTGGCTTCCAAGCCAGCGCTTAACTATTGCGCCACTCGGCCGCCCCAAGAAAGTCAGATTTTTAAATAGATTCTTCAGATAATTTAAAAATAGAATTCTAGACTTATCCGTGTACCCTTGAGAAAAAGACTAGATAGGATGGAAGTTTATATCGTTTAATGGTTCAAAAATTCATTTTTCTGTGCCGGCCGAGTGGCACGGTGGTTGGGAGCTGGCTTGGGGTGCCAGCGGCCGCAGTTCTGATCCCACATGTGAGGGCCAGTGACACTGCCCTCTTAAAAAAAAATTTTTTTAAATTCATTTTTCTTTTTTCTTAAAGATTTTATTGGGGAATTGGGGAATTAGCGGAGAGGGCCAGCCAAGTTGTTGTTCTTCAGTCTTCATTGTGGAGGGCACCATTCGCCATCTGGCTTTCCCATTGGCAGCTCGTGGCTTCTAAGCTCAAGGTGCTGTGTTCAATCTTAGTTGAGGGTGGGCGTAGCCCACCATTGAACAGGCAATCTTGTTGTTACACCAGCTGAGCCATCCTGCCACCTGTTGGCAGCTCAGTGACAGCTCAGCTAGGGCGCAGCGTTCACTGGCCCATGTGGGAATCGAACTGGCAGCCCCATTGCTTAGAGCACGCGCTCTCAGCCAGCTGTTAACCTACTGAGCCACTTGGCCAGCCCCCCGAATTCATTTTTCTTACTTCAGAGGGCTTTATGTGTAAATGTGGCTGTCATCTTCCATGGTGGAAGTTTTCTTACAGTGTCATCTGGTCATGAAAGCTGTCATTAAATACTCTGGGAAGACTTTCTGAGAACTGTTTATAAAATAGTATAGTGCAGTATAATAGCAGTAAAACGTGAGTGACATAGATAATTTAAAATTTCTAAGCACATTAAACCACATTAAAAATGGTAAAAAATAAACCGATGAAATTAATTAAAAATACATTTTATTTAACCCAGTATACCAAAATATTATCATTTCAACATGTAATCAGTATAAAAATTGTTAATTAGATATTATATTAATTTTTTTCTTAAAATCTAAGTGTATTTTACACTTAACAGCACATTTCGTTTGGACTAGTCACATTGTAAGCCCTTATTAGTAGTCACATGTAGCTTGTGGCTGCCATACATACTATATAACACAGATATAGTGAGTAGTATTTGCTACATAGTTAGAAATGGACTGTTCTTATTAAAATGAATAATTAGCAAAAATGACTATCTCTGGGTAATGGGCTTATGAGTAATTTTTATTCTTTGTACTCTTCTGTGTTTTCTGAATTTCACTTAATAAACATGTATTATAGTCAAAATACAATTAAACATTTTCCCATTTTAGAAAAAGAAACTAATAAGCCGTAACTGGCTTTCCCTCTGAAGTTGGATAGGAAAGATAGGAAAGATCTTGTATCCATGTCTTTTTTTGAAATCATAGAGTTTTAATAGAAATACAATCTCAGAAATATAAATTACAAAATACGCATCTATTTCCTATGATACCTCTTAAGTGCAACCTTGCATTCTTATTTATTTACTTTGAAACTTTTTTTCACTTTTTGGGAGCAGGTAAAATATTCCCATGATTTGAACTTCAAAAAGAACATTAAGGGGGCCGGCCGAGTGGCTCAATTGGTTAGGAGTTGGCTTAGAGCACGAGTTCCGAGTAACAGGGCTGCTGGTTCGATTCCCACATGGGCCAGTGAACGCTGCGCCCCAGCTGAGCTGTTGCTGAGCTGTCAACATGTAACAGTAAGATTGCCTGTTTGATGGTGGGCTATGCCCACCCAAAACTAAGACTGAACTCAGCACCTTGAGCTGAGCCGCCAACCAGATGGCTCAGTGGATGGAGCTTGTGCTCTTTAACAACAAGGCTGCTGGTTTGACTCCCGCGTGGGATGGTGGCTGCGCCCATCCGCAACTGAGATTGAGCACGGCACCTTGAGCTTGAAGGCCACAGCCTGCCAACAGGAAGCCAGATGGCGACTGGCGCCCTCCACAGCGAGGATTGAGGAGCGGTAGGTTTGCCGGTCCCCTTCCCCAATTCCCCGGTGCTGTTCCCCTCCCTCAATTCCCCAGTAGAATCTTTACAAAAAAAAAAAAAAAAGAGAGAGAGAACATTAAATGAAAAATCTCCCTCTTCCCTGATCTCCAACCATCTGGTTTTCCTCTTGGGTAGGAATTCATGTACTAAGTTCTGATGTATGCCTCCACAGATACTTTATGCAAATAAGTAAAGTATGCATATATTTTCTTATATTTCTCACCTTCACCAGTTCTTTACACATAAGGTAACATACTTTTTACACTATTCTGTACTTTACTGTCTTTATTCAACAGTTTATCTTATAGTCTATTCAAAATAGCTTTCTCATTCCCTTTTAAGTTTTGTGTGTCTTAATCACTTATAGCAATACTATAGTTTTGTAGAAACTAATACCTTAGTTTTCTACATTTTATATATTAAAATGTTTCATTGTTTTCTTTCTTTCTTTTTTTTTAAACTTTATTGGGAAACAGTTTGTTTTTCCAGGACCCATCAGCTCCAAGTCAAGTAGTTGTTTTCAATCTAGTTGTGGAGGGCCATGTGGAAATCAAACCGGCAACCTTGGTGTTATGAGCCTGCACTTTAACCGCCTAAGCTAACCAGCTGCCCCACATTGTTTTTTTAATTAGAAAATAGTTCTCGTACATTTAGAATATTTTGAAAGTATAGAACACAGATATAGAAAAAATAGAGCTTACCTATTATCTATCCCTCACTTAAATAAAAAACCACTATTGAGGGTTTATTTTTTTCAAAAGTGCTTTTTGATTATTATTTTCTTGATTTTCACATAAAGGTAGGGCAAATATTATTGTCTGATTTTATAGAGAAGGAAACTGAAGCTCAGAAAGGTTTTACAACTTTCATGGTGATAGAGTTAAAAAGTAGAAAGCAGGAACCATAACCTTGGTCTTCCATCTTCTAGTCCCGTATTTGTTATATCTCATCAACAGGATACCCTGGTGCTATTTGAAAAATTCAAGTTGTTTACCTAAGAATGATTATATTTAAAAATGATTTAAAGGGTCGGACAAGGGGCTCAGTTGGTTAAGAGCTCGCTCAAGAGTGCGAGCTGAGCTCTGAGCAACAGTGGTTCGATGCCAGCCTGAGCTGAGTTGCGGTTGAGCTGCCAAAAGGTGGCAGGATGGCTCAGCTAAAAAATAAATACATAAATAAATAAATAAATAAATAAATAAATAAATAAATAAAATAAAAATGATTTAATATGAATGGAACAATATTTTTCTTGTTTCACCAGTTCAACTGAAATGTCAGTAGTTGTTTCTGAAGCTGTATAAAATTTGTTTAATATATTATAGATTTTTCTGTAATGTATACAGCATATTGTATTTTATTAGAGAACATTTTGAGATGGTAAAATCAAGCAGGCCTTGAAAATCAGACTCAATAAAATGTACAATAATCCCCAATCTTGATCAATTTAAACAAAAATACAAAAAACAGGTGTGTTCATGTGGTGTAACCTGACTTTTGACTATATCCTTGAAAAATGGGTTGTTTGCTTAGCTGCAAGCTGACTGGGTACCTGATGTTGGGTATCTCATATTCACATTTCTCAAACATGGGTGACTTTGGAGGTCTTTAAATTATGAAAGTGGAGAGGGGAAGCAGAATGGGGCTTCTGTTGAACACTGTTTATAAACTTCATTAAACCACTTAATTATAAAGTGAACATTTAAAGCTCATCCTTTAAAACATAATTTTAAATTTAGTTTTGACATTATTTAGTAATCTTTCTGTGGAATTTCCATTCCCAAATATTGTAAGTTAAATGGAAGAAGGACCCTAAGAAGACAACAAAAAATAGTGAGCAGCATCAAATAAAATTTTAATAGAAATATTAGTTCTTTTGCTACAGTCTTTAATGCTCTCCTAGCCAAATCAAGTTATTCAACTTAATGAAATTTCCCACACTCAAAAATTCAGACAAAGGGCTGGCCAAGTGGCTCAGTTGGTTAAGAGCTCGCTCAAGAGTGCGAACTGAGCTCTGAGCAACAGCAGTTTGATGCTCAGCCTGAGCTGAGCTGCTGCTGAGCTGCCAACAGGTGGCAGGATGGCTCAGCTAAAAAAAAAAAAAAAAAATTCAGACAGTGCAGTTGGTGAATGTTATAGTCAACATAATGAGTCAAGGATAACATACTTTTTCTTGCCTTTGTGAGTTTGTGTAATTTTGAATGAGTTTTTTCTTTATTAATTTCAGCAGCACAGTCAGCAGTCTCCATTCAAGAGTTGACTCATTAGAAAAGTCAAATACTAAGCTGATTGAAGAGGTATTGTCACCCAGCCATGGATAATTGTCTTTCATGGAATTAGTATTTGTGATCCTTTTTCATTTTCGTTATGAATGCATTAAGTATACTTATACTCACACACAGACATTTTCATCATTTTGATGGATATACTTGTAATATAGTTGTAATTGAGAAGTTCAAGAGACACCACATATTCTCAGGCAAATTTTCTGAG
Source organism: Aselliscus stoliczkanus (assembly GCA_033961575.1). Taxonomy (NCBI): domain Eukaryota; kingdom Metazoa; phylum Chordata; class Mammalia; order Chiroptera; family Hipposideridae; genus Aselliscus; species Aselliscus stoliczkanus. The sequence continues at coordinate 138,123,264 of CM066729.1, forward strand.
AATATCTGAATTGTTTCAAGATATTCAACTTCTAGAAATGAACCTAAAGATGAAACTCATACAAACTCCTCTATAATGATTCTTATTTTTATATCTGGATGACCAGTATTTAGATAGTGGAATCACCTATAGTTAGAAATTTCTGTTAAAATGATGCTGTCCCTCTTTTCCCACTATTCAGATTGCATTTCTTTACAACTGTGATCATATCCACCCTTTCTCCACCCTCCCATGTGTAAAACTCATTTGATGTGCTCCATTTTGCTGCATTGTCAAAATGGCCATCTGGTGGTCCCAGAATCAGAAGTTTATTTCAGCTTGATTTTTTTGCTTTCTATTTTCAGAATTATTTAAGGTAGAGGAAGAAATTTATTAGTGCTATGAACCCTATTTTCCATGTTAATTAAAATTCTTATTTCTTTAAAAATTCTTATTTCCTAATTTTTTAAAACCAGGGAACACATGATTGTTTGCATGACTGCATCTTCATTTTGACAGTTTGGGATCATTGATAGTTGGACAGATTGGGACCATTAGAGAGAGCTGCTCACTGGTTTGTGCCTCTTCTTGGCCTTAGTTAGGCACACTGTGAAGTTCAAGTTGTATCCTCGGCAGTGTTTAGAAATTTATTTGCAAGCCAGCATTGGGCAGTGGTCCCAGCTTTCCTTTCCTAGGATCCTCCTTTTCAATTCTAAGCCTCAGTGCTAAGTCACCTAGTCATTCATGTTTAACACTGATGATGGGAGCTGTCTTATATTTGTGATGGTCACTCAGTGTGTCCAGGCTTCACAGGGTGCCCTATTTGGTTATCATGAATGTCTCTATTACATTTTCAATGACAGCACAACCTTTTTTTCCTATCTTTACACAAGTCTTTACAGTCTTATTGTTTAATACACAATTGTTTATATGCTTACCAGGCACTTTGTATTCAGGACATATTGTAAATCAGATAAGCATGTTTCAACTAACAAAAAGAAATAGTAGAAATCAGTATAGTTTCTTTAGTTGGTATCTTGGGATAATAGGAGCACATTTTTCTTATGAAAACTTCTGTAGATGTGAGAGATTTTATTAGTTTTAAGATTTTATTGTCTATTGTTTATTGCCATGAATGTTTAAAATCTTTTTTCTTGCCTATTTCATAATAGTTAGCAATAGCAAAGAATAATATCATTAAACTCCAAGAAGAAAATCATCAATTACGAAATGAAAATAAATTGATTTTAATGAAAACACAGCAGCACCTAGAGGTAAGTATACACTGATTGCAAACAAACGGGCTTGTATCAGAAATTGGTACTTTTTGGGACTCTTGCATAGACTGGGTATTTCTGCGCTGTATTAAAGTAGATATTACAGAATAATACGTTTTATGTTTTCTTCCTAGGTTACCAAAGTGGATGTAGAAACTGAGCTTCAAACATATAAGCATTCTCGGCAGGGGCTAGATGAAATGTACAATGAAGCCAGAAAGCAGCTTCGAGATGAATCTCAGTTACGACAGGTAGGTTGCATTAAAATTGCATTAGCGAAAATCATCATCATCATCATCATCATCATCATCATCATCATCATCTGCTCTTAAGCAAGTACTGCTTAAAATCTCTTTCAGCCTTTCCTTTGTTGGTGTGGGATAGCAGTCTCACTCCCTTAATCCCCTCAAATTCTTTAAGTTCCCATTTGGATCAATGTTATTTATTTATTTTTTTTGAGGGCAGTGTCACTGGCCCTCATGTGGGACCCAAACCAGGGCCGCTGGCGTCCCAAGCCAGCTGTTAACCACCACGCCACTCGGCCGGCCCAAGGGTCAGTGTTTTTTTAAAGTGTTTTTATTTATTTATTTATTTATTTTAAAGATTTTATTGGGGAATTGGGGGAGGGGAACAGCACTGGGGAATCGGGGAAGGGGAACAGACAAGCCGCTGTCTTCTTGTTCTTCAGTCTAGTTGTGGAGAATGTTCCTTCACTGGCCCATGTTGGTATCATCATTGTGCTCTTCCTGGGTGAGACAGATCGGTCACTGGCCTCTGGATGGTCGCTCACCGTGGCTATTGGCAGGTCACACTGGCTACCAGCCGCTCACACTGGCTGCCAGCCACTCACTGCAGCAGAGGCTGCAGCCAACACTGTAGCCGGGGCTCGCACAGCCCAGCTCCAGGTGGAGCTGTTGTTAGCTATAGAGGGCAGTGTCACTGGCCCTCATATGTGGGATCCGAACCGGGGCTGCTGGCGTCCCAAAACCAGCTCTTAACCAATGCGCCACTCGGCCGGCCCTAAACAGTGTTTATAAACTGTTCCAGTCTCTGTTTGTGAAATGAATGGTTTGTGACCAGCATTACAAAAAATGAAATGGAAGAGAGTGATGTATTCAAATATTAGTAGAATCATATTTAATATTAGCTTTTTTTTTTTCTCTTTTAATTTGTGAAATATAATACCTACAGAAAAATACAAACATATAGCTTAATGGATTATAATGTAAATACCTGTGTAACTACACCCAGCTCAAGAAGAGTATTGCCAGCCTTTTCATCCCTTTTCTATTTGTCTTTACTATTAGGAAACTTCTTTTCCTTTTGATTTAAAATTTTTTATGAGAAAAAATTAAAACTGTGAAATTGGATTTTTGAGTGATCTTTTGCTTTCATTTATATGGACTGCTTCATTTTTTTTGTTTAAGGAAAATTATACTGAGTTTATCAGGCATAAAAATACTTCAATCCTGTACCAGTAGAATAGTGATAATTAACAGAATCTAGAAAATGCTTTTATTTTAGCGAAATATGCATTTGAAAATATTTAGAATGTTGTTATAGGGCTTGGGTGATTTCCCTTTGATGGTGCTTATAACACAAAAGAAGTAGTCCACATATTGAATGGAAATTCTTTCTTGATCTCATTAATTGCTGAGTACCTGATTTTGACATCCTGAAGTGACATGTGAATTGAGGATATGTTGAAATTGCAGGATGTGGAGAATGAGCTAGCAGTACAAGTTAGTATGAAACATGAAATTGAACTCGCCATGAAGTTGTTGGAGAAGGATATCCATGAGAAGCAAGATACTCTGATAGGCCTTCGACAACAGCTAGAGGAAGTTAAAGCAATTAACATAGAGATGTATCAAAAGTTGCAGGTAAGGAACATTCTTTTTTTTTTTTAAAGATTTTTATTGGGGAATTGGGGGAGGGGAACGGTGTTAGGGAATGGGGGAAGGGGACCAGACAAGTTGTTCTTCAATCTTTGTTGTGGAGGGTACCAGTCGCTGTCTAGCTTCCCGTCGGCAGCTCTTGGCCTCTAAGCTCAAGATGCTGTCTGTGTTCAATCTTAGTTGTAGGTGGGCATAGCCACCATCCCATACAGGAGTCGAACCAGCAGCCTTGTTGTTAAGATTACACGCTCTATCCATTGAGCCATCTGGGCGGCAGCTCAGCTCAATGTGCTGAGTTCAGTCCTAGTTGCGGGTGGGCATAGCCCACCGTTGAACAGGCAATCTTGTTGTTACACCAGCTGAGCCATCCTACTACCTGTTGGCAGCTCAGCGGCAGCTCAGCTCAGGCTGGGCATCGAACTGCTATTGCTCAGAGCTCAGCTCGCACTCTTGAGCGAGCTCTTACCCAACTGAGCCACTTGGCTGGCCCTTCCAAGCCAACTCTTAACCAACTGAGCCACTCGGCCAGCCTAGGAACATTCTTTAATTCTTGGAGTTTCTTGTTATATAAATTGAAAAATGAATATTTGTATAAAGGATTTGGTTTTTAAGAAATGAGCCTATTTTAACAGTACGATGTTGGTAATAAAAAGTAGTGACTTTTTCTCTAAATGGAAGTTTTAGAAATGTAGCAATGAAAAAGGTATCAAAGACTAAATAAACAGAATCACCTATATGAATGTGTTCCTTAATGCTGAAAGGTTAACAGTATGAAAAGTAAATCTTTTGGTAAAACTCAATCTAAATATGCAAGGCCTTTTTTTGAGCTTCTTTTTAAATTTTTTTTTTTTTTTTTAGAGGGCAGTCTCACTGGCCCTCATATGTGGGATCCGAATTGGGGCCGCTGGCATCCCAAGCCAGCTCTTTTTTGTTTGTTTTTTGTTTGTTTTTTTGTTTTTTTGAGGGCAGTGTCACTGGCCCTCACATATGGGACCGAACTGGGGAAGAAATTGTTTGTTTTGTTTTTTTCAGGGCAGTGTCACTGGCCCTCATATGTGGGACCCGAACCGGGGCCACTGACTTCCCAAGCCAGCTCTTAACCACTGCGCCACTCGGCCAGCCCTCGAACTTCTTTATATAGTATAGTCCTGAGAAAGATTTAATTTTGATTGAAATGCTTTACTATAATAATTACGAATTTTCTAAGAAAGTGATATTTTTCTTAACTAGAGAATGTTGCCAAAAGCCCTTTATAATTTAATTTGAAAAATAGTATATTTTACGAATTTATTTGGTTGTCTTCCCAAAACATTAAGGGCTGAGTGGTTTTTTTCCTTTATTTTACTTTAAATGAAGGCTAGTAGTACTACTGCTTTATATTGTAGGAGTATTTTAATCTACAAAGTAACTCTGCTCATTTCAGAGTAACAATCCCATAGCAAAATCGTATACAAAAACTTATAAATGTTCAGGTTTAAAAATCAAAACTACTGTGTGTTTTTCTAAATAGGGTTCTGAAGATGGTTTGAAAGAAAAAAATGAAATAATTGCCCGATTAGAAGAAAAAACCAATAAAATTACTGTAGCCATGAGGCAGCTGGAACAAAGGTACAGCATTTTCAGACTTAGTTTTCTTTTTTCCTTCCTTTCCCCTCCTTTTCTTTGTTTAACTTTTAACATCTGCCACAAAAACCATTAGGAAAATTTAGATTAGGACATGGTTTTTTAAGCCCAGCAGAATTTTGCCTTTTTGTTTTGGTTGTTGCATGGAATCAAGTTGCTTTATATTAGGCTGATTCATTTGAACTTGCCATTTTGTAGATTTTTTAAAAAGGCCTAATATCAGCAATTTTCATGTGGTTCAATCTGTTATGTTGCATAAAACAAATACACGAACAAAAAATCTTGAAAAAGTAAAAAACAAACAAAATCCATGGTTGAATTATCCCTGATTGATTTCCATGCATATTGATTGTCATATCCTTTGTCATTCACCATCTCTTTATCTGAAATCAAGCTTTCTGAGTTGGCAGTTTAGTTGTGTTTCTTGGAGCTAGGACCCTCAACCCAACCCAAGAAATAATTTTGTTTAAAATTGAATTGTTTTATATCGGCATTTTTCACGTTTATTGTTGGAAAATGTAATGTACTTCCATTGACCTGTCATGTTGGTGTCAACATATGTCTTATCATTGCTTTCTTTGAATCTACTTATGAAAAACATAACTATTAATGCTTTATTGACATGAATATTCTTTTATTGACATCCTCTTTCTTCTTTTTTCTTTTTTGTTTCTTTATCCCCATTTTTACATTTTGGACATCTTTATTACCTTTTTCTGTCTTTGATTTCTGTCCATTCCATTATGAAGTGACAATGATTTGTTAACTCAAACTAGGACAATTGCAATGTCATTGGTGAAATGTGCCAGCATTGACACTCAGGACCAGTACAAGCTGGTCAAAGATATATCTTTCTGAAAACCGCTTGTATTTAAACAGACTAAAAGAGAATCAACAATTTTATAATATATTAGATAGAAAAGAATTTATGCTATTAAGTATTCTAAGAGGGTATTAGGAACCCTGTACACTTCTTGATCAGCTGCTGTGGTAATACACTGCCATAAAGCAGAGTGGGTGCACTTGGATTTCCAAAAACACATCCCTCAAACCTTGTGCACAATGGCTGATTTGAGTATTGACCTTTGGAGGTCAGGATTTTCAGATGCAGCTTTATCTTTTTAGCTACTTTTTGATGGAAAATATAAAAATTGTTTAAAAATAAGTTAAACTTTGGTTTGACAATGTGTTGGCACAGATTTTTCCCCACCATAAGTCCACTCTTTGCCTAATGGCTCTTTTACTGATTTCTAAATATGTTTTAAAATAGTTCATAACCCAGATTGGCCATCATCTTGTGCTCTAGCACCTCAAGTTTCTGGTTCCCCTTAGCCTTCTTCTATGATAGCACAACTTCAAGGCCTACCTCATTTTAGTTTTTGTAACATTAGAGAAAACCTTGGGCCACCCATCCCCCCACCTTAATATTTTAAATTTATATTTAGAGATAACTTCAGTGTTACTCCCTTTTCCTTGGAAGTGGCATTTATACTTCTGAAATGTGTGGGGGTTGCCCCATTGGTATGGTTTTAAGGAAGAAAAGAAGAGGCAATTTTTTTGGTTAGTTGAATAGAAATTTCTCTTATGATTCCCTATAAGAAATTAATGTCCCTTGAATACTTGGGAGATGTTTTCTTATAAAAAGATTGAAGTTAAATCTAAGAAATCCTAGATGGCCGTAGGAGGCATGGAGTGGAGCCAAGCACAGGGAGAAGCAATGACTTACAAATAAAAACAGAAAAAATGAAAATCACATTTTTAGCTACTTTTTAAAATTCAATGATGAGGAACAAAAATGACCTCTAGAGAATGTTGCCAACTAGTACTAAATTCTTTTAAATCTTAAAACACACACATATACACATACAGCCTTGGCTTAATTAATAAATGCATAATGATCCCAGAGGGAGGACTTGGCTGTGATTTGAAGTAATTGTAGGTCTTTGCTCTTGGCCTTGTTAGCATACTTGATTCCTGGCATACATATCCTAACATACAATACAACAATGCGGCTTCTTCACCTAGTGTAGACATAAGTACTATGCTTTTCATGGTTTTGTAAAAAGATAGTAACACACTTATTATACTTTGGAAGTTGATTCATTACGCTCTACAAAAGTGGTAAAGGCTGTATTACTTTGCATTGTTAATTATGAACAAGAAATAAAGCAAATTTGAAGATAGTATTCTGGGCATATTATATATTATACTGAAAAAAAATCACAAAACAACTTCTAGACATTGTGTGGCTCTTTCACGTTTGAGTTTGTGAGTTTTCCCCCAAACTTTGTTTTCATTTAGAAATGTTTCTATTTCCCCATTTTTCTTTTATTTGTCTTCTTCACCCTTTTACACCCTAGTTCTAGCCTCAGTTTTACCCAAAGTTGATTTGAATTACACCAGATTGCAGCAAGCAGAGAAGGCGCAAATGGAAGCTGAAGATGAGGACAAGAAATATCTACAAGAATGTCAGAGTAAAACCGACAGTCTGCAGAAACAAATCTGCCAAAAGGAGAAACAACTGTGAGTATTTCACTCTTGGAAACAAATACTTGTATTAACATAATTCCCACTATCCCCTTTTTTGTACACATGGTACAATACCTATGCTTTCATTTATTTAATGATGCCGGATAGATTGTGTAGATTCTGGAGTTCTTAAAAGATAAAAAAACTTAAAAAACATACTAATGATAAAACTTACGTTTTTACTCCCTTTATTGTTTGCAGAGCACTTTCGACTGTCTTATCTTCTTGCCCAAGGAGAGTTTTATGCTTTCTGCTGTTTAACATTAATCTGATGACCATTATGTTTCTAGATACTAAGTAAAATAGGCCTTTGTAACTCCAAGAAACCTATATTATCAAAGAGCATGATGCTTTCTCAGAACATTTTTATTAACACTTCTATATGATAGATCTGTATATAGTCAGCTGGGAAGAATGTCATTGAGTCGAAAGAAGAGCAAGTATGATCCCATTTTTTTATAAATTTAAAACTACATATGTGTATACTTACATATACATAGAAAAGAGTTTAAAGAATACAGATCATAGGAAATGGGGAGTGATGTCAGATTGACAGGGGTGTTTAGTTTTTACTTTATAAACATCAATATTTTTCCCCAGTAAATATGTATCACTTTTGTTACTAAAAGAAGAAACAATGGAAACTACAGTTACATAGTTACATATTATGTTTAAACAAGCCCACATGCTACTCATGATGTATAACTTGCTAAGCTGCTTCTATTAGTTGAAGTGCTATCCTTGCTGATTTTCTGTCTAGTAGTTCTATCAATTATCTAGCGAGGATTTGTTGAAATATCCCAACTATAATTGTGGATTTAGGTATTTCTACTTTCAGTTCTATCAGTTTTTGCTTTCTGAATTCTGAAGTTCCATTTTTTCAGTGTCTACACATTTTGGATTGCTAAGTCTTTTTAGTGAATTGACCTTTTTTTCATTATATAATGCCTCTGTCTTTGGTAATTTTCTGTGTTCTGAAATCTACTTTATATGAATTAATATAGCTATTTCTGCATTCTTTTGATATTTTCATGTAGTAAACAAAAGATTAATGTTTGCATTTTTCTATTTTCAGCTTAATCTTTATCATTATATTTGAAGTAAGTTTCTTATAGTTCATGTTTTTTATCCATTCTCCTAATCTCTTTTAATGATGTAGTTAGCCCATTTTCATTTAGTGTAATTATTAATATATTAGAGCTTAAGTCTGCTGTTTTATTTCTTTTCTGTTTTTTCATTCCTCCATTTTATTTTTCTTGCCTTCCCTTGGGTTACTTAAACATTATTAGAATTCTTTTTGACTTATCTGTAGTCTTTTTGAGTGTATTTCTTTGTATAGATTTTTCAGTGGTTGTTTTGGACATTATATATTTCCAACTTTTCTGTCTACCGGCATCAACATTTTACTACTTTGAATGAAGTGTGCAAACATTACCTCCACTTAGATCTTTTTACATCTCCCCTTTATAGCATAATTTACTTAAATATTTCCTCTACATAACATTGAGAACCACATCAGACAATGTTATAGTTTGTTTCAACCATTAAACATAATTTAGAACACTATTGTTCTCATCATTCCTGAGGTTCCAAGTTTCCTTTGTGTTTGAAGAGCTTATTTTAGCCATTCTTTGAGGGTAGGTCTGTTGGCAACAAATTCTTAGTTTTCTTTGATCTGAGAATGTCTTGATTTCACCTTTATTGGTGACGAATGTTTTCAGAATATCTTTTTGTTCAGCACTTGAAAAGCGTTGTGCCACTTTCTTTTGGCCTTCACAGTTTCTGACTGTCATTGGAATTGTTCTTCTAATCACTCTCAAAACTCTTTCTTTGGATTTATCCTATTTGGACTTTGATCAGCTTCTTTTATTTAATTAATTAATTTATTTATTTATTTTCTTGAGGGCAGTGTCACTGGCCCTCATATGTGGGACCGAACCGGGGCCGCTGGCTTCCCAAGCCAGCGCTTAACCACCGCACCACTCGGCCGGCCCTAGTCAGCTTCTTACATCTTAAGTTCATCCTTGCCAAATTTGGAGAGTTGTTTTTTTTAAGATTTTATTGGGGAATTGGGGGAGGGGAACAGCGTTGGGGAATTGGGGAAGGGGAACAGACAAGTTTGCTGTCTTTTTGTTCTTCAGTCTAGTTGTGAAGGATGCTGCTTCACTGGCTCATGTTGGTATCGTCATTGCGCTTTTCCCAGGTGAGACAGATCGGTCGCCGGCCTCTGGATGGTCGCTCACCGCGGCTATTGGTAGCTCACGCTGGCTGCCGGCCACTCACTGTAGCCTATGGCAGCCCACTGCAGCAGGGGCTGCAGCCTACACCGTCGCCGGGGCTCACACAGCCCAGCTCCAGGTGGGGCTGTTGTTAGCTGTAGAGGGCAGTGTCACTGGCCCTCATATGTGGGATCCGAACCAGGGCCGCTGGCATCCCCAAACCAGCTCTTAACCAATGTGCCACTCGGCCGGCCCTTCCTTGTACTTTTTTTTTTTTTTTTTTGAGGGCACTGTCACTGGCCCTCATATGTGGGATCCGAACCGGGGCTGCTGACATCCTAAAACCTGCTCTTAACCAATGCGCCACTCAGCCAGCCCTGGAAAGTTTTTGACCAGTATTTCTACAGGTATTTTTTCAGTTCCATTTGCTTTCTCCTCTCGTCGGGGACTCTGATAACATGAATGTTAGATCTTTTTTTTTTTAAAGATTTTATTGGGGAACTGAGGGAGGGGAACAGTGTTGGGGAATCAGGGAAAGGGAACAGACAAGTTGCTGTCCTTTTGTTCTTCAGTCTAGTTGTGAAGTACATCGCTTCACTGGCCCATGTTGGTATCATTGCGCTGTTCCCGGGTGAAGCAGATCAGTCACCGGCTATTGGGCAGCTACTCACAGCGGCTCATAGCAGCTCTTGAAAGCACACCCCAGCTGCTGGCCAGCCCCACTGCAGCCTACGCCATCGTCGGCAACTCACGGCAGGCCAGCTCCAGGTCAAGCTGTTGTTCACCATCTTAGCTATAGAGGGCAGAGAGTGTCACTGGCCCTCATGTGGGATCCGAACCGTGGCCCTGCTCTCCGAGCTGGCGTCTCTTAACCAATGTGCCAGTTGGCCGGCCCTAGATCTTTTTTTTAATAGTACCACTGGTCCCTGACACTCTATTTTTCAGTCTTTCTCTCTGTTGTTCAGATTGGGTAATTCCTATTTTTGTGTTTTGAAGTTCATTCATTCTTTCCTCTTCACTCCCCTATTGAACCAATTCAGTGAGATTATTGTATTTTTCAGGTCTAAGTTTTCCATATTTCTTCCCTCCCTCTCTCCCTGCCTCTCTCCCTCCCTCCCCCGTCTTCCATTTTTACTGGAACTTCCTGTTTTTTCATTTGTTTCAAGCATGTTCTTAATTGATCACTGGAGTGTTTTTATAATGGCTGCCTTAAAATTCTTGTCTGATAGTTCCAACATCTGGAACTATCTGACATGTTATCATCTGTTGATTGTTTTTTCTCATCCAAACTGAGATTTTTTTCCCTTGGGTCTTGGTATGACAAGTATTTTCTGATTGCATTCTAGACATTTTGAGAGTTAAGAGACTGCATCTTATTTAAATCTTGTTTTAGCAGTCCTTCACGAAAACCACACCAGCAGGGAAATGTGGGCACTGACCTTTTATACTAAGTGGGGGTAGAAGCCAAGGACCATTCTGGATGGGCTGAAGAAGGGTGCCTAACTACTGGGCAGGAATTGAAATCTATGCTTTCCATTCAATCTCCACTGACACTATAGAGAGAGGGAGAGTGGTGCCTTGTTACCATCAAGTGGGAGTAAGTAGAAGTCCAGGCTTCCCCCTTAGTCTCTGCTGACACCATACTGGAGGGGAGAGGAAGAGGTACCCTCATTACCACAGTGCAGAGGTCGAAATGTAGGCTCCTCACTTGGCCTTGGCTGACACTGTGGGGATGTGAGAAACACCTTGTTACCGATGCATGGGGATCAAAGTGCTGGCTCCCCACATGGCCTCCACCCTTACTATAGGGGTGGTTGAGGAGAGACACCTCATTACTGCTGGGCAGGGGTGGAAGCTCACATGTCCCATTTGGCCTTCTCTGATAGCACCACAGTGGGGATCAGGAGGGATACCTCATTATTGCCATGTGAGAATGGATATTTAGGCACCCCATTTTGGCCTCTACTGACTGGTTAGGGTCTAAGGTTTTTTCCTCTGCTGTTTTGCTGGAAAAGGGCATTTGTTGTCAGAAAGGTTTCTATCATGCTAAGCTGCCTCTTCCCAGCTCTTTGGCAAGAAAGAGCAGGCCTTTCGTGGGGCTGTTTTGGGCTTGTGCCCATTGGTGTTCGTGGGTTGCAGAGCTTCCACACAATCTTAACTATATAGGAGGCAAAAAGAAGCTTGCAGCTCATCACTATGTTCTTCCTTGAGTCCCGGGATTTTTAGGTCTGCCTTCTTCTTTCTCCCTTTGAGAATATTCTTTTTGTTTATATATAATGTCCAGGGTATCTAACTGTACTTAGTTGGATAGGTAGAAATGTGTTTACTCCATGTTGTCTAGAACCAGAATTCTAAGTTCCTTTTAAATCTACCAGAAAAATAACATTTTGAGAAATTGATATATAGAATAAAGTTTTAGGGCAGGGAATGTTACCTTGGTTGAAAACTTGCATCATTTGTGCTTTGTGAAACTAAAACCCACTCCTTCCCCCAAAACAAAACACTCTGCAAGCAAACATTTTTTTTTTTTTTTTTAAAGATTTTATTGGGGAATTGGCAGAGGGGAACAGCGTTGGGGAATCGGGGAAGGGGAACAGACAAGTTGCTGTCTTTTTGTTCTTCAGTTTAGTTGCGGAGGATGTTGCTTCATTGTTGGTATCGTCATTACGCTCTTCCCGGATGAGGCAGATCGGTCGCTGGCCTCTGGATGTCGCTCACTGCGGCTATTGGCAGCTCACGCTGGCTGCCAGCCGCTCACGGTGGCTGCGGGCCACTCACTGTAGACTATGGCAGCCCGCTGCAGCAGGGGCTGCAGCCCACACCATCACCGGGGCTCGCACAGCCCAGCTCCAGGTGGAGCTGTTGTTAGCTGTAGAGGGCAGTGTCACTGGCCCTCATGTGGGATCCGAACCGGGGCCGCTGGCATCCCAAAACCAGCGCTTAACCAATGCACCACTCGGCCGGCCCTGCAAGCAAACATTTTTTAAAAAAAAAATCTTTCTAAGACTTTCACAAAAGGACAGCCCGCACTTTCAGGGCTCCCCGGGCAACAAAAATCATACGGAGCATTTAAGTCAACAAGGTTATTAATGATGTCAGGGGTTTTGTTGTTTATGTCCCTGTGCTCTGCCAAATGAAAAACAAGAAAAGCCAGGTGGCCCACTCTTTGCCAGTCACTAGAATGCAGCCTTGAAACCCTAGTATTCTGTGTTACTGAATTAGTTTTCTAGAATTTGACAAATGTGTAGGAAAGACAAATCTGATGTTTATTCTGCAGTGATGCAGCTATTTGATCCCTGCCCAAAGGATGATCTAAATAACACTATAGGCCCTTTCCTATAGGGCCAACCCACTCAATAAGACTATATAGCTGCAGAGAGAACATGTTTGTCCCTGCTAAAAGCCTGAAAATAATTTTGTCTCTCAGGTGGTGCCATCTTGGTTGAGCATGAACATGTTGACAATTTGGAGATCAGGAAGGATCCCCGATGGCTCAGAAAATTGAAACCATTACTATAGAAATGGGCAGTTGGGATTTTTTTTTTAACATTTTGATGAATATCCTTATTTTTGGTATTACATTATTTTGTAGTTTGCAGATATTTTTTATGTGTTTTAGAAAGACGCTCATGCTACATGCTCTATTGTGTCCTGTTTATTTTATTTACTTCATCATGGACATTGTATCATATGACATATGAATAATATAGGTCTACACCATCCTGTCAGCTAACCTAAATGAATCCTTTAGCCTGAAAAATTTCGCTTTATTGTTTGTTTGCATATCTTTTTTTTTTTTTTCTTTTGAGGGCAGTGTCACTGGTCCTCATATGTGGGACCCAAACCGGGGCCTGTTTGCATATCTTTGATTATTAGTGATAGCCTGAATTTATTTTGTGAATTGCCAGTTCATATGTATTTCCCCACCCTGGGGTGTTCAGCTTTTTAATATTTATTTGTAAGAGCTCTTTATAATTTACTGTGTCTTTCTTATATAGTGAAAATGTTTTCTAAAGTTTATTGTTAATTTTTAAACTTTGTTCATAGTGGGTATTTTTCATTTACAAATTTCATTTTTTTTTTTTTTTTAAATACACAAGCAGGGTTTATTAGTGATACATTCTCAGGGAAGAGAATGGGCCCAGCCAAGGTGGGGGGTGCGGGGGAGAGAGAGAGAAAGAAAATGAGAGCGCACGCCCTCATCCTGAGGATTTATAGTTTGTTGGGTGGGGTGAGGGAGTTACATATTGATTTGGCAGGAAAAATGGTGCTTTGCTTTTCCCTGGAGGGTGTGACCTCCTAAGATGGGTGGAGGTCTGTTGACTCAGATCTTTATCTTGCTCCAGACCACCTCTTGTGTCTGATATGTGGCTGGAGGCAGTTAAAGCTAGTTATGAGCTTTTTCTGTAGGTACTATGTACCCCCTCCCACCCCTCCTTCTCCTACATTTTTCTAACTTCTACCTATCATTTTCTCCCTCAAGCATTAGGAACCCAAATCTTTGGGTACTTTGGGGCCGCTGCTTCCAGCTGTAACGGGTCGTTGAGGCTTCTTTGGATTCTGTCTGCTTGCTAACTACTGATTGGAGGAGGCGGAGGGAAGTGTCCCTCCATAGGCCCATGATAGGTCCCGGAGCTGGAGTCCCAGAGGCCAATAGTTCATGGTGATCATGATAGCTTTATAGCCTCTATTCTGCCTCATCCAGGTGCACCCTAGGCTCCAGTCCAGTAGTGGTGACCTCCTGAGGTGGGGCCGACTGGGGCCCCAATAGCTTCATTTCTGAGTTACCATCTGCAAGGCAGTCGCAGTCTCAGGCCTGGGCCCCTTTGGCTTGAGGGACAGATGGCCTAAAATGTTTATATAGTTATATTTTCCTTAATGATTTCTGCTTATGGTGGTCCACATGTGTTTTGACAATATATTTATAATAACTGAAAAACAAAATTTCCTTTGCTTTTTCATTCTCTTTTTTTTTTTTTTTAATTTTTTTTTTTTTAACTTTGTTGGGAAATAGTTTGTTTTTCCAGGACCCATCAGCTCCAAGTCAAGTCATTGTTTTCAATCTAGTTGTAGAGGGCACAGCTCACTGGCCCATGGGGGAATCTAACCAGCAACCTTGGTGTCACGAGCCCATGCTCCAACCACCTGAGCTAACCAGCCGCCCCTTCACTCCCTTTTTCTGATTCTGGATGGTGAGGCCACTCAGCAAGGCGCTCTGTACATTAGTTACTTCAGTGCCCCTCTGCATTCCTTTTAATTTTGTAGTGAAATAGTATTTGTCAACAATTTATAAATTTTGTTTTGAGGTATTTCTTATTTTCAACCTGAATTATAAAATCTAAAATTTACTTCACTGAAAAATAATGTGGCTGTAAATGGAAATGCTAACTTTATGAGGAAACAAAAGTGTAAACACAAAAATATTGAAATAATGTGATATTCTCAGTATTATGATATATTGCAATTAAAATGTAAACTATTAGAAACTGTAGCATTGTTAGTACATGTCTCACATGTTATATCTACGTATGAGCAATAATTATCAAAATGATTTTTTTGTTTGTCCTAAAAAATTTATCTCCTTGTTTTCTTTCCCAAGACATATTGTTTTAATAGTACAATGTGCCCTTCTGGGCATTTTCTATGCTTTACAGCATTTACATCTATAGAATTAATAAATGACATAAATTATTGTTTAACAAGGAGTTTTTGTGATTGGCACATAAACTGATACTGTGTTGCTGAATTTGTTTACCAAAAAACATTGGTGAAAGAAAACATCTGAATAAATGAACTATAAATGCAAAAGTAGTCAGCCAAAAAGATACTCTTATTAAAGAATACAAACAACTGTCATGTGAGAAATAGCTCTGAGCTTCTGTTTATTGTTTGTCATTCAAGGGTGCAACTGGAAACTGATTTGAAGATTGAGAAGGAATGGAGACAGACTTTGCAGGAAGATCTTCAAAAGGAGAAAGATGCCTTATCTCATCTTAGAAATGAGACCCAACAAATCGTTAGTCTTAAAAAAGTAAATGGTGGTAAAACTTCTAAAATTGCATTTTGATGAAAGTTCTGTAAAAAGAGAAATCATAATTTACATTTATACCAAGGAAATAGAACATACTGGTCATCTTTAAAAATACCAGTAAAGAGGTTAAATGAATAGAAAATAGTTGATAGTTGACAGAGCAGCTATGAAAGAGCTTTGGACCTGTAGTTCTGTTTTTTATAAAAAGCTGCAGGATTTCTGATCCTAATTAATGGTATGTATACAATATGTAGTTTCTTGTTTCTTTTAAATTACATTTTCTATTTTTTATGTTTTGAAGGAGTTCCTTAAGCTTCAGGATGAAAACCAGCAGTTGAAAAAAATATACCATGAACAGGAGCAAGCTCTTCAAGAACTCGGCAACAAACTTAGCGAGTAATTTCTCTTTTTACTACAACTAATTAGTCATTGACTTTTCTAAGGATATAAGTGTGCCAAATCATATAGGCAGAAAAGTTTCCATACAGAAAAGAAAGATATGAACTATTAAATACAAAACCAAACAGAAACTTTAAAGATTAACAAATAAGACTGTAGATTTGAGAGATTTTGTTAAAAGTTATATTATTTTATTGACTCTTAGCTCTAAACTTTTTCTGGAGATGAAAGCTAAGACTTGTTTAATTTCTTCAAATCAGAGAATTCTGAACTTCATTTAATATATTTTTCTCAGAACAATAGAAGCCAAATTTTCAAACTATCTGGAGACAGCTTTGTCAGAGTGTTTTGAGAAGGAGCCAACATTGTGAGACATGAAGGGTGTTTATCTCATCTGGAGTGGGGTATTAACGTCAAACAGCGTGGTTGGTTCTATTGCAGTGAAGAGTTACTGGGTTTCTATGAAGACAAGACAAACAAATGGTGTTCTGTCTTTATCATATTTTCCTCCTTGTTTCATGTGGTTTGTTTTGCAAAAGATGGGATTCCGATAAGAAGTCTTGAGTCCAATTTCCAAGGGCATAGGAAAGAGTAGTTCACTAAAACCACAAAGGAATCATCTATATTTATTTGTGTTGTGTTTGTATTTGCATTTTATTTCCTATTATACTGCTTGTTCATATCCTTTGCTCATTTTTTGGTTGGATTGCTCATCTCCTTCTTATGGGATCTTTATAAATTAATTGTTGTACAAAGTGTACATCTTTTCTCCCCAGTTTGTCATTTGTCTTTTTACTTTATTTATGATATATATGTTTTGAATTTTATGGTGCAGCTTTATTAGTTTTCCTTTATTGCTTCTGAGACCCATATTCCCTAAGACATGGGTAGGGCCAGTTGTGAGTCAGAACATATTTTATTCTTCCTCAACTCTAGTTCTCTTCTGCAGTGACAAGAATTTAAACTTTTTTTTTCTTTTGAGGGCAGTGTCACTGGCCCTCAGATGTGGGACCCGAACCATGTCTGCTGGCTTCCCAAGCCAGCGCTTAACCGCCACGCCACTCAGCCGGCCTTGCAGTGACTAGAATTTAATCAGGGCTGGAGAAGGCCCTGGCGGTACCAGTGTATCTGCTGAACACAGTTTTCTTCCTCTTCATCCTCCTACTCCTATGATTGTATGTTTTCAGATTCAATCTCTAAGTAAAAACAAATTCCTTCCTAATACATAGGATAATGAGTATGTCGTTAAAATTTTTTTTTTGTTTTTTTTTTTTTAAAGATTTTATTGGTGGAGGGGAACAGCGTTGGGGAATCGGGGAGGGGGAACAGACAAGTTGCCGTCTTCTTGTTCTTCAGTTTTAGTTGCGGAGGATGTTGCTTCACTGTTGGTATCGTCATTGCGCTCTTCCCGGATGAGGCAGATCGGTCGCTGGCCTCTGGATGTCGCTCATCGCGGCTATTGGCAGCTCACGCTTGGCTGCCAGCCGCTCACGCTGGCTGCGGGCCACTCACTGCAGCCTATGGCAGCCCACTGCAGCAGGGGCTGCAGCCCACACTATCACCGGGGCTCGCACAGCCCAGCTCCAGGTGGAGCTGTTGTTAGCTGTAGAGGGCAGTGTCACTGGCCCTCATGTGGGATCCGAACCGGGGCCGCTGGCATCCCAAAACCAGCGCTTAACCAATGCGCCACTCGGCCGGCCCTGTCGTTAAAATTTTTGACGATGACGGCCTGAAGTCAGGTCATTACTTTTTTTTGGGGGGAAGAAATTTTTGAAGGGGTCAATACTTTTTGACCTTTGCTCCTGATTTACCAGAATTGTCTTCAGGCTTTATGTAGACCATTTAGGTGTTACTTACAGTGACTTTTGTTTTGTTTTTGTTTTTTTGAGGGAAGTGTCACTGGCCCTCATATGTGGGATTGGAACCCGGGCCACTGGTTTCCCAAGCCAGTGCTTAATGACCGCGCCACTCGGGCAGTGTCACTGGCCCTCATATGTGGGACCCGAACCGGGGCCGCTGACTTCCCAAGCCAGCCACTTAACCACCGAGCCACTCGGCTGGCCCCATTTAGGTGTTATTTAAAATGGGGAGTGGGAAGGGGAAGGTCATATAGAATAATATGAAACGTTTAATTTGATAAAGAAGGAAAAATTAATGATTCAGAAACAATAGTTTTTAAACTTAACATTTAAGGTCTGCATTTTTAAGATAGGACTAAATTTAAAAATTAGTATTCATTAACGTCACCCACAGGAGTTAGTATCCCTCTACTGTTTACCAGCTGTGTTACTTAGGGTCATTTATTTAATCTCTTTAAGACCATTGCTGTATTCATAAATTTGAGAGATAAAATCCCCAGAGTTCTTTCTCTCATTAACAGAGCTGTGTGAAAGCAGCTAGCACAGAGCCTTTCCTCATAGCAACCAGAATATCAGTTTTCTTGTCTGCAAGATGAGCAGGCTGTATCTGAAAATTACTCTCCAATGCTTACATTCTGAATCTGTGATTTTAAAAAGAAATGATTAATGTTAATTAAAAAAATACTTTTAATAATGAAATATTTACTCTTGGTTTCTTATTGAAGGATTCTTATAAACAGAGAATTTTTTTTTTCTTTTTTTTTTTTTCTCTTTTTTTTTTTAATTTTTTTTTTAATGGCTGAGCCATCCTGGTACCTGTTGGCAGCTCAGCGGCTGCTCAGCTCGGGCTGGGCATCGAACTGCTGTTGCTCAGAGCTCAGCTCACACTCTTGAGCGAGCTCTTAACCAACTGAGCCATTCGGCCGGCCCTATAAATAGAGAATTTTGATAGATTTTGAAAGGCTTTAAATGTTATTCTTCTAAATTATGATTGAGTTAGACTATCTAATTTGGATTATGAAATGAAAATAAACATGAACTATTCATATTTGAAGAAAAGATGGAACATATGAAATATTAGAATGGAATATTCAAGGAAGAGAATCTAGAGTAATTAATATATCTATGTTCTGACTGACAGTTTATAGGGTTTTTTTTCCCTCAAAAGCTTGTTATATTTTATGGATGTTTTCCTAGAGTGTCATAATTGGTTGTATCGCACTGATGTTTTCATATTTTATTTTGACCCTTCTCCATGCTGTTTTCATGTCATGGTCAAATAGTTTCCCACACTTAAATACATGTTCCTAAATAAAAGCTAATTAAAAGGAGTAATGTAGACATGTGTTTCCTCCCTGTCTAGGACAAGAAGGTGTTCTTGTACATTGTGCTTACTGGAACTGTAAATGATAACCCTTTCTTTTGGATACTTTATCAATTCATATTAGAGGGGCAGATTTTTTTTTTTTTTTTTTTAAAGATTTTATTGGGGAATTGGGGGAGGGGAACAGCGTTGGGGAATCGGGGAAGGGGAACAGACAAGTTGCTGTCCTTTTTTGTTCTTCAGTTTAGTTGCGGAGGATGTTGCTTCACTGTTGGTATCGTCATTGCGCTCTTCCCGGATGAGGCAGATCGGTCGCTGGCCTCTGGATGTCGCTCACCGCGGCTATTGGCAGCTCACGCTTGGCTGCCAGCCGCTCACGCTGGCTGCAGGCCACTCACTGTAGCCTATGGCAGCCCACTGCAGCAGGGGCTGCAGCCCACACCATCACCGGGGCTCGCATAGCCCAGCTCCAGGTGGAGCTGTTGCTAGCTGTAGAGGGCAGTGTCACTGGCCCTCATGTGGGATCCGAACCGGGGCCGCTGGCATCCCAAAACCAGCGCTTAACCAATGCGGAGGGGCAGATTTTTTAAAGTCCCTATTTGTAAATAAAGATATTTTAACCAGAAATATATTAACACCAGTAAGTTTTCATAGGCTATTTCTGTAGTGAATGCTATTAAACTACTTTCATTTCATATTTGGTTTCTATATACAGCAGTTATTGTTTTGGCCATTATTCCCACCAGCATCAATTTTCCATTGGCACCTTTTGTAGATGTGAATTCAGCCAAGAAAATTGGACTATTCTGCGTAATTTTATAGTACATTGATTATTCTCATAGTAAGTCAGTATAAGCCACATAGAAGACTAACACTGTTTTTATGTCTTGGAACACAGAGCATTTGTAGGGTGGAGTTAAGTTCCAAATGTTCTGCTTCATGAGTGGAGACTTCAGTGTTTAATGTATCTTTTTATCAGTAATTTCATTTCTAAATTGTTACTATAAGAAAAATAATACAAATGTTTTGGTATTCCATTTTTTTTGTTTGTTTGTTTTTTGAGGACAGTGTCTCTGGCCTTCATATGTGGGACCCTAACTGGGGCCGCTGGCTTCCCAAACCAGTGCTTAACCACTGCGCTACTCGGCTATCCCTTTGATATTCCAATTTTAATGAATAATTTTTGTGGCAATTAATTTGAAACAAGTTGAAAGTTCAGCAGTAGATAATTTTATGAACTACATTATATTCTTTTTCATGGTATACTTGTATCCATTTAACATAATTGGCAGATGGTTAATAAGAAGCCAGTAGCTCTGAGCCTTTTCAGAATATATTGCTAAGTGTAAAGAATTGCTTATGGAAAAGTGTCAATAATGATTCCATTTAAAAATACACACACATTCGGGCTGGCTGAGTGGCGCACGGTGGTTGAGCACTGAGCTTGGGAAGCCAGCAGTCCCGGTTCAGGTCCCACCTATGAGGACCAATGACACTGCCCTCAAAAATAAAATAAAATAAAATACACACACATTCAATGACATGTAGAGATTATCATCTCTGGGTAGTGGGATCACAAGTAATTAAATAATGCTGTTTATAATTGGCATGTTCATGAATAGGTATCTTCAAAAGTTGAAAAAGTGAAAAAACGTTACAGCTATATCTTCCTAAATAGTTCCCCTTTTGCATTGCCCAAAAAAATAGTGTACATAATGGTTAGCATGTGGGCTTTGGGGTCACAAAGACCAGGGTTTGAATCCTGGCTTCCCCAGTTACCACCTATTTGACCTGTTACAAGTGATTAAATCTCATCAGGCCTCACTTTCTTAATCTTTAAGATAGGTTTTTTTGAAGATTAAATGAGATTATGCATGCAAAGTTTATAGCATAGTGTCTGGCAGACCTTAAGCCAACAATAAATGGTAACTATTATTAATATTGTCATAACCACATGAAAATACCAATATTCTTTCCTTAAAAATGCAATTTTTATGGGCCAGCCGAGTGGTACAGTGGTTAAGCGCTGGCTTGGGAAGCCAGCAGCCCTGGTTCGGGTCCCACATATGAGGGTCCGTGACACTGCCCTCAAAAAAAAAAAAAAAAAAAATGCAATTTTTAAAAATTTAAAAATTACATTTTTTCTTTCGTTTATAAAGTATAGGAAAATATGAAATATCATTCCACTAGCCAAAGAATATTGTTAGAATTATGTGGTATATATATTTTTATGTCCTGTGAAAAAGCAATACTTTTGGGCTGGCCGAGTGGCACGGTGGTTAAGAGCTTGCATGGGACGCCAGCGGCCCCGGTTCAGATCCCACATATGAGGGCCAGTGACACTGCCCTCAAAAAAAAAAAAAAAAAAAAAAAAAAAGCAGTACTTTTAAAAAAAAGATTTTATTGGGGAATTGGGGGAGGGGACCAGCCAAGTTGTTCTTAGTTGCTGGGGCACCAGTCTCCATCTGGCTTTCCCTGCGGCAGCTCGTGGCCTCTAACTTCAAGGTGCTGTGTTCAATCTCAGTTGAGGGTGGGCGTAGCTACCATCCCATGCGGGAGTCGAACCAGCAGCCTTGTTGTTAAGAGCACACGCTCTATCCTCTGAGCCATCCAGGCAGCAGCTCAGCTTAAGGTGCTGAGTTCAGTCTTAGTTGCGGGTGGGCATAGCCCACCATCGAACAGGCAATCTTCTTGTTATACCAGCTGAGCCATCCTGCCACCTTTTGGCAGCTCAGTGACAGCTCAGCTCGGGCGCAGAGTCACTGGCCCATGTGGGAATCGAACTGGCAGTCCTGTTGCTCAGAGCTCGCACTCTTTTTTTTTTTTTAATCACTGTAATCTGCAAAGTTATGTTTCTTTTTTTTTAAATTTTTTTTAAGAATTTTATTTATTTTTTTAATTAGTTTCAGGTGTACAACACAGTGCAATAGTTATACATTTTACCCCTCAAAGTGACAACCCCCCACCCCCAATTCGCCACCCCACTCCCCCTCCCATATCATATATATCTATTACTCTTCCTCTGACTCTCTTCCACAGTATAATCCACATCCCATGACTATATCCCATATATATTCAATTACAGTAGGTATACCACCTCCGCTTTAGTAATACAGTGCAGTGATCAAACCTCTACTCCATCCATGAAATGGTCTCCTAACAAGACCTATGATCATCTGACATTCCACAGAATATTTACAACATTATTAATTATATTCCCCAAACTGTTTTTCATATCCCAGTGGCAATATTGTAGTTGCCTATTTTTGCTGTCTAATCCCTTCCCCTTCTCTCTCATCCCCATCCCCCTCCCAATTAGCAACCCTGATTTTTCCTCTATATCTATGAGACAGTTTCTGTTTACTTTGCTCATTCATATAGTTTTTCAGATTCCACATATGAGTGAGATCATATGGTATTTGTCTTTCTCTGACTGACTTATTTCACTTAACATAATAGTCTGTAGGTCCATCCATATCATTGCAAATGGTACGATTTCATTCTTCTTTATAGCGGAGTAATACTCTATTGTATAAATATACCACAGTTTCTTAATCCAGTCATCTACTGATGGGCATTTTGGTTGTTTCCAAGTCTTAGCTATTGTAAATTGTGCTGCTATGAACATAGGGGTGCATAACTTTTTTTGAATAAGTGTCTTGGTTTTTTCAGGATAAATGCCTAGGAGTGGAATTGCTGGGTCAAACGGTAGCTCTATTTCCAGTTCTTTGAGATACCTCCATACTGACTTCCATAGTGGCTGCACCAATCTGCAATCCCACCAACAGTGCAGCAGGGTCCCCTTTTCCCCACAGCCCCGCCAGCAGTTGTTGTTTGTTGATTTATTGATGATAGCCATTCTGACTGGAGTGAGGTGGTATCTCATGGTGCTTTTTATTTGCATTTCCCTAATGACCAGTGAGGTTGAACTTTTTTTCATATGCCTGTTGGCCATCTGTATGTCCTCTTTAGAGAAATGTCTCTTCATATCCTCTGCCCATTTTTTAATGGGGTTGTTTGTTTTTTTGGTGTTGAGTTTCATGAGTGTTTTATAAATTTTGGATATTAACCCCTTATCAGATATATCGTTGGCAAATATATTCTCCCATTCAGTAGGCTTCCTTTTTGTTTTATTAATGGTTTCCTTTGTTGTGAAAAAACTTTTAAGTCGGATATAATCCCATATGTTCATTTTTTCTTTTACTTCCCTTGCCCGTAGGGATGTATCAGTAAAAATATTAGAGCTCGCACTCTTAAGCCAACTCTTAACCAACTGAGCCACTCGGCTGGCCCAGGAATGCCTTTCTAATGAATGTTCTATATACCTTTCTACTACATGCTCTATATTTAAATGTGTGCACTGAAATTTGGACATATTTGTAATTTTTTCAGATCAAAACTTAAAATAGAAGATATAAAAGAAGCCAACAAAGCATTGCAGGTGAGTAGAAAGTTTTCCTTAAGATATATGTGAAAGAAAGTCTTCAATAGAAGGTAAAGCCCTGTATAAATCTAAAGTGTTATTATTGATTCCCAGGATTTATAGATATAGAAACGCTGAATGGGGACCCTGGATGATGGGGATCCAGTTCTTTTCTGTACCTTTAGTATCACATTATTAATCATATTGGAAATGACCTTGGAAATAATTTTGTCTATGTTCTATACAGTGTGGCATGATAGAGTATAATTGCCTTTGAATTTGAGAATCCTTGAATTCCTGTGCCAGTCTGTTACTAGATTTGACCTTCAGCAGGTCACATATCGTTATGATGTCTGTTTCCTGTTCTGAAATGGACTTACGATTTTGCATAGAGTTGCTTTGAATATGTGAAAGTGGTTGGTACAGTATATGGTTCTGAATGTTTCTGGATGCAAGAATCCCTTCTATAACAGGCAAAAATACAGTGTGTGTGTACTTCAATGACAGATGGTTTCCTCCTGCACAAGCTACCCATTTTGTTTTTTATCAAAGTGTTGAATGAAAATAATTTAAAAAGTCGAATAGTGCTAGAAAGACTGAAGTATTGGCAGCAGTCTCTTGTTCCTCACCCCCTTATGCCTTATTCACCCCAGTTCGTGCCACAGAAGGGAACTACTTTTCTTTTAATTGTTTCTTCGGGCATTTATCTCTTTCTAAATGATATGTAGTATATGCTGTTTGCTCTTAATTTATTTAAGACAGATCTATTATAGACCCATCTATTGCCTGGTTAACATGGTGGATGAAGAGTTTTGTTGATTTTCACCCTCGTCTTCTCTTCCTTGTCTTCCCAGTATAATTAAGTAAAAGTTTTTGTGGAATTCATTTACTGTATATTCTTCATTATGACTTTTAATATTGTTCTTTGCTCGGCCAAGTAGTGTACTGTGATTACATTTTCTTTCTTGAACTACTTTTTATTTCTCTGACGTTAATTGCCCCTTTTTTTGGTTGTTGTTTGGTTGTATTTGAACATCAGTGTTTTCTTATATGTCTATAAAATGTTTCTTGATAAAAGTTTTTCACATGGTAAAATGAATGAGGTTATTGGGTAGTTCTTTGTTCCTTGGAATCCTTGGAGTTTTGTGCTTTCCTCTGCTCCTCTCTGGTCTGGTCACCCATCCTGACATTACCCTTTGCTGCCATTTTTGGAATTCCCTTTACCTTTCTCATGTTAGAGCTATTACCAGAAGCCCAATAACGTTTTTTGGTTTACTCGCTTGTTTTAGTCAACGCATCCTTCCTGTAAAGTGGTAAAGATTTTAAGAATTTGCACATCTGCATATGCCTTTATTTTGCTTTCACTTTTTAAGGAGATGGGTAAGGATGTTTGCTCAATTGTCATTAAACTCTGAAATTTTTTTTTTTTAAAGATTTTATTGGGGAATTAGGGGAGGGGAACAGCATTGGGGAACTGGGGAAGGGGAACAGACAAGTTGCAGTCCTTTTGTTTTTCAGTCTAATTGTGGAGGACGTTGCTTCACTGGCCCATGTTGGTATTATCATTGTGTTCTTTTCGGGTGAAGCAGATCGGTCACCGGCCTCTGAATGGCCGCTCACGGCGGCTATTGGCAGCTCATGCCAGCTTCCAGCCGCTCACACTGGCTGTCTGCCACTCACTGTAGCCTGTGGCAGCCCACTGCAGCTATCCTGGGGACTCACAGCAGCCCAGCTCCAGGTCAACTGTTGTTCACCATCTTAGCTATAGAGGGCAGTGTCACTGGCCCCATATGTGGGATCCGAACCGGGGCACTGCCATCCCAAGCCAGCTCTTAACCAATGCACCACTTGGCGGGCTCCTGAAATTTTTTGTTCAACATATCATATGTACAAGAGAGACATACAGTACAACTTAAAAATATTGGCATATTCTCTGCTTTTGCTTATAATGAATAGAACATGTGTGGTCCCTGATTACATTCTTCTCCCGATAGTAACAATTCTCTATTTTGTGTTATTGTTTTTTTCATTCATGTCTACCTTTAACAAAATATCTAGATTTCCATTTTTTTTTTTTTAAAGATTTTATTGGGGAATTGGGGGAGGGGACCAGCCAAGTCGTTCTTCAATTTTCATTGTGGAGGGCACCAGTCGCCATCTGGCTTTCCCATCAGCAGCCCGTGAACTCTAAAGCTCAAGGTGCTGTATTCAATCTCAGTTGAGGGTGGACATAGCCACCATTGTGTGCAGGAGTCGAACCCCGCAGCCTTGTTGTTAAGAACGCACGCCCTATCCACTGAGCAATCCGGGCTGCAGCTCAGCTCAAGGTGCCGAGTTCAGTCTTAGTTGCAAGTGAGCATAGCCCACCATCAACAGGCAATCTTGTTGTTACACCAGCTGAGCCATCCTGCCATCTGTTGGCAGCTCAGCGGCAGCTAAGCTCAGGTACAGTGTCACTGGCCCATGTGGGAATCGAACCGTCGGCCCTGTTGTTCAGAGCTTGCACTCTTAAGCCTACTCTTAACCAACTGAGCCACTCAGCTGGCCCTTTAGTGTTTTTTTTTTTTTGCTACTGTATTTTCCTTCTGTATTTCTTCTGAATTTCATTGTTTCTTTGGCTGAAGTACTTTATGTCTAAATCATTCCTCAAATGTTGGATAATCCAGTTTCAATAAAAGAAACAAAACATCTTGGAAGCCCTATGTGTGATGGTTGGGTGGATGGTGGTGGGCTGTTGTATATAGACTGGTAGACTTCAGCATAGAATATGTGTCGGGCCAGTCGAGTGGCACATTGGTTAGGAGTTGGCTTGGGATGCCAGCTCTGAGCAGCAGGGCCCCAGTTCGGATCCCACATATGAGGGCCAGTGATGCTGCACCCTCTACAGCTAAGATGGAGAACAACAGCTCGACCTGGAGCTGGGCTGCTGTGAGTCGCCGGTAACGGAGTAGGCTGCAGTGGAGCTGGCAGTGGGCGTGAGCTTTTGTGAGATGCCGTGAGAGGCCATCCAATAGCTGGCGAGCGACTGCCTCGCCTGGGAAGAGTGCAATGATGATACCAACATGGGCCAATGAAGCAACGTCCTCCACAACTAGACTGAAGAACAAAAGGACAACTTCCCTTCCCAGACTCCGTAATAAAATCTTTAACAAAAAGAAATGTGTCAACTAGCAAACTGTTGGGTACCCTGTCTAAATGCTACCATCTACAGGACTTGTCTCTGGGACAGTTGCATTTCTCCACAAAAGGATCCTCTAATGTCCTGTCTGGAGGGGTGTAATTCAGGTGGCTGACAAAGAATTGGGCAGAGAACAGCAATTTTAGAGCAATAGCTTCCAGTCCTGGCTCAGCCTGTACTCAGCCACACTTCTTTGAGGAAGCAACTTAAGCTCTCTGGACCTCACTTTCTTATCCTGAGAGCTGTAGGTACTGATCCATGAGGTCCCTTCCAGCGGACACACTAGGCTCACCCTGTAATGTACAGCTTTTCCCCTTGGGAGGGTAAATTCAGTCAAATGAATAAGTCTGGAAGGCCCAAACCGAATGTCAGAAAGGGTCACCTCTGAACCTAGTGGTTTGCTTGGAAATCTTCACATCAGGCAAAGCTGGGCAGGAAGCAAAGCAGCTTCCATTAGATGGCCTTGGGACATTTGGCAAGTGCTTTTTCTTTTTATGGTGTTCATCATGTTGGGTTGAAGTATATTTTAAGGTCCCATATTTTGCTTTAAAAATTAAAAAACTCCATGATTCAAGTCATCCTGTTCTTTGCTGGTGTTTGATATAAACTATTTTTTTAAGCCTTTACTTCTTATAATCCTGTGTTCTAAAGAGCCTTAGTCTGCCTGAAGCACGGTAACCCAACACCATTTGTCTTTCTTCTGCAATGGGTGCTAGTTATTAAGATTGAAACAAAAATACCTGAAATTAAACTTGTGATTTTTGTCGGTGAATGCTTAGTGTTTTTTCATCTTAAAAGTTATAAGTCTTTTAAGAAAACTCAGGTTTTTGGGAACGCTTTTTTGCGTGGAGACTTTCTCTCATTAGGTGATAATGGTCCCTGTGCCTCAGAGGTATCCACCTCCCTGAACTGGATTCATGTTTATACTTGGTTCTTTGGAAACAGCAGCAATGTGGCTTAGGCTGAGCTGTTTCTAAAAAGGAACATATGATGAGTTTAGTTGAAGCACTGAGGACTCTTCTTCACTTGGGTCTTTTTATTATAAAACTGGCTCCATCTTGGGCCGGCCGAGTGGCGTGGTGTTTAAGCGCTGGCTTGGGAAGCCAGCGACCCCGGTTCGGGTCCCACATCTGAGGGCCAGTGACACTGCCTTCCAAAAAAATAAAAATAAAAAATAATAAGAAGAATGGGTCGTTAACTCCCACCTGTTTTAAGACTACTTATGTTTATTTTCTACTGAGCTATTAAACTTGTGAGTTACAGAACTGGAGAGAAATTTATAGCCATGTCAAATAAAACTGAATTTAAGGTGAAATCTTACTTAAAACATTTCCAAATTCTCTTCACATTTTAGGGAATTACTTGCACATAATGCCAAACAAATGCATTTCAGTGTATTTATCCTTAAACATTGTCGGACTAGATAATCTTTAAGGTTCTTAAAGAGAATTCCCATCAGTAATAGATTTTTACTTTTTCCATGATAAAAAACATTTTATCATGGAAAATGTTCAAACATACAATTGTAGAGAGAAAAACAAACCATGACCCAGTTTCAGTGTTTATCAATATATGGCCAGTCTTATTTAACTTCTATTCAACCCGTATCCCTTCTCCCTCACCAATTAAAGGAAAATCCACTTATCTACAACTTAAGAAAAAGGGCTCATTTTGATTCATCTATATATATTTCTGTAAAATGCTCTTGGTTGAAAATATAATTTTTAGTATTACCAATTTGAACATTAATATTTACACTTTTGCTTTCTACTAGGGACTGGTTTGGTTGAAAGACAAAGAAGCAACACATTGTAAGCTTTGTGAAAAGGAATTCTCCCTTTCTAAGAGAAAGGTAAGGGAAGTAAAGTAAGCCCAAAAGTTTTAGTGCAAATATGACTTCTGTTTTATTCATAAATTTTTTTCTCTGATTTTTCCAAAAATAGCACCACTGTAGAAACTGTGGGGAAATTTTCTGTAATGCTTGTTCTGACAACGAACTGCCTTTGCCTTCTTCACCAAAGCCAGTACGGGTTTGTGATTCGTGTCACGCATTGCTGATTCAGAGATGCTCATCGAACTTGCCGTGACTCCAGAACTAAATCCTTACCATGTGCAAGTACCTACGATCAGTTATGTATGAACATGTACACAACATATTCAGACAGCCCTTAAGCAGCTTTCAGACAGTAACAGTTAACAGTTTTACCTTCCACATAATTCAATTCATGGGAAATAGAAGTTGTATAATTTGTTATTTCCTTTCCCATTGCTATTCAAAAAGAATTTTCAAGAGGGCATGCTTTAAAATAACTTCAGCCTAATTTCTAATTCATGTAATAATCATGTAACTCTTAATGACAACACAAGGCCGGTTAGCTAACGTATTTGCCTTATTTGGTAATGGCCTTAGGGCTTCAGCTGTATGCTCCTGATTGTTGTGTTGGTATTTGTGGTGCCTGTAATTTTCCTAATGCACTTTAAAGCTTTATGGCTCTCAGAGAAAGACTGAAAATGCGTAGAACTTTTCACAAGCATTAATATTCCACTTCAAGATTTTCCATTAGCTTGGCAAGATTTCAAGCTAACTTTATTTATTTGCCCTTTTTCTCTCCTTCCTTTGCCCATTTTGCATTAGAAAAAGCCAGTACTTTGTGAATGTCCTTTTTGTCTTCCTCCTAAAAATCAATGTACTTGCTGATACTTTCAGATACATTGGATTAAAGAGGTATTATTTTGCCTCAACTTTTTCCTTATTTTTAAAGGAAAAACCATCATCCTTTTACTTAAGTTGCTACTTGTAGATCTTTCCAGCAACTTTTAATTTTAAGCATTACATTGCAGTGGTCTACTACTGTATAAGTAAAAAATTCAGCATATACTGATCCCCTCTAAGCCAGGGTCTTTAAGAGATGGTGTCAGCCCTACAATGAAATATACTTGAACCATTTCAAGCACGAGATTCAATAAACACTAATCCTGTTGTATTGTTAGAGCATAAGAATTTAATCTCTAAAGTTACCTATATATAATTAATCACTTGAACAGCATCACCACTTGGGAGCCTAATCTTTTCTTTTTTCCTATTAGTTTAATTTCAGCCATGCACTTTAAGCCTGTGAGTCTTTCAAAGAATGTCATATTAGTTTTACATCACTTCTAGTAACATTAGTGATTTTAATCATGGCTATTTCTCTACTCCCTAGGATGTTACTTTATTCTGTAGGATCCTTTCCTCAGTGAAGTACATACTTTCACTAGTTTAAAATTATTTAATTTTCTAAATTGCCAAAGTATGAAAACTAACATTTTACTTGAAGATTTTCTCCATAACCCAATTTGATGTCTTCAAAACATACATTTTTAGGTGGTCTTTCTTGAATGCTAACAGAAATGTTATCCAGAGATATGAATTATATTCTTGAACTGTTTTGTATTGATGGGATGAATTGACATTTTTATGATTGCTGAAAATAAGCAAACATGAAAAATTTCAATACTAGGTCTTTTTTATTACTCTATTTAGAATTTTTAAAATGTCATTTTTGCTTAAATTTCAAGGCTGGTTTCATTCAACAAATAAACCATGATTTTTAGTCCCCCTTTTAAATTCTTTGCCATTCAAAACTCATGTATCACCACTGATTTGACTTTTCGTAGGCAGCAATACAATTTGCTCCATTTAGTTTTGGCTTTTTAAAAAAACACTTAGTATACTAATTTTGGATTTTGTTACAAAACCTTCAATTTGTATTTTGTGATTGTGAACCTATACTTTCACTTTTCAAGTAAGATTTGCCCTCACAGAAATATTTATCTTAAACTTCACATAACCATTTTCTCATCTAGCCAGTACTACCACAATAATGCTATCATGGTACCAAGGAATTGTGATTGTCATTCCACCCTGCAATGTTTTAAAATAAAAGATGAATTTTATAAACCAAGATTTCAAAAGTTAGCCTGTTTTAGAAGGGCAACTTTCATTTTTAACATTTTATATTTTCACTGCTTGAAGATTTTAATAGCGTACTCTTGGGAAAATAAAAGCACATGTAATACATCTTTAAAAATGTAAGTGGTGGGGCCCGCCAGGTGGCTCAGTTGTTTAAGAGCTCGCTCAAGAGTGTGAGCTCTGAGCAATAGGGTTGCCCTTTCAATTCCCAGCCCGAGCTGAGCAGCTGCTGAGCTGCCAACAGGTGGCAGGATGGCTCAGTTAAAAAAAAAAAATATATTAAAAAAATAAAATAAAACAGGCCTCTTTAGGGCCGGCCGAGTGGCTCAGTTGGTTAAGAGCTCGCTCAAGAGTGCGAGCTGAGCTCTGAGCAACAGCTGTTCGAGGCCAGCCCGAGCTGAGTTGCCGTTGAGCTGCCAACAGGTGGCAGGATGGCTCAGCTTAAAAAAAAAAAAAATGTAAGTGGTATGAACCTAATATATAAGGAAGTGGGTACAGGCATTAAGATGAATTGCTTGAGTTGATAGAAAAAAAAGGGTAGCCTGAATGTAGCCTAACAGCAGAAACCACTCCTTAGAAGTAACTTTGATCTTCAATTAGACATTTAATACCTTCTACCAATTTGATTTTTAATCAGTAAATGACACAAAGCATTCTAGCACAGACGCCATACTATTATCTCCCACATTGATATTTATTACATTAGTAACATTTCTAGCAAAAACAAGTAACAAGTTCAATAACTCAGTAACTGAATTCACATTGACAGGTTTTATTTTGATCCATTAGCCAATTTGGAAAAAAGCCATATTGATCAAAGGGATTAAAAGTAAAAAGCACCTTTTCCTGGCTACATATAGTTTTTAACACAATGGCTCTAAAACTCCAAACAAGTATCAAATGCAAAACCTAACTGCAGGACTTTCATTTTAATTAAGACTACAACATGGACTTGCCTTTTACATTTAAGTTATACAGTCATTTAAAAACCATATGCTTTAACTATTGGGCTGAAACTAAAAATACATCTGTGAGAATTATATTCCACGTAAATACCGTTGTACTGAATTCTGATGTCACTGAGAACCTTAATCTAGTCTAAGACATCTTGAGATAATTTACAACTATCACTTTTTGGATACATTTTTGGTACTTCAGCCAAGTGCTGAGGGAACTTTATTCTAAAATCTAGGGCTAGAATTTAAATGTCCAACACTCCCATCCCCAGGTAACACAATTATGAATATTCAGAAATCCATAAGATAACCTCTTAGATTATCAACATTTCAGAGCTATGCCTGGTTAAGTGACATTTGAAAAAGACAAATATAGAATTAGCTGAATTTATACTCCTGAAGCCATCTAAACTCATCTTTACGTGCTATATATTTACAGTATTGTTCAGGAGAAATTAAAGAAAAAAGACTATTTTCCAAGCTCTATTCCAGATGTCTGCTTATTAAGACTTACAGCTTATGCAGAGGTGAACCATTATACTCTAAAATTACACTGTACTACTTCTTGTAGAGCTAATAATAAAATACACCAACCCAAATCTTATGAAAGCAGCACATACTTCGGAGTAACTAGTATATAAAAAGTATCAACATCAGTGGTTTGAATATAAAAATTTATTTTTAAGTCAAAGTATGCAACAAATAAAACCTACAGAAAACAGATTTTTCCCATCACAATCTGTTGCTTTACCAAATAATATTTTGAAAACACATTCCTTCAGTCATTATAAAGTTCTTAAAATACAAAAGAAATTAAATCTGTAAGAAAGTCTAGTAGACCAGATGATGTTGTCAAGACTCTACGTTGGTGGTTATGCTTCAATACATCCCACGCCATCCACCTCCACTCATGCCACCTTGCCCATAGTAACCTCCACTGCCTCCACCACCACGGCCTTAGGAAAAAAAAAAAAAAAAAAAGACGTTAAGAATTATTTAGTAGGCGGTATCAATGTAGAAGACAGTAATACATGAACTTTAAGTTGTCTGTACGATATATGAGGACTAACATAAACAGAACCTCAGTAACCAGTGACACTTACCATAACCCCCCAAGCCATCAGGAGTACCATAGCCTCCACTGTAATTGTTCCCCATTCCCATTCTTCCAACAGATCCATAACCTCCTTGATTATCTTAAAAAAAAAAAAAAAAGTAAAAAAAAGTTTTAAGATTGATTGCTAAGTGTCTCTAACTCTGCTTATTTAAAAAACTTTACATACCCATTCCATCTCTGCCGTAGCCTCCCATTCCAGAACCTCCCATTCCAGAGCCACCTCCAGGAGTAGAATTCAAGAAGAGTTCAATGTACCGGTGTTCTTTAGAGAAAAAAAGTGAGAGTAATAGGGGAGAAAAGTAATGATGGATCCAATTTATCAAAACATAAAAAAGGCTAACTGGTTAATATTAACCTAAATATACCAGATCGGCCTAAAATTTTGGTTTCATTCAAACTGTACAATCTTGAACAAGATAGAAAGTGTTTTGGGCCTCAGTTTCCTTATCTATAAAAAGGCTGATCCATTATTCAGAACCAGCTGGTATACTAAAATAAATATATTCCAGGCCCAGTCATAGAACTGAATCTGAATCTTAAGAGGTAAGTATAAAGTGTCTGAATGTGTAAGCCAGATTTGGGAATCACTGCATCAAAGTGGAATTGAAAAGCTTAAAAAACAGATTTGATGACATGCAGAAATAACTTACCAAAGTTGATCAATGTACAGGTTAAGAAGTGGTATTAATTTTCAAAGGCATGGGAACTCAGGCAAATTCAAGTAACATACCTATTTTCCCTCTTTAATAACTTAAGCTCCAATAATCTGTCAAGTATTAAGAGTCTGAATTAACTTCAATAAGAAGTCCTCTCGAAAGCTAGTCTGAATTTATAAGCAAGTTCACACCTTGGAAACAAGGTAGCATGCCAAAGATAAGACTTACGCATGTTATTCTTATCTTTAGACATGGCAGCTACTGCATCTTCATGTGTCACAAACTCTACATCTGCTTCTCCTGTTGCTCTGCCATCAGCTCCAATATCAATATGCACTCGTATTGGATTTAGTGGTGAAAAGAACTAAATAAAAGAAAACAACTTATTTTTCTCTTTATATTATTGAAATTACCACATGCCTTGATTTTTCCTCATCCATTAAAACAAACCTTTCTGCCCTGTGTTGCAAGGCTAACAATTGCATCAACAGAGGTTCTAGGAATATAAAACTACACTTTTATATTATAGTTTTATAATATAAAATAATAAAATTATAGAATGATCTCTTCTAAAATAAACTAGGTAATATTAAATTTAAAAAGAAAAATATTTCTAACCTAGAGAACAGTTTACCCTAAATAAAGTTTCATAACTCTACTACTTAAGGAGAAAAAGTATCCCACTCCCAAGAAAGGTATTTCACAATTGTTGTTTGAACTATAAACCAATTTCCTAGAAGTATGTGCAGAGAAACTGCGTGTTAATTCAGAACGATGGAGTTTGATAAACCTACCAACTGTATATGGACAGCTCCCAAAGTACATCATTTAGCTCTAATCATAAGTTAATCAAGTTTTAGTGATCCTAAAAGGCACCTGGAATTTAGGCCAATTGGTTCCCAGTAAGATCTAGAGCAAAAATTTTCTTTAAAGAATTACATAGTAAATGAGTGCATGTGACTGGGTATGGCCCATGGGCTGAAGTCTGCTGATTCTCTAACCAATTTGAAACCAACCAGTTTCAAATCAATAGCAGCACATACTCCCATTATTTTCAGCTCCTCACCATGTAGCCTAGGAAGTCAAACCAAACTACTAAAATGTATTGACTTGTTAACATATTTACACTTTCAAAACTTTATACAAGAGAAACAATCTTCTAACTATGATCAGTCTGTCACTTAATTCTTAACTGGACTTAAAACTTTTACTTGCTTGAATCCTATGTAGGTCAGCACACAACAGCTATAAAAATATTTATCAACTAAAGATAAAAATACATTCACATTGGGCCGGCCGAGTGGCGCGGTGGTTAAGCTCTGGCT
Source organism: Aselliscus stoliczkanus (assembly GCA_033961575.1). Lineage (NCBI taxonomy): Eukaryota > Metazoa > Chordata > Mammalia > Chiroptera > Hipposideridae > Aselliscus > Aselliscus stoliczkanus. The sequence continues at coordinate 138,158,009 of CM066729.1, forward strand.
TGGGAGGCCAGCGGCCCCGGTTCGGGTCCCACATATGAGGGCCCGTGACACTGCCCTCAAAAAAAAAAAAAGATACATTCACATTAGAGGAATTCTGATATTGAAAGTATATAGAAATAGATAACACTAAGAAAGTTTCAAAATTTAGATACTAGGATTAAGTATAAAACCACTAATTACTAGAATCACTCACATTAGCAATGTCATTTTCAGTAGCACGAAAAGGCAGTCCTCTCATGTGTACAAAATGACCGCCATGGAAACCTGAACTTGCATCACCAGCTCCACCATAGCCATGTCCTCCCATACCTGAGAATAAAATTTCCAAAGATTATAAAACTGATAGTGGAAAAGAAAGCATTTCAAGAAAACATTTCTTCCCTACACACACCTTTCCCAATTTACACCATTTTATAACCTCAATGATCTAACACTTACAGGTGTTCTGAACATCAAAGAGAATTTACCTGTAAGTATACATCATATAAAAGCCCTATGGGGCCGGCCGAGTGGCACGGTGGTTAAGCGCTGGTTTGGGACGCCAGCGGCCCTGGTTCAGATCCCACATGAGGGCCAGTGACACTGCCCTCAAAAAAAAAAAACAAGCCCTATGTAGGAATGCACTAAAAGATGCCGGAGTTGACTTTATATACTGATGTATAAGCATATACTTAAAATTAAAAAATGAGTATGTCTTTACTATTTAGTTTACCTCTTCCATCTCTCATTCTGTCATCAAAGCCATCATTTCCATAGCCATAATTATTATAGCCGCCATAGTCATCAAAACCTCCATAACCTGCATAATTTGAGAAATACACGAATACACTTTAATGAGATAAATTTTATAATCTAGTTTACAAAAGCATACTTTGTGGTTAGCAGCCTGGTCAAATTATTAATTATTACAAGTTTACAACTCCCAACACGTGAAAGAAAGCAGTTAACACTTGGTGGAAATTAAAATCACAAAAGGATACATTCAGATATCAAAATTTTCACTGATGCCCAACAGAAAAATGTCAGGATATACAATAACTTCATTTTAATTTCTGTATATGTTATATAGGTGCTAATATGTGCATCAATCAAGTCCCACAGCTGGCCGTGGGAATCCATATTTTCATGAACAGGTTTTAAAACCTAGTAGGTACTGAAATTACTGCCATTTCTATATTTCTTGACAAAGTGTCAGGAATATTAAGAAAATGACAACAGAACCTTTGTTCATTAGATACACATACCACCATCATATCCATCACCGCCTCGTCGCATTCTGTCATACATACTTCCACGCCCAGCTCCATAATAACCCCCTCTTCCTCCTATTGGTCTATCATATGGTCCCGGTCGCTGGCCCAGCAATCTTCTTGGTGGATCATATAATCCTCTGATTTCATTCCTGCTACTTCTGAAGATCTCAATATACCTATTTAAAAATGGTTAAGGTATAGGTTTCAGCTTAAATGTATTAGAGTAATTAAGATATCGGGCAAAAATGCAGTAAGTTTTTCTATTATCTAGATACATAAGCCAATTTAAATTTCCTAAATACACCATAAAGTTAACATTTTAACACCTACAAACTTAAATATTAAGTTTTACATAGACAAATTAGTCATTTGAAAACAATTTATAAATATATAATTTTAACTTGTTTCCTTTAGTACATGATAGGTGTTTAGAAAAAAGTTGATTATACAAAAGCATTTATCAACATCCTACAGAAAATGGAAACAATCTAATTTTAATTTAAGCAAACTATTAGCATTAATTCCCCACCCAAATCTGTAGTTTCCAAGTTAAATTTAGATAATTATCAATTCTTTTAAACTACCCCAGAAAAATGTTACTGTTACCCCCCCATTTAAGCAATAGTGACCCACAACCCCCAAAAATAAAAATTTAACACCATCCCAAACTCTCCATCCCCACCTGTGCCCTATTCTTTCCTTGTGTTTCCCCAGAGCATTTTCTGCTATCTCCTTTGAAGCAAACTGCACGAAGGCCTCCCCTGTGCTTCTCCCCTGGTAGTCCATCGTCAATGTTATCCCATTTGGCACGATTTCCAACCCTTTAACCCAAGGACAAATAACCCCATCAAGGGGAACAGTGTTAAAGGCTGAAACATTCCCATCTGAATCAAATATTTAAAACAAGTCTAAACAAAACAAACAAAAAAAAGCTTAGTTCCCCATCACCCCATAATACAAATGGAAGATTTTCTCAAATATTACTGGGTTATATAAATTTTTTTGTGATCAGTGTCTTTTAAAATTACACACACGCTAAAAGCCCACCTATATTACATGAAAAAATGCTCGAATCAAATTTATGCTCCATATGCTAATTCATGGTTCATTTCATCACACATAATTACTCTCTCTATCAAGTTTATTGCACATTAGTTAGGTTTTACATATTCTACACATTCTGTATTGAATATTAACTGGAGCACATTCCATAACTTAATACATTTAACCGAGATATACCCAAATTAAAAAGTCCCCCAAATAAATGGGTTTTACAAATTAAAACTGAGTAATATAATGTAAAATTAAAATACTACTAAACTTTGACTAATACTAGAGGTACCTTGAAAGAACTGAACTATTTCCTCTTTGCTGCAACCAAATGGCAGTCCACGAAGTCGTACTGTCCCATCACTAGCGTCATTTGGACCATTATGTTTCATAACCCAATCCATCTCAATACCGTTTGATTTAAATGCTACAAAAAATAAACAAGCACATAAAGCAGTCAATCAAAATATACTCTTGTCAGAGGTACTGAAGAAACACCTCTCAGTGGTACATAACAGGAAATGTAACATACAGCTCAATGACACTCTGGTGACAATGCCACAATATAATGATACACCTTTCTGTTTTCGGGTAAGGAAATGACTGGGGGAAGACTGAAATCTAACCCCTCCCACCAAAAAGTACTGAATTTCTAAGGGTCAAACATTATATGTTGCCTAATTTTAAGAAAGCTTACAAAATTCCAATCAGACTTCAAATGCTCCCTATTGCTTGACTGTCATTGAATGTCAACTTTGCCTTTTTAGCTCTCAAAATTTTCATTCACATTTTCCAGGTTTTATTATTCACTTCAACAGTTTTGCAAATCCTTTAAATCTTGGTTACTCAAAAGTTGCAGAGTACCACCATCTACTCACAGTAAGAGCCTAAGTCAAAAGTACGAGTATGCTTTGATATTGGAAAAATGGTACAAAGCCTAAATTTATTAAATGCACTAATTCTTAACATCAAATTTTTGAAGGGGGAAAAAATTCTCATCTCTATTTTAACTAAATGTGGTTTAAACACTCTGCAAGAGCAAGTTTTAAAATGACTGAATTAATTAGGTTGGATTTTTAAAACTGAGGTATAACAAGGCCACCTCAAAGGGTCTTCCAACAGTAGCAGTGTTTTTTGAAGCCACCTGTTTTGGCAGTTATCAAAGATAGTGTGTTAACCCAGTTTACTCACTGTGCTTTACTTTTAAACAGAAATTTTTAAAAAAAGAATACATTCACATTCAAAAAGTATTAAAAAGGGTACAATGAGAAGCCCTCCTTTCCCTTCAAAAAGGATCCATCCACCCAGTCTCCTTCCCAAGACAACCATCCTTCTTTTAAACTTCCAGAACACTTCAAAAAGGCTAATGCAGAAGTCCTTGAGCTGCATAAACTTACCAGACCTTACAAATTTCACTGTGCAAATGCAACTGCAAGGAATCCTACTCACCTGAATATTCAAACCTTTCCCTCACCACCTCCTCCCCTGTAAACAAAACAATTTGTTCAACTTCATTCCTTTATGCTCAAGGATTATATTTCGTATCAACAGTATTCACTAATATTTAATTTCACATGATCTAATTAGTGCAACTCTTAGGGGCAGCATTTGCAAAGAGTAAAATTTCTTTTTCCTAGAATCCATGCAGTAAAAAAAAGCTAATGTAGGAATTTTCAAATGTGGTTATTAAACATCTGTGCATATGACTCACCACCCCTGGTACCTGTTGTTTTTTAAAGCAAGTATCTTAGATGCCACTCTAGACAGACCCAAAATGGTAAGAATATGAATTTTAGCTGACATCACATGTAACATTGTTATGCATACAAGTAACTAGTTGTAACTTTTTAAGAGAAAAGAAACTCTGGGTTTGAATCTCTAGTCTGCCAGTCACTGGCTACTTAATTTTTAGCAAACTACTTAACTCCTGTGTCTAACTGTAAAATAAAGCAGTGGTACCTACACTTCACCAGACCATTTAAAGAATCATTCAGTGTTTGGTCTGAGACATGATGATCATTCAATGGTGGCCAGTGTTACTGGGTTTTAAAAGGCCCTGTAGAACTAATGAAATGTACCACAAACAAAATAGCTGAACGTTAAAGGATAGAAAAGTATTCTCAGTCTTCAAAGGAGTAAGGACTGTTAAGTCTTTTCCAAAGTCAACAAAGGCTTACATTTTCGTGTTTCCTTAGAAATCGTCTAAAGCAGAGAAAAAGACAGGGTTTTGGGAAATGTTTACTACAATAATTGTTAGCTAGATGATTTTTAAATACTGTTCTAGTGTAGTAGCCCTGAAAGAAGTAGGCCCCAGATCTGTGTAGGGAAGAGGTTGAGACATTTTGAAGATCTACCATATTCTAAAAAAAAGTAACACCAACTTAAATAACATTCATTTTCTATAAAGGGTGATTTAAGAAAAGAGGGAGAAAGATCCAACATCACACATTAATTCCTCATGAAAAATGTAAGAACTTTGCAAAGTCAATCTAAACTGTTGTTATAAGACCTTAGTGTGGTGCTTTTTATCATTTAGCACATTTTTTCTCCCAATAAAAAGCTGCTGTTTTGGAGAACACACACACACAAAAGATGGAAACTGACTTATCTTGACTACAAATCTTAGCACTTTCCAACACTAGCAAGCAAACTAGTTTTTATTTTTTTGGATCAGCCCATACCAACGAGACCTATGTAAAAATAATAAGGTACTGTGTCTAAAAACAAAAACCATACACACTGAACTGTTAACACAATTTTAAATTTGGGAAAAGTTAAGCCGATTAGGAACAAACTTACAGAGCGAATCTCCTTCCTATGTGTATGTAGAGTACAAAATACAAAAGGTACACTATTTTCTCTTCAAAATTCAATATTTCAGTCTAAAATTCTACTTACAAAACAAAAACCAAGACAAACTCGACAGGTATACAAAAAGACAATCTGCTTTAGTATCTTCATAAAACTGTCTCAGAAACTACCTAATAGTTTTTACTAATTATTCAGGATAGTCCATCTTATCCTTTCTTTTCAAGTGTCTTAAGACTAATAACAATTCTGCTTTAAGAATTACAAGTATTTAAAAATAAAAAAAGAATCACAAGTGTTAGCACCAATTAAAAACACCACCAGTGGAAATATTAGGATAACTGTAGTCAGTTTTGTAATTTCCTAAACATTATGCTAAGTGAGACACTAGTCACAAAAGAACATACATTGTATGATTTCAAATGTGTTAATTTTGTTATATAAATTTTATCTCAAAGCTGTTAAGAAAATGCACCTAACAAAGGCCAATGAAATATAAATTATCTTTACAAGAGATTATACTATCTTCCGAGGTGTATAGTTAACAGGGTTTGATGCATCAATAACTTCCTAAATGGTAGCCCAGTACTCCTAAAACATGAGAATGAACTTCAAATTTTGGCAAAAGTGGTGATGTTTAACTAAAATGGAATTTTTTTTCATCATTCCATCCTTCCACTGTGCTTCCTCAATTAAAAAGACACACCATTAATACTTAAAGATGAGGTCACTCATAAAAATGATTACGAGTTATGTTCTAGAACAAAGTTATCTACTGCAGTTCAGCAGCTTGTTTATCAAAATGAGGATACCAAGAAAGAGTATGCTTATTAAAAATACAAAGGCAATTAGATGGATTTCCAGATTATGATGCAGATGAGGGCAGAAAAAAAGATTTCTAGGGCCATCAAATTAGGCAAGTTGTTATATACTACTTTTTAGGATAACACTGGGCTGTCTTTTCTATGACAACTAAAATCACAAAACATCTTCAACAATAGGAGCGCTTTTTGTTTTTAAAGCTGGAAAAGTAGAAAACAGACTTGTTATAAAGATCCCTATGCAGTACGGGGCACTTTTTCCCGCAGGCCTTGCCTGTCCCTTTTACACCGTGAGTGGCCATTCCTGCGCCAGCTCTCCTGTGTGCGAAGGACCAAAAACAATCGCAACCACATGACTTGGCTTTCAGTTTGTTTTTGTTGAGTAGGCTTATTTTCTTGGTCAAAAAATTACTAGAGTCCTACATTAAAGCCACGAGCGTCTTTGCACAAAATACAACTCTTGCAGATCTGTTTTTAAGTCAGTAACTCAATTCCGACACACACCTTTGCCATCCCTGATTGTGTGTAGTTTCTCAAATGTAAAAACTACTGAAATTCTAACCCAGTACGTACCAAACTACACAAAAATCATTGTTCAACTATTCCACCCCCGCCCCCAAGTTCAATAAGCCGTATCACAGTTCCCTGCGCCCATTAGACCTATTTGAAATATGCCCATTTCACATTCCTCTTTGATAAGTCACCCACTTTTCTGCTTACGAAACAATTGCCCACAGAGTCTTTAAAAACGTTTAGGATCAGCGTGGAAAGGGGGGGGACCCTTTGGAAAACGAGTACGTACTCTTTTTGAAGTTCCAAATCTGGCCTCTACGGGCCAGCTACGCGTCCTTGATTCCTCCCTAGCTGCCCTGGAGCCCGGAGCGCCCGGGGCTCCGCGCCCCCGCCCCGCCCCGCCCGGCGGCCAGGCCTGTGGCTGGGAACCCGTCGCCACCGGGCGGCGGCCTTACAAAGGAGACCGTCTGCCTCCTTTGTCCTGGATTTGGGAGCCGAGTGCCTCCGTCGCCATTGGCTTTCCTCCCCCAGCTGCAGCCTCTCTCATCTGGAGAACCTGCGTCAGAAGTCACTCGCAGTCCCGCCAGCCCAGGGAGCCCGGCCGAGACTGCGGAGGAAGGGAGGCCGCGGAGGGAGGCCGGGCCCGTCCGGCGCCATTTCCATCGGGAGCGCGCCCGCCTGCCCGGGTCCTCCCCGCCACCCAGCTGCCCGGCTTCTCCCTGCTCTTTACGTTCCCCACCCTCGGCCCCTCCAGGGCGCTCTGACCGCCCTCCGGCCTCCTAAAATCAGTTTCCGGCAGCTGAGGGGCAAAAAACACAGAAAGAGAAAGAAGGGCGGGAAGCCGAGGTGGCCGCGCCACCGTCCCCAAAATGGCGGAGGCCACAGCAGCAGGCAGAGGGGTAACGCTGCATGACCCCCCACCTGAGACCTCGGCTTCGTCCACTGAAGTCCGCCCGACCAAGTCCTCCCCCGCGACACGCCGTCCTCCTTGAAGTGGGAGGTCGCCCGGGAGGCGCAGCCTGGCCTCTTCCGAGCGGCGACCTCGACACTTCACCCCCACCGCACCCCCTGCCAGTCTCTCTCTCGTCCTCCCGACTCCGCTCTCGAAACCACCTGCCCAACCTACCCCCTTTTACTTCAGATACCCAGTCGAGCGACAGCAGCGCCGATTCAGGTGCTCGCGAGGTCCGGCCGGGAGGAAGGAGTCACTCGCCTAGTGCAGCGCTCCCCTCAACGGTCCTTCCAACCGTCTCCGGCGGAGGCAACCGCTCCGGGAGCTGCGCAGCACCGCGACTGGCTTGGGGGGATGGGAGGGCGCGAGCGAGGAGGGGGAGGGCGGGGCGAGAGCCGCGCCGCGCGGCCGGCCGCGGTCTCGCGAGCCTAGAGTTGGGCCCGCGGTGGCGCTGGCATCGAGGGGTGCGCCTGAGCCCCGGTACGCGGGACAGCTGTGGGCGAGGAGGTGCCGAGGGCTGTGCGGCGGGAGAAGGAGGCGGAGACTTCCGCTCTTGCTGCTTACGGTTCAACCATCAAATTTTCGGAGCCCTCCTTTTTTGCCCGCGCTCAGAGGGTGTTCAGGGGCAGTCGTGGCCCTGCCAACGTGTGTGGACGGAACCGTGGTGTCGCAGTTTGCAAACGGTCTCTGGTGCTCTGCCCCACCGAGAATCAATTCCATGCAGGCCCCGCCCTTGCCCAAGCGCCACCTGCCTGGAAAGGGAGCCACGTGGTTCCGCTGCCCAGGCAGGCAGTGTTTTGCTCGTCCACCATGTTTGCATTATGCAGTGAAAATCAAGTCATTCTCCCGCTTTGGAGATTGAGAAGTGCCCCTCAGGCTCCAATTTCGATTTTCGAGCTAAGGTTCCAGCTGCGTCCGGACCTGGCTGTTCCGCCCCCCGCCCCCCGCCCCCGCCGCGGGCTTCACCTTTGGGGCGGAGGGGGACTTGATTGATTTCCTCCCTACCTCCGTTCTCATTTGTACGTTTCTCTACAAGTCGCCCCTCGCTTTCTCCTTCCTCGCCTTCGCGTTCTCCCTTGCCTTTCATCTTTCCCAATGTATAGCGTCAGTGACCAATCGGCCGCTCACGGCCGACTTCGGGTTGTTTTCTAAGTCGAGCTTTGCATCCTTGAAACTTGCGCGTACAAGTGACATCTAATACTTTTTGGTTGTGCTGTCATACCACCAAGGTTCTTAGTGACAATTTATGGCCTTTTTTTTTTTAATGCCCGATTTCTGGGAAGGGTGGAGGGCAGTACTGGTAAAGAGATCAATACAAATTAATGTCCAAAGATGGGACCGTACGTGAAGTGAGAGGGAGAAAAGGAAATGCGTTTGAGCACACTGTTCCTGTAAGTTGGAAAGGTGGACAAAACTAGGTTGTAGACCCTCAATATCCAACCGAAGACTGGACTTTGTGCTACAGACATTGAGAAGAAGCCCATAGAGGGTGGCATAGTGGGTGCAGGGTGTGTTAACAGTGGAGAAGCTTGAACAATTTTTTCCTCCCCCTTGAGACCTGCGCTTGTAGAATGAAGACTGGAGGCCAGTTACCTGCAGATAATGGAAACTTCAATTTCATGGGTTTAAATTCATTCTCAAACCTGCTTAAGACGAGTGTGGGACAGTGAGAATTGGAAAGGTCATAGTGCTGTTCTGCCTTTCTTGGGCGCATTCCTTCAAAATGACCCTCAGAAAAGGGGGAAGGGACAGTGTGGTCATCAGTACAAGGGACAGAAAAACAAAACCAGGATAATAACAATAGCTGACATTTATTGAAAACTTGCTTGAGCTAGGTGCTGTGCTCAATTCACTCACTCTTTACAACCCTAAAGATAATTGTTGTCATCCCCAATTTACAGATGAGATACCTGAGTTCTAAAGAAGTGAAAAAGTTGCTCAAGGTCACACACCTAGTGGCAGAAGGCAGGATTTAAACCCAAATGGTTTTATTCCAGGCACCAGGGTCTTAAAGCACTATGAACCTTACTGGGGTTGCAAATAACCATGCTAAGGGAACAAACGTCATTTTAGGCAAATTGAAGTTACTTCCCCTAACAAACGCTAGAGTTGTGATCTCAGAATTCCTACAGTTAACAATTTATTGGCTGGAGACGCTTGAACAAGCCTGAAACGTGATGTCCTGGTGTCATTGACACTGTAAGCAACTCCCTCCCCCCTTTTTAAAATAATTGCTGTGTTAGTAGGACTCCAACCTTCCACATTTCAGATGGAGTTCTTTCCTTGGCTCAAGTTCCATCTCTACTTTATCCTTTCAGTCTTTCAATCTGATTTGGTAGAAGGAATTCTGTAATCCCTTTCACCTTTTGCCTGAATTCAAACAATCTGTTTACTGCCTGATTGAGTTTGGCACTGCACTTACTTTATGTGGTTATGGACCACAATCCTAAAATCATTCTAATGACTTTTTACCATCACACCTTGATGTTTTCTTTGTGTCTGTGTTTTCTTTTGGTGGGGGAGGGGTCACAATTTCATTGTATTGGGCACTCTACTGTTTGCCAGTGTGAATGCTTACAAAGAACTTGAAATTAATACATGTATTCCTTTTGCTTTTTTTATTATTACAGCAAATTGGAAGCTTTGAGTTTAAAAAAAGTACACTATATAGGGGTAAACCTAAATTTATTTGGCTTCCTATTTTACTACTTTTCTAAAAAAAAACCACAAAAAACATGTCTATCAACTATTCCTATTTGCAAGTTGAATCCTATCCTCTAAGTAATGCTTGGTGAACTGGTTCCCCACTGCCCCAGTGATCCCTACAGAATTGTTTCCAGATGGATCTCTGTGGAATTGTTTCCATAGAGATGGTCAGAACTAAGGGCTCCCAGCTGTTTTGGGGATTTTTTTTTTCTCTTTGTATTCCTTTCAGTCATTTCAGTGCTTTCCTATTAGCTTAGAGATCAGAGGGACTCTGGAGAGGATCTTGTTAGAGGCCATAATGAGAAAAAAGATGAAAAAAGAAAAGGAAATAGAAGTACCCATATTACCCAGGGGAAAACAAGACAAGAAACACATGATCATGTATTACACCATCAACATGAAGAGGAGAGGAAAATTCCATGCAGAGCTTGAGAGTAAGAGAAAGACATAGAAATTGAAAGAGATTGCACTTCTGGGGTAGGGAAGGCACATTAACTAAAAATTGGTTAAGATAGTTCACATACCCTCAATGACATCCTAAAATAACATAAAAAGTGGATTATCATCATCTTTTTGCCTATATGAAAAGCAAATAAGCTAAACATAACAAAACTTATGAATAAGTTTCTATGAGTGTATCTAATTAAGGTAGTTAATGCCTTTTGAACACTAAATCTTACTAGTGTTTTGTGAAATACTTGTTCTTGGATTTATAGCATATATATCTACTGTCTTTAGAAAGCAGTGATCTTTCTTGTCATTCAAAATTATTTCTCAAGACAAGGCTTAATTAATTACACAGTTAACATTGTTTTTTTTTTTTGTTTTTTTTTTTTTAAAGATTTTATTGGGGAATTGGCGGAGGGGAACAGAGTTGGGGAATCGGGGAAGGGGAACAGACAAGTTGCTGTCTTCGTTCTTCAGTTTAGTTGCGGAGGATGTTGCTTCACTGTTGGTATCGTCATTGCGCTGGCCTCTGGATGTCGCTCACCACGGCTATTGGCAGCTCACGCTTGGCTGCCAGCCGCTCACGCTGGCTGCAGGCCACTCACTGTAGCCTATGGCAGCCCACTGCAGCAGGGGCTGCAGCCCACACCATCACCGAGGCTCGCACAGCCCAGCTCCAGGTGGAGCTGTTGTTAGCTGTAGAGGGCAGTGTCACTGGCCCTCATGTGGGATCCGAACCGGGGCCGCTGGCATCCCAAAACCAGCGCTTAACCAATGCGCCACTCGGCCGGCCCAACATTGTTTTTTTTTGAGGGCAGTGTCACTGGCCCTCATATGTGGGACCTGAACCTGGTGCCTCTGGCTTCCCAAGCCAGCACTTAACCACCACGCCACTCTGCTGGCCCCACAGTTAACATTCTTTTTTTTTTTTTTTTTTTTAAAGATTTTATTGGGGAATTGGTGGAGGGGAACAGCGTTGGGGAATCGGGGAAGGGGAACAGACAAGTTGCCCATCTTCTTGTTCCTCAGTTTTTTTTTAGTTGCGGAGGATGTTGCTTCACTGTTGGTATCGTCATTGCGCTCTTCCCGGATGAGGCAGATCGGTCACTGGCCTCTGGATGTCGCTCATCGCGGCTATTGGCAGCTCACGCTTGGCTGCCAGCCGCTCACGCTGGCTGCGGGCCACTCACTGCAGCCCACGGCAGCCCACTGCAGCAGGGGCTGCAGCCCACACCATCACCGGGGCTCGCACAGCCCAGCTCCAGGTGGAGCTGTTGTTAGCTGTAGAGGGCAGTGTCACTGGCCCTCATACGTGGGATCCGAACCGGGGCCGCTGGCATCCCAAAACCAGCGCTCAACCAATGCGCCACTCGGCCCGCCCAACATTCTTAATACTTCCTGTCATGTAAGTATTCATTCTGAGACCAAGGTAACCAAAGGTTTCATCCAGTTTTAATAATTGTACACTAAATAAATGGAAACAAAAAAAAATAAAGCACTTAACACTATATAATTTTTGAAAACAAAAGTATTGAACATTAAAAATTTTTTAAAAGTATTGAACATTCTTTCTGTTCTAGTGGATTGATTGAGGAACAGGGAAAACAGCTATGAAAGAAAGCTATTTAAGGAATTGAAACCTATTATACTGTTTTTCATGTGTCATAAGCACGTTAATAACTTACAAAACATAGCACAGATAATAGAGTAACAGACCATTCACCCCTACCCTCTCACGTGATTTTAAGCTTCTGAGTGGTAAATACAAATATAGGTTTCATTATGTATGTGCCTATGCCTCAGTGCACAAACAATAATGGTCATGTTGGGGATGGAGGCACTTTAAGTAACTAATTTTCACCACAGTCTAGCAAAGTTTTTACGGAGCAAGAAATAGAAGGATCAAGAGAAAACGTAATGCTCCATCCAAAGTTTACAAAGAAAATCAATGGCAGAATTTAGAATTTTCTTCATAATCAGAGTCAGACAGGCCTTGACACTTACATATGAGCTGTTTGATTCTGAGCTAAGGAAATTAATTTTTCTGAATCTTTGTTTCTTAATCTCTAAAATGGGTTGTTATGTTGTTATATAGGGTAGACATTAGTAGTTGAAATAATAATTCTAGTCCCATTCTGTTTCATGTGTGTTTGTCATGTCATCATCGATAAATGTGGTTATTGGCAGGCATCAGATCCTTTTTTTTTTAATTAAAAATTTTTGGAAGAGTTGCAGATTCACAGGAAAGCTGCAAGTTCAGTATGACCAGTTCCTGTGTACATGTACCTCACTCAGTTTCCTCCATTGTTAACATATTTTATGGTACTGTGTCATAGCTAATGAACCAACAACATTGGTCTATTCCTATTAACTAAACTGTACACTTTATTTGGGGTTCATTAGTTTTTCCTTAATGTCCTTTTTCTGTTCCAGGATCCCATCCAGGATACTGTATTACATTAGTCATCATGTCTCTTTAGTATCCTCTAGTCAGGTATTTTGTAGAATATCCTTTGATTGGGATTTTTTGGATGTTTTTCTTATGATTAGACAGGGGTGTGGGTTCTTGGGAAGAAGATCACAGAGGTCAAGTGCCATTCTCATGTCAAGGGTACATGCTGTCAGCATGATTTATCACTGATAATGTTACCTTCATCACCTGGTTGAGGTAGTGTTTCTGCCAGGTTTCTCCACCATAAAGTTACTTTTCATCCTCTACTCTTTGGAAATAATTCACTGAGTACAGCCCACACTCAAGGGGACAGGGGCATGTAAGCTCCATCTCTTGGAAGGGAGAGTAGCTAGGTAAATTATTTGGGATTATTCTATAAGGGAGAGCTATCAATCCTTCCTTATTCCCCTCCATTCCCCTCCCCTCCCCTCTCCTCCTGCCCTTCCTTCCTTCCTTCCTTCCTTCCTTCCTTCCTTCCTTCCTTCCTTCCTTCCTTCCTTCTTTCCTTCCTTCTTTTATTTATGTCAGTACAGACTCATGTATATTAATTTTATACTATGTGTTATAACCCAATACTACGTTACTTATTTTGTTGCTCAAATTGTTCTTGCTTAGGCCACTGGGAGCTCTTTCAGGTTGGCTCCTATATTTCTTTGACATGCCCTTATACTTTTTATTGTTTGAGTACAAGGGTCCTCCATGGGTTCAACATTCATGGATTCAACCAATTATGGATGGAAATAAATTTTTTTAATGTTAATTGGTTGCTGGTGTGTACTATGTAGTTAGGCTTATGATGGTTGTGTCTATACTGAACATGTACAGACTTTTCTTGTCATAATTCCCCAAATTATGTAACAACTATTTATATAATATTTATATTGTATTAGGTATTATAAGTAATTAGAGATGCTTTAAAATATACAGGAGGATGTACAAAGGTTATATGCAAATTCTATGGCATTTTATATAAGGGACTTGAGCACCCTTGGATTTTGGTATCTGCACACATTCCTGGTACCAATCCTTTGGGGATACCGAGGGACAACTGTACTGCCTTACTTTCTGGTACTAGATGATACTCCAGTCTCATCTGGTATTTTTCTTGCCCTGGCCCTAGAATCAACCATTTCTCTAAGGAGCTCCAGTTCCTTTATTATTGGGGAATATTAATTTCTACATTTCCTAAATTTCCATTTCTTTTTTTTTTTTTTTTTTTTTTACAATGTTTCCTTTAATGACCCTCATCTCCCTGAAGGGCGGGTGCAGGCAGCTAGGTGATGGCAAGATGTTCAGTTGAAGATCTTGCCCTGATTGAAGGCTTTGCCCATATGCTGGAAGGCCCCCTCCCAGCAAAAGTACTCCCGAACCAGCGTCTGGGTCTCCTGGCTGCCAGGATCCATTTCCTTTTGTTATTTATTTTATTTTTTTTTACAAGATTTTATTTTTTATTTTTTAAGATTTTTATTGGGGAATTGGGAGAGGGGAACAGTGTTGGGGAATCGGGAAGGGGAACAGACAAGTTGCTGTCTTTTTGTTCTTCAGTCTAGTTGCGGAGGACATTGCTTCACTGGCCCATGTTGGTATCGTCATTGCGCGCTTCCCAGATGAGGCAGATTGGTCGCCGGCCTCTGGATGGTCGCTCACCGTGGCTATTGGCAGCTCACGCTGGCTGCCAGCCGCTCACGTTGGCTGTTGGCCACTCACTGTAGCCTATGGCAGCCCACTGCAGCAGGGGCTACAGCCTACACCATCACCGGGGTTTGCACAGCCCAGCGCCAGGTGGAGCTGTTGTTAGCTGTAGAGGGCAGTGTCACTGGCCCTCATATGTGGAATCCGAACTGGGGCCGCTGGCATCCCCAAACCAGCTCTTAACCAATGTGCCACTTGGCCGACCCCAGTCCTTTTGTTATTGATGTGTGGTTTCATTCCATTGTGGTCGAAGGACATACCTTGTATGATTCCAGGCCTTTAAATTTGTTTTATGGCCTAACATATCGTCTATCTTGGAGAATGTTCCAACACTGTAGAAGAGTGTATTGTTTACTGTAATTGTGGGATGTACTATAGATGTCTATTAGGGCTGCTTGATTTGTAGTGTTATTAAAGTATTCTGTTTCCTTGTTGACTTTCTGTCTGATTGTTGAATCCATTATTGAATGTATGCATTGAAGTGTCCAACTACAATATTATTGTTGAATTATCTATTTCTCCAATTCTGTCAGTTTTTGCTTAATGTGTTTTGGGGTACAGTTGTTAGGTGCATATATGTTTATTATAGTAGTATATCCCAGATAGATTGATCCTTGTATCATTATAAAATGTCCCTCTTTGTCTCTAGTAACAACTTTTGTCTTAAAGTCTATTTTGTCTGATATTAGTACAGGCAGTCCAACTCTCTTTTGGATACTCTTTGCATGGTATATCTTTTCCTCATTCTTTTACTTTTAGTCTATTGTGTCTTTGAATTTAAACTTTGTAGTAGAAAGCATATGGTTAGATAATGTTTTTAAAAATCCACTCTGATAACAGAAGTAAAGAATAAAAAAAGAAAAAATCCATTCTGCTGATCTATGCCCTTTGATTAGAGAGTTTAGTCTATTTACATTTAATGTAATTATTGATAAGGTAGGGTTTAAGTCTTCCATTTTGCCATTTGTTTCTATATGTCTTATGTGTATTGTTTCTCTATTCTTGCATTACTGCTGTCTATTGCATTATATATATATATGTATTATATATATTTCTAATAAGCATGTGTTTGTAAGTATACATAAAACAGAAGGATACACATAGAGAGGACTACAAGGTTTTAAGAGTTATTATTTTACTTACTTTTTCATGAGATTGTAGTAATCATAACATTTTCAAAAAACAGTATTTCCAGGCCGGCCGAGTGGCTCAGATGGTTAAGAGCTCGCTCAAGAGTGTTAACTGAGCTCTGAGCAACAGCAGTTCGATGCCCAGCCTGAGCTGAGCTGCCGCTGAGCTGCCAACAGCTGGCAGGATGGCTCAGCTAAAGAACAAAACAAAAACAAAACAAAACAAAAAGTATTTCCCACTATTGCTAAAGTTAAATCCAAATAGTATGTGTGGATGGAAAAAGGGTTTCTATAGAAAGTAACCTTAGGGTGATCTGATCATAAATTCCTAACTGGGCAGGTCATGGTGGGTAGTGGTGCCCCAGGCATATAACTTTTTAGTAAAAGGTTTATCTTTGCCTTAAGCAAGTCCTGTTCATTGTTTTTGTGCATCTAGGTTAACTTGGTTGACACACCTATGGAATAATCCCTACTACCCTTAAGAGGACATATAATCTTGTTGATTATCCTTTAATCTAATCCCCACCTTCCTTTTTCCCCTGGCCTCCATGTAATCTTCCTTATGGTCCCTCCAAAATTTCAAATGTGTAAAGGAAGCTGCAAAACTGTCATTCTCTGGAGCATTTGAGATCTTGCTCCC
This sequence comes from Aselliscus stoliczkanus, assembly GCA_033961575.1. NCBI lineage: Eukaryota > Metazoa > Chordata > Mammalia > Chiroptera > Hipposideridae > Aselliscus > Aselliscus stoliczkanus. Next base: position 138,174,473 of record CM066729.1, read on the forward strand.
CAGCATATGTCATCAGTTTGGCTCAAATAGACTCTTATAAAAAATACAAATTTGGATGTTTCTTTTTTTTTAAAAGATTTTATTGGGGAATTGGCGGAGGGGAACAGCGAGCGTTGGGGAATCGGGGAAGGGGAACAGACAAGTTGCTGTCTTTTTGTTCTTCAGTCTAGTTGCAGAGGATGTTGCTTCACTGGCCCATGTTGGTATCGTCATTGTGTTCTTCCCGGATGAGGCAGATCAGTCGCTGGCCTCTGGATGTCGCTCACCGCGGCTATTGGCCGCTCACGCTGGCTGCGGGCCACTCACTGTAGCCTATGGCAGCCCACTGCAGCAGGGACTGCAGCGCACACCATCACCGGGGCTCGCACAGCCCAGCTCCAGGTGGAGCTGTTGTTAGCTGTAGAGGGCAGTGTCACTGGCCCTCATGTGGGATCCGAACCGGGGCCGCTGGCATCCCAAAACCAGCGCTTAACCAATGCGCCACTCGGCCGGCCCAAATTTGGATGTTTCTTATGTCAACATATGTATGTAGAGAAATAGAGAGTATTTTTCTCTAATGACTTTGTAGACCCAGTTTTCCCCATTTAATTTCAAGATAGAGTAATATTCCACCAGTGCTTTACAAAAACATTGATGAGTCTTTAATGGTGACATTATCTAAAAATTCAAAATATAAATATGCAGTACAGTTAGATAGTCAAATACAACTCTTTACAGAGCAGTAGAAAGAGCTAAGCAATTTTTGGCACATCCTAAGAGTTTTACCACTGCAGACAAAGTACTGAATCATGTTTTGCTTACTTAGAAAGAATCATAAAATCAGTTTATAATTTATTTTCTGGAGTCTGCTCTAATCCCTTGAACTTCTTAGGGGGCAAGAATGTGGGTCTTATTTTCAATTAGTCAAAATAATTTTTAAAAAATTGGTTGATAGAGAGAGGAGACGACTGTGCAGAGGTACGAGCTGCACCCGCGGCTCGCCGGGTCCCCAGGAAGCAGGGTGCAGAGCCCCGCAGCGGCAGGGCAAGATCAATCCCTGCACCCTCCCGGTTCAGGGATCAGTCTCTGTGCCCACCGGGTGCGCGGAGCGCAGAAGCCTGAAACCCGGGAGCAGGGGAAAACAGAGGACTCGCCCGCGGAGAAGCAGCGCGCGCCGCGAGGAGACGCAGGTCCCCGAGAGACGGAGCGGGGATGTTAGCCACACAGTAGGGTGTGTGCAATTCCCTAAATCCTGGCAGACCCTTTGGGAGAGCAGCAGGAACTCCGCTGGAGCATAAGAGGCAAAGGCCTTAGCTTAAAACAGTGTTGGAACTGTGGCTTTGTTTATTTTTATTTTATTTTATTTTTTTTTCCTTTTTCTATTCTTGAACAGAAAGCAAAAAAACCCCAATAACCCACCCCCTCCCACAAACTTTGGCCCCCGCCAAGACAGTCTTAAACTGACTCCTGAATGGAGCAATAGGGGCAGACTAGGAAGATATTCCTACCTGCAGGGGGTTGAGAATTTCCACCCAGTAAAGGCTGCAGAGTGAGATTACCTACCCCGCCCCCACCTTTATGCAAGGCTTGGGAGGCAGGGCAGTTTCACCTGCTGAGGCACTAATTAACAGATTCTTAGCAGCAGGCTTTTGGTAGTGAGGAATTCTTTAATTCTCCACGGCTGTCAACCAAAACGGTGCCCAGAGATACTCATTGAGCCTTTGGGGATGAAGCCTGCCTTGGGACAGGCAAAAGCAAAAAGGCAGTGACTTTGTAAAAACCACCAATCACACGTCACAACCACACTCAAGTACAGCAAACCTGCAGTGCCAGGATCACGCTAGGCATCAGGTGGCCTACTGTTCCCACAAGACGCACAGGAATTTTTGTACAGCAGACAAACTGAAGAGAGCTTGGTGGACTTTAGCCTAGACCAGCACGGGTATTTTTGGTTTGTTTGGTTTTATTCTGTTTTGTTTTCCCTTTATTGGCTGCTTATCTTGGTTGTTTTTGGTTTTTATTTCTATTTCATTCTTATCATTTTGTAGTTTTTAATATAGGCATATATATAGGGGTATATAGGTGAATATATGACCATATATATGGGTGTGTAGACAAATATATATATATATATTTTTTTTTTCTTTTTCTTTTTCTTTCTTTTCTTTTTCTTTTTTCCCCACCCTCACTTTCTCTCTTATTTTATTCATTCTTCTCACTGCTATACTTTTCCTCTTTTCCTTTTTTCTGCAAATTTTATTTTTTTAATTTTTATTCTTACTTTTTTATTATTTTAGTTTATTTTTATTTTTTATTTTTTAGGTATAGCTAATCGGTTTCTCATGTTTATTCTATTTTTTATTTTAGGATATTGTATTTTATTTTGTTTCCTCTTCTGTTATTATTGTGTGTGTGTTTTTTGTTTTGCTTCTCTTTGTTTTCTTCATTAGTATGATTGATATTTCTGTACAAGTTGACTGTAGTTTGATGGTTGGTTTTTTATACTTGTGTGAGCATTTGGTTTCCTTTGGTGGCTGCAGAGGTTGTTCTTGTTGATCTGTTATGCTCTAAAATCACTCTGCAGCAGTGGGTCCAAACAAACAGACACAAGAATCATCATACCTGGAGGCCAACTTTAGATAAAACCAGAGCATTTCTGGGTTTGACATACAAGAGTCACACCCAAAAGGAAGTTGCTACAGGTACTAGGGCCCATAGGGTCCAAGTTTCATCAGAGGGGTCAATCCTCTCACAGCAGCTCATAAACTGCAGATGCTGCTGATCCTCACAGCTAATCAATCTGGGAGTCAATCCCATGTACTGACAAGCCAAAAGTAATCAAAACTAAAACTTCAACAAGTGAGGACACACGACACAAGGAACACCTCAGATACAAGCACAGGAGAATAGGGAGACTGAGTAATTCAATTATAAAGGACTCACACCATATAAGTTTACCCAGAAAAGACTGAGAAATCTGGGGGATCTATCTGTTATATTGAAGCAAACACAAAGAGTAAGCCAGAATGGGGAGACAAAGAAACACAACACAAATAAAAGAACAGAAGAAACTTCCTGAATCAGTGGAAATAGAGGAAATAGAGGTAACCAACCTATCGGAGACAGAGTTCAGAACACTGATTATTAGAATGTTCAAGGAAATTAATGAAAATATAAAGAAGGATAGAGAAATCATGAAAAGCAACCAGCTAGAACTTAAGAACACAATTATTGAATTAAATAACAAACTTGATGGAATCACTAGCAGATTGGATGAAGCAGAAAATCGAATCGGTGACTTAGAAGACAAAATAGCAGAGATCACCCATGCAGAACAACAAAAAGAAAAGAGAATGAAAAACATGGAAAATAGTTTAAGAGAGCTGGGGGACAACATCAAACGCAATAACCTAAGGGTCATTGGAGTACCAGAAGGAGAAGAGAGGGAGCAAGGGATTGAGAATATATTTGAAGTAATAATGTCTGAAAACTTCCCTATCCTGGCAAAGGACATTGAAATACAAGCTCAGGAAGTGCAGAGAGTTCCAACCAGGATGATTCCAAACAGGCCCACTCCAAGACACATTATAGTGAAAATGGCAAGGGTTAAGCACAAAGACAGAATCCTTAAAGCAGCAAGGGAAAGGCAGCAAGTTACTTACAAGGGTACCCCCATAAGATTATCAGATGACTTTTCTACAGAAACTTTGCAGGCCAGAAGGGAGTGGCAGGAGGTTTTCAAAGTGATGAAAAATAAAGGCCTACAACCAAGATTGCTGTATCCAGCAAGGTTATCATTTAAAATCGAAGGCGAGATAAGGAGCTTTGCAGAAAAGAATAAGTTAAGGGAATTCATTACCACCAAGCCAGCTTTGCAGGAAATGTTAAAAGGGCTTCTTTAAGTAGAAGAGAAAAACAACTTAAGAAAGACTACGAACACAAATAACAAAATGGCAATAAATACACACATATCAATAATCACATTAAATGTAAATGGATTAAATGCTCCAATAAAAAGACATAGGGTGGCTGAATAGATAAGAAAGCAAGACCCCAGCATATGCTGTATACAAGAGACTCACCTCAGATCCAAAGACTCATACAGGCTGAAAGTAAAGGGATGGAGTAAAATATTTCATGCAAATGGTACTGAGAAAAAAGCTGGAGTAGCGATACTTATATCAGATAAAATGGACTTTAAATTGAAGAGTATAACAAAGAACAAAGAAGGACACTTCATAGTAATGAAGGGATCGATCCAACAAGAGGACATAACTCTAGTAAACATCTATGCACCTAACATAGGAGCCCCTAAATATATAAAACAGATATTATCAGACATAAAGACAGAGATCAACAGTAACACTATCATAGTAGGGGACTTCAACATCCCGCTGTCACTAATGGACAGATCCTCCAGACAGAAAATCAATGTGGAAACAGCGACCTTAAATGACATATTAGACCAGCTGGATTTAACAGGCATTTTCAGAGCATTTCATCCCAAAGCTACAGAATATACGTTCTTTTCAAGTGCACATGGAACATTTTCTAAGATAGACCACATGTTAGGCCACAAAACAAGTCTCCATAAATTTAAGAAGATTGAAATCATTTCAACTGTATTCTCTGACCACAATGCTATGAAACTAGAAATCAATTATAAGAAGAAATCCTGGAAGCTGACAAATAAATGGAGGCTAAACAATATGCTATTAAGTAGTGAGTGGGTCACAAATGAGATCAAGGAGGAAATCTAAAGATACCTCGAGACAAACGAAAATGAAAACACCACGACCCAAAATCTCTGGGATGCTGTGAAAGCAGTCCTAAGAGGGAAGTTTATAGCAGTGCAAGCCTACCTAAAGAAGGAAGAAAAATCTCAAATCAACAGGTTATCCTTACACCTAAGGGAACTGGAAAAAGAACAGCAAAAGAGGCCCAAGGGGAGTACAGGAAAGGAGATAATAAAGACCAGAGCAGAAATAAACAATATAGAGAACAGAAAAAGAATTCAAAAGATCAATGAAACCAAGAGCTGGTTTCTTGAGAAGATAAACAAAATTGACAAACCTCTAGCCAGGCTCATCAAAAAAAAAAAAAGAGAGAGGACTCAAATTAGCAAAATCAGGAATGAAAGAGGGGAAATGACTACAGACATCACAGAAATACAAAAAATTCTAAGAAATTACTATGAGCAACTATATGCCAACAAATTTGACAATCTGGAAGAAATGGATAATTTTCTAGAAGCATACAACCTTCCAAAGCTAACGCAAGAAGAAACAGAAAATCTAAATACCCTGATTACTACCAAGGAAACTGAATCAGTAATTGACAAGCTCCCAAAAAACAAAAGCCCTGGACCAGACGGCTTCACAAGTGAATTTTATCAAACATTCAAAAAAGAACTATCACCTATTCTTCTCAAACTATTCCAAAAAATCCAGAAGGAGGGAAGGCTCCAAAACTCTTTTTATGAAGTCACTATCACCCTGATTCCAAAACCAGATAAAGACATCACAAAAAAGGAAAACTACAGGCCAATCTCCCTGATGAATATAGATGCAAAAATTCTCAATAAAATATTAGCAAACAGAATTCAGAAATATATTAAGAAGATCATACATCATGATCAAGTGGGATTCATCCCTAGTGCGCAAGGCTGGTTCAACATCCGTAAATGAATTAATGTGATACACCACATCAACAAAATGAAGGATAAAGATCACATGGTCATTTCAATAGATGCAGAAAAAGCATTTGACAAAATCCAACATCCATTTATGTTAAAAACCCTTAGCAAAGTGGGAATACAGGGATCATATCTCAACATAATAAAAACCATATATGATAAACCTACAGCTAACATCATACTCAATGGGGAAAAGCTAAAACCATTCCCCTTAAGATCAGGAACAAGACAAGGATGTCCACTTTCTCCTCTTTTATTCAACATAGTACTGGAAGTTCTAGCCACAGCAATCAGACAACAAAAAGAAATAAAAGGCATCCAAATTGTCAAGGAAGAAGTAAAATTGTCATTATATGCAGATGACATGATACTGTATATAGAGAACCCCAAAGACTCCATCAAAAAACTATTGGAACTGATAGACGAATTCAGTAAAGTAGCAGGATATAAAATCAATGTTCAGAAATCAGTGGCATTTGCATATACCAATAATAAACTAATGGAAAGAGAAATTAAGAAAACTGTCCCATTTACAATTGCGTTAAGAACTATAAAATACCTAGGAATAAATTTAACCAAAGAAGTGAAAGATCTGTACTCAGAAAATTATAAGACACTGAAGAAAGGAATCATAGAAGATACAAATAAATGGAAACACCTACCATGCTCATGGATAGGAAGAATTAATATAGTTAAAATGTCCATACTGCCTAAAGCAATATATAGATTCAATGCAATTCCTATCAAACTACCAAGGGCATTTTTCACAGAAATAGAAATTATAATCCTAAAATTTATATGGAATCATAAAAGACCCAGAATAGCCTCGGCAATTCTGAGAAATAAGAATAAAGTCGGGGGGATCACGCTACCAGACATCAAAACCTACTACAAGGCTACAGTAATCAAGACAGTTTGGTATTGGCATAAAAACAGGCACATCGATCAGTGGAACAGAACAGAGAGCCCAGAAATAAATCCAGGCATTTATGGACAGTTAATCTATGACAAGGGAAGCAAGAATTTACACTGGAGTAAAGATAGTCTATTCAATAAATGGTGCTGGGAAAATTGGACTGACACATGCAAAAAAATGAAACTGGATCACCTCCTTATGCCTTATGCAAGAACAAATTCAAAATGGATTAAAGACTTAAATGTAAGACCTGAAACCATAAAAATCCTAAAAGAAAATATAGGGAGTACATTTGCAGACATTACCCGGAGCAATATTTTTACTGATACATCCCTACGGGCAAGGGAAGTAAAAGAAAAAATGAACATATGGGATTATATCCGACTTAAAAGTTTTTTCATAACAAAGGAAACCATTAATAAAACAAAAAGGAAGCCTACTGAATGGGAGAATATATTTGCCAACGATATATCTGATAAGGGGTTAATATCCAAAATTTATAAAACACTCATGAAACTCAACACCAAAAAAACAAACAACCCCATTAAAAAATGGGCAGAGGATATGAAGAGACATTTCTCTAAAGAGGACATACAGATGGCCAACAGGCATATGAAAAAAAGTTCAACCTCACTGGTCTTTAGGGAAATGCAAATAAAAACTACAATGAGATACCACCTCACTCCAGTCAGAATGGCTATCATTAATAAATCAACGAACAACAACTGCTGGTGGGGCTGTGGGGAAAAGGGGACCCTGCTGCACTGTTGGTGGGATTGCAGATTGGTGCAGCCACTATGGAAGTCAGTATGGAGGTATCTCAAAGAACTGGAAATAGAGCTACCGTTTGACCCAGCAATTCCACTCCTAGGTATTTATCCTGAAAAAACCAAGACACTTATTCAAAAAAAGTTATGCACCCCTATGTTCATAGCAGCACAATTTACAATAGCTAAGACATGGAAACAACCAAAATGCCCATCAGTAGATGACTGGATTAAGAAACTGTGGTAGGGCCGGCCGAGTGGCGCATTGGTTAAGAGCTGGTTTTGGGATGCCAGTGGCCCCGGTTCGGATCCCACATATGAGGGCCAGTGATACTGCCCTCTACAGCTAACAACAGCTCCACCTGGAGCTGGGCTGTGCAAGCCCCAGTGATGGTGTGGGCTGCAGCCCCTGCTGCAGTGGGCTGCCATAGGCTACAGGGAGTGGCCGGCAGCCAGCGTGAGCGGCTGGCAGCCAGCATGAGCTGCCAATAGTCGTGGTGAGCAACCATCCAGAGGCCAGTGACTGATCTGCCTCATCCAGGAAGAGTGCAATGATACGATACCAACATGGGCCAGTGAAGCAATGTCCTCTGCAACTAGACTGAAGAACAAAAAGACTTGTCTTTTCCCCTTCCCCAATTTCCCAACGCTGTTCTCCCCAAATACCCAATTAAAAAAAAAAAAAAAAGAAAAAAAAGAAACTGTGGTATATTTATACAATGGAGTATTACTCCGCTATAAAGAAGAATGAAATCGTACCATTTGCAATGATATGGATGGACCTAGAGACTATTATGTTAAGTGAAATAAGTCAGTCAGAGAAAGACAAATACCATATGATCTCACTCATATGTGGAATGTGAAAAACTGTATGAATGAGCAAAGTAAACAGAAACTGTCTCATAGATATAGAGGAAAATCAGGGTTGCTAATTGGGAGGGGAATGGGGATGAGGGAGAAGGGGAAGGGATTAGACTGCAAAAATAGGCAACTACAATATTGCCACTGGGATATGAAAAACAGTTTGGGGAATATAATTAATAATGTTGTAAATATTCTGTGGAATGTCAGATGATCATAGGTCTTGTTAGGGAGACCATTTCATGGATGGAGTAGAGGTTTGATCACTGCACTGTATTACTAAAGCGGAGGTGGTATACCTACTGTAATTGAATATATATAGATAGTCACGGGATGTGGATTATACTGTGGAAGAGAGTCAGAGGAAGAGTAATAGATATATATGATATGGGGGGGAGTGGGGTGACGAATTGGGGGTGGGGGGTTGTTACTTTGAGGGGTAAAATGTATAACTATTGCACTGTGTTGTACACCTGAACTAATTAAAATAAAATTAAAATTAAAAAAAAAAAAGAAAAAAATTGGTTGATAAATAGTAAGTCATGATAATAAGATGAAAACTGTAAACTTGGACACATGAAAAAATTCCAAAACAGTGGGTATTTAAACATAACAGTAGTTAAGGAATTCAGAATGAGTCTATAAACATTTTAACAATGGCATTGTTCCAAAGCTTCTATTAAGTCTATGAAATATGCATAAAAGTAAACACAAAGTAGTTGAGTGCGATTACATGGTGGAAAATTTGTGAACCTAATTGTCCTACCGTGTGTGTGTGTGTGTGTGTGTGTGTGTGTGTGTGTGATCTTAGTAACTAGATGAAGCTAATTTAAAAATAACTTTTCTTTCAAATTTTGATTTAAAACTTACTTTATTTAGAATTTGTAATTTTTTAAAAAAAGATTTTATTGGGGAATTAGGGGAGGGGAACAGCATTGGGGAATCACAGAAGGGGAACAGACAAGTTGATGTCCTTTTTTTCTTCAGTCTAGTTGTGGAGGACGTTGCTTCACTGGCCCATGTTGGTATTGTCATTGTGCTCTGTCGCCAGCCTCTGGACAGCCGCTCACTGCGGCTATTGGCAGCTCACGCTGGCTACCAGTCACTCACTGTAGCCTATGGCAGCCCACTGCAGCAGGGGCTGCAGCCTACACCATCACTGGGGCTCCCAGCCCAGCTCCAGGTGGAGCTGTCGTTAGCTGTAGAGGGCAGTGTCACTGTCCTTCATATGTGGGATCCGAACCGGGGCCACTGGAGTCCCAAACCAGCTCTTAACCAATGCGCCACTCGGCCGGCCCTGTAATTTTTTTCTTTTCATATTTTTGTAATTTTTACATTTATTTTCTTTTCACCAGTTAGGAAAGTAAACAGTGTTCATGTACACTTTAAATGCCAGCACTCTCTTAAAAATAATTATTGTTTACCCTTCCAAAAAACTAAACTGGCATTTATTAATGAGTAACCTAGTTTTGAGGCAGCAGTCATAAACCAACCTTAAGTGAGTTCTTTTAAGCTAATAGCTACAGAATAACAGGAATCAACTTTCTGTTGTCTGTAGCCACAGGAGACTGAAAACAAACTAAGACTATTATAAGGGACAAGTAAGCATCAGGGTTCCCAGGCACACCTGTGGTCTGGCCTAAAGACTGAACGATTTGAACAAGGGAAATTTATGATTTCCCTACATTTATGGAATAAAGGAGATCAAGATTAGAATTCAGGGAAGTGTCTGCAGCATTCTCAAAAACAAACCTGGGGCCGGCTGAGTGGCGTGGTGGTTAAGCGCTGGCTTGGGAAGCCAGCGGCCCCGGTTCGGGTCCCACATGTGAGGGCCGGTGACACTGCCCTAAAAAAACCAAACAAAAAACAAAAAAACCCAAAAAACAAACAAACAAACCTGTAGTGGGACACAGATTTGTCAAATGGGGTTTTAGTTTATTTCTATACTATCTTATTGTTTATAAGGAGATTATGCTCATATACTAAATTGGTGATTAAAAAACAACTTAGGGCCGGCCGAGTGGCGCATTGGTTAAGCGCTGGTTTTGGGATGCCAGCGGCCCCGGTTCGGATCCCACATGAGGGCCAGTGACACTGCCCTCTACAGCTAACAACAGCTCCACCTGGAGCTGGGCTGTGCGAGCCCCGGTGATGGTGTGGGCTGCAGCCCCTGCTGCAGTGGGCTGCCATAGGCTACAGTGAGTGGCCCGCAGCCAGCGTGAGCGGCTGGCAGCCAAGAGTGAGCTGCCAATATCCGCGGTGAGTGACATCCAGAGGCCAGCGACTGATCTGCCTCATCCGGGAAGAGCTCATTGACGATACCAACATGGGCCAGTGAAGCAACGTCCTCCACAACTAGACTGAAGAACAAAAAAAAAGATAGCAACTTGTCTGTTCCCCTTCCCCGATTCCCCAACGCTGTTCCCCTCCACCAATTCCCCAATAAAAAAAAAAAATCTTAAAAAAACAAAACAAAACAAAACAACCTAAAGGGCTTGCCGAGTGGCACAGTGGTTAAGCGCTGGCTTGGGAAGCCAGCGGCCCCGGTTCGGTCCCACATATGAGGGCCAGTGACACTGCCCTCAAAAGAAAACAAAAACACAAAAACTTAAAAAGGTTGAAATAGAGATATGAGTACTTGAGAAATTGTATGAATTTAGATTTGTGAACTTGTACCCTTTGGGGATAATCAATTTCTATTTAAACAGAATATTTGTTTGGCATTATTATTATTATTATTATTATTATTATTATTATTTTTAATTGGGGAATTGGGGGAGGGGAACAGCATTGGGGAATTGGAGAAGGGGAACAGACAAGTTGCTGTCCTTTTGTTCTTCAGTCTATTTGTGGAGGACATTGCTTCACTGGCCCATGTTGGTATCGTCATTGCGCTTTTCCCAGGTGAGACAGATCGGTCGCCGGCCTCTGGATGGTCGCTCACCGCGGCTATTGGCAGCTCACGCTGGCTGTCAGCCACTCACTGTAGCCTATGGCAGCCCACTGCAGCAGGGGCTGCAGCTATGCCGTCGCCTTGCTGCTCACAACAGCCCAGCTCCAGGTGGAGCTGTTGTTTACCATCTTATCTGTCGAGGGATCCGAACCAGGGCCTTGGTGCTCAAAGCCGGCATGCCAAGCCAGCTCTTAACCAACGCGCCACTCGGCCGGCCCTGGCATTATTTATTTTTTTAAAAGATTATATTGGGGAATTGGAACAGTGTTGGGGAATTGGGGAAAGGGACCAGCCAAGTTGTTCGTCAATCTTTGTTGTGGAGGGCGCCAGTCCCCATCTGGCTTTCCGTTGGCAACTCGTGGCCTCTAAGCTCAAGGTGCTGTGTTCAATCTTAGTTGAGGGTGGGTGTAGCCACCATCCCATGGGGGAGTCGAACCAGGAGCCTTGTTGTTAAGAGCGCACACCCTATCCACTGAGCCATCTGGGTGGTAGCTCAGCTCAAGGTGCTGAGTTCAGTCTTAGTTGTGGGTGGGCATAGCCCACCATCGCACAGGCAATCTTGTTGTTACACCAGCTGAGCCCTCCTGCCACCTGTTGGCAGCTCAGCGACAGCTCAGCTAGGGCGCAGCGTTCCCTGGCCTATGTGGGAATCAAACTGGCGGCCCTGTTGCTCAGAGCTCGTGCTCTAAGCCAACGCTTAACCAACTGAGCCACTCGGCCAGCCCTGTTTGGCATTATTGAGGGGCATATAAAGCCACCCGAGGGATCCAAATGGAATGTGAGTGAAACTAGAAAAGGATAATTTAAGTTATTTGGGTCATTTGAAAAACACCTGCTTGATAGCTGCACCTCAAGACCAACCATTAGGTTGACCAGAATGCCAGAATTTTTGTAAGCTCATTACTGGGTAAGAAAGGTATGTTGCTTAAACTTTACCTGCCTCAAATTTTCTCTCAGCAATTCAAGGGGAGGTTAAGGCTGACTTTTCCTTACAGAAATGAAATCAAAATTAATTTTAAATAGAGAGAGAGGGAGAGAGAAAGAGAGACATCTTCAAAAATAAATTCTAGATCAGATCCTTGGGTTATAGAGTTATGGCTCATTCATGAGCCTCTCTCTTCTCTGTGGGTGTTCCTAGCATTGGAGCCTGATACACAGAAACTGTTGAAATGAACGTTGGATTTCTGAAACCACAAAGATGAAGGCCAAATCATGAACATTGGTTCCAGCAGGTCTTTTTTTTTTTTTTTTTAATTTTATTGGGGAACAATGTGTTTATTTTTTTTTCAGGAAACAATGTTTTTTCCAGAACCCATCAGCGCCAAGTCAAATTCTTGTCCTTCAATCTTTGTTGTGGAGGGCGCAGCCCAGCTCCAAGCCATTTTGTGGGGGGCGCAGCCCATCATCCCATGTGGGAGTCAAACTGGCAACCTTGTTGTTAAGAGCACGCACTCTAACCAACTGAGCCATCCAACTGCCCACCGGCAGCTCAGCTCAAGTTGTCTTCAATCTAGTTGCAGAGGGCGCAACTCACTGGCCCATGTGGGAACTGAACCAGCAACCCTGTTGCTCAGAGCTTGCACTCTAACCAACTGAGCCACCTGGTCACCCCCTCCAACAGATCTTTATAGTCTCACCTCCATTCTCTCCTATCCTCTTCCCCACTCTGTTTCCACATCCAATTGCTTGCCCTGTGATCAGTCTATGCACTCTGCTTAAGATGCCCGGTCCCACCTACTGGAACTGCTGAACAATTTTTTGTGTGTTGTGTTTCTGGACCCACTGAAATGTCACCTTATCTTTGGAGTTCCCTCTGACAGTCTCCTGGGTAGAGTTACGGCCCTCTCATTGTGTTCCTAAGCATTTTATCTATATCTTTTTTCTTTCATATTACAATTTTTACATTGGTCTCCTTACTGGCTGAGAGTTTCATGAGAAAGACCTAGTGACTTGCTCATCATTTTATCCCCAAAGTCTAGCACGTACTGCCTAATATTTAGGAAATCATGGTAATTTTTGAAAATAAAATTGTTAATATGAGTTCTACCTTAACTATAATCTGTCACCATAAAGTACAGAAATATTAAATTACATAAATAAAAAATACTGGCTTTTCATACCTTTTGACAGAATAAAAATTAAAGTCATACACTACGTTTTAGAAAAATATATACATGTATGGCATTAAAAACTTCATGCTCTTTCTATAGTGATTCTCCAAGTACAGCATCAGCATCCCCTGTTGTAAGGGTGAAAGTTAGAAAATTAATAACTAGTTAGACTTAGTTTAGTTACCTTATAGCTTGCTATTCAGCAAGTGTGTGGGGGAGGTGGGAGATGGGGTGGCAGAGGGAGGTGGCTGTTAAACATACAAATGACATTGTATGTTTTTTAGAGGCTTTTAGAGTCTCAGAATTTTTTCCCTTTAAAGAAATGTTTTCATTTGAAAAGCTGTGCAGTATTTCCAGAAGACTGATAAAGTATTCAATTGTAAAATTTTATTCTGTACTGGATTAGATTAAGCAAACTTCAGAAGACTTTTTTTTGTTTTTTTTTTAAGGGCAGTGTCATTGGCCCTCATATGTGAGATCCAAACCAGCGCCGCTGGAGTCCCAAGCCAGCTCTTAACTACCGTGCCACTTGGCTGGCCCAGAAGACTATTTAAACAAACATTTTTATTATTTTGTTGTTGTTGTTGTTATTTTTTTGAGGGCAGTGTCACTGGCCCTCATATGTGGGACTGAACCGGAGCCGCTGGCTTCCAGGCCAGCGCTTAACCACTGCGCCACTCGGCCGGCCCCAACAAACATTATTTTTAAAACTTGCACATGTAATTCATGATCACTAGAGAAAAATTAGACAGTCTGGGTTGGCCTGGTGGCTCAGTTGTTTAGAATGCGAGCTCTGAGCAACAGGGTTGCTGGTTCGATTCCCATATGGGCCAGTGAGCTGCACTTGAGCTGAGCTGCCATTGAGTTGCCAATGGGCAGCCATATGGCTCAGCTGGTGAGAGCCTGTGTTCTTAACAACAAGGTTGCCGGGTAGATTCTGGATGGAAATCAGTGACTGGACTTGGAGCTGAGCTTGCACCCTCCATAACTAAGACTCAAGGACAACTTGACTTGGAAATGATGGGTCCTGTAAAAACACAATTCCCTTCCCCAATTCCCCAATAAAAATCTTTAAAAATAATAAGATACAATAAAAGAAAAAGAAAAATTAGACAGACAGTCTTTTCAGTACATATTTTCTCATCCAGTTGAACACGGAGCTGATGGCTGGGACCAAGGAGGTTGAAGTTCAACGAGTCTAAAACCTTGCTCTTTTGGCATACCTATGATTTCTATAACAGTGTCAATTCTATTAAATTTATGAAAACTATGTTTCATTATCAGAACTCTAATTTGTTCCTGTTGTCTATTCAAATTTTCTAAGATAGTAAAGACAATCTGTAATAAAATTTCCAAATAGTTGCATAAACAAACTGCAATGGACTGTCAATAATGGTGATGCTATTGAAATGGAAATGTTGGCTGGCCGATGATAACATGTTGAGAAACCCTAAGTATTTGTCAATCAATGGATGGAAGTCCAGTTTTGATGTACGCACAGCATATTATTTACTTACCTAATTAATTCAATAAATATTTATGGTGTGCCTGGCACTGTTCTAGGTTCTGAGATTATAGCAGTAAAGAAAAGCAAGAAGAGGTTCTGACTTTATGCTTTTTATAGTCTAGTTAGAATAATCAAAAGAAAACACAAGTGAAAACCCAAGATTTTTTTCTTTTTTTTTTTTTTCTTTTTAAAGACCTTATTGGGTAATCGGGGAAAGGGCACAGAGAAGTTGCTGTCTTTTTTTGTTCTTCAGTCTAGTTGTGGAGGAAGTTGCTTCACTGGTTCATGTTGATATTACCATTGCGCTCTTCCCAGGAGAGGCAGATGGGTCGCCGGCCTCTGGATGGCCGCTCAAGGTGGCTCTTGGCAACTCACACTGGCTGCCGGCCACTCATGCTGGCTGCTGGCCATTCATGGTAGCGTATGAGTGGCTGCAGGCCACACCCTCGCCGGCGACTCACAGCAGCCCAGCTCCAGGTGGAGCTGTTGTTCTCCATCTTAGCTATAGAGGCAACCAGGTGGAGCTGTTGTTCACCACTTTAGCTGTAGAGGGCAGTGTCACTGGCCCTCATATGTGGGATCTGAACCAGGCCCGCTGCTCGGAGCTGGCATCCCAAGCCAGCTCCTAATCAACACGCCACTCAGCTGGCCCCAAGATATTTTTAAATCTATCAGATTAGCAATGGGGGAACACACTCATATGCTGTCTAAAATGGTACACTCTTTCTGAAGATAAATTTAACTGTGTAAGGTGTGAGTTATGATATTTATATACTTTGACCCAGGAATTTCACTTTTAGGAATCTATTATAATTTAAAAAATTAGAAATGCAGGCCAAGATTTACATTCAACAAACTTAATCATTCATTATTTTTACCAGTGAAAAATTAGAAATAAATATTCCCCAAAGGTGAAATGGTTAAATAATTTATTGTATATCCATAAAGCTATTGTAAATGTATTAAAATGTTGTTTCTGAAGCATTTACTACCCATGGAAAATACTCATGCTACATGGTTAAGATGGTAAAAATTCTGATTAAAAACTATGTATCTGTGGAGTAAACTGTGGAAGGGAATCAAGGGAATTTGTTTGTTTGTTTGTTTGTTTGTTTTTTAGAAGGCAGTGTCACTGGCCCTCATATGTGGGATCCGAACTGGGGCCGCTGGTGTCCCAAGCCAGCTCTTAACCACCGCACCACTCGGCCGGCCCATCAAGGGAATTGTAATAGATATATATGATATGGAGGGTAGTGGGGTGGTGAATTGGAGGTGGGGGCTTGTCACTTTGAGGGGTAAAAGTATAACTATTGCACTGCGTTGTATACCTGAAACTAATTTTAAAAAATGTTTATTTCACAATAAAAGAATTAAAAACAAACAAACAAACAAAACTATATATCTAAAAAATTAGTAATGTTATTGCTTGGGGGGGGGGTCAAAAGATACAAAGTTTTTAAAATTATTGAAGAGGATCAAAAGATACAAGCTTTCAGGTATAAAATAAATTAAGTCATGGGGACGTAATGTACAACATGGCGACTATAGTTAATAATACTGCATTGCACATTTGCAAGTTTCTAAGACAGTAGATCTTAAAAGCTCTCATCACAAGAAAAAATTTTTTTTGTAACTATGTGTGGTGATGGATGTTCACTAGATTTATTGTGGTGGTCATTTTACAATCTATACAAATATTGAATCATTATGTTGTACACCAGAAACAATTCAATTATACCTCAATAAAAAAAGAAAAGCAGGCATTTGGCAAGAAAATTAAGCAAAAACACTTGTGTACTAAGTGAAGGAAGGAAGAAAAGAAGAGAAGGAAGGAAGGAAGGAAGGAAGGAAGGAAGGAAGGAAGGAAGGAAGGAAGGAAGGAAGGAAGGAAGGAAGAAATGAAGGGAAGGAGGGAGGGAAGGAGGGAGGAAGGAAAGAAAGAAACAGAGAGAGAGAAAGAAAGACAGAAAGAAAGAGAAGAAAGGAAGGAAGGAAGTCAGAGAAAGAAAAGAAAGAGAAACTTGTAGGTCTGGGAGCTTTCAGGAGGGCTGGGGCCAGGTGTGAGCACCCAGCAGGGCTTCGGAGGTTATTTATTTTCATCTCCTTGAGAACAACGCATGCATGTTAGGATATGTTACTTTCTTTTATTTGTTTGGGTTTTTTGTTTTTTTTTGTTTTTTTGAGGGCAGTGTCACTGGCCCTCATATGTGGGACTGAATCGGGGCCGCTGGCTTCCCAATCCAGCGCTTAACCACCGCGCCACTCAGGTTATTTTCTTTTAGATATAATCAAAACACCCCTCTAATTTGCTGAATGTTCAAAAAGTACTATAACTTTGGGAGGAGGACTCTCTCCATGACTATGACAAAGTCTGTGCTTTCTAGTAAAGCAAAGGAAACACCCAGAATCTTAAAAGAATTTATCTCTAGAGAGTGGAACTACAGGAGATTCTTCTTTTTTCTCTGCTTTTCTGTACTTTATAGATTTTTAGTAAAGGGAAAGTATTATTCTTATAATGAAAAGCTTTATTTTAATAAATCTATATCATGAACTCAAAAATATCTCCATCTACAGATTTAATAAAATAACACAAAATTAATTAATGCATGAAGCTCTCTTGACTGTTAAATAAGCCATGGGAATGTAATGTATGGTGTGGTGACTATAGTTACCAAAAATAAAAAATATTATTGCTGATTTGCAGGGGTTAGTTTTTACTTTTCCAAGTTTTACTAAAAGTTAAGCAATGAGAGGGCCGGCTGAGTGGCGCATTGGTTAAGAGCTGGCTTCGGACGCCAGCGGCTCCAGTTCGGATCCCACATGTGAGGGCCAGTGACACTGCCCTCTACAGCTAACAACAGCTCCACCTAGAGCTGGGCTGCGCGAGCCCTGGCAACAGTGTAGGCTGCAGCCCCTGCTGCAGTGGGCTGCCATAGGCTACAGTGAGTGGCGGGCAGCCACAGTGAGTGGCAGGCAGCCACAGTGAGTGGCGGGCAGCCAGCGTGAGCAGCTGGCAGCCAGCATGAGTTGCTAATAGCTGCGGTGAGCGACCATCCAGAGGCCTGCGAATGATCTGCCTCATCCGGGAAGAGCGCAATGACGATACCAACATGGGCCAGTGTAGTAACGTCCTCCGCAACTAGTCTAAAGAACAAAAGGACAGCAACTTGTCTGTTCCCCTTCCCTGATTGTTCAACGCTGTTCCTTCCTCTCCCCCAATTCCCCAATTTAAAAAATATATATATTAAAAAAAAAAGTTAGGCAATGAGGGAGCCAGTGGTACTGTCTAGAGAAGATGGCTTAGTTTTTTCTTATATAGGAAAGGGTAGGTAAATTTTCTTACAGTAGGAGATGTGACATCCAAACTCAGGACATTTGACATATAGACTGAAGTCATTTGATTGGTATGTGCTGGTTATATAACTAGTTTCTTTCTGTGCATGCTCTTACCCATAATGCATACAGAAAAACCCATGGGAGTGGGGCACAAGCCATAATGTTGATTTTATTCTAATTGTATTATAAAGAGGCCAAAGTTCAGGCTGAGGGCAGGCTCCAGTAATCAAGCACATCGTTTTTTCTTAAAGATTTTATTGGGGAATTGGGGGGAGGGAACAACATTGGGGACTCCGGGAAGGGGAACAGACAAGTTGCTATCCTTTGGTTCTTCAGTCTAGTTGTGGAGGATGTCGCTTCACTGGCCCATGTTGGTATTGTGATCGTTGCGCTCTTCCCAACTGAGGCAGTCGCTCGCTGGCCACTGGATGGCTGCTCACAGAGGCTCTTGGCAGCTCACACAGACAGCTGGCTGCTCACGACAGCTGCCAACCACTCCCAGTAGTTTTACGGCAGCCCACTGCAGCCTCACTGCAGCCTACGCCGTCGCCAGCGACTCAGGGCAGCTCAGCTCTAGGTTGAGCTGGCCCTACTGTGGGATCCGAACTGGGGCCCTGCCGCTCAGAGCTGGCATCCCAAGCTAGCTCTTAACCAACACGCCATTCGGCTGGCCCACATTTTTGTTGTTGTTTTGTTTTATAATTAGAAAAAATACATTCTTTTAAAAGGGTAGTAATATTTACTGGGAGACAATAATCAATATATGTTCTCCTTGGCTGTTTCATGTGCTTGGTTAAAAACATAGCCTAAGCGGGCCGGCCGAGTGGCGCGGTGGTTAAGCGCTGGCTTGGGACGCCAAGCGGCCCCGGTTCGGGTCCCACATGTGAGGGCCAGTGACACTGCCCTCAAAAAAAAAAAAAAAAAAAAGAAAGACAATTATGGGCCGGCCGAATGTCTCAGTTGGTTAAGAGCTTGCTCAAGAGTGCAAGCTGAGCTCTGAGCAACAGCGGTTTGAGGCCAGCCCGAGCTGAGTTGCCGTTGAGCTGCCAACAGGTGGCAGGATGGCTCAGCTAAAAACAAAAACAAAAAACATTGCCTAAGCTAGTTTTGGCTACTTTAAGAAAGAATATAATTACATTGCGAAGCATATGTACAGTTTGAAACATGAATACAAAATTTCAAAAGAAAACATTCTATTCATCCAATATTTTCAATTCAATTTAGAGGCTTAAATAATTAGGGGATCACATATCTTTAAATGTAGGTGTGTTAGATTAATTGCTTGACTTTGTATCTGGGAACTGATAGTAGGTTCTGTACACCAAGTAAAACATTAACTTTTTGATTTTTTCCAACAAGAAGTAAAGCAGGTTACCAGCAATTCTGAGAATTTGCCAAAACAGCTTGCAAGGAAAATGAAGCTCCCTATATTCATCGCAGATGCATTCACAGCAAAAGCATTTCGTGGGAATCCTGCTGCTGTTTGTCTCCTAGAAAATGTAAGTATTGGTTTGGAAGGCAGTGTCCGGAATTCTAGGTTCCTGTAGAACCCAATGTTGTTGTTTTTTAAAAACCTGATCCACTTGTTTGTTTACTTCTTTGGTTTTTGTTCTTTGTCAAATGATATCAGCAATATTCATGTGTGCAAGTTGGTTCTGACAAACTTCTATGGCTAGAATGCTTCCACCTAGATGCTTAAGACTAGAGAAACAAAGATTCTTGTAAAGAAGGACTAGATTTCCTCTTAGCCATCAGGTTCTCATTTACCTACCAAATGTGGAGGAGAATAAAATTGGATTCGTTTTATGTGACTGGACATGGCTAATGTTACATTTAGCTTAGCAGATTCTAGCTGGATGTCTTTAATCTTAACTATTCAATTAGAAATTCTTTCAGGACAAAGAAAATGAGACATTTTTGCAAGGAATTAAGTAAAAAGAAGGAATTAAGCTCTAAAATTTGGAGAACTTGGTTTACGAAAAGTCTCATTTTTAAAAATGGCTTTTTGATTTGGATAAGTATTAACAGAATAGTTAAATATTCCTTGGCTTTAACTGATTTTGTTGGTCCCTGGTTCTTAGGAAACAATCAAGGTGCCCTTCCACTCAGAGCAGTTCATGCAAGAATAGATTATCTGAGAATTACTTCAGGAGTACAGTAAGCAATTGGTGATCTTAAGTATGTCTTTCTGAGTTGGGCAAAGTGCTCTTTGGGGCCTTGAGTGCAGTGAATCTCCCAGCACATTAAAATCACCTAAGGAACTTGGAACATTTCTATGCTCAGGCTGCATCCCAAACCTATGACAATAGAATCTCTGGGAGTGCAACCCAGGCAGCACTGTGATTCTACTGTGAAGTCAAGATGGAGAGTGGCTGAGGTTTTACTGAGATAGGTGAATATTGTTAAGTGTGTCCTCAATACACTTATTTTTCTCTCTCAAGTGGAGCAGCAAAATGGTGATCAAGAGTCTTCATCTCGGGCAGGCCGAATGGCTCAGTTGGTTAAGAGCTCGCTCAAGAGTGCAAGCTGAGCTCTGAGCAACAGCGGTTAGAGGCCAGCCTGAGCTGAGTTGCCGTTGAGCTGCCAACAGGTGGCAGGATGGCTCAGCTAAAAAAAAAAAAAAAAGAGTCTTCATCTCGCTTTAATAGTGCATTTGTTACACAACCTTGCAGCTGGCATTTTCCAACCACCAAATGCAGAAAGTAATAAAGTTAATAAGGCTTTACCAAGTAACACAAGAGTTTGGGAGGATAAGCTAGAGAATGATTAACAATCAGATTATAAACTGTGAACTTTCTTTAGAAACAATCTGGCAAGGAAGTGTGAAATTGACTAAAATTGCTTGTCAAGAGTCGTAGTATATTTATTTTCCCCATGTTCCCATGTAATATCTATGAAGAGTTTTAAAAATACTTTTAAGTGATTTATATGCTCAGTTTTCATCAGATAAGAAGGATTTGCATTATCCTTCAAGTTAGTCCTTTCACCTCTGGTATCATCACTACACAACAAAGTTAAAGACATCTCTCTGCCTCTATCTACCTTTCTATCTCTGTCTATCTCTCTACCTCTCCATTAAAATATATTTTACATGTTATTTATATATTTGGAATAACTAGGAAATAAAAATATAAGCAAAGAACGTAGTTCAGTGCAACATGCTTCAGTGCGAATGGAAGAAAGAAAAAGAAGACGAGGAAGTCCGTGACTTGGGGATGCCCTTTGGTCCCCCGTCAGTTCTTCTGGGTCTTAGACCTGTGAGACCAGGCTGATCTGATGACCTGTCAGGGATAACTGAATAGATATCGAAAGACTAATTTGCCAGTTTTCTATTCTGTGGACATGAGAATCCTGTTTCCCTGGAGTTAGCCATTTCCCCAATTCATAATCAATAAAAATTATACAGGAAGTATATAAACTGTGTTTTCTGCCCATGGACTCTCCTCCCCAGGGCTGGAGACAGTGGGGGAGACAGTTTCTGAAACACCCACAGAAAACATACGTGAGCTTAGGAAAATCTCAGAGACAGATAAGTGCTACACCTTCCAGTGCTGACCACAATTTATTAAGTGTTTAGCCTGTCATTAACATATTCTATTATACAAATATTTATCAACATCCACCATGAGCCAGGATCTGGGCTAGGAAAGGAAGGTACAAAGATTAGTAAGTTTGTCTGCCCTTGAGGTGCTCAAGGTCGAGTGGGGGACAGAGACATGGAAACCTGATCTTTATTCAGTATCACCACAGAGGCTGAAAGACCTAAAGTTACCAGGTACAAAGGGGACTCAAGAGAACAATGTTGGATTTTATGGAGAAGAAACTACTTCAGATTTTAAGTGCAATGTTTCAAAGGAAATTCTTTTTGTTTTGTCTTCTTTAAAATGATTTAAAATTTGACCAAGATGAGACTAACCACAGAAAAACTTGGTGGACAGACTAAAGACTAGGTAATGGCACATAGAGTTTTTTTTTGTTTTTTTTTGTTTTTTTGTTTTTTTTTTGAGGGCAGTGTCACTGGCCCTCATATGTGGGATCCGAACCGGGGCTGCTGGCGTCCCAAGCCAGCTCTTAACCACCGCGCCACTCGGCCTGCCCCACATAGAACTTTTTGAATACTTGAGAAAACACCACTGGAAGGAAAGTAACAAGTTCCGGGTAACAAAGTTCTAAGATTCTAAACTTCTTCATAATATTCTAATATTCATAATATTCTAAAGTTCTGATTTTCTTTCAGGACAAGTCAGTTTTTAACATTCTTATACGAAGAACTTATACTGTACATTAGGTGAAAACAAAAACAGATTAAGGGATACATGGAACATGAAACAGATATTTTAAAAAATATTTAGGGCCGGCCGAGTGGCGCATTGGTTAAGAGCTGGCTTGGGACACAGCGGCCCGGGTTCGGATCCCACATGTGAGGGCCAGTGACACTGCCCTCTACAGCTAACAACAGCTCCACCTGGAGCTGGGCTGCGAGCCCTGGTGATGGTGTAGGCTGCAGCCCCTGCTGCAGTGGGCTGACGTATGCTGCAGTGGGCTGCCGTAGGCTTCAGTGAGTGGCAGGTATCCAGCGTGAACGGCCGTCCAGAGGCCAGTGACCGATCTGCCTCATCAGGGAAGAGTGCAAAGACGATACCAACAGTGAAGCAACATCCTCCACAACTAGACTGAAGAACCAAAGGACAGCAACTTCTCTGTTCCCCTTCCCCGGTTCCCCAACGCTGTTCCCCTCCCCCAATTCCCCAATAAAATCTTAAAAAAAAAAAAAAAAGTGATGTTGTCCTCAAATGCATGACAAACCTTTTGTTAATAAAGACCAGGTAGAGACATGGAAAATGTATAGAAACAACATTTAAAATATAAAATAGATACATTATGATGATAGCTGTGTAAAAAACTACAGGTACTCATGAACAATTATTGGAATAGGTCAGAGGACTGTGGTAGTGATGAGGGGTGATATTTTGTTTATTCTTTTGTAAACCAACTGTAATATTTTGTGAAAATAACATATCAGCAGTGGTAAAGAGCCCATATATTTATTCTCCTTTATTTTTAATTAATTTATTATTATTTTTTAAAAGATTTTATTGGGGAATTGGGGGAGGGGAACAGCGTTGGGGAATTGGGGAAGGGGAACTGACAAGTTGTTGTCCTTTTGTTCTTCAGTCTAGTGTGGAGGACATCGCTTCACTGGCCATGTTGATATTATCATTGTGCTCTTCCCAGGTGAGGCAGATGGGTTGCCAGCCATTGGATGGCCGCTCCTGGTGGCTCACGGCAGCTTACAAAAGCTCATACCAGCTGCGGGCCAGCCCTACTGCCTACGCGGTAGCCAATGACTCACGGTAGCCTAGCTCCAAGTCGAGCTGTTATTCACCATCTTAGCTGTAGAGGGTGCAGTGTCACTGGCCCATGTGGGATCCAAACTGGGGCTCCGCTGCTCAGGGCTGGGTCAACTCTTAACCAATGCACCACTCAGCTGGCCCTATTCTCCTTTATGTTTTAACAAAGGCTCAATTTTTTATCTTTTTGTTGTTGGTAATGTGTGTGTGTGTGTGTGTGTGTGTGTGTGTGTGTGTGTGTATGTGTATGTGTGTTTAGGGCAGGGTTTCTTAACAACAACTCTACTGACTCTTTGGACAGGGTAATTCTTTGTTGTATGAGGTTGTCATGTGCATTGTTAAATGTTTACAAATATCCTTGGCCTCTACCTACTAGATAACAGTGGTACGACCCTTTCAAAAATCACCTCCAGCTGAGATCTGTTGTTTCAGAGGTTACCTTTTCTCATGAGAGGTTTATTCCTGAGTTTTCCTGTTAAAATTATCCATAAAAAACAACTTTGTGTGTGCCCAATATATACATTAATTCCAATTCAACTGGCATTTCCTACCTATCGGCCATGTGCTGGGATCAAATGTAATATTCATATATCTGCATTATTATTCTTTTAAACACCAGTGATCATTTCTAGTGATAGCAAGGAGCACTGGCTTCACACTTTTAAAGAGGAATGCTCAGTTTTAGTTCCTGAACTATTTGCTGTTCCAGTTTTCCTTATTAAATTTAGAGAACACCGCCAACCCCTTTACAGTGTAGTATGTTATGTATTTAAGGGAAAAAACAGGTGTATAACAATACTGTGCTCAACCTATGCTTACCTCATGTGGGGAAGCGAATGGTGCACTGGCCATTTCCAAACTTGGTGCTCTTCCTCCGAGAGAGGCGCATGGGGTGGTGACCACACTGTGCTCCTGGGTGGGGTTGCTAGGGTGTTTTGACCTCCTATCCCATTTTTATGCCCAGAAAAGGCATGAGGAGTGCAGAGAAGATTCTTTAAGGCATTGAAGGGTTTTCCTTTGCCCAATGTTTGAAGAAAGAGCAATGCAAAGGAGGAGAAGATGTTAATGTAGGAATTTCTGCTTCCCAAGTATCCTCACTGGCTTCTAGAACATAACCCTCAGCTTTGGAGCAGTGACTTAAGATAAATTCAGCCAGATACTGTGCTCATCGCTATTCATATGTTATTTCATTTCACCCTCCCAACCACTCTATGAGTAGGTGTTATTGTTATCCTCATTTTACAGATGGAGAAACAGAGGCAGAAGAAGGTTAAGTAATTTGCTTGAGGTCGCACACTCCTAGGTGGCTGACTCCAGGATCCCAGGTCTGCCTGATGGCAAAGCCTGTGCTTTTAACTACTATACTCACCATTAAACTACGTATTCTCCCCTTTTATGTGCTCCCACGGCACTTCCTCCTTCCCAGTTGGCAACAAGCATCACTCTTGTCATTCATTCAATGCCTGCCTTCCTCATTAGACTGCACATTCTATGAGTCTTAATCCATTCTGACTTGTTCCAACACGCTTGGCCTAGTACATGGCAGGCACTACATAAATAACCTGTCAAGTGAAAGTGAAAATATAATCAATTAAACTGTGATAAAATTTCCTAAGCGTTCTAGTTAACCAACAATTATTGAATTTATGTTCTCATTGGTGGGTCAGGGTTGGGGTAGGACATGCCAAGTGAGTATGAGTTTTGGATTCTATGATGGAGTTAGAGAGACTGGGCATCCCTGAGAACCATTGGGAACAACTAAAGATGGCCTACAGTTTGAGTACTTCATTGTGAGGACATAACTTCACAATAAGGAATCCAAGTGCTTCAGAAGGAATTTCTCATTTCTTCCTGGATGATTTAGAGCTTTCTATATCCAAATGCTTTTCCTTCGCTGGAATCTATCTGCAGCGGAGGGACAAATGAACAGACTGTCATGTTTAGGCTGTCATAGTTCTAAACTGCCACAAGATGGGAGTATTTTAAAACTTTAGTGTGATGTTCTGATCATTAATTTTTTGTGGGCACATGGTGATGGAACCCCATTGTCCCAATGTAGCACATCAAAAAAAAAAAAAAATCAAACAAACATGGCAGTTTTTGCTGTTGGAAATTTGACTCAGATGAAATGGATATTAAAGGGAAATGGATATTAAAACAAAAGAATTAATAGCTACATTTGAAAATAAGTTTGTAGTGGGCCGGCCGAGTGGTGCGGTGGTTAAGCACTGGCTTGGGAAGCCAGAGGCCCTGGTTCGGGTCCCACATGTGAGGGCCAGTGACGCTGCCCTCAAAAAAAAAAAAGAGGACCGGCCAAGTGGCACGGTGGTTAAGCGCTGGCTTGGGAAACCAGCGGCCCCGGTTCGGTCCCACATATGAGGGCCAGTAAAACTGCCCTCAAAAAAAAAAAAACAACAAAAAAAAAAAAAAAAAAAAAACAGAAAATAAGTTTGTAGTGTAAAATGGAAATATTATTGTAACCAAATTCAGTATTTTGAATGAATGCAGCTTCTTTCTTTTGTTTCGAAAGTTCTCAAAGTTGAGCCAATATTAGCCTTCTCATGATTCACCTTTATCTTGACCTTCGGTTCCAGTGTAGAAATTCAGCTGCCTGTTGTGCATACTGAGGGCTGCTACTATCAAACTTTCTACATTATGTCTGGTCCCTCAGGCAAATAGCAGGTGCATTTTAAATGTCCTGGGGCAGAAATTACAGTTGCAGAAATTCAAATTGTAATCAGTGCAATACACCAAGGTAGTGATTAAAGAGCGATGGTCAGTGAGGTGTGTGTGTTCTAACTGATGTGCATAAAAGCCCATTTGCAAGGAAACCCATAACCAATAGATGGTGAGCTTGACTACAATGCAGGATGCTTTAATGCTTTTAGAGATTCTTGTCCTGAAGGTCGAGGGAAGAAACAAAGAAAGGAAGGACAAAGATGGGGGTTTGACCACGTGAGACAGAGGAAGGACTGGCAGGCAGTGTAGGTTCCTGGACTGAAGGGGGCAGACCCAGGAAGATCAGCACAGGCTTTTCTTTGTCACCCCTTCAATCACCACTGAGCCCTGTGATTGCAGATTCTGCACTAGAGAATGAAATGGCTTTCAGTTTCTCTTAGGTGTTGTATACACAGGTATGTGGGCCAATTTCCACAGAGAACATTCTATGGGCCATGGGAAGAGCTTGAGTTCAATACTTAGCAGTGTTGCCTTGTTGACTGGGATGCCCCAGCAGTTCCCAACCTCCACTCAGGTGGCACGTCTCACTCCCCAGACCCACAGGTGCCCACAGGTGTGACAGGTGCATATTCTACTTCATTCTTACCATCGAATTCTCCTTATTTTGGCTCACAGAATCCTAGAGTGTCAAAGATTTAACAGAAGGAGAACAGACATAAGATCAAGTGACTTGTCTAAGAGGTGTCCCCAATACACCTCTTATGGGTGTCCCCATTTTTCTGTCCAACTCATCAACATTTGTCCTTTTCTCTTTAAAGTCCTAGCATATTTATTGTCGCTCTTTGCCCCCATTTTTCTGTCCAACTCATCAAAATTTGTCCTTTTTCTTTAAAGCCCTTGCATATTTATCGTCAAAAATCTGTGTATCTCAGTTACACACTGTACAAAAATCTATGTGTCTCATATACATATGTACTCTCTGGTGTTGCTCACTGATGCTTTCTAGGTCTGTCCTGACTCCTCACAGAGAGGCTAAGCCCCTTGAACACAGGGCTGTATCTTATACACCAGGGCTTCTCAAACTTGAATGTGCACATGGATCACCTGGGGATGTAGTTAAAACGCAGGCTGTCATTCAGCAGGTCTGGTGTGGGACCTGAGCCCCTGCATTTCTAACACATTCCCTCAGGAGTGGTGCTGGTGCTGGTGCTGCTGGCCCAGCACAGCACTCGGTCATTGATTGCTGCGTTTCTCAGAAATGGGGCAGGAGTCTGTTTTATCTGATAGACGCTGCTTTTCCTGCCTGCAGTGTGCTAAAGGGATAACACGAGTAATAGTGTGTCTGTGTTATGAGGAGTGTAGTGTGGCAGGTGAAAGCCTTGTGCTCTGAGCCACTCAAAATAAAAAGCTAACATTTATCCAGTACTTACTATCTGTTGGGCACTGTGATGAGCACTTCATAGGCATTATTGGACTTAATCTTTTGAAAGAAAAACTTTAAGTAAAAAACAAAACCATTGTATCATGTTTGGGTTTTCAGAAAACAAGTATCAATTTCTTAAGTGATTTCTCTTTCTATAGGACTTCAGAGCTTCTGTAGGTTTTGAATATAGTGCTCCCTTAAGAAAAGCTTAGTAAATCTCCTGCTAGGATTTTTATATCAGCTGATAGTTTAAAACTCATGACTGACTAACTTCTCACAATAACCACGGTTTTATGCCTTATACAAGTATATAGAAAGTGTTTCAAAAGAATTTTGAAACAACTAAAAAACAAAGTGTGTTTAACTTGCATAACTCAGGTAAGTGAATTATGAATTATTTCTGGGTTTCAGCTCAAGCATAGTAAATTTTTAGCCACAGCAAAAATTCATTTGTCTTACGACTTCTTGAGAATTAAAAATCTAGCTAGTGAGCATTTTGTTGACTAAAAATTTTATTTTTATTCTTAAAAGGAAAATTTGTATTTCTGGCCCATTTTTTCTTGAGTTAAGAGGAGTGTGTGTGTGTGCGTGTGCACGTGCGCAAATACAAATATGTGCGTATGTGACTTAAGTACTATTATCCCCATTTTAAAGGTGTGGAAACTGAGGCTCCATGAGAGTAAATGACTTGCCTACTCTTGCCTGCTACTAGGGACTGATCCAGATAAAAATCCAATTCTGTCTGTTTCCAAAGCCCACATTATTTAATATTTTTAACATTTTATTTAAAAAAAAAAATTAAAACCTACAGAAAAGTTTCAAGAATGGTACAATGAACATCCATGTACTTTCCTCTAGATTCACTGTTACCATTTGCAGAGCCCACATTCTTAATTACTCTACCAATTATTAGGCACATCTTAGGATATTATACAACCTCTCTGTATTTAATTTCTTAATCTGCAAATGGAAAAAATATCTATATTGAAGTTTTAAAAATGAAGATTAAGTGAATAACGTATTTATTATTTCAGCAAATATTTATTGAGCCCCTACTGTCCTGGGATGAATAGAAGGCATTGCTCTAAGCCAGGACAAAGCGAAATAGCACAGTCTATGCCCTCGTAGAACTCAGAGTCAGAGGTGGAGGGACAGACAGTAATGACACACTATGTAATTTCAGGTGGTCTAAGCCCTGGGGAGGAGATGTGCCTTTGGACAGAGTGATCTGGAAGGCTTCCTAGAGGAGGTGACCTCTGGCCTGAGGCCTGACCCATGAAAGGGAGTGCACCTTACACAGATGGGGGCAGAGTGGCCCAGCCTGCCCAGAGCGGGTGCCAAACATCTCTTTATTCAATAAGAAAAGGAGATTGTGGCATTTCCATTTGCTTTTAGAAGAGAGCACACACTCTCAGATAGACTAGGTAATAAACTGACAAAGGATAGGCCCGCCCAGTAGGTTTTTCAGTCTGTTCTAGCTTTGTACACCCACAGCTCCTCAAAAGTCGCTATAAACATGGGTATCTGAAAAACAATCTCTATAAGCATGCTTTGAATTCTTTGGCAATTACTTCCTTTAACCATGTAAGTTTTCCTATTAATAAACTGTATTGCTAACTAATGTCAGTTGCTATCCAAGGAAGTCTGATTTGTGTTTCCAGAGTCTCAATAACCTTTTGCTTCTAATTTAGAAATTGGATGAAGACATGCATCAAAAAATTGCAAGGGAAATGAATCTCTCAGAAACTGCTTTTATCCGAAAACTGTGCCCAACTGACAACTTTACACAAAGTAAGTATGCATTTTTTTTTTTTTTAACCATTCTTGAATGGTACCAGGAGCTGCTTTTCCAGTGGGGGAAGGATATTTAAGAGAAATGCCCATTTACTATTTGCATGCAAATAGGAGGTGGGGGGAGATTTCTGATTTGGTTTGCAGTTCATCTAAGGCCTAGGGGATCAGGCATTGGTTCATTTGAATGTTTCAGCTCCGGATAAGTACCGGGGATCCCTAGGATGCGTGCCTAGACTTCACTCTTCATTTTACAACATGTTTTAGCAATTAATTCATGCCAGTGATATATTTAGAGAAGAATAAGAAAATGAAAAATTTGTGACTCACTTGTATAGGAATTATCTTGTTTCTCTTTGGCTTGTCTTCCTCTAAAGGCTCCTGCTTTGGACTAAGGTGGTTTACGCCAACGAGTGAGGTCCCGCTCTGTGGCCATGCTACCCTGGCTTCTGCAGCTGTGTTGTTTCACAAAATAAGTAACGTGATTTTTTTCTTTTTTCTTTTTAGTGAACGCATCACTTAGCAAATAGCAAATAGTTTTAAAATTTTCACATGCTCTTTCCAGTGAACCAAATGATTGGTGTAAGACATTGCAGAATTTATTTCTTGCAATTCATTATGCAGAAACAAAAACAGCAACCTTCAATAGTGCTTTGGCCTTTCTGAGGATGCACCAGGCATGTTGCACAGCCATGGTCTTCGTTCCCTAGAATGCCAGTTTATTTTAAATAGGAGCTCTCTGGTTTCTGTGGAGGAAAGCTCACAAGGCAGAACAGGTGTTGCACATGATGTGATACCAGGCACCGAAAGGCACACTTTGCCCCCAAAGTGTCCCCATCTACACTGACATTCATTTCACAACAAGAACTTCTTTACTCTGAATTTTAAAGATTTATGTGCCCCCAAATACATACATTTACCTTGTAGCACCTTAATCCTACCAGCTTCCATCTTAGCCATATTTAGTACAATCAAGATCGGGGCTTTGTGGGGGCCGGCCGAGTGGCTCGGTGGTTAAGAGCTGGCTTGGGAAGCCAGTGGCCCCGGTTCAGGTCCCACATATGAGGGCCAGTGACACTGCCCTCAAAAAAAAAAGAGATCAGGGCTTTGTGGGAAGGGGGCAGAGGAGAAATGCTTGGAGATGCCCTAAAAGTAGAGATGGATGCAGCCATTAACAAGTGTAGACAATAGACAGAAATAAACAGGGCGGTATGACACAGCATAACTGTAAGGAATGGGAAGGGAATGGGGAGGGAAATGGAGGGTCTTTGGGAGTGACTTTAGATGGGGATAGTAAAGGAAGGTGTTACAGAGCAGGTTCCCCCAGGTTGCAGACTCTGGGACACATTTGTATGCCAGAAGAACTGGGGGTAGTATTCTCAGGATCAATATTGGTAGGGGAGTAAAGAAAGGATTGAACGGAGGGAGAAGTTGAACTGCGTAAGGGTAACAACAAAGAAAGGCCTAGGCCAAATCCACAGGGAGGTCTGAAGCTGTAACGGTCCTCCAAACAGTGTAATTCCCAATAGAAACAAAGGTTAAGGCTTTCATACCCTCCACTGACCAGTCTCCAATGCCCAGAAAAGGGGAAGGAGTTTGGGTAAATTAGCAATATTCAGCCAAGGGCAAATCCCAGAGCAGGGCTCAGCTGAGAGCTCAGTCACCAACACTCTCGGCAGCTGGGGCAGGGCTGGGTGAAGGGTGAGACAAGCAAGGTCTCAGTTGTGCAGCTGCTTCCTTAGCTTCTGGGCCTGGGTATTTCCTTACCTCACCTAGTGCTGGCCCTGAGAGGGGAGGAGCAAGGTCTGGACACACAGCATCCACTAGAGAAGGGAACCTGTAAGCTGAAGAATATGGAGCCATCTGTGCAAAGAGCTAGAGTGGGAGGAAGAGCATTCCGAGCAGCAGTAAATGCAAAGCCCCTGAGGGGCAGACTGAATGAATAAGCGAGGGCTAGAACTTTCTGGGGGGTGGGGTGATTGGCAGGAGATGGCACTGAGAATTAGGCCTAGGCCCCTCGGTAAAGTAATCCACTATACACTTCAAAAAGATAATTTTGGTTTCAGTGGATAGGGGACAAGAATGAAGGCAAGGAAACATCCTGAAATATTGTTTAAGAACTCAGTCTTGAAAAATAGAATTGAATTGAATGCCTTTTGAAATCCCCATGTTGGTTGGTGTGAGGCTGAGGTTTGGAATGATGGCCCTCAGATCCCTCATAGGGTGAGATAAAGTATGAAAATAATGTCCTACACCGATTATAATGAGCAAGTCAAACTTCACGTTTTGGAGTATAAATGTTATACTCTGCGAAAGTTAATAAGCAATGCTGAATTTCCTCACCTTTGAGATATGGTTAAATTTTACAGAAATATTAGGAGTATGGGGGACAAAGAATTATGTCACAAGTCTTTGTTTTCACCCAAAATATTATGCACATTGAAACAGACACACAAACACATAACAAAGTTTATTTTCTGATTCCTTTTCAAACCGTTTTCTGATTGACAAAATAAGTCTCTCTTTTTTTTGGCCAGAAAACGTGAATAGCACTCTAACCTTTGTCACGCTGAGTGGGGAACTAAAGGCCAGAAGAGCAGAGGATGGTATCATCCTGGACTTGCCTCTTTATCCAGCCAACCCCCAGGTCAGCTCTTTCTAATTACTGCTATAAACTGTGTAAAACCAGCAGTTTGCGTGTTTTACAATGGCTTTGTCTTTTTTCCCCATCTAGGACCACCATGAAGTAAAGGACTTGATAAAGGTTGGTGAAAAGAATCAAACCTGAGCTCGTGTGATCTGGTCACTTGTGATTTTTTTTGAACACAAAGATTCGCTACCATTTGATCCCAAAAGACAGGCCTTCTACCATTATCAATGTTGCAATCTAAGCCTGGAGGAATAGTGCACAGTACATTTGAGATTTGAATTTAAAATTGAATCTATTTGGTTAAAAGGTTGATTCATGTTCCCTGACTCTTCATGGTCAGCGTTAGCACCCATGGTATGGCTAAGAGTGAAAGAAAAGGAAAGAAATTAACTGCCTGGCAGCTGTCTGTGCCCCCAGTCTCTGTGGGCTGAGGTGGAGGTCTGTGCTTTGATGGAGGCGAGCAGGAAAGCATGGGAACCTCGACAGAGAAGACAATGCACAAAGCCTGGTTTTCTCAAGGGGTCTGTGTGGGGGTGGGGCTGTGGTGGTGGCATCATCATCATCTCCTTCATCATTGTCATCATCATCATCATCATTGTCATCATTGAGAACATTTTTGAGTCTTCCCTAGGCAGTACCACTAAGCATTTCACATGCATTATTTCATTTAATTCCCACTATCACCTGGTAACGTTGGCACTGAAATGGTCTGATAGGGATTCCAGAGGGTCAGAGCAGCCCTGGAAGACCAGGTACTTAGCATGCAGAGAAGGAAGGGCCCAGGTCAGGACCAGGGCAAGGGCTGCATGAAAAATAATGATTCCATAAAGTGGCCTGTTGTGGGTACCAATGGGGTGTTTCTCAGTGAATTTTCAGCAATATCATTTGTCATTTCTTTAGTGTTTTGCTTTATCTAAGTTTTCAAAAAGTATAAGCAAGCATCATGGATTCTGTTCTAATTTTACTCTGCCTCACCTATGGTTTGGGTTTTGGGAGGTCAGCCAAATTCATAAATGAACTGTTTTAAGCATGTTGGCAGGGAAATGGAAGCTATTCATAGCGGTAGACCTTGTTCATGGTAGAAAGAGCTTAACCTGAGCTCTCTAAGCCTCAGGGTCAGCATTTGTAAAATAGAGTGTTGTCACTTTGTGTTCCTAGAAGCTGGCAATAAGATTCCCAACTGAGAATTACATTTTCAATTCGACATCAGGATCCATGCAGAGAAGGGCTGGATGATCGCTTGAGAGACTGAAAGGCCTCGGAAAGCAGATGGGATCAGGCTGCAGGAGTTCCCATTTCTAGAAAGAGGGACATTGGTCAGCTGTAGTGATAGAGACAGGCAGCCAGGCACCATCCAATGTGCAGGGAGTTTTGGCCTTAGGACCTGGAATGTCTCAGTTCCTCAAGAGAGTTAGAAAACCTGAAGCCACCTACTGACTGCCAGACAGGTACTATGTCATCAGCATTGTCATCTGCTCTGCTGGCAGCTGGGCAGTGCCAAAGGATGGCTTGGAGGGGCTTTTGTCCCCTCATAATCTCCCTCAGCCAACAGACAAGCAAACAAGCAAAACAATGTTTTTGGAAATGAGCAAGATTATGTGCAGTCTTAGGTAAAGGGTGAATCAAGGTATGTTTAGAAAACATTGTTACTGATCTGTAGCATTCAATCTAAGTGAAAGCTGCTTGGTGAGCAGGGCAGCATTAAGATGGGTCCTCTAGTTCCCCTTCCCCAGTCAAACTGCCAGATGCAAGTCCTTACCATGCAGAATATCCTAGTTACTGCTGCAGAGACTTCACATATATTATTTTATTTAATTCCCACAATAACTCTAAGAGGTAGGCACGAGGGCCCCATCTCTAAAGACAGTAGTGAGTCAGAGCATTGACCACTGACCTCAGGGCCCCTCAGACCTGGGTCAAGGGTATGGGAGTGTGAGTGTGTGCGTGTGTGTGTGTGTAGGCTCTGGGCCTCTCTAGGTCTGTTTTCTGATTTGTGGGGGAAATACCCCTTTAAAGGAGTTGTGTGCTGAGGCATGTGTCAACCCTTGTGAACAATGCCTGTCTTTGGCTTTCGGAGGGTCAACTCACCTCTTTGGTCACCAGGAAGCTGACCTTCCTCAGGCTACACCTTGAGCCCCAAAACTTAATGAAAGCTTGGGGATTGGAGATGATGGGTATGCTGGGCACCCTGCAGATGCTCATGAGAGGCTGTTTTCAATACAGGGATCAAGGACTTGATCCAGGGCACATTCCTAAGGAGTTTTTGATGTCTCTACAGACCGCCATAGGTGACACCCTGGTCCAGGACATCCGCTATTCTCCAGATACCCGAAAGCTCCTGGTCCGGCTCAGTGATACCTATGACAAGTGAGCAAGATTTTTGGCTTCGTCAGCACTTTGGGGAGGGCCGAGCATCCAGATTTAGAGCTGTGGCTTGGTCTGGTTGTGCAGTGTCCAGTCAAATGATGATTTATGCAGCCAGAGAGTTTTGTTATCATGTAGAAAGATATTCCATTTGCTCTCCCATCCCCTCCTGCTGATCTGTTTGGGCAAGCCACACCCTGGCCTGCTTTACAGAGTCTGTGGAATGGGTATGTTCTAATCCACCCCATTTATGAACAAGGTCATTTCTGGAGAACCTGCAAGTGAACACACAAAGTCTGCTGCAAGTGGAGAACACAGGGAAGGTGAAAGGACTCATTCTCACCCTTAAAGGAGAGCCTGGTGGGCAGACCCAAGCGTTTGACTTTTACTCCAGATATTTTGCGCCATGGCTTGGTGTGGCAGAAGACCCTGTAACAGGTACTTTTTGACTTGGGTGCTAGGGAGGGGTAAACAGTGGAAAAGCAGGATAGCAAAGAGTTCAAGTATCATTCATGTGACCTTTCAGATTGCTTGGATTTTGAGCTGCCTTTGTTTCCCTATCTCCTCCTCCCCCAGCTCTTTGCTAAGGTCTCATGTGAAAAACACAGGATTAAGAAGGCAGGATAGCAAAGTTAAACCTTAGTGTCAGACAGCCTGGGTTTGCATTCTAGCTACCTAGCTGTTAATCTTGGGTAAATGACTTAACTTTTTTTTTGAGGGCAGTGTCACTGGCCCTCACATGTGGGACCCGAACCGGGGCCGCTGGCTTCCGAAACCAGCGGTTAAACTGTGCCACTCGGTCGGCCCATGACTTAACTTTTAAGTTTCCATTTCTTCCTCTATCAAATATGGATAATAGCACATGTAAAACCAATGCAAGTTAAGTGTTTAGCACAATGCCTGGCACACAATAAGTGCCCAATAACTATTAACTATTTTATTTTATTAAAAAAAAGAGAGGGCCGGCCGAGTGGCTCAGTTGGTTAAGAGCTCGCTCAAGAGTGCGAGCTGAACTCTGAGTAATGGCGGTTCGATGCCAGCCCGAGTGAGTTGCCGTTGATGGCTCAGCTAAAAAAAAAAAAAAAGATTTTTATTAAAATATAACTAACACTATTTGTTATGTTAATAATAACAATGAAACTGGTTCCCTGAACTAATACTTCCAGATTTGCCATTTGCAAAATTCAGGGGCCGATGTCCGCTGCATTCCCAAGACCTTTAGTCCTTTCAGTGGCCATCCAGCGTGATCATTGATTCTAGATAAAAGATTTGGTTTGAAGGATAAACTCCCAGGCTGCAGGTGGGAAACAGGGAATGGAATAGTGTTGCTTTTCCTCCCCTCCTCTTTTCTCAGCCCTGCCTCTAAAGTGGATGGGTTGGTTTTGGGGACAGGGGTATTCAAGACCTTCTACCAGCCAGAAGCAGAGGGATGAAATCAAGGATGGGCAGAACGTGAAGCCTCTTACTTTTATTCTCTTTGAGAAGAGTGAGCTGAGCTGCAAAAGGGAGCAATGCTTGATGGAGGAGGTGGTGGATGGGACGGTGGCCAGGGCAGAAAGGGGCTGGGCAGAGACTTCCAGGCTCCTATTCCGGCCAGTTGGCAGGGGCCACAATGGTTTCAGGAGCTTGACTAGTTACCCTATGAGGGACAAAACATGTGAAATTCAAAGCTCAGCAAGCAAGCACTTTTAAAACTCAGGAAAGTGCCCGACATCCAAACAGTCCAACTACACCCTTCCTCATGGAAAAGAAATTCTGAGCAGATTTACGCATGCACAGCTGCTTTACAAAGGATTTAATTGGCACAGAGGACAAGTTTTTTCCCTTTGTAGTAAAGTTTTTCTTTGGACAGTGATGACCAACCATCTCAGTTTGCTTGAGACTGAGGTTTCTCAGCATACAGGACCTTCAGCGCTAAAACCAGGACAGACTCAGGCAAACTGGGATGGTTGGTCACCCAGCATGGACCTCCCACAACATTCATAAGTTTACCTGAAGGAGGGGCCTTTTCCAACCCATCTTTTTCTCCTCCAAAGACTTTCCTGTCAGTTATTACTTTATGTTTTGTTTCTTCATTTTAATATCTATTCTCTGATCTAAACTTAGGGTACAATCATGTGAAAAAATACCTCACTGAAATAAAGTCCTTCCAGCACTAGAATTCTGGGAACATGTGCTTGGTGGAAAATTTGGCATTTTGTCAGAGTTCCCACCTTTCCTTGCATGTGCATTTCAGGAGGAAGCAGATATTTTCTTTTCAAAGATGTAGAAAGACTTATATGAAGGCCTTGATTTTCCTACCATGTGCTGAGATGAACTGGTAGACAGGACAAGAATTAAAACCCGCAGTTTAATTCAGCATTCAGAAAGTTTAAGACATAGCAAATGCATCATTTGGAGGAGCTTATTTATAAGTTTTGTGTCTTTCTTTCTATCTCCATTCATAATTCCACACTCTGTGTGGCTATGCTAACATAATGACTAAGTCACCTAAGGTTTAGTCAAGCTGGATAGTTGATAGTAATTGCTTATAAATTTACCACAAAGCCACCCTGTTTTCTTTGGGATTGTACCATAACTTTTTGTTTCTTTTTAAGGGTCTGCACATACTGTTCTCAGCAGCTACTGGTCCCAGCAACTGGGGAAGAAAGACATGCATGGTAGGACAGCTCTTTTTCAAAATTTTTAAAAAATTTGCCTAACCTTAAGCTAGTATTCCTTCTCACATGTACTATCACATGTACTTGGAGATACAATACAATGTTATGTATCACCCACATGAAAATGAAAGGATTTTCAATTCCTTTACCCTAAACTCTCTACTCAAAATATCCTCTATCCCAAACATCTTCCATCTTTGTCCATTCCGACAGAGATACTTCTAGTCCAGTAAGTGTCCAATAAATGTTTGTTGAATAAAATTAACTAGCTGTGTAACTTTGGCCCGGAGCGGTAATTTATGATGTGACAAGTTGAGAGTCGATGGTCACCAAGGTCCCTTATTGCTATTGCTAATCACACAATTGAATCTGGTGCTCAGTGGCACAGAAAAAAGGTCTTAGACAATGGAGGCTACAGCCTTAAAAATTAAAATAGGAGTCTGACCCAAAAGCCTTACTTAGGGAGGTTTAGAACCCCTATGACCCTGATTTGGGCAGCAGGGTGGCCCTGGCCTTTCTTTAGTGAGCCTAGCCACTCCCTTCAGCACTGAGCTCCTGGAAGGCGGAGGCTGTGTCTCTTGTTTGCCTGACCCATGTGGTTGCTTTGATAACCACAGTGAGTGAACGAACTCCCTTTGTCCTATTCAGAGCTGCGAAGATGGGGCCTTCTCAGGAAGACCAAGGCCACCCCTCTTTGTCTTTTTACACTGCTAGCTCTGGCAGCTATCTTTTCGCAGTCCTTGCAGAGCTGGGGAGGAAGCTTGTATGTGTGGGTGTGTCTGGGGGCATTTCAGCAGTGACAGAGGAAGTGGCTCAGGACGGGAAGGTGTGGAGCTTTGTGTTCTGTGGATCACATTGCATTTGTGGCCCCTCAGTCCTCAGGAGATGGAGTGAGCTGGGCAGTACCTTGGACAGAAGGAGGAATTTATTCTTTAAACTGACCTGGGAGAATTTTAGAGCTTGTAATGAGAGGTCTCTTACTGTGTTCTGTTAATTAAAAAGGGTGAAAGCGATCTTAATTTGTGATTCATTTTGTTTTCTTTAGCCTTTCAGTGTTCCTGCAGAGGAGGAGAGCTGGAGATTTCACTGCGTCAGGATGGACGAGTTGACATTAAGGGGGGCGCTGCTGTTGTTTTAGAGGGCGAGCTCACAGCCTAGAGACGGTTGCGCTGACATGCTGCTCTCTTGAATGACTAAGTATTTTCTGTTTACAAAGAAACATAAGGGGCTGCTTTTAGCAAACTTGCATAGTAGTCTACTTAATCCTCATGTTAGAAATAGAAAAAGGAAGACATAATCATGGAGATCTAATAACACCCGTCCTGACTAATTAACTAATGGAGTTTTGGCTCTACCTGTGAGTGTATTTGAAATGTAAGTAACCAGTAACAAAGAGTAATGTTATCACCTTTGATTATGACTACCAATCACAGAATGAGGAACAAATTTATGAGGAATAAGATCAAACCATTTAAAATCAGGTGTATCTGATGGGATATTTTGCAGCCATAAAAAAGACCCAATAACTGTGGAAATATAGAAAAATGTTTCATGATATAATACTAAGAAATAAAATTACAGTAGACTATAAAATGTTAGCAATGCTATACTTTCTATGGAGAATATGGATTTATATGGACAAGGATGGGTCATGAAGACAGACAAGTGAAAACAGTTTATGTGTGGGGGATTAAGATTGGGAATAATTTTAATGTATCTAAAAAATTATTTCCTGTATTGGAACACAATCATATTTAACAAATAAAAATCAGGACATATAACTAAATAAAAACCCACAAATTAAAAAAAATATATGTGTAATTAGTGTGGTAACAAAATTAAACACTAAAAGTAATGTAATATCTTTACCTTAGTATATAGTTTTAGAGTGATAACTTAAAAGAGGGATTCTTCTCTTACTTTAATAAAATGGGTTTCAACATAACTTTAAATTCAGTTAAATCTATAATATTGAATACTTATCACTGACTTTAGGATGAGAACTTTTTCAAGTCATTAAGAGTGTTTCTTTAAGGTGATCTCATTGATGGAAATTTTTGGTCATCTCAAAAACTGCAAGCTAATCAGTTAGAAATTTCTATATTTAAAAAAAAAAAAGATTTTTAGGGCCGGCCGAGTGGCGCGGTGGTTAAGAGCCGGCTTGGGACACCAGCGGCCCTGGTTCGGATCACATATATGAGGGCCAGTGACACTGCCCTCTAAAAAATAAATAAATAAATAAATAAAATAAATAAATAAATACTTTTTTTTTTTTTTTTTTGAGGGCAGTGTCACTGGCCCTCATATGTGGGACCGAACCGGGGCCGCTGGCTTTCAAGGCCAGCGCTTAACCACCGCGCCACTCGGCTGGCCCAAATAAATACTTTTAAATTAAAATACAGCTAACATACAATATTATAGTAGTTTTAGGTGTCATCACAGTTATTCAACAGTACCCACCTAGCACTATACAGTATTATTACCACATTATTACCCTATGCAAAAGAAGTGATCACTATGATAAGCCCAGCAACCATCTGACACTTTACCACGCTATCATAATATTATTAATCTTTTCTACACTTTTTAATTTTTTCATTTAGAGTTGACGCTCAATATTATTTTATATTAGTTTTAAGTGTACAGCATAGTGGTTAGACATTTATATAATTTAGGAAGTGATACTCCTGACTAGTACCCACCTAGCACTATACATAGTTATTACCATATTATTGATTATATTCCCTATACTTTACATCCCCATGACTATTTTGTAACTATCAATTTGTATTTATTAATACCTTCACCTTTTTCACCCGGTGCCCAATCCTATTCCCATCTATCACCCTGATAGATCTAGTATCTATCTGGCACCATACATAGTTATTACAATATTATTGACTATATTTCTTATGCTGTACGCTACATCCCCATGACTACTGTATAACAACCAATTTGTACTTCTTAATCCCTTCCCCTTTTCACCCATCCCTAACCCCCCTTTTATCTTAAAGAAGTCCCTCTAAGATTCCTTGTAATACTGGTTTGGTGGTGGTGAACTCCTTTAGCTTTTTCTTGCCTGGGAATCTCTTTATCTGTCCTTCAATTCTAAATTATAGCTTTGCTGGGTAGAGTAATCTTGGTTGTAGGTCCTTGCTTTTCATCACTTGGAATATTTCCTACCAATCCCTTCTGATCTGCAAAGTTTCTGTTGAGAAATCAGCTGACAATCTTCTGGGGGCTCCCTTGTAAATAACTAACTGCTTTTCTCTTGCTGATTTTAGGATTCTCTCTTTGTCTTTAACCTTTGGCATTTTAATTATGATGTGTCTTGGTGTGGGCCTGTTTGGATTCATCTTGTTTGGGACTCTCTGTACTTCTTGAGCTTGTATATCTATTTCCATTGCCAGGTCACAGAAGTTTTCCATCACTATTTCTTCAAATGGGTTGTGAATTCCTTGCTCTCTCTCTCCTCCTTCTGGTACCCCTATAATGCAAATGTTGGTATACTTGATATTGGCCCAGCGGCCCCTTAAATTCTCCTCAGTTTTTTGGATTCTTTTTTCTTGCCATTCCAGTTGGGTGTTTTTTGCTACCTTATCTTCTATATCACTGGCTCAGTTCTCTGCTTCATCTAATCTACTGTTGATTCCCTGTAATATATTCTTCATTTCTGTTGTTGTATTCTTTATTTCTGACTGGTTCTTTTTCGTGTTTTCTGTCTCTATTTTTATGTTTCTATCTCTGTTAAAGCTCTTCCTGAGATCATTGAGCATCCTTATAACCAATGTTTGGAACTCTGCGTCTGGTAGATTGCTTGTCTCCATTTTGTTTAGTTCTTTTTTGGGAGCTTTGTTCTGTTTTTTTTTTTTTATTTTTTTATTTTTATTTTTTGGGGGACATGTTTCTTTGCTCCCCATTTTGGCTGCCTCCCTGTATTTGTTTCTGTGTATTAGGTAGGGCTGCTATGTCGGTCTTAGTAGAGTGGCCTTATGTAGTAGGTGTGCTGTGGGGTTCAGTGGTGCAGTCTTACTGGTCACCTGAGCCACACACTCCAATGTGTCCCTTGTGTGGGCTGTATGCGCTCTCCTCTTGTAGTTGAGCCTTGGTTGGTAACTGCACATCAATGGGAGGGACTGTCTCTCAGGTTCACTGGTTGTGAGGACTGGCCTTGACTACAGTGGAAGGGTTGTTGTGCAGGGCTGACCCTACAGAGCAGGATCTGCCTCAGCGGGACTCTGGTGCCTGCCCAGTCTGCCCCTTGGGTGTGTCTTCTTGGAGGCAGCTGTGTAATGCTCCATCTTGTTTTGAAGCTGGCCACTGGGGGCACCAGACCGAGGATCACCTTGGAGGAGATCCTCTGTAGGTCGAGTTCAGCCACAGCCCATGCCCCACCTGGGACCACCCGGCAGAAGCCACAAAGAAATCTGCAGATGGCTGTTGCCCATGCTGTGCTTCGAAGCACCTTGAGAGGCCAAGCTGCAGACCAAGGCTGGCTGCCACTAGTGCTGGCTTAGGGCTGCTCAGCCAGGGAGAGGTACAGGATACACTCAATCCAGGTGCTGCTTGCCTGGCTTCTGTGAACCTTTGAGAGCCCCTAAGAAAGTCTGCAGCATGAGCTAAGGCAGGCGGTTTGTATGGAAAAGCCACTGGAAGCAGCTTGGGTGTACCCAAAAGTTGGGTGGGGTGGGGTGGGGTCTCTAATTGCCAGAGCGGGGCAACGAACTGCAGAGACTCAGAAATGGCAGCCACCTGTGTTGGTATGCCAGGAAGGAGAAGGGCTCAACAAAAAAACAATGGCCTCTGCCAGCTTCTTCATCCAGGAGAAAGCCACCTGTCCAGCCCCCGTGCCAAGCCAGACAACTCAATTCCCCACTATATGTCCCTGCTGCCTTTCTAGCTGCTGCCCCAGGACTGGAGCTCAAAACAAGTGATTCTGTTGGTGGGTAAGTCTGTGCATAGTCCCTTTAAGAGGAGCAGCTAGCACTGCAGCTGCCCTCCATCTCACTCAGTCACAATCTCCACTGGTTTTCACAGCCAGAAATTATGGGGGCTTCTCTCCCTGGCACTGGAACCCTGGGTTGGGGTAAGACTGGGAGTTCACCCTCCTCTGGGGATGGGGAGACCCCCACAGCTGAAATACCCTCACAGTCATTAATGGTCATACTTGGGTGTGGGACCAGCCCATTCTTGGTCTCTGCCCCTTCTTCCAGTCTTGAGGTGGCTTCTTCTGCATCCTTAGTTGTAGGGCTTCGGTTCAGCAAGATTTTAGGTGATTCTCAATGATGATTGTTTTATAGTTTAGTTGTAATTTTGATGTGGTCATGAACGAAATTAAGTGCAGCATTTATCTACTGCGCCATCTTGGTATTCCCAGGAATTCCTGTATTATTCTAGTTTTTTTTACCTTAATGCTGCCATGTTTTCTATTTTATTTTTGCTAAGGCATATGAGAGTGAATTTATTATAGCAGTAATGTTGTGTTTCCCCTAATTTGCAATGAAGAAAATAATTTACTAGCTTCAGTGCTTTAACTTAGTGAATAACCAATGATCTGCCACACACCACACTGCTCATCACAACTCATCTGTTGGTCCTGTTACCAGAGCCAAGAATCACTGGAGGGTTTTCACAAAGTGTAAGGTTTTCCCAACCTAGGACTGAATTGTATGAACAATTTTATATAAATGCATACTTGAAAGAGTCTGAATTTTTGTGTCTCAAATGTATGCTAAGTTTTTTATAGCTATATTGGGGAAACAAGTCCCTAAGATGACTCTGAATTCTTTTTTTGCATGAAAGTTGTGATTTGAAGCATCTTAGTTGATTTTTCATCCTATGTTTTAAAACCCTATATTTACTTTTGTAAATGATTTTTACAATTGTCCATTCAGCAATGTACAGTTAAGTCAGAATAGTCAGGGTAACTGATTATATTTACTGTGTTTATTTGGTCAGCCTGAGACAACTGAGTAGCCGTAGTGGCTGCAGTGCTCAAGAAGTGGCCCCAGGGAAGCAGGGGGAGGGCAGGCACACCCAATAAATAAACAAGGGGAAATGAAATGACATCTTTGGGTAACAGGAGCAAAGAGCCTCTAGAATTGCCACACTGTGTAGAGTGGGTTTTCTGCTGATATGAGTAGGGTAGGCTTGAGGGCACTTTAAAACTCTAGTGCTGGCTTTTCGCACATCGGCCAGTTGGAACGCTGGCAAGTGTGCGTTCACACACTTCTGGGGGGACCTCATTTCTTTTTCTTTTCCTGAATAAACCGTTCTTTTGGTGGGGAAAACAAAACAAACAAACAAAAAAACTCTAGTCCTGGGCCGGCCAAGTGGCGTGGTGGTTGGGAGCTGGCTTGGGATGCTGGCGGCCCAGGTTTGGATCCCACGTATGAGGGCCAGTGACACTGCCTTCAAAAAGAAAACAACAAATAAAAACAAAACAAAACAAAACAAAAAAACTCTAGTCCTGCTTGGTTTTTCTTTGCCTCTTCTGCCCACCTCATTGCCTATCTCATCTTACTAAGAGTGGACCTAAGGGGAAGTGGGAGGAGATAGTTGGAGATATATCCCTGCACTCAAGTGTAACATTGTCATTGACTGAAAAATGTGCTCCCAGCAAAGTCAGCATCCCTTAGTTTATCGAGTTAGGCTGGGTTATGCTAATGTAGGGAATGTCTACAAAAATCAGTGGCTTAATATAATGGACTTTTATTTGTATTCATATTACTTGTGTGTAGCACAGGTCAGGAGCAGTTCTGCTCCTCATGGTCATGCAGGAGCCGAGGCTGGTTTTGCATTCTGCCATCTCAACATGTGGCCTCAATGTTTGCTTAACAGTAGGGAACAGTGTATGGAAATCTCACCATGTTTTGGCTCAGAAGTGATAGGTGTCAATTGTGCTCACAGCCTATTGGCCCAAACTGGTCACATACCCCCATCTAATAGCAAGGAAGCAGAGAAAGTGGGAAGCTCATGGATATACTCTGTCTACAGTAAATAGAGCTGCCACACCTGGGGAAGATTTTTAGGCTACTCAGATGGTTCCCTCTCAGGTGGCATTACTTGCATAAATGCATCACAGTTCAGGGGATTAAAAGCCTATTATGTAAATTACCAAGAGTGAATCTATCTCTCAGGTACAGATTCACATTAATCTAGGACATAGAGACTGATGTATAAAGCCAGAATACCAGTATTTTTTTTATTTTAGAGGAGAAATGTAACCATGGAATGAATTAGACCAGAGCATTTTCTCATTTGCACATCTGTTTGGGAAGCACATTATAATCAGAAAGTTGCTTGGTGATTATACAGCTAAAACAAACAGACCTAAATGGCAGATGTCATCAAGACATGATAAGTGTCCCCACTTTCACAATGTATTAGAACCCCGCATTCATACTGCATTTAATTTACTTGAATTTAACCATACACACTCGAGGCAGGGCCAATTGTGATTTTAGTTTTGAAATATATTTATTTTTGAAACAACCATGGTCCCTAATTCAAGCCAACAACTTTATCTA
Organism: Aselliscus stoliczkanus; assembly: GCA_033961575.1. Taxonomy (NCBI): domain Eukaryota; kingdom Metazoa; phylum Chordata; class Mammalia; order Chiroptera; family Hipposideridae; genus Aselliscus; species Aselliscus stoliczkanus. Next base: position 138,219,045 of record CM066729.1, read on the forward strand.
GCACTTGGCCAAACAGTGATGTGTTGCAGCGCTGGAGAAAAACTTGGTAGTGCTGGGCTTGTGCGCCGGTATAACTGTCCTCTATACTTTATAGGTAATTTACAGGGTTTCCAAGGATATGTTTGACATTACTCAATTTTTGCCTGATGCACTATGGAAACCTGATTCCCAAATGCCTCTCAATGATCCTTACCTTCTGCTCTTCAGACCCTTGTGCAGTCCCCTCCACATTGTACCAGGCTGATCTGTGTGACCAGTAGAATTCAGAAGTAATGGTATGTTACTTCTGAAGAAGGCTGTATCTTCTGTTTTGGTAGACTTTGCGCGCTCTCTCTCTCTCTCTCTCTCTCTCTCTCTCTCTCTCTCTCTCTCTCTCTCTCTCTCATCACTTGATCGGTGGGAAGCCAGCTGCCCACTGAGCAGCCTTAAGGAGACCCCCATGTAGCCTCGGCCTGTGACCAACAGCCACATGAATGAGCTTGCCAGTGGACCCTCCAGCCCATCACGCCTCAGGTGCCTGCAGATCTGCTGACACCTTGACTGCAGCCTTGTGAGACCCTGAGCCGGAGGCACACAGCTTAAGCTGTGCCAGGTTCCTGACCCACAGAAACTGAGATAATAAATGTTTGTTTTAAGACATTAAGTTGTGAGGTAATTAGTTTTGCATCAACAGATAACCAGTACACATGCTATCTTTTTATTTTTAATTTTATTATCAACATTTCAAGCATATACAAAAGTAGAGAGAATAGTACAATGAGTTCTCATGAACATACCACCCAGTTCAACAATTTTCAGCTCATGGCCAATTATTTATACCTCCACCTACTTCCTCTCTCCACTAGAATATTTTGAAGCAAATCCCAGACAGAGAGATACCATATATTTTCATTGTAAATATTTCAGTATTGAGCTCTAAAATATAAAGGCTTTTAAAAAAATAGTAACCTCAATACCAATGTCACATCTATGGTGGACAGACTCTTGGGGTGACCCCAGGATTCCCGCCTCCTTGTATTCATGCCCTTCTTTAATCACTGTCCCTTGAGTGTGGCTTCCTTCTGACCAATGAAATGACAAAGGTGATGGGATATATGTGATTACATGTACATGATTACATGATTATGTTACATAAAACTGTAGCAGCAGTATTACTGGAGTCTCTTTCTCCCTTGTTAGCCCTGAGGAAGTAAGGCCCACAGCCTGTGGGGGCAGATCTGCTGCTCAGTAATCTGACATGGGTGGTAAAAAGTAATTTGCTGTCGGGTCGGCCGAGTGGCGCGGTGGTTAAGCGCTGGCTTGGGAAACCAGCGGCCCCGGTTCGGGTCCCACATATGAGGGCCAGTGACACTGCCCTCAAAAACAAAACAAAAACAACAACAACAAAAAAGTAATTTGCTGTTGCCTGTGTATAAGACACTGCTAAACTGGAGGGCAGGCTGCAAAAGAAATTAGAGAGGGAGCTTACAGAGCTCTAAAGGGACTCCATTGTGGGGACCAGGCTCATCCTTTTATGAAAAGATAATGAGCTCTTGTGCTGGTCTGTGATTACGGCCCACATATGGCATAGATGCTGAGTGCCATGGCAGTCAGGTGAGTGCTAAAGGGCAGGCCTTAGAAAGAGTGGGAATAAGCAGAGTCAGAGATGAATGCACAAGACATGCCTGGGTTTTGTCAAATTTCTACATCTAGAAAGTAGTTCTATAAAGGCAGAGAGAGAGAAAAAAAGAGTAATTCTTAAACCATAATTCACTTGAAGAGATAGCATGTAAACACAAGGACAGATAAATAATACTGAAAGCTATTCTTATTATTTTTTAACTATTAAAATCTATACGACTTGGAAATCATGGCAATTGTGAGTCATCCCCAGTGGATGAGAAAGGGCAGAATTGTGGTTCTATAAGTATGGCCCCCGGACAAGCAGCATCTGCACCACCTGGGAGCTTGTTAAAATGGCAAATTCTCAGACCCTATCCCAGACTTACTGGATCAGAAACTCTGGAGGTGGGACCAGAAATCTGGTTATTAACAAGCACTTCAGGTGAGTCTGGTATATGCTTAAGTTTGAGAACCACTAACGTTCAGACCTCCAGATTTAGCCACTTTTCGTTTCTCCCAAGTGACAATTGTCTATGCAGCTCAAAAACTTTTAAATGTGCATTGTCTCAAAATCTGCCTGACCATACCACCAAGATACTTGCTGCTTAGTGCAGTTTTGGAGGAGCTGTGTTTTTTTTATTTTTTATTTTTTTCCAGCTTCCAGTTCTGTCCAGCATAGAAAAATTAGCTGTGCTCAGGTGGGAGCTGTTCCATAATGTGTTGGTAATAAACAGATTAGTTAATCAGCCATGATTTATTAATGATGAATTAATTATACCTGATTGTGCAGTTCTGCTAGCTAAATGGAGCTTTAAAGGAGTTATTTTATTAATCATCATGGTGCTAATTGCAGACACTTACAGAAGGATCACTAATTAAACATGCAGCCATATGCAGAACAAGTTGTGCTGCTGAGACCGGCAAGAATAAGAAACACTGGTTTTTAGGCGAGCCAAAACAAACTTTATTTTATGCAATATTAGGGAGTTGGCTTGGCAATGTTAATCATTCACTTCAAATTAATATTGTATTCTTTTCTAGTGGGAATTGATCCCTGTATCAAAAAGTATATAGCACCCTAGTGAGTTTCTGATAAAGGGGAAGACTGTTCAATCCTATTTTCTGTTTTTACATGCATGCAAACTGCTATATGGAGTCTTTGCTAAACAGAGACTATTGATTTGTATGGGACTTAGAGCAGAGCGAGTCAAAACCACATACTGTCCTTTGTACCAGAGCTGCAAGTGAGTGGGAGGTTGTGAACTCTCAGAGACCAGGAACACCCATGTGCTGGATCCACAACAAGAGGTTTCACAGCCTTGTGCTATAGGAGCAGAGAAAGAAATGAGACCGTTCAGTCAAAGGGGCATCAGGTAAATTCAAGAATAGCTAAATAACAGGAAAATTGTTTTCAATTTTCAATTTTAGCTCAAGAGAGATTAAAGCCATTTCAGGACTTTTTGTTGTTATGGATAGTTTTTGGAGTTGTGCTGCATCAGAACACCATCCTTCTGGCACCTTGACTTGGGCAATTCTCATTGTGGAGTTAAGGAGGTGGTGCCCCAAGGAGGCTAAAGAGGCCAGATGCTCCCTCTCCCTCCCTGTGAGTCGGGGTGGGCATGCTACTCAGGCTTAGCCACATCCCAAATGATCCCCTGGGAATTTGGATCCTGAACAAGGGAAGCAGTACTGTGAAGGTGGCTGGAGGCCCTTGGTCCCTGCAGTAGCTGCTCCATGAGCTGACCTAGGATTCTGACAGTTGGAGAAAATGCTCAGAAAAATGGCTGCAGGAATATTTGTGTAATTTTGCTCCATTAGGTAATACATCCAAGTCTGTATGGTATGAGCATACATGATACATGTGTGATGATAAGAATGACAAACTTCTACGTTGTCCCGAGTTTTGGGGAGTCCTAATCCTGTACAGTCCCTAGACTGTTCACTGGATTAGGATTAAGCATGTGACACAATTCTGGGTAATGAGACATGAAGTTAAGTTTTCAGTTCAGGGAGCCAATCGAGGGAAAGAACCCAGGGTGGGTAAACTAGCACTTACAAAGCATAGGTTTATTTAATCATCTAAATTTTTGGTATGGCATCGCTCTCCCATATGTGTTTGGTGCCCCTAAGTCCAGAGATCTTCTGTTTTATAGTTTCCAAAGAAAAATCTCCAATTTTTCCCAGAATGGGGAGAAGAAATTGCCCAAGATGTGACACAAATATATGTATTTTAACACATGTATACAATGTGTATCTACCATCGAGATCATGATACAAAAATATTTCCATCACCCCAGAAGTTTCTCTCATTTCCCTTCTTAGTAAAAAATAAACACAAAAATCAACTCTCCATCCCTCATTCTAAGAGAATCATCATTCAGAGACTTCTATCACCATAAATTAATACGTATTCTTGGACTTTTATAAATAGAATCATATAGCATATACTGTTTGGTGTTTGGCTTAATTTATTCAACATAATGTTTTTGAGATTTATACCTGCTGTTGAGTTTTCTTTTTACTGCTGTATAATATTCCATTGTATAATTATACTACAATTTGTTTATACCTTCTGTTGATGATCATTTGGGGTTGTTTCCAATTTTTGGCTATTATGAAAACTGGTGTGAACATTCTTGTAGATGTCTTTTGGTAGACACAGACACTCATTTACCTTGGATAGTATACCTAGAAGGATAGCTGCTGAGTAATAGGTTTAGCATATGATTAACTTTAATAGATACTGCTAAGTGGTCTTCTAATATAGTTGAATGAATTTGCACTTCCACTAGTACTAAGCGAGAGTTCTACTTGCTTGACATCCTCACTCTTCTTGATAGTGTCAGTCTTAAATTTTAGCCATTCTGAGGTATGTGTAGTGATATCTCATTGTGGTTTTAAATGGCACATCCCAATGAGAACTATTGTTGAGTACATCTTCATAGGCTTATTGGACATTGGAAATCTTTGGTCCACATTGTAATTGGGTTGCTTGTCTTTTTTATTGATTTCTGGGGGTTCTTTATATGTTTTTGACATGAATCCTTTGTCAGATTATGTATTGTGAATACCTTCTCCCAGTGTATGGCATACTTATTCACTTTCTTCATGATGTCTTTTGACATAATTTTAATAAAGCCTAATTTATCAATTTTATCTTTTTTGGTGAGCAATTTTTGTGTCCAGTTTAGGAACTCTTTGCCAATCTTAAGAATATGAACATTTTGGGCCAGCCGAGTGGCGCTTTGGTCAAGAGTTGGTTTGGGACACCAGCTCTGAGCAGCAGGGTCCAGGTTCGGATCCCACATGAGGACCAGTGACGCTGCGCCCTCTACAGCTAAGATACTGAACAACAGCTCGACCTGGAGCTGGCCTGCTGTGAGTCACTGGTGATGGCATAGGCTGCAGTGGGGCTGGCCCGCAGCTGGTGCGAACTTTTGTGAACTGCCATGAGCTGCCATGAACAGCCGTCCAATGGCCAGCGTACAACTGCCTCACCTGGGAAGAGCGCCGTGATAATACCAACATGGGCCAGTGAAGCGACATCCTCCACAACTAGACTGAAGAACAAAAGGACAGCAACTTGTCTGTTCCCCTTACCCAATTCCCCAATAAAATCTTTAAAAAAAAAAAAAAAAGAAAAAAGAAAAGAAAACAGAAGAAAAATGTTCATATTCTTTTTTTTTTTTTTTAAAGATTTTATTGGGGAATTAGGGGAGGGGAACAGTGTTGGGGAATCGGGGAAGGGGAACAGATAAGTTGCTGTCCCTTTGTTGTTCAGTCTCGTTGTGGAGGTCATTGCTTCACTGGCCCATGTTGGTATCGTCATTGCGCTCTTCTTGGGTGAGGCAGATCAGTCGCCGGTCTCTGGATGGCCGCTCACAGCGGCTCTTGGCAGCTCACACCAGCTGCTGGCCACTCACGCTGGCTGTCAGCCACTCACTGTAGCCTATGGCAGCCCACTGCAGCAGGGGCTGTAGCTATGCCATCCTGGGGACACAGCAGCCCAGTTGCAGGTGGAGCTGTTGTTCACTATCTTAGCTGTAGAGGGCAGTGTCACTGGCCCTCATATGTGGGATCCAAACCAGGGCTGCTGGTGTCCCAAGCCAGCTCTTAACCAACATGCCACGTGGCCGGCCCTCTTTTTTCATTTTTTCAGGTTTTTTTCATTTTGACCTTTTCTTTTTTTTGTTTAAGAAATTTTATTGGGAACAGAGTGTTTTTCCATCAGCTCCAAGTCAAGTAGTTGTCTTCAGTCTAGTTGTGAGGGCGCAGCTCCCTGGCCCATGTGGGAACCGAATCGGCAACCCTGGTGCCATGAGCCTTAGCTCCAACCACCTGAGCCAACTGGCCGCTCCACCTGAGCCAACTGGCCGCTCCCCCCACCCCCCAAGCCAACTCTTAACCAACATGCTACTCTGCTGGCCCCTCTTTTAGACAACTGATCATTTAACTTTTCCTATATAGGTCTATGATCTACCTCAAATTAATTTTTATATATGGTGTGAGGTAAGGATAAAGATTGTTTTTCCATACAGATAACCAATTGCTCTAGTACTATGTACTTAAAAGATCCACGTTCCCCACTAAATTGCAGTAATGTCCTTATTTTATTTTATTTTATTTTTTTGAGGGCAGTGTTACTGGCCCTCATATGTGGGACCGAACTGGGGCCGCTGGCTTCCTAAGCCAGCGCTTAACCACTGTGCCACTCGGCATATTTTAAATCAACTGACTGTATGCATCTTCTTCTGAACTTTCCATTCTGTTCTAGTGGTCTATTTTTCTGTCTTTGCATCAATAATTCTCTTAATTACTGTAACTTTGTAGTAGTCAATCTTAATATCTGGAAATGTAAGTCGGCCAACTCTTGAGGATGGTGTCTTCAAAACCCTATTGGGAATTTGTTAAGATTGCAGTGAATCCATCAATTAATTTGAAGAAAGCTGATATCTTAACCATATCAAATTTCCCCTCCAAAGGCAAAGAAAACAAAAGAAAAAAATAAACAAATGGGACTATGTCAAACTAAAAAGCATCTGCACAGCAAAGGAAACAATCAACAAAACAAAAAGGCAACCAACTGAATTGGAGAAGATATTTGCAAATAACACTTTTGTTAAGGAGTTAATATCCAACATATACTAAGAACTCATACAACCCAACAACAAAAAACAAATAATCCAATTAAAAATGGGCAGAGGATATGAACAGACATTTTTTTTTTTTTTTTAGAGGGCAGTGTCACTGGCCCTCATATGTGGGATCTGAACCGGGCCTGCTGGCGTCCCAAGCCAGCTCTTAACCACCACACCACTCGGCCGGCCCTGAATAGACATTTTTCCAAGGAAGACATACAGATAGCCAGCGAGGATATAAAAAGATGTTCAACAACACTATTATTAGGAAAATACAAATCAAAACCACAATGAGCTATCACTTCACACCTGTTAGAATGGCTATCATGAAAAAGACGTAAGTATTGGAGAGGATGTGGAGAAAAGGGAGCCCTTGTACTGTTGGTGGGACTGTAAATTGGTGTAGTCACTTTGGAAAATAGTATGGATGTTCCTTAAAAAATTAAGAGAAGAATTACCATATGATCCAGCAATTCCTTTTCTGGAATTTATCTAAAGAATATAAAAACATGAATTTGAAAAGATACATGCAATCCTATATTCATTACAGCATTATTTACAATAACTAGGATATGAAAAGAACCTAAGTGTGAATCTACAGATGAATGGATGAAAAAGATGTGAGATTATATATATACACATATACACAAAGGGTGCCAAAAAAAAGTGTACACATTTTAAGGAAAACTGTATTAAAATTGTAATACTCAATATATACTGATAACAAAAGATGAATACAAATCATGTTTGACTTCTACAATTCCAAGAGGTGCTCAAGGTGGTTACCATCAGTGTCCAGACACTTTTGATTATGGCGAACTACTGCTTGAGCAACGTTGACCAAACTGTCCACTTGTATACATTTTTTGGCACCCCTGATATATACATATACATATGTATATATGTGTATACACACACACACACACACATATGTATACACACACTACTCAGTCGTAAAAAGATGAAATATTGCCATTTTGGACAACATGGATGGATCTTGAGGTTAGTATGCTAAGTTACATAAGTGGATGGAAAAGAACAAAAACCATATGATTTCGTTCATATGAAATATAAAACAAAAAAGTAACAAATGAAATAACAAAACAAAATAAAAGCACACTCATTGATACAGACAACAGATTAGTGGTTACCAGAAAGGAAGGGAGTGGGTGGAGGGCAATTTGGGTAAAGGGAGTCAAATGTATGGTGATGGAAGGAAACTAGACTTTTGGTGGTGAGCACACAATAGAGTATTCTGATAATAAATTATAATGTACACCTGAAACTTGTAGTTATTAACCAGTGTTACCTCAATAAATTTAAAAGAAATAATACTGAGTCTTCCAATCAATGAACATGGATTATCCTTCCGTATATTTAAGTCTTCTTCAATTTCTTTTAGCAATATTTTGTACCTTTCAGTGTGAGTCTTATAAATCCTTCATTACATTTATTCCTAGGTTTGTAATTTTTTGAGGCTATCATAAATGATATTTTATTTATTTATTTATTTATTTATTTATTTATTTATTTATTTTTTAAAACGATTTTATTGGGGATTTGGTGGAGGGGAACAGCGTTGGGGAATTGGGGAGGGGAACAGACAAGTTGCTGTCTTCTTGTTCTTCAGTTTAGTTGCGGAGGATGTTGCTTCACTGTTGGTATCGTCATTGCGCTCTTCCCGGATGAGGCAGATCGGTCGCTGGCCTCTGGATGTCGCTCATCGCGGCTATTGGCAGCTCACGCTTGGCTGCCAGCTGCTCACGCTGGCTGAGGGCCACTTACTGTAGCCTATGGCAGCCCACTGCAGCAGGGGCTGCAGCCCACACCATCACCGGGGCTCGCACAGCCCAGCTCTACGTGGAGCTGTTGTTAGCTGTAGAGGGCAGTGTCACTGGCCCTCATGTGGGATCCGAACCGGGGCCGCTGGCATCCCAAAACCAGCGCTTAACCAATGCGCCACTCGGCCGGCCCATAAATGATATTTTAAAAGTTAATCTTTGGGCCGACCGAGTGGCGCATTTGTTAAGAGCTGGCGTGGGACGCCAGCAGCCCAAGTTCGGATCCCACATAAGAGGGCCAGTGACACTGCCCTCTACAGCTAACAACAGCTCTACCTGGAGCTGGGCTACGAGCCCCGGCAACGGTGTAGGCTGCAGCCCCTGCTGCAGTGGGCTGCCATAGGCTACAGTGAGTGGCCGGCAGCCAGTGTGAGCGGCTGGCAGCCAGTGTGAGCTGCCAATAGCCGTGGTGAGCGACCATCCAGAGGCTGGTGACCGATCTGCCTCATCCGGGAAGAGCACAATGATAATACCAACATGGGTCAGTGAAGCAACTAGACTGAAGAATAAAAAAAAAGACAGCAACTTGTCTGTTCCTCTTCCCTGATTCCCCAACGCTGTTCCCCTCCCCCAATTCCCCAATAAAATCTTTAAAAAAAAGTTCATCTTTAATTATAAATATACATAAGTATAAAAATCAGTTGATTTTTATATATTGATCTTCTTTCCAGTAATCTTACTAAAATTTATTAATTCTAATGGCTTGTAGATTCCTTTCAATTTTCTACATACCAGTCATGCCATTTATGAATAACCAACACTTTATTTTACCTCTTTCAATATTTTACCCGTTATTTCTTTTTTTCTTTTTAGCTGAGCCATCCTGCCACCTGTTGGCAGCTCAGCAGCAGCTCAGCTCGGGCTGGGCATCGAACTGCTGTTGCTCAGAGCTCAGCTTGCACTCTTTTTTTTTTTTTTTTTTTTGAGGGCAGTGTCACTGGCCCTCATGTGTGGGACCCGAACCGGGGCCACTGGCTTCCCAAGCCAGAGCTTAACCGCTGCGCCACTCAGCCGGCCCCAGCTTGCACTGTTGAGTGAACTCTTAATCAACTGAGCCACTCAGCTGGCCCATACCTATTACTTCTTTATCTTGCCTTATTGAATTGGCTTTGACCTTTGGTACAGTACTTAACAGAAATGGTGAGAGTGGACATGTTCTGTTGTTCCTGACCTTGGGAGAAAATGTTTGCTATTTCACAATTGAATACCATGTTAACTGTAGCTTTCTTGTAGATATTCTGTATCAGATTAAGAAATTTTTCTTCTATATTTAGCTTATTCAAATTTTTTTTTTAGCATGAATGGATGTTGCATATTGTAAAATGCTTTTTCTCCATTTATTGAAATGAATTCATGGATTTTCTCCTTTATTTTATTAGTGGGATGAATTACCTTGATTTTAGAATGTTAACCAGGGGCCAGTTGAATGGCTCAGTTGGTTAAGAGCTCACTCAAGAGTGCGAGCTGAGCTCTGAGCAAGAGCAGTTCGATGCCCAGCCCGAGCTGAGCTGCCGCTGAGCTGCCAGCAGGTGGCAGGATGGCTCAGCTAAAAAAAAAAAAAAAAAAAAAAGAGGTAATAGAATGTTAACCAAACTTGCATTCCTGTAATATATCCTAATTGGCAATGATGTTTTGTAATTTTTATATATCACTGGGTTGTATTTGTTTATATTTTATTTAGGATTTTGAGTCTGTGTTCATAAGAGATATTAGTCTATCATTTTCTTTTCTTATGTCCTTGTTAGTTTTGGTGTCAAGGTTATGCTAACCTCATAAAATGAGTTGAGAAGTAATTCCTCTTTTCCTATTCTCTGGAAGACTTTGTGTAATATTGCTATTATTAACTACTTAAATGTTTGAAAGAAATTACTAGTGCAATTTCAGTGGGTACTCTGTTGCTCAACCTAAATCTCCTTTTAGGGGTAACGCAGCCATCCTCCAATTGCCCAAATATCTGACATTGACAGCTCAAAACTATATTCCTCTCTGGGAATTGCCTCCAGCTCCAGAGAACTGCCTTACCCAATGTAAGCCCCCATCCATGGGGCTAATATGGGAATACTAAAGTCATGTCCCTTTCCTCAAATTTGTTCCACTCTCAATGGTCATCTTAGTTCTAGAGCATGGCTGAGGCCTCAGTTGTAACTGGATTGTGAGTCAGTGTTTCCTTCTGCCCAATCCTGCCTTTCTCAGTTCCTTATAGATGTATCTCCTAAGCAGATCCTTCTGCACTCAGTCCCCTAGCCACTGCTCTCACATGGTCCAGGAATTTGCCAAGACCTGGGGGGTGTTTTCACGTAGACCTCTTAGGTTCCCTTTTTTTTTTTTTTTTAACACCACCTCCCATCCCTTCCTCATTCCCTGGGGCCCTGCACCTTTACTACCAACTGACTTCTCAGCCTCTAAGTCTGATGTCCACTTCCTCTAACCAGTGAAATACCATTCTCTGCTGGCTCTATTCTCAGAATATGTCCTCTGGGAGAAAGCTTGGATGAATGTGAAGCCTTCTCTCTCTCAATGATCAACAGCCCTATATTGGTCAGTACCCAATGTCTGAAAACCTGTTTTGTATATTTTGTCCAGGTTTTAAGTTTTCATTATTATTATTATTTTTTAAAGATTGTATTGGGGAATTGGCGGAGGGGAACAGCGTTGGGGAATCGGGGAAGGGGAACAGACAAGTTGCTGTCTTTTTGTTCTTCAGTTTAGTTGCGGAGGATGTTGCTTCACTGTTGGTATCGTCATTGCGCTCTTCCCGGATGAGGCAGATTGGTCGCTGGCCTCTGGATGTCGCTCACCGCAGCTATTGGCAGCTCATGCTTGGCTGCCAGCCACTCACGCTGGCTGCGGGCCACTCACTGTAGCCTATGGCAGCTCACTGCAGCAGGGGCTGCAGCCCACACCATCACCGGGGCTCGCACAGCCCAGCTCCAGGTGGAGCTGTTGTTAGCTGTAGAGGGCAGTGTCACTGGCCCTCATGTGGGATCCGAACCGGGGCCGCTGGCATCCCAAAACCAGTGCTTAACCAATGTGCCACTTGGCCGGCCCTCATTATTTTTTTTTTACAGCAGTAGGTTAAGTCTGATACCAGTTACTCTATGTGACTCAAATTTGGCATTCTACAACCAGTTCTTAAACAACTTTCAACCAGTCCTGTTCTTTCAGCACCTTCACTTTATCTTCTGCATTCCACTCCCCACCCCCAACTTTCAGGGGTACCTAGAGCTACCAATTCCTGAGTCTTCTGAGGATCCAGTCATATAAATTAGATTGGTTCTTTTCTTTCTCTACTGTCAGTGTAGAATTGAATCCTCAGTTCAGCTAAGTCAGTTACCACTTGCTTGTATGTTTTTAGCTTCTAAAATTGAATTGTTACTCCTCACGACTCTCTTGATCTTTGTGAACTATGTCTTTGAAAAAATATCTTTACCATATGACCCAGTAATTCAATTCCTAGGTGTATACTCCAAATAATTGAAAACAGTGATCCAAATACATACTTGTACACTAATGCTTATAGAAGCATTATTCACAATAACCAAAAGGTGGAAACAACCCAACTGTCCATCAACAGATGAATGGATAAACCAAACTGGCACATACATACAGTGGAATATCATTTAGGCCATAGAAAAGGAAGGAAGTCCTGACATCTGCTACAACATGGATGTACCTTGAAAACATTATGCTAAGTGAAATAAGCCAGACACAAAAGGATAAATATTGTATGATTTCACTTGTATGAAATATCTAGAACAGAAAAATTCATAGCAAAATAGAGATGGGGGAAGGGAAGAATGGAGAGTTATTGCTTAATGGTGATAGAGTTGCTGTTTGAGGATGATTAAAGAGTTTTGAAAATAGGTAGTGGTAAGGTACCAGCTGTCTTAGCTGGGACTGCTATAACAAAATACCGTAGACTGGAGAGCTTAAAGAACAGACACTTATCTCTCATAGTTCTGGAGGCTAGGAAGTCCAAGATCAAGGTGCCAGCAGATTTGGTTCCAGATAAGAGGTCTCTTCCTGGCTTGTAGACAGCTGACTTCTCACTTTGTGCTCACATGGCCTTTCCTCCAAGCATGCACTTGGAGAGAGAGAGAGAGAGAAAGAGAGAAAGAGAGAGAGAGAGAGAGAGAGAGAGAGAGATCTCTTTCTTTTCTGATAAGGGCTTTAATCCCAACATGAGGGCTTCGTCCTCATGGCCTAATCTAATCCTAATTACTTTCTACCCCCAAATACTATCACATTGCAAATTAGGACTTCAACGTATGACTTTGGAGGGGACACAAACATTTGGTCTATAACAGTGAATGAATTCAATGCCACTGAATTGTACAGTTAAAGTGGCTTAAATGGGAAGGTGCCAATGAAGTGCACAAAAGAAATGTTCTTTAAAAAAGAAAAAAATGGGGCCAGCCGAGTGGTTTGTTGGTTAGGAGTTGGCTTGGGATGCCAGCTCTGAGCAGCAGGGCCCTGATTTGGATCCCACATAGAGGGCCAGTGATGCTGCATCCTCTACAGCTATGATGGTGAACAACAGCTCGATCTGGAGCTGGGCTTCTGTGAGTTGCCGGTGACTGTGTAGGCTGCAGTGGGCTGCCGTAAGCTACCATGAATGGCTGGCATTCCAATGGCCGGCGAGTGACTGCCTCACCCAGGAAGAGCACAATGATGATACCAACATGGGCCAGTGGAGTGATGTCCTCTGCAACTAGACTGAAGAACAAAAGGACAGCAACTTGTCTGTTCCCCTTCCCTGGTTCCCCAATGCTGTTCCCCTCCCCCAATTCCCCAATAAAATCTTAAAAAGAAAAAGAAAAAAATGGGTTAAATGGCAAGTTTTATGTGTTATTTATGTTACCAAACTAAAATATTTTTAAAAATACCTTTATTCTAATTTTAGTGGGTTTTGGAACTGAGCTAAATTAGATGCCTGTGTTTATTCATTACTTTTATCTCTCTCTGGTATTCCTTTTTTCTGTCAAAATACGCTTACAGAAGTTTGTAGTACAGTACAAAAATGTTCCCCCTGAACTATTCAAGAATTAAGCTGCTAACCTGATACCCCAGTATCTCAAATACTTCAGTAATTTTTCTAGTGAACAAAGACATTCTCTGAAATATATATAATAAAACTGTCAAAATCTGGAAGCTAACTTGGATGCATTACTATTCATTCTTCCTCAGACCTGATTCACATTTCACCACTAGCCCTTGGTAGCAATGTGTCTGTTAGACCAGAAGGATCCAGTCCTAAATCACATGCTCCATTTAGTTTTACATGTTTCTTCGGTCACCAATCTGAATAGTTATTCATTCTTTCCTTGACGTTCATGACATGGACACTTTTGAAGATTACAGGCCAGTTTTTGTGGAATGCCCCTCTGTTTGGGTTTGTGTGATGTCTCTTTGTGGTTATATTCAGGATAGGCATCTTTGGCACTCTGCAAAGTGGATGGACCAGGTTGGGTTTGTTCTACACTCAAAGAGTAAAATATTGTTCCTTGGCTTAGTTCTTTGTCTTCATTTGTTCATCCATTCAGGCTGCTATAACAAAAATGTCATAGACTAGTTGGCTTATAAAAAACAAATGTTTAGGGCCGGCTGAGTGGCGCGGTGGTTAAGCGCTGGCTTGGGAAGTCAGCAACCGTGGTTCAGGTCCTACATATGAGGGCCAGTGACACTGCCCTCAAAAACAAAACAAAACAAAAAAAAGCTTCCCTAAAAAAACAAGTGTTTATTTCTCATTGTTTTGGAGGCTGGAAGTCCAAGACCAAGGCACTAGTAGATTTGATGTCTGTGAGGGCCCACTTCCTGGTTCAAAGATGGTTGTCTTCTCATTGTGTCCTCACACGGTGGAAGGGCCAAGGGAGATCTGTAGGGTCTCTTTTATAAGGCACTAATCCCATTTATGAGGGCTCCATTCTCATGACCTCATGACTTCCCAAAGGCCCCACTTCCAAATACCATCACATTGAGGATTAGGTTTCAGCATATGAATTCAGGGGAGACACAAACATTCAGTCTACATAGCCCTTCTGGTGCAGTGCCTTATAGTCATTGTTTCCTAAAGCTGCCAAATGCTTTTGGAGAGGCTGGAGTGGCCATTCTCAGGGATGAGTGGTTTATGACTTTGTATAAGAGCTGATTGAGGTTATCAGAATACCTTTGGGCAAGGTTATTTTAAGTTACAATAGACAGTTTGTGAATTTCATCAACCAACTGGAGGCTCTTTCTAGCTAAAAAATCATGATTTCAGCATAAAAGAAAAGAAGAGGTAAGTTAAAAGTGAACACCTGTTCTTCTAAAATTGCTCCACTGCAGGTACCAGCCCTAGAGAGTTGGCAGATGGTTTTGTGTTTCTAAGCCTGACCTTAGCAGCCCTTCATCAATCTTGAGCTGATTGATTCTCAGGAAAGAGGAAACTCCGGCTTCCCAGGGTACCCAAGACACTTTTGATTTAGTTACTACCTGAAGACCAATTAATTAGCCCACACTGGTTCTCTCAAGTTTTCTTAACAAAGCTAGGAAACACTGGGCACAGTCTGGCTGGGGTGGCTTTTTACTAGCTCATTAATTATGGTCACTCCAGACCTGGATAATCCTAAAGATAAAGACAAAAGCATTATTCTGCACCGGGAAGACCAGTGATCTCTAAGGCCTGCAGCTATCCTGTACTATGATTCCTGTAGACAAGGGGTTTCCTATCTTTAAAAAAATCTCTACGGGGTCGGCCAAGTGGCGCGTTGGTTAAGAGCTGGCTTGGGACGCCAGCGGGCCCGGTTTGGATCCCACATATGAGGGCCAGTGACACTGCCCTCTACAGCTAACACCAGCTCCACCTGAAGCTGGGCTGCTTGAGTCTCGGCGACAGTGTAGGCTGCAGCCCCTGCTGCAGTGGGCTGCCATAAGCTACAATGAGTGGCTAGCAGCCAGCGTGAGCGGCCGGCAACCGGAGTGAGCTGCCAACAGCCGCCATGAATGGCCGTCCAGAGGTACCGACTGATCTGCCTCATCCGGGAAGAGTGCAATGACGATACCAACATGGGCCAGTGAAGCAACGTCCTCCGCAACTAGACTGAAGAACAAAAGGACAGCAACTTGTCTGTTCCCCTCCCCCAATTCCCCAATAAAAATCTTTAAAAAATAATAATAATAAAATAAATCTCTACCTGAAGCTACCAATGGCTTCTTCATTGCATCTTAACTTATGGCTCCCAAGAGGAGCTTGTTAATCATGAATTTGCCCCTTGACTACCAGGCTCTTTTTAGTTTTTAAATTTAGGAGGGTTAACTTATAATTTTTAAGTCAAATGCTATTGTTATTTTTTTTATGATGGAATTAATTCATAATCACCTCTCAATTACTATCTAGATGGATTATCTGGGGACATCACTCACTCAGCCAATTTCTCCTCTTCTGTCCCTTACGTGGCCCCATTTCTCTCTTGGTTTCTCTTCAGTCTTTGCTCTTAGTTTCAACCTAGGGCAAAAGTGGGAAAAGTCAAGGCTGGATTTGGGGATATGATGTTAATGTGATAAGAATAGAACACCATACTCATTTTTAAGATTAGGTACTCTACGATTCTTCTTCTTTAGGAAGATAACCACAAGTTGACTTTTGCTACTAAGAACTTCCTCTTCATGATAGATGTTATTTTTGGTAGTGTAAAAAGATAAATGGAGGCATATTAAAAATTTTAGGAGTTATTTGAACAAAAATTGATTCCAATCAGGCAGTGCCAAATCAGAAGTGGTTAGGTGCGCTCCACTGACAGGAGCGAGGGGCAAGACTTTTATAGAGAAGACTTGGAAGCATAACAAGGAAATTATTTGATTGGCTATAACATAAGCACTGGCATTATTTGGGAAAGGCTAGTTGGATGTTTGTGCTTGGTTGTCGTTAGGTTTTGATTCCTTAACCTTGAGGCATTTACAGGCTTAGCTTTTGGTTTGCATATCTAGGTGGCTAAGGCATCAGAACCACCTCAATCTAATGTCCTCCTTGTTTACTTAGTTTAACAGTAGTGTCTGCATTAAATTTTCCTTTTATTATGAAAATTCTAAACATGCATAAAAGCAAAGCAAATACTATAGTTAGTCCTTCTGGCCTCCCTCCCGTGCCCCCCATCTCTGCCCCGCCCACTATACCCATCATGCAGCTTCAACGTTTATCAACTCATGACCAATTTTGTTTCAGATATGCCCCACACTCAGGTGTTCTGTGCACCATATTTGGATTCACCTGAAATCCTGTTACCTCAGCTGAACATACCGAGGAGGTGACCCTGGGTTCAATCTATGTCCTCCATTCCATCTTGTGTACCGAGGCTTTAGAACACCTCAAGTGTCACATTCTATTACACTTGATGGGAAAATCTAGGCGTCCTGGCGGTGGGCAGGACAAAAGGGCAGCTGTGCTGTGCTGCCCACAAATTAGGGCATCTTTGGAGGCTGTCCTCTAGCTCCCAATTAATTTTTAGGAGAGCTTTAATTATGCTATTAATAGTCCTCACTTAAACAATCACAGGCACTGTGGCTTAGGGGGGAAATGAGGGACTGACTAGATTTGCATAATCATTTACCCTAATTAGAATGTCAAAAGTTGCTGGCAAAGAGGCCAAGTTATGCTGTGACTGAGTATCATTTTAATTTAGTCCAATTTCCTATTATTACAACTGTCTTCCTCTTTGCAATCTCAGGACCTCTTTCTTTGTAATCGATTTGCAGCAAAAACAGAATGGAAAACAGAACTAGTAACTTGCTTGTGAACTCCTGAGAAACTCTAGAAGTTTTTTTCCTTAATCCAAACCATGATTTTCGTTTCTATACAAATTTATAATTGCACGGCCACTTAGAGTGGGCACTGTTAATTTAGGCAGACACTAGACTTTGAATCTAGAAGCCTGCTCTTTACATGTGCATATGCGTGTGCGCACACACACACTTTTAAAGTTATCCCATGTCCCATGCGAAAAAAGTGTCTTTAAATAGTCACTTTTATTCCAATGTTTCAGCACAAGGATTGTGGATAATAATGATTGTAAGCTATACTCATTAATAAATATTATTTTTAATGTGTAAAGCTTCTGTGACAAATGTTTTAGACTGTTAAGATTTGAAAACTACAAAGTTGGCTAAAAAGAAACAACTCCAGGTTTCGGCATAGAACCACCCTGACCCATTAGAGGCTGTTGAGGCACACATCAGTGATTTCTGGGTCTGGCTGGTGAGTTACTTAACCAAGTCCTAGTTAAATCAGGCATCCTCTGTTTCTTCCGCCCTCATTCCCTTTTAGCAGCAGGAGACCTGCTATTTATGAGTCGGGGGTAGGAGCATCTGTAATCTCCTGGGGGTAGCTTTAGCCTTAGGGTTGGATAAGAGGGTGATTTCAACACCGGTTGTAGCTGGCCTCTCCCCCTGCAACATATGGGGAACCTGCCACGCCTTCAGCCCAAGTTCCAGCAGCAAGCATTAGTGGAGAGGCCTTCCCTGCTGGGAACACACCCTGCAAAGCCAAGGGCAGGTGGCGTCACTAGCAGAGGTCAAGCAGTTCTTAGACCAAACAGCATCTGGCAAACTATGCCAATTGGAAATCAATGTCCCTCCCTGGGTCGGTTTAATTTTATGGTGGTTTGCACAAACTTACAGCCCCTAATGGGCAGGGCAGAGCTCAGAGCATCCTCCCAGGATTATTCCAATGGAGCCTGATGTCTTCCCAGGACATCAATAAGCTGAATTAGAGTCTGCTTACTGGAAGCTAGTATTGGAGCCTGGCTGTCAGGCTAAGCTAGACTAATGGTAAGGGTTAGCACTATTTATCCAAGGCCTGGAGGTTTGACCACAAATGTAATCCATGTAAGCCTCCCAAAGCCTACCACACAGCTTTCAGCTTGAAGGAGACGTGTGGGTTCCTCTGCAATATTGAGTCCTGATGTTCAATGTCTCAGCTCCATGTTAAGTAGGCCAGTTTTCTTTGGGCTGACATAGGATTTTATAGTGGTTAAGAGGTTGTTATGTTCAGATAAATTCAAGTGTCTTGGGACAAGTTTCTTAACCTCTCTGGGCCTCACTTTTCTCATCTGTAAAATGGGAATAACTGTATCCATCTCACTGGGCTGCTGAAAGAAGAAATATGTTGAAAGGTTTTAGTATAGTGCCTGGTACATGAATGCACTTCTAACAAATCTTGGGTATTAAAAATGACAATAAAGATAATGACAATTCCAGCCAAATATGAACAAAATAAGCATGTTAAACTAGGCAGGAACAGAAGACTTGAATGAGCAGTGCTGGTTTTAATATCTTGATTTTAATATTTTCACCATTGAACTCTGTTGTCTTAAAGTTGTATGGGAATTTTTTAACTTGCTCATTGTTCTCATTAACCTTTCTTGTTTTTCAATAAAGAGATGAAGAGGCAGGCATAATGCTATATTTTGATTCACCCTGTAATGAATGGGTTGTTGCTTTAGAAGCACTTGGATCATTCCTAGGAGAGAGTTGGAACCTCAAGATCTAGTGCCAACTCATATAGGAGAAAAACTTTTGTGTAGCTGGGGATGGGGTTGCTTTCTCCAGGGCCAGACACTCTGAGGGAGTGTGGGCCTGCCTAGCCATGTGTACCCCACATTTTCCTCTGCCCCACTAGAGGCAGTTTCATTGCAATGGACACCAAGGGAGCAGGGGTGAGGAGCCCTGCTTCTGAGTGGGGCTGGGTGACCTGGACAGGAGAGGAAGGACCAGTTCTCCCAGATGAACAGAGAGCAGTGGTGGTCAGAGAACTGTGCCACAGCCAGAACTGCAGTTTCTGAGATGCTTGATTACTTTGTTCCTTCATCTACAACTTTTGCTGGATCCCCATCACTGGGGCAGTATGACAGCGTCCTCCTTTTTTGAACAGACACAAACTGCAGTGGCTTTTGGCTTACAACCAACCCCCTTCTCCCCCTTCCTCTCACCCCCACCCCAGTGACCATGGTGCAGTTTCCTAGCCACAGCTAGAGTCATCTGACAAGCTGGCTGGTCCAATTCTCTCTCCTGGGTATTTGAAAACTTGACTGGAATAGACAAGAGGATTGGAGCAGAGTCATCTCATGATCATGCTCCAGGGCCAAAAGCAATGTCTCCTAACGTCCTAGGTCACCTTCATTCATGTTTTGCCAAAGAATTGGTTATTTAATAAAAATCTTAAAAAAAAAAATTAAGGGCCGGCTGAATGACTCAGTTGGTTAAGAGCTCGCTCAAGAGTGTGAGCTGAGCTCTGAGCAACAGCAGTTCGATGCCCAGCCCGAGCTAAGCTGCCGTTAAGCTGCCAATAGGTGGCAGGATGGCTCAGCTAAAAAAAAAAAATTAAAAAAAGATGACTCGTCAAACACATGTTAGTTCTTTACTTAGGGAAGAGAGATAAAAATTGAGGTGCCAAATTAAGGGGAACTCCAATTTGAAGTACAATGTGCTTTTTTTTTTAATTAAAAAATGACAATGTATTCATATACTACTTGTGTCACATAAACAACTTATGAACATAAAGAAAAAGAGAGAGGGCCAGCCGAGTAGCGCATTGGTTAGGAGTTGGCTTGGGATGCCAGCTCTGAGCAGCAAGGCCCCAGTTTGGATCCCACATGAGGGCCAGTGATGCTATGCCCTCTACAGCTAAGATTGTGAACAACAGCTGGACCTGGAGGTGGGCTGCCGTGAGTCGCTGGCGATGGAGTAGGCTGCAGTAGGGCTGGCTGGCAGCTGGCATGCACTTTCATGAGCTGCCGTGAGAGGCTGTCCAATGGCTGGTGAGTGACTGCCTCAGCCAGGAAGAGCGCGACGATAATACCAACATGGGCCAATGAAGCGATGTCCTCCACAACTAGTCTAAAGAACAAAAGGACAGCAACTTGTCTATTCCCCTTCTCTGATTCTCCAACGCTGTTCCCCTCCCCCAATTCCCCAATAAAATCTTTTTTTAAAAAAATTGAAAACAATTGTTAATTCCTTTAAAAAAAAATTGGTTGTTTAAGCTCTTTTTGACTTTCTGAGCTACTCCTCATATCATTCCACATCTCCTTTTTGTTTAAATTACCTAAAGAGTGGTTTCATTTATTTACTTTTTTTCCTGCAAGAATCTTTTTTTTTTTTTTTTTTGAGGGCAGTGTTACTGGCCCTCATATGTGGGACCCGAACCGGGGCTGCTGGCTTCCCAAGCCAGCGCTTAACCACCGTGCCACTCGGCCAGCCTCCTGCAAGAATCTTAAGTGATATTGTTTCCTACTAAAAACTTTTTTTTAAAACGTAGTTTTGTATGTAGGCTTGTGATGTTTTTAAGTGATTTAATCCAAAACCTCTAGTTCTCTAACCTTGAGAATACCCTCATAACATAAAATTTCCCCCACAAGAGGAGGAAATTCAACCATTAGAGCTGTAAGGCTGCATGGAGATGCACAGGCCAGGTGGTTAGGCAGCTGGGTCTGTTTCTTGGGTAAGTGGTTTACATCTACATCTGGCAGCCTGGGATTTAAATTTGTGCCAACACAAAATGACCAAGTGGGCCTCCTTGAGAATAGGTGACACCAGAGTGTTAATTCTTCAAATGCTAGAGGTCTCTGAGAAAAGGCCCCAGGCTCATCTAAGTTGCACAAACTTGTACAGCTAAGTACATTTTGTTGTTGTTGTTGTTATAAACTACATCACCTTCAGTGATTAACTGGAACAGCCTCGGCTATGCTAGTCATCCAGTGAAGGGGACCATGGATTTCCTAGTTACCACTGACTGGAAACGGCTCATGCCATAGGATCCATGCTACTAATCCAAATTTGGGCACTGGGGAAGGCTTTAGCCTCATCTTCTCCAAAGGGTTTCTACTGAGAATCCTAAAGTGAGGTTGCTTCCATTTATCAATGACAGCTCTGAAGCTGGGCAGAATCCCTGAGTAAGAGATCAAAGTCTCCCTTCCAGTTCCCTCAAACAGGGAGATTTTCCATATGATGTCATTAAGGGTTAGGTAACTTCATAGCAGAGCTAAAGACACAAGTCCCTGGAAAGGCCAGTTCAATTTCTTCTCTTTGCTGGCCATGGAGTGCATCTTACCCCCACAGCCATGACCAGCTTCCTCCCAGGTAGCTGCCCTTGGCACAGCCCATCTTCACTTCTGCAGGAGCCACTTAGAACATCAGTGGTATTGTTTTAGCTTATGACAGATTTCACGTGATTCACCACGACTTTCTCCAAGCTTCCTGGAGTTCTCTTCTCTGTGATGAATTGACACCTTCTCATGGTGCCCTCCCTTGAGGACTCGTGTGCCTTCCATTTGTCTCTGTAAGTCTCCCTCTCCCCGGCTCCTCCGCACATGGTAGATAAAGAGACTGGGATCAAATGAGGGGGAAGCAGCTAGGTGTATCTCCAGAAAGGTCTTGGGTAAAACCAGAAAAGCGTTGGATTAACTTCTGGGAACCCAGAAGCAGACTCTGTGGTGAGACTGAACTACAAGAGAGTTACCTCCTTGACCCCGAGGCACTCATGCTGACTGCCAGCACCTAGACACACACTGTTCCTATTTTGAATTATGTCCCCATAATTGTATCACCAAATACAACCCTGGAATGAAAATTTTCAACTAATTTCTTTCTAATCTCAGGAGCTCACATGGTATGACCCTATTTTTATATTTATAATGTGGGGAATTTCAGACAGGAAGAATAGTATAATGAACTACAATATGCCTGTCACCCAGCTGCAACAATCATTAACTCATAGGCAATCTTGTTCTGCATTGATCTCTACCCATTTCCTTCTGCCCTATATTATATTGAAACAAATCCCACATTATGAATTTTCATTTGTGAGTACTTCAGTATGTACCTGTAAGATATAAGGACTTAAACAATATAACCGTGATATCTTTATTACACCTAAAATAATTAACAATAATTCATTATCAAATATGCAATCAGTGTCCAAATTTCCCTTACTGCCTCATAAATATTTTTAGAGTTGACTTATTTGAATCTGGATCTAAACAAGATCCACATATTGCATATGACTGACATGGTTCTAGTCTGTTTTTCTAATTCCATAGGTTCCTGCTCCACTTTCCCGCCCCTGCCCCCATGCAGTATATTTGTTGACAAACCAGTCAATTGTCCTATTGAGAGTCTCAGTTCTGGATTTGCTGATTGCCTTCCCATGGTATCACTTAACATGTTTCTCTGTCCCCTGAATGCAAACTGATTCTTACATATGGATGCCTAATAAGATTCAGGTTCCATTTTTTAGTAGGTGTACTAGATGTTATGTTTTTCCTTTTTTTTTTTTTTTTTAAAGATTTTATTGGGGGAATTGGGGGAGGAGAACAGACAAGTTGCTGTCCTTTTGTTCTTCAGCCTAGTTGTGGAGGTCGTTGCTTCACTGGCCCATGTTGTTATCATCATTGCGCTCTTTTCGGGTGAGGCAGATCGGTCGCCAGCCTCTGGACGGCCGCTCACAGCGGCTCTTGGCAGCTCACTCCAGCTGCCAACCACTCACGCTGGCTGCCGGCCACTCATTGTAGCCTCTGGCAGCCCACTGCAGCAGGGGCTGCAGCTATGCCATCCTGGGGACTCACAGCAGCCCAGCTCCAGGTGGAGCTGTTGTTCACCATCTTAGCTGTAGAGGGCAGTGTCACTGGTCCTCATATGTGGGATCCGAACCGGGACCGCTGGCGTCCCAAGCCAGCTCTTAACCAATGTGCCACTCGGCTGGCCCTGGTGTTACGTTTTTCCATCAGGAGATGTCCAATGTCTGATTCTGCCTCTTTTTTTAATGGGTTAATTGGACAATAATTAGAAGCACTCGGATAACAGAGGTAGGTTATTCACAGCCACGAGTCTACAAACAGGCTTTGGACAGTAAACTGTGGGTTAAGCCAGAATTTGAATTTGACCCTGACACCAACACCCTTCTCTCTATTGGTACTTTCTTCCTTTCTTGGGTCCATTTATACATAGTTGAATTCTGGGCTGGCTGCCAACTGAGCAGTGAGCCTCTGACCATCCTCATCAGCCAGTTTTTTGTCCTCAAAGTTTTCCCAGCCCCAACATGCTTCTTCCAGCACATCCACCCCACCTTCAGCCCCACCTAGAGAACATACATGCTTTATAAGATCAATCTTCAGCACTCAAAAGAATGAGAATGTAGAGCAGAAGGGGATGCATTAATCTCAAACTGATGAGCTTAAAGACTTTTGAGTGTAAAGATATACAATATTTTTTAAAAAATCAACCACTAAAGTGTTTTAAGATGGTCTTCTTCTAAATATGAAAGTATGGATTCAGCTCGTATTTTCCAAAAATGTTTTCTGTGGATACTATTCTGGGATATCCTCTGAAACAAAGACATTCCATGGCCATGTAATTTGGGAAACTGCATATCCCATGCCAAGAAGGATCATGATCATAGTAAAGGCTCTGAAAAGTCCTGCAGTAAAAAGCCTAGACAGGGATGGCCAAGTGGCTCAGTTGGTTAAGAGCTAACTCAAGAGTGTGAGCTGAGCTCTGAGCAACAGCAGTTCGATGCCCAGCCTGAGCTGAGTTGCCGCTGAGCTGCCAACAGGTAGCAGGATGGCTCAGCTACAAAGAAAAAAACACAAAACAAAAACCCTAGACAGCTCTGTTTAAGACAGAATTTCCCTTTCTTTGTTGAAGGGTAGTACTTTTAGGATACATATTGGAAAACACATTTTGGGGAACCAATAAAGCTGATCTTCTGGGTACAGTGAAGAATGGGAGAAAAGGGCCATTGAGGGTTAGAGGGTTAGAGCCAGCACTCTGGAATTTCTCTGACTCACTTGAGGCTGGGGACACTTGGGAGATTTTTTTTTTTTTTGAGGGCAGTATCACTGGCCTTCATATGTGGGACCGAACCGGGGCCGCTGGCTTCCTAGGCCAGCGCTTAACCACCGCGCCACTCCGCCGGCCCGGGAGATTTTTTTATTAAAGATTTTATTGGGGAATTGGGGGAGAAAACAGCGTTGGGAAACTGGGGAAGGGGAACAGACAAGTTGCTGTCCTTCGGCCTAGTTGTGGAGGATGTAGCTTCACTAGCCCATGTTGGTATCGTGATCATTGCGCTCTTCCCAGCTGAGGCAGATTGGTCGCTGGCCATTGGATGGCTGATCACGGTGGCTCACAGCAGCTCTTGCCTGCTGCCAGCCGCTCATGCTGGCTGCCAACCACTCACTGTAGTTTATGACAGCCCACTGCAGCCCCACTGCAGCCTTCGCCATTGCCAGCAACTCACAGAAGCCCAGCTCCAGGTCAAGCTGTTATTCAGCATCTTAGCTGTAGAGGGCGCAGCATCACTGGCCCTCATGTGGGATCCGAACCGGCAGCCCTGCTGCTCAGAGTTCACACTCTCAAGTCAACTTTTTTTTTTTTTTAAATAGCACTCTCTACTTTTTTTTTTAAGATTTTTTTTTAACTGGGGAATTGGGGGAGGGTAACAGCGTTGGGGAATCGAGAAGGGGAACAGACAAGTTGCTGTCTTTTTGTTCTTCAGTCTGGTTGCGGAGGACGTTGCTTCACTAGTCCATGTTGGTATCGTCATTGCTCTCTTCTCAGATGAGGCAGATCGATCGCTGGCCTCTGGATGGTCGCTCACTGTGGCTATTGGCTGCTCAGACTGGCTGCCGGCCGCTCACACTGGCTGCCGGCCACTCACTGTTGCCTATGGCAGCCCACTACAGCAGGGGCTGCAGCCTACACCGTCGCCAGGGCTCGCACAGCCCAGCTCCATGTGGAGCTGTTGTTAGCTGTGGAGGGCAGTGTCACTGGCCCTCATATGTGGGATCCAAACAGGGGCTGCTGGCATCCCAAAACCAGCTCTTAACCAACGCGCCACTCGGTCGGCCCTCAAGTCAACTCTTAACCAATGAGCCACTCAGCCGACCCAAGAGATTCTTATAATGGATTTCTGCAGAAAACTCACATTCTGGGGGTGTTTCTTTCTTATTTTTTAAAATTGGAATTGGACAAAGGGAACCATGTTGGGGAATTGGGGAAAGGGACCAGCCAAGTTGTTCTTCAATCTTGTGGAGGGTGCCAGTCACCTTATGGTTGCCTGTTGGCAGCTTGTGGCCTCTAAGCTCAAGGTGCTGTGTTCAATCTTAGTTGCGGGTGGGCGTAGCCACTATCCCAGGCGGGAATCAATCCAACAGCCTTATTGTTAAGAGCACATGCCCTATGCACTGAGCCATCAGGGTGGCAGCTCAGCTCAAAGTGCTGAGTTCAGTCTTAGTTGCAGGTTAGCATAGCCACCATGCCATGCGGGAGTCGAACCTGGCAGCCTTGTTGTTAAGAGCACACACTCTATCCACTGAGCCATCCAGGCAGCAGCTCAGCTCAAGGTGCTGAGTTGCAGGCTGGCGTAGCCCACCATCAGTCAATCTTTTTGTTACATCAGCTGAGCCATCCTGCCACCTGTTGGCAACTCAGCGACAGCTCAGCTTGGGCGCAGCATCACTGGCCCATGTGGGAATTGAACCGGCTGCCCTGTTGCTCAGAGCTCATGTTCTTAAGCTAACTCTTAACCAACTGGGCCATTCGGCTGGCCCCTATAGAGGTGTTTCTTGGCCCAACATTGTCAAATATTTCAGGAAACCTTTGGCTTCCATCTGAAATGACTTACATGCATCCTGCTTGCCACCAGGGAGCATGGGGGGATGAACCAGTGTTACCTGGGCCCCAATCCAGTGTTCATCAGTTATTAGCAAAGCAAACTTGCTAAGGTGAGTCAAGTGATCTAGAAGGACAAAGTATATGGCAAGTGGGCATTAGCAGCTGGGGAACAGGACAAACGTGCTGAAAGGAGGGTGTGGGTGGCCCTTGTCAACTAAACAAGGTTGAAATGGTTGTAGGACTGGCGAAGCTTGGGTGCTCAGTTGTCTAGTCCACTGAAACCTAAAGAACAGGCAGTGGGGGTGGTGAACATGCAAGCAACGGAAGGCTGGCGTTGGAGGAGCTGACTCAGTGGTGAAATTGTGAGGAGGGTGGTCAGAAGCACAGTGTCAGAGAGGCATTGCAAACTTCGGTTTTCTCCTTTGGTGCTGACTTCCAAGGATCTGATGCTGTGTGAAGAGATGCAGAAGCAGGGAGCTACAGGTATGGGGAAATGTGGAAATGATCAAGTGGTGGGTCCTGGGGCTATGGAGGTGTGTTTAGGTTGAAGCAGGCCATAGTCCTGCTACGTCCTGAGAGAAGAGCAAGTGTCCAGGTCTTGGGATGAGAGAGCTCATGGTACATAGGGGACCTCACTAACCAGACTGAGGAGTCAGGACAGGCCTCTAGGAACCTGAGGAGGAGGATATACAGTGAGAAGGTCCACAGAAGAAAGGTAAGGTCATTGAGTCCTCAGGAGCCTCTGATTCACCCCCAGGTACATTAGACCCCAAGCTCAGCGCTAGGCACTAATTCTAAACCACTAGTGGGAGGTCGCACTCCAAGGAAACCTCAGACTTGGTTCTCAGACATAGGCTAATGTGTGTCTGCAGATTACCAGTCCCACTGCCTACTGTTTAGCAAGGCTGGGCAAGCTGGGCCTGACACAGTACTGCATACAGTCTCACCATGCTTAATGAGCATCTACTGTGTGCCATGTATCATTCTAGGCACTGGGGGACGCAGTGATGAATAAGGCCCTGTCCCTGACATCAAAGCTCTTCCAGACAAGACCGAGTGCAGCTCAGGGCATGGGCTCTAGAAAGAAAGAGACTGGATTTCAAATCTAGTTGTTGGCTGTATAGCTTAATTTAACCAGGACCCTGGGTTTTCTCAGCCACAAAGTAAATGTTATAAGTGCCTAGTCAAAGGGTATTATGAACATAGGAACAAATCCCTATGCATTTGGTGTTTGTTGAGTGTTCATTTTAATGGTAATGATATTGGTTTCCTTAGCTTAAGATCAGCCTGATAAGAACTTCAGTCAACCACACAGCAAATACATATTTATTGAACACTCCAGCAAGACCCAGATATCTAAAACTTGCTCCTTCTTTTAAAGAACTTATAACCTACTTACTGAAACAAGAAATAAATTTATAAGTTACCAACAATACCAGTTTTAAATATTCATGAGGGTAAAGATTTTTGCAGTGTGGTCAAATCTATTTCTAGTATCTACAATAGTACCTAGCACATAGTAAAGTACAATACAAATTTGTTGCATAAAGGAATGAATGAAAATCAGTTTGAAACAATGAAATAAATTGGTATGTGGTTGCCAAATGAATAGAAAAGAGTATACTCATATGGCTACCAATGTTGGATTCCACTTAGAGACAGCCTAGGAATCTGATTGGTACAGATATGTGGTCATGGAGGCATGATACCTTTTTCTCCCCCTTCAGTGGATGTAAGTAGGAGGCTGGACACATGTAGGGAAGTAATCAGACATGATGGTAAGGAGGGACGGGAACACAACCTCAAAATTAAAGACCTAGGTATTTGGACATTTGGAATAACTTGTTCAGCCAAGCTGCTGAAATTGCACAAGGAAACAAAAAAGCAACACCAACTAAAATCAACAGAAAATCATGTCCCCCTGGGGCAGGGAGCCGGCATCAGCGGCTGGCCTGGGCTGGCAAGGCCTCTGGGCTTTTATTCTGAGCTGACTCAGGTACTGCCTGAAACCTGGATGGTAATGAGAGCCACCCTTTGGGGAAGTGAGCCACCTGCTTACTGCGAAACAGCAGATACCACAATTTCAGAGCAGAAACAAATGCAGCAGGCTTGTTGCCACAGCTTTTGGAGGACACATTTTTCCCTAAAAAAAGTCCTTATTAGCAAGAGGAAAAAGAGCTGTGCTCCTAGGGGAACAGCATCTACTCTCCCTTTGTATGTGGGGTCCCTCCATTTACCTTTTCCTCCTCCCTTCCCAAGCCTCATTCCTTCAACTGATATTTCTTGAGTATCTATTATGTGCTACACACAATTCTAGGTGCCAGAGACACAGCTAGAAACAGTATAGAGGAAGCCGCTGAATTCCTGAAGTTTCCAAATCAACAACTAAAGATATAAAGCATCTACTAAAACAGGAGCTGAATGACACAACAGAGCCCACCTGGAAAAATGGGGGGAAGTTGCATTTGAAGCCAAGGGAATAACCAGTGAAGAAGCCCCAAAGTCGGGGTGAGCGTAAGTAGTGGAAAAGCAGGCTTTTGAGGGGTCAGCAGTGAGAGGTGATGTCAGAGAGGTAGGGCCACCAGCTGAAACACTTTTACCTCCAGAGCACAGTCAAATCTCCCTACTCAGTTCCTACTGGTGCTAATACTATACCACCACATGCCCGGGACAGTAGTCCCAGCTTTTCTAATCACATACCCCTATCAGAAAATAAAAATCACTGGTATAGACTCACACATATGTGTTTATATTGTGTACAGTATTAAACATACCCCAAGATAGAAATAAAAAGAATGAGATAGGGCCGGCTGAGTGGCGCATTGGTTAAGACCTGGATTCAGCGGCCCCAGTTCGGATCCCACATATGAGGGTCAGTGACACTGCCCTCTACAGCTAAGATGGTGAGCAACAGCTCCACCTGGAGCTGGGCTGCTGTGAGTCCCCGGGACAGCATAGCTGCAGTGGGCTGACATGGGCTACAGTGAGTGGCCCGCAGCAAGTGTGAGCAGCTGGCAGCCAGTGTGAGCTGCCAAGAGCCGCTGTGAGCAGCCGTCCAGAGGCCGGTGACCGATCTGCCTCACCCGAGAAGAGCACAATGATGATACCAACATGGGCCAGTGAAGCAACGTCCTCCACAACTAGACTGAAGAACAAAAGGACAGTAACTTGTCTGTTCCCTTCCCCAGTTCCCCAACGCTGTTCCCCTCCTCCAATTCCCTAATAAAAATCTTTAAAAACAAAAACAAAAAAATGAATGAGATAAAGTAAGTATCAGTAACATTTCTAATCTTTTCTCATGCTCTAATGGACTATCTTATGTGCTTCTTGGGGAGCATGACCCTGGTTTACCACTCAGGGTAGTTTTTTGATGTGTGTTGGGTCTTACCTCCACAACTGAATTGTGAATTCCATTAGACTAAAGGCTGTCTGATCCCTGATGTTGCCTGGCATAGAACTGAAGAGATGGAAGAAGTAATTTCTGTCTAAGAGACAAAGGCTCTAATTCTGGTGGACATGTAGACAGTTGGGTACAAGTGTGGAGGGTCTCCACTGGTAGACAGAGATAGGTCCTGTGGCCTTACTGTAACTGGATGAAAGATTTCTTGTATCTGTCAGGTTTAACCAGGGAAGCAGAGCCACCATATTATGGAAGAAGGAATTTATTATAAGGATGAGGATTTACACAATCGGGGAAGTAACTAGGGTCATAAAGGTCCAAAAAGGATTAAGGATCAGAGGAGAGTCATTAAGCAGCCCTGGCAGAGGTCACTATGCAGCCAGGCACTTCCAGTACGATGGGTTGAGAGGCTGGTGCAGAAGTCAGGTCTTTGAGGCTACCACCTCTGTGCGGTGCATGAAGCATCTGATAGCGGGCCTGAGGCTGCTGTCAGTCAGCAGGGCTGGCAGTTGAGAGGGAGCACTGGATACACAGTAAGAAAGAGCAAGGACAAACTGGAATCCACTGGCACCTCTGCATCTATCTCTCATTGCCTCCAAACTACAATGATGTCCAGAGCATGGCAGCTTCATTTCTGCCCCACAAACTCGTGTATCTTCACTTTTACCTAACTCAAACCCAGAACCACTCAGGGAGGGCATTCTGAAAAACATAGCTTCCAGCCCACATTTTACCATAGAACCATCCAGCATATCCCTAAGACTGATTCCCTTTGTTCTGCTCCTAAGCTCATGAAAAGAAACATGGTTATTGATTTGTCTTCTCAAAAACCTCAGTACTAGGAAGGGAAGGGTCCTGGATAGTGAATGCAAATATTCAGTCACTGGAAAAGTGGAACATCCCCTGAAAATTCACACTTTAAAATACAAGTTCTCACTTAACATCATTGATAGGTTGTTGGAAACTGCAACTTTAAGCAAAATGTTGTATAACAAAACCAATTTTACCACAGGCTAATTGTTTTAAACAAGTTAAGCTCCTAAGACATTCGTATGGTCACAAAAAAATCACCAAACTCCTAAATAAAAGACCCCAAACACTTCTAATATTAAACATTGAAATAAATGTGAGCTGTACATACACTTAAGAAAAATTAATGAAAACAAGTAAGGTAATTCTTTCCCAACCTGCTTATTCCATTTCAGGGTTGAGGGTAGCCAGGGCCTCTGCTGGCAGCATAGAGGCATCAGATGGGACCCCACCCTGGAAAGGACGCCCTTCATTGCAGGGCACATCACACACCTGCACTCAGACTGGGACAGTTTAGACTTGCCAGTTCACCTAGTGTGCACGTCTTTGGGATGTGCGAGAAAACTGGGGTACCTGCAGAAAACCCATGCAGATGGGGGGAACATGTAAACTCCACACAGACAGTGGCTCCCCTGGAGATCGAATTTTTTCCTCATCAATGTAATAATGAAATGACATTGAATGAAACGACAGTATTAGAGGAGCTGTGTATGTGTCTGTAAAACTGAATCTCAAACGACAATGAAACCACCAAATTTACTACCCAGTAAGGCCCTGAGCAGCCTTTTTTTTCTCTGGCTTCTGTCTCTGATATTCCAAACTTAGATTGCTCCAATATCAAAGGCAAAAGGAACACCTTTGGATTTATTCTCCGCTTCCTGTGTCTGCTCACTCTATGGGACAAGCACTGAAGAGCAGGGAAATAAAGCAAATGAGCATAAGGAGGATGGCTAGTCTACATCCTGGATCTTTGCAATAGGCCTTTTTGTTTATCTAAACAAGCACCTATATACTATATAGCATTTAATTGTATGCCAGGCATAGATCTAAGTGCTTTACAAAGAGTAACAATTCACTCCTCATTATCAGTTTTATGATTGGTTCTATTAACCCTCCTTTACAGACAGAGTAAAAGGCATAGAAATTCAGTTGCCCAAGGTCACACAGCTGGGATTCACATCAAGACTAACTGTAGTTACATGTGTAAAAGGTTCAAAAAATTGTCATTAAATTCAAAAGCTGCAGAGGCTGATGAGTTCCTTTTCATTATCATTTGCAAAAACTATTCAGAATATGTAGTATTAGCTATCAAAGAGTGACTTTCTTAGGGACCAGGCAGAGTCCTTTATAGATAGTCTCATTTCAGTACTCACCAATGGCCTGTGAGAGAGGTATTATCATTACCACTTTGTAGATGGAGAAATAGAAGTGATTTGTGCAAGAGCACACAGCTAATTGATAGGAGATCCAGGATTCAAAACTGACTTCAAAGATGGTGTTAGCTCAGACACTAAGAGGAGGCTAACGCCCACTATCGGGAAGAGTGAATGCGGAGTCCAAACCATGCCAGTTGTCTGGTTCATGGTGACTAGAAATTAAATCAGACTGCCAAGCCGGAGTTCTCATGCAGTGTGATGAGGGGCGAAGAATCACCTGGGACCCTTTGGTGAACCCGTTCTTTCTGGAGGTGATCACTTCTGGGGCCGGGGCATGACCCCCATGTTTGTTATCTTTCTCTTAGCTCCTTTATTAGTCTTAGTTTCTGCCCTCCCCTAGGTTTTCTCTTCCCTGGATCTCTGAGGGGCAAGGGACAGAGGTACAAGACTTTGACTCTCCCTTCCTTTCTCTAAACATAGAAATCCTTTTGGGTTTTTTCCCCCCGTTTGTAACTACATAACACATTATAACATTACAAGAACTTTTAACACCTTGCACTTCTGGTCCTTAATGAAATATAAGTGGAACTCGATTTCATCATTCCTTTGTCTTTTGCTGGCTTACCTTAAGTCTTTCAGGGACCCAGGGTCCTCCAATTGCCACCCCTTCCAGAAGGAAGCCCTGTTCCTTATTTTCCATATTCTTCTCTGCAAATCTCAGAGTGAACATTTTTTTGTCAAGTATTTTCTTCTCTTTACTTTAACTGGGTCTTTATTTGGAGAGTTTCCATTTTAAAAATTTAATATGGTTGGGCCAGGCGAGTGGCGCGGTGGTTAAGCGCTTGCTTAGGAAGCCAGCGGCCCTGGTTTGGGTCCTACATATGAGGGCCAGTGACACTGCCCTCAAAAAATAAATAAATAAATAAATAAATAAATAAATAAATAAATAATAAAAAAATAAAAATTTAATATGGTTTTGGATAATAAAGAAATGTTTACCCTTGGACCTATTCTACACATTTAATGTAATAATTTCCAGCCATTGATCTTTTAGCTCTAAAATAATATTTCTCCTATTTTCTTATTCCTACAGGTATAAGTTTCTTATACCTTCTCTCTCCCATCTCCATCTGCCAGTTTTGACTTCTGGCCAACCCCGGAACATAGAATAACTTCCAGTTCACCTGGTAGGATCATGCCCTTAGTACAGAAACACTGGAAATTGGTCTGACACACATGTTCATCTGGCTCAAATAGCTATGGATTTTTTTTGTTGTTGTTTGTTTGTTTGTTTTTATTATACTTTATTGGGGAACAGTGTATTTTTCTCAGGACCCATCAATAGCTTTTTTACTTCAGGACTTCTCAGAAACTTTACTATACCAATTTTGCTTTATGGCTCTCCAAGCAGGAGATAGCAGACATGTTTCCCAAACTTACTGGAAAATGGAATCTCTCTCCAGAAGCATCTTTATAATACTAATAAACTGTCCTTCAGAATACATTTGGGAAACATCTTACTACATGCTAAGGCCCTTTATTGCAGCAATACTCTCTATCCTTGGACCAATTTCATGTTATAGATATCTGCTAGTTTATGTTCAAATACAGCTGTGCTGTGTGCATATTGCTACGTTTCCTTTTTCTCTTTAAGTTGTACTTTTTTTTTTTTTTAAAGATTTTATTGGGGAATTGGTGGAGGGGAACAGCATTGGGGAATCGGGGAAGGGGAACAGACAGGCTGCTGTCTTTTTGTTC
Organism: Aselliscus stoliczkanus; assembly: GCA_033961575.1. Classification (NCBI taxonomy): domain Eukaryota; kingdom Metazoa; phylum Chordata; class Mammalia; order Chiroptera; family Hipposideridae; genus Aselliscus; species Aselliscus stoliczkanus. Next base: position 138,252,613 of record CM066729.1, read on the forward strand.
CTCAGTTTAGTTGCGGAGGATGTTGCTTCACTGTTGGTATCGTCATTGCGCTCTTCCCGGAAGAGGCAGATCGGTCGCTGGCCTCTGGATGTCGCTCACCGCGGCTACTGGCAGCTCACGCTTGGCTACCAGCCGCTCACGCTGGCTGCGGGCCACTCACTGTAACCTACGGCAGCCCATGGCAGCAGGGGCTGCAGCCCACACCATCACCGGGGCTCGCACAGCCCAGCTCCAGGTGGAGCTGTTGTTAGCTGTAGAGGGCAGCGTCACTGGCCCTCATGTGGGATCCGAACCGGGGCCGCTGGCATCCCAAAACCAGCGCTTAACCAATGTGCCACTTGGCCGGCCCTTTAAGTTGTACTTTTGATTCTCTGGGTGCACAGGCTATAATCTCACCAACCCTGAATACATGGCCTGCAAAATCATGCATCTCATTAGCACTTTGATCAATAGTGTCCGGAACAAGTACACAGTATATAGGGAAACATTCCAAAGAGTAGCATAGAGGATGTTCCTTGGGGAAAAGGGATGAGCTAAGTGAACATGAGAAATAATAGCCTTTATAGGGCAGGTTTCCATAAAATCTCAAAAAAAAAAAAAAGTGACATTTTGATGACTAAATACTAACCAAGACTGTTAGGATTCAGAGAAACAGAGCTGAGCGGCTCCATGCAAAAGTCTGTGTTCAACATCTGTCATGCTGGAAATCATTAATGTTCAATTGCATCCTATTGTCTTCATGTTACTCAACTTCATTTCATTGTCATTATTTCAGCTGGGGATTAATCAACTATTTATGGGAAGACTGGACTTGGAGTCACTGAAGTCACAATGGGGTTTCAGTCTGAGGCAATGGTGGGGGAAGCAAGTCACAAAGACTCTTGTTTTGTGAGAGTTTATTGGTAATGTATTAAACAAAAATATCTGAGAATAATGTTAACATAACCCATATTTCAAAAAGAGTATACTTGATCTTCTTGGAGAATCCAGAAATAATCCTGGCTTGAATCTATTTGGAGCTGGTTTCTTTGCCAGTTTACTCTTCCTTAAGAGCTATAATAGAAAGAAGTTGTGATGAGAGAATCGGAGAACCATGCTAGTGGGCTTTCTGTATAAATCAGCTCATCATTATTAATGATGGAAATCAGGCTTCATTATTGTTTCTGAGGAGAGTTGACATAATTGAAACATCAAAGTAGTATAAAATGTTTACAGCTTTATGAGGTGGGGGAAAAACTTGCCACTAGGAGTTATTTTTAAAAACCTCACAAATTACTTAGATGTTCCTATTTTGCACATGTGCCTTATGATTAGTTTTATTAGATTTAAATGTCAAATTAAATAATTAAGTGATTATCACCTCATATATGTCCCCAAAACATTTATGAACCTGTGTCAGGGTAAATGGAGTATAAATTCTGACATAATTTGCATAAGTATCTGAACTCATGCAATCCAATTATTAATTAGAATATAAATTTTTTGATATTTTATTCATATCTTTTAATATGTTATAATAAGTTATTCTGCAGAAAACAGCTAAATTATTTGCACACTAAAATTCCAGATCTCCAATATTAGGACATGCTAATTTGCCCCAACTTACTTAATACCTAAATTAAAATGTCAGCTTATTAGATCAGTGTTATCAAAAATTGTCATACATCTTGACAAAGCAAAATGTTTTTATACTAAACTGATGTATTTCATAATTCCAAGACCAAAAAATGATTTCTAATAAATTTAAAACCTCAGTTAAGTTTTTGATATGCAAGCTGACCGTTGATATGGGAAAAGATAGATCAAGTTCCCACTCCACCCCCACCTTGTTATTCTTTTGGGGACAGTCAGGCCACTCCAGATGGTGTGTTACTGTTGGACATAGCTTTGGAGAAACTTCAACAGACGAAGGCTGTAATGTCAGGATTTTGCTGTGCGTCGTCCCCCCTTCCCCCCTGCAGTTCCCAGGGTAGGAAGGTGCTGAGATGGAAGCCGAGGGACGCCCGCCCACCTGCCACCACCTGTTCCCTCCTTCAGCCCTCTCCTATAAATTCTCCTCCCTCAAAGATTTATCCAGCAATCTCCGACAGCTACTGCGGAAAACGCGCTCCGTCCCTATCCAAGCTATTTCAACTCCACGTTGGGAAAATGGCTTTCTCTCCAGCATCTCCGTTTCCCCTCAATTTGGGCAAGTGAAGACACATCAATCTGATTATCCAGTAGGACGGACAAAAGGCGGCGGCCCGCACTTGCCATTGTAAACTTTGATTCCACGCGAGTTGCTGTATTACTTACTTGCTAAGAAGAGCCACGCTGGGTGGCTGCACCACAGAGCCGCACACAGGCAGGTCCTGAGCCCGCGAGTGAGCTCCACGCCTCCCAGCTTCCGGCGGGAGATGAAGTCCTGCAAACCCAGCAACCCCGCGGCCGCCGCGCGCGCCGCGCCCCCGTGCGCGGGCGGTGCCGAGTGCGCGGGCACGTGCGCCGGGGCCGGGCGGCTGGAGAGCGCGGCGCGCAGGCGTCTGGCGGCCAACGCGCGTGAGCGCCGCCGCATGCAGGGCCTGAACACCGCCTTCGACCGCCTGCGCAGGGTGGTGCCTCAGTGGGGCCAGGATAAAAAGCTGTCCAAGTATGAAACCCTGCAGATGGCGCTGAGCTACATCATGGCACTGACCCGCATCCTGGCCGAGGCTGAGCGATTTGGCTCGGAGCGGGACTGGGTCAATCTCCACTGTGAGCACTTCGGCCGCGACCACTACCTCCCGTTTGCGGGAGCGAAGCTGCCGGGCGAGAGCGAGCCCTACGGCCAGAGGCTCTTCGGCTTCCAGCCCGAGCCCTTCCAGATGGCCAGTTAGGGCGCGCGGCCGGCCCTGCGGGGGTGCTGCCCAGGGATGGAGCTCCGGTGCCGCAACCTTCTCCCCAGTAGCTGCAGGGGCTTTCGGTGGCTTAGGATGCATTCTTAGAATGAAATTAGCAGACTTCCAGGTTACTTTTATGCGCATCGCTAGTTCTATGGACACAATGATTTTATTGCCTTTCTTTTTCCCATATCAGTATTGTGTAGATTTCATTGATGGATCTTGTGGATGGTTTTGATTGCTGTGAAAATAATGCCCCCTTCTCCCTTTTCTGGACTACTTTGAGGGAAAACAATCTTAAGAAAAAAAATAGAATTAGGCTATATTGCAGTTTTAGTCCTCAGAGAAATAATCACTTCCTTAAACTTTGTAAGTTTGTCCTGTTCGGGTGAAGTTACAGTATCCACTATTTGTACATGCTTAAAACAGAGCTACCTTCCTGTGGTATAAATGCATTTATGCTAAGTGCATCGTGTGTGCATGCATATAGTCAGACTTTTTTGTTTTTGTTTTTTTTGGTAAAGTACATGGGCGTGAATGCACTGTATTTTTAAAAACTCTATACATTATTAAAATAGAGATTTTATAAAATATAAATAAAGACGTGGGTTTGTCTTTCATGCCAGATGCCCAGCTAGTTTCCTGATGGCACTAAAGGCCTCTTTGGAGGTAATGATATTGAGTGCTTCCCTGAGCAGAGATGTGGAATGTTTAGATCTAATCACACCAGTAGCAAATGTGTTGTTTTATAATGCTTCCTCAAAAAAGACAAGCCGATGAGAGTACAAGTAATTAATTGGAAAGTTTTCTCTGTCAACTTGGAAATATCGATGTATTTTTCATGTTTTTAATGATTTAGTAATTGAAATAATATTTAGCTTTTAAGTAACTAGATATACAGTTCCTCAATATTTTATTTTCCTTATTAAGCCAATTACTATTAATTACATATATATATAGTTCCTATATTTGTTCATATATATATATATATATATATATATATATATATATATATACACTAACCCTGAGAGAAATAAAAAACAAATGTTGCTTTTGGAAGTGATTTCCTTTTAATCAGTAGAAACTGAGCAATAAGAGTTTTACTATCATCAAGGCTAATCAAGATGAGAACAAAATAATGCACGTGGTATTTATTTGAATTATTTTTATAACTTTGCTTAAGCGTTGGATGAATAAACCAAACCCTTAATGTAAGGAGCGATTTTGTGGTCCACAGCACTGCATGCATTTGGGAGAATGTCTTGCTAATAATTAGAAAAAGTAGGACTCTTAAGTTATCTTTGCATTTGGATTTTGTCACAAGTCCACAAAAAGAACAATGACATTTCCCCAAACTCTTTTTTTATGAGTTCCAGCACTAAACATCAGATACAGACATCTATTTACAACTTATCTACAGAGAGTCTCCATGAACATTTTTATTTTCTTAGTTATCCCTAATTATCACAGTCCATTTGGTTTGTAACAAATGTGTCTTCCTCAGACTACAAACTTAAATTTACAAAGTCACAAATGTATCTCTAGAAATCCAGTGAGAAATTAATGCTGAATTTTCCTTCTGATACCTGTTAAGAAGAAAACCAAAGAGGACTGAGGACTTTGCTTCCTCACTGCAAATTAGAGAATAAAATGTTTAACCTCTTGACCTCAACTGCTCTTAAAAGACTATGTATAGTTCAGCAGGCAACACAGTTCTAGAGGTGATGGTGCCAGGACCCCTTTCTGGTCACACTCCACTCTGCAGGGTGCACTTGGGCTCATGGTAAGGCTTTGGGCATCTGCCTGCCTCACTATTTGAGCACAATAGTCTAATTATTTAGACTTAAAAGGCTTCATTAATAACCGCAATAAAATTTGAGAATGAATAAAATCAGTGCTAAAAACAAAAACAAAAATGTGTTAATCAGAGGTCTCAAAAAATATTGTTAGTTCTTTTTCAGGTAGAGTTCACATCCCTTTGTCTGGACTGTAAATACCTTGTAAAAGAGAATTGTACCTTTCATTTTCTCTCTACAGCTTTTAGTACAGAGGTTTACACAGAATAAACACTCAATAAACATTTCTTTTATGGTTATTAACTAGTTTCTTAATGAAATTGAACAATTTAATTAAAATGATGGGACTGTAATCCCATACCTCTCCTTCTCCATCCCCAAAAGAATGGGAATCTGTTTGTTAAATGCTATGCCTTTAGCTGCCTGTGTTTTGAAAATCTCTGGAAGCAATTAACAATTCCCTAAGCTTTCTACCTGACTTGATGTACGGATTTTTTTTCCTGAAAGATACTTCCAAGAAATGTAAATGGGTCGCAGTGATCAAATCGAATCTTTGATAAAACTCCTCAAACTGTATGTTGGGAAATCCATCATGGTTTATGGATTAGGAGCTTTTTTTTTTTTTTTTTTTGAGGGCAGTGTCACTGGCCCTCATATGTGGGACCTGAACCGGGGCCGCTGGCTTTCCAAGCCAGCGCTTAACCTCCACACCACTCGGCCGGCCCTCGATTAGGAGCTTTTATAAAGCAAATGTAAAAATTTTTTTTGAAGTTAGGATATACATAATAGATTTTAGGTTATCAAGCAGCCTACAAGATGCTACGATAGTCTATACTCCCTACCTTTGAAAATCTGTGTTCTAGTTTGAAACAAGACATATTGAAGTTATATATATATATTTAACTGAAGCCCCCTTTCTTCAATAAATCAAAAAAGATTATCCGGAGCATTTTCTCAATCCATTGAGATTTTGCTTCCTGGCATTTGTTGACTCTTATAAGTCTTCTTTTAAAAAAAATTTTTTTTTAAAGTTATCAAGCACCTACTCACCCGTAGGCTCTCTCAATGCCATCCTTGTTCTTGGGTAGGCAGATGAGAAGACACACACATGTATTTATCAATAAGCTGTCCTATACAGAGTATAGCTGAATGCTTCAACAGTGTAGTACCAATAATATGTGCCCTAAAAGCTCCTAAGAGGGTCATTAAATAATAAAAGAAGACTCCCCCTGCACAGGGTTTCAGTTGGACTAGTTATTGTATGTGGGCTCTCCCTAAGTGCCACCTGGAGGTTGGAGCCCCAAACCCCAGGGTTGGAAGCCTTGAAGAACCATGTACAAATGAACAGGGCTATCAAGATGGGAAAAGCCATGTAAGCCTGTGGTTCTCAACTCTGTATGCTCATTAGAATCACACTTAGGGAGTCTTGAAACAAATATGAAGCCTGGGGTTCCAGCTCAAGAATTGATTTAACTGTTCTGAGGTGAAGCCTGGACACAGGTATTTTTTAAATGCTCCCCTGGTGATCTAACAGGCTTTCAGAGTTGAGAAGCACTTAATTAAACAATATCTACTATGACACCATTAACTTCATTACCCAAACTGATTATATTGACTTCCCATTTTTTGTATTTGCAAATGTGAAGGAGGATTAGGCTATCTTTCTTAACATCCAGTGTGGCCAGTTTCTTAGTTTAAGTTTCATAGTTATGCTATGAAAATATAAAATTTCTGCTAGATATGAGCTGGATAGAGTGTGTTTGGGTTGTGGTTAATAGAGCTGCAGGATTCAACCATTAAGGCTCAGTTCACTTAAATTACACCATCTTATAATAGAAGTGAAGTGCTATTTTAGGACTGAATTTGGCTAGACTCTGCTGTCTGCTTAGGTGTCACCAAAGATATCTCTTTTTGCTACTTAGGGGTAAAAGAAATTTCAAGTGCATATGAGACCATAAATATATGACCTATCTTCTTAGATGTATACCCATTCCCCTCTCTGGTCATGCATGTACTAGAGGGTACAAGCTTTCACAATTGTTTTATTGAATTAACACAGGACATTTGGTTTGCTATTTCAAACTGGTAATGTATCCAAAAAAATACCTGAGCTGAAAGAAAACCACTGAGAACAAGAACCTACCCATCTCACATACAAAGTCTGGGACCAAAAAACAAAACAAAACAAACCCAACAATTACATTGAGAATAAATAAAATTTTATTTAATGAATAAAGAAACAGTCCATCACATTCTCTAAATTGCTTTTTAAAACATCCAGTTTGAATTACATACTGGTTTTTAATTCTTATTTTCCTTCTAATTGCAAAAATTCCCAAACAAAACACAACCCTCAACAAATTTTTAAGAAATCACGACTAGGAAACAGCAACGGGTGTCATGGAGATGACGTGGTCTACCAAAATACAGTACCATATACCTTCTGAAGAAAGACAAGGTTTATGCTCACAAACATTTTGGCTTAAGCGATCATTTCCACGGAATATCTAACATGCACGATGCAGAGGAACAGGAATAAAAGCTAACATCCATTCATTGTTTTCTAGTAACAGAGGCAAAATATACAGTTTATGTAATTCACACATCTCAAAATGGTTACTATAATGGCTTTTCCATTAGGATTTCAATAACCAAAAAAGTATTTTAGAAAAATACTTGACTCAAGCCTCCTAAGATGGAAGCATACTGTATTTGTGAGCTTTCTGGGGCCTGGTGTGTTTTCAAGTGGAAAGAACTCATGCAGGAAGAGAAAGGGAAAATTAAGTAAGAGGTGTCACTTGATCTGATTGAATTAGGTTAGCTATGGGTACTCCACACTCCTTACTTGAAATGTGTGTGTGTGTGTGTGTGTATGTGTGTATGTGTGTATCTGCATCCTGCAGGCACAAGTACATCATTTGTCAATCCTCATGGCTGAAATGAATCATTGGGGTTAAATTCAGACTTGATGTATCTGAGAATGCAAAAACAGAGACCAAAGGATATGCTCATTTTTCAATGTTGTTTTTTTTTTGAGGACAGTGTCATTGGCCCTCATATGTGGGACCAAACCGAAATCTATGACCTTATTTTTTTTTTTTTTTGAGGGCAGTGTTACTGGCCCTCATATGTGGGATCTGAACCGGGGCCGCTGGCTTCCCAAGCCAGCACTTAACCACTGCGCCACTCGGCCTGCCCAGGTTATGCTCATTTTTGAGGGCCCATATGTATCTGTTATCCTAAAGCTGATTCATTTCATCATAAGGCCATTGACATGCTCTCATGGAACATTTCTGCATTTGGGTCTGGAACTATACAATGGAGTTGTCCTGAATTGATTAAGCCAGACAGGAATATAGGAACTCCTTTGCTATTTCTCTATGCCCTGCTGAGTCAGTATTTTCACTAGCTTCAAACATAGCCACAGAATCTGAATGCCCTTAGACTATGCTGCCTTTACCAAAATAAATTTACCTGGAATCTGCCTGCAGAATGCAGATAGAATATTTCTTGAATTCATTTATTTTTCTCCAGTTTTTTTTTTTTTAACTGCATACCATCTTGGAAGAAGATTCCACCACTATGTATTACCCTTCCAAGGAAAAACAAAATTAGTGAGGTGGGGAAGAAATGTGAATTTTTAAAACAAATTAACTATTTACTTTGGAAAAAAGTATATTTTTTAACATTTTCCTTGGAATAAAAAAAACAAACAAACCTGTGACTGCATGTTTTAGAGCCTCTAAAGTGAACTCTTCATAAATATTTATTTATGTATACTATCCTCCATCCTGGGAAAGGCTCAAGTATTTTGCTTATTTCACAGATAAAGAAACAGAGTCCCCAGAGTTATAGAAAAATTATAGAATGTGTCTGAAATTCATCTGAATTATTAAACACCCCCTGATTTCTAGGGATTCACCTAAGGATTCCTGGAAATAAGGAGCTCTCCTAAATGTTATTAAATATTTTACAGATTTTTATTGACAGGCAGATAATGAAGAGAAGAGGGCCGGTCAAGAAACTTATGCTAAAGATTGGAAAAAGTAAGTGAAAATTAATTAGAAAAGAGGATAAGTTATCTCTGAAATCAAAATACTGAAAAATAAAATGTAATTTACCAATGCTTGTCAAACAATACAGTTGCATTCAGATGATCTCATTTGAATTATTTCAGGGTTTCAACTCCTTAAAATACAGAGTAACACCATTTATACTGTGTACACATTTAGTAATCTTTTGGTAGTGACCACTGTAGTCAATGCTAGTTTATAGTTCACTGGATTCTTGCACCACTAACTGGGGAAATTACATGGATCTGCCTCAAGCTTGTAGATAACTGAATCTGTAGAAACATCAGATTCTTTGGAATTTGGAACACCAAGCAATGTACTCTTACCATAATTCATGTTTCTTAAGAGTATTAGAACACCTTTTATTGTAACAAAACTAATTCTCGTATCTCTAAGTATAGTTTAGATTGTAATTTTCTGTCTAAACTGGGCAGCTCCCCTCTCCCCATCTTTCCCATCTTTAAGTCTCACTTTTTAAAGTGTCTCTGTTTTCAGTTAGGAGGCAGAATGAATTTTAATCTTCGAGAGTTAAAGAACATCCTGTGAGAAGTCTACTGAATCCACTGTATATTTTAAGAAGACCAAAACCCAGTTATCTGTCTTTGCTCTGGAGGAATTTAACCAGGTTATAAGTCATGTAGGAATTTATACAATTATAAGGATAATTTTTAAAAATTACTTTAAAGTCTCAAATATATTTGTATATTAAAAAATCAATTCCATCATCATCAAAAAGTAATTTTTAAACCTGGAAATTAGAACTGTTTTCTGCATTTTAAGAAAAATGTACATTTATTTCAGCCTTAAAATATTTTCAGGGCCGGCCGAGTGGCTCAGTTGGTTAAGAGCTCGCTCAAGAGTTGCGAGCTGAGCTCTGAGCAACGGCGGTTCGATGCCAGCCAGAGCTGAGTTGCTGTTGAGCTGCCAACAGGTGGCAGGATGGCTCAGCTAAAAAATATATATATATATATTTTCAAATAACGTTGAAATATTTTAATTTTTATTATTAAGGAAACATTTTCCCTGCTTGGCACCACAGGGAGCTCTTTACCCCTGCACAATGACATTCCAACCACCACCAGCCAGAAGTTACAGCCAACTTTGCTGATTGTCACAAGCAGGACCTTGGGTCCATTGGCACTGTCAGTGATAGTAAGCCACTTCCTGTGAAGAGGAGGAAACTCCTCTCTGCCAATCTGTTTAGGCCTGTTTAGGCAAATGGCACTTCATTGGAGTCCCCATGCACTTGGAGTCCATGAGCCAATGGGATATGCAAAGATGCTTAAAACATTTCAGGGCTGGTTTCTCTATTCATATCCAATTCTGGTGCTTAGGAACAGGGACCCAAGCTGATGCCCAAGGGCAAAAAGCTTTATTTCCTTTAAGGAAGTGGGCAGGCCTGATCCTGATGCCCAATAAGGGGCAACCCTAGGCTTTTTGTTTTTCCTGCCTCCTCCCCACTTTTTTTGTTGGCCTTGTGCTGGGTTTGTTTACAAAAGACGTATTTTGTTTAACCAAATATTAAAAATGGAGAACTCCGTACATTAAAAAACAAAAACAAAAAAAAACCGAAACATTTTCTATTCGCTAATATGTTAAAATCTTTTGGCAAATTACTGTTTATATGCCTCTACAGTACAGACATTTTCTTTATGCTTACTCTTAGCATTTATGGCACAATTCTCAAAGCATTGAAAAGTGTGTTCTTTCTCTATTTCTTGCAATTTCAAGGCTATTGCTCTTTGCAGTTTGAAGTAGCTATCATTTACATATTAACAAAAGGCAGCCTGCTTAAAGTTCTATAATACCAAGTTTGCTAACTAATATATAATTAGACAGAAATAAGAAGCAAACATTTTTAACAAATATGCATTTTTTTTGCATCGCACAGATTTTTAAAAACATGGTATTAGCAACTTTTTTAGCATATTGATGACCACTGCATTGTCAAGTTTAGAAGGTTCTTGGCATTCTTTAAGCAATGCCTTAGAAATTTACTTTCTGAAATACTGATCCATTTAAAACAAGAATAGGCAAATTAGTGGTGAAAAGAACTTCAACAAACTCTATTGCAATCTAAGTGACTGTTCATCTTACTGGTAAGGCACATTGATTTTCCACTCAATCATCAGCAGAAATACTTGGAGGCCAGGTAACCCAAAGACCTTTGAAGAGACTTTGAATCCAGGTCATTATGAGTACATTTGCCTTATCTTTACAACCAACTTATACATAGCACATATACAAACAGACTCAGGCCATGATCTTAGCTCGGAAGGTACTCTGGGAGTGTGTGGGGGAGGAGGAGGAGGACAGGAGGACATTGTGGTCAACAAGGACAGTTTGGGTGTCTGACCCCGTCAGTTTTCTAGACCTTCTCTCACAGCCTGATTTTTTGTTTTTCTTTTTTACTTTGTCAGCAATACTATCCATTAGAAGTTGATGGGAGCAAGAAAGCAACTGCTTTTAAAAATGCAGCACTTCTGTGAAGTTAAAAGACTTCACATTCATTCAGAATTTGTTTTATTAGATTGCTTTCTTCTGATCATCAAGCCAAGATGCATGGAACTGTAGTTAGGTCATTTTGGAACATGAAGCATGCTGGCAGGTCATAGGGAAGGATTAGGATGGGATGGGTTAGGGCAGGGGGATTATAAAACATAGGGCACAGGGCATCTGGGGAGAAAAACACAGAATAGGGATAGACAAAAAGACAATACACATTCTTTAGCTTTGACACATCATAGACACAAAAAAGGAGGGGAAAGAAGTCTTTTTTCTCCTTTTATTGCTGCTTTGCCGGGATCTCTATTGTTGGGATCATTACCCAATCAGATGTAATAGATACTATAACCCAGTCATGATTTAAATGGGCTTTACTGAGTTTACTTGGAATCTAGCATTGGGTGATATGTAAGAAAATACATTCTGAGCTTTAAATAACCAATTTACAAGTGAACATTTGGAAGGCAACCCACTTATCATTTAAGGATTATCCAAATTAACCTGTCCCTACAAAAGTCAGTTTTTTACTCTGTTGGGAATTGTTCTCCATGGTGTGTGTTATTCAGAGCTCTAGCTTTACCCACTGCTAGTCTCTTGACAATTTAATTTCTCATTGGATGCCTACAAAAGTTAAGTAAGGAATAAAAAGAGAAACACACATTGAAATCAGTTTCACTATTTGGCAATTCTGATTAAAACCTTACTTTGGTGAAATGCACTATGTTTCAAAAAGGTAGTTTGGTTTTAATGGCTGATTTCCTTTCTTCACTTTCCCTCTGATCCCCATTTCCATGACTAACTAAGTTATTAAAAGACCTTCAGTTCTTTGGAGAGAAGGCTGCTTATGGGATCGGTATGGCTTTTTGAAACAAAGGGCCAGATGAATGGCAGCAATTCTTCCTCTTTTCCTGGTACATTTTTGCGTGTTTTTAAGTTCCTCTGGGGGTTTTGTGAATGCTACATGTTCTAATGAACGTGGTCCAAAATAGTAGGGTCTAATGAGGCCAAAGTGAGTGTTTATTTTTACTTTCCAGGCATGCATTGCATTGCCAACAGTGGGAGTACATTCTTCACTGATGCCAACACGTCAGCTTTATGCTGTCTGCATCCCTTTGGACCTTTCCGGGTGAGTTCTGAAATGACTCCTCTCAACCTTGGCTTCTCATGGGAATCACCTGGGAAGTTTTAAAAAATACTGATGGCTAGGCCACAACCCCAGAGCTTATAACTTCCTGATTTGGGGTTGAGGCCTAGGTATCGGGATTTTAAAATCTCCCCAGGAGATTCTAATGTGCAGCAAAGGTTAAGAACCACTGCTCTAAGCTCAATTTACTTTCTATAGAAACATATTGACTTACATAGAATTTTAAAGTTCAATTTAGATCAATAAATACTTATTGAGTGCCTACTCTTATAAGGTATATGGCAAACTTTTGACACAGTCCATACCAACAGGTAGCTAAAATCTAGTGTAGGCAAGACTGGGCTAGTGCAAGGAGACGGGGCAGGCAGGTATATAAAGGCTCTGTTTTATATAAAATACTATACAAAGTCATCTTCTCTTCTTCCAGACTCAAGAAATTTGCTATAAGTTTTCAAAGAAAGAAGAAAATTATATTTGGTTGGTGTCTGGGGGATCAGAAAGTATTTCACAGAGGCAGTGGCATTTAAGATGGGCTTTCAGGAACAGGTAAGATTTCCATAGGTGTAGACTAAGGAGAGAAGATTCCATGTAGAGGCAAAAGGAGGCATGTGGCTAGAAAGCAGGGGCTTGTGTTAAGTTTGTGCCATATTAGGTATGTTTTCTAAGTAACAGGTGAAAAGCTTTGGGATCATATTGGAGCAAATCTTGAATACCACAGGGCAGAACAGCTGGCACCTGAGTTGGCTCCAGGGAGCCACTGGGGGTTGGGGGATAATATGACTGGAGTAATACTTCAAGAAGAATGAGCTGATGCTCAGATCTGGGCTGGATCTGAGTGGGGAGAAATAGCAGGGTTAGAGGCAGAAAGGCCACTTAGAAATCAGAAGTATTGAAGAAAATTAATAAAGTAATAAATGTCTAACTTGGGGAACTGCAGGGGATGGGAAAGAAGGACTGAATGTAAAAAAAAAAAATTTACAGAGTTTGAATGAGCAGGATTGGATAGAGGAAGCAAAAAATGACTTGGATACTTTTTATTTGGAATATTAGGAATGTGATGGTACCATTAATAAAAGTGATTAAACTAGGTTGAAAATCATGTATGAAAGGGAAGATGATGCATCTGATTTTGGATATGCTGAATCCAAACGTATCCAGCAGAGCTCAAATTTCTTACATAAGTATTCCTCATTGTAATTAAATTGGAATACAATTCTCAAAGCAGGGCATCTGATTTGTTCAACAAAGTGGTTCTCAATAAAGGGGGATTCTGCCTTTCAGAGAACATATGGCAATGTCTACAGACATTTTGGGTGGCCACAACCCCAGCAGGGGCTGCTATGCTATTGGTATCTAGTGGGCATAGGTCAGAGATGCTGCTAAACATCCTACAATGAACAGGACAGTCCCCTGTAACGAAGAGTTATCCAGCCCAAAATGTCAATAATGCTGAGGTTGAGAAACCCTGCTTTAACATACATAATCTACTAACTCAAATTTCAGGAAATTTTAGGCTTTTATATTTTAGGTTAGACAGCACCATCTGGTGACCAAACATAATATTTATCCTAGTTCTCTTTGAACACAAAGGCAACAGATAAAAAATATTCAGAAAGCAAAGACATACAGAGATGAAGAATATCTTGTCATGGGAGACCCGTCCAGGGTTCACAGAAGGAAATGTATTGGGGAAGTCGTGTGTATAGCTGTGAAGGAGCAATCCTGGAGTTAGAAGTTTCTCTCTCTCTTTTTTTTATAAGAGATTTCATAATAGAAGCCACTATGGAAACAGGAGATTTTACAGGATGCATACTGGATGAAATGCATTCTATTTCTTTATAGTTGTCTATATTTTTAGTATTGTTCCTGCATACATGAAAAAGGGAACAAAATTTAATAATTCTGCTGAGTAATTGACTGAAACCTTTATTTAAGGATGTAACCTATGATATTTTATTTCATTAAGAAATAAAGACTAGGGGGCGGAGGGTTAGCTCAGTTGGTTAGAGAGCAATGCACCAAAGTTGCCAGTTCGGTCCCTGCATGGGCCACTGAGCTGGGCCCTCCACAATTAGATTGAAACAACTACCTGACTTGGTCCTGGAATAAAACCACACTGTTCCCCAATTAAAAAATAAAGAAGGAAGGAGAGAAAGAAAGAAAGAAAGAAAGAAAGAAAGAAAGAAAGAAAGAAAGAAAGAAAGAAAAGAAGGAAGGAAGAAAGAAAACAAGATGATTTTATTTAGAGTCATGAAAAATATAGGATGAAGAGCACTAGAAATTCCTATTTGATAGCAACTAGATATTTTACCCCAAGAAGCAGCACTCTTCATGTCTTTTTTTTTTTTTAGCTGAGCCATCCTGTCACCTGTTGGCAGCTCAGCGGCAGCTCAGCTCGGGCTGGGCATCGAACTGCTGTTGTTAGAGCTCACCTTGCACTCTTGAGCGAGCTCTTTGTCTCATGTCTTATTTCTTACCTCCTCTACTAGATTGCCAGCTCCCTGAGGTGAGGGACTGTGTCTTATTCACATCTTTGTATGTCTCACAAGAATAGCAAGTTATATAGAGTAGACAAACAAGTGATTTTTTTCAGTGAATGGATTTATTTCTATACTGAAAGTCCTTGCCTTGAAGTGAAGAAAAATAAAGTTTCAAGCCTTTCTGAGCATTACTATTTATTCACTTGAGTAAGAAGACTGTTGAGTGTGCCTGGCTCAGAGAAAACCAATGACTTGGGCACAAGGAATTGGTAACCGACACCTTCAATTCATGTCACTGGTGAGTCTGGAGCAAACTCTGCTGTGATGACCATGTCCAGGGCAATTTTTGGACTGGTGTGTGAATTGTAGATTTCTCTACTTAATGTAGGATTCATTCATCCAACAAATAACTATTGAGTGTCTACTGTGTGCTAAACACCTTTCTAGGCGTTTGGGATATCGCAGTGAACTTAAGTCTAAAAATTCCTTAAGTTAAAAGGCAGGTTTTGAATTGGTGGGTTAGAATAAAGATGCATATTCCCCTTTCCTTCTACTTTCCCAGTTAGCATAATATTTTTTTAATAGAGAAAATGCTATTTGATTAATAATCTCAAAGCAGTTCCCTACTATTAAAGACCCCCCGCTCCACAACCACTGTTCTGCTGGGGTAAGTGGAGAACAACATTCTCCTATCACTTCCTCTCCTTGTTTGCGTCTCTTCCTTCCTCACTGCCTCGTAGACTTCCAGGTTTTTGAGGAGATGGGAGGAGCATGAGGGTCTGTATTTAACGGCAGATGATGTTAATTAACTCTTGCATATTTTGCAAGTGGCACATGAAGCTGGTAATTTTTAAAGTGACCTTGCAGAAGATTTCTTTTTGGTTGGTTTATTAACGACCCTTTAGTTCTAGAGTCTAGGGGTATATAGTCAGAAAGAAAAACCACTCACCACTGTATCCATAAGAAAATGGTGCAGATAAGTGGGTGGGGCCCTGTTTTGGCTACAGAGTAAGTGCACTGTGTAATATTGAGCATTTCAGTGATTATTTTTGTATCTCAAGCACATTTTGGCATTTTATGATGTGGCTCAGTACACTCAGGATAAGCAAATCAAAATTGCTTCTCCACATGTATGAGTTGTATGGCATGATCTCCTGATGCTAAGTAGAAGCTCACTTAATGAATCCACCGAAACTACTGCTATAGATGTAATTAATGAAAGGTGGTGGAGACCCCCAGTCCCCCATCTTTTTCCTTTGCATTGTTTGATGAGTTAGTGATACCTAAGGTCACTACTGCCTAACTCCTCTCAGCCCAAGCATATGGCCCCTAATTGCTCCTAGTAGGACCTAAACATCTCTAACAAAGCAGCGGGCAGGGGAGCATGCTAGCTTTTTCCCAAAGCAGTGGATGGCAGCGGCATAACATCTTTGGTTCATCTGTATTGTCTTCTCACATTTTTGTTGGAATCTTTAAAAGGCACAGCCCACCATCTCTCCCCCAGCTGAGACTGCACAAGTTCCCAGCTGACTTACACAAAGCACTCCTTGCCACAGGTCCAGCAGCGTGGGAACTTACTCAAATCCAGTTGCTTGGAAACCACTGGTTCTGGCTTGTCCTCCTTCCCCTTCCACAGTCCGCCCCCTTATACATCAAGCACCCAGGCATTCTTAAAGTTCATCACTCTCCACTACACTCCGAGAAGAGCATGAATACACCATTGTGCTTTCCATGGAGGAGAAGGCCGAGAAAATGTCAAGTCCTTTACTGGTGAGAGATCCGTAGCGACTGCCACTGGGCCGGACAGACATAGGTGGTAGGATCTGCTGGTGCCACTGAGCTGGAAAATGGACCAAATAACATATTGCAATCAAAGGAGGGCTGTCTAGCAGGTACACTGCAGGGGTGCATTCTATTGCTGCTCCAACACTTTCTGTGGGATCTTGGTATATCATTAAAACATATCTGGGTCTGGGATGCCTCATTTGTAAAAGAGAAAAATAAAATCTCTCTTCTCTGCCAGGAATAGGGAAACTGGGCTGGTGATCTCTTAACCCCCTAATTCCAAAACCTATGACTCGAATCCAGTAAGATTTGAGACTATAAAAAGAAAGAGTGGGTGACTAGGATGATTTATCAAAATTAACCCCCCTACTAACCTAGCATGGGGCCTGCTAGGGGCAGTGTAGAGTGGGCTGTAGGCTCTCAAGGGAAGGCACCTCAGAAGGTGGAGGAAAAAAACCCGTGGAAATGGAGGGCAAAATGGGTACAGACTTCAGAGAAGTACCTACCCCACACTCTTATCACCCTTATCAGCCATTACCTACCCACCAGCCTAATCAGGTTCTAATGAGTTATAGCAAGGAAGCTGAAAGGTAACTCATGTGCAGTCAACCATGGTTCAGCTAGAAAAGGGAATGTATTGCATTTCCATGTTCACAAGCACTGTCCAAAGGAGACCCTGTTTTTAGCAGACACAATCCTTAGGCTTGAACCATCGCCTGAATGAAATATCCAACCAAACTGCCCATTCCCCGCTGTTGTCTCCAATTCAGAAACCACCAAGCAGTCACTTCATGAGGCTTCCAGAGACCTTGATGTAGAGAAGGGGCAGCACCAGGTGGGGAACACTGATGCTCTGGGTCCTCGGAAGCTATGGACCCTTTTAGCATTCCCATTTATAAATTGGTCCTTTGTTGTTTTCATTATTTTGCATCAGTTTTTCAGAGTGTAAATACTTCTGAGTGAATTGATGACATCAAATTTCAGAAGCTACAAAACTGAGGACAAAACTTAAAGAGCAGGCACTCGGTAGGCCAAAGGGAACAGCTTGTCAAACCTTTCTCCCAGCCTCCCACGCTTAGGCTTTCCCTGCTCTCCCTGACACCTTAACTGGACCACTGTAACTTCTATTATTAGAAGCCCTCTTTGTGATGAGAGAGGGGAGCCTACTGTCCCCATTCCTCAGACGGCAGGAAATGGTGAGAGGTGGGGAATTGTAGGGGATTAATTTTAACCCAAATCTTCCATTAGGTTCCCCACTCCCAGGTCCCAACTGAGGAAATAGCGCCTCCTATTGGTGCTGTGGAATCAGGACAGGAGCTCGGAAGAGGTGAGCCAGGACAAACTGAACTGAAAATTTGGCCACTGAAGGGCAGGACTGGGACAAGAGTCATCAGTTTCAGGGTTTATTTGTTCTGAGTTTGAGACCTATGTCCTCCTGACATGGTGAAACCCATGATATGGTTAAGGAATTTAGCCTAGATTAAGAAACATATCACTGGCCTCTCTCTCAATTGACACTCCCATGGGGAAAGTACATTAAAGTCAGCTTCCCCCAGAGGTGAGTTTCTTTTCAAGTCCAAGAATAAGAGAAAATAACCAGAAAGCTATATATTTCCTCCAAATACTAGACATAGGGAAAATGGCAGACCAAAGCCCTTCCTGTGTGGTACTAAAAAAGGAGGATACCTGGTGTGCATCTGTGAACAGCAGGAACCTCAGGTTCTCTTATTTATTATTCTGGTTAATCATGTTAAACCAGTAATAAATAAGAAACTTTTTAAGCTGACCATTATTTTTTTTAAAGGAGAAAATAAAAGGATCACTCTTTTATTTATTTTTTAATTTTTTGAGGACAGTGTCACTAGCCCTCATATGTGGGACCAAACCGGGGCTGCTGGCTTAGCCACCCTGCCACTCGGCCGGCCCTAAGGATCACTCTTTTAGATTAAGGAATGTGTCTCCAAAAATACCAGCTAATATCAAAACTATAAAAGAGAGGAATACATAAATACATTAATAAAGATTAATTTGTTAAATCCTTTTGAAAATTAGAAACATAGCTCAAAGGAATGATACAGAAACCTGAGATTTGCATCCCAGCTGTAGTCATTTAACCTCTCTGAGTCTCAGTTTCTTCAGTATTTAAATGAGGGTAACAACAATTATAAAAATCTCATAGGTTTGGGAGGATCTAAGTGTAATATTTTGTAAATTACAAGTCACTATGCAAATGTAATTTGATATTGTTATTAATTAGGACAGTTCTCTATGATTAGTCTGATTGTGGGATGGGGGCAATAATTATTTGTGAATTGAATTAACAAATGAATGAGGCCAGGAAATTTTTGCTGGGAGGAGGTATGGCTGGGACAAATGACAGCCAGTGGGGATGGAGTTCCAGTGGGTGGCCCATGACATTGAGAGGCAGGAAGATGCTGAATGATCAGAAGTACAAGAACACATAAACCCTGAAGTAACTGTGCTTCCTGGTATTAGAGGCTCTCTTTTGGAAGAAGGTTAAGATCATAGTAAAATGTTGAAAGTGTACAAAAGCCCTGAGGTGATGAGGATGAAATGGCTTAAAAAAAAATCGATCTCTGAAGCACTAAAATTTAATCCAACCAATTCATTTATGGAAACACATTACGCTTATCCTTTAAAAAAGGATTTTTAAGCTGCCAATCACACACAGATGTTCAAGTGATGTCATTACACCTACCATATATATCCAACCTGGCCGTGCACGACACGATGCCGGCTTCATTCTTGGCTGACAACGTGTACCATCCAGCGTCTGATTTCTTGGCTGGCTGAATGAAGAGACAGACGTACCCTGTTGTGTCCTGGTGCATACTGGAGAAAAGAAAGAATATATCCATATTATATCTGGAGACAGAAAAAGCCTTGTCAAGTTTAGGAAAATTCTTGGGACCAATCCAGCAGGGCATTGCTTCCACTTCCCCTCCCTGTCCCTAGGGGGAAGAAAAGGGAACAAAGGTGGGAAGAAGTCACAAAAGAGCAATTAACCTAGTGAGGCTGTGACCTGTTGTTGCCCTCCCCACTGCTCCGACTCTCCTAGAGTTGTACTCCCTACCAGAGGTATCCCCACTTGTCACAACCAAAGTCCAGAAATATCTCAAACCAATTTGGACATTTCAACAAGAACATTATTAGGAAGCTATGGGAAAGGAGACCAAAATGAGAGCCCAGGGATGTATGAACTGTTAGCATGGAGGGAGTATTTCACAATGCAACCAACTGGGCATGTGCAGCATTTAGCTAAATACAGTTCAGGAGCAAATTAGCATGCTCTTCTTTCTGTTTTCTCTGCATCAGTAGTTTTCTACTTTGTTGGGGACTGCAATCCTGGACAATTCCATTAGAATTTCAGGATGAGTTTAACATGTTACAATGATTTAGACTGAAGTGTTAACTCAAGAATATTCTCTGTTCTTGCTTAAGTTTTTCCAGAGAAAAATCCTGACCTATAGATATGAAGACTTCTTAGGTGCCAAAATTCTGTCAGCTACAACATCTCCAGGGACAAATGCCATTGACTATGATATATATATATATATATATAATTTTTTTTTTTTTTTAGGGCAGTGTCACTGGCCCTCATATGTGGGACCCAAACTGGGGTCGCTGGCTTCCCAAGCTGGCGTTTAACCACCACGCCACTTGGCCGGACTGCCATTGACTATGAAGAAATAATTCTCAGTACGCCAGCTGCCTTTGTTCATTTGCCCCTTATGGCATAAAATCAAAATGGCAAAGAAATAATGTTGGTTAGGGGAAATCAAGTAAGGCGCCCACTTTAAGAAACTGGATCCCTAAAGTTACTTTATTTATGTTTTTTCTTGTTTTCTTTTTTTAGCTGAGACATCCTGCCACCTGTTGGCAGCTCAGTGGCTGCTCAGCTAGGGCGGGGAATCCAACCAGCAACCCTGTTGCTCAGAGCTCACACTCTTGAGCGAGCTCTTAACCAACTGAATCACTCGGTTGGCCCCCTTAAAGTTATTTTAAAAACAATCATTTAATGATGGATGGAGAAGGAATATAACTGCCTTAATGTTTTGTTTTGCTTTATTATTATTATATTTTTAATTAAAGTTTATTGGGATGACAATGTTTTTTGCTTTATTTTATTTTAGCTTCTGTCAAAGAGGATTTCTGTGCACTAATATGAGTGAAGACACACAACAAGAAATATGCAGGGTCTTCATAAATTCCTCGTACATGTTTACTTAACTTAAAAATTAAGATTTTAAAACTGTGGGGCAATAAACTACAATGGACTACTGTTCAGGAACAAAGAGGAATAAATTTGTGACATGCATAATAACATGGACAAAACTCCAATGCATTACGCTCAATGAAAGAAGCCAGGTTCAAAGGGCTACAGACTTATTTAGGTGACTCAACAAGCCCCACTGAGCTTGGAAGTCCCTTTGAAAGTGGGTGGGGTTGTACCTGATCCTCTCTCTAGTGAAAGGAATGGTCTCATTGTCCTTCTTCCAGTAGAACACCGGAGGCGGCATGCCTATCACACGGCATTCCAGCCTCACTGGGTGGCCTTCAGGGACTCCGCTGTTCTTCAGTTTCTCCAGGATCACAGGCGCTTTCTTCACCTCTTTGGCTGAACAAGAGAAGAACCATTCTTGTTTGAATAGGAAATGCCTTGGGATTCAGGTCTCATTACAGTTCTGGAATCTAGCAGAGTGGGCACTCAAGTACCTTACCTCCCCT
This sequence comes from Aselliscus stoliczkanus, assembly GCA_033961575.1. Classification (NCBI taxonomy): domain Eukaryota; kingdom Metazoa; phylum Chordata; class Mammalia; order Chiroptera; family Hipposideridae; genus Aselliscus; species Aselliscus stoliczkanus. The sequence continues at coordinate 138,274,003 of CM066729.1, forward strand.
TCAGAACACTTCTCATGCCTCTAAGTGAAGATCACTGCCTTGATAAAAGCTCCAGAAATTATTTAAAAAGACACGAGAAACTGTCTGTGCACTGTCTTCTATAAGAGACAACACCTAAGGATCTGGGGTGCACACAGAGGCATGCAAGTGGTAGGTGTGGAATGTAAGGAGTTTCTTTTATTGCTCAGCAGTAAATTTTGAGAAACTTTGAGATGTATTTTATGTACTGAATATATCCATTATTTGTTTTAACAGGAATTTATTTTGTAGACTATATATTAATTTTCCTCAACTTTTTTTTGAAGAAGTTTGTAGCTACAGAAAAATTGAAAGAAGTGTCCTATATTTAAAAAAAAACAAAACAAATTATGCTTACTAAGGAGACGTGTGTGTGTGTGTGTGTGTGTGTGTGTGTGTGTATCAAAACCAATTAAGGCAAAGATACCTCATATCTCAGGATTCTAGAGTCAATATTTTACAAAATAGTGGGAAAAACCGAAAGCTGGCATTCAATATATCCTTTCAGAATGAGCTTGTTCTACTCTGTTGGTAAGAAGAAATTACAAGTCAGAAAAAGAAAAAGATATAAGGGGGGAAATAGCCACTAGCCTAGAGAGAGGATTCATATGCTGAAGTCACCCTGATTTCCTTTAGGGGGCCACACATGGGAGAAAGCCCAGCACTAGAATTCATATATTCTGAAATCTAATTCTGGCTGGACAACTGCTCTGAGGAGCTGGTACCACTCAGGTGACGGTGACTTGTCCTTATTTGTAGGCATTAGAGTGCTTTGTTCACATCTTCTTGTAAGGTAAAGGTTTTTTTGCTTAGTTATTGACTCAACATTTGTTGATCACCTTTGTTCCAGGCAGAGTCAGATACTGGAGATACAACAAGTGAGAATCTCTGACCTTAGAAGCTCAAAATCTCTTCGGGGAGGCAAAGAAGTAAACTACTACACAGAAGGCCGTAAGTGCTCTCCTTTTCTAAGTGCTATGGAAGCAGAGGATGATGTGGCTGGTGCATCCACTGTGCCTTGGTGGTGACATCTGAATTAAGCCTTAGGGAATAAGTAGGAGGTTGGTGGGCAGAGAAGGACATTCCAGGTAGAGGAACCATTGACACAAAGGCCTGGAAGCTTGGAGGGTGGGATGGTGAAGAGCTTTGTGTGCTCAGGAGTGATGAACTATAGGACAATTGACTTGAATTTAGTAACAGACAATGAATTAATTAATTGACTAATCAATTAACTATTACAATGAGTGCCATTTATTGCATGCATAACATGCACAAGGTACCCTGTTGTGTTTTAGCTTACTGATATGTCTTTGAAAGCAATGTACAAAATATGGCCCTCATTACAGTGAAGGAGAAACTGAGATTAGACTTTGTGGGCAAAGGACTAAGGAATTCTGTTAGAGGCTCTGCATATTTGGGCAATAACTTTGGAGGGAGTTATATTTAAGGGTCCCAGCAGCAAATCTTACCTACTACAGTGAGCTCCAGACTAAAGGAATTCTGTCCAGTTTTGTTGGTAGCAACACACGTATAGGTCCCCGCATCACGTTGAGTGAGTGGATCAATGAGCAGAGAATGGACTCCTGTCTCCCTGACCAGCATCTTATGGGAGACATCTGGTAGCACGGGTTGGCCATTGAGCAGCCACGTCAGCTCTGGGGGTGGTAAGCCACTCACCTAATAAAAAACAGGACAGCTGAGGCAAATAACAGACTGATGACAGGCAGATTTATTTGGTGGCTGAATTCTTCATCCTTGTCTGGCATCAAATAAATAGAGAAAAAATAGGGTGGTGACAGGGGTATCAGGACAACAGGGATCTGGATGAATGGCCACCTGAATTTAAACTGTAGAGTTTTCACCCCTATTCAGGTCATGATTATAGTCTAGAGTAGAATAAATAAGAATTAAAAAGCTAAATAGATAGATAAAATAGGCTTGCAGTGTCAGTTTCAGGAACGATGTATTGCTTACATACCTCATAAGCAAGAGGTAGCCAAGGAAAGGGCAGACATTAAACCAGTTTTCTGTGTATTAAAGCAAGACATTAAACCTTGCTGTGTATTATAATCATGTGGGGGTACATTTGAAAACCCCAGTGCCCACTTACAATATTAAATCAGAATCTCTGGGATGGGACCCAGGCATGGGTATCTTTTAGGGTTTAGGGTGGAAGAAGTAACAATCAATCCCGAATATTATTTAGGTAGTCACTGAGAGAGCAAGAATCACTGAGAGGAATGGACTCTGTAAATGGTTAACCTCAAGCCATTACTAATTTGCATCTAAAGTTTCCATACCATTCAGCATCTTTGTCTGGGGTGGCTTAAGTTTCTCTTTATACTGAAGGATATCCACACTGCTCAACTGAACTTAGTTTCTGATCAAAGACTTAGACTGTAGAATAGCTACAGGTGATGGATGTTGATTAGAATGAGAAACAGCATCTGTTTTCATCAACTGCCTGGGAGCCATCTTTTCATGACTATATATTTTTTTCACAGCAATTCACCCCAAGGATGCAAAAAATCATCCTGTTGGTTTTATAGTGATAAAGGCTTTCCAGGCACCATACAGAAAATGTGTGAATTATATCACCTCTTTGGTTGTCTTTTACAAACACAGAGTTAACTCAATACAATACCAGTGTTATTTTTATTAATATATGAAGACTTAAAATTTTCATGAAAATACTTTTGTCTGGTATTAAACACTCCAAAAGGGCCTTGTGGGGCAAAAAAAAAAAGTGATCTGTCTCCCTTCCCCACTTCTTCTTTCCCTGAAAACAAACAAACAAACTCACAAAACAAATATAAACAAAAATAAGTGAAAACAAACAAACAATCCCAAAATGTGAACAGATCTGGGACCAAGGGTGGGTGCTAGAGTCTACCTTACAGTCCAGCCGACAGAGGCGCCCCTCATGAGCTACCATATCCCCAGGAGCCTGAAGGAAATGTGGTCGGAAAAAGCGTTCCTGTAGGGGCTCCTTGTCTCTTTCTTGCAACCGGGACCTTCCTCTATAACAACAAACATGTTCAGGCTTTAAATATAGTAACCAGTGTATAAATTTAAGACAGTAGGCATTTAGGCATGATGAAAGCGCCTAGAGAACAGATTTTTTTTTTTTATTGGTGGTGGGGAAGGTAGGGTAGATAAAGGGGGTTGCTAGACCATAAACAAATTATAAATAATAAATAATGGTGTGGAGCTGAAATAACAAACAAAGTGGTAAGTATCTCATACACTGTAGGATTATCTCATGAGATCTGTAATAAAATAAACAGGCTTTAGCTACTTTCTCTTTGAAGTCATTCTGGGTTAAGTGGCTCAGCTCCTCTTGCCTTGGGTTTGACCAGTTGTTCAAAAGTTTCAAAATACACAAATAAATCAGTATTCAAGCTGATCCTCAATGGAGAGCCAAAAGAGAAGCCCTGTTTATTACCCAGAACAAGGCAGCTGCAATCTCTGTGTCTCCGAGTAATAAAATTGAACCTGACTGTAAATTATGGCAGACCATTAAAGATTATCATGAACTTAAACTGGTTAAGACTGACCAACAGTAACAGCTGTTCTTGGAAAAAAAAAAAATGAAGAAGACGGTATAGTTGCAACGGTGGTGAAATACTGTATCTGAAACATGGGTAACTATTTTTGTCCCTTTGGTAAGTCAAATTTAATTCATCCATGTCAGCAACTATGGAATGCTTTGCTAAGACTTTATGGCACTGTAAGACTCAAGGCAAAGCCAGGCTCCTTCTTCTTGCTGGTTAGTAAAATCAGAGAAGGAGAAAGCCAAGTGCTATATTGAGACATTTGTTATATTGGAGATAACAAACAACAAAATATTCAGTTTATATCTATATAATCATTAACAGTTTTTGCTTTATTGAAGAAAAGATGATAATGTAAAGAGTCTGATATATATATATATAATATATATATATATATTATATATTATATACACAGATGCTACTGATGGTTACAAATTTTGAAACATTAAAAGTGTGCTGTAGGGGCCGGCCAAGTGGCTCAGTTAGCTAAGCTCACTCAGGAATGTGAGCTCCAAGCAACAGGGTTACCAGTTCGATTCCCGGCCCGAGCTGAGCTGCCAACAGGTAGCAGGATGGCTCAGCATTAAAAAAAAAAAAAAAAAAAGGGTGCGGTAGGCCAGTACTTCTCAAATGTAATGTGTTTATGAATCACCTGAGGATCTTATTAAAACATAATTTTGATTCAGTAGGTCTGGGGTGGGGCTTGGGATTCTGCGTTTGCAGCAAGTTCCCAAGTGATGCTGATGCTACAGGTGGAGGACTACAATACACTTCAAGTAACAATTTGTAGACCCAGTACTTTGGTGCTCATTGTGGTGGGTGGGTGTTTGGGAGGGACTAGAGAAAGGAGATTCTTATTTTTACCTGTGAGACTGACCAGCAGATGTTAGTCGGCTGCGAATAGGCAAACTTTGTACCATTAAGTGGCCAGAACAGCTGATTCTCCCCTAAGAAACAGAAAATGAACAAGATTAAAACCAGAATTCCACATTTTTTTCAATTTATATAAATTTTTCTCGACTGGAACATTATGAACCTTTTGGCTAACTATTATGAGTTTTCTTTTGGGGGGGGTGGCGGGATAAAAATCCTTAAGTTACTGTTAATATTCCAGGGGAGGAATTTTTAAGAATATTGTGATGACTTTCAGTTTTAAGTTAAGAAATGAACAGAACACACATGTAAAAAAAATTAATTGTATTCTTGTGCACTTAATATTATCTGCAGACACATGTAGCCAAGTGTTTTTAGACTTTCTTCAATAGAGATTATCTTCAAAACTAACATTTTAATAGGAAGAGTGGGTGAGCATATAAATGATAGTTCTGTACTTCCTATTCTAATAGTAGTTGAAGATATTTATTCAGCTGTATCTTTTAGGGGAAGTTTAAGTCTTGATCTCATTCAGAAAAGGAAAGTGAAAGATATGGCTTTCCAACTTTAACAAGGGGAGGAGGAGGAGATTATGAGTTTGAGGGATACTCACAAACCTTTGTGAAGTAATTTGCTTATTCTCTAAAGGACAATAAATCAAAGAATGATTTACTGACTCTTCAAGGGAGTCAATGAGTTGATAAATGCAAGGCTTAGCCCAAAGGTCTGGGTGGTCTTTGAAATTGTGATACTGTGCTCTAGTTACACACAATCACAATGCTTCTCATTCATTTTCCTCAGCAATCCTTAGTAACTTGCACTTTTTAAGGTCTCATTCACAATGATATCAACCACTCCTTCCTCAGAGCGCAGCACAATGCTGAACCCTGCTTCTCCACCTGGGGGTTGGCAGCCATAATGGTGTAGTTGCCATCATCATCACTGGTGGTGGATTCAATGTGCAGAGAACATGTCCCATCTCCTTCTCGCCTCATTTTGCAGTGCTCATTTCTCTTTGAAATCTGCTTCCCATCTTTGAACCAGTAAACCTGAAAAGAAAGATAATCAAGGAGAATATACATTGTTCTTACACCTTTAGAGGATAACGAAGTAGCGAGTGGGGTGAGACAGGGTTAATTGCCATCTCTATAAGTGACTCATTTCTTGTAAAGCACTTAGAAAAAATTATAAAACATATTAAAAACAGTATAATATGCTCCTTCACCTCTACTTGTACAATGTTTAAGTCAAAAATCCTATATAATTTAGGATTGAGCTAAAGCTTTTGACTATTTTGATTATACTTTGTAATTACTTTAAAAGTCACCCTAAGAACCAGAGTATCTTCAGAGGCAAAATAATGAAATCCAGGAGCCTAAAATTTCCCCCATTATCCTATTCCCATTATCCTATCATATTATAAGTACAAGTCTTCTGAAGTTGCAGATCTCAGGGCCTAGAATAGCTCATGTTGCCTGAAAGGATAATATGGCTTATTATACCAAGTGGAATAAGGCCAGGATTCATTCACTAATTTTCTCATCTTGCTAAAATTTATATATATATATTTTTTCATGTTAATTTCTGCTCATATCAAGGAGACCTCTCAAAGACAGAAGGGGAATAAAGTACTGGGTACAGCTGCCCTCCTCCACATTTCCTGGTTACCTAACCATACATGATAATGCCATGCTAATGTTTGAGAAAGAAGAGTGGAGAGATCCCGTGCTGCAGCCATACCTGGTGTAAAGCCTTCTCTCAGCTAGCTGACTGCCAAAAAATCTGGTGACTCATAAGATTTTTCAGCAGCCAGTGATAATGATATGACATTTTAAGCATTTACCAACCTAATAGTAATGATGCAAATATAGCTCACTTTGTACAACAACAGGCACACTGTGGATATTCAACAGATATTAAACAAAAAGAAAAATGTCAATTTGGTGAGTTTGATGGCTGAGAGAATCAACAGCCCAAAACAGAGGATCATGACTAAGAAGTTTGTTTTAAATTTTTAATAAAATGCTAACTTACCCATAAGTCTGATTTATTTTTGGCCTGACTATTTAGCAATCCTACTTCTGACTGTCTCTTTTTAGTCAAATTATCTGGGCTGTGTTAATTTTCTGGTATCAGCTTTTATTCCCTTAGATACTTCATTAGAGTCTAATAAGACTTTCTTGAAAGTGCTGTCTACAGTTCTGTGCTGTTGGTTGGCCAACTTCCTGGTCATTTCCTCTTACCTTTGGAATAGGTATTCCAACGATTTTGCAGGTGAATGTGACTGGAGAGCCTTCTGTGACCCGGAAGTGCTTGAGTCTTTTGTCAAAGATAGGGGCAATACACCTGCCCGTGGGAATCTCATCATGTTGTATTTCATCATCTGATTCATCCACAGGGGTACGTTCCAAGCGAAACTCTATTTCATTCATCAGTCTCTGCTCAAAGCTTGAAATTTTGTACTCCTGTCAAAATGGTAAACATGTTTCAATTTCAATTTCTATGGGTGAGAAAGAAGATATCTATCAGTATAAATAAAAGATGCAACTTTTTAAGATTCAGGTGTTAGATTTATATAATGGAATCCCAATAAACCAGGCATGTTCCATTTCCAGTTCCTCACCATGGAGCACTAAAGGAGATTTCAGTGTCTCTACTATAATCCCAAACTGTCTTAGTGAATCCTGATTCCTCACCTTGAGCATGGAGCCCCAGTAGAATCCTGTAGGGAATGGAATGAAGATGGAATGTAATTTCCACAACTGCTGTTAATGTCCATTTCAATATGTAGAACTGCATATACGGTATTTTGGCAAAGTTCTTCTGAACTGCATTCTGATGCATGCCTGCATCCCCAACTCCCTGTCTCCACTGGACATTGCCGTCCACATAACTTGAGGAAAACCTGTCTTGAATAAATCTCCCTTGACTCCACATCTGCCTTCATTGCATCTCTCTGCTCTCTTCACACACCAAAAACAATTTTCTATTGTTACAGGATCATTTCCTTGTCACCTATTCTCTCGCTAACCTACTCTAGTTAGGCTTGTGTTCTCCTTTTCACTGACATTACTATTGTCAGCATCTTCAGATTTGCCAAATCCAGTTGTTACTTATCTGTTCTTACCTTACCTGACCTCTCAGCAGTATTAGACAAAGATGGCTACTTTCTCCTTTTTGAAATATTTTCTTCTGTTGGTTTTCATGACACCCACCAGTTTTCCTTCTCTTTGTCTAGCTGCTCCTAATCCTAGGTATGTGATCTCATCCAGTCTCACAGCTTCAGATACCTTCTGTATGCTGATGGCTTCAAATCCATATCTCCAAGCCTGGTCTTTCTCTAGAACTCATTTACCCAATAATCTATTCTACATCATGGCTTGGGTTCCCAATGGGCATCTCAAACTTAGCACAGTCCAAACAATTCCCACTTGATTTCTGCCCCTTAAAGATGCTCCTACCCTGTTCTTCTTTCCCATCTCAGGAAATAGCACCACTATTTGTCATAAGTGTGCAAGTGGTTAAGCCAGTGTTTCTTCACACTGTCTATGGTGAAACCTAGGTTTCTAAAAATTTCCAACTTCTACTTTTGTAAAATAAAATAAAAATGAATTACTAGAAAAGTGAAAATTTAAAAGCATGCAAAATTATTATATTTAACAGGCATAAAATTTGTCAAATTGCTATAAAAATTATAGGAAACTAGTTACTCTCAATTTCTGTACTTATCTCAGTTTGGAGAGGTAATGGCTTACACACAGCCACAGGTCCTCAGACCACACTTTGAGTGTACCAAGTTAAACCCTAAATCTAGGACTTATCCTGAATTCCTCTCACTCTCTCTCCCTGCCATGATCTATCAAACTTAAATGTCACCTCTTCAAAACAGCCTTCCCAGCCCACTTCATCTAAAGTAATTCCCTATTCTAATTCTCTACATAGTACTGGTCACGATCTAGTATTTTTCTTGTTTGTTTATTGATTGAATGACTTAATATCTCTAAGCATTAGAAAGTTAGTTCCTCAGGCAGGCCCAGTGGTTCAGTTGGTTAAGAGCGCTAGCTCTGAGCAAAGGGTTGCCGGTTTGATTCCCACATGAGCCAGTGAGCTGCGCCCAAGCTGAGCTGCCGCTAAGCTGACAACAGGTGGCAGAATGGTGCAGCTGATGAGAGCATATGCTCCTAACAACAAGGTTGCCAGTTCTACTCCCATATGGGATGCTACGCCCACCTTCAACTACGATTGAAAATGGCACCTTGAGCTGAGTGACTGGGAGCTGCCGCGGGGCCACGAGATGGTGACTGGACTTGGAGCTGAGCTAGCTGAGCCCTCCATAACTAAGACTGAAGGACAACAACTTGGCTGTCCCCCTTCCCCAATTCCCCAATAAAATCTTAAAAAAAAAAAAAAAAAAAAAAGGGCTGGCCGAGTGGTGCGGTGCTTAAGAGCTGGCTTGGGACGCCTGCAGCCCTGGTTCGGATCCCACATATGAGGGCCAGTGACATTGCCCTCTAAAAAAAAAAAAAGAAAAAAGGAAAAAAAAGTTCCTCAAGAGCAGAGATCTTGTTTATCTTGCTTCCTACTATATCAACAGCACTGGGAATATGTAGTGAGTGCCTGCCTCATGACAGGTGCTCAATGAGTATCTGAAGAATGAGTGAATATGTGAAAGACATGGGGGCAATCACTTGTTCCAACACTACGACATCTTTGAGGAATCTGGAGCATGTCGGGGTGAAGGTAAGTCCTTTGGTTAAACTTGTGACTCTAGTAACCATAATTTTATAACTTAGGTGGGCTTCATGGACTAGGATCACATGGAATTTGGAAGCACTAGGCTGAAATTCATGTGCTCCTAGCCATTGACAGAGTAATTGAATTTAGGACTCGTGTTCTTCAGCTATTAAATCACATTACTCATGCCCTCTAGTTATCGTCTTATACATATTATCACTTGAATTTGTGTAGAATTGGAACATAGGAAACACAGAAACCTAATGTTTCTTGATTTCAAATTCTTGGAACCAATTTTAAATTTGCCCTTCTCAGCCACTCTCAGAGTAGGTAAGCAAAAGAAATCCACAACTCTTTCAGGTAGAAAAAATGATTGATCTCCAATTAAGCTTGTAATTTTTAATCAGATAATTAAAATCAAATAAACTAAAAAATTGTTTACTTCTACTAATTTGAAACCTAATTTAGTTTAAAAATATTAAGACTTTTTTCTACATTATAGAGCTTTTTTAAAAGCTAATAATTAAAACCTCCAACTATTCACTTACTAGGTTGAAGTATATGAAACTGCCATTCTTGTAGGTCAAATGGTAGAATATCAACAGCTTCATATGATTCAACCTAATACTTCACAATGACTATCTTTTCCATAAATACAATAAATGATGCCACAAATTTGAAGTATTTCCTACTCTTGCCAGTTTAAAATCACATGAGCAACATAGTTTTCTTCTTTAATTGCATTCATGTTTCTGAATTAATATTATTTTTCCTTTTAACAAATTTATTTTTGGGGATATTTAGGAGTAAAACCAGTGAGTCATTTTATTCTCTTACCATGTGAGGTAGGTGCTAAATAGTAGCTTTATTATTTTAAAAATTACATTCAAAAGGAATGATTCACATAGTGCTTAAACCTCATGCCTAGATTCTGGAGTTCAGAAAACCCCAGACTTTTTGTGAGAGTGGCAGGAGGTTTTGGCCTTCTATGGCTTCTTATCTTGTTTCATTTAAGTCCCCAGATTCTAAATCCATTCCATACCTCTCACTGAGGCCCGATAGGTAGCCTAAGCAATGGACCCTAACCCCCCTCCATGGTACAAGGTAAGGTGCCTCACTTTGTTACACAAGTAACAAATGACTGTATCTAGTACCTGCAGCTGGAGTAAAACAAGAACCACTTTCATCCATCAAAGCTTAATCCCTAGGACCTGGGACCTGATCTTTAGCTAACCATAGCGTCCATTTGCATTGCAGTTACTGTAACTTCCATCATGCATCTGTTGCCATCACAGTTCTGGAGGAACCAAATAAGGAAGAAAACTCGGAAATCGGAGAGTCCTGCCCAGGGGGAGGTAATGAATCAACCATAGCAGCAGGAAGCCACCAATTCCCGCTCCTGGAGGGAAAAAAACCCCTGATCATGATTTTCTCCTGGAGACTCGTTAGTTCTCTGAGTTCGCTGATACTTCCGCTTTCCTGCTCCCGTCTCTCTCCTTAATGCTTTCTTGCTCGAAGACAAGAACCCTGACACCACTGCTCCGGGTTAAGTCCCCTCTTGGACATCCCCATGAGCCTCTGGTGACATAGCCACTATTTTAATGGAGTCCTTGCTCCAAGTTAAAGAACCTTCTCTCAAGCTTCTACTGCCTGACCAGTGAGGGCAGGTAAGTTCTGGCTAATTACATTGTCAGAGTTATATGGGGAGATGAATTCCTGAAATCCTATTTTGAGAGAACTGATTTTTCCACATTACTGTTATTGTACATGGTGGTAAATTATGATTATACCTATCTTTCAGGAACACAATGGCTGATATATATGGCTTATAAGTGTCTGCCTGAGAATATAAATACCACATTGTCTTCATGTATTCCAAACAACGAATTTTAGGAACTTGGTTTTTATCATGTTGGGGCCTGATTTTACAGAATTTTAAGTGTTTGAATTGATTTAACCCAAGGAACTACAGAAGCAATATGATGAAACTATGCACATTTTGTTTTACTGTAAACATATATTAGATATTGGTTTTATATTTATTATTTTACCAATACTACAAATTGGGAGGTAATCAAAACGGGATACTCAAAGTGAGTTATCTGAAAAATACTATTTGTAACTATGTACTGAGCATACAGTTGTAAACAGATTTTAACTAGAAATTTCTACTGAGGCACCAAGATGAGCTAAATATCAGAAAACAAGTGAGTTGGGACACACTCTATTCTCTATTCTCTAGAATTTCTATTCTCTAGAAATTTCAAAGCAGGTGCTTGAGGATAGGATAGATGATTTAAAGCCTTCACCTCCATCAAAGACACAAAAGGGTCAGGAGGGAGAAGATCCAGTGAGAGGACTTTGGAGAGAGGTATTAATGTCTGTGAGTCACCTACCTTCACCTCTAGCCTTAGAGTACCTGCCTTTGACCTCAAGTCTAGCCAGGGAGATAAAATGGACCCATTGGAGAGCTTGCTGTGTTTGTACAGTGGGTTGGTATCTGACTCCTGCCTAAGAAATCTAGAGTGAACTAGGTGGCTTTTTGTTGAGTAGCCTGCCTCCAGCCCTGTGTCAAGGCAAAAGGGTTTGTGATAGCTCTCATTGTGCACACGTGGGCCACAAACAATGCAAAACTAGTGTGGGGTCAGCTTTGGTCCCTTCACGGTTGGGAAAGGGAGTCAGGGACAGCAGTTAGTAAAAGTGGGGGAGGAGAGAGCAAAAAAGAAAAAAGCTGGCCACACATCCCTTCCTGGCTTTTTAGGTTTATAGCTTGTAGCAGTCCCGGGGATGTGGGGTCGGAATGGGGGTGATTGTGTGTGGGGTTTAAGTTTTGAACAAGGATCGGAGTGTTCATTATTACAAGGACTGGAAATTTTGTATTGCTGGATTAAGATTGTATTTTGCAACAAAGTAACCACAGAACCTTATATGAACTAAAAGTGGTAAAAATGGTTTTGAGGTTGCCTCACATTTGCGATAGCCAGGAGCAGCAGCAGGAGAATTAGCTCCATTAAAGAATATTAAAGGAATATTGGGAGAAAAAAATTAAATTTCTTTTTAGACATGCCTGTTTCATGTACAGGCATTAAATGTACATTTAATGTAATAATGTACAGTTCTGTGATATAATGTATACATTACAGATGAACAAAATAAGAATCCTGTAGGTCAAGGAGTTTCCATGAAACAGTTCATAAACTATTTAGGAAGTCAAACCTCAGGAACAAGGTAAACTGTGCAACTGTGTGGCAGGGGTATGTGGCTTGTTACTAAAGCACTGAATCTTTTTTTTCTAAGAGAGCAATGTCACTGGCCCTCCTATGTGGGGTCCGAACCCAGGCCGCTGGCATCCCAAGCCAGCTCCCAACCACCACGACACTCAGCTGGCCCTAAAGCACTAAATCTTTACATCTGAGATGTTAACAAAGATTCACAGCATCCCCAAAGCAGGAGTTGATGTTTGTTGTTTTTGGTTGTTTGTTTTGTTTTGTTTTGTTTTTTTGTAGTGCTTTGCAACTAAGTGTTGGTTATCCCAAGGGTAACTACCCCTATTACACATAAATCAAGGTTGTCATTCAAAGTTATGAGTGATGGAGCTCAGATTTGTAAGGAAATTTGCAAACTCAAATAATATGGTTAAGTTAAATTTAAAGGCGCTTTCCGCACTGTTCTGCACAAAGGTTTTACTACTGACCCACTGGTGGTGGACGGGCACTTTGATTTTCCAGGACTAGATTTATGTTGTGTTTTCCATTTTCCCTTCCCTTGTTCCCTTTGTGATTAAAAGCAGGAGTTTCTGTATCAGCTGCTCGTAGGTAATATCTGCTTAAAGGAGAGAATTTTTTTCCTGTGCAAATCTGGCATTGTATGCCAGTCAAATGAATAATATGTGACCCATCCTTTTCAGGCTTATGTTAGAGCCCTTAAGTGAAAATGAATTTCATAGAATTTCAGTTGTTCTATAAAAGAAAACAAAAAGCTAAAAAACAATTTCAGAAGAATATGCCAATGGCAAATCTAATTCTTTTTTTTCTTTAAAAATAATCCTCTTAAGGCTGATAATTTGACAGTTTGAAACATTTGATGTTTTAAACACATCTGTGGAAATTTCCTTCAAATTGGCAGAGTGGTGGAGAGTGCTTTCCTTCTAATGTGAACCACAGTGTAATGACACATCCTAATCAGAGATGGCATTGCCAAGGCTCTGGATTTCCAGAACATGGGACATCACCTGGCACTCACTGTCCTGAGCTCACCACCAGCTTCCTCTACTCTGGGTTCTGAGTCTGGACCAGGGGCAAATAGTCAGAGAGGATCATACCGCTGGAAGAGCCTGCTTAAAGGGTTCCCAGCCAACTCTGTGTATAATGTTCACTAAGGAAAGTCTTACTAAGGAATGTTCACTAAGGAAAGTGTTAAAAAAAGTATTCTCCTTTGTCCCAGGGAGAGTCACAGTATTGACAGTGGACAAAAGATTCCTAGATAAACTTAGAGGTTAACATATTTAGAGGATGTCTTGTTTTACTATTTATTTAATAATTACAAACTAACTTCAATAGGCTTCATAGCGTACTTCCCGTCCATGCTCCCAAATTCTTAGTAAGTACCTACTATGTGTTAATACTATGATAGGCCCTGGGAATACAACATTCTACAAAATATAGACTCCACCTTCAAGGAGGTTGCATAAAAACACTTTAAATTCAAAATTTTCCCATAAAAATAAGTAATTACTAAAAGCTGCACAGATCTATTATATACATAAATGTTGGTTAACACCAGTTTTGCTGAATTTCAGCTTTTTTTTTTTCTGTGTGTAATTTCAGTGTGTTTCAAAAAGTTTTCATTTTTTTAACCAGTTGATTAAAATAGGTTGCTATCTTAGTGGGTAGTATGCACAATTAGGTACAATCAGAGTCTATATAGTCAAATGGGTTATTTTCTATACATATGCAACAAATCCAAAATTTTCTACTTGGTCAAGAGTTTCATATCTTACCTGAAATTAATGTAAATCCCATTGTTGTATGTTAATTCAGCAAATATTCACTGAGCACCTACTCTGTGCCAGATATAACAGGGGTGCAGCAATGAACAAGACACCCCCAAGCCCGGCTTGTGATTGGTGCATCCTGGATGGGCCCATGGCAGATGACATGGGGACACCTCACTGTCCCAGCACCCAGGGTCCTACAGTGCTCCAGGTGGGCAACATAAGGCCAGTGGCTATATGGAATTCACATTAGAAAAGGAATGGATGAAAAGACTATTTGCTCACAAAAGAGGATTTTGTAAAGAATTCATGGTAAGAGATGAAAGAGATAAGATTTAAATAGAGAAAATGATTAAGCAGTTTAGAGAATGAACAAATTAGAAGAACAAAAGACAGAGCAAGAATTGGGTACTTATTCTTTTTTTCTCTGTCATACAGGGAAGTATCTAGGAACTGCAGACAGTTTTAAAGAAGCATTAATTTTAAAAAAAGGAGGAAGGAGCAAAATAAAGAAATGGGAAGGTTTGGAGAGAAATTAGGTCAAGGAGGAAAGCTGAAATAAGACATTAAGTGTGTGTTGTGTGTGTGTGTGTGTGTAGATTTAGAAATTAGCAATCAATAAATATTTATTGGGTGGAGAGTATCATGCTAAGTCATTTGTGAATTAGAGTCATTGGTCGTGAAGGATCCATTACATTTTGTGATCCTGGGTTACTTTGACTTTCAGATTCACCTTGCTACCTAAACCGTTTAAGTTTTATTGATGTCCAGTGAGGATCCACGGAGGTGAATGATATCCATCAAAACAAGAAATGATACAGCCTAAAATCTTGAAACTGGGCACCTCTGTGTTGGCTTATCCCCAACCCAAAGAAACTTGGTTGTCAGTTTAGAAAGCTAAACATTTTAATAAATATGAACATCTGAAGGGATAAATAAGAACATCTGAATAAATATGCACATCTGATGACACCTTTGTATTTGCACAGAGTTCTAAGAACCAAAAAGATAATGTTAATTGCTAATTGGAAATGTCATGTAAAATGAGTTAGAGGATAAATGCTGGAATATTTATAACAGAGAAATAAACACGGTGGACATATCAAAGAAAACCCATTTTTTAAAAAATATTTTAAAAGTTTGAGTTCTGAGGAGGAAGTTGTTTCTATTCATTGTCAAGGACTTCTGATTTATGTTCATGCTCAGCATAATGAATATGGCAATGTTAGACCCACAAATGTCCTAAAACTATTACTATTCTTCATTTGCTTAGGAATAAAATAGGACAAGAGAGCCCGGCTTTCTGGATCTAAAAGTTTTTAATGCACCCCCTCACCCACACACCAAATGCATACTCTTCAGAAGAATTCACTTGCTTCTCGTTCTTATGGGTAAGACTAATATGGGAGTCAGAAAACAAATCATTTTGATTCCTGTGTCCCCAAATTGCAGGTACAGATGGCTGTCAATACACTAATGTTTTTTATGATGGTTCTCCACTTTTCTAAGCAAATGTTCTCCTTTTTAACTTTATCAATGGGCCACCATGCATTTTAGACAGTTCTTCATGGCATTTGCGCTATCATTTCCCAAAGCAGCAATGAACAAAACAGTATTATAACATGGTCATCATTTTATTTCTCAAAACTTCCTTAGGGGCAGGTCGAATGGCACATTGGTTAAGAGCTGGCTTGGGACGCCAGCTGCCCCAGTTTGGATCCCACATATGAGGGCCAGTGACACTGCCCTCTACAATTAAGATGGTGAAAAACAGCTCCACCTGGAGCTGGGCTGCTGTGAGTCCCCAGGGATGGCATAGCTGCAGCCCCTGCTGCAGTGGGCTGCCATAGGCTACAGTGAGTGGCTGGCAGCTAGTGTGAGTGGCTGGCAGCAGGTGTGAGCTGCCAAGAGCCACTGTGAGTGGCCGTCCAGAAGCAGGCGACAGATCTGCCTCACCCAGGAAGAACGCAATGACAATACCAATGTGGGCCAGTGAAGCAATGTCCTCCACAACTAGACTGAAGAACAAAAGGACAGCAACTTGTCTGTTCCTCTTCCTGGTTCCCCAACCCTGTTCCCCTCCCCCAATTTCCCAATAAAATCTTAAAAAAAAAAAAAAAAACCACAAAAAACTTCCTCAGAATAAGAATCTACCAAATGCAAGCATTCCACCTCGGAAAACTCCTTAGTTTCTTGAATCGCATTTATGCAGTTTGGCTTTCATTTTCCAAAGTATAGAATACAGTCTAAGACCAATTCCGTAACTCATCTATGATAATAATTACCAGAAGAATACTGATTCATGTCACAGATATTCAGATGTTTCTGAGACTGCCCTGAGTCTCTGCTATTAATCCTGCAGTTAATTCATGATGGAGGTTTAATAAAGCATTCTACTGAGTTTTTGGCACTCAGCTTATGAAAGTTCATGCTTACCGGTGCTCATTTTTCAGGTAATTAAGAGAAAAACGCCACATTCTCCTGAGTTGGGCAATGGACTAGCATGGACCTACCTATAGACTAACTGTAAAAATGAAATCAAATCACTCATGTGCTCACCTGATATCATTTTTACAGCATTCTAATTGCTCCCTCTCAGAGTTGTAAAAAGACATGGGCTGAACATACCTCTGATTTCAATGACACTTAGAAGAATTAACAACCACAAATGGATGACAGTGTTACAGGAAAACAAATTTGCATTAGGCCGAGCAACATTTATGAGGCTTAAAGGTAATTGTTGTCATAAAACTGAAAAAGGCTGCAGAGTTTTAGGGAAAATGAAAGTGTCCTGGAGACCAAGGCTAGTTCTAGTTCCACCACTGACAGTTTGACAACCGTGCCTCAGTTTTTCTGTCTAGAAGGTGAGAGAGAAGAGTAATTGCCTTGGTATTTACCTCTCTGAAATATGTGTAATTAGGTGAAATAATACATGAGATGTGTATTCAGTTATGGCAAGCTTAAATATTCTGCTTCAATTCAATAATTTAAAGTCAGTTTTAAGAAGATTTTATGCATATTTTCTTTTTTTTTTATTTTTCTCTCTCTCTCTTTTTTTTTTTTTTTTTTTTAGCTGAGCCATCCTGCCACCTGTTGGCAGCTCAACGGCAGCTCATCTCGGGCTCGGCATCGAACTGCTGTTGCTCAGAGCTCAGCTCACACTCTTGAGCGAGCTCTTAACCAACTGAGCCACTCGGCCGGCCCTTGTAGCACATTTTCAAAAGAATCCACTCAGTAAACACTGCCCAACATATAACACAATTCTAAAATACTGTATGTCCATGGTTTCATTCAAAATAAGAGACAAACACTAAGGAAAACAGCATATGGTCAGGGAGATATGGAGCCTTATTTCCAACATTTATGTCACAAATTCCACAATATTTGGAATATAGTTTTAACTGAAATTTTACATTATATTTCAGAATAGGTTATATCAGTTCCCATCCTGGGAAATAAATCAAGAATCAGGTTATTAAACTGTAAACTTGCATTTAAAAAAACCGGCTTATAAAATGCAAAAATAAATGACTCAAATAAGAAAATACTCAGTCTATCTTCCTTTTATTTGATGTTTACCTATGGTTTTCCTCTTTCTCCTTCAGTGTAAACACTGACTAGTAAGCAAGGATTTGTACAGGATGAACCACACGATATTGCATAACACCTATTTCCCATGCTTCGGTCTAATGTAAAGATTGAGAGGAAACGGTGAGCAGACCTACAGGCACATTAGATTGAAGGAGCCAGATAAAGGACAGCTTGGAACCCAGTTCCTGAAAGTCTAGATAAGCTCAAGGCTCAGATACTGAACTATCTAAAGATGGGATAGGGCTTGCCAATACTGAGCTGAGGATTGCTGGGATGGACAACAGACGATGCTGCTCTCTCTCTCTTTAACATATTCTGTTCTAGGTAAACATGTAGACAGGTAAACTGAGTTAACTACTTGGGTAATCAAGAACTTAAGATCCATGTGGATGAGTTTCCTATATGACCCTTGGTGAATCTGTGCTTTGACTTCCAAAACTGCAGTGTCAACCTCAGTGAAGTCAGATGAGCTGAGCATCCAAAGAAGGGCTGAATTAAGCAAAATTATATTCCTTACAGTGAAATTCCAATAAACCATCTAACCCAACAATCTTACCTGCTGGTTTGATCTGATGTCACTGAAATTCATTTTTTTCCCCAAGTCTAGAATCACTGCATTCTTAGTTTCACGAATGTAATCATCATTCAGTGGCTGGGGACACTTTGTATTTTTCTTCATTAGTCCCTGGGAAGGCCTGTAAAATAAATTCATACTGACACACCCATGAAAAGCACAGGCCAATGTACAGAGGCCTAGAAATCAGAGTGGTTGAAATGGCAAACAGACACCAGGGGTCATTGGGCACATATGGAGGGCATTTTGTGCACAAAAGTTGAGTACTGCACAGATCATCTGTGTCAGTAGACGCGTTCTCAGCATTGAAATTACTAAAAATTATTTAAAGCAATCATACCCTTTGTCCTATGGTGTTCAATATCCATCTTATGTTTAAGCGATAGGATTACCTAGGAATCCACTAAATGAGGGTCCTTTCCCAGACCAAGTATTTTATGCACGTGTCCCGTCTTAACTGACATCTTTAAGATGAAGAAACTTCAGTGACACTTACGTGGATGGTGCACTTCTAGGCAGCCCCATGGCATTGGTGGGTGGGATGGCAGGGAGAGAAGGCAGGACGGAGCTGAGGAAAGCAACTGGATTCTGAATCCGGCTGGTGGGAGAGACGGGAGTTGGTGACACACAGCGAGGCTGAAACTGGTTTCCGCTGGAGAGGGAAAACGTGAGTGGCAGTTGTGCTGGCTCTGTGGAACCTGGAGGGGGTGGCTCACTTTGGACAGAACCTCCTAGAGATTTGGTTTGTGTGGAGGGGTGAGAAACTAACAAGCTTTCTTTGCTCACTGTCCTCTGAATGGCTTGAGGAGCGCTGCTCAGGATGAACACTGGAGAGCTGGAAGGGGACATGGTGGCTGAGGTGGTGTTCGAGGAGGGGAAGAAATGTTTTGGCCGGGCCAAGCTGAGCGTTTGGGACGCAGGGGCCTTCACAGCTTTGCTGGACGTTGTCACTGCCGGCAGAGCAGTGGAATTCAAAACACTCATGTTGAAAGGAAACTCCTTAGGAGACGAAGGAGATGAGTTTTGCAACTGCTGCTGTTCCAGTAAGACTTGGTTGTGAAGCTGTTGTAGCTGACTGGAGTCGCTGCACAGAAAACGAGAGTGAAGAGAGAGAAGGGAAGTCATCACCACGGGCGTTACCCTTTAGAAAATGTCCACAGAGGCTGTTTATTATAACTTTATGCCGATGAAAAACACACAACAAGATTGGCCAGAAATCAGCCAATCAATTCCTTGTGAGTTGTTTGTCTTTCTTCCTTTCTAAACCTATGTATTGTCAGTGAGAAGGACAAAGGCCACTGCGATGCATAACTCTAAGAGGCATCATTCTCATTGTAGGCTTTGTGTTGTGACCCTGAAGTTGTGCAACATAGCAGCCCGGTTTTGAATGTTTATAATTTAGAAAAAAAGAAAGAGAAACAATGGTCTTCCTGTTGGAAGTGCTCAAAGTTCTGACATGAGCAGACAGTATCTCAGCTTCGGGACAGAAGGCACTGGGTTACACCCTGATATGAGTTACTGAACAGGGCTGAACTCGCCAAGCCAATGTGCTGCATTCTTCACTCTGCCTTGTTTAACAAAGCAGCCCGATGTGTCTTGGTATTTCTCATTCTCTCCTGAGAATGAGAAAGCGTTATAGATATGGTGGCTATATGCCCCAATTCATCTTAGACTGTCCTGGTTTATTCCTGTTTTCCTGGCATATTTACTCATATTAATAGTGCTGTTTTACTCTAAAATATGTCATGGCTTGAATGATAAATTATATGCTCCCCCTAGTTATAAACTGTGCCTTAGACTTCTTTTGTTCCTAAAAGGAGAAAGAAGATCGAACTGGGAGTGGTTTCTCCATTTCTAGGGCCCTGAGTCACAGAAGCATTACATGATTTGCCTGAAGTTCCATAGTCGATTTAATTTTTCTTAACCAGTTATTTCTTAAGAATAAAAATGTCTAAAATTCATATATATATGCACACAGTTGTCAGGGCTGTCAGACTTTGCTGTTTAGGAGAATCTCTTCTCGAATGAGGAACCATAGTTAGATCCATAAGTGAGGCTGCAGTGCCTCGAGGCCACCATGCTTTTATGTTCTTCAGAAATACAGATTGCTTCTGAAACAGAAGGTGATCTGTTGAAATCTATTAAAAATGAAAGATTTTGTATTTGCATACTGCCAGAAAAGTCAACACCAACAGCAATAATGTTGAACCAGAAGGTTCTCCAAAACCTTCTTAATTCTTGGATTTTTCTTAATTCTTGAAGTTTAAGACCTCTTCCCTTCCCTTCATCAACATTTTTTTTTTTTTTTTTTTTAGCTGAGCTATCCTGCCACCTGTTGGCAGCTCAACGGCAACTCAGCTCGGGCTGGCCTCGAACCGCTGTTGCTCAGAGCTCAGCTCGCACACTTGAGCGAGCTCTTAACCAACTGAGCCATTCGGCCGGCCCCCATCAACATTTCTGATACACAATATATGGAAAAGTAACTACACAAAATAGAGACCCATCTCCACTTGGCATCACTGCTGTCAAATGCTATATACGGTGCAATTTTTTGTTCATCTATGAAAACTCTTTTCTTGAGTTAAACTAAAAATTCAGGAGTACTAGCCACTTGCCACAGTAACTTTGTTCTCTTCTTCCTCCTTTTTATTTTTTTTTAATTAATTAATTTTTTTTTTTATAGCTGAGCCATTCTGCCACCTATTGGCAGCTCAATGGCAACTCAGCTCAGGCTGGCCTCGAGCCACTGTTGCTCAGAGCTCAGCTCACACTCTTGAGCGAGCTCTTAACCAACTGAGCCACTCGGCCGGCCCTCTTCTTCTTCCTTTTTAGAAATGAGTGTTAAACACTGAGAGGATAAAGTAATATAGCTAAAAATTGTGGGCCGGCCGAGTGGTGGGTGGTTGGGAGCTGGCTTGGGATGTAGGCAGCCCCGGTTCGGATCCTGCATATAAGGGCCAGTGACACTGCCCTCTAAAAAAAAATAATAATAAAAACAATAAACCCTTTCATTTCATCATAGATGAAAGATTTAAGAGAAGAAAAAATATTTTTGTTATAATATTGTTTCTGCTAGTGTTGACTTTCCCAAAGGTATGAAAATACAAAAGCTTTAAATTTGTAATGGACCTCATATTCAGCAGGTCATATTCTGTGACTGCTGTGGCATAAGGATAATGCTGTGTAGTTTTAGGACATGTTTGTGTTGTAGTCTGAATAAATTTTAATCTGATGTAATTGCACAAATATTTTATTATGGTTATGGAAGTAGAAAAAGTAGTATATGAAAGGTAGATAATCTCAGAAAGATAAGGATCAATAAAAAGAGACCAGGAAGTCATTTGGTATTGATTGATTCTGATTTGCCTTTAGTTCCCACTGAATGAAAACTAAGGACCAGTTCTTTTTACTTTAAGTAAGATTCAAATGGCATGTTAGCCATTATCATTTAATGCAGTATATTGAATTATAGAGGAGAGTCACAAACCTTAAACATAATACATGAGATACAGTGCCAAATTTTTTTGATTGTCTAAGATCCTAGAAGAATTTATTTGAACAGTTATTTTTTTTTAATTTTATTTTATTAAACTCTATCTTGTTTCAGAAGGGATTTAAAACAGCTGTTTGGATTCCCTTATTCATTACATCAAGGCAAGGTGTCAATTCCATTATTCAATGAACTTTTATTGAATTTTTTATATGTCTACTTTACTAAGTACTGTAGGAGAGAAAATACTCCTGAGATAGTATGAGCTATTCAGGGCTCAAACATCTTACTATATATCCATATAACACAGATAACCAGTGGTTATTTACAGATAACATATGGAACTTATTCTTTAATAATGAAGGTACAAACTTAATGCAAGAACAAAAGAAGAGAAGATTAATTACTAAGCACATCAGTTCCAAAATCCTGAATAACCCCTGTAATTCAAAGTAACAGCCTGTCATAAATTGCTATAAACTCCGTTATTCATTTCTGGTTGCTATAAGAATTTCTGAAATCAGGTTTATACTCAAGCTTTCTTTCTGCAGATTTATCAACTCTCTCTGGTTACTGAAAATAACCTCCTCTTTTGCCACAGCGTAAGCATTATGCTCAAGAATATGAGTTCTGTGGACTCACAAACTTAGGTCCTAATCCTGGCTCTCCCACTCAGTATCTGTGTGGCTTTGGGTACTTTCTAGACTTTTCTGACCCCGATTTCCTCCTAAGTAAAGTAGAAATAAGTAATATCTCTTCATGTTGGTATAAGTATTGATAAATAAATCTAAGTGGTCAGTCAATGGTGGCTATTGTGTTTTTGAATTTCTGAACTACGAATATCAATTACAAGATTTGTAAGAATAAAAATCAGTTTCAGAATTATAAGAATGCTTCTTGTGGTCTCTGGAATACAAAAGAATTTCTTAGGGATTTTGAAGCCTCAAGATGAAATGTCAGTAACAAACACAACAAAACAAACTTGGGATACTGTGCCAAGTACTTCTGAAAGCAATTTTGGCAACAACAATTTTGGGCAGTGAGTGCTGGAGCCAGCTCTGGATGGCCCTGGAGAGCAGATTGTGCACATCTCATCCTGTTCCCAGTTCAATGATCTTTTTTTAGTAGCTTGAAATCAGCCGTGGTGGGAGGAAATTTGCAAATGCTACAAATCAGTGCTTCCCCACCTCTGTCTGTTGCTAAAACATTTGTCAACATATTACTGAGTAAGATAACTAATTCTTTTTGTCTTTTATACCAGTTTTTTTTTTTTTTTTTTTTTTTTTTTTTTATTTTAGTTTCAGGTGTACAAAACAATGTAATCGTTAGACATTTAGACATTTACACCCCTCACAAAGTGATAACCCCTCTCCCCGAATCAGCTACCCCTCTGACATTGTATATAGCTGTTAGGATAACTAATTCTTAGTAAATACGTCTGTGCGACCAGCATTTAGCTGTGATTTTAGCAGTGGCTACCACACTGGCTGCACAGTAGAATCACTTTGACAGCATAAAAGATAAATAAACCTCCCTGATTTAGGCATCACTGCCCAGAGTCCATTGTCCTGGGAAAGGATCCAGGCATTGTTATTATTATCTTTTAAAATGTAGGTCAGTGGTTTTTAAACCTTTGTGAGCCTCAGAATTCTCTAGAGGCTCTTGCTAAAACAGATTTTTGAGTCCCATCCCCAGAGCCTCTGATTCAGTAGGTCTGGAGTGGGGCCTGAGACTCTGCATTTTGTCAAGCTCCCAGGTGATACCAATGCTGTTAGTAGCAAGTCGCTAGGTAATTCTTGCATGCATCCAGGACAGAGAACCACTGCTTCTCCCCAAAGTATAGGCTTTCCCAGTACGTTCTGATTTTTGTCTGACATGTTACTCACTTTAAATGTTAATTTTTTTTTTTTTTCTGGATGTGGAGGAGTGTGTGATGGGGTAGGGTGGGCTGATAAAGGTTGCAACTCAGGTTGTCTAACTCTAGACTTGTAGTTTCCAACCTGTTTGCACATTAAAATAATCTACGGAGAGATTCTGGTTCAATTGGGATGGAAGGCATAAATACTTTTTAAAAGTTCCACATTTTATTCTAGAGTGTAGTCAGGATGAAGAATCACTGATCTAGACAGCTTGATATTCAAGTTGAAAAATTGAAGTCTGAATTATCTAGGCTTTGATGATAACAGTGTTTAAAAATGACAGCTTCCCTTTCTGTTGCAGTTTTAAGATCCATAAGAATTATAGCTATTGTTCATATGAATGGCAAATTGAAGGAAAAGGAAGAAAAACTGTACCCTCAAGAAGATTATTCAGAGAGTCAAAGTATTTTCATGAAAGACCTAAAAGATTAAAACCAGTAAGACAAGGTTATAGGCATGTGGATTCACAAAGGGTGTTTGTGTGTGTGTGCACGCGTGCATGTAAGGCACACTTACGTATACTAATACGTAAGGCACACTTACGTATACTAATACAAGCCTATATATACACAATTAAGAGAAAGTTAAAAAAGGCAAAAATATTAAAGAATTGTATAATGCTGAGGACTGGAGTTTTAGAGGGTATCACTGCATAATTTAGTAGGAATAATTTTTATAATTCATTGAAAGTCTCACATGGCAGATACTACTTAATTTTCCTCTTTGTGAAATTACTTGATTTTATTCATGGGAGAAACATGAATAAGGTGCAGCTAAAGATGACACTTTCCAGCCTCTTTTGTAGTTAGTATAACATGTGATTAAATTCTGGCCAATGAGATATAAGCAGAAGATTTTGGGTAAGACCTAACAAGGATTCTTAAAAGGAGTCTGACTTTAGGACTTGACCCATTTGCCCTTTCTGCTGCTTGAAATGCAGACATGCTGACTAGACTACTATCAGCCATCTTGGACCATGAGGGGACCTGGAGAAGTGGCCAATGCTGAAGATGTCAGTGCAGAAGATAGAAGACTGTTCTTAATGATTATGAAGCCACCATAATAGTCCCAGACTGCCTATCAAATTCTTTTATTTGAGAGAAAAATAAACCCTCATGTGTTTAACCCATTATTAGTTTAGGTTTTCTGCAATATGAAGTTAAACCTAATCCTAACTGACATACCTAATAGCCCATAAATAGTCCTTGGGTAAGAGGAAGCCCAAACAAAGGACGCAATTCCCAAGGAGATTGTTTTGGTTTACCTGTTCTCACAACTCCCTTCTCTGAGAACTGTCTCCACACACAGTTCTGATTTGATCCATTTGACTCCTCTCCCTTCCAAACATAAATCCTCTGCATTTGACCTGGCTGGACCAGTTGGTATTTGGAATCGAGCTGCTGGGAATGATTTAGTTAGCAATGGAACTTGACACAGATCGTGATGTAGAATGGGACATGCTATGATGGTCCAAATATGAATTGATGAGTCTTCAAAGACAGAAGAGTGGAGTGAATATGCCAAGAGGAAACAAGGAGACTCTCAGGATAGACAGAGAGTGAGCAGCAGGCAGGCTGGACTGACCATATGATCATAGCTCTGAACTCTCCAGTTCTCCTGCGTGCAGGGCCTGGCTATTTTGTTTACCATTCCTGCCTAAATCCCTATAATAACCTTTCCCCCTCTTTTTACTATAAGTGGATTCCTGTTTCCTGGGACTAACAGAACTTTGAAGGAACAGAGACATTTCTGGATGTCACCTGCTAAGGAGCATGTTTCATAACATTTAATTTTGCCCTATGTTGTAGCGAGAAGAATATAAAACTAAACAATATGAACAGCTTGCAATGAACATCTTGTGGTCAGCATGGAGAAACACATTATGGGAGTGCTGATACTGTAGATTTTAATGTGGCTATTTAAAGGTTTATGTAATTATAAACATAATTTTAATCATTTTGATGTGTGGATCAAACAG
This sequence comes from Aselliscus stoliczkanus, assembly GCA_033961575.1. Classification (NCBI taxonomy): domain Eukaryota; kingdom Metazoa; phylum Chordata; class Mammalia; order Chiroptera; family Hipposideridae; genus Aselliscus; species Aselliscus stoliczkanus. The sequence continues at coordinate 138,299,727 of CM066729.1, forward strand.
AACATAGTAGTATCATGTTCTGTGTTTGAACATTAGACCCTGTAACATGTCTCTGATGGAGGCTCTCTAGAGGGTGAGGGGAACAACCACATCAGGCTCTTGCAGTGAGCCTGATAATCATGGCTTCTTCTTTCAGCTCATTATATTTTAGAAAACCTACTGTGGTTACTATAGCATACTTGGCCATAGCAAAGATCTATCTAAAAACATTAAACATCTTACCCATGATGACTGCAAAAGCTTAAGTTGAAGCAGAAATAGGAAATATAAAGATGAAATTACAGAGTATAGGGATTATTAGATGCAATAAAGGGCTTTATAAGAAGACTGTAGAAATGCTTTACCGGGAGCCCTCTAACATTAGACAAACATCATTTTGAGCTAGCTTAGGTATAACATTTCTTTGAGGCAGAATATTAATAGTAAGGATGATAGTGATAGTATACCTACAATATATTGTTGTATATTGTATGTGTTGAGGGCCGTGTAGCCCAATATTGAGGGGCATGCAGTGTTGAGGACCGTGTAGTCCAATATTGAGGGGCATGCAGGCTGACTTTAGTGGGCTTGGTGAATCATAAACTTGTTTATCTGCTTCTTTTGTTCCTTGCTGCACCTGGAGGGTGCTTACTATTTACTAAGGCATGTGGTGAGGATGGCCGGATCCTTGGGACACAAAAGAAAGATGGCTATCTGGGTTAATGGAAGAAAACGGCTTAAGAAACTAATCCCTAAGGTTTCACTGACCTTTAGACTACTGGTAAACAGTTAATGATCTACTTTATGCTGAGGTAATGCATATTTTCCCTGCTCTGTTACATGTACCCCTGCACGTACCCTATAGTGAGAGAATGTATATAAGCCTGTGAAAAATAAACTCGGGAGAGCTCACTCACTCATTTTCTGCCTTTATTGTAACAAAAATTTTCTGTCTTTCATATTGCCGACGCCGTGTCCACCTTCTTGAGCCCTGGTCAGGGGAGGCTGGTCCCCCGCGAGTGGCGCCCGAACAGGGACTTGAAGGTAAGTTTTTTTGTTTTAGTTTATTGTTTTAAGAGAAAAAGTTATGTGCATTTTCGACACGGATAGCTTCCACTGAGGGTTCTGCAGACCTCCTGGATAGTGATGCCAGGTGAGGATAGGTGGTAATCAAAGAACTAAAGTAAGAGAAATAACGATCGTGTTTAGAGTAAAGAAATAGACTCCCGAGAAAACAAACATATTACTAACTGTTTCGTGTGTAAGAGTGTGATTGTGTGAGTGTGTGATCATAGCTCCACGGTCTTCGTGACTACGGAGTTTGCTTGGGCTCGATACCGCGGTTCTGTCGTCGCCGTTTCAGCATATCGGTACATTGCCTGGTCGGGGTTTATACGACCGCACCTTTAGCTAAGGCAGACGCTAAGGCTCCCACGAGGGACACAGCCGGACGAGCATCAGAGTGGACATCAAGTGATTGTTTCTTTCCATCCCTTATACTTACTAACATTAAATATGGGTCAAACTGAATCTAAGAAACTTAAACTCTTTATTAACTTAATTCGCTGCTCTCTTGCAGCCAGAGATTTAAAGGTTGGAACTTTTCAGATAGCTAAATTTCTACTTTTTGTTGCCTTCTGGAACTTAATTAAAGATACACTCATTCCAGAGACTATTTCTGTGCCAACGACACTATCTGAAAAACATACGCCGTTATTGTCCACTGCTCACTCTAAAACTAATCTGGCCTTTTCAGTTAAAAAATATACAGATTCGAACAATAATTCAGACAGTGAGGGAGAAAACCTCCCTCCCCCAGATGCTGCCAAATTGGAAACGGAGGCAGCCAAATATAATGAACAAGATCTATGGGACTTTCCCATTACTAAAAAGGAGGATAAGGGGCCAGGTCCCCCAAAATATTCAGCTAAAAATGAAGAATACGTAAAACCCCAACCTCCTTTAAAGCATCCTATAATGCCTATACCTCCATGTAATTCTAAACCCACATCTGAGTTTCGTAGAGCCATTGAGGAGGAAGAGGCAAACGGGGAATTTGATTTTACTCTTAGTTGCCCAGTGATCTTTGATATGGATCGGGAAGGAGATGAATGGCCTTCCTGGGAGCCCCTGCCCTATAAAATCTTAAAAGAGCTGAAATTTACATGTACAGAGTATGAACCTGTAGCATCTTATACTCTTTCCTTAATTGATACATTGGCAGGGAAATGGATGACTCCCCATGATTGGACTCAAGTTTGTAAAGCCTGCTTAACAGGTGGAGATTATCTCCTTTGGAGGACTGAATATGATGATAGGACAGAAAAATTTGTCAGTAAATGTGATTCAATTATTACAGATATGCTTATGGGAAGAGGTGAATATTCTCATACACAAGACCTGATGTATTTATCTAAAAAGATCCTAAAAAAAAGTCACTGATTGTGCTGTAAATGCCTGGAGAACTCCCTGCTTCATCAGGAAAGCCAACTACATTAACTACCGTAATACAAAAAAATAAGGAGTCTTTCAAAAACTTTTGTCTCGCCTCATTCAAGCGGTTTGTAAAGTAATTACTAATGATGAAGCCGCAGATATTTTAATCAAACAGTTGGCATTTGAAAACACAAGTTCTACATGTCAAAATCTACTTCGGCCTATCTGTAAATCTGGCACTATTAATTATCATGTAGAACAATGTGCTGATGTCTCTCCAGCTTTTATTCAAGAAGTAGCAATAGCTGACACCCTTAAAGGGGATGTTAAGACAGTAACTCAGTCAAAACAAGCCACTCCCAATAGTAATAACAGAAATGGTGGCTACAATTGCTATAATTGTGGGGAACCGGGACACTTTAACAGACAGTGTCCTAAGACTAGACGAGCTCCCCAATCACAAAATATACAGCCACAAAATGTTCCTAATGTCTCACAATAAACTTTACCCTTGATGCCACAGACTATATGTCCACGATACAACAAGGGATTTCACTGGCTGATAGACTGCCATTCTAAATATCATAAAAATGGACAATTATTGCCATCTAACAATCTTAACTCTAAAGTCCTTTTTCATCCAACCTGGGAAACTCCCCAGGGCCCCAGCCTTGGGCCCACACAACAATAGAAACATCGATTTGCAACCCATTTAGCAGCAACAACTTATTTAACAATTTAAATCTGTCCCTGAGCTCTTCAGAGCAACCCCAGGGAGCACAGAGTTGGACCTCAGCTCCACTGCCCTTGCAATGTTAACCCCTGACTCTCCAGTCGTATTTTAAATATAAATACATCAGAACACTCATCTATGTATAAACATTAAAACTCTGACCTGTGTCAACCTAGGGCTTTAGTAAAATGGAAGGAGCCGTTAACTGGTACCTGAAAGGGACCGGACATACTGTTAACCCAGGGGAAGAGGGTATGCTTAAGTATTTCCTCAGGACACAGACAACTCCAGTTTGGATTCCAGATCGTTTGATCTGCCCCCTCCGCAGCTGCTGCCTCCTGGTGCTCACACTGCCACCGCAGCCACCTTAGCAGCCCCCTGCCGTGCCCAGGCTGCCGCAGCCCAGACAGTCCCCAGGCCACTGACGCCCCTCCCTTCTCCACTGCTCCAGAGTAGGCCTTCTGCTCGGCCACCCAGCTCTCATCCTCCATCCGTCCGTCTGGGAGAGCCCAGAAATCCCGGTCTATGAACACTGAAGCTGTCACCTGGAAAATGTGCCATAGCAACATGCCAGTGAGATACAATATTCCTGGAGTGAATCGGTATATTCTGGACTGGTCTCAAAGTAACAAAATGAGTTGGACAAGGGGACTGGCCTCTGGAATATGGAAGTCAGACACACAATATCAGCAAAACTCTCTTTGGAAACTTGCAGGAGCAATGGGTGAAAATCTTCAAATTGTGACTGTCTGTAGACCAGATACTCCCTGTACTTCAACTAGTCGTTCTGTTAATGTATCCGCCTGTGTTCCCTCTCCTTATGTACTCTTGGTTGGAAACTTGTCTATTACTTTTAATGGTTTAAGATTTAATGTATCTTGCTATAATTGTACTTTAACAAACTGTGTCTCTTGGGTACCACTTGGGACCCGCGTTATGATATTTCATCAACCATCTTTTGTTATGCTTCCTGTTAATGTTTCTGGACCTTGGTATGATGAGAGAAGTCTACAGATTTTTAAAGAAATTGAACATGCTTTAAGTAGACCAAAAAGATTTATAGGGCTTATGATTGCTGGAATTATGGCTTTAGTTACTTTGATTGCAACTGCTGCTACTGCTGCTGTGGCTCTTTCACAGACTGTTCAAAATGCTCATTATGTTAATACACTTTCAAAACATATCACGTTAGCCTTAGGAACCCAAGAGGATATAGATGAAAAATTAGAACAAAAGGTAAATGCATTATATGATATGGTTCAATATTTAGGTGATGAAATTCAAAGTTTAAAAGTATGGTCTTGTTTACGATGTCATTCAGAATATCATTGGATTTGTGTAACCCCCAAAATGTATAATAGTAGTCAACATGATTGGAATAGAGTTCGCCTACATCTTCAAGGAATTTGGCATAATGCTAATTTGTCTTTAGATATGCTTCGACTTCATGATGAAATACAAAACATGAGAGAAGCTGAACCCTTAAAATTTGATGCAGCTCAAGCTGCCTCTCAGTTTGTTGATATGATGAAAAATGCTCTGCCGTCTATGCCTAATATTGCCCATTCTGTTCTAACGTTTCTTGCATTGGGCATTTGTGTCTGGTTCTGTGCCTACTCCCTGCCCTCATTAGATGTTTTCTCAAACAGATACTGGACGTCCAAGCCAATATCCATGAGATCAAACTTAAGGCAAAGCCTCAAGCTTAATCACCTGCTTATTAACCCCACTACCCCTAATCTTCAGTGAGGACAGGCTAGCCAGAGACGGATAAGGACCCACTTGAATGTAACCAACCTAAGACAGGGCTTGATCGCTAGAGGATCAAGTGCCAATGACGGGTAAGGTTATTATTTCATTGGGGGGACACCTAAGACAGGCACTGTCGCTCGTAGCCGCCTGGGGTCACAGGCGTGCCTTTTAAATAATAAAAAAGGGGGAGATGTTGAGGGCCATGTAGCCCAATATTGAGGGGCATGTAGTGTTGAGGACTGTGTAGCCCAATATTGAGGGGCATGCAGGCTGACTTTAGTGGGCTTGGTGAATCATAAACTTGTTTATCTGCTTCTTTTGTTCCTTGCTGCACCTGGAGGGTGCTTACTATTTACTAAGGCATGTGGTGAGGATGGCCGGATCCTTGGGACACAAAAGAAAGATGGCTATCTGGGTTAATGGAACAAAATGGCTTAAGAAACTAACCCCTAAGGTTTCACTGACCTTTAGACTACTGGTAAACAGTTAATGATCTACTTTATGCTGAGGTAATGCATATTTTCCCTGCTCTGTTACATGTACCTGTGCACGTACTCTATAATGAGAGAATGTATATAAGCCTGTGAAAAATAAACTCGGGAGAGCTCACTCTCTCATTTTCTGCCTTTACTGTAACAAAAATTTTCTGTCTTTCGTATTGCCGACGCCGTGTCCACCTTCTTGAGCCCTGGTCAGTGGAGGCTGGTCCCCCGCGAGGATGTATGGTTTGCAAAGTATTTAATGTGTATTTTCTCATTTTGTAATTCCCCTTTTCACCTCCATAATTGGTTATCCATTCTAATTTTTACTTACAGTTTAGGTTTGGCCAGAACTGGAGGGGGCTCTTTGACAGGTGAAGAAGGCTCAGGGATTTTTGTTGCCTGTCCATTGAATCTCTCCAGGAAAGAATCAGGCCTGGTCTGGTTGGTGGTCATCATGCCACACTCAGATGACGCTTCACTTCCTTTGTCATCTTCAGGCAGGTTGAAGTGCACACGAAGCCCAATCCTCGAGCTGGACCGGGGCTCATTGTGGTTCACCAGAACCCCTTCGAGTTTGGGTTTAAGGGGTTGTTCCACAGAAGGAGGCTCTGGGTTGGGCAAGGAAGCCTGTTGCTCAATAGCAGCCAGGTTGGTGGTGGAGTTGGCTGAGTGAAGAGACCCATTATTTCTGAGATATTCATTTCCTGAAAGGACAATAACTGGAGCTGTTAGCTTTACTCAAAGACTGAAATAGGTTTATAATCACGAATTGAGGCATGTGTTTAAACCAGGTAAATGTGCTAATGAGAAAATGATTGTCAGAAACAGAGAAAATAATCTGGAGGCACTAAAGAATGGTGAGGACGGGTGAATTTTACCAAACATCAAAAAAGGATTAACGCTGGGCTGGCCGAGTGGTGCATTGGTTAAGAGCTGGTTTGGGATGCCAGCGGCCCTGGTTTGGATCCCACATATGAGGGCCAATGACACTGCCCTCTACAGCTAACAACAGCTCCACTTGGAGCTGGGCTGTGCGAGCCCCGGCAACAGTGTAGGCTGCAGCCCCTGCTGCAGTGGGCTGCCATAGGCTACAGTGAGTGGCCGGCAGCCAGCGTGAGCTGCCAATAGCTGCGGTAAGCGACCATCCAGAGGCTGGCAACTGATATGCCTCATCCGGGAAGAGCATAATGATGATACCAACATGGGCCAGTGAAGCAACGTCCTCCTCAACTAGACTGAAGAACAAAATAGACAGTTATCTGTTCCCCTTCCCCGATTCCCCAATGCTGTTCCCCTCCCCTAATTCCCCAATTAAAAAAGAATTAACACCTATTCTTCTCAAACTATTCCAAAAAATTCAAGAGGAAGGGAGGATCCCAAGATCATTCTACGAGGCCACCATTACCCTGATTTCCACACCAGATAAAGACATTACAAAACAAAACAACAACAACAAAAATTATAGAGTGATATCCCTGATGAACATAGATGCTAAAATCTGCAACAAAGTATTAGCAAACCAAATCCAGCAATACATTAAAAAGATCATACATCACAATCAAGTGGGATTTATTCCTGGGATGCACGGTTGGTTTAATATCTGCAAATCAATGAATATAATACACCACATAAAGAAAATGAAAAAGAAAAATCATATGATTATATCAATGGATGCAGAAAAACCGTTTGACAAAATCCAGCATCCATTTATGATAAAAACTCACAGCAAAGTGGGAATAGAAGAAACATATCTCAACATAAGCAAGGTCATATATGACAAACCCACAGCTAACATCATCCTCAATGGGGTGGTAGTTATAAATGCAATAAGAAATTGAAAATTGGATATTGTTCAAGAACACTCAATAATTCAAATTTTCTTTAGGAGAGGCAAGTTAATTTTATATGCAAAGCAGTGGGTAGAATCATACAAATTTTCCATACTCATATTCAAAGTCATAGTCTGAATTGTTATGGCATTTAAAGAGCCCTTACCTCTTACATCTAGCTGTGCAATGCTTGACACCGTGCCGTATTTGTTGCTTGCAGTACATGTGAAGCACCCAGAGTCTTCTGCAAATACCTCAGCAATGACCAAAGTACAAATCTCCTCTAAATGCCAGCAAAACAGAATGGTTAGTGACTTAATTATAGAATTATAGAATTTACTGATATCAGATGTTGATTCTATAAAAGTCAATATAAGAAGCTGGTTATATTAATTGTTTGAAAATAATTCATCAAAAACAATTATTTGATTGAATTGACTGACTAGCAGGCTAAATGTGTCAAAGGATATAGAACAAATAATTCCATGTAGACAGATTATCCACAAGAGAATTTTATGATAATATATATTATGGATTCTCAGATTATCATCTATTTTTATGTCATCAGTCCAGATGATAAAGATAGAACTGAGAAACAATAAGCTAAAAAATTTCATAAACATATTAGGAGTTAACAAGAGGAGGTTTGTGTGAAATAAAAGGATTAAAAAAACATTTTTTAAACCCAGGTCTCTCGCTATTTCTGTGGGGGAACTTCTGCAGTGAGGTAATTTTAAAGGCAGTCCACAACTTAAAAGAACTGGATAATAAATATTTTGCTTAGCTAATAGTAATGAGCTGATAGAATAACTTGAAATTCTGCCTGAAAAATGAATGAAATACATTCTTTCCTTTGTAATACTATGGGGATTCTTATGGGTTACTCCATGAACCCCCTCTGAATAACTGATTCCCAGAAAGAACCATATGCTTATAGCTGAAAATTATTATAGTTAGATATTCCTTGACAGCTAATGAAGAGATGTCTGAGACAGTAGCATAAACCCCCAGTTACCACTCAGTAGACCTGACATTAAAAACAAAATTAATAAAAGCATAGTTGTATTAGGAGAAAGTTGGCATCTCAGTGTTTGATGGTAACTGAATTGAATTAACTGGAAATCTCTAGGGAAACTGGACAGTAGGTCACAGTTGACAGTGTTGAGTACTTGCTCAATACCTACACCCTCCTTCTTCCTTATTAATAGAGTCCTAACTTTGTCCACTCTTCTTGGAGTGCTCATGTACCTCAAGCCAAGCTGGCCTCTCCCCACCTCAGGTGGTAAATCATGATCGGTCAGTTGTGCTAACTATCCTTACTAAGGGGTAGCATGTAACACACAATTCCAGTCAATGAGATATTAGGGAAAGTCTCCTGGGGAGTTTCTGGGAAAATTTTCTTTGCTCTTAAGAAGAAAAAAGAGAGTGTGATTTTCTATTTTTGCCTCTAGATATCGTCTTCTGTATGTAGTATCCATAACTGTGGCAACTGTTTCGGGTATATGAGTAGAACCAGCCTAAAAGGATACTCTGAAGATGGCAGTATGGAAACAAAACAAAGCCTTGATCTCTGAGGTGCTAAATTAGCCTATCTCAAGACTGCCATTTCTTAGGATATCTTGCTATGTAAGAAAATACATTTTTCTTATTGCTTAAGCCACTTTTAGTTAAGTGTTTTTCACTTGCTCCCCAAGGAATCCTAAATGATGGAGAGCAAAGTTTGGTTTGGGTGCTGCTCTGTCCTTTTTTCTCAGCCCTTGGCTTGGGCTTCCTTCTCTGTTCCCTTTCACATTTGTTGTCTCCTCTTTCAACGGCCTGCTCTCAAAAAATGATATGACAAATTCATTCACACTACACGATACCTGCCTGATAAGATAAAGTATGCTGTCTCCAAAGGGTACATGCATTATACAAGGTGCAAGGATGAGCTCTCTGGTTGTGAGATTTTAGATCACAGAGCTGGGAAAGATAAGGCGGCTTGTTTTAGACAGGGACCCCTTTTGAGTGACTCTGAAATAATTTTGTGTATGAAACTGTCTAGTGAAAAATCCTACTCTGGATGAAGGTGTCAAAAGCCTGAAGTATTTCCACAAGCAATGCAAGAATAAGACCATTCTGATCTCTATTGTGTATTCCCCCACGGACCTAGAATAGGGCTGTGCAACTCGGATGTGCACCGTCAACTTCTGAAATGCCTTTTGAATCCATTTTCAGAAGAGAGTTATAATGATGAAATTCCAAGCCATCGTTCTTACCAGGGTACAAATACAATCTAATATTTCAGGGTAAATATCCTGAATATCCCAGGGTGAACGTTCAGGGAGGGAACATTCAGATGTTCATGCTGTGGTTTGTAAGTGACTTGTATTTTCTAGAGGTAAGAGCTTCACCTAACTTTCATGTCATCTTAGATCTTCCCAACCAAATCTCATACCATCACAGACATTTTATTGATTCAGTAAATTTCAAAATCTGATACATAAGTCTTGAGACACATAAGCTGTGGAATTGGAATTGATCTAACGTCATGGAAATTGTTCTGCCTAGTTTTGGGAGGTCATGTGTAGGGGCCAAGGAAAGAGGAAAAATAGTCCTAAGAAACATCCCTCAATACCAAGAACTAACTGCATTCATATTAGGTTTTGGATATGTATTCCATTTTTGCACATGCTTTCTTTTCTTTCTCCTACAGTAATAGCTAGAGTTGGTTTAGAACTTTTCTCTAAAACTTTATTTTTCACTTTTTCTTGACACTCGTGTAATTTCAACATGATTTATTGTATATATCAAGCCACTGATCACATACTAATAAAGTTAAAATGATCTTTACCTGGCTCTGCCATGGATCGAGGTTCTAAAAGAAAAAAAAATTAGAAAAAGTCTGAGCATTTATTTTACTGAGAGGCTATATTTTCATCAGAAGCTTCTTATAGAATTTAATAGTCTCTTGCATACTCCTGAGCGATTTGATAAGGTTAATCTGCAAATGTTGAGGAAAATGACCTAAGCACCAATGACCTCGACAGGGACAGGATGGTTGTCACAGAAGGGCAGCAAGAGAGCAGCTAACTATGTGATGTTGCAGCGTCTTGAGGCACTTGGGACACCTAAGCCTTTAGATGAGGAAAAGTCACTGTGTTAGCTGGGATTCAGGAACAACTGGCTTTTTTTGGTACCCTTTGAGCCTTACCTAGAAAAAAGTGTGTGAAGACTGAGAGATCATTCTTGGTTTTGTGATCTCACATCCTAATAAAATATAGACTATATACCTCTTGCTCTAAGGTTTGTAATCTTATGAGCCTTTGGATAGATGAGAGCAGGTTCTTTATCTTAAAATTCGTCGGCATTCCTGAAATGCATGGTACTGCATACAGATATTCGATTAATGTTTGAATGTAGTTATAATCTTCTATCTTGATAAAACTATCGAAGTTTTTTTTCAGTTTAAATGGTATTCAGAATATATCATTGTTGCTGCTGCTGCTGTTAAACTTGATAGTAGTTTCATTCATATACTGAGCCAAGTGCTACTATTTTGGGGTAGGCAGAAACAAATTAACAAAACAATAAATTTTAATGTATATTATGACTGAAATGGGGCAAGGTGAAAGTACTGCATGACAAGAAAAAAAGAATTAACCACTGGAATATATAAATAATACTTAAAATAAAAAAAATCTAATATTAAAAATGAGCAAAGGATTTGAACAGGTAATTTAAAAATAAATAACTACAGAAACTCAATAAATATGGGAAAAAAATTTCATCTCACATCTACTTAGCAAAGTGCAGATTAAAACAGGTATTCCCATTTTGGGCCTATAAAATTAGTGAAGATAAAAAAGAATGTTTAATCCTCATTGTTAGTGAAGGGATGAGACAAAAGGCATTCTTATATGTTGCTGGTTATAGTAGAATATATCTACGATAACATGTGTCCCATTTCAGCTGGGACCTACATGATTTATTCCTGGGATCTCTATAATTATTAATAGCACCTTCTTTTACTCCCCAAAGTATCCCAGATTGGATGATCAATTATGTGATTATCCTAAATTTAGGTCAACCTTTTGGGATGGCATTTTGGTCATCTATATTAAAAGCCTTAAAAAATGTGAATTAACAGCAGCAATTCTAATACTTGAATTTATTCTATAGATATTCACAAAGATTTTCTCTCTTAACATGAAGTGTAGTTTGTAATAGTAAAATTTTGTGAACAATCTAAATATTTAACAATATGAAATTAAATAAATATGAAATTGATTGTATTGGTTTATTTCTAAAAGTAAGAAAAGCCTGTATTTATTAATGTGGAAAGATGTTCATGAAATGTTGAGTGAAAATATCATTTTACAAAAAAGAATATGATTTATTTTTATTTAAGAAAAACATATCCATGGAAAAATTTTCAGAGAATATGCACCAAAATATTAATGGGGTTTAGTTTGGCAGATTAAGATTACAAGTGATTTTTATTGTGTTCTTTTAAAATTATATTTTAATTAATTGTTAAAAAATTATAAAAGTAAATATAAACAATAAATTTATAAAAATTAATTAGCAAAAAAAATAATTTTAAAGCATCAACTTACTTTTCTGTAAAATTCTAAAATCTGGTGAATCTTCTATCAAGGTACCTTCTCTATACCACTCAACTTTAGGAGATGGAGCTCCTTTTACTCTGCATTCAAAGACAACCAGCTGACCCTCAGAGGCTGATAAATTTTGTAACATCTATAATGAGAAGAATATCGTTAGAACCAAAAAGTATACATTTTTTTAAAAAAACATTGTTTTATCAGGGAGTTAGGGAAGGGGAACAGCCAAGTTGTTGTCCTTTAATCTTAGTTGTGGAGGGCACAGCTAGCTCAGCTCCAAGTCCAGTCGCTGTCTGGCTGCCTGGCAGCAGCTCTTGGTAGCTCAGCTCAAGGTTCCGTGTTCAATCTTAGTTGCGGATGGGCATAGCCCACCATCCCATCTGGGAGTCGAACTGGCAACCTTGTTGTTAGGAGCATGTGCTCTCACCAGCTGAGCCATCCTGCCACCAGTTGGCAGCTCAGTGGCAGCTCAGCTTGGGTGCAGCTCACTGGCCCATGTGGGAATCGAATCAACAACCCTGTTGCTCAGAGCTCGTGCTCTTAACCAACTGACCCACTGGGCCGGCCCCAAAAGTACACGTTTTTGAAATCTAGTTCCAGTGCTGAATTTTAGAACAAGGTATCATTGTCTCCATGTTTGGATTTTCTCCAAACCTTCTACATCTCCAGCAGCTTCAATTCTGTGGATATACATTGAGTTTATTTTTAAAGATCAAGGCTCAGATGATTTTGAGCCCAGAAGAAACTTTTTCCTTACTATCTTCCTCCTTTTCCTCTCTGTTACAGTGCTAGACAAGTTTATCAAATACCAGGTGAAACATTTTGAGGGCTTCCAACAACACTAATTTTTGGTAAAGTACTTCTGTTCTTAAATGCCTAAGTGGAGTTTGGTTTCCAGAAGTAATGACAATTAAAAAAATCTCCAGTGAGTATCTACTAGGTGTATTCAGCATAGGAGTAATGTATTTTTCTACACAAGAATGGCGCTCTCTGGGGCCGGCCGAGTGGCGCATTGGTTAAGAACTGGTTTTGGGATGCCTGTGGCCCCGGTTCGGATCCCACATATGAGGGCCAGTGACACTGCCCTCTACAGCTAACAACAGCTCCACCTGGAGCTGGGCTGTGCGAGCCTCAGCGATGGTGTGGGCTGCAGCCCCTGCTGCAGTGGGCTGCCATGGGCTACAGTGAGTGGCCGGCAGCCAGCATGAGCGGCCGGCAGCCAGTGTGAGCTGCCAATAGCTGCGGTGAGCGACATCCAGAGGCCGGTGACCGATTTGCCTCATCCAGGAAGATCACAATGACGATACCAACATGGGCCAGTGAAGCAACGTCCTCCCCAACTAGACTGAAGAACAAAAAGACAGCAACTTGTCTGTTCCCCTCCCCCAATTCCCCAATAAAAATCTTAAAAAAAACAAAAACAAAAAAGAACAGTGCTTCTTTAAAAAAAAAAAAAAAAAAAAAAGAATGGCGCTGTCTGTGAGGTGGAAAAGAAAATCTCTGTGGCCCAAGTAACTATTTTCCTGGCTTTGCCTTGTTTACATTCTGTAATCCTAAAAATTGACTTCTGTTTTGCTATTTTGTTTTCCTTATATGTTCTTTCCAGTATAGTCTCAACGATCTGTTGAGGAATATAAACAATGACAATCTTTATAAAAACATAATCACACATGGAATCTTATGCCCTGGTAAAATATCTTGTAATTTTTGAAGGTATCATTAAATGCTTTTCCACATTTCTAGAGAAAAATGTTTACAAAAACCACTTTGAACTGTAAAATATCAGTATATTCTATTATAGACTCTATGGGAGAACAGAACTCACATTTTACTTTCACAGCTAGCCTTTCACTCATGATTTGTGTATTTAATGTCATATATTCATTAGGTGCTTCATTTGATTATGTGATGTTTCTTTGGCATATATATAAGCACATTTTTGTTTTTAATTTTGGTCCTAAGATTATAAACATGGAAAGGTTATGATGAACTTCCTCCACAAGCTCTATTATTAGTACCAAATCCTGCAAGGCTTTCTATTATTACAATTTTGGTGTCTGCATTTAGGAAATATTGGCTTTTGCTTCAGAGAAGGGGATAGCAGGTAGTGTTTTTGCTTTTGTCATTCTCTCCTATAAATATTTTGTGATTATTTACAGCTTTTGTCTGAACAGTTTACGATATTTTGTGCGTGGCTATATGGTATTTATGACTTTTGTGTAGGAATACCTGAGTGGGTATAACCACATGGCTTTAGCTATAGTAGGAGACTTTTACCACAGAAGGGTGTGTGAGTTAACAATGTGACAGCCAGGGGGCGTTATAGTTCAACGTTAGTGTTTTGTTCCCTTTTGCGTTTCCAAATTTGTTTGCTGAAGTAATTCAGGTTGGGATTTGCACAAAGTGGTTTCTGAATTAATAAGAAACTATTTGCTCAAAAACCTTTTTGTTCCTTGTCTACCCAAAACAACATCTTCTAGCGACAAGAATGGAATGCTCTCAGTAAGCAGGGAACATCAGTGAGTGTTGAGTGCTCCTGGCAAGCCGGTGAATGTGCTTTCCACCCTGACATCTGAGCAAATTCTGTGTTAAAATGGCAGCTTTGGGGCTTATTGAATACTTTAATGGCAGTCAGTTATCTCCCTGGAATTCATATACACATATAATGGAGTTTCATTCCTTCTTGAGTCAAACAAATTATAAAAACAAACAAACAAACAAACAAACAAACAAACAAACAAAAAGGTGGTGATGGCAGAAGGGATTGAATAAATAAAATGTGGCACATTTTTTAAATGGATGTAAGCCAATTGAGGTCAGTTTATATGTTCTGGTACGGCTTGCCATTCAGATATATGAACCAATTCTCAATCTGCAGAGGTTACACCAAAGCCCTGCTTGCAAAAGGACCTCCTTCAGACAATATGTTGCTCATAATTGAGACCAACATTATTGTTATTATTCACTTGACATTGACAGACAAGATCTGTGTTCTATATGAGAGTTCAGCTAAGATACCGCTAAGTGATATATGACGGAAGCACATTCCAGTGTGTCACATCATCAGTACTCAGTAAAGGAGGTGCCAAGGGTCATCTTACAAGCCACTTAGAAAAAGTCATAGCTTGAAGGATGATGATGGTTGTTATTGCTGAAAACTGTGATTTTCTACAAAAGTCTTAAGGAGGAACTGGCTCACATCATTGCACATCAGGGTCCAAACCAATTACACTATTTGAACATAGTGTAGATGGTGCCATGTTCAACACAGTAGTAGGTCTCAGGCTGTTACTAATGGCATAATGTGTACACTATGTACAAACTTGATCATAGTCATCTAGATTTCACTGAAGATGAATAAGACAAATGAAACATTCCCCAGCTGGCAAAGATTAAGTTAGTTTTAACTAGGAATTAGGGATCTGGACTAAAGTCACTATAACTAAATGTCTACAACTTCGTGAGGTAAACAGTATCAAAGTGCAAATCTGTCTAGTGTGTCATCATCATATTGATCATTTGGGAAGACATTCTTTGTAGGGTGACTTGACAACACTGAGCCTTAAGAAGCATGTCTTCCATGGCCATTTGATATTAGATTTTTTTTTCTCTATTCCTCCTAAAGGCACCCTGAAGCCACAAAATGATAAAACTAATAATTCATTCTTAGCTGACATGGAAGTTATTCACCACAGAATAAATATTACTGTGTGCTTGCTTTGTGCCCAGCACTGTGCTAAATGCTATAAATGTGAATTGAAAGGATGCAGTCCCTGCTTACTAGATCTATATGCACAAATATAATGCAGGGGCATCCTTGGGAAAGGGCATCTCCCTTATTGGTTAAAAGTTGTCTGCTACAAGGTTCAGTGTCATTTTATTCCTTTTTTAATCCAGTGGGTCTTTTTGTACCTTAGAAGGTGCTGCAAGTGAATGTGTATAATGCTTTAGGCTGGAATTGTATCAGAGCAGTTTTTACTGATAGAGGTTTAATGGAAGACTTTTTTCCTCCTTGATTGTTGTGGGTGCCCAGTGCAACAGCTGAGTCAGAAAAGTCTCTAGAATGGTTGGGTTGGGGAGAGGGGCTCATGTAATCTTCAGAAATCTGGATACGGCCACAGGTCCAGTTATTTCAGGGTTTCCTGCCTCTGATATTATATAATAAAGAACTCTTCTTCAAATTCTCACTTCCCCTGCCCCCTTGCACTCTTCAAATTACTGCTGAAGCAGCTGGAGCCAGGGCTGCTGCAGCCTTGAAAGCCCGCCAGAGCAGCTGCTGTCGGAGTGGGAGCAGAGATAGGAGTAAGATTCTAATTTGATCATCTATTTCCCTTCACAATCAAGAAGGGTGAGTGCTGTTTTTCTACCCCATAAACCAAGCGAAAGTAATTTTGATACTGTATAGAGGATGGAGAAGAGTCTATCTCCGTAAAATATTAAGAAACATAGGTATCATCCATGAGCAGAGCGGTAAAGTAACAAATAGAACCCCAGTCTTCTCTCAAACTTTACCACTGTATTGCTGGGCAACCCTCCTTTTCATTTGAACTTTCCTTAAAAAAGAAGATAATACCAGTACTTCCCTTTTGCCAAAGGAGAAACAAGGAGTTAAATTAAACTCTGCTGTCTAATCACTGCTTTTTAAAAATTGGCTTCTGGCCGTTACTATATTTGCAAACAAACACTTTGTTGGGCAGTACAGAAAGTGAGTCATGGGGGTTGAAAGGCCAGAAGTTCCTAATGAAGCAAATAGACCAGGAATAACCTGAAAAACATATGCAAATGATCAGTGATGTGGCTCATGCCACGTGATTACTTCCATCACCCGTGGCTTTGACTCAGAAATTTTCTAATGACACTGGCAGTGACTATGACCTCAATCCTGCCCTCGCTGATGGAAATTAACGCAAGCACACCGCTGCTGATTAAGTCCCTCTGGAATCTGAGCCAGCCTATCCTAGTGCCTTCTGTCTGAACAACCCTGATTTATGGAGGCAAAAGCACACATCCCAATGGCTGAGAAACCCTCGGCAGAGTTTGGGTCTCTGTAATAAGGACCATTTTCCCACCATGGATAAAATGCTTTGGGAGATTTATCTAACAAACAACATATAGTTAATGATTAATTCATTTTCCCGTTTTTATTTATTAAAGTCATATATCTATCTGCCAATCAAAGCATCTAATTAGAAGGAGATAATCAAAAGCAACACACAAAAGCAGCTAACCCTGTTGCTCTAACCAGTACTTGAAAATTAAATGTCAAGAATAAGTGTTAGGGTTGGCCGAGTGGCGAGTTGGTTGAGTTGGCTTGGGACACCAACTCTGAGCAGCAGGGCCCCAGTTTGGATCCCACATGAGGGCCAGTGATGCTGTGCCCTCTACAGCTAAGATGGTGAACAACAGCTGGACCTGGAGCTGGGCTGCCATGAGTCACCAGCAACGGTATAGGCTGAGTGGGGCTGGCGGGCAGTTGGAGCTGCTGTGAGCTGCAGTGAGTGGCTGTCCAATGGTCGGCGAGTGACTGCCTCACCCGGGAAGAGTGCAATGATAATACCAACATGGGCCAGTGAAGCAATGTCCTCCACTAGACTGAAGAACAAAAGGACAGCAACTTGTCTGTTCCCCTTCCCCGATTTCCTAACACTGTTCCCCTCCCCCAATTCCCCAATAAAATCTTTAAAAAAAAAAAAAGAATAAGTGTTAAAGTCCTGTTGGACTTTTTGAAATAATAAAAATGGCTTTGGACCTATTCCTTTTATGGACTTCTAGCTAAATATCAGAGATAGCCTACAAGGTGCTTGGGAGAGACAAAAGTTTTATTATTATGTTAAATGTTATACCTGAGGTATACACCAGGTAATCTAAATACAGGGAAGACAGAGAATCTATTGGATTGTTGGAAAAGTCCTGACGTATATTGTTTATGTTTTTCAAAGATCATTTATTTATATAAAGAATAAAGATCAATCAATGATATATTGCCCATTTTATTCAATAACATTTGCCATCTTTCAGTGAGCTTCATATTTCCTCGTTCATAAAAGGACCTAACTGTGAAAAACTGAACAAGGTACTGATTTACAGTTTCATCTGAATTGAACGTTATATCATGCCAGGAGTTTTGAAGAGAGCAAAATAAGTGGAAGTCTGACGGCGGTCAGGCAATTATGGTGGGTGTGGCAATACATCCCATCCAAGCTCCAATAATTTTTGACGGGTGATCAAACTTGTGTGTGGTCTCGCATTGTCACAATGGAAGACAACTCCTTTACAATTAACAAGCTCTGGACGTTTCTAGATGATGGATTCGTTCAAACTGTCCAATTGCTGACAGTACGCATTCGAATTGATTGTTTGGTTCCTTCATAGGAGCTCGAAAAACACACCTGTAAAATTCTACCACACTGAGAGCATAACCTTCCTCTGATGAATGTCTGCTTTTGATGTCCTTTGAGGCGAATCATCACGTTGGGACCAAGACCGTTTGCACACCACATTGTTGTAAACAATCCACTTCTCATCACCAGTTGTCAGTCACTTCAACAAAGGATTGTTTTTCTCACGTTTAATGAGCACATTGCAGATGTTTATATGCACTGTAAATGAACTTACTTTGAGTTCATGCGAAACCCAAATATCGAGCTTGCTTATGTATCCTAGCTTCTTCAGGTGGCTGTGAATGCTTGAATGATGGACGTTCGATGTTTCTGCAATCTCTCGTGTTGTGTAAAGTGGGTTAGACTCAATCAATGCCTTTATTTTGTCGCCATCAACCTTGGTGGGCTTCCCTGACAGAGGAACGTCATTGAGATAAAAATCACCAGTACGCCAAAAGCCTCCGTGAGCGGCTGTCCAGAGGCCAGCGACTGATCTGCCTCACCCAGGAAGAGCACAATTATAATACCAACATAGGCCAGTGAAGCAACTTCTTCCACAACTAAACTGAAGAACAGAAGGACAGCAACTCATCTGTTCCCTTTCCCTGATTCCCCAACACTGTTTCCCTTCCCCAATTCACCAATAAAATCTTTAAAAAAAAAAAAAATCACCAGCACGGAATTTCGTGAACTATCATTGGCACTGACATTCTTGTAGAGTATTGTCATTGTAAACTTTATGCAACTTTTCACAAGCTTGACGTGCATTATTGCCTTTATGGGAGAAAACAGTAAAATATGGCAAAAATGCACAGTTTGATCTTCCATCATCAACTTGTTGTAAAATCTCCAAAACTCAACCAAATTGCTCAATTTTTTTTAGAATGAAGCTAGAACTGTCAGCTGTGAAATGATATAGCAATAACATAGATGCGAATGACTCTAGTACTTCCAAAAATGAACTAGTGCCCTCTGTTGCAAAAATGCGTCATGACTTTTCTGACAACCCAATAGGAAGATTTGAAAGTGACTGGAGGGAGAGAAGGACACCTCTCCGGTGTCTGGTGGAACAGATGGTGGTGAGGAAGAGAAGAGAGGAGGAGACTTCAGTTGGGACCAGATATAAGTTATTCTGTTGGTTATTTGCCTTTGAAGAGTCAGCACTGACTCTGGATGTGACAAATGGGCATGATAAATTAGGTATCCTGATTTCAGGGATACCTAAGCTCTGTTTTAAGTCTGAGTGACTTAACAGTGAAATGAGGGACAATTACAAGTAGCTCTATCAGCTCGCTCTCTCTCTCACACACACACACACACACACACACACACACATCCACTTATAACTAATTCTTCAACAGTCTTGTATTTGCAAATCACAGCATGTTGCTTTCCTACTTAAAGTCTTCGAAAATGCAAAGTGCTGAAATTCAAAAGTAGGTTACAAGAAATGAACCGGAAAAATCAGTTTATCCAACTGATATGGATATGGATGTGGATAAACACATCTCACTTCTAGACTTTGGTTGATTTTGCAAAACCATCTTGGATGAGCTCATATGGTGGAACTCCCCTATAATTGATGTTATCGGTGGAAGTTGTGGATTTAGCTATTTCGTTAGGATCAATACTCTTTGGAAAAGGCATCATGGTTACCATTTTGCTCTAAACCATGATTTCTCAGCCTTGGGACTATTGACAGTTTGAGCTGGATAAGTCTTTATTGTGGGAGGCTGTCATTTTATGCATTATAAGATGTTTACTAGCGTCTCTGGATGCCAATAACACAACCTCCCAGTTGTAACAACCCAAAATGTCCCCAGACATTGCCAAATGTCCCTTGGGAGGCAAAATTAACACTGACTGAGAACCACTGCTCTAAATTAAAGCATACTTCTGAGAGGATATAATCTCTTTGGGTCTAAATTTGGTATTCATACAAGTAATAAACTATAAATCCAGGCATAGATTCCATCCATGTGATCCTCATAATACCAAAAAAATCCAATGTGACTCAATGTTTTTACCTTCTAATTTTTTGCCTTGAGTAACTTATAAATAAAGTCTATATAAGGGAAAGAATGATAGACTGAGGATGGGTAGAACTTGTTTCTTAGTCCTGATTCTACCACTAACTAGTTCTGCAAGGTTAGATAAACTGCTTAATCTCTCTGGCCCTTCCTTGATTTTTTCACTTGTAAACAACAGTGCTTGAGTGAATTTTCCCATTCAAAATACAAAGACTGTGAGACTCAGAATTAATGCCACCGCAATAAATGATACGATACCACGGAATAGAAAAACAGGACTCTTTGTCGTAGAGTGAAGCTTTACATTAAGCCTTCCAACAACATTTTACTCCATCTACTTTTTTTTTTTTTTTTTAAGCTGAGCCATCCTGCCACCTGTTGGCAGCTCAGCTCGGGCTGGGCATCAAACTACTGTTGCTCAGAGCTCTGCTCACACTTTTGATAGAGATCTTAACCAATTGAGCCACTCAGTTGGCCCTAACTCCATCTCCTTGAGCACAAAAGACATTCTCTTGGTGCAACCCAATTCTTTTGAATGTCCAGAGAAATCTTTGGAGTATTAAGTGGCTAGAAACTTATTACCTGGCCCTGAAGTGTGGGTACTATGTTTAATAGCAACAGGATGGCCATAGACATCAATGTGGTGAGTGGGGAAGACATAGCTCATTACACAAACTGTTATTAGAAATCTGGCACTTCAAGCGACATGGTAACAACTACCAAAAAACCCCCCAAACACTACAGTGCACTTACAAGAGACCAAAATCTTGGATCCTACAATTTTGGATATGATGGTGAGTTTAAAGCCATGACAGAAAGAAGTAATATTTTGATTACCTTTGTAAACACAGGAGCTGCAATGATAGGTTTTCCATCCAATCCTTGCAAATAATTGGTAGGGCTCTGACACTGTTAGAAGGAAACCAACAATAGATTTATTGTCACTAGGATTATTAGATAAATAGATGATAGATAGATATAACAAATCTACAGAATTTGGTGTATGAAATTAATCTAAAACCAAGACTGGGTCGGCCGAGTGGTGCATTGGTTAAGCGCTGGCTTGGGATGCCAGCGGCCCTGGTTCGGGTCCCACATATGAGGGCTAGTGACACTGCCCTCAAATAAATAAACAAATAAATAAATAAAACCAAGACTGACATTTTCTAAACCTATGAATCACAGACTTCAGATTTTGTACTAAATTTCTAGGTCATGGTGGCTGTAAATATATGACACCTGTCCCCACCCCCTCACATATAGAGCTATGTAATGAGCTCTAACCCCCCTAAAGAGGTCTCATAGAACTCCTGAGGCTCCACAGATTACTTTGAAAACTGCTGGATTAGAACTAAAATGTGACCCTACTGCATTACTAAATGGGTTAGATAAGTAACTTTAAATTTTAAAAAATGGTTGTAGATCACTACATATATCAATAATGCATTACAAATATATTTAAATTAGTATGATTTTATATTTTAAAAAATATATGCAGGCCGGCCTAGTGGCGCATTGGTTAAGAGCTGGCTTGGGACGCCAGCAGCCTCGGTTCGGATCCCAAATGAGGGCCAGTGACACTGCCCTCTATAACTAAGATGGTGAACACCAGCTCTACCTGGAGCTGGGCTGCATGAGTCCGGATGACGGTATAAGCTGCAGCCCCTGCTGCAGTGGGCTGCCACAAGCTAAAGTGAGTGGCCAGCAATCAGCATGAGCGGCTGGAAGGCAGTGTGAGCAGCCGTCCAGAGGCCGGCGACCGATCTGCCTCACCCAGGAAGAGCACAATGATAATACTAACATGGGCCAGTGATGCAAAGTTCTCCACAACTGGACTGAAGAACAAAAGGAGAGCAATTTGTCTGTTCCCCTCCCCAAATTCCCCAATAAAAATCTTAAAAATGCATACATATATATTCATATATATGTATAGAAAAATGCCTGGACCTGTCTGCTAAGATCTATTAAAAGAAGGTGCCTCTGAGGAATAGGGGCACAGGAGTAGAAACTTGACTAAAGTTTTTACTTAACATACTTCTGTATTTTTTGAATGTTTTTACAATAATCATGTATTCGTGTCATCATCATCATCAACTTGAAAGATGAGAGTCATTAATGTTCCCTAAAAAATAATTTCATGGTTGCTCTATCTTAGAAAGTAGAATTCTTGGCAGCTCCATGAAACCGAGTTTCATGATCTAGAGTGTCCTGGGCCAGAGTGAGAGCTGGCAGCTCATTGTTATGTAATCAGTGCCCTTCATAAAGCTGGAACATCAGAGACTAACTTGTAAAGAGTTTCTTTTCCTATGAAACTTGCCTGTGCAGCTAGAGAATACGTTCCTGAGGCAACAGGAACCACTGAAGTACAAAGTGATGATCATGATCGCGGTATTGCCCAAGACCATTAAGAAGGTGCCACAGAGATGAACTCGACCACACTATGCAGGATGGTCCTGGGCACAGTGCCTGCCTGTACGGTCCATGGCACTTGTGTTTCACCTAGCCTCTGTTTTTTCTTTTTAAATTACAGTGACATTCAATATCATTTTATGTCTGTTTTAGGTGTATAGCATAGTGACTAGACATTTACATCCTAAAATTTATGAAGTGATCCCCCTGATTAGTCTAGTACCCACCTGGCACTATACCTAGTTATGACAATATTATTGACTATATTCCCTATGCTTTACTTTACATCCCCATGACTATTTTGTAATTACCAATTTGTACTATTCAATCCCTTCACATTTCTCACCCAACCCCCTAACCTGTCTGTCATTGGGCAACCATCAGTTTGTTCTCTGACTTTATGAGTCTATTTCTGTTTTGTTTGTTGATTTATTTAGTTCTTTAGATTCTACATATAAGTGAGGTCATATGGTATTTGTCTTTCTCTGTCTGATTTATTTTGCTTAGCACAATACCCTCTAGGTTCATTCATGTTGTCACAAATGGCCAGATTTCATTCTTTTTTATTGCTGAGTAATACTCCACTATGTACTATATGTACTACATCTTTATCCTATTATCTATTTATGGGCATCACTCAGAATCTTGTACCTGATGAATGGTTGACACATTCGGCTGGACCATCACATGCTGGGCTTGGGGTACTGCTGAAGGAATGGCTGCAGAAGTAGTGGGAGGGGATGATACCTCATTTGGCTTCTGGATTCTGAGAAGTGATTAAAGTATAGATTTATAAAACAGAGTGATCATTGCGAAAATTCTTTCAGCAAAGCTAATAATGTTATCCATGCTTACAGTTAGATGTAATAAATATCTTCAATCAACAATATTCCACAGGGGCCAGCTGAGTGGCTCAGTTGGTTAAGAGTTGGCTTAGAGCACGAGCTCTGAGCAACAGGGCTGCAGGTTCGATTCCCACATGGGCCAGTGAATGCTGCACCCTAGCTGAGCTGTTGCTGAGCTGCCAACAGGTGGCAGGATGGCTCAGCTGGTGTAACAACAAGTCTGCCTGTTCGATGGTGGGCTATGCCCACCCTCAACTAAGACTGAACTCGGTACTTGAGCTGAGCTGCCGCCCGCATGGCTCAGTGGATAGGGCGTGCACTCTTAACAAGGCTGCTGGTTCGACTCCCATATGGCATGGTGGCTATGCCCACCTGCAACTAAGATTGAACACAGCACCTTGAGCTTAGAGGCCATGAGCTGCCGACCAGAAGCCAGATGGCGACTGGTGCCCTCCACAAAGAAGACTGAAGAATAACAACTTGGCTGGTCCCCTCCCCCAATTCCCCAATAAAATCTTTAAAAACAAACAAACAAACAAACAAACAAAAACATTCCACAAATGTTTACTGAGAGCTTCTTTGTCACACACACTTTGTTAAATGTAAGCAGGAAGATGATAAGACAGCATTCCTGTCCTTGAGTTGGTTGCTTTTAGCAGAGCTGAAGACTAGCATATTCACAACTGAGATTAAAGACAAATGCTATGAGAGAGCATGTGTAGAGGATAATTTTTTGAGATTTGTTTTGTTTCCCTCTGTGTTGCCCTCCTCCTCCCATTTCAAGTAAGAGGCCAGACTTTGTAAATCTTTGCCTCTGGGAGTTTTGTCATGGCAGAAAGCAGAAATAGCTTGAGTCAATGAGTTATTCAAGTTTACACAAATTAAAGAAATTACTTGAAGGGCAAGAGAGCCAGGAAATATTCTGAAAAGGCTGGATAGGGGAAATTATTTTAGTTTTGTTGTGGAGAAGAAGAGAGAGAATCTAACAAGAGGGAGAACCTGAGTCCAGAGGGGATGGCAACCCCATTGGTTACATGGGTCCCCCTCTTGCTAAAGATGTCAGTACCCAAGCATGTCAGGAAGCAACAAAGCACTGGACTTGAAGGGACCTTGAGGTCTGGGACATGGGCTTCTCCCCCATAACCTGTGGAGATAGATGACCGATGACAGAATGGGTTTCCCTTTTGTTTAGATGTCGCCTCTGTCTGCCTTAGCTTTCTCATCTCTAAAATGGGGAAATAGTAATTTTTAGCTCATAGGATTTTTGTGAGGGTTAAATGAGGTAATTCATGTAAGAGGCTTAGAACAGTATTTAATATCAAACACTACGTGTATCTATATCTATATCCCAGGGATCTTTGCACAATTGTGGAAGGGAAAAAAAAGACACTCAATATTAACTGATTGAAATTTTTCCCAGCCAGACAAATGGGGGTCTCAGAAATAGAATTATATAGTAATACAGAGGCTATCAGTGACCCTGAAGTATCCATTTTTCTTCTTCTGAAATAATAGAATCCCTGATTTCTTTATATGGTACTCCAAATAAAGACTGCATTTCCCAACCTTCATTGAAGATAGATGTGGTCACATGATTTTCTGGTCATGAGATATGAGGGATAGTGATATATGTGATCTAAGAGAGATGACCTTAAAAGTGGGTCAGGGCATGCCCTTTACTTCTTCCAGTTTTAGACTGAGATGAGGCCACACCTTAGAATGAGATGCAGCAGAAAACTAGAAGCAGACTTGAACCCAGTGGAATGTGGAGCGGTTTTACCATCCAAATTCGTGTTTTTATGTAAATGAGAAATAAATATCTATCTTATTTAAGTCATTGTTATTTTGAGTCTCTATTACACACAACTGAAGCTAAATCCTAACTACTATAAGTAAATGTAAAGAAAATAGGGCAGAGGCCGGGTTGCGGGCGGGCGGCCAGGCTCAGTGGCCGGGTGGTGGGCACAGGGGGCAAAAAATAAAAAACAAACAAAAATAAAAAATAAAATAAAGAAAATAGACAAATGAGATATTTCTTGCTTATTTAAGTGGGTATATTAAAATTTATACCCATTAGGCTTGTAACCAGTGTTATGAGAGCCTTAAGGAAAGAGTGATAAATGTGCAATAGAAGGGGGAGTTTATTATAGAATTTGAGTGGGTTTTTGAAGAATAAATAGGAGTTTGCCAGGCAGAGAAGGAGATAGGGCATTCCTAGCAAAGTGAACAGCTCAGACAAAGGGGTGAAATGAACCATGCCTTGCTTGAGTGAGATGGCAGTGGTGCAGAGAGCCTGAGGTGGGGAGTGGAAGAGGGGCCAGGAAAGCCTGGTAGATACTCTACTGAATAAAGCTTTGTATGCCATGTCAAGATTTTTAAAAAATGTTGTTGTTTGTTTGTATTTGATTTTTATTTTAATAAAAATAATAAATTTTAATAAAGATAATAAATTTTTTAAGTCAGGAAAATAATACAATGATTTTTTTAGAGAATAACTCGTTGTACTTGGAGACTGTAGAAGAGAGGAAAAGCCTGAAGCACCTGATAGGAGGTGACTGACATGAGTCAGGAAAGGAGGAATTGAAGAGAAGCCATGAGAATGATAAAGAAGACAGTTAAAGGGAGAAATCATTTACTCTGGTTATGAATGTTCATATCTGTACAAAAGCTAAAAGCAAATTATCAGTCCAAAGTAAGCACACACAAAGGATTTTGGAAAATAAAACATGATTTCTGTCCTTAAGGAGTAATTACCCTCTGTAGGGGAGGACACAATACACGAACACAGTTAACTATTGTTTAACCAGTTTTCCAAGTGTTGCTGCTTGTTTCAGGTTGTCTCATGGAATGGCTATTGTGTCTGTTTCCAGTTTCCATGATTTCTGTCCACAGGCTCCTCTGTCTGAAATACCCTTTCCTCTCTTGTTTAAGGGTGTTCACCTACTGTTCTTTTAAGATTCAGCTCAAGGTCACCAACTCTGTAATGCCTTTCCTTATCTCTCTTTCTCTCCCCAACCAACAAAGAGTCCTTTGTGCCAAGACCTTTACACCCTACACATAATTATATCATAGTCTTTTACACTTTATTAGTCTTACTGTCTGTAGGCTTGGTATACTTCTTTTTTTTTTTTCAGCTGAGCCATCCTGCCACTTGTTGGCAACTCAGCAGCAGCTCAGCTCAGGCTGGACATCGAACTGCTGTTGCTCAGAGCTCAGCTCGCACTCTTGAGTGAGCTCTTAACCAACTGAGCCACTCAGCCGGCCCTTGGTATACTTCTCTTGCTATATTTGCTGTATATTTACCTTTACTACCCTGTGAGCCTGGGAAGGCAGGAAGCATCTGATTTTTCTTAGTACCCACAGCATCTAGTGAAGTGTCTGGTGTAGAGTAGGTGCTTAGTCAATGATTGTGGAAAGTAATGAATAGCTGGATATAATTCTGTTCAGTACTTAGTACAGTTGTTTAGCAAAAAGATTATGACTTGCCCAGATCACTCACATATGAGTATATATAATTTAGGACCACCGGGTTTTTTGTTCTTGTGAGTACTGTTATTTAGTCAGAAAACATGAATTTTTTTTGTAACACTGGGTTGTTTTTTACTCTGTAGATATAAGTATGATGATATTTCATAGGTGATACCTCATTTTTAAAATATTGGGAATAATAAAATTAATCTGCTAGGGAAGACTTAATTAAGCAAAGGAAGGAGAGCTTTCTCCAACTACCCAAACTTTTTTTTTTTTTTAGGTCACACCCTGGAGCCACCCTCTTCAAGTTCTACTAACTAATGAACAGCCTTCTCAGAATCTGAGGTTGCTAAGGCTATCAGATAGAAAATTTGAATTACCTATTCATCTCTTCCTTGTGAGGGTCCCCTTCTGAATCAGAAGAAGACACCCCTGGAAAAAATAAAAACAAGACATGAAAATTTTAAGACAACAATTTTCTTAAGCTGGTTCCTAAGCATTTGAAGACAGATAGAATTTAAGACTTAGAAATGAACTCAGCAATTCCATACACTACTACCCACTTTTACAGTTGAGGAAATAGACCCTAAGTAGTTGAAGGACATGCTCAAGGTCACATGGCTAATCAGTAATAGAGTTCAAATTAACTGGTCCAAATTTCAAGTGTTCTTGTATGAAACACCTGCTGATGCCCTTGGACTAACAGAGCTGTCTTTGCAGACATTCTGTGGTGTCCATAAATCCTCTTGCTCTTGGCCTACACAGATTAAATAAAAGAAGGGATTACACTGGATTCCAAACATTGTAAGTGTAGGTGGATGCTCTTCCGTCCAGTCCTAATATTAACAAGCCACACTTCATCTTAGGAGTGGGGGCGTTTGAAGCTCTCTTGCCACAAATTTTAAAAATCAATGATCCAATCTCAGCACAGCAGAGCTTTGATCCGGATTTAGTTCTCCAGGCAGTGAATTCCAGGAAGACAAAACAGAGCTAAATTGGGAGGTATTTATTATATTCCAAAAATTTGAGGATGAAAACATACAACACATTTCTATTCATACATTAGTCATTATTATTATCATTATTCATGTGTGTATTCAATAAATGTTTATCAAATATCCACTATGTCCTTGGTACTATATTGGAGACATAAAGAAGAATGAGACAATATCAGACTTACAATCTAGTTGATAAATGGGCATTTATACCATAATAATACAGTATTTATGTGCTGAAACCAAAGCATACATAAGGTATTACTGTTGATAAAGTGCTGAAGAATGGTTCCCAAAAAAAAACCAGGGCATGAGATAAATAGAAACAAAAACTTATCATAGATATATAAAGAACATAAATTGGTTTATTCCCTAAGATTAGTCGTATAAATTTGGTGCTGATGGAAATGCCTTTCCAAGCCTCCCTAATGGTCTCCCTTCTACCCTTGAATCCCTGCAGTATATTCTCATCCAGGAGCCAGAGTGATCCTGTTAAAAGCTAAGTCAGATCATGTCACATCTCTGCTCAGAATCCTCTATAGCTACCCATCTCTCTCAGAATAAAAGCCAAAGTCCTTGTAATGATCCACGAGGACCTTGTTGGTACCTACAAGGATCTACATGATCTGCTCACTTGCCTCTTCCCACCTTGAGCCCATCTTGAACTTCTGGCCTCATCAGATCCTTTCTTCCTTGCTCACCCCACCCTGGCCACATTGGCTCATTTCTGTATCTTAACACAGGCACATTCTCACCTCAGGGCCACTGCACTTGCTGATTTCTCTGCCTAGAATGCCTTTTCCTTGAAGATCCTTGTGGCTCAACCCTTTACTTCCTCCAGGTCTTCACTTACATGTCACTGAGGTCTTCCCTGATCACCCTAACTATTGGGTTGTCGGAAAAGTCACGATGTATTTTTCCTATGTTTTTCATTGCAAAAATGCATCATGGGCCGGCCGAGTGGCGCAGTGGTTAAGCGCTGGCTTCGGAAGCCAGCGGCTCCGGTTCGGGTTCCACATATGAGGGCCAGTGACACTGCCCTCAAAAACAAACAAAAAAAAATATATCATGACTTTTCTGACAACCCAATAGAATAGCAGCCTATGCATATGTGCATGCACGCGCGCACACACACACACACACACACACACACACACACACACAGACAGACTTCCTATCTCTTCTTCTTGCTTTCTATTTCTTCCATAGTGTTTATATATATTGTGAGATAAGAGGAAAAAATATATACTGGTCACTACCCCTAGTTCCCAGCACAGAGTCCCTAAAACCCTGGGTTATGAGCACTTAGGAGTATCTCTTGTTCTAATTTGTTTGACCCCATCCCTGACACAGGGCTCCTAAAATTCTTGTAAATTCCTAAGTGATAAGAACACTAGAAGGCATTTTTTATTCTAATGAGGCAACTCTGGGTGGGCTTCTCTGTGGTTCATGGGTGGGGATTGGTCACCGGAAAGACCGAGCCATGATTAGAAGCTTGGAATTTTCAGCCCCAGTCTCTGTTCTCCAGAGGGGGAAAAGGGGCAAGAAATGGAGTTAATAATTGATCATGCCTACGTGAGGAACTTAAAATCCCAACCGTATGGGGGTTGGAGAACTTCCAGTTGGTGAACACATCCACATTGGGAAAATGACACACCCCAACTCCATAGGGACAGAGTTCCTGTTCTCAGGACCCTGCAAGACCTCTCCCTATGTATCTCTTCATCTAGTTGCTCATCTGTATCCTTTATCATATCCTTTAATAAACTAGTAAACGTAAGTAAGTGTTTCCCTGAATTGTGAGCCACTGTAGCAAATTAATTAAATCTGAGGAGGGGGTAATGGGAACCTCTGATTGTAGCCAAGTCAGACAGAAATTGTGGGTAACCTGGGGACCTACTACTTGTATTTGTCATCTGAGGTGGGATGGGAAAAAGCTTGTAGGACTGAGCCCTTAACCTATTGGATTTGACACTATCTCCAGGTAGATGGTGTCAGAATTGAGTTACATTGTAGGATATCCAACGGGTTTCATTGAGAATTGCTTGTTGGTGTGGGAAACCCTCCACCCCCAACATGCACACATTGGAATTGGTGATCAGAACCATTTCATATACCTATCATATTTTAATTAATTAATTTCATTTATTTTTTGCTCCATTGCAATGTAAATTCCATCTGCCTATGAACGTACTTAGTGACTTTTGTCTATTTGATTCACTGCCTTTATCCTCACTGCCTAGAAGAGTGTGTGGTAGAGTAGGCCCTCAGTGAATATTTATTTATTATAATATATGTCTTACTAGTAAATGCCATTCTCCATAAGTAATTACCTTCTATATAAATCTCAGCAGAAGTTGAATCTGTCCCATAGATGTTAGAAGCAAAGCAGGAATAGCGTCCTGTGTCTTCTTCAAAGGCTTCAGCAATGGTCAGTGAGTGCAGGTTTCCCACCTGGACAATGTGAATGTCTGGGGAATTTTCAAGCTCCTTGCCTTCACAGTACCACCTGCAAGGAAGGGAATATGGGACATGACTGAAATGTGAGAATTAATAACATAGATGAATCCAGATGTTCCCTAAGAACAAAACTGACAACCCTAGAGTCAGAAAATTAAACAATCCACTATTATGATCTAATTTGATTGTAACAATGAGAAGAGCTGGCAGTATTCAAATCACAGTTACACTTTACTAAGGAAATTAGAAAGTAGCTTTTATTAAGAATGATACAATTGAGAAAAGATGGGTGAGAAAGCAAATAACAGCCAATGATGTAGAGAAGGGTGTTTGAGAGGAACTTGGCTTCTTCTAAAAAGACTTTTAGCTTTCTACAGTATGCATCAAGTAAGTACTACTTTAACTTATTTTGAGAGAAATCTAAGGGCTAGTAAAGATCCATGAAGTTGAATGCATTCATTCTCTACTGTGAAATTGCATCTGACCTAGCTCGAGGAAAATTATTTTGTTAATTACTTAAGTGATCAGAGTAAGTAAGAGAGGTCATTTTCTTTCAGGAGTGACCCAACACTCCAAATAACCTAAGTTAAAAATATCTCTGTAAGTTATGGTATTTTATTTTAATTCTATATACTTGAAGTTAGAAGTTTTTGGTATAACATTGATCTTTTGGCCAAAAGTTTACGCAGAATAACACATAAATAACATTTAAAATGTGGAGGTATATTGAAAGAGAAATAGACACTAAAACTACAGGGACATACCAACTCTCATATAACAAATTGGCAAAGGTGTCCAAGTTTGACTACTCTCATATACTGCTAGTAGGAATGTAAAATGGTACCTATGAAAGAAATAAGGCAACATCTGCCAAAATTACAGATGCATTTATCCTTTGACCCAACAATCCCACTTGTGGGAATCTATCATACAGATGCACTTGCATACACACAAAATGACAAATGTATAGGTTACTTATTTAAATAGCAAAAGATTAGAACAACCCAATCACTAAGGGACTAATGAAATAAACTATGGTACAGCCCCATAACGAAACACTATGCAGCTCTAAAAAGAGAATGAGAAAGATCACTATGTACCAACATGGAAAGAATCCCAAGATGTATAGTTAAAATTTTAAAGTAAAATGCAGCATAGTGCATATAGTGTATTAGCTTTTGTATAAGAATGTGGGTTGTTATGGGTTGGATTACCTACCCCCGAAGATATGTTGATGTCCTAACCCCCAGTACTTGGGGACGTGACCTTATTTGGAAATAGGGTCTTTGCAGATATAAACAAGTTCGATGAAATTATTAGGTTGGATCCTAATCCAATATGAACGGGGTTCCTTAAGAAGAGGAAAACGTCATGTGATGAGAGACGCACATAGGGAAAATGGCATGTGATGACAGAGGCAGAGATTGGTAATACAGCTGCAAGCTAAAGCACGCCAAGGATTGGCAGCCACCACCGGAGGCTAGAAGAGGCAATGAGGGAGTCTACCCAGAGTCTCAGAGGGAACATGCCCTGGTGACACTTCAATTTCAGATTTCTAACCTTCTGAACTGTGAGACAGTGCATTTCTGTTGCTTAAGTCAACCTATTTATTGTACTTTGTTATAATGGCCCTAGGAAATTAACACAGGCAGTAAGAAATAAGATATAGTGATGTTGTTTTCATTTGCATAAAGAAAACCTAAAAGAATGAAATGAAAATCAAAAGTGGCTACGTATTGGGGGTTAAGTAGAAACAAGATGAAGACATGATGGGGTGAGATGTCTCAGTGCACTCCTTTTTATATTTTCATTTTTTAAAAATAATAATTATTCATCATCATAATAAAAAGTAATTAAGTGGGGAGGGTTACCACTATTAAATGTCAAATATTAAGAAGTCCTGGCAATTGCTAGTCTTTATTGTAATTTCAGATCTAACCACTCAGTACTTTAATCCCCTATCACTATTTTCCTAAAAAAGATTTTTATTAAAAACTACAGCTAACATACATTATATCACTTTCAAGTGTACACCATAGTTGTTCAACATTTATAGACCTAAAGAAGTGATCACCATAAGTCCAACAACCATCTGACATCATACAATGCTATCACAATATTATTGACTATATTCCCCATGCTGTATATTAAATTCCCATGACTTATTTTATACCTGGAAATTTGAACCTCTTAATCCCCTTCACCTTCCCCCGCTTTTAAAAATTTTTCAATTACAGTTAATATTGAATAATATACATATTTTTAAATTTTATTAATTGGGGAAGAGAGTGTTTTTCCAGGATCCCTCAACTCCAAGTCAAGTAGTTGTTTCAATCTAGTTGTGGAGGGCGCAGCTCAGTGGCCCATGTGGGATCTAACTGGCAATCTTGGTGTTACGAGCACTGCGCTCTAACGACCTCAGCTAACCGGTCGTCCCTCAATATTATTTTAATTTCAGGTGTACAACATAGTGGTTAAGTATTTTTATAATTTAAGAAGTGATCCCCCTGACTAGTACCCACCTGGCAGTATATACATAGTTATTACCATATTATTGACTATATTCCCTATGTTTTACCTTACATCCCCATGACTACTTTATAATAACCAATTTGTACTTCTTAATCCCTTCACCTTTTTCACCCTGTCCTTCAGCTCCCCTCCCATCTCTCACCCCAAGAAATCTAGTACCGGGGCCGGCCGAGTGGCGCAGTTGGTTGATAGTTGGCGTGGGAGTTCCAGCTCTGAGCAGCAGGGCCCGGGTTCGGATCCCGCATGAGGGCCAGTGATGCTGCACCCTCTACAGCTAAGATGGTGAACAACAGCTCGACCTAGAGCTGGGCTGCCATGAGTTGCAGGCAATGTCTTAGGCTGTAGGCTACGGTGAGTGTTCCGCAACCAGTGTGAATGGCCGGCAGCCAGTATGAACTGCCATGAGCCTCCGTGAATGGCTGTCCAATGGCCAAAGACTGATCTGCCTCAGCCGGGAGGAGCACAATGATCACAGTTCCAACATGGGCCAGTGAAGCAACGTCCTCCACAACTAGACTGAGGAACAAAAGGACGGCAGCTTGTCTGTTCCCCTTCCCCAATTCCCCAATAAAATCTTTAAAAAACAAACAAACAAAAAAGGAAATCTAGTACCTGGGGCAGCTGGTTAGCTCAGTTTGTTAAAGCACAGTCAGTGCTCATGACACCAAGGTTGCCAGTTCTGTCCCCACATGAACCACTGAGTTGTGCCCTCCACAACTAGAGTGAAAAAACTACTTGACTTAGAGCTGATGGGTCCTGGAAAAACATACTGTTCCCCAATGAAAAAAAAGAATCTATTCCCTCCCATGGCTGAGCAATATTCCATTGTATACATAGATAGTAAAACTTTGGATTGTGAGTGACGTGGCTTGCGAGTGTTCCACAAGACGAGTAAATGTTTCTAATACAGTTTATTGTGGTAAATGACCGATATCTTGCAATATGAATTTGTTTCTGGAACAAGTGATGCTTGCAAACCAAGGTATTACTGTATGTACTACCCCTCTTTATCCATTCATCCATCAGTGGACACCCAGGCTGCCTCCACATCTTGGCTATTGTAAATAATGCTGCAATGAACATATGGATGCACTGGCCCCCTTGAAGTAACATTTTGGGTTTCTTCAGATAAATGCCCAGAAGTGGGATTATGGGTCCTTCTTTGTCTCTTGTTATAGCCTTTGTTTTGAAGTATATTTTGTATGGTATAACTTTTTTTTCCCCCATTTCCATTTTCATGAAATAACTTTTTCTATCCCTTTACTTTCAGTGTGTGTGTGTCTTTCAATCTGAAGCGAGTCTGTTGTAGGCAGCAAGGGTTTTGCTTGCTTATCCATTCAGCCACCCTATGTATTTTATTGGAACATTTAATCCATTTACATGTAAAATAATTGTTGATAGATATGTAACTATTTCCATTTTATTATTCATATTTTTAATCTTTTTTTTTTTTTTATCTTAAAGAAGTCCCTCTAACATTCTTTGTAATACTGGTTTAGTGATGATGATCTCCTTTATCTTTTTCTTGCCTGGGAAGCTCTTTATCTGTCCTTTGATTTAAAATGATATCCTTGCTGGGTACAGTAGTCTTGGTTGTAGATCTTTACTTTTCATCATATTGAATAATTCCTGCCAATCCCTTCTGACCTGCAAAGTTTCTGTTGAGAAATCAGATGACAATCTTATGGAAGCACCCTTGTAAGTTACTAGTTACCTTTCTCTTGCTGATTTTAGGATTCTCTCTTGTCTTTAACCTTTGTCATTTTAATTATGATGTGTCTTGGTGTTGGCCTGTTTGGGTACATCTTGTTTGGGACTCTGCACTTCCTGGGCTTGTAAGTCTATTTACTTCACCAGGTTAGGTTAAGAAAGTTTTCAGTCTTTATATCTTCAAAGAGGTTCTCAATCCCTTGCTTTCTCTCTTCTTCTGGTACCCCTATGATGTGAATGTTGTTAGGCATGATATTGTCCCAGAAGTCTCTTAAAGTATCCTCCGTTTTAAAAATTCTTTTTTCCTTTTGCAGTTCCAGTTGGGTGTTTTTTGCTACTTTGTCTTCCAAATCACTGATTCGATCCTCTGCTTTATGTAGTCTGCTGGTGATTCCTTCTAGTGCATTTTTCATTTAAGTTATTGTATTCTTCACTTCTGACTGGTTCTTTTCTATGGTTTCTATGTCATTTTTTATGCTTGCAATCTCTTTGTTGAAGTTTTCACAAAATTCCTTGAGCAGCATTATAACCAGGATTTTGAACTCTGTCTCTGGTAGTTTGCTTGTCTCCATTTCATTTAGTTCTTTTCCTGGAGTTTTCTCCTATTCATTCATTTGGGATATATTTCTCCTGTTTCCTCATTTTGGGTGTCTCTGTGTTTGTTTCTATGTTGTAGATAGATCAGCTACATCTTCCAGTCTTGCCAGGTGTCCTCATGTAGTAGGTGCCCTGGGGGGCCCAGTAGCACAGTCTCTCTGGTTACCTGGGCTGGATGCTCCAGGAGTGTCTCTTGTGTGGGTTGTGTGTGCCATCCTATTATATTTGAGCCTTGGTTGCTCTTGGCATTTCAGTTGGTGAGATTGACCCTCAGGCTGACTGGCTGTGGGGTTTGGCCACATCCATAGCTTATAGGCTGCTGTACAAGGGGCTTACCCCATTGAGTGGGATTTGCCCCAATGGGCTCTGATGCTCATTGAGACCACCTTTTGGGTGTGCCACTTGTGGGGCTGCTTGGGTGGTGCTCTGCTGTGATCTGAAGCCAACCTCCAAGTATGATTCTGGGGCCTTTTGGAAGGGGCTCAAGTGCAGGCCCAGGTCAGCCATTGCCTGTGATCAGCTGGGGACTACCTGGTAGGAGCTACAAAGGAATCCATGGTTGGTCACTGCCTATGCTGGACCTGAAGGTATGTGGGAGAGGCCTCGCTGTGAACAGAGGAGGCTGCCACCAGTCCCAGGTCTGGGGTAGCTCCACAAAAAGCCAGTACACTCCAAGGCCTGCTGCCAGCTGCCGGCTCCCATAAGGTTCAACTGCTAATAAAGCCTCATGTATGCAATTGGGTGTGGCAAGGTCTCAGTGAGTCACCAGGGTGAAGTAAGTGGACCTCACCAGACCAGTTCAGATTCAGATTTGGCCATGGGCATAGGAGAAGGGCTCAACACAGGGAAAATGGCAACTCAGTCCTTGCTCTGAAGCCACACAACTCAGTCTTTCATTATATGTTTCTGATGCCCCTTGAGTCACTATCCCTCTGCCTGGAACCCAGGGTAAATGCCTATGAGCAAGTCTGTGCAGGTGCTTTAAGAGGACATCTGGGTTTTCTGGCAGCCTTCCGTCCCACCCACATGGTTGGAAT
Source organism: Aselliscus stoliczkanus (assembly GCA_033961575.1). NCBI lineage: Eukaryota > Metazoa > Chordata > Mammalia > Chiroptera > Hipposideridae > Aselliscus > Aselliscus stoliczkanus. Next base: position 138,336,005 of record CM066729.1, read on the forward strand.
CCTCACTGTTTTTCACAGTCAGATGTTGTGGGGTCTCCTCTTTCTGGTACTCTTGGCTGGGGAGCCTTGTGTGAGGCTGGGGTCCCTTGCTCTTCTGTGGGGGAACCTCTGTGCTAAGAAATCCCTCCTAATATTCATCTGCCACATGGAACTTTGTTACCAGCCCATTTCTCATTTCTACCACTCTTACCAGTCTTGATGTGGCTGCTTCTTTTTTTTTTTTTTTAGCTGAGCCATCCTGCCACCTGTTGGCAGCTCAGTGGCAGCTCAGCTCGGGCTGGGTGTCGAACTGCTGTTGTTCAGAGCTCAGCTCACACTCTTGAGTGAGCTCTTAACCAACTGAGCCACTTGGCTGGCCTTGTGGCTTCTTCTTTATATCAATAGTTATAAAACTTCTATTCAACTAAACTTCAGATAGTTCTTCAGGTTGATTGTTTTATAATTTTGTTGTAATTTTGATGTGTTCATGGGATGAGGCAATCACAGCATTTATCTAATTTACCATCTTGGATCCCTCTCCCCCCACCACCATCATTTTTTTTTTTAAGATTTTTTTTTTTTTTAAACTGGGAAAGTGGGGGAGGGAAACAGCATTGGGGAACCAGGGAAGGGGAACAGACAAGTTGCTGTCCTTTTGTTCTTCAGTCCAGTTGAGGATGTTACTTCACTAGCGCATGTTGGTATCACCATCGATTTCTTCCCAGGTGAGGCAGAGTGGTCGCCAGCCTCATGGAGGACCACTCACGGCGGCTCTTGGCAGCTCACACTGGCTGCCGGCTGCTCACGCTATCTGTGGGCCACTCACTGTAGACTATGGCAGTCCACTGCAGCAGGGGCTGCAGCTATGCCATTCCCGGAGACTCACAGCAGCCCAGCTCCAGGTGGAGCTGTTGTTCACCATCTTAGCTGTAGAGAGCAGTGTCACTGGCCCTCATAAGTGGGATCCAAACTGGGGCCCCGCTGCTCAGAGCTGGTGTCCCAAGCTAACTCTTAACCAGCATGCCACTCAGCTGGCCCCCTACCATCTTTTTTTTTTTTTTTTTTTGAGGGCAGTGTCACTGGCCCTCATATGTGGGACCTGAACCGGGGCCACTGGCTTCCCAAGCCAGCGCTTAAACACCACGCCACTTGCCTGGCCCCCTACCAGCATTTTTAAAGCAAGATTTTAAAGGGAATTTAAGAAAACTCACCTATTCGACTACTTCACAACAGTCAAGCTTTTCTTTACTGTTTCATATCTCATATTCACCCCTACATCAAGTCTGCTTATGTTTTTCTCTCTATCTGAGATTCTCTTTCTCTGCCTTTCAGCTACTACAAGTGTAACATCCATCAGTTTAGCCCAGATACCACCTCCTACACAAACTACCTTTACCATAAATTCTCAATGATTATTACTTTTTCTAACTTCATATTTTAAAAAGCCTGTACTATGTCATGCACAGCGTGATTATATACTGTCTTTTATTAGTGTCTATTTTGGGAATCTGTCTTGTCTCACCAATTTCACAGATTGCAAATTCGTTGAAGGCAGGAGCAGTAACTTATATTCTCTTGCAGCATCCATACTACCTAGTACAGTGCTCTATGTACTCCTTGGGCCATCTTATCTCATTCCATAGTTTCAATTATTACTTCTATTTGGGATAACATCAATATCTGCCTTTGCAGCCCTGACTTGTGGGTCCCTTCTCCTATTATTCTCTCTTCACTATGGTTTAACTACATTGGTCTTTTTCTATTCTGTGAACACATTAAACTATTCTCCATGTTAGGATTTTTGTACTTCCTGAATTCTTCTTATCCCAGATTTTTACAGATACAGATCCTTTCATCAGGCAAGCCTCAGCTCAAATGTCACCTCCTTAGAGATGCCTTCCCTGACTCTCTTCCTAGTGTAGCCTCCCTGATCCTCAGACATTCATTCACATTACCTTTTTTTTGTTATCTTCAGAACATTTATTATTATCTGAAATTTCTATATTTATTTACTTTGTTATTGTTTGCTCCCTCCACTACATTGTCAAGTCCATGAGAGAACCTTATCAGCCTTATTCACCAAATAATCCCAGCACCTACAATACCCTGGCACATGGTAGGTACTGAGAAAATATGTGTTGAATTTGTTGAAAGACCAAATGATGGAAATAATTAATAGTTAATATTTTGTAAGTACTTTATTATTTGCTTCATCAAATTCTATGCTAGTCTTTGATCTGTTGTGGCAGCAGTGATATATGCAGCTGCTGAAAGTGGTTTATAAATTTCCCAAAGCATAAATCTCAACAAGACCCCAAGGAGCTTGTATGAACAAATCCTCAGAGCATTTGTAGTTCTAACTACAAATAGTGAGCGTCCAATCAAACATGACATATTGATCACGTGTATTTACTCCCCTCCTGAAATTTCCCTAGAATGAGAATAAAGGAATTTTGTTTGGTTTTTTTTTTTGTTTGTTTGTTTTTGAGGGCAGTGTCACTGGCCCTCATATGTAGGACCGAACCGGGGCCGGTGGCTTCCCAAGACAGCGCTTAACCACCACGCCACTCAGCCAGCCCAAGAATAAAGGAATTTTAAAAAGGTATAAAAGCACAAGGACCTAAATAATGGAAAGGGAGACGGCAGCAGACCTGAGACCTCAAGTACTTTTGGAAGGTAGAAATAGATTGAGGAGCCAGGAGAGTTGCAAAATCTGAAAACCAAGTGCCTCCTTGGGGATGTCAATGAAAGTAGCCAATTTGTGTATCAGAACCCTAGCAAGTTTCAGAATTTAGAGATACAAGTTTGGGGATGTGGAAACACACTAACACTGAGGAAGAAGACATGGAGCTCAAAATAGGGTAACTGATTTCAAATTTGGAAAATGAGCATTTAGGTCCCCATGGCGGGTCACTTCTTCGCTTCTGGGCAGTTAGGGAATGCCCCAGAATGAAGGCTGAGTTGCTGGCTGTGTGAGCAGCTGCTCCACACTGGAACAAGAGGGAGAAAGGCTTCAGGAAGTATTTCTCTAGGAAAAAACAAATGTGCCTGATGACTTAGCTGCATGGAACAGAATATTTAGGAGATGTTTCTATTTATTTATTTATTTATTTATTTATTTATTTATTTATTTATTTAATTTTTATATTTTTTAAGATTTTTATTGGGGAATTGGGAGAGGGGAACAGACAAGTTGCTGTCCTTTTGTTCTTCAGTCTAGTTGTGGAGGACATTGCTTCACTGGCCCCATGTTGGTATCATCATTGTTCTCTTCCTGGCTGAGGCAGATCAGTCGCTGGCCTCTGGACGGCTGCTCACAGTGGCTCTTGGCAGCTCACACTGGCTGCCGACTGCTCACGCCAGCTGCCGGCCACTCACTGTAGCCTATCACAGCAGCCCAACTCCAGGTGGACCTGTTGTTCACCATCTTAGCTGTAGAGGGCAGTATCACTGGCCCTCATATGTGGGATCCGAACCGGGGCTGCTGGCATCCCAAGCCAGCCAGCTCTTAACCAATGCGCCACTCGGCCGGCGCAGGAGATGTTTTTATTTTTTATTTTTTTATTTTTTATTTTTTTAAAGATTTTATTGGGGAATTGGGGGGAGGGGAACAGTGTTGAGGAATCGGGAAAGGGGAACAGACAAGTTGTTGTCTTTTTGTTCTTCAGTCTAGTTGCGGAGGACATTGCTTCACTGGCCCATGTTGGTATCGTCATTCCGTTCTTCCCGGATGAGGCAGATCAGTCGCCGGCCTCTGGATGGTCACTCACCATCGCTATTGGCAGCTCACACTGGCTGTCAGCCCATGACAGCCAGTCACTATAGTTTATGGCAGCCCATTGCAGCAGGGGCTGCAGCCTATACCATCGCCGGGGCTCGTGCAGCCCAGCTCCAGGTGGAGCTGTTGTTAGCTGTAAAAGGCAGTGTCACTGGCTCCCTTATGTGGGATCCGAACTGGGGCCACTGGCATCCCAAAACCAGCTTTTAACCAATGCGCCACTCGGCCGGCCCCCAGGAGATATTTTTAAAACGTGTTGGAGAATTAAGACAAATTTGTGATGGGACCACAGAACTAAGCGCATAAAAATAAAAAAATAACAAGATAGTAATCAACTCCCGGTTAAAAAAAAGTTATGTGAGCAAGAAAATATTCATTTCAGCCTGCTGGGCTTGGCAGTGAATAATACTTATATAGTAACAAAGAGGTAAATATTAAATTTTTTAAAATAACAATGTGCTGGGCCGGCCGAGTGGCGCAGTGGTTAAGCGCTGGCTTGGGAAGCCAGCAGCCCCGGTTCGGGTCCCACATATGAGTACCAGTGACACTGCCCTCAAAAAAATAAATAAATAAATAAATAAATAAATAACAATGTGCTATGATTATACTGAGGCCATGAAGAAAGGAACAATGGAGGTGCTGATTTAGTGAACGGGTGCTAAATCCCATCTTCTATAACGGGAAGTCAATATAAAATAGCTAACATCAGCATAGCTGGCAGTAGTGGGATAAGCACATTGTCGTGGTTCTCAATGTGTAGTTCACTTTCTGTAAAAACAAAACTATTCTTATATAATACTAAGATATTATTTCCCTTTTCACTGTGTTGAAATTTATATTAATGGTGCCAAAGCCACAGTGGGTAAAATTGCAGCACAAATTAAAGTACTGTCGAAAATGACTAATGGTCATTGTGTTCTTCACCACCATTTAAAAAAAAAAATCCAGTGTTACTTAAAAAATCCTCAATGAAGCAGTAAAAATCTTTACTTTTATTGAATGTCAACTTTGAGTTTTTTTAACACTCTGGGTGGTGAAATGGGAAATAGCATGAAGCATTTCTACTGGATATGGAAGAGCATTTGTGTGATTATTTTAGTTGAACTAGGCATTTATTGCATGAAATAGTATTTTAGCTTGAAAGAGCAACTGACAAATTATGGTTATTCAGACTTGGATTTTCAGCATTCATTTTCTCAAAAATGAAGGAAGCCTGTCAGTCCAAGTAAAATAACTAATAACATTTGTTGCCAACGAAAACATTTTAGCTCTCAAGGAAAAGTTAGAGTTTTGGAATACCTGTATCCCCCAGTAAGTTTAGGGATTCCTAATACTTAAAGACTTTTTGATGAAATCAATGATTATATTAATAAATGTGATTTATAAAAATATCATATAATAAAATCTGTCAACATTTGGAAGATCTGCATTATTCTAATTTGCCGAATGACCAGTGGGTGATGCCATCTATTCAAAGTTAAAGATGAGCAAAGGGTTTTAGTATAGGAGAATATAAAATTCATTGGTATAGTTTCAGATATCACATTGCAACTAACTTTTAAGAAACTACTGCTAGTTGAATTTTGATGTATCAAACAAGAATAGCTACATTATGTGAAAAGGCTATTAAAGTATTCCTCGTATTTCCAACTACATACCTATGTAAGACTGGATTTAAAAAATTAGCTTCAACCCACATGATATATTACAAGAAAGTGAATGCAGACGCAAATGTGAGAGTCCAGCTGTCTTCTATTGAGCCAGATATTAAAGAGATTTGCAAAGAAATGTAAAACAATGCCTCTCTTCTCGCTAAATTTTTTTTTGAAAATACAATTATTTTTCATGAAATTATTTGTTAGCATTTTATTATCGTTATTTAAAAATGAATATATACCACCTGGAGCTGGGCTGTGCGAGCCCCGGCAATGGTGTAGGCTGCAGCCCCTGCTGCAGTGGGCTGCCATAAGCTACAGTGACTGGCCGGCAGCCAGCGTGAGCTGCCAATAGCCCAATAGCCGCAGTAAGCGACCAGCCAGAGGTCGGCGACCAATCTGCCTCATCTGGGAAGAGCGCAATGGTGATGCCAACATGGGCCAGTGAAGCAATGTCCTCCACAACTAGACTGAAGAACAAAAAGACAGCAACTTATCTGTTCCCCTTCCCCGATTCCCCAACGCTGTTCCCCTCCCCCAATTCCCCAATAAAATCTTAAAAAAAAAAATGAATATATGAATAACTATTTAAAACATTTCTCAGTTTTAGTTTCTAATATGATAATTATGGATATAACTCACATAGACAAAACCTCTTTTGGGTCTAAATAACTTTTAAGACTGTAAATAGGTCCCAAGAACAAAAAAAGTTTAAGAACACTGGCATACTTGTATTATTTAGAAATCTAGAAGTAAACAAATAGGAAACTGCAAAGAGTTGAAAGTGGTCCATATTTTAATATTATTTGACTTTTTATGCAGTGTATTTATATTTATTTGATAAAGCAAATATAAATATTTGAAAAGAAATACTTTTCCTTATATAAACATTATAAGGTTATCTCATGTCTTTAGATAATGTTTCTCTTCCTTACCGAAATGAGAGTGGAAACATCTATGAGTAATTGTACAGCCAGAAGGTGATAGTGGAACAATTCAAATGCCCAAACTCTCTGTCAGAGCGTTTTTGTCCTTCTCAGATGGCCAGGATGGCTTTAGCCAGACCCAAAGAACAATTAGTAACTGTCACTCTTGACTTTAATACCATGACCCACTTAGAAACAATGCAGTGTTCAGGCTGCTTTCTGAAAAAGTATTAAAATTTACCTGGCTACCCTGAAAACTTTTGAGAATAAGGAGGAAAACCTATTCCCTTCAAAGGTCTATCCAACCATGTTAGGGAATGCTTTCATAGAAACGCTCTGGCCTAGCTACATGTTTTGAGAACGCCAAATCCTCATGACACTTACAGAATGGCAGTGATTCATGGCTCAGCAGAAATGAGTCAGTGATCTGGGGAAATGGGGCAGGTCCAGATGATAAAGAACTCACCTTTAACGCACTAAGGATAGTTTGCCAGATCTGCTACTTTGGCTAGCTGCCAAGCCTAGGAATTAAAACACTGAAGAGACGTTTTTTCGATCGAACTGGACTTTGGGGCTGCATGTTACCATTCTGTTGTTAGGTTACTCTTTTATCTAAAATTTGGCTTAGATAAATATTGTGACTCATTGTTTGAGCACATTAATGACTTCTAAACGTAATTTGGATGTGTTATTCTGACTCACCAGTAATAATGTTCATTAAAAGAATGATTACTCAGAACCTTTCTTTAGCCCTGCTCTAGCTCTTCCAGTGTCCCTGTCCCACGTCCTAGTGTTCCCTCTCCTAATACCATGTCTGTTTTCTTTACAGAACCTCTATGTCACTTATAGTTACATATTTACTTGTAGATTTATTTGTTTAATATCTCGCTCCCTTACTGGATAATAAACACTACAGGGTTTGTTTTGTTTGCCACTTCTTTATCTGGCTCCTAGCCAGATATGGTACATCGTAGCTGTTCAGAAAAATGTTTGTTGTATAAATGTTAAATGAATGAATTCAAATCAGGATTATTATAGCCTCAAGTTTGTTTTGTTTTGATTTTTCAAGAAGGCTTGGGGTCTCGAAAAGATCTTTCCTTAATTGTCTATATAACATCTTCATCTAATGCCTGATCTCTCTTAAGTGCAGAATGTAAGACCTGAAACAGCTAAAAGGTACTATATGTACTTCAGCTCTCTCCATGCATCAGAGTGACTCTTCATATACTGATGCAATGGAGTACAGTGGACAATAAGATAATAGTAGATGTTTTCTAACAAGATTCAAATTTATGTTGCATTTTGTGACACAATTTGGTGTTTTGTATGTCCTGTTTGACTGTTACTGAGTTAACGAACAAGTTTTCATATCCAATGGCTATATTCCACTCATGGGAGTGTGGGGGTACAGGTGGGGAGGATTTACCTATGCTTTAAATTTTATTAAAATTTGCTGGCCGAGTGGCTCAGTTGGTTAAGAGTTCGCTCAAGAGTGCGAGCTCTGAGCAACAGGGTTGCTGGTTGGATTCCCGGCCCAAGCTGAGCTGCCAACAGGTGGCAGGATGGCTCAGCTAAAAAAATAAATAAATAAATAAATAAATAAATTATTAAAATTCGAGTTCTTCCAGGTGGCAACTTCTTGATAACTTAAGAAAAGCACAAATAAGCAGCTGGCTAATATACAATCAATAAGATTGCCTCTTACCATATAGCTAATTTTGACATAACAAAAGGGAGGATTAATAAATGTGAAGATGAGGGCTAGCCGAGTGGCGCCGTGGTTGAGCACTGGCTTGGGAAGCCTAGCGGCCCCGGTTCAGATCCCACATATGGGGGCCAGTGACACTGCCCTCAAAAAATAAATAAATAAAAATAAAATAAATGTGAAGATGAGAATAATTCCTAAAATAAATTTTTAAATACTTTGGGCAGGGCTGAATAGAACTTTTATTTTATCCTTCTAGAATTCCTATCTTTTCTATTTCTCATAGTTCGTATTACTAAATTACTATTTTATTTACTTCTTTATTAAATAAATAAATTTACTTCTTTAATAAATTTACTATTTATTGTCTATTTCCTTCACCTCATATTGAATAAAATATGGCAAAAATTTTTACTTTATTTACTGATGAATCCCAAGTGCCTGGAATAGTTTCTGATGCATAGTGAGTGCTGAATAAATTATTTTGAATGAATGAGTGAACAAATGAATATATTAAATTTTCTGGTTTTGTTGTTAATGCAATACACTTGACTTTTTTTTTTTTTAATATTTTATTGGGGGGGCTGGCTGAGTGGTGCATTGGTTAAGAGCTGGCTTGGGATGCCAGCGGCCCCAGTTTGGATCCCACATATGGGGGCCAGTGAGACTGCCCTCTACAGCTAACAACAGCTCCACCTGGAGCTGGGCTGTGCGAGCCCCGGCGACAGTATAGGCTGCAGTCCCTGCTGCAATGGGCGGCCATAGGCTACAGTGAGTGGCCGGCAGCCAACGTGAGCGGCTGGCAACCAATGTGAGCTGCCAATAGCCAAGGTGAGCGACCATCCAGAGGCTGGCGACTGATCTGCCTCATCCGGGAAGAGGGCAATGACGATACCAACATGGGCCAGTGAAACAACGTCCTCCACAACTAGACTGAAGAACAAAAGGACAGCAACTTGTCTGTTCCCCTTCCCCGATTCCCCAATGCTGTTCTCTCCCCCAATTCCTCAATAAAATCTTTAAAAAAATAAATAAAATAAAACTTTTAGAAGACAATATACAGGGATATCTTTATGAGTTTGAGATTAGGAAAAATTTCTTAAACTAGACAGAAACTATAAAAACCAAAACCATACAGGAAAAATTAATTAATTTGACACTGAAGTTACAAATAGCTAATTATCAAAAGATACCATATAAAATATAAAAAGACAAGTCAAATTGTGGGAGGATATTTTTGCAACACATATGTCATATGATTGGAATCCTAATCATATTTTTAAAAGTCGTACAAATAAGAAAAATTATTTCTTTTTTTTTAAAGATTTTTTATTGGGGAATTGGGACAAGTTGCTGTCCTTTTGTTCTTCAGTCTAGTTGTGGAGGACATTACTTCACTGCCCCATGTTGGTATCATCATTGCTCTCTTCCCGGGTGAGGCAGATCGGTCGCCGGCCTCTGGACGGCCGCTCACAGCGGCTATTGGCAGCTCACTCCAGCTGCCTGCCACTCATGTTGGCTGCCGGCCACTCACTGTAGCTTATGGCAGTCCACTGCAGCAGAGGCTACATTGCAGCCTACACCGTCGCCGGGATTGGCGCAGCCCAGCTCCCAGGTGGAGCTGTTGTTCACCATCTTAGCTGTAGAGGGCAGTGTCACTGGCCCTCTTATGTGGCATCTGAACCGGGGCTGCTGGCTTCTCAAGCCAGCTCTTAACCAACATCCCACTCTGCCAGCCCAAGAAAAATTATTTCTTACAATCAATAATATGAAAAGAAGAAACAAACTGACAGACAAATGAGTGAAAGATGTGAACAGACCCTTCATAGAAAATGACCCCTGAATGGTCAATAAATGTATTTTTTAAAATTCTGAACTCATTAGTAACTATCGAAATGAAAATTAAAATCATAACAAGATAACACTTCATACCCATCAGATTGGAAAAATTTTTTAAACCTTATAATATCCATATTGACAATGATGTAGAACAACCAGAACTTATATACAATGTTGGTGGGAACGTAAATTGAAAGAACTCCTTTGGAAAATAATTTGGTATTATAAAGTTGAAGTTGTACACACTTCGCCAGCAATGCCATGCCTAGACATACTCATGCACCAGGAGAATATATTGGAATTTTTATAATAATATTGTCTATACTAGGAAAAAAAACTGGAAACAACCGAAATGTACATCAATAATATATTTCTCTAGTCTTACAGTTAAATATTAATACTATATAATAATGAAAATGAGTGAATTAGAGTTATATACAACAATGTGGATATACTTTTTAGGGGAAAAAATTCAAATAGCAAAAGAATATATACATAGGATTTCACTTATACAAAATTATCAAAATATGTAAAACTTATTAATACCCTTTTTGTAAAAAAACTTTTATTATGGAAACTGAAGCTTACCCAAAGTAGAGAGACTAGTATAATGAACCCCATGCATACATCACTTAGTTTCAACAAATTATCAGCAAATGGCAAATGTGTAACTTTTATATTCCCCATATCTCCCCACTCTGGATTATTTTAATGTAAATCCAGGATTTTTGTTACTTCACCTGTAAACACTCCTGTAGCAATATTGTTTAGGGACTTAAATTTGCCTGGTTTTTCATCTCAAAACAGATCCCACCTCAAAGGATCACCTGCTATGGTGAGGTGACTCCAACAGTTTGTGAGGGGTGTTCTTTTGGAGTAAGGGCTGAGGAACAGGTGCTAAAAATGTTAACTGGGGGTGGCAACATCTGGGTCAAGGACTCCAGCAGAGGGATGTCCCTTTGGGTTAGTAGATCTCTGAAGACATTGCAAAAATGCTTTGCATGGAAACAAACAACAGTTTGTTAAAATACCGTTATATAGGCCTCTCCCTTAGAGATCCTGAATCAGCAGGTCCAAGGTGGAACCTGTGGATTTGCATATCTACCAAGGTCCCCCGTGATGCTGACACTGCTGATCCAGGGACCTACTTTTAGTAACCTCTTCTAGGAGTCTCTCAAAATCTAGACCCTGGACTTATCTCAAACTATTTCCTCCTCACTCTTTATGTTCTGGTAGGTGCTATCACTTTCTTCAATTCCTTTAAGTCAACAGTTGTCTTGCTGCCTTAAGGGCTTCAAATTTGCTATTCCCTCACCCTGCCACACTTTTCCCCATACCCCTACATCTTTTATGTCTCAGGTTATATACCACTTTTCAGGAAAACCTTCTCTAATCTACTCACAGGATTTGGTCCCTTTGTTCTATACACCCTCCTTTATATCATTTATCACAATTATAATTCCTTTGGAACATAATCTTTGTGGAATTTTTGTTTATTGTCTGTGTTCCTTACTAGATTCTAAACTCCATGAAGGCAGGGAATTTTTTCTGCTCTGCTGTAATCTTAGTGCCTATAATAAAAAGTACATCACACATAATTGACACGTAATATTTGTTAGATGAATGAATGAATGAATGAATGAATCTAAATTTTCCCAAAAGGAAGAAGAAAAAGCCCCTAAATAATGTAATATTCTAAAATATTTACATAATATTTTACATTATAATTATATATATAATTACTTATAATATTTTAAAGAATTCCCCTATTTCATTTAAGACATAGATATTTTTCTGTATAGCTAATTTATTTCCTTAGCACACTACTCAAAGACATGGGTCCAGAAGTAGCAATAGCAAAATTTAACAGCCAAAGCAGGCATTGACCTTTAGAAAAGGTAAATTTGTGTTGCTTCAGAAGATTGTGTACAAGCAAACATAATTAATGTGACCCAGCTGCACATTCCTGGAAAAAGGGCTTGGGGTCAGGATACAAAAAGGTATCATGGCCATCTGTTGTGAATTTCTGCAGACTTTTTCATTTGTGGATAACGCATGAATGTATTTCATTTTCTAAACTCCAATGAAAATAAGTCCAAGATTAACAAGCTTTCAAAAATGCTAGTGATTTAGGATGTCATCCTTACAAAACAAAATGATTTCCACTGATTAACTTGGAAATCAACAAAGATATGCAAAAATGATTTTTCAAATTGCTAAACTGAGTTATAAGAATATAGATAAAGGGGGTGACCCGTTAGCTCAGTTGGAGTGTGGTGCTCATAACACCAAGGCTTGCCGGTTTGATCCCTGCATGGGCCACTATGAGCTGCGCCCTCCTTAAAAGAGTCAACTATGCCATTATAGCATGAAAGCAATGTATAACCAATAACCATGGCTGTTCCCCAATAAAATTAAAAAAAAAAAGACTATAAGTAAAATACTAAGTACACACCAGAGCACATAGAAACAAGGTTAGACCTCAGTTCCCAGGAAGACTTATTACATTTTCTTGCAAAAATAGCAAAAAGGATACTTTCTTATTGACTGTAGTATTTCTATATGGCAACCCAAAATGTTTCATAATTATTTTAATGAATATTTAAAGGAATCCTCTTAAAATCTGTGTTTCTGGGTTCTATGGAGTTGTCCGAGTTTCTGTGGTGAACAAGCAGGTAGGGCTGCAAGCTCTTAGATCCCAACCCTCCTCAATCTTAAAAGCACTAATTTTATCTTTTTTTTAGAAAAGTGTGTGTGTGTGTGTGTGTGTGTGTGTGTGTGTGTATAAAGTATGTATTGGGTAACATGTAACAGATTTATTGTGAGAGAAAAGAGGGAGGTGGGGTTATTGCTAAAAGAAGGTTGGAAAATACTACTCCAGTCTAGCACTACTAGAAGTTTGTTCCCAGTATTACCTGTATTTTTAGTCTCTTTGTAATTACAGAGATATTGTGTCAAAGTTTTCCCAGTGCCCAGGCCATTCCTTGGACTGTCCCCAGTTCCACTGCCTTCTCATTTGACCTTCAGGCTGTATTTCCGACAGCCTATTGGATATGGTCCCTTCATCCCCTTACGCTTCAGTCTTCAACCTCCTGCGTAAATCAACCACCTCTTCCATTTTCTCAGTCTTTGCCAGTGAACCCATCATTCTCTCTGGTTCCCAGCTTCAAACTTGTGGAGTAAATTTTTTTTACTCATCCTTCCTAGCTAGTCAGTCATGAAATTCAGCTTGATTTCTTTTCTCCTAAATATTGCTCACTCAAGGGCCTGCCGATGGCGCTGTGGTTAAGCGCTGGCTTGGGAAGCCAGTGACCCCAGTTTGGTCCCACATATGAGGGCCAGTGACACTGCCCTCAAAAAAATAAATAAATATATATATATATATATATATATATATATATATATATATATATATATATATATTGCTCTCTCATGTCTTTTCTCTGCTTTCCCACTGCCCCCACCTCAGTCCAGTCAGAGAATTCAATGCCTGGTATACCCTCCATAACTTCCTAAGTGCTTCATGGCTCCATTCATTTCCAGTCTAACTTGTTCTTCCATATTAATTCTACTGAAATTCTCTCTTTAGTATTGTTACTTCCCTATACACAATCTTAAATGGTTTCCAATTGGTTTTGAAACCAAGTCTAAACTATTCTACTTTTCTTTCAATGCTTTTCAAAATCATCTGGCTCCACCCTTCTTTCCAATTATGTCAGTGTCCTCCCTGTCACATAAAAATATTATTACAATTTCAGCATCTGAACTTTCATATGAATGTGTTGAGTTGACCTGGCCTAAAATAACCCATCCTTCTGCCTAATTCTTCAGTCTTTTCCCTCATCTTTATCACCTGTTACCCCATGTTCTTCACATAGCCAAGCACTTGCAGTTCCCTGAAACTTTGTCTCTGGGCCTTTGTACTTGCTTTGATCTTCCACACTTGGTCTCCTCAAACTAAAGTGGCACCTCTGGTGTTAACTCTTTTTTTTCTTTTTTTTGAGAGCAGTGTCACTGGCCCTCATATGTGGGACCGAACCGGGGCCGCTGGCTTCCCAGGCCAGCGCTTAACCACAGCGTCACTCAGCCGGTCCTGGTGTTAACTCTTTTTATCATGCACTCCAGGCAAAGTAATCACATCTTCCTTTGAGTTGCCATTGCATGCTATACATATGATGTGTACTTCTATTATAGTCCTTATTAAACAATATTGCAATGTTTTGATTGTATGTTTGTCCAGTTGCTCTATTAGATTCTGAGCCACCCTCCTAGAATAGTTTTAGACTTGGTTTAAAACAAGGTTCCTGACTTCCAATAACGCACAATTGTTTTGTGCTCCTGGTGAATCACTTTAGTAACTCAGTAGGTATTTGTTGAATGAATGAATGAATAAGTGAGTAAATTTCTACCTAAATCCTTCTTACTCTTCAAGGTTTAACTAAAACCCCCTTATGTCTCTGAAGCCTTCTTTGACCTTTCTAGTCTGCCATCCCTTCTCTGAAGCCTGGTAGTCCTTATGACTTGTACCATAAAAATTAGGATGCTTTCTTTAATTAGATAGCAAACTCCTTGAGGACAGGGACACATTTTATATTTGTATTGTCTCTGTCACTGCACTGATCATAGTGCTGACCACATAGTAAAAGTAAATAAATATTTATTTTCTGATTAGAGTTATATAAATTCTATGCTTAGGAAAACAATGACAGCTAATAGTTTACCTGGAAAATTCCAAATTTCTTCATAATATAATTATATTCATTCTTTCAGAAAATACTTAGTGAACACCTACTAATTTCCTGGCACCAAACTAGTAAAGAAATTCTTCCCAGGTAAAATTAGTATTGCTTCGTGGAAGCTGTGTACCTGTTTTCACTTTTAAAGTTATAATTTGTTAACTAAACAGTTTTTGAGTGACTGCCAGATTACTTTGGGTTTTTTTTTTTGTCGGGGGGAATGGGATCTTATAGTTCTTCTTGGCTGAGTTTTCTCCCAAGAGCACTGAATTCTTTTTTGTATCTGAGATTATTGTGGTCAAGAAATGGGGGGAATCAGTCCTGAATGATCTTGTCTAATTTTGTTGTTGTTGGTCCAATCTATGTCCAGAAATTAGTGGGTTGCATAAGACTAATACAAGTAACTTGTGTGTGTACCATAACTTGAATGCTCACTAGCTTACTTAGACCCACCAGATACCACTGAGTGGAATCCATCATGATGCTGTGATGACATCTTGCCAGCATTACTAACCAGAGTCCCAGGGAGTGTCATTAGACATACTTAGAACAGAAGGGTAAACCCTGCGCTGTGTTGTTCACTTCCAACCCTTTGCCATATCTTAAGCCAACTGTCTCACTCCTGCTTTTAATCTAAGTTAAGTTTCTTGTTTCTTTATGCATTAATTTACTCAATGTTTCTTAGTAAATACTATAGGCCAGAAGCTGTGCTTGGTGCTCAATATACAAAGGTAAAACAACAGAACCTCTGCCCTCAAGGAAGTCATTTGGATAACGAGATAATTAAATATATGCCATTGTAGAAATAATATTTAATATTGGTTTATGTTGCCTTTGAAAAGCAAAATTGAGGTCCGGCCGAGTGGTCGTTGGTTAAGAGCTGGCTTGGGACGCCAGGGGCCCCGGTTCGGATCCCACATATGAGGGCTAGTGACACTGCCCTCTACAGCTAAGATGGTGAACAATGGCTCCACCTGAAGCTGGGCTGCTGTGAGTCCCCGGGACGGCATAGCTGCAGCCCCTGCTGCAGTGGGCTGCCATAGGCTACAGTGAGTGGCCGGCAGCCAGTGTGAGTGGCTGGCAGCTGGTGTGAGCTGTCAAGAGCTGCTGTGAGCGGCCGTCCAGAGGCCAGCAGCCGATCTGCCTCACCCGAGAAGAGCGCAATGACAATACAAACATGGGACAATGAAGCAATGTCCTCCACAACTCAACTGAAGAACAAAAGGACAGCAACTTGTCTGTTCCCCTTCCCCGGTTCCCCAATGCTGTTCCCCTCCCCCAATTCCCCAATAAAATATTTATAAAAAAAGAAAAGCAAAATTGAACATATGAATAGGTCTTTGGACTAGAATCCCTTGAGTCAATATGCATATATAAATAAAAATATTATTAATGCTAATACTACTACTGTCCTTATAACATCAATATTCTGTAAGAAGAAGATGAGGCCCTGCTTAAATACCTAGAATAAGTAGTAAATAATATTAAAGTCATATTCTAGTAGTAATTAGGTGGTTAGGGAGGTAAAGTAACTCTGACAGGACTCTAAATACCAGTAATTCTTTACAAAAGTAATATAGTTCAAGCACATTATTCATTTATTATTACATTATCATATTAGAGGTAGCAAACGTCGCCCTGGAGCTACAGCCAGATCCACATTTTGTGGGGCCTGAAACTCATCAACATGGAAGGGCCATATAAAAAAATAAAATAAAATTAGAACACAAAATTAGGTATAGCTTATGCAAATAAGGATACCTGAGCTTTAGCTTCATTTGCTTCACAGAAAAGCTGATTGGTAGGCACATAAAAGGTAAATATCCTGTCTACTCATCTGTCATATTAGGAAAAGACTTGGGCATGAGGGAGAATAGTACTCATGATATCAAAAGTTGATTATAACTACAACACCTGTATAATGAATCTCTAAATTGGTCTTAGCCACAGCCTTATTCTATCAGCTTTTATTCTGTTATTTGACTTTCTTTAAAATTGAAAAAAATATCACTGGTATTCATTAAATATAGAACATAAATACTTTCGGAGCTTCAGCCCAGCGACCTGAGCTGTCTGGTACGATAGTCATTAGCCACAGGTGGTACTGGGCAATTGAAATGTCCCTAATACAACTGACTAACTGAATTTGAAATTATATATATATATTTTTTTTTCTTTTCTTTTTTTAAATTTTTTTGAGGGCAGTGTCACTGG
The DNA here is from genome assembly GCA_033961575.1 of Aselliscus stoliczkanus. Lineage (NCBI taxonomy): Eukaryota > Metazoa > Chordata > Mammalia > Chiroptera > Hipposideridae > Aselliscus > Aselliscus stoliczkanus. Next base: position 138,352,837 of record CM066729.1, read on the forward strand.
CCCTCATATGTGGGACCCAAACCAGGGCCGCTGGCATCCCAAGCCAGCTCTTAACCACCGAGCCACTTGGCCAGCCCTGAATTTGAAATTATATTTAATTTTAATGAATTTAAATTAAAAAACTGATACTCAAGTCAGTTAATTACAGAATTTTTAATTATGTTTGGAACAACTTGTGTATGTTAATCTACTCTTTCAAATATAAATTTCATGAAATCTAAATGCAGATTCAGCATTTCCTAGGAAAATTTAGCAGCCAAATTTAGGGTAAGTGTAGAATTCACACTGGATTTTGAAGCCTTATATGACAAAAAGAATGTAAAATGTCATATTAATAAATGTTTATATTGATTACATGTTGAAGTGATAATGTTTTTAAAATATTGGTTCAATAATATATATTTAAAAAAATATATGCTTTCTACTTTTAAAAAATGTGACTACTACAAAAATTGCATTTTTGGCTAATATTAGATTTCTATTAGACAGTACTGCTTTAGATTCTGTTTTTCTCAAAGGGAGCATACAATTGTTGAAACCACTTACTTCACAGATAAACTGAGAATCATGGTAGATGGAAAGCAATTACTAAACATTACTAATAGGACATTTTTACCTTACTTGAGGTGGCGGAATTCCTACTACTATGCAATCCAACTGTACTCTGGTTCCTTCTGGAACTTCTCTGCTCCGTAACTTTTGAGTGAACCTGGGAGGTTGTCCCAGAGGTTCTTCATAGTACAAAGATGAAGGCGAAGACCCCGGGGTGGTGTCTCCACCAGCTGCCTCACTGGCAGCCTGCTCAGCTTCCCGCCGCTTAGCTTCCTGCTGTTCAAGAGCGTGGTTCACTTCATTATCTCTAGTATCTGCAGGGATAGGGATAGGAACAGAAGATCGTTCTCTTTCTGTTAGAGCTGAGAAACTGGAGCTATTTTCCTGCATAACTTTGTTTTGAGACTCCAGTTTACTCTTGTGGTTTTTGCAGGCACGAGGTCTAATCCTTTTGGAGCTATGGGATTTGAAAAGAGAGGACAGCTCTTCAATGAAATCGGCAGCCTTGTTTAAGAATACTTTTTTGGACTGGGCTTCAGAACTATACTGTGGTTTTTTTGCCTCCTGGGTGCTCTCTTTAGAGCTGGTAGGGCTTCGAGAATTATCCTGACAGAAGTTAGGGTCAAAACTTGATTTAGGTGAGTGTTTCATCTGATCAGAAGAAAGGCGTTTTCTAGCTGAAGCTTCATCTCCTTTCTCCAAAGGGTCATAATTAATGGCTAATCTTGCCAGATTGACACTTTCATCTAATTCTTCTTGGCTCAGAAAGGCTGAAAGATCTGGAAGTTCATCTTGACCTCCTCCACCTTCAGCAGCTCCAGAAGGACTGCCAAAATGGAAAGGGTTGGAGGAAGGCTCCGCTCGACTCCTCTCATTGTTTCCCCGATGTCTAGTTTCTGCTAAATAGCTCTCTCTTAGAAGCTGAGAGATGGAAGTAGACGCTTCTATGCTGTCGTCTTGCATGCTGTCACAAAATAATAATAAGAAGTTTGGATCATTTCCAGAGAATAACAAGTCTATGTTTATTATAGCACGATGGATTCTTAAAAACTTAAAACTTGAAATAAAAAATTGCCTAATTTTAATACTTTTACAATATTTACTATAATGACTCAAGTTGTAAAATGAAGAGGAACTGAGTGAGATTTTATTGAAAATAAAAATAAAAGCATAGGTGTTACCACTTTATTAAATTCTTTAAATACAAGTTCAGTTTTGAAAGCATGCTATAACTATAATGACATTACATACAATTTCTAACCATAATTTTAATAATATGTGTAGGGCTTTTAGTTATAAAGTGCTTTCATACACTGAGATTTGCTCTGCATCCCCTTCCCTTTACCTTGAATGTAATAAAATAATAGAAATTAAAAGATATTAAACATAATCTCATCTAGTCAGTGAAAATACAAACTTGATCTAGATCATGAAAATAAATAATACTTTTGGTTTTGGTTTTTCTTTTTTTTTCTAGAGACAAGTTATTTAAATTCGATGTTGTTTATATGCTCAGTCTGCTCTTGAAAACTGTAATGATTTAGCCTGTTCAAATAAGGTACTGTATAATTAAGTTTCTATGAAGGTATGAGTTAGAGCCTAGGTTTTAAAATATCTCTTAAATTAACATTGGTGAAGAGGGGATATGGGAGATAGGACACTTTTCACTGTATATTCTTTCCTGACTTTTTAATTTTATTATACGAATATATTAACAATACAATAAATAAATAAATAAATGTTAAATTCTTTAAAAAATGGTACAATAACTTTACTTCAAAGTCCCCTGGACTAGAGATTTTGGTAATGCAAACCAATTTTATATTACTAATATCAGTTTACTCATCACACACTTACTAGAAGGATGGCAAACTTGTGAACCATAGGTAGTTACTCCTCTCCTTAAAAGATGTAAAAGTAACTGATTACAGTACTCTTCTCACTGACCCTGACTTTCTTAACACTATTCCTGCCACCACCAATCATCAGAGATGGTAATGGAGATGATGACTATTTACCATTCTTGGGTTGGGCCTCGTGTATTAAGACAGGGGGATTGTAATGGTGGCACTAATTCTTCTATTTTGAGATTTGGATCTCTGGTACAATTTGATTTAATAAGCGTAATTGATCTTGGGACTTTTTGAAAGCTTTCTTTTCTTTGCTTCCTTTCCACCAAATGTTAATGATTCTGCTTCCTGTACATTTACTATGCAGTTTCAATGTTTCTGTTTACTTCCCAAAGCAGGCCGTGTGACTTGGGAGAGGTTTTACATCTGTATGGGATCTACTCTTAGCTCCAACTTAAATCTACATAACATATGCAAAGGTTGGGATAACCAACTTAACTGCACCTTCCCCCACCCCACAAAGCCGAACTCAATAGAAAATTCCAATGCTCCACTACCTGCAGAAGCAATTTACATCGTGGTTAGAAAATAAAACATAGAGACTTCCAGTAAAATGGCGCAATAGACAGACGCTGTGCTAACTGCCTCCCAGGATCACACCAAAATTACAAGCAAATTATACAGCATTCAACCCTGGAGGTCCCCGGAACACTGGAGGAACAGAACCACTAAACGAAGAACTTAAAGAGGAGGCCACGTCGGGTCTGGTAGGATGGGCGGAGATGAGAGAGGGCGAGCCCCGTGAGGGAAGCCGCAGCCGTGGGAAGCTTGTCTGGTTGGGGGAGAGACCCTCCGGCCGCACCCCAAGCTCACCAGCCCAGAGCTCCTTTGCCGGGAAGAGGAGTTCTAAGATAGCCGGCAATAAATTAGTAAGGACTCTCTTTCCTCAGCTCGGTGAGGCTAAGAACGGCTGGAGAATCAGTGGGGCCGGCGCCCGGCTTGCTCGCCGGTGAGCACTTACCTGGTTCCTGATGGAGGGAGTGGCTGTGTGAGCCGGGAGCCTGTGGGGACGGACTGAACTGAGCACCTTTGGTGCAAAGGCTGGAGGTTTTTGGATTGTTCCCGTGGTGCGGAACTTGCACGCGAGTGGTGTAAGGAGGGTGCCATTTTGTCGGGCTTGGGCCCTCCCACGAAGGATCAGGTCCGAGACTTAATTGGTCTGGTGGAATTGGCGAAGTACGTGCGTGCGTGCGTGCGTGCGTGCGTGCGTGCGTGCGTGCGTGCGTGCGTGCGTGCGTGCGCGCCTGTGGCCTTGGATCCCCACCCTCCGCCCGGATTATACTGCGTTGCCTGGGAAACATAGGGCGGTGCCCTCCGGCTCCTACGGGTGGCTCACTGAGACCCGGGAGTGCGGGAGCCGCCCCGGATCCCCACCCTCCACTCGGCTTGTGCTGTGTTGCCAGGGAAACACCTAGTGGGAGTGATCCGACTCCAACAGGCTGCTCACTGAGACGCGGGAGCACGCAAGCCGCCTTGGATCTCTGCTTTCCACACTGCGCTTGCAGAGTTGCCAGGCTGGTGATTGGTTGTTGGGCTGCTCGGCCTGATCTGCGAGCGGCTGATTGGGACAGGCTGAGACTGGGAGTTCTCCTGGGAGTGTTGGGCCGTGAGCTGTGTGCCTGCGTGATCCAGCCAGGGCTCTCCTGGTGATCTATCTAATACATCAAGGCAATCCCAGAGCGACAGCCAGAATGGGGAAACAAAGAAACATGTCACAAGTAAAAGATCAAAATAAACCTCCAGAAATGGAACCAAATGAAACAGAGGGATCCAACCTTTCAGAGACACAGTTTAGAACACTGATGATAAGAATGTTTAAGGAACTTAGCGAGGACATAAAGAAAGATAGGGAAACCATAAAAAACAACCTGTTAGAACTAAAGAATACAATAACTGAAATGAAGAACACACTCAAAGGAATCACCAGTAGAGTAGATGAAGTAGAGGAGCGGATCAGCGATTTGGAAGATAAAATAGCAGAACTCACCCAGTTGGCACAGCAAAAAGACCAAAGAATAAAAAACAATGAAAATAGTTTAAGAGCCCTATGGGACAAGATGAAGCACAACCACCTTCGAATCATAGGGATACCAGAAGGAGAAGAGAAGAAGCAAGGGGTTGAAAAGGTATTTGAAAAAATAATGACTGAAAACTTCCCTACCCTGGTAAAGGAAATCAACATACATGCCCAGGAAGTGCAGAGGGTTCCAAACAAGCTGAACCCAAACAGGTCCACACCAAGACACATCATAGTTAAAATGACAACGGTTAAAGACAGAGACAGAATCCTAGAGGCTGCAAGAGAAAGACAGCAGGTTACATACAAAGGAACTCCTGTTAGACTAACAGCTGACTTGTCTACAGAAACTCTGCAGGCCAGAAGGGAGTGGCAGGAGATACTCAAAGTGACACAAAATAAAGGCCTACAACCAAGATTGCTCTATCCAGCACGGCTATCACTTAAAATTGAAGGAGAAATAAAGAGCTTCTCAGAAAAGAATAAGCTTAAGGAATTCATTACCACCAAGCCAGCATTGCAAGAAATGTTAAAAGGACTTTTTTAAACAAAAGAAATAGGTAAACAAGCTAACCCAGAGAGACAATTTAAGAAGATTGATGTCATATCAAGCAGATATAAAGGAAAAACTGATGGTTGCTGGTTGGGAGGGAGTGTGGAAGAGGGAGAGGGGGAAGGTTTTGGACAGTGTATGTGGGACTACAATGTTGCCGCAGGGTTATGGGGGCAGTTCTGGGAATGTAATTGATAATGTTGTGAAGAGACTATTATGTTGTGAGAAATAAGTCAGTCGGAGAAGGACAGGTACCATGTGATCTCACTTGTGTGTGGAGTCTGAAGAACTGAGTGAACGATCAAAGTAAACAGACTCATAGATGTAGAGGAAAAACTGAGGGTTGCTAGTTGGGAGGGGGGTGGGGATGGGGGGAAGGGGAAGGGATTAGACAGCATAAATAGACAACTACAATATTGCCACAGGGATATGAAACACAGTTCGGGGAATATAATAATGTTGTAAAAATTTTGTGGCGTGTCAGATAGTCACAGGTGTTGTTAGGGAGACCACTTCATGGATAGAGTAGAGGCTTGATCACTGCACTGTACACCTGAAGCTGATGTTATATAGTATTGTATGCCAGCTGCAACTGAATATGTGGGTGGTCACGGGATGTGGAGTATGCTGTGGAGGCGAGTCAGGGGAGTTGTGATGGATATGTATGATATGGGGGGGGAGTGGGGTGGCGAACTGGGGGAGGGGAGTTTTCACTTTGGGGGGTAAAGAGTATAACTATTGCATTGTGTTGTACACCGAAAACTAATAAAATAAAATAATAAGAAAAAAAAAAAAAGAAAATAAAACATAAAACTTGAGACCAAACAAAGACTGAATGCAATAGTTTGCAGTAGTTTCCAGCAGAATCTGCCCAGCCGACACGTCTCATACTTGAATAAATCTTCCTTCTATATTTCTACCTGACTCATGAATTCTTCTTTCACAGCCCATGAGCGAGCAGACACAACATTGTGCTGGGAAGATTGAGAGCAAAGTAACCTCTTAAATCTTTTCTGGCTTTAAGGTTCTATGACAAAACTTAATTTAGTTCATCCTTTTCCTTATATGATAACGTCTTTTATAATACAAACAAGTCTTCCTACGAACCGCCCTAGTTCTCAAACTGGTAGAATACTATCCAAAACTAACCTCTAAATTGGCAAAGTAAGCAGTGACCTTGAGAGGGCAACTGGAAATGACTAAATAGATCATCCATAGCAAAATACTTTTCCACATGCTTGCCACAGCCTACAATTGTCACTACTAGATCTACTTGTTTAGGTGAAGTCTATTGTGCCTTAAATGAATATGAATTGAAAATACAAAGATTTTATGGGGGCTGTTCTGGGAATGTAATTGATAAATGTTGTGAAGAGACAATTATGTTGCATGAAATAAGTCAGTCAGAGAAGGACAGATACCATGTGATCTCACGTGTGTGGAGTCTGAAGAGCTGAGTGGACGATCAAAGTAAACAGAATTGTAGATGTAGAGGAAAAACTGAGGGTTGCTAGTTGGGAGGGGGGTAGGGATGGGGGGGAAGGGGAAGGGATTAGACAGCATAAATAGACAACTACAATATTGCCACAGGGATATGAACACAGTTCTGGGAATATAATAATGTTGTAAAAATTTAGTGGCGTGTCAGATAGTCACATGTCTTGTTAGGGAGACCACTTCATGGATGGAGTAGAGGCTTGATCACTGCACTGTACACCTGAAACTGATGTTGTATAGTATTGTATGCCAACTGTAACTGAATATGTGGATGGTCACGGGATGTGGAGTATACTGTGGAGTGGAGTCAGGGGAGTTGTGATAGATATGTATGATATGGGGGGGAGTGGGGTGGCGAACTGGGGGAGGGGGTTATCACTTTTGGGGGTAAAGAGTATAACTAGTGCATTATGTTGTACACCTGAAACTAATAAAAGAAATAAATGGAAAAAAAAAAAAGAAAATACAAAGATTTATTTACAAAAATATTCATCATAGTATAGATGATAATAAAATGTTGGAATCATATCCAATAAAAAATTAGTTAATTAAATTATGATATACTCATATAGCACTATATGGCTATTTTAAATTTTGTAGAACTGAATGATATATAAAATAGTATATGAAAGTGTAATTGATATCGCAAAAGAAAATTTGTCTCATTTGTACATTAACTATATAGAAAAAAGAACAGTTAAAGATATATGAAATCAGGTACAAAATGCTATTGCAAGTTTAATTAATATTCTGATTGAAAGTCCTCATTTGTAAATCAACTATTTCATTAACCTAGTTTGAATTTCTGTTTATATTTAAATGTGAGGGAGAAAATTAAGTGCTTTGTAAGTCAGAATGACCTCTCTGTTAATTGGACATTACTGTATATTGTGTTTTAATGTAACTTTGTCTCTAACTTTTTTTTTTTCAGATGGCTTTTATATTAAATCAACGTGGAATGAGCATTGACCTTGGAATCAGATCTGTTTTCAAATTCTGACTTTATTTCTTAGCAGTTGTGTGACTTTGAAAAAATTACTTAATTTCTTTGAGTTTGGGTTCCTCATCTATAAAACACAGACAATATCTATTTCCCAGGGGAGTGAGGATTAATAACACCATAAATGCAAAGCTCTTAAAACAGGGCCAGCCACTCAAATGATGTTAGTAAAAACCAACACTTAGGTAAAGGTGATGTTAATGTTGAAGAACTTTCAAGAAGTGTTTATTTATGGTGGAAATAAAAAAGAAAATACTCATTTAAGTAATCACTGCTCTCTGAAACCATTTTTTTTTCTTTTTTAAATGACAGAAGCCAATTGATATGTAAATGTGTGCCTGTTCTGATGCTTATGATCATGAGAAATTACTATGATCACAAAAGTTTCAGGTATTCAAAGTAAAGGATTTCTTTAATGTTTTAATGTAGTATTTATTACTTAAGACTTTGGAGTTAGATCTAATTCAAATCCCAGTTCTGACACTCCCTAGCTATATAAACTCAAGCAAGTTACTTAACTTCTATAAGCCTCTGTTTACTCTTCTATAAAACAGATATAATAACAGTAGCCGTCTCATAGGTTGAAATGATGATTAAATGTGCTCGGCATTTGGTAAACATTCAATAAAAGATAGTTGTTATTATTATCATTATTATTGTTATTTAACAACTATAGCCATATACCATGATAAGAAATGGAAACAGGCCAGCCGAGTGTCTCAGTTGGTTAAGAGCTTGCTCAAGAGTGCGAGCTGAGCTCTGAGCAACAGCAGTTCAATGCCCAGTCCGAGCTGAGCTGCTGTTAAGTTGACAACAGGTGGCAGAATGGCTCAGCTAAAATAAAAAATAAAAAATAAAGTTTTTAAAAAGAAATGGAAGCAGAACTACTAAAGTGACTTGATCCAAGGACAAACTTCAAAGAGAAATTAAACTTTTGATTTGTAGTTAATTCAACATTGTCTGTATTCCATTTAAACACATAGAGTCTCATTAACATACTGTGCTGCCTTCAGATCTTTGTACATATTCTCTTTTTTTAACTAAAATTTATTGGGGTGACAATGGTTAGTAAAATTACATAGATTTCGGGCCAGCCAAGTGGCGCGGTGGTTAAGAGCTGGCTCGGGAAGCCAGCGGCCCCAGTTCGGATCCCACATGTGAGGGCCAGTGACATTGCCCTCTTAAAAAAAAAAAAAAAAAGTTTAAAATTACATAGGTTTCAAGTGTACAGTATTCTCTTTGCTTGGGCTGCTCCCACCTCCCTTCACTGCCTTACTGGGCTGAGTTCTGCATGGTCTTCCATTCTTAACTGAGGTATCATCCTGGGATTTCTTCTTTTCTCTGAGTTGGGCACCTCTCCAATGTGCTCCCAAAGCTCACTGTCCTTATCCCCAAACACAGGACTTACTACAACATAATAAATTTGCCTATTTACTTATCTGTCTACCTTATTTTATTTTGTACACCATCATCTCTGTATATACACAGTGCATAGAAGGTGATCAATAGATATCTGCTGAATTATTTTGTTCATTAGAATTTCCTGCTAAATGATTGCTGTTTATCATTTTTTTAATTGCAGTGTAAACTAAGATAGATAAATAGAGGGGCAGCTGGTTAGCTCAGTTGGTTAGAGCACAGTGCTCTTAACACCAAGGTTACCAGTTCAATCCCCAAATGGGCCACTGAGATGTGCCCTCCACAATTAGATTGAAACAACTACTTAACTTAGAGCTGATGGGTCCTGAAAAAGCATACTGTTCCCCAATAAAGTTTAAAAAAAAAAAAAGATAGATAAGTAGAAATTGTATTTACAATGAAAACTTACAAATAGAAAAAATATAAATATATTTTATATATAAATATATAAATAACTTCAAATTGACTTTCAAATGGAAATTTATTTATAGTGGATAAAATAACTGGAATTATGTGTTGTTCTCATACCAGAAGTATCAGAGACCATCTGATGATAATCAGAAACCTGGGTTTGTATCCCAGTTCCAACACTAAATAATTCTGCAATCTTGATCAAATCATATAATAATGCATCTGAATCTCAATTATCCTCATCTAGCAAATGGGATAATAACAATTCCATCTCAGAGAGTTCTCAGATGCAAATGCATATATATATATATAAATTGTTAAACTGATAAATACTACCTAGAACAAAAAATATGAAAATATATCACTTTCTCTTTCAAGTGTTAATTTAAAAACTGTTATAAAATTTGTACTTTTTAAAAAACCCAGGGCCAGCCGAGTGGCGCGGTGGTTAAGCGTGGGCTTGGGAAGCCAGCGGGCCCTGGTTCAGGTCCCACATATGAGGGCCAGTGACACTGCCCTCAAGAAAACAAACAAACAAAAAAAACCCAGGTGCTATCATGGATACCCTAGCTTTCCTTTATTCATCCAACAAATATTCATTGAGCATCTACTAGGTGCTATTCTAGTCACTATGGATTCAGCAGTGAACAAAAGACAAACTTCCTGCTTTAGTGGAGTTGACTTAGAATTAGTGGGAAAGATATAAATGTTAAGAAGAAAAATAAATAAGGGAAAGGGAATAGAGGATGATGGTGGAAGAAGGAGGTGTGCTATTTTAGCTAGGAAGCTCAGGTAAAGTTGATGCAGAAGCTTCTGATGGAGAAGTTAGCCATTTGACCACCTAGAGGGAAGAATGTTTCTGACTGAGGAAGAAATAAGTGTCAAATCTACTGGAGGTGGATGTTTGCTGTGTTTGAGTCAAGCCAGTGCACCAGGAGGTGAATGAAAAAGAAGAGTAGAAGAAAAATGAGTCACAAAGGTACAAGGCTAGATCATGTAGGGCCTTGAAGACCATGAGAAGGACTTTAAATTTTAGTAAACATGTGAATGGGGAACCACCACTAAGTTTTGAGAAGCAGATGACATGGTTTTAGAAAAGTTCAGTCATGACTACTATGCGAAGAATTAAGTTAAAGGGGGCAAATGTGGAAACAAGCAGATCAGTTAGGAGACTATTTGCAATATGCTATACAAGAGACGATGGTAGCTTGAATCAATGAGTGGCTATCAGTGGGAAATGGTGAGAAATGATCAAATTTGAGATATCTTTTGAAAGTATAGCCAGTATGAATTGCTGATGGGTTGAAAGTGGGATATGAGAGAAAGCAGAAACAAGGGTGACTTTAATATTTATGGCCTGAACAGCTAGGTGTCGGTGAGTGGTGGAATGATTTACTGGGATGAGCCAGGAGCAGGTTTTAGGAAAGGAAACTAAGAATCCTTTTAGATATTTTATCTGGGTTGATCAGAGTGACATTGAACTTTGTTTCCTTCTTTCTGCTTCTTAACAAAATTTAAACTTAGATTTTATGCCACTTTCAAAATAAGAATATGTAATTGCCCTCAGATCATGGTTTTGGTGAAATGATCCTAGGTTGGAAATGAAACAGTTAATGTGGCAAAAATAATCAAGATAGACTTATAGTAAATGATGTAAGCTAATTTGGCCACATGGAAAACTTATTGAGTGTTCCTTACTTTGCTGAATCTCTCTATTTTTCCCCTAGGATTTTTCCTGAAAAGAGGATCTTCCCTAAAAAATTGCTACAAATGTAAGACTCTGGTTCATAAAACAAATCTTGATTCTGATACCTGTGGGTGTACAGTCATGTGCCACATAATGACATTTTGGTCAATGATGGACTGCATAGCTGATAAGATTATAATGGCACTGAAATATTCCTATTGCCTATTGATGGCATTGCTGTTGTAATGTCTTACAGTCCTGGTGTAAAGCATTAGCTTTTTTGTGCCTTCTCAGCCCATGGATAATAATGTTATCAACTACAAATGCCTGGGGACTTACCTGGGCCCTTGAACTTCCCCATGTACCTTTCCTTTCTAAACCAATGTGACAACTGGACCAGACCCTTATAGTCCTTATTATGATACAAGACACCGTTCAGCATTAGGAAATTTTGGAGAAAAAAAGAGTTTATTACTTACAGGCCCTGAAGCTTACTAAGTATGCCAGGGAGCACACAGTAGGGTAACCAGGCGGAATGAGAGTGAGTGGGGGCCTGAGATTCTGCTTTTACTGGAATTGAGGGTGGGGGCCTAGAGTTTTGCAGGCTCACTCTCTATTGGTGAATTTAAAACATAAGACCCATTATTTATTTATTTGTTTGTTTATTTATTTTTAGCTGAGCCATCTTGCCACCTGTTCGCAGCTCAGCAGCAGCTTAGCTCAGGCTGGGAATCGAACTGGCGACTTTGTTGCTCAGAGCCCACACTCTTGAGTAAGCTCTTAACCAACTGAGCCACTCGGCCGGCCGAGCCATAATTTAAAGCATGGGAAGAAGAAACAACAAGAAGTAGCCCAAATGGTCAGTTGCCAAAATCAACCAAGATCTCTAAAACAAAGGCACCTCAGTGGGCGGAGGTGACCTGACTCTATCTAGTCTTGAAGTTGGCAGTGCGTTTATTCTACTATAGATAGCTTGAGTTGAAGTGGATGCCTGAGCCATCAAAGCTTAAGTTAGGTACTTGTATTATGAAAAGAAAAGCCAACTGTCAGGACTCACACTACAATTACTCCTGTGATTGTGGTGATGCTGGTGTTAACAAACCTACTGTGCTGCCAGTCCGATCAAGGATAGCACATACAATGAAGTAGAAGGCTATCCCATCTAGTTTGTGTAAGTGCTCTCTGTGATGTTCGCACAATGATGAAATTGCCTAACTACGCATTTCTCTGACCATATCTCTGTTAAGTGGCACATGACTATTTCTCAACTCATGTTAACTCAGCACTATTCTTCTGCAGTCTCTAAGAAGACCTTGTTGGAAATACCATGTGATATAATCTCATCTTTTGGTGATAATATGAATATTTAATTTGGGGCTTTGGCTGGAGATTTGGCAAAACCTAATATGAAGTAAATTGGATTCAAACATAAATACTGATGTTTTCTGGCTATGTAGTATATCTATATTTATCCTTAGATATTTTAAATGAGAAAACAAATCTGGTTAGGACAACACAAAAATAGCTTAATATTTAATAATAATTTTTCCAGAGAGATGGAATAGGAAAAAATGGATCTTTAAGGAACTCACTTCTAAACTGAGGGTGAACAGAATACCCTGCTTACTTCATAGGTTTATTTGTGAAAGCCCTTTAAAAATGTGGAACACTACACAAATTTAAGGTAATCCTTTTCTACTGATGTGTAATTATTATACCTAGAATGTTCTTTAGAGGAAGAATAATAGACAAAAGTAGACTTTGCTCCCTCTCTTTAGTGCTGGTATTGAGTTTCGTGTCTTGCCTTTTATACCCTATGATGTCACACAAGAGAAGTATTTAAATCAGTTCTTTTGGAGAAACTTGCTGGACCAAATCCCATTACTTAGGGATTAGTCTCAGAGTGTTGGGTAGAGACCACCTTTCTAAAATTTGACTGCAGATGGGATGCACTTTGCGATAAATCCTTCTTTATTGTTATAATACCCGTCCCCATTTTATTTTTATTTTCAGCCTACTTTTGGTGTGAGTGGCATCAGTAATTTAATAAATAAGTATATATTGAATTATCAGAGCAAGACCTTGAGATATATGGAAATATGTCAGTAACAATATGGAAATAATGTAAGTCCCATTATTTTAATTCCTTTGTCAGCTTGAAAGAAGAAAAACAGCAGGTAACAACAAATATAGGCAAATGTATCCATTAGAAGAGAATATTGAAATACAGAGACAGAGCAGAGGTGATACATAGGAAAATTAGTGGGAATCTATTTAATTAGGAACATTCCTTAAAGGGCAAGGATTTTTAAAAATTTTGGAAGATTTTTAGATAATAGGTCAAAAGTGAGTAAGCCATTCTCTTAATTATTGCCTTAATCAAATTGGTATAGGTAGGAAGGTAGGAAAGCAAGTAAAGATTTAATTTGAGTCATTGAGAAAGGAGATTGGCTACATGAAACATACTATGTATGTTTTCATGTACAGCAGAAGATAAACATGTAGGGAATCATCAGTGTAAACAATACTAAAATCAGAGCCTAAAGTTAGTATTTAATCTGAAAGATAGCAAAGAAGTAGAAGTAAATTCTGCGACCCATAGAAAGGCTAATAATGGAAGACAAGCAAAAAGAATTCAAGAACCTGGGACCAAAAAAGTGTTTGGTGGTAGTCACAAAAATAACAGGCAGGAGAGGTTTTATATCACTCTCAAGATCTCACCATTTATGATGAATTTAGATGTTACATAGGAAATCCCAAGTGAGAAATCTCTGTCAGCTCCCATGAACGCTCCCATGATTCATTTTAAATTAAAAAAAATATTTAATATTTTCATCCTTCCTCAGACCCTTCATATTTGTGTCATTTTTTTCAGGTGACTAAGCATTTGAAAAAAAGATAACTTCCCTAATTAAATTAACATAATACATTTGCTAGGTTGGGAGAGGAGCCAGGGTCCCAAATAGGATCAGGATCTCAAGATCTAGTCCTAGTTCCAGCACTTGGTGGGAGGCTCTGCGGATCCCTCCCAGAGTGTGGAGTGCATTGTGACTCCAAGTAGAGGTCTATTTAGCATGCAGCCTGTAAAGAACTTGTAAAGGTGACTCTGGTTATGTGTGGGCTCTAAGGACTCTTTAGTGACTGCAGGTGTAGTCACACCAATATTTGTGCCCACCAAAAATGTATCTGCTGAAAATATGTTCTTAAATTTCTAAACAGACTATTCTGTCTTTACTTGGATTGTTCTCTGTAGGCAAAACTGCAATGCTCTAGTAGTTTTAAAAGCTCTTTGTTAACTATGAAGCACCATAGAAATTTAAGAAAATATCTCTGTGGTACTTGATTTTTCTTTATCTCTTAGGAGAGGGAATTAGTTAAGAAAACCTTTTCACTTGTCTGGTTATAGGCAGTGATATATTGAGAAAAGTAATACCTTTGTCAAATCTCAATGTCAATGAAGGAAACTCATTATTCTGGGGTTAGCAATATCATTCATCTTATATTTTCAGGTTAGTGAGCTGAGTTCATTACTCCTTTTACATACAGGAGTTAACTGCTGAAAAGTTTAAATTTTAAAATTGTCACCTTTTTATATATTAACCTTAGTTCATGAAAGACCTTTCACAATAAAACCTGACTTACCTGCTGTCTCATTTCTTCAAAAGTAAATTTGAAAAACCATCCCTATAAATTGTAACATACTGTCTGGATGAAAACTCATTCAGTTTCTGGTGTCCATGAATCGCAGTTCTGAGTCTATTCCACTGAATATGCGCCTTTGTAAGCCAATTGTAATAGAAACATGCACTTGAGTCTATGTTCTAAATTAAAGATATATGGAACATTGGGGTTTTAACACATTATTATGAGTTCCAGTAGCATTAGCTGTATTCTATAAGTGGGAATTGAGACAAACTTCCAGAATTTGGATAGTGTCCAGTTGTTTGTTTCATAGTCCATTATTATAAGATTCTGTAATGTTTATAATTTTGTCTCTTAACAGAGTAAGTATAGTGTATATAAATTTCAAATTTCTTGGGCTGACCTTGATGCTAAATATTTTGCTTGTTGTTAAATTATGTGTAAGAAAGCATATCTTAATTTTTTGTTAAAAATATGTTCATTATAGCTGTAAGTATAGACATTCTCAATTCCCTAGTATCATGGATTTTATGTGAAATTAAGAGTTATTATTAAGAAGAGACTAAAAAGTGAGGACAAATTTTTAATGTAGGGCTTGTAGAACTTATTTCATCATTACCAATGTGAAAGTAATTGAACTATAATAATTTTTAGAGAAAGAAAAGAGGATAGCTGTTTTGTTTCTTTGAAGCTGATTGATGCTAGCATCTTTAACACATATGAGTAAAAATCTTTTGATAAGATAAAATTTTGCAGCATCATTACTGTAATGTTTGCTTTTGGGGACTGGAAATACAGATTAATCCATATTCTCTTTTTCTTTGCTTATACAGTTTTTAAAATATAATTCAGGATGTACATTTAATTACTGCTAATAGTGTGAAGTATCAGGCTAAACATTTGCCACTGACTGTCAAGTGTCTTTCTGATGTAGCTGAAGAGAGAGAGAGAGAGAGAGAGAGAGAGAGAGAGAGAGAGAGAGAGAGAGAGAAAGAGAGAGGAGAAAGAAAGAGCAATGTCCTTTGAGCAAGACTTTCTGCAGCTGTTGTGTACATTAATCCAGGGAGCAGATCTCCCAATACTAAATATAGCAAGTGTATCCTCTTACATGATAAAAAAATTTTAAATGAAAGTCTTTCACTATGGAGTCATATTATTTTAGATTTGATTTCCTTTAAAAAGGAAAAAGGCATCGCACACATATTCTCCACATAAGCACCATTATTTTAATAAATGAATGTGTAGAAAATGCCAATGATACACACAGCATGTCATGACTTCCTCTCTTGAGATATTTTTCCTTAGGACCCAAGTAGGCTGTGATCTCTGTCAATCTCATCAATCTCCTCCAAAATCTTTACATGGAGAAAACTTAACTTTTCACATAATTTGATGTCCCATTATACATAATTAGAAAGTTATCCTAGGTGTTACTCCAAACAACAGTAATTAGGTCTCCAAAATACCTCTTTTCTCATTGTCAGTGCCTGTTATCAAAACACACTTGAGAACTTAAATCTGAATATTACCTTTCTTTTTTTAGTTGACTCAGATGAGGATGTTCAACCCAGGCAATCCACTGTGATGATAATTATCCAAGGAGAACTTTTAGATGAAAGCACAGGAGAAAAAGAAAATTCTTCACGCCCTTGGGAATAGAAAGTAGCCGTCCATAGAGAGTGAGGAGTTAACCTTAGTTTCAGTGAAGATGGCTGTAAGAAGCTGGACAACCTGTCACCACCGGAGCCAGAGCATTTGTCAGCTCACAGGTCCCAAGTTATTTTGAGCTGTATAAACCATGTGCCTGTCAAACATTCCACCTGATTGGACAGGAGAAAACTGAGCAAAGAGATTCCATAGCAGTACAACACCTACAGGTGATGGGGGTCAATTGTTTTTTCTACCTATAGAATTTCCCTTATAGCCAGACACCCAAGTTGTTTATTGATTTATGTTTGAAATTAACACTAAATTCATCACACCACATTTCATCGTCAAAGAAAATGGCATTATTTTTGAAATACTAAATCAAACTTCTTAATTTTTTTTTTTTTTTTGAGGGCAGTGTCACTGGCCCTCTTATGTGGGGTCGAACCGGGGTCGCTGGCTTCCCAAGCCAGTGCTTAACCACCGCACCACTCGGCCGGCCCTAAACTTCTTAATTTTTAAAGGCCTTATTTTAATCAATGGGCAATTTACTCTCATTTAATCGCTGATACTTTTTAGGAAATTTGGCCATGAAAATGAATGAGCCAATATGAAGTTGAGAGTTTTTGAACTGTTTGTTCAAAGGCTAAGCAAAAGCAGAAAAGATAACTAAGGTTAAAGGTTGTTAATTAGAGATCACAGAAAAGATGGACAGGAAAAAATCATTAGCCTGAGAATAAAACCAGTAACAAATTAGTTTGAACAAACTTCTTCAGAAAAAAACTAATCATATGTGTGTACTATTTAAAAGTCAAAATTACTATAGAACATAATATGTTACAACTCCTATTCATATGTTAATACCTGAAATAACTTCTTTGTATATTATTCCATGCTAGATGTCTTCTTTCATAAGCACTACTAATCAATTAAAAAAAACAAAACCCACAAAAACAATCCTTAACCAAACCAACATCTGCTCAAAAACCTACTTTGTTAAAGTACAGTTTCTTTAATATTTTCATACATTTTCAGAATATGAATTTAAAAAGAAAAAGTTAATACCATTGCTTAGTACAAATTAAGAGTGCTATAAAATCATCAATCTTGGTAGAAGCCTGGGTTTTGAAAATTCAGATAAATGCCATTGGTTATTTATTTATTTATTTATTTATTTATTTATTTATTTATTAGAGGGCAGTGTCACTGGCCCTCATATGTGGGATCCGAACCCTGGGCCGCTGGCGTCCCATGCCAGCTCCCAACCACTGTGCCACTCGGCCGGCCCCCATTGGTTATTTTTTAAAAGGATCATTCTTAGATTTGGATAGCATGAAATACATTGGTTTAAATCCGGCTTTCTGAATTAAATCATACAACTGCTTGTAGGAGTCTTTGTGTTTATTCAATTATTCAACAAATATTTGCCTAGTATCTATCATGTACCAGGTACTGGGTATAACGTAGTGCATAAATATACCAAAATTTCTGACCTCATTGAATTTACTAAGAAATCTGTTTACCCTTTTCAGTCATCTTGAGATTCCCTATAGAATATTGAATAGATATAAACTTTCTTTGTTTATTGTGATCACATCAGAGGTTTCACTATACCTGTTGTTATGGAGCTTTTTATTTACATAGGCACAATGAAAAAAAAAATTGAGGAAAGTTTTTAAATAATCCAGGCCAAAACAACTATTACTGAGAAGGGAAAAGGGTACAAGAAGAACTGAATTATATAGATAGGTTATTTTCATTACTACAGTAATCCATGTCTTCAATATATAGGTTTATTGACACCCTTACCTAATGCTGTGTTGGCTGGTGTTTACCTCAGGAGTACTTAACTATGTTTCTGCATTTTCTTTTTTTGTTTGTTTGTTTCTGCATTTTCAATTTACACAAATGTTTTAACAGTTTCTTTATACTTAAAGAGAGGATCTTCCCCCATTATTCCACTCACATCTTGAAGCATAATCAATATAAGTGCTGCTAGGTCTTGGGTAGGGACATGGGAAAGTGGAACCTCTATTTCAGGTAGCAAATAGATGTGCTACAACTTGATTTTCCAAAGGGAAATGCATACACTATAAGTGAACACATTTCTACTTCCCTGCAAACTGTGCCATGATAAACCTGGTATCCTACCTTTCACCCAGGTATAGAATAGTACTGACATCGGAGGTGACCATACTGAAAGATAAAATAGAGTTGGCCGGGCAGTGGAATTAGGAATTAACAGGAATAATTAAAATAGGCTTAAAATGCAAAAAATAGTTATAGAAGAAAGAGCCAAAGAATTTCTGAATAGTGGCAATCCTTTTCATTTACCATAACGCTTCATATACAGATAGTATACAATTTTTTGAGCTCTTTGCAAAGAGCTGAATGTAATTATTTTAAATAAATAATATTCAGCAACTATGGACACCTTGCTTACACTACATCAAACTTGTATTCTGGGTTTTTAAAAATTAGTTTCTGCATCTAGGTAAAGCAGCCCCTACCCTGCCTATCACCAGTATTAACTGTATAAACATTATACCACAAACCTACTAGTTCAGATTTTACCAGAGTTCACTGGTACAAAGAATAAAATTTTTAAAACTATAAAAAAAATATTCAACATAGTTAAAAACAAAATTCATAGTGACAAACAAACATAAGGGTACATATCTTAAGCCTTCCCCATAAAGCTGAGTGTCCCATCCAACACTTGTATTTATTGTGGTTTGAACCTGATTCTGTGCCTGCCTTCAGCTGTTTCCTTAATTCAGCCATTCAGCTACAGAAACAGTTTACTCACACTGGGATGATCCACAGGAATGTCAAGGAATCTGGAAGATCCATGACAGTGGAAGTCTTCAATTGGAGGATAAGCACACGAGATTTCTGTGCCAGTGGATTTATATAAAATTTTTGTATTTGCTATTTTCCAGATTGCTATAGATTCTAATTTTTTAAAAGAAATCACTCACATAAAACAAAGCTTCAATATATTTTGCTTACAGTTCATAGATATATATTGAGGTTCCCCTCTGTAGTATCAGGTGAAAAAAACCCTCTGTGTCTTATATTTAAAGAACAGAGGCATGTATGTATTTTCTAATACACCAGCGACAAGTTCATTATCATCTAAAACAACATACATACAGTGGATTATAGGGGTCTTATACAAACCCCATGATACAATGAAATTGAGAAATACAATTAAATACTAAAGAATTTTCTTTTTCCTCTACATTTAGAGGAAACACTTGCCTAAATCCAAAACTAAAACATTAAAAAAAAAACAAAAAAAGAGGACTTTAAAATTTACTTAGTTTTTTAAAAATACAAACATTTAAAAAAACTATAAACTGACTATTTATTTTCAAACATTATACTGAAAAATAAATGTGTGATTACCTGTCTGAGAAGAAGCACCATTCCTATATCAATCAACCAGAGTCATCCAAAGCCCAAATCTCACTGCCTAACTTGTGTCAGCCACAAAAGTAGCATGAAGGAAATGTGACACTGCCCTGCCAGAGTAATGAAGAGTATTTACAGGGTTTCGTGGCAGATCCAGGGACAGTCATTTAGAACAGATTGCTCTTTCAGATCAACTTTAATAACTCAGTCTGCACACTGTTCTTATCCTGGAGGGATGATGGGGGTGGATAATGACTAAGATGACTAAGGAAACAGCCTTTCTTGATCTCTCTTTTGACCAGATGAAAAGGATAATGGTGATGAAATCTTAAAAAATAAAGTGTAAGAGGGGCCGGCCGAGTGGCGCAGTGGTTAAGTGTTGGCTTGGGAAGCCAGCGGCCCCGGTTCGGTCCCACACATGAGGGCCAATGACACTGCCCTCAAAAAAAAAATAAAAATAAAGTGCAAGACATGCACAAAATATCCATACACAGGATGCAGATGACATGTGTAAATACCTTTATTTGATACAAAAATGAGAATATGGTAAATATATTTATGAAAGTAAATATGGAAAAACAATAAGTTATTATAATACTAATGTTTGTTCCCCCAATTTTAGGGTAATGGGATGAGAGCTTGATTATGTAGTTTCTGTGAAAACACAATAGGGTTTCCTTTACTTGTGTTTTTGATATGTGGCACATATCAAAATTTACACTTTGTAGAAAGTATTATTTCCAAGAAGAAAATATGATCCAGAATTTTTAAAAAAGAGCATCCTGTGATTATCATTAAGTTACTGAAGATATCCAAAACAGTTAATATCAAGTATGTTCTCCTAATGGTGTACAGTTAATTCCTACTTCTCACCACACTGATAAATGATTATCTTAACACAATATAAATATATCATCTCAGTAGAAATAAAGCAAGATTCTTTAACTATGTGCTAGGCACTATGCTAAGCTCTTGGTGGACCTTGTGCTTTATTTTATGTATTCCTTCAGCAACCTATGAAGTAAATAATGTTATAATTCTCATTTTACAGATGAGACCCTGGGGTTTAGAAAGAGGTTAAAAATTTGCCCAAGGTCACACAATACCTAAGTGACTGAGCCAGAATTAAATCTAAGGCTAACTCTAAATCTGTGCTTGTCACCACTGCAAATGTTTAAATGTTCACATTTCTAAGGTATTAGTGAAAAAAAGAGGAAGGGTAAAAACAAACATAAAAAATATACTCTCTCTTTTAGTATTTTAAAGGAACACTATGTAGAATTTTAAGTTTATAATTTTTCTGACTGAACCCTACCTTGAAATTCTTTTGTATGACTAAACAAACAAAGAAACAAAAATGAGAAAATATAGAAGAAAAAAAAAGAAATGCTTTTTGGTACACTTTATCTGCAATGTGTTAGCTGAGAACATGAATTGATATGCAGACTGAAGCATTAATGCTGCAAGGTAAGGCATTGGAAGGCAGCCTGAATGCTTTGACAGACCTATTTTTTTGGTCTATTTATGAGTCATTATGCAGAGAGAATTTAAGAGCTTTGTTCTTTTGAAAGTGAATTTAAATGTGATGGTGTTATTTTTCAGCACATTAACATAGGTCAATAATTTTTTTTTTTTAAGTTAGGGGCAGAAAAATAATTGGCATAGTCTCTCTTCATAACCTTAGTACTAAATATCTTAAATGCCAGTATGCCAGGCTCTGGGTGATTCCACTCAGATTCTATTTTTGGGCAGCATGACATCTCAGAAAGCTGAAAACAAAGTTCAGTGTTCTTACGCATGACTCAAATAATCAAGCTAACACTAATGATGCGAAGAAAGGGAAATGGGAATTAACATTTTTTCCAAGTGTACTCTAAGCTGGGAGCACCCTCAGCTATCTCTTGTTTACTACTCAGAGCAACTGCAAGGTATTGTTATCTGCATATTGGAAGGAGGAAGCTAAGGCTTAAAGAAGTTTTGCCTTCTTTAAGTTACTGAACCAGTGAGCTGCACAGCTGGGTAAATTCAAACCTAAGTCTTTTAGTTTAAAATATATTGTCTTCTTATTGGCCCCCACTGCCTTCTCATGAAGAATAATTATGCAGGTTAGTTCAAAACACAAAAATCACCTAGAGGAGGAAATTTGTTATTTTCATAAGTATTGTGCAAAGGGTTATGAAAGCTATTACTTTGATTTGAGGGATTTGGTGTTTATTTAACAGAAGCAAGAAGAAAACATAAAAATAGCATATGACTAAATCTAGAGCTATTTTCACAAAGAAGACTCAATAAAATTGGTTGACTGAAATAGCAAGGGCTGATACACATTTCTGAAAAGTTACCATTTTACTATATGAAATTAGTAAATGTCGAATGGGAGCAATGTGTCACCAAGGAAGGAAGAGTACAGAGGACGAGCTTGGAGAATATAAACCATTCAACAGGAATTTGTATTTTTATATCCCTAGCCAAGTTCACATTTTTATTTGCATATGGATCTATCCATTTGGTGTTTTCTTGCTCTAGCAAACTTCCTATCAAATGAAGGCAGCATACCTTAATGTAGGAAGACTTAGAAAACCTTTTTTTGTTTTGCCTTTTCATTCATTATCCTTATCACACAAGTAATTACTCTTCATTCCAAACTGACAATGGATTAGGTAAAACCTAGTCTAAACAAAGTTCCC
Organism: Aselliscus stoliczkanus; assembly: GCA_033961575.1. NCBI lineage: Eukaryota > Metazoa > Chordata > Mammalia > Chiroptera > Hipposideridae > Aselliscus > Aselliscus stoliczkanus. Next base: position 138,375,276 of record CM066729.1, read on the forward strand.
GTTAATATCTTAGAGATCTTCTCATTTCATCTTCCAGCCTAGACAATAAGCGCTAACTAAAAATGTAGGTGATAATGTCAATAAAAAGGGATAAGTAAACAGACAATGTCACAGAGAAGTTAAACACAAAAATTTATCACAGTGTAAACTGAGCTGGGGATAAATCTATTTGTAGACAGGCCACTGGTCTGACAATTTCGTTAAGATTTCAACAAGAAAGAAAAGCCTTGGTATAATCAGAAATGTGATCATCCCAAACCTATAAAATTTAAACAGCCTTTCTGGTCTTACCTGCTGTTCTACACAAATGTTGTCTCCAAACCAAGAGTTTTACCAATATTTCCTTGCTTTATTTTTCCTCCTTGCCTTTGTTCACAGTTTTTACCAATTATTATATAATTACACAACAAGTAGTTGTAACATTTCTTATGTTGCTGAATTAAACTAATTTTTCATTTCTGTGTTTATCCTTTATCTACTTAACTAGATAAAATGTTTGAGAATCAGAGCCATTAAAATTTTTTCTTTATAAGTTACATAGTTCTAACCTGAAGGCATGGCACAAAGTAGGCACTTAATAAATATTTTTCTGTGACATGCCATAAAAATTATATATATAATAAAATATATATATATATATATATATATATATTTTTAAAGATTTTATTGGGGAATTGGGAGAGGGGAACAGACAAGTTGCTGTCCTCTTGTTCTTCAGTCTAGCTGTGGAGGACGTTGCTTCACTGGCCCATGTTGGTATTATCATGCACTCTTCCCAGTGAGGCAGATCAGTTTCCGGCCTCTGGATGGCCGCTCATGGCGGCTCTTGGCAGCTCATACCACTGCTGGCCGCTCATGCTGGTTGCTGGCCACTTACTATAGCCTATGGCAGCCCACTGCAGCAGGCACTGCAGCCTACACTGTCGCCGGCCACTCACTGCAGCCCAGCTCCAGGTGGAGCTGTTGTTCACCATCTTAGCTGTAGAGAGCAGTGTCACTGGCCCTCATGTGGGATCCGAACCGGGGCCCTGCTGCTCAGAGCTGGCGTCCCAAGCCCGTTCCTAACCAACGCGCCACTCGGCCAGCCCAAAAATGATATATTAATTGTTGAGTTGTTCTATAGTGTTCACTGAATTCAACAAATATTTCCTGAACTCTTATTGTGTGCCAGAGAAGAGCAAGTGACCTAAAATCTCAACAACATTAATTTAATTGTAATTAATGTTTTTTTTTTTTTTAAAGATTTTATTGGGGAATTGGGGGAGAGGAACATCGTTGGGAATCAGGGAAGGGGAACAGACAAGTTGCTGTCTTTTTGTTCTTCAGTCTAGTTGCAGAGGACATTGCTTCACTGGCCCATGTTGGTATCGTCATTGCGTTCTTCCTGGATGAGGCAGATCGGTTGCCAGCCTCTGGATGGTCGCTCACCTCGGCTATTGACAGTTTATGCTGGCTGCCGGCCACTTACTGTAGCCTATAGCAGCCCACTGCAGCAGGGGCTGCAGCCTACACCATTGCCGGGGCTCGCAGCCCAGCTCCAGGTGGAGCTGTTGTTAGCTGTAGAGGGCAGTGTCACTGGCCCTCATATGTGGGATCTGAACCGGGGCCGCTGGCATCCCAAAACCAGCTCTTAACCAGTGCGCCACTCGGCCGGCCCTGTAATTAATGTTTTTGCTATTAGTTTAACATAGAAATACTATTAAGAATCAATTCAAATGATGAAGGGAGCTAAAAATGATTGGGGATGTTTACTGTGTACCAGTCACCCAGTAAGGAGCTATATGTGCTTTGGCTCAGTGGATGCTCACAATTCCTGAGATAATTGCAATGGGGAGAGACTGTTGCTTTTAGAAAAAGCTTGGGGCTATTTAAAATACTCACCTTACCCAAAAGTTCTTCCATAGGTGCTCCTATAAGAGGCACTTTTATACTTTGCATCCTTTTGAACTAGCTTCCTAGTATTTTTTCTGTCCACCTTTGCACAACCTTTGTTTTATATCAGGTTCTTGTCTTTTGTTTACATCATAAAATCAGACTCTTTTTTGCTTCCATAGACTGCTTCTCTTGAATTTTGGACTTCAGGACCCTACTGCCGATAGCTGAAAGGGTTTTGGAATTCCAGCTTAAGTCACAGACTGGGGTCCCTGTTTTCCTAGAAATAAAAAGTACACCTAAAACACACATGGCATCCTTCTATTTAGATCAAGATTTCAACTATTTGTGACTGACTCCGAATTGGACTTCCTGGAAGACAGATAAGCTGGAATGAATTACCTAGTTCTCTGAGTTAGCCTAGCTGATCCAGCCCAGTGTCCACACAAACCAAGCTTTGTTGTTCATGTTTAATACATAATTTAACACAACAACCCAGGAAGTATGTATGGGTCATTATCCCCATTTTATGGAGGATGAAACTGAAAAAATAATATGCTATTGTGGTTTTCACAATTTCAGGGATCTAAAAAAGCCTCAGGAAGTGCACCTTGAGATTGTGCAAGGTATACTATATCATTATCCTCCTTTTATAGAGGAGTAAACTGAAGATCAGAGAAAAAATTTGTACAAAGCCACTCAGAGCTGTGATTCATACCCAGGTTGACATGACACCAAAGCCCAAGCCCTTTACTGCATCACACCACCATTCAGAGGCATCCATGCTTGTTAGTAATGTATTTAGAAACTAATTTGGAGAAGAAAAAAAAAACAAACCACTCAGAAGATGTAGAGTAAAAAGAAGGAGAACTTAGCGACGTTGGGATTATGATGATTTAGTGACTTCCTCCAAAGTCCTTCCAAGTTCTTGGAAATCTGGATGATTTACTATCTCTGACTGGTGAGAGAAACACCTTAAAGGAACTGAAACAACAATAAATAAAGTTCTCTCTGTGCATATCTATCTGCAAGTTACTAGACATAGTGAAATTAGGCATGAGACACTATATGGTTACTCTATTTTAGGTAGACATTTCCTTAGCATTTCATCTTTTTGAGTCATTTATAGTGACACATTGGTTATTATGCTCCAATAAAAGACAACAACAAAAGCAGAACAACACCGTTGCCCTTGAAGTTGGTCTTTATTATGATTATTTTGTACATAGGAAAATTAAGCACTAGAATGGACATGCTACATGTAAATGTAAATCAGCAGTAAAACCCAGATTGCATTTATGTTATTGTAACATAATTAGATTTACATTATTAGTTTAGCTGAAAAAGAGCTATTAATATTTGGAGGGACACATTTATTAGCAAAACTGGAACAATAAATATGTGCCAAATGAGACTGACAACATACTTTGAGTAACTGAATATAAAAGGCAACTAAAGGAAACTAAAAAGTGACTATAGATTATTTTCTATTTCTAGCTGGTAATTATAGCAAATAATATGTCATTAAATCTTAAAAAGACTTGTGAGAATCAGATTAATTTATTTTCTTCATTAAAATGATCTAATTGCTCATGAACTTTACTTTAAAGATCACTTATCTCAGAGTACTAAATAGTTCCTCCCAAGCTACTATAGGAAATCTCATAAAATAGAGGTGCAGGTTTTCAAAATTATTCTTATCTGCTTTCTAATTTTGCATGAATACTTGATGGAAGGAATTCAATTACTAGTGTTAACAAAATGATCACCTATTTGGTGATCATTCACTGTGTATTGGGATGCAGTGGTTGGAAGGGTTTATTTTACTTGATTCTCGCTTCTCTATTAATTTAGAAAGATAAGGTCAGAGAATGTTTCCAAGTTCAAGTAATGTTTAGCTTAAACAACAAAAAAATAGATGACACAAAAACCATTGTAAAATCAATGATACACATGGATCAAATTTAAGAAAGATACATCACCTCTTTCAGAAACAAATAATAATGACTAGTACAGGAAGATGCACAATTTGAAAGTTGAGAGATTGATGTGTACCCTGTTTGACTGATGTGTACCCTATTTGGTTTGAACACAGAATTTTAAAAATATATCAGTGGTATAGTAAGATGGTAAAAGAATAAATCAAATAGATACTATAATTAGGCAGAGAGTAATTATATTTAGAGCTGGACTCCAACTCCACCACTTATTAACTGCAAAACCTTAGGCAAATTATTTAATCTCTTTGTGCCTCAGTTTCCTCATCTCTAAAAAAAAAGGGGGGGAGGGGAATAATAGTACCTACCTCAAAAGATTGCTGCGAGGGCTGGCCGAGTGGCACAGTGGTTAAGCACTGGCTTGGAAAGCCAGCGGCCCCAGTTCGGTCCCACATATGAGGGCCAGTGACATTGCCCTCAAAAAAAAAAAAAAAAGATTGCTGAGAGAATTTAGTACTCTTAGAACAATAGCTGGCTCCTAGCGAGTGGCCCATAAATGTTAACCGCCATTATTATCATAAAAAGATATATTTTAAGTAAACATCTTTTAATCTGGCTTTGTGAAGTCACAGGGAATGAAATATACGCAGTTGCGCTGAGCGGTAAACTCTAAAGAAAGGCCAAAGGCTGAATGGGCCACCTAGACTGATGACTCAGACACAGCAGCAGTTCAAGTTTCCAGACTGATTCAGTCTTTGGCTTCTAGCCTGACGCTGACAACAAGAATGCCAATTAGTGCCAAGAGTGATGAGATTTTGTAACATGGGGTGCTGTTCATTAGAGATTCAAATCAGGTCACTTACATCTTGTATAGAACATTAGTAGTGATCAACCACATTCAGATTCAAACAAATGACACAGAGGTAAAAGATTTCATATCCAGTTACCATGCTCCTGAACCATCTGCTTCTGAATTCTATAAATTCTCAACTCACCTACTGCCAAGGGGCTAAACATAGCTAAAGGATTTAAATTATAATTTGATCTGACAACCAGGTATCGAACAAGTCTTCTTTAGCCAAATAAGTAGAGTGGTGACAAATATCAGAATAGTATATCCACTCTATGGTATGTGCTTTATGACAAGAAAATGATAATTGAGGGTATTGGTAAACATCTTCTCATCTGATCTAAGAAAAGATGTCAGCATAAGACTGGCATAAAACTTAGGTAAAGAGAACTATTTTTAAGGTTAAGTCATCTAGAGAGGAGAAATATAGGGAAGTGAGGGATATCTTAGTCGTTCCATGATACTGAATTGTCTAATAAATAAATGTTCAATGCATATAAACACCATGTACAATAAGATAAAGCAGATTTAGATCTGCTAAATAAATGCTTCCAATGATAATACTGATGAACTGGGACAGATGTTGAATATAAAGAACAGTGATGTTTTAAATACTGTTATTTAAATGTCTTACATATTAGCACTGTATTTGAAAAGTGTTTTATTGGTTTTTATTAGATTTTTCTCATGAATCCTGTCTGCTTTAATACTCATATGAGTATTTACACTTGAGGAAACTGATATACAAAAAGAATAAACTAGTTAGACTCATACACCTCAATACAGCAGACCCATTCATAATGTCATTTCATTTAATGTCTTTTCGTGGCTTCCTTATAATGTTAATGAGAAAAAGAATCGATTGGAGTTGGGGGCACTGTCTGCGTGGAGTTTGCATATTCTCCCCATGTCTATATGGGTTTTCTCCAGGACTCCAGTTTTCACCTACATCTCAAAGATGTGCATGCAGGCTGAATTGGCACATTTACATTGTCCGAGTCTGAATGGGTGTGGGTGTGAGTGTGATGCACCCTGAGATGGAGGTGTGCCCTGTCCAGAGTGGGTGCCTGCCTTACCATGCCCCGAGTTGCCAGGGTAGGCTCTTATTACTTGAACTGGAATAAGAAGGTTGGAAAATAATTGTCTTATTTGTTTTTATGAATCTTTTAAAAATGTATGTATAGCTCACATTTATTTCAGTGTTTAATATTAGAAGTGTTTTGGTTCTTTATTTAGAATAGAAGCTTGGTGAAGCTTCCCAATCAAGATGGTGCAGTAAATAAACACTGTGCTTGCATCCTCTCCTGACCACATCAAAATTACAACTAAACTACAGAACAACCACCACTGAGAATTGCCTGAAGTCTAGCTGAACAGAAATCCTATGACCATGGATATACAGAAGAAGCCATATTGACACTGATAGGATGGGTGGAGACACGGAACAGACTGGTCCCCACATCCATGTGTGGCAGTTAAAAATTAGGAGAGCTGGGCCAGCCAAATGGCTCAGTTGGTTAAGAGCTCTCTCAAGAGTGTGAGCTGAGCTCTGCATAACAGCAGTTCAATGCCCAGCCCCAGCTGAGCTGCTGCTGAGCTGCCAACAGGTGGCAGGATGGCTCAGCTAAAAAAAAAAAAAAAAAAAAAAATTAGAGGAGGTCTGTCTCGGCTATAGAAGTCCCCCTTGAGGAGCGAGGGGTCCCAGTCATATACCAGGGTCCCAGCCCAGGGTCCTAATGCCATAACTTCTGGGGATGAAAACCAAAGGAGATTATGGCTGAGTGGGATGGAAGGGGCTAGAGTCCCAAGTGTTCTCTCTAAAGGGCCTGTGCACGGACTTCCTTACTGACAGACTCACTCGCCCTGAGCTCCAGCACTGGAGCAGCAGCTTGAAAGGTGCTAGGGACATATGAGGAAGAACTGAACTGTCTGGTTCAGTGCAAGGGCTGGAGGGGCAGCTTTCATCCAGACAGAAGTGCTGGCAGAAGCCATTGTTTCTTTGCTGAGCTCTCCCCCACTCCCAGAGTGCAGATGAGAAAGTTCGTCTCACCCTGGTGATTTCTTGAGACCCCAGTCCACCCAACTTATGGGCTCATCCAAGCTGTGTCCAGTGGCTTTTCCATACAAATAGCCTATCTTGGCTCATGCTGCGGACTTTCCTAAAATCTCTCAAAGGTTCACAAATCCCAAACAAGGAGGATCTTGCCTTGGCAAGCCCAATATTACAAGAAATATAATAAAACCAGTATTACAAAAAATGTTAAAGGGACTTCTTTAAGAAGAAGAAGAAAAAAATATGAAAAATAAAATGTAATAACTATATATCTATCAACAATTACTTTCAATGTAAATAGATTAAATGCTTCCAACAAAAGCATAGAGTGTCTGAATGGATAAGAAAACAAACCCCTTACATATGTTGCTTATAAGAGACTCATTTCAGATCAAAACACATACACAGACTAAAAGCAAAGAAATGGAAAAAGAAATATCATGGAAATGGAAATTAAAAAAAAAAGTCTGGGGTAGCAATTACACCAGACAAATAGACTTTAAAATAAAAGCCTATAACATGAGACAAAGAAGGACCCAGTAATCCCACTTCTATGTATTTATCCAATGAAACCCAAAATTCTACTTCAAAGGAACGTGTGCATCCATATGTTCATTGCGGCATTATTTACAATAGCTAAAATATGGAGACAATTGGGGTGTCCATCAGTGGATTAATGGATAAAGAAGAGGTGGTACATATATACAATGGAATATTACTCAGCCATGAAAAAGAATTAAATCTTGCCACATGCAGCAACATGGATGGACCTAGAGGGTATTGGACCTGCATGGAACACCTGAAAGACAAATACCACATGATTTCACTTATATGTGGAATCTAAAGAACAGAATGAACAAACAAAACAGAAACAGGCTCATAGATACAGAGAACATTTTGATATTTGCCAGATGGGAGGCAGGTTGGGGAGATGGGTAAAAAATGTGAAGGGATTAAGAAGTACAAATTGGTAGTTACAAAATTGTCATGGGAATGTAAATTATAGCATAAGGAACATAGTCAATAATATTGTAATAACTATGTATGGCATCAGATGGATACTAAATTTATTGGGGTGATTGCTTCATAAGTTATATAAATGTCTAATCACTATGTTGTACACTTGAAACCAATGTAATATTATATGTCAACTGTAATTGAAAAATTAAAAAATTATTAAAAAAAAAAAAGCTTGGTGATGTTTTTGTGACCAGAAATATGTCATAGGAACTTAACTCTTATTTATGTCAATTAGCCTATGGTAAAATTAGTTTCATTATTCATTGTTTCACTTAAAGTTTCAGTTTCCTAGAGCCTATCAACCACATTAAATTAGGACTTACTGTACTAGAAAACCAATCTGAGTATTAAGAACTATTATTTGTAGAGATCACTATTTTTTTAATCTTCACATTATAGTGAATTGTGTCCACATAAATAAAATGATGATTTAGGAATTATTATAAGTATTAGTTGACTTGTATACATTATCGTTTCCTATCTCTGAATCAAATTCATACCCCCAAGATGAGATGTCTTAGCATAATTCTGTTCTATTTTGATATTATAAGTAAAGGTCCTGATGAAAAATCTATTTCAAAATGTAGTCTCCAGATAACCTTTTTTTTCTAAAGTATTTATTTTTAATTGTGGTATAATATTCATAAAATAAAATTTACCATGTTAAACATTTTTAAATGTACAGTTCTGTGGTATTAAGTACATTTATGTTGTGTAACAATCACTACACTGTCTCTCTCCAGACTTTTTTCATCTTGTAGAACTGAAACTCTTGGGCTGGCCAAGTGGTGCGTTGGTTAGGAGTTGTCTTGGGACTCCAGCTCTGAGCAGTAGGGCCCCAGTTTGGATCCCACATGTAGGCTAGTGACGCTGTGCCCTCTACAGTTAAGATGGTGAACAACAGCTCGACCAGAGCTGGGCTGCCGTGAGTCGCTGGCGACTGTGTAGGCAGCAGTGGGGCTGGCCAGCAGCTGGCATGTGCTTTCATGAGCTGCCATGAGCTGCCATGAGTGGCTGTCGAATGGCTGGTGAGCAACTGCCTCACCCGGGAGGAACGTAATGATAATACCAACATGGGCCAATGAAGCAACGTTCTCTACAACTAGACTGAAGAACAAAAGAACAGCAACTTGTCTGTTCTCCTTCCCCAATTCCCCAACACTGTTCCCCCTCCCAATTCCCCCATAAAAGCTTTGAAAACAAAAGAAAACTGAAACTCTTACTTATTAAACAATAACTCCCCATTCACTTTACTCCCAGATCCTGACAACCACCATTCTACTTCCTGTCCCTATGAATATGACTACTTATAGGTAACCTATTATGAACATTCAAAAATGTTTTATGTTTTTAAGGACAGCTTAAGAGAAAATTCCTTAAATTGTCCTTTTTTTTTCTTCCAGGTGATGGGGAGGGGAACAGTGTGTCTTTCCAGGACCCATCAGCTCTAAGTCAAGTAGTTGTTTCAATCTAGTTGTGGAGGGCGCATCTCAATGGCCTATGCAGGGATCGAACTGGCAACCTTGGTGTTGTGAGCATTGCACTTTAACCGACTGAGCTAACCAGCCACTGTCCATTTCTTTTTCTTTTTTTTTTTTTTTGAGGGCAGTGTCACTGGCCCTCACATGTGGGACCGAACCGGGGCCACTGGCTTCCGAAGCCAGCGCTTAACCACCGCGCCACTCGGCCGACCCTGTCCATTTCTGATTAGTCTCTGAAGTAAAATTCTGTAAGGGTTCTGCCTTGAGGATACACATTAGCTCATTCTGGGTACTCAGAGTTTGTGAAATGTCTTGTATTTCATGGAAAACAAGGGCTTCCAGTCTGCAATGTGATTTATGATTGGCCCTCCTACCTTGCCAGCGCTCAGGACACTTCTGTGAACTATGGTAGGAAAGAGTTATCTGTATGTACTGCCTTTCATGTTTCAAATCCTTTAATGTCTTACATCTTTTCAGAGTTACAACCACCTGTTTATTTTGTTTTCTTTGAAAGTTCTAAAGAACAGGATCCAGTAAGATTATATCAGGACAGCATAATTTATATACTATGGGTGAAATTTTATTTGTGATAGAATACTGCTAGTTATATTTTTATAGCATGGTTTTGTCAAGAGTTCCAAACTATTTTATAATACTTGAGAGCAAATACAGTGAACCCCAGCATGGCTGAAAGTACCGGTTCCTAATTATTTCAAGTAATAAGGAGGACTTTCCAACATTAAAAAATGTTGTGGATACCCCAAGTGATGATAAATATAATTTTTTATCCATTGATTTATAATAAAGTACATAACGACAAAAAGCAATCACTAATCCAATACTTATTTCCAACAAATTCATGTTTTATCAATTGTAGTGCTATCTAATAAATAATGTTTATTCTGTTTTCAGATAATGCTTGATGCACACATGGATTTGTGGCCCCTTTACAATTGCTTCATGGCCCTTCAGGGAGCTTGCTGACAAGTTGGAAATCACTGATGAAGAAAAAAAGAAACTTCTAGACCCAGCTCTCTTTCTCACTAGCTATATGATCTTCACCAAATCGTTCCATATGCTGAAAAGTGAGGGAAACGGATTTTTTGGCTTACTTCAGGAGATTACAATTACTATAAAAATAAAATAGTATAGGGCCGGCCGAGTGGCGCGGTGGTTAAGTGCTGGTTTCCAATGCCAGGGGCCCCGGTTCGGATCCACATATGAGGGCCAGTGACACTGCCCTCTACAGCTAACAACAGCTCCACCTGGAGCTGGGCTGTGAGCCCTGGCGACGGTGTACGCTGCAGCCCCTGCTGCAGTGGGCTGCCATAGGCTACAGTGAGTGGCCAGCAGCCAGCGTGAGCGACCGGCAGCCAGCGTGAGCTGCCAATAGCCGCGATGAGTGACATCCAGAGGCCGGCGACCAATCTGCCTCACCCGAGAAGAGTGCAATGAGGATACCAACATGGGCCAGTGAAGCAATGTCCTCCACAACTAGACTGAAGAACAAAAGGACAGCAACTTGTCTGTTCCCCTTCCGTGGTTCCCCAATGCTGTTCCCCTCCCCCAATTCCCAATAAAATCTTTAAAAAATAAAAAAGAAAATAGGGTGGGGAAATATATGGTATTTACTAAGAGTCTAATACTTGCCAGTCACTATTCTAAACACACTACATCTTACTTCATTTATTATTTACTAAATAAAACCTTAGGATATGTACCAGACATGTTCTCTAATGATATTCTAAATGGATGCATTTAATTCTATCAGGTCATATGCAAGATTATCATTAAATAAAAATCATTATTACTGAAAAGCATTTCTTTATCATATAATTTTATATAGCACTGAAGTGCCACTATAAGGGAATAATCTTAGAGTAATGGATTGTAAATGTCAATCAGAATGGAGACTGTAGGCAATGACAGTTCCCTTTTATGAGGAATCAACAGTTAATACTCCCAATAGAAGAGTTTTTTCTTCTCTCTTGCTATACATGAAAGCATCCCCTTAAAAAAGGAAAACAAACAAAAAATGAAAGAAAATAAAAATCTCACAAAAGACCACATATTGTATGTCATTTATATGACATGTCCAAATAGGAATGACTGCTAATTGGGTATGGGTGTTTTGGGAGAAGGATGATGAAATGTTCTAAAATTGATTATGGCAATGGTTAGGAAACTCTGTAAATGTATTATTTATTTTTTTAAAAAAGATTTTATTGGTGAATTGGGGGAGGGGTCCAGCCAATTTGTTGTTCTTTAATCTTTGTTGTGGAGGGTGTCAGTTGCTCTCTGGCTTCTCGACTGCAGCTTGTGGCCTCTAAGCTCAAGATGCTGTGTTTAATCTTAACCTTAGTTGCAGGTGGGCATAGTCACCTTCCCATGCAGGAATTGAACCAGCAGCCTTGTTGTTAAGAGCACACACCCTATCCACTGAGCCATCTGGGAGGCAGTTCAGCTCAAGTTGCCAAGTTCAGTCTTAATTGCTGGTGGGCATAGCCCACCATCGAACAGGCAGTCTTGTTACACCAGCTGAGCCATCCTGTCACCTGTTGGCAGCTCGGCGACAGCTCAGCTTGGGCGCAGTGTCACTGGTCCATGTGAGAATTGAACCAGCGGCCCTGTTGCTCAGAGCTCATGCTCTAAGCCAACTTTTTTTTTTTTTTTTTTTTTTTTAGCTGACCATCCTGCCACCTGTTGGCAGCTCAGTGGCTGCTCAGCTCGGGCTGGGCATCGAACTGCTCTTGCTCAGAGCTCAGCTTGCACTCTTGAGTGAGCTGTTAACCAACTGAGCCACTCGGCTGGCCCTTCTAAGCCCACTCAACCAACTGAGCCACTTGCCCCGCCTTGTAAATGTACTATTAATCAAAACCACTGAATTGTACACTTCAAACAATTGAATTGTATGGTATGTGAATATATCTCGAAACAAATGTAATTTTTTAGAAGTTCTGAATTTCTGCTTATTATACAATCCCTTCAGATCAACCTTCTGAGACATCCTCTTAAAAGCACTGGAAGGTTTTACCATTAATGAGTTGTAACTTTAAAAAGCAATCAGTAATATAAAAATGAATTCCAGTACAGAAGGCAGGAACTTATAGAAACAATAAAGAATGATAAGTACTCTGTCTGGGAATGACTCATATCTAGCATAAAATAAATCATTGATCTAGTGCTTTGTGAAATAATAGCACTGAGAAAATCATGGTCCCTTCCAGGATCTTGTTGTCCTCGACCAGTTCAACCATTCTGTGCAGTTCAACCCTGAAAAGGGCACACTGTTGCCTAACAAGTCCTATTTGTGTTATTTCTAATCTTTCCTTTTTGACTCTGTAGTCTCTCATCCAATTTTTTATATCACTTGGAAGTACCCTTTCCTCATTCCTCTTCCACATGGTTTTACAAATTTTCTAGGACAGCTTCCTCCTGTACCCCAACACTTGAAAAAAACAGCAACTACACACCCCCAGAGAGCCTCAACTCCACAAGATGAAAAGGCGTGGTTCAGATGAATACCTTGGGTGAGGATGGATATAAGGATACTTTTATTGCTCGCTTAGTCATTAGATTCCTGGAAGCATCTCTTTATTGGGCAATATTAAATCTTTCAATTGTCTGTACATCCCCTGAAGAAATCTCTTGTTTCCCTCCCAGGGTGGGTGTCCAGGGCACGTCTTACCTGGCACAAACTGCAGCGGAGCTCCACAGGCTAAGGAGGGTTCCTCTGGAGCTCCACACCTCTCACCTCACTGTTGAGGGCAGGAAATGCTGCCGTGGTTTTCCCTTCCTGGGCTTGCCCATCCTGCTAATTTTAGGCTGCTTCCTCATGCGGCTGCCATGGGTATCAGAGCATGTGGCTCCCCTCGGAGGAGCTATTTTCTCCTATGAGCCTCACTTGTTTGTTTCCAACTTCTTTCCCTTCTCTCCCCACCCCTCCCCAACCTCTGTGGGGTTGAGTTATTTCATAGTAATAGATAAAATATTGTTCAGAATTATGCTTCCTTTAACCTGAATTTATTCCTGAATCCAAGGGACCAAGGAAAACTTTTCATATTAGATTACAGTTGTACCTTTCAGTAGCCATATTTCCAAATCATGTTTATCTAGGTTTAAATATTTACTAGGTTTTTACTGTGGGTAAACTGTTGACTTTGGTCACATACAATGATGAGTAAAGCTGATGTGTATTTCACTGATATAATCTTGGTGACAAATTTATTAAACTTCCATTATGTTCTGTGCTCTATGTTAAGGCATGGGAATATAATAATAAGGTAGAGCTCCTGTCATCGAAGAGCTCACAAGATATTTCAGTATACATAGAGATTCTGAGAGGCAGGGCTTATAAATTCCTGTTGAGATTTAGTTTTGATATAATGAATGCGTTCATTCGTTCAGTTAATCAATAAAAATGGACCTGAGATTATTCTATGAACATAATACTCTCTGCTAGGCCTTGGAGGGAATTTTTAAAAAAAGTGTAAACAGGTCCCTCCATTAGCAAGATTATAATATAAACAAGGAACAAATTGGTCAACATTCCGTCCTTCCCAGCCATTACTTCTCAACTTCAGGCTATCAGATCTTATATTTAGACTGTAATAATGAATACATTTTTGAACTCTAATGAAAGAAAATCTATCCATAAAAATACTTGTTTTATTTATTTCTGGATGCCAGCTATTCTATGGTCCTCTGTGCTGCTTTTGTGAGATTTTTAGTGCTTAATCAAGAATCTGAAATGTGCTGTCAATTCCCATTATAAAAAGTGATAATCGAATAAGATGCACTGCAAGGCTGTTCCTTTTATACCATTACTTCAAAGTTATTAATAAAGGAGTCGTCAATACATGAAAATAATTATGCTGTGCCTAATTTGTATTCAAAGAAGTAGTACTGTTAATTTGACAAAGACCTGTAGTTGTTACAGGTTCAAGGCCCTTCCATGTGCCCAGACCATTGAAAGGTACAACTCAAAGTTTCAGGGTTTGGAGAAAAGAAAGGTTTATTGGTTGAGAAGGTGCCAGCTGAGAAGATGGGAGACCTAAAACTGCCTCAAATGCATCTTAAGAGAGCGCAGAATTCAGGCTTCTTTTATGTCAAGAGAAGGCAAGAGGTGGGATCCAAGGATTGGGGAGGAGGGAATCCTCCAATCTCTTTGTTCCCAATGGGTTCTTGATGTTCTTGACCCCCCTACCCCACCGCCACCCCTCCCACCATCTGAGTCCGGTCCTGAGATTCCTGTAAATCTTTGGTAAACAGTCATGGCTTTGCATATCTTTTCCCACCTATTCAGGAAGCTGTTTTTGCAGAATTCCTCTAGTCAATTATTGGGTTGCCCGAAAAGTCATGACGTATTTTTTTCTGTTTTTCGTTGCAAAACTGCATCATGACTTTTCCGACAACCCAATAGAACTATTTGCCTGAAGGCCCTGGGAGAAATGCAGGCTAGAATTTATGGTTAAGAGTCAGATGGGGTGAAGCGAAGACATTCCACCCTGTTACATAGCTACAATTAGCTTTAGTTCTGATCCTATTTGAGGGCAATGAGACATGCCACTCAAATATACATATACATTTAATGCACATATGTGAATGTATGCATATGTGTGTGTGTATATATCTATATATACACACAAGGTCTTGTCTTTTGATTTGATGATGGTTGCATTGTTGATTTAGGTTTGTATGGGACCTGACACGAGGAAGAAAATAAAGTGAACTTCCCAGATTTCATATTTCTGACAGCTAAATTATAACTTTCCAACCTGAATATCTTAATAAGACCCTTTGAAATCAGTATCAACAAAATAGTTCAGAAAGAAAGAATAAAAACATTAACCCCCTCAAAAAAAAAGTTCAGTTTGCTACCCAAAAGTTTGACTGTGAAGCTCCAGTAATTGAGATTCCTCTATTACAATTTTAGTTGTTTTCTTTGAAAGAAAAACACATAGATTTATAAAAGATTCATATAAATGTAGACCCCACACTTCATACTGTATTGCTTTCGTGATGCTCATTATTTATTTATTTTTATTTATTTTTATTTTTTTTGAGGGCAGTGTCAGTGGCCCTCCCTCATATGTGGGACCCAAACCGGGGCCGCTGGCTTCCCAAGCCAGCGCTCAACCACCGCGCCTCTCGACCGGCCCCTGAGTTTTTGTTTTTAAAAACAATTTTTATTCTTTAGTGGTACAAAAAAAAAAAAAAAAAGAAGAGGAAACCCAGGGCATTTTCAGAACTTTCTCTGCTCAGAAAGTGTCGTAATTGGAGTGATCACTCTGTAATTTCAAAGGCATGAACACATCCCCACACACTGGTCAAAGGCCACATTACATGTGCTTTTCAGGCTTATGCCTTTTGAATGCCAGTTGAATTTGTGTAACTGGGGGATGAAAAACAAACACAAAGAAGTTATAGAGAGTTATAAAAAGAGAGCATTTAAAAAATGTTTCAGATAGTCATACTATGAACATTACAACTGTTTCACACTGGGATATTGAGAAGGAAATTGAAGCCAGAATGTAAATTTGGAGCAGAAAAGGAGGTGAGTATAACTGTGAGAATGAATGTTAAGAAGGATTCTATAATACCCAGAATTATTATTCTTTATATTGTCAATTAAATGGCATATATCATTACAGGTAATATTATCAATAAAATTATTTTGTTTGTTTGCATCTATTTAAAAAAAGGGGGTGGTGGTGCAAATTTTCCTCTGTGCTTTCTAATTTATGTGGCAGAAGGGAGTTCTTCCTCCTATTTCACTCATACCCACCACCTATGATAACATACCCACCACCTAGGATAACAGAAAAAGGACTTTTTATAATGCAGTTCAAAAGGAGGAAAAAGAACTGTCATGGGCTGAATTGTGTCCCTCTTCCCCCCCACCCCCCTCATTTGCAGAAGTCCTAGCCCCCAGTACCTCAGAATATGACTCTTTGGAGATAGAGCATTAAAGAAGTAATTAAGGAAAAATGAGGTTAAATATTGCTACTGGCTACTGACACTGAAATCTCGGTTCTTTTCTTCATGAAGGAAAGATTTCAATCAAGAGACAGAAATTTGTGCAGCATGAACAGCAGAAGTTTATTAGTAAAAGAGTACACTTGGAGACATGGAGCGGGCTGACCCAAGAGAGGGAAGCAGCCTCACCTTACGTTGCAGGAAGGCATTTATTTCTATGAGTAGAATTGCCTCCCCCTCTACCTTCTCTTAGCTTTCTCTCTTCCCCTGGGGTACCTAGTCCTATGGCATTTAGCAATGCATTTCTTTGATTTTGGGGGAATGTGTTTACACATCCCTTTGGGGTATGTGAAAACCTGGAATCCTGTTGGGCTAATAAGGTATGGGTGACAAACAGGATGGGTTCCCCCTCTTCTCTGACTTTTAACAACATATTTCCATATTTCTTTGATTTAGAGATGTGTGTAAACCTGGAGTCCTGCTGGGCAGCTGCCAGGAGTCTTAACCCAAGTAGAAGATGCAGCAAGGAGCTTTCTAACAGGGGCTAAGTGTCTCCTGCTGCTTATTTCTATCTATCTACCTACCCTAACGATATGAACTGGTGTTCTTATAAGAAGAGACTAGGGCACAGAGAACATACAGACCCAGGAATGGCCAAGTGAACACCCAGGGAGGAGGTGCCATCTGCAAACCAAGGAGAGATACCAGAAGAAACCAAACCTGTCAACACATTGATGCCTGACTTCTATTCTCCAGAACTGTTAGAAAATAAATTTCTTTTTAAGTTTTCCAGTCTGTGATAATTTTGTTATGGAAGGCCTACTAAATTAATACAGAAACATACCCCTGATTTTTCAAACTTAAGGTCAAAACAGAACACTTGGTTTTTCCTAGTCAAAACCTGTCCTCCTCCCCACTTCCCTCACCAGCCGTCCTCATTTTTGTAAATGTCCTCAAGTCTGAAAACTACCAGTGGCTCAGCATGCTTCCATTCTCTGATCCCCCTACAAATGATTCCTCACAACCCTTTAGTCCTATCCCCAAGGCATGTTTTGAATTTACATTCTTCACTTTATTTATTTTTAAAAGATTTTACTGGGGAATTGGAGGAGGGGAACAGTGTTGGAGAATTGGGGAAGGGGACCGGCCAAGTTGTTGTTCTTCAATCTTCCTTGTGGAGGATGCCAGTCGCCATCAGGCTTCCCATCTGCAGCTCGTGGCCTCTAAGCTCAAGGTGCTCTATTCAGTCTTAGTTACAGGTGGACGTAGCCACCATCCCATGCGGGAGTCGAACCCAGCAACCTTGTTGTTGTTAAGAAAACACACCCTATTCACTGAGCCATCTGGGCAGCAGCTCAGCTTAAAGTGCTGAGTTCAGTCTTAGTTGCGGGTGGGCATAACCCACCATTAAACAGGCAGTTTTGTTGTTACACCAGCTGAGCCATCCTGCCACCTGTTAGCAGCTCAGTGACATGCTCAGCTAGGGTGCAGCGTTCACTGGCCCATGTGGGAATTGAACCAGTGCCCCATTGATCCAAGCATGCGCTCTAAGCCAACTCTTAACCAACTGAGCCACTCAGTCAGCCCCTACATTTTTCACTTTACTTCCATCACAACAACCTTAGTCCCCACCACTACTATTTCTGGTTTGGATTATTGCAAAAGCCTCCTAATTAATGTAACTTCCTTCATTTTGACCCTCTTCTAATTCAGCAATCCTTTCCAGTTTAGCAGCAAACATAATCTTTTTCTTAATACATACAATCCTTGCCCCTTTTCCTGGCTTAAAACCTTTGAGCAGTGCTTAGAATAAAACTCCATAATGTGCCCTACTTGGACTTGGACTCTGACAGCCTATCACCAAACATACCTAGTGCCACTGAGCTTTGTCTACCCTAGTTTTCTTTCAGTTCCTGGGAAATGCAAAGGTCTTTCCTCCCTCAAGGGCTTTGCTTTGCTCTACCTAGAATGTTTTCGCACCTCTCTCTTCACAGGACTTGATCCTTCTCTTTGTTTTCAGTTATAGTAACAACTCTTCCATTGAGGCCTTCACTGTCCATTCTATTTCAAGCACTTTCTTCATAATTCTCCATCTCTACTCCTTATTTGTACCCTTAGCATTTATTAAAATTTGAAATACTTTTATTTGGCTGACTACTTGTTTTTTTATATCTCTACTACTGGAATTGGGAAGGCAGCACAGGGTAGGGGCTCAGTAAAGACTTGTTAAAGAATCTTGTAAAAGACTTGCCTTGTATACATTTCAGGCGGATGCCATAATGCTTGGTTCAAAGGCAAGGAAAAGAGATGACTATGGGGACTACAGGACAGGGGATGAAAAGAGCAGAACTCTCCAGCTGCAGGGACTCCCTGAGGGACCTAAGAAAGTGTGGTTGTGCAATTGCTTGAGTAAATGAAGGCTCTCACCTCTGGAAACAAGAGTGGGTAAAATGACTGGAGGAGGCTTTTCCAATTGTCAAGTCAAGGTTAAAATGTATGATTTGGTGGCGATTGGTAACAAATTATTTTGAAAAGTATCATTCTGTCCTTTCAAAGTTAACAATAAAAGGATTAACCTTGCCACACATCCCATTTCCCCATTTTTGGAACTTAGGTTGTTTTAAATTTTTGCTATTAGAGATAACATTGCAATAAAAATCTGTTTATATTTTTATTTTCCTGCCTCTTTGTTTTGATCTTTCCTACTAGAACTGGGAGAGTGGCACACAGTATGTTCTAATAAAGATGTTAAATGCATCTTTATTTCCTTATGTCAGAGTCCAAGAAGTGATATAACACAGGTAAGTAGTTTAGTGTAATGTTGTACAATAAATATTGCTATTATTATGAACTTTTTTTTTGTTTGTTTTTTGTTTTTGTTTTTGAGGGCAGTGTCACCGGGCCTCATATGTAGGACCCGAACCAGGGCCGCTGGCCTCCCAAGCCAGCGCCCAACCACCGCGTCACTCGGCCAGCCCAATTATGAGCTATTTTTAAGTGAAATTTACCGCCTCTTGAAACATATTGTCAAATTTATTCATAAAAAGGTTGTGATAATTTACAGTGCTGCCAGCATCATTAATTAATTAATCCAATCAATAATTTATGAGCACATGGTGTAGCCCAGAAACTGTTCAAGATATTGGGGAATAGAGCACTGAGCAAAACAGACAAAATCCCTGCCTTTATGGAGTTTTCATTCTAATGGAGGAAACAAATATCTTTATATCTATCTATATATTAATAGATTGTATATAATTAGCTATTATTTATATCTGACATGTAATATAGCTATATTATACATTTATGAATTATACAATAAAATGAATATGAAGATGGATATGAACGATAATAGATATGAAAGAAAATAAAACAGTGTATGATTATAGAGAGTGAGGGGGTGGTTTTTTGAATAGAGTGGTCAGGGAAGACTGGAGAGATGACATGAGTAGAGACCTGAATGAAGGAAGAGAGGTGAGGTCCAGCACAAGCAATATGGCTGCATGAAGGGAGCAAGTATAAGGGTGGGATGGAATGAACATCTATTTTAGTGCTGTCTCAACACTCTGACCATTCTTTTTCTTTTTTAAAGAAATTTTATTGGGGAACAGTGTGTTTTTGCAGGACCCATCAGCTCCAAGTCAAGTAGTTGTCTTCAACCTAGTTGCAGAGGGCGCAGCTCCTTAGCCTATGTGGGAATCGAACTGGCAACTTTGGTGTTATGAGCCTGTGCTCTAACTACCTGAGCTAACCAGCCACCCCTGAATATTATTTTCTTAATGACAAGAATATAATAAGTAAAAATATTTTATTTTGTTCTAAATTAAAATTATTTCATTATTGGTGATATGGAATACTTTACCAAATGTTCTTTTACTACTTATAGTTCATGAGATAATATTAGTAATAACAACAGCTATCATTTATAAAACACTTGCCAGATACAAGGCACTGTACATGTTATC
This sequence comes from Aselliscus stoliczkanus, assembly GCA_033961575.1. Taxonomy (NCBI): domain Eukaryota; kingdom Metazoa; phylum Chordata; class Mammalia; order Chiroptera; family Hipposideridae; genus Aselliscus; species Aselliscus stoliczkanus. The sequence goes on from CM066729.1 coordinate 138,395,432, forward strand.
ACAACAACCCAGCAAAATATGAATTAACATCCCCCATTTATAGAAATTATGACTGAGAAGTAATTTTCTGTAAAACAGATCATTGGTAAATGTCTGTAGGTGTGTTTGGGAGGATACAAGCATAGAGGTTTGAAGTGGCCTGTAGGCTCAAGTTCTGAAATCCAGACAAACTAGCACCAGAGGTTATACTCCTCATCAATAGCTCATGCTGCTTTCATGCAAGAAATTTACATTCTAATAACTGTCTGATCTTATAGCTGTCTCACTTTAAAGATAATCACAGGCTATTTTGTACCACAGTTTCATAGATTCATAAGGTTAAAAGGAATGTCTAGAAATGTCCATTCCACTTTCTACAAGCAAGACCAATCTTTAAAAATATTCCAGAGAGAAATACATCCATATGGCAAACTTAGCTATCCACCAATTCAGGCTCTCTCTTTCATGGTATAAAGTTTTGGGTTGTCGGAAAAGTCATGATGCATTTTTGCAACGAAAAACATAGAAAAAATATGTCATGACTTTTCTAACAACCCAATAGTATCTGGGAACTCAGACAGGGATTATTTCCTAGTCTACTTGAATCTAGGTATTTCCTTATTTGGAAATGGGGTCTTTGAAGATGTCATCCAGCTAAAAAGATGTCATAATGAATGGGAGGGGGGCTTCATCCAATGACTAGTGTCCGTTCAAGAGGGAAATCTGGACACTAAATAATGCTCAGACTGTTGAGACACAGAGGAAAGAATACCATGTGGCAATGGAGGCAGAGATTACAGTGAATGGCAAGGATTGTCATCAACCACCAGAAGCTAGGAGAGAAGTATGGAAAATTCTTTGAGAACCCAAGAAGGAACTAATCCTGCTGTCACTTGGATTTCAGACTTCTGGCCTCCATCACTTGTGAGATAATAAATTTCTGTTGTGATAAGCCATCCATGTTGTGGTATTTTGTCATGGCAGCCCTAGGAAACTAAAACACATATATATATTCTAGCCCAGAGACTTAACCTGAATTATATTTTTCAAAGAGATCTAGAAAGATGACCTATTGAGGAATTCTTTCTAGGGTCTCAACATTCACTATGAAGTTGCATGTTCTAGCAAAGTCTAACAAATTATCAAGAGATCCTTGTTTCAAGTTTTCCTTCTTTTTAAGAAATTAAGACTGGCTTAGGAAACCCTAACTTTGTTTTCATGAAGCAGGGACTCTAGCCATATGCATGCATTTTCTCTGAATGAAGATTTTGCAATGTAAGTATATCTCCCAGGGAGAGTGCAGAATGTGATGGCAGCCATCACTGTATCAGGAGCCTCAACTGGTGGTGCTAACGTTTAATGCCAGTAGCTTCAGCCATTGCTATGATCAGCCTGGTATTCTCAGATTAGCTCCTGTTGAGGCTAAGAGATAAAATAAAAGGCTTCCCCTGCCTTTATACCCATATTCCCAATGTTTCATCGGCTACTTCAAGGTCTCCTTGGAAAAAGGTAGAATAACAGATTGGAACCTAGGAGCAGAAAGAACCAAACTCAAAAAACCCAAGAGATTTTCTTCACTGAAAGACCCTTGCGCACATTGCATAGTTGTTACAAGTCACGCCACCACCTCCGTGGGTCTTTGCAAACTCCAACTTGGGCGTTTGGCATTTTCTTCTTGAAGCACAAGTAGCACACTACGCAGGCGCCCGAGCCGGTGCACCCGGCAGGATCCCGGCGCAGCCGCGCGGGCCGGAAAGCCGGCCGGCGGCGCGCGTGCTCCCGGCTCACTTCCGGCTCGCCCCTCCCCCTCCCCCGCCTAGCCACCTCCCCGTCTCCCTTTCCCTCCCCAGCCTCTCCCCCAACTCTCCCCACCCTTCGCGCTCGCCTCCTGTCCTTCCCCTCCCGCTCCATCCGGGTCGCTGAAGGCTGTCTCTGGGACTGGACAGCGGTGGCGGCTGCTTTTCTCTGAGGAACCCGGTAAAGTTTCCCAGGAACCGGGGAGGGGAGCCGCGCGCAGAGGGACCGACGCCTGAGGAGCCCCGGTGTTCGCCGCCACCGGTGAGAGGAGCAGGGTCCAGGAGCTGGAGACCTGCCTCAGCCGCCGCGCTGCCTCACTCTCTGGGGAGGCGCCGCCCTCGGTCGCCCTGAGCTGCCTTTACCTTGAAGGGCCGGGGGAGCCGTTGCCCGGTGGGTTTCGGGGTGTGTGACGGCGTTAGGGAGGGGACCGGGCGGGCCAGGCGGATACAGGCCAGACGGGCGCTGGGTGCTTTCTCAGCGCTTCCTCGTGGTGCTGGTGGGGGGGGGCGGACGGAGGCAGTTGTGGGGCTCCCTGGGCTGCGGGCTGGAATGCCGCACCTCCCTGGGGAAGCGCCCCCCCGGACTGGACGGAGGGCCGCCGAGGTGCTGATCCTCGCCCGCTGGTTCCCGCTGCTGCTGCTGCTGCGAGCTGCCGTAGGGGACTGGCCGGCCCGCGAGGTTCGGCTTCTCTGCGCGGGTCCCCGGCTCCGATCCGAGTGCGTGTTTAGGGGATGATGGGAATACAAGCGGCTTCTCCTTCCCCTACCTGTTGCCGGCGTGAGAACGCCTTGCCTGTACCCCGTGTAACTTTGTAAGGAAAAGGATGGGTACACCTCGTGCGTTCACACGAAGGGACATTTTTCTGTCTTCTGAAAAAACGAAACGGGGAGACATGCAGATAACTCTCGGCAGCTATCGAGTGCTGATGGCCTCCCCCCCTAAAAAAAAAATGAAATCAAACTTGTGTGACTGGTTGGGGTCATGGAATGGGACAGCTTCGGTCCTTGGTAGCCTTGAACGTCGGAAAGTTGGCTTTTGAAACTTATCAGGTTCTGTATAAGGAATGTGGGTAACTACAATGGGAAGCAGGCTGAGTTCCAGTCATTGTGTTATTTTGTAACGCAATGTGTTTCAAGATCTGCGTAGGTTTAGATGAAGTGGACTCTGTTAATCTGTTTCTTTACAAAAGAAGAAATAGTCAGGGTACAGATTTCGCCACCGAACTACACCCCTGTCCCAGCCCCCATGTATATCCTTGAAAAATCTGCAGTGCTGGGATAATTTGTAGTTTTTTTTTTCCATCTTCAAATAGTTGTCTCGGAGGCATAGATAGAGACAGATTGTCCAGGGGAAATATTTTTCAGTCACGATTACCACTCGTAATAGAAAATACTGTCTTTTTTTTGGGGGGGGGGAAGGAGAGAATCTTGATATTTAAACTGCATATTTTATGACTGTTATAGTTATGTACCTAGATTTAGTTTTAAAATTAAATTTGTAGGGAAATTAGAGTGTATTTGATTTGTAAAGTATGCTCTTTGGAGAACTACTGTCTTAAATCAAGGCTTGATGAAGTAACCATAATTTTCTTTAGGGCTTAGTGGGATGAATAATTGGAAGAGTCATTTAAATTGTGGGAACTTTAAAGTTTTCATTATTGGTCTTATTTCTATTACTGATAAGAACTTCAGTTTTCTGTTGATGTGAAGGTAAGTATTAGAAGGTTTAATTATTCTGTGACTTCGAGATTTCAGGGTTTTATGTTTCTGTAGTTGACTAAATTTCACCTAGGTAAAATACTTGTTGATTTTGAGGGCAATGAATAGATGTCTTATTTCTTCCACTGAGATTATTTAAAGCAAAAGAAAAACCATTAATCTCATCAAGGTACTTAATATTTGTAATCACAAGATCACAAAAAGTAAAAAAAACCCAAAAAACCCAAACTGAATATGTTTTAGATTCTGCAAAGAATCATGGAGAGTGATATATTTTCCCTAAATGTTTCTGCATGATATATTTTCTAAAATACAACTGATTGGTTTTTGAAACTGAATGACACTTAGGTAGCATATTATAAAATAGATTTAATATTTACTATCTAGTGATTATTGTAGCCTAGCACTTGAAAGAACAATGATATATCATATTTTTTTGAAGTTTTATTAACTTTTTTTCTATCTCCTCAGACATAAGGATACCTCCCAACTTTCCAGTGTTTCAGAAGGGAGTTTTTTATTGAAACTGGAAGACCAAAAGAATTACAAATATGTTGTGCTGGGGAAATGCATCTTTTGGACAGCTAGGTTTGGGAGGAATTGATGAAGAAATTGTACTAGAGCCCAGAAAAAGTGACTTTTTTATAAATAAAAAGGTCCGAGATGTAGGATGTGGACTCAGACATACTGTATTTGTCCTGGATGATGGAACAGTGTACACATGTGGATGTAATGATCTAGGACAGCTAGGTCATGAAAAATCCAGAAAGAAGCCAGGTAAGTTGAAAATTTTTTTGTTTGCTACATATTTCTAATAATTAGATCATTTAAGTTTGAAATTTAAAATAACTTCTCTAGCCTGAAACCCGTATTTTTTTTTACAACTTTAAAAGCAAACCTCGAGTTAAATATATCCTTTACATTTAAATATATCCTTTACATTTAAATATATCTTTTATACATTTGCATGCTTCCAACTCTTTATTTTGTATTTTCCTTTTTAAACTATTATAAACTATTATTTAAACTATTATTGTATGAAGCTTTTGTTTCGAATGTAAGTATGGTGATGTAAAACAATAGAGAAAAACAGCCTTCGGTGTATAGATACTTGGTTCAGAGTATGGAGATTTAGAGTATATAGTATGTAAATTTTCTTTGATAGGTACCTTAGGCAGATTTTAAATGCATAATTTACTATTGCTTTCCATACATTAGAAAAAAAAAATTAAGATGAAAGTTTTTTACTTTCCAAAGTAGATCCTAATTCTATTTTTTTTTCTGTTGTAGTATTTTAAATACATAATTTTATTCGGCTTAGCTTGAAATATCTTTTATTCCCCTAATCATCAAGTTTTAAGTAGCAGCACTAGCTATCAAAAGTTTTGTGACTTTGAGATGTCCTGATTTCATAGTAGACATACAAGCGAAATTTAAAATAATTTGTAAGGTAATGAGAATTTTGAGAAATTTGGTCACATTTTATCTTCTGTTTTCCTGGCTATCCATATTTTAAAATCAAATATTACCACACTTAGAAATATTATGTGAATTTTACTTTAATTTTGATAACTAAAAATTAACTCTTAAGGTGGTAAATTCAGATAAGACTGAAGTTGTACTGATTTATAGTTTGTTTTTTAACTTGAGCAGTATGACATTTGAATATTTTCTGTGGCAATTATTTTTCTTTACAGCTTCATTGTTTAAGAGGTTTCTAGTGTTAAGTGTACTTCTGAGAGTTTAGGTATATATTAAGGTATTGAATTAAGGCATATTATTCATCTTTTTTTGTTGTTGTTATTCATCTTTCATACCATCTCACTACCATGCCAAACCTCACTCTACTATCTTGTAAATACTATATAGCTTTCATCTTTTCTTGTTGTTAGGGTCCTAATCTTTTTTTTCCGCCTTAATTTATAATTTAATATTTTTGCGTGAATGGTAGTGATGCTTAATACAATAGGTTTAATTATTGCAGAACTCAAAGAGAATGGCAGCTGTCTTGTACTCTACTTCACTAAGAATATTTTTATGGAATTTTACCAGATTTTCATAATTTTAGGCATTGAAGTTATGTTGGTAGACATGAATGGTAATTTACTGATATGGGTTTGTTAACAGTGCTAGAGGCTGGTGAATCCTTGACCTCTTTTTGTTTAGCTTGGAATGCTGCCTCAGGGTGAGATTTTCATAGTATTGGGACTGTTGCTATTCTTATTCATGCCCCACAGAAATAACTGAACATATCTCTGTATTGCTTTAGTAATTTCTGAGAGGCTGCAGGGCAAGCAGAAAGAACAAAGCCAGCACACAGAAATTGCCAATATAGTTATTGAAATTTACTAAGGTTTAAAATTTTAAAATGTTATTAAACAAACACCTGTTCTGTGTTCAGGACAAGGGTAGACTGCATTAATAGTATAATGATTATTGTGCCTGAAACAATTTTTAACTCTGTAGGTGAGGCTCTGAGAAACTTAAGTAGGAGGAAGAAGCTTCTTTGTGGTCAATGTTGGCATTGTGATGATTGCTTTGTGACATTTATATCACCCTGTTGATTCAGCCTGGAAGCATTATTTGGTAATTTGTAAGTTCAGAGGGCGGGCTTCCCTAACTTACAATAAGTATTTTTTTTTTTTTTTTTTAGCTGAGCCATCCTGCCACCTGTTGGCAGCTTAACGGCAACTCAGCTCGGGCTGGCGTCGAACCGCCGTTGCTCAGAGCTCAGTTTGCACTCTTGAGCAAGCTCTTAACCAACTGAGCCGGCCCTTGTGATAACTGTTTAGGATTGCCTCATTGTCTAGGGAACATCACAGTCTGGAATAGAAAATGAAAGGCATGAACTTTGCCTTTGGAAAATTTAGAGCCTGGGTTGGGAGTTAAGGCATACATAAGTGAAATAACTGGAGAGAACTGAAATTTGACATGATGTGATAAATACTTTGAGACTAGGAAATTTAAATGATGGGAAATGTCATTGTGGAACAGAATTAAAAAAATATTTCTGGGAGAAAATGAAATCTTATGTTTAATTCAATTAGTGATCACATAAATACCCAGAAAATAAATCTGCGGCTGCAATGTCTTAGTTTTTTAGGAGGGGATCCTGATCCTGAAAAAAGTTTTTTATTACCAGAAATACAGGTTCAATGATACTGAAGTACCACCTGTGTTACAGAGGTAGGAGAAAGTAAAAGTTCAAAAGGAGGTAGTTGCTCTGATAGGGATTTATCTTTTAACTTCAGTGTTTTTTTTTAAGAGGGCAGTGTCATTGGCCCTCATGTGGGATCCGAACCGGGGCCGCTGGCGTCCCATGCCAGCTCTTAACCACTGAGCCACTCGGCTGGTCCTTTTAACTTCAGTTTTGATTTAAGGTGCTCAAGTGGAAAATTTTAATGTTTTTAACTAAAATTATTTCCCTTTGGAATAATTCCTTTTTTTTAAAAAATTTTATTTTATTTTATTGTTTTCCTTTTTTTTAAAATTTTTATTGAGGGCAGTGTCACTGGCTCTTATATGTGGGACCCGAATCTGGGCCACTGGCTTCCCAAGACCAGCTCTTAACCACCGTACCACTCGGCCGGCCCATCATTTTATTTTATTTATTTATTTATTTATTTATTTATTTATTTATTTATTTATTTAGCTGAGCCATCCTGCTACCTGTTGGCAGCTCAGCATCAGCTCAGCCCGGGCTGGGCATCGAACTACTGTTGCTCAGAGCTCAGCTCGCACTCTTGATGGAATAATTCCTTAATGATTTAAATGTACCCTTTCTCCAACCCTTTTTAAAATTTGTGAGTTTAAGGACTGAATTAGAAGATAAATTCTTATTTAATTGATTTTAAAGTCTTCTGATAATTGCGTTAATCTGGTTGAATTTCTAGGACCAAGTAATAAACACAGTAATTCACTTCATCAGAACTTTAAAACTTGTGTGGAGGGAGCTAAGAATTTTTTTCTTACAGAGATTGGCTTTATAACCTTATACTAAATATTCTTTAGTAAAGAGAAAGGTGGCCTTATTCCTTAGGGATAAGCTACTCTTGAGAGTCATGATAACTTACGGAGGACTGCCGTACAGTAGTGTAGTTAGAGGTTTGACCTATGGCCTATTGGGAGAGGTTTCTATTTTGGACATTTTAGAAACCACATAGGAAGGTTTCACTGATTTTCTTTTTTATACCAAGAGTGCAGATTATGTCCATGTTCAACCCCATTCTCTGGTGTATGTATACCCTTTGCTATCACTATTAGCCCTTCCTCAATTCCAGAGAAGCAAACATCTATTTCAGTTTCATGTATGTATTTTTCCTTCATAGGAATTTTTTAAACTTAATTTTTTTTAGCTAATGGCTCTCAGTTTAATTCATAGCTAACAGAAGATTTATATTAAATCTTCAGTATGCTATGTCAGTGCACTTAAATGGATTGTTTTACTTTTGTACTTTCAAATTCACTTCTAAAGATTTTAAGATAACATAGAAGTGTACTTTATTTTTTGGAAGTGTGCTTAACAAGATCATTTACTCACTGTATATCCAGTCATAGGTATAATTTGGTAACTATGGTGCTGTTTTGCACATCTATTTCCATTTGTTTCATGTTAGAAACAGTATTAAACTATTTTTTAATCATAATTTGTAAATAGTGTGATATAGTTCTATTCAAAATGACTTGTTTTGATAGCTTTCTGTAAAGTTCTTTCAAATAGATTATCTCATTTAATCCTCACTACAGTCTTGTAGCTAGGAGAGGTTTTATGGTCCCCATTTTACAGATGAGGAACCTGAAGTTAAAATGAGATCAAGAGACTAACCAGTAGGCTAGAAAATAAGAGATCACTCTAAACCCTGTGGTTTTACCTTTATCCCACAAAGTTTTTCCCCTGCCATGTTTAGAAGGTAGAATATTTATTCACCTAGTGGGAAACTACTTTCCAACAGTACCTTAAGGTAATTCTGGGGGTTAAAAAAAATCTATTAAAATTATTATTTTATAACAGGATATACAATGAAGGTACCATGTTTTATTATCACCCCCAACTCCATGCATAAATTCAAAGAGAAGCAATTTTAAGAACCATTTAAGAATGTTGAGAGAATTCTATTTTATTTTATTTTTATTTTTTTATATATTTTTTGAGGGCAGTGTCACTGGCCCTCATATGTGGGACCCAAACCTGGGCCGCTGGCCTCCCAAGCCAGCGCGTAACCACTGTGCCACTCGGCCGGCCTGAGAGAATTCTATTTTAAAGAGGTAATATTGTAAAAAAAAAAGTAATTTTGTACTAGCACAAACTAAAAATTCAAATATAGATGTTTTGTTCTTGAAACAAAGACTAACTTGATTAGCAAAGCCAGCAATAGATAAAGTTTGGAACAGTGCAATAAAATTTATTGTAGCTTATGCTCATCTCTTCTACAGAAGATGCAAAGATTATGAGCATTGATTCTGTTTCCTATGTCCAAAAATGGTAATTTCTGCTCTTGGGTCTAATGGAGTATTTTGGTCACATAGCAGTAATTACTTTTTTGCCTTTCATTTTCTGACCTGCTCTCTCTTCATAAAACATAAATCTAGAAATGAACTCCATAAAATGTAGTTGAAGTTTAAAAAACACTATAGCAAACATAAAATTACTCACTTAAGAGCAGATTAAAAATATCAAATTATCCCACACTTTTCTTTTTGAATCAAAGCATTTAATACCAAAGAAGCTTATTATGTTTTATAACTCCTAATTTTAACAATACCTTCTAAAGAAGAGGATGTGGATAATATGAATACTTGAAAAAAGTAATTGCTGAGTCAGGAATTGAGGTTTGTTTTGGACGCTTTACTTTGAGAAAAGTTAGTGCGCCCAAATCACAGTGTCAGGGGTAGGAACAAAAAATCATAATGCAAGCATGACTGCTGTTAGAGAGATGTATAATAATACTTTACTTTGTGTAGGATCCTACATCTGAGGAATTTCAAGAGCATTACACAATAACTCATGGTTCCTTTCAAAATGCTTGTGACACAATTTGCAAGAATTATCCTCATCTTAGGGGATAAATTTACGGAGAAATGGCAGCACAAGTTGGTAAGTAACTTGTCAGAACAGCAGATGACTGGCGAACAAATATAAATTGAATCTGAAAATTTAAGTCTACCAGTCTCTTACTTTATTCACTAAATTGTGCTTATGTTTAGAATTATTTACAATAATATCTACTGTTTGAGGCAGGTCAGATATAATAGTAATGTACAGATTGTTTCTTTGCCATTCTGTTTGATGGCTTATTGAAACCATTATCTTACCAAGATCTTGCATTGTGATACCATTTTGCTACTTCATTATAACCTTGTGTGGTATGAAGTATATTTAAACAAATGAACAAAAACCTATTATGGTAACCACCCAGTCTTTTCTCTTTCTTCTGTTACATAGCATTCTACATTCCTTTGTTGTCTAATGCTACACTTTGCTACTACTATTCAAGGTCCAGAGTAACTTTCAGATAGGATTGATTTGGTGGCTAACATTGGAACTTGGATTAGTTACATTGTATCACATTGGCCATGTGTCTCTCTGTAGGATACATTGGTTTGGTGAATGCTTTATAAAACCTGTAGCCCACAGAGAAGACAATAATAGCAATAGATGCCTAACCTGAGCAGTTTAACAAATATAGGCTTCTTAAAGGATTTGGAAGCAGTTATTTTTTTTTTTTTCTTTGTATTTGGTACGTTAGTGTTTTTTTTTTTTTTTTGAGGGCAGTGTCTCTGGCCCTAATATGTGGGACCCGAACCGGGGCCACTGGCTTCCCAAGCCAGCTCTTAACCACCACGCCACTCAGCTGGCCCTCGTATGTTAGTGTTTTTATTTTATTGGAAGTGAGCCACATACTTTCCTTGAAAGAACAGGAATATAGTAGATTTTTGTTCTGCAATTTGGGCATTTATTAAGGATTCTTTTGGCCAATGACAGCCTAGGTGGTCTAGTTTCCATCATTTCTTTAGTAATTATTCTTCGGGATCCATGTCCCCAATATGCTATACAAATGTAGTGCTATCGTTATAGCTCATTTCTCACAAATCCCATGTATTTTTAAAATTCTTTGAATAAATAAATCAAGTTTCACTTCATAGATATTTAGTTTTCCTAGGCTATAAAGCATATAAGGAACTTGAGATACAGTGTTAAAGAAAACTTAATAGCGGAAATGTATTCAGATATTGTTACAAGAGTATCTTTGGGCTAGGATTGTGTTAGTAAGTAGAAAAGTGGGAAGCATTAATGAAGAAACCGTATCAAAGAGCCCGTAGTTTATTTTCTTTCAGCTTCTGTGGATATTTTCCCCCCATATTGATGGAATTAAAAAGGCAATAATTATTTTTGTCTTAAAGAATTGTGATTGTTACTTTACATGCAAGAAAAACCTGTACCATATATAGTTGTGTTGTTGGAGTCATTTTTGTTAAAAGGGAATTTTTTGGATTTTGGAGGCTCAGTCTTTAAACCATATTTTGTTTACCTGAAATTACTTTTTTTTTCCTTCAGTTATAGCATGACAGAATTGTAGTTTCGCTTTTCTTGGCCATAAAGAAAACATTCTGGAATCCATTAGTAATAAGTTTTTCACATTATTTAAAAATGTCCTAGCTATTCTTTTTTTTAAAAAAGATTTTATTGGGGAATTGGGGGAAGGGAACGGTGTTGGGGAAGGGGAACAGACAAATTGTCCTTTTGTTCTTCAGCCTAGTTGTGGAGGACATTGCTTCACTGGCCCATGCTGGTATCGTCATTGTGCTCTTCTCAGGTGAGGCAGATTGGTTGCCGGCTTCTGGATGGCCGCTCATAGCGGCTCTTGACAGTTCACTCTGGCTGCCAGCTGTTCACTCTGGCTGCCACTCACTATAGCCTATGGCAGCTTACTGCAGCAGGGGCTGTAGCTATGCCACCTCAGGGACTCAGAGCAGTCCAGCTCCAGGTGGAGCTGTTGTTCACCATCTTAGCTGTAGAGGACAGTGTCACTGGCCCTCATATGTGGTATCCGAACCGGGGTCCATGGCGTCCCAAGCCAGCTCTTAACCAAAGCGCCACTCAGTCAGCCCTAGTTATTCTTTTTTTTTTTTTTTTTTTTTTTTTTTTTTTTTTTAAGGGGGCAGTGTCACTGGCTCTCATATGTGGGATCCGAACCCGGGCCGCTGGCATCCCAAGCCAGCTCTCAACCACCGCACCACCAGGCCGGTCCTAATTATTCATTTTTTAATATCTTAACTTTAGTGTCATTTTATTCCTTTGCTAGGTGTCATACTTTTCTGATATAACACAGTTTTAGTTTTTCATAGTTTTTTTTTTTTCTAATTATAAAAGTATTACATATTCTTGGTAGAGAATTTGGGGAATATAGGAAAGTAAAAATTAACTGTAATCCCATCATGCATATATAAGTATTATTGTCATTTGACACTTTCTGTACTTGTAAATGTTTATGATTATGGACTGGGAGTATGTTCTTTTGTCTCACCTTTTTTTTCAAGTAATAACTGAATAATAATTTAGTAGGTATTTTCCCATTTTAGAGATATTGTTAATGAGAATTTAACATTTCATCATTTAAATGGACCAAAATTTATTTGTGTGTTATTTACTATTTTTTTGGAATTTATTTCCAGATTTTTGTTATAAGTAATGCTGCCATGAACATATATGTAAATTTAGTCTTTATTTGCATCTCTTTCTTTATGAAAAAGAACATCTTAAATTTTAGCACATACAGAAAGAACAATAATGAAATTTATTTAAAATTTTTTTAGCACAGTTGTACCTTACTTTACAAAGTTGATAAACCCATAAAAAGACACTTACAAATGAAAGTTTGAAAATGTATTTACTTCGCGAACTTTTGAGTATACTGTGATGAATATCACTTAAAGAGCTAGAAGGGAAGAAGATAAAATAAGTTCACAAATAAATAGAAATGCATATAAAATGTTCTGAGTCTTATAAGATACATAAACAGTGCTGTGTAGTGATGAATATTATAACTAATCATTTGGGATGGAGTGGATTGCAGGTGAGTTTCTATAGGGAAGGTAGCATATGAACTGGACGGATATATAGTATTTCAAGGAGGAAAAACAGAAGAACAGTGTTGTATAAAGCAGCTCAAATAACAGTAGCCAAATTTGAGGCCTACTAAGGGAATACAAGTAGTACGTTTAACTGAAATGTTGGAGAACAGTGAGCAAGAAGTTTAGAAATTGAGGTCAGATTACAGAATTAATCAAATTAGGGAATTTAATTTGATGGATATGCACTGATAGTTTGTAATGAAAATTACCAGGTTTTTATAAGAGGGGAGAGAATTTGGAGGTATAGAAATTAGGCTATAATGGTAGTCTTTTAAAATAAGAATTGAGTAGGTAGATCAAAGAGAGATCCTGGAGGCAGAAAGAATGGAGAGGCTTCGTTAACCATATAGAAGTGAACAGTGAGGGTCAAGGGCCAGATATGATCCTAGGTTGAATAAGTAATTAGTAGAAATAGGGAATCCAGGAAAAGGAGAAATGTTAACTAATTTGTTTTAGGAGGAAAGATGAAAGATTTGGTGAGGTGAATTTTGTTTTGAACTTGATAACAAGATTCAGAGATCAGTAAGAAATTGAGTACTGTAAATGGGGAGAAAGATTAGGACCAAAGGCATGAAATGTTTTATTTCATTTTGTTTTATCTTCAATTCATGGTAGTCTAACATTTCAACTGTAAATTTCTTCTTGGTTATAAACTATCAAGTAATTAATAACCATTAACAATACCTAATTTTGTGCTTCTGGGAGACTATTTAAAGTACTACACAATATAACACCTTTTAGGTAAATTTATAACCTAAATGGTTGCCTACTCTACTCCATCTGTTTTGTAAACTTGAATTTGTAAACTAACTCTATTCATAGCCAAAGAAATGCTCATTATGCTCTGCCTTTAAAGTGGACGTTTTGTATTCCTGTCAATCAACTTAATTTCTATGTTCGTAGAGTGAGAACATAAAGTATTCAAAAACTACTGACATAGAAAGCAGTAGGCAAGCAAGCAGTCATAGGCACATAGTATTTCAGTTCTGAAGCTTTAAATAAATGCCACTTTCCTGACTCATAACACCGATTGGTGGGTTTGTTTGTTTTTTAAATTCTTGGTGCACTTTTAATTCTGAATAATTTTAGTGGTTCAAAATGTCATCTTATACAATCAGAAAACCTTATTCTACAACATATTTTATTTTTATTTATTTTTTATTATTAATAGTTACAGATGTACAAAACTATGCAATAGTTATCTCTTTCACCCCTTACAAAATGACTATCCGCATCCCATCTAGCCCGCATCAGTTTTTCCTTTGTGTCTCTAAGACTATTTCTGTTTATTTTGCTCGTTTATTCAGTTCTTTAGATTCCACATATAAGTGAGATAGTATGGTATTTGCCTTTCTCTGACTGACTTATTTCACTTAACATAATGTTCTCTAGGTCCACCCATATGGTTGCAAATGGTACGATTTCTTTCTTCTTTATAGCGGAGTAATATTCCATTGTGTAAATGTACCACAGTTTTTTAATCCAGTCATCTATCGATGGGTATTTCGATTGTTTCCAAGTCTAAACTTGAATTTTTATATGTAGATAAAAATTAAAGCATTTATTTGCCAGGTACTATTTGACAACCTGCTCATTTGAATTTTAATAGGTTCATTTCTTATTCTTGCTTAACAGACCAAAACCTATTAATTAATTGTGTCCGACTTTATGACTTCCTTCCATGTTTTACTGGAAGGAAACAAAGCTTTGAAGTCACAAGATGCAAGCACATAGAAGTTGCTTTTGATTCTTTTTTTTTTTTTTAAGCTGAGCCATCCTGACACCTGTGGGCAGCACAGTGGCTGCTCAGCTCAGGCACAGCATCAATCTGCTGTTGTTCAGAGCTCAGCTCGCACTCTTGAGCGAGCTCTTAACCAACTGAGCCCTACTTTTGATTCTACTAATAGCTGAAATAATTGTAACTATAAGTTGTGAGCCCCTGGGAAATGTGCCTCTGAGATAATGCTGTTGCTTTTTGAAAGAGAACAGGGTCAGGCTAAAATAGGCATTTTTGTTCTTATTTGGCTGTCTCGGAACTGTCATGGTGAAATGTTGGATGGAGATTTTTCTTGGCTGCCATGCTAATAATAGCATTCTAATCTATTGTAATCAACTAAAGATCACATGAAGTGGTGAATGGCATCCTGGATCCTCTCTAGGCAGACGAAGTTCAGTTTAGCTGATTGTAGTGGCGCTCCTTAACTGCTGACCTCCCTCTTCCTTCATTCTCCCCCCACTCCCCTTTGTAGCCCTATTTTTCCTGTCTATGGTAACATTTGTATAAAATCATAAATTCTTAGGGTATTTTGCCTGCATATGTCAGAATTACAAGTGCACATACCCTTTCCCTAAAAACATCCAGGAATATAACTCTTGATTTGATCGCTACATTTGTACATGTACAAAATGACTTATTACTGCAACATTGTTTATAATAGGAAACAGAAATGACTTCATGATTATCTGTTAGGAACTTGTAAATTATGGTCCATTCAATGTAATACAATGCTCTGTAGTTGTTAAATTAAAAGAATGATGGGAGTTCTTTGTGTACTAATATGGAAAGATCTCTGAGATACATTAAGTAAAAAGAGCAAGGCATAGATAGAACATTGTGTAGAAAGCTGTATTTTGGGTAATAAATACACACACACACACACACACACACACACACACTTGTGTTTCCTTATACAATATATACATTGAAAATCCCTGGAAGGATACATAACAACTAATAACAGTAGTTACTCTTGATGCAGAAGTAAGATAAAGGGTAAGAACTATGTTGGTGGGGATGTGGATGGTAGACAGATTTTTCACTGCATACTTTTTTTAAAACAGTGTAAATACATTATCCATTTTTTTAAAAAAAAGGTGGGCTCTGGGTTTAGAGTGCTTGGATACAAATCCTGGCTCTGTTACTTTTTAGCAATGTTATTTTGGGCACATTGCTTAACCTCTCTGTGCCTGTGTTTTCTTCTGTAAAATGAGGATAATCATGCCAAACTCCTAGGGTGGTTGTAAGAGGTGAGATAACATGAAGTGCAAAGAGCAATGCTTGGCATGTGGTGAGTGCTCAGTAAATGTTTCCTTAAAAGAAAGAAGCTATTAATATTAGAGTGGGCATTTAATTTTATGTCTGGCTTACACTGAAGTTAATTTGTTATTTGCACATTTGCCTTCAGATAGACTACATTATCTTTTAATTTACAACTGAAGTTCAGGTATTTATTCCACAAATAAGTGTCTTCCTAGTATGTCCCAAACATTGTGCTGAGAATTTTTTTTTTTCTAACCTTCAGCCTTCAATTATCTTGTTGGAGCTTATATTTAAAAATATGCAAAATTTTCAAAAATTGTGTGATGCTTAAGTTAATGCTATATTGGAGCAAGATACAAAATGAATTGGGTTTATTTATCGTCAGACTTTAAAGATATGATACAGAAAAAAAATTTAAAGATCCCCTTTTTGTTTCTGTAAGAAGCACATAAACGATAGATCCATCATTTATTTTCAAAAGTTTTTTTAATGATGAATAATTACAAGATGTCTTAGTCTATTCAGGCTGCTATAACAGAATTACTATAACCTCGGTGGCTTAACCAACAAACATTTCTCACGGTTCTTGGAGTTGGGGAGTCTACTATCAAGGCGCTAGCAGATTTGGTGTCTGGTGAGGACCTCACCTCGTGGTTCATAGATAGCCATTTTCTCACTGTGTCCTCACATGGCAGAAGGGGTGAGGGAGTTTTCTGGGAAAAGGCACTAATCTCATTCATGAGGAACCCACCCTGATGATGTAATCACACCAAAGGCCCCTCCTAATACTATCACATTGGGGGTTAGGATTTTAACATGAACTTTGTGGTGACACAGACTTTCAGTGTATAATACAAAGTATAGTTTGTGTTTATTGAATGAACACATGATCAGTGTATTTTATTGGATGTGCCACAGGAAGGGAAGAAAATTATAGACTCTTGTTTCATTGAGCTTGATGGCCATCATCTACGTTATAACCACAACTTAAAAATTTAAAACTCTTCTAAGATATGATAAAGTTGGTGTGTTCATAAGAGGAGAGGACACAAGAATGAGGCTTGGAAGAAGTTTATTATACTCAGGTCCCAGAGAGAGGGGTCACGTCATATGCTCCACACTGGGCCACAGGGGAAGACACCAGGGGAATCAGGAAGGAGAAGATAGGAGCTCAAGGGGAGGTTTTATTTGTTTTTTTTTTTTGAGGGCAGTGTCACTGGCCCTCATATGTGGGACCCAACCGGGGCCGCTGGCTTCCCAAGCCAGCGCTTAACCACCGCGCCATTCGGCTGTCCCTAAGGGAAGGTTTTAGATTATGTCCTTTATTAAAGGGTTTCCCTGGGAAAGCCAAGATGGGGCAGAATAAACAGTTTAGGATTGGATAGTTTGATGAATTCGTACAGGCTTTTGGCTATAAGGTAGATTTTGAATTTCCTGGGGGTACCTGGCCCTTGGATGATTTAGGGTAGGGGAAATATTGGCTTGGTGTGTGTGAGAGATAAGGACACAGTTGGTGGTGTAAACTCTGGATTGGTTGGTTTGCATATGAAAGGTGTGCTAGTAGGCAAACTCTCCAGGAATTGGCTAGCTCTGAGAGGGACATCTCTTCAGGGTTCTGTAGGCACCTCTCCCCTACCCCAATGTCAGCATCAAGAATACAGAAAACAAGAAAATATAGTTAATACAATTGGCTCTGTGATGAATGGATGCCAAATATACAAATAAAGAATCTACGAAAACATAGAACATAAACTCTGCTAGGATATTCTGAGAAAGAAATTGCCTTAAAAAGAAATTGAAGTAAAGCAACCATTTGATATTACATTTATGTTGGAGTCTGTGTTTCAACTTCTCCTTTCTTCTTCAAAGTAATTAATTTCAGCAGTATCTACATGTCCAGAAAGGCCTCTTCTAAAGAAAAAAATGCTGTAAAGCCCTAAGTATTTATAAAATTTTAAATATAGTATTTTGAAAATGAATTATTAAAATGTAATCATGTTATTTAAATATTAACAAGAGGACAGCAGTTCAATAAATAAGAAAATATTTATATCTTAGTACCTTTATCTGTGAAGTAGGGATGATGGTACACCCGCTTCATGGTGTTATGAGGATTAAATGAAATTAAATAAAGTGCTTTGGCACAGTGCCGAGCACATAATATGCTCTTTATGTATGATAACAGTATATCTCTATGTAGATAAAATGCGTAAAAGGAATATGAACTTGTAAACACGTCCATAATAAAGAATTTAAAAAGTCGAATTAGTTATATCTTCATATGAATGTTATTTTATTGTGGGCAGTCAACGAAGACATGTATGTTACTTTATATTAACTTTATATTTTATCAGGGAATTCAGTAAAATGTTTTTATGACCTTGAGTTATACCATTCCAAATTCCTATTAGTAATTATTGGTAATAATTTAGTTAAATGAAATTAAATTTTCATTTAACTTTCTTTTTTTTTTTTTTTTTTTTTTTGAGGGCAGTGTCACTGGCCCTCATATGTGGGACCTGAACCGGAGCTACTGGCTTCCCAAGCTAGCGCTTAACCACTGCGCCACTCGGCCGGCCCTCATTTAACTTTTTGATGCTTTAGTTTTATTTAGTTCTTAATTTGTTTTATAATCTACTTTATGATCACTATGTGCATTATATTAAAGACCCTTTGAAAAGTGTCAATAAGCAATAATTTCCTCACTTTAGGAAGAGGGATTGAGTGAAGTAGCCTTTGGTTATTTGTTATCTCTTTAACAAAATTAGCAATATAATTATTTAAAGTAAAAAGAAGCATTCTGAATTATTTATTGGTGCTGTTCACTAATCATAGGTGATTAATGTCTTCATCTTTCAAAAGTCAGAATCATAAAATCAACCACACACTGAGTTGTTTAAACAATTAAAGAACAATAGAAGAAACACTTGTAGAAAACCATTGTTGACAATTTAATATTTTTCCAGTCTTTTTTCTGCATATATATTGGGGCTATGTGTGATAAAATTTTAAATGAGGTATATAGTACCTTTTTAATTTTATAAAGTGGTATATTGTGAACTTTAAATTTTTAGAGATGGATCTTAAGTGTACTTGGTATTGAGCTCATTAGAGTTTTGAGTTATTCAAAGAGAAGTGAAGAGGAAACCTGTATTTACAGCATCTAGGGAGGCATGATACGACAGAGGATTTTGAAACTTAAGCTCTGGCAGAATTATTACTAAAGAGTTGAAATGGTACCTCTTTAAATTTAACAAATTATGTTCCATCTGACCTTAGTTTTGTAATTGTTATCAACATGGTTGTGCTTGTTAATTAATGTTCACAACATTAATTCACAATGTTGGCTTTTTTTTTTAAAAGATTTTATTGGGGAATTGGGGGTGGGAAACAGCGTTGGGGAACCGGGTTAGGGAAACAGACAAGTTGCTGTCCTTTTGTTCTTCAGTCTAGTTGTGGAGGACATTGCTTCACTGGCCCATGTTGGTATCATCATTGCGCTCTTCCTGGATGAGGCAGATCGGTTGCCGCCCTCTGATAGCCTCTCACCACGGCTCTTGGCAGCTCACACCGGCTGCCGGCTGCTCACACTGGCTGCTGGCCACTCACTGTGGCCTATGGCAGCCCACTGCAGCAGAGGCAGCAACTATGCCATCCCGGGGACTCACAGCAGCCCAGCTCCAGGTGGAGCTGTTGTTCACCATCTTAACTGTAGAGGGCAGTGTCACTGGCCCTCATATGTGGGATCTGAACCGGGGCCGCTGGCGTCCCAAGCCAGCTCTTAACGAAAGCACCATTCGGCCAGCCCTGAATGGTGTTTTTAAAAACTTTGAATTTGGGGCCGGCCAAGTGGCGCGGTGGTTAAGTGCTGGCTTGGGAAGCCAGCAGCCCCAGTTCAGGTCCCACATATGAGGGCCAGTTACACTGCCCTCAAAAAAAAACAACAAAAAACTTTAAATTTTTCTTTACTTACGGAATATTGCTAGATATCAGAAACAGATTTTTAAACCAATCTTCTTTAAATCACATTATACCTCAGTATAATATTCTATTAATAATTACATTTAACTGCTCTGTATAACATTTTCTATAGAAAAAGTCATTTGAGTTTTAAATTTGGATGTCAGACATTTATCTGCGCTCTTCACCTGTCCTGGCTTGTTTAGCTCTCTTGCTTTATTAGTTCCAGAAGTTTAGGATAGAGACTTGTGGGCAGCATTTCGCTTAACTAGACATCACGTTTTAAAGAAAACAGTATCTGAAACAGCCTCTGTTTCCTAATAGGAAATTGTATTACTCCAGGTTATTTCCCTAGTGTTTGGATTTTTGGGATACAAAGTATATTTGTTCCTGTGGGGTTTTGGGTCATTTTATAAGTTGGGGGCTTTCTATACCTTAAAAAAAATTTTTTTTTTTTTTTGATTACCAAAATAATGCATCCTTTATTTCTTTTTTAAAGTTACAGAAATATATGATTTAAAAAGTGGAAGCCATTTTTTGCCCTACATACTTAAGATGACTGCTACTATTTGTTTATATTTTAGTATCTTTTACACTTGTATTAAAATACACAATTCTGTACACATATACATAAAGATCTGTCATTTGCTTTTTCATTTAATGTATATCTTTTCATGTTACTATATAGGCATTCTTTTTTATAAAGATTTTATTGGGGAATAGGAGGAGGGGAACAGCTTTGGGGAATTGGGGAAGGGGAACAGACAAGTTGCTGTCTTTTTGTGCTTCAGTCTAGTTGCGGAGGACGTTGCTTCACTGGCCCATGTTGGTATGGTCATTGCGCTCTTCCCGGATGAGGCAGATTGGTCGCCGGCCTCTGGATGATCGCTCACCGCAGCCATTGGCAACTCGTGCTGGCTGCCAGCCACTCATGTTGGTGCCCGCCACTCACTGTAGCCTATGGCAGCCCACTGTAGCAGAGGCTGCAGCTATGACACCTTGGGGACTCACAGCAGCCCAGCTCCAGGTGGAGATGTTATTCACCATCTTAGCTGTAGAGGGCAGTGTCACTGGCCCTCATATGTGGGATCCGAACCGGGGCTGCTGGTATCCCAAAACCAGCTCTTAACCAATGCGCCACTCGGCCGGCCCTCTGTTGTGTTTTTATAGTTACAAGCTGTGATTCAATAAACATCGTTTTACAATATATAATAAATTCCTAAAAGGAAAGCTGAATCAAAGGGCATGCATACTTAGAATTGTAATATATATTGCCAACTTGCTCTCTAAAAAGCTTTTTATTTTTGTTTATAATTTAAAGATTGTTTAGAGAAATGTGTCTTTTGCCAATTTTGTGTAAATTTTTTTTGCCATTTTTTTAACCCTTTGGCATGGAAATAATGTAATTATGAACTAGAAACTTCTAAATTTCTAAATCAAGTTATCTGTAATTGAATTAGTCAGAATAAGTTAGTTCTTTCTGTGGATTGCTATTTTATTTAAAAAAAATTTTCAATTATAGTTGACACAATATTGTATTAGTTTCAAGTGTACAACATAGTGATTAGACAATTTTATACTTTATGAAGTGATCACCATGATAGCTGTAGTACCCATCTAGCATGTGGATCACCTTTAAAAAATAAATTGTAATATTTGTCTAACTTGACAGGAATGTTTTAAACCTGAACATATTTATTCAGGTGTATTTGTTTCCTAGAGCTGCCATAACAAAATAACAAACTGGGTGGCTTCAATAACAGAAATGTATTATCATAGTTCTGGCGGCTAGAAATCCAAGATCAAGGTGTCTGCAGGGCTGGTTCCTTCTAAAGGCTATAAGGGAAGGATCTGTTCCAGGTCTCTCTCCTAGTTTCTGCTGGTTTCCTGGCAATCTTAGGCATTCCTTCACATGCCATTGTCCTGTCTGAGTGCCTGTCTGAGACCCCTTTTATTAGGAGACAAATCATGTTGGATTAGGGTCCTACCTTACTCTTGTGTGACCTCTTCTTAACGAATTACAACCTCAATGACCCTATTTCCAAATACGGTCACATTTTGAGTTACTGGGGATTAGGACTTCAACATATGGGGGGACACATCTCATAACAGTAAGATTTTGAGATCTGAATAACAGGATATAGAGTGACATGAAACATATTTTTTCTCAAGTAACTATTTTAGAGTTTTGAATAAAATGCAGGTTTTTTGTTTTTTAAAATAAAACTTTGCCTAAGACTCTTTAAATTTGCTGACCGGACAACAGTCTAATGAAAATGTAATGTCATTCATTTTTCCTGAGAAAATAGTTCTCTCCAGGAGCAGGTTAAAGCCTAGAGCAAATTTTTTTCTTACCCCAAATTTGCAGGTGATCTAGGTACTCCATCATTGATTGAAAAGAGATCCTGGGATTGGGAAACCAGAAAAAAATATGGAGGATGGAGCTTTCCTCCTTTGAAAAATGGTATCAGTAGGACCAGGGACCCCATCCTCCTTCACTCTAACCCCCAGTGAAATTTGAGAGTATATTTGTTTTACGTTAGACCTAATTAATGTCAGATCTTGGATAAGTTTGTTACATGGCAGCTGTTTATAATACAAATGCCTCAGGGTTTCTCGCAACCTGTTTTTTCAAAATCCCTGCAAAGGTGTTGTAAAGGATAACAGCCTAAGGCCATCATCTTCCTCTATTCTTGCTTCCATTCTTTCTCCCCTGACCAAGTGGGGGGCCTAGGGAAGGGAGCCTGCTGCTCACACTAGTTTGGGAGAGCTGATAGGATGCAGCTTGTTAAGAGATGCTAGTTGTGGATATATTACTAATGATGTTCTTATAGCATTACCTTTATACCCAATGGCCATCACATTCTTTACTGTGAGTTTTCTTTGTGTACAAGGTTCTCAGAGCATAGTGTTATTGATGCTTATGTCAGGTTTAAACTCTGGTTAGCAAGAGACTCCTAAATAGACCACCTTGTGCATTTTGTAATTGGTTTGTCTAGGAAGATGTGTTTATGTGTACTGTTATTAAATCAACCTGGATCATAGTCAGTACTCAGTGGGGCTTTTCATGGTCATTCTTGGGCATGCACGTGTGTAGAGCTACAAAATATTTGAATCTTATGTGCACATTTGTAGCTGAGGTCCACAAACAGTGCTCTGCCTTCTTATTTCAGATCTCATACTATAAACAAGTGTCCTTTTTGTGGTACATTTAGTTCCACATTTTTTGAATTTTTGTACTTTTTGTTGGTGATTTCATGGTTTTAAAATGGCCCCTGAGCATTGTGCCGAAGTGTGGTCTAGTGTTCTAAGCTCAAGAAAGCTGTGATGTGCCTTACAAGAAAATATATTGAGGCATGAGTTATAGTGCTGTTGGCTGTGAGTTCGATGTTAATGAAAGAACAATATACATTAAGATGTCTTAAACACGCATAAAAGGTTATATACTGATTAGTTGATGAAAATGTGATCAGAGGCTTGCAGGAACCTAACCCTGTATTTTACTTAGAGGTTGTGGTTCATTTATTTGCTAAATAAGTGTGGTGACTTCGTACAAAATAGCTTCTGCAAATAACGATAAATTGGTTGTATTCCCAACTAGACTAAAATAAAAAGATTAAAAATTATAAGTAGAACAATGATGGGGTTTCCTAGAAGGTTCATATGTTATGTAGCTTTGCATCATCTTTTAAGAAGGTATAAAAGAAGCCTGAAGTTGCCATCTATGTAGCATTTTTGTAGCTTTCATTAACCATAGTTGAGAGTGCAGAAATTTTCTTTTTTTTTTTTTTGAGGGCAGTGTCACTGGCCCTCATGTGGGACCGAACCGGGGCCTCTGGTTTCCCAAGTCAGCGCTTAACCACCGCACTACTTGGCTGGCCCAGAAATATTCATTTTCTGTCCTTACTGACGAAGAGAATAAAATTGACAGAGAAAGATGTTTCACAATACTAGACAAATCAGAAAGTGAATGTAGATAGCACCACTGTACGATGCTTATGGAATTGATCATATAATGGAACTCTTAAACAATGAGTTGGGAGATGATAATTGCACATGAATTTTCATAAACTCAAGAATTAAAGAATATATTTCTTAGGTCCCAAAGGAAATAGGATGTTCTTACTCGGTTAGTCATTCAACAGGAAGGATTATATCATGTAGCATTTTGCAACAAGAACCAGGACCTGTCTTGCATTGCTAGAAGGATGTGTGATAATATTCTTCCTTGTTTGTGAAGCAAAATTTGTTTGATGCAATGTGTAAGTGAACAAATGCTAAAGTCATATGTGCAGGCAAAGGTAATTGAGAGGAAATAGATGAAGTAGAACTGAAAATCACCATTAGGTTGAACATTTAAATTAGTTTTTATAAATCTAAAGATGACTATTTTGCATTTATGGAATAAAGAAGGTGGTCTTTTATCCGCTCAGTAAAATGGTGCACCATCAGTTTTAAAAAATAATTGCATTTTAACATTATAAGTGTAAGAACCAGAAGCAATGATGAGCTAAGACTTATTAGAGATGTATTTGGAATATATCAGTATTTATAAGATGGATATATTATTATACATACATCTCTCTAGTTCGTTATTTTGTCTGTTTTTGCACCTGTCTCTGAAAAAAATGTATTTTTTTTCTTTCTCAAGGCAATTTCCTCTGCTTATATTTTCTTTGCTCTTGTGCCTCTCAGAACTGAATGTTCCTTTATTCTTTTTTTGAAGAGGAATATTGTAAACCATAAATATTGATATGAATACAGTGTTATGTTTCTCAAACTTTTTTTTGGAAGGGGGAGCAGACCCATCAGCTCCAAGTAAAGTAGTTGTTTCAGTCTAGTTGTGGAGGGCACATCTCAGTGGCCCATGTGGGGATTGAACTGGCAACCTTGGTGTTGTGAGCACTGTGTTCTAACCAACTGAGCTAACCGGCTCCCCCTCTCAAACTTTTATATGAACATTTTGAAGCATAAAGAAAAGTTGAAAGAGTACATAACAACCGATAGTTAACATTTTGCCACATATTTTTATTTGTATATTTCTAAAACAGATTCCTTATTTATAAATTGACAATCAACTGTAATGATTATGTGCTGTTATTAAACCTTTTCCAACAAGTTTAGCATCATACGTACATAATTCTAACATTTTGTAGCACCTATTTATCAAAGGAATCAATTGTTTTTTGTTTTTCTTTTTTTGAGGGCAGTGTCACTGGCCCTCAGATGTGGGACCGAACCGGGGCTTCTGGCTTCCCAGGCCAGCGCTTAACCACCGTGCCACTCGGCCGGCCCTCAATTGTTTTTTAATGGGCATACTTGGCAAGTTTTTCCTTTTTCTGTCCTCTTATGTATCTATACTCACCCTGAATTGAAGTGAATTTAATCCCCCCTTATTCCTTCTAGTTTTAACTGTTTTACTCAGCCTTGAAAGGCAAATGTAGCTTACAATTAAAACTTAATATTAGCATAGTACTTGGTACACAGTAAAAAATAAATGTTAACTGTTGGGTTTGGTATGAATTCTGTTTTATTCTCTTTTTCTCACACAGGGCATCACTGAGCTAATCTTTCTAGTGAATTTTTTTGTTGGTTTTGCTGAATGTTCATTTATTATACCTCCTTCATTCTTGCGTATTATTGACTCTCTTTGCAGGCCATCTTGTTTTGAGCATTTAACCAGAATTTGACCTGAATGTGAAATGTCTTGATGTACCATTGCTTTGACTATCTAGGAATGGTTGGGGGTGGAGTGAGGGAGAATGGTTGAAGCTATTTGTTTTGATGAGCCATTTGGGAAAAATAAGTAATTTTTAAACATGTTTGTTGTCTGAAAGGCCTGTATTTATCTGAACAGACTATGTTAAATACCATTCCCTAGACAAATGGTGTTGTTTCTTTAATAATGTATTTCTGTAGTAGTTATCCATTTTCAAAATAGGTACTTCAATAATTTGATGGGGCTAAAACTCTGGAAGAACGGAAATTATTTATCTTTAGTTTTTACCATGTAGTGGAAAAAAAGCAGGTTCGTTTTAAAGGGAAAACTTGGTTTTAATACATTGCTCTAACTATTTTCCCTAACGTTCTATTTAATTTTTTAAATTTAAATTTAAATTTTGAATAGACAATATATTCACACGATTCAAAAATCAAAGTAATATAAGTACCCATTGGGAAGTTTTGCTCTTATTATTTGACCACCTATGTAACTATGTTTATTAGTTTTGTGTATCTTTCTAAAGTTTCTTTATGTAGATGTAAACAGATATGAATATATATTCTGATTCTTCCCTCTTCCTTACACAGAGAAACAGCAAATCATGTACAGTATTCCACATCTTGAGTTTTTTTTTTCCTCCTTTGATAATATACCCTTGAGATCTTCTCATGTCATCATGTAGAGTGTCCTCATTGTTTTTTGTTTTTTTTTTAAAGATTTTATTGGGGAATTGGGAGAGGGGAACAGCATTGGGGAATCAGGGAAGGAGAACAGATAAGTTGCTGTCCTTTTGTTCTTCAGTCTAGTTGTGGAGGACATTCCTTCACTGGCCCATGTTGGTATCCTCATTGTGCTCTTCTCGGGTGAGGCAGATGGTCGCCAGCCTCTGGATGTCACTCACCGCGGCTATTGGCAGCTCACGCTGGCTGCCGGCCACTCACTGTAGCCTACGGCAGCCCACTGCAGCAGGGGTTGCAGCCTACACCGTCGCCGGAGCTCGCACAGCCCAGCTCCAGGTGGAGCTGCTGTTAGCTGTAGAGGGCAGTGTCACTGGCCCTCATATGTGGGATCTGAACCGGGGCTACTGGCATCCCCAAACCAGCTCTTAACCAATGCGCCTCTCGGCCGGCCCAGAGTATCCTCATTTTTTTGTAGAACATAGTATTCCAGTGTGTAGAATGAATCTTTTATTGATGGATACTTGGGAATATTTCCAGTCTTTCGTTATATACTGTCCTGGAAATACACATAAATACACACATGTTCATACACATGTATTTGTACTCTGTCCTCCTAGATTCTTCACCTAGGATCTGTCTATACAAAAGGGGATTAACAACAGAAAAACAAAACAAGTTTATTAACACATGCATTGCACTTGCCCTTGGGAGCACTCAGTAATGAGTAGTAGTAACTCAAGGGGAGATAGAACGAACATGAGCTTATATTAACATCTTAAAAAGAACAATAAAATTTTAGAGAAGGACTTTGGAGTTTCTGGGGTGTAAATTGTGGAAAGGTAAATACAGAGGGCGCCAAAGGAATGTATACACTTTTTTTCTAAAAAGATTTTATTGGGGAATTGGGGGAGGGGAACAGCGTTGGGGAACCTGGGAAGGGGAACAGACAAATTGCTGTCCTTTTTGTGCCTCAGTCTAGTTGTGGAAGATATTGCTTCACTGGCCCATGTTGGTATCATCATTGCGCTCTTCTCGGGTGACGCAGATCTGTCGCCGGCCTTTGGACGGCCGCTCACAGCAGCTGTTGTCAGCTCACACCGGGTGCCAGCCGCTCACGTTGGCTGCCGGCCACTCACTGTAGCCTATGGCAGCCCACTGCAGCAGGGGCTGCAGCCTACACCATCGCCGGGGCTCGCACAGCCCAGCTCCAGGTGGAGCTGTTGTTCACCATTTTAGCTGTAGAGGGTAGTGTCACTGGCCCTCATATATGGGATCTGAACCAGGGCTGCTGGTGTCCCAAGCCTGCTCTTAACTATTGCGCCACTGGGCCGGCCCAATGTTTTGTCTTTTTTTTTTTTTTTTTTTTTTTAGCTGAGCCATCCTGCCACCTGTTGGCAGTTCAACAGCAGCTCAGCTCGGGCTGGGCATCGAATTGCTGTTGATCAGAGCTCAGCTCGCACTCTTGAGCGAGCTCTTAACCAACTGAGCCACTCGGCCGGCCCTGTATACACATTTTAAGAGAGGAAAACTATTGAAATTATAATACTCAATATATACCAATAACAAAAGATGAATATAAGTCACCTTTGAATTGTGTAATAACAAGAGGTGCTCAATGTGGTTTCCATCAGCGTCTAGACACTTCTGATTAAGGTGAACTAGTGCTTGAGCAATGTTGACCAAAGTGTTTACTTGTTATGCTTATTTTGGACATTTTTTTGGCACCCCCGGTGTATGGGGGAACTAATGGAAGATAGGACTAGTTAGTCAAGTTTGATATGTAAGTTTCCCTGGTGCCATCTCTGAGCTGTCAAAGGTCTAGAGTTGTCTCTAGTGATTAACTTTTGTCCTTCCTGGTAGAGAGAGACAAGGGCAGGGGACACTTTTACAAATTTAAGTCCTGCTTTTAGGCAAATGGGGGGAGGGCAGAGAGCTTTTCTTGTATCTCTTTAATGGCCTTCAACTCAAAATAATCTTATACCAAAGTGGAATATTTTGGGATGGCATATACTGCTGCTACCCTTCAGTACATAGGTGTATCTGTAGGATAACTTCCTGGAAATGGAATTGCTAGGTCCATAAGGTAAATGCATATGTTTTATTAGGTATTGCCACATTCCATTCCATAAAGGTGATTCTATTTTGTACTCTCACTATCAATATATGAGTGCCCTTTCCCCAACAGATTAGATTTTTTTACTGTCTTCAAAGTTTTGCCTTTTCCAGAATGTCATATAATTCAAACCTCATACAGTATGTATCTTTTTCAGATTGGCAACTTCCACTTAGAAATATGCATTTTTTTTTCCTCCATGTCTTTTCATGACTGGATAGCTCATTTCTTTTTAGTGCTGAATAATATTCCATGATCTGAATATATACCACGGTTAATCCACTTACCTACTAAAGGACATTTTGGTTGCTTCCAGATTTTGGCGATTATGACTAAAGATGCTATAAATAACCGTGTGAAAGTTTTTGTTTGGACATAAGTTTTCAGCTCCTTTGGGTAAATACCAAGGAGTGCAATTGATGGATTATGATAAGGGTATGTTTAGTTTTGTAAGGCACTGCATAACTGTCTTCCAAAGTGGCCATACAATTTTGTACTCTTACTGGCAATGAGTGAGAGATCTGTATTCTCATCAGCATTGGTGTTTTCAGTGTTTTGGATTTTGTCCATTTACGTAGGTATATACCGGGGTGCCTAAAAAATGCCCAAAATATGCATACAAGTGAACATTTTGGTCAATGTTGCTCAAGCAGTAGTTTGCCTTAATCAGAAGTGTCGGGGTGCTGATGGTAACCACTTTGAGCACTTCTTGTTATTGCAGAAGTCAAACGTGACTTGTATTCATCTTTTGTTACTGATATATATTGAGTATTAGAATTTTAATACAGTTTTCCTTTCTTATAATGTGTGTACATTTTTTTTTGGCACCCTCTGTAGTGGTGTCTTATTTTAATTTGCAACTCCCTGATGACATAGACCATCCCTTTAGCTGCTTCACTTGCCATCTGTACATCTTCCTTGATGAGTTGTCTGTTCGGATCTTTTGCCTGTTTTTAATTGGATGGTTTATTTTCTTGTTAAGTTTTAAGAGTGTTTTGTATATTTTGGGTAGTAGTCCTTTATTAGATATGTCTTCTACAATTTTTTTCTCCCAGCCTGTAGCTTGTGTTCTCATTCTCTTGATAAATGTAAACTTTTATAATCGAAGGGTAACCCATGTAGAAAAGTACACAAATTAAGTGTATGGCTTTGTGAATTTTCTAAGTCAACATACTGACTTTCAATGTACTTTGAATTTGCATTTTTCTTACCAGTGAAATTGGGCATCTTTTCAAATGATTCAGGGCCATTTCTCTTTTTCTGTGAACTATCAGTTCACAGCTTTTACCCATTTTTCTCTGAATTACCGCTTTTTTCTTAGTAAGTCTTTAAAATTTGGAGAGGGTATTTCTTTGTTTGAGATAGGAATAGCATATTTTCCCTTTTTTTCTTATCAGTCTTTTCACTTAAAAGTTTGTGTGTTTTAGGGCCGGCCGAGTGGCTCAGTTGGTTAAGAGCTCGCTCAAGAGTGCGAGCTGAGCTCTGAGCAACAGCTGTTCAAGGCCAGCCCGAGCTGAGTTGCTGTTGAGCTGCCAACAGGTGGCAGGATGGCTCAGCTTAAAAAAAAAAAAAAAATGAAAAAAAAAAGTTTGTGTGTTTTGCTATAACAAATTAAATTTTATCAAATGAGTACATGGAATCTCTTCCTCTTTCCTCAGCTGAGAATTTAGCTTAAGTGTCAGTGTCTTCCAGAATTCTTCCTGGTATCTTTCAAGGCTTTAGTAAATATCTTCTGTTCCCATGTCCCATTTGTAAATCTTTATCTTAGCATTTAATCACAATCCTTATCTCACCTGTTTTGCTCTAGACTGTAAACTCCTTGAGGGCTAGAACTCTGTTTTATTTATCTTTGTATCTCTATTGCTTAAATTTTTGATACCTTTGATTTTACAGCCATTGCTATCTTATTTAAATACTCCTCATTTGTTATTGTTTAACCATCCCTCTTGTCATCTTGTCATTTTCTGCTCTTTACTAATTTTCCTTGAGGATTGTTTTGGAGAGTCATTGACTTATTTTGGTGGCCTCTGTGAGAGAGAACAGATCTTTTGCGTTTTATTTCTTTCTTAATAAAATTTGTGGGAATGTTTTAATGTAAACAGGCGATACTATACTTTTAAGTCCTTTTCATAATTTTTTTTGGGGTACAATGTTGTATCTTGTCTTCCTTTTTTGTTTTTTTATGTTTCTGCAATATAATTTTATAAAACTATACAAAAAATGAGAGGTTAGTATAACGAACTTCTGTGTGTTGTTCAGTAGCTTCATGAATTATTAACTCATTGTACTTCAAGGTAAGTACTTCAAATACATCATTAGAATTGTACAGATTTTTAGAGGCTATCTAGGGTTAACCTCTCGCCCCAAAATGCAGGATAGTAAACCAGACACAATTTTAATTCTTTATATGTAGGGATTTAAACCTCCTTGATGCAATTTGTTTCATGATTGAACATTGTATATTGAGCTAAAATGTGCTTCTGAAGAAACCCTGATAATTTAGTTTGAACAACTGTTCAACACAAGGCTTTCAGTTTATTGAAGACAGAAATTATAGCTTTCTTATTAAGCTAAAACAAAGTTAATTTTAAATAGCATTTAAAAAAAACTTGTAGTGGTACTAGTAAAAAATTGATAAACATTACACATCTTAAGGAGACTAAGGAAACAATTTCACTTAACCAATTTGCCAGTGGTTACTAACTATTTTATGAAGGACCAATATTTTATTTTATTATTATTTTTTAAAGAGTTTATTAGGGAATTGAGGGAGGGGAACAGCGTTGGGGAATCAGGGAAGGGGAACAGACAAGTTGCTGTCCTTTTGTTCTTCAGTCTAGTTGTGGAGGACCTCACTTCACTGGCCCATGTTGGTATCGTCATTGTGCTCATTCCGGGTGAGGCAGTCGCTTGCTGGCCATTGGATTGCGGTTCACTGCAGCTTATGAAAGCTCACGCTCACTGCCGGCCAGCCTCACTGCAGACTAGCCGGCGACTCTCAGCAGCCCAGCTCCAGGTGGAGCTGTTGTTCGCTGTCTTAGCTGTAGAGGGCCCAGCGTCACTGGCCCTCATATGTGGGATCCGAATTGGGCCCTGCCACTCATAGCTGGCGTCTCAAGCCAACTCAACAAACGCGTCACTCCGCTGGCCCCTGGACCAATATTTTAAAGTAATTTCTGGTTTAAAACTTGAACACGTTTTAACCACATATGGAGTTTTTATATCTTAGATATTAAAATGGCAGTTCATAAATTGAAACCTAGTTGTTGTGGTCACATTCCCTTTCAGTTCTCTCTTTGACATATCCAGTAGATGCTTTGTTTATGAGCTCTGTAAAGACTTCGTT
This sequence comes from Aselliscus stoliczkanus, assembly GCA_033961575.1. Lineage (NCBI taxonomy): Eukaryota > Metazoa > Chordata > Mammalia > Chiroptera > Hipposideridae > Aselliscus > Aselliscus stoliczkanus. The sequence continues at coordinate 138,426,919 of CM066729.1, forward strand.
TCCTATCATAAATTGCCAATTCAGATTATTTCATTGAGTTCAGAATCGCTCCATAGTAGTATCTGTTTGGTAATGTATGTGTCAATTGTGATTTTATTAAAAAACAAACAGCCCAAATTATTTAAATGATTCCCTTTTCAGCTGGACTCCTCTTTTGTTTGTAATGGCTTTGAATGAAGAGCACTTTCAGAGAGAATCTTTATAAACGCTTAACATCTTCCCCAAAATGTTCCAGTCATTTAATATTCTGAGTTGATTATGTGTATCTGTATATACCACAATGAAAATTTTGTATGAAACATATTTGTTAGATTTTTCAGAATAAATGAAGTTGTACTTAGTCTGTATTTCATCATTTCCTTACTTTTTTTATACCAGATGAAGACTATGTTTTATCTCAGTAGGAGTTCAAAACTAGAATGTAATGTCTCTCTTTTGATTTCTGTAGAGCAGGTTGTTGCCCTGGACGCCCAAAATATCGTAGCTGTTTCATGTGGAGAAGCTCATACACTAGCATTAAATGACAAAGGCCAGGTGTATGCTTGGGGTCTCGATTCTGATGGACAGCTTGGCCTGCTAGGATCAGAGGAATGTATCAGAGTACCCAGGTAACAAAGGTGACCAAAATGAGGTCTTTAATAATCGTCTATCATAAATTTGTTATCTAAATTCTGCTTACTGAGGACATGTAAGAGTTGACACCTAATTATTTCTCCCCTTTGAGTTCTTAAGGAGTTTACTAGTTAGGTTCTTGCCTTTAATTTGGACTGAGTGCCTTTTTTTAATATGTACTTCATATTCCCCCCCCCCCCCATATTATTTAGGTTTGTAAAGAAAAGGGCTGGTGAATATATATTTTATTATAAATTTTACTAAAATTTTTAAGTGGGTTGGACTAATTTATTACTAATTCTATCTTGAGTACTCCAGCTATCAACATATTTATTAATTATTGGTTGGTTGCATGTTTCTCTAGTTTTTTTTTCAGTCTTTATTTTTATTGAATATAGAAGTCCCACAAGCTTAGTGTAAAAAAGTGTTACTTTCCACTTTTTTACATGGCATTGACTACAATTTAATTTATGTTAACCATTAAATTCATCATAGAATTATTTAAAAATTAAAAATAAACAGTGCTTCATCAATGTTGTAGTCTAACAGCTTTTCTTAGGGCATAACCATTGTTTTAATATTAAAGATTATAAGAGCATGAACATAACTAGGTAAATATATAAAGATTTAAAAAAAAGTATCCAGTTTCCTTTAGATATATGAATAATACACTGATGCTTAGTTTTTATAATTATACAAATTCTTTCCTCCTTAAACTCTTCTTTCTTCCTAGTAATAACTATAGGGACAAAAAAAGAACTCTCCAGGGAACAAAGGAATTAAACGAATTTTAGATTTACTCCAGGTAGCGTATTTTACACATTTAGATACTTTGTTTTTAATTTAAAATTTATAGTGTTTGTTTCCATTTAAGAAACAGGATGTAACTACTAGGATAAGAAAATGGAGTACAGGACTAATATATCAAAACAGGAACTCTTATCATTGTTAGAAATGAGAGTTTTTTGTTGTTTTTTTAACTAGGAAACGTAGCTAATTCCTTCAATAAGCCTATAACCTTCCCTCATGTATATGTAATGAAAAACTTAAAGTATACATTTAAAGTTTGTTTTTTTTTTTTTTTTGAGGGCAGTGTCACTGGCCCTCATATGCGGGACCAAACGGGGGGCCGCTGGCTTCCAAAGCCGGCGCGGTTTAACCACCGCACCACTCGGCTGGCCCAAGTATTTTTTGTTTTAATATATTAAAGTTTTTTATCTTTAGTTTGGTATTTTATACTGGTTGCAGTAATGGACTGTTGAGACTTTTCGATACATCACATTCACATATTTTCTTTATTGAACTTGTAACCAAATTTCACAAAACTCAACAAATTTCTCCCCCACCTTTTTTTTCCAATAATGATTAAATAAACGCTATTCCCATTATGCTTTTAATGTCTCTTAATGATGGTGTTATTGGGAGAAAATCTTTTTCCCTAAGTAAATTGAATTCTTTAAGTCGTTTTCAATTTTGATTTCTTTAGAAAATGGTAATTTACAACCAAATGGTTATTGACTAGACAGTACGAAGCATTCTTAGAAACATTGTAACCTCACATTTGTCACATCCTCTACTGCTTATAATTCCTCTTACAGTTAATGTAGGATGGAGTCTTTAAGATTTTAAAATTTTTGTGATTTTACTATTGCAAAGAGACATGTGTGTTAGATTTTCTAAGTTAATGTTCTCAAAACCATGATTCATGGCAGAGCTTTCTAGTTTTCCCTTATTTTTACTGCATTGGTCTCTTAATTCTCCTACTTACATTTTTGTTGCTGTTCACTTCTGGTATAAGGGATTTCAGTCAGTAATCTGTAGATGATTCAGAAATAGGAAAAAAAGGCAACTATAAGGAGAGAATTTTACTATATGACAATTAATTTGAAGGTTATCCAATAAATTATGTATTTGTGGCTACTATTTTATGAACCTGGATGGGAGACCTGAAAGAGGTATTACTTATGTCCTTTGCTTTAAATGTCTCTGTTTTTGTATTTGCTAAACATCTGTATTAACTTTAAGCTGTGTGTTAAAGCATTTCTCCTGTTTAAATTTAAGCTTATGAATTTTTCATGGATTATCTGATTTGTTGTGACATATAGTTTTTACTGATTTTTCATGTCTTAAAGGGTAATGTAGTATTTCAGTATAAATATGTTTTTATGAAAGACTACCAGTGATTTTTTTTTTTTTTTGCTTTTTAAATTTCAGTATCAAGTCATTTTTTAGATGCAAGGCTTTTTCTAGTTTCTTAGATATGTCAGCCATCTTTGTAAATTTAATATACATTTTGAATAAAACATGTATAGAAGATAGGAGGAAACTCAAATATATGTAAATAGATTTTTAAAAATTAGTGTTTGTGATTTTTACGAGTAATCAGAAATGTGAAGATTCACATTAGGCTTTATTTTCTTGAGAACCAAATCCATTTTTATACCAGGAGAGGAAAGTATGTAAATTAAGTGGCACTTTAAAATTAGAGAAGAATGTAAAATTAATAATAAATTATATTTGGGGCTCTTACTAGTTTGATAATCTTTTCCTAGTTCTAATTTTATTTTGTTTGAAATTATTATTTGGAGAAAGAGGAAATTATTATTTGGAGAAAGAGTGAAATTATTATTTGGAGAAAGAATGAAATTATTTAATATCAGTGGTCTCTGTAGACATGCATTTTTGGCTAGTTATTTCCTTTTATGTAGGATATATGTTACACCTTTATAAAAAAAAATTTAAGCCTAATTTTACTACCTTTTAGTTGAATGTAAGTGGAAATAAATACTTTTCCATGCAAACTTTAGAAAAACTGTGGTTAGCAATAAAGTTGTATTTTTTTAAGTTCTATTATTGGACATGCAATAAAAAATTATGACAGGATGGTGTAATATGATCTTGTGAGAACAGCTGTTTCTAGACTGTAGAAATTAAACGTGTTTGAATTGTGAGCTTCATCAAAAACAAAATTTATTTTCTTGATTTCGCTCTGTTTTAAACATAAATTAAAATAGTTTTAATACTAGAGCCTCGAAGACTTTACAAATTCACTTATCCTTTAGCAGGGTTTTCATTACATGCTTTTCGCCAGGCACTGTGATAGATGCTAGGGATTCCATGGATGTAAGACATATAGTCTACCTTCACAGAGCTTGTTTAACGGAGTACACTAGTATTAAATGAGTAAGTATACCAGTAATTAGTGATAAAAACTGTGAAGAAAAAACAGTGCTATGAGAATGTAGTTTTTTGAAATGTTTTGTTTGGTCTTGCAAATTGGACTTGATTAATTTTTGTTTTTGCATTGCTAATGTTTGATTTTGCTAATTGCAGAAAAATAGCATTTTGCTACATTTTAAAATCTGAAGGTACATGGAATCTTGCTAACTTGTTGGAATCTTGCTAACTTGTTGGATTCTGCTAAATTGTAGCAGTAGTTAAGAATATAAACCAACTAAATAAGAAATGTTTTTTTTTGTTTTTTTTGTTTTTTTTTGTTGTTTTTTTTTAGCTGAGCCATCCTGCCACCTGTTGGCAGCTCAACGGCAACTCAGCTCGGGCTGGCCTCGAACAGCTGTTGCTCAGAGCTCAGCTCACACTCTTGAGCGAGCTCTTAACCAACTGAGCTACTCGGCCGGCCCAAGAAATGTTTTTAATCCAATAATATGGAATTAGAGTAACTCTCCTTTCTCCTGGTTAAAATTTGATTTGCTGAAGCTGCCTCCCAAAAATCATGAGTATTGACACTCTGGTCAGAACTTGCTCTGAACTCTTAATTTGGCTTAATCAGGTCAGGTGAATAAGAAACATATTATGTTTCTGTCTTACTTTTTTTTCTTGAAAACATTAATTCAAGAAAATGAATAGAGGGCCGGCCAAGTGGCTCAGTTGGTTAAGAGCTCGTTCAAGAGCTCTGAGCCACAGGGTTGCTGGTTCGATTCCCGGTCCGAGCTGAGCTGCCAACAGGTGGCAGGATAGCTCAGCTAAAAAAAAAAAAGAAAATGAGTAGAATGATAGAATGATCAGGTAAAGGGAACTTCTTAAGAAAAACCTGGGATGGTTGATGCACAAAGTTACTTGTTTTAAAAATTAGCCTTTAGAGTTCCATTGTAATTAAGGAAAGAATCAGAAATGGAGAGGAAAATATAAGGAAAAACCATAAGGTGGCAGAAACATGACTGAACAAATCAGTGATCATAATAAATGTGAATTGATTAAATTTCCCTAGTAAAGAATTAAGTTGAATATCACTAATTTAGATGTAAAGCAAAAGGATACCATAAAAGGAATAGGCTTCATAACTTGTGGATTTTTAGTGCCACATATTAGGAATCCATATTTGATCTTAAGAACCTGATGAAGGAGAACATACATTAAAACTAAACATATGCCAATTTTAGACAGATTAAGTCATGTGTATTGCCAAGTTTTACGTGTTAAGCAAAAGATTTTTAAAATTTTTGATAATAAAAGAAAACATCTAAATTGTAAAAGCACTCTGGGGGTATTTGAGATGTGAGCAAAGTGTGCTTAAATGTTGTCCTTTCAAAGTGTTCTCCCATCATACTGCTTAATTTTTTTCATATTTAGATTTTGTTTACTGACCCTAGCATAAATTTTTGGTAAATTGGGCTTGTATAAAAAATATAACAAATGCTGTGTCGGTAGGAAATTGCTTGTGTATAGTATATATAAATATATATAAATAGCATTCAGAATTCATTTATGAAACGGAATTAACTGATCCTGATCTCTATTCTTATTTTCTAGAAATATTAAAAGTTTGTCAGATATCCATATAGTACAGGTTGCTTGTGGTTACTGTCATTCACTCGCACTTTCTAAAGGTAAGCATTATTTTATTTTCCTTTTTCAGTTTTATTATGTGATATTTTAATTGAGCAGCAACTCCCACAACTATGTTTTTCTTATTCAGGGTTGTCCTGGTTCTTCATCCTTTTCATTTCCATACAGATTTTAGAACTAGCTTGTGAGTTTTCACAGACACACAAAAAAACTACTGGGATTTTTTTTTTTTTGTCGGGGAGGGAACAGCATTGGGGAATCAGGGAAGGGGAACAGACAAGCCACTGTCCCCTTGTTCCTCAGTCTAGTTGTGGAGGACGTCACGTCACTGGCCCATGTTGGCGTTGTGATCATTGCGCTCTTCCTAGGTGAGGCAGATCTGTCGCCGGCCATTGGACGGCTGCTCATGGCAGCTTATGGCAGCTCACACCGGCTGCCGGCCGCTCATGGTAGTTTATAGCAGCCCTCTGCAGCCCTGCTGCAGCCTATGACGTAGCTGGTGACTCATGGCAGCCCAGCTCCAGGATGAGCTGTTGTTCACCTTCTTAGCTGTAGGGGGCGCAGCGTCATTTGCCCTCATGTGGGATCTGATCCAGCAGTCCAGCTGCTCAGAGCTCACGATCCCAAGCCAACTCTTAACCAACGAGCCACTTGGCCGGCCCCACTACTGGGATTTTGATTGGGATTGCATTGTCTCTGTAAATCAATTTGAGAAAAGTCTTTACGATACACATTGCTTTTTCGTTCTTGAACATGCTGTATCCCTCCATTTATTTTAATCTGAATTTTTCTCAGTAGTATTTTGTTTTCTATGGAGAGGTCTTACACACCTTTTATTAGCCTTTTTTCTAGGTATTTGATATTTTGGTTGTTATTGTCAATGGTGTCTTGTCAAATTGTTTATTGCTAGTATATAGATCTGAAATTGACTTTTGCATCTAATTGTTGCTTCACTCTGTTAAATGCCATTCTGTCATAGCTGGGGAAGGTTATAAATTGCCCAATCTCATTTGATCTCACAGATAAACTTCTTATGATTAAAAAGTGAAGGCCAAGATTCCCATTAGCTTTGTTTGCTTTCCTTTTTTACCCATTTAACTTACTCATGTGCCAGCTAAGGATTGTAACTGGTTTAGTAAAGAACCTGCTATGTTTGTTTTTTTACTATTAAAAAAAAATTCAAGTGCCTTCTTTATTATTATGACTGTTAGAATTCATTAAATGTCTGGTGAGGCCTAGTATGAATGAAGCACTAAACTAGAGTTGTGGGGAAATACAGGTAAGTCGAGAGACAGTTTTAGGGACCATACCATCTAATGGAAGAGGCAGATATACAAATAAATAACGATAGATTAAGGCAGAAACAAAATAAATACTACTTTGGTCAAGGTAAAAGTAAAATTCTCGGGTAATGAAGAAAAGTGTAACTAGTTCCAGTCAATAGAATTAGTGATAATAATGAGGGGATTGGTATTTAATGCAGGTCTTGAAGGATGAGTAGAATTTATTCAGAATTGGAGAAATTTTACAAATAGAGGAAATGTTGAGGATTGGCTAAGGTGATAATAGTAAAGGCATAGAATCAGGAAAGCATTTTGTTTATTTGAGTATTGGCATGTAGTTTTATGTGGGTGTTGTGAAAGCATGGGAGACATACTTCAGTTGAGGCTGAAGTAAAAACAAATCTGTTACAAAGGGCCTTAAATGTCATATTAAGGAATTTAGACTTCTATAGGCAGTGGGGAACCTTCATCCCTGTATTCTTTGTTGTTACTTTGCCACCTCCTCTTGATATTTTTGTAGATAGATCCAAGGTAAATTTAAATCCAGAGGTTTTACTGATGAGGGCAGTTTTCTATCTTACATGTATTCTTTTGCCATGTTCAGTTTTATGCTTTAGTGCAGTATCTTATTCATTTAATGATTTTTTTTTTTTATCACTTAGTATGAACTAGGCACATTAGGGTGTACAATATGCAGTGGTAAGGAGTACACTACTAGCTCTCTTGGTGTAGTCACACAAATAGCACTAATTACATACTATGAAAAGGGACTGTAAAAACAAAGTTTAGGGTATTTTAAGAACAAGTAGGTAACAGGGGTACTGAACTTAATCTGGGAGATCAGAGAAGGCTTCCTGTTGAGAGCGAGTAGAAATGAACTAGACAAAGATGAGGGAAACGGTACAGCAAGTATGTGAGAAATGGGCATTGGAGGATATAAAGGAAGGCGAGTATGGCTAGAGTATAATGAAGGAAGAGACTGATAGGAAACCAGCTTGGAAACAGCTCACACAGAACCTTATAGGCCTTGTCAGAAGTGTTTATCCTAAGAACAGTGAGAAGACACTGACATATTGTTTTTGGGTGAGCAACATAACCAGATCTGCATTTTATAGTATTTCTATGTATATGTACAAATGTCTGCTAGTCTGTGCATACAATAATTCTGAAAGTACATATCAGTAATTGGTAAGAGTAGTTGTCTCTTGGGAGAGGAACCAGAGATCCAGTTTTTGAGGGAGACTTACTTTTAGTGTGTACTATTTTATAGTATGAGTTTTTAAAAATCAATTACTAGTTTAGTGCTGTTTATTTAATAATTAAAAAAATGTCTAAAGTTGCAAAACAGAGTGGCAGTGGGGAAGCAAAAGTGACAAGCAGAGAGAACTATCATAGGAACCAGGTAAGATGGTGGAGAATAAATCTATTTGCCATATTTTTCTTTAGAAAGAAAACTGTATGTAACTTGGTGATCGATAATAGATTGATACCAATCTGTATTCAGTAAGCGAGGAGGGGACTGAGTATTAACCCTCTGTCAGGCGCAACTGATCTTGTAGATTGTTTTGAATTTCTGTTGATTTTTATACTGAATTTATGTAATAAACATATATTGTTTTTACTTTGTGGCAAATTAAAATTTCATTCTGAATAAATAATAAGCCATGCTTACACGTATTTTCATTCATTTTCATTTTAAATAAATAAATATCATCACACATCTAGTAGATACATTGTGCCTGAACTTGTAATTTTTGCGTGGTGCTCGATGGAGGTTTAAGGATGACTCCCTACGTTTATAACTTGTGCTACTGAGTTAGTTAGGATGTCATTTACTGATATGGTAAACACTGGGACGAGGTCCAGGTGTGGGCTGTAAGGTGGGGATCATGAATTGAGTTTGGGGTACACTGAGCTGGAAGTGCCTTGAAATATCCAAGTGTAGATATCAGGTAAATTAATTGGATACATGGGTTTATTGCTCAGAGGTCTGAGCTAGTGATAAAATTTTGAATGTAAAAATAATTTTTCTGTTAATATGATCAGCATATAAGTGATAACTGAAACCTTGAACTTGGATGAGTGCCTCTTAGGAGAAATCATAGAATAAAAGTGAGACTTGAGGAATACTAAAAAGAGATAGCCCTTTTTTGAGGAGCATAAGGAAATGAGAACCCCAGTTATATGTCTTATGCATTCATCAATAAAGTCAGTCAACTTAAAATGTACTAAATATAGAATGTTCTTGTAGGTAGTATTGTCTCCATATAAGAAATAAACTTAATATAAGAGGAATATGTATTTCCATTTGATGAAAGGAAGAATATCCCAGAAAAACTGATGATCTTCAAATAAAATTTTTTGTGTGTGAGAATTGTTAATTTTATGATTTTTGTTTTACAGCAAGTGAAGTCTTCTGCTGGGGACAGAATAAGTATGGCCAGTTAGGTTTAGGCATTGACTGTAAAAAGCAAGCTTCACCACAGCGGATTAAGTCTTTACTTGGAATCCCTTTCATGCAAGTTGCAGCAGGAGGAGCCCACAGTTTTGTACTTACCCTCTCTGGAGCTATCTTTGGATGGGGACGCAACAAATTTGGTCAACTAGGTCTTAATGATGAAAATGGTAGGTTTTCATTATGTATACATAAATGTACTTTAAAAAAGAGATGATCTTTTGAGATGGATCAGTGATTCTTAGTGTCAGAGAAATGTACTCAAATCTTCCCTGATAGGGAGGTGGGGATGAAAGGTTAATTGAAAAATTCCATTTGATAGTATTTTTAGGGGATGGTGGAAGGCCCCAAAACAACATTTTAACTTAAACTATAGAAAGTATATCTGGGCAAAACATCTTTGATGTTGGATGGTCATTAAAAGAAAGTTGAAAAACATTACTTCAAACTGGTAACCACATTATTGGCCAACATTGGTGGAAAGAAGCAATAAAATTTTTTTTGGAAAGTAACATGAAGTGTTAATCTATTTGAGATTTTCCTTTTTTCTTTTTTTTTTTTTTATTAGCTGAGCCATCCTGCCACCTGTTGGCAGCTCGATGGCAGCTCAGCTCGGGCTGGGCATCAAACTGCTGCTCAGCTCTCACTCTTGAGCAAGCTCTTAACCAGCTGAGCCACTCGGTCAGACCTTGTATTTGAGATATTCAAGGAAATATTTAAATAATCTGAATCATTAAATTAATCTTTAGTTTGGGCTTCACTTTTAGCATTCATGTTGAGTCTTGAAAATAAACATCTTGAATTAAAAAAAGTTATAACTACTTGAAACAAGTTGGGATCTTGGGATTGATTTTTCATAACTATATTATTAGGTTGAATGCCAGTATTTGAAATACAGAAACTAATTTCATGAAGTTCAATATAATTGTAATGACTTAAATGGACAAAAGTGAGTTGTTGATCTAGTAACAACTGGTAATGATAAGCAAATAATGCTGTCAGAAAGAATTTTGAAATATTTTGTTCTGCATAAGAAAAATAAGTCAGATTAGGGCATTATATCTCTTTCCTTCTAAAATCTAGCAGAAAGTACAATTTGTAAACTTTTAAGTACGATCCTGTGAGCTTCATTATCATGAGGTGACTATAAAGAATGATGTGTATATCTTAGAAGCAGTCAAATAGCTTGAAATTCCTTGAATGCTGGTTAGCATTTATGCAAATTACTCTTTTTTAATCTCTTACAACAGTAAAATAGAAAAAGGTCTGGGAACCCAATTTAGTGGGCTTATACTGCAAAATCATTGAATCATGGTTAAAATTTTTTAGTTATCACAGTCTACTGAGCTTTCAAAGCTGTAGAGGAAACACACTTTAGAATAGTTTTAATTTAAAAATATCATTAATGTCTCTTGTTGGAATTTTCAGATAGGTATGTTCCTAATTTACTAAAGTCACTAAGAACTCAGAAAATAGTTTATATTTGTTGTGGAGAAGATCATACTGCTGCACTAACCAAGGTATTGTACTATGAAACTTCTTTATTATTACTCATAGTTATTTCATAATTAATAAATGTTTTAATGATATTTATGTTAAAACTTGAATGTTACTGATTTCTAAAAAATAATTTACCTTGAAAAAAGGACCTAGATTATTATTCTAAAAATACCTTAATTTTCAAATTTGTTTTATGTTATGAAATGTGATTGTAACTGACTGTTAAATGTGATAATATATTGTTGAGTTCTCAGCTTCATGTGAAATAACTGCTTAAATAATATTTTGAATGAAGTAATTCCTTTTAAGTTTATCAGACTTGCCATATTGTGTGTATCAATCCCACTTATATAGCATAGCTCTGCCTAATTTTAATTTAGCTCCCATTTAGCTTATAAATATTATATAACAAGTATTAGAGGAGAATGAATTCCTCTATTATCCATAGGCCAAGTATTATGCAAGCAGTTATAATGAGCTTTCATCACAATCCTGTTAATGGCTTTAACTGTGACGTTTTTATTGGGTATGTGCCAATTCATTGTCAGTACTGCATAGTACTTCTCTAGTGATTAGAAGTAAAAGGAAAGTAAAAACATTAACCTCTACCAGGAGTATTATTTATTATAATCATGTTAACATAAAGGAACTGGCAAGGTTTCATTGATTGAATTAGAAATTAATGTTTTTTCTTCTTTACCTTTCTTTGTCCTGCATAGTAGATAAAGTTGGTAAGAAAAAATTAACTTCTAATCAGACTTTATAAAATTCTACACACTCCCACATTGGAATTTTAGGATAAGAATTATTATTAGTCATTTCCAAATATAGTATACTCAGGGTACTTGAAAAAATATTGTGTCCAATTATAAAAGTTAATATTAAAAATTTTATATTACTTGCCTTTTAGTAAGGAAGTTTTACTATACCTGCTGATCTTATTACCGTATTTCATTGATTCAAATTACAAATGTAATCACTAAAGTCTTATTAAATCATGTTGGCAAGCTGTATATTTTAGTCATTCTTTTCTGTCATTGGTATTTGGAAGAAATAAGGCTATGCATATTTTGTGTAATATTCCTTTGGCCTAACTTTCTGTTAGAAAGACTCACACTGTTAATGTTTTCCAAATTCAACTTTTCAAATAACCACTCATCTTATTTTCCCAGTATATATAACTACATATATTGAGTTTTTTAAAATGCCAATTCTGTTAATCTTCTGTATTCCTCTCACGAAAATCGCTGGAGAAACTTTTTCATTGGAGTTTCTGGTATATATTATTTTAAACAAAATCATATAGTTTAAATATCCTCAATGTAAAACTTTTTATTTTCCTTTGATTTAAGTTAGAATATACTTCCATATCTATATATCTTTAGCTTTTCTGGGAGAACTTCTTAAATAAATTAGTATTGCTTTTTGAACCATTGTTTTTGCTTAAAATCTACATAAGGAAAATGACATTAGGAAAAATTTAAAAACCCACTTTTAAAGACAATAAAAGGGAAGACATGCATGTTAATGGCAATGAGGACACTACCATAAAGATGTCAAATTTTTTCAAGTTTATTTTCAAATTCATTATGCAAAACACATATACACACACCTTGTGACTTAGCAATCTCAATTTTAAGAATCTGTCCTAAAGATATGAAATTTGGTATGCATGAGACCATTTATGATGGCATTATTCTAATAGCAAAAGAATGGAAGAATGCTAATGTCTATAAGTAGCGGCCTAGTTGGGTAAACTGTGGTAACTCCATGTAGTGGAATATATACCCTATAAAATAGAATGAGGAAGATCTCTACATTATGCGGTGGAATGATCTTTAGGATATATTGTTAAGTAAAAAGGAGCAGAATAGTTGATTTTTATATAAGAAGGTAAAATATGAACATACTACATGTATTTATATTTAAAAAAATTAATAGCTAAATCAAATGTACCTTGCCATAGAGTTTGAAGTTTGGATCCTTGAAACTATTATACATGCTACAAAGCAAATATATTAACATTTCATAAAAATGAAAAACAAAAACATAATTAGTGGCTCAACTACAGAAGAATTCTTTTAGGTCATTGTAAATTACAGTATTTTGTTGTACATCACTAGTGGGAAATAGCCTAAGAATAAACAATTCACAAAGAAATGTTAAACTGTATTCTGTAGTCTTATCATTAATAGTAAAATTGGTAGTATTTTAATATATTTTTATATAGAGACTAGGATAAAGCAAATAAGTACTTATTTTACTGTCATTAGAAACTATGCTTTTTAGTTTAGAGAAAAAAGATAAAAATAGCAGGAGTTAAATTAAAACCCCTGTGATCTTTACTTTGAATCACTTTACCAGTATGAACTCTTTATTTTTTTATTCTAAAAATATGGGTGGTTTCGTTTTTTGTTTTTGCCATGACCACATTAAGGTACTAGATGTAATTAACCATGTACAGTCTGTAAGCAGTGTACAGCCCTTGATTGTTGTAGACTCTATATTAAAAGGAACCAGGGCTTTTAGATAAGAATAGCCTTGGGCATTGTGTGTTAAAGAAACTCAGAGACTTACTAAGGTCGTGTCAGAAGGACAACATGATAATGCTTTCATTGGTCTACAAAAAGAAACAATGACTGAACTAAATGGAAATATACCAAACATATAAAAATCCATGACTTCAAAAAAAATAAATAAATAAATAAAAATCCATGACTTCAAAATGATACTCTTCTTCCCCAGATTAATAAAAAGCACACTTAATTGCTTATCTTTGGAGGTTGCTAGAACAACAACTCATTTTTTTCTAACAATTAGTAAATAAGAAAGAATCATTTCTCCGGCCTCGTATTTGCAAATTGTATTTCAAAGTAACTTAATAGTTGAGGAGTTAAATTCTTTATAGAAGAATTCCAACTAGTAAATCTGGAAGAAATAATAAGAGTAGGAAATCTCCATTCTCTACTCCCTAATAAAGTAATGGATCTAGGTAAAGATCAACAACATTAAGCTTAATAGGGATGGATTAGGTTAAAATACACATTGACCTACTTTAAAAAAAATTATAGTTGACATACAACATTTTTATTTTTTGTTTTGACCTACTTATTTTTAACATCAACAACCAGACGTATGCTTCCTGACATGTTTTAATAAAATAATCTGGAAAACTTAAACATGGCTTCAGTATTAGATGATATTAAGAAATTAATAGTAAAGGGGTCAATTCATCAAGAGGATATAACAATTGTATCTGTATAGCACGCAACATAGAAAACCTAAACATATTTAAGCAAATATTAACAGATCTTAAGGCAGAAACAGGCAAACATACAATAATAGTAGAGGACTTAAGTACCCCACTTTTAACAATGGATAGATCATCCATCCAGTAAACCGACAAGGAAATACTGAACTTGAATTACATTTTATATTAAGTGGACCTAACAGACATACACAGAACATTTGTCACAAAACAAATGAACAAATTTAAGAAGGTTGAAATCATATCAGGCATCTTTTCCAAACAAAATGGTATGAAACTACGAATTAAAACAAGAAAGCTGGAATATTTCCAATATGTGGAAATTAAAAAGCATACTTCTGTGCATCTCCACTAGCAACTGAGAAGAAACAGAAATCCACTCTGTATGATGAGCGAAGTGTACACAAAGTGGAACCAATTACCAAACATATAGGCTTCGTGTATAGTGGCATGGGCACAGAGCTTGGAAACTGGCTCAGCGATACTATCTCATTTACCGAGGACCCATTCACACAGCCCAGCTAGGAACAGATAGTAGCTTCTGTAATGCAAGAATATACCCAGTCAGGTGGTGTTTGTCCATTTGGAGTTTCTTTAATTTGTGATTGGAATGAGGGACACCCATATTTATTTCAGTCAGATCCATCTGGAGTGTACTTTGCAATGGGAAAGAACTCTGTGAATGGGAAAACTTTCCTTGAGAAAAGATACAGCGAAGATCTAGAACTTGAAGATGCCATTCATACAGCCATATTAACCCTGAAGGAAAGCTTCGAAGGGCAAATGATAGAAGATAACAGAAGTTGGAATCTGCAATGAAGCTGGATTTAGAAGGCTAACTCCAACTGAAGTTAAGGATTACTTGGCTGCCATTGCATAATAATGAAGTGACTGGAAAATCCAGAATTTCAGATAATCTGTATACCTAAACATGTTTAAACTATGTTTTGTTTTGCAGACTTATTTCTACATGGTTTAATGGACTGATGTTTTTAAAAATGACACTTAAAAAAATCATAATAAATTGGGCCGGCCGAGTAGCGTGGTGGTTAAGTGCTGACTTGGGAAGCCAATGGCCCCGGTTTGGGTCCCACATATGAGGGCCAGTGACACTGCCCTCAAAAAAAAAATCATAATAAACTTTAAAAAAAAAGCCATATTGCTGAATAATCAGTAAATCAAAGAAGAAATAACAGGGAAATCAAAAAATATCTTGACAAATGAAAATGGAAACACAACGTACCCTAACTTGTGAGATGTAGTAAAAGCAGCTCTTAGAGGGAAGTTTATATTAATAAACACCCTCATTAAGAAAAAGACGGTACCTTCATACTTTAAGGAAATAGGGGAAAAAAACATAAACAGAGTCCAAAATTATCAGAAGGAGCCCAGAATTATCAAAAGGAAAGAAAAATCAGAGCAGAAATTAATGAAATAGAGATGTGAAAAACATTAGAAAAGATTGATAAAACTAAGACCTGTTTTTCTGGAAAGGTAAAAAAATTAGCGTAAGAAAAAAAAAGTCAAAATCAGAAATGACGAGGAGACATTACAACTGCTATTGCAAAAATCAGAAGAGACTACTATGAACAGTTATATGCCAACAAATTGGGCAACCTAGGTGAAATGGTTGAATACCTAGAAACATACAAACAGCTAAGACCGAATTATGAGGAAGTAGAAAACCTGAATAGAGCTGTAACTATTAAGGAGGTCTAATCAGTAATCAAACGTCTCCTAACAAAAAAGCCCAGGACCAGATGGCTTCACTGGTGAATTCTACCATTTAGAAAACACTAGTTAATCTCAAGCTATTCCAAAAAATAAAAGAGGAGTGAAGCCTTCCAAACTCATTTTATTAGGCCAGCATTATCCTGATACCAAAGTCACACAAAGATGCTACAAGAGAAGAAAAATACAGGCCAATACCCCTGATGAACATAGATACAAAACTCCCCAACCAAATACTGGCAAATTAATTTCAACAGCACATTAATATGATCATATACCGCGATCAACAGGGATTATTTGTCCCTGGGATGCAAAGATGGTTTAGAATCTGCAAATCCGTTAGTGTGACACCACATAAACAGAATGAAGGATAAAAATTTTATGATCATCTCAATATATGCAGAAAGAGAATTTGACAAAATTCAACATTCTTTCATGATAAAAATTCTTAACAATTTAGGTAAAGAAGGAATGGACCTCAACATGATAAAGGACATATATGACAAGCCCACAGCTGATAGCGTCATACTTAGTAGTGAAAAGCTGAAAGCTTTCTGTCTAAGATCAGGAATCAAATGAGGATGCCCACTCTTGCCACCTCTGTTCAGGAGAGTAGTGGAAGACCTAGCTAGAGCAATTAGGTAAGAAAAGAAACAAAAGCCTTCCAAATCAGAAACAAGGAAGAAAGATTGTCTCTGTTTGTAGGTGACATGATATGATATATATATATATATATATATATATATATATATATATATATATATATATATATATATATATATATATATGAAACTAAAGATTTCACCAAAATTCTGTTAGAATTAAATGAATTCAGTAAAGTTGCAGGATACAAAATTGATATACAAAAGTCAGTTGCATTTCTGTACATGAAGAACAAATTCTGAAAGATAAATTAAGAAAGCAGTTCCATTTACAATAGCATGAAAAACAATAAAATACTTAGGAATAAATTTAACCAAGGATGTGAAAGACCTGTACACTGAAAACTGTGTAAGACATCAATGAAAGAAATTGAAGAAGATACACAAATAAATGGAAAGATATCCATGTTCTTGGATTGGAATAATTAATACTGTTAAAGTGTCCATACTACTTAAAAATGATCTACGAATTCACTGCAGTCATTACCAAAATTCCAATGGCATTTTTCACAGAAATAGACTGCTAAAATTTATGTGGAACCAAAAACGACCCAGAACAGCCAAAGCAATCTGAGAAAGGAAAACAGAACTGGAGGCATCATATTTCCTAGTTTCTAATTATATTACAAAGCTATAGTAATAAAACAGTATGGTACTAGAATAAAAGTAGAAACATAAACCAATCAAACTGATTAGGTAGCCCAGAAATAAACCCACACATACTCGGATATAGTCAATTAATCATTGACAAGGCACCAAGAACACACAATGGAAAAGGATAGTCGCTTCAACCAATGGTGCTGGCAAAACTGGATATCCTTACGCAAAAGAATGAAACTGGACTCCTATCTTGCACCACTCACAAAATGGTACTCAGTAGATAAAAGAATTAAATGTAACAGTTGAAACTACAAAATTCCTAGAAGACAACATGGGGAATCTTTTACCATTAGTCTCGGTAATCATTTTTTTTGGGTATGACACCAGAAGCACAGGCAACAACAGCAAAAATAAACAAGTGGGACTACATCATACTGAAAAAGCTGCACAGCAAAGGAAACAGTCAACAAAATGAAAAGGCAAGCTACGGAATGGGAAAAAATATTTGTGAATCATGTACCCGATAAGGGTTAATGTTAAATATATATACGGAACTCATATAACTCAATGGCTAGAAATAATTAAATTTAAACCTGGGCAAAGGACCTGAACAGACATTTTCCCAAAGAGGATACGCAAATGGCTGACAGGTGCTCAGTATTAACATCACAGTAATCAGGGAAATGCAAATCAAAACCACAGTGAGATATCACAAGGGAGAACCCCTGTGCGTTGTTGGTTGGAATGTAAATTGGCACAGCCAGTATGGAAAACTGTATGGAGGTTCCTCAAAATATTACAAATAGTACTACTATGTGACTGAGTGCTCCCACTTGTGGATATATATCTGAAGGACATGAAAACAGGATCTTGAAGAGATAACTGCACTCCCATGTTTATTGCAGCATTGTTCACAACAGCTAAGATATGGAAACAACCCATTCATCACCAGATAAATGGATAAGGAAAACACAACATACACACTCACTCTGTCTCTCTCTCTCTGGAATATTATTCAGCCATAAAAAAGGGAAATCCTTCCAGATGACCCTGGAGGGCAGTAGGCTAATTGAAATAAGCCAGGCAGAGGACAGCTATATGGTATCATTTATAGGTGGAATCTACAGTAGAATGGCATTGGTCCAAAGGGACAAACTGTTATAAGATGGATAAATTCTGAGGATGCAGTGTACAGCATAGTGACTGTAGGTAATAGTACTATATCATTTTTCATATATCCACTTTTTGGCAATTCAGTTAGACCTAAATAAAACTGGAAAAAAATACCAATTACAAAAATCATAAATAAAAGCACTTGCTATTTCTATCCAGAAGGAAATCAATATTAACTTTGTAAGTGTAATAATAGTATTGTGTTGCATATTTTTACCTATAAGGGGTATAAGCCATTGAATACATATACATTTACAGGTGAAGTGATTTGATGACTACAGTTTGTTTCAAAGTACTCCAGTACTTCTCTTGCTTTAAAGTACTCTGAAAAAGGGAAGTGAGAGGGGCATCGATGAAACAAGATTATCTAACTTTTGCCAGTTGTTGAAACTGAGTGATGTTTCATATATACTTTTTTTCTTTTATTTTGTGTATTTGTTTGAAATTTTCCATGATAAAAAGTTTTAAAAAGAAATATCAATTTTTTACTTAGCATTGTGTATAAATACTTATGCTATTAAATGATAAAAGCAGCACATAAAATTGCATATATAGCTACAGCTATGAAGAAAAACAATTGAATTAAAAAATACTAATTGTGCTTCTGTTAACCTGTTACCACAAATTACTTTTTAATATACACCTCTAATCCAGGTATGTATTTGTACAATAAAAATTTTATAGGCCATCTGTATTGTATGCTAAAAATAGCTATATTTGTGCACTCTGTTTATGTAAACTTTTTGCAGAGCTTTTATGTTAAAAGCATAACTAGTTTGAAAACTGAAAATGATACCATTTTAAAGGTTTTGTGAAATTTTATAGATGTGTACCTGGGATTCAGCAAGAATATAATGACAGTGAAAGGCAATTAAAAATAATTATTAGATCTCTTTATAGCTTTAAATACAAGAACTTAATTAAATACTTGAAAGTTGTGCAAAACTATTTAGCCGTCAACCTGGAACTCATGTTGTTTTAAGACATTTTACCTTGAAAAGTCAGGTATCATCTGTTAAATTGTGAAGATAGTAAAAGAGAAAAATTGACTCCATATTAAAAATTAACTAATTTTCCTGAAGATTTTTTTTCTTTTATCAGGTTGTCTAATGATAAAGGATTTTGTCTTTTTTAGGAAGGTGGAGTGTTTACTTTTGGAGCTGGAGGTTATGGGCAGTTAGGTCATAACTCTACCAGTCATGAAATAAATCCAAGGAAAGTATTTGAACTTATGGGAAGCATCGTTACCCAAATTGCTTGTGGAAGGTAAGCTAGTCTATAAAAATATTTTGGTCTTCAGGCCGGCTGAGTGGCTCAGTTGGTTAAGAGCTCGCTCAAGAGTCCGAGCTGAGCTCTGAACAACGGCGGTTTGATGCCAGCCCAAGCTGACCTGCCAACAGGTGGCAGGATGGCTCAGCTAAAAAAAAAAAAAAAAGTTTTGGTCTTAAACACAACTGCTTAGGGGGAATTCTTTTTTTGACAATCCAGAGGACTTCTATATTTTTGACACCTGTTATGCTATGAATTCATAGGGAATAGGCTCTAGCAGTTCAGGCTCCTTTCCATTGGTTCTCAGAAAGTGTGCGTCTCTGGGTGGAGCAGGTTGGTGCTTCAGTTGAACCCAGGTACTTTTCTCTTTGGCTTCCAGTTTTGATAATTTTCCTTCACATGTTTTCAGCAAGCTATCTCAACTCTTAAGAGTATTTAACATGCTCAGTATGTACAGTAATTCTATTGGCAAGAAGAATCTTGCACTTGTTTGTTTTCAATAATGTCAACAGCATGCGGGGTAACAATTGTAGATCACTTTTGCCATGGTAACATTTGTGGGACATTCCTTTTTGAACAGGCCCATTCCTTTGATGTCTATAATATAATATCACCTTTCTTGTATGTATGTGGCCAAAGGAGCAACTTCATATTGTCTAAAAGTACTAGAGGACATACAGGAGTGCCTTTCCTTTTTCCTTTTATGTTGGTCATTTTTGTAAATTAGTGGAAGATGTCAGTTCCAGCTGAAAGTAAGGATTGTAAAAAATGAATTAAGAATGTAGTAATCTAAGATAAAAAAAAATTTCATGCCTAATTTGCTGCTGAGGAGTCATAGTAACTGGAGAAACATCTTTTATACTGATTATTTCACCTTTCTTTATCTGAGGCAGGATATTGATAATGTATATTTAATTTTCTATTGTATATAGCATCACACTTAGAGGGAATCTATAGATCTATCCTTTTTTGTCCCGTTTCTTCATTTTTTTCTTTAAAGAATGAGGGAATTGACCAATTATTTAACACATAAGATTAGTTAATGGTGAAAATTGAATTAGAATACAGGTCTCCTGATTCTCAGTTGTTGGGAGTAAATAGAAGAGTCAAAGCTTTGAAATTGAGCTTCACCATTTGTGGATTAAATTAGACCCCAAGAAGCTTTGATGAGTTAATTTTGATTTAGCTTAATCTCTTTCTACCTAGTATTTACCCTTATACATCGTTAAGTTTTGCCAACTGTTAACTTCAAACACATGGAATCACTGTAGGCAGCCATTAGTGAATTTTTTTTTTTTTTTAACAGCATGCTTACATGGTTATCCATATGTGTGTAGCTGTGGTTCTTCATTATTAGATTTCATGCTGGGTTTAATTTAATTATATGTATATATAATTATTTACTCATTCTGTTATTAATGGACATTTGGGTACATCCAGTTTTTGACAATTGCAAATAATGTTGCTTTGAACATTTATTATATGATATACAATGCATAAACCTTTATACTTCTAAAGTGTATACCTAGAAAAGAATTGCTGGGTCATAGAGGATACTTAACATGAATTTTGCAAGCTAATATCACCCAATTTACCAAAATGGTTGTACCAATTTAAATTCCATTAATATTGCATGAGAATTGCTGACACCCTTTGTCACCATTTGGTATTGTCAGATATTTGTCAGACTTTCAAATTTTTGCTATTCTCGTGGATGTGTAGTGTTATTTAATCATGATTTTAATTTGCATTTTCATGATTTTTATAGGGATTGCATTGAATCTGAAATCACTTTGGGAAGTATTAACAGCTTTACAGTATTAAATTTTCCAATCCATAAATACGGGATGTGTTCATTTATATTTTATTTAATTTCTTTCCAATAATATTTTGTATTTTTCATTCTATTTTGCCATCTTGCTTACCTTAATTCTTAAGTGTTTTATTCTTTTTGATTCTATTGTAAATAACATTGTTTCTTAATTTCTTTTTGGATTGTTCAGTATAGTGTATAGTACAACAGGTTTTTGCATGTTGATTTTGTACCCTGCTGCTTTGGTGAACCTTTTATTACTTCAAATAGATTTTTTTTTGCGTGTGGAGTCTTTAGAGTTTTCTACATATAAGATCATATAATCTGTATGCAGAGAAAATTTTACTTACTACTTTCTGATTTAGATGCCTTTCATTTCCTTTTCTTGACTAATTGCCCTGGCTAGAACTTCCAGTACCATATTTAATAGAAGTGGTCAAAGTAGGCATTTTTGCCTTGTTTTTGGTCTTAGAGGAAAAGCTTTCAGTCTTTCATTGCTAAGTATGATGTTTTCTGTGGGTTTTCGCATATGGCTTTTATTATGTTGAGATAGTTTCCCTCTAGTCCTAGTTTGAGTTTTTTTAATAATCGTGTAAGTTTTTTTCTTTACTGTGTTTATGTTGTACATACATTGATTGATTTGTGTATACTGATTCATCCTTGCATTCCAGAAATAAAAGCCACTTGGTTGTGCTGTGTAGTCTTTCTAATATGCTACTAAATTCAGATTGCTAGTGCCCTATTGAGAATTTTGCATCAGTGTCTATGAGGGATAATAATCTGTAGTGTTCTTGTAGTGTGCTTGCCTGGCTTTGCTATCAGGACTACGCTGGCCTCACAGAATGAGTACATTATATCTCCATAATTTACTTGTTTACGACCTGGAAATTTGAACCTTTTATTCCTCTTCATGTTTTCCCCCCTTCTTAAATATTTTCAATTACAGTTGACATACAAGACATTGGTGTACAGCATAGTGGTTAGATATATATGTAATTTAAGAGGTGATTATCCTGACTAGTCTAGTACCCATGTGGTACTATACATAGTTATTATCATATTATTGACTATATTCCCTATGCTTTAATTCACATCCCTGTGACTATTTTGTAACTACCAATTTGTATGTCTTTATTTATTTATTTATTTATTTATTTATTTATTTAGAGGGCAGTGTCACTGGCCTGCACATGTGGGATCTGAACTGGGGCCACTGGCGTCCCAAACCAGCTCCCAACCACCACGCCACTCGGACGGCCCCATAGTTGACTCTTTTTTAAGGAGGGCACAGCTCACAGTGGCCCATGCGGGAATCAAACTGGCAACCTTGGTGTTATCAGCACCACTCTCTAACTGAGCTAACCGGTCACCCCTCAATTTGCACTTCTTAATGCTTTCACCTTTTCCACCCTGTCTCCCAATCCCTCTCTAGTTTATCACCCCAATAAATCTAGTATCCATCTGACACCATACATGGTTATTACAATATTATTGACTGTATTCCTTATGCTATACCCTACATGCCCATGACTACTTTGTAACAACCAATTTGTACTTCTTAATCTCTTCTCCCTTTTCACCCTTTCCATTCCCCCTCCTGTCTGGCAGCCATCAAAATGTTCTCTGCACCTGTGAGAGAACTGTTCTGTTTTGTTTGTTTATTTTGTTCTTTAGATTCCACCTATAAGCGAAATCACATTGTACCTATCTTTTGCTCTCTGACATACTTCACTTAGCATAATACCTTCCAGGCCCTTCCATCCCGCCACAGATGGCAAGAACCCATTCCCTTCCACTACTGAGCAATACTCCATTGTATACATGTACCACTCACTCTTTATCCATTCATTCATTGACAGACACCCAGCCTGCTTCTATATCCTGGCCATTGTAAACAATACTGTTATGAACATATGGATGCACATATCCCCTCGAAGTAGTGTTTTGGGTTTCTTCAGATCATTACCCAGAAGTGGAATTACTTGGTTCTTTAATGTCACTTGTTATAGCCCTTTTTAAAGTCTATTTTGTCTGGTATAAGTATTGCTATCACTGCTTTTTTTTGTTTTTGTTTGTTTCCGTTTTCATGAAATACCTCTTTCCATCCCTTTACTTTCAGTGGGTGTGTGTTTTATGATGTAAAATGAGTCTCTTGTAGGCAGCATATTTAAGGGTCTTGTTTTATCCATTCGGCCACCTTATCTTTCGATTGGAGCATTTAATACATTTACATTGAAAGTAATTGTTGATAGATAATGCAGTTATTGCCATTTTATTATCCATATATTTTATTTATTTATTTATTTATTTATTTATTTATTTATTTATTTTTTTTGAGGGCAGTGTCACTGGCCCTCACATGTCGGACCCGAACCAGGGCCGCTGGCCTCCCAAACCAGCACTCAACCACCGTGCCACTCGGCTTTTCTTGTCTGGAAAGCTCTTTATCTGTCCTTCGATTATAAATGATAGCTTTGCTGGGTAGAGTAATTTTGGTTGTAGGTCCTTGCTTTTCATCACTTCGAATATTTTTTTGTCAGTCCCTTCTGATCTGCAAAGTTTCTGTTTAGAAATCAGCTGACAATCTTATGGGAGCTCCCTTGGAGATAACTAATTGCTTTTCTCTTACTGCTTTTAAAATTCTCTCTCTTTATCCTTTGGTATTTTAATCATGGTATGTCTTGGTGTGGGCCTCTTTGGGTTCATCTTGTTTGCTTCTTTGCGTATCTCTGTGCTTATTGGGTTTGTATATCTATTTGCTTTACTAGGTTAGGGAAGTTTTCAGTCATTATATCTTTAAATAGATTTTCAATTCCTTGCTCTCTTTCTTCTTCTGGTATCCTGGTAATGTGAATGTTGGTATACATGATGTTGTCCCAGAGGCTGCTTAAAGTCTCATTTTTTTTCTTTTGCTGTTCTTATTGGGTGTTTTCTGCTATCTTATCTTTCTTTCTTTTTTTCAAATTGGAAAACTGGGGGAGGGGAACAATGTTGGGGAATTGGGGAAGGGGACTTCCAAGTTGTTTTTCAGTCTTTGTTGTGGAGGACGCCAGTTGCCATCTAGCTTCCTGTTGGCTGCTTGTGGACTCTAAGCTCCAAGTGCTGTGTTCAGTCTTAGTTGTGGGTGGGCGTAGCCACCATCCCATGCGGGAGTCGAACCAGCAGCCTTGTTATTAATAGCACGTGCTCTATCCACTGAGCCATCCGGGTAGCAGCTCAGCTCAAGGTACCAAGGTCAGTCTTAGTTGCAGGCGGGCATAGCCCACCATCGAACAGGCAATCTTGTTGTTATACCAGCTGAGCCATCCTGCTACCTGTTGGTACCTCAGCGGCAGCTTGGCCCGGGCGAAACGTCACCGGCTCATGTGAGAATTGAACTGGTGGCCCTGTTACTCAGAGCTCGCGCTCTTAAGCTAACTCTTAACCACCTGAGCTGCTCCACTGGCCCCCTACCTTATCTTCTAAATCACTGATTTGACCCTCTGCTTCATCTAACCTACTGTTGATTCCCTCTAATGTATTCTTCATTTCTGAAATTGTATTCTTTAATTCTGACTGGTTCTTTTTTATGTTTTCTATCTCCAGTTTTATGTTTACCTATCTCTTTGTTGTGGTTCTCTCTGAGATCACTGAGCATCCTTATAACCAGTGTTTATCTCTTGCCCTCATTTTTGAAGAGATGTTTTACTGGATATTAGATTTTTGGTTGAGTGTTTTTTCTTTCAGCACTTTAAATATGTCAGCCTGTGCCTTCTGATCACCAAAGTTTCTGGTGAAAAAAATCTCAATCTGGAGGATCACTTGTATGTGGCAGTCACTCCGCTCTTGCTGCTTTGAAGTGTCTCTGTCTTTTGATAATATGATTGTAATTTAGCTCAATGTGGGTCTCTGAGTTCTTCCAATTTAGAGTTTGTTGAGCTTCTTGGGTGTTTATGTTTTTCATCACATTAGTGACTTTTTGGCCATTATTTCTTCAGATGATCTCTCTTTCTCCGTTTTTTTACCTTCTGGAACTCCCACAATGCCTATGTTGGTCCATTTGATGATATCACACAGAGGTTCTTCTGTGTCTCTTCACTTTTCTTCAGTCTTTTTTCTTTCTCTTCCGGAGACAATAATTTCAGTTGTTTTATATATACATATTTTAAGGATCATTCAGAAGCTGTGTTTTTCCAGGACTCATCAGCTCCAAGTCAAGTAGCCATTTCAGTCTAGTCGTGGAAGGTGCAGTTCAGTGGCCCATGCAGGAATCCAACTGGCAACTTTGGTGTTACGAGCCTGTGCTCTAACCACATGAGCTAACCTGCCGCCCAAGAATTTGCCACTGTTGATTGAAGCTGTAAAAGCTGAGATTGAGGAACACAAGGCCTGAGCTGGATAATCATGTTTAACCCATTCCTAAATACAGAGTAGTGAAACATTAGAGGGAGTTGGATAGGTTCATTGGTTAGTGGGTTTTCTTCAGCTTCAGTTCTGCAGTTTCTTAAGGTTTGCTTCCACCTGGTACCTCCAGAAGAGTTTGGGTGCAGACCTGTAAGGATGGGTTCTCTAGAAGAAATGGAACACTTTTATCATGCATTTCTCCTTCTCTCTCTCTCTCTCTCTCTCTCTCTCTCTCTCTCTCTCTCTCTCTCTCTCACACACACACACACACACACACACACACACACACACACACAATCTCCTGATTGGTACTGGATTACTTGCCGAGTTCTTTTCCTACACTTTTTGAGTGGTGCCCTAATGGTGGGCCCTTGTAGGTCATAGCTCTAGATTTGGACCTGACATAGGGAAGGGGAACTTCCTTGAACAGCATAGTTAGATGCTGCCTCTAGTGCTAAATCATTATTATAAGAGATTCCAGTGTAGATGTGGGCCTATTTGTAGAAATTTTCTGGACCATGCTTATGCAGCCTCCCTGTGTGGTACAGAATTCATTAGTGTAGAGTAAGGCTATTAAAAATTATTTTGTACAGAAAATTTTAGAACTATAATGATTTTATTAATTTGTTTTTGAAGAAAAAAATTATATCAGGTAATATTTGCTATGCTTTTCTAAATGTAAATTATTTAGAAGATAACATTAAGTTTAAGACTTTCTGTTCTTTTACTCTAGGCAGCACACTTCTGCTTTTGTTCCTTCATCAGGACGAATTTATTCCTTTGGACTTGGTGGTAATGGACAGCTAGGAACTGGTTCAACAAGCAACAGGAAAAGTCCTTTCACGGTGAAAGGAAATTGGTTCCCTTATAATGGACAGTGTTCACCAGATATTGGTAAGTTCTGTTATATTAAAGCTTTGCTATACACATTAAAGTTATTGTTAAAGTGCTGCTCTTAATTGATGTTTTCTATGTTTGAAATGAAAGAAGTCAAGATACATTGTTTAGTGAAAATAACAAGACACAAAACAGTGTATATGGTTGCTTAGTTTATTTATATTTGCTTGTATATATTTGCTTGTATATTTGCTTGTATATGGGATAAATAAAGTAATAAAAGTGGTTTTAGAGGGTTAGAATATGGGAACTGGGTGGTGGCTAGATACCAGTGGGAAGGGGTATTTGTTTTCTTAAAGTGTACAGTTCAGTATTGTTAAGTATATTCACATTGTCACATAAGTAATCTCCAAAACTCTTCATCTTGCAAAACTAAAACTGTATTCATTAAACAACAACTCTCCATTCATTCCTCCCACTGGCTGGCATCCACAGTTCTTCATTCTGTCACTACTTATTTAACATGACTGGGTAACTCGTATGAGAGGAATCATACAGTATTTGTCTTTTTGTAACTGGCTTACTTCTTAAATTTAGCATAATCCCCTTAAGGTTCATCCATGTTATAGCATGTGTCAAATTTCCTTCTTTTTTAAGGTTGAATGATATTTTGTGCATATATATATCTCATATTTTGCTTATTCATCTGTGATGGACAATCGGATTGTTTCCATCTTTTGACTATTGTGAATAATGCTGTTATAAATAGGTATACAAATATCTCTTCAAGACCTTGCTTTCAATTCTTTTTTTGTTATATATGGGACTCTAAAATTGTTTAATTTTTTTTCTAATTTTTTGAACCATTTGAACATATTGCCTATTCAAAATATTAGAAGTTAAAAATTTGCTTTTTCTGTCTCTACTGCTTTAGCTAAATATGTAATTAATTTTTATTTTCTTTCAGTGATTGGTTTATTTTTTTCAATGCTTTTAGTTTATTCTTTAAAAAGTTTGCAATATTCAAATGTTATTTTCTCATTTACTTCTTTGACATGCTGCAACCAAAATTTGCTTTTATAGGTTCATATATATATATACACATATATACATACACATATATGTATATACATATATATGTACATATTTACATATACACACAATATATATTTCCTTTACCATCCTAAAATATTCTTTCAAATTGTTTTCTTGTTTTGTCTTGTCTGATTTTCTTTGGGGTTTTTCTCTGGGTTGTGGGACTTGAGTCTGTTGAGACTATTCAGTGATGAACATGCTGTGAAGATTGATATTTGAAGAAGTCCATAACTTTTTATTATGAATAACCTTAAACATTAGGGTTTTTTTTTGTTATTTTTTGAGGGCAATGTCACTGGCCCTCATATGTGGGATCTGAACCAGGGCTGCTGGCTTCTCAAGCCAGCGATTAACCACCATGCCACTTGGCTGGCCCTAAAGATTAGTTTTTATTTATTTTTGATAACTAAAAGGCTATCTCAGTTATGCTTTTATTTAGCAAAGGTCAAGATGGGATACTATTTTTTATTGTTTTTGTGTTTAGAATACAGCTTCATTTTCTTACAGTTACTGTTAGGTTTGGAACATGTATTTATTTATTTATTTTTTAAAAATCTTATTGGGGCATTGGCAGAGGGAACAGCGTTGGGAAATCGGGGAAGGGGAACAGACAAGTTGCGGTCCCTTTTTGTTCTTCAGTCTAGTTCTGGAGGCCGTTGCTTCACTGGCCCATGTTGGTATCGTCATTGCGTTCTTCTTGGATGAGGCAGATAGGTTGCTGGCCTCTGGATGGCCGCTCACGGCAGCTCTGGGCAGCTCTGGGCAGCTCACACAGCTGCCAGCTGCTCACGCTGGCTACTGTCCATTCACTGTAGCCTGTGGCAGCCCGCTGCAGCAGGGGCTGCAGCCCACACCGTCGCCGGCCATCTTAGTTATAGAGGCAACCAGGTGGAGCTGTTGTTCACCAGCTTAGCTGTAGAAGGCAGTGTCAGTGGCCCTCATATGTGGGATCCTAACTGGGCGCTGCTCAGAGCTGGCGTCTCAAACCAGCTCCCAACCATCACGCCACTCAGCTGGCCCTGCATTTATTTTTATTGTCGTGTTTTTTCTCTTGTGTCCTCAGCAGCATGTTGTTGTTTTATCATATCAGTTTCTTCCACAGACGGCACTAATAATCTCACAAAGAGATTTTATATACTGTGTGTGGGTGTGTGTGTGTGTATTTTTAACTGTTTATTTGTTTGTTTATTTATTTTTATTGGGGAACTGTGTTTTACGAGGACCCATCAGCTCCAAGTCTAGTAGTTGTTTTAATCTAGTTGTGGAGAGTGTATCTCAGTGGCCCATGTGGGGAACAAACCGGCAACCTTTGTGTTATGAGCACTGCGCCCTAACCAACTGAGCTAACAGGCCGCCCCGAGATTTTATATTTTAATGTGGCATATTTATTGTAAGGATATTGTTAGGAATCATTTGTTTCTGTTTATTTATATAGTTCAGTCACTTAGGAATATATATTGTCATCCTTGAAACTGCATACCTTGAGATTATTTGCATTAAAATAGGAAAGGAAATGGAGTTTTAAAATTACTCCTTGTGCTGCAATTTAGTTTCATCAGAAATTGTTGATTTACAGTAGCTAAAATGTGCAAACAACTCATATGTCCATCAGCAGATGAATGGATGAAAAAAAAATGTGGAGGGCCGGCCGAGTGGCTCAGTTGGTTAAGAGCTCGCTCAAGAGTGTGAGCTGAGCTCTGAGCAATGGCGGTTCGATGCCAGCCCGAGCTGAGTTGCCGTTGAGCTGCCAACAGGTGGCAGGATGGCTCAGCTAAAAAAAACAAAACAAAACAAAACAAACAAACAAAAAAAAAATGTGGAATATACATGTAATCAAATAGTAATCAGCCAAGAAAAGAAATGAAATTTTGATACATCCTATAACATGGATGAACCTTGAAAACATGTTAAGTGAAAGAAGCCAGACACCGAAGGATATCATATGACTTCTCTTATAAGAGGTACCTAGAACAATCAAATTTGTAGAAACAGAAAGTAGAATAGAGGTTACCAGGGACTGAGGAGAGGAGAGAACAAGGAGTTGTTGTTTAATGGGTACAGAGTTTCTGTTTGGGATGATGAAAGCATTTTGGAGATGAATAATGATGATAGTTGGGCAACATTGTGAATGTACTTAATGCCACAGAATTTTACACTTTAAAATGGTTAAAATGATAAATTTTATGTAATGTATATTTTACCACAATATATATTTATATATATGGTATATATAATGTTTGATAGTATTTCGTACTATACTAAAGCTGTATAACATAAACACTAATTACATGTGAACTTAATTTACTCAGCACCTCCAGAGGTGAAGCCCATAGCTCCCCCCATAAATGACATGGTTAGCATAAACTCTGGTGTAAGCTAAGGCCACAGGTAAACAAAGACATTGTTAACAGGATATTCCAAAGACTTTGAGATTATTTCCTTAGAGGTGGGCAAATGGCAAACCTTTCTTTAGAAGGTATAAAGTTTAGACAACTATATTAGTTTGCTAGGGCTTCTGCAACAAAATATCATAAACTGAGTGGCTTGAACAACACAAATTTATTTACTCATAGTTCTGAAGGCCAGAAATCCAAGATCAAGTTGTTGGCAGGGTTGTACCTTCTGAGGGCTATAATGGAGACTCTTTTCCAGGCGTCTCTCCCAGCTTCTAGCTTTTTTTTTTTTTTTTTTTTTTTAAAGATTTTATTGGGGAATTGGCAGAGGGGAACAGCGTTGGGAAATCGGGGAAGGGGAACAGACAAGTTGCTGTCTTTTTGTTCTTCAGTTTAGTTGCGGAGGATGTTGCTTCACTGTTGGTATCGTCATTGCGCTCTTCCCGGATGAGGCAGATCGGTCGCTGGCCTCTGGATGTCGCTCACCGCGGCTATTGGCAGCTCACTCTTGGCTGCCAGCCGCTCACGCTGGCTGCAGGCCACTCACTATAGCCTATGGCAGCCCACACCATCACCGGGGCTCGCACAGCCCAGCTCCAGGTGGAGCTGTTGTTAGCTGTAGAGGGCAGTGTCACTGGCCCTCATGTGGGATCCGAACCGGGGCCGCTGGCATCCCAAAACCAGCGCTTAACCAATGCGCCACTCGGCCGGCCCCAGCTTCTAGCTTTTTGCTGGCAATCTTTGGCATTCCTTGACTGTAGATCTCTGACTTCATCTTCACGTGGCATTCTCTCTATGTACACATCTGTGTTCAAATTTCCCCCTTTTCTAAGGACATCAGTCATTTTGTATTACGGTCTCATCCTACTCCGGTATGACCTCAACTCAACTACTTACATCTCCAGGTCAGTCTCAGGTACTTGGGATTTAAGATTTCAACATACAAATTTTGGGGAGACAACCCACGACAGCGTCCCAGACCTGATGTGGTAATCTTTGACTGCACTGGAGGCATTGTAGGCATTGGCTCCATAAGTACAGCCAACCTTTGTTCCTTAAAATGATTCATCATACCTAATTCAATAACCATCATTCTCAAATATGGCACTTCAGATAAATCCTTGGTTGCATAATTGGTTTGTTCAATTATGAAAGAGGTACTAACTAGTAAGAATAGGAACAGATTCTTACTGAACCTGTACAAATACATATATTACTATTAAAGGAAGGGAGATCTAGTTAGAGTTTGAATAATTACTGAGTTCTGGGAATCAGCAAGAATCAGATATAATTTTTTTAATTGACATAACATATTAGTTACAGGTGTACAACATAACAATTCGATACTTGTTTTGAATTCAATATTTGTGAAATGATCACCCCAGTAAGCCTAGTTAACATCAATCACTGCAATTACAAGATTTTTTTTTGTGATGAGAACTTGTAAGATTTATTCTCAGCAACTTTCAAATACGCAATTCAGTATTATTAACTATAGTTACTATGCTGTACATTATATCTCTATGACTTATTTATTTTATATCTGTAAGTTTTTATTTTTGAACCCCATTTACCTATATAGCCTACCCCCTGCCTCTGGCAACTACCAGTTCACCAATATGTTCTCTGTATCTGTGAGCTTTGTTTTTTTTGTTTTTTTAAAATTCTACATATTAAGTGAGATAATGTGGTATTTGTTTTTTTCTGACTTATTTCTCTTAGCATAATGCCAGGGTTCATCCATGTTTTCATAGATGGCAAAGTTTTCTTTCTGAATAATACTGCATTTTGTGTGCACACACACATACACAACTCACAGTATTTTCTTTATCAGGTCATTGATGGACACTTAGGTTGCTTCCATGTTTTGGCTATCGTAAATAATGCTGCAATCAACATGGGAGTGCATGTATCTTCTTGAGTTAGTATTTTTTTCTTTGAGTAAATACTGAGGAGTGAAATTGCTGGATTCAATGGTAGTTCTCTTTTTAGTATTTTTAGGAATCTTCATACCATTTTTCGTAGGAGCTGCACGAATTTACATCCCCACCAACCGTGTACAAGGGTTCTCTTTTTGCCACATCTTTGTAACACTTGCTACGTATTTCTTGTCTTTTTTTTTTTTTGAGGGCAGTGTCACTGGCCCTCATATGTGGGACTGAACCGGGGCCGCTGGCTTCCCACTCGGCCGGCTTCTTGTTATTTTTTTTTTTTTTTTTTTTTTTTTTTTTTTTGAGGGCAGTATCACTGGCCCTCATATATGGGACCCGAACCGGGGCCGCCAGCTTCCCAAGCCAGCGCTTAACCACTGCGCCACTCGGCCGGCCCCCTTGTCTTTTTTATAATAGCCATTCTCACAGGTGTGAGGTGATATCTCATTGTTTTGATTTGCATTTCCCTGATGATTAATGATGTTGAGCACCTTTTCATGTTCTGTTGGCTAGCTGTATATCTTTGTCTATTCAGATCCTCTTCTTGTGTTTTATTAGATTTTTTTTTTGATATTGAGTTGTATGAGTTTTTTGATATATTTTTAATATTAACTGCTTATCAGATACATGGTTTGCAAATATTTTCTGCCATTCCATAGGTTGCCTTTTCATTTTGTTGATGGTTTCCTTTGGTGTGCAGAAGCTTTTTGGTTTGATGTAGTCCTACTAGTTTATTTTTGCTTTTGATTCCTTTGCTTTTGGTGCCAAATACCAAAAAAAAAATTATCATCAAGACCAGAGTAAAGCAATTTATGTTTTCTTATAGGAGTTTTATAATTTTAGGTCATACACTCAAGCCTTTAATTCATTTTTGAGTTAGTTTTTGTGTATGGTGTAAGATAGTGGTTGTCCAATACCATTTATTGAAGAGCCTGCCCTGTCTTCATTGTTAATTTTGGCTCCTTTGTTGTAAATTAGTTGACTATATATGCATGTACTTATATCTGGGCTCTCTCTTCTGTTCCATTCATCTGTCTGTTTTTATGCCAATACCATACTTTTTTGATTGCTATCGCATTGTAATATAATTCAGTTCTGCCCTAGCTCTTGGTTGTCTCTAAAACCTTTGTGATTGTCTATGTAGTCTGTTTTATTTTAAGTGGCTCCCAGTAGTTGAGGGTATGGCAAGATCTGTTGGTGTCTCAAAGGGGAGGATCTTAGCACCCAGATTCAGACTGATTGGAAACCAAACTTTCAGGGAGGAGTTTTAAAGTATGTAAATATGTACAGTCCTGTAGGACAGCAAAATGTAAGTCCCACTGGCCACCAGAGCCAGGCAGCCTAAAGCTGTCCCCTGGGCGGCAGTCACGAAAATCAGGGCACCAGACTATGGTAATATCTCTTTTCCAGGAGATTCGGGTGACGTGGAGAAAGGCAGAGGTGTGTGCACCAAGATAGTGTCCACTAGTCTCTATCCCTCAAGATTGCTATAGTAGGTCCATAGATGTACCCAAAGTTGTAAACCCAGAAGCTGTCCCTCAGGCTGAAGCTCCATTTCAAGCAAGTAGGTCCTTTTTACAGATTGGAGGTGTTTGTGAGTCTGCTGTTTGTGCTGTGCACTGGGGGTGGTACCAGCCAAGAATTGTCTCTCTTATTGTTAAAGTTCCATGGGACCCAGGAATGTAAGCCCCACTGTCCATCAAAGCCAGGTAGTCTTGCAGGGACTTCTGCTAGGCGGTAGCCACAGAAACTGGGACACCAGACATAAAAATCAGGGCATCAGATGCTTATATAGGCTCCCCTCTGGGAGATGCTGGTGCTTTGGAGGGCAGCAGAGGGAGAGTGCAAAGATAGGGCCCTCCCTGGAGGTCTCTGAGAGGATTCCAGTAAGCCCTTAGGCTTGTATCTTTCGGATCACAGCTATGAAGATAAGCTAATAGGCTTCTTTCACATAAAGATTGGGTGCCCCAGTCTCTTGCACTTGCTGTGCCCTGGGGTTGGTAACCAGTTAAAAATTCTTTTCTCCATTGGTTAGAGTCCTGTGGGAACTGAGTGCTCTCCTGGCTCCCAGAGCTAGGTGACCTAGAGTGTTTCCCGGGTAGCAGCTGCAAAAATAGAGGTTTCAAATGAGGATATAAGATCCTTTCTGGGAGACACTGGTAAGCTGAAGTGAGGCAGGGGGAGATATCATTTTTACATGTATCATTTCAGCTTACCAAAGCAGAGTTTACAAAATGATTATGAATTTGATAACTTTAGAAGGAGAAATGACTCCCTTGCATATCCAGAAAATAGAACAGTGAAACAAAATTAAACATTATTGCAAACAGATAACCATAATAAAATTTTCTGTATCAGTTCATTCATTTCTGTGCAATGAGTTCTTGTTCTGCAGGATCTTGGATTAGCAGTTTCATAAAACTGTTATCATTAAACAAAGAAAGAGAAATCCTAATGCATTCCAGTGATATATTTTGAAAGTTAACTAAGCCATGTCTCCTCAACAGCCTGTGCCAGATGTCTATTTGAAGCATAAGTGGTTTCAAATACCTGGTAAAATTGTTTTCAGAGGGCTCTGAGATTGTTCTTCTTTGTTGAAAACACAAACTCTGGCCTGTAGCTTACAGGAGAGCTTTTAGGCAAGAGTCAGAGTACAACAAAAACTATCAGAAGACAGAAGCTTAAAATGACTATGGCTAATTTTTTTTTTTTTTAAGGTTTTATTGAGGAATATGGGGAGGGAAACAGCAATGGGGAACTGGGGAAGGGGAACAGACAAGTTGCTGTCCTTTTGTTCTTCAGTCTAGTTGTGGAGGACGCTGCTTCACTGGCCCATGTTGGTATCATCATTGCGCTCTTCCCGGTGAGGCAGATTGGTCGCTGGCCTCTGGAGGGCCACTCACGGCGGCTCTTGGCAGCTCAGACTGACTGCCAGCCACTCACTGTAGCCTATGGCAGCCCATTGCAGCAGAGGCTGCAGCTATGCCGTCCTGGAGACTCCCAGCAGCTCAGCTCCAGGTAGAGCTGTTATTCACCATCTTAGCTGTAGAGGGCACTGTCACTGGCCCTCATATGTGGGATCCGAACCCGGGCCGCTGGCGTCCCAAGCCAGCTCTTAACCAACGCGCCACTTGACCGGCCCAACTGTGGCTAGTTTAATACTAAGAATTATCAAGTGGAAAGATCTGATTAGGTTCATAATAATAGCATGGCTGACAGTGAAATTTGGTTGTTTGTGTGGCATGCCAAACATATTTATTCCAAAAAGCTTTATAAATACAATGTTTCTATAGATGATGATTAACCATATTCTCAAGTCAGTTACTTTGGTATCTGAGTTATAAATATGGATGAGTATAACTTCCTATAGATGAAAAAATCTTGAGATATAACATGATAACCCTGAGACCTAATGTACCAGGAATGACACCAAGAATATCAAGTAAAGAGATTCAGTAAGTCAGGGATCAAGCTTAAACATCTATATTTTTATAAAACTCCATGGATAAGTCTGAAATACATTCCTATCTGAAAAGCACTACTTTAGAAGATGCTAGATGGGAATTAAAGCAGTAAGAGTATACCAGAAAACATTTAAAATAACAGTTAAATAATAACTGAAATTAGGACTGAGTGCACTGTACCACCAGAACTTTGATAAATGTAGGAAAATTCAACAACTATTTTATACGAGTCTTGAATAGTGTTTCCTTTAATATTTAAACATGGAAAGCAAGGACATTGATGAATCTCTAGGAACTTCTCATAAAACAAACAGTTTTTGAAATATTTATGTTAATTGCATTTTACCATACACATTTAACCTAGGGAAGATTGACGTCTTTTCTGACATGACAACTGTTCCTACTCAACTTGTGTAATAGTAACACATCAAGCAAACCTAATTATTTGTAGCATCTCTTATATGTTGAAAGAATAAATCTTTGTGATTCTCCAAGGCTTCTGTGGGAAATCTCAAAGATATTTTCACTAACACATAAGAGGTTATCTTGGAAGTTTTATTTTTCTCTATTTAGGATCTAATTTGGGGAGGCATGTTAGTAGTTTGCTAGGACTGCCATAACAAAGGACCACAGACTGGGTGGCTTAAACAACAGAATCTTATTTTCTCACAGTTTTGGAGGTTAGAAGTGCAAGATCGAGATGTTAGCAGGTTTGGTTTCTCCTTTGCTTGCAGATCACTGCCTTCTTGCTGTGTCTTCACATGGCTTTTTTTCTGTGTGTGTTTATTACTGGTGTCTCTTCCTCCTCTTATAAGGCACCAGACATATTGGATTAGGTCTCCACCCTAACCACCTCAGTTTACCTTAATCAGTTCTTTAAAGGCCCTATTTCCAAATAAAGTCATATTCTGACGTATTGGGGTAGGGCTTCAACATAAGAATTTTCGGGGACACAATTCAGCTCATATCAGGAAGGCAAAAATAAAAAATTTAGCAAGAGGAGATTTGAACACTTATATTAAGATATACTACTTGGTTCCATATTTTATCAAAGTGACAATATTTCAAAATAAATGTAGATGGTAATTTGATTGAAAAGAACTCGAGCTCTTTCATAAGTGAGGAATCTTTGTTCTTTTTGCCCCTTAAATAGCAAAAGACAATAAAGTCAACATAACATAGAAAATTATTCTAGTAGGACAGAATATTTGTTATCTAGCTGATTACACAAAAAGTAAAGAATAACATTTTATATTATAGGTGAAGCCATTAACCAGTAAGTCACAGGAGCACACTCTTTAAAATTGAGTGAACTTTACTAAGATTTTATAGCTTCTTTCAGAGTCAATTATAAACTGAGGCAAATAAAATTCACTTACGATGTTCTGTCTTCAGTTACGCTCTTTCATATTCTAGAACAAACTGATACTTGTTTGAGGATAGTCAAGCAAAATGACTTTTATGAGGTCAAATAACTTCCATGTTAATATTGAGGTGTTATTTATGTTAACATGCAGTGCATTTATTATTGTCCATCTTCAAATAAATCAGTGAGTGTTTTTTTTTAGTGTTTTTAAATTGTTCAGCATCACTATATTTATTTATTTTTCTAATCGGCCATCTTGAAAAGTCCATCAGTGAAGTGTTTTTTGTTTTTTTTTTAAATTTCTTAATTTTAAATTCTAGTGCAGTAAGTATTAGTGCTTTTAACTCACATAAACAGAAACCTGGGCATATTGGGTTAGGGTCCCATCCTAACCTTATTTTACCTTAATCACTTCTTTAGAGGCCCTCTTTTTAAATAGTCATATTCTGAAGTACTGGAGTCTGAAGGAGTCCTAAGAGTGTAAAGGGGTTCAGAGACCATCGAAAAAGGACTCCTTTTCTTTGTAAATCAAAAGCATACAGATAGTTTTATCTCTCACTATTACTCCTAAATATTAGTACAATTGGCCCTCTGTGTTTGCAGGTTTTGTATCCATGGATTCAACCGTGGATCAAAAATAGTATTTTCAATCTACGATTGGGAATCCAGAAATGTGGAGGGCCAATTGATGCATTGTTCTGTGCCATTTTATTTATTTATTTGTTTATTTTTTAATTTTTTTAATTTTAATTTTTTTTTAAAGATTTTATTGGGGAATTAGGGGAGGGGAACAGCGTTGGGGAATCAGGGAAGGGGAACAGACAAGTTGCTGTCTTTTTGTTCTTTAGTCTAGTTGTGGAGGATGTCGCTTCACTGGCCCATGTTGGTATCATCATTGTGCTCTTCCTGGATGAGGCAGATTGGTCGCCTGCCTCTGGATGGTCGCTCACTGTGGCTCTTGACAGCTCACGCTGGCTGCCGGCCGCTCACGCTGGCTGCTGGCCACTCACTGTAACCTATGGCAGCCCACTGCAGCAGGGGCTGCAGCCCACACCATCGCTGGGGCTTGCACAGCCCAGCTCCAGGTGGAGCTGTTGCTAGCTGTAGAGGGCAATGTCACTGGCCCTCATATGTGGGATCCGAACCGGGGCCGCTGGCATCCCCAAACCAGCTCTTAACCAATGCACCACTCTGCCGGCCCGTTCTGTGCCATTTTATATAATGGACTTAATCATTCATGGGTTTTGGCATCCTGGGGAGGGGTGCTGGAACCAATCCCTCGCAGATATGGAGGGACAACTGTAAATAGCCCAAAAACACCTTTCCAATGGAGAGATTCCTAAAGGGTGCCCCAATCAAGACTTAGTAATTTTAGTTTTCTTTTTTTTTGCATTGGGGCCTATGTCAAAGTCTTTACAATTTTTCCTGACAATATATTTTATAAAGCGTAAGTGAACTAGCCCCCCTTGATATGACAACATATATTATAAAACTGTAGAATTGAATCAGATTATTGGTATACACATAGATATTCAAATCTTTACAACTTAATGGAGGGCTGGCCAAGTGGCGCATTGGTTAAGCGCTGGTTTTGGGATGCCAGCGGCCCCGGTTCGGATCCCACATGAGGGCCAGTGACACTGCCCTCTACAGCTAACAACAGCTCCACCTGGAGCTGGGCTGTGTGAGCCCCGGTGATGGTGTGGGCTGCCATAGGCTACAGTGAGTGGCCCGCAGCCAGCGTGAGCGGCTGGCAGCCAAGAGTGAGCTGCCAATAGCCGCGGTGAGCGACATCCAGAGGCCAGCGACCGATCTGCCTCATCCCGGAAGAGCGCAATGACGATACCAACAGTGAAGCAACATCCTCCACAACTAAAAACTGAAGAACAAAAAGACAGCAACTTGTCTGTTCCCCTTCCCCAATTCCCCAATGCTGTTCCCCTCCGCCAATTCCCCAATAAAATCTTTAAAAAAACCACACAACTTAATGGAAAATCTGTTGGGGAAAATTCCTATGTAGGCATTATATATAGGTTTCAAGTTCATACTTTGATTGATTAATAATGGCTCATGGAGATATATTTTGAGAAGGACTTTGAAAACACTTGGGATAGAGAAGAGTGCCAAAATTGTTTAGAATTGTATGTTATAGGTGGAAGTGGTAGTGCCTTTCCATAACTTTAAAATAAGGCATCACTTATAGAGGAGGGGGAAGAATTACTTAACATATGAAAATTGAGGGGTGGAGGAGTGGAAGTCAGGTTAGAATGGAGTAGGTTAGATCCTAACCTAGCTGTACGCTAAAATAAATTGTAGATGGATTAAAGAGTGAAATGTAAAAACAGTTTCGTAAGAAAATGATTCTGTGATTTGAGGATGGAAAGAGTCTATTTAGCATTATGATATTGAAAGTCATAAAGAATGAGAGAAATACATTTGATTAAACAGAAAAAGCTTATGTAAATCAGAATAAAACAAATAATTCTTTAGGAAAAAATATTTCTAGCAAATAGCCTGAATTTCCAAAGTGCTTATACATACTGATGAGAAAAACAGGAAGATAGCTGGTAAATAAATAAGACAAACATTAAGACACCAAATAAAGAAAATTAATGCAAATTTCCAAAGCAAAAAAATGCATGTTACTAAAACCATGCAAAAAATGTTACCCTTTTAGTATCAAAGAAGTGCAAATTCAGAAAGCAAGAGGATAGTAAATAAATGGAAATAATGAAGCATTAATCCTTCCATTCCCATTCATTACAGGGCATAGATAGGGGAAACTGTGTAGTAGATAGGGGAAAGTGAATGGTCCAGTTACAAGATGAAGTAATGTTAGTATGTCTTCATTTTTCAACCCGTAATGAATCAATGGTCTAAGCATTGAGTATGAGTGGGTAGTAACATCATAATAGGAACCTAACTATACATTATATAATTCCTGATGAAAAACAATCACTACCACCACCATGTAATAGTTTTGTTAAAATAATCAAATTCTAATTAAAGCCTCTCTAGATCCAACTACCAGTTTATAGGAAATATCGAAGACTAAGAAAATTGTTAGGAGAAACCTTGGGGAAATATTCAGCAAAACCCAGTTTTCAGGAAGTAGGACAAATAGTTAACTAGTTTTCACAAACTTTTTGAAGTAGAAATTAAAAGGAAATTAAGGGGAATAATTTTCGGTGCCCTACTCATAACCCCCACAAACCCATTCATGTACTGTAAATTAATCATCTGTCTTCTTGATAATTATCTATACAGGATAGAAGTACATTGTAGGAATAAACAAATAACATCCTACTAAATTTTTGAAGAAGCAAACCATTTCATGTAAAATTGTGAGAATGATGTAGAGAAAAGATTTTACGTTGAATGATCTATTTAATTATACATATATATATATATATAATTAAATAGAACAATATATATATATAGCTGAGCCATCCTGCTACCTGTTGGTAGCTTAGCGGCAGCTCAGCTCGGGCTGGGCATCGAACTGCTGTTGCTCAGAACTCAGTTCACAGTCTGGAGTGAGCTCTTAACTGACTGAGCCACTCGGCTGGCCCTTTTAATATTATATTTTTGATTTACCCTTTTAATCTGTTATTAAAGGTTGTTTCTGGCCTTAGAATATTCTTGTTACATGTGGAAAATTTGGTCATATTAATGTTCTGAATTCTGAAGCTCCTTCTTCTTAATATGTCCTAAGCTAGGTAAATATTTTATATTATGTATTCATATTAACAAGTTTTTACTGAATTCTTTTACAAATGAAACATTATGCTTGGTAGTAGGGAATAATTAAGGAAATCAAGATGTGGTCCCTTCCAAATTTGTAATTCTATAGCTGGCTATAAATAATATAAGGTGAAGAATTAGTCAAATAAAGGATAGGGATTAGGAATAGAATGACAGAAATGGATTATATTTGTAAATAACTGGCCTTAAGTTACAGTATGGAGCTTTGGTGTTTTGATATGTGATAGTCTATTAAATACTGCCCAGCAGTATTTTTGATAATATATACATTTTTCATTTTGAGGAGCAGAAGAGAAAAAGGAAGTGACTTTAAATATCTTTTTGGAAAGGAACTTCATTATCCCTTCTTTACTTCTAAATTTGCTTATTAATTTTTATGTTTTTGAACCTGATTTGGGTTTTATTGATAAGTAGTTACCAAGAAAGAGCTATGTATGTCATCTTACTTTTGTATAGCTTTATTGAAAGAGATAATAATTTTGTATAATGAAATTTTCACTCAAGATTTTTTGTTTTTGTTTTTTTTTTTTTTTTTTTTTTTTTTTGAGGGCAGTGTCCCTGGCCCTCATTTGTGGGACCAAAACGGTGCCGCTGGCTTTCCAAGCCAGCGCTTAACCACCGTGCCACTCGGCTGGCCCCTTCACCCAAGATTTTTTGACATTTGTATTGTCATTCTTTTTTTTTTTTTTAATTTTGTTGAGAAACAGTGTGTTTTTCAAGACCTATCAGCTCCAAGTCAAGTAGTTGTTTCAATCTAGTTGTGGAGGGCACATCTCAGTGGCCTGTGTGGGAATTGAACTGGATACCTTGATATTATGAGCACTGCACCCTGCGCTTTTAACCACCT
Source organism: Aselliscus stoliczkanus (assembly GCA_033961575.1). Taxonomy (NCBI): domain Eukaryota; kingdom Metazoa; phylum Chordata; class Mammalia; order Chiroptera; family Hipposideridae; genus Aselliscus; species Aselliscus stoliczkanus. The sequence goes on from CM066729.1 coordinate 138,468,172, forward strand.
GAGTCAACTGGCCACCCCCATCATTTTTAAAAAAATGAATATTCTTAATTTTTATTTTCTTCTGAGCTGTCTTTTACACTTCTTATTTAATTTTTACATCATCTTCAGTTCAAACTAAAATATGTTGAGATAATAAAGGCACAGATTAGAAAACACCATTGTTTTGTGCAGGCCAGAAGAAAGACTTGTAAACTTAACAAAATGCTGCTTATGCTTGTGGGATCATTTAATGTTTGTCACTTGGTCAGTCTCATCTCCATAGCAATGAGAATATTCCAGTTCATTTTATATAATTGATTCCATGAATGGGAGGTCTAATTAAGTTAGATTATTAAGAGAAAATCAAATAGCATATTTGATGCTCTAAAAAATGTCATATAAATCATGGATTTTTTTTACATTTTATTACAGATTCTGAAGACTATTTCTGTGTAAAAAGAATTTTCTCAGGTGGAGATCAAAGCTTTTCCCATTACTCGAATCCCCAGGTAATAGTAGTTATATAAATAATTATTAAACTCAGGTAATTTTGAAGAATTTTTAAACTCATATTAATGTTCTTTATGTGTTACAAAGTAATTGCCTTACATTTTTTCCCCTCAAGTCTACGAAGTTTTTCTGATCCATTTAGTAAGTTTTTGTTGCAGGTGTTCTATTTCTGTTTTTTAAAAAAGTAAATACATAGTGGAAGTGGGTCTATGTTTAAGTTACAGTATCTCTTCCATGATCAATCTGTTTATTTTAAAATTTAGAACTGTGGGCCACCAGATGACTTTAGATGTCCTGATACTTCAAAGCAGATCTGGACTGTGAATGAAGCTCTAATTCAAAAATGGCTGAGCTACCCCTCTGGAAGGTTTCCTGTTGAGATAGCCAAGTAAGAAAAACTTTTAACCTACACAAACACAGCCTCTCAAGTCTGTGGTAGAGCAATGTACTTAGGAGTTTTTATTTAAATAAATATTTCATTAAATACCACATACTGAATAGTTTATATACAAAAGTTTAAATGTCTATAGTTTCTATAATAATGCATATTTTAAGAGATCTCATTTAAATTTATATGCTACAGTTCTTATACATAATGATGTATTAAGTAATATAAAATATTTAATATAACTACTTTTAGGATTGGGTTTGAAATATGTTCCTTCTGACTTCATAGTGGTTACTGTCTTTTAACTTTTGTACTCCCTGTAAGAGGTGAGTATTACTTCTTTCTTGAGTATTTTCCTTATTGTTGACCTTGTTTAGTACTTAAAGTTTTTTTAATTGTAGGTTGTGTTGGTATTTGATAAGCAGTTTTTTTTTTATTCTAGATTGTTTCTCCAAACTAAAATTCTTCTTAAAAGCTCAAAGAGTAGGCTTCAATAAAATAACATCCCAGGTTAGATTTACCAACAACATATGGAAGAAAATTAAATGTTCATGTTTATGTAAAAAAAAAAAAAGTTTTTTTTAAGAACATCAGGTGTTCAGTGAATCAGAGGATGAAAGTAATACTTGAGAAAGTCTAGAGTAAACAATAATACCTTAATCAAGTATTATTTAATCAATCTTTAGTAATTTATAGAATTTTGATTTATTCTCACTGAGTTTTGGTTAGAAGAATGCTTGTAGCATTAAATGTTAGATTAAATATTAATTTTAAATTTTTTTTTTTTTTTTTTTTTTTTGAGGGCAGTGTCACTGGCCCTCATATGTGGGACCGAACTGGGGAATTTTTATTTTTATTAGAAAAGAAAGGTAAACAGATTTCTCATTCTGTGACTTTGTGATTTTAAAATTTTAGTGAAATAGATGGAACGTTTTCTTCTTCTGGTTGTCTGAACGGAAGTTTTTTAGCCGTTAGGTAAGTGGCAATTTTTTGATATGCTGGACTTTTCAAATTTATTATGTTAAATAATAATATATTAAATAAGCGAAATAATTTTAAAGTTTTATTATTTTCTCTCTCTTTTTAACAGCAATGATGATCACTATAGAACAGGCACCAAATTTTCAGGGGTTGATATGAATGCTGCTAGACTTTTATTCCACAAACTTATACAACCTGATCATCCTCAGATATCTCAGCAGGTTTGTTTTTAAATTACCTTATATTTGTATTATGCAGCCTGTTGAATTTCTTGTTACATGTTACTTTATGTTTATATCCTAATTAACTTTACAGTTTCATACCCTTCATTATGATGTACTCTGTATGATTTTGTTAAATATACAAATATAAGAATTAAAATAAGATTTTGCTTTAAAACATTTGCAATTTAGCTGTCAAATATCTGTAAATCTTTTCAGACACTTGGAGCAGACCCTTAATTTTACTCAACAGTACCGTGTTGGTTAAGTTTTTATATAGCTATAGAAGTAGAGATGTTTACAGAGATTTGCATGCAAATTTTTTTGAATTCTCTTAGAAATGCTTAGGTGTTAACTTTCATTGTGTTTCAAAGTACGTTCACTTGATTTCATTGCAAGTTTTTTTTTTTCCCTTCGTCATTTCATGTTTGCTCTAGTAAAAGATTTTTTGTTTTCGTTTTTGGAAAGTACATTCATTTTAAATGAAGTAGGTTTTACTTTTTGTCAAAATATAGGTGGCAGCTAGTTTGGAAAAGAATCTTATTCCTAACCTGACTAGCTCCTTACCTGATGTTGAAGCATTGAGGCTTTATCTTACTCTACCAGAATGTCCGCTGATGAGTGATTCCAACAATTTCACAACAATAGCAATTCCCTTTGGTACAGCTCTTGTGAACCTAGAAAAGGCACCACTGAAAGTACTTGGTAAGAATTTTAATATATTTTTTATAACCTTTTCTCTGTAAATGAAAATGCTCATAAGTTATTTTTTACTGTTTGAAATGTATGCTGCTTATTTGATGTTGTCTTAGGGAAAAACAAACTTATTTTTTCCTTTTGTTGCTTTTTTCTAGTCATCTGATGCTAGTTTTGGAGTTGGAGGCAATATTAAAATTTTAATGAAACAAAATAGCAGAGACAGTATCAGGAAAGATAAAAACTGATTTTCATATTCCCCTCCCCAACTCCTCCAGAGTGATCTTGCTATTAAAGAAGTAAAGGAGGAGGAACATTTAAAATTGAACAAAGTTGGGTATTAAATCCTACTTGAATTCCGTTAACTCTTTACCTTCTTTTTCCCTTACTTGCTAATTTCCTGATGTTTGATTTTATGTTTCTGCATGTAGATGAGATTCTACTGCTCACCTGATCTTAAAATTCTGTCTCTTTTTACTATTGTTTTTTGGCCAAATTTTTCTTATCTTAATTTTTCTAATTGTAAAGATTTCATCTCTATCTCCTGACTGTTATAGTTTGCTACCTTTAACCTAATGCTTTCCTTTCTAATAGTTTTTGTTAGTCGTGTGAAGCTGAGATATACAGAAGTAATAAAATCAGTACAAGAAGTTTAAAGCTGAGAGTGAGCAGAGGGAGCAACAAGTATGGTGCAGGATCTCTGGAATCTGAGGGAGTTAGCCAGTAATAGAAGAGTGAGGCAGGAACTCACAAGAGTATTGCTTTCGTGTTTTCAGAGGTTTTTGTATTCTTCTGTGTGCTTCATAGGATTGTGATATTTGTAGTTAATAACTACCAGTAGTGAATGTGGGGAAGGACAGACATATTATACTTTAGATTGTTCAGCGTCTGTATTTGATTTTCCAGAGTACCTTGCATTTTAAAAGTGGTGCTTGACAATATTTCAGCTTTTATGTTAAGAGGTAAAGCTTGGAAAGATCCTTAAATATTGGATCACTAGAATTTTGAAGTGTTTTGTTTAAAAATTAAAATTCTAATATCCAAAGCAACTTTTAATCGGTTTTAATATTAGGTATAATGGTAAGTTTTTAATGTAATTTAGGAAACCAAAAATATAAATTCAGTAGACCTTTGTTGCTTTATTTTTGCTTTTGAAAGCTTTTAGGGCACTATTCTTTAACTTGAGGGTGAGGGTTATAAACCCTAGAAATGTTATGTAAAATATTATCATGTGTATCTTCCTGAGGTTTTAGAATAAAAGTCAGTATTATTTTGAAAACTGATTTTTAAAAAATTCGTTTTATTTGTGTGTTCACCTTTTAATAACAGAAAACTGGTGGTCAGTACTTGAACCTTCACTATTCCTCAAGATTGTAGAACTTTTTAAGGAAGTTGTGGTACATCTTTTGAAACTCTACAAGATTGGCATTCCCCCTTCTGAAAGAAGAATTTTCAACAGTTTTCTTCATACTGCATTAAAGGTTTTAGAAATATTACATAGGGTATGTCCAATAGTTTCTTTATTTTACTCTTTCCCCATTGCTACTAACAGATTGATGTTTATTTTAACATTACTATATTACAGATTTAGATTGGCATAAAAGATATAATGGAAATTTGGAAAAATTATCTAAATTTTCCTTTTAAAGAAATAAAACATCTATATTTTTGAGCTTTGGTCTTATTTGACTGTTAGGCATTATAGATAACTTGTCTGTAGTTGAGCAGAACAATAGCATATTAATGAATTAGAATTCTTGTTATATTTTCTTGTGAAAAACATAATTTGTTAGTTTAAATAATGTGGGTTTTTTATTATTTGTAGGTGGTTATCATACGAAAGAGACTATATTCCATTTGTGATTATGAAAATTTAAACTCAGGTTCTTTTGTTAATTGGGTACTTCAATTAAAGTGGAACATTTTATTTGAAACAGAAGACTAATTTGAAATTGGAACCACATATAACTCATTAATTTGCCTATTGTTCTTTCCTGTACTTCCTCTCAGTGTAAGAAATAGTGCTCTACACTTGTAGCAATTCAAAGTATATGAAGTAGTAGTCTCAGCTCTTTCAGTAAAGATGGATTTGAGACAACCCTGATAGCTGGTAATATCTCTATTATGTCACTTGATATTCTTGAGATGCTATTTTCTTTTTGGGAGACGTGACCTAAGGGAGAAGCTTATGTTTCTAGCCTCAAAAATGACTGAAAAACCCATATAGACCTTTAGGCATTAGTTTCCTCCCCTTAACAGCTCCTTTATCATTTTCACACCATTTTTGCATGGTACTAAGGTAAATGATACAGGAATAAAGAAGATATTCTTCTGTTTTCTGTAAGAAAGAACCCTTAAGGACCATTTATTTTTCTTTTTTCTTATAGTGAAGCTCATGTGTATTTTGTAAATGACTTAATTTTTTGAAATTACTTTTTTCTTTTGTATTTAGTATATCCAAGATTTCTAGAAAAACAAGTCATTCTTTATAATCAAAGAAATGATAGCCATTTCTTCCTAGGGAAACAAGTCATTCTTATGTTTGCCTTTCCCAGAACAAGACTTTCCTACAGTATTTTAAGGTTTACTGAGTTCTACAATAAACTGCTATTAAGAAGATCATTTAACTTAATGGGATGAGCCTCAATTTTTCTCTGTGCCTTTTGTCTAGGATTCAAGAGATTATTTAGGGTTTTTTTTTTCTTTTCTTTCCTCCAGACTCTCTTTTCCTATTCCAGTGAACCATTGTTTGTCAGCTAGCCCCTATTCCCAAATAATTATTCACACTCTCTCTTCCTTATGTACTTAATCTTTATTACCTGTAAACATACATATATATATATTTGTTTGTTTTTTTTGTGTTTTTTTTTCTTTAGCTGTGTCTTTTACTACAAGTGAAAGGGAGGGTAGGAGAAGGGAAGGAAATCGAACCTTTTGTCTTTCATAATTACAGATAGAATTTGTGCGAGTACTTTATCTGCCCAGCTCAGAAACTTCAATCGTTACTGAAGAAGAACTCCATAAGATTCCATCTCCAGAGGACTATTTTTTTTTTTTTTTTAAAGATTTTATTGGGGAATTGGGAAGGGGAATAGTGTTGGGGAACTGGGGAAGGGAACATTGTGTTTTTTCCAGGACCCATGAACTCTGTCATTGTTGTCCTTCAGTCTTAGTTTTGGTGGGCCTAAGTTCAGCTCCCAGTCCAGTAGCCTCTTTCAATCTAGTTTGGGGCTGGGAGGGTGGGAAGGCGTAGTCCACCATCCTATGCGGGAATCGACCAGTAACCTTGTTGTATATAGCCATGCGACTGCCTATTGGCAACTTGTGGCTGGCTGCTCAGCTCAAGATGCCATGTTCAATCTTAGTTGGTAGGGGCAGTGCAACCCACCATCCCATGCGGGAGTCGAACCGGCAACATTGCTGCTAAGGGCACATGCTCTCACCAGCTCAGTGGCAGCTCAGCTTGGTCACAGCTCACTGTCCCATGTGGAATCGAACCGGTGACCCCACTGCTCAGAATTTGTGCTCTAACCAACTGAGCCACTCAGCCGGCCCTCCAGAGGCTTTTTTTTTTTTTGAAGATTTTGTTGGGGAATTTGAGGGGAACAGTGATGGGAAATTGGGAAAGAGGAACAGACAAGTCCCTTTGTTCTTCAGTCTAGTTGTGGAGGACGTCGCTTCACTGGCCCATGTTGGTATTATTGCATTCTTCCGGGGTGAGGCAGTCATTTGCCGGCCATTGGACAGCTGCTCACAGCGGTTCATGGCAGCTGCCAGCCACTCATGTCAGCCCACTGCAGTATACACCATAGCTGGTGACTCAAGGCAGCCCAGCTCCAGATCTGGTGTTCACCATCTTAGCTGTAGATGGCGCAGCATCACAGGCCCATGTGGAATCTAAACCCTAGCCCTGCTGGTTAGAACTGGCATCCTAAGCCAACTTTTAACTAATGCGCCACTTGATGGAGCCATGCTAGATGATACTAGGATTCTAAGTTCTTGGTAGCTGAAAGGGAAATAAAGTAACAGTGGCCAGGATTAAAACTTCCTTTGTACAAAATAAATTGTACATTAATTCATGTGCACTTTATATACTTTATATATGTTCCTTATTTAACTTTTAAAACTCTGTGTAGTTGGTATTTTGCTTTTTAATATGAATGTCAAAGGTCATAAACCAGTTAAGTAGCTGAGCTGAAATACAAATTCAAATCTACTTCCAAAGTTCTTGCTGTTCTACTGTCCTGAATCAGCAGATTTGTCTTATAACATGTTTAAGAGATTTGCTATTATTTTATGCGCCTAGATCTAAAGGCTTATACTTCTGTAATTCTAGATAGTATTGTATTGTTAAAAGACCATGTTTCTAACTCCATTTGTGCTACTCCATATAAGTATAATTTTGAACTAATCTTTCTCTTTATTACATTTGCAGGTGAAGAATTATATATAAAATAAGGGTTAAAATATTTGCCTAATAGGGTCCCAGGATTGATGTATTATTTAAATTATACAGTACATGTAATTATTATACATTCCTATGGCAGTGATTTTCAATCACTGTTACCATCATTTGTTTGGGAACCTGCTACTTTTGACTTGATTTTTTGGATTATGAGCAAATTGGTATCTTGTTTGAAGTTGTTACATACTCAAAAGCAGGAGAAAAAGGGTATCAATTTCTTAAGCATCTCTTACTGGGAATCTTTAGGGCCGTCATTTACCTTTCTTTTGCCCCTTACTTTGGAGAAAAGTTCCCTTGGTCTTAATCTGCCATAAATGGATACCTGTGGAAATTAACTATCAGGGATTATTCATTTTCATCTTTAGTGAAACCCAAGTTGCTTTTCAGAAACTTGTTTTTCCAAAGACACATTATGTCTTAACAACTATATATTCCTTCCTTCTGCTCCATGCTTAAGAATTAGGAAAAATTTCCTCAAATGATTTCCTTCTTCACCTCACCCTAGAGTAGGATTAGGAACTAGAGAACTGGACTGTTGTCTCCCAACCGTTTCGGGATATATGGATGACTTTTTCCCCCCAATGTCCTTTGGAAAGCTTTTGAATTAAAAATCATTTCTAATGCTCCAAATGGCATAAGAAAGATAATTTTGGTACTTGCTGCCGGGAATGTGGATTTATTAACAGAAAAATAAGTTTACTGGTAAATAATTGGGTTATGTAGTTGTTTCTGAGTTTTCACACAGTACGTTATAGAGATACTGATATGCCTAAAGAATAGATTTATAATTGCTATATATCATGCCAATCTTCTAAATCTGTGATTTTCAAAAAAATTATTTGTAAGAAACCAAACAGATAAGACACACATATATACTTACCATATACTATCTCTGAACTGAGGTTTATAAACTAGAATACTGAAGTATAATTAAAATGTGAAATAAAAGTGTTGTTATGATCAAACGTAGATTTTATTTTGTACATTTAGGCAATAATACTAAACGTATAGGTTCTTTTTGTAATGCTTTTCACTCACTTCACTCTTTAATTTTTATTTTGAACATCATCATATATACAGAAACATTGAAACACAAACAAAATAGATAACTTTATTCTCCATTCTAGATTCAGCTATTGTTAACATGCTGTAACATTTGCTTATGTTACATGCTGTACCATTTGTATATGTCTGTACTATATACTTTTTTCTTGAATCATTTGAAAGTAAAATCCTGATTATTGCCCTTTTATATCTCAGCATTTGTCTTCTTGGGCATTTTCCTGCATAACAGCAATACTAATATTTTTCTTAAAAGAAATTAGCTAATTTTGTAATATCTATCTGGGCATATTTAAATTTTCTTTGTTGTACCAAAAATGGTTTTTATATTGCTTTTTTTAAAAACTAGAGTTCAGTCAAATTTTATTTTTGCATGTGTTGAGTCTTGTTAGACTCTTTTCCAGTCTGTGAATGTAGTATGTTTCTTCATTTATTTAGGTCTCTTTATTTTCTCTTAGCAATACTTTGGAGTTTTCAGAACTTGCACCCTTTGTTAAATTTATTCCTAAATATTTTATGTCTTTGATGCTATGGTAAATAACTTAAAAAAATTTTTATTTTGCTGTTATTTGTTGCTAGTATAGAGAAATTCAGTTGTGTTTTGTGTTTTGCACTCTGTGATCTTGATAAATTAATGTATTCTAGTAATCATAGATTCATTTGGATTTTTTATGTACAGTCATGTTATTTTCTTGCCTTATTTTATTTAAGACTTCCTGTACAATGTCGAATATCAGTGGTTTCAGTGGACACCCTTACCTAGCTCCTAATCTTAGAAAGCGTTCAATATTTTACCAATAAGTATGATGTTAGCTGTAGAGTTTTTTTAAAGGTGGACTTTGTCTTTTTGAAGTTTCTATCGCTGGTTTGCTGAGACAGTTTCTTTTCTTTTTTTTTTTTTTTAAGATTTTATTGGGGGAATTGGGAGAGGGGAACAGCGTTGGGGAATCCGGGAAGGGGAACAGGCAAGTTGCTGCCCTTTTGTTCTTCAGTCTAGTTGTGGAGGACGTCGCTTCACTGGCCCATGTTAGTATTATCATTGTCCTCTTACCAGGTGAGGCAGTCGCTCGCTGGCATTGTATAGCCTCTCACGGCAGCTCACCAAAGCGCACAGTCAGCTGCTGGCCAGCCCCACTGCAGCCTATGCTGTCACTGGCGCAGTGACTCACAGCAACCCAGCTCCAGGTGGAGCTGTTGTTCACCATCTTAGCTGTAGAGGGCGCAGCGTCACTGGCCCTCATGTGGGATCCGAACCTGAGGCCTGCTTCTCAGAGCTGGCATCCTACGCCAACTCTTAACCAACGTGCCACTTGGCTGGCCTGAGACAGTTTCTTATTAAGGGGTGTTGACTTTTTGGTTACATGCTTTTTTTCTGCATCTGTTGAGATGGACAAATGATTTTTTTTCTGAAATGTAGTCGAATTCATTGACATTTGAATGTTACACCAACCTTGCATTTCCGGATAAAGTCCTCTTGAGCATTATATATTATACTATGTATATATGTATGTGTGTGTGTGTGTGTGTGTGTATACTTCATATATATATGTGTGTATATATATATATATATATATTATACTTTATATGTACTGTTGGATTTAATTTGCTAATTTTTTGTTAAGGCTTTTATGTCTATGTTCATAAGGGATATTGATCTGTTAATTTTTGTTTTTCATGTTGTCATCAGCTTTTAGTATCCTAGCTTCATAAAATGAAATAAGAAATGATCCCTCTTTCTTTATTTTCTGAGTTTAAGGTTGATATTATTTCTTCCTTAAATGTTAGCATTCATTAGTGAAACTATCTTGGCCTAGAGTTTTCTTTGGGGAAATTTTAAAATTTTATGTTAAAATTTAAAAATAGTGTAATTATGTTTTCTGCTCTTGGGTCAGTTTTAGTAAAATATGTATGTGGTGATGTTCCCTCTTTCATTCTTGGTTGTGGTAATTTGTGTTTTCTCTTTTTATTCATTCTGCCTAGATGCTTCTCAATTTTATTGATCTGTTCATAAACACATTTGCTTTTATTGATTTTTCTCTAGTGTTGTTGTTTTTCTTTGACCAATTTTCACTCTTCATTTCCTTCTCTACTTGATTTGTCCATAATTTGATCAGCTTTTTCTACTTCTTAAAGCAGAGACTTAGATCATTGATTTTAGACCTTTTTTTTTTTTTTCTAAAGTGGTCATTTAATGCTTTAAATTTTCTTCCATGTTCTGCTTTACTAGCATCCCACACATTTTGATGTTTTGTGTTTTTATTTTCATTAATTCTAGTTCAAAATGTTTTTTAAATGCCCCTGTCTTGCTCCAACATCTGAGTCATCTCTGAGTCTGACTCTTATGGTTGCTTTGCCTTGAGACATTTTTTGTATAGCTTTTTTTTAATTTTGCTTATCTGCCTTTTGATATACCTCACAATTTTTGGTTGTCTGTAACATAATAGAGGCTGAAGTAAATAGATTTTTTAAAGCCTGTAAATTGATACACCTCTTATTCTGTGTGGCTGTTAGTGCAATTTAAGTCAGTCTTGTCAGGAGTTAAACTGGGATTGAGTTTTTAGTTCTAGTTACCTTCATTGCACTAAAGGCCCCAAATTTCTCTGTTGCCTGATGGATAGGATGAAGTTGAAATGTCAATTTTTTTCCTCAATATTTGTGTTTAACTCTGCATGCTTGCCCCTTAGAAGAGTTTCTCTCCTCACTCTTGGCTCTTCTTAGTGATAAACTGGTGTTGCTTGTTACTCAGTGCTTTCAAGATTGGTAGAGGAGAGGGGATAGAAATGTTCTCTGTTGTGCTATATCCTGGGTTTCAGATTGTGTGCCTGAACCTTGAGGATGGGACTCTGTCAGAGGTTCTGCTCCCTCCCCTCAGCAGTAGGGGTCCTCTAATCTTACTGATATAAGATTCTTGGCTCAGGACTGTTTTTGTCCCTCTTTCTCCAAGGCATTGAGGGTTTTCCCTCCTCCAGCAACAAGGCATGGAATTTGCTTCTCTTTTCTCAGTGGTTTAAGGCTTTTGCTCTCTCTATATGAGAAGAGGATCAGGGCAGGGTGGCAGGCTTGTTCCCTTCTCACAGTGGCAGCCAGATCCTTGCATCACTCACTGAGACAAGCTCTTGATCTGCCCAATTTCCAGTCATCCTCATGGGCCCCCAGTGGAGGTCTGTGGAAGAGTCAGTGAGTGAGTGCAAACTGTCTGGGACTCCCAGGGGTTTTATACTATCAAGTTACCCTATGCCATAAGCAATTCCTTATAATTTAGCTTTCTTTTTTCTTGCTTGTATGACAGCAGCATCTTCCTCCTACTTGGCCACAGGTGACCCTTTTTCTGACATCCTGTTTCTGTTTGGAAGTATCTGTCCATCCTAGGAATTCACACTACTTGGTTATCTTTTGATATTAGCTCTCTGATGAATTCATGAAAAATTTTGGGTAATTTAGAAGTGTTTTGTTTAATGGTCAGTGTTTTAGGAATGTCGCAAATATCTTTTTGTTATTGACTTCTGGTTGAATTCCATTGTACCCAGAGAACATATTTCACATATTTTGGTTCTTTTAAATGTACCATATTTTGCCGTGTATAATGTGCTCCCATGTATAATGCGCACCCATGTTTTTGGCCCAAACTTTCAGGGAAAAAAATTCTTTTGTTTTAATTTTTTAATTCAAATTTTAATTTGTTTACATTTAGGTACTTGTTTTTTGTAGTATAAAGGAATTTTAGCATTTATTTTTTAACATTATGGTACAAGAAGTTTTATGTAACAAATAATTACAAAACACAAGAGTAGATACAAGGTACAAGAAATTTTATGTACTGGTAACAAATTTATGATATTCACACATAACAGAAGGCCAAGAATCGATTATTGAATTCCAGTGTATTATTTTGCATACAGATAATACTAGTGGCATTTATTTTGTATGTTGAGTGAATAGATTGTTCACTTTTAACTCATAGGCATAAATAAAAGAATTAAAATCATTTATATAGATACGGAATTAGTACTACCCATGTATAATGTGCATCCTTATTTTTCCCTCACAAATTTGGGCAAAAAAGTGCACGTTATACACAGCAAAATACATATTTATTAAGACTTGCATTATGGTCCAGGATATTGTCTGTTAGTTCCACGTATAATTACTGGGTGGAATATTCTATGATAGTCCAGGTTGGTTGAAATTGTTTAAATCTTCTATACTTACAACTTTTAATTTTTTTTTCTATCATTTACTGAGAGAAAGGTGTTAAAATTTCCATCTGTGATGGTAGTTCTGTTGATTTTCCCTTCATATATTTTGAAACACTGTTATTTGGGATTGTGAAGACTTTTTTATTTTTTCTTCCATAAATTTTATTGGGGAACAGAGTGTTTTTCCAGGACCCATTAGCTCCAAGTTGTGCAGTTATTTCATTCTAGTTGTGGAGGGCGCACTTCAGTGACCCATGTGGGGATCGAACTGGTAACTTTGGTGTTATAAGCATTGCACTCTAACCACCTGAGCCATCCAGCTGTCCCAAGACTTCTTTTTTTTTTTTTTTTTTTTTTGAGGGCAGTATCACTGGCCCTCACATGTGGGACCGAACCGGGGCCGCTGGCTTCCCAAGCCAGCGCTTAACCACCGCGCCACTCGGCCGGCCCCAAGACTTCTTGATAAATTATTCCTCTTATTATTATGAAATGTGCCTTTTTCCTCTGGAAATGCTTATTTTGGAGTGTTTTTTAAGAGTTGCCTCCCAGTTGCTCCTTTTCACTAGGGTGTACACTTACAGTTTAAGAGTTGGCCAAAAATGTGGGGGAAATTTGCATACAGATTTTGCAGCTTCACCCTCCAGGTTCCTTTCTGAGATTTTTTTTTTCCTCACCATCTGCCAGGTTGGCAGCCTCAATCTCTGACATGACTCCCCTGTCTGGTAAAACTCCTGCTCTCTGCTTGAGCTCTGTCCCCTATCCCTCATGTTGATTTGGACGTGCTCCTGTGGGGGGAAAAATGTGGATCTCACATATGTTTTCCTTCTTTCAAAGATTATATTCATTCCTGTTTCTGCCTGCTTTTGGTTGATTTACAGTGTTTTTAAATATCTGGTTTTTAATATATTGTCCAGAGTTTATAATTGTTATTGTCAGGAGGCTTAGTCTGATACAGGTATTCTGCCATATACAGCAATAGAACCTCTCTAGTCTCTTAATTTGGAACCTCCACCTTTATTTTTTAATCCCATTATGTTGACTTTTTGGAGAGTCCTAGCCCATCTTATAAAAGTCTTACAATCAGGATATTTGTCTGATTGTTTCCTTAGGGTGATGTTTAACTGTTCCTCTATTATTTGTATTTCCTGTAAAATGGAATTTATATCAAGAGACTTGATTAGATTCAGGGTAAACATTTCTCTGCTTCATAGATGATGCCTGTACTTGTTACATTTTATCAGCAGGATAATAATATTTGATTGTCCCAGTATTGGTGGTGATTAGTTTGATCATTCAGGTAATGTGGTTCTTTCTACTGTAAAGATTTGTTTTTCCCTTTGTAATTAGTAAGTAATTTTTAGGGTGGTAATTTGCATTCCCTTCATTTTTCACATCCTACTTAAATGTCACCTCTTTATTTTAATCAGCTGCCAGTTCAGAGTGACAAGCATTAGCTGTTCCTATTGTTTGTAAGTCCCATTCCCCAACCAGAAGTCCTTATAGTTTCTAGTTTATATATAGCATATATACCTAGGGTGCCAAAAAAATGTATATAAGTGGACACTTTGGTCAGTGTTGCTCAAGCAGTAGTTCACCATAATCAGAAGTATCTGGATGCTGATGGTAACCATTTTGAGCACCTCTTGTAGTTGCAGAAATGAAACATAACTTATATTCATCTTTTGTTATCAGTATATATTAAGTATTACAATTTTAATAGTTTTTTCCTTTCTTAAAATGTGTATACATTTTTTTGGCACCCTCTGTATATGTTAGTGGCACATATTTCATACTGTGTGATGGTTACATATTTTCCTTTTTTTTTATTGAATTTGAGGTACTAAATGCATTTATCAAATCTTATAAATCTGCATTTCCCATAGCACTTAACTAACATTTTGCATATAGTAGGCACTAAGAAAATTATTTTTTATAGGAAGAGAAAATTTGCTAAGAAATCTCAAGCCTTTTTCTACTAAAACAGTTTTCAATCTCTGTCTTAGGAATTGGTTAAGTTTAATGTTAATTACGCTTTTATTTTTTTGTAGGTAAATGAGAAAACGGGACAGATTATACAGTATGATAAATTTTATATACACGAAGTACAAGAATTGCTAGACATAAGGAATGATTATATCAACTGGGTCCAACAGCAGGCCTATGGAATGGTATGTTTTCTGTTGCATTTTTGTGGTTTCATTTTTATGTATCATTTATTCTAATATAAATGAAATAATTGCTCATTTTTGAAACAGCAAAGTTTTTTCAGAGCTTTAATCCAGAGCTTACTTTTTAAATAAAAACACATTGCAAAGGACCAGCTATATACTATGCAGTATTTATAAATCAGCATTCTACTCTTATACCAAAGCCAAACAAAAGAGATGGATTATACTGTTCTAAAGACAAATGCAAATGTGACATGGATTTATAACTCTCATTTGTTTTCCATGTGGTTGCTTCTTAATGTTGAGAATACTGAAGTCCCTGATACTGGAACTCAAAGAGTGTATTACTGTTGTGCGATCATTGCCTTAGAACTACCAGAAGAAAGCCCTAGGACCATTGATTCTTTTTTTGGTTTTTCCTCCTCTTATGTGTTCAATTTTATTTCGGATTTTTTATGTACATCAACATGTGTACATACTTCTTTTCATGTGGCTAAGTCTCTTAATATATTGGACCATTAACGTCCCATTAAAATAATAGTATAGTCTTATAAAACTTGAATTGGGTATGTAATTTTTAATATAGAAACAGGTAAGCAGCTAGATATAGAACAGTCAGGTTTATTAATACTTTTATTTGCTAACCATTGCAGTATCCTTAAGGCCAGCTTTTCCAACCCCAAAGCAGATAATTTAAGCAATAGGTATATATGTAGCAGTCGTAGAAAAGGGAGTAGCCCTTCATTGATTGCTAGGCACTTAGCTGCAAGCTCCTTGTGGATAGGCACTCTGTCAGTTTATTCACCAGCACCTCTAATAGTGTCTGGAATAAGTGTAGTAGGCACTAAAAAAATATAGTAGTTTTTGAATGGTAATGTGGTTAGTGCATGCTCTTTTTAGGATACTCTCACTTATAGAAATCAGGTCACTTCTGGAATATCATTTGCTTCTTTCCCTAGGTACTTGGGTTAGATTGGAGAGACTTGTTGTTTTTTTTTTTCCCTAGAATCACTCGGAAGCTAGGTCAAGTTTACAGCCATCATATAGACTTAAGTTTTACTTATTTGCTCATTCAACAAATAATTAGAGAATCCCCTATGTAACAGGCACTTATTTAGGTATTAGAAATACAGTGATGAACCGGACAGATAAGGGCCCTGTTATCATGGAATTTATTATAATCTAGTGGGTAAGATGGACAGTAATCAAATCAAATAGAAAATATTAGCTAATAATATGTACTATATAGAGAATTGAAATAAGAGAATATAATAAAAACTATGGTTTCATGCAAATGGGTAATCAGAAAAGTCTTGTCCAATGAAATATGAGCTGTAATCTAAATGACAAGAAGCAGTCATGTAAAATCAGAGTAGAGAGAATTTCAGGACAAATGAACATTTAGTAAAAGACCTTGGGGTGAGAACAAGCTTGACATGTTTGATGGGTAGAAAGTGCTAGTATGACTAGAATATGGGAATGGGAAGAGTTCTAGGAACAGATCATAGAGGTATCGTAAATTAAGATCAGTAACTTGGATTTTATCTGAAGGGTGTGGTAAACCACTGAAGAGTATAAGCAGTGTGAATACAATGCGATTCATATATATTTCTTTTTTTAAGATTTTATTAGGGAATTGGGGGAGGAGAACAGTGTAGGGGAATCGGGGAAGAGGAACGGACAAGTTGCGGTCCTTTTTTGTTCTTTAGTCTAGCTGTGGAGGATGTTGCTTCACTGGCCCATGTTGGTATCGTCATTACGTTCCTCCTGCGTGAGGCAGTCGCTTGCCGACCTCTGGGCGGTCTCTCACAGCGGCTCACGCTTGCTGTCAGCCACTCAACACTGGCTGCCAGCCACCCACTGCAGCAGAGGCTGCAACCCACACCTTCGCCAGCCGTCTCAGCTATAGAGGCAACCAGGTGGAGCTGTTGTTCACCATCTTAGCTGTAGAGGGCAGTGTCACTGGCCCTCATATGTGGGATCCAAACTGGGACCGCGCTGCTCAGAGCTGGCGTCCCAAGCCAGCTCCTAACCAACACGCCACTCGGCCAGCCCTGTGATTTATATTTTTAAGTCATCACTCTGTTGGCTCTGTAGAGAATGGAGTGAGGGGAATGGAACAAAAATGAAAGAGGGAAGACTAGTTAGAAGACTGCTTTAGTAGATTAGGGGAAATAAAATGATTAATTTGACTAGGATGGTGGTTATATGGCTGGAAGAGGGAAATTGACTTGGAATACTTGTTGGAGGTAAAAGAGACAATTCTGATGGATTGGATATGAAATTTACATTATTTCCTTCATAAATATCTTTCTTCATTTTTTCTGTCTACTTAACTCTTGTGGTCTTGTCCTGTACATTCTATTTTAAGCTAATTCATTGTTAAAAAAAAACCTCTTAATATAAGATACCTTATGTTTCATTGGTTATTTTTTTAAAATTAAAAATGGCTTCTTTTTGTCACTTTGTTTCCATATAGCTTTTTAATCTATTAAACAGTTTTCAAATGTTTTTTCAAGATTCACCAAGTGTTAAAGTTTGAAGAATATTTTCTCCATTTGCCAGGTGGAGAAACTGAGCCATAAAATTAATGCTTCAAGACAAAGTTAGGCTAGTTTCCCTATTCTACTTAAATTCTGCAAATGGGGTGCTTAGTTGCTGAAACCAAATTTCATTATGTTGAAGCCTCAATTATTTTATGATCACAAGGTAACTGAAACAAAGGTCTTATATTTATAGATAGAAATATATAAGATGCATGTGGAAGGGTAAGTTTTGTAGATATATTTTGTTCTACTTCATTAATTCTATATTCTGCTGTAGCAAAAATATATGAAATAATACTTGGGATAGAAATAGTTAAATTTGAACACTAACATTGCTCTTTCCATATTATTGTTACATTCTGCACTGCTGTCTTAGGATGTCAACCATGGATTAACTGAGGTAAGTTTGGTGTAATAAAGTCTCACGTCCAGAGTAAGATATACTCTATTTTGTCTAAAGTGATTAGAGAACCAAAGGTTCCTCACTTGAGTGACTTTAAAACTTATCTATCTATATATCTAACTATATATAGAAAGATATATAGATATCTATATATAAAGATATATAGATAGATATAAATATATCTATCTATATATATGATTATTTATAAAAATGAATGTGTGACTTTAAAACATATATACAGAGGGTGCCAAAAAATGTATACACATTTTAAGAAAGGAAAAACTATTAAAATTGTAATACTCAATATATATCAATAACAAAAGACGAATACAAATCACATTTGACTTCTGCAATTACAAGAGGTCCTCAAAGTGGTTACCATCATTGTCCAGACACTTCTGATTACGGCGAACTACTGCTTCAGCAGCGTTGACCAAAGTGCCCACTTGTGTACATTTTTTTGGCACCACTGGTATATACATATATGTATATGATTATTTATGAAAATGGATGTATAGAAATTGACCTGTATAATATTTCAGATTAATTTTAAGAAAATTAAAACCCGTTCTAATTTAACATTACACCTGTGTGATACCTTTCAACAATATTTGTTCCTAAAGTCTTCCAGCATAAAATATAATATGCTCAGAATATAAAAAAGCAAACTTAAAATTTGACAAATGCCTATGCAATAAGCTAGAAATAGTTTATATTAGAGAAGTGAATGATCTTCAGTTTTTAAACTGATAATCATTACTTGAAATGGTCATAAAATTAAGCACAGTTTTTCAGTATGATCATCTTCCTCACTTTGTCTAATGTACTGTCTTAATATGTAAGCTCTAGCACTTTGGTTTATGTAATCAACAATCCTAAACTACCTTTTTAACACTTGGGAATGTTATAATAATTCTTTTATACTTCTGTGATAGACTATGTTTTGTTGTTTTGACTTGCGTTTTTCCCAACACTTGAATCAATGAAGCATTTGGAATTAGCTTTAAATTATAGGCCCCTAACATTGTTTGTTTTCGCATCCTCAAATAGAAGTAGCACAAAAAATTATTAAATACGAGTTTTGGAACTAAAAGGGACTTTAGAAATCATCTCAATCTTTTAGAGTTTCAGAGTAGTACAATGACTTTCTACCGTTAAAAGCTGGTTAGTGATACAAATACAGATGGAAGTTAAAACTGTCATATGAGAAATAATGAAGAATGATAATTTACTAATGTAACTCAGCATGGTGTCTTATATGTTGAAAATAAAGAGTTGATAGTCTCATTGTATTCTGTACTGATTGGGCATTACTGGATTATTTTGGTTTTGGTGGCCATAGTGAAGAGAGTTAGACAAGATGAAATACATTTAAAAGAAGGCAATTAGGATGGAGAAGAGCTGGAAACCATATTTTTTTCAGAATGGCTGGGAAAACTGGGAGTGTTTAGTGTGGAAAAAAGACAACTGACAGAGAGAGCATGAGGACTTGAAATATTTAAACCATATATGCTTTCCTGTAGGGGCAAAATGAAGACTGAAATACAAAATGTAGTGATGCATAGTTATGTATAGAAATGCAAGTTCACACTTTATAAAGAACTTCTACGCACTTAAGGAATGGGTTGTTTCATAATGTATTAAGTTTTCACGGAAAGCCTTATAGCAGGGGTTCTGTGTCAGGGCTGGCACAAAAATATTTCCTTTTTGGGCAGATGGTAGGAACACATCCTCCTTCAACTGCAAGAATCTGTGACTGGTAATTCATAGCTCTTTGTGTTTCTATGCATCATTAAATCAAATCACTGCATTATCTGTTAGGAGAAATAATTATATGGTGACTGATATATAATACATGTAATAATAGATCAGTTCTCCCAACTTTAAAGTTTGACAGAGCATAATACTAGTGGCATTTATTTTGTATGTTGAGTGAATAGATTATTGGGCTCATGGAGTTGGGCTAATGGCATGCAGTAAATATCTGCTAAATGAAAAAGATTGCTTATCATTGGCCTCTGGTGCTAGAGTAGCCCTAACATATGAGAACTGAGTATACTGTATTTAACTTGGAGGTCCCCAATTTTAGAATAAATTTGCAATCTACTTCACTGAAACTTGGAGTTAATATATTAAGCAAAAGATACTTGTAATTTACCATTTTGTAAACTCTCAAGTACTATATAATTTATTTTCTCATAAAATTAGGAATTGGGTCATTCCAATGCCTCATCTAATTATCAGTAAAAATTCTATACAGGCATACCTCATTTTATTGTGCTTCACAGTTGTTGCATTTTTTTTTACAAATTGAATGCAAGACCCTCTAATGAAAGATTATGACTTGCTTTATTGCAATACTTGCTTTATTTCAGTTTTCTGGAACTGAAACCACATCTCTGAGGTATGCCTGTATTTGGACATAAACAACATGTTTTATTTGTAATGTCTGAACCACACACAGTGAATAAATCAAGAATGTTACCAGTTTTTCAAGAAGTGACAGTATCTACAAGAAATATAATCACAAACCAATTTGTACTAATAAGTTAATTTTTAAATTCCAGTTGGCGGATATCCCTGTTACGATCTGCACATATCCATTTGTTTTTGATGCCCAAGCAAAAACTACTCTGTTACAAACAGATGCAGTCTTACAGATGCAGGTAATATATTGTATAATACCAATGTGATTTAAGAGTGGTTTTTTTAGATTGTCCAATGTGATTTAAGAGTGGTTTTTTAGATTGTTTCTATGATTTTAAAAAGTAAAAGTTTGAAACTTGCTTTTAATCAGTAATCTTTGGAGACATTTTGTATCTGTATGGTCTGTCTTTTGCAAAGTACCTTTGGTACCTAGATATAGGCCTGTTGCATTTGAATTCTTATGAGGACTACTTATATATATTTAAATAAAAATAGAATAATTTAGCCTTTAATAATTTTATGTCTAAAAAATGGTATAAGCCTCTTTCCTTACAGAAATATGCAATCATTATAAACAATTTTACTAGTTTACTTGATAAAATGTTGGTTTGTTTCAAATCTTGCTTTATTATGTATTCCCTCTTTATATACTTGATAAAAAGATGGAAATGAGTAGAGGTGAAATGATGTTAAAATAGGAGGCATTTGGTCACTTGTTAAGAGGATTATGAAAGTTCCTTGAAGAAAGTTTTTAGTAAAAAGTATTTTCCTGAGGTTGGTTGCCTTCTCCTCCCTCTTCTTTCTCACCATACTCCCTGTGTTTTATGTTAAACATTCTTTCATTTGTAATGAGGGCTTTTAAAACTCCTTTATGTTATGACTTGGAAAGACTACAGTAGGTTTGTTTTATCATTTGAACCTGTAAACAAAAAAGTTTATGAGTTTCTTTCTCTGGTATAGAATAACTATAGAGGCTGAAGACTAAGAAAAGGATGGAGAAGAAATTTTGACACTCAGTATTCTGAAATTGCTTTAAAAGATCACCTCCTCCCATGTTGATAACTATTTTAATTGTTTTAAAATAAATGCATTTGAGGGCTGGCCGAGTGGTGCGGTGATTAAGCGCTGACTTGGACGCCAACGGCCCTGGTTTGGGTCCCACATATGAGGACCAGTGACACTGCCCTCAAAAAAAATAAATAAATAAATAAATGCATTTGATATTCTAAATCCCTCTAGATATTTAAGTAACAGATACTAATGGAGCTTTAGAGATGTGCTTATTTCCATTTTCATCAACAGAAGAAATAAATATTATTGTAAGGTTCTATTCTAACAGCAGCTAGTAAACCAGTTTTTTGGTAGCCTTTGTTAAAGCAGTAAGTTAATTACTTGATACATTTAATATAGTATATTCCATTTTAGAACAAGAAAACAGGGAAAACCATAGGGAAAAAAACAAAGGCTTTAAATGATAAAAGCCAGATACTTGCTTTGTGAACTCATAATGGTGATTACTCTACTAAATGAATTTCTACAATACCTCCTTAGCCAGGATGTTTGTTCCTTATTCTCTTTAGAGGTTTATTTTGATGCAGTTTTCTTTCTTTCCTCTCCATCCCAGTTATTTTTTGAGAAACAATTTATCATTTTTCCAAGTTATCAGTATTATATAGTTTTATGCTTATTAGTTTAATGGTATCTTTAGTTATACATTAATATAAAAAATTCAAAAGGATACCCTATACTCAAAATACAGTTTATTAAGCTCTTATACTGTACTAGATACAGTGTTAGGTGCTAAATGAATTTAGTAGTATAGGAATTATTATAGAGATTATAGGATATCTAATTAATAGGTAGAGATTGGCTTATTCAGTCACAGTAGCTCTTTGTTGCATTGCTATTAAAATTTTAATCTTTTGTTCTCTTAGATGGCTATTGACCAGGCCCACAGACAGAATGTCTCCTCTCTTTTTCTCCCAGTGATTGAGTCTGTGAATCCCTGCTTAATTCTAGTGGTACGTAGAGAAAATATTGTAGGAGACACAATGGAAGTCCTTAGGAAAACAAAGAATGTAGACTACAAAAAGCCGCTCAAGGTAATTTGACATTTTCTATTGTAGAATTGGGACTTTTATTTTTAAAAAAATATCTAAAGTTTTCCTGTTTGTATTTAGTGTATCTTTGAAAATTAACAAAATTATATATTTAAAAAATTTTAATCTATTAATTGCTGAGCATTTATTCATAATAAGTAACATGTTATAAGTTCTTCATTCTCTGTGTTCAGTGTTTGCATTATGCTATTTTAGGTTATATTTGTTGGAGAAGATGCTGTTGATGCAGGAGGAGTACGTAAAGAATTTTTCTTGCTTATCATGAGGGAATTACTGGATCCTAAATATGGCATGTTTAGGTATTATGAAGATTCCAGGCTCATTTGGTTTTCTGATAAGGTAAAAGCCCAGCCATCTAAATTACTTCCATGTATGTATACCTATATGTATCAAGTTAACTCAGTAAATCAGAGTTGTTACTGGATTCCTAATATATTTGATTCAGAAATCTGTTTTATTTCAATTTGAAAAAAATCATTTTTATTTATTTATTTTATTTTTTTACTTTTTAAAAATTAGTTTCAGGTGCACAAAGCAATATAATAGTTAAACATTTACACCCACCCCACACAAAGTGATAACGCCCCCCAATCTATTACCCCTCTGACATCGTATATAGCTGTTACTGTACCATTGATTATTTCCCATGCTGTACTCTACATCCTCTGACAGTGACTACACACACACACACACACACACACACATTTAATTATAGTTGACATTCAATATTATTCAACTTCAGCTTCAGGTGTATAGTGCAGTGTTCAGACATCTACGCAGTCCATGAAGTGAAAAATCATTTACTTTAGACTCAGTCATCAAAACACATTGATGCTTACCACACAAAATAAATTAAGGAATGGTCAGCCTGAAAATGATGTTGACCATCCTTCTACTGATTTAGATTTGAGGATTGACTAATACCAGATTAATTTTCACCTAGGAAAAATTAATTTATTATTAGGGATTATTGATTTTTCTACCTTTCCCGCTTAGGGCGTAGGTAACTATTCAGCAAACTATAGTCCATGAGCTAAATTCTTCCTAGTACATATTTTTGTAAACAAAATCATGCCCACTAATTTATCAATTGTCTATAGCTCCTTTCTAGCTATAACTGGTAGAGGCGGTTAAGTAATTAAGACAGAGACCCTATGGCCAACAAAGACTAAAATATTTGCCATCTGTTTCTTTATAGAAAATGTTTGCTGACCCCTGGTAGAGTATAATTACACTGAATGATTCAATTTGTAGAACTCTTGAGTTGAAAGAAATTTGAATAAAATACTTACTATGGGTTCTAAAAACATTAATGTTTTATTTATTTAGATTGTTTTTTTTAAATTGGGGAATTCGAGGAGGGGAACAACATAGGGGAATCGGGGAAGGAGAACAGACAAGTTGCAGTCCTTTTTTGTTCTTCAGTCTAGTTGTGGAGGACATTGCTTCACTGGCCCATGTTGGTATCATGATTGCAGTCTTCTGGCATGAGGCAGTCGCTTGCTGGCCTCTGGATGGTAGCTCACGGCAGCTCTTGGCAGCTCATGCTGCCAGCCACTCACTGTAGCCTATGGCAGCCCACTGCAGCAGAGGCTGCAGTCCACACCATGGCTGGCCATCTTAGCTATAGAGGCAACATTCACCATCTTAGCTATAGAGGTAACCAGGTGGAGCTGTTGTTCACCACCTTAGCTGAAGAGGGCATTGTCACTGGCCCTCATATGTGTGAGATCCAAACTGTAGCCTCGCTACTCAGAGCTGGCGTCCCAAGCCAGCTCCTAACCAACACGCTACTTGGCCCACCCTGTTTTTATCCTTTTTAAAAATAAATATAAGGGCCGGCCGAATGGCTCAGTTGGTTAAGAGCTCACTCAAGAGTGTGAGCTGAGCTCTGAGCAATGGCTGTTCGATGCCAGCCCAAGCTGAGTTGCCGTTGAGCTGCCAACAGGTGGCAGGATTGCTCAGCTTAAAAATAAATAAATATAAGTACATAGATAGCAGTATATATACTAATGTCAGTTTCCTGGTTTTGACCATGGCTATCTAAGCTGTAATTATTGGGGAATATTGTGAAGGGTACATGGGAACTCTCTGTATTATTTATGCATTGTCTTATGAGTCCTGAAGTATTTTAAAATACGTTTCTAAAAAAAAATCAATGGTATACTATATATATTTTTATCTCTGTCAAGAAAGGGTCTTTTATTTTACATGTGAAATTGAGGCATGTATACACGTTGTGATTAATTGCTCAAAGTAGAAAATCAGTACACAGAGGGGAATATCACTTGCAGGGCAGGATCCTAAAGTTGTGAAGAATGGATGGAGTTTAGTACACTAGTGGAGGATTCACTGTAATTAGACACATAGATCCATAATATCAGGCGTGAAAGCCAAATATATATATATATATATATATATATATATACACACACACACACACATACATACACATACACACACACAAACTTCTCTATAGATTTGATGGTGGGAGGTTGTGAAAATTCTCTTAGAATTACTTTTCCTTTACAGTGAAATAAAATGCAAGGTCATTAGAGGGTTATGATAGGAGAAAGGGTGTTGGAGGTGTGAAGAGAAAGTAGACATGGTGAAATAATCACTTTGGGGAGTGGGAAAATAAATATTGGATTAGCCTGGCAGTATTAGAGGCCCATTTGAAACTTATGTTCATGAATTTAAGATGAGCCCAGTCAACATGGTTGTGTTTTTTTCTTTAGTAACTTTTTGCTGCTCAGGCAGAGGTAAGGATGAGGCAGACAGTTGATTTTAACCAGATTGGGGTTTTAGCAAGTAGGTATAAACAGAAGGGAATAAAGGTCAAGGAAGTGATTATCTTGATGGATCGTGGAGTTTAAGCTTTATAAGCACTTGGTTGTGGGGTAAAATAGAATTTAAAGAAAAAAAAAATGGTGGATCAATGGATTGTAGCTCCAGGTGGAATTAAGTCATAATGTGAATCAAAGTGTTAGGTAGAATGAGTTATAAAGTAAAAAATGGTGGTCACATAGGGAGTACTTGAGATTTGGAGGGTTGCAGTTGATTGTAAAATGTAACCATAGGAATGGGTATTTGAGATGTAATGGAGGACAAGATTGTTGGAAAAAAGCAAGTCAAGAAACTGAGAGGTTAGTGTGTTGGATGCCTTTTTTTGCATGAATATTAAAATCATCAAAAACCATGGCAAGAATAGTGGTAGAAAAGAAAACCTAAGCTAGTGACAAGATCTGTGAATAAGGAAACTGGGAGATCTTTAGATGACTGCACAAAGAACAGTAGCAGGGGATGTGGTCAGTTGGCATGTGTTTCAGAGGAGCTGAAGGTTTTAGGAAGGCAAATGAAAGGAGGTCTAGCAGGAGTGAAGAGCCAGAAGACCTACCTCAAGGCCTAATCATATGAGGGGTTAGAAGAGAAAACAGACACCATTTATGAGAGCTTCATGTGAAAAAGTATCCTCAAGAGACAGTCTTGTTCATTTAGAAAAAGGGGAAGGAAAATTAGAAGACATTTAAGATATGAGCATTTTTCCAAATGATGGATTGTGAGTGCCAGAGCAAACTGAAAGGGTTTGGTGGAGAAAGGACAATCGTAAGGTTGTGTCAGATTTTAGGGCTTATACAGTGTCACATGGAGGCAGGATTAGGGATAACCTGTGAGTTTTGAAGCTTCCTATGTTGATAAACCAGCATGTAAGATACAGTGGAATAGTCCTGATGGTCCCTGAGGTAGGGGGACAATCTGCTCAAATTATGGTCTCCTTCTTGGCACTGGACTCTTAGAGCAGTTTGTAGTGGTGTGGCAGACAGAATTTGAGAGGGTAGGTACGTCTGGTGGAGGCCTGTCCTGCAAGGAACACAAATTGTTCTGTAGGCCTGTATTCAGTGCTGCAGAGAGGTAATGTTTTGAGACCAGGGGAGGAGGGTCAGTCTTAATAAGCTTTATTATGGATCTCTGTGAGATGGCCTGTTCAATTATATCTTGATTTGGTCAGTGGGAGCCCCATAGAGCTCTTTTGTTTATGTTTGAATTGTCTCTGTTATTCTTTAATTATTCTTTACATTTGGTATAACAAATGTTCCAGGCTTATCTTGTTTCTTCTCTACCCCAGGTCTGGCGTTAGCTATTTCTCCTAAGAGCTCTGACTTCTTTAAGTAGAAACTGGTATTTAGAAATCTAGCTCTTGATGCTATGTGTACTCATTACTATCAAAGAATCATTGGTTTCAGATTTTCACAACAGACAATTAGAAATTTTATGTATGTATATACACGGGACACGTCTCATTGTTGTCAACATGTACAGTTATATCTATATATACAGAGGGTGCCCAAAAAATGTAGACAAATTTTAAGAAAGGAAAAAACTGTATTAAAATTGTAATAATATATATCGATAACAAAAGATGAACACAAATCATGTGTACACATTTTTTTACGCTGCCCCGTATTGAAAACCATGAGATCATTCTGACTCTAATTCTATACAGACTCCACAGAGCTTGCTCTAGCTTTCTCCCTTTCCATTTTATGTAACTTAGGTCACCGGTGAGAAATTTCATAGTCATCACCATAAGGTATTTACTCAGTATACCCTAGCAGTCTTCTGTAGCCAGTCTTCTGACTGCACTGTCCAGAAGCTCAGCCCCAGACATCCTTGAGCACCTCCTCAGAGAAGATGTACTAGCTAAAAAAGCTCAGCCCTGACAAGGGGAGGGAGGAAGGCAGAGGGCTGTATGTTCTTTCTTATTTTAATTTTTTTTTAAAGATTTTATTGGGGAATTAGAGGAGGGGAACAGCATTGGGGAACCGGGGAAGGGCAACAGACAAGTTGCTGTCTTTTTGTTCTTCAGTCTAGTTGCGGAGGGCATTGCTTCACTGGCTCATGTTGGTATCATCATTGCGCTCTTCTCGGGTGAGGCATATCAGTCACCGGCCTCTGGACGGCTGCTCACAGCGGCTGTTGTCAGCTCACACTGGCTGGCAGCCACTCACACTGGCTGCCCGCCATTCACTGTAGCCTATGGCAGCCCACTGCAGCAGGGGCTGCAGCTATGCCGTCCCGGGGACTCACAGCCCAGCTCCAGGTGGAGCTGATGTTCACCATCTTAGCTGTAGAGGCCAGTGTCACTGGCCCTCATATGTGTGATCTGAACCAGGGCCGCTGGCGTCCCAAGCCAGAACTTAACCCACGCTCCACTCGACCAGCCCTTTAATTTATTTTTTTTTTTTAGTGTTTTTTTATTTTTTATTTATTTTAAAAAATTTTTTTAATGAGGTAAAAATTACTACTTTAGGAATTTTAAAAAAGTGTAGTTTAGCAGCATTTAGTATATTCACAGAGTTGTGCATCCCTAACCACTATCTAGTTCCAGAACATTTCATCACCTCAAAAGAAAACTGGTATACACATTCAGCAGGTACCCCCCCATTTCCTTCTCCTTCCAGCCCCTGACAACCACTACTCTATTATCTGGATTTGTCTGTTCTTGATAGTTGTCCTAATTGGAATCAAACAGTAATATAGCCTTTTGTGTCGGTCTTTTTTCACTTAGCATAATGTTTCCAAGGTTCATCCATGTTTTACCATGTATCTGTTCGTCTTTCCTTTTTTTAACTTTTTTTTTAAGCTGAGCCATCCTGCCACCTGTTAGCAGCTTAGCGGCAGCTCAGCTCAGGCTGGGCATTGAACTGCTGTTGCTCAGAGCTCAGCTTGCACTCTTGAGCGAGCTCTTAACCAACTGAACCATTCAGCCGTCCCCTTCTTTATTCCTTTTTATAGATGAATAATATTCCACTGTATGAATACACCACATTTTGTTTATTTGTCCATCAGTTGATGGATATTTGGGTTCTTTACCACTTTTGGTAGAATATTGTGAAAATTGCTGCTGTGAACACTCATGTACAAGTTTTTGTTCATACACTGTTTGCAAATTATTTTGGTTCTATAACAAGGAGTGGAATTGCTGGGTCATGTGATAATTCTGTTTGATTTTTGAGGAATCACCAAACGTTTCCACAATGGCTGTACCATTTTACATTCCATTCAGCAGTATATGAGGATTTCAATTTCTCTGCATTATTGGTCAATGTTTGCTATTTCCCCTTTTTTGTTGTTGTTGTTTTAAAACTTATGTATTTATTTCTTGTAGTGGGTGTGAAGTGGTATCTCATTGTGGTTTTGATTTGTATTCACTGATGGCTAGTGATGTCTGGTCATTTGTTTATCTTAGCAAAATGTCTTTTTAATTGGATTGTTTGTCTTTTTGTTGTCACAAAGTTTAAAATTTTGGTGATATCTTAGTTGTCTCTTTTTTCTATCATTGCTTGTGCTTTTGTATCATAACTTAGAAACCATTGACAAATTTAAGGTCATGAAGATTTATCCCTGGGGTTTCCTCTAAGAATTTTACCGTTTTAGTTGTAATATTTAGGCCTTTCATCTATTTTGAGGTAATTTTTGTGTATGGTATGAGATGAGATAAGAGTTCAACTTTATTCTTTGCATATGAATATCTGGTTGTTCCACTATTGTTTGTTAAAGAGACTGTTCTTTACTCCATTGAATAGTCTTGGCACCCTTGTTGAAAATTGACTATTATGGATTAATTTCCAAATTCTCAGTTTTATTTCGGTGATGTATATATGTTTAGACTTTTGCGAGTACCACACCGTCTTATTTACTGTGCTTTGTAGTAGGTTTTGATATTGGAATGTATGAATCCTCCCACTTTGTTCTTCTCATTCAATATTTCTTTGACTATTAAGGGTCTCTTGTAATTCTGTATGAATTTTTGGTTAGCTTTTTCATTTTTGCAAAAAAGGTCATTGAGGTTTTGATAGAGAATGTGTTGAATCTGTAGATCATTTTTTGGGAAGTATTGCCATTTTAACAATATTGTCTTCCAGTCTATGAACTTGAGATGTCTCCATTTATTTAGGTTTTTAATTTTTTTCAGCAATATTTTATAGTTTTCAGTGTACAAATTTTGCATCTCCTTTGTTAAATTTCTAAATATTTTGATCTTTTTGATGCTATCATAAATGGAATTGTTTTATTACTTTTACTTCTGGTTTGTTCATTGCTGGTCTATAGAAATACAACTGATTTTTGTTTGTTGATCTTTATCATGCAACTTTGCCGAATCATTTATTAGCTCCTAAAAGTTTTTTGTGGACTCTAGGATTTTCAGTATATAAGATCATATCATCTATAAATCCAATAGATTTAATTTTACTTTTTTCTTTCCCATTTGGATACCTTTATTTCTTTTTTTTGCCCAATTGCCCTAGAACCCTCAGTACACTGTTGGGTACAAGTGGTAAAAAATGAACATGTGTCCCTCTTGTTCCTGATCTGAGTGGGATGTTAACTGGGTTTTTCATAAATCCCATTTATCTGTTAAGGAAGTTCCCTTCTGGGCCTAGTTTGTTGTATATTTATCATGAACTAGTGTTGGATTTTATCAAGTGCTTTTCTGCATCAATTGAGATGATCATGTAGTTTCCTTCCTTCATTCCATTCCTGTGATGTGTTACGTTGGTTGAACCATCTTGCATTCCTGGAATAAAGTCCACTTGGTCATGGTGTATAATTCTTTTAATATGCTTCTGGATTCAGTTGGCTAATATTCTGTTGATGATTTTTCCACCCTTATTTGCAAGGGATGCTGGTCTATATTTTTCTTTTTTGTATGTGTGATGTCTTTGGCTTTGGTATCATGGTACTGCTGACCTCATAGAATGAGTTAGAAACTGTTCCCTCCCCTTCCATTTCTTGGAAGAGTTTTAGAAAGATTGGTGTTAATTCTTCTTTAAATGTTTGGTAGGATCTGGTCCTAAGCTTTTCTTTGTTGGAATGTTTTTGATGAGTGATTCAGTCTCTTTTTGTAATAGATCTTTTAAAGATTTTCTAATTCTTCTAGTAGCAGTTTGGTAGTTTGTATATTTCTAGGAATTTTTTCATCTACATTATTTTGTTGGCATATAATTATTCATAGTGTTGTCTTATTTTTTTTTATTTATGTAAGCTCAATAGTAATGTCTCCATTTCAAATTAGATTTTAGTAAAGTGAGTCTCCTCCGTTTCTCTCATTGGCCATTCTAGCTAAAGGTTTGTGAATTTTGTTGATTTTTAAAAGAATTAGCTTTTGCTTTTGTTGTTCCTATGCATTGTAATTCTATTCTCTATTTTACTTATCTCCACCTTAATCTTTATTACAATTGTCCCTCAGTATCCAAGGAAGATGGTTCCAGAATGCCCTGCCGGGTACCAAAATCTAAGGATGCTCAAGTCGTTTATATAAAATGGTGTAGACCAGTATATACAGTTGGCCCTCTGCATCCAGAGATTCCCAACTACAGATGGAAATACTGTTTTTGATCCATGGTTGGTTAGTCTTAACATTTTCTGATTTCCTAGTGATAATCGTCTTTGACTCATTTATTGTTCGAGTATGTTGTTTAATTTCCACATCTTTGTGAATTTTCCATATTTCCTTCTGTTATTGACTTCTAGTTTCATTGTAGTCTTAAGAAGGTTTTTTTTATGATTTTCGTCTTTATAAATCTATTGAGAGTTATTGTCAACTAACATATGGTCTATCCTGGAAAATGTTCTGTGTGCATTTGAGAAGAACGTGTCTTAAAGTCTTTTTTTTGTCCGATATTAGTATAACCACTCAGTTCTCTTTTGGTTATTATTTACATGGGATATCTTTTCCCAAACTTACTTAACAACCTAGTTGTATCTTTGGATCTGAAGTGATGCTTATAGACAGCATATAGTTGAATCATGGTTTGTTTGTTTTTGTAAATCCATTCTGCAAGTCTCTGCCTTTTTTTGTTTTTCTAAAGATTTTATTGGGCAATTAGGGGAGGGGTACAGTGTTGGGGAATTGGGGGAGGGGAACAGACAAGTTGCTGTCTTTTTGTTCTTCAGTCTAGTTGCGGAGGACATTGCTTCACTTGCCCATTGTTGGTATCGTCATTGTGCTCTTCCTGGGTGAGGAAGATCCTTCGCTGGTCTCTGGATGGTTTCTCACCGCGGCTATTGGCAGTTCACGCTGGCTGCCACCGCTCACGCTGGCTGCCAGCCCTCAATGTAGCCTATGGCAGCCTACTGCAGCAGGGGCTGCAGCCTACACCGTCGCCGGGGCTTGCACTGCCCAGCTCCAGATGGAGCTGTTGTTAGCTGTAGAGGGCAGTGTCACTGGCCCTCATATGTGGGATCTGAACCGGGGCTGCTGGCATCCCAAAACCAGCTCTTAACCAATGTGCCACTCAGCTGGCTCTGATCCCTTTGTTTTTAATGCAGCATCCTGACCATCAGCTGTCTCCAATTACAGAATGTCTTTGGTTCATCCTGTCCATAAAGGCAAAGGACTTTCACCAAATGTTCTATTTTCAACCCCACTGTCATATGTCTGACTTTCAGAGTTTTATACTTTACCAATTGAGCTAGCTAGGCTACCTTTGACTTCACAGGTATTGACTGGTGCCTCTAGTTCCTGAGCCTGCAGTAAAATTAGCTTCTTTTCATTGGCTTTCTTCCTACCATCTACTGTTTCAGTTTTTTCTGCATACCAAATCAGTTACCAGCCTTTTATCTATTTTTCATATTTTGAAATAGTAATATCTGTTTAGTGCTATTAAAACTGTTACCCATTTTTTTTTCATGTGGGTTTATGCCATTTTTACTCCTTTATAGAAGGATTTCAGGAGGAAGAGAGTAACACCTTATGCACTCTGCCCTATTAAATAAGGACTTTCTGAACTTAAGCACAGTGTAAGACATCACAAAGGAAAAAGATTTAATTTGACCACTGAAAAATATGAATAATATGCATAATAAAAACAAAATTAAAAAGTGTGTAACAGAGTTGGATATATGTAACAAATGTGACATATGGTAATATTCGTATTATGAAGAATTCAAATATAAATATATAAGAAAACACTAGCCCCAAAAAATAAATAGGCCAAGTGCCTGAAGAGGCATTTCATAAGAACACACAAATCCCTAATTTTCAACCACTAATAGTCAAAAGTGTATACTAAAACAAGTTGTCATTTTTAACTCAGACAGAAATGTGTTTGTGTGTTTATAGTTTGCATACACAGAAGAAAATGTGGAAAGATAGGCATTTTCCTAGATTACAAATGGCAGTATAAACTGAAAGAGGTGTGGAGGAAAAAAGTTTGGCAGTATGCTTCACTATCCTTTGATTTTGTAATTCTTCCTTACAAAACAGAACTTTCCTAAGGAAATATTCCAAACCATGGACCAAAACATATGCAAAAAAAGATGCCCATCTTATTTTGAATATTACTAGCTAGTTAAAATAACATTTGTTGAGCCTTTACTGTACATGGTTAGGAACTGCGATAAAAAAACATTTTGCATACATTATCCCATTTAATCCTCACAACAACCATGAGAGATAAATGCTATTTTATCTTTGAGAACACTGAGGCTAGACAGTGAATGAAGTACGTTTGGAGTCCAAGATCTATTGTAATAAAAAATGTTTTTCTTTCAACTTATCATGTTCAGAGAATTTTTTGTGACCATATATATTACTTCTCTAAAGATGGGTGTGTGTGAAATAAGCATTGTTTTCAGTGTTTTAGTAATCTAAATGTCCAACTATAGTAAAATAGCTCATTTAGCAAACCATGGTGATTTTATATGGTACAGTATGCAGCCATTAAAACTATGTTCTGGAAGAATATTTGATGACATAAGAAAATACTTGTGTTTGTAATTAGAAAAATGAGAAACAAATGTTTTAATATTTCTGAACTTACAGTAGATGAAAATACATAAAAATATTTAAAATCTTTTTTAGTGGTTTTTCTATGCCCCTTATTTTCCATATTTTGAATGTGTATAATTTTTTATATCAGAAAAAAGATCTAGTAATCATTTCATTTACTAATTTAGCGCTTAATGATGTATAGATGTTTATATTTCTAGGTAAAAAGCCAGTTGTGAAGTTATGTATAGTATGATCTCAGCTAGAATTTAATTTTGTTTGTCTTAAAGAATACATTGGATAGAAATGCACAAAAATATACTAAAAGCAATATTATCCCAGGGAGATAGGAATGAGAATGAACTTTTTTCTTGTCATTTGTTACTTTTTCTGTATCTTTGAAATTTTCTATTATTACAAGTATGTGTTTTTGTAATTAGAAAATATCGAATATTAATGTTTAAACTTAGGGAATAAGTCTTTACTTTTCTTCCTATATTTTTAGACATTTGAAGACAGTGATTTGTTCCACCTGATTGGTGTAATCTGTGGATTAGCAATTTATAATTTTACTATTGTGGACCTCCATTTTCCTTTGGCTTTATATAAGAAATTGCTGAAAAAAAAGCCATCCTTGGATGAT
Source organism: Aselliscus stoliczkanus (assembly GCA_033961575.1). Lineage (NCBI taxonomy): Eukaryota > Metazoa > Chordata > Mammalia > Chiroptera > Hipposideridae > Aselliscus > Aselliscus stoliczkanus. The sequence goes on from CM066729.1 coordinate 138,501,751, forward strand.
TTGAAAGAACTAATGCCTGATGTTGGGAGGTTAGTTGTAAAAAGTGGTAAGGGTACAGTTTAGGAAATAGGGAATGTATAGAAAGCTTGCCTTTGAGTGATGATTGTGTCTTGTTCTTGTTGAATTTCCAAAATAAAAACTCTTGTAATAAAGAGAAATCCATTGTGTTACTCTGATCCCAAATTTTCTACTGAAAGACGTAAGTGTATAAAACTTGTTTCCTAAATTTTTTTGTAGTTTAATAATACTTTGCCAATATCAGATAATAAATTTAGGAAGTTGTTTCCTGCAAGTAGTTAAGTGATTTACTTTGACTTTTACTTCTGATCACCTTCATTCCTAGCTGGAATATGTAAAATTTCTTTGTATTCATTACATAAAATGGAATAAAAATTGTGTATAAATAAGGACAAATGTTGAAAATCAATGGATATTCGGCCTTAGTATTCAGAGGAAGAGAGAAAAGCCTTAGAGCGATTTTTCTTTTTAACGGTATTGTTTATAAGACTGCCGTTGTACATCTACCATTCTGAAACAAATATAAAAGTACAAATTAATAAAAGGATTTTAATCAAGAACGATGAGAAATATATACTTACTAATAAGTAAAATAGTCAAAATACCCAATAATGTTTGCCTCACAGCAACATGTATGTTGTTTTGCAGAAGTATGCAACAGTTGCTGGATTATCCAGAAGATGACATCGAGGAAACATTTTGTCTGAATTTTACGGTAAGGTGGGAACACATAGGGTAGCCTGATAATTCACCATCCCTTTTATTTAACAGCTGTGCTTTATGGTTTTTCTTTGTTTGGATGAATGGAATTCGTAAAGAACCCTTTAGCTAACATTTATTGAGCATTAACTATATGCTAGTCCTAGTACATACATTATTTCATTTAATCCTCATAATAATCCCATGAGATTGGTATTTGTATCCTTATTTTACAGATGAAGGAACTGAAAACAATCATTACATGTCAAAGATAGTCTTTATACCCAGCTCTGTGACTTCAGAGCCTATGTGCTGAAGATCTTTACAAATACATGGGTCCTCTTTATTCAGGTGTTCATTTTTGAGTCTGCATTACAAAAATGTTTAGAGAAGCAAATATTATAACATGATAATATTCACTAATAAATCTACCACATAAAGATTAATTCCCACTCAGATATCCCTTTCTGCTTCACACTAATATTCATCCTTGCCCATGTTATCTTAATGTTGGACAACGTACCATAATATGAATGCAAATTCATTTGGAAAATAGAATTGCAAATCTTGTAAAAGATGCAGAATTTGGTTAATTTAGTCAGTGAAAGGGATGTTGAATAACCCATCCAGTCACATGCAAAGCCATTGACAAATGAGGATCTGATAAAAGTGGACTAGTTGACAATGAAAGAAGAGAAAATCAGCAAAGGTTATGATAAGGCACTTCAAAAGGGAAAAATTTGAATATTATAAATTAGACTCTTGGGAAAAGGTAAAGCCTTCAGTTCTCTTTCTTTTTAAAAACTGTATTTGCATATTTGTTTGTTTTCCTATCATAGTTCTTTTTATGATCTTGTGGTGAATGCTGATAGAAGGTACAATATTCTTCTATCACACAATTTGCCAAAAAATTATGTGCCCTCTCAAAAAGTTTTCTCTATTCTTTGATCATTTTTAGTATTGGCACATAGTGCAGTTATAAGAAAATTTGGTAATTTTAAGATGAAATAAACTTATTTTAATAAATTTTTTTCAAGGAAAAAAACCCTCCTTGAACTTTTTGTATTAAGTGAAATTTTGGTTCACCTTTTCAATTAATTCACTTATAAATGTATTAGTTACCTGTGAACCTTTATTGAGCATCTCAGTTGATTGAAACATTGGGTTCCAAGCAACTTATTTTGTAATTTATCAATCCCCAAGTTTGTGAATGCTTAGTATATTCAATAACTATCGTAATTCATACATTCATTCCCACTACCATTTATTTCCCAGAGATTTTCAGTGGCTCTTTATTCCATGTAGAATAATAACTTTAGAATGGGCTTCAAAAAGATTTGTAACCTGGCATTTTTTCTAACTTTTCATTTATACCAAATTTTGTCATGTCGCAGTTTTCTTTCACAGGCTTTACCTTCCTGTTTTTAGAGCAATACATTTTCAGAACCTGATATATCAACTTTCATATCTATCATTTTGTTCAGTCTGTGTGCTCAGCTGGAAATCCCACCCTCTCCCAATCTTTCAGAGCCCTGCTCATTCTTAATTTTTAAATGACATTTCTTCTTCAAGTTCTTTCATACTTCCTCCAGTTATAGTAAGTTTTCTTTCCTCCATGGTCTGATAGCATTTTGTTCATGTCCCTGTTATAGCATTTACTTTATTATAATGAGTTTTTTAAATATAACATTTCTACTCCTTTGCTAGATAGTAAACTCCAGAGCAGGGATTTATTCATCTTTCATTTTATTATCTCACTCCCCCATATAGTATTTTATAGCTAGCAGGTACTAAAAAAGTGTTTTAATAGAAGAGGATAATATTCCAAAAAGAGGACATAGAAGAGTTACAAAGGTGGCGTTGGTAATATTTATTAACTAGTAAAGGAAATAAAAAGTTTCAAAACAGCTGACTGCCTTTATAAACCAAGTTAATGACATAACTGGAAAAACTGCCTGTGATCAAGAATACAAAGGAGAATACAAGCAATACAGAACTAGCAGCTTTCATGTGGGAACACTCAATAGCTGTTTTAAGCTGAGTGCATTCTGACACTTATATTCTATTACTTGTCAAGGAAAATATCCTTTCTAATATTTCACTCTTGTAGTGACCATTCTAAAATTTTATGCACGGTACTCAGTTTCCTGTACTTAACTAACCAAACACTTGGTACTTTGTAATTAGTTAATCAAGGTAGAATTTCAAACTACTAGAGAAGATGAAAATTTCTAATTGTGGCTTTATGCAGAATTCAAATTAGCTTATGGTAGCAGGATTTTATCTCATATTTTTTAGTTATACTTAATGAGAAAAAGGTAGACTATAATAATAGGTTATTAAAATAATCTACTAAAGTTTTGAGCCTGACATTGACTTTTTTTAAAAATTTAAATTAATAGATCACAGTTGAAAACTTTGGTGCAACAGAAGTGAAAGAGCTCGTTCTAAATGGTGCAGACACAGCCGTAAACAAACAAAATCGGTAAGTGAATTGTAGCAGCATCAGTGGTAGAAATAAGATTCAGTAGGCATTTTTTTCTGTATTTAGAAACATGTCACAACTTTAAGTTTTTACTCAGATAAAACTTTTTTAATCGTTAGCAAGAAGTAATCTAATCTGCCTTTTGCTCCTGAAATCCCTTCAAGACATTACTAACGGGTTAAAAAGATCATAAACAAGAAGAACAAAGAGAAGCAAGAGGAGAAAACAACAAACACATATTTGGAAGCTAAAGAAGAGCCGCAATGTAAAATGGACTGGGAGGAGCCTAGAAGGTAGCCAGTTTATACTGTAGAACAAAGGCTCAGGCATTGAGAACAAAAAATGTTGGAAAGCCTTTGGAGTTTGGGAGAATGCTGGAAACAAAGATTGGCTGTTTTAAGAAGCAGTTAGAAACCCATTTCCCTTATTATATCAGTCGCCTGGCAACTGTCCCTCTCCAGCCTGGGCAGAAGATTAGAAATTTACCTCCTGGAGAGATTTGAACTAAAGGTACTGTGTATTTTGAGGATAGTTAGGCAAAGCCAGGGACAAGGAACTTAACTGAAAATAGGGAATTTAAGATCTATATTGCTCCTTCCTCCTTTACACTGAATATTGAAGGAGTCTTCTCTGGGGAAACTGCCTAACTTTTAACTAAATGGATAGCCAAAGGTCAATAGACATTTAAGGAAAGACCAAAATAGTCAAATACAATGTCAAGGAAACAGAAACAACGCAGGATGAAGAAAACTGAAATCAATACCCTCAAAATTATAAAGGTAGCATCCATATAGATACTATTAAAAATTAAAAGAAATGGAATGAATGAAATTTGTCAAAGAAATGATACCAAAATACTCCCCAGCGCTGAATGAAGTGCCTTTTAAGATAGAAAACATGGAGGTAAAAAAAAGATATATACGAAGGCAAAATACATGAAATTTCAAAATATGGGAATAAAAGGATCCCTGAAACCCTCCCGAAAAAAAACCCAGACAATATACAAAGAATTAAGAATCAGAATAACATCAGACTTCTAACAAATGGCACTAAAGCTATATCAAAATTCTGGGAGAAATTTATTTTTAACCTATAGAAACTATCAAGTGTGTGAGTGTATAAAACATTTTCATCAATGCAGTGTCAGAGAATTTACTTCCAGTGTATTGTTTTGTGGGAAAAGTCATTGACGCATTTTTGCAATGAAAAACATAAGAAAAATATTTTTCTATGTCTTTTCCGACAACCCAATATTTTTCTCAGGAAATGTTCAACCAAAGTAAGAAATTAAACCATGAAAGGAAGACACAGATTCCAAAAAAATAGGATCCAGTATAGGAGAGAGGCAAAGAGGATTCCTTCTGCAGAAATAGCACTGTGTAGAAGAAGCAACCAACAGAGATGGAGGGCTTCAGGATGATTGTCTCCAGGAGAAAAGTGGAGCTGATGCTACCTGATACATTTGAATCGAGAGGAGATCATCATTTCTGACATTCATTGTTAAATGAATATTGAACCAAAAAAATTTTTTTTTTTTTTTTAAGATTTTTGGGAATTGGGGGAAGGGAACAGACAAGTTGCTGTCCTTTTTTTAATTTATTTTTTTATTCTTCAGTCTAGTTGTGGAGGACATCACTTCACTGGCCCATTTGGTTTTATGATCATTGTGCTCTTCCAGATGAGGCAGTCGGTCGCCAGTCATTGGACGGCGGCTCAAGCCAGCTCATGCCAGCTGCCAGCTGCTCATGGTAGCTCATGGCAGCCCACTGCAGCAGGGGCTGCAGCCTACTCCGTTACCGGCTACTCACGGCAGCCCAGCTCCAGGTCGAGCTGTTGTTCACCATCTTAGCTGTAGAGGGTGCAGCGTCACTAGCCCTCATGTGGGATCCGAACTGGGGCCCTGCTGCTCAGAGCTGGCATCCCAAGCCAGCTCTTGACCAATGCGCCACTCGGCTGGCCCCCCAATTTTTTTTTTTTAAGGTTTTTTTATTAGGGAAGTGGGGGAGAGGAACAGCTTTGGGGAATCTGGGAAGGGGAACAGACAAGTTGCTATCCTTTTTGTTCTTCAGTCTAGTTGTGGAGGATGTCACTTCACTGGTCCATGTTGGTATTATCATTGCCCTCTCACCGGCCCTTGGGTGACTGTCGTGAGCAGCTCACGCTGGCTGCAGGTCACTCACAGTAGTTTACGGCAGCCCACTGCATCCCCACTGCAGCCTATGCTGTCGCTGGCGACTCACGGCAGTCCAGCTCCATGTCTAGCTGTTGTTCACCATCTTAGCTGTAGAGGGCGCAGGATCAGTGGCCCATGTGGGATCCTAACCAGGGCCTTGCTGCTCAGAACTAGTGTCCCAAGGCAACTCTTAACCAATGCACCACTTGTCCAGCCCCCAAAAATTGTTTTAATGGGAGCATTCAGGGAGGCAAAGTGATGAGAGGTTGGGCAATGAAATAAAAAGTAAACCCTTGGGCTGGCTGAGTGGTGCAGTGGATAAGCGCTGGCTTGGGAAGCCAGCGCACCGGTTCGGTACCACATATGAGGGCCAGTAACACTGCCCTCAAAAAAAAAAAAAAGTAAACCCTCACTTTTCACAATAGAACCCTCAGTTCATTAGATAATAATACTTAAATTTGAAAATCAATGAATTACAATAGAACGATGTTCTAGTTTGAAGGTAAATATCAGAAGGAATAGCAAAAAGAATTAACAAACAGTTACCTTTGAATACGGAATTTCTGATAGAAAGATCAAGGACCGAGAAATTCTTTGTTCTCCTCTATTGTGTTGGAATTCTTTAGACAAGCTAGCTTAATGGCTGTTTCCAGGGACTTGATTCAAATGATTATAATCCTGATTCTGCTATTTAGAAGCTGTGTAACTTGAGGTGAATTAGTCGATGTCTCCATGCCTCAGTCCTTTTCTGTAAGATGGGGTGATAAATTGTATCTACTGCCTGGGGTTATTTTACGGATTAAATGAGGCAATAATTTTAAGATGCTTAGAACAGTACCTAGCACATATTTGTGCTCAGTAAATGTTGGCTGTTAGGATTATAACTGTTTGTTTTTTTTAACTGTGCTTATGTGTTGATTTGATAAAAATGAGTTGTTTTTAAAATAATGTGAAAAATATTTAGGTCTTTCTAGCTATCCTTTTTTTAAAAATGTTTGTTTTGAAAAACTGATTTAGATTTTTTTTTTGCTTTTTAAGTTTCTAATTCTTTAAGTTTCTAAAAATTTTATTTCACATAGATGATTTAGTTTAGAAATAATTTTGATCCTCGTACTACCAATCCAAATTATATAATGAAAGTGTTGCAGACAAAAGTGTTAGCACATAAAACAATTTAGCCTTTTATTTAAGGGACTTTTAAGGGACTTAACTAGTATGGGTGAATTTGACTAACTAGATAAATTATAAAATTATGCATTTACAAAATTATCTCCTCATCAGAACCTAATAGCAGATGCCCACGCCATTTTATATTTTATAGTCCTTTAACCTTTTTTTTTTTTTTTTTTTTTTTTGTAAATTCAGTTTGAAATTGTTTTATAATTTGCTAAGAAGATTATCTGTAGATAACTAAATTTACCAGTATTCCATTTGTAGAGTCATCCTTTTTAATTTGGAAGACAGGAGTATAAAATACTGAAATCCTGTAATACCCATTCTCATTAGCTACATAAAGTGTTTGTGGCTAACAGACCAAATTGAATAAAGTTGTATTTCTAATTACTGGATAAAAAGGCTTCCTTTTTTTCTTTACAGTTTCCTTTTGTATCATAATAGGCAAAAAAGCATTTGAAGTCTTTGTGTGTGTGTGTCTGTACATATATTTATACACATCTGAAAAGAAACTGCATTTGTAGTCTTTAATGATTATCCTAAAAGAAATTTTAATACCCCTTTTGGGTATTTAGTTTTTAAAATGTTTTGTTCCAGATTTCTTAAAACCCAAGGAAAAACGATTCTGTTCTGTCAAATAGGCTGAATCCCAAACTTATTTTTTCATCACCTCATACTTGTAACAGATCACTCTTTATAGGGATACATATGTAGTGGTGCATACAAACTGTCATTTCATGACTTTTTCAAAATTATTTTGATAGTTATTTGCATCATCATTCTTCCTATCAGGAAATGACATGTTTCACCTATGAATAGTCTAAGAATGGCTGTGAATGATAGATAAGTATACATGCTTCATGGGTGTACCAACTATTTGTACAGAAATAATAAATTTCTCCATAAAGCTTGGAACCCTAGTCATACTTAATCAGTTTTGTAAATAAGTAGCAAAAAGTATAGGAGCATTCAAAGTTTTTGTAAGACTATAATATGTATTCTCCATAACAATGATTTTTATGTTCTGTGCTTGTGCGATTTTTCATTTCTAGGCAGGAGTTTGTTGATGCTTATGTGGATTACATATTCAATACATCGGTGGCTTCCTTATTTGATGCTTTTCATGCGGGCTTTCATAAGGTCTGTGGAGGAAAAGTCCTTCAGCTCTTCCAGCCTAATGAACTACAAGCAATGGTTATTGGAAATACAAACTATGATTGGAAGGAACTGGAAAAGGTAGGGGAAAACACATCTCTGATATTGTTTAAATAGAAAGGCAAAAAGAAAACATGTCTTGTTGATCGAAATCTTGTCCTCTCATGTATTGTTTTCCATTTTACATTATTTATCACTGTCATTTTAATAGGAAAACACTCTACCCTTCCTACTGCACAATGAATGGATTCTAATTATGTATGAATTAGATAGCATTTTTGTTGTAGTTTTGGTGTTCATATAGAAAAGTGTCATCTGTGACAGAGGCTGCATAGATGCCCCATCTAAAACTGAATGGCTAAAACTATTAATTAGCTAACTAAAAAAAAAAAACTAAGTCAACAAAGATATAGAGCATTGGGAACTCTACTATATTGCTGGTGGGAATACAGATAGTATAGCCACTTTGGAAACAGTTTGGCATTTTCTTACAAACATACACTTGCTACCTGACTTAGCAGTTCCACTCATAAGTATTCAGTTATGTTCACACAAAAATCTATAAACAAGGGAGGAATGAGTTATTGTTTAATGGGTACAGAGTTTACAAGATGAAAAGAGGCCTAGGGATGGGTGATGATGGTTACACAACAGCATGAATGTACTTAGTGCCATCAAACTGCACCTAAAAAGGATTAAAGTAGTAAACTTCATGTTATGTGTATTTTACCACACTTTTTTTAACATGTTTTGAAAATGTGCAAACAAATCAAAAACTTGAAATAACCCAGATGTCCTTCAGTGTGTGAATGGATAAACCCAACTGTGGTACATCCATGCAGTAAAAAGGGAATTCACTATTGATATGTACAATAACTGGGATGACTCTCAGCATTCTTTACTGAGTGAAAGAAGCCAGTCTCCAGAGATTATATATCATATTCTATTTATATGCCATTCTTAAAAAAACGGAACTAAGGTAAACAGAGGCTAGGGATGGAGGGAGTATGTAACAGTAAGGTAGCAAAGAGTTCTTGAGGGTGCTGGAACTGATCAGTATCCTGATTGTGTGATGGTGGTGGTGGTTACACGAATCTATGCATGCGTTTAAACTCATAGTACTATACGCACACCAGAAAAGGTCAATTTTACAGTGTGGTAGTATAGGGAATAAAATTTTTAAATTAAAAACATAATTTAGGATTTCAGATTAAATATAGTAGAATAAACACGTTTATCTCTGCTCCATCCCAAAATCTCACTAGAATGACAATAAAGGAATAAAAATTGGAATACACAGAGCACAAAAATATAAAAATACAGTGAACAAGAGAAAAAAATAGTGGAAGATGGGGAAAATGGTGGATGAATTTATGAGTGGCTTAGAGCAAAGAAAATTGAATTCAACCCAGTTCACACCCCAGAATCTCTGAAAGGATTGGGAATTGGCATATTGTGTTAGTATAATGGCAGGGATGCGGGGTTGGGCTAAAAGCAATAGAATTACTTTAAAGCTAATTTAAGGAATTATTAGACCTTTCATGGGGCCAGCCGAGTGGCTCAGTTGGTTAAGAGCTCGCTCAAGAGTGCGAGCTGAGCTCTGAGCAACAGCAGTTCGATGCCCAGCCCAAGCTGAGCAGCCGCTGAGCTGCGAACAGGTAGCAAGATGGCTCAGCTAAAAAATAAATAAAATAAAAATAAATAAAAAAATTAGACCTTTCATATCCCCTCTCCTACTCAACAAAAGACAACTCTAGAGAGGGGCTTTAGAATCTGGAGGACCAGATAAAACTGAGGATGACATTCAGAAAGCTGATACTCAGGCTTAAATCCTTTAGGAGGGAGATGGAAGATTTCTTTTTTGGGGGTAAATTGATCAGCCGAAGAGAACAAAACTATACTGTGAGGAGATCCCAGTGGAAATGGACCTTACCTCCAGTCACCCTAAAATGAAAATGACTTCTCATCAAACTTGAGATCCTACATAATATGTCCTTCTTGCCTCATCTCCTGTCATTCTTCTTCCACCTACTGTGCTTTAGCCTGTTGGCCTCTTTGTTGAGCCTACAACCCTCCAGGAACATGCCAGTCATGGGGCCTTTCTCTTTGCTGTTCCTTGTGCCTGGAATTCTCTTCACTGTGATAATTCTAAATGGTTCTTGCTCTCACTTCCTTCACTTTGATAATTCTAAATCGTTCTTGCTCTCACTTCCTTTATGTCTTCATACCTTCTCAGAGACCTTTACTGGATGACTTACCTAACTAAGTTTTACTTAATTGTCTTTACTATCTGTTTTCCCTTTCCCTGACTACAATGTAAACACCATGAAGGGTTTTCTTTGTCTTTGTTCACTGTTGTACTCCCAGAACCTAGCATTCAGTAAGTATTTATAACTTTGCCTGAAGATATAACTGATAGAAGTATTCATTCAGTAAGAACTAGTAATTCAGTAATTGTTTAGTATACTTTGGTTTCTTCCATTGTACATCTGTTTCATTATAATTTGTAAATAATAAATGTCCTGTAATCATCAAGACTGTGCACACATTTCCCCAGAACCATTTAGAAGTGTAAGAGAAAAAGGAAAAACTTTAGCATCTTTTTATTTCCCACTAACATGCTCACAGACTGTAAGACTATCTCAGTCATGGAGATAATAAAGGCTACCAATAGAGCTCGAAATTCAGGAAGGCCATTAGCAAATATATATTAAGCCCCTGCTTGATGCCTAACACTATGCTAGAGATTAGGGACACAGCAGTATTAAGATTGAGACATGGTCTTTGCCCTTTAGTAAGGATGCTAAACATTAAGTCATTAAACCGTAATGAATAGAAAAGAGTTCAGTGAATGGTATGGTACATAAGGAATCTAACCAAGGCTACACAAATTAATCTCCACAACGTAAGTGAGAACTTGGTTCACTGTGGTTTCTCCAGGACCCCAGATGTTGACTAAAACTTATGTATTTGTTGAATGAATCAATGGATGAATTAGGTGATATTTAATCTGAGCCCTATAGGATGAATAGAAATTAACCTGATGAACAAAGAAAGAAGGTGGATGTGTCTAAGTGGTTTAGGCTGAGAGAACAGTGTGTCCAAAGGCTCTGATTCTGGAAGGTACTTGCTAAAAACTAAAAGTTAAAGAACTGTGCCTGAATTTTAAAAAAAACAACACTTCATAGTGTATTAATTCTTTTAATTCTCTCTATCCTCTTTATCCCCTTTTTTCTTAGTGCCAATATTTTTTTGAAGTGGAGGTTGGCTGCAAATTACTCCAAAACTTAGTGGCTTAAAAATAACAGTGAACATTTATTGTCTCACAGTTTTTGTGGGTCAGGAAATCAGGAATGGCGTAGCTAGGTGGTTTTAGTTCAGGAGTCTCTCATGAAGAGGTCAAGATAGTGACTGGTGCTTTAGCCCTCTGAAGCCTTGATTAAGGATAGTTTCCCTTCCAAGATGGCTGAACCACATGGCTGTTGGTCAAAGGCCTCAGTATCTCACCACAAGGACCTCTCCATAGGGCTGTTTGAGTGTCCTTATGAAATGGCAGCTGGCTCCCCCCAGAGAGAGTGATCAAAAGAGGCAGAAGCCACAGTCTTTTATGATCTAGCCTCAGAAGTCGTATTTCTCATATCCACAATAACCTAATGATTAGAGGTCAGGCCTTTTCAGTGTCGGGGGCACTACACAAGGACATGAATAACAGGTGGCAGAGATAATTGGGGTCCATCTTGTATAGTGACTGTCACAAAATTATTAGTGTTGCTCTTATTGCCATTTTTTTTAAAGGGAAGAGACTAATAGAATGGAAAATAATTATTAACTTGACTTCTGTTCATGAAAAAAAAATTTTAATAATTATCACAGATAGGGCCGGCCAAGTGGCGCAGTGGTTAAGCGCTGGCTTGGGAAGCCAGCGGCCCCGGTTCGGGTCCTACATATGAGGGCCAGTGACACTGCCCTCAAAAAATAAATAAATAAATAAATAAATAAATAAATAAATAAATAAATAAATAAATAAATAAATATCACAGATAATTCCATGCTGAACTTTAATAATCCATAAATATTTTAGTAATTCTAATTTATCCTTTAGATATTTACTTTAGGAGATATTGCAACCAGCAGAACATTTCTGCTGATTCACACATATTTTCTTCTCTTACTCCTAGAACTAATAGTTCCAAATTACAAAATGCCCAGAAAATAATAGGTAATCAGCTGAATCGCATGAACTTTTACTGGAGAATGTTTCTGTGCTAAGGAAGTGAAGCCAATATTTTAGATTCAAGACAAAACTAATGTCCCTTAATATTAATAAAAGATTACGTTGTTTTTAGAATACAGAATACAAAGGCGAGTATTGGGCAGAACATCCTACGATAAAAATTTTTTGGGAGGTGTTTCATGAATTGCCATTGGAAAAGAAAAAACAATTTCTGCGTAAGTATTGCTAACTAGTTCTATGTTTTATGAGAATGGACTCTAATTATTAAACTTATTCTCATAGGAGATTGATTCACTTTGGTGAATAAGGTTATTTACAGTATTATCCCAAGTTTCTGTTTTTAATTTTCATTGAGAATGATTTTTTAAATCTACACTTTTTATTACATGTGTTTTATTATTTTAAAAGCTAAATTCAATTTGCCTCCAAAATAGAATTGGTTCTTTTCAATGAAAACGAACTATTAACATTGATTACAATACACAAGCATTGTAATTCTTTGTAGAATTTCTAAAAAGATCTATTTTGGTTTGAGTCTGTTTTTCTTTTCTCTTTGCTTCTGCACCAAAACTTTGGGAATTTCTATAGAAAATAGAACTTTTCTTTTCCAGGATGTCTCTTATTTATAACCTAATCTCTGTTTCATTTGTTAAAATCTGTATTCTAATTTTACTTATTTTTAAATAAAGTTGTCAGAATGTATGTATCTAAATCAATGACATTACCTTTGATACTTCTGCTATTGCCAAGAATATTTTTGTGAATCTCTTTAATAATTGAAACGAGAACCTTGGTTAAATTATTTTGCATATCATCAGAGTGATAAGTCATTCTTAAGTGATTTGAGTTTTGGTTGCCATTATAAATTTTTGTTTAAAAATGACAGAAAACAAATAGAAAAACAATCATAATCAAAACTGCATTTTGCAGTTGATTTATAAACTAGTTCTAAATAGCTTATTCCCAAAAGAAGGGTACCAAAATGTTTTCGTCAGGGACAGTGGTCATTCGTTCATCAAACATTTAACTAAGCATCTCCTGTGTGCTAATATTAAGATTACACTTTAAGGCCTGGCCAAGTGGCTCAATTGGTTAAGAGCTTGCTCAAGGGTGTGAGCTGAGCTCTGAGCAACAGCAGTTCGATGCCCAGCCCGAGCTGAGCTCCCACTAAGCTGCCAACAGGTGGCAGGATGGCTCAGCTAAAAAAATAAAAAAAAAATTACACTTTAAAAAAAAATTACTGTGTGCACGTGTAGTTACTGTATGTCTCAAAAATCATGCTTCCACAAATTCTGGAGATACTTCCACATTACAGTACATGTTAATGTAAAGCTTTACTATAGTGACTATACTAAATAACTTGATACCCTAGGTTGTGATAAAAGTGGTTGGCTGAATGATTTTTTTTTTTTTCTTGGCAGTATTTTTGACAGGTAGTGATCGCATTCCTATTCTTGGTATGAAGAGTTTAAAACTAGTCATCCAGTCAACAGGAGGTGGTGAGGAATATCTCCCGGTTTCCCATACCTGTTTTAATCTTCTGGATCTTCCAAAATACACAGAAAAAGAAACTCTGCGCTGTAAACTGATCCAAGCTATTGATCACAATGAAGGCTTCAGTTTAATATAACTTTGGAGTTGTAACTATTCAGTTTACTACAAAAGCATTAAACCGATTATTTGGGTTTTTCTTGTGATGAATTCAGCAAGATGACAAGAGGTACTGTTAAATCATAATTGCAAAATGTTCAATGCTGTGAGTATTCATGAAAGCCAAAAATTAAAGGAAAATGAACAAACTGTGTTAATATTAAACTTATTGTACAGAACCATGGATTTTTTTGGCCATCTTCCAATAAACATGCAAGCATTGTGAATACATTCAGGTTTTACTAACATGAATTTTAAGAGTTTGCATATTTCACAAATGATCTAGTGTGTGAGTGCATGGAAATATTGCTTGATTTTTCTTCAATCACTGGGTGAAAAACCTTTAACTTGGGCCTGCAATAGTCATTCGATTATTTTTTCATTTTGTAAATAATGTTAAGTTTTGTAATAAAATAGTAATGTTCTGATACCAGTACAGTTTCTATGGTTGTAATTGAACTGAGCTGACTTTTAAGGGTTAAAAATTATGATTTAAATCTTATTCTGAGAATCTATAAAAGCAAAAATTATGGTGAAAACACAATCTTTGTTTTTTTTGTTTTGTTTTTTGCTAGACTAAAATGTCCTTGTGCAAACCTAAATTACAGATAGGAATTATCTGAATAACTTGTAGTCCTTTCCTTTTGTGAAGCTGGAGATGCTACTGATAAATGGGGTGTTATCAGAAAGTTTAATATTTAGTAATGGAAGAACTGTCTTACAGTTGCCAGAAATAGAAAAACTGGCTACTATGAGGACCAGTCACTGGGTTATAGCTTTTAAAACTATTGATGCTGCAGGTTGGTATTTAGACTGAAGTTTCAGTGCTTTAGAATTATTTCCTTCAATTTTCAAGAAACAAATCTTAGCAGTTTTATGGTGCTGATGCTTAGTTATCTCCTGTCATTAAATTGTAACAGTGAGTTGATGCAACACATGTGACTTTCTGCTATAATGCAAATATTTATTTTTTAAATTTATAAAATGCCGTGAAAACTGTTTCAATAATAAAGATTTACTGGTTTAATATTTAACTTTCAGTGGTTCTCATATAAGATTCAAAATTCTTCGAAAAGAGTAATGTCTTAAGGAAGGTCTCTTTAAATTTTGAACTGTTCCCATTCCCATACAGATTTGTCTGTTTTATAAGGTCAAGTGTCTTAGCTGTAGTTCCAAATCCAAAACAACTTTGAAAAAATTTGCCTATCTCATTTTGCAGCAAAACCTGATCTGAATTGTTAAGGCCGTTTGTGGTATTAAATGAGACTAAATGGAAGTGTTTGTATATTTGACTGTGGTATTGTTAATATGTTTATTTCTTGTGTTTAATCTAGGTGCAGCCTCAGATCCCTATGGGGTGCTACATAATACATCTGCTTTAAAAAATTCTTTAACATTCATAATTGTAAAATGCAATTGAGCCCAAAGTTTTTGGAGCTGAGACTATGGACCTGTACTTTTCAGTAGTTGAACGTAAAAACTTCTACTGGTGAGACAGTTGTCTTTTTATAGATAGAAGCCCTAAAATAGTATTTTCACCTAAAGTAATTTTCCTCAAAGGAGCATTCTTCCCTATGAAAGTTCTTCCACGTACCTGATAATACTGTTTCCTTGTGCATTCATTCCTTGAGGGTAGTGATTGCTCACATTAAAAACACGTAAATAGATGTGTGTCAGATGCTTTTTTTCCTTTAGTAACCACGACATACTGTGCAGCTGATCTGGGAAACAGCAGCCACTTTGGAGTTGGGAGTTCATTGAACAATTATTTTCACAAGGACCTGGCATTAGTTATCCGGAAACACAACAGTACAAGGCTTAATTTGGGTAAGTCTGATACTCTTTCTCTCCCTCTGTTGCTGTTGCTGCAGACATACAGTAGCAGGGTCACGATTATTGTTTTTAAGAGCAATCATGTTTGTAGTTCCTGTAGTAATTTTAACCATAGCTATTGTTCACACTTACTGATAAAGTAGAACCAAGACATCCCTTTAAATTGCCATTTAAGAAAACTGAGACCTAAGTCACAAGTCCTGGCCTTCTTGTAGGGTCAATTCGTAAGGGCATTCATTAGGGTTAATTTCTACCAACAGATTTTTGGCCTTTCTTCCATGATCTTACTACATTTACGTTAACACAGTGCAATCTGCATAGGGCAGTCTTCCCCTGAAGAGAAGAGCACATGGTGCTCTGAAAGCAAAGGCAAATGTTCCTGTTTTCAGCCTCTCTCCACTCCCCAACCTCTTCTACACTTGAGCTAAACTCCTTATGGAATTGGGTTGTCGGAAAAGTCATGACGCATTTTTGCAACACAAAACATAGAAAAAATACGTCTTGACTTTTCCGACAACCCATGTTGTATCCTTTGCTAAAAAATCCACCTTTCCTTAGGCCAGCCCTTGGGAATGGCATGTTAAGTGCAGAAGGGAACTCCCGTTACTTTCCTTTCTCAACCCATGCTATGGTTTTGAATCCCCTCTTCCAGTTAAATCTGTTTCTTTAAGAGGTAATGCTTAGTAGGTGATTCACTAGTTCCAATTGAGGGCCACTCAGAAGAGGGGAGATAGACCATTTCTCCATATTTCTGCTAGCACCCTAGTTTGAGTTTAAGGCTTAAACTTTGTTCACTTCTGAGGGGGAGTATATTTACCACATTCCCCTCCTAGAGTATAGGTCTAAGAATTGAGATGTGTTTCAAATTAATCAACTACCAAGTAATTACGAGGAGGATGTAAAATTAAACACCATTGATTGAAGGTACACCATTATTTATGTACCACTAAGAAAAATGCTAATTAAACCATAGTGTGCCATTAATTGGGGATGTGTATTACAATCAGTGAAATGCATGGTGTATTAACCCAGGGAGTGGGAATAGTATTGATTACAACGCTTTGGTGAAATTAGGTCTCACCAACTATTACTTGAAAGGACTCCATGACTTTTTTTTTTGAGGGCAATGTCACTGGCCCACACATGTGGGACCCGAACCAGGGCCGCTGGCTTCCCAAGCCAGCGCTCAACCACCACGCCACTCAGCCGGCCTTACATGACCTTCTTTTTAAAGTACAAATAAAAAAAGGAGGAACTACCGGTTCCATTTTGTGCATATATGAAATGTCACTACGACTTACTTTTATAATATCCGAGAATGGGATTTTGCAAGTGATTTTTCTAGTGCAAACGGGATATCCCAGGGCAGAGTACTTTTTTTATTTAATTCACTTCAAAAGTTTACTGGGGAGGAAGGCAGGAGATTTGAGAGCAGAAAACTGCCAGTTAAGGTTTTATTTATACCATATACTTTATAGGAGGCATGTTCCTGGCCTCTTGAATAGTAGTAAGTTGTCTCTCAAGAACTTGAATAGACTAAGTAGGTTTCCAGGTCAGCCTCAAAAAGTTCATACCCAGTGTTGTCTGCAGTCATTTTTTTGTCTACTCCTTTCATTAAGACTTGGAAGTTCTCACCAGGTGACTAAATTTCACAGAAAACCTAGCTTTTATTGCAAATGGGCTCTCAAATTCACATTTGCACCATTTCCTATTGACTTCGCAAGTCAAGTCTTTCTTAGGCCCTGCCTTTCCCCCACATTTTACCCTAAGGCCCCTGACTTAGAATGGTTGAAATATTAGTTTTGAAACTTGTGGTGATGCACCAGCTGCTATAACCAGCACTATCAATTCTGGTTAGACTGTTATAGATTGAACGAAGAAATGTAGTACGAGAAGAAAGCATCTAATATAGTCAGTCCTTAGAGCTATACAAATTCTATTAAGATTTTAAAATTTTATACCTTAAACAATATAAGTTAACAGAAAAAAGTCAAATGACAATTTTAATAGACTTTAAAACAGTGTACAAGTATAAAACACTGGTTTTTGTATTTCAAAAGTTGGAGGAAGATATCCAGTCATTAAACAGTCTACAAAACATATGCCAGTAGATTACATAAAAGACTATGTACAATATAAAAAGAGCTGAAAACAGTCTTCACTGTAAAAATAATTTAAAACAAATTTTTCAATTTAAAATATCATCTATAGCACAAACATCATGCAAATGAAAAACTAAATATAATGCATTCTTTAGTGTAGCCAAATAAATTCAGATTGAGACATATTTTAGGTAGGGAAATGGCCATTCAGTAAATTTTTTTTCTCTGGCAATAATGGTCGTAGCTGGGTATTTTATGTTTAAAGGACAGCTGTATTTCAAACGCTTTAAAAAAATTTAATAAATACCAAAGCAACACAGTAATACTTTATAATTTGGGGATACTTTATAATGTTGGGGAAAAGTCTGGAAAATCAATGCTTACTCTGCAATTTTATAAAGTATGAACTTTTTTAAAAGGCCAGAAGCTTCTGCAGTTGAGAAAGTTGATCTCTAGTTTTAAGGCAGGCTAAGCTTTTAAATAAAGACACAATAGGAACTAATTTCATTCGTTAACTATTCTATTACAAGTTATATAGCATGTTCATCTCCGTAATACTAGGCTAGCAGTTTGGTGTTTATTACACCAAATCCTCCCAACAGGAGACATGTACTTTACTGGCTGAGTTATATATAATTAGCATCTTATTACTTTGGAACCGTAATCAGGGGCCTGTCACTTTTTCCTCATTTGTGGGAAAGAGAAGCAACAGTCCTAAATATTACACTCTCCCCAGTCAGAGTACCATTATTATAGATTCATAAAGGCTTCTGCATATTCACATCTTGGCAATTTAATACTTGTGGAAAAGGACCATTTGCAAGCTCTACCACAGTGATAGGTACTTAAACAATGACAGATATTTTCAAAACAAAGGGGACCCAAGCAGGCATTGTTTCTAAAGCAAGTGAAACATTTCCAAAGCATTTATTTGTTTTTCAGGTTAGTTTTATGAGCCAATATAGACATTACCACATGTCCACAGGAAGTACAAAAGCCATCTTCATTTGAACAATACAATATTCCTGAAACTCTTAGCACCAAGTCTTATTTTAAAAAGCAAAGACAACTGAGTGCTCTCCCACACCTTGTTGGCTTCCTGCTACTCACACTGCATGTCAGGAGATTTTTAAAAAGTTAGCTGCCACAAGTTCTGGGAAATGCCAGTGTTTAAAAATAGGTTAATTGTGCTAATAAAGAATCAAAAGTTTAGAAGAACAGAGATTTGAGGATTTCAAACCATTCAATGTTACAAACAAAAATGTGAAAATACCATTCTTTGGTCTAGATAAGCTGTTCCCTTTACATTAATTTAACATTCCAATGGCTTTTTGAAAACTTTAAAATGTTGAAACTCACTAGGCAAAAACAAAATTATATATACATATAGATGTATCATACAAATGAACCTTTAAAAGAAAGTCTTGACCAAGAGCAAATTAAAGATACTTAGTACCTTTCTTTTAAAGAAAAAGTTAGTGTTGAGTGTACAAGTACAGAAATAATGAAGTTAAGAATTATTCATGAAAAAAAGCAGTATATTTCCAGTCTATAAATATTACACCTTTCTGGTTTCCTTTGTTCTCTCATGTTCACAAGTAAACATTCATTTTGACATGCTATTTAATGCTGGTGGAACAATTCCTGTACCTGGACAATTAGTACATTATGATTTGTTTGATGGATAGTTAATGTCTGTTGCCTCCTGTTTCATAGATATAGCTTCATTAACTGCCTCTTGATCACCTCCATCAGCTCCAAATCCAGTGCCTCCAGCGCTCTCATTAATATCAGCATCATCTTCCAAACCATTGTAAAATTCTTCAATCTCACTTTCATCCTCAATGGGTTCTTCTAAACTTGGACTCTGGCATGTTCCACTATCACTATTACTGCCACAAGAGCTAGAGGATAAGACGTCATCTTCAGAGTCTGAATATACCTCAGCACCATGGAAAATGTAACGATTTGGTGGTAAAAACAGATATTGATTACCTGAAATACAGCAAAAAAGAAATGTTATTTCTAGTTTTGTAAGAAAGACTCAGTCTGATTGGACAGTCTGGAGTAAGTATAGATTGCAACTCTGCCTTTTAACCTGAGTATCATTACTAGAGGCTGTTATTACTATAGTGTTTTTCAAAAACAAGATATAGACTCAGTACTGGGTGCAAATATGAGTTCTGCCACTCACCAGCTTTGCATTTTGGGCAGTTATCTCTGTGTCTCAATTACTTCATAAGATACATGAAAAATGTAGAGAACCGTGTTCAATAAAGGTTACTTAGCCAACTCCTTTGAACAGATTTGATGATATGAAATGAAGTATGCAGCCTAGTCTATATTAGATATGCATCTTCTCTAAAGCACATATTATGTAATGGCTTCACCACCGAGTGCAGTCTGTAGTAGAAATTTAGATCCTCAGGCCCCTCTTATTTCTGTTTCAAAAGAACACAGTATATTTCAGTTTTCTTAGCAACTGGTATTAATTTCCACGATCAATGGAGGGACAAGTACTTGTATTTCAGCTGCTAACAGGCTCCCCATTTGGCTCTTCTTAACAGGGCCATCTTGTTTGACTCACGCCCATTCATAGTCTTTAAAGTGTCTCAGCACATGGTTGTCCTGCACTTTTCCTATCTATATAGTTTTGGCCCATGCTTCAAAAAAATGATTTATCCTGCTCTGGTCCCTGAGTAACTGAATAATCTATTTCTGAGCCCAAGTACCCTATACCTGTTTTCGCTGTCTTCTTGGCAAGCATCGAAATATTTAAAGTCAGTTTACCTCATATATGTTCCCACTTCCTTCTTTTTCGCGTTGACCTCACAACGTAAATAGTAGCAAACTAAAATGGGTGACTGAAGTCTAGTGGTCATTTGGTTTTAACAGCAATTTTACACTCTTGTCATTTATCTTTTTAAAGTCTCACAATGCTATGAAGTATGTGCTATTTCCATTTTACTGATAAACTAAGAGGTTAAACACCTTTGCCCAAGGTAGATCTGAGACAACGCAAGTCTCATTCCAAAACCTGTTACCTTTAAGGCATAAATTTGTAGAGTAAAACCAAAGTATAATACCAAAGAGATGGCTCCAGGTTTAACATTTATTGGGACAAAAAAAGTGTGTATGTTTGACCCATCTATCAAAGAGATTTTCAAAGAAAACCCCAGTGCAAAACTCTTAGTGCATAGGCAGACTTTGAATATGGTAGAGACTTATTGTATATTACCTGACTAAATCAGCAATTTTTTTTGTCTGACTCTTGCCACATTTAGAAACATGAACCATTCTTCTATGCTCTTTCTCATTTCCCCTGTGAAGACTTCCCTTATGTTTAACTGATCTGTTCAATTAACTGTTCAAGATCAAAATCCAAAGTTGGGATTTTTAGAAAGCCTTCTATTATAACCTAATCCTCTCCACATAGCATCTACTTTTTTTAATCTACATTTTTTATCACCTATTATGCTACTTGGAATTAAACACTGATTTTCAAAAAGTTGAGTGATTTCACCTGTTAATACTAATAGGTGAAGACTTCCCATGTGGCACAATAGGGTAGATGTTATTCCATATAAATAATAGAGAAGAAACAGATGTTTTCTAGATCTGAGACAACAAAGCATAGTGGTTAAAAGGGCTGGCTCTGAAAAGGATATAGGCCTGGAAACCAATCTTGGCTCTTCTAAGTCCTAGTTGTTACTTTGCATGGGGTACTTAACCTCTGTTCCTCAGATTGCGCCCCTGTGGCAGAGACATAATAGTTCCTACCTCAACACACTATTTCTTCCCCATACTATGTAAGAGATCACTGTTTATCTTTCTCTAGCTTGAATGTAAAATTTACAATTTTTCTAAACACAATCATCTATTACATTTAGCTGCATAAAGTTACCCTATCAACTAACCTCCCAAAATTGTTCGTTTCTTGCAATTTTGTTAACAATAATTATAATAGGTTCTTACCATCAAGCCGTTTACTAATCTGCTCCTTTGCTAGTCTAGCTGGCCAGCATTTTCTCACTGTTTCAGCAACTGGAGTTCTTTCATTTTTCTCACCAGTACTGGAGCTACTGTTCTTCAAGTCTGGACTCTCCAACTGTTCAGTAACACTTTCAGTGCTCTTAGTAGAAGTCTGTACTTCCTGTGATTTTTCTTCCATACAATCTCTTGATTCAGACCCATCTGCATCATCATTACTCTTTGTTGCTTGGTCTAAAAATGTGACAATCTCTGAAGAATCTGGTGGTGAAGTTCTTTCTGGTGAACTTGAGCCTTCTGAAATATTAAGAGGTGTGGGTGGCAACTCCGAGAAATGAGCCAGCTCCTTTTGTGTTCGTGGAGGTTTTTCAGTAATTTCTGAAAGCTTTACAGGGTTGCAGCAAAGTTTGGCATATTCACCACCTAACCTATGACACAATTCATTAATTATGACATCACAGTCTCCAAGAAGCTCTACATCAAAATGCAGATGAGGCAAAGGTTCCCTATTAATTAATATCTGAGGCACTTCATGGGGTATGGAACCTAAAAATAGGGTGAAAAATAAGAGTTAGAAAAAGGGAAGGAGGTAAGTAAGATAAAAAAGCCACAACAAATGCAATAAATGAAAAATTTAACATGCTCCCAATACCAAAAAAGAAACCTGCCACTAATACTTAACCAACTTATAAATTTTCATCAAGCTATCAAGTAAACAGATGAGCAGTTAAGAAGCATCTTTCATAAAATTTCAGGTTCCCCTGTCACCTGGTTTCCTCTGAACAATCTTAAACTTTTCCACGCTATACCTCAATTTCCTTGTGTAACGGGGATAGTAATACTTTTTCACAAGATTGTGGTGAGGATTAAATGAGTTAATATATGTCAAGTGCATAGGAGAATTCTTGGCACACGGTAGGTGATGCTTATTTTACTGAAATAGCTCCCAGTACAGAATGTGAAGACTTCTGGTCAAGATGGCAGTGTACAGAAGAGGTCACCTAGTCTCACGATAACATCAAAATTACAACTAAATTATAGAAGACTAACTCAACAGAGCTCCTATGATTCAGGATATAAAGAAGCCACATCGAGACTGTTAGGATGGTGAAGATGCTGACCAGGCAGGTTCACACCCAGTGTGGTGATTAAGAAACTGGAGGAATACATCAGCTGTGGAGGTCCTACCTGAGGAACGAGGGGTTCCCAGCCCACAATAGCTTCTGCAGCCCAGAGCATCTAACCTATGCGTATGCCAGGAAAAGAAATCCCCATAATATTTGGCTGTAAAAACCAGCAGGAATTGTGTCCAAAGGAGACAGTGCTGCAAAAGGTGCAGGTGCTGCTCTAAAGGGCTCATACACAAACTTACCTGTTCTAAGCTCCAGCAGGGACAGCAGCTTGAAAAATACCAGGGACATATGGGGAGGAGGTAAACTGACTAACTTCAGAGCGAGGGCTAGGATGACAGGGATTGAGGCAACTCTTTCAAGGGATGGAAGTGCTGCCAGGCTCTAGTGTTCCTTTGTTGAACTCACCTCCCACCCAGCCTGCCTGGTGCAGGTTGGCACCAAATCTGTGTACTCCGTTAATCTGGCTAACAAACAATGTTCACCCCACCCTAATGATTCAGAGACACAGCCCCACCCAAATTCACATGGCTGGCCAGAGCCTCTCCTAGTGGCTGCTCCACAGAAGCAGCTTTCCTCGGCTTGCGCTACAAACTATAATAAAAGGTCCATAAACCCCACGTGGACAAGCAGCAGATGGACTCAGCACGCATTGTAGCTCCTGCAAAGTGGCCACAAGCCCCACATGACCTTGGCCTACACAGGAGCCCTTCCCAAGAGGCTCCAGGACAACCTCACCTGTGGCTGACATCAGAGCTCCACACCCAAAGGGGGCCTCAGCTAGCACCAGAACCCCCCCTGTACCCTCCAACCAAGTGATTCCTGCTACATGATACCTTTTACATAAATTCAATCTGTCAAGACCAGGAGACAGAGCAAATCTATCTAATACACAACGAACAGACTCCACCAAAATAAGGAGATGAACACGTCCCAAATAAAAGAATAGGACAAAACTCCAGAAAAACTAAAAACCTGGAGACAAGTAATCTATCAGAGAATTCAAAACACTGGTTATAAAGTCATCCTAAATTGGGAGGATAGATGAATTCAGTGAGAACTTCAACAAAGAGACAGAAAACATAAAAAAGGAAATAGAAAACAACCAACTGGAACTGCTGGCAAGGATGTAGAGAAAAGAGAACCTTTGTGCACTGTTGGTGGGACTGCAAATGGGTGCAGCCAAGCCGCTATAGAAAACAGTATGGAAATTCCTAAAAAACATTCAAATGCCTTATGATGCAGTATTTCCACTTGTGGGTATTTATCCAAAGAAATCAAACACTAATTCAAAAAGATATATACAACCCTATGTGCACTGCAGCATTATTTACAATAGCCAAAATATGGAAGGAACCTAAAGTGTCCTTCAATAGATGAATGGGTAAAGAAAGGAGATACCACACATATATACGATGGAATGTTACACAGACATAAAAGGAATGAAATCTTGCCATTTGCGACAACATGGATGGACCTAGAAGGTGTTATATTAAGTGAAATTATTTGTTACATAAAATTTCTTGTATCATAATATGTTAACACTTTGTAAACGGGCATAAAAAGCTATATGACGAGTTTACTCGTTTCCCGCAAAAAATGTGTTAAAAAATAAATGCTGGGCCAAATAAATGCTGGGTGGGCTGAGTGCCTCAGTTGGTTAAGAGGTCGAGCTCTGAGCAACAGAGTTGCCAGTTGGATTCCCACATGGGCCAGTGAGCTGCGCCTGAGCTGAGCTGCCGTGGAGCTGTCAACAAATGGCAGGATGGCTCAGCTGGTGAGAGCAGGTGCTCCCAACAAGGTTGCAGGTTTGATTCCTGCATGGGATGGTGGGCTATGCCCACCCACAACTAAGATTGAACATGGCACCTTGAGCTGAGTGGCTGATAGGTGTCAATGGGCAGCTGAATGGTGACTAGACTTGGAGCTGAGCTTGCTGTGCCCTCCACAACTAAGACTGAAGGACAACAACTTGGCTGTTGCCCCCAATTCCCTAATAAAACCTAAAAAAAAAAAAAAAAAGCTAAAATTCCTTTGCAATACAAAACACAAGTATGTAACTGTAAACGAGTAAAAATTTGAATTAAAAAAATTAAAAGATTTTTTTCCCCTTTGAAAGTTTGGACCAAAAACGTGGGTGTGCATTATACATGGCAAAATATGGTATATGTGGAATCTAAAGAACAAAATAAACAAACAAGCGGATAGATAACAGAGAACAAATTGATAATCACCAGATGGAGGATGGGTAAAAGGGGGGAAAGGGTTTAAGTACAAATTGGTAGTTACAAAATAGTCAAGATAATAACTATGTATGGTACTAGATGGGTACTAGGACTTATCGAGATGATCGCTTCATAAGGTATGTGTCTAATCACTATGTTGTACACCTGAAATTAATATAATGTATGTCAACTATAATTGAAAAAACATTTTAATAAAATAGTGTGAAAATTCACACAAGTCTATTCTCCACTATTGTATACCTGTCTTAAATTTTTTAAGTGTACCTTTATCACCAACACACTATTATAGTACCCCACAGAAGGCTTTTAAGAATTTCTCTGCCTTACCTTTAAAAAGAAAAATGCCTCAAAAACTCAGAAGGATCTTGTACATTAAATTTTCATGTTTTAATTTTATATTGTCTTATACTCTACTTTAATAGAATTTCACAGCTATTTAGGGAAGACCGATGAGTTAAACTGCTAAAAGCTACTACACCTGGGAGTAGGAAAAAGATGCAGAATTGGTAATTTCTTGTTTCTTCTAACTCTTTACTCTGGCTGCCTATTAGATTGATGGTCTAATTAAGGGTTTGCTAGTCCCTCCTCCTTCCCTCATTTTTTTAGGGCACACCTGATGCTACTGAGCTAGTCCCTCCATCTTCCTCATATCCCTAGCTTCCTCACTAGAGGGAGAAAAAAGGTAGTATGAGAGCACATATTAAAGAAATGTTCCTGAGAACATAGGGACTTAAACTGTTTTTGAGCATTTTTATACACAAACACCCTTGTGGATAAAGTAGATCCACACATAATTATGACAAGGCATGATTGTTATTCTTGCAAAAACAAGCAGATCATTCTGAGCCTCCGAATTCTATTTTACATAATACATTACACTTATGTCAAGCTATACATTTTAACTTAAAACTGAACTGTTTCTCTGTGTCTTAATTTTTAATATACATTAGAATCTGACATTACTTCTGTTTTGACAACTTTCTTCCCGCAACCAAAATGTCAGATTACCTATCTTCATGAACAAGAACATCACCTTAAATGTAATTTGGCTCTTCACCACTCTATCCAGAAACAGAAAGATCACTGGTCTATTGTACAGACCCACAACCCATGTTAATATATATATACAGCAATATTCTCTAAAACTCACCACCAACTTACTTGGAATTAGTGCTACTGGTCTTACTTTCAGGGAAGACCCAATAACAATGAGGAGATCAACTTCATCTTTGTCATACTTCATAGCTCTATGAAACTGTTCTGGTAAATTTTCACCAAAAAAGACAATCTCTGGTTTCATAATAGCAAGTGGCTCATCAGCTGGACACCTAGGACATCTAGGAACCACCTGTATATTTCAGATTTTGGTTGAGGTGGGGAAGAGAATGGAAAACCCAAGTTAGAAATAATCAACATTTCCACACTTCCTAAGAATGCATTTCAAAATCATAAAAAAAAAAAAAACCCTCCAAAAAAGAAGAAAAAAAAAACGAAACAAAAAAAAAGACCAGAAAAGCTGTGGATAAAAAGGAAAAACCAGACATAACCTAATCAATGCCAATTGTCATTCATTTTTTGTTTATTAACATAACATACAATGAAAACAATGTCACTATTATCTGTGCTATTATAAATCTGTATAGACCTACATTGGATACTCGAGTGCATTATACATTAAAAGGAAAAACCAGCATGTGTACACACACACACACACGACTTAATCCTTTAAATAAATAAGTTTGTAAGATACAATCATTCCATTTAATATGCTATCCTCGTTTTCATATTTGATTATGCAGGTGGGTGCATAGAATTTAATTTTTTTTTGAGAGCAGTGTCACTGGCCCTCATATGTGGGACCGAACTGGGGCCGCTGGCTTCCCAAGCTTAACAACCGCGCCACTCGGCCAACCCTAGAATTTATTTCTGGATGGTTTTTATTCTCTGCCATATCTTCCTGTAGTTTTTTTGGCAGTGAGCATACATACATATACATACATACCTTTTACAGTAGTTTCTTAAATGTTTTAAATAATTACCACCCTACTTTAAGATTCTGAATCTGACACTTAAAAAGGAGAGTAAGGAGAAAAACTAATATAGCAACACTTACTTATGATCTGGGTTTTTATTTTAATCTTAGATATTAAGGAGCCAATTTCATCACTTTGGAGGCATTATGGAGCAATGTTTTCACCTTAAGGTATTAAAAGGTTCTTGTGTATTTCACCAGAATGCCCAATGATAAATCTCTTCCCTAGATTTTTCTGTACCTCATAAGTACTTTCCAAAAAAAAAAAAAAAAGAAAGGGTTTGGAAACAAAAGAAGAAACAGATCAGAGACATGTACAGTTCCTAAAATATGGGTGATAGATTACCTGATTAAAAATATCTCCTCGTACAGCTTCACAGTCAACTTTGTATTTACAAATCAGGCAAGATGCTGTTGCAAAGGAACCTGAAAACAACCAATATACACGTTTTATTAAAAAAAAATTCCATTTATTAACTATACCACAAAGGTTCTAATAGAAAGTTTGACACTACAAAAGAGAAGTTAAAAATTTTAAGAGATTCCATGGGACAGTGTAGGGGGTGAAGAATTAAAATAATTATATAATAAACAGAGAATCCAATCTTCAATAGTTGAGATTTTGATAGAATGACTAATCTACTTCCAATGAAAAAACCCAACTCCTCTAGCAACAGAATTCTACAGAGTTGGAAGGTTGCAATTGTATTACCTTAGCTTAATTAGCAATTGTGTTTTGTTTTTTGTTTTGTTTTTTTTAGCTGAGCAATCCTGCCACCTATTGGCAGCTCAGCTTGATCCGGGATTCGAACCAGCGACCCTGTTGCTCAGAGCTCGCACTCTTGAGAGCTCATAACCAACTGAGCCACTCGGCCGGCCCAGTAATTGTGTTTTAAAAACAATTTAGATACATAAAGAAAAAGGTCTGTTCACACTTGTTTTAGATTGAAAGTCTTAATTTCTGAATCCTGTACATCTGAACTACCCAGTTCCTTTGGTTTCATATTCTAAAGATGTCATATTTCTCATACATTCAAAAGCACATTAATTTTTGATGTTTGTACAATTAAATGTCAAGGCCAATTCTTCTGATTTTATTGTTTTGCATTCTAATTTTCTTATTTTATCTACAATTGATCAGATAACATGATTAAATAATAAAGCTTAATCTCCATTCCTAAAGAGCTACTTACTTTCTAATCCTAATTCTTTGTAGAAAACAAACTATTTAAATAACAGAAAGTAATTCTGAAGTTTACTGACCATGACACTGAATTATCCTTTGGATTCCTGCAACCTGCTCCAGTGTATCTATGTTCTGAGTATAGTTGCGAAGTAGTTTTCCTTCCTTATCTGACAAGGCTATGAATTTGTGACAGAGAGATGGTTGGAATTGTCCAGGATATATTTCCTATATAATGCAAAAGGCAAAAATAAGTATAACAGATGTCATATTATGTTTAACGAAAAAACTACCAACGATAATCCCTATGTATAATTTTAAAAAATACATGAGCATCTCAAAGCATCTAGATGGATGCAACACACACCTAACAAAAGGATTGTTACAGTAATATGTATAAAACTCAGCAATTAGTGAACTTGGCCCCTTGAAGAAAAAGATAGTCGACCCATAAACATCTCTAATAAATGTTAATATTTTAATAAACTTCAGAAGTAATACACCTTAGAATATATCTAATATTTGTTGGCTGCAAATTCAGATTTTTTTTTTAAAGGAAAAAGGGAAAAGTTTAAACTGAAATTAAAGATATCAAAGGTAAGGTGACTTCTTTTAAAACTATAAAAAAGGACTGTCAACATAATATTAAAACTTTTTGATTCATCATTCATTATAAATATCAACCTGTTGGAAGTTTAAAGCTAAAGTTTTAATTCCTTACCAAAATTGTTTTCCTTCCACTGCACAGGCACATACTGGTATAGTATAGAGCTGCTCATGAATGCTGAGTTGCTGGATTTTGTGTGTGTGTTTTTCCCCCCAAATAATGCTTCAATGCTGTTTCTTCTTTAAAAACAAAGAATTCAGATATACACATGGCAAAAAGATCAGAGAAAGAGTATCAATTTTGGTCCTCTCAACTTTTGACAGTGTTTTTATTAAATTTCATTTAGTAAGTGACTATGGCAAAGGAAGTTTCTTCTCTTTTTTCTTTCAAGTAGTAGTGTCACCTACTTCCTTACCATTCATTATAGCCTCTAACCTATTACAGTGCTAGCAAAAAAACTAGACACAACCATCCGTCCATCAATAGGGGACCGGTTGTAGATATTATGTATGGTACCATCCTAGTGGTAGAGTATGCAGCCATTAAAATGAATGAGGGAGGTCTGAGTGCACTGACCTGGATGATGGTCTATGACATACATGAAAAAAGCAAGTTAAGTCACCAGTGTGTATAGTCTTGCTTTTGTTGTTTCAATATTAAGCAAAAATGGAAATTATATGCACATGTATATAGTTATGTTCATATAAACATCAAGTCAGGAAGGATACAAACAAGCTATAAACAGATGGGGGAACTTTCATTTCTGACATACAAAGAGTTTAATAAAAAGATTATAGGTGACTTTACTTTTAACCTATTTAATACTTCAAATTTAAAAAAAAAAAACCCTATCTACAGGGATACCTTTTAAGTAAAAATAATTAACAAATCTCATTTATTGTCACATGTATTATATTGGGTTGTCGGAAAAGTCATGACGTATTTCTTCTGTTTTTTGTTGCAAAAATGCGTCATGACTTTTCTGACAACCCAATATATCCATATGCTGATGAAAATGTGTTATACAAAAATCCAAAAATTTTGCCTCACATTCAAATTTTTATGAATTTCATGGACACTGCAATTTAAGAAACAGATAATGCATATAAAGAAGTAACAAATGAAGAGCTTAGTAAAGCTAATGTTTATTAAAAGGAAAACTGAAAGCCACATTATGTTCTAAACCATTGGGTTGTGCTCTACTAACTACTGTTTTGGCCCCAAGATGCTTTGTTCTATTGATAGTTTTACATTTAAAGGATTAAACATCATAGTATTTTATTAAAGCTCCCTCTGGAAATAACTGTTACTGTGTTTTGACGAATATTAGAGTATGCTAGGCAACAGATAAAATAGAATCTAAAGTAGGAAGAAAAGTGGTAACAGCATGACTCTTGGGGAGCAAGAGTACCAAAACTCCACACTCCTGAAATGGATTTTTGTGTGTAGTATTCCCTGTCCCCTTTTTTTAAGGGGCGGGGGGGAGCACAAAGATATGTGGACACTAAATTTAGCTCTACACTCCAATTTCCCTTCATGTCCAGGGTATAGTTTAAACCAGCCCTTCAAGTTATGAATCAATTTTTGTAGTTTGGGATTATCCATGAAGCAATTTTATTTTATGAACCTAAATTTTGTATGTTAGAACCTAAGGGATTTGAAACTTAACTTTGTCTATTTTCTTT
Organism: Aselliscus stoliczkanus; assembly: GCA_033961575.1. Classification (NCBI taxonomy): domain Eukaryota; kingdom Metazoa; phylum Chordata; class Mammalia; order Chiroptera; family Hipposideridae; genus Aselliscus; species Aselliscus stoliczkanus. The sequence continues at coordinate 138,532,146 of CM066729.1, forward strand.
GGAATATGCAGTAGACCATGTCTGAACCATTAAATTTAAATACTATGTTCAAACTAAGGGATATAATCTGAAATACTGATAAAAAATTACTCTAGAAGGACTGTTTTAATAGAAACTACTCCTAAGGCAGGTCCTTAACATGAAAAGTTGCTAAAAACCAGCCGCCTAGGGATACAACTTTCAGCTAAAGTATGGACTTAATTCTTCCATCTCGCCCTGTTCTAAGCAAAACAGGTCATCCCAGATCTGAACATCCTAAGTCCTATTAAGGAACCAACCACATGGACTGGATTATTCTGTTATTATCATAGAATCCTCACAGATTAGAGTATAAGCAGAACTGGGACCAAAGGCTCAAAACACTTTTTTTAAAAAGCCATTGCTTCTACACAGTTGTGTCCAGAAATATGCAAACAATCCAGTAACTGTCCACAGGCAACAAACATGGTCAAAGCTAAAGCTTAAAACTTCCTGCCATACTCAGTTTTCAAGCAGAAATAATGGCTTTCTTCCAGAGATGCTCTCTGCTTGGTTTCTTAAAATATCTAGCAATATGAATGAGACCCCAGTCAAAGGCAAGGGTGTTAACTGCAACCCCTCAAAAGGGATTCATCAAAGTTTGAGATGCTACTGTTTGCTAATATAGAGTAGGTAAGAAACTAGAACCTAAAATCTCCATGCTGCCGAAAAGTAAAATCAATCAAATCCTGGTCAGGAAAATTCTCACAATCCCATCTTGTTTCATTCATTCCACAAAACCACTCTTGAATAGACTATCTTACCTAATCAATACCTAAAAATTTGTCACCTGATAAAGAAATTCAGCTGCCTTTTTTGTTTTTTTAAGTCGGGTTCCCTGAAGAAATCAAGGTTCAGCGAACTTTTTCCACACAGGCACATTAGATAGTAAATATTTAAGGCTTTGCAGGCCATACAGTTTTTGTCCATATGATCTCTATTGCAACCACCCAATCTTCTACTGTAGGGCAAAAGCAGCCATGGACAATATGCAAACAGACGAGCATGGCTGTGTTCCAATAAAACTTTATTTATAGTCACCGACATTAGAATTTTCATATAATGTTCATATACCAAGAAATATTTTGATTTTTTTCCCCCATGCATTTAAAAATTAATTCTTAGCTCACATTCTGTACAAAAACAGGCAGTGGGCCGCATTTGGACTCGGGATGACAACCCCTGTACTCAACACAAGAGTTTCAATCAGTCAAGCCATTAATTACGACTTAATGGAGTTTTTGTATGTACCAGGCATAACAGGAACACTTTATTATAATGCTATAGACTAGGCTGAGGGCTGGGTTTTACATTCTGATGGGTTGTACAGGAATAAAACATGACAGAGCTCCTATGTTGTCCACAAAGCAGGTCACATTTACTACCTGACCCTATAAAGAAAAAAATCTGCTGACCCCATTTTGCAGATGAAAAACCCAAAGCACAGAAATAATTGCTAAAAGTCACAGGACCCAATATGTAGCAGAGCTATCATTCAGACCCAGTTTTGATACCAAAGTGTGGCTCTTAACCACTGTGCAATACTGCCTTTTCAGGCTGAGATACCTCAGCCTCAAGTTTCATATTTTTCTTTTAGGCTAGGAACCATTCTGTTAGGTATTGCTAACTAGTCTAAGATTGGTCTAGTAAGTACACTTCATTTTGCACATCATCATGGGATTAATGGAAGCTGGCATTCCAATCACCCTCTAATATAAAAAGCACTCCTCAAGAATACATCATGTTCCCACCAATCAGTGTAAGAAAAATATCCCAATGGAAAAAACTTGCTAAGAACTATCAGGTGATTCAATGATATATACATGGCCAGTGGTAAAAAGCAGTCATCCACACTAATAAAAACAGAACACTAACATGATGAGAGAAGATGCTATTTTATCTACTGAACTGACAATTTTAACTGCCTTAAAACACTTTAAATATCCATCAATAGGCTGATTAAATATATTGTGATACAACTATAAATCAATACAGAGTTTTCTTTAAAATAAGGTGTATCTGTTAAGTGTCATGAAACTGTTTCCAAGAATATATTAAGTGGGGGGAAAAGCAAGGTAAAGAAAAGGGTGTATGATTCTGTTGGTAATCATTTTTAAAGCATTATGAGAAACTTATAATACCTCTCCTACACACACACACACACACACACAAGTTTACTCTCTTTTTTTTCCCCCTAGAACAACACCCAAGAAAACATTTTACCATGGTTACCTTTGAGGAAAGAAATCAGATGTAGGGAAGACTGAAGGGAGAGCCAACGAACACTAACACACACACACACAGATTTAAATAACAACAACAATAATAATGTATTGTTGAGGGGAGGGACGGGGGCAGGGACATGCTAAATCAGCCTTCTCTTACACGTCTGACAGGAATATATTTTATTTAACCTTTCCAAGTAATAATACAGCAAAATATATCAGGACCCTTGGCAATTTCCCTTTCAAGACTTTATCCTAAGAACACTGGAACACACCAAATAGGATAATCATAGCAACACTATTTGTAATACAGAAGGTAGGGAAAATGTTCACTTACAGGATTAATTACAGTTACACCACTTAATGAACATTATGATGATTATGAAGTATTCAAGTGTCTGACAGAAAAAATGTAGAAAATACTATAAACGCAAATCAGTAAGTAAAAGACCCTATTTTTATAATAAAAAAATATATATCCATGTATACTTACATTTATACATCTATAATCCACACACACATATGTATTAAAAGATTATCTTCAGGGACTGGCTATTTTTTCTTTTTTGGCTTGCATTTTTTCTTTTTAGGTAATGAGCTGGTTTTAAGATTCGTTAACTGTATTAACACATAATCTGATATGTTTGCTTGTTATCAACAAAGTGATAATTTACTGAATAAATGTAAAGATAAATTTTTGAAATTAAGCTCATTAAAATTCAGTTCATATTTCCCCCTGTACTTTCTCTTGAATTTTAATCACTTGAGGGGAAAAAAACACTCACTGAATTCAATATGGGATGGCTAATACACTCTTTGGTACAGCCCTTTTTCTAGAAAAAGTTATTTTATACATTCTCAGTTTCACCTTTACTGACTCCTAATATAACCATTCATTTTTATCAGCATCAATTATTTTAGACTCCTGAGAACCATAACTACAACTCATTATCAATTTAAGCCCTTATTATGCAAGAGGATAATGGTTCAGGACATGGCTATTTAGCTTTAATGTTGGCCTTAACTGTTCTTGTGTAAAAGAATTGAAAGTGGTAACACAGCTAGGCACACTGTATTACAATGGTGCTTAAACAGGGAGCAATTTTTTAGGAGACTTTTGCCAATATCTGGAGACATTTTTGATTGTCAAGACTGGGAGTTGGGTTAATGGCATTGAGTGGGAAGAGGGATGCTGCTAAATATCCTACAATGGAGGACAGCTCACAGCAAAGAATTATCCACCCCAAAATGTCAATAGGTTGAGAAACTGCTCTAATGGGCCAGTAACCTCTTTAACACTCTCCATTACTCTGGATGAAATCTAAATTTCTTCTCAATAATTATATAAATAAAACCAGTGGCTTGATAACATTAAGGAAATTCTTTTCTTCCAAAATTTGTCTAAATTTCACCAATGATAGCTTTATATTACGTTCATTTTTTTCTCGTTAACTAGGCAAATTCACAAACCATCTTAATGAACTTTCTGCATAGTACTAGAAAATTTTAGTTCATGAGTATTTTAATCATGTAATATTTTGTGAATTTAGTACAATATAACAATATTTATATACCCTCTCCATTTTTGGACATTATCCTTTGTTCTTTGTCCTTATTTCTTCCTTAGCCTTTTTCCCAATTATTTCTTTTTAGACCCAGTATTAACTCAGTCTCTTCTACTTATTACTGTTAATTTTAAGTGCTACTTCAGCAACTAGCAGCTTTCTTTTAAACAGTTCTTAATGTGATAATTAAAGTGCGACAGCTCTATATGAGTACCTGTTATAAAGGTTATGTAGCTCTTACAATTTAAATGAAAACTCAGAAAAATCAAGGAAGCAGAATTAAGTTTATATAAACAAGTCTGGAAAAGGCTGCACTTTATAAATGATTGACCTTAATTTGTTTTCATTCTATTAACAATAAAAATATGCATAAATTCTTAAAACTTTTATAGACATGTGAAAAATGCCATCCCTCCAAACTTTTCTTCTCAGGTGGTGTATAATCTATAAACACAGTGGTTAAGAATACTGTAACAGTGTGCCATTTTTACTGTAATTCACATATTTTCTTTTATGCACCGTCTCAATTTCTATTACCTGCACTTTTCAAAGCTCTTGTAATTTGTCTTTATCAGAGTAATTCTGAATTGTTTCTGCAGGTTCTTACATGTCAAAGCTAGTTTACGCTTCAAATGAGTACCCAGTTTGTATATTAGACAACTTAGGTTACAATCTTTCTCATCTTGCTATTTCTATTCTCAGTTACCACATTTTTCCAAGTGTCAGGTTACTACTTTACTAAGCAATTTACTACATACTTAAGTGATGGAAAAAAAAAAACTGACAAGTTAGTTTGGGCAACATGTTTTCTTTCCTCTCAGAACACATCATTTGCAGCAAAAGTCTTAGGAGTATTATATAAATGGACTAGTGAATCAAGCTTTCATAATCAGATATAAGATTAAAGTAATTTCTAATTACTTGTTGGCCTTCTGATACTACAGCTATTATAATGCCAGTATCCCAGGTACAATTCAAGAAACTTATACCTGAGTGATATTTCATTGGTCTGCAAAATCATGCATTAGTAACACCAGCACCAGTAGTATGTTAAGAGTAAATCTTCACTAATTCATAATCTTATAATTAAGAAAAAGAAAACTGAAAAAACTAACTACATTATTGATTTGATTCAGTGTGAACCAGCTGATTGCTCTATCACTATTGCCGATACATAAAATAAAAAGTTCAAAATTTTTACAAGTTTAAAGTTGATGGTTGGAAAGATTAAAAATTCTCTTAGTAGCTTAAAAATTTCTGAAATTTATTTTTCAGTTTTAGCAATTAAATCATATCCAAGAAGTTTTAATGTAATTTTCCCAATTTACTCTAATTCCTACGTATAACCACACTTGGATGAAACAAAGTTTTTCTTTTAGGATAGTCAACCAATTTAAACACCATTTATTGTGAATTAGCAGAGATTTTCCTATAGTTATATAAATAGACCACATGGTTTGAAAGTAGCTGAGGTGGTGACCCTTTAAAAATTCAGGTTCATTTAATTTCTAGATTCACTAAAAATAGTCATTAATACAAAAGTTTCAAATATATTCAAGTTTAGCAATAACAATTTTACAATTTCTTTCCATAAGACTAAACTATGGGGGGAAAAAACAAATTTCCTAATGACTAAAATCTGTTGGGCATGGTATAATGTAATATGAAACTTGATACTCTCGAGTAGAGCTGCCCAATAGAAATTTAATGTGACCCATGTATATAATTTTAATAGTAACCACATTTTAATAGTTTCTAGTAACCACATTAAAAGTATGAAATTTTCATAATTTACAAACCAGTATCAAATGTATCATTATTTATACATATAATCAATTTGTTAATACATAATAAAGAAAATTAATGATATATTTTCTATTTTTGCCATACTAGGTTCCAAAGTCTGGTATGTCTTCCACACTTACATCACATCTCAATACACGTAAGTACTCAACAGACCCATGTGGCTAGTGGCTTCTGAACTGGCCTGTGTAGCTCTAGAGACTCTAGAGCAAAATAGGGCACCCTTGACTAAAATGAAACCTAAGAATCTTCTCCACTTCTATTCATAAATTTTCAGGTACATCTCATGTGTTAAGACCTGGCTAATATAAAGCATACCAAAGCAGATGTTATAATCTTTATGACCCATATAAAATATTTAAAAAACAGTGATGTTACTTTTATATGGTCTACTAACCTCTAAAAAAGCCTGGACAATGTAAAGGTCAGTAGTGAAGCGCAAATTTGAAAAATACGAAATAGCCTCTTCTTTGGAAATAAATTCAATCCTAAAATGAAGGAAAGTAAATGGTAATCCCTTCTGGGAAGAAGGGAATTCTGAGTGAAATAACTTTGTTCAGTGGTCTTACTCCACACCACAGTACTATTACCAAATTCACTAGACAGTGAATGGAGCTTAAGAAGCAGAGATGTGAACAAATACTTTTTCATGAGAGGCCAAAAGAACAACTAGAAGAGTTTGTAGTACCTTTGCGAACTTGAAGAATGGTCTTGGATCTTTTCTGAAATATTCAATATCAAACATTGCTTGAGGATCTGGAAGGTCTGGGAAGTCTACTGCAAGGCGAGCATAAATACCATCTCTTGACCTGAAGTCAGGTATTCCACAAGAAACAGATACCTGAAATATGCATGGCATAATTTGTACAATTAAATCTTCTACCTCTACCTTTATAAACCTTTATAATTACTTGTTCTCTTATCATACAATTAGGGAAGAGTTCAAAAATATTTCATTTTGAAACTTTTGGGGAACAGAAATACCTCCCTATACCAATTTAAAATAGAAAACACCCCAAAACAGAGTATTTTTAAATCCATCACATATTCCATTCATAATGGGGTAAGGAATTTTAAGTTAAGTTCAAAGCATCTAACCAACAAATAAAGTAAAGCAACTGCAATTTAATTGAGAAGGGAGTAAATCATTTCAAATTATTTTAACTAGAAAGCAGACAAGAAATTCTATTACAGTCAAATATTTCCAAAGAAATTTTTCATCTGGTCAGGGTCCTACTACTTCGAGAATACTAAATTTCTATATTTTTTTAAAAAATACAATGTTGTACAATATTTCAATTCTTAATTGTTCAGAATAGATTAGACACTGCTTTTTCTACAAATAAACCTTGACATTTCAAATAGGCATTTCAGGGTTATTTTTTTGTTTCATAATTTTACCAGAGTTGATACCACTTTGAACGCAGAGTAAATCAAACTTGTCCAAATCACGTCTAGGAGCAAAGCATAACTATTCTTGAACATTTAAGATTAGTTACATCCTCCCTAATTCGAAATGGCAGAAAGCAGGACTAAATTTTAATCCAGCATTGCCCTGGTCACTAACATATTCTGTATTCAACACAATACACAATAGCTTTATGTTAGTTCATTGGGACCCCACATGGAGCAAATGAAATATGTAAAGCTACCACAATCTCATCACCTTAATTTAAAATGGAAGGGAGGCAGGAATCTGTTACCTTTCCAACCCTAAGTTCTTCACTTGTGAATACCAATTAGGTTCCTGGTTTCCCCATAAAGATAGAACAAATACCCAATTTCTCCCTCAGACCCTGACATACTTTAATGTAAGCAGAATTCCCTGCATCTCCTTTAGGAGCTGTGGTATAATGTAGGTAAAAATCTTGCCTTAATTCCACTTACCTACTGTACTAATAGATAAACAGAAATAAACCTTTTTTTAAGGTTGGAGAGGTTTTAAAAAACTGAACCAATTTAGCAACCACTGCTGCACTCACTTTTTAGCAGTTTCCAAACACAAATGCCCATTATCATGTAAGAAAAATACTTCTACACCAGAAAATATTTCTTCATTAGAAAAGGCACAAGAAAAAACATACACCACTGCCCCCTTTTACTAGTGTTTTATATATCTTACATACCCCAGCGCCAGTTAGAACTATTATTTTTTTGCACTCCTGCAGTAATTTCACAGCATCTTCAATTGTATTAATATCTTTTCTTTTTTTTCTTTTTGGTGGTTCTGAAAGGATATTAATAACAATCTGCCACAGTGTCATATCATCCAATTCAGGTGGAGGAATTGTTTCTGGTAGTAAGTCTTTAAGAATTGTTCGAGGATCTGTGCCAATCATGAGATGTTGCTGAACAAAAGTATATGGACCTGTATTAAGAGAGAAAAAAATTAGATCAAATCCTCTTCCAACTAATTCAAAATTTCATTTATTTTCTGAAGTAATGAATTAGCAATCTTTAAGGTTTTTTCATAAAGTATGAAAATGAAATATAAAGGTATTTCATTCTCATGAAATCCTCAAAACTAATGCTACATCCCAATGAAATTAGGGAAAGCAAATCAAGAGTTAAGTCTCCCTGGAGCTATGTATTTTAAGAGTCTAACTAATTACCAGAATTAAATTTCAATCATTAAAATCCATAAATACACACTATAATTAATATCAAGAATATGTACAAAAGGGTTCTACCTATCAATATAGGAAAGATCTTACCAATCCCCAAAGCCCATACTATTTATCATTAAAGATACAGGGAAAAAGAAAAGGAAATCTATATAGCTATCTAAAATAAATCTATACATAACAATTATCTTTTAAAATTTTTCCAGTAAAAATCTTCAATTTGATCTTAACCAGGCTCCCAAAATGATATACAATACTGATGTTTTGAGCGTTAATATTTTTTTGCCTGACATTTCTTTAATCAGTAGCCTAGCTTGAAAAAAAACAAAAATATAGTAAATATTATGGACACTAAAGAGGTACTAATTATCACTATATTTAAATAGTCAAGAATGAGAGCACAGGGCCGGCCGAGTGGTGCGGTGGTTAAGCACTGGCTTGGGAAGCCAGCGGCCCCGGTTCGGGTCCCACATATGAGGGCCAGTGACACTGCCCTCAAAAAAAAAAAAAAAAAAAAAGAAGACTATGTTGTATACAAACAGATCATTAAAAAAAAAAAGACAGCACATTAAGAAAAATATCACTTTCAAGATGGTCAAGTTATAAGTTTGGTAATAAAAATCTGTATAGTATTCTCTACTTCAAAATACTTTCCCATTTCATCCACATACTTAATCAAGATTTACTGAGCAAATTATGTGCCAGGCAATTACCCAGGTACTGACAAAACAGTATACAAATCAGTCAAAAATCCCTGCCCCCAAAGGGGTTTACGGGTATATTTTAGTATATGAAACACAATAAAAAAGTGAAGATACAAAGCTTAGGAAAGTGATAAGAGTTAAGAAAAAAAAATGAAGAATGGATAGGAAGTGAGGGAGCAAGATACCCTAACTAGAGGAAGTGCATTCTACTCTGAGAGTACCAGTGAAAAGGACCCCAGGTGTGAGAAGGACCTGGATGTTTGAGAAATATCAAAGGCCAGCTTCCATGGACCTGAGCTATTTAAAAATAAAAACAAAACAAACGCACTAGACTTTCCCTAGAAACATAAGCTGATATTAAATCTCAGCCAAGCACCTAAGAAACCTCATAACTAGGTTACAAGAGGACACAGAATTAAATTTTTAGTTGGCATTAGACATTTACTCTCTAAAAGCTGTGAAACCATACCTATCCGTGGCCTTGGAGTCCAGTCACTAGAGCTTGCATGTGAGGCTCTATCATCCTCATCACTTTCACAGGAATGAAAACCATTGGTGATTATTTCATCACCAAATAGAAGGTTATCTGGAAAAGAAACCAAAAATAACTCAAAGCTACTGAAACAGTCTGCACCTAAAATGTATAAAGAACTACAATGGTTATGATGCAACGATTTTCACTGAATAATGCACTTAACATTCATACTGCCTGTGTAAATTAAAGAATGCCTACTTGGTCAGCTTTCACTGTTCAGAGGCACAGTATATATCCTCATCTTTAGGGATTCTGCCCACAATCTAAAAGTTTAAGTTCATAAAAAGAAATCTAGATATAAATTAAGTCTACTTAATCAAAACACAAAAAGTAGTACTCTAGTTAGACTGAATTTATCCATCACAAATAATAGAGCTCATGAAACTTGTCAAATAAAAATTTACCAAAAAAAATTTGTTCAAAGTAACTATGACAATTTGCACTTTTCTTATAAAATACTAAACATAAAAAGATAGCTTTGCCTTATTCGTTTTCCCTATTAAACTGTTTCTTGAGTGAGAGGTCTTTTTATTAATCAAGGGTCTAATGCACATTAACTTTAAATATGGTCCAGTAGTCCACTGATTAAATTTATTGCTACAAGTTATGATGAAGACGCACATCTATCCTCACAATGAAAATATGAAACCCTCAAAGATGACAGGACACATACAACTAACACATCTGCTTTAGTACGCCAAAATACAATGTCAGTCGTGTTTCAGGGTTACACACGATAAAGGATTACACCTAATCTTACAACTATTTTAAGAAAATGATTAGAGGAAAAATACTATTCATACAAAGTATCCTAAAAGGACTATCACTCTCCTATGTCCACTATTAATTGCACCACAGAAGGGGGATGTCTTTAGAAACAGCTAAGCTTCTCAAATTTGGAGGCTATGACTTATAGAAATAGCTTTGCTCTTGCAATTTCAAGACCAGTTTAAAAATAAAGACCCCCCGCCCCAAAAGTCACAAATTGCACAGGTGTCAATTTGCAAAGACAACTGCAAAAAGTCGCTACAAGCGATAAGCAAAAGTTGCAGATTCGGGAGTGCTGGGGGAGGGGGTGGAGGGTGGAAACGATGTTTAACAAAAGCAATATGCTAAAGGAGCAGGAGAGGAAAGAAACTTATTTTCCAACCTACGGCGAGAGCTTCCCCGCCCGGCGGCTGCGCAGAGCGCGAGGCCGCCCCGGCGGGCCGCGGACGAAGGGACGGGCGGGAGGGGAGGAGCGGGTCCGCAGGCCGCTCCCGCAACCAGGCCAGCAGCCCGGAGGCGCGCGGCTGAGGGCCGCGGTCAGGACGGGGACGCGGCAGGGCCAGCCCTGCGCCGCGAGCCCACCCGAGGCCCCGCCGCCGCCCCACGCCAGGAGGGGCCCCGGGGGCGGGGGGAGGGAATGCGCGGCTGCAGCCGCCCGCGCCCTGCGCACCTCGGTACCCAATCGCCGCCGCCTCTTCCTCGCCCTCGTCGTCGTCGTCGTCGAAGTCATCGGCCGGCGGCGGCTGCAGGGATAGGCCCTGTAGGCCCGGCCCATTGTCTCCTCCGCCGGCCGCCGCCTGGGCCTCCCGCTCCCCGCCCGCCGCCGCCGCCGCCGCCGCCGCCGCCGGGCCGCCCCCGGCCGCCGCCGGCACCTCACGCTCAGGGGCCGCCCCATCAGGCTCGCCCGGGCTCCGCGCGAGGCCGGGGCCGTCTCTCCGCGGCCTCTTGCGGAGCGGCTCCACGGTGGGCGGCGACGCGGCCTCCCTGTCGGCCGCCACCGCGGAAGGGGAGCCGCCGGGCTGAAGGGCGAGCGCCGCCTCGTCCGCCATCTTCCAACTGCCTCTCTGGCCCTCCTCCCTCACCTCCGCTGCTCCCGCTCGACTCGCGGCACTGGCGCCCCCGCGGCTCCGGCTGCGGGAGATTTAAACCCCGTCACGTGACCCGCCCCTCGCCGCCTCCGCCCTCCCGTGGCTCCCGCCACCCACGCGGGCCAGACCACAACACGGCGGGTCACGTGGCGTGGGCAGAGAGGAAAAGCCGCAGAAGCGGCTGGCGGCCCCACGGCTGGGCTTCAGGCGCGTGATGCAGCCAAAGTCGCCCTTGTCTCCATTTCTCTTTCAAACCGTCCAGAAATCGCTGCCGCTGGCATGGCTCAAGTTTTGGTTCACACTGAGTGTCCACGCATGTCTGAAGCGCGCACCTCGCTTGCTCTAGATTAAAGCTAAGGGTTAAGTCGTAGTTTCTGAGAGGCGAGAATCACCGATCACCGATGCTGGCCAAGGTGTAGCTCCCTCCAATGTGCCGGATTGTCTCATTGTTAAGGGTAAGAGTCGAGGCAGAAAGACACAGTTCACTCCTCACACCGTTCTGACAGCTCCTCTTTCCCCTTCCCTCCTTAGCTGATTGCTTTCTTCCCTTCCTTCCACTTCTACGGGAGTGTAAATTGTAAAATCCTTCAAGGCCTGTGTCACCCACCACCACCACCACCTTTGACAAATGTGTGGGGGTTCCCGTGTGTGGGTTTCATTAAAACGAGTGAGGCAGAATGAGGAGCGTGCGGAATGAGCTTGACTTGCCTCCCATACGCCATCTGGGTTTGGGTTGCAATTTGAGATCCTTCCCTTCTAGCTCGAGCACTTGAGTCTCTCTAAACCCCAATGGTCTCATCTCCAAAAGGCGAATACTGTACCTGTATTGAAGGGTTGTGGTGAGAATTAAATGAGATAGCCAGTTGTTAAATGAGGGGTTCATAGTAGTTCAAAAAATATTAGTTCCTTCCCAACTTGAAGCCACTCTATTTTCACTCTCCCTGAAATTCCAGGACTCGGTCACTCCATATCTAACATTCACTAAGGACTCATGTAATAAAACTTGGCAGGTCTGGAGCCAGTGCTTGGTAGGGCATCTGCCGTATTTCTATCCGTTTCAAGGACCTCTCCGAGCTTATAGTAAACCTCACCCCTTAAGCATAACGTGAGTCCCGCCTACTGCGCCTATTGTGCGAACTTAGGCATGCAACTTGCTGTTTCTTCATTCTTAAAAAAAAATTACAATGTTGGAGATGTATCTCTAGCGTCCCATCTAAAGTCTTTGTACCTCAAATTAAGCTCAGAATCTGCTCTTACAACTGGTCACTTCTTTTCATTTCTGAAAGGAAACCTTGGAATCATCTTTGAAGTGTTCTTTCAGATTGATGCCCTCTATCCAATCAGTACCAAATCCTGTTCTTCCAATACCAAATCCCTCCTACATTCTCCCCAGTTTCCAACTACACAGGCACCTCACCCTTCCTGGCTAACATACTTGGCCCTGTTCTCGCTCCACTTTGTCTATCTTATCCTACAAGATATTTTATATATTGATTCTCAACCACGTTGGTGGGATGTAATATATGAAATGTTGAGAGTCAGTAGCCCATCAAAATACAAACAAAATTTCCAGCTTTTTTGATATGGACGTTTGTAAGCTTATGGACATTCTTTTACTTATAAATATATATATTTTTGTGTTGTCTATATGAATATATATATATATATATTGCATCGAAGATACTTGTTGGTGTTTATGAAATGCTATATGATTACTAGTATGCTGAAAGATAAGAAATGGGGTACTTGTGGCAGGTAGAATAAAAGAGAGATAGAAATTGTATTATAAAACAAACCTAATTAGACTTCTGGTCTACCAGTAGTTGAGAACTACTTGTCTGAAATTCAAGTCATTTCTTGTGCCTAAAGCTTGCAAGTTTGTGATGGAGTGAAAGCTCGTACAACCACAGGACAGCCATTAAGTCGAGTGACAAGGAGTTGGGGCAAGGAAAGTGACTTTATTCAGAAAGCCAGCAAGCCGAAAAGATAGTGGACTAGCGTCCTAAAGATTTATCTTGAGAAAGTAGAGAATACAGGCTTTTTTCTATGTCAGAATTAGCGGGGAACAGAAGGGGTTTGAGATTGGGAGGTGATTGATGATCTCAGACATCTGGAGATCAGCAAGGTCCTAGGGGGATGATGAAACTTCAAACTCTGGTTGCTGTGGTCTTCGTCACAAGATTCCTATAAATCTTTTGATAAACAGTCTTTTTGTACATAACATTCCTTATCTCCTTAGGGAGGTAATTTCGGGCAGGAAGATTGTTTCAGTAAGTTCTAGGCTACAGGTTAGATTCCTTTAATGATTAGCATATCTACATGTAGGACTAAGCAGAAGTTGGTAACTGACTGTCAGGCATGAGCAAGATGGAGTCAGAAAGACTGATTATTTTATTCTATTACAGGTTCACATTCCGTTTTTGTTTTGTTTTTTAATTTTCCATGAATCTGGCCTAGGCCTTAAATATTTTTAGAATTAATATACTCTAAATAGAGCTTTTCATATTATGAAGCCATTTTAAAAAAATAAGGATGCTCTTTAAGTTCTTGTATGGAATGATCTCCCAGCTGCACAGTGCAAGATATGGAATAGTGTATATAGTGTAGTGCTATTTGTGAAAAAATAAAAGGGTGTGTGTGTGTAGAATGGAGACCATATGTGGATGTATATGTATGCATTTGCTTATATATGTACAAAATAACTCGGAAGCATTTAAAATACATACATGCCGTGCTGGCCGAATGGCACGGTGGTTAAGAGCTGGCTTGGGATGCCAGCGGCCCGGGTTCAGATCCCACATATGAGGGCCAGTGACACTGCCCTTAAAAAAAAAATACATACATGCCTGCCATGTATTTGTCATACTTTTTTTTGTCTATGCCTCATCCCCTAGAACGAGTTCTCTCTACCCACTCCCTATTCAATACACTGTAAAGCACATTCCCCTATTTTATTCCTTAACTTATTTCTCTCTGTGTTTTATTGACTGTCTCCTGCAACTACAGCAGGAATTTTGTTCATCTGGTTCATCTCTGTATTATCAGCTCTCTAGTGGAGTAACTGGCACATATATTCATATTTATTGAATGGAAGAATAAATGAAGAATCTAAATGAAGATTTCCATATAGGAAAAGAATTATTGGCATGGATCCTAAGAGAAAAAAAAATGCAAGAAGCAAAGCAGGGAAATTCAGTTTGTCCCCAGCACAGTTCAGGTGAGAAAGTCAGTAAAACATATGACCTAGATTTCTGGTACTTCGTTTGACAAGGTAAACATAGCATTGGACTGTGGGGTGTTTTCCAACACTAACAACGAAGTCTCTAATTGTCCAGACACCAGTTGGGTATTGTCGGGTCTGCGTGTTTCAATCAGGGACTGTTTCAGTGGTGAGACGCCCAAGCAAAAGAAAGCGCGTGGAATCCTTGTCATAAATGCAGCAGCTCTTTATTCAACAGAGGCTGAACCTAAAAGCTGCCTCACAAAATGGAGACGGGGTTTTTTATAATCACACAAACAACAGTGGCATGGTGCCAGCACTCATGCCACTAAGAAGCAACTTACACAAACAGGCAACTTACATAAAAATGTTTTCCCTGCCTTATCCTGGGGCGGGGACTCCAGGTGCTTTGGGCCCAACAAACCAAAGTAGCTTAGTTTGTTTCTCCTTTACCCTATCGCGTCCTGAAGAGTCAGGGCTGCAGGTCTTCAAAACCTGTTTACCAGGACCTAGGAAGCCCTGACTGGTGGGCCCCCACAGGTATTCAACAGTTCAACTCAATTCTGACACTAACAGTACCTGGAGTTAGTGAAGACCTCACGGGTTAAGGGCTCAGTCTCACAGGACTGCCCCCACCTTAGATGCCAGTAAGTCCCAGACCACCTGCACTTCTGACCAAGTGGATAGAAGCTGGGAGTTCCCATGACACCCTCCTAAAGTTCAATAATTTCCTAGAATGGCTCACAGAACTGAGGAAGATATGTGACTTACCATTACAGAGTAAATGTATCCTCTATCCTTCCAAAGTATAGCTGAAGATGTACATAGGGCAAGGTTCGGAAAGGTACTGTGCTTCTGTCCCCATGAAGTTGGGGCTTACCACACTTCCAGTACATGGATGTGTTCACCAATTCCAAAACTCTGAATCCCTTTGTTAAGAGTTTCTTTAAAGGGCGTGCCGAATGGCTCGTTGGTTAAGAGTTGGTTTGGGAGCGCCAGCTCTGAGCAGCAGGGCCCCGGTTTAGATCCCACATGAGGGCTAATGACGCTATGCCCTCTACAGCTAAGATGGTTCACAACAGCTCGACCTGGAGCTGGGCTGCCATGAACCACCAGTGACGGTGTAGGCTCCAGTGGGGCTGGTTGGCAGCTGGCATTAGCTGCCCTGAGCCGCTGTCCAATGGCCAGCAAATGACAGCCTTACCCGGGAGGAGCACAATGATAATACCAACATGGGCCAGTGAAGCTACGTCCTCCACAACTAGATTGAAGAACAAAAGGACAGCAACTTGTCTGTTCCCTTTCCCCAATTCCCCAACGTGTTCTCCTCCCCCAACCCCCCAATTTAAAAAAAAAAAAAGTTTCTTTAGAGTTCAGTCTCCAGTGCACCTGCCCCTTTCCCTAGAGGTTGGGAGTGGGGCTAAAAGTTCCCCCCTCTAATCACATGGTCTTTCTGGTGCCTGGCTTTATCTTGAGGCTGTTTAGGGACCCCACCCTGAGCTACCTCTCTTGCATAAACTCAGGAGTAGTGGAAAGGACAAAAGACTTCCCTATCACTAAGGAAATTCCAAGGGTGTTAGGAGTTCTGTGTCAGGAAGAGTGGACAAAGTATTTATATTTTATTATACCAAAGGCTGTCACGGACTCTGACAGCTAAAAACTAAAATTTTTATTTTGTTTTCTAGACCTAATCCTCCTGAGCAGCCTTCAACAGTAATTTAGTTTCTCATGTAGAATTACCCACTGGGGAGAAAATGGTCAAAGAGCTGATATTAATATTCTGGCTAACTTGGCAGCTCTATTTATATAAACAAATAAATTGGCCTTATAGCTTGTTATCAGTCACATGTGACTACAATTAATAAAGGAGTTAGTATCAACTCTGTGTACTAAAAAAAGTGGTATTGGCAAAACTGGTTATTAATGTGGAAAAATATAAATACAAATCCTACTTCACACTAGATATAAAAATAAATTCCAGGTAGATTGAAGATCTAAATGAAAAACTACAATAAAAATATAAGACATTTTACAATATTATGTAACTTTATATCAAGAAAGCCTCTTCACTAAGACAGGAGCCATTTAAAATATATATGTTTGACTACATAAAAATTTCAAATACATTCTAATTTACTAGTCAGGAATATGCAAGTAAAACAATGAGGTACCATTTTGCATTCCTCAAATAGGCAAAAACACAAATTTTATTGTTACCATCTATCACCAGGATATAGGGAAACTTACACTCTCATACATTGCTGTCATAGTGTTGGCAAGTAATCTGGAAATACTAAAATTATAAATACACATATACATTTTAATCCCAAAAATCTCATTTATCTTAAAGAAATAAAAATGTGAATATGTAGGATATGACCACAAGAATGTTTATTATGGCATTAATGTTAACTGGGGAAAAAGTCAGGAAACAATCCAAATGTCTTCAGTAGTAAACCTGTTGATCAAATTATGGTGCACACAGGGCCGGCGGAGTGGCGCGGTGGTTAAGCGCTGGCTTGGGAAGCCAGTGGCCCCAGTTCGGGCCAGTGACACTGCCCTCAAATATGAGGGCCAGTGACACTGCCCTCAAAAAAAAAAAAAAAGTTATGGTGCACACATACTATGATAGCACATTATGAACCATTAAAAAGATCTGTTGTTTTGAGGAATGTTTGTGGTACATAAACATTCATGAGAGACAAAAACAAGTTGCACAAAAACGTGTATATTATTATCTTTTATTATTTAATAAATATCCCCTTTTTATTATTTAAAAAACACGCAATACACCTGTATACAAAGCCATATACAAATACAGTTATTGAGGCTTGGAAAACGTATGGAAAGTTACATATCAAAATGTTCACATTTTAATATCCCTGATGGAGGGGTGAACATAAATGGAAAGGTTGAGAGCATATCAATAAATATTTCTTGCTAAAATTTCATGTATTAAAATGAGCACTTTTTTATAGTTAAAAAAAAAAGTAATTATTTTTTGAAACTGCCACCTGAGGGCTAGACTCTGGGTTCTGATGACCTCATCCAGCCTTTCCCACTCTGTGAGGCCAAAGCAATTAGTTGACTTTCCAGGAGTATGCCACTTCTTTTTTCTGTTTGTTTTTTGGTTTGTTTGTTTTGTTTTGAGGGCAGTGTCCCTGGTCCTCATATGTGGGACCAAACCGGGGCCGCTGGCTTCCCAAGCCAGCGCTTAACCACTGCGCAATCGGCTGGCCCAGGCCACTTCTTTTTAAATTTCCTAGATATAACGACAAATTTAGCAGATACTCTTTAATGGCCTCATGTATGTTATTTTGTCATTTTTTGACTAGGTTATAACACAAGTGTTGTCTTTCCCTACAGAGCTTAATATTCTGCACCTTATGAAACACCATTTTGGAAGTTCTGTGGGACTTCCAAACTAAAGCAAATAGGCAGTTTGGTAATGCAGCCTGCCTTCCACCAGAAATGTAAAATCCAAGACTACTGGTTCTCAACGGGGGCAATTTTGTCCCCCTATCCTATGGGGAATATTTGACAATGTGGCGATAGTTTTGGTTGTCAAGACTGAGGGAAGACTACCAACAATCAGCAGATAAAGGCCAGGGATACTGCTAATTGCTCTACAATGCGGAGGACAGCCCTCCAAAACAGAATTTTCCAGCCAAAGTATCAACAGTGAGGGTTGAGAAACTCTGCCTTAGAGTTTCAACCACATAGGGCAAGTGGTACTAGAAGGGGATCTAAGTGACAAAGATTCCCAAGGGAAGGAGGGGACAGTCTTTTTTTAGCAAGGCCAGGTTGCAAAGTGGCATGGACAGTTATTTCCAAACTTTGGGTTTTTTTAGCACTAGAATCCATCTGTTGAGTGATATTAACTCTATCATAGCATGTAGATACATTTTCTTTAATAATTAAAGGACTCCCACCAATCAATAAGAAAAAGATTGATAGCCCAGTTGAAAATGAAGAGTTTAGTTCACAGAAAAGGGAATGCAAGTGACTTTGAAAAATGAAAGATGTAAAACCTCACTCAAAGGAAGAGAAATACTCATTAATCTACAATGGGATGCCATTTTTCACATGTCAGATTGATCATATGTTGCATTGGCAAGGATGTGAAGAACCAGGCCCACTTGTATTATATATTGATAGCAGAAGTGTAAATTCATACCCTATGGAAGGAAATTTGGCAGTATTTATCAAAATGTAAAATGCATATACCTTTTAATCTGGCAATTCCAATTCTAGAAATCAGTTTTATAGATATACTTGCATACTCAAATGTATAAAATGATATATGCAAGCAAAAGATTGGAAATACACTAATTGTCCATTAATGAAGAACTGGTTAAACATATCACCAGTACATATGTTTATGTGTACATAGATTATCACTGAAATTCAGAAAGTGGATAATAGAAGTTGCTCCTAGGGAGGGCAAATGGGAAACTGAACATTAAAAATAAAGAAGGTTTATTTTTACTGTAAAACCTTTTGTGCCTATTGAAGTCCTCACCATGTGCATCATTACATATCATAGGAGTATATGCATGTGTTCATACATCAGACATTACATGTCATCCTCAGTATCCTTGGAGGATTAGTTCCAGGACCCCCCCATTCCCATCTCCTTTGGGGATATCAAAATTTTCAGATGCTCAAGTCCCTTACATAAAAATGGTATAGAACATGCATTTCGTTGTCCCTACCATAGACTTGAAACCTGTGGATATGGAGGACTGACTGTATTAAATATATAAAAAGCAGGGCTGTTCTGGCTGAAGTAGACTCCCCAGTTTCCACTACGTCATCCCTCAAGATATCACTGAAGAGATTTAGGGTCCCAAAAGAATGTAATAAAAGCCACAGTCATACTTGTGCTAGGGCAAACTAACTGCTCTAATAAATAAAAATGTCAATGGCTAAATGCAACAACAACCCTACATGGTTGTTCCGGTCCAATAGCTCATTGGGTCAACTTTCCTTTGAAAAATGACCAAGCAGACTCTTGTTCCTTCTATCTTGAAGTTCTGCCATTGAACAAGGTAGGGAAGTTCAGTAACATTTGTTGGAAGGTTTGATTGGTCAGTCTTGAAAGTGACACTCACTGCCACTACTTCTCACATTCGACTGTGTAGAAACCCATCATGTGGCTACACGCAAGAAAACATGAGAAATTTTATCATTCAGGGTGACAGAATGGAGTTGAGGGCAAACAGAAGAAAAAGTCCAGCACTAAAACGTAATCTAGCTGTGGGGCCAGTTTGTCAGCTGGATCAATACATTATAACTTTATAAAAAGTTTCCTATTAGCCTTTCACCTAATGGATCCACCTCTTTAATGAAGTCTTTTGATGACATAAGTATTCATTTTAATGTATATAGACTAATTTATCAATCTTCTTTATATTGGGTTGTTTTCTTTTTAACTGAGATATAATTGATACATAAATTGTATTAGTTTTAGGTGTACAACATAATGATTTGATATATGTACATATGTGCACCAGAGTAAGTTTAGTTAATATCTATCACCATACATAGTTACAAATTTGTGTGTGTCTGTGTGTATGTGTGTAATGAGAACTTTTTAGATTTACTCTCTTAGCAACTTTCAAATATAAAATACAGTATTGTTAACTGTACTCACCATGCTGTACATTACATTCCCAAGACTTATTTGTCTTACAACTGGAAATTAGTGCCTTTGACCACCTTCACCCAGTTTGCCAATCCCTGCACCCTGCCTCAGGCAATCATCAATCTGTTCTCTGTTTCTATGAGTTCTTTTTTTAAGGTTCACATAAATGGGATCATATAGTACTTATCTTTCTCTGTCTGACTTATTTCACTTAGCATAATGCCCTCAAGGTCCATCCATGTTGTCTCAAATGCAGGATTTCCTTCTTTTTTATGGCTGAATAATATTCCATCATACACACACACACACACACACACACACACATTTTCTTTTCTTTTTTTAAAGATTTTATTGGGGAATTGGCGGAGGGGAACAGCGTTGGGGAATCGGGGAAGGGGAACAGACAAGTTGCCGTCTTCTTGTTCTTCAGTTTTAGTTGCGGAGGATGTTGCTTCACGGTTGGTATCGTCATTGCTCTTCCCGGATGAGGCAGATCGGTCGCTGGCCTCTGGATGTCGCTCATCGCGGCTATTGGCAGCTCACGCTGGCTGCCAGCCGCTCATGCTGGCTGTGGGCCACTCACTGCAGCCTATGGCAGCCCACTGCAGCAGGGGCTGCAGCCCACACCATCACCGGGGCTCGCACAGCCCAGCTCCAGGTGGAGCTGTTGTTAGCTGTAGAGGGCAGTGTCACTGGCCCTCATGTGGGATCCGAACCGGGGCTGCTGGCATCCCAAAACCAGTGCTTAACCAATGCGCCACTCGGCCGGCCCCACATTTTCTTTATCCATCCATCCATGGACTCTTAGGTTGTTTCCGCACCTTGGCTATTGTAATGCTTCAATGAACATAATGATGGATATATCTTTTTGAATTAGTGCTATAAATACCCAGAAGTGGAATTGATGGTGATTTTATTTTATTTTCTTCAGAATTGATGATATAGTCCTATTATTAATTTTAGAGGAATTTCCATAGTAGCTGCATTCCACCAACAGTACACAAGGGTTTTCTTTTCTCCACATTCTCCACATCTTTGCCAACTCTTATTATCTCTTATCTTTTTTTATGATAGTCACTCTAACAGGTATGAAGTGATACCGCTTTGTGGTTTTGATTTGCATTTCCCTGATGAATACTGTTGTTGAGCACTTTTTCATGTACCTATTGGCCATCTGTATGTGTTCCTTGCAAAAATGTCTATTCAGATCCTCTACCCATTTTTAAATCAGATTGTTTATTTTATTTTCTAATTGAGTTGCATGAGTTTTTCTTTTACAAAAATGATCCAGATATTAACTAACCCCTTATCAGATATATGATTTGCAAATATTTTCTCTCATTCCATAGGTTGCCTTTTCATTTCATTAATAGTTTCCTTTGCTGTACAGAACATTTTTAGTTAAATACAGTCCCATTTGTTTATTTTTGCTTTGTTGCCTTTGTTTTGGTGTCAAATCCAAAAATCATTGCCAAGACCAATATCTAGGAGCTTACCCCCTATGTTTTCTTCTAGGAGGCTTATGGTTTCAGATTTTACATTCAAGTCTTGAATCCATTTCAAGTTGATTTTTGTGTGTGGTATGAAGTAGTGGTCCAGTTTCATTCTTTTGCATATGGGTGTCCAGTTTTCCCAACACCATTTATTGAAGAGACTGTCTTCACGCCATTGTATAATCTTTCCTCCTTTGTCATGATTAGTTAACCATATAGGACTGGATGTATTTCTGGGCTCTCTATTCTGTTCCATTGATCTGTGTGTCTGTTTTATGCCAGTACCATGCTGTTTTGATTACTGTAACCTTGTAGTATAGTTTGATATCAGGTATCATGCATTATACATCCAACTTTGTTCTTCTCATTCAAGATTGCTGTGGCTATTCGGGATCATTTGTGGTTCCATATAAATTTTAGGATTATTTGTTCTATAATAGTTCTGTGAAAAATGCCATTGGTATATTGACAGGGATTGCAATGAATCTGTAAATTGCTTTCGGTAGTATGGACATTTTAACTATGTTAATTCTTTCTATCTATGAGCACGTTCTGTACTTCCATTTATTTGCATCTTCTTCAATTTCTTTCTTCAATGTCTTATAATTTTCTAAGTACAGGTGTTTTAGCTCCTTGGTTAAATTTATTCCTACATATTTTATTCTTTTTGATGCAGTTTAAATGTTATTGTTTTCTTAATTTCTTTCTTATAGTGTGTTATTGGTGTATAAAATTGCAACCGATTTCTGAATATTAAATTTATATTCTGCTACTTTACTGAATTTATCAGTTTTAATAGTCTTTTGGTAGACTCTTTAGGGTTCTCTATGTCTATTATCATGCCATCTGCAAATAATGACAGTTTTACTTCTTCTTTTCCAATATGGATGCCCTTTATTTTTTATTGTTTTCTTATTTGATTGCTGTGGCTAAGACTTCCAATACTATGTTTAATAGAAGTGGTAAAAAGTGGACATTCTTGTCTTGTTCCTGATCTTAAGAAAACACTTTTAGCTTTTTCCCTATTTTTTGTTATCAATGATAAGACATGATCCTAAATCTAAGGCTTTTATTATTTAATTTATAAGAATGCAATATAGAGAACTTCCGGTAAAATGGCGCAATAGACAGACGCTGTGCTAACTGCCTCCCAGGCTCACACCAAAATTACAAGCAAATTATACAGCATTCAACCCTGGAGGTCCGGAAAACTGGAGGAACAGAACCACTAAACGAAGAACTTAAAGAGGAGCCCACGTCGGGTCTGGTAGGACGGGCGGAGATGACAGAGGGCGAGCCCCGCGTGAGGGAAGCCCCAGCCATGAGAAGCTTGTCTGGTTGGGGGAGAGACCCTCCGGCCGCACACCAAGCTCACCAGCCCAGAGCTCCTTTGCTGGGAAGAGGAGTTCTAAGATAGTTGGCAGTAAATTAGTGAGGACTCTCTTTGCTCAGCTTGGTGAGGCTAAGAGCGGCTGGAGAATCAGTGGGGCCGGCGCCCGGGCTTGCTCGCCTGGTGAGCTCTTACCTGGTTCCTGGTGGAGGGAGTGGCTGTGTGAGCCGGACCCGGGAGCCTGCGGGGACGGACTGAACTGAGCACCTTTGGTGCAAAGGCTGGAGGTGTTTGGACGGTTGTTCCCGTGGTGTGGAGCCTGCACGCGAGTGGTATAAGGAGAGCGCCATTTTGTCAGGGTTGGGCCCTTCCACGGAGGATCAGGTCCGAGACCTCATTGGTCTGGTAAAATTGGCGCAGAAGTGCGTGTGTGCGCGCACCTGCGGCCTTGGATCCCCACCCTCCGCCCGGCTTATACTGCGTTGCCAGGGAAACGCTGGGCGGGTGCCCTCCAGCTCCAACAGGCTGCTCACTGAGACGCCGGAGTGCGCAAGCCGCCTCAGGTCCCTGCTTTCCGCACTGCGCTTGCAGAGTTGCCAGGCTGGTGATTGGTTGTCGGGCTGCTCGGACTGATCTGCGAATGGCTGATTGGGACAGGCTGAGACTGGGAGTTTTCCCGGGAGTGTTGGGCCGTGAGCTGTGTGCCTGCGTGATCCAGCCAGGGCTCTCCTGGTGATCTATCTAATACATCAAAGCAATCCCAGAGCGACAGCCAGAATGGGGAAACAAAGAAACATGTCAAAAGTAAAAGATCAGAAGAATCCTCTAGAAATGGAACTAAATGAAACAGAGGGGTCCAACCTTTCAGAGACACAGTTTAGAACACTGATGATAAGAATGTTTAAGGAACTTAGCGAGGACATAAAGAAGGATAGGGAAACCATAAAAAAAAAACAACAACCTGTTAGGGCCGGCCGAGTGGCGCGGTGGTTAAGCGCTGGCTTGGGAAGCCAGCGGCCCCGGTTCGGTCCCACATATGAGGGCCAGTAACACTGCCCTCAAATAAATAAATAAATAAATAAATAAATAAATAAATAAATAAATAAATAAACAACCTGTTAGAACTAAAGAATACAATAACTGAAATGAAGAACACACTCGAAGGAATCACCAGTAGAGTAGATGAAGCAGAGGAGCGGATCAGCGATTTGGAAGATAAAATAGCAGAAATCACCCAGTTGGCACAGCAAAAAGACCAAAGAATAAAAAACAATGAAAATAGTTTAAGAGCCCTATGGGACAAGGTGAAACGCAGCCACCTTCGAATCATAGGGATACCAGAAAGAGAAGAGAAGAAGCAAAGGGTTGAAAATGTATTTGAAAAACTAATGACTGAAAACTTCCCTACCCTGGTGAAGGAAATCAACATACATGCCCAGGAAGTGCAGAGGGTTCCAAACAAGCTGAACCCAAACAGGTCCACACCAAGACACATCATAGTTAAAATGACAAAGGTTAAAGACAGAGACAGAATCCTAGAGGCTGCAAGAGAAAGACAGCAGGTTACATACAAAGGAACTCCTGTTAGACTAACAGCTGACTTGTCTACAGAAACTCTGCAGGCCAGAAGGGAGTGGCAGGAGATATTCAAAGTGACACAAAAGAATGGCCTATAACCAAGATTGCTCTACCTAGCACGGCTATCACTTAAAATTGAAGGAGAAATAAAGAGCTTCTCAGAAATGAATAAGCTTAAGGAATTCATTACCACCAAGCCAGCATTGCAAGAAATGTTCAAAGGGCTTTTTAAACAAAAGAAAGGGGTAAACAAGCTAACCCAGGGAGACCAGGAATACAAATAACAAAATGGCAATACATATGCACCTATCAATAATCATTTTAAATGTGAATGGGCTAAATGCTCCAATCAAAAGACAGAGAGTGGCTGAGTGGATAAGAAAATAGGACACATGTATATGCTGTTTACAGATGGAATAAAATATTTCATGCAAATGGAAATGAGAAAGAAAAAAAAAGCTGGAGTACCAATACTTATTTTGGACAAAATAGACTTTAAAATGACTACAATAAAAGACAAAGAAGGGCACTAGAACCCTAATAAACATCTATGCACCCAACATAGGAACACCTAATTACATATAACAGATTTTGACAGACGTAAAGACAGAGATCAACAGTAATACTGTCATAGTAGGGGACTTCAACACCATTGTCACCAATGGACAGACCCTTTAGACAGAAAATCAACACAGAAAGAAGGGCCTTAAATGATACTTTAGACCAGCTGGACTTCGTTGATATTTTTAGAGCATTTCACCCTGAAAAACAGAATATACATTCTTCTCAAGTACACATGGAACATTTTCCAAGATAGACCATGTTACGCCACAAAATAAGTCTCAGCAAATGTAAGAAGATTGAAGTCATATCAAGCAGATATAAAGGAAAAACTGATGGTTGCTGGCTGGGAGGGAGTGGGGGAGAGGGAGAGGGGGAAGGTTTCGGACTGTGTAGATGGGACTACAATGTTGCCGCAGGGATATGGGGGCAGTTCTGGGAATGTAATTGATAATGTTGTGAAGAGACTATTAAGTTGTGTGAAATAAGTCAGTCGGAGAAGGACAGGTACCATGTGATCTCACTTGTGTGTGGAGTCTGAAGGGCTGAGTGAATGATCAAAGTAAACAGACTTGTAGATGTAGAGGGAAAACTGAGGGTTGCTAGTTGGGAGTGGGGTGGGGATGGAGGGGAAGGGAAAGGGATTAGACAGCATAAATAGGCAAATACAGTATTGCCACAGGGATATGAAACACAGTTCGGGGAATATAATAATGTTGTAATAATTTTGTGGTGTGTCAGATAGTCACATGTCTTGTTAGGGAGACCACTTCATGGATGGAGTAGAGGCTTGATCACTGCTCTGTACACCTGAAGCTGATGTTGTATAGTATTGTATGCCAACTATAACTGAATATGTGGATGGTCACGCGATGTGGAGTATACTGTGGAGGGGAGTCAGGGGAATTGTGATAGATATGTATGATATGGAGGGGGGGAGTGGGGTGGCGAACTGGGGGAGGGGAGTTGTCATTTTGAGGGGTAAAGAATATAACTATTGCATTGTGTTGTACACCTGAAACTAATAAAAAAAATGGGGAAAAAAAAAGAATGCAATATAATAATGCAGTTCAACTAGAATTATGTTATTTGTAAAGTTACATGTTTGATAAAAGATGTGGCATTCCTAAGTAAATGTGTGCATATTGATCTCTAGTATAGTATTTTAGGAATAAATAGGAATTTTATGAAATAGTTCCAGTAAGTGGAGATGAATCATGAAATTATTCCGATAAGTTTTCTGGACACCATCACCACATTTTTCCTATGTATTCAGCAAAAACAGATAGTTATATAATGCTAAAAATCAATCAGTTGCTCCAGCCACTGAAATACAATTTTGTTTTTTTTGTAATAGAAGGCAGAAAATATTAAACATTTCAAAAATGGAAATAAGATGAAGATGGCATAGTGGGCAGAATTCTAAGATGCCCACTAAGATTCCTGCTCTGTATCCTTCCCTCCACTTGACCATGGTCAGGACCTGTGAATATGATGGGATATCTATTCCCTTGACTAGGTTACATTCTGTGAGCCTGTTTTAGCCTGGAGAGATTCTCCTGTGGGCTTTGAAGTAAGCTATTGTTGTAAAGGTGCCTGTGAAAGGGTCACCTGGCAAGGAACTGCAAGTGTCTTTAGGAGTGGAGCGTAGACCCTAGCTGATAGCCAGCAAGATATTTGGGACTTCAGTCCCACAACTGCCAAGATGAATTCTGCCAGCAACCAGTGAGCTTGGAAAGGGACCCCTGAGCTTCAGATGAGATTGAACCCTCAGCCTACACCTTGATTGCAACCTGTGAGACCCTGAGTGCTGGATTCAATTTAAGTCCTGCCAGGGCTCCCGATCAGTGGAAACTGTGTGGTAATAAATGTATATTGTTTTGAGCTGCTAAGTTCATGGTAACTTCTTGGACAACATAGAAAACTAATACAGATGGCCTGTAGGGAAAAGTATTTTTGATATGATTTAATAAAACACGTTATAAATCTGGTATTTAATAATCCACAGAGAATCAAAAAGAAATTATGTAAAATGTGTATCTAAAGTACTGGAAATTCTTCTAGAACTCC
This sequence comes from Aselliscus stoliczkanus, assembly GCA_033961575.1. Taxonomy (NCBI): domain Eukaryota; kingdom Metazoa; phylum Chordata; class Mammalia; order Chiroptera; family Hipposideridae; genus Aselliscus; species Aselliscus stoliczkanus. The sequence goes on from CM066729.1 coordinate 138,559,375, forward strand.
AGTTTGAAGATCTTGGGCCTAGAATACGGGTTCATCCTGGTCAGTGACTATAGCTTATGATCGTTATTCCCTTCCTGTCCTCCCCTCTGTTAGCACTGGGCAAGACAGGTTATAGACAAGTAGACAATAGCCTTCCCACAGGCAGGGGAAACTCCTGTCTGCCAGAAATAGTGTCCCTCAGCATGCATGGGGCAGGATAACCACAGTCAGATTCTTGCTTCTTAATTCCCTATTATATTTGTCTCCTATAGGCCATCTTTTCCCCTCTCATTAGTTCAGAAAGGCTGATTACCATGTGAAATGAACCATTCCCCTTGAAGCACTCTAAGGTCTATGCAGATTTGTTGAACACCTACCTCTTGCAAAAGTTCTGTGCTCCATTGTGAGAGGGGATGGTAGGATGTGAGAGGCAGGTTTCTGGGTTTCAGGAAATTCACAATCCATAAAGGGAAAGAGACTTAGGTATAGAAAGCCTGGACATGGGATCATTGTGTTTTAAATAACATCTGTGCTCCTGAAGATCTCACATCAATTCAAACATCACATTTTTCAAGATGAATTTGGATAAAGGACCACAGTGGAATGATTTGTTTAGTAACTAAAATAGCAACAATATTTACAATTAAGTCAGGTCCCCAGCTTTGAAATCATGTAATTCTTGATGGATTTTTTTTTAATTTAGGAAATTTGTATTATGTCCATATTTACACACTCAAAAGAACATTTATTAATATTCTCATATCACAGGACTTCACTTTGTAATTCAATATTCTCATATCACAGAACTTCACTTTATAATTCAAATTCTCAAACAGTGCTTTTGCACTGTCCAGGGAATAGAAGTACTGTAGACAGAACTGAATGTGATTTGAGGAGAGCACTTTATTCTATACATTAAACATTGGGTCTTGGAGATGTGTTACCTGGCACTTCACAAGTGGGCAACAAAAGAGGAATTCAGTGAATTCTCAGGACATGCCATACATGTGGTGGCAACAAGGGTTTCAGAAAATCCTGAACAAGCAGAGGGAGACTTTGGAGAGGGAGACTTTGTGGTGGGCTGCAGACATTAATATACCTTAAAAAAAATAAAGCCCAACAGGATGGAAGGAGGCAGCTTAGCTTTGCCTGAGGCTAGATTGTAATTGCTCAGTGCTGCTTCCATTATATTGGAATTTTCACTTTTCCTGTCAAGCCTTCTGGGCAAAGAAGTAGGGGAAAGGATTTGTTCTTCCCTCATTCATTCCTTCCCCCGTTGGGGAGCTGGAAATGGGAGACACAAAACTTCAACCAAGTGAGCAGGAAGAGGGTCAGTCAGAAAACAAACGCAGGGCATTGTCGAGGGGAGTGGGGCACCACATGAGGATTATATCCAGAGGGGCAGATGCCTCTTGGTCTCAGAGTCCCAAAAGTTGGAGTGAGGAGCTGGAGGGTGGGTTGATTCCAGGTCAGCACTAAGACCAGTGTGTGACCTGGGGATGCGGAAGATACTGAAATCTAAATCTAAATGCAGGATCTTAAATGTTTACTTACAGTAATCCAATAGAAGGCAGTAGGCTGTTATTATGCAAAAATGCATAATAACATAAAAAAGATAGAAGAATGGAATCCAGGTGGAACTGCGCAGGCTTTAGTTGCCAACCTTGGCTTCTCTTTGGAGAGCTCTCAAAAATCCCAATGCTGAGGCCACACTTCAGACTAATTACATTGGAATCTGTGGGGGTGGGACCCAAGCATCAATATTTTTAAATCTGCTCAGCTAATTCTGACATGCAGTGAAGCCCCACTGAAAGGCACTTATGGAGAGAGCTGGGATGCCCAGCTCTTACCTTCCAGGCAGATGCTCACTGCATTTAAGTTAGCATCTTCTATTTCTAAACCAAGCTGTTTGATTTATTCTATGATAAGAATCAAGGGTAGATATGATATTATGGTATAATTGGTATTTAGAGCATATAATCCACAGGAGCTATGTAGAAGGTATCATTTACTAGTTGGCTTCCTCTCTTTCCTTTATTTTTAGAGCACAGTAGTTTTAAATGAATTAAACGGTACTTTGAGACTAGAGAGACTCTAATTTTATCTTCTGGGCCTCAGGTTTTAAAAAACATTCTATAACTTCAATTTTATGTAGTTTGAACCCTGAAAGTGAATATGTAGTTTGCACCCTGAAATTGCCTCACTTAAGTAACTGCAGCCAGAGTGATCTTTATTTTATATTGAGGTAAAATGTACATAGAGTGAAATGCACAAATATTAACCTACATCTTGATGAGTTTTGATAAATGAATACACCTGTGTAACCATCAAACCTATCAAGATATAGAATACTTCTATCACCCCTTAAGATATAGAACACTTCTATCACCCCTATGACTTAAAAGGGCAATCCTCACCCCTCTTCACACAGGCACATTTTTTAATTCTACCATCCTAGTTTTGCCTGTTCTTGAACTTCATTGAAATGGCATCACATTTCATGCGCTTCACATGATCTTTTTAAAAACACAAATTGGATCATGCTAATAATCCTCGGCAGGAAACCTTTCATGGCTCCCTAATACTCTTGGATAAATCAGGCTCCTTCTTGTGGCCAGCAAGGCCCTGCATCCCTTTTAATCCTCTGGCATCCTCGTTCAACTCTATCTCTTGTTCATAATGATGGCGTTCTAGACACACAAGTCTCCTCTTTTAGCTTCTTCCTATTTGGGCTTTTGCCCAGCTGTATTCCCCTGTTAACTCGTATTCACCTTCAGGCATCAACTTAAATGTTACTCCCTCTCCGGGGCATTCCCTGCTGCCCTAATTCTAAATTAGTCTCTCCTTAGGTTCTTTGCATTTCTGCTACTCTCACAATTAGTAATTGTGTATTTATATGTATTTCGTCTGTTTTAAAATTGTCCTTTTCCTTCGCTATGCCCACTAGTGCAGGGGCCATGTCTGTTTAATTTACTACTATATCCCAAGCCCCCAGTCCAGAGCTTAAAACACACTGGGTGTCCAATAAATATTTGTTAAAATAAATGAATGAAATGGTTAATTCAACTCTTGAACTTACTATGTTGCAAAATGAGAAAGAAGAGATGGAAAAGAAAGACAAGAAGGATGTGTGCAGGTAAGTGTGGGATTTCAATGGAGAACGGCTCCTCCTCTAACCTTGAGTAGTGAGAGGGAGAATTAAGTGTTACACAAAACAGTGGAAAGAACCCTTGTGAAGAAGTCAGATCATTTGGCTCAGTGACTTCTCTGGACCTCAGTTTCCTCATTTAAAATGCAAGAGTTGGACTAGAAAATTTCACCAGTACTCCCTGCCCCGCTTGCAGCATTTGGAAATATATGGGGGTATTTTCTATAGACACAATAATTGGAGACCACTATCGGCATTTATGAGTTCAGAGCACCATCAATAGTAAATGTCCAGCAATGTATGAGATAGTCTTAATACTGTGTCATCCAAAGTACCAGTGTTGAGAAACACTGTAATGCGATTCTATGAAATCTACTGGGCATGGCCTGCAGTTCCCCATTTTGTGATACTTCATAAACTATCTTCCAAGAAAGTGCTTATTGTGTTTAAATTACCTTATTTAATGAATTATCTATTTACAAGGCAAACTACTTGATTTAGTCTATAAGAATTCAACGGTAGACATAATATCAGGTCATAATTGATATTTGAGTTATAGATTCCACAGGAACTATGTAGAAGGTATCATATTTCTTAGTTAGCTTCTTCCCTTCGTTTTTTTCCTATTGAGTACAGTAGTTTTAAATGAGTAGGTAAGCATTTCTCCAAGAAATTTAAAGAGCTTGATGCTACTGCCTTTTCTTAGTAGATGTGTAGGTAGAAGTCAGTTTATATTTGGGAAACTATTATGGATTGAACATGTCCCCCAAATTCCTGTTGATGCCCTAACACCCAATGTGGTGTTTTTCTGTTTGTTTTTGTGTGTGTGTTTTGCTTTTTTTTTTGAGGTGGAGACTTTGCGAGGTAAACAGGGTTAGATACGGTCTGAGGGTGAAGCCTCCATGATGAGATTAGTGTCTTTATAGGAAGACTTTTTATAAAAGGAGGAAAGACCAGAGCTCCCCGTCTTTGTGATGTAAGGACAGCAAGAAGGTGGCCAGCTGCAAACCAGAAAGAAATTCCTCACCAAAGAACCAAATTGGCAGGCACCTTGATATTAGACTTCCCAACCTCCAGAGCTGTGAGAAATAAATTGCTGTTGTTTAGGCCACCCAGTGTATGGTGTGTGATATTTTGTTATGGCAGCCTGAGCTGACTACTACAGAAACTGAGAAGAGAATGTTCTCAAAGAAGAGAAACATTAAAATTACTCAGAAAACCCGCCTGTGGCAAGATTGATACTTACAGTGTTGTGCTTCCTAGCCTAACTGGCTCATCAGTTATAGAAGTTAAGCAGGCAATTTGCTAAGTGTAGTCTCATCTTCACAATTCTAAGGTCCTTGCCTGCTCTAAAATGCTATGTTGTTAAAAATAAATATGATAGAAACAACACAAATGCCCATCAACTGACAAATGAATTAAAACAAAAAGTATATCCATACAATTATATTATTTGGCCATAAAAAGGAATGAAGTACTAACACATGCTACATGGGTGAATCTTGAAACCATTATGCTAAGTGAAAGAAGCCAGTCACAAAAAACACATATTATATAATTTCATTTATATGCAATGTCCAGAAAAGACAAATTTATAGAGACAGAAAGTAGATTAGTGGGGTTTTTTAGGGCTAACTGTAATGGGGGATGTGGGAGTGATATCCAAAGGATATGGGTTTCTTTTTGAGGTGATGCAACTTCTAAAATTGTCTGTGGTGAGTGGTGATGTTTGTAACCATACTAAAAAACCATTCAATTGAACACTCTAAATGAGTGAATTATATGGTATGTGAATTATATATCAATCAAACTATTTTTAAAATGTGAAAGGCATTCAACTTCATAAATAGAGAAATGAAAATCAAAACAACAGTGAGCAATCATTTTTCATTCATCAGATTGGCAAACATATTCAAGTCTATAATACTTGTCATAGGCAAGGGCATGGCGAAGTTGGTGCTCCTGTGCACTGTTGGTGGGAGTGTAAATTGAGGCAACTTTTTTGGAGGGAAAGTTTGATAAGATCTTTCCTGATTTAGTCATTCCACTAGGAACTTGTTCTACCATACATTTATCGAGCATGAAAAGAATTTTTACATTGATTATGCTAACAAAAATTAAAACAACCAAAATTCCATTAGTAGAGAATAATTAATTGAATAAAATAAATTATAAATCTCTATAAACTATGAATATTATGCATCTGTTAAAAGCATGAAAGTGCAGGGCTGGCCGAGTGGCGCGGTGGTTAAGAGCTGGCTTGGGATGCCAGCAGCCCTGGTTTGGATCCCACATATAAGGGCCAGTGATACTGCCCTCAAAAAAAAAAAGGAAAAAACAACACAAAACAATAAAAGGGATACTCTAAAAAAAAAAAAAGCATGAAAGTGCAGAACAGTCTATATAGCTACTATTTTGTGTGAAAAGGGAAGAAAATAAGAATATATATGTATGTATGTATTAGCATAAAAAGGATACAGTAAACTAATAGAGTATAAGGTTAACTGGTTGACTAGGAACTAGGTAGATGGTAGATAGATGTGGATATAAGACTTTTCACTGAATGCCTCTATATTGTTTTATTTTTGAGCCATGTGACTATCTAACTTAAAAAAATTAAATTAGAATAAAATAAGGATATAACTGAAATAAAAGAATAAAAAATCCACAAAAAACTAAAATACAACTTATACAAGGTATATTAAGTGAAAAAATAAGTTTCAGAATAGTATGTACAAAAAAAGAATATTATGTACAGCACTCTTTCATTTATTCAATTAACAAATACTTTTCCTTTTACTTTATTTTATTTTTTTTAGCTGAGCCATCCTGCCACTTGTTGGCAGCTCAGCTCGGGCCAGGAATCCAACCGGCAACCCTGTTGCTGATAGCTCAGCTCGCACTCTTGAGCAAGCTCTTAAGCAACTGAGACACTTGGCCAGCCCTTGACAAATATATTTGAGTCTCTGATTTATGTTCTAGATACTAGAGATGGAAGTAACAAGGCAACCAAGGCTCCTGCTCTCATGGTGATTGCATTTTACTTTTATTAATTTTTTACAGTGAAAAATTTTTATATTTAGAATTAGCCAGCTGGACTCAGTCTAGATGATCCCAATTTTGTTGGCAACATTCAAAGCATCATAGTCAGGAGCCAGTTGAACATATGCCTTCTTCTCTCCATCAGGCCTGATTAGGGTGTTGACCTTGGCCACTTCAATGTCATAGAAGTCCTTCATAGCCTGTTTGATCCCGTGCTTGTTAACCTTGACATCCACAATGAACACAGTGTACTGTTGTCTTTTATCTCCTTCACGGCTGACTCCTAGTTAGGGGGAACTTGATGATGGCACAGTGGTCAAGCTTGTTTCTCCTGGGGGTGCTCTTCTGAGTATATGTGGGCTGCCTTTGGAGCCTGCAGTGTTTTGGGCAATTCAGGAGGTGATTGACGTGCAGATCAGTGTGTGACTGTGGATGCCTTTCAGCACTGCTTTCTTTGTGAGGGATGGAGGCCGTCTTCGTGAATAGATTACATTTTAGTAGTGAATAGGCAGGTAAGCACATCAATGAACAAGGTAATTTCATACAGTGATAGAAGAATGAAGAAAATAAAACATGGTAATGGAGAGTGACTTGGGTTGGAGAGTTACTTGATGGATGCCACAAAAGGCCGTTCTGAGGAAGTGACATATTTTATAAGCTGACACCTGAATGAGGAGGACCTGAGACCAGAGAGCAGTCCAGGAAGATAACTAGTAAGTGCAAAGGTCCCCCAGACTGGAACTAGATGGCAAGTTTGAAGATCTAGAATATAGTCTGTACAGCCAGCAGAAAGTGGTAGAAGAAGTCAGAGTGTTAGTCATAGGACAAATGATGGGTTTAAACAAGATAATACCTAGGGCGGTGGCCCTGACTGTGGTGTGGGAGGAGGAGGAGGGTTTTGTTTTTTTTCAGCTGAAGCAGTGCTGTGTACCTGCATAGGGGAAAGGCCACAGCACTGACTGCGGGGCCTCTGCGGAACATACTGCAAAGATGAAACCTGATGAAACTACTAGGTTTGATCCAAGTCTATTCAAAAAGTGGACTAGAACCAGAATACAGCTACATTTTCCTCAGCCATTTTCCCCACACATCCTGGAGAAGGTTTGGTTTTGAGGCCTCTTTGTACTGCTAACTTAAATAGAGCGGTTTTTAAGGTACTAGGTCAGCTGACAGAGACTAGAGTTGTCAACCCCGAACAATTTATGCAATCTTTTGAGCACATGAAGAAGTCTGGGAATTATTATGTTACAGTTGTGGAAGATGTGACTTTAGGATAGGTTGTTACTATGGCAACTCTAATACCAGAACATAAATTCATCCATTCCTGTTCTGAGAGAGGAAGAGTAGATGTTGTTAGTGATGAATGCAGAAGAAATCAGCTTGGCAAACTGTTATTATCAGCCCTTACTTAGCTAAGCAAGAAACTGAACCGTTATAAGTTTACCCTTGAATGTCTACCATAAAATGTTGGTTTCCATACAAAGTTTGGATATACAGTATCTGAAGAAAACTACATGTGTCAGAGGTTTTTAAAGTAAAAATCTTTAAAGAAAGACATTTGTCAAAGGAGATAATGCAACAAGGCTACATACCCTTCCTAGAGTTCAAATAGTATTTTGCTGCAATCCAGTGACTTCTGTAAATATTGGATTGAAAAAAATGCTGTGATACAACAAATATAATGACATTAGAAGATTACTTTGGGATGGTGGGACATGCTGTGAGTTTAGATTAAAAATGAATGTTATAAAGAGGATGATTTTAAACCAAATGTTATAAATAGGATGATTTTAAACCAAAGGAATATATTTTTAACTGGAATCTTTTCTTGCATTGTATTTTTCTAAAGTTTGGCTTCATTTCTTGGTACTCAGAGTATAGCTAGTAAGGAGTTATGTATGGGGGTGCCAAAAAAATACACATTTTAAGATATGTTATCTATGTATTACTTTTTGAAGTTGAATTGAATTACTGTAGCAATGCATAATATGATGTTCACTCAAAAAATGCCATTAATCAAATGAATGCTAGTGTCATTCATTGTATTACAATTTTAATACAGTTTTCCACTTTCTTTTTTGAAAAATTTTATTGGGGAATTGGGGAAGGGGAACAGTGCTGGGGAATTGGGGAAGGGGAACAGCAAAGTTGTTGTCCTTCAGTCTTAGTTGTGGAGGGCTCAGCTAGCTCAGCTCCAAGTCCAGTCACCATCCGGCTGCCCGTCGGCAGCTAATGGCTTCTCAGCTTAAGGTGCTGTGTTCAATTTTAGTTGTGGGTGGGCATAGCCCACCATCCCATGCAGGAGTCAAACTAGCAACCTGCTTGTTCATAAAATTATTTTTGTTTCAGAGAAACATATCTAAATACCAATTAAGGGTATGTCATTTCTCATATATATTACTTGAAATTGGATAAGTTATATATATTATAACTAAATGTAGTACAGTCCAACATTTATTGATCCTAATACTGTGCTGGCAAATAACCTGGTCAGACTTTTAAAGTAGAAATGAAAATTAACTTATAAAATGTGACAAGATTCAAAGTAAAACAATTTAAATGTACATCTAAAAGCTTATATAATTCTAATGTAGGTAAAGTACCACCCTTATACATGAAATATAATTACTCATTAGTTTAAAATACCTAAGAGCAAATATAAGATACTTGTTAAGAGTGAACAGCTAGCTAATCCTGACATACTATGTATTTCTAACCTGATTTCTGACTTTCTCATGCATGTCTGAAGGCTCTCTTCTGAAGAATATTTTTATGAAAAGTAGATTACAAAGTTGACTGGAATATTTAAAACGGTATTATACTGTATTTGTTACATTCTTAAAATGTTGATGGAAGCTTTTCTATTTAATATGATTATAATGGTATTCTGATTGCTATCCTGTTTTGATTTTATTGAGTTTAATTATTTTTCTAAGTTGAAGAAGGAATTAGATACTTTATTAAGTGTTCTAATCTTTTGCATTCCATGTTACATTAAACCTGTTCATGAGATGAAAAGTAGGACAATACATATGCTTATATATAAATAAAAAATATCTGGAAGGACATACAATCTTATTATTCATGTTATAAAGTGGCTATTTTGTGTAGGACTCTAATTTCCTATCTTCCAGTAGGACTTAGATATTGAAAAGTATTTAAAAATGCATAAAGTGAGAAATATGCTTCAAAAAGGTGGGTTTTTTTTTTACGTACAGAATGTTGAGTTGTAATCCAGCAAAGTGAATACTGTACCTAGATGATGCCTTTGGTTCTAGTCCCTCTAGTGGCGATCATGAGGTAGTGCTGGTGACTGGGTCCAAACACAAGCTTGTTACAGTGAGCGTTAAAGCATCTTTAATGGAACTCTGAAACACTCAGAAGTTTGAATTCTTGAAATTGTGTGATCCCTGTCAAACGGTGGGTGGAAAATACCCACTATTCGCTACAGTGATAGTTACAGGCGCCTACGGTATGTCATGAAGCGGGGGCCAGCAAAGCCTTTAGATTTTAAAATTAGAACATGAGGAAATCTCTGTAGTTCAGTTGTCGTGCAAGTGTATGACAGAGATCCAGGCCCTGGTCCCCACCTCTTCTAAGGTGTTGCTCAGGCCTACACTATCCTGCCTTCTCTCCACCTGGACAAGCTGCGTCTTCCTCTTCTCTTGGTCAGCTCACATCTCCTACATAACTTCCCCAGAGACTTACTTTGCCCCGTCAACTCATCCCTTAGCACTTCCTGACCAGGATAAAAACAGCTGACATTTAGGGTGCTGTCACTGGGTGCCAGGTACCATGTTTATTCATATCACCTCGTTCAATCCTTAGATCAACTCCGTGATGTAGGTGCTATTATCGTCCCCCTTGGAGAAGGGCAACCTGAGGTCTAGGGCCATCAAGCAGGATCACAGCTGGTAAATGGCAACTTGGAATTGAATCCCTGACTCTAGACCACATTCATTTAAGCTGCAATCTATACTTGAATATATTGGTTTTTTATTTGGATAGATATTTAATCAGTGTGGATCATGGGTCATAAACTCAGATGTGCACAGGGGCCAGGATGTGAGTGCAGAGAACTTGATATGAAAGTCTTTATTTTCTCTAAGGAGTATGTCCTTTTTTCTTGAGACACGGAGCCTTCTCACTTTGTCTTTTGTTGATCTACATTTGATAAAAATAGGGATCAAGAAATATTTCACTTTCCTCTTAACTCTAGCATAAAAAATATAAGTGATAATGTTTGGCACTGACCCTTGGCTTCAGCATCAGAGCAACAGGAAGTTCGGAGTCTGAGACAAACTCATTAGCACAGGCCCCATTTAAAGGGGGTATTTGCAGCTCAGCTCTAGGCAGATGTTGCCCCTGGAAATGGCAAGTGAACCCAAGATTGTCAGATATTCCAATTTTTCAAGAGGAGGTAATTTTAGGCAAAACCTCCAAATTCAAAAACATTGGCAACTAATTCACAATGTTTTAGGAACGTGGTTTGGTAGGCCTGATCTATAGGTCACAAGTTCAATCTTGTCTCTTTAATTGCAATGCAATTTCTTTGTGAGGAACTGCTAAAACAGACTCCTTTTATATCTTCCCCAGTGCTTAGCACATACCATGCATACAGAGTTTTGCTGATCCATGAAGCTGTTCACAAGTATTATTCTATATTTAGATTTCAATTTCTTTCTGCAAACATTCATATGGCAAGCTTGGGCTTTCACATAATCATATAGTATCTATGAATTTATCACTGAATCAAATGGATTCTCTGAACTTACCAAAGAGGATGGGGCTTAGGATATAGAAAAGCATTCATTGGGTGTTTCTTGTTTTTATTTCATTAATATTTCCTAACTATCAGATTAATATCCTTGGTCTAGGTCTTACCTTGATGTACATTAGACTCACTGGGGAAAGCTTTAAAAAATACCCATGCCCCACCCCTAAGAGACTCCATTTTAGTTGGTCTGGCATTGGTATATATGCATATCTGTATACATATATGTATATGTATGTGTGTGTGTGTGTGTCTGCATATTCACCAAGTGATTATAATGTGTAGCCAACCTAGAGGATCACTGGTCTAGATTCTGGGAATCAAGACTCATAAGACCACAGAATCACAGGTCTTATGCCAGAAGCTATCTCATGAATGATTTAGCCCAGTTTCATGCCCATAAGTCACTATTTTCCAAAAACTACTATTGTATCTGATTTGACTACTATATTACTGCCAACGTTAAAAATTAAATAGCAAAGGTTATTAGAGAGGCAACTGAGTTCATTTGGGAATAGCAGAGGAACTGCAATTTGTAACATGCAAACTATGGGCAAGTTCAAATGGACTAATGGGAGGTGTCATTTTTTTATTGGGCTCCAGGAGAAAATTGGGGAGGGTTGTTTTGAACCAGAGCTCATTGGTGGGGAAGGAGTTTGAGGTTGTGTCGTTTTCTTATTGGCAGCAAGCAGTTGCTGTTGCAGAGAGAAGATGGGCAGCTGACCATTATTGAGACCAACAGGGAGGGGATTTTCCTTCTTCCTACGGATTGTATAAACTGCTGGTGCTGGTTATGTAAGTTGTAATGATTGATATGAGCAGTACATGTGTGAGAGTCCTCCCTTCATTCCTGCCTGATGCCATTTTTAAGTGAGGTTCCTTTTATATATTTTCACATTTCCCTCCTTCGATCGAGATCTTTCCTCAGAAGCAACGTTGATCAAGAGTCATGTTTTCCCTTTCTTTAAATTTTTTTTTAAGATTTTATTGGAGAATTGGAAGAGGGGAACAGAGTTGGGGAATCGGGGAAGGAGAACAGACAAGTTGCTGTCCTTTTGTTCTTCAGTCCAGTTGTGGAGGACATTGCGTCACTGGCCCATGTTTGTACTGTGATCATTGCTCTCTTCCCAGGTAAGGCAGATCGGTCGCTGGCCTCTGGACGTCCGCTCACAGCGGCTTTTGGCAGCTCACGCTGGCTGCCAGCCACTCACTGTAGCCTATGGCAGCCCACTACAGCAGGGGCTGTAGCCCACACCATCGCCAGTCATCTTAGCTATAGAGGCAACATTCACCATCTTAGCTATAGAGGCAACCAGGTGGAGCTGTTGTTCACCACCTTAGCTGTAGAGGGTAGTGTCACTGGCCCTTATATGTGGGATCTGAACCAGGGCCCCGCTGCTCAGAGCTGGCATCCCTAATCAACGCACCACTCGGCCAGCCCCAGGTTTTCCCTTTTTAGTAATTTTGTACCTCAGTGCCAGGAAGGACCTTTCCTGGTTATCATATTCCATGTCAGAGGGAAAGTGCATAGTGATTGGAAACCATTTAAGGCCACATATGAGTAACAAGAAAGGAAAAAGAATGCTCAAGCACTTCCTACTCGAAGTTCATATCTTGTCCAGGTTCTAAGCATTGGAGGTCATCTTGAAGTGTTGGGCCAGTATCATCCTATTGGGTATTGATTTCTATAGAGATTTAATAGGCAACAGCTTTACAATGATTATACACAACAAAATGAGCAGAATAACAAATTCAGTTTGTACACTGACTCTAAACTAGGAGCCTAAACCTGAAGGTTAGCAGCTAAATAGGTTGAAAAGCCAGGGGTCATCAGGTGAAATTTGTTGTAATTAGTTGGGATTTGTTGATTGGCCCTTTTGAGACTAGGGTCAGTGGTGTTCTGGGAACATTTAGGGAGAAACCATTCTGTTTAGTGAATTTTGTTCTTGAAGGCTGTATAGAGAGGGGTTGTTGTGTTAGAATGGGGAAACAAGTAGGTATTGAGAGTTATAAAAGAGAAGAGGTCGAAGCAGGGTATGGGAGGACTTTGTGTGTAGGAGCCTTCCACTTTAAGTAACATAGACAGGAGCGAAAAATTTGTTATAGGGAGGACTGAGAGGTCATTGCTGTTATGAATAGATTGAGGTTTCTGATGACAAATCCAATAATTGGGAGGTTTCTCCCTCTTGCAAGGGATTGGGAAATGTAAATAAGGGCATTGTCCTTCCATGAAAGACAGTGAGAAGAGAAAGTGAGAATCAGCAAGGGGAAAAGGGTACAGAGGCCTGGTCTGGTCATCTTGGGAAAGCTGTCTGCCTCAGATATTGTCAGCTTCAGGTCCTGAAAATCTTTAGTTTTAGATCTCTGATCAGTGAACAAGTGCATTTGGGTTGTGGAGCTTTCTTTAGGTGTGATATGAGAGTCCAAGAATGTATTTCTTGGAGCTTGGCAGTGCAGGGGCTGGTTAGTAGCACATGACAGGAAGCTTCCCAATGAGGTTGAAGAGAGTCTTCTTGGAGGTGTCTTTTCCAATAGACGAAAACTCCAGGTTGTGAAGCATGGTATTGAGATCTTCATTTCTTGGGAGCACGCTGTGAAAAGATTGCTCTACTAAAGCATGGCTATTTTCAATGGAGGTAATTAGACATTTGCAATACTGAAATTTGTTTTCTGTTATTAGTTGTGGATCAAAAAAGGCAGGAGCTTGATGTGTGGAACATCCAGGCATTATGTCAAAGGATGAGAGCTTATGCATTCAAAAGGGGGTGGATCTGAGATTTAGAAGGACTAACAGCGATGCTTTGGCCAAGGTGTTTGGAGGATTTCCACAAATTTTACCAATTGAGTTTATTTTATTTTATTTTATTTTATTTTTTTGAGGGCAGTGTCACTGGCCCTCATATGTGGGACCCGAACCGGGGCCGCTGGCTTTCCAAGCCAGCGCTTAACCACCGCACCAGTTGGCCGGCCCACCAATTGAGTTTTGATGATGCCATTGGTTTGCTCGACTAGTCCTGAAGAGTAAGGATAATAAACACAGTGAAAAGGCTGTAGAAATGTCTAAACAACATGGACCTGCTGTAATATTTGACTACTAAAATGGATTCTCTGGTTGCTATGGAGATCGTGAGGGGTTCTCCAGATAGATATGATTTTTTTTCCGATAGGATTTTAGCTATTGATGAGGCAGTAGCTTGCTTACACGGAAAGGCTTCAACCACTTTAAAAGGAGCTGATATTGCACATCTAGCACAGTGTTTACCACTTTCATCTTTCAAGTAAGAATAATCAGTGAACTATGAAAAGTTGACGTTATCCAAAGGAGTTTCCTGTAAGTCACTGATGGTGGTGGTGGTGGTGGGGCGGTTATCTGTCAGTATTGGTTAGGGGACTGGAGGCTCCTGGAATGCATAAGCAGTTTATAACAGTCCTTTTTCCAATGTTCTGGGTGTTTGTTTGTTTTTTTACAGTAATGACAGTGGCCAGGTGAGTTTTGTTTAGTGGCTTCCCTCTGTTGAAGTTGGGGATTAAAAACTCTAGTGGTTTTTCTTTTAGTTGAATCATCTGGGGTAAGCTCATTTGCTAAACTGACTCAGTAATGCACATAGTATTCCTTCCTATTCTAGTCCTTTTAATTATAGGAGAAAGATTTCAGTTTAGCCCATTGATGAACGTGGAGTTGAAGGGTAATTCAGTGGATTCATCCATAGGGAGGCTGGAATATTCTTTAAAGACAATCTGGAATCCACTGTAATAATCATATAGGAGTTCATAGGGTTTCTGGGTGCAAACCAGAGTCTTATTTGAACTGACTGGCTTTGAGAAAGCCCTAGGAATTGCCAAACAGAGTTGCTTAGCAATTTCCTGAGCCTGATCATATAAAGCAAGAGGTTGGTCCCTAATTTGCAGTTCTAAGTGTTGGGCCTTGTCTTTGCTGACAAGCATGTGGATTAGTTGGTATAAATGAGATAAACTGGGTTGATAACATCTGAATGACCACATTGAATTTCTCGGCAAATCTAAAGTTACTTTGGGAAAATCCCTGATTGTGGCTTGTAGTTCAGTCTTAGTCCAGGGAACATAAGAAATTAGAGAGTTAGCATCTGGAGCCTCAGAAGGCCTAATTTTCTTAAGGGAGGAGGGAGTAGGGAGAGGTTCAGAGAAAGAGGAAAGGTCAGTGAGAGGATTAGAATGAAGAAGTGGAGGGTATAGAGTACGTGGGGATGGTGCAGAAGGGAAAGAGGAAGCTGGTGCTAGAGAGAAAGAGTATGGAAGAGGGGAAAAAGAGGCCTCAGAAGCTTTTTTCTCTTCTTTCAATTGCCTGTTCACCTCGGTTAATTCAGAAATGATATTTTGTAGAGAGGCAATTTCAGAGTCTTGGATGAGTTTGGTAACCTCCAGGTGCCAACTGAAATAGGCATCCCATTCAGTCTGTTTAATTTTAGAGCCATGGCCTTCTCATTTGGTTCTGAGAAAAACAAGTTTCGAGATCTTGAACGTTTCCCATGGTGGCCATTGGAGTTCCAGATTAATTTCAGTTAGGTTGGTCCAGTTGGTTAAAAGTGCACAGGTGGAGGGACCATAAAATATGAACATAAAGCTGGCTGAGTTCCTGGAAGGAGGGTGATCCTGAGAATGTTTACAGGGTTAGAATCCCATGACATAAAACAGAATCAGAAAATGAGTCTTCACCAAAAGAAGGACAATGCCTTTATGAAAACAGATCTCAAAGTCAGAGAGCTCAACCAAAAGGAAGGAGCTTGACTCCGAGAGGAGATTTAACACCAAAAGAAAAAAGGTGACTCCCGTAAACAGAGTGCAAGGCGCTGAAGTGGGTACTGCACATGATTCTGTGGTCATTAGTTCCTCAGGGGTTCGTTTCCTTCAGACCGCACTTCTGGCACCATAGTAATATCAACCTTAAAAATTAAATAGCAAGGATATTCAAGCGGCAATTGAATTTATTTGGGAGTAGCAGAGAAATTGCAATTTGGGACATGCAAACTATGGCAAACCTAGGCAACTCCAAAGAGACAAAAGGGAGGTCAGCTTTTATTGGGTTCCAAGAGGAAACTAGGGAGGAATGTTTTGAGTGGGAGCTCATTGTTGGGAAATGAGAGTTTGAAGTGGAGGTTTCTTATTGGAAACAAGCAGTTGCTGTTGCCTAGGAAAGAATGGCGGCAGTTACTGAGGCAAACTGGGAGGGGAACTTTCTTCTTCCCATTGATGGTATAAGTTGTTGGTGCTGGTTATATAAATTGCAACGAGTGGTATGAGCAGTACATACATGAGAGCTCTTTCTTCATGGCTTCCAGACTCCATTTTTTTTTTTTTTTTTTTTAAGATTTTATTGGGGAATTGGGGGAGGGGAACAGACAAGTTGTCCTTTCGTTCTTCAGTCTAGTTGTGGAGGACGTTGCTTTAGTGGCCCATGTTTGTATTGTGATCATTGTGCTCTTCCCGGGTGAGGCAGTCGCTCGCCAGCCATTGGACTGCCGCTCTCGGTGGCTCACAGCGGCTGCCGGCCTCTCATGCTGGCTGCCAGCCACTCTGGTAGCTCACAGTAGCCCACTGCAGCAGGGGCTGCAGCCTATGCTTGCCGGCCCAGCTCCAGGTTGAGCTGTTGTTTACCATCTTAGCTGTAGAGGGCGCAGCTAATGTGGGATTCCCGACAGGGCTCTGCTGCTCAGAGCTGGAGTCCCAAGCCAACTCTTAACCAACGTGCACTCAGCTGGCTCCTGACTCCATTTTGAATGAAGTTCCCCTTATTTATTTTCACATTACTAACATACTCCATTGCAATTCTATTTGAGAAGAGGGGGAAAAACCCTGAAATGTCAGGAAGATATATAAGTGCATGTTTCCTGAACTTAATCAAGTGACTGTTCAAGGAATTTCATTATGTTTAAAATAAACCTGTTATAGTAATAGAAGACATGCAGTAATAACTTGGTGGTTTGTTCCTTTACTAACAAATGGCATATTAACCACTTTTCTATGATTATTAAATATGAATTATTTTTTTAAAAAAATAGAAAATACACAGAGCAAACATTCAAAAGGTATATAAATATAGTAAAGTTTACCTCCCATTCAAGTACTTAGGCCCTTCTCGAAGGCAACTAATTCTTATGGGATTTTTTGTGTATCTTTCCAGAGACATTATCATAGTTTCAATAGTCACTTTTTATTTTTATATTTTGGCTTCAGATAGAAACCATCAGTCACTTTCCTTTTTTACAGATTCTTTAATATTGCCTTGGGAGTCAAGATGCTAAGGTTAGAGGGGAAAGAATGATTGTGAGAGTATTAGAGCTTGAAAGGATCTCACAGGTCATCCAGTCCTTTGCTATTCCAAGTGTGTTCCCTGGATCAACAGGGTCTTCACCTGGAGGCTTATCAGAAATGCAGAGTCTGACTTCATCCAGACATCCTGAAGCAGAAATTGCATCTTAACCAGATGACCAGGTGATTCATGTGCATCTTTAAGTTTGAGAATCATTGCTCTGATTTGATATCCTGCTTCATAAGGAGCCAGTAGAGTCTGATACTAGAAATCAGGTTTCCTAATGGCATTGTGTAGTGTATTTTCTAATGTGCCAAACTTCTGGCCAAATAATTTGATGTAGTGTTGTTATGCATTTTTTTTTCCCACTATCGGCTTCACATATTTATTAGTAAGGTTCAAATCCTAGCTTTAGCACTGGCATATAGGAACTCAATAATGGTAGTTATACTATTGTTTTTTGAATTAAACTTTTTTAGAGAAGTTTTAGGTTCACGGCAAAATTGAGCATAAAGTACAGAGTATAAAGTAAAATTCCCATATACCCCCAGTTCCCGCAAGCACAACACCCCTCACTTATTGATAACCCCAGTACTATTAATAATGGGATTACTAGCATTTGCCATTGCACTTGATTAAAACTTCAAAGCAATTTCAGCAGGCTTTAAAGAGTCACTTACAAATTCTATTCTGTGTCTGACTTAACAGAAAGACTCTTTTTAAACCTATCCTGTTCTTGTCTCAGAATGCTGGTTTGCTCTGGCAGCCAGGGAGGTATTTTATTAGGTTGTTTTACAAATGGAGGGACTGAAACACAAGGGAGGCTAAGGTCTTGGCAGACTCCGTTTTCTTTCCACCAAATCTTACGCTGGAACAGAGCAGTAAATTCTGAGGAGTGGGCGTTACGAGATAGGAGCTACGTCAGAACCGAGGGCTTTTTATCAGAGGGCACAAATGGTTGGTGCCCAGGATCCCTGCCTGAGCAGCAAGTGGGGGTTGGGGGCTGGGTGTGTGGTGGTAAATCAGGACGAATGGTTGCAGTTTCTGGAACTTGGCCTTAGTTTCCTGGAAGCTTGGGTTCCAAAGGATCCGCAAAGGAACGATGAAGATTTTGTTTTGCACAACAGAAATATGGCAAGAGACTGAAAGGAAAAGAAGCAGAAAGGCATGCCTTAGGACGACTCTCGGGACTGCCAAATTTCTGTCCTCGCTTGGAGCTTCTAGGGCTTGTAACCCTTTATATTCCAGCGTTTCTCCTTTACGTTTGAACTGAGTTTTACTTGTTTCTTTCTACCTGCTTAAAGACTAGAGCATTAATATATTTAAAAATTAAAAAGTACTTCCGGAGGGACGTTTCCTGGAGGCCGGAAGTAACTGGGACAGCTTTCGTTTCCCCGTCGACGCCATTCCCGCAATGCCTCCTGGGAGTTGTAGTTCTGGGGTGGGCGACGCTTCCCAGTGGTGAGTAGACTCAGCGATTTTTCTGCTCGGGTTGGTTCTGAGGTTGGACGTCTTACCCGCTGCTCTTGAAGTACAAAGAGCTTTAACTTTGTTAAAAATTTCACTTGATTGCCACTATTTTGTACTTTTTTGAAGGTTTTCTTCAACGAACATATATAAATAAAGTAAGTGACATTTTCTCTTTCAAAATACTAAAAAACATAAGAAGAAAACAAACGTGGTGGGATGACTACATTGAATTTATACAAACAGTACCCAGAGGTGTAAACTGAAACTAAAAGCCTCACTCTGTACATGCCCAACTCCCTCCGTTCAAAGGAAAACACTTATCCACTTTTTAAAGAAAAAGATTATAGGTGTAAATGTACAAATTATTAAAAAGTACACAAAAGAGAGAATGCTATAATACTCTTCAAACTTTTAAATTTGATAATTCATTTTAGAGATCTGTTCATACTTGCACAAAAAAAGCTATCATTCCACAAATACCATAATTTATTCATCCACTGCTCTCTTCTCCACCCCGCTGAGGGGGATTTTGGTTGTTTCCAGTTTTTTTTCTGTTGCGAAGAATGTTACAGTGATTGCGTTGAACATATTTTGGTGTATATCCACAGGTTAAATTCGTAGAGACAAAATTGCCCAGGCAACAAGATATATTCTTTTTTTTTTTTTTTTAGCTGAGCCATCCTGCCACCTATTGGCAGCTCAACGGCAACTCAGCTCAGGCTGGCTTCGAGCCGCTGTTGCTCAGAGCTCAGCTCGAACAAGATATATTCTTTATAAAAGTTGATAAATACCATCAAATTGCCTAATTGAACCAATCTATACTCTTATCCAACAATGTATGAAAGTGCTTACTTTGTTACTTGTGCTCTAGCATTGGATATTATCACTTCAGAAATTTTGTTTCTTTGATAGGTGGACAATTTATCTTCGATTAACAGGCTCATAATTACAAATGAGGTTGCACTCCTATTGATATGTTTATTGGCCATTAATATTTCTGAAAGTAGTCATATTCTTGGTCCAACTTTTTTTTGGGTTGTTAATCTTTTTCTTTCTGATCTATCTATACTTTTTATAAATTAGGAAAGTTAGCCTTTTGTCTGTTATGGGAATTGTTAAAGTTTATTTACTTGTACCTTATTTATCTTATGGTTTTGCTTTTGTATTTTTGACCAAACAAATGTGCTTTATTTTATTTTTATTTTTATTTTTTTTAGCTGAGCCATCCTACCACCTGTTGGCAGCTCAGTGGCTGCTCAGCTCAGGCCGGGAATCCAACCCTCAGAGCTCACACTCTTGAGTGAGCTCTTAACCAGCTGGGTCACTCGGCTGGCCCTGTGCTTTATTTTTATATAGTTATGTTTATTAATTTTTTCAATGGCTTCTGGGTTATTTGAGTGTCCATAATTTATTTTGGTGTAAGGAGGAATAGCTCTAGCTTTATAATTTATCATTTCTCCAAAATACTAACCAGTGCTTCCAACATGATTTTGTTACCATTACAATTAGGAAAAAAAACCCAATGAATGTTAAAAATACACCCTACCATGAGATTCTATGGGAGATTTGAAGGTTAGTTTTGGGGAAAAGAGTAGAAATAAGTAAGTGGAAGTTCAACTTTTTTCAAAACTTCCACTCATCTTGTATTATTGCATTTTCGAACAATACCCAAAAAGGTTGCTAATATTTATTAAACTAAGTAATGAAAACTTTTCTAATCAGTATGAAGCTTAAAAAAGAGGAAACATTTATGAAAATGATTGTAAAATCTGAGAATGATTGAAGTATAATTCCAAATTGAGAAAATAGGTATGTTCAAATATAAGGTACAGTTTTTCCCCAAATCATCCTTTAGAAAAAAAGGTAGATGTCTTATACTTGTAGCTTTACAATGTTTCTCATACAATGGGAGAATAGCACTATTCCTAAATTAATACATTTTTTAATAATATGAGATTTAAAATATGTAGGTTTAAGTAAATTTAAAAAGTTAAATGTTAAAAGAAATCACTTGATCATTTTATATGTAACTAAGTAATAAAAGTAGTATTGCATATAGGTATTTGACTATTTTATATATATTTACTATTTACATGTAATATATAGATATATGACCTGAAATTTATTTGTTTATTTGGATTGACTCATTGGTGAAATTTAGAGTAGGCTTTTCTTTTCTTTTTTTTTTCCCCCACCAGTGGGTTTTAGTTGTTGCTGTGAAAAGTCTGAATTTTAAACAGATTCTTGGACTGGGGGCTCATATCCATCAGTTTGTTCAACTTTAGCACCTGTCTCATCCCCAGTAGCTTTTCCAAAACTGCTACCTTTACCATGAAGCTCTATGAGTTTTTCCAATTCAAACATGGGCTTCTTCAGCATTTTGACTTTTCTTTTTTTTTTTGTTTTGTTTTGTTTTGTTTTTTTTGAGGGCAGTGTCACTGGCCCTCATATGTGGGACCCGAACCGGGGCCGCTGGCTTCCCAAGCCAGCGCTTAACTACCGCGCCACTCGGCCGGCCCTTGACTTTTCTAACAAAGACGTTATGGAGCGGATAAATAGATTGGCAAGGCTTTTCTATGTCTTTTCCATTGCTATCTGGAATCAATTTATTGATCACTTCTTTCAAGTCATTTGTCTGTACCTCTTGGGTCACGATTTCCACTGTCATTATCTGGACTTGGCAGACCTCTTGATGCCTAGCACAAATGGTCTTCTGAATCTGATTGTTGCATTTTTTTTTTTTTTTAGTAAAACCAACACAGAATAGATGAAGCAAATAACCATCTGTAGTCTTGATATCAACATGAGCTTCAATCATGGTCTGCCATTTTTTGACATGGAGCACATTTTGTCATGGGTAATCCATGCCATGGAAATTCAGTCTGGCATTTTTTGCCCTGAATATCCTTAGTAATTAACTTGAATTTTCTAAATGCAACTTCATCATTCTGCAGATCAGCTAGGCTTACTTAAAAAACACGACCCTTGGGCCGGCCGAGTGGTGTGGTGGTTAAGCGCTGGTTTGGGAAGCCAGTGGCCCCAGTTCGGGTCCCACATATGAGGGCCAGTGACACTGCCCTCAAAAAAAAATTAAAAAAAATAAAACAAACAAACAAAGAAAAAAACACGACCCTTTAGACCATCATATGTGATTTTGGTTCCTTGAGTTCTCATATCTAGTGTTTTCCCAATATTTCTTATATCGAACATAGCTGGTGCTTTCACCTTATACCAATCTTTCTTAGAGAATGGGTCAATGACCCTTTTCTTGGCTCCCTCTATGCTGCTTTTTTAAAAAGATTTTTTATTGGGGAATTGGGAGAAAGGAACAGTGTTGGGGAATTGGGGAAAGGGACCAGCCAAGTTGTTGTTCTTCAGTCTTCATTGTGGGTGGCGCCAGTCACCATCTGGCTTCCCGTCGACAACTCATGGCCTCTAAGCTCAAGGTGCTGTGTTCAGTCTTAGTTACAGGTGGGCGTAGCCACCATCCCATGCGGGAGTCCAACCAGCAGCCTTGTTGTTAAGAGTGCACTCTCTATCTACTGAGCCATCCGGGCAGCAACTCAGCTCAACGTGCCGAGTTTAGTCTTGGTTGTGGGTGGGCATAGCCCACCATTGAACAGGCAATCTAGTTGTTACATCCCAAAACCAGCTCTTAACCAATGCGCCACTCGGCCAGCCCTGATTTCAATCTTCTTAAATTTACTGAGACTTGTTTTGTGGCCTAACATGTGGTCTATCTTAGAAAATGTCCCATGTGCACTTGAGAAGAATGTATATTCTTTTGTTTTGGGGTAAAATGTTCTAAAAATATTGATGAAATCCAGCTGGTCTAACATGTCATTTAAGGCCACTCTTTCCGTGTTGACTTTCTGTCAGTAGGATCTGTCCATTGGTGACAACTGGGTGTTGAAGTCTCCTACTATGATAGTGTTACTGTTGATCTCTGTCTTTATCTGTCAAAATCTGTTTTATATAATTAGGAGCTGCTATATTAGGTGCATAGATGTTTATTAGGGTTATAGTGCCCTTCTTTGTCTTTTATTGTAGTCTTCATTTTAAAGTCTATTTTGTCCAAAGCAAGTACTGCTACTCCAGCTTTTATTCTCATTTCCATTTGCATGAAATATCTTATTCCATCCCTTTACTTTCAGTTTCAGTGTGTCTTTTGCTCTGAGATGAGTCTGTTGTAAACAGCATATACATGGGTCCTATTTTCTTATCCACTCAGCCACTCTCTTCTTTTTTTTTTTTTTTTTTGAGGGCAGTATCACTGGCCCTCATATGTGGGACCGAACCGGGGCCGCTGGCTTCCTAGGCCAGCACTTAACCACCACGCCACTCGGCCGGCCCTACTCTCTGTCTTTTGATTGGAGCATTTAGCCCATTCACATTTAAAATGATTATTGATAGGTGCATATGTATTGCCATTTTGTTATTTGTATTCCTTGTCTTCCTAGGTTAGCTTGTTTACCCCTTTCTTCTGTTTAAAAAAAGCCCTTTTAACATTTCCTGCAATGCTGGCTTGGTGGTAATGAATTCCTTAAGCTTATTCTTTTCTGAGAAGCTCTTTATTTCTCCTTCAATTTTAAGTGACAGCCGTGCTGGGTAGAGCAATCTTGGTTGTAGGCCTTTATTTTGTGTCACTTTGAATATCTCCTGCCACTCCCTTCTGGCCTGCAGAGTTTCCTTTGTATGTAACCTGCTCTCTTTCTCTTGCTGCTTTTAGGATTCTGTCTTTGTCTTTAATCTTTGCCATTTTGACTATGATGTGTCTTGGTGTGGACCTGTTTGGGTTCAGCTTGTTTGGAACTCTCTGCACTTCCTGGGCTTGTATGTTGATTTCCTTCACCAGGGTAGGGAAATTTTCAGTCATTATTTTTTCAAATACATTCTCGACCCCTTGCTTCTTCTCTTCTCCTTCTGGTATTACTATAATGCGATATTGTTGCTCTTCATGTTGTCCCATAGGGCTCTTAAACGATTTTCATTGGTTTTTATTCTTTTGTCTTTTTGTTGTTCCAACTGGATGATTTCTATTATTTTGTCTTCCTGATCGCTGATCCGATCGTCTGCTTCATCTAATCTACTAGTGATTCCTTTGAGTGTGTTCTTCATTTCAGTTGTTGTATTCTTTAGTTCTAACTGGTTGTTTTTTATGATTTCTCTATCCTTCCTTCTGTCCTCACTAAGTTCGTTAAACGTTCTTATCAGTGTTCTAAACTCTGTCTCTGAAATGTTGGATCCCTCTGTTTCATTTAGTTCCATTTCTAGAGGTTTCTTCTGATCTTTTATTTGTGATATGTTCCTTTGTTTCTTCATTTTGGCTGTCGCTCTGGGATTGCTTTTATGTATTAGACAGATCACCAGGAAAGCCCCGGCTGGATCACGCAGGTGCACAGCTCACAGCCCAGCACTCCCAGGAAAACTCCCAGTCTCAGCCTGTCCCAATCAGCCACTCGCAGATCAGACCAAGCAGCCCAACAACCAACCTTTAGCCTGGCAGCTCTTCATGCACAGCACAGACAGCGGGGACCCATGGAAGTTCACACACTCCCGCGTCTCAATGAACAGCCTGTTGGAGCTGGAGCATGCCCGCCAGGCCTTTCCCTGGCTACGCAGCACAAGCAGGGTGGAAGGTGGGGATCCAAGGCCACATGCACGCGCATGCACACACGCACTCCTGCGCCAGTTTCACCAGACCAATGAGGCCCCCGGACCTGACCCTCTGTGGGAGGGCCCAACCCTGACAAAATGGTGCCCTCCTGTACACTACTCATGTGCAAGCTCCACACCGGGAGAACAATGGTCCCAAAACCTCCAGCTCCTGTGCCAAAGGCACTCAGTTCAAAATTTCCCCACAGGCTCCTGGGCCCTGCTCCCACAGCTACTCCCTCCACCAGGAACCAGGTGAGCGAGTCTGTGTGTTGGCTCCACTGGCTCTAGCCGCCCTCGGCCTCACTGAGCTGAGCAAAGAGAATCCTCACTAATTTATTGCCAGCTATCTTGGAACTCCTCTTCCTGGCAAAGTAACTCTGGGCTGGTGAGCTTAGTGTGCGGCCGGAGGGTCTGTCTCCCAACCAGAGAAGCCTCCCCACAGCTGGGGCTTCCCTCACCGGTTTCTCCCTCTCTCCTCTCCGCCCCTCCTACCAGTTCTTCTTTTAGAGGTTCTGTTCATCTATTGTTCAGGGGACTTCTGGGGTTGAATGTTGTATACATTATTTGTAATTTTGGTGTGATCGTGGGATGCAGTTGGCACAGCATCTGTCTATTCCACCATCTTACCAGAAGTCGCCAATCATAGAATTCTTTAAGAAAAAGCAAAAACTATAGGTACTTGTAATAATGAATATCCAGTAAACTCTCAGTAAATATCTACTGACTTACATATGTTAACTTTCTTTTCTAAAAAATGTGCCAACATGTGTTTAAGAACCTTAGAACAAGAGTATTCAGTACAGTATTGTTTGTAAGTCATGAAGATTGGAAATGTTTGGCAGGAAGGGACTGATATATGCATGTATATTTTATATATATGATATACATGTAACCCTCACTTTTCAAAAGTTTGTCTTACATCACTTTACTTTTAAACATTAGTGTTTGTTTTTTGCTAACTGAAAGAAATCCAAAGAGGATTATTGCTTTTATGAAAAAAGGTGAAAAGCGAAAATAGCATTTAGCATTTGTTTTGCAACGAGTCGTTGTAGAGAT
Organism: Aselliscus stoliczkanus; assembly: GCA_033961575.1. Taxonomy (NCBI): domain Eukaryota; kingdom Metazoa; phylum Chordata; class Mammalia; order Chiroptera; family Hipposideridae; genus Aselliscus; species Aselliscus stoliczkanus. The sequence continues at coordinate 138,584,788 of CM066729.1, forward strand.
AGTGCATACCCTGAGCAGTGAGAGCTACACTGCTTTTATTATGTTAGTGGTTTTTTTTTTTAGGTGTTATGTGTTATTTGTTATGATTTGGTAGGTTATTTTGGGGCTCTAGGAATGCCCCCATATTTTTCCATATAAAATAATGGTAATCTCTTCGTTGCTTAACGTCCTTTGGGCTTATGAAAGGTTTCATAGAAATGCTCTACTTTCAGATAGCTGGGGAAGCTTGTACATATATGTGTATGTAAATGCATGCACTGAATCTGCAAACACAGGCGTTATTACCAGTGGTTTCCTCTAGGGAAGAAAACTGGTGGCTGGAAGACCAAGAGTGGAGGGACACTTAGCTTTCATGCCTACCCTTTTGTACCTTTAAAATTTTGTACTATGTGCATGTAGTGTTCATTCATAAAAATAAATAAAACTTAGATAAAAGCGGGCCTAACTCTCAAATTGATGGTTTAACTATATTTGTCATTGTTTTCCAGCTTTTCTTTTCTCCAATAGCACACAGCCGCCATAATATACTAATCTTACTAATGCTCCACTTTTAACATGTTTCTCACATGCTCAAGAAGCCACAGCATGTCCCTGTCACCTTGGCACTTGCTCAGTGTCCTCTGTCTAATTTGCAAGCCTCTCTCCAGTGCTGGCCCACCTCTCATCTTCAAGGAGCTTAAAGGCTGTTCTCTCCAACACACTCTACTGTAAGGTTGTTTTCCTCAGCTTTGCCTGAACTCGCTCTGGATGCTTTCATCTCTCTCTGACTGCTTATGCATTTTACCCCTTCTTTCCATTTTGTGAAAGCTTCTATGATTTCCTGTTAGATTGTTCCTCAGAACCACACAATTTAGGTTTTGATTATGTAACGTGTTAACATTTCATTTGAATTCATCTTATATTGTCAATCAAATTAATTCACTGATATGGGAGGTGAAGTGATAAAAACATATTTCTATTCAAGGAATAAGGGCAGAGTTCAGCATTGTTTCCATTGCACCATGATTCCTATAAGCAAGGGGTCATTCAGAGATACAGCAGTTGGACCTACTAATCAGACTGGACAGCGGCCAAGAAACCTTTGAGAGGGGAAGTTCCATGATGGCAGGATTCATTTCATTCAGTCAGTAAATTACATGAAGCTTGACATTTTGCAGTTTTGTTTTTGTTTTAAAGATTTTTATTGGGGAATTGGGGAAAGGGAACAACAGTGTTGGAGAATTGGGAAATGGGATTGGCCAAGTTGTTGTTCTTCAGTCTTCGTTGTGGGGGGTGCCAGTCGCCGTCTAGCTTCCCATTGGCAGCTCGTGGCCTCTAAGCTCAAGGTGCTGTGTTCAATCTTAGTTGTGGGTGGGCGTAGCCACCATCCCATGCAGGAGTCGAACCAGCACCTTGTTGTTAAGAGTGCACACCCTATCCACTGAGCAATCCGGGTGGCAGCTCAGCTTAGGGTGCCGAGTTCAGTCTTAGTTGCTGGTGGGCGTAGCCCATCACTGAACAGGCAATCTTGTTGTTACACCAGCTGAGCCATCCTGCCACCTGTTGGCAGCTCAGCAACAGCTTAGCTCTGGCTCAGCGTTCACTGTCTCATGTGGGAATCGAATAGGCGGCCCTGTTGCTCGGAGCTCGCGCTCTAAGCCAACTCTTAACCAACTGAGCCACTCAGCCGGCCCTGACATTTTGCAATTTTTACTTGTTTTTAAATTGCTTCTTTTATCTTATTACAAGAAGAATATATGTCCATCTTAGCAAATATAGATCAGTAAAAAGAATAAAATATAAATCATCTGTGACCCCGTTATCTAGTGACAACTGGTCCTTTTTGGTGTATATACTTTCTCATATTTTATAAATATACATACAATGTATATACATTGTATGTATATTTATAAAACTGGAATTATACCATACCTACTTTTAAAATTTAAATTTTATATTTTTTTGCTGCTTAAATTGAGATAAATTTGATATATCTTATGTCCAGTAATGTGCATAGGTTCAGTGCTCAGTGAATGTTTACATAGTACATAGTGTTTTCTAACTTTTTTTCACCTAACATCAGAGTGTTAAGATTTACCAGACATTAACAATGTTTCTCCATCTTTTTTTTTACAGTGAAAAATTTTCATATTTAGTATTAACTAGTTGAACTCAATTTAGATGATTCCAATTTTGTAGGTTACAATGAATGTTTGCTCTTTTTCTACTAAGCTGTTTAAAAAATTCTGAAACATTCTAGACACTCAGAAAAGCACCCACTACTTGTATCTATAAAGTCCTAAGATTTTAATGTATTGTTTCAAATTTTCTTCTATCACTTAAAGAGAGAGAAAAAGATAAAAGTATATAGGAGGTAGAGAGAGATGGCTATCTTGGGGAGTATGTAAAAATGGTCTTTGCTTACCTATAAGACAAATGGTTCATCTGCATCACTTACATAAACTCAAACTACAAATCCCAGGCAGCACTGCAACAGTTAGGTATGTGGTCTATTTTTTTCTCTTCTGTAAACAGCCAATGAAAGGTAGAGTTTACAAAGGTCTAGGATGACATCTGTGTATTGACTGTGGCCAGCCTTAAATCTAGTTAGTGCTGTTTGGAATGTGCTGCTGTAAACCAGATTTATAAAAGCTTTTCCTGTTAACTCACAGCTCATTGTGCCTTTTGTTTCAGGGAGAAGAAGAGCTGATTTAGTGACCTAAATGGACGCAATACTGAATTACAGATCAGAAGATACAGAAGATTACTACATGTTACTGGGATGTGATGAATTGTCTTCGGTAAGACACTGGATAACACTGTTCTTTTTCGCAACAGTATTTCAAGTTTAAGTTTTAATTGAACTTTCAGTCACATTGCCTAAAAACCTAATCTTGGAAAATTTTAAAGCACTTTTGATTCAGAGAATGTTAAGGATTTAAATGTGTGTTAGGTCTTTATTTGAATAGTGTTCTCTTACAATTTATGGATGCTGCTGAGTGAATATGTGCTTTCTGGCACGTGGCTATAGACTCCACTTCAAGTATACGAAAAATAGATGTTTGAAATTTTTATTCAGAGTTAAGGATTTAAATGTGTGTTAGATCTTTATTTGAATAGATAGGGTTCTCTTACAATTTATGGATGCTGCTGAGTAAATATGTGCTTCCCTGGCATGTGGCTGTAGACTCCACTTCAAATAGACTGAAAAGACAATAATAGAACTATAAGAGAATGACTAACTAGGCAAGAGATTTAATACGGGGATAAAACAACCTTTACTTTATAACTTAGCATGACAATATTTTTTAATCCAAATGATGAAGCTTATCAAGTTAAATTGTGTCCTTTAATTTTAAATAGTTCCTTCGAAAATGATTTGGCAATAGTACAATCCCAAGTGTGAATAACACATAGAATAAGAATGGTAATAAGCTGTCTCAATTGGTATAAGCAAAATCACCACCAAAGGAGAAATATGAACCTGAAAGAGCTTTATAACCTGGGGTGTGTGTGTGTGTGTGTATGTATGTGTGTGTGTGTGTGTTTTGTAACTACAAGGTACTTCAGATAATCCCTCAGAGTGATGAAACATAGAGATTTTAATTCTTTGTGTCCAATATTGCATTCTGTTCTCCAAAGTACAATTTTTTGCTAAATTCCAGCCATATGAAACAAAGATAAACAGAAAAAATGTTTTGCTTTAAAACATTTTAATGTTAATAGCTACCTTTTAGTATAAAATAGATATTTTTAAATATATATTTATAACTATAGAATAAGTTATAACTGTATAACATAAAATAATAGGAATATAGTCAATATATTAATAATATGAATATATTAATATATACATGGCTATAATATAAAACATGAATATATTTAATAATTGAGATATATTTAATATTTATCTCAACAGTATTTAAAATATTGAAAAACTGAAAATAAATGAAATATTTAACAATAAGAGCATAGTCAATTGTAGTGCAACAATAAAATGAAATATTATGCAATCATTAAAATACGTACCAAGAGTGTTTCATAGCATGGAGAAATCCATGTTATAATGTCAGTGGGTATAAAGTAGTAATCAACAAGTATATATAATATCCTTCCAAACATGTCTTCAAAAAATGTGTATAGGAAAAAACTGGGCCAGTACTAAAAATGATGTGGGAAAAAACAAAACAAAACAAACAAAAAAGTGATAGAGGGTGCAAGTATATAAAGAACTTGGTATCCAGCTGAGGAGCAAAATTGAAAATTGAATACACAGGAAACAATGTGGGAACAAATAAGTACCGTGCTATGTGGTAGTCTGTAAATGCAGCAGGAATTAAAGAAAGAATATTTGAAAAGACTTCAGAGCAAAGATGGGGCTTAAAATGATCGTACTTGGTCAAAATTTAGATGCATGGAGAGAGAGACAGAGTATTTGTGTGGCCAGGGAAAGCTGGACAAGATCCACCCAACTGGGAATCACATTAGTCCTTACTACACACTAGAGTATTTCCTGGCACAGATCAAAATTTTGTGTTAATAGTATGTGGAATTGATAAGTTCTTAAGTTTTGAAATTTAATTTCTAAAATTAATATATGTTCAATAAGGAAATATGGAGTATGAAGAGAGCACAAAGAAAAATATTAATCTAAATGCTTAATATTTGGGCTATGACATATGCATGCCATATACATATGCCATATTGGGCCAGCCGAGTGGCGCGGTGGTTGGGCATTGGCTTGGGAAGCCAGCATCCCCGGTTCGGGTCCCACATACGAGGGCTAGTGACACTGCCCTCAAAAAAAACAAAAACATACATATGCCATATCTATGTATTATGGAAATAAGTGCATGCATATGTATGTATATATTGATATGTGTATTTTTATATGTGCTTGTAGTCAGACTGCCTGAGTTCAAATCCTGCCTCTGCCACTTACTAGCTGTGTGATGTTGGGAAAATAATTTAACTTTTCTATGTCTTGTTTCCTAATTTGTATGTAAAGTGTTTAGATTAGTGCCTGGCACATAGTAAGTGTCAATAAATCTTAGCTATTGTTATTATTATTATATACCACGGGTGCCAAAAATGTATACACATTTTAAGAGATGTTACCTTAAAATGTGTATACATTTTTTGGGCACCTTCTGTATGTATGTATGTACACATATACACATATATGTTACATAATCCCTTTTGAAGTAAAACATAGATTTATACTGCACAAAATGTTTTGTAGCTTACCTTTTCCTGTAGAAACACATTATACAAATTTTCTCATATTATTAAAAGTCTTGTACTACAAGATGATGTTTTAATGACTGCAAAATATCCCAGCCTATAGCTATATTACAATTAACTTTAACAAATATCCTATTACGGGACACATAGATTTTTGTTTAAAATTTATATAGCATTTTATTTACTGAAACTTCTTGTAACTAAATCATTTTCTCACCTGATTATTTCCTTAGACAAATTCCTAGAATTGGAATTGTTGAATTAAAGAGTATGAAAAAAATATATACATATCCCAATTGCTTTACAGAAAATTGACACCTATAAACATCCTCACTAGGAGAACATGAGAATGTTGAGTTGTTTGCACCCTCAGTAACACAGGTTGTTATCACTCCTTGGATGTTTTGATTTAATCGAGTACAAACAAAGTTGAACATTTTTGTTTGTTTACTGATGGACAGGATATGCGGTGTTCCAGACAATTGAACATTGGATCAGGGAGGCAGGATTCAGTGGACCTTGACATGGACTACATTTGGCACTGGGCACATGGGGTGGGGATGCCACTAGATAAATAGAATGTGTCCAAAACAAACTCTCCCACTTTACCAATTAGTTTACCCAGAACCAGCCCTACATAGGAGATTTGTGATAAACTTTGTGACAGTGAAACCATGAAAGGTAGTGAAAGACAGATGATGGACTATTCTTTTTTTTTAAAAGACTTTATTAGGGAATTGGGGAAGGGGAACAGTGTTGGGAAATTGGGGTAGGGGAACAGCCAAGTTGTTGTCCTTCAATCTCAGTTGTGGAGGGCGCAGCTAGCTTAGCCCCAAGTCCAGTCGCCATCCAGCAGCCCGGTGGCAGCTTGCGGCCACTCAGCATGCCGTGTTCAATCTAGTTGCTGGTAGGCATAGCCCACCATCCCATGTCAAACCGGCAACCTTGTTGTTAGGAGCACGTGCTCTCATCATCTGAACCATCCTGCCACCTGTTGGCAGCTCAGCAACAGCTCAGCTCGCGCGCAGCTTACTTGCCTATGTGGGAGTTGAAATGGTGACCCTGTTACTCAGAGCTCGTACTCTTAACCAATTGAGCCACTCGGCCAGACCTGATATGGACTATTCTTAATTTTTAAAAATATGAAACTGACAAAATACAGAAAATATAAAGAAGAAACTAACAGTTACACACATTAGCAATGCTGAGAATTAACCATTTTGACACATTTGCTTCCATGGGCTAATACCAGAATGTTTCCTAATGAGATAGGAATTAAAAAGTAGAACAACAACAATAAAAATCCAAAATTTCTACCTTTGATAGAAAGGCATAAAAATCCCCCAAGATATGTATATAAATGTGTAGAAAATGTTTTGAAGGATGTAACCTCTTATCTTGGGGGAAAAGTAGTAAAGGGGCTTTTATTTTTTATACTGTATTGATAAAAATTTTTTCAAAGAGTTTGTTAACATTCTTATTAATTCGTTGTTAATTCAAACTGCTGACTACTAGTATCTTTAGGATATTTAATATTTTAAAATTGAAAAACAAGTTATTCTCAATTTTCTTTGTTATATAGCAGGCTATAGTGACTGATGATTAAATGGAACACCCAGGAAAAGGAAACACAGTTGATTTCAGTTCCCTTTTTTTTTTTTTTTTTTAAGATTTTATTGGGGAATTGGGGGAGGGAACAGTGTTAGGGAATTGGGGAAGGAGAACAGACAAGTTGCTGTCCTTTTGTTCCTCAGTCTAGTTGTGGAGGACATTGCTTCACTGGCCCATGTTGGTATTGTGATCATTGCGCTCTTGCGGGTGAGATAGTCGCTCGCCGGCCATTGGACGGCCACTCATGCTGGCCGCCGGCCACTCATGGTAGCTCATGGCAGCCCACTGCAGCCCCGCTGCAGCCTAGCCATTGCTGGCAACTCACTGGTAGCCCAGCTCCGGGTCAAGCTGTTGTTCACCATCTTAGCGGTAGGGGGCACAGGGTCACTGACCCTCATGTGGGATCTGAACCTGGGCCCTGCTGCTCAGCGCTGGCGTCCCAAGCCAACCCTTAACCAACGCGCTACTCTGCCGGCCCTTGTTTACAGTTCTTAACAGGAAGTCTGTCTCTTCCTGTTATCCCAGGGGATTCTCAGTAGTTGCTTAACAGGGAAAAGAATAGTTGTTAGTCTGTGTATCATGCATGTCTAATACAGCCTGACTCTGATTATAAAAGTGAAGAATTTTTTTGTGAGAATTGATTAAGGATGATAAAAATATGTTTCTCCTCCCATGAATCTTATGACAATATTGAGTTGAGCTGCTTGAGAATTTATTTCTCAAACAAGAGGTAATTTGCTTTCATTAATTAGTGGATTCCCTAAGCCTGAAGCATTTGGCCATATATGTGTAAAATAGTGGGAAAGATGATTGAAGTCCAACTACTTAGTTAACAAAAAACTTAGCTTGTTTAGTAACTAGCTAAATGACTTCAGACAAATTACTTAACCACTGACATTTATTTATTTATTTTTTAATTGGGGGAGGGGAGCAGCGTTGGGGAATCGGGGAAGGAGAACAGACAAGTTGTTGTCCTTTTGTTCTTCAGTCTAGTTGTGGAGGACGTCGTTTCACTGGCCCATGTTGGTATCATTACGCTCTTCCTGGGTGAAGCAGTCACTCCCCGACCATTGGATGGCCATTCACTTAACGACTGACATTTAATAGCTACTATTATTGAATTCTTACTATAATCAGGCCTTGTGTTAAGTGCTCTACTAACATTATGCACGTAATGTGAATCTGAAGAAACCTAGGCACTTAGAAATTATATAACTTGTCTAAAGTCTCAGGGCAGAACTGGGATTTCAAATGAACCAATCAGATTCCAGAGCCACATAGTCACTGTTGTCTTCTGCTACTGTCTTTGCAATTATGATTTATAAAGTCAAGTCTTAATAATTCATGATAATAAGGATTAGCTGGGTTAGTGAAATCAAATCAAATCATAGATGACTCTCAAACATCATTTTAGCTTTGGCTGAAGTTTGTTTTCCCAGTCGAAATCTCTAGCCAAGCTGTTAGTTAGTAGCAAAATTATCAGGTTTGAATTATGTCCTTTTTTTTTTTTTTAAAGTGAAATTCTTAATAAAATTGAAAAGGGCCAAAGGCAGGAAAAAGTAACTTTATAGTGGATAATTTATGCGCCGGCTGAGTGGTGTGGTGGTTAAGCACTGGCTTGGGAAGCCAGCAGTCCCGGTTCGGGTCCCACATATGAGGGCCAGTGACACTGCCCTCAAAAAAAAAAGGTTATAATGGATAATTTATAAAGTGGACAGTCATTCCTGAATAATGACCGGTTACTAAGCATCTTTTGAAGAACTCAGGTAAACCTATCTGACCATTTTTGATCTTTAAATATGAGTATATTGTGCTCATAGGTGTCTTGGGCCATCATCTAAATACAGTAATAAGTCCAATTGTCATAGACCACTATTTGAACAGGAGTATTTATTTATTTTTAAATTGGGAAACAGTGTGATTGTCCCGGACCCATCGGCTCCAAGTCAAGTCATTGTTTTCAGTCTAGTTGTGGAGGGCACCGATGTGGGGATTGAACCAGCAACCCTGGTGGCATGAGCACTGCACTCTAACGAACTGAGCCAACCGGCTATCCTGAACAGGGTTTTTGTGTTTTTTTTTGAGGGCAGTGTCACTGGCCCTCATATGTGGGACTGAACCGGGGCCGCTGGCTTCCGAAGCCAGCGTTTAACCACCACGCCACTCTGCCGGCCCACTGAACAGGGCTTTTTATTGGATACTTTCTTATTGAGGAAACTGTTTGTTTTTTTTTGAGGGCAGTGTCACTGGCCCTCACATGTGGGACCGAACTGGGGCCGCTGGCTTCCCAAGCCAGCGCTTAACCACCACGCCACTGGCCAGCCCCGAGGAAACTGTTTTTGAGGAAACTGTTTCTTAGAGTAAAAAGTCAAAAAAAAAAAATATAAGGATCAAAATGAAAAGTTGAATTGATCATGGTTGTTTTGGGAAGGACTGATGTACAACTTCTTCCTTTGTGCCATTTAAGTTGGACTCTATTTTAAAAGTTGATTTTTGTTTTAGGTTGAACAACTGCTGACAGAATTTAAGCTCAGAGCCCTGGAATGTCACCCCGACAAGCATCCCGAAAACTCCAAAGCTGGTAGGTATTTCATAGCTGTTTCTCATGAAAATGAATAGAATATAGAACTAAAAAGCCATTGAGTAGTAATTTAATTTTCTTTTATCTATTATGCTCAAACTTATTATTTCATTCAATGCCAAAGAATGTGTTTGGACTATTGGATGGTAGGAGGGGAGGGAAACATTTAGGGTCTTTTGTCTAATACTAGCCACTTAACATCCAATTTTCTTTCTGCTATAATGTGCTGCTTCATGGTTTAAAATTTGCCCAGTTTATGCTTTATTTTACCAGTGCTGGAGTGTTAAGTATATTTGTAACCAGATGGTTGTCTTGATGAGAATCTGGCTGTGTTTTCTTCATTCTGGGAACCTGAATATGTCCGTATATGATTTTGTATATATATCTCTATATATGATATATGTCCGTATATATTGTAATATACTTATACTTTTTTTTCTTTATCATAATTTGAATTTCATTTTTAATAAATTTAGACATAAATGCTTATGTATATCTCAGCCTGATAAAATACAAACCAGTAATCCTTCCTTAACCTGTGTCTCTCCTGCACCTCCCTAATTCTGTTCTTCCCTTTAGAGCCAAACTCCTGAAAAAGGAAGTTGATATCTCTACTTTCCTTACACCTAGCTTTCGATTTATCCCAAGCTGACTTCCTCCTCATCTTTCTTGGAAACTGCTCTTGTAAGAGCCACCAAGGACTTCCTAGCTGCCAAATCAGGTGCTTGCTTTTTCATCTTTATCTTTCCTGAGCTTGCATCAGAATTTGGCTCTGTTGACTATGCCCTCAACTCTTTTCTCATAGGTACCAGGCTATGCACTCACTCATGCTTTCCCTCCAACCTCTTAAGCTGCTGTGTCTCCTTTGTGATTCCTTCTCTGTTCTCCTAAGGTTTCCTCCTAAATTCTTCTGGGCTTATTCCCGACTTTTTTTCTCAAGTCTTGCCCAAGTCTGTGGCTTCAATCATCAGCTCTTTTTTTTTTTCCCATTTTTTTTTCATTAGTTTCAGGTGTACAACACAATGCAATAGTTATACTCTTTACCCCACAAAGTGACAACTGCCCTCCCCCAGTTCACCACCCCACTCCTCCTCCCCATATCATACATATCTATTACAATTCCTTTGACTCTCTTCCACAGTCTACTCCACATCCTGTGACTATCTACATATTCAGTTACAGTTGGCATATAATATTATACAACATCAGCTTCAGGTGTACAGTGCAGTGATCAAGCCTCTACTCCATCCGTGAAATGGTCTCCCCAACAAGACATGTGACCATCTGACATGCTCTTTGTTAATGGTTCCCAAATCTATCCTTAACTCAGTTCTCATTCCTCATCTTTAGACTATCGTTTCAACTACTTCTTGGAAATCTGTTTTTGGGGACATTTCAAAGTCATCCTGTCAAAAACTGAATGGACTCGTTATTCTCCTCTTACCCTCTCTGAAATAGTGCTCATTTTAAACATGTTTCCCCACCTCAATAAATGGCACCACTGTCCATTGGGTTGGCTAAGCAAAAACTTTGCCTCCTTCTTCTCCCACACGTCTGCATCTGGTCAATTACCAAATGCTGGTGATTTCCCTTCCACGTCTCTCTCCTGTGGGCTGTCTTCCCTCCATCCTCAGAGCCACTACAATAGGTGAGTCATCATGATTTCATGCCTGGATCCCGACAGTACTCCTTTTTACAGTGAAAAATTTTCATATTTAGAATTAACCAGTTGATTTAGGCTACAATGGACATGTGCTTTTCTTCTACTAAACTATTTAAAAAATTCTGAAACATTCTGGACACTCAGAAAAGCGCCCACTACTAATATCCTGTTCAAAGTCAGCACCCTTTCCCATTTTTGGATCTCTATTGTCATTGATTAGTTTTGCCTGGTTTTGAATTTCATATAAATGGATTCATACAATATGTACTATTTTGTGTGTAGCTTCTTTTGCTTTATATTATGTCTGTGATATTTACACATACAATATATTGTACTTGTAGCAATAGTTCATTCTTTGTCATTGCTGAGCCTTTAGGTACAAATCCCCTTATATTGTGCCGCACCCCAACCCTATCTCTCCATTTTCAATTTTCTCTAAACCCATACCTACAACTCCATGTTTTAACCACTCAGAACCACGTTGGTTCCATAATGTGCCCTGGTTTCTACTCTGCAGACCTTACTGCCTGCTGCTTCCTCTGCCTGGAACACCCCCAAAACCTGCACGCATCCCTGTCCTGCTTTGATTGGCTAGGTCATACTCCTATGTCAGATCCCAGCTTAGCTATGACTTCCTCAGGAAGTCATGTGTGTCCCAGCTACCCAGAGCAGCCTATATGTCAAGCAGCAAACTGTATCACATCATCTTCTTGTTGCCTGTTTGCTTATTAGTCATACTGGAAGCTCAATGAGGCAGGCCTCCTGCTTATCTTGTTCACAGTGGCATGCCTTGTACAGGTGCCTAGCACAGCACCTGCCGTGGAGGACTCTTACTATTGCAAATAATTTCTTGAATGAGTGAATGAATGAATTCGTGAACATTTCTTTAGGAGACATATTAATTACTTCTCTGAATTAGAGTTAATATTAAGATGGATGTCCTAACATAAAAGTATAAAAATTTGATAAATCCTTAAAAACAACTACCAGCCTCAGGTTATTCTTTATCTGGGTTCTTTTTCAGTGAAGCATGGCTTTGCATTGTTTTTCTGTCCCTGGCAAACAATTTCTATTTGGGATACATGATGAATCACTGTACAATCAGTGCCATTTCTAGTTGTTATAGTGATGGGAGCTTTCATGTACAGGCTACGTCAAGGCTTCTTATTCAGAATAACAGGACTGTGTAAATATTGTTTAAAATTAAAAGGTACACAGATATCAGTATCTTCCCTTGTCAGGCTTGCAGTGATAGGTGATGCAGGCTTTGAGTAGAAATTGTTTTCAAATTTCAATAATAAGACTTTTTAAAATTTTAATTCGTTCTTTATATACTTGGAGAAGGAGCAAGGTTACTGATAAAATAAAAATAACTTTAAAATGTTAAACAAAAATTCATCCAGATGCTGAATTTTGGCTTGACAGAAATCCAGAATACATGGACAAACTTTGAAATGTATTTCATTAAGGTGAAAGGCTAGTCTGTAGAGCAACAGCAGGTAGGAGAAATTAAATTTGTAAATATACCTTTTTGGTCCACTAAATGTAGTCTCAACCACTGCCATTGAAATGACTGATTTGTTAGCATGATGTAGTAGTAGATATGAACAAAGGCTTGTCTGTCTTGAATGCTCCTAGCTCCCACTTGAGAGCTAATTGACCTTGGTCAACCTCCTTGAGCCTCACCATTCTCACAAGTAAAATGGGTAGATATCACTTCATGCATCTATATGCAGTAAGCATTTAATGAATGTTGGCAATTATGATTCAGTGGACTTTCTTACCTTGTTTTTATGCCACACTTCAAGATAAAAAATTAACAAAATATGATAGTTTTCTTTTTTGTAAGTTGCCATTAGATATTTCTTGCTTTCATTTAAAAAAATGCTAAATCTAAGGCTTTTAGAAATCTCTTCTCTTGTCCAGGTGTGGGTGATGGAGGCAGGACTGGTTGTGCTATAGAAATTGTGTCACTGAGCTCCAAAGATCCTGGCCGGTGCTCGTGCTAGTCCTGTGTGTACACATGACAATAACCATTTCAGGTCAATGTTTTATTATTTCAGGTCAATATTATTTATTGACCCTGAAGAAAAGGGTGAAAGGTATTGTTGAAATGGTATTTTTATTATTGATTTGAAAACTTTGAAGACATTTGGATGTTTGAAGAAGAGGACTCTGTCCTTTGCTGTTATCTTTCAATGTCTCAATGTTTTCCTACTTTAAAAACTATTGCTTCTTGCCAGTCAAGATAGCAGAGTAGGTAAATACAGTGCTTGCCTACTCTCATGACTATATTTGGCTACCCTCATGACCATATCAAAATTGTTACTGAATTACAGAACAACAATCATTGAGAATCACCTTAAGTCTAGCTGAACCAAAGCCCTACAACTAAAGACATACAGAAGCCACCTCAAGACTGGTAGGAGAGGCAGAGATGTGGAAGGGCATGTGACCATTAAAAATCGGGAGCGATACCTGCATGTGACCATTAAAAATCGGGAGTGATATTTCAGCTATGGAGGTTCCTCCTGAGGAGTGAGAAGTCCCAGACCCACGTCAGGCTCTCCAGCCCAGGGTTTCAGTGCCGGGAAGAGAAGTCCCCACAACTGGATATGAAAACCAGTGGAGAGTGTGGCTGAGTGAGACAGAAGCATTGGAGTCTCAGGTGCTTCACTTAAAGGAATCATGCACAGACTTACTCACTAAGGGACTCATTCACTCTGAGCTCCAGCACTTGGGAAGCAGCTCAAAAGACACCAGGGACATATGGGAAGGAACTGAGTTGTTTGGCTGTAGGGCGAAGGCTAGAGAGGAACCTTTCTCCCGGACAGAAGACTGGAGGAAGCCATTGTTTCTTTTTTGAGCCCTCCCCACGCCCAGCATGCAGATACAGGCAGCTGCCATATCTGAGTCTCCATCAACCTGATTAACACTGTTTATTCACCATGCCCTGGTGATTCTGAGACCCCGTACCACCAAACTTTCAGGCACACCTAAGCTGCTTCCAGTGGCTTTTCCATACATATGGCCTGCCATGGTTCATCCTGCAGACTTTCCTAAAACCTCTCAAAGGTTTCACAAAACCCAGACAAGCTCATCTGTCTTCAGCATATCCCATACTTGTTGCTGAGCAGCTTTAAGCCTAGCACTAGTTGGCCTCAGTTCATGGCTTGGCCTCTCAAAGTACCTCCAAGCCCACTGTGGGTAGCAGCCATCCAGGGATTGCTTTGTGGCTCATGCCAGGTAGTCCAGGACAGGGCACAGCCTGCAGTTCAATTTGGCCTGCAGTGGAGTCCCTCCCAGGAGTACTGGGGCTGGCACTCATGGTGGTCAGCTTTGGACCCAGGCAGAGCATTACCCAGCTATCTTCAAGGATGACATACCTACAGGGCAGACTGGGCAGGCACTAGAGCCCTACTAGAGCGAGTCCTGCTCTGTAGGGTCAGCCCCTGCACAACAGCTCCTCCACTGTAGTCACAGCCAGGCCTCACAATCAATCAGCCCGAGGTTCAGTCCCTCCTATTGACGTGCAAACAGCAACTAAGGCTCAACTATAATAGAAGAGCACACAACCCACACAAGGGACACACCTGGAGCACCTGGCTAATGTGACGAGGGAGACTTGCCACTGGGCCCCTTACAACAACTACTCCATAAGGCCACTATTGTAAGATGGGGCAACATAGCAGCTCTACCTAACACATAGAAACAAACACAGGGAGGCAGCCAAAATGGGGAGACACAAAGATGTCCACAATAAAAGAACAGAACAAAGCACCAGAAAAAGAGGTAAACAAAATGGAGGAAAGGAGTCCACCAGACACAGAATTCAAAACACTGGTTATAAGTTGCTCAGTGATCTAAGGGAGAATTTCAACAAAGAGATAAAGAAACATAAAAAAAAAACCAGTCAGAATTAAAGAATACAATAACTGAAATGAAAAATGCATTAGAGGGGATAAACAGTAGATTATATGAAGCAGATGATTGAATCAGTGATTTCAAAGGTGAGGTAGCAGAAAACACCAAAACAGAACAGCAAAAACAAAAAAGAATCCAAAAAAATGAGGATACTTTAAGGGGCTTCTGGGACAACATCAAGCAAACCATCATTCCTATTATTGGGGTACCAGAAAGAGAAGAGAGAGAACAAGGAATTGAAAACTGTTTGAAGAAGTAATGACTGAAAACTTCCCTAACCTGGCAAAGGAAATAAGATATACAAGCCCAGAAAGCAGAGAGTCCCAAACAAGATGAATCTAAAACAGTCCACACCAAAACATATAATTAAAATGCCAAAGGTTAAAGATAAATGACTGCTCAAAAGCAGCAAGAGGGGCCGGCCGAGTGGCGCATTGGTTAAGCGCTGGTTTGGGGATGCCAGCGGCCCCGGTTCGGATCCCACATGAGGGCCAGTGACACTGCCCTCTACAGCTAACAACAGCTCCACCTGGAGCTGGGCTGTGCGAGCCCCGGTGATGGTGTGGGCTGCAGCCCCTGCTGCAGTGGGCTGCCATAGGCTACAGTGAGTGGCCCGCAGCCAGCGTGAGCGGCCAATAGCCGTGGTGAGCGACATCCAGAGGCCAGCGACTGATCTGCCTCATCCGGGAAGAATGCAATGACGATACCAACAGTGAAGCAACATCCTCCGCAACTAGACTGAAGAACAAAAAGACAGCAACTTGTCTGTTCCCCTTCCCCGATTCCCCAACGCTGTTCCCCTCTGCCAATTCCCCAATAAAATCTTTAAAAAAAAAAAAAGCAGCAAGAGAAAAACACTTAGTTCCCTACAAGGGAGCTCCCATAAGACTGTCAACTGATTTCTCAATAGAAACTTTGCAGACCAGAGGGATTGACAGGAAATATTCAAAGTAATTAAAAGCAAAGACCTACAATCAAGATTATTCAACCCAGGAAAGCTAATATTTAAAATCAAAGGACAGATAAAGAGCATTCCAGACAAGAAAAAGCTAAAGGAGTTCATTACCACAAACCAGTATTGCAAGAAATATTAAAGGGACTTCTTGAAGACACACACACACACACACACACACATACACACACAAAAGATAAAAAATATGAGTAATAAAATGTCAATAACTACTTATCTATCAAAAATTACTTTCATTGTAAATGGATTAAATGCTCTAATCAAAAGATTGGGTGAGAAAACAAGACCCTTACAAATGCTGCCTACAAATGACTCACTTCAGATTGAATGACACATACAGACTGAAAATAAGGGATGGAAAAAGGTATTTCATCAAAATGGAAACAAACAAATAAAAGGCTGTGGTAGCAATACTTATACCACACAAAATAGACTTTAAAACAAAAGCTATAACAAGAGACAATGAAGAACCCAGTAACCCCACTTCTTGGTATTTGTCTGAAGAAACCCAAAATGCTACTTCGAGGAGACGTGTGCATCCATATGTTCATTGCAGCATTGTTTACAATGGCCAAAGATATGAAGGCAGCCTGGGTTTCCACTGATGGATGAATGGATACAGAGTAGATGGTACATATATACAATGGAATGTTGTTCAGCTATGGAATGGGTTCTTGCCATCTGCGGCGGCATGGATGGACCTGGAGGGTGTGGTGCTGAGTGGAGTGTCAGACAGAGAAAGAGAGATGCAATGTGATTTCGCTTATATGTGGAATCTAAAGAACAAAATAAACAAACAAAACAGAAACAAACTCATAGATACAGAGAACATTTTGATGGTTTCAATGGGAGAGAGGTTGAGAGTGGGTAAAAAAGGGGTGGGATTAAGAAGAACAAATAGTTTGTTACAAAGTAGTAATGGGATGTATAAGCATAAGGAATATAGTCAATAATATTGTAATAACTATGTACGGTGTCAGATGGGTACTGGATTTCTTGGGGTGATAGATGGGAGGAGGGTTGGCGAGCATTGTTGAAAAAGATGAAAGGATTAAGAAGTACAAATTGGTAGTTACATAATAGTCATGGGGAAGTAAAGCATAGGAAATATAGTCAATAATATGGTAATGACTATATATAGTGCCAGGTGGATACTAGACCAGTCAGGGGGATCACTTCTTAAATTATATGAATGTCTAGCCACTATGCTGTACCCCTGAAATTACTATAAAATAACATTGAATATCAACTGTAATTGAAAAACTTAAAAAAGGGGTGAGGGAAAGGTGAAGGGGAATAAGAGGTCCAAATTTCCAGGTATAAAACAAATAAGTCATGGGGATGTAATGTACAGCATGGGGAATGTAGTCAATAGTATTGCAATAACATGGTACAGTGTCAGATGGTTGCTGGACTTATCATGGTGATCACTTCTTTAGTTATATAAATGTTGAATGATTGTGGTGTATGCCTGAAACTAATATAATATTGTATGTTAGCTATATTTTAATAAAAGCCTTAAAAAAAAGAGAAAAAATAAAATAAAAACGATTTCTTCTTTCCTTTAGAATAGAAATAACATATAGTAATAAATAATGTTGAAAGTGAAAGTCTGCTCTTATCTCTCCCTATAAGAGAACTGCTATTAACAGTTGGTGTATTTTTCTGCAGACATTTTTCAAAGCATGTTCTGATTTATTATTATTATTTATTATTATTATTATTTCTCAAGTAATAGTAAGTTTTCTGCATTTAAGTTGTGGCTAGAATAATATAAATTCTATTGTGAAGTATGAATTTTAGAAAACCTCTCTGTTTTCAAAATGGACCTAGGAGTTAAGTGAGAATGTCTTTCAAAGGTTCAGGCATTATTTGCTTGTATAAGCTTATAAAATGAGATCTCTCTTCCCAGAACTGGTAAATATTTATCTTGTGTGATTCATTTGATTAGCTGATATATTAAAAGGTAAATATAAACCCAAACTCATTTTTATTAAATGTGGTAAAGAGGATGGATCAAGGAAAAGGCCACTCACCTATCAGGAAAGATAAGGTCTCTTTTGCTTTCTGCTTATCAATTGTTGAGAGATTGACATTACTCACAATAATTCCAAGCAAGCCTCTTTGTTCTGGAAACTCTGGAAAACAGGCCAACAGTAATGTGCCAAGAGAAGGTGACTCATAGATAAATATGTAAATCTTTATAACCCCTGCTCTACTAGTAACTGGCGTGTGCATCGGTGATGATAATTTAATGAGCATTTTATTCCTGTTGGAAAAAGTGACATCTCATTTACACAGAGGGACATTTACGCTGTCATCAGCAACAGGAAGGATTGCTCACTGGAATGAGCTGATACAAGATACTTTTTGTTTGTTGTTTGTTTTCCTGAAGCTTTCAACAGGCCCATCTTTAGTTTCTTCCCTTTAACCCATTGATTGCTGCTACCTCCAATGGTGATATTAAATAGTTAATGGCCTGTTAGGTATCTGTACTGTTCAGCTTTGGAGCAGGTCCCTGGAGGTTCCCTTTGTAGGAGGCTTTGGCTCTGATTGCTGGGGGAATACTTGAAGTGGTGGTATTTGGGGGATGGGGGCTCAGGAAGAGCAGCTCATTACCAGCTAGGGGACATAATTATTTCAATATTTTCACAGCTGGTGTGGAGGTACCATCAGTATTGACTGCTCATTTTCCCTAACATCTGTTTTAAAGGATTTTTGACTACTTTCCATGAGCTATTTTTAAGCACTGTGAGGGTAATTTTAATTATTTTTTCCCAATAATACTATTGAAATAGTCCTAATTCACAAAATGTTGTAAGGATATATGTCATTTCTTTGGTGCTTGGCACTCAGGGAATAGCACTATGTGAATACCTTTATTTTCATACTCAAAACAGGAAGTATTCACTCATTTATTCCATGAACAAATACTTTTTGAGCACCTGCTACACTGCTCCAGTGCAAGGGATACAGCAGAAAACAAAAGAGATAAAGTCTCTGCCTTCATGGAGTTTGTATTCTGGTAGAGGAGACAGATCACAAACAAATAACAATATAATGTCAGGGGGTAAGTGCTATGAAGAAAAGTAAATAGGGCAGGGGAGATAAAGGAATGGGGCTGATGGGGTAAGTGGCCATTTTATATAGCATGGTCAGAGAAGACCCCATCGACAAAGGTGGCCTGTGAGCCAACATCTGAAGTCCCATGTGAGTGCCTGGGGTTAAGAGTAGAAAATTCTTGGTAGAAAGGATAGCAGATGCCAAGGCCCTGAGGCTGAAGTGTGGTTGGTGTGCTCAAGGAGAAGCAGAGAAGCTACTATGCTGTAGTAAGGGGAGATGGGGAAAAGTAGAAGGAAATGAGGTCAGAGAAAGAAAAGAGAGGTAGAGGGTAGGCAGAGCATGTCAGACCTACTAGCCATGGTAAGAATATTTTCTTTTATTTTAAGAGAAATGGGAAATTGTTAGAAGTCATTTTGAGCAGAGGAGTGATAGTATGTGACTTATTTTTAAAAAGATTACTCTGACTGTTGTGTAGAAAATAGACTGAGACAAAGTCAGGAACATCAGTTGAGAAGCTACCATAGTAATCCAGCCAGGAGAGGATCATGTCTTTGACCAGAGCAGTGGCAATGGAAGTGATGACAAGAGGTCAGGTCTTGGGAATATATTAAAGATAGATCCAACAAGGTTTGCTAATGCATTAGAAGTGATACGTGAGAGAAAGAGAGTCAAGGATGACTCCAAGTGTACAGAAAACTAATGAAGTATTTCCTGACTCCTCAAGCAGAACCAGTCTTGCCTCCATTTCTATTTATCACATTGTATTGAAATGATTTGTTTATATTTCTGCTTCCTTACTAGACTCTGAGCTTTTCAAGAGCACAACCTAGATCTTATTGATGAATGATGAAGTTTTCATTATTCCTGAAGGAGGAAGAGAAAGTGAGGCTTAGTGGGTACCATGCATTATAGGAAACTGGAAGGGTGAGGAAGGCAGTCAAATGAACAGCATCAGCTGGGGAGCCTGACAGGCTTGGGTCATATCGTGGCTCCAACATGTGAAGCTTTGGGACTTCGGACAAGTTACATAAACCTTCTTCAGACTTAGCTGCTGTGAAATGGGAATAAGAGTAATAATATTCACCTCACAAGGTGATTATGAAAGAAAAAAGAAACCCTCTTCTCATTAGCAATCACTTCCATTTCCCCCCCTGCCCAGCCCCTGGCAACCACAAATCTACTTGCTATCTCAAGATTTATCTATTCTGAATATTTTATATAAATGGAATCATGCAACAAGTAGCCTTTTGTCATTGGATTCTTCCATTTAGCATAATTTGTTTAAGGCTTATCCATGTTGTAGCATATATTGGTACTTCATTTCTTTTGTGGCTGAATGATAATTTGATTATACAGATATAGCATATTTTGATTATCCATTTATCTTTTCTTTTCTTTTTTTTTTTTGTAAAGATATTATTGGAGAATCGGGGGAGGAGAACAGCATTGGGAAACCGGGGAAGGGGAACAGAGAAGTTGCTGTCCTTTTATTCTTCAATCTAGTTGTGGAGGGCAATGCTTTACTGTCCCATGTTGCTATCATCATTGCCCTCTTCTTGGGTGAGGCAGATCGGTCGCCAGCCTTTGGACGGCCACTCACAGCAGCTCTTGGCAGCTCACACCAGTGCCAGCCACTCACGCTGACTGCCTGCCACTTACTGTAGCCTATGGCAGCCCGCTGCAGCAGGGGCTGCAGCTATGCCGTCCCGGGGAATCACAGCAGCCCAGGTCCAGGCGGAGCTGTTGTTCACCATCTTAGCTGTAGAGGGCAGTGTCACTGGCCCCCATATGTGGGATCCGAACTCGGGCCGCTGGCGTCCCAAGCCAGATCTTAACCAATGCACCACTCAGCCGGGTCCCATTTATCTTTTGATAGTCATTTGTGAGTTTTGAGTTGTTCCTACTTTTTGGCTAGTAGGAATAATGCTATGAATATTCGTATACAAGTTTTTATATGGACATATGTTTTCAGTTCTCTTGAGTTTCCCTTGGGTTCCATGGAGGATTGGTTCCAGGACCCCTGTGGATACCAGAGGTCCCTTATATAAGATGACATAGTGTTTGCATATAACCTACCTAATTATATTATAATAACTAATACAATGTAAATGATATGTAAACTATATTGTTTAGGGAATAAGGACAAGAAAAAAAGTCTACATGTTCAGTACAGATGAAACCATTGTAGGTTTACCTACATAATACACATCAGTATATAATTCTTAACACTTTTTTGTTAGCATTTTTCCTAAGTATTTTATTTTTTTTGATGCTACTATAAATGGAATTGTTTCCTTAATTTCATTTTCAGATTGCTCACTGCTAATGTGTAAAACCACAATTGATTTTTGTATATTGATCTTCTATCCTGCTCTATAGAAAGTTTTAACTTCACTTAGGAGCAGAAGTGACATTGGAAATGTTTTCAACAGGGCCAGGAAAGGTGTCTGTTGTATGCCATCTGGTCAAATAGATCAGTGACAAAGCTACCATCTATCAGCCATCTACCATGTTGTTTCTTGTGCTGAAAACTTCCCAATAGCTTCCAACTGCTCTTAGAACAACAAAAAAACCAGACCAGAATCCTTAGCATGACCTCTAAGACCCTTGTCTACTCTACAACCCCATCCTCATTGTTTTTCCCCTGGTGCTGTGTCCTGCAACCACTCTGGCATCCTCTACTTGCTCTGAAATACCATGCTTTAGGGCTTTTATTTATAATGTTCCTCTAGCCTGGTCGTGACCCTCCCGGATAGTTACTACTAGAAAAGGTAGTTTTCTTCCTAGTAGTCAAAATTATAATTTTCCCAATGTTTATAAATGTCTTTCCCACTAAATAGATCATGTCTGTTGTTCATACCTGTGTCATCAGCACTTGGCACAACACCTGGCACATCCCTTGAAGTGAATAAACTGTGAACCAGGCATTTTATGTACTAGATCTCACTTGACCTGAGGATATACTTTACAAATGATGAAACTAAGTTTGATGAGGTGAACTGGCCCAAGGTCACTCCGCTAAGAAGTAACAGAGACATATCACAGTGAGATTAGTTTGTGAGTTTAACTTCTCCAAGAGAGAAATGCTCATGTTTTGATTTGTTTTCCAGTGGAGACTTTTCAGAAACTGCAGAAGGCAAAGGATATTCTGACTAATGAAGAGAGCCGAGCCCGCTATGACCACTGGCGAAGGAGCCAGGTGTCGATGCCATTCCAGCAATGGGAAGCTTTGAGTGACTCTGTGAAAACGGTAAGCTTCTCTCTGGGATGAAGTGAATTTATGAAGCTCAGGTGCAGATGTCTTCATGTAGTGGCTTAAAGAGTCGATAAGAAGTGGAAGTGAGAAGACCAAGAAACTGGTAGAACCTGGATGTAACCCAGTGTCCACAAAATCCTGTGAAGGAAAATTCAATGCCAGTAGAGCCCATGGCTTCATTTGTCAGTCTGTCACTTCGGCTGTTTGACTCATATACACTCCCCATTATCATTTACTGCTTTATATATTCTGATAATTGTGTTTCTCAACTTGCTCATATGACACTGCTGAATTTTGAACCATTGCCAATTTATCTCCTCCATTCTTTTAATTCATATTGGCCTGTTGCTCTCTTCTCAAGGCTTATAAATTCCATGAAAAAACAGGGTCTGATTAACCAAATAAACCTATAAGTTATTTGTAACTTATTTCTGTTATAAATTCTGGTGAAAGAATTATTGGATAGATGCAGAGGAACTTCAAACCATTGTGTTTTCTGTCTTCATGCCATTAAAAAAACTAAATATCAAAATAATCACTATATTTAATATGTTATATATGTATTTTGTTTTTAGGTTGACCTTTATATATTATAGAGAAAATGTAATTTTAAAGGTTTCTATATTCTTAAGCATGACTTATTATCCAGGTTTATGTCTGCACGGACAGTTTTCTATGACATGAGACCTACAATACAGAAATTACCTTACAGGCAAGTCTTCAGAGACATTTGTTAGAATTAGTCTACAAAGTGATTCCCATCTTTTAAAAATTACAGCCCCTCAGGGTTGTAATTTAAATTTTTTTCTTACTGCTTTTTATTTTAAGAAGACTTAAGCACATTGGTTTCCATTGATAAAAGATCTGTAAGGGAGGGTCTTTGAAGTAATGGGGAAGAACAATGCAAAACTCTCAAAGTACATGGTTAATGTCTCTCTACATAAAATGTAAACTGTTTTCTTTATCATTTTGGAATAAAGTGTATTTTCATATGATTTCTTTAAGGTGGGTTAATTATTTATGGACGACTAACCATATGGTTAATGAATATAGGCCCAGAATAACTGGAGAGAATATTTTTAAAATAGTGACTTAACTTTGCGTACTCAAAAGTAAGATTTTTTTTTTTTCTTTTACGTAGTGTATATTTGAAATTCCTTGTTAACAATGACTGATAAACATTGTTCTACCACCTCTGCATAACCACATTTCCATTCTGCTGCGTGTGACACACGGTCACTGCAACTGAATTAGTGACCCTTGCTATTCTAATGCCTTCTGATTTATATTTCATTTTTCTTGATGATCTGTTACTTAATTTTAACTGCTAATATCAACTTAGCTGCGGATTTTTTAAAAGCTCTTTTCCAAATCTTTGCTCTAATTTATATTGCCAATGTCTTTCCATTAAATACTAATTTCCTGCCTCCACACACATCATTTCCGCTTTGAATTTAGCTTAACCATGAACTGTTGATGTCTTACAATAATTACATTTTAGATCTTACTGGCTGCATCATTTGTTTTGTCAGCAAAATTGAAATAGTATGCTGAGCTAGCATTTGGTTTCGGATATATTCTTATGATGGTACAAAAATGATGAGATGAATATCTTTCTGCTTTATAACAGTGGTATTTTTTCTTGCACAGTCTTCTTTGTTTGGGCTAAACCTTTTTTTTCTGACTAGCTTTTGTTTCCCTTCCTCAGTAGACTTTGAATCCCCTATGCCAAGTTTCACATGTTTTGTATCTCATTTGTTAGAACTTCTGTAAATTTTCTGTCATTTCTTTGTTCTCATCCTCACGGTGACCTCTGCAGGTGAAAGCCTCACCTATCTCTGGAACGTTTTAATTGTTGCTTTCTGTATTTGTGCATCTCATTTGTTCATTCTTTCACATTCACTACTCCAGAGAAATTAATAATTGTCATACCTAGTGTTGATCATCTATCCTTTTGTAGATAAACATCACCATCAGGGTGTTTGGGTTAAGTATAATCCATATGCCATTCTGACAATAAAATGGTTATCACTTAGGGTTTGGATTTTTTAAAAAGGTTTTATTGGGGAATTGGGGGAGGGGAACAGACAACTTGCTGTCCTTTTGTTCTTCAGTCTAGTTGTGGAAGACATCACTTCACTGGCCCATGTTGGTATTATCATTGCATTCTTCCTGGGTGAGTCAGTTGCTTTCCAGCCATTGGATGGCCGCTCACTGCGGCTAACGGCAGCTCATGAAAACTCACGCCACCTGCTGGCCCGCCCCACTGCAGCCTATGCCGTTGCCAGCGACTCATGGCAGCCCAGATCCAGGTCGAGCTGTTGTTCACCATCTTAGCTGTAGAGGGCACAGCATCACTGGCCCTCATGTGGGATCCGAACTGGGGTCCTGCTGCTCAGAGCTGGCATCCCACCAACTCTTAACCGATGTGCCACTTGGCTGGCTTTAGGGTTTGGATTTGAGGTGGTATTTATCTAACACACATTTTCTTTTCACTTGCCCTTACACATTTATTTATTTTATTTTATTATTATTATTTTTTAAAGATTTTTATTTATTTATTGGGGAATTGGGAGAGGGGAACAGCATTGGGGAACCAGGGAAAGGGAACAGACAAGTTTCTGTCCTTTCATTCTTCAGTCTAGTTGTGGAAGACGTCACTTCACTGGCCCATGTTAGTATTATCATTGTGCTCTTCCTGGGAGAGGCAGTCACACTCGCCGGCCTTTGGATGGCTGCTCACGGAGGTTCACAGACATTCAAGCTGGCTGCCAGCCACTCATAGTAGCTCAGGGCAATCTGCTGCAGCCCACTGCAGCCTACTCTGTAGTCAGTGACTCATGGCAGCCCAGCTCCAGGTCGAGCTGTTGTTCACCATCTTAGCTGTAGAGGGCGCAGCATCACTCGTCCTCATGTGGATCAGAACCAGGGCCCTGCTGCTCATAGCTGGCTCTTCCAAGCCAACTCATAACCAACGTGCCACTCGACTGGCCCCTTGCCCTTACACATATATATAGATTGTTAAATATCCTAAAGTCCCTACCTTTCACATTATTAAGCCTGTGTTTCTGCTTTTTATTTAAGCAGTATAATCCCTTTGGAAAGAAAAGCATTGGTTGGGAGCAATATTAATCCCAATATCTTCAAAGTAGAGTGATGTGGGCTTCAATCCCCCTGAATGGTGACTCAAGCCCTAGGCTAAGAAGGTTCTTGGCTTCACATAGGAAAGAATTCAAACATAAGCCTATATAGAGTTTAAAGTGAAAGTAAGTTTATTTAGTAGAGAGTGAATAAGAAAAGAAAGGCCACTCCACAGACAGAGTGGTGGTCTCTAATTGCTAGTGAAAGGGACCCTCCCCCCACCCCCCGCTGTAGGGCTAGGGTTTATATGTGTGTCTTGTTTTTATGGAAAACTTCTTGGTATGGGGAACTTACTCAAGGTACAAGAAGAGCAGGGGCAGGTTTACCTTTAACTTTTTGTAAGGTTCAGTCTGTGGCTAGTTTGTAATAGGTTTAATTATGGGAACGGCCATTACACTGAATCTCTTTGCTCATTAGGCTTCGGATAGTCTGTTCTGTGTGATTAATTAACATCTACTTGAGTTCTGTATCTTGGAGCATGTAGGTAGCAGGCTTGGAATCCAATCTCCTAGTTTCTTCCTTTGTAAGAATAGCCCTCATGTCCCTTCCCTATTTTAGTAGGACGAATCACAGTGCATTTTTGCAGCATCCCATACAGGTTCATGTCATGGGAATCTCTTTTGGGAGAATTCCTCAGATGAGCCACAGCTTCAGGGGTGACACATTTCTATCCTCCAAGAATGATGAAACTGTAACTGGTATTTTTTTTTTTCCCCACAGTAGATGCCTGTCACTTCACTAGCTATTTATTTTTCTCTTCCTTTTTGGATGTTCCTCCTGATAGTTTAATTAGTGAAAATATTATAAGAATGCATTCAGGTCGATGTTGGAAATTTAAGTTTAGTTACGTGATGTTAGTTAAAAAAAGGGGGTGAGGGCTTCTGTAACCATGGCCTTTGGGATCTTGGGATAACTTGAAAACATACACCTTTCTAGCTCAAAGAATTTTAGGAAAATTCATCATCATGTTAAATGGTTGTTGTTGTTTTTTAAAGTAATAGTCAGTGTTTATTAATCTTAACCAAATTCCAGGTATTGTTCTATATGTTTTACCTGATAAATGGTTTTAACCCAAGGGATCCAGGGTATGAATGATGCTACCTCTAGGTAGTTCCAAAATATATGGCAGAATGCCTTCCGGATGGCTGTGGGAAAGTGATTGCAGCAAAGCCAGTCAAAATAGAGTTGAGAAAAATTCTCATAAGCTGTTAAAACTGTCTCATGCCATATCAATTGCTATAAATTTTATTAAGAGTTAATTGAAACACAGTTTTGGTGAATTTATTGTTTGACAAATTGCTTTGGGGGGACCCGTTTGTTGGGGCTGCCAGCCCCCTCACATGAACCTGTGTGCCAACTGCTTCTGACTGGCTGAGGAGTCCTTGGGGGCGAGTCCAGTTGGCTACAGACTACCAGGGAAGCTTCCTATTATGCCTGTGTGGGCACCGTGTCCCAGCCAGATGGGAAACTGCAGTGCAACGCTTTCTGGGCCTGTTTAGAAATCAGTCTGTCCTAACTGGATGTTAGCCAAAAGCAGGTCAGAAATCACCCAGGCAAGTGAAAAAAGGACTCCTAGAAATCCAGGATAAAAATGGCCCATCAATTCTGAGTAGTTATTTGGCTGACCACATGACTCAACTGAGTCATTGGGGGTTTTGTTCTACTTGTCTCGATGTTTTCTGGAATGGAGACACGATTTTTTTATATTCTGGTGTTGACCAAGGTCCAGAATTTAAGAAAATGGCTCCCTAGATAGCAAACAAAGAAAACAACACACAACCCATTAAGGGAAGCTGGTAAACAAGTTAATTGAGAAGGCAGAACAGCAACATACCAGTTTCCCAGACTGTGGGACCGTGGCCCTTGCACCCCAAGCCTGGAATCTGTTTAGTGTTAGTTTATTCCATGCACACATGGTTTCCTGTTTGGTGCAGTTCACTCCCCGCCAATCTTCCTTTTGGTCTCTATCAACTATTATCATTTGATATTTTTATTGATGCTCATTCTATTGAACTTAGTTTGATGTTAAATATTATTGTGCCCAACTAATACACTAGTAGAGCTGATAAATACATTCTGTGGACACAGAAATGAATGATCTAATTGTGTCCCAGCAAACCAGGCTGCTTAGCATCATTCTTACATTAGTCCCTTGATTGAACTACAAAGCATGAGAGGTACCTGTATAGAAGGTTGGATACAGGTTGGAGTTTTCCCTTGTGCATTTCTTTAATTGGGATCAGCGGAAACAGGGGTCTGATAATAAAATACTTTATTCTGATTTACTCATAAAGGGGGTGGATGAGTAAGACCAACTATCTCAGGATACCTTTTCACTGTGGGTGAGTCATTAGTCCTCACCATCCATCTAAGGCAGACTGTAGGCACTTATTCCAAGAGAGAAGTACAGAGGACAGAATTAATACATCGTGTGTAGGCCATTTGACTGACCTGGGACTCTTACAACTCACATTTTCAGATCTCTGGGTCCTGAATTCTTGATTTTTTTTACTCTCTGTTTTTTTGCACTAACCTTCCCAATATTCTTTCCACTCCACAGCGGTCACCACTGGCCAGCCTCTTGTATTCTGAGCATAGGTGAAAAGCCCAAGAAGCCAACCAAACAAAACAACAGACCCAAACAAACCAAACCAAAAGCAGGTTATTCTTTACAATGTCTGAGGTCGTTGCCCCTTTTAAAAATTAACATTTTTATTTTGGAAAAAACAAACAAACAAAAAAAAGGTACAGAAAAATGCATAACTCCTACATTTACAATTTAACAAATGGTTGTGAAGTGTGTACTCTATAACCATCCTTCCCAACACACACATTACTAGCACCCAGAAGCTCCTCCCTTATAAATTTTGGCAATCATAATGACATTTAATTTTTAAAGCCTTAATTTTTTCTAATTGTATATATTGTTATGAAAATTTCCTGAAGCGTACTGAAACCGACCTCCAAAGGAGGATGGGGCCAAGAGACCACAGGAAAAGCCTGACAGCTGCAGAATTAAATAAAAATTTATAAAGGGAATTTATGGACAGAGGCAGGGTCTTGG
Organism: Aselliscus stoliczkanus; assembly: GCA_033961575.1. Taxonomy (NCBI): domain Eukaryota; kingdom Metazoa; phylum Chordata; class Mammalia; order Chiroptera; family Hipposideridae; genus Aselliscus; species Aselliscus stoliczkanus. The sequence continues at coordinate 138,613,284 of CM066729.1, forward strand.
GTATTAGCAAGATGTTGGATCTCAGCATCCAATTATGGATGGGGGCTTGACATGTATACAGCCTCCAGGAACGCAGGTGACATGTAGCCAAGTGGCATGTGCTGGTTAAGAGCTGTATACTCCAAGGCAGTAAAGAACTTAATGGGCCTACTTATCTATGTAAGAACTTTCCTTCAGGTGACAAGGGCCCTTGCATCTGTCCTGTCCCTGGGTAAACTGGAGGTCACTGAGATCAACTTGCTTCTTAAGATGGCAGGTCAGTCATGTCAAGAACTAGAAACCATTTTGCCTAACACACATATAGAATCTTCTTGCAGAAAATACCAAAAAAAAAAAAATACCTTTACGAGTATAATTCTGCCATGCAAAAATAACCACGTTAACATTTTGGTGCATTTCCTTCCAGGGTTTTCCCCGCTTCATTTGTTAGTATGAGAGCCAGTTACATTGAATGGTGGCAGTAATTGCTGTGTGGGGTGATTCTTGGCTCTTGGGGTGAGTGGGTTGATTATTTTTGGAGAAAGGGATTTCAGGATGATGCTTCTTTGCAGTTGGGAAGAGAAAATTTGAAGGTGGGAAGAAGTGACTTCTCTGGTTGAATTAAGGCAGACGACTTGAATATACTTACAGTTTTTGGGTGGGTACAAGGCCATATTACTCTCCAGTTTTGTCTGTATGTCTATATGTATATGTGTCTTCATATAAATTTATATATCTGTATTTGACTATATCTACCTTTTAATATAGTTGATACCATGCTATTTATGACTATTTTAGCTATTATTCATTAACACCTTGTCATTACCACTTCCTAATTTTCTTAAAAAAAATTGTGATGAACAGGTTCAGTTAAAAGATTCCACGAAGGCATACCTCTTTGTACGTTCCCTTTCTTCTTGGTAAGGTGCTTCTCCTGGCTTCTGTTGTGAGGTCAGTGTTAGTGCTTCTGAGACAGGTGGTAAGAAGTTGTAGTGTCTTTCTAAGCTCTTTAAGATGCTGATTTCTGATGAACATCCCCCACCTTCACCCGGCCACTGGTAATACCATGTTGGTATTATCATTGTGCTCTTCCCAGGTGAGGCAGATTGGTTGCTGGCCTCTGGATGGCCGCTCACGGCAGCTCACGAAAGCTCATGCCAGCTGCCGGCCAGCCCCACTGCAGCCTACACCGTTACCTGCAACTCACGGCAGCCCAGATCTGGGTCGAGCTGTTGTTCACCATCTTAGCTGTAGAGGGTGCAGTGTCACTGGCTGTCCTGTGGGATCTGAACCCAGGCCCTGCTGCTCAGAGCTGGCTTCCCAACTATTAACCAACGCGCCACTTGGCCGGCCCCTAAGTGAAATATTCTTGATATAGCAAACTCTCAATCTCTCTTTTTTTCACTCTGTATTCATCTATTCTTCCCCACATTCATCCACCCATCTATCCAGTTTTAAACACTTTAATAGGAACTACATATACAGGACACAAAATAGAAAAGGTACAAAGGGTCTATGAAGAAAAAAAACCTCTCTCTCTTACCTTTGTTCCTTAGTCCCATGGACCTAACAAACTGTTCCATTTTGAAGACCCATTTTTGATCTTCCCCTTACTCTAGGCCCCACCATAAATAGCGAGGGTTACGCAGCAGAATCACACAGTTAAATCACTGGGCAAAGGACCTCCACTGGCATATTCAATACAATTCAAGGATACCACATTTCTGGAGAGAGTTTTCAATGGTTTTGGATTTGGGGTATGTCTAAAAATATAAAAGTTATACCAGAAGTCAATAGGCAATACCCAACACTGTTAATCTATGATCCTGATTTTTTAAAATTGTAAATTAAAAATACAATAAAACAACCTTTGTTTTTAAAAAAATCAAGATAGTACAATAGGTTATGTAATAAGAAGTGAGTTCCAGACCTCAGTTCTGCTCTCTCCCAGAAAGCCACCATTGCAGTTTCTTGTTTCCTGCCAGAAACCTTCCATACAGTGTACACATACACATTCATATTATCCTTAAAAAAACATAAATGGAAAGATATTTTAAAAGTTCTTGTTATTTGAGGATAACTGGACTTGGAAAAGTTCACCTAATGTGAATCCACTTAAAATTAAGACAAATAGTTCATAATAAATATTGATTGAATTCCTGCTGCGTGCCATGAGTTTTCTTAAAGAGAAGATGTATAATCCAGAATTCTAAGATTTTTATTGTCAGAATTTTGGTGCCAACTCTGCATTGATCATGGCTGAATGGACGGTCACAGTAGTAATTACAATGGTGGCAATAGTAGTGGGTTTACTCTGGCATGGCTGAAGACAGACAGCCTCATTGTTTTTTGGTGGTAAGATACATATGAAGCCATTTTAACCATTTTAAAGTGTGCAATTCAGTGGCATTTAGTACATTCACAATGTTGTTCACCCATCATCACTACTTACTTCCAGAACTTTTTCATCACCCCCAAAGGAAACTCCATACCCTTTAGCTATCACTCCTTATTCCCCTTTCCCCCAGCTCTTGTTAACCTCTAAACTGCTTTTAATCTGTATGGATTTGTCTATTCTGGATATTTCATATAAATGTCCGGTTTATTTTATTGAGCATAGTGTTTTCAAGGTTTATCCACTTTGTAGTACTTTTTTCCTTTATTATGGTCAATTAATATTCCATTGTATGGATATACCTCATTTTTGTTTATCCATTCATGAGCTGATGGACTTTTGGGCTGTTTCCACCTTTTGGCTTTTGTAGATGAACATCCATTCATGTATAAGGTTTTCTTTGAACACCTGTTTTCAATTCTTTTGGGTATATACCTAAGAATGGAATTGCTGGGTCATAGGGTAATTCTATCTTTAACTTTCTGAGGAAGCTCCTGATTCTTTGAACTTCCCTGATGCTGCTCCCTTTGCTCTGTACCATAATATGGATTTCTTTTTATATCATTAGTCTTCCAAATCAGGGAAGATTAATTAATATCTGGATTAATTGTTTAATATCTGGTTAATAGTCAAGTCTAACATTCTGATAGTGTTATAATAGTAGGTAGTGTTAGAACAGTAGTGTCATAATAGTAGTGTTATAATAATAGTATCAAATTTTAAACATAGCAAACTGTATGATATTGATTTTATATGTCTGCTTTTAATTAATGTAGTCAATGCACTGGGCTGTCAGAAGTAAAAAAAGTCTGATGCTGGAAGAACCTGACCAGACTCATCCCAACAAGGTCGAAAATGAAGAGTTGAACAAACAAAGAGAAATAAAGAAAGAGGAGCTGGGTTCAACCACAGAGAAAACTGAGCAAAACGAATCTGAGTCCCAGGAGAAGGCATTTTCCCCTCAAAATCCAGATCCTTCAAGTAAGTCATGTCACATAGCTTTGCAGAACAGAGAAGGTCTGAGACTTGCCAAATTTGGGGATTGGTTTGGCACCTTAAAAGATACTTCCTTAGCATGTACACAGAAACTAGAAGATCCGTTTCTCAGCACAGTCTGGCAAAGGAAACTGAGATATTTCTGGGGCTGTCTTCCTCTCCACTGAAATAATGCTAGCTAACATTTATTGGGTGTATACTATTTGCAGGAATGCTGTTACATATGTTATTTTACATCTTCTTTCTCATTTAATATTAAATATATATATAATATTAAATACACACACACATTTATTTAATCCTCACTATAAGTTTATGAGGTTGATACCAATATTATTCTCATTTTACAGGTGAGAAAACTGAAGCCCGGGGCTGTTGGGTAATTAAAGCTATACAGCTGGTATGTGGCAGGGCAGGGGTCTGAATTAAGGGAGTTTGGCTTCAGTCTATTTCTAAGTCACTACACTGTCCTGAGAAGATCCTTTATGTGTAAATAGCTCTGTAGACACTCTGAGTCATTTATAGATCCACTGAAGCTGGATATTAGGGAGGTGAAAGCTACACATCCTAGCTCTACTACTTCTTAACTGTATTACTTGGTAAAAGTTTCTTAACTTCTCTGGACCTCAGTTTCCTCATCTACAAAATAGAGATCATAATGGTACTTTCTCATACACTTATCATGAGGATTAAATGAGAAGATCCATGCAAAATACTTAGCATAGTAACTCGCTTATAGCAGGCCCTGGGTAAATGTGGACTGTTGTTATTTCTGTTGGTTTTTCTAGCCGTCTCACAATGGTTGTCTTGTATAGATAGGTGTGTTATGTACACAGACTGCAATTGTTCTTCAAATTCTTACTCGATTTTCAGGGTTGTGATACAATACCCCTTTAGATTCTAGCCTTGAAGCAGCAAGTTCCTGAACATCCTTGAATACGTATTTAATAAAAGAAGATAATTAGATAGTTGTGGTGCATTAGTCTTTCTAGAAATAGTCACAGCAAATCTTTCTTTGGGGAGAACTCTCAAACGCTCACTACTTTCTGGGAATAAAGATTCTTAGAGTTTGGTTCAGGTGTCTGTGCTGGTTATCCGAGAGATCTTTGGTCGTCTATACTGATTGCATCAGGCTCATAACTGGAAATGCTTATAGCAAACTGATCAAAGCAGAGGCCCAAATGTCAGAAAAACTGTTTTGAGCAAACACACACATACTTGAACAAACACCCATTCACGTGCACACACAGGCTATGGTGTAAATGTTTCTCCACTCAGCCCTGGAAGATTAGGATCTGCCCCTCCCTAACCCCTGAAGCCTCTCAGGACTTTCTCATTTGAATTTAGACTTGATCTGAGTTCACCAGAATCGGGTGAACTGTCCACCTGTAGTTGGATACTTCAGAGACTCAGGCATGACGCTGAGGCCCTACTTGAATCCATCGCATTAGATTCTCTGAAATTTTCTCTTTCTTTTAAAAGTTAGATATTTTAAAAAAAAGAATAATGAGGTTGCCATTAAAAAATTCAAAGAATCATATATAAACAAAGTATCTACCCCAGTCTCCCATCCTTCTCTGCTTCTACTTCCTAAAGTAACCAATGCAGATGCCCAGCCATGTCCCCTTCCACACCGTTCTCTATGCTAATACAAGCATATGTAAGTACAGTGTACGTTCACTTATGAGGGCTTTAAAATTAAGGAACAGGAGTATACTAAGCACATTCCCGTATGTTACACAGTGGCTAAGAGCACAGACTCGAACCAGATCCCAGCTTTTCCACTGATGAGTTGTGTGACCTTGGGCAAGCGAGCATAGATGAAAAAAGTAGTTCTATGGAAAGTAATCTCCCAGGGTGATCTGATCATAAATGTGTAATTAGGCAGGTCATGGTGGGGAGTCATGTCTCAGGCCTATGACTTCTTTAGTAAAAGGAATCTCTGCCTTAAGCCAGCCCTGTCCATTGTTTCTGTGCATCTGGGTTAACACACCTTTGAAATGCCTCTTTCTAGACCCCTCTTTCTAAAGCATGACCACCCTCGAGAGAGCATATAATCTTAACCTGTAACCTTATCCCTGCCTTGCTTTCTCCTATCTTCATGTAAACTTCCTTACTTCCCTCCTTAACCTCAAGTGCATAAAAGAAACTGCAAACTTATCCTCAGAAGCATTTTTCTCATTCTGTTGAGATCTTGCTTCCATATTCTGTTTAACTCAAATGATTTTAAAAAAAATTCTCTACAGGTTTGCACATTCTTATGTTGACAGAAGTTAACCTCTCTGTATCTGTCTGTATCTGAATTTTCTTATCTAAATATAATGCTTATCTAAAAACTTCATAAGGTTTTTATTTTTATTTTTATTTTTTTTTAATTTTTAATTTTTTTTTTAATAAATAACTTAATATACGTGAAATATCTAGTTCAGACACATGGAATTTTCTTCATGTTAGATTTTTTTTCTTTTTTCTTTCCCTTCCTAGGTTCTTTTTTTTTTTTTTTTGGGGTGAATTTATTTATTTATTTATTTATTTATTTATTTTTTATTAGTTTCAGGTGTACAACACAAGGCAATAGTTATACTCTTTACCCCCAAAAGTAAAAAACCCCCTCCCCCAGTTCACCACCCCACTCCCCCCCCCCATATCATACATATCCATCACAACTCCCCTGACTTCCCTCCACAGTATACTCCACATCCCGTGACCATCCACATATTCAGTTGCAGTTGGCATACAATACTATACAACATCAGCTTCAGGTGTACAGTGCAGTGATCAAGCCTCTACTCCATCCATGAAGTGGTCTCCCTAACAAGATGTGACTATCTGACATGCCACAAAATTTTTACAACATTATTATATTCCCCGAACTGTGTTTCATATCCCTGTGGCAATATTGTAGTTGTCTATTTATGCTGTCTAATCCCTTCCCCTTCCCCCCCATCCCCACCCCCGTCCCAACTAGAAACCCTCAGTTTTTCCTCTACATCTACAAGTCTGTTTACTTTGATCGTTCTCAGCTCTTCAGACTCCACACACAAGTGAGATCACATGGTACCTGTCCTTCTCCGACTGACTTGTTTCTCGCAACATAATAGTCTCTTCACAACATTGTCAATTACATTCCCAGAACTGCCCCCATATCCCTGCGGCAACATTGTAGTCCCACATACACTGTCCAAAACCTTCCCCCGCTCCCTCTTCCCCACTCCCTCCCAGCCAGCAACCATCAGTTTTTCCTTTATATCTGCTTGATACGACTTCAATCTTCTTAAATTGTCTCTCTGGGTTAGCTTGTTTACCCCTTTCTTTTGTTTAAAAAAGTCCTTTTAACATTTCTTGCAATACTGGCTTGGTGGTAATGAATTCCTTAAGCTTATTCTTTTCTGAGAAGCTCTTTATTTCTCCTTCAATTTTAAGTGATAGCCGTGCTGGGTAGAACAATCTTGGTTGTAGGCCTTTATTTTGTGTCACTTTGCATATCTCCCGCCACTCCCTTCTGGCCTGCAGAGTTTCTGTAGACAAGTCAGCTGTTAGTCTAACAGGAGTTCCTTTGTATGTAACCTGCTGTCTTTCTCTTGCAGCCTCTAGGATTCTGTCTCTGTCTTTAACCTTTGCCATTTTGACTATGATGTGTCTTGGTGTGGACCTGTTTGGGTTCAGCTTGTTTGGAACCCTCTGCACTTCCTGGGCATGGATGTTGATTTCCTTCACCAGGGTGGGGAAGTTTTCAGTCATTATTTTTGCAAATACATTCTCGACCCCTTGCTTCTTCTCTTCTCCTTCTGGTATCCCTATGATTCGAAAGTGGTTGCGCTTCACCTTGTCCCATAGGGCTCTTAAACTATTTTCATGGTTTTTTATTCTTTGGTCTTTTTGCTGTGCCAACTGGGTGAGTTCTGCTATTTTATCTTCCAAATCGCTGATCCGCTCCTCTGCTTCATCTACTCTACTGGTGATTCCTTCGAGTGTGTTCTTCATTTCAGTTATTGTATTCTTTAGTTCTAACAGGTTGTTTTTTATGGTTTCCCTATCCTTCTTTATGTCCTCGCTAAGTTCCTTAAACATTCTTATCATCAGTGTTCTAAACTATGTCTCTGAAAGGTTGGATCCCTCTGTTTCATTTGGTTCCATTTCTGGAGGTTTCTTCTGATCTTTTACTTATGACATGTTTCTTTGTTTTCCCATTCTGGCTGTCGCTCTGGGATTGCTTTGATGTATTAGATAGATCACCAGAAGAGCCCTGGCTGGATCACGCAGGCACACAGCTCACGGCCCAACACTCCCAGGAAAATTCCCAGTCTCAGCCTGTCCCCAATCAGCCGCTCCCAGATCAGGCCGAGCAGCCCGACAACCAATCACCAGCCTGGCAACTCTGCAAGTGCAATGCAGAGAGCGGGACCGAGGCGGCTTGCCCACTCCCGCGTCTCAGTGAGCAGCCTGTTGGAGTCGGATCACTCCCACTAGGCGTTTCCCTGGCAACACAGCACAAGCCGAGCGGAGCGTGGGGATCCGAGGCGGCTCGCACACTCCCGAGTCTCAGTGAGCAGCCTGTTGGAGCCGGAGGGCACACGCCCTGCCTTTCCCTGGCAACGCAGTATAAGCCGGACAGAGGGTGGGGATCCAAGGCCGCAGGCACGCGCGCACGTACTTCTGCGCTAATTCCACCAGACCAATTATGTCTCGGACCTGATCCTTCGTGGGAGGGCCCAAGCTTGACAAAATGGCAACCTCCCTACACCACTCGCGCGCAGGCCCCACACCACGGGAATAACAGTCCAAAAACCTCCAGCCTTTGCACCAAAGGTGCTCAGTTCAGTCCGTCCCCGCAGGCTCCCGGCTCACACAGCCACTCCCTCCACCAGGAACCAGGTAAGTGCTCACCGGCAAGCAAGCCCGGGCGCTGGCCCCACTGACTCTCCAGCCGCTCTTAGCCTCACCGAGCTGAGCAAAGAGAGTCCTCACTAATTTACTGCCAGCTATCTTGGAACTTGTCTTCCCGGCAAAGGAGCTCTGGGTTGGTGAGCTTGGTGTGCGGCCGGAGGGTCTCTCCCCCAACCGGAGAAGACTCTCCACAGCTGGGACCTCCCTCACGGGGCTTGTCCTCTCTCGTCTCCGCCCCTCCTACCAGACCAGACGCAGCTTCCTCTTTAAGTTCTTCGTTTAGTGGTTCTGTTCCTCCAGTGTTCCGGGGACCTCCAGGGTTGAATGCTGTATAATTTGGTTGTAATTTTGGGGTGATCCTGGGAGGCAGTTAGCACAGCGTCTGTCTATTGCGCCATTTTTCCCTTCCTCTTTTTTTTTTTTTTTTAAAGATTTTATTGGGGAGTTGGGGGAGGGGAAGTTTTGGGAAACTGGGAGAGGGGACCAGTCAAGTTGTTGTTCTTCAGTCTTTGTTGTGGAGGACACCAGTCACCATCTGGCTTACCGTCGGCAGGTGGTGGCCTCTAAGCTCAAGGTGCTATGTTCAGTCTTCGTTGCGGATGGGCATAGCCACCATCCCATGCGGGAGTCGAACCAGCGTCCTTGTTGTTAACAGTGCACGCTCTATCCTCTAAGCCATCCAGGAGGCAGCTCAGCTCAAGGGGCTGAGTTCAATCTTAGTTGTGGGTGGGTGTAGTGCACCATTGAACAGGCAATCTTGTTTTTACCCCAGCTGAGCCATCCTACCACCTGTTGGCAGCTCAGAGACAGCTCAGCTTGGGCGCAGCATCACTGGCCCATGTGGGAATCGAACCGGCGGCCCTACTGCTCAGAGCTGGCGCTCTAAGCCAACTCTTAACCAACTGAGCCACTCGGCCAGCCCTTTTTTTTTTCTTTTTTTAGTTGAGCCATCCTGCCACTTGTTGGCAGCTCAGCGGTAGCTCAGCTCAGGCTGGGCATCGAACTGCTGTTGCTCAGAGTTCAGCTCGTACTCTTGAGCGAGCTCTTAACCAACTGAGCCACTTGGCCGGCCCCATGTTAAATTTTATTATTATAGGCCCTAGACCCTTACGTTTTGAATTAACTCATTGTTTTTAGCAGCTAATAAATATTTCTCAGCACAGATATATCATAATTTATTCAAGATAAATTGTGATGCCAGTTTGATGCCCTCACACTGTGGAGTGTATCCACTTCCTATGGTCAAGGAAGAAAGTGAAAGGGGTGGAGGAGGGCGGATCATTGTTCTGAGAAGCTGTCGTTGGAGAATAATTATGAAATTTTGCCAAAGGCTGCATTTACCAGCATTTTCTTAATGTTATTTAAGGGGTGATTGGCTGTTCTGAGTAGTGCCTTAAAGTTGGAGTTTGATATACTGAAGTGCAGTTGCATGATTATTTATAATTTTATTTGTAGTGTAAATTTATATAATGTCAGTATTTAAGAAATAGTATTCATGTCAGCTTTACCAAGCCTTTGTGGCTTCTCACATCACTTTCCAGCATATTTGTTAATTTCTCCAGCCAGTGCTTGATATTTACTCTGGGGTTTGCCTATTGATGCCTCTTCTGTGATAAGCAGCCATCAGATAGCCCCCATCATCTTCTGATTCTTCATTGCAACCAGTAAAATGTGGACACGGCATCTGAACACTGGTGTGCAAGACAGTCTCATTTTTACTTTCTTTCCATTTAAATATACAATAAATATGGCGTCTGATAAACACAATTTTAGAATCAAATAGTTTTGTATAACATCCTGGAGTAAAAACAATAACAAAAATCAAATGTAGCAGATGCTGTTAGTGTGGTGTCAGTCATGTCCTCTGGGCATATACTTTCCCAGGCGTCGCCAGCCCTATGGCTTCTCTTAGCCACTTGCATTCAAATTCTTGTCTGTTTGTGTGTGTATGGGGGGTGTCTCTTTATAGGGGGAACCCAAACTAGAAGACACTGTTCTCAAACAACAAAATAACACTTATTCACTAGAGAGACGTGAGAAAATATGGTCAAACAAAAGGAAGAAAGTGCAACTTGTAATCTTACCACCTAGAGAACATATCTAATATTATTGATCTTTTGGTATATTTTTGTATATGTTAGTATACATAAAACTGAAAGATCATGCTATACATATTTTGTGTGTGTGTTTCAATTACAGGTTGTCACGAAGAATTTCCTTTTTGCTTTTTCCTCAAATGGAAATTCTTTAGAATTGTTTTCTCTAATAATTCTAAAGAAAGTGCAAACAGATCCTGTTTTTCTGAGATAACCACTGTCAACTATTCTGTGTATATTTTTCTTGACTAGATATTTAGATAATATTTTAAAATATCAAGAGAAGTATATTTTATGTATCATTCAGTAAATTGCTTTGTTAGCAGTATTATAAACAAAAAAAATGACACAAGACATACTTGTTCACTGTAGAAAAATAAGAAAAGACAGGCAAACAAAAAAAGGGTGTAAGAAATGAAAATCACATCTATTCCAACTATTCAGGGATAACTACTGTTAAGATTTAGGGATAATTTCTCAGAGACTTTTAAAATACTTTATATAAATATTCATGTAAATAAGGAATTTAAGAATGAAATCATACTGTCTAAACTGTTTTCTAACCACCTGTCACTTAGCAATATGTTATGAGCATTTTTCTGACTGTAAATATTAAAAATTGTTAATGACTATATCAAAGCCTTTTCACCAACTTTCTATTGCTGAAGATTTAGAATGTTTCTTGATTTTTAAAAACATATATAAATGGTATCATGATAAACTTCCTTATGGTTAAACCCTTGAGCACATCCATGATTATTTCCTTAAGATAAATTTCTTGAAGTAAAATTATTGTGTTAGAGGTTATACATTTTAATAAGTTTGATAAATATTGCCAAGTTGCCTGCCAGAAGAGTTTTGCCAATTTACACTTCCTCTAGTAGAGAAGGAAAATGACCTTTTCTCTAATTCTCAACGAAGCTGTTTTTAGAATAAAAAAATACATCTTACTATCCTGGAATAAATTATTTGTATTTCCAGGGATCCTTCACCATTGACCTTTAATTTTTGGCAGCTGTTTGAAAGTCTTCCAATTTCTTTGCAGGTGAATCATCAAAATTTCCACTGGAGGCATCTATAAATATCCTTTTATTATTAAGTTTAAGCATGTGAGGTCTCTCATCCATATAAACTAATTCCTATTAGTCAGATTTCAAAAGTCTGCTTCAGTTAATCAGTTTTTATGAGATATTAATAATTCATACCAAAGACTTACCCTTACATTTTACTTGTTGCAGTGGTGAAATCTTATCACCAAGTTGTTCTGCTATTATAAGCTTGACGTCTTTTTTCCGACCTCTGATTTTACAATCTTCTCTCCTCTAAAGCTTTTTCAGATATGAACTGTTGTCACCTCCGTTTCCGCTGTTCTGGGGATGCCCCTTCAGGATTACTGAGAAAATTCAGAAACTATGAAATATGAAACGTCCTTGCTCCATAGGAGAGCGTGACAAGCAAGACCACCTTCTGTGCTGCCAACTTGCAGTCTTTGTTGAAACCTTAAAAAGGTCATGTTTGTGAATTGCTCAGTATCAATTGCTTTCTCCATCCCTGAACCCATTCTCACAATGTGTTCTTTAAATGAGAAAAATTTCAGAAGACAAGTTTCTTTAAATATTTGAATAAATTAAGGCTGTTAAATCGAGTGAACTGTATTATATATGTTTTCCTGGTAATAGTGTTATTTATAGAAATCCATTAAAAAATCGATTTCTGTATTGAAATATTTCATTGATATATGGTGATCTATCTCTGTTAGTGCTGGATGTAAAAGAAATGTTTTCTGATCCTGGACTTCAAATAAAATGTGAAATTACTTGTCTAAACCCTATAGAATGAAATAATTTTCCTGTTCATAATGAATTTATGTATTTTGAAAATAATTTGAGTAGGTATGTCTATTTAATTTTAATAATTGTAAACTTAAAAGGTTATTATTTATTTGAGGAAATATGTTTTTGCCAGATTTCTTTTGTTATATAGCAAGTGATCAGAAATTTATTTTCTTACAGTTTAAAGGCTGTAAATCAAAGATCAAGGTGTCCACAATTTGGTTTCTTCTGAGGCCTCTCTCTCTCCTTGGTTTGCAGATGGCTGGCTGCTTTCTCAATGTGTCCTCACATGGCCTTTCTCTGTGCACGCACATCCTTGGTGTGTCTAACTCTTTGTATAAGGACATCAGTCATAATGGATCAGGGCCCTACCCTAACAGCCTCCTTTTAACGTAATCACCCCATTTAAAAACCTTATCTCCAAATAAAGTTACGTTCTGAGGTACTGGGAGGTGGGACTTCAATATATGAATTTTGGGGGAATTCAAGTTCATAACATAGGTGACAACTTTTTAAAAATCAAAACAAAAAACCAAATGCAATCTTGTATTGGTTCCCTTAATTTTATTTAAATTTTTATTGTTTTGTTAAATCCAAAAGTCAGGGCCAGCTGTTCAAAGAATTTTTTCTATCAATATTTTACCAAGGAAATAAAATGTGATTTGGTATTGTTACCATATCTGCAAATTTTACCTCAAAAATAGAAAATAAATGTGAAATTAATAAAATGAGGTTTTCAACTACAGTTGCCTGTCATAATGCCTGCCTGGCCCAGGGAGGCACTCAAATAAATACTAGATTGAATAAGTGAATTTTTAAATATAAGAAGCAGGATTTTAATTTTTTCTTCTCTTTTTTTCCCCCCAGATGGTCTGATTTACAGCACTGATGACTTAATGACCTGTCAGGGGGAAAAACACTTCCATTCCCATGGTCCACTCTGTTTTTGTTACAAATGGATTTCTAACTTGTGATATGACTGAGTGCCAGCTCTTTTTCAACTTTCCTCTCCCGTGAGGCCTGAAGCCTCCACATAAGAAATGAGAAAGAGCTCCACTAGTAGGAGTTTATGATGGATCACATTTGTCCTAAGCACTTTATATACTTGATCTCATATAACTTCGTAGGAGACCTTTTATTCTTAGACACTTAAATACTCTCCTGAAGTCAAGGTTTAAACAGGAGGGGACTGTGCTTTGATAATACAGTTTTTCTCTTTGAAAGAAAAATAAAAGGGAAACTGGACAACTTTTCTTCAATGATTTGTTTGAATTCCCCAGTGTGTCCAGCACTATCACAATCGAATGTATGTGTAGTTGCACATTTTCAAAGCCATTTATTTTTGGACTTTGGCTCGACTTCATGGCAGAACAAACCGATAATTAAAAGATAAATTTATATAAAGGATATTACACTCTTAGGTCACCTCTAAATAATGAAGATGATTAGTTTCGCTCATATTTGATATTGAATGAATGAATGAATGAATGAATGAATGAGGCATATTTCTTGAGAACGTTATGTGGTAAATATTGTACTAGTATTAGTGTAGGATATAAAAATAAGTCATTTTTATGCTCTCGAGTCATTGATAATTTAGTGAAAGACAGGTTATCTGAATTTCGTATTGTTTAAAAGGAGCATGTTGAATTAGAGTAAGTACGTAATGTGCTTAGAACATGCCTGCCACATAGTAAGCTTTATGTGTACTAGTTACTATTCTTACTATAAAATTATGTGTTAAGTTTTGTGATAATCAGTGGACTTGTGGCCTCATTCTCTCCTCAATCCCTTTCTACCAATTGTCCATCTCAGAAGCACTGTTTGTTGCATGTCTTTCCATAGATATCCTGTGCATGACACACATATATGTGTTTCTGTTTTCTTTACACAAATGATAGCTTACTGTTTACTGCACACCTTCCATTTATTCAGTTAATCTTGGAGATTTTTCCATTTTAAGCACGTAAGTGCTACCTTATTCTTTTTATCTGCTTCATGGCCTTGCATTGTGTGGATGAACCGTAATTTATTTAACTTGTCCTCCATTGATGCTTTTCAAGATTATTTACAGTATTTTTTTTTTCAATCACAACACTGTAATGAAGAGCTTTATACGCACAATTTCTTGTGTGTGAAGTATTCTTAGGGTAAATACCTAATACTGGAATGGATCAGAGAGTATGTATGTACATTTAGAGTTGGATTACTGTGTTCTTTCTTTGAAAGGATTTTTATTAAACACAGTTAACATATAATATTAGTTTCAGGCATACATCATAGTTATTCAATAGTGCCCACTTGGCACTATACATAGTTATTACCATGTTATTGATTATATTCCCTATGCTAAAGAAGTGATCACCATGATAAATCCAGCAATCATCTGAAACTGTACCATGCTATCACAATATTATTGACTATATTCCTCATGCTGTATATTATACCCCCAAGACTGACTTTTTTTTTTTTTAAAGATTTTTATTGGGGAATTGGGGGAGGGGAACAGACAAGTTGCTGTCTTTTTGTTCTTCAGTCTAGTTGCGGAGGACGTTGCTTCACGGGCCCATGTTGGAATCGTCATTGCGCTCTTCCCGGATGAGGCAGATCGGTCACCAGCCTCTGGATGGTCACTCACTGTGGTTATTGGCAGCTCATGCTGGCTGCCAGCTGCTCACGCTGATGGCCGGCCACTCACTGTAGCCTATTGCAGCCCACTGCAGCCCCAGCCTACACCATTTGCCAGGGCTCATGCATCCCAGCTCCAGGTGGAGCTGTTGTTCACCATCTTAGCTGTAGAGGGCAGTGTCACTGGCCCTCATATGTGGGATCCGAACTGGGGCCGCTGGCGTCCCAAGACAGCTCTTAACCAATGTGCCACTCGGCCGGCGCAAGACTTACTTGTTTTATATGTGGCACTTTGAACCTCTTATTCCCCTTTGTATTTCCCCCCTTTTTAAGTTTTTCAATTACAGTTGACATTCAATATTATTTTATATTAGTTTCAGTTGTACAGCATAGGGGTTAGATATTATATAATTTACAAAGTGATCCCCCTGACTAGTACCCACCTGGCACTAAACATAGTTTTTACCGTATCATTGACTATATCCCCTATGGTGCACTTTACATCTCCATGACTGTTTTATAACTACCAATTTGTATTTCTTAATCCTTTCACCTTTTTCACCCTGTACCCCAACTCCCCTCCCATCTCTCACTCCGATAGTTCTAGTACTCATCTAACAACATACATAGTTATTACATATTATGGACTATATTTCTTAGGCTATACCCTATATCCCCTTAACTACTGTGTAACAACCAATTTGTACTTCTTAATCCCTTCCCCCTTTTTCCATCCACACCCCCAACCTCCCTCCCATCTGGCAGCCATGAAAGTGGCTCTCTGTATGAGTTTGTTTCTGTTTCGTTTATTAATTTTGTTCTTTCGATTTCATGTACAAGTGAAATCATATGACATTTGTGTTTCACTGCCTGACTTAGTACCTCAGCACAGTACCCTCTAGGTTCACTGATGTTGTTGCAGATGGCAAGATTTCAGTCTTTTTTTTATGGCAGTAATATTCCGTTGTATATATGTTCCACCTCTTTTTTATAGATTCATCCATTCAGGGACACCCAGGCTGCCTTCATATCTTGGCCATTGTAAAGACTGCTGCAATGAACATGTGGATGAGCACATCCCCTTGAAGTAGCATTTTGGGTAAATATCCAGAAGTGGAATTACTAGGTCCCTCTTTGTCTCTTAGTATTATTTTAAAGTCTGTTTTGTATGGTATAAGTATTGCTACCACAGCTGTTTGTTTGTTTGTTTGTTTTCATTTTCTTGAAATATCTTTTTCCATCTCTTTACTTTCAGTCTCTGTGTGTCTTTCTACCTGAAGTGAGTCTCTTGTAGGCGGCATATATAAGGATCTTGTTTTCTTATCCATTCAGCCCTCCTATCTTTTGACTGGAGCATTTAATCAATTTACACTGAAAGTAATTATTGATAGGTATGTATTGGGTTGTTGGAAAAGTCATGACACATTTTTGCAATGAAAACCATAAAAAGAATACGTCATGACTTTTCCGACAACCCAATAGTTAATGCCATTTCATGTATGTATGTATGTATGTATGTATGTATGTATGTATGTCTTAAAGAAGTCTTAAGATTCCTTTTAATACTGGTTTGGTGATGATGATCTCCTTTAGCTTTTTCTTATCTGGGAAGCTCTTTATCAATCCTTCAATTCTAAATGATGGCTTTGCTGTGTAATCTTAGTGGTATGTCCTTGCTTTCATCACTTTGAATCTTTTCTGCCAATCCCTTTTGGCCTGCCAAGTTTCTGTTGAGAAATCAGCTGATAGTCTTATGGGAGCTCCCTTGTAGGTAACTAGCTGCTTTTATCTTGATGCTTTTAAGATTCTCATAGTCTTTAACCTTTGGCATTTTAATTATGATGTGTGTCTTGGTGTGGTCCTTTTTGGGTTCATCTTATTTGGGACTCTGCATTTCCTGGGCTTTTATATCTATTTCCTTCACCAGATTAGGGAAATTTTCCATCGCTATTTCTTCAAATGGGTTTTGAATTCCTTGCTCTCTCTCTTCTCCTTCTGGTACCCCTATAATGTGAATCTTTGTATGCTTGATGTTGTCCCAGAGGCCCCTTAAACTGTCTTCATTTTTTGGGATTCTTTTTTCTTTTTGCTGTTCTGATTGAGTGTTTTATGCTACCTTATCTTCTAAATTGCTGATTCAATTCTCTGCTTCATCTGATCTACTTTTGATTCCTTGTAATGTATTCTTCATTTCTCTTATTGTATTCTTTATTTCTGACTGGTTCCTTTTTATTTTTCTATCTCCATTTTTATGTTTCCTATCTCTTTGTTGAAGTTATCCCTGAGATCAGTGAGCATCCTTATAACCAGTGTTTGGAACTCTGTGTCTGGTAGATTGTTTGTCTTAATTTTGTTTAGTTCTTTTTCTGAAGCTTTGTTATGTTCTTTTATTTGAGACATGTTTTTTTGTTTTTCTCATTTTGGCTTCCTCCCTGTGTTTGTTTCTATGTAGGGCTGCTATGTCTCCCAGTCTTAGTAGAGTGGCCTTATGTAGTAGGTGTGCTGTATAGCTCAGTGATGCAGTCTTCCTGGTCACCTGCGCTGCTTACTCCAGGTGTGTCCCTTGTGTGGGTTTTGTGTGCCCTCCTCTTATAGTTGAGCCTTGGTTGCTGTTTGCATGTCAATGAGAGGGATTGACCCATGGGCTTGTTGGTTGCAAGGACTGGCCTTGACTACAGTGGAGAAGTTGTGGTGCAGGGGCTGACCCTACAGAGCAGGATCTGCCTCAGCAGGGCTCTGTCCTTGCCCAATTTACCCTTTGGGTGTGTAGTACTTGGAGGCAGCTGGGTGATTCTCCAGTTTGTTTTGAAGCTGGCCACTGGGTGCACCAGCTCCAGAGCTACCTGAGAGGGGACCTGCTGCAGGTCAAGTTTAGTTGCAGCCTGTGCCCCACCTGGGGCTACCTGGCTGTGCTTGGAGAGGTGCCTCGAGAGTCCAAGCTGCTAATGAAGGACAGCTGCTGCTAGTGCTGAATTTAGGCCTGCTCAAGCAGAGGTATGATACATGCTCAAGCCAGATGCTGCTTGTTAGGGTCCCGTGAACCTTTGAGAGACCTAGGAATATTTGCAGCATGAGCCAAGGCAGGTGGTTTGGATGAAAAAGTCACTGGAAGCAGCTTGGGTGTGCCAGAAAAATTGGATAGAGCAGGGTCTCAGAATCACTAGGTGTGCAAATGAATGGAGGCATTTGCCAACTTGATGGAGACTCAGATATGGTGGCCACCTGTGTCTGAACACTGGAAAGGGGGAGGGCTTAATAAAGAAACCATGACTTCTACCAGCTCTCCTTCCGGGAGAAAGCTGTCTCTCTAGCCCTTGTTCTGAAGCCAGACAACTCAGGTCCCCCCCCACCCCTATACGTCCCTGATGCCTCTCCAGCGGCTTCTCCAGTGCTGGAGCTCAGAGCCAGTGATTCCATTGGTAAGTCTATGTGAGGCCCCTTTAAGAGGAGCACCTGGGACTCCAGCTGTTTTCCTTCTCATTCAGCCGCAATCTCTGCTGGTTTTCACAACCAGAAATTATGGGGACTTCTCTCCCTGGCACTGGAACCCTGGGCTGGGGAGGGGCTGGGAATCCTTGCTTCTCCGTACCTCCACAACTGAGATATCCCTCCTGATTTTTAATGGTCACAAGTGGGTGTAGGACCAGCCCATTACGAGGCTCTGCCCCTCCTACTAGTCTCAAGGTGGCTTATTCTGTATGTCCGTAGGTGTAGGGCTTCGGTTCAGTAAGATATCAGGTGATTCTCAATGATGGCTGTTTTGTTGTTTAGTTGTAATTTTGATGTGGTTGTGAGAGAAGGTAAGCATGGTGTTTACCTATTCCACCATCTTGACTAGAACTTCCTGATTACTGTATTCTTAAACAAATAACAGATGCAGATCTGAATTAGAAAACCCAAGAAATAGTGCTTGTTCATTGGGATTCTTGCCCTTAGGTTTCTTTTACTCTAGGCTAGTCTTTGTTGAGTGGCTCAGTTTGAAGCATGGTGCTTATGGAACAATTTACCTAGCACCTTCCCTAGGCCCTGATACCAGGGAGAACCCAAGATATAAAGCAATAATAAAACTAGAGTACACTTTTCTTCTGGTATTTTCCACAGCAACAGGAAGATAGCAGGGAGTTTTCTTCAGTGTTATGGCTTCTTGCCTTCTTGCCTTCTGGGTGTCCTGAAATGTTGAAATACAATTCTGAAACAGTTTTTCTCTTTTAAGTTAAAGGGCAACTCAATAGAGCAACTCTGCAAAACCTAGGTAGAATTCACAATATCCAAGAATCCCAAATAGGGATATATCCCCAGTGGATATATCCCAGCCTGTCAAAATATGCTCCTTGATGAACAAATTAGAAATGCAAAAAAGACTTTGCAGATATTTCTTGTAAAGAGAGAGCTGGATAAGGGAAAGATAAGATTGTTTTCCTGCTTATGAATTTTCATATCCTTTCTGTGCCCAGATCTGATGGTGGTTACAAGATCAGTCACAACAGCAAGTGTCAATGACTAATGCAGTTATTGAGAGGGGTCTTTAATTTCCTGGAGGCAAACACCATTACCCGCCACCTCCATATTACAGACAAGGAGATGTCAGGACTACTAGGGAGTCAGCGATGGAAGAAATTATAAAACTGATGCAATTACTGAGAAAATGATGAAATGTTTCACAATGAAAGGCTTCAATTCCCTTCAATTTCAGGTTTTGTGATATGCATCAGTGTGGCTGTGTCTTCAGTATTATTACTTCCTGGCTTTCTGAGTCATCTCACTTTCATTGTAGGAGAATATTTTGCATCAGGCTGTGCATTCTTATCCTTTCTCCTCCCACCTACGCTGTTTCATTTCTTCCAGTGTTGTTGCTTTGATGATTTCTTGTGTTAATTAGATGCCGAGAATGAATGTTTTCATAGTGAAATCTAGATTAGATTTCTAGAGAACTAGATCTTTCTCTGAGTCTAACTTACTGTGGGATTTAAGGAAAGATGACTTGAGATTTCTGATCTTGTTTTTTTCTGCTTGAGGCTGCATATAAGAATCTTCCCTTTGTAAAATGAAGGATCTTGGCCCAGAACGAGGTCCAGAGTTGGCCTGTTTAGGACCTAGAGTGGGAGCCAGAATAATGTGGGAACTGATAAGAGTGTGTAGTCCAGAAGTAGACGTGAAGAATTGGTGAGACAGGGAAGGCCGGAAAGAGGGTGTGTCTTCTCCATCATTCTTTCTAATAAGCCTTCCTTTGTTACTCTTTTTTTTTTTTTAAGTAAAAGGACAGAGATACAAAAGAAGAGATTACAGTGAAGTAGGCATAATTATATACATAGCTCCAAACACATCAATTATGTTTTTACATTCAGTTGAGTTTGATGTCATTCTTGATAGCATCCCACCTTGGAAGACAATCATGATTTGTTTTCGGAATAGATTAAAGTATATTAAACATACTTATATTTAATATATTAAATATAAATAAATTATATTAAATACTTTCCAGCTTGTTAGGCCATTAAGGGAGGCTCTAAAATAAGGCCTAACAATAATAATAATAATAATAATAATAATAATACCTTTAACAGTTTACAAAGCATTTTCTCACAAATCTTGTTTGAACCTCACAACTAACCTCTTTTGCTTGAGGAATTTGTAGCTTTTGCTATATTCTAAGAACAATAGTACGGAAAACATTATTTTATTTTATTTGTTTCTTAAACCATTGGTTCTCAACCTTGAAAACACCTGGGGAACATGAAAACCCTGATGCCTGGTACCACCCTACAGGTTGACAACTCTGGATTAATTCTAATATGTTCTAAGGTTTACCACCACAGTGGCTTAAACAAAGGTTAGTTATAGGGGAAATAGTTAATGTCTTGATGGTTCTACCCACACATAGGAGACCAGAGCTCTCCCTTCCGTACCACCAGTTATTTCTGGGGGTCCCCATGACCTCAGGGGCAGTCCATTTGGGCTTGCAAACAGGTCTGTGCACTGCAGCCCGGGCTCTGCCTCCACGGGGCTCTCCCGTCATCTGCAGCTCCCTAGGCCGCTTGGAGCTCCCCCTGCCCTCCGCGGCAGCCTCTGGACTGTGAGCGCCTGCATGCAGGAGGAAAGGCCTCCTCTGCTGCCTGCAGCTTCCATTCTCAGGCTTGTTTTGAACAGTTAACCAGCAGCTCGGATTCTCCCGCTAAGCAAGTGGTTACAGATCCTCACTGCCCAGCCTGACACAGAGCGCAGATCAAGCTGTCTCCCACCATCCTTCTCTTTCACCTTGGCCTCACTTACTCGCCTTTCCACCCCTGCTGTGGAAAAGGAACACTTGGATATATGAAGGACAAAAGGTTCTGGGGTGGGTTCGTGTAGAGCGCAGGGTGATGTGTCTCCACCAGTAGAAGTTAGCTAAAAATGCTCAGTTTTAGAAATTCCATCAGTACACAAACAATAAAAATGTGGCACTGAAAAGTTCAGAGATAGAAGCCAGCATGAAGGTTGTTTACCAGATGACTTAAAGAGAAACGATTAGTTGTTTGACCTTAGGCAAGTCCTTTGCTTTTATGTCTCTGAGCCCATTTCCTCTCTTGTAAAATGAGGAAATGTAAACCTCATTTTCCCAAGAAATGAAATGAAACCAGGAAAATGGTGAATTAAAACCAGCCTGTTCTGATTTCCATTCTTCTCTTCTGGCCTAAAGTCAAGAAATCAAGGAGTCTATACATTAGGCAAGGACAGTGTACTGTCACACGGTGTAATGTGTGAGGTTAAGAGGGTGGCTCTGAAGACAGCACTTGCCACCAGGGTAAACTCAGGCAAGTTCATTAACCTCCTAGTGCCACAGCTTCCTCATTAGTAAAATGGGATAGTAACTACTTTGATGTAGGACACCAATATTAACAATAATAGCAATTGGGAAAGGAAATCAGAGTGAGTAAAAGTATTTTCCCCCCAATACCTTCCTATTCTCTAGAATGGTGCTTCAGTGTCATCCAGGAGCTTGCTACAAATGCAAATTCTTGGACCCCACCCCAGACTTACCAGATCAGAATCTGTGAAGAAGGCCGAAGAATCTGCTTGGAATCTCTCTGAGTCTCCAGGAGATTTTTTTTTTTTTTAAAATTGGGGAATTGGGGGAGGGGAACAGACAAGTTGCTGTCTTTTTTGTTCTTCAGTCTAGTTGCGGAGGATGTTGCTTCACTGGCCCATGTTGGTATCGTCACTGCGCTCTTCCCGGATGAGGCAGATCGGTTGCCGGCCTCACGCTGGCTGCCAGCCGCTCATGCTGGCTGCCGGCCACTCACTGTAGCCTATGGCAGCCATAGGGGTTGCCGCCTACACCATCACCGGGACTCGCACAGTCCAGCTCCAGGTGGAGCTGTTGTTAGCTGGAGCTCTTGTTAGCTGTAGAGGGCAGTGTCACCAGCCCTCATATGTGGGATCTGAACCGGGGCCGCTGGCATCCCCAAACTAGCTCTTAACCAATGCGCCACTCGGCCGGCCCTCCAGGGGATTTTTAATGTACGCTAAAGTTTGAGTAGCACCATTCTAGAATCTTGCTCCCCAAAATGTGGTCCAAAGTCTTGAATCATCAGCGTCACCCAGGAAATTATTAGACATATTGAATTTTGTGCCCTACTTGGTGCTAAATTGTAATCTGTGTTTTAACAAGATCCTCAGGTATTTCTATGCACAGCAAATCTTGAGAAACATTGCCCTGGAACTGTATCTTTAATAAAAAACCACTAGCCATATGGAACGAATGCATTCCATAATCAAAAGTTTGCTACTTTAATAAATGTGTACTAGTTCCCTCCCTTAAACTCATTTCCTTTTTCTTCCTCTGCTTCCTCTTCTACCACATTGTAATCTGCAGTATGTTTACCTCTGGCACGATGCTCTGTTCCTTTGAATAAGAAGAATGACACAGATCTGAAAATCTAAGAGCGAGAGGTTGAAGTGGAGGGAAGGAAGGAGGGCTTCATAGAAAACTAGACAAATGCATAAGCCGCTTCACAAACCTGTGCAGCCTCACCAGGCTCTTTGCATGCCCCGAATAAGCCATGCTTCTTTGGTCATTGTTAATTCCTTCTTGGGGTCACAGGACCTGGTTTTTGGTTTTGGCTCTGCCATTTTCTAACTCCAAAATGTTGGGCAAACCATTAAATACAAAAGACCTGTTTTCTCCTCAGTAGAGTGAGGGGATTGGGTTACACCAGGAAGCTTTCTTTGCCCAACTTACCTTGGCTCAGGCGCTACTAGAGCATTGAAACCTGCACCTACTGTAGTGGACATCACACCGTCTTGTCACTGGTCACCATTTATCCTGCCACAGGATTGTGAGCTCCCTGAGGCCGGGATTGTCTTGATCACCACTGGATCCTCTGGCTGACCCCCTGGCCTCACACATAGTCGCAGCTCAACAACATACGTAGCCTGCTGCAGCAACACTATTTATGGTCAATCTACACAAATGTATGGTAAAAATTCTCTTTCAGAGAACTGGAGAAGAAGCCATTTGTCTACATGTAACTGTTTTTACACTTATCTCCAAACTGCCAGGTATTGCTCCTTCGTTTCCTATTTGGGGATCAGTCTCTGAGAGCACCCTTCCCCACTACCTAGGACGTCCACCTCACTGTGCTCTGACATTGGTTATGCATTTGATACAATGCCCAAACCTGTGCTGAGGACTACTAAAGTTCTTGCCCAGGGTAGATTTGTGTGTGGGTGTCAAAAATTTTGTACTTTTTAGTAATGAGCTTTAAGCCTTACACTGGTTTCAGAGAGGAACAAGAAAGTAACACAGTGCCCTGGGTATTTATCAAGGACTTGGAAGAAGGATTTTTCTTTACTCAAGGAAGATATCAGAACTGTAGATATGCATGTACAGTAGAGGCCCTGAGGGCAAATGATCCAGGGAAAGCAGGTCAAACCCATGTGAGTTGGTTTCTGCAGTGACTATGGAATGAGAGCTTTCCTTAGGAGTGATTCCGTTTCTGGATAAAGGAGAATTTCAAAATGCAAAGTTACCATATGAAAAATATGTAATCTGATATTCAGTGATTTTAGCAGAGTGATCAAGACTGGCATTTTCGTCAACCAGTCTTACAAAAAGCCCGGCTGTTTCTTTACAAGGTGATTTTGTAGGTTCTACTTAGACTGAAAATTGATGAAAACGATGACAAAGAAATGCAAAGATTTTTTTTCCTCCCAGCAATCTATTCACACGGTCCCCTAAAAAAAAATTCTTCAAATTACCTCGTCACTATTCCTCCGATGGCCACACGGTGGCAGACTTGGGCTAATAGGGGAAGGGTCCATCCAAAAGCAATTGCTAGTTGCTGTAATGGTGCAAAAAGACTCCAGGTCTGGCTGATTCCTTGCTGCTGCTCTTCTACAGTGTAGTCAGCTAGTATCCTTGTCCACCACAGACATTTCATGAATAAAACCTAAAGGAGCCTGAAGAAATCCTAAACAATCCAGCAATTCTGCAAGTTGCTCCAGCCGATTTGCTGATATCAGTGCTGTGCGGAAGGAAGAGAAATAACGCTTGTTTTCAAAGAGAATATGTACGTGCCAAGGGCCATTTGTTATCTGGAACTCTGTGGTCAGAGGTAGGATTGATGCGGAAGCTTAGAGGTACATTTGAGGATGCTAGGACATAGTGGTTAGAAAGGTGTTACAACAGTGAAAAATGTAATTAAAGATCACTAAATGATGTTGTAATCGACTACGTGTCACTAGATGGTAGCCTTCAACAGAGTAGGGACAGGTTGTTTTGTTGGCCACTGTATCCCTTGCATATAAAAATGCTGCAATACATCGATTCTGGTCTTATTTGCATAATTTCCTCCACAATGATACTTTTGGAGAATGTGCCTAGAAGGAAGGCCAACCGGACTATACTCCCCTCCTCCCCATTCCCAGCCTCTTTTAGTTATTTTTCTTTTCTTTTTTTTTTTTTTTTTGAGGGCAGTGTCACCGGCCCTCATATGTGGGACCTGAACCAGGGCCGCTGGCGTCCCAAGCCAGTGCTTAACCACCGCACCACTCAGCCGGCCCTTCCCAGCCTCTTTTCTGCTTCTACCTTGAACATTTTCAGTATAAATATATTTCCTATCCCAAGAATCTATACCAATGTTTCACAAATTGTGGCCAGTAGATACCCCTGCATCTCAATCGTTAAAAAAAAAAAAGTAGATTCCTGGGATCACCTCATAGCTATTGAATCAGAATCTCCAGTAGTAAGGTCCAAGGACTGTATTTTAAATAAACTCTCTTAGGTGATTCTTCTAGTATTTGAGAATGTCTGAAATAAAAATAATCTCCTACAGCCTTGGAACCTGGTGGGTCAAGGAAGATACTTCCTCAAATTGTCTGTGGAATAAGGAAAGAGGGAGAAGATGATAGTGATACTACTACTACTGCTACGAATGTCTAGACCATAATAGACCCACATTATCTCAGAATCAGTCAGTTAAAGCCAGCTACCTCCAATAGCTCCCAAAGCAGATGCTGAGCCATCAGGTTGCCAACAAAGAGTGGAAAGTAACATGAATGAATCACTCATTCAGGCTGCCTTTAGTTTTGCATCAGTTATTGTAAATGCTGGGACAGTGGGGAGAAAGGTACTAGGGGAAGGGGTGGATAAATCTTGTGATCTAATAGAGGTACACACTTCCCCCAAAAAGTAGATAATAAGTCCATAAAGACTCCACTTGAAATCCATGAACCTCTTTCCCTTGAAATTGCTATCTTACCAACATGATGCTCAGATGTTTTTAGTAAGGATCTCTCAAGAGTCAATTTCAGCAGCAGCTTTCGGAACCGATAGCTGGTTCAGTAGAAAGTCAGAAACTGAACATCAAATACAATCAGTAAACAAACATATGGTAAGACATAGACATGCTAATAACGATCAAAGAAAAGCAAATTAAAACAAGGAGTGTGCTTACCTATTAAATTAGCCAAAAAAACAAAAAATGTTGCAAGTGATACTATTTAATATAGATAAGGGTTCCACAATCCCAGCTTTCGTATGCCTTCCTGGTGGCACTATACAATTGTTACAACTCTTTAGCAATGCAATTTAGAAATTTTCCATATCTTTTGCTTTAGTATATTCCTGTTCTTAGAGATGTAGATACAAAAGAAATAACGTAAAATATGAGAAAAGGCTTTGAGCTCAAAGGTGTACATCACAACATTATTTAACATTACTATTTAGAAAACAGGAAGTAGCCTAAGTGTGCAACAATTGCTTCATTAAATTTGATGCAGCTACTGTGTAGACTATTATAGAGCCATTAAAAATCATGATTATGAAGACAAAGGAACAACAAAAAGCTTATGAAATAATTTTAATGAAAAACATAATGTATACTATATTATTTTCTGTGTATCTCTGTATGTTTGAAATAGTCATTGATTTAATTTTTAATGTAACTATGTATTAAACTATATAGAGAGAGGACAGGAAAGAAATGTACCACAGTGATAAAGTTGGTGTGTTAAAATGCTGAATTATAGATAATTATTTTCTTGCTTCCCAAGTTTTATGTAACGGAGAGTCCTGGCTGTCTCCTTTTGCTTCTTTAGATGCAGCCTCTACCCAGTGCCCATCTGCAGAGGGGGACCAGTTGAGTTTGGCCAATGGAGACGCCCAGTCAGAAGTCAGAGGGAGGGAGAAAAGAGAGGAAGTGCCGCTCCCTTTCTGCAGGGATCTCTTTGTGTTGCGGTATTCCCTAAAGGAACATCCCTGCTGCTCGGCCTGCTGCTCAGAACTTCTGGGTTCTGGTGGCCCCTCCCTCCTCTCTTTAGGGTGGTGACCACTTTGCTGTCCCTTGTGGTTTCTCTACCCTCTCTCCATACATTGGTAGATAGTCTCGTTATTAAACCTATTTAGAATTGTCCTAACTTGAGTGTGACTTCTATTTCCTGCTGAGCTATAATACTGACTGCTACCTTACTAATCATGCGTTTTCATTTTCTGTATTTGTGATACTTCACATCTGGGGTCTTACTAACAACCGTGGAGAGACTGCCCTTTCTAGGGCTACCCAATTCCTAGAGATAGTAAAGCACTCCCCTGCAAGCCTGCCTTACAGGTACAACAAAGCCCTCCTGAGCCCACCCCTTCACCCAGCTTTCAGGAGCCTGTACACACTCAGGGCCACCATCCCCCTGCCCCAATTGCCTCACAGTCAGCTCTTTTGCCCCAGAGCCTGCTGAAATCACTCTGACTAGCCAATCCTAAACCAGTCTAACCTGCCTCTCTCGCTCATTCCTGCAGCAACCAAAACACTCTAATCCACATTTCCCCCTTGCTTCCTCAGTTTCCAGACAGATTTGGGACAGACTGGGTGCTTTCCCCGCATTGATCCCCTGGCGTGGCATACACCCCTCCCCTTGGAAACTGTAAGCACAATCTTTTCAGGCAATTGTCTCCTGATCTGTTTGGCCTCACCATACCTGAATAACAATAAAACCTACAAACAAGCAGTTTGATTAATTTTATCATTTTTAAAAGTAGATAGGCCCACCAGAACCTGTGGGATTGCAGAAGGGTCATAGCTGGGAAAGAGTTAGAACTTGTGTGGTGGGTTTTTGTTGGAAAGATGAAAACCTCTTTTTATTTACTCAACAGCCAAACATTCCCCCCAATGAGAAATTCTCCAATGCTGTAGTAATAATAATAGATAATAAAAAGGAGAACTAAAAAAATTGAAACATGAAGATATAGCTTAGTCAGCAGCTGGCTGAATATTTTATGGAGACAATCTTGAGAAAAATGGTTAGAGGGTTATTTTTTTTAATGAAACTTAAAAAGCAGTATGGGGGGAAACAAAGTATAATTTAGAAAGACAGACTGCTTGAAGGTGGTGCTCATGTATTAATATGTGTTAGAAACGAGTGGCTCAGGAAGCATCAATCTGCCTTAGCAGTGGTCATTTTTCAAACCAGGATGAAAGTAAACCAAATCAAATTGTCACAAGTAGATCTGAACGATATACTGGCTAATTTTCATGGCAAAAGCAGGCAGAGGAAAAGCAATAGATAACAGCATCTCTGAACCTCTTTGCTTGCATTTCAGAAATAAATGAGTTTCTAAAATGTATCTACCCTCAAGTCAGTCTTGCAAAGGAATTGGGACTGTGCCATGATAATACATGCAGGTACTGGAAAAAACTCATCAAGTCATCCATCTCACCCCTGAAAGGTTCTGTAAGAAGAAGCTGTGACTGAAAGTGGCTCTCAGGGCCACCCCCCCCACCCCCCCCCGAACTTCTTTGCCTTGTAAATAACCTTTGACATTCTTGAGGGAATGTCCTAGACCTGCATTTTGTAACTGTCTTTGTTGTCCCTTTTATGGACTGGAGGCAGTGGGCACTACATCCAGAGAGAATCTGAGTTAACAGAAGCTGTGGTTATGGAAATTATTACTGGAGCATTTTGAATAGTTAATAAAAATTCCAGGAAGTCCAGCAGTTTCTGGTAGAATATGGAGTTATGGAGAAGGGAGAGGAAACAGAGGGATGAAGGGAAGGGACAGTTTCTAAGAATTGACTTATTCGAGATGTCAAGAGGCAAATGACTACTTTTACTTCTGGCCCTTTCTCTTTGCTGAAATAGACTAGATTAGCAGAGGGAGGAGTTTCCCTTTTCTTTCTGGGGTATTTGTGTAGATTATGCTTTTATTTTATTCATTTGTTTATTTCTTCAGCTTTATTGAAGTTAGACTATGTTTTTTTAACTCTTTGACCACTATGATTTTTTGTGCCCAATTCCTGATACCAGCACAAAGGGCTGGCTGACCCCTTTCTCCCAATGCTACATGAAAATGGATGACCGGGATTAAGGTCTCTGCTTTAGAAAATGTCATATATATAAGATTTTCTTTGAAACATTTTTTTGGGGGTAAAATCAAAAGATTGAAAACAACTTTAATGGTTATCAGTAGTGATTTGGTGAAATAAATTATGGTTTACTCATTCTGATGTCATGAGCTCTACCCACAGAGGGAATTTGAGTTATCAGAAGGTATTTTTCATGAAAAAGTTCTTTATATAGAAAGATGTTTAGGATATATTTTTAAATAATAAAAGACATTTTGAATAGCATGCTAACGTTTGTGTAAAAAAATATCTATGTTCCTGCATGTGCATAAAGAAGGCACTGAATGGAAAAAAATGAGAAAATAATAACTGGTGGTCCAGGAAAGGGACCTTGGTGGCAGGAGAACGGGGTGAGAGGGAGACATTATGATTATGAACCATGAGAATATATTCCTTATTCAGTGTGCAAATTAATATAATTTAATTAAAAAATTTCTGCTTTATTTGTCTTTCTGTAAAATAGGATTCCTATGTTTCAATTCTTGTATATCTTCTGTTCCTGTTAGCTTTACTGGAATAATTCTTGAACATGGGACAAAAAAGAAGGGCAGAAATTAAATTTTGCTTGTATGACATATTTTAGACTTATTTATATGTGTGTCCTCAAATTTGTGTGTGTGTGTGTGTGTGTGTGTGTGTGTGTGTGTGTGTGTGCAGTATTTGTGTGTGTATGTTATGTGCACATTGCTGGGTATGTATGAAGTTGGACAATTAAGTTTGCAAACTCACCCTAGAAAAAGTATACATGCCTCATTGTTGACTATCACTATGGTCAGCTTCAAAGCACTCCCCTTGGGAAGCTATGCACTAATGCCAGTGCCTACTCCATCCTTCAAAGCAACTTTGGAACTCTTTTTCTGGAATGGCCACCAGAGCTGTCGCTGTATTACCCCTGGTGTCCTGAATGTCAACAGAGCAGAAAATTCTACTCCAGAAACATGAGTCAAATGGCCCCTTCAGGTTGGTCCCAGATATCTACCTTTATGAGAGACCCACTCTGGGAAAAGCGGAAGGGAAGTAACGGAATGAAATCTCATTCTCAGTTCTTCATGAGCAAACTAGCTGTGGCCTCTTTTGAGGGTTAAATGAGACAATGCATGGAAAGCACTTACTGTAGTGCTTCTCCGTGGTTGGAGCTCAGGAAATGGCAATTAATGCTGCCATTAGAAGTAATGATTATTACCACTTAGTAGATTATTACCACTTAGTAGATAAAGAGACTAAGGCTTAGAGAGGTTAAGCAACCTGCTCAAAGTTACCTGGCAAGAAAGGAGCTGGGATTTGAAGCCTGATCACCTGATTTCAAAGCCACTGTTCTTCCCATTCATTCAAGCTGCTTCACAAATAAACCTGGATTCACCCCATAAGATGCTCAAGGGCTGAAGGGCTTTGTTTACAACAGCAGATGCAGTACTTCTATTTTTCAGACTAGTAGCCTATGTGGCAAACTACAGAAAGGGGAGAAAATAAACAAGCATTTCCAGGGCCTGCACCCCATCCAGTCACACTAGTCGGTGGAACAGATAAGCACAATGTACAGGAGAGGGTTCTGGAAGGTTCTGGGCCATTCTGCTGTGTTGAGATAAATTGATCTTAGAAAACTTTGCTTCCAATTTTGTCTCAGGTGTATATTACTGATGTCCTTTCTTGGTATCTTTATGTTAATAGAAATTGAAAGATTTCATAGATGTGTATAGACTAGGAAGGACTAGTGAAATGTTAACTAGCCTCTTAACAGTGTCCCAATTAATCATACCTTAATAACTATAACTTTGAAAGACTTTTTTTAATTATACTGGGGAAAGTCCTCTAGAGCAGGGTTTGGTAAACTACAGCCTGGGGGCCACGTCCAGCCTGCTGCCTGCTCCTGTAATAAAGTTTTATTGGAATATGGCTACACTCATTTGCTTATGGCTTCTTTCATGTTACAAAAGGCAGAGCTGAGTAGATGCAACAGAAACTACATGGCCTGTAAAGCCTAAAATATTTACCAGCTGATCTTTATAGTGTTTGCCTACTTGTGCACTAGAGGCATGTACAAAAAGTTTAAGTGTAACATTTTTGTGCTCCAACATCCTAACACACATTATTACAAAACACTAACAGTCTGTCCCCACTGATATTTGTGTCTTAACATCTGGAAGGTAAGTACCTTTTATATGCACACTGCATGTACTCATCTCTTGGAATGACTTGTGGTGTCAGGCAAATTTGTCTAAAGTTCCCTCGCTGGACAAATACTCTTGAGAATCTTGTCTTAGATAAAAAAGTTTGGGAGGGAAACATATTCTCTAAAAGCCTTTGTGGACAAATGGATGTGGGAAAACAAAGAAGCTCTGGGATCCCTGGAGTGGGTATCAGGAAATTTATAGTCTGACCAGGCTGGGGCCATACCCTACCTCAGCACCTGAGTGAGAAGCTTACCAATCTCTGATTCTTCTCCGTCCCTGATCTCAAGCAGCAGAGGGCATCAAGAGCACAAAGCCCATGGGCCATCTTCTCTGTCACTGGAGTCTTCTGAATGGCCTGGAGCTACTGTGGGAGACTCGGCCTCGCTCACTCATTCCTCCCCTGGCAGTCCAGTCTCAGTAATGGCAGCTAAGGTAAATCTAAGTCCATCACATCCACTCTTTAAGCCTCAGAGTCCAATCAATGAAAGAGAAGTTGTTGGGGAGAGTGGGAAGGAAATAGAGGAAATAACTCATTTCAGTGGCATCCAGTCTACCAACTTGGGTGAGCTTGGCTGATCCTACATAAAGTTGATCAGCTTTATGCTTGGCTGATCAACTTTATGTAGGTTGGGAAGGAAACTAATTGTTAGAACAAGAGCTGAAAGCTATGAGTTTTCTCCATCAGTTCTTTAGATAGAATGAGCCATCTGTTTTACCTGGAAAATTTCAGTGTCAGACCTTCTGTCTTTTTAATCCCTGCAGGAGCTAAGATTTAGGTGTCATTATTATTAGTCGTCTGCACTCTAGCATGTGTAGCTGGCCTACGATCATATGTTTCCAGGGACATGGGAACACAAGGGAGCAAGGCCTTTAAGGCTTGTGAAGTCTAGAAGGGTACTTGGAATACAGTGAACATGGTGTGTTAAAACAAGGTAACTTCATAAATCAAGCTAAGCAGTGCTACAATGTATCAGGTGGGTCAGCTGCAATTTTCCTGCTGATCTATGTAGTCAGGGCACAAATCTCTTCAGGCACAGTTTTCATTCATCCCCTAAGGTTGGCAGCTACGTGTAAAGTGTCCCAGTAGGTGGATGAAGCTATCATGTAGCTTGTTTAGGTTGTGATGGCCTGAAAACTTAAGCAATAGTAATATCCACTTCATTTTTATTTTGTGAACTTGCTCTTCACATTGTACAACAAGGTTTTAAAGTTGGTAGCTAACTGCGTAAAACTAAGAAAATCTTTTCCCCTTAGCTCAAACACCGCGAAAAAAAAAACAAAAAAAAAAAAACACGAGCTCCGCGCTCCCGCAGCGAGCAGGGTTCGAACCTGCGCGGGGAGACCCCATTGGATTTCAAGTCCAACGCCTTAACCACTCGGCCATCGCTGCCACATCGCAAGCGGTAGGGCAGAGACATTGTAGTGTAGTTATAACTAGGCGCACGCGCGCCAGGCACGCAAGTAGGCGGGGCCTAGAACTTCTCGGAGCTTCGCTCTGCAGAGACGTGGGGGGCTGACGGTTCTAGTTGGGGGAACTACATCGTGGACGCGAAGAACTAAGAGAAACTCTACTTAAAGTAGAAGGTCTTAGAAACCTTTCCTTTTTCTCTACGCTCGGAAAATCACAACCTTGTGTGGCTTCCGGTCGCTGACCGGAATTTTGCTCTTCCGCTTCTTCATTCGATCCTAGAGAGCGCTGTAAAACGAAGATCTGTCCCGTTCTGTGCTGAGGGCCCGCGCGCTGCAGAGTTCCTGCCAAGGGATGGGTCTCGGGCCGCGTTTACCCGCGGGGGTTGCGTGGATTTGAGCTCTCCTCTTTTTGTGGGATGGCGGGACGGGGTGATGGTGGGGAGCGCGGCAGCTGCTGGGGCCACTCCCGGGTACCCGCTCATGCAGGCCTGTCTTATCTCCCCCAGTGATCCCTTCATTGCTGAGCCTTCCGGGAAGAAATCGGCCCCAAGTTCGGTCTCAGCTGTCTCAAGTGATGGGGAACCTTGGAGGTGGTTTGAGAACCAAGTTCTGCGCATTAGGTCTGCAGTCTACCTTTCAATGCCATGAATTCCCTCCTTTGTTAAGTGTAGCTACTGCGCTTCGGAGCTTTAGTTGCGTTATTTCGTTGGACGATCTTTAAACGGGTAGATCTGTACCACTGTAGCCCACTTAAGAGAACCGCGGCTGACTTCAGGGCGCATGCGTGCTTCCTACCCGCTCCACCTGGTTCCTCATTAACAGCTAGTGCTGTTGATGGAAGATGTGGGAAAAAAATAGGCGGTCTTTTAGTAGTTTAAATTTCTAAAACAATTTGCGGGGGACCACCCTCCGCTGAGCAGGGTTTCCCTCAGGTGGAGACAGCGTCGGCGGGGGAGGAAAATAAAGAAGGGAGACAGTGGAGACACCGGGGGAGTTAAAGGGAAAAAAGTGTCACACTTTATTGCCAGAGCATGTTCTTTTTGTAGGGATTCGTGACCGTTATCTCAATCACATGAGTTTGGTGGTTTCTAATTCCCAGGATTTGCTCAGTCTTTACTTCCCTGTAATTGTCCTCTCTAGGATGACTGGCCTATTCTATGTTAAGGATTCACCTATCTCCACACATCTCCTAAAGAGTGGTTACCATGACTACCTAGCCATTATCCCAAATCTAGCAGCTAGACTCAAAGTGCGTATACTAGGAGTGGCTGTGTTTAGGGTAAAAGCATCTAAAATCTATTTCTATGTAAATACAATACCTAGTGGCTAAAGGAAGTCTTAAACATCTTTTGTCCTAGGAGGACTACATTTTTACAATAGAGGTAGCATCTGTTTCTCTGTCAAAGCTTCAGTATCTGTCAAAGAATTTAAACAGAGTTGTTAACTAACATTCCCAAGGTCAGCAAGTCGCCTCTACTGGAACTCTCATGGCCTGAAGACTTTTCATCTTCAAGGAGACCATTCACAGCAGGGCCCTTAGGCCACAGGCAGGCTTCTTGGCCTATGTTGTCAGAGGTCTGTGCCTCAGCTTCCAAGGGGTTTGAGTCCCCAATATCTCAGTTCAGGGGTCCCCTCAGGTTGTAGCCTGTTTTAGGGAGTTTCCTTCTATTTAGGAAATCTTGCCCCATCGTTGACTTACACAACCAGCTATCATCAGGGTACCACAGGAACTTGTCACAAATGCAGTGAATGTATTGTCTCCTATAGGAGGAAAGGCACATGGGTTCATAGAGGCAGGAGATATTACATGACCAACCATAAGGCAGCACTCCAAACATCCAGTGCTGAGCAGGGCAATGTGACCTTGTCAGATGTAGGCCTCCGGCAACAGTTCATGGAAACTTCACCATATTCTCAGGTTACATTTCACATTAAGGCAGGTAGGCAAATCCTTGCCTTTTGGAAGCCGGAATGGTAAATGGCCTCACTAGATAGGTGTGTGAATTTCTTGAGACTTTTAAATATTATTTCTCTTAACTAAATTATGGTGCTGCTAAGATCGATTTAGTTGCGGAAGGGGAGGGGGAGCAAAATACTTGAGAATTGTAAAAATACATTTTATCTAATTTGAGATTTTTGCTTTTAGACATTTTATCTCTGTTTTTAATTTGGCCGAGCTACACACGTGATCCCAATTTCCCTATGAATACTATATAGGCACAGAGTTATTAGGAACATTTCTGGCATAAGTTTTATCATATATGAACTTTACTTGCGCTTTTCCAATAGAAACTAAGAAGAAATAAATTTTTATCTTTTTATCTTGTGCTTAGATTCTATGTGTATGCTCTGAGATAAACTATATAATCTTACTAATTTATTAGTTGTATCTTGATCTTGAAGTCTTTTTTTACTCTTTTCTTATGTGCAGTTGAATGATGTTAATATTTGCCAAAAAACGTTCTCTTCCTTTTTAAAGAATTTGAATACAGCTTTATTTTGATTCTAAACAAAAAGGAGTGGGAATGACAGTAACAAACAAGATTTCAACATTGAACATTGTGATGTGACCATAGCAGTCCTATATTTGAAATTCAATAAGGAAACAACTGTGTTTCAATACAACTAAATATGTAGGTAAAAAAATAAAAATGAAGATTTTTTTTTTACCTGCCACATTCACTCTGAAGCCCATTCATCTCCATCAGCATCCCTTAGATTAAGCACATGCTCTGCTTAGCTATACAATAAAGCGGCAAATGCACTGCACCACTGACATACAGGACAGTTGCCTATGAAACTAGACTTCTGCTATGGGACTCCAGCTTCTTTTTCTCATGGGTTATTATCCTTATCTGGGAGAACAGTTGTCTGAACAACTTCTAAGTCATGTTCATTGTCCTGCCAAAGGTGGGTCCATGACAACCTCTGGTGGGGCAAGAGCAGGCATGGCAACAAACTCCAAATTAGGGTCTCCAACTAGTTTTCCTAGCAAGCCAGAGGAAGGGATTTTCAAGTTGTGGTTACTTTTGGCAGAAATGTCATAGTACTGAAGATTCTTGTTTCGTGGAAGACAACTGCTTTTGCCTTTACTTTCCTGTCCTAAATATCCACTTGGTTGCCACACAACACAATGAGGATGTTTTCACATACTCATACAAGACCTCTATGCCAGTTAGGTACATTCTTGTAAGTAACTCTTGAAGTTACATCAAACATTATTATGGCACACTGGGCCTAGATGTCCTCTGTTGAAATGGAAGAAACGGGGATGGGCCTCAATACCCAAGGTAGCTACATACTTCTCATTGAGTTGATGTATTTTATTTTTCTGTTCTATTGTCTCTCATTCTTCCTACTTCAACATCAGTTCCAAACTATAGATTGTTATTTCATCATGTTTCTATTTTGTACATACACTCTTTCCCAGATTCAAGATATGTTGATGCACCATTTCTCAAAGGGTCCTCTGCTGACCACTTGCACCAGGATCACCCAGGTGAGTGTGTACATGTGTGTGTGTAGGATGGAGGGCATGTGAAAAAGTCCCATTTCCACATCTTGCTCTAGACTCTTTGTATCAGAATGTGTGGGACCATGTCTATCTTAAAAACAGTGACGCATACTCATTCACAGAAACACACATACTTTTTAAAAAGCTTTTTTCCCATTAACTCTGTCTTAAAGATATTTCCATGTTGATGTATGTATGTATAGCCAGGTACATGATCATTTTAATATCCATGTATGTGTCATAGGGTTGGTTTTGTTTTGTTTGTTTGTTTTTTGTTTTAAAGAATTCCACGCTGTGGGA
The DNA here is from genome assembly GCA_033961575.1 of Aselliscus stoliczkanus. Lineage (NCBI taxonomy): Eukaryota > Metazoa > Chordata > Mammalia > Chiroptera > Hipposideridae > Aselliscus > Aselliscus stoliczkanus. The sequence goes on from CM066729.1 coordinate 138,649,366, forward strand.
CATTCGGATTATTTGTAATTTTTCATGGTTATAAACTGTGTTCCTTGTTTTCTTGCATGTGCATCTGTAGATTATTGACTGGTTATTTCTTTGGGACAAATCCCTAGATATGCAATTTCTGGTCAAAAGTGTGTATTTAAAAGGATTTGGTACCTGTTGCCAAATTGCCCTTCAGAGATATTTTCCCAATTTGTACTCATACCAAAAACATCTTAATATCTGTTTCTCTACATTATTCAATTTCTTATGCCCCCACTCATCACTTTTTAAAATCTTTGACAATATGTAGGAAATAGTATCTTCTCGTTGTTTTGTTTTTTTTGAGGGCAGTGTTACTGGCCCTCATATGTGGGACCGAACTGGGGCTGCTGGCTTCCAAAGCCAGCACTTAACCACCACACCACTCGGCTGGCCCTTGTTTTTTTGATTATTTAACTCTTGTGTTAATTACCTTTTTTATGTAATAGGTAAAATCCTTCATATTATTTTTTTTCTGCTAGATTCAGTATCAGATTTGCTTTTGAGTCATATTTCTTTGTATTCATCCTTACTGGAGGCTTGTCCTGGATAAATACTCGATACATTTTTTAATTTATGTGATTTGAATTCCCACCAACAGCAGATTCTCCAACTCTTAATTCCAGATTCAGACCATATAATGTGACTGTTAATCTTTCAGGCCCATGTGCACATTGAATCTGACCACAGGAGCCTCATCTTCACACAGTCCTTAGCTTCACAGTAAAAAAAGAAAAATAGGACAATTAATTTGAATTAATTAAAATGTAGAGTTCATATTTGAACAAAGGTTAAGGGCATTTTAATTGGCCAGAAAAAGAGAAAGGGTTATTTAAGTATAAGTGGGTATTACATAGATGATAGAAGGAATTGAAATTGTACCTGGAAGAGTTTAGGCTAGACATTAAATAAATTCCCCAGTGGAGGATAAGTGTTTTCTGAAAATCTGTCTCCCTTTGAATGGCCCAGGTGCAGCCTTTTCATGAAAAGAGAAATTATAGGACCCTGAAGGATAGGGGTTATAGCTTCTTCTTTTATTTTTTAATCTCTTAAGACCATAGCCAATTTTTTTTTTTTTACCAGAGAGCTTCCCAGAGTGTTCACTTATAATTGTTATGAAAACATCAATGGCAATATAATGGGAGGGAGAAAGCTATGTTTTCTAGAATGCCTCTCAGGAAGAGAAGTAAATATTGTAGGAAGGAATAAGACCCTTGGAGTGGTGAAGGGAGTAGTAGGGGGGAATTTGTGGGGAACACGCTCCAGTAATGAAAGATGTTGCTAAACTATTTTCTAAGAAGGCATGTCCAATTGCGTACTTTCCAAGGCAGATGAGTCCAGCTGTTACTTTGCTGAGTGGAAGTACACGTTTAAGGCCAGAACTGAATTGTTTTGAACAATGGAAGAGACTGCATACCATCAGAAGGCCTCTTTGTGGCCCTTCTCCGAGCAGAGGACAGCCTCTTCCCTAAATGATTTTTCTTTTAAAGTGGTGAAAGAGCAGTTTATTAGAAGAGATAGTACACTTCAAAGAAATAGAAGCAGGCCCGAGCAGAAAGCAGTGGCTCAAGGACCATTATTAGAAGAGAAAGTACACTCCAGAAAGTTTGGAGTGGGCCGAGCAAAAGAAACTCAAAAGGCCCCTAAATGTTGAATAAAGGTACTGAGGTGGGATATGCTTATGATTTAGGAATGGAGAGTAGTTGAGGGCATATGTTGAGGAATCTAGAATTCCATTGTTAGATGTATTATATTTGAATTGCCTTTGACACATTCAAATAGATTTGTCATGATTTGACTTGGTACCCTTTTGGGAAAAATGAAATCTTATGAACTGGAAGTATAGCAGCAGTATATATATATATATATATATATATACCATTTCATTTTTTATTCTCAGTTTTTCGAAAAGTGAATTTTATTATTGGGTTGTCAGAAAAGTCATGACACAGTTTGTGACAGATTGCACTAGTTCACTTTTGGAAGTACTAGAGTCATTCACATCTATGTTATTGCTATGTCATTTGACAGCTGACAGTTCTATCTTTGTTCTAAAAAATTGAGCGATTTGGTTGAGTTTTGTTTATTTATTTATTTATTTATTTAATTTATTTATTTATTTATTTTTATTATTTTTATTTTTTATTTTTTTGAGGGCAGTGTCACTGGCCATCACATGTGGGACCGAACTGGGGCCGCTGGCCTCCTAAGCCAGCGCTTAACCATGGTTGAGTTTTGGAGATTTTACAACAAGTTGAAGATGGAAGTCCAAACTGTGCAATTTTGCCATATTTTACTGTTTTACTTCCATAAAGGTTGCGTCAAGCTTGTGAAAAGTTGCATAAAGTTTACAGTAACAATGCTCTACAAGAACATTAGTGCCAACAATGGTTCATGAAATTCTGTGCTGGTGATTTTGATCTCAGTGATGCTCCTCGGTCAGGGAGGCCCATTGAGGCTGATGACAACAAAATAAAGGCATTACTTGAGACAAATCCACGTTACACAAGCATGAGAGATTGCAGAAACATTGAACATCCTTCACTCAAGCGTTCACGACCACCTGAAGAAGCTGGAATATGTAAGCAAGCTCGATATTTGGGTTCCACATGAACTCAAAGAAGTTCATTTGACAGTGTGTATAAACATCTGCAATATGCTCATTAAACATGAGGAAAATGATCCTTTTTTGAAGTGACTTATAACTGGTGATGAGAAGTGGATTGTTTACAACAATATGGTGTGTAAACATTCTTGGTCCCGACATGATGATTTGCCTCAAATGACATCGAAAGCAGACATTCATCAGAGGAAGGTTATGCTCTGTGTGGTGGGATTTTAAAGGTGTGTTTTTCGAGCTCCTACCAAGGAACCAAACAATCAATTCGAATGTATACTGTCAGCAATTGGACAGTTTGAACGAATCCATCATCCAGAAACGTCCAGAGCTTGTTAATTGTAAAGGAGTTGTCTTCCATTGCGACAATGCGAGACCACACACAAGTTTGATCACCCGTCAAAAATTATTGGAGTTTGGATGGGATGTATTGCCACACCCACCATAATTGCCTTATCTTGTGCCATGAGACTTCCACTTGTTTCACTCTCTTCAAAACTCCTGGCATGGTATAATGTTCAATTCAGATAAGGCTGTAAATCAGCACCTTGTTCAGTTTTTCACAAATAAAGACAGGTTCTTCTATGAACGAACAGTTATGAAACTCACTGAAAGATGGCAAAAGGTTATTGAACAAAACAGGCAATATATCATTGATTAATCTTTGTTCTTTATATAAATAAATGACCTTTGAAAAACATAGACAAAATACGTCATGACTTCTCTGACAATCCAATATTTTTTTAAATTAAAAAATTAAATAAGCATGTGTAATAGAGGTACATGGGCAACTCATTAGAACTTCTTCCGCATTATTTGATTTTTTTTTGTTTCTGATTTGTTTGTTTATTTATTTGTTTTATTGGGGAATTGGGGAAGGGAATAGCCAAGTTGTTGCCCTTCAATCTTAGTTGTGGAGGGCGCAGCTAGCTCAACTCCAAGTCCAGTCACCATCCAGCTGCCATTTGACTGCTCAGCTCAAGGTGCTGTGTTTAGTCTTAGTTGCGGGTGGGCATAGCCTACCATCCCATGCGGAAGTTGAACCTGGCAACCTTATTGTTAGAAGCAGGTTGTCTCACCAGCTGAGCCATTCTGCCACCTGTTGGCAGCTCAGCAGCAGCTCAGCTCAGCCGCAGCTCACTGGCCCATGTGGGAATCGAACCGGAGACTCTGTTTAGAGCTCGCACTCTTAACCAACTGAGCCACTTGACTGGCCTGCCAATTACATTTTTAACTATGTGAAGAGCAGTGGGGGACTGTGAGCCTGCTAGTGTTCCCTTCTCTATGCGGTTCCCTCCCCCATTAATACTATTCTGGGTTTGGTGTATTTGCTCTCTGATCATTTAGGAATTTGATTTGGGTGCTCAACTCTACAATTTTAATGGAGTCTTGAGAGGGAGAGAGGATAAGGGTGTGCTCAATTTGTCATCTTTAACTTAATTCTTAATATTTTGATAAGTTTTATTGTACAACTTTAATACTCTGAAAAACTAATATGTTGTGAGAGATAGTAAGTTAGAAGACATTTAATTTCATACGTTATTAGAAGAATATCTTGATTACAAAACTGTTACCCATTTTTGTGTTGTTGACTCATTATTCAAGTAAATATGTAGTAAGATTTAGGGCCATTCTACTACTGATAAGCTCTGAAATGAAGAGTTATTAATATATTTTTTACCCTAGAGTGCATTTTAAATTAGGAAGTTATATCTGTATATCTTATGTAATAATAGTAAGTGCTTAGAACACAAAAGGGTCTTCTCCACTTGGGTGATATTAATAACATGAGATTTTAATGACCTAGAAGATAAAGTCAACAATGGTTATTAAAATTATGATTTTTGAGATTTTATGACACTTTTTTCCTAAGCCTATGTTCCATCGGATGCTCAAATGATTTTAACTTAAGTGAATAAATTTACTCATAAACATGTTTTAATTTAAGCACATTTTAAGAATTGTTTCATATAACGTAGTACTTTTGTTTGATTTTTAAGATACGAGCCCAACAGTTGGTATTATAGAAATCTATAAATATTATTTTACAATTTAGCTTTACTATTTATTTAATGATACAAACACTTATTAAAAGCAAACTACTGTAGTATAATAAAACTTTTAATAAAAAAGCAGCATTCTCTGACCCATGATTCCATTCTCACGTCTCACTCTTCAGATATGATAACTACCTTTAACTCTTATAGATGTTTATTCTGGTATTTGCTTCCTCTTTCTAAACACTATTCTTATACTGCTGTTTTTTTGTTTTTTTTTTTAAAAGATTTTATTGGGGAATTGGGGGCGGGGAACAGTGTTGAAGAACGTTGTTCTTCAATCTTTGTTGTGGAGGGTGCCAGTCGCCATCTGGCTTCCCATCAGCAGCTCATGGCCTCTAAGCTTAAGATGCTGTGTTCAATCTTAGTTGCGGGTGGGCGTAGCCACCATCCCATGCAGTAGTTGAACCAGCAGCCTTGTTAAGAGCACACGCTCTAGCCACTGAGCCATCCTGAGGGCAGCTCAGCTCAAGGTGTGAAGTTCAGTCTTAGTTGCGGGGGGGGGGGCGCGTAGCCCACCATCGAACAGGCAGACTTATTGTTACAACAGCTGAGCCATCCTGCTACCTGTGGCAGCTCAGCGACAGCTCAGCTAAGGCGCAGCATTCACCGGCCCATGTGGGAATCGAACTGGCAGCCCTGTTGCTCAGAGCACACGCTCTAAGCCAACCCTTAACCAACTGAGCCACTCGGCTGGCTCTATACTGCTGTTTCTTGAATTTTTAGTTTCAGATTTTATCTCTTGACTATTTGCTATAAAATATAAGCCTTCAGCTTTTTAAATGTACTCCTCTTTTTCTGTATCTTACCTTTTAAATTATATGATGATATTTGGTTAAAACAATGTTCCATATTTGTATTATTATGATTATGTAATTATTATAGCTAGGCCACATATTATACTGATTGAATTTCCTTTGTACTAGAACCTTTGTTTTCCCAGGCATTAATAATTATATTGTTCTTTTTTGTCTGCTTAATTTTCTATCTGATTCTCACCAATTCATCCCCAAATTCTCTGACAGAACTATAAATTTCTCATATTTAAACATATTAGGTAATCTGTTAGATTTCTCTTCCTCTCTCTCTCCATCTATTCTACCACTCCTTCTTCCTCCCTTGCTGCTTTCCTTCTTTTCCTCTTTCCTTCTTGCTCTCCCTTTCTCCTTCCTTCACTCCTTTTCTCCATCCTTCTTTCCTGTATCCCTTCTAGAGAGCTTTTCTATCCTTTTCTCCAATCTGGACTAGTTGCTCTTAAACCTACTGCTGCTCATCTGTCATCCTGGATCTCTCTTCAGTTCCCTCCAGTGATGTTTTCTATTGTTTCCTGGACCACATCTTCCTCTCTCAAGGTTTATTTTCTCAGTTTAGGGAAGCATGTACTCCAGTAGCTTCCTCAGAAAGAGTGAATGAGAGGAAAACATTTTTTTTTCAACCATGAACGTCTGAAAATATTTTTATTCTCCTATATGTTTGATAGTGTGGTAGGGTGAAAAATTGGAAGTTTAACCAAAGTTTAACAAGAAACCAAGGAGTCCCAAGAAAAGGTCCAACAAAAGCTTACCTTTGTATTTATTTTGAAAGATTCAAGCCATCTGAATCTGATCTAGTTAAAAGTAACCTGTGGAGCTCTCTGCTTTTTAGCCATAATATGTGTAAAGTTTTCTCAGAAATTTCTGATATTTTCCCTGCAATTAGGAACAACATATTTGAAGTCAGACTGGGACTGTCTCTCCTGTCTCTGGGAGAATAAATGAAGGACCAGGAGGGTGGGGGACATCAATCAAATTAAATACTTTTGGGAGATTAACTTTTAAGGTTATTTGCCCATTGGGGTTTATACATAAGAAATCCAACATTTTTCTTTGAAAAGTTTTTGTCCTTTTGTAAAATGTCAGCAGCAAGAATCTTAAAGGACTTGAAAATTGTAGTTGTCTTGCCAACTTTTTGTTTTACTTCTATGTATTTTATAAAATTGAGGTTAAATGGACATAACATAAAATTAATCATTGTATAGCGAGCAATCAGTAGCAGTTAATACATTTACAATGTCGTGTAACTGCCACCACCTCTGTTTAGTTCCAAAACATTTTTGTTACCCCAAGGATTGCCAAATCGATACTGATTCTTAGAATATAAACTTGTACCTTGGCTTCAAAATGTGGTCTTAATGTACCAGTTTACTCTGTAAATAAGCCAAAATTATTATATTCTGACATTCAATTCCTTTAAAACTACATTGTACAGTTTATAGTTTTCTTATCAGAAAATCACAAAGGCTATTAATGTCCTTCCTGTTTATTATGTTCTTTGAATTAGTGATGTAGAAATTAAGTTAGAGCAGACATACATTCAAAGAATTAGATTAACCTTGTCTTTACTGTTTTTGTTTTAGGATATTTAGAAATGTACTGTTACAGAACTTTGAAAATGCAGCTAGAGAAAGGAAAATCTCAAGAAATGGTTCATTTAACAAATAAATTAATAGATCTGTAAATGTTTCTGCTTTTTTTCTCCAGCACATTATGCTGTCATTTGTCACATGTTGTAGAAAGATCATTATCATTCTGTGATAGAGATCCTCTTTTGAACAGGGCTTAATGTGGGTGAAATTTTATGGAGAATAATTTCTGATACCTTTAGGGGAGCAATAAGATAAAAGGGTAGAAAAAGAGACTGCTTTTATCTTTTCTATTTTCCCTACAACTCTATTTTTAAAAATTAGATTGCCTTCAAATTCCTGCTTTCTCATTAACAGCTCTTTGTTTATTTTGTAAGTAAATTTAGAAATTAATAAGGCAGCATCAAAGGAAGCAATACTCTCTGTAAAGCAGACTCTCACTAGCTTTGGTTAGCTGTGGGTAGTAATTAGGCCAGATTTTTGTCACATTTTATCAATCAAATATACAGAAAGCCTATGTAATAGTTTTTAGCAGGTAGACCTAACAAATTTGGTAATTATGTAGCTTTGTAAATTAGCATATAGAACTGTAATTATTAATTATAGTACATTAAATAGAAAATAACTAAAATATCATAAAATGACAAATAAACATAAAATAAATTACATGTTAATTAAATGCATATGTACAAACACATACGTATACATAATAATTAAATGTAATTATTCAGACCAGCAGGTCTCAGATTGTGGTTCCCAAACCAGCAGCATTGGCATCACCTGGGAGCTTGTTAGAAATGCAGTACCTTCTGAATTACACACTCCAGGGGTGGGGTCTAGCAAGCTATTTTATTTTATTTTTTTTGAGGGCAGTGTCACTGGCCCTCATATGTGGGACCCGAACCAGGGCCGCCGGCTTCCCAAGCCAGCGCTTAACCACCACGCCACTCGGCCGGCTGAACTATACTATTTTAACTATCTCTTCTGGTGGTTCTGATGCAGGACCCACATTTTAAGTTTGGAAAACACTATATTGGCTTTGATAGAGCGCCCTCTAGTGTTGGTGCCAACATTGCATTTGACACACGACTGGGCTTGGCCTCGATGGGCTTGGTCAAAATGATGAGAATGAAAAAATATGTTTTTGTTTTTTAAAGTTATCTTCCGTCAGCATTTATTTAAAGCCTTTTCTCTATGCATAATTTTCTAAATTTTAGAAAATGTTATCTCTAATTTTTTAAACTTTGGGAGTTTTTTGGGGGAAAAGGTTTGGGTTAAGGAATAAGCATTGTTCAAGTCCTTAAAAATACTTTGTAAGCTTAATATTTAAAGACTGCTTAATAGTTTATAATTTAACTCTCCTTATTTTCTATAATTGTACTGTGGGAGGTTATGTTTTTAGAAGGAATAATGAGGGAGCAGTTCCTTGCCTACCATGTTATCTTACTTACTAATATTGATATCTTCTCATGTCGCCAAAGAGGCATAGATGAATTTGGTAAAATTGTGAAGCAGGCAATAGCAAGTGCTTAAAAATGTTAACTTATTAGGATTTTGTGCTTTTCATTTCATGCCTCCTCCTGTTGATACCTCCTTTAAGGTCTATGTACTTCCTATCTTCTTTGGTCTTTATTGGTCCTTCACTGCTTGGTGTCTCATTCTCTGGTCTAGTCCTTTTTGATTCACTCCTTCTGTCAAGTATTTTCAGTCTTTTTAAGTTCCTATCTTGAAGCCTTTAAAGGTAGGAATTTGGAAACTATAATATGTAATTGAAGAAGATATTTTGGGACTGATTAGCTTTTCAAATGCCTTAGCATAGAGGCATTTGCTTACTTGAGAGGCATTTGCTTACTTGAGTAGTTAATAGAGGTCTGTAGCATCAGATAAACAATCTCTCCACTTATTAGCTTTGTGTCTTTGGGAAATAAATATTTTTGAGCTTAGGCTTTCTCATTTAATAATGTAATGGTATTTTAGTTATAGATGTGAGCGTTACATTATATCTGAAGTGCTAGTATAGTGTCTGACATCATAAATCCTCAATAAATATTAGCTCTTACTATCAGAGGTACAATTAGCGTTTATTTCACACTGGAGCTATTTTTGTGCAGTTGCTGAGATTCCTGGTTTTACCCCTTAGCTTTTGTGTTAAACAATAATTTTTAACTTGTTTATATTTCATGTAAATGAAACAATTGAATCTTTCTCTTAAAGTTAAATTTTACCTTTAAAATGAAAACCTTATTTTATTTTATTATTATTATTATTTTTTATTTTTTGAGCTGAGCCATCCTGCCACCTGTTGGCAGCTTAACGGCAGCTCAGCTTGGGCTGGGCATTGAACTGCTGTTGCTCAGAGCTCAGCTCGCACCCTTGATTGAGCTCTTAACCAACTGAGCCACTCAGCCGGCCCCTAAATTGAAAACTTTAAATTTTTTATGAAAAAATGTTTTAAGAAGGCATCTCAAATACCTATTTTTTTTATTTTTTTTATTTTTAAAAGATTTTATTGGGGAATTGGCGGAGGGGAACAGTGCTGGGGAATCGGGGAAGGGGAGCAGACAAGTTGCTGTCTTTTTGTTCTTCAGTTTAGTTGCGGAGGATGTTGCTTCACTGTTGGTATCGTCATTGCGCTCTTCCCGGATGAAGCAGATTTATCGGTCGCTGGCCTCTGGATGTCGCTCACCGCGGCTATTGGCAGCTTACCCTTGGCTGCCAGCCGCTCAGGCTGGCTGCGGGCCACTCACTGTAGCCCATGGCAGCCCACTGCAGCAGGGGCTGCAGCCCACACCATCACCGGGGCTCGCACAGCCCAGCTCCAGGTGGAGCTGTTGTTAGCTGTAGAGGGCAGTGTCACTGGCCCTCATGTGGGATCTGAACCGGGGCTGCTGGCATCCCAAAACCAGCGCTTAACCAATGCGCCACTTGGCCGGCCCTCAAATACCTAATTAATTTTTGTTTTTTTTTAAACTCAAATTCTGTCTCTTACAGGAAGTTATGTTTTATAGAGTACTTGTATTTTCACTGACTTTATAACATTCCATATTTCCTAGAAGTTTTCAGGGAAGGTATATATTAGTGTTTTTCTTGTAATCTTTGAATTTGCTTAGTTCTTAAGCCTCATAACTTACAATATTACTTAAGAAAAGAAGCATGATTGAGTTTTATTTTTATTTTGTGTAATTTTGGGGATTTTGTGCAGATATTTATTGAATTCAGAAAGCCTATTTAACATGAGTTACTCAGATAAGTTATTATATTAATACTGATTTATTTTCTCCAGGTGCTGAATGAGCATTGTGCAACATTTTGTTCTACTCAGTTTATTCACTTAATAATCATTTATTGGGGCTGGCCAAGTGGCTCAGTTGGTTAAAAGTTGGCTTAAGAGCACCAGCTCTGAGCAACAGGTCTGCCAGTTCAATTCCCACATGGATAGTGATGCTGCGCCCAAGTTGAACTGTTGTTGAGCTGCCAACAGGTGTGAGGATGGCTCAGCTGGTGTAGCAACAAGACTGCCTGTTCAGTGGTGGGCTATGCCCACCCACAACTAAGACTGAACTCAGCACCTTGAGCTGAGCTACCATCTGGATAACTCAGTAGATATTGTGTGCACAGGGCTGCTGGTTCAACTCCTGCATGGGATGGCGGCTACTCCCACCCGCAACTAAGATTGAACACAATGCCTTGAGCTCAGAGGCCATGAGCTGCTGAGGGGAAGCCAGATGGCGACTGGCGCCCTCCACATTGAAGACTGAAGAACAACAACTTGACTGGTCCCCTTCCCCAATTGCCCAACACTGTTCCCCTCCCCCAATTCCTCAATAAAATCTTAAAAGAAACAAAACTAAAAAGCATTTATTGTATGATACGAGGTTGGCCAATAAAATTTACAAACTCATCCTAGAAAAAGTGCTACATATCTCAATGCTGAAAATCACTGCAGTCATCTTCAAAGTACTCCCCTTGGGAAGCTATGCACTGATGCCAACTTCTAGTCCACCCTTCAAAGCAATTTTGGAACTCTTTCTGGAGTGGTCATCAGAGCTATCGTTGTATTACCCTTGATGTCCTGAATATCAACAAAATGTCTTCCTTTCAATATTTCCTTTGTCTTCAGGTAAAGAAAGAAGTCATTGGAGGCCAGATCGGGTGAGTAGGGAGGGTGTTCCAATACAGTTATTTGTTTACTGGCTAAAAACTCCCTCACAGACAGTGCCGTGTGAGCTGGTGGATTGTCATGATGCAAGAACCATGGATTGTGGGTGAAAAGTTCAGGTTGTCTAACTTTTTCATGCAGCTTTTTCAGCATTTCCAAATAGTAAACTTGGTTAACTGTTTGTCCAGTTGGTACAAATTCATAATGAGTAATGCCTCCAATATATATATGAAGATTAGTAACACTGTTGCAACAAGTTCATGAACTTAATTGTCAGACCTCATATTATGTGTTAGGTACCAGGTTTGTGTGAGGTGTATAAGCATGAGTAAGATATGGTAGAGTTCATTCTTTTATGGAGAAATATGTAAATCAGTAATTTGGATGCAGTATGCTGATTAGTATAATAGAGGTGTGTAGAAAGTGTTAGAGAAGCATGTGGGTAGCACATTTAACATATGTGGGAAGCAAAGAGGACCGATTGTGTAGGAGGCCAGAAAAATAGGTGAGACTTGTCAAAGAAGGTAGTGTTTGAGCTGGACCTTGAAAAAGGAAACAAGTTCAGCAGGGTGGTCCAGGCTGGTATGAAGGAATAGGGAAGGGGGTGTAAAAGGAGCACTATTTTGTCATTTGTAAATAATGTAGGAATCAACTAAGAAATGTAAAACTAAGGAGAATTCTGTAAGACAGATAAGAGATCAGGTTAGAAATTTATAGCATTTCTTTATTGTCATCATAACCAACTAGAAAATATAGTGAAAACATCCATTCATAATATACAATATTTCTAAAGTATCTAGGAATATACAAAATCTCTATGGCAAAAACTTTGAAATCCTAAGACTAAATTAGCTGAACAAATGGAGGGATCTCCCACACTAGATAAGAACTTAATAAATATATGTCAATTCTCCTTTAATTAATGTGCATTTCCTATTAAAATTATAGTTGGATTTTTTTTGAGGAATTTGGTAAACTTACTCTAAAATTTATATGGAATGATAAAGGTACAAGAATAGTTAAGTCATCCATAAAAAAGGAAAGCAAAGGGTGGGGATTTATCATACTAGATATTAAGACATATTAAAAAACCTTAATAGTACCCATAGACCAATGAAACAGCTTAGAGATTTTGGAGACAGGACGTGTTTATAGTTGATCCTCATTATTCACAGACTCTGTACTTGTGAATTTGCCTAGTTGCTAAAATTTATTGGTAAACGCAGAATCGATGTTCACAGTGCTTTCACAGCCATTTATCAATATGCACAGAATGGAGAAAAATTCGAGTCGCCTGATGAGCAGGAGCGTGTTCCCAGCTACACAAGGTGATGCTCTGTCTTCTTGTTTTAGCTCTCATACTGTAAATGTGGCCTTTTCACCATCTGTTTAGAGCCAGTTTTCCTGCATTTTTGTGTTTTGATGGTGATTTCACTGTTTAAAATGGCCCCAGGCATAGTGCTGAGGTGCTCTCTAGTGTTCTCAAGCACAAGGAGGTTGTGATGTGCTTTATGGAGAAAATATCTGTGTTAGAATAAGTTTTGTTTAGACACGAGTAATAGTGCAGTTGGCCAAGAGTTCAATGTTCATAATTAACAATGTGTATTAAATAAGGCGTCTTTAAACAGTACTTACTTAACCAATACTTAACCTTGTTTTATGTCTATGTGTAGTGGAAATATTGTGACCACAGATTCACAGGAACTGCATTTCTCCTAGGAGCAATGGTTCACTACTAATTCAGTGTTTGTGATGATGTTAAAGCATAACTAACGAGAATTGATTGCATATATATCAGAGTCTAGTCAAGAAGTCAGAAACCATACTAGGAGGTTCAATAAAAATAATGGACTATTGGGAAATGGCTCAATTGGTGTTGGAGGACTGAAAAAACAAGGAAACCAGAGAGAAAATAGGAAACAGTTATCACCCTTTGGAGAACAAAGAGGGAAAGGTTGGGTTTATAGAACGCTTAAGTATGGAGTAGGGTTCTGGTTGGAGCTGGTTGTCTGAGGAGAGAGTACTGCTGGGGTGAGGGGATACACAGAGGTGGTTTCTGGGAGTGTAAAGGAGCTGACACTGGAACAGCTGTTGCTGGTGGGATGAACCATTATTGGGTTGAGCTGTGTGAATAGCAAGGAGGTAGGATGAAGCAAATTCCATTTACTCTCTTGCCTTCTGGTGTCCTTGGAAGAACCAACAGTAAGCTAGCTGGCAAAGGAGAGCAGTTTGCTGATTCCAACTCCAGTGTCACAAAACAAAGCATAAGAGCAATAGATTTGGAACCAAGAAACAATAGTATAATATCCAGCACAACATGAGAGCTTAATATACACTAAAGATAGCACTACGAATTCTCACACATGTCCATAAAGAGACATAGATAGCAGAGTAGGAGAGTGATTAAAAGCACAGACTCTGAAATGAGACAACTTAGATTTGAATTTTAGTTCTATTACTCTTTGTATGATCTTGGACAAATTATTTAATCTCTCTGTACTACCACATGAAGGAAAGGTACTCAACCAAGTTCCACGAACACCTACAATGAACTATTATATGAGCAAGAAATAAACTTTGTTAAGCACTGAAATTTGGGGTTTGTTTGTTACAGTAAATAACATTATCCTAAGTATTACTACAAGAGTGTTTGTTGCAGTGCTTTTTTATAGCAGCGGAGATGAAGGCAAGCTGGTGTCTGTCACCGTGAAAGTAGATAGATTAAATATAGTGGATGCACAGAATGGGAATTTATACAGTACTTAGAAATGAAAAACACATACATGAATGAATTGTAAAGTCATGGTGCTGAGTGAGAAAATGAAACAGAATGAGACACAGAACACTAATACCATATATGTGAATCAAAAATACATGCACATGAAACAATACACATTTTTCCAGTACAAATACAAGCACAGAGATGCGCTTTGGGTATATTAGAGTAGTTGCCCTTTGAGGGTGTGGGGAATGACAGGGGACTCAAGCTATAAGAGAGTAAAGTAATGAGAGGGGCCTTGCACAGCCCAATAGTGGTAATTGCCATAAACTGAGGGGAATGTGATTTACTCAATCTTCTTTTACCTCAGAGGAAAAGGAAGAAATATCAAGACCAAATCTGCAATAGTAACAAAAGAGAAAATAAATTAGAATGAGATATGTAGAGCACAAGTAGGAAGAAAACTAAAGCTCTACTGAGGGGGATAAAAGGCAACTTGAATAAGTGGAAAGACAGTCTTTGTTCTCGTTCTCATGGAGTTTAATTTTTCCTAAATTGTTCCATATATTTAGTGCAATCGTGAAGTTTAATAGGATTTTTGGGGAGCTGGATAAGCTTATTCTGAAGTTCATGGGAAAAATAAATACATGAGAATAGCTGATAAAATTGTGAAAAAGAATAGGACTAATGAGTGACCAGTTCTAACAGATATTCAAATGGGGAGGTATTAAAGTAGCTTTTATAAAACTATAGTATTTGAAAAAGTTTAGTATTGGCTTATGAATTAACCGAAGAGAACCCCCTTATATAGACCTCTCTATGTATGAGAAATGAGTGTGCCATCAAATTAATTTAAAATTAGTGAGAAGAAAAAGAATTGTTCAGAAAATGATGTTGGGACACCTAGCTATCCACTTGGCAGAACAAAAATTGGGTTCTATCTCTTTTCTTTAATTAGACTAAATTGCATATGGGTCAACTTTAAACATCCAAAATGAGAAGTACTAGAAGACGATATGAGTATCTTAAAAAATTAGAAGTAGGGGTGGCCAAGTAGCGCATTGGTTAAGAGCTGGCTTGGGACGCCAGTGGCCCCGGTTTGGATCCCACATGAGGGCCAGTGACACTGCCCTCTACAGCCAAGATGGTGAACAACAGCTTCACCTGGAGCTGGGCTGCTGTGAGTCCCCGGGGACCGCATAGCTGCAGCCCCTGCTGCAGTGGGCTGCCATAGGCTACAGTGAATGGCCGGCAGCCAGTGTGAGCTGCTAAGAGCCACTGTGAGAGGCCATCCAGAGGCCGGTGACCGATCTGCCTCACCCGAGAAGAGCACAATGATGATACCAACATGCGCCAGTGAAGCAACGTCCTCCGCAACTAAACTGAAGAACAAAAGGACAGCAACTTGTTTGTTCCATTTCCCCAGTTCCCCAACGCTGTTCCCCTCCCTCAATTCCCCAATAAAATCTTAAAAAAAAAAATTAGAAGTACTATGATTAGATAGTTCACATTGTCATCATTATTTTCTTCATCGTTTTGGAGTAGGGAATGTTATTCAAGTAAGATACAAAACCCAGATCCAATAAGGGCAAGAATTTGTATATTGGATTGCATGGAAATTATAAAATTCTTCCTAGTAAGAAATACCCTAAGCAAAATCAAAGAATGGGTGATAGATTGTCAGGGAAAGATTGACAGCATTTATATGAGATGAACTAATTTCCTTAGTATATAAAGGGCTCTTACAGTTAAATATGAAAGCAGTCAGTAGAAAAATAACAGGAAACAACAGACCATGTATGAGAAATGATATACAGATGGCTTGTGTACAAATGAAATGATACTAATATTACTCATGATTAAAGAAATATAAAGTTTACTTTTTTAAAACAATTTATTGGGATGACAATGGTTAATAAAATTATATAGGTTCTAAGTGTAGAATTCTGTAATGCACCATCTATATATCACATTGTGTATGCTTCCAGAATCACCATACATTTGACTCCCTTTACCCTCTTCTATCATCCCCCTCCTCCCTTACCCTCTGGTAACTACTAAACTGTTGTCTGTGTCTATGAGTTTTTGTTTCTTTATTTGTTTGTCTTGTTCCTTTGTTGCTTTCAGTCTTATATCCGACATATGAGTGAAGTCATATGGTTTTTGACTTTTTCTGTCTGATTTATTTGGCTTTGCATAATAATATCAAGATCATCCATGTCACAAATGGCAGTATTTCATCTTTTCTTATGGCAAAGTAGTGTTCCATTGTGTATATATACCACATATTATTTATCCAATCATCTATTGAAAAACATTTTGGTTGTTTCCATGTCCTGGCCACCATAAATAATGCTGCAGTGAACATCAGAGTAATATCTATATCTATATCTATATCTATATCTATATCTATATCTATATCTATATCTATATCTATATCTCTATCTCTATCTCTATCTCTATCTCTATCTCTATCTCTATCTCTATATCTAATCTTTAGGGATAAAAGTTTTCAGATTTTTTTTGGTAGATGCCCGGGAGAGGGATTGCTGGGTCATATGGTAATTCTATTCTTAATTTTTTTTGAGGAACCTCCACACTGCCTTCCATAATGGCTGCACCAGTCTACATTCCCACCAATAATGTATGGGGGGCTCCTTTTTCTCCACAGCCTCTCCAACACTTGTTATTATTTGTGTTGTGAATGATAGCCATTCTAACAGGTGTGAGGTGATATCTCATTGTGGTTTTGATTTGCATTTCCCTAATTGCTAGTGAAGTTGAGCATTTTTTCATATATCTGTTGGCCATTTGTTTATCTCGTTGGGAGAAGTTTCTGTTCATGTCCTCTGCCCATTTTTTAATTGGATTGTTTGTCTTTTTGTTGTTGAGTTGTATGAGTTCCTTATATATTTTGGATATTAGCTCCTTATTGGAGGTATTGTTTGCAAATATCTTCTCCCATTAGAGTGGTTGTCTCTTCGTTTTGTTGATAGTTTCTTTTGCTATGCAGAAGCTTTTTAGTTTGATATCGTCCCATTCATTTATTTTTTGCTTTTGCTTGCCTTCCCTTTGAGGTCAAATTCATAAAATTCTCTTTGAACCCAAGGTCCATAAGTTTAGTACCTATGCTTTCTTCCATCCAGTTTATTGTTTCAGGTCTTATGCTTAGGTCTTTGATCCATTTTGACTTAATTTTGGTATATGGTGACAGATAGTAGTCTAGTTTCATTCTTTTGCAAAGTGGCTTTCCAATTTTCCCAGAACCATTTATTGAAGAGGATTTCTTTTCTCTATTACCCAGAGGGTAAGGGGGGGTGGTAGCCGAAGGGAGTCAAATATAGGGTGATGGAAGGAGAACTAACTCTGGGTGGTGAACACACAATGCAAGATATAGATGATGTATTAAAGAAATGTACATTTGAAACCTATATATTTTTACCAATGTCACCCCAATAAATTTAATTTAATGAAGTTTGATAATGCAGAGAGTTGGTTAGGGTGTGGGAAAATGGCCAATCTTATGAATTGGTTGGAGGGTGTTTTGGGGGAGGCTCACTGGAAAAAGAAGTGTATAGTTTGTGTAAAAATTGGCAAGTACTCTGTGTGTCTATATACTTTTGCCACTGAAGATATCCACTCAGAGAAGTAAAGTCTCTTGTTCTTAGTATATTCATATGCTTTTAATTAGGGATTGGTATCAGAAAGATAGAGAAAGCCTAGATGGTAAAGGGATTTGAATGCCAAACTGAAGAGTTGATATTTATTCTGGCAGTGCCCAGAAGACTTTGTATGCAGGTAATGAAATAACCAGACTGTATTTTAGAAAACACTCTGTGATAGTAATGTGAGAATGTATTGATGGGGTTATGGTGTGGTGGAGGTTGTAATATTGAGAATGCTAATTTGAGAAATCACTTAGGAAGCTATTGCAATGGTTTAGGTGACCATTTATAAGATTCTGGTTTGGGACAATGGGAATGGAGAGAGAGAGAATTTAGAATCATTAGAATTTGGTGACTGATTGGGTAGGTGGAGAAAGGGAATAATTAAATATGACTCTCTTTCTGAGGTCAAAAAAGAATTGGGAGTTGTTTTAGGGAGTTTCTAAAAGTAATTCTACTCACCTTAGAGCTTCTAAGAATAGTTCTTTTTACTGTTGGGTAAGGTGCAGCTTATGTATCTACAATAAGTCCTAAACAATCCAAGATTTTTAGGAATTAGGAGTAGCATGGGGTAGGGTTTAACATTCTTGAGTCTTTTGAATTTCTTCAGTCAATCTGTAACATTGGTTTTGGAGCAAGCTCTTCTTGTCTTCTCTCTCTCTCTCTCTCTCTCTCTCTCTCTCTCTCTCTCTATATATATATATATATATATATATATATATATATATATATATATATATATATATATCCATCTCCATCTACCTTTCCCCCCTTGATTATCTTGGTTCTATTACAATATTAATCACCATTGTTCTCTGTTTTGGATCTAATCAGGAGACTCTGATGTGTGACAAATGATAAAACTGGGAGAAATAAAAGTCCCTTATCCTTAGAGCACATGAGACAGGCAGCTCTTACTACATAAAAGCAATATAATAAATTAATATTTCTATTAGGTGAGTATATAGTTAAATGACTCATACAGAGGCTGTAAGTCTGATTTTTTATTAAGTAGTATGTGCCCTGAAAAGGAAAAAGTTGAAAATAAATTGTAGTGAAAGTACAAATGATATAATTTTATAAAAAGTAGCTTATCACTAATATGAATTACCTTTTTATGTTTATGGAATCCTTTCCCAACCATTGGCAAACTGCAATATAATATGTATTTAGAAACTTTCTCAAAACTGACTATTAAAAGATTTTTCTAATTGCTAAAGATAGACTTTCATGTACTAGATAAAGGCCAACTGTAGTGGAAGCAGCTGATTTATGCCATAGGACCAGAAATAGCTTTGGGATTTGGTGGTTTGTGGCATAAAACCTGGAAAAGATGCTAGGTACATCTAAACATGGGAGTGTGGGAAGAAGGAAGCTGAAAACTGGAGTATTGGCCCAAATTTTGTATAAGAAGGAGTCTCATAGCCGCTTCCCAAACATCTAGGCCTCTCAGTGGAGTATGGGGAAGGCTGATTTGGAGTGTTTGCCAATTTTTATGGTGTAAATTCTCTTAACCACTGCCATTTTCAAATTAACCGTGTGATGGTAGTGAATCCATGATTGGGAATAGATGCTCATAGTCAGCTCTTTCACCTATACTTCATGTCAGTCCACACTAGTGGGATGCCACAGGCCAGAGGTTGTCACCATTAATGGGCTCTTATTTCCATCTGTCCTGTGAGTTACCCAGTTCAAGAGTTCCATCCTAAGGACCTGCTCCCTAGGCCCACTCTTGGTATAAACGGTGTTGGCTTGGATTCTCCCCAAACACAAGAGTCTAAGACAGGGACTTGTGTCTAGGTAGTTTATTTGGGTGGTAACCGAGGGGCTTAGGGATTGAGCAGAATAAGGAAAAGAGGAAAGGATAATGTAGGACATACCTGTGTTATCAGAGTCACTGCTGATCTCAGCTGGGGCTGGATGCCACCCAGAACCTTCTGAGGATCCCGTAGAATGCCCTTTGAAATTCTCTACCTGAAGTCATCTGAAAGGAGCAATTGTCTACCAGTTCCTCGCCCCTACTAATTGTGGTATAGTCCTGGACACTCAGTCCCCTGAACTTCTGTGGATATGCATATACTGATTGGGCTCTCTATGCAATCTGTGGCACTGGAGAAGTCCAGGACATGCAATGAAAGATGTGAGGTGTGACACTGACAATGTGAGGGTCAGGAACTATTTTCCCAGGTGTGCCTGGAACCAGAGATGAGGCTGAGCAGGTGTGGGCATGGCATCACAAGTATCTGATACAGATGATACTTGGTTTATAATGTTTTCAAAGGTGGATTAAAATGTGTTTATTCACAATGAAGCTACTCTTTTAGATTGTGAGTCTTGTGGAATTAAATTGCTTATCAGAGAACTGAAAGAACTTGGGGGCACACGTAGTTCTGTTTCTCTCTTCTTCTGCCTCTTCCTGAAGTAAAACTCTGGGTTGTGCAGCATTTCTGTGTTCTAAGAAACCCATAGGAAGGAATTTAATCAAGTTCATAAACATTGAAAATACATGAACAAATGTGTTCATTCAATTATTATTTACTGTTAGAAATGAGAAAATATAAATTTAATTTATGGAAATTTGAAGTCATTTAAAAAGTCTTTATAGGTGTTTTACCAGGGATAAAGGATGATATAAAACAACTTTGATAAGATTTAGCCAATTTTTTTTGTTTCTTTTAGATAACATTTCTAGAAGTTGTAGTGTTTCTGCTTAGTTGTAGGTCTTTGCTGTAATTTCTTCCCATTTAGTAAAGGAGTAAAGACAAAATATCGGTATAGTCTCAAAAGCTATATCTTTAAGCCTCTTTATCCTTGGCAATTTCTTTTGGGATATCATCCTTATGTTATTTCCCCACTCAGCAAGACACTGCCACATGTCAACACAAACATAGCTGTGAGACACTGATATATCAAGGTTATGAAACCTTACCGAGCTGTTTGTACAGTGCTGCCAATGTAAGTGTGTGGTGGCAAGTTGGCTAATGTAATTGTCAGACCTTATATCATATACTACTGGCTTATGAGGTTAGAATCACAAAGATAAGACAACTTCTTTAACATTTTAAAAGCTGTGTCAAGTAAGAATTAATTATGTTAACTCTTTAGAAGTATTATAGTACATCTCTTGTTTAAACAATTTGAAATGAAGAGGCAGGTTCAATGACAGTAAATGTTGATTTCATTCTAGGTATTCTGTATCTCTGAAAATGATTGTGATTTTCAAAGGCTTCAAGAGCAAGTTGTTTTTAGAAACATCAATACAAGATGCTCTGGTTTAATATATTCAAAGGACTGATAGCGTAGTTAATTAATAAAAGAAATGTCACCTGAAGTTCTGTGCTGGGAATTTTCATTAACAAGTTGAAAAAGAAATAACAAAGTAATCAATGAACTAAAGCAGACATGATTGACTGTAATTACTGTGCTTGTTAACATTATTGACTAACTGCAAGATGGGCTGTCAAAGTTAAGGCATGGCACTATGAGAAAATGAAATGAGAAAAATATTCATTTTAGCCCTTCTGTTATCACCAAGGCAATAAAGTTAATGTGTCAGCTTCAGTAATTCTGAAATGGTTAAATTGAGATTTTTATTTTTAACATTATATACACCCCGACTAGCATTTAAATACTGCATTTGAGTTTACACAAAGTGAAATAAAGACAAAGAGAGACAGTAGGTGGTAAATATAATATATAAAGACAACAAACAGGACATAACTGTAATTTGTATCAGGGTAGTAGCTGTAAAGATGGAGAGGCAATGGAGTTGAAGGCAATTTGAGAAAAAAAATTAATAGAACACCATTCTCTTATGATGCTGACATCTTTCCTTTCTGCATCAAGGCAAATATAACTCTCTCCAGGAAAATTTCCTGGATTACCGTCTCCTTCTAGAGCTCTTTTCTCTCCTTTGAAATCCCATAGCTATTGAGCTTTACCTTCTATTATAGTTAATTTGCATATACCATTACTGTTATGGACACTGCCACTGCCCCCTAGCTTTCATTGCAATGGTGAAGACAGAAAAAATAAACAAATAAATGAATATGCAACACTATGTTAAATGTGTGGGGGGAGTGAGATAAGGTAATCAGGCAATTCCTCCAGAGAGGTGAAGGATTCTATCAAGGATGAGAGTGAGTCGGATGTGTAAATAGCTGGGAGAAAATGATTTCAGTGCAACAACCCTAAGGGGATACGCTTGGGTATTTTAGGAACAGAAAGCATAATTGAAATTAATGAATGAACTAGGGGGAAGAGGGCTGTGAGCCAAGATAGAAGAGGTTGACAGAAGCCAGATCATGCAGGACCTTGTAAATCTGATGAAAAATTTTGAATTTTCTGCTATGAGTAATAAGAAGCCAGTGGATGATTTTAAGCAGAGAATAACATGAGCAAAGCTCAGTTCTGAAAGTTTACTTAGATGCTATGTGGAGAATGGATTGCAAATGTCTTAGAATAGTTGGGGCAGGGGAGATAGAGACAAGTGGATGTATTAAAAATAACTTCTGGAAGTAGGATTGATGGAAATTCTTGATGATTGTGAGGGACGAGATTGAATGAAGGATGCTTCCTATGTTTTGGCTTAAGTCATTATGTAATGGTACCAATAACTAGAATATGAATGACAGAGAGAAATAGGTTTGGAGGCAAAAGCAGGAAGGAGCTCTTTTTTGGAATATATTGTTTGAAATGTATATTAGCTATCCAAGTGGAGAGGGCAGTTGAGTGTATGCCTCTGGGGCATACATGAGAGCGATCTGGGTTGGGGACACAAATTTTGGAATCATTAGGATATGGATATGTGACTGTGGTTTATTCAGTGAACTAGTTTGCTTTCTCCAGTCCCTGCATTGTACCTTTGTTCGGTTGCATCTCCCTTTTTCATTCCTGAACCATACGTTGGATAGCCTCCATAACTTTCCTGCCATTTTCAGTGCATTAAAAGCTGCTTAGTCCATTTAAAAAACTTCCATCTTATTCCAATTTATAATAAATCTCATCTCTTCCCCTTCCTCCAGCACTTACCAGATGTCCTCTCGAGGGACTTGCAAATGGGAAGGGTTAAGATGGACTTTTTCACCACTTCTGCTTTGGTATCTTTGATAGGAGAGAATTAGTTGGCCTTGTTCTCTGAATTTTTCAAGTCCTCTAACTTTTCCCCTAGTGTTGGAGCTCGGAGAGGGAATCGGAGAGGAAGAACACACAGCTTTTTTCCTAACTGCTTCTTTGTGAGATGAGTGAAGTGTCTGTCCTTAAATATTGGAAATTCCTTAGTGTGCAGTGTATATAGATGGTTTGATTTTCTTTCATTTTGAATCTTTGCTGCCAATTCTGAGCAACAAAATCTCACTCAACATTCTATTACAGATCTCACTTACAGGTCATATGATTGGATGAGATATCTCTGAGGTGACAGTATGGATTTGGCCACATGGAGGTTGTTGGTAGACTTAAAATTGGCCCTTATGATAGTGAAGGGGACAGAAGTTCCATGGAGTGGGTTGTGGAATGAATGAGAGGTGAGAAAGTAGGGATGGTAAGCAACTCATTTGGAAGTCTTGTTATGAAGCAGCAGAGAACTGGGAGGAATGTCTGGAGGGAGCTGTAGGGTGAAGCTAATGTTTTTCTTTGTTTGCTATTTTTAAGTTAGAGGTCTTGTGGCATATTTTTGTGGTGATCCTTAGAGAAGCGGTGATAATGCATTGCATGAGGTAATAAAGAAAGAGGAGAGTCCTTGAGAAGGTGGGAGAAGAAGGGATCCAGAGCAGAAGAGGAGAGATAACCCTTTCGTAGGAGCTAGGGTATGGTTTGCATTGTAATAGGAGGGAAAGCAGAGATGATGGCTCTCTGTGCTGGTGGTTTTGCAGCTTTGATGATGAGAAGACATGGAACATCTCCCCAGATGGCTTCTGTTTTTCTCAATTAGGCAGGAGAGTTGGTTAGTAGCTAATAACAGAGTAGGTAGGAAGGGAGCATGGGAAACATCTTTTGCTACAGAATATAAGACCTTTGAGACAGGCACAGATTGACTTAGTTTCCCCCAAATCACTCAACAAAATGCCAGAACTATGTATCACATATTTTTGGAATAAAATAATTTCAATGATCACAAACAGAAAAGATCCTTACCCTTAAATCTTACCTTAAATAATTATAGCTGTTCAGAAAATTATGTGTTTTTTAAAGCCCCAACCTGAAATTGCCAATATTTTGAGGTATCCTACATAGAATAAAATGGGCTTATAGTTCACATAAAAGCTATATTTATTCTTTAAAGTATTTTAATGAAAAGAAGAAACTGTATTCCATTCTGATTAAAGAACTGATTGTCTCTGGAGGGTTTATTTTCCAAGGGGGGCTGCACCTAGGGATAGAATTATTTTCTCTGTGGAGGCCTCCCTCCTGTGACTCTAATCTTCTAGCTGGCTCTAACACAGGATTCTGTATCAAGGGGCTTCTCAGTGCGTGTGGCTGAGTGACTTTGCCTGGGCCAGCCCCGAGTCCTAGAGCCAAAGACACACTTTTGATTACCTCAGGAGGATTGCTGCAATGGCCCTGATTTATTCTCTCTCTGTTCTCCTTTTTTTCAGCTCTTCTATCCCCAACCTTTGTTTGCTTGCAAGAGGAATGTGAGCCAACATTTAAAGTCTGAAAAGTATAAAGAAAGTAAACAAGTAAATAGGGAAGGAGAATAAATACTGAACAAGACTGGGCAAGGTGACAAAAAGGAATTAAAATCTGGAAGGGGGCCAGAATGCAAAATGCAGCGGCTGTGTAGTTTACAGGAACTATTTAGTGTTCAGCATGCTTCAGTGATCACCCAGAGAAAGCCAGAGTTTTCTGGTTTTGTTTGCTACCCTACAGTTAGCTATGGAAGCTTGACATAGGTGATCTGTGTTTCCTGTCATCCAACCGATATAAATACACAAGGCTGGGGCCTCTGCTCTTCAAATCTTACGTGATTTGAATTGCTAGGAGGAGGACCTCTTGTGGCCATAGTGGGAATACTTCTGCTAAAATCTATCTAGGAGGCTGCAGACATTTTAACAAAGGAATTAGAGAAACAATTCCATAGAGCTCTTTAAAATTACATTTCAGGTATTTATAATCTTTAGTTGTTTTGATAACATCAGTAGCATAATTGCATCTGTATTGCATCTCTTCAGAGTTCAGTGTAATTTGAAGCACTTCAGATATATTCACTTAATTCACATACCCCTAGAACAGGGGTTTTTACCTCCATTTTGCAGATGGAAAACAGAGGTACAGAGCAGGTAAGTCTCTCATTTATGATTTTACAGTGGAGACAAGGCTGGTGCATCATAGAATTTGTGTATCTTGGCCCAATTCAACAGCTGGGATTGGAGAACATTCATTATGAAAGCTCTAAAACAAAAACTTCTATTTTGCAAGTGTCAAGTGACCTCTTTATTCAAGAAAAGATGGATTGAGAGACATAAAACTTACTCTTTGTTTTCACTGTGAAAAGAGGCTATTCCAAGATTCTCCAGAGGGGAAAAGCTGCTTTAAAAATATCTGGGAGGACAGTATGTTAGCAACTAAGAATCTTTAGATAAATGTAAGGCCAGTTAGGCATATTTTAAAGGAAGCTACATAAAAATAGTTATTTTGCTGATTTCCCTAGAAATCATATAAAATGAAACCCCTCTCCTAGTTGATTCTCTCTGACAGTCCCCAGATCCTGCCTTTCCTCTTGGCTTCCTAATATTTGTTCTAAGAGTGCCTGTGGAGCTAATAAAAAAATGCCTTCTTTTTATTTTGAATGCAGCCTTTTAAGAACAGGAATGCCCAAACTCCAATCAGTAGGTCTGTTTTAGGGGCAGTTACCACCTATTGTTTGAAAAGCTATTGGAGGAGAGTCACAAAAGTGCTAATGTCTGAAGAAATGCAGTACAAGTTCAAGTGGGGTGTCAAGGAATGGATGAAACCATACGGCACAAGGCAGGGACACGCCAGACTGCTCCAGTGAATGCTAAGATGTTCAGGGAGAGGATATTAAAAAAAAAATAGGAAGAGGAAATATGAAAATGAATAGACATTTTGTTGGAGAAGGTTGTTTTTTGATAAATTTAATAATGGTTTCATCTGTGGTGTTTTGGGTAAATTTTCACTTTACATACTTTACTGATAGTTATGTGGTTCTACATAAATTCTGGAAGCAGGGAGTGTAATAGCTGGTGAAGGGTATGAGACAGGTAAGATTAAAGGAGAAAAGCACATCACATGTGACACATTATCCTATGGCACTGAAGACATTGAATTTTATGTAATTGATCTTTTGACGGTGGATTTCCTGGACTCCTATCATCTCTGCTTTATCATGTTTCACTTTCCATAACTCCAGTCTTCAGCTTTAATTAGATGTAAAGGGTCCTTATTTTGGAAAGGGACCAGAGAAATGCAAATCTGACTTGCTCAAAGCTTCCTGACAGCTATGTTTGTAGATCTCTAGGCAAAGTATGTGTCTGGTCTTTTTCAATGAAGTATTTTCAGTAACAAGTTGTCAGTGAGGTCAGTGACTAGCGGTTCAGGATTAGATACCACCCACCCTGGTTTGTAACCTCCCCTTTCTTTCTTATCCTGGGGGAATGACACTCAGCTAAAGTGACTGCCCCACTGTCACTGCCTCTTACTTAATTTGTTGCTCTGTAACTCTGTGACTAACCAAGAAGTCTTCTTCTTTTTATTCTCCCCAAAGCTCTTTTTGGATAATTTCTTACAAGACCCGACTTTTAAACACATTTACTTTATAAGAATCAACAGAAAGGTAAGAGTCAAGTTTGTAAAGAGAGGAGCTGGACTTCAGTGCCCGCTTGTTGCTGCGTGGAATTGCTCTGCCTTAGTTATATATCGTGGGTTTAAAGTGTGGGTTTGCCTTCTGAATTAAATACCACCACGTTATTACATAAAACAGGAATGTTTTCAGTAGTTATGATGAGAAATGTAGGCTTTTACGCTCATTTTAAAGTTATAAATAACTTTGAAACTAGTGCCAGGAGAAGCCAGTAGCCAATGTCGTGCTTTGCATTCAGAGTTTCTGGCTATAAAAAGCTGATTGCGATACGAACTGGAAAAGATAAGATACGGCCTGGATGCTTCTGCTTTGGCATGGAGCTGGGGCAGAAGGAGCCAGCATAGAACATGTCTGAAGGAATTTTACTTTCAACCAAAAACTTGTTCACAGTAAATGGTAGCTTTCCCAGAGGAGATAGTGGCAAAGCATTAATTTTTGAATTTAATGGTTATCTTACATATTTGTTTTGTAATAGGCAGAAATATCAGGAGGTTAAGGAATCTCTCAGAACTGTTTTACCACCATGTGTGGTCCAATGAAAATCACAATATATGGGAGGAATATGGGATGATCATAATGTAAAGAGGTCACTGTTTCATGATGGGTCTGAGTGGCTGTGAGCAGTTGCTCTCAGTTGTTTGGAGGTCAGAATGGAAGGAATGAGTTCCAATGGAAACAAGAAGAAATTGAGAGGAGGCATCAGGAAGTTCATGGACGGTAGAGGTTTGGGGTCATGGATATGAACCACTAGGAAAGACTGTCTTTCCTAGTCTCTGTCTCTGAAGATAAGTGAGACCCAATGTCTCTGAAGATAAGTGAGACTTCAATGTCTCTGAAGATAAGTGAGACCCAATGATTTGCTTAGAACACAGAAGTGGGAAAAACAGCTTTGGTTCTGGGTTACGGCTAGCTTATTTAGATAAACTGAAAGGTCAACGTATTGAGAATAACTGTGATTTGGAGGTATAGATTACCAAGAGTCAAATTTGAATGGCATATTTGGACTAAAATTTTATTACCCACTATAAAAAAATTAACTCAGTATGTAGCATAGGACAAATTTGTTAAATGGATAAACCCCAAATACAAATAGTATAGACATACGTATTTCCATTTGTTACCTCCTATACATAGTCTGAGTAAAATATTGGAATTTCTATAGTAAAACATTTTCGTTTCATCATAAAAGTAACATGAGTTCATTGCATGAATTTTGAAAGCACAGGAAATAATTTTCTGTAATCTCATTGATGTAGTTCCTTCTAGTCTTTTTTCTCTGCACAGCTTTTTATAATGAATTGCAATAATATTGTAAGTAAAATTTGGAACATTGCTTTTTCATTTAACCTTATATCAAAACATTTTGCATACAATATCCATTCTACATAGATGTTATTTTAAATTGCTGTGTAACATTCTTCCAAGTATAATAAATAGATATAATTTTATTAATCATTATTGAACATCCAAGTGCTATGATAAGTGTGTGTGTTTGTGTATTTATTTATTTAAAAGATAATTTCTTTAAGCTCTGTTCTTAAGTCTGCACTTGGATTAGAGAGCATTAGAGTCGAAGACAAAAGTTGTGATTTTTAAGATTTTTTTTTTACTGTTTTTCTTTTAAGGCATTGTAAAATTCCTTGTCTACAAAATGAAACATTTATTGAGTGTCTCTGATATGCAAAACATTGTTATCAGGCACAGGCACATAGATAGCAATGTACTAAGTGTTTGAAAGGACAGAATCCCTGCTATTTACAAAATTTCAACTTATCAGCTTTCACAGATAATAAGGCTACATGTCAGAGTTGAAAAGGCTTCAGCTCTGCCTGAGACCAACAGTATTATTGACTGTTTATATTACTTTGGGCTTCAGAACAATAGAATTTATAAATAAGCTTTGTTACAGCACTGTCTATACATAGTTCTGATTTATATGAATTTTATGATTCAACTGTGACAAAGAAACAGCAGAACTGGGAAGGATAAATACTTTAGTTATAATAAAACTTTGGGGGAAATTAGAAGTATTTAGAGAAAATCTGTAGGTAGCACAGTGGAAAGGAAGGATAGAGGGCATACACAAGAGCATGACTACAGTGGGTGTCAGGAAAGAGGAAGTTTTCATTTTGTTATTGTTGAATTTGGGAGCCATGGTTGTACAAAGAATAGATTGAAGGGAAAAAGCTAAGGAGTTCATGATCAATAAAACGATTTGATTTTGGAAGGTGGTGGTTTGATTTTTGGAGGTGGTGGTTGGTCCACAGAAATTCAAGCGGAGAAAGTAGAGATATCAGTATTATTTGGTGGAGGTGAGTTGAGGTACAGGGTTGTGAATTCTTAAAGAATATATTCTGTCTGTATTAATTTGTTTTTAAATAGTGGAGTTTTATTTTTCAGTGATATTTAGAGGACAACCATAGCTATGGAAGGATGGGAGTTCTCTTTGCTATTCACTATGAACTTCTGTTTGCATGTTTCTGTTTTTTCTTTTTTCTTTGGAATAGAAGGGATTAATATTTAAGGAGAGAAGTTGGCAATCCAATCTTGCCGGAAGAGAAACTATGTGCTTCGTAATGAAGACTTAAAAATAGTGTTTATTTATGGGCCATTGGCTCATGGGAATGTTAGTCTAGAGACTCAAAAAGCATGATTTTCTGATTTTTGTTTGGATACTGGATTTTAAGTGACATGGTACTGTGGGGGTGGCCTGAGTTTAGCCAAGTTGCAAATCTAGTGGAAAGATAATTGAGGTTACAGAATTTTTGAAAGTGAACAGGACTGTTAGCTGTTGCACCTGATTTTCACATGCTTAATTACTCTTTTTAACTAACTACATTATTGCTGCCTGGGACACAGCCAGTAATCTGCTACCAATTTAACCACTAACTTCCGGGGTCTGAGAAATGACTTTTAATTCCTATGTGCAAAATTATAAATTTAGGTCATATTTATTTGGTACTCCCACCTCTTTTTCCTGCCTTTCATTATCCTAACCAGCACACTTGTGATACTTCAGGTTCCTTCATCAATGGGAAAATAGATTTGATGGAGAGGGCAATGTTTAGCACAAAGAAAGACCCTCAGATAGTGGAACTTGAGCACTTTAGGCCTCAATTTATATTAGCACTATTCACAATGTGATCAGCAGTTCTCCATCTGTTACTGGTCCATGAAAGGAGGTAAAGAGTTTGTACCAGAATGTAAATCATCTATGCCCTAAGACTTTGTAGCAAGACTTTCCAGATGAACGAAACAATCATTGGTTTATATTTTGGTGCAAACTCCTTATCTCATTGCAGACATGTATTTTGAGTAGCATTACTTAAAGTACACTGTATGGAATTTATCTTTTCTATTCCATAGGCATTATGGGGGAGAGAACTGGGATGAAGGTGTGCAATTAAGGAGATAATAAATGAATTACCAGGTCTCAGTTGGTGAGGCTTTTGGAAGTGTTGTCAGTGCAAAATGGCCCTGGGTTAGCTCACTGAGAACCCACAGAAGGACTGAGAGGCAGGATAGCTGAAGGGACTCCATTTGGTCTACTCTAGAACAGGCTTTGAAATTAGTCATTCCAGATGACTTTTGTACCAGACATTATTCTCAGTGCTAGGGATAGACACTAGTAAACCAAATAAAGGCCCTGACCTCATGGTGTTTCCTTTCCAGTGTGTGTGTGTGTGTGTGTGTGTTTGAGCATGGGGATGAAGGGAGAGTGAGAAATAAAACTGACTTCTCTGTGATTCTCTGGAAGAGGTACAAGAATCTGTCTTAGTCTAGGGCTGGAGCTCACAGGTCATGTTCTTATGGGAATCTGTAGGATTCACTTGCTTTTTCTGTGAGACTCACCAGTTTCAGTATGGGATAGCAAAGGAATCCTAGTTTTATGAATCAAATAATCTGTGATAGGCTGGTTGCCTGTGCAATACCGATACATTCTGCTCTTCTTGTTAAGTTATAGAACCCCGATTTAGGTCAAGAATAAAAAGGCATAATGGACATAAAATTGCTGGGTCAAAAGGAATGTTCATTTTAAAATTTAATAAGTGTTGACTTTAACTGGAAATTTCAATCAAAGGGTTAAAGAGTATATCTAATTTAAAATTCAGAGCTATTGTCATATCTCTTCAAGAAGTTTATATTAGTTTGTGCTCCCACTAACAGTGTATGCTGAGACCTTATGTCTCCAACTCTTAGCAGCACTGATGATACTCTATCAAAATTTTTCAGTTTTGACAGTTGGTATCATCATTGCACTCTTCCCGGATGAGGCAGATCGGTCGCCGGCCTCTGGATGTCGCTCACCGCGGCTATTGGCAGTTCACACTGGCTGCCGGCCACTCACTGTAGCCTATGGCAGCCCACTGCAGCAGGGGCTGCAGCCTACACCATCGCCGGTGCTCGCACAGCCCAGCTCCATGTGGAGCTGTTGTTAGCTGTAGAGGGCAGTGTCACTGGCCCTCATATATGGGATCCAAACCAGGGCTGCTGGCGTCCCAAACCAGCTCTTAACCAATGCGCCACTCGGCCGGCCCATCTATTGTATTTCTTATTACTTAATTTGCCTTTTTGTATCTTTTGTCCATATTTTCTGTTTATCTTCCCATACTAAATTAAGCAAATTAGCTTTTTGTCTGTTTAATGTGTTGCAAGTATTTCCCCCCAATTTGTTGTTTGTTGACTTTTATATTTTTAAAATATTTTTGTACTCAAATTTGTAAACCTTTACTTTTATAGCGTCTGGACTTTGTGTTTGCTTAGAAAGGACTTCTTACTTCAATTATTATGCGTAAATGTATTATATGTAAATTCATTTATACTTTCAGAATTTTAAAATCTTTGCTTCACCTGGAATTGATTTTGAGCAAAGGAGTGAGGCTGGGGATCAGCTTTGTTTTAATTTTTCCTGTAAATGTTTATTCAGGTGATCCAATATGATTTATTTAAGGATCACTCTTTTCCTCTTTTTTTTTTTTTTCTTTTTGTCACTGGCCCTCGTATGTGGGACTGAACCGAGGCCGCTGGCTTCCCAAACCAGAGCTTAACCACTGCACCACTCAGCCGGTCCTACTCTTTTCCTCTTAATTTGAAATGCTACCTCCATCATAAGCTAGATTTACATTCAAGTCTGTTTCTCAACTCTCTCTCTTTTGTTCTAGTAACTCTCAAATATCTACTTTTTAAGTAACTTTATTTCATAACATATTTTAATACCTGGAAGGATTAATTCTTCTCCTTATTCTTTTCTGTCCCTTTATGATTTTCCTAGATACAATCACATAATGTTTATTTCTAGATGAAATTTAGTCTAATATTTTATTTGGCGGTTGAGATGCAGGTGATATTCAGATGGGATTTTGGGACCTTGATCTGTAGACTGGCTCCTTCACATTTGCTTCTTCAACCAGGTGTGTCCTCCTTGAATGGTACCACTATGCAGCCTGCATGTCTTTTTTTTTTTAATCTTTTATAAAAATTAATTTTTAAACTAGCTAAGTTATCCATGTACATTTATTTTTATGTTTTTTGTTTTGTTTTTGTTTTTCTTTTTTTGAGGGCAGTGTCACTGGCCCTCACATGTGGGACCGAACCTTTATGTTTTATTTTAACAAAGGGCACCTTAGCCAAGGTTCTTTATTGCAACCAAAGGTCTGCAGAAAAAGTTTCATAAATGACATTGGAGAACTCATAGATTCTCCAGGAGAGCCAGAGAAACAGCCAAAGACAGCGCACTTGGGAAAAAGGTCCAACTGTACCTGAGAGACAGTCCTGCAGATGTACTAGCTTCTACTGTTTTAGGCCCTTGGGCTGGAAACTGGAAGCCCCCCACAGCTTTCCCACAACGATATGATGCTGTGATCTTTTCAGATCCCACCCAACCTATGTTTGGTTGGTGAAATCTGGCAGAGGAAAGGCGGGCCAGGGATGGAAGGGGTATTAACAAAACTAGAGCATCTGCCATAAAGGTTATACAATGAAAATTAGTCTCCCCACTGCCCTGATCCTAACTTCTCAGTTCCCTGGTCCTCTTCCCATGTAGCAGCTGCTACCAGTTTCTGGTGTAAATTAAAGAAAGAAAAGTTAATGAATTCATTCTGTATCAGTCCATATAAATTTACTTCACTCTTCATTATCGCTGCCACTTGGTTGAATTTAACCAATATATTGCCCCATGCTATTCTGGAATATTTTAATATTGTTTCTATCTGTTGCTGATATTCCCCAGGAAGGCCATACAAATTGTTAGATATGAAATGCTTTTGTGTTCCCTCTCCCCACTACCAGTGGTCTTCCTCCACTTGGCCTCTGCCTGGAACCTCTAGACCTTCTCTAGACACAGAAACTAAAGGGTAAACACCTGGTACAACAGCGGCCTTCCAACACCCAGCTCCAGGCTAAACCCTGATTGGTTGGTTGGGGCCTGAGCCCTGCTGGTTGTTAACTATTTTTAATATTTCCCCTACTGCAAATGGCATCCAAGTGGATCCTATGTATTTCCTAAAGCTTTTCCTGACCCTCTGGTCACAGTTAATCACACCAATGAAAGGATATATGACGAGTAATTAACCAGTCCCTGACTGATGCACATTTAAGTTGTTTCTAGCTTTTTGTTACAATACTGCAATACTTGACATGCATCTTTGTACACATGTTCACATTTCTAAAAGTGGCATTATTTAGCCTAAAACTTGTGCAAATAAAATTTTCTGGATATTGCTAGAGTGCCTTCCAAAGAGATTTTAACAATATACACTCAGATCAACAGTGTATGTATGAGACAGCTCACATTTCTTTATCTTGTCAAAGAAGATTTCACAAAAGATTAAAAAAAATCTTTTAGTGAAAACAATTTACCCTCTTTAGCGATGATACTGGGAAAAAAAGGAAGAGAAGAAAATTAAATTAGTTTAGTATGAATGGCTCTCAATGAAGCTGTACCAAGATATGAGGTCACTGCTCTCTTTTCTGATTAATTATATTTTGATACTGTATTAAAATTTGCCAGGGATCAACATGAAATTTACTGGTTTTAATTTTCAGAAGCTACCTTTCTGATATATGGGATGTTTGTCAGTTCCAATGCCATGATTATTTAAAGATGTAAACAATAATTCTGGGATAATATATTCAAATTTTTCACTGCTCTGTAATATCTGGGTGATTGTCAATCCAGGGTACGTTTGCTCCCTAGGGGACATTTAGTAATATCTGGAGACATTTTTGGTTGTCACAACTGGGAGGCTAGGCTGGTGCTACTGGCATTTAGAGGGTAGCAGCCAGGGATGCTGCTTAACATCCTATAACACACAGGGCAGCGCCCCCACAACAAAGAAATATCCTGCCCCAAATATCAGTAGTACCGAGAATGAGAAACCCCGCTTTAATAGAATATGCCTGGAAATGGACATTGATCCTCACTATCTGTTCTCCTGTCTAGTTTATCAGCTTCCTCTCAAGATTGTTGCCACGGCCTTTCCATTTTGAAGACCATTCTCCTTTGCAGACAAGATGAAAGCAAACTCAAAACGTTATTTTCCTTCCTCTCTGTTACTTGTCAACATCCTGAAATCTGCCTGGGATTGGAGGAAAGAGGTTGTAGCTTTCTTGTCCTTTCTTCCTCAAATACAATCTAAAAGTTTTTGTGTTGTTTCGAGTGTTTTCAACAAGCTCTTGCTCATCCTAGATTTAGTCCACCCTTCAGTAGGTCAATCAACACTATCCCTTGCCTTCAGCCTCTTCCTTCTTCTTTGTGTGTCCATTAAAGATCACAGCTCTTTAGAAAACTCCTTATACACCACCCTCAGTTACATTTGCATACGTTCTCTCCTATTTTTTTCTCATTTGAGATTGCAGTATGGGTTTTATTGTTTGACCTATCTTTCATTTTAGAGTCTTTGGCTCTGGGACATTCTTAAATTTGCTGTGAACTGCTAAGCAATCTAAGATCCTTGTCTTACTTTGCTTTGTGTTTTCTTCCTTGGCTGTAATGAACTCTAAGGTGATACGTTCATTTTTTCCCAAGGTTTCTGTCACTTTCACTTCACTAACATAGTATTCTTTGTTGGTAAGAATTAAGCCTAGGGTAGCAGTTCCATTCTTTGATACGTTATTGCTTGAATGATGAAATTGCTGATAGAAAGGCAGAAGATAAAGGAGAGGCGTGATCCCCCCAATTCAGGTTTTAATTACTTTAATGTCTTTTCGGTTTTGCTGAATTCCTCTTATTTTTAAATCTTTGCCAGGTCTCTTTTTACTTTGAGCTCTCATTTCAGTCAACTTTCTTTTCATTTTATTTAGTCTTTCCATCACTTCTTTTTTAGGATTCAGTGTTTAGGTATTTCACTGAAAACACAGAGTAGACGTAGTCTAAATTTTCTTTTGTTTCAAGGATAATTTCCCCTTACATCTTTAAGACATTGTCTCCCTCTTTTATTTATGCAGTCTTTTAATTTTGGTTTTATGTTTACTTATTTTTTAAAAACAAGAGATTTATTCAATCCTGGTGTTTGTCATAGGACTTTGAACTTCCCCCTTGAACTTCTTTTCAACTTCATCACTGTCCACTTTGGAAATACAGAATTTCCCTCTCAAATCCTAAAGAGAAGGGCAAGGATCTTGCTAAGTTTCTGGACTACAGGAGTCACCTATCCGTGGGGCAGCTGTACTCCTATTCCAATTATTTGGTCCTCTATTGGAGGTGAATTTAGTCCTAGATAATTTGAAGCAATTCAGATTCACTTTTCTAAAAGAGATGCATAAAATCTAATCTCTAGAATACCTTTTGCCAATGTTTGTCTTGTGTCTGCCCCTACTGTTGGGGCTCTCATATCCCATGGCATGGTATGTCATTCTTCCCTTGTCCCCTTTTATCCCAGGTTGCATTTCTGGGAACTAGAATCTGTGTGTAGTTAGAAATATATTGCTGGGAGGTGGCCAGGAAACATCTCTGGCTACCCAGAAAGCAGCTCTTGAACATAGGGGGTGAGAGCAGGTTTTTTGGTTGTCTCTATCAGCTACAGGTGTCTGATAAGATGTCAGAATTCATGGATGTAAGGGTGGGCTCTACGGCTGCTTTAAATTTAGGCATAAGAGAATTCCAGCTCTCCCCTCCTCCCAGTTTATCTCATTCATGAAGTAGATAAGTAGAGTGGCCAGATTTAGCAAATAAAAATATAAGAGACTGTTGGGTTTGAAAACAGGCAAACGACCAATCATTTGTTTTCAGTGTACATATGTCCTAAATATTGCATAGGACATACTTATGCCAGAAAATTATTCACTGTTTATATGAAATTCTCAGTTAACTGGGCACTCTGTATTTTATCTGACAACTATAAGGTGAGAGAAAATTTCCCCCAGTGTTTGCAAATCATTAATGAGGTCTTTCTCATTTGTGCTTCAGATACTGGTGACAGGGTCTTTTTCTGATTTGATAAGGGTTGCCCTTCCCAGTCTTCCTTCATCAGGAGCTTCCAACAATGGGAGCACTGGAGTAAATTTGTAGAGTCTGGGAGTCTTCAGAGAGGAAAAGAATGAAGACTGTCGTTTTACCGTGTGTTTATTATTAGAAAGATTTTTGTGCATTGAACTGGTCCTGATTAAGAAAGAAAGGACCTAGTAAGAAAGAACATCAAAGACCTTTAAACACACCCTGTTGTGGCCTGCGTTACTCGATGGGAGAGGCTGTATGGGCACGGGGGGGGGGGGGTCTCTTAAATCAGCTACTGTGCTTGGTAAACTAAAGAACTATAGGCGTGGGTACCACCCACATCTCTGAGGGAGCAGGCTGCTTCTCTCTTGATGAATCACTGTGGCTACTCTTTGGATCTATAGCAGCAAAGGCAATAGTGCAGCAGGCGAAAAGGTCACCCGGGGCTGCAGGGGATCTGTTTTCATCAGTAAACTGTGCCAGGAGCAGAGTACCAGCAACCTTCAACACTGCCCCCTTGTTTTCTAATCAAGTTCTATGGTTTTCTCTCTGAGGCATGTGGATCAAGAGGCCCTGGGGTTCAGGAACAGTGGGAGGGACAGGAGAAATACTATTTATAGACTCTCTGCCAGCCTGGCAATTTGGGAAGTGGTTTTAATTTGAAAAATTAATAGGTGGGACCTCATTTTTACTCAAAACTCTTGAAGTAGATCCTCCTATTACCACATATACACATATATTTTGCAAATATGACATCGTAACAAATTTTGTTTTATTGTTAAGTTCTCTAAACACTTCTTTGTTCTTTTTACAAGATGTCATGACCTGAGAAGACTATATATGTTCCTGTGGTCTTGTGTTTGGCAGGTTTGAATATATAGTTTAGATCAATCAAGACCTGTTTATGAAAGAATATCAAGTTTTGTGACTTTTTATGATTCCTGAATCTTTTTCTTCTTTGTCAGCCTGAACCCATTAATATTTTTTGAAGATCCAGCTCCAAAATACACCTGTAATAATTAGTCATCTGTGGGTACTTATTTTAACTTTGATTACTTGTTTAGCCTCAGTACCTTAGCCCTTATATCACAAAATCTTACATTTATGCATATGCTAATGTAAAATATATTGGTTGTTGAGCCTCATAATTGCATTCTTCTGGGAGAAATATAGGAGAATGTATTTATTTATGATCTTAGGGCAGGAAACAATTTCTTAAATAAACCCTCAAAAACACAAGCCATAAATGAAATAT
Source organism: Aselliscus stoliczkanus (assembly GCA_033961575.1). Classification (NCBI taxonomy): domain Eukaryota; kingdom Metazoa; phylum Chordata; class Mammalia; order Chiroptera; family Hipposideridae; genus Aselliscus; species Aselliscus stoliczkanus. Next base: position 138,686,511 of record CM066729.1, read on the forward strand.
TTAATTACATTAATATAAAAACTTTCTTTGTGAAAAAAGATACCATAAAAGAAGCTAAATAAAAGTTACCAATTGAGAGGATATACAAGGTCTGACAATTAAGTTCACGAACTAGTAGCCATGCTGTTGCTAAACTTTTTTAATATCAGAGGCTATTAGTCATAATGAATTTGTACCAACTAGACAGTATTTGGAAGTGCTGAAAAGACTGTGTGAAAAAGTTAGATGAAAATGACCTGAATTTTTCACCAACAATTCATGGCTCTTGTATCACAGCAGTGTACCAGCTTACATGGCACTGTCTGTGAGGGAGTTTTTAGCCAGTAAACAAATAACTATATTGGAACACCCTCCCTACTCACCTGAGCTGGCCTCCAATGACTGTTTTCTTTACCTGAAGATAAAGGAAATATTGAAAGGAAGATATTTTGATGACATTCAGGACATCAAGGGTAATACGACTACAGTTCTGATGACCATTCCAGACAAAGAGTTCTAAAATTGCTTTGAAGGGTGGACTAGGCGCTGGTGTCAGTGCATAGCTTCTCATGGGGGGGTACTTCAAAGGAGACCATAGTGATATTCAGCAATGAGGTGTGTAACACTTTTTCCAGGATGAGTTCACAAACTTAATTGTCCGACGTCGTATTTACAAATCATCTGTATGAAATAGGTTACATTATTGGTCCTTATGCTTCACCCTCTCTGTATCCATTCCTTTTTCTAATTTTTTTTTTTGAGAGCTGTGTCACTGGCCCTTATATGTGGGACCCGAACTGGGGCCGCTGGTTTCCCAAGTCAGCGCTTAACCACCGCGCCACTCGGCTGGCCCCATGCCTTTTTCTATGTGCTTTGCAGTTCTTTCCAGTAGGGGCAGAGTGTATGTCCCTGTCCCATTAATGTTAGACTCGGCCATGTGACTTGCTTTCCCCATTGGAATGTGGGCAGAAGAGGCAGGATGCATTTGGAGCTTATACCTTAAGAGGCACTGTGTGTTTCTACCTATTCTTTTTGTATTCCTGCCATTGCCATGGGAAGGATATGCTTCTGGGAGGCTACTTGTCCAAGGAGAATGAGAAACATGTGGGTCAGATTGGGATTCCGAAACTCCAGTTTGGGGTAAGCCTAGTCACGCCCATCCTGGATTAGCCTACTGCCAACCAACCTGAAAATACACAAGAGAGAATAAATATTGTTTAGAATAAATATTGTTTTAGGCCAGTAAGTTTTAGGGTAGTTTGTTATGTAGCATTATTGTGGAAATAACTCACTCATAGGCCATTCAACAAAAATGATTTAGTATAAGATTTTATCAAGAACTCCTAAAAATTAACAAGGAAAAGAACAATATAATTGGGAAATGGGCCAGTGATAAATGAAAAGGTAATTCACAGAAGAGAAAAACTGGAATGATAAAAAAGTAAGTGAAAAGATGTTTAGCTTGCTTCACTAGTTATCAGATAAATATAGATTAAAATAATGATGGGATACTTTTCATACCTATTAGATTGGTAAAAATGTCTGACAGTAACCTACTATCTGTAAGGATATGAGAAATAGAACTTTCATGTACAAAAGGTGGAATGTTTAAGGACAAAGAGAAACATATCAAGCAGGGAGAAGATATTTTCAAGGAATATTACTGACAAAGGTTTCTAGCTAGAATATATAGGGACTTGTTGTAAATCAGTAAGGAAAACAGGCAGCCTAGGAGAAAATGGATAAAAAGTACAAGTAAGTAATTCGCAGAAAGAATACTTGAATGGGTGGCTGGTCAACCAAAAATATATCACCAATTACACTGGTAATGAGAAACACAAATTGAAACAACAGTGAGATCCACTTTGTGCCTCCCATGTTGGCAGAAGGTGAAATGCCATGCAGTGTCTTGTGCTAGTGAGGACATGGGGACATGTGAATGCACATGCTCTGCTTGCTGGTGGTATGATTTTGGAGGCCAATGTGCTGGTGATTATTGGAACAGAATACTCACATTCTGACCTGAAAATCTACCTGTGAACTGTATGAGTTGCTAGGGCTGCCATAACAAAATAGCACAGACTGGGTAACCTGCACAAAAGAAATGTATTTCCTTAGAGTTTGAAGGCTAGAAATCAAAAATTGAGATGTTGGCAGGCAGGTTTGGTGTCTCCTGAGGCCTCTCTTTTTTGCTTGCAAATGGCAGTCTTCTCACTCTGTCTTCATGTGGTTGTCCCTCTATGTGTGTGCCTGTGTCCTGATCACTTCTTATAAGGACACTAATCATATTGGATTAGGGCCCATCGTAATGGCTTCATTTTGATTTAGTCACATTTTAAAGGCCCTATTTCTAAATACAACTACATTCTGAGGTACAGGGGGTTAAGACTACAAATATATGAATTCTGGGGAGGACACAATTCGACTTATAACAGAATGTATGTACCAGAAGGAATCTTTCACAGGTACACAGAGACACATGTGAGAATATGTATTATAGCATTGTTTCCCATAGCAAAGAGTTGGATACTACTAGATATTCTTGGGATATAGACAGATAAAATACCTTAAAATGCATCTGTTAGAACGATACAGATGAAAAATGAAGGCACAAACTAAATCAAGTCAGGAACTCATTTTTGTCTAATAATAAGAAATCTGGAGCTAAGAAGTCAGAACTGATGACAGCAAGAACCCAAGCTCTTTCTATAGCTCTGCTCTGTCATCGTTCCTTCTCAACTTTTCTGTTAGACTCCTTTTATGTCCAGGCATCATATCAGATAAAGAAAGGGCCAAGGGCCATGGCAATATTGTCTAACTCCCTTTTTATAGGGAAAGTAAAAGTGTTGTGAGAAACTCTTTCAGCAGTTTTCTACTGACATCTCATTGGCCAGAATTCAGTCACACGCCAATCTAAGTTGCAAAGAAGGCTGGGAAATCTTGTGTCTGGGTTCCATAGTAGTGAAAGGCAAGGGGGAACAAAGCTGGGACTATATGTTGGGTGAGCTAACCTGTGGTGTTTACCACATCTATGTAGTTCAAAATGGATAGACCACTAAAATATCATACTGAGGAGAGAGAGAGAAAGAGGGAAGAGTAGAAAGAGATGGGAAATGAACTACTGTTTGTATAAATCTAAAAATCTATAACACATAAAGTTATATATCACTGTAAATATATATAGCATATGTAAAAAAAATGGAAAGTTGATTGGGAAGGCACCCATTAACTACTACAGAGCAACTGCCTACAGGAAGGGAGGAGGAGAATGGAACTGAGGTTGGGGGATGCAGAATATGACAAAAAAGTACAATAAAACAGGCTTCCCATGGACCAGTTCCATCAGTTGAACTTTAACGGAGGAACATGATCGATTGTGTCAATCTAATTCTGTGCACTCAAGATCCAGGAGTAGGGCCGGTCAAGTGGCTCATTGGTTCAGAGCTGGCTTGGGATGCCAGCGGCCCTGGTTCGGATCCCACATATGAGGGTCAGTGACACTGCCCTCCACAGCTAACAACAGCTCCACCTGGAGCTGGGCTGTGCAAGCCCCAGCAACGGTGTAGGCTGTAACCCTCGCTGCAGTGGTCTGCCATAGGCTGCAGTGAGTGGCCGGCAGCCAGTGTGTGATGGCTACCAGCCAGCGTGAGCTGCCAATAGCCGCGGTGAGCGACATCCAGAGGCCGGCGAGCGATCTGCCTCATCCGGGAAGAGTGCAATGACAATACCAACATGGGCCAGTGAAGCAACATCCTCTGCAACTAGACTGAAGAACAAAAAGACAGCAACTTGTCTGTTCCCCTCCCCTGATTCCCCAACGATATTCCCCTCCCCCAATTCCCCAATAAAAATCTTAAAAAAAAAAAAAAAGATCCAGGAGTTAAAAAAAGTGGGGATAGCTTGGGGAGTGTATGTGTGAGAGGGTAACTGAGGTTGTTGGGCAGGGTTATTATCTAGAGTCCAAGAAATGTGATTTACTATGTTTATGACTGAGTTAAATCATTTTATTCTGTGATCAGCTTCGTTCATTCTGTTCAGTACAATTGAAGGCTCAATAGGGGTGATATTATAGTTTAGGTTTAGTGACGATAGCAGTTATTTTTCAGACAATTTAGGGATACAATGAGTTTTGAAAAATTGCTTTTCTTTGTTTTTGTCGATACATTTGTTTTGCTCTATAATGCAAAATTAGTAGACTTGACTTTTAGAGAGTCACTGGGGATATGGGTAAAATAAACTGGCTACTTGACAGTGAAATCCATCACTCTTTAGTTTTCTGTTATTATCTTTGGAAACAGAGTGGGAGAAAGGATTTCCTTCCTCTCTCTCTAATGTAGCCTCGGCTACTGACTGGTTCTCTGCTCTGGAATGAAGCAGGTTGGCACAACTCCATCCATGTCTTATGTGGGAACAAAATACCAGAGCTTTCTATTTTTACGTATTGTCATTTTTTTTTTTTTTGCTTTTAGTTCAGTATTCTAACCTTTAACCATCCTATACCCAATACTCTAAACATACACAATTTATTAATTTGTGTTAGTTTTTCTTTCCATTTTCTCTATTAAGTGTTTGTTACAACTTTGGAAACAGCTTGTAAACCCTTTTGTTTTAGGACCATGTTTCCTTGTTACTTAATTATAAGTTATTATCATGCATGGGGCAGATGACTTTCCTTGGTGAAATGGGTTCAATTTGCTAAATAAAAATGTGTGGACTTAATGACTCTTCATCCATTTTTAAATCAGATGGGCAATCCATTTGATATTTCTTATAGCAGCCTTCTAAAATTCAATGATATTTGGTTTGGAAAGCTAGAATCCCCCTTTTCACAAAGACTAAAGTATTTTTCCACAACATAAACTAATTGATTAGTGAATTAGCACTGTAATTAGCACTCCTTTAGATTCTATGGGTAATTTTATAAATAATGACTCTTCGTAATAACTTTATAGGTCTCATTTCACAACATGAGGAAAACAGAGTAAATGGGTGTCAAAGTGGACAAGGCCAAGCAGTGTAAAGTTGAGCCTGAATTTGAACCAAGTTTGTCTTGCATTTCTGCCTATTCCTTTCATGACTTCCCTTCTGCTCCTACCCCTAATAGGTACCTGTTTCTTAAAGTACTATCTTTGGAGCCTTGTGTCCCTCTACCCTCAGCTTTGTGAGAGCTCTTCTAGTCTCATGGTTTAAGGAGTAACATGGATGCATAGATACCACACCTCTATCTTTAAGCTTGATTTTTCTCCTGAGCTTTAAGGTTCTGAACATTCCATTGCCCATGGGACATAACCCCTTTACACATGCCACTCACTCCTCAAACTCATCATACCTAATATATGTCAGAGTCAGAGCTTTCTCTACACCTGTTCACTCGTGTGAACATTATCTGTTACAAGCCAATGGAAACAGTTTAGGAAGGAAATAAGTTGTTTTCAAGATAAAATGAAATGCATAAAAAGTGTGTTGAAAATTCAACTATAGCATAAAAAAATGTATGGAGACATTTTTGCTAAGAGTAAAAAGGATTATTTTAAATCAATAGTATCTATTCACTAGTCATTCTATCCCCCGTCTCCTCAGAAAGCACTATTGTTTAAAAACGTTTTTTTTAGCCACAAATAAAATTGAGACTAACAATGTGTTTAGATGTAGGTTCTTAAGGTCCTGAGGAAACCAGAAATCACTGAATGAGACGTAGCTCAGCAGATCCTGTGTCAGGAACCAAACTCAGAGATAGAAAGTAAAACGGAATTAAATGGTTTGATGAAAATAGATAAAAATTAGTGATCTGTATGTTCTAAAATGCGTGGAAGATTGGCGGAAAGGATAAGCAGATTACTGGAAAAACTGACTTTTCAGTTTTCTTTTGGATGCTTATCTAATATTAATTTGAGAAATAATTCTAAGTATCTCCTTTATTTTATAGAGAATATCAGTTTTGAAAATTAAAGATACAAAATTTCACAAAAGAACCAAAAGCAGTTGAAGAGATGTTATACTTTATTTCCAAATGTAAAATATGATTTATACATAGCTACCATTAGTTGTTATATGAAGAAAGAAACTGCTACTTTCAGGTATTAAAAATGATTTTAGGGCCGGCCGAGTGGCACGGTGGTTAAGCACTGGCTTGGGAGGCCAGCGGCCCCGGTTTGAGTCCCACATATGAGGGCCAGTGACACTGCCCTCAAAAAAAAACACATAAAAAACAAAAATAAAAAATAAAAATGTTTTTAAAGAACTTACTTTCATTGTTAGAAATACAATTCTTTTAAAGGAAAAGAAGCTATAATTGTCTATTTTGAATCACAATTGAGGAGAAGAATTATTATTTCTTTTCTCTTTGGAAAAGTTAATACCTTAGCATAAAGGATATGTCATTACTGGCAAAGCTGGGAGCATTGAAAGAGAGATCACTCTTTGAGCCTTTAGATCTATTTTATTTTTTTAGTTAACCTAGTAACTTGATGTTTGTGGTAATAGCTACAGAGAAGCATAGGGCATTTTTATCTTCAGTCAAGATAAATTTTATGATAGTTAATGATTTCAGCTAGTCACATAGTTAAAGTTTTATTTTTAGAGTAAATCAGGCAAATCAATGTTCATGCTTTTCCAAACTGAAGTGGGTATTAAGTTGTAAAATAATGAATTTGTAGCTTGTGTGAGGACTTTGTTAGTTGTAACATTGCATGCTCATGAGAAATATAATAGTGCTGTAGTAACAGGAAACATCTTCTAAAATTAAGCTGTAGCTCCTAATATATAATAGATAATTAGCAAATATTAGATGATGATTAGAAGATATTAAAGAATTTACAAATGTCTTATGTAATTTTGAGGATAAATTATTTTGTTTTATAGGGTAGTTCTATTCTCTTTGTAATGTGTTTTCGATTTTCTAATGGGGCTTGGAATCTTTATGTAGGGTTTTATTTGTTTGGTCTCAGAAAAACCTGGAGTTGTGGAAAGTCATACTAATGGTTAAACCCAATTCTGCTACTTCTTAGCTTTCTAGTGCTTTTCTTTCACTACCATGAGGATGCTTCCGATTGAGCTGAGAGGACGAAATAATGGTAGACTTTGTCACAAGTGAGAACTACTAAACACCAATATGGGTTCTATAAGTCAAATTTATATGGACAAAATAAAATAAGATATTTCTAAACACATTTAATAAGGAAAATTGAGATGGTGTGTCCCAGTTCCTACTTCAAGTATAAAAATAAATGTCAATGGATGCAACACTGTGGGCTTTTAGAATCAAATGATGCCCTCTGCTGGCTAAATGAGGGATTGTGTTTGAAACGAGGCTTTTTATTTTTATTTTTTTAAATAGGTCTGATTGCTGTGTGAAAGGATTGAGTGGCACAGAGTATTGTGAAATAATATATGAAAAATTGTAAACATGAAGAATAAAGCCAATGTGTCACTTAAATAAATATTTTCTGAGGTGAAACTAATATGGAAATACCCATAACTGAAATTGATCTATTGTTTAACCCTGGATTTAGGCCATAGGGAAGGAACAGCAGGGAGCAAACACATGGATCTTCTGCCCCAATCTTCAATAACAGCTCTGATTAATCCAAGATGTTTAAATGACTGTCACCAGTTAAATTACTATTTTAAAAGCAATCAGCAAATATCTAGAGCTAAGATAAGAGGTGCTTTTTTTCTGGGTACCCTGACTTAATTTATGTTAAAAATACCTGGAATAGTCTTAAGTAATTTAGAAGTTTGATAAGTTTTGAGAAGTATCACATTGCATGCCTGTTTTAAAATGTTTGCTTTCTACTCTTAAAATTCTTAAAGCCACTTTGGAATGTTTTGGGCACATAATGCACACAAAAGTTATGTTTAAAAGTTCATACTAGGCAATATGTCATTATTTCATCGCAAATTTGAAAAATATTATTTCATTGCAATTCTACTGTTTGATGTCGCCCTTGCTGGTGTGTTGCTTTAAGAGCACCCATCCCCCTCCTGCTTGAGCCACTGTGTCCTGTCAGTCATCCTGAAATACACTAGGGTGCTTGTCAGGCTGTTTGCTTACAGATGCTTCATAAGCCAAATTGTGAGCCATAATAGTGGCACTGAATTCTTAAACATAAGAAATTGCTTAGAGTCAGACAATTGGTTTAGTGTCTGTATATGGGCAATACTCTGTCCTGCAGTAGGTGAGTGAAGTGTCAAACTTTTTAAAATCAAACTTTGCTGTCAGGCAAATCCTAATAATTACAGATTATCTGTTGCATTGGTTAGATAACTTTGGGGAAATGAAAGGACATTACTTCTATAAAATGGGATGAATAGAAACTATGTTGTACATTTATTACTTTTATAACTAATTTTTCTTTTAATAACACTGAACTCTGAATTACTTGATGAAAGCTCCAATTTTATAAACATCTACTTTTTCAAGTAGATTAGCAGGTATTTCAGATTTAAATGTGATTCTCTTGCACAATTTTTCTTTTACAATGACTCAGGCAGACTCAATTGAGCAGAAGCTCAATTCTGCTATTGGAGTGTTTATTAATGGTTTTAAAAATAATGCTAAAACAAATTTTCATGTGCCAATGCCCGAGCTATAGTAGTCTTACATCAGAGCATTTAAAAATTCCTCCTGTGTAACTGAGATATTACTATTTGAGTAACTGTATGCAAGACCCTGGGAGCTTTGCATTCTTTAGGTGTAAAACTTATGCAGCAAGCAAGTTCTTTGCACAAACAATCTAATTTCTGTTATGGGCCTCTAAACTTAAAATGTGCATGGATGCTTTCCCTATATTTTTGTATGCAGCTTTAAATATTTTAAAACAGAATTGATAAAAACAAAAAAATAAATGAAGGAATTCATGGATTTTGGTATTTGTATGTTCAATATGGTAGAGACTAGTTAAGGGGCAGCAAGGAGTTAAAGTTTTAAGGCTTTATCTAGGATAAATGAGAAGAGATTGCTTTTGCAGATAAATTGAATGATTATTTATTTATTCCTTACCTTGTTCTAGAAAGGATTTAAGATGACTTTCAAGGCTACATGAAATTCAAGATAGGATAAATTAAAAGTAGAGTGAAAGAAGAAAGAAAAACAAGTGTGAGGATATAAAATAGAGCCAAGAATAAGACCAAAAATCTAGCAGTTCTCAACTATAGTTATATGACACTGGTGTATTATGGATTGATGGGAGAGAAAATATAGGGTACGGAAATCTTATGGGGGAATTTCATGCAAACTAGCTGTCTCCCTTTCCAAGGGTAGCAGTTCAGAGTATGTTGGATATTGAATAACAAATACACTTTAAATGTCACTTCTTTTTTGATGGAAAAAAAAATGGAGAACTGCTGCCCCTTTAACCCACACACTGTGGCTTGCACACTAGGAGTAGAAAAAAAAATTGTCGTGTTACTCAATTCAGAAGAAAAACTAAAGAGGCTTAGTTTTTTAGAAACAATAAGAATTTATCTAAATAAAGTCAAATATCTACATATTAGAACAGATGTGATCAAACCAATGTTTAAAACAAAATGTATTTAATATTTTTGTATGGATCTAGTTGTATTGTTTTGCTAATAGATTGTTATGAATGAGATTAGCTACTGTTCTTCCTTTCAGTCTTTCAATCTAGCAATAAATTTAGCTTGAATTTCAATTTTTGGTAGGTCAAAATTAACTGGATCAATCTAACTGGGAAAAAGTTATTGGCGAGCAGAAAGGAATTCAGAGGCAGGACTTCTTAATGTATTTTGATCTTCAAATACTCAAACGTGAGCTTCTGTGGTGAAGAGTCTGGGTTCCCTGCTGTGCACTGCTGTAAACCTGGCTTGTGTATGCGAATGAGCTTAGAAACTCAGCTTTCATTCAATACTTGAAAAAGGACAAAAGTGTACCCCTTAAAATTTTGCTAAGCATCTTCAGTGATGTCTTCAGATAATAACATGGTGATTTAGGGAGAGTCATTTAGCTCCTTTTTTATTTCATTGTTAAAAACAAGGTCAATAAGAAATGATGATGATGATTTTTTAAAAGCAGTACAACAACAAAGAAAATACTCAAAGCTTTTACTTTTGTAGTTTCATTCTGTAAACACATATGCAGGTTGACTTTGAGTACTTGACAGAAAAAATTATAAATTGAATAGATAACATATCAGATGCATGGGATGACATTGAAGATAACCTGTATGTACACACAGGTTTGAAACCTGGGAAGCAAATATTATTAAGTTCAATAGGTTTCAAGCACCAAATAAACTGAGTAATAATATACCAGAGGGATTAAGATGCTTACGAAAAACTAATTAAATTTTGAAAGTGTTATTTCAGAGGTCCTAGTGAGATATCCACTCAAAGAGCTTATAGAGCCAACGGGTATCAGTAGAAAATTATAATTGTATTGTAAATGAAATAATCTAGAAACATTTTCTGTGTCCTTGGGGAAAGAGATGAACAGAAAAGATTTTTTAAAAGTCAAATTTATTGAGAGAAAAATTTATATATATTAAATTCACTCTTTGTAAGTTTACAGTTTGAATAGTTCTGACAATTGTATACAGTCATATAACCACTACCATAATCAAATAGAACAGTTGCATCAATCCAAAAAGTGTCCTTGTACCGTTTGCAGTCTATTCACTTACTTAACCCTCTGCTATGGGCAACTACTGATCTGTTTTCTGTCCCTATATTTTTGCCCTGATAGAATTTTATGTAAGTGAAATTATACATTGTGTACTTACTTTTGTCTGACTCTTTCACCTAGCATGATGCTTTTGAGAGATATTGATTTTGTTGTCTGTATCAATAGTTCATTCTTTTTCTTGTATAACATGCAATGATATGAGTCACAAATTGCTTATCTATTCACCTGTTGATGGAAATTAGAGTTGTTTCCAGTTTCTATTATGAATAAGGCCACCAGAAACATTTGCATATAGGTGTCTATGTGAACATGAGCTTTCATTTCTCTTGGGTAAATCTCTAAGGAGTGGAATTGCTGTGTCATAGGGTGCGTATATGTTTATAGGAAACTGACAAGCTGTTTTCTTTTTTTTTTCTTTCAAGATTTTAGTGGGGATTTGGGGGAGGGGAACAGCACTGGGGAACCAGGGAAGAGGAACAGACAAGTTGTAGTCCTTTCGTTCTTCAGTCTAGTTGTGGAGGACATGGCCTCACTGCCCCCTGTTGGCATTCTTCTTGGGTGAGGCAGATTGGTCGCCAGCCTCTGGACAGCAGCTCACAGTGGCTCTTGGCAGCTCACACCTGCTGCCAGCCACTCACACTGGCTGCCGGCCACTCACTGTAGCCTATGACAGCCCACTGCAGCAGGGGCTGCAGCTATGCCATCCTTGGGGACTCACAGCAGCCCAGATCCAGGTTCACCATCTCAGCTGTAGAGGGCAGTGTTACTGGCCCTCACATGTGGGATCCAAACCGGGGCCTCTGGCATCCCAAGCCAGCTCCCAACCAACGTGCCACTTGGCCGGCCCCCGAGCTGTTTTCTAAAGTTGCTGTACTATTGAGATTTCTAGTTGCTTCTGATAGTTAGATCTAGACAGGGCCTGATTAAAATTAGGTTCAGTTCTTTTGGCAAGAGTACCTATAGGTGATGTGGTGTACTTCCATTTGTGCCACATCTGGAGGCACAGAGTCTGTGTTGCCTCAACTTTGGTGATGTTAAGATTGATCAGTATGTTCAGGCTATGTAAGCCTGATTCTTAAAGTTCCCATTTACGGATGATCATTGTCTAGATCAGGGGTCAGCAAACTGCAGCTTGCGAGCCACGTGCGGCTCTTTGGGTTAGTACATGTGGCTCTGAAATAAAATTGAAAATGAAAACAAAACTATCATAGTTTCATTTATAAAAATTTTAAAGGATATTACTCACATAATGGTGATTTCATTTGTTTTATGGCTCTCAAATCATTTTAAAATTGTTGTGAGGGACAGGATTGGCTCTTCCATCTCAAAAGTTTGCCAACTGCTGGGATCTCCATCTATTATTTTTTTAGGGGATTGTAAATGGTGATTTTTATCATTCTATAATTCTTTATTGTGTTTACTGGTTGCAATTAGTCTATAAAGAAAAACTCTTCCCCTCTTTATTATTCCATCACTGTCTAGTTCATAACAGAAAAATCAGGAAAATACTTGATTATTTCCCATTATTTATTAATTTTCAGAAAAGTAGGATAGTCTCCTAGCCACTTGGAAAGGTGACCAATGAAGTTTTATTTATTTTTTATTTTTTAAATTTTTTAAAAGATATTATTGGGGAATTGGGGGACGGGAACAGCATTGGGGAATTGGGGAAGGGGAACAGACAAGTTGCTGTCCTTTTGTTCTTCAGTCTAGTTGTGGAGGACGTTGCTTCACTGACCCATGTTAGTATTATCATTGCACTATTCTAGGGTGAGGCAGATCATTCGCTGGCCTCTGGACGGTCACTCACCGCAGCTATTGGCAGCTCACACTGGCTGCCGGCCGCTCACGCTGGCTGCTGGCCACTCACTGTAGCCTATGGCAGCCCACTGCAGCAGGGGCTGCAGCTACGGTATCACTGGCGACTCAAGGCAGCCCAGCTCCAGGTGGAGCTTTTGTTCACCATCTTAGCTGTAGAGGGCAGTGTCATTGGCCCTCATATGTGGGATCCGAACCCAGGCCGCTGGCGTCCCAAGCCAGCTCTTAACTATTGCACCACTCGGTCGGCTCTGAAGTTTTATTTTTTGAACTAATGAATTTTTATACATTGGATATGTTTCAGCATATTGCATTCTTTATTCTTTTGATGCTCAAATTTTCTCATTTCTGGCCAGTGAGAACCCCTTCAAATGGGCTCCTGAGCCTTTTGACAAAACCCAAGGGGGCCTTGGTTTCTAGCAAAAGATGTCCAGGATCATTTTGTACATTTCTTGCCCTAGACCTTCAATCAGCCTTTCCATCAAGGAGCCTGGTTCCTTTTCTTTGGAAATAGTATTTAGGAGACACAGTCTATGCAATAGGTTGCCATTACTACATATATATATCTACAGAGCTAGAAAATTGATATTTTTTAGGAAGAGAAAAATACATAATGAGATCATATTAATATTTCCAATTCAAATAGAAATATACAGGGTTCTAATTTAAATTTTTTTATTTTATATTTCCTTTTTCTTATGCTGAAAATCTTATTTCCTAACAACATGAATATAATTATTTATTTTCTTCATGCTAGTGTGTGTGTGTGTGTGTGTGTGTGTGTAGAATAAGATTGCTAAATGCAGTATAAACTTACTTTGAGGTCTTTGTATTCTAGAGGAAACCCTGTAGAGACTAGAGTAAAAATACTGTGTTTTGAAGTCACTTGAAATTATTTGTTTTTGTGTGGTTATGAAGCTAATGTGAAACATAGTTAAGGCTTCTTTTCTTTTGTTTGCTTTCGATTATTTGGGATTGATTTATGAGTTAATTGTTTTTTCATAATGTAAAACATTTACTTGGTTCCAAAATCAAAACTCTAAAACTAGATAGATTCAGAGAAGCCTAGCATTCATCCTTGTCTGGTCTACTTTATTCTTTCCCTCCTCCTAAAGACAATCATTTTAATTTTGTTTTTTGTTTACCCTTCTCTTCTTTAAAATATAAGCAAGAATGAGGGCATTTTTGCAATATGGCCTTTCTTATGTAAGGGTGGTATACTGCAAACATTGTTCTGCCCCTACTTTTTCACTTAACAATGTAGCTTGGAAATCACTCCATAGAAGCATATAGAGAGAACTTTCTCATTCCTCTCTACAGCTGTGTAGTACTTTTTTTTTTTAATGTGGATATATGCTAGTTTCCCATTCTTTTCTTTCCTCCCTCCCTCCTTTCTTCCTTCCTTTCTTTCCTTCCTCCTTTTTATTTTTGAATTGCTGCCATGAATTTCCTTGGGTATATATCACTTTTTATTTTTGCTAGTTTATATTTGGAGTAGAATTCTAGAAGTGAGATTGGTGAGTCAAAGGGTAAATACACATATATATATCCATATATATGTCTGCATTGTATATATCCATATATATGTATGTGTTGTACATTTATTCTGTAGGGACAACATTTTGCAAATCCGTAAGCAATGTATGACGATGTCTGATTCTCTAAGCCTTACTAACAGAATTTATTATCAAAATTTTGGATATTGCTAATCTGAAAGATGAGAAATGGTATCTCAGTGTATTTTTTTTTTTTTTTTTTAGCTGAGCCATCCTGCCACCTGTTGGCAGCTCAACAGCAACTCAGCTTGGGCTGGCCTCGAACAGCTGTTGCTCAGAGCTCAGCTCGCACTCTTGAGCGAGCTCTTAACCAACTGAGTTACTCGGCCGGCCCTTCAGTGTAGTTTTAATTTGCATTTCTCTTATTATGAATGAGGTTGGCAGCTTTTTATATGTTTAAGGGCTATTTGTATATTTTCTATGAATGAGAAATTGTCTTAATTTGTACTCAATGTTAAATAATATCTTTTGATCCCTTGCTGTGAAAGATGAGGAAAGAAAAGTGTTTGGACTTTTTTATCTTGTTTCATGTATGATTTTTCTAGTCTGTCCACCATGAACCCAAATGGGCAATCAGTCCACGTGTATTGGATGCTTCTAATGTATCTTTGCAGTATTTTATTTTTTGTTTCTATTTGTTTCTTGAGTTCTTCTATCCTGGTTTTCATTCCCTAATGATATTTTTATCTCTTTTTTTTCTGAGTCTCAGATCTCTTCTGAGACTTCTTTTTAAAAGAGGGAGCATATTGTATATAAATGTGTGTGTCTGTGTGTATTATTGTATGTGTGTATATATGTATATATATTCATATATAACTTTGTCACTGAATTCTTCTCCTGTTTCCTTTGTTAATTCTTGTTTATGATATTTTTTAGTTCCTTTTTTTTTTTTAACAGTGTTTATGCAGAGTTGCCATTACTGATTTTGGTATACCACTGGTCATTGACTAAAGAACAGAGTAGGGAGGATCAGGGCTAGAGTGGGACTGAGTTGAGATAGTCAGCAATTTTTAATCCATTTGTGATATTAATGCTCTCCTACCAAAATTGTTATTTCCTTTGCCTCTAGGAAAAGTTTTCTTTCATTGTTTGGTGCTCCAAAACTCAATATGTTTCATGGCATAGTCCTTTGAGTCACAGACTATCAGCATTGTGAACTGGTAATTCAGCATCCTTTCTTTCCTTCACTCTGCTGGATCTCTGGTGGGTCCCTTGGCTAGGTGGGTTTTGTCATAGACAGAAATGGCATGTCATTATGCTAATCCTGCCCTACCACTCTTGTGATTCTATACCATCAAACTGGGTCTTTTTAGGGATATTCCCCTTTGATTCCTGTACCTCTCCATGCCCTACTTCTTCTTCTTTTTTTTTTTTTTTTTAAAGATTTTATTGGGGAATTGGGGGAGGGGAACAGCTTTGAGGAATCGGGGAAGGGGAACAGACAAGTTGCTGTCTTTTTTTTTGTTGTTGTTGTTCTTCAGTCTAGTTGTGGAGGACATTGCTTCACTGGCCCATGTTGGTATTGTCATTGCGCTCTTTCTGGATGAGGCAGATTGGTCGCCAGCCTCTGGCTGGTCGCTCACCGCGGCTATTGGCAGCTCACACTGGCTGCCGGCCACTCACTGTAGCCTATGGCAGCCCACTGCAGCAGGGACTGCAGCCCACACCATCGCCAGGGCTTGCACAGCCCAGCTCCAGGTGGAGCTGTTGTTAGCTGTAGAGGGCAGTGTCACTGGCCCTCATATGTGGGATCCGAACCAGGGCCGCTGGCATCCCAAACCAGCTCTTAATGAATGCGCCACTCGGCTGGCCCCATGCCCTACTTCTTAATACTCTAGTAAGAGGACTCTTGTAGGAATTTCTTTTTTTCTTTTTTTTTTTTCTTTTTTTCTTTTTATTTTTATTTTTATTTTTTTTAAAAAGGGACTGTTTGCCTCAGGGTCTGCTGGAGTTACAGTTTTTTTTGTTTTTTTTTTTGTCTTTTTTTTTTTTTTTTTTTAGCTGAGCCATCCTGCCACCTGTTGGCAGCTCAACGGCAACTCAGCTCGGGCTGGCCTCGAACAGCTGTTGCTCAGAGCTCAGCTCGCACTCTTGAGCGAGCTCTTAACCAACTGAGCCACTCGGCCGGCCCATTGTAGGAATTTCTTGATTGTGGCACATAACTTTTAGAGAAAATTATTTTCCATTGAGGTATGTATAGGCTTTCATTCTGATTTAAAAAGTTTTTTCATCAAGATTTCACCATATTTCTTTGTAATTTGGTATAATGATAGGTTTTCTTGAAGATGGTAGTTTTAATTTTAATTTTTGTGTGTGTCTATGATTAGTTTAATGGAAGGAAGTGACTTGAACATGTATGTACTCTACCATAAGAAGTCCAAGGAGTAGTAGGATGATGATGATGCTTCTCTTAGAGATCTATACAGGGTACAGCGATAAGGAAGTAAGTATTATGTACTTCTACTGTGTGTGTGTGTTAAGATGTAAGGATTATCTGAGTTGAGGTTGGAAAGATGAGCAAGTATTTGTCAAGTGGTTATTGAGGAAGGGCACTCCATACAGAGGGAATAGAGTGAATAAAAGTTTAAGGGCATGAAACCATGTGGTCCATTGAGAGAACTTCAAATTGTTTAGCATGAAAGAAGGTGGGTCAAAGAGAAAGAGGTAGCTAGAGGGATAGGACAGACCAAATTGCCTCGAGTCATTTAATGGAGCCTAAGTTTATTGTGTCAGAATAGAGAATCATTAAGCGTTTTAAACATGGGATTAGTGGTAATTAATCAGAGGATTGTCTTATTTTATATTAGAGAGATAACTTTGGGAATACTTTGGAGAATGAAATGGAGGAGTGAAAAACGAACAGAAAGGAGACCAATTAGGGTATTATTGCAAAGTCTAAGTAAGTCTAATAGGATCTGAACCAAAGAAGTAGCAATAAGAATGGGGAGGAGGAGTTGCGAGTGGGGGTCCGAGGCCAAGGTCCCGGGCGCTATGTTGGGCGGGCCGGTGGCCGTCGCTGTGGGGTGTTTGCCCTGGTTGCCAGCAGAGGAGGCCACGGCATCGGGGACGTGCGGCGGCGGGGCTGACCCCGGCTTTCCTGGGGCCGCGCGCGCTGCGCACCCCGCGGGGCCCGCGCTCGCCGAGGCCGAGTGGACATCATGGACCCCCGGGGCCCGGCGGCCGCGTGGGGTAACGTGGGAGGGTATATAGAATTTAAACCTTCTCTCAGAAGTATATAGTAGAGCTAAAGAAGAAGACAACCAACCAAGGGTCATCTGAAATTGTAATTGGCTCACTAATAATCCCAGGACAAAGTTAGAGATCACAACTCAAGCATAAGATTGCTACGAAGATGTTTGATGTAAAGGCTTGGGCTGAGTATGTTGTGGAGTGGGCCGCAGAGGACCCATACGGTTTCCTTACAACAGTTATTTTGGCCCTTACTACATTGTTTCTAGCAAGTGCTGTACTGTCCTGGAAATTGGCCAAGATGATCGAGGCCAAGGAAAAGGAGCAAAAGAAGAAACAAAAACGTCAAGAAAATATTGCAAAAGCTAAACGACCAAAAAAGGACTGAAGGAATGAACAGGCTCTGCAACCAGAGGAAAATCATTTGGAAAATTAGGCAGCTTTGGAAGGAGCCACTAAGGTTTCTTTGGATTTTATGACAGTATTTAGGTAAATGAAGTCTGAGCATATGGAAGAATCATGTTAATTCTGACCTCTATTGTAGCAAGTTTTAGGCTTTGGTATAGAAACTTGTTGACAGTTACCGTAAATTGCCATTTATTATACTACAAATTCTTTTTTTTTTTTTTTTCTTTTTTTGAGGACAGCGTCACTGGCCCTCATGTGGGACCCGAACCCGGGCCGCTGGCCTCCCAAGCCAGCGCTTAACCACCGCGCCACTCGGCCGGCCCTACTACAAATTCTTTATAACTGATTTAGTTCGTTACTATTTTGCAGCTTAAATACTGAAATGTAAACATTCTGTGGAGGAAAAAAATGATTTTAGATTATGAATTTTATTTAAAACAATGACTTAAAATGGGGTCCTGTTCTGGGCAAAGGAAATTAAAAATGTAAAAATCAGAATCGTCCTGAGGTGAAAAGCTTAAAAGAGATAAAGCATATTATTAACTACATTTCTTATCATTATTGCTTCTTAGACTAGAATTATTTCTGGCTTTCTCAAAGCAAAATAATGAGTACTTCTATTTTCTGCATTTTTCTCATTTTAGCCTTTGAGATACAGGTAATTTTATCAGACATTCTACATTTTTAAATAATTTTATAAAGAATTCTATTATCTTGACAATGTAGAATACCACCTACTGGACATAACAACTTTTGTATTTGTGAATAGTGCCATTTTCTTAGAGATGTCTTGTTGAATAGAGTTAACGCAGATTCAAAGCTTGCAGTAAAAATGCCAAACCTTGTAGTACTTCAGAACCAGTTTATTCTAACTTGTGCTTAGTAGAAATATGAAGTAGTTAACATGTCTTATCTGATAGTTTGCTGATTATATAGACATCATTTTTATTTTTTATTCCATTCTTTGTTTTAACTCATGTGTAGTGATGTCCTATACTTTTTGATCAAAAAAGTTCACGGTGATAATTAAAATTTCTAATTTCTTTTAAGGCACTCTTAAGAGTAACTTATATTTCATAAATGATAAAGAAAGGCTTAGTGCTTGGAAAAATTTTGTTTGGCATAATAGTAACTGGATGAAAAAAATCAGTTGTCAAAATGCGAATGTTATAATTAGAAATAAAAAGTAACATTTAAGGACATTCCCTTCAGTTAAATAGTATAACTGGAACTTTTTACTATTAAGCTTGGCTTTTGTAATGCATGGTCTAATAATTTCACTCGCTGTCAGTATTTAATAGCTTATTAATGTTTCCTCACTTCTGATAATTTTAAATCACAAAAATTATCCAACAGCTTTAATTAACAATGAAAGTAGATATTGAAATAAATTTGATACTTTTATAAAAAAAAAAGAATGGGGAGGAAATGGCCAATATGAGAGGAATTAAGGGATAAAAGCAATGTGACTTTCTCACTGAGGTCAAGAGAGAGAGAGTGAAAGAAAATATTTTAGGATGACACCAAAGTTGCTGGGTTGGGTGCCCAACTATATAGTGATGTCATTAAACTAGATCAGAACTGAAGATGGTGACAACAGGTTTTGGGGAGAAGATCATGAGTTTAGTTTTGAGGTATTTGTGAGATGGCCCAGCAGGCAGTGGATTTGGGGCTCTGAAGCTCAGGTGGAAGGTCTGGACTGCAGATAAAATTTTGTGAATCAGAAGCTTTCAATGGAATTGAAACTCTAGAATGAGATTGTTCTGAGAGAACAATGTAATGCGAGGAGTGGATAAGATGTAAGGGGCCAAACATGGGGTAAGACCCCTACTTAACAAAGATAATAGGTGAGGAGCCAGAAAAACATACTGGGAAAGAATGGTCAAAAGGGTAGGGGAGAAGTATGAAAGAGGTGTTTTGAAGCCAGAGAAGTCTTTTATTTCCTATTTAGAAAATACTTAGCATGTAGGATGAGAAATAGTTCAATAGGTTTAAAAGGTATACCACCAGAATTCCTGAAGAAACTTTAAAAAATTAATGGTAACATAGTGAACTTGGATGGTCAGACTGAAAAATTTTGGCACAAATTAAAAAAAACTGTCTTCAAGAAGTATGGAAGAATGAAAACCAGGAAGCAGAGTAGAAAGTGAAGTTCTCAAAACAGATCCATAGTGTTGGTTTTCCCAAGTGTAGGGATAGATTTATAGAAAAATGAATTGTTTTCAAACACTTCTGTCTTTTTTTCTGATAAGCAGCCTCTTATTTATTTCTAGCTAATCAGAGATCAAAGAAGAAATGGAAGTTTTTTGGCTTCAAATTGAAGTTGACAAGAATTCCATTTACTTCACCATTTTCTTTTTGTTCATTACCTTTTAAAAATACCTGACCTTAGGAGACTTCATATATACTTGAGCTGTCTTACAATAATATGGAACTGACCCATAAGCTCAATGGAGTTGTAGCACCAAAAGCCACTGTATCTTTCAAAGTGTATGTGAAGGGCATGTCACTTCTGCCCTGGCTGCTTAAACTTGATGTTTTATAGCTGAAGATTATTTTTGTTCTGAGTGATTCAATGAAAACTTCTCTGAGGTCTCACATATTATGTTTTCTTCTTAGATTTCAACTGGACTAAATTAGTTCTTTGGCTTTTTAAGTTATATGTAGGCAATCTTAATTCTGGGCTTCTATGAGATGGGATCTCATAGGGTATAGATTCTGGCATAATTTTTATATGTTTTTTACGAAATTAAGTTGAGAGGCATTGCTACACAGAATAATCATTTCTGTCCTTTCTCCTAGCTGCAATGTTAAAAATGTGTGCCATTATGAAATATAGGGTGAGCTTTTAGTGTGAACTGACATTTTATACAATAACATGAAAGGCGTGTTATTAGGAGTGGTGCAATGAGGTCATCTTGTAAAATGCTTATTTACAATGTTATTTTTCAGTTAAATCATAAATTCAGTTATAAATTTTTGTTTTCTTTATTTTGGAGGGAAATTAGACTTGACCAGTCATTCATGATATTCATGATAAGAAGGACATAGTATAAAACCTAAATATCAGCAGCATTTGTTATTTTCCTTTGTTTATTTCATACTGGTTAAGGCAATCTTTTGGAATTTTTAAAACCATTTTTGCAGCTTTCATTTAGGTTTTATGTCGGGGGAAGCAAGTTTTATTTTGGTTACTATGGCTAGAGTAAGTACATGTTTTAATTTAATTTAATGTTGTTTGATCATTCCCATAAAGAATCCATACAACTCATATTTTTTTGGGGGGAGGGGCTCAACTAGATTATTTTTTAAAGAACATCAATTATATGACTAAACAAAGCTTTAATAAAGAGAACTTCCAATGCTTCCAAGAAGCTTTTTAAAGTTTGAATTATAATATGCTAAAGAGACTTTCTTTTTATTATAAAGTATAACATTGTTTTGTTCTGTTAAAACCCAGAGTCTTTGGACGCTAAGGAAATAAAAAGTGAAGGCTCTTGGGGATCCTGCCATGCAGTGCATTGTAGCACATTTAACAATTACTGCCCTAACCCTGGAGCATACCTTCTATGTTCCACTCCAGAAGTGATTTCGAAGGGCTCAGGATCCTTTATGAGGCTTTTGTGCATTAGGAATTTCTAAAAAGGAGTATTTCAGCATGTTGCATTTCTAATTAATGCTCATGTAGGAAATATGCTTTAGATTTTGAAGCCGAGATCCAATAAAATGAGGCACCAAGAGGGAAGCTTTATGTTAAGCACTTTCATATGGAACAAAGCATGAAAGCATTCTTAAATAATAATAACAAGTCTATAGAGGATAGAGAGATGCTTATCTTACAATGTAGTCAAGTTGATTCTGCTCTTCTACTGAAAGGGGGATAATGATATCAACTAATATTTGTTGAGCCACTTCTAGGTGTTAGAGATAAGGCTAAGTAAGTTATGGCTTTTATATGGATTTTCTTATTTAATCTTCAATAGGTTAAATAAGAACCTGCTTCTGTGCTTGTCCCCACACTTCATTTTTGTCACCAGAGTGATCCTTCTAAAATATAAACCAGCTCATGTTTCTCTAGTGTTCAGACCCCCGCAATATTTCCCATTGGGCTCCACGTGATCTGCAGTGCCCCCCAACCCCTTGCCCCCACCCCCCATTACCTTTCTCAGCTCTCTTACTAAGTAAGCTCTGTGTAGCTCACTCTACCTCATTCACACTGGCTTTCTTGCTGTTCCACAAATATGACACTCTTCTGTCGGAAAGATTTTGCTCTACCTGTTATCTCTGACTGGAATGCTCTTCTCCCAGGTATCTACTTGGTTAATTTCCTCAACTCTTCATGTCTTTGCTCAAATGTCCCCTTCTTAATGAGGTTAATCTTGATCTTATTTAATACTGCAATCTGCTCCTGATTTCTCTGTCACCCATCCCCATTTATTCTGTTTTATTTTTCATTTGCTTCTTAGTGTATGTCATTTTCAGATTTATTAAACATTTTTAAAACTATATTTATTGTTTATGATCTTCCCCTCACCATGACTGGCAAACTAGAAACTCAGCAAATATAGGTGGAATGAATGAATAAATGAATGATGCCCAATAATCTAGGGGTGCCTCTGCTCTCACACCATTTTTCTCTTATAGCTGACCAAAAGGGTAAGTAGAAGACCTTATACAGATTATGATCTCCAAATGGATGCATGGAAAGTATTTGTACAGTGTAAGAAGAACATCTGAAAAGAAAGAAACCCAGCTGTTTTTCTATCATATATATATATTAGGCATTTGCCTGATTTGAACGATTCTCTGAGAAACCTGACATTCTTTTGTTTACCAAGTGAATAAAGGATGTGTGTATTTCTTGGCAGGCCAAACAAGCTAGCAAATAATTTCACTGGGTGAATGGAGTTGGGGATAGTGTGAGGATGGAGGTGGGCTTGGAAAACAGGTGTATATAGAGATTGTAGTGGAATTTTTTTTTTTTTTCAGGGCAGTGTCACTGGCCCTCATATGTGGGACCTGAACCAGGGCCGCTGGCTTCCCAAACCAGCGCTTAACCACCACGCCACTTGGCTGGCCCTGGAAAATTTTAAGTTATAGTTTTCCTCCTAATTTTTTTCACTCTAGCCAAGACTGAATTATATAAAATCAACTGTGATAATATTGTGTAGCAAATCCCCCCCTTTTCCTTTTCTTTACTTAAACCTGTTTACTATAATTTAGATAATTTTTAATTTTTTTTTTGTCAGTTAACATTTGGTTTTATTCCTTCACATTATTCCTAACTGAATTATGCCAACCTCTCTGAAAGGGGGCTGGTGAGGGAGAATGAGGTTTATAGAGTTTTGTTAAGTAGTCAAAATAATTTTTTAATTACAATTAAAATAATCTCTCTTTTAGAGAAATATCAGTACTTGGAAATCTTTCACTAGTTGCTCATGCTTTCTTCTGATATTTTAGAAGTGTAGAGTATTAGATGAGATTATCATTTGTGATGATGGTGGGGATTGGCACCTACTAAAAATATTTCCCCTTTATATTTCACTCAACAGAGTTCATTAAATAAGATCCAGTATGGATCTCATGAAGCCTAAAGATACTTTGGCAGGAGACCTATTAGCATGATCAATACACTTCAAACTTGATTAAGAGAAACACATTCCCAGATAAAACCATGAAAGGCATGTGAATGTGCATCCACATGTTTATGTTGGTGTTATTATCATAATTAGGGCATAGAAAGAATCATGTTAATAGAGGTGATGCATAGTAATTATGCAGAGGTAATTATACAAGAGAAGGTCAATAATAAGTAAGTAATAAATATAGGTACCTGGAAAAACACAAATTAAATACAACCTCATAGATACCTATAAATCATGAATTACATGTTTTTGTTGGGTTGTTTTGAGTATTTATCTTATTTATTTATTTGCTTATGAATATAATTTTGAATGTTCCTAAAAGAGTTTTTTCATTTTATTGAGATACAATTAATATATACACTGTATAAATTTAAGAGATATAGCATAATGGTTCGATTTACATATATTGTGAAATGATTACTGCAATAAGTTTAGTTAGAATCCATCATCTCATATAGATACAAAAGAAAAAGAAAAAAAAGAAAAAATGTTTTTCCTTGTGATGAGAACTCTTAGGACTCTCTTAATAATTTGCATATATATCATACAGCCGTGCTAACTGTAGCCATTATGTTGTACAACACATTCCTAGTACTTACGTATCTTATAACTGAAAGTTTGTACCTTTTGACCATGTTCCTCTAATTCCTCCTTCTCTCACCCTTTACTTTTGGTAACCACAAATCTGACCTCTTTTTCTGTGTATTTTTTTTTATTCCACATATAAATGAGATCATATAATATTTATTGTCTCCTCTGTCTGGCTTATTCATTTAGCATAATGCCTTCAAAGTCCATCCATGTTGTTGCAAATGGCAGGATTTCCTTGTTTTTTTTTTTTTTTATGGCTGAATAAAATTTATCTATCTATCTATCTATCTATCTATCTATCTATCTATCTATCTATCTCACAACTTCTTTATCCATTTATCCATCAGTGAATACTTCTGTTGTTTACATGTCTTGGCTATTGTAAATAATACTGCTATGAACATGGGGGTACAGATATCTTTTCGAATTAGTGTTTTGGTTTCCTTTGGATAGATTCCAGAAGTGGAATTGCTGGATCATATGGTAGTTATAGTTTTAATTTTTTGAGGATCCTGCATACTGCTTTCCATAGTGGCTGCACTAGTTTATATTCCCAGCAACGGTGAGTTTCATTTGCTCTATATCTTCACAGGCCTTTGTCATCTCTTGTCTTTTTGGTGGTGGCCATTCTAACAGATATGAGATAATATCTCATTTTGGTTTTGATTTGCATTTGCCTAATGATTAGCGTTGTTGAGCATCTTTTCATGTACGTGTTGGCCATTTGCATATCTTCTTTGGGAAAAATACCTATTTAGGTTTTTTCCCTATTTGTTATTGGATAATAATAATAATAATAATAATTTTTGTTATGGAGTTGTATGAGTTCTTTATATATTTTGGGTATTAACCCCTTATCAGATAAATGGTTTGCAAATATTTTTTCCATTTAGCAGGTGTGGTGTGTGCAATAGTAGAGACATGTATGAAATATCAGATGGAGAGCAACGAGCTAGTTTATACTAATGTATGATTGCATGTGTGCTCCTCCATGATCTCTCAGAGTTAACTGCATTTAAAAATGAAATGCCTGTTAAACTAAATGAATTTAAAAGTGATACAAGTTTGATTCTAAGCAGGGAATAAGATGGAATGAAGAAAATTCAGGCATTGTGGACAAAGATAACTTGGGGAAAAGGGCAGAATCCACATGAGTGTGTATATCCTGCCTGTAGGTCTATCCCCGGAGACATCTATTACTGCTGCCAAGAGATGAGCTTTCTTTCCTTTGATTCTGAAAACTGGAATTTTAATCTAGTCTGTCTGTCTCCAAACCTGCACCTTTCCCACTTTATAAAACCATCTCTATTGGATAGAAATGCAAAAGTGGCATATTTCAACTCAACATAAGAAAGGACTTTCTAACAGTAATCATTGGCATCTCATGGTATATGAACATCTCATCGTTTCTACTCTGCCAAGCCCAGTACATTGTTGAAATGAAGGTTTTTTTTTTTTTTAAATGAAGGTTATTATAGTAGGTATTCTTGAATTGTCTGGGAGGTACTCCTTAACTCTTAAAATTTTATGAATTATAAGATGCAAATGTCTTGGAAAGTAATACCCCTAATTTAGTATTATTTTGTTTTGGATTCACATTATGGTATTGCTACAAGAGGTTGGTAGCAGTTTGTGAGACTTTGACCGTGCTTCAACTATATTTGCAAAATTTTGCTGTTTTCTGCTTATTATTGTCCTGACCTTCAATAAATCAGTATTACTGAATAGAACAGATGAAAAATCCAAAAGATTTTTATAAGAAACAGCTTTTTTAGCAGGATTACATATGATGTGGATAATTTTTATTCTTCTTAATTTTTTATTTTCTTTGTGTCCAATTCTGGTGCTCAGTGTAGCTTTGAAAATCCATTGTGAATTCTGCAGTGAAAAGACATTTTTTTTTTTTTAAGATTTTATTGGGGAACTGGGGGAGGAGAACAGCGTTGGGGAATCGGGGAAGGGGAACAGACAAGTTACTATCCTTTTGTTCTTCAGTCTAGTTGTGGAGGACATTGCTTCACTGGCCCATGTTGTTATTATCATGTGCTCTTCCCGGTGAGGCAGATCGGTCGCCAACCTCTGGCCAGCTACTCACGGCAGCTATTGGCAGCTCATACCAGCTGCTGGCTGCTCATGCTTGCTGCCGGCCACTCACTGTAGCCTATGGCAGCCTGCTACAGCAGGGGCTGCAGCTACGCTATCACTGGCGACTCAAGGCAGCCCAGCTCCAGGTGGAGCTGTTGTTCACCATCTTAGCTGTAGAAGGCAGTGTCACTGGCCCTCTTATGTGGGATCCAAACCGGGGCCCTTCTGCTCAGAGCTGGCGTTCCAAGCCAGCTCCTAACTAACGTGCCACTCAGCCAGCCCAAGACATCTTTTTAATGGCTGTGAAAGTTCCCTTAGATCTTATTTTAGTTCACAACAGTGTCTTCTACTTCTTTTCCTTGAAATGAAAGAACAAAGCAGTATCAGCCATCCTGACTTGATTTACGTGTAGGATAGTACCTGTCATGAGAGGGGTAACAAGTAAACCCTTTTGTGAGCACACATTTAATAGAACTCTAATAGTTATGAAGACTGAAGGCCATATTTTATTGCATAGATTGGCTCTGGGCTATGTAGAAAGGTCACCATGGGAATATCCTATTTGTTAATTTAGATTTGCTTGTGTTAGAGGGAATCAACGTGGTAGATGGAATGATTGGAAAAAACGAAAACAAAAACCAAACCAAACTAAAACACTTCAGTCTTAGAAATGCATTTGAGAGAAACCATTGGCAATAGTGTTTGGCGCATATCTTCTACATTTCAGACAAATAGCTGAAAAAAGAAATAATGTTTCTACTTTTAGAAAGGAAATAAAACCAGTGGAAAGGAGAGAGGCAAAATAGTAAAAGGCTGAATCACAGGGATTTGTGTCTTTATATATTGATACATAGTAGGATAATAACAGTGATTTATACTTTCATTTGAAAAGAAAAATAAAATAACATTTGTCACTTAATACAATTTGAATAATATTTGTTTTTCAAGGCAAAAATAGCTTTTAATCAGTAAATGAATTGTAGGCACTTTGTGTAAGTGAATTGTGTAGAGTTAAGGTTAGACTGAAAGCAAGGATAGACACAGCAGTCTTAGAGGGGACGAGGAGGCTCTGAGCAGGCCATTTGTTGCTGTATTCAGTAAGAGAACTATCTAAAAATATGCTACATTTTACAAAGTGTACTCTACCTCTGCAATCAATAATGCTGTTGAGTTTTATAGAAAACACTCAACATTTACAGTAGTTTTTAGTAGATGAATAATTAATGCATTCTAGTTACTTGAAAACATGGCTAGAGTAACCGTAGGACACTCAATACATAAATTTCCCTTTTTTCCCCACTTCAAATAGTTTATTATAATTTCCTGAGTAGACTAGAAAATGTTTGATACTATATGTGAAACGAGTAGTATGCATAGTGTTCTTAGTAGTATAGTCAACTTTGGAGTATGTAATTTTACTTAAATGCTTTAATCAACTATTAGCTTTGTTATAAATGGTTTTCCTTTGAGATAGTTAGAACAATTATCTTTGTTTTTTTTTGTTTTTTTTTTCGTTTTTTTTTTTGAGGGCAGTGTTACTGGCCCTCATATGTGGGACCAAACCGGGGCCGCTGGCTTCACAAGCCAACGCTTAACCACCGCGCCACTCGGCCGGCCCCAATTATCTTTGTTTTTAATATCAAACTTTGCTGAAGACACATGAAAGAATTATAAGTATTCTGAGTATATTTGATTATTATATAACCATATTTGAAATTCACTATTTTTATTATGTACATATTTCTTTGTTAAGTTACCTGGGACAACCTTTTTGCAGATTCCTATTATTTTCAAAAATACTTCAAATATCCAGTTTTATACTAAGAGAATTTAGAGTGTAGTCATGTGACTTACCATCTGACAAGCAGTAAGGCTTCTGGACTCTAGAGTATTTGCCTCTATTTAAAAAAATAAACTATGTTATTAATCTAAGAATTAGAGTTTTGTCAAGATAAGAGCCAAAGAGGATTTTTTTTTTTTTAGTTATAGGATGGTTTTGTGTGTGTGTGTGTGTCTGCTTGTGTATCAGGTGTACAGGGTAGAAGAATCTTGGTAAAGCACTGATCTTTTCACTTTCTCTCTCACACACGTACACAGATCATGATTATCTTCAAATATATACAATAACACATTTTCAGATCCAGGGAAAGGATCCAGTAGAGTGGGAGAAGTTAAAGAGTAAAAAGACGCTGATTTTATGGAACTAGGCCAGTGGGGATTGAAAAAGGCTAGAAAGAGGATGGGGGTAGACTCTCAGGGGAAGGAGCTGGGGTGGGGAGAACATGGGTCTTACTCTGAGATTCTGATATCTTTTAGGGATTGGAGGCAAAGAACAATTCTGTCTCCTAGGAGCACAGAGATGGAGAGAAGCATTGAAGGGACTGATTTTGGATAAGAGAGACACCATGACAATGTGTCCATTCATCCATTCACTTGTTCATCTGTACATTCATCATACATTCATGGAGCCAATCAGTCAATTAAAAAGAAAACAATTGTTTGCCCTTATATTTAGAATAATAAATAGAGACACTAAAGTGAAAGGAATACTTTCTACTCTTTTTTGTTTTAGTTTCTGTAGGTATCATGGGGAATAGCAGGATATTTTCTAGGGGAAGATTCTTATGTTCTCTAAGCCTGTAAATATAGGAAACTATGGAAGAAAGTAGGTAACAGCTAAATGGGAAGGTACTTCTGTGTTGATAGTAATAAAGTTTTCTGTGGACTACAAATTAATTTTTTTAACAGGCCAAATTATATATAGGGGAGACGTATTTCTTACTGTTTATCTTTGTGGACCCTCAGTAAGTACTTGTTGGTTGCGTATGGACTGTGAATAAGTTAATACAAATTTGTGGGGCTTAATGATTTAGGTAATAGTCTTCATGGATGATGTATTAATTTCAATATGTTGTGATATGCCACATATGCTCATTTGATATATACAGAGGGTGCCAAAAAAAATGTATGCCCATTTTTTTTTTTTTGAGGGCAGTGTCACTGGCACTCATATGTGGGACCGAACCGGGGCCGCTGGCTTCCTAAGCCAGCACTTAACCACCACGCCACTCGGCCGGCCCTGTATGCACATTTTAAGAAAGGAAAAAACTGTGTTAAAATTATGCTGATGGTAACCCACTTTGAGCACCTCTTGTAAATGCAGAAGTCAATTTTAATACAGTTTTTTCCTTTCTTAAAATGTGTACACTTTTTTTGGCACCTTCTGTGTGTGTATATGTATTCTTATGCAAATATTACTAAATTGATTTTTAAGATTAATGTTAATGTTTTAAATAGTGGTTTATAATTTTTTTCTTGCCCAAATATCAATGTCGTCTCAGAGACTTCTCTCTTTTTATAATAACGGTGTCAATTTATATTAATTTCTTTTCTGTACGTGAAAGTAAATTGCCTCCAACTTTCTGCTCCAATCAAAACCCTGAAATAAGCAATTCCCCAAACAAGTAGAGATATATCAAGTGTCTGCCAGAGTCCTACCTGCCTCCTCGTCTGAGTCATCATTAACAAGAATAGGCAAAATATGGGCTCTGGCTGCCTCAGTGCTATGATTTCCTGGAAGTGAAAGAACTGTGCACTGTAAGATATATCCCACCAATTTGGCCATTCTTTTTCACGTAATGCTCCTGGACAAATGCAAAACCACCTGGGCTGAGTTATTATTTCAGTCATGAACATATTAGCATAGGTTAATTTGTCAGAGCGCCTCAGCCCAGACAGTATAAGGAACACTTTGAGAATCTCATTTCTCTGTTGGTGGACTTGGCACCCTGATCTTCTGAGGGCTACAAGCGATATCAAGAAGAGGTTCTGAATACAAATCTCATGTACTCTGTGTTTCATTAGTTTTTCCCTTTGGAATGTATTTTTCTTTATTAATAAGTATCATTTGTTTTTGTGCACAGGCAGCATGTCAGCTGAAACACCAATCACACTGAATATTGATCCCCACGATTTGCAGGTCCAAACGTTCACTGTAGAGAAGCTACTGGAGCCTCTCATAATTCAGGTATTAACACCTTGGAAATTACAATGTGTAGTAAGTGCGGAAGAATTAAATAATGTGGGAAAAATACATAATTAAGCAAGAGAAGATTTGATTGTTTTTTAGAATAAATGTCATCCAAAATTGTCCTTTAAAGTGTTGTTAAAATGTAAAAAAGCATGTATTTAGTAATAATTATAAAATTCTGAAAGTAGCCCCACCCCCGATTCTCTTTTAAAAGTAACAGCAGTCATATGTACATGTAGTTTTCAAAGTACTAATGCATAGATTGCGTTGTATGATAGTCATGAAAACAGAGACTGCTAGCATGGTGAAAACCATCCTTTTTTAGATGAGGAAATTGAGCCTAGAGAATTTCGGTGACCTGGTGGCTCTTTTGTCAAATAGGAAATTATTTTCAAAATACTAAAATGTATGAGGCAAGCAGCTATTTGAGGAATTCTGTGGTACAGTCTTATATAAAGTGAACAATCCTTTGATAATATGCATAATGATTCTCTGATATTTATTATGTATGTCCATATTTTATTTATTGGGTTTTCTTAAAGCAGAAGTGGAAGAAACATAAATGACAGTGGTGTGGATTTATTTGTTCTTAACCCAAAATTTGTGAGGAAATTTCCCACACCAATTGTTCTCCCCACTTCTTTTTTAAGGTTGTGAAGCATTCAAGGGTTTCTTGAGTGAGAAGCTATACTGACTTTACCTCTGATAATTTAAAAATGTTCTGCTTCCCTTTGTTAGGTGGATGGTGGGGAGGGGAGTAGCTCTGAGAACAGACTGTATACACGTTTAACATAGCACAAGTAAATATATGTTACTGGATGAACAATTCAAAACATCTGCCTGGCTGATGGTAGCTTAAGCATGAACTTTGGCAGTCTAAACGGTGTGAATGCCTGGTACGAAATTGATACAGATGATGATGGAGACAACATTAAAGTCTCTATGTTAGCAACCCACTGAAAGGTCTCATGTTAAAAAGAAACAAAAAAACTTGTTTATTGTTTTTCTGATGAAGTTCACTGAAAAAATTGGAAATGCAAAACAAAACAAAAACATTAAAAAAAACACAATTATACCATGAAGAAGTTAACACTGTCTTGATGAATTTACTTACAGTACAGTAAAATTATGGGTGATTTTAATCTCCTTCGTACTTTATAACATTAAAGAGTATATATTTACATGTCTTATATAGATATAAAGAATATATGTAAACAAGGCAGAGAATTGTATATGTAGATTTTATCTTCCTTTTTCATTTGAAACGGTATTTGATAATTTCCAATTCTTTGTAAGCATGATTTAATAAAACTGCTGTTTATCCAAAATTTTTTTTAAGTAGACTCTCATTTTTGGATATTTAGGTTGTTTCTGTATTTTTACTATTATAAATAATGTTGTCCTGAACATCTTTGTATATATTTTTTGTATCAGCTTGAATTGTTACCCTAGGATTAGTTACTATATGTAAAAATCAGTGACCAAGATAGAATTCTTATCCTTTTTCATACGTATCACCAACTTTTTTGGGGAAAGTTTTAAATGAGTTCTCCCAAGTCATTTAAGATTTTGTTCCTATGACATTACTGGATGTTGGATGTGGAAATAACCTTCATGGTGGAGATGGCTGGTAAGGGCAAGTGCGTTAATGCCATTATATAACCTTCACTTGTTCCATAACAATGGAACATTGCAGTTGGCCCCTTAAGATGCACTAATAACAAAGACTGCTGACATATTGCTTATGAATAGAGAAATTGCTGTTCATAGTTTGCGTGTATTTTCGGGAATGTCTAAAACTGTTATAATAATTTATAAACTTTTATTGAGACCACCTAGAAAATTAAAAGGGTGAAATTGACCTGAAGGAATTTTATTTGATTGAAAAGAAATTTAACTCTTTAAAAAAGTGTGATGGGCCAGCTGAGTGGCGCAGTGGTTAAGAGTTGGCTTGGGACGCCAGCGGCCCCGGTTCAGATCCCACATATGAGGGCCAGTGACACTGCCCCCCCCCAAAAAAAAAAGTGTGATTATTTTAATTTTAGAGAGCTTTTAATATGGTGTCTTGATTCAGACGTTTCATGATCTGTAAGTAGATGGTCAGGGAAACAGAAATCAGTATGTAGTATATACCAGATAGTTCTTAGTTTCAAGTAAATATAATTGCTAATTTTATCTTTCTTATGATTATTGTCAATGTTTTTGAAAATGTTTATTGATTTCATGAAGGTGGTTCCACTTCACCAATATGCCAGATAGAAAAAAGTTTCTAAATCTTAGCAATATTCAAGTCACATTAAATAAAATATAATAATTTATAGAATACTTATGTTCAGGAACTAGCTCATCAAGGAGAATTCTGGTACAACAAAATTATTTGGACACACTCTTGATTTTCATTATAATGGGATTCTCCTTATTAAAAACCAGTGCATTTCCACTGCACTGTACACCTGAAGCCAAAGCTGAATAATACCGAATGTCAGCTATAATTATATATATAGTATAGCATAGGGAATAGAGTTAATGAAATTCTAACAGTGATATGCAATGTCAGAGGGGTAGTAGATTGGGGAGGGGGTTATCACTTCGTGAGGGGTGTAAATGTCTAGCTATTACATTGTTGTGTACACTGCAACTAAAAAACCCCCAAAACAAATGAACAAATAAACAAACAAAAAACCCCATGCATTTCAAAGTCAAAGAGTTATTAATTTAAAATAACTGACCTTTTTGGATTTGATGCATAACCTTCTTATATCTATTACTTTGATTATATTCACATATCAATATAAGTAAAAAATCCCATTAAATTATACTAAAAGTGTTTTTTCTAGAATAGCATCATATCAAATATCTCATCACTTTCTTGTTTTTTTCAAAAAGTGTTTAATTTGAAATAGTTACATGGTTTATTTTAAGTATGTAACATAGTCTCTGATTATACTGGAAAACATTCTAAAAGAAGTTCATGAACATCTTTTTTTTTTAAAGATTTTTATTGGGGAATTGGGCAAGGGGAACAGCGCTGGGGGATTGGGGAAGGAGAACAAAGTTGCTGTCCTGTTTTTCAGTCTAGTTGTGGAGGACATCACTTCACTGGCTCATGTTGGTATTATCATTGCACTCTTCCCGTGTGAGGCTGTCGCTCGCTGACCATTGGATGGCCGCTCACGGCACTCACATCAGCTGCCAGCCACTCACGCTGGCTGCAGGCCACTCATGGTAGATCACAGCAGCCCACTGCAGCTCCACTGCAGCCTATGCCATCACCAGCGAGCGACTCATGGCAGCCCAGCTCCAGGTCGAGCTGTTATTCACCATCTTAGCTGTAGAGAGCGCAGTGACACTGGCCCATGTGGGATCCGAACCGGCCCCAGAAGTTCATGATCTTTAAGTTCATAATGCCACCTGATAAAGTTGTCAATTTAGTAGCCCCATTAAAAAAATTCCCACCTTTCCTCATTATTTATCTCCATGTTATATTCCTTTGCTTTCAAGTTTCCACAGATATTACTTACCACTTCTGTGTATAATTCAAAGTAAAAATTACATTTTCATTTTTGGAGTAATTGGTCATAGATATATTGTGTCACTCTGATTTCTAAATTTATTTATTCGTAAATCTTTATTCTGCTCTTTTTATAGTTACCAGTGTTTCCCCCACCAAACTTGATTTATCTTTAATCTCTCTTCTTTTTTTGGGGTGGGGGCAT
Organism: Aselliscus stoliczkanus; assembly: GCA_033961575.1. Lineage (NCBI taxonomy): Eukaryota > Metazoa > Chordata > Mammalia > Chiroptera > Hipposideridae > Aselliscus > Aselliscus stoliczkanus. Next base: position 138,720,170 of record CM066729.1, read on the forward strand.
AGGTAAATCACTAGGTTGTTTTGCAGAGATGTTCAGCCTAGGATATATTTCAATCATTCGCTTTCATTTTCTCTATGTGATAACTTATACAGTTGCATCCTTCTGTAATAAATTCCTCCAATGGATCAGAAATAATTTTTTCTCAGCAATTACATTTTTATGATTGCAACTGTAGGCATATGCACTTTATCACTTTCAAAATCCAAGTTTGTCAATGCAGTGCAGAAAGTCTATGCAGAATTGCAATGAAAAGAATTTACATCTCTATGTTGTATACTCTCTGAAGGAGATATAAATTGTTAGATCATGCTGTAGTCATTACATAATGGAAACATCTATAATCTTATTTGCTACAAAATATAATTTATTGTGTGTCAGATTCATGTTGAATATAAGCTAAAAGAATTGACTTACTCAAAATCCTTTAAGATAAAAACAGTAACAAACTCCTTATAATGTGTTATCTCCTATAAAGTTTTTTTTCCACAAAGGTTCAAATGTATTTTCTGATGTAAATATATCCCATGTTTTGAAGAGGTAAATACAGAGTTATATCAATAGTAATAAACAGTATTCCTCGGACTATTCTCATCCCTAACACTTGTAGGAGGACCTCTTGGTCTTTTCCCAGTTTCTACTTCCATAGTGTCTCCCAACTATTTCTGGGAGTCTCTTGAGGATGGGTTTTTATATACTCCGTAATACTTATTGGGTATAGTTTATGAATAACTGCCCACCCTTTCATCAGTCAGCGTAAGCTAGGTTATGCTGTGATAAGAGACAACCCCCAAATCTCTGAGTCTTAACAAAAGCTAATTTCCTTCTCAAGTTACATGTCCAATGTGAGTTGGCTGGAGGGGTCTCTGCTTAGTACAGGCATTTGGGGACCCAGGCTAAGGAAGACTCTATCTAAACATTTACTCCCACTGTTGTTGTAACAGGGGAACAGAACATGATTGCAAGAAGCATGTGAGGCAATCTGGCATGAGAGCTCTGCCTCTTGGGGATGATGGTGAATTAGTACTATCTGCATCCTCTTTGGAAAATTGACTACATACTGAGGGTTAAGTGGTTAGTACCTAGGGTTAGACAGTTATATCATGTGCAAAACTAAAAGACACACAGAAAAATGTAAGACATGGGGAAGAGTGAAGTAGTTTTCAAGTTCGAGTTCACAAATTTCTGCTGTTGAGGGACAAAGAGGTTAACTGGTTACCAAGGTTTTGATGGATTCTTCCAATTACCAAACCACATTCTAGTCTCAGAATTATACACTAGCCTCTGTGGGGTCTTGCTGTTTCCAGTTCCTTGAATACTGGCCATGTAGGCCAGATGCTTTTCTTTCTTATGTCATCTGATTCCCTGGCCTCCTACCTCTACATCAATGGCTGAGAGTTCAAAAGAAGTTCTATTAGCAGCAGCAATCCAGGATTCCTATAATTGCCCTCATTATTTAATGCTGGAATGAAAATTTTCCTGTAAAGTCTCTCTTCTGTTCTTTCCTTATCCGCAGATTTTCGAGTCTCTGAGGTATGACTTACCTGTGTTCCCAAACCAGTCTTTTCCATTTTATCTGGTTTCATCTTATCAGTGGTGGATAGTAACTGCCACTGATGCCAATTGTGAAACTGGGAATGGACATGCCAAAGTAGGTGTGTCTCAATGCCTCCAAAGCTGTGAATCCTCCAGCTGGCGAAAGAGCACTGAGCTCCTACAGAAGAGGGTAGAATGCCTGTCTTCCCAACTGTGCTTCACTCCGTCACATGCTTGCACTTCAAGTCACATGAAATTCCTTAAGAAAGCAACTCCCTTCACCGTCTTTGAGAATCACTCCTCTCTCCTTGTTAGAATCAAACCCAGTCCAAGCAGCTGGATGGTGAACAGTTAATCCTTACTCCTCTAAGCACAAGGTTTTTCTTTCTTCTCTGGCTCCTATATAGAACCTCTCTGCCATACTCTACTCTCAACATAATTTCTTTCTCCTATCCTTCAGTCAATGGGGGAAAAGAAAAGCAATCATGCATATCAATTTAGATATCAAAATAGATGCTTAGCTGCCCAAAGTGTTCATTTGCCACTGTTTTATAGACAGATCTGATTGACTTCCAGGTAGCAGGAGAGGACATGCTTTGGCTTCTTAGCCTCCTACAATATAATTTTCTTTGTTTCTTTTAGAAAATAATTCAAGTTTCATTTATGGTTGTTTTCTCTCATTTCTATAGGTCATTTTGAATGAGCATGATGCCATTTATTTATGTTTTCTTGGTTTTATCTCCAAGCTTCTGTTTTTTGTAGCCTTGCTGATTATTCTATTACTAGAATTTGTATCAGAATTCATATTGAAGGTTCCAAGGAAATTTCAAAGTCAAGCCTGCACACATATAGTGCTCTGCTAGATTATAAGTAAACATTGGAGTTTTGACAATAACCTTAAAAGTAACCTTAAAGTTAGTAAATTAAATGCCTTTTAAACACTTAAAGGCTCAAGGCTTAATAGGTATAAAAATGTTATTTTTATGGAAGGATGAAGGAATAAACTTAATTCTGCCTCAATAATGTTTTAAAGCTTAAGGTGATTCAGTATAGTTGAATTGATTCTAATAAAGTGAATTTTTCTATTTCTTCATTCTTTTACTGCCATAAAACTGCTCCCATGAGAAACTTGTTAGGCTACAGTCTTCCTTGAGAAACACATAGCTAACAAAGAGGAAACCACTCTTTAAATGAAAATAAGGATGTGAAAACTAGTAGCTAATTGATTAAAATATCGAGTCCAGCTGGACTGTGCATGGTCGAGCTTACAAGGGGTGACCCCCCACCCCACCCCCACCAGAACCTGGAAGCTTTGAGGTTAGCTGTGGGCAGATGCCAGCCTGCACATGCTTCACCTCTTCTCAGCTTGCTTCACCTTTTATTCTGTCTGACTCTGATTTTCTTTTTACTCATTCCAAAGTTGCCTCCCTGTTGTTCTGGGTTCTCTGACCATCCCCAGCCTCTCCACTGCTGTTAATACTTTACCTTTCAGTCACAGTACATCTTTTCCTTCACAAATTCAGAATAATCCCACAGGCATCCATATCTACCTTAGCTGTGGAATAAGATCTTTCTCTTATAAGTGGATTCCATAAGCAGCCAGGTGGTGCAGAGTGATAAGTCCAGATCTACTTGCCCTTTTAGTGGAAAATGCTAGATTGAAAGGAGCAATTGAAGGGATCTGTCTGAAAGGACAGAAGTCCATATCTCCCCAGATGTGGTCATTTTAGTCCTTGACATGTGATTCTTCCCTTCATAATACTTTCTGGGCTATTTCAGAACACCCAGCTGGTCTCAGCTTGACAACTTCACGACTCTAGACCACTGGCCAGCAAACGTTTTCTGTATGAGTCCAGATAATAAAGTTTCATCTTTGACAGCTATAGGGTCTCTGTTGCAACTACTCTACTGTTGTAGTTTGGAAGCAACCATATCCGATATGTAAATAAATGAATGTTGCTGTGTCCAATACAACTTTGTTTATAAGAATGGGCAAGTGGTCAGAGTTGGCCCTGGGTACTTAATGCGCAGGTCCCTGCTCTAGACTGATCATTTTCTCATGGAGATATGCTGCACTTACTGGTTAAGGAAGAGCAAGAATGGGCACTATTGCACACACAGTTGGGAGCCCCCTGTGAGATAAATTATGATGGAGTGTTTTATGGCCGAGCCCTATGAGAGACACAAAAGCCTCACTTGGGGGAAGAGTGATAACTAGGCAATTCAGAAAATTCCTGTTACTGTTGAGATCCTGCTGGCCCAGCTGGTTTCAATTCTGGCTGCACAAAAATCACTTGGGGAGCTTTAAAAATTCCTGATGCCCAGGCCACACAGGAAACCAGTTAAATCAGAATCTTTGGGAGTAGGAACAAGCCATAAGTTTTAAAGCCCCCCAGGTGATTACAATATGGGAACTGCTGTGTTGGCCATTACATCAGCCAGTAGTGAGCATGGTATGCCTCTTGGCCAAAGGCTTAACCTAGAATGATGCCTGTTCTCATCCTTTTAATGGCATTGGAATAAATTTATGAGGAATTTCTGGATCAACTCTCTGGAACAGTTAGTCCTCCTAGGCCCAGTAGGATGATTAGCAGCAGATCTAGGAAAAACACTGCAGCTGAGAGATCTTGGTCCATGTTCTGCAGCTCTTCCTTATCCAGCAATCTACTAATGTGTGAATTAGATTATGGTGGACTGAAGAGGTTTGGGTACCCATGGTATGATACTGCGACTCATAAGAAATATAAGTGAGATGACCAAAATATATTTCTCATATATATTTGGTCTTCATCCCCACTTCCTGGCTCACTGCTCCCAAAAACCCTTGGAATTTCCTGCATGTTGTGAGTAATAAAGGTGTCCCTTGTTATATTAATAAGGTGGCTTTTGGAAAGCACCCAAGGATGGGGATGGTGGTGATTAGAGGGCTGGAACTTTCAGATTCATGCTCTAACCCCTGGGGAAGGGAAAGAGGCTGGAGATTGAGTTTAATCACAAATGGCCAATGATTTAATCAATCATGCCTGTGTAATGAATCCTCCATAAAAGCCTAAAAGGATGGGATCGAGAGCTTCGGGTTTTGTGAATGCTGGGAGAAAGGCATGCTCAGAGAGGTCACGGAAGCTCCAAGTCCTTCTGTCATACCCTGCCCTATGCATCTCTATCATCTGGTTCTCCCTGAGTTATATTCTTTTATAATAAACCAGTGATCTAGTAAGTAAAATGTTTCTCTGAGTATTGTTGCTGCTTTAGCAAATTAATCAATTCCAAGGAGGGGTCCTTGGGAACCTGTGATTTACAGCATTGGTCAGAAGCACAGGTAACAACCTTGGCTAGCAACTGGCATCTGAAGATGTGGGGGGAGACTTGTAGGACTGAACCGTTTACCTGTGGAATCTGAAACTATTTCAGGGTCGATAGTGTCAGAATTGAGTTGAACTGTAAGACTCTCAGCTGGTGACCCAAGAATTGCTTGATGGTGTGGGACCTCCATCCCCCTCAACAGACAGTTGGAGTTGGGTCTGGGAACCTACTTCTTTCTCATGGCATCCTTGGTTTTGGTGGACTTTGCTTGAGGTGGAAGAAGTGGTACTGAGGGAAGAGATTCATAATGTATGAGTCTGAAATTCTGTTATGGTATCACATCACATGAAAGAATTTACATTAACAATCATCTGCACCAGTGCTTCTTAACCTTAGCTGTACAAAGCACCATGTGAGAAACTTATAAGCATCAGGTCAAAGCTAAGGCCAATTAAATCAGAATCTCTAGAGTAGGACTTTATCAACAGTACTCTTTAATAGCCTCCCAGGTGGTTGTGCAGCCACTGGATGAGGACCTTGCTGCCACAAAGTGTTCTCTAAGAACTGACAGCTTTGGGCTCATTTGGGAACTCCTAAAAAAAAAATACAGACTCTTAGGTGCCACCCAAGACTAACTGAACCAAAATCTATGGTGTAATAATATTCCAGGTGATTTGTATCACATTGTTTGAGAAGCATAGGTGTAGAAGACTATATACATTTCAACTTTTAATTTCCAATCTTGTGTAGCCAGAGTTGAAAACCACTGCGCTTTGGTACCTGATGGTGCCTTAATGGTGAGGTCACCAGGAATTTCTGAACTGATATTCATATCGTTGTGCTGCAATTGGATACTTGAAGGGGCTGCCCATGGTTAATTACTCTGTTGTGAGGGACCTGTGCATTTCTTCTGAAGAGTTTCTACTTCTCCCACACCCTAACTTAGGCCTTGCCACCCTACTTCCTTCCCTCTTCAAGCCTGTGGTCAGTCTTACATCAAGTAATTCTTTTCTTCCCAGAAATGGCTTTGGGCAACCAGGAAGCATGACATCAGAGAAGAGCAGATTTTCAAGAGCTAGGGTTTCCTTTTTTTAGGATGTTTGGAATTAGGACACAGTTTGTTACAAGACTAGACATCATTTTTAACTCTGGGAAAGGTACTTAAGCTTTTTTAAAAAAAGATTTTGGGGAATTGGGGGAGGGGGACAGCGTTGGGGAACCCGGGAAGGGGAACAGACAAGTTGCTGTCCATTTGTTCTTCAGTCTAGTTGCAGAGGACGTTGCTTCACTGGCCCATGTTGGTATTGTCATTCCATTCTTCCCGGATGAGGCAGATCTGTCGCCGGCTATCGGCAGCTCACGTTGGCTGCCGGCCACTCACTGTAGCCTATGGCAGTCCACTGCAGCAGGGGCTGCAGCCTACACCATCGCCGGGGCTCGTGCAGCCCAGCTCCAGGTGGAGCTGTTGTTAGCTATAGAGGGCAGTGTAACTGGCCATCATATGTGGGATCCGAACCAGGGCTGCTGACGTCCCAAAACCAGCTCTTAACCAATGCGCCACTCAGCCGGCCTGGTACTTAACCTTTTTATAACAGAATTTGAAGATACATTATATCATAGTACTGAATTCTCTACAAATGAAGTGTTAAAAATGTGGTTTGTAGTTTTCAGATAAAGGTATTCTCTTAGGAAAAATTTTGCATTCTTGACCCTGATTTGCAAGACATTGTATTTCTTCAATTTATAAACATTTTCCCACATTCTCCACCTTACATTTTTTTTAACATTTCTGAAATTAGGATGCATCTTATATTGGATATGAACATTTAATGTAATTTTCCTTTTTGATTCTTGTCGGGGATCACAAATTTACCTACAGTACACTTTGGCTCCTTTATCATTCGTAAGTGATCTGGTCTTCCTCACAAGCTCCCAGCCCCTGAAAATTGGGATAAATGCCTTTTATTTCGGCCAATAAGATTGGTCAACTGGTATTATTCAGCTGTGTAAATACCCCCTTTTGGTAACTACTCAGTCTATTTAGATAAAATGACCAAAAATGTGTGGTTGGGCTGAGGGTGTTGCTTATGTTCTCCTGGGATGCCTTAGCCTTACCTGGGCCTTCAGACCCCAACGTCCCAGCTATATCCTTCATTAGGTGCTTGGCGTTATCTCTTCACCTTAGCCTTTGCTGCAGGATCACCTTGCTCTTCACCATAGTGGGCTGAGGGCAGGTGCACCAGTCTTCAGCACATTCACATTTTGATTGGCTTTTAGGATATCTAGGATGTCCTGAGTCTTATCCATTCTTCATGGGAATTAAGAGTGGCTTGGGAAAGCTAAGCTGACCTAATAACCCTGCGATGCCAAGATTTCACTGTGACCACCCCACAGTTTGTGCAAGGAAGCTCATGAAGCAGTTTTTTTCCAGAATCCCAAAGATAAATGAAACTGAAGGCCCTTTGTTTTTAGTGTCTTCTCTCAATCATGCTAACACAGATCCCTAATCTGGGTGAAGCTCAGAGAGGAGAAATAAGGACATGTATCTTATATGTATCTTTCTTACCTGTCAGCAGCTTCTTCCAATAATCACTTGGGGCTAGATGAGGAGAACTTCCTTACTTCTTATACCTATCTGACCAGATCGTTTTTTTAAATCAAACTGTATGATCCAGTCTATCAGATATAACTTTTACTAAATGGGAACTAAAAGAATCTAGAAAATGATTTCTCTTTTTCTAATGGCTTTGGTAATTCTTTTTGTTTAAGACTTCAAGAAAGCCAGCTTTGAAACTCATAGATGATCAGTGGTATCTTTGAGTTTCAAAGCTGGATCTCTCCTTTTCTGGCTTCATGGCTCAGCCTTGGATATAGAAAGTTCCATATTGACCAAACATTGTCCATACTTGCATTCTGAAAGGTGGTTAAATTGATGGCATATGTTATAATTGATGGTGTTTTAGAATTAAGGGGCTATGGTAATATCTTGATGTTTTGAAGGAGGGACTTTAGGACATCAAAGATTTAGCACTAGCCAAAAAGATTCAAGATGGTGACTGATGTATAATTTTCACCAATAAAAAAGGCAAAAATGTCTTTGTTGACTTAGAGACAATCGTGACAAATGAGGTGGACACAACCTACTCAATTTTAAACTGAGCATCAGTATTTAATCACTGATGAGCTGTACTCAAACCACATTTGTGTTGCTATAAGATCTTGATAATAGAGCCCTACAAATCTAATCACTATCTCCTGTCGTTTTTCTTGCTTAACATCTGTTATATCTTATTCATACATGATGAACAGGTGATTGTGTGTATTTTCCCTGGGTGTCTTTAATAAAAAGGAGTTTTGGGTTAGAAGAGAAAAGGAAAAAATCTAATGGTGCAAGATAGATGGGAGGAGGGAATCCGGCAACAGATCGTGGGAGTAAACGGCAGATAAAACTTTACAAGTTTGTGTTGACAAAGCATCTTGGCATAGTTTACTCAATTTTATAGTTGATAGGGTTGTAAATGATTATTAAAGTTGGAACACGGAATTAGTGGTCATCATCATATCCCACCATCAATTACTGCTGGATGTGGAATGCTGGGTTGCATGGACCAAGAGACCACTTGACCATGTAAGGTCAGCCCATTATTTTAGGGCCAGCTTTGGCCTCATTGGATTTTTCATTTCTTATTTTGTTTCTTTCAAGAAGTCAATGGTCATTGATGGAAAAGAATTGTCCTTTGACTTTTTCTTGCTCAGCACTTCTTTGAATCAGTACTCTACTGTAAGCTATCGGTTATTGATTCACAAGAATGATTAATGCTTGATTTAGTTATAAATAGCAGCATGAATATAATTTCTCTTTAGTTTGTTTAATTCAGTATCTTAATCATTTTTCAGCACATTTTGGGGAAAATTTGAAGAGAAGTAGTCTATAGGACTAACATTGCATTATTTACTGAAAACTGAATTTGTCTCTGAATTATTGTTCTATATAAAACAAGCATCTTTCTAAATAATAATTACATTTGAAATAGTTAAAGTCACATATCCTAGGATGAATAGGTTTATGGTTGGGTTTTCTGGGAAATACTATCCCTAAGTATTGGGGTGCCCAAAGCTGAGTTCTGTAACCTCTCTAACTATATTTTGTTTTTAGGACATCTCTTACAGCCTCATGATTTCAAAAAAAACCCAAATACCATTCTCAGATATCATTGAAATTTTAGTAAGGCAAGCAAAACCATTGCTATGTGAATAATTAAAATGAAAATGTAAGCTATAAGGAACTTATCTCCAGAATTTACCTCTCTCAGCTCCAGAATTATATACTATTCTTCAATTTAGCAACTGCAATATGCAAACCTAACATGCCTAAAGCTCAACTCTTGATTCCCCTCCCTCCTCATAACTCCTTAAGTAAATTTTGCCTTCATACACCCAGCTGCTCAGGCCAGACGTGATAGAGACCCTTGACTCCCTGTTTCTTTTATAACTCATCCAATCTATCAACAAACCCTGTACACTTACTTTAGAATACCAGAATTGTTCCACTTTTTAAAAGCTGTATAGAACGTAAAATTTTATTTTTTCTTTCAGATAATAAAATTTCCTATAAATTCCAGAATACATGAGCTGTTTTAGACAAGTTTTTGGGAGTCTGAAGGGATTAAGAGGAAAAGAGGAACTTTTTAATGCACACATACACATACATATACAATTGTGTCCTGGTTTAAATTCCATTAGAGCATATACATGAATGCCCTTTCCCCCACATATTTTATTTTTTAAAGATTTTTATTAAAAATATAGCTAACATATATATTAAATTAGTTTCAGGAGTACACCATAGTTAGTCAACAATTATGTACCTAAAGAGGTGATCACCATGGTAAGTCCAGAAACCATCTGACACTCCACCATGCTATCACAATATTATTGACTATATTCCCCATGCTGTACATTACACCCCATGACTAGTTTGTTTTATACCTGGAAATTTCGACCTCTTATTCCCCTTCACCTTTCTCCCCTTTTAAAAATTTTTCAATTACAGTCAACGTTCTATATTATTTTGTATTAATTTCATATGTATAGCATAGTGGTTAGACATTTATATAATTTAAGAAAAGATCCCCCTGACTAATCTAGTGCAGACCTGGAACTAGACATAGTTATTACTATATTATTGACTATATTCCCTGTGCTTTACTTTATATCCCCATGACTAATTTGTAACTACCAGTTTGTACTTCTTAATCCCTTGACCCTTTTCACACTGCCCTCAACCCCCTCCCATTTATCACCCCAACAAATGTAGTGTCCATCTGACACCATCCATAGTTATTACAATATTATTGACCATATTCCTTATGCTGTACCCTCAATCCCCATAACTACTTGGTAATAACCAATCTGTACTTCTTAATCCCTTCCCCTTTTTGTCATGTACACTTCCAACCACTCTCCCATCTGACAGCCTTCATACTGTTTTCTGTATCTATGACTTTGTTAATTTTGTTCTTAAATTCCAATATAAGCAAAATCACATTGCATCTGTCTTTGTCTGATATACTCCATTCAGCACAATACCCTCCAGGTCCATCCATGCTGCCACAGATGGCAAGAACTCATTTTCTTCCATGGCCGAGCAATACTCCAATGTATATAAGTACCACCTCCTCTTTATTCATTCATCCATCGACAGACATCCAGGCTGCCTCCACATCTTGGTCATGCCCAAGAACGTATGGATGCATTTTGGGTTTCTTCAGATAAATACCCAGAAGTGGGATTACTGGGATCTTCATGTCTCTTCTTATAGCCATTGTTTTAAAGTCTATTTTGTCTGGTATAAGAATTGCTACCCTAGCTTTTTTTTTTCTTTCCATTTTCATGAAATATTTTTATGCATCCCTTTACTTTCAGTGTGTGTCTTTCTATCTGAAGTGAGTCTCTTGTAGGCAGTACATTTAAGGGCTTTTTTTTTTCCCTTATCCATTCAGTCCTCCCATGTCTTTTGATTGGAGCATTTAATCCATTTACATTGAAAGTAATTGTTGATAGATATGTAGCTGTTGCCATTTTATTCATAATTTTGATTTTTTTCCCCCCACCTCAAGTTGCTCTAACATGTCTTGTAATGCGGCTTTGTTTGGTGGTGATAAACTTCTTTAGCTTTTTCTTGTCTGGGAAGCTCTTTATCTGTCCTTTGATTCTAAAGGATACTTTGCTGGGTAGAGTAGTCTTGGTTATAGATTCTTGCTTTTCATCACATTGAATATTTTGTGCCAACCCCTTCTGGCCTGCAAAGTTTCTGTTGATAAATCAACTGACAGTATTATGGGAGCTCACTTATAAGTTACTAGTTGCCTTTCTCTTGCTGTTTTTAGGATTCTCTCTTTGTTTTTAACCTTTGCCGTTTTAATTATGATGTGTTTTGGTGTGGGCCTATTTGGATTCATTTTGTTAGAGATTTTCTGTGCTTCCTGGACTTGTATGTCTATTTCCTTCACCAGGTTACAAAAGTTTTCAGTCACTATTTCTTCAAATAGGCTCTCAATCCCTTGCTCTCTCTCTTCCCCTTCTGGTGCCCCTTTGATGTAAATGTTGTTACATTTGATGTATTAAACTATCCTCATCTCTTTGGATTGTTTTTTGTTTTTGTTATTCCAATTGGGTGTTTTCTATTATTTTTTTTTTCAAATTACTGATTCAATCTTCTGCTTTATCTAGTTTGCTGGTGATTCCCTCTATGCATTCTTCATTTTAGTTATTGTAATCTTCCCTTCTGACTATGATTTCAATATCCTTTTTTATGCTTCCTAATTTTTTGTTGAAGTTCTCACTAAGTTCCTTGAGCATCCTTATAACCATTGTTTTGAACTCTGTATCTGGTAAGTTACTTGCCTCCATTTTGTTTAGTTCTTTTCTGGAGTTTTCTCCTGCTCTTTAATTTGGAACGCATTTCTTTGTTTCCCCATTTTGGCTACCTCTTTGTGTTTGTTTCTATGTATTATAGAGATTTGCTATGTCTCCCAGCATTGGTCAGGTGGCCTCATGTAGTAGGTGCCCTGTGGGGCGCTGGCACAGTCTCCCTGGTCACCTGCTCTGGGTGCTCCTGGAGTGTCCCTTGTGTAACTGTGTGTGCCCTCCTCTTATAGTTGAACCTTGATTGCAATTGGCATATCAGTGGGTGGGACTGATCTTAAGTCTGATTGGCTGTGGGGTTTGGCCATCTCCACAGCTTATGGGCTGCTGTATGGGGAGGGGAGGCTTTCCCCAGTGAGTGGGATTTGCCCCAGTGGGCTCTGGTGCCTATTAAGACTGCCTGCCCTTTGTGTATGCCACTTGTGGGGCCAATTGGGTGGTGCTTTGCTTTGGGCTGAAGCCAACCTCCAAGTATGTTGGTTCTGGGAACTCTTAGGAGGGGCTCTGGTGCAGGCTCAGGTCACCCATTGTCTGTGACTGGCCAGGGGCTACATGCTAGGAGCTACAAAGTTATCTGCAGTTGTTCACTGTCTCTGTTAAATCTGGAGGCTATTGGGAGAGGCCAACCTGCAAACTGAGGATGTCTGCCACCAACACTGGGCCTGAGGTACCTCTGCAAAAAGCCAGGATACCCCAAGGCCTGCTGCCACCTGCCAGCTCCCTTAAGGTTTAGCTGCTGATACAGCCTCATGTGGTATGCAAGTTGGGTAAGGCAGGGTCTCACTCAGGGAGTCACTAGAATGGGAAGAGTTGTGGTCACTAAGTTAATGTAAATTCTGGTTTGGTGCCAGTGCTGAGCCTGGAGCAACTCAGCCAAAGTCTCAGAGCACACTGAGACCAGTTGCCACCCACCTGGGGCCTGCCGGACTCTGATAGTTTTCCAAGAAAGAGTGCAATGCAGGCAGGGTTCGTACATTAATGTCCTTTTAATTTATGCTTTGTCCTATAGGCCTTGATCCATTGGAGGTGATGCCAAAAGCTTAGAATGTACAGTTCAGGCTTCATGAAGGATAAAGAAAAGCTGACCAAAGGTTTTAGTGGTCACAAGTGTCTGAATGGTGTTTGAACCCAGATCTGGCTGATCCTGGAGTCTGATGGCCTGGCCCTTGTTTCATCCTTCCTTTCTCATGAGTTGAAAAGCTCTGATCAAATGTCCCCTTATTATTTTTGAGGTAAGGAGATTGAGGCCCTCCATAAGAATGACATGTGCTCCTCAAGAAGTTGTTTTGTCCTCAGTGTCAGTATCAGCTTTTGACAGCTACAGTCCCACAGGAGATGTGCGTAGTCTGAGACCCAGGGTCTTTAATTTTACCCTTTGGGTTTCCAACAATCCAGGGTGGGATGGCTGGCAGCTTTCTTCCACTTTGTGATTCAGAGACCATTTCTCTTGGGTCTAGACCATGTCCTAGGGCCTTGCCACTATTAGCATATTGCTGTCTTTATTCCAGTGAGCAGGCACTTGCCTTCTATAATGCTCTGGGAACCAAGAGGACAGAAGCAGGTGTAGAGCATTTTAGGCCCATCATGCCTTTTCCTCTATCTTCTAAATTCTCTTTTGGGCCCCCTACTGGTCTTATGACCTTCAGGAGAAGGTCAGAAAGTGCTTCTTTCATCTGCTGTTTTGTAGCCAGCTCAGAGTGGCCCTATCTCTTTTAACAAGATACTGACTTGTTGTTCAGAGATATCAAACCAAAACCTCTAGTCATGCAGCCTAAGCATGCACAGAGGAGAGACAGAATTCTGCCTCTTTTCGACAACTCCACCTCTGCTACTGGTCTCCACTTGTGCTACTTAGTCTGGTCTCCACTTGTGCTACTAAAACAACCTCTTAACTGCTTCTCCTTCTTCCATTTTTACCCCTTCTCCTCCATCTCTGTCCAGTCCCCAGTCTATTCTCTTGGAGCAGCCAGAATGATCGTTTGAAATTTTAGATCAGATCATGTTACTTTTCTGCTCTAAAATGTGCAATGGTTTCCAATCACAAGAATAGAATTGAGAGTGTTAGTGGTGACCTACAATGCTTGTATGATTTGTGCCTAGATGCCAGCCTGACCTCATCTCCTCACTCCACAATAGGTGCACTGGCCTTTTCTGCTCCTTTTGGAGCACACCCATCAAGCTCCTGTGTGAGAGACTGCACTTGCTGTTCCCCTTGTTCGGAATATTGCCCCCAGATATGCAAATGTCCTACTCCTCTACTTGCTTAGGGTCCTTGTTATCCAATCAGAGATGGCTTCCTGGATACCAAATCTGAAGAAGCCCTTCCCTGTCATTCATCTTTTCCCTTACACCTCTTTACTCTCCTCATGGCACATATTAATACTGCTATTGTGTGATATAACTACTTATATATGTGTTTATCCTCTGTCTCCCCTCAATAGAGGGAGCTCACTGTGGTATCCTCCTGGCACAGTGCAAGTGCACCATCTATATTTGTTGAATAAATGAATGGTGGAGTCTAATATTGGTTTTTTGTTTCTGGGTGGTTAAGTAGCTACATAAAAACTGGAAGAAACTAATATTTGACGTTAGTCTCAGCATGTGGCCTTTTCTTAGTTGTGTTTGCATTCATATATTTTTTTCCAGGATAAGTGTACTTTCTGGATTGGAACATTTAGCTACAGCTGCTTGTGTTTGTCATGTAAATCTCTTTGTTTTGTTATGCCATCTGTGTGTCCCAGAGGAATGGTAGGCTTGGGGAGGGATCTACATGTACTTTGTTATTGTCCCTCAATAGCTCCAAAGTAATAGCTCATATTAGCAGTGGTTGTTAATCTAATAAATAAACAAAACCCTAAATTATATTCAAAAAGTGATTGTTGTTTTATACTTTTTGTGTCATTTATGGTGAGGGTTGTTACAGGCTGAATTGTGTCCCTGCCTGCCCCATTCATATGTTGGGGCCCTAGCTCTCAGTGCCTCAGAATGTGACTGCATTTGAAAATAGGAATCTGGGTTCAAACACCATTGAGTTAAAATAGAGTCATTAGGGTGGCCCCTAATCCAAAATGACTGGTGTCCTTATAAGAAGAAATTAGAACACAGAGACATCAGGGTTGCGTGAACACAATGAAAAAACTATGTTAGAAAGAGAAGGTGACTACCTGCAAGATAGTAAGAAAGCCCTCAGATCCTGCCGACACCTTGATCTTGGACTTCTGGCCTCCAGAACTATGAGAAAACAAATTTCTGTGGCTTAAGCCACCTACTCTATTGTACTTTATGGTAGCCCTAATACACGGATTAAAAAATGAAAATCAGTAATAAAAATTGTGTGTCTGCTCTTTTAATTTATGGTTTGAAAATGAACTATGTAACTAACAAGATTGAATATAAATGTATACTTGATTCTAGATCACTTTGAACTGATCAGGCCCTAGGCTATGTGAATGGAGACTTGTTTATTCAGAATATATAAAAATTTGCTTTTCCATCATCTGAACATGGGAAGTGATGGAATCTCTCTCATTAAGGAATTCCTTTGGATGAAAACTGCCATGTGCCATTTTACTAAGCTTAAGTTTTAATTTTGGCATACCTAACTGGCTCTTTTTATAACTGAGTACCTATTACTCAACATTGTGACTCTTGGTTTAAGGTTTCTAAAATCTAGAGTTTCGTTCATCTTTTAAGTCAACCACTATCTATTGTTTATAGTATGCTGGCTCTGGGTTTTTTATGTTTTTATTATTTATAGTATGCTAGCTCGGGATGAGTCAAGCCCCTGCCCATATGGAGTTCATGGTAAAGCTGGGGAGGCAGTATGTTAACAGCTAACTAGGAAACACTAATGAGTGGTATGAGAGGTACATATAAGGGCTCTGAAGGGCTGGAGTTGTTCCAGGACGAGGTTGCCAAACATTTCCTGTTCTGAGCCTAATAAGTAGTGTGTGGTCAAACTTTATGACTGGAAGATGGGAGTGAAAATTTAGTCAGAAGTGAGACAAGAAATTGCCTCATAAACCATGCTTTAGATTTTATCTTGTGGGCAGCAGGGAGCCATTGGACTGGTTTAAGCTGGTGCCAGTGTGTCAGATTAGCATTGTAGAGAGATGGCTCTAATGGCAGTGTGGGATGCTTGTGTGAAAACATGATGAGGGCACATACTTTTCAAAACAGTAGAGTGGAGATGGGGCTAAGATGGAGGCTTCAGGAGGCCTCCTGATTCTGTGTTATGGAACATGGCTTGCAGGGAATGTAGGCTAGGGTAAGACTTCAGAGAGCAGCCATAAGAAGCCATGGCTGTGGGCTGGAAAGGAGGCGACAGAAACGAAGGCTTTTAAATAGACTATATAAAGAACCTGGAGAGGAGAAGAAGGAGGGAGCAGCCCAGGGAACCTTTGGGCTTCTGCCTCAGGTTACAGGTGTCAGTCCCTGAGGTAAGAAATTACAGATAAAGAACAGGCAGGTCGGTGGGTGAAGGTTTCCTCTTTGGCATGCTGTGTGAAGTGCCTATTGAATTAAATATTTCCTCTTTCCTTGGTTTTTAATACTTCATATTTAAGCTACAGTCTACTTCTGAGCCCCATTTCTTACCCAAATTCCTGTTTTTACCCCATACTTTGCCAAACTCTCAGACAAAAATAATTTCCATCTCTGCCTCTTTGCACATGAGTGCTTTCACATGGCTCGCCTTCCCCTCTGTCATGGCAGAAAATGATCTGACCTTAAAGGCTGTCCTTGGAAGCCCTCCTTAATTCTTGTGGATGTTTGCAATCTCTTTAGGACTTTCTTCGCACTTATAATTTATCATTTGGCATTTTATATGCACCTAGCTGTATCTCTCTTCCCATACTGGAGCTTACTCATATTTGTTTTCTAAATATTTAGAGTATTATTTTTGTACATATGTGTTCAATAAATGTTTATTGGCCTGCGATGAACTGAAAGAAGATTGTAGTTGATTTTGGGGAGTGTTGAATGTTAATCGAGGAGTATGCATTTTCTGGGTTCCCAACACTTCCCAACACTCATCCTCCTACTACTTTTTTTTTTTTAAAGGTTTTATTGAGGAATTGGGGGAGGGGAACAGCGTTGGGGAATCAGGGAAGGGGAACAGACAAGTTGCTGTCTTTATGTTCTTCAGTCTAGTTGCGGAGGACGTTGCTTCACTGTTGGTATTGTCATTGCGCTCTTCCCTGATGACACAGATCAGCCAGCCTCTGGATGGTCAGTCACCGCAGCTATTGGCAGCTCACGCTGGCTGCCGGCCACTCACTGTAGCATATGGCAACCCACTGCAGCAGGGGCTGCAGCCTACTCCACCGGGGCTCGCACAGCCCAGCTCCAGGTGGAGCTGTTGTTAGCTGTAGAGGGCAGTGTCACTGGCCCTCATATGTGGGATCCGAACCGGACCGCTGGCATCCCAAAACCAGCTCTTAACCAATGCGCCACTTGGCCGGTCCCCTCCTACTACTTTTTAGCTGAGCTATCCTGCCACTTGTTGCCAGCACAGTAGCAGCTCAGCTCAGGCTGGGCATTGAACTGCTGTTGCTCAGAGCTCAGCTTGCACTCTTGAGCGAGTTCTTAACCAGCTGAGCCACTCGGTGGGCCCTCATCCTCCTAGTACTTTTGTTAATGCAGTAAAGGTTGTTTTTGGCAGGAAATAATGACCAATTGAAATTATTAGTGACTTGAAGGAACCCTGCCACCCAACTCCTCCCTCCCTCCCCACCTCCCATGCAAGACTAGATGACACCTTTTACTTTAAAGGGTTCACTGGTTTTACTTATCTATAAACAATTTTATTTTCCTACCCTTGTAATTTCTTTCAGAACTATGTTTGCAATTTTAGCTGAATAACATGGCTTAAATGTCTTATATTTTATTTCACACATTAAAATTGACTCAAGGAAGCAAAAGGAATGCTGAAGGCGCCCATGAACTATTGGAGGAAGGTTAAAATTCAAACTGTTTTAGCTAATAAATAAGAAAAGAGATGGCTGTTAACATGGCCTTTTTGTACGAGAGTGATAGTAGTTTAAAAAAGAATTAGTTAGAACGGGAAAGAACATGATTATAGAATATAAATGTTACCCAAGTTGGCAATAGAGAAGCCTTTGTTCAAAACTAGCTTTAGTCTGAGGTACTAAGGCAGTTGTTGTACTGATGTAATGACAACCTCACAGTATATTCTGCAGTGCTCCTGTTGTGTACTAAGTGTTGTTCTACATAATGACAAGTGATGGCTTGGTTCACTGAGTGTATCAACTTAATTTTCAGTATCTTTGGAACCTCTAGAGATGCATACCTGAATTAGGAAAGATTAGAAACCCCCTTTTTTTTGTACTCTCAATTTTTATGTATAAGTATTATATACAATTAAAAATACACCTGGTTTTGCAGAATTTCAATATGCAGAATTAATAAAGTAGGCAATCTCTGCTTTTCATATTACTTGAGGTCTCTAATTTAGGATCACTTCAGTGAGGAACTCACTCCCTTATCTATGATAGAGGTGTGTGTCTGCAGCCTAGTACAGATTTATAGACTGAGGAAAAGTGAGCGGACCCAAATTCTTTAAGAGCTGCAAACCTGGTGTTGAAGATTTACCTATGAGAGCGACCCCCTTAAATCTGAGAAAGAGGGAAGGGGCAGGGTTGTGCATCGATAGTAAGAAAGGTTAGCAAGACATGTATGGGCTTGGACCCTACATTAGAATCATCTTTGCTGTAAATTCCAACTAAGGTTTTTGTGTTCCTTATAAAAATGTAACTGATATTGTACTGCAAAAGAAACGAGGATTATTTTACAGAATAGCTTGAAAGCTAATTATACTGATTGCTGGCATTCCTTCAAGAGAGAGGGAGACTTTCAAACAACATATGTACCCCCCCACCCTTGGAGAGAATCTTCTTTTGTCGTGACAGTCACTGATGGGAGCCATTAGATCCAGTACCTGGGCTGGGGTTAAAAACAAACAAATAAGCAAACAAACAGGTTTAGCTACTCCCCCCCCCCAGGATTACCAAGCCGTATTTACTTTCTGAAATAAAATGAATAATTGGAAACATCAATTGACTTTTGTTTAGTCAATAATAGATATTCATAGTGGAGCATTTTAGTAGAAGACATAGGCATAAAAGATTTATACAAGTGAATAATTTGCAAGTTGGAATTGCCTTTTTTTCTTTTTTCCTTTATGAAAACACAGTGTTGTTATACAATGTTCTTTTCACATTTCTTTCTTCTCTGGCATTTATTATAAGGGAATAAAGCATTTCTGGAATTCCCATTTTCATTTCAAAGCTCGTACTATTCTATGGAAAGCATTTGGCACATGGAGGATCTGAACAATTATAGAGGAATGTTCAGTGGGAAGAGTCATGAATTGTGGCACTGAAAATACATTGTGAAGGAACATTTTAGACAATGATACTTATTCTTCATTTTATTTTTTATTTTTTTCATGTACAAGCTTTTAATAAAAGAGGAATAATTTCTCTAAATAAATAAACTTCAGTTCTCAGGACACTAATTTTGTTTAGGTAGATGGAGCCTTCCAAATTATTTATTCTACTTTTGCTGTATCACACAGGAAAGACTGAAGCTTAAGCTGCCAAATGGACAGGTTAAAGTCAGTTTCTTAGTGACACACCTTATTCTTCATTTTAAACAAAGGTTTTAAACTAGGTGCTATAATTTGTCTTAATCTGGGCAAATATCTTTTAACTCTTGATATATAAATTTGACTGATAATAGTGAGGTGTTCGCTTTTTGGAACATGTGAACACCTGTGTAATAAATCAGACTTATTATCATCTTCATATAATGCATGATAAAGACATGTAGCCCTGTTTGTCTGCTTGTAAAGCATATATTGGGTCACTGGGAAAGTCATGATGCATTTTTGCATTGAAAAACATAGAAAAATACATCATGACTTTCCCGATGACCCAATAGAATGTGCTTCATTAACTGCCTTCATCACATTCAGCACAGGGGACCCCAAGAACAAGATAAGGTTAAACCCAGAGACAACACTTTTGACAAGGACACTATAATGGATTTTCTATATCCATGTGGGAAATATACTAGAAAATACACATTAAGTGCCAACCAATATTTGGGTTATGTTATGCATTTTACAAGTCATTTTACATTATTTAACCTTCACATAGTCGTGTAGAATAATATGATTGTTCTCATTTTCCAAGAGAGGAAACAAATGCTTGCTGCAAGGCATTCTACCCTGGGTTGTAAACATGGCAATAAAGCAAATTAGAATAAAACACAGGGTATGTTGGACAGGAAGAGGGAGATAAAAAGGCAGACAAACAAGCCAAATCTTTAGAGGCTGCGAAGCAGGAATGGTTATGTCTATCTGTCTGTTCTCAGTGAAGTGGTACATAATTGTTCTAAGTCTGAGCTATTTGATGATATGCTGGAGTCTAGCTTTTAATAGGAGTTTCAGATCTTCTATTTTAAATACTGGATACAAGTTTAGTTTTTTCTTCTGCTAGGATGGTGATCTTCAAGTGTTGCATATGGAAAGGTTAACCAAATTTTGTTACTGGGGTTCAATGTTTAACTAAGAAATGGATATTTTTCTCAGTGTAATTTGGTATGAGGTCTTGTTGCCAAATACAGATGCTTAATTTCTATCTCTAAATAATGCTCTTATCATGAGTTTATTCTTATTTTAAGCATATTTATAAAAGTAATATGTGTTAATTATTACCATATTCAGGCAATTAAAAATATAGACATTAAAAAGTCCATCTTGATGGGCCAGCCCAGTGTTGGCTTAGGAAGCCATCGGTCCTGGTTTGGGTCCCACATATGAGGGCCATTGACACTGCCCTCAAAAAAAAAAAAAAAAAAAAGAAGTCCCTCTTGGGCCAGCCGAGTGGCGCATTGGTTAAGAGCTGGCTTGGGATGCCAGCTGCTCCAGTTCGGATTCCACATATGGGGGCCAGTGACACTGCCCTCTACAGCTAAGATGATGAACAACAGCTCCAGCTGGAGCTGGGCTGCTGTGAATCCCCAGCCAGGGATGGCATAGCTGCAGCCCCTGCTGCAGTGGGCTGCCATAGGTTACAGTGAGTGGCCGGCAGCTAGCGTGAGCGGCTGGCAGCTGGTGTGAGCTGCCAAGAGCCGCCGTGAGCAGCTGTCCAGAGGCTGGCGACCGATCTGCCTCACCTGAGAAGAGCGCAATGATGATACCAACATGGGCCAGTGAAGCAATGTCCTCTACAACTAGACTGAAGAACAAAAGGACAGCAAATTGTCTGTTCTCCTTCCCTGGTTCCCCAATGCTGTTTCCCTCCCCCAATTCTCCAATAAAATCTTTAAAAAAAAAAAAAGTCCCTCTTTTCAACTACTCCATGCATTGAGTCATTTATATAATATATATTGAAACCTACTTTGTGCATTATTCTGGGTGCTGGAGCACACAACACATTTTCTGCTTTCATGGAGTTTACATTTTAGTATTGGAAACATGCAATAAACATATAAACAAATAAATGTCAGGCTGCATAAGTGTTTTAAAGAACTATAAAGTGGGTGAGGGGACAGGGTGATAGAGGGTGAGGATGGGAGTGATGAGGAAGGCCACTTGAGAGGGTACTTTGAGTGGGACATGTTTGAGAGGTCAACTGAGTTAGTGGAGCATGTAGGAGACAGGTAAGAGAGGTTACAAAGGATCAGAAATGTAGGTTATAGTAAATATTTGGGTTTTGTCTCACTGAGGTAACCACCGCTTTATGTGTTTCCAAGTGGTCCCTCCCACCCCAGTATTGGTAATCTCTATTTGTAGCTTAAATAACTAATATTTACAGACTTAATTATAATTATTTTTGCTTCCTTCTTAATGTAGATTGCTAGCTATAAAGTGGTATAAATTTTGTTTTATAATTACTTGATATTTTTGATATATAATTTTCTATTTTTCTTAATTTTGACTGCTTTATTGAGGTTTTGTTATGCATTCTTTGTTTTTTTTTAAAGATTTTATCGAGGAATTGGGGGAGGGGAACAGCGTTGGGGAACCGGGGAAGGGGAATAGACAATTTGCTGTCCTTTTGTTCTTCAGTCTAGTTGTGGAGGACATTGCTTCACTGGCCCATGTTGGTATCATCACTGTGTTCTTCTCGGGTGAGGCAGATAGGTTGCCGGTCTCTGGACAGCTGCTCACAGCAGCTCTTGGCAGTTCACACCGGCTGCCGGCTACACACACTGGCTGCCGGCCACTCACTGTAGCCTGTGGCAGCCCACTGCAGCAGGGGCTTCAGCTATGCCGTCCTGGGGACTCACAGCAGACCAGCTCCAGGTGGAGTGTTATTTACCATCTTAGCTGTAGAGGGCAGTGTCACTGGCCCTCATATGTAGGATCCGAACTGGGGCCGCTGGCGTCCCAAGCCAGCTCTTAAGCAAAGCGTCATTCGGCGGGCCCCTATCGAGGAAACAACACACATATACACACACAGACTGTCTTCTAAAGCATTGTTCCAATAGTAAAACTTGGTGAGATTAAACCTGTATGGTCCTCCCTCCCTCCATCCTTTCCTCCCTTTAGTTGGAAACTCTGTGGTGGTGATAATATTGTTCTTGATGCTTTGACTTGACTTATGGGGATGTACAAATAATACTGGGGATGAATTGTGTTACTATGATACATTTTAGTTTGTTCTGGGCTGTGATATCCTAGGACTGTGTCCTTACAATTTGTCTAATGAATGACTTGTATTTTTCCACTTTTAGGTTACCACACTTGTAAATTGTCCCCAGAATCCTTCCAACAGGAAAAAAGGATGTTCAAAAAGAGCCCGAGTCCTTCTAGCTTCAGTAGAAGAAGCAACTTGGAATTTATTAGACAAGGGAGAGAAGATCGCCCAGGAAGCCACAGTTTTAAAGGAAGAGCTAACTGCTACACTTGAGGAAGTTCGCAAAGAAAGTGAGTACTCTAATCCTGTTCAGGAGCAAGCTGTATGTAGTTACTGAATGAGGTGTGTGAGTGTTTTGTTTTTGTTGACTTGAGTTTATAGTTTTTTTGTAGTGCTCTGAAGAGCTAGGTGTGGGAGGCAGAATGGCTCATTAAACAGCTCCAAGACTCAGAGATGCACCCCTTTTTTTTTAAAATAATGTTTATTGGGGTGACAGTTGTTAGTAAAGATACTTAGGATTCAGGTGTACAATTCTGTAATACATCATTTATATATCATATTGTGCATTCACCACCCAGAGTCCTTCCATCACCATATATTTGATCCCTTTTACCCTCATCTACCACCCCTCCTCTCCTCCCGACCCCCATAACCACTAAACTATTGTCTGTGTCTATGAGTTCTTGTTCATTTGTTTGTCTTGTTCTTTTGTTGTTTTCAGTCTTATATCCCACATATCAGTGAAATCATATGGTTCTCGGATTCTGTCTGACTTATTTCGGTTAGCATTATAATCTCAAGATCCATCCATGTTGTCACAAATGGCACTATTTCATCTTTTCTTATGGCAGAGTAGTATTCGATTGTGTATATATACCACAACTTCTTTATCTAATCATATATTGAAGGACATTTTGGTTGTTTCCATGTCTTGGCCACCATAAATAAAGCTGAAATCCCTCCAGGCGTCTTCTTCCCCTCACCATGTCATAGTTTTTCCATAATAAACAGAGAAGTGTACCTTTTTTTTGGTCATAGATTATGAGAAATGACTAATGAAACTGAAGACTCATTTTCCCATAAGTAAATACATTATAAAGTTCCTTGTAAACAGTTGGAGATAGAAGTTTGTGACTACCTTAGAAGTACGTTTTTTATTTTTTTATTTTTCTGGAGGTTTAGATTTCCTGAACTTAAAAAAAAAAAGCTTTGTACAAACTGCATAACTCATGTTGTTGCTATGTTAACATTACATGTTAAAACTGTATATTTCACCTTTTGATACCTTCACTTATGGTAGTACAACAGTTTTCTAAGGAATGTCTCATTTGCAGGTTATTTTTTTATTTTTTTAAAGATTTTATTGGGGAATTGGGGGAGGGGAACAGTGTTGGGGAACAGGGGAAGGGGAACAGACAAGTTGCTATCCTCCCGTTCCTCAGTCCCGCTGTGGAGAAGATTGCTTCACTGGCCCATGTTGGTATCATCATTGCCCTCTTCTTGGGTGAGGCAGATCGGTTGCCGGCCTCTGGACGGCCACTCACAGTGCCTCTTGGCAGCTCATACTGGTTGCTAGCTGCTCATGCTGGCTGCTGGCCACTCACTGTAGCCTATGGCAGCCCACTGCAGCAAGGGCTGCCGCTATGCCATCCCTGGGACTCACAGCAGCCCAGCTCCAGGTAGAGCTGTTGTTCACCATCTTAGCTGTGAAGGGCAGTGTCACTGGCCCTCATATGTGGGATCCGAACTGGAGCCACTGGCATTCCAAGCCAGCTCTTAACCAATGTGCTACTCGGCTGGCCCTTGCAGGTTATTTTTAAAAAGCTGCTCAATATTCTTTGATCAATGGAATGATTTTCTATATCAGCTTGCTGCAAGAAGCTATTTTGAGAGGATAATGAAACTTAAACTTTCTTTCCCACTTTGTAAAAGAAACTTGGGTCAGATATTTCCCTCCTCCCATCGCAACATAACTTTAAGAAAATCATGAAATCTTTGCTAATTAAATAATTAAAATGAATATACTAGCCACAATAAACTTTAGGTCTAATACATGGGAGTTATTTGTTTTTTTTATATACTTTACATGTGATTTATATTTTGTAGGGATTCGTTGGACAATATATAGAAAACATAATGCCCAAGATAATTTGAAATGAATTCATCATTTCTTCCTGCTGCCTCAGAACCACTTTCTCCTGTCTTCTCTGCCCTCGTACACAATCCACTTAGTCACCACGTCAATTTAGACTCTTTGTTCTTATTCCATACTTTCTTCCAGTTAGTCTCTAAAGTTCAACAAATTCTATCCCCTTGTGTTTCTCAGATCTGTTCCTTCTCCATTCCTAATGTTGCCTCCTGAATTTACGATTACTACATTAGCCTTGCCCCATAACCAAAGCAAATACATCTTTTAAAAATGAAAATGTACTCATTTTACTTCCCTGCTTAAAATCCATTTTAGTAGCTTTTGAAAGGTTAGAGGGACTATCTTTCTGGATAAAGTTCAGACTTTTAAATCCAGCTCCTACAGCACTTCATGATTTGGCTTCCACCATTCTCTATTCTCTCCCTTCTCATTTCTTTTCTTTTCTTTTCTTTTCTTTTCTTTTCTTTTCTTTTTTTTTTTTTTAAGCTGAGCCATCCTGCCACCTTTTGGCAGCTCAGCTTGGGCTGGGCATCGAACTGCTGTTGCTCAGAGCTCAGCTCGCATCCTTGAGCAAGCTCTTAACCAACTGAGCCACTCGGCCTGCCCTCCTTCTCATTTCTTGATCCTGTTCCCTCTAAAACTTTCCTCCAAACAAGAACTCTCAGTATCTTGAATGTCCATGTTGCTTTACATCTTTTCCAAGAAGTGTTTACTGAACCCCTCAATACTGATTTAGAGGCACCTCTTCTGTGTCCCAACAGACTCTAAGGATCTCTCTTTCATAGGACTTACCACTCCATACACCAAACATTGATTTACTTGTTCAATAAATCTGGACTCTTAATTCCTTGATGGTGGCAAGTGCCAGTTTTTTTCTTTTTAGCAATGCCTGACGTATAACAGACACCTTATAAATGTTGTAAGTGAAAAAAAAATTGAGACACCATTTTGTCACTATTTATTTATTTTTTAAAAACTTGCCATTTTAATATTCTTTATAATAGAATAAATAGTTCTCTTGACTGCAGACATTTAAGCTGTTTGGTGGTGCTCAGAAACATCACAGTAAAGGTGGTTTCCCTGATTGCTGTATAGTCTTCAATAATTATAAAGAGCTACTTGTATGAAGCTGCTGTCAAACCAGTAAGGCTGTCTTTATGCATGTATCATTTTCAGGATTGTTAGTAACCTGGGTATATTCCCCCCAAATATCCTTGCCTCTCGACCTTCCTTCTTTCTCTTTTTCTCATGGTAATCCAAACAGTATCCATAGCGCTTACGGTATAACTCAATATATTCATTTTGTGGCATGGTTACAGCCGCCCAGATGCCAGGTGCAGTCCCCCCGGCATGAAGAAGCTCTCAACTTTTGGGTCTCAGAAACTCGAGACCTCTTGTCACTTTATATTATAAAATTTTATGATGATTTTATCTTAGCTTTTATGACAAACTATCTCCCATAGTTATGGTTTCTGTGCTGTCTTTGGTTTGGAATATGAACCCTATGATGATAGTTCCTTTCTGAAAATGTTATCTATTTGACAGCATAGTTTCCATAAACTACCTGGTTATAAATATGTAAGACATTCGTCATTCTTAGAAGGAAACAATATTTACAATAACTGGCATGAAGTGGTGCTTTTAAAAAGTCAGTCAATATTTTTAGTTCAATAAAAGCAAACTATTTACAGAAAAGTTCTCAAAGAGAAGCCTGTTTAGATTGTAGGATTATGTACTATTCCCTCACTGTATTCTATTATAATGCATGAAATATAAGTATACATAAATATACACATATATATTTCATACCTTATATATGTGTGTGTGTATATATATATACACACACACACATATATATATGTATATATGTATACATACATATATATGTATATATATCTCATATGGTGTATACAAAATAAATACATTTGGTTCAAGATCACCAAGTGCTTTATACTGTGATTCTTTTTTACAAACTACCAAATTGAGCCATTGCTACTTGAGTGTGGGAGGAAAGCAGTGAAATTGCAATTTGTTCTGAAATTTGGGGAATGGCCAATGCTTACCCTATGGGTAGCAGAGATAGCGATAGTGAGAGCACCATCCCCAAATTTGGAAGGGATTTTAGCTCAGCGGTGGAGCTAAAATATCGGGAGAATGAATTCTGATCCGAGCAACTCTATATGATACTAGAAATGTATTTTAAATAGTTTTCTGCTTTGGGTTTTTTTTTTTAAGGTCTTTGTTCAGTAGCATAGTGTGATGGCTAATGAGCACATAAGTTTAAAGTATTTGGAAACGTGAAAAAATATGTGAAGTAGAGAATACTACATATATATATTTATTGGCTTATTTTCAAGAAGAATTTTGAGATTAACTTAGAAAATTTCTTCTAGTAAAGACATATTGTAATCTATATAGCTTACTATAGGATTCTGTTTTATTCTCTTTTGCTGCCTTTAGTTAGAAACTTGACATGATAAATAATGTAGGCATTTGGTTACCTAAAGAACCTGCCTATGGAAGGTGGGACCTGGAAAATATTAGAGAAGGGTGGTGAAAGAAAGGTGATATGTGTGTAAGCTGTAGAGATCTGGAAAGGTGGTCCACATAGTGATTATTTATGGTCACTCATGATCTTATAGCTTTCCACTTAACATCAATACAATGCCAAAGTATTAAATTCAGCATTTTATTTAAATAGATTTAGAATATTCACATAAGAATGACCTAGGAATTAGGTAAAAATTGTCTGGAGTATGTCTTGCCTATAGCATGTGTACTACCTTTGTATAGCCTCTATCCCTCTACAATCTCTAGACATTGCTTCTATGTCATGCAATTGGTTCTACTTAAGGTTTTTTAATGGTTTATTGAGAATAGCATATATGCAGAAAAATGCATACCTTATCGTGAACAACTCAATACACTTTCACATAGCGAACATACTAATGTAACCTCCACCCAGATTAATAGAACATTACTAATCCTTAGAAGTACCATTTGTACCTCCTACCAGTTACTATCCCTTACTTCAGAGGTAATTATTATCCTGATTATCACATAGGTTTTAAATTTTTTGCCTTTTTTTGAACTTTGTGTAAGTGGGATCATATAGCATGTTATCTTCTGAGTCTGGCTCCTTTTGCTCACTGTTATGTTTGTGAGATCTCACCACATAGTAATTCATTTTTTCATTGATGAAAAGATCATAATTTATCAATTCTACTGTTGATGGACATTTGAGTTGTTTCCAGTTTTTGACTTTAATGAACATTGCTGCTCTGTAAATATTTGTGCATTATTTTGGTGCATGAAAGTAGACATTCTTCTTGGGTTTATACCTAGGAATGAAATTGCTGGGTCATGTGGTACAGACTCAGCTTTAATAGATATTACCAAACAGCTTTCCAAAGCAGATCTTCTAATTGACACTCTTATTAGTAGTGTATAAGAATTCCAGTTGTTCTTTCTTCTTACTAAGTTGGCTTTAGCAAGTGTCAGTATTTTAAATTCATTGTAGTTTTTTTAAAAAAATTTTATTATTATTATTTTTTTAGCTGAGCCATCCTGCCACCTGTTGGAAGCTCAGCAGCAGCTCAGCTAGGGCTGGGCATTGAACTGCTGTTGCTCAGAGTTTAGCTCCAGCTCTTGAGCGAGCTCTTAACCAACTGAGCCACTCGGCCATCCTCATTGTAGTTTTAATTTGTATTTTTTGGTGACTTTTTATATGTTCCATATATGATCCTTTGTTAGCTGTAGGTTAAAAATATATTCTCCCTTTCATTATATTAAGCTTTTTTGATATATTCAGAAGTAATTTTGCTAAATTCTAGTTAATTATTTTATCCCTTTATTGATAGAGAGTTTTCTGTTAAAAATATTTTTGCCTACTATGGAGTCATGAAGGTATTCTCTTATGTTTTCATGTAGTGACTTTATTGTTTTGCCTTTACAATCTATATGGAAGTAAATTTTATGAATGGTGTGAGTTAGTAGTTATGATTCATTTTTGTATATGTGGGAATTCAATTGATTTAATATCATATGTATGCATATATGTTTAATTGTTTCAGTATAATTTGTTGGAAAAATAAAAACTGTTTCTCAGTTGAATCACTTTTGAACCTTTTTTTGAAAATCAATTGACTATGACTGTGTGAGCCTTTGGAACTCTTTTCTGCTCCATGAATTCATCTGTCTATCCTTATGCCAATAACACATTGTCTTTATTTTATTTATTTATTTATTTATTTATTTATTTATTTATTTATTAGAGGGCAGTGTCACTGGCCCTCATATGTGGGATCCGAACCGGGGCCGCTGGCGTCCCAAGCCAGCTCTTAACCACTGTGCCACTCCGCCGGCCCTCTTTTTTTTTTCTAATTGAGGAATTGGGGGAGGGGAACAATGTTGGGGAATTGGGGATGGGGACCAGCCAAATTATTGTTCTTCAGTCTTAGTTGTGGAGGGCGCCAGTCGCCCTCTGGCTGCCCGTCTGCAGCTCATGGCCTCTAAGCTCAAGGAGCTGTGTTACAGTCTTAGTTGCAGGCAGGCATAGCCACCACTTGTTGTTAGGAGCATGTGCTCTCACCAGCTGAGCCATCCTGCTACCTGTTGGCAGCTCAGCTTGGGTGCAGCATCACTGGCCCATGTGGGAATCGAACCGGCGGCCCTGTTGCTCACAGCTTGGCTCTTAAGTTAACTCTTAACTGACTGAGCCACTCGGCAGGCCCCCACATTGTCTTGATTACTGTATCTCATAGTAAGTATTGAAATAAAATTTATTTTGATTTGGCTAATCTAGACCTCTTGCATTTCCATAGAAATTTTGGGATCAGCTTCTCAGTTTTTAGAAAAGCCTGCTGGGATTTTGATTGGGATTAAATTATCTATTGAACAATTTGTGCTGAACTGACAATTTAATAGTAACAAATCTGATTCAAAACCAGTTTAATTGATTTTTTATGATATTATAAATGATAAATTTAAACATTTTAATTTTAAATATATCTGCAATGTCTTTTTTATCTGCCTTATCTAGTCATTTTTAAATCCTTTTAGTGAATTTTTCACTTGTGTTACTGTACATTTTTAGTTCTTGAATATTCATTTAAAAATTGTTTCCATTTCTATGGAAATAGAAATAGTTTTCATTTAATATCTTTTGAAATTCTAATTTCCTGCTGACATTTTTACTTTTTCCATTATTTTTAATGAACATCTCAATTACAGTCAATTTCTGTATCTGACATGTCCAATATGTGGCTCTCGTTTAGGTTTGTTTCTCATGTCTGTTTTTTTCTTTTAGTTTTTCAAGAATCTGATCTTGTCTTTTGGTATCATGGATCATTTTTGTTTGGATTCTGGGTATTGTATATTAAAAATTATAGAATTCACTTTTAAAGGTGGTTCTGTTTCTGACTAGCCCTTACTCTTGGATGTAGCACCTCAGCAGTCCCCATAAAAAGTATGGGATGTTTAAGAGGACATTTCTTCCTAGGAAGGCTCAGGACTTTAATTTTGTCTCCCTAATTTCCTTAAGGTGGGAAAGATTCTTTGCCCAGCTTCTCATTCTCACAGTAGCAATATTCCTTTGGCTTGTCTCTTATTCTATCTCTGTAACATTTGATTTCTCATAATCATACACAAAAAGTCAATCTAGGTAGTTTAGGATTTAAATGTCAAAACAAAAATAAAAAACTCAGAAAAACTGAGGGTGAATATTGTTAAGGTTCTGGGTGTAGAACAGGATTTGTTAATTATGAAACAAAATGCTGCAAAGAAAAGAGCAATATATTTTATTATATCAAAATTAAGAACTTTCAATCAAAACAGCATGGTAGTGGCATAAAAATAGATGATGATCAATGGAACACAATAGAGAGCCCAGAAATAAACCCATGCCTACGGGATCAATTAATTTATGACAAAGGAGGCAAGGATATACAATGGGGTAAATACAGTCTCTTCAATAAATAGCATTGAAAAAAACTGAACAGATACATGCAAAAAATGAAACTAGACCACTTTCTTATAAAATATACAAGAATAAACTCAAAATAGATTAAATACTTAAATGTACAACCTGAAACCATAAAACTCCTAGAAGAAAATAGAGGCAGTAAATTCTTTGAGATTCCTCTTAGAAATTTTTTTTTTTTTTGATATCGCCTTGGGCAAGGAAAACATAAGAAAAAATAAACAAATGTACTACATCAAACTAAAAAGTTTTTGTGCAGCAAAGGAAACCATCAACAAAACAAAAAGACAATCTACTGAATGGGAGAAGATACATGCCGATGATACATTTCATAAGCGGTTAATATCCAAAAAATATAAAGAATTTATATAACTTGACTCCAAAAAACAATCTAATTAAAAAATGGGCAGAGGATCTGAATAGACATTTTTTCAAAGAGGGCATACCGATGGCCATAGACATATGAAAAGATGCTCAACGTCACTAATCATTAGGAAAATGCAAATAAAAATCACAGTGGGATATCACCGCACATCTGTCAGAATGACTATCATCAATAAATCAAGAACAAGTGTTGGCAAGGATGTGGAGAAAAGGGAACCCTTGTTCACTGTTGGTGGGATTGCAAATTGGTACAGCCACTATGGAAAACAGTATGATGTTTTTTCAAGAAATTAAAAATAGAACTACCTTATGAATCAGCAATCCCATTTCTGGGTATTTATCTGAACAAATTCACAAAACTCATTCAAAAAAGTATATGCATCCCTATGTTCATTGCAGCATTATTCACAACAACCAAGATATAGAAGCAACCTAAGTGTCCATTGATAGATGAGTAAATAAATAAAATGTATACACACACACAGACACACACACACACACAATGGAATACTGTTACTAGGTCATAAAAAAGAATGCGATCTTACCATCTGCAACAACATAGTTGGACCTAGAAGGTATTGCTCTAAGTCAGACAGAGAAAGACAAATACCATATGATTTCACTTATATGTGGAATCTAAAATACAAAATAAACAAAACAGAAACAGACTCATAGATGGAGAACAAACTGATGGTTGGCAGATGGGAGGAGGTTTTGGGTAGAAAAGGTGAAGGGATTAAGAAGTACAAATTGGTCGTTACAAAATTGTCATGGAGATGTAAAATACAGCATAAGGAATATAGTCAATAATATTGTAATAACTATATATAGTGTCAGGTGGGTAGTAGACTTATCAGGGAGATTGCTTTATAAATTATATAAATGTCTAATCACTCTGCTATATATCTATACACCTAAATATTGAATGTCAACTATAATTGAAAGATTTAAAAGAAAAGCAAAATTAAGAATTTTCTTATATCAAAAAAATTCTTAAAGAAACTGAAAAGAATTTTAGAGAAGACACTGGTATAAACACAAGGGATGAATAACAAGAACACATAACTCTCACACATCAATTAGAAAAGCAAAAGAATAAGGGGTATGAAACGAATTTTGCAGAATGAACTCCAGTAAATATAAATGTCAACCTCATTAGTGATCAATGATATGCAAATGAGGTATCATTTTATACAATTCAACTGGCAAAAATAAAAAGTCTGACATATTAGAAAGGCTTTAAGGGCCCACCGAGTGGTGCGGTGGTTAGTCGCTGGCTTGGGAAGCCAGCGGCCCTGGTTTGGGTCCCACATGTGAGGACCAGTGACACTGCCCTCAGAAAAAAGAAAGGCTTTAAAGTAATAGGGTCCTATATACCTCACTTGTGGTAGTGTAAATTAGTACAACTACTTTGAAAAACATTTTTGGTATGTGACTTCTGTCAAACACTGAAGTTCCACGTACATATTGGTATGCTTCTGGACTTATAATCACTTATATTTCTGGTGTTGTTGGCATGTAGAAATACAATTGACTTTTAGATTGTTACTTGAGGTACTGTCTCTGAAATGAAGCCCTTGGATGGTAATTTTAAAAAGAACGAAACATTTGAGACATGTACACACATGGACTGTTTCTTTAGGATCCCTTATAATGGTATGATTATGGTACTTTATTTGACTTATGTGAGAAACAAATTTTACAAAAGTGATGTGATCCAGTCTATGGCATTTGTTGTCCATACATGAAATTGCAAGGAACAGGGAACTGTTGTAACAGATACACAGACACACACAGACACAGACAGACAGATAGACAGACAGACAGACACACACACACACACACACACACACACACACACACACACACACTGGGGGTGCCAAAAAAATGTATACAAGTGGATACATTGGTCAACATTGCTCAAGCAATAGTTCACTGTAATCAGAAGTGTCTGGACTCTGATGGTAACCACTTTGAGCACCTTTTTTTTTATGTGAAGAAAATGATTTTATTTAAGGACATAAAAGACAAAAATAAATGGATAGGAAGACAATCCTGTGAATATGTCAATTCTTTCCCCAATGACTCTGTAAGTTACATGCCATTCCAGTTGTAGCCAAACATGGTAGTTTTCCATAGAAACAGACACACTCATCCTAAAAATCCAGATTAAAGAGTGAAAGGCCAAGAAGAGCCAAGAAAATTCTGAAGAAAAATGGGTATGTGTTTCTGGGGTGGGGAAGATGCTTAGCATACCAGACTCCGGGTTCTATCTAGCCTGTTCATATATGGGAACCTGGTATATGACAAATCTCATTTCAAATCGGTGGGGAAAGGGTGACCTAAACCATAAATGGTGTTGGAACTACCAAAATGGAAAAAGTAAACCAGAACCCTATCCTATACCATGATTAAAATAAATTTGGGCAGCCTAGGAATGCTATGTGAAAAAATTTTAGAAAATATAGGCTCATCTTTATGATCTTGGAATAGAAAATGATTTTCAAAGACTAAAATACATAAGGCATGAGGGAAAGATTGATAAACATGACATTTAAAAACTTTCACTCTAGAAAATCACTATAAGAAAGGTTAACAAAGATAGGGAGAAGATATTTGCAAGCCAATAAAAGTGACAATTGGTATGTGGAATATTTAAAGACCCCCTAAAAACCAAGAAGACAAACCAGTAGAAAAAAATGGGCTAAGGATACAGAGGGTGCCAAAAAAATGTATACACATTTTAAGAAAGGAAAACTATTAAAATTGTAATACTCAATATATACCGATAACAAAAGATGAATAACAAGTCACATTTGACTTCTGCAATTACAAGAGGTGCTCAAAATGGTTCCCATCAGCGTCCAGACACTTCTGATTACGGCGAACTACTGCTTGAGCAACGTTGACCGAAGTGTCCACTGTGTACATTTTTTTGGGCACCCCTGGTATATACAAGCATTTCACAAGATTTATAAAATCAAATCACCAAAAATTTATATTTTTATGTTCAAGGTCACTAATCATCAGGGAAGGTAAATTAGAATAGTGAGGTACCATTTCACATCTATCACAGGTGCTAAAATTTAGAAGTCTATAGATTAGGTATTTTTCAAAGAAAGAAAGGAAATTGTGCAGCACTAGTTGTTTATTCCGGTGACAGAAGGCAGCGCGCCTGGAGGGAGCACTTGGGTCTTGGCTGCTCATTCCAAGTTCTCCATGAGGCAGCAGCAGCAGAGAGCAGCCCAGCATGCAGCCAGGGCCGCCTGACATGCAGTGGTGTCATCCTTCTTCCTTTCCTGTTCCACAATGCACACTGTGGTTTTAGGAGGCTCCTGAGGTCCACCTTGCCAGCCATACTGTGGGTATCCTTGATAAGGGTACCCCTAGGGAGGTGGGTAGGGTCCTCCCATAGATCCCGGAGGGTAGGCCTCAGGCCCCATTGGTGGTTGTGGATAAGGTGGGTACAGGGCCGTCGGACTGGGGCCCAGATATGGTGGAGGGTTCCCTTGGTTCATCAGGGAACTGCAGAATGTACCTCTCCACCAAATGGCTGGGCACTGGTTGTTTCGGGAGCCGACCGGACCAGGCGAGACCGCCTGAGCACCTCTTTTAATTGCAGAAGTCATGCGTGACTTGTATTCATCTTTTGTTAACAGTATATATTGAGTATTACAATTTTAATAGTTTTTTTCCTTTCTCAAAATGTGTATACATTGTTTTGGCGCCCTCTGTGTATAGTACTCTTTTAGGTATATATGGTATATATGTTATTTTCAGTTCTCTACTTCTAAAGATTCTACTTTTTCCTAATACTTTCCTAATGTTGAGAGATATATAGTGATACACAGTCTGCTGTGGCTGGGATAACTCTACTTTGAGGTTTTTGTTAACATCATGAGTTGTCTTTCATAATAAATTCTGGGGCCAAATGGTAAACAAAGATATTTAGTTTTGATGTTGGGAAAAAAGAAACTAATGATCTGGGTTAGCAAAGTCTTGAAGATTTGTCAGTCAAATTTAAAATTGTAGAGGAAACTTGGTTGAAAGTTACTTTGAATGTGACTTAGTACTAAAACTATGAGATCCCTACAAAGGGTACATTCTCAGTTATCCTGGTTGTAACTTTTGCCTTCGTCTAATAAAAAAATTTTTAGATGGAATTATAGATTTGAATTACAACTGAAAAAAAGACATTCTTTTTTGTTTTCATCAATGCTTTGATATAAAATGGAATAGGACAATATTATGTGGGCTATTAAATAATCTTGGCTCAGAGTTTGTTCTAATTGCAAATAAAATATAGGCTTACTATGAGAGAGTATGATTGTGGAAAAGAAGCAATTAGTCAATATTTTACTGAGATATCATTATGAGGGAAAGAAGAGGATTACAAAAGGAACTTTATTTAGATTCTTTTCTCGTATCCTTTCTCTATGCATTTGCAAACAGTTAAGTGTCTAGTATTTATTTATTTTGGTTAAGTATTTGGTAACTATATGTTTGTTATTATTTTGGGCTCTGGGAATATAGAAATAAATGACATATCTTAGGTACTCATAGTATACTGAGAGAGATACACCTGTAAACAGCTGTAACAATGTCTGATAAATGCCATTGTAATGGTATGTCAAAAAAGCTGTGGCAACACATATGAAGGAGCGATAAAATAGTGTATATATAAACTTCTTCCATATTTATTTTACTGTTAAGCAGAGAAAGATGAATCTATCCCATATGACTATAGATGAGTGTGTGTATAATTTATAGAAAGATGTGGTCTATGCCTAACCTGTCTTTTCTCAGGCACTTGCATTTCTCTTTTCTTTGAAAAAAATTTAAATATTTATTGAAACCCATTTATGCACCAGGCTCTGTTTAATGTTATAGGCTCACAGAGGTGAATTAGGCAGACAAGGCTTACCCTCATGGAGCTGATGACATTTTAGTGGGAAGACAGGCAATAAACAAGTAAACAAAGACTTGCTTTTAATTCTTAAAGGATATCAGATTCTTTTACCTTGGAACATTTAAAAATAATATTTTTTTCTCATGTAAATATTAACTGTTTTATCTTAATGATTACACATTTATAGATTCCTAGTGAAATAAAATAGAAGTATGGGTTCTTTAATGTATAAAGGGATAGTTAGTTGGAGATTTCAAGAGTGTTCAGAGAAAGATGAAAGATCAATTCTTTTGTATACTGCTCAAATGAGTCAAGATGCCTACACAGGTGGGATACACTACTAATCAAAACCCCATATACTTTGGTGTGGGTTATCTAACACCCATAGTCTTGGTAGTTCTGCCTCCCAGAGCCAGCAATTGGAAACATGTACCGTAGGCTTCATGTTCAAGTTCGTCCAATAGGAGAGTACTTGCAAATTTGGTGGAATCCTGCCACTGCTAAAGTACTTCCCCATCTGTTTTTAATTGTGGGCCTCCACCAAGGCTACTGTGAGCCAGTTGGAGGGCTAGGAAGATTAATGAGGAACTTTTGAATCCACCAGGGTTCCTCTAACAGGGTTCCTTTCCATATTTGGAAAGCTCTCCTTTCCAAATATGGGGATATGGTATTTTATACTAAAAGAAATGCTATGATATCTAGTTTACTAATGCAGGAGCCTCCCAACTGCATGTTTGTAAAGCAGCAGCTGACAACTTGCCCCACTTTGTATGGCTTGTGAGTATGTCTAGTAGGGTAGATGATGTGGCTAGTAGTTAGGGGACTGTCTCCTTCCCTGGTGAGATGTAAATGTTTGTATTAAAGAAATGTTCACATTCCTTTTGTGCATAATATAAGTATTCAGGGTATTTAAAAAATTTATCCCTCTTTCTACGTTTCTGTAGTTCTTCATCTTCATGATATGCAAGATCCTAGATTTACAGACTTTTTTTCCAGGAGGAATTAGGAATTAACTTACTATCATCCATATTAGTCAGAGAAAACAATTACTTCTAGAAACGATTATTCCTGGAACATGGTACCTTGGAAGTGTAATTAATCTCCCTATCTGTATACTTGGGGACTTAAACAAGAAATGCCATTATAGGGTTTCCAATATTGAACCTTTAAAATGTTACCTATTGCCTATTACCTATTGCCTCCCTGATTATCCAATACATTTTTTTTTTAACAAAGGAATAAATTGTGTCCTAGGAAAAAAGGGGGATTTAAAAAATTTATTGGTGTCCATTTGGGTCACTGGTATTGAAAGATCTTATCTTTTGAAACTCAGCTATATTGAACACTTAATTATAAAAGAAAATAGCAGTTCATTTTTAATTAACCATCCCTAAGTAACAGGTCAGCTCTATCCACTCCACTCAACAACACTGCAGTCAGGACCTAGATAAAATGTTTGGTATTTGTCACCAGTTACTCACAGCCTAAATATGGTTTCAAGGGCAACAGCTGCTGCCTTGTTATTTCCATCCATTGCTATGTAGATGTTGTATGTATTTAACTGTTATTATATCTCAAGAGTATTCTTACTCTTAGGTAAGCATAAAGTCACAAATACAATAAAAATTTTCAACCAAGTACAGAGTACTCAGGAAATGGAGTTCATTTCTCATTTGAAAGGGGATGATGAACTCTTGTTTTAACACATTTTAACATGCATGCATGGCATCTTGTAGCTGGCAGAATGTTTATGAAAACACTTCCGTGAAGACTGATGAACTAATTAGCTACATTGCTTGTAAACTACTAATTGCTAGAAAACACTCAACATTGGTATCCCTTAGGATTGACTTGAAAAGTCTGCAGCAGGTTTTTCTCATAGTGCATTTGATACTCTCAGCAAACTCTTCAGTGTTACCCATCTTGAAGGGTTGTGTGGGCAGCCATCTCAGTTTCAGTCACTTGATAGGCTGGATCTATGACATATCCAAAGGATGATTTGAGAAATAACAGTAATGCCAATTTTGAAAGTATGAGAAATTCTGTAAGCCACATACCATTTACTTTGATGTATAACTCAAAGACAGGAGCAAAGATTTAATGCATGTTAACGGATTGATTTGTAAGTGATGAGTCCTAGAAACGAAACTATCCCCTGAAATTTCAGCTGGTAAGGAGTCTGAAATCAAAGGTGTGATTCATATAGAAGCCATGGCTTGGTTCTTCTTCCCGGCTAAAGAGATGGTATCACACTGTAGCCATTTCATAAATGTGTGCAGTGGTAACAGAGTAGGTGTAATGCTGACAGGTGACCTAAGGTTTATGCTCACAGAAGATAGATCTGAACATTATTGTTTTATGGCACATTCTAGCGCATTAAATTGTTGGCCATTTCTCAGGGTCGGGAATAAGAACCTTTAGAATTTCTGTCCTTGACTCCTTCTTCTCATCCCTTTCTTCAGTTTCAAAGGAAGTGGTGTTCCTTTAAAACTAATCTTTCCAATCATTACCTGGACTGTAGCTCATCTCTTCTCTTTTTTTGAGAGACTTTCCTTCTACAATTATCTTTTCTTTCTCTAGGCTGTTCATTCATAATCCTTTTCTGCTGTTTTTTTCTTCACATATATTAGCTCGTCCCTACTTGATGATTGGCAAATATTCAAAAAAAAAAAATTTCCATTTCCTTTTAGTCTACTCTCTTCTTAAACTCTCAATTCTATTTTACTTTATCTATTCTTCTGCTTTGGCCTATTTATTGTTGAACCCAATTACTTTTGCACAATTTTAATTCTCTTCAACCCCTCTGCTGCATTTGGCATTTATTTGCTCACCTTGAAATTTTATCCCCTTCTCTTTTAGGACATTATACATTAAATAGTCATACTGCTTCACCACACATTCCTTGTCTTTCTTTGTTGACTTCTTTTTCCTCTTGTCGCCTATGGTTTTTCTTAATCCTGAGTCTTGGTCCTCTCTGTCCTCTCTTATCTCCTTTCCTTGAGAAGCTTCTTTATTCTCAGGACTTTAATTATAACTACTTTGTTGACAACTTTTAGTTATCACTTAAAGCTCCACTACCAAACTGAGTGCTTTTCAATCATTTTTCTCCATTAACACATAGATAATCATGCTGAATTCACTCCCACAAATAATGGTCATTCTTGAGAATGTTTGCTGCTTAACACATTCATTGAAGCTCTATTCCCTTCTTCCCCAGTGAGAAGTGATACTGTGGTTAACGCCATTGCTCTAATCATTTCCTAGGAGGTTCCACTTGGCTATTTTGGCTTTAGTTTATACTTATCATGTACAAACCAAACTCAATATCTTCTTTCACAAATGCTTTACAAACTTTTATAGCTCTAGCATCATCTGACTTGAATTGTCAGCACATGTGACACAGCTGATTATATTCTTTCTAAAATACTCTGAGGGCTGGCCAAGTGGCATGGTGGTTAAGCGCTGGCTTGGGAAGCCAGCGGCCCCGGTTTGGTCCCACATGTGAGGGCCAGTGACACTGCCCTCAAAAATAAAAAAATACTCTGTTTGCTGGAATGATGGAGCACCACACAGTCCTTATTTTCTTGATCTCCTTGGCTACACGTCCTCTTAGTCTCTGTTTTGGTTCATCCTTTTTTAAAATGGTCATCTAATATTGGAACTCCTCAAAGCCAATCACTGCACAGGATGCATGGAAACCAAAGTGGGAATTCAACTGGTAATGGTAGATTTGTAATAGACTTTGGAAGTTCTTGAATATCAAGATAAGGATGCTGGGGCACCAAAAGAAATTTTTGAGTCAGTGATAGGATTAGATCTTACGCTTCAGGAAGATTTACCTGCATGAAAATATGGAAGATAGAGAGGTTATATCTGGGCAGTGTCTTTCTAATGTTAATGATGACAGAAACAACTGTAATAATATGGTAGTACTTATATGTCTTAATGAGATAATGCATATAAAGCATTCTCAGTAGTGGACACAAACATTAATGCTCAGTAGAATCCTGTGAAGTAACTGTTATTGTTATCTCTATTGTATAGTTGAGGAGACTTACATCTAGAAAGAAAAAGAGATGACTTTCTAGCATCACCCAGTTAGTTGGCAGAGTTGGGACTGCCTTTCATGATGCTTCACTGAATAAAGAAATATTCATTGACTTTTTGTAATTGTACATATGTATTTCCCTTTGTTTTTGCTGTCATGTAACACATGTTAGTCTTATCTCTCGAGTATCTTTGGAATTGTCTAAGAATAATGCTCTAGTATAGCCTCAAACTGTGCTCCTTGGAAAACTAATGTTTCTGGAGATGTTAAGAGCTTGTTTGTGAGATAAAGCAGTCACACAAATTCACAGACCGCTGGATTAAAAATTTTAAGGAGGGTTCTTTACCAGAGGATTTCTCAGGCAATAGTTTAAAATTAATAAGTTGTATTGCAAATCTTCAAGAGAGGAATGGATTCTAGTCTATATAGCTGGGTTGGGATCCCTAGAAGCAGAACCTGAGATGGGGGTTCTTGTGCAAGTGATTTACTGAAGAAGTCCTCTTAACCTTTGAGGGGGCGAAGTGAGTAGGATAGGGCAGGGAAAAAGCTGATCAAAGCTGCACTGGGCAATATGTCCAACAGTAACTACATGTGTCTCCTGACCACTTGAATTGTGAGGAGTGTGACTAAGGATCTGAATTTTAAAATTGACTTAATTATAAT
Organism: Aselliscus stoliczkanus; assembly: GCA_033961575.1. Taxonomy (NCBI): domain Eukaryota; kingdom Metazoa; phylum Chordata; class Mammalia; order Chiroptera; family Hipposideridae; genus Aselliscus; species Aselliscus stoliczkanus. The sequence continues at coordinate 138,760,733 of CM066729.1, forward strand.
TTAAAGTTTAAAAACTGATGTTGATTCACTTATTAGAAAACTTTAAAATATGGATATGTGAATTTACTTTTTCAACTGTAAATTTTATGAAACTAAAGTATTTCTGATGAAAATTTAGCATTTGAACTGAGATTTTTTTTAAAGATTTTTTATTGGGGAATTGGGGGAGGGGAACAGCATTGCGGAACCAGGGAAGGGGAACAGACAAGTTGCTGTCCTTTTGTTCTTCAGTCTAGTTGTGGAGGACATTGCTTCACTGGCCCATGTTGGTATCATCATTGCGCTCTTCTTGGGTGAGGCAGATCAGTCTCCGGCCTCTGGACGGTCACTCACAGCGGCTCTTGGCAGCTCACACTAGCTGCCAGCTGCTCATGCTGGCTGCCAGCCACTCACTGTCGCCTATGGCAGCCCACTGCAGCAGGGGCTGCAGCTTTGCCGATCTGGGGACTCACAGCATTCCAGCTCCAGGTGGAGCTGTTGTTCACCATGTTAGCTATAGAAGGCAGTGTCACTGGCCCTCATATGTGGGATCTTAACCAACGTGCCGCTCGGCTGGCCCTGAACTGATATGTTTTGTAAGAGTAAAATACATAATGGATTTAAAAGACAGTATGGGAAAATGTCAAATATCTCATTAATAATTTTTATATTGATTGTTTATTGAAAAGATATTTTGACTATATCAATAAAACAAAATATAATTTAAGAACTCATTTTATCTCGTATAAACTCATATAAAATTGAAAAAAAATTTTAATGTTTAATCTTTTTACACTTTACTTTAAGAATGTTTCTTGGGCCAGCTGAGGGGTGCGGTGGTTAAGCGCTGGCTTGGGAAGCCAGCGGCACCAGTTCGGGTCCCACATATGAGGGCCAGTGGCACTGCCCTCAGGAAAAAAAAAAAGGTTTCTTAATACTTTTATTGTATTTATTTTTATTTTTAAAATTCATTTGTATTTGTCACAACCTTTTAAAGCAGAGTGTGACTTGGACACTACAATTCTGTTCACAAAACTTGCTCTAGTTACATTCAAACAGCTTTATAATATGCCTATATAGGCTCATAATTTTGCTACTCTAAACAATACTTTTCTTTGAAAAACAAGCTCTATGGATAGTTACTCCAATCAAGTTGGTTCAGCTTAATTTACTAATTTCTAGAGTTCATATATGCAGTTGAGAACTACAGGGGATGGAAGGCTTAAAAAGATCCAAGGTGATTAAAGTTGTTTTAACCAGTATTTTTCTTTTAAATATTGTGTTATATCTCAGAACACTTCAGTAACAAATGATTTGATTTATTAAAGAATCCTTTTTTTTTTTTTTTTTTTTTTTTTGAGGGCAGTGTCACTGGCCCTCATATGTGGGACCTGAACCAGGGCCGCTGGCTTCCTAAACTAGTACTTAACCACCATGCCACTCGGCCGGCCCTAAAGAATCCTTTTACACTTTACCTAGCTACACACTTCAGATCATAATGTTAACATTAGTTAACATACACCTTAAAATAAACATAACCTCGATCTGTTAAAATTAGTTAACATGAAACTAGAAAGGAAGAACTAGCTCAGCTTTACTGCCTAAGGTATCATGGTATCATACACTTAAAAGCAGAAAGAGATCTTATCTTTTCTTTAAGTAGTTATTGTCATGCCATACAGATTTTTAAAATGTTAACAACAACAAAAAATCCTTGAAAATATATTATCAGATGTAAACTATTGAGCATGTGTACAAGCCATTCTTCAAGCGGAGCTTAGTCTACTTCTTCCATGTGTGATGTGTCATCATCCCCTTCAAGGGGAGGCATCTCTTCAGTTACAGCAGCATTGCTGTTGTCGGCAGTGTAGTCATCTTCATCAATAATGAGACCAAGTTTGATCGTCCTGTAGATCCTGTGAGCGTGTGTTTGGGGGTCTTCCAGAAGGAAGCAGGAAGATATGAGTGTAGTTTTGTAGAGCAGGATGACCAGATTCTTCATAGACTTATTGTTTTTTGTCAGTCTTTGCCTTTTGCCTTAAGGTCTCGATAATGGGATGGTCAGGGTTTATCACAAGGTCATTCTTTGCTGCCATGTAACCCATTATTGAGTTGTCTCTTAGGGCTTGAGCCTTTGTGGTTCTTTCTATGTTTGCTGTCCAGCCATATGTGCTTGTGACAATGCAGCATGGTGATGTCACCAATCGGTTTGACATAACCACCTTTTCTGCTTTTTTCTCCAAGGTGTTCATAATTTTGCAGAGGTTTTCAAACTTTATTAATTTCTCTTCCTGTGCCGAGTGGTGCATTGGTTAAGAGCTGGTTTTGGGATACCAGCTGCCCCGGTTTGGATCCCACATATGAGGGCCAGTGACACTGCCCTCTATAGCTAACAACAGCTCCACATGGAGCTGGGCTGTGCGAGCCCCGGTGATGGTGTAGGCTGCAGCCCCTGCTGCAGTGGGCTGCCATAGGCTACAGTGAGTGGCCGGCAGCTAGCGTGAGCTGCCAATAGCCACGATGAGCGACCATCCAGAGACCAGCGACCCATCTGCCTCATCCAGGAAGAGCGCAATGATGATACCAACATGAGCCAGTGAAGCAACGTCCTCCGCAACTAGGCTGAAGAACAAAAAGACAGCAATTTGTCTGTTCCCCTTCCCCGATTCCCCAACGCTGTTCCCCTCCCCCAATTCCCCAATTTAAAAAAAAAAATTCTCTTCCTGCTTCTTTTTCTCTTCTTTGTTTTGTGGCAGTTCTAGGCCCACTTTCTTCCTCTCAAATTTCTTTAGCTGCTGGACACAGTGCTTTAACAGTAGGCTCAATCATATCCATCACTTCTAGGCCAATCACTTCTAGGCTAATCACTTGTAGGCCGTGCTTGCGAAGACGTTCCACAAAGGCCGAGATAGTTACCTGGTCCTTGGTCTCACCTGTGAGGTGATAGATATGTTTCTGGTTCTCCTTCATTCTTGTGCAATAGTCCTTAAAAGAAGGCATCTCATCACCAGAAGCATCTGTGTAGTATCTTAACCACTCTGAAAGCTTCTTTTTTTTAAAAAACTTATTATTATTATTATTATTTACAGATGTACAAAACTATGCAATAGTTATGTTTTCACCTCTTACAAAGTGACCCCCCCCTCCCCTGGCCCCCCATCCCCGATATCATACATATCTATTACAATTCTATTGACGCCATCCCCACACTATATTCCACATCCCATGACTATATATGTGTGAAATTATAGTTGACATATAATATTATTCAGTGGCAGCTTCAGATATACAGTGCAGTGGTCAGGCCACTACACCGTCCATGAAGTGGTCTCCCTGACAAGACATGAGTCCTTCTGATCCCCTAAGAAAAATATTTACAAATAAATATTTACATATTTATTGATTATATTCCCTAAACTGTCTCTTCTGTCTCTGTAGTAGTATTGTAGTTATCAATTTATGTTGCCTAGTCCCTTCCCCTTCTTCCTCATGCCCATCCCCATCCCATCTAGCCCTCATCAGTTTTTTCTTTGTGTCTTTAAGACTGTTTCTGTTTACATTGCTCATTTATTCAGTTCGGAAAGCTGCTTTTGATTTTGAGAGTCTTCATGTATTCCAAGCTTAATATTTTTAGAGAACTGCTCATAAAACTTTTTGTAATTCTCTTCATCTTCTGCTAGTTCAGTGAAGAGTTCTCAGCATGTTTTGACCAAATTGTTTCTGACAACTTTCAACATTTTGCTGTGTTGCAACATCTCCCAGGAAATATTTAGAGGGAGACCCTCAGAGTCTACCACATCTATAATGAAATTCAGATATTCAGGGATTAGCTCCTCACAGTTATCCATGATGAAAACTCTGTGAACATACAACTTAATGCAGTTGTTTTTCTTCCATTCTTTGGGGGCAGTCCTGTCAGAGATTCTCAGGTCTGGTTCTTAGTATCATAGGTATTGAGTTATGGGTTGTGGCAGCAGCAGGGTTTCCACTAAAATACAACTGTGGTGATATTAAAAGATTTTCTGGGCTGATGTTGTTTCTGCCTGAGTAACATTCAAACCCAGCTTTCCTGGGTTTCTGTGGAAAATCTGCAAATCACCTAATAACACAGAATAAATTCCTTTCACTTTAAATTAGCTAGAGTGGTGTCTGTTATTTGCAGCTATGATTTCTGTCAAATACATATGCCAAGACAAGATTTGTCTCTTAGCATACTCATATTAATCAGGATCATGAGGCTTAAGATGTAAAATCAGAACTAGGTTTTAATCTATAATGAGAAATAAAGTTATTATGCAGAACAAAATAAACCCACACAACTAGTATGTTTTCTGATTATAGACAGATCAATATTGGGAACATAAATAATAACCAGAAGACTGCTTACTGAGCATGGAAATAGTATAAAGGAAGCTGGATGAATTGAATATTTAATGACATAAAGTTAAAAATCATTAGGTTAATTTATCATTTCTACAAAGATGATCTTACCAATGGGTTATAGTATTTGAAGTTTCTTATATAAAGACCTTACTCTGTTGGAGAGTGTTTGGGTGGATGCAACCAATTTTTGTACTTTTCTTTTTTCCATGGTTGAGTCAATCTCCCCCCCTTTTTTTTTTACTCTTAAGATTTTGGTGTTTATTGTTCTACCCTAAATGTTTAAAATATATGTTATATATTATAATGCTAAAATGTGTATTGTGTATTATATATATATATGTGCATATATATAAGTGAATACATTTTTTTATTTATAGAAATTGGATCAAGCTCTACATGCTATATTGTAGCCTTCCTTTTCTTTTTTTTAACTTTTTAAAAATTATTATTATTGTTAGTTACAGATGTGCAAAACAATGCAATAGTTATTTTTTTTCACCTCTTACAAAGTGACTCCCCCCACACCCGATATCATACATATCTATTACAATTCCATTGACTCCATCCCCACACTATATTCCACATCCCATGACTATATATGTGTTAAATTATAGTTGACATATAGTATTGAGTCAATCCCTTTTTGATTGATAATACCTTTCTTTAGACATGCTAATACTTTAAATCAATGTGTAAGCAAAGTTAGCCACTATGCAGCCTGGGATTGATTCTGTTTCTTTAAAAAAAAATTTGTTTTTAAACTTTATTGGCGAACAGAGTGTTTTTTCTACAGCTCCAAGTCAAGTCGTTTTTAATCTAGTTGTGGAGGGCACAGCTCACTGGTCCATGTGGGAATCGAACCTGCAACCTTGGTGTTATGAGCCTGTGCTCTAACCACCTGAGTTAACTGGCCATGCTGATTCTGTTTAAGATGACCGATCATTTGACCCTAGCAATATAGATTATCACAATCATATTTTTGGATGTGAGAAGGAAACTTTTTTCTTTTTGTGATATATCTCTCCTCCAATCCATTGTGAATGTGATGACTGCAGAGTTTAATTCCAGATAGCAATTTTCTTTTCCATATTTTCAAATACCATTCCTCAAATATAGTTAATAAATAGTCTCTTAATATTATTTTTCCCACACCATTATTTCTTGAGACACTTTGGGTTAGGGACTCTGAGTTAATTAATGGTAATATTTTAAGAGAATTGTTAAATGATCATGTTTAACTGGTCACCAAAGGTGTACCTCCACAATCAGAGCTTATTAACTCACTTCTAAGAAAAGAGGTATTAAGAGAGGCTGGATTGACTTAGAAATACCAGTGATGTTATACCAGTGAGTATGTGTAAACATAGGTAAATGAATTAAATTTTTCGTGTAACAAAATACTATGAATTAGAAATCTAAGGGGTTTAGTTACAAAGGATTTTAGGAGCTAGTGCATCTGAGTGTGTGAGGGGTCTAGTTAGTGAAGGAGTTAGTGAAGTTAGTTGAATAACATATTCTTTATAACAAAACTTTTTATCTCTTGTTTATCTCTCGTGCACATGTAACATTAAAATTGTGCTCAAATTATAGTCATGGTTATATGTCAAAACCAAGAGGCACACTAATGTCCCCAAGTGAGTGAATATTTAGTCTCAGAGAACAAGAGAAGTTTCTGGCAGTGAAATGGAATGAGTGCTAAAGAAAATGGGGTTAAAGAGGGCCAGAGAAAGAAAATTGTAATGAAGACTCCATTTAAAAATAATGCTGCATGAAAAAAAAATAGTACTGTGTGAAAATTGCAGCCATTATTCTAAATCAGATCATGGATTTGGCCAGTACTGGTCTAACTACAACTAGGAAAAACTAAAGGAAACTGTGACATTAGGAGTGACTATACTTAAATGTACATGGACCTGTGAAATAGAATGAATGTTTCAATTGCTAGATTGTATTCTTGAATATTTATATTTACTTACCCTTTTCCCTGTGCTAGCACATTATGTGAGTTGATATTTACTAGTTGGTTTTGTTTGCTTTTTGATGCTAGAGGCTTTCAGTGAGATTTGCTATTTTATCTTCCTCATGAAATATTCACAACTTACAGTGATAATCTAAAAGAAGGAATCAACAACTTCTCCCCCATACACACACATTCCAATAATATTGCTACTTTTTGTGCCCAATATTTTACCTCACCTTTCTTCCTTAGCCTGTGGCATTTACCTAGATTAGTAAATATCAGTTTCAACCATTCCTGGAGGGAGACATTTGGAACTGAGTGTCACTGTTGATTGTCCACTGGCTGTGGACAGTTGAATGCCCCAATTACATGGTTGATAGGAAGGGGTTCATGATGGACTGAGACAGACATTTGCTGAAGCTCCACAGTTAAGAAATTGGTTGGAAGTTTCATGGGAATAGCTTTGATTTTGACATGATACATCTTCACATAAAAAAATACAAAATATTAATTTGGTAGTAAGGACACGTTTGACTTTTAAGAACTCTGCGTTTATCTAGCACTTTTTTCTAGAAACTAAAGGCTTTCATTTGTTTTCTTTATCATGTTTCTATATTCTTTGTCTTTGCATGGTAAGGAAAAATGGATACCAAAAAACGATGGGACTTGCTCAGGATTTCATAGAAAGTTAGTGAACAAGCTAGGTAAGCTGGCTGTTGATCCTGCAGTACAGTTCTTCATTATTAGGCTTTGGATGTGAGAAGAAAATCCATAACTCCTTTGGGCATTACACTGGGAGCATTATTTGTAGCTTGCTGAACTTCCTTCAGGGAACCATTTCACTGAGGCATACGGAAAATTTCCGAGATGCTAAAATTATAGACATATAAACACTGTAGCCAAAAGAATGCTGGGTTAAATTTTATACTTTTAAGAGATAAACCAGTCTTTATGTTGTCTGGGATTTTCAGGCTAGGTCCATACATTTAGCTTAAGACATGAAAACCAACTAAAGATTTTATGAAAAGGAAATTCCTTGTTTAGAGCCACATCAATTACATCAAAATGGAGACACTTGTTAGTTGTATGAAGTTTGTTGTTTTGTTTTTTTTGTGGTGTACCTGATGTTTTCTTTAAAAAAGATTATAAATGGGTATTAGTGCACTTATCTCTGATGAAGAGTTAGCAAACATTTCTGTAAAGGGCCAGATATTAAACATTTTAGGCTTTGTGGATCATATGCTGTATGTTGCAACTACTCAACTCTATTGGTTTCATTTTTTTTTTTTTTTGAGGGCAGTGTCCCTGGCCCTCATATGTGGGACCCGAACTGGGGCCGCTGGCTTCCCAAGCCAGCGCTTAACCACCGTGCCACTCGGCTGGCCCTTACTCAACTCTATTGTTGATGTGGGAAAGCGGCCACAGAAATACACAGACAATAAACAATAACAACAAAAACATGGCTATGTTCTAATAAAACTTTATTTATGTACACTGAAATTTGAATTTCATGTAATTTTCACATGTCATAATATATTCTTCTTTTGATTTTTTTCCTCCAACCATTTGAAAATGTAAAAGCCATTCTTAGCTTGTTGGTTGTACATAAGCAAGACAAGCTGGATTTGGTCTGTTTTGGGTAGTTTACTAACATAGTCTTAGAAAAAAGAACAGAGAATCCAAGGAGTTCCAAAACCATTTACCGGTTACTTGTTAAGAACCTTAAGTTTCTCAGACTAAATTTATCATCGGTGGGAAAGTAAAATGAAAAAACAATTAATGCTGCTGTTAATTTTTGTGCAAAAGAGAACTAATTTTTATAGCTCAAATTTTTGGTTTTAGCTACGTAGTGAGCTTTATAGAGTTTCCAAAGATTTCTGAGGGAGGCGCATTCTGCTTAAGAGTTTTGCAGTGGTGTTATTAACAAGATTTTCATCATCCTTTCCCCTCATTCTTTTAATGATCTTGATATTCTCGTCATGGAGAAAAGTTAGTTGCGGTATAAATGCTGCTTTTCTTACTATGTCATTATAATAATTATTCACTGTACATAATAGTTATTACAGTGATAGTTTCTAATAAACATACATACACATTAATTCTCTTTTCTTTTATCTCCTGTACAAGTAAGTTTTTAGTTCTTCTCTTTTCACTAGAAAAATGTACCATGTTTAAACAATAAAAAAATAATCTCTTCAAAGGGCCTTACTAAAAGACCTTGTACTTTTAAATTAAGCTTTAGCAATTTAAATTACATTTTTGTTAGAAAATCTTTTTATGTGCTTATTGGCCATTTATATTTCTTCTTCGGAGAAAAATCTATTTAGATCCTTTCCCATTTAAAAATTGGGTTATCTTTTAATTATTGAGTTGTAAGAATTTTTTTTATAGATTCTGGGTATGTCTTATCATATATATATATATATATATATATATATATATGATTTATAAATATTTTCTCCCATTCTGTGGATTGTCTTTTCACTTTCTTTTGTAGTTGAAAAGTTAAAAATAAAATATTTAAAACTGCTTTATTGAGGTGTTACTGACATACAAAAAACAATATTTAATGTATACAACTTAATGTGTTTGGAGATAAGTATATACCCGTGAAATCCTCATCACAATCAATTCCATGGACTTATCCATCACCTCCAAAAATTTCCTCCCTCTCCCTTTTTTATTTTTTTCATTTCGTGGTAAGAGCAGTTAACATAAGATCTCCCCTCTTAGCAAAATTCTAACTATACAATATAGTATTGTTAATCATAGGCCTATGTTGTTCAGTATATATCCAGAACTTTTTTATCTTGCATAACTGAAACTTTTTACCTTTTGATCAACATCTCCCCATTAGGCCCTATCCCAGGTCCCTGGCAACCATCATTCTATTCTCTGCTTCTATGAGTTTGACTGTTTTAGATTCCACATGAAAGTGAGATCATACAGTATTTGTCTTTCTGTGTCTGACTTATTTCACTTAGTATCATGCCCTCAAGGGCCACCCATGCTATCAAAAATAGAAAGATTTCCTTCTTTTTTAAGGCTGAATAATATTCCATTTATGTATATACCACATTTTCTTTATCCATTTATTTGTCAATGGATGTTTACATTGTTTCATGTCTTTGCTATTGTGAATAATGCTGCAATGAACATGGGAGTGCAGATATCTCTTTGAGATCCATATTTCAATTCCTTTGGATATATATCCAGCAGTGGGTTTATTGGATCAGATGATAATTTTATTCATAATTTTTTGAGGATATTCCATACTGTTTCAATAGTAGCTGTACCAATTTACATTCCCAGGAACATTGTACAAGGGTTCCCTTTTTTCCACATCTACACAAACACTTGTCCTTTGATTTTGTTGGTAATAGGCATCCTAACAGGTTGAGTTAATAACTCATCGTGGTTTTGGTTTGCATTTCCCTGATGATCAGTGATATTGAATACCTTTCATATACTTGTTGGCCATTTGTATGTTGTCTTTGAAGAAATGTTTCTTTGGGTCCTTTGCCCATTTTAAAATTGGGTTATTTATGTTTTTGATACTGAGTTGTAGAATTTCCTTATATATTTTGGATATTAACTTCTTATCAGATATATGGTCTGCTAATATTCCCCCCAGCCCATAGGCTGCCCTTTTAATTTCGTTAATTGTTTCATTGCATTTTAGTTAGATGTAATTCCACTTATCTACTTTTGCTTTTGCTTCTTGTGCTTTTGGTATCATATCTAATAAATCACTGCCAAGTCCAATGTTAAGAAGAATTTTTCTTGAAGAGTTTTATTGCCTTAGGTTTTACATTTAAGTCTTTTTTTTTTTTTTTTTTTTTTTACATTTAAGTCATTAATCCGTTTTGAGTTGATTTTTGTATATGGTGTTAGAAAAGGGTCCAATTTCATTCTTTTGTATGCACCTATCCCATTTCCCATCACTATTTATTGAAGACACTATCTTTTCCCTATTGTGTATTCTTAGCACTTTATTGAAGATCAGTTCACTGCATATAAATGTGTTTATTTATGGGTTCTCTATTCTGTTCCATTGGTCTATATGTCTGTTTTAATGCAGGTGACATACTGTTTTGATTACTACAGCATTGTAATATTAATATGTTTTGAAATCAGGGAGTGTGATACCTCCAACTTTGTTCTTCTTTCTCAAAATTGCTTTGGCTATTTCGGGTCTGAAGTTTTAAATTTTGATTAAGTCTAACATATCAATATTTTCTTTAATTGGTTTGGTAGCACAATATAATTTAATTGCTTTGGCAGTACATGTGTATGGTGCGAGATAGAGGTCCAAATTTTTTTTTTCTTTTTTACATGTGAATATCCAATTGTCTCAGCACAATTTGTTGAAAATACTGTTACTTTCCCACTGAATTTTCTTGGTACCTTTGTTGAAAATCAATTGACCATAAACATAAAGATTTATTTCTGGGAAATCAGGTCTACTGATTTATATAGCTTTCTAGTAAGTTTAAAATTAGGAAGGGTGTTCCTACAGCTCTGCCCCTTTTGTTTTTCAAGATTCTTTTGGCTTCCCCAAGTCCTTTGCATTTCCATATGAATTTTAGGTCAAGCTTGTTAATTTCTTCAAAAGAGCCAGTGAGGTTTTGATTGGGATTGTACTTAGACCTCAGATTTATCTGTAGACCAACTTGAGGAGTATTGCCATCTTAACAGTATAGTCTTCTCCTCCATGAACATGGGATATTGTTCCATTTCTTGGTCTTCTTTAATTTTCTTCAGCATTCAAATTAGTTTTTAAACAAATACACACCTTTTTTTTACTCTTATTTCATAAATGTATATATTTAATTAAATTACATAATTATAATTACAACTCACATGAAAAAATTGGGGACCAAACTAATAAACTCTTGTTGTATCTCAATTTGTGGGAGAAGGGGTCCAGTATCCTTGATATAATCCTTTGATATTGAGCAGGAAGGCAGAATCATTGATATGCTGCTGAGAGGGAATAAAAAGTGTTGATTAATCTAGAGAGATGGTTAATAGGAGGTCTTTTAAGAGAGCTTTTATTGAATTCCAACTATGATGTTAAGAGATGTTTCCATCAGTTTTATAGACACTAGCCCCATCAAATTTTATATTTTATAAAAATGTATAATTTTATAGAATTAGCCCTAAAAAAATATTTCCTAGCTCATTTTGATTATTCTCAATAGTGGAGGGCTCAGTGACAGGTTGTCTATGCCCTTCCTCTTTAATTAACTCATTATACTGTCTTGCTGTTGCCTTTATCTGGCCACAGCAATTCTCTGAGGTATGACTGCTGCTAGCCTTGAAGGTGGTAATACTGCCTTTTCTGAATAGCTTTGTTTTGCGGGGAGTGGGGCAATGCTCAGTCTAGGGCTAATTTTCAGCCCTAGAAATTAGGGCTGAAAATGAGGCAAGACCCTTCTATGGACTCTATCCGATGACCCATGAGTCATGTGGTTTTCTGTTGTGATGGTGGAAACCAGCACTATCCCCAGCCCTGGGTGAGTGACAAGTACTATTACCTCAAATCTTTTCGGATGGTTCTTTCCCTAGCCTTGGGTAATTATTTTCCATGTATGCATTGATCAATATTCAGTTGAATACTCAACGAGGAGCCTCTGCAGATCTTCTGAATTCTCTCTCTGTGCAGTTTCTTCTTTCCCATTCTCTGTCCTGTGGATTTAGCTGCCACAATCTCCCTGGATTTTCAGCTTTGTCTCTTTAGCTCAGAGAGTTTGCCAGGCTGTATCTTAGGTTTTCCTTTCTGTCTGTGATCTGGAAAGTTTCTCAAGGTTGTGACCTAGGGCTGTTGAAGGGTTCTTTCTGTTTGTTTTTTCATTTCTCAGGAATTACTGTCCTTTATTGCCTGATGCCCAATGCCTTCATAACTGTTTTTTTCATATATTTTATCCATTTTTCAGTTGTTTCAGGTAGGAAAGAAATCTGATCTTTATGACTTTGCCTTGGCTGGAACCAAATTATAACTTTTAATAAAACTTCACTGAGAGCTTGAAGATAATATGAGTGAAACAAAACACAGCCAATAGTTTACAATGGCAAACATATGCAGCTGCACTGTGTCCATAGGTCCTGCTGACATCCTTATAACTCACAAACCTGAGTCTACACAGCAGCGGCTAGCTTTTTGGCTCTTCCCTCTACCACGAGGTTTTCCTTTATCATACAAAATATTTTTGCTCCATGCAGTCAAACTGTGTCAAACATTTAAAGGAGGGCCTTGCTCTTCCTTCCTCCCTTCCTTCCTTCCTTCCTTCCTTCCTTCCTTCCTTCCTTCCTTCCTTCCTTCCTTCCCCCTCTCTCCCTCCCTATCCCACCCTCTATTTATTCCCTAGTTGACTTCATTCTCAACTCTATCCTGTAAAATATATGACTAATTGGCTCCAAAGTTAGATTCAAGCTACTATCTCTTAGGAGCTTTCAAATTCAAAATGGCTGTTTCCCAATTAGAAACAAATAAAACCAAACCCCTACTGCCAGTCTTAGCCTGGGAACCCTATTATACCAGAGCATGTTATTATATGTTGAATTAATTAATATGCACTAGTGCATGTTACATTTATATGGTATAGTAAAACACACAAAGAAGGGTGGCCTGAGGCATATACTAGAAATCTTCATTAAATCATACATATAATGTTAATTATAAAAGTTGGAGGAATTCTGATTTTTAGTTATTGCTCCTTTTCATTTTGGTTGTTCCCCTTTCTCCTTTGGATGTTTTACTTATACAGTGTTTTCTTTGACTTTCAAAGTTATAAATAACATAATCACTTTTAGAAAGTGGAGTTGTACTTTTAAATATAGCAAAGGAATTTGCTATTGAAAAGAACCATGTATGTATCTTTTATAAATTAAGAATATTTTGTAATGTGTCTATCTGGTCAAGAATTTTTTTTTATTTCTAGGATTTATTTATATGATCATATAAAGTTTTTCTATGTCAAATATTTGGATATTCATAAGTTTTCATATATTACACTTATATATGTACAAGATGTACCTATATATATTTTTGTAGAGTATATACCTTAATAACTCATTCAAGAAGGTTTTCATGACTGAGTTTTTTGAATATTAAAAAGAGTATATTTGATAGGAAAGGAACAAAATTAATCCAGTAGAAGGAAAATTCTGAACCTAGTTCATGTGGTATTTTCAAGGACTTTAGTAAATTGCTTTCATGTATGGAGCAATGTATGTAGTTTTTTTGTTTTTTAGATTTTATTGGGGAATTGGGGGAGGGGAACAGCGTTGGGGAATCGGGGAAGGAGAACAGCCAAGTGGCTGTCTTTTTGTTCTTCAGTTTAGTTGCGGAGGACATTGCTTCACTGGCCCATGTTGGTATCGTCATTGCACTCTTCCCGGATGAGGCAGATTGGTTGCTGGCCTCTGGATGGTCGCTCACCGTGGCTGTTGGCAGCCCATGCTGACTGCCAGCCACTCACGCTGGCTGCCAGCCACTCACTGTAGCCTATGGCAGCCCACTGCAGCAGGGGCTGCAGCCTACACTATCATCGGGGCTCGCAGCCCAGCTCCAGGTGGAGCTGTTGTTAGCTGTAGAGGGCAGTGTCGCTGGCCCTCATATGTGGGATCCGAACCGGGGCCGCTGGCATCCCAAAACCAGCTCTTAACCAATGCACCACTCGGCCGGCCCTAATGTAGTTTTTTTATTTGTATGTATTTTAAAAGTGAAATTTCCTGTTCATTAAACTTCAAAAGAAAACATTATAAGAAATGATATGATTTTTTTAAAAAAACTCCTTATATATAGAACTTACAAAGCATGGATACTAATATCCTAGATAGAAAGGAAATTTGTTGAACCTTTTTGTTCTAGTTAATTAGGAAAATTGCCACTTTTCTCCTGAAACAAGTCAGTTTGACAGTGAACTGGATAAATTCTGCACACCAGCTATTTTTGTCAATAGCTGCTCTTACCTATAACATTCCTCTATGTATTCTCTGATACCTCAGGCAGAAGTAAATCCTTCTCTGTGCCTCTTAGTACTTTGCATATGAGCCCAGCTCAGGCTGTGTCACATGTTTGTTGACTCTCATTTGTGAACTTCTTGGGCTGCAAAATTGCTTTGTATTGATCTCTATATCCTGGATGCCTAAGATGGAGCTGTATTTATAGGGAGCAACAAATGTTTGTCAAAGGGCATTTGGACAATGTTAATTCACATATTTATTCAGCAACACACATTCAATGTATTATATGTAGGCAATAGAGTAAGCACTATTCTAGACCCATATAGCTCTTACTCTCCTTAGTCTAATGATTCAGAAGTAAAGACATGCTTTGACACAAGTCATTACAATAAATGATGATGAGGGTTATTATAGGAAGCACAGAAACCTACTGTAAGACCAGCCTTAGTAATGGGGGTCTAAGGCTTCCCAGAAGTGATGTTTACATTGGGACCAGACATATGAGCTGAAACCAGCTGAAAAGGGTTGACAGAATTGCAGGGGAGAAGGGGAGTGAGTTCAGTAATAGGGAACTTGCTTACTGAATATTAATGTATTTCAGGAGTGACTGTTTTTCTCCCAACAGAGCTACTTGGTTGGCTCTTCACATTACCTTAACAGAGACAAAGACTGGGATAGTTGTTCAATGTTTAAATAATTTTTTTCTGATTCTGGCTCTTTAGCCAGTTGTTCAACATCTCAACTTTTTAGTCAAGGACATTAATTTTTTTTTTGATGTATATTTGGTTTTAGCATACGAAGTCAAAGAGTATTCTACAAAAGCTATCATAACTTTCCAATTCAGAATCATGAGAAGAAAGATAATTTTTTTGTGGGAATTGATCTGCTCTTAAATTTCAGAGGTCACTTTAAGTTTTCCCAGTCTCCTAGCAGCAATTCTGACTTGCAGAGAAACACGTAAAAATTACCATATACTGGTCTTAAAAATTTACCCTCTTTACTAGAAAATTTCCTGAGAAAATAACAGCTAATACTTGTTGAGCGCTTTCCATGTTCACACATATGCTAAATATGTACTATGAACTATATCTCATTTAAACATTCCAGAAACACAGTGGGCTAAGTAATAGTTTTAACTCTTTCATATAGATGAGGACACTGAAAGTATTGGGTTGTCAGAAAAGTCATGACACATTTTTGCAATGAAAAACATAGAAAAAATATGTCGTGAGTTTCCCGACAACCTAATATTTAAGTGTCCAACTGTCAGAACTAGAAGTGGTGGATTAGAATTTGATCTCAGAAATGTTTGACTTAAGAATTTGAGTTCCCAACCTGGTGTTGCTTACGAGAGCTATTATAAATGTGATATATTAACATGTTGAGATAGTCTCAGACCCTCTTCATTGGTTTTCTCCATTATAAGGAACACTATTCTTTGTTATATTTAATAAAATAATTTATTCCATTTTCTTTATGTTGAAGTTCATGAGTAAATGAAAACTAAAATATAAATTGAATAAAGTAGATAAAATAGATCCTTTTATATGTTGTTGGTGAGATCGCTGTAATTTGAAGAATTTTTTGACAACACACACACACACATACATACACGAGGTCAGACAATTAATTCATGCACTCATCCTAGAAATAATGCTACATACCTCATTGCTGAATATCACTATGGTCACCTTCAAAGTACTTCCTTTGGGAAGCTATGCACCGATGCCAGCACCTAGTTCACCATTCAAAGCAATTTTGGAACTCTTTTTCTGGAATGGCCATCAGAGCTGTTGTTGTATTACCCTTGATGTCCTAAATGTCATCCAAATGTATTCCTTTCAATATTTCCTTTATCTTTGGATAAAGAAAGTAGTCATTGGGGGTCAGATCAGGTGAATAGGGAGGGTGTTCCAATACAGCTATTTGTTTACTGGCTAAAAACTCCCTCACAGACAGTGTGGGTGGTGCTGTGTGGGCTGGTGCTTT
Organism: Aselliscus stoliczkanus; assembly: GCA_033961575.1. Lineage (NCBI taxonomy): Eukaryota > Metazoa > Chordata > Mammalia > Chiroptera > Hipposideridae > Aselliscus > Aselliscus stoliczkanus. The sequence goes on from CM066729.1 coordinate 138,777,015, forward strand.
GTCGTTGTGATGCAAGAGCCATGAATTGTTGGTGAAAAGTTCAAGTCATCTAACTTTTCAAGCAGCCTTTTCAGCACTTGCAAATAGTAAACTTTGTTAACTGTTTGTACAGTTGGTACAAATTCATAATGAATAATCTCTCTGATATCAAAAAAGGTTAGCAACATCATTGCAACAAGTTCATTAACTTAATTGTCAGACCTTGCACACACACATATACATACACATACATATATATGAACTTAAAATTCTTTTGCCCCTTGACTCAAATAACTTTTATTAGTTTATTCTACCTCAACAACTTTTATGAGTTTATCCTACAGCTAAATTTGCTCATGCATGCAAAGATATATGTTGTAGGTGTTCTTTGTAGTATTGTTTAAATAGGACAAAGTTGGAAAGGATTTGTGTGTTCAATAGAAGCCTGGCAATTAAATTATAGTATCAATAATGTAACTTCAGTTAAGCATTAAAAAAATGACAATACCAGCTGATCAATTCTTTACTAAGTTCCAAACACTTCTGTTATTTAATCCTCATAAAAACTGTAGGTATTATTATTATTATTAGCTCCATTTACAGAGGAGAAAATTGAGGCATAAGGAGGTCATGATTTGTCCAATGTAGTAGGACAGAGACACCGAAGCAGAGTGGCTTCAGAGTCCACATTGCTAATCACTGTGCTGTATTATCCCCGGTCATCTATATTCCAAAGTGAAAAGAAAATAAACTGATAAGTGAAAAAAGCAAATTACAGAAAGATTTTATTATATGATAGTATTTATAAAAAAGGTCTATATCTATGTTTTCTATATGTTCCATTTATAACATAAAATTTTTATATATAAAAGTTTTCTGATGACATTAAATCTCTATAAAAATAAGCTCATACATAGTAAGGTATACGAATATGTGAGTAAATTCATAAAAAACACATATATAAAAAAATATACACATGTAAATATACATATATACATGTATGCACACACATAAAACATGGAGAAACTGGATAGATACATAAGAACTTAATGGGTAGGGCCGGCCGAGTGGCACGGTGGTTAAGTGCTGGCCTAGGAAGCCAGCGGCCCCAGTTCGGTCCCACATATGAGGGCCAGTAATACTGCCCTAAAAAAAAAAAAAAAAAAAAAAAAAAAGAACTTAATGGGTAGTTTGGGGGATTAGTGTGGAAGTTAAAAAATTTTTCACTCTATACTCTTCAGTATGCTGAATTATTTAAAACTAATGAGCACATATTGCTTTCATAATACAAATAAATTTAAATTGAAAAACTTAAAAAATAATGGCTGTGGTAATTCTCTAACAATTAGGTTACTGGGAAGGGGTAAAAAGGGACTTTTTCTTTTCATTTTTATATCCTTGTGCAGTTTTAAAAATGAATGAGTACATGTTATTTTTATAATAAAATGTATTTTAAATGAAAAAAATTTTTAAAAATAGTAGAAAGATTTCTCTGATATTTATGTACTATGAAATATTATTTCTGTGGCTAAGTTTAGGATATAATTTATTATATTGACAGTTCAGGATAAATCTGCCTGTATTAAACTTTTGTCAGAGAGCTGCTATCTATTATTCTAAAGGCTAGCTAGCTCTTTTCTAATATCCATTGAATTGGAAAGTAACTCAGTGAAGACTTATCTTATTTTTATAAACAAGATTGTTTCCGACCGAAGCCTTAGTAATGAAACCTTTCACAGGAAATGAGATTCAGAAATGTAGGAGTTGACAGGAATTTTACTAGATGTTGCTAGTCAGTTGAGCACAATTTTCTTGCAGGAAAATGGTATCATGCTTCTTAAACACTAGCGTTTTTAAAAAAACACACAAAAAAACGTCAATTTGAAACTCTATTGTTTATTAAGAGACAATGCTCTAGTGTCAACTGACGGTATTTTCACATTATGTTTAGTCATGGAATATTCTTAGAGTTCGGTTGGATGATAAATGCTGAAAGTTAAAGTATGACTATTTGGGGTTGTGTTTTTCAGGTGAAGCTCTGAAAGTATCAGCTGAGAGATTTGCAGATGACCCCTGCTACCTCCCGAAAAGGGAGGCTGTGGTTCAGGCCGCCCGTGCATTGTTGGTGGCCGTTACCAGACTCCTTATCCTTGCAGACATGATCGATGTCATGTGTCTCCTGCAGCACGTGTCAGATGTAAGTAAAAGATGACTTAGTTTACCTTGGCATTGTTCTCACTTCTAATTCCCTTCTCTGAACCTGGCATCGATCTTAGTGCGTCCTGGTCTCACCCTTGTTTCTTAATGTCACCCACCAGAAGCTGACAGCATTTGGGGTGTGAAACTATCAATAACAGATACTTTAAAAGAGCGAAGCCAGAAGTCAGTCTTAAAGCCAGTAGAGATTGAACAACAGAAGATGGATTACTGATAAGGAAATGACTAGGAGAAAGTTCTAGGCTTTTGACTATTTAAATTATGTCCTGTATAAATATATGTTAATATAACTTGTATAATAACATAGTTATATACATAATATAAATAATACATATATAAATATAAATAATTTGAGAAAGAGAAATTTTGAAACCTAAGACATTTGGAAGTGTATCCTAATTTGTAAGTGAATATTACTTTGATCAAGGCAAAAAATATTACCTTGATCCAAGATAAACAGTGCATGTTTACCAGTAGTTTGTGATATTTGTAGAAATCCATTATGAAAATGTATAAATAGATTTAATACAAGTAAAGAATATATTTTAAGTAGGTGATTGCAAAGGCAGCAGGATATCTTGCTTGTTTTATTTGCTAGACAAATCCATTTAGCAGAAAGATAATTTTATTAAAGCCCCCCCCTTTTTTTACTTTAGTTTGAGCAAGTCATTAACAGCATACAAATGAAAAGGTTGCAAAGAACCTCTTAGAGTCTTTGCTCAGCTCCTGCTTAAATAGGACCCTTACCTTTCTGCCCATAAATACATTTGCATTTTCATAAAGGCACCTGGTGACTGTAATATCACTACTTCATTAAGCAAATGATGGCCTTGTCTGATTGACCTTCTTGTCAAAATCATTTTCTCTGATTGCTAAGCTCAACCTTTCTTTGCACCTTTATCTTACTCACTAATGGTTATTTCAACCCTATAAAGGGTAGAGTGGTCTTCCCTTTATACATTCATATTCTTTTCTTTTGATGATTTTATTACTGCAACAAAGCACCTTGGCGCTAATTTTGTTGTTTAAGTAGCTTTCAAGGAAAGGGATTAATTCTCATCACTAGGAGCTGTCTACCAGTGGATTTGTAGGTGAGATAATTGAGCAGTGTTTCTTCTTACTTGTGTTTTGGTTTGTTGGATACCTTAAAAAAAAATCCCTGAACATTTCTGAGATTCATTTTTTTCATATCTGAATACAGACACTAATAAATGCTGTAACCAATAAGTAGGTATGAAAGATTAAGTGTCAGGTAATTTCCAGTGACCACAGTTTTTTATATTTTAGACTCTAGATTTGTTGAGATAGGGCAGATTGAAAGGCTTTTGTAAGGTGAAAATTGCCAGCTTTATAATAAATTAGGAGGTAACTGTATATATAGAAAGACCCAAGCACCTTCTGTATCATTTTATTTGTCACTAACTGTTAGGCACAATACTAGGTAATCCACACACATCATTCATTCAACCAAAGCAGGAGGTAATGGTAAATCAAAGAAAAGTTCTGTTTTTTGCAATAAAAATTATAGTTAATATTTTTTGAGATTTTATAATGTGCCAAGCAACTGTGCTGGATTGTATCCTTTAATTCAACCCTCATAACAACCCTATGATTACCATTTCTTTTTAAAATATATTTATTTTTCAGTTACAGTTGGCATACTATATTAGTTTCAGGTACACAACATTATGATTAGACATTTATATAATTTATAAAGTGATCACCCTGATAAGTCTAGCATAGTTATTACAATATTGTTGACCATATTTCATATGCTGTGCATTACAACCCTATGACTGTTTTAATAACTGGCAATTTGTACTTCTTAATCCCTTCACTGTTTTCACCCATTCCCCCAATTCCCCGCCCATTTGGCAACCATCAATTTGTTCTCAGTATCTGTGAGTTTGTTTTGTTTTTTCGATTCCACATATAAGTGAAATAATATGGTATGTCTTTCTCTGTCTGATTTAACTTCATTTAGCATAATACCCTCTAGGTTAATCCATGTTGTCACAATTGGTAAGGTTTAATTCTTTTTTATGGCCGAGTAATATTTCTTTTTATGTACATACCACAATTTCTTTAACCAATCGTGTATCGATGGGCATTTTGGTTGTTTCCATATCTTGGCTACTGTGAGTAGTGCTGCCGTGAACATAGGGGTGCATATATTTTTTTGAATTAGTGTTTTGAATTTTTCTGGATAAATACCCAGTAGCAGAATTACTGGGCCATATAGTGGTTTTATTTTTAATTTTTTGAGGAATATCCAAACTGTTTTCCTTAGTGGTTGCATCAATTTGCAATCCTACCAACAGTGTAAGAGGGTTCCCTTTTCTCCAAATCTTCACCAACACTGTTGCTTGTTGATTTATTGATTATATCCATTCTGACAGGTATGAGGTAATATCTTATTGTGGTTTTAATTTGCATTTCTCTGGTAATTAATGATGTTGAGCATCTTTTCATATGTCTATTGGCCAATGGTACATCCCCTTTGGAGAAATATATATTCATGTCCTCTGCCCATTCTTTTTTTTGGAGTGTTTATTTTTTTGGTGTTGAGTTGTATGAGTTCCTTATATATTTTGGATATGAACATTTTATTGGACATATCATTGGTGAATTTAGTAGGATGTCTTCTTGTTTTGTTGATGGTTTCCTTCATTGTGCAAAACTTTTATTTTGATTTACTGATTTTACTGTTTGCTTTGTCAGTGAGAATTTTTTCCTTTTTTATATTATTCATGTTTTTGATCTTTTCTTTTCTACATAAACAAGTTTCTTTAACATTTCTTGTAATACCGGTTCACTTGTAATGAACTTCTTTCGCTTTTTGTTGTCTGAGAAACTCTTTATCTCTCCTTTGATTCTAAAGGATAACCTTGCTAGGTAGAGTAATCTTTGTTGAAGGTCTTTGCCTTTCATCACTTTGAATATTTTGTGCTATTCCTTTCTGGCCTGCAAAGTTTCTGTTGAGAAATCAGCTGACAATCTTAAGGGAAATCAGCTGACTCCCTTAACCATAACTAATTGCTTTTCTCTTGCTACTTGAAAGATTATCTCTTTGTCTTTAACCTTTGACATTTTAATTATTTATAATATGTCTTGGTGTGGGCCTGCCTATTTAGATTCATCTTGTTTGGGATTCTGCACTTCCTGGGCTTGTATGTCTATTTCCTTCTCCAGGTCAGGAAGTTTACTGTCATTATGTCTTCAGAAAGGTTCTCAATTCCTTACTCTCTCTCTCCTCCTTCTGATACTATTATGATACAAATGTTGGTATGTTTGATGTTGTCCCAGAGGTCCCTTAAACTATCCTCATTTCTTTTAATTTTTTTTCTTTTTGTGGTTCCAACTGGGTGTTTTCTACTGCTTTGTCTTTCTTCCAGATCACTGATTTGATCACCTGCTTCATCTAATCTACTATTGATTCCCACTAATGTATTCTTCATTTCAGTTATTTTATTCATTATTGACTGGTTTGTTTGTATGGTCTCTATCTTTTTGTTGAAATTCTCACTGAGTTCATGTATTTTCCCCCTAAGTTCATAAAGCATCCTTATAACCACTGTTTTGAGCTCTGTATCTGGTAGGTTGCTTGCCTCCATTTTGTTTAGTTCTTTTTCTGGAGTTTTGTCCTGTTCTTTCATTTGGGACATTTTTCTTTGTCCACTTATTTTGGCTGCCTCCCTGTGTTTGTTTCTATGCATTAGGTAAATATTCTATATCTCCCAGTCTTGGCAGGGTAACCTTATGTATTAGGTGTCCTGTGAAGCCTAGTAGTACAGTCTCCCGGGTCACCTCAGTAAGTTACTCCAGGAGTGTCACTTGTGTGCATTGTGTGTGCCCTCCTGTTGTAGCTGAGCCTTGATTGCTGTTTGCACATCAGTGGGAGGGATTGATCTTTGTTCTGGTGCTTGCCCAGTCTGTCCTTTGGGTGTGTCATCTATGGAAGCAGCTGGATGGTGCTCTGGTGTGGTGCATAGCCAGCCACTGGGTGTATTCTGGGGAGGGGCTCTGGTGCAGGCCTATATCATCCACCATTTGTGCTCAGCTTGTGGCTGTCTGGTGAGATCTACGAAGTTATTGCTATTTGTTCCACTTGTGCTGTGCTTGGAGGCACATAGGAAAGGCAATGCTGTGAACCAAAGCCATTTGCTTGGCTTGACATCTCTTGGTGGGCACCATGATGTGAACTGAGGCCAGCTGACACTTATGCTGGACTTGTGGCCACTTAGTTGCTGCTACATTACAAGTCAACAGTGGCCACTGTTTATGCCAGGCTTGGGGCCACCTGATGTGAGTTACAATGCAAATTGAGACTGGTTGCTGCTTGTGTCAGGCTTGGGACTGCTTAGCACGTGGTACAGGATATGCCAAGGCTAACTGCTGCTTGTTTGTGGTTTGTGGACCTTATAGAAATTATAGGAAATTCTGCAGTGCGAGCTGAGGCAGGCCACTTGTGTGAAAAAGCTGCTAAAAATGGCTCAGGCTGGTTGTGTGAGTTGGGTGGATGGGGTCTCAGGGAATCACCAGGGCAGGGCAAATGGTGTTAGCCAGGTTAATGGAGACTCAGATTTGGCACCTGCCTGCACCTGCCAGCTGGGTGGGGAGAAGATTCAACATAGGATAAATGATACCTTCCAGTGCTTCCATCCCTGGAGAGAGCTGCCATGACTCCTACCCCTACAGTCCTCACAGTGAAGCTAGTCAATTCAGTTCCTCCCTGTATGACCCTGGCACTTTTTGAGCTGCTGCCCCTGCACTGGAGCCCAGGGCAAAAGAGTTTGTGAGCTAGCAAGTCTATGCACAGGCCCTTCTAAAGGCATGTCTGGGTCTCCTGCAGCCATCTATCTCACTCAGATGCGATCCCCGCTGTTTTGGGGATTCCTCTTCTCAGCACTGGACTGGGGATCCAGGTGTTGGTCTGGGATCCCTTGTTTCTCAGGGGGTCTTCCATAACTGAGATATCCCTCCCAATTTTTAAATTGCCATACTGCAGGGATGGGATCTGCCTGTTCTGTGTCTCCATCCCTCCTGCCAGTCTTGTCATGGCTTCTTCTTTATGTTCTTAATTATAAGACTGAGGTCAGGTAGTGTTCAGGTGGTTTTCAATGATGGTTGTTCTATAATTTAGTTGTAACTTCGATGTAGTTGTGGGAGGAGGCAAGCACACCATTCACCTACTTAGCCATCTGGACCGGAAGGCTCTATAATTCCTATGTTACAGATGAAAAAACTGAGGCATATTGAATTTAAAAAACTTGCTCAAGGCAATAGGAAAAAGACAACTTTTGGAACTTAGTACTCCAATGGTTAGAATAGCTTTAACTATAAATAGCTTTCAGAAGTGTTTAGTAAAGTTCATGGGCCTATAACAGGTTGTTAAAGGAATTTAGGTTTGTCAGGAGGAGGAGGAGGCTTCTTCACTTTAACCACCCTTTCCCACATTTGTTGGTGCCTGATCAGAGCCTGAACTTGGGCTAGATATTTAAGCCACTTGAAGTATTTATAGTACAGAATTGTACCTCATTTATGGAAAAGGGAAGACTTTTTGTGGTAAATTGTGATAGTTTTTTATTATTTCATCCTAATGAAAAATTTATATGTGAATTGTATTATCAATTCAATTCTCTTAAGGTTTCACGCAGAATGAAGACAGACTGATTTTTTTTTGAGATCATCAAGATTAGAATTATTTAGCCCAACATTCCCCCCACCCCCAAAATGTTCTGCAGAGCTTGTGTTATAAATATGCAAAACAAAAAATATTTTGGGGCTGGCCAAGTGGCTCAGTTGGTTAAGAGCGCAAGCTCTGAGCAACAAGGTCACTGGTTCGATTCCCACATGAGCCAGCGAGCTGCACCCTAGCTGAGCTTCCCTGAGCTGCCATCAAGCAGCTGAATGGCTCAGTGGTTAGAGCATGTGCTCTTAGCAACAAGGTTTCTGGTTCGACTTCCACATGGGATGGTAGGCTACGCCCACAACTAAGATTGAACACGGCATCTTCAGCAGAGTGGCCACAAGCTGCGTGGCCATGAGCTGCAATGGGCTGCTGGATGGTGACTGGACTTGGAGTTGAGCTAGCTGCACCCTCTACAACTAAGACTGAAGGACAACAGCTTGGCTGTTCTCCTTCCCCAATTCCCCAACACTGTTCCCCTTCCCCAATTGCCCAATAAAATCATAAAAAAAAAATAAAAAAATTTTTATTATTTTTTTTTGTTAATACCTCACACAGAAATTCCTTTTGAGTGTTTCAATACACATCAGCACGTTAAAGTCAGGGAGAGATATTAAAGGAAAGAAACTTGTATAACTTTGCCTAACCCAGACATTCCTAAATTTTTTTGACCTTAGAACTCTTCTATGATACAGAGGATGCCTAACAAGTGTATACACATTTTAAGAAAGGAAAAAACTGTATTAAAATTGTAATACTCAAGGGCTGGCCAAGTGGTGCATTGGTTAAGAGCTGGCTTGGGATGCCAGCGGCCCTGGTTCGGATCCCACATATGAGGGCCAGTGACACTACCCTCTACAGCTAACAACAGCTCCACCTGGAGCTAGGCTGTGTGAGCCCCGGCGACGGTGTAGGCTGCAGCCCCTGCTGCAGTGGGCTGCCATAGGCTACAGTGAATGGCTGGCAGCCAGCGTGAGTGGCTGGCAGTCAGCGTGAGCTGCCAATAGCCGCGGTGAGCGACCATCCAGAGGCCTGTGACCAATCCGCCTCGTCTGGGAAGAGCGCAATGACGATACCAACATGGGCCAGTGAAGCAACGTCCTCCACAAATAGACTGAAGAACAAAAAGACAGAAACTTGTCTGTTCCCCTTCCCGGATTCCCCAATGCTGTTCCCCTCCCCCAATTCCCCAATAAAATCTTAAAAAAAAAACAAAAACTCTCTGATCTGAACATTACATAATATACTCAGATAATTACCTGCCTAGTTTTATGTCTAACGTCTCACCTATTATGATAGCCTTATCATGCTGTTGGTTCATACTGATTTGTGAGCAATTAAAACCTCCGGGTTTCTGAACTCAAACTATTCTTAATCCAGGTCTTCCTCTTCTGATACTAGTTTAATCTTTCTATATGTAAAGGTAGATGTTACATTTATATTTATTGAATTGTATCTTGTTATTTTTTTTATTTTTTATTTTTTTGAGGGCAGTGTCACTGGCCCTCACATGTGGGACCCGAACCGGGGCCGCTGGCTTCCCAAGCCAGAGCTTAACCACCATGCCACTCGGCCAGCACGAATTGTATCTTGTTAATGCTGGTTTTTTGTTATAGTCCATCCAGATCTTTTTGACTTTTTATAATATTTTGCCTTCTTCTCTTAACCTGGTGTTATTTTCAGATTTTTTAAACTAAATTATTCATGAAAATTTGTTTTCTAACATGGAAAACAGCATTATATCTTCCTTTAAAAAATATCAATCAAAGAGTAACACATACTGAATGAAGCATTGAAATGAGCTTCAAAGTAACTTCACTGGGATACTGTATAAACCATGTTTCTTTATTTTATCCTCAAGCGCTTTCTCAAAGGCCTTCCTGAAATCAAGATATATTATCTGTGGCATTGCAAATTTATCAGTCTAGTAGCTCCATTTATAAAGGAAATGGGATTAGTTTGACATGACTTACTCTTAAGATCCCCATAAAAGCTCTAAGTGATCATTGCTTGCTTGCTTTCTTTTTTTTAAATTAAATTTATTGGGGTGACAATGGTTAGTAAAATTATATAGGTTTCAAGTGTACAATTCTATAATACATCATCTATATATTGCACTGTGTTCACCACCCAGAGTCAATTCTCCTTCCATCACCGTATATTCATATATTTGATCCCTTTTCCCTCTTCTACCACCCTTCTCCCCCCTTTCCCTCTGGTAACCACTAAAGTGTTGTCTGTGTCTATGAGTTTTTGTTTCTTTGTTTGTCTTGTGCCTTTCTTTCTTTCAGTTTTATACCCCACATAGGAGTGAAGTCATATTGTTCTTGACTTTTTCTGACTTATTTTGCTTAGCATAATAATCTCAAGATCCATCCATGTTGTCACCAATGGCAGTATTTCACCTTTTATATGGCCAAGTAGTATTCCATTGTGTATTTACTTGTATTCCTTTTCTTTCTTTTTGAACTTCATTTTTCAGTTGCTCACAATCCACTTATTTATGGTTGTGAACTACCTGTCTATTGGGATCTCCTTGCCCTTAAGATCTGGATATAACTGGTTTGAACCCTCATTCTATGTCCTGTCAAATGTAATATTCTTTCCAAGATTCTGTAAATTCTCTGGAGCTTACATTCTCATGGTCACCTCTGGCTCCAAGCTTTTTCCTTCACTGAATTACTTTAGTTTTAGATGGTCTTTGCATGCCTACTCCACAGTATGTTAATCCATAATTGGAATTTGATCTCTCCCCACTTGATTTTAACTCACACACTCACTCACTAACTCACTCTGATACTCCCAGAAAAAGCATGTTTATGTATATGGCAAACCTTATAGAAACTTGGTAAAATGGAAGGGAAGGAGTGCTATTATGTAACAATATATTCTAAGTTGCTTCACTTTATGTATTAGAAATCTTCAAAATTCTTTAGCTAATTTCTCATTGTTCTTCCACCTTCTTTCTCCCTACCTACTTTCCTTTGTTCTTCCTCATACCCCTAAATTCCTGTTATTTGAATGCAATAAGAGTTTTCATCTCTCCACCACCAATTTTGCTTAAGCAAATTTGTACCCTCAGATATCACTATGTACCTTAAATTACCCCTTAAAGTATTTCCTCAGTATAGACAATTCTTTCCCTAAAAAGAATTCTGTAGTCATTTTCTCTCTCTCTCTTTCTCTCTGACACACACACACACACACACACACACACACACACACACACACACACACACCCCCTACTGTATAATAATTTATTATAGATGTATTCTGGAAGGAGGGCATCAACTTTAAAGAAATAGATGTCTTCTTCTGGCCAAATACGAAGGTGGGACAATTAAGTTTGCGAACTCATCCTGGAAAAAGTACTACATACCTCATTGCTGAATATCACTATAGTCACCTTTGAGGTACTCCCCTTGGGAAGCTATGCACCAATGCCAGCGTCTAGTCCACCCTTCAAAGCAATTTTGGAACTCTTTCTAGAATGGCCTTCAGAGTTGTCGTCATATTACCCTTGATGTCTGAATGTCATCAAAATGTCTTCCTTTCAATATTTCTTTTGTCTTTGGGTAAAGAAAGAAGTCACTGAGGGCCAGATCAGGTGAGTAAGGAGTGTGTTCCAACACAGTCATTTGTTTACTGGCTAAAAACTCTCACAGGCAGTGCTGTGTGAGTTGGTGCATTGTCGTGATGCAAGAGTCATGAATTATTGGCTAAAAGTTCAGGTCACCTGATTTCTTCATGTAGCATTTTCAGCACTTCCAAATAATAAACATAGTAAACTGTCCAGTTGGTACAAATTCATAACGAATAATCCCCCTAGTATCAAAAAATATTAGCAACATAATTGCAACAAGTTTGTGAACTTAATTATCAGGCCTTGCATAAGCGATATCATATGGTATTTGTCTTTCTCTGTCTGACTTTCAATAAACAATGATTGAATTACTATTTTGTTTAGTCCTCATTACTACTGAAAGATGTCATGAGTTTAATGACAATCATTTCTTAAAATTTATGGAACTTTTGTATTTATAAAGTAGTGATATGTAAAGCTAGATCGTAAGTTTTATTAGGGCAAGAGCTATTTCTCTTATTTTTCTCTATTTCTTGCATGTCTGGCATGTTGCCAGGCCCACAGTAACCATTTGCTGAATGCATGTCTTTCATTTTTCCTCAACCAATTTAACAAAATTCTTTTATAAAGTAGTCAGGCAAAGACAATTTCTGCCAATTTACAGATAACACAATCAAGCATTGGAGTGGTAGTGACTTGTCCAGAGGTATGAAATTATTATTATTATTTTTTTTTCATGGACTGTTATCAGCTGATGACATTTATTATTTTTTTATTTTATTTTTTATTCTTTTATTCTTTTATTGTGAAATAAACATTTTTTTTAAAAAATTAGCTTCAGTTGTACAACACAGTGCAATCGTTATACTTTTTACCCCTCAAAGTGACAACGCCCCTTCCCCAATTCGCCACCCCTTTTCTCCCCCCATATCATACATATCTATTATAATTCCTTTGACTCCCTTCCACAGTATAATCCACATCCCATGACTATCTATATATTCAATTACAATTGTCATACAATAATATACAACATCAATTTCAGGTATACAGTGTAGTGATGAAGCCTCTACTCCATCCATGAAGTGGTCTCCCTAACAAGACATGTGACCATCTGACACCCCACAAAATATTTACATTATTATATTCTCTGAACTGTCTTTCATATCCCTGTGGCAATATTGTAGTTACCTATTTATGCTGTCTAATCCCTTCCCCATCTCCCTCATCCCCACCCCCTCCCAACTAGGAACCCTGTTTTTCCTCTATATCTATGAGACAGTTTCTGTTTATTTCGCTCATTCATTCAGTTTTTCAGATTCCACATATGAGTGAGATCATATGGCAGTTGTCTTTCTCTGACTGACTTATTTCACTTAACATGATAGTCTCTAGGTCCATCCATCTAGTTGCAAATGGTACGATTTCATTCTTCTTTATAGCGGAGTAATACTCCATTGTGTAAACGTACCACAGCTTTTTTTTTTTTTTTAAGGGCATGTCACCGGCCCTCATATGTGGGACCGAACCGGGGCTGCTGGCTTCCTAGGCCAGCTCTTAACCACCGCGTCACTCGGCCGGCCCTGTACCACAGTTTTTTAATCCAGTCATCTACCCATGGGCATTTCGGTTGTTTCCAAGTCTTGGCTATTGTAAATAGCGTTGCAATAAACATAGGGTTGCATATATTTTTTCGAATTAGCGTCTTTGATTTTTCTGGGTAGATACCCAAGAGTGGAATTGCTGGGTCATACGGTAGTTTCATTTCCAGTTTTTTGAGATACCACCATACTGATTTCCATAATGGCTGTACCAATTTGCAGTCCCACCAACAGTGCACCAAGGTTCCCTTTTCTCTACACCCTCACCAGCACTTGTTTGTTGATTTATTGATGATAGCCATTCTGACCGGAGTGAGGTGGTATCTTATTGTGGTTTTTATTTGCATTTCTCTGATGATTAGTGAGGTTGAACATTTTTTCATATGCCTGTTGGCCATCTGTATGTCCTCTTTAGAGAAATGCCTCTTCATATCCTCTGCCCATTTTTTAATTGGGTTGTTTGTTTTTTTGGTGTTGAGTTTCATGAGTGTTTTATAAATTTTGGATATTAACCCCTTATCAGATATATCGTTGGCAAATATCTTCTCCCATTCAGTAGGCTGCCTTTTTGTTTTATTGATGATTTCCTTTGCTGTGAAAAAACTTTTAAGTTTGATGTAATCCCATATGTTCATTTTTTCTTTTATTTCCCTTGCCTGAGGGGATATATCAATAAAAATATTACTCAGGGTAATGTCTGCAAACTTACTCCCTATGTTTTCTTCTAGGAGTATTATGGTTTCAGGTCTTACATTTAAGTCTTTAATCCATTTTGAGTTTGTTCTCGTATATGGTGTAAGTAGGTGGTCCATCTTCATTTTTTTGTATGTGTCAGTCCAATTTTCCCAGCACCATTTATTAAATAGACTATCTTTACTCCAATGTAAATTCCTGTTTCCATTGTCATAGATTAAATGACCGTATATGGATGGGTTTATTCCTGGGCTCTCTATTCTGTTCCATTGGTCCATTTTTATGCCAGTACCATACTGTTTTGATTACTGTAGGCTTGTAGTATGTTTTGATGTCAGGTAGTGTGATGCCTCCCACTTTGTTCTTATTTCTCAAGATTGCCGTGGCTATTCGGAGTCTTTTGTGGTTCCATATAAATTTTAGGATTCTATGTTCTATTTCTGAGAAAAATGTCCTTGGTAGTTTGATTGGAATTGCATTGAATCTATATATTGCCTTAGGTAGTATTGACATTTTAACTATATTAATTCTTCCTATCCATGAGTATGGTATGTATTTCCATTTATTTGTATCTTCTTTGATCTCTCTCTTCAGTGTCTTATAATTTTCTGAGTACAGGTCTTTTACTTCTTTAGTTAAATTGATTCCTAGGTATTTTATTGTTTTTGAAGCAATTGTAAAAGGGATTGATTTCCTGATTTCTTCTTCTGATAGTTTATTATTGGTGTATACAACTACAACTGATTTCTGAATATTAATTTAGTATCCTGCTACCTTACCAAATTCGTGTATCAGTTCTAGCAGTTTTTTGGTGGAGTCTTTGGGATTCTCTCTATATAATATCATGTCATCTGCATATAATGACAATTTTACTTCCTCTTTTCCAATTTGGATGCCTTTTATTTCATTTTCTTGTCTGATTGCTGTGGGTAGAATTTCCAGAACTATGTTAAATAGAAGTGGTGAAAGTGTGCAATCTTGTCTTGTTCCTGATCTTAATGGGAAAGCTTTTAGCCTTTCCCCAGAGGTATGAAATTATTAAATGGCACAGTAAGAACTTGAACACGGACTTCTAGACCAGTATGCTTTCAACTCCATAGGACTATTTCTAATTTAGATCTCAAGCCCAATTTTGTTTCATGTTCTTGATTTAAATTTTCTTATTCCTTATAATAAAAAATTATTTGAGATATGTATGAGTGTTTTAATTTTCTGCTTCAGCTGTAAACTTCCTTTTAATGAATGGCATTATTATCTTGTAATTTAATTTGGAAAATATTTATGAAAGTCAATGGATTAAGTTCAGGAAAATGAAATAACTTTTTTTCCTCAGTAATACTTCATTTTCGTTGCTCTGTGGTTACCATATTTAAGTAAGATGGATTAGCTATTTCTTGTGCTTAAAACAATTTCTATTTACTGTAAACATTATATATTTATAGAACATTAATATGTTATTATTTTGACTGTTCCTTTCTTCTGCTTTAGTCTCCGGTATTTTTTGGCATTGTTTCAAACTGATATTTTAGGGACACTAAGATCACACTTGGTGATCCAGTGCTTTCGATCAGGTAATTATTGGATACTCTTATACATACAAATGCTGTGAGAATAGGATTTTTTTTTTAATGTTATGGGTAATACCCAGCACCTTGTACAAAAGCACAAAATGTTAAATTAGGAAGAATGACAATTGTTGAGCTGGGTGTTCTTTTGGAGCAATGCCACTTGATACTTTTTCGTTTTGGGAATTAGTCTGCTCCTGGAGCTGTGAAGATATTTGAGTCTATTGATCTGACCACAAGAGGAAGGCATGGTGTTGGCAGTGAGAACTGGGGAAGTTTGACTGGCAAGAGCCTTGGCTGCATATTTTCCCTGCTGCTTCAGCTGTGTTCTTTTAGTCCTTTCTCAAATTACTATGTGAATCTAGATGATTTTCATGAACTCATTGAATATGTACTTTGTATAGAACACTACTGGCTTAGATTTATTTAAAAAATATGTGGTCAGGGAAAGGGGGGAAATGTATTTGGAAAAGAGGGAATGATGAGTCAAGTTAGATATAATCCTTGCTGCCTTATTCATGCTTCTCTTTTCTGCAAAAACAGATTTTCAGTTATTATAATGAAAGATGAGCAATCATGGTTCTCTTTTATTTGAAGCATTACTATTATTACTATTACTTCTGAACAGAAAGGAATTTTTTATTGAGATACAGTTGATTTACTATATTATTAGTTTCAGGTGTACAACTCAATGATTTGATATTAGTATATACTGTGAAAATATCACAATAGTCTAGTTAACATTGCTATATACGTAATTACAGGATTTTTTCTTGTGATGAGAACTTTTAAGATTTACTCTCTTAGCAACTTTTAATTATGTAATACAATATTATTAACTGTAATCACCATGCTATAAATTAAGTCCCTATGACCTACTTATTTTACAACTGGAAGTTTGTACCTTTTGACCCCCTTCACCCATTTACCTACCCTCACTCACTCATTGCCTCTGGCAACCACCAATCTGTTCTCTGTATCTATGGGATTTCTCATACAAGAGACATCATATAGTATTTGTCTTCCTTTGACTTATTTCATTTAACATTATGTCCTTAAAGTCCATCCATGTTGTTGCAAGTGGCAAAATTTCCATCTTTTTATGGCTGAATAATTATCCACTATATACATAAACCACATTTTCTTTATCCATTTATCTGTTTATGGACACTTAGGTTGTTTCCATATCTTCGTTATTGTAAATAATGCAGCAATGAACATAGTGGTGCAGATATCTTTTTGGTTTAGTATCTTAATATTCTTCAAATAAATACCCAAAAGAGAAATAACTGAATGATATGATAGTTCTATTTTTAATTTTTGAGGACCCTTCATACTGTCTTCAATAGAAGCTGCACCAATTTATAGTCCCACCAATGGTGCACAGGGGTTCTCTTTGTCACATCACCAACCTTTGTTTCTCATATTTTTGATAAGTCATTCTAACGGGTGTGAGGTGATATCTCCTTGTGGTTCTGACTTGCATTTCCCTAATGAATAGTGATGTTGGGCACCTTTTCATGTACCTTTTTGGTTTCTATGCATTAAATGAAACAACCACCTCTCTGTCTTGAAGGGTTGGCCTTGTGTAAAAGATGAACCTTATTGTTCAACACTTCCCTAGCTCTTGGTTGTCTCTCACACCTTTGTTGTTGTTCAAACATTCTGTGTTATTTTTAATAGCTTCTGGTAGTTGAGAGCGTGCCAAGACCAGTCAGTGTCCCAAATGGGAAGATTTCAGTCAGCACCTAGATTCAGGTTGATTAGAAGCCAGACCCTCAGGCAGCGGCTTTTAAAGCATGCAAATCCATACAGTCTTCTGGGACTGCTACCATAATCCCTACTGGCCACCAGAGCCAGGTGATCTGGAAGTGTGCCCTGGGTGGCAGTTGCATCAGGGCTCCAGACAAGTGTGGATTTTCTTTTCTGGGAGATACTGGTGAGTTGTAGTGAGGTAGAGGGAGAGTGCAAAGATGGTGTTCCCCAGTCTGTGTTCCCTGAGGGCATCTCTGTAGCCTCTAGACATGTGCAGGCAGAAGCTCCAAGACGAGCAAGTAGCCTCTTTCTCAGAAAAGCTGTGGTCTGTTTCAATCGGCTGTCTTGCAGTGCTTCGGGGTTGTATCCTGCCAAGAACTGTGTCTGTGATGGTTACATTCCCTTGGGACCCAGGAATGCAAACCCCGTGGGTGCCAAGCCAGCCAATTGAGGGAAATCCCTTGGGTTGCATTCACAAAAATCAGGGCAGCAGACTAAAAGGTGGGTACCAGGAATATGGAAAAGTCCCCCTCTGAGGGATGCTGGTGCTCCAGAGTGTGGCAGAGGGAGAGTGCCAAGACAGCGCCCACCCTACAACATGTCAGGAAAGGTTTAGAGTCAGCTCTTAGATATGTGTTTAATGAAAAGCCTGCCCTTTAGGCTGTAGTTATGATGATAAGCTAACAGGCCTCTTTCACAGAAAGACTGAGCTCCTAGGTCTGTTGCCTCTTGCTGAATCCTGAGGTTGGTATGTTTCTGAGGACTCTTTTCTCTGTTGGTTATAGTCCTAGGCAACCCATGAGCATAAACCTCACTGTTTACCAAAGCACTTTAGAGATGTCCTTAGCAGCAGCCACAAAAATTAGGGCACCAGACAAGGGTCTAAGCTCCTTTTTGAAAGATACTGGTGAGCTGGAGTGAGACAGAGGCAGAGTGCAAAGACTGTATTCAGGTGCCTCTGTTCCATGAGACTACCTCTCCAAACCCCTATAAGTGTGCCAAACAGAAGCCTGTCCCTCAGTGCAAGGCTTATGGACAAGCACATATGTCTCTTTCTGAGAAAGATGGGAGGTGTGTTTCAGTCTGCCGTCTGTGAAGTGGCGTGGTAGTTTCCCAAGAACTGTTTCTCTGATGGTTACAGTTCCATGGGCCCCAGGAACGTAACCCTCCCTGTTCTCCAGAGCTAAGCCATCTAGGGATGTCCCATTGGTGGTAGCTGCAAAAAGTCAGTCATCAGACATAAAACCAGGGGCACCAGATATGTGTAGAAGCTTCTTTTTGAGAGATAATGGTCTGGAATGTGGTAGAGGGAGAGTGTGAAGATGGTACCCAGTGGCTGGAGCAAAGCAGATTTGGGGTATAAAGATGGCATCCACTGAAAAAAAGAAAAAAAGGAAAAAGAAAGAGGGAAAAAAGAAAAAAAAGGAAACACATGTATCTACTGACTTTAGGAAGGCAGAGGGAGAACAGGAAGATGGCACCCACCAGCCACTGTCTCTAGGGAGTATCCCAGCATCAATGCTTTAAAATTATCAGATGAATCTTTTCCACTTAAAGTTGGGGTATGTTTCAAGTGCTGCTTCTGCACTCGGCCTGAGGGTGGGTGAGTCTGCATTTGCCCTTTCGGAGGCTTTTCTCAGTTTGCTGCAGTGCCATGGGTCTTGTGAACATGAGACCCATTGGTCTTCAAAGCTAGGCATTTGGGGCACTCAGCTCTCGGGTGCTGGTCTTAAAAGTTGGAGTGTCTGACGTGGGGTACAACCCTCCCCCTCTCAGGGAGATGCTCTGAGTTTTGAGTGTCTTGATTGTGGGCTGTGGTGCCAGTGGAATGCACAGTGGGATTGTGTTTCTGCCTTTTCTATCTGCTTCATTGTGGTTTCCCTTTCATTTCTATCTCATGTGAAGAGGTATCTCTGCCAGTTTTTAGGGATTTTTTTCAGAGGAAGTTGCTCCTTATATAGCTGTAGATTTAGTGTGGCCATTGGAGTTGGTGAGTTCAGTATCTTCCTACATTGCCATCTTGAACTGTAACCTGAACAGAAAGGAATTTGATGAGCAAACACTCTGGGGTATTTACAATGCCTACTTTCATGGCAAATTTGGGGCTAAGAGATATTGCTTGCATCTTCTCATGCTTGCCTGCCCTGTGATATTTGATAATGTGGTCAAATAGGACAGAATTTGCATGTTGTTTCTCAGTTCAGAGACCATTTTCATATTCAGTTTTGACAGATTTAGAACATACCTAGGTTTGTTTTGGGTTCATATTAGTTGGGCTTTTTTATTTTATTTACTTATTTTAGCTGAGCCATCCTGCCACCTTTTGGCAGCTCAGCTTGGGCTGGGCATCGAACTGCTGTTGCTCAGAGCTCAGCTCACACTCTTGAGTGAGCTCTTAACGAACTGAGCCACTCGGCTGGCCCTAATTGGGCTTTTTGTTTTTAGGTTTGAATTTGGTTTGTAATGAGTTAAAAATATTAACACCGGATAAATTCAATGTTCAACAAATTATTTTAGGGTTTTTGATTATTTTAAATTACCATTCAAAATTGTGAACATGTAAAATCCAGGAATATTAAAATCTTCAAGTAATTGTGCTTCTTTTCCCAACTTAAATTGAGAGATCATTTATTTTGAGAAATAGTCAATATAATGAAATTACAATGGACTGAACTAATGTAGAAAATCTCAAGAGATCTTTTTCAAAGCACAAAAAAATCCTATTGGAATGAAAAATCCTCAAATCAAGTTAACATCAAATATCTTTGAGTAAAATCTAAACCTCACTCTCAACCGTTGTCTTATTTTTATCTATTGTACTTCAACTTCATCTGCAAGGTAAAATGATTGCTTTTATCCTTTAGCATCTTTAAGTATATATGTGGGTAGATGTGGGTGGAGTACGTTTAAAAGGGATCTAACACAAAGTTACACTACAGATTTTGTATGACCTCTCCTTGACAAGTATTATTTGTTATTGTAAATGAAAAAAATCTACTGAAATGAATGAATCATCATAGTTTGGGTATTCTGAGCTATTTAGTATCAATAAATGGAGGATATAAATCCTGATAGTGAAAGCTCAAGTTAAAATCTCCACATTATGCAAACTCTGACCTTTGATGAAAACATCTTGTGGTGATGAATCACTATTGGATTTTCTCTTTTTTCTTCTTTGGCCATGGACATATTACCTGAAAGTATTGGTTTCCATGTTTCTTATTTTGAAGACTTACAAATGTGTTTACCCTAAAGTTTCTATGTGGAATTGTATAAAGTTCACAGAGATAAATGGGAAGAAGAAATATTTAAGAAGTAGAACTAATATTTCTTAGGGAAGAGAAATACTTAGAATTAAACAGATAGATTAGCAAAATAGTTTTTATTATTAATTATAAATTATTATATTAATTATAAAATATTAATTATAAATAAAATTACTTAAACTGCTTAAAATTTTAGATCTGGGATTATTTTGATCTGAACATAATGAGAAGGGATCAAGGAATGGGCAAGGCACATAAATTACCATATAATATAATAAATAGTTAATATAATGGTCATTGCAATTACGTTAAAATAAATTTGTTTACTATGCTACAAAAGGGAAAAGTGAGCAGAGTTGGGCTGTTTAAACTGATGGGTAGGACTGCTTCCCATTTAAGGCTCTGAAAATTCTTACTGTCATTCGAGGCCCAACTCAAATTCCCTCATATCTTTATGTGGCCTGAGTCCCTCAATTAGTCAATGAGTTTTTCCTGTTTCATCCCATGTTACTTTTATCTTTTTTTTTTTGTTCTCTCTTTACTACTTTGCCTGTGCTAGAGTTAATGGTAGAGTAGAAAGAGCACAAGTGCGGTAGTAAAAATCCAGTTCAAACTTGGAGTCCCAGTTTATTGACTGGTACTCTGGGAAGGATTTGGGGAGCACAAAGTGCCTAGGACTAAGCAGGTACTCAGATGTCAGAGTCTTCCCCATTTTCAAGTTTCAGGTCTAGTTTCCCCAATAGTCTATAAGTTTGTTCAGCACAGGAAATGTAGTTTATATTCATAGTGCCTTGTGCATAGTAGGTTCTGGAAGATGACTTGTTGAATTTAATTTACTGTCTTGCTGTGCTAAGCTTAGCACTATTATTTCCCATTTCTTTTTCCTCTGTCACCTTGGATTGAGATAAACATGTTGCTTTCATGGAATTAAGGATTTAATTCAGTAGAATGCCATTATAATATGACTTCTTCCATCGAGTTTGAAATAATAAGGGTCAAATCATTTCCTTGGAAACTTAATTATATTCTGTAAAATCCTGTTAGCTTGTCTCATAGCATCATAGTCACAGTGCAGTTCTGGTGTGTTAAGATGGTGAAGTCTCTATTTGTAGAATCCTGTCTAATAGAACACAGTGAATGTGGGAAATAAACGACATAAAGAGAGAGCAAATGCAACTATCTTGCAAATGACATTACTTGACATTTTCAATCACTTATCGCCCAAAATATGTTCCAATTTACTAAAATAAACCAAGAATTTAATTTCTGGTGAGCTCCCTTTGCTTAATTAATTATTGGTAGCAGAATCATATTTTGTGATCCACTGCAATTTGTTTCCTTTGTGTTTATCCACTCTCTGACTTAAAAATGAACAGAAGCATCCTGATTCAGCAGAGCTGATTTCATAACTCATTTGTGTTATAAAGTGGAAATCAATAAGTGTTTGCTGAATATGTCACATACACTTCCATCATCAAAATGTCACTTTTCCTACCTTCTCAAAAATGCAAGATCTGAGAGAGTTACCTGGCTGAAGTTTGCTGGGTGTATATTCTACATAGGTGTTTCTACAGAGGCAAGCAGCTATTTTTACAAAAATTTGTTCCTGTGGTTGGAATATGAGAGCTCTTTTAATCCTTCTTTGTTATGATTTGAAATTATATATTCATTGTACTTTTTTCTTTAAAAGTAGCAGTGAATGCTAAGACACAGAGTTTTTTTTTTATGCAATATACTCTTTTATGGAAATGAGGATGAACCAGGCTTTCATTCATGCAATAATGTTGGTTGTACTTAAGTTACAGTTTCTAATTCTTCATAATCATCCTTAATTATTTAGTTGAATGGCAATTAGCTAGCATTTGTTATCCTGGTATTTTGAGTGGGAGAAACTGAGGTTCAGTATCAATGATTTCTCTGGGTTTACCAGTGATGAATTTGAGGAAAAATATGCTGCTTTCCTAATGATTTACTTTTGTTTTCAATTTCAGTTTCAAAGGACATTCGAGTCTCTTAAAAATGTTTCCAACAAATGTGACCTCCAGAAAACCTACCAGAAGCTTGGGAAAGAGCTGGAAAATCTGGATTATTTAGCCTTCAAACGTCAGCAGGTAGGAGTCAGAACTCTTTTTGGTGGAGGAGATGAATGAACACTTGACACTTCCCGCTGTCCTACCTGTCAGGTTCAGGTGACCTGGGGACACTTATCCTCTCATGTTTAGGGCAGAAATGGGTTGTGCTGTGCTGTGTTGACCTGCGGTGTTCATCTGATTTCCTGCAGCATTCCATGTGGTCATCACTTTTAGACGTGCATGTTAAGGGTTTCCACACATGTCCTTATACCTCTCCTAAAGAAAACTCCTGGTTTGTGATAGTACAACTCCCCTCTGACTAAGGATGCCTCAGTGGCATAAAGGGAACCTCTGTGATGGCTTGGCAAAATGGCTTTTATGTTTGACAGGTGGATATTTGAAAAAAAAAAATTACCTGAAGACCAGAACAGGATGTAATTGTACATACAAAAAGTTAGGAAAGGTGTCATAAGTATGCCAAAACATGAATCAACCTTTAGTTTCTTGTTTGATCTCTGAAGAGTATTAATAATTTGCTACATGTATAAGGTTGAAGGAAAATATACTTTACAATGCAAGTCTTTTTGCCTCTTTGTATAGATCTCAGGATAAATTCAGAGCCAGATAGGCTTCTGTAGGGTTGCTTTTAGAATTAGCATTCTATAATATTAATAATCATTAAATTCTCTCTGTTTGTAATATACTGCCACAGTAGCTAAGCTAACAACTTTTCCCAAGCTGGATCTTCTCCAGTTTCTTCACAGCCACTAGATGTCAGGGTTGTCAAGCTTTTACTTTGATTGAATGTTTATTCCCATCAGAACAGCCAGTTAGATGTTTAAATTAGGTTGCATGAAATTTGGGAACGTGCTCAGTGATGGATAGCGTCTAGAAAAATGACTAACTGGCTGACTCGGATGGCCAGGCACCAAGTCCATTACTTAAGAGTCTTTCCTGTTAGTGTGGCAAAAGGTATGACTCTCCTGCCATTGCCAATTACACAAACTTTGGATCTTTCGAATGGGAGTTTTCAAAGCAGGGCTTCCTATTTTTAGTTACACCTCATGAAGTCAACATAGTATGGCCTAGAAATATTGACTTGAAGAGAGAATTGTGTTTAGGTTTTGCTTTATCATAGACATTACATGGGCATTTAACCTTCCCATGGTCCTGTTTTCCTAGGAGAGATATTTATTTTGTAGAATGTTCTGGGGGCAAATGTAATATCTCTACACTTACTTTAATTTCTATGAAAAAGGACACAATATTCATTTAAGCTTTATTTTCCTATTTTTAAATTAGTGATGGTCTAGGTATTAACACAGGTAACAGAAGCAGCCAGCGTTTCTGAGCTGCTGCAGTAAGTTCCCAGATGATGCTGCTTAAAATTCACAGTGTGAGTCACTGCTTTGGCCGGTGCAATGTTGAGTACAGTTTTGTTTCCAAGAGCCATATTTTACTGAGGGGTATTGGAGTTGGCAGGCAGTAGTCACTGTCCTCTCCTCGTATCCTTGCTCATTAGCACATTCTCAGTGATTAGATTCTTACATTAGCTAATTGTGAATTTGGAAAAACGGGAATGCTTCAAGGGCAGAACTCTGGGAGAATGGCATTGAGGACAGATCGGTAAAGTGCATGTCTATGTGAGAAAAAGATGAGCACATGGGAGGTATACGTATACTTATGTATATGTATCTATAAATCATATACTATTTATCAAATGGCAACGTATGCCACCAAGTGTCATTAATACATTTATGGATCAGATAATTAAATGCTGATAACAATATAATGGGGTTGGTTTTATGAGCATCATTTTATAGATGAGAAAACTGTTAAGAGAGGTAAGTAATTTGCCTAAAGTCACTGGACTAATAAAACAGAAAGCTGGGCTTCCAATGTAAACCAGCCTGACTCCAAACCTGGGCTTTTCCCTGATTTCATTCTCAATCTCCCTGCAGGGAGCCAGGCATGGGGCTAGAAAGTGAGGAATTATAGGCATGTAGTATGAAAACAATTTTAGGAAAGGCAACATTTGAAAGTGTGTACCTGGTGAGAGTCAAAAGACAGGGCCAATTCTCTCTCTCTCTCTCTCTCTCTCTCTCTCTCTGTTATTCAGTATATACAAAACCACAAAAGGACTTTTGAAAGAATATCCTCAGACAGTTAAGAAACGTATAAAACTTGATCTTCACAATTTTCTTAGTGTTATGTCTAGCAACTTTAGTTCTAGTGAAATTTATTCGTACAAGGCAATTTTTTAAACTCAAAGGGACCAAATCCTTATGAAATGGACTTGCCTGCACACACAACATACTCTCACCCTTTGTCTTACTAGACTCCACCTTTACCTATACCTTAGTGACCTTTTTTTTTCCTCTACTCGGGAAAGATGGAAAGGAAACTGGAGGGAAGTGGTCAGAAACAGAAGGATGGCAGGAAGAAAGTCAGGGACCAAAGAATGATGGAAAAAGAGGAAAAGGACTTATAAGGATAAATTAGGAGGGATAAAGTGAGGGAAATTAAACTGTACTTGGTTTTATATTGTATGTATTTACTAAGTTAAAACATTGATTTTTTTGAAGAATTAAAAAAAAAAATCTCAAACTAGCAAAAGGGAGAAAAGGGGGATACAGTAAGACATAGTGAATGAGGGAGACGGCAGGGAATAGCAAAGACTTTTGTTCACTTCTCATTTTGCTTCCGGATGTAGCAGAGCTCCTAGAAGTTTGTAATATTAACCAAGTTCTTCTGTACCAAGGCCACAGGTGAGTTGTGTTTCCTGGATGGGCAGGGTTCAGAGAGTCAAAACATTAGCTCTACTCTGGCTGGTGGGATTTGCCTTTTTATCTCCTATCCTACTCCTTTAAAGCCCCCCCAAACCTGTTAATAACACACTAACTAGTAAATTCCTCCTATTGGAAAACATTCAGGTCTCTGAAAAAGGACAATTCAGCAAGAAAGCTTATGTCTTATAAGGCAGGATTCTTTGTACCAGAAAATTAGTCATGGTTTGTTTCCCTGGTCCAGCCATGTTTATCATTCCTTGTGGTGACAGAATATAAGCTCCATAAGGACAGGCCCTCATCTGTCACCTTTGATACTGTATTCTCTGCAGTGCTCACTACAGATCTGACTCATGGCAGATACTCAATAAATACTTGTTGGTGCTATTGTTGCTATGAACAAGAAAGCATGCAAAATTCTGGCTTCAGATTACAGGCAATTAAATCGATGGGTTTTACTATACTTTTAAAATTTAGAAGGGTATTAACCCTTTGGCTTCATGGATAAAAAGGTTGACAGATTGCCCCTTGCCTGGTGTATTATTTAGGTTTTTTTCTAACTTTTCATTTTCCATCCATTTCTTTAAACAAACACAAAATATCAACGGTACCTTAACTATCAGTTATGGATGTTTAGTGAGTTGACTATAATTGTTTATCTTGGACTCTTTCATTAGATTTTATTTTCTTCCTTTTCTATGATATTTTAAACATCATTTTGAAAGGTTTCTTTCCCTGAGACAGATAGGTTCCTGGGATATTTTGCTCTATTTTTATACCTCAGATTTGGGGGTTATTGTGCTTTCTAAGTGTGAGCTTAGCTATTTCTTTTCTTTCCTTTTTTCTTTTTTAAGAGTAAGTGCTTACACTTCAGCTAATCCTTGGGCTATATTTTAGGTTGGGGCACAAGCATCTCTCCATTTTCCTATTGTCAAAAAGACTAATGTTGAAAATAGCCTTGGATGGAAAAGGTGAGGGGAGGCCATGATAGATGAGGTGGTAGGTTTTCCAGGATGAGTCAGCTTGAAGTGAATGGATGACAAAGCAAGATTAATGGGATCACCTAGAGATTTTTTTCAGTTTTTACTATCTGGAGATACAGTCTTGGAGTTTATCTGTTTGGACTGTTTGGGTTTTATTCTCCTGGTTGATGTTACAGGGCAATGGTGATAGCAAGCTTCAGCTATTATACAGAGCTCAGATTTATGTAATAATTTGAGATGTTATAAATCAAAAGATTTACTTGGGGGCTTTGTATGGAATAAAATAAAATAAAGTTTGACAATTCTGGACTCTAATTTAATTCCTTCCTCTCTTCTTCTACCCTTAAGGCTTAAAATAGCATTATAAGACACATCCCTTTTCCAGAGGTTTCTGAAGTTCTTTAATATAACTTATAATTGGTATTTTTGTGTTGAACATTATGCATACTAAGGCATATTTACACATTGATGTGGAGGTACATACAATTAAAATATTGTACTTCAGATACATATCCATGTTTGAACACATCATATACCCCGATCTTTTTCATGTATCCCTGATCATGACATGCTATTCTTCTTGCTTTCTGACCTTTTCACAAAGTTTAGATAACTTGGTATTTAGAATATCTAGCCCCTTTGTATTTACTTATTTAACTAAAAATAATTCACTAAAGTCAAACAAAAGTCCAGCATCCTTCATGATTCTTTATCCTATGACTTCTAGTCAATATGTAAACTCTTTCTTCTTAGGTTTTACCCGTGTCATACAATTTAGCATCTGATTGATTATGTACTCATTAAGGATGAGTGCAAGTTGTAGTGCAGGTTGGCATGTGGGCTTTCTAGTCAGCCAAATCTTGTGAGACTATTTGTACTGCCTTGGGCACTCCAATTTCTTCTTTTAAAATGTTAGGAAAATAATGCTTAACATGTAGCCTATTTTGACAAAACAGTATATAAACTATAGAGTACATATATGCCTAAGTACTTTAAAATACATAAAGGAATCAGTAGGCAAAGGACTTAGCACAGTGCCTGGCATGTTATTAGTATAAGTAGTAGCTGTTATAATGTTTTTTGTCTTATTCTCATAAGTCATCTTCCTAAATGCTTCATAAGTTCCATAAGGATAAGTTCTCTATTTTGTTTACTTTTGTACTGCACATAGGGTCCAGCACTGTTCTGAACATGTTGGATGGAATGTTTCTGGACATACATAATTGAGGATTGGTGATCTGTGACACACACACACAAAACACTTTGATACCTCTTGAGGAAAGAGTTGTAGTATTTGGTTCTAATGTGTTTCTAGGGTGATGTCTCTTGATGTGCAGTGAAATGAGGGTCCCGAGTATTGTTCCATGGCAATCTGTGGAGGAAATAGGGCCTTAGACTCAATGTTCTGGTTAAATCCTAACTCATGTAATAATTACATCCTGTGTACTTAAACATCCTTTTGGTTCCAGGTGGTATCATACAGTCCAGTATTGTTTTCTCTTCAGTGATCATGTTTAGGAGAAAACAGCTGCTTTTTTCTGTTAGTGAGCTGAGTGGTTAACCCCTTTAGATAGCTCCAAAATCAGAAAGGTACACAATACCTTGTAGGATAGGAATTAAATTGAAAATGATCCCTTATCAACGAATAAAAATTGATATAAATTAGATGAAATTTATTTGGTGAGAAGGGCTACAGGTTAACATGCTTGCATTGAAAATAAAATTACAAATGGATAATGACTGACCACTTAGAGAAAAATTCTAGGCTTACCCTGGAACTTAAGAACTCTGAGGACATAACACAACAATGCAGGGCTCTGTGAAAACAATGCTTAGCAAAACAAAAGTAAGTAGTGTTAGGCTTGTTGTTGTTCTACTGTAGCATATAGAGACAAGGAAGCTGAATTCCAATAATAGTCTTCAAACCTGTAAAGATGTATAGCAATAAAAACATTATGGATCATCTAGGATATGAGGATATGCAATGATATTGCACTGGGAGTTGCTTATCGTAAGGACAGTATATGGTAGAACTATTTTCCCATTTACATTAACAATAAAAATGGAAGTTGTAAATATACTTTACTTAAGATCTTTAAAAATAAAGTACATACTTGTATGCCTCTGGGATTATTTAGAGGCAGTCTAAAGAAGAGTGTAATTGGGGGCTGGACTGAATGAACACTAAGGAGAGATGCTAAGTGTCTAGAACAGTGGTTCCATAAGCAATAGGTCTACTTCAATGGTCTTTGGTAGATGAAACATGTTAATAGCTCAGTTGGGAGTGGATCCTTCCTTTCTTTGTTCTATAATTAATCCAAGCCTCTTAAAAGACATTTGATTGAATTATTCCTTTAAGAGTAAAAGAACCCAAGATTGCTACATTAAAATATTCATGTCTGAGATGGTATTCTGTTTCTTTCTTTTTTTTTTTGATGTGCCATGATTTGATTGGCAGCATTATTTTTCACTTTTTTAAAAAAATTTATTTATTTTTAATTAGTTTCAGGTGTACAACACAGTGCAATAGTTATACATTTTACCCCTCAAAGTGACAACTCCCCACCCCCAATTCGCCACCCCACTCCCCCCCCATATCATATATATCTATTACTCTTCCTCTGACTCTCTTCCACAGTATAATCCACATCCCGTGACTATCTATATATATTCAATTACAGTAGGTATACAACCTCTGCTTTAGTTATACAGTGCAGTGATCAAACCTCTACTCCATCCATGAAATGGTCTCCCTAACAAGACCTATGACCATCTGACATTCCACAGAATATTTACAACATTATTAATTATATTCCCCAAACTGTTTTTCATATCCCAGTGGCAATATTGTAATTGCCTATTTTTGCTGTCTAATCCCTTCCCCTTCTCCCTCATCCCCATCCCCCTCCCAATTAGCAACCCTGATTTTTCCTCTATATCTATGAGACAGTTTCTGTTTACTTTGCTCATTCATACAGTTTTTCAGATTCCACATGTGAGTGAGATCATATGGTATTTGTCTTTCTCTGACTGACTTATTTCACTTAACATAATAGTCTCTAGGTCCATCCATATCATTGCAAATGGTACGATTTCATTCTTCTTTATAGCGGAGTAATACTCCATTGTATAAATATACCACAGTTTCTTAATCCAGTCATCTACTGATGGGCATTTTGGTTGTTTCCAAGTCTTAGCTATTGTAAATTGTGCTGTTATGAACATAGGGGTGCATAACTTTTTTTGAATAAGTGTCTTGGTTTTTTCAGGATAAATACCTAGGAGTGGAATTGCTGGGTCAAATGGTAGCTCTATTTCCAGTTCTTTGAGATACCTTCACACTGACTTCCATAGTGGCTGCACCAATCTGCAATCCCACCAACAGTGCAGCAGGGTTCCCTTTTCCCCACAGCCCCGCCAGCACTTGTTGTTTGTTGATTTGTTGATGATGGCCATTCTGACTGGAGTGAGGTGGTATCTCATGGTTTTTATTTGCATTTCCCTAATGACCAGTGAGGTTGAACTTTTTTTCATATGCCTGCTGGCCATCTGTATGTCCTCTTTAGAGAAATGCCTCTTCATATCCTCTGCCCATTTTTTAATTGGGTTGTTTGTTTTTTTGGTGTTGAGTTTCATGAGTGTTTTATAAATTTTGGATATTAACCCCTTATCAGATATATCGTTGGCAAATATATTCTCCCATTCAGTAGGCTTCCTTTTTGTTTTATTAATGGTTTCCTTTGTTGTGAAAAAACTTTTAAGTCTGATATAATCCCATATGTTCATTTTTTCTTTTACTTCCCTTGCCCGTAGGGATGTATCAGTAAAAATATTGCTCCGGGTAATGTCTGCAAATGTACTCCCTATATTTTCTTTTAGGATTTTTATGGTTTCAGGTCTTACATTTAAGTCTTTAATCCATTTTGAAAAAAATATGGAACGCTTCACGAATTTGCGTGTCATCCTTGCGCAGGGGCCATTCTAATCTTCTCTGTATCGTTCCAATTTTAGTATATGTGCTGCCGAAGCGAGCACGGTATTCTGTTTCTTATTTGTCCAATCAAGTAAAATGATTATTTATGTAATTTATAAAACTGTTTTAGAAGATACCAAAGTATTTCAGACATCATTTAAAAACTCATTGAGTAGTTTCCTGGGCAAGAAAAAGCTAAAGGAGTTCATCAACACTAAACCAGAATTACAAGAAATCTCAGAGGGACTTCGTTAAGATGAAAAAAGAAAAGATAAAATAATATGAGTAATAAAATGGCAATAACTACATGTCTATCAACAATTACTTTTAATGTAAATGGATTAAATGCTCTAATCAAAAGATAGAGTGGCTGCATGGATAAGAAAACAAGATCCTTACATAAGTTGCCTACAAGAGGCCCACTTCAGATTGAAAGACACACAACAAACTGAAAGTAAAGGGATGGGAAAACGATATTTCATGTGAATGGAAACAAACAAACAATAAGCTGTGGTAGGAATACTTACACCAGACAAAACATACTTAAAACAAAGGCTATTAGAAGAGACAAAGAAGGACCCAGTAATCCCACTTCTGGGTATTTATCTGAAGAAGCCCAAAATTTTACTTCGAGGGGATATGTGCGTCCATATGTTCATTGCAGCCTTGTTTACAATGGCCAAATGGAGGCAGCCTGGGTGTCTGTTGATGGAAGAATGGATAAAGAGGAGGTGGTACATATACACAGTGGAATATTGCTTGGTCAGGGAAGGGATTGGGTTCTTGCCATCTGTGGCAGCATGGATGGACCTGGCGGGTATTGTGCTAAGTGGAGTATGTCAGACAGAGAAAGACAGATGTAATATTTTTCTTATATGTAGAATCTGAAGAACAAAACAAAAACAAGTTTCATAGATACAGAGAACATTTTGATGGTTTCCAGAAAGGAGGATGGTTGGGGGTGGGTGAAAACGGGAAGGAATTAAGAAGTACAAATTTGTTGTAGTATAAGGAATTAGTCAATAATATTGTAATTATGTATGGTTCAGATGGGTAATAGGTTTATTGGGGTGATAGATTGGAGGGGGATTTGGGGCAGGTTGAAAAAAGTGAAGGGATTAAGAAGTACAAGTTGGTAGTTACAAAATCGTCATGGGGATGTAAAGTAAAATACAGGGGATATGGACAACAATAACATAATAACTATGTACAGTGCCAGGTAGGTACTAGACTAGTCAGGGGGATCACTTAGTTTTTTAAAAAAGATTTTATTGGGTAATTAGGGGAGGGGAACAGCGTTGGGGAATTGGGGAAAGATAACAGACAAGTTGCTGTCCTTTTGTTCTTCAGTCTAGTTGTGGAGGACATTGCTTCACTGGCCCATGTTGGTACTATCATTGCTGTCTTCCCGAGTGAGGCAGTCACTTGCTGGCCATTGGATGGCGGTTCACAGCAGCTCACACCAGCTGGCGGCCAGCCCCACTGCAGCCTACGCCTTTGTCAATGACCCACGGTAGCCCAGCTCCAGGTCGAGCTGTTGTTCACCATCTTAGCTATAGAGAGCACAGTGTCACTGGCCCTCTTGTGGGATCAGAACCAGGGTCCTGATGCTCAGAGCTGGTGCCCCAAGCCAACTCTTAACCAACATGCCACTCGGCTGCCCCAGGGGGATAACTTTTTTTTTTTTTTGTAGCTGAGCCATCCTGCCACCTGTTGGCAGCTTAGTGGCAGCTCAGCTTGGGCTGGGCATGGAACTGCTGTTGCTCAGAGCTTGGCTTGCTCTCTTGAGCGAGCTCTTAACCAACTGAGTCACTCATCCAGCCCAGGGGATCACTTCTTAAATTATATAAATGTCTAACCACTATGCTATATACCTGAAACTAATATAAAATAATATTGAATGTCAATTGTAACTGAAAAAATAAAAAGGGGCAGAATACATGAAGGAGGATAAGAGGTTCAAATTTCCCGGTATAATACAAAAAAGTTGGACAGGCTGAGTGGCACATAGGTTAAGAGCTGGCTTGGGAAGCTAGTGGTCCCAGTTCGGATCCCACATATGAGGGCCAGTGACACTGCCCTCTACAGCTAACATGGTGAACAACAGCTCCACCTGGAGCTGGGCTACTGTGAGTTCCCGGGCCAGCATAGCTGCAGCCCCTGCTGCAGAGGGCTGCCGTAGGGTACAGTGAGTGGCCGGCAGCCAGCGTGAGTGGCTGGCAGCTGTGTGAGCTGCCAAGAACCGCTGTGAGTGGCCATCCAGAGGCCGGTGACTGATCTGCCTCACCTGAGAAGAGTGCAATGATAATACCAACATGGGCCAGTGAAGCGATGTCCTCCACAACTAGACTGAAGAACAAAAGGACAGCAACTTGTCTGTTCCCCTTCCCTAGTTCCCCAACGCTGTTCTCCTCCCCCAATTCCCCAATAAAAATCTTAAAAAAATAACAAAAATGTCATATGGATCTAATATACAGCATAGGAATATAGTCAATAATATTGTGGTAGTGTGGTATGGTGTCAGATGGTTGTTGGACTTATCATGGCGATCACGTCTTTAGGTATATAAATGTTAAGTAACCATTGTGTACACTTGTAACTAATATAATATTGTATGCTAGTTATAGTTTAATAAAAATCTTTAAAAAAAGAGGTTACCCCTATGGGCACTGGCATTAAATCTCATTGTGGACCCTCTGAGAACCATGTGAAACATGCTTAACATTCATCCCACTGGTAGATGGAAAAGCTGTAGTATTTTGCCCACTAACTTCTGTCCCCATTGGCCAAAGCTCTCTCCCCGCAGTCCAGGTTGCCACTGTGCATGGCAAGCTCCTGTGGTGCCAGAGAAATCCCTCAGGCAGTGAAGCAGAGAGATGCAGATGCTTGATGTGCAAAGTGGTCAGTGTTCCAGAAACTCCCTCCCCGAGACGCAGGTAGCTCAAAGCTGGGCATGTAATAAGGGAAAGGACATTAAGAACATCTATTATAGGGCCGACCCAGTGGCGCGGTGGTTGAGCGCTGGTTTGGGAGGCCAGCGGCCCCGGTTCGGGTCCCACATATGAGGGCCAGTAACACTGCCCTAAAAAAAAAAAAAAAAATAAAAAAAATAAATAAAAATAAAGAACATCTATTATAGTATGGTGCCAGGTGGGTGGGTACTGGACTTATCAGGGGATCACATAGTAAATTATATAAATGTCTAACCACTATACTGTATACCAGAAACTAATATAAAATATTGAATATCAACTGTAATTGAAAAATAGAAAATAATTCATTGCATGGGTATAAAAATGTTTAATTATAAGACAGGGTGCTGCAGCAAAATTCAGACCAACCCAAACATGCTTTATTTACCCTCATATACATGCAATTCCATTTTTATTCAATTGTACACAGTTGTTTGTCTCAAAGGAAAAAAAGTGGTGCCATTACGTTAGTTCTTCCGTTTTCTGATGTAGAGAGTCAGTGTGTGGGGAGAGAGAGAGAGGGAAAAGTTTGATATATCTCATTACTCAAGGTCATTCTGAGTCAGCAGCAGCTTCAGAATTAATATTCACATTTCCTAATTTCTAGCTTATTGCTGTAGCTATCCAACCATTTCACTACTTCATAAATTGCAGATCTTTATAGGGCAATTTCTTTTCTATAGTTATAGTCTGGAGTTAAAAAAGAAACTTATGGATTTTTATGTAAGAACTTTACCCTTTATTTAAAATCAAATTATTAAAATGATCCATACTATTTACTTTTTCTTTTTCTAAAACTTGATTTCCACATTGAATACCATTAATGGTCATGACAAGTAGGTGTCTTCTATTAAATTAATACAGTAAAAACATCATAGAGACACCTTTTAAGTTCTAAGGTTTGCTATTTTATTTCCATCTGTTGTCGCTAGGGTTGTTTATTGTGGCACTTAGGTGGAAAGCTGTTGAATCAAGCACATACTAGCTGATTTTCAATTACCAGAAAAGATTTATTTATTTTTTTTACAATATTTGCTATAGGAGAGTTTGCCTTGTGGGCAGCTTATAGCTATTTTATAGTGGGGGATGCTTATTGAAATAGTCAATACTTCGTTATGAGTTGTTTTCCAAATTTATAATGCTGATAAGAATTTTAGAGGTAGTAAAAAAAATTAGTGTTTCTATCAATGTGGCACTTATGCATGGACACACCAAAGTCCATAAGATAGACAATAAAAGTTGGTATTGATGAGAAATTAAAGTCCTAAAAGAGCTATCTCTGAAAATACCTTCTCTAATCTATGCACGGAAAGAGGATGACTTTTCACTATTAACATTATGACCTCTGGTGGCTTAAGGTGCAAGCTAAGAACGTGTACAAGAATCAGAGAACTTTAAACTAAGGAGTCTTTAGAATTTATCTCACCCAAGTGTTTTATTTTAGAAATAAGAAAAATGAGACCCGAGAAGACTAGACATCTTGTGCAAGACTGTACCTTTCATTAATGGCAGAGCTAGAACAGTGACAGGAAGGGATATATTTTTTTTCTTTTGTGATTTCCTTAGCTAACCCAGCCAGTTGTACATTGGTCCTTGGGTATCTGGTTTGTATCCAGAAGCCAAGAGACAACCTTCAGATTTTTAAAACATTCTTCTCCCGTTTGAAAAGCGGTAGGATCCTGGAGACCAGGCTGGTTTCAGAAATCCTTTCTAATGTCAAAGTTAGCTGTGGCGTCAATGTGAGGCTCCCATGGCAGGCAGCGTTTGTGGTAATGAACCTCATTCTCTCCAGAAGTCATATTTCTGGTGGCTTCTGGGTCTTGAGGAGCATTCCCTCTGTTGTATTCACTGCCAGGTGCTGAGACAGTGACATTCTCCTCCATTTAGGGAAGTATAGAATGAAGGTGTCTCTCCTAGTCCCAGAGCCTGTGTCTTGCTTCAGAGGAGCCTCTGCTTTCTCCTGTCCCCAATAAAGGATGTAGGAAGAGTCTTCTTTAGAATGCAAGCCTCCAGCCATTCTCCATCTCCACTTTCTTATACAAGGAGAAATGAGAGGCCTCTTCCATTGATTGTTCACAGAAATGTACAACAAAGGACTGAAATGAGGATGCAGAGCATTCGGGTTTCCATTCGAGTTTCCAGTGAAATCCATTTCTTTCTGATTATGTTTCCACCTCAATAAGAGTTTATGGCCTTTCAGGTTGGGCCCTGGGAACCTGGAACAAAATAGAATTTTCTACCAGGATGAAAGGAGGATGAGCAAGGGTGGAGACTTCTGTGGGTCTGTAGGAACCTTGTTGCTTTGGAACTATGGAGTCACCTAGGGGATTGGGTTTCATATCAAACTGCAGGGACGACAAAGATGCTTTTAACATTTATATATACACACAATGTGTGTGTGTGTGTGTATGTATATAGATACATATGTTTGTGTGTGTGTGTGTGTGTATGTATATATATGACATTGAGGTGACCATAAGTGAAAATCATTGAGTAGTGTCATTTTTTAAAAAGAAAAGACAATGTAATAATAGTGCAACATTTTAGAAGAGGAAGGAATTACAAGCATGATCTGGTTCAATCACTTCAGTATACATGGCTACACAAATAATACAGACAACAGATTGTTTTGTTATTTTCCTATTGTGTTGGAATTTTTATTTTTTTGGACAATTTTTAGATCCTGTGTCCTTTAAGCCAGTGACCTCCAAACCAGTGCGTCCCAAACTTTAAATCACGTGGTGAGTTTTATTAAACTCCAAATTTTGATTCAGTAGGTTTGGAGTGAGACTGGAGTCAGACGTGCTCCTCAGTGATGCTAATGGTTTATGAGCCATTTTAGTTACATTTTAGTATCAAGCAAGTTTAAATAATTGTAGGAGAGCCTTATTTCTAGCTGTTATCTCAAGAGCCTAAAACAGTCCTTGGAACATAGTTAGTACTTAGTAAATATTTTGGATTTGAGTGATGATCCAGTAGTAAGGTTAGTGTTTATGTTTAGGACATAAATTATATTGCTATCCTTACTGTAGTATCCTTTACCACAAATTTTATATCTATTTTGATGTTTTTCTGTCTTGTGGAGGGACGTGTGTGTATATATATATATATATATATATATATATATATATATATATATATATATCATATTTAAGCTGTTGTATATATATCATATTTAAGCTGTTGTAGAAGTTGTTGTTTGCACATATTTGTCATAAGATGAAAGAAAATAGATTGAATAGGAGAACTGCTGCATCTAAGGGGCAAGGAGCTGAAGAAGAATAAGAATGTAGTATTTTAGCACAATCAGTAACCACAAGATTGCCACAGGGATACAAAAGACAGTTGGGGAAATATAATCAGTAATGTTGTAAAGATTTTGTAGGGTGTCAGATGGGCACTTGTCTTGTTAGAGAGGCCACTTCGTGGATGGTGTAGGTATCTGTCCACGGCAGTGTACACCTGAAGGTGAAGTTGAATAATAATGAATGTCAACCATAATTTTATATATATATATTCACAGAATGTGGAGTACAGCATAAGTAATAGAGTCAATGGAATTGTAACAGCTATATACGATGTCAGAGGGGTAGTAGATTGGGGGAGGAGAGTTATCGCTTTATGAGGGGGTGTAAATGTCTAACCATTACATTGTTTTGTACACCTGAAACTAATTTTAAAAAAAAGAAAACAATAAACACATTTCCTGCAGGTTCCATCTAGCCTGAAGAGTCTAGGGAAAAAAAAAAGTAGTATTTTAGCCCTGCAGTGTCCACTGTGACTTGGCCGAACTGACCATGGGACCAGCTGGTATTGACTCAGCAACATTTGTTTCAGAAAAACAAGCTCCGTCACATTCTATAAAACTGATGAAAATTATTAATCTTGAACATATTCTTGTTTGCCTTGCGTATCCAAGCTGTGCATCTCTACCTGCGTGCACAATCAGAAAACATTCCAATGACTGTTGCTGTGTCCTTGTCAGGCAAAAAGATTACAGCTCCAGCTCCAGCTATCTGTGTTAATAGCAGCGCCTACAGTGCTACTGGCTAACATTCAAAAGAAGTGTTGATGCTGCTTAGATGAGGCCAACAGTTCTTCTGAGTGCTGAGCTTTAAACGTGCAAACACCCATCACGCAGCCTGTTATAATGTTAGGGGCTGATTGCTGGAAGGCTGATTTAATATGTAATAAGAAATTCATTTAATTCCTTTTTCTTTTTTTAAAAAAAGCATATTCATTTTGTTCTCTAAAATGCCACATTTGGACAGTTTCAAGTTTGGTCTTTAGGAGGAATCCAATCAGCATTTACAGTATTTCTCATGTTCCAAATGTGACAGCAGTAGAAACACGTATGCCAACATTCATCTAGGTGAGGGGCGATTTACCACCAGAAGGTGGAGCTGCATTGCTGGCTTGCTCCCCATTTTGTTCAGTGATTTAGAGGCTGTGTGTATGTATAGGTTTTCATCTAATTAATATTCTTCAGAGTCATAGTACATTTTTGTTGGGATATCTGAATTAGCTGATACTTGTATTCATTGAGCAAATTAACTATAATTTTGCTTAATATTTTTAGTATCACTTATGGGGTTTTAACAAGATGCT
Organism: Aselliscus stoliczkanus; assembly: GCA_033961575.1. Lineage (NCBI taxonomy): Eukaryota > Metazoa > Chordata > Mammalia > Chiroptera > Hipposideridae > Aselliscus > Aselliscus stoliczkanus. The sequence goes on from CM066729.1 coordinate 138,814,757, forward strand.
ACAATATCAACCTGCAATGTACATTGCATTCCTTTAGCTGTATTTTTGTGAATCTATTTTTTTTCTCTTGTAGCATATGGCATTAATACATGTTAATATTCTCTGTATAAATGCTGCTCCTGTTATTATAGCATCTGGTCGTGCCATAGTTAAGTATTTATCATCTACTCCATTATAAAACCTTTGTTCCAAATGAGCTGTATGAGCCTATTAGATATATACACAATTAAGTAGGTAATGATCTGTGGCTGCATCCACACAGCATCAACAGCTGACCTGTGGGTGGTTTTCAAAGTGTGGTGCTGATTGTTGATAAGAGGTACTTAGATTACCGGATGAAATTGTTCTGATTATTTCCAGGCATTTTGTTTTGTATTCTGAATTTAATTTAAATTACATATTATCTTTTAACCTTACTATTTGCCTAATGAAGAAATGATCATATTTTCTCACTCTGATTTAGATATTGGTATTTGTCTCTACTGTGCTAAGCTCTCCATCCAAACATTGGGTGTTACTGAAGCCTGTATTGGTACTTGCACTGGTGCAGAATAAAGTGGTCCACCACATATTTCATTGCTGATAGTTATACATTTATGTCTTCATCCTAAATTGATATTTGTAAAAATGAAAGATAATTGAATTTTCGTCATTTCCCCAGCTTCAATGTTAGAGTCATTCAGTATAGCTAGGATACTTATGACAATTTCGATATTGACAATCATCAGTTGTGAATTTTGAGAAACTAAATACGGTAAATTACTCTGGTAAATCTCCAAGTTTCGGGGCTTCTTTGTCAGCTTTTGAGTCTAAGTCCAAGGTTCATTTTCTCAGGGTAAAGGTATCACTTCTCACTTTGGATCAGAGTAGCAAGTGCTGGGGCTGTGATACAGTGTCACATGGATAAAGAGAAATGTTGGTAAGCAGCAGTGTGCATTTGTTGGGAAAACACTGGACAAGAAGTTCTAGTTTGCCTTTTACTCATTCTAATAAAAACATATGTCTATATCATATAGTAGGAGTAGACACATTTAATAATTGGGAAATGATATTTATTTTACTTAGGACATGGGAAGCCTTAAGTCTGAGGACTACACTGAAGGAAATGATTTAAACGTACCTGAATTTTGTTTTAAACTTAGAAGAAACGATCTTTTTGGAGTATCTTTAACATTTATCAGGAAACTTTTTTTTTTTTCTTAAAAGAGTAGGAGTACATGACTCCTGGCTTAGGATACTTAAGATAATTGAGCTTGTTTTATGCTAAAATAATGGACTAGAATTGGATCCCTGAAAAGGACTCCCTAGGAGTCCTCTAAGAATAATAAGTGTGAATCAGAGGAACTATAGACACCAGAAATAATATATAGTTTATGATGATTAATGAAAAATATGATCAACATTTCTTATTTGCTACATCTCATTGGGAACTGTATTCCAAAATTGGTAGAATTGGACAGTGCTAAGAATTCATTTCATTGCATCATGTCACAAGCAATTAAAAATTTCTTCATAACAGATAACCATGTTCTCAAAACCAGAATTCATTTCATATATCTAGTCACCTATATGAATATTTTCCTTAACTTAACCATACTCTAAAATTTGACTTTATAGAAGGTTCTCTTGGGTCAAGACTAGAGTAAACAACATCGGGTGAGAACCTCCTGTTGAAAAGGAAACTCAAAATTATTATGCAGCAATTTGGGAAGTTTGGACTTTTTAAGGCACATGCATTAAAAATGTAATGAGATAATGTATTAAATCATATAAAAACCTGGAACTTGGCTTCAGTAAATGCCAAAAGTACTTTATTATTTTTTCAAACTTATTTTCCTCCTCAGCACTAACACAAACCAAGCCAATCCCCACCAGTGTTTGAGGCTAGTCTGCTGAAAATAAAAACGCATATACGGTCTGTCACACAGTAAGATAAAAGCTGTGTTCTTTATGCATGGAAACCATTTTCTACTAGAAGGAGATGTGAAAAAATAATAGAATTATAAGGAAAGTGAGTTTATGGAAAGACAGACTCTTCCCAGCATTATATAAATACGACATTCTACTAGGGTGCTGTGATATAAGAAACATACTTGGAAACATTTCCCTTTAATAAAAAAAAATATGTGATGATTATTCACATAATAACAGAGACTCCTAGTACACATACATGTTAATTTACAGATTATTGACAGAGAAGTTGGAATGTTAGGAGGTGGTGTCATTCAGACATTCTTAATAATGAAGTTTTCCTGTTTCTGAAGCTGTGCCTACTGTACAGGTTAGGTCTTAAACTTATTTAATTCTTGCAATAATTGTGTGATGGAAATGTCATTATAGTGTTATGACCTGGACCTTGAAATGATGGGTGAGAGCAGATTATATTTTGATAATGTCCCATAAGGCCAGCCCTGTTGGTCCTAGTTACTACTCCCTCCATCCCCTCCCAATTTCTTGTGACAAGGACTAAAATGCTTAATATGCAGGCAGTGGGATTGTCTGGAGGGAGTGCCAACGACATAGTGTTTAACAAGGAGAGGTGTGGATGAGGCCATTGTAACCATAAGAGGAAAGTGAGTTCTATTAATAGCTAGGGGAACCAGTAGACTAGAGGGCACATGGCAGCTGCTAAACAAATGTGAAGAAGGGAGATTTACAAGGGTAAGTTAGAGTTCAGGGTAATATAGAACTGAGGTACTTTCCTAGGAGTGTGTGGCATAATTTTACGTTTAGACATTATGTTTTTTTTCTATTTGTTTTCTCCTTAACCACCCACACTGGAGGAAGGATTCAAATCAGACATAGATAATGCAAACTGGCCAATTCTTGGTATCTTGCAAGGAGGCACCACTAGGCATGACCAGGTTGTTCTTTCCCCTCTTCCCTGCCACCCTAGGAAATATCCTCCAAGCATGGGGCAAAGAGGAGAGTTGGATGGGACTAGAGCCATTAGATGTTGTTTTGTTCCCGTCTCCTACCACTGTCTGTCCCTATTCCCCCATCTCCCCATGGTAGGAGACATGATAGAATTTACTTTGTTGGAATTTGTGGACTTGGAGATGACCAGTGAATTTGGACCTCTGAAAATAAAAAGGTTTGTAGGGATCAAAGGGCAGAGCGAGTGTTTTCTGCCATCTTGTCAGTCAGAATTATTATTATTATTATTTTTTAGTTCTGAAACAGTATGGAAGGGTATCAGAGAATTTCCTTGGGATTAGAGTGTGGTTCAGCAGTCATCTGAGAGAGGAGGTCAGAGAGCTTGGTTGCATGGAGGACACAAAGGAGCAGACAGAAGAGGGATGAGTGAGGGTATAACTGACCTCAGGGATCACCAGTGCTGCAGGGTGCAGTGGGAACTGAGAGGCTGTCCGTTTGCCATGTGAGTGAGAGCCGTCAGTGCAGAAGACCAGGTGGGAGGAGCCACATCAGGAGCCGGCGGAGGCCAGGGAAGGACCAGGGCAGATCCAGATGGATGTACAGGTGTCTGACTTCCCAGCTGTTCTGGGTTCACAGCTGCATGGACCCTTCTGGGACATAGACTCATCTTCTGGGGGAGGAATCAGGTCAAAAATCTGAGAGAGGGATTTAAACCCGAATGTGATTGCATTTTAAACCTAAATAGACTGAGAAATCACTGAATGGGGCTGGGTTTATTTAAAAGGGAGAAGATTAAATTTCTGCCCTAAGCAAAACTGTGTTTGGAATAAAAAAATTAATTTTATTATAGAGAAGAAAGTTATTTTATTTGTCAATTATACCTCAATAAAGCTGAAGAAAAAGAAAGTTATAGTTTTACATATTTGTGTTTATAATTGTGAAATTTGTATCTGCAATAAAGTTCCCAATCCGGGGCTGAAAGGGAAAACATTGTTATATTTGGCAATAAAGCAGAGATTAAGATGAGGGGGAGGGAAGGAGGCAGGGGGTTGGCAGTGGGGGGGGGGGAGGGAGAGAGAGAGAGAGAGAGAAAGAGAGAGAGACCTGAGGCTTTATCATTTTCTTTGGGTTTTGTATTCCACTTCTGCCACAGTCTAGCCAGCTGAGATAGAGTTGCCAGATAAAATATAGTGTGCCATGTTAAATTTGAATTTCAGGCAAACAAATAATTTTTTAGTATAAGTATGTCCTGAATATTGCATGGGACATACATAAATACTAAAAAAGTATTCATTATTTGTTGGAAATTGAAGTTTAACTGGGAGTGCTTGATTTTCTTTTCTCCTTCCTCCCTCCCTTCTTTCCTTTTTCTTTCCTAAATCTGACAACCCTACACTTTGGTGCCAATGAAGAAATAAAACTAGCCTGCATGTTACTCTATCAGCCTGTGAAGTTTTACTACAGATGGGTGCTACACAATAGGTGTTAATATTACATTTTGTAGAAGAGGTCATTCTTGGTTCATTTTGATGGGTTGGGCTGGGTCTCTGAAGCAGCCAAATCAGGCCAGACAGAATGGACAAGTTTAAGAAAATTGTAAGAAAGTAACAATTTAGTAACTAGTTCTAGGACACACACACATGGTAAATGGCAGAATCAGGTTTTTTCAGGTCCAATGGCCTACACAATACAAATTCAATTTTAGAGAACTTCTCAGGAGCATATTTATTGTATATAGAAAGGTACTCTTAAAATCTGGGTGGTTTGGTAGCTGCTGCTGTCTTCTCTAACGGACTTGTCCGTTAAAGTCAATCCTATGAAAGAAACTCTTTAAAAGGAACCATATAAAAGGAAATATTTTCCAGATAGCAGGCCTTTGAAATTAGTTATTTTAAAGAAATCATGATAATGCTACTTCTTTTTCACTTGGCATATTCTGCAAAGGATGTTTCTGAAATTAAACCAGTGGGAGCTTAGCCAAAATAGTGCAATGACACAATGATATCATTTAAAGGAAGGTTGTTCTGAGTTAAATAGCTCTAATTATTAGCAACTTTAATATCATAAAGCAATTAAAAAACTGACTTCTCTACTTTGCTAGAACATAGCTTGATTATGTGAAGCATTTTACCGGGTTTGCGTAGTTGGTTTTCAGTAACTGTTTTGAAATCCCAGTGTGATAACAAGAAGTCTCCTTTTCCTTACAGTTAGTTTGCTGTGTCCCAGAATAATTCTGTGTTTTGGATCTCATTTCCTTCTGTCCCCTGAGGGCCTTGCTCCATTAAGCATGCATTGTCTCTTTACGTACAACTTTTCCTTTTTCTACTCATTTTACTCCTTAGCATATTACCCTGTTAAAGCTTAGTCCAAACAACAATAAAACAACAAAAACAATGACAACCTTCATTCAAAGCAGTATCCCCTTCAGTGACAGTCCTATGTCTTCTGTTATGGTCGTTACATCTATTCCTCATAACTAAGTTTCTGAAAGATTTTAGTTGAGTTAACCTGCTTACTAACTAACTAACTAAATCAGCTCTCGGACAGAAACGGGGAGTTGACTATTTCCTGTAGCTAATTATTATTAACTAGCATCCTGTTTTCCATTGAGTATTAGATACCATAAAAATTCCAAAATTGACCATGAAAATAAATGAAAATAAACATATATATATATATATATATATATATATATATATATAATGTTTTCTCAAATGTGTGTTAAAAATATAAACTCTTAAGATAAAAGCTATGCTTTCTCAATATTCCTTTTGTGAGTTTTTTTTCATGGATTGGGCTAGGTGAGGCTTCTGAAAATAGGAGACCAAAGATTTGTGGCCTGGACGACCTTTCTTTTCTCAGTAAAGTTACTTTCAGAAAGCACAGTCATTTTTATTGCTTTGAGGGTCTTCAGAGTGCACTCAGACTTGGGATGATCTGTTACTAACATTTTTTTTTTTCATTCTGTGGACATGAATATGTCAACAGTTTTTGTATCGTTAAGCGTGGGATGAAAGATTTCCATGATGATTTTTTCTATGATTCCTTGCTTATTCATTTTCCTATGAGTCAGTTGGTTTGCTCTGCCTTGACCAGCTCAGCCGCATTACCAATGGACTCAGTGAGGAGATGGTTTTATCGGCAGTTGTAAGGCAGGCGTAAGTACCAGTTTTAGTAATTGTTTTGGAGGTTTTTTTTTTTTTTTTTTGAGGGCAGTGTCACTGGCCCTCACATGTGGGACTGAACCGGGGCCGCTGGCTTCCCAAGCCAGCGCTTAACCACCGTGCCACTCAGCCGGCCCTGTTTTGGAGGTTTTAATTATGTGTTGCTATTTTCTCCTTAGCACTTATTGTTCCCTCTTCTTCTTGGAATGCTTTTCCACCAGAGCTTCATGGCATGGTTTCTTCTTATAATCCAGGTTTCAGCTTAAATATTACTTCCTTAGAGTGGACTTCTCTGATCCATTAAAGGGAGAATCCCCCTACCCGGCCTCCACATAACACTCATCATTGTATGAAATAACATTATACATTGAATTTTTTTGGTTGTTTGTTGACGAACTTTCTGGAAATATAAAATCATTTTGTCTCTCTGATATTGAATGATGCTCAATAAATATTTGTTGAAGAAATGAATGATATGAAAGGTTAATGATAGCAGTTAATGAAACCCTTTTCTAAGGTGGGGTTTGTAAATAATATTTTATATAACCTCCAGTTTACTTTTCACTTCTTAGTAATCTGGTTTCTGCCCTTCAACAGCACCAACACTGTTCTTATTGTGATCACTGCTTCAATTGACGTTTTCCAGACTTTTTAACTTAACTCCTGTAAGGCATTTAACACTGTCAACTGACCTTCCTTCTTGTAAATCTTAATTTTCTTTCTTTTTTAAAAATATTTTTCCTTCAAATTTTCTTCCTACTTGTCTGGACACTTCTCAGTTTCTCTCAGGGTAAATGACGATGTGCCCTGAATATGACTGCTCTTTCTTTCCATTCTTCCTCATTTTCCTTTTTTTTATATACCATATAGAGTTATCTCATATATACCCATAGACTAATAACTGAATCTAATCAGATGATTAGGTGAGTCCCATATCTTCATTTCTACTCCACGTATTTCTCTTCAATGCCAGACTTTATCTGAAAACATAATGGACTTTTCAAGTTCAACACATGTCTTGGCTTCCATTCCTAAGCCTTCTTTCCACCTGTATTCCCACCTTAGCGAATGCCTGCTAATTGATTTGCTTGCATTCCATTTCGTCCCCTTCTAATTCAGCCTATATATTGCTGCTGGAAAGATTATTTAAAACTGCAAATATGAGCATGTCCTCACATAAAATCCTTCAGTGGTTCTGCATTGCCTTTAGAATAAAATGCAAATTATATAAGGTCTTTAAGATCATTCATGTTCCAATTAGAGACTTGTTTTCAGCTACATCAGAATATTTGTAGTTCTTTGAAGACATCACATTTCCTCTGGTTTCATGCCTTTGCATATACTATTGCTTCTGCATCATTTTCTTGCAGAGTCTCCTGGCCTGGCTCTTCCTTATATGTCAAGTTGCAGATTTTGACTGCTCCTAATTTGGGGTAGATGCTACTTTATGGTGTTTTGAAAGCATTCTATGCATACTTTTATCACATCACTTGTCATACTGTACTTTGTTTACTTTTCTGTCTCCATTTGAGGAGCTCATGCTCCTTGAAGTTATAGAAAACTTTTCTCTCTATTTCCCAACACTTAGAACAGTGCCAGGGACAAAGTCAGTTTTAATGGTTTAATGACTGGTTGTCAAGTGAACAGGTAATTGCATAGTTCTCTCTGTGTATTTCTGCCTCTTTTTATTTTTTTTAATTTTTTTTTGTGGTAAGCTTTCATAACCTTTTTAGGCTATTTAATTCAGTTTGGAATATTGTGTTACCATTGTCTTTTGCATCACTATTGCTTTTAATGGGGGGATTATTTTCATCAACTGAATTATTTTGATTGTTATTTCTGTTTTCTGATTATATTAGTCTTTTATACAGTAGATTGCTTGAGCTTCCACATTTCTCTGATGGAGTAGGATGGTTTACAGGAGTCCTAGTTTGAGCTCTTCTGTGAAGGTTTACTATATAATAAAATATAGTTTATTTCCTGGATGGCTTTTTTTCATAAGAGGTGGGGGGGGAGGGGTTACTAATCCTTCAGTTTTTAAAATATTCTTTTGTCTTGCAGGATCCTGAATTTCCCTTTCTCATTTCTTTTTATGTGCACTGCAGTTTACAGAGAGTGGCTCTCCATTCCCTTTTACTCTATTTTTTCCCCAAAGCCTTTCTAAAACTGCCTGCTAGCACCCCATGCACTAGTCCCTCCCTCTAGTTGGCTCTACCTGGGCATATTTTCATTATTTTTGCAATTAGGGTGAAATTTCTTTTTCTAGCTGAGATTTTTAGATCAATCGTAAATACTGCTGCTGGATTCCCTGTTCTATTTTCAGTGCAGTTTCTTCCCCCGCCTGTCCTTGCTCTCCAGGAAGGCTTATGCCTGGAATGTGAAGGAATTTGGTGTTAATTTTCTATTTATTTGTAATTTGAAATTTAGGTTCTCTCCTTTTTAGTTATGCTGTGTAGGTTTTGTGTAGTTTTATTGGCTGTTTAATTGTTTTTTTGGAGAGTGTGCTGGGAGATTCAGGTAATGGCAGCTATGTAGCTGCCATTACCTTGGCTATTCAGAATTTCGTCATATATGTTTAAAGGGATTAAAAAATAATGTTCCCATTTATCTCCTGACAATATAATTTATTTCCTCTCTTTGAAAAAAATAATTTGGGATAGTCCTCAGTAAGTGCTGTGTCATTTCTGTTTGACTACCTAAATTGTCTAACAGCATCACTTTAAGAAACAAAGAAGGTGCTTAATATTAACAGAGGTAGAGAAATGATAAGATTTAGCACCAGTTTCACGCTTGGAAGATTCGGATTAGGACATAGGTAATAGAAAGCAAATTAAAGTCTTCAGAGCTTATGACCAGTGGAAAAATACATGAGAATAAAATTATATCAAGATTGGTGAATCTAAAGACACATGTGAAGAGTTTTCTCTTCAAGTAAATTAGCTAAGTATTAGGTGCAATAGTGAGAGATAAGCAGTTTTAAAACAATTTGGCATTTCATTTTCATGATATTGATTTTTGTCCAGATGCTTATCTAAGGCCCCGAGAAGATGGGCCAAGGCTTTTTTCTTGGCCCCTTTCCATGCTTAAATGTTTGGTGTCTGTCAAAAGAGTAAAGATCATCTGGCACATAAGCTTTCAGTGAAGAAACGCTCAAATGCAGAATGACAATTTGCACCTTAGGCTGAGAAGCATTGCTTCTTTTTTCTCAACACAAAAGACAAATTTGTTTATATGGATGGTTTTCAGAGGGGCCTGGGTGAGGAGTGGGGGAAAGCATTCACTCCTAATCAGCACTGGACCTTAAAAAATGTATTTTAGGAGTTAAACAAAAACATATTTCACTTTGAATGGACTTTGAATAATTCACAGCAAATGAAAGTTAAAATCTTAGTAATAAAAGACTCCCAGGGAAATCTGTGAAAGATATATTAAAAGGGATATAGAAATAATTGTTTTATGAAGAGAAATTAGTTTGGTTTGCTACCTATATAATACTTGCTGTACTGATACATGTTACGGAAAAAGAATCAAGTATAGTAAGAAATCAGCTGATGCAAGGAATCTCTGGCCCATAGAGCCTCTTAACCATTTATTTCTTTTCAATGCCTTCATTTCTTGCTTTTCAAAGTTAATATTCCCTTATATTTTCTGGATACCACCTTGTACTATTTTATCCAGGTTTGAACTTATTTATATTCCATCTTTCCCTTCCTCTCCTGCCGGTACACTCTATGAGCCGATGCTATCTCTTCTGGCCCAGGCACTAGTTTAGAAACTTGACAAAGATCAGTATTTCTAATTTTCCAACCTCTACCTCCCTCACACACATACTCAGATGCATTAATCCTGTTACATTGTTACTGTGAGCAGGATGCCCTCTTCCTTCTGTCCCAAGCTTGGGATTCATAGCGATGCCCTCATGTCTGTCCTTAGGGTTTGGAGCCTCCTCATCCATAGATCTCTAACAGCAACAAGTCTGAACAGTGGACATCCTGTGATACATAGGGACCAGGGATGGCCAGGCGTGGAGCTTGGTCAGAAGTGGGGGAGTGCTAGCACTCTGCTCTTCCCACAGCAATGGGACTCAGGTTGCTGCTCCTCCCACAGTGGTGAGGTTGCCTGGTGGACTATTTATCAGTCATATGCACAGCCCTTCCCACTGGCTGTAGCCCTGTTCCCAGAGATCTGGGTTACACCTCCAGTTCTTCCAAGCACATCCTGTTTTCTTCCATGAGGAACCACCCAGGGTATGAAGTGGCTTATTTTTAGACCTTTAACACAAGTGGCCCACTTTCCCTGATAATAATGCTTGATTGACCTGGAGAATTTCATATTTTATACATAGGTAGAGGTAGCCACCTTTATGTTTCAGTGATCCTTTGACTTAGGCGACTTGTCCAGAAGTATACACATATATACTTTACTGTGGGTTTCCTGCTCTAAAGGCTGGCTGTCTGTCAGCCAGCAAGGGCTTAATGAAAACAGAAGGAAGTGCAGGGACGATCAGGAAACTCAGTGGCTGATGGAGGAGACATTTTTGCCAAGGAGGATGTCTCACTGTTAAACCGTAAAGGTCATATTTATGAAGGACAGTTTTATCTAGCTCCTAAGTGAACTGTCCCCAGAACACTGGCACTTCTGCAGGCTTCCTTGTTGCTGCTCTTTCCTCCTGCCTCCAGGTGCTAGAGAAGCTCTTTAGAGCTTAGTGTGGTCAGTAGCATCTTGGTTCCTCTGCAACCATGTCTAGAGTGAGCTGTGCTGTCTGGGACACCTGATGGGGCCTTCGTCACAATTGAGAGGGCTAGGTAATTGTTTGGGAGGATGGGCTTTTTGAATTTGGCATCAATATTACTGGAAATCTGTATTCTCTTTTCCAAACTAAAGTGAAGACTGGAGAACTTGAATGGAAAAAGTAGTAAAAATGACAAAAGGGTGAGAAAACATGACTCATTGAAAAAAAAATGAAATTTACTTAACCTTTAGAAGAGAAGGGTGAGAAGGAACTCCATAATTCTTTATGCATAAAAAAAGGAATTTTCCCTTCTGGTAGAAAATAGCTACTATCTACTATGAATGCAGAACCAAATCAGAAGACAAAGCTCTGTTATCCAGGTGTAAACACGCTTGGGTGCAGCTAGAAATTATTTAGCAGCTTTCTCTATCTCAGGTTGTGCTAATCACTTTACTTAATTCATTTAATCCTTGAACTAATTTTACAAATGAGAAAACTGAGGGTCATAGAAGTTGAACTTGGGGAATACTACGACGTATCGAAGTATGGGAGAGAGGAAGAAACTGAATTTACATACAAATACTAGCTGTTAAAGTAAGTTACAGGTGAGAAATCAAGCAAGGATACAGAAATTAGGAAGACACAGTAAAGCAAGAGTAGCAGTTAAGAGCATTCAACCCTGGAGGTCCCCGGAACACTAGATGAACAGAACCACTAAACGAAGAACTTAAAGAGGAGGCCGTGTCGGGTCTGGTAGGACGGGCGGAGATGAGAGAGGGCGAGCCCTGTGAGGGAAGCCCCAACTCTGGGGAGGCTTCTCCGGTTGGTGGAGAGACCCTCCGGCTGCACACCAGTCTCACCAGCCCAGAGTTCCTTTGCCGGGAAGAGGAGTTCTAAGATAGCCGGCAGTAAATTAGTAAGGACTCTCTTTGCTCAGCTCATTGAGGCTAAGAGCAGCTGGAGAATCAGTGGGTCCGGTGCCCAGGCTTGCTCACCGGTGAGCACTTACCTGGTTCCTGGTGGAGGGAGTGGCTGTGTGAGCGAGGCCCAGGGCCCTGCGGGGACGGACTGAACTGGGCACCTTTGGTGCAAAGGCTGGAGGTTTTTGGACTGTTGTTACCGTGGTGTGGAGCCTGCACGCCAATGGTATAGGGAGGACGCCATTTTGTCGGGCTTGGGCCCTCCCACGGAGGATCAGGTCCGAGACCTCATTGGTCTGGTGGAATTGGTGCAGAAGTGCACGTGTGCGTGCGTGTGCCTGCGGCCTTGGATCCCCACCCTCTGCCCGGCTTATACTGCGTTGCCAGGGAAATGCTGGGTGGGTGCCCTCCGGCTCCAACAGGCTGCTCACTGAGACCTGGGACTGTGCGGCGGCAGCTCAGATCCCCACCCTCCACACGGCTTGTGCTGTGTTGCCAGGGAAATGCCTGGTGGGCGTGCTCCGGCTCCAACAGGCCAACAGGATGTTCACTGAGATGCAGGAGTGCGCAAGCTGCCTCAGGTCCCTGCTCTCCGCACCGCACTTGCAGAGTTGCCAGGCTGGTGATTGGTTGTCGGGCTGCTCGGCCTGATCTGCGAGCGGCTGATTGGGACAGGCTGAGACTGGGAATTTTCCTGGGAGTGTTGTGCCGTGAGCTGTGTGCCTGCGTGATCCAGCCAGGGCTCTCCTGGTGATCTATCTAATACATCAAAGCAATCCCAGAGCGACAGCCAGAATGGGGAAACAAAGAAACATGTCACAAGTAAAAGATCAGAAGAAACCTCTAGAAATGGAACTAAATGAAACAGAGGGAGCCAACCTTTCAGAAACAGAGTTTAGAACACTGATGATAAGAATGTTCTAAGGAAATTAGCGAGGACATAAAGAAGGATAGGGAAACCATAAAAAACAACCAGTTGGAACTAAAGAATACAATAACTGAAATGAAGCACACACTCGAAGGAATCACCAGTAGAGTAGATGAAGCAGAGGAGCGGATCAGCAATTTGGAAGATAAAATAGCAGAAATCACCCAGTTGGCACAGCAAAAAGACCAAAGAATAAAAAACAATGAAAATAGTTTAAGAGCCCTATGGGACAAGGTGAAGCGCAACCACCTTCGACTCATAGGAATACCAGAAGGAGAAGAGAAGAAGCAAGGGGTCAAAAATGTATTTGAAAAAATAATGACTGAAAACTTCCCTACCCTGGTGAAGGAAATCAACATACATGCCCAGGAAGTGCAGAGGGTTCCAAACAAGCTGAACCCAAATAGGTCCACACCAAGACACGTCATAGTTAAAATGGCAAAGGTTAAAGACAGAGACAGAATCCTAGAGGCTGCAAGAGAAAGACAGCAGGTTACATACAAAGGAACTCCTGTTAGACTAACAGCTGACTTGTCTACAGAAACTCTGCAGGCCAGAAGGGAGTGGCAGGAGATACTCAAAGTGACACAAAATAAAGGCCTACAACCAAGATTGCTCTACCCAGCACGGCTATCACTTAAAATTGAAGGAGAAATAAAGAGCTTCTCAGAAAAGAATAAGCTTAAGGAATTCATTACTACCAAGCCAGCATTGCAAGAAATGTTAAAAGGGCTTTTTTAAACAAAAGAAAGGGGTAAACAAGCTAACCCAGGGAGACCAGGAATACAAATAACAAAATGGCAATACATATGCACCTATCAATAATCATTTTAAATGTGAATGGGCTAAATGCTGCAATCAAAAGACAGAGAGTGGCTGAGTGGATAAGAAAATAGGACACATGTATATGCTGTTTACAGATGGAATAAGATATTTCATGCAAATGGAAAAAAAAAGCTGGAGTACCAATACTTATTTTGGACAAAATAGACTTTAAAATGACTACAATAAAAGTCAGAGAAGGGCACTATAACCCTAATAAACATCTATGCACCCAACATAGGAACTCCTAATTACATATAACAGATTTTAACAGACTTAAAGACAGAGATCAACAGTAACACTATCATAGTAGGGGACTTCAACACCATTGTCACCAATCGACAGACCCTTTAGACAGAAAATCAACACAGAAAGAGTTGATATAAAAGAAAAACTGATGGTTGCTGGCTGGGAGGGAGTGGGCAAGAGGGAGAGGGGCAAGGTTTTGGACAGTGTTGTGGGACTACAATGTTGCCGCAGGGAGATGGGGGTGGTTCTGGGAATGTAATTGATAATGTTGTGAAGAGACTATTATGTTGCGTGAAATAAGTCAGTCGGAGAAGGACAGGTACCATGTGATCTCACTTGTGTGTGGAGTGTGAAGAGCTGAGTGAACGATCAAAGTAAACAGACTCGTAGATGTAGAGGAAAAACTGAGGGTTGCTAGTTGGGAGGGGGTGGGGATGGGGGGGAAGGGGAAGGGATTAGACAGCATAAATAGACAACTACAATATTGCCACAGGGATATGAAACACAGTTCGGGGAATATAATAACGTTGTAAAAATTTTGTGGCGTGCCAGATAGTCACATGTCTTGTTAGGGAGACCACTTCATGGATGGAGTAGAGGCTTGATCACTGCACCATATACCTGAAGCTGATGTTGTATAGTATTGTATGCCAACTGCAACTGAATATGTGGATGGTCACGGGATGTGGAGTATACTGTGGAGGGGAGTCAGGGGAGTTGTGATGGATATGTATGATATGGGAGGGGAGTGGGGTGGCGAACTGGGGGAGGGGGTTTTCACTTTGGGGGGTAAAGAGTATAACTATTGCATTGTGTTGTACACCTGAAACTAATAAAAATAAATAAATAAATTAAAAAAAAAGAGTAGCAGTTAAATGTCTAGTTGATTATCAGGAACCAGAAGATCTATTGGAATTAAGGACTGGGGGAAGGGTAGGGGACATCATGAAGCCATATGAAGTGAAGATAAGTATCCAGAGAAGCAGTGTGTTTATCAGATATGAGGTGACATCCACCAAAAGACTAACTGAAGGAGACTGTTTCCAGAGCACGGGCAGTCCCACAAATAGAACAAATGAACGAATTTAGAAAACACTGCTTTTAATACTGCATCCACTGGTGTAGCTGCCACATGAATCAACACCTTTGGCTTCACAGCTTAAGTTGTGGCACTTATGTCACAAATGACTTACCTTTTAAAATTCCATTAGGTTTGAAATGCTTTTTAGCAGATTTGTTAGATAACAGACTGGTAATTTGGAATTTTTAAATAACAGAAGGTATGTCAATATTGTTATCCCTGCAGAGGAAAATATTAATCTCGCTGAAACAAAAGAAAACCAACACAGATGTGTTTCTTATCAGGTAAACACAGGTGAGGCCTTTTATGTTGATTGTGGACTTGGCTGGGTCTGCTGTTAGCCTCTGCCTTCCACTGGAAATGCTGTAGGGAAGCCACATATCCCTTTTCCAAGGGGAGATTAACACCTGTTACTTGACGAAAACAAAAAGCCAATGATGAGAACATGAAATTGGGATTAATTTCTATTATAACCAGATCTAAGTTCCACTGTGCCACTGCCACCTGAGTTGGGTACTCTTCCATGACCTTTCAATACAGTCACGACCGAGTTTTAATTTTGTAGGCCAAGTTGCTCTCTCACTTTCAAATAACCTTAATATAGCAAATATGACATTTTTTCTGGGTATTCAGTAAAACATGGGAAAGATACTCGATTTAATGAATACAATCCTCTTCATCACTGCAGCTATCTTTTGTTTCCTTGCTTCAAAATTTTCCTTCAAATCCATTCTCTACGTGGTTGCTAGACCAGTTTTCCTAACACACAAATTTCATCGTGTTTTCCTTCTTGCTAAGGAAACTATAGTGATTTCTTACCTCCTCTCAGATTTAATTCAAACTATCAACAGATCTTTAAAAACCCAATAAAAGATAGATCTCCCTAACCGATTGCTTTTATTTGTATTTGTTGAACTGATGTGTTAAACTGATGATAATCAATAATAAACTGCAGAAGTCTTTGAGATTAAGGGTTTCAGAAAAATGACTCTTCCCGATATTAAAGTTTTTGATGAAAATTTTAAAAACGATATATCTCTATATTCCTGTTTTTTGATTTAAAAATTATTATTATTATTATTATTATTTTTTTTTTTGAGGGCAGTGTCACTGGCCCTCATATGTGGTACCTGAACCGGGGTCGCTGGCTTCCCAAGCCAGCACTTAACCACCACGCCACTTGGCCGGCCCTAAAAATTATTTTTAATTAGTTAATACTATAGGGATATAGGCTTGTAACTATTTAAAACCTGTTACCTTCCTTACCCTCTTTCTAGGTATGCTCTGGATTTGGGGGGAGGAAGCCTTAGCTAGGAATTTTTTTTAGGTCCATTTTTGAGGTAATTTGCGTACAACAAAATTCAGTCTCTATAGTGTACATTACAAAGAATTTTGAAAATGCATATAGTTGTGTATCTAACATTCCAATAAGAATATAAAATAATTCTGTCATCTGAAAAATTCCACCATAACTCTTGTGGCTAACCTGTCCTCTGAGCCTTAGCCCTTGGCAGCCATTACTTTGTTTCCTCTGTCTGTAGTTTTGCCTTTTCCAGAATTTCATATAAACGGAACCATACAATATGTGCTGTCGGAGTGTGGCTTCTTTCACTCAGCACAATGCATTTGAGATTTTTCCAGTTGTTGCATCTATCAATAGTTTACTTTTATTGCTGTGTATTTTTCCAATGGGTGGATGTATCACAATTTGATTATCCATTCACGAGTTGAGACATTTATTTCCAGTTTTTGGCTATGATACAAAAAGCTGTTATAAATATTTGTGTGCTGGTTTTTGTGAATGTAAATTTTCATTTTACTTGGGCAAATATCCAGGAGTAGGATTTCTGTGTCATGTGGTAGCATATGATTAACTTTATAAGAAACGGCTAAACTGTTCTCCAAAGTGGCTGCATCCTTTTGTATTCCTAGCAGCAATGTTTAAGAGTTTCGGTTTCTCTGTATCTTTGTGAACACTTTGTAGTCAGAGTAAAAAAAAATGTTTTAAATTTTAGCTATTCTATCTCATTGTGGTTTTAATTTGTATCTCCCTAATGACTAATTATATTGAGCATCTCTTCATGTGCTTGTCATCCATATATCTTTTATTGGTGAGGGATCTATTAAAATAATTTGTCCATCTGTTTAGGGAAGTATATTAATTTGATAGGTTGTCATAACAAAATACTCCAGACTGAGTGGCTTAAACAACAGAAATTAATTATGTCATAGTTCTAGAGGCTAGAAGTCCAAGATCAAGGTGTTGGTATATTTGGTTTCTTCTGAGGCCTCTTTTGGTAGCTTGCAGATGGCCACCTGTGTCTGCATCCTCACATGTTCTTTCTTTTGTGTGTGTACACTTCTGGTGATTCTTTATGTCCAAATTTCCTCTTTTCATAAGGACACCAGTCAGCATAGATTAGGACCCCCTCTAATGGCCTCATTTTAATTTAATTACTCTTTTAAAGGCCCTATCTCTAAATATAGTCACAGTATGAAGTGCTGGAAGTTAGAGCTTCAACATATGAATTTTGAACGAACACAATTCAGCCTACAACAGGGAGGCTGTTTCCACATTATTGAATTTTGAGTCTTACACATTTCAGACTCAAGACCTGTATTAGATATGTGCTTTGCAAATATTTTCCCCAGTATGTGGCTTGTCTTTTCACTTTCTTAACAGTGTCTTTTGAAGATCAGAAATTTTAATGTTGATGAAGTCCAATTTATCAATTTTTCTTTCATGGATTGTGCTTTAGTGTCACGTCTAAAAAGTCATTGCCTAACCCAAGGCCATAGAGATTTTCTCATATGTTTTCTTCTAAAAATTTTACCTAATTGCTTTCATTTGCATTATTGGAGCTCTAACTGTGTTAAGATTTTTAAGTCTATGATTCATTTAAAGTTATTTTTAAGGGCTGGCCGAATGGCTCAGTTGGTTAAGAGCTCGCTTAAGAGTGCAAGCTGCGCTCTGCGCAACAGCAGTTCAATGCTCAGCCCGAGCTGAGTTGCCGTTGAGCTGCCAACAGGTGGCAGGATGGCTCAGCTAAAAAAAAAAGAAAATGCTGGTAAAGTTATTTTTATATGTGATATATGTTGAGACTCATCTTTCTCTCTGTGTGTGTGTGTGTGTGTGTGTGTGTGTGTGTGTGTGTGTGTGTGTGATGGGCAATTGTTACAGCACCATTTCTTGAAAAGACTGTTCTTTCTCTAATGAATTGCCTTTGTACCTTCAAAAAAAATTAATTGATCATACACATACAAGGCTGTTTAAAAATAGTTTCTCTTTTTTTCCATTGAGTTATATGTCTGCCTTTAAGCTAGTATCACATTGCCTTGATGGCTTTCTAGTAAGTGTTTTTCAAAACTGTTTTTGCTTTTCCATACAAAATTTAAAATCATCTCGTTGATTTCTATAAAACATTATGCTGGGATTTTGATTGGAATTGTGTTCAACATATAGATCATACTGGGGAGAGCTGACATCTTAACAATACTGAGTCCTCCAGTCTATTAGCATGGTATATCTCTGCATTTATGTAGATCTTCTTTGATTTTGTTCATTATTGTCTTTTGGTGTTTAGCATACAGATCTTGTATGTATTTTGTTAGATTTACAAAAGTATTTCATTTTTTGGTGCTATTGTAAATGATACTGTCTTTTAAAAATTCAATTTCTTATTGTCAATTGCCATAGAAATACAAGTGATTTTATATATTGATCTTGAAGACTATGACTTTGCTGGATTCACTCATTAGTTGTACTTCTAGATAGGAATTTGATCTCTGGTATGTTAAAGCAAAATTTATAATTTCAAAGATTATCTTCTCTCTCTCTCTCTCTCTCTCTCTCTCTCTCTCTTTCTCTCTCTCTCTCTCTCTCTTCCTTTCTCCCTCTCCCCCTCCCTCTCTCCCTCTCTCTTTTTCTCCTCTTTCATTGTTGAGTGGGAGGCAGGTGTCTTAGTCAGCTAGGGCTGCCATAACAGGATATCTGAGGCCTGTGGGGTTGGTTTCTAGTGAGAACTCTCTCCTCAGCTTGCAGATGGCACCATCTTGCTGTGAGTGAATCATGTGGATTTTGGAAAGATATTCTTATTATGAGGATGTAGTTTTTGGTGGAATTTGATTCAGGAGAGACACAAACTTACTACTTTGTCTTAATAAAGGGTTTGCAGGAAACAAAAGAACAATGGTTTCCATCAGTGGTCTGTGTATCTGACAGTTGATTTTCATTTTATACTTGTAGGAAACATTTTCGTTGTCTTTGCAAAAAGACCCTAGAACAGTGCCTGGCTCTTAATAGGTACATAATAATTATTTTGGCTAACTAATATATCTTCCTCTTCACAGAGGCAAATACATAGAAAACTAAAGCCAAATTTACATTGCCTCATTGTCTTTGGGAGAGATGAAGGTATGTCTGCAAAACTCCTCATTTTTCCTTTTCCTTTTTTCTTTTCATAAGCCCCAATTTCCTTCTTTTTCTTATTATCCTTAACAAGAAGGATTTACATTAGGGGAATGTAAATTTTTTTTCAGTTGCTAAAAAGTTAAATAGAATTACATTTTCATGTAATAGAATTTTTAAGAGGAATTTGTGGTTGGGAAAGAATTACTGAATCCATAGATTTGAGGCTATACACTTCAGTCTATCATCATTGCTTCAGCAGAAGTTTAAGCCATTGAAATTTAGATTTAGCTTCATAATGGATGTTTGCTATGGAAGCTTATTACACTCTTATTATGTTTTGATCTTCCAAGAGGAATGAAAGCTTTTTGCTTGTGTAGTAGTTTTCAACCAGGTCAATTTTGCTCTCTGGTGGATATTTGGCAATGTTTAGACACATTTTTGGTTGTTTCACTGTTGTGGGAGGCGGGAGAGGCATGTGATTGGTGTCTTATGGGTAGAGGCCAGGGATGCTGAAAACATACTGCAATACAAAGATAGCCCCCACAACAAGGAATTATCGGGCCCAAAATGTCAATAGTGCTGGGTTGAGAAATCCTATTTTAAAGTAACAGATGTTTGGTTTGCTATATTATCAGCCTACTGAATGGTACTGCTCTTAGATACAGGAAGGACCAGATGGTGATAGGGCCAGTCAGGTCACAGCTATAGCCTCATTGCCGTGTGTGTGCGTGTGTGTGTGTGTGTGTGTGTGTGTGTGTGTGTGTATAGCAAGCTTGCCAGATAACAAGTTCTTGTCTGTTGGCTAAGGAAACATCATTTATTTAAAGCATTCTTTGTGTCTGTCTGCACAAGCTCCAAGTGATCTATCAGGTACATAATGTGCCTTTGAAAAATTTAACTAAACTATTTATTTACCTGAAAGACTGGTGGGACTTTGAAAAGTTGATTTAAAAGACATTTAAAAAACTACATAGGTATCTTTCTCAGAGAGTGAATATAGCAACTTCGAAAAGGATTAAAACTGATTTGAACTTTAGAGGGACTGCTAAGTCCCTCGTGAGAAATCCTTGATTCTCTTTTAATTTATTTTAGGTATTTCTGAGGGATATTAGGATGTAGAAATAAACTTGAAAGTAAGGAGAAATGATTTTAGGATATGACTAATAGCACTATACATATTCTTTTTTAAAAGCAAACTTTAGTTTCCTGCATTTTTAAATTGTAGTGCTTTTTAGATTTATTTTTTATTTTTTTAAGCTGAGCCATCCTGCCACCTGTTGGCAGCTCAACAGCAACTCAGCTTGGGCTGGTATCAAACCGCTGTTGCTCAGAGCTCAACTTGCACTCTTGAGCGAGCTCTTCACCAACTGAGCCACTTGGCTGGTCCTTAAATGTAGTGCCTTTTAAACGTTTAAGTAGAGTGACCAGAAAAGATTTCTCTCTGTTTGTCTTAGTAAGAGTTTCCAGCTCATAAAATGTTCAGAAAATTAGCGTTAGTTTCCAGGTACACTCTTCCAACCCTTCCTTATTTCCCAGCTACCTCTGATAGTAGACAGAAGATAGAAACATTTCCTCAGAACAGCGTACTAATGCTTCCTTATACCAACACAATTTCTCATCGAAACAAATGAAAAAAAAAATAGGAGAAATGGGTTGTTTTCAATAAGATATGATTTGCTGTCTCGACAAAGAAACCCCATTATTTCAGAGTGTATGTAGGGGTTCACAATCAATGTTTTTTTTCTTTTCTTTTTTTTTTAAACTTTATTATTATTATTATTATTTACAGATGTATAATACAATGCAATAGTTATTTTTTTCATCCCTTACAAAGTGACTCTCCCCCCACCCCCCACCCCTGATATCATACATATCTATTATAATTCCATTGACTACATCCCCACACTATATTCCACATCCCATGACTATATATGTGTTAAATTATAGTTGACATATAATATTATTCAGTGGCAGCTTCAGATGTACAGTGCAGTGGTAAGGCCACTATACCGTCCATGAAGTGGTCTCCCTAAAATGACATGCATCCTTCTGTTCCCCTAAAAAAAAATTTACAACCTTATTGATTATATTCCCTAAACTGTCTCTTCTGTCTCTGCAGTAGTATTGTAGTTATCAGTTTATGTTGCCTCATCCCTTCCCCTTCTCCCTCATGCCCTTCCCCATCCTATCTAGCCTTCATCAGTTTTTTCTTTGTGTTTTTAAGACTATTTCTGTTTACATTGCTCGTTTATGCAGTTCTTTAGATTCCACATACAAGTGAGATCATATGGTATTTGTCTCTCTCTGACTGACTTATTTCACTTAACATAATATTCTCTAGGTCTATCCATATCGTTGCAAATGGTACGATTTCTTTCTTCTTTATAGCCGTAATATTCCATTATGTAAATTTACCACAGTTTCTTAATGCAGTCGTCTACCGATGGGCATTTTGATTGTTTCCAAGTCTTGGCTATTGCAAATAGCGCTGCAATGAACATAGAGGTGCATATATTTTTTCAAATTAGTGTCTTGAGTTTTTCAGGATAAATGCCTAGGAGTGGAATTGCTGGGTCAAAAGGTACTTCCATTTCCAGTTTTTTGAGATACCTGCATACTGAATTCCATAGTGGCGGCACCAATCTACAATCCCACCAACAGTGCAGCAGGGTTTCCTTTTCCCCACAGCCCCGCCAGCACTTGTTGTTTGTTGTTTTATTGATGATAGCCATTCTGACTGGAGTGAAGTGGTATTTCATTGTGGTTTTTATTTGCATTTCCCTAATGATCAGTGAGGTTGAACATTTTGTCATATGCCTGTTGGCCATCTGTATGTCTTCATTAGAGAAATGTCTCTTCATTTCCTCTGTCCATTTTTTAATTGGGTTGTTTGTTTTTTTTGGTGTTGAGTTTCATGAGTGTTTTATAAATTTTCGATATTAACCCTTTATCAGATATATCGTTGACAAATATATTCTCCCATTTAGTAGGCTTCTTTCTTGTTTTATTGATTGTTTCCTTTGTTGTGAAAAAACTTTTAAGTTTGATATAATCCTATATGTTCATTTTTTTCTTTTACTTGCTTTGCCCGTGGGGTCATATCAGTAAAAATACTACTCAGAATACTATGTTTTCTTCTAGGAGTTTTATGGTTTCAGATCTTACATTTAAGTCTTTTATCCATTTTGAATTTGTTCTTGTATATGGCGTAAGGAGGTGGTCCAGTTTCATTTTTTTGCATGTGTCAGTCCAGTTTTCCCAGCACCATTTATTAAATAGACTATCTTTACCCCAGTGTAAATTCTTGCTTCCATTGTCATAGATTAACTGTCCGTATATATATGGATTTATTTCTGGGGTCTCTGTTCTGTTCCACTGGTCTATGTGCCTGTTTTTATGCCAATACCATACTGTTTTGATTACTGTAGACTTGTAGTATGTTTTGATGTCTGGTAGCATGATACCCTCAACTTTGTTCTTATTTCTCAGGATTGCCGAGGCTATTTGGGGTCTTTTATGGTTCCATATAAATTTTAGGATTATATTTTCTATTTCTGTGAAAAACGCCCTTGGTAGTGTGATAAGAATTGCATTGAATCTATATATTGCTTTAGGCAGTATGGACATTTTAACTATATTAATTCTTCCTATCCATGAGCATGATAGATGTTTCCATTTATTTGTATCTTCTTTTCTTTCTTTCTTCAGTGTCTTATAATTTTCTGAGTACAGATCTTTTACTTCTTTGGTTAAATTTATTCCTAGGTATTTTATAGTTCTTGAAGCAATTGTAAACGGGACAGTTTTCTTAATTTCTCCTTCCATTAGTTTATTATTGGTATATGCAAATGCCACTGATTTCTGAACATTGATTTTATATCCTGCTACTTTACTGAATTCATTTATCAGTTCCAATAGTTTTTTGATGGAGTCTTTGGGGTTCTCTATATACAGTATCATGTCATCTGCATATAATGACAATTTTACTTCTTCCTTGCCATTTGGATGCCTTTTATTTCTTTTTCTTGACTGATTGCTGTGGCTAGGATTTCCAGAATTATGTTGAATAAAAGAGGAGAAAGTGGACAGCCTTGTCTTGTTCCTGATCTTAAGGGGAATCATTTTAGCTTTTACCCATTGAGTATGATGTTAGCTGTAGGTTTATCATATATGGTCTTTATTATGTTGAGATATGATCCCTGTATTCCTACTCTGCTAAGGGTTTTTTAACATAAATGGCTGTTGGATTTTGTCGAATATTTTTTCTGCCTCTATTGATATACCATATGATTTTTATTCTTCATTTTGTTGATGTGGTATATCATATTAATTGATTTATGAATGTTGAACCAGACTTGCATACTAGGGATGAAACCCACTTGATCATGATGTATGATCTTCTTAATATATTGCTGAATTCTGTTTGCTCATATTTTATTGAGAATTTTTGCATCTATGTTCATCAGTGATACTGGCCTATAGTTTTCCTTTTTTTGTGCTGTCTTTATCTGGTTTTGAAATCAGGGTGATAGTGGCTTCATAGAAAGAATTTGGGAGCCTTCCTTCCTTCTGGATTTTTTGGAATAGTTTGAGAAGAATAGGTGATAGTTCTTTTTTGAATGTTTGATAAAATTCATTTATGAATTCATCTGGTCCAGGGCTTTTGTTTGTTGGGAGCTTGTCAATTACTGATTCAGTTTCCTTGGTAGTAATCAGACTATTTAGATTTTCCGTTCCTTCTTGAGTTAGCTTTGGAAAGTTGTATGGTTCTAGAAAATTATCCATTTCTTCCAGATTGTCAAATTTGTTGGCATATAGGTGGGTGCAGGGATTAATCTTGCCCTTTCGCTGCTGGGCTCTGCACCCTGCTTCCTGGGGACCCCGGGAGCCGTGGGTGCAGCTTGTACCTCAGCACACTCATCTCCTCTCTCTCCTCCCCCTCTCGCCCGATCTGAGGCTTTTTCCTCAGACTGTGGACCGTCGAGCTCTTGCTGTACTCTAGGCGGGCCACGGGGTGCAGGGAGCGAGCCATGGGAACACTCACCAATCTGCTCTCTGAAGCTCGGTGCCTCAGCAGCCGCGAGTGCGGGCTGCACCCCACACATCTCGCTGCCTTCTTCCCCTACTCGCGGGCCTGCCCACCTTCCAGCAATCTTGTGTGAAACTCTTAGTTGCTCTGTGTGATGAGTAGACGTCTCTTCGAAGCATTACAGAAGTTCAAATTGTGGATATTTCCAGGGGAAAATTCAGGGAGCTCTCCTCACAGCCGCAATCTTGCCCCCCAATCTCAATGTTTTTTTTTCTTTGCACATGTAACAATCCAATGTGTATATTCCTGGTTGGCTTTCCCCCACCTGGTGAGATCCAGGAATAAATTCAGCTTATTCTGTCTTGTGGCCTCTGCATTAAATGTCTCTAACCTGTAGATGGGGAGAGCAAAGAAGCCTGAGCAGCTGCCTCCCCAGTCACAGGTCTACACTATGGGAGGGCAGAGCACAGTGTGTCAAATTTGTTCAGTTCCTTTTTAACTCATATCCTAATTCTCTTTGGCTCAATAGATGTGTCACATGCCTGTCCTGGTGGTACAACTATTTAAAAAATATTCTTTAATTAAAAAAAATACATTTCCTACTCCATTAAGAAAGTTGGGATATTATAGCTATAATATTTATGGAATCCATAATCTGTGTCACTTTCACATGTATTTTTACATATATTAACATGAGTGCTCCATGTATTAACTCATTTGATTCTCAAAATATTTTTATGAGTTAGGTACAAATATTAATTTTAGAACACGGTACAAATATTACTCAATTTTAGAACACATTGTGGCCCTGAACGGTTAAGAAACTTACTTCACACAGTCATGCATGGTACAATTAAGAGAATCAACCACAGAGCCCGTTTTTTAAAATACTTGTGCCATAAAATGTTAGAAAGGTTATTTAGAATGTTCAATAAATGAGAATCAGATGGTTACTTTAGGTGCAAAGGCTGTGGGAAAAGATACACAGCGAATATATAATACAGGGATTTTCAAAAGCATTATTTGAACAGTATTGAAAGCCATAATAGAGAACAGCGTCCAAAAGTAGGGTAAATTGTGAAGGGCTAAGATCATCCGCACTTGAACAGCCCTGGTATCGTGATATATAGTACATACATATATCATAGTACAGTTGTTGGGCATGGAAAAAAGATGGGAGATTCTGTCAGTGTTTGGTTTACCAAGAGAGTAATGTGCAGTTAAAATTAAGTAGTCATGGTCAGACTACAGACATTCAGTGATTAAGGTAACTTTTCCCTCTGAACTTTTAAAATGTGAAATCTTATTGTTATGAGCCTTGGCTCCAGTTCAACATTTTTTTGTTGTTGTTATTCAGCATGTGTTTTATACCCTCCTATCTGCTCTCTTATCATTCCACATTGATACATAGGGAGTGTCCATTGACTATTATCTTTTACTGTGGATTTTCACTATAAAATGACTAAGATTATTTAAAGTACTTGTAGATTAAAGTCAGATATTTAAGTTATGCTAAGAAACCACTAAGAAAGTGATCAACATCTAGGAAGTTAAGAACTACTTATGCCTTAGAAACAATTTTATGTGCATGTATTGGCCACTGACAGACAATATTTAGATTTTCAAATCCTGATTTACTTCTCAGAGTTTGTGATATTTCTCCACCCTCATCTTCCCTTAAGCAAATTTTGTCCCCCTTTGGAGACATACAAACTCATATTTTACTCTTGCCATCTTCTTTTGCTTTGTTCACACATAAATGTACTGCCAAATTTAAAATTCCTCCTAGTGAGAAAAATATATTGTAGTTTTTGGCTTTGCATACCTGATTATCCTAAAAGCAATGGTAGCACCAAAATTTTTCCAGAATGGAACAATTAAGTAGTAAGAGGATAAAACAATTGGTTATACTATAATATTTATATTTCACCATTATATTTGATTACTTGACTAAGTATATATAAAGCTATTGCTAGGTTAACCTCACAAAAACTATTTTTCTATATTGTTTTCTAACTCTATGTGATTATTCTGTAGCACAACTTTGAGCACATTTAGATTACTTACATTTTAGAAAGGAATTTAGGCATATTCCTCTATGAAATACCATTAATAAGGCATCACATATAATTAGAAAAAACAGCATAGCACAGAGGGGAATAGAAAATGTATTTTGGCAGAAACACATTGTGGTGCATATTAGTATCTTTAGATCCCAGTAATATTTGATAATTGAGTCCAATTAACTTCAAAATAAGTCTTGATTCTTTGGAAGCATACTCATATCTAAGATTTTAGGTGCAAACCAAAACAATAATGTGAAAAGTAATCTGATAGCTAGACAACAAACCTGCAGAAATTCTACAGAGATAAAACCATACAGGTGAAAATAATGTCCAATTGAAACAAAAATATGACTTTCGGAGGAGAGGAAATTTTCTCAGTTGATAGGGTAAATGGCAGTGTCTTTTGAGGTAGGGATAAAAACAAAATGTTTGATTTTCATGTGGTTATTATTTTTTGTGTATGCACAGTAGAGAGGCTGTTTTTCACCTTCTCCCAATAGAAAGAATATTCCACAGTCTCCTATGTGTTTTATTTACCTGCTGTTTATTGTCCCAATTGGCATTAGTTCTCTCCTTAGCATCCTGAGTTGACCTCCGTGTGAGTTATAACCAAAGCTGGTACAAGAGCATACAATAGTGTCCAGAGTAATTATTTTATTTTAACTCTTTCCCTGAAGGCTACAAAGCCATTCCAAAATGTGCTATTTACTTAAAAATTTTATTATTTATTTATTTCTTTGTTTCAGATTTTTCCACTTTAACAACACGCATCGTAAATTGATGTATCAGCTAGGCAGAGCCTGGGCTTATAGATAGTTATGTTTTAGGAAAGAAACTTTACTAGGACAACTGATTGTAATCTCATTTCCCCCTCTCCTTTACTTTTCTTTCCCCATCTGTAATCTAGAATACAAACTCTCTTACTGTGAAATACCTGGGAGGACAGCTTTGAAACCATCATTGTATTGCAGGAGAGTGGTATGGCCAGCACTCTTGTGTTGGGTAATTAAAGCTGAAAAGCGGTTAGTTTTTAGGCTGGAGCATGAGAGTAATGTAGCTACTTAAAAAAAAAAAATAAATTCTATGTAAAAAAAAGAAGTTCATTTTCTAAATAGAATGCAACTCTTTTAAAATATCAAAAGTCACTGTTTATAATGACACCACATACATAAGGCATTATTATTTAAAATGATGCAAAATGTTATTGAATCTTTCTAGCCTGAAACTAAATGCTTCTGTGGTACCTGGCAGAAACAAGTCTAACTTTCAGTTACCTCCTTATGGTTATAGAGACAGCAAAAATGCATGCAGTTCCGTCTACTAAACATTAAAAATCTTTTAGGCATTTATTACAGTTTCATCCCCATCAAACTTTCCCCTGCTGAAGCTTCTAAGAAGGAATGATCCTGAATGAGCTGTGCCTTATTTTTTCTTTTCTTACTTATATTTTTGATGGAGATGATGGAAATGGTCTATGTAGAGGGCTTTAGGCAAAAGGGAAGCAAAAGTCCAGAGTTTTGGACATCCTGCCTAATCATTCTCTGGAGTTCTCTCTTGGGGACAAAGTGTCCTTCCTTTTCTTTGCAAAGGCCCATGATTTGGAAAGACATTTACTGCAAAGAGGGCTACATAGATGTCTTCTCATCCTTTAACTTTAATGAACTGTACAGTTGTTGTACATACAAAGTCCCCTGACAGGTCTGCTGGGAAGTTCAGAGAGGCCTAAGATTCAGCCCCACTTTCAAGAAACATACAGTCATTTGCTGCTCCAGTAAAACAACAGAAGCAGCAGCAGCAGTAACAACAACACAAATTGCATGAATAAGGGGTGTTAGGAGTGATATAAACAATAACTTTTATTATTTTCAGACTCACAGGAGAGATAATTATTGCAGACTAGATGGATCAAGGGATTTTTATTTAGGAGTTCATTTTTTTTTTTTTTTTTTTGTTCTTTGAACCTAGAACTTGGGGAAGAAGATGGGGAAGGAAAGGCTACTTTAGAAGAGAAAAGATGAGGAAAACAATAAAGAAATATCCAAGTGCAAGAATGAGTAGATCAGTTTATGGGATGATTTCTGTGGAAGACAAGAGAGATAAAAATGAGAAAATCAGTTGGAGCCATATTGCAGAGTAGTTTAAATGACAAGATCACATCTTCATGTTCTATTATAGGTAATGGGAAGCACTTGAGTGATGAAGTGGCATATGCGATACAGTATTTTAGAAAGATTCACCTCATGGCAATATGGAGGACAAACTGAAGTAGAGGGGTTTGGAGGAAGGTGGTTTGGATACACCTATAGAATCATAGATGCGTAAGTGAGGAGCATGAACAAGGAGCAGAAGGGTGTTGGAAGGGAGGGCAGGACTTGGGAAGGCTTCAAAAGTTACTGTTTATAATGATGCATCATTGGAGATGTTTTTATACCTGGGCTGAGTCAATGCATGAGTAACAAAATTTGAGACATTTGCAAGATTTACAAGTCACATGTGCTATTTTTAAAAACATTATTAGAGAAAAATTTATTGCTCAAAATGCTTATGTTTGAAAAAAATTTCAGTATCAGCAATTAGTGGTGTATTGCTACAAATCTTTAAGAAATTAAAGTTTGAGAGGTTATTATAAACAGACTTATTAGAATAAATATAAATAGTTAGATTACATGAATAAATTTCTAGAAATGTGACTCCTTTGAAACTTGAACCACTACTTCCTACTACAGCCTCCCACCGCCCCCCACCCCACCCCATACCACATGCACTTTTGTATAAAGACTGGGGATTGCCAATCTACACAGCCTGGGGTCAAATATAACCCATTTTCTTTTTGTAAGCATATAGCCATGCTCATTTAAAAAAATGTATTGTCGGGCCTGCAGAGTGGCGTGGTGGTTAAGCGCTGGCTTGGGAAGCCAGCGGCCCTGGTTCGGATCCCACATATGAGGGCCTGTGACACTGCCCTCAAAAAAAAAAAATGTATTGTCTAGGGCTCCTTTTGTGTTTCAGTACAAAGTTGAGTATTTACAAGACAGACTGTTTGGCCCACAGAGCCTTACTCTCTTGTTTTTTACAGAAAAAGTTTTCTGACCCTTGGTTTGGAGTTATTGTTAGGTAATTCCAGATAAACCAACTAAGTAAACCTCACTTCTTATTGCACATGCTGGTTTGTAGCAACAAGTTCCAGGAAAACCAGATTGTTTATGTATTGAATTAAATTGAACACATATCTTGCAATGAATATGCACTGCTCTCTTCCCTAGAGGACATGGCTATAATCATGCGTTCACTTTATCTTACCTTTGTATCTTTTAAGTTCAGCTAAATAAGTGATGTCCTCTTTGACCTTATAACTTGGTACGAGTTTGTGTAGTCAGTTTTCTTAGCTGATTTCCAGGTAGAGGGTCTAGACTTCAAGCAAATTCAGTCAAGGGTAAATTTCGGTTTCTTTTGCAAACCAAACTGAGAGTCAACGCTCCCAGTTAGCAGAAGCATCATGACAATGATATAAACAAAAACCTAGTATTTATGGAGCACTTATGGTATATTAGATGCTATTCTGATTGCTTTGCTTGTATTATGTACTATAATCCTCACCAAAATCCTATACATTTTAAAATTGTCTTTTTCTGATAGAAAAATAAACTGTGTGTTAGTGCTATTACATAACAAGCTGGTAATTGGGAGAGCTAGGGTTTGAATACAGATATAGTGAAAATCTAACAGAAATATCAGTCTGTCTCCCCTTCTCAGGGCACCACTCCTTCCCTTCACCCATTGATATAGAGCTGGTTTCTACTGGCCGTCTTTTCACTGTATGAGCTTCATTCCTGCTACAGTAGATTGGTTTAGGGATGCATACCAAATCCAGATCTAAGCTGAGCCAATTAGAATCCTGTCCGAAATTTTATATAACTGACTAAAATTTTCGCTTCGTTCTAGCTTATTGAAGAGAGGAAGCATGCAAATTTATGGTGCCATTCTCCTTTCATTCTGGTTTAATGATGAACCCTTAAATCATATGAAAATATACGTATGAATTCCAGTCACTGTGAGTGTGTTTAATATAAGCAAGACAAAGGTGGTAAAGAGTTCAGGAAGTGTTAGTTAACTGAGGGTATTGATTACCTGAATATTGAACAGTAACACTGATTTATAGCACCTCCTGCTGAAAAAGTAGAACTAGAGAAAGCATCTGTTAATCATGGTTCAGTACAGGAAATAGCAACCATCCTAGGTACTTTCAGTAGGAATTAAGGGAATCCAGAGAATTAGGTGGTTACGAATACAACACCTGCTGGAATGGCTGGGGCAGTGGAAGCCAGAGGGGCTACCTCTGGACTATGGAAATCATGAAACTGAGATCTAGAGCTGAGATCCAGAGGCCAGGAAGCTTACACTACCACTATGTTACTACAGCTTTCTTTCTCATCCACAAAACTGGTGACTAGAAATATGATGAGGCATCTGGCTGCTGCAAATCTGACCCTCCAACTTTCCTTGCCAGCATCAAAATAGTGAGAAGATGGACTCTATCTCTCTTCTTGCTTTCCAAATCTCTCTATAATGCATACATCTCATTGGCTGACCCTGTTCGCATATAACATATTCTTGTTGACTGGTATTTGGGGAAGTGAAGGTTTTAGCTTTGCAGTTTCCCATGATAAGGAATGGAAGAGGGTGGTAGTGGATGCTAAGTTCCCAAAGAACATATCCATCACAGGGTCAAGCAGTAGCAGTGGTCAAAATAGCCTGGTTATGTTTGATCCACTCCCAAATCTGTAACAGAGCTAGTGCTGACCTCATTGCTTTTGCAGCTGCCCTCCTAAGGATGTGGTGCCTTGAATCTGGACTGTTTGGAGATTCTCGTAATTGCAAGAAAGCCATAAAATTATTGTACTATTCTTTGCAAAGCTGCAAATAAAAACAGGATCAATTCTTTTCTGGAGGCTGGTTGATGACATAGCTGGCTTCAGTGTATCCACCCAGGCTTCTTTTTCTGTGAACTTGTATTTCTTATGTGAAAAAATAATGAAAGCTTAGCTAGAGCTTTTTTCTAGGTCTAGCCATATCCTAACTTCTTGTATTACTTGTGTTTCTGGATGTTTAAAGGAATATGTATGATGTTTCAAGAGAATATCCAATGATATAAATATTACATTAATGACATATTGCCTAGAGGTTTACTGACTAGGCAAGACTTGCACTAAATAGAGCTCAAAGAGGAATAAAGAATGAGAAACAAATTGTTTAATGTTTTTTTTTCTCTGTTGCAATTTTGAAGTAATCTTCAGTGCCTCTTTTGTAGTCACTCTGTGTAAACCTTTTTGCTTCTGTTTTTATTCATTTTTGGTGATTTAGAAAACTGCAAGTAGTGAGGCTGTCCTCACTGTGGTTGTATAAGTACATGTTAAATTGAAAAATGTCGATTGTATAGCCCATTGACAATTTTCCAGTTTCCTTTACCCTGCTGTTGTTCATTTTCATAGACTACATGTTAAGTAGGTCAGGAATGGTAGGTTTGGGAATTTTATTGATAGGAACATAAGGCAGATACTTGGGATCTCCTTTGAAGATATTAGAATACAATTTTTAAGGTCAGTGGTTTTCCAAATGTCCTACTCTGAAGACTCACTGAAAAAGAGAAATAACCTAATATAGTAATGTTCTTGCTATATCCTCTTGAGACATTTGCTTCTGTAGTATTCATTCTATCCTGCCAAGCCAAATGTTCAGAACAGTGCCTGTTCTTAGACCATAGCTTGAGAATTGCTGTTTTAGGAAGAACTTGCCTCTTTCTCCAGTAACTTTTAGTGAGATAGAATGCCTGACAATTTTTAGTATCCAAGTGGTGTAAATTTTGTAAATTCAGCACGTTTAATCTAAATTACTCACTGATCTTGCTTTCAATGCCAGCTTCACACACCACCAACTCACAAATCATGAAGTACAATAGGAATGGATATTCACATGGCAGAACATTATTAACTTAGTAATTTACTGTATAGGGAGATTTTTTAGTTGACTTTTCTCAGAGATCTTTTCACTTAGACACAATATATTTTCATTTCTCTTGTTCTGTTTCTTGGGTAGTGTCTTCTGCTATGATTAATGTTTCCTCCATAATGAAATTTGTATTGGAAAAATAAATGCTCTTTTATTTATTTTTTAAAAAAGCTGTTTTACTGCCCCCTGTAATCCAAAAGGATGCCAACAGAAGTCTTAAGACGTTAAGTAACAAAAATGAATAAGTGAAAAAAATCTTAAAACACATTACTATCATAGAAAGAAAAGTAATAAAAATGAAAAAGTAAATAATCTACCTTATTTATGTTGTTTCCCTTTGTGATAATAATCTATGTGTTTTGAAAACCTCTATAGTAATTTCCTTTACTTGAGTCCTTTTTTGAGATACATAGAAAAGGCGGGTTATCAACTACCAAAAATCTCTTGGGCATATTTAAACAATGTGCTGGCATTATACTCTTGACATATTACCAGTATTAATCAATTGCACCACAGTGATTTTTTTTTTTCTTCCATTGGACTATGTCCTGGGAGTAACATGAATTCATTTGAGTTCAGGTCCAACCAGTGGCCCTATGTCCAGAAGTTAAACCTCAAGCTTACCTGTAATTCATCAGTGAGATGAAAATAAAACAGTGGGGAAGTGCTAGCTTCATTCTTTGCCCTTCTTTTAGGCTGTGTTACATATATAAACAAATGTTAAAAATGCTTATTTAAGAATATTGGTATGAAGGAGCACCAACTACATCATTAGTCTTTCAAGAGCACCCATACACCTTAATCTTATTCTTGAGGCCAAATCAGGGAATTATGAAAATATGTGCAAAAAAGGAGAAAGACTTTATGATACATGGTAAGAATGTGAGGATAGGTAA
Organism: Aselliscus stoliczkanus; assembly: GCA_033961575.1. Taxonomy (NCBI): domain Eukaryota; kingdom Metazoa; phylum Chordata; class Mammalia; order Chiroptera; family Hipposideridae; genus Aselliscus; species Aselliscus stoliczkanus. The sequence continues at coordinate 138,847,938 of CM066729.1, forward strand.
AAGGAATCATAAAAATGAAAGTTGGTGTATAGTATTTCTGGATAGACAAGGAATATGTGAGACCTGTTGACTTTAGAGCGTGCTTGATTGGAATGCAGCATCTTTAGATTCAAAGATGGGGTTATATGCACTAGGGTTAAATCTTTATAAGGCAAAGGAAAAGTGAAGGCATTTTATCTTTTCCAGAAGATAAAAATATAATCTTAAGGCATATATCAAAGGAGTAATTTGCTTACATAGTAATTTTAAAGAGTGATGAAGACATTTTGCTTTTGCTCCACGAACATGAGGCATGTACAGTTTATGATCTGAGGTAGTGAAACTAGTTTTCAGGACATGTCACAGCCAGTCATGAATTCTAAATCTCACTCATTTTTGATAGAAGCATTACTGTACAGGAGAGAAAATAGAGAAGACTAATAAAACATTCATCAAAGAAAAAAAATGCAGTGCCTTGGCTTTAAAAGAGAAGCTCAAATAGATTTTCATGTATTTACTTTTCTGCCAAAGCTACTATTGTGGCTGACCACATGGGGAGAAATGAGACGTTGATATTATCTACTCCCAATCCCTCCACCAGTGCAGAACCAGAGATTCAGGTATCAAGTGAACACATCAGTTTTGGAGCTGCACGCCCTTACCAGTTCCTGATTACATGAGAAGTTCCACCACAGACCATTATAATTTCCTCCAGACTCATACTAATCAGGTGAGAATAATGAGTGTACTACAGCAAGGATGGTGAGTTTCTAGTGATAGCGCTATTGTAGATGTATTGAGTTGTTGGAAAAGTCATGATGCATTTTTGCAACGAAAAACAGGAAAATATGTCATGACTTTTCCGACAATCTGATATATTGAGTATTCAATATATGATTAAAATAGACATAGTACTCAATATTCACATATTTAACAGTGGTACCCTTGTCTCACAAATTTGTTCCGTTTTTAGGCATCCCTCCTTAAAACTGTTGTTTGACACTATTGCTGTGGTCCATACTTCTCTTCTTTTACCACCATTTTTAGAGAATTGGAGAAAAAGTGTTGTTAGCGGAAGTAAAATGAGAAAGAATCCACATTCTTGGAGAGGAAGAAGGACTTTGGTCTGGAATATGAATAGGGTTGGGTGATCCCAGAAGCCTGAATTCCTAAGTGAAACTCTGGATACATTTTTCCCTTGACACATTTGCCTTATACTTTAGTGTACAGCACAAGTGATTCCACACTTGTGAGCAGATGAGCATGTTGGCTGTTGCTGCTTCTGCAATTCCTCCTGGAGCTTTCACAGGAATTCTAAGCACCAAGTAGTCATAACGCCCTAACCATCCGCTTCCACCAGAGGACCCCTTTCCTCCACTCCCTTGAGAGTCATTACTATTAGAACCTCCTTTTTTACTTCCAGAAATTGTATATTGAAACCCCAGTTCCTATATCCAGAAAAGAGCTTTCCTCCTGCCCCAGAGCCCCACAGACAGTGTGAAATAACTGTAAGGGTGCGACTGGTATTTTTGCACTAGCTATGCTGCATACTGACTATAGACCTTGGGCAAACTTCCTTCATTCTGGTCTTGTAATGTGAAGTGACTGGAGTAGAGGATTTCTTATATCTCTCCCAGTGCTAACATTGTGATTCCTGACATTGTGGATGTTCTGCTGGAGCTGATGCAGCTGGGTAACCAAGTCATCCAAGAAGCAGATGCAAAGCACATACAAGCGATTTATTAGAGAAAAAGCTTTGATGGTAAATGAGGAGGGAGCATAGGGAGGCTGGGAGAGCAATTATATACCAGTTACTTTATATACATTACTGCATGTAATTGTCACAGCTGCTGTACATGATAATGTGGTAGCAGAATAATGATCCCCCAAAGATGTTTATGTCTAATCTCTGGAGCTATGAATATGTTGTGTTATATGGTCAAAGGGAAATTAAAGTTACAGAAGGAATTAAGGTTGCTAATCAGTTGACTTTCAGATATGGAGATTATCCTAGATTATTTGGGTAATCATGAGGGTCCTTAAAAATGGAAAAGGGTTGCAGAAGAGAGAGAATCAGAAAAATGGCAGCATGAGGAGGATTTGGCCTGACATTGCTGGCTTTGAAGATAGAGGAATGGGGTCATGAGCCAAGGAATGTGGGTTGTCCTCTAAAAGTTGGAAAAGGCAAGATAACAGATTCTAAACCCTCCAGAAGGAATGCAACCCTGCTGACACCTTGATTTTTGCCTAGTGAGGCATTTTGAACTTCTTACCTCCAGAACTTTAAGATAATAAGTTTGTATTGTTTTAAGCTACTAAGTTTGTGGTCACTTGTTTATAACACCAATTTAAAACTAATACAGATGAGTATTTTTATTCTAATTTTGTAAATATGAGAGCTGAAACTTAGAGCAGTTACATAGGATTCTCACAGTCCAAGGGCTAGTGAAAGGCAGAGGATTCAAATCCAGATGTTTATTTCCAAAGCCTGTACTCTATTTGGTGTGTTGCCTTTAACTGTTACCTGGAGTCCCTCAGATATCCTTGGCAGGCCTCTGGCTCACAACTTTCTTGTCTTTCTTAGTGGGCCACTCTAGTGTCTTTTCCTAGCTGGGTGCCTTTCTTGGTTGCTTAAAGGATCTTTATTCCTGAACACACCTTGGCTCTCTCTTCATGTGAGTACTTTCCATCCACAGACTTGGAAATACCCCCAGTTATAGCTCTTGAAACCCCCAATGCTGTAGAAAGTCAGGAAAAAGGAATTATGTTCCCAGGGCTTTTCTTACATTAGTAGCCATTCCTTTTAATCCATTGAAAATCCCCTTTTCTACCTCTTCCCAATGTCTGAAACTGGCTTGTCCTGGATGCTTGCTTTCCATTCTTAGAAAACATGAGGTGGAGTCTGTGTAGGGAATAACCCAAGGTATACACATTTTTTTTTTTTTTTGGCTCTTTCTACCCTATAGTTGGCTCACTATCTATTTTCAGGGCATGAAAAACAGAACCCCCATCCCAGTATTACTCTGGTTACATTCATCTTAACATCTTTTATTTACTTTATGGGTTAAAAAAGTTTTTCTGAGCTAGACTACGATTTAACAATTCTTTATGAGTATTGTCATTATTAATATGCATAACAGATATGACAACAGTTTAAAACACAATTTGATCATAAGCTGGGTACCGATAGTATTTATAGCCTATTAGTAACCAACATAGCAATTGTTGGTTACCCTGTTGACTTTCAATGCAGAGAAAGCATATTACCATTTGAACCATAAAGAGTGGTTTTGGCCTTGCCTCTTGAGCAAAAAATAGGATGGCTCAAATAAATCAGTTTAGTTCTATTTGTTTTATGAGCTGTGCAGCAGTTGAAGCCCTAGTTTAATGACTTATTTCATACATGTTCCCATAAGTCTTTCCTGGAAACCCAAGACATCCAGAGTTATGATGGCATATCAGAAAAAGGGAGGACAAGGTTCATTATTCCAGAAATATTACTACCCCATAGGAATGGATGACAGTTGAGGATTTGACTATTTTGATGGTTACTTTATATTAAATGAGCTAACATATGCTTCAGGTTTTCTCACAAATGAAAAATTGTACCCTCAGTAAGATGAGGTAAGAGACTCAATTCTTGGTTATTTTCCTGTATTTTTACACTTTATAATTTGTTATTTTTCTAAAACCTGGAATTGTTTAGGAGTGAATTCTGCATTTCTGTTCTTACTCCCTAGGGTCAATTTATTATGGAATATGTGTATGAAATTATGCATAGCTTGATTATTTTTTGTTTGATTTTAAAAAAATTCTTTTAATGTGAAATAAACATTTAAAAAAATTAGTTTCAGATGTACAACACAGTGCAATAGCTATACTTTTTACCATTCAAAGTGACAAACCCCCTTCCACAATTAGCCACCCCACTCCCCCCCATATCATACATAATCTATTACAATTCCCTTGACTCCCTTCCACAGTATACTCCACATCCCATGACTATCTATATATTCAATTACAGTTGGCATACACTATTATACGACATCAGCTCAGGTGTACAGTGCAGGGATAAAACCTCTACTCCATCCATGAAGTGGTCTCCCTAACAAGACATGTGACCATCTGACACCTCACAAAATATTTACATTATTGATTATATCCCCCAAACTGTCTGTCATATCCCTGTGGCAATATGTAGTTACCTATTTATGCTGTCGAATCCCTTCCCCTTCTCCCTCATCAACATCCCCCTCCCAACTAACAACCATCGGTTTTTCCTCTATATCTATGAGACTGTTTCTGTTTATTTTGCTTGTTCATTTAGTTTTTCAGATTCCACATATAATTGATATCATATGGTATTTGTCTTTCTCCGACTGACTTATTTCACTTAATATAACAGTCTCTAGGTCTATTCATATTGTTGCAAATGGTACAATTTCATTCTTCTTTATAGCGAAGTAATACTCCATTGTATAAATGTACCACAGTTTCTTAATCTATTCCTCTACTCATGGGCATTTCGGTTGTTTCCAAGTCTTGGCTATTGTGAATTGCCCTGCAATAAACATAGGGGTGTGTATATTTTTTCGAATTAGCATCTTGGATTCTTCTGGGTAGATACCCAAGAGTGGAATTGCTGGCTCATGGGGTAGTTCGATTTCTAGCTTTTATAGCTTGATTTTTTAAAAATGAACTTTTAATTTTAGAATAGTTTTAGGTTTACAGAAAAATTGCAAAACACAGTACAGAAAGTACTCCTAGGTCTTCCTTGCAGTTTCTCCTTTTGTAGCATCTTATATTATGGTGATACATTTGTCATGATTAAGAAGCAACATTCATATATTATTAACTAAACTTCACACTCTATTCAGATTTTTCCTTTTGTTGTCTTTTTTCTACCAAAGGATCTAATCCAGGATACCACATGACATTTAGTCATCATGTCTCAGTCCTCTCTGATCTGTGAAGGTCTTTTAGACTTTCCTTATTTTTTCATGGCCTTGACAGTTTCAGGAGTGCCGGTCAGGTGTTTTGTAGAATCTCACTGGGATTTGTCTGATATTTTTCTAATGGTTAGGCTGGAGTTATGGGTTTTGGAGAGGAAGACCATAGAGGGAAGTGCTCTCATCACATCATATCAAGGGTACATGCTATCGGCATATCTTATCACTGTTACAGTTAATATTTTATTTTATTTATTTATTTATTTAATTAGTTTCAGGTGTACAACACAGTGCAATAGTTATACATTTTACCCCTCAAAGTGACAACCCCCTCCCCTGTTACAGTTAATCTTGACTATCAGCCAAGGTGATGTCTGCCTGGTTTTTCCTCTGGGGAAAGTTACTTTCCCCCTCACCAGTCCCCACCTTCCCATAGGCTATACTTTGGAAACCAGTCACTAATAGAGTCTATACTCAGGAGTTAGATTTATAGTGTAGCTCAGGAAAGTTGGAATTGAGCTCCTCCTTTGGGAGAGTATCCATGTAAATTAGTTGGAATTCGTCTGTAAGGAAGATGCTCTCTTTCCCCCCATTTGTTTATCATAGCTTGATTTTTATTTCTTCTACAATTCTGTTCTTTTTTCCTTTTCAAATAGAATCTGATAGAGCAGATAAGGCAAGCATATAAACACTGCCACGTTTCATTGTATGTAAGACGGTATCACTGGCTAGACATATCCTAACTTCAGAAGTATAAAAATGTAGAAAAAAGTGTATGTTAAAATTAATGTGAGCTGGCCAAGTGGCTCAGTTGGTTAAGAGCTCGCTCAAGAGTGCAAGCTGAGCTCTGAGCAACAGCAGTTTGATGCCCAGCCTGAGCTGAGTTGCCACTGAGCTGCCAACAGGTGGCAGGATGACTCAGCTAAAAAACAACAACAACAACAACAAAACAAACAAACAAAAAAAAAGAGAACTGCTTGGGATTCCAGCGCCCCGGTTCAGATCCCACATGAGGGCCAGTGACACTGCCCTCTACAGCTAAGATGTTGAACAACAGCTCCACCTGGAGCTGGGTTGCTGTGAGTCCTGGGGACAGCATAGCTGCAGCCCCTGCTGCAGTGGGCTGCCATAGGCTACAGTGAGTGGCAGGCAGCCAGCGTGAGCAGCTGGCAGACAGAGTGAGCTGCCAAGAGCCACTGTGAGCAGCTGTCCAGAGGCCAGCGACTGATTTGTCTCACCCGAGAAGAGCATAATAATGATACCAACATGGGCCAATGAAGCAATGTCCTCCACAACTAGACTGAAGAACAAAAGGATAGCAACTTGTCTGTTCCCCTCCCCCAGTTCCCCAACGCTGTTCCCCTCCCCCAATTTCCCAATAAAATCTTAAAAGAAAAAATTGATTTAGTGCAATATAATATAAAGCATAACATGACTGTCAAGAGGATAGTTTCACATATTCCTTCAGAATCATTTTTACTGTTTAGTGAAGGTGAAATTCTTTTTAAAATTTTGGATGCAATAATTTGAAATAATTTTGCCCTGTTTTAAAAGATTGGGACCATTACCCCAAATGAAATCAATTTGAAATTCCTTATATGTATAATAGAATAAAGAATTTGGTTTGGGGTTTACCCTTATTTTTTAATTCTATAAATTCTGTTTTGCACAGAGTAGATTGAATTATATTTTATTTATGAGATTACAAAGATACAAAAGGTTTTGTCTTTTCAATGTAATTATGCACAATCCTGTGTTAGTTATTCCATTTTCCTTAATGCCTTTCTACTTTCTTTTATTTGGCTCATTTTTTTGCACACTGATTCCATAGAGATTCATTAAAATGTTAGAGCTGAACATCTTTAGAAAAGATCTAATTCACTTCTTATTTAATAAAGCACGTAAGAGACTTGGCACAGGTTACCAGCTAGCAAGAATGGAGTGATATTGGGATGCAAGTTTTTTGACTGTAAGACCAGTATTCTTCCTACTGTACAACAATGCTTCATCTTTATTTGACTTGGAAATTTCACTGTGCATCAGTATCCCATTATTTTGAAATAGAATTTTTTGTGTGAAAAACTAGATTGTTTTCGTTATTCCTTTCTCTTTGACTTTGGCCTGAGCTTTCCAATAAAGTCAGAGAGATTTACCCCTGGTAACTTTTTTTGAGCATTTTTATCATCATGGGGGAAACATAGGCTGAGTGTTGAATTGAATTCATATATATATATATTTCTTAAATAGCGAAGAGAATTCTGACCCATCTGCTGTCTACTGAAGGCATCAGTACATCTTTTAAATTCTCTTGGATCAAGTGTAAAATATATTGTATTATTAATGCAACTTAAAATGAAAGGAAGTCAGAAATCTGAAAGACAGTCTTGAGAGAATCCACTGATCTTTAACAAAGTGATTCTACCTGATAAAGAAATAGAAACATTTCTGTCTGTAAATTTCATATGATGTTTTTGCATATGCAATCTATATTTTATTTTATTCACATACAGTGGGGAATTTTATTCTGTATGTATATGGTTTCAGAGAAATTAAAATAAAATAAAAAAGTAACAGTTTCGATTGTTTTAGAGCATACACCTAGCTGTGATGGTTCCTATCCACATTACCAAGAAACAGTACCCTATTGTTCTAGGATTGATCACTTTTGCACTTAGGAAATCGGACTTAAAATATTTAGATTCCAAATAACAAAAGGAACTTCATACAATACGTGCCTGTGTGAAACAAGCTTGTTCTGAAAGTTATGGTTCACTCATCACAATGAGGCCTTGGAGTCTTGCAGTCTGTCCCTTCCCCTCCTTTTTGCTTACAGCGAGCTGTTCTGCATTCATTAATGAAGTAGTTGTTTCACTCTGAAGTAGTTTCTTTCCCTTCCCTTCCCTTCCCTTCCCTTCCCTTCCCTTCCCTTCCTTTCCTTTTGCAAATGGATGCATCTCAGTGTGACAAAATTGGAATTTGGGAAAATGAAGTTTGTTTTACATGCTGGACATCCCTTGGGAGTCCTTGTCAATCTCCATTTTACTATGAGTTTGCAACTGTCTGGTAAGGACAGAAGCAGAAGATAAACCTTGGAAATTTTCCCGCAAGGCGAGTACTGTATTCTTTCAGAAATAACATGGAAAGTTGATCATTTGTCTCTCAGCATTTATTCTCTAGTGCATACTCAAGTATTTTTGTGTGTCTGATGAATAGAGTTCCTTATCCGATCTCTTTTTGTCAGGCCTCACTAAGGGGTATAATAGAGCCCTCCACTACTTGTGCCAGATTGTATTCACAGTTCCTTTCAGAGATTTCACCGATATGGTTATATTATTTTTAAATTTGTTGTAGCCTTTCTCCACCATCCCCAGGCTTTAGCTGAGTCTGAGGGCAATCTTAACAGTACTTTACTGTGCTATTCCAAAATCACACTTCAACCGCAACCTACTATCTGTGCATCAGACTTGTGTAGCAGACTATCCCTTTCTTCAAAGTGAGCTCCATTAAACAAATTGAGCCCTGCCCTCCCCCTGGACGTGTCTGAATTTCCAATGTATGCACAGGATCATTGAAGACTTGTGCAGCCTTACGCTCTCTTATTTTTGGAGGCTTCAGTCACATCATAGAAAGTATACTAAATGTACTCAAAATCTAACATTAGATATAATTTTTGATGTAGAGAAATTTGGAAATAGCTTTTAGAACTGTGCTTTGAAATTATGTTCTTATGAATAACTCATTTAATTTATGTGTGGCTGTGATTTCTTTGCCATCATCAGATACCTTTTAGAATTTGTTTGTAATAAGATCATCTAATATACACACTTTTTGGATATAACTGATTGTTTATAATGCTACAATTCAAAGTTAATTGAGTCACCCATGTATTTGTGGACAATTAATGATTAATTTTATTTTGCATTTAAAAAAATATTTTGATATCAGTAATAGTTTTTGATAAGTTCTCAAAAAGATGCCAAGTCCCCCAAACTCTGTCTATAGTGCCTGGTAGAATTACAACACTGGAATTCATAGCTGCTTTGGATACTTTAAATAGGTATTGTACAGAGAGTCTTCCCTTTCCTCTCTCCCTCCCTTCTTTTCTCACCAAATACTCACTGAGCCCCATGTGTTTGCAACATCATAACATGGATCATTGTACATCATATATACGGTTCCTTCACCTGTTTGCATAGTCTACATAAAAGTAAAAGTGATGAAGCGTAAAGTGTAGACTTTATATGGCAGCACTGAATTAGTGAAATGGCAAAATAGATGAAAAGTAGATATTTGCTATTGTTTTCTGATCCCTTCTGAAAGGGATAAGCAAGGCTGAGACCTGAGAGTGTGTGGGGGTCAGAACAGGAAAAACAGCAATGAAACATCAAATTCCACTTGGAAAGCTAGGGCAGAGTTGAAGTGCAAAACGGAGGCCAATTACTGGCTGTCCAGAAGTGTGAAACCAAGGGCCCGGGGCGGCATACCAGCCCCGGAATCCAGGATAAGTGCCTGAACCAGCTCTATATTTCTTTGTTAGATGCATTTTTCTTACATGAATTGTCTGTTTTTGACTTTTGCTCATTTGTCTTTTGAGATTTTAGTGTTTTCTTTTCTTTCTTTTTAAAAAAATATTATTAAATTTATTGGGGTGACATTGGTTACTAAAATGATATAGGTTTCAAGTGTACATTTCTACAATACATAATTTATATACTGCATTGTGTGTCCACCACCCAGAGTCAGTTCTCCTTTTATCACCATGTATTTGGCCCCCCTTCCCCTCTCATCTACTTGTTTGATATTATATTAAACTAGATCTGTCATATTTACTGTGAAAACTTTTTCTCAAGATTGCTTTTTACTTTGGATTTTAATGTCATATCTTTCTTTTCCCTTTAGTTTATTTCTATATTCTCCAACCCTAGAGAGACCATCCTCTCTATATCTGTAATAAATAATCATTTTTCTCCAAGTTTTACATGATTCAATCTTGAACATTTTGACTCATAGATTTCTTTTAGTGTGCTCAGATTACTTTTTGTTTAAATGTGTAATCTATTATTATAAAACCATTTATTAAATAATTACTTTTCTCATTCTTCATTGAAAAAGTATATCTGAAATTTGCTCTATGTCATTCTGGCTATCCTGTTTTATTAATACACTTTTGTATCATTACTGTTTTGTTTTATTACAGTTTTAGGGTGTTCAGTGTCTTTTTTTAAGAATTATCTTACCTGCTTAATTTTTCAGATGCATTATTTTGCCACATTTTAGACAAATTTATATTGAGATTCTAATTGGAATAGCAAAAATATTTAAATAACAAAATTCATCATTTACTTTGTCTTCATACCCAAAAACATTTTTTTTCCATATAAGGACATTTATTTCCTTTTCATTATTAAAGATCAGTTTCTTCCCCCTTCCCCGCCCCCCAGAATTATTTGAGTAGTGAGATAAGACCATAAGTACCGGATCCTGACCTTCAGTGTGTCAGCTCCCTCGCCATGGCGCCCTCCAGGAAGTTTTTTGTGGGGGGGAACTGGAAGATGAATGGGCAAAAGGCAAATCTAGGGGAACTCATCAGCACTCTGAATGCTGCCAAGGTGCCAGCCAACACTGAGGCTGTTTGTGCACCCCGCACTGCCTACATTGACTTCACAAGGCAGAAGCTAGATCCCAAGATTGCTGTGGCTGTGCAGAACTGTTACAAAGTGACTAATGGGGCCTTTACTGGGGAGATCAGCCCTGGCATGATCAAAGACTGTGGAGCCATGTGGGTAGTGCTGGGACACTTGGAGAGAAGACATGTCTTTGGGGAGTCAGATGAGCTGATTGGGCAGAAAGTGGCCCATGCCCTGGTCGAGGGACTTGGGGAGAAACTTGCCTGCATTGGGGAGAAACTAGATGAGAGGGAAGCTGGCATCACTGAGAAGGTCGTTTTCGAGCAAACCAAGGTCATCGCAGATAACGTGAAGAATTGGAACAAGGTTGTTCTGGCCTGTGAGCCTGTGTGGGCCATTGGTACTGGCAAGACTGCAATGCCCCAACAGGCCCAGGAGGTACAAGAAAAGCTCCGGGGATGGCTTAAGTCCAATGTCTCTGATGCAATGGTCCAGAGCACCTGCATCATTTATGGAGGTTCTGTGACTGGGGCAACCTGTAAGGAGCTGGCAAGCCAGCCTGATGTAGATGGCTTCCTTGTGGGTGGTGCATCCCTCAAGCCTGAATTTGCGGACATCATCAATGCCAAACAATAAGCCCCATCCATCTCCGCTACCCTTCCTGCTATGCCAGGGACTACTTAGCTCAGAAGCCCGATAACTGCACTCCTTCCCACACATGCTTCTGATGGTGTCATCTGCCCCCTCTTGTGGCCTAATCCAAATTGTACCTCTTCCTTTCCCGTTTACACCTTAACCCTGTAATGGTTGGAACCAGGCCAATCCCTTCACTTACTGTAAATGTTGGAATAAAACAGGTTGTCAAGATGGCTTCTCCTTGACTGAGAGGTGGAAGGGGTGGAGTTTGTGGATCCCCTTAGTCCCCAGTAAAGGCAAGAGAGAGAAGCCATCCTCCTCTCCCATCTCGTACCGTGGGGCCAACAGCTGAGAGAGCCCTGTTGTCCCCTCAGAGGCCAGGGGTGCTGTTCTCGCCCCTGGTACCAATGCCTGTGTGTGTTGTGTATGTGATCAGTCCCACCTGGGGGGAGGGGAATAAACACCTGACACACACACACACACACACACGAAATGACCATATGAACCAATATTGGTGCATGAGGGTGACAACTCCTTGCCAGGAATTACAAGTTTGTAATTTAAAGCAGGGGTAACAAGAGGCACTGAGCTGCAGTAAGTTCTTAATTAGGTATTTCTGTAGCTCAAAGCTAGCCCTTTTTATAGCTCTAACTACACAGAGTTGCATTTCCTGCAAAGTTAAGTAGCTCAATCTAATAGAATTTTATTTGAACCTCTTTGTATAATTAATAATCTTTCTTTTATTCAATTAATATTGCTTGTGGCAGATTGTTCTAAGATCTGGGGATACAAGAAGTGAATGAAACAGGAAGAGTCTCTCCTCTTGTGCAGATTTTATCAGAGTTGGGGAGACAGATAATGAACAAATAAATAATTACATACCAGGCAGTGATAAGTGCTATGAGGATGACTACAGCCAGGTAAGAAGAGGAGATGATGATTGAGAGGTGTTATTTGATATTGGGAAAACTTACCTGATAATGTGACATTTGAGCAGAGCCCAAATTGAGGAGGGAATGGGCCATGCAGATATGGGGGTTAGCAGTGAAGAATGTTCTAGACTGAGGGGATGGGTAATACCAAGGCGGTGGCTATTTCTTCAAGGAGAAAGGAGCAAGGGGAAGAGTAGTAGGTGTTGGAGAAATATAATGAAAAACAAATGTTCTCCCAAGCCAGAGATCTTCTCCATAAAGACAGTAGAGAAAGAAAAGTTTTATTATTGAATATGTATTAAACCAGAATGTATAATAATATGCATTATAGGCAATCTACTAGAAGACTGCAGACAGAAGGAAATCTCACAGTTTTATATGGTCAAGATGATGGAACACATTACATGTATCTTTTCAAGATACAAAATAACTAGTCTTCAAGGAAGACGACCTAAACAGTACCATTGTCACACAGTTCAGCCTAGATTCACCTAGTAAAATTGGGGAGACATCTATGTTAGCTAACTGGCTTATTCAGAGGAGAAACAAACATCTCATATCTTTCTAAAGAATGTTTTTTTTTTTTTACAGTTGACATACAATATTATATTAGATTTAGGGGTACAACGTAGTGATAGATATTTATATAACTTACAAAGTGATCAACCTGATAATTCTAGTACCCATCTGATACCATACATAGTTATTATAATGTTATTGACTATATTCCTTACGCTATACCCTACGTCCCCATGACTATATTGAAACTACCAGTTTGTACCTCTTAATCCCTTCCCCTTTTAAAGTGTCATGTTTTAGCAATAGGAGGTGGTTTTGCAATTTGAAGCAAGGCATCCTTTGAAGTTAGGCTCCCACCTTCCTGCAGAGACTGGGAGACAGGGGCCCTATCTCCCTTCATGTTTACATTTCAAAGAAATGGCTTTAAGGTTCCTTGAGAAAGACATTCCTGGGCCATGTAGCTCTAAAAGGGCTTGTCTGATTTTCCAAAGCATTTATATACATTTCAAAGCATGGAGAAATACATATAATTACAAGGTTGTCTAACTGAATGATCTAAGTAAAGAAGGAATGAATCTCTTCCCTTATTTTCAACCTGGAGAATTAAGTCTTTTATTTTTAATTTTTATTTGTCCGTACATAGGCAGTAAGACAGAGAAAGAATCAGATGATGTGAAAGTGGTCAGAGTTTTAAATTTCTTTTCAATTGAGATAGGGGCCCTGGGAAGTTTTGAGCAGAAGAACGACATATTCCTTCAGGATTTTAGAAGGGATCCCTGTGGGGAGTAAGAGGCTGCTCTAGGAGACTAGGATGGGGTCTCAGTCCTTGAGTGTGCCTGAGGGGGCCATATGGGGCAGGCAGGAAGAAAGCACTTTGCTGATGGCACAGCAAAGATTTTAGGGAGCATGGAGAAAGGCTTTAGAGTTAGGAGGGTGGAGGCTTCCGTCAGATGGGTGAATGTACAGAGTTTACAAATGCCTGATACAATTTAAAATTTTTTATTTTATTTTATTTATTTTAAATTCTTTATTTTTCAATTCAAGTTGACATACAATATTATATTAGTTTCAGGTGTACAAATAGTCATTAGACATTTATATAACTTATGAGGTGATCATCCCGATAAATCTGGTACCCATCTGACACTGCACATAGGTATTAGAATATTATTGACTATATTCCTTGTGCTGTACTTTACATCCCCATGACTACTTTGTAACAACCAATTTGTACTTCTTAATCCCTTTCCCTTTTTCACCCATTCCCCCAACCCCCCTCCCATCTGGCAACCCTCAAAATGTCCTCTGAATCTATGAGTTTGTTTCTGTTTTGTTTGTTTGTTTAATGTTTGTTTGTTTACTTTGTTTATTAGATTCCACATATAAGTTAAGTTATATAGTATTTAAAATCCACGCCTCTTTCATCACATTTGCCTTCTGTTCCATTCTGTATCGTAAGGTGCTTGGGGACAGACTGTATCTAATATTCATTAAAAAAAAGATTAACCTGCAAAGTGTGCTTTTATCATCTGAAGGAACAGGTTATGTCAACGTCTTTGTCCTGTTCCCCTTTTATCTCTCAGATACTTATTGAGCATCTGCCATGTACCAAATACAGGGATACAATGAATGAGAAGCTTGTTCTGCCCTCAGGAAGCTCACTGTCTACTTGGATGAGTATATGGACAATTTTAGTGCAAGATGATAAATCCTGGGATGGGTATATGCACTAACTTATTCCGATAATATTTATATGCAGTTCCATAATTATGTCTCAGATATAAAGGTTCTAGTGGTGATGGTGTTATTATGCAGAGAATGTCTGCTTACACTCAGGCTACTTTTGGCTTTGCCTCAAAATACTGGTATTGCTTTAAGAAGTAAAGACTTCTCCTTCCCTCAATCCCCTCCTTTCTTTCCCAAATGCAGTTTACTGTTTCTGACTCAACTGTAGACTAAAATCTTACAAGGTGGACTTAATTTTAGATGCTTAGTGATGTTGTAAAAAAGTGTTGCTGTCAGGATCTGATGCTACGGCAGGGAAGGTCTGTGTACTTCCTTCTTCAGCAGACGTTAAGAGGCAGCCTGACTTTGCCAGCTACTGTCCTGGGAGGCATAGTAGGAATAAAACTTGATAATTCCTGCCTTCATGAGACTTTCACTGTAGTGATAGTTTTGGCATCCTTGCCTCACCTATATTGACATACAAAGTTTTTCTCCTTCAAGGTGGGGGTAGTGGTGGCAGTGATGGTTATGAACACCCCATCATAACCAAATTGCCAAATGTGTAATAAGCAGGAATGACACCTTTCCCTTCAGCTAATAGTGCTCCCCACCGCTTTTCCTCTTAATTTGTTTACTGGCCCTCAAGCTTATTGTTTATTGTCCTTTACAAGTCAATCCTTAAGAATAAAATGCTAAAGAGAATGAATGAATGGCTCTATGCCCAGTTTGTCTATGTTGTAGATCAGAATGAAGTGGATTTTACTTCAGAGCTGTTGCCATAAAGCAGTAGTAATTACATCTGAAATTACAATAGAAATTGGGTTTAAAACTTAACAGAAAAAGAAGCCCTCGTGTCTGAGCACTAATTACAAACAAAAGTTAAGTAAGGAGAGAAGTCCTTCAAAAAAGCTTAGAACATTTGACTAGCAAAGAGAAATAAATGCTTTATCGACACGACAGTTAGTGGAAAATGGAGCAGATTCCTATTGCAATACATCAGAACAATAGGCACAATGTCACACTGCTCCAGAAGTTATCTGTATACACATCTACTGCTCTGTTATTGTTAAGATTGCTTTCTGATTTGACAGGTATTCAGGAGATTGAAGATTCAGGGAATGTGGGTTTAGATAGAAAGCTGTAGTCCTTCAAATCTGGGAGGCAGCTATGAGACTCTGCCATATACTAACTGTACGGACTTGGTAAGTCTTGACCTTTCTCTGCCTTATCTTCCTTAGCAGGTTCTCTAAGGAAGGGGTAAATCAGGTGCTTTCCAGGTTTCAGCTTTAAATTTCCATGATTTCATTTGGGTTTTAGTAGGATTATAATTGGGCTGTTAGATATGCATATTTTAGGAGAATTTCTTTATTAGGATGAACTTATATAGATATACAGCAACCCCTATGTTTTTTTTTTGTTTTTTTTTTTTTGAGGGCAGTGTCACTGACCCTCATATATGGGATCCGAACCGGGGCTGCTGGCTTCCCAAGCCAGCGCTTAACCACTGTGCCACTCGGCCAGCCCAACCCCTATGTTTTTATAGTCAATATAGTCAGTTCAGCAAATAATAGGGAATGATTTCCAGACTTAAAATAGACTTAGTTTGGGCATAGTTAAAATGGGTATCTTCAGAAAACTTCCTATTTTCCTGAAGGAAAAATAACCGTTATTTATTAGGTACATACACTATAAGTACCATTTATGACATTCTTAATATATGCTAGAAACTGTGATAGGTGCTTATGAACCTTATCTTATTCAATACTAATGACAGCTTTACCAGGTATTATCAACTTCCAAAGGAGGAAATTGAGATGGAGAGTTGGGGTAACGTACCAAAGGATACTCAGCTTTTAAATAACAAACTCTTGGGCCGGCTGAGTGGCACATTAGTTAAGAGCTGGTTTTGGGATGCCAGTAGCCCCGGTTCGAATTCCACATATGAGGGACAGTGACACTGCCCTCTATAGCTAACAACAGCTCCACTTGGAGCTGGACTGCGAGCCCCGGTGATGGTGTGGGCTGCAGCCCCTGCTGCAGTGGGCTGCCGCAGGCTACAGTGAGTGGCCTGCAGCCAGGGTGAGCTGCCAGTCGCCGCTGTGAGCAACATCCAGAGGTCAGCGACCGATCTGCCTCATCCGGGAAGAGCGCAATGACGATACCAACATGGGCCAGTGAAGCAATGTCCTCCACAACTAGACTGAAGAACAAAAAGACAGCAACTTGTCTGTTCCGATTCCCCAACACTGTTCCCCTCCCCCAATTCCCCAATAAAATCTTAAAATAAATAAATAAATAAATAAATAAATAAATAAATAAATAACTCTTAGGATTCCAATTTAGGTCTGACTTATTCCAAAGTTGTTGTTCTTTTATTCTTTTAGGTTCTAAGAATATATTAAAAATAGTCAAATGCCTTAGAGGAGTTTCAGATTAATAGGTGAAACAAGAAAGACTAATACATGGTTCAATAGAAAAATGTCACGGAAATGTCAGAATTATAAAAGTGTGTTGAGGAGATTATTCTCAGGCTAGGCAAAAAACTCAGAGGTGAGAAAGAGTGTGTTGGAGAGGAAGGTACAAGAAATACAGTCGATTCTGCCTGCCTGTAGTTAGTAGATGAAGAAGTCTAAACTTTGGAAAAATAATTTTTTGGAAACTCCTTTTTCCAGAGAGGTGGTGTGGCTAGGGATGCTTCAGATTTGTGAACCCCAAGCTGATGTGGGAGGTGCTATCTAAGGAGTACATGATGATGATGCAAACAGAAACATTTATTCATTCATTAGATACTTTTTAAATTACATATTCATCCAATACATCACATATTTCAATACATATTCATTCAATACATTGAACACTTAGTATGTGTTTAATGTGCCTGACACAGACAGTACAACAAAATATAAAATGTAATCCCTGCCTTCATCATAGTTCAATGGAGAAAGCAGAAAAATAAGCAATTGTTATACAATGTGGTAAGTGCAACAGCAGCAGAACAACTGTAAGAACAGCAATTTTGTTTCTCTTTGCTGAATAGATTTAAGAAATCCAACATTGTGTTCAGTTGTTTACATACATTATTTTATTCTATCTTGACAACAGCTGTGCCAGGCAGATATTCCTCTCCTCATTTTACACACTTGGAAGCTGACACGTGGATAGGATGAGTGACCTGCTCAAGGTTGTAGAGATATTCAATGTAAACAGGGTGCGATAGAAGCACACAAGAGAAACACCTCACTGGGAAGAAGCCTCCTGGAGTTACTGATGTCCTCCCTGGGACATAAAGAACAAGGACTTAATATTCTTCTAGAGAAAAGTGGAAAGGGGAGGTGATGAAGATAGTGGAGGAGGGGATGGCTTTGGAGCAATGTTGACCTGGAGGCAGAAGAGAACTTCATTGATTTAAGAACCTACATGCAAGCCATTCAGTGTGGCTGGAGATTGAAGGGCAGTCAGAAGATCAGAGAGAGGAGCCTGGAGAGATGAGTGGGCCACTACTCCTGAAGGACCTTGTATGCCATACGAAAGGGCTGGAGTTGAGAGAGGCCTTAAGTTACCCAACAACCAGAATCTTCCTGATATGGATTTGAGAATGGCTCCTGATGACCATCCGTTCTTGTGGGGCATGGGCAGCTCCATTGGACTGCTCTCTCTCCATTAGGCCATTTTATTTCCTTTGGGATCTTGCCCTTTGGGAGGTTGTTTTGGTTGCTCTTACAGAGCTTCATATAACTCTGCAGTTGATAAAGAATTAAATTGCCTTTGCCTTGCCTCCCAGAAGGGCTCCAGTCTGCCAGCCTTAGCATGTGCATCTCAGTGTCTAAGCAACTCAAAAGAGTCTGAGCTCCAGTAACCTTGAGCGGGGATCATAATTCCAGAGTCTTCCTTATCACCCAGACTTTAGGTGACACCACCCCAAAAGTCTGGAGCCTCCCCATCCATCAGTGACAAGTACACTATCAGAAGGGCAATCAGTCACAGCTTCCTCAGATTCTCAGTCATATCTGCCCATCTACCATTGCTCCACTTAGATGAATTCCCTAGGAAATATTGCTGTCAGTCAAACCCATCATTCTTCAGATCCTTATTAGTCTTGATCACTACCCAGCCTTTCTGATCAGAGCTCGGTGGTAAAACATGAACTCTGGAGCCACATCAGCCTTTGTTTAAGTCCTTTCTCTCTTTTTTTTAGAGGGCAGTGTCACTGGTCCTCATGTGGGATCCAAACTGGGGCTGCTCCACTCGGCGGCCCTCCTCCTTTCTCTTTTAATTAGCTGTGTGATAGTAAGTTCCCTACTTTCTTCATCTGTAAATGGAGGTAGTAACAATACCAACTCATACAGTTGCAAATGTTCAATGTAAATTGCTTAGAACAGTCCCTGACACAGAGTAAGTATTCAATAAATATAGGTTGCTACTGTTATTAACTCTCCTCTTTCATATTTACATCCACATATTACTCCATACTTCCTTTCCATGACTTGGTCTTCACTGCCCCTCTCTCTACTCCAACACATTTCCTCAGCACTTTCTGGGGCTTCTATTCCATACTTAAGATTCTTCTCTCAGATATGCTTCTGTGATACAAAGAACAGATTGGTGGTTGCTAAGATAATAAATCTTAAAAGTCTTCATTACAAGAAAAAATTTTTTTAGTAACTATGTTAACAGGTGTTAACTAGATTTACTGTGGTGATCATTTTACAATATATACAAATATTGAATCATTATGTTGTATACCTGAAACTATTATAATGCTATATGTCAATTGTACCTCAATAAAAAAGAATTTTAGTATCTATTTCTGTATTGGTTTTCTAGGGCTGCTTTAACAAATTACCATAACCTTAGTGACTTAAAACAATGGAAAATTTATTGTCACTCCATCCTGGAGACCAGAAGTCCAAAATCAAGTTTGTCGTCAGGACCACACTCCACATAGGGAAGAATTCATTCCCTCTCTTTCCCAGCTTCTAGTGGTTCTCAGTGTTCCTTGACTTATGGTCGTGTCATTTCAACTTCTGCCTTCATCTTCACATCACTTTCTTCTCTATGTGTCTATGTCAAAACCCTCTGTTATAAAGATACACGCAATTGCATTTAGGACTCATGTAGACAATCCAGGATAAATTCCTTCTCTCAAGAGCCTTAACTCACATTATTTACCATAAAAGCAAATATGAATTCTTTTGCTATAAAAGTAATATTCACAGATTTGGGGGATTAAGACACACACAAATATAAGTTTGGGGGTCACCATTTAGCCCATTACAATTTTCATGAGGAATATTGTTTCATAGTTTTTCTTTATTGAAATATTTTTTGTCTGATTTTTGTATCAGGATAATATGGAATGATTTGGGAAGTTTTTTTTTCTCTTCTGTTTCCTAGAAGACCATATGTGAAATTGGTATTTTTTTATACTTAAATCTTAGATAGAACTCACTAGTGAAGCTAACTGGTCTGATGTTTTCTTTGTGGGTAGGTTTTCAAGAGGTCATCGAATCCAGTTCAGTAGTTATCATTTACACATGTGAAAATAGAGACTAGGAGGGTTGAAATAATGCTTCCTTTATTTCATGGCTGGTAAATTTATATCCAAGACTAAAGTCTACAATCCAGGTCTTTAGACTCCTAATCCAGTACTTTTTTTGGGAAACAACTGCTCCTTGAGCTGAATTGGGTAATGACAAATTGTATAATTCTGTGGTTAGAGCAACAGATAGAGGACATTGTATTTTGGCCATATGTGTTATGTTTCAGAATAGGAGGTCCCTGGTGCTGGGAGCCAAGTAGCATTGCAATCTGAGAAATAAATATGAAAATTTGGACAAGGAATTTGGCAGTGTAAACCAAGAGAAAGTGATATGTCCCTCTCATCTAAACTAAATATCATGAAGAAATATCAGTAGAACACTTATCTTTATCATTGAAGTCTTGGTAATTCTCTTAGTTATGACTCTTTGGCTTTTATCCAGTAAGTGAGAAAGAGATCTAACTTTTTTCCACAGAAGAGTTTGTTTCTTTTTCTCTTTAAGTGCTAAACTAAAAACAAGTGCTTCCAAATTGCTAGGCTTAACTTTGAGAGGACATTTATAAATGTTTTTATCAGGAGAATGGTCTTCTAGATTATTCTCTTATTAGTTAGGAGAAGGGCGATTCTGGGTTGGCTATACTATTCACTTTATCAAAAAGGCCTTGACCTGGGGGATAAAACCTGCACACTTGATCATGACCTGGATATTTTTATATACTTTTTTTTGATGTTGCCTTTGAAATCTCTGTTTCTAGCAGATACAAACAGAAATAAATGATAATCAGGCTATTTTGGAAGGTTGATGAGTTCTACTAGCTAATAATGAGTTCTATTTAGCTAACTATGTACAACAACAAATATATCCTGCTATTTCTTACATTAGGGAGTCATTAATCATTAATTTGTTCTAATTTTCATCCTTAAATTGTTAAGAAAAATGAACTCCTGGGATCAAAACATCTTCATACAGGGAATATCACTTATGGGTTGATAACACTGCACCACCATTCTATGATCATATTTTTAAATTGAGTTATACCTGTTGAGGCTGTTTTATGATAAAGATTTTTAAATATATCAGAATATGGAAGAAAGATATATGAAAACCAGATCATTTTATTCTTAATCTATTTTAATGAAAGTAAATGAGAGAAGTTTGAGAGGTTAATTTTGAGACATTTAGGTCTTCTATCTGTAAGGAAGGGCTAAAGTTTTAATTAGTAATTTAATAAGTACTTGAAAAACACAAAGCAAAAGCCAATTCATAGAGTTAATGTGTATTACCATATCCCAATAAAGACAGAAACAAATATCATAATCAAATTCTGGAAGGAGTATGTTATTTGAGATTTGCAGGAGTAAAGAAAGTGTCGCCAATTATTCTGTTTTGAAATTACTTTAGTAATTAATTTATTTCTCTAGATATTTGCCCATTTATTGTGCTATATTACAGTGTTAATATTTCTCTTTACAACTGCAATTATTATAGTTATGCTCCGGGAAAAACCTTTTAAAATATGTTCTTAATTTGCATGTCTATAAATCTGTTACTAGGCTCATTTAAAAAATGATTTGTTCATTTATATATTTCCAACTCATTAATGGTATATAAGTGATTTCCCTTTTATTATTTATGTTAGTAGAAAAAGGTTTTAAATAATAAAAACACCCAAGATTATAAATGCAAACTGATAGAATTAGATAAGAGCATTTAATTCACAATATTAACCTAGGATTAACCAGTTGTTAATTACAGAACTACTTTATTTATGTGCTCTGGCTTTCAAATATCAAAGATATTTGATATAGTTATCCATATACGTGCTGTGTCTGAGTGTGTATCCTAATTGATTTTGGATTCTTATTTAGATATTATATGATTAGTGATTGGCTTCTGTTTTCTTCCCAGCCCTTGTTCTCAAGATGGTAGACTAAATTTCTGGGGGAGGCCTAGGGGGAAGAGAGAAGTTGGGTGGAGAAACTTTTTCTGTAGGAGCAGGGAGATGAATGGTAGATCCTGAGACCGGTCTCTTTGGATCAGGTAACAGAACTACAGTCAAGTAACAGAGGTCTTCTGTAATCATCACTACTTCTCTGCAAGCCTAGCCAACCCTAGGTTTCAGAATTATCCTTATGTATACCTATGTCCAGAGAGGACAGCTCTCAACAGGTGGTGCCAAACTGCAGCCAGGATTGGGTGTATTTGAATCAGACCCCCCACTCACTGACCAGTTCTGCCCTGCTCATTTCATTAATTTAGAAATAATGAGATGCTGTACCTAATGGGGTTGAATATTTTGTATTCTAATTATTTTGTTCACTTGATATAAAAACAACATATGTATATGTATGAGAAAAATATCTATAACCACTGTAAAAGTTGAGAAGAAATAGAAGCTCTTGAGAAAACACTGGGATTTCTTAGTAGTAATATATATTTTAAATTTTTACAAAGTGAAGGGGCCAAAACTTCATGAATTTAAGTAAGGCAGAGAGGCTATCTGATGATATCAAACAATATGATATATTTAATCACAATCTTGCCGTTTTTAGAACTGCCTGCCTTTGTCATATCATTATCTCTGGGAATATTCTGGAATATAGAAGCTTATTTGGAGCGTAGACTCAGTGGATTTCTAGGATAGTTGTGTATGGAGAAGATCTCCTTAGTTTTGGGGGTGGAGAGTCCTGGAGGAACTATTTAGCTATTGTGTTTATGTGCCTTGTCATCCCTATTTTATTCAGACTTTTGCCAGAAGTAAGATCAGTGTATCTTTCAGGTATTTTTCAAAAAATGCCTGGTGCCTACAATGAGTCAGGTAGAATAGGAAAGGCTGTTACCATTAGCAACATACAGTAATTTTCTTAAAGCTCATGAACTGAATCCACCTGGTTTCTGTCCATTTATCTTGGATAGATGAAAAGTTAATTACCCTGCACTAAGTGAAATGATAAGACATGAATACTATTTTAAAAATCAAGTTGACAGTCTCTTGATAACATAAAATCTAGGGAAAAAAATGCAGTTTCTTCCTATACACTGAAAATTTTCAGCTTGGTGTATCATGAATGTGCTAACTGGTTAGCTAGTGAAATTGCATGTTTGTTTCAAGATCGTCTTAAAACTTTCTACTACTTACAACTTTCTACTATTACAAAGTCACACAAATCCCAGATTTAGTTATATATATTCCCTATATATATAGTTAATGGGGGAATTATTTATGAAGAGTTACATTTGAAAGTCTGAGACTAATTTTTCTAAGTGAACTTGTACACTTTGCTTACACTTAAAAGTGAGTTTTAAGGAGATATCAGGAACCTTGCTAATTCAATTTTCTAGTATGTTTCCTTTCCTTCAGAGATATTTCCATACCTGCTATGTCTAGAAAAAGCAAATTTAGGCAACACTTATAATTGAAAGGAACAAAGAAGTACTTAAACAAATTTCCAAAGAGGTCCAGCTACTCTCAAATTACCACTTCTTGATGCATTTTTAGTGAGATGAGACACAATATTTCAAGTGGTTAGATAACTTAGAGTTGCTGCAAATTGCTATGTTATAACAGAAGTTTCTGGTGGTCTTTTGTGTGGCCTTGGCAGCTCAGAGAAACAACAGAGGCTTGACAGATTTCACTGATATTGGAAAACAATAAAACCAATATATTCTATAGATGGAACATTAAATTAAATTCCCATCCTGTTCTCTTTGGTGGCTGTTCATGTGCTGGTTAAGAATCCCTCAACATTTCTTTGAAACAATACCTGATAACACTGCTCTCTAGACCAACAGTAATTTTCCTTTTCTTCTTTTTTTATGGCCAAACTTACAGCACAATGCTTTTTAAATTTCCCTACCTGGTCACTATATTGCTTGTAGATATTTTTCAATTTCTGAAGTAAGAAAAGTGGTTTTTAAGAAACACACAGGCCATACTTCAACATTAATAGAGACATTTTACGTCTCAGTGTTAATCAATCAGTAGATAGACCCAGGAGATTTAAATACTATTTTAGAGGATGCTTTTCCAAATTGGTCTAGACAAATGAAAGCTAGAATATTCTGTTTTATAAGCAGAGAAATCCCACAGTCAAATCACCATTTTAACTCACTCCTTTAGGTCAAGTAAATTTCTCCCTTTAAATTGTTCCCCTTGCTTCCAGTTTCTCTTTTTCACAATGGTTATCATCCAAATACATTGCTTCATTTCTCTGCTTTGAAAGTGTTGTAGGTTCCTCACTGCTGGCAGGATAAAGTCATAATAATCTTATCACAGAATGTAAATCTCCCTGCAACTTAGTCATAACGTTCCAACATCATTTTCTGCTTCTCCTACTCATTTCTTCTATGTTCCAACTAAATGGGACTTCTTGCTGGTCTCTGAACATTCCATATCCTAGAACATTTCATGCATTTGTTTCATGTCTTATGACCTTTGAGGGAAGTGTCTTTCTAAGGGCCAGTGATACCCTATAATGCCATGTAATTAACAGGGGATGATCCTAATTCTCATGTATGCCAAGTTCTCTGGTCTTCAGGGTCCTTCCCAGAAACAGGATATATCTCTGCAATGTGGGAGAGTATATAAGTGTCCACAAACTCTCACACCTGTCAGAATGGCTATTATCAAAAAGACAGAAAACAAAAACAAAAACAAAAAACGTTGGCAAGGATGTGGAAAAAAATGAACCTTTGTACACTGTTGTGGGGAATGAAAATTGGTGCAGCCACTATGGAAAACAGTATGGAGCTTCCTCAAAAATTAAAAATAGAGCTAACACATGACCCACTAATTCCACTTCTGGTTATTTATCTGAGGAAAATGAAAACACTAATTTGAAAAAACACATGCACCTCTACATTCATTGCAGCATTATTTATAATAGCCAGGATATAGAAGCAACCTAAGTGTCCATGGATAGATCAGTGGATAAAGATGTGGGGTGAGTATACACAGATATACACATATACAATCGCACTCAATAGGAATATTATTTAGCATTAAAAAGAATAAAGTTTTGCCATTTCCAACAACATAGATGGACCTTGAGGGTATTATACTAAGCAAAATATGTCAGACAAAGAAAGACAAATACTGTGTTATTCAATTATATATGGAATCTAAAAAAATAAAACAAATGAACTAAACAAAGCAGAAAGAAACTCATAGATACGGAGAGAAAACTAATGGTTGCCACAGGGGAGGGCATGGGGGGAGTTGGGTGAAATCGGTGAAGAGGATTATGGGGTACAAACTTCCAGTTAGAAAATAATTAAGTCATGGGGATATATCTGATAGCATAGCAAATATAGTCAATAATACTGTAATAACTGTATGATGACAGAAGGTAAGCAGACTTATCATGGTGATAACTTCATTATGTATATTGAATCACTATGTTGTACACCTGAAACTAACATAATATTATAAGTCATTTATATTTCAATTAAAAAAAAGACTAGGCAGCAAATTGCCTCTCAGAATAGAACATGAAACAGGGGAGTTGTGATTGGAAAGCAGCATGGGCTGATAATTTCTCTGTGCTAAAAGCAATGAAAACGGTCATAATACTTCTCTCTGTCCCCCTTCACCTCAGAATGGTGACTTGTGGCCCCAGTGGCTCAGCTGTGGGTAGCAGATGACCTCTCTGCTTATTACAGAGTGAACAACACCAGATTCAGGGACTTATACCATTTGGGTATTTGGGTACTTTAAGAATCCTATCTTCAGATGAAGGGAAAGACAGATAATATCTGGACATTGCTTGCTGCCATATTTGATAGAAAGTTCTTTTATTATTGAAATTTTTATTCATGGTATTTGTAAGAGAAGCAAAAACATATATATATATATATATATATATATATATATATATATATATATATAGCCAAAAAATGTATACACATTTTATGGAAGGAAAAAAACTACTAAAATTGTAATACTCAATATATATAGGTAACTAAAGATGAATACAAGCCATGTTTGACTTCTACAATTACAGGAGGTGCTCAAAGTGGTTACCATCAACGTCCAGACATTTCTGATTATGGTGAACTTCTGCTTGAGCAATGTTGACCAAAGTGACACCCTTCTTTAAATGTGTATACATTTTTCGGCACCCTCTGTATATCTATATATCTATCTATCTCTATCTCTGTATCTATCTCAATCTCTATCTCTATCTACACTGTTTTGTTTTGTTTTTAGCTGAGCCATCCTGCCATCTGTTGGCAGCTCAGCAGCTGCTCAGCCCAGGGAATCCAAACAGCAAGCCTGTTGCTCAGAGCTCGCACTCTTGAGTGAGCTCTTAACCAACTGAGCTGCTCTGCTGGCCCTATATCTGTATCTGTATCTGTATCCATATCCGTATCCGTATCTGTATCTACCTATATCTATCTATATCTATATCTATCTATACATAATAGGTTTATCTATCATCTGTCTATCTATCTATCTATCTATCTATCTATCTATCTATCTATCTATCGTCTATCTATATCTATCTATATATATCTCAATATCAATTTCCCTGTCATAAATAACTTCCATTTCATCTTTAATGTTATTTTGTTACAATAACAAAAGCATTGAATTGGAAGCTTGTTGAAGAATTTTATTATATTTTAATATCAATTGTTGATTGGGACTGAATGCTTGTTGATAGATGTTAACAGTAATATGAAGTGTCTAGAAGTAGGCATCTGTCTTTCTATTCACCTAAAGATCCTTATCAGTCATGCACTGAGAGAAAATGGGTGAAGGTGGGAGAAAGGAACAGATCCCTCATTAGGGCTGATTGGATTAATAGCATTTGAACCAAATTTCATAGAGCTGCTAATTTTTTGAGTATTTACTGATTTTCCTAACTGGGACAGCATTTGTGCTATCTTAATAAAAAGATACAGAAAGATCTATGTCTGAAATTTAGAATATACAGAGGGTGGCAAAAAAGTGTATACACATTTTAAGAAATGAAAGAACTGTATTAAAATTGTTACACAATGAATGACTAGCATTCATTTGATTAATGCCATATTTTGAGCTAACATCATACTACACATTGCTACCGTAATCCAATTCAGCTTTGAAAAGTAATACATAAATAACATCTCTTAAAAGGTGTACACTTTTTTGGCACTCCCTGTATTTCAAATCGGATTACTATATGTGCATTCTCCATCAGTTATTATTTCTAGGCTGTTCCACTTTTGATAATGATATTTTGTTTGTGAGAGCTGAGTGTCCCCAACCTTCAGTGAACATTGATTGAGCACCCATTATGTGCTAAGTCCTGTTCTCGGCATTGTTTGTATGTATCTGTTCTATAAATCTGAGGGAGTAATATATACCATCATCAATCATCACAGGAATGTTAGTTTTGTCTCATGTACAGCCATTGTTATTGGTTCATTTCTTTATGTGACATGTTCAGTTGAGGAGAAGTTACAATAAGACATTAAATTAATATTCAGGGTCATGTTTTGAATTTGATTTAAAACTGAAGAAGGCTTGGGCCGGCCAAATGACACGTTGGTTAGCAGCTGGCTTGAGACATGGGCTCTGAGCAGCAGGGCCCCTGTTCGGATTCCACATATGAGGGCCAGTGACACTGCCCTCTACAGCTAAGATGGTGGACAACAGCTCCACCTGGAGTTACCTGTGACAGCGTAGGCTGCAGCCCTTGCTGCAGTGGGCTGCCATAAGCTACAGTGAGTGGCCGGCAGCCAGCGTGAGTGGCTGGCAGCTGTGTGAGCTGCCAATAGCCGCTGTGAGAGGCCTTCCAGAGGCTGGGGACCGATCTGCCTCACCCAGGAAGAGTGCAATGACAATACCAACATGGGCCAGTGAAACAATGTCCTCAACAACTAAGAAGACTGAAGAACAAAAAGGACAGCAACTTGTCTGTTCCCCTCCCCGAATTCCCCAATAAAATCTTTAAACAAAATACATAAATAAACTAAAGAAGAATTTAATGAATTAGATAAGACTCTATTTTGGGAATACAACCCAAACTAGCTTTTGCTTTCCTCTAGGTTGCCCTGTTTCTAGGATGACTTTCTTCAATAGGTAGCAAAAAGACCTCCCAGAAATCCCAGGTGTACATTGTTCTTGTTTATCAGCTGATGATTATCTTCTTCCTCTATATACGAGTAAGTCTCACCAAACACTCTGATTGTCTTTGCCTGGGCCATGTAAAACCCTTGGCCAAGATGCTCTGGCCCATTCCTGAGGAGAGAAAGATAAGGTGAAAATATTGCCAGCCTTTATAGAATCACATGAATTGAGGGAAAGGCAATGTGCTTAATGTGGAAAAAAAATGGGTGCTGTTTTCTGAAGAAGAACTAAAAGATGCTGGCAGGCAAAAACAACAGATGTCTACCACAAATATATTTAAAACTTAATTGTTTTTGTGACTTATCTGAAGAAACATCCTAAACACAGTAAAAGTAACCTAGAACGTTATATCACTTTGCAAAATAAATTTGACCTAAGAGTATAAAGTCAGGAGATTCTAAGTTATATTAGAAACCACCTTTATTCAAAAGATCAAATACCTTTTCTTCTTTGTTGAATGACTAGGCATTTTATTTATTTTTTATTTTTATTTTAAAATTATTATTAATATTAGTTACAGATGTACAAAACAATGCAATAGTTATCTTTTTCACCCTTTACAAAGTGACTACCCCTTCCCCCTTCCTCTGACCCCCCACCCCCGATATCATACATATCTATTACAATTCCATTGACTACATCCCCACACTATATTCCACATCCCATGACTATATATGTGTTAAGTTATAGTCAACATTTAATATTAATCAGCGGCAGCTACAGATGTACAGTGCAGTGTTCATCATCCATGAAGTGGTCTCCCTGACAAGACATGAGTCCTTCTGATCCCCTAAAAAAATATTTACAACCTTATGGATTATATTCCCTAAACTGTCTCTTCCATCTCTGCAGTAGTATTGATCAGTTTATGTTGCCTCGTCCCTTCCCCTTCTCCCTCATGCCCACCCCCTTCCCATCTAGCCCTCATCAGTTTTTTCTTTGTGTCTCTAAGACTGTTTCTGTTTACATTGCTCATTTATTCAGTTCTTTAGATTCCACATATAAGTGAGATCGTATGGCATTTGTCTTTCTCTGACTGACTTATTTCACTTAGCATAATGTTCTCTAGGTCCATCCATATCGTTGCAAATGGTACATTTCATTCTTCTTTACAGCCGTGTAATACTCCATTGTGTAAATGTACCACAGTTTCTTAATCCAGTCGTCTACCGATGGGCATTTCGATTGTTTCCAAGTCTTGGCTACTGTAAATAGCGCTGCAATGAACATAGGGGTATATATATTTTTTTGAATTAGTGTCTTGGGTTTTTCAGGATAAATGCCTAGGAGTAGAATTGCTGGATCAAAAGGTAGTTCCATTTCCAGTTTTTGAGATACCTCCATACTGACTTCCATAGTGGCTGCACCAATCTACAATCCCACCAACAGTGCAGCAGGGTTCCCTTTTCCCCACAGCCCAGCCAGCACTTATTGTTTGTGGATATATTGATGATAGCCATTCTGACTGGAGTGAGGTAGTATCTCATTGTGGGTTTTATTTGCATTTTCCTAATGATCAGTGAGGTTGAACATTTTGTCATATGCCTGTTGGCCATCTGTATGTCCTCTTTAGAGAAAAGTCTCTTCATATCCTCTGCCCATTTTTTAATTGGGTTGTTTGGGTTTTTGGTGTTGAGTTGCATGAGTGTTTTATAAATTTTGGATATTAATCCTTTATCAGATATATCGTTGACAAATATATTCTCCCATTCAGTAGGCTGCCTTTTTGTTTCATTGATGATTTCCTTTGCTGTGAAAAAACTTTTAAGTTTGATGCAATCCCATATGTTCATTTTTTCTTTTACCTCCCTTGCCTGCAGGGATATATCAGTAAAAATATTGCTCAGAGTAATGTCTGCAAATTTACTCCCTATATTTTCTTCTAGGAGTTTTATGGTTTTACATTTAAGTCTTTAATCCATTTTGAATTTGTTCTTGTATATGGCATAAGGAGGTGGTCTAGTTTCATTTTTTTGCATGTGTCTGACTAGGCATTTTAGGAAGAACACTTCCCTATTTCTCTTTGATGTATTTTGAGTAACTTTTAATATTGATATAATTGTAAATTACAAAAAAATTGCAGGAATAGTACGAGGAACTTTTGCTTACCCATATACATTTTACCCAGATTCATTAATTGTTTATATTGTGTACCATTACTTTATTATTTTCTCTACCTCTCTCTCTCTCTCTCTGAACTTTTTGAGAGTAAATTGGAAACACCGTGCTCCTCTATACCTAAATACTTCACTGCAGATTAATAAGAACAAGGATATTGTCCTGAATAACCTCAATATAGTTATCAAAATCAGGAAATTTAACATTGATATAATACTATTATCTGAATTAGAAACTATAGATATTCAAATTTTGTCAGTTTTCCCAAAATTTTGGCTTTTTATCTTTTCACAATCCAAGATCCAGTCCATGGTCACACATTGCATTGTTTTCTTGTTTCTTTCTTTTTTTTTTAAATTAAAGTTTATTGGGGTGACAATGGTTAGTAAAGTTGTATAGGTTTCAAATGTATAATTTTGTATTACATCATCCATGTATTACGTTGTGTGTTCACCACCCAGAGTCAGTTCTCCTTCCATGACCATATATTTGACCCCTCCCCAACTTTACCCTCATCTACCCTTCCTCCCATATCCTCTGGTAACCACTAAACTATTGTCTGTGTCTATGCATTTTTGTTTCTTTATTTGTTTGTCTTGTTCCTTTGTTGCTTTCAGTTTTATATCCCACATTTCAGTGAAATCATATGGTTCTTGGTTTTTTTCTGTGTGACTTGTTTCTCTTAGCATAATCATCTCAAGATCCATCCATATTGTCCCAAATGGCAATATTTCATCTTTTCTTATGGCAGAATAGTATTCCATTGGTTTCTTGTTTCTTTAGTCTCCTTTAATCTTGGAGATTCTCTCAAATTTTCTGTGTATTACTTGACCGTTTGTTGTTTTTTTTTTGCGTACAGGCCAGTTATTGAAAGAATGTCCTTCAATCTGGGTTTGTCTCACGTTTCATGAGTAGATTTAGGCTATGAATTTATTTATAGAAATAGCAAAAAAGTGATTGTGTGTCGTCAGTGCGCACACAATGTTGGGTTGTCTCAATATTAATGTTATAACACATATACATGTCTATATTTCTGTAAAATTTATGAGTTGATTCTGATGTCACCAATAGCAACACTTTTATTCAGCATGACCCCCCCCCCCCTTTTTTTTTAAATGTACACAACTTGCAGACCACCTTATTAGTCACTCAGGCGAATTAAGGAAGAGTAGGAGAAAATACCTGTGTTAGAAAAGCCTATTCATCCGATTAACTTCTTTCACTTGGTGATGAAAAACATGATTTATTAAGATTTGTAAGCAATCTAAGAAGAAATCAATGTTCAGTTTATTAAAGAAACAAAAAGAAGGGTTGTTGTGTGAATTGAGTGCTTAATGTACCTAAAAACACAAAGCCCATGAGGTGTAGAGAGGGGTACATGGTCCCTGTGTGACGATGGGAAAGGTGCCCTTGTGGTTAGTCTTCTGAAGCTGATGTATTATTGTACTCGAGGCATGTTTACTTTTCAAATACAATCTCTAGAAATATTAGAGCAGATGTAAGGTGGGCTATGAAAACACCACTGAAATACTGGTTTGTAGAAAAACATTAACTTTATGAGTTATCTATGAAATTATAATTATAGGGGAAAATCTCCATGGCTGAATTTATGATGTAGTGTTTTCTGGTTTATACTGATATTCCTCACTGTTATATGTAACATTTTGTATCCTACAAAGTAGCAGTAGTATCTCAGAATTTTTAGTTCTTTCATGTTCGTATTAATCTATGTTCCATGTTCCATAGATTTTATTGATGGCTTTTGGTTCAGATAATTGATAATAATTCAGCTTCTTTCTTTTCTACTCCCGAGGCTTTCTTTAGTGAGGAGCAGCTGTCAGGCAATGTTCTAAAATTATAACATAAAGGCTATGTTATTTCATTATGAAGCAGAGACATTTACCATACACTGTATCTGTGGCATATTCCACTATTTCATAGTAAATGAATTGGAAACACTTTCCTTAAAAGAATAACAACAAAAAACTTTAATTATTAAATAATAGTAAAAGGCAATCTTTATTTCAACTGATCCATTAGCTTCTAAACAATAAACATTATTCTCCATTAGTAATAAGAAGGGAAGAGTCAACTATTTGAACTTTTGGTTTAATATCTTATAACAATATTCTGTTTTGAGAAAATAAATAAGTACAATGATAGTTAACTCATGAAGAACGTATGTGCCAGGAAATATTCTAAGTGCATTAATACATATTAGTTTAAGTTTATGTAATCCTCCTAAAACTCCTATGATGTAGAAATTAGTATTCTTCCAAGTTTCAGGTGTAGCACAGAGAAGTTTGATTACTCTCCAAACTCAAATAGCAAAGGAAGAGCTGAGGTTTGAACTCAGGAAATCTGCCTAGTGAGTCCAGGTGCCTACCAAATTGTCTCTATTCAGTTATCAATTAGACTAACTTTTTGTTGTAAAGTTTCGGTACTATGCTATACTTTAAAGTAATTTATAATTTAGACACTTTTATAGATACAATTTGAATAATAATTTAAAAATTCATACTATCATGCATAATTTGTACAACAGTCTTTTGTTAATTCTTCTTAACTTTTTTTTTAGGGGGTTGAAAATACAAATTGCACCAATAGATTCAAATCACTTCCATTAGTAGAAATAAAATGCTGCTGGTTTGTTAGTTGATATTGTCTTTTAACATATCCTGTTTAACCCTGAAGGAACACTAGTATGTTTGATATGTGCTTAATTTAAGAAAAGTAATTTTATAAATATAGCTACTACACTATTATTTTTATAAAAGAATGAAATTTGAATCATAACTCTAGAGTATTTCAGTTGGCACATATGTTCCCTGGCAAAGGAAATATTAAAATTACATTGGTTTCTGAATTTCTGAGGGCAAATTATTTTATTTGTATTCATTTACATTTTTCCTGAATATGAGAAAGTGCTTAATTTATTTACAATTGATGACAGAATTACTCTTGAGGCATGTATAGAAGATTGGAAAAAACTCCTTTTGGTTTGAAGGCAAGGGTGATGTATGTTACATTATTACCCTGTCTAATTAGATTATCCATTTAAGGTTTATTCCATTAAATGTCTTCCTTGTTCCATTTTATGTGAATGGAGACACAGTGTGGTGTAGGAGACCAAGACTGGGTTAGTCCTTGTTTCCAACCATTAGACACAGAATCTTAAATATAAGTCATTTAACATCTGAATCTCAGTTTACTCATTTGCAAAATGGGGCTCATAATATTCTCCCTCTACTGCACATAGTTCTCCTGAGTACTGACTGAAGCAATGTATGTAAATTTATTTTTAAGCATTTTCTGATATGTTATTTAAGGGCACAATCGATTAGTGTCTTCGTTAATGAAGATAGCCATAAAATTTAGTTCAGCTTTATAAAACATTATTTTTTAAATTATTGAACTCTCTCTATATATGTTAGCAGCTTTATTGCAGTATAATTAATACCTCATAAATTCAGCCACCTAAAGTATTCAATTAAATTATTTTAATAAATTGACATAGTTGCACAACCCATTATCAAATCCAATTTTGGGAACATTTCTATCACCCCAAAATGATCTTCTATGCCCATTTGTGGTTAGTCTCTGTTCCCACCTCTAGCCCCAGGCAGCCACCCATCTACCTATATATTTATGTATCCATAAATATAGACATTTCATATAAACGGAATCATATAATATGTGGACTTTCTGTCTGGCTTCCTTCACTAAACATAATGCTTTTGAGGGTCAACCATGAATCAGTGCTTTATTCTTTTTTATTGCCAAGTAATACTCCATTGCAAGGATATACTACATATTGTTTATCCATTTGTCAGTTGATGGACATTTTGATTATTTCCACTTTTGGACATTTGAACAATGTTGCTAGGATCTTTTGTACAAGTTTTTGTGTGGGCATATGCATTCATATTGAACTACACTTATGCTGATATTTGGATGCAAATTTGCTTTTATTCACTATATTTAAGATGAAGAGATTAAATACAAAAGAAAATTAACATATTTTTCCATCATAGCTATATGATAAGTGGGTTATGAATTGGATTTACCAGCCCTTATTAAAGTGTTTTTCTCACTCTTGTATATGGATGAAACATTATAACATACAACAATATTGTCTTTTCTCTTAGAGTTATTTCCTTTCTCTTTTATTGCATATAACACACTGACTTTCCACAGGGGCTTTGTAGGGTGAGTCCACTCTGAAAACTCAGACCCTGATTTAATACCTTCCCTTTCTATAGGTTTTACTTTATTTAGAGTTTCATTATGTATTTTTATCTTAGTATTGGTAATCCTTGTTTTTTGTACTATGCATGTTTTGTGATGTCACCATTTTAACATGATCAGTAGTATTCGGTATTTTTGTCTTGTTTTAAAATTTTTGTTTTGGCCTAGGAATAGTCTAGATGAAAATTTTATATCTGAATAAACATAACACTTAGTAGTCCACAGTCGTCTTATTAGATAATCTTCCAGTAATTCAGGATGCTAACAAAGACTTAATTGACAGTTTCTTAATCTAATTGAAACTTCTCTGTAATTTAATTCTGAAGTTCTTTTCTAATTGTTTGAAATTTAGACTGTGTGGTTTAGCATTATAAAAGAAAAGACCAATAAAATTATATCCTTATAATACCCTATAAGATATTATATTACATATTATTAGCACCACTTTGGTAAATAATAGTTAGGGTGGTATAATAGTCTATAGAAATTATACATATATACTAAAATCCACTTGTTTCTGTATATAACTTTGGGGTTATTTTCTAAAAATTGAGTGGTATATTATTTATTAGCACTTAAACATTTTCTATCTAAAAATTAATCTTTTGTTTGGTAACCAAAGTGGTCTGATCTCAATATCATCTTTGCCCTAAAGTGTTCATTCCATAGAAGTTAGGATATAATGTTTGCAGGGGGACAAAATTTAATATTGGAAAATTTTTTCCTGTGAATCGTTCATTTTATTATTCTCATAATCAATACAAGATGTTAAAATAAATGTATCTTTAAGATTATTTTTGATTTCTTAATCAGTTATTTGTAAAATTTGTTTATAAGTAAATCTGTTTAAGATGTGGGAGTACTTTTCATACTTTCTAGTGGTACAGAACATTTGTTGGCAATATTTTAGATTGTTAGTTATGGGAACAAATTTGTTATAAATGACAAGCACCCACCACAGAGTTATTTTATTATTGATATCTTGAAAGTTTTGGTACATGGACTCAAGAGTTTCTTTGATTTAATGACTGTAATCAGAATTTAAGTTCTTCCACTTTTTTGTGACTCTGTAGTACATACAGACTACATGAATACAAAATTGATCAAAGGTACTAAAATAAGTGTCGTGTGAGATACAGAAGTTTGAAACAATCTTTGTTACCATGATGCTTATAGTTATTTGGGAGGTATGACAATTATGAGAAATATAATACAAACTTTGATAGATGCTCTAATGAAGGAAGAGATCTCTTTTAGTTGACAGCATGAGAGAAGCCACTGTAAAGGATACAGCATGTAAGTTGAGTGTTGAAGACCAGGTATCATTTTAATAAGGAACGATGTAGGGTGTTCCAGCTGGAAAAAATCTTAAGGAACAAGTTTTAAAAGTGGAAAGGCACAAAATACTCAGTATGTTTGGATTATAGGATAGGGAATGGTATTGGAAAAGTTAGGAAGGACCAGAGCAAGGAGGGCCTTCAATGCCTTAGCCAAGAGCTGAAAATTTTATTTAATTACCAATGAAATTATTTAAGATTTTGATCAGGGTCTAGGGAGTTTAATATGACAATCATGTATTGATACATTTAATGAAAAATACTGACAAAATTCTATGAAATTAATAATAATGTTTCAAAATTTGACCAGAAGAGATATTTGTCATTTTTTAATAATTCATTTGCATTAATTTCACACTTATAATAAAATACAATAAAGTTATATAGCTGGGATAATAATTTTATCAAGGTGATAATGATTTATCAAGATTATGATGATGATGATAATAATACTATATTAATGACAGTATCTATAAAATTTCAAGTCAAGAGGTTTCCAGTCAAGATGATGCGATAGGTAAACACAGTGCTTACTTACTCTCACAACCACATCAAAATTGCAACTAAGCTACAAAACAACCATCATTGAGAATAATCTGAAGTCTAGCTGAACTGAAGCCCTACAACTAAAGACATACAGAAGAAGCCACCTCGAGACTGGCAGGAGGGGCGGAGATGCAGAACAGGCTGGTCCCACACCTGTGCGTGACCATTAAAAATTGGGAGGGATATCTCAGCTGTGAAGGTACCCCCTGAGGAGTGAGGGGTCCCCAAGACAGGCTCCCCAGCCCAGGGTTCCAGAGCTGGGGAGAGAAGTCTCTGTAACTTGTGGATTTTGTGGCTGAGTTAGACTCAAGGAGGCTGCAGTCAAAGGTTCCATGCATGGACTTACTCATTGAAGGACTCACTTTCTCTGAGCTCTGGCACAGGGGCTGCAGCTTGAAAGGCAACAGGGAGGAACTGAGTTGTCTAGCATCAGAGTGAGGTCTAGAAGGGCAGTTTTCTTCAAGATGGAGGAGTTAGAGGAAGCCATTGTTTCTTTGTTGAACCCTCCCCACTCCCAGCATGCAGACATAGGCTGCTGCCATATCTGAGTCCTCATCCACCTGGCTGACTCTGTTTGCCCTCCCCTTTGTCATGATTCCCTGAGATCTTACCCCACCCAACTTGTAGGCATACCCAAATCTCTTCCAGTGGCTTTTCCTCTCAAATGGCCTATTTTGGTTCATGCTGCAGACTTTCCTTATATTTTTTCAGGTTCACAAAACCCAAACAAGCAGCATCTGGCTTCAGTGTGTCTCATATCTTTTGCTGAGCAGCTCTAAACATGGCACTAATGACAGCCAGACTTGGTTTTTGGCTTGGCCTCTTTTTTTTTTTTTTTTGAGGGCAGTGTCACTGGCCCTCATATGTGGGACTGAACCAGGGCCGCTGGCTTCCCAAGCCAGTGCTTAACCACTGTGCCACTTGGCCGACCCAATGGCTTGGCCTTCTGAGGAATCTCCAAGCCCAGTGCAGGTGGTGGCCAACTGCAGATTGCTTTGTGGCTCATGCCAGCTGGCCTGGGGAAGGGCATAGGCTGGGGCTGAACTTGGCCTGTGGTGGGGCCCCCCTAAGAGGGACCTCCCATTGATGTGCAAACAGAAACCAAGGCTGCAACAGGAGGGCATACACAACCCACACAAGGGACACACAGGGAGTACCCAGCTTAGGTGACCAGAGAGACTGGGAGACATAGCAACCTTACTTCATACAAAAAACAAAAACAGGGCCGGCCGAGTGGCGCGGTGGTTAAGCGCTGGCTTGGGAAGACAGTGGCCCCGGTTCGGTCCCACATATGAGGGCCAGTGACGCTGCCCTCAAAAAAAAAACAAAAAAACAAAAACAAAAACAAACAAAACAAAACAAAACCAACCAACCAATGGGGACAGCCAAAATGGGGAGACAAAGAAACATATCAAAATGAAAGAACAGCACAAAGCTCCAGAAAAAGAACTGAATAAAATGGAGACAAGCAATATACTAGATGCAGAGTTTAATACACTGGTGATAAGAATTATCAATGACCTCAAGGAGAACTTCAAAAAAGATATAAGAAACATAAAAATGGGGATAGAAAGGAGAAAAGAGAGACCAAGGAATTGAAAACCTATTTAAAGAAATAATGACAGAGAACTTCCCTAATATGGTGAAAGGAATAGACATACAAGCCCAAGGAGCTCAGAAAGTCCCAAATATGATGAACCCAATGAGCACCACACTAAAAAGCATCATAATTAAAAGACCAAAAATTACAGTCAAATAAAGAACCTTAAGAGAAAAGCATTTAGTTACCTACAAGGGAGTGCCCATAGACCATCAACTGATTTCCCAACAGAAACTTTGCAGTCCTGAAGGGATTAGCATGAAATAGTCAAAGCGAAGAAAAGGTACAGTAACCAAGATTACACTGCCCAGCAAAGCTATCATTTAAAATTGAAGGAGAGATAAAGAGCTTCCTAGACAAGAAAAAGCTAAGAGTTTATCAACAGCTAACCCATACTACAAGGAATATTAGAGGGACTACTTTAAGATGGAAAAAAAATATAAAAAAAGTATGAATAATAAAATGGCAATAACTACATATCAATCAAAAATTACTTTAAATGTAAATGGAATAAGTACTCCAATCAAAAGATAGTGTAGCTGAATGGATAAGAAAACAAGACTCTTACATATGCTGCCAACAAGAAACTCACTTCAGATCGAAAGACACACACAGACTGAACATAAAGGATTGGAAAAAGGTATTTCATGAAAACAGAAATGACTTTAAAACAAAGGCCATAACAAGAAACAAAGAAGGACCCAGTAGTCCCATTTCTGGGTATTTTTCCAAAGAAATCCAAAGTGCTACTTCGAGGGGATGTGTGCATCTATATGTTCATTGCAACACTGTTTACAATGGCCAAGATTTGAAGGAAGCCTGGGTGATGGATGAATAGATAAAAAGGGTGTGGTACACACATACAATGGAATATTGCTTGGACTTGGAAGGGATTGGGTTCTTGACATTTGTGGTGACAAGTATGGACCTGGAGGGTATTGTGCTGAGTGGAGTATGTCAGACAGAGAAAAATAGATGCAATGCAATTTTGCTTATATGTGGAATCTAAAGAACAAAATAAATGAACAAACAAAACAAAAATAAACTCATACAGAGAACATCTTGATGGGTGCCAGATGAGAGAGGGGTTAGGGAATGGGTGGAAAAGGAAAAGGGATTAAGAAGTACAAATTGACTGTTACGAAATAGTCATGGGTATGTAGTATAAGAAATATAGTCAATAATCTTGTAATAACTATGTATGGTGTCAGATGGGTACTAGATTTATTGGGGTGATGGATGGGAAGGTGTTGGGGGACAGGGTGAAAAAGGTGAAAGCATTAAGAAGTACAAATTGGTAGTTACAAAATAGTCATGGGGATGTAAATTAAGCATAGGGAATATAGTCAATAATATGGTAATAGTATGTATAATGCCAGTTGGGTACTGGACTGGTCATAGGGGCCACTTTTTAAATTATATAAATATCTAACAACTATGCTGTACAGTTGAACTTAATATAAAATAATGTTGAATGTCTACTGTCATTGAAAAATAAAAACAGAGATGGGAAAGTTGATAGGGAATAAGAGGTTCAAATTTCCAGATATAAACCAAACAAGTCATGGGGATATAATGTACAGCATAGGTTATATAGTTAATAATATTGTAAGACTGTGTTATGATGTCAGATGGTTTCTGGACTTACCATAGTGATCACTTCTTTAGATATATAAATCTCGAATGACTATGGTGTAGTCCTGAAACTAATATTATATGTTAGCTATATTTTACAAAAAAAATCTTTAAAAAATCATATTAAAATAAATTTCAAGTCAAAGGTCAGAAGTATCTCATTTAATATTTTGGAAGTTTTCTTGAATAGTCTCATATCAAAAAAAAAAAAAAGAAAAGAAATGATGATTGCCATGCACTGTTTAAACATAATCCTATTTTTCTAGATTCAAATGGAGTTCGTACTTTGTGTCTTCCTAGGACCTATTTTATTTCCTTTCTGAATAATTGATGTTTATAACTTGATGTTTGTATTTGTATTCAAATAATTTTCTGATTTTTTTTTTTTTAAGATTTTTATTGGGGAATTGGAGGAGGGGAACAGTTTTGGGGAATTGGGGAAGGGGAACAGACAAGTTGCTGTCTTTTGTTCTTCAGTCTAGTTGCGGAGGATGTTGCTTCACTGGCCCATGTTGATATTGTCATTGCGCTCTTCCCAGATGAGGCAGATGGGTCGCCAGCCTCTGGATGGTCGCTCACCGCGGCTATTAGCAGCTCACGCTGGCTGCCGGCCACTCACTGTAGCCTATGGCAGCCCACTGCAGCAGGGGCTGCAGCCCACACCGTCGCCGGGGCTTGCACAGCCCAGCTCCAGGTAGAGCTGTTGTTAGCTGTCGAGGGCAGAGTCACTGGCCCTCATACGTGGGATCCCAACCTGGGAGCTGGCATCCCAAAACCAGCGCTTAACCAATGCGCCACTCGGCCGGCCCCATTTTTTTTTCTGATTTTTTTGATTACAGTAATGGTCTCAAAAATTCAGTTACCTCGTAATACTAAATATGTGTGTGTGTGTGTGTGTGTGTGTGTGTGTGTGTGTGTGTGTATTTATACAGGCAGCTGGATATGTTGGAAAGGGCTGTGAAATGGAAACCAAGACTTGTGGCTCTATCATTAAACTAGATGTATCCTTGAGTCTCCCTGAAATCCTCTGTTCTATTGTTTGTAAAATAGAGAAATAATTTGATCCATATAGGTTGTTTGGGGATTACATTGGATAGTAGATTTAATGTAAACATTTAAAAAATTTTAGCTATTGTTGTTAATATAACTTTATGATTTAGAATCTATGTTAATAATCTGAAAATGTTTTCTGCTATTCAGATTCTCAAACTCATTCCATTATGGTTCTGTCTAGTTCTGTTTGCATTTTTCCAATATAGATGTTACTATGATATGGCAATACGACTTTAAGGAAAAGCTTGGTCTAAATTTTCCACCACTTCTCAGCGTGCTGCTGTCAGTACCATAGTGTTGATGTTTTGTATTAACACTGTGAAGGAAATTTATGGGAACAATGAGTTCTGTGTTGCTTGTATTAGAGTTGGTTATCTCAATTCTTACTTAGTGGGAAGTAAGTAATCCATCTGGATCCCAGTCCACAGCTTTAAATTACGTGGAGGAGAAAATGATTATAAATGGCTCCTTCCTATGGTGGTCCTTATACTTACTCTCCTAACAGTCTCTTAAATTTTCCCGTCAGTTTTTCCTTATGTTGAAGTCTATAAGAGGTGGTCCCTCTGGTGGTCAACTTGCAACAAGACTCCTTTAAGTATCATTAGCCTACAGTTAAGAATTAGATTTATTTATAAAGAAGAAGCTTTAATTGGTCATTTTTTTAAAATTAAATTTATTTGATAGATGATTGGATAAAGAAGTTGTGGTATATATACACAATAGGATACTACTCAGACATAAAAAAGATGAGATATTGCCATTTGCAACAACATGGATGGATCTTGAGATTATTATGCTAAGCAAAATAATTGGTCATGGTTTTTACTGAAAAATTTTTTTTTATATGTGAAGCGAAACTGCTATGACTTTTTTTCATATTTAAGGAAAAGCTACTAATAAAAATATATTTGGGGAAATACTGCACGTAAGTATCATTTAAGGTAACTTTGGTGGTGGAAAATCTATATGGTATGGGGAAAAATCAGGATTAAAATATAACGCTTTCAAATTTACTTTATGTTGGTGATGAATAATGATATAGTAGATCATGTTTTTGACGTATTTGTGCACATATACCAAATTTTATAGAATTTTAAATTTATATTCTTATGATAGCTTTTCAGTGTATCAGTTCTTTGTCTAATATGTGTCTGCTGAGCATGAAGGGCACTTTTGAGCTAAGTAGTAATTAAAAAAAACAACAACATCCAAGGAAACATTGGCCTAGGGTATATGTTTTCTCTAGAAATAACTTGAATAAATACAGTCGCTGTAAACAATTTTTATTGATACTTTGTGCTCCCTCCCTGTATTTTTATTCAAGTTACTAATCAGAATCCTGTTTGACTAACAACCTAGAGGGGAGAATCATCATTGTAATATAGACACTATAATGCACAGCTGGCTGAGTCATCCTAGATCAAAATGACCTTAGCCAGTATTATGCAGGAATATTTTAAGATTTTGGAGCATTACTCTTTCCTTGCCAAAAGTTAACTCTGTGTAGATACTTTGTAGCACAAAGATTCCTAGGGCATATTTCAAAGCAAGAATGCCTCTTGCCGATAGCTATGCTATCTTCCACTTTGTGGAAGATTTTCTGTATTTTACAACACTAATATGAAATGCTGTTTGACAGCAATGCCTGCCTCCCAGGCTGATTTAGCTAAAGGGCTTCCTGTTGCAGGTCAGAACTTTGACAACTTAAAGGAGGATAGGTAGGTGGAATGGAGGTTTGGGAATGACGTCTGAGCAAATACTCAACTCTTGTGAAGATTTTATATTTTCAATCAGATTTGAATGAACAAAAAAAAATTTGTGGTTTGCTTTGAGATTAACATGATATGGATCTCATATAAATGCTGTGGGTAGATTCCTTAAATTGCTTAGTATCAGTCAGGTAATTAGTAAGTAACAGGCATTATTTCCTACCTTTACTATTCTCAGTGTTTTAGTCAGAAGTAAATGGAACTTGTCAGATTTTTTATTATTACGTTTCTCAAAACATATACCACGACCATTGGGATTAAAATTTAAGTCTTTTTTCTATCTTTTTTGTACAATACTTTAAGATGTTCTCCACTACTCTGTCACTCTCTTTTGCTCATTTTTCACTGGGATATTTTGTTACAGTCTGTTTTTGCTAATATTTAATGAAGTCTTTCAACACAGTTCAGACAAGCATTGAAGTCAGATTTCAAGGTGAGAGAAAACAAGGGAAGCCTATTTTGCCATTTGAGAGGAGGGATGATGGCATGTTAGCACGGCAGAAGAAGATGGATATGGAGGTGGTTGTGGAGCCTGATACTTGTGTGTGATGTAAGTGCTGTGTAAGGATATATTTTTGCTCAGCAGAATTTCCAATAGTTGAGAATAAGAGTGAAGTTCAATAAATGAAATTGAATGTCTGGATATAAAAAGTAAGAACTCCTTACGCTTTAATTTATAGTCTACAAATAAGTTGTTGCATATTTTTAGAAGTACCTTCCTTAACAGTGCATGGCAATTTAGGTATTCATAATCAGAGCTAACAGTATAGCCAATTTATAAGTATTTATTTTTTTAAATTTTGGAAGTTAGTCATAACATTATCATGTACTTACATTGTACATCAAAGTTTCTGCATGCCTTTTTCTTATTTAGCCTTTAAATCTTCAGAATAAGGTGGAGACATAAGCAAGTCAGGTGATATTTTCATTGTGTTGTTTTAAATATCCTCTGACTG
This sequence comes from Aselliscus stoliczkanus, assembly GCA_033961575.1. Classification (NCBI taxonomy): domain Eukaryota; kingdom Metazoa; phylum Chordata; class Mammalia; order Chiroptera; family Hipposideridae; genus Aselliscus; species Aselliscus stoliczkanus. Next base: position 138,891,223 of record CM066729.1, read on the forward strand.
TCCTGAGTGTGACTTGGAGGCCACATTGATATGTAAGCTCTACTGCCAAGGCCTCTAGATCTCACCTGCATGGCTGTGAAAATTCTACTCTCTTCCAACACTCACCAAGTTATATTTGAGACCCTGCAGGGTGTGTTCCCACCTGGCACTGTGGTACCCCACCTGGTGCCAAACCCTCTGTGCGAATTCAGTTCTTGGACAAAGCTATGGTGCTACCTAGGACTCAGAATGCTGAAGCTGCAGTCCTGAACTTGGTTTAGGTGAATAGGATGGGGAACAAGGAAGGGTGGGTGGGGAGTTGAGAACTATCCAGTACATTATTACTTCTTCCTTTAACTAGTGTTTCTAACTACACACACACACATGAATTTTTATAATCAAAAGGTAATAGTGCAACCATTATCCTATGAAATTTTGTGAAGGAGGCTGGAAACCACTGCTCTAATAAATGCGTGGTCAATGAAATGTTCTGAGTCCCTACAAAGATGTGAGATGTTTCGACAGTTATATTTGCTCCAAGTTCCTCATCATGTTCTTTGTACTTTCTAAATGAAAACTTCTGGGGTTAAAAAAAAATCAAAAGTATCATTCTTGCATAAGTGAATTCTGGACAGATGGAGACATCCCATCTTGTCCACTGTGAGACAATGGGCAGATGGCTGGAACCACAGGAGGCCTAGGATGCTATTATTCTATACTGAGGTCATTAGAATACAAGCTACATAAAGCTAACCATCTCTTAGCCTTATTTTTGTAGCACTTCACATTCAAAATAACAACAAAGTGTCACCAAAAATAACTGAAAGGAAATTTAAATCTTTACTATTTTGTGTTATCAGATAGCCACAGGGGAATAATTGCATATAACATTGTAAAGCAGTATTAAATAATTTTGCCCATTCTTTCATTCTCAAGATCTCCCACATGCAGCAGTTACAGAATTTCTCGTGTTCCACTGTAAATTCCCAGAAAGCTCTTTCTCTAACCTGGGCCATACAGGCTTCCTATATTTCTTCCCTTTCCTTTCTGGCTCAGAGTTTTATTACATAAGATGAACCTAGCCTCGAGGACCTGATTCAGTTTCCCTGCTCCCCCAGTTTTTGAGCCTGTGTAATAGAGGAGAGCTTGAGAATTTGTTTTAAACAATAATCTGTTCTCTGAGAGGATCCAAAAGATTAGAAACATATAACTCAATATTTTTTCTTTTATCCACAAAACAATAAAAACCAGATCTATGAAAATATTGTTGCATATATTGTGTGAAAGATGAATGACGATAGTTGTTTATTACCTTTCATATGTCTTTGTTTTGGAGAAATCACCAAACTATCTTAACACCAAGGATAATTTTATTTCTCTTCAGCAATGAAAAAAAAACAACCTTTGGAACTGTAAATCTTATAAGTGATAAGGTTTCCTATATATCAAGTTGGCTACTAAGAAGAAAGGAGCCAAATATGTGGCTTACCACAGTGATGTATAGCTCACTTTGTCTTCACCTTCTTTTTCTCTTTCAACCAACTTTTAATTGATGCTAATTTGTATTTTATGTATTCTTATAAGGCACTCCATATCCTTTCTGGTACAAGGTGATGTATAAATATATAAATAATGATAAGGAGCAAAACAGCAGTGTCTTTTACACAAGGGTAGATTTATCTTAATTTTGTAGAATTTCATGGTGCAAACAGTAAGGAATCAATTAGTGGTCCTTAGTATTGGAGCGTTAATCCTGACTTAGAAAGCTGGTCTGACGTTAGATGGAACAGAAATTCTCCAGTAGTGGGTGAAAAAGTTAAAAAAAAACCCTAGAGAGTTTTTTTACCTCTATGTTGTCTATATCTCATCTTTTAGTGAACATCGCTGTTTAATGTCAGAAGTGGTTTATTATTGCTTTATTCATTATATTCAGGGCTTTGTATGCTGCTGCCATTGAGTAGAACTCAGTACGTATCTATTGGCTGACTGTATATTTGAATTTATTGTTAACTGCTCTTTGAATTCCAGGATACACCTGTCATATAGGTTAGTGAGGTTGAGTGTAGTGAAAACTCCTTAAAATCCAAGAACCATATTCTTGCTTTGATTCTGAGTCTATATTATCTTTTAAGTTGGTTTTCGGTACCAAATAAATTACCAGTTAGTACATGTTATGAGACCAAGTCCTGCAATAATATTAATTTGCAATTAGGCAAATTAGTTTCAATCCTAATTCTGCTCTTATCAGTGTGACCTAATCTATCTGAATTTTAGTTTCCTTAGCCATATAATTGGCATGGTAATAGTTTCTTTCCAGGACTGTTATGAGAATTAAATAGCATAATATATATAAAGCTGGGGTAGGTCCTGAACAAATTAGCTTCTTTTATCTTCCTGTTGAGTAAATGAGTGAAGAAATGATGAGAACATTATACTTCCTGTTTAGAAACATTTTATTTAATTAATTTATTTATTTAAAGACTTTTATTGGGGAATTGGGAGAGGGGAACAGTGTTGGGAAATTGGGGCAGAGGAACAGCCAAGTTGTTGTCCTTCAATCTTAGCTGTGGAGAGTGCAGCAAGCTCAGCTTCAAGTCCAGTCACACTGCTCAGGTCACGATGCTGTGTTCAATTAGTTGCAGGTGGGCACAGCTACCATCCCATGCAGGAGTCAAACCAGCAGCCTTGTTGTTAAGAGCGCACACTCTATCCCCTAGCCACCCAGGCAGCAGCTCAGCTCAAGGTTGCCGAGTGCAGTCTTTAGTTGCGGGTGGGCGTAGCTCACCATCTCCAACAGGCGACCTTGTTGTTAGGAGCACGTGCCACCAGCTGAGCCATCCTGACACCTGTTGGCAACTCAGCAGCAGCTTAGCTCAGGCACAACTCACTGGCCCATGTGGGAATCGAACCAGCAACCCTGTTACTCAGAGCTTGCACTCTTGAGCGAGCTCTTAACCAACTGAGCCACTCTGCCGGCCCTAGAAACATTTTAAACAAATCATTTAGTACATTAGAAGTTAAGGACAGATTGAGAAAAGTTAAATTTATTAAAAATTAAGAGAAATTGAATTTATTAAGAAATGTAATAAAACTAATTAAGGAATACAATTTCAAGATTTACCTGAAAAGTTCATGCTTTTTCCATTACACTGCACTGTCTCCTTATGGAAGCATTTACACATAAATATATGTAGGTAAAAAAACAAATGGGTCAGGGCCGGCCAAGTGGCTCAGTTGGTTAAGAGCTTGCTCAAGAGTGCGAGCTGAGCTCTGAGCAACAGCAATTTGATGCCCAACCCGAACTGAGCAGCCGCTGAGCTGGATGGCTCAGCTAAAAAAAAAAACGAAGAAAAAAAAAAGTTAAAAAACAAGTGGGTCCATTTTTAGCAGGTTATAAGAGCTATGTTGCTCTTCAGGAAGCTCATGGCTAAACCTCAAACTTAATTATAGTAGTTCTTACAAGTTAAGGTTTTCTGATATAATTTCAATCACATATCTTCATTAGTTGATTTTTAGTTTATTCTTGTTTTACTTATTTTATATATGTATTTCTCATATACTGCTTTAAATCTTTTAAAAGATTAGTAGGATAAATTGATAAAAATTGATAAAATAAATGCAATATCATTAAAATAAACTTTTTCTTTAGTGTGCATATGACTAACAGGAGTCAGTACTTTGGGTTATGTATTGGCAGGGATCCTTCAATTATAGAAATTATTGTGCTGTCTTTAGTAGACATTTCAAGAATTAACTAGACAAAACATCCTGGAAAACTTCAGAGACTCAGATAACCTCCCATTCCTTAACTACATTTAGTTTAAACTAATTAAAAGGTTAGTATGAAAGAAACTAATATTGGCTTCTAATAAATTGTCAGAGAAGCGGCTTCTGTGGACAAAGGCTTTTTGATGACTTATTTGTCATTGGACATGGTTTATTTTAAGTAAACTAATGTGATAATTTTAAGTATTAAAATAATTATCAAAGAGCTTCCAGTGAACATGTGAATATGATGGATAAACTTATAGCTGAATAGCAATATTGTTCCAATTGATCCTACCAGAAAGGAAAAAGAAAAAGAAAACAAGGCAGTATGGCAGTGATTGATGGGCAGCGCTTCACATGTCAGGAAGGACTAGAGATGCCATTTCTGGGTGAGTGTTTTCAATTCTACAAAGCACCTGATGCTTGCAGCTTCTCCTTTGAAAGTACTTATATGGAAATGGTGAATCTGCAGAATTTCCATGTAATTTCCATAGGCAGAAAGTGTATAGATAACAAAAGTTAAAGTGTACTATTTTTTTATATGAAAGATTGTGGAAGAGGGGTGATAGTATGTGGAAGGGGTGGTATATTTACTAAAGGTTTGCTAGATCTTCCAATTAATCTCTTACAATTTTTAGAGCTACATAAAGTAGATGTTGACCTTGCTTTATTGGAAAGAATTATAGTTCATCAAGAAAGGGAAAGAAATCTCAAAAGATTATTAAACTTCTTTTTTTTATTTACAGAAGGCTATGAAATAAAGCATCTAGTTGTTGATATGGGGCACAAAATAGAGTCATTTGGATTAGAATTTGAGGAATAGTTAATGCATACTGGAAAGATCTTCAGAAGAAGATTTAGTTTCCAGACCAGATTCTGCTACTAAATTGCTTTGTGACCTTAGACAAGTCTGGGTTTTAGTCTCCTTACAGATTGTCCAGCTTTGAAATCTAAAACTTATATGAAAGTCTTTCATTTCATTATGCAGACATTCCTCTTGAATTTTCAGTGTTTCTATGGACAGGAAACAGAAATATTTTTCTCTATACCTAAAATATGTTAGAGATTTCCAATTCATATCTGTGACATTCTGAAACAGAGTGGGGAATTAATTGCTTCATGAGTTCTGGGAGATATTTCAAGCAGGGGAGAGACATTCTTTATGTAAGACTCTTTTTTTTTTTTTTTTTTGAGGGCAGTGTCACTGGCCCTCATATGTGGGAACTGGGGCTGCTGGCTTCCCAAGCCAGCGCTTAACCACTGTGCCACTCGGCCGGCCCGAGAGATACTCTTTAGAGCCATGGCTTGATTGATGTCAGGTTAAAGGATTTGTTATTTGGTACCTCCAAAGGCTGAAGTTTTAGGATTCTAGTTTTTGGTATGATTGTTTTTAGTGACCTTTTCTAAGTCATTTGAGTCTCTAAAGCATTATGAGGGAAAAAAGAAAGGTGAAATGGAAAGAGCCCCTTAATGATTTCCCTTTAAGACTGAAAATGAGCAATTGGCTCTTGTTACAGTAGTTGCTGTCCCACCTACCCAAATCATACTAATCCTCGAAGACCAGTTTCTGGCCTCCACTTATACATGAAGTCTTGCTTATGCATTCCAAACTAACTTCATCTTCCTGATTGCTCTTGGCACTCATTACCAGATGTTGAAACATCTGTAGGTATAACATGTACAAGTTGCGATCAAAATATACGGTGAATGCTGCTGCTGAGTGCCATCCAACAGATAAGCAGGAATCTTCAATATGGGAACAGGCGAGTAGAACCTTAGTAACAGTGTATGATAAGTTTCAACTTTTCGGTGCAGTCAATTGGCTGTGGGCTATGGTTGAGAGAAGGTGTGTTTTAAAGTGTGCCATAAATCATGGATCATGAACAACACATTAACATAAAATGGGCAAATGGTTTCATCCTCCATCATGACAATGCTCTGTGTTACACATCGCTTCTGGTATGGCAATTTCTGTCAAATAAAAACATTACGTTACGTCCTCATCCACCTTATTTACCAGATCTGCCACTGTGCAAATTCTGGCTCTTCCCCAAAGTCAAAATGACCATGAAAGGAAAACGTTTTGAATTGATTCAGGGCATCAAGGCAGCCACGACAGTGCAACAAGAGACGCCCACGAAAGAGGACTTCCAGAACTGCTTCAGAAAGTGGCAAGAACGATGGGATAGGTGTGTTCAAAGTGAGGGGGAGTATTTTGAGGGGGATTAATGGCAATGTGTCTTTTACTGTAATAATTTTTTTTATTTAAACATTCATTGTATTTTTTTGATCACACCTTGTATACCACTCATTTAGAAACTTAAGTGTATCAAATTTTCCTTTAATTATAAAAAATATTAGCCTTTTAGTATTTCATGAGCATGGCAGGAATCATAACATATTCTCCTCCCCACCCACAATGTGCAATATTTTAGGTACTAACTTAATGAATATCTGTTGAATTAACTTTTACATGCAGTTCATCAGAGAGGCCACCTTTGCAGTCCTACTTCTCAGAAGGTTACAGTTAATCCCTAGGCATATTCTTTTATTCATTGAATAATCCTTTGTGAAAGGTTCTACATGACTCTCTTTTTCATTCCTATTTCAGAGGTTACAGTATATTCTTTCTTTTCTGATTTTCTAAGCAGATTAAATGACTTCGTATTGCTCACATTGTACCATAGATTTTTTTTTGGATTTGAGAACTTTATCATGGTTCATTTTGAGTAAAAATATAATCTTCCAGAAATTGGTTCCTAAAACCTCTCAGATTCCTACTATTTTAGCTTCAGCACACTACAAAAGAACATCGCCTTGTATGGAAATCAGGTTAATTTGATCATAGGCATATTGGCTCTGTTATTATATTGTACTGTTTGCTCTGCAGATTAATTTTATGCTTCATTTAGGATTTACCGTTCTCTAAAGTCTTGGGTTTCTTCTTTTGATCAAGTGGCTTGTATTAAATTTAGACTGGCACATATTGACTCTTAAAAAAAAAAATGACCAAGAGCCTTAGCAGAAATGTGTTGCTTTTCATCATGTTCATCTGATGATTTTAAAATATGTTTTCAGTTCTTTTTTCCCACATGCTATATTTTTATTTGTATTTACTCATATTAGTAATATCTTTGTATAATGCCTTTCAATTTTTAAGCACTTTCATGAGGATCATAGCATGTAATTATCAACAGCTACCCTGTGAATTAAGCAGGCAGGCTATATCATCTCCTTTTTTTTTTTTTTTTTTTTTTTTGAAGCTTAAGGGTTTTAAGTAGCTTGCCCAAACTTGGAACTAGAACTAAAACACTGGTATTCTGACTCAGTTTCATGTTCTTTTCGTTATAAATGTGGCCTCTGAATTATTGTTAAAAATAATGGAACAGAATTATGCTAATAGTGTATTTATGCTAATATAGTATTATACTGCAATTTAAAACATATTTGAAAAATAGTGAATGTATTTATTTATGAAGTGAGTGTTTCTCAGAAAAGGCAAAATATTACACACCGAAATACATTTTTAGGTTCTTTTAAAATAGTTGATACATAGATGCATAAATACAGCTAGGAGGCTCTGCATTTGTCATTGTGGGAAAATGATAACAGAATATGATGAATAGCTATAGAAATTCATCAGGTGCCTGTTACCTGACATGCATTTCATTATTGCTGAGTTACCTATTGATTGCCTAAGAGTCCCCAGATAAATTGCCCCTTTCACCTACGTATTATGGTAGTAGCTAAATAAATTTTAAAGAGCATGAAATGATCTGTGAAATTCAGGCGTACCTGGTTTTATTGTGCTTTGCTTCATTGGACTTCACAGATGTTGCATTTTTTAAAAACTGAAGGCATGACCCTCCACCAGCTGAAAGGTTATGCCTCCCTTATTGCGATACTTGATTTCTTGCAAGAGCCTGGAACCAAACCTGCAACATCTCCATGGCATGCATGTGAGCCCTTCCCCCTACCCCTTATTTTTTAAGGAAAGAGAATCATCTGAACCCAAAATTAGAACCTCAGATTTCAGGAACCCTCAAAAGTTTGAAAGTAGTTTATCCGGAATTTTCCTAAACCTGTACTTTAATCATTTGTGAATGTCAGTCTAAAGAAAATTTTATTTGGAAAGTATTAAGATGGGAAATTCAAGTTTATAATATGAAATTACTTTGACTATAGCATTTATCTCTAGATGTGCTAAACTGAAAAGACCTCAGAGACCCCAACTAGTCTCAACTCTTATCTATTATGACAAATTTCCCTCTTGCTGGCTTCTCATTATCTCCTTACTAGATACCTTCTTTCCTCTCCCTACTTGCTGCTATACACACATTTTACTTTCTAGCTCATAAGTTTTCCTTCTCAGTACAAATCACAGAGGTTGAGTCTTTTTAGATCCATTTGAAAATCGGAATATATTACATCTTTGGGGCTTACATAAAGTTTAGTAGGGCCTGCATGGTTTATATACCAAACAAAAATTCAAATATTAAAGTATGTTAGACTGGTTAGGATATGTGTTTCCCTAGAGGAAGACGGCTCTTTCTATGCAATGGATTGCAAACATGCCTCTTTCATTTTAACTTAAGTCAAGAAGTCTTGAATTTATACCACTGGCTGGGATGGCTTTATATACGAATACAGATTCAAAAGGCATCATACCTATGGGCTCTAACATATATCTCTGAGCTTTGACATATATTGAACTTCCCTTATCAAGGCTGTAATATCTCTGAAGGACCCCAGCAAGTTAGTCAGGAATGGCTTTTCCTGCCAACAATCAAGATTGTTCTCTGTAATTAAACTGTTTTCATAAGTGTTCCCTGAAGAGGGTTTTCAAGATTGTTCACTAAGCTTAGTCTCTGATCGATTGCTTTTTAGTTTGTCTCGCACTGTATAATGAAAGAGGGGGTACTTGGCTTACCAGTTTCTTTGCTTACTCCCTGAGTTAATATCTAACTATATCACAATGTAAAGCAGAATGTGTAACCAATGAGTCAATTAAAGAAGTGTGTACCGCTTTTTAAATTGTCTAGAGAATCCCTTACAGGTAGATTGACCCACTGAGATACTAGGTTTTGTTTTCCTGATAAAAGGCACAAATGTGGCTTGTGCTATTGCTTTCTCTTCTATCCCTACCTTCTTCCTGAAATGTGGTAGTGATGCTTGTATCTATAGCAGCCATCTTGTTTCCTTGAGGCTATGAGCCCTTGATGCTGTTCAACTGTGAGCAGTCAGCCTTATGATTTGATTTTGGGAAAATAAACTATGATTTGTTTCAGGTTCTGTTAGCCAAAACAGCATTCCTGATTAATATATGATGGTCATTGACCACTCTCAGTGAGGTACAGGAGTATCCTTTCTATTAGGACAAGGTTTCTCAAATCAGCCTTATTGACACTTACTTAATGTTGGATAATTTTTATTGTGAGGGCTGTCCTGTGCATTGTACGATTTTAGCAACATCACTGGCCTCTGTTCATTAGATGACAATAGAAACCTTATATACCTTTCAAGGTTTAGTTGATGGATAATCAGCTTCTGTATGTTTGGGAAAGTCTTTATCTCTCTGTTTCTGAAAGACAACTCTGATAGGTAAAGTATTCTTGGTTGGCTTTTATTATTATTATTATTATATTATTATTATTATTTTTTTAGCTGAGCCATCCTGCCACCTCTTGGCAGTTCAGCAGCAGCTCAGGTTGGACTGGGAATCAAACCGCTGTTACTCAGAGCTTGCACTTTTTTTTTTAGATTTTTTAAAATTGGGGTATCGGGGAAGGGGAACAGACAAGTTGCTGTCTTTTTGTTCTTCAGTCTAGTTGCACAGGATGTTGCTTCACTGGCCCATGTTGGTATTATCATTGTGCTCTTCCTGAATGAGGCAGATCAGTTGTCGGCCTCTGGATGGTCACTCACCACAGTTATTGGCAGCTCATGCTGGCTGCCAGCCGCTCACGCTGGCTGCCAGCCACTCACTGTAGCCTATGGCAGCCCACTGCAGCAGGGGCTGCAGCCTACATCTCCAGGTGGAGCTGTTGTTAGCTGTAGAGGGCAGTGTCACTGGCCCTCAGAGCTCACACTCTTGAATGAGCTCTTAACAACTGAGAGAGCTTTTAACCAATTGAGCCACTCTGCCAGAGCTTTGGTTGGCAGTTTTTTCTCTCAGCACCTTGAATACAATGTCCCACTCTCTCCTGGCTTGCAAAGAAAGTTTTTGTTTTTTGCTGAGAAATTTGGTGATAAGCTTATGGGGGGGGGTGTTCCCTTATATATGAGAAATTTCTTTTTTCTCTTGCTGCTTTTAAAATCCCCCCTTTGTCTTTGATTTCAAACAGTTTTATTACAATGTGTCACGAAGAACATTATTTTGAGTTAAATTTTGGGTTTATGTATCAGCTTCATGGACTTCAATATCCAAATCTCTTCCTAGATTTGAGAAGTTTTTAGCTATTATTTTTTTAAATAAGTTTCTGCTTTTTTCTCCCTCTCTTCTTTCTCTGAGGCCCTTGCAATATATAAATTTTCTTTTAATGACATCTTATACTTCATATAGGCTTTCTTATTTTCATTCTTTTTTGTTTTTGTTCCTCTGGATGATTTCAAATATTTTTACTCACAGATAATTGTTCAAATTGATATTTCAGAGAGGGGATGGGTGTTAGAAATTTCTATGTGGACATTTTGCTGATATCAGTCTTCATTCCAACTGGGCTGTAATTAGGGCAAAAAAGGTAGTGACAATACTCTGAAGGAGATGGAACATATGAGGGATTTTTATCACCTCTAGAGGACATAGTGTAATACTTTCTGAACTTGGGTGTGGATAAGAAGATAGTGGTGAAGGATAACCCTGGAAGTTTGGATTTCCTGTGGTGACAGAGAGCCTGATGGAATTATTCTTGATGGTTCAAAAGTTATAAGACTGTGAATGTTGTGGGGAGCGGGCATATAGAGCTTTGATGCTGTCTACCTCCTTCAGATGATGGAGGCTGGGAGAGGGCAGTGTGACTTGGAGAATAAGTCTAGGACTCATTCTTCCCTATGAATTATATATACATACTACTGAAATAATATAGAATGGACAGAGTACAACATATGTAAAGAAGAATGAGATAAAGGTGAAATAAACATTTTAAAAAGATTTGTTAAACATAGTAGCTTTGTACTATATTACATAACATCTCAAGGCACTCTGTATACTTAAGGTGACCTTTACCATTAGTGATGGTGGATTAAAATTTATATGTTAGCAATAGTAAATACTATATGATTTAACTTAAATGTGGAAATTAAAAAACAAAATAAATGGGGGCCAGCTGAGTGGTGCGTTGGTTAAGAGCTGGCTTGGGACATGGGCTCTGAGCAGCAGGGCCCTGGTTTGGATCCCACATATGAGGGCCAGTGACACTGCCCTGTACAGCTAAGATGGTGAACAACAGCTCCACCTGGAGCTGGGCTGCTGTGGGTCGCCGGGGGGATGTGGGGGTGGAACAGTGTAGCTGCAGCCACTGCAGGGCTGCCATAGGCTACAGTGAGTGGCCAGCAGCCAGCGTGAGCGGCTGGCAGCTGGTGTGTGCTGCCAAGAGCAGCTGTGAGTGGCCGTCCAGAGGCCAGTGACTGATCTGCCTCACCCGAGAAGAGCACGATGATGATACCAACATGGGCCAGTGAAGCAATGTCCTCCACAACTAGACTGAAGAACAAAAGGACAGCAACTTGTCTGTTCCCCTTCCCCGGATCCCCAACACTGCTCCCCTCCCCCAATCCCCCCCCAAAATCTTTAACAAAAAAACCAAAAAACAAACAAAAAAACCCAAAATAAATGAACAAGCAAGACAGAAGCTAACTCATAGATATACAGAACAAACTGATGGTTGCCAGATGGGAGGGGAGGTGGGGGGCTGGGTGAAACAGGTAAAGGGATCAAGAAGTACAAATTGGCACTTACAAAATAGTCATGGGCTATCAACATTGTTCACTTTTCACCATTTTCACATGCATTCATTTTTTTGTGTGCGTGCACACACACACATGCAAAGTTCTACACAATTTTCTACACGTAAAGATTCATGTGAACTCCACCACAATCAAGATACAGAGCTGCTCTGTTGCCACAAAGGAACTCCCTCATGTGTCTCCTTTATATCTGGACCCTTCCTCCCTTTATATTTTCATCTGTGTTCACTGGCAACCACCAATCTTTTATCTATCTCTATAGTTTTGACACTTGAAGAACATTGTGTAAATGGAAGCATACAGTATGTAATGTTATATGACTGGCTTCTTTCATTCAGCATGAAGCCTTTGAGATCCATTCAGGTTTTTGTGTGTATCAACAATTCATTCCTTTTTATCACTGAGTAATATTCTATCATGCCAGAACTTGTTTAACCTTTCACCCATGAAAGACACTTGAATTATTTCTCATTTGGAGTTGTTACAACTAGAGCTGCTATGAAATTCATGTTCAGGTTTTTGTATGAACGTAAGTTTTCATTTTTCTGGGATAAATGCCCCAGAGTGTAATTGCTGGGTCATATGGTAAGTGTATGTTTAGTTTTATTTTAAAAACTGCCAAACAATTTGCCACAGTAGTTGTACCATGTTACATAACCACCAGCAGTGTAGGAGAGATCAAGTTTCTCTGCATCCTCCCCAGCATTTGCTATAATTATTTTTTGTTTTGGCTGTTCTAATAGATATGTACTGATATCTCATTGGGTTTTAATTTGCATTTTCTAATCTTGAGTAATCTTTTCATTTTTCCAGATGAATTTTAAAATTGTGATCCATAGGTTCTCCTCCCCCAAAAAACCCCCATTAATATTTTTCTTGGATTATGCTTAAATATACCTTCAATTGAGAATAACTTGCATTTTTAAAATATGAAGTCTTCCAATCAAGGGGTATATTAACTCTTTCCATTATTCATTAGTATTTTTCTCAGTCAAGTTTTATATTTCCTTTCCTATAGGTCTTACACATTTATTATATTTGTCATTAAATTTTGCTTTGCTCTATTCTGCTTTGTTTCCTTTTTGCAGCTTTCCTAGATAGGATTTTCTCACTATATCTTTAAGCATATTGACAGAAGATAATAAATAGATTTATTTTTGTCTATTTGCTTTTCTTCAGTCACCTTCTGAACTCTATTAACGATAATAGCTTTACAGTCTTTCTATATAAACCGATATATGTAATGGAAAAACATGAAAAAAAAAGTCATGGGGATGTAAAGTACAGCTTAGAGCATATGGTAAAAAATACTGTGATAACTATACATGGTATCAGGTGGATTCAAGACTTATCAGGGGAATAACTTTGTAAGTTATGTAAATATCTATCCACTATGATGTATACCTGAAACTAGTATTATATTAACTGTCTACTGAAATTAAGAATTTCAAAATACATTTTTTGCCTGATTTTTTTTATTATTAGTTTCAGGTGTACAAAACAACATAGAGGGCCTGCCGAGTGGTGCGGTGGTTAAGCGCTGGCTTGGGAAGCCAGTGGCCCCGGTTCGGTCCCACATATGAGGGCCAGTGACACTGCCCTCAAAAAATACCCCAAAAAACAACAACATAGAGATTAGACATTTACACACCTCACAAAGTGATAACCCCAACAAGTCTACCCATCAGCCACCATACATAGCTATTAAATACCATTGACTTATATTTCCTATGCTATGCTTTACATTTCATGACTATATATATTTTAAATTATACCTGACAATATTATTTTATATTAGTTTCAGGTGTACAGCATATTGGCTAGGCATTTAAATAATTTATGAAGTGATCCCCTCATAAGTCTATTACCCATCTGAAACTATATATACTTTTAAAAATATTATTGACTGTTTCCCTGAACTGTATCTCACATCCCCATGACTATTTTGTAACTGTCAATTTGTACTTCCTAATCCCTTCATCTTTCTCACCCATCTCCCAACCCCCATCCCTTCTGGCAACCATCGGTTTGTTCTCTGTATCCATGAGTCTATTTGTTTTGTTTGCTCATTTATTCTGTTTTTTAGATTCTACATATAAGTGAGATCATATGGTATTTGTCTTTCTCAGTTTGACTTATTTCACTTAGCATAATACCCTCTAGGTCCATCATATTGTTGCAAATGGTAAGATTTCATTCTTTTTTTTTATGGCAGATTATTACTTCATTGTATATATGTACCACAATTTCTTTATCTAATCATCTATTGGCTATTTCCATACCTTGGCTATTGTGAATAGTGCCTCAGTAAACATAGTTTTGGATTTCTTTGGATAAATGCCCAGGAGTAGAATTGCTGGGTCATAAGGCAGTTCTGTTTTCAATTTTTGTTAGGAACCTCCATATTCTTTTCCATAGTGGCTGCCTCAATTTGCAATCCCACCAATAGTGCACAAGTGTTCCCTTTTTTGCACCCCCTCACCAGCACTTATTGTTTATTGTTTGTTGATTTATTGATGTATTGATGATGGCCATTCTGACACATTTGAGGTAATATTTCAAAGTGGTTTCTATTTGCATTTCTCTGATGACTAGTGACATTGAACATTTTTCATGTCTATTGGTCATCTTTATGTCCTCTTTGGAGAAATATCTAATCAGGTCCTCTGCCCATTTTTTAATTGGGTTGTTTTTTTGGTGTTGAGTTGTATGAGTCATTTTTTTGTTTAAATTTTGATATTAGCCCCTTATGAAATGTATCATTCGCAAAAATCTTCTCCCATTCATAGGATGTCTTTTCATTTTGTTGATGGTTTCCTTTGCTGTGAGACAACTTTTGAGTTTGATGTAGTCTTATTTGTTGATTTTTTCTTTTGTTTCCCTTGCCTGAGGAGATATATCAGTGAAAATATCACTAAGGGTAGTGTCTGAGAGTTTACTGCCTATATTTTCTTCTAGGAGTTTTATGATTTTGGATCTCATATTGAAAAGTCTTTAAACGATTTTTTAGTTTATTCTTGTATATTGCATAAGAAGCAGGCCCAGTTTCATTTTTTTTGCATGTATCTTCCAGTTTTCCCAGCACCATTTATTAAATAGACTGTCATTACACAATGTATATTCCTGCTTTGTCGTAGATTAAATGGTCATATAGGCATGGGTTTATTTCTGGGCTGTCTATTCTGTTCCATTGATCTATGTGTCTGTTTTTATGTCAATCCCATGCTGTTTTATTAATATGGCCCTGTAGTATAATTTGATATTGGGTAGCTTGATGCCTCCAGCTTTGTTCTTCTTTCTTAGGATTGCCATGGCTATTTGGAGTATTTTATGGTTTCATATAAATTTTAGGATTATTTGTTCTAGTTCTGTGAAAAATGCTACTGGTACTTTGATAGGAATTGCATTGAATTTATAGATTGCTTCAGGTAGTATGGACATTTTCACTGTATTAATTTTTCCTATCCATGAGCATGGTAGATGTTTCCATTCATTTGCATCTTCTTTAATTTCTCTCTTTAATGTCTTGTAATTTTCTAAATACAGGTCTTTTACTTCCTTGGTTAAATTTATTCCTAAATGTTTTTTAAAATACTATTTTAAATGGGATTGTTTTCTTAATCTCTCTTTCTGATAGTTTGTTATTGGTATATAAAAATGCAATTGATTTCTACATGTTAATTTTGTATTCTGCTACTTCATTAAATTCATTTATCAGTTCTAATTGTTTTCTGGTGATATCTTTGGGGTGTTCTCTATATAGTATCATGTCATTTGCACATAATGACAGTTTTACTTTCTCTTTTCCAATTTGGATGCCTATTATTTCTTTTCCCTGTCTGACTGCTGTGGCTAGGACTTCCAGTGCTATGCTGAATAAAAGTGGTAAAAGTGGACATCCTTGTCTCATTCCTGATCTTAAGGAGAATGCTTTTAACTTATCTCCATTGAGTATATTAGCTGTGGGTTTGTCATATATGGCCTTTATTATGTTGAGATTTATTTCCTCTATTCCCACTTTCCTGAGAGTTATCATAAATGGACAATGGATTTTGTCAAATGCTTTTTCTGCATCTATCGATATGACCATATGATTTTTATTTTTCATTTTATTTTTGTGGTATATCACATTAATTGATTTGTGGATATTGAACCAAACTTGCATACCAAGAATAAATCCCACTTGATCATAGTATATGATCTTTTTAATGTATTGCTGAATATGGTTTGCTAATATTTTGTTGAAGATTTTTGCATCTATATTCATTAGGGATATCAGCCTATAGCTTTATTTGTTTTTGTAATATCTTTGTCTGGTTTGGAATCAGGGTACTGGCAGCCTTGTAAAATGAGCTTGGGAGCCTTCACTCTTGAATTTTTGGAATAGTTTGAGAATAGTGTTAATTCTTCTCTGAATGTTTGGTAAAATTCACCTATGAAGCCACCTGGTCCAGGATTTTTGTTTGTTGGGAGCTTTTGGATTACTGATGATTACTGATGATTCAATTTCATTAGTAGTAATTGGTTGGTTCACATTTTCTGTTTCTTTCTGATTCATCCTTGGAAGATTATATACTTCCAGGAATTCATCTATTTCTTCCAGATTGTCCAATTTGTTGGTGTATAGTTGTTCGTAGTGTTTTCTTAATTATTATTATTATTATTTTGTATTTCTCTGGTATCTGTTGTCATTTATTCTTTTTTATTTCTGATTTTATTTATCTGGGTCCTCTTTCTTTCTTGATGAGTCTGGGTAAAGGTTTGTCAATTTTGTTTATCTTTTGAAAAAAACCAGCTCTTGGTTTCATTGCTCTTTTGTATTGTTTTTTAGCATGTGTTTCATTTATTTCTGCTCCCACCTTTATTATTTCTTTCCCTGTACTCACTCCAGGCTTTGTTTGCTGTTCTTCTTCCAGTTTCCTTAGGTATAAAGATAGACCATTTAATTGAGATTTTTTCTTGTTTCTTGAGGTAGGCCTACATTGCTATGAATTTCCTTGTTAGGGCTGCTTTCTCTATGCCCCTAAGATTTTGGGTCATTGTGTTTCCATTTTCATTTGTTTCACTTGTCTCAAGGTATCTTTTGATTTTTTTCCCTTGATCTCATTGTCGACCCTATCAGTATTTAATAACACGTTATTCAGCCTCCATGTTTTTGTGTGATTTTCAGTTTTTTTCTTGTAATTCATTTCTAGTTTCATACCATTGTGGTCAGAGAAGACCCTTAATATGATTTCAGTCATCTTAAATTTATTGAGACTTGTTTTGTGGTCTAACATGTAGTCTATCTTGGAACATGTTTCATGTGCACTTGAGAAGAATGTATGTTCTGCTGCTTTGGGGTGAAATGCTTTCAAAATATCACTTAATACCATCTTGCCTACTATATCATTTAGGCCACTGTTTCCTTATTGATTTTCTGTCTGGTAGATCTGTCCATTGGTGTCAGTGGGGTGTTAAAGTTCCCTACTATGATTGTGTTACTGTTGATCTCCACCTTTATGTTGGTCAATATATTTTTATATATTTATTCACTCCTATGTTGGGTGCAAAGATGTCTACTAGGGTTATGTTCCCGTGTTGGATTGATCCCTTTATCATTATATAATGTCCTTCTTTGTCTCTTATTATAGTCTTTATTTTAAAGTCTGTTTTGTCCAATATAAGTATTGATATTCCAGCATTTTTTCTCATTTCCATTTGTGTGAAATATCTTTTTCGCATCCCTTTACTTTCAGTCTATGTGTGTCTTTGAGGTGTGTCTCTTGTAGACAGCATAAGAGACAGGTCTTGTTCTCTTATCCATTCAGCTACCCTATGTCTTTTGATTGGAGCATTTAATCCATTTATATTTCAAATGATTATTGATTGGTACGTAGTTATTGCCATTTTATTATTCATGTTTTTGATCTTTTCATTTGTTAGGTTTTCCCCTTCTTCTGCTTAAAGAAACCCTTTTAACATTTCGTATCATACTGGGTTGGTGGTAATGAATTCCTTTAGCTTTTTGTTATCTGGGAAGCTCTATCTCTCCTTTAATTTTAAATGGTAGCCTAGCTGGGCAGCCTAGCCTAGTCTTGGTTGTAGACCCTTGTTTCTCTTCACTTTGAATATCCTGCCACTCTCTTCTTGCCTTCAAAGTTTCTGTTGAGAAATTAGTGATAGTCTTATGGGAGCTCCCTAAATAACTATTTGCCTTTCTCTTACTGCTTTTAGGATTCTCTCATTGTCCTTAACCTTTGCCATTTTAATTATAATGTGTCTTGGTGTGGACCTGTTTGGGTTCATCTTGTTTGGGATTTTCTCTACTCCCTGGGATAGAAGTCTATTTCCTTTGCCATGTTGGGGTAGTTTTCAGTCATTATTTTTTCAAATAGGTTCTCTATCCCTTGCTCCCTCTCCTCTCCTTCTGGTATCCCTATGATGCAATTGTTGTTACACTTGATATTGTCCCCAAAATCCCTTACTCTATCCTCATTTTTTTTAAAAAATTCTTTTTTCCTTTTGTTGTTCCGATGTTTTCTGCTACCTTCTCTTCTAAGTTGCTGATTTGGTCCTCTGCTTCCTCTAATCTGCTGTTGATTCCTTCCAGTGTGAAATTCTTCATTTCAGTTATTGTGTTCTTTATTTTTGACTCTTTCTTTTTGTAGTTTCTATGCCCTTCTTTATGCTTACTGTCTCTTTGTTGAAGTTCTTCCTAAGTTCCTTAAGCATTTTTATAATCAGTGTTTTAAAGTCTTTCTCTGTGGGTTGCTTGCCTTCATTTAGTTCTCTTTCAAGAGGTTTCTTCTGTTCTTTTATTTGGGACATGTTTCTTTGTTTCCTCATTCTGGTTGCCTCTCTGTGTTTGCTTTTATATATAAGTTAGATCTCCCTGTGCCTCTCAGTCTTTGCCAGGTGGCCTTATGTAGTACATGTCCTGTGTGGTCCAGTGGAACAGTCTCCCTGATCGCCTATGTGTGTCCTCCACGTGTGTCGCTTGAGACTGTTGTGTGTGTTTTCCTGTTTTAGTTGAGCCTTGATTGCTTTTGGTGCATCAGTGTATGGTATTGATTCCCAAGCTGATTGGCTGTGCAGATTCACTAAACCCATTGTGTATGAGCTGCTGTCAAGGGCTGACCTCTCAGAGGGAGATTAACCACAGTGCACTGTTGTGCCTATTGAGACAACCCTTTGTGTATGCCACTTGTGGGGCTAAATGGGTAGTGATCTGGTGTGGTCTGAAGCCAGCCTCTGGGTGTGTTGTTTCTCATATCTCTTGGGAAGGGCTTCCATGCAGGACAATTTCATCCCTGGCTGTGACCAGCCTGGGGCTACTTGGTAGGAGCCACAAAGCTATATGTGGTTGGTTGCTGCCTGTGCTTGATCTGGAAGCATGTGGGAGTGGCCTCACTGTGAACTGAGGCTGGCTGCCACTAGTATTGGCCCTGGGACAGCTTAGCAAAAGGCCCAGGGCCCCCCTAGGCCTTTTTCCACCTGCTGGGTTCCCATAAGGCTCAGTTGTTGAAAGAGCCTCCTTAGGTGCATGAGCTAGACTGGTTGACCTGGTGTTGAGAGTATTCCCAACAATGCAGCAACTAGGAGGGTGGGGTGGAGCCCCAGGGTGTCATGAGGCATGCCAGTTGATTTTAGAAAGTTAATGCAGATTCAGTTCTTGTGCCAGTGCCAGGCATATGACCACTTTGCAAAACTCCCTGAGAACACTTCAGCTAGCCACTGCTCACCTTGGTTCTGCAGATAACTGAAAGCTACCCAAGAGAGTCTGCAGTGGCTGCCTTCCCACCACTGAAAGTTCCCCAGACTGTCATGGGCTTTCTATTGCTGTAAAAGTTTTCTGCAGTTTGTGTGGAGAGTCTAGCCTCCCAGGGGCTGAGAGTGCCCCGGGCCATGTAGCACTAACTGGGTGGGGTGGAGACTCAGGGCATCACCAAGTTGGTCCTCACACACAGATTGTACCAGACCAGTGTGGTCTCAGGTTTGGCCTTTTGGGGCGTGGTTCAACATAGAAAGGATGACGCCCTCCTGTAGGCTACACATGAGGCAGGCTCCACACAGGGAAAATGGTGGCTATTCCTTCATCCTTCATCCTGATGTCATACAACTCAGTCTTTCCCTATATATCTCTGGTGCCTCTCGAGTTGCTGCCCCTCCACTGTAGACCAGTGAGTGCAAGTGAGTGAGTCTATGTGTGGGCTCTTTTAGAAGACATCTGTGTTTTCATCACCTTCTGTCTCACCAGGATGGATGGACGGAGTCCTTGCTGCATTTCACTGCCATATTTTGTGGAGACTCCTCTTCCTGGCACAGGACACCTGGGATGGGGAGCCTGGTGTGGGGCTGGGACACTCCCTCTTCAGGGGAAACCTCCACCACTGAGGTGTCCCTTCTGGTGTTCAACCACTCCTGAGAGTTTGGAGTCAACCTGTTTCACGTCTCTGCCCTTCTTACCAGTTTCGATGTGGCTGCTTCTTTTTTTTATCTTTTAAAGATTTTATTGGGAAATTGTGGGAGGGGAACACCATTGGGGAATTGGGAAAGGGGAACACACAAGCTGTTGTCTTTTTTGTTCTTCAGTCTAGTTGCGGAGGGCGTTGCTTCACTGGCCCATATTGGTATCATCATCGCGCCAATGATGCTTCCGGGATGAGGCAGATCGGTCGCTGGCTTCTGGATGGTTGCTCACCGCGGCTATTGGCAGCTCACGCTGGCTGCTGGCCACTCACTGTAGCCTATGGCAGCCCACTGCAGCAGGGGCTGCAGCCTACACCATCATCAGAGCTCGCAGCCCAGCTCCAGGTGTTAGCTGTAGAGGACAGTGTTACTGGCCCTCATATGTGGGATCTAAACCGGGGCTGCTGGCATCCCAAACCAGTTCTTAACCAATGCGCCACTTGGCCAGCCCGACTGCTTCTTTATATCCTTAGTTATAGGGGAGCAGTTCAGCTAGTATTCAGGTGATTCTTGAGGTTGATTGTTCTATAATTTGGTTGTAATTTTGATGTGATCATGGCAGGCAGCAGGCATAACATTTACCTAATCCACTATCTTGGACTGTCTTTTGCCTGACTTCTTGTCAGGTCTGATTTAATCATGAATGATTGAGAGCTTACCATAGGAGCAGAGGTGACAACTTTCTCATTTTTTTGTGCCTGTATTATTAGTATAATTATCAATCCAATATATCTTTGCAATAATATTTTTCATTTTTTCTATTTTGTAGGGTTAGTTTAAATAAAAGTAGGTAATATAATCAGTAAATTCGCTTCCTATAACTACACACATTATGGTAATTTGCAATGTGTTGAAAGCCAGGAGAGAGGAGTAAGGGCTTAACTATCAGCTCCTTATACTTCCTTCTACATATATCATGTAATCTTCCTGTCTTGTTTACAGTTGACATAGAGACAGAGAGGGGCCATTGTAATCTCTTTGTTAAGTATCAGGAAAGCTTAATTCTTTCTATTTCTTGATCAAAATAATTAAGAGCAGAAGTTCTGATATTTTCTTCCAACAACCTAGTGGCATGCTCTATTTTGACAAGCTGGCATTTGTTATTGTTAATAAGGAATCAGGAAAAATAAATCAATGTTAGTCTTAAGATATAATTTGAAGAATAACAGGATTTTAGTTTAGAATTTAATTAATTAAATTTGTAAGTTTATGGACCTAGAATTTGCATGATTTTGCACAATCATTTGCACATATATAGAAGGAAGAACTTCATTCCTTTTCAAATAAGAAATTGATACCTGAGATTGTTAATAACAGAAGTCACACAGAAAGTTCACATTGTACCCTAATTTAAACATTTGCTTTATTACAAAACCAACAGTTAAAGGATAACCACTCATTGTTCTCAATATTTGAGTACAGTTTTGAAAAGAAAACTATCATTTTTTTCTATACCTGCTTTTTCTATTCTAATCTTGCAAAATTTTTCACACATTAATATGCTTACTTTTGTTTGTGTACAACTGAATTTCCTAGATATATTGTTTTGTTTCTTAAGTAATATGAATATTAATTAGATTGTAGAATAAATGTATTGTTTATTGCTGAAGGAATCTTTTAGCTTCTATTACCTTGAAAACCTTTAAATTTACAGCAATGAGATTTTTTAGTATTTCCTTTTTTTGTAGTTTGTTTATTCTTCTCTTTAAAATATAAAAATGTAAATGAATAATTCAAGCTCTAAACATATAATTAGCTAATTCAGTCTAAATATTTTCAGCATTTATCCTTGCAAGTTTGAAGGTACTTATCACTTTAGTTGCTGGGTACTCAGATAAAGGATGTTAAAAAATAATAAACTGAACAATAAATTTTCCTTAATCTCAGTTCTGCAGCAACCATCTAGGGTTGTTTTGGAAAATGTAAAATGGTATACTGGCAGTCAGTCCATTCATCTCTCAGGCCCATTGGTTCATCCAGTAGATTCATATCCTTTTTCTTCTTTGGTTTATTCTATGTGTCCATTAGCTCTTAAGCAGGTATACATGCTCAGAAAACAAGACTTTTGTAATGGTAATAATGGTGAAATTTGCTTTAGAAAGACTAGTCTCCTGTTGTTTGGTTGGTTTATTGTAACAAGATTGAAGGATAGTCTGGATTGGAGCCAGGAATGGGGGTAAGGTAGAGTACCAGTCAAAAGATTTAACTGGAAATGCCAAGAGCTGCTTCATTTATCCTTCAAAGCTAAGTTCAGATTTCTTTATTATAGGCTTTTTATAGTGTTCCCATTTATGAGCAGGGGACTGAAGTTCATTTTTCTACTAAAAATACGTTTTCCCGCACTCCAGTCTTTGACAAAGGCACTGATGGTAAATTCCTGCAGAAATTATTTTTTGTTCATTCATTTAACAAATATTTATTGAATTTCATGCACTGTATTTGATGCTGGAAACATTAGAAAATATCGTGGTTCCTGACATAAAGCAGTGTACAGTTTATCCCATCATCTAAGTCATTTTATGTTTGGCAGATATTAATTGACTTTAGTTATTTAATGTACATGTCTTATTTTCTCAGCTACTTGAACAATTCTCAGTTGTTGATGATAGAGATGATTTGCTTGTCAACTGAGGCATTATAGATTCATGCCAGATTTAGCCTTTGAATTACTAGCACTGTTTCAGAACATGTAATTTGTAAAACAGGATGAGTTCAATGGTGCTTTGTAAACATAGAAAGAAATTGCTAAATATTGCACTGAATTAAAGTTTAGGGAGTTCTCTCAAATAGTGTAATCCAGTGGGTGTCACCCCAGATAAATACTAGAATGTAGGCTACCTTGGGGAGCTTTTTGTTTTTTTGTCCAGGCCCTACCCTAGATCAATGAAAACAGAATCTCAGGGTGGCGACTGAGCTCTGGCATATAGAAGCTTGAGAGTCACTCTTGCATGGCACTAATCCCAAGAATAATCATGCCAATATTTTTCAGATGGGGACTCTGACATTCAGACAGGTGGAGTAACTTGTTTAAAGCCATAGAGCTAATAAGTGGAAGAAACAGGACCTGAACTCAGATGGTCTAGCTATAAAACCTTTCCCATTTCTTTTTTTCTTTTAATGATCTTTTTAAAAATTATTTTCTATTATAGTTGACATACAATATTATATTAGTTTCAGGTGTACAGCAGAGTGATAAGACATTTATACCTCACAAAGTAATTACACCAATAAATCTATTACCCATCTGGTACCATAAATAGTTATTGCAGTATTATTGACTATATTTCATATACTGTACTTTACATCCCCATGACTATTTTTACAACTGGCAATTTGTACTTTTTAATCCCTTTCACCTTTTTTTGCCCATCTTTCCAACCCCCTCTCATCTGGAAACCATTAATTCTCTCTCTGTCTCTTTTGTTTCTATTTTGTTTGTTCAGTTTTGTTTTTTAGATTCCACATGTAAGTGAAATCATGTGATATTTATCCTTCTCTGTCTTAACTTATTTCATTTGGCATATTACCCTCCAGGTCCATCCATGTTGTCTCAAATGGCAAGATTTCATTCTTTTTTATTCCATTTTATATGTGTACCACATCTTTTTTACCCATTTGTTATTGATGAATACTTCAGTTACTTCCATATCTTGGCTGTCATAGACAATGCTGCAGTGAACATAGGGGTGCATATGTCTTTTCAAATTAATATCTTGAATTTCTTCAGATAAAAACCCAGAAGTGGAATTGCTGTGTCATAAGGTAGTTATATTTTTAATGTTTTGAGGAACCTCTATACTGTTTTCCATAAGGGCTGCACCAATGTGCAACACCACCAACAGGACAAAGGATTTCCTTTTCTCCACATCTCGCCAACACTTGTTCGTTGATTTATTAATCATGGCATTTGACACATGTGAAGTGATATATCATTGTGAAAACTTTTCCCATTTCCAAAACATGATGTTACCCTTCATAGGTATGTGGCACTTTGGTGTTTCCCTACCATTTTGTTTTTAACACTTTCTGATGATTTTTTTTCTTGCCGTTGAACATAGTGTATGTACCTGGAATTAATATTGGTGATGGATAGAATAGAAAGAAGGGAGGAAGGAAGGTCCTCTGTGTAATTTTTCCTGTCAGGGGTTAGAAGTTTCAGGAGGGAACTTGAAGACATAGTATAAAGTAGGAAGTCTCTTTTCATTTTAGACTGCTTACTTTTACTTGTTTAATCCATGGGGAGAGCCTTGGGGCAGTAGTCAACCTTTCTGGAAATAGGGAATTGGAATTTTGTGCTACCTCTGAGCTAACACACAGAGGTAAGGGTCCCCATTCATGCCTTTCGATCATAATTTTGTGTAGGATGGTTAGCTTGCAGGGACTTATCATAAGCTATTAGAAAATGTTTTTCCTGTTTCTTTGTTTGCATGAAAGGGATCTTAGGTTTTAATAAGGGAATATACTACTTGGGCCTTTTTTAATTTCCAGAAAAGGGAACCATTAGAATATAATTCCTCTTCTCAGTGATAAATTCATCACCTAGAAATTCGTCCTAGTCAGGGAGATAAATACATCAGTATAGGAATCTCGTGCTTTATCGTCTCTAAACAATAATGGGGATAGTGGTAAATATGAAGGAAAGATCTCTTCATGCAGTCCTCTGTTTATCCCTGTTAGCTTTGTGGTAGTCATTGAGGGTGGATTTTAGGGGATCCTGGAATCTGGTTGATATCCTTTTTGTTAGGTACTCTTGACTATTATTTTTTTCTCTGGTCATCCCTAAACCCTAAACGTTACACTTCCAATTGTTGTGTGAAAGTCTTATTGTTTGTCTTTTTCCTCTGAGAGCCTTTCCATTTTTTAAAGGTATGTATTGTGTTCCTTTTTAACTCTGTTTACCTCGTGCCTAGCACAGTGCTTGGCATATAGTAAGCACTTAATAAATGTTTGGTGATTGAAATTGCATCTATCTTTTGATGATCTTTTTCAGCAAATGGAATTTGGAGTCTGACTCCTGGTTGATATTACATTATTCTTTCTAGAAGAGTGTGTCATAGTGTTCCAGGGAGTGCATTAAAATCCCCGCAGTTATCTTCCCAGGCTACCACTTTTCCTCTTGTTAGGAAACAGTGTTTATCATGGTAAATTGCCCATTTGGGGTGGTTCATCCAGGCTTTAGTACCAAATTTAACATAATGAGAAGTCACAAATTCCCTTTTGGCCAAAAAGTACAAAGTTTGACAGCTTCTCCCAGAAAGGTAACTCTGCATTAATTTATTCTACTTTATTTATGAAAGGTATAAAAATCTATTAACATTTTATAGCTGTTCAGAAGTAGTAAACAACATTCTGGCCAACCACTTATGCTTTTAATAAGCATGCTTTTATGCCTTGTATATATTTTTTGCAAATTATAGCTTTGTTTGTGGTTTAAATACATCTTCTTTGTGGATGGTGCTCTGTGCAATGATGTTTCAGTGGTTTATAACATTTAGAAAATGTGAAGCTTTTGCCTTATGCTCAATTTTAAAACAGGTGTTTCTTTTCTATTTTAAAATTTATTTTAATTTACTTATGGTAAAATTCCCTTTCTGCATACAGTTCTGTGAGTTTTGGCAAATGTATAGTCATATAGGCATTACCACAATTAGGTTCCATAACATTTACAACCCTCCTCCCCTATTCCCTTATGCTATCCTTTTAAAGTCAAATCCTCCCCATCCTGAATACCTGTCAACCACTTATTTGTTTTGCTTTTTCCAGAATGTAATATAAATGAATGAAATCATATACTATTTAGCCTTTTGAGCCTGGCTTCATTCGCTTAGCATAAAACCTTTGATATGCAGCCATATGCATGTATCAATCAAAAGTTTGTTCTTTATTGCTGAGTGCATTTTCATGGTATGGATATACTGCCATTTGTTCATTCTCCATTTGAGGGTCACATGGTTTGTTTATAGCCTTTGGTGATTGTGAATAAAGCTGATGTAAATGTCAATATAGAGGGGTTTTTGTTTGAAAATTTTCCTTTTACAAACTCAGGTTTTTATTTCACTTGGGGTAATACTTAGGAGTAGGATTGCTGGAGTATATGTTAAGTGCATGTTTATCTTAAAACTGGCAAACCATTTTCCACAGTGGCTGTACCATTCTATGTTCTCACCAGCAACCTGTGTTTCAAAAATTCCAGTTTGCTTTGCATCTTCACCAGCACCAGGTACTGTTTATTTTGTTTCAGCCGTTCTAATAGGGGTATAGTGGTGTGAAGATGTTTCTCAGTCACCTTGGCTAACTTTCTTTGTTGTTGTTGGTGGGGTTTTATTATTATAAACAAAAGTTTTTCTTATTTTCCTTTTAATAATCATTAACACAGAGACCTTTGTGCATGTAATCATAAAATTTAAGTTTAATGTTAGTATTCCAGGTAACTGCTTTAGTCCATTTATCAGGGAAAACTCAAATTGCTATAAGAAAGCCCAAGTGCTGCTGTAGATCAGGACTGAATTTTTACAACTTTACTCTACATGAAAGCAATGTGGCCCCCTCGTAACTATGTATTTAAATCAGTTTCTCACCCCTCTGGCCTTTCTTGCACATTGTTCCCACTGGTCCAGTCTTTTGATAGTGCTGCTCTTTCCTCATGCCATCATTTGTTCATAACTCTTCACTGATTCCCTCACAACTTTGGTATAGTCTACTGCTTAACACAGAGCTTCTGGCATCAGCTGGACCTGGTTTTATTCTTAGCTCTGCCACATACCAGATAAATGACCTTAGATAATTTTTGTAAACCTCAGTTTCTCATTTTTAAAACAGTAATGATAGACCTGCATAAAGTATTTTGCACCAAGTGGTCAGTACTCAATCCATGTCAGCAGTTAGCAATTAACCACCATCTGCAATACCGTTCATTTTGTTTGGTCAGCCTTGTCTGCCACAATCATTTCTCTGAATCTTTTAACATAAGCCAGTCTGTTGCTTAAGTCTTGTTTGCAAGGGTTCTAGTGAGATTAAACCGTATTTGAGCATGAATGATGAAGTCAGTAGATCATAGGGCGTTGCTTTGCTTGGGAGCTCTAGACTGAGGCTGGTGGCGGAGCAGGGAGAGCAGTTAGCCCAGCCTTCTGGGAGATAGCCTGGGACAGTCCTTAGAGCATGCTGCTTGTCTTTTATATGGACACTCCTGGCCTGTGAAGAAGGACACAGGCAGTGCTGGTGGAGCTGTTTTTATGACTGTGATGTTGGTGCTTAGTTGAAACAAGTTGCTACAGAGTGGGGAACAGAAGGGTCCAGGAACTCTCACTCATCAGTGTGATTTCGGCTCAGGAGGACTCCAGGGTGTGAACCCTTAGGGGCAGGCAGCTCTTGGAGTGCCACATCCCTACAATTTTTGCCCTGAGGGCCCTGCAGCAGAGACAGTGATGTGGCTTTATTCTACCTTGGAGAAAGAAGGGTTTCCAAATGGAAGTCAGGAATGAATGATACTGACACTCTGAGGATTTACAGACATCCTTAAGGAAGAAGGCCTGGCATTAGGTTGCTGGGGCTAAGAAAGTCAGGCTATTTACATTAATGAACTCTCTTCTATGTCCACAATCTTGGCAAGGCCTGGCAAGACTCATTATACCTAGAAGTTTCTCTTATACCTAGAAGTTTCTCTATATAATCTACCTGTCCAGGTACTGCCTTTTTTTTTTTTTTTTAAAGATTTTATTGGGAAATGGAACAGTGTTGGAGAATTGGGGAAGGGGAACATTGTGTTTTTCTAGGACCCATCAGCTCCAAGTCAAGTTGTTGTCCTTCAATCTTAGTTGTGGAGGGCATAAGCTCAGCTCCAAGTCCAGTTACCACTTTCAATCTAGTTGCGTGGGGTGAAGGGAGGGGGGAGGTAGGGAGCACAGTCCATCATCCCATGTGGGAGTTAACCCTTGTTGTTAAGTGCACGTGCTCCCACCAGCAGCTCAGTGGCAGCTCACTGGCCCATGTGGGAATCCAACCAGCAACTCTGTTGCTCAGAGCTTGCTCCCTAACCAACTGAGCCACCTGGCCAGCACCCTCCAGGTACTGCCATTTAAGGTGGTTTAAGACTTGCCTCTTCCAAATGAGGTCCAGTCTATTATTTATTTTTGCTTAGTTATGCTTTTAAAGATGTATATATATCTTAGTTCAATGACCAGATTATAAAATACATGAGAACTTATGCATTTGTCCTGCCATCCCTGTTTGCTTGGTTTACCTTTCTCCTGCCTTTCATAATGAGTATAGAGTTGGAGTAGAAGAAATGTTATTGGAATTGAAGTTTTAGTCTAGGATTTGGGGTCTTAACTTCTGAAAATTCTCTCTTTGGAATAGATGCTAAATAAATGTGGTGATTATTTTTAAAAAATGCTGGAGCCTAAGCATCATTTAGTGTCTATTGACACCAAAAAGGGAATATTGCACATGACAATATCCATTAGATAGTTTTCTTCCTTTTCTAAGTGAAGTATACCCATTATAACCTTTTCATTCTATTTATAAGTCTATTTATTTACAAAGCTTATGTAAAATTCCTTAACAATTTGATACATTTATTCCAGTAGAAGTTCTGGAGAAACGTGCTGCTGTTTTGCTGGCCAAGTGCCGTGGTAGTTAAGAGCTGGCTTGGGACCCAGTTCGGATCCCACGTATGAGAGCCAGTGACACCGCCCTCAAAAACAAAACAAAAAAAACCCAAAAAAAACAGGAAAGCTTCTTAATTAACCTCCTCTTAGAGGCCAAGCTGCAGCTGGGATCTGGTCCTGTAAGAACACGGCAGGACAGCGAATCAATGGAGAGTCCTTGCCTGAATTAGTCTGAAGAAAAACAATCATTAAATCACCTTTTGAATGTGACATGTTAGTATGCTGAACGTTTTGAAGTGGATCTCAGCATGTACAAAACTGTCCAAGATGCATAATCTAAGGAAGTCTAAGGAGATACCAAAGCGCTTCAGGAAAGGCCAGATGAATTTGACAAAATTTAAACCTTATTTCTCTCTTCTTTGATTTTCATCATAGAGTATTCTGATAATATTGTTTAAACATACTTTAAAATGAAATCTGACTTTTAAAAAATGTAATAATCAGGGGGTCGGCTGAGTGGCTCAGTTGGTTAAGAGTTGACTTAAAAGTGTGGACTCTGAGTAACAGGGCTGCTGGTTTGATGCCCACATGGGCCAGTGATGCTGCGCCCGAGCTGAGCTGTCACTGAGCTACCAAGAGGTGGCAGGATGGCTCAGCTGGTGTAACAACGAGACTGCCTGTTCAATGGTGGCTATGCCCACCCGCAACTAAGACTGAACTCAGCACCTTGAGCTGAGCTGCCTCCTGGATGGCTCAGTGGATAGAGCGTGCACTCTTAACAACAAGGCTGCTGGTTCAACTCCTGCATGGGATGGTGGCTACGCCCATCCACAACTAAGACTGAACACAGCACCTTGAGGTTAGAGGCCACGAACTGCTGACGGGAAGCCAGATGGTGACTGGCACCCTCCACAACGAAGACTGAAGAACAACGACTTGGCTGGTCCCTTCACCAGTTCCCCAAAACTGTTTCCCTCCCCCAATTCCCCAATAAAAATTAAAAAAAAAGTAATAATCAAACCCACAAATCCCCTACTTCTTGGTAGATATTATACCTTATCTGTACAAAGCCATGTGGATAAACCGTGCGCAGCTTACAAACAGACATTCCTATTTTAGCAAAGATTCCAAGTGGTCGTTTATATGACTCAAATGATGTTTATATGACTCAAATGATGTTTATATGACTCAAATAACTGTGGCTGTATACTGGAAATATGACTAAAGCCAGGTAATTAATATGTTAATGAACAATATTTATTTTTTTATTAAGCATTTAAGTATTTAGAGGTAAAGAAGAAAAACTGAGCATGTCTATTATATTAACATGTCTATTTGAAGATAAATAATGCATTTCTTAGGCTGAAGTGAGAAAAATTTTTTTGTCATATGTTGACATAGGGAATAAACATCATATTCAAAGTGAAGTTTTATTACAATTTTCTAAATCAAAAGAAAACACATCTTAGTACAAAGTGATAGCTAGAACAACAGTAATTGCTTAGAATTTATTACATCTGATCTATTTTCACATTTAGTAACAGCTCTTTCAATGTAACGATATTATTTTTCATAGACTTTGTAAATTAGGAATGTGGTCATTGGCTAAAATATAAGGTAGCAGAAACTTTAAGAAATTTAGTTCCCTTTATAATTTTGTTTTTTGTTTTTTTAGTTCTGGGTGGTATAGAAGTATTGTAGGTGTAACTCATTTGACATTGGGATGTTTTATGGAATACTGGAGTTGAGTAGCTATTAACATTTCTGGTTGTCACTCTAACAACTAAACATTGTATGCTTTTCTTTGAGTTTGTTTATAATACTTAGGATGTATAATATATATCTTAATTGTGCCTTATAAGAGTCTTTCCATTATTCATTTGAAATAAAATCTGGGAATTGGGACCCTTATTTACTGAATCATTGTGTGATTTTGGACAAGTCACTATCTTTGTACAAACTTTCCCATTTATAAATTTGCTGTGAATGCATATACTTTGCTAATACAAATCAAGTTAGGATTTATGTCTACCTCGGATAAAAAATAAGGCAATGAAAAATGTAGTATTAAGACTACATATAAGGACAAGATTTTGCTTTCTTTATCCAGGACTAGGAATTACACATGAAGCCAACCATGGCTATTTACAGGTGACAACCAATAACTGGTCTAGAGTTTCTCCAAGGATTTATACAACAATGACCACTTCTCTATTTCACAAGATTTTCTTTTAATTTTGTGTGAGCTAGAAGAGAAATACAGTTTACCCTCCCTGATTTTTATAATGAGGCAACTGAATCTTAGATGGTTTATGGATTAACCAAGACGACAGTAATAGGGGCAGAGATGGGACTAAACTTGAAGTCTTGTAACTATTAACCTAGTGCTCTATTTACTAATTAAGAAATGGGTTGCTTGTTACATGGAAGGAAATGTTTCTATTAAAGAAACCATTTTATTTTGTTTGTATGTGTGCTTCTTTTGGTTACAGAAAAATTGGCAGAAGTGTTTTTCACCTCAGCCATCGTCAGAGTGAGACAATGTTAGTTATCGTAGACAAATTACTGCGGTTGGCCTATACATGGAAGACATTTATTGGGAGAAGATTGTTTTCACTTTCCTAATGTTTGTATGACTATTTTAAGGTTCTGAGTCTCACTTATGATTTCTTATCAGTGACTGCCATTAACTACATTTTTTCCCTCTTGTTATTTGGTGCATTTCTTTACTGAGCTTTATTGGTAATTGTATTATAAAGAGAAGAATTGGTCTTAATCCTGAAGAAAAAAACACCAAATGAATGAATAAATTTAAAGCCTATCTATATACCTACCTACCTACCTACCTACCTACCTACCTACCTATCTGTTTTTGAATGAATGGTGTCATGTAACTTTAAATGTAGGAGTTGCTTTATAGACAATCTTTACTCTGAAGCATTTTATGTGAAAGATGTTATACTTTGTCATATGAAATTCTTTATAGATTGTAACTAAAAGAAACCCTAGTGATTCCTTAGGTCAAATAAGGAAAATATATTGCATATATATAGCTATTCTCCCATTTGTGCTTATGGAAGACTTGGAAAATCATCCATGATTACTTTTGTTCAGAATCATTGCCAATGCAGTGCTTCAACCAGTCATTATGAATTGATTGGAACCGATGTAAAGGAAGAAACCAAGTACCATCTATGATCTAGCCTGACCTCTCATTTTCTATATATAGGAGGCAACTGAGACCCAAAGAGGCAAAGGGTCTTAAAAGACACTGGCATAGCTGGAATTAGAGCCAATGTCCCCATATTTTAGCTTCAGTGTTCTTTGACTCCATCATCCTACTCAGTCAGCAAACAAAATAGCATGAGTATGAAATTTTCATGCCATTTTAGAGTTACCCTTACTCAATTTTCTAATCTTCAGGTTTCTGAGTTATTGCTGTTATTGTCTGACCTGTGTACAGTCTTTTCAAATGGGGAGAAAAAAACATACAGTTCCCTGAAGAGCATTCAAACCCTATCCAGTATAAAACCAACATACAGAATATATAAACTGTTGATGATAAATAGCATGTATATCAAACTGCAATTACCATAAAAATACAGCAAGAAATCTTAAGGTCCCAATGTCACTGTAAATCTAACAATGC
Organism: Aselliscus stoliczkanus; assembly: GCA_033961575.1. Lineage (NCBI taxonomy): Eukaryota > Metazoa > Chordata > Mammalia > Chiroptera > Hipposideridae > Aselliscus > Aselliscus stoliczkanus. The sequence goes on from CM066729.1 coordinate 138,923,641, forward strand.
AACAACAGAATTTCTTGGAGGAAAAAGCTGTATTGGCCCATTGTTACTATCGCTAGAGGCTCACAGGGATGTTTAAGAGAGGACTCAGCCTGGAGCAGTGGTGACCAGGTGCTTGTCTTTGCATGAGAAAGAATTCAAGAATGAGGCAGATGCAGGAAAACACAGGTAATTTATTATAATGAGAGTACACTCTTGAGAGGGAAGTGCGGGCACACTGAGAGACTGAATTGTGCCAAGAAAGCCCTGACCAGGGCTATGTATACTTCCTGGCGTCAGTTTTTGGTGATGTCCCATTGATAAGGCTTGTCAGTTTCCTCTCAGTAGGTGGCATCCTCAGTTTGCCTGCTCTTTCTTCCTTATTTGTCTCCTCTGGAACTGCCATGGCATCAGAGGCATGATGGGAGTCATAGTAACTAACTGCAATGTAAATGAGATTATAATGACATTATAATTAGCTAAAGGTCAGGTCCCAGTCAAGGGGATTAGCCTTGCTGGATGAAACTAGTTCTTGTTCTTCTCCAGCTGCAGGTACAGGATACAGTCACTTGTTACTAGTGCTGTATCCTAGAGGGTGCTGTCAATTTCTTATGTTACCTATCTTGCCTGATGAGTACTTTTGATCCCAGCTTATTATCTGATCAACTGGGAGGTTTTCAGGAGCATCAGCCCTCGGTCTCAGTTCTGTTTGGTTATCAGAGGCTCATTACATAAAGGCTCATTTCTTTAATTCCAAGAATACTCAAAGAACAAGGAAATGAACTTACTAGGAACCTTTTCTTTCAAAAGCAGTGATTCTTACACTTTTTATTGTAGTAATGAAACTTTGGTAAAGTTAAGTATGCATGGACTCCTCTTGATGATTTCTCTCACTTATAATCTAACTCTTTTCCTTCCTCTCCACATTTCTGTTGACTTATATATCGACTATGGATCATACATGACCTTCAGAGAAACAAGTATGGAGGGATCTATGAAGAGTCATGCAAAGAATGAAGAGGTATTCATGTGCTGTAGCTGAGGGCTAAATTAAATTTAAGGTAGGGAAAAACTTTCAGGGGTATAAGCATAATGCTTGTTGAGTGTTTGGAAGCCATGGAAAGAGAGTTCTAGGTTTAAGACTGTAAGAACTTTATCATTGGGAGTCGGCAATCTACTCCAACATATAGAATATGAAATGAGGTGAAATATATATTTTTTAAATCTGTAGAGAAAAAGGAATGGATTCAGATTAAGAAGATAAACTAAACTGAGTAAATTTTGAGGAAGATTAGGATGATTCCATCTGATTTTTTTTTTTTAATTTTATTGGGAAATTGGGGGAGGGGAATAGCGTTGGGGATTTGGGGGAGGGGAGCAGACAAGTTGCTGTCTTTTTATTCTTCAGTCTAGTTGTGGAGGACATTGTTTCACTAGCCCATGTTGGTATTGCCATTGCAATCTTCCTGGGTGAGGCAGGTTGCTCGCCGGCCTCTAGACGGCCACTCACGGTGGCTCCTGGCAGCTCACGCTGGCTGCCAGCCACTCACACTGGCTGCCGGCCATTCACTGTAGCCTATGGCAGCAGAGGCTGTAGCCCATGCACTATTCGCTGCAGCAGAGGCTGCAGCCCACACCATCGCTGGCCATCTTAGCTATAAAGGCAACCAGGTTGAGCTGTTGTTCACCATCTTAGCTGTTGAAGGCAGTGTCACTGACCCTCATATGTGTGATCCAAACCAGGGCCCCGCTGCTCAGAGGTGGTATCCCAAGCCAGCTCTTAACCAACGCATCACTCAGCTGGCCCTCTATATGATTTCTTTTTTTTTTTTTTTTGTATTAACAGGACAAGAAAGGTGTTTTTTTTTTTTTGGTCACTATATCTCAAAAAAATGGATTCTGTTTCCATGGAAATACAGTTCAACCATCCTAATTTTTACTTAGAGACAACTTGAGTGTTTGTTAAAAATGTGGATCAACAGTTACTATAAAGGAGTAGAACATTTTGGAGAAATGTATCCCTACAGCTCACAGAAAATAGTTTTAACCTTTTCTTCTCAAGCACTAGAGCTGTGTTATATGGAACACAATTTCTCAATTTACCTTCCTTTAGTGAGTTCTTGGGTTTGCCATTTAAATTCCAAACTCAATCCTGCTATGGCTCAGTTTTTATTTTTCAACACTGTTTTACTCTAAGGGAAAAAAAAGAGTAGATAAATACTCTTTTGGTTTTATTTTATAAAGCATCAAAAGTATGAACTAGAAAGTTATTCTACTTTGGGACAAAGATTTTCTGGGAAATTTAATCCTTCATTATTCAAGATAATTCAACCAGAACACTTTGGGCCAATTTTAAATATTTTATCCACATCTCATTAAACTAATATGTACCTTTTTTCTTTTTCTTTTCCCCTGGACTGAATCACACAGATTTCTATAAGCAACTTAAATTTTTCATTCTTTCTAAATTGCTTTTTATCTTGACACCTCATTTGTTCAGTAATGCCATAGTCATGTTTGTGGAATACCAGTTGCTTTTGCCTCTGATGCAGGAGTAAAGATGAAATTCACTGGGAAGAAATCATATTTTAAAATTTCCCTAGGGACCCTTCTCACTGCTTGAGACTCACTTTTAGTGATAAATTCTAGAAATCTCAACGTCTCTAAAAATACAGAGGGTGCCAAGAAAATGTGTACACATTTTAAGAAAGGAAAAAAAAACTATATTAAAATTGTAACAATATATACCAATAAAAAAAGATGAATATAAGTCACATTTGACTTCTGCAATTATAAGAAGTGCTCAAAGGAGTTACCATCATCGTAATTTTAATAGTTTTTTCCTTTCTTAAAATTTGTATATGTTTTTTTGGCACCCTCTGTATTATCCTTTCTATTCCAAAGCATGTGGAAGAAGTTGGCTTTGGGGAAGTTATATTTGGCTAGAAAAGATACCATATTTCATGTCAAGGATGTTAACAGATATATCTTCATCTTACTCTGCTACCAGAGAATGAGAAGATGTTCAGTTGGTCATATCATTTGAGGAATTGAGTGACATAATTGACTTCTGGGTCACACTGTTCTAATTCTGAACTAGCCCATTCTGTTCTTTTATTTTTTATTTTCTCAGTTGGACAAAAGTTCTATGTCGATCATTATAATACCATGGCTAGACAATGCTTGGGAGATGCAATAAAATTAACATGCTTCAAAATAAGTACTAGATGAATTGTTTTGTCTTTGTGATGTGTCCCTGTGGCTTGTCTGGAACTTCCCCGCTGTACACAGTGATGTTAGGAAATGGAAGCATTTCATTTGTTTCATTTTTCTTCATCCTGCATTTCACAAGCTTGGACTGTGGCAGTTGAAGTAAGATAATCATTTTGTGCCAGAAGAAAGATAGAAGAAGAAAAACAGTTTGCCAATAGGAGCATACATTTAACATTAGAAGTCTTGAAAATATGGAAAAGAGGTAATATCCCAGCAACACTACTCCAACATTGTAATCTGGTAGCTTTTTCACTCCTGGTTTATGAAAAAAAAATTTCATTTTTGTCAGTAAAGGCTTAAAAGTAATTTAAAATATATGTTGGAAAGAATAAGCCACATAAATTTCACCTTCATATTATTTTTACTGCCTGATTTGTGGTGTGAGGTATTCTCACAGTATTTTCAGGTGGAAGTAGTTTTAGCAAAGTCTGAATTCCACCATTCTGTCCACATTAGCAGATACTGAATTCTGATCTTAGCTTTGGTACTGAAAAGCATTAAAAACATACTTTTCCTAATTGCTTTTCCTGCTTATCTGTGTTCTAATTCTCCCTGGTATGGTGAAATATCAATTAATTCCAGGCATTGTCCGAGGAAGATTTGGGGAGTGATCTGTGTGTTTACATTTTCTTGTTAATGTGGTAGTGAATAAGGAGTAGGTTTTGGATGAAACAGAACTTTATACCAGTCAGTTTCTCTTTGTTTTCTTTATGAATGGGACTGGGGTGGCACAGGATTTCTGTGAAACCTGTAATAGTAGCTCTCTGTTACTCCAACTGCCTCCTATGACACTGAGCAGGGAGATTGCAGTTGAGTTACTCCAATTTCTTCTTGACTGAATAGATATGACAGTAATATTTATTGAGCTTATTTTTCAGTGTACCAGGCACTGTGCTGGGGGTTTATATGTATGAACTGATTAATCCTTATAGCAACTCCAAGGACTAGTATTATCTCCATTTCACAGGTATGGATACATTGGAGACTGGATTGTCTCCAATCCAGTCTGGAGACTGAAATCTAAACAGATCAACTGCAGAGCCCATGCATTTAGCACCTGCTCCCTGCTGTCTTCTATAATGGCTGGAAAAACTAGTCACAGAACATTCAGAAATGTGAATTTGGGGAAAGAAACAGAGTGAAGGGACAATGAAATGGTTGACCCCAATATGAGTTTTCATCATGTTCCAGTAACAGAATCGTGCTGGATTCATGACTAACACCAATAGAAATTATATTTCCAAACCTCCCTTATACTTGTAATTGTGCTTTTAGATGTGATAAAGGTTATTAAGATGTAAATGAAATTTTTGTTGGGAAGCTTCTGCAAACTTTCCTAAAAGTTAAGTATGTGCCCTTTGCCTATATGTGCTGTATCCTGCTGCTTGGAATATGGATTTCAGTGTTGGAACTCTAGCTGCCACATTGGACTATGAGGATGAGGTGGTAGAGTGATTAGTGTAGTTCTATTCTTAATTTTTTGAGGAACATCCATACTGTTTTCCATAGTGGCTTCTCCAATTTACAGTCCCTCTAATAGTGCACAAGGGTTCCCTTTTCTCCAAATCCCCGCCAACACTTGTTATTTCTTGTCTTTTTGATAATAGCCGTTCTAACAAGTGTGAGGTGTATCTCACTGTGTGGTTTTGATTTGCATTTCCCTAATAATTAGTGATGTTGAACATAATTCATGTGTCTCTTGGATATCTGTATCCTCCTTGGAAAAATGTCTATTTAGATCCTCTGCCCATTTTTTAATTGGGTTGTTTTTTTGTTGTTGTTGAGTTGTATGAGTTATTTATATATTTTGGATATTAACTCCTTACTGGAACTATCATTTTCAAATATCTTCTCCCATTTGGCTGGTGCCTTTTTCTTTTGTTGATGACTTCCTTTTCTATGCAGAAGCTTTTTGGTTTAATATGGCCCCCTTTATTCATTTTTGTTTTTGTTTTCTTTGTTTTTGGCATCAAATCCACACACACACACACACAAAATCACTAAGTCTGATATCCAGAAGCTTAACACCTATGTTTTTTTCTGTGTGTTTTATTATTCCAAGTCATTAATCAATTTTGAGTTAATATTTTGTATGATGTGAGAGAGTGGTCTAGTTTCATTCTTTTGCTTGTGGCTGTCTAATTTTCCCAACATCATCTATTGAAGAGACTTTTCTTTCTCCATTGTATATTCTTGGCTCCTTTGTTGTAAATTAATTGCCTGTATATGTGTGTATTTATTTCTGGGGTCTCAATTCTGTTGCATTCATCTCTGTGTTTGCTTTTCTGCCACTGCCATCTTTTTGATTACTATAGTTTTTTTTTTTTTTTAAGTTTTTTTTTTGAGGACAGTGTCACTGGCCCTCATATGTGGGACCGAACCGGGGCTGCTGGCTTCCCAAGCCAGCGCTTAACCACCGCGCCACTCGGCCGGCCCCATTTACTATAGTTTTGTAGTGTAGTTTGAAATGGGGGAATGTGATACTCATGGCTTTGTTCTTTTTTCTCGGGATTCTGTTGGCTATTCAGGGTCTTTTGTGGTTCCATACAAATTTTAGGATTTTTTGGGTTTTATTTCTGTGAAAAATGCCATTGTGATTTTGGTAGGTATTACACTGAATCTGAGATTCTTTTGGGTAATAGGGACATTTTAACAATGTTAATTCTTCCAACCCATGAGCACAGAATATTTTTTCATGTTTTGGCTCTTCAATTTCTTTCCACAATGTCTTGTAGTTATTTTCTTTTCTTTTCTTTTCTTTTTTTTTTAGCTGAGTCATCCTGCCACCTCTTGGCAGCTCAACAGCAACTCAGCTCGGGCTGGCATCGAACTGCCATTGCTCAGAACTCAGCTCACACTCTTGAGCGAGCTCTTAACCAACTGAGCCACTCAGCTGGCCCTTCTTGTATTTATTTTATAAGAGCAGTATAATCTGTGGATTATATCCTACATGCAGAATTATGATGTAAATATAAAACAATTGAACAATAATAAAGTGTATTTTTTCCTTTAATCTAATGATTAATGTTCAAGTATTAGATAGAAAACAACCTGTAAATATAAAAGTGCAAGTCATCTGCCATGTTCATATAATATCCAATGTACTTTAAATATGTTATTGCTTAGTACTATTTGCCATTTTAAATTAAACATTACATCTGTGGGGTGGGGGGTGAGGTCAATGGCTAAATCAATTAGAAAGAATGATTACTTTAAAAAGCAGGTTTATCTGGATTGTTACTAATTAGAGTTCTGCTATTTAATATTAGATTACATTTATGGTATAATGAAAAGGTACATATGTATATATAAGAGCTCTAAACATCAAGTTCTAAAATGTATTGTTAATCATCAAAAAAAAAGAAAAAGAAATGAATTTACATTCTATTGAATTCATGTATGAGGATTCTTTTTCAAATGCCTATTTTAAATTTATAGCATTATAATTTTGTTATGTGTCTATTTTTGTTCAACAATAAGCATGGAATCTTCTCCCTATGCTGGAACCCAAGTAAAAAAATGACAGAGTCTTGAACTACAACCTCATCAGAGTAGGAGGAGTGGTTGTGAACTGTGTAGGACATAGAGATAGGCCTGGTTGATGGATTTGATGTGGGGGGTGAAGCAGAAGAAATAATCAAATACAACACACATATTCAACATGAGCAACTAAATAGATAGAGGTATTCCTTATTGAGATGGAGAACTTGAAGAGGAGCAAATCTGAAATGTGTGGTAGGGGAAAGGAAGCAAACCAGTAGTTTCATTTTACATATACTGAGTTTAAGATGCCTGTGAGGAGACATCTAAGAATGGAAACCAAATTGTATATATGAGTTTGGATTTCAGAGGAGATGTTTACATTAGAGATATAGAGATATAAAATTTGGAGTTATCAATTTAGGTATGATATTTAAAGTCATGAGATTATTTGAGATCATCTAGGAAGGAAGCATAGGGCAAGAAAAGAAGAGGGCTCTGAAATCAGCCTGGCAAATGTGGTAAGAAAATTGCATGTTATATTCAAAAGATTATGGTGTCTGTTGGGATCTGGTGTGTATTTCTGTGGGTAGTACAAAAGTCTGTTGCTTTTGACATGCCATCTTCTGTAGATGGCACTTACTAATGCAGAGTCTTGACTGGGAGCTGGGTTTTTAAGTCATTTGTAGGAATCAAGAATGGAATAAATTAAATGCTTCCATTAAAGAACTGCTGATATAAGAATTCCAACGGCTTCTTCTAGAGATTCACAGAATTCAGTGTTTAAAGAATTTAGAATTCAATATCAAGGCATCTCAATATCCCTTTAATCTGTCATTTATTGGAGACTTTGAGACAAGTATAAAATTAGTTCTAGAATAATGACACTTAGCAATTATAAATCTGGGGATCAGTGACTTAATGATTGGTGCTCACACTCTCTCTCTCTCTGAAATTGGCTACGTGTGAGCTTTGACAATTTTTAACAATCTCAAGCTATCATATGTTGAATTTCCTTTGGTGTTGGGCTACAAAGAGCTTTCCAATAAAGGAATTCAAACTCTTACAGGTTTTAACAGAACCACAAGATAGGGGTGTCTGTGTGTATGTGTATGAAAGACAGAGAAAGGGAGAGAGACAGAGACAGAAAATGAGGCAGGGAGGGAGGAGTGTTTAGAGAAGAAGCTGTTGCTAAGTAAGTTAATGGCAAAAAATTGCAAAAGTCCAATAAAGACTTAGCATCTATTTTTACATTTAAAATATTTTAGGATTTGATTAACAAGAAACTGCAGAAATTTTTCTTTCCAAACTGAATTCTCCTGTTTCAATTCACTGACCAAGAGGCTGCCTTTTTAAGCCCTCCAAATCTTGTAATATGCCAAGGTTTACTATAGGAAGTAATTAAGACTTGTATGGCTTGCACTTAGGTTGTATCAGTGCATAGCCAGTGTCTTGCATATATTTATTTATTTCACTACCATTTATTGAATACCTGCCAGGCAAACTTATTACTTTTACTAGCATTTACTGAACTCCTACGATGCCCCCCATAACTGAGCCTACTCATATTTTCTCTTGGTTTACCCAGCACAAAATTTCATTTGAATCCATGAGTAGGCAACTTTCTTGCTAAAATAAAAATATATTGTCCAATATTTTTTGGTACCAGGGAAAGGTTAAATATTTTAAAAGGTGGCCTTGCACCCAGGCCAAGCGTTATCTCTACTGTAGAATTGCTGAATGACAGTGATTTGCATGCTGTCTTTTGATTCCTAGAGGATTAAGCTAACAATAATAACAGTTCTCCATTCCTCTCCCCCTTCCCCCATCTGTTCTGCACATATTCAATGAATACTTGGCTTGGTTCTCAGAGTTGGCTTCTTCCAATTTCCTTCTCAAAATTTCTTTCACTTTCCATGATTTTCATTTTAAAAAAGGCTGTGAGACTCCCACTAGATTAAGTTGGCTCAGAAGACTATTGAGCTTCAAAGTGTGGCTTTAGGAAGATCTCTAGAGTCTAATTTTGAAGGCTTGGTATCCAAGAAAAATGGAAACCTTGTATTTCCATCAAGAGCTTGTGTGTATAGCTAGGGTTTTACAAAGTTTACAACCAGCTATCACACTTAATTCTGAGAACAATGTTTGCCAGGTTTTCCCAGCTGAAACATGTAACTCACTCCTGTCTCATCTTGTTAAACTGAGGCTATTTTCAGGGAATTGAAAATAAACCAGTTGATAGTCAAGTCTTTTTGCTTAGAATTTGAATATTCAAATCATTAAGGATATTAGACACCTTCTTGGCAAGGAGCTCTCACCAGCATCAATAGTTAGGGCTTCCTTGGGGGAGCTCTATTCATTTCCTTAAATTAATTGCAAAACTTTCTGTGTATTCATTTATTCAATAAATACTTATTGAGCCTCTATTATGTGCCAGGCAGTTTCTCAGGCTCTTGGATTACATCAGTGAACAAAACAAATTTTCTAGCCCTCATGTAGCTTACATGTTCACAGGTGGAGATAGGAAGTAAACATAATTAACAAGTGAATTTTTCAGTGTGTTATAATGTTGGGGTCCCCAAGACCACACCTGGGTCTAATGGTTTGCTAGGAGGACTCAGCATAGAGCTGCACCCACAGCTAAGAGTTATTACAGTGAAAAGGTACAGAGCAAGACCATCAAAGGGAAAAGACACAAGGGACAAGTCTAGAGGAGACCAAGTACACACTGTAGTGTCCTCTCCTAGTGGAGTCATGGTTGCACTTAATTTCCCAAGATACTTGTGACAACATGAATGAAATGTCAACTAATGAAGCTTATTAGATACCCCTTTCCCAAGGTTTTTATTAGGGGCTGGTTGACTTCTGCCTGGAACATATCAAATTTGTACACTCCCTGAAGGAAAACAGGTATTTAGCACAAAGAGTTTAGATGTAGTGATCCACTCTTACCAGTTCTGGGAATGTGAGAACCCTTCTGAAATCCAAGTTCCTCGATGGCAGACAAGCGCCAACTTTGTAAGAAGGACTTTCAAAAGATAGCAGGCAGGCCTGCTACATCAACCCTTTTGTGTACAGCTAGATTATGATAAGTGCCCAGGAGGAAAAGTGTAGAATAAGGGGCAAGGACCAGTAGTGCTGGAAAGGTGATAATTGAGCAAAGTCTTGAAGGTTAGAAAAAGAACATTCTAAGCAGAGAGAATGGCCAATTACCTTAAGGGGAGAGTTTACTTGTCATATCTGAGAAAGAACAAGGAAGACGTTGTACATGGAGATGAAGTCAGAGAATTAGGTTGAGTGAGGGAACTGGTGGCCAGGCTGTACTGGACTGTGTGGGACATACAGGACATTGGTTCTGTATGCATGCATTTCACCAAGGAAAGACCCAGTAGTTTTCATTTTTATAAGATTCTCTGAGTCCCCAATATTTAATAACTGCAGATCTAAATTCCTCGTTTTACAGTTGGAGAACTAAATCAAAAGTGATGAGAGATGTCTTGTTTAAGGTCACGTGGTCATCAGTAAAAGAAGGGGGGAATAGAATGTAACATGTAAGTGGTTTAATTCTACTCTTTCCCTAGTTTGAGAGAATCCTGGTGATTTATTCAATTGCATTTTACTAAAGTTAGTATACTGATAAAAAATGGACACCAAACTGTTTCAAAGTAGTTGAGGCAGAAGGTATCCAGTTATTTCTTTCCATTTAGAATAGAGAGTGACTGGAGTGCCCAATCTCTGGATAAAGTAGGAGGTAAAAACATATATTAAATACCTAATAGGGATATTTCCCTCTTTTATTAGATTGTCTGATAATTTAATAAATATCTTCAGACTTTGCACTTATCACTTGCCCCATAACAATTTTATTTTCATTATTTGTTAGGTCCTCCCTGTTTTGTCCCCATTATAACTATATTTTATTTTATTTTATTTTTGGGGAATTGGGGGAGGGGAACAGCATTGGGGAACCAGGGAAGGGGAACAGACAAGTTGCTGTCCATTTGTTCTTCAGTTGTGGAGGACATTGCTTCACTGGCCCATGTTGGTATCACCATTGTGCTCTTCTCGGGTGAGGCAGATAGGTCGCCAGCCTCTGGACAGCCATTCACAGTGGCTCTTAGCAGCTCACACTGGCTGCCGGCTGCTCACGCTGGCTGCCAGCCACTCACTGTAGCCTATGGCAGCCCACTGCAGCAGGGGCTGCAGCTATGCCACCTCGGGGACTCACAGCAACCCAGGTCCAGGTGGAACTGTTGTTCACCATCTTAGCTGTAGAGGGCAGTGTCACTGGCCCTCATATGTGGGACCTGAACCGGGGCCGCTGGTGTCCCAAGACAGCATTTAACCAATGTGCCACTAGGCTGGCCCTATGACTATATTTTAATTAAGAAAAGTCTTGTTAAGCCTCTCGTTTTTAAAGGCTTTAATTACAGGTTTGTTTTTTTTTAGACAAGGGCTATAAGAAATAAAGTAAGGCTAACTTCTCTCATTGGCAGCTCTGTAATATCACACCAAATAGGCATCTTTGAAAGGTGTGTGAAATGTAACCAAAGGGCATCTGGTGAACATAGATCCAGAAAGCAGCATGTTTGACCTTATAACCCAAGATGATGTATGCTGCTTGTGAAGTTAGCAGATAATTGCTATCTAATTTTTTCTTTCAAAATAAAATCAGACTGAACAGAAAATTGGCATTTTTTCAAACATTTACTGCTTTAAACTAAAAAAGACATGAATGTTGGATGCAAATAGGTCTGTGGTATATGATTGCTAAAGATACGATTTTGGTGATCGCTATGGAAGACAATTTAATAATGCCTTTTTGTTGTTTTGATAACCAAAACAAAAAGTAAAAGAAACCCTTTAAAATAAATGTTAAAGTTCAGAGCTTTTAACTTATTTGTGTATTTGGAAGTACAGGCATTTAAAAATACTTCTTTATTTTTCAAGAGAGAAAATCATTAACTACCTCTTCTAAATGTGAGGACATAAGAGTTGACATATATTCTTTCACAGATTAAAAAAAATCTCTGTTTATTAAGCAGAACTTCTGTATTGCAATCTTGTGGGATATTGCTATTAAATACTGTATGCTATATTGTTTCAGCCAATAATGTAATAGATGATTCTGTCACAGGTAGATGGCATCATACCAGTAAAAGCACACAATCTCTATCACTATTAAAGAGGTAAGTTTGATATAACACACAAAATACAAGATCTTGAGGACTTTCTATTGTAGTTTTGATTCCGTTCATGTATTTGTAACTATGCAAGGCTTTCCTTTTGTTGATGGTGGTGTGGTCAGATTTAATTAGATTTAACTATCAGAATCATTCCGTTTGTACTACAGCCCTAAGCAAAAATTTCAATAACTTTTGTTATAAATCTTTGTTCTTTATCATGTATGATTTATAATCTACATCACGTATTATTATTATAAAAATTTAAACCACACAAAAAAGTAAGAAGAAAGCAGGAAATAATTTCAATTTCTACTTTCCAGAAATAACCTTTCTCAACATTTGAAAATCTTTTCAGACATCCCTCAATGTGTCTATTTTGAGCAAAATATAGCTAGATATAATTTTAGGAAAATGGGATCACAATAAACATGGTATTTAAAATAGCAAGTATTGGTTTACCTTTAATGTAGTGAAAGAAAAGAGAATGAAATAAAATTGCAGGAGCTGTTCACTTCACTCAGAAAAAAGTTTCTTCACCACAAGTAATATAGAGCAGAAAAGATCCCATTATTGTTATGAAAGTGTAAAGCATTGTGAGTTTGGAATCAACACTATTTTTGAACCTTACATTTTTTGTGTTCAAGTAAAACTACTCACTTGTAGTCTGTTTCAGTTGCCCTCTATTCCACTGTTGGGCTGGTGGTCACAGGAACAAGGCATAGTTGGGATGACACAGAGGCCTGTAAAGCGCAAAATGGGTGCATATCCTGAAAGCGGTGTAACCATTAGTGGTTTGCTATAATGATGAAAAAATAGCACACATGTGCTTTCTATCAGACACCCTCCTCCATCCTTTAATTTCTGATACATTACTCTCTATGCATTATCTTGATTTATTATATTTTCCTTCTGTCCTGTATCCATAGTTATCAAAGTTATTCGATCAATTAAAATTTTTTCTCAAAGTTATGTTTTATTTCAAAATTGATTCTGTACTCACCACCAGACTTTTCACTGTTATTTCTCTCTTCCAAAGTTCTTTGTTTCGATTCTGTTCTTGGATGGCTATATTTTGTGGCTCAGGAGTTTTTTGAGGAAGTACTCATAAGTGTTCTGCTTACAAAGGCCATATATATTTGAGATTGTGGGTTTCATTTACAGTGCAGGGACAGCTCGACTGAGTATAAAATTCTTACATTTTTTTATTCCCTGAGATACTTTAGATATTATTTGTGGTCACTTCTTTATTAGAATTGGTAAAGGTGAATGTATTGCTCAATTGCCAATTTGCTGAATGACCAATTCACCAAATTTAGTGAAATTATCAATTTAAGTTTTGGTATAGGGAGAAATTGGCAGGTTTAGTTATGATGTGAAGTTTGCATGGCTGTTAGACAATGAAGTGAAAGTGTTGAGTAGCTGCAGGGGATTGAGTCTTGAGTTTAATATTTGGGCTGAACCCAACCACAGAATATTTAAGGAGACAGCATAAAGACAGCAACTAATAACATTAGATTGGATGCAAGTTGGTGTCGATAGAGAACAGGAAAGGTCTGAGTACTGTCCCCACTGCCCCCTGCATGCTGTCCAACAGTGAGAGTTCAGAAAAATGAAAAGAGATGCCAAAGAAAACTGAGAAAGCTGCCATTAAACTGGGAAGAAAACTTTTTGAAATCTCAAGGAGAAAGTGACCGAGTGTGTCAAATGCTGCTAAATAAGATGAAGACTGAAAATTGAACATTCCAATAGGCTATTTAGAAGTTATTTGGGTTCCTGATAAGATCAATGTAGCAGGCAAGCCTGAATAGAGGGGAAAAAAAGAAAAAAATTATATGTAATTATAGAATTTATTTTTAAAATATTGAAAGAAAATTATAGACAATTCCAACAATAAATTTGGACACTGGCAATTTTATCTGTATGCCATAGTGTCTTTGTTTGTCAAGGATTTTATGAAAATACAAAACAAAACAAAACCCTTTAAGTTTGTGTATATGGATGAGCAAGAAAAAGGAGTAAGAGCATAAATGCAAAACATTTTTTTCTGTTGGTGGGTGTTTCTTACCTCATGAGTTTGAGACCCAAGCAATTTAGTGGAGATTATTACCATATTCTTTATTTATCTTTAGTTATGTATTGTTTGACATTATAATGAACTTGTATTATATTAAAACTTAGAATTATATAATAAAGTACATAATAAATTTTATGTAATAAACACAAAGTATTAACAGTGGCAACATGTGTCCCATGAATTATTTCTTCTCCCTTGAGTCCATGCCTTTAATGATATGTAGTAGTCGTGGGAGTCTTTGCTTTGGAGCCCAACCTTTGGGCCAGCCGAGTTCCTCAGTTGGTTAAGAGCTTGCTCGAGAGTGCAAGTTGAGCTCTGAGCAACAGCAGTTCAATACCCAGCCCCAGCTGAATTGCTGCTGAGCTGCCAACTAGTGGCAGGATGGCTCAGCTAAAAAAGCCAAAAAAGAAAATGGAGCCCAACCTTGACCTGAAAATCTTTATTGACACGGTTTTTTGGATAATCATATCCAAAAGTTAGTCTTGAATTAAAACTTATTTTCCAGGCTTAGGATAAATGATCATTATATTTCCTTTTTAGTTTTTTTTTTTTTTTTTTTTTTTTTTTTTGGTGGGCCATCCTTCCACCTGTTGGCAGCTCAGCGGCAGCTCAGCTCGGGCTGGGTATTAAACTGCTGTGGCTCAGAACTCGCACTCTTTTTTTTTTTTTTTTTTTTTTTTTTTAAGATTTTATTGGGGAATTGGTGGAGGGGAACAGCGTTGGGGAATCGGGGAAGGGGAACAGACAAGCTGCCGTCTTCTTGTTCCTCAGTTTTAGTTGCGGAGGATGTTGCTTCACTGTTGGTATCGTCATTGCTCTTCCCGGATGAGGCAGATCGGTCGCCGGCCTCTGGATGTCGCTCATCGCGGCCATTGGCAGCTCACGCTGGCCGCCAGCCGCTCACGCTGGTTGTGGGCCACTCACTGCAGCCTATGGCAGCCCACTGCAGCAGGGGCTGCAGCCCACACCATCACCGGGGCTCGCACAGCCCAGCTCCAGGTGGAGCTGTTGCTAGCTGTAGAGGGCAGCGTCACTGGCCCTCATGTGGGATCCGAACTGGGGCCGCTGGCATCCCAAAACCAGCGCTTAACCAATGCGCCACTTGGCCGGCCAGAACTCTCACTCTTGAGCGAGCTCTTAACCAACTGAGCCACTCACACTTCCTTCTTAGTTTTTGCTTTCTAATTATTCACTGTGATTACCAAGTGCCTACAATATGCTAGAAATTGCACTAATGGGTGCTTTATTTGGAGGAATTAATTGGTCTGTGAGTCTTTGTGCACATTCTTTTGGGGTTTCTTTTACTTATCTACCCCTTAAAACTTCTTACTCCCTCCCCAAGTTCTCTCTGACTTGCTCTTTTGCTAATTATGCACACACACTTTCCTTAGGCTATTCCATCCACTATCTCCATGCTAGGGATTCCTAACTGGTACCTCTAATTCCAGACCTTTTTGAGTTTGGCATTCTTGTATCCACCCAACATGTCTAATATGAAACTTATTTTTCCTGCCTGTCATGACCCTCCTCTTTATATCTTATTCAGCTTGAACATTTGATCCTGTTATTTAAGCTAAACTGCTTGGCCCAAGCTAGCATGTCTGAGTGATACATGAGTCTGTTGATTTTATTGCCTGTTTACTTTAATTATCATTCTCTTTACTGCATGTCCGTTGCTAATACCTCAGTTCAGATGCTCTCTATATCTTACCTTAGTTTTATAACACTCTCCTGTCTTTAGCCTCATACACTCCACTAATCTACTTTAACAAAATGATTTTTCTCTAACACAAATTACATAATACCAATATTTTTCATAAAATATTTAGTGATCCTGTTGCCTTCAGTAGTGTCACAAGACCAATGGTAGTCACATACCTAATACACTTCCTTGAGTGTATCCCAATTTTGACAAAACTCCAAAGTATATTTTTGGAAGTACAGGCTTCAGTAATTTATAATTGCCATGGTTATTGATAGTTTGGCAGTGGCCATTTATTAACCATCATGGTTTAGAATAGACAGTGTGAATTATGTACATTTATTGGTGAACTAGTTCAAACTCCATCTTTTACTCTTTTACTCAATAAAGTATGTTGGAAATATTATAGGGGCAATTTTGAACAGACTCTTAATTATGTTTAAAAAGTAAATCACTTGCAAATTGCAGTGCTTTGGCTTTAATTACTAACAAATTACTTGTGACATACTTCATAAATGAACATCTGTCACTATCATTAGTAACACCTGAATTTTAGACCAATGTCCAGACTCTTTACCATAACATGCTACACATTCCATGGTTCAAGTCAATCAGTTATTTAAATATTTATCCATCCATCCATCCATCCATCCATCCATCCATCCATCCATCCATCTACCTGCCCATCCATTTGTCAAATATTTATTGAACATCTATTATTTGCTAGGGAATAGTTGGTTAGGGTCAAGGGATATACTAGTGAACAAACACAGGTTTTGCTGTCATAGAGTCAAGGACCATAGTGCTTCAGATTTCTAAGCCCTTTCCTTGGCATGTGCTTGTCCAACTTCCTCTTCTTCCCTCACAATTTTCAGCCAAAATGACTATTTATGGTTCCCTGATGCATTGAACCATTTGCTTTGTTAGTATATTCTCCTCTCACTGCCTAGAATACTCTTCCTCATTTTGTCAACCTGGTGAACACTCAGCTCTTTTGTTACTTCTGGATTCCATGCTTCTGAATGGGGACTCCAATGAAAACCAGGAGACCTTTAATAATTTCCCTCCACTGTAATTTAAACATTGTGTTCATAAGATTTTCAGATATAACTATTAAAAAAATCAGCTCTTGAAATCCAATTTAAGAGAGGACATGGAACATGGGGTAGTGTGATGGTGGTGTGTGTGTATGTGACATGATTAATTAATTTGGTATCCAGTGGGGTAGAAAGTATATCGAGGTTGGGATACTAGGGGAAATGAGTTGGAAAAATATGAGGTTTGAAAAAACATAAACTTGAATATTCTATAAAATTTACTCTCCTAGAACATATTGTTACTTAAGATTATAGAATAGTTTTATGCGTTCCTTGTCTTACATATTCACATAAGATTCTTTTTATCAGTCTTTTGGTGCTCTTTTTCTCTTATATACTTCATCAGATAAATGACTGAAAATATACTTTGTTAGGCATTTGATTTTTTAAATACCAGCTTTATTGAGGTATAATTTGCATACAATAAAATGTACTTGATTAATGGTTGAATGAATTTTGAGAAATGTAGCTACCCATGTAACCACCACTACAATAAAATTTTTTTTTTTTCCTCACTCCAGAAAGTTCCCTGTACCTCTTTATAGTCAGGCTCCCTCCCATGCCCTAGTCACAGGCAATCACAGATATGCTTTTGGTCATTATCAATTAGTTTTGTCAGGTATTTGGCTTTAGTATTGTATGTCTTGTTCAAAGTCATCTCCATCTGTCTTCCTGCCTCCATGGTCCAGGTACATAGCGTTTGGAAGCTGATCTCATTCTTCCTTTGTCTGTCTCGTTTTATTTCCTATTTTCCCAAAACTCACTCTGAATGTTTCATTATTCCACTTCAGACACCATTATTAATTTATTTTCTTTTATGTAAATCCACTATAGATTCTGGTCACAAGTGATTGCTTAAGGGCCTTCAGTGTCAAATGTTTTCACTACCAAGTTTTAAGTATTAAGAACAATTTGAAGGTACAGAAGAAACTCCTTAAATTACCATTTTGTAAACTCCTTTATATTAGTTACCTTCTCCATGGCACCCATATAATATCAAACTGGAAAAAAGTAAAACAAAAGATGGCGGTTAAGCTTACTTATCAAAATTGTCTATATTACAAACTACTGTAATTTGTAATAACAAGGAGTTAAAATGCATTAAGTAATATTAAATAAATAAGGTATATTTGTGAGCACATTTGTAGGATTATCAGAATGAGTATGTTGGTTTTTTCCTTTTACAAACTTGGTATCTCAGAAAACTTTGGTTTTAAAAAGAGGGTTTTTTTTTTTGTGTGAGACATAACAGCTGTTTATAGTGCCA
This sequence comes from Aselliscus stoliczkanus, assembly GCA_033961575.1. Taxonomy (NCBI): domain Eukaryota; kingdom Metazoa; phylum Chordata; class Mammalia; order Chiroptera; family Hipposideridae; genus Aselliscus; species Aselliscus stoliczkanus. The sequence continues at coordinate 138,941,693 of CM066729.1, forward strand.
TTTACTTTCCTTGCTTTATTTATGGAAGTAGGAGGAAATTATTTAGGAGTAGTAATTTAATGCTATTTCAGTTGGCATTTAATTGGGTTTATATGTTGAAAGACACAGAGAACTAGATATTTAATTACAGGTTTTATAATGGTAAAATATACTATGTGAACAGTTGTGAGCTTTGTGAACAGTTGTGAGCTTTGCGATGCGCGTTCCTACTTGAACATCTTCCAAGGTGTGAATCTCTAAAAGTTTCCTCTCCTTTCATCCCACTATTTATTTAACCCCTCTATCACTCTGAATAGCACAGGTAACCACACCTTTGGGTATTTATTAATTTTGAGTAAAATATAGCTTTATTCTGCCTGAGATACTTCACATAAATTTTCCCAGAGCTTGTAAATAGAAACATCTATTTAGTTGCTTATTTAATATCTACTTTTTGTGGCAATGTTTCTTTTTTTTATTGTGGTAAAAAAAATAAGGTTTACCATTATAACCATTTTAAGTGTACAGTTCAGCAGTGTTAAGTATTTTCTCATTGTTGTAAAACAAATCTCTATACCTTTTTCGTCTTGCAAATCTGAAAACATAAATATATTAAACAACAACTCCCTCTTCACCCTGGTAACCACATTCAACTTTTTGTTTCTGTGAATATGAATGTTTTAGTTACCTTATATAAGTAAAACTACACAATATTTGATCATAGGTGGAATTATTTAACATAGTGTCGTTAAGTTTCATTCATGCATGTGACAGGATTTCATTACTTTTAAGGCTGAATAATATTCCATTGTATGTATGATGCAACATTTTGTTGATCGAGTCATCTGTCAATGGACATTCGGATTGCTTGCACCTCTAGGCTGTTGTGAATAGTGCTGTTATAGACATGGATGTGCAAATATATTTTTGAGACCCTACTTTCAATTTTTTTTATATATACCCAGAATTGGGATTAATGGATCATATGATAGTTCTATTCTTAACTTTTTGAGTAACCTCCACACTATTTCCATAGTGGTTACACCAATTTACATTCCCACCAACAGTGCACAAGGGTTCCCTTTTCTCCACATCTTTGCCAACACTTGATGTCACTTTTTGATAATAGTCATTCTAACAGGTGTGAGGTGATATCTCCTTTAGATTTTGATTTGCATTTTCCTGATGATTAGTGATGTTGAGCATCTCTTCATGTACCTATTGGCCATATGTATGTTTTTTTTGGAAAAATGTCTAATCAAGTTCTCTGCCCATTTTTATATCAGGTTTTTTCTATCCTATTGAGATGTTTGAGTTTCTTATACTTCTTGAATATTAATCCCTTATTAGATAGATGGTTTACAAGTTTTTCTCCCATTGCATAGGTTTCCTTTTCACTTTGCTTATTATTTTATTTTTTTCTTCTGTGTAGAAGCTTTTCAGTTTAATGTAGTCCCACTTCTTTATATTTGCTTTTGTTGCTTGCATTTTGGTGTCATATCCAAAAAATCATTGATATGTCAAGGAGTATTTTCCCTATTTTTTCTTGTGGGACTTATATGGTTTCAGGTCTCACTTTTAAGCCTTTAAGCCATTTGGAATTAATTTTTGTGAATGATGTATAACAGGGTCTTATTTTATTCTTTTGTACCATTTATTGGAGAGTATTCTTAGCACCTATGCCAAATATTAGTTGACTGTGTATGTGTGAGTTTATTTCTGGGCTCTCAATTCGATTCTGTTGGTCTATGTGTCTGTTTTTATTCCAGTACCCTAGTATATTGATTACTGTAGCTTTGTAATATAGTTTGCAATCCAGGAATGTGATGCTGCCAGCTTTGTCCTTTTTTCTTAAGATTGTTGTAGGAATTTTAGGATTTTTTTTCTATTTCTGTGAAAATGCCATTGGAATTTTAATAGGGATTGTATTGAATCTGTTGATGACTTTGGGTGGTATGGACATTTTTTTTTTTTTGAGAGCAGTGTAACTGGCCCTCATATGTGGGACCGAACTGGGGCCGCTGGCTTCCCAAGCCAGCGCTTAACCACCGCGCCACTCGGCCGGCTCTGGACATTTTAACAGTATTAATTCTTCCAACCCATGAGCATAGGATATATGTCCATTTATTTGTATCTTCAATTTTTTTCTTCAATATCTTTTAGTTTTCAGTATGTAGATCTTTTGCATCCTTGGCTACATTAATTCCTAAGTATTTTATTTTTGTTGATGCTATCGTAAATGGGATTGCTTTCTTTATTTCTTTTTCAGATTGCTGTTAATACGCAGATATGTAACTGATTTATATATATTGATTTTATATCCTGCAACTTTAACAAATTTGTTTATTAGTTCTAAAATCCTTAGGATTTTCTATATTATTAGATCATGTCATCTGAAAACAGATGTGATTTTACTTATTCCTTTCTAATCTGGATTCCTTTCCTCTCTCCCTCCTCTTTTTTGTTTGCATAATTGGTCTGCCTAGGAATTCCAATTCTATGTTCAATATGAGCGATAAGAGTAGGCACCCTTGTTTTGTCTTGATTTTATCAGGTATGCTTTCAACCCCTTATTGTTGAGTATGATATTAGTTGTGGATTTGACATAGATGCTCTTTATTATGGTATGGTATGTTTTTTCTCTCCCCAATTAGTTGAGATGTTTTTTTTGTTTGTTGCTTTTTTTTTAAATCATGAATTGAAAGAATGTTGAATTTTATCACATGATTTTTCTGTATTGAAATATTGAAATAATCATATGATTTCTTTCATTCCATTTATTTGGTGTATCACATGAATTGTTTTGTCTATGTTGAATCATCCTTGTATCTCAGGGATAAATCCCACTTGATCATGGTGTATGATCCTTTTAATGAGCTGTTGAATTTGGTTTGCTAAAAAACACTAGAAATTTTACATTTGTTTTTCATCTATATTCATCAGGCATACTGGCGTGTAGTTTTCTTTTAGTGCTGTTATCTGGATTTGTTATCAGGGTAATGCTAACCTAGTAAAATGAGTTTGGGCGTGTTCTATCTTCTTCAGTTTTTGAAAGACTTGAGAATACTGTTGTTAATTTTTCTTTAAATGTTTGGCAGGATTTACCATTGAAGCCACCTGGTCCTGGGATTTTCATTTTTAATTACAATGAAAATTGTTTTTGGTTACAGTTTGAATCTTTTTTTTTTTTAACTTTTTTATTGGGTAACAGTGTGTTTTTTTCAGTACCCATTAGCTCCAAGTCAAGTCTTTGTCCTTCAATCTAATTGTAGAGGTCACAGCTCAACTCCAAGTTCAGTCGCTGTTTTCAATCTAGTTGTGGGGGCACAGCTCACCATTCCATGCGGGAATTGAACTGGCAACCTTGTTAAGAGCACCCGCTCTAACCAACTGAGCCATCTGGCCCTCCCAGTTTCAATCTCTTAACAACTCATTATTGGTCTGTTCAGATTTTCTATTTCTTCATGATTCAATCTTGGTAGGTTTTATGTTTCTGGAATTTAACAATTTTTTTCTAGGTTAAGCAGTGTGTTGGTGTGTAATTGATCATAGTTTCTTATGATCCTTTGTATTTCTGGTGTCAGTTTTAATGCCTCCTCTTTCATTTGTGATTTTGTCTGAGTCTTTGCTCTTTTTTCTTCATTAGTTTTACTAATGGTTTATCAATTTAGTTTATTTTTTGAATCTTTTCTTTAGCTTTTGGTTTCATTGACCTTTTCTATTGTTTTTTCTGGTCCTATTTTGTTTATTTTCTTCTGATCTTTATTTGTTTTTCCCTTTGCTACCTTTGAGCTTAGTTTGTTTTTCATTTTCTAGTTCCTTAAAGTGTGAAGTTATTTAATGATATATTTCCTTTTTTTGGGGGGTGAGTATGGCAGTGATTTTCATTTAACCAAAGACAACCATGACAAACCCATTAACTATCAAAAGCTACATTTTACTAAAACAATCTGTCTTTAAAAATGTTTAATCATACAGTATATACAATAGGTGCTACTTTCCTTTTTGGATTTCACTATCCACTCGAGTCCTTCGGCCACATCAAATACTGAGCCGCTGCTGGCTCTGGTTTGAGGAGATCACAGCCTCAGGGATCTCAAAGTTCTTCACAATCTCCTCCCTGTTGCCATAGCTCAAAGCTATAATTCCTTGGGGTCCCGCTGGAGTGGCTCAGTTGATTAAGAGCTCGCTCAAGAATGCGAGCTGAGCTCTGAGCGACAGCAGTTTGATGCCCAGCCTGAGCTGAGCTGCGGCTGAGCTGCCAACAGGTGGCAGGATGGCTAAGCTGAAAAAAAAAAAAAGGCTATAATTCCTTGATTCCTAATTTGGGTGTTTTGGTCAAAGCGCTCACTTTCTTCATTAATATTAATGGCTCTATTATTGGCAGTCGGTCTTGGTCAAGTTTTATTCTTGCAAAACCATCCCTGATAATGAAGGAAACATGAAAGATATTTTCCACTGTATGGGGGAAAGATTGTGGATCAATCACAAAGTCAAAGAAAGACATAGGGGTATCAGGATCTTCTCGAAAATATGTTTGCAACAACCCCAAGATTCTTTCTACTTCTTTTTTTGTTGCTTCTTGATGAGATTCTTCCATTCTTTTTCACTGGGCAGGCATACCCCCCCCCCCCCCCGTCTTTTATCACAGGAGCTTTTCTTGGACGATCAGTTCGTGGCTTTGGCACAGAGATTTCTCCTTGTGTTGAACCCAACAGAAAGTGGAATATATGGGTTTTATTAAAGGTGTTTTCTGCTGTTTTGCCTGATATTTTCCAGGAGTCATGGACTATGAATTCAAAATCAGAGCTATCTTCATCACGGATGAGTTCTTCAGCTTCTAACAGATTTACACTCATATGTGTCAGTAGAGTTTCAACATATCTTAACATATCAAATGAGTTCAGATCAGAATGCAGATGCTTTGCTTTTTCTTTGCCCAAATCTGAAGCCAAAACAAGCAAGTGGGCATCTAGGACTACTTCTCTTGCTCAGGACACTTCAATAAACAGAGTGTTGGTCTCTCCAAGGACCTCTGTGAATTTGTCGCTGGCATTCAGTCTATCCTTCCGATTTGGTTGGACCGAGGTGATGAGCGCCTGCTATTGATGGCAGATCTGGCGGTGCAGGCTATGGTCGGGTTCCTCCTCCAGGCTCCCTGGGTCCACCATCTAGTCCCCAGCATCCGACGGCTCTTCCTCCTCCAAGGTCAGGGCGCTGCGGGACACGGGCGACAGCTGGGACTGCGAGCTGGAGCGGGTGTGTCCCGATGAGGGTCCCAGCCCTGGCCCTGGGCCTCAGGCCGGCGGCCGCTGCCATCTCTGAACATTGCGCCAACTTCCGGTGTCTATTTCGTTTTTTTTTAAGTAGGCATTTATTACTATAAACTTCCCTGTTACAAGTGCTTTTGCTGCAACACATAAGTTTTGGTATGTTGTGTTTTCATTTTTGTTAGTTTCAAGATGTTTTTTGATTTTCCTTCCGATTCCTTTATCGACCCATTGGTTATTCAGGAATGTGTTGTTAATTTCCACATTCATGAATTTTTTTTCAGTTTTCCTTCTGTTGTTAATTTCTAGTTTCATACCACTGAGGTTGTAAAAGATACTTGATATGGTTTTGATCTTCTTACATTTGCTTACACTTCTTTTTTGACCTAACTCTAGTTACTTTCAACATTTTAGTATATTTTTGGGGTTTTATGTTAATTATTAGTGTCCTTTCATTTTAGCTTGAACAACTCCTTTCATCATTTCTTGTAAGGCAGGTCTAGTGGTGATAAACTTCTTCAGTTCTTGTTTATTTGGGAAAGTCTTCATCTCTCCTTCATTTCTGAAGTACATCTTTGCCAGGTAAAATATTCTTGGTCGGCAGTTTTATTCTTGTAGCACTTTGAACATATCATTCTACTCTCTCTGGGCCTGCAAGGTTTCTGATGAGAAATCTGCTCATGGCCTTATCTGAGGAATTATTTTTTTCTCCTGCTACTTTTTTTTTTTTTTTTTTTTGAGGGCAGTCATTGGCCCTCATATGTGGGACCTGAACTGGGGCTGCTGGCTTCCTAAGCCAGCGCTTAACCACCACACCACTTGGCTGGCCCATTCTCCTGCTCCTTTTAATTTTCACTGTTTTTGATTTTAGATAGTTTTATTATAATTTGTTTTAAGGAGGATCATTATAGGTTAAAATCTTGGGGTATCAATAGCTTCATGAAGTTATCTGTCCCCAGATTTGGGAAGTCCTCAGCCATTATTTCTTTAAATAAGCTCTCTGCCCTGTTCTCCCTGTGGGACTCCAATAATGTATAGGCTGTTTCTTTTAAAAGTGTCCAGTGATTCACATGGGCTTTCTTCACTCTTTTTCATTCTTTTTAAGTTTTTGCTTCTCTGGCTGGATAATTTCAAATGAACTGTATTACATTTTACTAATTCTTTTTTCTGGATGATTCTGCTGTTGAAGATCTGTATTTATTGTTTTTTTTTTTAATTGTTAAATGGTGGTTGTGCATCTATCTACATGGGAGTAAATCTTTATTATTGTTCTTTGTTTTGTTTTGAGGGCAGTGTCACTGGCCCCCACATATGGGACCCGAACTGGGACCGCTGGCGTCCCAAGCCAGTGCTTAATCACTGCGCCACTCGGTCGGCCCTGTTTTTATTGTTTTCAGTTCAGTCACATATTCTTCAACTCTAGGATTTCTGTTTGTTTTCTTTTAATGTATTTCTTTGTGCACTTTCACATTTACTCTTCCATTGTTTTCCTAATTTCATTTAGTTTTATATCTGTGTTTTCTTGTCATTCATTGTCTTTAAGAGAATTCTTCTGAATTCTTTGCCAAGTATTTCATCAAACTCCATTTCTTTAGTGTCAGTAATTGGAGCTTTATTAGTTTTCTTTGGTGATGTCATGTTTTTTCATTATTCATGATCCTTATGCTCTTGCACTGGTGTCTGTGCATTTGAAAAAGAGGTATCTTTTCCAATATTTACACACTAGCTCTGATAGGCAAAGCCCTTCACCAGTCAGCTTGTCCAGGGAATATGAATGGGCTGTTTGGCGGTCTCTGGACATGGGTTTGCTGCTGGAGTTCTTGGTGGATAGATCTGGTGCCTAGGTCAGCATGTAGACAAATATGCTGCTTGGGTACGTGGGACCAGCCTGGTGCTGGTTTGTGGAGGTGGGCCTGGGGCCTGCATTCACTTGGGCAGGACTTGGTGTTTGAGCCCGCAGTGATGGGCCTGGGACTTGTGTCTACATGAGTAGATCTAGATTCTGGGTCCTCAGGCACCAACCAGATGCCAGGGACCACTGTGTTGGGCTCATTTTCTGGGTCTGAGGGATTTATTATTTTATTGGGATGGGAGCCAGGCCCTGGAGCTTGGAAGCTGTGGTTATATAGACCAATTTACTTTTGGGGTGATCCTGGAGCCTGGGTCCATGGGAGTAGTCCTGTAACTCAGTGTTTAGGGCCTGGCCTCTGGGCTGGGGTCTTGCGGGGTAGCCTGGTGCTAGGGAAGGCTGGGAACTTGAATCTGTGGGACAGAGGCCAGCTTGGTGCTAGGATTGGCTGGAACCCTGGGGCTGTGGCAGCTGGCCCGGCACTGAGGGGGGTCCAAAACCTGGAAATGCACTTGTCAGATTGTGCTGTCCCTGGTTCCCTGGTCAGAAGTCTGGATTTGCAAGTACTTGCTTGGAGCCTGGATTTGTGAGGGGATAATTAAGAGCCTGGGGCCACAGGAGACACTAATGGCCACTGGAGCTGGCCAGAACACAGGAGCCTGTGTTTATAGGAGCCCACTGGGAGCCTGGTGCTTCAGGAGCTGCCTGGGGCTGCTGGAGCTGGCAGCCTCAGAATAAGCCAGGGGCCTTTATTTGTGGGAGGCCACAGGGCACCAATTAGGGCCACAGAGTTGGCTTGTTGCTGAGGTGGGCCAGTCCTGTGGTTTGTGGTGAGGTCAGGTGCTCATATCATATACATTTCCATAGTAGGAGAGTGTCTCTCCATGCTGAGCTGCTGGGGTTTGTGGGATGGGAGTCATGCATAATGTGAATATACCTTCTCTACCCTCTTTAATGCATCTTTTTTTATTTCTGTACTTCACTCAGGTGCTGTAATCCCTCACCTGGAATTCTTGGTTTTTGTGAAGGTATTTTCTTATGCAGCTGGTTTTCAAATTGATGTTTCTTTCGGGGTTGGGTGGAAGGGGCTGGATACTAGAAATTCCTATGCAGCCATTTTGCTGACATTACTGCCTGTAATGAAACATTTCCCTTACGTTTTCTTGTAGGAGTTGTATAGTTTCAGGTCTTATTGTTTGAGTTTTAGTTCATTATTGTATGTGGTGTAAGGTAGCGTTTATTCTTTTGCGTGTGGATGTCTGGTTTTCCCCGTACCATTTGTTGAAGAGATTGTCCTTTGCCCATTGAGTGGTCTTCACGCCCTTGTTGAAGATGATTTACCAAATACATGAAGGTTTATTTCTGGGCTCTGTATTCTATCTCATTGGTCTATTTATCTTTTTGCAGCTATCATGTTGTTTTGATTACTGTAGCTTTGCAATGCATTTTGAAATCAGGAAGTGTGAATCCTCCACCTTTGTTCTTTTTCAAAATTATTTTGGCTATTGGGATCCCTTAACATTCCAGATGAAGTTGAGGATGCATTCTTATATTTCTGCAAAAAAATGCCTTTGGGATTTTGATAGGGATTAAATTGGACTTGTAGATCACTTTGGGTAGTATGGATATCTTAACAATATTAAATCTTCTGCTTCATGTACATAGGATTGAGTCTTCTTCATTCATTGAGTCTTCTTTAATTTCTTTCAGCAATGTTTTATAGTTTTCAATGTAAAAGTCTTTACTTCCTTGATTACATTCATTTATAAGCATCTTATTTTTTTGATGCTTTTGTGAATGGAATTGTTTTTTTAATTTCCTTTTTGGATTGTTCATTGTTAGTGTATAGAAATGCAACTGGTTTTTGTATGTTGATTTTGTATGTTGTAACTTTGGTGAATTTGTTTATTCTAACTGTATTTTATGGTTGGGATCTTTGTTTTCTATACATACGATCATGTCATCTGTGAACAGAGATCATTTTACTTTTTCTTGTCTAATTTTAATGCCTTGGTGGCTATTTTTTTACAAGGAAGATACATTGCAGACTGCTGACAGTTCTTGGTATACTTGTAGAACAGTGCTGCTCTGACATTTTCGGAATACTCTCAGGAGTATAATGCTGCTACCCTTGGCCAGCAACAGTGTGATTAATTGGGTTAGCAGTTTTGGTTTGTTATCATTCTATTTGAGATCTCTGGAGAAATAATGGATTGATATATAACTACTTATTATAGTTGCTCTGTATTGATCAGAAGTTGACCCTGTTTGATGCTATTTTCATCACAGTTCCTGTCCTCCAATAGATTAGTCAAAACAATGTAATGATGACCTCTCTGATTTTATCCTTGTGATGAGCTGCACACACACACACACACACACACACACACACACACACTATCACAACACTGACATACATATACCTATTCTTATTATCTCTTCACTTCTCTGTTTGTGCCGCCTCTGTTGTTTACCAGGCTTATCTTCCACATTTGTTTCCTTCCACGCTTGCTTTTTTTCATTTTTTTATTCTCATACTACCACCTCCTACGTATTTTCCTACAGAGTGACAGTGTAAGCCAAGTTTATGAAGCACTTTAGACTTTTCATAAATGTTGAGCTAGGATATGATGTAAGATCAAATGCTAACTCACTTGGTAATGGTAAGTGAATGGTATAATCTCTTTATTTAGTAAATTTATGTACACAAACATTCAAGGAAAAGTTGTTATTATGTGTGCCTTTGTCAAACTAAATCACTAGGAAAAAAATGAGAAATTACGTGGCTCTTGTGACAGTCACAAGAAATAGACTGCATTAATCATGCTGCATAAAAAGACTGAAGCAAAGGTTGAAATGCTAAACTTTTAGAGATGAGTCATAATTGTAATGGTGCTATTTGTCTTCAGACTTCTTCACAAAATGAAATAACGTTTTCCCCATAGTCACAATTATATTAGCGCCTTTCAAAGATGTTGGAATTAAGGTAAAGAGGTTAAAAGGAGTCATGTCAGAGCAAGAGTGGAAGTCAACTTTTGAGAATCAAAATTCACTTATGGTTGTAGAAAAAAAAAGTTTGCAGTACAGATTTGTAACTCTCGTTCTTTTTTTGCCTCTGTGCCAACTTTGGCAAGTCTCTTAGCCCCTGTTGACTTACTTCCTAGTTTCCAATTTGCTTACTCTCAAATGAGGAGTTAGACTAATTGGTCTCTAAGTTAACTTAAAGTACTTAAGTAGCTGGATTCAATTCCAGAATTCTTTCTTTTCTCTAAACATTATGCTTAGTCCTCTTAACTGGCACAATTAACTAATGAAGTCTTTCACTACTCACTATGCATGTCATTTAACTTTTAATATAGGAAAAATGTCTCAAAGATGTGATTATGTGTTTTAGTCTATTCTTTTAATTGGGGTGACATCGGTCAATAAAATTATATAGGTTTCAAGTGTACATTTTGATAATATATCACCATATAGTTGACCCCCTTGTCTCTCCTACCACCCCATTTCCCCCCTTACCCTCTTGTAACCACAAAACTGTTATCTGTGTCTATGAGTTTTTGTTTCTTTCTTTGTCTTGTTACTTTGTTGCTTTTAGTCTATTCTTGAGAGATGAAAAGGCGATCCAGCAAGTATGTAGGTCATACAAGAGGAGAGAAAATGACAATTAAATGCCAGTGTATATTGATTAGCAATTTCTGATTATGGAAAACATGAATCATGGGAGTCTTGTGAGAACACATGTGCTAGGCAGCAGACTATCACAGGACCTTAGGAGCAGGGGTCAGATAATGTTATTGTCCTCTTAGTGACATGCGTTTCATGGATCTTTAGTATCCCACTGTTAAAAAGACTCTGCTTCTTTTTGGGTATTAATTCCTTCTTCCACTGGTTGTTTTTGTCGATATTTTTTCTCTTTGTAGTGCCAGAGTAATGAAATCTGTTCTACCTAACTACTTTTTCTAACCATTGGACAAGGCTTTATGTGCTGGGTCACCTAATGAACATTTTGAGATGCTCAGGAAATAGTCTGAAGTTTGCAGCTATAGGTTATAAATTCTCTTAGAAAGAGGTAACAAGCAGTGCAGGGTCCAATATCTAATACAGACATATCTAGAATACTGAGTTGTTTTTTTTTTTAAAGATTTTATTGGGGAATTGGTGGAGGGGAACAGCTTTGGGGAATCGGGGAAGGGGAACAGACAAGTTGCTGTCTTTTTGTTCTTCAGTTTAGTTGCGGAGGATGTTGCTTCACTGTTGGTATCGTCATTGCGCTCTTCCCGGATGATGCAGATCGGTCGCTGGCCTCTGGATGTCGCTCACCGTGGCCATTGGCAGCTCATGCTTGGCTGCCAGCCGCTCACGCTGGCTGCGGGCCACTCACTGCAGCCTATGGCAGCCCACTGCAGCAGGGCTGCAGCCTACATCATCGCCAGGGCTCGCACAGCCCAGCTCCAGGTGGAGCTGTTGTTAGCTGTAGAGGGCAGTGTCACTGGCCCTCATGTGGGATCCGAACCGGGGCCGCTGGCATCCCAAAACCAGCACCTAACCAACGCGCCACTCGGCCGGCCCTAGAATACTGAGTTTTAACTACTGAGTGTACTTTTCAAAGGTGTTCTTCAAAATAAGCATAATGTTTTCTCTCATGCAATGACTAGACTATCACTGAGTAGGTTTCTGCTTCTAGTACTGTGGTTTATATTAATGGGACATTTACACTCAGTTGTTTATGTAAAAAAAAAACAAACAAAATAAACAGTATATTATGTACAAGACAGATTCAAAGCTTGGAAAGCTTTCCATGGAACTAATTTTTAAAATTAATTAATTAATTAATTTTAAAATTTATTGGGGGTAATATTTGTTAATAACTTATTTAAGATACAGGTGTACAACATTATTATTTGATACCTGTATACACTATAGTGTGCTCACCACCAAAAATCTAGTTTCTATTCATCATCATGTATTTGTTCCCCTTTATCCATTTTGCCCTGCCTTTCTGGCAACCACTAATCTGTTGTTTGTATCTATGAGTTTTGTTTTGTTTGTTCGTTTTTTTTTTTGTTGTTTATTTGTTTTATCTTCCACATGAGTGAAATTGTATTCTTTGTCTTTTGCAATATTTCATCTTTTTTTTTTGTAACTGAATAGTATTCCATTAGTAGTAGTAAATCATATCTTCTTTAACCATTCATCCCTCAGTAGACAATTAGATTGTTTCCATATCTTGGCTATTGTAAATAATGCTGCGATGAACATAGGAGTGCATATATCTTTTTGAATTAGTATTTCATATTGATTGGGAAAATACCCAAAAGAGGAATTGCTGGATCATATCATAGTTATCTTCTTGATTTTTTAAGAAACCTCCATATTGTTTTCCATAGTGGCTGCACCATTTTGCAATCCCTGTAACAGTGCACAAGGGTTCCTTTTCTTGACATCCTTTCCAACACTTTTATCTCTTTTTTTTTTTTTGAGGGCAGTGTCACTGGCCCTTATGTGTGGGACTTGAACTGGGGCCACTGGCATCCCAAGCCAGCTCTTAACCACCATGCCACTCAGCTGGCCCATCTCTTGTCTTTTTGATAATAGGCATCCTAACAGATGTGAGGGTAGTATCTCATTGTGGTTTTGATTTGCATTTTCCTGATGATTAGTGATGTTAAACACCTTTTCATGTGTCTGTTGGTTATCTGTATGTCTTCCTTAGAGAAATATCACTTACATCCTCTGCCCATTTTTAATTGGGATTTGTTGTTGTTGTTGTTGTTGAGTTGTATGAGTTCTTTATGTATTTTGGATATCAGCTCCTTATTGGAGGTATCATTTGCAAATATCTTCTTCCATTCAGTTGGTTGCCTCTTTGTTTTGTTGATAGTTTCTTTTGCTGTGTAGAAGCTTTTAAGTTTGATGTAGTCCCATTCAAAATGGGTGGAATCACCAAGTTCCCTTGTCTTCTGGTTTCTGGTTGAGTACAGCCACTTAGGAGCCCAGGTTGAAAGTTGGAGGAAGTGAGTAAATGAGGTTAGATTATGAGTACCTTATCCTCTTCTTATCGTTTTTTTTAGGGTAGGCTGGTTCTCTTGCCCAAAGGTCACTGACCCTCACAAAGTATCTCTCCCTATATGACTTTCTCAGAATCCCAGTTACTATTCATTTTGTTGCCTCTTTGGTCCTAGAGGTGATATCCTCCACTGTTACTAGCTCGTGGTTAATGCATTATACCTATGCCAGTGGTTCTCAATCTTTGGTGTGCACTGAAATCACTGGATATTGATAAAACAGATTTCTGAGTCCTACTTCTAGGATATCTGATTTAGTAGGTCTGCGATGAGACTCCAAATGTGCATTTGTAGCAAGTTACTAGGTAATGTTGATGTTGTTGGTCCAGAGACCACACTTAGAGAACTGGTGCCTTATGGTTTCCTTGTACCTTTCCCAAAGCATTGTTAAATTGTCCCTTTATTAAATCCTTTTTCTTTTCTAATTTGGGTGTGTCATTTGTTTACTGATGGAACCCTGCTTAATACTCTTTCCTACTATATGAAAAGTGGTCCTGAGGAAACAGAACCAAAAATGAAATTCTGGAATTAGTTTTATCATATATTTAGGGAATGCAGAAGAGGAAAATAGGACATGGGTAATTAATTTGTGGCATGTGGTGTCATTATAACTACTCAAATTATCACTGGTGGTAATATGGGATGAAGTATAGATGGAAGATAGACTGTTGGAACATCAAGTGACTGTGGTACTGAGTTGTATGGCAATGATAGCAGATTTAAAGATTATGGCTTTTTCTTATGGTCCTAAGGAAGGTAAATAGGGAAAAGGAGTAAATAAAAACTGTGAAGATACAATTAAAGACATATGTGGACACATATGATGTCATCTATTTCCAACTTACAATGAAAGAGCTTCTCATCACCTGTAGTTTTAGGGCAAATATGGTGGAGAAACCTCTAGCCCTAATCCTACTTCTTCCTGATCCACTAAGAGATACAGCCCTTCAGTGCATGAAAGTCCTTTACTTGCCGAACGAACTAATGCTGAATAACTTCAGGATCCACCTTTGCCACCTCTTATTGACTCAACATAGTTTACTTGGGCAGGTAAGTGGCCTTCCCCAAAAGGAGTAGTTTATATAGTGAAAGAGTTCACGACCTTGACAGTCTGTATTGGCACACATGAGGAGTGGAAGCTAAGGTCTATTAGACTAAATTCATTGACATAGGTGTACTCACCTGGGTTTTGGGATTGATTATATTGACTTGGGCACTTGGGAGAGGTATTAATTGTCTATGAAGTATATTAATTGAAGCCTGAACTCAGTGATGACCTATATAGTTAATGATGTAGAAATGTTTGAGTTTATCAGACATATTGTACAAGAAGGGGTTCAAAGGTTTAGGGAAATCAAAATGCTGGAATGGATCAGGCAATTCTTAACCATACTCTCTAGGAAGACCAGAGCATGCTTTTTTTGTCAAAGCACTAAGAAATGCATTGGTGAGGGAGATGACAGCATCTTTGAATAGCTCTGTGATTGCTGTCCCCTGTAGGATGATGATTAAGGGCCATGCTATAGTAGAATTGGGTTCCCTAATCATAATAGGATGAATGGGAGGTCTCGAAGCAATAGAGGCCAGCTGGTGCCCCTTAATCATTATGAACAGGTGTTTGAAACCACCACAGCAAGCCACAGGGATGGGTTTTGACTTAAGAGGATCTAAGGGAGAGGTCCCCAAACTGTGTATCAGATTCTTTTTTGGGGGGGTGGTGTCTGTTAAAACCCAGGTTTATAGGCCCCACTCCCACCCACATAATTTCTAATTCAATAGGTCTGAAATGGGATCTGAAAATTATCAATTCTACTTGAAATTCTAATCAGATAATACTGATGCTTGTGGGCTGGGGACCACACGTTGGGAATCATCCCATAACAATAGCTAACTGAATATGCAATTCTAAGATTCCAATGTACTACCTGGCATGTAATCACAGAAAAACCCTGCCCTGTGGCAGGTCTTATGAAAAGAAATGAGTCACCTTAGTACTTTTGGATATATGCCAATTGACATCCCAGAGCTTCTCAAATGAGGGAGAGGCCTGGTCCCTTTGTGTATGTTATAAATCTTTTTTTTTTTTTTTTTTAAGTTTAATGTATTTTAATAGCAAACTTACAGGAACAGCACAGAAGACAGATAACATTAAAAACATGTGCTTGCATGTAGGACAACTCAGAAAAGTATAGCGAATGGATGGAATCTACTGTATGATAAAAATGCTACAAACACAATTTAGTTGCCATCAATAAGAAATTTACTTGTTTTAAAAAAATCTAAATGCTGGCATTGTCCAGAAAAATTTAACAGGTTTATTTATAATCGTTATAAAGTTGAACTGCTGAAATTTATTCACTGAAACTTTTGACTTGCATTAATGCTTTGTACCCGCATTTATATTAAGAATTCATACACAAATGAAAATGGAAAAACTGCCAATACCTGATTTCTGTCCCCTATTTTTCCACTTGCAATCATATACATAGATACCTTTTGACACCATGGGAAAAAAAATAACTAACATTCAGAATTACCAATAACAGGAAGAAGATAATTTTTTTTTTTTTTAAAGAATGAAATGTTTCCCATCATAGTGGATTCTTAAGCACGTTCTCCACATATGCGGTGTGTTAGCTGGATGTCTTTTGGCATAATTGTTACACGTTTGGCATGGATAGCACATAGGATGGTGTCTTCAAAAAGGCCAACCAGGTGGGCGTCATTTGCCTCGTGCAAAGCACCAATAGCTGTACTCCGGAAGCGCAGATCTGCTTTGAAGTCCTGAGCAATAAATTTTTTTTTTAAAGATTTTATTGGGGAACTGGGGGAGGGGAACAGCGTTGGGGAATCAGGGAAGGGGAACAGACAAGTTGCTGTCCTTTTTGTTCTTCAGTCTAGTTGTGGAGGACAACGCCTCACTGGCCCATGTTGGTATTGTGATCATTGCGCTCTTCACGGATGAGGCAGTCAGTCACTGGTCATTTGATGGCTGCTCACAGCAGCTCACTCCAGCTGCTCATGCTGGCTGTCAGCCCCTCACAGTAGCTCATGGCATCCCATTGTAGCAGGGGTTGCAGCCTACACCATCTCTGGCGATTCACGGGAGCCCAGCTCCAGGTTGTGCTGTTGTTCACCATCTTAGCTGTAGAGGACGCAGTGTCACTGGCCCTCATGTGGGATCCGAACCGGCACTCTGCTGCTCAGAGCTGGCACCCCAAGCCAACTCTTATCCAACGTGCCACTGGGCCGGCCCTATTATGCATTTTTATGCAAGTCATTCCTAAACATATTTCTTTGAGGAAAGCATCCTGATTTATGTATGTATGAATCTATGTGGTTTACTGAGACCAGCTGTAAATGGATAGGTGCTGCTCAATAGCCCCCTACAGGGATGACCCTGAAAGGCAGTGGGAAAAAGAAACATTCACAATATACAGAACCCTGCAGCCTTATATCAGGGTGGAGAAAGGAAATAACTCAGAAAAGGAAATAACTCAGACCCTCTGAGTTATTAGCTTCTGACTCTAAACTTATACCAATCCGCAGAGACCTTAAATGCCATCAATGGTACACCAGTTAGTAGAGATTTACAGAGGCCTTGAGATAGATGGTAATGGTATGAGTCCAACAGCAATTCCCTGTCCCTGTTCAACTTGGCTGTTTAGTGAGCGCAAAAGTCATACGGCTTGTGGAGTATGAAAATAGTTTTGTAAACTTACTCAGGTGGTGATGCAATTGCATATGTTATTCCAACTGTGGTATTTTTATGGGAGTAAACCAGCACAGCCCCCCTGGAAGTGTTTTATTTTATATTTCTAGCCATAAAGAAAAATCAGAAGTTATTTACATTTATGTGGCAGGGAAAACAGTATATGTTTACAATTTTTACCATAAGTAATATACAACTGATCATTGTCACACATTATCTGGAGGGATTTTGGTTTCCTTTCTATCCAATAGAACATAAATTATGTCTATTATATTGACAGGGTTATGGTAATTTAGTTTAATGGGCAGGAGATAGCAAATATCATAGTAACCTTCAGAAGATATATGCATGTCAGAGTGTAGGAGATAAACCCTGTAAAAATCCAAAGGCCTGACACATCAGGAAGTTTCTAGGATTACGATGAGACTGCATCAGGCTGTTTCTTCTAAAGTGAGAAACAAATTATTAAACCTGCACCTTGAACACCCTCCACCACCAAGAGTGAGGCATAAATCTGTGTGAGTCTCTTTGGATTTTGAATGCAACATGTATTACTTTTAGGTGGGCCACTACTGTCCATTTACTGGGTAAACTCTAGTGCTGCCAGTTTAAGCGAAACCCGGAGACAGAAGGGTTTTGCAATAGGTCCTATCTGCACAACAAATGGTTCTGCCTCATGAATTTTATCACTCATAAGACTCAATGTGACAGAGGTACTATTTGGCCCTTCTGTCAAACCCCAAATGAGAATCATGGCACGGACCCCTCTTTTGTCAACAGCTACTCCCATTTGAAAAGCAGTTTCTCTGGCTTGTTTATGGAGCCTAATAAAGACTGAACACCTACCTGATGTAGGGTGAGCTAGATGTCATCTAATACAGTGAACCATAAAATTTGGCTGTGCATTTTGTTATAATTTGGCTGTGCATTTTGTGATGTGTAAGTAGGTGACTTAAACTACTACAGTGGTACTTAGTCCTACTGCTCTCTGCCTCTTCCTCAATCCATACTTATAGCATCATGGGATGTTTCCTATGACATGTTAATAAAGAAAGGAAATGCATTGTCCTGATTTACAGATTAATTTGCAGGGTATTCTCAATCAGCTGTAGTCAATAGGTGTTACACTACAACCCCATGCAGTAATAACCATGAAAGGCATTGAGAAGGGAAATTCTTCCAACCGGCTGAACTCTGAGTCTTGTATCGAGTTGTTAATTTTGTGTAGAAGTAGCAATGTTCTAAGGTATCAATATATATTCACCCATGGGTAGCGCCTAACATTGAGTGACTTGTTAGGGACTTGGAAAGAAAAATATTGGGAAGTTGGTGATAAGGAGGCCTGGAGGAGAGGTTTAGAATTGTCATGGAGTGTGAAGATATTCTTGTCTTACATTAATGCCTACCAAAGGTACACAGTGGATGAGGCACCCAGTTTTTAGGTGGACAAATGACCCGCTTGGCTTGCTCAAAGTGTTCATGTACAATGTGGATATCGTGGCTGAATAGAAGTATGAAGGCTCAGTAACATGGGCTTTTCCTCCCCAAAGCTGATCTGACTCCCACAAGTTGCTGAGGATCCAACTTGCCAACTAGATGAGGCAGCAACAAGGAATCATCCTTGTGGGACCATCCAGCTACCCATCAGTATGTGGATGAAGGAGGCAGTACTGTGTCCTCACAAAGAAAGACACACAGTCCAAATATTGATTTACTTTCTCTTCTTTACAGGGCTTCTGCCATTTTTAGACTTATAAAACATTTCATCCATCTCCATGGTATCCTCATAATATCACTTCCAATGAATAGACTTCTTATGGCATCAATGGTCTTAAGCCAATAGAATTTATTAGTCTTACCATGTTCATATAATTCAGAAACAGCTGGCTTTTTAGAATGGTGGCATGGCCTGCTAAAGTCTCAGTGATAGAGCTAGCAGGGAGGTAATATCGTGTGATACCGTGATGTTGTACTACAGTGTAGTGTATGCCTTAAATAAGCATCCAATAATGCTTTAGAGAGAACAAAAAAAAAAATTCATGCTATAACTTCTGACTATGTTTTCCTCCCCTAGAAACCTCTTCATTAAGATACTACAATTTCTGGAATAGCAGTAATTTCTTACAGGGTCATTATGTACCCATACTTCACTTTTGTCAGAAAATTTTTGAAAACTTCCATCTCCCTGAAAAATTCATGACATCCACATGTCTACTAGAGATTCTCCCTTAGACATGTCACTGTTGTGAACTGCATACTCTGAGCATCCGTAGGTGGTGTTCCTATATGTGTATAGTACATCCCAGTCTTCAAACGTTGCTTGTCATATCTGAGGTGAATAGTATAATAAACAAGCTTTAATAGAATCAAATGTTAGTGCCACAGGGGTATGTCTTCTAACTTAAATGGATTTTATTCAATTCTTAATTTATTCTCACTTGGGATAATTAAAACCCCCATTGAAACCTTTAAACATTGAGAAGCAACCCCATAGAATTTTCACAAGATTTACCAATGTTAATATGGCTTCCATAAAAAATAAAAGTAAAACAGGAACCCAGTTGGTTCTCCACAGTTTAATATAAAACAGTAAGCACAATGATTGTAATATTTTTACAATATAGTTTTAGTTTTCAAATATGAATAGGATATTTTTACAATTTAGTGTTTAGTTTTCAAATATGAATAGGAAATGGCACCACATCATCTTAACCTCTTCAGGTTCCATAATCAGTCTCTATCCCATTTTTACTGCTGTAAACTTCTAACTGGCCCTTTCCTTTGATATGTTACAATGACACTATAATTTAAGCTTTAGGACTGTTTCACCAACATTCATAATAAAAGCTGAAAAGGTCTTAGTTTTACTTAGCAGAGTGAGCAATTAATAGAAAACCGTGAAACTGT
Organism: Aselliscus stoliczkanus; assembly: GCA_033961575.1. NCBI lineage: Eukaryota > Metazoa > Chordata > Mammalia > Chiroptera > Hipposideridae > Aselliscus > Aselliscus stoliczkanus. Next base: position 138,961,478 of record CM066729.1, read on the forward strand.
TCATGCATTTTAGATTCAAACTGAACATAATGCTTGAAAGAGCAACATTTCATTTCTAGCAAATGAAATAGAAACAGATCATGAGGTTCAAGTTTTGTGTAACCCAGAATGTTCCATGTGGTCACCATATATCACAATTAAAGTTACTCAGTAACTCTAAGGGGTTGATTAGGGTTTGAAGGTCTGGTAACTAACTATCAGCACTTACTGAAACTTTTTCTTTCTTGTCCAATACTAGATAAAATTAACCATTCCAGTTTAGGATACTGAATTGTATAAATTCCTGCAGAGACTTGGAAGACTAGGAATAGTGAATAGAATCATCAGTATTTGTCTTAATCAAAAGGTGTTTTTAGATATCTATTTCCTTGATGATATTAAGCTATATAAAATAATTATTCTTTAAAATAAAGTTGCTAAACTTGATCAAGGAGACTTCTTTTTTTTTTTTAAATGAGTAGACTAGATTTGCCCAGCACAACATTTTGAAGAAAACTCCTTCAAAGTTCCTCTTAGAGGTGGTTGGAAGGAACCCCCATGAGGGTAAAATCTATGAAGCCAACAGATAAACATCAGTTTAAATTGTTTTCATTGGTGAATGTTGATTTTTATTTTAGGGCAGAATTTAGTTAATTTTGTTTCACTTAATAAATATTCTCATATAAGATAGTTCCTGTACTAGATATGATCTCATACTTCTAAGTAATTCAAAGTATTAAAGATTATTTATGACTGGAACATGTTACCAATGTATACATGTATATTAAGTTTTTTTCTTCTAAATTACATATCTTAAATGCTTTAGGTTTAATTGACCCTGAATATGGTGAATGGACTCCAGTCACTAAAGAATCCCCTGAAAGCTTATATAACGTCAGCTAAGGTTATAGATTCTATTTGGAAGATTTTATTGGTATACAAAAAGAATGGGGTCTTATTCATTCCTTTATATCCCTCCCTCTCCCACTGTTAGCATAATGTTTAACATTCAGTGGGCACTTAATAAATGTTTGCTGTAAAACATAAATCAATAAGTGTTTAGTGACTCAAATATACATACAAAAATCTAATACTCAAAATTTACCAATGGAGACAAGATTAATATGTGAAGAAAAATACTCAATATTGACATAATTTCAGGGTAATTAGATCCATACAATCAACCCCAAATTTCAAACTTAAAATGTATTTAACTACACAAAATTAATTCTCTCATTAATGTTCCCCTCTGACCCCAAATTTCTCTCTACATGTACCCTTCTGCTCTTCCCTTAATTGGGGAAAAAAAAAAAAAAAAATATATATATATATATATATATATATATATATATATATATATATATATATTTACTTATGTTTGCAATCTGGCCACATTTTTACAAATGAAATGTTTTGATTTGATTTTTAATAAGAAGAATGGACACATATCTATGGATAATATCAAATAAGATAAATAATTTACTAGACATCTGAAATTTGCACCAAGGAAAGGAATCATATGAAAGTGATTCCCAATTCTGTCACTGAGATAGGAAGAAGTTAAAAAGAAGATTCAAAACATTCCAAGTTAAATCAATCTCAGTGATATTTTTTATTGGAAGGAAGTTCTAATTTGATTTATAAAAGTTTAATTTCAAATTAGAACAGCTGTTAATATCCCTTATCAACCATTATTTTGTTATACATGGTAGCAAGATAAGCAGATAAGGTCATCTGCCTAGACTGAGATGCTATGCATTATTTACAGCTCTAATTTTTATTCAGTAATTGGTAGGTGCAGTTCTAATTCTGTTTGCTAATGACTACGATATATTGTTCAGGCAAATTAGAGAAATGGGAGGTTCTGTTACTTTCAGTAGAATTGCTAAAAGTGATGCAATGAGTTTTAGTTGAATTAGTTGAATCACCAATATCATAATTTACCCCAAAGTTTCTAACACTAAAAACACATCATCCATTGTATTACAGAATTGTACACTTGAAACCTATGCAACTTTATTAACCATTGTCACCCCAATAAACCTTAATTTAAAGAATAAACAAAAAACACATCATCCATGAAGAGAACTTGAAAAAAATGAAATTTGTGTATTTGTTTGGCATTGATCTCTATCACCAGTTGCCCTTCCTTTAATGTAATTTTGGGCAGAATGTAGTGTTTCATGATCACTAACTAAATGCCTATTATCTGTAAGAAAATTGTGTATTTAAAATTGTTCTCTTGAATTCAAAATGAAAGCAAAATATTCCAAAGAAGAAGAAACTTCTTATTTATTTATTTATTTATTTATTTATTTATTTATTTATTTATTTTTAATTAGTTTCAGGTGTACAACACAGTGCAATAGTTATACATTTTACCCCTCAAAGTGACACCCCTCACCCCCAATTCGCCACCCCACTCCCCCCCCATATCATATATATCTATTACTCTTCCTCTGACTCTCTTCCACAGTATAATCCACATCCCGTGACTATCTATATATATTCAATTACAGTAGGTATACAACCTCCGCTTCAGGTATACAGTGCAGTGATCAAGAAGAAACTTCTTTCTCTCCAATGTCTGAGGGAGAAAATGGACTTTAAAACACACAATCGGAGATCAGAAGTTGCAAAATTATGAAGTCTTTTTTACTAGAAGGAAAGGGCATTAGCAGCTAAGGAAACCCAGTCATTAGCATGACAAGATATATATGTACTTTTTAAGTTGGCAGCATTTGAGCCACATGGGAATTTGAATTGAATCACATAGGAAGTCAGTTCAAAGATGATTTTTTACTCAAGATGTTTCTCAGGGATAATAGCTAAGACCTGTGTATACATAAAGGCCATAAAACCGCTATTAAGAGTAAAAAAAGTTTAGGTTTCGTAGTGGTAGATTCCATGCCAAGCTCTAATGTACCCAGTCCCTCACCGCTGAAGTCACAAACAAATAAAATAAATAAAATCAAGAAGGCAGGTCAAGAAGTAGAGTTGCTTCTCAATATTTAAATGTTTCAATGTGGATTTTAATTTTCCCAGGTAGGGAAAATTAAAAGATGAATAAAATCCACTTAAGCTAGAAGACATCCATCTGTGACTCTAATGTTTATCCTGTTAAACCTTGTTTATTATTTATCTCAGATAAACACGTTATTTTTTTGGGGGGGTATTCTTTTAAACAATCTGTAGGCTTATTCTGGGAAGTTCATGGTAGACTGATACATAGGAAAATGAATCCCAGACCATTAAGTATATAAACTAAATATATTGTGTTAGGGGATAGTAAACTCTTTGGGTGCTCATAAGGATAGATATATAAGGAGCTTTTAAACAGCTCATAGAAATGAGAAAGAAATTTAAAAAAAAATCACTTGTTAGAGATAACAATGACAGCTAGAGAGAGGAGTAATGTTTTTTAAACAGATGGGTGAGCAAGTGCTCGAGAGACAGAAAATCAGTGGACTAGGTTAGCTAATTTCATTCATCTTTCCTGTCAAGGCCACAGTTTGAGTCACTCAACAGGTCAATTACCTTTCATTTGTCCTTGTACTAAAGGTCATATCGTTAACTCCATCTGCCTCACAAATAGTCATAACTGCCAGGTTTTGGAAACATGCCATGCCATCTCCCAAGCTATGTACTAAGTAGTTTATGTATGATATTCTATTTAACCCTCACAGCTATTTTATGGAGCAGGTGTCAATATCTCCATTTATAGAAGGGGACACAGAATTGGAAAGATTAATGTATTACACACCTAGAAAGAGCCTGAGGTGTGTCGTCAATCCTTGTTCATCTGATGCTAAAGCACATCTTTTTAAACCTTATGCTTTTCTGCCATCGCTCACATTACATATCCTATTCTGTAAGAATAAAGGGTGAATAAGTAAGGAAACTAAACATCACATACACCAATTTGTGGGTTACAGAATGAAAATGGATTAGTAAAATCATCTTTTTATCTTTGAGACACATATTAGGTAGATTAAAGAAGTTATTAGGATGTCCCCCTGGGGGAGATTGCAGAACTAGGGTTGGATATAGATTAGGAAGTGTATTGTTAGTATTTTCTATGCACATTCATTAAAAATGTGCAGTATTTTGAACTATGTTACTGCATAAGGGTAGTAGTTTATAGAGGAGGGTCTGGAGTAAGACAGTTTGGCATCAAAGGCTGGCTATTCCACTAATGATGTGACCTTGGAAACACTTCTTAACCACCTCAGTTTTTCTGCTTGGAAATGGGAACACAAATAACATCTACTTTATGTGCTTGTGTCGATTCAAAGTGATGTCACACATAAAATGCCTAACACACATAGAAGAGGTGTATAAATTTTAGCCATTATTATCATTTTGCATATCTTATTAAATTCTCAGTTTTATGAGGCTTTGTATTTTGTAGTCCTATAAAAGCAATGTAATTTGATAATGAACTTTATTTACTTTCTATGAGAGAATAGAACTTTTTATTAGAATTAAATGATCTTTGAATTCTATCTGAATTTTATTTGGATCTGCTTTAAATTGCTCCAGATCAATATTGACTTTATGGGGAATACAAGTTGCTGTAGATTTTTCTAAGTTTTTTTATTGTTTTATTCTATAACTGTGTTTCATTGTGCTCACATGTCATCACATATTAATTTTCTATGTTCCGCACTGCACATTTACTTGGATACTAGGGACTGGAATGATAAGATTTCTATATAAATTATAAAATAAAGTAAAAGTGTGAGGAAAAGGTTCATACTTATAATTTCTTCTAATATTCTTGACTGGGTAGTATAGACTTTTGAAAAATGATTTTTCTTTGATGAGTCAATTTTGAAAAAATGTTATATATTCTTATATTCTCTTTAAATCCTTTTATCTTAGTTGCTATTTCTCCAAAACAACTTAAGAGTATATCACCACTTCTGATCATCAGAGTTAGGTCTTTTTGGGGGTATGTTGATTGAAGTCATGCTATTTCCACATCTTTAAGCCACTAATAGTTTGGGCTATAATGTAAAGAGAGCCATGCAAATAAGCATGTGTTCATGAGCGTATGCAGTATATATATATATATATATATATATATATATATATATATATATATATATATATATATTTAATTTTATGAATTAGGATCTATGGTGCTTCATGCCTCACAAGTTATGTAAGTCTGTACGTAGAAAAAGCAGATATTACTACATTTCTTAACACTCAGAGCATGGAATTATTGGAGCTGCTGGTATTTGCATTTTAAATGAAGGGCACCACAGTTGTAAAAACTGCTTTTAGAGATTCTAAAGACTTTGTTGGATCCGTGTTATCTGTTTAAGAAATGATAGGCAATCATCTCACTTAGCATAACACCCTCTGGGTCCATCTATGTTGTTGCAAATTATAAGTTTTCATTGTGTTTCATGGCTGAGTAATATTCCGTTGTGTATATGTACTGCACTTTATTCAGTTGTCTATTGATGGGCACTTGGGTTGCTTCCATATCTTGGCAATTGTAAATAACACTATGATGAACATAGAGGTACAAACATTTTTTTGAATTTGGACGAAAAAGGTAAAGGGGTTAAGAAGTACAAATTGGTAGTTACAAAATAGTCATGGGGATGTAAAGTGCATCATAGGGAATATAGTCAATAATATTGTAATAACTATGTATAGTGCCAGGTGGGTACTAGACTAATTGGGGGATTACTGTATAAATTATATAAATGTCTAGCCACTATGATGTATACCTGAAACTGATATAAAGTAATATTGATTGTCAACTAATTGAAAATTAAAAAAATGAAATGATAAGCAATCAGAAGTAATTGACGATTTATCAACCATTGATAGTAATTTAGTGTATAATTTTATCCTTTGTTCTCTAGTACCTTGAAATTAATTTACTGAGCATGCTGTATTTTGATGATTAGATCAAGGATAGAAGAACCTGATAATAAATGGGTCCTTAGACTTGCTTTCTCTGTGGTAAGAGATCTTTAGGAATTTGGAATATGGAAGGGCCAAGTGTTTGATATCTGCTTTTTCTTTACTTTCTTCCTGGCCTCTGAAGATCATGGATTTTTGACATCTAGACTTTAAGTATAATTGTCGATTACTTAATAAGAGTATTTACAATGGATTTGCAGTGCACATTATCTGTGCATTTTAATCTTTTTCCCTACAAATAAAATTGTAACCTTATTAACAGAAGATGTGGAACAAACCAGATTTCAGCAAGGTGGTTCTTTTTTAACAATGACAACAACAAAACTATACCTAATCCTATTTTTCTCATCTATACAAGAGCAAAAAGTGATACTTTCTTTAGGGGTTCTTTTGCAGATTAAAATGAGATGATCTGTATGAAGTGGCTGGCATGTAATGATGCTCAGTGTACTTTAAAACTTACATTATTTGTGATCTGGTGTCTTTCCTATCCCTGTCTTCTCTCTTCAATCTGTCCTCATACTTAAGGCTTTTAATTGAAATTATCTTTTGCCTCTTTCATAGCTAACAATCCAAATCTGATTTTTTACATAGTGTGGTGTGCTCCAAAGTGGAGTATGCAGGAGGCATGCATGATAGTGATGCGGTGGTGTATCTGAAAAATGTTAGAACTGCTACTGTAATTGAATATATATAGATAGTCATGGGATGTGGATTACACAGTTGGAAGAGAGTCAGAGGAAGAGTAATAGATATATATGATATGGGGGGGAGTGGGGTGGCGAATTGGGGGTGGGGGTTGTCACTTTGAGGGGTAAAATGTATAACTATTGCACTGTGTTGTATACCTGAAACTAATTAAAAATAAATAAATAAATAAATAAATAAAAAAGAAAACAAAAATTTTAAGTTTAGTACAATTTAATATAAAGGCTAAAATTTGTATATATGTAATGTATAAATAAATATATATTAAGTATGAATGCTATTTTTCTTTCTGAACAGGAGTGTTTGATCAAAAAGGTTTGGAGATTACTGACCTATCATTTAGCACCTGAATGAAGCCTTGTGGATGACAGAAAGAGGAATTTGGAAAAGCTCTTTCTGAAAACTTTCCTGGGTCTAGAATTTAGCTGGGTCACAGGTTGGTAATCTGGGTATGGTTGTCATAGGGCAATGTGGGTTAATGGTAGTGCTTGGTTCTTTTGAATTTTTGCAGTTTTCTGCAGTGGGGCTTCAGTATATATAGTTTTGTTGTTGTCATTGTTGAAAAAGAACCACCTTGCTGAAATCTGGTTTGTTCCACATCTTCTATTAATAAGGTTGCAATTTTATTTGTAGGAAAAAAGATAAAAATGCACAGGTAATGTGCATTGCAAATCCATTGTTAATACTCTTATTAAGTAATCGACAAAACCTCCACTTTATAAACTGAATACTGTTTAAATTGGTGGCTTTAAATTGGGATTCATATGCTGAGAAGATTTTATTTTGTCTTGAAGCAAACAAACAGAAGTTCATGCAAAGAAACAAATAGAAGTTCATGCAAAGAAGTAGTTTATACTCCTGTCATTGGGACTCAGACACATATAGTAGGAAGATTTTCCATGGAACCTAGCTTCATTTAGCATTATGACCACTTTTGTTGAACTGCAGTCCATAGGAGAAGTCTGTAATCCTGTTGGATTTCAAAGCCTTTTACAATCCTGCTTCCATTTGCACCAGAAAAGCAGTTTTAGAGAAGAGTAAGTTGTTTTGAGAGTTGGACTAGTCCATTACAATGATCATAAAGCACTGTTCTTGACATTGATGGTTTACTTAATAGTGTTGAAATTATGCGTAGTAAGAAAACATGAAACAGTTTTTATGAATAGTGTCAATTACAAAATGGGCCAAATTCGCTTTGACTGCAAAGACTTATTACTATGGCAGTCAAGATGCTCTACCACTCTCAGTCAGAGCTATTCTTTGTTAGTGATGCAAAGCCTGTTTGGTACTCCTTTATGACTAAAACCATGTCCTAATTATATAATCATGGAGAGTATGAGCGTCATTATAACCATATATTTCTCTACAATCCTTGAAACACAATATCAAATGCTAGTGTTCTGAGTAGTATTTTGTTTTTGAATAGCCAAGATTATATTGGACCAAGAAAATATGTTAGAAAATATATCTGATGAGTGTTTCAAGGCTGATAACATCATCTGATTACTTGTGGAGGATGCAGATGGGCCTGGGTTGTGAGCTGGGTATAAATGGCTGTAAGCAGAAAAATCATCTGATGAATTCACGTCCTTTATACGCTGTCAATTTGAGCTATATGTGCATAAGGATGCCTTTTATAGGGACACACAGTTATTCAGGAAGGTTGCTTTTACTATATTTATACTATACTATATGCAAACATTCAGGAAATGTTTGTATGAAAGTGATGGAAAATCTGTTGACTGTTAGTTTGGAGTGGGTTTTAATATAAAAAAGACTATATATATGTATGTGTATGTATGATGTTTTTTCATGTGCCAGTCATCATGGAATAACTCAGCAGAAGCTCTTGATTTTTTGGGATCTCAAAGGAAATGCCAAGAAACTGTATTCAAGAATCTTTCTAGATTTAGTAAGACTTAGGGAAATGATTTTTTCAGCAGAACTGTAAAATCAAATCAGGAATAATTCTCAGGTCCTTGAAATGCCTTACAGTGAGACAACTAGTATTTTAATATCAACTGTAGATTAATATTCTGTTCTTTTAAAAATTTTTAATTAGTTCTATGTTATAATATTTGAAATCAGGAGTTAATGCACAGTTAATTTTATAGACATGAAAAATTCTATCTTGAAGACCTTTCCCTTTTCTGAGTATTTTTCTTTTGCTACTCATAAAACAGGAGAGAAATTAGATAATTATTCTGATACTCATTTAAAGTGTGGTCAGAACTGAAAGATGCGTAAAAAATAGGTAACTTTAACTAAATTTCAGAGGGGACAGATAATACTCACCATTCATTAGAGCTTACTATATACAGCTGTTTTGCCCAGTGCTTTACATGAAATATATAATGTAATCTTCATATTAACCTAAGGGATATGTAATATTATCCCCATTGATGGTGAAATTGAAGTCCAGAGAATTCAAGGGATTATCTAAATGCCACACAACTAGTCAGTGGTAGAACTGGACTAGTACTAAGGGCTCTCTGGCTTCAAAGACCATATTCATTCCACAGTATCGTACTTCCCACAGATTGGCATTAAAAAGGCCATTATTTAGCTGGAGGTTGAATAGAGCTCTTATGAGAAAACAGCTTGTTCCTGTGTGGATATGAGAGTCACTGAGGTTTACTTGCATGTTTCTTTCAATTGACTCAAGGGCTGAGCCTCTAGAAGGCAAATGTCTTCATTTACTACTTGGAATAATAAATGTGTACCACACCTGCAATAAAGGTTCTGTATCTGCTAGGAACCAGCATACGCATTTGATGCAGAATGAAAATATGCCCTTTGTTTGGCCCAGCCCATTAATTTTCAAGTGCCTAGAGCCCAGAGTGGCCCCAAATAGCTGGAGTACTACCTGTTATTCCAAAATAGACACTAAAATCCTCTCTCTGTTTGTAAAAAATGAAACCATTTCTCTTTTCTTAACACATTTTGCAAGTAAAAAACAACTAAAATTGATGGTGTGGTGTACTTTCTTATTTTGCATTGAGTTCTGCTCTATACGGCCATTACGATGAAATCTGGAGTATCACAAAAATCAAAAGTAGTTCCTGCCTGCAGAACCCTTTGTAAGAAACAAACATTAATTTTATAAAGACATATTCTTATACTACACATAATTAATTTTAAATCATTGTGCTAGTACAAACATGTTTTTATATTTTATGTAGAATGTTTTCTTTTCCTTTCTCATCCCTTTCTCTGTACAAACAAGTGTTACTTTAAAAAAATCATTAAAATTCCTTAGACTGTCTTCCTTGGATACTTCATTTTTGATGCCTGTTGGAGAATTTGTTTATGTGGTGTGAAGTTGTGCAAAGAGCAGTAGAGTGGATTTCATTGTAAAAATGGTCAACTCACAGTTGTATTTTGTGAGAGGAAGGGTCTGGCTCAGTGCCTGATTAATGGTAGGCACTTCTTAGATGCCCACTGATTTTTCTTACAGTCCTGTTAGCTGAAAGAGCTTGGACCATGCTCAGGACCTCACTTTCCTTATTTTAAAAATGTGAGGCTTAAAGATGATTTCTAAGGGCCTTTAGCTAACTCTACAATGGCGTAATTTCCAGATATGTGTAACATCTGATGCAATAAGACTAGAGTCTTTGCTATCCCTTTCAACATGTTATGCTTGGTTCTACCTCTATGCCTTTGATTATTCTGTTTTTCCCACCAGGAGTGTTTTCTCTCCTCACTACCCATCTAAAATCATCCAATCAACATTTATTCACTAATACCTTCATTGAATATTTATTGTCTGCATGATTAAAGGAATGAGTAAAGGACTGAACCTTTAAATTCGAATGAACCTTCAAGGTCTTTTAAAGCTTTACTTCCTACATTAATTCTTCCAAAAAATTGCAGACCATTTAGATCTCTATGCTTTCTCATTTCCTATATTGTCTTTATTATACTTTTGGTAGTTATATTCTATTTTGTGAAAAGAAGATTACATCTTCCCTCATCAACTAGCTTGTAAAAATCTTCCAGAGGAGATGGTGTAACATATAATTCTTCTTTATTTTTCTTAAAGTGTGGTATGATATTTCTTTAACGGTTTGTATATTAGAAGGCATACATGCTACTAATAATATGGTAGCTTGAATCAATAAAGTCCTGAACTAGCATACTAGGAGGGTAAATGAAATGAAAGAAGGGAATTCAAAAGACTCTATAGGTCTTTGTTAATTTTTAGATTGCTTGGCTAGTGTAGAAAGGCCTTTAGCATACATAAATTTGAAAATAAAGTAATGAGATTAATATTTTTAATACTCATTCTAGGACTTGTTGAGCCAGATGTGTCCACTGGGAATGCTATAAACTTTTCCCAACATTATCACATTTTCAGGAAGTTACTTTTTTTGGAATGAGTTTTGTAGTTAGATTACAATCGAAATAAAAATATTACTCTGGTTACTTTATTTCACCACTTGGTTTAGATGAAAAGCGATAATATATTCAGCCTAATCAAATATCTTTTAAATTAAACTTTGTTCAATTTTTAAAATTATTTTTTTTCAGTTGCAATTGACATTCAATATTATTTTTATATTAGTTTTAGGTGTACAGCATAGTGGTTAGACATTTATATAATTTATGCAGTGATCCCCTTGATTAGTCTAGTACCCACCTGACACTATACAGATTTGTTGCAACATTAGTGACTATTCCCTATGCTGCCTTTTACATCCCCATGCCTATTTTGTAACTACTGATTTATATTTCTTAATACCTTTGCCTTTTACCCCTAGTTCCCCAACCACTCTTCCCTCTGGCAACCATTAGTTTGTTCTCTGTATCATAGTTTGTTTCTGTTTTGTTCATTTGTTTATTTTATTCTTTAGATTCTACATATAAGTGAGATCATATGGTATTTGTATTTCTCAGTCTGACTTATTTCATTTAGCATAATACCCTATAGGTCCATTCATGTTTTTGCAAATCGGAAGGCTTCACTCTTTTTTATGGCCAAGTAATATTCCAATGCATATATGTACCACCTCTTTATCCATTCATTTGTAATTGGACACATAGGTTATTTCCATATTTTGGCTATTTTTATTAATGCTGCAGTGAACATAGGGATGCATATATCTTTTTGAATTAGTATTTTCATTTCCTTTGGCTAAATACTCAGAAATGGAATCACTGGGTCATATGATAGATATAGTTTTAGTTTTTGAGGAATCGTCATACTGTTTTCCATAGTGGCTGTATCAGTTTGTAGTCCCACCAACAGTAGACAAGGGTTCCCTTTTCTTTACATCCTCACCAACATGTTATTTGTTGACTTTTTGATAATAGCTATTCTGACTTGTGTGAGGTGGTATCTCATTGTGGCTTTAATTTGCATTTCCCTGATGATTAGTAATGTTGAGCTTCTTTTTTTTTTTTTTTTTTTTTTTGAGGGCAGTGTCTCTGGCCCTTATATGTGGGACCGAACCGGGGCCGCTGAGCTTCTTTTCATATGTCTGTTAGCCTTCTGTATGTCTTTGAAGAAATGTCTTTTCATGTCCCCTGCCCAATTTTTGATTGTATTGTTTATTTTTTGTTATTGTGTTGTTGAGTTCCTTATGTATTTTACTTATCAACCCCTTATCAGATATATCACTGGAGAATATCTTCCTCCATTCAGTAGGTTGCCTTTTTGTTTTGTTGATGGTTTCCTTTACTCTTCAGAAGATTTTTAGTTTGATGAAGACCCATTTATTTATTTTCACTTCTGTTTTCCTTGCTCAAGGAAACATATTCAAAATGATATTACTCATACTGATGTCAAATAGTTTACTACCTATGTTTTCTTCTAGGAGATTTATGGTTTCAGGCCTTACATTTAAGTCTTTAATCCAGTTTGAGTTTATTTTTGTATGTGGTGTAAGAATGTGGTCTAGTTTCATTATTTTGCATGTATCTGTCCAATTTCACAAACATCACTTGTTGAATAGACTGTTGTTTCTCCAGTGTGTGTTTGTGTCTCCTTTGTCATAGATTAAGTGACCATATAGGTGTGGGTTTATTTCTGGGCTCTCTGTTTCATTAATCTATGTGTTTGGTTTTGTGCCAGTACCACACTGTTTTGATTACTGCAGCTTTGTAGTATAGTTTGATTTCGAGGAGTGTTATACCTCCAACTTTTTTCTTCTTTCTCAAGATTGCTTTGGCTATTCATGGTGTTTTGTGGCTTCATATAAAATTTAAGATTATTTGTTTTAGTTCTGAGAACAATATCATTGGAATTTTGATTGGGACTACATTGACTCTGTAGAATGCTTTGGGTAATGTGGTCATTTTAATGATATTAATCCTTCCTCACTTATATATGGAATTTTAAAAAGCTGAACTCATAGATTGAGGAGATGTTGGTCAAAGGGTACAAACTTCCAGTTATAAGATGAATAAGTTTTGGGGATCTAATATATAACATGATGACTGTAGTTAACAATACTGTATTATACACTTGAAATTTGCTAACAATGTCGACCTTAAAATGTTTTCAACACACACACACACACACACACACACACACACACACCACATAATGGTAATTATGTGATGGGATGGAGGTGTTACCTAACCTTATTGTGGTAATCATTTTGTAATATATATGTGTATCATTCATCATGTTGTATGCCTTAAATGTACACAATGTTATATGTCAATCATATCACAATAAAGCTGAAGAAAAACCCTGTATAATTAAACTAATTTCTCCAAAGAACATATACAAATGGCCAGTAAGTCCATAAAAAGATGCTTAACATAATTAGTAATTCATGAAATGCAAATCAAATCCACAATGAGATTCCACTTGATACCCACTAGGATGATTATAATTAAAAAGACAGACAAATAACAAGTGTTGGCAAGGATGTGGAGAAATTGGAACTCTCACAAATTGCTTGCGGGATTGTAAAATCATGCAGTCACTTTGAAAAATAGTCAGGCAGTTACTTAAAATGTTAACCATGTAACTCATATATCCCAGTAATTCCACTTCTAAGTATATATCAAGGAGAAATGAAAAAGATTATGCCCACACATAAATCTGTGTATAAGTGATTATAGGAACATTATTTATAATAAAAAATGGGAATAATCCAATCTCCATTAGTTGAATAATGGATAAATAAAATATAGGATGTCCATAACATAGAATGTTATTTGGCAAAAAAGCAATAAAAAGGAAGTGCTGATACATGCTACAACATGTGTGCACCTTGAAATATGTAAAATGAAGGAAGTAAAAAAATACCAAATGTTGGGCCGGCCGAGTGGCGTGGTGCTTAAGCACTGGCTTGGGAAGCCAGTGGCCCTGGTTCGGGTCCCACATATGAGGGCCAGTGACACTGCCCTCAACAAAACAAACAAACAAACAAACAAACAAACAAACAAACAAAAAAACCCAAATGTTATATAATTCCATCTTTAGGAAATATCCAGGACAGGGAAATGTATTTCTGTGGTTGCTAGGGGTTATGTGACAGAGCAAATGGTGCGTACCTGCTAATGGGTACAGGGTTTCTTTATGGGTTGATGAAAATTTTCAAAAATAGTGGTGATAGCTACACAACTTTGTAAATGTACTTAAAACAGAACTGTATACTTTAAAAGGGTGAATTTTATACATGTGAATTGCGGAGCAATAAAGCTGTTATTAAAAAACAACTATTAGTTAAAATAATTTAATTACATTTTATCCTTTTTGCCTTGTTAAGTGAGTTAGTAAATAAGATCTGATATTCCTGGGAATTCTCAGAACCTTACATATTGAGGCATTTTTCATAATATCACAGTATGCAGATTATATACAATTTATGCCCTTATATGCATAGATACCAATATTAATTTTCATTATCATTACCATCTTAACTTCCCCATTTCTCCAAAGCATGTATTCTCAGTCTTTGTTAAAGGTATCACCATCCTCTTGGACATCCAACCTAGAAACCTGCAATCTAACAGAGTGGATGTCAAGCCAAAAATTTCTCCCTCATCCATGTCTGAGTTGTGCCTCCTGTTCCCATTCTCAGCCATAGGTTGTGACTTCCCTATATTTTACCCAGATGTTGCGGTAACTTCTTTACATAATTTACTGCCTTTACTTTCTATTTCTTTTAATCCACCCTTCTTCATGCAGTCAGTCATGTTACCACCTTGCTGATGGAAAGCCTTTGACTTTCTGTTGCTTACAAAATAAAGTCTCAAAGTTCTGGCCTGGCATTGAAGTCCAATCACAATTTAGATTCAGCCTGACTCTGCTCATGGGTTCTCTTTGCCCTTTTCTAACTATACCCTTTTATTTTTTTCTTTACACAGCATGATGTAAATGACTACTCTGTGTCATGCCTCTTTCTGTAAGTTCTCCCTCTGTCTTCTCCCTTGGTTTGTGTTCCCATGGCAGCATCCCTGTAGGAAAACATCTCTCATGACATTTCACTGCTTGTGTTAATACCTTTGTGCCTTTCTCTACAGCTAGGTTTTGACTTCCTTGAACATAAAGAAAAAATTTTTGTATAGCCGAGACTAGTCGTGCCTGGCATATAGTAGACATTTAATATATAGTTATTAAATTTTAGTTTAAAATAATTTGGGTCCAATTGCTTAAGGAATAGGGTGGAATTCTTTCTAATAAAAGTATGAGTTAAAAATATTTGTTATGATAGTCTTACTTCTTTAACTTACTTTAGTTGGTAATGTCATTAAAATAAAAGTCAGGGCTTTACTATTGGCTGCAATGATAAGCAGTTCTCTCTGTATCATCATATGGGCCTGACATAAGGTCTTGTATGTAGTGAATAGGCAATATTTATTTTATGGATCAGTGAATACATACTGTGAAATTATAATCCAAAAATCTTTTCCCTGAAAATGGTTATCCTTCTTATACATTGCAAGTTATCTTTCAAAAAAATATGAATTGAATTTGGTTCGTTTGGCTAGGGGGATATTTATATTTAGACTAAAGAAGTGATATGATTATATATTAGTTGTTCATGATTTGTCATTTAATAGTGAGTGATTGTCCTATTAGATATTTTTTCATGCTACGTTACATAAATGACATTAACAATCTATGCAATTGAAGTATATTGGAAAGTAATTTTTATTCTAAATAAACTTTATTAATAAGGAGTCTCTACTGAATTATAAATATTTAAAAATATTTGCAAATCATAAAGCCTTACACATATTAGGAAAAAGATTAGTCTGCCTTTAGAAGTGCTACACATTTTTTTCTGCCTGATTAGTTTCTTCCTAAGCTTTGCAATCATATAAATTTCTCTTGTCACTCAGAAGTGAAAATAAAGAACACTCAAGGTGCTTATATATTTCACATTTAGTGAGGTGCTGTACAAGGAAAACAAAAGGACTTGCAACTGAATCAAAGTGATTAAGTGTAATGAATTACATAGATTAGTCAATAAATAATTTATTGAACAGAGAGAATGCTTAAGTGAACATATTTTGTTAAAGAATATATTTTAGAATGTGAAACAATTCTCCATTGTTGCTCTGGACTGTTTATTTAGTTCAGTCTTGCTATTTGGTTAAGATCATGTTTAGGGTACAAAATTATTTGACTGGCTTCTTATTTTTTCCAAAAGTAAAAAGATGAATTAAACTTGGTAATGGAAGAAAAAAATAGAGAACAGTGGAGGAAGGATAATGATGAAAATGTGGAAGGTTGGTATACTTATAATAAGGCATATTATTTAATATATTTATGTAGGAATTGTATAATAATAAGATTTGAGGGACTTTTATAAAGTATTGAAAGATACTAGTGATCATTTTCAATGAATGAAATTATCCCTGTCCCTCTTTTTCATTGTCACCTCTTTTCATTTTGTCAGTTGTTTCTCTTTCCACCTTTCCCAATACACCTTATAAAGTTATTTTTTGTTTAGATTTTTTTTATTTATTAAGGATTTGGGGAAGGAAACAGTGTGGAGAAATTGGGGAAAGGGAACATTGTGTTTTGCCAAGACCCATCAGCTCCAAGCCAAGTTGTTGTCCTTCAACCTTAGTTGTGGAGGGCACAAGCTCAGTTCCAAGTCCAGTCGCGGCTTTTAATCTAGTTGCTGGGAGGCTCAGCCTACCATCCCACGTGGGAGTCGAACTTATTACCTTGTACAGCTGAGCCATCTGGCCACCCGCTGGGAGCTCAGCAGTAGCTCAGCTCGGGCGCAGCTCACTGGCCTATGTTGGAATCGAAGTGGTGACCCTGTTGCCTGGAGCCCATGCTCTAACCAACTGCACCACCTGGCCGGTCCTACATCTTATAAATTTAGGGTAGATGAAAGAGCATAGAGTTAAAAACTTTGATTTTGTATCTGCCTATATCTTATTAGAACTAGCTGGTTGTCTTTGAGCAAGTTATTTAACCATTTAGAGTTAGTTCCTTTTATTATTTATTTATTTATTTTTATTAAATTTATTGGGTTGATAATTACTAGTGAAATTACGTAGGTTTTAAGTATACATTTCTATAATACCACATCTACATATCACATTGTATGTTCAAAACCCAGAGTCAGGTCTCCTTCCATCACCATATATTTGATCGCCTTTACCCTCTTCTACCACCCCCCTTTCCTTACTCTCTGGTAGCCATTAAATTGTTGTCTGTGTCTATGAATTTTTGTTTGTTTGTCTTGTTCCTTTGTTGCTTTCAGTTTTATATCCCACATAGGAGTGAAGTCATATGGTTCTCGACTTTTCTGTGTGACTTATTTCGTTTAGCATAATAATCTCAAGATCCATCCATGTTGTCATAAATGGCAATATTTCATCTTTTTTATGGCTGAGTAATATTCCATTATGTATATATTCCACATTTTCTTTATTCAATCATCTATCAAAGGACATTTTTGTTGTTTCCATATCTTGGCCACCATAAATAATGCTGCAATGAACATCGGAGTACATATATCTTTACGGATAAATGTTTTCAGATTTTTTTGGTAGATACCCAGGAGAGGGATTGCTGGATTGTATGGTAATTCTATTCTTAATTTTTTTAGGAACCTCCATATTTTCTTATATATTTAATTAGGAGGTTAGATTTAATGATTTCATGGCTGTTTCCAGGTTTAAAATATTATTGGTATGAATTTCTACAAGTAGACTAATCTTAGTCTCAGGAAGTCTTAATGTTGCTTAGATTCTAGGTTTAATGATTGATTGTACAATATAGGTGACTGATCAGTGTTGGTTAATATGGATCCCAGATGTGAACTAAATCATTCAGAACTCAACACCTTTTTTCATCCTCCAGGTAAAGTTTCATCCAAAACACTGGTAAGCAATGTTGATTTTACTGAAAATTATTTAGGAGAAGAGCTTTTACCTTGCACACTGCAGAACAAACTACTTTCAAAATCTTTGTTAGACCTGTATGCTCTCCCAAATCATCTCTTTCCTACAACACTGCTTAGGATATGCTTCTGCGTTAGCTTCCCAGGACTAAGAAGCATTCAGCTTCCCTGACTCTTGACTACCTTTCCTTTAGTTACCTTCATCCAACTTTAGGTTTCTTTTCCCCTTGTTTTACATAATAACCCTGTTATCATTCAAACCGCATATAACCAACCACCCATTAATGTGCTCAGCAAAGGACCATCCTGGTGTACTGGGAGCCAGCCTCCTTAGAGGACAGTGGATATTGAACAAGTAACTACAGGGATTCTCATGGTAGAGATAGTCATCACATATAATTTTTTTTTTTTAGAAGATTTTATTGGGGAATTGAAGGAGGTTAACAGTGTTGGGGAATCAGGGAAGGGGAACAAACAAGATACTGTCCTTTTGTTCTTCAGTCTAGTTGTGGAGGACGCCACTTCATTGGCCTATGCTGGTATTATCATTGTGTTCTTCCTGGGTGAGGCAATTGCTCACCGACCATTGGACGGCTGCTCATGGCAGCTAACGGCAACTCATGAAAGCACATGCCAGCTGCTGGCCAGCCCCACTGCAGCCTACACTCTCGCTGGCGACTCACGGCAGCCCAGCTCCAGGTGGAGCTGTTGTTCACCATCTTAGCTGTAGAGGTCGCAGCGTCACTGGCTCTCATGTGGGATCTGAACCAGGGCTCTGCTGCTCAGGGCTGACATCCCAAGCCAACTCTTAACCAATGCACCACTTGACCACCCTATCACATATAATTTTGAGTTCAAGAGTTCAAGATAGTTATCATATACAATTATGAGTTTAAGAGTTCAAGATAATTTGACCCTAATGAAGCAGAATGAATGCAGTATCCTAGAAGACCTAGATGTCTATAACTGGGTAACATTTCCCCACAGAAATAAATTTTTTTTGGGAAACACAGCAGATGTAAAAGATTACATTGTATGGGTATAGTATAGTTTGTTTAACAGTAACTCTATAGATGAATATTTAGTTTGTTTTTGATTTTTGATATTATAAACAATACTGCATTGAGAATCTTTATTCATAAATATTTTATTTTAATTTCTGTTTCTTTTCAATAGAATTTCTAGAACTGGAGCTATAAATATATTGATGTTATTTGCAGCCTAGTGCAACAACTTCTGACTGGTGAAAATTCTTTTTTTTTTTTTTTTTAAAGATTTTATTGGGGAATTGGTGGAGGGGAACAGCGTTGGGGAATCGGGGAAGGGGAACAGACAAGTTGCCGTCTTCTTGTTCTTCAGTTTAGTTGCGGAGGATGTTGCTTCACTGTTGGTATCGTCATTGCGCTCTTCCCGGATGAGGCAGATCGGTCGCTGGCCTCTGGATGTCGCTCATCGCGGCTATTGGCAGCTCACGCTTGGCTGCCAGCCGCTCACGCTGGCTGCGGGCCACTCACTGCAGCCTACGGCAGCCCACTGCAGCAGGGGCTGCAGCCCACACCATCACCGGGGCTCGCACAGCCCAGCTCCAGGTGGAGCTGTTGTTAGCTGTAGAGGGCAGTGTCACTGGCCCTCATGTGGTATCCGAACCGGGGCTGCTGGCATCCCAAAACCAGCGCTTAACCAATGCGCCACTCGGCCGGCCCTGGTGACTATTCTTTAAGGATATATATATATATATATATATATATATATATATATATATATATATTTTAATTTCAGGCGTACAAAACAACATAATGATTGGACATTTACACCTCTTACAACGTGATAACACCTCAAGTCTACTACCCATCTAACATCGAACATAGCTATTATAATACCATTAACTATATTCCCTATGGTGTACTTTACATCCCTCGAATATATATATATATATATATATATATATATATAGTTAAAATTGTAATGCTCAATATATACCACTAACAAAAGATGAATACAAGTCACGTGCATACTTTCTTTTTGGCACCCCAGGTATATATTTGACATTCAATATTATTTTATATTAATTCAGGTGTACAGCATAGTGGTTAAGCATTTATATAATTTATGAAGTGATCCCGCCGATAAGTCCAGTACCCTTCTGACACCCTGCCTAGTCTTTACAACATTATCGATTATATTCCCCATACTATTGTTTTAAGTTTTAACATGTTATTTGGTAAGCAAATGGGGAAACCACATAAGGTAATCGTTATAATTTCCAGTCAGATAAAAAAGTTGTTTCAAGAGTTTCTTGGGCCGGCCGAGTGACTCATTGGTTAAGAGCTGGTTTGGGACGCCAGCAGCCCTGGTTCGGATCCCACATATGAGGGCCAGTGACACTGCCCTCTACAGCTAACAACAGCTCCACCTGGAGCTGGGCTGTGAGCCCCGGTGATGGTGTAGGCTGCAGCCCCTGCTGCAGTGGGCTGCCATAGGCTACAGTGAGTGGCCAGCAGCCAGCGTGAGCTGCCAATAGGCGCGGTGAGCAACCATCCAGAGGCCGGCGACTGATCTGCCTCATCCGGGAAGAGCGCAATGATACCAACATGGGCCAGTGAAGCAACATCCTCCGCAAGTAGACTGAAGAACAAAAAAGACAGCAACTTGTCTGTTCCCCTTCCCCAATTCCCCAATGCTGTTCCCCTCCGCCAATTCCCCAATAAAATTAAAAAAAAAAAAAAAAAAGAGTTTCTTGGGCCGGCCGAGTGGCACATTGGTTAAGAGCTGGTTTTGGGATGCCAGTGGCCCTGGTTCGGATCCCACATATGAGGGCCAGTGACACTGCCCTCTACAGCTAACAGCAGCTCTACCTGGAGCTTGGCTGTGCAAGCCTCTGCGATGGTGTGGGCTTCAGCCCCTGCTGCAGTGGGCTGCCATAAGCTAAAGTGAGTGGCCGGCAGCCAGTGCGAGCTGCCAATAGCTGCGGTGAGCGACCATCCAGAGGCTGGCGACTGCTCTGCCTCATCCTGGAAGAGCGCAATGACAATACCAACATGGGCCAGTGACACAACGTCCTCTGCAACTAGACTGAAGAACAAAAAAAGACAGCAACTTGTCTGTTCCCCTCCCACAATTCCCCAATAAAAATCTTAAAAAAAAAAAAAGAGTTGCTTATAATAAGTAGACTTTCCTAACTTGCACCATAATCCATTAAAATCAATTGTAAAATAATGATGATGATGCTTACAGACTTAATTCACAATTAATGACAATGAATAGCCATGTTGGAAGTCTCTTATTTTGGTAATAGTCTTCTGAAACCCCATTAATGTTATCTGAACATTTTTTAAGGTTCCTGAAAAATATTGCATTGCATTTTATACAATTATCCTAAATATTTATGATATAAGACCCAGAAGTAATTTTCCAACTATGCTGAATACCAATCAGATTTTCATTAATGTTCTGTACTAGTTTTAGGATCCATAAATTAAGAAGAACATGCAGGAATAAAAAAAAACAAAACTCAGAAGACACAAATGGAAATTAATGAAGGATTAGAAAGCAGGATCAGTATAGATGGATGAAAATATTGTGTTGATTTAACCTGGAGAAGAGAAATCTCAGGAACATATGTTAATTAAAGAAGACATTAGAGCAGCTTATAATGTGATTATGTGCTTCCTAAACACTGCAAACAGCAATGGGAAAATTCTAGTTTTATGAGGATTGCATGTGCTAATATAGTTAAAATACTTAGAAGAATGCCTGATATTAGCAAGAACTGTATGTGTTAATTATTGTTATTTGTTTGGAACAGTTTTATTGATTCCTAATTTAATATCATTGTGGTCAGAGAATGTGAGCTGTATAATGTTGATTTTTTTTTTTTTAGATTTTATTTATTCAGAGCAGTTTTAGGTTCACAATGTGATTGACAGGGAGGTACAGATTTCCCATATACTCCCTGCCTCCAGACATGCCCTCATTATCACCATCTCCATCAGAATTGTACCATTTGTATGAAGAGTGGCTCTACAATGACACATCATAAGAACCCAAAGTCCATAGTTCATTTTAGTGTTTTTACTCTTGTTATATATTATATGGGTTTGAACAAATATATAATCAAGTGTATCCATCATTAGAATATCATACAGAATATTTTCACTGCCCTAAAAATCCTCTGTGCTTTGCCTATTCATCCCTCCCCCACCTACCCCTGAGAACCACTAATCTTTTTATTTTCTCCATAGTTTTGCCATTTCCAGAATGTCATATAGTTGGAATCATTCAGTGAGTAACCTTTTCAGATTGGCTTCATTCACTTAGTGATAAGCATTTAAGGTTCCTCCATGTCTTTTCATGGTTTGGTAATGCTTTCTTTTTAGCACTGAATAATATTCCATTGTCTGGATATACCAGTTTATCCATTCACCTACTGAAGGATATCTTGGTTGCTTTCAAGTTTTGACAATTATGAGTAAAGCTACTATAAACATCTGTGTGCAGGTTTTTGCGTAATGTTAATTTGTCAACTTTTTGGATAAATACCAAGGAGTGCTATTGTTGGATCTGCTAGATTATATCATAAGAGCATGTTTGGTTTTTTAGAAAGCCATCCAAGTGTCTTCTAAGGTGGCTATAACATTGTGCATTCTCAACAACATTGTGTGGGGCTTCCTGTCGCTCCATGTCCTCGCCAGCATTGGGTGTATGTTGAGTCTTCATATTTGTTAAGATTTGCTTTGTTTCATGACTTAATGTGTGGCCTATTGTGCAAATGTTCCATGAGTGCTTTAATAAGACTATGTCTTCTGGAATTACATGTGGAATTCTGTACTTGTGCATTAGATTACACCAAATAATATTGTTCAAATCTTACCTATTCTTAGTAATTTTATGTATCCTTAATTTTTAATTACCAAAAGAGGTGTCAATCACTTTCACAGTAATTGTTAATGTTCTAACATCTCATAATAATTCAATAATTGTTTTACATATTTTATTTATGCTGTTGATATCATGAAAATTGACAAGTGTAGTTACTTCCTGGTAAATATTCTTTTTGCCATTATGTGATGTCCTTTAGTCCTAGTAACCCCTGTTGGTCTTAATGATTTTTTTTTTTTGGTGTGATATAAAAATGGCATTTTCTTTATTTTTAATTTATTCATCATTCTGTTATTTAGTATCTGCTTTGTAAGTCTTCCATTTCTTTTTTTGAGTCTTTCTGCTTGTCTTAGATTTTATAGTTTTCTTTTGTAATAGCATAACCCTGAATTAAGAAAAAAGTTCTGAGCTGGCCGAGTAGTGCGTTGGTTAAGAGCTGGCTTGAGATCCCAGTGGCTCTGGTTCAGATCCCACATACGAAGGCCAGTGACACTGCCCTCTACAGCTAAGTTGGTGAACAACAGCTCAATCTGGAGCGGAGCTGTGTGAGTCCTGGAAACGGTTTAGGCTGCAGCCCCTGCTGCAGTGGGTTGCCATAAGCTACAGTGAGTGGCTGCAGCCAACGTGAGCAGCTGGCAGCCCGAGTGAGCTACCAATAGCCACCGTGAATGGCCGTCCAGAGACTGGAGAGCGATCTGCCTCACACGGGAAGAGCGCAATGATAATACCAACATGGGCCAGTGAAGCAATGTCCTCCACAACTAGACTGAAGAACAAAAAGAACAGCAACTTGTCTGTTCCCCTCCCCCAATTCCCCAATAAAAATCTTTAAAAAAAGAAAAAAGAAAAAAGTTCTGAGAATCTCTTTCGTTTATTCAGTTTAATTATTTTAGTTTAATTTATGCTTACTGATGTGTTTAGATTTATTTATATTTTCTGCTTTTAATTTATTTTTCATTTTTATTTGTTTTATAGGAAATTTATGGTAAAACTTTCTTATACTTGTATTTAAATATATAAATCTTAAGTATACATTTTCTAAGTTTTGTTGAGTGCATACATCTATGTAACCCATAACCTGAGTTTCAAGTGCCCTATGCTTCTTCCCAGCCAGTCTCTGCCCTACTCCTCTACACAACCACTGTTCTCCGTTTTTTTCTACTATAGATTAGTTTTGCCTATTCATATTACTTCATATTAGTGGAATCACATAATAAGTTCCCTTTGGTGTAAGGCTTCTTTGACTCAGCAGGATGATTTTGATATTGATCTATGTTGTTGTGCAGACCAGTAGTTTATTTATTATTTATTGCAGGTAGCAGTATGACATAATTTGTTTAAACAGTTTTATATTGATTGACACCTAGGACCTGGGCTGTTTTCAGGTTTTGGTTACTGTGAATAAAGGTGCTATTTATATTCCTGCATAAATCTTTCTGTAGAAAATACTTTTATTTCTCTTAAGTACATATGTAGAAGTGGAATTAGTTGGCCATAGGGTATGTCTCTTTTTTGTTTTATGAAAAACTGTCAGACTTTTTTTCTTAAGCAGTTGTACCATTTTATTCTCCCACCAACAAATGCATGAAGGTGTCAGTACTGGACTTTTAGCCTTTGGTAGATATGTGGGGGCACCTCCTGGTGGTTTAGTTTACATTTCCTTAATGACTGTAATTTTGAGTATTTTTTCATGTGGTTATTGGCTATGTATATACCTTCCTTTGTTAAGTGCCCATTGAAATATTTTGTCTATTTCAAAATTGGGTTATCTTTTTATTATAGAGTTGTACTTTTCAAATATTTATTTTTATCCTTTCCTGATTTCTACTGAATTGTTAGCATTTTCATACACTATCTTGCTCATCTCTCACAAAAGCCTGATGAAATAGATATTATTATCTCTATTTTCAGTATGGGAGGGTAAGACCTGTGCTAGTTAAGTGACTTACTTACCTATAGTCTCATTGTAACTAATAAATGATAAGTCTCTGATACCAGGGTGCCTAACAGGAAAATTTATTCTCTTAACTACTACATTATGCTACAAGTAATAAACAGTATGGGACTTCATAAGAGAGAAGGTATCTCTAGGCTGGGCTAGTTCAGATAATAAGTGGAAATGATGGATTTTGATGGATGAATGTTTATGATTTGGATAGCTGTCTGTTAAGTGGTAGTGTAGGGTGGATAAAGAGATTTATAAGAATACCTTCATGGAAAGGATAGAAAGATATATTACCTATATGGAGTAATAACCAAGAGACCAGAAGGTGACCTTACAGTTTTAAGATTATGGGAGGCCAGAAACTTTAACAAGTAATTGCAAAGATGCTTCTGTACATTGAAATTTATAAGAAACAAAATTTTCTTCTCTACATTTTAAATATTACTCTATGTTCTCTAGTGCTAAAATGCTTTGGCTTTCACAGCTGTGAATTAATAAAGTATTGATTTTGCCTAATACTTTTATTTAATGGGCATTTAAAAAAATGGGAACTACCATTCTTGAAATGAGTTGGGTTGAGTTTGGATCCACAGGATATTTTAACTTAAGGAATGAGGAAACTTCAGTGATGGGAGGGCACTGACGTTAGCTGGGTTCTGCGGGTGAACTCCTGAGAGAGATTCTAGGGGAGATTCAAAGTCCTGCCAGCAGTGCAGGGAAGAGAATCATAGAAATGTATAAAGTTCTGTGGATTTATTGGCCTATAAACAATGTTACTTGTTTTCTTCTGTATATTTAGTGATAACCCTCTATTCCCATTTTAAAGCAGTACAAGAATTTCTTTTTCCGTGGTTCTGCTTTGCCATTACCCATCTGGTTGGTGGTTCATGCTATGAACTAGGAAGTAGTGTAACCGAATAGAAATGCAGCTTAAGTCCTTCCGTTTATATGAAAGAAACTAATTTTGCATAAATTAACATGTTCTTTTTAAGCTCTTCAACGCTTTGTGACACTGTGGGCCTTATATTCTTTGTTATTCCATGTCTGTTTCTACTGTCAGATGCCTGTGTTTCTTTCCCTGACACTCTGCTCAGCGAGGCTGTGTGTGTGCTGAGAAGGCTTGAGTTCACCTTAAGGACAATTGACAGAGAGGAGGCCATGACTGGGCTCGGAACTATCTGATTTTCAAATAGAGTGATTAGAGGAGTGTGGCAAAGGGGAAGAAAGACTGTCAGGCGTTAAGAATAACCTCACCCATCTCTTTTGTTTCTGGCTGATGTTTAGTTGGCAGGCAGATAAAGTTGCCTGTTTTTCTGTCACTGTGTGTATGCCTATCACAGCATTTATGTAATATTGCAATTAAAGTCCACTAGTATGTTTGAAATAGGAAGTCAATTGGTTGAATTTTCTAGGATCATTGTTTTAAAGGAAATTTTATTTCTGGACCAGAGCAAGGTCCATTTGAAAATAAGTCCCACAGTTTGCATATTCCACATACAAGGCATAATATAATAGCTCCATGTGGGGACTTCAGAAATTTTCTTTGGCATTATTATCAAGATAAAGCTACTCCTTAATGAATTGGAGCCACATATGAAAACTCAAACAAGATAGATTTGTGAGCAAAATCAGCACTTAGGCACTACTAACTTTAATGAAAGTCGCAAGCAAGTCATTTGGTTGCTTACACATGAGCTAATGTTGCTTTAGTGACTGCAGCTTTCCGTTTCTTGTATAGAGCACATTTTTACTGCTTCTAATATTCTTCAAGAAGCTTAAGACAGCCCTTATATTAAACTTTAAATACTCTATCTCCAAAGTTTATCCAAGAACTAGAATGATGAACTTAAATCTCAGCAACTCCGCCATTAGTGCATTTAACCTAAGTACTGTTTTTGTTATCACTGTGCTCTGAAAGTCATCTGGTTAATGTGTTTCCTCTCCTAGGATTTTATCAGAGCATAGCAATTGGAACACTGTCGTTCAGAAACATTAACAACTCTTCTTTGTGCTTGCATTTGTTTATAAGGAAAACTTTTTTCATTTGCTGTTTTTATCCTTTTAAAAGGTGCTCCTTAAAATGAGTGGAATGAAGGCTTCTGTCTTTTTTTTTTCTTTAAAATTTATTTTTTAATTTTTATTTTTTGAGGGCAGTGTCACTGACCCTCATATGTGGGACCTGAACCGGGGCCACTGGCTTCCCAAGCCAGCGCTTAACCACCGCACCACTCGGCCGGCCCAAGGATCCTGTCTTTTAAAGGAGCAACACGTTAAGAAGAATAGACTGAATAGATTATCTGAATAGATTCCCTAGAAGGACAATTTTTAATTTTTGTACAAGTGTGCACTCAGAAAAAAAGAGAAGTCAGGTTCTGTGTTTTCAGCTTTTCTTGACAAACACTGGTGTTGTAAATTATCCAGCTGTTCTTCCTCTGTATGGATTTTGTAGTACTCGCAGCGATTTATAGGTCTGGAGTGCAGCTGCCAAAAGTCATTTATTCTCAGTTCTGTATTAAATCCATCATATACAAATACATTAGCATGCAGTGCAGAGCTTAAGGGCTTCAGACATTTGTTCCCTTCTGAGTTGCTGTCCTGCAAATGTGTGTAAAATATACCAAAACAGCACCCCAAAATTATTAGGTTGATAAGCACTTTTAGAAGGGCTGTTTTCAGTATTTCTAGAGTGTTTGAAATCCACTCATTTATTGATATAAAAGACTCAATCAGAATGAGTCTTCTTGTTAATATTAACAGATTAGTAAGACTGATGTGCTTACCTTTGACAAATTAGAATTACAACGTGGTTTGCTCGTTTGTCGCTCCTGCAGTATGTCTACTATTCAGATATGTTCGTGGTTCAGAAAATGAGTTACAGTTTTTTTGGAGGAGTACCTGTTTGAAAATAAGTAATGGAAATTTCCACATATACTCTAGTTCTCTTTTCTACTTGAAGACATCCTCTTTTAGATGAACAGGAACTATTTTGATCAATTGTATCATTATAGAACTCATCAATGTGTGTGTTGCTCACTAATGGTTTCTATAAAACACCTCAAGCTGTTCACAAAATATGGATGTGAATTTGAAATGTATACATTGCTTGAGCATGATGGTTCTCAAGATGTGTGTCCAGGAATCTTCAAAGAATGTGAGTTTCTCCTTATTACCTATTTATGTTAAATGAGGTTCTTGTTTCTTCCCTTTTGATTTTTCCATGTACATTTTCAGATTCATTTTCCTTTATAATAATTCTGGACAGGTGACTTATTTCTCAAAAACCTTTGACAACTCCAACATTTCTGTCATATGAATTGTAAAAATGGTTGACTTGACTCTCAAGGAGCCCTATGATCTGCTTCCAAACTATTTTTCTCATTTATTTTTTTATTCTTCTACTTACCTTACAATCCAACCAAAAGGAATAACTTGCTGTACTGACATGTGCTGCACTTTTCTTCTCAGATTGTTTTTTCCATTTCTGTGTCAAAAGGTTACATATTTTATTTGCTTACTTTAGAAATGGAAATTTACATTGTAGGATAGCAAATTTACATTATACTTAGATATAGATACAGAGATATGAAAAGCAAAAAAACTCTTTAATAGATTGAATCTTTCCAATTAACTATACTGTCCATCAAGTAGTTATGAAACTTAAACTTTGAAAGTTTCAGTTAACAATACCTCTGTTTTTCCAGGTTTAAAGAGTTCCTTTTAGTTGGCAAAGAGTTTTTTTTTTTCCTTTGTAAAAGTGTTGTACCTTATTTTGTCGTACTTATATTTTTATATTATTTTTTATCAAGGTAATATTGGTTTATGACATTAAAAAGTTTCAGGTATACAACATTACAATTCTATTTTTGTATACACTATAGTATTCTCACCACCAAAATTCTAGTCTATTCATCACTATATGTTTGACTCCTTTTACCCATTTTTTGCCCTACCCCACCACACCTTCCTCTCTGGTAACTACCAATCTATTGTCTCCATCTTATGAGTTTGTTTTTGTTTAGTTTATTTCTTTTTTGTTTTCTTTTGTTTTCTAGCCCACATATGAGATCATTCTTTTTTTTTTTTTTAACGTTTTCCATGTGACTTATTTCACTTAGCTTAATACTCTTAAGGTCCATCCATGTTTTTACAAATGGCAGTATTTCATCTTTTTTATGGCTTTGTAGTATTCCGTTAATAGTATATCACATCTTTTTTATCAATTCATTTGCTGATGAATACTTAGGTTGTTTCCATATCTTGGCTATTGTAAATGAGACTGAAATGAACATAGGAGTAGAAGGTCTGACAATTAAGTTCACAAACTTGTTGCAGTGATGTTGCTAACATTTTTTGATATCAGAAGGATTATTCACTATGAATTTGTATCAATTGGACAAACAATTAGCCACGTTTACTATTTGGAAGTGTTGAAAAGGCTGCATGGAAAAGTTAGACGACCTGAACTTTTTGCCAACAATTCATGGCTCTTGCATCACGACAATGCACCAGCTCACATGGCACTGTCTGTGAGGGAGTTTTTAGCCAGTAAACAAATAACTGTATTGGAACACCCTCCCTACTCACCCAATGACTTCTTTCTTTACCTAAAGATAAAAGAAATATTGAAAGGAAGACATTTTGATGACATTCAGGACATCAAGGGTAATACGATGACAGCTCTGATGGTCATCCCAGAAAAAGAATTCTAAAATTGCTTGGAAGGGTGGACTGGGCACTGGTGTTATAGTGCATAGCTTCCCAAGGGGAGTACATCATCAAAGGTGACTGTAGTGATATTCAGCAATGAGGTATGTAGCACTTTTTCTAGGATGAGTTCGTGAACTTAATCATCTGGCCTCATATATGTATCTTTTCAAATTGGTGTTTTTGTAATTTTTGGATAAATGCCCAGAAGTGGAATAGGTGGGTCATACAGTAGCTGTATTTTTTTTTTATGGTAGTTCTATTTTTAACTTTTAAATTTAATTTTTAGTTTTTTATTAGTTTCAGGTGAACGAAATAACATAATGATTTGGCATTTATATCCCTCACAAAGTGACACCCCCAACTCTACTACCCCTCTGACATCGTATAGCTATTAGAGTACCATTGACTATATTCTCTATGCTGCATATATGCCATGACTATATGTAGTTCCATTTTTAATTTTTTTGAGGAAGTTTCACACTGTTTTCCATAGTGACTGCACCAATTTGCTATCCCACTAACAGTGAAGAAGCGTTCCTATTTCTCCCCATCCTCTCTAATACTTGTTATTTCTTGTTTTTTGATAATAGCCATTCTAACAGATGTGGGAGGTGATATCTCATTATGGTTTTGACTTGCATTTCTCCAATAATTTGTAATGATGAGCATCTTTTTATGTGTCTGTTGGCCATCTGTATGACTTCCTTGGAAAAATGTCTATTCAGAATGTCTGCTCATTTTTAAATTGGGCTGTTTGTTCTTTTTTTTTTTTTGTTCTTCTGAGTTTTTAAAATATATTTATGAGTTATTTATAATTTTGGATATTAGCCCCTTATTGGAACTATCATTTGTAATTATCTTCTTCTGTTTGGTTGGTTGTCTTTTTGTTTTGTTAAAAGTTTCCTTTTCTGTATTGCACTGTGTTGTACACCTGAAACTAATTTTTTAAAAAGTGTTTATTTCACAATAAAAGAATTAAAAAAAAATAGGTGGTACATATATACAATAGAATATTACTCAGCCATGAAAAAGAATGAAACCTTGCCATCTGCAACAACATGAATGGACCCAGAGGTTATTATGCTAAATGAAATAAGTCCGACAGAGAAAGACAAATACCATAAGGTTTCACTTATATATGGAATCTAAAAACAAAATAAATGAACAAACAAAACAGAACAGATTCATAGATTAAGAAAACATTTTGATGGTTGCCAGATGGGAGGGGGTTTGGTGGAATGTGGTGAAAAAGGGGAAGGGATTACGATGTACAAATTGCCAGTTATAAAACAGTCATGCAGATATAAAGTATACCATAGGTAATATAGTCAATAATCATCTAATAAATATGCATGGTGTCAGATGGGTACTGGACTTATCAGGGTGATTACTTCTTAAGTTATATAAATGTCTAATCATTATGCTGTACACCTGAAACTAGTATAATTTGTGTCAACTATAATTAAAAAATAAATTTTTAAAGGGACTTTCAGTAAAAAATAATCTGAATAAACTATGGACTTTACTTAAAAAAAAGTTTCCTTTTCTGTGCAGAAGCTTTTCAGTTTAATGTACAGTAATACCTTGGTGTGCGAGCATAATTTGTTCTGGAAACAAACTACTTGTACTGCAAGACATTGCTCTTTTACCATATTAAAATGTATTAGAAATGTTTGCTCATCTTGTAGAACACTCGCAAAATAAGTTACTCGCAATCCAAGGTTTTACTGTAGTTCAGTTTGTTCATTTTTGTTTTTCTTTCCTTTGCTGACAGTCCACAAAAATGTTTCTAAGATTGATGTCCAGGAGTTTATCACCTATTATTTTCCTAGTAGTTTCATGGTTCATGTCTTACTTTAAAGACTTTAATCTATCTTGAGTAATTTTTGTATGTGGTATAAGATAGTCTGATTCATTCTTTTGTGTGTGGCTGTCCAGTTTTCCCAATGCCATTGATTGAAGAGGCTTTCCTTTCTCTATTTTATGTTCTTGGTTCCATTGTTGTAAATTAGTTGTCCGTATATGTATGAGTTTTATTTCTGGGCTCTCACTACTGTTCCATTTATCTGTGTGTCTGTTTTTCTGCCAATATCTTACTGTTTCAATTACTATAGCTTTGTAGTATAGTTTAAAAGCAGAATGTGTGATACCTCTTACTTTGTTCTTTTTTCCTCAGGATTGCTTTAGCTATTCAGGAACTTCTGTGGTTTCGTACAAATTTTAGTTTTTTCCCCCTGTTTCTGTGAAAAAGTGCCATTGGGATTTTGATAGGTATTGCATTGAAGCTACAGCTTGCGTTAGGTAATATGAACATTTTAACAA
Source organism: Aselliscus stoliczkanus (assembly GCA_033961575.1). Lineage (NCBI taxonomy): Eukaryota > Metazoa > Chordata > Mammalia > Chiroptera > Hipposideridae > Aselliscus > Aselliscus stoliczkanus. The sequence goes on from CM066729.1 coordinate 138,993,290, forward strand.
TGTTAATTCTTCCAATCCACAAGCACAGAATATTTTTCATTTCTTTTTGTCTTCAATTTCTTTCAACAATCTCATATAGTTTTCAGTGTATAAGTTGTTCACCCCCTTGGTTAAATATACTCCCAAGTATTTTGTTCTTTTGTTGCAGTTCTAAGTGAGATTGGTTTTTTTCATTTCTCTTTCTGATTTTTCCTCTTTCTGATAGTTCCTTGTTAATGTGTAAAAACACAATAAATTTTTGTGTATTGATTTCATACCATGTGTTTGTATATTTACAGTAGTTTTTTGGTGGAGTCTTTAGGGTTTTCTATGTATAAAATCATGTCATCTGAAAATAGTGACAGTTTTACTTCCTCCTTTCCAATTTGGATGCCTTTTATTTATTTTTCTTGCCAATTATTCTGGCTAGAGCCTCCAATACTATATTGAATAAAAGTGACAAGAGTGGGCATTCTGCTTTTAGAGGAAAAGTTTTCTGTTTTTTACTGTTAAGTATGATGTTAGCTGTGGGTTTGTCATATATGGTCTTTATTATGTTGAGGCATGTTCCATCTATGCCCATTTTATTGAGAGTTTTTAAAAATCATAAGTATAATATATGTTGAATCTTGTAAAATGCTTTTTCTGTATTGAGATAATCATGATTTTTATTTATCATTTTGTTAATGTGTATCATGTTGATTTATTTACAGATGTTGAACCATCCTTGCATCCATGGAATGAATCCCACTTGATCATGGTGTACAGTCCTGTTAGGGTATTATTGTATTCAGTTTGCTAATATTTTGTTGAGGATTTTTGCATCTATATTCATCAGAGATCTTGGCCTGTAATTTTCTTTTTTTTTTCACATCGTCCTTGTTTGATTTGTGTATCAGGGTAATGTTGGCTTCTTAAAATTAGTTAGGAAGTGTTCCTTTCTCTTCAATTTTTGTTGGTAGGGTTTGAGAAAAATAGGTATTACATTTTCTTTGAATGTTTGGTAAAATTCACCAGTGAAGCCGTCTGGTCCTGAACTTTTGTTTGTGGGGGAGGTTCGTGACTGCTGGTTTAATTTTTTTACTAGTGATCAGTCTATTCAGGTTTTCTATTTCGTCATGATTTAGTCTAGGAAATTTATATGGTTCTAAGAATTTATCCACTTCTTTTAGGTTGTCCAATTTTGTGGCATTTAGCCTTGCATGGTATTCTCTTATGGTCCTTTTTTATTTCTATGATATTCATTGTAACTTCCCTTCATTTCTGATATTATTTATTTGAGACTTTTCTCATTTTTCTTAGTGAGTCTTCTGCTAGTACACTTGTTCTAGTAGGGAACACTGTTCATTTTTAGGTACAGCTTTGTTTACTTTAACAATTCAACAGGTTGTTAATTAGAGACCTTTCTTTTGTTTTCCAATAGGTGGAGATATAGTACTGTTGGGTTGTCAGAAAAGTCATGACATATTTTTTCTGTTTTTCGTTGCAAAAATGCGTCATGACATTTCCGACAACCCAATAGTTTTGTTTTCTCTTTCCTGAGCTGACTCTGGCTGTGGATGAGAGCCTGGATTTCCACCCTTTACCACCTCTGCCAGAGGTGTCACAAGTGCCCTCTTTTTCACTACTTATGCCACCAGGACCTCTGGTACTTTGCTGCTGCCAATGTGGGTGCAGTTGTGGGTGTTGCTGTGTTGGTGGGTGTTGCTGCCAGTGTTTCCTGGGATGGCAAGTGCCCTGCTGCCTTGGGGTTGTTTGGGTCTTGGGCACCACCACTGTAATGGGGGATGGAGCAGGTGTTGCAAGAGTGGGAAACTTGGCAGTTTCTGGGATTATCTGGCTCTCAGTCAGGTGTCAGATTATGGGTACTGCTGCTGCCAGGTTCCCTGTGGTCATTAGTGCTGCTGTGTTCTGCAGGCTGGAGTCACATGCACTGCTCCCTACCTCTGATGCTGCTACCAGGCTCTTTGGTGTGTGGTGGTGGTGGTGGTGCTGACCTGCTTTGTGGGTGCTGACCTGCATGAAGGCTGGTTGAAAGATTCCACTGCTGCTACCACTGGGGCTGTGTCCGAAGGACCAGGATTTTGGGCATCATCTCTGCCATTTCCCCAGTTCCATTTTCCTATGCCTTCCAATCCACCCACCTTTAGATGTGCAAATTTGCGGCTCTCTAGGTGTCTGTCTAATGTGTCTTCCTAATGTACTGAGCAGAGAAATCTTTTTTGAGTTATGGATTTCCCACTAGTTGCAGATTGAAGGGAAGAGACAAAGAGAGCTTCTTACTCCACCTCAGAACTGATGTTACCTCACATTCTTTATTACTATTATTATTATACTCCTATATCATTCTCTCTAGCATCACATGTTTAATTTTAGCCCATTTTCAAAGACCATCTGCTCCATGGTCCTCCTAATTTTAAATAATTATAAGTAATTTTCTCTCTCTTCCACTTATCTGCCACTTTTATGCCCCTATGTAATTTTCCACTTTATTGTAGTAATTGCTATATGAGGTGACAACTAAGTTCACAAACTCATCCTAGAAAAAGTGCTGCATACCACATTGCTGAATATCACTATGGTCACCTTCGAAGTACTCCCCTTGGGAAGCTATACACTGACACCAGTGCCTAGTCCACCCTTCAAAGCAATTTTGGAACTCTTTTTCTGGAATGGCCATCAGAACTGTCATTATATAATCCTTGATGTCCTGAATGTAATAAAAATATCTTCCTTCAATATTTCTTTCTGGAATGGCCATCAGAGCTGTCGTTGTATTACCCTTGATGTCCTGATGTCATCAAAATATCTTCCTTTCAATATTTCCTTTATCTTTGAGCAAAGAAAGAAGTCATTGGGGGCCAGATCAGGTGAGTAGGGAGGATGTTCCAATACAGTTATTTGTTTACTGGTTAAAAAGTCACAGACAGTGCTGTGTGAGCTGGTGCATTGTTGTGATGCAAGAGTCATTAATTGTTGGCAAAAAGTTCAGGTCTTCTAACTTTTTCACGCAGCCTCTTCAGCACTTTCAAATAATAAACTTGGTTAACTGTCCAGTTGGTACAAATTCACAATGAATAATCTCTCTGATTATTTAGAAGGTTAGCAACATCATCACAACAAGTTCGCAAACTTAAGTGTCACATCTCGTACATATCTCACATTCCTTATAAGATTATAAATTCTTGTATGATAGAGAGCAAATATTTTACCTTTTGTCTCCTACAAAGCTTAGGACAATCTCATGTATATATATAATAGGTGTTTAATGAATATTTATTGTATGTAACTGGAATTTTAGTTAATAAAATATTGATTTGGTTGAAGATTAAGTGTAAAATATTTCTTGTTTGTTGAAAATGATCCTGAGATGTGCATTACCCAGTCTTAGTAAGTATAGTACTTAATATTGAAAGTAATTTAATATTGAAAGTAATTTATTTTTAATAACAATTGAGATTCCTTTCTCCCAGTTTGTTGACATATAATATTGTATATATGTAAGGTATACAATTGTTGATTTGGTACACTTATAATTGCAAAATGATTACTACCATAGAGTTAGCTAATACCTGCATTACATCACATAATCATCATTATTTTTGTGTGTTGAGAACATTTAAGTAACAACTTTTAAGTATATAATATTATTAAGTATAATCACTATGCTGTACATTAGACCCCCAGAATAATGATTGAGATTCTTAAAGCACCATATGATCTCATTAGAAATTCTCATTGTAAATAAATAAATAAATATAAAGAGGCCATGGTTTTAAATTTTGATTTTACTAGGATATAAGCCAGTATTGTGCTCTTTACTTTATTCCTGATATGACTAGGTTTTCTGATAATATGAGTTAATATATCAAAAGCAAAGTCCACCTATTTACAGAATCCAGTTATTTACAATTGTTTTCTTTTAGAAAATTTTAGTTTTAAAAATGTAGTCAAATTTCCATGCACAATGTTAAAAAAATCAAATTGGAAGCTTAAAATAAAAGGAACAGTTTTTTGCCTTGCTCATCTTCACCTCGCAATTCTTTGTAGTCAACCATTTTAAAACTCTTTTGGTTGTTTTTTCTGATATTTAACTCTGTGTTTATAAATGATAAGAAAGAACTGTTGTTTTCATTTAAGTATTACTTTTATCAAAATAATACATGTAAAATGTTAAACAATACTATATTAAAAAACGGCAGTCCAATGTCCCAGTCTTCTCTGCCTCATGCTCTTGAGGCAACTAGTTTAAATCTTTTGATTCTTCTAGTATTTATATCTCTGCTTCTAAATATCACATACTATATTATTTTTCCTGAATTTTCAATGTTAGATTTCTGTTTATTCCCTTTTATAAAAGATTAGGATTTAGTTTTGTTACCACTTAATAGACCACCGAAACATACACACTGATCCTTTTCTTATCCTTTAAGAGAGTTATTTCAGTTTTTGGTTCAGCCAGTATCAAGTGATTATGTTATTGTGACTATGTAAATATTTTTTTACCCTGAGTCATATAGTGTGCTACGATTTGGTCCTGTTTCACTTTCTGTTTCTTCCAAAGTAAGTAATTATTTATTTTTTATTTGCTTAATTTTCCATATATCTACTAAATCAGACTTAGGCTTCTTGAATAAAATCTGAAGGTCCTGGTAATGTGATCAAACATATTGTAATGTCAGGATAGACTAGATTATCTACAGCAACAAACATGCCCCAAATCTCAATGGCTTTCAACAATACAAGCTTAATTCTTAATTGCTACAGTGTTTCATTGTAGGTCAGTTGTAGATCTGTTTACATCGTATTTCATGGAGGATTCAGAATGCTGGAGCAATTGCTATCTAGAATATTGCCAATCTTCTGTTAGAGGAGAAATGTGAACCACACCTTTGCCCTTAAGGTTTCTGGGAAACATCACACTGAAACACATTTCACTGACAAAAGGAAATCAGTGGCAAATAGCCTCTCTTGCTGGGGTAAAGAAGAAAAGTCCTTTCCCTGGGAGGGCTACTGAATATTTTTGGACAATAATATGGTTTACCATATTGCATTAGGTAAAATGTAAGTTCAGTTTTTTAGAGCTCCTTATTAGTCTGCTTTTTATTTTCTATAGCATCCCATTCTTGTATTAAGATTGTAATTTTAACCTCTTTATTTATCTTTCTAATGGTACTGATTACAAAGTGTGGATGACTTTTTTTCTGTTTTTAGTATATATCAGTTTATTCTAGGCCTATATAATTTTTTCATTTTTGTTTATATGTTTGTCTGCGTTTCACATTGGAGACTTTCATCAAATGTTTGATGATTCTTGGATGTCAGCTGACATTTGAATGAGGCATTAAAAGGCTGATCTGAGGATTTGTTTCTAGGCCTTCTTGATTGGCCCACTCCATTTTGGAATCTTTAGGGTATTGGGAGCCAACATTTTGGTGGGAAACCTCAACCATGAGCATAAAGATATTTTTTTCCAGGGGCAGTTCAGTTTTTTTCAAAAAGGTACTTTTTAATTTCTTGTGTGTGTGCAAGATGTCTGGCTCTCAGCTTTTCGCACATGAGGAGACAGCGGCTGTTGGTAGAGGGTCTCATAACTCAGTATATGGACTTTTAATTATTCCATCTTTTTCTTTCCTTAGGTCTCACCCTTGACCTCTACAGTACATGAAGTCTCTGGGTGTTGAGTTTTTACCATGAAAATTGTGGTGCTCTCTTGGTGCTAGTGTCCAGAGCAGGGGAAGGGAGAGGGGTGTTTATGGATATTCTTTTTTTATTAATTTTTATTTAGTTTTTTAATTATTATTAGTTACAGTTGTACAAAACAATGCAATAGTTATCTTTTTCACCCCTTACAAAGTGAATACCCTTTCCCCCCTCCCCAGTCCCCCCATCCCCGATATCATACATATCTATTACAATTCCATTGACTCCATCCCCACACTATATTCCACATCCCATGACTATATATGCATTAAATTATAGTCAACATCTAATATTAATCAGAGACAGCTTTAGATGTACAGTGCAGTGGTCAGGCCACTACACCATCCATGAAGTGGTCTCCCTGACAAGACATGAGTCCTTCTGATCCCCTAAAAAAAATATTTACAACCTTATTGATTATATTCCCTAAACTGTCTCTTCTGTCTCTGCAGTAGTATTGTAGTTACCAGTTTATGTTGCCTCGTCCCTTCCCCTTCTCCCTCATGCCCATCCCCATCCCACCTAGCCCTCATCAATTTTTCCTTTGTGTCTCTAAGACTATTTCTGTTTATTTTGCTCGTTTATTCAGTTCTTTAGATTCCACATGCAAGTGAGATCATATGGATTTGTCTTTCTCTGACTGACTTATTTCATTTAACATAATATTCTCTAGGTCTATCCATATTGTTGTAAATGGTACGATTTCTTTCTTCTTTATAGCTGCATAATATTCCATTGTGTAAATGTACCACAGTTTCTTAATCCAGTCATCTACCAATGGGCATTTTGATTGTTTCCAAGTCTTGGCTATTGTAAATAGCACTGCAATGAACACAGGGGTGCATATATTTTTTCGAATTAGTGTCTTGGGTTTTTCAGGATAAATGCCTAGGAGTGGAATTGCTGGGTCAAAAGGTACTCCCATTTCCAGTTTTTTTGAGATACCTGCATACTGACTTCCATAGTGGCGGCACCAATCTACAATCCCACCAAGAGTGCAGCAGGGTTCCCTTTTCCCCACAGCCCCGCCAGCACTTGTTGTTTGTTGATTTATTGATGATAGCCATTCAGACTGGAGTGGGGTGGTATCTCATTGTGGTTTTTATTTGCATTTCCCTAATGATCAGTGAGGTTGAACATTTTTTCATATGCCTGTTGGCCATCTGTATATCCTCTTTAGAGAAATGCCTCTTCATATCCTCTGCCCATTTTTTAATTGGGTTGTTTGTTTTTTTGGTGTTGAGTTTCATGAGTGTTTTATAAATTTTGGATATTAACCCCTTATCACATATATCATTGGCAAATATCTTCTCCCATTTTATGGGCTTCCTTTTTGTTTTATTGATGGTTTCCTTGGTTGTGAAAAACTTTTAAGTTTGATATAATCCCATATATTCATTTTTTCTTTTACTTCCCTTGCCTGCTGGGATGTATCAGCAAAAATATTGCTCAGGGTAATGTCTGCAAATTTACTCCCTATATTTTCTTCTAGGAGTTTTATAGTTTCAGGTCTTACATTTAAGTCTTTAATCCATTTTGAATTTGTTTTTTAATATGGCGTGAGATGGTCCAGTGTCATTTTTTTTGCATGTGTCAGTCCAATTTTCCCAGCACCATTTATTAAATAGACTATCTTTATCCCAGTGTGAATTCTTGTTTCCATTGTCATAGATTAACTGTCTGTATATGCATGGATTTATTTCTGGGCTCTGTTCTGTTCCACTGATCCATGTGCCTGTTTTTATGTCAGTACCATACTGTTTTGATTACTGTAGCTTTGTAATATGTTTTGATATTTGGTAATGTGATACCCCCAACTTTGTTCTTATTTCTCAGGATTGCCGAGGCTATTTGGGGTCTTTTAGGGTTCCATATAAATTTTAGAATTATATTTTCTATTTCTGTGAAAAATGCCCTTGGTAGTTTGATAGGAATTGCATTGAATCTATACATTGCTTTAGGCAGTATGGACATTTTAACTATATTAATTCTTCCTATCCATGACCATGGTAGTTGTTTCCATTTATTTGTATCTTCTTTTATTTCTTTCATCAGTGTCTTATAATTTTCTGAGTACAGGTCTTTTACTTCTTTGGTTAAATTTATTCCTAGGTATTTTATAGTTCTTGAAGCAATTGTAAATGGGAATGTTTTCTTAATTTCTTCTTCCGTTAGTTTATTATTGGTATATGCAAATGCAACTGATTTCTGAATGTTGATTTTATATCCTGCTACCTTACTGAATTCATCTATCAGTTCCAATAGTTTTTTGATGGAGTCTTTGGGGTTCTCTATATACAGTATCATGTCATCTGCATATTTTACTTCTTCCTTGCCAATTTGGATGCCTTTTATTTCTTTTTGTTGTCTGATTGCTGTGGCTAGAACTTCCAGAACTATGTTGAATAAAAGAGGAGAAAGTGGACAGCTTTGTCTTGTTCCTGATCTTAAGGGGAATGGTTTTAGCTTTTCCCCATTGAGTATGATGTTAGCTGTAGGTTTATCATATATGGCCTTTATTATGTTGAGATATGTATTCCCACTTTGCTAAGGGTTTTTAACATAAATGCTGTTGGATTTTGTCAAATGCTTTTTCTGCATCTATTGATATGACCATGTAATTTTTATTCTTCATTTTGTTGATGTGGTGTATCACATTAATTGATTTACGGATGTTGAACCAGCCTCACATACTTGGGATGAAACCCACTTGATCATGATGTATGATATTAATATATTGCTGAATTCTGTTTGCTAATATTTTATTGAGAATTTTTGCATCTATATTCATCAGGCCTATAGTTTTCCTTTTTTGTGCTGTCTTTTTCTGGTTTTGGAATCAGGGTGATAGTGGCTTCATAAAAAGAATTTGGAAGTCTTCCCTCCTTCTGGATTTTTTTGGAATAATTTGAGAAGAATAGGTGATAGTTCTTTCTTGAATGTTTGATAAAATTCACTTGTGAAGCCGTCTGGTCCAGGGCTTTTGTTTGTTGGGAGCTTGTCGATTACTGATTCAAGTTCCTTGGTAGTAATCAGACTATTTAGATTTTCTGTTTCTTCTTGAGTTAGCTTTGGAAGTTTGTATGCTTCTAGAAAATTATCCATTTCTTTCAGATTGTCAAATTTGTTGGTTGCTCACAGTAATTTCTTAAAATTTTTTGTATTTCTGTGATGTCTGTAGTAATTTACCTCTTTCATTCCTGATTTTACTAATTTGAGTTTTCTCTCTCTCTCTCTCTTTTTTTTTTTTTTTCTGAGCCTGGCTTGAGGTTTGTCAGTTTTTTTTATCTTCTATGAAGTGAATCATCTCTTGTGATCTTTAGTCCCTGCTTTAAGTTATATTATAGTTTTCTCTGCCCTGCCAGGTGTGATATCCATCTTTCATTAACTCCATTCCCTAAATACATTGAAAATTACATTCAGTGATGTCTCTGTTTATTTTCGTATGTGTTTTTCTCCTTTTTATTTTAGTGAAGTCAGGAATACAGAGGAGATAAAAATGTTATGATCAAGTCACCATAAATTTGTTGGTGGAATTTCATACTAGTGAGTATGGGCCATCAACATGTAGAACTTTGTGGTAGATGTTCTGAGGATGAATTGTTGAGTCTGCTTATTTTAGGAGATGGAAATGTAGAGGGGCTGTCTTGGTTCCAGAAGCATGACAGAGAAAAGCTTGTATGAGGTTTGGCAAATAGACAAGAAGAGCTGGTGTACATGGTTTGCTAGATTGGAAATCCCTTTAGAAAGCTTTCAGAGCTGGGTTATGCTATTTTTATGTGTTTTTTTTTAATGTAAGAAAATTTCAAAAATTATCCTTGATACAGAATCATTATATGTAACTATTATCTTCAAAACAATAGAAGTGGATTTTCCAGTCGTTTTTTTTAGATGCCTTGATATTTACTTGTTTTGGAAATGCTGAATTATGGCATCATGTGGTGGAAAGGGTACCTAACTGGTGGGCAATTTAAGATATAAATTTTACTTTGTTAAAAACTCATTTTTTGTCCTTGGTGGATCAGTTTATCAGGTAATTTTCCATTTGATGAATTTTCATGAATATAGGCAGTTATAGTTTCTATAATGAGGAGAGATAGGAGAAAATAAATAAATAAAAGATAAAACAGCCAGGTGAAAATCTAACGTTTGAAAAATGGAGGAAGTTCCCAAAGACCAGGTATTTAATGTACATTTCAGATTCATAGCTATTATGAATTTGGAAACACACAGAGACTTTGGAGACAGTGGCTTGGATATGAATCATGTTTCTCCCACTATCTAACTGGGCATGTTACTTGCCTTCTTTGTGTCTCAGTTTCCTAACTATAAAACAGGTAAAATAGTACCTCATATAGATGTTTAGAGGATATAGTGAGATAATGTACCTGGAATATAGTAAGCCATTACTAGTTATTATTATAGCTTTTAAAAAACTTAATAGTGGATTTTGCAGAGGGATTCTACACATAAAGAGTCAGGCAGGCTTTATTTTTATTTTATATTTAAAACGTTTTTAAATTAAATTTATTGGGGTGACATTGGTTAGTAAAACTATATAGGTTTCAAGTATACAATTCTGTAATACATCATCTATATATCACATTGTCTGCTCACCATCAGAGTCAGTGCTTCCATCACCATATATTTGACTTTCTTTACCCTCTTCTATCACTCTTCCTCCTGCCTTACCCTCTGGTAACCACTAAACTGTTGTCTGTGTTTATGAGTTTTTGTTTGTCTTGTTGGTTTGTTGCTTTCAGTTTGATATCCTACATATGGGTAAAATCATATGGTTCTCGATTTTTTCTGGCTTATTATGCTTACCATGATGATCGAAAGATCCATCCATGTTTTCACAAATGGCAGTACTTCATCTTTTCTTATGGCCAAATAATACTCCATTGTATATACGTACCAGATATTCTTTATCCAGTCATTGATTGAAGGACATTTCAGCTATTTCCATGTCTTGGCCACCATGAATAATGCTGCAATGAACAAAGGGGTATCATCTATCTGTCTGTCTGTCTGTCTGTCTATCTATCTATCTATCTATCTATCTATCTATCTATCTATCTATCTAGATTTTTGGGTAGATACCCAGAAGAGGGATTGCTGGATCATATGGTAATTCTATTCTTAATTTTTTTCTTGAATTCTATTCTTAATTTTTTTGATGAACCTCCATACTGTTTTCCATAGTGGCTGTACCAATTTACATTCCCACCAACAGTGTATAAGGGTTCCTTTTTCTCTGCAACCTCTCTAACACTTGTTATTACTTGTCTTGTTAAAAATAGTCATTATAACAGATGTGAGGTGGTATCTCATTGTGGTTTTGATTTGCATTTCTCTAATAGCTAATAGAAGTTGAGTATTTTTTCATATATCTGTTTGCCATTTATTTGACTTCTTGGGAAAAGTGTTTATTCAGGTCCACTGTCCATTTTTAAATTGGATTGCTTGTTTTTTTGTTGTTGTTGTTGAATTGTATTAGTTCTTTATATATTTTGGATATTAGCCCCTTATCATTTGAATCCCACTTCTTCTGCTCCTTTCTAGCAGCATCACTTTGGGTTAGTTATTAATCCTCTCTGAATTTTATTTTCCACCTCTTAAAAATGCATCTATCTAAATCAAGTATACTAAATGAGACAAAATGTGTAAAGTCTCTGAACCATAGTACGTCCTCAATAAACTGTAACAATGATTAATTTGTGATATTTCCTGAATATAAAATTTTGTAAAGTAACAGCTTCTACTTTATCCTGGTTTCAATGTTTTTTTAAAAGCTTTCTAACAGATACACACACAATAGTAAAAAAGCTGACATTACCAAGTTGCTTTATTGTCTGATGCTTTATTGTCCCAGTAGCTTTGTGACTTAAATGTAGCTTTCATCCCATCAGCGTTGCCTCATTTATTGGAGCTGAAGCTCCCCTTCCCTGGGGTAGATGTCCTTTTCTGCTCTGATCTGCGAGTTCTTTGCCAGCAACATCAGAGCTCTCATTACTCTTGGCCCTGCCAACAGTGGAAGTGTGTGTAAATCCTCAGAGTCTAGGGTGTGAATCAGTTGGCATTTTATAGAATTTCACATCTGATACTACTTCTTTTTTCATCTGCATCTCCTTTCTCTGGCATAGAGAGAAAGGGTTATGAAAAACATCTTTACCAAGATGAAGCAGGGAAGCTGGAAAGAGGAAGATGGAGGTCTTTTGGAAGCCCCCACATCCTTTCTTGAGTGAGGCATTTTTCCTTTTTTTATGAATTGGTGCTTGTAAAGAATGAAGGCAGCCATCTGCACTGTTAATATACCCCTTGGACTTTAATACCAAAGGAAAAGTCTCTACACCATTTTCCATGCCACAAATCAATGCATTAGTAACCTTTTCTCCACCACCTGTGACTTTTATTTCTCAGAACAGTGCTGAGACATCCAGGAAAGTTGTTGGAAGTGGTTTATGATGCTATAATAAATAGATACCCGATCACAATAGTACTAGGTCTGAAATCACTGCAATTCCCTCAGGTATTAAACTAGAGTGTTGTTTTGGGCTTCTGGGAGGTGATGAAGCCGAGGCTGAAGCAAGAGCTCATTTGTAAAAGGAGTGTACCATGGCCTTTCAACAATGATCGACTAGCTTGGATCAATACTCTAGCCACTGCTTGTTAAATCACCTTGAGTTGCTTACCATCTGGCCCTGCTAACCTATACAGACTTAGTTTTCTCTAAATGCTGTGTTGTGGCATTGGGTTTTCTCCCCTTCTTTCCACCAAGTAATTCATGTAAGCATGTAAGATGTTAATTACTTAAACTTGCAAGTTCTTTTTGTTTTAATATTTCCCCATCAAAGAGTGATTTAAAGAACCCTGGAGTCTGTCATTTCAGAATGAGCAGTAATTTACTGTGTCACTTGCCTTTGCTGATTAGCAGTCCTATTTTTCATCTCTTTGTGTTATTTTGCATTATCATTTTTAGCATTCTCTCTGCTTCTGTGCAGTGATTTTCTTCCTGACAAGCTTTAAATCGCTTTAGGCTTTATAGTCCTGTTTCTAGTTTTATTTGTTCCTTTTTCTGTCTCTAATAGGAACATCCACTGTCCCCCCCCCCACTAAAAATAAGGTTCATGGGCAGCCCTTTGTGAAACCATAGTGTGAATGTGGGCTGTTTTTTTTTTTTTTTAATGGTCATGGATTTTGTGATATTATATGATTTGTGGAAGTGTAGACAGACTTCTCTGATATTCATAGAGCTTGTCAACGTTTTATATTCTGGATTTCTTTTGTAAAATATCCTTGTAATCTAGTATTCTGTCCTGAGGTAGGTCCTATTTCTGACTAATGTAAGCTAGAGAATCTCACAGTCAGTAATGATAAACTTTCCTCTCTTCTCAAAATCTATATTAACGTCTCCAGTCATCTTGCAAAGCCAGTTGATCTTCACCTTGAGTGAATGTTCTGATTTATAACTTTTGAAAGTAGTCATAGAAAAGCAACAAAGTCTTCCTGTTTGGTGCTGCATATGTAACAATTTTTATAATATAATAAATAATTAGATTGGGTAATCTGTTATTTTCATTGAAATTAAGTTTCTTAAATGCCAATACTGTGTTCATTCTAGTACATGTGAAAATCTGTGATTTGTAATAATAACCTTTTTTTTTCCTGTTTGTTTTTCTCTTTATTTTGTCTAAAAAGCATGAGGCTGTTGTCATCTTAATTGGGATATAGGGATTTGTTTGTACTTTGATTTCTTTTCCTTAATTCTGGAGCTTTCAATTACATTCTTAGTTTTGTTTTTGTATCTCTTAAGTACAAACAATATTACAGTATTCTATTAAAATGTGCTGAATCGTATATTTAAATGATGCAATATATGTAACGCTCTTAGAACAGTGCCTGATACATAGTAAGTGCTACATTAGTACTTGATTTTTAAATATATGTGCATCGTATTCAAATAGTTAAGCTCTGTGTAGCTGTCTATGTAAAAAAAAACCTCAAAAACCATGAACTAGAGGCATCATCCTGGATATTGAGGACTTTTCCTCTGATTTCTTTTTTCTGAATTATTTTTCTATTCCAGCTACCCCTTGATGTCCATCCTGGGTACTGCAGTTTTGAGATTTTTATACTAAATGGAGACAATGAAAAGGTTTTGAATATATGTAGGTATGTGAAATGACAGCCTCTTTGAGCTGTAAAAATGATCTGATTCAGGGAAGAGTCATGGATTTTTTTTAGATGCTTTTATATTCATAAATCTGGTGATGTTATGCAATGTGGTTCTAAGCCAGAACTAATGAGAAAGCATGCCTCAGTCTTCTCCCTGTGCCACTTTATTATGCATTATATAATCAGTTTTCACATTAAGAGGCCTTAATTTGTTAGTCATCACAAAATGCCTCCCTGTTGGCACCCACAATACGATATTTCTGACATACAGTTTTTCAAATGTTGTTTTGCAAGACCATTCATGTATTTTTCAAGTTCCAGTGTTTCTTCTAAGGCTTTTTTAACTCCTTGAATTCAGTTAAATTGCAGGCAGTGTTCTTAGCATTTCTGTCTCTCATGATTTTAAAGCTTGTCCTTGCATTAAGTTTGGGGAGATTTTGAATACCTGCTGTGTGAATCTTATAATCTCATCCTTTCAATGCATCCATTTGCCAATGTGAGCTGTGTTTGTTTACATCACAGGATTGTCAGGGGGGCCCTAGACAAATTTTGGAGAACAGGAAGCCCTTTGCTTATTTAAAACCATTCCCCAAACTGACTTAGAGGAAGACTGACCATATGAATTATCACTGATCCTCTTCTGTATCAGAGCACTTTACACTTTATATTTCTTTTGTCAAACAAAGGAATGGGTTTATGCATGGCAATCGCATAGCTTGTTGTATTTCAATGTTATCCAGACCTGCAGTGTTTGAATTGCAAAGATGACATTATGGGGAAGGCACTTCTCGACTAACAGATTAAGAATGAAATTGAATTCTTGATAAAGAATTAAATGCTGGATGTGAGTGATATTTGGAAGGGAGGGAACTTTCTGGGCACTTGCCAAATCACAGCTACCATGTGTTCTGTGTTTAAGGTAGTCCCTAAAATAATTTTTTGGGGAAAATATTTTACATCAGTTGTCAAATTTCTCCATTAAGACTACTTACAAAAGTATATTACAAAAGTATAAAGAACCGGCAAATGCCATAGTATGCTTTGAGTCCTATTCATATTACGACTTCTGTTCAGTCTTTGGAATCTACTTTAGATCCTTTTCCAAATGTGACATTCCTTCTCATTATGAGTCTGCATTCCTTAGAACCTAGCTTCCTGGCCCATCCTTCTCTTGCCTTCTTCATCATCACTCTGAGAGAGATGTACCTGAGCTCTGTGGTCCTCCTCCCTCCAGATCATGACCCTTATCTAGAAAATGACACTTGTTATTGTATTCATTTGTTATTGAGCACAGTGCTAAGTACATAAAATATATAAAATATGCTTAGCAAATACATATTGCTTGATCAATAACTCTGTTAGGGGTACCAGGATCTAGTAAAGAACTACTGAAGAGAGAACACTTTTATCCAAAGCAACATATTTATAATGGTGGAACTGCATACACAATAGAGGAGGTGTGTTTGGAAAGGTGGTCTATCCAGTACCACTCCCATCATACTGTATAGGAAACCACCTATGCTACTTAGAGAGCTATTCCACTTGAGTGATCATAGGAAAGAGGCAAAATCAGAGAGCAAGGTCACCTAGCACCCTGTGGCTAAGAAACTGAGAATATGTTTGTTAAGCAAAAACACGGAGGGTCATAGGAATTAGAAGCAAGGAAGTTAGATCATAGAGTAGTATAAAAACAGTCCTGAAGTGGGGAGCAGCAGCAGTCTTAGGGATGGATATATATATATATATATATATATATATATATATATATATATATGAAAATATATATAATATATATATATATTTTATAGTTTAAATACTTTCACATATGTTATCCTATTATAATCTTTTCCTAACCCTCCTTATGATAAAGTTTACTCAAGCTTTGTAAAGTGATCCAAGCTTCTTAAGTAAATGATTTGCCCAAGGGCTTGTTGGCTTGCTGAGAATCAAGTGAGCCAAAATTATATCCAGATCTTTTAATTCTAAATACTTTTTTAAATTTGGATGCATAATAAAACTTCAGAGTCAAGGCTGAAATTTGAAGTTTTAGATTTATGTTTGAGTCCTAAAGCTTATAAAGGGGTATTATAAAGATATATCACCAATCTTTACAGATAAAAACATGGAGAGACAACCAAGAGACACTAAACTTAGGCTTCACTCTATGGGATATTTAGGTTCTGTAGAATGGGAATTTAGGTTATAGTAGTAGTACATAGTTAAAAGCTTACAAAATAACATTTGTAAGTATGTTTTGGAGAATATTCTTGGAGAATGTTTGAACACCTTTAACCCCCAAATGGTACTTGGCCTAAAAAAAACATATTTAACTTACATATTGATGTGATCAATGCTTAAATGTTTTTCTACTGCGAAAGTAACTGATTTTCAAGATTGATTCAATATTGGGGCCTTAATTTTCATGGAAAGATATAATAAACTGGATATCATTTAAGGTAAAAAAAATTACAGACTAAACAAAATGCCATGAACGACTGTTAAGTATTTACTTTTGGAAACCTATAAATGGTTATTTTAAAAGAATTGGGGTACTATGAAAAAGTACGTTCAGAAATAATCATTGTTGAAATGACTTGAACATTTTTGAACAGGGATTGTATTTGTAGAGGGAACAAGGGAAGGGTTTATCCTTGTTAATCTCTGTATCTAAGGTGCCTGGCAGATTGTCTGACACAGTAAGCCCTTAGTAAATATTAAGGAAATGAATGACTTCATGAATTCTTGGGCATTTGAGTCAGTTTTGTTAAACTTTGTGATAATGCTGTAAGTAGAGCCTAAAAGGTTGTTACTTTTTAAGTCCTGAAAATCACACCTGAACACTTCTTGTTCTCTCTTTCAGAAAAGCTCTGAGATATATTGACAGGAATCTACACAAAACCTCAATTCTATATTTTATTTTATATTCTCTGTAATATTATTTGTTCATTATTGCTTTTAACCAAAGAACAAATTCAGCTTTCCTTACCCAAATAGTTTTTTTTAAAGACAGACAAAAATGCATTAAAAAAGGGTCTTAATGAATGATTAAAAGACAGAATTATGGAAAAAAAAATGCATAAGAGACTAGTTCACTAGTTTAAGAGAACCTTGTTATTATGTTTGGTGGGTCAGAGTCAATGTACTACTAAATACAAAACCTGAGTGAAACATTAGTTATAAGTATTAAACAAACACAAACCAAGAGATACAGGCTATCTCACTGTAATATTTCCCACATTATATGTAATAGGGCAGTCATGTAAGAACATAATTAGAGAGAAAGGTGTAATGTGAGAAAATTAATGTGGCGATGAGGACATTAACTTTTGCCTTCTGTAGTTTAAACTGGAATTTGTGCTTTCAGCATTGTCTTCTAAGAGCCTTTATTCATTTTATTACCTAGATTAATTTCTTTGAATTAAAAATCCACAAATCCCATCTTTAATATACCCAGAGCATGCTTGTTCTTAAAACAACAGGCTCAGAATTACAGATAGCTACGCAGTTATCACTCACACACTTACGAAGTCCAGCTATGTGAGCATCCCATGATGGTCAAGAAACTATTTGGAGGGGCTGGCCAAGTGGCTCAGTTGGTTAAGAGCTCACTCAAAAGTGCAAGCTGAGCTCTGAGCAATGGTGGTTCAATGCCAGCCTGAGCTGAGTTGCTGTTGAGCTGCCAACAGGTGGCAGGATGGCTCAGCTTAAAAAGGAAAAGAAAAGAAAGAAACTTTTTGGATGACTATTGTCTGATATTGTTTTACATTATAAAATGATTATTTTGCTATCAGGATTCTAAAATTATAAACATGTTTATAGCTGGAAACTGGTAAAGTGTATGACATAAATAAGCAGGTAGTTTATACGTAAGCAGAAAACTTTAGCAGGGATGCTTTTAAAAAAAAATTTGAAGGAAGACACTAGTAAACAGAGTTTGCATTTTGCCGTTTTAAATAATTTTTGTTTAACTAAGCTCTTTAACTCCTAAACATTTAAGTTGGTTTTGTACTGAGTTTCATTAAACAATACCATTAAGTATTTTCAGGGTCCATGATGTTGAAGCTTTGCTATTTTCCTCCCTGTATGGCCCTGTTACCTCCCTTATTTGATCTTAATTAAAGTTGAGATTGAATATTTTATGTTGTGTTCTGTTTCTCCTACTGGTGGGAAAGAAATTAAATGCCTAAAATCACTTGGAATCTTTTGAAAGCAATGTTAAATTCCTAGATAATTAACCCTGAGGAAATTGCTAGAGCATCCCATCTTAAGTCATTTAATTGAATGTAGGGATAAATAGGTTTTAAGGGAAAAAAAAACTGACATCCTTATTGGGTGATCCTTCATCCAGATAAACATTCAGTAATGATGAAATTTATGTGTCCATTACTTTCTCCAAAAAGAGACATAAAGCAACGTGGTTTTTATGGTCTATATTTACTGTTAATTTAATAATAAAAATAAATGTAATACAGTAATATTTTAGCTCTTAAAATGGATCAAAAGAAGGCAATGACATGATTAAACAATTCAGACTGAAGCATAAAATCAAGATACAAGGCATTGTTTCTCTAGTATCAAGGGTAGGTTTCCCAGTTCAGTGAACAATCAGTGCTGTCAGAAAAAATTAATTTACGTCAAATTAAAGAGATCAAAGCACAGGAAGGGTGGTTGTGAATAATATTTTTCATAGTGGTTTAATTAAGTGGATTAAATCTCTAAGCTATAAAGGTCTTACTGTAATCTAGCCCAGTTCAGTAATAGAGAAGAGAATGAAATTTAACAATGTGTGAAAGTTTCAAAGGAGAGAAATAACAGTTTTCTTGCTACTATTCTCACTCTCTCATTTATTAATAATTATGTAATATTTTTATATTATTTATCATTTATATGATTATTTTCCTGGTGCTTGTTTTTAGTGGGAAGAATTCACTAAGCAAAAATCTCATGGTATATTGCAAAACTTAGATGTCTTTTTTGCCACTTGATAGCTGTATACATCGAACAAACCATTTAAAAAAATTTTTAAATCTGTGTAATGAGCACAATATAATGGGATCAAATGAGAAAATGTATAGAAATACTAGGATGTCTTCAGTTCTCACTGGAAGGTCTAGCACCTGGGCTCTGGATATTTTAATTTAAATTTCACGTCCACCACTTACCAGCTCTTTGACTTTGGATAGTTACTTAACATTATCTGCAAAATGGACTATAATTAAAACACTTAATATACGTAGGGTGCATATAGCAGTGCTGACACATAGTAATAGTAACTATATGTCAATTAGCCCATGTGCGTACATAATACTTTACAGAGAAGAAAAACAGTAATAGTATTGTTGGGATTTTAGGCTGTGTATTTTTTTTTCCTCTGAATGTTTTTTGATTAAGAGGTAAATAGAGAATTTTACAGTTGACAGATTTCAGAAATTATTATAGTTTTGTATTATAGGAATAATGGCACAACAATTTATTTTAGAGTGACACTTCAAAATTCAGACATATCATTTACTATATTAGAAAAAATGAGTTTAAGAGATGTCTTAATAGATGTAGCATTGCATTGTCCTCAGAGCATGGATTTAGATCAGAAACTCAACTAAAGTAGCAGTCATTTGGATGGATTATAACCTTGCTGTGCTTTTGTTTGTATTATTTATAAGAATGGTGATAAGGATTCCTTCTTCACAAGGAAGGGAAAGCACCTGGAGCACTGGCATCTATATCATAGACTCTTACTACTGTTAGTTTTTATTCATCCCTCTCTCTTGCCCCTTCCTCTTTCCTAAGTGGCTTTTCTTAGATCCTTAGATATGAGATGTTCATACCTCTTGTTAATTTACAAGTCACTATGTATTTTGAACTAAATCTAGACTGAATCTTGAAGCCCACTTGGGACATTTCCTTTATGAACTCAACTTTGGATTTCTTTCTTTCTTTCTTTTTTTTTTCTTCTGCCAGTATTCTCCATACCAAAGACAGCAAGATGATAAATCCTGAATAGGACAACACAGGAACTTGTAAAGATTTAGAAAATATAATTGAAAATCAATGGTTAAGAAAGAAAACTGTATTGCAGCTTAAAGAAACTCTCTATGCATAAAGCATAGAAGGAAGAGAAAATAGATGGAACCCTGCCATCAATATAATAGACACTCAATACATGTCTCCTGTGGTTCAGTCCTGGTGTCCTGGATCTTGAGTTTGGCCAACCAGGAATGTCCTGTGGATGTTTGAGGTGCCCTCATATTGCATCCCTTTCCTGTGTTGGCCCACGCATAGAACCAGGATTCTTTCTTGCTTTGTTCTGCCAGTCAAGATGGTTGACATCCACCTTGAAGAGGAAATGGTTCACCTCCATCTCCATCATCATTATCATCATCAATCATTGCTTTTCAATTGTGATTTCCTTTGGTATTGCTCTGTTAGAGCAAACTCTGCAAGAAACAACTATGATCTATGGTATTAGCATTCCCTGTTACCTCCTATGGCTTCATCTCCTACAGCTGAATCTTTTGATGGCTTCCATTGTAGGCCTGTGCCTTTCCCAAGACTTTTAATCCTAAGAGAGGCAGAGTGAGAGCAAGAGTGAGAGAGGGGATACATATTGTCATTCTCACCCATCCTCCAAATTCTATTCCTTAGCATATTCAGACTGTACATCAACCCCTTATAGGTCTACTTCCTCTCTACCTTTTCCTTGTCTCTTCCTCCATACGTGGTTTATAAACACTGCCTCCTTCAAATCCCAGACAGTAGGTGAACTTCTAATTTCCCACATAATAATTAACCATGCTTTCTCCTGGAGCTCGATTCTGTTCCTTAAACATTCAGGCTACTGGTGAGGATCATGTGGAAAATGGATCTATTTGCTAATGCTGCACACCACTCCCATCTGTGTTTAAATGAACACTGCCTCCCTTCTCGCAAATCTGGAATCCTTTATTGAGACCTGGCCATTGGCTTGAATGTTCTAGGAGAAATTCTATTTATAATTTATACTGATATTGTTTTTTTGTTGACAAATATGACTTGACCTGTTTAGATACTTTAAATCAGTAGTTTTCTAAACCCTATCATCTTTGATCTTTTCCCTCATTGGTTCTGAGTTTCCAAAGCATTGGTGTGCTTCAAGTCTGTGCCATGCTGATTACAATACTCCTTTACTCCTCCTTCTGATGATGTAATTGATGGTTTATGTCTTTGTGTCTATTTTTAACCATTTTGTTGAGTATAAGTCACATACCATAACATTCACCCATTTATTTATTTTTTATAGCCTTTGCCAAGGAATTTTTTTTTTTTGAGGGCAGTGTCACTGGCCCTTATATGTGGGACTTAACCACCATGCCACTCGGCCAGCCCATCCAAGGAATTTTTATACTTTCAAATGAGTTGTGTCCAATTTAAGCATTAGTCTTTAATCTACATATATAGTAAAAGAGACACAGATTCCAGGAGAAGTAGTTGCATTGGTCTGTATAACTGAACATGGCATATTTTTCTTTATAATATATTTTAGAATAATTTACTCATTTCCTTAAAAGATTTATGTCTTGGGAATTCTTCTAAATTCTATGAAAGGTTGTCATATAGTCTAACAGGCTGTGGAATTAGAAATGTTTTTCTTGGGTTCAAGATAATCATTTTTTTTACTAGTTTTATCCCTTTTTATTGAATTTTTAACTTTTTAAGCCACTTCTTATTTTCAGTTCACAAAAAAGCAATCAAACTAAAAAAAAAAAAAAATAAGGGCAGGACATTTTGATAAGAAAAACTAACTTACAAACCCTAAAATAGCTCTGAAGTGATACTGCTAGAAGAGTTCTTGAGGTTATTATACTAGACTGTAGATCCAAAATGTCAAATCACACTCTTTTTAAGGACATAAGAATTTCCTGAGATTTTGGATGAAAGCACAGCTTATAGAACAAAAATATTACCTTCATATGTGTGTGCTCCTTCATATAGGAATCATGCATTTGTTTTTAACTCCTCACACACTGCCTGACACACTGGATTCTCAGTAAATGATGACTAAGTGGATAACTTATATTCAAGATCTCTTAAATCTTCATTGGAGAGTTGCACACTATTGCTTTATCTGCATATGGTAAAACTATTATAAAAAGATCAATGACCAACAATTGTTGGTTGAAGGCAGCTGCATGATGTGCAGAGAATAACATGATTTGCAATTATGTTTTTTAAGCATTTAAATAATTTCTGATGATAGTGTATTATATTGTTCTATGTGCTATCATTTTTTTTTTCACCTATGCTCGCTATGCTGAACAACTGAAGTTGTGTTTTCTTAAAATTTTGTGCTGATCAATTTTTGGATACTCCATTTAGGTTCACCATCCAATAGCTAGTAGAATATTCATTTTTTTCCTGATTTTTATGAGAGGAAGTCATATACCATTAGGCATTATTTCAACACCACTAGTCTTTCATTTTTAATCAAGTAATCGAATGGCAACTCTGAGTTGTGGTTAATGGGCCTGAGAATGGTCAGGTGTGTAGGCTCAGGTCCCGTAACCACTCAGAAAGTTGGGCGCCACATCTTTTCATTTAGTTCAGAGATGGAATGCCATGTTGGTGTTATTCTGTGTTAGTTTACTTCTTTGTGAACATCTCACCTTCTTGATTCAATCTTTATCCATGTAAATCTCAGGAAATTTTTATTTTGATGATAATTGTTTCAGTTGAAAGAAACTGTGAAAGAATTTGAACTAAGAAGTAGTCAGCTTCACAGACTTATCAATTTGAAGCTAACGAAGACTTCAGTATCCTAAATTCTGACATGATTTTGCTGTTGGCTATTGATTGCATTTTCTCCAAATTTACTTCACAGCAAAAAATGTTAAACTCTGCTTATACTACCAAATGCTCTATAAAGACTGAATACAAGAGTGGCATTAAAATGGGACTATTTAATATGTACAATTTACAGTGGACCATCCAATATTTTTTAGTATAGTTACTGCGTTGTACAATGATCAATAAATCTAATTTTAGAACATTTTTATAACTTCCAGTAGGAACCCTGTACTCACTAGTAATTGTTCTCCTCACCCCCCTGCCTTAGGCAACCATCAATCTACTTTCTGTCTCTACAGACTTGCCTGTTCTCTACATTTCATATAAATGAAATCATACAATGTGGTCTTTTGTGACTGGCTTCTTTGACTTAGCATAAACTTTTCAAGATTAATCCATGTTGTAGTAGGTATCAGTACTTTTCTTTTTATTGAACAAATGGTATTTCATTATGTAGATTTACTCCATTTTATTTGTCCATTCATAATTGATGAACATTGGGGTTATTTACACTTTTTGGCTATCATGAATAAGCTGCTGTGAACATTTGTGTATAAGTATTTATGTGGACATATATTTTCATTTCTCTTGAGTATGTATTGAGGAGAGGAATTGCTGGGCCATATGGTAACTCTATGACTAACATTTTGAGGAACTGTCAGCTTGTTTCCCAAAATGGCTCCACCATTTTACAATTCTATTACAAATGTGTGAAAGTTCTGTTTTCTCCACATCCTTGCCAACGCTTATTATTGTCTGTCTGTGATCATAGCCATCCCAGTGTGTGTGAAATGGTATCTCATTATGGTTTTCTTTGCATTTCCCCAATGGCTGGTATTGTTGAACATCTTTCCAGTGCTTGTTGTCCATCTGTAGATCTTCTTTGGAAAAATGCCTATTCAGAGCTTTCCTACTGTTTTTTCTTTTTCTTTTTTCTTTTTTTTTTTGAGGGCAGTGTCACTGGCCCTCATATGTGGGACCTGAACCAGGACTGCTGGCTTCCCAAGCCAGCGCTTAACCACCACACCACTTGGCCGGCCCAGAGCTTTCCTACTTTTTAATTGTGTTTTCTGGTTATTATTGATTTTTTATAGTTCTTTATATATTCTAGATGCAGAATCCCTATAACATACATTATTTGCAAAAATTTTCTACCATTCTGTGTGTTGTCCTTTCACTTTCTTGATGGTATCTTTTGATGCAAAAGAGTTTAGTTTTGATGACTATACATTGTTTGTGCTTTATTGTCATATCTAAGAAACCACTGTCTAATCCAAGGTTTACTGCTATGTTTTCTCTTAAGAGTTTTATAGTTTCAGCTCTTATATTAAGATGTGTGATCCATTTTGTATTACTTTTTTCATGTAGTATGAGGTAGGGTCCAGCTTCCTTCTTTTGCACACAAATATCCAGTTATTCCAGCATGACTTGTTAAAGAGATTATTCTTTCTTCATTGAATTGTCTTGGCAGCCTTGTTGAAAATCAGTTGAGTATAACTTTAAGGGTTTATTTTTGGACTCTCAATTCTTTTCCATTGACCTACATGTCTATCCTTATGCCATTAACACACTTTCACACTTTCTCTTAACTTTTTAGTAAGTTTTGAAATTGGAAAGTGTGAGTCCTCCAACTTTGTTCTTTTCAAAAATTATTTTGGTTATTCTGGGTTTATATTCATATTTTCATATGAATTTTAGGTTCATCTTGTCCATCTCTGCAAAAACACAGCTGACATTTTGATAGGAGGTATACTGAATTTTTAGTTCAATTTGGGGGAATATCATCATTATAACAATATTAAGTCTTCCAGTCCATAACATGGAAAGTCATTCCATTCATTTGTCTTTTCTAATTTCTTTTAATGATGTTTTATAATTTTGAGTTTAGAAGTCTTGCACCACTTTTGTTAAATTCATTACTAAGAATTTTATTTTTTGATGCTAGTATATGTTGAATTGTTTCCTTAATTTTATTTTCAAACCATTCACTGCAAGTGTATAGTATCTTTCATGTGTCCTCATATAATTTCTTCTGCATATTGATATTGAATTCTGCAACCTTGCTGATCTCGTTTATTAGCTCTAATAGTATTCTTATGTGTGTGTGTGAATTTCTAAAGATTTTCTATATCCTGCATCATGTTTTTTTCAGATAGCTTTACTTCTCTCTTTCCAATCTGGATGCCTTTTATTTATTTTTCTTTTTCAAATTATCTGACTAGAACTTTTAGTACAACATTGAATAGAAGTCAAAGGACATGCTTGTCTTGTTCCTGATCATAGGGAGAAAGCATTTAGTCTTTTCATCAAGTGTGACCTTAGCTGTGGGTTTTTCATAGATCCCCTTTATCAGGTTGAAGAATATTTTTGACTTTTTGACTGAAATTGAATGTCTCTGATTATGCATTCCTTACAAATCCTATAGTGAATAGAAATGGGAATGTAAGCTCATCTCGCATTGGAAGAGTAGAAGCTAGAGAACTTGAGGAACATAGCTGGACAGTTAACCAAGGATGATGTACTATGATTTTCCTTGTGCATTATGCTTTTATTTTTATTATTTATTTATTTAATTTATTTATTTAATTTTTATTTTTTTGCATTATGCTTTTAAAAGAAGTGATATTAAAGAGAACTAGGCCTTCCTATTAAGACAATTTTTTTCATACTTTATGTAGAAATAATGCTATTCTATTATCTTTTAGAGATATATGTTTTGTGCTTTCGAGTGTCCCATGCATTTGGGTAATTATCAGTATTTAGTGTGAACTGTAGTAATTCTAAATCATTTATGTGGCAATCATTTATGTTAGACTTGAATGACTATTTCTATAAATTTATAAGATATTTAGTGGTATTTAACATCAAAGGTGGCCTTATGCTTCATTTGGACTACACAGGCCTTTGTGATATATTTAGTTGTAAAATCATCTTGATGACAATAAAGAAATAAAGGGGTTCTTGTTGACTCTGGTACACAAATATGGAATGCATTTTTGAATGGTTTATTTCTGCATTAGAGGAAAACTCCAGCCTTCTGGGGGTTGTCCAAATTCCATCATCTTGCATCTGTTGTATTTATGATTGAAACAAGGCAGAAAAAAAAAGTATTATTCATCTGCTGATTCCATTTGGTGCTAAATGCATACTTTTCTCTAGTGTACAAGAATGCTAATTTATTTTATGTACCAGGGAGGATGGATTGTAGCCACTTCTACAGACATGAGTATTTAAATTGGCAAAATTTAAATAGTGAATACTCTGCATGTTGATGTTCCATGCTTGGTATATAGTTCTTTAGTAAGGCAAAATATTTGTTAATTAGGGTTCTGGGTTTTAAATACAACTTAGCTTCTAATAGGCAAGCACACATAGTTGAGCTTTTGACTACAGCTATTATGTTTTGAGTTCAGAAGCTTTTTATATGCATTCTGGTAAGCATTGAAATATGACCTAAGTAAGACTCACAAGTGAATCCCCAGATATACAGGTGAACTTGTTTTAAGATCTGTCTCTGGTATCAGAGAGAAAAAGGAACAAGAAGTTTCGTTACGAGGACTGACAATTACGTTTGTGAACTCATCTTAGAAAAAATGCTACATACCTCATTGCTGAATATCACTATGGTCACCTTTGAAGTACTCCCCTTGGGAAGCTTTGCACTGATGCTGGGCCTACTCCACCCTTCAAAGCAATTTTGGAACTCTTTTCCTGGAATGGCCATCAGAGCTGTCATCGTATTACCCTTGATGTCCTGAATATCATCAAAATGTCTTCTTTTCAATATAACCTTTATCTTCAGGTAAAGAAAGAAGTCATTGGGGGCCAGATCAGGTGAATAGGGAGGGTGTTCCAATACAGTTATTTGTTTACTGGTAAAAACTCTCTCACAGACAGTGCTGTATGAGCTGGTGCATTGTCGTGATGCAAAAAAGCCATGAATTGTTGGTGAAAATTTTAGGTCGTCTAACTTTTCATGTAGGCTTTTCAGCACTTCCAAATGGTAAACTTGGTTAACTATTTGTTCAGTTGGTACAGATTCATAATGAATAATCCCTCTGATATTAAAAAAAGGTTAGCAACATCATTGCAACAAGTTCGTGAACTTAATTGTCACACTTTGTATGTTATTTCTCTGTCCTTTATCCTTTTTCTCAGGTATAACTAGACAGTTTTCTTGTCTTTTATCCTCATATGTGGTAAGATAAGTTTTTGTAGTGTGATCAGTAAGGTGTTTCAAATTGTTAATTACAAATTTTTAATTTGGCTTGATGTAATTCGTTCATTAAATGCATATTTATCAAGTACCTTTATATGTCCTCATGGAGTTTATATTCTATTAAAAAAGACAAAAAACAAACATGGTAAATAACTATAATAGAGTATATTAGTGATAAATAGTAAGAAGAAAGCAAGAAAAGGGGATATGGCATACTGAAAGTGGACTTGGTTGAACTTTTAGGTAGGGTGACAAGAGGAGGCCTCAATGAGTAGTTCATTTTTGAGTAATGACTCAAAAGAAATGAGGGAGTGTGCCAGTCATGAGTTTAGAAGAGTGTGCCAGCAATGTGATGGCCTAAGGTAGGGACATGCCTGGCTTTTTAGAGAAACCATAAGGAGGTTTATGTTGCTGGATCTCAGTGAGCAAAGAGAATAGTAGGGATGAGATCAGAGAGATATGTAGGGTGATTTGATTAAAGCAGTGACATGCTGACTTGAAGAGATAAGAGGTCAAATTTTGAGTAAATGGGTAAATCTTATAGGATTTGCTGACAGGCTAGGTGTGAGATTTGAGAGAAAGATAAGTAAAGGATGAGGACAACGTTTTTGGCCTGGATAACTGGAAGAATTGTCATTTTTGAATTGGTGAAGATTTTGGGAATAGTGGGTTGAGGGGCACTGCTAGGAGTTCCGGTTTGGATATGTTGTGTTTGAAATGCCTGTTAGAGAACCAGCTGACTTTTATGTCAGCTTCTTTGGCTCTCTTTTACCTGGTGTATTTTGACATGCTCATCTGCCTGCCTATAAAGCATTTCTTAACCTCTTCATGCTTCTTCTTACAATTCCTGTAATAATACTGTTCTATTCCACAATTTTAGCCCATTTTATTTATTTTAGTACATTATTATTTTACAATTTCCAGAGAGTAAATGTCTTCAAAGTAAGTTCTTATTTTCTTTGTATTTATAATTCCTTGCAGCCCTTAGTTCAATTCCACTGTATAAATACTTGTTGAAATCAGCCTCTCAGAATACTCAAAACTTAACAAGTCTGTTAACCTAAGTTATTCCTCTTTTCTTCAATCAGATGGATCTGATTTTTGGTTAATGTAAGGAATACTAATTTAACTTTCTGAAAAGCAAGTTGAATATTTTTACCTGACTTCTACTCTAGGTCTTGCTTCCTGCTGAGGAGTGTAGTTAGAAATTAGATATTTTCTAGAACAGCCTGCGATACATAGCAATAAAAACAGGTATCGCCAGCTTTGTAGAAGAGGCCTAGGCCAGAACACTTTATAGTTCATAGGCAAATCTGTTTAGCCTAATTGGGAATACAATTAAAGAAGAACACTTTCATTCTAGATTGAGCATATCTTCATTTTTTTGAAGTTGTGGTTTGCTTTCCCAAAATTAGAATTTTTATGTCATGAAAAAGTAAATTATTTTATGGCAGTAACCCTCAAAGTTTTCTGATGTCTTTAAAGTGGTAAGAGGTGCTATTTATTCCTTTTGGTCACATTCTGTGCCAGCTTCTATACAAGGCCCAGGGGATGAAAGAATTATGACATCAGTTTGGTCTGAGTAGGAGCATATAATTTGGTGAGAAACACATATGTCAATGAGTAACTATAGCACAGGCTCATGGTTTAATATATACCATATAAGTGTTGTGTTAGAGTATTAGAGCACATGAGTGCATCTGTGGGTAACAGAACATGAGAATCCAAGATGTTTTGAAGCATAAATAGATATTTTCCAGGAGATGTGAGAAGAGACTGGAACATCGTAGCTCATACACACGTATCTCTGCAACCTTGTGTGATTCCGTGTGGAAGTAGAAAAGGGTTCCTGCGAGAGAAGTGAGACTAGAGAGAGAAGCTGGAGTCAGAGCATGCACTTGTCTAATAAAATATGAGATTTGTTATGTGCAACTTAACAGTCACTTGAAAATTTTAAACTGGGGAGTGATGATCGTATTTGAATTTTAGAGAGACTCATCTGATGATATAGAAAAAAGATTGTGTTAGTCAAAAAGTCTGTCTCTTGTTAAATATTTCTCTAATTTGTTCTCTCCTTGTATTCCCAATTACTTCCTTGGTTTTATCCGTAATCATTTCTCCCCTAGATTAGTACTAGCAGTGAGGACAAGAAAAAGGTTACATGTTGGGGAAATAATTAATGAGTACAATAAAGACCTTACTTAATGGGGATGAGGTGAGGATGATGGAATAGAATAGTCAACGATATTCATCAAGATTCTTGTTAGTCAGCCGAATTATTGAGGTCATTTAGTTTGAAAAATTTGGAAGAGAAAGATATTTGGGGGTGTGTGTAATAAAGGCAATGCATTCAATTTTGGACATATTTGAGACCCCAACATTAGTTATGCATCTGCAGCTCAGAAGAGAGATAAATACCTATCAGTTAAATTCAGTATTCACTGTCATGTAAAAGCATTTGAATTGGCCAATAGTTTGCTTTATGGTTAAAGGTCAACTAAGAAATCCTGGAAAAAATTTTCCCATTAAGTCATTTTACCTCATTAATACCCTGTAAGGTAGGAATTAATATCCTCATTTTGTAGCTGGAGTAAGGTTAATTATTCTACTCAGAATCTCCTGCTATTGGAGTGTTTTTGTGTTGGGATTCTAACCCCAGAACTCATGCTATTTGTATTATGAGACAGACTTCCTGCTTCGGAGTTGCTCAACATTTGCTTCATTCCCCTTCCTTTATTGCAGTTTCCTCAGGCCCAGGGACATGCATTAACTAGCTTTCCAATCTCTTCCAAGGTCAGATACACATATGGTATGCATAAGAAGCATGGAGATGGCATTTGTAAGGCTCACAGAAACATCTGTGCTAATACTCTTGAGCAGAGGTCAGGGATTCTTTTTGTTTGATCAATTTGGATTTGAATGTTTTTAAATGGAGCAGATACTCTATGGTGTATGAAGGCCTCACCACTCCCAGTCCACTTACATCTGGCCTTTTCATGCTTCTTGCTTAGAATAAATATCTGAGTTTATAGCTTTTACTTTAAAGTCATTTTTATAGCAGGTGTTTCAAGCTTGTTGAATTAGACTGAAAAGCCACATAGTTTCTCCCCACACTCTGGAAAAAGAAGCCATATTTAGAGTGTTTCTTTCATCAAAGGCAGATGGAAGTCATCTAGATGATACTCGTAATTTTATTCTTTCTCCAAGTATCTCTGACTTATATTTTGAACAATGAGCTTATGGATCACACTTTAATTTCTAGTCTTATAATTTTGGCCTAAGGTTTTCTTAACAGTCTTGTTCTGAAACTGAATTAAGGCATGTGTTTCTAATCCGAGTTGTATTAGGTATGACAATTATTCCTCAGAAAGTTATGACTGAAATGTGTATTCTGTGTTGGGACACCACCGACCCACAGGGTTGTAAGAAAGTCCTTTTATAGGTTTGGGAGCAGATGATGAACCTACAGTAGTGACAGTAAATAAAAGTAGTGTTAGGTAGAAAGAGTCTTAAGACAGGAGCCAGTCCCAGATCCTACAGTGGGGCCATTAAATGAGAAAGTGAATAGAGTGTCTGAGTGTAGGAAGCATCATAGCTGTTTAGTACATGTTGACTTTCATAAATACAATTAACCCTACCATTTTTTATTAATCTCATGTGCCTTTGGACAAATGTCCTTTGCCTCTTTCAACAATTAGGGATAGTAACTCTTTTCATATCTCCTCATGGGGGTTATTTGTGAAAAGATGGCTGGAAACATGTTAAGCAGGATAAAATGCTACATGGATTCAAGGGATTGTTAACTAGAGATATTGCTCCAACATCTCTGGGCGTGGCTCCTATTTGTGCCAAGTGATGTTATTAGCCTACTGAGATACACCAGAATGTTTGAGAAAGGGTAGTCCATATCTCACAAGCAAGTCACAGGAGTTTAAATAGGGAGGAATAATAAGGATAATAAAATGCATTGATTTTTGTATGACTAGGTGTTAAAATCCAATTTAGTACTCACAGGTGTTAATTAATCTGTACTTTAGCAAAAAGTTCTCTGATTTATGGATACTAGAGTCTTGTTAGATTGAGTGATGAAATATACACACAAATGGAAGGGAAGTGTGAAGTACAGCAAGTGGATCTTGCTGAAGTAGCTCGTTAATTTTCTGTTTTTCTGTTTATTCTTTTTACTATAGTCATATGGTAGATGGCTTCAGATAGGATTTATGTTTTAGATATAAATTTGAGGAAATAATAGCCAGAGATAATGCATATTATATTTGATTCAGATGGGTAGAAAATGAACATAGTGCATTTCTAAACTTTATTTATACATTTTCTAGACTGACATGGTAGTCTGCATCAGAATTAAATAATAATATGTTCCAAGAAGTTTCCTTGGAGTTATTAATATTCACTTTGGTGTATTTTGACTACCAAAGGTATACAGTAATGGCCCAGAATGCATACCTTGGGGATATCTTAATACTATTATTATGTACTGTCTCAGTTTTCTGTTTGAATTTGAAGAATTTTTATTTTGTCTTTTATTGAATTTGTCCTATTAATATGAAATGGAAAATGGGAAATAGGGATAAAAGAGCAGTAAAAGCCTCACTGAGCTATTATACTTGTGTAGGGAGGTAGCTGCTTAATAACATTTTGATTGTAAAATCTTGTTGTCTTTCGAATCTTTATTTTTTTCTCTAACTTTCTTTTTATTTTTGCAATCTCGTCTTTTTCCCCATCTTATCTCCATCAGCTCAGTGAAGGCTAAGTGTTTCACTTCCTAATTGACGCTGGAGAAAAGCATGTAAAGTAGCAGGTGTTTGCACTATTGTTTTCTGATAGAACGTGAAGCTGCCCAATGACCAGTGAAGCAGTTAGCAGGCGGCATCTTGGCAGGGAGAAGACTGGGTGGGAGAAGTCAACCGAGGATGGAATCCAAAAAGTATAGTGTCTGTGGGCCTTTCTGCTGCACATCTTCTTAGTCTTAAGAAAACAACATTGCTCTTTATAAGCTCTCTTCCTTCCTCTACCAGAGTGCTTTTGTCAGCTCCAGAAAGCTCATTTAAACACCTGGAAGAGAAACTTGGTAATTTCCATGTTGCTCTGCTTTGTTAAGCAGAGTATTTGCTGAGCTATTCCACTTGGGCCAGGATGTAGCTTAGTAAGGAAGTTTTCTCTGGTTCTCTTAGACAAGGGTTTGTTCAAGGGTGCATAGAATCAGTTTCTGTGAAAATCCTTTAGCTTCGCCCTTTCTGATGGTCAGGCTGTGGGAGCTTTCGTTTTTTATTTGTATTTTTCAAACATTTAGATGTTTTTTCTTTGCCCTTTTAAAATAAAAGCCCTCGAGTATAATTAATAACATGTAAAGATTTTGGGGTGTCAAATGAGCACCTATTAGGGAGACCACTTCATGGACAGTGTAGATGCCTAACCACTGCACTGTACACCTAAAGCTGAAACTAAATAATATTATATGCAACTATAATTTAATATACATATTAAATTATATATATTATAATTAATAATTATATTAAACTATGACTATATATATATTTATAGTCATGGGATGTGGAGTACAGCATAGGGAATAGAGTAAAATAAAATAAAATAAAAGCCGTCAAAGTGGGTAGAAGATTCTTGCAAATGCACTACTTATCTAATTTTCTCATCCTTCCCTTAATATCATGGGAATATGACACAGGGAAGGTCCATAACTTATTTATACTACTGTTCTTTACTAAGAGAAGTCACGAACTGTGAATATTTGCTTGGCCTTACTAATATTTTTGTTCGATTTTATGTAAACAGTTTTAATTGAAGTATAAGATATATTCAGAAAAACATACAGCTTATAATTGTATAGTTCAGTGAAATTTTTGAAGCTAAACACACTCATGTAACCAGCACCCAGAGCAAGAAACAGAAAATTATTAGAATCTAAAATATCCCTACACTCCTTTCTGATCTCTAATCACCCCTCAAGGGTAACCACTATAATTATTTTTAAAAACATAGACAGTTTTGCCTGAGATTGAACTTTATATAGATAGAATCAAACAATGTGTATTCTTTTGTATCTGGTATTTTTTATTCCATATTTCATGTTGATCCATGTAGCTGCATTTTGTTCACTCTCATTACTTTGATTTGTTTCCAATTTGGGGTTATTATGAAGAGTGCTTTCTATGAACACTTGTGCATTTGTCTTATAATAAACACGTGTACACATTTCCACATGTGTGTATCCTCTCCTAGGAGTGG
Organism: Aselliscus stoliczkanus; assembly: GCA_033961575.1. Taxonomy (NCBI): domain Eukaryota; kingdom Metazoa; phylum Chordata; class Mammalia; order Chiroptera; family Hipposideridae; genus Aselliscus; species Aselliscus stoliczkanus. Next base: position 139,026,456 of record CM066729.1, read on the forward strand.
AATAGCTGACTCATGGGATATACGTAAGTTCACCTTCCAAAGTGGTTGTATTAATGACTTCACTAATATTTATTGTAAAGATAGGTACAGTTTAATTTTAGTCTTTAGTTTTCTGTGGCATTGACATGCACTAATTTGTCCAAACTCTAGATTATGTATATTTTTCACAAATTTGACTTTTTGGAGTAATCATATTCAAAGTTGCTGACCCCTTCTGAGTTTAACTACCTCTTACTTCTTATTCAGTTGTCTAATTGTTTCTTCAAAAAATTTTATTAAGCTCCTAACATGTGCCATATTATACTAGATAATGGAATACAAAATAAGTAAGCTACAGTATGTGCATTCAAGGGGTTTATAATAAAGTGAGGGAGACAGTGTTAAGAACGAATAGATTTTTAATTTATTTAGCTCAAATCTAACTACTTCCTCAATCTGTTGTTTCTAGGTTTAGTAAAGAAGTTCATTAACAACTTGTCAAATTAATTCATGATTGCAAGACTTTTTTTTTAATCACATGTTCTCCAATGTAAATTTCCCCTTTACAAGGTGAACCAATCCCATAATTTTAATTCCCTGATATAGAAGTCATCATATCTTTCCAGATTGCTTTAAAAAAAAAAATCTTTAATTCTCTTTTCTTAAAATATGGTGACCATACTTTTCCACAGTAATTCAGATCCTAAACTTTAGGGTGTGCATGTGCTTTTTTCTTGCTTGTTTGGTTTTTTGAGAGTTCAGTATTTCCCAATGCCCTTCTTGGTGATTTAGAATATAAATTTGGCCTTATGGGCTAGCACTTAACATTATCAGGTTTACATTCTCAAGAAACAATTTATTCTGATTCCCAGGTTCTTCTCCTTATTGTAACGTTAATCCTGGGTGAAGGCCCTGTAACCTTATCACACATGACTTTAATCCCCAACTATGGGCTGGTGATTCACAGATCCCTACTTCCAGCCCAGACTCTCCTCTGAATTCTAGATCTGTGTATTTTCATTTGAATATTACGCTAGCATCTCACATTTGGCAGATGAGGAAATTTACTTCACCTTTCTCTTCCAAACACATTGTTCATTTTGTATTCCCAGTTTTGGTGGATTCATCACTATGTACATAATTGCTGAAACAAATTTCTAGGTGCTTCTAAATATCTAAATATCACAGTCTTACCATTTTTACTTCCTAAATATTTGGATTCATTCTATTACAGCCTAGCAAGAATATTCAGTGTTCAGGCACCTATTGTCTATTGCCTAGATTATTGCTGGGTCTCCCTGACTGCAATTTTATTCTTTTTAATCTACTCAAAGGTCATTGCTAGAGCAACCTTTGAAAATACACATCTGAGCTTGCTGTTCTGCAGTTCTTTTGCATGGCATGTGAGTTATCTCTTGTTTACCTTTCTAGCTGAGTTCATCATCCTTCCTAGTTAGGTTTTTTTGCTAGTCACTTTTGTTCTATTGCTAGTCACTTTATGCACAGATATTGCATTTTTTTTACACATTAAAGGTTTATGGTATTCTGGCTTTGAGAAGGTTTATCATTTTCCGAAAGCATTTGTGCACTTCGTGTGGCTCTGTCACTTTTTGATGATTCTCACAATATTTCGAAGTTTAAAATCACTGTTATATTTCTTATAGTGAAATGTGATCAATGATCTTTGAGGTTAGTATTGTAATTGTTTGGGGCCACCACAAATAATATCCATATAAGTTGAACAAACTTAATAAATGCTGTGTATGTTCTAACTACTCCACCAACTCGCCATGCCCTATCTCTCTCCCTCTCTGCAGGCCTCCCTATTATCTGAGACACAACAATATTAAAATCAGGCCAATTAATAAATCTAAGTTGGGCCGGCCGAGTGGCGCATTGATTAAGAGCTGGTTTGGGGATGCCAGCGGCCCCGGTTCGGATCCCACATAGAAGGGCCAGTGACACTGCCCTCTACAGGTAACAACAGCTCCACCTGGAGCTGGGCTGTGCAAGCCCCAGCAACAGTGTAGGCTGTAACCCTCGCTGCAGTGGTCTGCCATAGGCTGCAGTGAGTGGCCAGCAGCCAGCTTGAGCTACCAATAGCCACGGTGAGCGACATACAGAGGCCAGCGACCGATCTGCCTCATTTGGTAAGAGCACAATGATGATACCAACATGGGCCAGTGAAGCAACGTCCTCCGCAACTATACTGAAGAACAAAAGGACAGCAACTTGTCTGTCCTCTTCCCCGATTCCCCAACAACGCTGTTCCCCTCCCCCACCTCCCCAATAAAATCTTTAAAATAAATAAATAAATAAGTAAATAAATAAATACATCTACAGCTGCGTCTAAGTGTTTAAGTGACAGGAGGAATCATACATCTCTCACTTTAAATCAAAATCTAGAAATAATTAAACTTAGTGAGGAAAGCCAACAGTTAGCTAAGTTGTGAATGCAAAGGAAAGGTTCTTGAAGGAAATTAAAAGTGATACTCCAGTGAACACATGAATCATAAGAAAACAAAACAGCCTTATTGCTGATATGGAGAAAGTTTTAATGGTCTGGAGAGATCAAACCAGCCACAACATTCCCCTAAGCCAAAGCCTCATCCAGAGCAAGGCCCTAACTCTGTTCACTTCTGTGAAGGCTGAGAAAGGTGAGGAAACTGCAGAAGCTGGTAGAGGTTGGTTTATAAAGTTTAAGTAAAGAAGCTGTCTCCATAACATAAAAGTAAAGTGACGCATCAAGGGCTGATGTAGCTAGAAGATCTAGCTAAGCTAATTAATGAAGATAGCACCACTAACAACAGATTTTCAATATAGACAAAACAGCATTATTTTGGAAGATGACTCCATCTAGGACTTTCATAGCTAGAGAGGAGAAGGCAATGCCTGGCTTCAAAGCTTCACAAGACAGGCTGACTCTGTTGTTAGGAATTAATGTAGCTGACTTTAAATTGAGGCCAATGCTCATTTACCATTCTGAGAATTCTAGGGCTCTTAAGAATTATGCTAAATCTTTCCTGTCTGTGCTCTATGAAGGGAACAACAAAGCCGGGATGATAGCATATGCTTACAACATGGATTACTAAATATTGTAAGCCCACTGTTGAGGCCTACTGCCCAGGAAAAATGATTCAAAATGTTACTGCTCATTGACAATGCACCTGGTGACCCAAGAGCTCTCATGGGGATGTACAAGATTGATGTTGTTTTCATTCCTGCTAACACAACACCCATTCTGAAGCCCATGGATCAAGGAGTAGTTTTGACTTTTGAGTCTTATTATTTAAGAAATACATTTTGGAAGGCTATTACTGCCATAGGTAGCAATTCCTCTGATGGACCTGGGGAAAGTAAACTGAAGACCTTCTGGAAAGGATTCACCATTCTGGATGCCATTAGAAATATTTGTGATTCTTGGGCAGAGGTTAAAATATTAACATTAAGGGGAGTTTGGAAGAAGTTGGTTCTAACCCTCATGAATGAATTTGAGGGGTTCAAGACTTCAGTGAAGGAAGTAACTGCAGATGTTGTGGAAATGGCAAGAGAACTAGAATTGGAAGTAGAGCCTGAAGATATGACTGAATTGCTGCACTTCCACGGGTGAGCAGTTGCATCATATTATGGATGAGCAAAGAAAGAGGTTTCTTGAGATGAAAGATGCTCTGAAGGTTGTTGAAATGACAACAAAGGGTTTAGAATCTCATGTAAACTTAGCTGATAAAGCAGTGGCAGGCTTTGAGATGATTGATTCCAATTTTGAAAAAAAATTCTATGGACAAAATGCTATTAAATAACAGCATCACCTGCTAAAGAGAAATCATTCATGAAAGGAAGAATCAACTGATGCTGTTATCTTATTTTAAGAAATTGCCAGGGCAGCCCAACCTTCAGCAACCACTACCCTGATCAGTTAGCAGCCTTCAACATTGAGGCAAGATCCTCTATCAGCAAAACAATTACCATTCACTGATGGCTCAGATGATGGTTAACATATTTTAGCAATAATATATATATTTTAAATTAAAGTATGTACATTGTTTTTTTTTTAGATATAATGCTATTGCACACTTAATAGACTATAGTATTGCAAACATAACTTCTATGTGCACTGGGAAACAAAAATATTCTTGTGACTCACCTTATTGTGATATTAGTTTTACTGTGTTGATCTGGAACCAAACTGCAGCATCTTCAAAGTTTACCTGTTTGTTGTGGTGCCACCTGCCGTGGCCTGCACGTTCTTTGGTCTCTCTTGCCTCAGGCCTTTGCCATGCTGTGTTCTTTGCCTGTATTTTTTGTTGTTGTTGTTGTTGTTGTTGTTCTGCATTGTTTACAGGGAAAGTTTCTACTTATTGTTTAAGAGTCACCTCCTCTGATAAATTTTCTTTAGAATATCCTCAAGCTGAAGGATGTTCTTCTATGCTATGAACAACTCTATTTAACTCCCACAAAGATTTGTTTGTTTCTTCTTCTGATCTATAAGCTCTTTATCTTTGTATTCCTAACATCTAGCAAACTGACTAAAGTATAGTAGGAGCTCAACAATATTTGTTGAATGAATGGATGAATTAATTAATTGATAGTTTAGAGCCCTCCATATTTTATACTCTTTGATCTTTAAAATCCCTAAATATATTTTGTTCTATTGCCAGGGTTAAAACTCATATATTACGTTTCTACCCACTTGCACTGACTTGTAAGGTTTTATTATTTCTTTTTAATCCCATCTGTGTATTTCTTCATCAACTGGAAGCATTTAATGTCTACTTAACTTGGAAATCCCATGTCAGCTTTTTCTTCTGGAGCATTTAAAAAAGGATATTAAATAAGCATCAATCTCTGAGGAGCTGAATTCTTTATAATTCTCCATCCAAAGAAATCCCTAATTGACCCTACCATTTAATTAACATTTTCACTTGGTTTAAAATTTTAGGATAAATAGACAACCTAAGAATCTTCAAACCTATGGTTATCATCAGTTAAAACAAAATAACACGAACACCACCATAAGCTTTTGTTTAGAAGGTGACATTCACTAATTTCTTTTTTGTTTATGTGTCTATTTATTACATTAAATGTATCCTTTGGGATGTCCTTTAGGAAAAATGGTCTCACCTTCTTTATTTCCCTTACTTAAACTCTGTAACCCGCCTTTCTTTCCCCTACCAGCTGCTGTAATATGTCATTTTTGTTATGTTCACTAAGCTTGTCCTTTCTCACAGGCTTTTTCAGATTGCCATTTGGGATATCAATGCTCATTAAAGATTCTATAATTAGGACTGGCCTAGTGGCTCAGTTGGTTAAGAGCTCCCTCAAGAGTGCGAGTCTGAGTAACAGCAGTTCAATGCCCAGCCCGAGCTGAGCTGCTGCTGGGCTGCCAATAGGTGGCAGGATGGCTCAGCTAAAAAAAAAAAAAAAAGATTCTATAATTGCCTTGGGCAGAGATAACAAAGCTTAGGCTCAAAGCCAAAAATACATTCGACTTTTTAAATTTCAAAGTCCCTACAGCATTAGAGTTACCATAATTTACCATCTTATATGCATAGCCACCATCAGAGTAAAAGAAGTTAACTTTTTAACTTAACCTTCTTTGTAATAATACATGTTCAAAGACTTTCTCCTTTCAGAAACTACCTAAATGCTGACCCTGTCATTCTAGATAAAGAAGCATACATCATGTGTAGGTCACTTTAGAGGGAATTACATAATAAGTTTTGATTATACTATAATATGCAGAGAATTTTCTTTAGGTTTCTGATAATTTATACTTTTCATTGTTATTCTTTTGAGTAGCTGTGTATCCTTTCAAAACATTAAATTGTTTATCTTCTAAGTCACACTGTGATAAATGTAGATAGTACTTTAAAATTGTGGGGAATATGAAAATCACTAAGACCATCACAGGACAAAGACAGTACACCAAGTTTGATAAATTAAAGAATAAAATACTTCTGTATTCTTTATATAAGTCTCTACAATTTCCCAACTTTATTCCATTTCTGATGTTACTTACTCAATGTTATGTTGGCAGAAACATCATTATCCCCATTTTTATAGACGGAAAACCAGACATTGGAAGACTTACCCAGTTCATAGTGCTAATGGCAGAGCTGAAACTAGAACTGAGACCAGGAATATAAGGAGGAAATCATAGCAGGCCAAGAAAACCACAAAGTATCTTTTCTTGGGTAATTAGTGAGTATAAACAGTGTGTTGACAGCTACTTCTAACTGCCCTCCCTATATCTTGTAAAGAAGTTAATCTCCCCCAAAGCCTGCGAAAAGTAACAGACACTCTTTATTTTTAGAAAGGAAGGAACTAAAAATATTGTAGCACAGCCATTTATTAACCTAGGCAGCATTATTCCTTGGTAGCAGATTCTTGGGGTAAAAGCATGAGATTTGCATTTAGGTTTAGATTATAGTTCTTTTACCAGTCTCTTAGTCTTCTCATACTAAACACCTATTTAGTTAAAATGGGGCTAATAACACAAGCCTTACTGCCCCCAAAGGTGTTGTAATAATCAATAAGATACTATTTAGAAGCACTTTATAAACTATAAGTCATTATACAAATACAAGTCCTCATCCTTGTATATCAAATAAGGAAAATCCTTCCTGTGCAGGAAAGAGGATAACATTGTTGTTAGGATCATGGTTTAGCATCACACTGACTTAGTTTACAACCACAAGAAATGCCATCATGTAGATCTGTCAGTTGGCTTAGGAACTTAGACTCTGTAAACCTCAGTATTCTCATCTTTAAAATGGGGAATAGTAACTATCATGAGTTTTTATAAGGATGACATTAGATAGTGTATGTGGAATGAATTAGCTATTGTTAAGATCCCTTGAATTAGTTTTATTTAAAATAAGCTGTCTATTAATATTACTACTTTTAAATTTCCAGAAAAATTCCAAAGATAGTATACTATGGAGATTTCCCATCTACCTTTCTCCTGGTTTCCTCCATTATCTCTCCTTTGCCACAATAAACAAAGCATTGATGCATTTCTATCAACTAAATTCTAGGCTTTATTTCTACTTCCTCACTTTTTCTTTTTTTAAAGATTTTATTGAGGAGTTGGGGGAAGGGAACAGCATTGGGGAACCGGAGAAGGGGAACAGACAAGTTGCTGTCCTTTTGTTCTTTAGTCTAGTTGTGGAGGACATTGCTTCACTGGCCCATGTTGGTATCTTCATTGTGCTCTTCTCAAGTGAGGCAGATCGGTCGCCCGCCTCTGAATGGCTGCTCACAGCAGCTCTTGGCAGCTCACACTGGCTGCCGGCCCCTCACGCTGGCTGCCCCACTCACTGTAGCCTATGGCAGCCCACTGCAGCAGGGGCTGCAGCTATGCCGTCCCTGGGGACTTGCAGCAGCCCAGCTCCAGGTGGAGCTGTTGTTCACCATCTTAGCTATAGAGGGCAGTGTCACTGGCCCTCATATCTGGGATCTGAACTGGGGCCTCTAAACCAGCACTCCACTCAGTCAGCCCTACTTCATCACTTTTTCCATGAATGTCTTATTTCTTTTCCAGGAGCCAACACAGGGTACCTACCACATTACATTTAGTTGTCATGTCTCCTCAGCTTCCTCTGGTCTATGAGTTGATCAGTCTCCTTGTTTTTTGTGACCTTAACAGTCTTGAGGAATACTGTCCAGGTATCATGTAGGATGTTCCCCAATCTGGCTTTGTTTATTGTTTTTCTCAAGGTTAGTCTGGAATCATGGGCTTTTTGAGGGCATACCAGAGAGGGGAAGTGCTCTTCTTGTCACAGTATACCAAGGGGCACACAATATCCATGTAACACCAGTAATGATGTTAACCATCAGTTGGTTAAGGTAGGGCTTGCCAAGGTTTCTCGCTGTATCTTGAGCCAGTTTTGACCAGCTATCACTTATATAGGACCTTCTCTTGCCACTGTTTGGAATGCTTTTCATTTATATTTACTGCAAATGTCATTTCAGTGGAAATATCTTCTCTGACCATTTAAGCTAAAGCAGCTTTCTCCTGTCAAGTCAGCCTCCATGGCGTTTTACTTTTGTGTTTTCTTCATAGCATTTACTATTACTGGAATTGTCTTGTATATTTGTTTACCTAGTTTATTGCATGTATAGGCCCCCTCCCCCTCAAACAAGAACAGAAGCTTCAAGAGAACAATGTCCTTGTAGGATTGTTCACATCTGTGCTCTTGGCATCTGGCACAAAGGCTAGCATATGCTAAGTGCTCAGTAACTATTTGTTGAATAAATGTCAAAGAAAGATACAGAATTAATTTATTAGTGAGTATTTTTGAAAAACAGTAGAAAATAGCTGTATGGTGGGAAGTTCAATTTAGTATTCTTAACTGAATTGGTTTAGTTTTAGCAAAAAGGTTAAATGCAATCATCAGCGTTTATGGAAATAGGTAATCAGCTTCCTTATAATTCAAACTCTCTTATAATACACTTAATATTGTGAATGCCAGGGTGTTTTTCTGACTTATAAGGATATGACTGACAAATGCAAGATCTACTCAGCATTACACATCTGCACCATTGTGACCTTTATTTGCTAATTGGCTCAGCTCTCCTACTGTAGAAATTTTAAAAGAATCCTAAGGAGTGTAAAAATAATTGATGGCCTTGATTTTAACTTATAGCTGGCTCCTTAGTGTCTATTATCTTTTCATTTGTATTGACAGAAAAATGGAGCTTCTTTGTATAAATCTGTCTCCCATATCTCATTGTAAGGCACTTCATTTTTTATTTCTCTCTCCTCAGGACTTAAAATCTCCAAACCAGAGGGATGAAATTGCAGGGGCCCGAGCATCATTGAAAGAGAACTCCCCTCTCCTGCATTCAATTTGTTCAGCTTGTTTGGAGCACTCTGATGTTGCTTCCCTCAAAGCCAGCAAGGACACAGTTTGTGAAGAGATTCAGAACGCCCTCAATGTCATTTCAAATGCTTCCCAAGGCATCCAGAACACGTTGGCTACACAAGAACCTCAGGCCGCGACCCTGGGAAGTGCTCTTGATGAGCTTGAAGTAAGTTGAGAGAAAGTTAAAAATGTGATTTGACATCCCAATATGAAAATAAACAGAAGTGGATTTTCAGGTCCATGTTTTGGAGTTTAGAATATGAGTAATTAAAAATCCAGTTATACAATCAGTCTCTATCATTGTCTTGTATCTTCCAATGCATTGATTGGCAGGAAAATATTCTATCAGTAGACTCCTAATTCCTTTATACCTCTGCCAAGGAAGTCAGTGAACTTAAGTTGGGGATTGTTAATTAGATTGAAATGATGATTTTATTTTATATAGATAAACTTACGAAGTGTAGGATGTACTCCTTCCACAAATACTTATTATTGGCACTGTCCTTTGTGCTTGCTATATAATCCATCACTACCCTCATGAAGCTTACATCTGAGAAGGGGAAGAATAGGCAAAAAACAAGAGCAATAAACCTAGGTTAAGTAAATTGTAGAGAATGTTACATTGAGAAAATGAGATGCTATCAAAGACTTGTAGGAAGTTAGAGAATCAGGCAGATGGAGATCTAGAATAAAGGCTTGAAGGCATGTCCCAGTGTTTAAGTGACAGTACAGAAGTCTGGGTGCCTGGGTAGGGAGAGTGGGGGGTGAGTAGTAGGAGCATGGGTCAAAGACCCAATGGGGTTAGGTTATGGAGGGCTGGGTAGGCTTTTAAGGACTCTGGCTTTTACTTCAAGTTAAATGGGATTCATTGTAAGGTTTTAAGCAGAGGTGTGACTCCCTGAGTCTTGAATTGTAAAAGGGCCACATTGACTGTGTGTGGAGCTAAGACTGAAGGGGAACAAAGAGAGAAGCTAAAAAATAGCCTCCAGGCAGCTGAGTGTTCCAGCCTCCTCCAGGCAGGTGGCTGTTGTAGTAACACTGGCACGTCTTCATTCCACCTCCCATTTTAGGTTGGACCGGGTTGGCATCAGTAAATATTAAGGCTAAATTTTGTAAGCAGAGCCAACTGAATGTGACAGAATAGATGTTGCAGGTGAGAGGACAGGAATCCTGGGTGGTGTTGTCCGCCGGGTCCTCCAGAAGCACCCGTAAGGCGGAGTTTGGGACACAAGGAGTTATACCTGTGAGCCAGACTCACAAGGCCTGGACCAATCAGTAGGGAGTTCTGGAAAGAAGGTTGTTCTTGAGTGTACTTTGGTCAGGCAGAAAAGCCAGGCCTTATGCCTCTGGAAGCAAGTCATTCTGCCCCAGTAAGGGCATAACCCCCGGGGGCCGGAAGTGGGGAGCAGCCCCTTGCAGCTGAGACAGATACTGAAGGAAACTAGAGCTGGGTGCTGTCTGCTGCCTCACTCCCCACAGCGGAGGAGCAAGTCCTACCTGGAAAGGGAAAGGGGGACCTCTGTGTCTACCACAAATGCTTACAAGGTTTTGTTTTTTGGGGGGCTTGAGCAACTAACTGGATGGATGAAGTTTCCATCAGCCATGATGGGGACTACTGTGGGTGAAGCTGGTTTTGAGAGGAAGCTCAGAAACTCTATTTGAGATATTTACCGAACATTCCAGTATGATGTTAAAGATCATTGGCTACCCAATCAGACATGTGGTTGCTTAATGGCGGGGGTGGGGCTGGGGACATAGTGTTGTACTTAAGGATAAGGATTCTGAAGCCTAAAATGATGCGGGGGTTCCTATTTCAGCTGTGACTTATATTGCCCGTGTGAGTTACATAAAGTTATTTTATGTAACTTCCAGTTTTCTCACCTATAAAATGGGGATAATAATAGAACCTATATCATAGTGTTGTTGTCTGAATCAGTAAATTAATAATATATGTAAAATTGCTTAGAGCCTGGTACTTAATAAGTAAGTGCTCAATAAATCTTAGCTCTCATTGTCATTAGTGGAGATGACCAGTTGGAGGCAGATTCTTTCATAATGAAGAAATCAAAGCAATTAAAATTATTACAGTTGCATTAATAAGTTAATAAACTAAACACATAATGTAAAATTCCTATATTGTTACTAATTTTTTTACTTAGTAAAAAAAATTCTTTTTTTTTAGGTCCAGTTTCACAATAAAATTGTTAGACACTTTATTTAAATTTAGAATAACCTTTTGTGTGCTTTTCTGTTAGCTACATGCCTTTAATCCAACATTATTCAATTTTGAATTATTGACATCCATGTGAAAATTTATTAAATTTCTAATTATTAGCATCCATGAGAAAATTTTAGGAACTATTTGTCTAAATAGGATATAAGACTAGTGGTGACTCTTTAATAATACTGCATCATCTAATTGCTTGCCCTGTGTAATGAGGGCTCAATAAACTTGTCCATTACATACAAATCTTATTTTCATAAGAAGATTGAAAACTGGGCAAGACTGTTTCTTCCTAATTTTGTACCATTGATATCAGTAAAAAGGTCCCCCAGAAATTAAAATATAACATTTCTTTTTTTTTTTTTTAAATTTTATTTTATTTTTAATTAGTTTCAGGTGTACAACACAGTGCAATAGTTATACATTTTACCCCTCAAAGTGACAACCCCCCCACCCCCAATAGTTTCAGGTGTACAACACAGTGCAATAGTTATACATTTTACCCCCCAAAGTGACAAACCCCCCACCCCCAATACACCCCCCACACCCCCCCATATCATACATATCTATTACTCTTCCTCTGACTCTCTTCCACAGTATAATCCACATCCCGTGACTATCTATATATATTCAATTACAGTAGGTATACCACCTCCACTTTAGTAATACAGTGCAGTGATCAAACCTCTACTCCATCCATGAAATGGTCTCCCTAACAAGACCTATGATCATCTGACATTCCACAGAATATTTACAACATTATTAGTTATATTCCCCAAACTGTTTTTCCTATCCCAGTAGCAATATTGTAGTTGCCTATTTTTGCTGTCTAATCCCTTCCCCTTCTCCCTCATTCCCATTCCTCTCCAAATTAGCAACCCTGATTTTTCCTCTATATCTATGAGACAGTTTCTGTTTACTTTGCTCATTCATACAGTTTTTCATATTCCACATATAAGTGAGATCATATGGTATTTGTCCTTCTCTGACTGACTTACTTCACTCAACATTATAGTCTCTAGGTCCATCCATATCATTGCAAATGGCACGATTTCATTCTTCTTTATAGCGGAGTAATACTCCATTGTATAAATATAAAATATAACATTTCTTAATAGCTAAACACTTACCATGAATTTGTCACTTACTTATTGCAAAGTCCCTGTAAGATAGGCATTTTTATGTCAGAAGGCTGGTGGTGGTAGCCAGGATATGACTCTAGTCTCTCTGATTTCAGAAGATATTTCTAACTTCTGTGCTATATCGAATTCTCACAGGTAGACTTTAAAGTGCTTAATTAAAATTCAACACAATTTATACTAAGATGTTAGTCTTTTTGCACCATCAGAGAAATTATAAATGTAACCAAGTCTAAAAAGATGGAATAACTTATGCAAAGGGCTTTGTGCCTGGGTCATTTAAATAGAAATAGTCTGTATCTGGAGAGTGGCTAATACAGTGAGGTAAAATTTTCTAGAGTGGACAGATAGGACTATATATCATTTTTCACAGTACTAAGCAGAATGGTGTCAGGGGAAGCTTGCGTAAATGGTCCAGTTTATCCCAGATACTGCGTTCTATATTCTTAGGATTGTAGAATAAGAGAGAAGATTTCCAAATTGTTCCTCCTTCTGGGACTTTTCTTTTTTCACCTTAGTTGGAAGTGGCTGTGACAGGCAAGAAATGGCAGTGGTTGAAGAGGAGAGGAAAGTGTGTGTGTGTGTGTGTGTGTGTGTGTGTGTGTGTGTGTATAGCTTTGATGGAAGTGGGCACAGCAGTAGTGATGGAGTTCTTCCCTTTCTCAGCATAAGTGGCGGACTCACTTCTTCTGAATAAGGCAGGAGGGAGTCCCAAAGATATCTCTGTGAAATTCTGATGCTGTCTCAACAACCTTTGAAATCCAGTTCCAGTCAAAGCTAGAGGTGCCCAAGATTGTAAAAAATGCCTGAATTTTATATATAATAACTGCTGAGGCTGTCTGAACTAGATAAAGATGAATATATTGAGCACTTAGCCTTTTTAAAAGATTTTGTGAATTAAATGGTTGCACTATTCTTTATTTACAGGAAGCTGTATTGGTAAAGGATCCAAAGTAACCTTTGCTCTATCTTGCTTCTGCAAATATAATACTATGAAATAAATTGATGTAGTAAATACTCTGTTGGGAGTAAGTCTCATTAAATGTTTATGGCATGGAAATGTATCAGCACGCTTACTCAACAACTACCATGTTGAAGCTTCGTTAAATCTTTCATTCTGGTCCATGGCTGGGTGTGGATATGAAACCTGAGATTTATTGGTGGAGAAAATAGAAGTTGAATTAGAATACTTTACAGGCTAAATTGATTGATTTATTAAAAGGGTTAAAATGAATTGTAGGGTGTTCCTTTTGCATTTGTGACTGAACGAGAATTGAGAAGGGTTAAATTGTAGATAAATAGAATTTTGAAAATATCTTTATGAAAGAAACTTTGCCAGTGAAAACTGCTTTGAAACTCCAAGTTCATCAAGGAGTACTTCCTCTTGTGTGAAAGAAAAAGGCAGTTCTTATAATCATTATCCACAAGACATATCCTTATCATTTTGTGATAAAGATAATAACAAAAGTTTTGTAGTATTTTCTCATTTTCAAAAGGCTGTCATATTGATTTTCTTATCTTCCTTTGTAACATATTTATTTATGCATCATTATTCCTATATATGTTTAGTCACTGTTTTATTTCCAACACCTAGAATAATGCTCTGTACATAGTAAATATCAATGAATGAAGGAAGGAAGGAAAAAAAGAAAGAATGGATGATTATAGGATTGCTGCATGTCATTTTGTGGTATTGAGGAGGTGAGCATTTTTCCCTTACCCCTGCTTTCTTTTCCTCCTTTCCCCAACTCTTAGTGTACGTACTTGGGGTATGTGGCTCTACTTTACCTAACTTTTAGCTGGGGCCTGAATTTATAATGAGGAAAACCACCAGAAACATATCTAAATGATATGCTGCTAAGAAAGACTCTTCTCTGTGATAAGGGAGCACAAAGAGGGAAGAAAATTCTCTTCTCTCAGTAGCTATCTAGCCTTAGTTAGGTTCCCTGCAACTGCCAAGATACGCCGTCTTTTACTAAGTACAATAATTTTGAGGAATGTAGTCCTTATAGTCTTATATTTTTACCTGAAGGAGAAATGGGACCTCTACCAAACAGCTTATCATTTGGGAGCTAAAGAAAAAATAGACATCACTGATATCCAGAAGAACTTTAATAAGAGTTTTTAAAAGATGATTTGGTTTCTAGAAATACAGTGAAATAATGACTTAAAAGGCCGGCCGAGTGGGGCGGTGGTTAAGCGCTGGCTTGGGAAGCCAGCGGCCCCGGTTCGGGTCCCACATATGAGGGCCAGTGACACTGCCCTCAAAAATAAATAAATAAATAGATAAATAAATAAATAAATAAAATAAAAGAACTAAAAATGATGGATAAAATATTTTTAAATACATAGATAATCTAATAGGTGAATTAGAAACATTTGAGACAAGCCAGATACAAAGAGCTGAAATCCAGGCTGGGAAGCCAACACAAGCATGGGAGATGTGGGTCATTTCGTTTTCATTATGGCCTGTAGCTTGGATTTTGAAAGAACCATGAACTGAGGACAGAAGACAGAGCCTATATACTACCAAATGGAAAGTCACATGAGATCCTTTCATAAAGCTGAGACTCTTAAATTTGACTACCTCATTGAATGAACAAGACAAACACTATCCCCAACAGCAAGAGATAGTAAGACTTGGCCGACTTAATCTTGGCTCTGGGTGGCTCAGAAAAAACAATAGAAAACATCTTGGAGATTTTCTAACCATAAACCTGTTCTTACCTGGACATTGAGTCAGAATTCATATTATCTGTATAACCTCTAAAACCCCATTTGAAAATTTAACCTTGTTCTCTCTTGACAATAACTCCAAATACCTGCCAGAAGTAAACTCAGATTTTCTCTGCCCTTTACACCCAGTTCGCAAAAAAATCTCATGCACTTCCAAGGAAAATAAGTTCTCACAATACGCACAAATAAGCCACCATAAGTGAGACTGCAGAAAGAACAAAGTGCAGAATTAGATTTGCAAACACTGCAGATAGCGAATATAAATTAGTATTCTTCATGTACATTTTTTCTTTCATTTATACATTATACTATGATAAAGGAACAAAAGACTGTTGAAATTGACCAGGCAGAACTATCTAAAATGAGAAACATAATCATAAAAATATTCAGTGGTTAGGCAAAATGGAAGATTAGACAGAGAATTAATGATCTGAAAGATATATTTGGAGAAGTTTCTTATAATGCACTACAGAGAGACACAACAATAAAAAGCATTTTTTAAAAAGTAGTTAAGATACATGGAGGATTTTATCACAAGTTCTAAAATATTCTAATATTCAGAGGAGAGAAAAATATAAAAAAGATACTAAGAATTTCCTAGAACTGATGGAAGATACCAATCTCCATAGCTAAGAAGCCTCAAAATTCCTAAGCAAGGTATATAAAAAGAAATCCACATTTACACGTAGTGTAGTGAAACTCAAGAACATCAAAGACAAAAAGAATGTTTTTTTAGAGAAAATGGAGTTTATGCTGAGTGTTGGGGCCATAGAGAACAAAGAGGCAGCGTTAAACAGGCTTGCAAGCATTTCCTCTGGCTGGTCACCTTGGCTCAGTGCAAAGTGAACAGGTAATCGAGTCCAATTGTGAGCTTCTCCTTGGAAATGTTAGACTGCACATTTAATGTCCTAACTTTCCCAGCTGCTGACCAGGGTGTGGCTTCTAAGTCACCTGCCTCTGGGAACTGATGGGACAGGTGATCACTAGTCCCCTAGGGGTTTGAACAGGTGCGTGAACACTTTCTCACTTCACATGACTCGGATGGAATGTAGTGATAGTTACTTAGGGAGTGTCTTAGTGGGAAATACAATTAAGAAAAAGCATGGAGGAAAATAAATATGGAGGTAATGAAGAGGCTGTGAATGAGTAATAGGAGTGGATAATACACACTTCAGACTTATTGGAGTCTAGTTTTGGAAAGTTTGTTTAATGCATAGTATACAGGGCCTCAAAATAGAGCAGTTTTTTGTTTCTTTATTATTTATGGACCAACCCATATGCACAGTGGACAGTTTGTCACTTGATTTGATATATAGAACTTTGCATGCAAAAGAAAACACATTTTTCAAATATCCATGGAAACTTCACAAAATGTATCGAAGGCAACAAAGAAAGGTTTAATAAATTCTGCAAAACAGAAAAGAGGCAACATATGAATCAAAAATTTTTTTAATCTGAATTTTAAAATTCTGACTTTTTCTATTCCTTGTAAAGATTTTTTTCTGGTAATTAAGATTTAATTATTTTAAGCTTTATTAATTTCTGCTTTTATCATTATTAACTCCTACTTTCTAATTTCTGAAGGTTAATTTTACTGTTTTATAATATCTTGAGTACATTTATTTTTATTTTTCCAAATTTTGTTTTCCTTCCTTGTTTTAAGATAAATTTATTCAATAGTGTCATTTTTCCTCTAGATACCTTAAATTTAAGAGGCAGTGTCTTTATGTGTTTTTTTTAAAAAATAGGCACCAATTTTAATTTATATTTTTCCTTCTTTTTTTGCTCAAGAGTCTTAGGAGGGTGTTTTAAAATTTAAAAAAATTGGTTTCTGTTTGTGTTTGCCATCCTTTCAGATTAATATCTAGTTCACTGAATTTTGGTCATGGAATGTAGGTTTCATTTTAGAAATAGTTTTAGAATTTTTTTTTGAAACTTGTAGAGATTATTTTTGTGGCTTATGTAAGTCATGTTTTTTTGAAAGTTGCATGTATATTCATATATATATATATATATATATATATATATATATTTGAACAAAATATGTCTTCACTCTTCAGTAGGCAGTTCTAAAAAAAACTATTATCTTGAGCTTCTTAATTTTAATAAATAAGTTATCTGCATCCTGTTTTCTACCTTGCTTGTTTGAAGGGTAATTGAAGTTTCCTAAGTTACATCAGAATTCCATTTTCTCCTTGTAATTCTGGTGGTATTTTGTTCCATACATTTAGAAACTGTTTGACTTTTTTCTTTTTTTTAGCTGAGCTATCCTGCCACCTGTTGGTAGCTCAGTGGCAGCTCAGCTTGGGCTGGGCATTGAACTGCTGTTGCTCAGAGCTCCGCTGCACTCTTGAGCGAGCTCTTAACCAACTGAGCCAATTGGCTGGCCCAGAAACTGTTCTTTTTAAATTAAAGTTTATTGGGGTGGCAATTGTTAGTAAAGTTACATAGGTTCCAAGTGTAATACATCATCTATACATCACATTGTATGTTCACCACCCAGAGTCAGTTCTCCTTTCATCACCAGGTATTTGATCCCCTTTAACTTCATATACCACCCCCTTCCCCTCTGGTAACCACTAAACTATTGTCTGTGTGTATGAGTTTTGTTTTTAGAAACTTTTATTATTAGTTTCAGAAATGTTCTTGACTGTCATGACTTCCTGATGACATGTACCTTTTATCATTGTAAAATTTTCCTATTATCCTGTTTAATGGTGTTTTCGATTTCATCTGGTATTAATATTGATATCCTGGCTTTCTATTAGCATTCTCCTGGTGTGTCTTTAGCATCAATTTTATTCATTTATGATTAAATTAATCAGTTTAATGATGAATGAATTAATTTATTCTTGTAAAATAATCATACAATTACATAAATATGTAAAGGAACCTTAATGTCCCTTTTTACCCAACCTCAATTCCATTCTTGTTGCTAAGGATAACTGCTATTAAGGATATGATGTATATTTTCCAAACTTTTTTAGGCAGAGATACATTTTTTTCTCTCTATTTTTTTTTTTTTATATTCTGAAACTGCTGTTAGAATGGATGTTGACCTATCTGGGGGAGTCTCCTAGTTTTTATTATTTTTTTCTCATATTCTACATATTCTTGCCATTTTCCATTCTTTGTCTTTGTCTTTGTTTCCTTGTCACTGATTTTGTTGTTAGGTGTGTTCATTTTGCTCTTCAATTGTGTAGTTTTTTTGTTTTTTGGAATAGAATTTTTAATTTCCAAGAACACCATTGTTTAATTGTGGCTATTTTTGTAATAGCTAGGGCACACATTTAAATCCCTTTGATGATGTTAATTATACTAATTATGTGTCCTTAAGAGTTTAGTTCTTCTGTTTGTTGAACTTGAAGACTCCCTTTAATTCTGTTGATGTCATCTCAAATATTTGGTGATTGAACACTTGAATAAGAACCACTTTGGGTACTAGTAAAAGTGAAGATTACTGTTTAGTTAGAGCTACTCTAATGATGGGGTCATGAATCTTTTTTCAAGAAACATACTTACCAGGTGATTCTTATGCACACTAAATGTTGAGAACCATTCACTAGATTATACAGTATTAGTAGTTGCAGTGTATTTTACTGTATTCATATAATTTCCATTTTAGGTCCTTATTACAGGAGTGCTAGGCCAGGTTGTTAATACTGGAGGAAGGGGAATAAGGCGATATAGGTTCTCCTTTAGACCAAGAAGGTGGTTTGTGTTATTGGAACAGGAGCTTCTTGTCCTTTGTGGTGGACATTGCCTAGCTTCTCTAGAAGCCACTCTGGGTTCCAAAGTTACAACTCTTATGGGACTTCTTAGTCCGGGGTGTCTGTGGATTTGGATGGGAAAATACTAGATCTTTATTTCAAAATTCTGTCTGAAATTTAGCGTGTTATTTAATTATCAATGTAGGTGACACACCACAGTACTGTTGGCAATACCTAAGATTTTGTGACCAATAGAAATTACAGCTATTAACTGTATCAAGTACAGGTATGCAAAACACCATATATGCTTGGCACTACTTCTGAGTTATTAGACCCACTGCTAGGTCTTATTATTTCATATGTTAATATGACAAATTAAAAATATTTTTATAACTGTTAATGTAATGGGTTTCCTTTTAGTTCTCTGACTTTTATTTTATACGTTACAATTGTTGTTTTGAGAAGAGATTTTTAGTTTTCACCAGACTGCCAGTGGAATTCAGGACACAACAGAAGTTAAGAACCCCATACTCAACTTGGCTTGTGACTCCAGCCTGGTCCAAGCACTGAATCAGTTTTTTCTGAGAGTGGGATATTGCCTTAAATGTTCTGCTCTTTAATTTCTTAGCAGACAATATGTTCAGTTTCAAAAGCTTCTGATTCTAGAGTCCTGTTGGAAAGTCTTAGTTTTTTGTTTTCTTGTTTTGAAGTCTTCCCCCCCGCCCCGCCCAAGTAGAATTGCTCTTCTTGAGTTTTACCATTAGGTTGTCCTTCCTTCCTTCCTTCCTTCCTTCCTTCCTTCCTTCCTTCCTTCCTTCCTTCCTTCCTTCCTTCCCTCCTTCTCCTTCACCTCCCACACATTTTGCCTCCCTGTCCCCTCTTCTCTTAATTTATTCTTTTCATTTCTATTTAGAAGTTAATATATGTGCACATTTACAAATTTAAATGATCCAGTGATCTCTAGTAAGTTTTGGGGAAATAAAATTAAAAGCAGCATCTCCTGCCAACCCAGAAAAATCTCTTCACAAACGTAGAAGAGAAAGAAAAGTTTTATTATTGAGTAAGCATTAAACCAGAATGTGATATGAATCACAGACAATCTGCTAAAAAGATTGCAGATACAGAAAGAAATCTCACCATTTTATAGAGCTAAGCAGATAAAATCCATTACAAACATGTGCTCAAGATAAACAATAACTAATTCTCAAATAAGAGGACTTGACAGTACTATTTGCATAAAGTTCATCCTAAATTAACTTGGTAATTGGAATGGCAATCTGTGTTAGCTAATTGCCTTTATTCATAGGAAAATTAAACTTCTTGTATCTCTGTGACACGAATAGGTTTGTAACTCGAATCCAGGCGCCCACAGAAGTTAGGCACCTACCCTCCCACAGAAACTGGGAGAGAGGGGCACTATCTTGGATGATTATATTTCAAAGAGTTGTCTCCAGGTCCTTGAGGAAGACATTCCTGGGTTGAAAAGCTGGCAAGAAGCTCATCTCACTTTTTAAAAGATTTACATACATTTCGGAGGGACAGAGAAAAAATTGCAAGTGTTCTAAACTAAATGATGAAAGAAAAGGGTAAGGGCAGTCTCTTTCCCGTTTTGCTCCAGAGAATTTCTTTTTTTTTTTTTTTGAATTTTAGATTTGTAGTTATCTTTACTTTCCCCCCAGCAACAAGCATTTTTAATTTATTCTTTGTGTATTATTGCAGAGGGGGTCTCTGTATATTTAAACATGTGTGTAGCTGAGGGATAAATTCCTAGCATAGTATCTGTCCTCTAAATGTTTGTTGAAACAGAAATATTCCAGGCTCTGTTCTTCAGGCTCTTATAATCTAGCAAGAAGTAACCAGGGAAGGCTTTATGGAAAGGGAAATGAGCTGGTTGGGTCTTTAAGTACGAAGAGAATTGTGATATAATATTTAATGACGTTTCAGTTATCTAAAAGAGGCTTCATAAACTTCGATGCCTGGACAAACCTAAAGATTTGCAATTTGGGTGGGTATATGGGGATTCTTTAATAAGATGATTTACCAGCTTTTTACATGGACTGGCAGAAAAACTCCCAACTGGACCATACCCTTAGGGATGAATAGGTGAACAAAATTTAAGTTAGTTGTGCTTGGGACTCTCATGTCTGGTTGATTAATCAATTGACATGCTTTGTTCAGTTCAAGAGCTTATAAAGTTAGGTTTCTTATTAGCTGCAATTAAGACACTTCCTAGTACTTATCTGGGAAATAAAAGTACATTTAGGTCTAAGCGATTTGCCTTAAAATTTCCTTTTAATAAAAGCTTGTTTCTGTCTTGGGGAAAATCATTTTCGTCTTTTAAAGAGAGGGCTTATATTGTGCCTTTTCTGCATTAATAAAATTGGAATTCCCAGCCAATGGTGCTAAACCCTGTACTGTAACGTGGCAGAAGAATGATAGACGATCTGCCTTGAAAACCAAATTTGGAGGAAGCATATTGAATGTCAAGCTAAGAAATTTGGACTTTATCAAGTGAGGAATATTTGATAAGGGAGAAAATCAAATAGATGTGGGAAGATTCCTTAGTCATAATGTGCAGATTATTTTGCAGGGTTAGGTGGATGGAGTCAAGAAGAATCAAGAGATTTTTGTAATATTTCTAGTAAGAGGTAATAATGACTGAAGCCAGGGCAGTTGAAATGGGAAGGGAAGAGAGTGGGCGCTGCCGCCACTTGAGTGGCAGAGGTGACCAGCACGCTATCCATCAGACCGTTCTTCTTGAACATAGTCTCTGGTTCACAAGGAGCTTCAGAGCAGCCTCTGTCGGTGACATAACCTGTCTGGAGAAGTCCTCTGCCCCCTCCTCACCTGGAGCCCTGTTTTTGGACCCGCAACCATTGGAGGGGTGGCCTCCCTCTTTCCCCTCCCCCCACCTGCTGCTCCCTCCTGCCTTCCCCGCTCCACGCCTGTTGGCTCCCTAGACTCTCCCCTTTCACCTGTGGTTTCCAGTTTTTCCGAAGGTTATATATACTATATAAAGTTATCAAATATGTCACTTAATTTCTGCCACATGCAGCAAAGTATTTAGCATGGTCTGTTGGACCATTTTAAACAATGGAATGGTGCTTATTTAAGAAATGTCCTTAGAATAAGCTGAAATCAAGAAAAGTGAAGTTGTCTATGAGTTACCTATATAGCTTCTATCAGTGGCAAGTATTCACAGCCAAGATTGAGATTAGGGTGGCCTAAATCCAGCCACATTTACAAGCTTTATTTTCACATTTTAGGATTTACAGATTTGGAAAGGCAAGAGAAGTGGCAGACAATGATATTTTGAAACCTCATTAAACTTTATGCTATAAGTAAAATTCCAAAGCTTGTTTTCTGAGAATAGTAATAAAGAAAAAAAAAACAGTTGGTTTTTAAATTCTGCACAAACCTTTTGTTGAAGATATGATTGACTGTAAATATTGCCAAGGTAATAGTTTTTATAATAAGTATACACTCAATGGTTAAAAGAATGGCAAACATGTCTCATGTTTTCTTCTACAAGTCTGGAGCAGTCTTCGTAGGTATACAACCTGTGATTGAGCCCCATGGTAAGAAGGGTCTCATGTTTCGTTCCATTATCTGAATTAGCTGTCTTGAAATTCTGAATACATGTTGAACAAGGGGCCCTGCATATCCATTTTGTACTGAGCCCTCACATTATGTACCTGGACCTGCCTAAATCCTTGGGCTACTTTCAAATTGTTTTGCACTCTGCTTAGTTCCCATCACCTGATCCCAGGTCACTTTTAACATGTGAAATTTAAGATAGAATTGCAATTAAAGTGAAACCTGCTATATTAGGTTGGTTACTGACATCTAAGAAGTTTGGACTAAGTGCAAGTTTTATGTTCACAAAATCCCAGCTTTGCTAGCCACAAATGACCACTTGGAGTTAAATGAATAATACAGCAGGCAGGATCCAAAAGAACAAAGACCAAAAGCCTCAGAGCAAAGGGAAAAGTGAAAAGCAATGAGTAGACATGAGGTGCCTGCCAACACTCTCTCTGACTCTTCTCCAAACCTACTATAAGCCAATCAAATAGCATATGTCATGTCCTGCCATATGGAAAAGCAGCCAGAGCAAACTTATACAGCACAGACGCATGGATCTGTCAGGCAGTTGCCTGAGGTTATATTTGTTAAGCTGCCTGTCAGTAGCCATGCGTTTTGAAGAAGGCTAGTTGCTTCATGGGTGGTAGATTAATCTTATTTGTTTCACATGGAAACCATGCTGTCTCTAATAGGCATAGTGGCTTCTTCAATGCCTAAAATGAGTCTGACCATATTTGTCTTCTCACATTGCTATCTTAGTCATGTGATTATTGGGCTAGTATATGAGGTCAGCCTTGCAGTGAGGGAAGATGGTCAGAGGCACAGTTGGAATTTTGCTGATGGATGAGGCAGTATAATAAATAGATAGAGCTATTGGGTGAGTTTCCCAGAGACTGAGAGCATCAGTTGAGGTTAATTGACCTCCTGATGGAAAATAGATGAGACACATCGTACTGAGCCATTGTACTGAAGACAGTGAGAACAGACTGTTTTATTTGACATTTTCTAATATTAAAGAATTTCTAAGTCTGTATATTTTTTAATTTAAATATAGGGCCTAGAATATTTGTAATTAGGTGAAATATGGATGATGTTTATATTAGAGTTGTCACTGAAAAGGTAAATGAAAAGTGTATACATGACCCTCTTTTGGACTTGGAGAGATTAATAAGGAGAGGGCAATAGACTGAGCACTATTATCTACCTGGTACAGGACCTGTGGGCATCTTTGAGATCATGAAATTGCATGATCTGGCTTGATCTGGGGAAGGCATGAGAGCTCTGACAGGCTACAGACCCCATTCACTGATCCTCACTTGATGGATTTAGAGATGGAGGTCACCTTACCTCTAGAAAACAGGTAACAAGTTACCAAAGAGCCTCCTCAGAACCACCTGTTTAGAGAATGACTTTCAGACTGATGCAGGCACTGTATCAACCAAGGATCCTGCCTCTGAAGGAATTTTGTGCTTTCATGGGGGAACA
Organism: Aselliscus stoliczkanus; assembly: GCA_033961575.1. Taxonomy (NCBI): domain Eukaryota; kingdom Metazoa; phylum Chordata; class Mammalia; order Chiroptera; family Hipposideridae; genus Aselliscus; species Aselliscus stoliczkanus. The sequence continues at coordinate 139,050,178 of CM066729.1, forward strand.
CCACATTGTCTAGCCTTACTTTAAAAGTCACGTTAAATTGGGATGTAGGGTTCTCTACTCTTTTCCTCAACAGAAAGAGTTTTCATTCCCTTTTCTTTTTTTTTTTTGTTTTTTTCCCCTCTTTTTTTCATTTTAATTTTGACAGACTTTTGGGTGATTTTCAGTTTTAGTATATTACAAAAGGTACTGTTATGAACATTCTCTTTTATATCTTTTGGTGCACATGTGTACATACTGGTTTCTGTCGGTTATATACTTAGTGAAATTACTAGGTCATAGGTATGTGTGCATTATGCTTCAGTAGATGCTGCCAGTTTTACAAAGCGATCGTACCAAGTTTTACTCCCCTTGGTAGTGTATGAGATATCTAGTTGCTCTACATTTCAACATTTGATACTGTCTGTCTTTAAAATTTTAGCCTTTAGATTGGTGTGCAGTGATATATCACTGTTTTTTAAATTAGTTTCAGGTGTACAAAACAATGTAATAGATAGACATTTACGTACCTCACAACGTGATAACCGCCTCCCCAATCTACTGCCCCTCTGACTTCATATATAGCCATTACTATACCATTACCAATGTTCCTGATGCTGTATTCTACATCCACCTATATATATATATATATATATATATATATATATATATATTTGACATTGACATTCAATATTATTCTACTTTAGCTTCAGGTGTATAGCACAGCAGTCAGGCATCTACACAGTCCATGAAGTGATCTCCCTGGTAGTCCAGTACTCATCTGGCATCCTATATAATCTTTACAACATTATTGATTATATTCCCCATACTGTATTTCATATCTCCATGACTATATTGTGGCTCCTAATTTGTGCTTTCTAATCCCTTCACCTTTTCCCCCATCCCCACCTCTCTCACATCTAGCAACCATCAGGGTTTTTTTTCCTGTATCTCTGAGTCTATTTCTGTTTTGTTTGTTTATTTAGTCTGTTCATTAGATTCCATGTATAAGTGAGATCATATGGTATTTGTTTTTCTCCATCTGACTTATTTCACTTAGTATAATATTCTTTAGGTCAATCCATGTTATTGCAAATGATAAAATTTCTTTCTTTTTCTATGACCAAATCACACTCTATTGAGTAAATGTACCACAGCTTCTTTATAATTGTATATCGATGGGCATTTTGGTTGTTTCCATATCTTGGCTATAGTGAATAGCACTGCAATAAACACAGGGGTGCATATATTTTTTCAAATTAGTGTTTTGGATTTCTTTGGATAGATATCTAGGAGTAGAATTGCTGGGTCATAGATAGTTTCATTTTCAATTTTTTGAGGTATCTCCATACTGTTTTCCATAGCAACTGCACCAATCTGCAATCCCACCAACAGTGCACCAGGGTTCCCTTTTCTCTGCATCCTCTCCAACTCCTGTTTGTTGATTTATTGATGATATGGCCATTCTGACAGGAGTGAGGTGGTATCTCATTGTACTTTTTATTTGCACTTCTTATTCATGTAATTCCTGAAGATATTTTGAAATGTCCACACATTTTTTTCCCCCACCAGAACTTCAAATATGGAAATAGCAGACATGACCACAATTAACTTAAATTGAAAACCCTTTAAATTTAATAATTTCTCACCCAGCCTAGAAATAATCCTGTTCATTCTTACTTAAATGAGTTTTCATTGGCACCTGATATTTCTCTCCCATTAGCTATCTTGATATGTACCCCTGCTAGTTTCCCTCTAGAGGAGGCACTCCCTTCCAGAACTGATTTTGGCCTTGATATCCAATTACGTTTTCCTTTGTATAAAAGAAAAAGGGACAAAGAGTTCTCACCACAATTTTGCTTGGCAGTCATAATGGTAAACTAGTGTTTTATGGCATCCTGATTTGAAAAGTCTGAAATGGAATCCAGTGATGGAATTTTCCTTCTTGGCATTATGAGTTGACAAATATAAAGTATATAATTTATGCTCTTTACTAACATATCACACTGCATAAAATCAACATCTAACTGAAAAATCATCTAGTTATATAGATGCATTCTTTTAACATTAATTTTATTTTTAATGTTGTTCTGCATCCCATTTACCAAAGCTATGAGAATATTCTAGCTTTCAGAAAGAACCATTGTTAGACACCTGCAGGTTATAAAAATGTAAAAACCAGTATCTTTTAAAAATCTTCTATAATGATGAAAGCTGTTTTTTTTTTTTTTTGTTTTTTTTTTTTGGCTGAACCGTCAAGTACTTTTGTAATCATTCCCTTATCACCTACAAGTTCTGCTGAATCATTGAACACAGCATCACGTTGGTTTCTTAGGGCATGTTTCAGTGTGCATGACACAGGGCTTTAGCAAACTGCTGCTTCACCTTCACTTTCTTTTCACTTCCTTTGCTTTTCTGTTGCCTCCTTCCTCCCTCTCCTTTCTTCTCAGTCCCCTCCTTAACTTCCATCTTATCTATTTCCCTTCCCTTTTTACCTTCTTTGCATCTTGCTGCCTTTCTGTTTCTTTCCTCCTTGTATTTTACATGTCCTTCTTCCTTAAAAAGAATGAAAACTCTAAATCAGATTGATTAAGCACCAAGGGAAAAAGGAAGACCCTTTGGTAAAATTTCCAAAGATCAAAGACTAGCATAAGGAATGATTTTGGTTTAACATTTTTTCTAATCAACCTTTGAGTATATCATTATGTAACTAGTGAAACAAAGATATCTGAATAGTGCTAAATGCATCAAGAGTTGATTTTTTTTCTACAGGTACTCTTAATTTGGAAAGGGCTTCAGCCAGAAGCTGATCTTTCCAAATACACATCTACATCCTGTTATGAACAGCACCAGCAATATCCTTCTGGAAGAGAGAGAGAGAGAGAGAGAGAGAGAGAGAGAGAGAGAGAGAGAGAGAGAGTTACTGTGAGAGAGAGAGAGAGAGAGAGAGAGAGAGAGAGAGAGAGAGAGAGAGAATGAGAGAGAGAGAGAGAGAGAGAGAGAGAGAGAAAGAAAATGGAATGTAATGGTTTAAACTATGGATAGGTTCATGTTGTCTTTGATGGTCCTTCCTATCTCCCTTTTCAGACTTCTTTTTTCTCAGGGTATCTGTTCCCTCTCCTCCCACTGATACCCAATATGTTTAGCCTCCCAAGTCTTGCTCCTTACCCTTCCAGAGAGTGATACATATTTTCTGGAGCTGCCTCATTCTCTTTTACTTTAACTACCTTATTCCCAACTAGCCATCAGGGAAAGGACCTGACAAAGTAAGGCCTTAAGGACTGACAGCAGTATAAAATTCTATGCTCCTCCAATACTTTCTCCAAAGATACCAGATTAGGGAATATTGCTTTAAATCTCAGTCAACCACTTTTGGTATAGGCTCCCATGGTGATTTTATGTTGTGGGGGAGTTGTTCTAAGCAACAAATGACAATACAGAAGTACTGATTTTCCCCCCTGCAATATAGAAGTCATCACTACCTTTTACCTAGTGAAATCCAACTAAGAGGCTATCATAACCAAAGAATCTCATGTCATGGAAAATAAAATGAAAAGCAATTTCTAGAGCTGTGATGTCCAATATAGTAGCCAATTGTCACATGTAGCTATTTTAATTTAAGATTAAATAAATCACAATTAAGGTAAATTAAAAATTCAGTTCCTCAGTTCCATTAGGCACACTTTAAGTAGTTAGTTACATGTAGCTAATGGCTACTATATTGGCCATTGTAGATACAGAAAATTTTTGTCTCAAAAAGTTCGGTTGGACAGCACTTCAGAGTATACATTTGACTCAACACTGTTTCATCCCAATTTTGTTTTTATCAAGACTATGGTCATTATGAAGAATTAAAATTGATTATTTTGTGTCACTTTATAGGTGACTACATTCCAAATATAGATTTTCAAACACAATGACTGGAGCAACAGTTTTTTAATTAAGCCCCAGTTAACTAGAAAATTACTTAGAAACATTTGAGTTACTTTGCATTTAACTATGTAAACTTCAGGAAAAGAGCAGATCCTTAACTCTTTTCATGCAAAGAAAATCTTTGTTGGTTATAACTTCAAAATATTCAGAATGTCACCTCTATAGTCTTTGAAGAGTGGTGCTCTAAAGAACATTAAGAAGGAGCTGGGACCACATCAAGAGTACCTGAAGGATGCTGTTATTAAGAAGTTGTCACCACCTAGCAATCATGTTTTCACTCATCATTTTTCAAGGGCAGACATGACTTTGATAGTTTTACAGTTATTAGGGATGGCTGTATTACATTAGTTGGTCTTTTTTCCATGCTCTACTATGTACAGTCCACTTATGAATCCAGGGCTTTTACTTAACCTGCTATTTCTCTCAAAGGACATAGTTATAGACAGAATTGAAGGTACACTCAAATAGAAATAGAGCACAAATAGGACTGCTTATGTTTTCCAGTTGTCCCATTTGTACCTCTTCTCCTCTTTTTCAATGACATGTATTCTGGGAGAACTCCTGAGGCATAAGCACTGGCATAAACCTTGAAATGGTGGGGACTATTCAAATGTTTGTTTAAATTTTGCATATTTGTATTCAGTTATGATTGCCTAAAACTGATGGACCTAAAAGGTAGGACACATACGACATTAGTGAGAGAATTAAGAAGAATTAACTCTACTTAAAAACATTGGAGAATATACTGTATTTTTAGTGATGATATTGTGTATAAAAATTATTTTTTTAAGTTCGTTTTAGACAAATAAATGATCATTTCTTATATAATTTTAGAATTTTTACACATGGTTTAAAAACAAATCATGAGCAGAATAAAACAAACATGTAAACATATTTTCAAATAGATAATCACAAAGACTTAACCTGCTCCTTCATTAAAGTATATTGCCTCAGTTAGCAATATTCTTGTAAGAATATATATAAATATATATATATATATATATTTATATATATTCTTATATTCTTATTTATTTATTTTTTTTCTTCAGCTGAGCCATCCTGCCAGCTCAACGGCAACTCAGCTCGGGCTGGCGTCGAACCGCCGTTGCTCAGAGCTCACCTCGCACTCTTGAGTGAGCTCTTAACCAACTGAGCCATTTGGCCAGCCCTTATATTCATATATATATATATATATATATATATATATATATATATATATATACACACACACACACACACACACACACACACATACTAAGATTCATTGAGTATTGTATTTAATATTATAGCAAAATCAACAATTTCTTGAAAGTGTTTATCTTACACAATTCTTTTAAACAGAGTTTCTAAAAATAGAAGAATCCTTGAAAGTTTATTTCATTTTTGATGTAACCAGATAAAAAGGGAAGCAAACAATTCGTGATGTGATGCTATGATCAAATTTCTGAACTCTGACAGAAATATGCCTAGAAGAGGTTACTATCTCAGACAAAATGATTTAGATGACTAAAATTTTTATTGGTGTTCTGGTGAAACCATTATTACAGTACTCACTGGTCTATTTAACTGGTCTACACCCATTATGTAGAGAAAAAAAAAGTGAATCTGTGTATATCTAATTTATTTTATAAGCATATTGAATGTGTTCTTAAAATATTTTCTATTTTTCTGATATATTAATTAATGCACGGCAGAGTGGGTTATGTACATTTTGACAATATAGCTGAATATGTAGTGAACTTTGTGTGTATAAATTACACTAATTTACCAAAGTAGTATATCATATGTTGATCATTTTGTTAACTTATAATTATTACTTACATTTTTGCCTCTTTTACATTTTTTATACCTGAAGCTTCCATTCCTTAGATAAGGTGGAAATGAATTAAAATAAGGGAAATACTAGACAAAGGAGTGCCTGTGAGTTCTCTCAGTAGCATTTTCTGTTGGTAATCATATGGAAAACTTTAGTTCCATTTTTATCCCTTGCTCTAAAGATTGATATTGTAGTTCCTTGAGAAACTCATTTGTGCTATGTGGTTATTATTTCTGCTGCTCCCAGCTTGAAGCATAGCATGTGTTTTTGTAAAGAATGTTGGTACTTGATTATAATCATAGCTACATCTCTTTTGATAGGCAATTTCACTTTAGGGAATAGGTGTGAGATTTTTAGTGTTTTGAATGTAAATCTGATCGATCTCATCATACAATATAGAGTGTGTGAATGATGAATAGGATTTATTACATCATGTTTATTAAAATACAGAAAACTTTTTCCAACCAAATTGATTTTTATGCTTTAGCTTGTTTAAGATTCTTTATAACTTCCTATGTGTTGTAGCCACAAAGCCTTGCCCAGAATCTGAAGTATATTGGATGATTAATAAATAGTATTTTTGTGATGAATACTTATCTGATACACATCTGTATGGTATATGGAGTATTCTGTTTTAGAAAGTATAGCTTCCTTCATAGTACTCTGCAGCTCTGTTCTTCAGAAATAGATGGTAGTGAATATAAAGGTAAAAGTAGTATTAGCAAGGAAACTATGAGGTAAGGCCTACCCCACCAGATATTAAAATATGCTATAAAGGTATATTAAATAAAATCCTACAGGATCAGCGTAGGTTTTATTTTTCCCATTCTACAAGGGATGAAATGAAGGCTTGAACAGTTTAAACTATTTTCTCTATGTGAGTGAAACTAAGATTCACACTCAGGTTTTCTGATTCCCAAGCTTCCCTGAAAAAGAGAGGCTTGGCACTTTGAGGGCATATGCCTTTATTTTTAAAAAGACATATATTAGCTAAAGATATTTGTAATGATGAAACCCAACATAGCAAAATTAAAATCCTTCAAACTAAGTAATATGAAAACTTAAATCACATTTTATTCTGGTAAATAATAGAAGCATTATTTTCTTTACTATGATCCAAAATAATTAAATGTTTCATTTCTAGAATTTAAAGGAATAATAAATGTTAGATTAATAATTGTCATGTTCTTTTAAAAAATTAAGGATAACTTTTAATTAGCTTGTAGTTTCATAAATAATACACAGCTAGTCTATTACCAAAATTTTGAAACTTTGACCACGTCTCTAATCTGGGTTCTTTTCAGAGATAACAATTGCTCTGGCATTTGTATTTTTCTTTTTCCTAGGGTCTTGTGCAGTTATATATACTCAGAGAAAATCAAAAGTATTGTGTGTTTTTTAAAATATATATATGATGTCACTGTAGATGTCATTCTGCAACTTTTGTTATTTTATTCTATAATATTGGGTTGTTGGAAAAGTCATGACGTGTTTTTTTCTATGTTTTTCGTTGCACAAATGCATCATGACTTTTCTGACAGCCCAATATATTATGGCAATACTTCCAATTTATTTGATATAGATACACCTCACATCATTCACTTTCAAATACATACAGAGCTATGATCTCAGTCTTCTAAAAAGTTAGTATTTATTTCTGTGTATCTCAAGGTCACAGAATTTTCTTTCACCATCATTCATATCAACTATAATAACCTTTACATTATATGTTCTTTCCTGAAAGATAGGCTTTAGGCTGCAATGAAAAAGAATAATGATCAGCCATGACGATTTAAACTACAACTACTCCATTAAAAGATTTAATGCATTTTAAGTAATTCCTGTATCATTATTTGGGTTGGTTTTCACATTCTCAGTCCATGGGTCATATACATATTTTATATTTTAAAGTATCTATGAGTGTGCCAATGATTTTTACAATTTAATCATTCTTTTGCAGGGTCTGATATTCCTGTACTTCTATAAATAAATACAATATATATTCTCCTTCTGATTGCACAGACCTCTTCCCTGCCTTTTAGGCGGTTTTCTGTGTCCTATTTAAGTTCAGATGGGGTGTTTTAACTCTATTATTTTTTGGGTAAAGTCCATCTTTTCCCTTTGGCTTGTTTTCAGGTTTCACAGTGTTCTGCCTCCTGCTCTAAGCTTCACATAATTATAACCCTGATGCCTATTCAAGTTGACCTGATGAGATCTGGATAAGATTACCTCCAAACTTTCAATTCTGTTTTGTGGAAATTTAAAACCCTCCCTGAGATAACTGCTTTGTCTTTATGCTGATTCTTCACCCAATTTCCCAGTTATGCATGGTCAACCTATACTTAACTTTCAATTCTTTTTATTTATATCATGTATCCACATTGAAGTTATATATTTATATAATTATTGGGTTAATATTTGTCAGTTCTTCTAGGCTGTGAGCCTTGTGAGGAGGGCAGATATGTTCTCCATTCCATTGCCAATTCCTAGTATGGTACCTAGCACATAGTAGGCTCTGAAGAGGGACTCAAAATTTAAGGAACAAATGATTGAATAGGACTTGGGGCTTGAGATCAGAGCACAAAGAGAGAAGTTAGTCTTGAAAAGGAAGAAGTTAGAGGTTGGAGGGAGAGGGAAAGGAAGAGGTGATCCTCGAAGACAGATGGGGGAAAAAAAAAAAAGGATGGTAAAGCATACTGAGAGATAGAAATGAGTGGAGGGGTTTACCAGATGGTCTCATTTCAGTTTCCCCAGAGTAGTAGAAAGTGTGTGGATTGGAATTACATAAAATTGGATTAGAATCCTAAATCTTCTCTTTTAAGAGTATTATTAGACAAGTTACATAATTTTGCTCACCTTCAGCTTTCACATTTATAAATTAATGACTATAATACCTCCAAAGTGGTTGATGATGATTAAATAAGACAGTGAATGCAACATTACATAATAGTTATAACATAGAACTGAAAATAGACGTATTTGGACAGAAACTTGCTTCTGCTACTTACTAACTGAGTGATCTTATGCAAGTTAAAGTCTTCAATTCTGAGAAGTGATATGAAGAAAAATAAGGAATCAAATTCTCTAACCAAAGAAGTTACAAGATGTGCTGAAAGAGATGAAAATACAGAGGATGGTAACAACACATGAGTAGATAAATTTGTTCATAGCTTGAGCCAGGATTCAAACCCAGGCTAACTGCTCTCAGGAGTTATACACTCATGTCTTAATCTTTAAGCTATACTGTCTGCTAAACTATAGTAAAGTAAATGACAATGAAGTTAGGACTCTCACTTTTTTTTTTTTTTTTTTTTTGAGGGCAGTGTCACTGGCCCTTATATGTGGGACCCGAACCGGGGCTGCTGGCTTCCCAAGCCAGCGCTTAACCACCATACCACTCGACCGGCCCTGACTCTTACTTTTTTTAAAAAGTATTTTTCTGTCAGTAATTAAAGTTTTAGGGAGGTAAGAGTGTATTGGGCAGATCGAGAAAAAAAGGAAAAATTTTTTGCTACGTTCAATAGAGTAGGATCCTGAATATATAACATACTGTTGTCTTTTATAGAATTAATGCCATGAAAACACACTGAAAGAATGTTTCAACACATTTCTATATTAGTTCAGAAGAATAATTCTTTTTTTAAAAGCTGAGCTTTGTTTGTTTTATAAACCTCTTTATTGAGGTATGATTAACATGTAAAAAGCTGGAGGTATTTAATTCAACTAGATGATTTTGGGGATAAATATACACTCGTGAAACCATCGCCACTATCAAGGCCATAAACATATCTGTCACCACCCACATTTTCCCCCTGACTGACACCCATTATTATTATAAATAATACTAATATACTGTGGTAAGAACACAACATAAGATCTACCCTCTTAAAAATATTTAAATATACATTACAGCATTGTTAGCTAGAGGTACTATGCTGTACAGTAGATCTCCAGAACTTACTTATCTTGCATAGCAGAAACTTTTTACCCTTTCACCATTACCTTCCAACTTCCCTCTCCCACCAGACTCTGAAAACTACTGTCCTACTCTCTACTTCTAAGAGTGTGACTATTTTACATTCCACATATAAGTGAGGTAACACAATATTTGTTTTTCTGTGTCTGGCTTATTTCCTTTAGCATAATGTCCCCCAAGTCCATCCATGTGTCTGTCATAAATGGCAAGATTTTTTTTTCTTTTTTAAAGGCTGAATAATATTCCGTTGTATGTATATACCACATTTTCTTTGTCAATCATCAGCTGATGAATATTTAGTGTATTTCCATATCTTGGTTACTGTGAATAATGTCGCAGTGAATGTGGAAGTACAAGTATCTATTTGAGATCCTGATTTCAACTCTTGTGAATAAGTGCAGAAGTGAGGTTGCTTGATCATATGGTACTTCTATTTTTAATTTTTTGAGGAAACTTCATACTATGTTCCGTAATGTACCAATATGCACTCCCATCAAGAGTGCACAGATTCTCTTCTTTTCAAATCCTCACCAACACTATATATATACATACATATGTATATACAGAGGGTGCCAAAAAAATGTATACACATTTTAAGAAAGGAAAAAACTGTATTAATTGTAATATTCAATTTATACCAATAATAAAAGATGAATACAAGTCACATTTGACTTCTGCAATTATAAGAGGTTATCATCAGCATCTAGGTACTTGCGATTACAGCCAACTACTGCTTGAGCATAGATAACATCTCTTAAAATGTGTATACATTTCTTGGCACCCCGGTGTGTGTGTGTGTGTGTGTGTGTGTGTGTGTGTGTGTGTATCATGTTCAAAAATCACAGTGAATATTTAAATAAAAAAAATTATTACAGGAAAAGACATATTGCCATTAATCCCCCTCAAAATACTGTCCCCCCCACGTAGAACCACTTATCACATCGTTCTTGTCACTTTCTGAAGCAGTTTTAGAAGTCCTTTTATGTGAATGTCTTTAGTTGTGCTGTCGTGGCTGCCTTAATGTCTTGAATCAATTCAAAACGTTTACCTTTCGTGGTAATTTTGACTTTGGGGAAGAGCCAGAAGTCACAAGGTGCCAGATCCGGTGAATAAGGTGGATGAGGACGCCCTGTAGTTTTTTTTTTTTTTTTAATGAGGGAAATTAGGGGAGGAGAACAGTGTTGGGGAATTGGGGAGGGGAACCAGCCAAGTTGTGCTTCAATCTTAGTTGTGAAGGGTGCCAGTTGCCATCTGGCTGCCCTTCGGCAACTAGTGGTCTCTAAGCTCAAGGTGCTGTGTTCCCATCTTAGTTGCAGGAGGGCATAGCGACCATCCCATGCAGGAGTGGAAGCAGCAGTTTTGTTAAGAGCGCATGCTCTATCCACTGAGCCATCCGGGTGGCAGCTCAGCTCAGGGTGCTAAGTTCAGTCTTAGTTGCAGGTGGGCGTAGTTCACCATCGAACAAGCAGTCTTGTTGTTAGCAGCACATGCTCTCACCAGCTGAGCCATCTTGCCACCTGTTGGCAGCTCAGCTTGGGTGCAGCGTCACTGGCCCATGTGGGAATCAAACTGGTGGCCCTGTTGCTCAGAGCTCGCTTTCTTAAGCTAACTCTTAACTAACTGAGCCACTTGGCCGGTCCCCATAGTGTTTTTATTGGACAGAAATTTCCGTAACAGAAGAGATGTGTGACTGGCAGCCTTTCTGTTGTGATCAAAACATCTGGTGAATGCTGTTGCCCAGTGCCATCCAACAGAAAGGTAGGGGTATTCAATACAGGGGCAGCACATTGAACCTTAGTAACAATGTGTGACAAGTTTCAACTTGTTCAGTGCAGTCAGTCGGATGAGAGCTATGGTTGAGAGAAGATGTGTTTTAAAGTGTGCAGTAAATCATCCTCCATCATGACAACGCTACGTGCCACACATCGCTTCTGGTAGAGGGCACTGTGTGTGTGTGTGTGTGTGTGTGTGTGTGTGTGTATAGTGCCTTGGGGGAGGGTGTGACATGCATACAGTGAAAGTTTTCTTATCCTCTTCAATGCTTCTATTCTTTCATTTTTGCTCCACTGGGGAGCTGGAACTTCTCAGCATAGTACCAGGCTTCCATAAAGGTATTTTTATTCATGGGTCATTGTGAAAATCAGTGTTTCTGTGGGGATATGAGGTATGGATACTCCTATTTTATCATCTTACTGATGTCCAGAAGAGATAATTCTTTATTTCAGTAGGTCAGACATCCAGTTAGTATTTCACAAAACATTTAAGTTATTTTTTAAAACTTACCTTTTTGTTCATTTAATGAAAACTTTTAAAGGATGTGAACAGAAGGACAGTGGTTTTAGGAAGAAGGATCAAGAGGCCTGTTTGTGGGTATCAGATGTCAGAGCAGGCAATGGTTTGAGTTCAGATGAGCTTGAAGAATTTGAAAAGTGTTAAATGTCAATCAAATAAAAATCCAAAGGCTGGGATAGTTTGAGGAATGACCCACTAGAGCAGGAACTGGCATAACTTAATCCTGTAATAGAGGCTGTTTTCAGACATAAAACCACATTGAGAGCACCTGAAGTTACTAGTTCCGTCTTGAAATCCTTGTAAGTAAACAGATTTGAAATTTAATTAACATTTTGTATCGTCACAATGCTGGAGACATGTTAACTGTTTCTATCACATCTTTTAATTGCATTTGAGCATTCAAAGAGCAATTCTGTTGCCTTCAGTGTCTCTTCTTAATGATGATATTGCATTGGAGGGACATTTTCAAAAAGGTTTTAATTGGTTTATTATTGTTATGAAACATGGGAGTAAAATGTTTACTGAATTAGTGGGCCAAAGATAGCGTAAAAGTGGCAAATGAAATAACGAGTTAGATTTAAATGTAAATGAATCCTTGACCGATGGCAAAGCCAATGGTTGAGATTATTATTTCATCAAAAATATTATGCTGGATAATAAAAATGTTAAATTTTGCATTTGTAAAATTAATTCCATTTTTCTTACTTTTTTCCATCTAAAAGAGAGTTTATATTATACGTTATATAGTATGTGAACATTACTCAGTACTAATTTTTTCTAATTGTTTTAAAATGATTTCTCTTTCTGTAATGATGTTTTCTTCCTAGTTTGGCCCTAGATTTACAGCTTTTTAAATTTTATCCTGACTACTTTTGATCCACAAATATTTATCATAATGTAATATAGTGCAATGATCAATGTAAGTTTATACACACACACACACACACACACACACACACACACAACTATACATATACCTCTCTCTCTCTTTCTCTCTCTCTCTCTATATATATATTATATATAGAATTTAATTATAGGATTACACACTCTGAAGATGAATGATTTTCAGTGTGCATGTTTGTATGTGTGTGTATAGATTTACACATGTACACATATTTTTAAGATTATATGATTTCATTTTTATGTTAAGTTCAGATAACTTTTATTTGATACTAACTTTCTTTAATTACCACATTATGCCTAAACCTTGGAAAGGCTTCCTTTCTTGATGTATTTTAATAAAGAACCCTTAGAGCCTCAGACCCTCTATTTTTTCTTTAGGGACTATGGATTATCTTGACTTCTATTGCTTAGAGACTTATATCTAATGGAAATCTTAAAAATACCATGTCAGTTACCGATAGGGGAAATAGCTGAAAGTTATAATAGATCAACAGAAAGATCAAGTTTTAGTTTTTCAATGAATAATTACAATTAGAATTCTTTTTGATACGTTAGTGTTAAAGTTAATTAGAGTATATGGTTTACAGTGAGTCATAATGAAAATAATGTTGAATTAGGTATTAGAAAACCTGGGTCCTTGTCTGAACTTTACCATTTATTTACTCAGTGACCTTGGGCAACACAAGCCTCAGCCTCACTCATCAGCAATTTAAATATGTGGTTTAACAATATCTTTACTGTCCACCCTTTTATAGTGTCAGAATTTCATTATATGTGTGAAAATATTATGTAAACAATGAAGTTCTATATAAAGATGACAATTGTAAATAATAATGTGCCAGGCACTGTATTAAGCATTCATATCATTCTTACAATAGTTTTATGAGACAAGCAATGTTAATATTCCAGTTTTACAGATCAGGAAGCTGAGCCTCATAGTATATAAGAAATTTGAGTTAACTCACATTATTGGTGAGCAGGAAAGGCAAGATATGAATACAAGCCCATCTGATACTAGAACTGATGCTCATAATTGTACAATTTTTGTTGCTCACCTAAATAATAATTGCTACATAGAATTATGCATGAACTGGGTGGAGAAGTAAAAATGCAATTCTCTTATTATCCCATGTGAATTCTAAACATGAAAACAAAACAGTACTGGGCTGGCCAAGTGGCTCAGTTTGTTAAGAGTTGGCTTGGGAGTGGGAGCTCTGAGCAGTGGGGCCCTGGTTTGGATCCCACATGAGAGCCAGTGACACTGCGTCCTCTACAGCTAAGATGGTGAACAACAGCTTGACCTGGAGTAGGCTGCTGTGAGTCGCCGGTGACAGCATAGGCTGCAGTGGGGCTGGCCAGCAGCTGGCGTGAGCTGCCAAGAGCTACTGTGAGTGGCCTTCCAGTGACCAGCGAGTGACTGCCTCACCCAGGAAGAGCACAATGATGATACCAACATGGGTCAGTGAAGTGGCATCCCCCACAACTAGACTGAAGAACCAAAGGACAGCAACTTGTCTGTTCCCCTTCTCCAATTCCCCCAATAAAATCTTTAAAACAAAATAAAACAATACCTATTTTTCTTAAAAATAGAATGCTATGGAGTTCTAACCATCCAAATATGTTTTTATGCGTTTTTCCTTTAGAATTTAATTGTCTTGGATCCACTCACAGTGACTGAGGAGGAAATAAGACCATCCCTAGAGAAACGTCTTGAAGCCATTATCAGTGGGGCTGCTCTGTTGGCTGACTCATCATGCACAAGGGACTTCCATCGGGAGCGGATTATTGCAGAATGCAATGCCATTCGCCAGGCTCTCCAGGACCTGCTGTCAGAGTACATGAACAATGTAAGTAACTGCTTTTACCCCATTCCTTACATTGGGTACGTGCTGAGTTTCTTTCTGTGTACAAAATGTAATAGATTGTAAACGACTACATGCTTTTACATGGGTAGGCTTTCTGAGTGGGTTCTGCTTAGGGTATATGCTGCGTTTCTTTCTGTATACAAAATGTGATAAATTATAAGTGAGTACATGCTTTTACATGGATTGGCTTTCTGAGTGGGCTGTGCTTAGCATACAACCCTGAAGTAGGAGTTTCTAGAGATGGAATCCAACCAGAAAGTTATTTACATATGATTGTTTTGTTAAGTATTTGTTGAAGAAGGGAATCAGGATTGGAGAAAGAAAACTGGAGTTGCACATCAATTTAAATGATAAAAAGAAGATAAAGAAAAGGGCAAGTTGCTCAGGGTGAGGTTGTGAATACCAAAGTTAGAATTTTGATAGTATGGGATATATTTAATGCTGCAGGGATCAGGGACCATTTTTGAAGAGATCATGTAGTTTGGATAGCTCTTAACTGTTTTCAAGTGTGACATTAGCCATAGGTTTTTTGCAGTTTTAGCTGTCTCTGAGGAATATTAGAAATGCTGTCTAAATTTAGACAAACTCAAAAATATTTGTTTCAAGGTCCTTTTTGTTTTTGTTATTGCTGATATATATTCATATATGATATATTCATTTCATGTATATTTATATCCATCTGGGGTATCTATCACTATTCTCACATTCAAACCTTAGTGGTATTTTTAAAATGAAGAAAAAAGTCTTGAAGACATTGTTAACTATATATTGATCATGAAGCCTTTTAAATAATAGAGCTCAACAAAATGAAAGGTTTATGATAGGAATGTCTTGTTCACCAGCCTTATTCTAAGTGGAGTAATTCAAAGGTTGTGAAGGTTGTTTTGAAAATTCTTAGTTTCAAAGCATATAACTTTTTGAGTATGAAACTGAAGAATTTGGATTGTTCAGTATACGTAAGTTATGTGAATAATTGAAATGTGCTAAAATTAGTGAGTTTTAAGGACTCTTCAACACATTTGAAGTATCTCCATGCTCTTAACATTTGATGACTGTGGCTCCTGACCAACAATCTCTTGCTTGCTAAGAAATCAAAGTTGTAAAGCAGATTTCGTTAATAAGAACATATTAGTAACGTCAGATCTTGCTTCTGAAACTAGAATAAACTAGAATACGTTTGTTCTTTCCTATGTCTTATTGCTCTTTTTCTTAATGAGGATTTAATCTGATGTTTAGTTTCAAGGCCCATTTGTCAAGTCACAAAACTTATGTTACTAAATACCTTTCTGTTAGATATTTTGGTTTTAAAACAAGATAAGTTCTGTGCTAGAAGAGTGAAGTGAAATGAGATTTTTTTCATTTATTCTATCTAAATAATTGAGTTCACAAGTAAGTAGCTTTTTTAGTTTGTCCAGATATTATCTTAATTTTAATATTTTAAGGGTAGAATTAATTGTAGGAATCCAAATATTGGGTTGTTGGAAAAGTCATGATGCATTTTTGCAACGAAAAACATAGGAAAAATACATCATGACTTTTCTGACAACCCAATATTTCTGTTATTTAATTGATTAGATCATGCTACTGTTTATGCTTGATAGAGGCTGTTTTCTTTCTTCTCCTTTCCCCCATGTTTTTTTTTCTCCCCTTCTGGCAAAAAAGCACAAACACCCCCTTGCAGTCCCTCTAGCTCACGGTGTTTCCCCCTTTAGAGCTCTCATCCCAGATGAAATTCCTCTGTTTACTTGTCCTTTCCCACTAGACAGGCAATCTAGGAGGGTGGGAACTGTTTCCGGCCTTACTTAGCACAGAGCCTTTCAGGTAGTAGGTGCTCAGTCATTATTATTTGGTTACAGGTAAATTGAATTTAGTGCTTGCTTGCTTCTCAGTATTTTAAAATCAAAATGACAATGTGCCTGAAGTAATTAACTTGTAGTTGTTTATAATGTTTAAATGATAACTGTGGTGAACAGATGGGGGAGGGATAATGATCAGAACAGGAATAAGAAAGAAAGAGCTCAAAAGGGAGGAAGCTTGTTCTTTGGGTGATCTAAGCATATTTATGTATTTCTTTCTCTTAAGGCATGATGTTAAATACTTTCTGAGGAAGACTTTCTTTTTTCTTTCAGAATGAAAGACATTTTGTGTGTGTGTGTGTGTGTGTGTGTGTGTGTGTGTGTAATGTCTGGTGGTCTGCTCTGATATTGATGTAGAGGTCAGAGCAACAGTAGCTAAATTTATGTGATGGTGGTCCACATGATACGAAGCCCATTTTTACATTATATTATCACTTTATTGGCAACCCATTAATAAAAAATATGAATTTATATTGTAGTATTATGAAAAGTACTCCAAAAGAAGTATAATAGTTCCTTTTCACATAAAAGTGAAGAATTTTAGGCCTAATACTAGTATGTGACTGAGCCAGTGGATCTTGGAATTAAACAGCAGGAACCAGTCTGGAGAAGTGTGGAGTAAATAATCAGAACACATTTCCAGATTTATTTTTTACTGTAGGTTTATATCACAAATGATTCTTCTTAATAACTGTTTAATCAGCTTTTATGAAAGGGAATGTACTCTCCTGGAACTAGCTGAACTCAAATCTTTCTCAGTTTACTCAAAAATGTTAGGACAGCTCTTGTACTCAAGTCCTCAACTTCCTAGTTTAAAGAATATTGTGTCTCTTATGGTGGGCCTGGTTTGCTTTTCGGATTAGTTAGGAGCTTTTGTAATTGAGGTATGTTGATAGAGTAAATGCTTGATGATAATTCAGATACAATACAGACAACCATGAAAATTTAAAGCAAGGGTAGTACTCATCGAAATCTGTGGATCTCAAGGCTTCAAATTTTGTTAAGACTGTTGAGTCCAGAGAAGTGGGAAATTAATGCAGTTTATGTTTTTTTCAGGCTCTGTTCCCATTTCCAGTTTGAGTCTAAATAACTTACTTTCTTAACAGACCAGCAAGTCTCAATAATTTTTTCACTGAAGCTCTATGTTTAGTAAGTCCAATGTCTTGTCATGTTAGTAATAAACTAGTAGGAAATGAGACCACGTGGGTCTATAACAGATAAAAAAGATATTCACTTAACACTATCAATGATTATATGTTTGCCCTAATATTTTACTTTTAAATTTATATGTGTAAATATTATATATAAATATATATAAATATTATATACATATTTGCTTAGTTTTCTATTACTACTGTAACAAATTACCACAAACTTAGAGGCTTAAATAACACAATTATTTTACAGCTTTGTAGGTGAAAAGTCTCACTGTGTTAAAAATGAAAGTGTCAGCATGACATCATTCTTTTCTGGAATCTGTAGGGAAGAATTCATTTTTTTGCCTTTTCCAGCCAGCTTCTAAAGGCTACCTGCGTTCCTTGGCTCATGGCCCTCTCTCTCCATCTTCAAAGCCAGCTGTGTTACATTTCTCTGACCCTGCTTCCATCCTCACATCTTTTTTTCTCAGGCTACAGTCAGGAAAGGTTCTCTCCTTTTTAGGACTCAGATGATTATATAGGGCCCTCTGAAGTTATCCAGGATAATCATCCCACCTCAAGGTTCTTAATCTTAACTATATCTGCAAAGCTCCTTTTGCCATATAAGGTTATATTCACAAGGTTCTAGGAATTAGAATATGGACACCTCTAGAATGCCCAGAGCATATACTAATACGAGTCTTCCCTAGTCTCCTCTGTGGCATAAGCATCAATCCTTACATTTCAAATCCATTTTAGTTAGTATCTCTTACTTTGAGCTCCATGCAGGCTGGTCACATATCTGTTTTATTTACTGTTTTATCTCAAGCCCCAGACACAATGCCTGGCATTTGGAAAAAAGCTGAATTGTATTTTTGAATAAATGAAAGAATAATGAAATTATTGCATTTTGTATATGCCATGTAATTGAAAAACAGCTTCTCTGGCATTAAATGAAATGCATTTCAAATATCTACTAAATTTATGTGATGCACTGCCCATTCTAAAATGTCTGATTTTGCAAAGTACAGATCTCTTCTAAGAAATCAATGTGAATATTCAGAAACAAAATTCTCTCACCACAGTCTCTGCATTTGGATCCACATCTGGCTATATTCCAAAACAAGATTTTTCCTTATTAAAAAAATATATTCAGAGAACATTCACAATCAGAGAAAGTTTAACTTTTATCTTTTAAAACTTAGAAATATATTTTTCTAAGATATTTCTACTGATTTTGTTATACTTATAGCATTGGTCAGGTCTAGTCCATCTTTTCTGATTTACAATGTAATTAAGAAATTCTTCACGTGGCTTGGGCAGAGGGAGAGGCCCTCTGATTTGAAGAAGGGTAGAGGGAAATCAATTGTTTTTAAATGGTGGCTTTCTATAATTGGTTAAAATAGAATTGGAGGTGGGTGGCCATCATGTTTGAGTTCTAAGAATCAGCAGACATAGATATCTTTCTGTGGATGGGTTGAAGCTTTGTTGATGTTCTTAAGTTTGGATGTCTTGCTGGAGAGAAATTTCACGTGATATAGAATTATTGGTGACGTTAACCCTCAGACTAGTTCTTTACTGGAGAGGGATATAAGAGAGTTGAGCAGAGATGGTGCTGCTAGAGTGAGTCAGGCCTGGGCTACATTCAGGGACTGATTTGCATTTCTAGACCTCTCATTGCCCAATATTTTTTTCTCTGGGTATCTTGTGTGAAAGCACATTATTGGTTCTCATTTTATATTTGTTGTGTGAGTAACTAATCAAATGGAGTGGCTTTTGTTATGCAGAGAGCTATTTCATTTATATGTCTTGGGTTTAATGCATTTTCTGACTTGGGGAATTATAAAGCTTCAATAAAGCCAACAAAGATATGTTGTGGGGTTTTTCTTCCATATAAGGCCTCCATCTCTCTTCTAAAAATACATTTTGGAAATAATTTCAGCCTTATTTCTCATGATGATATAAGTAAGGTAAAGCAGTTAGGATGATCTATATGCAATGGCTCTCTGAATACTAGAGACAGTTTAGAATTAAAATTATAAAAACGTAAAGGCAGCTTCCAAATCTATTTGCTTTTCTTCCTTTCTTTTTTCTTTTTTGGCAAGGACTGCGTGTTAGAATGGGTCCATTATTGGATCAGGTACAGTGTATTAGATGCTTTACATTTTATATTCTTAAATTTGTCCATTACGCCATAGTGGTGGCTATATTTTTTTTTTTTTTTGAGGGCAGTGTCACTGGCCCTCATATGTGGGACCGAACTGGGGCTGCTGGCCTCCCAAGCCAGCGCCCAACCACTGCACCACTCAGCCGGCTCTGTGGTGGCTGGATTTTGAGTGGTTGATTATTTTGGAGACCATATTTTTCAGTTTATAGATATCAGATTTTATAACCTCAGCCAACTGAAGAGAAGTAAACAGTATCCTATATAGGTTTGTACATTAGTAGATATGGCAAAATCAAAGACCTGAATCAAACTCAGATTAGAGCAGGAGATCAAAATCCAAGAAAATGTAAAGGAATTGTCAAAATCAAAGAGATGATACAGATATTGAAGCTGGGGTATAGGAGTAAAAAAAAAATACAATAATCAAGGAGTTGAGAGAAATAATAAATGGTGGGGCTTTGGTCAAATGGGAAAAAATGTTTTTTTCTTCCTTGCTTTCTTTTCTGTGCCTGATGTAAGGACTAGATACTGGGAGGGTATTTAAGTCTATGAATTGTTTTAGAAAAGATATTATTACTTCAGTTATTATTTTTCTGAGCTGCTTGGGGATCCCTGAGTAACTTGGTTGACTGATTGTTAAATAATTACTCTGAGTCTTTCTTAGCAAGCTAAGTTTGAACTTATCTAAATCTGGCATATAATATCCACTTTTGGATTTAAGAGGGCTTTGTGCAGTGTGCACTGGGGAGAAAGAGACATCTAGATTCTTCTGTTGAGGGAATGGACTATACTCAGAGATCTCTCCTTTGTACTCTAAAGTTCTATCTCTCTTAAAAGTAAAAGTGAATAGTGAGAATCCTACAGATGTTGCAAGCTACATGATTACTGAATTAATAAGAAAAGCTAAAAAGCAAAGGTAGGCAGCCATTTTATAAAAAAGAAAAGGGTGGGAGGGTCTAACCAGATAAAGCCAGAGCACAGGAAGAGAATAAGGTAATTTGTGTAAAATAAAAATAAC
The DNA here is from genome assembly GCA_033961575.1 of Aselliscus stoliczkanus. NCBI lineage: Eukaryota > Metazoa > Chordata > Mammalia > Chiroptera > Hipposideridae > Aselliscus > Aselliscus stoliczkanus. The sequence continues at coordinate 139,071,116 of CM066729.1, forward strand.
TAAAAATTAATGGAGGATATTCTAAATTGGCAAGACAGAGTCAATGCGGAGAACAATGCATAGGTGAAAGTCCCTGCAGGTTATATCATCTAGGCCAGAGAATCTAAAAGCTGAGAGTCTTTTGTCTAAACTTTTGCCTTCCAGCAGAGACAGCCATGATTCTAATATTTGTGGGGCAGGTCACTCATTCACCTTGTGGATTGTTTCAATTGATCCTTTCTCAAGAATCAGCGTCCTTTTATCACATGTTCAGGCACTACTCATATAGTTCTCTGAAATCCCTGCTATTTTTTTTTTCAAACATTGGACTTTACTTAAAATTCTTTGTTACCTAAAAAGAGAAACACCTTAAGTGATAAAAATGACAGGAATAAAGTAGGAAGCAAGAGCCCTGGTATGAAGTGTTAGTTCAAACATGGACAAAAATAAACGTGCTGAGCTTAGGATAGTTCCTACCTAGCAGATGATAAGAAAAGTTGTTGTCTTAGATTAGATATCTTGGAAACTGACCCTAAGATAAAGGTTAGCATGAAGAAGGCTTATCGGAATATTCTCTGGGGAGATGCATTGTGTAAGAAAGTGAAAATGGCAGGATTGGGCAGAGGAAAGGGTCTCTTGCAATAGAATTCTCAGCCATCCTATGGGCAGCCCTGGAGTTGGGATGGCCCCCCACAGTTGTCCCACACTTAGATGGATGACTGTCTTTGTATGCCTGCAACTGTCATCAATAGTCACTTGTGGATTACCACAGGAACAGGGTAACCTTGCATGGGGCAGCTTCCTGCAGCTAAATGAAGTTCTTTGGGAAGGAAAGAGCTGTGAGCCATCAGTAGCTTATATTTCCATCTGAAAAGAGGATCTGAGTGAACCACCACAGAATCTACTGTAACAGTTAATCACAAAAGTAAAAAGTATTTTTTTTTGGTAAGCCCTGAACAATAGGATATTATCCTGTGTTAGCAACTATGGTCAGTATAATTGGCCTTCCATAGTATTTAACTTTCTATTGGTAATGTTCAGGAAATTGTTAGGGTAATCATATGATTTGTCATCCAAACTGGCATACTTTTGGGAGACAAAAGTGGCTTTAAAATAATTATTAGGCCTTAACTGATCCACAAAAAGCATAAGTCAGGACTGTACGAAGAAGACCAAGATGTGTGGTCACCTAGAAATTATGTGACTGTATATGTGCTTTAGATAGGATAATACATATGAAAGATTTTATTGACAGACTCTGTATTGGCCATACAAGATAGCTGAAATATAAAGTTGGAATTAAAATTCTATTAGTGTTGTTGCAATTTCTCATCATGCTATTCTTCTAGCGACACTGGTAACGACTGGTGATTTCAATCTGAACAACCACAGTCTTAGTTGTCAAGGGGAATCAGATAAATAAACAAGAAAGTGAAGCAGAGCTTGATAAGAGTTGTACTAAATACTCAGTATAATGACAGTGTCAAGTAGGAAGTAGTTAACTCCCCTGGGCTCCATCAGGGAAGGCATCACAAAGAAGAAAGCTATATGCTGCCTTTTTTGAAAAATGATTTTTATTAAAATATAGATAACATACAATATTATATTAGTTTCAGGTGTGCATCATAGCTATTCAACAGTACCCACCTAGCATTATATAGTTATTATCCCATTATTGATTATGTTCCCTATGCTAAAGAAGTGATCACCATGATAAATCCAGCAATCATCTGACACTGTACCATGCTATCAAATATTATTGACTATATTCCCTATGCTGTATATTATATTCCCAATATAAAATAATATTGAATATCAACTCTAATTGTAAAGTTAAAAGAGGGGGTAGGGGAGATAAAGAAGAATAAGAGGTTCAAAGTTCCAGGTATGCTGCCTTTTGAAGCTTGAGGTGGTGGGAATTCCAGAAAGGGTAATAGCCTGAGAAAAAGCACAGAAGAAGGAAATCAGTATAGTGCATTTGATGTGGGAAATATAAACAGTTCAGTTTGGATGAAATGTAGTGGAAAGAAGGAAAGGTGGGATATGAGACTAAGTACTGACCATTAATTTATAAATAAGTTCCTTGCAAATATTTGGAAAACTTATAATTTGCTATCAAAATAAGCCAAATTTCAATTTAAGCCTATCTTTCTTTAATGCTAATTAATTATGAGTCACTCATAATATCACCTTAGTTGGTTATCTTCATAGATTAATTTCTGCTAGTGGTATTGTGACTTATAACAGAAAATATATATATGTAGCCTTTGTTGCATTTCTGGTACAGGTATTTTAAAAGCCTTGGAGTTTCCTAAGTGAGGATGAAAAAGGTATCTTTTGTTATGTTAATAAGGTGACTTTGGACCACAGGATGGGGGTTGGTTGCCAGGATAACCAGCCTGTGATTAGAGGACTGGAACTTTCTTTTTTTTTTTTTTTGAGGGCAGTGTCACTGGCCCTCATATGTGGGACCCGAACCGGGGCCACTGGCTTCCCAAGCCAGCTCTTAACCATTGCGTCACTCGGCCGGCCTGAGGATTGGAACTTTCAGCCCCTCACTTCTCATGAGCTCCAGGGAGGGGAAAGGGGCTGGATATTTGGTTAAACTCCAATGGCCAATGATTTAATCAATCATGCCTATGTAATGAGGCCTCCATGAAAACCCAAAAGGAAGGGGTTGGGAGAGTTTCTGGGTTGCTGAATACATGGAAATGTGGGGAAAGTGGCGTGCCTGGAGAAGGCATGGAAGAGCAGCACCCTTTTCCCATACCTCACCCTAAGCATCTTTTCTATCTGGTTGTTCTTTTTTTTTTTTTTTTTTTTTTTTTTGAGGGCAGTGTCACTGGCCTGAACCGGGGCTGCTGGCATCCCAAGCCAGCTCTTAACCACAGCGCCACTCGGCCGGCCCTCTATCTGGTTATTCTTAATTTATAAAAGCTAAATCTGGTAATGTAAATGTTGCTGTGAGTTCTGTGAGTCTCTCTAGCAAATTAATGGATCCCAAAGAGGAAGTCATGGGAAGCCCTGATTTATAGCCAGTCTGTCAGAAGTACAGGTAACAACCTGAAATTGCAACTGGCATCTGAAATAGGGAGGAGGAGGGCAGTCTATTAGGACTAAACACTTAACCAGTGGAGTCGAATGCTATCTCTAAGTAGATAGTGTCAGAATTGAGTTGAATCATAGGGATAACCATTTGGTGTCCAGAAAATAGCTTGTTGGTTCAGGGCACCTCCACGCCCCCAATGGAAAATATTGAATATTTTCTAAATGAATTTATAGTTAGGACAGTTATCTTACCATTGTGATATAAGTTTAGTATCAAGCCAACTTGTAGCTTTATTTCTGTGCTAGAGTGAGACTGACTTGTGTAGTTGATTTGCTTGTCTGTTGGTTACATTTAATAAATAATTAGAGAAGATTGTTAATGATTTATAAATTGCTACTTGTCCCATCATATTTTGGTTCTTTTTCTTAATCAGAAATATTAATATGTTTTTAAGTCTTCTAACACGTTGAAAAATCTTATTCTTGACATGAATTTATTCTAATTTTTTTCTGGAAGATAAATTGAAACTTGATTTGACTTAATTTTTCCTTAGAGATAACTATCACATTTTGTACCTGAGAAATTCAACAAAGGTTGTTGATTGACAAAACTTTATCATTCCAATAGCTGTTTGCTTTAATGTCCCAGGGCAGGTTTTAACTGTTTTATTTTGACATTCATACAAACTTGAAGTAAATTTCCAGTACCCTAGTGGATTTGGATTTTGAGTCTGATTCAATTGGGGGGCACTGTACCTCATTTAAAAATACTTTCCTTTCACTTGTAATTGGCAAGGATATATCATAAAGAGTTTTATCTCCTTGTAAAAAGTTGATTCCTATCTGGTAGGCAGAATAATGGCCGCCCCCATAGATGTCCACACTTTAATCCCTGGAATTTATGAATACTTTACTTTACATGGTATAATAGATTTTGCAGATGTGGTCAAGAACAGGGGACCTTGAAATGAAGGGATTTTTCTGGGTTAAATGGGTGAGCCAAATTGAATTACACGAGTCCTTAAACGCAGAGAACCTTTCCTGGCTGGATCAGAGAGAGATGAGATAAAAGGAAGAGAGATTCAAAGCATGAGAGAGAGTCAACCCATCATTGTTTTAAAGATAGAGAAAGGGGGCCATTGTTTAAGCCAGTAAGCTTGTGATAATTTGTTACAGCAGAAGTAGAAAATTAATACATGATCTTAATCAGGGGTCATATTGTCTACTTTTATAGAGAAACCATGTGAGCAAATTTGAAATCCTATGTGAAATGATTTGCTGCAATTATATACTAAATATATAGATATATTATATATAAAAGGTGTGTTTATATACCAGGAAAGGCAATCAAAGTTTTATCAAAATACCAAAATATTACCTTTGAATGTGCTTATGTATCTCACAGAAGATTTGGCATGAAGTAATTAAAATGCATGAAAACTGTTGCCTGAAAACCATTTAATGGTGTAAACACCATGAACTATCCTGGTGCTGCACAATGGAAAATATGATTTAGTTTATTTTCTGAGCCAGTGCTTTCCAATGGAAATATTATGCAAACTAGAATAAGATGTGAGCCACATGTATAATTTAAATTTTTCTAGTAGCCACATGCAGTAAAAGGAACAGATGAAACTAATTTGAATAATATATTTAATTAATTCAGTATATGTAAAATATCATTTCGACATGTAATCCATACAAAAATTATCAATGTGGTAGTTTACATTCCTTTTTAGTACTAAGTCTTTGAAATCTGGTGTGCATTTTACATTTATAGTACATCTGGACTAGCCATATTTCAAATGCTCTATAACCACATATGGTTAGTGGCTCTCGTATTGGGACAGCCCAGCTCTATGTAGAAATGCCTTCTCCACTATGGAGTTTCTGTTGCCTGATCACTTCCATGTTCCTTCAGCTTTAATAATGCTGCTGTTAGAAAAGGTAACAAAGGAAAAAGGACACAAAATACTTAGGTCAGGGAGACCAAGAGCTATAGCATCACACTGCCCTTGCTGGTGTTAACAAGTAGAATAGGCTACTGGCATTTTATACTAGCATATTGGATTAGAACAAAACTTTCCATATGTGATAGATTATATTTTCCAAAAAAGGCCACACTAATATCTCTCATTTTGCATATTCTCTCTGGTATGACTTTGCCTTTCCTCCATCATTAGGTAGAGTTTAATACCCTTTTTCTTGAACCTGGATTTGCTTTAATAACTTACTTGACCAATTAAAGGTGGCAGTAGTAACATTCTGGAACTTATGTCATTAAAAGACTCTTAAATTTCACCTGAGTCTCTTGGAATGCTCAATCTTGAGGAATGCTCAATCTTGTAGAAAGCCCACTCACATGAAAAGGTCACATGCAGGTAGGTAGTCTGGCTGAAAATCCCACCTGAGTTCCTGGCTAAAAGCCACCATTAACTGCCAGCACTGTGAGTGTGCTATCTTGGATGTCCAGCCCTTTCAGACCTTCCTGTGGCTTCATCTTTAGCTGAATCTCTACTGTAACTGCCTAGCGACCTGATGTATGAAATCCTTGCTGAGTCTAGTCAAACCTCAGAACCATAAGAAAGAATAAAAAGTTGTTTAGGGGTGGTTTCTTAACACAGCAGCAGTAATCTGAATAATACAGAATTTTATTGGCAAAGACTTTACTTTGAGAAGGGCATGAAGAATCGAACCACCCTAACACCACATGTGAGGAACTGCCTAGATGGTATAGAGGATGAGTCAGATTGTCTCTTTAACCAGAGTGGTCAAGGATTATTAGCAAGAGCTTTGTAAGGAGGAAGACACACTGATATTATTAGTAAGTAGATGTAGATAGAGAAATCTGTTAATGGATCCTATTATAAAGTATAGATTTAGTTAATCTCCCCAAATCTTTCATAGTCTTTAAGTCCTGGGTTAAAAATAAAACTACTATAGGTACACTTATAACAGGGATCTGAAGTGGGTAAACCTTATCTAATTATAAGTGTCAAGATTCTAGTGCCCAATGTGAAAACAAAACAAAAAAACCTAGTTAAGTGGCTCTCTAGCAGAATTCCATTTTAACAAGGCTTGTTTGTGCTTGGGGTACATTTGTACTATAATGATGTCTATAATTACATTTAAGGAGTGACTGAAACTTTCCAGGTGATACACAATTGAAATTCCCCAGATGTGCATGATGATCATCTGCTTTTTTCAGTGGTATTGAATCACAACCGTTGAATACTGAGCGATTATATAATTTATGCTGCAGAACAATCACAGGCGAATGTTCATGCAGCCTCCTGTGGTAACTAAATCTCCCTCCCTCCTTGGCGATTTGAAATGCAGTAGCAGGGGCTTGGAAAAAGAATATGCAAAAATCCCACAAAGTTGGCAGTACTGTTAAGTATGGCAGTTGGCTTACAACAGGAGAGAGAAAAAATAATTTTGTTTTGTACATGGCAGAGATATGATAATCACTATTTATGATAATCATGTTGTCTTTTGTAAAAACAGAAGCTCTTTCTAATGTTACAACTCCTTTAGAAGTACTGACTGCTCATTTTATCTAGTTTCTGACCTTTATATGAAACCTAGAAGTTTGTAAAGCAGAACTAACTGAACTACTTGATGATTACTTTTATTTTATATTCAGTTGTTCATGCTGTATGAGGAAGCCTCCCTGTCTTCCCTCTTTTTGGGGTTAATGCGGTGTTCCAGGAATGCTTCTCAAAGACTAGAGACTAAGTTTCTTTCTTTTTTAAACCTTTTATTTGAAATAATTATAGATTCAAAGGAAGTTGCAGAGATAGTCCAGAGACAAGGTAGAGGGTGCTTAAGAAAGAGGACCAACTTTGAAATTAAATGAGGAGAGATGATATGGAAGGCCTTTCTGTATTAGAGGCCTAAAGGATAAGTAGATTTTAGCTAGGCAAAGGGGCAGGTGAAAATGAGGAAACACATTCCAGAAAAACATAATTGTTTATGCAGATACTCTGCAGTGATAAATACCTCAGTGCTTATGAAGATCTGAGAGAAGGCAGAGTGACTTCATTCCTGATACTGAAGGAAATTTCGTGTGCAATGCGAGAAGGCAGGGATCTTCCTAGGCCTCGCAGCTCATACTAACAATTTGGAATATTAGATGTGTACAGAATTAGGGGGGGTCAGGAATGAAGGGTGGGCTACTGCAAAAACCTTGTAGGTAGTTTGTATGATGAAAACAAATGACTTGTATGCTTGTCCATTGAAGCTAAAAAATTCTTCAGCATTTTACTCTAGAAATCCCCAAGTATCGGAGGGCTTTTCCTTTTCTCACAATACCTTGATTTAGTCTTTGTAGTGCTAGTAACTGGGAGGCAATGCTCTTATTGGATTTGTAATCGAATGAGAAATACAGCCCTCACATATGTGCCTGACTTAATGACTCCTGCTGAGGTTGAATTGTGAGATGTTATCCATCTCTTCTCTGAAATATGAATTCTAGTTTTGTGGAATTTGTTGCCTATAAGGAGCTGGCAGCATCACTTTTGTTTGGTATGACTATTTTTAAAGCCCATTGATATATACATATTTTAAAATGGAAAGCAACAGAATGTGTGTTATTTATATTCAGCTAGCTGGTTGTAATTACATGCTAGCCTTTTACTCTTATCATAAAAGTTATCAAGCATTCATAAATGAGCTTCCAAATTATATAGGTTTATTTAATGTTTAAATAAAATATTGATATGTATTTACGTATTTACATAGTTATATATTGAATACACTTTAAAAATCATAGTTTTTATTAAGAATTTAATTCAGATTTGGCTGTTATTTAACAAATTATATTTTATAACAAATACCATCTTTTGCCCTGAAAGACTATAGACAAAACAAAATGGTTGACAAATAGAATCTATTTTATATGTTCCTTAAATACTTTTATATTGCATTTTCCTTCTTATCTCTGATAGGCTATTCTAAAATCCATAATTTTTAAACATAGTTGACCTATGAGAAAACCCAGTAACATTCTGAAACCAGAAAACATACCATACCTTAATGACATAAAATACAAAGCAACTTTATCTTTTTGGCAGTTAATTAGTTCATTGAAGAAAATGGTGTTTCGCTAGCAAATGAAAGGTAAAACATACCTTATTCCACCTTTTTTTAAAGCCAGGAGTAAAAGAAATATATAGATTTCCACTATCAATTCATATGAATACTTCTAGTGTTTTAATTTGGCAAAAGTGGGGGTAGAAAGATCATTATAGTCAGAGAAACTTGGGTTTTAAATCCAACTCTAATATTTACATTCTTTTTTCCTGGAGGCAAATTTCTCAGTCTTTCTGAAATCCAATTTTCCAAGCTTAAATAAAGAGATAATAAAAGTATCTAGTCATATTGTTTTGATGATGACATGAAATATAAAGTATGTAAAACTTATTTTCAATCCTAGCTTCGAGTTATGATCACCTGGAGAGCCTCAAAACCAAGGCCCCACTTCTGACAATTAAATCAGAATCTCTGGAGGCAGCACTCATGCATTAAGATGTTTTAGAATAGGTCCCTGGGGATTTTATTGTGTAGCTAGAATGAAAACTGCTGATGTAAAAACATAAGAACAGTGCCTTGCTTATGGTAGGCACATTGTAAATGCTACTTCCATTCTCTTCCTCTTATAAGCTAGTTGCCTTCAATTTATATAAAACATCTCTTCTGGAAAGATAAGCCATAAGCTATATATAAGGTATACAGTAAGATAGAAAGAGATATAATAATTTCTTTTGGCAAAATATAATAAATGGAAGTCATTTTATAGGGAATTATAAGTAGCCCCTTCTCTTCTGGCATTAAATGTTAAAATTTGATCTAGCTTATACATCAACAGAAATTTAACTAAAAGCATGTAATTATAATAGTGGGAAGCATACATGAATATAGACAATAATCATGTAACAATGCTTAATTTTTATGTTAAATGGATTTAGAATTATTGGTCATTTCTTAAGCTGCTCTTGTTATTCTCATTTTATTCAATGGAACTATGGAAAGAATCCATAAATTATGACACTAAAAGTAAAATATACTTTCCCTAATTTATTGATTTTTTTAGCTATGGTGTTATCCTTTTTTTAATGTAACAGAGTCCTAATCCTCAGGTCAATTTTGACTCATTTTTCTTATACCTAGCACAATGAGGTACCAAAATCTGCAGTTTCTTCTTGTTCCAGGTATAATCGAGTACATTTCAAACTTGACTACATAGTGAACTTGTCTTCCAGTGAGGGGCATCTGGGAGCCATTAGACTAGAGAGGTAAAGGATGAAACCAAAGAAAAGTGTCACCAGCTCCACTCCCTGACTCCACTTCAAAACTTCAAACAGCAGCTCTGCTTTTAGTCATGTTAAGGTTCTGTGTATATCTGATATGTATCATATGTTAGGGTTTATTTGAAAAACAAAAAAGATTCTTTTGCTAAAAAGAAGTTCAACAAATGCTCAGACTCAGAATATAAATTCTTACAATATGGAACTAAGCTGAAGAGTACATCAGAGTGAAAAAGAAAAAAATGTGTTAAGTAGTATCTTCAGACTTTCTCTTGGAGAAGGCATTGTCTTTGTTAAGAAAATACTTGATCAGTGACTTGAGTGGCAGAAAGCAATTAGAAAGTATGACAAAAAATGTGTGAGCAGGAGATAAAGCACAAGAGAGAAACTTAAACTGCTTTGCAGTTGAGGGTAGAGGAGAGCAGGGAGGAAAGGATTTGGGGAAAGAAAGGCGATAGCATAGTGACATGATGGAATGGCTTGAATGACGCTGAAGAACAAGAATTTTGAATGAGTAACCTTTAAGTTGCATTCAATGATGTAATTTTTTTTTTTCTCACACTTTTAAAGAAGCTTACTGAACACCAAGTTTTATTTTGTTAAGTCATGGAAAAGGGCTGGTTTCTATAAATGGGTCCTGCTTCACAGAATGCTGTGGTAACCCATAAACCAGGCTGCTTTGATTGAAGCAGAAGCTAAAATATGTGCCTGCACATGCAAGTCTCTAGTGATTTGCAGACACCTTAGGAAGAGCATCAGGCTTTATATAAGCCATGGCAAAAGAGTTGGAACCACTTATTATCTAGAATGAAAAGGGAAGGACAATTCTAGCTGATGAATTGAAGGTTCTATGAGGAAGATAAGCTTGTTTTATTATTGATCATCTGAATAAAGTATCTTTTCTTGTTCATAAACTTACTTAATGTGAACTCTTCCCCATATGATATTTGGTATGTTATTGTTAATAACTCTTTCCCTTGCTTTCTGAAATAATAAATAAAATACATTACCTGATTTTTCTTTGATGCACCAAAAGGTCACACTACGATAGAAAATTTGATAAATAACTCTCCTGTGCTTCTGCATACTCACAGATGGAATTTAAAACAAAAAAGGCAAAATGACATTTGAGGATTCTGTACAGTTCTGTATTCCTGGTTGAGTTATTTTGGGGAAATGTCCAAATGAAGGCCTTTCTTCTTGCTTTGTCTAGACAGTAGAAATATTAGAAAAGCAAGTTGTATCAGCAACATGGTCTTAAAAAGAGAAAAATGTTATTTTAATTTTTAAAAGTAACTGGACTAATAGAATATTTTGAAGACAGGTCTGAGAGGTGGATATCTGTACATCATAGAAAAAAAAATTCATTAGTTTTTTTTTTTTTTTTGAAGAGGTATATAGAGCTGGAACTTGGTGTTGAGTTACATGCTGCTATCATTTATGAACTAGCAAAACGGCTAGCCATGTAGATTGAAAATGAATTTCGAGTAAATCTTTTCTTTATTTTTCTTTCCCTACCAAATCTCAAAATAAGGTTGATAAATCTGACAAACATGATGTGCTGTTGGCCTCTTTATATCTCTGGTAATGCGGTGTATGCAGATAATGGAATCTGTCCACAGCCTTATTACCCTATTTATCACTGGTTTTGAGCTAGTAAAGGCTCACAAGTTTTGCATTATGCAGCATCATTTAAAAGCGAGTGTTCTTATGGTTTTAAGAACATCTAATAATCTCAACTTTGATATTGTTGTGGATCTTCTTGACTTTATTTTCTAGTTTAGAACCTCAAATTTGGAATGGTTTAATAACTGAATTCATTCTGCTTAGGAGAATCTCCAAGATAGTTACTTTGCAGGATGAGGGGCAGTTGCATTAAAATGGAGATGAAAATTTTGTTCCTCAAATAAATCAGTTACTTAGTATTTAAGCAAATAGCCAAAATGAAGTCACAGTCTGATTAAAATTAGCATTGATATATATGCTGATTTATTTATATTTATTCATTTTCTAAATACAGTAATCTCTTCAATGAATTAAAGTTAATTTATTTCAGGCAAATTAAATGTTTAAGAACCTTACATTTGAAGCTGCAAATCAAAATTCCATGTAACTTCTAAATACACTTTTTAAACATTCATAAGTTTAGCTTATTGAAAAAAAGAAGTTGTTTGCTATTCAAAATTTAATTATTAAAAATAAATTTTTCCGCTGAGATGAAATAATATGAAACATTGGCAATATGCTATTCAAATGTATAATTGATCATAAGTAAATTGATGTTTTATAACCTTTCTGTTGTCAGTACTTTTTTATAAGATCTTTTTGATAATTTGATTTAGTGAAGCCATTTTGAGTAAATGTACAATGAAATATTCTGATGTATATTATTAGGAATAATGCCAATAATGTATTTAAATTATAAATAAAAATGCTTTATTTGTTGTTTCCTAATTCTCCTACTCAGAGAAAAGTGTTACCACAATGCCAGAGTAGTTTGACAGCATATATCAAAAAAGGTATCAGTGGGCCGGCCGAGTGGCGCATCGGTTAAGAGCTGGTTTTGGGATGCCAGCGGCCCTGGTTGGGATCCTGCATATGAGGGCCAGTGACACTGCCCTCTACAGCTAACAACAGCTCCACCTGGAGCTGGGCTGTGTGAGCCCCGGCGACAGTGTAGGCTGCAGCCCCTGCTGCAGTGGGCTGCCACAGGCTACAGTGAGTGGCCAGCAGCCAGAGTGAGCTGCCAATAGCCGTGGTGAGCGACCATCCAGAGGCTGGCGACAGATCTGCCTCATCCAGGAAGAGCACAATGACGATACCAACATGGGCCAGTGAAGCAACATCCTCCTCAACTAGACAGAAGAACAAAAAGACAGCAACTTTTCTGTTCCCCTTCCCCAACTTCCCAACACTGTTCCCCGCCCCCAATTCCCCAATAAAATCTTAAAAAAAAAAAAAAAAAGGTGTCAGTGACTTTGTTCGGGGACAAGATTTACCTTCTCTTGATATTAACTGTGGGTCAGACACTGTCTTTGGCATTTTACATACTTTCATTAATTTGATCTTCACAGAGAAGTCTCGGACTCTGACATTTACTATGTGGTGTTGGGCTAGCTATTTACCATCTTCTCATGAAAAGTAGTTGTCTTTTAACACATTAGTCCTTAATTTAGAAGTTTCATATTACCATCACTCTTCTAACTTCCTGCACAAATTATTCTTTTCTCACTCACGGTTGAGGAAGAAAAGTTCTGTTTACAAGCTATGGCTGCTCATTGAACTTTGTGACAACTCACCGAGATATATTCATGTGAAAAATAAGTAAACGTCATATTGCCTGAGAGTAAACTGGGGATATTTAAGTATTTACTTTACAAAGCATGTTTTTTTTGTCAGGCGTTTGCTTTTCTTGCTTTCACATTACCTGAATTTTAACAATGGAGGGCTGAATTAAGGTCTTGAATTAGCCATAAGGGCAATTTACTGTTTAAAGAATCAATTTCGGCTTTATTTTTCATTATTTAATATACCAAAAATTGGAGAAGCCAAAATGTGAAACACAGGAAATGTATCTTAAAAGTATAAACTATTTGTCAAACACCCAGTTTTTACAGCTACCATAGAAGTCCTCCATTGGATTTCTTCCATTTCTTGGCAATAATGCTTACTGCTTGCTTTATTATAAATCGCCCATAAGTTTCTACATTGTTGGAGTACTTAAATCTTTTCCCAGAAGATTTGGCAACTGTCATATCAAAGGGGAGAGAGAGCAGTGCATTGGCCGAAGGAATCTTGGCATGGTATGTTTGTCAGTAAATGTGTCTTATCTGAATATTATTTCTTATCTTTATTGGGCATTAGAGGTATTTTTCTGAAGAAGGAATTACAGTGAAGACAAGCCTGCATTTTCAAGAAAGCTAGGATTGAATTTAGGGGAATCAAAGTCATTTTATCAAAGTCCTATTATCTGGTAAAGAGAAACTTGTGCTTCCACTTGCTCCAGTTTACACCAGGTTTTGAAATGATCTTGTTACTCGCATATATGTGTGTGACACTGGAGACAGAGCCAGCTTTTTCCTGCTGCACTGGATGGGCACCCACTGGAGAAGCATATCCATTCATTCAGGACCTCAGGGAGGATGCTGGCTGTTCAGGAAATATGATATTCCCTCATCCTAAAGTTGAGTTTATTTTTAGGAAGATGGCTGAGAGGAATTAAAATATTAGTTTATTAATTCTGGAAACAATATATGTGAGGATTTTGTGTGTATGTATGTCCTGAAGGCATTGTTTTCCCAATGGGGTTTTTCTTATTTGGCTGGTTCAAAGATAGACTCCTCTATCCTGATTTCTCATTGTAAAACTATGTATCTCACACCACTGAAGTGTATGAGTTTCTGTTACCATTTTGTTTGTTCACATGTCAGTAATTTTATCTTGAAAAGTAAGAGTTCTACTTGTGCGTAGTACTTTTGATTCTTACAGATTTCTATGAAAAAGTTCTAACTGGACACCGCAGCCCTTTTAATCAATAAACCATTATTGAGCATTCTCAAGTTTCCCAAAAGCATTAACAAGAAAATTGAATGTCAGTCCATTTGCTGCTACCACTTTGCAGATGGATGATGTGAATATTATATGAGATTGGACACTTAAGTTCATGAATTCATCCTAGAAAAAGTGCTACATACCTCATTGCTGAATATCACTAAGGTTGCCTTTGGAATACTCCCCTTGGGAAGCTATGCACCGATGCCAGTGCCTGGTCCTCTCTTCAAAGCAATTTTGGAACTCTTTTTCTGGAATGGCTATCAGAACTGTCATCGTTTTTCCCTTGATGTCCTGAATGTCATCCAAATGTCTTCCTTTCAATATTTCCTTTATTTTTGAATAAAGAAAGAAGTCACTGGAGGCCAGGTCAGGTGAGTAGGGAGAGAGTTCCAATCCAGTTATTTGTTTACAACTACTCCCTCACAGACAGCGCCATGTGAGCTGGAGCACTGTCATGACGTAAGAGCCATGACTTGTTGGTGAAAAGTTCAGGTTGTATAACTTTTTCACGCAGCTTTTTCAGCATTTCCAAATAGTGAGCTTGGTTAACTGTCCAGTTGGCTCAAATTCATAATGAATAATCACTCTGCTATCAGAAAAGGTTAGCAACATCTTTGCAACAAGTTTGTGACCTTAATTGTCAGTCCTAGTGTAAGTTAAATAATATATCACTCTCTTAAAATTAATATTTTTCCATCAAAACACTGAAGAAAATTTTTGGTTGAGCCTTCCACACCCTGGGCCCTTTTTGCAAATATGGCTTCATAGAAGTCTTTAATCTTTTTCCCCAGTGGCAAGAGTTAGGTGTAGAATAATATTTAAATTTACCCATAAAAATTCAATTTGAAATGGCGTAATGTTCTTAGTACATTGGTAAAGCTGAGATTAGAATATGTCCATTGTAGGTCAGCCCTAAGATTCTGCTACCATGTCTGCTCCTGGTTTTTAATTTCTTCAACTCAAATTTTAACTCAAAATATTTCCTGTGGCAACCCAAGTGTATTGTACAGATAGATGCTATAGAGGACTCCCAGGTTTCCCTGGTTTCTTAGTATTCTATTTTTTTTTTTTTGAGGGCATGTCACTGGCCCTCACATGTGGGACCGAACCGGGGCCGCTGGCTTCCCAAACCAGCGCTTAACCACCGCGCCACTCGGCCAGCCCTCCCTGGTTTCTTAGAAGTAATATGTGGGATTCTAAAGAATACTGTGTCTGCATATTATATTTTTTGTTGTTGAATAATTACCTTTTAAAAAATAATGGAACACAAGCCAAACAAATAACTCTTTAGGCCCCACCATTCCTATCTTAGTGGATTCTTCCATTATAAGTATCCTTTAATCTTTCAGCAAGTCATTGGATTCATGTCAATATATTCAGCTGGGAGTATTATCTTGTAGCTGTTCTCACTTAATATTTAAATGTAGTGGATCTTAGTTGATTTTACTGTCACAGTAAAATACTTGGCTGTACGAAGCCTTGTTCCTTTTTGTCTTTGCTTCAGCAGCACCTCCTGCTTATTCCTGTGCATTTCCAGTAGGAGAAAATTAACAGCCCTCTTGTTCTGTGATAGAATAAGAATGTCCCCTCTCTCCAAACCTATTCTTCCTTACTCTTTTCCATATCACAAAATGGCACTATCATCAACAAACAGATGAAAATCTGGGACTGATCCTTGAGCCTCTTATTTCCTTCATCCCACATTAATTTATTGTTAAATACTGAGGGCTTCACATACAAAACATATCCAAGGGCTACTTCTTTCCTTCTGAACCACCACTGTACTCTAAATCACCATCATCTCTTGCCAATTCTACTGAAATAGCCCTGTAACTGATATCTCTGCTTTTGCTTCTGTTTTCTGTACAGTAGCTAGATTAACCTTTTCAGTCCACGAGATCTTCCCTTACTTAAGTGATTCAATGATTTCACAGGGTGTATATTATAACATCAAAATTCCTTACCATAGCTTAGAAGGCCCTTTATGATTCAGCCCCACTGACTTATTTTAATACATATAACAACACTCTCTCCTTTTCCAATTTCTCTCCATCCCCACTGGCCAGCTTTCAGTTTCCTAAGCAAGCTGGCCCTTTGCCTTCATAAGGACTCTACATTAAATCTCATCTTTGGGATGCATGGATTAGAAGTGACGATCTGTGGTACGGCAACAATTTGTTTATGCGGTAATAAGGTAGACCCTCGAATGCTGACATTCTCCCGAGCCTCCCCAAAGTATAAAAGCCAGGAAGCTCACACTTGGTGGATTCCTTACTTTGTGTTGACTTCAAACATGGGCAGCATCCAAATGGAAAAAGGTACTATTTGTATCGTTGTTATTTTATATATATAATTTCCTTTGTACCATTTGTTTGATGCTTGGGTAGTGAAAGGAAATGAAAGCAACCTTAAACTCAACCTAAGCCCTTATTACCAAATTTTCAAACCTTTAACCTTCAGGTCTGGCTTAGTTCAGCTCCTCTTCCACATTTTCTCATAGTTCGCTCTGTGTTGTCATTAATATTATATCTCTAGGGAGGACTTCCTAACACCCAGTGTAAAGCTGTCGCTCAATCATCCTGTTGCATCACCCTGTTTTTCATATTCTATGCAATACTTATGCATTTCTGACACTTTTCTTGTTTGACAATTTGTTTAGATATCAATCCATTCATTCACTTATCCATCCATTCCCTATCTCCCTTCATCAGAATATAATCTCCAGGCTCCTCCCTCGCCAAGATGGCGTCTTTGCCGCAATCCGAGCGGTTTCTCTACCTAGTCCAGGGAGAAAAGAAGGTTCGTGCCCCTCTCTCGCAGCTTTACTTCTGCCGCTATTGTAGCGAGCTGTGGTCGCTGGAATGTGTGTCTCACGAGGTGGACTCCCATTATTGTCCCAGTTGCTTAGAAAATATGCCATCAGCTGAAGCCAAACTAAAAAAAAACAACAGATGTGCCAACTGCTTTGACTGTCCTGGCTGCATGCACACTCTCTCCACCCGGGCAACAAGCATCTCCACACAGCTTCCAGATGACCCAGCCAAGACCACCGTGAAGAAGGCCTATTACCTGGCCTGTGGGTTTTGTCGCTGGATATCTAGAGATGTGGGCATGGCAGACAAATCTGTGGCTAGTGGTGGTTGGCAGGAACCTGAAAACCCTCACACCCAACGGATGAACAAACTAATTGAATATTACCAGCAGCTTGCTCAGAAAGAGAAGGTTGAGTGAGATCGCAAGAAACTGGCAGGGCATAGAAATTATATGCCTTTGGCTTTCTCGGACAAATACGGCCTTGGAACCAGGCTTCTGCGACCACGAGCTGGTGCAACCATCAGTACCCTTGCCGGACTTTCCCTTAAAGAAGGAGAGGACCAGAAAGAGATAAAGATTGAGCCAGCTCAGGCTGTAGATGAAGTGGAACCACTACCTGAAGACTATTATACAAGATCAGTAAATTTAACAGAGATGACCACCCTTCAGCAGCGTCTCTTACAACCTGACGTCCAACCAATCTGTGCTTCTCAGCTCTATCCTTGTCACAAACATCTTCTGATCAAACGGTCCCTGCGCTGCCGGAAATGTGAACATAATTTGAGCAAGCCAGAATTTAATCCAACATCTATCAAATTCAAAATTCAGCTGGTTGCTGTCAATTACAGCCCAGAAGTGAGAATCATGTCAATCCCCAACCTTCACTACATGAAGGAGAGCCAGGTCCTCCTGACTCTTACTAACCCAGTGGAGAACCTCTCTCACGTGACACTCTTGGAGTGCGATGAGGGGGACCCTGATAATATCAACAGCACTGCTAGGGTGGTGGTGCCACCCAAAGAGCTTGTTTTAGCTGGCAAGGATGCCGCAGCAGAGTATGATGAGTTGGCAGAACCCCAGGACTTCCAGGACGATCCTGACATTATAGCCTTCAGAAAGGCCAACAAAGTGGGCATTTTCATCAAAGTGACCCCGCAACGTGAGGAGGGTGAGGTGACCGTGTGCTTTAAGATGAAATATGATTTTAAAAACCTGGCAGCCCCCATCCGCCCCATCGAAGAAGGCGACCAGGGCACAGAAGTCATCTGGCTCACCCAGCATGTGGAACTCAGCTTGGGCCCACTTCTTCCTTAAAAGGTTTTCCTGGTGGGCAAATCCCAAAGGACAGTATCACCACCAACCCATGTTAAAATGTGGAAGCACTGCTTCATTAGGCCTTGTTTATAACGATGTACCCATGCACTACTGCATCCTGTTCCTGGGAGGGTGGGGGCACAGGCAAGGCATTAAGAACACTGGGTAATTGCTGTGCCTCTTGCTCTCCTGTTAACACCAGTATATCTGTGCCGCCCTCTCTGAACCTGCACGTTGAATATCAACAGCATAGTTCCACCCCAAGAAAGGGGGTGATTGTTCCTTGGAGTGTCATTAGACTTACCATGTGAGAGACTCGTACATATTATCACCTGGTCTGATCTCACAAAGAATCACAATCTCACAGATGAAACATCTGGAGGTAGACCTGCGAGCCATGTGCATTGGTCTCAAGGTACTAACTGCTTTCTTCATTCCATTAGATCCCATCTAGAAGTCTAAACATACCCTTTGACTCGCCATCATGACACCCACCTTGCCATTTCCGTTTTGACAGAAAAATAGAATTGTCACTTGCCTTTAGTTTTATGGTAATTGGAAAAACCTGTGAAATTCTTAAGGCACTCCTATTTGTCCTCTTCTGAGTGAATACAGGATACTTATTTATTGGTGGCTCTTACAATTTTTTCCCACTAGAGTATGGAACTTCTAAGAAGAATTTGAGAAGCAAGCACTTACATGTTATGTCAAGGGGGTGGCAAATTTCATTCATTTTAAATGTCACAATATCACAGGATTAATGCTGCCACAGGAAGGCAATCTTTATATGTCTTACTCCCTGCCCCTTCCAATGCTCTGCCTCTTTAACACAATAGATTGTTCTCAGTATTTGGGACCTGGAAACAGCCCAAAGAAAACTTGGTGGACAAGTTCACTTCTGGAATGCAGAAAACATTTTAAAGGTCAGATTTTTAGCATGATCTGAACTAATGTTCTTTCCATTGATTTGAAGGGGAAATGAACAATTATAACTGTTGAATCCAAACCTGGATATTAAGAAAATGAACCTTTCCCTTTCCTGGATTTGACTTTTAGCATGTAGTATGTCACATAAGACCATTTTGATTATAAACCACAAAAGTGCTCAGCAAGTAGCCAGAACATTTGCCCAACAGCCACATGCTGTTTCCGGCTGGTATCCTGGGGTTGGATTGTTAATCCTAATTTCTGTGATACTTTCTAAAATGAGACTTGACAAAGTAGACAACCAGCTGTACCACATTTTCTGTAAATGCATTGTTAGCAAGTGGCCAACAGACTTTTGGTGAAAAGAAATTTCCTGTTTACCCTGGTTTTATTTTTAAGTTCAGGCCTTTAGTTAAAAAAAAAAATTAAGATATATAGTAATCTACAATACAGACAGGACATAGTATCTTGTCAGCTCCCCCTGGAAGATAAAAATATTTAGGAAGCCTTTGAAAAACACTAAGTTGTACTCTTAAGGTCAAGCCAATTTTATGAAACAGTGTTCCACAGAGTAATATATGCTGCAGTAAGAAAAAAATACTCGTATCTCTAATATTAGGACAATAATAAGTAAGGTTTAGCCTCTTAGGAGTTGGGGTGGGGGTTGTGTAATGACAAATTTGCAGACTATAGAAATAGTTTAATTTATTGTGACCCCACAGAGTGTCAAATTAATTTTTATTTCACTACCTGTGAGAGCCTATTGTGAAGCCACTGCCTCACATTTGCCAGTGGAGGAAATGGGCATACAAGTAGAATAGCTCCCTATGTTTACACAGTGGCATAGACCACACACAGGCGTATGTCATGTGTTTATGGTGTGTAGCTGGTATTTGTTACCAAAAGTAATCATGTTGATGTAGTGGATCTCATCACCCCCCTGTGGCACTGAAACACAAAAGCACTGTTGATCATAGAATTTTTTTTTCTTCAGAAGTCAAATTAACTTGCAGAATTACAGAGGCATTGGTTCAATGTTTCCTCAAGATAGTTTTTATTGCAATCCGGTAGTCTGTGTATTAATAAAAATGGTTCAACACCTGCAGCTTGTGAATTCAGAGTTTTATCTGTTGCCTTTTTATATTAGATCAGGTGCAAGGTTTTTAATGCATAGTCGGTGTGTACCACTGCAGGAGGAGTAGAGATCATTAGCACTGGAAATTACGCTTTTGGAAATTTAAAGCTAAGTTAATTTGGATTTATTTGGCCCACCAAAGTTTTCTTTTGTTCAGAGTGCTTATAGGTGTAATGAGCTCAATGTCATGCATATTTGTGAAGAAACATCCTTTTTGGTCCCTTTTGGGGATGAGAGGCACCCCTTGACCTTTGTGAATGACAGGTTCCTGTTTTGCCTTATTGCTTATTAACTTAATGTAGTGAAATAAAGCAGACAAAGCTTGAATGTGAAAAAAATATATATATAATCTCCGAGAGGGTGGAGACCTAAGTGTCTTATTCATCACTGTACCTCTAGCGTCTAGAACAGTGCATATAATAAATAGTCAGGAAATATTTGTTGAATGAATTTCTTATTTCAACAATTTCAATTGTTAAATAATTTACCTTCCTGGGATATTTAAATAAAAAAAATATCAAAAAGTTCAAATATTGCTGCTGTGACATCTCTTTACAGGAGATTCTGGAACTAAAGATTGAGTTGTGGTTTGTGTTTCCATTCCATAGAAATAAATTATCCTGTTGAATCTAGTTTTGATTAACAAAACTTCATGTCTCTCTGAGGGTTCATTTCCTCTCAGATCAGATTTTCTGTACACTAGCAGTACAATAAATTCAGGGATAAAAGTTTTAAGGTTCTTTGAATGAAATAAAAATAAATTAGTTCTGTAGGGGTTGAGAAAGGAAGTGGACTTCTCTTTGCTTTGTAAATAATGCTGTATTGTGACAAGGATAATTTTACTACTCCGTTAAATGACATTAACAGCAGAGACTTTTTTGCGTTTTAGTAGTTTTTGACCTAGTTAGAGTAATCTTAGAATTATTGTGAAAGGAATGCTCCCAGGAACCTTATCAACTAAGTACCATTTCTGAACATTGTGTGTGAGAAAGCTGCGATCTTCAGTAAAAGGAATTCAAAGATGTTAAGGCAAGACATTCTCAAGAAATTCATAATAGAGCAGAAAGACACATAAACAACTAATCATGGTATTGTATGATGTGTTTTCTTCATGTGGAGGTTGAATGCTGTAGGAAGGTTGATGATGAATAGACAAATATTGCTTAGGGGCTTTGGAGAAGTCCTGACAGTGGAATGTTTGTTTTAATGATGTCTTTGCATTTGTATACTACATGAAGAAATAACTGGAGACTCTTAAAGAATAAAGTATTTTCATAATCCCAATAAATGTTCTCTAATGTTGGAATTTTGGATTGGTGATAATCAATGGAACAGACCTTTTAGTAGTTAAGTCTTCCCCAGTGCCCTTGCTATCATAAGGGCCAGTTTCAGATGCTATAAGGTCTTAGTAATTTCCTGATGATGTTAACCATCTAACCCACACACCCCACAGTTCTGCGTTTATTCTGAGGTTATTGAAAAAAAATAATAGTAATTCTTTTATATACTGAGAGTGCCAAAAAATGTATAAACATGACTTGTATTTATCTTTTGTTATTGATATATATTGAGCATTACAGTTTTAATACAGTTTTTTTCCTTTCTTAAAATGTGTATACATTTTTTTGGCACCCTCTGTATTTTGATGCTTACCTAATTGTTACAACATCAGGCTGTAGAGAAATGCAGTTGATATCAGAAAGGTTGACCTACGCAGCTTCAATATTTGCAAACTAAGAAGAGTTAATGTTCTCACAGTTTGTTTTTTCATTTTTTTGTACTTCTGAGGTCAGCACTGAACCAAACTTGAAATTTCCTGAGGACCAGAAAAAAAGAGACACTGATTAAGGGGAAAAAGGAACAAAACAAAAGAAGAAACAATAGAATTGTAGAGTAAAATGCACTGTTTTGATTCAAAAGCCCTCATGTACTGAAGACCAGGATACGATGACAACAAAAATACCTTGCTTTTCTCATTTATCTCAATTTACTCTTAAAGCTGGTCATCCCCTGCTATTACATCCAACAGGCTGTTTGAAGAGCTAGTGTTGTTGTTTGACCTTGGGAGCAAAGGATACATTTTGTGCTTTAGTGTAACATTTATTTAGTTGACAAACATGCATAGGGTAGTTAGTCCTGGTTACTGTTTGAAGAGCATTGTGTATCATTTAATTCTCATAAACCATCTCTGAGATAGGTACTATTATTGTTCCATTTTTTTTGGATGAGAAAACTGAGGTACAGAGGGGTTAAATAAGTTGTCCAAGGTCACCCAGTGATTTGCTCCAGAACCCACAATCTCAAACTCCAGGCTCTGTTGCCTCTCAGCGCCGCATTCATTTAAATCTACTTGAGTGAAATTAGTTTAATGGGCTGAAAATTGCAATTTGAACAAGCAACAATTTGTCTTTTTTTTTTTTTTTAATTTGGCAAGGATAAAGATCTAAATGCAATAAAAGAGGGATGGATGTGTGTGTGTGTGTTTGTGTGTGCGTGCACGCGTGTGTGTATACACACAAAAATGGAATTTTCCAGAATTTTCTGTATGTAAAATATTTTATTTATAATTTGGGGAAATGGCCCAAATTGCCCATCTGACAAAAGCTCAGGAAAGTCTAACCTATGCAAACATCTTTCTTTTAAATCCCACAATCCTAAATGGTTACCAGCTGACCCTTTGGAATGATTTTGTTTATTCTTGAGAGCATATATGAAATGCTATGATATATGTGGCTATGATATGCATGGGCAGAGCTATGTGTGTATTTTTGTATGAATGTTTATCTATATTTACAAAGCAATGAGAAAGTGAATTCACTTTTTTTTCATGTCAGAGATAAATATATAGATAGGTAGGCAGACAGACACTTAAAATATTCTACATTAGATCAGAAAAATTAGTACTAAAGACTTCATTATCACTTGGATTTAGTTCTTGATCTCCAAACAATGATACTCAGAGAAAGAACTCAACTAATATCTGCCCAGCAACAAGTTGAAATCCTTCTTTCTTCCCTCATTCAGTTCTGATATCTTACTGGTATCCCTAGAAATACAGTGCATTGTGGGGACCCTAATAAATAAACCTGGAGCTTTCCCTCCCCCAAACTAATCTTAGTTCTAAATCTCAAGAGTGGCCCGCTTTACCTCTCTAAATGTCTTTATGCTGTGTGACATGATAATGTTATGCAACCCGGGGAATGGAGGGTATTAGAAGGATGGAAACTGCCTTGGTGCTGTAGCCATGGAGACTTTACTTCACTCCCATAATAATTGTGTTCTCCTGGGTCACTTAGGCAAATCTGATGTCCCTGTAGGTTATTGAACTATAAGTATATTGATAAAAACTGTGCAATTCACAGAGAGCTATGCACTTAATGTAGAGGAGAATAATTAAAGGTTTGTTTTTTCCTAAGCTCTGTTCTTCATCTAATGCTTTTGCTCCAAGTCATTTTACATTATTTCAAAGCAACTTTCAAGGCAGTATCTGATTAGTGTGTATAAGGGGTGGGAGTGTGGGTGGAACACATGGATCCCCAGGAGATGAGTCAGTACAAGAGTCAGTAATTCACATTTGGAACATCTGACAGAGCTTGAAGTATATTAGGCCAAAGAAGACATTTCCCCCCACTGAAAAACCTCTCTGAAGTGGCATTTATTCCAAACCTTTAAGGCAGAATAAATCCACAATAAGATAAGAACCAAGAACTGCAAACAAATACTAAAGGTATTTGCTGACTGAACATCTAGCTTTTTTTTCACTTGTGGTGACTTTTTCTCCTGTGAGTACTAGTGAATATATCTATAATGGGCATAATGTGAAAAATACAACCAGTTTAGTTCCCTTATTACTAAGCTTTTACTTTCCCTCCTGTTCCCTCCACACCCCAACATACAACTTTGGAGTTAACTGATGCAGGAATTGGGATGAAGGAGGATATGCTATGGAGGAAAGGGAAAATCCTGCACATGTCCTTTGGCCTTATCAAGAGGAAGACCCAAGAGCATGGAAAGGGGAAGTACAAGTAAAGCTCACTCCTTCCCACCTGAAGAGTGTGGGAAGAAAGGAGACAGAGGGGAAACAAATAGGTCAGGGCACAATGTGCTCCTTCTTCCTCCCCTCGGGGCCTGATCACCAACTGGTTCAGTGGCTTCAAAAATGTCCAGATGTGTACGGAAGAGCCAAGACTATCAGGCTGTTGGCACGCATCCCCGGGGACACCTGAGGGCGATGACCGCACGAGGCAAAGGAAGACAGGTTTGCTGCCACTCTCAACACTGAATCGTTACTAGCCTTCTAACAGACAAAGTCTTGTCCCAAGGAATGGGGGAGAGCAGGAGAACAATGGATGGTCCTGGCAGGTAGATTGGGAGAAAGTGGTCAGACAAAGGCCTCAGTAACAGATGGAGTACCTGAGTATCTCTGATTACAGTGAGCAAATACCATTTGAATGCTTGAATTTTCATTCAGAAATGCAAACTTTTAGCTCGTATTCAGGCAGCAGTACAGGCACATGGAACAATTTTATTTTTTAATTTGATCAGCTAGGTCTTTCTGATGGTAATTTTCTCTAAAGGAGCAATTCGGGATTTTTAGGGGTGCTTTTGTTATTTGCTGCCATGACCTACAGTTTATTCTGCCACAGTGGTAATTAACTAAATGGTGCTCCAGTGGATTAAAGGAATGGATATGTCTTTGATATATTCAAGTTACAAAAGGAATTGAGTTACTAAGAAATGCACATGAATTTTTATAATATTTACAGTAGAAATCTCAAAATTGCTTTCCTGTCATACCAAAGTTTATTTGATTACTAACAGGATTTTGGAAGCCAGCCATGGGAAGGGTGGTCAGTACCTGGGCAGATAGAAGCAAATGACCATAGCAGTAGGTCATGGAGTTATTGTCCAGGAGGTCTAGACATAGACAACAGATAGAAGAGGTATCAGTGTTTGCAAGAAATTTCATAGAGGACAGATGGCATGGAGCCATCATGGGGACGGGATTCACTATCAGGACTCCAGTCCTCGGGAATTCTTAAGGAAAAAGAATCTGGTTGCTACAGGAACTGGGATACCAGGCATTAAAGAACTAAGACATGGGAGCAAAGATCCAGGGATTGGAGTAAAACAAAAGTCCCTTTTCTAGAATTATGTTAAAAAGTTAGGATGGGGGCCAGCCAAGTGGCGTGGTGGTTAAGCGCTGGCTTGGGAAGCCAGTGACCCCGGTTCGGTCCCACGTATGAGGGCCAGTGACACTGCCCTCAAAAAAAAAAAAAAGTTAGGATGGAACAAAGATGAAAGGTCAGATATTCAAGTTTGAATCCCCACTTTTATCCCAAGTAGAAGAAAAATTGGTCTCAGAATTGGGTGAAATGTATAAGTGAGATCTAGTGTCCCAGCATTTCACAGTTCAAGAAATCTGGGTTGGGAAGGCAAGAAGTTCAGTACATTTCCTTGAAGTCTATTCTTGTCTTCTTTTATTTATTTTACAGTCTTGTATTGGGTTGTTGGAAAAGTCATGACGCATTTTTCCAACAAAAAACATAGAAAAAATATGTCATGACTTTTCAAAAAACCCAGTAAATGAACAGTAAATTATTTTCCCTTGGTTAAGCAAACAGTTTGCTTTTTCTTGATTTACGTAAAGATTAATTTTGTAAAAGATGAATTTTTACTTTGCAAAGTATGTTTGGAATATCTAGAAAGCAAAATGCATGTACCCTTTAACCCAGGAAGTTTACTGTTTGTAATAGGAAAACTAAAGTGGATGTAACACACACACACACACATACACACACACTTTAAATATGTATACATGTACTGATAATTTGCATAAAACATTTTTATTTACTGGAAGGAAATTTAGGAAACTATTAAATATGATTATTTTGGAGGAAAGGGAGCTGTGGGGGAGAGAAGGATGTAGCTTTCATTTTTACTAACCTTGACCATATTTTACTTTAAAAAATATGAAAAGCTGTTATCTGAGCAAAGGGATTATGGAATTAGTTTTTTTTTTCTCTCATAATCTCTTTCTCTTTTCATATATAATTACAAAGCCATAATAATAAGTTATTACTTTCCTTCTGGAAAACATTTTTTTTTAAAATTTTCATAAAGATTAACTTTGTGTAAGAAGATGAATCTTCCCTTTGAATAATGTGAGTTTGTTTTCATAAATGAAGCATATGGAAAAACTGCACCAAGCTGTTTCTGTAAGTAGTACACTGAATTACCAGCCTCTTATCACTTTGGTATATTTTATACCTGAAAATACACAACTATACAGTTGTTTATTAAACCTTCAATTGGCTTGGCGCTTGGGTTTTGTGTTTCTAAAAATCTGTAAATAAGAAAAAAAATGTAGATGTATTTTGGAATATATAAAATGCTTTCCACTTAATTTGGTGTTTTATATAAATTTCATCTGTATTTATAGTCATGACCTTAAATATCCCATAAAAATTGAGAAGAAAATCAAGACTAAGGCAGCTGCATTCATATTTTTGGCAAATGTTCACATAGAAAATAGCTGCTTTTACCCTGAGTCTCAGGCACCAAGTTGATATCAGTAATTTAGGGCCATTATCAGACTAAAATGTCCCTCACCACTACTGGTCTGCCGAACCCAGCAGGCCTTCTCAGCTCTAAATTCTCAGAGTTTGAACTCTCTTCCAAGGGGGTCATTTTGGCTTGGTCATACCCACCTAATGTGGGTATTACTGTGCGTGACCACAGGATAATGGCACATCTGGTCGGCCAATTGGGCTGAGAAGAATGATGTCAGGTTTATTTTGTTGCCAGCAGTACTGAGAGTCCAAAACTTGCTTTGTCTGGGTAGATTATAGAATAGTAATAGATATTTTGCAGGTATATAGCATTTGCTCATAAAAAATCTTAGAGTGTATTTGCAATAATTAATTAAGCCTGGGAACATTCCTCTTAGGCTGGTAAGTGTTATTACATGGTATGCATTTTAGAGATTTTTCTTTTTTACAGTAGTACCCAGAGTTGGGTGATTAGACAGACTATGGCTAAATGACAGAGCTGACTATAGAAACAAGTAGTTTGGATTTATCTGATCACCAAATATTCTCTTTGAGATGGCAATGAGTGTGCCTCTACATTGAGATGATGGCACATTTTGAAGTACTTGAGAGTAGGGATTCTTTTTCCATTTTCTTAGCTCTCAATTCTCCTCCCACGCATGGGATCATTTTAACCATCTTTCTATGTACAGTCCTCATTCCCTGTTATGCCTTTTTTGGCATATGGGCAGTCACACCTCACACACTAAGTAGACCTAAAGATGAAATGTCATGTAATGATCCTTCCATGGAAGTAGAAGGCATTCATGATGCGGTGGCTTTGTGAAGGCCTCCTTGCCAGGAATAAGAAAAACAAATAATGTACTCCCTTACAGGGCATATAAAATCAGGTAAGTCCTGACTTTTAGAATTTTAGCATTGATAGTACTAAAAAAAGGCTTTGTTATACCATTTTCACTAATATCACAGTATTTTTTTATTGGACCATATTGAAGTTAGAAATTAAATGTGTTTGCTTTTCATACTTTGTAGTTAAGCCTTCTTTTAAATTGTACTTGTTTTTCTTTCAGTTTATAGGTCATCTTTTCTTGCACATACAATTAGCAGATTTGGGTTTAGGGTTCTTTTCCTTTTTAAAAAAATATTTATTTTAAATTCCATACATATATATCTGGGATGTATACAAATAATTTATAAACCATTTGTTTATAATTATGAACATATATTGGGTGATTTTTTGGCATATATGTTAAAGCTGAACTGTTAATGCAGCCTAGTCTGATAGTCTAAAACAAAATAAACATGAAATACTGGCAATTTGTCTTAATTTTTAGATGGATTTAAAGTCTTAAATGTGTTATCCATAATACTTAATAAGATAATTTTATGCAATTGATATTTTACATCAAAACATCTTATAGAGAAGTGGGAGATTACCAATTTTAAGACATTTTCTTTTTATGGATATTTATCATAGAAGTTTGAATGAACAGATGTAGATATGTGTTATATAATAGACCAGAAATAAGGGAGGTTTCAAAGGTAAGAAATAAAACATCCCATCATTTCTACTGTGCCTCTTTAGTCAGTTATCTTAATATATTCTCACTTTGAGGCTTTAAAAAAGTTGTTCAAAGAATTAAAGAAAGAGCTCTGTAAATAGATCAAAGCTTTTGAGTGTAATATAGACTTAGAAATCCCATAATATTCATGGTAAAAATGTATACATTTTTCAGAGATTTCCCATTGAGTCAATAAAACGTTTCTATTGGGGGGCAAGCTGAGTGGCTCAGTCGGTTAAGAGTGCAAGCTCTGAGCAATAGGGTCACCAGTTTGATTCCCACATGGGCCAGTGAGCTGTGCCAGAGTTGAGCTGCTGCTGAGCTGCCAACAGGTGGCAGCATGGCTCACTGGTGAGAGCATGCGCTCCTAACAACAAGGTTGGCAGTTCGACTCCCGCATGGAATGGTGGGCTATGCCCACCTGTAACTAAGATTGAACACAGCACCTTAGAGCTAAACAGCCATGAGCTGCCATTGGGAGGCCGGATGGCAACTGGACTTGGAGCTGAGCTAGCTGTGCCCTCCACAACTAAGATTGAAGGACAGCAACTTGGCTGTTCTCCTTCCCCAATTCCCCAATAAAATCTTAAAAAAAAAAAAGTTTCCTATTGGGACAAAAGTTTAAGCATTCAATTTTTTTCTTATATTTTAAATTTTATGCCATAATGGTATTCTGTTTTATAAACACAGTGATTGTAATATTATCTATCCCCTTATCTCAACTTCTACTAAAGTATGAGATTGCACTGGCTTTTAAATTTATTATATTTTTGAATTGAATTTCAATTTGAAATATTGTAAACAGCTATAATATAAAATTTTAAATTACATCAGTGCATATCCTTTTTTTCATACTGTAGCTTATTTTATTAGTGTACCTGAAAATCTATAACAGTACATTTTGTCATTTCATATTTATAACAAACAAACATATGTCAGCTAAATGTATCAAAGCATCCCGAGATCAGTGCCTATCAGTGGTCCCCAAGAAAAATAATTTAAAATTGTCCTGTTCTGGGGCCGGCCGAATGACTCAGTTGGTTAAGAGTTGGCTTAGAGTGTGTGCTCTGAGCAACAGGGTGGGCAGTTTGAATCACATATGGGCCAGTGAATGCTGCACCCTAGCTGAGCTATCACTGAGCTTGCAAACAGGTGGCGGGAAGGCTCAGCTGGTGTAACAAGAAGATTGCCTGTTCAATGGTAGGCTACGCCCACCCACAACTAAAGATTGAACTCAGCACCTTGAGCTGAGCTGCCACCTGGATGGCTCAGAGGATAGAGCGTGTGCTCTTAACAACAAGGCTGCTGGTTCGACTCCTGCCTGGGATGGTGGCTACGCCCACCTGCAACTAAGACTGAACACAGCACCTTGAGGTTAGAGACCACAAGCTGCTGACGGGAAGCCGGATGACAATTGCCTGACAACAACTTGGCTGGTCCCCTCTCCCAATTCCCCAACACTGTTCCCCTCCCCCAATTCCCCAATAAAATCTTAAAAAAAACAAAAGCCCTGTTCTCTCAGTAGAGAGCAGCTGATTTTTATTCTTTCTGTATTTGACCCATTCCTGATGACACAGTTTGAATGTCATCATCCATGGGAAAATCATTGGAGGAAATGGCCGCTGACTCTTTGCCTGGAAGGAATATTTGTTAGATATAGAGTGCTGAGAGACAAGACAGTGTTTACAAATATAAATACCTATCATTTAATGAGCTTGTATGTGTGTTGCATCAGGTACTGTTCTGGGCACTTAATATTCATTTTCTCTCAAGGGGAGAAAAGAAACAAATGTTAAAGCTGATTAAGGATTATCTGACATACTTGTTTATGTAAGTTATACATGTAGGCAGCAACGTTTCAATTTTCTTCCCAGAGATTGGGGATCTTTGAATCTCCTACTTAGTTTGCTACAAATTATTATCTACCAAAGAGTATGACTTATAAATGTGAAATGATATTTCTATTATATTTTGGGAAAGCTTCTTTGTAATACCCACTTATATTGTTGTTCTTTGATGCCTGAAAAATCCACAGCTGCGTGTGTGTGTGTGTGTGTGTGTGTGTGTGTGTGTGTGTATGGGACTTGGGTCTGTGCTTCTAGTTCTGAATCCTCATTAATTCTAAGACTTCATATGGAATTTAAGTGCTCTACTTCCATTAGAGATTTCACAAACTTTAAAAAACATATCCCCCCCCTACACACACACACACACACACACACACACACACACATACATACATACACCGACATGTATATAAATTCAGTGTTTCTTCTTGGAGGTACATCTGAAAAAGGAAAATTAAATAATCATGAACTTTGAAATCTCTTCTTGTTATAAAATGCAGTACCTATTTAATAAACAAATGACCATGCTCAGAATATCACACATGCAGAGAAATCGCATAATTTCATGAACGAATTTGAACCTTAGGACCTTTCATTTTGGAGTTATATTAGTATCTTCTTATATAAATACATAAAACAAATTATGTAATAAATTTTATCACTAGATTGTTACAATCCAGTGAAGCACGTCATGATTACTCATATAAATTCTCCTCCTTACTAATCACTAAATTGGAAGGGTTAAGCTGGGAGACAGACTAATACTGTTTAAACTATTTTTCTTTTCTTTTGAAAAATGATTTAATTAAATGCATTCATTCCTCTGCAGTGGCTCTTACCAAGCCTACACAATTTTGGGATTTCTGTTCATTCTCTTCAGTAGCTATGCCAAAGGCACATTATGTAGAGAGAAAAGATGTATGTGCTACTTTAAAACTGATTATGAGAGTGAGACGGGATTTTGGAGTGGCTAAGGTCAGATGGGGTTTTAGGCTATCATTTGTTTCTAAAATAAAGCTTTTTCTGACTTGAATGTTGGAGTAGGGATTTCTCAACCCTGTATTGTGCCCCTAGTAAGAAATTTAGAAACTTAAAAGAAAATAATTTGTTGGTTGAAGAATTATACCTCAAAGTCTAAAGATTAATGCAATATTTGGGATTAATGAAATAAAATTGAAATATGACAGTGGGGCTCAACTGAATTGTGGAACTATGAAAGAGCAATCCAATGTGTTTATTTTTTAAATACAGTAAAGGGAACAAGATTGTTTCCTCATGTCAAATGCAATGCATAAACTTGGGTCACAACAGCTAACATACCCTTAGCCACTGTCTTGAGAATCCCAGAGAGGTCCTCTGCCAAATGGCGGTCATGCCACACCATTGTCATGATTGCTATAGGCCTGTTGGCCTGGATGTTCTTCTGTGTTTCTGAACTTTAGGGCCTGTCCTGCTACCTCTACTAATCCAAACACAAGCTTCAACCACAGCTATCCAGAAATAGTGCTAGGGCTGCTGCTACCACAATTGAAAAGTTTTGTTTGGGGTCACACCTTACCCCGTCTGTGTGCTAAACAGCACACCCCCCCCAAAAAAAAAAAAAAAAAGCTTAATTCATTCATATACCTGACCTTTTCTCCTCTGGGAGGGAGTGAGGCAGGTCACCCCAGTCATTTTGGTACTTACTCCCACATTCTTAAGGCAATTTGGCTTTTATTACCACTCCTGCCATCCCCCCCACACCCACACACACACACACAAACACCCGCTAAGATTTTTCTCTATATTGTCACCCTAGCAAGATTTTCTGTGCTGGCTTTACAAATTCAACAGTTTATTTTTTGAGGACCTTCAGTATGGTTAGAGGAGGCTTATGTTACCTTATAATTAAAGGCCTTGTTGAAGAATATTTTTTTCTTGATTTTATTTAATGGAAGGATACTTATTAAAAATATATTCAAAAGCTGGTGGGAGAGAGAAAACAAAAACGCTTCTGAGATTCTTCCATTTTCCCCAAATCTATTAATTCCGTTTCCTACTTACCTGCCCCCCTCTATTGGGTGTAGTACCTGTGAGTGCTCCCCTAGCAGCTCTCTCTGCTATTGGTCAGTTGTAGCCCTTCACCACAGACTCCATAAAGGTTCAGCTTTGAATCAATCCAATCATTTACCTTCTCTGTTCCTACCTGTTTTGATACATCTATTTAACTACCTGTTTTGATACATCTATTTAATAAATTAGTGTTCTATAGCCTTAGCCAGAACATACTGACTGATATATTTAATGTGCCCTTGGTAACCTTACATATTTTTTCTATTCCTCACAAACCTTTGCTAACCACTTCAGTCTTCAGCCCATGTCCCTCCTATTTACAGTGAGTTGATAATCTTGCCTAAAATATTAGAGAAAATGATCAATTATGAACTTCCAACTTCTTGTGCATCTATATATGCGTTTTTATATCCATGATTAACTCTTTCCCTCTCATCTCCCTAGAAACAGAATTCCTTCTTTGTTTTAACAAGGTTAATATTTATTTTCAGTGAAGATCACTTTCTATTCTCTCTCTTGATACCTCAGTGCATATAACCAACTGAATGTTGGGTTTCTACTCCTCCATCTCACAGATATCTCAACATGCCCCAAACTAAGCAGATGATCTTCATTTTGTCATGTCAATCATAATTTTATTCTTATATTATTTTCTCATTTAATGATTTGTGATGTACTTACCATTCAAACTAGAAGCCTAGGAGTCATATTAGATTCCTATTTTTTTTCTCAAATGCTAACATCCTATTGGCCTGTCAGATCTACTGTATTAATTTCTCTCTATCTTTCTCTCTATTCACATTGCACTGCCTTAAATAAAACCCTCACTACATCTTGCTCAGATTACTGAAAACAGCATCCTAATTTCTACTTCTAGTCTCATTTTCTTCTAATTAGTGTTCTCCACAATTTCCAGAACATCCTTTTTGAAATGGAAATATGAATATAATACTTGAAACTGCTTTATGTCTCCCCATTGTCTTGAAGATGAAGTTAAAAGTTTCTCATGGTATAAGGCCCCTTGTGATCTGGCCTTGTCTCTTTTCAACTGTATCTCATCTCAGTCCTTTTCACTTAACCTGGGTTCCAGCCATAGGTTCATAGTTCTTGTATGATACTTGTATGATACATAGTATCTTGTGTGATACTGTTGCATATCTCCATGGAACACATGTTTTCCCCTCTGCTCTGGACACCCTGAGGGTATTTTTAAATCATTTTTGAGCAACTCCCCTATACCTAACTCTGTGTAGTAGGTCCTTTGCTGGGTGTTGGGAACACAAAAGTGACTAAGACTTATTTCTGACCATTGGTAGGGATGGAGACACAGTCTGACGTGATTTTACATTACACCACTGGAGCAGAGACCATGCCTCCTTCACCCACCAATGTCTACCAATAACCAGCATAAGCACTGCTACATAATACCTGATCCAACATTTAACAGTTTTGAATAATAGTAAAAAATAATCATAATAGTTGTTGCTTATATAGTAGTTTCTTCCAGGCATTTTTATAAGTGGTTTAAATATATTAATTATATTAAATCACCAAATGCACCGTCTGGGGTATATATTTTTATTATCTTCATTCTACTGAAGAGGAAAGTGTATAGAGGATATTACTTGAATAAATTGTATCATATAAACACATGTTCAGGATACAGTGGAGACTTAGAAGTAGGGCATCTAACCCAACCCATATTGCTTAGAAAAGTCTTCCTGGAGCATTTCAGGCAAAGGAACACGCATAGCAAGGGGACGTGTGATAGAACTCATATTGTGTTCTGAGTTCTGTGTCAGTGCAAACAAACGTGAGAAGAGAAGAAGGGTGCCAAATGATCAAATACAGCAAGTATAAGCAGGAAAATAGAAAAGTAAAAAAGCCACGTTTCTCTGATTTTTTTGAATAATTGCACCAGACTCTGCATGTCTGATCATTAGGTTTCTCCCACTTTTGATTCATTTCTCCACTCCCTTGAATGACCTGCCTTTCTGAGGGTTGTCCAAAACCCCCAGGAGTTCACACAATTCAATTAGGGGAAGATGGGTTTCTGATGTCTCCATTACTGTGTGCTTCCATGTTTATTAGTGCCGATGTTGGAGATGGTCAACCCGGTGCTTGTCTTCTGCTGTTGGGGCAGGTCCCTGGCCAGGACTCATTCATGCTCCAAGCTCAGATTACAAGGTCATACACCATTTAAGTTTCTATTTCCATGTTTAACATAACCATCATACTAAAATGGATTAGTCCAAGGAAGCTTCAAGACAGTGAGCCAGAGAATGTATTGGAACAGATCTCTCTAACAAATTCTTAGACACTTCTGTTGAGTACATTTCTTCAGCCTTATCACCTGATCTGCCACAGGTCCACTCTAGAAGGTTTATCTAATTTTAAATCTTGGGAATTAAGGTTTGGAGTGTCAGTCCTCCTTTCCTAGAGGGATTCCTTATGTGAATTGATTCATTATATTCCCATTGACCAGCTTTGCTTATATAGTGCTGGAACAGAAGCCTTTTGAGTCAGCCAAAGTTGACTCATAGTGGGTGCCTTCCCTCATAGTGGGTGCTTTCTCCCTGCTCACTCTGTAAATGGGTCTAGGTCACAGAGAGCCTCATCAGCCAAGCTAAGGAGCTTGGCTTTCATCCGATTGGTGGAGAAGAGCCACTAAGGATGTAAGACACAGTGATGTTCTGGTTAGGTGTTAGAAAGATGGTGCTCTTAGTGGTGGGAGGAAGATTGTAGAGGAGAACAGAGGAGCAATACCCCTAAGAAGGCTACTGCAACCCTTTATGGGAGATGTGGTGGATTTTGAATAGCAATAAGGATGTTGGAAAAATGAGATGGATTTCGGAGACAGTCACCTTCATGTGCATCCACAATGATTCTTGTTGGTCCTTGAGAACTCAGTTCGTACAATGTGTGTCCTGCAGGAAGTCTTCCCTGGTAAGTCCTTCAGACTGAACGAAATGTCTCTTCCTGTTCAAAGAGTACACTGTCCATAGTTTTATAAAGGAACCATGACATGGTCATATAATTCAGACCAGCTTGGTTGTCTCCCCCACCAGATTACAGGTTTCTTGAAAACTGGTACTGAGTATCGTCACCTTTGAATTTCTAGTGCCAGTGTGGTTCATGTGATGGGGGGTTTGAAGCATCTAGGTTGTAAAACCCCAGGGGTATTTTGAAGTGTGTTATTCAGGAAGGATCATGTTATTGCCGTTGAGGGGATTCTAACAAGAGGCATTTAAAAAAAAATTTATTTGGTAACAGTGTGTTTTTCTCAGGATCCATCAGCTCCAAGTCAAATCACTATCCTTCAATCTAGTTGTGGAGGGTGCAGCTCAGCTCCCAATCCAGTCGTGGTTTTCAATGTAGTTGCAGGGTGTGCAGCCCACCATCCCATGTGGGAATCAAACTGGCAATCTTGTTGTTAAGAGCACACGCTCTAACCAACTGAGCCACCCGGCCACCCCAAGAGACATTATTTTCCTGCCCCAAAAGAAATCCCTGCCTTCCCCACCCTCTTGGAGTACACTAGAGAGTATGGACTGTGGAAGACATGGCTGCTTTATTGCTGAGACAAGAACATCTGGATGAAAGGGAATGCTGTGAGGTCACACAAGCAGACCAAAGTCATTTACAGGTTAAAAAGAGATGTCACCATTTTATAAAACATTTTGGAATGAAATGAAGTTTATATAAATGTGATATTTTAATTCAAGAAGAATCAGCAAAACTGGGAGGTGCCAAAGGTTCAAACCTGAATCCTAGATCCCTAGATCCAAAGACCTAAAGACCACCAATATCAGAATCATGTGGTTTCACCTGAAAATACATATTTCTGGAGCCTACATTCCCCTACTGTATCACAATCTCTGGGATTTGAGTCCCAGAATTGGATTTTAAGGGAACATCCGTGGTGGTTCTTATGCATAGTCAGGTTCGGAAAGCAATGCTATACTTCTAGCAAAAAGGTGAAGGCTTCTTATCAGCCCATTAGGGAGAGGGAACTAGAAGGAGAAGAGGACATCAGAGCCTCATCAAATTGTCTTAACAGTTGTGTGTGTGTGTGTGTGTGTGTGTTTCAAGTTAATGCCTAGCATACTCTTCATATTTCAGATGTAGCATGGGGCAGTTCTTTTTATAAATCTTTCTGACTTCACACATCAGAAAATGTCTAAGTATACTTATGTATGGGTTCTGGCTGACTCTTCCTGTCAATGTTTATTTTTCTGAAAAGGCAATATCATTCAGAAATCATGCCTTACAACGGGTTTCTTCACAGGCCTAATTCAGGTGGGGATAAACTGCGTTAGCGCAGGGATTAGCTGTAGATAGGGATCAGTGAATGCTTGCTAAATGTGTGCATGGGACTGGGTCTTAACCAGAGGTTTACTACTTATAATATTGAAAGACTCCATTTAGCACCTTTTTTTTTTTCTTGTGGCTCCATGAGGATGATAATAAAATAAAGAGATACCTAAGAGAAATTTAATGTATAGTACACTCCAAGTGCTCTTTTTATTGTAAAATCCTAGTTTTAAGGTTCTTGTCATCACTCTAGTTTTTATGATTCATGTCTCATTATTGCGTATATTTCAAAGCTTCTTGTAAAAATATGTGGGGAAATCCTGTTTGACTTTGCATTTGATGTGTAATGAAAGGTTGTATTTGATTAAATCCACAACTATTTTGTTTGTGGTTCATAAGCTACAGTGTTAGAGTTGTTGGTCATTTAAAAATAAATGACTGGAGACAATTAATAGCTAAATTATAAAGTCATTTCTGGATTTGGGATACTTTTTAACTTAAATCAGGAGAAGTAAATATAGCAAGCAGAATGATGACATTTGAAATGAAATGGTTAATGTTCCAAGGCAATTGGAATGTCAAACACATCTTGTTAGTTTCTTATTTAATGAAAATGGTTCCATTTAAAAATCTGATTTTTTTTAAATTATGAAATACTGTCATATGTGCAGTAAAGAGCAAGTGCTGTGTAGAGATTAATACAAAATGTTACAATCCCTTCCCTCAATGAGGGTGACAGTCCAAAGAAGATAGAGTGTTTTTTATCATGGGGTTCCAAATAAATGAGCAGTCTAATTTTTAGTTCTTTTTTTCTCCCTTATATTTGCAGTCTCTTATTATTGATATACTCAGATATATTCTAAAATTAATGTGTATTTTAATTTATGTCTTTTTCATGATCAACCCGTTCCAACTCATATTAATCAATTTTCTATCTTTAAAAGGAAAAGGAAAAAACAAAAACAAAATAACCTTTTTGCTAGATGTAGTCATTTTACCAAGAAATGAGTAGTTGTATTCCTTTCCTTTATAGTGTTTTAAAGCTTGAGGCTTTAAGTTTTGTTGTTGTTTTCAAATAGTTGTTACCTATGGAAAAAAACCAAACAAAACAACTCTGTGCTCAGGATACCTATTTATTTTTATGGTGAATGCCTTCTGGAGGCAAGCATTACATAGAAAATATTGATTTCTGCCTGACTTTATACCCAAACCTTTACCAAAGCAATACTGAAGGAAAAATTGGAAAAGTTAATCTTTTGATTATTTTAAAATATTGTCAAGCAGTAAAAACTGTTAAAGGGAAAAAAAGGCAGATATTTCTGCCTAGGGCTACTCTAAAATGTAGCTCTGCGGAGTGCAGCCTGCAACTGGTTATGGTACAGGAAACAGCAGATAAGCTACTAGTTCAGGTAACTTGGGTAGTCATATTTAACGGTAATTCGAAAAACAAGATCAGTTCATTTAAAAATTATTGTTTCTCAATGGAGAAATGTAGCAAGCAGTCAAGTGAATTACTTTTAAAGGTATGAATAGAATGGGGCTTCCTAAGAAGAATTTGATGATGGGAAAACCAGATATTCTTTCTGAGTCATCTCCTCTTCTCATCCTACATAAATACTAAGCATTTAGGAGTGTGATTTCTACTTTTGAAAGGAGAATACCAAACAAAATTTAGAGCCTATTTCCTTTCCTACCAGCTATTTGAGGAGGATAATCCATACAATGGGGTACCTATTTAAACCTGGAAGCAAGATATACAAGGTCTGACAATTAAGTTCGCAAACTCACCCTAGAAAAAGGATTGCTGAATATCACTACCATCACCTTCAAAACACTCCCCTTGGGAAGCTATGTACCAATGCCAGCCCCTATTCCACCCTTCAAAGCCATTTTGGAGCTTTCTTTCTGGAATGGCCATCAGAGCTGTCCTCATATTATCCTTGATGTCCTAAATGTCATCAAAATGTCTTCTTTCAAAATTGCCTTTATCTTCGGGTAAATAAAGAAGTCATTGGGGGGCCAGATCTGGTGGGTAGGGAGTGTGTTCTGATACAGTTATTTGTTTACTGGCTAAAAACCCCCTCAGAGGCAGTGCTGTGTGAGCTGGTGCATTGTTGTGATGCAAGAGCCATGCATTGTTGGCGAAAAGTTCAGGTCATCTAACTTTTTTTTTTTTTTTAAAGCTTTTATTGGGGAATTGGCGGAAGGGAACAGCTTTGGGGAATCAGGGAAGGGGAACAGACAAGTTGCTGTCTTTTTGTTCTTCAGTCTAGTTGCGGAGGACATTGCTTCACTGGCCCATGTTGGTATTGTCATTGCACTTTTCCTGGATGAGGCAGATCGGTCATTGGCCTCTGGATGGTCGTTCACTCTACCTGTTGGCATCTTACACTGGCTGCCAGTCGCTCATGCTGGCTGCCAGCCACTCACTGTAGCCTATGGCAGCCCACTGCAGCAGGGGCTGCAGCCTACACCGTTGCCAGGGCTCACACAGCCCAGCTCCAGAAGGAGCTGTTGTTAACTGTAGAGGGCAGTGTCACTGGCCCTCATATGTGGGATCCGAACCGGGGCTGCTGGCATCCCCAAACCAGCGCTTAACCAATGTGCACTCTTCTAACTTTTTCATGCAGCCCTTTCAGCACTTCCAAATAGTAAACTTAGTTAACTGTTTGTCCAGTTGGTACAAATTCATAATGAATAAATCCTTCTGATATCAAAAAAAGGTTAGCAACGTTGTTTCAACAAGTTCCTAAACTTAATTATCAGGTATATGCATCATAGAAATAAACTTGACATATGTATTGTGGGTGAATGGAGACTGCTTAGTTTATTTTCCCTGTTGTGATTTTCTATCAGATAGGCCCACATTATTCAGGTATATCTACATATAGCAAACATGTAAGCTCGAATTGAAGTTGGTAGATACTGAAAAACGATTTAGGAGACTGCTGAGTTGTCAAAGTGAGAGTTGATATTTACTTGGACCTGACTGTTGCAAAGTGATTGAAAAGCTCATTGAGTAGAGAAACATTTAGGAGGTTTATCAGGGTTCTCCAGAGAAACAGAATTAATAGGATTCTCTCTCCCTCTCTCCTATATCTATATTATCTATCTATATCTATATCTATCATCTATATCTATATCATCTATCTCTATATCTGTATCTATGAGAGGGAGGGAGGAAGGAAAGGAGAGAGAGAGAGAGAGAGAGAGACAGTCCCAAGATCTGCAGGGTAAGAATGCAAGCTGGAGACCCAGGAGAATTGATGGTTTAGTGCTAGTATGAGTTCTAAGGCCTGAGATCCAGGAGGGCTGATGGTGTGTGTAGTTCCAGTTAGAAGCCTGGCAGTCTTGAGACTCAGGAAGAGCTAATGTTTCGTTCATTAGAGTCTGAAGGCAGGAAAAAGCTGATGCCCCTATTCAAAGGCCGCAAGGCAAAAAGAATTCTCTCTTATTTGAATGAGGTTCAGCTCTTTTGTTCTATTCAGGCCTTCAACTGATTGGAGGAGGCCTACGCATATTAGAGAGGGCTATTGACTTTACTGGGTCTGCTGATTTACATGTTAACCTCATGCAAAAACACTGTCACAGAAAGACTGGGAGTCATGTTTGACCAAATATATGGGTACCTTGTGGCCCAGTCAAGTTGACACATAAAATTAACC
Source organism: Aselliscus stoliczkanus (assembly GCA_033961575.1). NCBI lineage: Eukaryota > Metazoa > Chordata > Mammalia > Chiroptera > Hipposideridae > Aselliscus > Aselliscus stoliczkanus. The sequence continues at coordinate 139,111,186 of CM066729.1, forward strand.
ATCACAAGGTTAAATCAGGATTTTAGAAGATTTGGAGATTAATTAGATACAGGGATGAGGTAGACAAGGAGTGAAAATTGACAACCAAAGTTTGAGTTTTAATAACTAGTTAGTCTCATTTACTAGGTTGCTGTTTTTGATGAACCTAAACATATATGTCCATATATAGAATTACAAATGTTCTGATCACAGTCTCAAGTTCTTTCCTACCGACTTGGCAATAATAACTCTAAGTCAGAAGGTGGAGGAAATATTTATTATTTGTTACGGATATAATATAAAAAGGTGAGCATAGGTGAGATTAGGTCCTGAGAAGAGACTGAAAAGGGAGTGGACTGGACTCGATACAGCTGCAACTAGAAAGGGCTCTTGATTCTCCTCATACAATGTTATTCCTAGTTATTTTCCTAGTGTTATAACTCAGGTGTTGGAGAGTGATCTGAGGTCTGATTGTTTTGTTGGGGTTGCCAAGGATCAGAACCTCTCCCTGTCTGTGGGAATGGTCTTTTCCTGGAAGGAACGGCTATTCCCATTCTTAATCAGCTTAGTGTGAGGTCAGCATTAGAGAAGGAAATGAAGACTTAGGACATGGATCTTAAATACTAGATGATAATGCTTATTTTATACAAGTGAAGATAATTGGGAGAACACAAATCAGGTCCTCTCCTCAGTCAAGCACAAGCTTTGGAACCCCTTGTATTGTTTATGTACTGAATTGCAATTGTTTTCATCAGCATTAAACATTCATTGTAAGTCAATAAGTATACCTAATGTGTATTTCTGAGTTAAAATCTAAACACAAATATGCAAAATACATCAAAATAGATGATGAAAATAATTATCTCTTAGCTCATGGGACAGTAAAGAAGTAAAGAGAAATAAATGTTTAGTTTTTGCTGGCTTGAAGTGTCAAGCAGAAAATATATGCTGTAGTTTTGCCAAGAGGATTGCTATAATCCAGTGGAAAATTCTACTAGAGAGGCTTTCATTCCTTAATAGAAGAAAAAAACAAAAAGAGACAGAAAATCCCCAAACGGTACATGACTGGCTTCCCAATTTACTTGGTTGTCATGATCTGGCTTCCCAGAATACCTGTCTAGCTGAATCATCCAGCAAGACTCAGAATGGTTTTTTTTGTTAACCATTTATTGACCAAGGTGAATTTAATTTACCCAAGGTATATAGATCTTGTTGGGACGTTTCATTTGCAATTAGTCACTGAACTTAATAAATCACACTTTATAAGTGTGATTTAGTTAGCATATATTACTCTAGTAGCTAAGATATGTTGAATAAATTGGCATGAAGGTTTTCTTTAAAAAGGAAACTGAGTAATAATTATGATTCTTGTATTTTTACAAATGATTTTGTTTTGTTTTTGTCCAGCCCGTCTATCATTCCATGGCCATGTCAGAGATTCTTTACTCATTAGTTTTAACGTCTCATGAAAGATACATAATAAAATTGGTATTTCTTCACTTCTTTGTAATATCATTCACTATAAAATACACTTTTGTTTTTGTTAGCAGTGAAAGTCGTGGCATGATGTTAGTGATCTACATAAAAATCAGAGGTATTCCAAAAACCAAGTAGAGTTAAAATTAATCTTTTTTTTTTTTTTTTTTTGAGGGCAGTGTCACTGGCCCTCATATGCGGGACCTGAACCGGGGCCGCTGGCTTCCCAAGCCAGCGCTTAACCACCGTGTCACTCGGCCGGCCCCTAAAATTAATCTTAAAACGGTGTATATTGTAGATCAGCAGGCTGTGTCACAGTAACTTCAACATAGCTAGTTTTCCTTGCAGCATTTCTATGGTGGAGCATCAGCAGTAGTTGGCTTTCTTTCAAGGGTCATACTATGTGAAAATACACCTTCCGCATAATCACCCTCAACAAGGCTGGTTGCTCGTATGCTGGGATGTACTTGGGACCTCTGAGCTCTTGAGGACAGAATAGATTCCCATTTCCCAATTCATACACTATCCAGGCCATGCACATTGGCTGACAGAATCTTTGGCACTGTCTTTGGCATTTCTTTGTGATTTATGTAATTGAAATTGTATAAGTTACATGTGTTTATGATTAAAATCCACTCTGAGAGCGACCAGTTAGCTCAGGTGGTTACAGCGCAGGCTCATAACACCAAGGTTGCTAGTTCGATTCCCACATGGGCCAAGGAGCTGCGCCCTCCACAGCTAGATTAAAGATAACTACTTGACTTGGAGCTGATGGGTCCTGGAAAAACACACTGTTCCTCAATACAATTTCTTAAAAAGAAAAAAAATTATAAACATAAATAAATAAATAAATAAATAAATAAATAAATAAATAAATCCACTCTGGATATTTTGGTTCTATTTGATTAATCTTTTCCTATAATCTTTTATAATATGAGATACTGACATAGTCTGGAGAAAAGTTTTAGAGTCAAGCAATAAAAGTTTAACACTTGTAGATTAAGTTTGAGGAATGGTATAAGTGTATTCCATGATGCACTGGTTTTAGGGGTACTAAAAATATTTGGAAAGAGCATCAGTTGCTAACAACTCATTTAAAAAAAGAAGGCCCTAACATGTTTGCAAAGTATTTGTTTGCAAACTGCTAAATTATAAGTCTCTTTTAGACAATGACAGTCACACTCAGGTCACTGAAATCAATATTTTAATTTTATTCATTGTCACTGGGAAAATGCTAAGTTCCTGATTTTTGTTAATGTCATAGACATTAAATTGTGGTTATTATTGTGTTCTTACAAATAAATGGTGTCTAGTGAAAACTGTATTGAATATTTACAAAATGCAATTAGTAATATTCATTTCTATTCTACTGGGTGAAACAAACAGGTACAAGCAACAATTAATGTTTTCTTCTGTGCTCATAATTCAACTTTCTTCCCATGAGGCATTGCAGTTCCAGCAGAGCTCTGGTCATTGATTACAGATTCACCTGGCTTAGCTTGACAAATGATTTTGCCCAAGCCTCCTGTCTGAGAGTACTAGTCAGAACTTGTTGATATAAAATTGTCATTGCTCCTTTATCCATTAATGCCAAGATTATTGGTGATTGTCTTTGGTTTTTATATTAGCATTTATCATAGTAGCAGTTTTGTAAGACCCTTGGCAAATAAGATTATCTGGCTTGTAAGATTATGTGAAGAAAACCACACTTTGTATTTAACATGATTCATGATTGATCTGTTATGAGTAAGTTTTGAATGGGTTTGCATGAATTGTCGTGATTTGGAAACAATGAATTTATGATAGCTTAATATACTGGTAAAAGTGTGTAATACATTCCGTTATTTTGGAAGCCTTTACTATAACATCTGGAATACAGAATGGATTACTTTTTGGATACTATAAATCTTTCTTTTTAGATTGTCAGTTCACCATGAATGAATTCTAATTATAGTTTATGAACCTATGATAAGTGACTGGAAATTTGTTATTTTCTGTGTGAGAAATATAACCTAGAAGTGGAATTTTGTATTATTTCCCAAAATAGATGGATTTTTTTCCCCCCATGATTGGGGATAAAGAGTTTTACATAGAATATTCCACATTCACTTATAGACTACACATAGAGAGAGAAAAAGAATCAGAGAAAGAAAAACAGAGAAAGAAAGAAAGAAAAAGAGAGATTGACTCTCAGTAATCATAAATATGAGTGATAATTATGAGCTTGGGTAGCATTTAACTTTTTAATTTGAAGGCTTGTGTTAATTTTGGAACAAGCAAAAACTCATAGACACAGACTGCAGTTTAGTGATTACCAGAGGGTAAAGGTGGCGGGGGGAGGTAGAAGAGGGTAAAGGGGTTCAAGTTTATGGTGATAGAAGATTTGACTTTGGTGGAGAACACACAACACAACATATAGATGATATACTGTAGAATTATACACTTGAAGCCTATATAACTTTACTAACCAGTGTCACCCCAATACATTTAATTTAAAAAATCAGTAAGTTTCAAAATCATAAAAAAATAAATTAAAAAATTTTAAATTATAATTAACATACAACTATAATTATATTACTTTTAGGTGTACAACATAGTAATTAGATGTTTATATAAATTACGAAGTGATGACTGATAAATCTAAAAACCATACATAGTTATTAGAATATTATTGACTATACTCCCTATGTTGTACTTTACATCTCCATGACTATTTTGTAGCTACCAATTTGTGTTTCTTTATCCCTTTCCCTTTTGCACCCATCCTCCCAACCTCCCTGATATCTGACAATCATCAAAATGTTGATGAAAAATCTATGAGTTTATTTGTTTTGTTTGTTCATTTATTTTGTTTTTTAGATTCCACGTATAAATGAGATCATATGACATTTGTCTTTCTCTGTCTGACTTACTCCACTCAACACAATATGCTTTAGGTCCGTCCATGTTGCTGCAAATGGCAAGACTTTGTTGTTTTTTATGTCTGAGTAATATTCCATTGTATATATGTACCACCTCTTCTTTATCTATTTATGGATAACCAGGCTAACTCCACATCTTGGCTACTGTAAATAATGTTGCAACGAACATATGGATGCACATATCCCCTTGAAGTAGCGTTTTGGGTTTCTTCAGAAAAACACCCACAAGTGGGATTACCAGGTCCTTCTTTGTCTCTTATTTTTGCCTTCCTTTTAAAATCTATTTTGTCTGGTATAAGTATTGCTATCCCAGATTTTTTTTTTTCCATTTCCATTTTCATAAAATATTTATTCCCATCCCTTTACTTTTAGCCTATGTGTGTCTTTTGATCTGAATTGAGTCTTTTGTAGGCAGCATATGTAAGAGTCTTTTTTTCTTTTTCTTTTTTTTTTTTTTTTTGAGGGCAGTGTCACTGGCCCTCATTTGTGGGACCCGAACCGGGACCGCTGGCTTAACCACCACGCCACTTGGCTGGCCCGAGTCTTGTTTTCTTATCCATTCAGCCACTCTATGTCTTTTGATTATATCATTTAATCCATTTACATTTAAAGTAATTGTTGATATATATGTAGTTATTGCCATTTTATTATTCATATTTTTGGTCTTTATTTATTTCTTCTTATTTAAGAAGTCCTTTTAACATTTCTTGTAATACTGGTTTGATGTTGACAAACATATTTAGCTTTTTCTTTTCTGGGAAGCTATTTATCCGTCCTTAGATGGTAAATGACAGCTTTGCTGGGTAGAGTAATCTTGGTAGTAGGTCCTTGCTTTTCATCACTTTGCATATTTTCTGCCAATCCCTCCTGGTATGTAAAATTTCTGTTGAGAAATCAGCTGACAGACAAAGGTGGATTTTTATTATATAAGGTTGTGAGATTAGGAATGGAAAAGGTGTTCAGATGTCCAGTAGCATTTTGTTGTTGTTAATGATTTTTGATAACAAGCTTTTTGTTATAGAAAGTAAAATTAAATAATGGTTTTGATCAACTTGAAGCTATTAATATAATTGCATCATTGCATTATGCTGCAGTGGTAGACTGACTCTCCACGTAGAATAGAGCCTATTGAGTGGGCATGGGTTAACTGGAGGTTCACTGGAGTGAATTTTTTCTAGGATTAGCACCTATCAAATGGTATGTATTTTCTAAATATTTGTTTAAAAAATTAAATGCAGAGACCTAGCTTCTGCAGTTATAGTTTACTAGTTTTTTTAAGGGAAGCTGTATAAGGAGGGAGAGAGAGTTTTTGTGCTAGTTAATTTCCGCCTCTTTGCTTGGTTCATCAGAATGCATGACGCTCATCCATTTATTTACAGGAGTGCTTCTTCATTACATATAAACTGCACATCCTCTGATACTCTAAGAGCTGAGTCTTTCCAAATTATATTTAATGGTCTGGAATTTAGGTTGGAATTAGACAGGAGTACACTAATGCCTACCACTGGTGACACTGAATCACCTATATTTTTTCTCTCTTTCTGAATAACAACAAACAATAATCAATTTATCTTGTAAAAGTGCTTGCTATTTATTAGCGTAGCTTTTTGGAAAGAGTTGTACAATTGTGACACATTAGGTGGGAATATTGCTGGTGATATATCCTGTATATAGCCTCATCAGACCAATGCTCCTTTAACTCACAGTGCCTTTTCTTATTATTGAAAAATCTTTCCCTTTCAACTAAGAGAATATTGAAATCCTAGTAGGATGGGATCTGTTCTGCTCTCTATTTTGGCTCATGAAGACAGCCTTTAAAAAAATAACACTTTTTTTTTAATTTGCTGTGTAAATGTAGAATCTAGACAGTTACATTATATAAAAATGCTCTTTTATTCTGTTTATTACTTATTAGTTATAAGCAAGATATATTCATCCAAATTGAAAACCAAATTGCATTTTAAAAAAAACAACAGTAAATGGAACTTACAAAATAATGAATACCTCCTTCCCATGTACATAGTAATCAGGTTTATAAATTAACGGCTAATGAGACTTATTCTTTTGACTATATTCAGCATACATTTGGTGTAATCTCATTTTCACTAACATAACATTTCTTCTAGGTTTTTCCATCATAATTTATTTTTAATTTTATCTTACTGAGAATTTTGGTGTGTTATCTTAAATCCTTTCCTGCACAAGACAGGGTAAAAATATATAAATTTAAAAAAAACAAAACAAAACTAACTTTCTCCAAATAGTATATACTTTCTAAAAATAGTATATACTTGCCATAACTAGAAGCTTACTGCATTTACATTTTTGCATACAGATATTGAGTATCTTTTCCTCAAGGAAAGGATGCTGTCTCGAGCCCTTAAATTGTTTCTAATTGACAGTCTAGAACCCGCCCTCATCCCACCTTAGCCTTCCTTCTCCATGCTCCAGATAGGAAATGGCCAACAGGTTGGCCAGATCTGTCCCTCAGCTCTACCTGATTTGCCCTGAACAGTGTTGACCCATAGGATATTACCCCCTCACACACAAAATTGAATTAGTTTCTAACATTTGAAAAATAGAAATTTCCCATAAAAGTTCAGATTTCGGTTTCTCTAGGAAAACCTAGAAGACATGGACCAATTTCTCTGTTTGGTGACAGTGCTCTGGAGCTTCATGCTGGTTGCCCTTGTAGGTGTGAAAAGGGCTCTTCCATTCACCTCATCTCCACCACTCCCTCTTTTGCAGATATTGAGACTGGTGGTCAATTGACATTAGCACCTGTCTTGTTTTCTTTATGCCCAGCATGTACATGACCCTCTGGACACTTGAGAGTGTGACTGCTTAGATCTTCTGCTTCATCGGACCTTACTTGTCCTGTGGCCAGTGCCACTGGGCATTAATAGGGACTTATTGTAAAATGCTTTGAAATGTGCTTTCCTTTCCAAATATGATATTTCAACTAAAATAGTTTGTATTGCAGGAAGTATCTAAGAGGAATGAATCTAATGGTTAGGAATTTCAGGTTCCATCATCTGTGGAGGAGACTGGACTTAACAATCTCTTCAGATGCCATTGCGTCACTCATGCACTGACTAGGTCATCTATTGTAACTGTTTACAATTTGACTCCCTTGATTTCCTATCAATTTGTCTCTGTTCACAGTTCACTCTGGTGTCCATCGATGAATGCATGCCCAGAGTACCTGTCCTTTTCACACACTACTTACAAAGCTGGTAACTACAAGAGTGCCCATACTGAGGCACTGTTGACCAGACTGGTCAAAATGTCACTGGTTGGTAAGAAAAAATCTGCAATATGGAAGACGGTTTGAAATGTAGCTTTATGGCGGAATGGGTCAATTGGGAGAGTTCTGATGAACAATTATTAGTTTACGAAACTGAGAACAGAGGAAGATTTAGGCTTTCAAAGAAATGCTTTTGTATGAGTTTTGGAATCTTGCTTGGGGTTATCATTGGTATGGTAAAAATGAAAGATATACATTGACAATAGAGACCTTAAAAAAATTCTTTCTGAAATATTTAAAACCGATTTGAAATCTAGTGACTACCAGCAATAAGCGTGATTCATTTGTATCTCAGGGGTACAGTACAGTGACTTGATGGCCCTGACATCAGTATGTTCTCCATATAGTTGAAAAGCAATTAAAATGTTGTCTGTGTCTAAGAAAGAGTTATGATATGCATTATAAAACAAGGATAACTTTTCTTTGTGCAGTAAAGGAATCTCATCAACCTGTATGCTCCCATCATATTTATCAAGAGAATGGGCAATAAACGAGATCTATGCAGTAGGTAGAGAATTTTTGTTCACTTTTCTGTTTTGTAATTTTCATTTTCATGCAGGAGGGTGCCCTGAAGTCTCAGGTTTTCTGTTTTTTTTTTTTTTTTTTTTTTTTTTTTTTTTTTTGATAGTGCTTGATTTGCTTGACTGCTTCATTTGGGCATCAGAAATTACTTTCATTTTCAGAAAGTTTCAAATGCCACATGACTTTCTGTGAAGTAAAGAGTGTTTTAAGATCCAGAAGCCATAGTGCAGAAATAAACATTAACACTCATTCAAGGTACTTTTTTTTTCTCTCAAGTTGTTATTTGACCTTGAAAGGTCTATGTGTGTATTAAAATCAATATGTACATCTTACCTCATCAGTGTGAGCTTGTAGATTCTAATACAGTGTGGTCTGGATAAGATGGTTGCTTTCCGTTGTACTATAGGGTGAGGAAAATATTTGATCAACCTAACTTGAGTTGTTTACTTGACTCAAAATAGAAATATAATACACAATGGATTATGCAAATTAAAAAAAAAGATTTTATAGTAATTGGCTGACACTCAAAAGATGGAATTTAGTGAAAGGCCATTAATTTTAATTAATCATTATGGCCTCAGTTTTGAGCAAAACAGATATGCCTTCTTTGTGTAAATCAGTACAAAACTTTGAATACTTCTTATGTGCTCTTCCATAGTTTTAAGCCTTATTTCATTTTTTAAAATCATGACAAATCTCTTTTATCTATATCAAAGATGTGAAATATTTTTATTTTTAGTAACATTATTTGGCTGTTTTAAATGCCCTGATATGCACTGGGACATCATTGCTCTCTGCCTGCCTAGGAAATCTAAAGGGGAAAGTAGTTTTAGTATTTTATATTCAATGCACATTCTAAACATTCATTAATAAATATGATGTACTACATACCTTAAAGAATGAGTTTACTCCACTAGAGAGGAAATTAAATTTGCTGATGCTTAAAAATACCAGATGATTGATAGATTATTTATACTTGACCACCTGCTAATGAATTCTCATTCACTCCTTGTTTTCTCTTGCTAAAATTAAACTTAGTCACATTGCAAAATAACCAAGAGCACCAAAAGATATAGAAAGAAAAATTAGCAGAACTGTCCAACCTCTTAAATGTGAATTATGCTCCAAACTGTGATTTTATATTTCAGATAGATAGTTCCAAATCTTCTAGTAAATTTCATTAATAAATATGTTTGAGATTCTAACAAAGATTTGTAGTTTACTTAATTACCCAAAGTTTACCTTTGATCATGAGTCTTTGGCATTATTAATGAGTTATTATTATTATTTTTTAATCTCTACTGGTGACATGACAAATGGTGTAAAGAAAATTTATAGTTTAAGCAATATTAAAAGTCTAACTAAGGTCCCTTTTAACATTGAGATTCTGAAAGTCTAATGAATTCCTATGAGGGTATGAATATATTATTCTATCTGATCACATGCGAAATTTCCAGTTGAGATGTACAGAGTAGAGGTGCTTCACCAAATCTTTAAAAAAAAAAATTCTCACTCTCAGTGCTTCACAGGTATCTCCATACTGGCAATGGATTTACTGATGGGTTATTTTGTAGAGCTGAGTTGGAGAGAGCTTTATTGTTTGCATTAGTATTTGGTTTCACTCTATTTATATTGGCCTACTGGCTTGGTCCCAAACAGGCTAGAAATCTTTTTTTTTTTTTTTTTTAATTTGGAAGAGTGTCTAAGTTAATGTTTTAAATGAGAGAGTTAATACCACTGGTCCACAGATTTTCCCCTGATAGAAAATATAAACAGTAGCAGAAAATAGTTCCTTGGCTCTAGACGCATTATTACATATTACTAGAAAAACAGTTGTGATTCTTGGTAATTTTAATGTTCTCCAAATTTATGATGAAATTACATATTTATATGTGATCTTTATGGAATAGCATTGAAAAATGCTTAGTTCAGGAGAGGGGAGACATAGCTTTCTGAGCTCTTTGCTTCTTTCATTGGTTCTTTCCATTCTTTTAGGCCTTTGATAAAACAGGCACTTAGAAAATATTTTTGAATGAATGAATTGTAACTGAAACTATGTTACATTTAAGATATCTGGTATGCACAATTAAATTACCTCAGGGCAGAGGGAGGAGATAAGATAATTCATGCTGTTATTGAATGGTTTTGCGTTTTTTTGTGGAAAGGAATTTCAGTTTTCTAATGAAAAATTAGACCATGAATTCTTCAATTTGGGAAGATGAACACATAGGAGTTAATGTCAGTGAACTCCTTTAGAACAGAGCAAAGCAGAGGTGAGAAAGATGCCTCTGTAAAATTCATTCCCACCTGAGAGGTATCTGAGAACTCCAGTGAATAGGTGTTAAAGAGGAAAGGATAATAATGGGAAGCTATTTAGAAAATCACCGGAAAAGACACCATATAATCCCAGGGTGTGGTCTGGGGAACCACACCCTGTCCCAACAATGTTATTTAATAGAGCAAGCCTCTGGTATGTAAACATTTTCAGCAATGCTTATTGATTTAGATAGCTATTCTCTTGCACTATTTGTTCCACTTTTTTTTTTTTTGAGTATTTTTTTTTTTTTCATGAAGAGCTGTTTATTGGACAGATGTCTTCTTATATCTGCCCGCTCTTGCTGAAAGGCAACTATTTCAGTAGTTATTAGCATATTAAGAAAACTTGGGTAATTCTACCCATTTCACATTAATTTGCCCTTGTTGATTATTTGCTGTAATATGTTAAATCATTGCTCTTGAATGGGTCAAGTAAAGCAGTCATTCACCTGTTTTGATTGCTATAAATATCTTTGAAGTCATCCAAACGAGCTTCCATATTATTCACAGCTCTTCTAAGTCATTAATAAATATATTGAACACCTGTGCTAGCACTGATCCCTGAGGCACCTCATTATTAACCTAATTGCACAGCTTCATGATATTTCATTTAACCTTGATTTTACTACCAAACTTTTTTCAAACCAAGACATTTTCAAATTACTGATAAACCTTTACCTTTTATCCTGTGGTTGCCATGGCTCCATAATTGAATTTGCACATTAAGAAACTTAGAATGAAATATCACTAGGCATTCATTTTTCTTAAAAGTTCAAATACAAGGGCCAGCTGAGTGGCACATAGGTTAAGAGTTGGCTTGGGACACCAGCTCTGAACAGCAGGGCCCTGGTTAGGATCCCACATGAGGACCAGTGATGCTGCACCATTTACAGCTAAGATGGTGAACAACAGCTTGACCTGGAGCTGGGCTACCATGAGTGGCCGGCAACAGCGTAGGCTGCAACCCCTGCTGCAGTGGGTTTCCATGAGCTACCTTGAGTAGCTGGCAGCCAGTGTGAGTGGCCAGCAGTGGGCGTGAGCTTTCGTGAGCTGCCCTGGGCAGTTGTCCAATGGACAGTGAGTGACTGCCTCACCCGGGAAGAGTGCAATGATCACAATACCAACATGGGCCAGTGAAGCGACATCCTCCACAACTAGACTGAAGAACAAAAAGGTCAGCAACTTGTCTGTTCCCCTTCCCCAATTCCACAATACTGTTCCTCTCCCCCAATTCCCCAATAAAATCTTTTTTAAAAAAAGTTCAAATAAGAAAATAGTTATACACTTTTGTTACGCAGTTGTTGTCACTGAAGTTTTATTTGTCTACCTACTCTTCCTTTATTGTTTGTTTTCGTCAACTATTTTCAAAATGCTAGGGTGTAGAAACAGCAATTGTATAATCATAGTATCATGGTTTTGGATACAGTTCTGCCTTTGTGAGTTCCAACTCCTCAATGCTATTTTATTGCTAACTGGTATCCCCACCAAATTGGAATCAGGGAAGAAAATAGGAGATGGATTTCATTTTAGCTGACATTGCTATTCATCAGAGAATCCATTACAAGTGAAGAATGAGGTTTGTGCTTTCTGGTTTATATCTGGTTTATAAAGTATAGTTTTATCTAATGTTGGAGCCCAGAAGGACTCTGAAGATCACATGGTTAAATTTCCCTCATTGTTTCAGGTAAAGAAACAGAAGCCCAAAAGGTGAATTGACCTTGATGAAGATCACAATAATCAGCCAGGGCTCTGCCTTTCACTGTTGTTCATGCCACTGCAGCCTGACTTAGGTTTTTATCATCATTGTTTCTCACTATGGCTAATTAAATTTTTTTGTCTCAATTCTAAATTTTGACATGAGTTCCTTTTTAAGCCTCTTTTAGACCATTATCTATATCTAATTTGTATCTTTTAATCCCTTGAATATATCTTGAATATAGCAAGTTTTCAATAAATATGTATTGAGTGGATGAATGAATCTAGAGTCACACTGTATATCTAATGGATATTATATCTAATGGATATAATGTACACAGATATATTATATATATGTATATGTTATATATGTAATTGCTATTTATAGCATTTTTAGTTTTTCTTTTATTTATCTCATGGATCTATATCAGTCTTGAATACAGGATCATAAAACATATTATATCTATTGATTTCCCAAACTGACTTCCAAGTGATTAGGCAGATTTATTTGAACTGTATTCTAAATAATACAGAGTTTTTCTACAATGTTGTCTATTTCCTTTATATAAACTTTAATATCACTTGTTCTAAGACTCTCAAATCCAACCAAATTTCCTCATAGGCATTTGAGCTATTTTGGAGAGTTTAAAGAAAAGGATCTACATATGAGAATGACTCTTCTACAAAAATTCAGGGAAGGAAGCCAAGGTCATTTCTACTGTTGATGCCCAGCATTTCTGCTTTGTGAAGGAGGCATTATCAGAGGAGCTTCTATGTTTGTCTACTTGAAATATTTATTTTAATTTATTTTAAGAGTAACATTTCAAAAGCATTGAAATGCTCTTCTTTATTGGAGAATACCACTCAAATCACATAGTCAGTATTCTATCATGTAGATAAATCACTCATTGGAAGAATTACAAGCACCTTTAAGGTGCATTATGTTTTTCAAGTTCATGATTCATCTGCTTTGGGGAAAAGTGTTATTTTCTGGCACGTGTTCAAATGCTATAATTTAATGCATTTACAGCAAATTATTAAACCACTGCAGCAAATGAATTAATACAACTCCAAGAGTTACACCCAGGGAATAGTTGACTCATCTAGTCGGATCTGGTTCACTATTCTATAACATGCTAGGAGAAGAAAAAAAAGAAAAGCATAACTATTTAAATTCTTCTTGTCAAATACCTATGAAGTACATGAATACTGAGCAGGAATATTAGTCAAAAAATAACGTAAAAAAGCAAGCAGAAAGGATTAAACTGCTAATTTTCTTAATAGGTGTTTATTTCAATATTTTGGCTCAAAGTACCAGATGGAATGTAATTACAAAAGAACAAAAGGAGGAGCTCTGTCTTAAAAAACTGAAGATCCAGGTTTTGCTTCTTCCTCACCCCCCCGCCCTTAACTCTGTTTCTTATCATAGAATTCTTTAAAATTATTGGTATAAGTCTGTTTCTGAAAAAACTGACATCTACAAAATACTTCTTGAATCTGTCTTTCTCTACCTTATATCCCCCATGGCCATATTAATAGGTGGTTTGCCATAATCTTGAAGTTAGTCAAATATTGAACCAGAGACAGAGTTTATAGTGTGTATGGACCAAAGTTGCTCCCAGAGATGTGGCCTGGGCTCTTTGTAAGATAACTGTGAGGTTCTGAACTGATACATACAGAGTCCTCCTAGTCAAGTTATTATAGGCTTCTGGGATGTATCACCTCATTTCTGGGTATCCACATTTAAATTTCTCCAGACTCAAGTCTCTCTCATAAGTAAGATGCAAATTATGGAATTGGAAATCTAAAGATGACTCAATGATGAAATAATGAAAGTGGGCATGAATGCTAGAAAGAAAAAAATTAGCATCTCCTTGATCAGTGTCAACCTAAAGCTGTGTTATACTCCATAGGACTCTCTTTCAGAACTGAATCAAAATCTGAGTTTTCAAAAAGGGGCAATTGAAGTACACTCTTGAGGGCTGATTCTTTGCAGAGAAAAGCCAAGAAAAAATGATATCCCACTCCATGCCCCCCAATCCCCACCCACACACCACTGAGAGCCACAATTCTGCTAAGTTACTGATAGTATATTACAACTTTAAGTATTTAGGATTAGAAAAAAAAATTAAGAACCATTAATCCAAATTTCTTACCCAGTTTTATGTATGTGCTGGTAGTAATTTAGTTCCAATTGCATCCATATTTATAGTATAACAAAACTTAATGGCATCAAGAAAAACAAGAAAAAAGCCTATGGAGAGTCTAGAATAGATATATTTTATATGAATTAGTCTTAATAAGTTACTTAAATAAGATTTTTACTTGTATTTTTACATTGCACAGACTTGTAAATCCATTTTGCTCTATTTATGAAGATGATCTCAGTTTTTACAATGTTTATACACTTTAAACAGAATTGAAATGTAATTAAAAACTTTGCATGTAATTTAAAACTATGACTGTAGAGGCCTTATATTCCAGAATTTTAACGTATTAAATGTATTGGTTATAGATATATAGTTAGTACATTTATCCATTTAATTTTTCTCTAATTCTCAAAGAAAGCTTGTGAAATGGGAATTGTATAATAATTGGGAACATAATACAATATTTTGATATATATTTTCTTTATTTTATTTTTCTTTCATCTGATATCTTTTCTCTGACTTTAAGAAGTGATGGGGCACTAAAACATTAACTAAAGATGGGATTTGCATGCCAAGTAAGAATTATCATATTTTAAATTTGTCTTTACTGCATGCTTCACAAATCAGGCAGTTGGACTGAAGTCTAACCATATAAATACACATGAAATGCTATATGTGAATGAGTTCATAAATTGTTATGGATGAAATATTATTTTATTTTCCCTTTACATGAGTTTTTTATGGACTATGACTAAAGTTAATCACGATTACACTTTGGGTAAAATATAAAAAATACATTCATTCTAAATCTCAATTTTGGGGATTTTGTTTGTATTTATTTCATAGTTTATTATATCTCAAACATACATTTTAAGTTTCAGAATTTAACTCACATATTAACCCAATTCTCTGAATATAAGTGGGAGAAGACACTTTAAATAGTATCATGAAATTATGTTTAAGGTATTTTTATGTGGATAAACTTGGATGTACTTGAAAAAATTTGCCTCCTTTCAATTTGGGGTTGATATTGGAGGGGTAGATGGGTAGCTCACAAGAGGGGTTAAGGCTGATGTAGTCATAATGATTTATGATCTATAAGCTATAATTAGGTTAACTCTAAGTGTTAATTATACAAGGTAAAATGTACTATTAGAAAAGTTAAGCACCATTTAACTATAGACTTTTGGCAAATCCTATAGACTTTTGGCTTACGTCAAGAAAATGCTTTTTAAAAAATTGTTGAGAACTTCATTTTTTAACCCTAGTGAGCTCTTTTGAAAATATACTTTGTTGTTTTAATGCAGCACCTGAGAATATGTTTCTACTAGTGGAAAGTAACTTGAAATGTATGTCTTGCTTTGTTTAGCAATCTTTGTATATGAAGAACAGTGCATGAGAGAAGGAGTGTGGTGTGAGTGTATATCTGTAATTTTTTAATAGCTCATAGGTAAGAAGCAAATTAAGGAATTGAAAAATGTAAAGATGATGCAATGATGAAATAACGAAAGTGGGCATGCATGAATGATAGAAGGAAAAAAATTTAGCATTCCAAAGTTCATATTATATCACCATTGCAATAGAATGGAGTTGCTTTTATAGTAGCAACTCTAGATTATTTGCTCACATATATTATACTTTTTGGTTCCCTCCGTTTAAGTAGATGCTGCTTATAACAAAAGACATATGAAATAAAATGAACAAATAGGATGACAAAGAGGGTATAAACAATATAAAAAGGGAGAAAAAGCCAGGACACTCAACAGGAAAGTTCATCTGGTTACCATGTTACCAAGTGTTACCCATTGCTGAGTTCCTGAGCTGAGATACGAAGAAGAGAGGATGTATTACAGGGCTCTAGCATTTATTGCAGACAAAGGGAGAAATTTTTCTGGACCTAGCTCTGAAATACATTTCTCATGTTTTCTTTTCAAAATTATGTTTCATAATGTGATGGATATTTTCCTTGACAGTAGTTCCAATTAAATGTAGAAGCTTATCTCCAAAGGCTTTTTCTCATTTGAACATGTACATGTTGAGAGCAGAGTTAAGGGTATATGTAGCATGTTATGCAGCAAAATAGAAAAAAACTTTGAATGTCTAGAAAAGATAAAATTGATTTCAGGGTTAGAGATAAAATGTTGAAGGGAAATATTCCTTCCTCTTCGCTCTAAAGAAATTAAAAAAATGGGATAAAGCAACTCTTCGTGCCTTGATTCTGCAGACCAAAAATTCCTTCTCTTTGAAGTACAAATCAGCCTCCATTAAATTATCTTCCTTTATGTGCTCTGTTTCCCTCTATCTCAGAAAGAAAACAAGGTGGACTTGACCTAATAATTGCTGACAAGATTCACTCTATAGTGATTATATAAATGTATTCTGCATCTACTTAACATTCAGATTTCGGTCTCCAGTTGCATAAACTTAAGGTATAGATCAATTATTCCAGGGAAAAAGGCAGAAAATTAGAAGAGAAAACAAAACAAAAGTCAGTTAAAACATTTTAATTATACCCCAGGCAAAAGGAAGTTAAGGAAAAGCCTGGGAAAGAAGAATTTTGTTTTTAAAGAAGAAATTTTTGGGGAAACATATGATTGTAGATCAGGTATGAAATAAGATAATTATAAAATATGTGTAATATACTGGGAAGGGTATAAAATGAAGGTGTACTATCATAATTACGAGTTATAAATAAATCAGTTTATTATTTCCATTGAAAGAACAATCAGACAACAATATCTATTATTCAAAGTATGAATGATTCAGTTAATAGCTTTTTATGCCTCATTTATGACAATTCTTTTAGGGAGATAAAAATACTGAAGTGATTGAAATACACTGTGCTGGAGTGACTTGCACACAACTTATCACTAACTGGTACTTTTATTTCTAAATGACAACTCCCATCCCTCCCCAAATAAAATAGCTTAAATGCTAGATGCTTCAGGATTTGCTTTGGTAAGAGCCTTACCATTTAGGAATTTCATAATCATGAGCAAGTGAATAGTGTGGATACTTTTCATTTATTAAAAAATTATAATGGTATTCTTGAGGAAATTGTTGTCTAGGATACCATGTATGTTGTCTGGAATACCATGACTCTGGAGAAGTAAGAATGTCCTAGTGGGTTTTTTTTTTTTTATCCTACTATCCTTTACAGTAACTACATGTAAATGTACTCCAATGGATGACTTCCTACCACATACTGGTTTGAGAAAAAAATAATTTTAAGAGACATTTTAATTTTTTTTTTTTAGCAATTCTCATTAGCAAAGTTTCTGGATCTTTCATAGCATACCAAACGTATAGTCATGTAAAGCCACATTTGATAATTCAGGGTATTCGGGGAAGTCCTAATATCTAGCCACAAGCAAAGAACCACTTTTATGAAAAGTGTCAAAGGATCTTTTTTAAAGGAAAGCTTTGAATCTTTTCTGAATTTTTTTCAAGCTCTGGAATGTTCAGTTTATTGAAAAAGGAATTACATTGGAACCTATATTTGGTTATTAGGGCTGGTACTGAGTTCAATATAACCTTATTTACAACTTTTGGTGAGCTAATAGAGCTATAGAATATTGTATAATTGAAAATTTACATTGCAAGATAAATTAATATCTAATAAGCTTTTCCTCTCCAAGGCTTGTCACCCTTCCTCACTATGTTAGCACATAAATGTATATCAGATATTACAAATGGGAGGAGAAGAAAAGGAAAGGAAGAAGGCATAGACAAGGAGACGGAGAGTATAATAATTAGCAGAATAGCTTGTTAATCCCCTTGTGACTTATTTAGACCCTGAAACTAACTGTTCGTTGCTTACTTTTCTACCAAAGTCACCTATGCGATCTCCTAATAGAATGGAGAAATTTAATATACTTCTACTTTAAATAATTCAAAGAAATGATTATTTACATCAACTCTTTGAATTATATCATTATAAGTGTACTGTTAACTTTTATTCCATTTTTAGCCTATTTATGCCCTTTTTCTAATTTTCTTGTCTTATCTATTTTAGTAAATGTTTTCAAGGCAAGATTATTTGGAGGAATGAATTTATAGCAAATTGAATATGCAATGGGACATTCAATAGCAATAATAAAATGTAGCCTGTCTCCTAGTGACCAATAACTTAAAATACTTATTTTTTAAAAATTTAGTCATACATTGTCACAAGTCCTTTTCTAAGTAGTTCGGGTACAAACCTGAAAAAGAATGGTAGAGATCACCATCCCTTGTATGTTAGCTAGCTTTATACCTCATGAACCTGGACTTTCCAACCAGAGGATGGAGATCTAAACAGTATTTCTCAGAGCCTTTCTGGAGATTGTCCAATTATTTTCTGTCACCATTCCATGCTGTTCCTATTGTGCTCAGGAATGTAAATGTCAGTATTTCACACTAATCCTAACAGTCTCAGAGCCCCATGAAATGGAAAGCACATTAATGTGCTTTGTAATCCAACTGGAGTTGCTCAGATTTTGCTGTCTCTTAAGAGGAGGTAAGGGTAGTCATGAGACTTCAAAACCCTGAAGGCTGTTATTATTTTATAGTCACTAACAAATTGTAGACCATACATATGCAGCATTTCAAAGATAACATTCAAAGAATTCACATTAAGGATGTTTTAGGTATTTAATATAATAGAAAAAGTTGCAGTCTAATTAATTCAGTTTTACAGGCTCATTTCTTACAATATAACGTAGGCCACACTATAGATAATTATCTAAAATGAAATTTTGTATGTATTTTATTTGTGAAGAATAGTTGTTTGAATATAATATGCATTCCATATATTGAGAATTCTTATGATTGCTGCCTTTGACATATTGTACACTGTTCATCACCCACAAGAGTACTTTCAGAGAAGAATATTAAGACACAATTCCCTTGATTTCATTAAAATCGTATCATTCATGATGAGTTCTCTTTGTATTAATATTAATATGTTCTGTAGTTCTAAAATTAAAATATATTCTTTTTCCTAAGCGGGAAGATGAGAAAATTATGACTTCAACTAGTTAATGAATTTGCTTTTACTGTTTTGGCTCAGCATAATGCAATATGCATTCTTGAAGATTTAATAAGAAATTGCCTTTAGTACCAAATAATGGAATCCTTTGGTATTAATAGTATTCTTATAAAGAGAAGTGTTTGCTAAGGGAAAAAAGGACATACTGGGGGTGCCAAAAAAGTGTATACAGGTGGACACTTTGGTCAACATTGCTCAAGCAGTAGTTCACCATAATATGAAGTGTCTGGACACTGATGGTAACCACTTTGAGCACCTCTTGTAATTGCAGAAGTCCAATGTGAATTGTATTCATCTTTTGTTATTGGTATGTACTGAGTATTACAATTTTAATAGTTTTTCCCTTTCTTTTAATGTGTATACATTTTTTTCGGTACCCTCTGTATTTAAAGAAATGAAGAGTTGATACCGAACAGCTATCAGAGCAATATGGCTTAATGCCATATCAGGTAAACTGACCAGCTAAGTGAAAGTTTTTTGCTTTCTTAAAGAATCATTTCATAGTAGTAGAATAAAATACAAAGACTCTCTATGTATAACCTAATTTCCATTTCCTTTAATATCAGTCATGTCATAAGCAGTAATTGGTGAAAATTTAAACTGTGCAGGCAAATACATCTCTTCCACTTTTTTTACATATTCCTGAGGTCAGACTTGCAATACAAGGTTTTTAACACTGAGAGATTGGATTTGCATGGGGTATGTTAAAAACAAAACAAAACAAAGCAAAAATAACTTATGACAATCCATTATAATTTATTTATTGCCTATAATTTATTTAATAAAATCGCACATGTCCTGTATTTATCATGGAATGGCGAAATCAAATGCTTTTGATTTGAAGATTAAAAATTGAGAAGATTGTGGGAGGGGAAACTTAAAAAAAAAGTCTTCTTTAACATTTATTGATTGAAAGAAACTGAGTAACTTGGTATCTGAGCAAAATACCAGACTCAGAAACTATTTTTCTGAGTCCTAGATTTCTAGAAGTGAATATCTATAGACATCTAAAATACCTCCAAACTGTAATTAGGCATGGGGGGAGTGGAGCTCCTAGGGCAGGTGTGAGTTATGTGACTGGCAAACTTTAGAATCCAGGGTCCCAAATGGCATTTACTCGGAAGACTTTTCTGATTTTCTTCCTGCAAAATTAATCATTCTCTTCCATTCAGTCCTGCAGCATCACTTACATACTGCATTTTTAGAAATATCACATTGAATTACAATTATTTATTCACTTTTAAGCATTTGATTGCTTTATCATCTATTTCAGTCTTTGGCACATTGTAGTAAAAGATGAATAAATGAATGAATTCTTATTTAATTGAATTGAGTTAAAACACCAAATTATTGTGAATATAATATAAAAGATAATCACGATATGAAAGAAAAGACACACTGAATAAATACTGTGAATGAAAATTTGCAACTATCAAGTTGCAAGTTAATAGTTTAAATGATCAGCAAAATTTGATGGAAGAGAACATTTTTCATCCTTGTTTGGCTGTACTTTGAAAAAAATAACAGCTTTATTGACAATTGTCTGTACTTTTAAGGTAGAAATTATCCTGCATATTATGTTAAACTTTGATATGTTTATAAAATTTAATGTAGTGAAAAATAATATTGAGTAAATGTGAGTTCTAGTAGTGGGTCTGTTTTCTATTACCAAAGTTATTTTGATCATGGACTTGAATCATATTCTATTTTAGTATATATTTTTTATTTGTTTATATGTAAATATCAAAAGAATTTTTGTTTTTACTCTTTGGGATAAAAGTTCTGGTTGTTTTTCACCAATATTAACGTAAAGACTGAAAGGGTTGACAAGTCAGTCAATCTATAGTCTACTTTTTCACCTGATACCAAACAGTTACTTGATTGTGGAATTAAAATTAGTAGCTGTGGATGGTAAGCACACAATGCAATATGCAGATGATATATTATGAAATTGTACATTTGAAACCTATATAATTTTATTAACCAATGTCACCCCAGTAAATTTTTAAAAAGTAGCTTCTAAGAAATTATTTGATTTAATTCACATGATTATTTTAAATTAATTGGGTTGCTTGAACAGTTTTCAAAATGTTGTATGCACATTTTATTAATGCCAACATAATATTTTCCAAAAATGATTCATATCATTTACCCCCAACAAAGAAAGAGAAAACACATGAATAAATAGAAACATAAAGAGAAATAGAATTGAGAAAGAGGTGGGAAATATTTATGTCCCTATAAAAAGGCCAAAAGGATTGCTGTGGCCAGAGTAAAATTTGGCTCTGAACTTTTAGGCATTCAGGACAAAAATGGAGGTTGGTATTTCTTTGCCAGGCATGCATGAATCTAACAAATGCTATTGGAATAACAGATGTCCATAAATAAAAATATAATATTCTGTCTTCACTTCTCGTTCCTCTTCATTTTGCCCCTCTGAATACTGCTAAATTCTATCTCAGTTCTCATTTCTGCCCAGTTATTTCCAATAATTCTACTAACTTTGATTTCATTTTTTGAATGCTGTATGTATTTGGAGGTATTCAATTTAGCTTGGAATTTTTTTCTGCTTAATATCGATGTTAAATTTTCTCTTTGCTAAGATTATAAGCCCCTTGAGAATAGGGATTGTATCGAATACTCTTTTGTAATTCTCAAAGATATTTACTTTTCACTAGACATATGTTAAGTATGTAATAAACCCATGCATTGTATTGATAAAATGACTTTAGTTATAGCCTTAACTGAATAGACTTTTAAACTTAAGAGCTGGATTTATGAAGTGGACCTGAAATGTGCATTTAGTAGAGGTCACTTTGTCAGTATATCTCGTATCTGGATTTGGATTCTTTGCAGTTTAGTAGCTGAATGTTATATAATCACTTTGAGCATCATTTTCCTAATCTTCTTAAGGGGATAACAGTAGTACTTACTTTACAGTATTGTGATTAATCTTATTACCACATTAATAAATATTAAATTATTTAATACATGTAAAATGCTTAGAAAGTAAGCATTCATTAAATGTTAGTTATTTTGTCTTAAAATACTAAGTATTGTCATTGTTTTTTGTTTTTTTTCCTGGAGATAAATTGAAATTCTTCTGGTGACAATTATAGAACACAAATAATCAACAGAGGTTCATCCTCAGAAAGAGAAAGTATATGACAATAAAAAATACACTGAACTTACGATTCCACCAAATCCAAAGATGAAAAAGCATTGAAGTACAAAGATCTCAAGTTTTTTCTCCAGATAGCACAGAGTTCAGAGATGTTCAGTTTCTTTCCCAGAGCTCTCTACGTGTAGTCTGACTAGAGCTGAGTTGGGCCTCCAAGCTTTTTTCTCAAGGCAGTAATTTCCTTATTTTGTAAATGAATATAAAATAAGACCCATAGGTCAAGAACTGCTAGAGAGAACTTCAGAAGCCATTTCCCCAGCTTCCCCCTGTGGTGGACATGCTGCTGTAATGACAGCCTTACAGTACAGCAGAATGATGAGGCTGATGTAATCTTTAATCACATTTTCATCAGGCTGTTGAGGGCATTATATTTATAGATCTGTAGTTGAAAACGAATGTATCATTGATGTAAAACACTAGGAGAAGGTGGAATATATTTAAAATACAATTCATTTCTTAAGGTTAGAATTTTGATTAAGTATATGTGAATTTATGTAATTAGCTCATATGGTTGAAGCAACAACTTGGGGTCTATAGTTTGGGGCTATTTCAGAATTGATCTTGAAAAGAGCATTTGGTATTTAGTTTGAATCTCTGATTCTGAGTTTTCAATTTCTTTCTAGATAAATAATAATGATAGTTCTTGGATTAATTTTTATTCCTAATATTCTCTCTTTTGGTGAAATTAATTCTATCCTATCTATTTAATATATATCACCATCACAAATATCTGTTTGCTTTTATGTTCCTAATGTCCATATTAGCCTCTTCTAATGACCTTTGATGGCATAAATATTATTGTAAATTTTACTTTAGTCTTAGCTTTAAAAATTACTTGCAGATTCATGACAATAAGTCACATTTCCTTCACTTACCTCTTGATTATGTGTTATATTTTTCTTCTTCATTGTCTTTCACCACATCTTCAACCCAGGAGCATCTCTGTTGTCCAAAATCACAATTGCTCTATCTAGTTCAGATTAAATTTCTGTATAGTGATGGAGGTGCCAGAATGCACTTATGTAATGGTATTAGTTCAGAATGCTGCATCTTCTTTCTGTGGTGGATTTATCCATCATTTAAAATGTATAGCATTGGGCCGGCCGAGTGGCGTGGTGGTTAAGAGCTGGCTTGGGACACCAGCAGCCCCGGTTCGGATCCCACATATGAGGGACAGTGACACTGCCCTCAAAAAAAAAAAAGGCAGCTTAAAATGTATAGCATTGTTTTATCACAGTTATAGTAGTGGTAGTTTTAGTAGAAATGTAACTTATAGAGTGTTTCATTGGCTCTTGAGTCACACATGGATGTTACCTATTCAGATAGTTTAATGGAAAACTGTGTTTTACATGGATGTTCCCTATTCAGATAGTTTAATGGAGTAACATACTAATGTAATTTCCTAATTACATTATCTTGAGCTTGTGCAAATTTAGGTTGAACTATAAGGGACTCTTAGTCCAATATTTAGTGAAAAGCTCCTGGAGATACTAATGGAATCAATGTGTTAATAGCTGAGACTGAGGAAGATTTATTTGAAGATTTGAGTTTAAACAATGAACTTAAAAATTTTATTTGGCCACCTGCACATTTGCATTGCCTTAACATGAAACATTATATATATATTATATATAATTGTATATATGTATGTATATAATATATAATATATGTATTATATATAATATATATATTTAATGCATATACATTTGTATATTTATAATTGAAGCTATATGTACGATGTTCTGAATAATAGGACAAGCAGAGTCTGTGTTGTTATAAATGTTATCTTCCTGCTTCCTCTATGTAGTGTGTTCCCAGATTGTAGATCATTTGTGTAAATAGTAATGTACATATAAAAAAAACAATCTTCCAACATAAAATCATTCACAGGAAATAGTCTGCAACTGAAGATATGTCTTTGCCAATCAGCATTTTGTGGCTGTAGACTATCGGTGTTTTCCTTCACATTGTCATTTGCATTCGGTTACTTTATTGACTGTTCACGTATACATTTTTTTTTTGCTTCAATTCCATTTTTGGCCAGTTACAGATTATATTGTACATATCTACTTATCATATTTTTGTAATATAGTTAGTTAGGAAAATTGGAAATGAAAATATGACATGAATATTTGGGAGCATTTATCTTTTGAAGAATTTCTCTTTTTAATGTCCACTCTTTTTAGTAAACAGTGTTCAAAACTTCAAGAAAGTAATGGTTATTTCTTCCTATTAAGTTGCTGACTTGGGATATTGAAGGACATCTCTACACAATGTGAAATAATTTGTTTAATTTTTCCGTTTAGGAATAGGAAGGTATATTCTTTTTCTGCTGTCCTCACACCTCCTATTAAAATATATAAGTCTAATTGTATTGATTATGGCCTTTTCTCACTGTTGGGTAGTAGGAGCACATCCTAGAGTCTGATGAACTGGATTTGAATCCCCAACTTTACTATATGAGCCTTAGCAAGTTATTCAATTACCATGATCCTTATTTTCCTCTTCTTTAGAATGGTTGTTATACCTGTTTCCTAAGATGATTTGAGAATGAAATGAGGACAACACAGTGACTGATACATCCTTTTTCCCCGTGGCCAATTTTTCAGGGGTTATATTATTACCTATGGCAGCAAATAATAATTTAGTTACGTGAATAACCCAGCTGGTTTAAGGCTCTTTTTAGATATTCCCGTTGAAAGAGCTAATGGAGTGCATAATTTATAAACAACACAGACTGTCAGGAAATAACAACCATTTTTATGTATAATTGTCTTTTGTTGTGCATCCTTCCAGTCAAGAAAAATGTTCAGCCAGGCATAGAGTGCTAGATTCACATTGGCATAGAGAAGCCAATAATAAGAAGGGGAGGCAAAATAAGAATTAATAATTTTAGACTAGAATAAAAACAATTTAATGACTTTGTAAAAGTAAATGGGGCAATATTTTGCAAAACCTAGTTTGCATCAAAGATTAGCTTCAGAGATTCTGATTCAGTAAATCTAGCATGGACCCAAAGGATTTTTTATCTCTTTATAGCAACTTTGAGGATATGATAGGTTGTAATGTAAGAGTTTAAACCAATAAATAGAAAAAAAAGTAACAATCAACTTTAGACATTCGTGTTATCTCAAGACTATTTTTTGCATTAATCCAAATAACTTCAGTAAGTGAAACGGACAATAAATGATTACTGTATAGTGTCTATAGACCTGCTAAAAACTTAGAGTCAGTCCTTCATTTTATGCTGTCTAGGCAAAGACTGCCTTCCAGGCCACACATTACAAGTGTACTACATAATACAATACAAGATATATGGAAATCAGTTTATAAAAGATAAATTAGTACCTGTTTCAGATTAGAAAGCAAAAAGGATTTACTTCTAGAATCTTTTACCACAAGGTTTCTTGGTGCATTTTAAATATTATTTGATTTATACAAAATTTTTCACCTATCATTTTATGAAGACATGTATCATGTAAAACAAAATCTATAAATGTTTGGGAGAGAGGAGAAAAAACTCAAGGGTTCTCCTAGATGGCTGAGGCACTCTTTTGCTTTACGGTCACTGTCTTTCATAGAAAGGTAAATAATCAAATATGGACTTTTTAAAACATGAATTTTACCTTAAATTGAAAAATGTTAAATATTAGCAGCCCCTAATCTCACATTCGCTTCATAATGCAAGGCATGAGAGACCTCTAAAAATAATCCATCATCACTCTGTGTGTGTGTATCAAATGTTTCTTCCTCATTACAGTTAATAGTAGAATGAAGCTTATTGTCATTCTACTCTACCCTTGTGGGTATGTCAGTTTTGAAAGCACTGATCCTGGATCCCCTACCCTTGGCACCTCTCTGATTAGGGTCAGCTGTGGTGAGTTGAGAAGGTAATAGAAGTAGGTGGAAGCTCTTACTTACTGCAAGACCAACTTATCTGGATTCTTAGTGCATATCCAAACTATCTGGACCTGCAACTTTTTATGTTAACAGATTGTTATACCACTTATTGCCCAGAGTGATAAGCTGTTAAGAACTATGTCAATGTATGATGTATCTACTCCAAAAATTCCTCACCACCCTCTTTCCTAACCAAGTATCGTCCAGTTTCATTTATGTGCTGCCATTTACTCAGCACATCAGATTTTCTTTCTTCCATCTTACTGATAGTTCACATCAGGTACTTATTATCATGCTTTCAGTTTCTTTACTTATTTTGAATGTTTAGTTAGAGAGATGATATCTGTCTTCTAGACAGAAGCAGCCAAAAACAAATATATATCTTTCTTCCCATATATGGTGGTTTTATTTTAGAAAATATTTTTTACAGAAAGGTTTTGCTATTTCTTAGCAGTTTGTGGAGTCAGACTGATCTGATTTCAAATCAGGATTATGTCATTTGTCTTGACTGTTAAATTTGAGCAAGTTCTTTCCTTCTAAAAATAAAATTTACATTACAATCCATATGGTTTTCTAGAACATTCCGGACAGAGTAGGGACAGAGACTTGATAAAAATGAGCTGATTAATAAAATATTATTTTCCTGTTAGCATATGTTTTAGCATCTATACATCAGTTTGGATAAATAACATTTCATTTTTATGAGAAAGAAAATAGAGAAAATTATTCTCTTTTAAGACAGGTATAAGAATTCATGGTTCAAGAGTACTCTAATTGAAATAAAAAAAAGGGACAAAAATATTATAAAGGTCTTCTAAGTTAGCTCTGAATTGAACATGTGTTGATCATGTATATAACCTTGCACTGTAGATCTGTTTTATAACTACCCAGGCAATATCAATTTAGATGGTGTGTGATTTCTTTTCTTGTGCTTCTCAAATTTATTCCTGTACGTTGGGGCAAATATACATCCACTTCTTGTAAGTAACTGTCCTGCAGATTTACAAATGATGTGGTAAGAAATCTATGACTTGCTATACTCTTTGAACAAAAAGTTTTAATGTTAAAACTCAGAGTACCACACAGAAAATTCATTTAGCCCTTTTGTTATATAGAGGAACTGAGTTAAATTAGGGCTTACTGAACCTGTCAAACATTTGAGTTTTTTCACTCTGTTTACTATCCCTGGAAATTCCCTGACTCTGACCAAAGAGAGAAAACTTTTATCATAGTAGAAAGAGGAACAGGCTCTGAATTTTGAGAATGGTTCGACTTCACCAATTATTAGCCCTGTATTCTTGGGTGAGTCTCCACCTTTTTGAGATTAATGTGTCTTCATAGGGTGGGTTGAACACAAAATGAAATAATTTATGTGAAATATGGTTTATAAACCTCAAGACACTGCATAATTTTATTGTTTGTTGCAGCTACTGCTGTTATTGTATCCATCCTGGGTCAAATTCTGCATTTTTCAACTTCAAACATAAACATTTCAATTGTTCAAACAGGTGAGAAATAGACAGGAAGGGAGATATTGGGACAGGGTAATTAGGAAGAGGAAGTGGGAGATTATTGAATGCTGAAAAAGATAGGTTAGAAACAAGGATTTTGGACACAAATATATAAATTGTAAATTATGATAAAGATTCCAGACACAATCTCCTCTAGCAAGTCTTTACTTCTCCCCACTCCCTGCCCCGGACATGGTAGGAAAAAAATTAAGCAGACAAATAACGCAGCATCTTCTTCTCCTTTTTTTCTTGTTAAAGATCCTTTGTTTTAATTTCAAATATGAGAAATCTCAACATTCTTAGCTTATTTGGCTCTTACTGTAGCAAGTCCTCAGATGCACAGAGCTATGGTTCCAAGGTGACTGCTTCTATTTATAGCTGTTGACTTTAGATGAACTTAAAATGTTTAGGAAAGAAAGTGGTTTGCTTCAGAAAATCAAGGGCATATATCTGTGAGGCTCCCTGGAACCTAAAAAATTTTAAAATAATTTATCAATTTGAAAATGTCTGGAAATATGTATAAATTGCTTATTTATGCAAATTAAACAGTGCTTGAATATTTGCAAGGCCAACTTCTAATGAGAAAAGTTGCAAATGGCATTTTGGTTTACATAGTAAATAATATTTTGCATCTGATTTTAGATCCACAAATAAATTTATAATTAACCCTCTATAAATTTGCTAACTGTGCAAAGCAAATTCTCAATTTAGAGGATTAAGAATACTCTGACAATAATACATTGCAAGGAAATTAGGAATTCAAAAAATAAAGATTAAAATTAGACTTAAAATGACAAAATATTTGAGGAGCAAATAATTTATGCGAAGTATGTTACAAAATCTGGGATGCTAAATAGTTGATACAAGTGCTGTGACATTTAGTTTCATTTAAATTAGTAACAGAGTTTGCTTCTTTCAACATTTTGTTTTTTTTCTTTCTGACTTTGTGTATTTTCAACAAAATTATGCTCTACATTTTTTAAGTTCATTTTTCTTGAAGCTGGTCTTACATTTGTCATGATAAAACTAGGCTTTTGTAGATATACTTTCTTCAGAAGAAATAAAAACGTTTGACATTGATTTTCACAAATTGTTTTCTTGATTGTTTTTGATTGTTTGACCCCTGTTAGACTGACATATTTTCAACTTATTGACTTTGTGAATATAAAATGACAACATAAAAAAGAACTTCTAGTGCAACAGCAATCGAAACTTGTAGTTTTATAAAACACACAAAAGAATGTGTGAATACCATAGATAAAATATCAATATTTTCAAACAATAACCTGTGTCAAGCAAACAACAGAGAAACAAGTTGATTATTTCACCCTCTGAAAAGTCAGGTATTCATAATTGGATTTGAATTCACTGTATAATACAATTGTATAATCAATATATGATCTAGGGTAGTTTCAGATTATTCTGGCTTATTTTTCAGGTAATTTGGGGGCAAAACTCATTATGGATGGCAATATAAACAATTTAGAACATATTAGGATGTTTACAGTTTATTTGAGTGATAAAGTTCTCCACCATGGCTCATATCTATATTGAATGAGCTGTGGATGTTTATGTTTCTCCCCCAGGAGAAAACTTATGTGGCACACAAGATAAAAATTTCATATACATATTTCCTTTGAGATATTCCCAAAATATAGTCTCATATTTCTAAATGAGAAGTTGTCTTAACAACCAGGCACATTTTGCACTGACTTATGGTTATTTTTAGATAAACCACTTTGGGTTAATTAGGAGAAAAATTGCTACTGTACAATTATGCTCTATCCTCCCACCTTGGCCTGAAAATAATGACATGTAACAAGGTTTTCTTTGTCATTGGCAGCTGCACCTTTTAAGTGTATCAAAGTCTGTTGCTATGGTTACGGCCTTTGTTTCCAGTGATGTTTTTGTCCATGCTTCTCCCTCCACCATTAACAATGGGTTACTCAAAAGAATGAAATAATGAGTCATTCATTTGGAAATATATATTTTTTTAAATATCCCTCTTTATCATTACATTTCACTGCTTAGAAACTAGGCTGTAATTCAAGGCAACAGTTAAGTCTGTGAAGAAGTGTTAAAAAGAAAATCCTTGATTTTTTTTTTTTTAATTTATAAGAAAAACCTGTCTATATAATTGAAGAACTTTTTACAAGTCTCAACAATTAAACCCTTTTTGGTTAATGTATTATTTCTGGAACAAGTAGATAAAATTCTACGCAATAAGCATGATAAAAATCGTGCATGTTTCGTACAGCACAGAATTTTAGAGTCAAGGTTTCTGGGCACAAAAGCAGTAACAAAACAGTCCCTACAAAACTGAGTAACTTTGAATAACACAAGAAATAATTTTGTTAATTTAAAATTTTAGAAACTGAAATGTGTAAAGTTTGTAAAGTAAAATGTCATTAAATTATGGTACTGTACATACCAGTTGTTTCTATAATTGAAATTTTACAATATGAAAAATACATTAGCTCTGTACAGTTTTTACAGGTAGGTAGGATGAGTTTTTTGGGGAAAAAAAGATTCTTTTTCTTTTTTCAAGGTCATACTCTAAGTCAAAAAAATACTTCACAACTTAGCTAATTACAAAGTGTAGACTTGAAACAATTCATGTCTTCTTTATTTCATGAATCGATCTTGGGTTGTTGTTTATTTGAACAGGGGAGTTTTTAATTTGTTTTGAGAGTCCACAATGAGCAAATCTTCCTCGTTTTGTCCTTGAGGTTACAGAGTTTGGAGGCAACCCTTGGCTACCAATTAGTTCAGTTATGCCAGCTGTTTATGGTCACTGATTCGGCCCGTCGTTGTGATTGTGCTCAGGTCCAGCTCAGTCTCTAGGTGTGTTTCCATCGTGTCTTCCTGTGCATTCGTTTCAAAGGCCTTATGAGACAGAAGTTCATGGTGCACCCCACAGTAACTTATTGTGGGCTGGTCATATGCCAGAAAGGTTGACACATTCATTGATAAAGGTATCTAGAGAAAAAAATGACATGAGAAAAGTCAGTTATAAAAAGATAGACAACTTTGGGGACAAGATTTGGAAACGGTGAAGTGCTGACCTGACTAACATCTATGGTTATATCTGTGGCTCAGTTGTCCACATGTTATCCTACAAATGCCCTTATTCTCATACCAGTAACACAGTGCAATGGTTTTAAAGTCTGGAATGAAGCTGCTAGATTTTTAACTAGGACCTTCAGATAAATAGTAGCCTAAGTTATTGTTAAAATGCCAAAAACATTGGAAGAGTCAGAAAAATACTTTGCCTTACTGGGTTAAAATTGTGGGTTTAGAACTAAGAAAACTATTACTTGTTTATGTATGGTATTGGAATGTCTCCCACCCCAACCCCTTACTCCCTGAGTTTCTGATTCAGTTGGTCAGGGGAAGACTGGGAATCTGCATTTCTACAGAGTTCCCAAATGATGCTGGTGATACTATTCCACACACCACACTTTGAGAACCACTGCAGAAGAGATTTGTCTAGGCAAGTCATTCTGCTCTTCTTACCCAATAACTTCTTAATATTTATTTCACCACAAGGATTCTTTGAAACAATGTCTGTAGTTTGGTCCATATATCTAAAATTTAGGGTTTAGAAAACTCCCAGGAAGAATCCATGTCGCCTATGAAGTCTAAAAAACATGAAAGTCTGATGTTAGTTTGAAGGAAGAAATATATAGCGAGGGAATTCTCTTGCTAACTGTAGCTTAATGAAAAAACGCAAATTCTAATGATATGAGAAGAAAGCAAGAGTGACCTTTTGGAGCCGAAGAAAACATACACGTTACAGATGAAGAATAGTCTGAAGTGTAATCAGATGTCAAAGTCTAGAGATTATTCCCATGTTTTTCGATAAGATAAAAACTTGTCCTAAAAGGTAGACAGATTTGAGTAACCCTCAGCCCTGATCTGTTTAATATCCTAATTACTAATTTACATTGTTGAATTGCCTTGCATAAAAATTCTGCCATTCTTGTTTTATGAATAAAATGTACTTCTGTTTGAACATTTCAGACTGAATTCCTTTTTGATTTCAGCTGAGATTAGAGCCCCAAAATTCAAAAAATAGAATGACTGGGTTTTATTCTTTTATTAACTCATTCTTTATTTTCTGCTTTTCTTAATGCATAAGAACCCTCTTTGCCTCTTTTCTTTTCGTCCCAACCCTTCCACCTATATTTTTCTTCTTCAATAAAACCTGGTTGAACAAATACTTCTTTGTTTTCTCTTAAATAATATTATTCACTTTTTAAAATTCACTTCCTTTTGAGATTGTTTTTTACATTTTTTATTAAATTTATTGGGATGATATTGGTTAGTAAAATTATGTAGGTTTCAAATATACAATTCTATCATACATCATCTATATATTGCATTGTGTGTTCACTACCCAGAGTCAGTTTTCCTTCCATATCATATATTTGACTCCTTTTACCCACCCTTACCCTCCGGTAACCACTAAACTGTTGTCTGTGTCTATGATTTTTGTTTGTTTGTTCCTCTTGTTTGTTGCTTTCAGTTTTATACCCCACCTTATAAGTGAAATCATATGGGTCTCAACTTTTTCTGTCTGACTTATTTTGCTTAGCATGAAAATCTGAAGATGTATCCATGTTGTTACAAATGGCAGTATTTCATCTTTTCTTATGGCCTGAGTAATTCTCCATTGTATGTATGTACCACATCTTTATCCAATCATTCATTAAAGGACACTTTGGTTATTTCCATGTCTTGGCCACTGTGAATAATGCTGTAGTGAACATAGGAGTACATATATCTTTACGGATAAATGTCGTCAGATTTTTTGGGGTAGATACTCAGAAAAGGGATTGTTAGGTTGTATGGTAATTCTATTCTTAACTTTTTGAGGAACCTCCATACTGTTTTCCATAGTAGCTGTACCAATTTACATTACGACCAGCAGTATATGAGGGTTCCTTTTTCTCTAAAGCCTCTCCAAAAATTCTTATTTGTCTTGTGGATAATAGCCATAACAGGTGTGAGGTGGTCTCTCCTTGTGGCTTTGATTTGCATTTCCCTAATGGCTAGAGAAGTTGAGCATTTTTTTTACATATGTTGGCTATTTATTTGTCTTCTTGGGATAAGTGTCTGTTCAGGTCCTCTGTCCATTTTTTAATTGGATTGTTTGTTTTTTGTTGTTGAGTTGTATGAGTTCTTTAAATATTTTGGATATTAGTCTCTTATTGGAAGTGCTGTTTGCAAATATCTTCTCCCATTCAATTGATTGCCTCTTTGTTTTCTCGATGGTTTCTTTTGCTGTGCAGAAGCTTTTTAGTCTGATATCATCACATTCATTTATTTTTGTTTTCCATGGCCTTGCCTTTGAGGTCAAATTTAGAAAACCCTCTCTGAACCCAAGGTCCATTAGTTTAGTACCTATGCTATCTTCTATGCAATTTATATTTTCGGGTCTTATGTTTAGGTCTTTGATCTATTTTGAGTTAATTTTGGTATATGGTCACAGATAGCAGGTTAGTTTCATTCTTTTGCATGTGGGTTTTTACTTTCCCCAGCACTATTTATTGAAGAGACTTTCTTTTCTCCATTGCATGTTTTTGTATCCTTTGTCAAAAATTATATATATATATATATGAGTTTATTTCTGGGTACCCAATTCTTTTCCATTAATCCATATGCTGTTTGATTATTGTCGCTTTGTAGTATAAATTCAAGTCAGGGAATATGATATCTCCAGGCTCGTTCTTTCTTCTTAGGATTGCTTTGTCTATTCGGGATCTTTTGTGATTCCATACAATTCTGATGATGTTTTGTTCTATTTCTTAAAAAAAAAAAAAAAAAAAGCCATTGGGATTTTGATGGGGATTGCATTAAATCTGTATATTGCTTTGGGTGACATGGCCTTTTTAACTATGTTGATTCTTCCAATCCTTGAACACCAAAAATCTTATCATTTTTTTGTGTCTGCTTCAATTCTTTTAAGAATGTCTTATAATTTTCAGTGTGTAGGTATTTCACATCCTTTGTTAAGTTTATTCCTAGGTATTTGATTTTTTTGTTGTTGCAATTGAAGAAGGAATTGTTTTTATTTTTTTTTCTGAAATTTTATTGTTAGTATATAGGAACACAATGGATTTTTGTACATTGATATTATATCCTGCAACTTTACTATATTTGTTTATTGTTTCTAATAGATTTTTTTTGGTGTGTGTGTGGGTTTTTTTGTGTGAAGTCTTTAGGGTTTTCTATATGAAGAGTCATGTCATCTGCAAACAGTGAAAATTTAGGGGCAGCTGAGTGGCTCAGTTGGTTAAGAGCTCTTTCAAGAGTGTGAACTCTGAGCGACAGGGTCACCAGTTCGATTTCCAGCCCGAGCTGAGCAGCTGCTGAGCTGCCAACAGGTGGCAGGATGGCTCAGCTACAAAAAAAAAAAAAAAAAAAAAAAAGTGAAAATTTCACTGCCTCATTACCACTTTGGATGCCTTTTATTTCTTCCTCTTGCCTGATTGCTCAGGCCAGGTCTTCTAATGCTATGTTGAAATGCAGTGGTGATGGGGGCAACCCTATCTTTTTCCTGACTGTAAAGGGAAAGCTTTCAGGTTTTCACCATTAAGTATGATATTAGCGGACGGTTTGTCATATATGGCCTTTATTGTGTTGAGGCACTTTCCTTCTATACCCATTTTATTAAATATTTTAATCATAAATATATGTTATCAAGTGCTTTTTCTGTATCTGTTGATGTAATCATATGATTTTCATCCTTAATTTGTTTGTGTGTTGTATCATATTGATTGGTTTATGTATATTGACTCATCCTTGTGCCCCTGGAATGAACTCTACTTGATCGTGATGTATAATATTTTTTAAAGACACTTTATTTATTAATTTTGACTTTCAATTTTATTTTATATTAATTTTAGGTGTACAGCATAACGGTTAGACATTTATATAATTTAAGAAGTGATCCCCTTGACTAGTCTAGTACCCATCTGGCAATACGCATAGTTATTACCATATTATATATTCTTTATGCTTTACTTTACATCCCCATGATTATTTTATAACTACCAATTTGTACTTCTTAATCCCTTCATCTTTTTCGCCCTCCCCCTAATCCCTCCCATCTATCACCCCAATAAATCTAGTGCCCATCTGACACCGTACATAGTTATTACAATATTATTAACTATATTCTTTATGTTGTATACTACTTTCCCATGAGTACTTTGTAATAACCGATTTGTACTTAATCTCTTTCACTTTTTCACTCACTCCTAATCCCCTTCCCACCTGGCAACCATCAAAACGTTTTCTGTATCTATGTGTTTGTTTTTGTTTCATTTGTTTATTTTTCTTTAGATTCTACTTATAAGCGAAATCACATCATATCTGTCTTTCTGTCTGACATACTCCACTCAGCACAATACCTTCCAGGTCTATAATCTTTTTAATGTATTGTATTATTTGATTTGCTAGTGTTTTGTTTAGGATTTTTACATCTTTATTCATCAGAGATATTGGTCTGTAATTTTCTTTTTTCATGTTATCCTTGCCAGGTTTTGGTATTAGGGGAATGCTGGCCTCATAAAATGATTTAGGGAGTATTGCCTCTTCTTCAATTTTTAGGAAGAGTTTGAGGAAGACAGGGATTAAATCATCTTTGAATGTTTGATAGATTTTACTGGTGAAGCCATCTGGTCCTGGACTTTTGGGGAGGTTTTAGAGGGTTGTTTCGATTTTCTTACTGTTGATTGGTCTACTTAGATTTTCCAGTTTTTTGGAATTCAGTCTAGGAAGGTTATATGTTTCTAAGAAATTGTCCATTTTTTCTAGGTAATTAAATTTAGTGGCATATAATCTCTCATAATATTCTTATATGGTCCTTTGTATTTCTCTGTTATCCCTCGTATCTTCTCTTTCATTTCTGATTTTGTGTCTTGTCTCTTTTTTCCTTAGTGAGTCTAGCCAAGGATTTGTTAATTTTATTAATCTTTTCAAAGAACCATCTCTTTGTTGCATTAATTTTTTTCTATTGTATTTTTGCTCTCTAATTCATTTAATTCTGCTCTATTTTTTAGTATTGCCTTCCCTTTGCCGACTTCGGATTTCATTTGTTCTTCTTTTTCTAGTTCTTTAAGATGTAATGTTAGGTTGTTTATTTGGGATTTTTCTTGTTTTTTTTGAGATAGGCTTGTAACAATATAAATTTCCCTTTTATTACTACTTTGGTTCATCCCAAAGATTTTGATAAGTTATACTTTCATTCTTATTTGTTCCTATGTATCTTTCGATCTACCTTTTTTTTTGAGGACAGTGTCACTGACCCTCATATGTGGGGCCCAAACCGGGGCCGCTGGCGTCCCAAGCCAGTGCTTAACCACCGCACCACTTGGCCGGCCCTCGATCTATCTTTTTATTTGTTTGTTGACTCAGCCAGTTTTTAGTAGCATGTTGTTTAATCCCTACATGTTTTTTTCCAACTTTCTTCTTGTGGTTGATCTCCAATTTCAAAGCATTGTGTTCTGAGAATATGCTTGGTATGATTTCAATCTTCTTAAATCTTCTTAAATTTCCTGAGGCTAGTTTTGTGTCCCAGCATATAGTCTATCATTGAGAATGTTCCATGTGCACTAGTAAGGAACATATAGTCTTGTCTTCTAGGATGAAATGCTCTATAGATGTCAACTATGTCCATTTGGTCTAAGGCTGATATTTCCTTATTGATTTTCTGTTTGGATCATCTATCCATGGCCCCCAATGGGGTATTTATGTTCCCTACTATAATTGTGTTTTTGTCAGTTTCTTCCTTTAGTTCTATTAATAGTTGCTTTCTATATTTTGGTGCTTCCTGATTGGGAACTTATGTACTGATAAGTGTTATGTCTTCTTGCTGTATTGTCCCCTTTATTATTTTGAACTATCCATCTTTGTTACCTTTTTTAACCTGAAGTCTGTTTCATCAGATATAAGTATGAATACACCTGATTTTCCCTGGATACCACTTGCTTGGAATATCATTTTCTACCCTTTTATTTTGAGTCTGTATTTGTCCTTGTAACCCACATGTGTCTCTTGAAGGCAGCATTAGGTTGGATTTTGTTTTTTAATTCAATCTACTACTCTGTGGCTTTTGATTGGTGAGTTCAGTCCATTTATATTTAGGGTGATTATTGATATATGAGGATTTCCTATAGCCATTTTATCTTTTGTTTTCTGATAGCTCAGTGTCTCCATTGTTTCTTTGCCTTTGTGTTTCTGTCTGTTATTTTATTTGGTGGTGTTCTATGATTTTTTTCTCTGTTTTCTTTTTTATGTTATGTGACTCAATTCTGCATTTTTTTTTTGAGTGTTACCATTAAATTTATGGAAAAGAAAGTTTCATATATAGAGTAGTCCTTTTTTTTCAGCATGCATCTCATCTCTATTCCCCTTTGCAAATTTAAACCTTACTTTTTCTCCTTTTATGATTTTGTTGTCACAAATCATCCCCATTTATGCTACGAGTTTATTTCTGATTTGCAGTAGCAAATTGTCTTCTTTCCGTTTTCATTTTTAATATTTTTATCTCCTTTACCCTTTATGTTATGTTTAAGTATATAGTCCCTTAATCTGCATAGGGGTTGCCATTTCCTTCTTCTGTCTGTCCGTTAGTCATTTTACTCATAGTTTTGTATCCTTTTGTCTTTATTTTTCATGTAGAATAACCTCCTTCTATATACTTCCTATAATGCAGGCCTTATGGTGGAAAATTTCCTCTGCTTCTGTATATCTGCAAAGGTCTTTATTCCTCCTTCACATGTAAAGGGTAACTTTGCTGGATATATTATTCTTGGCTGCCAGTTCCTCCTACTTTGTAGAGTTTCTGCTGAAAAATATGATGATAATCTAATGGACTTTCCTTTGTAGAAGGTTACCATCTTCTTTTCCCTGGCTGCCTTGAGAATTCTTTCTTTGTTATTAATTTTTTAATTTTATTAATTTTTAAAAATGAAATATTAAATAATAATTTAAACATTTTATTAATTTTTGACAGTTTCAGTATAATGTGCCTTGGAGAAGGCCTTTTGGGATTGAGGTAATTAAGTGTTCTGTTTGCTTCTGGGATTCCAGGATCATTCTTTTCATAGGTCTGGGAAGTTCTCGTAGACTGTTTGTTTGAATAGGCTCTCCATGTCCTCCTCCTCTTTTGCTGGTATATCCATTATTCATATATTGCTCTTTCTGATGGAGTCAGACAGTTCTTGTAGAGTTCTTTCATTCCTTTTAACTCTCAAGTCTCCCTTCTTTCGCCTGTGTCATTTCCAGATTTCTGTCTTCAGTATCACTAATTCTTTTCTTCACCTGGTCGGCTCTATTTCCTAAGCCCCCTATTTCATTCTTCATTTCTTTTATTGAGTTCTTCAGCTCCAGTGTTTCTATTTGGTTCTTTTTAAAAATTTCAATCTCCTTGCTGAAGTATTCATTTTGTTCATTGATTTTATTTCTAAGTTCATTAAATTGCATATCTGAGTTTTCTTGCATCTCACTGAGTTTTTTTTCAGAGCAGCAATCTTAAATCCTCTGTCATTGAAATCACATATTTCAATGTCCTCAAGTTTATTTTCTGGAGATTTTTCATTTTCTTTCTGAGTTGGCTTGTTACCTGGTTGTTCATGGTGTGATAGGTTGTTTCCCTTCCCATGCATCTAAATCAATGAATTCTGCAGCAGGGTGATATGAAGAGGTCTTTCTGTTATTTTCCAGTATGTGGCACTGGAGCATTTTGTTTTCTCTTGCCCTGTTCTGGCTTTATCTCAGTAGAAGATTCCCTGGGGGGATGGGCGTCTCCTCTGTGACCAGGTCACCTCAGTCTCAGGGCACCAACCCCGTGTGAAGATGTGTTGGGTGATGGGGTTCTGAGCTCCTGAAATCCCAGTGATGTGCCTGCAGCCAGATGCAGAGCTGTGCTGCCTATGCAGTCCTGGATGCCCCTACTGAAATCAGCTCCAAAAGGTGGGGGCTTGGTGGGCTGGGAGAGGCTGCTGGTGTGTTTGTGGCTTTGTTCGTTGAGTAATGGCGACTGCCAGACCACAGCTGCCTCATCCCTATATCACTTAGTTAACTTATGTGAAGAGGAACCAAATATGTTATTTCATAAAATGAAAATGAACAGCATCCCTGAGGGCCTGACTAGCTAGTCAGTAAGGATCTAGAAAGGACAGTAGGGGATTTAAATCAAACCAGGCTCTGATCCCTAGACCTTATGTTAGAAAGCTGTATTTAAAGTGTTCATAGAATCTCCTTATATCTTTCAGAAAGATAACAGTTTCTTTCAGTGTATTTTAATGTAATAAACTCCCATTTATAATTACTTATGGTTTCCTTCAGTGCTTTAGGTCATGGTTTTCCAGGTGAGGTAATTATTCTTAAGGCATAACTAACAGAGATGCAGGGATTTGGAATCTTACTCCTCAGAAAACAATATCATCTAGAGTCTGAGCTAAGGAATCATTATATATTATTCTAATAATGAGAGGTAGTAGCTGACCCATTATTTAGGACATTCCCCTTAGGAAAAATTTCGACTCTGCTAAACTTATTACTAGCTTGACATCAGTGATGTTTGCCAAAACAGTAGTTTTCCAGTGTCTGTCTCAAGATCAATGATATGCACCTTTTACAAATAAAACATTTATAAAGTCAGAATAATAAAAATAACTCATTATTGATTGTATTTTTCCCCATTCATATATAATTTTGAGCTTCTGGTTTTAAAGGGAAAGAATAGCTTTTTAAAGTTTCCAATTTGAGATTAAGTAAAAATGGTCATTTTAACCTTATTTTCACTGCATAAATGATGTCTATGTATAGTCATACAAATATATGTGTGTATATATTAACATGCATATGTATTGCTCACATTCTGTTTAGTAGGTTACAAGCCATTTAAACATCTCTCCTTTTGGATAGCAAGGATTATTTTAAAGATAATACTCTGAGGAACAGAAAATGACAGTGCACTTTTGAAAGGAATAATAAAAAGGAAAAACAGGAAATTGCAAAACATAAGAAATGTTTGCTTGTTAAGTATTCTTTCTGAATAGAGTTTTTGTAAGTATAAATACTACCCCAGATTATTTTTTAGCAGAATTGCCCATGCTGTTCCCATGTATCATATGGGAAATCCTCCATTTTTATAAGGCAAATGTTATGTAGCAAGTATTCTGCCTTTTTAAGTTGTTTAAGGATGATACTTCAGAGTTTTTTTTGTAGCTATTGTTTTCAATGATCTGCATTTAGTGAGAGGAACAGACTTGCTTCATGAAGGAACTCATTTTTTGAGATGTAGACTTTATCACTATCAAGGCATGTTTTTCTCCTTTTTATGTTGTAATTCAGAGTACTATCATCTTTTGTTTTACCAACTTAATGAATTTTCAAACTTAGTGAATTTTCATTTCAATTTATTTCTGCCTATTAATATGTAGAATAAGAAACAAACATTAAGGGCTGGCCGAGTGGCTCAGTTGGTTAAGAGCTCGCTCAAGAGTGCAAGCTGAGCTCTGAGCAACAGCTGTTCGAGGCCAGCCCGAGCTGAGTTGCCGTTGAGCTGCCAACAGGTGGCAGGATGGCTCAGCTAAAAAAAAAAAAGAAACAAACATTATAATATATTTCAAAGTAATACAAGTATACCTCAGAGATATTGTGGGTTCTATTGCAGACCACCATAATAAAGCGAATGTCTCTGTTAAGTGAGTCACATGAATCTTTTGGTTTCCCAATGCATATAAATATGTGCTTACACTATGCTATTGTTGATTAAGTATGTAATAGTATATATCTAAAAAAAAAACCCAATGTACATGCCTTAGTTAAAAGTAATTTGTTACTAAACAAGTGCTAACCACTGTCTGAGCTTTCAGTAAGAAAGGTGCCAAAAGAACTTGCTAAATGCAGTGTTGCCACAAACCTTCAATTTATAAAAAATGCAATATTTGTGAAATGCAATAAAGCAAAGTACAATAAAACAAGGTATGCCTGTAACATTTCTATTATTTGTCTCAAACTGAGTTCATCATCTCTGGATCCAAACTGGCTCTTCTTTTCATGATCCCTATTTTGTTGTGGTGAGCACAGACCAAGTTAAGTCAGTTTTACCTTAAGCCAGACTCTTTCTTGCCTCTTGTTCCAAATGTCCTGTTATTTCCCAGTGACTTTACTGAAATAGATTAACATGTATCTTTCACATGTACCCGCTTTTTTCACCTCTGTTACCACCATCTTGGCTCAAAATATCCTCTTGTTTGCCATAGTGATTGCATGACTGGTCTTCCTAATCAGTTGACTAGACATTTGTAAGTTAATTTTTGGAGAAGATTAACTATATTTAAAGGTTTTAATTTTATGAAAATACACTTGCTAATATCTTTATTCTTGTCCATCTCGATGCCTCTACTTTCAGTTGTTGTTTTTTTTAATTCTATTTATTTTTTATTCTTGAGGGCAGTGTCACTGGCCCTGATATGTGGGACCCGAACCGGGACCACCGGCTTCGGAAGCCAGCGTTTAACCACCGCGCCACTCGGCGGGCCCCTCTACTTTCAGTTTAAAGCTGAGTTTCAAGACTAACCTTAGGTGTTGTTAGGATATATGCTATTTGAAGTGTTTAGAGGATTGGTTAGACACATTTGTTTCAGTCCTAGCAAACATGTGCTTTGTATACAGGCTGGTAGTTTTATTTATAGTCAAGATGGGAAGCTGTGTCTTTGGTATTATTTGAGGAATAATCAACTTTTGATGGAAAATGCCTTTCATACTGGTTCAATTCCTATCTCAAAAATTTTATTACCAATCAGTATTTTGGTTTCTAAATATTGAGGCAGTTGACAAAATGTGTTATATGAGGAAAAATAGTGTAAGCAATTATCACATTGCCTGGCAGGATGTCCAAGTCAGCTCCCTTGGGTGCTAATTTAATATCTTCAGGACTTCTGCAGTGGTTTCTCTGCCTAGCCATCTGAGCAGCTACGGGCATTTGTTCCATCTCTTGGTCAATACCTGCCTTGGACACATCCCTAACATCCTTTTCATTATCAACACTATCATTCATTGAGCATTTACTGTGTGCTAGCTACCATGCTGCATGCTGGATTGAAGTCATCTTATTGAATTCTCCCAAGGCTGCTGGAAGGTAAATATAATTATCCCAGTTTTACAGATGAGAAAACTAAGACTTAGATAGTTTAAATAATTAGTCTAAAATCACTCCCCAAGTGAGTTACAGAAGTGGTTGCCTAACTCCTTAGTCACTACACTTTACTACCTGTTTATCGCTTTATCTGACTCACACAGAGAACAGACTACACTATAATGTTATACTATTTAAACACCAGTTCTCAACATTTGGATCTTATTTTCAGCTGGGTGAACACCACGATATCCTATGCTACCACATAGCTTTATGATACTGCTTTGCACATTGGGTCTTCAGGAAAAAAACATATAGTTTATCAGGGATTCATGATGTGGACAGATGGTGACAGCTCAAAATTAAAGCTCCCTGCTTCTTACTAAATTCATTCTGGCCAATACAAAGTGTTGGGAGAAGGATCTAGTCTGGAGAACATTCTGGACTGGGATAGATACCTTACATATACTTCCAGATACTAAGATTGTTTAGGGAAAACTTGAGGGATTTTAAAGATAAATTTTTGTGTTGACTTATAAATTGGTAGAAATTTTTTTGCAATGAAATGATGCTAGCTTTTCTCTTTAACAAAAGATGGAAAAAGTTAAAAACCTCATTGATCTGTAGTTTGGTTATTTGTTTTATATTGATAACTTGTTTTGATTTCTTTCTGTATGTAAAACAGTTACATGTAGGTGCTGAGGGGTGGCAGGGCTGGGGAAGTGAAGAAACAAACATGAATAAGACAATTTCTCCTTTCTGGCAAAATCATAGTCTAACGAGGGAAACATATAAATAATGTAAGAAATTAAAGGAAGGTAATGAATGGGTGGACTGGGAGGTAAGTTACTATGTGTATGTATGTATATCTATTTATATCTATATATACCTATATCTATATATCTCTATATATATGTCTGCCAATCAGAGAAAAGTATATATATATATATATATATATATATATATATATATACACATACATACACACACACACACACACACACACTTACGTGTGTGTGTGTGTGTATGCTTCATAGACTGTGCTTTGACTGATTCTGCTAACTATATCATTCATTCTTTGTGGGTGCAAAATGAACTAGCCATCTTTCTTGTTTGGAGATAATGTTATTTTCCAGATTTATTAGTGAGAGTCAATATTGCTGAGAAGTGATTCAATATTTACTTTTATAGACTCTCCCACAGAGATAATATATTTTACTTTGAACTTGATTTATTTGTTTGAAGGGCATTCTATCACTTGGGACTTTTTAGCATTCTAATTGTTAATTTGTGTGAGTACAACAGACTGTTGGATCATTCATTTTAATTTTCTTGATTATATTAGTAATTTACTAAGAAATATTTTCAGAAAGTACTTAATTATGAACTAGAGTTTATGTTAGGCTACCTCTAAACTTAAAAGACAAACTTTTTTTATACTTAAAATTTTGTAGATGTAATCCAGGACTTATTACTCAATTTTAGTATTTTCTTAAAAGCTACTTTGACAACTAAAGTGACAATTGTTGTCTTGAGATCACAAGTATAGGACAATAAGGCAGGATCTCAATATGATTTTGAAGATTTTTAAAAGTGCTTGTTACTTGAGAATAATGTGAATGAAAACATTGTTTTCGGGAGGATAAAAATTCTTCTAGTGCCTTTTGTGAAAAGTACATTACAGTGAACCCCTGCAAAGTGAAATCATAAAGTGAAAAAAAAATATTGAGTTTCATTTGTGAGGTCATAGTTCTCTTTGCACCAAAATGCATTTAGATTAAAATAAAATCCTGAATTTTAGTAGCTTTATGTATGTCTTACAAATTTTTAATCTCAGTAGTGTTCCCACTCAATCTAAGTAATAGGGAGAGTCACAAAATACAAATCCTTTTATCTTTGCAATTAAAAAAATATATACCTTAAACATTTAAATGACATTGATACTTCTGAATGTATTTTGTTCTTTATAAAACTGTTTTTATTTCAGTTTTGCAACAAGAAATATATAGAGATCAGTTACTTGAACTGTTTTCATAAGATCACATGCCAGTGTCTACAAAACCAAATAAAAATATTTATTCATTAATTTATTCACTTCAAGACAGATTTGCTGAATGGCTTCTCTGAGATAGCCCAAGTCCTTGTCTTTAAGGCTTCTGGACAGAACATAAACTGCTCTACAACATACTTAGCAAGTGGAAGAGAGAGGACTCCATGTAGGAAGCATGTTTCTTTTCTCCCGGATGGGCATGTCTCATTCACTCACTCACTTATTCACTCTTGTTCTTGCTTTCTCTCTCATCCTTGAATTACCAGGCACTTTCTTAGTACGCTTTTATGGTATGTGTGTTTTGTAATTCTGACTTCTGTGGTCTTTACTTGTGCAGATATTTTATGTTATATTAGACCATAATCTTCTTGAGTGCAAAAATTTTAGTAATCACATTTCTCTATGCCTTATATTGTTTCACATGGTAC
Source organism: Aselliscus stoliczkanus (assembly GCA_033961575.1). Classification (NCBI taxonomy): domain Eukaryota; kingdom Metazoa; phylum Chordata; class Mammalia; order Chiroptera; family Hipposideridae; genus Aselliscus; species Aselliscus stoliczkanus. The sequence continues at coordinate 139,155,809 of CM066729.1, forward strand.
TTAAACATAGTAGAATGCCAACTATGTATTTATTGAATGAATGACTCCATGAATGAATGAAGTAGTAGAGAAAATGGTATGTCATATAATCTGGGTAGAAATTAAAAGCCTTCATCCCAGGATGACTGGGCTTTATGAGAACTATATGACTGAAATAATCTGTTACAGTCTAATGTAATCTGTTACAAGTCCAGGCCATTATGATCCTAAGATAAAGGTAGAGTGCTAGAATGAATTTTCAAAAATCCACTCCAAGGATGAGACACATAATGCAGCACTATAATGTTCGAGACCCTTTTTTATTTTATTTGAATTACATAAAAATTCATACATATTATTATGTAAAGCATGAGTTATAAATTAAAGTCTATAAAACTTTAAAAATCGTATTAAAAATAAAATAATTATTCTTTTTTTTTTTTTTTTTTGAGGGCAGTGTCACTGGCCCTCATATGTAGGACCGAACCAGGGCCGCTGGCTTCCCAAGCCAGCGCTTAATCACCGCGCCACTCGACCGGCCCAAAATAATTATTCTTAATTTGGTGATTTTTCTCCTATAAATTTCAGAGTGTTATATCTGTGCTTTGTCCTTTAATATCTTTCGCACCTACAGTTTTCAAACTTCATAGAGCTCACTAGAAGCATGGCCTATGATCTCAGTTTGGTGCACTTGCCAAATTAGCTCTCCCAGTAATGGACTCTGCCCTGATTCCCTCTGTGTTAACCTCCGTTTTATTTTTGTGGTGTCAGTGAAAAGTGATGTTTCTCTTTTACTGAGGCAAAGCAGAATGTCCTGAACTGTTGTCATTTACATGCAAATCTTTCTGCACAGCCCAATGCCTGCTAAATTGACACTGTTGCCAGGTAAAGTGATGGGACCCAATTTGAGACTATGGCTCAAAGGCCCCACTAATCTTGATGCTATGTTTCCAGATCTCTTTCTTCATACTACTGGGCAATGAGGTGCAGTTGCTAATCCATTTGAAAACAATCTCATTCTTCTTTTTCTTTTTCCTGGAAATTGTACTTCCAATATTCCACTCTACTCCCGTATCTTATAATGATGTTACAGCAGTTTATATTTTTAATCTAGGTTTGTATAAATCTGTGAGAATGAAAGTCACCAACTATATTAAAAACTACAAGATACATAACAAATAACAGTGTTTGGTACTGTTGTAGAAGTAACAGAGAAAGAACTTCTGTATCTATGACTAACTAATAGGGCATTTTAGTCTTATAAAAAGGCTCTATATGGGATTGCTCTGAACATTGGCATTTATATTTGTTTTTCTGTCATAACTTCTGGTATCTTATTTACTTTCCAATTGGCTTTTTCATCTCCACTAGCTTATTGTAGTTTTGGCATTCGTCATTAAACAGGCTCTACTTTTTGACATGCTGATCTAGAGAGCTTGTCCTGCTTTTGCAGGACTTGTGTATTCCATTTTTCTTAGGGGTTCTCATTCCTGTATAGTACCTACAGGACAGCACCTCAGGATTCACTGAGTCCTCGTAGTTGTCTACCACTCAAACAGGCTTTCAAATGATGTGATTATTTACTGATTAGCATTTAGTAGTAAGAAAGCACCTGATAATTCAAGGAAGAGAGAGCAAGAACAAGAGTGAGTGAGTGAGTGAGTGAGTGAGAGAGAGATGCCAATCTGGGAGCAAACAAACACTCTTCCACTTGCTAAGTATGTTTTAGAAGAGTTTATGTTCTGTCCAGAAGCCTTAAAGACAAGGACTTGGGCTATCTCAGAGAAGCCATTCAGCAAATCTGTCTTGAAATGAATAAATTAATGAATGACTATTTCTATTTGGTTTTGTTTTCTCACTTAATTTTAGTCTCTCTGTTTTTCTGACAATTATACATAGCATTTATAAATAGTCATTTTCTAAGGTTCATTTTCTGTTACCTTACTTCATAGAATGCAATGTCTTTAGTTTCTTAGTAATACATAGCTAAATGATTATATCTTTGTTCAGTGTTATGTGGTCAACCACACATATACACAGATAATCTTTTTTTCAACTAGGGCTTTCATCAAACTAATTAGAAAAAAACTACAAAACTACATAAATAAGAAACGTGAGGTGTTATCTCTTAATAGTCCATCCCATTTCATCATATAGGAAGGGTGTCAAAAATGTATACACATTTGAAGAAAGGAAAAACCTGCATTAAAATTATAATACTCAGTATATGCCAACAACAAAAGATGAATACAAGTCACGTTTGACTTCTAGAATTACAAGAGGTGCTCAAAGTGGTTACCGTCAGTGTCTAGACTCTTCTGATTACGGCGAACTATTGCTTGGGTAACATTGACCAAAGTGTCCATTTATATACATTTTTTTGGCACCCCTGGTGTATGCATGTGTACACACACACACACACACACACACACACACCACTTGATAATGGTTAGCCACTTTTTCCCAATGGGAGCATCTTTGGTATTTTCTTCCTATTGCCCTTCCTCACTAGTAACTATTTGTGAAATTCTCACTGTAGGCACATAATTGTGCAAAATGTGTGAGGATAATTCAAGGAGCAATAGATGAGAATAGATTGCTTACTATCTCTGAGCTTCTATAATTATCAAAATATGTGATAAAAAGTTCAAAATAATAGGTAAAATTGAGACTAGTTATGAGTATGGACGCAAACTGAAAATGCTTTCAGTGTATGATATTTTGTGGTTGTTTATAGGGAAACACTAGTATACTTTTTCCCCGCTTCTTCCTGAAATTTTTTGTCAAAACAAGGCAATTCTTCTTTAAAGCTCATACTAACCTTGGAAAATAATTATATTCCTAACTAAATTTACCATGTCTCTTTCTCATCCTAATAGAAAGCTGCTTAGATTTTTCTTGCCCTTTATTTATATTCTTCTCTCCAGATGCTTTTTTATTTGCTTCCATTGCTTCTATTTTAATAAAACATTTGTAGTTTTTGTAAGTAAATCAAACTCTTAAAAGTATGTAATAGAACCATCCCAAGTGCTTATGGAGAAAATTAATGTATTTTGAATGACTTGTCTATTTTTAATGATTTCATTTTTTTATGGGATATGAAACTGAGACACTATAAGTGACAGAATAGGGGGAAAACTGCATAGTTTATTTATAAATGTACTAGGTTATTATTGTTGAGCTGTGATCACTATCTAGTGTCTAGATCACACACTAGTGTCTAGTGTGATCATTATCTAGTGAATAATGCAGGTTTTATCTTTTTCTGAAAGGAAATTTAAAAGTATAAAAATTTTAAAACAGACAAATTCTAGAAAATAAGAGCATTTCATATATAACCCAAATGTAGTTCAAAGACATTGTTAAAATGTTGAATTGAGAATGAAAAGTAACACAGTGGGCTAGTCATTCTGTTTTAGAGCTAAGGATGGCAAGAAAAAATAAGACTATACTTTTTAGCAATGAGACAGCATTTCCCACACATGTGGCCCCATGAAAGAACATTGAAAAATGTATTGGACCTGTTTGTGAACCATTATACTTATTCCTTATTTCTCTTGGCATGTTCGATGAAAAGGCCGTTATGTGGCTTTTATTTGTGTCATGGTGCTGGGGCTATATCTTACATCCTTCCTTTTTACTTGAGGGCATTAACAACATGGTTTCGAAGAAAGGAAGAATCCTTCTCTAATAAATTGGAGAGCTCCTGTGGGTATTTAAAGGGATTCAAAGTTCAAGAAGTTTAATAAGGCAGAAGTCTTTATACCAGGATGTGCAGTGGTCCTCTGAGCATACTTAGCCCTCCTGATCCTTAGGTGCACATCTGCGTTATTGTCAAAACACATGGGTGGCTTCTATCAGAATGCATGACCACAGCAGAAATGCCTGCCTGCTTCCGCATTCCAGTTACACTCCTACTCACGAGTACTTAATTAATATGGGAGGTAGATGGCTCCTGGTGACCAAAATCTGATCAATCTCTTGACTGATTCTATTGTGGTCCATCCCTTGGATTCCCCAGGGTAGACGGTGCTTTTACCAGTTCCAGGAATGGCAATCTGATCTTTAAGATTTCTTTCAGCACTCAGATTCTGCAACTTTCTTCTCTATGCTGGTGCAGAATAGATACTTTATTTTATCTGGAAAAAAAGGGCATGTATTTTGGGGAGGAAAGTCCCATCCTGGAAATAATGTATTTCCACCTCATTCCTTCAGGGATTTCTTTTCCTGTGGGATGGCTGAGTTAGTCATAGACTCTGCATCCCTAAGAGGCCTGTGGAGTAATTGAGAATTTGGGAGGCAGGAAAATGATTCTCAACTTCATAGTGCAGTAAATACGTTTCTAGAGACTGGGGTCTGGAGTATAGCCCTTTTCAAAATGTGCTTGGGGCTTTAGGGTTTTAAGCTCATGCCATGAGTAATATTGATTAAGCATTTTCTGCATTGCCTATTAGCTTTCCCTTCTGCTCAGTGCTGTAGTGAAATCACAATTTGTGCCACAGAAATCACCGAGGCAATAAATACAGCACTTATGACTTCAGTGCATTATTGAGAAGAGCGCACAGATGGACTATAAGGAAGCAAGCAGTTGTTCAAAGCAACTAATATCTTTGATAATTAATAAATGTAAGAGGGAACTGAATAGCAAATGAACGAGTAATTGATCTAATTTTTAACTAAAATGAAGCATAAAATTCTCTGGTTTGTAATTTAAAAAATTCTTTCCATAGTACTGGAAGAAAACCTTTTGGTGTTTGAGACTGCTGACTGCAGTCTCAATGACATTGTAATGGGAAAAGGTAGACATACTCCATGTCATCTGCAGTCACTTTGGGTCCAGTTTAAACTTTGGGTAAGTATTCCTATTTATTGAACACTAGCTAGGTTTCAGGAACTGTGCTAGATACTGGTAATTAGAAGATAATTGGAGCATGGTTCTTGTTTTCAAGAAGCTCCCGGTGTCTAAGAGGGATCCACGCAAGTAAACATAACCAGTGAGTAAGCTCAGCCTTTAACGGGCTCAGGGGGAAGCATGATCAGCTCTGCCAGACTGGAGTCAAGAAATACCTCAGAGAGAAGACTCCTGAGCTGAGCTTTGAAGGCAGCACAGGAACTCACTAGAAAAAAGCAGGAAGCCTATTCTGGGCAGAGGCACAGAGGCCTGAGACAACACGGCTTGGCCAGGGGACTGGAACTACTCAAACTGGTAGGAGCAAGTGATGGAAATGGAGGAACAATAAGTGGGATACATATGGGCTATCAGATATAGCAAAATGGCAGGTGAGAGGTGATGAGCACCTGAGGTCATGAACCAGGTCCTAGCAATGCAGGATCAAAGGGTCAACCTCCATCACAGACTAGGTGGATGACCTTGAGCAAATTAATTAACCTCTCTGATCCACAATATTAGTGTTTATTAAATGGATATGATAATCCATACCTTACAATTTTGTTAACACTGTGTGTTTTATCCTGTAATAGTGAGTTCTCAATAAGTGAAAGAGATGATTATAATATCATTCCTGATTGATTGAAGCACTCCATCATGTCCTTGGTTCTTTTTCTACATAGTTCACTTGCCTGTCACTCTCATATCATTGTTCAATATATAGCTGAAATGAGCTCAGAGAATTAAGCATTTTTTAAGTGCTTCTGCCAACAGTCATTTTTCCAATAATTATTACTTGTTGCTACCTTAATCTATATTTGAGATGAAATCAAATTGAAGTGCTCAAAAATTTATAAGCTCTGTCTATCAGAACTGAAATAAGGAGAGAGAAACATTTGGACATTATTAGGATGATTGGCTTATTATTAGAAAGCATCAGTTCAAATGTCAAATACCCGACTAAATAAAAAGGACTGAGAATTGCAATTCTAGTATAAGATGTTGATTTACTCTTTAGCTTTAGGCACATTACTTTATCTTTCCTGTGCACATCTGTAAAGTGAGGAAGATGATGTCTGATGAATAAATACCAATAAACAAGCTTAAGCATAAGAATGATAAGTAATAAAATTATAACTTTCCTCTGTGAGGAGAAAAGAAATAGTGTCAGTAGATCTATTCTGATGTTGAGACTGAGCAATAAAACACTGAGTAGGATTTATATATGTAGTCTAGTTTTCTCATTAACATCAGTTTCTCCAAATGTATTCTTGATTTCCACAATTTTGTCCCATACTTTAGTAGTTTTGTTTTAAATTACAGACAGCAAAATCTCTTTGAAAGGTAGAAATTAACCTGCTAATGCTTCTCTGTTCACCCCATGTAGATGCTATAAGTGGAAAAATACAATTTCAAAACCAAATCCGGCAGAAAATACCTCTAACCTACAAAGCGATCCACTCCTTTATATAACATGGATGATTTTTTTTTTATTCTTGAGAGAAGGAGAACCTTTATAAAGAAATGCAGGCCACTTAGCCTGGTTTCCTCTCCCCACCTCTTCCCTTCCTCTCTCTGTCTTACCAGGAACCAGTTTAAATTCTACTTACTGTATGAAGACTTAGGAGAAAACAAAATCTTCTATAATCATCTGTCTCTGAACTGTGGTAGGTTTTCTTTTCTTTTTGTTTTTTTGTTTTTTTACTTCTCCTCTGGAACTTCAGATAGCTGCTGTGTGTTAGTGACTATCTTATGATAAGTTATGTCTTATCTTCCCGATGATATCACAGACATTTGAAAGCAATGACTTTGCTTTCTCTACTGCCTTCCTTAGTCCTGAGGAGATATTTTTTAGATTTATTGGCTTTCTTGGGGCTTTCCAGACTTAGGTATACAAGATTTACCTGAAATGACACATTGCCCAGATCTTAGTTATAGGCCCTGCTCTGTTGCTGTGTTCCTTCCTCATCAGTGGCAGTGTTGGCAGGAAGCTGGGCTGTGGACCCTGGTATTTGTGTTTGTGGTGGTTTCTTCAATGTCTAGGATTGAAATGTCTTGTTCCAGAAAGCAACCTTTCTTATGCACAGAATGTCCTCATAAATCAACCATACATGTATCCCACCACAACATATACGGCCAGTGGAGTTTGATAGAAACCAAACTGGGAATGCAAATCTTGTTTCTAAAACTTATAAATATGGATTACACCTTGTCTTCCTGGATATTAACAATTATTGGTGACTTTAAATTCATGGTGTAGGTGCTAGTTGAAGTAGATGAAGAGTGTCTTAGAAATTGTGTCTCAATTTCAGGAAACTCTGAATGGGAGCCAAATTACACCAATGTTCGCAGTCATACAATCAAATGAAGTGCTCTACTGCATCGTGTTGGCATTTTCTGTCTTCCTGCTTTTCCACTCTCGTGATTATATTTGGCCTGGTAGTCTTGCCCTGAATTTTCAAGATACTGATGTTAAGAAGACATCAGAAAAAATAAAAGAAAAGCACAATAATTGCCTTGACTCTGTTTTCCTAAATAACTTAAGGGGAGTGGCATTTTGTTGGCATCATTTCCCTGCTGATTATTTCCTCCTTCACCTCTTCAGAGACACAAATACACACACATACAATTTACAACAATCGTATTTCAGGGCTTTCTACATTGCATGTTGGCCAGTTAGTAGGCCCTGTGTCTGTAGAGCCTTTGAAATACACATGAGTCTTTCCAGGGCTTGGAGTTGTACTGGGGCAAGGTCACCCTTCATGTCCATTTAAGGGTGTTTCCTGAGCTCAGCAAAAAGTCTAAAAATGGCGTTCTTTTATACGAGGCTTTTAGGATGCTGTTGTATGAGGTTGTTACCCCTGAGAGGAGAGTCTTTAAACTGAAGTTTGGATAACTCGAATCGACTTGGTCAAAGTGTGACACTTGTATATGACCTAGTATATGTCCTACTAGCTCACAGTTTTCCAGGCTAACAGAGAAGCCTGAAATGGAACTTTCTAAACTCTTGGTGGTTTCATGTTAGAAATCACTCCTGTTTTCTATCTCCTCTCTCCCTCATTTCCCCCCTTCTCTCTCCTTCATTAATTCATTCATCCATTCAATAAATGATCACTGAACATGTATTATGTTCCAGCTACTGTCCTGGGTGCTAGTGGGATAAATAAATAGAAATAAAAATTAAAATAAGTGGATACCCTTAAACAAACAGTCACATAAATGTATTATTATAAATTCTGATGTTAGTTATAGCAGAAAAGTACAAGGAACTAGCCTTGAAGGGAGGTACATCGTGAAAGGTTTTCTTAAGAAAGTTTCACAGGACTTGAGATGAATGAACAGATGAGAGAAGGTAGGAGGAAGCATGCTGCCAGGCAAGGTAACACTCAGCAAAGGATCAGAGGCAAACTCAGGAAAGAGAGCCCAGAATGGCTGCACTGGCCACTACAGGGATGGGGATGGGGTTGGGAGGAAGAAGGCTGGTTTGAGATGGGCCTAAGATCCCGTCTCATTAATTCCTCGTAAGTCATTTTATGATTTTAGGGGAGGGGGATTTTTAAAGGGTTCAGATGTTATCATAAAGCACTCACAAGCCAGTGAAGGATTTTAAGCAGGAAGTTCATTAGAAAGTTGAAATTAGTTCATTAGATATGAACTAATTTGTATTTACAAAAAGACTGTTCTGGAGAAGAGAGAGAACTAAAGGTGAAAGTGGCTATGTGCAAAGCTGTTAGGAGCCTACTGAAGGATCCATTAGAGAAGTCAAAAGGCAGTGTGGATGGGGCTGGTGGTCGTAGGTGGAGGGCATTTGACAAATTTTCAGGAGCATTTAGGTAGAGGGACAGGATTTGGTGACGGGATTAGGAATAGGGATGCGTGAGAAGAAAGTCTCAAGGATATTCAGGCTGGTTTCTAGATGCGTGCATGCCAGGATGTTGAGTGCAGTGTGTTCACAGTGGCTTTGGCTGTGAGTTTGGTGGCACACCTAATGGTGTGGAGATTTGGACATAGCCTAATGGAGATGTTGAGGAGGGACTTTGTTTAATTCTGGAGCTCAGAAGAGAGGTCTGAGCCAGAGTAATTAGCATGACTGTGAGAGGATATAGTAACAAATTCTGTGTGTTCCAATGGAGTATTTCTCTAAAGGTACACTGAAACTTCTTTTTAAAATATTTTCCTAGTTTATGTTGGAGTGTTGTTATTTACTCCCTTACTGATATTTACAAATCCAGTTTCCTGTACTGTGTTGATAATTTGATAAATGGAATTTCATTTCATTTAATATAATTATTATTTTTTAAACTATAGACCAGGTACATTACACCCAATATTATTTTAATATATTTTTTGTTTGAATGTAATATGATTTTGAAACTTGATATTTGTATTCCATTTTTTGAGAAATACCCCTGGATTTTCAAAATCAGACTTCTGTATGCCCTCAAATGAATCTGATTTACTCTAGAAGAGTAACAGTTTTGCACCCTGATGGAGTCCTGGAGATGAATTTTTGGAGCTATGGCTATGTGTTGGTCTTCATACACAAGGCTCTGTAATTGTGATCCAGGTGAGCTTCTCTCATCTCCCCTGCATTAATCAGCAAAGTGATCTTGAGCAAGTTGCCAGCCTTGCTGGGCCTTCATTACTCACATGGTGAGGAGAGGATTGCACTAACATGATCTCAAAAATTGACTTGGAGCTTAAGATTCTATGAAAAGTTAGCATTAATCCAACAAAGATAGTTAGGAACAACGTTGGGGAAAAACACTTACTTTATTAAATACTCAGAAAGTTTAGATCTCTGGTGGAATCAAATTGTCTGAAATTATTGAGGATATAGTAAAGGGGATTTTATAAAGGTTTTTTTTTTTTTTAATCTTTCTACTCATACTGAAAGGCAATTAGATTGCTGCTAAAAACGTGAAATGGAGGTGAGCAACATTTTCAGAGGCAGTAAGCAGTGCTGCATTTTACTGGTAAATTCTATCGTTCTTTTAGAAAAATGGGATAGAGCTTTATATAAAAATGGAGAAAAAGGAAATTGCATGTACAAATGTAAAATACCATCTGTGCTTCTAGGTTTGTTCCATGCTCCACACCTTCGGTGAAATTGTTGATTGAAAGCTCAGATTTTGCTGGCTAGTTGTAAAAGCTTCCTGGGTTGCTTACCATGCATTTTAAAAATAGATGGCTTTGAATTTGTGAGTTAATGTTCAACCCTATTTGCTCAGACATCCTAACTCAGGAAGCATGCATTTAGAAAACCCACAATTAGATTCATATTCAATACAATTAATAGTAATGCACACTTATAAGGTGCTAGGCAACACATCAGGTACTCTGTGTTAGCTCAACATTTGGAATGTTTGCAACAACTTCCTTTGCTTCTCAGTGGCAGCTTGGGTCATCTAATTTCTGGGACCAGAGAGCTTTGTCAGTATCTTACTAAATATTGGCAGAGCTGCAAGTCAGCAGTCTCATTAAGTTGGAGAAGCTTGTCTTAATTATATGCAACGTAACCTCTCTTGTCTCATTTCTGTCCTAATAATGTCAGGTGTCAAACCTGTGCCCAGGCCTAAGTCAACTTTACTCTCATTTACCCTTTACCATGAACTTAAGTACAACTGGCAGCTCTCTCAGGGTTACATTTTTTTTCCAAATCTCATCTTTAATTGTGGGATGAAATACTTGTTCCTGATAATACAGATTTACATTTAGACCATGACTGTCTTATTTATAGGTAAAGGGGGGTATTTGATTTATTTTTCAAATTTAAGATTTTTGACTGGTATATTCTACATTAAACTGCCAAATTTGTATTCTTGTTTTCTAAATCACAGTAACTGCAAATAATCTTTGAATTGTTGAGGTACCAAGGTCTCTGGGAAAACAAACATATTATTAGAAGCTCAAAGTAGACAACTCAAGCGCCAAATGCATCCTTAAGTACTTAAAAAGAGGGAATCAGTTAACCAGATATTTACTTAGCATGTGAGAGAGAGATAGAGAACTGCATATTTTTGGAATTAAATCTACCTTGTTAAATATGTAAAATTTTAGTGGGTAGCTTGATTCTTAAATGTGTAACACAAACACACACAAATTTCCTTACTTTCCCTTTTCTAAAGCCTTAGTAATATTATAGTAATATATATAGTGGTTCAATATTCATTTCTTCACCTGGTATAAAAGGTAACTTACTATACAGATTTTTTGAATAATAGAATTTTCTGTCTTTCAAAGGTCATTCGATCTAACTAAATTTTTATGATAGGGTCTAAAAGTGTTTACTTGGCACTGTTTTGATATTCCCGTAGACCTGAGTATACCTGTGTAAAATAAATATATATTTGAACCCAGAAAAATCTCTATTATTAATTAGCTACATTTTGATATTGGATGAAATTCATTTAAATTTTCAGATTTAAATAATGTATAAGTGTGATTGAATTGTGAGAATGAGTTGCAGTAATCTGTGAAAAAGGATAGAGCAAGAATAAAGTGTTCTTTATGTTAGGTTTAGCATTTTTCATGAGCTTTTATTTGTTTTGCAAGCTTTTTATCTATTCTTCCTATGTCTATTTTGCAAACTTCTTTCTATTTCTTTCTTTGATTACATTATTTTTGGCTGTTTTGTTCATGTAATTTTAAAAACAGCTCATCGGTTAACTTCTTTTGTAGCTATATTGATCCATATATGATTTTCTCTCTTTTGTCTTTCCTTCATTGAACTTAATGACAGCATCTAATATATTTGTTCTTATTTATGTGTTAAGAAGGATAGTGACAAACTGAGTATTCCCTGGAGATGTTGACCATTATGGTAAAAGATTTAAATATGAAAAGTAATCTGAGGATTTGTTGGTAGACAGGAGGAAAAAGACTTAAAGGAGATGATTCTTCAAATAAGTGAAGAAATATAAGATGATAAGATATTTCTTTTTTGTTCCAGATTTCACAATTAAGACAATGAATGAAAAATGCAGGAGAGTCAATTTTGTTTCTATACAAAGAGTTTTAAAAACCAAGCTGAGCTATTAAAATGTAATTGCTTTTTCATTTCCAGGTAGGTTATGGCTTGTCGATTTTTCTTTTGTAATTCCTAGAACAACCTAAGTAAGTTAGCCATACTTCCTAGAGCTTGTGGAAGCAACAGAGACTAAATGAACTAAAATTTCAGGGAGGAAAATCATTCTAAGGCATGCTGCTGGTTGTTATTTACTTCTTTCCTTGCGGGCATTTACTGATTCTGAGTGTGGTCTGAAGATTGGACTTCGTCCTGATAGAAGATATCTTCTGAGAGTAAGAAAAGTCAGCACAACTTGTTTTGATTGTTCAAAGCAGAGATGACAAATCTGAAACTGGAGTGATCTAAAACACATAGCCAACTTTCTCCATGGGATGTTTGCTGTGTTCTGAGCCACATAAGAAGCAGGGAGCGAGGCTAGAAGCTTCTGAAAAGACAGAGTGAAAGCTTCATCAGACGTTTGGTATTTAGGTACAAACAGACAAATAAAAACATTTGGCAGGAGGGCCGGCCGAGTGGCACAGTGGTTGAGTGCTGGCTTGCGACGCCAGCGGCCCCGGTTCAGATCCCACATGTGAGGGCCAGTGACACTGCCCTCAAAACAACAAACAAACAAACAAACAAACAAAAACATTTGGCAGGAAGGAGACATCAAATTCAAACACACTCTTCTTGAAGACATTTACCAAATTTTCTAGCTGCTTGGGCCTGAGGATAAAGAAATAAGCTGGACACTTCTGAAAAAGTAGCTCTTGTATTCTTTCAGGGCTGATGAAGGTAATGATCTACCGGGTTCTCAATCATAGTCCATAAGTGCCATAGCTTAGAAACAGAAATAAAGATGGGCCAAATCTCATATATCCTACTAAGACTTCATCCTAGCCCCAACCCAGCTGACTCCTTGATTGGCTTGAGATTTTACCAGCCACTCATCCACCTAACAATGACAAGGGGAAACTTGCTCTGGTGGAAGATAACATCATTTGGAGATGCTGAACTTCCTCTATACATGATTTTTGTCATATAATAAAATAGTAACTGGATATATAAATAGGTGAAACTATATGACCAATAAACAAAAGAAAACTAGACATTTGAAGGAAACAAGTAGATGATCCAGGTATTGCAGATAACTGACAAGAACTTCAACTACCTATAATTAATATGTTCAAGAAAATCAAAAAAAGGGTGAACCAAACAAATAAATAGAAAATTTTATCAAAGAATTGGAATGCATAAAAAATACAAACAGATATTCTTGAGCTGATATAAACTGTTTATAATCACAAGATTAGTGAACTGGAATAAAAATAAAGCATAGCAAGAAAAAGAAAAGGAAAAATCAGATAATGTATAAAAGACATTTGGAATATGCTCAACAATTTTAACATCTGTAAAACTGAAATCCCCAAAGCAGAGGAAACAAAAAACGAAGGAGATGCATTATTCAAGGAGTTAAGGTTAGGAATTGTCGAAGTTGTAGAAAGACAACCACACAAATTCAAGAAGCTGAGTAAAACCCAAGCAGGATAAATGAAGTAAAAACATTCATAGTCACATCATGGTCAAACTGCTGAAAATCAAAGACAAAGAGATCTTACAGGCAGTCAAAGAAAAAGGACTCATTACATTCAGAGAGCAAAAATTAGATTGAGAACTAACTTCTCAAGAGAAGCTAGGAGATAAATGAAATGTGTAATGGTGAGAGAAAATATCTGCCAACAAAAAATTCCATCACTAATAAAAATATATCCTTAAAATGAAGAAAAAAAGATGTATTCTGACAAATAAAAATTCCCACCCCAAAACCCCCACAAAAACCAAACTGAGGGAATTCATCACTATCAAGCCTGCAGTGAAAGGAATATTAAAGGGAGTTCTGTAAGTGAAGGAATGACCCTAAATAAAACAATGGACATGTCAGAATGATTGAAGAACACTGAATTGACAACTCCTTCCTTTGTGTCCCCACTGCACCGAGTGCACTTTCAACCAAGCATTTATCATATTTTAATTCATTTATTCGTGAGAGTAGGACTGTATCTTATTTGTCTGTTATATCTAGCACACAAGTATACCAGGGTTGAATGAATAAAACAATGATTGGATGGCTGACTGATGAATAAAAAGAGGAATTGAGCTTAGTCTGAATTGTTTTCCAGTTATCCATTTTGAATCACTGAGTCATTCTTAACATACTTTCTCCTGGCCTTTATTATTTACATTCTCTAGGGGAAGGGTCAGGAGATTCTTTTTATCTGTAAGTTTGGGGAACATTGTTGTAAACTATTATCTAAATTTACTTACTTGAAATAAAATTAAACTTATTTGTCAAGTTGTAAGCATTTTCATGCATGTGTTTCTGACCTGAGACCTGTCAAAATTCGTTGACTCATCACTAGTCCTAAAATGAATTATGTAAATGTTATCATAGGAAACAAGCAATTATTCTTGAAATACTATATAAGGAATAAAATGAATATGAGCAAATGATTTTGGGTGGACTAGTAACTTTTTTGTGCATGGCCTATTACTGCTCAATGAATATTAAATGAGCAGTATTAAAGTGATTGATTTATTTCATTTTTCATAAAATCGTTGTAGTACCACACTTGCAAATATATATATGTATATGTGTGTGTGTGTATTTGTGTGTGTGTGTGTGTGTGTGTGTGTATTATATAAACTTTTAAACTTCTGTGGTAATCTGGTCAATATACCTGTGAAAACTGTCACTGTATGTTGTATGTGGTTTTTATTCACAGTTCATGAATGCAAAATGATTTTTTGAAAAAAATAAGCAAGCGAAACACAAAATTATACTCAAAGCATCTTCATTCAGAAGTAGTTGCTATCCAATGGAACACAACCACCTATATAATCAAAAATTTCATCCTGGTAAATTAAGGGGGAGGATTCATTTTAAAGGAGGGTTTGTTATATAGATCAGGGAGGGGCAGGCTGTGGTGATGTTTCAGACATATTGCCTGAGGGGTTATGAGTGACAAACATGGGAAGAAAAAGCTAAATTTGAAATGAGAGATTTGATTTTCATGATAAAAAGTATTTCTTGATAGGTAAGGATGGGGACTGCTATTGGGGTTCTTGATACAGGTTTCAGAGGGTGCTTACTCATTTTTTGAATGTCTATTTTATACATACCATTGAGATATTTTAATGTAGATCCACCTGAGTTCAACAGAGTAAATCAGAAGACCTCTAACTTAAACAAGTTTTTTTTATTTTTTATTTTTTGAGGGCAGTGTCACTGGCCCTCACATGTGGGACCTGACCCCGGGTCCGCTGGCTTCCCAAGCCAGCACTTAACCACCGCACCACTCAGCCAGCCCAGAAGACCTCTAACTTAAAAAAAAAAAAAAATCTCCTTACAGGGTGATCTGTTAGCTCAGTTGCTTAGAACATGGTGTTGATAACACCAAGGTTGCCAGTTTGATCCCCGCATGGACCACTGTGAGCTGCGTCAACTATGCCATTGTAACATGAAAGCATGAAAGCAATGTGTAACAAATGACTATGGCTGTTCCCCAATAAAATTTTAAAGATAAAATTTAAAAATAATAATAATAATAATAAAAAAATCTCCTTACATTTCTGGTCAAGATGGTGAAGATACACTGCTTACCTCCTCTCACAACCACATCAAAATTACAACTAAACTACAGAACAACCATTATTGAGAATTGCCTGCAGTCTAGATGAATTGAAGCCCTACAACTAAGGTCATACAGAAGAAGCCATCTCGAGACTAGTAGGAGGGGTAGAGACCTGGACAGGCTGGTCCCACACCCTTGTGTGACCATTGAAAATTGGGAGGGATAGCGTGGCTGTAGAGTATGCCCTGGAAGTAATGAGGGGTCCCAGTCCCACATGAGGCTCTCCAGCCCTAGGTTCCAGTGCTGGGGAGAAAAGTCCCCATAACTTCTGGCTGTGAAAAGCAGCAGATATTGTGGTTGAGTGAGACCTGGGTGACTGCAGTGCTAGGCGCTCCTCTTAAAAGGCCCCAACAAGGACTTACTCACTGACAGACTCACTCGCTCTGAGTTCCAGCATGGGGGCGGCATCTCGAAATATTTCCTAAATAAAAGAACAGATCAAAGCTCCAGAAAGATAACAAAATAAAATGGAGACAAGCAATCTGCCAGATGCAGAGTTGAAAACACTGGTTGCTCAGTGATCTCAGGGAGAAGTTCAACGAGATAGGAAACATAAAAATGGAGATAGAAAATATAAAAAAGAACCAGTCAGAAATAAAAAATTCAATAACTGACATGAAGAATAAATTAGAGGGAATCAACAGTAGATTAGATGAAGCAGAGGATCGAATCAGTGATTTAGAAGATAAGGAGATTTAGAAGAGAAGAATAGATTCATAGTTTTCATTATTTAGTGATTTGAGACTTCAGGGTACCTGCAGATATTTTAAGTGTAGACCAGCTCTTCTGGCTTCTTTAATGGATGGTTTACATTATATTTATATTATAAACATGGCAACATAGTTGACATCTTTATTCTTGACGGCATTTATTTTTAGTTGGCAGCCTGCTCCAGGGCAGCGGTTGTTTCCCCCCACCTCCCCTGCAGCTTTGTTGAGGTAGGATTGACACATTGAGGTATGATGAACACGTCCATCATGTGAAATAGTTCCCCCCTCTTTTTGTGGTGAGAACACTTGAGTTCTACTCTCTTAGTAAATTTTATGTACAGACTAGTACTATTAGCTATAATCACCATGCTGTACATTAGATCCTCAGATCTTATTCTTTCTTTTTATTATTATTATTAGTTTTAGGTGTACAAAACAATACAATAGTTATATTTTTCATCCCTCACAAAGTGACCCCCAATATCATACATATCTATCACAATTCCATAGACTCCACTCCCTGCAATGTACTCCATATCCTGTAACCACATATAAATCAAATCAGATCTTATTCTTTCTGATACTTACTTTTCTGTATCCCTGTTTTACATAAGGTACTACTAAATGCTAAAACATAAGTCGTACATGTGAAACACACTTGGCTTTCCACTTGGTCATTCAGAGATATACCTTCTTCCTCTGTGGCTCAGCATTCTTATAGGACCTTGGGATTCTCTGAATTTAGCACCTGGATGGGAAAAGAGCATGGAGGACATAGCATGGGAAATTTTTATGGGCCAAGACTGGATATATCCCTTCATGTTCCATTGGTTAGAATGCAGTCATATAGCCCTTTCTAACTGGAACAGAGCTGAGAAATGTGGACTTGCTGTGAGCTGAGGAAGAAGATGAAAGAGATTTGGTAAAGTACTAGCTAGTTTCTACTGTATTACCTTTCAATATTTATTTTCTTTTGTTCTGCCACAGGATTGGAATAACTTATACCTATAAATGTTTGAGAAAATAATCAATATCCTTATATATAGATAGTTTTATTATTTATAGCCCCCTCAGTTTTATATCTTTTTACTCTTATCACAAATCTAGCCTCGATTTTCAGATGATAAAATAGATTTATAGAGGTCAAATGAGTTGCCCAAGGCCATAGAGCAGGTATATTTTCAACCTGGGATTGGAAATTATATCTCCTGATGTGCCTCCAATGCATTTTTCTTTTAGGAGAAAAAAAAATTACATTTCCCCAGGTATGAGAGGGGATAGTAGTGCCTTGAACCTTCTATATTGTGTCATGGATTCATGGGCATTGCCCTGCTTTTTGGGTGTCATACATCCATTTGTGGTTTATGATTCTTGCTATGTAGGTGCTGGTGGTGTATGAAGACTGAGGAAATTATGTGACTCTTCTACAACTTTAAGGAAGGGCTGTGCATTACACTCCTTTTTTATTCGAAGTGCTTCCTGCCTCACATAACTTTCAGATCTAGCTGAAAGTTATATGTGGGTATGTCTGAATTTCCCAGAGAATTTGACCTGTTCTCTGACATAAAAGAAGTCACCACATCGTATGTATATGAAATCAAAGTGAGATTGGAATTATTATTGTCTTCCATACCTAATTTAAGATTATACACCTAAATTCTAACATCTCAAACACAATTCATCTTAACTGAATTCCCCATAGAGCTTAGATAGCAAAATTTTAGAAATACATTTCCTTTTTGTTCTATAAATAACCTTAATTAACATGGACAGATATTAAAACACAAACTGGTGAGTAAGGAGAACAAGTCCAGATTACTTTATTTTAATTATGAATATTAGAGAATTACTGTCAGTAAAACGTGTACATTTAATTGTATACAAATGTGCTGACTAATAATTGATGGTCTATAAATGATGAAAACTTAGGTATCCTTCAATTCTCTTAAAGGTAATTTATTTTGTACCTCAAGTTCATAAAACTTCCCTAGAGTTAATAATTTCCATTACAGTAGTATTAGCAATAAATATGCTCTGCATATTTATATATGAAGTTTAAAGGAACAATTACTGTAGAAAATGAAATTAAACATAACCAGGATGCTAATACATAATGTAGCTTTTGGACACAAGGCAGATTCAGCAGACAGAGACTTCAGGGATTACAGGACACAATCACAACGGAAAGGAATTTTAACAATTCACATGTCAGAATGATATAAAAGAGAGTTTTTATCCATACTCATGAAAAACAAAAGCAAAACAGGTTGATTGGTTAAAATGTTTGAGAAGATGACTCAAAGGCTAAAAACTGATAAATGAACTATTAAATGAAAGGTTAAAATATCAGGTATATTGTATATGATTTTTCTAATGCATACATGCCTAGCAGGAAATGACTCTTGAGTTCCATCTAGTATGTATTCCTTTTGGGGTGTGTGTGTGTGTGTGTGTGTGTGTGTGTGTGTGTGTGTGTGTCTGTGTGTCTGTGTACAAAGTATAAATGGGCACACTGATCTATCATCAGGTTAATTTCCTTTTACAAGAGCCCGGGGTATTAGATTGATTGCTAGAACTTTCTATCCTTTTAAAGAAATTGTGAAATTCAACACCTTTGATATCTTCTAGCTCAAGCAGCCTTCCAATAAGAATTCTGAGTGACACAGGCTACATTAAGTTTTTTTTCTTTTTCTTTTTTTTCTTTTTTTTTTTTTTTTTTGAGGGCAGTGTCACTGGCCCTCACATGTGGGACCGAACCGGGGCCGCTGGCTTCCCAAACCAGCGCTTAACCACCGTGCCACTCGGCCCGCCCCTACATTAAGTTTTTATACATAACACAGGTCGACCTCACTTGGCTCATGTCACTTGCATGTGTGACTTTGTACCTATCAGATGCCTGAATTTTTATTCTTAAAAGGACCCTAGTCACTGGGTAAAGGTATGTCTTATGCATTATCTAAAACTAAGGCAGATAGACATTAGTCACAGTCACTTCAGTGATGCCACTTAGAGTACTCATGCCCCTTTCTTGAATGAACCTAAGTCCTAGATTGAGATCCCTAACTTTTCTAAACCATAAATATTTATCATATGTTGCTTTATCTAATTAGATTGTCAGTTTTGTCCTGTATCAGATTAATTTTATGGCTCCAACTCATTTAATGTAACAGGTGGGACTGATACATTATTCCAAAAAAGTTGGACATATACTTTGCATCAGAATTATTATGAAGCACCTTTTACTTTTTACTGCTATGTGGCTGTTGCAACCATCCACACTTTGTAACTGCCTTCCACGTAAGTGTTTGTTACTTCCTAATAGTCTGATAATGAGTTCTTATTGGCTATATTACATTGGTCAGGGTTTGGTTAGGAAAACAGGAACCACTCTTGAAATTTCAAGCCAGAAGAAATTAACTTCAGGAAATTAGGTGCTTACATACCATTGGAAAACCTAGGAGACAACAATCACAGAAAATGTCCCATTAGCTCTCAGTAGACTAGAAAGCTGAAAAAAATGCAGGAAAGTGTTACCGATCTTGGCTACCAGGGCACTTTAGTTGGTGATTTTCAGAATGTCTGAAGACCACACAAAATTCATATCTGACACCTGCCTGCCTGTAATTGGAGGAGAATGATGATTTTTTCCTTCTCTGACTTCCAAATCTCTTGTAAATGCACTTAATTAGCAGAATCTAATCTGGAACCCTGGTAGCAAGGAATTCTGGAAGCATGGTTTCCAGGCAATGCAGGGGAAATTATTGAAAGGGGCAGAGATAATCTGGAATTGATAAAAAACAAATCAGGATGTTGACATTGTATTGAGTTCTTCTAAATATCTGGCTCTTTTTAATATATATTTGGTGTTCTCAGTTTGCCTGCTTTAATGTTCTATATCTGTATGTGTGCATGTGCACACATACACACTTTGCCTACAGAAATAATGGCTAGAAAAATACCAAAGCAAGATGTATTTGTTTTTTAAAGTTAACTGTCTGTATACTAATGAGATAATGCAAAAACATGTCATTTTATCATTGATATTTAGCATTGATAATTTAAAACCGGTGTAAGTTATTTCTTTGAGGAACAGTGCTGCTAGTGTATATAGAAGGCAAGAAATTCTCAGTAAATTATTTTTCTTACAGGAGCTGATGTACTATAAGTTATAGTAAAGAACATGGGCTTTGAGTTAACTACTTGTTTAACTTTAAATAACTTATCCTTTGTAAGCTTTAACTTCTTATCTATAAAATGGGGATAACAGTAATCCACCTATCAAAATTTGTCAGGTTATTGAATCAGATAATGTATGTAAAAGTGGTTTCCACTAGTTGATTCTCAAACACGTGACTCCCTTCCCTTTCCATCATTTCTCCATTATTCTCTCTAAGGATTAGACTGTGGTTTTGGAGAAGTAGGTAGTAAAATGTGTGGGTTGATATTTCCTAAGATTTTTTTTTTGTACAATAATTAGCTTTCCTATATTTTTTCCCAAGACTGTGTATCAATTCTTTAAGACTCTGCTTGAATCTGGAATATCATTGCCCAATGAGTGATCCTTAACAGTAATCTTAAATATTCTCTCTCTCATCTGCTAATCAGCTAAAACGGAATCTGTTTTGAAAAGCAGTTGTCATTTCTCATTAAGGTTTAAGCAAGAATGCATCAAAAGTCTTAGAAACAAAGATATATTGCACACACAACCACTTAGATATCATTTTTCCTATAGTAGCTCTTTTTTTTTTTTTTTTTTTTTTAATAAATTTGTTTTTTTTTTTTTTTTTTTAAAGATTTTATTGGGGAATTGGTGGAGGGGAACAGCGTTTGGGAATCGGGGAAGGGGAACAGACAAGTTGCGTCTTCTTGTTCTTCAGTTTAGTTGCGGAGGATGTTGCTTCACTGTTGGTATCGTCATTGCACTCTTCCCGGATGAGGCAGATCGGTCGCTGGCCTCTGGATGTCGCTCATCGCGGCTATTGGCAGCTCACGCTTGGCTGCCAGCCGCTCACGCTGGCTGCGGGCCACTCACTGCAGCCTTTGGCAGCCCACTGCAGCAGGGGCTGCAGCCCACACCATCACCGGGGCTCACACAGCCCAGCTCCAGGTGGAGCTGTTGTTAGCTGTAGAGGGCAGTGTCACTGGCCCTCATGTGGGATCCGAACCGGGGCCGCTGGCATCCCAAAACCAGCGCTTAACCGATGCGCCACTCGGCCGGCCCTATAGTAGCTCTTTTATATTGACCAGATGTGAAGGCACGTTAAAGGAACCACTTCTACAGAAATTTCCTTGTCTCTTTTGCTGAAACATTACTATTATTATTATTTTTTTTAAGATTTTATTGGGGAATTGGGGGAGGGGAACAGCGTTGGGGAATCGGGGAAGGGGAACAGACAAGTTGCTGTCTTTTTATTCTTCAGTCTAGTTGCGGAGGATGTTGCTTCATTGGCCCACGTTGGTGTCGTTATTGCGCTCTTCCCGTATGAGGCAGATCGGTCGCCGGCCTCTGGATGGTCGCTCACCGCAGCTATTGGCAGCTCTCGCTGGCTGCCATCCACTCACTGTAGCCTATGGCAGCCCACTGCAGCAGGGGCTGCAGCCTACACCATCGCCGGGGCTCGCACAGCCCAGCTCCAGGTGGAGCTATTGTTAGCTGTAGAGGGCAGTGTCACTGGCCCTCATATGTGGGATCTGAACTGGGGCCGCTGGCATCCCAAAACCAGCTCTTAACCAATGCGCTACTCATCCGGCCCCGAAACATTACTATTTAAAACATGGGTAGCTTTCCTGATGTCAAGCCCCTGTATTCATCTTTTCGATAAGCACATTTAGAGGCTAAGCTAGTTCAGATTCTATTCCTAGGGACAGTGTGGAAAAGAGATGAGTACTAAGGGCTTCAAGGTTCGGGGAGACGCATGAGAGAGGAAACATAAAAACCTAGGACAGGGAGCGTTAACAGTAAAGGAACTTTGATAACACATATAGATATTAACTTGCTGATGAATCAGACTTTTCTGTTTTTCAACTGGTGGTATTACCATACAGATGCAATATTGATGTGGTGGAAGGTAGCTTATGTGATTGCTCTTCTCCAGGGGCCAAGGAAGGGTGATTAGCACTTAGAGAGGCTAAAGGTCAAATGCTTTTATTCTTGCTCAGTTTCTCTGAGTCTTCGTAGAAATTAATAAGCCACGTACCATAGAGAAGACAAGGTGATGATTCTCTCAAAGCAGTGTCTTATTTATCACTCCCCTGCTTTTCTCCAAAGCATTTGCTTCTTAGGCTTAGTTTTTCACTGACTTAATAGAATTAATGTGCTTTTGATTCAGGTAGATTCAAATAAAATTTCATTTTACTTGATTCATTGATTTGATTTGATTCAAAGATTCCAGTGAATCTTTGAGGTTATGTTGACAGGTCACTTCAGGGTGACTATTTTCTTCATTTACATGGCTTTAGTTCATTGTATTAGTCATGATAGTCTATGGTATATTGCATGATAAAAGAATAAAAAATTTAAAAAAAAGCACAAATTAAGTTCAATGGATTATACAACAAAAGTTTATTCTCTATTCATGAATATATATATTCCATTTGGACCCAGGAAACTAATTGTAAGGAGGATTGTATTCCACAATCAGTCAGGAACCCAGGCTGATAGAGAGTCTATAATTTTCCAACTACATCCTCTGGAGTGATGGCTAGACTTCCCACACTGGCCATGGCAGAGGAAGAGAGACTGGAGCCCTTGGCAGGGGAAGAGAAACAGGTCAAGTGCACATGGGCTTAACTTAGCAGTGACGCAGATCCCTTCCACTGGCATCCCATTGGCTCCCTGGTGCTGCATAACTGGAAGGGCACTGGGAAATATAGAAGTCCAAATAGAATATTTGGTGAGCATGGCTATACTGTCACATTAGGAAACTTTTCCTTTCACTTACATGTACTTGAACATAAATTAAAATGTCATAAAAGTGCTTCAGTACTAGAAAATATTTGCACATACAAGTGTGTGTTTTCTGTTTGTCTGTTTAATACTTGGCAATTGATTTTGTGAAATTACAGAACTTTTTCTTTTAAGCTTTTTATTAGTGTGAATTTTATCTGCCCTAACAAAATTGTAAAATCTTATGAAACAACAACAGCATCTTCTATTTTTCAGTGTTCCTTTATGGTACCTAGAAAATTTGCATATTTTAATTACAGAGTTTCTGATAAGGACATATATGCTGTTGTGTATGCAAATATGCATTAGTATAAATGCAAAGTCCTAGCTCCTTAATTGTGAGACAGATTTGTATAGATTAAAGTGAAAAGTTCCTAGGTGTTTGTAGGTTTTTTTCCATTTTTATTCCTTAGCTTTGAAGACAAGTGTGGAAGTTCAGAGGAATTTTTACATAACCATCCGAAGACATATTGACTTTCTTAAGGAAACAACAGTCTGACTAGCCCATCTTAAAAAAAACACCCTGAAATCATTTAAAAATCCTTTAAGACTCAGTTATTCTCCAAATGGCACCAAATATAATCTTTCTTTGACAATATAAGAGTCTTTTT
This sequence comes from Aselliscus stoliczkanus, assembly GCA_033961575.1. Lineage (NCBI taxonomy): Eukaryota > Metazoa > Chordata > Mammalia > Chiroptera > Hipposideridae > Aselliscus > Aselliscus stoliczkanus. The sequence continues at coordinate 139,179,644 of CM066729.1, forward strand.
AAAACCTTCCTTCCTTCCCAAGGCCCACGTTCACATTACCTTTGGTCTAAATCCATACTAGCCATCAAGCTTCTCTTACAACCTGCTTAGGTTCAACTATCCCTTCTGTTTTTTTTGTAATAAATAATTTCCTAAAACATTATTTTGTTTTTGCTCTGTTGAAATAGCAGTCACTACCATTGCTAAAGCTCTTCTCACTATTGCACATCATATCAGTTCATTTAGATCATTAATAATAAAGATTTCATGTTCTTCTTGTAAAATGGCGATATAGTTCATTTATCTTATAACATTGTAAACAACTTGAAAGCAGAGTGCATTTCTTCCCAGCATTTTGAAACATATGTGTTATTGTCTTGTCACTAGAATTCTTAAATTAGTGTGAATGGAGACCAAGGTAATTATGACCAAAGGATTAGATTCTCAAGACTAAGTGGACTTATTTGTATATGCTGATATTTATCTGTCCTTCATGAGAAATGCCCTCCTTTCAGATGGCAGCATTAACAGAATTTAAAGACTGAAGGAAGATGAGCATACATTTCAATTGTGATAAAAATGATTCCTTGCTTTAGTATAAAGAGTTATGGTTTGGACTGGCCGAGTGGCGCGGTGGTTAAGCGCTGGTTTGGGAAGCCAGCGGCCCCGGTTCGGGTCCCACATGTGAGGGCCAGTGACACTGCCCTCAAAAACAATAAATAAAATTAAATTACAATGGAAAAAAAAAAGAGTTATGGTTTACAGTCTGACACAACCCTAGGGCATGGGCAGGCCTGGTAGTACTATCACCATTTCACAGGCATGGAAACTGTTCATATGTATAAGAATCATTAGAGGTCAGCTCTAGTTTTCTGGTTTGTAAACACTTCTGTGGAGCAACATTTCCTCTCTAAGTCATGATTCCTCAGATGCACAATAGGTGACTTGAAAAAAATGAAAAAGGAGCATTAGTAGGGCAAGCGTGTACTACTTTCAAAAATACTATAGTCACCCTTCATGCTTGTGCATCAGCATACTGTCTAAACTTAACGAATGTATCCCCTGTGCTCCAGGATGCAGACAAAAATGGAGCCCTGTGACAGAGGAAGGAAGTGATACCTGTAAGGAGGAGTTTAGTTCAGAGAACACATTAGTCAATTACTCAGTTTGGAATACGGTGGAGACAGGGCCAAATATATTTCTTGAAAACTGCTTCAAATGTTTACTGATTATTTATAGCTGTTTGAAAGTACTGATTTAGAGCCCAATATTGTGCCTGTGGTAGGATTTTTAAAAGGAAAGAGAAAATTATAGAATTTTATGGCGATACCAAATGTAATAAATAAAGAAAAAAATATGATATATGAAAAAAATCTAGAATAAAGTTTTTTAGTGAAAATGATGCAACAGATAAAGATCAAATGTGGTACCTTCTTAATCCCAGAAATCCCTTTGTAAATTGTTGCACTGTGGTGACTGGGGTGTTTTATGAGATGCTATGACTAGAATTCTAATTACCAATAACTTCCTAAGATCATAAAAACCTGTAATTAGAGGCACAGAATATGTTACCACACTGAATATAATAGCTAAGCAATTTTGGAAGGATGTGGCAGGGATTTATGTCCTGGGTTTGTATGTGATGTGAATAGTGTTGGACGGTCACTTATCATTCCTGCCCTGCTGAGTACCTATAATTCTGCAGTTAGAAAATGATTTATTTGATGTAAGATTTGCCCTCTCTGAGTCTTCTTTGTAAGACCTGTTTAATGAGGTGAGTATGAACTCAAACACCTTGACTATTTTATTTGGTGGTTACTTTTCTCAAGGAACAGCAGAAGAGATTGAGATAGTGTGAAAGGACCAACATCTGGGAGGAGTGAGACACTCAAAGAACGGGAGAGAAAGGGAAGCAGAAGCTCAGATTGGGGATGTGATGAGAACAAGCCTAAGGACCCACTTAGTGATCTTAAAACTTTACAGATGGCACTTCTTGAAGTAAGCCAAACTTGTGTTTCTGGGTTAAAATTCTTTGCAATTCAAAGACAATGTTTTTAGAGCAGCAAACTTTTCTAACCAGTTATCAGACTAGAGAAGAAGTCAATCCGGCAGGAAGCAGGGTTGATAATGCAGTGCTTAGTTACTGTGACTAATTACAGAACTTAATTAAGCTGTCAAGAAAGAATAAAGATAATCACTCTAAGTCAGTTTCCACTTCTGTGCACCAGGGCGCATGAGGAAATCCATTTTCTCCTAGGCCATCACCGATCCTTTCTTTTTCATTTCACATTGGTCTGACCTCACATGCACCTTCCTGAGATGATCCAGATTAGACAGGTAAATACCTTTTGTTTCATCATGCTGTGGCAATTTTATTCATATTTCAGTTATCTGTTATAGAAAATGTTTGAATTTGCTACTTTAAGCATGACCTATTTCCACTCTGTAGTCCAATGGTTAGTTATTATTATTATCATTGTCAATGCTAATTCTTATTTTGACAATAGTAGAAATACCAATAATGATGCTAATTAGGCTAATCATATTATTGTTATCTCTTGAAATGTAGTAAACATTTATAATTGGTAAAAATAATGAATATTGCTTATTATATATGTTGGAAACCTTACATACATCTTCATATTCAATGCTACAGCAACCCATTGAGATGGGTTTTATTAAACCTATTGTCAGTATGGAAAACCTGAGGCAAAGAGAATATAAGTGTGTGCTCTCATTCAACTAGTAGGGGGTTAAGCTGGGATGTGGACCTAGTTCCATTTGACATCACTATGCTAAATATACATGGTTTGTAATTACTGATTATTTAGCTAGGATTTAAGTAACTTTTAGATTATTTAGATTGGTGTCATTGTGTGTGTGTTTATTGACTTCAAATAGCTATTTATTTGCTTATAGACAAAAATGGTTTCATAAACATATAGCTAAGGATAATGTAATATTTTAATATCAACTAAGTGGGCAGAAGCAAAATGTAGTTTACATATTCAGTCACCATAGGGTTGAATAAGGCAGAATAAGTAAGTGAGAATGGGGGACACTTCAGTGCAAAGTATCCTCTTGACTGGAAGAATCATTCTAGATCTAACTATTAGGATGTCTTTCACTATCAAGGGAACAGAAGCATCTGTATTTCGTGAGCTTTATCGACTCTGGTCTGGGGGCAGGTAGTTTCTCTAAGAAGTACTTAGATCTTTTGAACTCTAAGGCTTTATGAATACAGTTTAGACAGGGCTCTATTATATAGCTATGTGGAAAGTGTATCAGTTAAACAAATTATATATTGTTTATTTAGTTATTCATTGATTGGTTAGGTGTAGTTCTTGAAAATCATACTGACTGAAAGTTATTGTATATTATCATTGTTATTTTTTGGGTGAAGGATTGTTCTTTTTCCATTTAATTTTCTGTCACTACTTAATTTGGAATCATCTTATTGTCATCCTTAGTATTCTGAATGTTGTACAAGTTTGTGAAGGTCCTTTGATATCATTCAAACCTGTAGATACAGAAATGTTTAAGACACACAGTGTTCAGGGATACAGGTCAGGAGTTTCGGTCTCATGGGGCCCGAAGCTTATACAATCTGGGTAAACCCTCATTAAAAAAAGAATACAACATTGTGAACACAGAATTATTGGGTCGTTGGGAAAGTCATAATGCATTTTTGCATTGAAAAACATAGAAAAATACATCATGACTTTCCAGATGACCCAATAGTTACAAAAGTGGATGGTAGGAGTACTGCTGGAACCCATTCCTACACTGGATAGACAAGCAATGACTAACTAGACACAGACATAACTGCAAACCACAGAAATATAGCCTCCTATCCAAAAAGGAAGTTTCAAACATGTTTGCCTTATCCAGGTCCTAGTGGGTCTGCAAGCGCTTCAGTGCCACCCAACAGAAGTACCAGTCACACTCTCAAACGGCCCAGTTGATTGGGCATGGAAGTGATGGCACAAGTCTATACCTATACCCTGAGGCTAGATCAATAAGATAATCTTGTGTGAACAGAGGCATGCATATTTAACAGTGTTATAAGATGTAGCTTTACCTTTATGGCTCATGTTGGAAAGGATTAATTTTGTGATATTTTTAAACAAAAGTAAATCCTTGTTGCTAAACCTGTGAAACTAATATTTTTTGAGGGCACACATATAAGTTACATAGTTCTCATAATTTTATTGGTTATCTGAGTAAGATAATAAATAAGATGAACTGACTGGAAAGTAAGCTAAGTAAGTTACTGACTTAAAAAGTTAATAGAAAATTTTGATTTTGTTGGAACATTGAATTTATGGAGTTTCACAACTGTTAATACTATGTTGAAGTACTGTTATTTTCATATGTTGGAACAACTTTTCTTCCCATTACCATGAAATTTAGTGCGGGAAAAAAAATTATAGTTATAATAAAATGTTTTACAAAACTTTACTCAGCAGGGTGATTTTTCTTTTCAAAATGTTGACCTGTTTTTAAGGCAATTCTTCATTTTACCTGCTGTTTGCAATGAAACACTTACTCATCTCTCCTTAAAAGAAAATTAATGAATTTAGAGTTCAGCCATTCTCCAGGTGCATGTATTATTCCTAATTTGAATGTTGTTTTTCCCTGAACATTTTAAACTTGATTTAAACTAAGAATTTTTTCTTAACCTAGAGATTTTAGAATAAACGTTTTAGTTTCTTATGCATACAAAATGGTCTAACATATTTTATCTTGAATTAGAAGTTGTATACCTACCTTATTTTATGACCAACATTAAGGCTCAGATAATCAGCTCTTGTGTGATATCAGCTCCATGCATAGGGACAGTATTTATTTTAAGCTATAGGTAGGCCAACTTTTTATTTTTTCAGAGGACATAAAAACATGACATTATTCTTTCCAGTACTTTACAAGCATTCTCCTATCCCCACCTCAACAATATAATACATATATATGTGGCGATAGAATTTAAGAGATGAGGTGAGAGTATAGTAGTGTACTCATGAGAAAACATTATTGTCCGTGTAAATAAAACCTGAAAATATTTCTCATTTAACAGAATCCCCTGTCAATAACTAAATCCATATTCATGATGGATTATAGAACAGCAATTTACAATAGCAGTTTATCATTAGAGATATATGAAGGTTGTTTGAAAAATTTAAGATATCACTGATATCTTTATGGCTTTAAAGATCCTTTGAGATACATCTTTCTTTCTCTGCCCAGTGTTAGCTCTGAGGTTTGAAATTCCCAGGCCCCACTCCCATAAAAATACAGCAAATTCTTACAAAGAACAAAACCCGTGGTAAGTAATATTTCATCTAGCTTTTCGGAAGCATTGCCTGCCTTCAAAATACTGTATGCATTGATTAAATTTTGTGCCATTTAAAATTTTTATGGCTCAGAAAATTTCCTGTAACATTTTTGCCTGCTCACAGTATTGTTTCTTTTCCATCATTGCAGTTTTCCTTTTCCTTATCTTAATCCTTTTAGTCAAAATATTGGGTAGTCAGAAAAGTCAAGACATATTTTTTCTATGTTTTTCATTGCAAAAATCCATCATGTCTTTTCCAACAACCCAATAATACGTACCTCTTTTTGTTCTTAATCATCCATTTGAAGTGGGAACTGTGAATGTTTCTGCTATGTATCTCTGTCCATCCTTGCTTTTTGTGTCTAGTAATGCCACTGCTCTCTCCCCACAATCCTTATGCTTTGTTAGTTTTTTTCTTTTTCCAAGAACATGATACTGCTATGGGAAACTATAGGCAGCTGTAATACCTGGACTAATGATGACACATGTGGAAAAGAAAATAACAAACTTATGTTCTTTCTTATGGAACATAAGTTTTATATGGAGAATTGAGACTTAAAGAGCTGATCTCAAAGATACACAGGTAGGAAGTGGTGAAACTGGGGTTTGGACCCAGGACTAGTTGGCTCCAAAACCTAACTTTCCCCTCTACTTTCACTACTTCTAACTGATGAAATAAAAACTATGATGTCCTGATTAATTGATCTCTTTATAACCAAATCAACTATGTTTAATTTTTTAATTAAGATTTTAAAAAATTTTATTATGGTAATAGTTTTTGGAGATGAGTTATCTCACAAACAAAGGGGTCAGGCATATACGTATGCTAGACCAGGGGTGGGCAAACTGAGGCTCGCAAGCCACATGCGGTTCTTTGGGTAAGTACATGTGGCTCTGAAGTAAAATTGAAAGTGAAAATAAAGCTATCATAATTTCATTTATAAAATTTTTAAAGGATATTGTTCACATAATGGTGATTTAATTTGTTTTATGGCTCTCAAATAATTTTTAAATTGTTGTGAGGGACAGAATTGGTTCTTCCGTCTCAAAAGTTTGCTGACCCCTGTGCTAAATTAAGCATTATAGTGAAGGCCGTTTGCAACATTCCTGACATTCGCTGTAAATTCCTAGTAGGACTCAAGAGAAAGGATGGGCTTCCTACCTCACAACTACTTGAAAGTAGTATTGGTGAACAGTTCAGGTTGCTGGATTGACACCATTAGGAAAGATAAGATCATTTCCCAAAGTGATCTATGGATTGAAGAGTATTTCAAATGAATGGAAAGAAGGGTGAATGGTACAAGACATCATTCATAATTCCTCTCCCACTTGTCCCATTTTTTCCCCTCTATCTCCCATTTGGGAAGGCTGCATCCTATCTAACCTGGAGAGGAGAGTAGTAAGAAAGGGGTTAATCATATGAGCATTGCGCTTTTCTGTTCAGGAATCTGTAAGGAATTAGTAGCCACCATTCACTTTTTCAAAGTTTCAATTGTTGAATCCATTAGTATAATTTTGGGGGAATTCATGCTATCATGAGGCATTGGGCCAGAGATTGAAGAAGAAGCTCAGATTGGCTAGATGGATCAATGGTGTAATTCTACAGTCCTATTAGTCACTTAGCTTTCCATAATAAGAGTTTACTGTGAAAGACACTATAGGTCACGTCTATGTTTTTGTCAATTTCAATACTTTTATTCTATATACTCCTATGTTATGTCTTGGAATAAATTTTTATACCTCAACTCTGGAGACAAATGTATATTATCAGGGCACATACTTCTAATAAAAGAAGGGGCTTAACTGATCTTGAAGTACTTTCTGAATCATCGCTACCTTATTATGTGAGAATATAGAATTACAAAGGGACCATGGATCCTAGCCTGACGACTTTTGAACTTATTAAGTGTCTAGAATCTATAAAGAGGGACAAAATTAAGGAAGTGGGCCAGTGGATTAATTTAGATATATACAGGTCAGACTGGGGAAGGAGTTATTATTTCTAAACTATGTTGACATAATGTCATTAAGGAAGGTTAGTTAAATTCTCACTGACCTTTTGGGTGACAATCAGGATTACATAGCCCTTTCTAGCACAACTCATATATAAATTTATGCTCATTTACATCTGTGGTCCCAGGTTTTCTTTTGGCTTTAAAAGATTAATATCAGTGGGAAACTAAGTCAATCCCTCTAGCAACTGTTTTAACAGAGTCCTTTCACCCATCTGGTTGCCAACACATAACACATATTGTTTTCCTATTTGTCTTTGCTCTTAGAGAACTATTATCTAATTCTTCAAAGATACTGACTGGTAGCATTTCCAGGGAATTTACCATTTGCAAAGGTACCCTCAAAGGGTGAAAAGTGCTTAAGATGAAAATAAATTTATGATGCTTATGCTATAGAGAAATGAAATATTTTTAGTACAAATAGCTTTATTTCAAGCTCCTTCAAATGATATGCATATAAATACTGACTGATGGGCAGCTTAGTAAATATAATCTAAAATTTTCAGCATTTGGCTTTGAATGCATGATAATAATATTCTCTAAGCTTGACAAATAATAAGAATTACTGGAGACATTTTTAAAAATTTCAGACTCTGCATTTCCTTTCTTAGATCAGTGAAATGAGATTTTTCCAGAGAATATCCTATGTATTTGTATAAAATTTGAGTATTGGCATATTTGTGAAACACTGCATCACAGTATTTAACCATCTTTTTCCCCCTACTTATACTTAAGTTAATTGTGTGACACTTGAACAACCTTAATATTATGAGGTGGTTGGGTCCCAGAAAACAGAATATTATAAAGTAATTGTATTACTATTGTCATAAAACATTATTACAAAGCTCCTGTTTTAGAGGATGCTGTATATCCAACATTTTGTATAAATTCTAGAATGACATTTTTTTTGTTTTGTTTTGTTTTGTTTTTAGCTGAGCCATCCTGCTACCTGTTGGCAGCTCAGCAACTGCTCAGCTCGGGCCAGGCATTGAACTGCTGTTGCTCAGAGCTCAGCTCGCACTCTTGAGTGAGCTCTTAACCAACTGAGCCACTTGGCTGGCCCTAGAATGACATTTTATATCTGGTCTTTAATGTTCTTTTTCTTCACAACTTAAACACATGGTCAATTTAAGTATACACAACTTAAATACAGTGAGGTATGCCAAAGGAGTACTATTATTATTTCAATTGTATTATATTTATGATTTTATACTTAGGACTAATATGCACATTTTAAAAAATAGCAAGAGTAAAATGGAGAAAGGCTTTGTAATTTTTTTGTTTTGTTTTGTTTTGTTTTGGTTGCAATAAAACTTGTTGGCTGGCAGGCCATACTATCATGTGAAAACTTGAAAAGTGTATCAGTTGAATTTAAGTTTGGACCTTATTACAATAGTCAGTTTGGAAGTTTTGATATATAATCTATGGCAGAGTATGTTGTTTAAAAGTCAAATGTGCTAATGTCTAGAAAATCTGTGTATTATTTAAAGTAGCAGGCAGATTAGGAAAAGATAATTCTTATTTTATGTAATATTAAAAATTTTAGGGAAGAGTGCCTTTTAATTACAGATGGCAGCAAAATTTGAGAAGAATAAAAAGACAGTTAACTGGGAGCCATGAGATGTGGATTCTAGTTCATAACACCATTTACTAGTGACATTTAGTTGGTTCCCCTCTTCCCTTATCAACTTCTTGATGGAGGAGCCCTAACATAATTTAAGACCCATAATAGAGCAGTTTGAAATAACGTCACAGGCTGGAGGAGAGGTCTCTTAGTGTAAGAAGTGAAGCGATTTACGGTAATGCTCTGTTTTTGGTCCCCATGCGCCCTCTGTTCTGATGTTTGGGACTGTAAGACTTGGGGAAGTACAGTTTGAATTGGAATAATTTCTACTTGGGAAGGCCCTTTTTGGTTTTCTTGGGCCAGTAGATGCCAGGAGATAGACATCAAAGTGTTGGCTATTTAGGGCTTTTAAACAGAGTGACGAATGAGTTTGAAGGGTTCTTCTATGTTATCTCACCATGATAATCTTCACAGGGCAGGAGGAAGTAGTGATTTGCAGCCAAAATCATCTCAGGAATTAAAAGAATAATTGACTGTTTGGCTGGGGTATCCCTTTGCATATTTTGAGAACTCAGACCATGTTAGGTGCACTTATGAAGAACAGGGAATGCGAAAGAGAGAAACCCCAATGTTTGTGACTGTGTAAACTTGTTTCTTTATTTAAAAATTAGACTCTCACCATCCCCTTCAAATAAAATTACATTTAAAAATGTGTGGCTAGACCACAATGCATATAACTTGTATGTAGGTTATTAATAGTTTACTCCTTTTGTATATAGTTGTGTGAAGAAATGGATGGCATTTTTTCTTGGTCTATGAACTTTTAAAAAGTGAACAGAGAAAATTGATAAATGGAAATGTCTTTCCAGGGCCACTGACTTCCCTTGCTTTGTGGCATCTCTTGTTCCACTATCTCTCTTTATTGTTTATTTGTGCCTGTAAATATTTTATCTCCCTGTGTTATAAGGTTCTTGAAACAGAAACTGTGTCTTATATATGTTTGTAGCTGTTCCAAGAGCTGAAATAAATAAATGTTTGTTGTTGTTGTGGGGCTGATTTGTGGGAAAGACTCCCCTACGTCTGTAAATAATGTGATTTGCTTTGTCACCTTGACAAATAGTCACAAGTGCGTAAGTAGTCCAAATAAAGCTTTGCATAAACATTTTGAAATCCTACAATATCAGAATAGATGAGACCATTGAATAAAAATCAACATCAATCATAACCCACCCCACTTTTTTTAATAAGCTAAAAATCCAAGTGTATAATTTGATGCAGGTGCTCACTTCTGGGTTAGTCTGAGAGGAAGTCAATAAATTCCTTTTGCTGTTACTCACAAAAAGTAGTTGAAATTCTGTGCAGGACACACGTCTGGGGAATCACGTCAGCCTCAGCGTACAAAAGAGCCTGGAGAGAACAGCAGAACAATGTCTCCCCGCTTGAGCTGCTGAGGGAAGGTGGTCTTACATTTCATCCTAGGAACTGACAGGCTAAATTTAATTCTGAGTCAGACCTTGCCTTTTAAACTCCCTATCCGTTCTGTAATCTAACCTGAGGTGTACTTTTTTTTTCTTTTCCAATATTCTTAAGTCAAGTGGAGAAATCTAATACTCATAATTTCAAATTACATCAGCTTAGCTAAAGATATATTTTTCTCTCTATAAAATTCGGTTGCAAAAAAAAAAGTAAACGTAATGTGCAAGAAAGGGAGGGAAGAACTACAATATGTAAATTGTTTGATATTTGACAAATCAGTTACTGTGTGGTGTGATATGCAAATTAAGGATAACGCTTCCCTCTTATCTGCATTGCAGATTCTTTGTGGCATGTTCTGCAGGCATTGTGCATGCAATATGTGCAACAAAGCATCATAGCTTAGTGCAAGCAATCTGCGCAAAGGAAATCAGAGGAGGAAATGTATATTAATTTTATAATCTTTAAAATTATGTGAAATTTGTGTATGCCTAGTCATAATCAATGAGTTGATGAGATCAGAGCCTAGTACTTTATAAATGGAGAGTCACATTAAGTGAATTTAAGGGTATGTAATAAGTAATGCATCTCTCAATTGTAAACACATTTTGGGATTTCTAAATATGAAATTCACCATATCCTAAGATCAATGCTTAGACTACATGTACTAGTGCCAAATGTGTATGCATGTGTGTGTGTGTATATATATATATATATATGTGTGTGTGTGTGTGTGTGTGTGTATATATATAAAACCTATAACCTATACACACATTTAACTTTTGATCTTTGTACTGTAAGGACTACTACATAGAATTTTTGCAGCATAAATTTTGTATATACTCATAGATTGGGGCTGAATAGGCACTTTTCTATGTGGGGTAATTTGAGCTTGTCAGGGGCTATTTCCTTCCTGAAATCCCAACATTGAAAATTCATGTTTTTTGGTTTGACAATTGCTTTAGGTTTATTTTCTTTTTTCCTGCAAATAATATGCAAAGCTTCCTGGTGAAATAAACCCTTGGAATTTTGTCATCTAAACCTTGGAGGAATTGATTATCAGTGAACTGAGTAAATTTCTATAGTGGGAAACAGGTATATGTCTTGGGTCAAGGATATACTGGGCAGTTATACTATGTGGCTTATAGATTCAATTTATACTGTGCACGTAGCTCATAGATAACTATTTTGTTTTGATTTTTGGATAATGGGGTTTCACATTTAACACTTTTTCTTGTCATTGGAGTTCTATTGAGCCCTCATCATTAGTTGAGTTTTTTGAGCAACAATATCCCTGCTACCTCATTGGTCACAGACAAGATCTGTGGAAGTAAATTTCACCTGCTTGTTGTTTCTACCTTCATGCTTTTTTTCGCCCTCTTCTTCTCTAAATGATAATACTTCACTTGGTAGAGCAACATTTTCCTTTCCTACATGGAATGAATACTGTTTTTGTTCAATAGACCACAAGTTATGTCAATTTTCCTGATAGGTGTTTTTAAGATATGAAGGATACAAGAAAAATCCAGTTATATTCACAAACGTTTTGACATATTTAATCCTATTACAATGCAATAGCATTAAAGAATAACTAAATATATTATACCTAGTCATAAGAGTGGAACTTCAGGAGGACAATGAAATTTTTTTAAAAGGAAGAGAAGATGAGCTAGAAACAATAGGGTCAGTATGGTATTATTAATGTTATGTGATGCCACCATTCTTAGGAATGTGAATAGGAATACAGTAATATCTTGGTTTGCGAGCATACTTCGTCCTGGAAACAAACTACTTGTATTGCAAGACGTCGCTCATTTACCAAGTTACAATGTATTAGAAATGTTTGCTTGTCTTGCGGGATGTTCGCAAACCAAGTTACTCACAATCCAAGGTTTTACTGTACTTGGCGAATTACCAAATTTTCATTCCTAGAAAAAACATATTCCTCACTTTTCCTGACACTCTAATATTCCCCCTGCTGAACATTGCTTCACTACTTCAGATAGCTTATCCAATAATTCAAGATCCTTTTTTAACACCCAGGGATTTTTTGTTTGTTTGTTTGTTTTAGGATGACATTGAACAAAGAGAAGGAAGACAGGTTGCAATTTTTATTTTTAGAAGGATATGTTACCATGGAGAAGACATGCGGAGAAAGCCACCTTTGAAAGCTAGTAAAAACAACTATTAATTTAGCTTTTAGCTTAATTATTTTAGCATTGGAATGTATACTGGTATTTATTTTAAGAACATGGGAACTCCTAGGGCAACTTGAATCTTTGGTACCATTTATTATCTATTTGGGAGGCTGGAAAGAAGTGGAAAGATCAAGAACTAGATTTCAACTGTCAATCTGCCAGATGAGAAGCAAACACCTTTTCGGTTATTTTGCCCTCCTCTTTCCCCCTTGTGCTAAATATTGAAGAACACTTTTGCACATAAATATATTGAAATATTTTTATGTCAACTCCCTTCCTTTATGTTTTTGTTTCTACATAGCACTCTCCTTTCACTTCTTGCCTCTTGCTTTGTATCTTTTCTCCTGGGTTAACTCCAAGCTAAGAGATTTTGCCACAGTCTTTCCTAGAGGCACAAAGGGATTCCTAGAAAGAAGAGGAGCATATCTGTCTTCCATTCTGCTGGTCAATATCTTTCACCAAAAGCATTCTGTATTGACATTTTACATATCTGCAGCTTCCACCACTCCAATAAGACTTCAGAAAAATTTTAAAAATAGTTTCAGCAGAAAAAAATGGAAGCATTTTACTAAAGATACTGTAAATTGGGATACTCTCTGAGCATTTTTTCTTATTATCCTCTGTCTAAACTCCATTTTTTGGATAAGCAGAAGCAGGGAATCAGATCCAGGAAATATTTCTGAACCGTGAATACATGGTGAAGTAAGGCAATATTTGCAAACAAGAGACTGTTCCTTTTCTCACCTCTATAACTTCCATCCCAATTTGTAATTATTTCTTCTTTGTGCACCCCTGACCTCTTTTTTCTCCTTCAAGTCGCTGATATTAAATGAAGATAGAGCCCAAATTGTCTTTGGGCAATTTATTCCTATCTATTCCTCCAAGAAGTCCTATTAAGAACTCCAGTGGACCTTATAATATTAGCTAACATTTACTGAACACTTAGTAAGGGCCAGACATTGTGCTAAATATTGTAAATATACTTAATTTTCGTATTGACCATCATAAGGTAGGAACAATTATTACGCCGATTTTACATTTGGAAACCGAAGCTCATCAACGTTCAATAACTAGGTAATGTGTGGTGGGTGAGGGTTTTGAACCCAGTGACTCTGAAGCTCGTGCTGTTAACCATGACCCCTTCCATATTCTAACATGTGAACAAACTCCGAAATTTGACTTTTGCCTGTTCCAGACTCACCTCTGTCTTCAGTGTATCTGGATTCCATTTCCATTGTTTTCCAAGTCCCATTAGATTGATGCTTCTATTGGGCTTCTTGGTGATTCTTGACTCTGGTTCTTCCACTAATCCCCTCCTTTGGAATGTCTCTTGGTTACATACATTGGCTCACTGGTCATGAATTCAGAGTCCAGAAGCCCTGTCAGGATCTGAGTCCCTGCTTCTGCTTATTCAGACATGGAGTTTAGAATGAAGGATAATAGAAACAAAAATGCTCAGCCAGCGCACTTATCTTTTCCAATCCTAATTTATAGTATCTCTAGTAAAATGCTTCCAATCCTTCCAGCTGAAACTATTTAAATGGTTTTTGAATTCTTCTTAGGGTGGTGAAGGTTATAGATGTATAAAAAACCAATAATAGATGCTGATAGCAAAAGATACTTACCAATGGAGTGAAAGTCTTTTCATCTTTTTTCCTTGTGCCTGTATAAGGTGATTGTAGCAGGATGTGTTAGCTCAGAGTTAACTGAAGATAGACTAGAATTTGGAAGTCCTGTGTATTGGGAATCCCTGGTCTAGTTACTCTGGAAGAAATAACAGAGTGATCAGAAGAGCTATTTTCTCACATCTACCCTTGTATACTGAAATTTGAAACCTGTCATATTAGACATGGTAGCAATAAGGTCCTGAGATGACAATTGTATAAAGTATATGGTAAATGAATATGAAAACAAGAACTATCTATACATATGCTGTCTACAAGAGAGACATTTCAGATATATAGAAAGACACACAGAGACCGAAAGTAAAGGGATGGAAAAAGATATTTCATGCAAATGGAAATGGAAAGAAAAAGCTGGGATAGCAATACTTATGCAAACAAACTAGACTTTAAAACAAAGGCTGTAGAGAGACAAAAAAGAACATTACATAATGATAAAGGGATCAATCCAACAAGAGGATATAATCCTTGTAAACAGTTATACACCCACCATAGGAGAAGCTAAATACATAAAGCCAATATTGACTGATGTAAAGGAAAAAAATGGCAGTAATACAGTCATAGTAGTGGAATTTAACACCCCATTGACATCAATGGATAGACCTTCCAGACAGAAAGTCAATAAGGAAATAGTGGCCTTAAATGACACATTAGACTTAATTGATATTTTTAGAGCATTTCACCCAAAGCAGCAGAATATACATTCTTTTTAAGTACAGATGGAACATTTTCCAAGGTAGAGCATAGGTTAGGCCACAAAACAAATTTCAAAAAATTTAAGAAGACTGAAATTGTATCAAGCATCTTATCCAACCACAATGGTATGAAGCTAGAAATCAATTACAAGAAAAACTGAAAATCACACAAATAGATGGAGGCTGAATAACATGTCACTAAACAATGAATGGGTTGCCATAAGATCTAGGAAGAAGTCAAAAGATATCTTGAGACAAATGAAAATGAAAACATGACCCAAAATATATAGGACATAGTGAAAGCAGTCCTAAGAGGGCAATTCATAGCAATACAGGCCTACCTAAAGAAACAAGAGAAACCTCAAATAAATAATCTAATCTTAGCACCAAAAGGAACTAGAAAAACAACAGCAAACAAAGCCCAAAGTGAGTAGAAAGAAGGGAATAATAAAGACCAGAGAGGAGGGCCATCCGAGTGGCGCATTGGTTAAGAGCTGGCTTGGGACGCCAGTGGCTCCGGTTTGGATCCCACATGAGAAGGCCAGTGACACTGCCCTCTGGAAAAAAAAAAGATCAGAGAGGAAATAAATGAAATAGAGTCTAAGGAAACAATACAAAAGATCAATGAAACTGAGAGCTGGTTCTTTGAAAAGATAAACAAAATTGATAAACCTTTTACAGACTCATCAAGAAAAAAAGAGAAGGGACCCAGATAAATAAGATCAGAAAGGAAAGGGGAGAAATGACAACTGACAACACAGAAATACAAAGGATTATAAGAAAATACTATGAACTTATATGTGAAGTCTAAAAAACAAACAGAAAATGAACAAACAAAACAGAAAAAACTCACAGACAAAGAGACAAACTGATGGCTGCCAGATGGGAGGCGGTGGGTTGGTGGGGGCAGGGTAAAAAGGGTGAAGGGGTTAAGAAGTACAAATTGGTAGTTAAGAAATAGCCATGGGGATGTAAAGTTCAGCATAGGGAATAGAGTCAGCAATATGGTAATAACTATGTATGGTACCAGGTGTGTAGTAGACTAATCTGGATGTATCACTTTGTAAACCATATAAATATCTAACCTCTATCCTGTATACCTGAAACTAATATAAAATAATATTGAACATCAACTGTAATTGAAAATAAATAAAAATTAAAAATACAGTCTATTAGCTATTTTATAGTTCAATAAGTGTTGATAGAATGATTTATAAAACAAAGAACACCACAGTTCAGGAAGGGAATAGCATTTTTTTTTCTGTATGTTTCAATATTTATTACATCTAAGAGTTAACTAGTTAGCATTATATATCTGGTAGTGTTTATGTATGTATATACATATTTGAATTCTTTATGTATGTATTCAGATCTTTGATATGTGGCATCTACAGGATGAGAGCTATGCTGTTGGGGATATGGGGAGAACAAACTAACATTTATTGAGCATCTACTACATGTTGTCAGGCTTTGAACAAGGTGCTCTAGATATCAGTTCTTTTTTAATTTTTACAGCTGCCTGGTGAGGTAAGTTGAAATATCCCCATATTGCCAATGAGGAAATAGAGGCTCTGAGAAGGTCAAAAACTTATCTGAGGTCATAAAGCTAGAAAGCAGCAGAGCTGAGGTTGCTGAGATTTAGATCCAACTCTTTCTTAGCTCCAAAGATCATGATTTTTCCATTGTACTATGCTTAATCTTTTTACTGAGCAAAATATATATTATGTTACTGTGTCCTTATGCATCTTTTGAAAAATGTGTGCAAGTCATTTAAAACAGAAGTTATAGCTTCTGTATTAATTTTACAAACTTAATGTAATATAAGCTGTGTCAGCGAAGAATAAAACAAAGCCTGACTGGGCCAGAGAGACAGCTGTCACTTCTTATAATGAACACTCACAGAGATTAGCTCAAGAGAAAATCTGGGCAACTTCCCAGAGAGCAGTCAACATTGTCTTTCTAATGTTGCATTTTACTTTTAGACAATCCATTTTGACCCCATTGTCTTATTCTGAAAAGCAGGTTTTTATTAATTTCTGACAAGTCAATGCTACTTTGTAATCCCATATCACAAAACTAAATAATTTTGAAACTCTATAGGAAACATTTAAATAATTTTGAAATAAGGCAACCCTCTCCCCATCCAACAGTTTGTAAAATAAGGTAGCAAAGCTGTATGGGTTAGATTGGAATCAAATGTATTTCTGGTCTCCTCGCAAATGAACTTTACCTACTAAATGTGCTGCAGCCTGTTTAACACTTGGAAGTACCATGGATAAAGTTATGACTCGTAGAATTTTTCTCCGTGTAAAAAGTCAGACAAAATATCACAGTCAGAGAGATCCGAAGCTAGTATTTTCTTTCTTATCTTTGAATTGCTTTGAAACATTCAGGGACCCCCGCCCCCAGAGTCCAAATGTTCCTTAGCTTAAACAAAGGAAATACTTTTCCTTTAGAATATTTTTACACTAAAAGCCTCCAGTTGTTAAATTGCCGATGAAGCAAAATGTTTGGTATCATGGAACTAAATAGAGAAAGTAGTCTCCAATATATCACAATTAACCTGTACTATTGAGTTGGTATATATAAAACTCAGCACATCAACTAAAAATTGTCAGAAAGAACAAAACACAAATAACAATGATCGAAGAAAAGATTTACAAAGATGGATGATTTTCTTCTGGAGGAGTGAAAGGGTGAAGGGTAAGCATCACTGCAAGCATTGGTGTTCACTGTTCTTAAAAAATCATTGTTAATGATCTGGCAGACTGAGTGAACAGCATATCAATAAGTATGATGAAAGATAGGCGATCCAAAGGTGTTACAGCTTTAGGTGAAGAAGAAAAATCATTGAAATAAACCTTATGTTATAAGAAATAGGAAGAAAAGAGATAAGTGAGATTCAGTTTAGGAGGCAAACCTACTCCTTGGGGAAAACATGTTTTTTTAGACCATTTATCTGTGTGGGACACAAGAAAGCTTTCAATGGTATGTTTTGGCTGATTGAGCACATGACCACTATCACCATGGTTGTATAATGATTTTCCTATAGAGCATAAGGAAATAAATTTCTAGTGATCAGAGACTATAAGGATAATGTAGCATCCTTGGGTTATTTTTATACCATTCAAAATCTGTGGAATGTTGCCATACGTAGTGTCCTTGTCACACTTCAGATATATGAAACGTAGGGAGAAAGTTGGCATTGCACCTGGATCTTATTTCATAGAAGAAAAAAAAAAATTGATCCTTGAAGTATAAAATCCCTCAACTGCTAGCCCTCATACCTACAGGTAATTTATATACAGAGGGTGTCAAAAACATGTATACGCATTTTAAGAAAGGAAAAAACTGTATTAAAATGATAATACTCAATATATACTGATAACAAAAGATGAATATAAATCATGTTTGACTTCTGCAATTACAAGAGGTGCTCAAAGTGGTTACCGTCAGCGTAATTTTAATACAGTTTTTTTTCCCTTTCTTAAAATGCATATACATGTTTTTGGCACCCTCTGTATGTATTTCCTGATTTTCCTTCTGTTTACATTGATTAACCACTGTTTATCCTGTCCTGTCGTGTGCTCTTCCACCAATTGCTGACTCCTCTGGAACTGGGCCCTGGCTTCTCAGTTTTCATTTTATTGAACTCCCTTTTTAGAGCTTTTGAATGTGTTCAGATTTGTACCAGGAAACATGGCCCTGACTCAACATCCCCTTCATCTTTACCTGTCTCCTGTTCCTCATGTTCCCATTGGAATTAAGGCCTTAACTCCTATTCCTCTCTGACCACTGACAATAGACACTGCTCATCTTGGTTTCTTCACCCAATAAACTCCTTCCGTCTTCCTCTTTCTTTTCCTCCCTATGGCAACTGAATTGGCCAACCACGTCTCTCCTCTGATAGTCTCCTGAATCTCCCCTCTCACCAGCCTCCTTGGTCTTTTTCTCTCAGTCTCCTGCATGACTTCTTTTCTTCTCTCAGCTTCAGGCAGCACTGGGTATTCCTCAAATCCTTGCTCTGCCTGTTTTCTCACCTTAAGTGTTTCCTTTCAGACTATTTGATCCACTTCTATGCTTTATGTCTCATGTAGTGATAGCTCCAAATCTCTCTGCAGAGCTCCATACCTAAAAATCCACATGCCTAGAAGACATGGCAAACTGAACATGTCTGTACTTTACATCCTGTAATGTTCCCTTTATTTCACTATGATATCACCATCCAACTGCTTAGCCAAGCCATAAACTTCGATGTTAAATTCTTTCTTGTGTTCATGTCTCACATCTAACTGATAGTTCTGTCCATTCCTCCTCTCAAACATCATTCTTCTTGCAGTCTTCATCACAGGGCTGCCCATGGTGGTTCGGGCCCTCATTGCTTCTCATCCACATGTACAGGAGTCCTCTAACAGGCCTCCCAACATCCAAGTTTGTTCTTTGTAGTGCATCTAAAACACATCCCAGAGTTTCTGTTCAAAAATCCTTTTTTTATCCTCTTTCATAGTTTCCTTTGTTTGTGTGAAAAGTCTAAATTCTTAACACATAGGCTTTTTCCTGCCTCTCCGCCCCACCTCTTACCATGTCTCCTTTCCTTTCACATACACTTGAAGATGAGCTTAAGTCTTATGAAACGACTGTGTTTGCTCAATGTATGCTGCTGTTTCACCCTCATAAGCTCTTTGATCCCCCAGCACAAGTATGATCTCCTTTATGAAGCTTATAATGATCCCACTGGAGGGAATTAATCATTATAACCTTATCTCCTGTGGTACCCTGCACGTAAGACATTATATCAGCTGTAGCACTTTATTGTGATTATTTGGTTGTCTTCCTCTACTTACTAGATTGTAAGCTTCTGGAAGGTAGGATATGATTCATTTGTGAATCATCAAGCTCTCACACATAAGACATTCAATTTTATTGAGTTGAATGAAATAATTGTTGAGTGAATTCATAGATATTGTAAATGTTAATAGCTTAGCAGTATAGGATAGCTAAAACACATTAGTCTGAAAATGGCAATGTGGCTGGGATTTAATTGCTATAGCTTTTATGAGCCTTTAAATTTCTTTACTTGTTTTTCAAACTGTGTCTGGAAACTATTTCATGAATGGAGAGAGGGGATAGAAGAAAGCTTTAAGCATATAAAAATTGATGTTGATTAATTTTCCAATATCATTTCAGGTGATGTATGCAAAATGCATATGCAATAAATACTGTTGAATGTTCAGATAACTTTTGACATTCACTAAGGACATTCTCTTATTTATAGTAACCACGCAGGTAACATGGGTAACAAAGGCCTCTTGGGCAGCTTGGGGAATCTGAACTCGCCATGAAGCCACTACAGTTTCACATTCAAATATTAGCTCATCAAATCTCAGCAAACCTTTTCAAACAAGTTTGGTTCACTTCTATACTGTCTATTTGTTTTGGCAGAAAGTGCTCAGGAGCCATTTTTGGCTAAACTTCCTAGCTTTCAGTCAGACTTGCATAATTGTGTACTGTCATTTTGTATTTATTCCTGCTCATCCAATTAAAGATACTCACCTTAAGTATCTCTATGGCTCAAATAACACTTATCCTTAGCATCAATAAGAGTTTAAGTGTCTTCATTGTGTTTATAAAAAGATCAGCTTTTGTCCTGTGCAATATTTCTGAATCTAAAAAAGTATATAAAATGTTTATATTGCCTCATCATTAGTGGCTCTTCAGAAGCTTCTGGAAGGCTCAATCTAGGTCTTCTCATCTTTATATCTTTAGTGCATGACTGAGTTGTTCAATTAATGTTTGCTAGGCTGAACTGCTGTGTGCTTATAATTTAACATTATATGGTATATTTAAAAAAATATATAACAGGATATGGATTCTACTTTAACACTGATGTCCCAGGATTCATTTTTCTTACCATATTGATTTACCATATTTATACAGCCTTTCTATCACTGCATCTACTGAAGAGTCTCCATGGTCTTAATTTGTATCACTAGGAATATCTTAATATCAAAATTGTATGCTGCTAAAATTTCAGACATGAATTTTAAAACCCATCATCTCATATTTTCATAAGATCCATAAACTGTTGGAGACAGGGTGAAAAAGAGTAAATGTCACAGAAGAAGAAAAAGCATGCTGTCTTGTCATTTCATGGTACTCCCAAATGAAATTTTTAAGGGCAAGCCTGATGCCTTAAGATTTTGCAGGTGCATTTTGGGGATGGATTCTTCAACATGACTTATTTAACTGTTCACATGGTTACCGATATTCTGGCATGGTTTTTAATTTTCTGGTCCCTTTATTAATTTGTTTTCTAACTTCTCGATGTTATGCCTCTCATGATGGTTGACTAACTATCTAATAATTGTTTTTTAAAAACACAACAAATATTATGTATCAAAATGTCTCCTAGTGAGTCTTATGCATCATCCTTAGTTGAATAGAGACATATTATTTAGTTATTACATTCTTGCAGTTCTGAACAATCGAATGCACTTGTAAGAGCAGGCTTTGTCTGATGCACATGGAAATGTTTGTCTCCAGGAAAACTTCTTAAAATGAACCTATTTCAGCATTTATGTTAACTGAAAATACAATTTTATAAGGTATACTATTCAAGACTTCTAACAGCTGTTCCACTCTTCTATACATCTGCTATATTTGGAATAACCTGTAATTTTCCTCTAGTTATAATTTGCAAAGTTGTAATGTTGGTTATAATGTTAAGTATGGTAACAGTTCAGTTTATGGTTCCATAATAACCTCACAGTGAGACATTTATTCCCATGTTATGGTAAAGCAGAGGACAGATAGGAATGCTTTAAAAATAAAGGAGAACTCATCTGCTGATACAGCAGCCTCTTAAATCCTTAGTATGCAGAATTTTCTATACTTCAGTTTCCAAACTTTGATTACATCTGAAAAATTAATATCTATTGTGATTCTTCTCAAAAAACTATTTGGTTGTCGAAAAAGTCATAACATGTTTTTTCGGGCTGGCCGAGTGGCGCGGTGGTTAAGAGCTGGCTTGGGACGCTAGCAGCCCCAGTTCGGATCCCACATATGAGGGCCAGTAACACTGCCCTCTACAAAAAAACAAAAAACAAAACAAAACAAAAAAAATAACATGTTTTTTCTATGTGTTTCGTTGCAAAAAATGCATCATGACTTTTCTGACAACCCAATATTTCAGTCATGCTGTTCCTTTACACTAAATTTATATGTATTATTATAGCATATTATATGAAGAAATATAGTGATGTTTTCATTTTGCACATTTACTTTTATAGTTTTTAAGTATCAGTAAATATAAAAAGAGAAAAATTTTAAATACCTTAGAAATAGAAATTGGGGTTCTGCCAATGACCTGGTAATGTTTTTGGGAAAACATTGAAAGTTTTCTTTATTTTAGGAAGTTACAGGGAAATTTTGTAAGCACCTCTAGGTTGACAAATGCATGAGTGAAAGATCTTATAAGAAACACATACTACTTGCTAGTTATACAGATTTAAATAGCAAATCAAAGCATTGGGCTTCCATTAGTTTTATAACACATTTAAATCCCCGTAATATCAGATTGTATATTGACCTCATTTTTACAGATGAGTTGTGATTTTCAGAGCTCACACAGTAGCCTGGGATTTTCTGATTCCTGAGCACACGTTTTCATCTTTTTGTAACACTTATTTTCTTCTCTTTACAACACTGGTACTTCTCTATATAGGAAACAATACTAGTTGATATGTAGCAACTTCTTTTAATAAATGAAAATATTAAGGAGCCCATTCAAGTGACTACATTTGAAGGACTGAAAGAAATAACTTTGCAATGTATTTTAATTTTAGAAGTATTATTATTATTTTTTTTAGGATGGCTAATCAACAGTGATAAAATATATGTACAATATATTTTAAACTCAGGAGGTCCTATCTATTTTAATCTGATAATATTTATCAATTGAATAACTGGGTACTCTTGATCTAAAATGCTTATGATAAACAATGCTATTAAACCTAAATGAATAATCATGTTGACTTTGTAACTGTGGGTTGACATAACACCTCTCTTTTATGGTTTCTGTGAAAACCTTCTTTTCTTTTTATTTATTTCAGTCCCCTTTTATGAGCAACTCTTTCTCTTCCTACTATTTAAATATTGATATTCCTGGTTTCCTGTCCTTGCCGTTCTTTTAATTGAGCACTCTTTCTGGAT
The DNA here is from genome assembly GCA_033961575.1 of Aselliscus stoliczkanus. Classification (NCBI taxonomy): domain Eukaryota; kingdom Metazoa; phylum Chordata; class Mammalia; order Chiroptera; family Hipposideridae; genus Aselliscus; species Aselliscus stoliczkanus. Next base: position 139,202,790 of record CM066729.1, read on the forward strand.
TATCTCAGTTATTACCATGACATCAACTGCCAGCTAATTATGGCTTACTAATATATCTCAAGTTTTCCTAAACTGAACTCTCTAACTGTTACTACCACCACATAGTTGTTCAAGTTAGAAAGCTGGGTGTTATTCTCAATTCATTCCCCTCATACTACCCACACCTATTTAATCATAAAGTCCTGTCAATTCTTCATTCTACAAATAGCCTGTAACTTTGTACTTAGCTCCCCATTTTTTACAGCTTTCTAATATATCTTTCTGTATCCAGTTATGCTTCATTCAAATCTCTTTCACACATTGATCTACCTGAAATTCAAATATGATTATTACCCCCCCTCCACAAACATCTTACATGGTTTTCTTTACCTAAAAGATAAAGAAGAGATCTTTTAATAACAAATAATTATATATCTTTATCATATGACAGACATTTACTTGCAGTTATGAGTCATATTTTTTATTTTTCACATTTTCTTTTTGTTTTCTATTACCGCTCTTGGCACCTATTAGGTGCTTAATATAGTTTTGTTGAATAAATGAATTAGTCAAGAAAAAAGATGCCAGAAAACTAGACAATCACATATATCTAAAGTGCCAGTTTTTGCTGATACTTGTTGAGAAATACATTACTTCCAAATAAGCATCATTTAAAACCCATCAATTGCTATCAGTTGAAATGAGTAAACATGTGTCTTAATTTGTTTAAAGATTCAAATCTAAATTCCTCACAAAAGCCTTTAGAGCCCACACCAATTCACTATCTTTCTTTCTCCCTCCCTGCACTCCAATCTAACCACCTGGTCTGCTGCTGGCTCTGGAGCACCCAAATTCTTGAGATTTGGCACCTGATAACCTGATCCTCTGTCTTGGGGATCGTCTCTCAGATAGCTGTGTGACTCATCTCTTTGGATCTCTCTTCAAATGTCATCTATTCCTATTTAAAATTGCAACCATTCCCCTCTTTCTTTTCTGCTTTATTAGTTTTGTCCATAACACAACCTGCCATCCAATATTTATGTATTTTGCTTTTATCGTATTTAGGAGCTGCTTTCCACAGCTAGAATAATAAGCATCATGAGGGGAGAGACTTTTCTGTTAGTGCTCACTGTGGTATCCCTAGAATCTAAGCAGATACTAACTACTTGTTCAATGAATGAATAAATGAATGAGTAAATCCTCTATAATTTTTCTTCAGAGAATATACTCTTAAAAATAAGGCACGAAAATTATGTGAAGCAATTTACAATGAAGAATATCTTGAATAAGTTTTAAAAAATAGGACTAAGGTAAAGGAGCAGAAGCAAGTACAACACAATTGCTCTCATTCTGTATCAAAGATTTCTTTGAGCTTTCTTTTAGCTCAAAAAAGAAAGTAAGAGAAGTTGCCTAGTTCTAGTTTTTAGAAAGGAGAGCAAAATTTTAAAGAAGACTCTAATGTTGGAATTAAATGAGGAACATGAAATAATTTTATGAACAGTTTCTTTATAAAATGCAGATGATGCTTCAGCTATGGATTTTTTTTAAGCAAACTTTGACAAAAGTTAATAAGATTAAAGCTCAGTACAGTGAAAGCATTTCTATAACATACTCAGCTAATGAAGCTCAGGTCTGTAGCATAACATGATTGAAAGATTGAATTTTGAGTGCTGAACGAGGTGAATTGATAGTACATCTCTTAGGCTATTTTTCTTACATAACTGTTTTTCCTCTCAAAGTTTCTGATTGCAATTTAAGAATTGCATATCAAAAAGTATTTTCAGTTGGAGTGTACTTAGGCACACTAGAAAACAAGTGAGGTTTCCCCCAAATTATTTGTTTTCTCCCTGACCTCTAATTTCTATATATATATATATATATATATATATATATATATATATATATATATATATATATTTGGAAAAATAACAACATCTACAACTACAGCAATAAAAAACTTCAAAAGAACCTAACTTTAACTAAAGTATGTGAATGCAGTCTCATTACAAATTCCTTAGCTCCAGTTTTGCTTTCTTCTAAACCATTCTCCATATGATATTTTTATAAAAGCAAATATGATAATGTTATACCCATGTTTTTGAGAATTCTAGAAACTCATGGCCTGAAGATTTTTTTAGTCATAGTTTTTCTTATTCAGGCAATATTTAACAGATACTTTATGTGCAGAGAACTGCGCTATATGCCTCTATCTGCATATGGCTAAGGAAGTAGCCTGTGCTCTCAGTGATATGACAGTCTAGGGGGAGAAATATGCCTAGATAACTCAATACAGGTGAGCATCAGATGACAGGTACAAGGAGCTGTCAGTATTAAGAAGATGGAGAGAGCACTTTTCATTGGTGGGCTCACTGAGGGCTTCATGAAATAGGTAACATCTGAACTGCACCTTTTAAAATTTCCTAGTGCAGACTTGGTAGGGATATTGCAGTCAGTAAGAATGCCAAGAAAATGGCATCCCAAGAGACATGTCATCAACATGGACAAGTAGTGAGCAGGTAACTGCACATTGACTTGTTTTATTAGACTGCAGTGCATGTGAAACAAATGGTAGGAAGCAAGACTGGTCTGGTAGGTTGGGACAGATTTTAAACAACATCAATAGTACATGAAATTTATGTAGTCACTAGGGAGTCAGTTTTTGTGTCTGGGCAGGGGGTGGGCGATGTTGTTAATAGGTGCTTTAGAGACAGATTGGGTATAGAGAGAACAAAACACATGACCATTACAATAATATAATTGTGGGTTATTACTAAAGATATGAGTTTGGATGATGTTAGCGGAGGGGGAGAGAGATGATGCCTATTATCCAGGAACCAGTCTGGGAGGGCACAGGACAGTAAAGGGTATAGGCACAAGATACTAGAATGTGTGATAGATTCTCAACCAACATGGAAGGGGCAGAAGAAAGAGTATCAACTCTTTGATGTCAGCTTGGCTTTATCTTTTGTTGGATGTTGTGATCCTTTCGTTTAGAATAGTGTGAGGCGCTCAATGGACATTCAATTTCTGCTTGTTAAGTGAATAAATAGGTAATGTCCAGCAAATGATTGCATAAAATAAACTCCAGTGTGGGCAAAGAAATTGATCTTGGTTGCCCTGAGCTGACTTTAATCATAAAGGAGAGATCTATTGGCACTAGTTAGATAATTAAAAGCATTGGTATGGTTTCTGGTCTAACAGTATGACAGCTCAGATGTCAAGAGGACCAAAAGTGTATCTTTCAAGTAAATAATCTCTAAAATTAAAATCAGTCTGTTTCTTTCCAATTATTTTTGTTAAAATACTTCTTTTGAAAATTGCGAGTTTCTAGAAACCTCATAGGAATAAATAGCGATTGTCTTTGTTGCTTTTTGAATGGATAGAAATACCACAAAATAATTCAGATAGAAATGAAGGTGCTTTAATTCAAAAGCCAGCAATGCTAGATAGTCTAAAATTCTTCAGTGTACTGGAGATTAAATAGAAAGTGTCATTCTGGAGTGCCAGAGCCTTAGTTTTTCTGATATCCAGCAGAAAGTTTATATATCAGTAAATGAGTTCCCATGATTCAGTATGCTCTGATAGGTGAGTTGATTGAACTGGGAACATAAAAAAAATTAAACATTGTTTTTGTTGGTTTTATACGTCTAAGTGGTTTTATTCTATGTATGACTTCTTTTATATAGAATATGTTATAATTAAACCAGAAACCTTAAATATGATAAGTGTGTAATCTGAATATTTTTCCACTAAATATTTTTTTAATTTTAGTGTGTAAAATTATAACTATAAATACAAAATTAGTATCATCTATTTGATGCTTAATACCTGGCAGTATGCACAGCGTATGTACAAAGAGATATGTATAGATAGTATTTTTGCACCACTCACGAGATATCCCATTACCTATAGCAGATCCCTTACAAAACACGCTATATTTCAAAAATCAATCCATTAACCATGATTTATTAGTGCTATCAAGTGAAGTAGGTAAATTTTTGTTACTTGATTTTTAAGAATAGTTTCTATATCAGTTACCTTTGCTTAGGTAACCGCATCCCATTGTTCATGAAACAAAAAAGAGAAGCAGTATAGCACAGCGTGTAACAGTACTGGGACTTCCACTTGCTAGCTGTGTGTCCACAGGCAAATTATGCATGTCCTCTTGGCTTAAGTTTCCTCATATAAAAACAGAGACAAACCTCATGGAGGAAATAGTGAGGATTCCATGAGTTAATATATGGAAATTACATGGCCTGCCTCATTTTACTAGAAAAGAACTTGGATGAATTATGTATTTTACATAAACCATTTTACATAAACCATAGGCTCTTATTACTGCTCAGAATCATGGAATTCCATGATTGAAAAATAATTGCTAAAGTAATTGTTATTATTAATAAAGACTGGAATTGAAATGCCATTATTACATGTGGATAAGTATAAAAAATGTTTGGTGTGTTTTGCTGACAGGTTGACCAGGCAGCAAGTTGATGAGGCGGCAGGTTGAGTGCTCAAAATGACAGCTGGTCTGTCCATCATTCTTCATGATTTTGTTATCATGTGACATTGTAATAGGATGCAAAGAACAGAGTGATTTACACTCATTTCTTTGTTCTTTAACACTAGAAAAACTTTAGCTTTGAGCAGAAACCAAGGTCCTAGCCTTCTCAAAGTGTGTATTTCAAGTTGCTGTTTTTGACAGTTTAGTGACCATGTCAAGAGGCATATTCCAAGCTTCCAACACTTACATTGCAATTACTTGACTTCTTTAAAAAGACATAAAAGTGTTATGTCCTCTAAAAGGCCCTCAGTTGTTCCTGGCAGTGTTTTAGTGACTTACCAGTATCACCTTATTAAATTATCTGTGAAATTATAGATTTGCTTGAAATTCTTCAAATAGAACTCAGGTTTTGAAGTTAATGAAATTCATTTTTAATTAGCACAATATGTAATAGAAAGGGATAATGTATCCTGGAGTGAAAATGAGGAATTATATTTTTAGATCTGATACTGATTTTTCTATCATCTGCAAACCACCTGATTTCTTGCTTTTTATTTCCCTTCTCTGTTATTGAAAACTTTTAAATCCATGAATTTCTATCTCATTTGGATGTTGAGCTATTATTTTAATAGAAAAGAACTTGCACAAGTAATATATTAATGTACACCAACTTTTATAAATCCTTAAGGTTTATTTATACCTGGAATGATAGAATTTCATAATTAAAGCTCATTTGAGAAGTCATCTAGTTTTGAAATCTTCTTTAAAAAAGACGAGAAAACAGAAGCCGAGTAAGATAGTATAAAATGTGTATTTAGATGCCAAGTGAGACACAATCAAATCTGTTATCTTCTTAATATCTCCGATTAAATTCCTCCCACGTTTGCTTTAGCTTCATTAACTTTATGGATAAATAATAATGGGGATAAATGAATATATTTATTCTATTACTTCACAAAATATGTGTCATTTTCACTTATTCTCTTTTATTTTTTACATTTCATTACTAATTTATATATGTACATTTCCTTATATATGTGAGTGGATATATATGGGATGCCAAAAAAGTGTATACACATTTTAAGAAGGGAAAAAAATGTATTAAAATAACACTGATGGTAACCACTTTGAGCACCTCTTGTAGTTGCAGAAGTCAAACATGACTTATATTCATTCATCTTTTGTTATTGCTATATATTGAGTATTACAATTTTAATACAATTTTTTGCTTTCTTAAAATGTTTATACATTGTTTTGGATATATATATATATATATATATATATATATATATATATATATATATATATATATATCAAGACTAACTCCTTAATTCACAAAAGCTCTTAAATTTTGAGCTCCTTAAATATTTCATAACTTTTGTAATTGAGAGGCACTTTAAAAGTACTTCAGACGTGTGTTAGGTAAATGATAACATATGTTTGATTACTTTTAAATTCTACCTCAAATGTTCCTTAACCTTAAACTTTGTTTAACAGAGCACCATTCTGTATAGCAGAATGTTTCAAAGTTGAAGTAAAGCTGCCAAGTGTAAAAATATAGTTCGTGAATGTCTGATTTCTCTTGCAGATCATCCAACTGGTATTTCAGGAGATTATTTGTTGTTATTAATTTAGCTAAACTTAAAACAATTCCTTTGATGATTATTGCAAGATTATTTTTCTTTTGAAAAATAGTTTGCCCATTGGGATGTTTGAAATATAAGGCACAGATATCTTAACAAAGCTCTTACAAGGTGTTTGGAATATGCATGTCTAGTCAATGTTGTCTAGTAGAAATTTCAACAGTGATAGGAGATGTTTTGTATCTGTGTTGTCCAGTATAGTACCTACTAGCCACCTGTGGCTATTAAGCCTTATTCCTAGTACAGTTGAGGAAATGGATTTTTAATTTTAATTTAAAGTTAAAATAGCCATATGAAGTTAGTTGCTACCCTGCTGGACAACTCAGGTATAGACTGGTTTTTGATGCAGATTCAGAGATTTAAAAATGAATTTGTATGAATATCTAGTCCTTTTTCCCATTCTTAAGTCTTTAAAACAGGTGAAAATTTTTTTTAATGGCAACCAAAAAAAGTCATCTCAATCTTCTCTGTAGTAACCTACATGAGTGTTAAATAATTCAATGTCAAAATTCATTCATGAGGGGCAGGCCGAGTGGCACATTGGTTAAGAGCTGGCTTGGGATGCCAGCGGCCCCAGTTCGGATCCCACATATGAGCGCCAGTGACACTGCCCTCTACAGCTAAGATGATGAACAACAGCTTCACCTGGAGCAGGGCTGCCATGAGTCCCCGGGTTGGCATTGCTGCAGCCCCTGCTGCAGTGGGCTGCCATAGGCTACAGTGAGTGGCCGGTAGCCAGCGTGAGCGGCTGGCAGCTGGTGTGAGCTACCAAGAGCCACTGTGAGCAGCTGTCCAGAGGCCGGCAACTGATCTGCCTCATACAGGAAGAGCGCAATGATGACACCAACATGGGCCAGTGAAGCGATGTCCTCCACAACTAGACTGAAGAACAAAATGACAGCAACTTGTTTGTTCCCCTTCCCTGGTTCCCCAATGCTTTTCCTCTCCCCAATTCCCCAACACTGTTCCCCTTCCCCAATTCCCCAATTAAAAAAAAATCTTTAAAAACAAAAACAAAAACAAAAAAACTCATTCATGAGATTCAGAATCTTGAGTTTAAATCAGGTTTGAGTGTGCACATGCTTTACTTGGAGTAGATGAAGACCTGCTGGTCACCACTCTTTTCCTAGAACAGTAATAAAATCACCTCTTAACCAGGACCAAATAACAAATGCTTTAAGCTCTCTTTGTAGGCCTTTCCAATTTGAGTTAACCCGTTGTGAACTGCCTCCAAAGTATCCGGGACCATATTTGCTTGTCCGTATAACAACCTGCAAATGGTTTTGCTTTGGTTGGTTACTTAAAACCTCCTTTTTCAACTAAAATTTTGTATTTTATTTAAGTATAGTCTAGGGCATGAGAACATTTTCAAATAGGTATTAACATTTAACTAATGGAGTCATAGCCTACATAGAAGTCATCAGCTAATAAAAGATGTGATTAAGTTAAACAGCAGTGGGATGTTAGGAAAAATCAGTGATAGGCAAAGTACACCTTTGACCTCACCATGATGTGCTCCTGCATTCACATCACTCTTGAGCTAGTCTGATGTGATAAACGTAATGCACAGTGAGAACACTTAAAGGAAATTCTGGGTAAGTCTGAGTTGTAATATGATTGCCGTGATTTCCAAGCACTCTGCCTAATTTTTAGGTGTGTGGCAGAATGAAAAGTTGAGGTTTGCCTTATGCTTGCAGCCAGATGTAAAATTTACTCTTTAATTTTGATATTTTTATACTAAACTATTCACAGTCTACCTAGGGAATTTCCCTTTTTCCTAACTGAATTACTTATTATAGAATGTTTGGAAAGATGCCTTAAAAATGTTAAAATTATTTCACTAGCTTGCTCCATTTCTCTTAGATGTGAATTGTTTTAGATTTTGAATATCCTAAAATAGTATGCTAAATATTAAGGGAAAAGAAACTTCAAGAGCATTTTTTAAGTAGAAATAGCTTTTTGTGTAAGTAATCTCTGACCGGTTTCTTGGGCTGGCAAATCCTGTCCCATTGCACATGCCTTTTGAATAACTGCATTCTATAATCCAAGTGTCTATACAATTTGACAGACTTCTTGATTGGAGTCTTTCCTTCCTGGTCCCACAGATGCTGTCCACTTCCACGAGCTATATCTTAAATTTTAAAAATAAATACTTATTGGCAAATCCTAAATTTTAGCCAGGTGTAGAACATTAAATACAATGGTAGTCAAGTTGTAGGCAATACCTCGTCACTACATCTATTTTCTACCTTTCTAATCAATCAATAACATTGTTGCTGTGAAGACCATATTTAATTTCCCTGCCTGTGCCATTATGTTTAAAATTTTAAAAAAGAAAGAGTGGACAAAACAGTCCAGTGAAAAGACTGGGTTCTATATAAACTTATCCAATGCATTGTAGCATACACTGTATGATTAAGGGAAAGTAAAGTGTCTCCCGATCAGAAGAGAATGAATGTTAGCGATAACAAGGTCTGAACTTCAATTTGGCCTCTTCTTTTGTGAAACATGGTTAATACCAACAACTTTACCTGCTTCACAGTATGGTTATGAGGATCAAGGGAGAAAACATAGGTAGAGCCTCTATAAATAACAAAGTACTGTACAAATATAAAATGATATAGTCATCCTCCTCCTCATCATTATGACATTCATTTAAGAAGCAAAATGTAAGTATCTACCAGTGTGAATTTTAACATTTTTTTCAAGGAAAAAGAAAATACATTCTTTCTGTATGCTCTAATGGACTTGTTATATTTCCTAGGCAAACTCTGAGGAGAAGTGTCTATGAACAATTAAATGAAAATGTATGAAAACAGCAAAAGACAAGTCACTATCATTGACAGAAAAATCTATATTTGATATTTTCTATGTGAGTCATTAAAATAATCCAGGAATACCAATTTCAGATGAATGTCAGTTGAATGTCAAATGTAAAACTTTCAGTAACTTCCAGATGGGGAATAAAAATAATCTAGTTGACTCATTCAGCTCTCTCCTCCTTTTCCTCCTCCCTTCTTTTCTTTCATCTTCTCCTTTTCCCTTATTCCTTCTTTCATTAGAGCACTTGCTTTATCAGCAGAATTTCGAGATGCTATCTGGATATAAAAGAAATGAAAGGCAAAAGCTCTACTCTCAGGGAGTTTTCAATTTAGCCGAGTCTTTTGAAATTATTTGTGACTTAGGTAAGAGGAGCTGTTTTATCATCATCTATTTTCTGAGAACCCAGAATTAACTTTGTCTTGTATAGAGCAATAAAGAAGGCATGAGACCTGACCTAACCTCTCAGAATTAAGGCGATATATGAGGAAAATAAGAGTTTTAGATTTTAGGTTTCTGAATTCTTTTAATCAAAATTCAGGAAAAAATTCATTTTTCATAGATCTCTTCCTGTGTTAATCAACTCTCTGAACTGTGAAGGACCAGACCGATGGAGTTTTAAATGAAAATTCATGATGGACATTAATATACCAATCCTTCGTCAGTTGTTCAAAGTGAAAAAGAAACTCTTTATGGTGAGATTGGTTTTCTCCCAAGTTCTAAACTCCTTTCCCTTGAACATGATTATTCAGAAGACTGTTCTTTCTTGAGAGGTAAATTTGACTGATAGTTAAGGAGTGATATGATAACAACATCTTCTAGAATGTATTACCTGTTAGTTAGCTTTAGGACAATTTATTTATTTTCCATGCTACTTATTTAACATTTTTTTTTTTGTATTTTTTGTGTTTGGTTATAAATATTATTTTGTGTTTTGTTGCAAATAGCATTTAATATAATTCATTGGCTCTATTGATAGCAATGAATATACATTGGGTGTGCCAAAAATATATACACATGACTTGTATTCATCTTTTGTTTTGGTATATATTATTACAATTTTAATACAGTTTTTCCTTTCTTAAAATGTGTATACATTTTTTTGGCACCCTCTGTAAATGTAAAGTTCCAAAAAGTATTAATTAATTTATCCTCATAAAACTTTTCTTGAAACTGGGTTTCTATATGGTCATTGGTATTTGATTGAAAATTAAGAACATCTGTTAACAGGCATTATAACTTCTCTGGAGTTTCAAAGTACAACTAAGAATTATATGTTTTCGTTGTTATTCTGTATGATATAGTACTTTAGGGAGTACTTCAACTTGTAGGATAGATTCAAAATCTATCCTTCCCAACGGGGTAAAAAATAAGTCAGAAATTGAATTTTTCTCAGTAACATTATAAATAGCAAAATGCAAGATACATTCTCACCTTCTAATAAAACTTGCATATATTATTATATAGGAAGTCTGGAATTTTTGCAAGAGTACTCTATGACCTTATTTTCCTGAGCATTTTATGTGTGAGTGAAAAATTCTCTAAAATTAGATATGGAGAGGTAAAGGTTTGTTATTAATATATGGCATTTATAAAACTTTTTTTTTTTTTAGTTTGAGAGAGAGATATTTTTAGTGTTTACAAAAGATAAACTAATCAAATAATGTTAAGCACAAATATTGCATAATATAATTAGCATGGTGAGTGTTCTCTACAACTTGTCATGATAAACTTCTATACACTTATTCCCATGATGCTGCCATCACTCAGAACATAATTGAAACTCCTTTTTGGTAAATACCTTCAGTGCCAATTGATAGGTAATATTAAAAAAAAAAATATTTCTTGAGGGCAGGCTGAGTAGCTCAGTTGGTTAAGAGCTTGCTCAAGAGTGCAAGCTGAGCTCTGAGCAACAGCAGTTTGATGCCCAGCCTGAGCTGAGCTGCTGCTAAGCTGCCAATAGGTGGCAGGATGGCTCAGCTAAAAATAAAAAAAGAAAAAAAGAAATACAAAATATTTATTGTGATTTTTCATACTTTGTCTCAAAAATACAAATTACCTGATTGTATTCATTAATATAAGTTCTGAACAAGTTTTACATCATTCCAGATATTAAAATTAACATTAATGACATTTCAAAGAATGTGTAGTAGGCTCTGAAAGACCATCCAAGTAACTAATTTACCAAAATCTGAGCAGTGGCAAGATCAGCAAACCAATTTTTGACTTTCCAAAGTGTCTTCTTTTCTGGTTACAACCCACTTAGATGTACAATGGTTGGTTTCATTATGTTTCCTTTAAAATTAGGAAAACTATTTTATAGCAATAACTCAGGCACATATATTAATGTGATCCTGAGTCACATTAACAGCCTGAATAATGGTCCCCCCAAATACCCACGCCTAATCACCAGTACCTGCGGCTATGTTATATTATATGGCAAAAGAGACTTTGTGGATGTGACTGAGGATCTTGAGATAGAGAGACTGACTATATTGGATTATCCAAGTGGGCTTAGTGATGTAATTGCAAAGATCCTTATAATAGGGAGACAGAAAGATAGAAGCAGTAAAGTCAGACTCAGAGAACACCATGTGATGATGGAAGCAGTGAGAGAGGAGAAAGACATGAAGCTACATGCTGGCTTTGAAGAAGGAGGAAGGGGCCATAAGCCAAGGAACGTAGGTGGTCTTTAGAAGATGGAAACGGCAAACAAATGGATTTTTAGCTTAGAGCCTATGGAGGGAGCCCAGCTTTGCCAATAACTTGATTTATCTCAGTGAAGCTGATTTTAGACTTCTGACATCCAGAATTATAAGATGATAAATTTGTGTTATTTTACAACACTAATATTTTTAGTCATTTTTTATAGCAGCAATAGAAAATTAATATAGACTCTGAGGGTTAGAAATTGAATAATAACTTAAAGTAAACTTAGACATCATCTAGTCCAACTTCTAGTCCAACTTTTTCTTATTTATGAATTATATAAGTAACAAAAATACTGAGTATCATTTTGCCTAAAGCTATATATACAATCTGTAGAAAAATTATAAAACCCAAATGTCCTAATCTTGCAGTTTAATATACTTTCTTGCATATTGTGTTATGTAAAATCCCAAGCATGTTTCAGTCATTTATGCTACATATAATTTTTCTTTGATTTCTTTCTAAGATCAATAAATCTGAATAGATCAGTACACAGTGACTTTGAATCTCCTCATAGATTTTGAAGACAGTGTAGAGAGAGGATTTAGTACCCTTAATGGTTGTTAATTAACTGAAGTCTTTCCAAGGTGAGGAACATCAACTTGTTTGATAACATTACGCCTTCTTGCAGCTATGAAAGGTGAAATTCATGTATTATCATATATCTCTTAAGTTAGAAGAGATTCTATTAAATAATAATATGTGGGTGTATTCTGGTCATCTTTATAGGTAGAAGGTCTACAGATAATCCTGTTGGATTGCCAAGATTGAGAATTGCTACAGTCTGTGCTTGTTTCCTGAAGTTCTTAACATCAGGAAGCATGAAGAGCCATAAAGAAATGTTTCACAGAGAACGGTCTTATTCTACTTTGCACAAAACCTTTCAGCAGCCACACATTCCCTGGCTATGTCTCTATCTCCTGTACTCTGTTCACTATAGATTACTTAGTTTCTTGATGTTGATATCATCTAAAGTTTACCATACCATTTTTTCCTTTATTTGGCTTTTGTTTTCCTTTACTAGGTCCTTTCACCACCATAAAAATATTAGAATCCACTTGTTAATTTCCGTAAAAAGTCTATTTAGAGTTTGATTGGAATTGGATATATAGCTCAAATCAACATTCTAAAATATTGAATATTCCTATCTTTTTTTTTTTTTTTTTTTAGCTGAGCCATCCTGCCACCTTTTGGCAGCTCAACGGCAACTCAGCTCGGGCTGGCCTCGAACCGCTGTTGCTCAGAGCTCAGCTTGCACTATTGAGCGAGCTCTTAACCAACTGAGCCATTTGGCCAGCCCTGAATATTCCTATCTTTTAACATAGTATTTCTCTCCCTACATTTCAGTCTTCTTTAATTTTGCTTAGCAACTTTTTTTTTTCTTTTTTTTTTTTTTTTGCTGAGCCAGCCTGCCACCTGTTAGCAGCTCAATGGCAACTCAGCTTGGGCTGGGAATTGAATTGGCGATGCTGTGGCTCAGAGCTCGCACTTTTTTTTTTTTTTTTTTTTGTAGAGGGCAGTGTCACTGGCCCTCATATGTGGGATCCGAACCAGGTCTGCTGACTTCCTAAGCCAGCTCTTAATCACTGCGCCACTTGGCCGGCCCAGGAAAGCTCCCACTTTTGAGTGAGCTCTTGACCAACTGAGCCACTCAGCCGGCCCTAGCAACTTTTGTTTTTAATTTTCCAGTTATTTGTCGTTGGCATATAATAGTATACTTATTTTTGTAAAATTGTCTTTGCAGCATTACTAAAGTCACTTTTTAAAGGCTTAATTTTCATTCATGACTTTCTGACTTTTCCTTTGCCATCTGCCTTTTACCAGTCTGTGGAAACTAATTTTTGAGGTGATCTATTAGCCAGCTTCCATGGTGTGTTTTTAAATTATTCTCTTCCATTTCTCTTTACTATGTGGATATTATCTTCCCTTCATAAAAAAGCATGCATGTACATGCATGCTCACACACGTGTGTTCGCATGCGCGTGCGCGCACACGCACACACACACACACACACAGAAAGCTTTCTATCAGTTTCCATGATAGTGGATTTCTAACACTGGATATCTAACAGTGACTATTCATTCCCAGAAAGTTTCTGTGGTCCTTTTAATTTTCTCATCTTCTATATTGAAATTTTGTTCTGTGTTCTTTCCAAAATTCTTCTCTTGTTCTAAACTCTGCATTTGATTTTTTTTTCCTTCTTTGGTTTCAATTATAAGCTACTTTAGGGAAAGTCCAAGATTCCTGTCTGAGCATTACTCTTGCTTCAGAAGCACACATCATATTTCCAAATATTTCCTAAAAATCTGTCTGTTCATTGCTTTTGGTAGCATAATTTTTATCATCAGTTGATTTGGTACTGAATTGCACGAGAAGGTGATCTTGTTGGTATTTAAAGTACTATGCTTCTTGACACAGTGAGGTAAAGCAGTAGTATTGGTATTAACATAATTATGTCATTAAATGCATCAAAGGTGAGTTATTTAAAGCAAATTAAATAAGTGATGCTCTTATTTCATATACCACATTTAATCTCATGCTTGGCTGTTTTTATGATGGAGTTACAGTGGTAGAGAAATTAGACATGAATGAAAAAGTAATTGATATCTTCATGAACAGATGCTTAGAATCTGAACTTAAAATGAGTAAGGAACACCAAAAGTCAAATGGGACAAACAGGGGAGATGACATTCATGGAGAGAGTAAAGGATTAGCCGAGATCATTTTAGGACTATTGAAATTAAGAAATGACATTACATGGGTGAATCTACAGAGGAATCCTGATTTTGAGCCCCAGCTACATCAGTGACTCATTGTGTGACCTGTAATAAATTACTTAATCTCTGTGCACTCCACATTTCTTATTTATAAAATGGAGATAATTACATATGCTATAAGTTGTTGTGAGGATCAAATAAGAAAAGTGACATTACTATTTTTAAATGTAAATTAACCAATGTTTATTAGGTAGTATTAATATTATGTTGTAGAAACTTTATCATTCCACTATATTTGAACTTCATTCATTCATTTTCTCAGAAAATATTCAGTAAGTACATTAGGTATGTATTCATTTGGTAGGTAATAGTTAATAGAACAGATCTAACTCGTGCTCTCAGGAACTCAGAAATAAGTCCTCATTTATATGGTCAATTAATCTATGGCAAAGCAAGCAAGGATATATCCTGGGGTGAAGACAGTCTTTTTAATAAGTGGTGTTGGCAAAATTGTACAGATACCACAGATACATGCAAAAAGAAAAGAAATTGGACCACTGTCTTATACCATATACAAAAATAAACTCAAAATGGATTAAAGACCCAAACCTGAAATTATGAAACTCCTAAAAAAAAACATAGGCAAAAACTCTTTGCATTCCTCTTAGCAATATCTTTTTTGGATACGTCTCCTAGAGTAAGGGAAACAAAAGAAAATAAATAAACAAATGCGACTACAGCACAGTAACAAGTTTCTGCACAGTGAAGGAAACCATCAACAAAACTAAGAGACAACCTACAGAATGGGAGAAGATATTTGCAAATGATACATCTGATAAGCGGTTAATTTCCAAAAATGTGTAAAGAACTCATACCAAAAAACCACACAAACAATCCAATACGAAAATAGGAAGAGGTCCTGAATAGACATTCTTCCAAAGAGGACATACAGATGGCTAACAGACATATAAAAAGATGCTCAACATTTCTAACCATCAGGGAATTGCAAATTAAAACCACAATGAGATATCACCTCACACCTGTCAGAATAGCTATTATCAATAAATCATCAAATAACAAGTGCTGCTGGGGATATGGAGAAAAGGGAACCCTCATACACTGTTAGTAAGATTGTAAATTAGTGCCGCCACTAGGGAGAACAGTAATGGATATTCATCAAAAATTAAAAATACAACTTCCATATGATCCAGCACTTCCACTTGCGGGTATTCATCCAAAGAAAACAAAAATGCTAATTCAAAAAGATATATGCACCCCTGTGTTCATTGCAGCATACTAATAACAGAGAAGATATGGAAGCAACTGAAATTTCTATAAATAGATGAATGGATAAAGAATATGTGCTATGTATATATAATATATGTTATTCAGCAATAAAAAGAAAATGAAACCTTCCATTTGTGACAACATGGATGGGCCTAGGGAATATTATGCTGAGTGAAAAAGTCAGAGAAAGACAAATACCCTATAATCTCACTTATATGTGGAATCTAAAATAACATAAATGAATAAACAAAACAAAAGAGAAACAGACCCAAAGATATAGAGAAGAAACTGACAATTGCTGGGAAGTGGGGAGAATGGGAATAAAAAAGAAAAAAAAAAAGAATCTTGGATTCTAGTCAGAAACAGTTTACTTCTATGTCTCCATGACCTTGGTGACTAATCTAACTTCCTCAGCCTAGTGTTTTTTATTTGAAGTTGGAATTATAAGTAATGTTGGTAGCGCTAAGCTAGTCAGTCCTCAATAAATACTAGTTAAATGGATTTGAAAATACTTTGGAAATTGCCAAGTATTAAATTACATGTTTTCATATTACATTGTTCATTCAGTTATGATAACACTCATTGTATTGTACGATGCTTACCTACAAATCTGTTAGCTCCATGATTACAAATCTTGGCATATTAATTTTTCTACTGAAATGTGCATGTAGCTAAATGGTCAGGTCCTTCTAACACATAGAAAATACTTGGTGATATTTTTTATGTGAACTGACCAGACATCCCTTATGTTTAAGCAGACATTGAGATGGTAAAATGATATATGGAATATAAAATATTCACATACTTTCACTGTTAGATGTTGTAGAAACATTTTTCTTCTTATTCCCTCAAAGTTCACATCAAAGAAGGCAAAGAGAAAAAAAAAATGCCATCTCTGAGGAAGCAAGCAAACTTCCACACCTTGTTTATACACGTTATAAAGTTCATGTAGTAAATATTGTAACCCTGCCTAGGTAATCAAGCCTACCGGGAGACGACGCTGGTTGCCTCGACCTCAACAATATGTGCTGTTACATGAATGTCTTTGAGAGCTATTGTTTAAAGAGAGTTTGGTTTCTGGGGACATAAGATAAGTGAAGAATATTCCTGTAGATAACCCACCTGACACTCTAGAATGGTAGGGGAGGGACACCGCAGAGGAACATTCTGCCAACAACTTATTTCTATTCTCTCACACTTGGTCTCTAACTTGAGGAAATCTGCCAGAGGACAAGGTAGAGGAAGTAGGTGGCATACAGATACAGGGGAGGAACTGCTGTGATCCATGCTGACTCGCTAAATGAAAAAACCTGGGGAGACTGGTACTTTCAATGTTAAGAAAACAAAAGTTTTAGAAGGAAAGTATTTGAGTCCATAAGCTGAAAAAGTGGCCTTCAACTTCCCAGCTATTATGATTTCCAGCCATTACATTCCCTTTTCCTTTTCCATTGTACAATTCTCATTCAAAAAAATGAGTGGTGATCAGAAAAGGACAAATAGATAAATCTATGCATAAAAGCTGCCATTTTCTCTTTTATATACAGAGATGAGATCAAACAAAATAGCTATGAAAACCATGTATCACTAGAGCTATGGTTCCTAAAAAAGAGTTCAGATAGAGACAGAAGAGTTCAGAGGAGACAGCATATGACAATATAAGGAAATGAAAATAGAGCTATGAGAGTTCAGGAAAAAAATGAAAATGAAAAAAATGACAGAAATAAAATATACAAAGGGAATAATGTTGACTGAAAGCAAAGTCAGAGGCCTAGATATTATGAAAAACTACACAAAATATAACTATACAGACAATATAAAATTTTTATTATGATGAAAGATATGGAAGACTGAAAAGAGCCAGCATATGGTTAATTGGTGTTTCTGAGAAAAGAAACAGTGATTCAATGAAAAATGCAAAAGTGTAAAGCAGCAAACTGTTATAAAGATTTGAATCTTCAAATTGAAAGATCATACTATGTCCTAGGAAAATTTGTATAATCTAATGAATGCCAAGAGATATGTTTGGTACTGTTTCCTGAACTCTAAGGATAAAAAAAAAAACTTAATCATATGAACACTTAAGGCAAAAAAGCAAACTACATATAAGCAGGTAAATAGGTTGTCCTCCAATTTCTACATGATGTCAGATGTCAGAGAGAGAGGCAATTTCTATGCAGTTCTGGGGGAAGGGAAGTGTAACTCAAGTTGAATTTAATGTCAACAGAAAGATATTCTGAAGCAGGCAAGGAGAAACTCTATTAAACAGTTGATGAGCATTAAATCTATCTAATTATGGATCAAATATAGCAATTTTAGAAATTACAGTCATAGAATTGAATATAAATGTTATAAACTGTGATAATAAAACATATTAATGGGACTGACTTGGGGTAAGAGAAGGCAATATTGGAAGAAATATCAGTGAGCTAATTTCCTTGTAACTATAACATAGGGTTAATTAGCTACTACCTAATTTTGATATACATAATTAAAAAGAATTCAACCTCCTAAAGTTTTTCAATATTGTTTTCAACTTTGGAATGCCCTTTTGTAAAAGAAAACATTACATTTTGTGTAAAGAAACATTGACCTGAATTTCAGTTAACTCCTCCAGTTTTTATTTCAATAGTTTTTAGTTAAATTTGAGAAGACAATAACATTTAAGTATTAAAATATCATATATAATTTGATTACATTTAAAAAATTAAGGTTAATATGTATGCATCCCTCTGACCTTAATAGATATTTAGATGTATTTGGAATGATGTTTACTTGGTGTTGGAGATGATCATGTCTTTCTGATAAATGAGGTTTGGATTACTGAAGAGGAAAATCTTTCTACGAACTTTTCTATATTACTTGAAGTTTTTATAAAGGACACATATCATCTCAATAAGCATTGAAGTCGTAATTTTAAAAAATACCACCATCTCTGTTTAGAATTTTTTTCTGCTAGCTATTACAGCAAATTTCTAGTAAATATATTATAAATTTTGGAATTGAAGTACAAAAACAAAAAGGTTATAGTAGCAGTTAATTTTTCCTTAATATTTTCATCTAAAAACTGATTTTCTCTAGAAGAATATGTTTTAGGAAAGAAAATATTACAAGCAGACACCATCTGGGGTTCCTAGATAAAGATATTTCTCAATTTACATATCCCATAACCCCATCGTTTATACAATTAAAAAGCATGCAGTAGCTTATTAAAGCTATAAATAGAAGTTAAGCTTCTCTTCAACAAAACAGTGTGACATAAATTACAATTTTTATGAAAACCTATTACCACTCCTCCATCAACTTTATGAGGAATATATATAATCCCAGTGTGTTTATAAATTTAAGAAAATTACTAGTACATCTGTGAAGCACTAAGGTATTCATGGTATAGGATTTTAGGAAGTAAATCCTTTTTCTAGTGAAATGTGTAGTGTGTAATAATGACCGATTTTTGCATTCAACCAAAATACAAATTGACCACCTTGACTCTTTGAAGAGGAAATAAAGAGCTTTTTTAGCATGTCCCCTTTCTCTATCTTCAATCACTTGTTTTTAAAGATGGAGTTGCTGGTATTTGACAAAGTAGCATCCAGGGGAGGCCTAGCTTAGGAGGTTCTTAGACCCCTTGGCTCTGACTGCCTTTCTACAACAATAACTGCACCCTTAAAGACGAGAGGTCACTCTACCACCTTGGAAGAGTGAGCTTGTATCCCCCTTATATTTATAAGGAATAACTTTAGAATCTATGCAAATAAGCTGTGCACATTTGGAAAGCACTATCTCAAGGTATCATATCAGAGTCACTTTCAACCTCTTTAAAGAAAAAACTTGTTTTCTCTATTATATCTGCAGCTATAGCACTGAGCCATTTTACCTACCTTTGATCATAAAACCTTCAAAATTAACAATTCCTCAAAATTGTTTACAGTATTAATACTTTTAATAACTTTATGTTAATAAAAGGAAATGATCTCTACTCGTGACCAACAACCAGTGCAACTAACTGTGTTTGTAGGAATGAATGGGCAGTACACTGTTCTCTGAGGTTGTGGGGCCTTTCAGGTTAAACTGTTACAATGTGACTGTGGCCCAGCAAGCGGATGGACTTTGAAGTGTGTTGCATGTCTAAGGATGCTGTCCCTAAATAGTCTGCTTTGCTTATTGGGAATAATAACAGTGATATTTAAAACATTAGAAATTTTTTGTTTTAAAAATTTCTAATAAAGGAAAACCTATCTAAATGATATACTTTAAAAATATCATTGAAATAAACAGAGCAAATATTACAGGTATAAGACTTCAGTTTTGAATGGTGGAAAAGTTATTAAACTCGGGGAAGCAACCTACTGCTGTATTAAAGGCAGTGGCTACAGATGACAGATCTGAATTTCAGTAGGGCTTCTCCACCTGTAAGTGTCTGACTTTGATTTTTTTTTTTCACCTAACCTCTCTGAACTTAATTTCATCTAGAAAATGAAGGGCTGTATCCTTCCTATCTAATTTACAATTTTTATAAAATAATAATACACAATGACAATATCACTGAATGAGTATTACTTAATGGTCGTTGCAGTGCATAAGAACTGATAAGACTCTGCCTGGAAAATAAAAGGGAAAAGTGTTAATTATTTTCATGATGAAATAATATGATTGAAAGTGGTCTGGGTTTGCTGCTAATTAATAATGGTTTTATATTCATGGGGCTATCACATTTCCTCACCTGCAAAATACATTATAATAAACTCTAATTAAGTATAACTATTTTCTGGGATCACTTGGAATAAAGTCTACAAACATTTGCCAGAAATCTTGCTTGTTTTGCAGAACAGCATAACCAAGACCAATGTGAAGGTGGAAGTCATTCAAAGACCAAAGTGATTATATTTGTCCAAGTAAAAGGACAATGGATAAAAACACAGATACACAATGGACAGGATTCTTTAGGGATGCTGGGTATAAATTGTCACGATTTTTGTCTTCCCAGGGTTCCTGGATACAAGTTTGATACATGTTGTGTTGTGTGCCATTCTAGGAAGTAGATTTTATATTTTCTAAGATGACACACAGCAATAATGTTTTTTGAAATAAAGCTGTGGATAAAATAAAGCCTGTGCCATCTAAAGGTTTTCATCATTTTAAAATGATAAGGGAATATTTACAATTTCCTCTCAATTGTGAGCTATGATAATTTATACATTATCAAAGAATTTTTCAATGGAAAATAAACAAAAATGGAAAAGGAGCAGAGATGTTTTGGAGAGGACTGACCCTTAGGTGAGGATGTTGGAAATCTGCAATGAGGTGGTACTATTTCTGCTCTCTCTGGGTTTGCATTCTTCACCTGTAAAATGAGTGGGTTGGACTGGACGGCCCTTTTCAGCTCTGAAATTCTGTGACTGTGTGATATTTTCATACTTTGTGACACAGGAAGTTCATCAGCGGTGAGGGTTTTCACCATTTGTCGGAGGCAGTACAGAGTACTGGATAGTATATAAGAATGTAGATTTCGGTCAGAGCTGTGTTTTGGGTCATAGTTAGTACTGTTGTGATTTTTGGCCAGTTGCTGTAACTTCTTTAAGCTTATGTTTTCTAATACATGAAATGTAGAAAATAATGTCTGTATAATAGAGTACTTGAAATGATAAAGGAGATGCGTTTGTCAAAACCAGGTATGAGTGCTCCTGGGGGATCCAGAGTGGGATTCAGGGCCAAGAGATTAAGAGGCAGGGCTCTGGAGGCAGGCAGCCTGGGACTGAATCTCAGGTCTGCCACTTGCTGCCTGCAGGCCTTTGCGCAAATTACTTCTTTAAGTTCTGCTTCATTTTTTTCTTCTGTGTGTGTGGGTAATGATAGTACCTATCACCTAAGGTTGTTATGAAAAAGAAATGAGATCACAAGTGTAAAGTGCTTAGAAAAACACCTGGCCCTTGATAGCACTTTATATATTAGCTGCATCATCATCATCTCATCATCGTTGCACAACACCCAGGATGTACTTGGTGTATCATCTTTCAGTTTTAATTCTACTAAAAATTATAGGAAAATTATTACTTTTTTTTTAGAGCCAACATGTATGTCTTATGACATAGAATGAAAAGGATCCAATAAAGCCCAGAGCAGCAGCACTGTAAAATACTTTCTGGCATCTTGAGGACACTCCATAGCTTAATTCCTATTATAGTATTAGCTATAGTATATTCCACTTCATTTTAACCCCCTGAATAATTTGTTACTAAAAACAGAATAGCCTAGCTCTGCAGTGCAAGGAGTAAAACATCACACTGACAAGATAAAGCAGAAAAGCATTTCAAAATCAAAACATGCACCTAATCTCACATTCTCTTTGTCACTCCAAACCTATGCTATATTGCAGATTTTACTCTTTTAATGTAAGTGTGGTCACAGGAGGTGCTAGACCGACATCTCTGATGAACAGAGTTTTAATTTCAATTTAATAATATTAGGTTTTATAGATTTATATTGTAAATTCCTACTACAGTTGTGCAAGAGCCACAGTAAATGTTTTTTTGAAAATGTTTATTCAATTATAGGTTCAGAGAGCAATAAATAATGTTAGCTATCAAGGAGTATAATTCAATAAATATTTATTTGGCATACACAAATGTGTCAAACCCTGCTAAGTGCTGGGCATACAAAGATGGATAAGCTTTAATCCTTTCTGTTGAGTTCTGAGCATTTGGGGTTGGCATACACCTTTGGTTGGCTGCATCAATAGATCTCCCTAACCCTCTCATCTCTTGCATGCTAATCCTATTGTGCTGAAAAATTCCTAGCAGCTACTAAGATGTGTGTAGACATTTGCTGGAGGTGATAATGGTGATAGAAGTGGCAGGAATACTTCTGTTTTCCTACTAAAAGTGGAAAGTTGTGGCTAATGATCTCCTTCCTCTTCTTTTTGCCTTGAACACTGATTTAATGCCTGCCAGGCAGCAGCCATCTTGGGACTATGATGTGAGAAGCCAAAAATAATTAGAAAGATTTTTAGGCCTCACGTCATTTAGTCAGCAGTCCAACACCAGATGCCACTATGTTCTGACTTTATTTTCTTTGTAAGACAAATAATAAACATTTTTAAAATTTCAAAACATTATTAGGTTTCTGTTATTGTATCCAAAGACAGTCTTAACCAATATGAGAGGAGATATACATGCCTACATATAACTATGAGACAACATGTTAGTTGCCAGAGCTATAATAATAACTTTTAAAAAGAGTTTAGTGGTTGAGGAGTCACGCAGCCACAACTAACAGTATACTTGAGCCTATGGTGAGGAACCGAAAAACAATACATGATTTTAAAGAGAGTAATTTTGAAAAAATACATGGAAAATATATCAAACAGAAGTTGAACATTAAAAGACATTTATTTTAAAATATTTCACTGTCAAATGCTTTAACTTGACAGTGGTTGCTGTGCTGATGCCATGATAATTATTAAAGAGATTAAATTATTTTAAACTTTGATTATATAATTTGTGATCTTTGCAATACATAATTCTAAATATCCTAAGCCAAATAATTTAGTTCTACTTTCATGAGTAAACAGTGACATTATAAGACAATAGAAAATATTTGGGGTATTTGCCCCAGAAAAAGGTACCTAAGCTGGTGGTAATACAGTTGAGTAAACTACAGAGTACGTGAACATAAAATTATACTTTTCAAGATGTAGAGGGATATATGTATATATATCTCACAATAGCACATTAGGTTAAAGAAATAGTTTCTGCCTTTAGCAAGTTTATAATTAAGACATAGGAAGGATAGTTTTAAAAACCAAACTCGTAAGCATACCTATAAAGCCACACACAATAAAACACCAATCAGTAAAGCAAACTGTAGAAATAAAATTTAAGTGCAGTGATACAGAGGAGAGAGCACAGCACAGCTTTGGTGTCAGGCTGAAAAGTAAGTTCAAATCCTGGCTCGGCCACTTCCTGCCTGTGTGACTTTGTGGCTTTATTTCCATGTGCCTTGATTTCCCTAGAGATATAGCAGTGTTTACCTTGCAGGATGTTTGCAGAATTGTATGTAAAGTACCTGGCACTGTACTGTTAAATAGGTAGGAGCTAATTATTATAATAATAGAATAATGAAAGATGCTGAATAATTTAGAAACAAATGATCAACAAAAGTGCTAGAGTAAAATAAGCAAATAAAAGCATTACTTTAGCTTGGACATTAAGAGATTAATTACTGTTTGGTACCACACTTTTTTTCTGATCCATTATACATATCTCCCCTCCTCCTCACCTTCCTTATTCATTCTTCCTTTCACCAATAATACTTAGTAGCCACTTAGCTGTACAGAATTCCCTCTAATGTAGAACTTATGGCCTATGGGATCAGAGCAATGAATAGGTAGAGAAAGAAGTAATTTCAAATTGAAAATGTAATGAAGGAAATGATCTGGGGGCTGAGACAGAGAATATCTAGCTGGAGGAAATGATTTGGATGAAAGGGTCTATTTATATCAAGGGCTTTTTCTTCTTCAATTATGCCACTTCTTCATTGATTAGTAGGGAGGTAAAGATAAATGAAAACTAATAAGGGGCAGAATTTTAATTGTGTGTCATCATTTTCCATTGAACAGCAACACTGTCTGGCTTTGGGAATCACCTTCTTAAATAGAATGTAAAAGCAAACAGTAAAATATCAAGGAACTACTTTTCATGTATTATCTAGAAAAGTATTAGCATTTCTTTCCACTATAAAAAAACAAGAAGAAAATAGGACATCAATGAGTTTGTAGGAAAAACACCAAAACCATGTTTGTGTACTATTTCCTGTTTTTGTGATTATTGATAAACCTTTTATACTTTGAAGCTTTAGCTAGTAAAATCAACTAATGCAATCTTCCCAATTTTGTCCATTCCTTTGGGGTGATACAGCCAAACAACAGAATCTGTTCCTAACATATTACATTTTACTAGAGATATTTCTCCTTTGGCTGGAAGTACAAAGGTATTTCCCCTTTGCCTTTGTAAGACTGAACAAAATTTTATTGATGTTTAGGCAAAGAATGAAAAACAAGAAACTGTATTTCCCAGCAAATATTTTATGAAGACACGAGGTTGCAAATAATTGACATGATGTAAGTTTAAAAGGCATTCATTAGTGAATATATTAGTCTTTCAAAAGCATTATTTTGTTATACTTAAGGATTTCAACCATCTGTCAATGCTGTCAATTATCTTGACTTGAAGATTAGTTCTGCATTTTTCTATTAGAATGGATTGAGATTGCAGGTAATAATGCTGCTTTCCACTGGAAAAAGAAAATATGCTTACAAATATTTTATGTTTCAGAAATTCTGTGATCAGCATTTCTGAGAGCAGAAACAATATGGGAAAAAAAAGCTGACGGGGCCGGCCGAGTGGCGTGGTGGTTGGGTGCTAGCTTGGGAAGCCAGCGGCCCCAGTTCGGGTCCTGCATGTGAGGGCCAGTGACACCGCCCTCAAAAAAAAAAAAAAGATGCATTGCAAATGTGTGTTAAAATAACCCATCCTCAGATAGCTGTAACTCATGAATCTGTTATAAAAAGTTAACCTCTTGATTTGTATTGATTTTTCCAGTTAACTAGCCAGCATCTAAGTAACCTCTGAAGGGCTAAGACCTCAGCAGTTAAAATCTTTATGAGAGCAAGGAAGTGTCTAGTATTTGCCACTGGTTATCAAATATGTTACTAGAGTTTACTTGAAAAAAAAATGATATAAATAGGTTCCATAGTTAAATAAATTTTTTATTTGCATGGGTTAAATACAAATAAGATATTTCTTTATTGCAGGACTCCCAAGAGCCATTGATATGCTAATAGATTTGGGGAATGCTCAGGATTGGGGATATAGTATACAAAGTTTCCCCAAAGTATTGGCTCTTGGATCCTGTCCACCCTCTCTTTGATTTTTCTTCTTTTAATAAATGTATCACAAAACTGGTGTTTTTTGGCACATACTTTGGGAATACTGGCATAGGGCTCAACAATTTCATATAGATTTTGAGGCTATCTTTATGCCAGGAGTAGTTGAAGATTACTCCGTGTAAGCATCAATGAAGACACCAAAGAAAGGAAGGCATGGCTGTTAATTTTATTTCTCAGTATTATCTCAGATTAGATTAGTCATAGGCACAGACATTATGGCTGGATAGTGGAGGCAGTATGGATGATTCTGCAAGCACTCAGTGTGGGTGAAGTGCTGTGGCAGGAAGCACGGAGTATTTGAATGGAGAGGGACATTGTAATTATGATATCATTGTTTGAGAATTTCAGCTAAAAAACTGCATTGTATTGGTAGCCTATGGCTAAAACCATGACATTACAAACAGTATCATAATTACCATGCAAGCAATGCTGCATCTGATTGTATGTTATTCAGCATCTAGAAGTCTTTTTTTTTTTTTTTTAGCTGAGCCATCCTGCCACCTGTTGGCAGTTCAGCAGCAGCTCAGCTCGAGCTGGGCATCGAACCACTGTTGCTCAGAGCTCAGCTCGCACTCTTGAGCGAGCTCTTAACCAACTGAGCCACTCAGCTGGCCCCCATCCAGAAGTCTTAATCATATATTTTCAGCAAAGAAAACTTGAGCTTTGTAATGTTTAGAATAATAATGATATTAAGTATTCATCCTACATTTTATTCCTATCCTACTTAGTTTATTTTTAAAAATCACCTTTGTTTATATGACGCCATCTGTAATCAGATACATACTAAATAAAAACCGATTATGTTTATTTATTTTACCCAGCAGTTATATGTGAAATATGGGTCAGTGACTCTGGAATTTTGAAAACTTTTTTGTACATGGTAACTTAATACCATGATAGCCTGTATTTTTGTACAAACAAGTAGTTACCTTGAAATAAATGGCTCAATACTGAGCTGGCCATTAGAGCCATTAAACACAGCACTGAGATAATTTACCTTTGTCCATTTTGTTAAAGTCGTAATAATGTTAGACTGTCATAAGTAAACGCTTTCAAAGGAGGTTTTTTTTGTTGTTGTTCTGCTCCTCAACCAAGGATAGCATACACAGTTACGTTGAAGTAGCTGTTATCTACAGCTTGAATTGAGATCATCCTTGTAGAAAGTATAATGTAGACTGTAAACAGTGACCTTAGATGACTATTTGAACTACTTTGAGAGTTAGCAGTTATTTGAAATTATTTGTTTAACAGGGCCACTGGCGAAAGTCCGGAAATTTGATATATAAGTAAGAAAGTCTTGTTTTTAAAAGCTACCTATGAAAGAGAATGTGAGGAAAATTCAAAAGAAGAATTAATTGATTGACTCCATTTTAAGCTATCAGAGAGCTTAAGGAACATTGAATCCAACCTTCTCATTTTTTAGATGAAAAAAACTGAGCTCCCGAGAGATAACTTGCATTGAGGAGAGTCACTTTAACTAGGTAGTGGCTATCTCATAGTTGAAATCTTCAGAATTGAGACTAGTACTCATTTCTGTGCCAATTGTTTCCTCAATTTTCATTTCTCAGCCACAATGAAACCCTGATTGAAAGAGAAATGTCTGGTTGTAGAAAATGTAGGGATGGGCAAGTTTCCTGAAATTCTCAGTGATGACAAAGGTAAAAATAAAGAAAAGGAAAAAATATAGCCAGTAGGTATTGTAGATTTCATTTTTATGGCACCTTTATTTTTCATGTGCTTTAAAGTAACATGACTATAACTTTTTGTGTCCTGGATGTGTTCCTGTCAGGCTATAAGTAAATCATGTTTTTGTGAGTCAAATCACAAGTACAACTGGGATCTACTAGCTAGAGAAGTCCTTGGTAACTTCATAATATAATTCCTTTTGCATATTAAGCCATAAATCAATATGTTTATAAAGCTAGCTAGTTGCATATTAGAAAGTTTTTTTTTTCTTTTAATGAGAATGTGTCACTTCAAGCTGGTGAAAAGTCTAGGTTCCTATAAAATTTCTCCACATCTGTTGCTCGCATCCCTTTTCCTCACTTTTCTATTCTCCCATCTGTCTCCAATTCCTATTTCATCTTTTTTTTTAAAAAAGATTTTATTGGGGAATTGGGGAAGGGGAACAGTTTTGGGGAATTGGGGAAGGGGAACAGCCAAGTTGTTGTCCTTCAGTCTTAGTTGTGGAGGGCTCAGCTAGCTCAGCTCCAAGTCCAGCCACCATCTGGCTGCTCTTCTTCAGCTCGTGGCCATTCAACTCAAGGTACTGTGTCCAATCTTAGGGTGGGCATAGCCCACCATCCTATGAGGGAATGGAACTGGCAACCTCGTTGTTAGGAGTATGTGCTCTCACCAGCTGAGCCATCCCGCCACCTGTTGGCAGCTCAGCGACAGCTCAGCTCAGGCTCAGCATCACTGGCCCATGTGGGAAGAGAGCCAGCTACCCTGTTGCTCAGAGCTCCCGTTCTTAACCTACTGAGCCACTCGACCAGCCCCTTCATCTTTTTTTTAAAACAAAATTTAATAGATGTAAATGTATGTTTTTTTCAAAAATTAGCTTTATTGAGGTATAATTGATAAAATTGTATATAAAGTGTACAACATAATAGTACTCCCTCCTTTTGATTTGAGATAAATTTCCATAAGCACCTAGCATCTTGAAGTGAATTACAGTCTACTATTCACTATTTCTCTATTAAGCTATTAATTTATTCAATTTATACCCTTTCCTTGCACTGTTCCTTCCCCACTTCCCCTCCCCACATGCTCATTTTATTTTTTTAATTCAACAAAAGAGTTTGAAAGCTACTGAGTCAGCCCTTGGTCACTTTCCAACCCCTGTGAGTGAGTAATTGACTTTGGCTAGACACACCAGAATTAAATCCTCAGATTGCCTTAGCTTTAACAGAATTGTACTGGCATTTCTTTCTCCTCTTCATAATGCATTCCCCATAGAATTTTATTGTAATTGTCAGATGTCGGGGGCAGGGCTTGTATTCATACTAATTGACTTTGTAGAAAGCTTGCTTCCTTTGAATCCACATATCTAATTCAGTTTAATTCAATGGAAATAACTCTATAATAGGAGGCAGCAGATTTTACTTGTATTTCTTGGATAACTTATATAACTTCCTGGTTTATTTTAAGATATAGGGTTTGAAGTAGGTGATCTTTAACATTCCTTTATAGCTCATCATAATTCTGTGATTACTGGCCTGGGCTTACACTATTTTTTTTTTTTTCCCCTTGAGGGCAGTGTCACTGGCCCTCACGTGGGATCCGAACCAGGGCCACTGGTGTCCCAAGCCAGCTCCCAACCACCGTGCCACTCAGCCGGCCCTACACTATTTTTAAGTGAAAGATTTTGTGTAAGTGGGTATTTTCTGTCACAGAAGTAACTAGGCAGTAATCATCATCTCACTGAGCAGGTCAGCTTCATTTCTCCTGCAATTACTCTTAGGCCAATTCCCTCTCCACTCTCTTCAATCAGCTGTCTTTACCTCAGTAAAGGTACAAAGAGCGCTTTCCTACTTCAATCCCTCATCAATTATTTATGTATGTGTGTTTTTGTAAATCTCTACCAGTCTTTTTATTGCAGCACTCAGTAACTTAAGATTCTTGTAAATGTTTTTCTTAAGATCATGTAACAGTTTTAACAATCTGAAAAGCTGTCCTCAGAAAACCAGTTGCAGTAATGTGTATGTATTTCTATAATAGAGCCTTCCAGGATTGTTAGGAATGTGGAGAGAATGCCATCATGATAATTTCCATGTATATTAAAGGTTCAATAGTTTTAATTGTGAAAAACAGTTATCTCACACATTGAACTGTTAGTAAGATAAATGCATGCTTTGTATTAAAGCTGACAGAGCAGTGACTGGTAAAATCTAGTCACTGATCTAAAGCCAATACAACAAATCAGATGGCCTTCAATGCCTTTTAATTACCATTTCTGAATAGGTTTCTGTTACTAGAGAAAGAAAGAAAGATTTTGGGAAAATAAAGCCAGTATTCCTATAAAAATCTGAAAAATCAATGGTTAAGTAATCTCCTTGTCAGCAATGTGAAATTCAACTAAGCTAAAAATGATAAAATACAGTGAAATGCCAATATCTGTTGCATGAAGACTTAGGAAATATACGTTATTCATTTCAATTTTCTACCTAAGTTAAGGCCCATTTCATCCCAAACTAACCCAAATCTAGTTTTTATATTTCCAGGAGCACCATTTATATTTCCAGGAGCACCATTTATAGGTTGGCACTTAATATTGATAGAATTTCTTTTATGACCTAAAAGGAATGCTGCCTGATCACCTCTATAGTCAGATAAGAGAGGCAACAATGACTGAAGCTAGATGAATGGATTTTTATCTCCTAGTCATAATCTGATCCATATTAGCCAATAACACTCCTGATTTTCTGTGAATTTAGTGCAAATTGATGATATTAATTTAACTATTGCATGCTTATCTATCCAGATACTTCAATTATATATTCTATTTCAGAAGTCCTATTTTTTCCTTGCAAATGTTAGCCTGATAGCCAATAATAAAAATTCAGCTTCCAGTGTACATTTAGTGATGCCATTTTTTCATTAATCAATCTAGATTGTAGTTTTAACTGTAGATCTTTAACTGAATAATTTGAAAGCATAAAATTGTTGAAGGAATCAAAATTTTGATTAATGAAATATTTGGATTTAAACCATCATTTGTAAATGATACATGAAAAGTAGTATAAATACCTTTAGGTCTCAAATTCTAGAGTATTTTGTATTTCTATAGTGTTCCTGTTTTATAAACTTCTGCTTCGCATTCCAATTTACCATAACCAAAGTCTTAAAACTTATATTTTTAATGCAATTATGTTATTTTCACAGAAAAATTTTCTGTGAGATACTGATTTTTTGGTATTAGTTGAGACTTGCTTTGTTATATAACATGTTTAGTTTTAAAAGTTCATGATATACTTGAATGGAATGTGTGTTCTTTAATTGTTGAGTGTGTGGTTCTATATATGTCCATTGCATCAGACTTTTTAACTGGGCTGTTTAAGTCTTCTAAATTGTGCTGATTGTTTTTGCTGCCTGACCTGTCAGCTACTGAATGGAGTATACCGAAATCTCCCACTATTACTGACCCTTGACAATGCCGCTTTCTAATCCTCTATATTTTACTTTGTATATTTGAGGCAATGCTGTTATTTATATATGAATTTTA
Organism: Aselliscus stoliczkanus; assembly: GCA_033961575.1. Classification (NCBI taxonomy): domain Eukaryota; kingdom Metazoa; phylum Chordata; class Mammalia; order Chiroptera; family Hipposideridae; genus Aselliscus; species Aselliscus stoliczkanus. The sequence continues at coordinate 139,233,616 of CM066729.1, forward strand.
AATGATCATATTTTCCAGCTGAATCATTTTTTATTGTTTCATAGAAACTGCTTTATTTTAATGTGCTTTTCTGTCTTTATATGTGACTCGCTTTCTTTTGTTCATTATTTTTTTTATCCTTTTGCCTTCAACTTTTCTGTATCACTGTATTTCAGTTGTGTTCCTTGCTAAAAACATAAGAATTCAATTAACAATATCTGTCCTTTTGCTGATATTTATTCCCTTTGTATCTATTTGGATTGTTGATGTATTTTGCTTTATTTCTATCATTTCATTTTGTGCTATTCACACTACTCCATGCTTTGAGTTTTTAAATTTATTTTCTTGAAACTAGTTCTAAAACAACAATGTTTCCCAAGTACTCATAGAACATGGAGTAAGGAGGCACTTATTTCTGCCTGTAGTAAGAGAACTACAGCATGTGAGTAGGTGGAAAATGATAAAACATAAGTCTGATGATATACCTAAAGTCCGTACTAATATGCCATATTCAGGAATTTGATTTGCATCCTATGGATTATTATCAGCTGTGAAAGATTTAGGTAGGGGAACGGTATTATCCGTTGTATTTTAGAAATAAAATTACAGTTGTTATAGAGGAACGAACTGAGATGGGGGAATGCAGCTGAGCCTAGGGAGCAGGGAGAGCAATTCTAAATCTACTGCAATAATCATGTGATGAATGATAATGCAGTGGTGGTGAACTCCAGGAGAAACAATAGATTTGCAATATATTTAGGAGGAAGAATCAATAGGTCCTAATGACCAATTAAGTGTGTGGGGTTGTAATGGAATGGATGACTACAGGTTTCTGGCTAGGGTGACAGAGTATATGTTTGAACCACTAACCAAGAAGAGAGTAGGGAATAGCAGAAGTTTGGGGAACTGCCCCTTCTTGGGTTGGCGGGGGCGTTTCTTATAGATCAGTTTGTTACAATGGCATGAGGTGGAAGATTATTCAGATGGTAAACCTGCTTAGGAAAGAAAAGTAAAAATAGGGAAATGGTTTTTAATAAAGAGGGAAAAACATCCAGAACCCTGAATTTAGTGAAAACTATATGTAGGAAGATTGCTTAATTATATAAATTAAGAAATACCTTAGTTTAAATGGTAGATATCTAAAGGCTTTATAGGAGCATATGGACAGACAAAAATTTGTTTTAAAATATTCTATACAAGGGGCCGGCCGAGTGGCACATTGGTTAAGTGCTGGTTTTGGGATGCCAGCGGCCCCGGTTCGGATCCCACATGAGGGCCAGTGACACTGCCCTCTACAGCTAACAACAGCTCCACCTGGAGCTGGGCTGTGCGAGCCCCGGTGATGGTGTGGGCTGCAGCCCCTGCTGCAGTGGGCTGCCATAGGCTGCAGTGAGTGGCCCGCAGCCAGCGTGAGCGGCTGGCAGCCAAGCGTGAGCTGCGAATAGCCGCGATGAGCGACATCCAGAGGCCAGCGACAGATCTGCCTCATCCGGGAAGAGTTCAATGACGATACCAACAGTGAAGCAACATCCTCTGCAACTAAACTGAAGAACAAGAAGACGGCAACTTGTCTGTTCCCCTTCCCCGATTCCCCAACGCTATTCCCCTCCACCAATTCCCCAATAAAATCTTTAAAAAATAAAAAAATAAAAAAATAAAATATTCTATACAAGCTTCAGAAATTTTTATTTTGTTTTATTAGTTGCTGAGTTGGTGCATCATGCTTAAGGTGCTGGTTTTAAAATCAAATCTGGATGAAGTAATTTAATTAAGGTAAATGAATTTTTACAAACAAGAAAATACTTATGGTTAGTTGGCAATAAGTTTTTCCTGCTCAAATTTTATCTCAGTTATATATGTTTTACATGCTCTCAGCCTATGAAAGGCATAGGGTAAGCTACCCTTGTAGTCAGTCACAGCCATGGAAAATTTAGACCCCTAATGGCTGAAATAAGACAAGGGGCATTTTGCCAAACATTAGTACACTAAGCAAGGATGAACAGGCTGTTTGATATGCAAATCACCTAATCTTATTCTTGCCTCCACATTTCTTGCCTCCACATTTAAGTGGCTCTGTTAGTATTAATATCAATAGATCTATAACTCCCCTGCTGTAAGACAGCTGCATGATTGGCTTATTCTTTTTTATCTTTTTTACTTAATCCAAGATATTAAATCTCTTGATTTAGTGTCACAAACCAGTAACACTAACAAAACTGAATCACAGACTTTCAGCTGGTAAATTGTTGCTGAATATTTGTATGTGTTAGCTAAAATGGGATCCTTTAGAATTACCGTTTGGATTAATGTAAGATAAATTTTTTAAATGTTACTTTAGACAGTATTTTTAAATATACCCTTAGAAACAATGTTTTCCAATAAGTAGAGCAAGTAGAAAATCTGCATAGGTTCTAATAAACTCAGTTAAATGCATAGGTGATTAATACAAACATGCATTATTAAATTAGTTTATCTTCAATATTGATATCATGAATGGCAGTCTTGTTCTTTTTTCTTTGTTGTACAACTAGTAAGTTCGGCAGATAATTGCTCTGATCCGTGATGCATTTTTTAAATTAAAAAACCTACTTCTGATAATATTTCTAGTTGGATTAGGAGAAGCTATATGTACGTAGAAGGTCATTGAAGCTATGTATATCTATTATATCAGTCTCCTTGGAGTCATTAAACTCCATTTATCAACAAAGCTTTGAGATTTACTTGTGCAGTGAAGGATTTTAGGTAAACAGATAATGAGATAAAAGATAGTTCAGCCCTAAGTAGTTTTCGGGCTAGTAGAAGAAAATATAAAATATGAATAAGTAAGTAAAGTAAAGCACCCTCAATTCATTTATAAATGTATTTGTAGGATATAGTTGTAAAGAAATGTGAAAGAAGTTTACAAGTTTATCTATAAGGTGCTTGATGAAATTATGTAGTAAACCACTGAGCACAATATCAAGCACATGATAAGAACCCTATAGATATTAATTCATATTACATTTATGGCACAAAAATGAGAGTGTATAATTCTACATATAGATTTCAGGAAGGTGTGTGGAGGCAATGATGCTTGCATTACACCTTGAGAATGAGCAGGAGTTCATTAGGTTCAAGAGGGGAAGAGAGTCTTCCAGGCAGAAGGAGCCGTGTGAACAAGGCTATGAATTCGTGAATCTGGGTAGTCTGGCATGGATAGGCAGTAGGTTGAGGAGAGGACTTCATGAGAAAGCTAGAGATGTAGGTGAGAACCAGGCATAGAGGACCCTGTTAGTCACGCTAAGTATTTGAACTTTATCCTGCAAGAACACTGATAACCTTCCAAAGGTATTAAACAGTTGAGGAATTTGATGTTCTGTGCAGTTTACAGAGATCATTTGGTGACTGTGTGGAGACTGAATTAAAGGAGATACATCTAGAAGCAGGGGGTCCAGCTAGATGAATGTGACCATAGTCTATGTAGGAGATCATGAGGACTTGAATGAAGGCTGTAGTGGTGGGTATGAAAAAAAGGAAACTGGCCAGTATGTCATTAAAGGATGAGCTCCTATGTGCTCCTCAGGTCTTGGTGATGAATTCGATATGGGAAATAAGAGAAAGAAAGGGGCTTGTGATGACCCCGTGTTCTGATATAAAGGCCTGAGTAGCTGGTGGTGCAAATCACTAAGACAGTGAATACCAAAGGAGGAACAAGTGGGGCTGTGAATCATGCTGAGTCAGCAGTGGTTTTGTGACGTGCAAGCAGCGATACTTTGGGGAAGTTAGAAACATGGATCTGTTGCTCAAGTCATCTATTGAAGGACACTTTGGCTGTCTCCATGTCTTGGCCACCGTGAATAAAAATCATATGATCATATCAATAGAAGAAACAAAAAAAGCATTTGACAAAATACAATATCCATTTATGATTAAAACACTTAATAAAATGGGTATAGAAGGAAAGTACCTCAACATAATAAAGGGCATATACGACAAACCCTGAACTAATATCACACTTACTGGTCAAAATCTGAAAACTTTTCCTCTAAAATCAAGAACAAGACAGGATGCTCTGTCTCACCACTGTTATTCAACATAGTATTGAGAGTCCAAGCCAGAGCCAATCAGGCAAGAGGAATAAATAAATAAAAGGCATCTGAATTGGGAATGAAGTTAAATTGTCACTTTTTGCAGATGACATGGTTCTTTATATGGAAATCCCTACAGATCCCATCAAGAAACTATTAGAAACAGTAAACAAATACAGTTTAAGTTGCAGGATACAAAATCAACGTACAAAAATCTATTGTATTCCTATATACTAACAATGAAATTTCAGAAAAAGAAATGGAAAAAATCAATTCCTTTTGCAATTGCAACAAAAAGAATAAAATACCTAGTAATATACTTAACAAAGAGTATGAAGAACCTATATACTGATAACTGTAAGACATTATTATAAGAAATTAAAGAAGTCACAAAAAAATGGAAAGATATTCTGTGTTCATGGATTGGAAGAATCAACATAGTTAAAATGGCTATATTACCCAAAGCAATATACAGATTTAATGCAATCCCCATCAAAATCCCAATGGCAAAATCCCAGATTCAAGAAATCTTTAAGAAATAGAATAAACACTTATTAGATAAGTATGGAATAACAAAAGACCTGAATAGCCAAAGCAATCTTATGAAAAAAAAACAAGGTTGGAGGTATCACATTCCCTGACTTCTATTTATCCTACAAAATGACAATAATGCAAACAGCATTGTATTGGCAGAAAAACAGACACACAGACCAATGGAATATTATTGAGAACCCAGAAATAAATCCACACATATATGGGCAGATAATTTTCGACACAAGAACCCAAACCATACACTGGAGAAAAGAAAGCCTCTTCAACAAATGGTGGTAGGAAAATCGGAAAGCCATGTGCAAAAGAATGATACCACTATTTTTGTATCATTTGTTATTATTAGGCCACTTTCTTCATACTTTTAGAAGTTCAACATGTTTCTAAAACTAAGAATTGTAGATATTTGGTAATTGAGGTTCTGAAAATAAGAACGTTCATAGATTTCTGTTTTTAAAGAGATTCACACTGAGCTTTATTTCCTTTATAAAATGAGCTAATTTGTTCCATGTTGTAACCACTTTAGAAGTAAATTTCAAAGTTATTAGTTAAAGGTGTGTTAAACTAAGCGCAGGCAAACATATTTTTAACTTATTTAAATGTCCATATAAAGGATAAATCGCACTTTTTTTTTTTTTTTTCTTGAGAGCAGCGTCGCTGGCCTTCATATGTGGGACCTGAACCAGGGCCGCTGGTGTCCCAAGCCAGCTCTTAACCACCGTGCCACTCGGCTGGCCCAGCACTTTCTTTTTTTTTTTTTATTGTTGAAGTAACGGGGTATATTGCCCCTTTATATTACTTAATGGCCTTTATATGGGTGATTTCCCATAATTGTATGATGGTGGCAACCCAGTTGCCACACAAATGTTGCTCATTTTTAGAAGTTGAGCAGAGTTCAGGCAGTTTGACCTGCCATGGTTAAGATTTCCAAATGGAAAAGCAAACTTTCACTTCAGTGTGCATTTATTCATTCAATCATGTTCCAACTGGCCTACACTATCTGGCGATGTGCTATGAGAAACTATGAGACCACACAAAGCAGTTAAAACTATTGCCCTCAATGCACTTGGTCTCAAATAGCAGGGGAAAACAAGCTGATAAGTTTCCTAAGAGAAATCTGATAAAAGAGGTACAAGTTTGTAAGAAGAAATGAAATTTCAATGAAGGACATATAATAAATGAAAACCTTACAAATTTGAGCTATTTTCTCTAAATTAGTTTAAACCTAAGCTCTATGAGAGAAAGCAGTTTGTCCATTTTGTTCATTTATGTATCAGTAGCACTAGAACAGTGCCTAGCATATAAGAGGCACTCAATAAACATTTGCTGAATGAACGGTATCCGAAACTTCACTCAAAATCCCATTTCAAACATTTTTTTGAATGGAACTTGACAAGTTGACTACAAAATTAATAGATTCATAGGTGGAAGACATAACAAATATCAAAATTATGTTGAAGAAGCATAATGAAAAGGTAAAACTTGCTCTGCCAGATTGTGGGTAAATTGTATTTCCAAAGATGGCCACAACACTATCTCCTTTCCCATGTGTTTTTTGGCAGTGTGACATTGCTACTTCCCTCAAGAAGCAGAGTGTATTTTTTTTTTAACCTATTGGACCAACACAATAAGGCAGAGGTGACTTTAAATCACTTCTGTGGCTAGGCCTTAAGAAATCTGCAATGGGGATATTTCTTCTTGAACCCCATCAGTTGTGCTCTGCAAAGCCCAGATAGCCACGTGGAGGGCCCCATTTGGAGGAAAACAAAGGCTTCTGGTTGACAGCTCCAGTTGAGCCACCACATGGCAGCGGGAGCCAAATGTCAACTCTGTGAATGAGGCTATTTTGGAGCTCATTGTTTTTTCAGTGCTTGAGCAGATACATCGGGAAGCAGAATTTTGTGGTTACCCACGAAATCATGAAAAATAATGATTAAAAATAAAAAAGTTTGCAAGCTTTGGATCAGTTTGTTTTGCAGCAATGAGTAATTGAAGCAGCAATATAAATGTTTATGTGAAGCTATGATAATAAAAGCAGTATGAAAATGGTGCAGGGATAGACAAATCAAGTTGAAGAGAATAGAGAGCCTTAAAGCAATTCTCACTCATGAGGACCATAGTATATAACTAAAAAGGCATTAAAAATTGGGGAAAGGATAGGAAGAATGGAATAATTAATAAGTGATAGGACCCCTCAAGGAAAAATTAAAATTGGATTCCTACTTCATACTAAGAACAAAAATAAACAACAGGTGGATTACAGTTTTAAATATGAGCCTATGTTGTACACCTGAAGCTAATATATTGTATATCAACTATAACTGAAAAATTTTAAAAAGTTAAAAAAATTAAATGATCAATAAGATGTTAAAACTGTGATAAGAAAATTGAATAAAATATTTTGTAAACTATGGGATAAAAAGAACATATCAAACAAGGCATTAAATATTTAATGAAAATATTGATAAACTAAATACATTAGAATTTAAACTTCTATATAATGAAAGGTTGCCATAAACAAAGTTAAAAACAAAAAAGATATTTGTAACACATAGAACTGACAAAGGATTTGTATCCATATGGTAGTATGGACTACTAGAAACTATAAACAAAACAAAACAAAACAAAACAAAACAAAAACAATGAAAACAGCCCCAGTTTAATGTAAAGTAGACATAATATAATCAAGCAATCTACAGAAAAGGAAAACCAAAGGACAAATAAATGTGTGATAAGTTGCTCAGCTTCACCTGTAATTAGTGAAATAAAAATTAAATCAATAATGAGATTACATCTCACAGCTATTAGATGTTAAAAGTTAAAGCATGACAATACCAAATGGTTACGTTTTACAGAAACTGAAACTTCTATAAGTGTTGGAATGTAAGTTTTTATTAGTTCTTTGGAGAGCAATTTGACAACATCTGGTAAAGCTGAGAAAGTCTGTATCCTAAGTATTGAAGCACCTAAAGAGACATACAAGGATGTGTTGCTGCAGAGTGGTTAAAAGCATAATGCAGGGTGTTTGGTGGCTGCTGTGGCTGTTGGGAGGCACTGGGACACACTGACCTCTCCTCATTAATTTTACCATGAAAGAAAACCTGACTTCATTCATGAAACAGATTCAGCTGAGCAACAGAAGTCCAACACTGTCTACTCATAAGCTTGACATACAGATTCATAGAAAATTAAGACTTTACTAACCCATCTTATATTACAATGGGCTTCCTAGAGTCATTTGTCTATGCAAAGAGTATAGGTCTGTCTTTTTAAAAATAATATACATGTTCCTGAAAGTGTGTATTTTAACCAAGATATTGAAATGGTTATCCTAATTTTTAAATTTAGTTCAACAAATATTTATTGAGCACTAATTAAGGGTCAGGAACTCTGCTAAATCCTGGTACCATTAAAAATGATAATGCAATTTTTCTCTCTCTCTCTCTCTCTCTCTCTCTCTCTCTCTCTTTTAAATTAAAGTTTCATCATGAGCAATTTCTCTTTTTTGAGATCTTACATTGTACTAGTTAATAAAAAAAGACAACCCTATTTTTTGGATGGGCTTAGATCAGCAGCCAAATATGATAATCCTCTGGGCCATGGAAATGAATTTTTAAGAATATTCATTCAAAAAACAATCTAGAGGTAAATTCTTTTAAATTGTAAATAAGTAGTTTCATTCTGTACAAATTACTTGTTTTGTTAGATAAACTCTTCACATCTGTATACAAAAGCCTCCTCCAAAATGTGTATCAATTTCTTGTATGTCAGCTAATATGGGTATTGGGGAGATGATGCATGTATCAGGCTAACTGTACTTGACCTTCTAACCATAGCATGGGATCTGCAGCACTCATTTTAGTCCACAAATCAAATAAAAACAAATTTTGCCAGTAACATAGTTTAATTCCGTCACACATAAAAATATAAAGAAGCAAGTTTTGAAACAATCCTTATATTCAATGATTTTTCTCTGTGACAGCTTGCTTCTGTGGATTTTAGGGAAAAAAGTGGATGTGTATTAATAATGCTATATTCTGAAATAGCGGTTGATGGATTTGAAGAGTTAAGTATCAGACCTGTAGAGGGCCTTCTGTTAAGCTCAATGGAAGAGAAAAGAAGAATAGGATCTTGGCATCACCTTTAAAGAGTTCTTACTCCAAATCTCTATCTGATTCTTCATTTCTAACTGTTAGACAAGAGCCATCACAGTGAAAGAGATAAAATACTCAGGAAATTCAGGGAAGGCAGAAAACACTGTTGACTGCCACAAGAGATAATGAAACTGACAGAGGAGAGGTTAGAAAAGGATTTTTTTTAAGTGAGAGAGAGAATTGAGGACCAAACCTCCAGAGCACCTTGATAAGTAAGGAAATGAAGATGGAGAGGAGCCTTCAATGGGTGGTCCTGAAGAGTTCGTGAACCTGGTGTCATATGTGTGTGTGTGTATGTGTGCGCGCGCATGTGTGTGTGTGGTGGGGGGAGGGGCACTCACAGAGTCGGGGCAGAGTTTCAGCAAAGAGGTTTATAAATGTTCATCCATTGTAACAGTGATTGGGTAAAGAGCTTAAGTAGAAAAACCAAATTTCACCCCTCCCCTTTCTCCTTAGCTGTGGCCTATTTTAGCTTCTAATATTGACAGGAGACTAGTCAGACTGCAAAATGTTCTGAAGGCTTTTAAACATAGTTGATGGGTTTTGGCAGTCAGCAGGACTGACAGAACATAGTAAATCACAATGAAAGGATCAGCTTTTTGCCGTGCTATAAAATACTGCATGCTGGTCTAAAAATGTATTTATCTCCAGAAGAAAATTGTCACACTGACCACTGAATAAAAAAATGCACAATATCCAGAGGGCAGAGCTTTCTAATTTAGTAAGAGGGATCAAGTTTGTAGAGTGGCAGGTATGTAGTTTAATTTTAGATAGATATCTCTGTAATAGCTAGAAAATCATTGTGTTGGCTCAAATGTTGTTTTTTTTTTATGGATTTTTATCAAATTCATGTTAAGCTAGTAAATTCCAAATTATCTGAATCTAAATGAACAAAAACTTGAATATAATCTTCTCAGTGATTTTATGAGGTAAGTTGGGGACAATTTAAAAATAAATGAAGATATTTAGACTAAGAGATTAGGGAGCTTGAGCCAAGTTCATGATGCTAGGAAGTTAAGAAGGAGCAGGAAATTTGAATTTAGTTTGTCTTCAAAGCTTGTGCTTCTTCACTGTGCTGCACTGGCTTTAACACCCTAAATAAAGCATAGTGAATTATTGACCACAAAATTATATCAAACACAGTTTCAATGCTAATTGTATATCATTCTATCCTAATTCTCTCTCTTTCTAAAAGATTTTTATTGGGGTATTGGGGGAGTGGAACAGTGTTGGGGAATTGGGGAAGGAATCGGGCAAGTTGCTGTCCTTTTGTTCTTCAGTCTAGTTGTGGAGGACTTTGCTTCACTGGCCCATCTTGGTATTATCATTGTGCTCTTCCTGGGTGAGGCAGTTGCTTGCTGGCTATTGAATGGCGGCTCACAGCAACTCATAAAAGCCCATGCCAGCTGCCAGCCAGCCCCACTGCAGCCTACGCTGTTGCCAGTGACTCACGGCAGTCCAGCTCCAGGTCAGCTGTTGTTCACCATCTTAGCTGTAGAGGGTGCAGTCGTCACTGTCTGTCTATGTGAGATCCGAACTGGGGCCCTACTGCTCAGAGCTGGCGTCCCAAGCCAACCCTTAACCAACGCACAACTTGGCCAACCTACCTAATTCTTTATAATTTGGCAACTCAAGTTTGATATGATGGAAATATTTATTAAAGTATCATTTGATTAATGTGAAAACCTGATTTTTCAAAACCTGCATAAAAAAGATTAATCTATTATAAATAAGATTAAGTGGTAAAGCCACTGCTTAAATCTTAAATCTGGATCAAAATTTATTTTTCAAAACTTATTTAAATGTAGTTATCATGAACCAAATTCACAGAAATGAAATAGTTTTGAAATATCTATTTTGCCAAAGTATTCAAAAGTAGTGGTATGTCTTTGAATGGCAAAATGATGTTCCAAAGTTAACTTCACAAAATTTAAGGACCAGATAGATGTTTCTTCCTTGATTCATGGCAATTAGATAATGATAACTGGATGAGTTTTCATCTTAACAAAGCCAATAACTGACTCTTCTCAGAATCAAATAGAAAACAAACAAATCAAATAGACAAAAAACAAACAAATGTTCTGTGAGCATTTTCTATTGTTCAGAATCCAAACCTTAGCGTCATCCTCAGCTCAGTCTTCAGCTTTATGTTGTGTCATTAGGAAATTGTTTCGCCTCTTCCTTCATATATAGATCCACAGACTCCAACCATGTTTCATATAATCTCTCACATGAATTAATGTCATATCCTTGTAACTGGCTCTTTACTTCTGCCATGTTCTTCTGTTAAAATGTGAGTCAGGTCATGTCAAGTGTCACTTTGTGGGCACACATCTCACTCTAAGGAGAAGCTGAAGCCTCACAACACACTCTGCCCCTCTCTGTTGTCAGTCCTGCCTAGTCTCCACTGCTCACAAGCTGCCCAGTAAGGGCTTTTGTACTCGCTGGTCTTTCTGTCCAGATCATTCTGCTGGCTATCTGCAAGGTTCCTTCACCTGGCTCCCTCCAGATATTTGCTCAAATATCAGCTTAGTAGTGAGGCAGATTCTGAACACCTGACCCTGACCTCTTACTTTAATGGAAACATCAGGAGAACAGGAAAGTTGGCTGCTTCACTGCTGTATTGAAGTATTGTGCTTTCGTAGGTGTTCAGTACATGTTTGTTAGATAAATAAATGAATGGGTAAGAAAACGGATGGCTACTACATGTGTCATTTAACCCCCATGTTAACTCTGACACAGGTGGCATGATGCCCCTTTGATAGATATGATGAATCAAAGTGATCAACTCGGTCACCATGGAGTTGTAAACCCATTATGGTTGACTATTACGAATCCCTCTAAACATTAGGTGAAATAAGATATCATTCTGTGTCATTCTGCTATAAACTACAGACTATTTCCTCACGAATGATTAGATTTTTCAATGTAAATTTTTTTTATCATAGAAGTCTTACTAACCTAATAAATTCAACAAATACTTATTGAGGGTCTAATATATACAGGCATTGATTTAGTCTTTGGGACATACTGATAAACTAGACAGAAAACCCTGGAGTTTATAGTTTGAGAAATAGATATGCAGACTAAGAAGAAAATATCTGAATTTTAAGTACAATGCAAATATTGTAATTAAAAGAAGGTGATGGGTAGAGATGTACTAGGGACAACCAGACTGCATGATGTGCTGGGTATTCTCCATTTGCTCCTCCTGATCTGCTTCTTTCTTTTCTTCACACTGCTTTACATTTCAGAAGGCTGACCTTTATGGATTGGATTATTGTGCTCCCTTACCGTTGGCCCCTGGTCATGTCTGACTAGTGGGAATCATTGATAGAATATTTGAGAACTAGGGAAGGGTGAGGGCTGTGTATATACTCCCCTGGATTCTCTCTACCTAGTCCCCATTGATGGGCAGTGAGTGTTTTTCTCAATTTAAGGCCACGTAGGTGATCCTGTTTATTCATTTGTACACTATGAGCTTTAGGAACTGCTCCTTCCTTACCCGCAGAATCCTCGGGATGGTAACCATTCCTTCTTGACTCCTAAAGAACCTGAATATTACATATATCTGTTTTTTTCTGATATTATAATAAATAATATATTACTATAACAAATAGTCCATTTGTTAATTATATTTTATGATTGCATCATTTATTTCCTACCCCCTGATGATTGATAAAAGTGGTAAGGAAAGGTGTCTCTGATGAAGAAATAGATAATATGAGTCTTGAAGAAGGCAGCCGTGAGGAGAAGATCCAGGAAAGAACATTCTAGAAAAAGGCAACATCTAACACAAAAGAGTTAAAGCAGGGATGAGCCCTGTATGGTTGTAGAACTAAAAGATATTAGCTTAAGTGTACTGAGCAAATGGGGTAGTCTCTAAGAAACGAGGGTGAGATCTAGACAAGCACCAGATCCCTAACTTCTCATTAATGCCTCTATTGTACTGAAAAAGCAAAAACAAAACCAAAGCAAGAAAACTGTACTGTATTAGTAAAAGGTAATATTTTGTGTGGCGTGCCTTTACCTGATTCTGTATATTTGTCCTGTGATAAGTGAAAGGAAACATACTGAAAATAAATTATTTACATTTTCATTTTCCTTTATTTGTAAGATTTTCTTATTAAGTATTATAAAAAAAGAAAAGCATAAAGGAAATAAATATTAATTGGATAAGACTTCTGCAGGCTACACTTCTTGTATAACGTAGAATGTTAGAAGCAATCAGTAACTCATTGAGAAGTAATTTGAAGGTCAAGTTTACATAGTAGTTTATCATGTTGTAAAATTTATATTCATTGCTTTCTTCTGTTTGTGAGACCAAAATTACTTCCTAAGAAATGCAGGTTTTTATTTCCTTTGAATGACCTTTAGTTATCTCCTTTTCTCTCACATCTATATTTAGTCAATTTCACCTGTCTCCTCCATACAAGAAGAAATCATCTGCTTAGTGTTCTTACCTTCCTTCTTGTTCCCCCATCCTCCTTTTTATTATTGTATTTTATGTAAATATTTACATATTTATAATAACATTTGCTATTCTTCTGGTGTCCCTTTAGCAAGTTGATCAACTATCTTTTAGGTTTTTGGTTCTCTATCCTGGTAAGTGAAATCATATTTTGAAAGAGTGTTGTTACTCCCTGAAATATATTCATTTCTGGTCAATACATTTTCTTAATCTAAAACGTGGTTTTGGTAGTAGATAGGACTTAGAATAATGCCTGGCATGTACTAGATGTTTAGTTAATATTTGCCGATGGAAAGAATGTTTGAAAATACAGGCTTTAGTGGGAAGGAGACAAGATAGTACTGTCACTTACTCTATGGCATTGGGGGAGATATTTAGTCTCTCTAAGCCTGTTACCACCAACTATGAAGTTAAGGTAATAATAGTGTCTACCCGTTAGGATTGTTCTAAGAATTCAATGACATTATGCATGCAAAGGATGCAGCCAGAGCCCAGCACATAGCAAGCACTCAAATGTGAACTGTTTTTTATAACAGCAATTATTTTATAACAAAAGAATAGTACGTTTGTAACAGATAGTAACTTTGAACTGTGAAATACTAGCAGGATTTATTTATTGGCAACTTTTGTTATTGTTTACCAGTAACACTTAAAGGTAAATATTAATATATTAGTGATTGAGGGCTTGGAAAGCAAAAATCTCTGAGACATAAATTAAATTTTACTGTACCTTGTTTCTATTTATAATGTATATGAATATGTTCAAGAGTAGTGATACTACTTTTTCTTTCTAATTCATAAATAGCATAGTGTTTACATGAAGAATGCAATTTATCACCTTGATCCCAACTAGATTGAAAATGCTAAATATGTTTGTTATTAAACTAGAACTGTTTTAATATTATTATTATTATTATTATTATTATTATTATTATTATTCCAGGAGTTAACTTTGATACTAATTAACTTACATGGTGTTAGATGAGGTTGTCAAAAAAATCTAAATAATCCCCCAATATATGTGTGTGTATGTGTGTGTGTGTGTGTGTGTGTGTGTATATATATATATATATATATATATATATATATAGAGAGAGAGAGAGAGAGAGAGAGAGAGAGAGACTCAAGAGAACTCAGGAATATTAAGGTAACGTATTACTCTTAAGAAAACATGGAATTCTCCATCTGTCCAGGAGAAAGGCTATTTCTTTATAAAACCTTTCTTTGCTGATAACTCCTTTCCTCCAGTACTTGGTCCATGAAGAGATAATGTCAAATCCATCAAGCACTTAGCTGTGGATTCATTATAACACAGTGCCACTTCTTGGAGCAGGTAGCTTCGCTTACAATGGAGCATTCTCAATACATCATTGAGTTTTGTAACTGAGTTATTTAGGGACACTCTCATTTTTTTCTGATATACTTACAATGAAGCAACTTGCTTAAGTGTACAAATCTTGATAGTAGAAGAGCTCAAATGGAATCCAAACCTCTTTTTCCTTGTTACTGTTATTTTTACTATACTGTGATCACTGTGCCCTGGCCCTGGTACCCTGAAATCTTTACTTATTAAGGTCAGATCCATTGAAGGGGTCTTGCCTGGGCACCACCTTGATGTTCCTCATGCTTTAGACAGGATTATGGATGGAGGTGCTTCTCAGCTCACAGATCCCTTTAGAGTGTACACATCTGGTTACTTGAAACATCAGGAACGCCCTATCTTACCAATGATAGGCTATTTAAATGCAATTTCAATCCTTTTTCTTTTGTCTGTTTATACAAAGGTCCTATGACAGCTGATGATTTTTTTATTTTTGGGGTGTGTGTGTGTATACTAGACTCTATGTCAGCCATAGAACGTCCAGAATGAACAGAGGCCGTGGGAGGTGCACAGTGTAGAGGGAATCGATATTCTCACTACACACTTGTGTACTTTGTAAACTGAAATAGCATTTCTCTAGGTAGTACAGGTTCTATTTCCTAACAGCATCTTGGGAGGACTAAGGAAACTTGCACATTGATATTTTCCAGAGCTCATGGGAAAAGTTAAAGGAAATATGTTCTCATAAATAAAGCTGAGTTAATTAAAAGCCAATTCAGCAGCCAATGCATGAAATATTTTAAGAAAAAAATGATATGTGATCTTAAAATGCCACGTCATTAGAAAAGAAAATATTTTACTTAATAAAAAAATATATGAAAGGAAACCCTAAATTTGCTTATATTTGGTGTCTGTGTAAATTATATTGGTAAGAAACAATACTGTGATTCTGATGGCAACACTCATTAAGAAACATGTGTAATCATGGTGTTTTCTAAAGTTTTGATAAAAAGCAAGGAGTTCTTACTAAAATTTGTAGATTAATTAAAACAGTGTTATTTTTGAAATTAAGACACTGTGTTGGTATGAATATTGCTAAAATTAAAAAGAGACTAGTAGCTTATTGTATACTAATGCACTAATATTAATCACCCACAATTTATTTCTCCCTTTCTATTTTTTCCTAAATGTTGTATGCACAGAAAAACCTCTTTTGCTGTGGAAAAAAGCTAAATTATCCATGCTACCTTCCACATGAGCTATATTCTGCTGCTCTTGGCAGTGGGCCCAGCGGTTAATTGGCAGAACAGACCCCTCAGCAATGGTCCCATTTTTGGTGTTGTCCAAAAGAAATAGTTCATTAAAACTGCCAGTTTAGATGTGACTATAGTTTGGAAGAACAGTGCTTAACTACTTTTCAAGAGCCCCAATCACAAATGCAGTCCTGCTGCCTTCTATATCCTTCGTCAGGTGGATTTCTTGTTCCTTTCCTTGTTTGCTCCATCTGGAGAGGCCTGGGCACCCATACAAGACTCAACAGCGCCTAAACACAGACACATTAGTTGGGGCTGCCCCTGCTCCAGATACCAGAGAGAGATTTCACTGGCATAGCGCACCAGAGCCTTATGCCAGTTCCAGATTCTTTGCCGATGATGAGATGAGGAACTTGGAAGTGGGGCTGGGATAGAATGACATTAGAGGCAGCCAAAGCCTCCATTTGTTTTCCTGCCGCGTGTGCTAAGCCATAGACACTGCAGTGTTTTCAAAAATAATAAAAAAATATTTTGCTCATTAACTTTTTAAGTCCTGCTGACTTTGTGAAATCAGTACGGCAGATTGTAATTGATTTATGAAATGAAAAGCCCCTGCCTGACGGGTAAGCTCGGCAGCCCCTGCTCTCAGCACCGTGCCCTTCTGCTCATTAGTGCACTTCCTTCAGCGTTCCCTGAGCCAAGGACGCTGTCAGAGCTGGAAGGCTCAAGCCCTCTGCAGACAGACTGTTTAAGATGTAGCTTGCATTGTCTCCCCGTGGCCTTATGCTTTCTCCCTGTCTCTTCTTACCCAGGTCAGCTGAAGGACTTAAACTTCTTTCTCCCAGTCCCTAATGCCCTCCTGATACCTTGGGAAGACAAGGCTCTGTTTGTACCTGCTTTTTTGACATTTTAATCTATTTACTACTTTTCCTTTTCTCTCGCCTTTTCCTTTCTCTCTTAGTTTGTCTTACTTAGCTTGTTTTTTGCCATCTGGCCTTACCTACTTATTGATCTTTTGGTTTGTATAACCTCACAAGGTGAACAGAATTTCTTTTTTTTCTATTTTAGTTGCTTTTGTCTAACTCCATCCAGCACCTTACTCTTCATTCTTAAGGCAACATTATATGCTCGTTCCTGCCCACCCCTGCTCTAATTATGTTCCTCTGCCACCTTTAAAAATTAAAATAACTGACATAAGGTGGGTGTTATCCTAGGTACTTTACATTAGATTTTTCTTCTCAAGAATCATGTAAGGGAAGTATTATTCCTGGTTACAGGTAAGAAAAGTAAGATGCAGAGAGGTTAAGTAACTTACTTGAGCCACTCAACTATGGAGGGGCAAGGCCAGTATTTGAAAGCAAGACTAGTCTATGAGACTCTAAACTCTGTGTTGCTTTCTTTCCCAGTATAAAATGATGCGCCCGGTTGCCTGTTTTACTTTAGATGCTTAACTACCAAAATTTAGCTCTTAGTTGCCCTTAAAAGGGGTTCGTTCTCCTCAGTGCCGCTGCTGCAACTAACTGTGTTGCTCAAACTTCCAGAATATGAATGTATTTATTACACAATTTTGGTCTTCCCTAGTTCTATATTGTTTGGTTTACTCCCTTTCCCTGAGTTCTCGTGTATCTAATAGTACATGTACGAAGCCTCTTATCTCATCCTTAAAGGTAAAGGGAAACATTCTTATATTGTCAGAAGTCACCAAGAGCAATCCCATAACCTAGAAAAATGAACAGATAGCTGAGCCAAACAGGCAACCTTTGGGAACTTCATGTGGATTTCATCTTCTCTTTGTTCTTTTGATTCTACTCTCAGAGCAAGTAAGTGATAAAGTTATAGAGCGCTGCCGCAGCAGGAAAGTCTTGCAATGTCCTCGCTCCTTAAGCATTTGAAGGCACCTGGAGTCTCCCCACACAGGTACTGTATATGGCAGTTAAGTGTCATGCCATGTCCATAATGCATTAGTTTACAGTGAGTTAATAGTTTCATCCATCTGAAATCTTGTATAATATTGCAGTAGCATCGGACATTACTGTCATTTAAGATGTGCAATATGGTACCAAAAATGAACCACAGATGCCATATTAAAACAGCTGCAGATTTCAATTTAGTTGCAGCAGGAAGAAAATGTTGTGCTATGGAAGTTGGCCAGACGAGCAGTGGAGATATGCTGTAATTGAGGAGGAGGAGGAGGAAAAAAGTGAGGTCAAGCTGCCAAAAAAGACAGAAATGGAAGTAGGGGAGAGAAATTTATAGGGCCAGCGGCAATTTTAAAGCACTCCAAGTCCAAGAAAAGGGTGGAGAATATGGGGTGAGTGATGCCTGAGCAAGCTGAAGCTTTACAACAGGAGGTCTAATCAGAAACATATTTACAGATATAACTGAAGGTAAAAGAAAAGAGCTATAAATGTGATAATTCATCTTTACTGTAGGAAGGCTATTGATTTAGGAATAAATGACTGGAAAAAACTATTGATGTTAGAAGTGATCAATGTCTGAGAAAAGAGTCCTGGTGTACAAGAAGTCAGAGCAAACTCATTCTATTAACAGGATTTGAGACTGTCTGGAACACCTTTGGACCTGAAGACTATTTTCTGATAATGGATCCTCATGAGGTTCACTAGTTTCATCTTGGGGAAAAATTGTTGGAGTGTTCAGTTGGTTCAATTTTGTCCTCAATGCTGAGGTGGCAAAACTGTACTTCAACAGAACCGTGGGCCTGTGAGATTCTCATTAACTCCAGGGCCATCTGCCTTTTTGAAATTCATTTGGCTCATTTAGTCACAAGTGGGTAGGAAGGTCTCAATAGTTTTGGTTCCCGTTCAATTCTGATTTCTGCTTGAGAATCAGCAAAGGCCAGGGACAGCTGTCGCATGGCCAGGGTTCTCTTTCTTTTGTGTGAGCCAGAAGGTGGCTTCCCCATAGAGTATGCGGCTAACAGAGCAAGCAGACGTAGATGTTTTCGTGATCCTCGTGTTTGGCTCCCTTCGCTTCCTTTGGTCCACCTGGCTTGGGAGGATAGAGGAGGAACATGGTAGTCTCTAAATCAGTAATTAACTTCATTGGTGGAGTTGAGGAAACACTGGTTACTGACCATGATGGGTCAGTCAAGCCTGTTGACCTTTACCCCGAACTTGTATCTTCTTCCCTGGTTGAGAAATGCAATGGTGACCGATGTGATCAGTAACTAGGAAATACATTTGGTGACTTATAAGTTACTAGGGATATTCTAGGGCACTCCAAATTTTAGAGGTAAGATATGTCTCTATTGCCAATGTATAACTTGGTTTTCTTCCTCTTCTTTGGAACACAAAAATTAAAAGGTTACAATTACCCACCTGCTGTTACATCAGTGCTTCGGTAAGGGAAAGCAAAGCAAAACAATATCAGGTTTTTTTGTTTTTTTTTTGAATCTGATATTTCAAAGTCCAGGAAATGACACTGTCATTTCAAAGGGCTTTCTCCACAAAAGAAAAATTTGAAAATTCTGGAGATCTATGATGATGAGAATGATTAAGTACAGCTAATATTTATTGATTGTTCAGTGTATGCCCAATAGTATTATCTGCATGTTACCTATGTCATTTTATTCATCCCTACAAAAAATCTATATCGTAAGTTTTGTTTTCCTCCTTGTTTTACTGATGCAGCAAGTGAGGCATAGAATAACTCTTCCAGGAGCCACAACGAGAGCCTGGCAGTGTGATTATACAGACCAGTAAAGGAACACCCAAGTCTGCACTCTGCGCCTAGACTTTCTTGCTTCTGTGTTGTAGAATTTCACACTGGAAACTCTTTTACATAATTTATTTTTTTATTAAAATACATTAAGTGGGGAAAAAATTCGGTAGGTATGTTCTAAAGCTGTGAATAAAGTAAAATCCATTAGAATACCATTTACTCAATAAATATGATTTTCTCACGGTAGAATGACCCAATTCTCAAAGTCATATTTAATAAATAGGCATGTGAGCAGTGGCAGTTTTCTGAAAGGGCTTATAGTCTTATCAGAAAGATTCAGGTGAAGACTTCCTTCAAATGAAAGGCTTTGAATACTTCACATAAATACATTGCGTAATTCAGGGTAGGCCATGATTTTAGAGCTTTGTTTGATTTACATGTCAAGCCTTGCTTTCATGCTCCTTTTTCTTTAACTAAACAGAAATCCTTTATGAAATAATGTGACATGTTTAATGAATGTATTTATTGAAATCTAATTTACAACATTTTAATTTATTATTTGGAATTTATTTCATTGTTTGCTGCGTATTGTCTGTGTCTATCTATCTATCTATCTATCTATCTATCTATCTATCTATCTATTTTCTTTTAATTGTGGTAAGAACACTTAACATGAAATCTACCCTCTTGACAAAATTTTAAATGCACATACGCATTGAGCAGCAACTCCTCATTCTTGTTATTCTCCAGGATCTTATTTTCAGAAATGTCATCGATAGCATGTGCTTCCTATCACTCATCGTGGTATATAAAATGATGGATTCCTATATACAACTTTGGTTTTTCTACACTCAGGAATAAAACTTTAACTATGTGTCACTTGTCCTAAAATATTGCTTGTTTTCATACATATTAAGCAAGAATACTTAAATTTATGAACCATTTTGTGTCATTTCCAAATTAAAACATAATATCCAGGCATAGATGAGCTTATACAGTGTGACTTATCTTAAATTCACTGGCAGTTTGAAGCACAGAATTTATGGACAGCAACTATCTACCTATTTCAGAAACAGAATCTCGTTTCCTTTTCTCAACCTTTACTCTGTTATGGCAAAACAGTGACTCCTTATCTAACAATGACAGATAGCTGTTTTAAATTTTCTTTTACCTCTAAAACAAATAAGACACTGTTGATTTTTTACAAATTTAGGACACATTTGGAAGTTCTATAGATAGGAATGCTGAACTTCTGGCTTTTTATTCCATGCCTGACAATGAACAACAGGAATAATTCTTTCTGTGAGCTCTGAAATGGAGTCCGTCCTATAGATTCTAAAATGTTATTGCTAAGCTTAGGCTCAGGGTCACATCATAAAATCTTTACATATCCTATGCATTTTAGCTCCTTTCAAGAAATTTTGCCATCTCAAACCCTTAATATATTTTTTCACTTATTTATCGAGGGTCATTATTTAGACAATGGAACTACTAACCAGTAGCTTAATCTCTTGGAAAGATTTAGACATAGAAATTATGTTGAATTTCACATAAAAAGCCCAGTAAACTTCCCCATACTAGGAATTTCAATTTAGACTAATTTCCATAACCAAATGATAAACCCATGTTTAGTGATTTATAAAACAACCATTTTTTTTTTTAAATAGAGAGACAAGGTTTCTGCTAAGAGGCCTGCAATTCCTTATACATTTTGCTACTAAATCTTCTTCAACATGAGATTTAAAGGCTTGTTCTGGATAAAATGAGTGATGAGAACAAAGGTACTCAGTATAGGGAATAAAATTCTTTTGAGCAGAAAGTGAATGGATCAGTTTAATGAAAAATAAGACTAAAGAAGTAATTTTGGTCCATATTGAAGAAGGCAAAAATTGCAAAATTTGGGAATTTCACCCCTTTTCTTTAGGGAAGTCATTGTAGGTTGTTTAGTATTGTTGCAGCAATATCATGTGAAGAACTCTTTCAACATTTTATAGGGAAGACTGATAATGAGGTTATTATAATAATCTATGGAAAGGGTGATGAGGACAGAAATAACATTGGTGGTGAGGAAAATGGAAAGGGGTTGTGTGGATTTCAGACCCTCGAGGATGTTGCCCCATGCTGTTCGTTGAGATGTTCTCTTCTCTCTCTGCCTTACTAATTCCTAACTTCAGGTCTCAGCTGAAATGTCCTTTTTATAGGAAAGTCTTCCTTTATCCTCTAAGTTAATGCCCCACTCCCTTTATATGCTCTCCAAAACTATATTCTTTACCTTGCTATGTTAGGAATACTTATGATTATTTAATTAGTTATTTGTAGTTATCTTTTAAGGTCTTCCCACTAAACATTAAGCTTACAAAGGCAAGAATAGTGTTTTGTTTTGTTTTCTTTTGTTTTTTGTTTGTTTGTTTTTTCACTACAATACTGCTAGTTCCTAATAGATAAATACTCAATACATTTTTGTGGATTAACTGACCTATTGTTGGGCCTTTACTGACTTATTAAATATATAGGGAAATGAAAGAGGGTGAGTGGGTGGGAAAGAGACACGTACAACTCATGTTTTGAACCTCAATAGAATGTTAAACTTATTGGTCCATCATTTATAGTTTAGAATAAATACATTTTATATATTTTCCTATGAGCAGTTTTGATGGCCTGATTGAAGAAGTGAAAATTCATGTATTAGAGAAACAGGACTACTAAATGGAGGAAATTGCAGAGGATAGAAAGGCTGAGGACTTAGCAAAAGACTGTGATCTTAGCTAATAGTTAGATGGAGAACCAGATAATCTTGTGGATGGACTGGCACAAAGTGACCATTAATCCTTAGAAGTTATGCACAAACCATTAAGCCAAGTCCTCTTTACTTGACAGTCATAGATCAGAGAATCAGAGAGTTGGAAGAGAAGTCAAAGACAGATAGATCCCTTCCCAGTTCTTAATTCCTCTTCACAGCATCCAGCCAAGTAGTCATCAGGCTTTGATAGAAAACCTCAGGAGTGGGAAATCTTTCCAGTTTCTTTTTCACTTACACCAATAGCTTGCTAACTCAGAAGCCAATCTGAACAGGGAACATCTCATCAAATCACAGCTAAATCAAATACATCCTTTCTCACAATGCTTACCCATCTGCTTTGATACTTTGCTGAGGAGAGCATGACATATGTTGTTCATACTACTTACTGGTACTACTTATTACTACTAATTATATGTGAATGCCTTTGTTAGAATAGGTGCTGTGGTGAGAGCTATGCATTTTATAAATCCTCCTCCTAGGTAAGCAAATCAGTACCTGGGCAAGCTCTCTTTCAATTGCAGAATCACATTATGATTTTCTTAGATTGAAGTAGGCTTTTCTAAATGATGGAATGCTGATTTTAAACGTGACTGAGAAAAGATCCTTTTGGTCAGATAGAAAATGGCAAGTCCTAACGGAGTATAAAATACCAGATTACTCATCTCATCTTCATTAAGAATCTTTGATTCAGAGCCTAAGGTTTCAGAATTATTTCTGTAGATTTTAGGCCCACTTTTGATTCAGAGCTTGCATTGACCTGAGAGGGAATAAGTTTTTCTTAAAAATAAAGGAGTATTATAGGAGGGCTCTTAAAAGTCAATAATTAGGAGAACAACCCAATAAAATACAGGCAAAAATCTTGAACAGACACCAGAAAAAATATACAAATGGTTGATAAGCACATGAAAAGATGCTCAATCTTATGAATCATCAGGGAAATGTAGGTAAAACCACAATGAGGTACCATTTCACATGCAGTAAAATGACTAAAATAAAATAAAAATAAAAACAAAAAACTGATATATTGTGTTATAGATGATGTAAAGCAATGAAACTCTTATGTATTACTGATAGAAATATAAAATTGTACAATCAAATTGGAAACCAGTTTGGGGGATTCTCTAAAAAGAAAAGTATATATCTACTCGATGAACCAGCTATTCAAATCTAATGTTTATCCTAGAAAAACAAAAATGTATGTTTATGGAAGACTTCTACACTTACAAAGCAGCTTAATTCATAGTAGTCAAAAACTGGAAACAATTTAAGTGTCCAACAACAAGTGAATGCACAAATAAATGAATACTCAATGGACTATTAAGTATTCAATGGAATTCAATATGAATACTCAATGGAATATTACTCAGCAACAAAAATTCATGAATTGCTAATAAGCAGTTCTTTATATTATTTCTTTGTTCTTAAGGAACAACTTACTCCCACCCAAGTCACCAAAAACTCTAAATCACCACTGTGCCTAAAATTGTATTGAGCAAAATAAACCAAACACAAAAGAGTACATTGAATGATTTCATCTATATCAAGTTCAAAAGCAGGAAAATTTAATATACGGTGATGCAGATCAATCAGTTGTTGCCTGGTACCGAGCTGGGGAAATTTACTGCAGAGGAACACAGGGCAAATTTCTTGGTGATTGAAAATGTCTGTATTTTCATTGTGTCATAGTTACATGGGTATATACAGTTGTCAAACCTATCAAACCACACACTTTAAATCTGTGCATTTGTGATATGAAAATCATACCTTAATAATGGATTAAAAATAAGGGAGTAGGTAAGTAATTCAAAAGTGTAACAAAATTATTTTGAGTATTTTAAATTTACACAAGAGCATTTTAGCACTTTGGAAAACATAAATTATATGCTGCTAATTAATAAATGAGAATGTTACTGAAGCAATTTTAAAGAGCAAACTTAAAAGGTTTACATATAGAAATACTTGGTTACCAAAAGTTTAGTTACTGTGAGATTAATGCTTCCAAGCATACTTTATTTTTCATTTTAATTCAGAATGTTCTTGTCACCTGTTAATTCAAATTAGTGAGAATCCCTTGTAATATTAATGTTGGTGTTATATAAAAAAAAATGTGGAAAGGCCTGATAGATTGTAAAACAAGGAATTTCTGCTAATTTTCAATTTTAAAATAAAAATTCAAGCATTATATCCTTTATTCAATATTGTTTCAGTTCAACTGAAAACTGAAATTTATGATATTTGTTTGTAAAAGTTTTAAAAATTATTATTTTTTTAGCTGAGCCATCCTGCCACCTGTTGGCAGCTCAGCTCAAGCTGGGCATTGAACTGCTACTCAGAGCTCAGCTTACACTCTTGAGTGAGCTCTTAACCAACTGAGCCATTTGGCTGGCCCTTAAAAAATTCTTCTAATGAATAGGTTGATGAACAGCATATGAAATCACTTTAAGCAATTAGAAATAACTATTCTTAACCATCCTCAGATATTATAGCATAATATTTTTTCTTGACATGTATTAAATTGCTTGTGGTTGACTTAAATTTTAATACTGACATTTCTGAGAAGTTCTTATTTCTCTCTACTACACTTTTTATCCCGCTTTTCTATACCTATGAAACATGTTTTTTTTTTTAATTAAAGTTTATTGGGGTGATGATTGTTAGTAAAGTTACATAGGTTTAGGTGTATAATTCTATAGTACATCATCTATATATCACATTGTGTGTTCACCACCCACAGTCCTCCTTCCATCACCATATATTTGATCCCTTTATCCTCATCTACCCTTTACCTTCTGGTAACCACTAAACTATTGTCTGTGTCTATGAGTTTTTGTTTCTTCATTTGTTTGTCTTGTTCTTTTCAGTTTTATATACCACGTATCAGTGAAATCATATGGTTCTCAACTTTTTCTGTCTAACTTGTTTAAAGTTCTATTTTACAGAATCCTTAAATAATATTGATATAAAACTTTTAATGTTATGGCTTCACTTATGTTAATGTCTTACTTAGAAAAAGTAATTTATGACATAAATTTTTATCACCTGAAGGAAATAAAATAATCTGTATGGGCATGTTAAGTCCAAAGTTAACTATTCTCCGAGAACAAAGGTACCAAAAATGCCATTCATACTGAAAAGGAGAGAAAAAGAATTAATATTTTTAAGTTAATAAAAATATATCTAAGATAGTACATATGCATTACAAGAAATCTGAACAGGCCACATAATGTGTTAATAAGAAGTTAAACTTCAAAGCAGATTAACAAAGGGGAAAAGAGAGAAGCCTGTGAGAGAAATAATACTTTGTTCATTCATGTAGAACCTAAAAACTACAGCAAATTGATGATGCATTGTCAAATTTGAGAGTAGGTGTGCAATGACAACATTTTTTGAAAGCTTAAAAGACTAAGTGGGGTGTTGAGTTCAAGACATTATTCTTTCAAAAACCATAGCTTCAAGGATAATGAGAAAAATTTTCAAAAATCATGGGGTTTAAGTAGGGGAACATAACTGCATTTAAGTTATAGTTCCTGTAACAAATATTAATAATGAAATATATTGATGTATATTGGAGTGTTTTAAAACAAAAGAATACATTCTGACCTTGTAGATAAAAAAAAAAAATGATTTGGCCAAGAAATGCGGTGTTGAAGAAAAACACCTGACATGAATTTACAATAGTGGAGATGACAGGGTCCTTTGTAATTAAAATAAATTATATTGATGGTATATTTCTGTTAGATGGTCATGATTGGAAGGGCTTACCTGCAAACTCAGTGAAGTGGGAGTGGCTTACACCCTTAGCTGCTCATACCAACACAGTAATGATGATGAAAGCCACAGTTGGGCTGGCCAAGTGGAGCGGTGGTTAAGCCAGCGGCCCCGGTTCGGGAGCCTCAGTTGATAAATCTTCATTTTTTTTTCTATTAATATCATGGAAAGGGAGAAAGGCCCAGAAAGAAACAAATAATGCAAATATTCAGAAATATATTTTCTTGGCATTATTAGTACTTTATGTGAAAATAAGTAAGTTCTAAAAATTACCCTAATAGAAGACTATTTTTCAAGGCTATATAGATTTTTTTTTTCTGGGGTATTAAGAAGACCAATTAGCTTCTGGCTACCAGCTACCTCACTAAACTTTTAAATATAATATTACCATGAGTATCTTAGGAGAAAAGAATAATTATTAAATATCTGCTCTATACAGAGAAGAAGCTGATTCTCATGTTTTGGAAACATGTGGATGGCTTTCTAAGAAATGGTATTGTAAAGCCAAAGTGTAAGTTCACAAAATACAACAGAATAACTATAAAGAAATCCCAGTGGTTATACTTAGGACTGACAGACTATAAACTTTTGTGGATGCTTGAATCTAATATTGACTTACTACATGTGATCGTGCTATAGTTCAGGGCTTGTAAACTTCCTATAATTCAGAGTATCTGTCTTGTTTTTGTGTTAAAATGTGTGTGTCCATGAGAGGCCTACAGATTTATTACAGGTTACAATGATTTGGGAGTTGCTGAGATATCTACAACTCCTTATATGTATGGAACTAGCTTCAACTCTCAATCAGTTCTAGTCTCAAAGTACTTTGTAATAATTGTTGTGGGAAAAATATTTGAGAAAGGTCACTGTTGTCAATCTCATATTTAAGTAGTAATCCTGAGGTTTGGAGCATTTTATGTTTCACAAAGGTATTTCTGATAGAAGGGGTTACACAGTATGATGTTATCCATGACATGGAAATTATGAAAATCTCCAGTGTCATGAAAACTTATGAGCGTTATAAGAAGTAATTTTCTTCCTCTAATATAAGATAGCTTGTGCAAAGATACAAATAGCCAATAAACATACAAAAATATCTTCAAAGTCATCAGCAATCAAATTTGAATTATATCAATTTTAGCCTATTAAACTGTAAAAGTGATCTTTAAAATGTCTACATTCCAAATGTGATGAAATAAGCACTTTCATAACTACCAAGAAATAATTATAATAAATCATCGGGAAAACAATGTTATACTATGGATCAAAAATGCTAAACCTGTCTGTTTGATATAGCAATTTGGCACATACATCCTAAAGAAATAATAAAAGATACGATCAAAATTTTATGAATAAAAGCCACTTAAATTTTTCCCCAATATTTTGGTTTTATACATTATTCAAATGTACATACATCGATAGCATAATAATTCAATTATTGCATATTTATGTTTGGGAACAATATGAAGCCATTAAAACTCATGTTTTTTTAAGAAGTCTTAATGGCATGGAAAATTCTCACAACGTAATAATAAGTTATAAAAAGAAGACATAAAATTGATATACAATATGGTTCCAAGTATGTACATATAAATAATGCCTGTGCATAGATACAAGAATGTTTGCTGGTGGATTTATCTTTCTACTGATACTATGTTTACTTTACATTTTCTTATTAATATTTAATATTTAAAAAATATTTTGCAATGAACATTTTTTTTGTTCTTACAATCAGAAAATAGACCAGTTGATTTTATTTTTCAAGTAATAGCTCATGAAATTGAAAGATGTATGTTTAAACACCACCATTAAAAGTATACCTTTTTGACTCAGCGTGGTGCTAAATGCTCAAGTTCAAATCATTTATTCATTCTTCTTTACATGGATATGTATTGAGTGGCTTTTCTGTGTTAGGTGCTATTCATGGCACTGACTAGATGATCTTTTCGTTTGAAGAAAGCTCCTGGATCCAACCTCTTTTAGCCACTTTCTTTTCAGATTTACGAATTTTATTTATACCCAATATCTTTCTTTGTTTCTTTCCAAAATGTAATATGGTTCTATAAGTGGATTTTCTCTAACTTAAATTCATTGTCTTTCTTTTTAAGTTTTTTCCCTTAACCCTTTCACTGCGTTAATTGATTTCAAGTTTGTTCTCCAAGATGTGTGAGAAATCCACAGAAAATAATCACAGTATTTATATTTTAAGTAAATACAGTTAAGGTGCTAAATTTTATAAAAATAAATGATTAATTTAAAGTATAAAAATGTCCCACTGTTATTCATTTTAGAAAAACACAAAAATAGAGAAAAATGGACATCTGCTTTCCTAAACTTCCTTTCTGGAACATTGAGCCCATGGGGTAAAGTCTAATGCTGCAGTCAGGGGCATGGAAATATCATTAGACTATAGTTTAATGCTGCAGTGAAAATTAATGTAAATCTAACGCATATATATTATAGATATAACATATCTATCATATTTATTCAGATATGCTCTCTAAAACAGTCCTAGATATTCCTTACTTGCTGTAGCCTAAAATCCGACTGTCTCTTGGTTTTGTTTTACAAACAGGTTGAAATATAAAAAAACTATAGCAGAATCCATAACCAGAGACATACTAGTCTTATTTGATGACAGTGGAGATGGTGCTGTGATCTTGAATAATTCCAATATATCCTGTGGGTTTTATTGGCGAGTTTTTCTGGGAACAGATTGGATCTTTAAGCCTCAGCAGAACTGCCTCTAAGTGGTAACTTGATGATCAGGGTATGTTTCCTTAGTGTAGTCTTGTCCTTTTACATAAAGAGAGCAAAAACAACTCGGTAGCTATTAAAAAACCCATTCATCAAATAGCATTCTTAAGTGTTTGAAATAGATTGAATCATAGATTTCATTACTATTCGGAAATACAACAGCTTCCTCCCTTCCAAGAATCTATTAACCATTATTGTTGAATTGAACTTTTCAAGGCGATATATTCCATCTTAATCAGGATTTCATATGTTCAGACATATTATATTTCCTATTCCTTGAGTGGTACTGTTTGTAAGTGTTGCATAAAATTAATGATAATTCAAATCTAAGAAGAGATTACTTTATTTTTTATTGCTTGCACATTCATTTTACTTTATGGTTCACCTCAGAATATTCTTAAGACTTTATTCTTTAATTATTTTTTATGATCTTGATTTGGAAAATTATCAGTTATTATTTTGTCTGAGAAAATGATTTTTAATGGACTGTCTTCACAGTCCTGCCACACATAGTTATATTTTTTTTGTGCATAATGCTCAAAGGTGTGTGGAGAATGGAGATGCAAATAGTGATTGAAATCCTGCAGTGCTGAGGAAAAGATGCCATTTTCTAATTCATCTAGCCAGATGGGGCAGTGTTTCTGTTTGTTCATTCATTCATTCATTCATTCATTCACTGTAATTTATACAAATGCAGTGTGTGTGTGTGTGTGTGTGTGTGTGTGTGTGTGTGTGTGTGTGTATCACTATGGAGGATCTAATCTTATATAATAAACATTTTAATTGTTAATAAATGGAAGGTCATGGTTCATGTTAAGGCTTATGTATGTGTGTAATGCATGTTCACATGAATAAAAATCTTGCATTTCTAGAAAAATAATCTATTTTTTTCCATCACCATTGTTACTTTTCATCCCTGTTGTTTATTACCAGAACTATTAATAAATCTAATGAAGTGTTAATAATATGCATGATCATAAAAGGTAGTACCTGGTTCTTTGTTATGCTTAATTTTTCTTTTTGCTCTTAGATCTTCTATTTTAAAAATTGCAACCACATACATAAATGTAAGATAGATCACCTTGTCCAAGTATAAAATATTTCTCTTCTTCTTATACCATTTCTTTGAGTATGACATAGAGAATGAATTAAGGAAAGCATAGGAAACACTACTAAACATGTCTTAGAAGAACTCATAGTTTTGTGTAGGGTAATGCAGAGATGTGGAGATGTGAGTGCATGCTGATTTATATTGGATTTTTCTTGTAGCAAGTTGTAAGTGCAAGTTGTAAGTCAATGATGATGTGAATTGTGTTTTTATTCTTCTGTTAGTGGATAGGGAAGGGTGATTTGTTGTTGTTAATTATGGCGTTTGCTTTTTTTTTCTTTTTTCTTTTTTCTTTTTTCTTTTTTTTTAGCTGAACCATCCTGCTACCTGTTGGCAGCTCAGCAGCTGCTCAGCTTGGGCTGGGCATCCAACTGCTGTTGCTCAGAGCTCAGCTCGCACTCTTGAGCGAGCTCTTAACCAACTGAGCTGCTAGGCGGGCCCAGTACTTGCTTTTTTTTCTCCTTGAAAATTAAGTGCACATTCCATTAGATACATGACACTAAAACTGACTCACAGTTGGCTGTGTTAAAAAGCTTCTTTGGGTCTGATAGCTTACTTTGAGGTATTTCTTTGCAAAATCTGAAAGTATTTCCTCAAAAATTCCTTTACAAAGCCATTTTGTATGGTTGAGTCATTCCTGTTGCATGATAATTCTTTAAAATTATAAACTATTATATGACATTTGGTTCTTTAAAAAATAATGAAATACAAATAAATTTATTTGCTGTTGCATATATAAAGTTAGTTATATAATGGTAAAACTTTGTATATCAAAAATGGGGATAAGGCTATCTTCACTTAGAAGCTTAATTTCATTGGATAACATGATTTAAAAGGATCTTTAACTACTAAATTCTTATTGGAAACAGGGAATTTTTATGTGGTTTCTGAATATAATAAAATTGTTTTCCTTTAATAATGCCAATTATTAAAATGGATAACATTTATCAATGTTTTCCTACGTATATACCAGATGCTTCACTATTTCTCACCACATCACTATGAAATAAGAACGAATGTTGCCCTAATTTTACAAATGAAGAAATTAAGGTACAGGCATGTTAATAATTTGTCAAAGTGCAGGGGACACAGGACTCAAATCTTGTGTGCTGACCACAATGCCATCCACTGTTTTTACTATACTGAGCTATGCTAAGCCAGTGCTGGACTTATTCAGTGCTTGCAAAGCAACCCACTGGTTTTGGAAACAGCCAAGGTGATACATGTCTTCCAAACTTATAACCATAAGAAGGCACACTTCATGGAATTAATATTTGCACTTGGAAAGAAAAGATATACAAGCTTCAAGTACTGTTCTACTCTCCTTTATCTTTTGCTCTTTAAAACATATACATCCATTGACAGAGGAAAGAAGTAAGAGAGAAAATGGCAGAGAAAGAGAATTAATTTTGTGAAGGGGTCTGTTGTAATTTTGCTTTGGAAGGATAACCAGTAATCCTTCTTTCTACATGGAAATCACTTAGATATTTTGGGAACTGTCTTGCACTCCTCAGAAATATTTAGTTTGGTTTCATTACACAGAAAACAGCTTTTAAATGCAACCTAGAGAAGACTAGTGACTAACCCCAGGGGACTCCATGCCTCCACCCATGGACACCCAGCTGCCTCTTTGGTATGGGACAAAGAACAGAGCCTGACTCACAACTTGGCACTCACAAAATGGTAGCCAGGAGAGTAGAGGAAGGAAGTCTGAGGAAGGAAACATTCATTTGTCTGTCTTAATTCAAGAGGTGGAATGTGGCAATCTAATTTTAGAATTTGCCCTGTTTTATGCATTTTTAATGAGCTTTAAATTTTCTATCATTTGAAAATACAATTCTTCTGTTAAATGTATTTCTAAGCACAGGTTTTACATTAGGCAGAATTTAGTTTTCAGTTTGGTTTGAACTTGATTGATCTGTGAAGAGGAAAGCCTAGTAATCACAGAACTGGTTTGGCTGTATGATTTGCGCCTCTTCTGCTTGGTGTCTTCATCTCTCCCGTCCACTCTTATGCTGCCTTAATGGTTTTAGAGAGGGATCATGAACTTTGTGAGAGAAGACCAGGTGCAGGCTCTAGGCTAATTGGTGACTCTGTCTTGTGATGGCCATCAAGATGACAGTTCCTCTGAAGTTAATCAAGAGTCTCCTGACAGGCATACTTAATGCATAAGTGTAATAATGAAAGTCCCTAAGAGTCACCTCTAGTTTGAAGTGAGGCTGTTCCTAGGCTAGGTAAACTCCTTGGGGAAACAGGATTCCTGGTCCCTAAGTCATAAATATTTACAATTGCTATCAGCTGATGATCATTTTATCCATTTTCTTGTCTTCTCCCAAGACGGTATCTTTGTGCCAATTTTTAAAAATATATGAAGTATCAGAAACAATGTAGAGTGATTTATGAAAAACACAGTGCTTCTCCTTATTTCCCCTCCCCTAGTAACTAAGAAATCTAGATTGACTGAAGGTAGAAAAAAACATATCTCTCCTTCTTCATTATAGAATCCTGATACTCTATGTATCTCCAAGGGGAGGGAAGAATCATTTTACTGATTCCCAAAGTTTTTCTTGTGAATTTGCTCTGCATGAAAATAGATATCTATATACTGATAAAGACTCGTGGACAATAAATCTTTGAGGATGGGGCAACTTTGTTTTCTAAAACAGCTTTCTCCCAGCTTCACCTTTCTCCTTTGCCACTTGTCTTCTCAGCTAATACCATATCATTCTGCTCCTTCTCATGGATAGAGTCTGTGCCTACAATTTTCAGACCTCTTTTCTAGACACCATCTATGCCTTACCCTGGAAGGGGCCTAAATATCATTTTGTGGGAACCGTCAGGGTTAGGGTAAACCCAATAGCCCTCTATCCCAATTATCACCTGAGGCGACGAACAATTCATGTGACACCAGCCCTTCCTGCCCTGTTCTCACATTTCTTTGAGCATTTTAAGTAGCCTATTATCTATTCACTTCTACCAGGAAAGTAATAGGCATGTGGAGAGGCCTGGAACAAGCAACACTTTGCACATATGATTTCATTTAAGACACATCAGTGATATTTTCCCTGTTACAGACAAAAACTGAGTCTTGGAGAGGTAAATAATTTCCCAATATCACACAGCTCACAAATGACAGAGGTGGAGTTCAAAGCTGTCTGCTTGTCTCAGAGCTCTTATTCTTTCACATCATGCAGTGTCCCTTTCTTGACTGAACCATCCCATGCAGTCACCAGTTGCTTATTACTGCTTATGATATCTCCATAGAAAATACCAAGCACTAGCTTTGTTTCATTTCAAGCATCATGTTTAAAATATCCATAGTTAATTTATGGAGTATGATATGGTTTTGGCAAGAAGAACTATGTGTGCTCCTTATAGCAGTGGGTAAATGTGCTAGACTTCACAGAAGATAGGATCCCAAAGAGCCTCTTCATTCATTCATTTATTCAACAATTATTTACTAAATGCATGCTTTATGTCAGGCACTAGTGATATATCTGTGCACATAACAGATCAAAATCCCTACATTTACAGAATGATTTATTGGAGAAGACAAAGAAATAAATAAGATATACAGAGGTGCCAAAAAAAATGTATATGCATTTAAAGAAAGGAGAAACTATTAAAATTGTAGTACTCAATATATGCCTATAATAAAAGATGAATACAAGTCACATTGGACATCTGCAATCACAAGAGATTCTCAAAGTGGTTACCATCAGTGTCCAGACACTTCTGATTACAGCAGACTACTGCTTGAGCAATGTTGACTGAAGTGTCCACTTGTATACATTTTTTGGCACCCCCAATATATTGTTATACGGTGATAGTTGCTCTGAAGAACAATAAAACAATGAGAAAAATAAAACTATTTTAAGTAGAGGGGATTGTGAAGACCATACTGGGGGGACATTTGAATAAACACTTGGCAGAGATGAGGAAGCAAGTACAGAGGACCTGAGAAAGGTGCCTGCCTGTAATGAGCCAGGGAGAGAGCTGTGGGTGATGAGATCAGTGAGAAGATGTATTAATATATATCTGATTCTGAAAGACCTTGTGGCTATTGTAATGACCTTGCTTCTCATGTTGAGGGAAATGGGGAAATCATTAAAGCGTTTTGAACAGAAAAGTGACATGCTATGCCTTACATTTTGAAAGATTACTTTTGCTGACATTTTTTGATAGGGTGAGGGTGGAAGCCAATTAGAAGGTTACAGCAGTAAACCAGGCTAGGCATGTTAGTGGCTTGAGCCAGAGTGGTAGTGGTAGAGTTGGTAAAAAGATGCCAGATTTTTGTTATATTTAGAATGTGGAGACTTCTGATTACAGGATTTGGTGATGGGTTGGAAATGTGTTTGTGAGAGATGGAGAAGCATTGATGATGACCCTGAATATTTGACCTGAGCATGTTATTAACTGGGCTGGAAAATATTGGAGGATGACTAAGTTTAGTGAGGAGAGGGTAGAGATGGACATCAGGATCATGGTTTTACATATGTTCAGTTTGAGATGTTTATTACTCCTTTAAGAGGTGACATTGAGTAGGCAGTTGGATATTGAGTCTATAATTCAGGGTAGAGGTCCAGGCTATCAGTATCAATTTGGAGTCATCTGCATATGTCTGTATTAGTAGTATTGATGAAATGACTAAAGATATAAATTTAGACACAAAAAAGAAGACATTCGAGGACTAATTTCTGGGATGCTCCAGCATTAAGAGATTGGTAAGATGAAAAGGAACTGGCCATGGAAACATTACAGGTGAGGTCAGTGAGGTAGGAAGAAAATCAGCAGTAAGTGTCGTTGAATTTAATGAGCATAGTCGGTCAAGGAGGAAGAAGTGATCACCTGTGTCAAATGTTGCTGATAGGTCAAGTAAAGTGAGGCTTGAGAATGGATATTAGACTTCACTGGTGACCTTAAGGGAAACAGTGTCAGTGGAATTATGGAGCAGAAACTTTGGAGTGAGTTAAAAAGAGAGAATGAGATGAATTAGATAAGGGATTATAAACAGTAATGAAAATCACCAATATTTTCATAACACACTACAGTTATTGCAACTAGCTTTAAAGAGAAATTTTATATTCATGATTTTTAAAATGTTAATAGTTATCAGGATCGCTGTAAAATCTTGCTTTTGAACATTTCGTAAAGTCACAGCTAAAGTACTATATCCCAAATTTATGTTTTCTACATTGTGATAACTATGTCAATGTAATTGAATTCATTTGTAATTTTATGTTTTTATGTTATTCATTTGAAAACATTGTTCTGAGGCTCTATGGGATTAATGAGGAGTCCTTAGCAAAAAAAAAATTTGAGAATCACCCTTGTTTTAGGGTCACTATCAAGATTTCTAGAGATTCTTGGGCTGGCCAAGTGGCACGGTGGTTAACAACTGGCTTGGGACACCAGCAGCCCCTGTTCGGGTCCCGCATAAGAGGGCTAGTGATACCGCCCTCAAAAAAAAAAAAAAAATAAAATAAAAATAAAAAAAGATTTCTAGAGATTCTTCCCTTCTTATTCTCTCCTATATGGACATTGCCTATATCTATATCTATATCTATATCTATATCTATATCTGTATCTATCTATCCATCTATCTATCTATCTATATCTATATCTATATCTATATCTATATCTATATCTATATCTATATCTATATCTATATCTATCTATATTTATCTCTATATCTATATTGATATCGATATAGATATAGAGATAGATATAGATATTTAACCTACCATTCCTCCTTTTCTAATGATATCCACAAAAGGGAATTAAAAAATGTTTCCTATCCACCACAAATCCTATACCACCCTATCCCACATTTCCCCCTTAAAACTTGGTTTGGTATGCATTGCTATGAAGGGATGTACTTCACTTGCAAAGGGAAATGAACTTTCCAATAATTATCAGAATGTCAAAGATGGAATATATTCATAATATTTGATTCACTTAAATGCCTTGTGTTTCTCTTTCTTTTCTCTTATAGGCATTTATGAATGATTAAATTGTATTTTCATGCTACATATTATCTGAGAAAAGATCATTTCATTTAGCAACTAGTGCAATGCCCTAAAACTTGTTGAAGTTCGTAATTGCTTCTGTTTTGCTGTAGGGTTTGGAATAAGGCAGACTGAAAAATACAATCAGATGTAACTGGTATTTTCTATACAACATCTGGCCTGACAGCTAAATCTGTAGTCAAACTGATAAATCAAAGCTGAGCTGTCTTGGAAGTGTTGTAGAAATGCAGAAAAAATGCCCCATGATTTTTGCAGAAGATTTGCAATCATTTTTTATGTTAATGTAATAGAACTAAAAATGAGCTGCTATATTTTAAATTTTAAACATTTTCATTATGAAAATGGTTTTATTGTAGTCACTTTACTGAAAAGTAAAGTTATCTGCAGAGAGAAGGCTGGGAGCTTGAGGAAAGCAAGAAATATATTTAGGGAGTCTGCTGGAGGTGAATAAAAAGCTTGATCAACAGCTATGAGGGTCAACTCACGAAGCTTACGCACTTGGCATGATGAGACTTAGGAAAGATATCATTGTGAACTCAGCATAGACTAGCCTTGAGATGATGCCACTTTGTGCTTGGAAACTTGGACATAGCAATGTAGATGCAGAGAGTTTATCCAAGATTGGGGACTTGCCAAATGGCTTTGGTAGAAGAAGATGGGGCCAAGAAAGATAGCACTTTATACCAGCAAAGGGCCTCACTCTCAAGTGTTATGATGGATAGAGAGAAAAGTGAAGCTAGAGAAAGAAAAACTGGGCTAAGAAATTAGGAAGAGCTAAAGATATTAGAAGAACAATGAGGGAAAAGTAAGTTCAGTTACACTGAGAGTAGAAGATTTGGAACCGGGGGGTATTGGGACAAATAAGGTCAAAGAATATTAAATCGGGAAGTAGCTGTAGAAATCAATCTATTTTAACCACTTAATTTTTTAGATGTTCCAGAGAGGTTATATCTGTTCCAAAAATTCTTGCAAATAAACAGGGGCAGAGCACCTAGAACTCAGGGGTCTGGACTCTCAATCTCTGCACACTTATGGCCACGAAAGTAGAAAGAATGATAATCCTGATTCCTCTTAAAATAAATGCATTTAAGAAAGATTTCATTATCTCCATTGAGCACGAAGATTGAAACAAGAATAAAAATAGAAATCCTATCTTGGCTTCTAGCTCAAAGTGTTCCCTAAGTATCAATCCAGGCAGCCGTTGCATGCTCTGGAAATTTTCTCTGAGAATGCCACCATTATTACTGAAGGTTTGGAAATATGAAATTTTAACAAGAGGAAGAGGTTTGGAAAAGAGTAAAAGGTTGTCAGAAAGATGGATCCATAGCATTAGGGCACTGAGCTAACTTCTGCTGGAAGCCCTTGCCCTGAGTCTGTGGGTGTAAGGGCAGCAGGCTGAACACGGCAATTAGGATTTTTTTCAACAGCTACCCTGTGGATACCAGCGGTCTGCAGGACCTGTGCAGTGGTGCTATGTGTAATTAAGAGAGGAGGGTCTGTTGAAAGGCCTTAGGGAGGAGATAATTCATTGTCACTTTTGCTTCCTACCCCAAACAGAAGCATAACAAGTAGGACAAGTTACATGTTATCTGGCCTAAAAGGGCGCTTTCTGGAACCTCCCACGTCTTCACTAATATATCTTGAAAAGTGCATTTTTATACCCAAATCTAAGCTTTCCCTGTCTTGATTAACTTCTCCCTTGTTTGAGCATCTGTGTATAGAGGCTCTCAAAAAGGAAGAGTGTGAGAATCATATTTAAGTTAGTTTGCCCCAGGGGTAGTAAGACAGAGAGTTCCTTTTCCCAGTTTAGCTCTGGTCCTGGAATTTTAACGTGTGCTGTTGGCCCTGGGGGTTATGTTCTGGTTCTGGCTGAGTGAAAGTTTGCTTTGCTTTTGTTTTCTGAAAGTATTTAATAAAATGGCAGGATTTGCTTACTTGCTTATTGAATTCTTTCACCTGGGAAAAATGCAAATTCTGAACCCAGCTGCACATTTGTGACAAAGAGATAGCTAATAATCTGAGTTATATGCTATTTTTTTTTTTTTTTTTTTTTTTTTTTTTTACAAAAAAGGCTTTTTAATTTTTCTACAAGGGCAGAACTGTGGTATACATAGTTAAGCCTTTTAGAGACTAGGTTTAAATCTGCTTCCTATTAATAGTTTTCAGAAGCTTTTTAAATAACCTTGGGGCACAGACAGTTTTTCTTACAAGAAAGCAGGTGGAGAAAAAAAAAAAGATCTATGTATTGTTAACCAATAAAACCCAATTAGAGCATGTTTTCCCCTCCTCTTTTATCCAATCTTCATAAATGATAGTAGGGATGGAATAAACCTTGGAGATTATCCAACCAAGATTTTTAATTTTCTAGATGAGAGTGTTGAAGGCTGGTAAGGATAAATAATCAGAATTGCACTGCTGTTGTGCTCAGGGACTGCCATGTGCCCTCCTTGTCCTGAGCTCCCTCCCTCCATCCTGCTGCTGGCCCCAGAGGCTACACTTTAAGGACGGCTTCAGAGGGTCCCTTTGCCCTCTCACTGCTTTCAGTTGGGTTTACACTTATCTTGTTTCACAAAAACAAATCCAGGTAGCAGAAAGAGAAAAAAAGCCGGGATTCTAATTCTCTAACTCACTGTCTTAGTCCATTCAGGCTGCCATAACAAAAACACTATAAACTGGGTGGCTTATAAACAATAGACATTTATTTCTCACAGTTTTGAAGGCTGGGAAGTCCGAGATCAAGGAGCCAGTATGCTGGCACTGGGGTGAAGGCCCTCTTCCTTGTTCATAGCCTGCTGCCTTCTCACTGTGTCCTCACCTAGTGGAAGGCTAGGGAACTCAGTGGGGTCTCTTAAAAGGCACTAATCCCATGAATCCTCATGACTTAAGTACCTCTTAAAGGCTTTGCCTCTTAATAGTATCATTTTTGGGGGGTTGGGATTTCAACATAGGAATTTGGGGGATACAATCATTCAGACCATCACAATCCTTGCCTAGATTGGTGATAGCTGCATTCCTGGTGCCCATCTCCTATAAGCATATCTTTCAGCACTGCTGCCAACTTTTATCTTCCTTTGCCTTTCTGCCATACGATGGTGATGGCATTTTTCTGTTGCTGTCCCTAAAGGTTTTACTATCCTTGATGGCTGCCTTTACTCTGCTGACATCTTTGCAAAAGTTCACTCCATTAACTCTCTTGAGTCACCCCTTTTGAGTGTGTTTTCTACTTCCTGCCATCATCCAGGCTGGCACACCTCTGGTAAGCACCAGAGCTGGACTGGGACTGGGACCCAGGTCTCCTTACATAATTTTAGCGTCCTTTCCACTGTGCCCAAGTGAAAAACCATGCAGTCTCCTTTCAAGATCAACCCAACGTCTATAAAACTTCTGGGTTTATTTCTTCTGAATTTGTCCCTCACTTCTACCCTATAAATGACATATTATTCTTTTTTCAATAAACATACAAATGACAAATTTAAGATAAAAATGTTAATGACAGGTTATACCTCACTTCTTTTTATCCATTTGGTGCTCCCAGATTTGTGTGTGTGTGTGTGTGTGTGTGAAGGGTTGTTGAATCTTTGATAAAGTCGAGCTTCTATGGACAAAGAAAGAAAACAATCCAAAGCCTCCACATAAGCTCATGGATGAAATCTTCCTGTTTGTTTTCTGTTGCTCATCAGGAGATGGTGTGTCAGGCATTGGTACGTATCATGAGTTACATCTCCACAGAGCTAGATTAGCATCATGTGTTTTTCCATTTTTCCCTTTCTAATTGTATCTTCCACTTCTCTGTTTTATTACCACTATTTTTTTTTTCCCCAAAGTGAAGCTACTGGGATCTCTTTAATGCCTATCACTACATAATTTCATCAGAAAGCTTTTAAACTCCTCTCATCCTTTAAGAGGGTGGGACCCTCCACCTGGTCTCCTAAGGGATAGGAGTGAACAGGACAGTGGATACTGTTGATCCAGTCACTGGGTCAGTTTTCAGGCTCTTCTTGGAGTGTGATTTGTCATGTGAGTTTCAGTCAAAGGAAATTTAAAAACCACTTTGGAAAAATAGAGATGCATCTATTTTAAAAACAGCCCGAATGCTGAGGTTTGCTCTGCATGGAAGCTGAGCAATGGGTAAAGATGATAAGAAGCATTAATTTCACCTTTAAATGACAGCACTATGTCTGTTGACTGTTGACTTTTTGCAGAGAACATTTCACCGGAGGGAAACCGACAACCCTTACTAGCTGCCTGCAAAGCTTGCCCCTTTCTTGCTAAAGAGTGGAAATAATGCAATTGTTATTTATTGCCCCAATGAGTTGCAAGGATTATCAGCCAAGAGGTAAAAGAACTAATTCTAGGATTTAGTTAAATGTGGATATCAATTGGTTTTGAGGGGCACACACTGCTAACAAGACAACAGGCAATGTCTACTCACTCTGTAAGACCCAACTTAACTATCACCTCCATTGGGAAGACCTCACTCTCTGTCAGTGGTGCTCAAACCACAGCAGGCTTCAGAATCACCTGGTGGGCCTGGCTTATTAAAATACAGAGTTCCAGGCTCAGCACCACAGGTTCTCAATTCTGTAACTCTGAGGTGGGACATAAGAATGTGCACTGCCAGGACATTTCCAGGTGACGCTTATGCTGCTGGTCCTGTGCTCCATATAAATTTCTGTCATGGCACCAATTATAATGTATTGCCTTTTCTTATGAGTCTGATTACATTGCCAGTCATTTCAACTATAGGACATATCTATCACCTAGTCACCTTCCACATACCCAGTGCCCCGCCCCCAAACACACTCATACTGTTGAATGAATGAATGAGTGAAAATGCTTTCTAGGAACGTTTCTTGAAATTACAAGCACATGCAGTGCTGGTCCTACTAAGTCTTGTCTACTCCATGTACCTGGTACTATTATTACTTTAGGAATGACCATCCTGTAATTGTACACAACAGCCACTGGCCTGTATATTGCTTTTGTGTAAATTAGAAAAAGGGGAACTCTTTGGGCAGATGCAGTCCCCCACATGCAGAAAGTGAAAAGGCTAACAAAGTGAGAAAGTGCCTCTTCCTGCAGTTGTCAAGGACATTATATAAAACACAAAATCATGTGCCAGGGCTCTGGATTTATACAGTGGTGTTTTTTGTTGTTGTTTTTTTTCATCTTCTGCAAAATGCTCTCAGATTCTTTCAAAGGTAGACCTAAGGACTCCTTTCCCTATGACCAGAATTACCAAATTTGCTTGAGAATTATCAAAATTCCATGTTGTAGTTTTGCTAGAGACCCTCTAGTCAGGTCTCAGTAGTAGAGATCAGGCACTGATTCCATGAATATGAAATCCTTCATTATGTGTGGGAGCAGGAATAATAGGAGGACAGGTGATGCTCCATCAGTAGGTAAGAAATGCTTATAACCTGGGGTTTTCAAATTTCAGAAGAGAAAGGATAATAAAAGCTAAACTCCAACTTGCAACAGAGCCCAGCTTGGTTTCCTGTATTGTTCTTATAGATTGTAATTTCCAGTGATCAGTTAATTGTCCATCCATCCATCCATTTATCATCCATCCATATGTTCATCCATCTATCCATTCATTTATCCATAAATATTTATTGAATGTTGACTCTGTGTCAAGTGTTATGAGATGCAATGAGGACTCCTGGAATGAACATGGGCTTTGGAGTCAAACAGACATGTGCCCAAATCTTAGATGCTCCCCTAACTTCTTAGATGCGTGGTCCTATGCAAGATGATTCACTTTACTGAGTTGGCATCTTCATCTGGAAATTAGAGATTATTTTATCATCTACATTATAGGATGTAGTATAAGAGAAAGATACTATGCATCTCTATAGTGCCTACTGGGCTTCCACATAGTGAATAATCAATAATTGATAGGTGTTATTTAGAGGCATGATACCATGAAAGTAATCATGATTTTTTCCTTATTCTCCATTGATAATTTATGTACATAACATTTATTTTTCTCTCTTCTATAGCACATGATGACTCAGAGTAAAATTCATCTTTCCAGAGAAACAACACTGACTAAGATTACAAAAGATCAAAGACAACACTGAGTTTCTTACTTTTCAGGGGTAACTGAACTCTGTTAATAATTTTTGCTTATCATGTAATATATGATGAGAAATTTGGAAAGACTTATAATACTATATATATTAACATGCTCCATTTTTTCCCCCAAAGGACATTTATGTTTATTATCTTGATATTTTCTCTGATATCAAAGCTTATTACTCCCATTTTATCTTTGAGAAAACTGCACAAATTACATTGCAAGCCAATGGCAGTGCTTAGGCTAGAACTCATGGCTCCTGATTTCTAATCCAGTGGCTTCTCTCCTGTTAACCAAAGGCCTTTAATAATCAGCCCTTTGTAGAAAGGCCTTGAACATTGAAAAATTAAAACAAAAGAGAAGAGTAGAAATTGAAATTGCCACATGAGGGTCTACCTGGGCTATGATAGTTTCTCATGAAATCGACTAATAGTCTTTAGGTCTGCAAGCACATACTAAATTGCTATAGAATATATAGTAGAACCTGCATGAGAGAACACTTCTGTCCCATTCAACAGGAAAGAGGGCCTTTGAGGAAACAGATTTAGAGAAGTTAGCTATCTAGGCTAAGATAACATAAGAGATAAGTGCTGATAAATATGCACGTAATAATCCAAATTTGTCCTTTTGTCAATGATTTGACATAATTTTAAATGAAGCAAAGTTTATGTATTCATATTGTCCCTTTAACCAAGGCCAGTGCATAAATTTTGCCCAAGGTGGTCAGCATTAACACTGTAATCAAAATGAATAATACCATAGGATTGTGCAGTGCACAACCTGCTCTCCTGTACATGGTGGACTTGCTTTTGACTAAATATTGTCCTATTATTTTAGCTATTTCTATGTTGGCTTTTGTCCCCCTTTCATCAGTCACTGAAGAGCCCTGCAAAAGTTGCTCATGAAGCAGCAACCTTGATTTTATAGTTTAAGTAGACATAAGGCAAATTTAGGAGAAAATGCAAATATATTGTATACAAAATAATTCACATTTGTCTGTCTGCCAAATAATATATGGTTAGCCCCATTCTTAAAATCAGGTACTGAAACATATTAAGAAAGATCCATATATTTCAAGTTCAATGCTGGAAGCAATTTATTTTAAACACAAATTTTATGTTTGGAAGAAGCTTAAATTAGTGAATAGCAGAGGATTCCATTTTATTATTGACTACCATTTTAAGTTAGGAATTATTGGGTTGTCAGAAAAGTCATTATGTATTTTTTCTATGTTTTTCGTTGCAAAAATGCATCATGACTTTTCTGACAACCCAAAATAATGTATATAAATATGTGCAGAAAGGAAGTAACAGCTAATACTTTGAGAACTTACTATATTTTTTAATTACCATTTTCATCTTTTTTAAATAACCATTTTATACCTGTAAACTTATGTGATATTCTTAGCAACCTTCTGAGGTGGCTTCTATTATCCTGATTTATAGCAGAGGAAAAGGAGGCTCAGAGTGGTTAAGTTATTTATCCAAGATCACGTAGCTCTTCTGGTAGAGATTTGAACCCATAAACCTGTTTCTGGACCTTGTGTTTTTAATAATTATATTAATCAAAAGCTACAAACACATTTGGTGAACTTAAAGTAATAAAACATATGGTCTAATATTATCTTAGGATGTCATATTACTAGTCACAAAACATGTCAAAAATATAAACTACATAGTACCTGTTTGAAGTTTCAAAGATGAAACAGAGGAAGCTCTCTGAGTGATATCTTTTTATTTATTTTATTATTTTTAGGAGGTAACGTGTCTTTGAAGCTTGTATCTTTAAAAAAATCTGTGAGTCATAACTAACCATGGTGCTCCAATAAGAATGTTTTGAGAAAAGAGTCATTCTGGAAGAAGATGATGGTACATACTCTTTGTTGGGGAAATACAGAAAAAAATATTGGGTAATCATCAGCATTTGACCAAAATATGGAACATCTTAAAACCTTGATTCATGTATTCATCTTCAACTCCCTCATCTCAGATGATTGTCAGTGAGCCATTA
Source organism: Aselliscus stoliczkanus (assembly GCA_033961575.1). Taxonomy (NCBI): domain Eukaryota; kingdom Metazoa; phylum Chordata; class Mammalia; order Chiroptera; family Hipposideridae; genus Aselliscus; species Aselliscus stoliczkanus. The sequence goes on from CM066729.1 coordinate 139,277,642, forward strand.
TGAGGGAAGATTTTTGTTTTTAATAACTTGGATGGTTGGCAGGAGCACATTTAAAGACAATTAGTGGTTTCCTTCTTCAAAGCAATTGCTTCCCTGTGATATCAGAAATGATGTTCTGGATGGATTTGTGTGTTGCCCCCAGAAAAGTAAGAAAGTTCTTGAGAGAACTAGGTTATTAGTGCCTCAGGGAAACTTGACCCAGTGGTCAAGTTTGTATTACAATAACAGGACAGACATGAATAGGAACTTTCGTTAGGTTTTGATGATTGATTTCACTCTACACTGGGCGTTGTTTCTTAATGGACTCTGTTTTCTTCAGTGGGTGCTGTGGAAGTTAAGTGGGGATAACATTAATGGTTTCGGGCCTTTGAAAACTACTCGGAGTCCTTCTGTAAATGTATTTTGAAGGATACCCTGCATTTTAATTGTCTGTCTCACTCCTCTGCTGGCTGTTGACTCTAAGTTGGCAAACTGGGAAAGAACTTGTGTTGCTTTTTTTTTAAAATCAGGATTCTCTAAAAATTGTTGAAATATACAATCAATTATAAGCCAGGACCATTTTTAAAATATATAACAACTAGTAGGACGTAAGCTTTGACTAAGCATGAGTCCCTGGCCATAAACTCTCATGAGTGATTATCCTCAGGTTGTCAATGGAAAGGATTTGTGGGGAGATCCTGAATTCACCTGACCATGGTAATATCGATTTAGAATTAACTCATTTGATCATTTATTATGGTTATTATTGCAGAAGCAGGAAATCACCACACACACACACACACACACACACACACACACACACATTTTTGTCATTGCTTAGATCTTAATTAAACCACTTCAATTATTCAAGCCAATCTTGTAAAATTAATATTCTGCAGATCTCCACATTGGACCTACTTTCCTACATTTTCTCTCCCTAAAACAGTCTCTCTTCTCTCAATCCATTCTTTTTTCTATTCATTCCTTTTTCAAAACACCTACTTCATGAAGCCTTCCATGTTTTCTCCTTATTTACATTACATAATCCCAGGTGATCTATTATTAAAATATAATTCTGTTTTATATCATTTCATATGAGTACATTTTCTCTTCTTCATTTGATCTAAGCTTATGTTTTGGAATCTCCCTGCAGTGCCTATTGTAAGTCTTTTTATAACAAGCCAATCAATCAATGTTTATTAATTGATTGCTAGAGACTGAATAACCATTGACGGAGATCACTTGTACCACAGGCCAGGACATCACTTTCTTATGATTATAAAATGGCTGAATTTTATATCAGACCTTTAATCTTGGTATCACCAGCATCTAGTCTGGGGTAAGACAGGCTGAACAGATGTGTGTTTGGTTTGATGAACATATAAATTTCTTATGATCTGTGTATAAACTGATCATTTCAAAACAGAGAGCAGTGATTTGACAACTCATATCTCAGTCAGAGAAAACTTAGAGATTTCATAAAGAAAAAGAGGTGACCTTTCAGAATCAGAGAGCAGAGCTCAGCCACAACCCAGAGGAATACCTGTTTTCATTTACTTCTTTACCATGCTCTTCTGACCACTTATAATTATTTTCTGTTTTAGCTACAGGAGCAACTAAATGCCTTAGCTAGTACCGGAAGGTTCTGTATACAGAATTCCCTGTATTGGAAGAAATTCCTCTCATATTAGTACTATGTCACACTTAACTTTCATTAAATAACCTTTAAAAAACAAACAAAACAAGCAAAAGAAAAAAAAGAGAACTAAACAAAACAAAAAGATTAGCATCATCAGAGTAGGATAGGAGAAATAAAGAAATTGGATTTGGCTTCAAGGCCTTTGGCTGCCAAACCTTTACTCTGTCATCCTGGGCAAGTATTAACCTCTCTGGCCCTCATTGTCATCAAACGGAAAACCAAAGGCATACCTTGAATCATCTTCAAGGCCCCTCATAGCTCACAAAAGATTTACTTTCTGGATGCTACAGTTGTATTGCTTCTGTCTTTTCTCTCTGAAGACATGATTGTACTTCCTTATGAGCTGCTGAAAGGTGGTATCCCTTGGCTTGAGTAAAAAGTGGCTTCTGTCCCTTTTCAAACCCTTAAGAACTCTTGGGTGCATCTGAGAAGCTTTGTTTCCCGCTGTTGTGTGGCAGTGTGACAGCTACTGTGTACCCCTCCAGTCATGACATCAATGATTTCTGCACCTGTCTTATGCTTAAAAAAATGGGGGGGGGGAGAGGAGGGGCAAGATGGCGGCTGTGAGGAGGGCTCCATGAAATCTCCCCTGGAAATATCCACAATTTGAACTTCTAATACGCTTCAAAGAGACATCTACTCATCACACAGAGCGACTAAGAGTTCCACACAAGGATTGCTGGAAGGTGGGCAGGCCGGGCGAGTAGGGGAAGAAGGCGGCGAGACGCGTGAGGTGCAGCCCGCACCCGCGGCTGCTGAGTCACGGTGAGTGTTGCCCCGGCTCGCTCCCTGCAGGCCCGCGGCCCGCCTAGAGTTCAGCAAGAGCGCGTTGGTTTGCAGTCTGAGGCAGAGGCCTCAGGCCGGGCGAGTGCGGGAGGAGAGAGAGGAGACGACTGTGCAGAGGGACGAGCTGCACCCGCGTTCCCCAGGAAGCAGGGTGCAGAGCCCCGCAGCGACAGGGCAAGATCAGTCCCTGCACCCTCCCGGTTCAGGGATCAGTCTCTGTGCCCACCGGGTCCCGCGGAGCGCAGAAGCCTGAAACCCGGGAGCAGGGGAAAACAGAGGACTCGCCCGCGGAGAAGCAGCGCGCGCTGGGCGGAGACGCAGGTCCCGGAGAGACGGAGCGGGGATCGGAGCCGCGTGGAAAGGTGCGCGCAGTCCCCTGAACCCCCGCGGCAGTCCCTCCAGGAGCGCAGCAGGAGAACGGCGCGGGCGCGCGCCGGCTCCAAGGCAGAAGCCTTAAACCCGAGAGCAGGGGAAACACAGGACTCGCCCGCGGAGACGCAGCGCGCCAGCCGGAGTCACAGGTCCCAGAGAGACGGAGCGGGGATCGGAGCCACGCGGCACGGTGCGCGCAGTCCCCTAAATCCCGGCAGATCGTTTGGGAGAGCAGCAGGAGATCCGCGCGGGCGCGCCGGCTCCGAGGCAGAAGCCTGGAACCCGGGAGCAGGGGAAAAAGAGGACTCGCTCGGACAAGCAGTGCGCCGGGTGGAGACGCAGGTCCCCGAGAGACGCGGAGCGGGGATCTTGGCCACACGGTAGGGTGTGCGCAATTCCCTAAATCCCGGCAGACCCTTTGGGAGAGCAGCAGGAACTCCGCTGGAGCATAAGAGGCAAAGGCCTTAGCTTGAAACAGTGTTGGAACTGTGGCTTTGTTTATTTTTATGTTTTTTATTTTTTTTCCCTTTTTCTACTCTTGAACAGAAAGCAAAAAAAAACAACCCAATAACTCACCCACTCCCACAAACTTTGTCCCCCGCCAAGACAGTCTTAAACTGACTCCTGAAGGGAGCAATAGGGGCAGACTAGGAAGATATCCTTACCTGCAGGGGGTTGAGAATTTCCACCCAGTAAAGGCAGCAGAGTGAGACTACCCACCCCGCCCCCACCTTTAGGCAAGGCTTGGGAGGCAGGGCAGGTTCATCTGCTGAGGCACTAATTAACAGATTCTTAGCAGCAGGCTTTTGGTAGTGAGGAATTCTTTAATTCTCCACGGCTGTCAACCCAAAGGGTGCCCAGAGACACTCATTGAGCCTTTGGGGGTGCAGCCTGCCTTGGGACAGGCAAAAGCAAAAAGGCAGTGACTTTGTAAAAACCACCAATCACACGTCACAACCACACTCAAGTACAGCAAACCTGCAGTGCCAGGATCACGCTGGGCATCAGGTGGCCTACTGTTCCCACAAGACGCACAGGAATTTTTGTACAGCAGACAAACTGAAGAGAGCTTGGTGGACTTTAGCCTAGACCAGCACGGGTATTTTTGGTTTGTTTGGTTTTATTCTGTTTTGTTTTCCCTTTATTGGCTGCTTATCTTGGTTGTTTTTGGTTTTTATTTCTATTTCATTCTAATCATATTGTAGTTTTTAATATAGGCATATATATATAGGTGTATATAGGTGAATATATGTCCATATATATGGGTGTGTAGACAAATATATATATATTTTTTTTTCTTTTTTCTTTTTCTTTTTCTTTCTTTTCTTTTTCTTTTTTCCCCACCCTCACTTTCTCTCTTATTTTATTCATTCTTCTCACTGCTATACTTTTCTTCTTTTCATTTTTTATTCAAATTTTATTTTTTAAATTTTTTCTTCCTTTTTTATTATTATCTTAGTTTATTTTTATTTTTTATTTTTTAGGTATAGCTAATCGGTTTCTCATGTTTATTCTATTTTTTATTTTAGGATATTGTATTTTATTTTGTTTCCTCTTCTGTTATTATTGAGTATGTGGTTTTTGTTTTGTTTCTGTTTGTTTTCTTCATTAGTATGATTGATATTTCTGTACAAGTTGACTGTAGTTTGATGGTTGGTTGTTTTTAATTGTGCGAGCATTTGGTTTCCTTTGGTGGCTGCGGAGGTTGTTCTTGTTGATCTGTTATGCTCTAAAATCACTCTGCAGCAGTGGGTCCAAACAAACAGACACAAGAATCATCATACCTGGAGGCCAACTTTAGATAAAACCAGGAGCATTTCTGGATTTGACATACAAGAGTCACACCCAAAAGGAAGTTACTACAGGTACTAAGACCCATAGGGTCCAAGTTTCATCAGAGGGGTCAATCCTCTCACAGCAGCTCATAAACTGCAGAAGCTGCTGATCCTCACAGCTAATCAATCTGGGAGTCAATCCCACCTACTGACAAACCAAAAGTAATCAAAACTAAAACTTCAACAAGTGAGGACGCACGACACAAGGAACACCTCAGATACAAGCACAGGAGAATAGGGAGACTGAGTAATTCAAATATAAAGGACACACACCATATAAGTTTACCCAGAAAAGACTGAGAAATCTGGGGGATCTATCTGTTATATTGAAGCAAACACAAAGAGTAAGCCAGAATGGGGAGACAAAGAAACATAACACAAATAAAAGAACAGAAGAAACTTCCTGAATCAGTGGAAATAGAGGAAATAGAGGTAACCAACCTATCGGAGACAGAGTTCAGAACACTGATTATTAGAATGTTCAAGGAAATTAATGAAAATATAAAGAAGGATAGAGAAATCATGAAAAGCAACCAGCTAGAACTTCAGAACACAATTACTGAATTAAATAACAAACTTGATGGAATCACTAGCAGACTGGATGAAGCAGAAAATCGAATCAGTGACTTAGAAGACAAAATAGCAGAGATCACCCATGCGGTACAACAAAAAGAAAAAAGAATGAAAAACATGGAAAATAGTTTAAGAGAGCTGGGGGACAACATCAGACGCAATAACCGAAGGGTCATTGGAGTACCAGAAGGAGAAGAGAGGGAGCAAGGGATTGAGAATATATTTGAAGTAATAATGTCTGAAAACTTCCCTAACCTGGCAAAGGACATTGAAATACAAGCCCTGGAAGTGCAGAGAGTTCCAAACAGGATGTTTCCAAACAGGCCCACTCCAAGACACATTATAGTGAAAATGGCAAGGGTTAAGGACAAAGACAGAATCCTTAAAGCAGCAAGGGAAAGGCAGCAAGTTACTTACAAGGGTACCCCCATAAGATTATCAGCTGACTTTTCTACAGAAACTTTGCAGGCCAGAAGGGAGTGGCAGGAGGTTTTCAAAGTGATGAAAAATAAAGGCCTACAACCAAGATTGCTGTATCCAGCAAGGTTATCATTTAAAATCGAAGGCGAGATAAGGAGTTTTGCAGAAAAAAATAAGTTAAGGGAATTCATTACCACCAAGCCAGCTTTGCAGGAAATGCTAAAAGGGCTTCTTTAAGTAGAAGAGAAAAACAACCTATGAAAGACTACAAACACAAATAAGAAAATGGCAATAAATACACACCTATCAATAATCACATTAAATGTAAATGGATTAAATGCTCCAATAAAAAGACATAGGGTGGCTGAATGGATAAGAAAGCAAGACCCCAGTATATGCTGTATACAAGAGACTCACCTCAGATCCAAAGACTCATACAGGCTGAAAGTAAAGGGATGGAGTAAAATATTTCATGCAAATGGTACTGAGAAAAAAGCTGGAGTATCGATACTTATATCAGATAAAATGGACTTTAAATTGAAGAATATAACAAAGGACAAAGAAGGACACTTCATAGTAATGAAGGGATCGATCCAACAAGAGGACATAACTCTAGTAAACATCTATGCACCTAACATAGGAGCCCCTAAATATATAAAACAGATATTGTCAGACATAAAGACAGAGATCAACAGTAACACTATCATAGTAGGGGACTTCAACACCCCGCTGTCACTAATGGACAGATCCTCCAGACAGAAAATCAATGTGGAAACAGCGACCTTAAATGACACATTAGACCAGCTGGATTTAACAGACATTTTCAGAGCATTTCATCCCAAAGCTACAGAATATACGTTCTTTTCAAGTGCACATGGAACATTTTCTAAGATAGACCACATGTTAGGCCACAAAACAAGTCTCAATAAATTTAAGAAGATTGAAATCATTTCAACTGTATTCTCTGACCACAATGCTATGAAACTAGAAATCAATTATAAGAAGAAATCCGGGAAGTTGACAAATAAATGGAGGCTAAACAATATGCTATTAAATAGTGAGTGGGTCACAAATGAGATCAAGGAGGAAATCAAAAGATACCTCGAGACAAACGAAAATGAAAACACCACGACCCAAAATCTCTGGGATGCTGCGAAAGCAGTCCTAAGAGGGAAGTTTATAGCAGTGCAGGCCTACCTAAAGAAGGAAGAAAAATCTCAAATCAACAGGTTATCCTTACACCTAAGGGAACGGGAAAAAGAACAGCAAAAAGAGGCCCAAGGGGAGTACCAGAAAGGAGATAATAAAGACCAGAGCAGAAATAAACAATATAGAGAACAGAACAACAATTCAAAAGATCAATGAAACCAAGAGCTAGTTTCTTGAGAAGATAAACAAAATTGACAAACCTCTAGCCAGGCTCAACAAAAAAAAAAAGAGAGAGGACTCAAAGTAGCAAACTCATGAAGGAAAGAGGGGAAATGACTACAGACATCACAGAAATACCAAAAATTCTAAGAAATTACTATGAGCAACTATATGCCAACAAATTTGACAATCTGGATGAAATGGATAATTTTCTAGAAGCATACAACCTTCCAAAGCTAACGCAAGAAGAAACAGAAAATCTAAATACCCTGATTACTACCAAGGAAATTGAATCAGTAATTGACAAGCTCCCAAAAAACAAAAGCCCTGGACCAGACGGCTTCACAAGTGAATTTTATCAAACATTCAATAAAGAACTATCACCTATTCTTCTCAAACTATTCCAAAAAATCCAGAAGGAGGGAAGGCTCCCAAACTCTTTTTATGAAGCCTCTATCACCCTGATTCCAAAACCAGATAAAGACATCACAAAAAAAGAAAACTACAGGCCAATCTCCCTGATGAATATAGATGCAAAAATTCTCAATAAAATATTAGCAAACAGAATTCAGCAATATATTAAGAAGATCATACATCATGATCAAGTGGGATTCATCCCTAGTGCTCAAGGCTGGTTCAACATCCGTAAATCAATTAATGTGATACACCACATCAACAAAATGAAGGATAAAGATCACATGGTCATTTCAATAGATGCAGAAAAAGCATTTGACAAAATCCAACAGCCATTTATGTTAAAAACCCTTAGCAAAGTGGGAATACAGGGATCATATCTCAACATAATAAAAGCCATATATGATAAACCTACAGCTAACATCATACTCAATGGGGAAAAGCTAAAACCATTCCCCTTAAGATCAGGAACAAGACAAGGCTGTCCACTTTCTCCTCTTTTATTCAACATAGTGCTGGAAGTTCTAGCCACAGCAATCAGACAACAAAAAGAAATAAAAGGCATCCAAATTGGCAAGGAAGAAGTAAAATTGTCACTATATGCAGATGACATGATACTGTATATAGAGAACCCCAAAGACTCCATCAAAAAACTATTGGAACTGATAGACGAATTCAGTAAAGTAGCAGGATATAAAATCAATGTTCAGAAATCAGTGGCATTTGCATATACCAATAATAAACTAATGGAAAGCGAAATTAAGAAAACTGTCCCATTTACAATTGCGTCAAGAACTATAAAATACCTAGGAATAAATTTAACCAAAGAAGTGAAAGATCTGTACTCAGAAAATTATAAGACATTGAAGAAAGAAATCATAGAAGATATAAATAAATGGAAACACCTACCATGCTCATGGATAGGAAGAATTAATATAGTTAAAATGTCCATACTGCCTAAAGCAATATATAGATTCAATGCAATTCCTATCAAACTACCAAGGGCATTTTTCACAGAAATAGAAAATATAATCCTAAAGTTTATATGGAATCATAAAAGACCCAGAATAGCCTCGGCAATTCTGAGGAATAAAAACAAAGTTGGGGGGATCACGCTACCAGACATCAAAACCTACTACAAGGCCACAGTAATCAAGACAGTTTGGTATTGGCATAAAAACAGGCACATCGATCAGTGGAATAGAACAGAGAGCCCAGAAATAAATCCAAGCATTTATGGACAGTTAATCTATGACAAGGGAAGCAAGAATTTACACTGGAGTAAAGATAGTCTATTCAATAAATGGTGCTGGGAAAATTGGACTGACACATTCAAAAATATGAAACTGGATCATCTCCTTATGCCTTATACAAGAACAAATTCAAAATGGATTAAAGACTTAAATGTAAGACCTGAAACCATAAAAATCCTAAATGAAAATATAGGGAGTACATTTGCAGACATTACCCGGAGCAATATTTTTACTGATACATCCCTACGGGCAAGGGAAGTAAAAGAAAAAATGAACATATGGGATTATATCAGACTTAAAAGTTTTTTCACAACAAAGGAAACCATTAATAAAACAAAAAGGAAGCCTACTGAATGGGAGAATATATTTGCCAACGATATATCTGATAAGGGGTTAATATCCAAAATTTATAAAACACTCATGAAACTCAACACCAAAAAAACAAACAACCCAATTAAAAAATGGGCAGAAGATATGAAGAGACATTTCTCTAAAGAGGACATACAGATGGCCAACAGGCATATGAAAAAAGTTCAACCTCACTGGTCATTAGGGAAATGCAAATAAAAACCACCATGAGATACCACCTCACTCCAGTCAGAATGGCTATCATCAACAAATCAACAAACAACAAGTGCTGGCGGGGCTGTGGGGAAAAGGGGACCCTGCTGCACTGTTGGTGGGACTGCAGATTGGTGCAGCCACTATGGAAGTCAGTATGGAGGTATCTCAAAGAACTGGAAATAGAGCTACCTTTTGACCCAGCAATTCCACTCCTAGGTATTTATCCTGAAAAAACCAAGACACTTATTCAAAAAAGTTATGCACCCCGATGTTCATAGCAGCACAATTTACAATAGCTAAGACTTGGAAACAACCAAAATGCCCGTCAGTAGATGACTGGATTAAGAAACTGTGGTATATTTATACAATGGAGTATTACTCCGCTATAAAGAAGAATGAAATCGTGCCATTTGCAATGATATGGATGGACCTAGAGACTATAATGTTGAGTGAAATAAGTCAGTCAGAGAAGGACAAATACCATATGATCTCACTTATATGTGGAATATGAAAAACTGTATGAATGAGCAAAGTAAACAGAAACTGTCTCATAGATATAGAGGAAAAATCAGGGTTGCTAATTTGGAGAGGAATGGGAATGAGGGAGAAGGGGAAGGGATTAGACAGCAAAAATAGGCAACTACAATATTGCTACTGGGATAGGAAAAACAGTTTGGGGAATATAATTAATAATGTTGTAAATATTCTGTGGAATGTCAGATGATCATAGGTCTTGTTAGGGAGACCATTTCATGGATGGAGTAGAGGTTTGATCACTGCACTGTATTACTAAAGTGGAGGTGGTATACCTACTGTAATTGAATATATATAGATAGTCACGGGATGTGGATTATACTGTGGAAGAGAGTCAGAGGAAGAGTAATAGATATATATGATATGGGGGTGTGTGGGGGGGTGTATTGGGGGTGGGGGGTTTGTCACTTTGAGGGGTAAAATGTATAACTATTGCACTGTGTTGTACACCTGAAACTATTGGGGGTGGGGGGGTTGTCACTTTGAGGGGTAAAATGTATAACTATTGCACTGTGTTGTACACCTGAAACTAATTAAAAATAAAATAAAATTAAAAAAAAAAAATGGGGGGGGGGGAAATAGACTCAGCATGCTGGAAAATATTCACTTGTTTCCCGTATTACGTGTAGTGTCCAAAAGTGATCGATCTGGGGTGAAAGGCAAGCCAGCCAGGTCATTAAGGGCACTGGCTGCTTCCCTGATGTATGCTTTATCTAAATGAGCCTGGGACAGGGTCTTCTGCCCATTAAAGATCAAGGTTCACTGTCATTTTAGGACTCAGCGTGGAGATGGGCTCTCTGGAAAATGTAAACAGCTTAGTCAGACCAGATGAGATGAACCTATGTATCTCTTTATCCACCTCCCTCTACCATTTTCCACTCTCTAGATCCCTTTCTAAGTGTAGCGTTAAATGTTTCCCATGCTAAGATAAATATTCTAAACAGCGAGTGGTTTTTTAAGAAAAATAATTAAGAATCAGTTAAAAGGAGTGACAGAAAATAAAACAGAGTGATTAAGAAACACTTGAGGTCATATTCCATTTCCTGTCCTTGCTAGTTCTATGAGAGTGAATGTATTAAAGTTTCTATGTTTTAGTTTCTTATCTAGAATATGAGTAAACAGTCCCTATCTTACAGGGTTGTTGTAAGAATTAAATACGTGAAGGGAAGCCTTTCACATAGTGCCTCAAACATAGTAGGCCATTCAAAAGGGATAGTTTTGTGCTTTTGTTTGTTTTTGAAAGAAAATGTTATGGAAAAAGCTGACAATGGCTTGTGGTGCATACTGCAAAGCAGAGCAAAATGATGTGTCCTCCATTTAAATATGCATTCATCTATTTAGAGGGAAGTTAACATTAAGACAGGAGAGTATTGGTAGTGACTGTAAGAGAGATGCTGAACTAGATGGATCAGGATTCAAATTCTGGCTCTGTGTGATTACACTTCCATTTCTTTACCTATACAATGGGGTAATGGCCAAGTTCCCCCATTTTGCACTGCAGAAAACCTCTGAAAGGTCCTTTCATGCCCATAATTCAGAGCCTTACACAGTGTGGCCTCTGTGTGAACTCATGACTAGTCAGGGAAGATTAAATGGTTGCAGCTCAGTAAATGTGTTGCATGTGGCAACTAAGGCCACTTATAACTTAGGAATGATTTTATGATTCATAGGATGATGCTTTCCTATTTCCAATGCTTCTTTTGCCATGTAGGGCCACTCACATAACTATAAATGGGAAACATTTATTGAAAATATATGAAATATATGAAGAGCAATGTTATATGGTATGAACTATATCCCAAACCTTTTATGAATATTTTTGGCAAGAATAAGGAAATAAGAACCTCTTGTTTAACATACTAGAGTTTCAGCATACTCTCACAGGTAGGACATTCATTTATTCACACATTAATTTAACAAACAGACTCTTATTAAGCATATACTGTATCTCAAATCCTGCCTTAAGGCATGTTTGGGAAACAAAATAAATGTGTAAAGCATGTTTCCTCCCTGTAAAATTTCCCTGAAAGGAAGATAATACATGTACTTAACTAAATATAACACAAGTTAAAGAATGATGAATTGTGGAAGTAATAATAATAATAATAATATCAATGATAATAATGCACAATTGAAGTTGAGGTAGAAAAAATAATTAGCTTAAATAATTTAGCTTTAATAATCAGGAAACAGTTCATGGAAGAGTTGATTTGGGTCATAAAATTCATGTAAGATCATGTAAGATGCATCAGGCAGAAGACCCACTGTAAGCAAATTAGAAGGCGACCCTGAGGGAGATGTTCAAAGAATGGTAGGTGAGTTGTGGTTTTGTTGGAGCTTAGTGGTAGAAGGGTAATTACACAAGAGAAACTGAAAGACTACGCTGAGCCCAGATTGAGACAAATGATAGGGAGATGTTAGAAGTTTTAGGGCTCTGAAGTGATGATTTCACTATACAATGTCTGGTTTGGGGGCCTATGATTCTGAACACTAAGAAATCTAGGAAAATGCTTTTCCATTTCATAGCTTCAACATCCATTTTTCTCCAAGCACATTGTTAGAATCACAACGTATTTTGAGAGAGATATCCTTTTATGTGTGCATTGGGCATTCAGGCCTTGTGAAGCTGGAAGCTGCCAGGGTCCAGCAAATCTGCTGGTGTTTGCCAAGAGTAAACAAATAGACATTAATTTTTTGTACATGTGAGCATATGAAATATACACAGTGGCACTCCAATCGCGTTTAATTCTACCGTCACTGCTGAGAGGAAAATTTTAACCTAATTGATGTTAATTTTCATATTGGGTTTAGTGATTTCTAAAGGGAATATTTACTGTGGAATTTCCAGGAGTGACAGCTTCTAAAGAAATTTATTTTGGATTTGGCAAAATATATTTGAATAAATAAAAATTACATAAATATGAATGTATGCTCTTATATCACTGAATAGTCCCATTGTACACCTTAGGAATGTCATGAATACAGATTGTAAATTTTTGCTAATCTAACACAATCTCTCATAAATTTGTTCATGTTTTTTTGCAAGGCTACAAGCTTTTCTTAGAGTCTCATAATCAAATAGCTTTAATAGCAATGAAAGAAAAAAAAAGCACAATTTTAATTTATTTGAGCTGGAATTATTTCTTTGATCTAAAAATTAATACAGGGATTAATGAACAGACCCACATTTGGCATCTTCTCATACCCATTTCACAGAGAACATTTTACTGGAATACATACTGAACTATTTTGTGGTATGTATAATTTATGAATTTATCACTGAGTTTCTGTGAATTTTGTTACTTAATTTTAATAGTAGGATCCTAACAATGAAGAGAACAAATAAGAGATTGTTATCATTTAATAGTTTCAATATTGTCAGTTTGGGTGATTGCTTATGTGGATTACCAGTCAAGGGTAGGACACCCCCATGTTGTTGTAGTATTCCTATAGATATAAATATTAGAAAGAAAACGAGTTCTGCTGTATCTTATGATTAAGTTCCATAAATCAAGACTCTTAGATAAATAAAGCATTAATCAAATTTTCTCAAGTAGAACTCTAATTGAGAGCTTTGAAAGCAAGAATGGACTAGTATTAGAAAATATCACTTAACAAATATAGTAATAATACTACTTTCTTGAAAACACAACTCCATATTTTTTCACAAGTACACTTATCTTTTACCCTGTTCTTGATCTAGATTTGTTCTAGACATTTTCTCATTCTGTCCACTTCACTTTATGGAAAATATCTTTAGGCAACCCATTCAGCAAAGCTTTATTAAAACCTATATTGTGTAAGCGACACCATACAGTGTCTGAACTATCAGGTCCTTCAGTCTCTCTGATTGAAGGCAACTGATAGGGTGTAATTTAAATATTGCTGGAAGAGCCCCTTTGCCTAAAACATATGTTCCTCCATTGGCCAGCCTGGCCTAATATCAGTCACTGAAATTTTTTCCTCAAGGGATAGCATATTTCAATGATTTAACCTATATCCCCTCTAAATTCATCAGGATTTTTTTTTTAATTCAGTCATTTTAAAAGAGAACATAAGAAAAACAAATGAAACCAAAAGAGGGGAAAGTACAACAAAAATACAAGTTATACAGTTCTAAACACTTGTTAGAAATGTTTGTTTTTTGATACTTATAGCAGGAGAAAGGTGGGAAGGAGGGGGTTGGAGATAGCATGAGGGCAATATGTTGCATGAAAAACAACATATTTTCAAGTAAAATTATTTAGAAGAAGTAGAACTATTCTCCCTTTCCACATGGGCTCTCATAAAGAGACACCGATGCAGTGAAATAATTTCAATAACATTGCAATAGTAAAAACAACATTGATGCCACAGATCTGTTTCTTAGAGCCCTTCAACATAAACGAACCTCACAGCACAAGTCAATAAATAAATGCAGGTCTACTAACCATTAGGGAATAATCAGAGGGTAATTGGACCTCTGTGTACAGAACTGTCCTGGGGCCATATCTTGGTGAGCTAATGATTTAGGCATTAACATCTTGATGTGAAGTAGTTTACCCAATTGCATATATATATATATATATATATATATATATATATATATATATGTATATATATATATATATCTGCTAGAGTGGGGCAGGCTTTCTAGGAGCTAGGACCTAGAGGGCTATGTCGGGGAGGATAGCTCAGGTAGGTAGGAGGTTCCCGGTTGAAACAAGGGTCACTGAACAAAAACGATGGCCTCAGGGTGCTTGCTCCCTAGCCCTACCTCTTTTCATGGCCAGATTTGGAAAGTGCAAAATAATTTAAGATTGCATTATATTTACTGGTGCAAATAAAATAAAGTAAAAATAAAATAAAAACACTGGAGGAAATTATTCACTAGCAATTCCTGAGTCTCCAAAACTGAAAAATGAAAGTCTCTATGCTATGGAATATATGAGATAGGAAGTTTATCAAGGACTTGGAAGTACAGGGATCCATGGATATTCTTTGAATAAGAAAAGGATTAATTCTATGTGTGTATGGGAGTGAGAGGGGTAGGAGCTTAGAAATCTGTAGATCTACAATAATCATTAACAAGATGGATGAATCTCATAAAAGATAATGTCAGGCCAGAAAGAAGCAAGACTCAAAAGAGACTACATACTTTATGATTTCATTTACATAAAGTACCAAGACAGACAAAGCTACCTATGCTGTTAGAGGTAACAGTAGTGGTTACCCTTGGAGATAGAGCTAGTGACTGGAAGAACCAGAGGGGGCTTTGGAGTGCTAGGAATCTTTTGTTTCTTGACCTTCGTTCAGAGAACACAAGCATGCCCAGTATCCATTGAGCTGTACACTGATGATATGTATACTTTTCTCTGTGTATAATGTATGTCAACAAAAATTTTTGTTTAAGCTATAGAAATATCCCCCATGTATAAGAATATTGCTAACCTAGTTATGACTGCCATCTTTTCTCAACTTCTCAGCACAAAGGAGAGCAATTAGTCACGATTTCCAGAAAGCAAGGTACTTATCATAGGGTTTCAACTCTTTCCCTTGCCCACTTTCAGATTTACTCAACAGTTTTTTTTTCTCCCCTACTGTACAAACCTTCATTTGAATATCACGTTTAATACTTGATGCCATTATTATACAAAAACACCTTATATTATTACACAAAATACCTCACCCTGAGGGTTCTTAATTCTGTTCTTGTCAATTGGAAGCCAATTCTAAAACTGAAAAATGAAAGAGCTGGGGATGAGTGTCTACACCGGCTCTTCAGGAGTCATATGCAAAAAAAGAAATCCAAGTAGGAAAGAACATCTTGGAAGTGTATCATGGAAATATTCAATATGTTAGAATGGTATAGTCAGTTGCTAATTGCAGACAGAGTAATTTCTTTCTCACATGTGCTAAAGTGTAAAAAAAAAATCTAATAAGACTTAACACTTCAAAGTCATTAGCTAACTAATTAACTAATGAATCCACATAACAGTTCTATGAGATTTGTGTTAAATATGTACCACTTCACAGATCTTGTGCCACTTAGGAACTCTCATAGTTCTTTCTGTCTCTGCTCTTTTCAAAGCTTTTAAATAGATTCTTTAAATAATTATTATCATGTCTCCAGTGAGGGGCACGTATCAAATTTCTCTTTTGGGAAGAGAAAATTCAATTCTTTATGATGAAGTGACTTTCCAAACCAGTCAAATAATTCAGTGGCTTTCCTGGTGATATGACTCCAAATTTCAAATATCCCTTGACCTCTATTATGTTTTATTTGCCTTAAAGAAAAACAAAAAACCATTTATGTGCCTGCACATGGTAGGTGTTCCATAAATTTCCATTGGAATTCATCTATTGTATCTCTTTGGAAAAATTGCTTTAGATAATTCACCCATCATTGCACAGACTGACCTGGCACTTTTGAAAACATAAATATTAATATTCTATTCCTTTCTTCCAAATGCCTAAATTACTCCCACTAGAAATTAATTAGGTGCTAGGTTATATAGGTGAATTGGTTTACTGCAAATAGTTACAGTATGTTCCCTTCAACACTAACTGTGGGGGGATATGATATGTCCATGATTAGGGGAGAAAAGTGTGTGTGTGTGTGTGGGGGGGGTGGACAGACATTACAGCAACATTTTAAAGAGAGATCTGAAAGATAATGAAGTCAGTTCTTCAAGAAATATTTATGAAAAGGAAATGATGTTGAATTATTAGAAGAAGAAATACTGAGATCAGAATTTTTTTGTTGTGGTGTTAAGCAAAACTGTTACAGAACAATACTCAATATAGCAATGCCATTAACAGATATTAACAGAGGGTTTCCAAACTTCTGGTAAGCCCTTTTGGGTTTGATTTAATGATTTATTGATTAAGCTCCAGAAATATTTGACTATTTTCTATAGATGGCAGACTTGGTAATTTAATTGGTTACTATGGGAACTTTCACTTTGCCATTCATATGAATTTGCAGAATTGTGAAAACCCCTAGTGAGAGACAAGGGAATAACTTGTGCTGAGCACATGTCATGCCCGCAAATGCGTTATCTCAATTTATCCTCAAAATTACCCTGGGATGGATAATACTGCTCCCATTTTACAGACGAGGAAACTGATGTCATGCCGTGTAGCTAGTCTCTCCCCCCTACACCAGGAAATTAGTCTTCCATGAAAAGTTTTAATTTGAATACTTGCAGGCCCCATCTATCTTAAACTGGTTTTGCAGGTATTCATCTGTGCATGCGAATGTAGTGATTTAATAAAAACTTAGAAATAAGACCCTTTTTTTTTTTTTTGTCATTTGTTGGCCCCCTCTTTCAGCCACACTCTGCTCACGAGGCTTGAATTCTGGCTGGCACCGGCAGGGCAGTCAACGCTGCAGCTGTTAGAATCCCCTCCTCCCACGCTCATCATGAGTTCTGCAAAGGAGCCTTGCAGACTGATATTGCGTTCTGCAGTTTATTTGACAAATAGCTTTTGTGGCTTTTCATATCACTCATAAATTCTGGCAACACACAGGCTGTTTGTCAGATTCAAATTCCATATTTTAGAAAGGAAAGAGTAGAAGATTTCTGCATTGAAAAGTGGACTCTACCAATAAGATTTATTTGTAAATTTTACTTAAAACTACTTTGAGAGGAACCCAGAATATTCTCCTGCTGCTGACTCGCCGAAAATTATTTCTATCCTGATGCCATAAATCTTGATAAGATGTCTTTTAAAATGTGCCCGAGAAATGTATTTTGTGTTGATAGCACTGGATTTTAGTGAGTCAAATTGTGTTTGGGCAGTATGTCTGCCTCTTCATGTACTGTGTGACACTGGAGTAAAATGGAGACTTCGGTCATTCAGCTGCAGGCTCTAAGGAAGCCTGTTGTAACTGTGCATTTTAATTAACCGAATCAGCTGAGGAAATGTTGTCTCTCTACTGTGGTGTAGCTGTCTGCCTTGTAATGCACCTCCCCGCATAAACAGAGGACTTCTATTTCTTAAACTGCCTTTCCCCCATGGTCTTGAAGAGTGTTGGGCTTTTTCTTTTTACTTAAATGACAGGCGGAGAAGGTTTAGTGAACTCTAAAATGATTCTCCCGCAAACTCAGTTGCCTTTTTATAACATTTTGGGCCCCAATATAGTTACTGCAGGATGCATACTGTTATTGGCACACAGAATCATTTGTAAACCTAAATCATTTTTGTCATATTACCAGAGATGGCATCTGCACTTAGGTACAGTTGAAACACAAATTGAAGTTCAGATAGTTGTTGTTTTTTTTATAAAAAAAAAAAAATCAGAGGGCTACTGTGAGCTGAGCCAACAAAATGGGAATAATTTAACCATTGATTATTTTTGCACAACACACGGCTGGATGTTAAAAGCTGAGTTGAGTTTGAGGAGATAGCTGTGGTTCAAAGATTTATGTGCAAATTCAACCTCTGGAAATGTAATTTGTGAGCCTGGTATTGAAAATTACTGAAAATATTCTGCTGGGCTCTTCTTGCTTATATGATTAGTTGTAGGTTAGTTGAGAACTGTGTTCCTTTTATCAGCTGTTACCCTATGCAGAATTTCTTAAATCTAAAGTATAAAAGTGCTAATCCCAGAACAATGTTTTTTCATCTTTGCAAACTACATGTCATGGACCCAGGGCCCTCTACCTGAGCTCGACCAAGAAGATACCAGTACTGCAAATTCAAAACAAAAACAAAACCCAACCATATCTTGTACTTCTTCTTCTTTAATAAGAATAGAAACAAAACAAAAACAAAAAAGCCCTCTTTTTAAAAAGGGATCAAATATATGGTGATGGAAAGAGAACTGGTTTTGGGTGGTGAGCACACAATATGATATATAGATGATGTATTACAGAATTGTACACCTGCTATGTAACTTTGCTAACAATTGCCACCCCAGTAAAATTTAAATTAAAAAATTAATTAATCACTGAGTATATATTAAGCAATAGGGATATAGGTTAGAAGGGGAAAATGATACAGTGTTTATGGTTAAGACCCTACAATCGATAACAGAGAGGAACTAAGGAATGCAATTTTTAGAATAGCATTAAAATTACAATTAAATTAGCTTGGAATTTCAAATTGAAGGTAAGAAAATGGACTGGAAGGTTATCAAAAGTCCTTATTACTATATGTTTTTATGACTAAATAAAGGTTTCATTTCAATTCTGTTATTACATACGTTCCAACAAATAAATCTGCTCCATTGATGGCAAAGACTACCATGGTCCAAAGCCTGAGCCATACCTCACATGAGAAGGAATATGTGGGTGTTCTACAAATCTTCCCTGCCTTACAAATCATAACACAAATGTGACAACATGTATTACGGAGGATGTCCTTCCTATTTCTGAAATTAAACTACAATTTAAAAAATTACAGTTCTTCATTTATAGAACTAAACTAAGCTGTAGAATACAAAGATTTTTGACTCTTGAAATTCAATTATTAGACTGTGTCATTTTCATTATTGCTTTTCTAAGAGATAAAAACCATTAGTAGTGACCCTTTAATCCCATCAGAAGGTACATATACAAATAGGATAGATTGATTTGTAGATAGTATTAAGTTGGATAGAAGGAAAAATTGAAAGAACTTTTAAGTGGAAATGAGAGAGAGGAAAGAGATTCAGTGATAAAGAGTAAGAGGGTGAATAGAAGTAAGGGAGAGACACCCAGCAAAGAGCAGATTCTTCAACCCTATATGATGAAATGTGCCTTTTGCATAATCAGTGTTCAGGAGGTAAAAAAAAAAAAAAAAAGGAACATCACTAATTGTCAGCTTCTGAGTTTTTTTATGTTTGAAACCTCCATTAGAACACTTACTTTGAAAATGTGTATAATCAGAAAGGCAAAGACCTCTGACCTCATCCTTTGTAATAGTGTAGGACAGCCCCTTGTTTGTTTGGTAAGAGAGGCGAGGCCTTGGAATGTGTCTGAAGCAGAAGCCTCAGGGAACTCGGGATGAGAAGAGAAGACATCCAAGCTAAAGAGAAAGGACCTTTCCCCACAGGCCATGGACGAAAGAGGTCCCAAGTAGACGGCTTTTATAGCAAAAGCTGACTGCCAAGTGTCCACTAAAATCCAGAGAAATTCACATTTAGAATTAAATATTCTTTGCCTCACAATTTTTTTTTAGTTCTTAGTCACTTTAACATATCCCCCAAAGTGTTCATATACCCTTGGTAACTATCAAAGGAAAATCATTGGTCAGTTATTCATAGCACAGAAGCAGATCCAATCACAATATGATTCTTAAAAACTATTTTTGTAATAATTTTTGAGACTAGTTAAATAATAAATGAGAAGACTGTGTATGTGAAAAAGTGTATATGAAATAAAAACAAAAAAAAAGTCTATGTAAACTATATAAATATGAGGTCGACGATCACCTTTTATCACCAGAAAATCAATTCAACAGACATCTACTATGAATAAAAGACTATACCAATCATCATTGGAAAAAGAAAAAAGAGGTGGTCCATTTCCTCAAAAAGGGTCTACAGACATATTAATAATCCTAACGCAAGGCAGCTTGTCATGTAGTCTCCAATAGAGGTACAAAATATGGAAAACAAGGAAAGGCAGGATTAAGAAGACTTCTAGAATGAGTAGAATTTGAGTTGGATCTATTATAGAAAGGTTCAGAGATTGACAGGAGGACTCAGAAGGGAGGAAAGTCATTTTTCACAAAGGAAATAGCTTGAGCACAAGCACAGAAGAAGGAGAGCACATGCTACTTCAAGAACTGGCCAGTGTTAGGACATGGGAAGTGGTATGGAAACAACGATGCAGAAGCAGTTGGGCTTTGTTGGGAGTTTTAGGACATTGGTTTTATATATCATATTAATCTTTAGATTAACCTTGTGGCCAGATGCCTTTCAGTTTATGGCAGTTTAGATTCTATTTCTTGAAAGTCTGTCAGATATCTGTTTGTTATTTCATATAAAATAGATAGTGGAATACAATTAAAGCATACTGTGATACTAAAATTCTTAGCAGTTAGAGCTAATGAAGGAAAGGTGAAAGTCACTATTATGTGCCAAGTTTTGTACTAAGCGATTTTATTTATGTCATCTCATTTAATCATCACAGGATCTGTATGAGTATTAAATTACATGTGTAATGCTCCAAAATAAAGTACATAAAAATACTCAAGAAATGCTGATTCCTGATTCTTTCCACTCTTATAACAATTCTGGGATGAATAAACTAAGACTCAGAGTTTTTAGTTATTAGGTCCCAGAACCAGAATCCAAACTGGTTCTTCCTGTATCCATAGCCCAAGTCCTTTCTAGTATATGATATTGTCCCTCCTAGGAGAAAAACTAAGGAGAAAGCCTGTGTGTATGGCAATTTACTGAAGATATTTTTCAAACTATAGTTCACTGAATGAAACCTGGATTATTTGTCTTGGTTCCTTTTGGAAGGCCCAACCTCATGTTTGAGAAAAATACAAAGTCGTCTATATAGAATGATTTCATAAGTGCTTGCAAAGCCTTTAGTCTGCAGAAGTGCTTTCCCCAACCCTGCTAAATATGCTTACTGTTAGTATATGACTTTCTTACCTTTAGCTAAAGGTTTTTATTTAAATGTGAGTGCTCTCAGGAGGGACAATAATACTGGTCTAATTAGAGTAAAGATAGTCTATTTAATAAATGGTGCTGGGAAAATTGGACTGACATGTGAAAAAAAATGAAAATGGACCAACTACTTACACCATATATGAGAACAAACTCAAAATGGATTAAAGACTTAAATGTAAGACTTGAAACCATAAAACTTCTAGAAGAAAACATAGGGAGTAAGTTTGCAGACATTACCCTGAGTAATATTTTTACTGATATATCGCCTTGGGCAAGGGAAATAAAAGAAAAAATGAACATATGGGATTACATCGAACTTAAAAGTTTTTTCACAGCAAAGGAAATCATAAATAAAACAAAAAGGCAGCCTACTGAATGGGAGAAGATATTTGCCAATGAAATATCTGATAATGGGTTAATATCCAAAATGTATAAAACACTCATGAAACTCAACACCAAAAAAACAAAAAATCCAATTACAAAATGGGCAGAGGATATGAAGAGACATTTCTCTAAAGAGGACATAGAGATGGCCAAAAGGCATATGAAAAAATGTTCAACTTCACTAATCATCAGAGAAATGCAAATAAAAACCACAATGAGATACCACCTCACTCCCGTCAGAATTGCTATCATCAATAAATCAACAAACAACAAGTGCTGGCAAGGTTGTGGAGAAAAGGGAACCCTGGTGCACTGTTGGTGGGACTGCAAATTGGTGCAGCCATTATGGAAATCAGTATGGAGGTATTTCAAAAAGCTGGAAATGGAACTACTGCATGACCCAGCAATTCCACTCTTGGGTATCTACCCAGAAGAATCCAAGACGCTAATTCGAAAAAAAATATATGCAGCCCTATGTTTATTGCAATGCTATTTACAATAGCCAAGACTTGGAAACAACCAAAATGCCCATCGGTAGATGACTGGATTAAGAAACTGTGGTACATTTATACAATGGAGTATTACTCCGCTATAAAGAAGAATGAAATCGTACCATTTGCAACGATATGGATGGACCTAGAGACCATTATGTTAAGTGAAATAAGTCAGTCAGAGAAAGACAAATACCGTATGATCTCACTTATATGTGGAATCTGAAAAACTGAATGAATGTGAAAAGTAAACAGAAACAGTCTCATAGATATAGAGGAAAAACAGGGTTGCTAGTTGGGAGGGGGGTGGAGATGAGGGAGAGGGGAAGGGATTAGACAGCAAAAATAGGTAACTACAATATTACCACAGGGATATGAAAGACAGTTCAGGGAATATAACAATGTTGTAAATATTTTGTGGGGTGTCAGATGGTCACATGTCTTGTTAGGGAGACCACTTCATGGATGGAGTAGTTAGGGAGACCACTTCATGGATGGAGTAGATTGATCACTGCACTGTATATCTGAAACTGATATTGTATAATAGTGTATGACAACTGTAATTGAATATATAGATAGTCATGGGATGTGGATTATACTGTGGAAGGGAGTCAAAGGAATTCTAATAGATATGTATGATATGGGAGGGGGGAGTAGGGTGACGAATTGGGGGAGGGAAGTTGTGTCTTTGAAGGGTAAAAAGTATAATTATTGCACTGTGTTGTACACCTGAAACTAATTTTTTAAAAAAAAATGTTTATTTTACAATAAAAGAATTTAAACTGAAAACAAAAAATAGTGATCTAGTTCTGGGAATAGATATTTGGTAAGGAGTAAGGAAACAAGAGAGTCCTCAGCACCCTTGGATGGAGGAACATCTTTGTTAATGGGGAAAAGGCATCGAAATGGGAGGCTAGAAAGACAGACGGCAGATATCTCAGACTTGACTAGATTGCCCTGTAGAGACAAACCCAGTCTGCCTGTCAGATCACTCCAGCCATAAAACTGATAGATTACGCTGGGACTTTCTGTAGGATCAAAATGTGGGGATTGTAGAAAAGCAGGGAAAGTGATACATACAAAGAACCAGGAAAGTATCTGCAGGCAGAAAACAACACAAAACAACCAAAAAGTGAACACAAGAAACCTCTCTGTTACCAATGGAAAAATGGATGGAATGTGAAGCTTAAATTCATGAATATGATGGTAAACTTGAAGAGTAAATCATAAGAAAGTGAAGTACAGAATGCTTACCATTTAGGGTTATTTGTAGATTAATTAATATATAACATGAGCTTTGGATTTTATTTTTTAAGCTACCTTGACCCTTTCTTTTTTAATTTATAGCTTGCTTAATGCTTTTGCATTTTAGTGTTAACTAACAAAGGCCCCACACATCTCTGTGTGTTAGACTATAAGAAAACCACAGTGAAGCCCATGAAAATACATGTAGATTTTTACATTTTACTATTCAGTCCTCCCTGTAAAAATCCATAGAATTAAGTGCATGTGGCCTTTTAATGACATGCAATGGGCTTGAATGGGTGCTATAATTTGGGAAGAATAGAATGCAGGTAGCAGAGGGACATCCTAATGGTCAACCAGTGGAAATCATTTGTTAATGGGAACTGGAGATGAACTTGGCTTGCACAGCTTTGTGTAAGTGGGATATGAATTATTTTAGGGCAGTCCTAAAAAAAAGGGACAAGGTTAGGGTTTATGGAACTTCTAGGAAAAGAGTCAATATAAGGAATCTGTTTTTATATTTAAAAACACTACACACATACTCCTGGCACATAATAAGGACTCCATTACACAAAAAGACACTCCCTTATAACCTAGCAACTCCACTTCTGGGTATTTATCCAAAGAAATTCAAAATGCTAATTTGAAAAGATATATGCACCCCTATGTTCACTGCAGTGTTATTACAATAGCCAATATAAGGAAGCAACCTAAGTGTTCATCAATAAACAACTGGATAAAGATGTGGTACATATATACAATAGAATATTAGCCAGAAGAATGGAATCTTAGCATTTGCGCAAACATGGATGTGCCTAGTGGGTATTATGCTAAGTGGAATAAGTCAGACTGAGAAAGACAAATACCATATGATCTCACTTATATGTGGAATCTAAAGAATAGAATAAATGAACAAACAAAGCAGAAACAGACTCATAGATACTGAGAACAAACTGATGGTTGCCAGATGGGATAGGGGATGGGGTGAAAAAGTGAAAGGATTAAGAAATACAAATTGGTATTACAAAATAGTCACAAGGATGTAAAGTACAAGATAGGGAATGTAGTCGTATAATATTGTAATAACTCTGTATAATGTCAGGTTGGTATTAGACTAATCAAAGGGATTACTTTGTAAATTATACAAATGTCTAACCATTAAAGTGTACATCTGAAACTAATATAAAATGATATTGAATGTCAGGTATAATTGAAAAATAAATACACACAAATATGTAATAAAAACATGTCACCTTATATGAAGGATACGGATTTTTTTTTTTCCTAAGCATGCACAACATGCCTAGCTTGGTAGAAAACACAATATGCTTATGTAATATGGCCTCTACCATGTGAAACAGATCTTTCTTTAATTATTCCTTTTTAATCATTATTCAGTGATGTTTCCCAGTCTTCCATAGGATAAATGGCAGTACCCCAACTAAGTATTTATATCTTTACACGTTAAAATTTTTTATGAATCATGCAAAATTCATTTTTAAATCAATGAGTACAAGCCAACACTGACCCTAAAGTACTGAATTAGTTTTTAAACTTCTTTGAGAGTTTTCACTGTTGTAATCTTTTTTACAGGTTTATTAGCGATTTGAAAGTCACTCTGTTACTTCAACATCAACATGATATATTCTACAAGTTTCCTTTATACATTCTTATGAAATTCTGGCTGATTGCATCCAACAAGGGAATGAGCCTATTCCTTCTTTCGGAAAGTATAGCCGATCAATATTAATGACAAGAAGCACTTTTTAACTACATGTGGGGGTTACCTGGTTGAAGTCATGGGCACCACTCGATAGGATAAACTCACTATACTATACCGTCTGAGGACATTTTCTTTTTACTCCCACTTTATTAATAAGTTAGAGCCCCAACAGTGCTGAAGAAAGATTTACATTTAATTGAAGTCTTTGCTCATTACTGGCATTTTATACCCTGGGTGGATGTAATTATTACGATTACACTTTGAGCTTTGACAGAAATTGCCTTTGCTGAATATAGTATTTGCGTTATCATTTTATATGCAAGGCCAAAAATATTTGCATTATATTCCTGAAGAAGCAAAATTCTGAATGTTGTTATGAATGTTTTTCATTGGTGAAATGTAGTTGAGCATTCCCATACACAAAGTCCTATATTTTGTTTTCTAGGAGTTAGTTAATTAAGAAAGAAATAAGTAGCCTTTACTACTTTGCCAGCCTGTAATTCAACTATATTTATTCTTTCTTTTATTGAATACCAGTAAATGCTAAAGAGGTGGTTTGTAGGCAATAGAAGAAAGGGGGAAATGTCAGCCAGACTGAAATTTTGTTTTATGTTCTATTTTTTTTCATTGGAAATAGGCTCCTCTTTGAGTAAAATTACCAAATTGTGTTGATTTACATGAGGGAAGATATTTTTTTGTTGTAAAGGAAGTAAAGAACAATTTGAGTGAGAGAAAAGAATAAAGAAAATTCCTTGGGGGGTTGGGAGTCCTTGAGAAATAAAAATAAAATATAGAAAATTATCAAGAAAATTATCAATTTTCACTACAACATGTACTGGACTAGATAATACAGATGCTCTTTTTCTTATTTTTGTTTCAATACAATAGATTATTATTGCATATGGAAATTGTGTTAGTAGAAAATATAGCTGGAAAATAGATTGCCTCTGCTTAGTCTTACATTCTTATTCTGTGTTCCCGGAATTCTCCTTACCTAATTCAAGAACATCCACCAATAATCTGATGAAGGTAAAGCAACATAAA
The DNA here is from genome assembly GCA_033961575.1 of Aselliscus stoliczkanus. Taxonomy (NCBI): domain Eukaryota; kingdom Metazoa; phylum Chordata; class Mammalia; order Chiroptera; family Hipposideridae; genus Aselliscus; species Aselliscus stoliczkanus. The sequence goes on from CM066729.1 coordinate 139,303,919, forward strand.
ATTCACAAATGCTTTTCCTGAAAAAATCACTATTGTCTTTGTTCTCCAGAGATTTCATAGAAACCCAGCTGTCAAACAGAAACAGTTTGTCTATTTAAATTATAAGAATTTTGAAAATATATCTTCTATGTCATACTTGTTAAGATCAGTGATATCCAGTGGAGATTTATGATTACATTGGTCATTTTTCGATGAAAGGCTCACAGCGAGTACTCTTAAATATTTAATTTTGCATGTGTGAATAGGTAGTTACTCATAAAAGTATTCTTATGCTACTTTTTAAATCCAGTGATCTTCATGGAAAATAATTGATAAATAAAACCAATAGTAATTTCTATATTAGGAGGAGATTTTAGATAATGTTTCACCAGGAAAAACAAAAGAATCAACAGAGTAGATGTCATGTGATAAACACCTTTTTGCTCAATAACAATGTCATGTTGCCATAAATGTTGTATTTATAAAGTCCACCAGGGCTTAAAATAGTGATATTGCAGAGGGGATGCATAACTAACCAGTTGCTATAATGACCTGACGTGGGACACCATTTGAATCTTGGTTTAGTTTGATAATCTTTTGATTCAGTGTTCTCTGTTTGGTGTCTTTGTCTATGTCTATTGTACATTGTGATCATTATTAATAAACTCCTTGACTTAGATAACATGGGGTGGAAGAAGCTGTGTTTTTATGGAAACTAAAGGTTAAAGACAAATTAAGGTCTAGGCTTACTGCCAAGTCCCAGAATTCATATTAATATAAAATGGATTTGAGGTTCTGTAATGTGGGGGCTAGTGATGTCTTTATAACCCAACAAAAGAGAATGCAACCAATATTTCACCAAGAGTTCTTTGAAAATATAGGTAGTGGCTGTTTTAGAGTTTACAAGGTCCTTCTCATGTTTTGTCTTCCCAGTAACCATAATACATGCCCATTGTATAGATGGGGAACTTCCAAGTTCAGAAAAGCTAAGAAATTTGTCTATGATCATTTCATTAGCAAGTGTCAGAGGAAGTTGAATCTAAAGCTTGTTCTCCACCATATATGGTTGTGATCGTTTTCCTCAAATCAAAAACTATTTTATGCAGATATCTCTGTAGTATTTTTATCGCATTCTACTCAACTATGCAAAAATGACCAATGGTTTTGGAGACTAAACACAATTTAGTCCAGTTCTGTAGGATATTATGATGAGATTAGGAAAACTGTGACTTTCACTAGTGTGTTTTTTCATTCATTTTGAAGAGTTATTTGATACAAGCTATTTAGCTTTCACTAATTCTGTTTCTCTTACAACAATTATAATTCAGATTTACTGATACTATTTTTCACGTTCATAGTTTTTTCCAGCTGTCTCTTATTTTTCATGTTGGCAGCTAAGCGAATACAAGTATAGCAAAACTCCATTGGTTTCCTACAGATCCAGGTTCTAATGAGAATTCAGGGAAAAGGAAACGAAAGAAGCAACATGGTTCCTGAATTGTTCGTGTCTCATGATTCAATTCACATTTGTCATTCTGTGGAGCTTCTTTTCTCTTAGCCTTCATGGGCACTTAAGAGTACAGCGTCCTGAAAACCCTTGCCAAAGCTGACTCTGACTCTGCATTATCCTTCCCCAAAAGAAGAGCATAATTTCATTCTCCATGAATTATCACCCCTTAGACTGTAACAGCATTGTTGGAGAACCTAATAGAACCAGTGTTCAGCTGGCTGAAAATGGGGATGGGGGGAGACAGCAGTGGGGCAAAGCACAGGTCACTGGCATGATGGACAGGCTAGAAAGTTCTAGAGCCAGAGGGGAGTCCTCCCTCACGTGATAGCTCAGCCATTGCTACTGACTAGTAAGTAACTGATGCTGATTGTTTCAGTAGTAATACCAAAATATGTTTTCTCTGACCTAAATTATGTGATATTTCAGTGTCCTATCTATAGAAAACTTTAACCCATGAAGATATATATATTTGGCCAACATCTATGAGCATAACTATTTTAAAATATGCATTATCTATTCTTATTACATTATTACTTGCTCTTCATCTTTGGGAACTTATTTCTAGCCCTCAGTACAAGTTCTGTGGACTCTGTTTGGGCATTGCTAAATAAATCAAGATGCAAAATATAACTTAAAAAATTACACTATAAGTATATTTACCATGGAGATGAACTAAATAAAATTCAAATCTGATTTACAAATCAAAAACTATGTGTCATCAACCACGTTTACATAAGGATTCAGGATACGAAACGAACAAAATGTGTACGGATACCTGTGTTTAGTCTAACCAGACACTGGAGGTCGCTGCTGCTCCACAGAACTACGGTTGATTGCCTATCTACTTAGTCAGTATCTACTCACCAAATCAAGTAAAATATGGTTTAAATTCTTTGAAAAGATGTAATGTCAACATCCTTGGAAAATATAAACTCATTTAAAAGGAATATATTTTGCATAAGTATTACTCAGAAGACCATGGCACGGGGACTATTAACTTCATGCTGCAGTAAGTAGCATGATGTGTACTGGGGCTCACAGAAATGAGGGGAAAAACCCAGGCAGTTCAGAGACTAAACTGCATTTCCACTCTCCCTGGCAAAGCATTCAAAGTATTGACTGAATCCATTCTTCCTCCATGCGTCTCTGTTGTGTAGTTCAACAGGTCAGTCTGTTTGTTTAACTGTCATCACCTTTGAGGGAAGTCAGATACTTCAGGTAAATTGACACTAGAAAATGGAATATCAATTATATTTGTCTAATATGCAATGAAATAGGTTTATGATCTGAAGTCCAGAAAGTGCCATGGTCGTGAGTGCAACAATGTTTGAGGAGAATATTATTTGGTTGCTTTGTTAAATGTATAGTGGCGAATTATTGTCTAACCTACAAGGATTACATATTTGAGCTCAGACAATACTAAGAATTAGAGAAGCCTCTAGGGGGAAAAGATCTATGTTTTTGTGATTTCATGTCCTGAATCAAAATAAGTTTCACTATCTAAGGGATTTTATTTTGGTTCTTGTTTAGTATTAATAAGGAGTTAAAGTTAGGCATTTAAAAACTACCAGGCTTCAAAATGTTGGTCATTTGTTTCCTCTTATACACCAAGTGGCTTTCCAATACAGCAAACATATTTTATATATACTATCAGTACCACAGCATTAAGAATTTGCAAGGATCCAAAAATATAAGTAGAAATATGCCTTGTCTCAATTTATTTGGTATCTATGACAAATGAGGCCAAAGGTCAAGTCAAAAAATAGAAATGGGTTTTTTCACTTTAACACTGCATTTAATTAATACAATCATCTTTAGTACAGATGAAAATGAGTCTGATCAAAGAAAATTTCTTTTGAGATGGAAAATGTATTTACTGACATTTTATGAAAAATGTAAAATTACAACTTCAGTGAAAAACATCACAGCAAGCTCAGTCATCCATTTCATAGTACTGTAAGGAAGTATCTGCATTATGAATCAATTGGGGATCTGTGACAATTTGCCTTTGATAAATGTATAGTCCATGATTATTCTTTGGTAAATATGTTGTAGCTATGATGCTTTTCTGAACGGGTATCTATTTTAAGATGTAATCCAAGTCCACTTTAAATGTTCCTTTTTCTTCATTGCTTATAAAAGTATGATTTTTATAATCTGGCTTCCTTACAATTATATTTCATGGTGACTTGCCTAGATTTATCCTCTCAGCATCTGAAAAGCCTCCAAACTATGGAAAAATGCTGGTAAAAATAGCCATTCACTTTTTCTTTTTTGCTGCAGTGATTCTGTTCAGAAAGAACAGGGACACCTTTAAAGATGTAGGGCTTTCAAGCCAAATTCAATGAAACAGGCTTCATGTTGCAATTCCTGATTTTTGCTTCTGTAATTGAATTGTTCATTTTGGAGGATGAACAAGGATACAGGCTAAAGACATTTTTTTCCTAAAATCTTAATGAACTGTGGTCCAAGCTACTTAAATACAGAAGCTGTGATATTTGTGCTGCAGTCAATAAACTTTCACCCATGACATAAGAACATGCATGCAGCTTGCACATTGCCAGCGGGGTCTGTACAGAACCATACTGATGGATGAGTTCACAATACAGATGAACACAGGGACACTGTAACATCAACAAGAGAAAAGCAAAGACAAATGCCATAGGCTTGATCTTTTTTCCTCTATGATTTATTGTATACATTTATGAAGATGTTATCAAAATCGTCCTTTACAGTGAGGCTGTTTGTGGCAAGCATGTTTTGGAGTGTGTTCTCTTTACACCTCTCAATGAAGTGTCAGTCATGAGGGGACTCGTGTGTGCAGGACATGTAATGTAACACAACAGGACAGCCTAACAAATCCCAAACAGAAGAACAGACAGAGCTAATGATTCCACTCACTATATTAGGGTCCTGGAAAGAGCCAGAAAGAGAAATTTCTGGTAAGCTCCCAACCACATGCCTATAGCAAGCTGCCTTCCCTTTTGCAAGCCTCATCTCTGGAAACTCCCTAAGGTGAGGAGCAGTGGAGAAATCTGCCTCCTCAAATTGGCTTCTTGGCTACTATGTAATTTACTTATTTTGGAAATGTGGAGGCTGGAAAAAATTAACAATGAAACCTCCAGCCTGATTTTACAGGGATGGATTTCAGGGATAAGGCTTCACGTCTAAAAGTTTGTATTTTTAACATCTCATCACATTCTGCAGTTGTCTACTTGCAGCATTTCAACCCTTCAATATTTCCCCCCAGACTTGCCTTATCATAAATCAAACACCTCTGAAAACTGCACCTCATGTTGCTTTAACTCAGCACCATCTTTTTGAGAGTTTCCTGCAATTTTCTTTTTTTAAGCCAGGCATTGTTTTAAGGTTCTGTCTCTCAATGTTCCTGTAATCAAGCATTCTCCTAGAATCAGTCCAAGGTCCAAGTACCTGGGATCATTCACTTTTTCCTTGATTTGACAGTGAACTGCAAAACTTCTTAGAACTGTAAGTTTGGTTCTACCAGGAGAAGAACAGCAGATGTGGAGGATTACTTATGAAAGAAGTTTTATCTTAAAACAAGTGTGACATTAATGGAATCAATAAAGGGTCTTATACAATAGGCATTATAGTAAACCAGACTTCAAGCTCCACACTGACTGTGGTATTTAAGTTTCAATGGGTTGATTATGTATGAGAGGAAAATGCAGTATTATGACTGTACTAAAACAGACAGGGAAGGACCTTACCAGCAAAATGAGAGAGAGAGGGAAGGGAGGGGGGGGCACCACGTTCCCTTGATAGTCACCAGAGTTCAATAAAGCCCACGTATTTCCCAGCTTTTAAGAGCGCGTTTATCACAATGGTTCATACCTCACACTCCCTGGAGCCTGATTTGTTAAAGGTGCAGGGTCCCGTCCCATTCAGCAGCATCTCGCTGGTCTCCGTGTTGGTGGGTTTATAATCTACATAAAATTCCTGGGTGCTGGGAGTCATTTGCTTTAGGGACTGCCTTTTCTTTTTCCTGTGCCTTCGCATGAGGGAGCGCTGCTGCAGCTGCTTCATGCTGGCAGGGTACCGCTTCCATGACACGTAGATAACGAGCAGGATGACGAGCACGGACAGGAAAAGGGCCACGCTCCCTGCGATGATTTTATGGAAAGAGATGTGCTCAGTGTCAGCATCAGCCTCTGGGCTGGGCTCCGTGGCTCCCACCGTGGGGGGCACAGGGGGTTTGCTCTCATGCTTCGGCCTGGGGAGCTTGGGCTTGAATGTAGGCTTTGGGAGAGCCCTGGCCAGATCAAATCTCTCCGTAGTACTTTTGCCACAGATGCTGTAGTTCTTCACTGCATCTATCACGTTCACTCCCTGCAGCTCTTTGGGACTGGCACAGATGATTGTATTCTCCCTCAGACCTCTGAAACTTTTCAGCCAGTTTACCAGGGAGCAAATATTTCTGCTGCATTCCCATATATTCCCGGCAAGACTGATGTCATTGAGGGATATCCAAGAATCCAAAATCTCTTGACCAATAAATGTGAGCTTGTTGGAATCCAGGTTGAGGCGCTGCAGATTCGGGACACACTGGAAAACGCTAGGTCCACTAAAAGCTTCGATCTCATTGCCTGATAAATCAAGTCTTTGTAATGAGCTCCAGGTCCAGGACATGGTCTGTCCTATGACACTGATTTTATTCCACTGCAAGTAAAGATTCTGAAGGCTCACTAACCTTGGAAAAAGGGCCAGGTTGAGCTTAGAAAATTGATTGTGCTCCAGGTGAAGTTCTTTGAGTCTGATCATGCCAGCAAAGACATTCCTGGCTAAACTTCGGATCCGGTTGTATCCTAGGTCCAAAAGTTCCAGGTTGCGGCAGTCTTGGAATATTCGCACAGGGATGGTTCTCAGGGAGTTAGACCTCAAATGTAAACTCAGCAGCTTCCGTAAGCCCCGAAACTGTTCAGACCCCAGAGAATGCAGCTGATTGTAAGAGAGGTCCAAGTTCCGTAAATTTGTCACAGGTCTGAAGGTATTGTTGAGAAAATAGGAAATCCTGTTGGAACTCAGAATCAACTCTTTGAGTCTGCGTATTCCATTAAAAGCATTCTCGTCAATATTGCTGATATGGTTATGGTCAAGGTACAGCCAGGTGAGCTGGTTGAGCCCTTTAAATTGATTGTACTTAAGTTTTTGAAGGCTGTTATAGCGAAGGGACAAACCTAAGCAACCGGCAGATATACTTGAGGGTATCTCCTGTAATTTCTGAGATTCACAATATACCATTTTGCCTTCACACCTACAGCCCTTAGGGCATCCTCGTTCAGCAGAAGAAAGCATTGTCAGTAAGACAGTGGGAGCTATAACCAGTGCTACAGCTGATCCGCTCAGTAGCCTAATTACATTGAAACCTGAAAATAAAAACAACTTAGAAAAGTTATCCCCCCAAAAGAGAATTCATTTATTTTTCATCAAGCAAAAATAGACATGTATATTCTTTTTTTAAAAATTTAAATCTAGATAACAACATTGAACATCAAATGTCATCTCTTTATAATTTAAAGAAAATTGCCTTTAGGGTTTTTTTTTTTTTTTTTAATAGTTAAGCAAGAAACGTGTCCCCTAAGCAATTGAATTTATAGTCTTAGAGCAGATCAAGGTAATCTCTAAAATAATTAAGGAATAATTAATACATAGACTAGAGGATTTTTAAAATTTTGTTTTGTTTTTGTTTATTTGTTTTTTTAAGAAGGAAAGAAGAAAAATGGCAAAACATACCCATCCTTTGTATTGTTCAAAGGTCGTCCTTAGGTCTTTTGCTTTGGCTTAGGGGGCCACTTGCATGACAGCCCCTGTCAGCTGCACTGTAGTGAGTCAGGGCTCGCTGACACCCAGGAAGAAAAATTGGACCCCTTGGGAGATGGACCGATTTTGGAACATTATTCTTTGCCAGCCACGCAGAACACTCCAAGAACAAATAAATCCCAACACCGCATTTGCAGCAAAACATCAAAATCTTCCTAGGTAATAGGATCTTCATGGATATTACGTTTTTGCATCTTTACAGTTTTTTTTTTGGTGGGGGAGGCGTAAAAAAAAAAAAAAAAAGAACTGGTTTCTACAATTTCTTCTTATCTGAAAGCATGATGTATTCCTCCAGGCAACGTGGGGTTACCTGAGCTGCCACATCTGTATTCCATAGCCCAGCATTTCTGGTGGCGAGCACCCAGTTCAGCCACAGAGCTGCTTTGGTGCCCGGAAGGCAGGAGAGCCCCGTACCGCGCACACGCTCGGCTTACTTCTGCAGACTGTCATTCTGAAAGCTGCTCGGACTGTTGCTTTGGTTTCAGTGAATGCAGTCTTATGTAAAGCTGCCCCCAGTGGTGAAGAACATTATGGGCATGTGCAGAAATGTCGCTCTTTTATCTTGCAAATGAGAGGCTCTCTGCTGGAAAATGAATGATTGTTTTGGGTGTCTCAATAAACACTGAATGGTGACCATAATCAATAACTAGCAACGTTTTCAGGAATTCCCAAGTCTTGTTTTACAATTTGGCCACGTCTTTATTGTCTGCATCCACTTAACGTCTGAACAGGCTCTGCCCAGATTTTTTTCTGGAGCTTAACATTAAGTTCACAGACTATCAATTTTTCTTATCCTTAACTTAGGCTTTGAGCTGAAATTTAGAAAATGCAGTATCGAGTTTTTCAGAAGTATTAACTGCCTCCCCTTTTGACCTCTTGGAGTCACAATGATTATATTATGCAAGGTGTCTCAGGATGCTACAACACAGTTTGGAATAGAGGAGATAACTAATGATATATAAATTGTGTCCAATAGCCTTTCCGGTTTTCTTACAAAAAAATATGATTAGTTTAATGGTTGTGGCTTGGTTTGTTGTTGTCATTTTTTTTTTAATTAGAAGAGAAATAAATAATTTTTAGTATGAGTAGAATCAAGACATGATTTGGTTCAGTTTATTGATGCTGCTGTTCTTTCTTACACTGATAGCATTTATTGGGTACTTTCTAAGTGCTTTAACTGGGCTATCTTGTTTTATTTTTAAACAGTATTATGATGTAGGTCCCATTATAACTTTCATCTTACAGATGAGGAAACTGAGACATGGAAAGGTAACTTGCTTAAGGTCACATATTATAGCAAGCAAGTGGCATAACTGAGATTCAGAACCCTACCTCCCTTATTCTCGAACCTCTAACCACTAGATGATCCTGCTTCAAAAACATTGTCTTCATTTTAAAATGAGTCAAATGAAAATTAGCCTGATTAAGGCATTGTGGCAGGGAAGCTGTACTAAAAATAAATAAATAAATAAATAAATAAATAAATAAATAAATAAATAAATAAAATAAATCCTTCCTTCTATAAATTTTGGTATGAATCTTCTAAAGAAAAATTATGAAAATTAAGGAGGAGCATGGATTTTTGCACCTAAGTTCAAATCCTGGCTAAACTTGACCAGCTTTATAGCCTTGAGTTGGGTTACTTATCTTTTCTATGCCTTGGTTTTCTTGTACAAAATGGACATGATAACAAAAACCTATTTCATAGAGGGCTGAGAAGTAAATCATTTTAATGCCTTTAAAGTACTTAGAATAGTGTGTGACACATAATAAGCCTGCATTAGCTGTTTTTAAGTATCAACTTTATTGTATTTGCTAGTTATTGCATGCTGTTTAGTACTAAATAGTAACTACAGTGATTGTCATTAACTCTCAAAGAACTATTTCAATGAATATCTTTTATATTTTTCACAATGGATATCTGAGATTCACTTAGTTTTGCCTTCTTTGATGAGAAAACATCCTAACTCTCCATCATCTCATCTTTATCTTTAAAATGAATCTTTTGGTTCTGTGTACTGTAACTAGTAATTAATATTGGATTCTTTTACTACTCAAAGCAGAATATGGTATTAGCCCCATAGAGAAAAACATTCTATTTAAAAATAGGGCCGGATGAGTGGGGCAGTGGTTGAGCGCTGGCTTGGGAAGCCAGTGGCCCCGGTTTGGGTCCCACATATGAAGGCCAGTGACACTGCCCTCAAAAATAAATAAATAAATAAATAAATAAATAAATAAATAAATAAATAAATAAAATGGTAAAATTTCACCTTGTTAGTCTTTGTTAGGTGAATTAGCTAAGGAAAACCCCAGAGAGTTTTCATATTCTCTAAAGTTGAAAAGTTTGATAGTGGTTAGTCATGACAGTCAAAAGGGGTCCCACAGATATAGTACAAAGAAAATCACCAGTTCCAAAGATTGCTGTTAATAAGACAGTGGTTTCCCCCTTGCTATTCATGCTACGAATGCATATAAAATCCCCAGAAAGCTTGTTAGAAAGATGAATGTCCCAATCTCACCCCCAAAAGTCTGATTCAAGGGAGGGGGATAGAGGAGGCTCTGCTTATCAACAGAATCTGATGGACAAAGGTTGAAGAAATGAGGGAATGATTAAAAATAATGAATTTTCTCCTACCAGGAAGAGAGAGTATACACGCCTGTGGAATTGTAATATCAGATCCATGGGGACAAAGACAGTGTTTAGTCTACATTAGCTTCATAGATGTTCAATAAATATTCATTGAATAAATATATTTTTACAGGGTCACAGTACATTTGATGTAGGATAAACTGGTTATGTAATGCTAGTCTTATGTACAGGGGATTTATCCCTGCAGAGTTCCTCAGGCAGTGAAACTGGATACAATTTTAGAGAAAGTTTTCTTAAAGAATGTGTGTGAAAAGGTAAGAACTGGAAAGTAGAAACAGGTAGATGGTCAGCAAGTGATCTTCACTTTTCATGTAGACATCTCTTGTCTTCAGAGTTGAAGAATAAATTTTATGGGAACCATAAATATGCTTTTGAATACTCCCTTTGGCATATTACACGTTTTATCATCTAACACCTCCAATGGGGCTTGACAACTTTTATCTATTAAAAAAGACAAAAGGGAATCATATTTAGAATTCCTCTCTTATATCTCTATTATTTGAAAGTCTCTGATTTTTCCCCTCTTTTCCAATTTCTCCATGGGAAGTAACCATCAATATGTCTGTTTTGCCTACCAGATGCACAGGGCACTCTAGGATGGCTGCAGGCCCCATCAACTTTGGGCTTCTTATTCTTCCCTCATTTTCTGATGACAGAAGCACAGAGGAGCCCACTGAGAATGTAATTCTCTGACTTTGCTTTTCCTGAGAGGAATCTTGGATTATTTATGGTGAAAAACATTCTCTGCTGTGTTACCCACTTTGCCCTTAATTTTCAGATATTTTCTGTTACCTTGGCTTCTGATCTTGTCTTGCTGCATACTTCTAACTTCACCCTTTAGTTTCATAATTGATATTTTATCTTAAGACTAACAGTTTTTTCTCAATGGTAGTCCGTAACTATTCTTGCCTTGGGTCTGATTCCAGGTACTTTGTGTGGCCCCTACCTTGGTAGTAGTCCTTAAACCGGCATCGCCATCAGGTCTGTCCCGGTTTAAGGTAATGAAGTGCCTTAAGGGGGAAGACCATCCATGAAGGTAGTAGAGAGATACACAAAAATAAAATAGTGTAATCCTATGCTAGACTGAATACTGGAGGCTGCATAAATTACTCCAAAGAGAGTGTAGTCCTTCAAAAGAAAAAAAACAAAAACTTGTATTCTAAAAGATTTTAGTAATTTGCTGGTGTACTTTTAAAAGCTTATCCTCCTTTTACTTATTGACTACAAGCAAGATGATTATTTCTGATTTACCTTTCAACAGAAGTAAAATTATAGTACATTATGTATTTAGCCAATTTGTTTGCACCTAATATACCACACACAAACTACCTGACAAGTTAAATTTCCCCAATGAATATAGGGCCTTAATGATTTATGCAATGACTAATAGTGTCACATATTTAAAGACTTTCTTTATTGCACTTATAGTACTTCAAGTTAGCTTAATATGTTGTTTAAATTGAGTAAATAAATCCAATCTCAGTTTACAATGCCAAATTTCAGATAAATATGAAATTGAATTGCAAAATATAAACCTAGAAAATCAGGGCTTATGGACTATGAACTGATATATCTTAACAATGGGTTGGCCTCAGAGATTTCATTCATTTAGCAAATACATAGTTTAGGTACCACTATGTACTAGACATTGTTCCAGACACTTGGAGTACATCAGTGTGCAAACAAAGATCTAAGGATACAATCTAAAGGGGTAAAATGGACAATTAAAAATAAACAAATGGTATATTATTAGGTAGTATGTATTATAGAAAAAAGAAAAGTAAGAAGGATAGGGAAGATTGGGAGTACAAAGAGTGAGGTGGATTGCAATTTTAAATAGGATCATTAGAGCAACTTAAAAGTGGCTTGAGCAAACCCTTGAAGGAGATGAAGTTGTTAACCTTAAATATATATGGGGAGTGGCCAGTGCAAAGGTCACTGTGAGAGCAGACATTGTATTTGATGCACAGCAAAGAGGTTGATCCCTCTGAGTATATAAAACAAGGGGTGGAGTAGTGGATTTTTTGGAGATGAAGTCAGAGAGGTACTAGGTACTGAGCCATGGAGAGCTATGAATGCCATTGTAAGAACTTTGGCTTTATTCTGGGAAAACTGGAAGCCACTTCAATATACTGTGCAGAGTAAAGATGTAATCAAGTTGCCTATTAAAAGGATTACTCATGCTGCTGCTATGGGAATAGACTCTAAAGGGAGAAGAGCAGAAACAGGGAGGCTAGTAAAGAGGCTATTATCAATCCATGAGAGATGATGCTGGCTTGGACCAGTGTGGAAGCAGTGGGAGTGGTGAGAATTGGTTAAATTCTGGGTATAAGCTTAGGTAAAACCAACATGAATTTTCTAATGGATTGGAAGTGGAGGTATGAGATAAAGAGAGAAATGAAAGGTGACTCCTAGTTTTATGGGCTAAGCAACTGGAGGGATTGGTGAAGTCATTAAGTGTTTCTGTTAGTGAAGTGTTGAGAATAAGATCAAGAGTTTAACACATTTGGATTAAGTCTGAATTTGGCCCTCACTTTTCTTCAGTTTTATGAGACTTATGTTTTGAAAATATCTTCTTGATATTAGGCCTCAAAGCACCATAGTGTATTTTAAAATATTTTATAAAGTGATTAGTAAAATTAACCACTAAACAATAACAACATGGATTTCTATTCAGATGGCCTACAGGGGCAACATAGCCTGGGAGGGCAATGGAACCAAAATGAAAATTTCATAAAAGCCAGATATGGGAACATTTGGACTAAACACTCTAGAAAATAAATGTGATGAATCTGCAATGTCTTCCTAAGATAATTTGGAGGATGACTTATACTTTTTATTATATATGTCAACTGACATTTATTATATAGAATTTGGAACTGATTCTGGCCAAACTTCTCAGGGTCTCTGTTTGCTTATCTGCAACATGGGGCTCATGAAATCTGTGCTATGAATCTCTAAGGCTTTTACTTAGAATTAATTTTTGTAATTCATGTGTAAATACATTGTAGACTTATAAAGTGCTATAAAATATTTCTGGAATCAGCATACCCATGGGAAAATTATTATTATTATTTTTTGATTCTGTCTAGGTTCTTTGGCCATGAACATATACTGGATTTGAACATATATCGAGTCACTAACATGACCAAGGGCAGAGTCAGAATTTACTAGTATTATTTTAAAATTTCTCAGTTTTCCCTTCCTATTACAGTTCTATTTATTTTTATTTTTATTGTTTTTTTAATAATACAACTCTTTATTATGTAGCATACGTCAGTGGCATGCTGTGTGTTCTCCCTCATAAAGTGTCTTTACCAATAAATGCATGTGATCTAGATATTGTAAAGAGCTTCAGGTTTTTGACTCAGTTATCCTGTCATGTAATAGGATGGTCAGAATGCTAATATAGAGTTCTTTAGAGCTATGAAATTGTTTTTTTCATCTCTATTTGGTTAGAATATTCACATGCATTTGTACATTTGTAATTATATCCTGATCTTCCATCAGAGCAGTAACACATCTTTGAAATATCCTTGGCTTCCATCTGCTTGCTTCAAGGGGTCCCTTAAAAAACCTGTCTGGTCACATATGGTTCTTAGTGAATATCACTGACTTGGATAAATGGATAGATAAAGTTCTAGGTCTAACCATTGAAATGGTTTCTCCAGGAGAAGCAAATAAAAATGCACGAGACCTTATATGGTTATCCAACACATCCCCCTCTCCCTTACCTGAAGACATATTTCTGTTCAGCATGAATCTATTCTCAGCTTTGATTGCATTCCTCACTGTCACTTCCTACAGAGATATCCCTAAGCTAAATTGGGGGATAGGGAAAAATAAACTCTTAAAGTGTAACACTTAGTGCTGGAATATAAAGGCTGAAAAGACTACATGACTTTGAGGAAATAAGTGTTTTCATTTCTTTTAGTGGAAATTTAAAAACACACAAAATTACAAGAATAATATAATAAATATTGACTTCAACAATTATCAGTATTTTGCTTATTTTGTTTTCTCTATCTCTGCCTCCCTTTTCACATATGCACATTTTTATTTTTTCCTGGAGTATTTTAAAAGCAAATCTCAGAAATCATGTTACTTTACCCACATATATATTTTAGTATGAAATCATAACCAATGAAGACTTTTAACTTAACCATCTAACATTATTACACCTAAAAAAATAACAATAAGTCCTTAAAGTTCATTTGTGGTCAAGATCTAAGCAACGCCTGAACATTGCATTTGGTTTTCATGTTTCTGAAGTCTCATTTTTTAATGCTGCTGATTTGTTGGGAGATACCAGATCATTTGAACTGTAACTTGTTCCATATTCTGCCTTTGGTTGGTTGCTTTCTCTTGTGTCATTTAACTCGCAAGAAATAAGTTTTAGTAGCATACGAGTATATGTTGAACAAGAGTCCATTCATTAATTTGAGCAGCATATCCACACCAAAAGGATACTTGGGGCACCTATTCATTCTTGGTAACAAATTTAAGACTTGCAGAACTTTTGAATAATATGAGATTTAAAGCTTGGAGGAAAATATGTATTTATTTTTTGTGATATTTATGCTACCAGAGAATTCAAAAATGGGTCAAAGTGGCAAGGTTAGAAGCAAGAATTAATATTAAAGTGCCATGAGTTTGTGTTGGTTTAATGTTCACATCTACCAGTATTTCTGTTATTTACTTTCTATCACACTTGCCTTTTTGCCTATGATCAGCAAAGGCAATTATTTGATGTTTCTTGCTAAACAAACCTACTAATTTTTTTTTATTGATATTGAGGAACTCTTCTAACAGAAGCTCAAAAAAAATCCCTATCAAGAGAGCAGCAATCAAATTCATATGTAATTGTATATATTGAGAGAAATCAGTTTTCTAGCTTTTCATTTACAGCAAATCCCATGAAGAAACATGTGGCACCATAGTCACACTATAAAATTTATAGTCCTGTATATATTCTCACCTTTCTGATAATTTCTCACAGTAAAACTAAGGAGTTTTAGAGTAACTATCAAAGCCTCTGAACCAAATTTGCACCTTAATTTTTGATGTTTTACTTACATGGATGGCTGTGCTGCTTTGAATATAAAGTCAATGTTGTTTAACTCGTATCATAAACATGTTGCTATGTTCGCTTCATATATATCCTGATGTAACGAGACGTTTTCAAAGAAAAATTTCTATTGTAGTCCATTTGGGCTGCTATAACAGAATACCATAGTCTGGGTGGTGTATAAACAACAGAAATTTATTTCTCACAGTTCTGGAGGCTCGGAAGTCTCAGATCAAGAAGCTGGCAGATGCCATGACTGATGTGAGCCTGCTTCCTGGCTCATAGACTGCTGTCTTCTTTCCGTACCTTCACATGGTAGAGGGGGCAAAGGTGCGCTCAGGGGCCTCTTTTATAAGGGCACTAATCCCATTCAGGAGGGCAGATCCCTTATGACCTAATCACCTCCCTAATCACCTTCAAATACCATCACATTGAGGATTGGATTTCAACATATGAATTGTGGGGTGGGATAGGGTGAGGGACAAACTTTCAATTTATAGCATTTTCTTTGTATTTAAAGCATTGTGTATAATAGTTTCAACTGGGTATACTAGTATATTTTTATTATTTATTTTTTTATTTTTTTTGAGGGCAGTGTCACTGGGACCTGAACCAGGGCCTCTGGCGTCCCAAGCCAGCTCTTAACCACCGTGCTACTCAGCTGGCCCCTATACTAGTATATTTTAAAATTTGCCTTTTGTACAAATATTTCAGCATTAAGAATTAGATTTCCTGACCACCAGGCAGGGGAAGATAATAGAAATTTTGATTTAGATAAAAATGCCTAGTATTCCATTGGTTAGTTCTAGTTTTGTTTCTCAAACAATAAGCCTGATTTTTTAAATGTTATTTTATGCTGCAGAACTAAGAGATTTTGAAGTTCTGAGAAAAGAGGAACCCTGCACAGGTCTGTAGTGTAGTAGCAGAAAGTAGGAGTCCTCACTTCACACTAAACTATATCAGTCTTGGGGACTCTTAAACTGGGCTGGAGAACCCTTCTCTGTATTGTTCATGCTTAATCCTGATTGAAAAGCTGTCCCTTTTCAAAGAGTGTGAGGGAATGCTTAGGTGACTAACAGCAGAGCCCCCATATGTTACAACTGTGATTTAGGCAGAAATTGACTTAGTCCCTGGAAGCAAATGCCAAGTCCTTAATAAAAATAAAATTTCTTTATATGGTACTAGGTTGAGAATTTCTTTATTCAACAAATAGCTATCAAGGTCTTATACTGTTTTGGTGCTGAGTATAGAACAAATGAATAAGACAAAATGCCTACCATCAGAGGACTTTCACTCTAGCTGTTGGGATAGTCAAAAATAAATATCTTAGAAACACATTACAGTGTTGACTAGATCAAAGTGCTATAAAGAAAAACAATGGAGGATAGGGCTAGTGACAATTTGCTAGAATGGTTAGAAAATCCCTTTCTGAGGACTTCACATTTGAGAGCAAGTAAGGAGCAACTCATGTGACTTTCTGTCCCCTCAGGTGTGATTTGTCTTTGAGA
The DNA here is from genome assembly GCA_033961575.1 of Aselliscus stoliczkanus. Lineage (NCBI taxonomy): Eukaryota > Metazoa > Chordata > Mammalia > Chiroptera > Hipposideridae > Aselliscus > Aselliscus stoliczkanus. The sequence goes on from CM066729.1 coordinate 139,320,475, forward strand.
TTTTTATTGCTTTATTGCTCCCGACCAATACCTTTACAATTGCTTTAGGCAGTCACTACTTTCCCTTTGACACTTCAGCCCAAGAGTGGACATTTTCTTTTTTGCGAACAACTAGCACAGCTGAACATTTAAATAAAATTTGAAAAAAAATTAAAAAAAAATTAATAGATAACACAAAGGAAATAAACATAGAAACATAACGCATTTACACAGAGTTGTCTTTCTCAGATTCCGTTTTCTGATTGGGTTGGCAGCAGGAATATTTGCTTCCTCAGCTGTGACCCCCTCCCACTCAGACTTGTTACAGGCCTCATCAGTCACACAATAAGCTCAACGTTCAAACAGGAGTTTCTCACATACAATAAAAAGAGAAGCTTTTCCCCAAGTGCCTCCTTACCTTTCCCTCAGTGATTTTCTTATCTGCAGGACTTTGTCCCCAGTCCCTCAATTCTTTTGGGATATTTTTTCCACTTACCAACAAATGAATTCTATCATATTAGCTGATAATATCTTATAATATGAGCTTTCTCAGCCTACTTGAAATTTAATAGGAAACTCTGAGAAATGGAAAATATTAAGGAATCATAGAGAACTGAATTTTGTGTGTAGTTTGAAAAGCAAATGAGGGAAGACTTGTATTAAAAACATTGAGACATTATACTTGATCTCAGTTCCCCACTTCCTATGTTAATATAGTATTAAATAAATAGAAGTATTTAACTTAAGATGACTAGATAAGCAATGATGCTGCTGGATTAAGTGGCATACTTAGTTATGTTTCCATTCTCATTCAACCTTTTGTTTTTCTTGCAATTAAAAATTGTTCTCTCTCTCTCTCTCTCTCTCTCTAACATTCTCTGTCTCTTTCAAATTAGCTTAGTTTTCTCTGTACTAGTACTAGCTGTTTTCTCAATATTTTAAAAGATTTGTCAGGTGCTTAATTTTTCCTAACATTCAATCGGTTCAGGTAATCCTTTCCTTCTGCAGCACTCCATTTCTCTGCTCCAATATCTAATCTGAGGTGTGAATCTCATGCTCCCCTTCACCATTCTCCAGTGGTGACAGCCTTTGTTTCTTAGATCCCATATATTCGTTTCTCTTAGTTTACCACTCATTTGGTGAAGCATATCAACAAAGTAGATTCCTAAGAAAGGGTATATATGAAATAAAAAAATTCATGTCTTAGTTTTTGTTGTTGTTGTTGTTTGTCTCTACTGATTAATAGATTGGCTATCTATATAATTCATAATTGGAAATCATTTTTCCTCAGAATCTTTAAGCCATTGTTCCACTGTCTTCTCACACCTACTCTTGCTGTTGAGAATCAGGTGACATTCTGATTTGCACTCCTTTGTGTATAATCTATTATTTTCTCTCTGGAAACTTCTTTGATACTTTATTTTCCCTGCTGTTTGAATGTTGTACAAGGACGTATTTTGGTTCAGGCCTTTCTTCATTTGTTGTGCTGGATATTCAGTGGACCTTTGAAATCTGAAGACTTGTGTCCTTCAGTTTTGTAAAAATTCATTTGTCTTTTTCTCTTTTTTAAATTACCTCTCCCCATCTTCTCTGCAAATTTTATTGGGCAGATTTTGGATTTCCTGGATGGAGTCTTTGTTTTTTATTTCCTATTTTCCATCTCTTTATCTTTCTGTCTTACTTTCATGTGCTTTAATTATTGTTTAATTAACAATAAGTAATTGAACACTGAGATCCAGTATCAGTAGACTATGGAACAAACAAATCCAGCGATGATGTTATTGGGTTAAGTTTTTGTAAATAAAGGAACACATTCATGCTAATTCAATTATGTATTGTCTATAAATGCTTTCACCCTGAAATGGTCGAGTTTGGAGACTGTAAGTCTTGTAAGCTTACAGTATTTACTGAGCCTCTTTACAGAACAAGTTCACTGACCCTCCCCCTCCATCCAGTTTAGGTGATCTTATTGGTTATCTCCAGGAGCTCTTTTTGGTTCTCTTGCTTCCCCTTCTTCATAGCATACTGCTTTACCTTTATGGATCTAACATCTTCTTTTCTCTGAGGATATTACATGGGGTGTTTTGGCAACACACTGCTTGCTGCAGTGTCAATGTTTCCTTAGAGATAATTTAGTCAGTTCTTTTTGGCTGATTTCATGTTGGAAGCATTTCTCAAATGTTAACTTTCTTATGTGCTCATTCAGATTAATGAGTGAGGCACTGAAAGCTGAGAGAAGGTCCCCAGTGTGTGGGCAAGATATGGACTTGGATTTTATGGTAGTAAGATTAAACAGCGAGCTTGCCTTTTCATAGGGGAATCTCCAGAATCGTGAATATAGATTCCCCCCAACCCGAGAAGACCTCAGCCTCCTGCACTAGAGCTAGAGGCTACCAGTCTTTTGGGGACAAGGCAGGGGAAGGATGCTGTGGTCTCCAAGTACTTATTTTATCCTTCCTTGTTTAGTCCCAAGCCTCACTACTTTGACTTATATACTTGAGTATAGCTTCTCATGTTTGAATTTGCTAGAAAATAAACTTCTTTTCTTTGTTGGAAGAAAGGAGTACTGTTTTAGCACAAACTGATTATATAACAAACAATATAGACTGGGTGGCTTACACAGCAGAAATTTATTTCTTACAGGTTTGGAGGCTGGAAGTGGTTGGGTTCATGGTGAGCCTCTTCTTCCTGGTTTGCAGATGAACACACTCTTGCTGTATCTTTACATGCAGAGAGAAAGATCATGCCTCCCGTGTCTTTCCTGATAGGAGCAATAATCCCATTCAAAGAGGCTCAGCCTTCACGATCTATTACCCCTCAAAGGCTCGCCTCTAAATGGCACCACATTGGAGATTAAGGCTCCAACATATGAATTTGCAGGTGGGGGTGTATACAAACATTCAGTTCATTGCAGATACTCTTTTTGTTTGTGCGTGCGGGGTGATGATGGGGATCTGGCAGTCGATCAATATCCATGAAAACTTTAAACCCATCCCCATACTTTTAGTGACCACCCACCTCCTGGTGCCCCTCAAGACTTTTCTGTACAATGTAGCAGAGTCCCCCTTCAGGAAACACTTATAATACATGAGTATACATGATATATACTTATATATCATGTATTCTATGTTTTCTCCCCAAATTATAGAAATCCATTCCTATCTCCTCTTTATCCTCATTTATTCATTTATCATTAAATGAGTTTTGAGGAGGAAGAGGCAATAAAAGTGTACTATCAATCTGCTGTTTTTCATATATAAATTTCTCAGATTTTAGGCATGGCAGCTGATGACTAGAGAAAAGAGGCTGGCAAAGGTATTATATAAGCCAGGACTGTATCCAAGGATAGACATGGAGGTAAAGGTTTTTAATATTAAAAGTGAACTGCTGTCCTCTGTGTAACTCATATCTTTCAGGTTAACTTTTACCAGTATCATGGTATGATCTCTTACTATGTACATATTTCCCTATACAATCTTTTAAAGCAAAAAAGAAAATTGGATGTAATATACTGACTTTTACTTCTTTGGCTATATAATTCAATGTGTAACTCAATGTGTGTCCACTATGATTTTCTTTACTCTTCAGTGCGTTGCAATTGAAATATTACCCCATTTGTTCATTTATTTCTGAGCTTTGAATCATCTCTTTGGTGAGGTTTCTCCCACATACTTCTTTTAGCTGAGGCCAAAGTATTCATTTCTGCAGGCCAGCAGCCTCCAAAAGTACTAGGAAAATATATTTTTTTAAATGCATTTTTTTGTGTGTTTATATCTTGCTGTGGATATTGAGGGAATGTCTTTGGTGGAAATAGGATGACCTTTTCAGGCCATCATGTTCATTTAAGCTAAATTTTCTCTAGGATTTCATATTTTGTATTCATTATAACTGCTTGCACATTTTAATATTTTCAGTATCTGTAAATGTGTTTAATTTGCTTGAGCTGAATGTTTTTTCAAAAGAATGAGTTTATAATTTTTAATGCAACAGAGATAATAAAATTGGACCTGCATGTTTTCTTAAGAAACCAACTATACTCTAAATTAAAATATGGATGTTTTCCCACTTTTTTGGTATCCAAAATTTGGTTTCAATTATTATTCCTTACACTTTACAATGAATTTTCAAGTTGAAAAATATATACTTAGCTCTTTTCAAATTTGTGTTTGTGACTCAATAGTAAAAAGTTAGAAAAACTGGAACTTGATAATATATGTATATGGAGTGTGTTTTTACATCTCTAGGAAGTACAGCTTTATAAGTAAATATAATATTTCAAATAGGTAACCATGTATTTATGATCTAAGTTTGTGTCTCCTGATAACCCAATGTAGGCATGTATTCAAAAACTAATAATAGGCATCACATAATCATATAAATGATTTCATTGGCTATATTTGAGACCGGACTTTTTCTTAATGGCAGCAGCTTACATTGATTTTATATTTTTTCTCTTTATAGCTAAAATCATGAAAATATTTTCGATTTGGTACATAATGTTTTCTTTCTGGCACATTCTAGGTTTCTGCTTAGAGAAACTAAACAAACATGCTATTATATGTTGAGGCCATTAGTCCTACTCCTTAAGCTTTGTAGGTTTTCTGTGAATATTTCTAAAAGATAGGTTCTATATAATTTTAAGTGGCTTATAAGCTTTGCAAGTTACACTTAAAAAAATAATGTAGTATTGCCAAGTAATAGTGACATAAAGGCTTAAAGAATCACAGAATTGGAAAAGATTTTGAGATTTTTTTTTTCCAACCCACATTTTACATATCAGGAAGCTGAAGCACTGAGAGATGAAGTAACTGACTCTATTCATATATGACATGGATACAGGGACTTTGAGTGGAACCTAGATACTTTGATTCCAGTGTGTGTGTTTTTTTTAATAACCATTCTATCTTCTTGAATCTAAACCAGTCTTTGTACCATATGAAAAACAATAGTAGGCATCAATAGATACTTTTTTTTTTCTATGCTCACAAAGATTTTATTCAGACAACTAAGATTTAGTATCTGTTTTGTTAAATAGAAATGAGACATATATCTTCAACTAAACTATTCCTTAAGTTTATATCCCTACTATTATAAAAACAATATATGAGGTTGGACAATTTAAAAAACTCATCCTAGAAAAATTGCTACATACCTCATTGCTGAATATCACTATGGTTACCTTCGAAGTACTCCCCTTGGGAAGCTATGCACTCAGGACAGCGCCTAGTCTACCCTTCAAAGCAATTTTGGAACTCTTTTTCTGGAATGGCCATCAGAGCTGTCATCGTATTACCCTTCATGTCCTGAATGTCATCCAAATGTCTTACTTTCAATATTTCCTTTATCTTTGGGTAAAGGAAGAAGTCATTAAGGGCCAGATCAGGTGAGAAGGGAGAACATTCCAATACAGTTATTTGTTTACTGGCTAAAAACTCCCTTGCAGATGGTTCCATGTGAGCTGGTGCATTGTTGTGATGCAAGAGCCTTGAATTGTTGACGAAAAGTTCAGGTCGTCTAACTTTTTCACGCAGTCTTTTCGGCACTTCCAAATAGTAAACCTGGTTAACTGCTTGTCCAGTTGGTACAAATTCATAATGAATAATCCCTCTGATATCAAAAAAGGTTAGCAACATTGTTGCAAAAAGTTCACGAACTTAATTGACAGTACTTAATATTGTTCTCTCTTATAGGACCAACCTTTCTGCATTTTCTATCTGGCAAATTCTTCTATGGGATATATCACAAATGCTGTATTCTCCATAAAACATTCTCTAGGGATTTTGGTGACTTCCTCATAAGTACTTTTGGGTTAAATAATGTATATGTGGTATATAAATACATTGCATTGTAATCATTTATATATAAAACTTTCCAGTGAAGTATTTTTAAAATCAGGGAAGGTGAAATCTTATTCATCTCTAAGAATTTACTGTTAGCAGATAATACATAGTCCATGTTGATTTGTTGAAAGAAAAATCAAGGTGATTCAGAGGGAGATACTCCTATGAATAATCCCATAAGGAACACCTGTAGCTGATTCATAAGTCCATGATACCCAACATACACTCTAGTGTAAGGGGAAAGTATGTAGTAAGTTTGATAAACACTCTAAATTTGGGTTAATAAGCCAGAATACTGGTTTATTTTTCATTATTTGCAATTTGTATTTCACTAAGGAGCTTTGCAGATGGATTTTTTATTGTTTCCTCATCCCCTTTCACCCTGAGGAATTCTCTGAGGACACTTTCATTTGTGTTTGAAGATAGCGACCTTATATTCACAGAAAACCAACTCCTTTTGGGGGGATTGTTTGTCAACATGTGCAGGAGTAATTTGGGGACCAACTCTTTATTTGGGGCCTTTTACTCCTGTTTGTCACCCATAATATTACCTCAGGTGGCTTTTTGGCTTCCCTGGGCTTTAATTAAGGACCTTTCTAGAATATCTGTAGCTTAAAAAGAAAAAAGAGAGAAAAGACAAAAAGAAAAGCTCGCCAGCAGTGTCACAAAGCCTGGCTATGAAGGCAGCTTGAACTGGTCTGATTTGAAGGACTCTTGTAATCTGGTCCTTGTCTATCTGTTTGTGCCAGTTCCCATTCCAGATGCTGAAGGTAGAATTAAGAGAAAAGAAAAGATACATTTCTTCACTCATGGTGTTTACAACCCAGAATGGCACCCAAAGAAAAGACTCGTTGCAGTGTGAGTAATGAGTGCTATCATGAAAAAGGCACAGGGCACTATGGCTTTATAGCAATGGAAGCCTATCCAGACTCAGCTTGCAGAGGCAAGAACTGAATTAAAACCTAGCAAAGAAAAAACTACAATAATAAAAGTGAATATAAAAAAAAAAAGAATGATTAATACACCTAGCCAGAGCATTGAGAATAATGTATTTATTTTATAAATTCTCATTTTATTCTCAATAAAGATGGTTGAGCAAAGGTATGAAATTTAACTAGTGTTCAGCATGACGTGAGCCGCTTAGTGAACAACTGTAACATATTGGCCAATGAAAACCAAGTAAGAATTATTGGTCAGTATCTTTAAAGAAATCCACTTCCAGGTGCCTTTGGTAGTTTACACCACCCTTTCAGCTTAAACATTAAAAACAGGTGAGGTGCAATGGTGTCTGCTTGGGTAAAATACATGTCCACAAATACTGTAACTTGAATGCGACAAATGTGGACCTATTGTCAGAAATAATTGTGCCTGGCACCTTGTATGCTGCAAAAAACTGGCATGGAGTCACATCGTCACCACAGAGGTTTGAGGTCAAAGCAAAAGCACTTAAAGTCATTGTGAGAGGCAGTATCCTGAAAGAAAAAGTTTTTATGTCATAATGTAAAATCAATGTAGAATCCTGATCCAACATTTTTTGGGGGTTTTCCCATGGGAAAATTAGGTGTATGCCAAGCAGGCTGGCATGTGGTGTGTACCAACTTCCATTAGACTTTTCAATATCAGAATCAATTTGAGGCCATCAGATAGAGCTTCTAGCCAAGGCTTTGAAGCAGACAATTCTCAGATGTGCTATGTGTAACGAAACCCAGATAATGTCTTTTGAATAATAATGTAACTTTTTTCACTATAAAATGCATTCCTTATGTTAAAAAAAAAATAAAAGAAAAAAGAAAGAAATAGAAAAAGAAAAAAGAAAGAAATAGGAAAGAAAAGAAAACAACTCATGTTGATGTTTGAGATTGGCTTCAAAATATTTAGTCAGTTTCTCTGATAGTCTTCTCCACATCCACTTTATAACAAGGGACTATCTGGGTTCGTTTTAATTTTTTTTTTTTTTTTAAAGATTTTATTGGGGAATTGGGGGAGGGGAACAGCGTTGGGGAATCGGGGAAGGGGAACAGACAAGTTGCTGTCTTTTTGTTCTTCAGTCTAGTTGAGAAGGATGTTGCTTCACTGGCCCATGTTGGTATCGTCGTTGCGCTCTTCCCGGGTGAGGCAGATTGGTCGCCGGCCTCTGGATGGTCGCTCACCGCAGTTATTGGCAGCTCACGCTGGCTGCTGGCCACTCCGTGTAGCCTATGGCAGCCCACTGCAGCAGAGGCTGCAGCCTACACCATGGCCGGGGCTCGCAGCCCAGCTCCAGGTGGAGCTATTGTTAGCTGAAGAGGGCAGTGTCACTGGCCCTCATATGTGGGATCCCAACCAGGGCTGCTGGCATCCCAAAACCAGCTCTTAACCAATGCGTCACTCGGCCGGCCCTGGATTCATTTTAATTTAATCATCATATTTCATCATGCTGAAAATAAGAATTCAAGGAAACCTTCTCTTGTGTAATCATCCAAAGGTTATGGCACACATATTTTGATAGGTATTGATGGTGTTTTCTAAACTCTAGTTGACGGTATGATGAGTTGAGAACCTCAGTCATTGTACAAATCCATCATATACAAGTATGTTAATCTCAGAATTCCTAATGTGAGATATTGATAGCTCCAAATTTGGCAGGAACATAACACAAATTTTGATTTGCTTTAAGATAGAAAACCTCTGAAAGTATGAATTTCAGGAAACAACTGAAGTTGGTGTCAATCCTTTCAATACAGCCCACAGCACATACTGTTTAAAGAGAGGAGAAAAATTATTCTGTATTTGTAGATTATGGATTTTCTACCTGATATATCTAAGAAATTAAATTAGATTAGATTAAAAATTAGGTATTAGAATATTAGATTGAAAAATTATTAGGACCAGAAAGACAGTATAGTAACCAGGAAAAATAAAAAGTGTACAAAGCCGATTACTTCCTATTTGTTTTCAAACTGATTATTGTTAGTAAAACAGAAAAAAGAGTTATAAACTAATAAAACAGGAAAAGTCTTGCAAATTATGAATTACCTCTGACTAAGCCTAAGCAATGTGCATGGTCTATAGCAATAAATAGAAACAAAAGTGGCAGTGATAACAACAAAAATGCTACTGAGGAACAGAATGGAGAGACAGAGTAGGTTTCTGGGTTGGAAGATTTAACAATCTAAATTAATCTGTGTATAAATTCAATGCAACATGATCAAAACCTCAACCTCAACAGGAATTTTTGTGTTTAATTCTGTGGTTTAATGATATTATTCATCTTAAGCAGTCTATTATGTAAATCTTCAAACATTTACAAAAGTAGAGCGAATAATGTCATGAACTTTCTTGTACTCATCACCTAGGATCCTTGACACTAATTATTAGCATATGGCCAAACTCTATTTATTTATACACCCTCACTTATCACACCACCCTCATGGATTGTTTTGAAGCAAATCTCAGACGTCATATAATTTCCCTGTATGAGAGAGAGAGAGAGAGAGAGAGAGAGAGAGAGAGAGAGAGAGAGAGAGGTTTCTAGGATGCAATTATCCCATTTTTTTTCTTTTTTGCTATTTTATAATGAAAATGTTCAGATATACAGAAAAATTCAGTTTTACAATGGACACTTATATTCACCACCTGGATTTTACAAAAACATATTTACCATAATTATTTTATCATGTTTATATACCCTTCTATCCATTCATCAATCTATCTTTCTTTTTTGATGCATTTCAATACTTTGCCAATAGTATCTTCCTCCTAAATACTTCAGCATGTATATCACTAACTGCAGCTAAATATATGTTTACAGTTTTTTGCTTTATATACAATGAAGTTCACAAATTTCAAACATGCATTGCTGAATTTTGCAACCCAAACCCCTACCAAGATATAGAACATTATCGTTTAAAAATTTCTTCTGACCTCTATTTCCTGTAAGTCATATCTAGACATAGAGTTTTCATCAGATCCAGATTTGTTGTGGCAAGAATTTTCATTTAGGATGTTGGGTCCCTTCCATTGTATCACATTGGGAAGCCCATAATATCTAATGTCTTTTTTATATGGATTGATCAATAAGTCTATGTGTAGTTAGCCTGATTCATCCATTATAAATTCCCCCATCAATTTTTCCTCTAAAGGTTTAGCTGTCACCAACAATTATTACATAGATCTATTTGGTTAATAGGTATTGTAAAATAGTAAGAATCTAATTCTATCATTCCCTTTTCATTTATTAGCTTGAATTCTTCTACATAAATATAACCTTACTGTATAAGGTGTTTATGTTGAGGCAGAGTTTGTACAGGAAAGGAAAAAAAAAAAGCCTGTTTCTAACCCTTTAATTATAAGAATAATAGGTAGGTTCTCTAAAATTTCCTAGAGATACTTATTGAGTTGTTTTTATATAACATTATAACCTCATGGATCTTATATCTCATATAATTCAGTCCATCACAGTTATTGTTCTTTATGATGTTGAATTCATCTTTGCCAGTAAGAATCCCTTTAGTGTTCCCATGTCCTTTGGAAATGATCCCAGCAGTCACTGATACGCATACATCCTAACACTGGTGGAAGCAGTCCCAGGCTCCTGTCTTATATTTTCTGTCTGGACCAGGACACAGCTGTATCTCTAAGGCATCTTGGGTGTTTTTGTTTATTTGTTTCACTATTTCTAGGCATTTTCTGTAGAAAAATTTTAAAAGAGAAATATTATATACATTTATACTGATATTTTCATACTTTCTATATTTCCATTTTAATTTATAGGTTTTATTTGTAATTCTATTTATTACATATGCTTATCACTTTTCCCTTAATCTGAAAAATCTTAATTCCATATGATTGTATGTATGCAATAATTTAAGAATAATTTTAGAGTAGCAACAGTAATATTATTAATCATATGATTGATATACACAATTTAAGATTTCAGTTTTTATTGTCCTGCCAGGAGTATACAATCAAGCTATTGGTTTATGCCACTTAAAATAATTTAATACACATGTATATTCCCTGGTTTCATGTTGCTTTTAGTTTTCATGGATTAAATTTTTAGTTTGAATTAATTTTGTTCAATAATTATTTAAAAAATTATTATACTTCCAAAGTCAAAACTTCAAAGTAAAACATATTTAGAAAACTAGCTTCTCTATTTGTCCCTTTTTCTTGAATGTCATCATATATTAGTTTTTGGTTTATCTTTCCTTTTTTTTTTTAAAGTATATAGATCTCTCTCTGTCTCTCTCTGTCTCTCTCTGTCTCTCTCTGTCTCTCTCTGTCTCTCTCTCTCTCTGTCTCTGTCTCTCTCTGTCTCTCTCTGTCTCTCTCTCTCTCTCTCTATATATATATATCTCCTTCCTTTCTTTTCTAAAAGGTAGCATACAATATATGCTTAAACACCTTGTTTTGTTTTCATTGAAAAAATTAAAATATCCTGACAATATGTAATGATATTTCCTCATTTTTTTTACAAAACACAGACAGTTTAAGCATGGGATCTCTTCAGAAATCAGGGTATATAATCTCATTTTTTCATTCATTCAACAAATAAATAAAAGTAGGTGTAATTTTCTTGTGACACTAAGTTTAATAAGCTACCACTCTGTCATAATGGAGCTTAAGATTTAATAAAAGCGAAAGACATTTATACCAACAATTACTCCACAATGTTAAGTGTTGATGGAGTTGAGCACATAGCACTGCCATAAGAGCCTATAGGAGGGACATCAAAACCAGAGAGGCCTTGAGCAGACTCCTAACGAATGGGTGGGGATTAGCCAGGTTAAAGGTAGAGATGGGAGGTTGCAGACACACAGAGAAGCACATGAATTCCCATGAACCAGGGAATGACAGCTTGAACCCTAGAGAGATGAGGCTAGAGAGATAGGTAGGAAGGGTCCTGACCAGTGAAGCCCTTGTAATTTGGGCCCTGGAGTTTGTGTGTGGCCTTGAAGATTCTTAATAACCTAGAAAAGAAAGAACTTTAACTAAACCCCTGTTTAGTTAAACTCAACTCCTGTTGAGGCAGGAGTTACATTTTAGAAAGAGCACCCTTCAACCAGTTTTTACAAACATGATTTAAGAAATGATTTATAGTCCATGTTACTCTCAATCATGTTTTTAAACATCCGAACATAGCCTGTTGGATGTACTGTAAAATTTGCATGGGAAGAGCAAACCTTTAATAAAAAATGCCATTATTAAAATAAACCAACCAAACAACCAATCAACCAACCAACCAACTTGTGGTCCAACCACCACCATGTGCACCCCCCCCACCCCCCCCACCCCCGCTACCTGCCCAACTTATTATCTAAGTATAGAAATTTCAAAGAAATAAAAATATGAATTGTGTTTTATAAGGCACTTTAACTTATATAACAAATTCATAGCCATTTAGAGCTGGGAGGAAGGATATGTTCTGTTGTAAAGTACCTAAAAGTCATGACACTCAGTGGAGCAACATACAATATTTACTTTTGAATTTTAAATTAAGTATCCAATACTGTGCCAAATTTTTGTTCCTACCCTATGTTACTATTTTTCACAGTATTTAGGCAAACACCATTTTGTACCGCTTTATATGTACTGCCTCCATTAATCCTTAAGACTTCCTTATAAGGAAGAACTTGTGCTATTCCCACTTTTAATAGAGGAAACTGAGTCATAAAATGATTCAGAGACTTTACCTTGGTTTATAGATAGTAAATGGGCAGGTCTGGATTCACCCTAGCAGTATGACTCCAGGATTGGTGCTATTAATGACTATATCATACTGCCTCCCTCACCTGGAATATAAAAAAAGAAATAAATAAGCAACAGGATATACACAGTTGAAGAAAATTTATGAGAGAACATTTTATATTAAAAAATTTCTAGTCATTAACATTTTCCCTACTTAGTAAATAATCTTATTTGATTTTAGTCAAAATACATCTTAATCTACCTCACGAAAATTCTAGATATTCTTTTAGGATGTGGTTGATGATCAGGTGATACCCAATGCTTAACAGATGATTTCCTGAGGTCTATGGCTGTTCAATGGGCTACTTCCAACATTATTATGAATTTCTTTATTCTTTCAATAGTTATTTAAAGTTCTAATCATTTCTCTAATCTTGCAAATGAAAGGTTTACTGTATATACATAAAGTACAGTATTTGAAAAGACCTGCTTAAATGGAAACAATATTTTTGATTTTGCACATAAAATTAATAAACAAAACAAACCATGTATCAAATGCCTATTGCTTTTCAACAGTGGTAGATGCAAAGACTATGAGGGTGAGTAAGATTACATCCCTTTTGCAAAGAACTTGCCAAATCTTTCTCCATGCCTCTGCCAGGGGGCTCCTTAAGATTGAGTTTTTATTGGCTATGACACTTTAGGCATTTCTCATGGCAAATCAGAACTTAGCATGTCGTCTTGGAAGAAAATAATTGGAGTATTTATTCAGTACTTAAATGATCCACTTTGCATTAAATTCTAGTATATTAGATTTCTCCTATTTTTCTTGTCATCAATTTCTTGCATGGAGTAAACCAAATTATCTAATTTTACCACAGAAGTTTAGCTTTTGTTAGCCTTTGTCATCATCACACACTTATTAGAAGCTAGTAAGTGCAAGTCACCGTAGCTGTCTTGCCATTGAAAACATAAATTCCGGTCAAGCAGATTATAATTTTTATTTCTTCATGGTATTTTTTTTGTAATTCTGTTCACTTGGTTTTACATTTTGAAATTTTGGTGACTATAATATTCTCTTGGCTTTCTCCTCTAGAAAGTTTGCCCAATAATCCATTTTTTTTAGACTGATTTCATTAAATTCCTTTTATTGACTATCTCCTGATTGTTAGGGTGGTTACATATAATTAATTGGGACATTCTAAAAGACCCTAGAGGGCCCAAATTAGCCCATTCCTGTTAAAATACACTTCCTCACTGGGAATCACTTGCTAAAATAGTTTATTGAGTTACTCCTCTACAGTCAGTACAAGGAATGAAAAGTACAGGACATCTTAGTTACTTTGGCATTTCAAATTATTTTCTGATGTCTTTTCAACTCTTCCCATAGAGCTTTGCAAAGCTTTTCTGCAGTAGAAAACTGCATGCAAGCAAGCACCCAAGGGTCAAACCTTTCTAACCTAAGCTTATTGCTTTTGCTGCATGAGCTAAGATCATTTATAAAGCTCACAGAAGAGCAGATTCATCTGTTACCATGTATAGTAACATCTCAAAGAGACAACTAAACATGACAGTTGAGGGGATTTGCAATTGAAAGAAAAAAGCATGAGCAGAGTTGAGAGCCATATAATTATCCTCATTCACACTGTGACTAGCTTTAAAGTGATTTATTCAAAATGGTTACCAATGTACTCTTAGTCACCTCCGTTCTTGACTACTTGCTAATTCTGATGTTGGCATGTGTCTATAGAATATATTTGCTCTTCCACTTGAAAGGGAATTGTGCTACATTTTCAGTGGTGTTTAAATCAGTTAATCATATTTCCCAATTATCCCATAATGTTAGTTGTTTGAATTTCAAGTTGCAATGTTCTTAGAGAAAGCTTAATATCTTCATTATACATACAGTCATGGTTAGCTAATTAGCATCCCAAATGCTGCAGTTTAACCCTGGATGTCACTATTTCTGGCTTCAAGGATATATTGGGTTTTCTCATTTTAAAAAAGTTTAGGAGGAAAAATAACATTGTTGAATTCCACTTTGCAGTTTTTTTTTTCCAAATAAAAAGCCCTCTTTGAAAATATCTAGACAACAACATAAATGCATTATAATTCTCATCTGTTGGTTTATAAATAAAAACACCCTTGAATGTTTTCCAAAGGGGTAATGCGATTTACAATATAGTTAATGAAAATTAAGCTACATTGGTTTTCCTGGAGGAAAATTGCACTGCATAATTCATTTTAAAAATCGTTGTTTATTACTTCAGTTCATTGGGAAACAAGAAACGGATTCAAAATAATGAAGCTAAGAATACACATTGTGTTTTGACATTGTCTTTAATTAAAAGATCAGTGCTTCAGAAGCAATTTCATCTTTTTTGAGTTGACATTTTAGTTGGCATTGTTCTTAAGGTATTTATTCTCCTTTCCTTAAATAGGAGTTCTAATCTTTTCAATAAAAGATGTAAAGGAACTGCAGTTATTTCTGCTATAAAAATAAGTATCTCACAATTTTGTTAATTTTAACATCTAGTTTTGATGTTTTTATTTAGTGATTATTATACAATGTACAAAACCATAAATCAATATAAATCAGAAAAGTGAAGTGATGTGCACAAGATTATGTTTGGCAATGGCAGAATTGGGGCTAAAACTCAGGCCTCTGGGTGTCTACTCCAGTGCTTTTTTTCCTTATTTAGACACTTGGTGCCTTATGACCTTTTGATTTGTGGAATCTCAGAAAATAGGGGCATGAAATTTCTAGTCTAGGAGCTGAGATGGAATAGAAATTTTTTTGTATAATGCAGTGGTGGCTTAGCCTGAGCTTCCTTTACATACAATTATACTAAATATTTGTGTGTGGTTTTAGAAATTCTCTCTCATTATTCTTTCCCTCCCTCCTGTCCAGCTCCCCCTCCCCTTTTCTTGTCAAACTCATTTGAGCCTCACATAATCTTACAAATCTTCATGTGAGCCTCACAATAATATTAATGGACTAAGTAGGAATATTCCTAGCATCTCCTTGAAGAGATGAGTAAACCAGGAAAGGTTAAGAATTTTCTAAAGTCGCATGATTAATGAATGATAAAACTAGGACTTAAATTTGGATCTTTGACTCCTAATGGTTTATTCCATCATGTTATAACCCAGTTATTAAAATATGCAAAAATAGAACCTATTTCTGAAACCCATGTAAAGAAAAAAAAATAGATGACAGGAAATGTATAGAAGTGATTATATGGCATCTATAAGGGAGAAGGTTACAGTCTTTTAGGGGATATCATATTGACTGATCTCTTACACTGAAGGCAAAGATTGACATTTCTCAGAATATGATTAAAAATGATGAATGATGTGATCAAAATACCTCTCAAAATTATTTTCTAGGTATTTGTGTAAAAGTTCCATTCTTTTGGAATCAGGCCTTATGTAGTGAAAATTGCTATTATAAGAACCATCAAACCCATTTATCATGAACTTAAACTGACTTCTGAAGAAATATGTAACCTAACATTTCTTTCAATTTCTCTCTACCCTTTCAGTGTCTCCTAAATTACCTGCTTAACATTAATACGTAAAAATAAAATGTGTTTGTTCCTATGGTGATAAATCAGATGGGCTAACATCTTGGAATGCACAACCAATGAAATAGAAGCTAAAAGAGAAATACTGATGCCACTGGGATACATAGCTTATTATAACTATTTCTGTCATTTCTCAAGATATGGATTTGAGATATGGTGATACTTAACTCACAAGTCCAAGGAGGAAACATGGGAAGGGCAGGATTAGGTTTTAATGTGAGCCTGATTTTGGAGATGGGCTTGGAGATTGGCCAGCGATCTCTTCCAGAATTAAAGTTGGGCCATGCAAATGGATCTTTCCTCTTCCTTCCTCCTTCCCCTTGTACTCTGAATTTCATAACCTTTACTCCTTCACAAGCACTTCACGTTGCTCATTCAATGTTGATATCTTCTCTGCATCACCATCCTCTCTCCCCCTACTTTATCATTTCCATTAGTATACCAATATTCTTCAGAATCTTCCATCTTAAAAAAGAGAACAACCCAAAGCCTTCCCTTGAACCTTTCTTTAAGTACAACCTCTCTTCTCTGTTCTTTTTTATATAATAACTTTTTTGAGGTTTAGTCTATCTGTTTCAACTCCCATTTCTTACCCACCATTCACTCTTCAAATTACTTTTAATCTGTTTTTCCCCACTTCACCGTTGAAATTGTTCCTGTTCTTGATGATCTCTGTATTGTCAAGTCTAATGGCCACTGTTTTGCCTTCATCTTGCACCATCTCTGAGTGGTATGTGAACAGTAGTCTACTTTCTCCATTTTGAAGCACTCTCCTCTCTTGTCCTCTTAGACATCATGCACTTTTCTTTTAATGTTTTTATAGTCTCCTCCTCTTTGGTGCTCTTTTCCGGTAACTGAAGCTATGCGAATTTGGGGATGACAAGCTGTAGATAAGAGATTGTCTGATAAGTATGATGGTAATGCATTTCCTCAAACCTACATGTTGGTTCTTGGTCCCCAAGGACATTGGTTCCTGATGTATTGGAGGGGGACAAGTTTTGGGCACATTAAATTTGTTTTTCTGCAATTGACATTGACTCTTGTATTGGGGGTAAGAAATAAAGTACATGAGTGTTGAGCAAAAGTAATCATGAAACTGCATTTGCATTGCTTTTGTTCTCTAAAGCTAGACCTTTTGGTTTTAGTATAAGGAGGTGGTAGGCTACTGATTCTGAAACAGAATTCTGCAGAGCAAGAGGGCCTTGCTATAATACTCATGTGAGGAGGACAGCGACAGTCATTTTTTCAGACAGAAGTTTGTTTTAAATTAGATTTTTCTCAGTCTTTGGGATTTTTTTCTCACCGGCTGATGAGCTCTTAAGTGTCAGTTTTGACCTGTTTGCATGGAGAGTGAGTAAATATATATTGCATGAATGTTAACTAGCAGAACAGTAGAATATACAGAATAGAACAAGCGCTGTGACAGGTCTTTTGGTCTAGTGAAACTGCACAGATATCTGTCACCTTGTATTTGAAGATGCAGTACAGCTCTTAGAAACATCATTTCTATTTGGAACTCAACATGAGTTTGGGACTGGTGAATCAATTAATCAACTAAAGTCTCTCTTTTAAAACAGTATAATTTTTTTTTAATTAAAGTTTATTGGGGTGACAATTGATAGCAAAGTTTTAAAGACAAACAAATTTGTCTCAGGATTTGAAATTTGATGGATTGAAGAAGAAAAGTTTATTCCTGTTTATATTCTGGGAAAGGAAAGCCTTCATTTAATCTCATTGCTTCACATTGGCTGAGGAAAATGGTGCATCTTAGGATGTGGCCTGGCATAATAACAATGGAGTGCGGCAGTCTAAAATGGAGTGAGACTGGAATTAAGGAAATGGGATGCAGGTGTAGAAAGTGATATAAAATTAGGATGAACCCTAGCCTTTCTAGAAAACCTAGCTACTGAAAGCGTGTACTTATTAAGGGTATTGATTAGTTGAGGCTGTTGGCAGAAGAAAAGTGAATTGGGTGGTACTATGAGTAGGAGTCAACATGTTGATAGAGAATCCGTGAGCAGACAATGATGAAGAACAGAAATCTATAGTCACTGGAGGTGGGGTGTAGGCAGAGTGAGGCAGTATTTTGCTTCTGAGGGTCTATAACAGAAGGGCCCAAGTTTTAGGCGGGTGATCAAGATGGAGCCTGGACTCAGAATAGAGCAAAGATACCTGACAGGAAAACCAAACAACCGTCAGGTTGATTTGATGCTCAGTCACAGATCACTGAGCCAGAACTTTTTTAGTATATCCTTTCTGAGGTCATAGCAGGGTTTATTATAGTGAGATTATTGAGTTTATAAGTGGAGGTCAAGGACTCCAGCCATGGGGAGATAAAAATCTATTCCAGATCATTCTCCAAAACTCATGGCACTTTATTTTAAAACTCCTTTCTATCCCCATCTCCTCAGCAATCCTACTTTTTAACCCATTTCTGTCCCTTTCCTTTCTCTTCTTTGGTTTGTGAAAAAAGGGTTTAGAGACTATGAGAGTATAGGGGCAGTAAGGAAAACAAAAAACAGGATCTTCTAGGAAAATTCTTTGGGAAGTCCTGCCACAAACATTTTTATACATTTTTGAAAGGGGACATGTTACAAATGATCATCAAATAAAGAAAGTCCTATTATCCAGTTGGACAAACAGAGATTAGATTATTAGTCACTGGTTTGATCAATTCATTTTCTTAAGGAAACACACAGCATTTACCCTTTAAATCATCAGCTGCAATGCCAGCAGTGCGCAGTGCATTACAAAGAATCTTCCCAAATTATTTCCCTTTCCCCTTTTTGTTATCCTTTATTCAGCAGCGGTTTATCTTTTTTTTCTTCTTCCTTCTGATTTTAACATTTGTACTGACTTCACAAGAGGGCTAAAATGCAACCTTTTCTTGGCAGAGACTTGTCACCCAGCTGACATTTTTATTATAAGAGGGAGGTGATTTACCAGCAAGAACAAAATCAGTTATCCTGTTATCCTCCCCAATGTTTCTCTAACAGACTCGTTAGAACACAGTATATGGAATTCAGTGGAGGCTTGAGTCTAAAATCTGGACTTTCCTCAACTGGGCACCTGAACAGGGAAGATTAACAAACTGGACCTCAAACATTTGTGTCGCCTTGTAGTAGGTACAGGTGCTTATGAAGCTACAAATACGATTTTGCCTTAAGGCAAATAGATAAAGGGGAATTATATGCAATTCTTTGCCTTGAGTGAACATTAAGCAGTCCACATTAATGGCAGCATATTCTCATGAGCTGTGTTGATGAACTGTGTAAAATAGGGAGAGGATTCTAAAAGTCCTGCCGTTTCCACCTTTGAATATCATATGTACAACAAGGACTGTCTATTTCTGAATTCACACCTATTTTAGAAACACAGGCTTGGATACAAATACTTTTGACTTTCCTGCCTTGTATTTCACACATTGAGGGATGTCTTGTGATCCTCTGTGATACAGTAGTTGTATCTTGCCAGTTAGTAAATTACCTGACTTTGAATGACACATTATTGCTTCAGGTGCTTGGGTACCTTTTAGTATGTCATGTGGAGGTCTGTCAAACTGTAATCACCTGGGAAAATGAAGTCTCCCTCAAACTAGTATTTCTTCCTTTCCTTCAAAAAAGAGAGTTTTTGTAAATAGTTTGTGGTTCCCCCCTTGCCTTTTCTTTACCGTGAACTCTTCCCATGTCCTTTTGCAGTTGCCCCGTGACCTCCGGGTACCTCCGGGCCACTCAGGATTATTCACTCTTATGCATCATTGAGCCTCATAACCTGGACCTTTTATTTTTTGCTTCCATCAGTTTTCTTTTTGACTCTCCATATTTGTTACCTACCGTTGTAAAACAGATAGCTCCAAAACTTATTAGCGGCTTAAAATAACATACATTTATTATCTCACAGTTTCTGTGGGTCCAGAATTTGGGAGTGCCTTAGCTGGGAAGGAAATTAAGGGAAGAAAAGGCAGCTCCATCTTCTGAAAGGAGGCATATCAAAGCATTAATTGGCGTGCATATTTTAAAACTACCACATCCTCACACCCCACTGTTGCCTTCAATGCACCCGTCCTGTCTCTTATGAGTTCAGTTGTTGATGCAGCTCCTAACTTAACTAATAATTGAGGGTAATTGTGTAAAAATATTTATCTCCCTTGGGCAATGTAGTATAAAGATTAAAAAAGAGCATTCGGCCAGTTCATATTGTAACTCTGCCATTTAATAATTATGGGACTTTGGGAAACTTATTTAACCTTTATACACATCACTTTTATCAAATGTTGGATGGGCATTGTGATATTTAGCTCACAGGCTATAATGCAGAGTGAAGTCATACATATCAAACAGCTAAGGTAGAGTTTTACATGGGACAGGTTCACAGCTGATAGCTGCAATAGCAATAATGTTCATTATTATTGAAGCCTTTGCATTGTATTTGGGAACTTGGAGTGGCTCGGGCATAACTCGAAGACATTTTCAAATAGTGGGGATCTCTGTGGCAGATGGGTGTGAAGCGGCATGACCAGGGCTCTCATCAGCCCAGAGGCCCACATCCATGCCCCACTCAGCCAGGCTTCAGTGCTTCTTAGTGAAAACATCAGTCAATGTAGGGTGTTGGCCCTGAGCCTCTGCTCTACTGTCTGTGAGCTATGTGACCTTTGGCAAATTTATCAACCTTTTCAAAGTCATTGTTCCTCATACATAAATTTATGGCTATTTCTTTTTCTTGCAGCCCAGTGAATCAGTTGTAGTAGTAGCAACAGTGCCTTACACACTGATACCTCATTTTTTTGTTTAAGTCAGTGGTTCTCATACATAGCTGTACATTGGAATCCCCAGGAGGACTTTAAAAATTCCTGAAGCCTGGTCCCATCCCAGAGATCCTGATTTGATTGGTCTGGATGCCAGATAATACCTACTCATCTGGGGTTTTGTAAATCTTCCCAGACATGTCTAATATGTTAAGAAACACTGGTTTAGGTTGATAATCTTATCTCTTACGACAATTATTAGATCAGATGGTCTAAATCAATTAGACCACAGTTAAATTAGTCTAAAAACACTTATTTAAATCTTATCTTCCTATGTTTTATTTTTCTCAACATACGTTTGACCCATTTGTTCTGTAGTCCCTAATTATTCTTGCTTTGCCCACTCCCTCAAGTCTCTTGTGCTGAGGTCATATATTCTACTTTTTAACATAATAAGAAAAGGATAAGCTAGTGCAAATTCATGGTGTTGCATTTAGACAGGTTATTCTTCCAGCAGGAGAGGTGAAACCATGTTGCTCTGGTGGACGAACATAGGGGTTCTGCCTGCTTCACAAGAACCATCGATGCACACTAACATTGGACAATGCACTGGCAGTGATGCACAGATGGGGCTGATGGCAGATGGGGCCGAGTGTAGGCAGTCAAGTATTCAAGCTCTGTCTCTGAATTGACTAATGGTTTTGATGGCAGAAATTCAAGACCAAAGCACTGAGATGACAGTCTTTGTGTTGTACTGAATGCCTGCAATTAAAGCTATGGGACCACTCCCTTTCTGCTTTAACTAAAACTTAATTAATTTTGAATCAAAACAAATAGTTTCTTTGACCACAGGAGGTACATTTTGGGTTTGGCTGATTTGGATTAGTCTAATGAGATCTCCACCCCTTGATTATTCCGTACAAATGACCCCTAAGAAACCAAATGAAATGCCATCCAAGGGCATGTTGCTGCTAAATATTTTGATATGTATGGGGCATTTTCATATCCGTGTCCTATGTAGAGAATCTGTAGGTGTCCTCTTGGAAAATGCCAGGGAGCTAATGTAGCGTAGAATCAGCATGGGCATTTGGCACTCATCCACTACTATGAGAAGGTCATTTGCCAGGGCCTTCAGAACTATTTCAGGCTAGATCTTGGTCTAAAATAAAGACACAGTTCAAGATGTAGTTTTCAGATGGAAATGTTTAATCATACCTTGTCTGGTTATTCTCATCATTAGCTATGTTGGTTAAAGCTCAGTTCGAATACATCCGAGATCATGGATTTAGTTTCCATGTGGGTTATTTAGCTTTATTCTATTACATTATCACAAATTTTTAATCCTGCCAGAGGCCTTGCTGGTGCCTTCTCTCTGACAAAAGAGTGTGTAGAATTGCTTGCACACTCTGTATGCCATGCAGTCTGCATTCCCTCCACTGGAAGACCAGGTAACTCAGATTATATGTGTGCATCATCTCCAGTGATGCTGGAACTGAGTTACTAGACATTCTCTCTTGTGTCGTTTTCATCCTGTTTGCTTCCTTTTAGAGACACCAAGAGTAAAAGTATTCATGGCTATAGGAATTGGGTAATTATAATAATTGAGAAAAACCCCCAGTAGGTCAACCAGAATGCTGCCTGAGAATGCCTGATATAGTGGGCACAGAGCTGTGAACTGAGTGGCAGGATGAATTCTACTTGTTTAATGGAACACCCCTCTGTGCTGACACATGCTGAAGGGTACCTTGCCATCTTTCCCTCCTATTCCACCTCCATTCTAGTCTTGTATAGTCAGAAAGAACTTTCCAGAGAGTGGTAAGGCCATGATTTCAGGGTTCTGTATGGCTCTTCAGAGTTTCTAGGTTCTTTTAAGGAAAGATACTATTATAGAATGCTGCTATTGCTGTTATTAAAAGGAAGTCTGTATTTTGTCCATTACTTAATATAACATTATGATTTTGAAAAACCCATAGTTAATCTAATGAAATAGCAATGGAGAAAAAAGTTGTCATTGCTTTCTTGAACAGCAGGCATCCTTTAGAAGTAATGTGTTGGTAGCATTGTTTAACTCACTGGCAAATTCTGGCTCCCACCTATTTGTAGGTTTGCTTCCAAAGCCAAGATTCTCAGAGTCCCTGAGCACAGCTATCAATTCTGACACATTTATCTTTGCATCAGTGAGAAGAGGTTAGGCTGTGTTTGAATAATGAACCCTAAAACACACACAAATCTAGTTTTTATTTATTCAAAGTCTGATGTTTGTCCAGTGGCTCTCCAAGGCAGCTCCCTTCAAGCAGTGACTTGAGGATCCATTCTGATTACCATCGTGTGGCTGTCATCTCAACATATGGCTTGTAGGTCCCTGTGGCAGGAAAAAAAGAGGTTTGCAGAACTTGTACTTGTTCTTCTGCTGATTGCTCATTGGGCAGAACTAACTGGGGAATGTGCGCCCAGGAAAAAGAGGATGAAAGAGGACCTCATAAACATGGAGCATTATAATTACTACCCTGTCACCTTAGTCTCTTCATTTACCTTCTCAGGACATTGCCTCACATTTCATTGCTTGCAGTTGTCTCTAAACTGGTCTTCCTGGCTTTGATCTCTGGCATCTTGAGTACATTCTAAAACTGCTGTTAGAGTAATCTTTTTATAACACTGCTTTCACCGTATCAGTTCTTTGCTGCAATATTTTCAACACTCCCTCTTCCACCAATAATTATAGACACAGCCTCAGTGTGTGTCCTGTAAGACTTACAGTTTAGCCCCAGGCCATATTTCTAAGCTTATCACTGCATCTCCAGGGTGAATACTCAAATGTTCAACTTTAGCCACTCTCATGCTCTCCTTACTCAGGTCTGCCTCTGTGATTGTTTCCCCTGTGCCCCCCACTCCATCTATCTCTGAAGTGTCCTCAGTCCAGGATCCAAAGGTGATTGTTCTCTCTCTCTGTATCTGCTATACTCCCATCCCATCTATTATTTGTGTCACTGAACTTGTACGTAGGTTGCTGCCTGCTATCATTACTTAACTCTTTGTGGGCATTTCTCTCCTATTAGATCATTTGCAAGACAGGAACTATGTCTGTTTCTGTACATCCCAAAGTTCTCTGGGAAATACTAAACACATATAGTAAGATCTGAGAATACCTGGATGATTGACTAGGGAGCCCTACTTTGCTTTTTGTGCTCCATAAGCACTGGGTTTGTGTAGCATTATATTAACATTGTGATGGAATTTATATTCTTATTTCTAGCACATGCTGACTGTGTGAGGTCTGTGGCATCAAAGTCCTAAGATGAATATAATGATTGCTAATGATTACATCTTTGCTTGGTTTTATATAAACGGAGTTGTGAATTCTTTTCATTAATGGTCCAGGGAAGTTCATGTTTCATGGTAGTGAATGTTTCGTACTAGATTCTGCTTTAAGTCACGATTAATACCATGATTAGGACGTGATTACACAGTTGAGCATAAAAGACTTTGAACCCAGACAGCTTTGGGATCAAATTATAGAACCTGCAATATATGGTCGTGTACTTTTGGGGCCCCACTTCTCTGGGCCATTTTATATTTTCCATAAAATGATTATACTATCTCCCTCTATCACAGAAATGTTGACATGATGACATAATTCTCCAAGTCACTTAACACAATGACTCTTCCAGACAGTTAAGGCTCAAAACCAAAATCTACCACCAATATTTATGTTATTTAAGAAAATATGTCACTTTATTTGAGTCTAAAAAGCAAAATTATTTTTGTTATTTATCTTCCTGGAGCTTTTTTTCAAAATAGAGACTGGGGAGGAGTAAAGTCATAAAGAGGGCTCCATC
Organism: Aselliscus stoliczkanus; assembly: GCA_033961575.1. NCBI lineage: Eukaryota > Metazoa > Chordata > Mammalia > Chiroptera > Hipposideridae > Aselliscus > Aselliscus stoliczkanus. The sequence continues at coordinate 139,345,130 of CM066729.1, forward strand.
CAGAATTTTGACAGCGGGTGCCCCACCAAAGCTCATGTGCCATGGCCAGTGCACAGATAAGAAAAAACTTCCTCTTTGTGGCTCACTCAGCTGAGGGAACTGTTCCAGCAGTGACTCCAGGGCTGGCTGAGTTATAAGGGGTCTGGCTAATTGTGGGAGAAATCTGTGATAAAACAACCTTGACCACAGTTGCTACCCTAATCAGGTGAAACCATACTGGCTATTGACAGACAGAAGAGAAGGCAGCTCCATTTGGAACATCAAAATAAATAGTAAGCAAAAGTAATGAAAAGAAGATACTTTAGTTCAGGCTCGGTCTTGTTTTGTCATAGTTCCTAGCAGAACAGCTGAATGAGACTTTAATTACTTGTAAATACTGGCAATGTGCAGGGAAAAAGTGGAATTTACAAATGCTTTTGAATTACTGGGAAGCTTGTGAAATTGTATGCACTCTTCCGTTTTATACATTTTTATGAGCATGATACCTTGTTTCAATTGTGGGGGTTGAGGCTACTGTGAGCACTGTTTGAAACTCTATTGGATCCTAAAAGATTTAACAGATTCCCTTGAATTTTAAGGGAGAAAAGACTCCAGCAAGGACACAAAGCAAAATAGGACAGATTGGATTTGATACCAAATCCCAAATTCATGTTTATAGAGAGGAGACAATGAAGTGAAGGGACAATGGGAGTGATGCTTGGCCATGCTTTCCATCTATATTTCTGCTTTTCCTTTCCTGTCTTTTGAAAACCTAGTGCCCACTGAGAACTGCCAAGGATTTCTTAAACTACATGTATATGTATTTTTTTTTTTTTTAAGATTTTATTGGGGAGTTTGAGAAGGGAACAGTGTGGGGAATTGGGTAAGCAGAACACTGTTTTTCCAGGATCCATCAGCTCAAAGTCAAGTTGTTGTCCTTCAATCTTAGTTGTGGAGGGCGCAAGCTCAGCTCCAAGTCCAGTCACTGTTTTCAATATGGTTGCTGGGGAGGGCGCAGCCCACCATCCTATGAGGGAGTCGAACTGGCAACCTTGTTGTTAAGAGCATGCGCTCTCACCAACTGAACCATCTGGCCACCCTATATATATATATATTTAATAGTGGGGAAATTATTGAGAACACTAGTACCTTAGCAGCTTTAACTACTTAGGCTTTTAGACTTAAAAAATTTTAAGTTTTAAATATTATAAATTCATATATATCTTGATTACATGCAAACTTTCTTCATCTCTGTGTTATATTTGGTTGCAAAAAATAGATCAACTTTCTCACATTTTTGGTAGGATCTAAAATCACTTACCGAAGGTGAAATTTCCTATTTTTTTAGATCAAGGCAAGAATATAGGATATAGATAAAAAGAAGTGATTGTACACTGAGTTCAAAGAGTCAGTAATTGAGAATGGTCATGAGGCTTGAAACAGGAAAGCTGGATTTGTTTTCTTAGAAAGGTTTCCTCATTGCTTTCCTAGGAGCAATGTCAGGGGCCCTCTCACAGATAAACAGTGAGAGAATCTTATCAGGCTTCTGTCTTTCTTCTTTTCTAAGTAGTGCTGGCTCCAGTGCAGGTCCTGATGGGTGAGAGTTCAGAATGAGAGTCATAAAAGGCAGCAGGCATTGGTGACAGATGCACTGGAGCTAGGTTTAGAGCCTGAGCAAACCTCTGGCCTCAGTCCACTTCAAAGACACATAATTCAAGCGAAAATCAGTCATCTTGCTGTGCTAAAGAACAGTTTCCTGAGATGCCCCCTAGCTCCTCCTTCCACACCCCCACCACATCCTCCTCCTCTTCTTTATGAATTCTGGAGTTGGCATTATGTTTTGGGTTTTGGTCCATATATTGATCAGGACCTGCTAAGAATAAGGCAGAAGACAGTGCCGAGAGTCCTCAAGTGTAAGGCCTAGACAACGGTCAATAAGGGATAGAGGCTGGGAGGGCATCTTATCAAACCAAGCTGGCTAAGTGGGAAGCAAGGGGACTGTGGGAAAAGGTAGGTATCAGGTGATGTAGAGGCAAGACAATCAGACAGACTAGTCCAGCACTCAGTCCTGAGCATCTGCAGAGGAAAGGCGGAGAGCAACCCTGCTGTTTACATTCTGTGTCTTGGGGCTTCCCAGGTACTTCATTCTAGTCTTTAAAATACAAAACAAACAAATCTTTTCCTGTAGCAAGCGCAGGCTTATGCAGGGAACCTATTAAAAATAGGTCTCAAAAAAAAAAGTAGGTCTCCAGAGTTCAGATGTCACAGAACAGCTGCTTGTAGATTACCATTTTCCTCCTTATCTGTGCCTGGGCATTTCTCTCCTTCCTTCTCGTTTCCTTTTCTCCTTCCTCTTCCTACTCCCCTGCTTCTGCTTTCTTGCTTTTATATTTAATTCTTTTCACCTTACAGCAGTCTCATGGCCTTCCTTGGCCCTGCTGCAGTTACAGGTTCCTAAGGCTGAATGTAGGATCGCTCTTTTTTTTCTTAATTCCTAATAGGTTCCATATTTCAATCATGGCTGCAGATAGGTTGAAAACTAATATTTTAAAAATTTGGCTTGGATGAATATAAATGTACATGAGAATCTATCTATCTATCTATCTATCTATCTATCTATCTATCTATCTATCTATATTTAGTTTCAGGTGCACAAAGCTATATAATAGACATTTGTACCCCTCACAAAATGATATCCCCTCCAATCTACTACTACCCCTCTGACATCTTATATAGCTATTACAATATCATTGACTATATTTCCTATGCTGTACTTTACATCCAGTTAATATATATATATATATATATATATATATATATATATATATATATATTTGACATTCAATATTATTTTACTTCAGCTTCACATTATATTCTTGATCAAGGCCATGCTAAATCATTATTGCAAGGATTAAGTTAAATAAGGATTATGTATTATGTAAGCAAAGGCATTTAAAAATGAAATAGTGACTCTTAGAAATACCTAGTGACTCTCAGAAAATACCTGGTTTTCCTAAGGTTTTGAAAACTAAATGAAAAACAAAGACAGTTTTCCAAATGTTCTTTGTCTCAATTTCATTTATTGTCCTAGAAGATTTAATGATCTCACTAGCATTTTTTTGTTTTTTTGTTGAACATATGCTTAGTTTTCTGCTTTTACCCTTTTGAGTTTTATTTCCTTTTCTAGCAAGTTTTCAGAGTGGAATTCTTGGGAAAGCACACTGAAGCCTCTCTAAGACCCATCTTACTGCCTGTCCAGATCTTTCACTGAAGGCAGTAAGGAAAATAGGAAAACACTACGTATTTCTCCCAGAAGAAGGCAGATGCTTATTACATATTTCACTTGGTAATACTACTCCTTTTACAGACTGAGGGCATGGTCTCAATTTATCTTAACGAAGCAAGGCTCAGGCCTGCCTAATGTAACCTTTGGGGACTTAACACATTAGCCAAAAAGCCACACACCACAAAATCTGTAAGTATATGACACTGAAAAACAGCTAAGCGTTTATATGTGCATAAAACTACTTTTTTTCTTTAAGGACTCTTTTGATCCACAGGGTGTCTTAGCAATGATCCTCTCTGAGCCAGTGGTTGATTACTTCTTTTTATTATTTTTTCTCCCCAATAATTGCACTAGGCCTATTGCTGTGCCTTAGGCACTGAAATATGGTGCTAATGAGAATACATCAACATTCATGGGTCAGATGGCAATTTTATTTTTCATTGTGAGAGGATTAGCAGATTGCCTGATTTTATTATTTTTAAGCTTTCTATTATATTATCATATTATTAAATAAGCTACCTGCCATATAGTCCAATAATTAAATCAGATACTGGACATATATAGATAGAATCAGCAAGAGGCCTAATAACCATTTTGGTAGTCTTGATCACATTTGTAATACCATTTAAATACTACCAGAGATTTGTAACTGGCCAATAGACATTTTTCTTTCCTATTTACTTTCTTCTTTTAAAATCAGTGATTAAAAGTGAATGTTATAACATTGACAGTGATAATTCACTGAATGTGGTGAAAATCCAGGAGTGGGATCTGGGTCTGATTTTCAGATACAGTCCTTTGGGACAATTATTTAACCATTATGTTCATGCATGGCCCCTCCTAATTTCTCCAGCCTCTCTCCCTCCTCCTCTCCTGCTTGTTCTCTGCATGAAACTGCTATCACTAACTTCCATCTTCCCACCACTGGACTTTGCATTAAGTTGTTTCCTCTGCTTGGAAGATCCTCTCCTATCCTCATTACCTTATAAACTCCTCATCCTTTAGAGCTTAGTATCACAATGTCCCGAAACCATTGGCAACCACCCTGACTCCATCTAATCTGCCCACCATGGGCTCTCATTACATACTCGTAGCACTGTGGCAGCTGCAATTTCACATATATTTATGTGATCCTTTGGGTAATGTCTTTTTCCCTATTGGAATGTAAGCTGAATGAAGATGGGAGTGGTGTCTGTTTCTTCTTCCTACTATCATGCCTGGCAGGGAGTGTCACATACTTATTGAATGAATGAACACAAGAAGTAAAGAAGTTTATACTGTTATTATTAATTTATTTGTTTTTATTTGTAGACTGACAGGGCCTTGTCAGTCTAGCACCTTCCTTTGTACAAGTATCTGATTTGGTAGGGGAAACAAAAAGCAAATCATATAGATTAGTATATACTAGGCAACATTTGATTCAAAGATGAAACATGAAATTTAATAGAAAGATTCTTTTATACATACATGTACACATTGAATAATTTTAAAAACATTCTTAAGTACCTACCTATGATGTGCAGGTTATTTACTGAATGTTAGAAAAGATACAACTAACATTTTTAAATAGTTCCTGTAGTAGGTACTTTCACATAATTTATCACATTTATTTCCTATGACAGTTCTACTCTTATAAAACGGCTCAGAGAGATTTGATAACTTTCCCAAAGTGACAAAGCGTATAGGTAACACAGTTGGGAATTGTTCCCTTTGGCAGTCTTATGAGTGAGTACGCCTTGTGGTCCTCCAATTATAGCGAGTATAATTGCCAGGATGCATAAGTGACAAGGTTTCTTGCTGTTCTGCTTTGAAACCCACTGCTACGTTACTACCCAGACCATGCTGTTTAAGGGCTGGTCCTAGCCAATGACCCAGCACAGCAGAGATTCTAAAGTAAACCTGTTCCTGGAACACAGGAGCCTCTTCAATGGCTCACTTTGGCTTGAAGACTCCCTAGTAACCTTATTAAACATTCTTTAGACTGTGCTATCTAGTAAGCTTCCACCAAAACTTCGCTTCCTGTCTGGATCAGACTTGTTGTCTAACAGCAATCCCAGCCTTCCTCCCCTGATCAAAATTCTTGCATGTTTAATCCTGCATCTGCTTCTCAGAAGATCCACACTAACTCACCCTTCCATCAAGAAGCTTTTAAGAAGGGAGAGAGATATGCACAGACAATTGGAAGAGGGCAGTGAAAAGATAGCCAAGGCAGAGATTATATTTTCCAGGAAGGGGGTTTCAAGAAGGAGTTAGATTTTTACATTTTCCTTTAAGAATCCATGACTGCTTAGCTGAGTGGGAGAGGCAAGAGGAAACAGTATGGGGAAAAGAGGAGACATAGTAAATCTTATATTTGACAAATGGGAGACAGACTCTTTGACTAGAGCATGAGTGAGTGTGGAGGAGAAAAGATGGATTGAAAAAGAGAAAACGTGAAGCTTATATTGTATAAACTCAGGAGTTGGTGTGTAGTAGGGATTAAGAACATGAGCTCCAGAATCAGAAATATCTTAATTTGAGTTCTGGTATTTACAATAATAGCTATATATAATTAGGAAAGTTAAAGGTTTAATCTCTGTTAGTCTTGTTTTCTCATACATAAAGTGTGGTTAATAACACCTATGTCATGGATTCAACGAGATAATGTACACGAGAACAAAACTAATAAGAACAAAAGGAAATTGCTTCCTTAAATAATCAAAAAAATCATGAGTTGAGAGTTTAAGTGGGCATTTATTTCTCAGGTGGAGAGACATTTTAAAAACATGTTACAGAACTTTTTAAAAATTACTTAATAGTTTCACTGTGCTACAAAATTAATTTAGCTAGTGTGTCTCAATGGAAAATAATGTCAGCATTTCCTCCTTGTTAAGGGTTAGAATACAGAGTACCAAAGTTGTGTGCAAAATTAATTTATTTTTTATTTTTTATTTTTTTTTGAGGGCAGTATCGCCAGCCTTCATATGTGGGACCCGAACCGGGGCCGCTGGTCTCCCAAGCCAGCGCCCAACCACCGCGCCACTCGGCCGGCCCCAAAATTTATTGATTCAAATATTTTTGTGACCTACTTGCATGAAATTTATCATATACTATGACAAAGGAGGAAAGACTATACAGTGGGAGTAAAGACAAATGATGTTGGGAAAACTGGACAGATACATGCAAAAATTTGAAACATACCACCTTCTTACACCATAAACAAGAATAAACTGAAAGTGGATTAGACTTAAATGTAAGACCCGAAACCATAAAAGTCCTAAAAGAAAACATAGGTAGTAGGCTCTCTGACATTGTTCTTGGTAATAATTTTTCTGATATGTCTCCTCAGGCATGTAACACAAAAGAACAAACAAATGGGACTACATCAAACTAAAAAGGTTTTGCACTGCAAAGGAAACCATCAACAAGATGAAAAGACAACTTACTGAATGGGAGAAGATATTTGCCAATAATACATCTGATAAGGGGTTAATATCCAAAATTTATTTAAAAAAAAAATTCAACATCAAAAAAACAAATAATCCAATTTAAAAAATGGGCAGAGGAGCTAGATATTTCTTCAAAGAGGACATACAGGTGGCCAATAGACATATGAAAAGATGCTCAACATCACAGAGAAATGCAAATTAAAACCACAATGAGATACCACCTCACACCTGTTAGCATGCCTATCATCAATAAATCAACAAACAACTAGTGTTGGCGAGGATGTGGAGTGAAGGGAATTCTCATACACTGTTGGTGGGACTGCAAATTGGGGCAGCCACTATGGAAAATGGTTTGGAGGTTCCTCAAAAAATTAAATATAGAAGTACCTTATGGCCTAGCAATTCCACTTCTGGGTATTTATGCAAATAAATGAAAACTCTAATTTGAAAAGATAATATACACCCCTATGTTTACTGTAGCACTATTTACAATAGCCAATATATGGAAGCACTCAAGTGCCCATCAATAGGCAATTGGATAATGAAGATGTGATATACATACACACACACACACACACACACACACACACACACACACACAGAATGTTACTCGGCCATAAAAAAGAGTGAAATCTTAACATTTGTGACAACACGGATACAACTATAGGGTATCATGCTAATTGCAATATGTCAGACTAAGAAATGAAATTTACCATATAAAATGATAGTCACATAGTCAAGGAAAATTAATTTTTCTAAACTCTAGCATTTATATTTATTTCAGAATCCTTAATAGATGCCAAGTATGAGTCACTTTTACTTTCTGACATTTGTCATTCAGTGGTTTTTCAGTGTGAAGATTCCAAAATAGTACATGTGCTGTAATGGCAAGTTATTCACTTAATTTTATAGGTTTGTTCTTTTTTTCTCCAAATTTGTTTTTTTTTTCTGGCTTAGAGACAGCAAGGTCTGTTTATTAAGAAAAGGAACATAAGTTTTGATGGAGATTATCCAATTTTCTATTCACTATGTGCTCAGGTGAAAAGAAAGGACATTCCAGAAAATTAGAATATTCTACAAATGGATTCCCCCAAAACAGTTTTCTAACAGCACCTTTACTCTACTAGAAACCATGGAATGTTTTCAAATCCTGAGTTCCACTTCAAGGACATCATGAAGACTTCTTTTCTACATCAGAAAACCCCCAGTTTGTTCCTCAGAGCCACACAGAACAGAAGCTCCGAGGAGACGCTGTACTGATGAAGGAAACAAAACCCTGCGGTGGGGTGGGAGTTCTGGAAGGAAGTCAGCCTCACCCAGGGAGTGCAGGTTCCTGTAGTTCTCCAACATCACGTCCATGTACAGTTTCCGCTCAGCTGGGTGCAGGCACTCCCACTCCTCCTGAGAGAAATCTATGGCCACATCCCTGAATGTCAACCGTCCCTGAGAAGCAGCCATTTTGTCCTTGTCCTCCTCTTGTTCTGGGTTGTTTCCTCAGGAGACTTTCGCTGTAGGGGGCGCGGGTGCGGGGACTCCAACGCCGTTAGTAACCCCCAGGCTTCACGAGTGTAGGACTGTGGACTGAGACGCTCAGGTTTAAACCAGAAAAACCCAAACACAGATCTCCTACCAGACCTTCTCTCTGCCTAGGCCGCTTCTGGGTCTGCCTTTTTCTCCAAATTTTGATGGAACATTTTTGTTCTTTTGTTTTTCATTTTTTTGATACTGTTTAAAGTACAATTATTTATTAAATTCATGATTGTATATCTTGCATTGATAGTGAACAGAATTCCCAATTGAATCGAATACCATAACCACTAATGCTAATTGATAAGATTTATAACAGGAAAGATAAAAAGAAAGCAAGTTGGATTTTTTTTTGATTGTAGAACTTTGACCTCTTAGGCTTAATGTAATGGACTTTAGCTCATCATTACTCTACTCAGGGGATGAGAACATGGCATTATCTTATAAACATGAACCACCTCGTATCATGGGGAACATTTTACTCTTATTTTTTCAGAGTACATAGTATTTTTGTCTATTTATCATACCAGAATACCTTGCTTATTTTTCCTTTATTGGGGCACAGTGGTCTGAAAGTGATAATGCATCCACTATTTAGCTAACTTATTTCTAGAAGTGGTGTTGATATATATTTTTAAATAAATATGTATATTTATTAGTTAATATATTTTTATAAAATCATATTTTAAATGTATATATTTTTTCTTTTAGAAGTTCAAACCTCTCATAGTAAATTCTAAAGTTTTAACAATTTTAATTTTGAAGTAATAATGTTTCATATGTGAAAAGGCCAGGCAATGGTATTAAGTATCCTTAGCTAGTGATCAAATACCTCCTTAGTTACCACCAAAAAAGAGCAATTAATTTTTTTGTTGCTCTCCATATGCAAAGACTATGTAATAATGCTATCAAGGGTAGATTGATTGATGGAAATGTAGAAAAACACAGTCATAATTTTCCCTGAAAGGACCCAGGATTTTGAAACAAAATCCTTAAGAGCAAATGTGTTCTTATAGCAGTCATGTTTCCTAAACCTCAGGAGACTGCACATGATCTACACATATCTTAAGCTCATTGAAACACCAGGAAGAAAAGCTTCATCACTTTTTTGTTTATATGTTTGTGAATTGCCTGCCTAAACCTGGAATGGGAAGTCTGCTTGGCTCTCCTTGCTTATACTTAATTTGGAAAGGAAACTGTTCTTTGTTCTTTTTTCTTCTTACTTTGGTAGATTTGTGGTATATACTATCTACTAATCAATTTATTAAATGCCATAGGTAAATACAGTCATTAAATGAGAGAGGCAATGTTTCAGACTTCTTGTCTCTTTCTCTTTTATAATATTTTTGTCTAATTACTAAATTCTTTCTTGGTTTATTTTAGGGTATAAAAGTAAGAAATAACTAAGATGAATGAAAGGAATTTATGACAAAGCTTCAAATTATTGCATTTGAAAAAATAATGTACTTTCATTATTTATCCAGGTATGATAATGATTTATCTTTAGTTATCTTTACATCTTATAACTGGCTACACTAAAAGATTATTCAAAAGCCAAATTTCTAAATAACTTTCCAGATAGTCTCATGACTACAAAAAGAAAGGTGTTTCTTCATATGCTTCCATTTGAGACTTAGAAACACAACAAAATTGTCCTTCAATACATGGTTGGATAAAGAAGATGTAGTACATATACACAGTGAATTACTACTCTGCCATAAGAAAAGATGAAATACTACCATTTGAGACAACATGGATGGATCTTGAGATTATTATGCTAAGTGAATTAAGTCAGACAAAAAAATCGAGAACCATATAGCTTTACTCATATGAAAACTTGACAATTAAGTTCGAGAACTTATCCTAGAAAAAGTGCTACATACCTCATTGTTGAATATTACTATGGTTGCCTTTGGAATACTCCCTTTGGGAGCCGTACACTGACACCGGTGCCTAGTTCACCCTTCAAAGCAATTTTGGAACTCTTTTTCTGGGATGGCCATCAGAGCTGTCATCATATTACCCTTGATGTAGTGAATGTCATCAAAATGTCTTCCTTTCAATATTTCCTCTATCTTCAGGTAAATAAAGAAGTCAGGAGGGGATAGGGAGTGGGGGCAGCTCAGGTGAGTGGGAAGATGTCCCAATACAGTTATTTGTTTACTGGCTAAAAACTCCCCTTAAACAGTGCCATGTGAGTTGGTGCATTGTTGTGATGCAAGAGCCATGATTTGTTGGCAAAAAGTTCAGGTCATCTTAGTTTTTCATGCAGCCTTTTTAGCACTTCTAAATAGTAAACTTTGGTAAATGTTTTTCCATTTGGTTCAAATTCATAATGAATAATCCCTCTGATATCAAAAGAAGGTTAGCAACATCATTGCAACAAGTTCGGGAACTTAATTGACGGAACTCATATGTCGGATATAAAACTGAAAGCAACAAAGAAGACAAACAAACAAAGAAACAAAAACTCATAGACACAGACAATGGTTTAGTGGTTATCAAAGATTAAAGAAGGAGGGGAGATGGTAGAAGAGGGTAAAGTGGGTCAAATACATGGTAATGGAAGGAGAAATGACTCGGGGTACTGAGCATACAATGGGATATATAATTTATTCTGGAAATGTACACTTGAAGCTTATATAATTTTACTAACCATTGTCATCCCAATAAGTTTAATTAGAAAAAAATACATAACCTTGTCTGATATATTAGATGTTAAGGTTGAAGACAGAGTCCTAGTTTTATATCCCTAGTCTACAAGATATCTCACTACAGGAAGCCAGATATTCTAGGCTTGCCCGAATGTTCTTTGGAAATTTCTCAATCTAGAGAGTGAACATTTGTATATTTTTCTTTACTAAGGAAAATGAGTTTCTTTTCCCCTGAAGTCAGTGGAAAACTCAGTGGGTTTTCTCTATATTTTAGAGTTTTAAAACAAAACTCCAAAGAAAAGTTTGATGCTCCTTTCAAACTCCACATGAATTTATGTCAAAAAAATATTGTGTTGAATACACTTTTTGTATAAAGCAGAACGATAGTTTAAATCAGAAAATACAAATTATCTGCTGATGCTATTTAATGTTTGTAAGACTTTCTTCAAAAAAGGATGGTCAGCTTTGCAGGACATTTCCCACTTTGGCTCTGTGCTTTCTATCAATGAGTTTCATAAAAGTACTTTGGCTGCCTAAACAAACAAAAAAATGAAACAAAACAAGCAAACCTAGAGGCAAAGCAAAATGAACAAGCCAAAGAAAACTGTTTCTACAGTGCATTTCAGAATGGTTTTATTAATATGTGAGAAGCCAGTTAAGCAGCTTCTGCCTTCAGTTCATGATCTGTCAGATGTGTGATCTGGTTCCCCTTGGGTTTTTTGTTTGTTTTTTTTTAATTAAAATTTGTTGGGGTGACCATGGTTAGTAAAGTTACATAGACTTCAAGTGTACAATTCTGTAATACATCATCTATATATCACACTGTGTGTTCACTACCCAGGGTCAGTTCTCCTTCCATCACCATATACTTGGGCTTTCTACGTGGTAAAGTTTTTAACTCAATACAAACACATTAGGACATTGGTGAGGGTGTTTCAAACAGAAACTCTTATGACCTAGTTGTTAAATTTAGGTAGAGGAACTGATGGCCAACGAACCCTACACAGAAAAACATAAATAAGTGTGCAGCAAGGGAAACAGTTGAACTGCACATTTGCAATAATGATTTCTGATATACTTACTATCCCTGGAGTGGGAGTTTGGCATCATGTGTGGAGTAACAATATGAACAGTCAATGACAGAGGAGAGATGGTAAAATTAGATTGAGCAGAAAAGTGAGGTTGAAACTTAGAATGTTCACTAATGTGAAGATTGAAAATTCTTTAGTTTTCTGCTGCAGAATATAAAATTGGTTCACGGCTCTTGGGGTAATACTGAATTTAACTGAATATTTAATAAATGGGAAAAGTTTGAGCTCAAGTGAATATGTTTGCAATATATTTTGCTTTTATTTGTTTTCCCCATAGGACAAAGGAAATTGAATTATATTAGTTTGTGTAGGATAATGCATGCTATTGTAATTTCCCAGATTTTGCAGTAAATTTAACACCACAATAAAATATTATCCATTAATAGTGTAACAAAGCATCTTTTGGTAAATTTTACTGCTTTATTGTTTTTCTGGCAAATCTGAAGTGAAGAACAAGATAGTAGCATCAGAAGCAGTTTGTTGCTAATTCCCTAATTTGCATAATGTATCTCTTACAAACTGGATTGTCAGTTTATAGGAAACACCAAATGTTCATATAATGAAGTTTAAAAAAAAAACCTCTCAGCTAAAACATGGCCTAGTTGCCTGGCCAAGCTGGGTAGCACACTGTTGCTTGGGATATTGCCATGATAAATCCTAGTAAAAGTTTTTAAACCCTTTTCATTGGAATTCTAAAATGTTAACCAGCCAATAATATGTTAGAAGTGAATGTAGTGTTAGAAATGTTAATACAGTATTGATTTTTTTGAATCACTAATGTATTATTACTGGTCATATAAAACAAAACAAAACAAAAAAAACTAACAGAGCGGCCAAGTGGCGCAGTGGTTGAGCACTGGATTGGGAAGCCAGCAGCCCCCGTTCGGGTCCCACGTATGAGGGCCGGTGACACTGCCCTCAAAATAAAAAATAAAAAAAACTAACAGAGTAACATTTCTTTGAGGACTTCGTGTAGTATTTGGCTCTTGCCACTTCTAAAATTTCTAGGATGCCATGGATAATACTCAGCAATTAAATTGGGCAAAAGAATTAAGGTCAATACAAAGAGAAGTTTGACTTCTTTCAAGATAATGCAGTTTCAACTTTTCTACCTCTGTCCCTACAGCACTCTTTCTCTAATCTGCCTATACAGTAAATGATTTCATTCATATCAAAATATCTCCAGTCTGACTCCAATTTACCCCCTTTACTGCTTACCTCCTTCACCGGGTCTTCTGATTGTTCTTTTAAATTAATATATCTGGTGTCATCACAGCTCATTAGGCCATGAAGTCCCTCTTGCCTTCTCATCTCTGCTCCAGTGTTAGAGTTCATGATGAAGAAAATAAAAACAGGCAGACCATAAGCATATTTTATTGGTCTACATAGCATTTCATTGTTTAAAAAGTCAAGGTTTGTTCCATGGCAAATTGGAATTCCAGAGTTTCTTGAAAAACATGGCAAATGCTACATCTACCCTCCTACTCAGCAATATTCACTTGACTTTTGTAGACATTTGAGTTTGCAACTTCTGAATCTGTATTTTTGTCTGGTATCCAAGGCCCACAATAAGTCTTATGTCCTCCAGGGATTTTTCCTGTTCTGTCCAGCAATTTTTAAATTCCTCATTTCTATCTTTCATTTAGATTTTTTAACGCCTGAAAGCATTGTATGTATTTTACGTAATGTTTTGTCTTCCCTATGCTCATATTAAGCTATGTGAAGCTACGGATTGTGTCTGACTAGTTATGTCAATGCACAGAGACCAAGAGAATGAAATCTGCCTAGTGGTTGCCTATGAATGACTATTTTTTTTAAATAATCATTATCATTATTATAAATACTCAGTATCTTCAATGTGTTGAGCATACCCAGTCCTTAAGGAATGCATATTTTAAATATTAAAAATATCTTCAAATTTAAAAGAGCAAAATATTTGACATTATGCAGTTCTTCCTGCTGACGATAGCACCTTGGCTTGGTGTCCAATTGTGCGATATTGGTGCGTGACAGAAATGTGGAAAGAATGAGAACTGGAGCTGTTTTGAAATGTAAATGTGTACTTCCACACCAAATATATTGACTTCAAAAGATATAGCAGACACATATTGCATGTTTGGAGTATTTTATTTATTTTGTTGATTGATGTTTGTATATGTTCCCACTAATGACACTGTGGGGCTAGAAGTTAAGCATGTGATCTATTTTACATTTCAGTCTTGGCCAATAGAGAAAATGGAGGAGTCAATGTGACCCGAGTTCTCCCTGCCCTGTACCTCCATCCTCTGAAGCCAGTTCTACCTCATAGAAAGGAGTGGAAGGCAGCCTTCATTTACAGCTCCTTCTGCGTACTCTCTATAATGCCCTGGGTAATGCCTTATTTCCCATTTGCAAATATTAGGGCAATGAGCGGGTAAGAGCTTCAACTTTGTCATTGATTTGGCATCAATTATTAACGTTTTGTGAATTTCTCAGTGGAAGCAAGATAAAAGCAAATCTACCCTGTGGAGCCCCCAGAATAGAAACCCAGAAGCATTTACTTAATATCCAAGTGCTAATACACATGTGGTTTTAAATAGAATTGTTTCAAAGAGAAAATGTTGATGCCACAGCTAGTGTGTGTGTGTGTGTGTGTGTGTGTGTGTGTGTGTGGTGATGTTAATTTTCAGTCTATAGGTTATTCTTTTCATTTTTCTTTCACTAGGGTTTGAATTAGCATAGTTTTGATATAAATGAAAGTTCATTGTTTAAAAGTTCTGCCACAGAAGTGCCAGAGAATTTATAACATTCTGTTGTTTCTAGCTAATACCCTATAATTACCACTCAGTATGAGTTTTTAGTACATATGTATACAACACATTTTCATAAAACCAAGTAAAAAACATGTTTCAAATATTTACTCTCTATTTTACAATAAGATATTCAACCATTTGTCATGAAGCCAACGTTTATTGTGTACCCACTATGATGGTGAGAAGAACAAAAAGTTTTTTTAAGAAGGTCAAAAATTGCAAAACAAATCTTTCAAAGAACTCCATGTTGAGCAATTATGATTATGTTCCAGGCATTCTTCTAGGCTCCAGGGAAATACAATGGTGAGGATCTAATCATTGTCTTCAAAGATCTCACAATTAAGGGAAGGACAGAAACACAAAAATAGATCATTGAAATACCATACTTTAAGTACTAAACTCAGTATCCTCTTGTAGAAGGAAAGAGTCCTGGCAGGAATTCTGAGGTCAAGCTAAGCCCCACTGCGAGCTAGTTTTGTGACCATGTGAAGTCACTCAAACTCTGGGGACCTCATTTTTTCAATGTGCAAAATAAGGTGGATGTGCCCTAGATGACCTTTACATTTATTTTACATTTATTTATTTTTCTGGCTCTGTAATTCCATATTCAGATACCGGCAATTAAAGGTATAGATAAAACAAGAATGTGTACAACCAAACTTGAAATTAATAAATTAAAAATCAAGAGTAGTGAGGGTAAACGCAGGAAATAAATTTTATTTTTTCTGACTATACCTGAAAAAATTGGATATTGCTATAATTTTTCTTAGAGTATTCAACTTACAGTATGTTATAATCATATACCATCTCTATGGGAAATATCTAGTAATTTTTCCTTAAGAATAAAATCTCCTCTTTGGTACCTAATGATTTGAGTTAAAAATAAAATTGTTAAAAATCAAGACTAAATAATATGGATAACAGAAAAGTGAAAAAATTTCTTGTGTAAATACATCTGAAATTTTCCAATATGTTTATAGCTTTTATATTTCATATGGAAATTATTTGATTACATAAGTTTTGCTAAGAATATAATTATGAAAATGTGAAGATGATATGCATAAAGTAACTAATTAACTAGAATTTATTTAAAGGGATTGAGAATATTCAACAAGAAAAAAGCACATTAAACGCATTAATAAAACACTGTGGTTGTGATAAGAGCACACATGACAAAAATTACTGTTCAGTGCTGAGTTTTTTATTAATTACTGACAAGATGCTGGAACCTGCATATTTATGCCTTTTTAACATGAGGATAGAAATGCCTGCTGCTGACCATATTTCTGCTACATATTTTGCATAAAATACGGTTGATGAAAAATCAACTGGAGTAAAAATGATTCTTCCTTTTAGAGCTGCATTAAAACAGCACACACAAATAACTATTCATATTGAATCATAGTATTATTTTTTCCTCTTACTAACAGCCTTACTGAGACACAATTCCCTATATAAAGTGTACAGTTCAGTGATTTTTAGTATACTTACAGTTATGCAACTATTACCACAATTTGAACACATTCTCTTCACCTCCTCCCAAAACCCCTGTATCCAGTAGCAATCATTCTTTTTTACCCCATCCCTTTCCAACCCTCAATAACCAACCATTAATCTCCTTACACTGGACATTTAATATGAATGTAATCATATGATACATACCCTTTTATGACTCACTTCTTTCATTTGGCATAATGTTTTCAAGGTCCATCCATGTTGTAGAATATATTGGTATTTCATTACTTTTTATTACCAAACAATATTCTATTGTATGGATATGCCATATTTGATTCATTCCTTCATCAGTTAATGGAGTTTGGGGTTGTTTTCACCTTTTAGCTACTATGAATAATGCTGACATGAAAAAAATTTGTGCACTAGTGGAATTGCTGGGTCATATATAGTAACTCTGTGTTCAACCTTTTGAGGAACTGCCAGACTGTTTTCCAAAGCAGATGCACCATTTTTCATTCCACCCAGAGTGATGGTTCTGGTTTCTCAGCAACATTTGTTATTATCTGTCTTATTGGTTAGAACCCTTTTAATTGTGTGTGAAGTAGAATCTCGCTGTGGTTTTGTTTTGCATTTGCCTGACTGATGATGTTGGGCATCTTTTCATATGCTTATTGGTTATTTGTACACCTTCTTTGGAGAAATATCTATTCAGATCCTGTGTCCAGTTTTAACATTGGGTTATTTGCCTTTTAATATTGAATTGTAAGATTTATTTATGTATTCTAGGTACCAGTCCTTTATCAGATATACGGTTTGCAAATATTTTCTGCTATCCTGTGGGTGGTCTTTTTATATCCTTAATGATGACCTTTGGAATATGCAAGTCTATTTATTTTTTATTTTTTTATTTTTATTTTTTGTTATTTCATTCCACTGAGTCCTGTTCGATTGGAACCATCAGGAGCATTAGCAACCATCTATTCTGATATCTGTATTTTATGATGAGGAAAGATATCTTAAGTGGTTAACTGATTTTTTGATTCCATGCCAATAGTGGCATAGTTGGTACTCTCAGTCCTATTCTTTTTCCACTAGTCTATAGTTTCTTCCTAAAATATGCCACTCTACCTTTTGGGAAGAAAAAGTAGAAAAATTCTATTACAATATAATTTTAAAATATGTAAATTTGAAAAAAATTTCCATCTTTTACTATGATAATTACTTGTGTATTAGCATTATGTTGCATTTTGAGGTACATAAAGAGAAGATATATATATATATATATATATATACACACACACACACACACATTTTAGGTTATTTATATATATTAAGAAGTTGTTTACTTAATTTTCATCTAAACTATGTAAAAATTACTCCATATTAAACAGGACTTTTTAAACAGTGTTGGATATGGTAACTCCTATTGCATGTTTACAACTTTGTTCAATAAAAATGTTTTCTATAGATAATGAAACCAAAATAAATTAGTTTAGAACAAACAAAAAAAAGGTTTATTTGCCTAGAGTCAAATCACAAGTCAATGTTAGCCTAAAAAATGTAATTACTAGATTAATTTCTTCAATATGTATTAGTATGAGGTACATGCCTATTAGATCCTTACACTTTGAAAACAATAATAGCATAGAAAAATTATAGTGTGCATATTAATCACATACTTGAATAACTTTCATATATCTTATAAAATGAGTGG
This sequence comes from Aselliscus stoliczkanus, assembly GCA_033961575.1. Classification (NCBI taxonomy): domain Eukaryota; kingdom Metazoa; phylum Chordata; class Mammalia; order Chiroptera; family Hipposideridae; genus Aselliscus; species Aselliscus stoliczkanus. Next base: position 139,363,056 of record CM066729.1, read on the forward strand.
AGTGATTGATGAAGTGGTAGCATTTCAGTACAATTTACTACAAAATAAGTAGAAAATATGAAAATTTGAATAGTGCCATTTGCGACAAAATGGATGGATCTTGAGATTATTTTGCTAAGCAAAATAAGCCACACAGGAAAAGTCAAGAACCATATGATTTCACTGGTATGTGGGATATAAAACTGAAAACAACAAAGAAACAAGATAAAGAAATGAAGAAACAAAAACGCATAGACACAGAAAACAGTTTAGTGGTTACCACAGGGTAAGGGAAGAGGAGGGAGGGGTATATGAAGGTAAAAGGGGTCAAATATATGGTGATGGAAGGAGAGCTGACTCTGGATGGTAGACACACAGTATGACGTGTAGATGATCTATTACTGAATTGTGCACTTGAAACCTATGTAATTTTACTAACCATTGTCACCCCAATAAATTTTAATAAAAAAGAAAAATTTACCAGAAGGAACATTAGCAATCATCATGAAAGAGTATTAGCAATGCTCCATCAGCCTAATTAACTCAATGTAATTCCTACATTTTATTGAATTCTATAGTAGACTATATTGTGTAAGGTGCTCTGTGAATTATGAAATATTCCCTACCAGCCATGTGAGATGACCCCCATTTCTGAAGAAATCTTCTATGTCTACCCCAGCTCTTCTACCCCTTTAGCTTTAATGTTGTCTATATGCTGATTACAGCCAAATTAGATCCTCCATCCCTAACTAAATTTTCCTCTGAACTTCTGACCAGTGTGACTAATTGAATATTCAACCTTTCCACTTGCTTGTACAATGGATTTCCCAAAATAAATGGCTGTAAAGCTGAACTCTCAGTTTCTCTACAAACCTGTTTTGCTCAAGCCTTTCCTATCTCGGAAAATGGAAACTCTATTCCACCAGTTTTGGCCTGTGGACAAAAACCCTAGAAATCTTTCTCAACTTCTGCTCTCTTCTCCTGTCCCTCATCAGCAATTCCTGTTGGCTCAGTCTTCAAATATAAATAGACTCTCACTACTTTTCATGATCTGCACTACTACCACCTACTAGCACCCTAGTCAAGGCCACATCGCCATTTTGTCTCTTGCCTGGATTATTGCAATAGTGTCCTAGCTGCTTTCCCTGATTCTACACTTGCCCCACCACAGTCTGACCATGCTCTACAGAGGGGGACTCTTTTAAATAGCAAGGAGATCACATTGCTCCTAAGCTCCTATATTAGGAAGGATCTCCAGAGAGATTGAACCAATAGGTGTTGATAGATGATAGAAAGATGATAGATAGATGATAGATGGATAGATAGATGATAGATAGATAGATAGATAGATAGATAGATAGATAGATAGATATAAATATAGATAATTAAGAAATTGGCTCTCGGATTATGGAGGCTAAATCCCAGGAGCTACAGAGTGGGTCAGCAAGCTAGAAACCCATGAAAGCCCAAGCTTTAATTTCCATCCAATGGTATGGAATTTAATTTCTGTCCAATGGTATGAAATCCAGGGGAACCAATGGTGTATTTCCAGTCCAAACACTGGTAGGTAGACTTGAGACCAAGAAAGAGCCATGTTTGAGTTCAGGTCTGAAAATAGGAAAAGCCAACATGTCAGTTTGAAGGAAGTCAAGCAGGAGAAATTCTCTCTTATTTGGAGGCAGGGGGAGGTTGTCAGCTTTTTTGTTCTATTCAGGACTTCAGCCAATTAGATGAGACCCATCTACATTGGGGGGGGGGCAATCTGCTTTACTCAGTCTGTCAATTTAAATGTTAATCTCATCCAAAAACATTCTCACAGAGACACCCAGAATAATGTTTGGCCAAATATCTGGGTACCTCTGTAGCCCCGTTAAGTTGACATGTAAAATTAACCATCACAGATACAAATCTTTCTAACCCCATCTTTTATTGCTGTCCTCCATTCCCATTCTGTTTCATCCACTCTGGCCTTATTTCTCATTTTTTCATAGTACACTTTAGTCTTCAGGCTTTAGTTTGCTTTTATATCTTTCTGTAATGGTCCTCCCTTTTTTAGTGACCTGGCTTACCTCCTCACTACTTGCACATCTATGATCCATGTCCACCCTCAAAAATGCCTTCCTTGACTGTCCTTTCTAGAGTAATATCCTCTGCCCCAGCCACCGTCTCCCTTAATGTGTGTTGTTTTTCTTCATTACAAATATCTGATTTCCTTTCTATTTATTTATTGTTGTCTAGAATACAATTTTCTTTAGAGCAGTGACTATGCCTTTGTTCATCATGGTATCCTTAGTGCCTGAAACAGTCCCTAGAACAAAAGTTTGTTGCATGAATGACGTACTTTACCGCCTATGAGGCAAATAATTTGCATATGAGAGTGTAAGAAGACATAATTGCAATAAATTCTCTGAATTCTCATTTATAGGATACTGTTGTCTTGCTTCAGGAGAGTGGAGAAGGCTATTTAAAGTGAACTAAACCAGAGAGAATCAGAATTTGATCATTGTGTTCCTCTCTTGGCTATGAGGTGTGTTTTTTAGTCAACCTGGGTTGTTTATATAAAAGCAACAAACAGGGATTACAATGTGGTTACACTGACGTATGCATGAGTTTGAATATTTACAGAAGACTTACTGGAGAGCAAAGCTATATAGATACTATCCTAGATTGTGCCTATAAAAATTTAATGTACTCTCAAGGTAAACAAATAATTTATATAACCACAGGGGGAAAGGATTAGAGACAGTTTAATGGTTGTGATTGTCTTATGTATAGTAAATATTGTGATGGCATAGTTACTCATAAAAAAGGTGAGGACTGCTTGTACACAGGAATAGAGAAACATTGCTTAGAAAACATAAGTACCTGAATAGACATCTGTCAAAACAAGAGCCATGAGGGAGCCTGCTGGTAACATTTTAATACCTCCATTACTTCTGCTGACTGTAGAATTTGCCATCTGTTTGTTATATTTTTGAGTGAGGTTGGTTCCTAGAAGTGATGTCAATCTACTAAGGTATAATGGGAGAGCCCCAACATCCAGGCCTCCATGTTGGAGGTGAGCTTTGATTTTTTGATAGGTTTTCAATATTTTGATAAGAAGCAAATAGTTTTTTTCTCTCATGATTTTATTGCAGGGGGATAGAAATTTCTTACTTTTGGTAAGATACTCTCCCATATTGATTCTAAAGTCCCTTCAAATTCTAAGAAGCCATAGGTCCCTGGTGATTCCCTTAGTACTTTTTCCTCAGTCCATTTGTTTCTCAGCTTACTTCAATATCCTTATTCATATTTGAATTGATGAATGAATTTTTTTTCTTTGAAGGTTATTGGCAAATTTAACAGCATAATTCTGACCCACCAATTGCTCCACAAAATAACACGAAAGGACTATTGAATTTAAAACATAATAAAATCTTTTCAAAAAAGTATTTTTATGTAAAGTATGTAGGTAAAATATAATCTGGAATATAGTTTTTAAAAACGTTGTTGAAAACATTACTTTGATATTGTTGATAATAAGTCTAATAGTTTGTTATCAATCTTGAGTTTATGTTTGCATATTTTAGCTCATGATTTTAGTTTCCAGATGTAGCTGGCTACTCATTATAATTACATTTATGAACATGATGTAAACACTACTTCTTTTAATAAGTGAGATATCTTTTGCGAAGGAAAACAGGATTAAAGAGTAAATATTTTAAATATTGTTACCTAGTACCCATCTTATGTGTTCTTCAGCTTGTCATTTTTATCTAGTGGGGTGTGGGAATAATATTAGTCAATTACATAGTCTTTCAACAAACATTTATTTGACCTTTACTGTATCAGGTCCTGTGCTAGGTACTGGATGGGTCTCTGGACAGTCCAAAGAATACAGCAGAGAAACAGAAAATGACAATTTGGAAAACTGACATCCACTAATGTAGTAGAGTGAAAGTAATTCAAATTATTACAATAAAATATATTTTGCTGCATTTCTCATATTAACTGTAATAACTTGCATCTACAGCAATAGTAATTCTCAACCTTGGCTATGCTTTAGAAGTCCTGGGAAGCTTTTAAAAACTACCATGCCCAGGCTCTAACCATATAGAGATTCTGACTTAATTGGTCTGGGGTGAGGCTCAGTCATGACATTGTTTGCAAAGATCATCAAGTGATTATAATGGATAATGTCAATTACAATGTACTGGTTGGTTCCTCATCTTATTTTCCAAATACCTAGTTCCTCATTCTGGAGACTAATGATGTTGTGGTACTTTCCCTTAGTCGGTACAGTAAATTCTTACAGAACTATCTAAAAATCTTAGCCTGTTTTTCAATGTAGCATTGACACAATGTAGTATTTCAAAGCACAACTACCATTTATTCAGCATCTATAATGTGCTAGATGTTGTGTTAGAATACATACATATATATTTCTCATCTTTACAATGACACTGCAAGTTAGGTTAACATTTTTTTAGACTTTCTGTCCAGACTTCGAGGTTAAGTAAATTGTCATAGTTTACCCAGATAGCCAGCATCTAGAGCCAGGACTCTAATCCAGACTTGCCTGGTTTCAGGCTTCCTTCCAGGTTGCACTGCCTTCCTGGTCTGACCTCTAGCTGCATCTCTAGATTAACTAAAACTTGTTCCACTTTATACATCCTAAGCTCTGCATAAACAGATACCAATTTCCTCTGCACCCATACATATGCACCACATTCTCACCTGTCATTTGCACACCCTATTATTTGGGGGAATGCCCTCACCACTCAATTTAATTTACCCCTCTTAACCATCCTTTAAGATATAGCTCAAATGCAGCCTCATCAATAAATCCCTCCTGGATCTGCCCAGCTGGAAGTAATCACTTCTCCTTCTGACTTTCCAAAGTGTCTTATCTGTACCTCTCTCAGGTGCACTCATCATTTTCTACCTTATAGTTATTTGTGTATATGATTAATACTCTTGTTTATGAGATCCTTGAAGGTCATGGTTATTCTGATTCCTCTTTTTATTCTGTATAACACCCCACACAGTGCCCAGCCCATTGTAGATGTGTGTGTGTGTGTGTGTGTGTGTGTGTGTATATATATATATATATATATATATATATATATATATATATATTCTCTCTTTCTCTCTCTGTCTCTCTGTCTCTCTGTCTCTGTCTCTGTCTCTCTCTCTCTGTCTCTCTCTCTCTCTCTCAAAGAATACAAATGAATGATGAAAGAATAAGCAATTTTATTAAGGTCACCTACTATCTATATTTGGGACAGGAAAATAACCTGGTTGCAGATATAATATGAGATATAGTGCAAAACATCCCTAGTTCTGAAAAAAATATGTATTTTTGTGTAAAATCCTTTGATTCCCCAGGTCATGTTTATGGCTACTTTGATTTTATATGCAAATCAAGAAAGTAAGTAATCAATAAATAAGAAATAAAGGCATTTCTCTGTTTCTGGTCATTTACTTAAACAATGGGAAAGAGAATAGAAAAGAGGGTATATGTGTGATGGTGTGGGATGATAGTGTAATTGTAAATGTTATTTTAAAAATTTAGAACATCTTTTGTTTTATTTAGAATATTTTCTTTTCACATTTATGCAGCAGAATTTCACATTCAATGTATTGAAGATGCGCTTAATACATTTATAACTTGTACTTATTAAGAGAACACTAATGTATGTAGCATACTTAGAAATTATGTACTATTCTCAATATCTAGAAGAAACAATGTTTGGACAGTCTTTAATAGCAAAGAAAACAAAGCTATTGCTTAGGATGTCCTTGGTAGTTCTGAAGAATTTTTTGCTTTAACATTTATTTAGAAAATTATTCTGATTCCGACAATGGGTGATTTCATTTTATTGGAACTTCGGACAAGTCATGACGTATTTTTGTCTATGTTTTTGAAAGGTCATTTAGTTATATAAAGAACAAAGATCAATCAATGATATATTGCCCATTTTTTTTTTTTGATAACCTTTTGCCATCTTTCAGTGAGCTTCATAATTCCTTATTCATAGAAGGACCTGTCTTTGTTTGTGAAAACCTGAACAAGGTGCTTATTTACAGCCTCATTTGAATTGAACGTTATACCATGCAAGGAGTTTTGAAGAGAGTGAAACAAGTGGAAGTCTGATGGCACAAGGTCAGACGAGTATAGGGATGTGGCAACACATCCCATCCAAGCTCCAATCATTTTTGATAGGTGGTTAAAACTTGTGTGTGGTCTCGTGTTGTCGCGATGGAACAGAACTCCTTTATGACGGACGAGCTCTGGACTTTCTGGATAATGGATTTGTTCAAACTGTCCAATTGCTGACAGTACACTTCGAATTGATTGTTTGGTTCCTTGGTAGGAGCTTGAAAAACATGATACCTTTAAAATCCCACCATACTGAGAGCATAACCTTCCTCTGATGAATGTCTGCTTTCGATGTCGTTTGAGGCAAATCATCACATTGGGACCAAGACTGTTTGCACACCACATAGTGGTAAACAATCCACTTCTCATCACCAATTATCAGTCACTTCAAAAAAGATCATTTTCCTCACATTTAATGAGTATACTCGCCGTCAAATGAACTTCTTTGAGTTCATGTGGAACCCAAATATCAAGCTTGCATATGTATCCCAGCTTCTTCAGGTGGTCATGAACACTTGAATGATGGATGTTCAATGTTTCTGCAATCTCTTATGTCATATAACATGGATTTGACTCGATCAATGCCTTTATTTTGTCATCATCAACCTTGGTGGGCCTCCCTGACAGAGAAGTGTTGTTGAGATCAAAATTACCAGCACGGAATTTCGTGAACCATCGTTGGCACTGACGTTCTTGTAGAGCATTGTCACCATAAACTTTATGCAACTTTTCACAGGCTTGACACGTGTTCTTCCCTTTATGGAAGGAAAACAATAAAATATGGCAAAAATGCACAGTTTGGTCTTCCATCTTCAACTTGTTGTAAAACCTCCAAAACTCAACCAAATTGCTCAAATGGTTTTTACAATGAAGCTAGAACTGTCAGCTGTCAAATGACATAGCAATAACATAGATGTGAATGACTCTAATACTTCCAAAAATGAACTATTGCCATCTGTTGCGAACATGCATCATGACATTTCCGAAGACCCAATATTTGCTTTAGATAGCACCCCTGTGTACCTGTTAGAAATTATACGGACCAGTTTTTCCTGATCGGTGGATTGTTATGCACCAGTCACAATGGGTATTTGGTATCTTGTGTATTGTTTGTATTAAAATAAAAATATTAAACATTGTTGTGAAAAATTTGTCTTAAATTGATGTTATTGAACTTAAGGATTTTAAAGTGAGTAAATGCTTGGTGTTCTGGGGATATATATAACTGCAACATAGAATGTTGTCATCTAATTGTACTTAAAAGGAAGTTATTTGAAATTTACAGCCTATTTTATAAACCTTAATTTGTTTCTTCCTTAGAAATCAGAGATAGACAAACTTTTTCCATAAAGGGCCAGGTACTAAATATTTTTGGCTTTGCAGCCAGACATTGTCTGCTGCAAGTATTTCAAAGCACAAAAAGTAGCCACAACAATACGTAAATGAATAAGAGTGGCTATGTTCCCATAAAACTTTATTTATGGACACTGAAATATGAATTGCATATAATGTTCATGTCATGAAATATTCTTTCTTTTTTTCAACTCTTTAAAAATATAAAAAGCATTCCTATCTTGTGGATCATAGAAAAACAGGCAGTGGGCCCGATTTAGGTCATGAACCGTGGTCGGCCCACCACTATCTTTAATTCTAAGGATAGGCCAAAAGCTGCTCTTTACTGTTTTAAGACAATTTGATTAGTGATGAATTTTTTTTCATGTTACAAGGGATGATGAGATGAATTAACAAAAATGTTAGTGCCAATGCAAAGCCTCAAATACCCAATTTGAATTTTTTTTTTAAAAGTAGATATAGACAAACATTACCAATAACAGCAGTATCTTTCATAGGAAAAAAATACAGATTTATATTTGAATTGCCAACTGCACTTATACTGTACAATACTGTTACCAGTGTTTGTAAATTTAGATTATCAATTTTAGTATTGACTATCCACATTAGAAAATATGCTATACTAGAGTCGTAAGATGAATGCATTTCATCATTCTTCCTGCATTTACCTAGTGTTTAGCTTATATTTTTTCACTGTAAAAGGAGGTGACAGCACCAAAATATTACTATAACTTTATGGAGAATCACATTTACCTTCCTTATGGGAATGTTCAACTTTTTTGTCCTGTACTTATAGCCTTTTAAAAATTGTTTTCAGGGCCGGCCAAGTGGCACGGTGGTCAAGAGCTAGCTTAGGAGGCCAGCGGCCCCGGTTTGGGTCCCACATATGAGGGCCAGTGACACTGCCCTCAAAAAAAAAATTGTTTTCAGTTTTATTGATCTATAACTGTCAAAATTATAAGATATGTAAAGTATATATCATGATGATTTGATGTATATATGCATTGTGAAAGGATTCTTCCCATCTAGTTAATTAACAAATCTATCACTTGACACACCCTCACATATTTATTATTTTTTGATAAGAACGTTTAAGTTCTCCTCTCTTAGCAAATTTCAATTATACAATACAGTGATAAGTCTAGTTACCATGTTCTAAATTAGATCCTCAGACCTTCTTAATTTTATAGCTGAAAGTTTGTATCTTTTAACCAACGTCTCCCTATTTCTCGTACCCTCTGGCCCCGGATTTTTTTTTTTTTTAAGATTCCACAGGTAAGTGATAACATGTAGTATTTATCTTTCTCTGACTTATTTCATTTAGCATAATGACCTCAAGGTCCAGCCATGTCATTGTAGAAAGCAGGATTTTCTTTACCTATACGGCTGGATAATATTCTAGATATACATCTTCTTTATTCATTTGTCATCGATGGACACTTAGGTTGTTTATATATGTTGTCTAACATAAGCAATGCTGCAATGAACATGGAGTACAGCTGTCTCTTTAATATCCTATTTTCATTTCCTTTGAATATATACCCAGAGCGGGATTGCTAGAAGAAATGATAGTTCTATTTTTTTCTTACTGCCTAAAAACCATTTTTTCCAGCTTTATTGAGATATAATCACCACAGCGTATTAATTTGATACATTTAGATATTGCAAAATGATTACCACATTAGCATTAGCTAATATCTTCATCCTGTCACATAATTACCATTTCTTTTTGTGGTGAGAACATATAAGATTTATTTTCTTAGCAACTTTTACCTATGTAATATAGTATTATTAACTATAATCAATGTGCTATACATGAGATAACCAGCACTTATTTATCTTCTAACTGGAAGTTTTTACTCTTAGACCAACATCTCCCCATTTCCCCCATCCCCATAGTTTCTGGCAAACACCACTGTATTCTGCTTTTGAGTTAAGCTTTTTTAGATTCTACATGTAAGTGGTATCATTCAGATTTGTCTTCCACCATATGGCTTCTTTCACTTAGCATAATGCACTCAAGCTCCATCCATGTTGTTGCAAATAGTTGAATATCCTTCTTTCTAATGGCTGAATAATATTATATATTATATAATATATACAGGTTATTTCCTGATAAACAGGTTATTTCCATATCTTGTCTATTGTGAATAATGTTGCAATAAAATGCAAATATGTCATATGTCAAGATCCTTATGTCAATTGCTTTGCATATATACCTAGAAGTGGGATTGCTGGATTATATGTTAATTCTCTTTTTAATTTTTTTAAGAACCTCCATACTGTTTTCCATAGTGGTTGTACTAATTTGCATTCAATAGTGCACAAAGTTTCTTTCTTCTCCACATCCTAGCCAACGATTTTTATCTCTTGTCTTTTGGATGATAGCCATTTTAACAGTTGTAAGGAACTATCTTACTGTGGTTTGGATTTACTTTTCCCTGATAATTAGTGATGTTGAGCACCTTTTAATGTACCTGTTGGCAATTTGTATGTCTTCTTTGGAAAAATGTCTATTCAGGTCCTCTGTTCATTTTTTAATTTGATTGTTTGTTTCTGTTGAGGTATATGAGTTCTTTATATATTTTGGATTTTAACCCCTTATCAGATACATGATTTGCAAATATTTTCTTCCATTTGTTAGGTTGCCTGTTCATATTGATGATGATTTCCTTTGCTGTACAAGAACATTTTAGTTTGATGTAGTCCCACTTGTTTAATTTTGTTTTTGTTGCCTTTGCTTTTGGTGTCAAATCCAAAAAGTCATTGTCAGGACCATTGTTACGGAGCTTATGCCATATGTTTTCTTCTAGGAGTTTTATGGTTTTAGGTCTTAAATTTAAGTTTTTAATCCATGTTGAGTTGCTTATCACCTTTTCAAGGGTTAGTCCTTGACATTTAAGTTTCATTCTTGTATATTTTCAACTGCAAATACATTGTTTTCTTTTGGATTTATACACCTCCCAAACTCTAAGAGTGTAGGACTCACCTAATAACATATATTTTTATTATCACAGATGGCACCGTACTGAAAATTATGAGTGGAGTCTGTGAAAGGTCAAGTTGTTTATATTCAAGTTGATTTCCATATTAGCCATTGGATTTCAGTAATAACATATTACACAATTTAAGAAATAACAAAAGATACCATAAAATCATAGGTAGTCAAAGCAATATAATTTTTACATGGCCGTTTGAACTTAGCTTTTTTGTCATGGAACATATTTGACCTATCCAGTTCAAAATGTAAATAAATATGTTTGCAAGAAGATATATGACTTTCATCTTGACACTTATTCTATTCTTGAGCTCCAATTTAACTAAAACCCATGTATCCTCACCCATTACCCAGTCTTTGAGGCATACCTCATCTTACTGTCCTTGATTCGAATTTCAGTTGCTCAGTTGGTCAAGCATGTGGTTATGGTCAAACATGGAGTGAGACTCAAGTAGGCAGTAAAAGAATCTATTATGCACATTAATTGATACAAAATATTGTACAGTGATACCTTGGTTTGTGAGCATAATTCGTTCCGCAAACAAACTACTTGTATTGCAAGACATCGCTCATTTACCGATTTAAAATGTATTATTAGGTTGCTGCAAAAGTAATAGCAGTTTCTACCATTACGATATTGGCAAAAACTGCTACTACACTACTTTTGCACCAGCTTAATAAAAGTGTTTTCCCGTCTTGTGGAACACTCACAAACCAAGTTACTTGCAATCCAAGGTTTTACTGTACTTTCAAATACTTATGAGCCCTATGAGATTAAATGCAAAATTCATGGGTCAAGTATTAAGCTGTGAGTTTAAAGAAAACATAAGGCTTAAAGGCAAGGATATTTGGATGCATACAAAGAGTGATGGGAATATTAATTTGGAATAACTCGACAGGGCTATTTTACTGATTAATTGTTGCCATGATGGCAATGCATTTTTTTTTTTTGAATAATCTGAAGGAAATTTGAAACTACCTTTGGAAATAGAGGAGAAAACTGTAGTATTCAGATTTGGTCACCTGAATGTAAGCTAGAAACCAATATTTACTTTTTCAGTGGTCTGAGCTCCTTAAAATTAACAGGCTTGATACGTTTTCAATTTCAGCCTTGATTTCAATAGACTGCTTTCTTATGGTTCACTCCACTCAGCTAGAAAAAAATGAATAAAAGTGGTTGTGTTGTTAGCTAAAAACAGTAGTCAAAATACAATGGTGTTTAAGAAGTGATCAAAGAAGAAAACCATTTATGATATGCTACTGCACATAGGCATACTCCTAAAGCCAGTGCCACACAGAATTGCAAGGTGATTAATAAAACACACCCAAGGAATGAATGAGGTAAATAGAATAACAAAGTTTTTTGACCTAATCCATGATTAAATAAAGTTTAGATTCAGAAAATAAAAACTAACTCATTGGGCCGGTTGAGTGGTGCGGTGGTTAAGCGCTGGCTTGGGAAGCCAGCGGTAATGGTTTGGGTCCCACAGATGAGGGCCAGTGACACTGCCCTCAAAAAAAAACAAAAAACAAAAACAAACAAAAAAAACACAAAACTAACTCATTGATTCTTAAATTTGGAGGGTAAAGTGAAAGATAGTGATTCTGTATTCTTCCCTCCATCCCTTCTCCATCTTCTGGTTTCCTATGGGCACATGACTCTTTTGAAAGTAGGTATAAAGATCTGGTATTGATTGTCAGGTATTGATTATCTTGATTAATTTTCAGATTCAAAGTTTTGGAGGAATGCATTAGTGAAAATAGTATGTAAACATATTAACCATTTTCAGTGGTTTAAGAATGTGAACCGTGTATAAAATTTTAGATTGACTTTCCTTATGGATCTGATTTGATTTGTATTTTGTCAGAGTAGGAAAATTTTTCATATCTTTAAACTTCCAAATGCTGCTTTTCTCATGGGTATGTAAATTTTTCTGAAGTCAAATGTTTAACCTTTCAAAAGATTTCAAAATCTATGTTAAATACATATTACCAGCTGTAATAGTTTCCTAGGTCTTAAATAACAAATTTCCAATACCTAGGTTGCTGAAAACAATAGAATTTTTTTTTTCCTCAATTTGGAAGTTAGGAGTCTGACATCAGAGTGTCAGTGGGGCCATCTTCCTTGTGATGGCTCAGGGGAAGAATCCTTCTTTACCTGTTCCTAGCTTCTGGTGACTTCCTTCAATTTTTATAATGATAGTTCTTAGCATCCCTTGACTTGTAGCTGCATCACTCCAACCTCTGCCTCTGACTTCCCATGGCTTTCTTCCCTGTGTCTTGGTATGTTCCTTTGCATCCTCCTTTTTTCTTATAAGGAGACCTGTTAATAGACTTAGGGTGCACCCCAATCCAGTATGACATGTAGATACTCACCTTGATTGATTACATCTGTAAAGACCTTATTTCCAAATAAAATCACATTCTGAAATCCCAGGTGGACATGAATTTTTAGAGATACTATTCAAACCTCTTATATTAACTTAAAAAGTTTCATTATTTTCATTTAAAATTACTAAACAGGGAAGGCATATAACAAAACAGCAAGAGCAAAGTTTAAGAACCACATTGATGATTTGGCCATTAAATTATAGGATTTGGTACAATTTTATTACTGTTTCATTTTTCCCATTGCTTAGTATCTTCTTGGCCTGATTTTTTAAAAATCAATTATTAGAAAAGTTGCATAACTCGGGCCGGCAGAGTGGCGCGATGGTTAAGCGCTGGCTTGGGAAGCCAGCGGCCCTGGTTCAGGTCCCACATATGAGGGCCACTGACACTACCCTCAAAAAAAAAAAAAAAAAGTTGCATAACTCAAATATCCAACCTCACTCCTCCAAACCATTACCAAAGAAATTATGCTTTTTTATCATTTCTCTTCATGAATGAAGTGTTCCATTGTAAGTGTGTCTGCTTTTTAGCTTCCTGTTTTGAAAGTATGTAAATGTGTAATCTTTAAAATAAATAAAAAGAAGGCTGGCCGAGTGGCTCAGTTGGTAAAGAGCTTGCTCAAGAGTGTGCGCTGAGCTCTTAGCAACAGCAGTTCGATGCCCAGCCTGAGCTGAGCTGCAGGTAAACTGCTAACAGGTGGCAGGATGGCTCAGCTAAAAACCAAAACAAAACAAAAAAATAAAATAAATGAAAAGAACAAATAGAAGTACCTTGAAGACCAGCTTTGTATACATCTGGAATTTGGGAACGGCTTCGTTATTTCCTTCTAATTCATTCATTCTTTCTTGACTACTATGGCAGAGCATTTTATTCACAATTGTGCAGTAAAAATATCTTAGTGTAATAATAAAATATGATTAAGTTATGATATAAAATCTGAAAATAATTCTGTGGAGCCCTAAAGTATCATTGTCATTCTAGTTACATTTGGTGATTTTCTAGAGTTAAAATTGCAGCATAGATACTGCTCAAGGACACACCGAAACATCTATTCAGTATCCAAGGTGTTTCAACATATCTATTATCCTGATAAGCTAAGTTTTGACTATGTCTACACTAAATAATAAATTACTTTACATTAACTTTAACAATTCAACATGCTCTATATTTTAATAGCTTGATGTGAATCCTATGTAAGAACATAATATGAAGTATATTTTATTTGTAAAAAACTAGTGTTTGTTTAAAATGACATTCTTTAAACAAAACTTAAGGGCTACAGGGAGAGTATGGAATATTTCCATTGGTAATAATGCAAAGTGGACTGTAAATGAAGTTATGTCTCTCTTGCTGTTCTTCTCACTTTTGATGGGTGAAAATAAGAAGTGATGGGAATGTGCCCTTCACTGTCAAATGAGAAGGAGGATCCAGGGTCCACTTCTCTCATTTTACTAACACCTTATACAGGGCTGGCCTGATTATTCCTACTTTAAATCAAAAGACGCTTACATGCAAACTTGCAGTTGCATAGCCATAAAATTAGGTCTGTGACCCATCAAATTAAGTGTAAGTACCTAAACAAAATCTTTCCCAAATACCATTTTCATTTTATCATTATCCATAGAAGAACCTGAAAGTAGCACTCTATTGAAAATCATTTACTTAAATTCTAAACTCTTCCACTTGGCTTTCAGACATTCCTATCCCAGTCTCATCCATGTTAATCCACTGCTGTTTCCCTATCTGTACAACCCAGATCCTCTGCCTTGCCCTCCACACACACCACACTCATCCTTCCCATCACCCTCATTTCTTCTGAGCACCTGTTTGTGCTGCTTTCCTTGCCTCTGATGACCTCTTCCTCTATCTGTAGTATCTAACACGGCTCAAGTCTTTTCTCCCTAAGATGTTTTCCTGAGTTATTCTAGTCCTTATAAGTTATATCATCCATGGATTCCTATTACATTTTAGAATTGATAAAGTATGATTTGGAACTGTATGGCATAATGGCTTATCATTGTTTTACATCTATTCCCTTACCAGCTCAAAATGAAATTTATGCATGCAAGACATGTGTGCAGAACTACTTTGATATCTTCTGCAGAATCTAGCACCATTTTACATGATAGTGAATAAACAAGAACTGTAGTTTAAACCATGCTTGTTATTAGAACAGGCTTTATGATAAGTACTTCACATATCCTAACTAATATGTCCTTCACAACAAACTTCTGAATTGGATGTTATTTTTATTGTCATTTTAATGATGAGGAAATTGAAACACTTTAAAGTAAAATAAGTAATCAAAAATCATAACAAAGTTATCATTCAAATGCTAGCAGTTTGACTATGAAGTCCATGCCTTTAACTATTATATCACCTCTACATGTTAGATGATCATAAGTATTTGATTTACTACCATAAATTAAGAAATTCAATTTATACAGTTAAAATATGGTTGATCACCATGTTTCCTGTCTAATTTTATTTCTGGCTTCATGGCAACTTGGGATAATAGACACAGCTTTAAAAAGGCTTTCAGGCAATGAGGAAAGATAAGTTCACACTTTCACAAGAACACTGTTTCAAACACAGAAAATATAAGTAAAAAAATATATATATATGAAGACCAAGCTCCTGGTTTCTATGAAAGGTCTTGACACATATTTGTGACATGCCAGGATAAATATTTTAAGTTATGTTAGTCAAAAGTACCATGGATTTCACTGTGCTAAAATTATGAACATAATTAGGTCTTCCAAACTGTCAAACTAGAATTTGTATTTTAATAAGTGAAAACTTATCTGTATTCAGAATGCCAAAATAAAGATATTTTCATACATGAAATCATTGAGAACATTTCCCCATAGAAACCTCCACTAAAAACATTATTAAAAGATGTATGTAAGGGAGAAGAAAAGTAAATCCAGAATGAAAGCATAGGATACAAGAAATAACAGTGAGCTCAAAAATTGAAGTTAAACTCATCTATCATCTGTGAAAAGAATAATAGTCACCTGCCTTCCCTGCCTCCCAAGTTAATAAGGGATAACATTAACATTGTAGCAAAAATAAAATATCCTAAAACAGGTAAAGAAAGAAAGGGTCCTATGTTTGAAGGAAAAGAAGAATACTGAATAACTGTAGACACTTTTCTAGAAAAACTATATATATTTATATGTGTTAAAATTAAAGGCAACATGAAAGGAAAGAGAGCTAGATTACAGATACCAAACACACTGAGGAAAAAAAAATTGTAGCAACTTCATTAACCAAATAGATATCAGGAAAGGAGAAAAATGGACGCAACCGTGACATAGCAAATCAGATCAAAGATTTAAGTTCAAATATATCAATAATTGTAATAGGTTAATATGGATTGAAAGACAAAATAATCTAATTTGATTTAAAAAATCAAATTACATTCTGCTTCTAAGAATCACAACTCTACCCAGAAAGTTTGAAGATAAATAGAATGAGATATATCTATTTTATTTTTGTCTGTTATTATAAATATTAATATGATAAATATATTAATGATAACAATATCAGAAAATATTGATTTTTATGGAAACATCCTACTGCAAATGAAGAGTAACTCTACCTAAGAATAAAAGGAAAAATCCATTAGAAAGATTTGGCACTGATAAACTTGTAAGCACCTAATGACATAGCTTCAAAATCTATAAAGTAAAAACTGACAGTTAAAAGGAGAAATAGATGATAAGCCATCAGAATGGGATATTTTTTGCATCCTCTGTCAGAAAACCATAGATCAAGCAGACAACTAAAGAACATCTAAGCAGCAAAAGTAATAATTTTACAGTAGCTATTAAAAGAATATATTAGTGATGATAGTATATTAATCATTTCACATATAGGTCATACCCACTCCACACTTTTGTTATTTCTTTTCTTCTTGTTGCCTAGTATGGCAGCCCTTACTTTTTTGTGTCAATGCAAATATTACTCATTTTTCATATCACAGTTCAAGTCTTATTTCCTAAAGGAAATGTTCTTGTTGTTTGTATGGATCTCTTTTTCTTTTAAATAACACAGGGCACTATAATTTATACATTAATTTGTCTCCTTAATTACAAATTGTTTATGCTATTTAGATTTGCATATTTCTGGGTTCCCCAAAATGCCTGTAAACACTATCTTTAAAACCTTTCCTAGTTCTTATTCCACTCCTTTCCAGCACCCAACATTCTTACTATTGTAAGCCAGATTTATTATGAATCAGATATAGCAATTAGGGGGATGGAAACTTGACTCTTTAAGATGTTAGAACCATAATAAAGTTTAAACAAATATTGCAAACAACTGTTTGTGAGAGAATATCAATTTAGACTCTGTTCACCAGAGAGGGGGGAATTACATTGTAAATCATCAACTCTACCCTGTAATGAAAAGGAACAGCATGAGAATGTTCCCACTGATACACATGGTTTGATTCATGAAACAATTTCTTCATACCTCTTAAGCTAGTGAGTGACTCCTCAATATAAATCTTTCTGAAGATTCCACAAAGGACTAGCCAATCACAGAGATGAAGAAAAACCCTTGCATGAAACAAATTTCCAAGGTTCCAACAAGAAACTGTTGCATTTTTATAAAAGCAAGTGACATAAAGACTATGATTTGCAAAGAAGGCCCAGAGAACTCTGGGGATTTCTTTGAATATTATTGTACAAGGCTAAGTGGCTTTCCTAGTCATTAATTTTACAAGCCTTCATCAATCAATAGGCTAGTGTGTTACTAAAGAAATGACTAGTGTTAAACAGCAGCAAGAATAGGATACACTACTTTCACTCAGGTATACTAAGAATATCAGGGAACAGAACCATACCCTATAATTGAGTTACCTAATGAATAATATTACTTGGAAAAACCATAAACTACTCAAAAAGAACAAAGGTAGTGATTGGGACTAAGCTTAGGAAAGAGCCTTAGTTTCTTAGAGCATTGTAACTTGAGTATACAGTAGATTCTTATTTAGAAGAAATCTAATTAGAAGAATTTATGCCTAAATTCAAACCAATGGCAATTGGAGATATTGCTAGTCAGCTGTACAAGCTGGTGTTTTCTGACAAGGGCCAAAGCAGGGCTCACCAGAGATTTGCAGACATTATTGTTCTGTATAAATGTCCTATTTGGTATCAATCATTTATCAAACAGACAAACAAACAAGCTGTTCTCTTATCCTCCGTTAGTGAAGATACAGTATTTCCAGTTCTCTTTCTAAATTAAAATGCTACTAAATACTGCATGCCCTTCCCTACCAAATCAACATTCCAGAAGTGACCCATGTAATGAGAAGGGAATGAAGAAGAAAATTGCCTGGAGACCTGGATGGTTGAAAAGAACACAGAGAAGTAAAAGGGTCATATCCTTCTCTATTAGTAAGTAATTTCCTGATTATGATGTTAGGCATTTTAATGACATGCCCACATTCTCTATCCTTTGGTTTCTGTGATGCTGCCTAATCAAGATGCTCTTCCCGCCCTGAAACGTTCCTTCCTTGTCTCCTTCATTGACCTCTTTGTCTTATTGTAGACATGTCCTTTCTCTCCATCATCAGCAGTCTGCTCTTCCCTATGAGATTTTTCCTTGTAAATCCATTTTCATGGATTAATCGCATCATCTATTTGAACGATGTGTCACAAAGTGCAGTGTACTCCTGAAAACAAATGTTATGTTTATGAACCATTATCTCACACTTTCTGTCTCATCTTTTGCTCTTGATTCTTATGCATTCATGTCTTTACCTCTAAGCAAATGCATTCCAGTGGGTCATTTCAAATTCTACCTGCTTCGTAAGAAGTATGGAATTAGTGGAAGGAACATGGACTTTGGAATGAAAGGGGCATGGGTTTGAATCCTAGGACCTTCTGATCATCCTGTGATCTTGAGCCCTTTAACCCCTCTGAGCATTTTTTTTTTTTTTTTTTTGGTCAAGTGAGGATATCAGTTGTTGAACTCTCTTTCCATTTCTTCCAAGGGGCAGCTTACCTTTTGCTTTCTGTTTCACTGCCTAATTAGGGCTATATTAAACATATCTCATCTTCTACACAGTACAATTGTTTGCTGACCACTATCTCTGTCTGGATACACAGTTCTCACATTGGAAATTCCAGTTTGTCTAGTCTAGGAGACAAATATCCAACCATGATGGGGTTCTTGGCACTGGATTTTTCTAGCTTCTCATTCATGAGCTCTTGCTTTTTATTTATTTATTTATTTATTTATTTATTTATTTATTTATTTATTATTTTAAAATTATTATTAATAGTTACAAATGTACAAAACTATGCAATAGTTATCTCTTTCACCCCTTACAAAGTGACTACTCCCTCTCTCTCCCCCCTGTCTCTCCACCCCAGATATCATACATATTTATTACAATTCCATTGACTACATCCCCACACTATATTCCACATCCCATGACTATATATGTGTTAAATTATAGTCAACATTTTTGCTCCTAGCGTTAACACCTGCTACCACAAACCAGTGAATGGCAACTCAACTTGCTCCTCCACCTTTGCCAAGCCCTTTCTGTTGCTTTGGGCCAACCATAGCAAATTGCTTAGGGCAGTACTTCAAAGGTGACCTGATATTTAGCTATGAGGTATGTAGCACTTTTTCTAGGATGACTTTGTGAACTTAACTGTTGGACCTCTTATGTATCCTTCATGCATTATACTACCATAGGCCCTAGCAGATGTTAACCCTTGGTATGTGATTATTGACTTGAAATTTTTTATTTACTCATTACTTAGAGAATATTTCAACTCATCACAATAACTATTAATGAATTTTTGTTGACAGACTTAAATCATGACAAGTGCACATTTTATTGAGCTATTGTTATACTCAGGGAAATAAGGATTGCCTATCTAATGTTCTTGCAATTCTGAAATATGAATATAATGGACATTCTGTCAAAATTCTTTGTAATTTATAAGTTCTTTAACATAAACATGTGAGTAAAACAAATATCCCTAATTTGAATGAATTGGAAAGAAAGTTAATTAAATTGAATAATTGCTTTAGTTTTAATCCTTTTAAGAACATATATTAACAACTACTATAACTACTCAGACATTGTCTGGTGTAATTTTAATTAATACGTAGATGATCTCTAATTAGCTTGTTAAAATACTATTCTGAATAGTGTCAGCCATACGCATATTGCAATTATATTGCTTATAAGTAAATACACACTTCTAAAGTACTTAAAGACCAGTTTGCGTTCTTAGCAGAGTAGAGGTGCCCTCAACCTTTTGCATTATGTGGTTAATTTATTTATCCTGCCTCTGCTTCTTTTTATGAGAGGAAACAGACAAACAAAAATTAACACATTAAGCTTAATTATCTCAGTCAACATTTTGATTGATTCTGAATTACTACAGTTCAAGTTAATGTGGTTTCTTGAATAGATATCATGCTGACAAATAACTGTACAGGACAGTAGAATTATAGAGCTGGGAAGAAACCTTTCTCTTGGATCAGTTATTCCAACTATCTCATTTTACAGATGAGGAAGGAATTGACTTATTATATGATCCTTATGGCTAGTCATGGGTTAAGCCAGTGTTCTCTTTGGGTGTCCCTGAGTCTTAATTCCGTGATTCATGAGAATCAAATGAGTATTGTAAATTAAAAAAAGAAAGAGAGAGAGAGATATGAGAGAGAGAGAGAAAGAGAGAGAGAGAGAGAGAGAGAGAGAAAGAGAGAGAATGAGAAAAAGTGTATGAAAATGAAAATGCATTTTATCTTAATGAAAAATAACAGCCTGAACTATTAATTTCATAGGGATCTTAGGTAATTCTACATTGAAAGTAGATAAATTAGAATTTCTATTTCATGACTTCAGTGAAAGTAGAGTACTGCTGTTGTGTAAATATTTTGGCACACTACACTCAAGACATCATTTATTCATTCACCCTTGATTGTTTTTGTTTTTTAAATTTGTTTCTCTATTATATTTACAATGTGTCAGGCACTGGGTCTAGAAAGCAAATAAAATACAGGTGGTATGATAAAGATCTGCAGAATTGTCAAGGTAGTACTGAGGAAGGGCTCTAAATCCCGACTGGTGTGTACGAAATGAAGGACGGCTTCCTGGAAGAGGGAATGTATATAGAACCTAAATCCTTAATGGTAGCCAGAGCTGGCCTGACATTGTCTATAACAGCAAAGGAATGGAAGAAAATACCAGTTGAAATATATTCCATCTGATTCCATTGGTCCACTCTGGTCTGGAATCATTTACCCCTTGTTGGGCAATGAGACCTTCCAGTTCAGGATGAATAATAGCAGCGTAGCCAGAATGTTATTCATGTGATTCTTCAGTTTTAGTTTCCCAAGTAGTCAACCCTTGGCCTATTTGGGATAATTTTTAAAGCAACATAAAAGCTTTCTTATTCAAATGGCTTCAGGAATTTCCATTGCTAGAATTTCTTCATTAATAGGTAAACACTTACCATCAAAAATTAGGTACTTGAAACATCTGAATTTCTAGACAATCATGGATGAGGAAACTCGAGATTCATGGTTAGAGCTGTAGTCTTCAAAAGTCCCAGAAATGATCACTGATGGATATAGTCTATGACATTTTAAGATAGAAGGGCATACTTTTGTGTTAATTTATATGTGGAAGTTATCTGCCAGTTACAATTTTTTCTCTTTCTCTCTCTGTATATCTTTTCAGTTTGCATTTCCATTTAGTGCTTCCCTGAATGTCCTTTTGTGAGGGAAATTAGGAGATTGACATCTGAAGATTCACCCTAAATGCTTTCACTTTTCACACTTGTTTGTTGTGTGAATATCGTGAAACAGTTGCCTATGTATACACTTTTTTACGGGAAATTAAGTATTATTTCAGATTTTAGCCTAGATAGTAAGAATGCATGAAAAATTATTATGAGGTCTTTGTGCCTTTTTACTTTGATGATACTTTTTAGGTTGCATTTCACTGGGTTGCATGCTTAGTAATTCTGTACATTTTTATGACTTTTCTGTAAAATACTCATATCTGTATCATATGTCATCTGATAACTAGAATTTTTACCTTTTTTTTTTTTTCCGTCTTCTGGGTTATGATCTCCTCTTTCTAGTCATGTTTTTGACAGCTACCCTATTTCTACCTTTCCAATCACCAGTATAAACCTATAGTTCAAACATCTCAATGACATGTTACAGAATGAAGAGAATAAGATTTGAGACTAAGCTCTAAAAAGCAAAGCAAGGTTCAGACCCTCCTTTAAAATTTTCTGTGACCCTATGGGATTGTCACAGTCCATTCTATTTGATATTTCTACAGCTTTCAATTATTCTAAACATCAAACCTTTGCAGACCTTACCCTTGATCCTATTTTTTTTAAGGGTGAATGTATTGACATATATTGATAACATAGGTCACAAATGTCTTCCCCAAATAAAAAGGAAGGGACAATGAAACAATAGATTTTGGAACTGCAAACGGACTTAGAGAGCATTCTGGCCAACTTTTTATAAACATCTGCCTGAGATAGTTCATTGATTTGTCTGAGGTTACAGATATTTGCTTTTACCAACTGGTTCCAGAACACAGACTTCCTGCATTTTGTCCAGGGTTTATTCAGCTGCATTTTGAGTATCTGTACATCAATACATTCCATATAACTAAAATTTACCGAGTAGGTTCTATGCACCGAGGATTGACAAGGCAGCAGAATAAAACACACCAACACACACATGTGTACATGTATGTGAATACACATTTCCTCTTCTAGAGAATTTTGATATCTAGTACTGAGGGCAGACAGGAAAGGGGCAAATGCATAATTATAAATTTGGGCAGATATGCCACCCAAACTTATGGTAATTATCTGTAATTGATGCAAGCATTTTGTTTGTTTGTTTGTTTGTTTTCTTACTGAATTTAGACATGGTTTCAACAGTTGCCCCTACATAGGTCTCTGGGCATCCACTGTGTATCTTTGAGTACTGTTATGCACGCTGAAACCTATTTGCCATCCAAGGATTAGTAGTTTTCTTAAAGAATGAGCTTCTAGAAGACAAAAAACATTATTACAATAACAATAATACTGATAGATACCGTTTATTATTATATTGTAGGTTCTAAACACATAATATTAAAGCAAATTTGCTAACATATGAATTGCCTCACATCACCTCAGTGTGTTGTGAACTTTAGGAAACATGAATCCTTTTGATCTCCACTGTGTTACATGCTCTTATAAGTGGAGAGTGGCCTCGCTTCTCCTAGTCCATGGTTCTTGGCCTGCTGCCTATTCTTTTAAGACATGCATCATAAAATACTTTGTAACTTTTGAGTTTTATCCCAGAATCTCTACATAAAAATGAACCACTTAGGTCTTATGTACTCTGTGGTGTCTTTTGCAAAACATATTATTGCCCTTGTTAATGCAAGGAACAACAGAGGAGGAAAATAATAAAGACCCTTCAGACTTGTACTATCATTGGGGTTTGGATTAAGGAAAGGAATGACTCATGTGGATCTAAAAGCTATGACTAAGGAGGTATCTAATCAGAGGCATGGACAAGTCGAAGCAGAGAGTCAGGAGATTAACAGACCTTGCTGTTGGTGTCTGGTCTTGGAAACAAGATGGTGTGCACGTGACATGTGTATTGGAATCCAGTGACTATTTCAACTAAATGGGGCCACCAAAAGGGCTAAGAACTCAGGATTTAGCTTTTTCTAAATATTTGGGAAATAGAGAGGAGGGGGCTGGAGAGAATAGAAGCTTAGTGTGAGCTGCTGACAAGAATCAGATTTTACAAAACTGCTTCTTGAATCAACTCATTGTCATCAAGCTTTAAGTGAATGAGTTCTTGCAGTTGGCAAATGGAATAGAAAATGCTTTAACTTGTTCTGGCTGTGGTCCAACAACAGAGAGAGACTTTACAAGTGTGGAATTACAGAGCTGAGCTGAATGACTCCAAATGAATTCTATGTAGGTTAAGCTCTTTAGGCAGAGAAGGGCACTGCTTGCTAATAGCAACTTGGTGAAATGGGTGGCTGAAAGCTTGGAAAGCCGGAGGTTGGTAAGTGATACATGGACCAGTTATCTTTGTTCCTTAGTATTAGACCCCAAAAAAGCAGGCCAAAAGAAATTACTTTCATTGGTAAATGGAGAAAATTATGATTCAAATTGGATGCCATTTTTGCCCTTAGCCAAAAGGCCTTTGATGGTTATTCATAATGGTCAAACTTCCAGATGTTACACATTCAAAAAAAGTTTTGACTGGGACTCATGGTCAGAAGAATCTGTAGATAAATAGATTTGAAGAAAAGCACTCTTTTGAAGGCATCTGGTTTGATGATCCATGTTTCCTCTGCATGTTGAGCAAAGACCTTCTATACTGTCACAAATCAAGAAAGACCTGGGACAGACTTCACTGTATGGTAACAGTTTGATTACACGGGGGTTAGCCAGTGTGTGAACAAAATTCTGACCAGGATTACTGATCAGACTGGAGGACTGGTCTATTGGGAAAGCAAAAATTGTACCGTAAAAAGGCTATGTAGTAATGGGGAGGATGTCATGATCTCATAGAACCAACAAAGAATTTTTTTCCAGAATGTATGTTTAGTAGAGGTTCAAAAGGAAAGGAAAGTAGAATATGATTCTTTTCCTTTAACCTTTTTGCACTGAATGTTTTTAAGTTTTCTGTTTTAAAGATTTTTATTAAAACATAGCTAACATACAATATTATATTACTTTAAGGTATACACAATATTATTCAATATTTATAGACGTAAAGAAGTGATCACCATAAGCCCAGAAACCATCTGACACTGTACAGTGTTATTACTGACTATATTCCTTATTCTGTACATTACATCCCTATGACTTACTTGTTTTGTAGCTTGAAATTTGAACCTCTTATTCCCCTTTACCTTTTTCTCTGTATTTTAAATTTTCAATTAGAGTTGACATTCAATATTATTTTATATTAATTTCAGGTGTACACCATTGTGTTAGACATTTATATAATTTAAGAAGTGATCCCCCTGACTAGTTTAGTACTTACCTGGCATTATACATAGTTATACTATTATTGACTATATTTCCTATGTTTATTTTACTTCCCTATGACTATTTTATAACTACCAATTTATACTTCTTAATATCTTCATCTTTTAACCCTGTCCCCCAAACTGCCTCCCATCTATCACCCTAATAAATCTAGTACCTATCTGGCACCATACATAGTTATTACAATATTATTGACTATATTCTTATGCTATATCCTCATCCCCATGACTGCTTTGTAACAACCAATTTGTACTTCTTAATCCCTTCTCCCTTTTCACCCATTCCCCTCTCTCCTCCCAACTGGCAACCATGAAGATGTTCTCTGTATGAGCTTTTTTCTGCTTTGTTTGTTTTGTTCTTTAGAATCCACATATAAGCTAAATCACATTGCATCTGTCTTTTGCTGTCTGCCATACTTCATGTGGTTCAATACTCTCCAGGTCCATCCATGCCGCCACAGCTGGCAACAACCCATTCCCTTCCATGGCCAAGCAATATTCCATTGCTTATATGTATCGCCTCCTCTCTATCAATTCATCCATCGATGGACACCCAGGCTGCCTCTACATCTTGGCCATTGTAAACAGTGCTGTGATGAGCATATGGATGCACATGTCCCTTTGAAGTAGGATTTTGGGTTTCTTTGGAAAATTACCCAGAAATGGGATTACTGGGTCCTTCTTTATTACTTTTTATAGCCTTTGTTTTAAAGTCTATTTTGTCTGGTATAAACATTGGTACCACAGCTTTTTTGTTTGTTTGTTTCCATTTTCATGAAATATCTTTATCTCATCCCTTTACTTTAATTCTGTGTGTATCTTTTGATCTGGTGAGTCTCTTGTAGGCAGCACATGTAAGGGTCTTGCTTTCTTATCCATTCAGCTACCCTATCTTTTGATTGGAGCATTTGATCCATTTACATTGAAAGTAATTGTTGATTGATATATAGTTATTGCCATTTTATTATTCACATTTTTGATTTTTGATTTTCATCTTAAAGAATTCCCCCTAACATTCTTTGTAATACTGGTTTGGTGGTGATGAACTCTTTTAGCTTTGTCTTGTCTGGGAAGCTCTTTAACTGCCCTTCTATTTGAATGATACCTTTGCTGGGTAGAGTAATCTTTGTTGTACATCCTCACTTTTCATCACTTGGAATATTTCCTGCCAATCCTTCTGGCCTGCAAAGTTTCTGTTGAGAAATCAGCTGACATTCTTATGGGGGCTCCCTTGCAGGTAACTAACTGTTTTTCTCTTGTTGCTTTTAGATTCTCTCTTTGTCTTTAACCTTTGGCATTTTAATTATGATGTTTCTTGGTGTGGGCCTCTTTGAGTTCATCTTGATTGGGACTTTCTGTTTTTCCTGGGCTTGTATGACTATTTCCTCTACCAGATTAAAGAGGTTTTCATCATTACTTCTTCAAATAGATTATCAATTCCTTGCTCCTTCTCGTCTCCTTCAGGTAGCCCTACGATGTGATGTTGGTATGCTTGATGTTGTTCCAGAGGCTCCTTAAACTCTCCTCTTTTATTTTTAGATTATTTTTTTTTTTGGTGTTTTGATTGGGTGTTTTCTGTTACCTTATTTTCTAAATAGCTGATTTGATTCTCTGCTTCATCTAATTTACTGTTGATTCCCTCTAATGTATTCTTCATTTCAGTTATAATAGTCTTTATTTCTGACTGGTTCTTTTTTATGTTTTCTATCTACATTTTTATGTTTCCTATTCTTTGTTGAAGTTCTCTCTGAGATCACTGAACATCTTTATAACCAGTGTTTGGAACTCTGTCTCTGGTAGATTGCTTCTCTTAGTTTTCTTTTGCTCTTTTTCAAGAGCTTTGTTCTGTTCTTTCATTTGGGAAATGTTTCTCCCCATTTTGGCTGCCTCTCTGCATTTGTTTCTATGTAGGGCTGTTATGCATCTTACATAGTAGAGTGGCCTTATGTAGTAGGTGTCCTGTAGGACCTATTTGTCACCAGAACTCAGTGCTCTAGGTGTTTCTCTTGTGTGGGTTGTGTGTATCCTCCTTTATAGTTGGGAATTGTTTGCTGTTTGCACATCAATGAGAGGGATTAACTGTCAGGCTGATTGGTTGTGAAGACTGGCATGACTACAGTGGAATTGTGAAACAGGGGCTGACTCTACAGAGTATTGTTGAGTTTAGTGGGGCTCTGTTGCCTTCCCAGTCTACCCTTTGGGTATATCATCCTTGGAGTTGATGCTCCAGCCCAATCTGAAACTGGCTACTGGACCTGGCAGCCCTGGCAGCTGCAGGCCTAATTCAGGCACAGTCTGTGCTCTGCCCAGGGCCAGCTGGCATGAGCCACAAAGCAATCCAGAGATGGACGCCACCTGGGCTGTGCTTGGAGTTGCCTTGAGAGGCCAAGCCATGAACCAAGGACTGCTGTCACTAGTGCTGGGCTTAACACTGCTCAGCCAGAGGTATGGAACATGTGGAAGCCAGGTGATGCTTGTTTGGGTTTTGTGAACCTTTCAGAGATTTCAAGAAAGTCCACACACAGCATGAGCAAAGGCATGCCATTTATATGGAAAAGCCACTACAAGGGGCTTGGGTGTGACCAAAAGTTGGGTGGGGCATGGTCTCAGGAAATCAGTAGGGCGGGGCAGACAAAAGATGTTAAGCTGTTTGATGGAGACTCAGATTGGCATCTGTGTATGTCTGCATGCTAGGAGGAGGTGGACTCAACAAAGAAACAATGGCTTCTGCCAACTCCTCCTTCCTTCCAGGAGAAAGTTCCCTCTCCACCCCTAACCAGGAGGCTAGACAATTCACTTCCTCCCCATGTATTCCTGGCACCTTTCAAGCTGCTGCCCCAGCTCTGGAACTCAGAGAGAGAGCAAGTAAGTTCATCAGCAAGTAAGTCTGTGTGCTGTTCTTTTAAGAGAAGCTGTTCATTGTCTCATTCAGGCACAATCTCTGCTGGTTTTCACAGCTAGAAATTATGTGGACTTCTCTCCCTAGCATTGAAACTCTGGGCTGAGTAGAGGCTGGGACCCTTCACTTTTCAGCAGGGGCATCCACAGCCTAGATATCGTTCCTGATTTTTAATGGTCACACATGAATGGTGGACCAGCTGGTTTTGCATTTCTGCCCCTCCTACCAGTCTTGAAGTGGCTTCTTTTGTATGTTCATAGTTGTAGGGCTACAATTCAGCTAGACTGCAGGTGATTCTCAGTGATGGTTGTTTTGTGGTTTAGTTGTAATTATTGTGGTCCTGTGAGGAGGTGAGCACAACGTTTACCTATTTTGCCATCTTGACCAGAAGAAACTTAAGTTTTCTGAGTCTTTCACTCTAGGAGCATTTATTCCATATTTAAAAAGTAACTGGGTGATTTGCATAGTAGTTTGGCCACATTTGATATTTCAACTCTTCCTTAGATGGAATCACCTCTATTTTACTTTAGAAACCCTGCTGCAGTACCTGGTAACATGGCTTTTATATTTTTCCATTTTCTTATACTATCCCTATTTTCTAGTGGGCAGTCCCCTGCAAAGGCCCTCCCCAAATCAACTTCTGAGTGTTGGATACTTAAGATGATACATCACCATATGGGAAATTTACTTTTTGTTGGGAGACATGGATGTTTACATCACTCTCATGCTAGGGTCAGTGACTCACCAAAAAATGAAGCAGAATTATAATAACATGGAATATGTATTTGACCCAGTGACTTCCTTCCTTGGGGAGCTATGAAATTTAAGCAGTGTAGTATTACAGTTTTACACATACCAAGGCTGTGGAAATGTGAGGTGGCTACAGTGATGCTCTGGAGCTGGCTGTCGTAAGGGTGCACAATTCTTGCTAACTCTGAGCTCAGTGACATCACATTGGTGGTAGCCTGATATGGGCCATGGTTAAAGTACCTATACTAGGACATTGGCAAATGCTACAAATAATTTTTTTTTTTTTTTTTCCTGCCTTGGAGAGCCAGTTGTTAAACATTTGTCAGCATATCACTGGGCCAGTATACCTAAAACACTGTTTTATTTGTTAGTTTGTTTTTTAATTTGTTCTCTAGTACATGTGTTCTCAAAGTATGGCCCTTGGACCAGCTGTATCAGCACCATCTGGGAACATGTTAGAAATAAAAATTATCTGTCCCACCTCTAACCTACTGAATTAAAAACTCTAGGCGTGGGTGGGAGTTAGGGATGTTTTAACAAGCCCTCCCACCTAGGTGAATCTGAAGTATGCAAAAGTGCAATAACCACTACTCCAAGGACTAAATGATTGAGAAGGAGTACATTATGTGTAACTAACTGAATGCTAACCATAATTGAATGATTAATTATCTCATACCTGTCTTATTGCACTCACCAAGCTTTCAGAGAATAATGCCAAATGGGACTGTTATTTATAGCACCCACAATGGATGATGGGGATGTGTCAAAACTGTATCATTTCCACGGCTCATAGCAGATGGAGAAATACCACTCATCATCTAATGCTCACACTCTTTAACTGAAAGCACTGCCAAAATGCACGTGGGTAAGTATGGTAACTGGACTCTCATCTTCTTCACAGGGCTAAGAGTCAGAATCCCCTTGAGGGCTTGTTAAAACACAGATTGCTGGGTCCCACCCCCAGAGTTTCTGATTTGGTAGGCCTGGGTAGGGCCTGAGAATTTGCATTTCTAAACAACTTCCCAAGTGACACTGAATGATCCAGGGACCACTCTTGGAGAACCGTTGCTCTAGAACATCTTTTGAATGATCTGTTTTTATGTGAGTTTCTGCTTCTCAGCTTTTTGTTCTTCCCTATTTTCCATTCAGTTTGGCTGTGATTTCTCCTCAGAGAAGGTACAGCCCACATGCTATGAGCCATGATTTTTAATGTGCAGGAAGTTGCTGAGTCCTCCATTCCCTGTCAAGATGTTATTCAGAGTCCTAGTGCACTTTATTTTTCTTCACACTCCTACTAAGTTTTTACAACTTTGGCACTGTGGTATTGTGTCAGATGAAACTCAGCTGCTTCCTCATTGCAGTGTTGATGACCTTATGATTCATACTTTTCACTGCCATCAGGATCACTCACTAGACTGAAGAAGGTATTCCCCCCACCTGCCATTTTTTGAATGGAATTTATTTCCTTTGACTAAAATAACTTAATCCACCTGAGTGTCATCCTTTTCTTATTTTACTCTCTATTACAAAATAGAAGCTCTTTCCAATGCATGAAAAGCACAGTTTAAAGTGTTTACTGGTTTGAATTATAGTCTGGGGTTAAAAGGTTGTCATGATGGCTCTAGGACGCCCAGCACACCCTATTGTTGAGATCAAGTGGGCTATCTACATCTTTTTTTTTTTTTTTTGAGGGCAGTGTCACTGGCCTTCATATGTGGGACCCGAACCGGGGCCGCTGGCTTCCCAAGCCAGGGCTTAACCACTCTGCCACTCAGCTGGCCCTACATATTTTTTCTTGAACTCTTTCATGTAGCACTTAAACATGGGTAGCTAATGTTTATCTGTTTCTTTTCTTTTCTTTTCTTTTCTTTTCTTTTCTTTTCTTTTCTTTTCTTTTCTTTTCTTTTCTTTTCTTTTCTTAGCTGAACCATCCTGATACCTGTTGGCAGCTCAGTGGCTGCTCAGCTCAGGCTGGGCATCGAACTGCTGTTGCTCAGAGCTCAGCTCGCACTCTTGAGTGAGCTCTTAACCAACTGAGCCACTCGGTCGGTCCCTGACTGTTTCATTTTTAAAAATCACATCTTTGTGTTGCTTGTTCGGTTCCCCCCTAAACGTGAGTGAGGAGATTTTAGTTTAAGACCTACCTTGGCTTCTCAGTAGTGCTGTGACTTTGGGTAGGTCATTGAATTTGCTGAGTCTCACTTTATTCCTTTATAAAATGGAAATAATGGCATTTATACTGTTATTTCATTTAACTAGTTTGAAGGTCGCAATGATATCTATGAAAGTGTTTTGTAAACTCTAAAATGCTGTATAACTGTGAAGTATTAGCATTGCTTATAATGCTCAGCATAGTCAGAACACAGAGTAGGCCTTATGATGTAATATCTGGCTTGTGATATATGTACATGGTCTTTATACATCTGTGGAAGCTGACACTCAAAATGGCATCTGATTACAGACTTATCAACCAACCTGCGCGTGGGATGCAAGTATACAATAGTTGGTGCAAAAATTGGTTATTAGCTAGACTTTAGGAGGCAAAAAATATTGGGGATTGGCTGAAGACCTTGGAATTTTGCTTGATAGTCTCTACTTGGAAATTTGGGAGATATCAAGAAGTTGAGTGTATGTATCATTTAAACAACGGGGTACTGAGGGAACAATACACTCTGTTGCTGGTGATTGGTAAGGTGGCTCCTCAGTTACTTCTTGGCCTGACAACTAGGACCTTTTTCTTGACTATAAAGGCATACTAACTGAAACAAAAAGCAGGGTGGGTGGGCTCTCCTAGGTATTCAAAATAGAAAGTAACCAAACTGGTCTGGAGTGTGTGCGTGTGCGTGCGTGTTCATGTGTTTTTATGTGTTGATGATGAGTATTTGAAACAAGATTTGTGGAATTCTACAGGGTTCATCTTGAGGAAAAAACATGGGGGTCTTCTAAATGATATCTCTCCCTGTGGGCTTTCATGGTGTTAAGAAAATAAGATATATTGCACACTTGAGATTTTACAGTACAGTGCCCTGAAATTCATGTCAGTAATATATTTCACAATTACCTATGCTATTCAAATAAAATAGCATAAAAAATGCTGGAACAAGTGTATGGGGACACTCTGCTTCAATACTTATTAGCTAGCTGATGGTGGATCAACCCATTAACCTGTCTGAAATTTAGTTTCCTAATCTACAAAACAGAAATATTAGTTCTCAACTCACTTACTTTCGGTTACTTGCAGATGAAATAATGTATAGAAAAGCACTTTGTCAACTATAAAATATGCCAGAAATATGAGATTTTTATTTTTCAATAAGCTTTTCTAGAAGTCTTTATATATAGCCAATGCAATTGTGCATATTACGGAATTACAAATAGGTTAGAAATGAATTGGGTTGGATAGAAATCTTTAGGTGACTTCAGTACGTGCTGTACAACCACATGAAGTAGGCTGTGATAAATAACCATCAAGCTTCCTAGCAGATGGGCTAGCTGTAGTCCTATCCTCCTTATTTAGTGTCTTTCCTGGGACCTGGATGAAAACATAGAAGGCATGCTCTTCGGATTCATAGGTGATCCAAACCTGGGAGGATTAACTGATGCCATGAATGCAGATCCAAATTCATATTCATCTCAAAGGGCAGGAACAATGATCTGAAAGCACCATGATAAAATATAACATGGATATAAATAAAGTTCTTCATTTAGAGTAAAAATAATGTATTACACAAACTCAGGATGCAGGTGATTTTCCTTGGAGGAAGTTGGTATGAAACCATCTGGGGGTTTTAGATGTCTACAAGCTCAAATAGAATGTGATGTATTTGCTTTGGAAAAAAAAGTACTGAATACAAAAGTATGGGTGCTCACTAGAGTGAGTTGGCATTCAAAAATATAGCTCCTGAGTCAGCGTTTTGGGGTTCTGATCCTCATTGTACCAATATCTCAGATGGTGACCTTGATCAGATCATGTGATGTCTTGGCTTCAGTTTCTCTGATCTTTAAAGTGAGAAGTTGTACTAAATTATTTCTGAGATGGCTTCTAGCTCTCAGAATCTATGATTCTGAGTTGGGTGATAAAGAACCTTTTTTTGGGGGGAAGGGGAGTGTTTTTTGATATTGATATATCTAGAGTTAGTAAAGACAAGGTTCCTTTGCAGAGAAATAACTGAGAACTAAAATGAGGATATATATGTATATACCTTTTCATTTTTTCATTTACTTTAATTTTGTTATCTTAGCCAAAGGCTTCCTCAAAAATAATGTATGTATTTCTCAACTCATTTTGCTTAACTGATGGGCCTCAAGAAATTTTCCAGAACTTCACATTTTCCTATAACTTTCAGGTACAAATCCCAGCAGGGTCCAGCTGGCTCACTTTCCTTCTAAGGCAGAGAAATTGAGCTGTATGTGTTTTTACAGTGTGTGTTCTTAGATGTCTAGCATGAGACTTTCAAAATTAAAGTTCTGTCTACTACTTATAAACATATATTGGGTCTCAGACCTCTATTTGTTGGAATAACCATTTATCAACAAAACCATGGAGTCATTTTTGATGCCAAAATATGAGTATTGCTCTTTAACTTATAGAAGTATTATTTTTTAATAGACGCTTTAATTGAGCAGTAATGACTTTATGGCTTACAGTGCCCCTAGGTTTGGAATATGCTGGGTTTTTCAGGAGGAATGACTGCACGCATAGGCATATTCAAAGTTTTAATGCAACTGATAAATTTCACTCATTTCATGATGTTATTTGTGTGATATAGGGTTTCTACCAGATTCCGTGCAGTTAAATTTCTTGTGCTGTTTTATCTGTATCTGCCTTATCCTTATTGATTTTTATACCTTGAACTGTGTCTTCATTAAATGAATGGGCATGAATTAGAACCTCTTTCCCTATCATACCAAATAAAAAGAGATTTCATCATGCAGTAGTCACTGCTTATTTGACGTTTCAGTTACCTGTGCGCAACTGCAGTCCAAAAATATTAAACAGAAAATTCCAGAAATAAACAATTCATAAGTTTTAAATTATGATGTTCTGAATAGCATGATGAAATCTCTTTCCATTCTGCTTGGTACCGACTACGATCTGAATCATTCCTTTGTCCAGTGTATCTGTGGTGTGTACACTCCTTGCCTAGTAGTCGCTTAGTAGCCATCTTGGTTATCACGTTGACTGTCCCTGTATCTCAGTGCTTGTGTTCAAATAACCCTTATTTTACTTACTAATGGCCCAAAGCAAAAGAGTAGTGAGGCTGACAATTCAAGTATGCCAAAGAGAAGCTGTAAAGTGCATGTCTATATAAGAAAAAAAATAGTTGACCCTTGGACAACAGAAGGGTTAGTGGCACTGACCTCTGTGCATATAACTTTTGACTCCCCCCAAATGTAACTACTAATAGCCTACTGTTGACTGGAGGCCTTATCGATAACATAAATAGTTGATGAACACATATTTTGTATGTTATATGTATTATATACTGTATTCTTACAATAAAGTAAGTTTGAGAAAAGAGAATGTTATTAAGAAAATCATAAGGCAGAGAAAATATATTTACAGTACTGTGTTATATCAATACTGTAAGTTTACATTGTCTGTTGACAAGATCTGCATATAAGTGGACCCTCACAGTTCAAAACCCTGTTGTTCTAGGGTCAGCTGTATATATAGGGTTCAGTACTATCTGCAGTTTCAGGCACCCACTGGGGGTCTTAGGACATATCCCCCACAGATAAGGAGAAACTACTGTATTAAGGGTGTTGTGTTAGTGAAGATAGTAACTTGTTTTCATGCTTCCCTCTCTTGCTTTCTTTTCCCCTCCTCTCTCCTCTGTCTTCCTCCATCCCACCCACTCTCCTTCTCTCTTTCTCTTTTCCTTTTTTTTCTTTTGTCCATGAGTAGTTTTTGAATCATCACTGTGTGTTCGGCAGGGTGAGGATTAGTTCACTGGTAAGGTATGTGCCTTCATGGCACTTACAGTCTAGGAAAGGAATCATGTAAGTAAACAATTGAAATGCAGAGTGGTTGAGCATCCAGCTCAAGAATAAAGGTCAGAGAGGACATTCCAGAATAGATTTCAAACATGAGAGCTAAAGGTTGATTTCCTTAGCTAAACAAAGAGGTTGAGTTTGAGTTGGATGTAGGAAATATTCTAGGCAGAAAGAAAGCATATAGTAACATCTAAAAATGGGCAAAAGTATAGCACAATTAAGAAACAAAAAAGTCAGTATGGCTGAAGCCTGAGGCAAAAGGAGAGATTGGCCAAAATAGAATTGGAGGGGCAAGATTTTATTAAGGCCTCATGGGTTATGGGTCCAAAGGGTAACAGGGAGTGACTGGAGGGTTGAAAAATGAAAATAACATGATCAGTTTTCCATTTTTGAAAGTTCACTTTTTTCTGCAGGGTGGAAACTGATTTGGAGGGATACAAGATTGATTATAGAATTGTTTTGTAGTCCAGATATGAGGTGATAGTTATGATGACGTAGCACTGAACCTGGGGATGTGGGTGGATCCTGGGGTGTCCCATTTCATCTGACAAAGCTTGAAGTCTTTGTTTCATTTTCAAGCAATTGCCTTTCAAGCTATTGTTAAAAAAAAAAAAAATCCCTCTTTTCCTTTTTTTATTACTATTCCTAATTTGAAGACATACAGGCTGCCCAAAGAATAGCTTTGTAGCTGTGAGAGGGTTAGGTGTTCAGAATAGGTTTCTAGATGCTATATTGATTTGAGCAGAAAGAGAGCACCAGAATACAAGTCAGAGCTCTGATTTAAACCCCAGTTTTGCCACTCATGTGCTCTTGGACTATGGGTAAATAACTTAACCTCCCAGGCACTCCTTTCAGTTCTAATCTTCCATGATTCTGTGGATGCCTGAGTAAAACAACTCTAGATAGGAAAAGCCTCCGGGTGTTTATTTGCATTTTGAACATCTTAATACTATTTTAATCCTCATTAGTATGCATATTGAAATTCTAGATTCAACAAGTGAAGTGCCTTGCTAACAGTGTCAGACACCTAAAGCAATAAATTAGTAAATCTGGAATTAAAAATCACAGTCTTTCTGTTTTGCACACTGGTTTATAAACATGAGAGATTTAGGGGTCTGAGAAAGACAAGGCACAGAAATGTAACTTCTGAGAATAGAAGTTTTTGGTAATGAGACATTGGACTAAAATGTGTAGTTATTCCTAAATGTGAGTCCACTGAGTGGTGCCCATTTGGCCACACAAAAATCTCCTGTGGGAGCTTGTTTAAAATACAGATCCCTGGTCTCAGTCTTACAGCTTCTGACAGGTAGGTGAGGGTCCAAATAGGGATGGGTGCTATGTTCAAGGGCAGTGTTTTTGAGTGTGATGCATGAAATGACACTAATTTTGAAAAATGTTTCTTGAGAAAGTGTTTGGGGTAAAATAAATTTGAGATACACTGTGTAATATAATGTCTTTTATATAGGTATTAAAGGTTTCTGGGATATTCCAAATGAAAGAATTTTAGCTTAATTTTGTTTATTCCTGTGTTCTTGGACTCAATTTGCCTCTCTACCACTTTTATTAGATATCTGTTAATAGCCCACACAGCTGGTGTTCTGTGATGGAAACTTATAAGATGTGAAAATCATTTTTTTTTTAAAGATTTTATTGGGGAATTGGTGGAGGGGAACAGCGTTGGGGAATCGGGGAAGGGGAACAGATAAGTTGCTGTCTTTTTGTTCTTCAGTTTAGTTGCGGAGGATGTTGCTTCACTGTTGGTATCGTCATTGCGCTCTTCCCGGATGAGGCAGATCGGTTGCTGGCCTCTGGATGTCGCTCACTGCAGCTATTGGCAGCTCACGCTTGGCTGCCAGCCGCTCACGCTGGCTGCGGGCCACTCACTGTAGCCTATGGCAGCCCACTGCAGCAGGGGCTGCAGCCCACACCATCACCGGGGCTTGCACAGCCCAGCTCCAGGTGGAGCTGTTGTTAGCTGTAGAGGGCAGTGTCACTGGCCCTCATGTGGGATCCGAACCGGGGCCGCTGGCATCCCAAAATCAGCGCTTAACCAATGCGCCACTCGGCCGGCCCTGAAAATCATTTTTTAATAGTCATTGAAATATAGTCACCCATGGAGTGGTCCAAAAATATTAACCCTTATTGTTTAAACAAAGACACACATTTCTCAAATTGCTGAGGGAATAAAGATAACTATGTGGGCTGCAAGATAGTCTAATTTCATCATCAACAAGCTACCTGACACCAGTACTCTCGGGTGGGTTGTGCATGCTGCATTACACACGACTGTTCATATTTACTGTATGTGAAACACAGCTCCACAGAGCTGTGCAGCAGGCAACATGCCAAACCTTCTGTGGCCACTCTGTCTAATATGTATGGAGGCTAACCCTGTCATCACTGGCATTGAAATCAACCATGTGAATGTTCTTGGCTAGATTATGGCTCTCTGAATGGTAGGCTTCTAAAACTCTGTCTAGATTACAACTGTACAAAAGGGTTGGGT
Organism: Aselliscus stoliczkanus; assembly: GCA_033961575.1. Classification (NCBI taxonomy): domain Eukaryota; kingdom Metazoa; phylum Chordata; class Mammalia; order Chiroptera; family Hipposideridae; genus Aselliscus; species Aselliscus stoliczkanus. The sequence continues at coordinate 139,400,144 of CM066729.1, forward strand.
TTCAATAAAATAATGAGGCTGTTTCCATAAGCCATGCACTCACATTTCAGTATTTTAAAATGAGTGTATCTGTATTGGCTGTCCTGAGAAAAATCTGAGATTTATCATCAGACATGTTATTGGCAAAAATGTATTTCCTTCATCATTTCATAACAATGTATTGATCACCATGTGGCAGGTGACATGCTTGGCACTGGGAACACAAAGTAAAAAAGACATGGTTTCATTCTTTCAAAAAGGGCAGCTCAAGTAAAGTAAGCACATACACAGATGGTTGTCATACACTGTGATAATAGTTACAGTGGAGGTAAATGCAAGGACAAATGGAGCATAAAAAATAAAGTACCTAGGTTGGCCTGGGGGGATCAGGAAAAATTTTACAGATGAAACTGCTTTGGTTTACTTTGGTTTCTGATTTTCTTCTGAAACCCTGTGCTGACTCTGCTATTCAATTACCAAGAGAAAGTTTAGATTTTGCTGCCTTGCATGTGCTCATATGCTTTTCTAAAATAAATTGTGTTTGTGTAATAATTTTTACCTTTTCTTCTCACTCATCATTTTCATCCTGATATCACTTTGAATTATACCCCCCACAATAGTCTTAGTTTCAGCTGAGTGTTCACATTTCTGGTAAAGGCTAATAGAATTTTTCATTTGCTTTTGCTTTGCAGATGTTGAACACATGGCCGTTAAACATGGCATTATTCTTACAAGGATGACAGTCTTCAAACATTTTGATTAGTACCTCAATTTTATCCATTTCTCCACATTGAAGTGAGCCTGTGTTCTATATCGTCTCAGCTTCATCTCCTACACAAATCTCTAGTATTCAGAAAGGCAATTTTTGTCTCTAGCTTTATATCTAGCAAACTACGGTGAGGCTTTCAGAAAGGTTTGGTAGCTTTTAGTGCAAGAAATGGAATATTATGCTTAATTTTAAGAAGAGCTCAAAGAAATATACCTGCATTGAGAATAAATATACCTTGTCTATTTGCAATATCTTTTTGTGTAGCATTTGATAGTTTGTAAAATATTTTACCTATGTTATTTCCTTTTACTCTTACAATGCCATTTGAAATACGAGAAAACTGGACCTTGTGAGTTATTCCAGGTAATACATTTAGTCAGTGGTAGGACTGGGACTCAGATTCCTCAGCTTCCAGTTTTGGAGCTCTATCCACTATATTGCATAGCAGGATACTCTTGCTATAGGTCAGGTATAAAGGAAAGATCAAAATGGAGTGGAATTTTTGTTTGGCAATGCAAATGAAAAAAAATATAAGTATCATTATTAATGGTTTAGGTGGATGAACTCATGCAGGGCATGAGAGAAAGTAAATTAATAATCATACCAAGTTGAATAAGTTAGGCGAGCTTGGTGCCACAGGGAAAGAAGGTGGAGCTGATTTAGTGTTTAATGAAGGATCTTTCCAGTAAGACACGTTTTTTTAAAAAAAAGGAAAAACTGCCAAGAGACCCGAGTCAGCAGTAGAGCAAAAGGCAGGGGTCTACTGAATTGGGAATAGGCCTAGACAGGAAGTTGGCCAGAGATGGAGCCCTAATGGGAAAACTACAGCTGGATCCTGGGCTGCCTTCACTCTGCGGTTGGGACCTCTTACCAATTATCCAGAGCTCACATGGATGCCACAGATGCTGGTTAGTGAGGCATACAAAGTCAGGATATAGTCAGTTCTTGACAAATCATGAGTAATTTGTACAATTCAGTCATACAAGTGCTGTCACCATTTCCAGATAAAAGAGTGTGAGGGGTGGGTGTAGCTATTAGAAAATGATTGAAGGGTTTGGGTTAAGTTTCTTGTGGACATTGTGAAGGATAAAGAGCAAGATGAAGATGTGACTCCATGGCACATAATTCACATTATACCATAAGTCCATGGCAGTGATCCGATTTGCTAAATGTTTTTAAAAAGTGCAATATGTCACCACGATACCATAGTAATAAGAGACTTCAACTTTCCCAGTCCTTAATGGATAGATGAGATAAATATGACTCAAATTATTTAATATAATTTTCTTAAGAGCACACCTTTTCTTAAGTGCTCATGTAATATTTTCAAAGCTTAGAATTGATTGAGGTTTATTTTTGGCCTAAAACTCAGAAAATAATACAAATTGGATCTTTCAATAATTGTATAAAACCATAAATAAGCAAATTATAAACAAAAGCATTCAATCACATAGACATTTTAAACAGCTTTATCACTCTATAATGGACATACAATTGCACATATAAGGTGTGAGATTTGGAAAGATTAATGTATGTGTGTACATTCATGAAACTATCACAGTAATCAAGGTAAGGAACCCATTGGCCATTCCCCAAATTTTCCTTGTGTCCTTTTGTAATCCCTTCTTCCCATTCCTCCCTGTTTCTAAAAATCTCTCCTAAATGACTCTTGGATCCAAAGGGAAGCTAAATACATACAACATTAAATTGACCATGCTAATCAATTTTATATACGCCTGTTAAACTGAAGAGTTATACAGTAGGAATTCCGAGAAGAAAGAATTCAGAAAAAAACAGGAGTGTTTAGGAACAATATTTAGAGCTGGGGTGGGGGCTTGGATTTAGCCTGGAACAGGTAGAATGAGTTGGAAGAGCATTTCACAAGAGGACTACAAAGCTAAGGCAGAAATGAAGGCTGCATGATTCTGGGAGAGTAGACTTCTTTTACTTGATCAGAAGAAGTGCACTGATGATCTGTAGAAAACAGAGTTTGGCTAGTTTCTGAGGCTCTTGAAAATGAGGCTGAATGTAGATTTAAGATAATAAGGAACAATCGAGAATTTTTCTTAAAGTAGGGAAAGGGATCCACTGCATTCATTTATCATTCATTCAAACATATATTTCTTGAATGCCCACTATGTGTGAGGCATTGTTTAAATGCAAATGAATGTTTTTAATTTGCTATTTGAAATTTATCTCTGCTGTATGTGTGTGTATATATGAAATTTGTTCTTTTTAATAAACTTTGTTTGAGAAAATTTTAGATTTTCAGAAAAGTTGCAAGAATATTATAGAGTTCCCATATACACTTCATCCTATTCTCCATTGTTAACATCTTATATAACTGGGTGCATTTGTCACAACTAAGAAACTGACATTAGTACATTACTATTATCTAAACTCCAGGCTTAATTTGAACTTTCTTTTTTTTTTTTTAATCTACCCTTTTCCCGTCCCAATATCTCATTCAAGAGACCACAGTACATTTAGTCTCCAAGTCTCCTTAGACTCCTTATACTGTGATGGTTTCTTAGACTTTCCTTTTTTTTGATGACCTTGACAATTTTGAGGATTACTAGTTAGATATTCTGTGGCATTTCCTTCAATTTGGGTTTGTCTGATGTTACCCTTATACTGTATGCTTTTGAAATAATTAATGGAAGTTCTGTCCACAAATCAAAAGAAAAGTTTAATTTATTTAACTTTATTTTTGGATTTTGCATGTCATTAATCTTTTTTGAACAGTAAACCTCATATCCACCTCAGTAATCTTGAAGGTATCTATTACCTTACCTATTCATCTTACGTGTCACAATTATTGTTTCAGTTTACCAGGGTTTCCTACAACAAAGAATTTCTAATCAAATCAATAGGAATTTGAATGACAGATTCTAAGAAATCCTTTCAAGACCTTAAGGCTTTTGATAGTCATAATTTATTCACCTCAGTAATAGATGCTAAATGCTAAGCTGTGCTCTGATCCATGGATTGAATCACCATATCATTTAGCTTGAATTTCATCTGAGTTGCTAGCTATCATATCACAGATTAGTGCAACTCTGGTGACAATGTACAGATGTGTCTCCACAGGCCACTGTGCCATTTTCATATATATTTTCAAGCCTTCCCAGGAATTGAAACACCCAAAGTTGGGCAAAGAGGTCAAGAATAAGAACCCTGTACTGAGTCTTGAACACAATGTTCCTTAGCTATTAAGAAATGGACTTGGGCCCACTCCTGGGAAAAAAAGGAGGCCTGGCATAGCCACAGAGTTCTTCTTTCTTTGGGGACTAAAGAAAAAACAATCACATTTTCTTTCTATCTGTCTACTCTATAAATTTGAATTTGTTCTGACTCTTACGACCCTTGAGAAAATATGGTAACTTTTCAACTTTTTATTCTTTGGATGAGTGCATGTTCTAAACTTACCCTTTTTGGGTTTGATTCTGGCCCCTCTGGTTATAAGTAGTGTTACATTTTGTGTGTCATTTAGCCTCTCTAATCTTGGTAGTTTGATCCATAAATAATGTTTATCTCCTAAATTTGATTTGAGAATCAATTAAGATAAAGCATGTAAGTGTCCGGCCCCAAAAGTCAGCCCAATAAACATTAGCTGTCCTTATCATTACTGTTGTTCCTAGTATCTAGCACAATAAACTAATAAAAAAACAAGAACCTAGATGCACCAGCTGATTCTGGGAATAGTGGACAATGTTTGGACAGCACACACTGCCTCGTAATCTGCTCAGTTATTCTGATGGCCCCACTGTGCCGCCCCCAGCTTCCTCACCACCAGTCTCCTCACAACTCTGCATTCACCCTCCTTATAGAAGAATCGCTGCTTCTACACTTCTAAGGAAGAAATGATGTTTTAAAAATGTTTTTAAAAAATCCATATAAGGACCGTCCAAGTGGCTCAGTTGGTTAAGAGCTCGCTCAAGAGTACGAGCTGAGCTCTGAGCAACAGCAGTTTGATGCCCAGCCTGAACTGAGCAGCCTCTGAGCTGCCGACAGGTGGCAGGATAACTCAGCAAAAAAAAAAAAAAAAAAAAAAAAAAAAAAACATATAAAACACCTATTTGAATTAAGAAATTAATCACAAAAGGATTTTGCATGAAGTATTTTGCCTTGGTAACCACATGGAGTTTATGAAGAAATAGAATTTTTCAGAATATCAGGTTCTTTTTTTTTTTTTTTTCTAAACCAGCTAGAGCTAACTTCTACCATTGGCACGCTCTCAGAGTTACTGCTCAGTTTATACCACCAGCAGGGGGTGTGAACTAGCTGTTGATAGGCAGATTTTTCTGATCCCTAGATACAATTCTTTTTTTTTTTTTTTTTTTAAGATTTTTATTGGGGAATTGGAGGAGGGGAACAGTGTTGGGGAATTGGGGAGGGGGAACAGATAAGTTGCTGTCCTTTTGTTCTTCAGTCTAGTTGCAGAGGATGTTGCTTCACTGACCCATGTTGGTATTATCATTGTGCTCTTCCCAGGTGAGGCAGATCAGTCACCAGCCTCTGGATGGCGCTCATGGCGGCTGTTGGCAGCTCACTCTGGCTGCCAGCCACTCATGCTGACTGCTGGCCATTCACTGTAGTTTATGGCAGCCGACAGCAGCCTACACCGTCACCGTGACTCATGCAGCCCATCTCCAGGTGGAGCTGTTGTTCACCATCTTAGTTGTAGAAGGCAGTATCACTGGCCCTCATATGTGGGATCCGAACCGGGGCCGCTGGCGTCTCAAGCCAGCTCTTAACCAACACACCACTCGGCCGACCCTAGATACAATTCTGCATTTGTTGCAGGCCTTGAGAGACTGGTCTGGGACTATGCTCCTACCAGAGCTATTGCAGGCTCCCTGCCAAGACTCACAAATCCTAGCTTTTCAGAGAGGAGTGATTTTACTTGTCTTCTCAGTATACTCTGTGATAGAACATTTCTTGTTCTCTCTTTTACTACCTCAATTAAATAACGCGTATGTCTTTGTTCTAGCCTTCAGATCAGGTGCTTCAAAGCAGCAGAAAGAGGATAATCTCACACCTACAGAAATACAAAAATTTCTTACTTGCTTAATCAATCAACAGGGCCTGTTCCATGCAGCCAAGGAAGTGGCAGTTGTCTTCCTGTCACGTCTTGCTGGCAGAAGGGTTGTTCAAGAGTTCTCATGCACAAGCATTTATATTTCTTCACTTATCCTTTGTCCTCATAAAAACTAAAAGTAGTGACTTTTTGTAGTGAGACCTGTGTCCTATGGTTAAAAAGACTATTGGTAATAAATAGTCTAATATTGAAAACATTTAATTATAGGACAGAAGTGTCTCTGGGGCCTCATTGAACATGGCATTGCAAAAGCATTTTGGACACATAAGCGTTTAATGTGTTTTAGAGAACTCTTGATACACACAGGCAAAAAGGGTTATGTTTCATTAATGGTACTTATGAATCTTGAAAAGTAATGGGTTTTCAAAGGAAATTCCTCTGAGATTGTTCATAAGATCAGAAAAAGAAGCTGGTTACAGCTCTTATGGTGGCTCCCCAGGCCATTGTGATCATTATTTCGAAGACCCATTCTAACTCTATAACAAAGATGTCATGACTTGATTCAAAATGTCTGCCATGGATGTGGGAAGAGGAAATGACTATTTATATATTGGATTTTCATCATCCCTAGAATCAGCCTTTATACTGGACCAAAGCATGGCAGCTATAATTACTTATATTCTAGAGTATGAATAGTTTAAATATTTGTGCTTCATAAAATATACAGGATAACTGCATTACAAAAACAATATTCCAATCATTCCTTCTTTCAGACAAAACTTATTTAGCAATGGCTGTGTGCTAGGTGCAATGGATCTAGAGCTATATAAGTTCTTGTGGAGCTTCTGTTGACTAGAGGAGATGGTGTGAAAACTATTGCAGAAATGTGATAAATACAATCATAAGTGTATGTATTATAGCAAGTGTTCACACAGAAAAGGAAGTGATTTGCTCTGCTTAAATTCACAGGAACATCTTTACAGGGGTGACAAACATGGTGTCTTTTCCATCTCAAGAAATAACAATAAACACTTAGGAATCATTTGCTCTTACAATTCAAAGCAACACTATTGAAAATGGATAGTGCTTTAGTATGTAGTAAAGCTGTATGGTTAAGGATGCTGTTGGTGTTCTATTATTGCAGATTGATACCCTCTGAATTTTCAGCTGTGGTGAGCTCTTGAATGTGTGGATTCCTCAACTTATTTCTTTCCCTGACCACTTTCCCACACCAGTTCCTATTAAATGCCACTGCTTTGTTTTGTATTGATCTGTGCTATCCAAACCCTTGTACTCACTCAGATATTTATAGTTGAAATATGCTGATAAATGTATTGGGCCTGATGGCAAAACATTATACATTTGGAAATAATTTGACGTGTCATAGCTGGAATGGGCTTCTAGGTTTTGAAATTGGTTAACCTTGGTTTGTGAGCATAATCCATTCCAGAAACAAGCTACTCATATTGCAAAATATAGCTTGTTTACCAAGTTTAAATGTATTGGAAATGTTTGCCCATCTTGTGGAACACTTTCAAACCAAATTACTCACAATCCAAGGTTTTACTGTATTTCCCTTTGCTTTACAAATACCAAACACATCTAATCACAGTTTTTTGTTTCTTTGTTTGTTTTGTTTTGTTTTTTAAAGTATGTCATAATAACAAAGTCTACAGATTTGCTGTTTGTAAGTCCAGGAACCTATGTGCATAGATAGACCTAAATGTGTGTTTATGATTATGTGTGCATGCACACATGTGTACACAGGTTGAAATTAGCTTCAGATATATCTCTAAACAACTCTCTTTAAGCAATCATATATGCTGTTAATATTTAAAAACACTTGGATGGATATAGACTAATAAGTTAATGTTGGTGGAACTAAGGTAATGTGTAAATGAAAACTTTGTAAGAAAGACATATTACTTTTATATATACCAAAGAGAACTTTGGTCCAATATTTGGACTTGCATTTCTAAGAATTGTTCCTTCTAGAAAGCCATTTTATATATAAATTAATGTTATTTGGGTCATAGCCAGAGATTAAGAACCATTTTTTTTTTTGTTGTTGTTGTTTATTGAGGGCAGTGTCACTAGACCTCACATGCAGGACCCGAACCGGGGCCGCTGGCTTCCCAAGCCAGCACTTAACCACTGCGCCACTCGGCCGGCCTAGAACCATTTTTATAAATAATTTTAAACCACACTTATTGCAATTTTGAATGATTATGAAAGTAATTAAAATTTTGCAATAGAAAACCACAGTACAGACAGTAGAAATCATTCATAATCCCATCACGAACCTAAAATTAATATGGACATTTTTTCCTTTTTAATATGTACCGCATGTTTTGTTCCTTTAGTCATTTCAGTCATTCAATAAATATTTATTAAGCATCTAATAATGCACAGCCTATGTGTATTTTTCTATGTGTGCATATTTATCATTTATTTTTGCTTTGAAAATATAATTTACATATAAAATTTACCCTATCGAAATGCATAATTTGATAGTTTTTAGTATATTTACAAGTTGTGTGATTATCATAACTCTATAATTCTAGAATATTTTCATCACCTCAAAAAAGGAATCCCATGCCATTAGCAGTCACTTCTATTCCTCCTTACCCTAACCCCTAGTATCCACTAATTTGTATGGATTTGCCTATTCTAGGCATTTCCATAAGTAGAAAATATGGCTTTTGTTACTGTCTATTTTCATTCAGCACAATGTTTTCAAGCTTTATCCATGATGTGCCATGAATCAATATTTCATTCCTTTTTATGCCTGAATAATATTCCATTGTCTCTCTCTTCCTCTCTCTCCCCCCGCCACACACACCCCTACCTTCCCCTAGAATAATAATTCTCCAAGGCAAATTTGATTCTGCCCCTTCCAATTTCATACTTAGAATCTTTGAAGAGGTGATTTTTCTTTTAGAATTTTTAACTCTATCAGGCTATGATTCTTTTGTCAAGGGCAAAGCACATGGTATATTAATTTCATAAAATATTTATGCCCAGTAGAATGCCTTAGAATATAATAAAAACATAATTAACTTCTAACAAAAGGATGACCAGTAATCTCTAGAAGAATTTATTTAATTTAGTAACTAATTACATATACATTTTCTCCTTTCATTAATATTATTATTTCATGCTGAATGGAATAATTTATGGAGCTGATTTATTGAAGCAGCACTTTGTGAGTTAAACTTTCCTATCTCTAGAGGAAGCTCAGGTAGTTGACAAGCATGACTTAAAACAGATTTCCTATCATTTCACAAATTGAGTAGACACTTGTTATCACCAAATAAGATACTGAAATGCTTTTAGTGATAATGAATAGAAGGGGAAAACGACACTTGTATGTGTTATTAGACGAGACCCCAAAGAGGCCGCTGACATGCTAAAATGCAGCAATTTGGAGTGTAGATTTTGCAGAGAAAACCATCTTCTATTAAAACATAAATCAGACATTTCATGAGCAAGTCTCTTAGAAGAGCAACAAATTGAATATTCAAAAACTCTGAACATGTTGTACTTACAAGCATTATACACTTTCCCCTCACATTAAGCAAACAGCACTACGATAGTCAGTCTGCACACTATGTTCCTTGGGTGGTCAGTGACAAAGATTGAACCATGAAAAATTGTCATGAGGTGATAACAGAATCTATTAATTCCAGGAACAACTAAAAATAACTGCTGCTTGGATGTCAGCAAAACAGTGATGTAAAACAAAGGAAATGTTCAAAAGGAAATGTGCAACTAGTGATTAATACTCTTATTCTGATGCATCAATGAGATATATCCAGTGAAAACTTTGGAGGAAAAAAAAATTGTGGAATTTTTTTTTATAGAACTAGAATTTCTGAGTGGACTCTTTTAGATCATTTTAGTGACAAGAAAGCAAACTTTACACCTTGTGGACCGGTGATGCAGATTTGAGTCTACATATTTAAATGCCCAGTCCTCAATGTGTTAAAGAGATAAAATCACTTCCCCAGGATAGCAAATGATGGAATTAGAATTATAAAGCTCTTCATAATCATAAACAGTTATAATTTATATAGAACTTTTTAATGTTCTGGAAAATATTCTAAGCACTTTTTATGTATTAGTTTATTTAATTCACATCTTATGAAGTAGATACTACAATTATCCCATTTTACATATGAGGAAACCAAATTTCAGCAGGTTGAATAACTTACCCAAAGACATTAAACTAATAAATTGTCAAACTAAGATTCAAACTCAGGTATTCTGTTTCTAGTTCATGAATTTGTAACAATTATTTCTCACTCCTAGTTGCTCCATAAATTAGGATTTAGCATTATTTTCATAGTAGAATATCATGTATTCTGTTTTGTGGTAACAAAATACCAAACTTCAATGGACTCTCTGTATTTAACAATAAAAATTAATCTATTTTCCTAGAATATATTTGTATATAACCTAAAAATATTTTCCTCGCACAAACTAAAATACTACTCCTTTTATCTTCAATTTATTGATTTTGGTACTGGCTTGGATTTGATGCCAGTTCATTTGCTTTATGATCTTTGGCAGTTTGCCTCATTTCTCTGTATTTAAACTACTTGATTCATTTTAGTAAGATAAGGCCAACTACAGTGTGAAAGGTCAAAAAGGAGTGAATGAGACATCAAGCTAGATCATTGCAAAGTGGGAGAGCTACCGCAAAAAGTAAATTCAGCTCAGGAGACAGAAGCCTGAATGTGAATGGTTTTGACCACTGACAAGACTCCGAAGTGAAATCAATAGTCAGCATACCGGAACCTTCACACAGAGTCTCAGGTAGCTGAAGAGACAATATAATCAAAGAGACATCTTACTGTTTTGTTGTCAGAGATATAAGGAGAAACTCTGGTTCAGAAAAGTCTGTCTGCTACTAACAGGACTTCAATTTCTTCATCTTAATATAGAAATGACAGTTCCTATCTTGCATGGTTATTGAGGGAATTAAAAAATATATTTTAAATGTCTTGGGCTGGCTGATTGGCGCGGTGGTTGGGAGCTGGCTTGGGGTGCCGGCAGCCCCGGTTTGGATCCCGCATGTGAGGGCCAGTGACACTGCCCTCTAAAAAAATAAAAATTAAAAATAATTAAAATGTCTTGCACAATTCCAAAAAACAATGTGTATTTGTGAATTTCAGTGGTTCTCAAATGAAAGCTTTTTTAAATAAGTGAGGGCATTTTTGATTGTCCCCATGATGTAGGATTATTATCGGGTTTTTGTGGGTAGAAACCTGAGATGCTAAATGTTCTGCAACAGCCAGAATAATTCTATCCAACTAAGAACTCCTCCATTCAAAACTACCATTCACTTCTCTTTGAGAAACACTGGGAGAAACTAAAGAATTATGGTAATTTTATCACTACAAATTTTATTATATGGATGAAAACTCCTTAAATTCCTTTTGCCTAAGGTGAAAAATTGGCTCTTCATTCTGTGATCTGTGACTCTATTCCTTTTCTTCTCTTTAACTGAGTCATAGACTCTAAGTATTGGAGGCAATTATTGTTTCCTTTGTTTTTGCTCTCATCTAGTCTAAACCACCCAAGTTCCTTCAGTTTAGTTGCTACTCCTCCCTTGATCTGAAGCATCTTGAAAAGCTTGTTATGTTCCTGTGTTGTCAGAGTCCTCACCATACTGCCTTTTCTGGACTCATTCTAATTGTTCACTGTTTTGCTTAGAATATATGTCCTGATTTTAACACAGTATGTATATGGAGTAGTACCTGCACCATATACTGTGGCCTTTTGTTTACTTTAACCATTGGCATTAACTTGCAAAACATCATGTACATTGTTAAATTCCATTTGTGTTCATCTAAAGTGTCAATATATACATCTAAACCCAACTGAGTTTCCACACTGTACAATATGCTGTTCCAAATACTGAGGATTCAGAGATGAAATGAAGAGGGGGTGGATGATGACTAAACTCAGAGTCTAAGAGTAGCTGATTCTATGAGAGTGGTAATCAGGAAAGATTTCTTTGAGAATAGGACACAATGAGTGTAGGGGGTTGTGGGAAGGAGCACGTAGGCAGGAAGCTGATTAACTAGGAGGGTGAAAGGACATGTGTAACTGCGAGGGGGCATTTGAGGTCATAATGAGTACAGAAAGAATACTAAGATACCTACAGCAGTCATGCATGGGGAATGGGATCAGAGACTCCATGGGGTGAAGGGGAAGTCATGCAGGGCCTTATGCGCCATTTTAGGGAGTTTGGAAACCATCCTTTTATTTATGAGGGAACATTGAAGCATTTTAAGTAATAAAAGCTATACTCAGTTTCTAGCTGAAGTGTGGGAGGTATTTGGGGGTATAGGAAATGACAATCCCTGTTAGAAATCTATGCCAAAATACTTGAGATATTGAGGGCCTAAGTAAGTCAATGGATGCAGCACCTGGGATTGAGAGATGTTTAGAAAGTAGAATCAACAGAATGTGGGGACAGATTGACTGTGGGAGTCAGAGAGAGAGGGTGATCTAAGATGATTTCAATATTCTGGCTGGCTAGAGAGTGTTATATTCCAAAGGTAGGAAATGCAGGGGAGGAGTGGTTTTAGGGTATATGGGAACTGATGAGTTTGCAAGAACTGCTGCTAAGCCCACACACCCCCATCCTATTTTTGTACATTTAGGTGTTAGAAGTATAATTCTGATTGCTTTGTTTAAAATAGTATATACTCCATGGATGGATGGATCCTTCATAGTTAACAATCTACCAGTATTATTCATTATATTACAAGAGAATTAGAGAGCAAGATAATGATTGTAGAAACAGACATGATAAGGAGTTAATAAAAATCAGTAGCCATTCTATGTAAAAACATATATATTTTTTTCTTTTTTTTTAAGAAGCCTAAAAGAGGCTTCTGAAAATGAGTTTCTTAATAGCTTAAGTCAAAATGGATATAAGAGGTTACCTGGCTCTTATTAATAAGTGCAAGAAAGTATCAGAGCATATGAAAACTCAAATGTCTTTCAAATTCAACTCTCAAAAAAAGAAACTGAGCCCCATGAAAGAAAATAATCCCTATCTGGCTTTTTAAATATGTGAGGTTTTTGTTTTTCCAGAAAAAAGATCCAGAGACTTCACTCATACACAGAGAAAGGAGTTTTGAGCTAATGGATACTGGCCTCATTATTCCATGCTGCTAGAGTCTAGCTGCTAGACCTTAGTTCTCCACATTCAGGTACAAACTTTTGGCCCTTATTATAGATGGGTACCAACCTAAGACTTCTGATTTGTAGAAAATAGTTTTTAAGTATTCATGAAAATTATCTTTTTATCTTTCCTTTTTACCCTTTCTGCCTGCACAACTTAGTGTTTGTTATTTTAATTACTTTGCATCCTAGCTCACACTTTTTTGTCACTTCTGTATATGTTTTGGTGGTTTAGTCTGCATCAACACACAGGTGTCTATTTTATGAATTTTTTTATCTATAAACCCTAAATAGTTATGACAATTCAAAATATTTTCAAATTATATGATCGATCCCTAGAGAATGTGACATCGTGAAAGTCTCAGCCTTTCGCTTGGTGTATCTGTGTGTGGAAGGAAGTGTTGGGTTCTGTAACAAAAGTCAGAATAGCTTAGTTTTGGTCCCCCTACCCAGTTTTAGTTCCTTATAAAGCTATGAACTTGAAAAGCAAGCTGATATTTTAGTCACTATTTTGAGAAATCTATGTAATATGCCTTGTGTTTAAGTATACAATATGCTATCATGGTTAAAAGCTTGGATTCTGGAGTCAGATCATCTGGCTTTGGATTCCAATTCTACTTAATGTGTGATCTTCAGTGACCCTTATTTATTTCTCTGAACCTCAGTTTCCTCATTTTTGAAATGCGGTTAATAATAATATCAGCTGTCTCTTAGGATTGTTGCACATAATGAATGAGTTAAGATATAGAACAATATCTGGCACATAGTTAATGCTGTGTTGTTAGGACTTGTTATTTATATCATGTTCTAACTTCAGCATTTAATGACTTTTTAAGTTTGCCTCTCCCTTTTGTTCCTCTACTTCTCACAGGCACTTGTATAATCAAATATCTATTTATTTGATAGTTCACCATTGAGAATTTCAAGTTACTATATGAGGAGGACCTTTTTTCCTAATTTGCCATGGTAATGCTTTGAAATAGTCCAAATTACCCTTGGGGATGATATAAGACGAGGATGTCACTTAATCCATTCAAAATAGAAAATGAAGAATAAGTGGGAAAGCTGAAAAACTTTCTCGGTACTCTACTTCACAGGAAGTTAGTCAATACCTACTTTTTTAGATGCTCCCACTCTACCGATTACATTTCATTCTCTCCCACTGCTCCTGGTACCGACATACAAATGTGCATTACTTTTCCTCGAAAACAGATACCATAACTTCTTCAAAACATTATCTCCAGCTGAGGATGATGGGCATTTTAAAGGATCTTTAGAACTTCAACTGGTATTTTCTGACTGCTATCTAGATCTATTGATTCCTCTTAGCAATTTGAGTTTACAAATGAGTATGTTAAAATGGTGGCTTGAATTTTCTGATGAAGTTAAACATCTCAGGACATCTTTCCTTATGTTTTACTATTTGTTATATCACCATTATTACTTATTTGTATAACTAAGAATATAATTGAAGATTATATTATACAAAGAGTCATTGAGACAAAAAAAAGGAAAATATTCATTAATACATAATTAAATGTAGTCTTCAGAGAAAGGAAATTTTTAATTGAATGTTCTATTCTTTTTGTTTTTTAAGTTTTTTAAAGAGTAACACCTAACACTAGCTGTGTCTGGGATTCCTAAGACCCCCTCTTGGTTTGATGATATGCCAGGAGGCCTCACAGGACTCAGGATATAGTTGTATGCACAGCTGTGATTTATTACAATGAGAAGGTGCAAAGCAAAATCAGCAAAGAGAAAAAATGAAAGAGGTAGAGTTTGGAAGGAAATAGGCTCCAACTTCCAGAAGTCCTCTCCTAGCCGACTTACACAGAACACGTTTAATTTCTGAAGCACCAAAGTGTGACAGCATGTGTGAAATGTTATCTACTAGGGAAGGTTGGCTGAGCCTAGAAGTTCATAGCTTTTATTGGGAGCTAGCAGTGTAATCACTATCTGTCTATAACATGTACCAAAATTCCAGAGTTCCAGAAAGAAAGCAGGTCTTCAGCATAGACCATATTATTTGTGCAAATGTTTAGGTATAGCGAACTACTCTTACTAATTAGGGGAAATTTAATATTAGTTTAGAGGGACTGTTTACCAGCCAAGCTTGCAAATTGGCATTTCTAAGGACAGCAGTCTCAAGCCTGCTTTGTTAACTCTTTTCTGCACACAAGCTAAATCTGGCATGTTTCTAAACCCACAAATTTTTTTAAGCTTTTATTTTACTGATAACTGCTATACAATAGGTTTAGGTCTGAAAATAACTGAGGAAAGCAATATAGATTTTATATTCCAGAAGTTTAATAATAAAAATTATAGTATTCAGTGGTCTTTTGGAAAATAATTAGTGCCATGATTTTTTCCTGCTAATGTTTTATGAAAGGAGTGATCCTTTCACTAGACTTCTCAGAGATTGTACAACACCAATCAGAAATAAAATAAAGTATATGTATGGACATAAAAAATCAGCGAATATATATGAGGTACAGGAAAAAGGATTTGATGTTCATTCTCATTATTAAGAGACCAGGGGACAGAGTGCTGCCGGAAGTGACACTAAGTGAGGAGACAGGTGAGAGTTTGTAGGGATGATGCTGGCATTTGCTAAACAGGAGTTAGGGCAACTGGAGATACCAGGACTAAAGTCACAAAACCCAATGATTTTATAAACAAAACACAACAAAAAGCCCAAAATGAATCTGTTTAAAAGGTGAAACCAGAGAGTTCTTGGGTTGTCTAACAGGGTTTTAATATTTTGGAAGCCAATTTAAGAGTATGTGGTGTATTCTTTCTGTTTCTTTGAATGAACCACAGAAATATATCTAAGGTGAAAAATACATTTTTCACATACATATACAGCAAATTATAGCAGGCAGTAGTTAAGACAAAAATCAAATGCCTAGTAGAAGTCAAAGAGTACACTTTAGCCTGAAAATATTCACAAATGTCAGTAGCAACAGATGAGAAAGAAAAAGAATATGTGTTTACTCCTGCTTAAAAAAAAAAAAATCTGGCATATTTGATTTCAACTGGTTTTAGTTTGTTTATTAGTGTTATAAGGAATGTATACTTTTTCAGCCAGTTTGATGAAATTATTGTTTAATGCCTATTAATTTTTCATAGGAGATCTGGGAAGTATATTTCATCCGAGTTATTAAGAACATGGATTTTGGAATCAAAGAGACCTAGCTGAAAGCTAACTGTTCAACATGCTAGCTTTGTGACTGTTGATGGGCAATATAAATTCTCTATACCACAATTTGATTATCTGTAAAATGAGAATTATGCTGAAAATTAAATGAGTTATTTCTGAAAGGTGCTTGTCTATGTGCCAGGTACAAAGTTTCTATTGAATAAATGGTTCATCTGTTGTTATTGCTGCTATATAGTGAGTGCTATACATATGGTCCCTAGCCTTAAGGATTATATACAGTGAAAGACATGTAAATAAATTCTCAAAATGTTTGATGTGCAGTAATAAAAGTTATATGAGGTACAGAATTAAACAGAAGTAGAAGATATTACTTTGTCTTTCCAAAAATATTAACTTCCTCTTAAAAAAACAAAACCTTTCTTAGGAGAGCTGGAAAGGCTTTGGAGAGGAAGTGAACTCACTGTAGTCTTAAAGTTTACACGTGAAAGTTTTGTAGGTGAAAGAGAGAAAGAACATTTCAAGCAGATAGAATTCATGTACAAATGTATGTTTAGGGAACTATAAGTATTTGATATTGGTGGATCATGCAATATGAAAGTTAGGGGCAGGAAAAAACTTTAGAAAGCCAGAACCGAATCAAAATGAACTAATAATCTCCCTGCTTGGAAAAAACAAAACAAAACACAAAAAACAAGTGAATTATGTATTGTAAGAGTAAGCAAGTGATCACAACACATTTGCATTTTAAAAAAATAACACATATTAGGGTCAGCCGAGTGGTGCGGTGGTTAAGAGCTGGCTTGGGACGCCAGCGACCCTGGTTCAGATCCCACATATGAGGGCCAGTGACACTGCCCTCTTAAAAAAAAAAAAAAAAAAAAGACATATTTAAATTAAGTGTACGAATTTTACATTACACAATATGAAGTGTTTTGAAAAATACATGCACTAGTGTAACTCACACTCCTAACAAGATATAGAATAGAGATATAGAATATTTATTTACAACATGCCATTAAAGTCATTCAGCTCTCTTGAAGTCACATCCTATGTGTTACACTCCTCAGGCTCAGATTTCTTTTACCATATATCAGTTTTGCCCAGCTCAGAGTTTCATATCAATGAAATGTGTCAGATTTCTTTCACTCAGCAAAATATTTTTGAAGTTCCTCCATGTTGATGCCTACATCAATAGTTTGAACCTTTTAATTTTTGAGTAGTAGTCCTTTGAATGAATAGACCAAATTTATCCATTATATTGGATAGTGGATAATGTATGGGCATTTGAGTTGTTTTTAGTTTGGAACTATTATGAATAAAATGACTATGAATATGTTCATATAATTCTTTTCGTTGATACATATATTTTAAAATTTTTCTTAAACACATACTGAGTGGAATTGTTTGGTCATGGATATATATTTAATCTTAAAATAATTTGGCAAATATTTTTTCAAAGAGGTGGTACCATTTTACACTCCCACCAGAAATATAAGAGAGTTCCAAATTGTTTCACGCCTTTGGTGTGGCCAGTCTTTTAATTTTAGGCATATTAGTGGATATTAACATGGTATTCAGTTCCATAAGCTTATTTAGTGTAGAGTAAGTTTACATGTGTTTGTTGGACTTTCATATATCTTTTGTGAAGTGTCTATTGAAAAAACAATTGTCCATTTTTATTGCTTTTATTTGTCCTCTTATTATTGTGTTAAAAGAGTTATGTATTGTTCATACAAGTCTTTTATTAGATGGTTGTATTATTGTATTGTAATATTCTATCCCAATTTATGGCATGCCTATTAATATTTTTAAGTGTCTTTTTATAGGCAGTCTAATTGTCATATATTTTTATAGTTAGTACTTTCTGTATCATGCCTAAAAAAACTTGTGCCTTCTCGAGGATTACAAATATGTTTTTTTCAAGAAAACTTCTGCTCCAGCCTTTCACATTTATGTACCATTTCAAACTAATTTTGCATGTGGTGTAAGAAAGGATTTGAGGTTCATATTTTAAAACATAGTTATCTTTTTGTTCCAGCACCATTTGTTGAAGACTTAACTTTTTCCCACTGATTGCTGTGGAGGCTTTGTAAAATATGTATATTAACCATATAAATATGGGTGTATTTCTGTACTTTCTTTTCTGTTTTATTGATTTATATATCCTTTTGCACATTTTCTTGAATACGGTAGCCTTACAGTAAGTCTTAAAATCAAGTGCTATTATTTTTCCAACTTTGGTCTTCTTTTTTGAGATTGTGTGGCCTATTATATATTCTTTGTATTTCCATATAAATTTTAGAATGAGCTTGACAATTTTTACAATAAAAGCCTGCTAAGATTTTGATTGAGAGTGCATTGATTTATAGATTAATTTTCAGAGATTTGACAATGTAACAATGTTTGCTTTTCCAATGTATGTATAAATCATAAGTATCCATTTACTTAAGACTTTTTGACTTTGTCTCAGAAATATTGCAGTATGAAGTTTTACATATTTTTAAATTAAATTTATCCTTGAGTGTTTTATATTTTATGCTATTTCAAATGATATTGTTTTTTAAATTCCATTTTCTATTTGTTTCTTGCTAGTATATACAAATATATTTAATTGTTTACATGGATCTTGTGATTTTTCTGTCCATGATCACACATGTGAATCATGTTTTCTGAGACAGTTTTTTTTTCTTCATATTTTTTTAATGCCTTTTAGTTATTTTTCTTCACTCACTGCATTTACTAGGCTCTCCAGCATAATATTGAACACAGGATTGGAGAATGGACATTCTTATTTTAACTATAATCTAAGAAAAAAAAATATTAGCTAAAGATTCCTCTTTGGCTGAGAAAATTCACTTCTGTTCCTAGTTTGCTGAGAGATTTTATCATAAATGGGTGTTGAATTTTTCCAAATGCCTTTTTCTGCATATATGTAAATGATCTTATCATTATTTGCCTTTATTCTGTTAATGTAGTGAATGGCACTGATTTTTGATATTAAACAAGGCTTGCATTCCTGAGATAAAGCTCAGTTGGCTGAGGTGTATTATCCTTTGTATATAATGGTGAATATGATTTGCTAATACTTTGTTAAAGATTTTTGGATGTATAATTATAAAGGAAATTGGCCTATAATTTATCTTGTAATGACTTACTGTGGTTTTGGTATTAGGGTTATGTTGGCATCATAACTGAATTGGACAATGTTCCTTTCTTTCTGTATGTTTTAAAAGATTTTGTGTAAGATTAATATGATTCCTTTAAATTTTTATTAGAATTCACTAGTAGAGCCGTCTAAGATCTGAATTTTATTTGTCATGTGAAACATGATTATATTTTACTTAGGAATATTTTACATCTGTTTTCATAGATGAGATCTACTATGTCTTTTTTGTTGTTGTTTTGGTGCTATTTTTGTCAAGTTTTCTTAAATAAGCTTATACACACAAGTAAAATGGATTGAAAGTCTTCTACATTTTTATGTGTTCTGAAACAATTCATACTAAATGAAAGTTTTTGAAAAGCATTATTCCTTACAAGTTTAAAAGAAATTATCCCTTAACCACCTGAGCTTAAAGTCTATTTAAAATTATATGGAAATCTTTTGGCTACTTCATTAATTGGCTTATTCAAACCATCTTTTTAAAGTCAGTTTGGTCATATTTTTTTCTTAAAGACATCCACTTTATTGAGATTTTTAAAATTTCGGAGTTATATATAATGGTATAGTACTTACAACATTTCCAAATTTTTTATGTTCTGAAATAAATCCAGAGCCTCAGAGTATATAGCATATAGACTTTGTAAAAGTCAATGTATAAAACTGTAGAGGATTAAGTTAAATCCACAAAGGATTTAATGGAGATAACTTTTTAAAAAGCTTTATTCATTCAGTTTTTATATGTTTTATTGTCTATCTGCGACAAAGTGTGTTATACTTTTCCATAAATTTTTAAATTTCAATAATATTTTTAAGTTTATTAGAAACATTTGAAAATTTCCCTATTTTATTTATTTTGTTTTTTGTCTTATTTCCATTCTTTTCATAGCTCAATGTCTAAAATGTTTGCCTATTCCATTGTTTTTTATCCAAGTAAAACAATGTTTCTGGATTTCTCCCTCAATTCTGCAGTTTTAATATTCAAAGTATTGCTGTGTTTTATCAAATTTAAAAGTGAATGGATAGCAAGATGCATTAACTTACATATCACTAAGAAAGAAAACAAAACAACAAAGTGCTGCCAAATAAGCTATGATACAGTGCTTGTTTTATCACTTAGGATTTTTATATTTATTGAAAGACCCCTTTAGAGTAACCTGGCATATTTTGTAAACATTCATCACTACTGTGTATATAAGGTATGACATTTAAGTTTGCAAACTCATTTTAGAAAAAGTGCTACATACCTCATTGCTGAATATCACTATGGTCACCTTCAAAGTACTCCCCTTGGGAAGCTATGCACTGATGCCAGCGCTTAGTCCAGCCTTTAAAGCAGTTTTGGAACTCTTTTTCTGGAATGGCCATCGAGCTATCATCGTATTACCCTTGATGTCCTGAATGTCATCAAAATGGCTTCCTTTCAATATTTCCTTTATCTTCTGGTAAAGAAAGAAGTCATTGGGGGCCAGATCAGGTGAGTAGGGAGAGTGTTCCAATACAGTTATTTGTTTCCTGGCTAAAAACTCCCTCACAGACAGTGCCGTGTGAGCTGGTGCGTTGTCATGATGCAGGAGCCATGAATTGGCAAAAAGTTCAGGTCTTCTAACTTTTTTCATGCAGGCTTTTCAGCACTTCCAAATAATAAACTTGGTTAATTGGTTGTCCAGTTGATACAAATTCATAATCAATAATCCCTCTGATATTAAGAAAGTTTAGCAACATCATTTTGACTCTTGATTTGGACTGACGGAACTTTCTTGATTATGAACAATTGGCTGATTTCCATTGTGCACTTTGATGCTTTGTTTCAGGGTCATATTGGTATACCCATATTTCATCCCAGTGATAACGTGGCCCAAAACATCGTCTAGCCTCTCCAAAAGATCTTGGCAAACTTCAGCTCTTCTTTGCTTTTGTCCATCGGTGAACTCCTTCGGGGCCATTTTGCACACACCTTTCTCATGCCAAGATTTTCAGTTAAGGTTTTCCTAACTGTTTCTTTGTCGATGTTTACTTGGTCTGCTATGCTTCTCCTAATAAGCCAATGATTTTGACACACAATTCGATGAATTTTTGCAATGTTTCATCAGTTCTGCTTGTTACTGGCTGCCCTGACCTCTCTTCATCAGTGACAGTTAATCCATTTGTACACTGCTATATTCCTCATGGCATTATCTCCATTAACTTGGACTAACATGTCCCTGATTTCACTTCCACTCTTGCCAAGTTTAACAAGAAATTTAATGTTTGTTCAAATCTCTGATTCAAGCTCAGACATTCTTGCCACAGCACACAAAAACACGCAACAACAATAAAGAACGCCACTCAGCAAGACAATGCCAGACGTCAACCCAAATACAGCTGTGAAACACTGATACATCAAAATTATGAAATCTTACCAAGCTGTTTGTACAATGCTGTCAATGTAAGTGCATGGTGGTGAGTTGGCAAACTTAATTGTCAGACCTCGTATTATTGTATCCCTAAAAGTAGTGAGTCATTTTTCTCTTGTTGCTCTTTAAATGCTTATTTTGCTCTGATGTAATTAGACTGGAATGTGCCTAGTTCTGTGCCTAGTTCCTTGAATTTATCACAGTTGACATTTACTGAGCTTCTTGAACCTGTTTTTTTGTTTGTCATTTATTTTTAAATTCAGATTTTTAAAATTCTCAGCCATTATTTTTTCATATATTGCCTCAGTCTCATTCTCTCTAACATTCCTTTTTGGCCTCCTAGGTCTTTTGACCACATCCCACATTTCTCTTATGCTCATCCCTGGGTTCCTCCCTCCTGCACTCTTGAGTTTCAGTTTGGATATTTTGTATTGACTTTTCTTCATATTTACTAATCCCATCTTTTTCTGTGTCTAATCTTTTAATACTGTACAATGAGTTAACTTCAGATATTATGTTATTTAAAATATCCATCTGATACATGATAGACTGAAATTTTCTGTGTCAATTCTCTATATTTTCA
Source organism: Aselliscus stoliczkanus (assembly GCA_033961575.1). Lineage (NCBI taxonomy): Eukaryota > Metazoa > Chordata > Mammalia > Chiroptera > Hipposideridae > Aselliscus > Aselliscus stoliczkanus. The sequence continues at coordinate 139,422,432 of CM066729.1, forward strand.
TATATCTTGTTCATTTATTACTCATTTTCTTTGAAGTATTTATCATAGCAATTTTGATATCCTTGTCTGTTAATTCCATTATCTGGAAAACATCTAGACATCTCTACTGGCTTTTTTAGTTCTTAACATTCATCTTTTCCTGCTCTTTCACATGCCTATTTAATTTTTATTATAAGCTAAATATTGTACATCATATATTTTAGAGGCTTTGGTTTATTTTAATGTTCATTTAAGGGTGTTGAGTTTTGTTCTGACAGTGAGCGAAATCATTGACAATCTGGATCCTTTCAAAGTTTGGTTTTGTTCCCTTTGTAATTTTTAAACCACGCATTGTTTCCTATTTCTTTTTACTCTAGAGTATACAAGTGAGGAAAGCTCTTTAATGGCTTAATGTTTACTAAGAAACTGTGTATATGTATTATCTTTGAATTATACTCTGTTTAATTGTACACTTTATTTGTTTAGCTGGCTGCAAACCCTTCAGATCTGTAGATGCATGATAGATTAATGCATGTGGTTCATAGAGCAATGGTACATGTCTACAAGGCTTTTATCTAATATGGCTTAACAGGACTGAAAAAATTATTTTTCATTGCTAATTTTTGGCTTTCAGAGACCTTGAACAGATGAAGTACATGGCAAAAACACTATAAAAAACACTATACACTCATATTAGAATCTTTTTGGATGACCCTTTAAACTTAAAGAAGTTTACCTGTTTGGTCCTTAACTCCTAGAATTCAATGTATTAACTGTAGTTCCTTTCATTTTACCCAATAATTTCTGAGATGTGTAATCACAAACTAGATGAAGAAAGAGCCACTGGGTTGAATTGGGTTAGACAATCATTTGCTTATCTAAAATAGTTGTACCTGTAACAAACTACAGAGTTTCCTAAACTTCCATCATTCTTACATGATGTTCACAATTTTTTTCCCATATCTAAACACCACCTGTACTATTATTCATCAAGTATTTTCCTTTAAACAGACTTTAAATCAGCTCACTTTTGAAAACACTGAACTTGTCCTTAATAACGATGGTCAATAACCTAAACATAGTTATGAATATTATGCAAGACATAGTTATGAATATTATTATTCATTCAACTTTATTCATATGTTTTTCATGAGTATTTTAGTGAAAACTAGAGTATACTGAGTAATATGTGCTAGCTAAATGAGATTTGTTATTTCTAAGCTTTAATTCTTCATTGACAATTGAGACATAAGCAATTTTTGAAAGTTTCAACCTGCAGTTTTTGAAAGTTTCTCTGTTGAACTGATGACCAAACAAATCAAGAAGTAAGTAGGGAACATGTATAGTGTTAATAACCTTTTTGTGGTAAATTATATATCAAAGGCCAATCTAAGTACATACTAAACAAATCTATAATAATTAATGAGGGCTCTAATATCTGATATGTTGACACTATAAAATTCGAGGGAATATTAAATGAAGTAACAAATATGAAATTTTATGTCTGCAAATAATTATGTTAGTGTTCATGTTAACTTACTTTCCCTACTCCATGAGCTTAACTTAATTTGCAGAATGAAGAAAATATCCAGGGACAACACTGCCCAATCCCTCTAAATAGAGATGAAATAAATAACTTGAGGTGTAGGGCTAATGCAATCATGGGAATTTTTGAAAAAGCAAGCACGAAACTCTTGGTTTGGTTTTCCTTTAAAAGAAAAAAAGTCCTTTAAAAACAGGAAAATCACACACAAAAAACTATTGCTGGTATGAGTATATGTATTATTGGCTTTATACCAAATTCAAGGTCACAATAGCACTGTGCTCTCCCACATTTACCTAGGGAAAAAAGTTATTAAGAGAAACAAATAAAGAGAAATTGAATAGTTGTGGGTAAAACTGCTGGAAAGCAGCTAAAGGGTTTCCTTTATTTTGCCATTTATTCATGCACAATAGCTTTAGTATTTAAATGTGTTCCTTTTCATTGCTGAATCCACAGAGGCAGTGAACTATATCTTTGTGGGGCTGCTAGTGTGCTGTAAATGCAAGACTGCCATCCTGGGAACCATAATTTAACCACCACAGAGGCATCACCTCGCTGAAGACATTTTGCCTTACAACACTTAGCATACAACTGTCGAGGTGATATATTTAAATTATTTTCCAGGTTCAACAAATATGCTTCCTCTGTGTTGGGACTTTGGTTGGATCTGAGGAATTGGAAATAAACACAGACTAAGGAAAGAAAACATAATCACTTGAGGCACTTTGGTGGTTAACAAGTTCACTTTCTTGCCGTTGTTATTCAGTAGGAAATAACAAATTTACAAGCTCTTCACTAATTCCAGTTTTTTGGTTTTTTTTTTCTTGAAATTGTGTCAATATATTTTAAACCCATAGGACAGCTATTATATTTGTGTGTTTCAAGACTGTAAGTACAAAAGGAAAAAGGATAATGATGAAGGATAATATTGAAAAACTGAGCTCAACGCTTGTCGACTTGGTGAAAGCACTGACACTGTTCGAGAGTGATGGCTAGATCATCCTCCTGACATCAGTTTTACTTTGATACATGTCATAAAGCCTCAGAAGCCTTTGTGCTTTTGGATACAGCTGAGCTTTTCTTCTTTCCTTCCTTCCTTCCTTCCTTCCTTCCTTCCTTCCTTCCTTCCTTCCTTCCTTCCTTCCTTCCTTCCTTTCTTTCTTCCTTCCTTCCTTCATTGTTAATATTTATTTGGTCTTTCAGACAGCTATCTTTTAGACATCCTTACCATATTTGATTTTGATACATGACATTTTCCCAACTTGTTCAAGTAAAGGATGGTTGTTGTTTAAGGCCTAAAAATTGAAGCATTTGATTGGAGTTTTGTGGGGTCTTCTCAGAATTTCTGGTTCTCTTATCATGATATCTCTGTGCCCTTTAAAACCTTGACTTAATTTTGCTTTAACCAGGTTTATTAGGCTCTATTTTGGGAAGGTAATTTGATCTTAAATGTTTAGTATTCAAATGTACTTGCCTGCAATTAAGTGGTTGTCTCAACAGAAGATGAGTGGGATACTTTGATCTTTAGTGACTCAAAATTTCAAATTTTCTGTATTTGTGACTAATGTCTCATGTGAGAACCAACTAGATTTAACTCAATTAGGGGGAAGGTCAGTAATGTGATCCCAGTACAGGGAATAAATAGAAGTGCTTTTTATGTATTTGCAGAAATATTAATATACTGACACATGAATAGAGCAGATGTCATGAGCCTACCTAATAAGCATCTAAATAGCAGCTCAAGTTCAAAGGATGTTACAATAAAAAAGTTAAAAATACTGATAAACATTTAAAATATGTATAGTATACTGTAAGTAAAATGAACTCTACCACTCATGAAATTTAATGTATCTGACTCTATTTCCTCTTCTTTAAAATGTAAACACTAATATATGTATTTGAAAATAAGACATTTTAAAATAGCATTTGGTATATTAAGGTATTAAAGCTATTCAAGCCACTGGTGAAATAAGTTTAAGAGTTAAGTGTGTAATCATAATTTATATTGAAATATAATATAACCAGTGTTTTTAAAGTATTTTACAAAATAGTCCTGTAGAAGTATCATTATTCTCCCATATGGTGTGCCATCTTCCCAGTGAAATCTTATATATTTTGCAGGTGTACAAGTTAAACATGTACCAGGTGAAACTGGATGACTGTAATGTGTAGCCCACTCATATAGAAATTATTATTGGTAAGATGGTAATTTTACACAGTTATTGCTTACTCTGACAAAACAGACTTGATTGTAATAAAGCCCATTCAGTCCCAATATTCTTATATAATAGAAATACCCAGTATCCTTATCAATATGAGTACTTAATCTATTAATTTATTCAATAATTATTGCAACTCATAAGTGTCAGGCATATACTAAATGCTGGGGAGAGAGGGTGAATGAAAGCGACTCAGTTCTTTACCCTGCTAGTATTTCCAGTCTATTTGTTGGGGGAGCTATACATGAATCAGTTAATCACAAATGTGAATTTATAATTACAAACTGCAATAAGGATTTGTAATTGCTTTGAGTCTGGGAAGGCTTCCTGGTAGAAGCAGCATTGGAATTAAGATCCTAAGGATGAGTAGGAAATAACCAGGATAAGATTACAGGGACTGGGGAGTGGGAAGAGAATTTTGAGTGAGGGGTCAACATAAATAGAGTCCTGTGGAGAGGGAAGGAATGGCAATTTGGAACACAGATAGCAAAGATGTGGCCTGTGATGGAATTAGAGAGATGGTTAGGCAGAGGTCAAATCATGGCCTCAGGAGCTTTAAGGATATAAAGATTTGGGTCCTGTTTAAAATCTTTCAAAGGAAAACCACTGATAGGTTTTAAAGACAGGGGCACAACATGAAGAGACTTTGAACGATTTATTTATTTTAAAATCACACTGACTGTGGAATGAAGAATATATTGGTTGGGAGGCTAGGAGGTTGAAAAGTTGCAGGTACACCAGTTCCACTACATTTGATCTTAGCCAAACGGCAGGGAAGAGATCATACACACCAGATATAGAATCATTAGAGTTGTCCAGGCAATGAATGGTTAAGGTAATGGTGGTGAAGATAAAAGTGAATGGATCCCAGTAGCATAGATGGAAGGCCTTGGTAAGCTACTGGAGGGAGAAGGAGGAGCTGGAATATCCAGATTTCCAGTGCAGGGCCCTCCATGGCTAGCTCTGAAAAAATTCAAGTTTGGGTGGAAGGGATAGAAGTTTGGTTTTGGACATGAAGATATTCTTTGGTTCAAATTCTATTAGGAATCTAAAGAACTGAATAAAAGAGCAACGTAAACAGAAATAGTCTCAGAGACACAGAAGTAAAACTGATGATTGCTAGATGGGAGTGGGGTGGGGATGAGGGAGGAGGGGAAGGGATGAGGCAACATAAAATTGGTAACTTCAATATTGCCACAGGGATAGGAAAGACAGTTTGGGGAATATAATCAATAACGTAAATATTTTTTAGAGGGCCAGATGGACTCAGGTCTTGTTAGGTTGACCATTTCATGGACGGTGTAGAGGCCTGACTACTGCACTGTACATCTTAAGCTGCTGTTGACTAATATTATATGTTAATTTTAATTTAATATATAGTCACAGGATATGGAGTACAGTGTGGGGAGTGGAGTCAATGGAATTGTAATAGATATGTATGATATGGGGGAGTGGGGGGGTGGATGAGGAAAGGGGGTTGTTACTTTGTGAAGGGTGAAAAGGATAACTATTGCATTGTTTTGTACACCTGAAACTAATTTAAAAAATTCTATTAGGACAATAAAATTATTTGATTAGGATGACCAATCTTATTACCCAAGATGAGAATAATATACATTTTATTTTATATTTTATTGTACATTGACTATGGCATATCACAAAATATATAAACTCTCCGATGGTTCTTTGATGTTAATCTTAAGTTCCTGTGCACCAAAAATGCAAAGAAATAAACTTGTGTTCTGTACAACATTCTCTTCTCCCATTGTTTGGTGGTCCTCTTTTGTGTCTCATACTGCTCTTGTCTCACATTTTTCTTTGCTGGGGTATTGCTTTTTTGTACATGGCTTCTTTTCAGTTAATATATGCTAATCTAACTTAAGGTACATATTTGTGTGTGTGCTTCTACCAGTTTATTTTTAATTAATTTTTTTGGGTAACATCACTGAATAACAAGTTTCAGGTATACAACTTTATAATATATCATCTGTATATTGCATTGTGTGCTCACCATCCAAAGGCTAGCCTTTCATCACCATATATTTGACCCCCTTTACCATCTTTATCCTCCACCAAGCTCCTGTTCCATTTGATAACCTATCATACTGTTTGTGTTTATGAATTTGTTTGTTTATTGTTGCTTTTTGTTTTGCATCCACATATGAGTGAAATCACATGATTCTTATCCTATTTAATCTGACTTATTTGACTTAGCGTGATACTCTTAAGACCCATCCACATTTTCACAAAGGGCAATATTTCATTTTTTAGGGATGAGTAATATTCCATTGTATATATGAGGTGTGATAAAAAAATATGGTGAATATTTAAATTAAAAAAAAAATTACAGTAAAAGACACATTTCCATTAATTTCCCTTAAAATACTCCCCTTTGCTTTGAACACACTTATCTCATCATTCTTGCTACTTTCTCAAGCAGTTCTGGTAGTCTCCTTTTGTGAGACAGACCTATGTTCTAAGCCTGGGTCTATCACATACTAGCTCTGTGTTCAAGTGCTCCTCTGAGCCTCAGTTTGCTTATGAAAAAAACAGACAGTGATTATTTAATAGGTTAATTGAAAAATTCAGTAAAATTTAAAAAATGTCTGTAGATTTAGTGCTTGTTATATTTTTTTTTTCAACTTTATTTTTTTAAGATTTTTATTAAAATCTAGTTAACATACAATATTATAATAGCTTCAGGTGTGCACCATAGTTATTCTACATTTATGTACCTAAAGAAGTGATCATCATGATAAGTCCAGCAACCATCTGACATTGTACTATGCTATAAAAATATTATATACTGTATTCCCCATGCTGTACATTACATCCCCATGACACATGACACATTTGTTTAATACCTGGAAATTTAAACTGCTTATTCTCCTTCCCCTTCCCTCCCCTTTTTATACTTTTCAATTACAGTTGACATTCAGTATTATTTTATATTAATTTCAGGTGTATAGCATAGTAGTTACATATTTATATAATTTAAGAAATTATCCACCTGACTAGTCTAGTACTCACCAGGCACTATGCATAATTATGCATATCATTGGCTACATTCCCTGTAGTCAGCTTTATATAACACCTTTATATAAATAACACCTATTAAGCTATATAAAATAGGTTTATATAACACCACAATTAATATTATATAACTTTCAGTTTTGTACTTGCTAATTCCTTTACCTTTTCCACCCTGCCTCCCAAACCCCTCCCATCTATCACCCCAACAGATCTAGTATCCATCTGACACCATACATAGTTATTATAATATTATTGACTATAGTCCTTATGCTATACCCTAGATCCCCATGATTACTATGTAACAAGCAATTTGTACTTCTTAATCCATTCCTCTTTTTCACTCACCCCCTTTCCATCTAGCAACCATTGATATCTTCTCTGTATCTATGAGTTTGTTTGTTTTGTTCTTAGATTCCACGTATAAGTGAAATCACATTGCATCTGTCTTTCTCTGTCTAACATCCTTCACTCAGCGCAGCACCCTCCAGGTCCATCCATGCCGCCGCACATGGCAAGAACCCATTCCCCTTCCATGGCCAAGCAATATTCCATTGTGTGTATGTACCACCTTCTCTTTATCCATTCTTTCATCGACAGACACCCAGGCTGCCTCCACAACTTGGCCATGTGAATAATGCTGCAATGAACATATGGATGCACATGTCACCTCAAAGTAGTGTTTTGGGTTTCTTGGGATAAATACCCATGAGTGAGATTACTGGGTCCTTCTTTATCTCTTGTTATAACCTTTGTTTCAAAGTTAATTTTGTCTGGCATAACTATTGCTACTCCAGCTTTTTTTTTTTCCATTTTTATTTTCCTGAAATATCTTTTTCCTTCCCCTTACTTTCCATCTCTGTGTGTCTTTCAATCTGAAATTCTCTTGTAGGCAGCATGTGTAAGCATTTGTTTTCTTATCCATTCAGCCTTCCTATGTCTTTTGAGTGGAGCATTTAATCAATTTATATTGAAAGTAATCGTTGATAGATATGTAGCTATTGCCATTTTATTATTCATAATTTTTATCTTCCTCCACCCCCTCATCTTAAAGAAGTCCCTCTAACATTCCTCGTAATACTGATTTGGTGGTGATGAACTCCTTTAGCTTTTCCTTGTCTAGGAAGCTCTTTATCTGTCCTTTGACTGTAAATGATAGCTTTGCTGGGTAGAGCAATTTTGCTTGTAGGTCTTTGCTTTTCATCACATTGAATATTTTGTGCAAATCCTTTCTGGCCTGCAAATTTTCTGTTGAGAAATCAGCTGATAATCTCATGGGAGCTCCCTTATGAATTACTAGTTGCCTTTCTCTTGCTGCATTTAGGATTTTCTTTTTAACACTTGCCATTTTAATTATAATGTGTCTCGGTATGGGCCTGTTTGGGTTCATCTTATTTGGGACTCTGCACTTCCTGGACTTGTATGTCTATTTCCTTCACTATGTTAGGAAAGTTTTCAGTCATTATTTTTTCAAATAGGCTCTCAATCCCTTGCTTTCTCTCTTCTTCTCTGGTGCCCCTATGATGTGAATGTTGCTATGTTTGATGTGTCAGAGGTCTCTTTTCTTTGGATTCTTTTTTCTTTGTGCTGTTCGAGTTGGATATTTTCTGCTGCCTTGTCTTCCAAACTGCTGATTCAGTCCTCTGTTTCATCATCTAACCTGCTTGTGATTCTTTCCAGTGCATTCTTCATTTCAGTTATTGTAACCTTTACTTCTACTTCTGATTGGTTATTTTTTATGGTTTCTATGTTAATTTTTATGCTTGCTATCTCTTTGCAGAAGTTCTCACTGAGTTCCTTGAACAAAATTATAATCATTGTTTTGAACTCTAACTCTGGTAGGCTCTTGCCTCAATTTTGTTTAGTTCTGTTTCTGAGTTTTCTCCTATTCTTTCATTTGGGATATATATTTTTTTGTTTCCTCATTTTGGCTTCCTTTCTGTGTTTGTTTCTGTGTATGAGGTAGATCTGCTATGTCTTCCAATATTGGCTGGTGACCTTATATAGTACGTGTGCTATAGGGCCCTGGCACAGTATCCCTGGTTACCTGCTCTTGGTGACATTCTGGGTACACCAGGAATATCTCTTGTGTAGGTTGTGTGTGCTTTCTGCTTATATGTGAGCCTTGATTACTATTGGCACATCAGTTGGTAGGACTGACCTGCAGGCTGATTGGCTGAGGGTTTTGCCCATGTTCACAGCTTACAGGCTGTGCAGGGGGGCTTAAATCACTGAGTGGGATTGTGGTGTCTGTTGAGACAGCCCTTTGGGTGTGCCACTTGTGGGGCTAATTGGGTGGTGCTCTGCTGTGGCCTGAATCCAGCCTCTGAGTATGTTGGTTCTTGGACCTCTTGTGAGGGGTTTTGGCACAGGCCCAGGTCACCCACTGCCTGTGACTGGCCATGGACTACCTAGTAGGAGCTACAAAATGATCTGTTATTCACTGCCAGTGCTAAACCTGGAGGCAAGTGGGAGAGACCACACTGGGAACTCAGGACATCTGCCACCAGTACCCAGCCTGAGGTAGCTCCACAAAATCCAGGACATCCCGAGGTCTACTGCCACCTGCCAGCTCCCCTAAGGTTCAACCTGTGATAAAGCCTCATGCCATATGTGAGTTGGGTGAGGCAAGGTCTCAGCGAGTCACTAGAGTGAGAAGACTTGTGGTCAACGGGTTAACATAGACTATGGTTTGGTGCCAGTGCTGAGACTGGAGCTACTCAGCAAAAGTCTCAGAGCACACAGAGGTCAGCTGCCACCTGCCTGGGTCCTGCAGACTCCAATAGTTTTTCAAGAAAGAATGCAGTACCAGTGGGGCTGGCTGCTCTCTCAGAGAAAGTGCCTTTGGTTTGGGGCAAGTTGGGTGGGACTGGATCCTAGTCAGTCAGCAGGGTAGAGCAGTTGAGCTCACTAGGCCAATCAGATTCAGATTTGGCCATAAGCCTAGGGGGTGGGGTCAACACAGGAAAGATGGTACATGCCTTCTGGCTGCAGAAGAGAAGGACCTCACACAGGGAAAATGAGGACTGCTCTCCAACCCTTGCTCTCACATCCCCCAAGTTACTATCCCTCTGCCAGAGTTGAAGGTGAGTGCCTGTGGGTGAGAGAGTCTGTGCTTGGGCTGTTTCAGAGGATGTCTGGGTTTCCCACAGAATCCCCACTGTGTTTCACAGCCAGATGTTGTGGGGGCTTCTCTTCCTGTCACCAATACTCTGGGCTGGGGAGGCCGGTGTGAAGCTTGGGTTTCTTGCTCCTCCAGGGGGAACCTCTGTGGCTGAGATATCCCTCCCAGTTCTCAACCACCACACAGAGGTTTGGGGCCAGCCCATTTCATGTCTCCATCCCTTCTACCAGTCTCAACGTAGCTTCCTCTTTATATCCTAGTTATACATTTTTTTTTTTTTTTTGAGGGCAGTGTCACTGGCCCTCATATATGGGACCCGAACCGGGGCTGCTGGCTTCCCAAACCAGCGCTTAACCGTCGCGCCACTCGGACAGCTCTATATCCTAGTTATAAAACTTCTGTTCAGCCAGACTTTAGTTTTCTAGGTTGATTGTTCTATAATTTAGTTGTAATTTTAATGTGTTCATGGAAGGAAGCAGGCACAGTGTTTATCTACTCTGACATCTTGGAACTCTCCAGTCAGTGCTTGGTACCTTTTAAGTAAACTATCAACATTTAATATCATTGCTGTTATGTTATTGGTATTGTTCAGACTTTGCTCTTCTTCCATATACTCTGCAAAATATTGGCCATGGCTTTACATGTTAATTTAGAAATAATATTCTTTTCTATTAGCTCTTTTGCTCTTTAATATGAGTATTTCCAGCTTATAGGGTCAAGAAGGTAGGGAAAGGGAACATTCTTTTGAATACCTCCTAATTGAGGTACAATGTTTATGAAGAGTTGCCAGGTGTGCCTTGCAATTGCTCTGTATCAGTTCTCATATCTTTTCCTTTCACCTTTCCAGTAGTCTATGAGTTAACATGCAACATCCTGCCCCTCACAGAGGCCTGATTACTTAAGTATATAGATACTTTCATAATATGGGTAATGGCTCTGATCCAGCTGACCATAGCCTCTAAGTGCCCCCTGCCCATGCTGAAGTGCTGGTGCTCATGCATTCCTGCTTGTCAAATATTTTGAATAGCACTGCCCTACCTCGACCTACATTCCTATTTAACTGCTTCATACACAGCATTAGCATATATCAACAAGGGAAATAATGCAGTGCATTACGGGACCAACTACTCATAGGAATCAATATCTTCTGTTCTTCCCCAAGTCATTATAAAAATTAAAATCTTGGTTAAATGAATTGTATGTTTACATTGATTTAGCAGAAGAATTAGTAAATTTTCATGAATTTAGAAGCCCCTAATCTGTCTTGACTTTAGTTTCTTTTTATAAGAACAAAGTTTTAGTAAGCACATAAATAGAGCAAAAAGATGTTTTATTTATAATACAGAGAAAAAATTTTCACCTACTTGTAACAAGTAACACACTTATTTATAAATTATCCCACTTAATTAAAACAGTGTTTATTATACATGATTCTTACCTATTTAATAAAGTGCAATAAAAATCCTGTAATTCATAACCTAGCTTCAGTAATGTTAATACTGATTAGCAATTATCCTGAATCCACAAACTTCTATATTTAAATAGTTATGTAATCTAAATTGATGGACTTCTCCCAGCAATCAGGTACAAGAAAGTCATTTGTTTGTTTGTTTGTTTGTTTGTTTAATATTTAGATGAGTTTGAAAGAGTGACACATGTAAATCATTTGAACTCATTCCTTTAGTACTTGCTTGTGTGGTTCATCAAATGCAATATTTGTACTTCTCTATATTTTTTGTTAATATGGAATGTTCTTGCTACATAATGTTAAATCTATCTTATGCCCCATGATTTGTAGCTAGTTCATTTAGTTCTGTTTCCCTAAGTTTGATGGGAGGAGAAGTTAATATCCTCAGCATTCTAACAGCAGACAGTCAAAAGGATCACACCTGTGTCTAACATTACTGGCTCTCTCAGCCAGACGGCAAGAAATATTACAGGCAACTGATAATTTCATTTTCAATTTAGACACCCATTATTTGATGTTTACAGGCCATTCCTAATTCTGAATCCAGAATTTATGGTTTGTTCTGGAGATTATCATCACAGTGAGCTCCTGCAACTCAGCTCTGCTTCACAGAGAGCTTTGTGCTGCTTTATCAGTCTTCCCTAACGTCTGGAACAAATATATAGCACCACGTCCAAATCCCCCCAGCTCAGGGAGGCTTGTTTTATGGCTCCCTAGATTCCTGTCTCTTCTACTGGGTAGGCCAGTTTGCAGAGTCTCGGTGAGAGGAGAAGTTCACCCTTGGGAAGAAAGGGATTCATTACACAAATAAAACTTAACATTTAAGTCTCTGAACTCATCTGAACCAAACTATGTGATATCATTTATTAAGTTAAATGTACTGAGTTTTGTTCAATGATAAATAACAATGAAGCAAAGATGTTACATTGTTTGCCTTGCAAACTTAAGGTAGAAAGTGATGTGTAAATCTCCTGAAGAGATGTTGAAATAGTGGCAGGAGCTATTTCAGATTCATAGGCATATTTCAAATGGTTATTTTATAGGTTTCATTTTGAATATATAGTTTTGCCTGTCAGATACACCGGTGTTTTCTAGGCTTTGTTCAATACCATTAATTAAAGCTTCCTAAAGGACGCTAGAAATCTCTGTGCATTGATTGTCTGCAGAAGAATCACTCACTAATTTGGCATTTTTGAAAGGATGGGGTGGCACATGCCTCTATGACATATGCCATAGGTCAAACGGTATTTTATATTAAATCTTGCTGATTGGATGGAGAATGAGACTGTCTGTTACACCAGTGACTACCTGCTTTTGTGCTTTTGTTACGACCAGTTACTTGCCTTTCCTCACTTCCAGAGGAACTAAAATTAACAAGACAGGGGTACTAAGTCTGGTCATAAAGGGGCTTCCTATTCCTTCATCCTTAAATTAAGCACTATTCAGCACATCCCTGAGATTGCACTTCCTGCCATCGAGGCAGCGACAGAGCAGAGAGAAATAGAGGGAAATTCACGGCAGACACCGTGCACTAGTCCTCCCTACCTTTTATCCATCTTTACTCTCCAGGTAAGTTGCTTCTCCTTGAGGGACCAGCAAACTGGAAATATTCTTCCAACTACTATTTTCGTCTAGGGAGTGAAATAAAAAGTAATGTTCTTACTTGTAGGGAAATACAGCCATAAGTACTCCCAATAATAACCATTGGTGTACGGAGATCAGATCTGGCAGGGACCCCCAAGGGGTCTGTTCCTACACCTTATTTAACAGAAGAGGAGGCTAAGACCCATAGAACCAATGTGATTTGCCCAAGTTCACACATCCAGTAAGTGGAAAAGTTAGGATTTAAACACTCGCCTCTGAATTACTAAGTACATTTGTTTTTCTCCACATAACTATTCTGAATGAGAAAAAAAACTTAGACAGATGTATTTGTCATTAGTCTTAGAACTAGCACTTTGAATAGAGGAGGGTTGTCTCTGAAGTTGCATTGTGAATTTTAAATTGGCATCATTCTGTTAGCTGGGTGCTAGGTGAGTCTGTGACAGTGCTCTAAAGCTGGACTCAGTGCCCTCACGTCTTCTCTCCTTTCCTTTAGACTGACTTGAATACCATCCTCTGGTCTGGTCTGCTCTCTGAGAATGGTCAATATTCCAAATATTTCTTAGCAAATCCCCTTCCTTGTACTACTATTTGTTCCCAATTATACATATCCAACATATTCAGGCTTCCAAGGCAACTTTTGGAATTTAAAATTAAAATAACTAGGATGTTCAAAAAGAAGGTGAAATAAAGCAATTATATTTTTGTGTCTCTTACTATCCCTTTAATTTTATATAGTGAGATCAATTCTTCCCCTAATCCTGGATGAAAAGTCAAGCAATCTCAAAACTTTTCTGGTTGTCTTAGGGTTTTTATGTCACTTCCTTCCTTCTAATCAGTAATTAGAATGTAATAGTCAAAACTTCCATCTTGATTTTAATTGGGCCCCTATTTCCCACAATGTAGACATATTTCAGGAAGGACATCAATAGTTGGAAAAGAGAAGTTATTAGCTTTTTATTTCTTTTTCTCCTCTTTTCTGGAGCAAGGGGAAGGATGAGAGGCAAGGGGAACAGGAAAGTTACTGCTGCCTCTATGGCAACAGAAAACTGACTTGCCCCCTAGGCTTGGATGTATTGGTTAGGGTCCCAGCAAGAGAAACTTGGTACAGCAAGCCGGTAATTTGAGGACAATGTATTAAAGGGCCTATTTACATAGGTGTGGACAAGGTTCATGGGAACCAATATGGAATAGAACCAATATGGGCTAGCAACTGCAGGGAGCCCGCCCACTCCCAGAGCTGCAGGAGTAAGAGAGGGAGTGGATCCTGGACCCTGAGGGGGTAGCTGTATGAAGAAGACTGCCTGCCAGGAACTGTGGTTTTCAGGAGAGGGACACAGTAACTGATAGCAGCCCCTCTGAGTAGCAATCAGAAAATAAATCCCCCAGCCTACTCTCCTCCCACCCATATGAAAGGAGGGAAGGAGAATCTTTACAAAATCTGAGCTGTGGGGCAGAGAGTATAGTGGAAAAGGGTGGTGATTTGAACTGAAGGGGCAAATGGAAAAACCTGACACAGATGCTTTCACGGGGTTCTCCATTTCACCTGCAATGCACTTGATATGTGTGATTAATTCTTTTGAAGCTAACTGCTTGTTTTCAAAATCCAGCAGTTTCCATAACTCCTTTCTGCTTAGCTTTATTTACTGATCTAGGCAATGATCTTGAACAAAAACCAGACTCCCAGGTTTTTTGTTAGAGGCTTGTATCTGGACCACAGAAAACATTCAGACATTGGAATTCAGTCACCTCTTCTGTCTGTTCATCAGGAAACTAGCCAGCCACCTCTCACCAGGATTTCCTGGGAGAGAGTTTACATTTGCTACTGAGTCTCAGCTGCTGGGACTCATGTTTTCTAAATGATCCCATTGGAGCCCCTTACCCAACTTGTGTGGGCAAGGACGAGGGAGGAGAGTGGGGGTCCCAGATTAGCTTTGTCCATATAAATCATCTCCAAAAACATCTTCCCTAGTCTCCATTCATTTCAACCCTAATACCTTCATTTTAGATGTAAAGTTTTGGAGTCATTTAACTGGTTTTTTAATTATTTTCTTTTGAAATCATTATCTTGGTCTGGCATATCAGTGTGAAATGCCCTATGTGTGTCTTTGTGTTTTTGTTAAAGCTAAACATTTTAAATGAAATAAAGATAAATGGAAAATTTCATGTATTGTGCAGGGTCTGGGAGTAGAGTAGTGGGGAAGGAGAGAATATTTTCGAGCAGGAATCATTGCTGACTCTTAAATTACACTGAGACAACACATTAGTATTTATTCTGACTTCACATAATAGATCCTATTTATGAGATTTTTTTTCTATTAAAGAATCAAGTTTTATTACAAATATTTTCAATAAGTTAAACAAACTTCCTATAGAAGGGAGCATACTTACTTTCTTTCATTTGTAAAGAAATTTTAATTGCAAAGGAAATTATTACCTGCTAATTTATTTTAAAAGAAAAATTTCAGAGGCCGAGTTTCTTTAAAATGAAACCCACTTAATTTTCCTCCAAGATGCAGAATCTGAAACTCATAAAATTATGAATCTTAAAAGTACTAATTGAAAATGGCAATGATAGAAAGAATTTATTTTAATCAGTAAATAATGAACCTATTATGTTCTTATTTTATAGTGTAAAAAATAAACATGTTTGCAAGACACAGATTACAAGGGATGGTGAAAACAATAATCAGAATGGCTGAAATCTTTCTGGTCTAGATTTCATATACACAGGCCATGGAAAAAATTTGTTAGACAGTCTACAAACTATAAATTTCTATAAACTCTGTAAAGTTTACTGTTGGCTGAAGTTTTACATACTGAGTATAATTAAACTATGAAAGCCTAGCTTTGGCAACAAAAAGAATGTGAATTAGACTTAAGAAATTGGAGGAATAGGAGAAGGTAAAATTTTAATGAGATCAGTGCTGTTGAAATGCTCTACCTCCCAAAACATTGTAGATATAGAAAAATTGCTAGGAAGAACAATTCTATTTAAAATATGGAAAATAATTTATTTGATTTATATGTATAATGCCATATCATTGCTTATTAGACTTTGGAGTGATTTTGAATATGTGTGTATGTGTGTGTGTGTGTGTGTGTGTGTGTGTGTGTGTATCTGCCAAAAAAGCTCAAGGTTTAAAGCAAAACATTACATTCTTCCACTTTCTTACAGATGCACATATTAGCATCACAGGTGTTTTCTCCATGGGTGGGCGCTCTCTGCAAGCTGGCTGCTGGTTTAGGCATCAGAAAATCAAAAAGATTTCTAGAATGAGCCAGATATCCTTCTGGAATATTCTAAGAACATCTGACAATGATTCAATAAAGGTATTTTGGAAGTTGAAATGTCAGTAAAAACATAATGTACAATTTAACCATTAATTGAAATTAGAGGTGATATGAACTTTGGTCTAGATATCCATATTTTGTCTACAGTGACTCTCCTGAAGATTATACTATTTTTTAAGGCCTCATTGTCTGGTGTAACAAGTTCTCTACAATCTTTCTGATGACCATAAGGAAACCTTCCTCAAATAGATCAGTGTCATGTTTCATATGTCCATTTATTCATTTATATCAATTCAATCATTTTTAAATTCATCAAATTAATAAATACTGAGCATCTATTATGGTGAAGTACTGCTATAAACATAGCAGTTAATAAAGTAGTTTATGCTCTCTACCCTTCGTGATCTTACAGGCAATTATTTTTATTGCTAATAATAAATATAATTTATTAAATGACAGTTACTGCCCTACATGCTTTATGTACATTATCTCATTAAATTCTCAAAACAACCCCTAAAACAGGTATTATCATCTTTATCCTATAGATAAGGAGACTGAAGCCTAATTTACGTAACTGGCATGAGGTCACCTTGTTAATAAATCTTTGCACTGATATGAAGGATATTGATTTGATTTTCCTGTTACACCAACTTTTAATAGCAGTTTAATACAAATTTTATTTTAAATGCAATGTGATTGATATAAAAGTCCTGAACAAGCTGAGAAAAGAAGTCCAGTTTCAAAGGCACAACAATTATTTTAATTTCTATTTATATTCCAATACTACCATAGCTGACTGATATACTCAATTTTGATTATGAGACTAGGCAGGTTCCTTATTTCATTGTTTTAAACCATTAAGCCCCAAAGCTATGCATTATTCAGAGGTAGAAGCAACAACAAAGAACATACACACACACACACGCACGCACGCACGCACGCACACACACAGCCATGAAACTGACAGGTTTTTTTTATTATTTTGCTATGTCAAATAAAAATATTAACTATAAAGCCATCATTTTATAAAAGAAATGACAAAAACTTATATAGAAAAAAAAGGAAGTACTCTCAGATTAAAAGGAAGTTCTTATGGTTAAATAACTGGATTATCTCCACATGAGTGTATTTTCACCACGAGTCCTGAGACAAGTATATAGGAGCCATTAATGTGCAGAATATTTTTGGATCCTGCCCTGAACCTAACTGAAAGCTACAAGCTTGAACATATTCCCTTCATTTAATAGTAATCATAGCATGATTTATAGAAATAGTCACTGACCCAGGAGCTGGCAAGATCTGAAACCCATTAGAACAGGACTCACAACAAGTTTAGCTTAACGCTGAATCACTGAATTAATTACGCTATTAATGAAATTAATAAACTCCTTTTCCATTGTTTCCTTATGAAGAACAATGTTGGTTCCAGAGTTTGCTGGACTTGAGCAGAGAACAAGATACTATCAGGAAGAGAGCAAAGATGGTAGTCGTGGAATGAGGCAAGTTATCACAATACATAATAACTCGAAGTGAAAATAGTGAAAGAACCAGTGATTTTAGGAAGTAAAGTATCCGGTTATATTTGAATCTTCCAGTCTCTTTTCAAGTTACCTATTGGTAACTGGAGTGAATCTTTGCATCTACGTTTGCACATATATATGACTGATTTTCCATGGCTACACCTTGGAAAGAGAAGATCATGGTTTATATCCATCTCTGAGATTCAAAGAGAATAAGTAACATCACCCCTGAAATGATTTGAGTTTTATTGCAGTGCAAACCCACTGGTATTTCTTTCATGTTTGGTGCATATCAGTTGAAATCCTGCAGTCTGGCATAAGCAGCACTGGTCTGAGAATACATGCAACAGGCTCCAGTGTCGTGTTCCCAGTACTTGACTAGACACTTACTAGATTCTGTATCAGCAGAGAAATCCAGCACCACATGCTCTGAGAGCTGGGAGGGGCTCTGGAGAATATACAGTGCAATGGCCTCCCTTTTCAGATTCAGACTAAGAACAAGAGAGGAGATTCAAATTAGTGAAGGTCACCCACAGAGTTTACCTCAGAACTCCCATTTTCTGATCCATAGATTTTATTTCATCCTCATATCAAGTTTATGTTGTACTTTCTGGTAGGGAATAATGAGAGTCTGAATAAAAACACCAGTTGAATAGAATATCTGACAGCTAAAGGGATGGGTGTTAATTATTTTTGTTAAAAATATAAACACTAGTTTTATTAATAAACTGAATGTGATTTAATATTAATAAAAGTGTGGCAAGCTATTCTTACATTTATTTCTTTTATCCACAGTCATTAACTGAGTGCCAAACACTGTAGTAGATACTAAGATTACACTGTTAAGAATTTATAATTCATAAGGTGAGGCAGAGTGTAAAAAAAGATGACAAGAAGTTTCACAGGTATTATAATTTGAAATATCTAGAGAAATAAGTGAAAACACAAATGAGAGAATATTTAAAATATATACATAAATAATTGTGGAGTTGAGATTGAGGGGAGTAAGAAAACAGATGATATAGAACGTTAGGCACTTGAACTGTGTCTTGAGTTATGAACTAAGAATTTTCCTGTTGAACAAGAAGAAATTACAACATTCCAGAATAAAAGTTTAGTGTTTGAAAAAGCATAGGGAAATCAGCCAACTGGAGTAGTTCAGGAAATGCAGGCATTAGTAGCAATGGTGATGCTACTGCTAAATACAGTAATAACTGCTAACATTTCTTGAGCCATCTATTTGCCAAAACTTGTACATTCTTCATCTCTTTATTCCTTACAATAACCCTATAATAGAATTACTATATTATCTCTATGTTATAGGTATGGAAAGTAAGACTTGGAGAGATGAAGCCACTTGGCCAGGGCAGACACATAATTACCAAAGGGTGGAGCATATTGAAACACAATGTTAACTGACTACACAAACTTCTATGCTGTTTTGCTCATTAGTTTTAGAAGTAAATTTACATAATTTATATAAAATATTAACTTGAGTTTAAGTTACAGCTCATTGAAATCTTTACAGCATGGTGGACAAAGCCTGAGATTAGACTCAGCTCAATTTGATCCTATCACTATGTTTCCTCCTGTAATGTGATATTTAACCTTACTGAACTTTAGTGTCTTCATTTACATATATGTGAAGAGTTATTGTGAATGGCATTTGAGACAATACATGTAAAGTACTTTGTTGTGGTAGATGTTTGACAATCTTTGATTTTCCCTTCCTGACTCCCAGCCTCACTCCATTAAGCAGCTACGTGGGGCACATCTTACTTTTCCAAACAATATGGAAGTTCAAGACACTTGCAATCTTCAGACTGTTATCCTTGATAGCTAAGTCATTCTATTCCTATACAGTTATTCTTTAGAAACCTCATTTCCAGTCTCAGAGTTAATTGTTTTGTTTGTTTTAGTTTTTTTTACATAACAAAGACCTTGCTTCAGAAAGATATTAGGATACACTGTTAGGATGTTTTCCTGACATACCATTTAGTACAGTGGCATTCTAGAAGAGATTTAATTTTTTTGTGCTTGTCTATTTGTATGTCTTTCATGCCTGAAAAATGTTGATTAGCATCTATGCCTCTGCTATGTATTAAGCATGAAATATTTTTAAAGCTATTTCTGCAGAAAGGAGCTAAGTTAAGGGCATCATATTTCATCTTTACTATGAAATAAAGATTTCCCATTTAAAGGGAAATGTGTCATTTTAAAAGGTTGAATAAAATGATACACATTCTAACACGAAAAATAACAAAAAAATAACGAAACAGAAACAAAAACATTTTTCTTGCTGTTTAAATTCCATACAGAGCTTCTTTCTGCACTGATAACATTTTCATTTGATTGTGGATTAGATAAATTTTTATTTGCTTCAAAATTAATTCTTTAGTATTTGAGGTTTCATAGTTTTGTTTTTGTGTTTGTGTTTTTTTTTGAGATCAGTGTCATGGCCTTCCTTATTTAAATATCTCCTAGTTTAAATGTCTCCCTTTATTTGTACAACTTCAGATTTATATTATGCAGGCATGTTTCCAACACCTTTCAATGGCTACTTATGCAAGAAATTGTACAATAAAAGCAAGATTATTCTGTAATTCTTCATTTTAGAGAACAAGTCCCTTTCATAGAATTTCAAAGTTAGAATGGAATATAGGAACAATTTGAGGCAAATCTTAGTTTTATGGGTGTGGGAGTTAAGGCCCAGAACTGTCAATGGATTTGCCAAAGATTACATTTATCCAACCTTTTTTTCTCTCTATCTATTTAACAAATAACTTTTGAATTCCAATTATGGCAAAGCATGGTGCTGGATGCCATGAGGAATAAATTATATGTAAGAAGTTTCTCTCCCTTGAGGATCAGAGAGTCTAGTGAAAGAGATGCATTAGGGATAAAGCAATTAACCATGGGACAGATATTAATGAAGTCAGCTTTCCAAAAGGCCTTCAACAATTCCACAACTGATCATCCTCATATTGACCTAGGTTTTCATTATCTAGCCCATCATCACTGCTGGAAACCTGAACAGAAGCTACATTGTTCTTGTTCCTTCACTCCCCACCTCCCAGCAGCTTCCAGTTAACATCCTACTTAGTTTACTCACACAATCTTTAAATCTGTCAGTACTCTACCTCCTGACTTGCAGTGAATTAATTTTAACACTGTTCACCTCTCTTGTGTTCTGTGACAAGCTAACTCTTTTGCCTGCCTCTGTTCTTAATCTCAAATACATTGTGGAGACTCCAGCCAGATGAACGTATTTGAAATAATGGCCTGCCTGTGTCACTCACCTGCTTAACTTCTTCTATGAGTCTCAATGATCTATAAGATCAACCTAATTTCTTAATGTGGCAAAACCTTCCAAAATTTGGCCTCCCTCACACTTTTTATGCTAGTTACTAAATGTTCCATAGGGGCTTTTCCCTTTGCTCAGGCTATCCCTGTCCCTCTAAAGTGGATTTGTCTTTCATCTTGTCCTGGCTGATGCCTACATATCCTTCAATACTCAATCGATACCTATTCAGGAATCTTTCCTTCGTCC
The DNA here is from genome assembly GCA_033961575.1 of Aselliscus stoliczkanus. Lineage (NCBI taxonomy): Eukaryota > Metazoa > Chordata > Mammalia > Chiroptera > Hipposideridae > Aselliscus > Aselliscus stoliczkanus. The sequence goes on from CM066729.1 coordinate 139,443,761, forward strand.
CTAATGGGAGTGCTGCTCATACTGATGTATGTGTTACCCTGGAGACCTCTATTAAATACTGTGTTCATGTCTATTTATAACACTAGATGTGTGATCTTCAAAGGCAGGCACTAGATCTAATGGTCCTTAGTATAGTGCCTGGCATATAGTAAATAATAAAGATTTATTGAATAGACTGAACTGTTCATTGAACAAATACAAGGAGTATAAGAAAGTATAATGGAAGAGAATAATTTATTCCAATTTAGAAGATCACAAAAGGCTTCATGTATAATTTAGTAATTGAATTGAGTCTTAAAAGAAGTCCATAATCAGAAAAGTAGGAGACAAGAAGTACAAAAATGAAGTTTTACATGAGCATGATTCCTGCATTGTTATTATATTGCATAGAAAATTAAGGACCCATTATAGTATCTCTTTAAGGGTTGATGAGTAAATAAGGGAGTAGATCATGTGAGACTTTGAACACCATCATGAAGAGTTTGTTCTTAAAGAGTAAATACCTTTGGGGGTGGGGTTTTTGTTAGTCTGTTTCTTGCTTTTTCATTCTCAAATAAAAGGTGACTTGCATAAAGTTAGGGACTCATTATATATTGCAAACAAAGATATAGTTTAGGGTAGTGTTTATACGTCTTTCTGAGATAAGGGAAATGTTCTATACCTGTGCTGTATAATACAGTAGTTACTAGACACATACTTCAAATTAAGGAACTGAGGAATTAAATTTTTAACCATACTTAATTTTAATTAACATTTAAATTCAAATGGCCACATGTGACTACTGGCTACCATTTTTGGACAACACAATATAGAAAGGTCTCCCTAGTAGAGCCTCAGCAGGAAACAGATGGAACACTCAAATTGGAATGATTCAAGGGGAGTTCATTTATTAAGAGACTTTTTCTAAATGTGGGGACAACTTTAAAGGAACCACAAGAGTGGGTGCAATTAACTGTGATAGAGACACGGGAGCAATGGTGGGGCAGAACTGATGGAACAACTCATAGGTAAGATTATAAGCCTGGATCACAAGGGGACATTGTTTATAATATGCAATGATAATTTTAATGAAATTTCATTGAATGAAGTTTATGCTCAGAAGAGTTCTTTTCAGTAAAATCTTTCCTGGCAGTTTATTTACCGATGAAGAATGTGATTGCTTTCCTTGTATTGTGCTGATCTGGGCCATTTTTTCTAAGTGTCTTCCCTCCTGGCTCTCCACTAGAAGTGCTAACTTTTCTATTAGCAGGGCTGTGCTGACTTAATGATGGCTCCTGTCAAGGCTTCCCTTAAGGAGCGTCCTCTCGCCTGAGCACCTGGAATATAAGCAGGCTATCTATGTTGTGTTCTAATATCCTTCCTTTCCTATTCCTTACCTTAGCACACACAATTCAACCTTCAGTTAGCTCATTGCTTGATGATTTGTGAAGGCTTTGAAAACAGAAGAAATGAGAGCTTTTAAGCAGGATGGGGCTATTTTTCCTTGCTTTATTTATTTTTATGCCATGCAAAAGGAATAAAGAAGCATAAAATGGCTTGAATGAAGCCAAATAAATCTGGATAAATAGAGTAAGAGCCCAATAAAAAGTGGAGGTAAAAAAGAAGAAAGCTGGGGAGAAGGAGGGAGAGAGAGGGAAGAAAGAAAGGAAAGCTTTATATACTTCCTGTAATGATAGGAACTGTTTATTATGATCTAGAGAACAAAATGTCTTTGACCCAATGAAACATTTTAAACTAAGGTTACGCTCTGGATAGAAATTAGGAAATCATCTTTATAGTCCATATTGAATCTCTTTATGCTGTCACCTCCTGTCATCCTTTATTAAAATTTTGTATGCACTGCTGCTAGCTCTGAGAAGGCTGACACCTTTTAGTTGTTCTGATGAATCATATTGCAGAAGCTAGTGAAGTTTTATGGCCAACACAACAGAAGTTTCCCATATTATTCCTGATGCCCTGGCATGTGTGTATTTTTGCAGGGGGTGGGGGGCAGGGGAGGAGGATGCCTCTTTGCCTGTACCACTCTTGCCCCCTTTTGACTATCCCTAATTTCACAACATGTAAAGAGATTCAACCAAGATCTAATACTGCATGAAACTGGAGAATAAGGGGCTAGGTTCTAGATAAAATTATAAACTGTCTTTTATCTCATTGTGCATCTGTTTATGACATTAACAGATGTAGTCCTGCATGAACTTTTCACAGTTCTCCACTGCCAACATGAAGAATACTGGGTCAGAGCTGTGAAGGTAGCCACAGCTTTCATCAGGGTAATTGCCAAAGTTGCTCTTGCTTTAATATCTACAATTTTACTTACCTTTCCCTCTCTCTTCCCCCTTTTTCCTTTACTAGACACAGTCTCCATCATATACAGATTGAACACTCACTTTCAAAAATAAAATGTGGTAAAGGATTTGTAGTTCTCTACAATGTCTCCCCCTAGGAGGCATCTGGAAATATGTGGGATCAATTTTTGGCTGCCATAGTACCTGGCAGTTATTAGAATTTGGCAGACTGGGCCCAGGGATGCCAAACATCTTTCAGTGTATAGAATGGCCACAAATGATGGCGATTTTTTTTCCATCTTAAATATCAGTGACACTGCTGCTGAGAAAATACAGGTCTAACTAAGGGTAGACTAACTAAGACTAAGTGGGTACCAGAAACCTCAGAGAATAGAGGATTTTAACTGTGTGTTGATTGATAGATGTGCCAAAATCTCCTCCAGAATCTAGTGTGACACCTTTCTGGCATACAATAGGCCCTAATAAAACTATGTTGTAGTTTTTTGTTTGTTTGTTTGCTTGTTTAATTGGGGAATTGGGGAGGGGACCAGCCAAGTTGTTGTTCTTCAATCTTAGTTGTGGAGGGCTTCAGTTGCCATCTGGTTGCCCATTGACAACTCATGGCCTCTAAGTTCAAGGTGCTGTGTTCAGTCTTAGTTGTGGGTGGGCGTAGCCAACTGAACCATCCGGTGGGGCAGCTCAGCTCAAGGTGCTGAGTTCAGTCTTAGTAGCAGGCCAGCATAGCCCACCATCGAACAGGGAGTTTGGTTGTTAAGAGCATGTGTTTGCACAAGCTGAGCTATCCTGCCATCTGTTGGCAGCTCAGTGGCAGTTCAGCTCGGGCGCAGCATCACTGGTCAATGTGGGAATCAAACCAGTGGCCCTGTTGCTCAGAGCTCACACTCTTAAGCTAACTCTTAACCAACTGAGCCGGCCAACTATGTTGTGTTTTGAATCAAGTTGTCCATTTATAAACTAGTCAACACCATTCAATAAGTCCTATGCAAGTTACTTTCAAAAACAGAAAAAAAAAAAGTATACATGCCAATATTAAGATTGTAATAGTTTTGTAAGGGTGATGATCATGCCAGAAACAAAATGAGTATATTGGGAAGTTTTCAAAATGCTATTGTAACAAGGAGAGGTGAGAGTTTACTTTGGAGCAGAATTGTCGGGAACTCTTTGTGGAAACCGTTGAGGAACAGGTAGGATTTTGTGTGTGTGTGTGTGTGTGTGTGTGTGTGTGTGTGTGTGTGTGTGTGTGTGTGTGTGTCACTGGCCCTCATATTTGGTACCCGAACCGGGGCTGCTGGCTTCCCAAGCCAGCTCTTAACCACCACACCTCTCAGCTGGCCCCAATAGGGATTTTTTTTGTGGAGAAATTTGCTGAAGTCAAAAGTACATTATAATTAAGAACTTGGGAGAGGAGATAGAAAGTATAGGAATATTATTTATACAAAGGATAGTGCTTGAGAAGATGTGACAGAAGACTAAAAAGATAGGTGAGAATACAATACAGATGGTCTCAAACTTCTTGAGAAGGAGTTTTTCCCTTTGGAGGTGTAGGTTTACCAATGGGTTTAGTCATTGGAGGTAGTGTATGATGCACTGCCTAATGGTCTACATTTTGCCTCAATGTCCTTCTTTATGGAGTTCATGCTGTAAACTCCCTCAGTTATCAACTGCTTAAGCTTGCCTCCCTGATTTTCAAGGTCTTCTCTCAAGAGGCCTTTTCAGTTTATTAATTTAAATAGTAGCAATTTTCCTGGAGGTGAATCACATAATGATTTTTCTCAATCTTTTTTATAAAAGATATCACTGAAAAAAGTATGATTAGATTCAATTTCAGTTGTCTCCCACAAAAGTAATATGTAGAAAATACCAACCAAGGTGACTTTATGTGTTTAATAGCCTGGAGATTTAGGTTAAGGATATAACAGAGAGAACTGTTCTGTCTAAAGAACAAAAAGGTGTTGCACAAATTATCTTAACGAGCCAAAAACAGCTTCCAGTTCTTACTTGAAACAAATTGTTCTTGGAATATTGTCAGCTCAAACTGTGGTCAACTTTTGCAAATTGTATGAATTTGCACTGCATATTTTATTTAGTGTTTAGCAAAACTCCAATATGGTTCTGCATAATTTGCACAATACACCGTGAAAATGACTTCACAAACTCCCACAGAAGTTGACAATTTGGGCACCTAATGCTTTTAAGCTAATTGTATGCTTAGTGGTTAAAAAGTCAACTTGTTAAGAATGGAGATCAGTGCTTTTGGAGATAATGCTCTGCCTATTGCAGCAATGAATGCAATCCAACCCTGGATCAGAAATATTACAGAAGCTTAAAGAAGAAAATAATGTGAGCTTTAATCACCATTCTACTTAGTCTGAGTGAAGTGCTCATGAATCATAGACACTATCATAGCAGTTTTGAAACCTATTCTTGAATTTTCAAGCTGTTATTTTCAGGAAATTTACAAAGCAAATTACTAAGTGGTAAAGAGTAATTCGATATCATTGCTTATGTCATTTTTTTTTTCTCCCTTGCAGGCTGGAAAAAAAGAAAGGAGCAATACCCTGAATATTGCAATAGACAACATGTGCAAGAAGACAAGAGACCTTCGCAGACAGGTGAGGAGAGACATGGAGACAGAAATACCATACAAAATGAACGTTTTTTTCCATTGTTGGAATGTATTTGTTCTTTTGAAATTAATTTAGAACACAAAACAAGAACAATAAATACATACTTTCCAAATTGACATACCTCAGCTGTTTCTGTGACAAACATGAACTAGAAGAGAGGGTATGTGACATTATCAGGAAGAATTCCATTTAAATTTTGACTTTGCCCTCATCAGCTGTGGGATCTTGGGGACAAATTTTATCTTTCTGAGAATTTCTGAATCTATATAATGGAATTGATGATACCTATTAGGAATGTGAGGATTAAATGAAATGCCTATCAGTGCCTGGCACATAGTAACTTTTTTAGGGTATGTTGGTGAATTGATTCTATTACATTAAAACCTGAGAGTGTCACCTAAATGCTTACAGCAAACAGCTAGTAATTCAGACACCCTACAAATTACCCTTTCCAATTCTTTTCAGGATGCTTCAAAAGTTTGTTTCTGTTTAAGTGACGGCTATTTTTTAAACTTAGGTCACCAGGAACATAGGATTAGAAAGGATTACATTAATAATTTAGAAGTGCATTATTATGCCACAAGTGAACTTTTTTCCCCAGAAACATGAAGACTTAACTATTTTTAAAGACCTTTGCTTTCCATTCCTTTCTACTATTTAATAACAAGACTTCTTTTTCATGCACAACTTTAAATTGGTCACCATTAACTTATAAAAGAGGGGCAAAGCTTTTCAACCATAAGCTTTTAATGCAATATGCTCTTGTAATTTAATGGGAAGATTTAGTAAAATGGCCTGAGCAATCTTTTAATCCAGAAATAGATTTGGAAAAGGAATAAATAGGGATCCTCAGCCAGTTAATATTAACTGTGTAAAATAGAATTTTGAATACTGGGAAAATTCCAAAATCTCAACTTTATGGCCTTAATGCTAATTCTATTCCTACTGGCAGCACTAGAATCATGCAATGCAAGAGTTGGAAGGAACTTAGCACAACCTGTCTGACAATGCAGATGAAAAAGCAGGCCAGTGTCACCACATATGACCTATCTAAGGGAGGAGAGGGCATTGGACCAGCACCGGGTCAGACCCTACACTGGACCTAGTACCCTCAGGGTTGTCCTTGTGTTGGTTGCATAACTTCTGTTCTCTATCTCCTTCAGGATTTCTACCCCCACTTGCTCCTCTCAAGACTTGGAGAAGTTATTTCTATTGGCTGTAAACAATTTTGTCTTTTATGCCCATCTCATCCCTCTGTGCCTTCAACAAAGTTATGCACAAATAGCTAATCTACATTTATTATCTCCAAAGCTTTTGGAATCATTATTTTTCTATTAAAATATTAGAAAAAGAAAGACACAAAAAACTAAAGATAAAGCAATCCATTATGTGTAGGATTACTAGATTTAGTAAATAAGAGCTCCTGATGCCCATTTAAATTTGAATTTCAGATTAAACAACAAACATATTTTAGTAGAAGTATGTCCCAGATATTGCATGGGATATAATTATATTAAAAAAATAGTTGCGTTTATCTGAAATTCAAATTTAACCAGGCATCTTGTATTTTATTTTCTAATCCTATTTGTGTTTCTACTTCACTATCATCAGTAAGATAGAGACAGAGCTTAGTGAGGGAATGTTCCCAGTTTGTAGAGAATTCCAGTGTTGCAGAGGTACGAAAATTTTCTATGGTTTCACAGGTCAACATCTTCACTGTTTTTGTTAAGCATTGCTACTTAACAAACCACCACAAACAAAAGCAGGGATGTCCTCGTGTTGGTTGCGTGACTTCTATTCTCTATCTTCTTCAGGATTTCTACCCCACTTGCTCCTCTCAAGACTTGGAAAAGTTATTTCTATAGGCTGTAAACAATTTTGTCTTTTATGCCTGTCTCATCCCTCTGTGCCTTCAACAAAGATATGCACAAATAGCTAATCTACATTTATTATCTCCAAAGAGACATTTATTATGTCTCATGATTCCCTGGATTGGCTGAGAGTTGGCAGGGCCCCTTTTGTAGTGTTTTCACTAGTGGTCTTCCATGTAGTGGCAGTAAAATTGTGACTGTGTCGGGGTTCAGAGCTGGGTATTTGAGGCCTCAGTGCTTCTTCTTCCCTCTGTCAATGTAATGTCTAATATCCTAGGGCTTCTTTTTGTGGCTTGTCCCTCCAACAAGGTAGCTTGGATTTCTTTCATGATTGTTCAAGGCTCCAAAAAAAGAAAGATGGAAGCTGTTAGGGCTTCTTAATGCCTGAGTGCCAAAGTCACTAGAATGTAATTTCCTCCACATTTTATAGATTAAAATAGTTACAAACCCTTCCCCAGGTCCACGGGAACAAGGAGAAGTAGTATCTCATGTGGGAGAAGTGGAATAAGTATATAGGAAGGGGTGGAATTTTTAGGAGCTGTCTTTGGACACATCCATGGTCTTTAGAGTAAGTGAGGTAGCTGCTATGATTCATTCTCAGTATCCTTACTTGCCCTCCCAGAACTTCATTTTCTGTATTGATGTTTATGCTTTTGGCAATAAGAAAAACTAGTTTAAACAGCGATGTGAGTCATATCCAACTCTTCTTATTCTTGCAAAGTTTATCAAGCAGTTTGCTTTAAGCATCTTATATATATTCTTTCACATGGGAAGGAGAAAGCCACTCCCCTTAAAATGTTTTTCCTTGGGATATTTAATATTCATCGCTTGTTCTACATCTGTTTTTGATTGTTGGTTTTTAATAAAAAGTAAACAGAGCCCATCTGTGTGTCCATTCATCCTAATCTCCTTGCTTATCAATCAGCAACACAAAAACATTTTAGTTTTGCTTCAGAGAATCATTGGATTTCATCTCTGAGGAATGAGATAGACTGTGTGTATATATATATATATATATATATATATATATATATATATATATATATCATCTGGGGAGAAGCAAATTATACATTTTGGGGCAAGAAGATGCAAAGTCCTAGGAGATGACTTAGAGTTAATTTGCTTCAAACTCTTTACTCTGTGACTTTAATGCCTTTTGTACTTGAGAACGAAGACAAAAGTCCTCGGCATGGTGTTCCAGAGTCTCTGTAATTTGGCTCCATCTTAATCCCTATAATTCTTAATGTTCCTTCTGCTTCCATTTTCTTTCTCAGTTCTTCCATACCACACCAGCACATTAATCTGTTCTCTGACTAAAGAGTCTACTTGCTATTCACCAAATTTTCCATCACCTTTCTCCCCACTCCAAATACACATATGTCTTTGAATATGTGGCTTGTTCAACTTGGTAACTTCCCTACTCTCCTTACTTCCCCACCCAACCCCTAATCAGCTGAGGAAGTTCAAGACTAATGTAAATACTACTTCTCCCATGAAACCTTTGCCATGTTCACCATCTATAATTAATCTTTTTTTCTTCCCAGAGCACTTAGAGCATATGTAGTTCTATTATAGCAGTGATCATATTCTGCTAGTATTTTTCTTTTTTAATGGATTTTTCTCCCCACTGGGTTTTAAATCCTTAAAATGATAGTTATGACAACATTTCTCATTTAATAAATGCTTTCCAAAGCTCTCTACCAACTGTAGTCCTTATGTTATTGATTTTTATCCCTGAAGCAAGAAATAACACCATAGTATTATTATCTCTGTCTCTCAGGTGAGTCAATTTACTGAACATCACCCAGGTAACTGATAGAGACAAAGTCTGAGCACAGGTCCATTCAAGCTCAGCCCAAAATTGTAATCATTATCCCATGATCCAGAGATAATGTCCTATTTACCTTTAGAACGTCCAGTGCCTAATACACTGATTTTATTACATATTTTTTTTCTTTCTTATCATTTACTTTACATGTGCTTTTAATTTAAATGTTTTTTCCTTTAGTCTCCTTTCCCATTATTCATTTGAGAAATGCATAAGGGAGGAAGATTTTTTAAACCTCCTAAAAATTAAAATAATTGAATATATTCTATTTTTACTGTGTTATGCAGAATGAAACATACATTTGATTTCATCTAAGTCAAGTTAGTTTTTTTATTTGTTAATATTGAGAAATAATTGTCCATTTCATAAATGCCAAGGTAAGGACTTGAAGTATGTCAAATAAATTAGGATTCTGGTAAAAGCAAACAAACAAAACAAAAACGTGATTAATTCTTTAGTTGCAGAGTTGCTGAATTGCTATATCCTTCTCCTCTTTATGTTGGCAATACCAGTGCCACACTCAGATAAAATACATATGTAGGTTTTTATACCTACTCATCTTTGTTCTTATCATCAAATAATACTAAATAGCCATAAGATACAAGTTCCATTAAATTGACACAGTAGGTATATGCTGAACTAATTATTAGATAATTTAGTTCTTATTAGTCAATTGAGTTATGAAAATTATATTTTACTATTTGACTTAAATTAAAACGGCATTAATATACACAAATATAAGTTTTTCTAGGTCCCTGAGGATCTAAAACACTTTCTTTTCTTTCCTCTTCCCCTCACAATTTCATTCTTTCTATTATTCCCTTATGTGCTGGTGGGGGTGGGAAGGCAGGGCTTTCTAATAGTTTTCACTTTGGGATTTCAATTGTAGAGAAATATAGTATTTTTTATTTGCAATTGCAAATCACGTATATCAGGGGAGATAGAAAAATTGATGTTTCAAAGCCTTTTATTAAACTATATAGAGAAAAGACAGAAAGCTCCTCAGTCTGGTTTTGTTTCTGACACCTTTCATACAAGTATTTATTTAAAAAGCCTACCTCTAACTCCTATTGGCTTCCATTAACTTCAAATTTTAGTTTTTGGCTCCTAAGCTTGTTCTATTTTTCATTGGCATGCTGGGTTCTTCTTTAAAGTTTTTGTCTATCGCCCAAATGAAAGGAATGAGTTGCTCCATTAGACAGGAAAATAATATTGTAATAGATAAACTAGAGACTGCTTAGATATTTACATTCATATAGATGACTATGCAACTTAAATGAAAACAATAATCCATATGAATACATCAGAACACACAAAGGAAATTACTTAGCATAGCATTCAAGGCCTTCTGAGCCTTGTCCCTATCTATGTTTCTAGCCCTACCTCATAATCTCCTCAGCGTAATCGTAATCGAGGGAATGGTAGACTTAAACCCAGTGGTGTGCAAAGCCGAGTGACGAAGTGTGATTGTCAGTGGATAGTTTATGTAGGGCGTCAGTAATTGATACATGACCAAACAACACCAATGCCAGACAAATGTGTCCATTTTATATTGAATTCCCCCGAAAGTAGATCCTGAGACAGGGCCTTACTGCAAGTAGTTCACTTGAAAGGTGATGCTAAGAAGCAAGTGTAAGAGAACGTGAGGTGTACAAGCACAGGCAGGGAAAGGAGGAAAGGATACGCTATTGAGGTTGCCACTATAGGCAACAGGAGCTGGCGGGACTCTGAGAACGGACGTGATGCCTCCAAGAACTGTCTGATCATGGGGTAGAGGCTGGGAATTTTATCCAGTAGCTCCCGTCCCCATTGACTGAGGGTTGCTGCCAGTGGTGTTGACTCTCCGGGACTTTCCAGGCTGTTGGTGCTTGGGCTGAGCATCTCAGAGACTTAAAGCAGGCCCTAAGAAAGAACAAAAAAGAGAAGCATGGAATGCACTCAAGGTGGAATGTTTTCAGAGGTCATAAAACTACTCCCCCAGCAAGAGCTGAAATCAGGTCCAGTGGATGAGCTGAAAATCACCAAAAGCCTATAATGCCTCCATAGCCATAGCAATGAATGTGATGGTAAATGATCAGGAATCAGCAAGACAGACAACCTGGTGAAAAAATTGTGGTTTGGATGCATTAATTGCTCTGTTTGTTGTTTGCATCGACTAAGGTATTTTCAAAGAGAAAAATATTTCCCTGCCTGCTGACTGTGCTATCTCTTAAAGGTACCACTGCTGTCTAACACAAATCACCTATTTCTGGCCATCTTTTTCTGTCATCTTTTTATCTTTTTGTCTTATTTTGTTCTTTTTTTTTTTTTTTTTTTTTTTTTTTTTAGGGCAGTGTCACTGGCCCTCATATGTGTGACCCGAACCGGGGCTGCTGGCTTCCCAAGCCAGCGTTTAACCACCGCGCCACTCGGCTGGCCCTTATTTTGTTCTTTTTACCTGAAATGCTTTTCATTACTTCCACTGCACCCAATGAGATTTTATTTCAGTCCTCACTCTACTACTATGTTCTAGTAACACAAGATACTTGTGATGTCTTGAGAATCTTTCTATTTTTATTGCTTATAATAGTCTCTATTCCTAGAATGTCATGCTTGCTATTCCTCAGCTCCATCCTATTAACATCCTATTCAGCTTTGAAAACAGAATACATACGTCTCATCTTTACTGAAAGCATGACAATCAGGATAAATTGTTTCTCATTCATTTTCACTTATTTTAAGGTACTTATCACTGTTTGTGCATTTCTCATTCTCTAATACTCTGTGTTTGTCATCCGGATATTCCCCAGGTTACCTAGAATGGGGCGTCAACCTTAGAAAGCTCAAAATGCATCTATTAATTTGAATGAATGCACAATTACAGAAAAGAAGATTTATTGCGCTCATTATATTATGCCAGGTAATTTCAGCTGATTAACGCAACAGAATTTTGAAGACATTGGCATAGACTTTATTTGAAAGCTCATTTTCCTGTCCTTCTGTCTTGTCTAACTGAACATAATACCACATTTACATGGTATAACTTTCCACATTTAGTTGTTATGTAGTTAGCAACGTGCCTTATAGGAGAGGGAAGATATTTCTAATTTGGTTTAATTTTTTAAAAATAATAATTTAGCCAAAGAGCTTATTAATTTATTCAATTAATAGTTGTATCTCAAGCCTCACCATTTCAATGTTTTAACACTTGTGTGTGGGATAAAGAATTGAATAAATAACTGGGAAAATACAGTTGAAAACCTTTAAGAAATAATAATTAATAATAATAACAATAATTAATAATAAATAGAACAGGGGAGTAAGTGCCATTAAAATGAAGGGAAGGCAAAAAGCAGTTCCACAGAAGGGAGAGGCATAGACCATAGCAAAAGTATCCAGTGCTGAAAGAAGATTGCTGTGATTATTTATTTACAAAAACAGGCACAATGTGAGATACTTATTATTCTCTATCTCTCTAGGTTTTTGTATGATGTTAAATCAAAATGCATTTTTTTTAAAAGCACAAGAAGACAACTTGACTTTCTGGGTATAGATGTAGATGGGAACAAATATCAAAGTTTGTATGAAAAACAATTCCTCTTTAAATTAAACCTGTGCTCAATATAGTTAATACCAAGTCTTGCTTCTTCATGTCTCAGATTACTAGGAACAGGAATTTATTCTCACTGTCTCTACCTCTCATCTCCCATTCACTCTTCAGACCATAAAAACATGTCTCCTGCTCCCACTTTTCCACTGAAACTGTTCTCACTAAGTTCAGCAATAACCTCTTAGTGGTCATATCCAATAGACGAGTCTTGGTTATTTTCATTTAACTTATCTTTAAAATTAGATTCTTAAACCTATCACCTTCTTGAAATTGTTTTGCTGTCAGTCTCCTGGTTTCCTTTATTGTAATATTTAATGACTCCCACTCCTCCACTAGATTATAAAGGACCATGCATTTCCACCTTGACATTTCTCACAATACCTCGCTCTTGGTAAAAGGTCAGGAAGGAATGGTGTTCAGGAATATCTATTGAATTGAATGAAATCAAACACACAGAAAAGAAGATTCTGTAAGATTCGGTAAGATCGGTTCATTTGGAGAACACTGATGCAGAGATTTATTTGAAAGTTTCTCATTTAGTTATTGGTCAATTGTTCTCTTTGTTTCTTGACCATCATCTTAGTCTCTTTTTAGGTTTTACTCTTCTATCATCTGCATGACTCCCATAAATGGTAGTATTTCCTAAGATTTCATGCTTGAACATCTGCTCACCATGCATTTTCTCTATATGATCCTACCCACCTCCTTGGTTTGAATTGCCTCCTATATGTATGCTGGCTTTTATTTGCATACTTCTAGTACAGATCTCCTTTTAGCCCTCCTTCTATATGTCCTGGTTACAAGTGAAAGAAGAAAAGGGTGAAGGGGAGAGATGATCATTGAAAACTGTTCCCTTTCTGAAAGATTCCTTCTAAGCACTCCACACCCTGTCTTAGTAAATGCTCAGTAAATATTAATTAGTTGTGTCTGTGATTTGCCTTTCTGCAAGCTAAGCAGAATGTTTCCTTGGAGATTCCCTATAGTCTTAGTGAAATTGTTGGTAGTCAGAAAATTTCACTGTTCTTCTAAGCAAGGTCTTCTATCTTAGGCAGAGGTATTTTTCTCCCATAAATATAAAATTATTATGAATTTATTATTCTTTAGTTATTATAGATAGATAGACCATGCTTTTCTGTTTGTTTGTTTTTATGTAGCTACATCATTCACTTCCTTGAAAATGTATTATTAATTCTCCTGTAATACAAAATAGGATAATGTCTACTGATTTTTAAAAATACCATAAAATATAAGTTTTACAAAAGGCAAATTACAAACTTCCTGTCTGATAGCTATTCATCTCTTTGTTTTATTGTATAAAAGTTATTCAATTAAATGAGGGAGTGACCAAAACACTTGGGGGCCATTCATAGTCATTGCCATTATTAATGAAACATTTCATGATATTGTGACCCTTAAGGGCTCAATATTATATAAGTACAATGCATTAATTTTCCAATGCAGTTTTAAATTTCAGGAAATATCTGCTGAGTAGAGTAATTACCTGATTGTCATTTATAAGCTTACACATAATCTAATTTAATGGAACTAATTGTAACAGAATGTTACACTTGTTTAATAATTTAAGGTGTGAGGGCAAGAACAATTAATGCAGATGAAGAAAATTGGATATCAAACTCATTTATTATTCTCCTTGCTCTATTAATCTATCATCAACTGGCATAATCAGTGATCTAACTTGGTTTAATTACCATGGTGTCTATAATTTAGCTAATCAAAATTTATCATCAGTTCCTCCAACAAGGTAGAAAACATTTTATAATTTTGTAATTATGAAAATACATGTACATGATGTACAATGTTTATACATGTGCATAAACATTATACTAGTATAGTTTTTTGAAAAAAAAAATATTATCACTTATAACCTGAATTCTGTGCTAAGTACAATTAAAGAAAAAAATTAATGATGTTTTGAGAGCAAGAGAGCTATTATTGCTCAATGATTCTTAGATATTTTGCTTGTTTTAACTTAGTGACATACATACACAGTCTTAAATATTATGATTTTAGGGATTGTGCAAAAATATATAAAATGAATTCTGTAACTATTGAGAGTGTAAAAAATAAAAATAACGTGAACTATTTCCTGATTTTATAAAAAGCCTGAATTTTCTATTTCTTTTCAGTTGCGTAAAGCTATTATAGATCATGTGTCAGACTCCTTTTTGGATACAACAGTCCCACTTTTGGTTCTCATTGAAGCTGCCAAGAATGGCCGGGAAAAAGAAATAAAAGAATATGCTGCAATATTTCGTGAACATACCAGCAGGCTTGTAGAGGTAAGCGAGCTACAATTGTAATTACTCTAAATCCAGAGCCTCATTCTCCACTTATAATTTGATTGTACTTAGGTAAAAACTTAACAACCTATTACAAATACAGCAGAGTGGGCCCAAGGTAATATGGAAGTATACATGTCGAACTGTATAAATCATCCCCCATTGGGTTGGAAAAAGGAGTAATTTATTTAGAAAGAGCTATGGAACAATAATCAATATTGTTTTTTAAGTTCATATTTTTTCAGAGCTAGATGCATAATACTAGTTTAAATGCAGACACTTTGTTTCATCTTTACAAATATTTTCTTCTCATTGTAACTTAAAATGATCAAATCCTCTATCACATGTCATTTGTTCAAACGTTTGTTTTTCTGCCATCTTTTCATGGTTGTATTACTCCTTCAGCCATTCAAACGATATTCAACTATGTAATGTGAGTGTAGAATAAGAATGTAGGCTATGCGGGGGTAGAGAGATCCAGAATAATTAAGTAGGGCTGGTGAATTGATCTATGTCTTAGTTGGGGCAAGAGGAGATGGTGAAACTACAATTCCTTCCTTCTTGGAAACTAAAAACATGGAAATGCCGCATGATTTGGGGATCAGGGTGGCATATTGTACAAGGAGCAATGAAGTGCTGGTCGATTCCTGGGAGACAGATAATGGAACCTATTGTATTATGAGCATAACTCATGCAGCCGCAGTATAAGAAAGAGCCTGAATGGAAGAATTTCTAACACCAGCAAGGTGATAATACTCACAAGGCTAAGAACCCGGCAGGAAGGGGGAAATGTGATGGAACAGATTCGTATACCAGAGCTGATGTATTGCTGGTACCTCTCCGTATGACTGTACCAACTATTGACAGCCACTGTCTATTCTCATTGTCAGTGCCCATGCCATACTGGTTATTAAATATTTTAACTGTGACACTTTCCTATACTGGCCATGAACTCTGGTAAAATATGTGTTTAGAGGCCCAAATTGCTTATAAAACTTGTGAGTTAGAAGTAGTTGTCACCTCAATTAGAATCACAGCATTTGATATAACATCTACTTAAATAGAGGATTTTACCAACATCTTTAATGTGGATCCAAAGGAAAGGAAGTTTCCAATGTAGCCAGCGTTTGCACTATAAAGTCTTTCTGGATCCCAGTCTTCACATCTAGAAAATGAAAGGAGTAGATAAATAGATGATTATTGAGATCATTTCAGTCCTAAAACTGCCCCACTTCCAACTTTGAAATCTTCTTTGAACTTCCCAAGAATTATCTGAGACAACTGTTACGATTCCCATTGGTCTTACAGGGAAATAGAGGTATAAACCTCAAACCAGGCTAATTAGAGTCAGAACTGATGTCTAGGTTTACAAAACTAATTCTGACAGTTATTTATTATTTATCTAGTTTCATGTATTCCTTTTTATACTCATTCCTCAAATATTTACTAACTATTTCCACAGGAAAATGTTAGGAGTAAAAGAGCAGAAGGAGGGAGCAGGTTGTTAAACGCACCTAACTAAGCACAGCTGCTGACAGTTGTAAAAATTTTGTCTAAAAATATGTTCTCTAAGCTCGAGGCACACCAAATTGTGAAAACAACTTTTTTGGGAAATATTCCGAAAGCAAAAGTTGGTTTCTGCTAATAAACTTGCATCCCTATTCCTGTTTCTCGATTTAATTTTTCTATGAAACAGAAATATCATGAGGTACTCAGTAAAGGGCTCCTTGATCACATAATTTGCGGGTGAGGGAATTTTTGTCTATTTTTCCTTCTGGACATTTTACATTTCTGAAATATCCAGATTTAAAGAGACCTCATTCATTTGTCAGAATTTCCCCAAAACAGTCTACCTAAGCAACTCTTTCTTATATGACACTTATTTATAAGGTACTGCTTTCAGAGAACACTTGAGAATGCTACCATAATATATTACCAAGTGATGGTTTATTTTTACATAGAAAGAGCTCTAAGCATCTGTTTGAAATCTTTAAGGGTTTTGAAAAGCCTATATTATACGTAAATATTGAAAGATTAGAAGATTTTGGAATTTTGAGCAATTGGGGGAATGACAGTGTGTCTAATTTAACTATGTATGTCTCCTTAACACATTACAATAAAGTTATGCTAGAGTTGGAGTCCTCTAGTTCTCACTCTGGTATTCCTAGAAACTAGTCTAAGTCATTTTCAGTTCCAGTTAGCTTTTACTACATAGCAAACCATCCCCAAACTTAGAGGCTTCAAACAACCATCTATTTATTCTCTCACTGATCTATGGGTTGACTGGACAGAGCTGAGCAATTCTCCCTTGGAGTCTCTCCTGTGATATTTGTCAGATATTGGCTGGGAATGCAGCCCTATCAAAGGTTTGACTAAGCTAGACGTGTGATGGCGCATTCACGTGACTGAAAATGCATGTTACCTGTCAGCTGGAAACGTAGCTAGAGCACCAATATGTGGTCTCTATGTGTGGCTTCAGCTTCTGGCAGCATAGTTGCTTGGTTCTGAGATGAGAAGTCCCAAGAGCAAGCCAGAGACAGAAAGTAGAAACTGACATTCTCTCAAGGCCTAGGCCCAGAAATTGGCAGTGACACTTCCTCTGTGTTTTATTGATCAAAGCAATCCCAGAGCCAGCCCAAACACAAGGAAGGGGTGGAAGGTGAGGGCCATGAGACTCCACCTCTCAATGAAAGGAATAACAAAGTATTATATCTGTGGCCACCTTCAATCTACTACACTTCTCAGGGCTTCATTTGCTTTATCCATAAAGTGAAAGTCAAGCATGATAATGTCTAAGGCCACTGCCAGCTTCTAAACTTCTATGATCTAACAAATCATTTTTACAATTGAGAGACTTTCATTTTTCTAAGAGATATAGACATAGGAGAAAATGAAATGGTTTTTAAGTATACTGCTTGCACAATGAGTTTGTTATCATGAAGGAAACAAAAAGAGCATTTATCTCCCAGGAAAACTCTTTTTTGAAAGGAGCTGTCTAACCAAAGCAACAGAGAAAAATCATCATTAATTTATTACAAACATGAGACAGAAGTGTCCGTGACAGAGTCTGGGGAAATAGGGAAGCTCCAATCTATCAGTTTCAGAGGGTATTCTGAGTTCACTTTCTGTAGATTACTTACCAATCCTCTACCTCTCATCTTCCTGCCACCCCCTAAACAGACATGCACCTGTACCCATCTTATTCCCAAGCTGGGGAATTTGATATAGCTGGGCAGCAAGTCTACCCAGGAAGATTCTAAATGGCTTCAAGGAAAAGCCATTTTCAACATATCTGGGTTTTGATACCTCAACTATGTTTGTCAGAGAACTCTAACATCAGTGAGCTTGTTGAAGTAAGACTTAAATGGCAAAACAAGTCCACTTTTAAAGAACTCTTATCAGATCTTTGAAGAAAAACTCCATGCTATTAAAGGGACATTTTAGGTAATGGTTAACTTATCATTTTTACAAAGACAAAAAAGACAGTGAAAGTGGAACTGAACACAAAGCAAAAACAGCAAGCATTAAGAAATTGTATGGGTTATAATTAGAAAACCAAAAGGGTTTGGGATATTGGAGAAAAGAAATGGGAATGAGGAACAGGGTGGCCAATAATTAGGCCTGAACATTCCCATTCTCTAGCGGCATCATGTCTGAGGTCTCTTGTTATATTATCATGTAGTCTGGTATAAAATTATAAAATGATCATGGGTGGAATGATGGTTATAAAGCCCTGGGTAGCACCAATAACTGGAGGACCTAGATCCTCATGACCGATTTTGTTTTTTGCTGAACTAAGTAACAATTATGTAAAGCTTTTCCTACTTTGAACATTCAAGTTACTCTGTGTTTTTGGATCCAACAAGCCACAGTGGGAAGGAGAAGCAGGACCCCAGAGCTTGACATTTTAAAAGTCATCTTCACTAGTGATTAGCAATTAATGACAAATGTGCTCATTGAATTATGCTTCCCAGCACTTTGATCTCACACAGATGGTGACTTAGGGCACCATTAACTCTACTGGCTTCCACAACAATATCTATTAAACAGAAAGTTTAAAAATCTTAATTTTCTCTTAAAAATGAAAATATTCATTAATTCTAGGAAGTAAAGATTTTATCTTTTGTCACTTTGAGCCTCTTCAAATAGCAAAGTCTTTATAGCTTGTGCCCAATAAAACCTGCACTGAATGAAGGAACACATTCATAACAACAACTCAGCTCTCCTCTTTAAAAAGTTGACTTTGGGGATTTCAGTAACCAGATTTGAGATGTGTGCCTGGCCCCAATTATTGAGTAGAGTACCTCTCCCTACTCTACTGTTCTTGGTTCCTTTAAAATCACTCTTCACAGTGATTTAGCTAATGCCTTTGCCATTAATTATCAAAAGCAGATGCTATAAGCCAGTTTCCCTCAGAAGGAGTTTGTGACAATTTGATAACATCTTTAAAGAACTTGGTGTACTCCAGAGATGTAATTTGTAACTTTAATGTGGTAATATAACTATTATTCAGAAGAGTGCCTTTATATTCAACCATGCATTGTTTGTTATAATGGCCATTATTTACTGTTTCTCTAAACTTAATTTTTATAAACCCCACCATTATTTTTCAATCATAGTACAGTTTGTTCTCAGCAAGTCAGTTCATGCTGAACACAACTAAAACTGTAAAATTTTCAGTTTATCTCATGGATTTTACCATAGTGATTATTGTGAAATATGACCCTGTTAATGATCTAGGCCTGAAATTTTTCTGTAAATCAGAAAAGTTTCTTTATATGAAAAGCCAGCTTCGTCAGTGCTGTGACTTACTCATCAAATATTCATCTGTCTCAATGCACCTTATTTTAGTAAGTTTCATGGGAGCCTTTCATCAAAAAGGAAAAAGTGGGTGGACATTTAATTATAATATTTCCTTCCAACCTACAGAGCTGATTGTTCCCACTCACAAAATGGTGAGCCGGATTTAGCAGAGCCTGGGTGCCAGGAGAGAAGGCTTTGGAGGGGACTCTTGTTTGCAAGAATTGCACATTGCTATCAGGTCTACTGATATCTTTGCTTGTTGACAGAAAGCTGCTCTAGTATCACACATTGCTTTAATTATCATCTGTTATCCAACAAGGATACTCGTATGTTTGGTTATAAATAAATAAAGCTTTTAGAGTCCCCTCTCTTTCTCCCTCCTTCCTCTCTCAAAAAGAAAAGCAAACTAAGAACAAACCCATACTTACAGTTGTACACAAACCAACAACTGTTCTCAGTGAGCATTTTGGCAGCTCTCTTCTTTCAATGGCAAGGGATGTAACAGCTAAGTCACAAATGCCTTTGCTTCTGTAGAATACAGCACACAGGTGTGACTGCCCACTCCCTGGATTAGAAACTGCTCAGCATATTCATTGTTTTTCTGCTAAAAGACATACTGAATGGGATCCTTAAAAGCCTAACCTGAATGTACAGTGAGTGATCTTTCCATGTTTTAGAGATTTCTTTGTCAATTTTCCATTCCTAGAATACAGGAAAAGGGTAGTGCTACAATTATAGAAAAGTCAGAGACTTTCCACACTCAAAAATGGATTTAAAAAAAAAAATATTCGTGTTTTGAAATTTAAAGGAGGGAGAGAACTATACTGGATTAGAGTATTATGGGAATTCAGCGTGAAGTAAGCAATATTTGCATCAAACCTTGAAGACTAGTCAGGAGTTGGATTTGAAAAGCTGGAACTCCACATGGAGATTAACAGCATGAAAAAAGGTACAATGCTCATTCCTGTTTCCCAGGAAGATAGTAGAAATGAAATCTAGATATCTAAGTTGGCTGAAGCATGAAATGGAATAGAGGCAGCTGATAACAGCCTTGAGTATTTGAGGCCAGGGTGAAGAGGTTAGATTTCATCTTATAGAACTAGATCCAGTAATGGACCTGGAGAGCTGCATTTGCTTTTCACGAGGAAAGGGTCCAAAGGGAAGTCATATTTCAAGGGAATTTGTGTACGGACTATTTTGCAATCTGGATATAAAAATTTCTAACCCCCAACAATTAATTTGGATCTCCTGAGCATAGACTGGCATTTAAAAAGGATTGCATTTAAAACCTAACTTTTTATCATACATTAAAGAGAGAGAAGACAACTAGTTTGAATAATGAAATGGGAACAGAAAAATAAGTGCCTCATCGATCACCAAATTGATGCTATCCAGTAGAAATAGAAGGCCACATACAAACCACATACATAATTTAAAGTTCTCTAGTAGTCATACTAAAAAAAAGTAAACATAAACAGGTGAAACTAGTCTTAACAATGTGTTTTATTTAATTCAATATATCCAAAATACCATTTCAACATGTAATTGACATAAAACCTATTAATGTGATATCTTATATTCTTTTTGTGTACCATGTTGTAGAAATCTGGTGTGTAGTTTACACTTATGGCTTATTTTAATCTAGATTACTCATGTTAGAAGTGTACAACAGCCATATGTGGCTGGTGGCTATGTACTGGGCTGTGCAATTCTACATAGATGATTAGCACGTTAAGGACAAGAGTGTATTCACTCATTCACCCACCCATACAGTCATTCACTTATTCATGCATTCAACAAATAACTCTCCAGTGCTTCATGTGTGCCATATACTGTGCTGAACCCTGAGAATACTATCTCGGGCCTTGTTTTTTTTCCCTTAGCCTGATATATAGTAAATGCAGCTTTCAACAAATCATTATCGAATAAAGTTATAAAGAAACAAAGTAGAATGTTATTATGCCTACCGGAAATCTTAAAAGACGGTAAACAACGTAACTTATTAAGTAAAATGTGAAATATGGAGACAGACTTGAATCCTGGATGGATGTTCTTGGAAAAGTCATTTCATGTTGCTTGCACCTGTCTTCTAAGGGACACATTCCATTGTAAGGTGAAGTTAATAGTAAGAGCAGATGGGATGACACATTAATGTACCAAATGCCACATGATGTAGATGGACATTGTTGTTCAGTGAATAGTAGTCTTCTTTTTCCTTTATTTAACATGTTTTCTTTCTTTCCTTTGTAACTAAATCTTATCTGAAAGGAGATCACTTGAATCTCCAATACCTCTGATGAACAATGATATTTTCCTTTTGAAAAATGGATTTTATAAGGTAACTTCAAATATATTGTAGTTGTTGGACTTTTGTATTCAACTTCCAAACATAGATAAAAGTGTTTTCAGGAACACTAACAGGCCAAAAGATGGCATGTGCAAAATCTCTTGTTGAAATTATATACTCAAAGTTTTGACATAAAATTAATTGGTGTGTGAAACTTCTCTGAAACTAGAAACTTCCCAGTATTACTTTCCATAATGATAATTGGCCAAGAGTTTAAAAGCAAACTCACCAGCTGATGATCACTAATGAGTAATCCCAGGTCAAGAAGCCAAACTTTGTTTTGATCATGAGTCTAATCATGCAACTGAGACAGATCTTTTTCTTTTAATCAATTCATGATTCCACTCAATTTAAAAAAATTTGTAGTGAGTTCCTACAGCATGCTGTATAGAGCTCATCTGTATAGAGACATACTATCTAAAACCTGCTTTCATTTTTTTCTTTAGTGTTTTAAAACAGATGAATTCTACTCTTCTGCTTAAGTGACTTCAGCGAATCACTAAACCACTCTAGAATTCAATTTAGTGATCTTTAAATGGAAAATGTGGGATTAAAGTGTTCTCCATTCCTGGCATTCAAAATTCTAGAAACCAGAAAGGGGTTCTTCTATTTATTTTATATGTGTAGATAACATGGTGGTAGATGGAGGAGGCTGGTTAACCAGAAGTATTGAAGGGGTGGTTATTTTATGGCTTTTATGGGACAAAATAACCTTTTTTAGATTAACTACCTTTTTATTAAAAAAGAGAAAAATAAGGGCAGAAAATAAAGTCAGATATAAAAAATATTTAGTAATATGTATGAATATCATACAAAGCACTCTATAAGCATTACCTCACATGTCAATGTTCACAATGATTGAAATTAATACTTTTATGAACATTTTGCTAACAAGGAGACCCTGGCTGAAACAAATTAAGCAGCTCTCCTAAGGTCACCCAGCTAATAAATGACCGTAAGGAATCACCTCAGTTCTGTAAAT
Organism: Aselliscus stoliczkanus; assembly: GCA_033961575.1. Lineage (NCBI taxonomy): Eukaryota > Metazoa > Chordata > Mammalia > Chiroptera > Hipposideridae > Aselliscus > Aselliscus stoliczkanus. The sequence continues at coordinate 139,466,414 of CM066729.1, forward strand.
GACAGATTAAGGAAATAAAGGTAGCCCATAAATCTAAAAATAGAGACTGAGCCCAGATTTTATATATTTAATTCCTTGATGGTGAGAGGAAAACCTTTCTGAATGCTTCTAGATAAGAGACCTGCTATTCAGTGAATCAGGCTGCAAAAGTTCCAAGAGTTGCTTTTATTTTATTCTAAGAATCTCTAATCTTATTCTGCCTTCTCTAACTAGAAAAGCAGAAAGCCAGAAGCACACATTTATGCCCATGAACTCCTCTGCATGCATTCTTTATCACTGTTAGGTAACTGCTTATCTAATGCTTACTGATTAGTCTAGGACATAAGACCTAAGTGAGATAAGGCATCATCTTCTGATGAGAAAGTATAAGTAGTCCATTTGTAAGTTTATTGTTTGGATATTGGAACATACTTTGCCTTTTTAAAAAATATATATTTATTAATATTATTGGGGTGATATTGGTTAGGCAAATTATAGCTTTCAAGTGTATAATTTTGTAATACATCATCTATATATCACATTGTGTGCCCACCACTCAGGGTCAGTTCTCCTTCCATCACCATAGATTTGACCCCTTTACTTTCTTCTACCACCCCCCTCTCCCTGTTTACCCTCTGGTAACCTCTAAACTGTTGTCTGTGTTCATAACTTTTTTGTTCGTTTGTTTGTTTGTCTTCTTCCTTTGTTGCTTTCAGTTTTGTATCCCACATATGAGTGAAGTCATATGATTCTTGAATTTTTCGGTCTGTCTCATTTCGCTTCACATGATAATCTCAAGATCCATCCATGTTGTCACAAATGGCAGTATTTTGCCTTTTAAAATCAGTGATGTATAATATTTAGCTTCCTTAGTTAGTCTACAAAAGCATATTGAGTCCCTAGTAGAAGTTAAAAATCACAGAGCAATTTATTAGTATTGTTCCTAACCTAAAATGCATTTAGAGGTGCCCCTTACCATCTTTCAGCTGCCTCTCAGCCTTGTGTGCAACGCATCTCTAAGGTAGGGGCTGAAAATTCAAGTGCATACAGGAGGGGATAAATAAATAATGATTGCAAGGGCTTGGGGGGGGGGCTGTGATGCAATGGAGAACATCAGCCCACTCTAAAGGGTCAACCTCCACTCATCCTTGGTCAGTTATTATTGAGCATGAATACAGACCCTGTGTTGTCAGACATTGCAATTTCTTAAAAGAATCCAGAACTATAGATTTTAATGTAAAAATCTGTTGATTTCTAATGGTAGACAGCTAAATCAATTTAAAACAAAATAAAAGCAAAAACACGGTCCCATTATTTATGCCAATACATACTAATGACCACTGGTTTTACAATTTCTGCTCTAAAGTCAAGTTTGAAAGAGAAGCTTCAGCACGATGGATTTGTAAGCACTGTAGATAAGATCTGTAGGATGTCCTGTTAGTGAGAACCAGGTATGGCACCCAGGTGGTAAAATACAGGCAGGGGAAGTGGGTTCCTTCCAGTTTTCTTTCTTATAGCGGTTTACCTTGAAACAGGAAGTGGATTGAAAGGGTTAAGAGCACAGAGGAGACCAGGTTTTTCCTTATTGCCTCTGCTATTTGCAAGCAATGCTAGGGCATGGAGAGAAAGTAAGGGAGATCCTGCCAGAGGATCATGGTTCATATGTAAGTTAAACCTGAGGAAAGCTATAACTGTGTATTTCCAGAAAATCCCTTTCATAACAAAAGAGTTAGGCTGGGCACTTTCTGCCAGTTGCTAGTGTTAGCTGGCATGCTGTTTAAGAAGTGCTCCTGTTATTGAAAAACAAAGTCAAATTTACTTTGCATCCCATTGATCACTTTGCCTAAAGTAAAAGCAGCGTGCAAACAGAGTTGGTTTTCTAAATTGCTTTGACATTTTTTGTGAAATTATGCATGGAGTTCCAAAAGAAAAGCAGAACATCCTTACAGGGTTTGAGTTCTGTGCTTTGAATCAGCCTACTAAATGACTACTACAAATTCTCTTTCTCTCCCCCATCTTTTTTTCACTTCAACTCTCCCTCTCACCCTTTCACTCCAATCATTGCTATAGTCAAATTATTACTGTGTCAAAGGAAAATATCTAAGTTTGCTCTTAGTTTTTCTTTGTTAGCAACATTTTTTCTTTGTTAGCAACATGATGTCTAAAGAGTTTGAATTATGTTTGCAAAAAGCCATCTATTCCTCAAAAATATGCATACTTAAAATAGGAGCTGTGCTGGGTACTGGGGATTCAATCACAGACAGGAAAGATAGACACTCTGCCATATTGGAGCTTATTATCTATGATCAATGCTTGCCAGCAGTTGGTGAAGGGATGAATAGGTAGAGCACAGAGGATTTTGGGGGCAGTGACAATATTCTTTATGATACTCTAATGATTGATACAAGTTTTACACATTTGTCCCAATACCAAGAGTGAGCCATAATGCAAATTCTGGTTTACATTATAATTTGTGTGATATGATGTGTCAATGTAGGTTCATCAATTGTAACAAATGTACCACTCTGGTACAGGATGTTGATAGTAGGAGAGGCTATGCATGAGTGGGGTTAGGGCATATATGGTAAATCTTTGCACTTTGCACACAATTTTGCTGCGAACCTAAAAGTGTTCTAAAAATAAACTTTATTAATTATTTTATTAATTTGTAAAGTTCCAGGTAAAAACGAACATATTGTGGTGTAAAAAAAATTAAGATAATAAGTCATATTTTCAATGTCTTTTATTAGTGGACATATTCCCTTATCTCTGATCAATAGTTGATTAATATTATTTTCATTTTTTATATACACTATAGCCAGAATCTCCAGGATATTAAAGAAATAGGTGCTGTAGTACATCTGTCAACTAGCAGCATGTCAGATATAAAATACACCTAGGAAAGCAGCCACAAGGGGACATTTTACGCTCCAAATAGCAGATTTATCTGATTTTAAAAATTCAATGATTTTTAGCAGCATTGCTAGGACCAGAGGAGAAATATTAAAGCAGTAGTCTTTTTTCAAAAGATAACCTTGAAGTCTGAGAAAATGGCTATGGAATTGCTTTATAAGCTTGGAGACTCAGTCATGGAGCTGGCATTCTTGTTTTGAGAACTTTGAAGGCTTTTAATCCCCAGATGCGTATGTTTTATGTTATCATCCTTTTCCAATTTCCACAGCCCCTTTGCATTAGATTTCCTTGCTTAGATTTGGCATGAGGTAGTGCTGATGCCTTTGACGACAGAGATGAGTCGATGAGCTCTGTGGGAAGAACTGACAGCAGGAAGCACAGTCAGCAGCTTTCTTTAAGAAATGGACCGTCACCATCAATTCTTCTGTTTAGATGTCTGGACTGCTGCCAGTAGAAGCATCCCATTTGACCTACAAGTTCATGACAGTGGGGAGGGGAAAACCCCCTTCTTCTGTACCTAATTTTATTATCCTTATGGTTGTTATAAGCCTTTTTAATCAGCAAGAGGAAGATAAATGAGGAAAAGCATAGGGATCACCCAATATCCATCTATTTCTATGCTGGTTTCTAGGATACCTTCCTCCCTAAGAACTGTAGCGGAACAACCCACACTAGAGAAGTTATTTATGACAGGTGTAGGAGTCTCCTTTTTTTGGAGTCCTGTTTTCTAAATCTTCCAGCATATGAAAACCACAGTTCCATGACAATCCAGAATGTCACTTCAGGAATTTTTGGTCAGTCTCAGTCACACATTTCTACAGGGAGCTAATAAAGATTTGACCTGAGCTGCGACTGGCAGACAGCTAAGTGATGGTGCATAGATCAGTTTTCCATAATGCGATCTGTGTTCGAAAGATTCATAGCTCTAAAGCTACCTGCTGAATTCAAGAAGAATGGTAGTATCCCTGTGAGAGTGTGACCTGCAGGCAGTTGTGCAAGAGCTGGCGAGGTCTCAGAGTTTCTGTGGTGTCATCATTACCGATGCAGATTTAGCAACTTCCTGTTCACCATGGTTAACTTCCTGTGGCCATGGTTAACCACTTAGTCCTGAAGAATTACCCGCTTCTTTATTATTTTCCTAAGAATAGAAATGTGTTTTTTTGTTTGTTTGTTTGTTTGTTTGTTTGTTTGTATTTTTGACCTTGTTAACAGACTGAATATCTTCTCTTTCCAAGATAAGGACTACATAGGAAAAAGTGAAAACATTAAAGCTGAACATAATAGACACATTCTAAACTTGTAAGCAATATCCAAGTAATAAAACAAACAAAAAAACAAACAAAAAACATTTTAATTAGGTTCTCTTCCTGGCTTTCATTGAACTATGGACATTATGCTTTTGGATAAGTCATCATGCACCAGCATTTTATTTCTGTTGAGCCTTCTATCTTCATCATTGATGAATGAAATATTTTTTCTCTTGGCTAATTCTTTGAGACTATTGACCCAAAATATGCAACTAATAACCCCTTCTACCAATCAACTCTATGATACTGTCTTTCCAGCCCTTACACACACATGCAGAGACACTTCACAGTGTATCCACTTTCCGTGATGTATAAAAGAAAGGTATTTAAAGTTGTGGGATCAAATTTTTAAAGATTAACTCTATTGGGGTGAAAATAGTTCTGCAAAATTGACACTCATGGACAGTCAAGGGAACTCTCATTTTACATTCTTCCTACCTCTGTTTTCGTGGACAGACAGAAGTTGTTTCCTAATATCCCCTCTGGCAGTGTCAAAATTCTTTATGATTTAGTTTCCTCAAATGCAGAATAGCAATAATACTACCTTATAGAGTATTGTGAAGATAAAATCATATGATTAACTTGCCAGGGCTTACAAAAGGAAAAAAAAATACTATGCAGATAACGTTCATGTTAATAGCTACCCTGTGTAAGTACTTATATGTGCCAGACAATGTTACATGCATTATCTCATTTAGATATTATTCGCCTCATTTTATAGAAACTCAAGTTAAGAATGGTGAATTAACTTACCAATGTCACACAGTCAGGAGATAACACAGCTGAATTGTATGTACAGGTCTGAATGAATTCAAGCCCATAATCTTTTTTTCTGTTATACCTTTCATGGAATATTCTTCTTTGTCTTGAAAAACTATTTTGGCCTTGATATTTATTTTTCTAATATTACCTAGTAATATGTATTACTAGTAGTAATATTGACTCTAAATTGCAAAATCAACTTTATTACATCTGACTGGACAGGAGGCGACAGCCAAATAGAAGAAAATAAGAGGACTTCTGATCTGTATTCTTTATTTGTCAAATAGGAAAATTAAGGACCTTGCCTCAGGCACACCATTACTTGGTACGAGGATGATTTTCAGAGCCCCCTTATGTAAACAACATTCATATGCTCATAAGCCCATGTCTTTTCTTGGAATAATGTTATCTGTCTTCTCTTTAGCTAAGTCATCAGCCCCTGAATTTCTGGCTGTATGCATTATCAGACCTTCCATATATGGGGCATATATAGTGGTCATTCTATAATTGTTAATTGAATGAACGAATAACTGAATACATATGGAGCACATACTGTAGAAGCATGCCTGGCTTTTAAAGGAAGGTGAGCTGATAGTCTAGTCCTTTAGATATTCTGTGTATCTTGACAGTCAGTTTCTAAACAGTAGAGTTCATGCCAATGGATGCACTTATTCTCTGGTATGATTTTTACCAAGTGTACTACTGGTCAGCCTCGAGCAATTGCAGAATAACCAAATGCAAGGAAAATCTGGACTTTATACATCAAGTTGAAAATATTTAGAATCTATGTTGATATTTATGCAGATGTCCAACTTGAAAAGGCATGGAAATTGAGGATAACAAAAAGACTTCATGCCTTCTAAAGAGAGCACAGACCTGTTTTGACTGATCACTAGGTACCTGGAGATGACAATACGGGGAATGAATGCTATGGAATACTGAGGGCAGAGCTGACTGTGAACAGGCGACGAGTTTTTGCCAATCCATAGAGAGTAATGATGCCAGGGTCTTAAATTGTTACTCTTGGCTTTTAAAGAGCTTCTGTGTTAGTGGTTCAAATAATTTAGCACTTAGAATTGAAGTAAGATATTTCAGAGGTCATTAAACAATCACTTGGGGGTGATGACTCCTGAAATACGTTATTGCAATGCATTTCTCAAGAAAAAGAAACCCTTAGAATGCCTAATGATATGTAATTACACCTCAAATTCAAGAATGAACTCAAATGAAAAGTTTCATTTATTGAAACACAAAAGAGGCTTAATTACACTGATTATTTTTTTCTCTATGCCATTGGGTAAGCATTTTATTTTGAGGTCATGTGTTAAGGTAATAATCTATTTTATGAAATAGTATTTAAGATTTTCAACTAACCAAACCAGCCAATTATATGTTAACATAAAGCCAAATTTTTAAAATATAAATGCAAAGCAAACAACTTGTCTCTACTAACTTCTGATTATAATTAGAAAGGGATAATACAGAATGATAAGTACAGAGGGCAGCACTGAATCACAAGACAAAAATTCTGTCCTCACTGATTAGCTGATTGAGCTTGACAACATGTAACCATTCCAAATATGTGGCAATAGATTATCTATGGAGTGCTTCTAGCACTAAAATTCTGTTGCTTAATTCTGTGATCCAAGTAACAATATCATATGCAAATGACATGATTCTATGTCCTCCATAATAAATGATTTCTTAATTATTCAAAGGAATGGTATTTTTGATCAATTCCAAGAAATGGAACCTGTACTAAGAAGAGATAAACAAACAAACAAACTCTCATAACTAAATTAACTTGGTGCATCCAGATTATCTGTAAAAACTTAGTGATTCTTTTTTTCCAGTATGTAATCAGATCCTTTTAGAAGAGATAGACCTTAGAGAATGATTTTGCTCCATGCCAGCAGTCACTTTTCTAGAGACTGCAGCCCTCCCACCTACAATTTACTCTCTTCCCCATCCCTCCTCCTGATTTTCCTCTTGTCTCTTCTTCCTTCTCTCTAGAGCTCTCATTTTCATTCTCTTTGAATGCATTCATCCTGCACAATTTTCTCTTTTACAATTAGAAGCACTTCATGACAGACATTTTCAAATCTGATTGAGTGTATTACAGTATCCCTTACAGCAGAAATATGAAAGTCATATCTTTTTGAGAATACAATTTAGTGTCTCTTGAAAGACTCTAGAGTATCTACCTCAGATTAACCACAAAATGTCTCATTTTTTCAGAAACTATTTACAAAATCTCTTAGTGGTATTTAATTTACATATAAGAAATATTTTACCTGAAAGTAAAAAGTCATATCCTGAAGACTTTATTAGTTTTATTTGTAGAAATCTCTCCTTTTTACAGATTAGCAATTGCTCTTATGTAAATAGATGCAATGATGCATATTCACATTTTATATGTCTGAAGAAATCTCTTCACCTATTTTTAGTCCCGTAAAGACACATATTGTTGTGTTTTTTCCCAATATATACAGCCAGTGGGAAAGTGTTTTTGGTCTTCCTGGCTTTTTGGTACTCCTCTGATCATACTTTACAGGTAAATGCAACTTTGGCCTATGTGCTGGATCATTCTGGATCTTATGTACCATAATTTAATTTTATAACACTTTATTCTATATCAGTAGATATAAGTGGTTTTGACCTGTTATGTTGTTATTCTAAATTCATGAGTAAATGAGTAGAAAACGGGACAAAAGAAATGATATAAAATGTAATTTTATACACTACTAATCATTAACAGTGTAATACAACAGGCAAGAATAACATATGCGTATATTAAACTATTTTATGTCTGAATATACTGACTCATGAGCTCTTGAAAAGGACAAAGAAAAAATAATTGAGAACACTAGAAAATGACCCCTTTGTCTTGCTAATTAGGTATCTTCTATATATATAAAAGAATCTTGGTAAGCATGAAATATAACCTAATAGAGGCCACCAAACAGTTATCCAACATGTTGTGGAGGAGGAATTCATGCACTGTGTAGTGAGTTGTATTAGATATCCTGAAAGTCTCTTTCAGCTCTGAAAATCTGAATTTGTATAATCTGTTATCAGTTTATATGACCCTTGTAAATGCTTCTTGATCCTGCACTATGTAAGCCACTCCAAGGGGCCTCTCTCACTCTTCTGGGTATCAGATATTTTTCTTCCATGGCACTCACAAAGAACTCTGATAATGTCTTGAAGCTTTATATTTTGACTTACCTGCACTTTACACAATCATAGATTTGTGTTTTCCTGGCCTTGGGAATTTGTTTATGCAGTTCCTTTCCTTCTACATGGTTATTCCCCAACAGGACGTGTATAAATGTAAGGACCTTCCTTACATTCTGGTTCAAGTGCCAGAAGCCTTCCATTATCTACATTAGAAGGCATTGCTTTCACTTCCTAATTCTGCTAAGACAGCCTTTTACATTTTTTTTCACTAGAATTTACTTTGTATTATAGCAGTGGTCTCCAAATGTTAATGTTCATAAGAATCACCCAGAAGGCTTTTTAAAACCATTTCCTCAGTTGACTTGTTTAAACAAAGCTTCTGGTTCACTAGGTAGAGTTGGAACCATGTCTTGACATTTCTAACAAGTCCACGGCTGATGCTTGTGATGCTCGCAGACCATGCTTTGAGAACAATGGTACAATCTAAGGGGAGAGTTTTGCTTCTCAAAGTTCAGGGCAAGGTTATTTTTCATCTCTATGTTCCCCAAAATTCCTTGTTCTGGGAAATATCTCATGAATAAAGGGCTAAACAGGGCAAGTAGAATTAATCACACTTATATTCTAGCTCAGGGGTCGGCAAACTGCGGCTTGCGAGCATGTGGTTCTGAAGTAAAATTGAAAATGAAAATAAAAGTATCATAGTTTCATTTATAAAATTTTTAAAGGATATTATTCACATAATAGTGATTATGTAAAAATATATTTATGGCTCTCAAATAATTTTTAAATTGTTGTGAGGGACAGGATTGGTTCTTCCAGGGGTCGGCAAACTTTTTGAGATGGAATGTACCCAAAGAGCTGCATGTGGCTCTTGAGCTGCATTTTGCCAACCCCTGTCTAGCTCATGAGAGCCCCATTGTAAAGAAGAGAGAGAGAGAGAGAGAGAGAGAGAGAGAGAGAGAGAGAGAGAGAGAGAATTCAATTGCAAAAGTAGCTTCTGTTTATGTTTATGAGAATAACACATCTGACAAGGGAATGTCCCTTTTACACAGGGAAAGGATAACTATAGAAGGCAAAAGAGAAATGAACAGAGCACATTTCCATTTCATTTAAAGGGAACTTGTATGTGCTGGGAAATACAAATTTATTAATTCCTAAGAGAATTGGAAAGATAGGGATACTTAAATATATAAAATAAAAATAATTTGACAAAATTTAATATTACAGGGCAATCATGTGAAGGTAATCTGAAACTTGTTCTCTTTGGAATTGAAACATCAAATATGCCAAAGCTAGGGAGCGTATAGCATTGAACATCATACATGCTGCATCAATGTGGCATTTCTGTGTTAGGTTTTGCATTGTCACTCAGAAACTCTTCTCACAACAGCCTCAAGTCTAATATTTTAGTTTATTGAAATACATGGTACTCTTCTTATTGATTGAGTAAAGTCTCATTGTGCCTAGCTACACACACACACACACACACACACACAGACACACACACACACTCTTTTTTTTTTCCTGGGCTTAATTTTATTAGAATTGTATTAGAAATATTTTAATTTTCTCCCCCTTGATGGTTCTAGTGGAGAATAAAACACAGCATTTAGTTTCCAACTGACCCCTTTATACCTATAACTGCATATGATAATTTAAAAAATAAATTTAATAATTAATCATAATAAATAAATTAAATAAGAAATATATTAATTATTTTAACTAAATCACTATCCCTGAATACTTAATTCACTTTTCCTTACCTGCCCCTGGAAACACCTATGAAAATATACAGACTGATAAAAAGTTGAGAAAAAAAAATTTGTTCATCTCTGACTGGTTATTTCATTGGACAAATTGCTCTAAACTAGTGATTTTTTTTAAGTATGGTCTTCAGAGTAGCACATCAGCATCACCTGTGACTTGTTTGAAATGCAAGTTATCAGATTCTACCTCAGTCCTATTAAGTCGGATGCTTTGGGAGTATGATAGCAATCTTTTTTTTTTTCAATATTTTACAAACCCTCCAGGTGTTTCTGATGCATGCTAAACTTGGAGAACCGTTACTCTAAATACAGTGGAGATGGAATGGATTGAGCAATTAGTGGATTGAGTGATTAGTGGATTAGACATCTGAAACAGTATGTTCTAGTAGGAAGCAGGTAGGTAGATGTCTTTCACTCATCCTCACTCTGGATCTTTTGTTCAGAAGTTTACAATCTGTGTAAATCCAGAGACTCTGGTCACCTAGGTCTAATAATGACTGAAATGACTGAAATAGTTTCCTACTATTTTATTTCACATCCCCCAAATACAATCAGTATCTCTCCTTCTTTATCTATTCTGGAAACTGTAAATTCCAGGACATAACACTATCAGAGGTGAAATGGATTGAGACTTATGTTTAAGTCTTTAATGCATTTTGAGTTGATTTTTGTGTATGGTGTAAGATAGGGTCCAATTTCACTCATTTGCTTGTGGGTGGTTAGTTTTGTCATCACAATTCATTAAAGAGAATGTTCTTTCATCATTGTGAATTCTTGGTGCCTTTGTTGAATATTCATTGACTGTATATGCTTAGGTTTATTTCTGGGCTCTCTATTCTATTCCATCAGTCAATGTGTCTGCTTTTATGCAAGTACGGTACTGTTTTGATTATTATAGCTTTGTACTATAATTTAAAAATAGGAAGTATGATACCTCTAACTCCATTCTTCTTTCTCAAGATTACTTTGGCTATTCTGGGTATTTGTGTTTCCATACTAATTTTATAATTTTTTCTAGTTTTGGAAAAATGCTGTTGGAATTTTAATAGGGTTAATGTTGAATCTGTAAATCACTTTGGGTAGTGTGGATAGTTTCAAAACACTGATTCTTCCAATCCATGAACATGGGATAGCTTTCCATTTATTTGTGTCTTCTTCAATTTTTTTCATTAGTGTTTTATAATTTTCAGTGTAAAGACCTTTCATCTCCTTGGTTGAATTTATTCCTAAGTATTATATGCCTTTTGATACTATCCTAAAGAGAATTGTATTCTTGGTTTCCTTTTTCAATAGATCATTGTTGGTATAAAGAAACACAAATGATTTTTGTTTGTTGATTTTCTATCTTGCAACTTTACTGAATTCATTTTTGTAGTTCTAACAGTTTTATTGTCCAGTCTGTAGTTTTTTTGCTTATTTGTTTTATATATAGGCTCATGCCTTCTTCAAACAGAGACAATATTACTTTTTCTTTCTAATTTGATGCCTTTTTTTCTTTTTTGGAGGGTGGGGGAGCGTCTGGTTGCTCTTGCTAGTATTTCCAGTACTATATTGAATAAAACTACTCATAATGGGCATCCTTGCTGCATATTAGATATTAGAAGAAAAGCTTATAAACTTCTAGAAGAAAACATAGAGAATAAGTTCCTTGATATTGGCCTTGGCAATGATTTTTTAAAAAATATGATACCAAAATCTCAGGCAACAAAAACCAGAATAAACAATTGTGAGTATATCAAACTAAAAAAAGCTTCTGCCCAGCAAACAAACAACTGACAAAATGAAGACAACTTAGGGATTGGAAGAAAATATTTTCAAACAATATATCCAATAGTGGGCTAAAATACAAAATACAAAAAGAACTCATACACTTCAAGCAAAACACAAAACTTAATTTAAAAATAGGCAAAGGACCTGAATAAACATTTTTCCAAAGAAGACATACAAGTGGCCATCAGATGTATGAAAAAGTACTCAAATCACTAATCATCAAGGAAATGCAAATCAAAATCACAATGAGATATTACCTCACACCTCTTAGGGTGGCTATCATCAAAAAGATAACAAGTGTTGGTGAGAATGTAGAGGAAAATGGAGCCCTTGAACACTCTTGGCAGGCTTATAAATGTGCACAGTCATTATGGAAAACAATGGAGTTTCCTCAAAAAACAAATATAGAACTACCACATTATCCAGCAATCCCACTTCTGAGAATATACTCAAAGGGCATGAAATCAGTACCACAAGGAAATATCTGTGCTCCCATGTTCATTTAAGGATTCTTCACAATAGTCAAAACATAGGAAAAACCTAAGTATCTATCAACAGATGAGCAGATAAAAAAAAAAACTGAGGGCCGGCTGAGTGGCACGGTGGTTGGGCACTGGCTTGGGAGACCAGCGGTCCCAGTTCGGGTCCCACATGTGAGAGACAGTGATACTGCCCTCAAAAAAAAAAAAATGACACACACATACACACACAACAGAGTATTACTCGATCTAAAAAAAAAAAAGGAAGAAAGAAAAGGAGATCCTGCCAGTTTTAATAATATGGATGTACTTGGAGGACATTATGCCCAGTGAAATAAGCCAGACACAGACAGAAAAAAAGACTTTCATAATCTCACTTATATGTGGAATCTAAAAAGTTAAATATGTAGAAGCAGAGAGTAGAAAGGTAGTTACTAGGAGCAGGGAGGTGGGGAAAATGGGGATGTGTGGGTCAAAGGGCACTAAGTTGTTGCTATGTAGGATGAACAAGTCTAGAAGTATAATGTACAGCATGATGGCTTTAAATAATAATACTCTAATGAATACTGATAATGTACTGAAAAGTATAAATTTCAGTTAGTCTCACCACAAACACAAAAGTAGATAACTATGTGAAGAGGTGGATGTGTAATTAGCTTGACTATAGTAATTATTTCACTATGTATATGTGTATCATATCATGTTGTACACCTTAAATGTATAGACTTTTTATTAAAAGTAAAATAATTTTATAACAAAAAGGATTGAGGAAAACACAAAACACATATAAAGGAAATAGTATGTAGAATAGTAAAACACCATTGCTGTGGGGAAAAAGAAATCAGGCTGCTTACATTTGTTCAGAAATAAATTATCTGTTTAACTTAGAAGAGTAGGGTAGCAGAAGATACAATCTTAGTTAATCTGGGTCTCGTTGATGGATCAGAAAGGGACTATCTGGTTGTACCTAGGTAAATAGTGATGGAAAATAGAAGGAGCATATGTACCCATTTGTATGAAACATGTTGGATTCAGGTAGAGACTCCCCCTCATTCAAATGATGAAAATCAAAATAGGGTCTTTGGAAACAGTTAATAACATTAGAATGATTTGATGTCTTAAGATTGCAAAGATAAATAATTATTTTAAGAATGTATTTTTTCTAGAAAGTATATCTTTTACTGTTTCAATAAAGAACCAAAAATCACAAAATCACTGAAGAGATGAAAGATATAAAATGGTCATTTGCAGGGATGCAGTCTATGACCATAAGAAACCTGGGATAAAAGGGAAAGGAAAACATATGAAAATGATAAAAGTATTCATGGGAGGTAGTAAAAACAGAATACACAAAGCATGAAACCCAATCAGTGACTTAGGGAACAACTTAGAAAAGCACACTAAGAATGCAGGTTAATCAAAGATATAATAGATATGCAGGAGAGAAAACAAAGATACAATTTATAGATGGCTGACAACTCTTGGGAATCAAACCAAAACAAACTGATCCAAAAACAATCAAAGTTATAATAAAAGAGTTACTTTCTGAACTAATAAAATTTGAATTTATAAGCTTAGAGGGATCACTGTGTTTCATGAAAAGTTAATGAAAAAAAGACCCATGTCTGGAGATATACTGCTACATTTTAAAATTCCAATAATAAAGACACTTCTTTCAGTATAGGGGAGTGAGGGATGTCACTTAAAAGGCACAGGCTTTAAGTTAGTATCAAATTTTGTTTGTGTTATAATAAATGTCAGAAGAAAATGGAGGTGCTTGTATGGGATCTCACAGGGAACAAAAAATTGCATTCCAATTATTATACATGTAGCCATGTTGTCATTTATATGTGAAGGAAGTCTTTAAAATGCAAGGATTCAAAAAATCTATCACTGATGAATCATTTTTCAGTAATCCTGCTTGAAAATATTCTCCAGCCAAATAAAAAATGAAGAACACTTGACAACTAAGAAATGGAGAATTCAATAACATATAAACACTAGTTTGGGCATGATTCCAGTTCAACATAAATAACTAATTTGCAAGAATTCTTTGCAAAGCTAACCAGTGGATATATTGCAAATGTTAAAAAAAAATTAAAAATAACCCAAGAGAGTAAATATATGATTATTTTGGTTGTAAAATAATCACAATATGCATCTATAATCCCACAACACATTGTTGAATATTGGGAATTAAGGTTATGTAGATATGAAAAATCATTCCATGGTTTTCATTTTACATTGGTTAAAATGGGGGATGTGTTGGCAGTTCACTTATTTATGTGTTTTTCTTAAATTTGGTAATTATAGAAAATGCTTTTCAAGGATGTGTTTGAAAACTTAGAAAGATTTAAAAGTATTGTTTTTGTATCACTAAAGAAAACAAAAGCAAATAAAAGCTGTAGCTTGGTTCCAGTCTGCATGTTGGGTTCATGCATCTTTTATTTCTGTGATGCTGACTGGAAGATCTCCCCTAAGTGGAATATGTGTTCTTAAGGCAAAGAACAGAGCAAGACACACAGAGGGAAACATCTGAAATGCTTCTTAAACCCCTGCTTGGACCTGGCATATTTTCTCTTCTACCCACATCCTATTGCTGAAAGCAAGTCTCACGGCCAATGAGCAGGGAGTTTTACTTTTCCACAGTGAACCAGGGCAAGAACAGGAACAAAGGAAGAACTGTGAAGAAATAACAATTTCTGTCATTGAGCATGGGGGCAGCTGTCCAGATCTCTTGACTTTGCGAGCCATGTGTACACTGAAGCAAACATATCTAAGAGAACTGCAGTTGGCATTGATCTCGGCACCACCTACTCTTGTGTGGATGTCTTCCAGCATGGAAAGGTGGAAATAATTGCCAGTCATCAGGGAAACCAAAGCATCCTAGGTTGCCGAACAATTGATTAGTGATGCTGCAAAGAATCAAGTCACAGTGAACCCCACCAACACGTCTTTGGATGCCAAATGCATGGCTGGACATAGATTTGATGATGCTGTTGTTCAATCGGATATGAAGCATTGGACGATTGTGGTGGTGAATGACATTGGCAGGCCCAAGTTCCAAGTAGAATACAAGGGAAAGACAAAAAGGTTTTATCCAGAAGAAACGTCATTTATGGTTTTGACAAAGATAAAGGAAATCAGAGAAGCCTACCTGGGAAGACTGTTACCAATGCTGTCATCACAGTACCTGCTTACTTCAATGAATCTCAGTGCCAGGCTAACAAAGACGCTGGAACTATTGCTAGTATCAATGTACTCAGAGTCATCACTGAGCTGACTGCTGCTGCTGTTACTTATGGCTTAGACAAAAAGGTTGGAGCTGAAAGAAATGTGCTGATCTTTGACTTGGGAGGTGGCACTTTTGTCGTGTCAATTCTCACAACTCAGGATGGAATCTTTGAGGTCAAATTTATAGCTGAGGACACTCTCTTAGGTGGAGAAGACTTTGATAACTGAATGGTCAACCATTTTATTGCAGAGTTAAAGTGTAGGCATAAGAAGGACATCAGTGAGAACAAGAGGGCTGTCAGTTTCCTCTGTACTGCTTGTGAATGTGCTAAGCATGTCTCTCTTCCAGAACCCAGGCCAGGATTGAGATTGATTCATTCTCTGAAGGAATCAACTTCTATACCTCTATCACCCACCCATGCTCAATTTGAAGAATTGAGTGCTGACCTTTTCCGTGACACCCTGGATCTCATAAAGAAAGCCCCTCCAGATGCCAAGCTCAACAAGTCCCAGATCCATGATATGGTTCTACCCATATCCTCAAGATTCAGAAACTCCTACAAGGACTTCTTCAATGGAAAAGAGTTGAATATAAGCATCAACCCTGATGATATGTTCTTTTGGTGCAACTATCCGGGCAGCCATCCTATCTGTAGACAAATCTGACAGTGTTCAAGATTTGCGGCTGTTGGATGTCAGTACTCTTCTCCTTGGCATTGAAACTGCTGGCAGAGTCATGACTGCATTCATCAAGCCCAACACTACCATCCTTACCCAGCAGACATAGACCTTCACTACCTACACTGACCACCAGCCTGGTGCACTCATTCAGGTTTATGAAGGTGAGTGGGCCATGACCAAGGATCACAACTTGCATGGCAAGTTTGAACTCACAAGCACACCTTCTGCACAACCTGGTGTTCCTCAGATTGAAGTCATTTCTGATATCGATGCCAAATGGCATCCTCAATGTCTCTATTGTGGACAAGAGTACAGGAAAAGAGAACAAGATTACCATTGCTAATGATAAAGGTCATCTGAGCACAGAAGACATGGAGCACATGGTCCAGGGAGCTGAGGTCCAGGTACAAAGCTGAAGGTGCGAAGCACCAGGACAAGGTGTCTTCAAAGAATTTACTCGAATCCTATGCATTCAATGTGAAAGCAACTGTTGAAGATGAAAAGCTTCAAGGCAAGATCTATGATGAACATGAACAAAAGATTCTTGACAAGTGCAATGAAATCATAGATTGGCTTGATAAGAAACAGACTGCAGAGAAGGGAGAATGTGAACATCAGCAGAAAGAGTTGGAAAGCATCTGTGGCCCCATCCTTACCAAGCCATACCACAGTACACGGGACATGCCAGGGGGATTGCCTGGGGTCTTACCTGGGAGTGAAGCTCTTTACCCTGGTGGTGCCCCCACTGGGCCCACCTCTGACCAGTGTGATTAAGCCAACCTTGAGCATAGATTTAGCACCGTTCCACACAAAATATGGAAGGACCCAAATTTCTAGCAAATTCCATGGCAGTTTTAAAGTTGAGCTGTTATTGTAAATGAGCATTCTTGATACTTGAATATGGAATATGTGCACAGGGAAAGGAAACAACGGTGCACTTAATAAGCACACTATTGTAAAGTGGAAAATGCGGTGTCTTAAATAAAACTATATTTAAAATTGGCACAAAATGTAATTTCTTCTCCTCCCAAATTTAAAAATACATATAAGAAAAGAAAATGATGGCAATAAAACCAAGAATTTACTTATTGAAAGTGAGAGAAGAATATATAAATCAAATAAGAGTTAAATATATAAAATTTTAAATTTGATAGATTAAAAGGGAATGTATTAAACAGAGTAACTTTTTGTAAGAAAGTACTATGTAAAACCAAATCTTAGTACATTTGAAGGTTTTAGAAGCAGTTTTCTGTGAAAGTACATATTGCAAAAATTGAACCAAGAATTAATACATTCTAAATGTGTCATTAGTCATGAATAATATTAAAATGTCATCAAATAATTACATGCAAAAAAGATGATGGCCCCAAAATTTTTAAACTTTTGAAAGGACTGATTATTCCCATGCTATAGAATTTGCCACAGAATATGCAAAAATTTATAAAACTACTGATTCATTTAAGTATCCAGACATAATTCTGATAGCACAGTCTAGCAAATACAACACAAAAGTGATAATTATAGAAGATATTTCTTATAACTATAGATGTCAAAATCCTATATAAAATATGATAAAGTGAATCAACACTCTTGTAACTTTTGCTATCATAGTTATAATTATATGACATTATATAATCAAGAAAATATTAATGTATTATATCAATGAGATAAAAGTAAAGAAAAGTCTGACTATTTTGGTAGATGCCAAAAATTTTAATGAAATAGGACATCTATTTTTGACTGTAAATGTAAAAAATACCCAATTTTGTTTTCACCAGCACAAACAAAAAAATACTTTGGAAAGTTTAAAAATAAAAAGCTATTTCCTTGACATGCTAAAAAATATCAACCTTACATTAGAAACTAAGTTGAAATTCTTATTATTCTTATTCTTTTTTCTTATTGTTATTTTATATAGTTCTGGAAGTTTGGGTTTCTGTGAGAAGAATAGAAATGAAGAGAATTTTTGGAGAAACAACAAATCATAATGTGAATTGCAGATGATAGATGGATAAGTAGATAGATACAGATTATATATATTATATATATATAATATATATGAGAATTAAGCAAAATATCTCTGAATTAGTAATAAAATTTAATTATATGAATAGATTTTTAAAAAATTAATAATTTTTCTAGGAATGACAGGAAATGTGTGAGACTATGTGATTAATACTACAGAAGTTATCAGAATTTGAAAAAAGCAGGAAGGAAACATCTCACTATGGGAAATAAATCACAACTAGCTATATAAAAATTGTATATTTATGTACATCAAACATGTCATAAATAAAATTAAAATCCAATCATATCTGAAAAGTATTTGCAATAATATGACAAAATATAAGTTTATACTTTTTTGTTGTTGTTGTTATAATTTTTAAAAATTTATTTTTTGGGCTGGCCGAATAGCACAGTGGTTAAGAGCTGGCTTCCGACGCCAGCGGCCTCGGTTCGGGTCCCACAAGTGAGGGCCAGTGACACTGCCATCAAAAAAAAAAAAAAAATTTTTCAATTACTGTTGACATACAATGTTATATTAGTTTCAGGTAAATTAAAAAAAATAAGCTAATTGCTTTATTATAGTTTATTTTGTATACAGTAAGCTATTGAAAATAAACAAAAATAGACCAAAATAATCAGCAACACCATAATGAAAAATGGATGTGAAAACTTTAATTAAAAAAAATAAAAAGAAAAACATTTCACAAAGCATTATATTATAGTTACAAATACAGGAAAATCTTAAAAGAACCATGATATGCATTTATTTTCCTATGTCATTAGAAAATTATACATACACCTGAGTAAATTCTATATTATGTATGTACGTTTGAGTGAGGTTAATGGCATTCTCCTGACTTATTAGATGGAGTGCAATGTTTTAACATTTGGGGAATGCACTTTGACAATATGAATGAAGTAATTTAAAAGTTATATATTCTTTGACTCAATACTTTTATTCCTCAGAAAATATTACCAAAGATGATTATCTCAATTTTAACCCCCAATGAGGATGACAATGAGAAAACAATACAATTGCAACTTTTTAAAGAAACTACACATAAGAGAGAAAGAAAAGAGATAAAATAGGAAAGGAGATTTTTAAAAATGTTAGCAGTATTTGTTTTGGGGAAAAGAAAGTATATTTGTTTTTCTCTTTTTGTTTCCAAATTTTCTTTAAATAACATGTCTTAGTTGAATATAATAAGAAAGAATATTAAAAGTATATATTATTTTGCCCAGGGAACAAAGCCAAATAGATGGCTTGTCAAAGGAAGATGCTCTGAAGCAAGACTGTAGGTGCAGTGGTAAATTAGGAGGAAATTGCTCCTTCTTTAGTAAGACAAGATCTTAATGACAATTTATAGAAAGAGCAGGGTCTGGCTTTATCTCTGTGCAGTTGTCATCGGGCTCGCAGTGGGCTGCCAGGTACTTTTGTTGAGTGAATGAATAAGTGCTCTGTCTAGCTGACTCAAATCAGTGGAAGGTTTTGCATGGACAACTTCTCTGAGCTCCCTACTGTCATAACATAGGAAGAGAATAACCTGGGCAAAGAATCAACTATTTCCCCTGAAGTTAAATTCCAGATGTTACAAGCAGCTGTTATGAACTTTATTTAAATTTAATCTGGTAGCACAGTTTTTGTTATGAGTAGCATGAACAATGAGTTAATTTTCTGTACTTTACAAGTTGCTTTGAAGGGAAGACTGTCTCTTATATACTTGAAAACGTTTAAGCTTATCTAGATTCTAGCAAATAGGAAAGCTTGGAGCTCCCTACAGGAACATATTCTTTAGTATTCTTTAGTTTGGAATATCATCAAGAAATGCCTCTTTCCTAATTTAGATTAACCTGATGAACAACTGTTGATGGTCAAATGCCAAATGTGTTCACTTTTTTTTTGTCTTTTACATAGCAAAGTATGTGCAATATACCATGATAATGTGATGCAATAATTATTGTTTTTAGCTTGGGAAAACATGGCTTATATTGTACTCTACCTCAGAAAGCTAAGTTAAACATTTCCAATTAAACCATCTTGCTAATATTCATACAAATTTGAAGAGTTTTGTTGAACAAAATAGTGTAGGTACTTAGCTATTAACAGCTTTACCAGTAATTTACAGATAAAATGGACACTGGAGTCTTAAGTGGCATGGTTATGTTCAAATGCCTCCATTTAAAGGACGGATGGAAGGAAGAAAAGAAGGATGGACAAAAGGGATGGAGAAAGGGGAAGAAAAAGAAAGTAAAGAAGGAAAAATATATGGAAAAAAGTAATCCACTGGGAAAGTCGCCCATATTCACTAGAGCTTGCTTTGACTTAAATAATTGAACTAAGCCAAACTGTCTTCTCTCTCAATTCATTAACAATATTGTAATTAAAAGAGCACTTTCAGTTCCAGAGGGTAATGACCTTTTTAATTGAACTTAGGGATTCAGATTGCTGCTGAATTGTAGTGAATTTAGAGGGTGAATCCAAATGCCAAATTTTCTCCTAGTAAATATGCAATTAGGAATCAAATGTGAATGCCCTAGTGATTTGCTTCTGTTTTCAATATAATGCCATCCTTGGATTTCAGAATCTATTGAAATGTTATTGTGTGTTTAATTGGCACTGGCTGATACGTAATAGTTGATTTTCCAAAAGAAATTTGAAATATTTAAAAAATTTTATAAAACATTATCTAAAACAATCACTAGTTATACTTCTGTGGGGCCTATAGTCATTGTATCATTATATAAACATACATTTTTCTGCATAGTTTTAATCAAAGTATTTGTTAGGGTCAAATGTGAAGCTACCATAACAAACAAAC
This sequence comes from Aselliscus stoliczkanus, assembly GCA_033961575.1. Taxonomy (NCBI): domain Eukaryota; kingdom Metazoa; phylum Chordata; class Mammalia; order Chiroptera; family Hipposideridae; genus Aselliscus; species Aselliscus stoliczkanus. The sequence goes on from CM066729.1 coordinate 139,487,311, forward strand.
AAAATCTCAAAATTCCGTGGCTCAAACAAGATAAATCAAAACTTATTTTTTCCACATAACAGCCACGAATGAGTATTCCAGGTTAATTCATACCTCTGCTCCACACAGTCACTCAGGGACTCAAGCTGTTGGTGGCTCTGTGGTCTTCACCATGAGGTATGTATGATGTATCTGATTCTCATTGTTTCAGCCTGTATTAAGTGATGGAGGGAATGTGGAGAAGACAGGGCTGGTCTTAAGGCTGTCAGTATCATATAAACATCTGCTTACCTTCTTTTGAAGTTAGTCACATGACTTCTAACTACAAGGGAGACTGGGAAATGTGGTGATGGTGGCACCCATGTGTCAAACTATAAAGCTATTATTAGTGAGGAAGGAAAGACTGGATTTTATGGACAGCTAATGGCTGTGTCACAATATATATGTAATATTGTCTTCTACTTTCTCATGTAACCTTATTTCATAAACAACAGACCCTTCATTTAGTGCAGGATGTGATATAAGGACCCTACTATTTTTTGATATGCAAATTTCCTCCCATGCATACAGTAAAGTTTTAACTAAAAAGTGCACATGATTTTTTCATATCCTGAAGAAATCTATAACATCTCATATATCACATTTCAATTAAAAGTCTTACATTTGTGTTTAAATCCTCACAAAATTTACCTTTAAAATTTTATCAAAAAAAATATTATTGATCACTTGATTTACATATGTTCCTAGAAGGTTATGCTACAGGTTTAACAAACGATTTTCTCCCTTTTCTCCATAGAATCTGGTGGATGAGTTCATGGCATTAGTCAAAGCTACTGCTGAATTCAACATTTCACTCATTAATGTACTAAAACTCATTTCTATTTTTTGGTATATTTCATTCATGTCTTGGGTTTATCGTACTAGTTGATCATTTTTTAAAGAATCATTTCTTAAGAAGAAATATTTTCTTAAAATAAATATCAACGAATGAACAACTAGGTTATTATTTAAGACCATCGTCCGATTGTCCTCTGGAAATGTTGCAAAGAGAGATGCCCTTGTTTAATAAATATGGTCTAAACTGGGATTTACCAATTTCATTTATTTTTTTTCCTTGACCAGTGTAAAATGGACCACTACATACCTTGAGTTAACAGAGAATAATTTTCTAAATATTACTCAATTTGTAAATACATCCATTGCCACTCATTTCTTTTCCAAGGAAAACCTTTTTTTTTTAATGTCTATAATCAAAGGATGTTAAAGTTTAGAGATGGAAGGAATTCAGAAAGTAATTTAATTCTTGTTCTGAAGCTTGTCTTAATATTCTTCCAAGTGGTTTTTAGCCTTGGTTTAAGTAATTCCTGAATTGGAAAAATCACTCTCTGCCATAGCATTTAATTCCATCTTTGAATATCTTTTATAACTCTTTTTTTTTTTTGAGGGCAGTGTCACTGGCCCTCATATGTGGGACCGAACCAGGGCCGCTGGCTTCTGGAGCCAGCGCTTAACCACCGCGCCATTCGGCCAGCCCTGAATATCTTTTACATATAACTGTTAGAAACCGAAAGTAGTTCTTATTGAGCATCAGTTAAGTTCAAAGCACCATGCTAGTGCTTTCATATTTGTTCCCTTACTTAACCCTTACACCAACCTTATTACATGATTTTACAGTTTAGAAAAATAAAATAAACTCAAAGAGGCTTAATATATCCTGTGTCACATTGCTACTTAATGGGAGGCGAACATTTCTACTAGATTTGTTGGCTCCCACATCCATGCTTTTTTCAATAAGATGAATTGTCTCCACTATATTAATTTTTTAAAAAAATCTGTCTACCCAATAGGCATTACTCTATTGTTTAGGGCTCTTCTCCATGATAACCCTTAAGATATTTGAAGACATCTCTCAGGTACTCCATATACTCCCCCTTCTCCAAGGTAAATTTTATAGCCCCTTCATAGTTATTTTTAGCCCTTTCATTATCAGGATCACTCACCTCTGAATATTTTCCAGTTTATTTTTGCTAATTCTCTTACATCTGGTGTTCAGAATGGAATGTAGTTATTTCTGAATAGGTCCAAGAGGTATAATACAATGTGAGACTATCATCTTGCTTAAGCAATTTATTAATTTAGCCCTATTGATTTAAATTTTCAAAGCTATATCATAGTAAGTATTTCTACTGAGGTTAATATTGGCATATACTTTTTATGTATTAATAAGCTGTCGAGATACAGGTTTTAAATATCAAATTGTATCATATTTATTCTTTCTAATTTCTTATTTTAGCCCATGAAAAGAGCCTGTAAAATCCTTTGACTGTTCTCTGTTTTTTATGTTCTAAAATTTTTGTTACGGCATTTAAAAAGAATCAAAGTATGGCTCCTCTCAAAGAAAGGGATTATTCCTGTCATAACAAAGCACTTTACTAAAGCATTTAACATATATTATTTCTAGTTCTTATGACTGCTCTATGATGTGAGTTTGGGTGTACATATTTTACTCACTGAAAATGAATAATTTGTCCAAGTCCAAAAAAGAAAGAAGTTTTGAAGAGATTTAAATCCAGCCATGGTTTTTTTTTTCCAGTAATGTCATAATGACATCAATAAATATATATTGGCCCAAAGGACTAACTAATCAAATAAATAATAGCAGGTATTTCTTAGCTGCACTTGCAAGGGTCTTACACAATATTGGAGCTAACTGTGAGAGACGTGAAAATCATTGTATTACCATCTCTCAGATCAATATGTCTGGTATTGTAAAACATGTGAGGTTTGCTTTCCATATCCAATTTCTAATGATTTCTTCCAAAAGCAGGTAGATCAACACTATATTACGAGGTACTTTATTCAGCTGAAGGATATTAGAATCTTCATATCTGTCAGGGTGACTAACTATATGGGTTTGTCTGTGAAGGTATCAAAAGTTAAGTATCTGAGTAATGTGATTATACCAACATGGAATTGCTGGAGGCTATTACTTACTCTTGATTGTAAATTGGGAGAGGAGAGTTAAAAATCCACTTTAGAGAGCTTCTGCAAAGATACAAAGGATCTTTTGTGCTCATGGACTTCACTTACTAGGAAATCAGTTGCCCCATCTCAATATCTTGACTCTCTGTTCAAAGGTAAACTCATTAATTACTATCATCTCTCCAATATGAGTAATTGAGGTCTGTAGGAGAAGTTTATAAAAATGTGATTACCTGTAGAAACAAAGCAAATATCAACTACAGCATATCAGGAATAAGCCTCTTCATATTTCTCTCTCCAGATTTGTAGATCTTAAAGCAGAAAATATATATCTTCAAATCCTTTTATAACAGCAGACACAGTGCTAATAATATAGTAGGTGCCTTCCACTCATATTTGTTGATTACAAGTTTAACTTCCTAATTTATTACTCTCAGAAGGAGTAAGAGGAAACTACAGAGAAACAATGATGTTTTGAATTAGCTGACAGGCATTTTCACATATAATTTTAATTCATATTTCCCTATATGTTGAGGATTTTTATTCTAAATGTATGTACAATGTCAACACACATATACACACAAATTATTCATAGAAGCTGGAAATTCCAAGATTATTTCCCTTTATCACTTAGCATATTTCTTCTCACTGTCAACTGGTGGGTGCTAAGGGAATGCAAATTAACTGTGTTATTAATTTAAGTAAGACATAATTAGTAAGGTAAATCTTCTGCCAAAAACCACATAGCACATTCCAAAGCCAAATATAAATGAGCTATGATTAGCCTGCTGTTCCCTTTTATTAGTGCAGATTAATGGCATCTCCTCTGTGGGTATAGAGATTTCATACCCACGTGTGTTTTCTAAGGGGTCTTAGGACTACTTGTGAACTGCAAAGGGAAGTTCACATCTCACTATCTTGTGGTGACATTTTATTTAATCACTGTGAGAAAGCAGGTTTCATTGAACATTAAAAAACCAGAATCATATCCGTAGGCAGAACATGTAATAAGCTACATAACTAAATTTCCCTATCAGTCAATAGCAAACGCTCTTTCTTCATGCAAATATTTCAGTGTTTCTTCTCCTGCTGTGGACCTACACATCCAGACTGTATGTAGCAATTTTTTCCCACGAAGCGTTTTTAGAAACATTCTTGACTGGAGGAAACACAAGGAGTAGCAATCTATTAATGAAGCAGATTCGCATCGATTAATTACATTCCACTTCCTCTGTTCAGGCCTGTAGCACAACTCCAGGAGAGAAAAAAAATATGATGCAAGGAGGAGGAAAGCTCTCAAATTAAATTTTCAAGTCTGATTTATGACACCATTCCTGCCTGTGAAAATCTAGTTTTTTTCTAATTTCAATTATTTGTTCCTCTGCCTCCCTGACTAGGCTGTTGCAACACAGTTCGGTTTCTGGCGTGTTGCCTGCACCATTCCCTTCTCCAGTTGTTCTCATTATAGCACTTCTGTCTGATGGCGAAGACCCTTGCAACTGGGAATCCAGACTATATAGAGCAAAACCTATTGCTGACCCATGGGCAGTTAAGAGACAACCCAGCCCATTAACTTATGCTGTTGTCTTCTGGTAGCCACTGCAGGGCACTGCCTGCATGCCATTATTCCCAATCAGAGCCTCCATTCTAGTTCCTGCTGGGATTTGTTTTTATCAAGAACAAGTAAGTAAGATGACTTTAGAATGTCCTGTGCAGTGGACTGGCATTTCGGATGTTTTTGATAACAGTCCTTCCTCCTAATGTTCTTTGGCAATAAAACAAAGTGTTCTAGGTCTGTGCATGTGCACAAAGGTATAATTTGAAATATTAGCTGTAACACTGTTGCTTCCACTTGTAAAGGATTGTAGGTAGAATATGGAGCATTGGGTAGGAGAGAATTCTAACTTAAAAGAAGAAAAAATTTACAAGAGCAGCAGTGCAAAGAGAAAAAAGTTTATAAGCCTAAACTGGGAATAGAAGGGAGCTCTCTTTAACTGATGAATAAAATAAATATTTAAAAAATGAGTGAGAACGTATTTTAGAAAACTATACTGTAACTAAATCTTAGAGGGCCTTTCTAAGAAGTTTGGAATATAATGGGGCCATTATGAACATATTTGAGGAAGGGAAGTGACAAAAATGAAACACGTACTCTAGGAAAACCAATTTCTCTCAAGAAGAGGGAAGGGGTATTAGGGCACTCTTCCAGAAAAAAGAATGTCCCAGTTAAGAGTGATTGTACAATGGAAGGAAGTTGGCAGCAGAGACTTATGGGTAACAGTGTAAGATTACATAACCAGTTGGGTACTGGGGAAAGTAAGAAGGAGGAATTCAAGATGACTATGGGAATTCTCTTTAAGTGCATATGATTATAAATAGTTTAATAAAAAGCATTTTAAGTTATAAATGATTAAACCAAAAACCTAATCCTTGAACAATTTACATAATCCAAATCCTTTTGAATTTTTCATTATAGACTGTATTACAATTATTAAAATAGTGACACATTATTTCTCCTTACTTAGAGAAAAAAATAAATGGGTTAACAGTCTAATCAAATATTGTTAGAAACAAAAATTTTTACATTTAGAGTAATTAGCCAATTGTTCTACTATTCTTTTTTAAAAATCAATGTGTGACATATACATTAGATTCAGGTGTACAACATGATTAGATATTTGTATACATTACAAAATGACCACTGTAATAGGCCTAGTTAACATCTGTCACCTTACATAGTTTCAAAAACTTTTTTTCTTGTGATGAAAACTTTCCAAATTTACTCTCTTAGCAACTTTCAAATGTGTGATGCAGCATTATTAACTATGGAATTCCAATGGTTAAATTGAAGTATAAGGCAAGAAAGAATGGTGGAGCCTGTGGCTCCTTAGCTATGTAAGGAATACAAATTAATTTCCTACAGTCCTTTGGCAGACTAGATCAGGCTTCCAGTATGCCGCTGCTGGCCTAGAAGAGCAATATTAATATACTGAAGTAAAAGTTAAATAAGACATGAACAGGAATTTATTACTGATTCAAGTACACACAGAACACTCAGCAGAATGGAGGAAAGAACGTATTTCCTCAGAGAGAATAGACTCAGCCTCAAAGCAATGTTGGAAACAGATCATTGACTCAGGGTGAGAAAACCTGATGGAGCTGTGAAGCCTGACTGTGACAGGAAGTGGAGACATTTTGTTCAAAGGGAAAACCAGTTTTTGTCTGAGGTGATACCCTGTGGTGGGTAAGGCAACATATGGAAATATTTCTGGCTATAAACAGGGGAAAGATGAAACAATTTTATGAGGTCTGTCTATTAGTAACAGGACCTCCAGACAATGACCTGGGATGTAGGGAACAGATTCCCCCACTGCATCCCTGGATTCTGGGAGCAGGCAAGCACTGGATAAAATCAAAGAAGAAAGATAGAAGGACTGGATTAAATGCAACCCCAAATTCTAGAGAGACATGAGTCTAGGGGGCGAGTCAGTAGACAGGTTATGAGCAGGGATGGAGGCAGATACTGTGGTCTGTAACCTGGACTAACATATGGCAGGGTTCCACACAATACATCTCAAGGGCTCTGTGCAAACTCAGGGCTCACTGCTGGCACCTTAAAGCCCAGATTCAGATGAAACACAGCATCATTCCAAGTCTCACTGATGCTTCAACTAAGACTGTTAGGATCCTTGCCGAACCAGTAAGGATTCACTGGGAGCCTGAAATGGTCCTCGACATGTGGTGGAGTTCATCAGTGAGGCTATCTTCATAGAATTGGGGAAGAGAGAGACCATCAGGAAAGAGTTAAGATGGGAACAGATGGGAGCTGAAAAAGGGAATGAGGCAGTGGTGCGACTGAAGGGGAGAGGAGGTTCTGACAAGCCCAGACCAAAAGTTTTGTTGGTTTTAAAAAAAAGAAAAAAATCTGCTCACAAAGCATTTTCATTTTATTTTATTTTTTAACTGAGAGAGGAAAACATCAGATGCGCACTGTATGTTAACTGACAAGCCAGCTTGCCCACATGAAGTCTGCTTCTTATCTAATTTCTTTTTGTGTCACAGGAGGACTGATATTGCAAAGATAAATTGAAGTGTTTGCATGGAGCTCAAACATTTGTAGCTCTGAAGAGACATACACAAATATTCCATTTGAGAGTAGAAAGAGCTGCTAAGATTTTTTTTCCCCTGTTGGTTTGAGCTAAGCCCAAAGCTCTCAAGTGGAGAGCAGCTTCAGACAGGAGATTTCTTTTGCCAGACTCTGTGATTTGTTCTTTGTTACTCCAAGAACGAGACCTTAGGTTCTTTGGGCTGTGTGATGCATGGAATTTAAGCAGCAACAAAAGGTTCAGATGGCAACATCAGCAACTTCCTAATGGTCATGAAGTACAGAATACTTCAAAAACTTTCAAAAAATCAAAGGAGAAAATGTATGTCTGCAAAAACAAATGGAATGCATCTTGTACCCTGCATAAAGAAAGAAACAAATGATTTTGTATCAAAATAGTGCTGAAATAACGGTCTGGTTGGTTGGCTCCTTTCTATGCTCTCCTCTCCACGCCCCCCCCCCTTTTTTTTTTTTAATTTTCTTGCAAGATATGAGCAGAATAAAGAGAAAGTCCATGAAAATCAAAAGAAGTGGCTAAGGACCTAGACTGATAGAGCAGAAAAGATTTCAGAAATTACCTGGACTCACACCATGACAGAAGGGATGTTGACCTTGCTGGGGTCACACAGCCCTCAGACATGAACCAGGGACATTGATGCCAAATCTGGAGCTGTTCAACTCATATACTTTCCCCCCAGGACATATGTGACTCTTTTTTTATTTAATTTATTTTTTAATTAGTTTCAGGTGTACAACACAGTGCAATAGTTATACATTTTACCCTTCAAAGTGACATCCCCCCGCCCCCATTTGGCCACCCCACTCCTCCCCCCCACATCATATATATCCACCACACTTCCTCTGACTCCCCTCCACATTATAATCCACATCCCGTGACTATCTATATATTCAATTACAGTTGGCATAAAATACCATACAACCTCAGCTTCAGGTGTACAGTGCAGTGATCAAGCCTCTTCTCCATCCATGAAATGGTCTCCCCCTAACAAGCATATGTGACTCTTATTGCTCTGCTGATACTTGAAATTCCCTTCAAGTTCACAGTTATGTCTATGTGTAAAGGCTTACAACAAAGACAGACCTAGAGAAATGCTGTCAGGAGTTTACTGTTGCTGTCAAAGCTTTTAGAACCACACATTTGGATGGAAAGTCTCTGGAAAGGGTGAACACAGGTGCAGACTACACTTGAAAGTATTAAAGATGTATGAGTGGGCCGGCCAGGTGGCGCGGTGGTTAGCGCTGGCTTGGGAAGCCAGCGGCCCCGGTTTGGGTCCAACATGTGAGGGCCAGTGACACTGCCCTCAAAAAACAAAACAAAAAAAGGATGTGTGCGTGTTTGGGGAGTAAGTAAATAAACTTGGCTTTCCTTTGTAATAGAAAGAATTACATTTGGCTAGAAGGCCTGGTTTTCCCAGTGGGTATCACACTTTTTTTCAACTAGATGGCATACTTACAATTGGGGGAAATCTAGTCTTTATTTGATGGCCTAGGAAGCCAGCACCAATCCCACATTTACAAAGACATTGGCCACAGCTTAGGATTTTAATGAAAAGAAAACAAAATGGCTGATAAATATAATCTGATTAAATTATAATGTCTGGAAGGACTATAATATGTGTCTGCTCTTACTGAATGTTTCCTAATGTCCTTCAGGATCCATGCTCTTGAGACAGCATGATAGTGTCAAGAACAGTGGCTTTGGAGTAAACTGTACTCGTCGCACCATTTGTTGTCTTGGAGTTGCTTTCTTCATTAGTAAAATGGATATATCCTTATGAGAATTAACAGTAATGCCAAAACGGTGGCTAGCCAAGTGCCTGAGTTTACTAGGGATTAAATAAGGAGTTGCAATTATTTCTTTTCTGGCTGTTATTTTTAATAATGTGATGAAGAGGCCCTCTTGCAGCTTTTACCTTTTGTTTTCATGGTCTCAGCACCATCTCCCAGTGGGGAGCAGCCTCCCTTTTTCCCTTCCGGTTTAATTTTTATGTATTTATTTTTACAAATAGCAATTCAGGATATTTATCATTTTTTACCAGGCATCTGGGGGGAGGAAACCTCTAGTTCTTCTCTGGATGTGAACAGTTTTCTCAGCTTTCTCAGCACAGCCTGCAGTAAGGAATCATGGTCCTTAGTGAGAGCAGTGGTTTCAAACTTTTTAAATCACTCATGCCTATCAAAATATTATTGAGGATATATCCCTAATATATGTGTTTTTACTTATAAATCACATATATGTATCACTATTCTAATGTCACGCATATCTAAAAAATACAGAGGGAATTAATTTTAATGGGAAGAAAATACAAACGAGTTTATTTTCTTCCACATCCTCATGGGTCATGTTGCACACCCTCTGAGGTCCACACCTTAAAAAACAGTGCTTTAAAGATTTATCACTTTTTTGTAAATCAAACCACCTAACCCATAACCCATACCTAAGTTACCTTCAGAAAATCTGCTTTGCCTGTCTTCAGTGTTCCTCAGTTGCTTGCGGGAGATGATGGCCCAGTCTGAACCCCCATCCTGACCAAGGAAGCTTGATGCACACTGTACCCCAAAGTAAGCCCAGCCTGCAGAGCAGCAGCTCTGTCATCTTGTTGCAGGTAACAGGATGATGGCTTGCCCTTGTTCTTCAAGAACTAAGATTTTGCTTTGCTCTCCAACTGTTTATAAAGCAGGGTAGGGGAGCCAAGCAAATATAGTGAATTATTCGCAGGCTGAGGGGAGGGTGGAGGCATTGCAACATGACTGTCTTTACCATCTCACTTTCAGAATAGCCCCTCAACTTACCTGTTTCTAAGGAGCTCTGTTTCCCCTTCTTTGACTCGCCTCTTTTTCTACTGGAGGCAGGATGAGGAAAGAGAAGGCTTTTCCAGTATTTCTGCTAGCTTGATGACACCTCCTAAATCAGAGTAAGCATTTAATTAATGCTTGAGAAGGTGTGTTCTTCATTGAGCTTTTTTTGTTTGTTTGTATATATGCATACATGTAGGCATGTATGTTAGCAGCTCCTTAACCACCAGGAAACTTTATTCCTTTCTCCTCTACCCTTCTGCTTTCACCAGTTCCTTTGGCCCTCACTGTGAAAAAGCTTTCTAAATACCCAAGCTCACATTCCTACCTGGGATGTGGGTCAAAATGCAGCCATCTAAAGATTAATATCTAATTACACTAGTGCTCAACTGCTACCACAGAGGCCAAGAACATGTCTCCCCCTTCCCACAGCAGAGCCCCCTCTGTCATCTCAAGAAAACCCCTGGTGGGCATATATTTGCATAGGAAAGAATCTCAAAATATGGCCATTTGACCTGCTCACAACAGTCTCTTGTCCACAAACCACTTAAGGACATCACCAGGCACTGCTGTTGCATATATTTCTCCAAGATCATCGAGTTGCTGGTTATCTGGATTTCTGCAATATTTATGTGCATAGAAGTTTTTCTGAGATAGTTCCATGGATGTCCTGTGTGCTGCAGATGCTACAGTGGCCTGAATACTGGACTAAAGAGTGTTGACTGTAGTCTGACTTTCCGACAAAGTTATTTGCTCTTTAACTTATTCAAATAATTTGAGTATGTGTTTTGTTCCTAAAGATCAGAACAGGCATTCTCAGATAACTTCGTGTCAGAAAATTTATGAGACTTGTCTAAGGTAACATACCTGGCCATAATGGAGCTAGAAGGAACACCTGGCATGAGTAAGGGTTCATGCTAAGCACAACAGATACAGAGATCAATAGACATGCACTAATACAAGTCAAATGCTCCATATACTCATATGTCTTTTTTTTTTTTTAACCCAAAGACCATGATCTTTTTTTTTTTTAAAGATTTTACTGGGAAATTGGGGAAGGGGAATAGCCACATTGTTGTCCTTCAGTCATAGTAGTGGAGGGCACAGCTAGTTCAGCAGCAAGTCCAGTAAGCATGCGGCTGCCCATCAGCAGCTTGCGGTCACGCAGCTCAAGGTTCTGTGTGCAATCTTAGTTGTAGGAGTAGGGGAGTGGGTGGGGGCAGGGCACAGCCCACCAACCCATGTAGGAATCGAACCGGCAACCTTGTTGTTAGGAGCATGTACTATCACCAGCTCTTGCCACCTGTTGGCCGCTCAGTGGCAGCTCAGCTTGGGTACATCTCACTGGCCCATGTGGGAATTGAACTGGCAATTGTGTTGCTCAAAGATCATACTCTTAACCAAGTGAGCCACTCAGCCTGCCCCATATACTCGTATGTCTTATCAGCATGCTAGGCACTGTGCTATAGAAACAGATAGTAAAGAGACATAGATTTTACATTCAAGGATCTTGGAATCTAATAAAAAAAGGCAGACCCACAAGGAAACAATGAAAATACAATTCATTTTAAATATTTAATAAATATTTAATAAATATTTAAAATGGAAGAAAAGTAAAGTTCTTTGAGAGCGCAGGACCTCCTAAATTGCCCCAAGGGATCAAAGTGCAAATTTGTAGATGTTGGTAGAGCACAGCATACATGGAGAACATTGAGTGGTTTGGTACATTAAAGCATTAAATATGGCAGCAGGATTGATAAATAGTACAGATCATGAAAGACTATATGTAATGCACAGAAAGAAATATAAATTTACTGATGTAGCACCACACACACTTATTTTAGTTCTTTCAGTGGTACATGTGTTAGAGAGAGGGATGGGGAGAGAGAATTTAAATAGTATCATTTAAAATGATCGATCCTCCCTATTCATTTGACAAATATTTATCAATTGCCTGTCATCTGACAAGTCCTATTTTGGGCCCTTGAGTTACATCAAAACAAAACAAATGAAAATCTCTGTCCTCATGAAGTTTACATTCTCTTTATCATGGACTTTAAATTACTACCCTGTTTCCCTGAAAATAAGACCTAGCCGAAAAATAAGCCGTAGCATGATTTTAGATGCCAAAATATGGCACCTTGGCGTACTGAATATTTTAAGCTGAAGGAGTTTGTGGAAAAGACACCCTTCTCCCTGAAACAGGTCATAAAATTCTCATGTGATGGGTACGTGCCCTCCAAATCCTGGAGGAATCATGCTATGGCTTCTTCTCTGGCTAGGTCTTAGTTTCAGAGAAACAGTATATACACAAACACATGTATTATAACATAGGTTTTTATATATAATGGGGCATATACTCTATTTTGTTGGGCAATTTAAAGCATATTCAATGTTAATTTTTAGTACAATGTGATTTTTGCCTTTTTCCCTAAAACTTAACCCTTGAGTAGGATTTGACTACACTGTATTCCACCAGCAATGGGGAACTACTGAAAATTGTGAACGTGAAAATGAAATAATATTTGCATTTTGGAAATAGGGCACAAGTCAGTGATGTAGGATAGGTGATGCCTGAGACGAATATGAGGGAGACCCATTAGGCTGCCGTTGCATTTAAAATAAATAAGTAAATAAAATAGGACAATCATAACACTGAAGAATTATTATTGTGGGGAAAGAGGTGTTTAGAATCATTCCCAGGAGTCTGCCTTAGCTGGAATAATAGGTGTAGAGAACAACAACAAAGAAAGGTTCATACAAGTCAAAGCACTTCCATATCCCCGTATTTAACAAACATCATGAAAACTGTAAGTGCTGTGCCAGCGTGATCTGTTACTATACATTGGCTTTTGCTTTTATTTGTAATTTGAAGAGACTTTTTGGTATATATGTAATATATGGTTATGCCATAAAGCTGATTACGAGTTTCACTGTTTAAAGAATCACAGTCTGGCTACCTTTTCATTCATTACTTACAACCGCAGGCAGAGTTCATAAGGGCAAAGGTAGAAGCCATGCCTGAGTACCCAGAGAATCTAGAGCGGCTGTCAGCAAATCCACTTGTCAGCATTCTTTTAAGGAAATCACCTGCTGGCTTATTAAAGTTAATTGCTTGCAGGTACCTAGTTCCTTAGGCAGAGCTATCAAAGCCGCTGTGAGAGAGGTGATTAAGGCTGTGCTGGGAGCTTGGGGAAGCTGGCTGAATACCAACTCATGTAGAGTCTGAGCTTCAGGGAGACTGCCTCTTTGCTCCCCTTTTTTTCCTTCCTCCCTCTTTCCATCTCTCCCACTCTTCTTTCATTTTTTATTATTTTTTTCCTCCTTGCTCTTCCACCACCCCTTAGTTCTATCCTCTACCAAATGCCAACTGATCTGTTGGGTTGCCGGAAAAGTCATGACGCATTTTTGCAACAAAAAACAGAAAAAATTCATCATGACTTTTCCGACAACCCAATAGTTAGGTGTTAATTTTGCTCATCTAACATTTGGCAGATATTTATGGAGCATGGATTGACTGGCAATTTCTAGCCTTGGGAAATACAATAATGAATAACACAGCCTCTACATATAAAGAACTCACGGGAGAGCAGGAGACAGACTTCCTGATCTATTATTATAACATTATGCCATGAATTTTAAAGACAGTGTTTGTACCGTATACTCTGGGAAAGTAAAGAGAGATGGTATATGGGGCATATGTTGGTGACTGTATAACTTTGGGGGTTGGGATAAAAATAGACAATGGAAATATCTACTTGTATCAGTTGGGTTCTTCAGAGGGAATTAGCTTATGTGATTGTGGCTGCTGGCAAGTTCAAAATCTATAGGATGGATGGATTAGAAGCTCAGGCAAGAGTTGATGTTGCAGTCTTGGTTCTGAAATTTACAGGGCAGACTGGCACAGTGGAAACTTAGGCAGGTTTCCTATCTTGCAGTCTAGAGGCAGAGTTAATTCCTTCTTCTTCCGGAAACCTGATTTTTGCTCATAAGACCACCAACTAATATGATGAGACCTATTGCTTAAAGTCAATTGATTGTGAATGTTAATCATACCTACAAAACAAATACCTTCACAGCAGCATCTAGACTATTGTCTGACCAAACAACTGGACACTATAGCCTAGCCAAGTTGATATATGAAATTAACAATTATACTGCCTATATGTAGAAACATTCCCTTGTAAATTTCTATTTTCCATTTCACATTCCCTTCAGATCTATGGCCACAGAGGTACCCAAGTCATACAATCATGAGGCTCACTGAATGTTTTGGCTTAAACATAATGAATCCAGTGATAACTGAACCAAGGACCTCAAACACAAAAGTATGCTGTTTATTAAATATGAACATATTTTATTAAACTTACTACACATAAAACATTAAATATAAATTTCTTGGAATATAATGAAGTCTATCTTTTCCACCTCCATTCAGGAGACAGCGAAGGCAAAAATGAGACTCCTTTTGCTGTAACCATCTTTTCGGATGGGGGTAGGGAAGGGGATGGGGTGGTGAGTAGAAGATAAAAACTCTTTTTGCTCTGATGGACTGAAGCTGAGTGAGACACTGAAAATATAGAAAATTCCTAACTCCTATATATGTTGGGGTTATTCCCTTAGGATAGCACCTTAAAACTCGACCCCACTCCTCTGGCATTGTCTAGGATGAGGGCACCGGACACTGAATAGCACTGTGCTTAGGCCCAAGGCAAAGGGCTCACTGTCTCGGGCTCCTCGTGTTAGAAGGCACCACCTATCACAGACACACAAGCATAAATCCTCTGTCACTTGGTATCTGGCCTTCAGAATTGGCTCAATGCAACTGTAACCCTAAATATCCACTCTCATGATTAACATGCCCTGGAAAAATCTTGTCCACATCACTTCCTACATCCTAGAAACAAAAGACAACAGAGCTCAAATGCCAAGAAGGTTTTCAATTTGAGCTGCTGTGGACATCAATTGGAAACAAGCAGTTTGCTTTGGGAATGGGGGTGTGGGGAGGGGGATTTGAGCAATGTAAGAGAAATAATAAATAAATTAATTTTTCCGACTCTCTCTCTGGGGATAAACGCACTAAATAACCGCATGACCAAGAATTATTTTCCTGAGTAGAGCTGAGCATCACTCTTCTCACTTCTGTTAATGTTTCACTGGTGTATTTGAAAATACATACAAAGAATCATAATGCTTTCACATGGTGAAAATGGAGCCACAACTGTTCCAAGAGATGGATGGCAATCTTTCAGACTTAAACAAGGGGTGACAGCACAAAAAGTGGAATAAACAGTGACATTTCTATCTTTACCTTTACCTCTTTATATCCATTAAAGAGACTTCATTTATTTTCTTAAGCGCTGGTTATCTAAAAATGTTAATTCAGTAAAACAAAAAAAAGAATATGTAGGTGGGCCTGGAAGAATTGGAATAAGGTATAAGTAAATTATTGAAGTTAGTCTTTAGAAATTATTCTACAAAAGAGGACATTTGAGCTGGATCTGGAAAGATGAATAGAACTCCTCCAGGTGGATAAATTGTGTGTGGGAAGAGGTGCACCAGGAAAAGGCATAAAAAGCTGGGTGCATTTAGAATATTTCACAATGTTCAGATGACTAAAAAACTAGGTGGGAGGGAGGAAATGAAAGAGAAGGCCTGAAAAACAGAACAGAAAGGATGTTATAAATCTTCCTAAGAGCTTGGACTTTCTCTTTTATATGGTAGGGAATACTAAAGGAATTTCAAGCAGGAATGTTACATGATTGGTTTTTCCTTTAAAAACATCACTTTAGAACCTTGATTTTTAAATTTTAGCATGCATGATAATCACTTGGAGGGTTGTTAGGACACAGATGGCTGGGCCCCATCCCCAGAGTTTCTGACTCAGTAGGACTGGGGTGAAATTCAAGAATTTGAATTTCTAAAAAATTCCTGAGTGATGCTATGCTGCTCATGAGGGAACCATGCTCTAGGTCCACTGCTCAACTAAAGGAAGATGAATGGGAAATAGTTCAGGGAATGAAACTACAGAGAGTAGACAAGATAGGGAGATTATTATAATAGATCCAGTAAGAATAATGAGAAATTTTATTATAGGAACAGTAATGAAAGATATAAATAAAAGAGTTTTAGGAAATAGTAACTTGAGTAAGTGACTAACTGAATTTGGAGGGTGTAGGTAAGAAAGTTGTGGAAGACTGTATCTGGTTTATTTGCCTTAGAATATATAAAAGAAGCCAGGTTTGTAATGTAGAGAGAGAGAGAAAGAAACAGAACTATTTTCCATTTTAACTCCATGTCATTGGTGTAAAGGTGCAACTTAATTGAAGATCATAAAACTTTAGATCACCTAGTGTATGCTAAACCAAGAAGAGGGAAAGGTCATTTATCAATAGAATATACTGGGTTCATTGGTAAAGGTTTGAAGTAAATATTGTTAATATGTTAACGTTTTATTTATCTATTATAGTCAACATACCTTCACAATTATATCATTTTGCGTGTGGTTAAAGATTGATCTTCCTTTTGAGAAATTTCCTTAAGTCTATGACTTAATTCCTCTCTTAGAGGATGCAACTGTCAAAATGAGCATTTTTTCTTTATGCTGCTGTTATGTAATTTTTCTCTTGAAATGATGAGTCATTATGCTTTTATTATTAATTTAGTTTTAGTCAAATTTAATATTACTTTCACAAGAGGAAGGAGACAGGCTCACCTTGAACATGTGAATGAACCAGGGCAAAAGTATAAATGGAGGTTGTATATTCCATTTGTATAAATATGTCAATGTTATAAACCAAGCTCTTAAATAATATTCCTTTACACACACACACACACACACACACACACACACACACTCACATAACATCAAATTTTTAAAATAGGCTATTGTTTTGTGCTCGTCTCAGCCTATCAATAATATTGTGGTTGGACTGTCCCTTGTGGTTCTGATTATGATTGCAAGACACCCTTCAGCAATAATCATCAGGAAACTTTGGGGAAAAAAAAAATCAAGGTTTATTACTTATAGAACCTGGAAAGTACATAGCACACAAGAAGCCACCCAGGGAGGTCACAAGTAGAAAGAGAGCATACAGGCCTGGGGATTCCGCTTTTATAGGGGTCATGGGTTGGGGCCTAGGGTTTTGTGGGTTCACTCCTTATTGGTGAATTTAAAATGTAAGACTAGGAATTTAAAGTGTAGGAAGAGAAAAACAGCAAGTGGCTCAAATGGCTAGTTATCAAAATCAACCAAAAAGGAGGCAACGATCTGGCTGTTTATCTAGTCTTGTAGCTGGCAAAGTGTTTATTTCAGGTAGCCATCATTGAAGTAGATGGCTGAGCCATCAAAGCTTACATCATTTATTTGCATTACAAAAAACAAATGTTAGGGCTGACACTACAGCTATGCCTTTTGTATGATTTAAATTTGGCCATACATCAAAGATGTCTGGATGTACTTATCATTGCTTATCTCTCTGGGGTTTTGATTGATGGGCCTGGGATTACTGGATAAATCATAAAATGTAGACAGACCTGATTCATGCATGTTAAACATTAATTCCACAATATTTGTATGCTATTTCAGTGAAATTACTAATTAGATTATAATGCAATGTTACATAGTGTTCTGTTGACAGTAATGATTTAAAGGATTGAAATATAAAACATATTATACTCAAATATGTAAAATTTAAACATGTATACTCAAGAAAATGTAAAATAAAAAAGTATAATTACTTTTCATTTGTTTTCTAAGATTTTTTCCTTCTAATATGACTTTTTAAAAAGTACAAATTATAATTAATGCCTAGCAAGCCTAGCAACACAAAATCAAAATTATTTAAAACTGAAATTTAAAAGTTTATCTAAATCATGAAAATTTTTATGTTTTATAGTATTTAATATCCTTTAATTGCTTACATAAAGATTTGATATCACACTTCATGAATGGCATGTTTAGATCTATATACATACACATTTGAGAGTACTGTGAATTAATATTGCACAGTATTGCTCAGCCACCACATGGAACTGTAGTGACTACTGTAGAGACCTCTGAAACAAAGAATTGAGTGAGAAAAGGAAATGGATACTCAGTACAACGCAAGAGAAGAGTGCATTCCCCTGAGAGGACGATCTTACAAGATCATTAATTTTCATTTACTCTTTCCTAAGTGCTTCCATTACCCTTATCTCTTCACATTTGAAAGCAGTGTCCTTCCACAACCCAGACACACTTCATGTCATTTAGGCATACTCCTTTTTTAAAAAAGGTATTGAAAAAATGGGCAACATGTGTTGAGAAACTTTTCACTGCGACCTCTGTGTTGTTACTTGGGGAAGCCCACGTGTAAGGCCTCAGTAGTGCTGTTCCATCAATGGCAGTGAAGGGCAGAGCACACTGGAGGGCTTTCAGTGTCAAGTACTAATACTGGTACTTTAGATACTTTGAAAGAGAAAAATACAAAACTATAACTTTCATTTTCTCAGCACCTTCCATTCTACTCTTCCTCTCCACACATTTTGATCTCTTCAAAGTATGTTGTTTGGTGGAACGTATGCTCTCAGTAGGTATTCAAATGAAAGATATCAAATAGAGGATAAATTCCTTACATTGTTAATGTATTGTGTGTACAGTGCACAAAGAAAGCCCAAGGAGGCTGGATCTGGGAGTAGGGGAGGAGGTTAGAGACATTGGCCTGAAAGGGAGAATGTAATAAGAAGACCTTAACTGGATATTCAGAGGGGACTGTGAGAAGGGAAGACGGAAGGGGGTGAAACAGAAAAAGACCAGGGGAGGTGGATGGAGATGGGGAAGGAAGGAGGGAGAAGAGAACAGGAGAAAGTTAAATGGAGAGGGGTGTAGGAATAAACGGCAATTAGGAATTTGTGGTGTGTGTGTAAGGGATAGAAAGGAATCTAGTGTCAGGAAAGGAGTAGATGGAGGATAGAACAATAGGAGTTGAGGACTGAGATACGCTAGGGCGCCTGATGTAACAGGGCCTTGTAAACGTGGTAAGTGTCCTGAATGGCATGGGATACCATTGGAGGCTTATGTTGAAAGGAGTGACTTGGTTTAAAATGATGATTCAGACACTATTTGAAGAATAAAATATAAGTGGACAAGGGTGGAATCAGGAAAACTGATTACCCTGAGTTTGGAGTCCAGATATAACCGTGAGAATGAGACTCTGTGTTGGACCTGGAAGATTCTAGCAGTTTTGTGATGGTGTATGATGACAATGTTGCCAGGACTCAGTAGAGGACTGGCAACACATTGCTGTAAATTGCGCTTCCAACTTAGAGTGACATTTTCATTATTTTTTTTTTATTAAAGCTTATTGGGGTGACAATAGTTAGCAAAGTTACATAGATTTCAAGTGTACAATTCTCTAATACATCATCTCTATATCATATTGTGTTCACCACCCAGAGTCAGTTCTCTTTCCATCACCATGTATTTGATCCCCTTTACTCTCTTCTACCATTCCCCTCCCCTTACCTTCTGGTAACCATTATTGTCTGTGTCTTTGAGTTTTGTTTCTTTATTTGTTTTTCTTGTTCTTTTGTTGTTTTCAGTTTTATATACCACACATCAGTGAAATCATATGGTTCTCTACTTTTTCTGTCTGACTTGTTTCGCTTAGTTTATAATCTCAAGATCTAACCATGTTGTTGCAAATGGCACTATTTCACCTTTTCTTATGGCAGAATAGTATTATATATATATATATATATATATATATCACTTTATATATATATCACTTTAATATATATATATAACTTTAATATATATATATCACTTTATATATATATCACTTTAATATATATATATATCACTTTATATATATATATCACTTTAATATATATATATATATATATATATATATATATATATATATATATATCACTTTAATTAAGGTCTTTATTACTCACAGTGAAGACAAAAACCAAGAAACAGGAAAACCTGCCAGCAGCCACGCTCCAAAACACTTCAAGTACCAATCTTCTTAATATTGCCAAGTGATAGAGAGTCTCTGGTTTGAGTTATTTTTGGAACCAAAACTCAGAAGGAAAAAAGCCACTAGTTGTTAAAAAGAAAGATGGGAAGTGAGACAATTATAGGAACTAAGGCAAGGTTCTTGCTTGTTAATATTGATAGAGTCAGAACTAATTTAAAAAGACATTAGAATTTATTTGTGTTTGGAAAGGAGGGAAAATAAGATACAGACAGGCAAGGGAGACAGAGGGATCATGCAGATCATAGCGCCCAGCTGGTGTTGTGGATCTCAGGCCTCCAGTGTGGGGCTGAGCTTTGTTATATTGAGGGATTTGGAAGGTGAACAGAGAAGTTCCTCAAATATTTGGAGAACATTTTAGGTAAGGTGTTAGTATACTAATAAAAATTTACATAGTTTCCTATCCAAGCACCTAACTTTTCCCAGTGCTCCCAGGGAAACTACCTGGAGAATGTTTCCTGGATGTTAAAAAAAGTAAAGAAATGGTTCGGGTCCCACATATGAGGGCCAGTGACACTGCCCTCAAAAAAAAAAGAGAAAAAGAAGACAAAGTAAAGAAATAGGAAACAAATATATGGATAATTCTATGCTCTCTATAGTTGTTATTACCATATAGACTCATTCTAAAGGTTATGTGCTTATCTGTTGTGCAGACTACCATAGGAAGCTGAATGTGTTATCTTTTCTAGTTGTACCAAAGGAAATGTAAAATAAAGTCATTCAGCTTGAAAATATGTTGCTCAATTTTAAGCAAGGTTTTCATTATGCTACCACAGTGCTCCAAAGGAAAGAGACCCATTGTGGAGTGTCACAGCATTTGTAGGCCAAGCAGAGTTAACAATATATTCAAAAGTCTTGTGCCATGTTATGATGCATCTGTGTGTGTGTGTGTGTGTGTGTGTGTGTGTGTGTGTGTGTGAAAAACAGAGAGAGAGAGAGAGAGAGAGAGAGAGAGAGAGAGAGAGAGAGAGATTAATTGGTTGACATATATTAACTTCTCCACATTTTGTTACCCAGAAAAAATATTGCCAGTAACTTTCAGATAAAGTTGGACGTTACTAAAACTAAGAATAACTACCTTGTTGAACAATATTGAAATATCAGAGCCGAAGGAAGCTCTTTGGGACAATAAATTCTTACTTAATATTCAGGTCAGATATTTATGTCTCATATATTTCCTTCATTGTTTCTCGCTCAGGAATTAGAAAATCATGTTCTCCAAATTTCTTAAGGGAGATCACAGATACAACTTTGAAATTCATGTGTTCTTTGGACATTCCCTGAATTCTCTGTTTGTATTACATGTTTACTATTTAGAATTTGAACATTGTTAGAGAACTCTCCATCACGCTTTCCTAAGATTTGTGGCTAATAAATATCAAGTTAGAGGATATAAACAGCTATATTGGCTTTATTTCAGTTATGCTGGTATTGGACTCTAACAAGAAGGCATTAGGGAAACTTATTTTTGGAGTGAGGAAGCTTGTTGGCCTAGGGAAGATGGGTGAGGGTAGAAAAGATGGCTGAGTATGGGATTGGGAGAAGTCAGTTAGGAAAAGTGGAAACCATCAGCCAAATAGTCTCCTAAAGAGTAAAAACATGAGAAAAGTAAGACCTGTAGTATGTATGGTCAACCAAATAATCCTAAATTGTGTTGAACAGAAAAAGCAACATAAGGAATTGTAAGGAAGACAAAAGCAGATTGAATGACAAGATGTGAATGAGAGACTAAGGACACTTATTATTAGAAGGGTCCAGTGCTTAAATCTATACATTTCTTGATTTTAGTGATATATAGCTCATTTATTCACAGTGTTTCAAACCTTTTTTAAGTTTCTGAAGCAAATGTATTTGTTTGTGTTGTTTATCTTGTTAGATTTTCTTGAAGAGACTAATTTTTGTATTCCAAGTCCATATTACTTGATTGTATAGAGAATGTATAATAATAAGTAAATTGTTTGGAGGTTTGTGACAATTGGTAGAAAACCACATTATCTTCATCCACTGAAAATGGCTTTGAGAGTAGATTTCCATGTTATCTACTTCAGGTGGCTAGACATGAATTCATTTATCTGTAACTACAATAGAAGAAAAAAGTGCATTTCAACATGAACTGTTAATACTTTTCTTAAAGGTCCTATGACAAAACATGATAAGATTAATAATATATTTAATAGAAATCTTACAGATAGAAAATGGTAAATGTAAAGAAGAGGTATCATTTGTAACATACCTAATCAAAGATAATTCCAAAAGTATAATTTGTGCAAATGCATAACAAAGTGTTAAGATTTGTTTCAATTTTGAAGTACAAATAACTCAAATAGTTATTTAGTTCTCATCTCAAATTATATTTTATTATTTTTTGAAATGTATTTCAAATATATATTTTTTAATTATTATTCAAAACATGTACTTTGAATATATATCCAAATTATATATTCAGTTATCACAGAGATAACTTCAGGAAAACACACACACACACACACACACACACACACACACTTTTTTTTTAAAATTAGTTTCAGGTGTACAACATAGTGCAATAGTTATACATTTTACCCCTCAAAGTGACAACCCCCTCCCCCAATTCACCACCCCACTCCCCCCATATCATATATATCTATTACTCTTCCTCTGACTCCCTTCCATAGTATAATCCACATCCAGTGACTATCTATATATTCAATTACAGTTGGCATACAACCTCCGCTTCAGACACACACACACTTATTAAAGAATTTTGCATTTCATTATGAATGTTTTAAGAGCTACTTGTAAATGTTTTCTAAAAATTCAGTTTACTTTATTGTTGAATATTTCTTTACACGGAGTTTATTATATGCCAAACAATTGGGACCATTGCATCATTCTGTTAACAAAGTACGTAATTAGTAATGGGCACAAGTTGAGAAACCAAATCCTTTATCAGTCAGAAACCTATTTTCTCAAAAAGGGAAAGCTGGACTTGGGATAAGCGAGTCTCCTGACTTGTTTCCTCATTCACAATTGTGAATAGTTTTGAATAGTTTAAGTCAGTGTCAGTCATGTAATTGCCCTTGTAGAAAGAGTAAAAAACCTTGTGGAAGCAATTCTGTTCTGAACTTGAGAAGACATCCGGGCGGGGGGCGGGTGAGGGGGGAGTGGAATGTGGAGACACCATCTTCCAAACTGGATATGCCAGTGATTGCTTTTTGACACAAATCAAAGCTAAATGGAATTGAAGAAGAAAAAAAGAATATCAGAGGTAGATAAAGAAAAACAAAAATACATTGGTTAATATATTTAAAGTAGTATCCCACTAAACAATGAGTACCTGTATGGATGGAATCCATTTTCATGGAAGTGGTGAATTCCTGGTTAAGGAAGCAGAGAGTGGCACTAGTTAGGAAAGCTTTAAGAGAGATTTTTGCATTGCCTGAGTGGTTAGACATGGTAACCTTTAAGTGCCTTCAGGCTCAATATTCAGTGATAAGTAAAAGTATTATTTGTGAGACCTTTATCTTTTCTGGAATTTCCTGATAGCCCCCTGGCCTCTTGCTATGAACTGAATTGTGCTCCCTTCCAAATTCATATGTTGAAGCTCTAATCCCTAGTACCTCAGGATGTGACTCTCGTTGGATATAAGGCCTTTAAAGAGGAGATTAAATTAAAATGAGTGTGTTAGAGTAGGCTCTAATTCAGTATGACTGGTGTCCTTATAAGAAGCGGAAATTTGAGGGCAGGCCAAGTGGCTCAGTTGGTAAAGAGCTCGCTCAAGAGCGTGAGCTGAGCTCTCAGCAACAGCAGTTCAATGCCCAGCGCAAGCTGAGCTGCCGCTAAGCTGCCAACAGGTGGCAGGATGGCTCAGCTAAAAAAAGCAAAACAGAAGAGGACATTTGGATACATGGGGACACCAGGAATGTGCACACACAGAGGAGAGGTCATGTGAGGACAGAGTGAGAAGGTAAGCCAGCTGCAAGCCAAGGAGAAAGGCCTCAGAAAAAAGACAGCAAAAAAACCCCCAAAATTACTTACTGATACTTTGATCTTGGTTTCTAGCTTCTGGAAATGAGAAAGTAAATTCCTGTTGTTTAAGCTACCCAGTCTGTGGTATTTTGTTATGGCAGCACTGGCAGACTAAGACAGCTCTGTATAATGGTCACGTCAGTATATTTCTCAGTTTCAGGCCTTGTATGCCATGGCCTCCAGAACAGGGTCTTGCTAGAATTAATGTTTAATAGTAATGAGTACACTTTCCAGTCAGTGGCATCATCATTTCCAATATATGCTTGGGATTTTACTGTTCCTATAAAACTGACTTCAACCTTTTATTGTCCTTCAGAAAACAGAAACCTCCCAAGACCTTAGGTTGTTGACTTTGACTTAAGAAATAGAAAATTAATTGAAGTTTCCTCCCAGTAAGACTGATTAAAACAGAACACTTTGCTTTAAATAGATCTAAAATGATAATGTTTTGAGAAGGCAAAGCAGCATTTCAGTATTACTTGCTATAGATTTTTTCTAAGAAGGTACACTATGAAGACTTGGAGAGCATTGTCTGTAGTGATTGTCTATATCCACAGTAGTTGCCTCATTAACACTAACTGACACATGGAATATATTTTTGAAAAAAGTTAGTTCACTCTTGTATACCTTATTACTTCTTGATCATCCATGTGCTTTCCCCTTAACTGATTGATTCTTTGAGTTAGTTTGTTTTCTACTAAAGGAAATATTTCTATTAGAGTCTCTAATCAAGGAATGTAATCTTAAGAATGCTTGGCATTCCCAGTGGGTTTGAATCAATGGGAAAGACATGGATGAATTCCTGTAACTAAGGTTAACAGTCACAGAATAAATCAGCAAATCTTTATTTAATGCCTACCATGTTAGATATTATATATAATACACACAATGTAAGAGAGAGCCCTCACCTCACTTCACAGAGTTCAAGATCTAATAGGAAGAGAAAATATAACACATTAAAATGTAATTATTTCATAAGACTATAAAAATGGTCATAATAAAAAATGCACTGTGTCCATTCTTGTTTAGACATTCATTTTGTAGTTTCTCTTTCTCCATACTTTGTATATAAGGGTAATGACTTAATGAATAGACATCCAGCCTTAGTAAGCATTAATAAAATGATCAAATAGTGAGTTGATCTAACTGAAATTTGGTTTACTGATACAAACTTCTGCAATGTTCTTATGCTGGAACTTTAAAATGAAGAGAGATTTTTAAAATGGTTTATTCTTTATTTACATAAGACCATTACATGCTTAAATTGGGTATATGTAATTATCTGTTCTCATTTATTTTAAACATTCTCTTCTGTATTTTAAGTATTGGTATCTTTTTTAATGATCTTTCTATGTATCTCTTGTATTCTCTGCTAATTCTGTTAACTGTATACACCACAGTCTTTTGCAATATCTCTTTTTGCTTTGAGTTTTTTATCTGAAGCCTTGGTTCT
The DNA here is from genome assembly GCA_033961575.1 of Aselliscus stoliczkanus. Taxonomy (NCBI): domain Eukaryota; kingdom Metazoa; phylum Chordata; class Mammalia; order Chiroptera; family Hipposideridae; genus Aselliscus; species Aselliscus stoliczkanus. The sequence continues at coordinate 139,512,677 of CM066729.1, forward strand.
CCCCCTGCAAATATCACAATTGATTCTACTGAGCCAATTTCTCATTACGGTGGCTTGAAATCTTTTCTTCCTTTTTGTGTAGATATCTATGGACCTTTTCTTCTATTTATCCTTTGGTGTGTTCTCACTTTTCATATGGACTCTGACTGTTGGGAAGGACTATTTATTTATGTATTTCTCAACATTTGTTATTCTTTTTTTTTTTAAGGAAAAGGAATATCTTTCTTTCAGTGCTTTCATGAAGACAATTCCTCTAAGAAGAAGGTGACTTGTCTGTTCTTATTTCTATCACTTTACAAGTCAGATTCTTGATCATTTTCACATAGTTAAGAGGCAGCAGTGACTTCTGTGTTTTTCCTTTTAAGTCCACGGCTTCTCAGTGTGTCTATGTACATAGAAAATAATATGCTCAGAACAGAGAGGAACCTCTGGCTTTGAAGAGAGAAAATCTTCATCCAGAAGCTGGGATAAAAAGGGGTTTTACAGAATTTGCATAGGGAGAGAGGTAAGATCACATGGTCCAAGCTGAAAATATAAACTGCCTTCTGAGAAGAATAAGTAGATTAATTGCAGGAAAGCAGAGAGCTTTATCAAGAGCTCAATATATGTTGAAGGAAGAAAAGTAAGAAGGAATGGAAGAAGGACAGAGGGAGAGAGAGTAAGAAAGATAAAGTAATGAAGGACAGCTAGTTTAGAACTTGAATAGAGACTGAAGAGTTTAGTCTCTGCTTTGCAGGCAGTGGGAGCTTGAGAATGTTGTTTTAACTGCACACTGATGGCACACAGAATGCTGTTCTAGGCACTGAAGAAGTTTACCACAACAGTGTACTATATCACAACATGAATTAGAGTCATGCACTAACATAAGGGAAGGAGCACAATACACTAATTAAATAGAGATTGAACTGAGAAGATGCATTTTCTATAAAAGGGCATGAAAGATGACTGTGGCTGGAAGCTCTTTGTGTCCAGGTGGATTGTGTAGCTTACAATTGTGAGGGTTACCTATTTGATAGAAAAGAATGACAGGTTTTATTTCAAATAGGAGATAGAAAGACCTGGTTTGTCTAGAAATGAAGAGATGAAGGTTAGGACAAAAACCAATGTAACCAAGGTACCAGTATCTTTAAAAAGAGCAGAGAAGAACATGATGAAAAGCATAGTAAAAGAAGACAAAATAATTTATAAAAGGAAGGGAACTTCTGCTTCCAAACGTGATGGAATAATAAATAAATCCACAATCATATTTGGAGATTTCAACACTTTCCTCTCAATAATTAATAGAAGGCATGGACCAAAAAATCATTAAGGATTTAGATGGTTTGATTGACACTATCATCCAACTTAATCCAACTAACTTTTATAAAACTGTCCATTGAAAAACAGTAGAACACAAATTATTTTCAAGTATACACAGGCTATTTCCTGAAACAACTGATTTTTAACAAAAGTACAAAGGCAACTCAGTGGATAAAAGATAAGCATTCCAACAACTCTTGCTGGAAAATTGATTGTATATATACATATGAGTATATATATATATATATGTAAACTTCATGCATTGAGTTGTATGTTTTAAATATAAACAGTTTATTTTATACTAATTGTAACTTCATAAAGCTGTTAAGAAATAGTAACAAAGTTTGAGAAAGGAGTAACAAAATGAAGAATGACATTAATTAGCTACCTTGTGTACTATATAAGGGCATTGTATTCCTTTTTCCAGGCCTGAGGAATATATCTGGCTACCTCTCTGGTCCAAAGTGATGTGTTCTCCATCACAGGTATAGCATTGGGTAAATGACGTTCCTAAACTCTAATGTTCATTTGCCATGCACTGAAGTCCAAGGTGCACCTTGCAAAATGAACATACAGGCAATCTTTTCTCTGTTAAGATCAACTTAGAATCACTTACACATTGAAAGTGAAACAAAACCACTCCCTTACCCCTGCAACACAAACAATACCAACAAAACAGTGTGGATTCTTACTCCTTGACAATCTCCTTACCATTTGAGCATCTAATCCAAGGTAGAATTTTTACCTTGAAAGTAAAATAACATATTCTAGGAGATTTTGTGCGCAGTATTTCTTTTTATCATAATTCTTCAATGTGGTTTTGCAGATCATTTCATGGGCTTAGTTTAGGTTTAAATTCCCAGTCTTCTGCAAGTTACCTAAGAGACATCATTCATGCATTCCATACTTCAAGCTGCCCACTCTCGTGCGTGTTATTTTCGTATGTTTTCTATCTTGTTTCTGGTATGATTACCTTCAGGCTGGCCTGATAACCTAGCTGACTCAATCTTTAGTCATTGCTGCCTCTCCAGCAGTGCTGCAGGAGGTAATTTCCATTGTAGACCACTAGGATATTGGTCTTAGCTTAAAAAGGATTTGGAATAGAGATATGCTGGAATATTCTTCCATGCTTACCCCAAATTAAAGCATGTAATCTTGATTTTATGTCAACTGTGTTGTTCAAAGTGGTTTATAAGAGTGACTGGTGTTTTCATATGGAGTTTGGAATATGTTTTTATCATGACCCTGTTAAATTTCCCTTTCGGTTTCAACAGAGGAACATCTATTTGATCAGAACCTGAGATTCTTATTTGTTGAGTTAAGAAATAGCCACCTACTAAATCTTTAACCCTCCTGGTATCACCTGTATATACCTTCTGCATCATAGTATATTCTCCAATAATATTTTTATTATTTCTTTGATTTTTTTAAGCTTGAAGAGAATGTATGAAATCAATCCAATTTCTTTTTCCTTCAAATCCTTCCTTTAAGTATGGACTATATAGTACAATAGATAACAGTACTGTAATAATGACACATTTCTAGTCTGTAATTATGATAGTGTTGTGTTATGTAAGGGAAGGTCCTAATTCTTCCAAATATACTCTTTTTTTCTAACTTGATTAATTCCTACTCTTACTTGCACCTTCCACTTCCACTGAGAGACCTGTAATATGGTGTTAAGCACAGAGGCCCTGGAGTCAGACAGCTGGTGCCCACTCAAATAGTTGCTCTCCAGCTACTAACTGTATGATTCTCATCACGTTACTGAGTCTCTGTTCTTTTATCTGTAAAATGGGGATAACAAAAATAACTACTTCAACGGTCATTGGAAGGAATAAATGAGCCCTTTGACTGGGGCCTGGTTCACAGTAAGCATGAATAAATGTTGGAAAACAACATTTCAGTTTTATTTACTTAAAATAAAAAAAAATCTTAGAACTACCCACATGAAATATAGACGGGCCAGAGTGTATTGTGTATGTGATACTATATGGGTTTGTGTATAACATATATATACCGGGGGTGCCAAAAAATGTATACAACTGGACACTTTGGTCAACGTTACTCAAGCAGTAGTTCATCGTAATCCGAAGTGTCTGGACGCTGATGGTAACCACTTTGAGCACCTCTGGTAATTGCAGAAGCCAAACATGACTTGTATTCATCTTTTGTTATTGGTATATATTGAGTGCTATAATTTTAATAGTTTTTTCCTTTTTTAAAACGTGTATACATTTTTTTTTGGGCACTCTCTGCATGTGTAAGTGTATGTATATATAGGCATACACAGACACACACATGTGTGAAGTAGGAAGTATATATTTTTCTGCTACTCAAGCCAGCCCACTTAATTTTTTATTTGAATTCAAAACTAATGGAATTCTTAAAATGTTCCAAAAGAATAGTAATATTAAGATATGTTATCTAATATCTTAATATTCTCAAATACCGCTACTTAATGTTCTCAAATATTGCTACATTGCTTGAAACATAAATCTTGATGAATTTCTTGGATGTTTTTCTTGTGCTTTTTTTCCCCAGCTAATGCAGTCATGACTTTCATGCTTTGGCCCTGCCTCTAACTTTGTCTCCCACATTTTATCTCTCAGTAACATAGGCTTTAGGGCAAGATATCAGTACACATCTATTTGTTAGTTCAGGGTTTCGTTTTGTCATAAGATTTTGCATCTTAACTGAACTTTTTTTTTTTTCTGTTTCTGGGCAATTTCTTCTATTACTTCAGTACAATATTATCTTCTGAGTGTGATATACTTGTGATGCTGATGAGAATTATGGATCTTAAGCAAAAATCTGCCCACTCCACCACAATATGAAATACTAGTTGACACTTTTTATAATCGGTGCTACAGGCTTTTTGGATCCTCACTTCTGATGCCACCTGAAGGAATGTTAGGTAGGCGATACATTGAAGGGATAAGAACACACACATAAGCGTGAATTAAGTTCTCAGCTAAACTGGTCAAGAATACAAAGCCTCATTAGAAGTGCTATGGCCATGTTAGCATCTGCTATGCCTTGTTTCTCACAACAGAACTGCCTGTGGCACTTGTGGAGAAAAAATATTTCTTCAGGTATGGAAAGCTCAGTTTTTGCTAGACCACTTCTCTATATTTGCATGGGACATAACACCTGGAAGATTTTTACATAAAGAATATATGTGCCTGTTTAAGGGAATATTCACAAATACTGAGTTCTGATTACTTAAAAACAAAAAGTATATATATATATATATATATATATATATATATATATATATACACACACACATATATGTATATATACACACACACCTATCATTAAGACCTCGTTCTGACATGGATAAAAAGCAGAGCTAGTTTCTATGTATGTCTTAAAAATTTTTTTATTTGCATATATTTCAAAATCAAAAAGCCAATTTTCGTGGAATGGCAGTCAAAATAGTCACCCGAAACTCCACAATGTGTTATGTTCCAAAAGAATAAATGGTTTATAGAGATGAAAACATCATTTTAAATGAACTGTTGGCCTGAACCAGTCTAGCAATGCTTATGTGATTGAAACCAAAGATCCATGATATTGTTAGCAGAGTTTATACATGCTGCTATCTTGTGCAGCTTTAATTTATTGCTTGCAGTATTCATTCAGAGAGCCATAAAAGCTACTTCAAAGAGGTGGTCTCAGGTAATGTCTTTTCATGCACTGGAAATGAAACTTTTAAAAAAACTTAAAAAAAAAGTTTGATATTTTTTAATTTATACACATATTAAAATTCATGAGCAGCTCATTGGACATTTTTAAAGCTTGAGATTTCAATTCTAAGCTATCATCTGTGTAAGATGCTACTTCCTGCCATTTTTTTCTGAAACTACTCCTTTGAAATAGTTTTCCAGGATTTGATAAACAGACCTATATTTACTCTGTATATGAGATCTGACAATCAAGTTCACAAACTCATCATAGAAAACATGCTACACGCCTCATTGGTGAATATCACTATGGTCATCTTCAAAGTATTCCCCCTTGGGGAAGCTACACTCTGATGCCAGTGCCTAGTCCACCCTTCAAAGCAATCTTGAAACTCTTTTTCTGGAATGGCCATCAGAGCTGTCATCATATTACCCTTGATGTCCTGAATGTCATCAAAATGTCTCCCTTTCAATATTTCCTTTATCTTTGGGTAAAGAAAGAAGTCATCAGGTGAGTAGGGAGGGTGTTCCGATGCAGTTATTTGTTTACTGGCTAAAGCTCTCTCACAGACAGTGCTGTGTGAGCTGGTTCATTGTCATGATGCAAGACCTCCCTCGGGACCATTTCTGCACACACCTTCCTCAGGCCAAGATTTTCAGTTAAGATTTTCCTGTATTTCTATCAACATTTACTTGATCTAGTATGTATCTTGCAGTCAGCCAACGCATTTTGACACACAATTCAATGAATTTTTGCAATGTTTTCATCAGTTCTGCTCCTGACCTCTCTTCTTCAGTGATGTGTTCTCTCCCCTCCGAGAAAGGTTTAATCCATTTGTACACTGCCATTTTCCTCATGACATTATCCCCATAAACTTGGGGATAGTGTTCCTGATTTCACTTCCACTCTTGCCAGATTTAACGGAAAATTTAACGTTTGTTCATTGCTCTACTTCAAGCTCAGGTATTCTTGGGATGGCACACAAAAACATGCAGCAACATTAATGTTCACCACTCAGCAAGACACTGCCACACATCGACACAAACACAGCTGTGAGACACTGATATGCCAAGGCTATGAAACCTTACTGAGCTGCTTGTACAGTGCTGCCAATGTAAGTGCACTGTGGCAAGTTCATGAACTTAATTGTCAGACCTCTTATTTACACACATTCATATTCTGTGGATGCATGTTTGTGTATATGATTTTTTTCTCAAGATTAACCTATTTGGTGTGAATATGTTTTTTTACATTCATTTTTCCATAATCCAATACAATGTCCCCAAATTTTCATCTGATTAGGATCAGTTTTGCTTTCTGATGTCAACATTTTCTGTATATTTGTATTTATGGTAAAATATCAAATTTCTTGTGAGAGGAAGACATTTTTGTTTACTTTTTTAAATGCAGTGAATGCAATCTCAGGTTCTCCAAGTATACTTTATAGGTGGGCAATTTTTTCTAACAATTCTACTTAAGTATCCTGGAAGATTGAACATTTAAAAAAAAAATCACTGAGAATTTTGTAGTTGAATAGACCTAAAGCATAGAGAAATCAGATCCACAAAGAATGCATTAAATTATTAAGAGGCTGTTTTCTCATTCCAACTAGAATTGGTGATATTTTTTTCCCCATCACTATTTCTTTTGCCCAAAGGAATATGCCTAAAATATTACTTGGTGATCGGATCATAACAGGGAGTACCCTAACAATTGGGAAAATAAGTTAGTTAGCCTTAGAGGTGTTCTCATGTTTATTATATCGTTATGAACTAAGAGGTTTTTATGACATGTTATTTAAATACATATTGTCAGCCTGGGGGTTTAAACAGTGGATAGTCTATAATGAGATATTATATTTGCAGTTTTTTCCATCTCCTTCTGACATGAGTATACGCCTGTTAGAAAGGCTGCAAAGTGATGCATGGATAACATTTTTTAATTATAAAGTGAAAGTGGTCTGTTCTTGAAATGATGATGGCATCTAAAAAAGGTTAGAAAACTCACTAAATATTGCTTTATGCACTTAAAGTTGAAGTGAAATGGATATAGCTATTGTTTCTTTTTGGATAAAAGTATGACTTCCATTTTGATAAAATTGTTTACCTTGTTGTACCTGACATTTAAAAAATGTTACCTATCTGTTAATTACCTTTAGTACATAGTTCAGAAGTGGCCATGTTTTAATATATAAGTGACAGTGGCATCTCAACTTCCTAATGACCTGGATGGAGTTCTGGCAAGGATATTGCTCTACTCTGGCATAAGGGTGCTTAAAAACTAGTTAGAATAATGTATTTTTATTGCCCCTCCTTTATTTCTCTTTCATTTTGTTTCTGATGTGTGAAACCATCCCCATTACTTTTGAAAAACACAAAAAGATCCCAGGATTTGCATTGCATTGGTTCTCTTGTGAATTGGAAACCTCTCCCATTTCATGCTATGAATTAGTCATGAAGTTTTCAGCAGAAATCTAGTTTTTAAGATCAGATGGGTGAATGACAATATTAAACAAACAAACAAAAAAACAAACAAAAAACCCTCCAGTTTTACCTTCTTATGTCTTTCTACCTCAATACACTTGTGACAGGATCACCTGTTTCCTTGCAACACATTCTGGGAATGGCTTTCATTACAGGGATAGACTCATTCTCAACCACATTTTAGGCTGTTGTGTTAAGTTTTGCCTATTCCTACTTGTATCACAAAGGCTATTTGAGGCATAATAATAGAGTCTGCACATTTTGCTAGCAATGTGAACATTACATATTGTTTCTCATTTCATTTAACTTTATTTATACCTCTCATTTCCCCTGGGAAGTAGGAATTTTTGTTTCCATTTTAGAGGAGGGGAGTTAAGGTTCAATTTTCAGTAGAGAGAAAATTAAGACTCTGTTTTGCCCAAGGAAACAGATGTCTACTAAACAGCAGACACCAGGCCAGGTTTGCCTGATTCAAAAGAATCTCAGCCTCTCTTGTTTTAGTTCCCAACCACAGTGCCAGAGAGATGGAAGTCAAATGTGCATGTACCTGCATTCCCCTTTGGGGGCAGAACAGATGATGTGTCCTGCTTTACATAGATATCTATTTAATGTGTTTTGTTTTCTGTTTGTTTGTTTGTTTGTTTGTTTATGTTTGTTTTTTATAAAGGGAAATAACTCCCTTGAGATATTTCTGACATTTTTTTGATGACACTGAGGTATTAGAACATTTTGGATAACAAAGTAGTGAATTCCTTTAGATGTCATAGATCTTTCAGTGGTTGTATATTTTGCAGTTAGTGAATAGCCAAGTGTATTTCTTTGCCTCAGTTCAAAATAAAATCACTTTAATGAAGAAATTTCATACTGAACCAATCTGTGTACGTTAATAATAAATGAATTCTGAAAGGAAATTAAAATAATATCCAAGGAAGCACCAAAATAAATGCCAAATTTAAAAGTAGCATTTTCTATTTGTTGGCAATTCCAGTAAAAATTTATTCTTTCCCTATTACTCTCAACTCCCATGTGCTTTGTCTCCTTGTGATCCCTTGAAATTCACACATGTAGGTTGTAGTATTCAATTGCTTTCTAGCAGAGGCAAATTATGGCCTAAGGGCCCAAACAACTTGTGTTTCTGTGTCTTGCAATCTAAGAATAGTTTTTTATATATTTTTAAATGGTTTAAAAAAATCTAAAACAGACAATTTTGTGACACATGAAAATTATATGAAATTCAAAATTTGGTACCCATAAAGTTTTATTAGAATGTAGCCTGTACACAAGTTCCTCCTACGAGCTATTCCTAGAGCCATTAATGAACCCTCACAATCACATTCAACATCTAACTGTGCACATGTACCAACCTACACAAATGCACATGTGCAGAAGTATACTCACATGCAAACCTCATATTTCTTCTTTTGGAAGAATGGTTTATAAAGCTTTAAGGAGGCTCTTTTGTCTAATTTCCCTTTTACTTATTTCTCTGGACCTAATACTCACCAGCCTTGTGCTTTTATCCTCTGCAGTTTCATTGCTATTCTCTTTCCCCTATTTTTTTTTAATTTCTCAAAGTTTTAAAATAACAGTAAAGAAATACAGATTTGTAGGACTTTGCCTTTTCTCCATCATTTCTATTCTGTCTGTGACACTAGGTCCCAAGTATTGGAAATCTTGTGAAGCCCCAGTTGCATTAAGTTACATATTTTCTTATTTTTTCTCTCTCTCCCTTACAGTCTTGCCTCATCTCCTTTATTGTTGGTGTCATTATCTTCTGACAACAGCAGTTTCTGTATTATTAATTGACTCCACTTGTCAGTTATAATTACAAAATTATTTCACTCAGTAAGAAGTAAGGTGACATTCAATATTGTTAATATGTCAAAGAACTTTGAGATGTCCAAATAGTCAATTTCTTTACATTGCTCCAAGTACACTTGAGTCACTGGAAAATTGATCACAATATTTCAATATCATCTAATTTATATCACACAATTAAATTTTCTTTTGTTACTGTTAATATTAATAGCAAGTGACTTTAACAAATAATTGGGATCATTATTCCAAAAGTCCATTTAAACCTCGTTCAGATAAAAGTCATTATGAAATGGTAAAAATACTCGAAATGGAACAAGCACAAGACAATTTCTAATGGATTAATCTTCCCTTTGAGTCCACATTTTTGGAGAGATCTTTATGTGATAGTTGTAGAGGCCAAAAATCCCTTTAATTTTTTCCCCCCAATAATTATTGATTTATTGCTATGTGCCAGGCACTCTTCTAAGTATTGGGGAATATCTCACAAAATAGACATCCAGCCCTTACTCTTGTAGGGCTTTCATTTTAGAAAATAAAGATAAACAGTAAAGTAAAAAGGTAAATGAAAAAAACAAGCTTCTCATACAATGGAAAAAAGAGGCTGGTTAGGTGGTATAAAGTAACTGGTAGATAGTCTACTGGAGATGGTATCAGAGAAAGACTCTGAGGAGGTGGCACTTGCCTTGAACCCTGACTGATAAGAAGGAGCTAGTCATGGGACCATGGGGTGGGGGTAGAGCATTTTAGGGAGAGGGAACAGCCCATGGAAAAATCCTAAAGGATGAAAACAAGCATGGTGAATTTGAGGTAAGAAGGAAGGCCAGTGTGACTGTAATACAATGAGAGCAGATGGGTGATGATGAGGAAGGAAGTAGGCAGAAGAAATATTTGAGTTTTATCCTAAAACCATTTTTAAACAAACTCATAGTTGTTTTCGATCAAAAAGCTGACATGATTTGATGATACCATAAACATGCTCTCTTTTTTTCTTCAGGCAAATATCTAGGAGACACCCCTTGTGCTCTCCTGACTTGTAAGTCCCATTCCCTTCTGGACCTTTCTATCAGGGATGCAGTCAAAGAGCAGTTATAAGAATCTTCTTTTAGATTTTATATATATATAATTTTACTTTTATTCTTCCACTTTTTCTTTCTTTCTAGCATCTTTTATACCCAGGATACCTTCTTACTTCATATTTGGCCAAAATTTCTATTCTTCCCCCTCTTGAGCTCAAGAAACCGAAAAACTTTAACACATTTAGGGAAGTTATCTGACAGATCCTATAGCATAATTGGTCTCAATTTCACTTTTTTTCAACTTCTACTAATTGTGAAATATGTGAAAGATCCTATCTATCTATCTATCTATCTATCTATCTATCTATCTAATCTACATATATATAGCCTAACTTCTTTCACTAGAACATAAGTTTCTAGAAAGTAACCACTTTCTTCCATATGTTTTGAATCCCAGGCTCTAGTTTATTAAACATTATGTGTGTATATGAATAAAGATGGGTGATAAAGATCAGGGTTTTATGGGTAAGAAAGGAAGTAGAAGAGTTTAGAATAATTCGTATTCTCCTTGTCGCTTTCCTTTTGCCTCCACATTTTATTACATGCTTATAATTCATTTAATGATTACTTCATTAAGCTTTTATGTATTCTAGGGACTTATTTAGTAATGTAGGATATATATTAGTAAACATAATAAGCTCTCAGAAGTCATGGAGCTTACATTCTAACAGACCATAGAAAAAAGGATTGAAAGGTATTTCTTACCCTGCTGTTATCATATAAGGAAGGGTGCGCGCCCACTAAAACTCACTGGGAAGAAATGGAGAGAGTCAATAAGATAAAGTAAGGGACAACATACATGTCTTGAGGGTTTCTACTTTGAAATATATCATTTTGGCCTTATTTGTGCATTATTTATGTGTTTATTTATATATTTTTTCTTTCTTTTTTCTCCATATTATTTGATAGATAGGAAAATACACTTACCACTTTTTTTCTTACTTATTACATATTCTCTTAGTACATACAGACTTCAAAATTCTTTCTTTGTTACATTTCTTCAAACAGTATACATATTTTCTGAGTACCTGTTAAATAAAAGGTATATCATATATATTGAAGATATTTAGTTCTTTGAGCTGAAAATCTTTCACTTATCTGAGGATAGGATATAATCCAGTACAATTTTAAAATAATTTTGTATTTTTAATTCATTTGGTGCTAATTATGTTATGATGGAAAAACCAACTTAAACCAGCTTAAGCAAATAAAAGGGATGTGTGGGTTCGTTCTTCACAAAGTCGTAGTCTTCATGCGAGTATTGTTCCAGGGATGTAAATGATATCCTCATTATTTGGTTTATTTATTTGTCAGTTCTGCTTTATGCTATGTTGGTTTATTCATCAAAATATACATCATGATTTCCTGTTGCTCCAAGTACTCCATTCCCAGTTGCCTTGTCTGTGGTTCCAGAACAAAACATGTCATTCATACCATTTAAACCTGTGTATCACATTTTCCTGACTGCAGTCATTGGTTCAGAGAGGGGACTGCTAATCAGAGCAAACTAGAAAAAAAGGTGACTTTTGCTAGGACAGTAGAGAGAGAGAGAAAGACAGACTCATTTCTTTGTGCTGGAACTTGAAACTGAGAAGAATTTTTCTTAGAGCAACTGGGAATCACCACATATACGTTGATAATTAAACCAACATATCATAAAACAGAGTGGAGGGATGAAGTGAAATCAAGTACTGAGGATGCCATTGGAGTTCCTGGGACAAGATCTAAAGAGTGACCGAGGCTTTATGGAACATGGGCCAATACATCCCCTATTGGCTTCAACTATTTTGAGTTAGTTTTTCTATGATAATATAAATTGTCCTTCCAGAAATAAAAATATGAAAAATGTAAAGTGCTATATCCTGGGTGTAGAATAGATTTTGAACTCAAAGTTTCATAAAACCATCAAAGTTTAGAGCTGGGAGGGATTTAGTACATCCCTGTAACCAATCCCTACAAATTACAGTTAGGTGAATAATCAGTGGGGTTAAATAATTTACTCAACATTTCAGAAAGTGTCAAGGTGAGCAGAAAAATCCAAGTGTCATGGCTTCTATTTCTGTGCTGCTTACAGTGCTGTACCCTTTAATCTTGATTTAAAAAATTGTGGATATATAAAATTGCTCTTGGTCATTTTCTTTGGTCTTGTTTACAGTATCAAAATTCAAAACCCATAATTCTTGTACAAATGCCTTATTGTAACTTTCATTGCTTTCCACCTGAATATTTCATTTTAGTAATATTCTTCTTTTAAAAACTTTCCATTTTTATATGTAGCAAATGCAATAATTCAAATCAACAGTTTGCAAAACATGAACCAATAGCCATGATAGAAACTATATGAACTACATCTAGGTTATTGCTTTTTTTCCTCATTCATTCATTTATTCATTCATTCATTCGTTTTGGTGGTAGAACACTTTTATTCTTGACTGTCGCCCAGAGGAAGCAAGGATGCTGGCTCCATGCTGCAGCACTTGACCCTGCAGCTTTTCCTAGTCGGCAGCCCATCCTTTCATTAAGTAGAGGATCACGGGGATGAGGCTGACCACGCTTCCATGGTAGTTCCTGGTCTCGTCACAGCTGAGGTGGTTCACCACATTGTGAGGGTAATCTGCTCTCAGGCTGCTTAGGCTGTTGCCTTGGCTCACAGGGTTTTGCATTTCTTGAGGTTGTTGGTGACCGGCGTGCACGAGGGCAGGGCTCCGAAGCGCTGGCAGAGCTTGCTCAGCTCCATGCAGGTGTCCCGGAGCATGAGCAGAACGGCGGATCTGTGGAGCTGTTGCAGTGCTGGGCCTGCCTCTGTATGATGCTGGAGAGGAGCCGGCTCTTGTGAGGCTCTCCCTTCAATGCTCCAGAGCGGCAATAAAGGGGACCTGTTGCCGCCGGAAGAGCTTGTGCTGCTCAGTGCTTCTAAGGGACTCTTTCACCTCACTCATTGAATTCTTCAGTGGTCACTTACAGGATAAGAGAAATGGGCTGGGTGGTGGGGGATACGGGGGGCGGGCAGTACATCAGGTCTGAGAAGGCCACAGCTGGAAGCGACCTGCGGTGCCGGCTGAGGAGAAGTGATGAAGAGAGAACACTTATCCCAGGAGGCTGAGCACACCGGCCTAGAAGCCGGGGTCCAGGCCAGGCGCCAGCCCCGCGGGCAGGTGGTTGGGCCTTCACTTACTTTTTATAAATGCTAACAAAGATTATAAAATAAACTGTTTAGAATTGTCACAGTATGTTTACTCCTATATATTGCTAATAAATGATGGTCATCTTTTTTTTTTTAATACTATGTGGCAAATTAGATAAATTTTATTTACAAAAAACAAGGAAATGTTTTGTAATAATGTGCCCTGATTCTGATATTGTTTAGATAAAGTCATTCTAAGATTTAGGGAATAAAAATTCAATCCTCATTTTACAATGAGGCAATCCTCATTTTACAATGAGGCAATCCTCATTTTACATAGGCAATTTTATTTTTATGATGAACAGGAATTAATGTATGAACTGGACATGAAAGAACCTGGGATTTAGGTCTGATTGTTTGCATGGCCTTGGTTCTTAGCTACCTCATCTACACTGACACATTCAGGAAGGAATTTTCCAGCACCAACATTCTATTTTCAGCATGAATAGCATAACTAGCCTCCAGAATTGTGCACATGTATTTTTAATTTTATTTCAGACTCTCCACAAATGTTTATAAATAACATCCCTGAAGGAGAAAAACCTTCTAAATTTATGTCCTATAATTTTTATCAGAAAAACTTAATGATCTCATTGAGTTTTGTACCATCTCCTGAAAAGTTTAGGGAGATCCTGGCATTCATTATAGGAAAGCATCTAAATGTTAATTAATTGGAAAAAGAAAAGGCTGCCGAAAAAGAAATCACCAAGTCTATTATAGAAATGAATCTTATATTACTGCCAAGTGCTTTATAATTAAAACAAAACTCAGATAGAAAAGAAGCTTAAGCAATAACAACAATCATATAAATAAACTTTTTTTTTTTTTACATTGTTTTTAGACTGTGAATGAGGTCCTTATTTACCTCATAGTATACTTTTTGGGTAGTTTCAGTTTAGAATAGTTTCTCAGTCTTGATTAATTGTGATGTTGGGGCCAGATAATTCTTTGTTGAGGGGGAATGTTGTGTGCATTGTAGGATATTTAACAGCATCTTAGGCCTTCACACATTAGGTGCATGTAGCACCACCCTCCCCCTACATGATGACCAAAAAGCCAAATTCTATGGTAAAATTGCCGCTGAGCCCTACCCCTCCAACTGAGAACCACTAGTTTAGAGGTACACAAATTGGGAGAATATCATAGAGAGGTCAACTTACTGTATTGTAGGTCAGATGACTAGTCATTGACACAGCTGTTTTTAGGAGCCATGTCTCATACCCCAGTTTCCCAAATTAACTTTACCATTGACCAAAATTTTATCTTCTTTTTTGTGTATAGCCGATCACTCTGTTTTAGTTAGTGTGGTCTTTTATTTAAAAAACTGATGCATTGTCCTGTCTGTCCTCATTTGTGGTGTAGCAAGGGGTTTTATCTGATTACATTGCCTTTGTGGTATCCTAAATCCCTGTGCCTACCCCACATTTCCTATCTTCCTTCAAATCAACCCAAAATAGAAAAGGATTGCTTTTGTTTAAACCTATCTGTCATTCAAGATTTTGCCAACTGTGACAATTTTGTAGTTCCCTTAAACTTGAATGAGTTGCCCTTGAAAGGGAAAATATTTTCTCCTAGTATGATGTTTATTAAACAGTGTTAAAGCTTTGATTGATCATTCCCATGGTGATGACTTCCATAGCACATTACTGCATTAATGCAAGTATTTTTGCCTGTCAAACATTAAATATGGAAAAGGTCTGAAGTGTCATTTTGTTCACGTTGCTACCACTGAAGCATTGCTTCTCCCTAATGCATACTGGCCTACTGTTCCCAGTCCAATTTAAACTCTAAGTAATGACTATGTATTTCCACTTCCTTTGGCAAAGCATTACAAAGTTTAATTTACTGTTTCCCAACCACTTGTAATGATATCAGTTAATGTTATCTGTTATAGTAGTTAATGTTCTAGAATTCTGACAGTGAAGCTTTCTGCTAATCTACTTTTCCCTCTTAGAAGTGAAAATTTTAATATCATCGGCAGGGTTTTTGTGTGTGTATACATACCAGCTTTATTTCCTAAGATTATAGAATAGGTCTAAGAATTTGCCATTTCGAGTCAACCATAATCTTTTCCTCCACACAGTTGTTGAATAGGTTCGAAAGCCTATACTCGACAGTACCCTACATTTCAAAGGGTGTGCTGACATCACCTTACTAGGTTTTTGTAAGACTGCTTTAGAAGCAGACAGGCCATAAAGAACTTTATTTGACAGGTGAATATATGGAGGCTCAGAGGAGTTAAACAACTTTCCTAAGTCACTAATGTTTATATAGCCTTTTCAGAATTGGAGGTGATCGTTCCATAATCATTATCTCATGTGCTCCATAGCTCTAAGAAGCAAGCAGAACAGGTATTATTTTGACCTCCATTTTTCAGAAGAGAAAACTGTGGCAAAGCAAAGCAAAGTGATGGAGCTAATGTGTTGGCCCTTGATTTAGGTGTTTTGCTTCACATTTAAATGTTTCCCTTTGTTTTTGCATTTCTTTGTCTTGCTTGCATTATTTTTGACCTCTTTCTTTTGTTATTGAAAAGGCTTCTCCGTGTAGATGCTGGAGAACGAGATTTTCACTAGGATTCATAGGTGGTAAACTGAATGATTTGGTGAGAAAATACTTGAGACATCTTGATTTGTTGTTTGCATGCCAGGTGTGCAGTATCAGATTCATTCTCATACTCTACTTTCTTTTTTCCCCCACTCTCCTTTCCATTCGTATTTTAATCTGTGGCCATCTAGAGGCTTGTTTTTGAGGAGATAGCCTCTATATTTGTTTTGCATTAATCCTTACATAATAACATTTATTAATTTTCCTTTAATTCTTACATTTAATTCTTATGCATTTGTATTACATAACCCCATATGAAAAGACCAGTTGGTTTGGAAAGAGCTAGATAAATCCTAGTCTTAACAGATCCAGGGGTCATTCTAAAGCTGTCCCTACACAGATATTGTGACACTGTCTCTTAGATTTCACACCTACTTCATGGGGTCTCTCACCAAAAAGGGACAAACAGGTAATAATGGAAGAATTTGCATCAAAGCTAAAGAGTTCACATACTCTTTGGAACTCAGTAGGATCAAGCCTCCTCTCAGCTCACTTAGAGAGTAGGCTCATGCAGGTAGTACTGGCACTTAGAAGTCTGCTGCTATGCTGCTGTGGAGAAAATTATTTGCCTGTGATCAAAACACAATCCTTTTGGCTAAAACACCAGCAATAAATCTCCATTAAAATCCAAGAGCTCTGAAAAGCCTTCTTCATGGGAAATAAAAACAAACCAAAAAAAAAAGGTACCTGTATACACAAAAAGAAAAAAAAAACAGTTTTCAGTTAAAATCAGTCTTAGAGGAGAGGAAAAGAAGAAACCTTTTAAGAAACCTCTGAGGTTCCTATTCCAACTATTGGCAAACATTGTCTTATTTAGAAAGCTGGGTTGCCTAGCTAAATAAAAACTACAGTGCACTGTGCCCTTATTGAATCTTTTAGCAGCCGGAAATGGTAAAAGTCCTCATACTACAAGAACCTGAAGTGACTTAAGAGGAAGGAATACAGTTATGAACTACTTTATTTAGGTCATGGCACCAGTATTGTTTGTTTTGTTTTCCTTTTGAATATAGTTTCTTGACAAACGCGCTTTCAGACCACCTATTCAAATCTGATTTTTGTAAGGGTCAGTAAAGGTATGTTAGATTTTGTTTTCTAGAATATATATTATGGTTTGGAAAATAATGATCAATTTCTATTTTGGACCCCCAGGCTTATCCTGTGAGGTTGTTGGAATTTGGAGCTGCTAAACTCAATTCCAAGTGAGTTGAAACAGAGCAGTTCTCTAATGGTGACTTAGAACTCTGATGTAAAATGAGTCAGGATAACAGGTAGTTGTTCCCCAAAGCCTCATTTGGGGTATGCAGAAACAATGTTACTCTTATATAATACATAGGTAGAAAATTTATTCTAGAAAGTACTCTTTTGACATATTTCAAACATAACATCTGACACATCAATTAATAAATTTGTAACCAAATGCCTTTCTCCAACCATGGTGCAAACTGTTTAATCAATGAAATTGCATGAAGTTTATGTAGATACTGAATAATACCTCTGTGGCATAGACACAGCTTTTGTTACATATGATCCCTGTTCCCTGGAATATTTAGTCTATTTGCAAAGATTAGGGATATGAGTAAAAACCCTTCAATGTTCTGCTTATCTCCGTAGCCTCCCTTCTCATGGTTCCTTCTGCCTTATCATGTGCCTTGGAGTCATGGTAAATTGCTTGTAATTCCCTGCACAGCATAGCTTTTTCTGATCATAGTTCCTCTGTTGAGACCACATGTCCATCTGTCTGGAAGTGTTCCTATCCTCACCCTGTCTCCTACCTTGTCTGGATAATTCCTAAGCATCTTTTAAAACTCTATCTTCCATGACTCCTCTTTTCTGTTCATAAATGGATATGTGTATCATAATCACTCCACTTACCACTATGACAAATTGTGTCATTTCTTAGCTTAAAACTTCCCAATGGTTCCCCATGTCATTCAAAGGAAATCCCAAAGTTCTATAAATCTCTGACATCCTCCAGCCCCTACCACTATTACTATCTCAGAACTCATCTCTTACAACTGTCTGCTGGAATCACTTCATTTCTGCTGTGCTGCCTCAGGACTTTTACACTTGCCTTTTCTTTTGTCTGAACCAATCTTGTTCCAAATATCTGCATGGCTTGCTTCCTCATTTTCTTCTAGATATACAAGTATGTATCTTAAAATGTCTATAACATTTTTCAGTCTCCCACTGTGAAACCAACTCCATGAGTGCATTTGTCTGTTTTGTTCCTTTTTGTATCAACAATGCCTAGAAGTGCCTGCCCCTGGGAACTCAATATTGAAAGAACTATAAATTTTACTGTTTCTTGTTTACATTATTAGTTTGTGAAGGGCAGGAACAGCATTTCATTGATTTTTACCTCACTAGCTTCTATCCAATCATCTGACTTATGTATTGAATAAATTGCTAAATTAATTATTCTAAAATATTTATTAAAAAACGACTATTTTCCAGGTATCAGTCAAGCCATTGCATTTAGGGGAGTTATCGAAATAGTGTCACTTCTCTCATAGATTTTAATTTTTGTTCAGAAGGTCATTGAATATTGAAGGGACAAGGAAACACATCTCAAAGAAGGTTGTGGGCAATAAATAGAGAAAAGATGGGTGAGGACATATCAACCTATTTGGGAGATAAAATACATTCAGGGCATTATAGATGAATACTTGAAAGAAATGTGTGCATTCATTCATACATACCAATGTACCTGGGCTCCATATGTGCATCTCACTACTTGCCTTCTTTCCTCCTTTGAATTGTCTTTACTCTGGTCTTCTTTGCTAGTGTATCATCACCCTACACTGATGGATATAATAATAATTATATAAGTCCTATTTTTTATTCACTTTAGGGAGGTGATTAAGAACACTGCTCGTTATATTACAGTGCTTTACTTGTGTGACACCTCAGGGTAATATTTTTTTCAGTTCTCCCATAATTATGCTTTTGAAAAATTGGTTTATTTTTATTTTATGGGTATTAAATATATAACTGTAACTTCCTCCTTTGCATTGCTGCTTTCAAGCAGCATCCAGAACCCAAAGTGTGACCCAGCTCTGGGCAGTAAACAGCATCACGTGGTGTGCACGTTGTGTGCAGATCTCAGTCCAGCATTATCTTGATTATTCTACATTGTCTACCCTTAAGCTTATTTTTCCACTTAATTTTTAAGTGAATAGTTTAGATGTTTGCATGACCCCTTAATATTTTGGGGTGAAATAAAGGAGATAAAAACAAACAATATTTATGGAATAAAATCAATTCTATTGGAGTGGAATAAAATTTCTCAGGTAAGTGTTGTCACTGGCCGACTTTTCTCTCTCCAGCTTAGGCCCATCTCCCAACTACAGACTCCTATTTCCAAAACCCTGCAGATACCTCCATTTAAACTTTCTACAGATAACTTGAATTATTGAATATATTCAAATCTGAACATTGTTTTCATCTTTCCAATGTCACCTTTCACTTACATCAACATTTTCTCTCTCAGGTAATGAAACCACCAACCTCCAAATTGCCCAAGCCAGTATTCTGAAAATTATTCATGATTTCTTCCACTCATTCATTGCCCCACCGAAAACTAATTCTACCTCCTTGGTGTCTTTCAAATATGTCCCCTTTTTGCACTTCTAACTGCTACTGACTCAGGCTAGGACCTCATGATATCTCACCTGAATTACTATATGAATTTCTTGGCATGACTGTCTCCATCCTGCTCACCTCCTACATATTCTTTAGAAAGCTACCAGAGTGATCTTTCTAAAACAAAATATTGATCCTATCACTTCCTTACTTAAAACCTTTCATTGAGTCAAGAATGACCTGCAGATGAATCCAGAATCCTTAGGAAAATATCCAAAAAGCTTTATGACCTGGCAGGCGCTTACTTTCTTCAGCTTCATCTCTCACCACTTGCCTCCCCCACCCTTCCACATTTTTTAATACAATCATATTGTTATGATATTTTTCACCATTTACTTTACATGCACTGATTTTCCTGATTCTTTGCTTATCTCCTGCCAAACACACAAAATTGATACACAAACACACACACACACATACACACACACACACACACACACACACACACACACTTTTTTCCTTGGTCAATTAGAACACCCTTAATGAAAGAGGGACCTACTGTCTGGAAAGGATACCGTTTTTAACCAAGCATGTAGCAAGAAGGGAAGTAGTGAACCATAAATAATAGTCTAATGAGATGAATAAACTTCTCTAATATTAGAGGCAGGTCACCTAGCCCAAGACACACGTGACTCAAGATACAGCACCAAAAAGTTTATTTTTTCTAAGAAGACTTATTTATTCTGAGATGCCAAATTAGACTCTGGTCTCATTTGATGTCTCTCCTGCACTGCCCCTGCTGCAGACACCAGTTGTGGTTCTTAGCATAATACACTTAGAAGAATTGATATGTCCTAAACAACTTGAGGGCAGGGTACCACATATTTTATTGGTCTATTTCCCTCTTCCTGGACATGGTGAATACTCAGTAGATAAATTTTGAGTACCTAATAAATGCAGTGAAGCATCTTGAATTAGGCTTTAAATATGAAATAGTAGAAAGGTTGGTAATAACATTTCAACTCAGGATAATCATGTGAACACAGAAGCACAGAGGCGGGGGTAGGTTAGGTAGCAGATGATTGGGCTCTGTGATAATCAGTCCTGCAGGCTTTCCCTCCTCTTTACTCTTATTCTTCAGGGAACATAAGTAATCATAGGTGACTGGGGGAAGCATATTTTGTTGTTGTCATAATTACTTATAATCTGACATTGCTTTCTAAGGAAGACATGCCTTTATCTTGTGGTTAGTGCAATGACAGATTGGATTTTATAACTTTGGTAGAACAAGTGGAGGCAGAATGAATGTAAGTATACCTAGATTTCATATGCAAACTTTCAAGATTGGGGCTGGAAGCAACCTTAGCACATTTACTCCCCAAAGTGTGGTCTGTTGACTAATGCTGCTCAGTCTATATCAATGAGCCCAGCTGGTTGGAAGCATTTACCAATTTTTATAGCAACTTGAGAGAGTAATTTTATACCTGTTGAATCTAATAGAAAAAAAATGGATATTCTATTTTGTATATATTAATTTTTATTTCATTTTTTCAGTAATTCATAATTTGTGTTTATTTTTCAAAAGTGTTGGTTCATAACAGATGGGCATTTAGAAAGAACCGATTCTCCAGTACACACAGAGAAGTACTCCTTTGGTGTGTGTCTTTTCAGTAATCCTTAATGAATCTGATGAACACATTTTTCTATATAATTTGAATCCCTGCCGATCCTCATGAAACTCACATGTGGACCCCAGGTTAAAGAGTCTTTTTTTTTTCATTTTTAAAAGATTTTTAAAAAATGAAAATATAGCTAACTTGCAATATTATATTAGTTTCAGGTGCACACCATAGTTATTCAACATTTATATATCTAAAGAAGTGATCAACGTAAGTCTAGCAATCATCTGACACAGTACCACATTATCACAATATTATTAACTATATTCCCTATGATGTACATTATGTCCCTGTGACTTATTTTATACCTGGAAATTTGGACCTCTTATTCCCCTTCAACTTTTTCCCCCTTTTAAAATTTTTCAACTGCAGTTCACATTCGATATTATATTAATTTCAAGGTGTACAGTATAGTGGTTAGACATTTGTATAATTCAAATAATCCCTCTGATTAGTCTAGTACCCACCTGGCACTATACATAGTTATTACCATATCATTGACTATATTCCCTATGATTTACTTTACATCTTTATGACTATTTTGTAACTACGAGTTAATACTTCTTAATCTCTTCATCTTTTTTACCCTGCCCCCCAACCCCCTCCCATCCATCACAACAAATCTAGTACCCATCTGACACCATACATAGTTATCAAAATATTACTGACTATAGTCCTTATGCTGTACCCTACATTCCCATGATTACTGTGTAACAACCAATTTGTACTTCTTAATCCTTCTCCCTTTTCACTCACCCCCAACCCCCTTCCCATCTGACAGCCATCAGTATGTTTTCTGTATATATGCGTTTGTTTCTGTTTTGTTTGTTTAGTTTGTTCCTTAGATTCCACATATAAATGAAGTCACACTGCATCTGTGTTTCTCCTTCTGACACTCCACTCAGCACAACACCCTCCAGCTCCATGCTGCTGCAGATGGCAAGAACCATTTCCTTCCCTGGCTGGAGAATAGTATACATATAACACCTCCTCTTTATCCATTTTTCCATCAGTGGTCACCCAGGCTGCCTCCACATTTTGTCCATTGTAAACAATGCTGTAATTAATATATGGATGCACACGTCCACTCAAAGTGACATTTGGGTTTATTCAGATAAATGACCTGAAGTGGGATTACTAGGTCCTTCATTGTTTAAAAGTCTATTTTTTCTCGTATAAGTATTTCTACCCCAGCTTTTATTTTTTTGCATTCTCATTAAATATTTTTTACCTCTTGACTTTCTGTCTGTGTGTGTCTTTCAATCTGAATTACAAGTCTCTTGTAGGCAGCATATGTAAGGGTCTTGTTTTCTTATCCATTCAGCCCTCTTATGTTTTTTAAGTGGAACATTTAATCCATTTGCATTGAAAATAATTGTTGATAGATATGTAGCTATTTCTATCATATTATTCATAATTTTGATCTTTTTTCCTCCCATCTTAAAGAAGTCCTTCTAACATTCCTTGTAATACTGGTTTGGTGATGATGAACTCCTTTAGCATTTCCTCCTAAATGGGTGGTGCTCTGCTGTGGTTTGAAGGCAGCCTCCAAGTATGTTGGTTCTGAGTCCTCTTGGGAGGTGCTCTGGTGCAGGCTCAGGTCACCTGCTGCTTGTGACCAGCTAGAGACTACCTGGTAAGAGCTACAAAGTGATCTGTGGTTGTTATTTGCCTCTGCTAACCCGAAGGCATGTGGGAGAGTCCACACTGCTAACTGAAGATGTCTGCCACCAGTACCATGCCTAGGGTAGCTCTTAGCTCTACAAAATACCAGGACACCCCGAGGCATCTGCTACCTGCCAGCTCCCTTAAGGTTCAGCCACTGATAAAGCCTCATGCAGTATACAAGTTGGGTGAGGCAGGGTCTCAGGAAGTCACTAGAGCAAGAGAAGTTGTGGTCACTAGGTTAATGTAAATTCCAGTTTGGTGCCAGTGCTGAGCCCGAAGCTACTCAGCAAAAGTCTCAGAGCACACTGAGGCTAGTCACCACCAGCCTGGGGCCTGTTGGACTCTGATAGTTTTCCAAGAAAGAGTACAGTACAGGCCGGGCTGGCTCCTCTTGGAGAAAGTGCCTCTGGCGTTCTGGGAGTTGGTTGGGGCAAGGTCCCAGTTAGTCAACAGGGCAGAGCTATGGAGCTCATCAAGCCAATCAGATTCAGATTTGTCCTGTGGGAGTGGACTCAACACAAAAAAGATGGCGCCTTCCTGCCAGCTGCATGGGAGGAAAACCTCCTCACAGGGAAATGGCAACTGTCTTCCAGCCCTCATCCCCAAACAACACAATTTAGTCTGCCCCCTGTGTGTTGCTGATTCATACCAAGTTACTGTTCCTCTGCTGGAGCCCAAGGTGAGTGCCTGGGAGTGAGAGAGTCTGTGTGTACGCCATTTAAGAGGATGCCTGGATTTCCCACCGCCTTTTGTTCTGTGCTGATAGTTGGAATCCCGACTGTTTTTTACAGCCAGATGTGGTGAAAAATCTTCCTGACACCAGTACTCTGGACTGGGGAGGCCAGTGTGGGGCTGGGGTCCTTAACTTCTCAGTGGGGAACCTCCATGGCTGAGATATCCCTCCCAGTTCTCAACCACCACTTGGAGGTTTGAGATTAGCCAATCCTGAGTCTTTGCCCCTCCTACCAGGCTCCATGTGGTTTCTTTAAATCCTTGATTATAAAACTTCTGTTCTACCAGACTTTGGATGATTTTCCAGGTTGATTGTTCTATAATTTAGTTGTAATTTTAATTTGTTCATGGAAGGAATCAGGCACAGTGTTTATCTAATTTGCCATCTTTGATCTCTCCCCAAGACTTGTGATTTTGGTTATTGGTTTGTTTTTTTGTTTGTTTGTTTGTTTTTCTTTTTAAGTTTCAGGTGTACAAAATACTGTAATAGTTAGACATTTTACCCCTCATGAAGTGATAACCCCCCGGCCCTCAATCAATTGCCCCTCTGACATGGTATATATCTATATATCTATTACAATTCCATTGACTCTATTCCCTATATATAATCCACATCCCGTGACATATACATATATATATATATATATATATATATATATATATATATTTATAGTTGACGTACAATATTATTCAGCTTCAGCTTCAGGTGTACAGTGCAGTGGTCAAGCATCTACACCATCCATGAAATGGTCTCCCTAATAAGACATGTGCCCATCTGACACCCTACAATGTATTTACAACATTATTGATTGTATTCTCCTTCTCCAAACTGTCTTTCATATACCTGTGGCAATATTGTAGTTACCTATTTATGCTTTCTAATCCCTTCTCCTTCTCCCTCATCCCCACCCCCTTTTCATCTAGCAACCATCAGTTTTTCCTCTATAACCCTGAGACTGCTTCTGTTTACTTTGCTCATATATTCAGTTCTTTAGATTCCACATATTAGTGATATCATATGGTATTTGTCTTTCTCCAACTGACTTATTTCACTTAGCATAATGTTATCTATGTCCATCCATATTGTTGTAAATGATTAAGATTTCATTCTTCTTTATAGCGGAGTAATACTCCATTGTGTATTCTTAATCCAGTCATCTACCGATGGGAATTTCAGTTGTTTCCAAGTCTTGGCTATTGTAAATAGTGCTGCAATGAACATAAGGGTGCATACATTTTTTTGAATTAGCGTCTTGGGTTGCTCTGGATAGACACCTCAGAGTGGAATTGCTGGGTAATAAGGTAGTTCCATTTCCAGTTTTTTTGGGATACCTCCATATAGACTTCCATATTGGCTGCACCAATCTGCAATCCCATCGATAGTGCACCAGGGTTCCCTTTTCTCCACAACCTCGCCAGCACTTGTTTGTTGATTGATTGATGATAGCCATTCTGACTGCAGTGAAGTGGTATCTCATTATGGTTTTTATTTGCATTTCTCTAATGGTTAGTGAGGTTGAGCATTTTTTCATATGTCTGTTGGCCATCTGTATGTCCTTTTTAGAGAAATGTCTCTTCATATCTTCTGCTCATTTTTCAATTGGGTTGTTTGTCTTTTTGGTATTGAGTGTTTTGTACATTTTGGATGTTAACCCCTTAACAGATATGTCATTGACAAATATCTTCTCCCATTCAGTAGGCTTCCTTTTAGTTTTATTGATGGTTTCCTTTGCTGTGAAAAAATGTATAAGTTTGATGTAATCCCATATGTTTATTTTTTTCTTTTACTTCCTTTGCCTGAGGGGATATATCAGTAAAAATATTGTTCAGGGTAATGTCTGCAAATTTACTCCCTAAAATTTCTTCTAGGAGTTTTATGGTTTCAGGTCTTACATTTAAGTCTTTAATCCATTTAGAATTTGTTCTCACGTATGGTATAAGTAGGTGGTCCATTTTCATTTTTTTGCATATGTCAGTCCAATTTTCCCAGCACCATTTATTAAATAGACTATCTTTACCCCATCTCCCAAAGACTCTTGACATGACTAAAATCAGTCATTTATAGACAAGAGCAGTGAACACGAGAGAAGTGAAATAATCTACCCAAGATCTTATAGCAAACTGGGGTCCAACACTTAGTATCCTTCCATTCTACTAAAATAATGTCTTATTTTTCCTGCTTCTAAGTGCTCCATTTGTATCTCTCACCACCACCAGAATGGGGGTTGAATTTCTGCTTCTCAAGCTTTGTGATGTGATATATATATATATATATATATATATATATATATATATATATATATATATATTATATATTATGCCATGGTACTCTGGGGAGATTAGCCTTCTCTGCCCATCTGCTTAAGATGACATATGCAGTACACTTATTATGGCATTATAGCAAAATAAAAGAATGTGGGCCAACCTGTGCTTCTGGTATTATTATTAACTGTTGACTCCAAAATCCATTCTTGCTGTAACTTACTTTAACCTTCCTTGAAAGAATCATAACTCTTGACTGACAGTTTTGTTTGTGGACATTGTCTTTAATTTCATCTAGAGCCTGGTGGTACTAACAAATGCATTGTATTTTTTATTTTGTTTTCATCCAACTGAGTCCCAATAACCATAGCTGGTTGTTGCACACACACACACACACACACACACACACACACACACACACGAATATGAGAAATGGTGTCTATGAAGTTTGAAGTTTGATGTGAGAGAGACTCTTTAGAGTCACAAAAGAAAACATTCCACGCAGAAAGGGTATCTTTGACTTTCCTGTCATGCATGATTGATGCTTTCCCTTTATCACCCAGCTCATGTGTCCTAGTATATTTTTTTCTCTTCTGCTGTCACAGTCATAATTAATGATTAAGGTGCATAACTAGCATAACACCTGGCTATTAATTTAAGGAAGTAGATTGGAGTGCACAGCATTTGACCTCACAGATACTCAGGGGCAGTCTGTAGCGCTTCCTTCATTGCTTAGAGCTGAATACTCTCCCTATTCCCATCCCAGCTGCAGTTTTGACAAACTGTCCACACCTGAACAAATCAGTCTAACCTCTTTCCTTGTCACTGTTTTTTCCCCAGTCCATTACATAGGCTGGAAGGACTAAGATAAACTAAAACTGCAATTCTACATGTGTTTTACAAGTGCTGAATTCAATACGTATAAATTGCCATTATTTATGTTATCAGTAAATAAATTTTTCCTTTGTACAAAATGATTTCCACCAATGACATAGATATCATTGGTGTTATTTATACAATAGCCCTGAAACCTTGCACTGGTCTTTGGCCCCTTTGGTTTTATATACAGTCACTCTGTGACCTCCATGTTTATAGATTCGAAACCCTGCCTGTCTGGGTTTTTCTTTTCTCTAGATAGTCTCTCCTACACATTCTGGGTCATAGGCACAGGGATTTAAATCTCATTTTCATATTAGCCCGAAGATAATATAATTAGGAAGGCAAAATGTAACACACACAGTTACATAATGATCATACATGCCAATAAAAATGATTAAGGCTGTTTTTCTCTTTTGAGTTGTTTACATCACTACTCTTGACCATGAACTAAAAGTGAATCTTACTAAATGAGTGGTCAAGAGGCTGGAGGAAATAAGAAAATAGCACAACCCTCGAATTAATTAAATTCAGATTGCCAATAATTTTAATCATGTTGACAGCTATTTACTTTGCATCAATTTAGCTAAATAAGCAACTTAACATTTATATTACTCTGTAGATTCTGTTCCTCAGCTAGCTCTACTGCATAGAAAACATTAACATCTCTGTTATTTTCAAGACTTAACATAGACTTTCCAGCTTCAGGATGGGAAATTAAACCAACCCATATTCTTTTCTTTCCCTTCATACTCTAATCTCATGGAACTGACTAAAGAAGCACCAAATGAGCAAAAGGAAATCTGTAGCAGTACTGAAAAGGGGAAACAGTGACACCAACAAAGCAAATGCTTTCAGGAGTTTCTGTTTAAAATATGAAGTGGATGTATTGGGTTTACTGAGTTGCTGACAAGGAATTTTTGTTTGTTTGTTTGTTTTATTGTTTTTATTTAATTAGTTTCAGGTGTACAACACAATGCAATAGTTATACTCTTTACCCCCCAAAGTGACAACACCCCTCCCCCAGTTCACCACCCCACTCCCCCACCATATCGTACATATCCACTACAATTCCTTTGACTCCCTTCCACAGTATACTCCACATCCTGTGACTATCTATATATTTAGTTACAGTTGGCATACAATATTATACAACATCAGTTTCAGGTGTACAGTGCAGTGATCAAGCCTCTACTCCATCCATGAAGTGGTCTCCCTTACAAGACATGTGACCATCTGACACCCCACAAAATATTTACAACATTATTATATTCTCCGAACTCTGTTTCATATCCCTGTGACAATATTGTAGTTGTCTATTTATGCTGTCTAATCCCTTTCCCTTCCCTCTTATCCCCACCCCCTCCCAACTAGCAACCCTCAGTTTTTCCTCTATATCTATGAGTCTGTTTACTTTGATCGTTCATTCAGTTTTTCAGATTCCACATATAAGTGAGATCATATGGTACTTGTCTTTCTCCGACTGACTTATTTCACTTAACATAATAGTCTCTTCACAACATTATCAATTACATTCCCAGAACTGTCCCCATATCCCTGCGGCAACACTGCAGTCACTCACCTACGCTGTCCAAAACCTTCCCCCACTCCCTCCCAGCCAGCAACCATCAATTTTTATTTCATATCTGCTTGATATGACTTCAATCTTCTTAAATTTACTGAGACTTGTTTTGTGACCTAACGTGGTCTATCTTGGAAAATATCCCATGTGTACTTGAGAAGAATGTATATTCTGTTTATTCAGGGTAAAATTTTCTAAAAATATCAACGGAGTCCAGCTGGTCTAAAGTGTCATTTAAGGCCCCTCTTTCTGTGTTGATTTTCTGTCTAAAGGGTCTGTCCATTGGTGACAATGGGGTGTTGAAGTCCCCTACTATGGTAGTGTTACTGTTGATCTCTGTCTTTATGTCTGTCAAAATCTGTTATGTGTAATTAGGAGTTCCTATGTTGGGTGCATAGATGTTTATTAGGGTTATAGTGCCCTTCTTTGTCTTTTATTGTAGTCATTTTAAAGTCTATTTTGTCCAAAATAAGTATTGGTACTCCAGCTTTTTTTTCCCTCTCATTTCCATTTGCATGAAATATCTTATTCCATCTGTAAACAGCATATACATGTGACCTATTCCTTACCCACTCAGTCACTCTCTGTCTTTTGATTGGAGCATTTAGCCCATACACATTTAAAATGATTATTGATAGGTGCATATGTATTACCATTTTGTTATTTGTATTCCTGGTCTTCCTGGGTTAGCTTGTTTACCCCATTCTTTTGTTTAAAAAAGCCCTTTTAACATTTCTTTCAATGCTGGCTTAGTGGTAATGAGTTCCTTAAGCTTATTCTTTTCTGAGAAGCTCTTTATTTCTCTTTCAATTTGAAGTGATAGCTATGCTGGGTAGAGCAATCTTGGTTGTAGGCCTTTATTTAGTGTCACTTTGAATATCTCCTGCCACTCCCTTCTGGCCTGCAGAGTTTCTGTAGACAAGTCAGCTGTTACTCTAACAGGAGTTCCTTTGTATGTAACCTGCTGTCTTTCTCTTGCTGCCTCTAGGATTCTGTCTCTGTCTTTAAGCTTTGCCATTTTAACTATGATGTATCTTGGTGTGGACCTGTTTGGGTTCAGCTTGTTTGGAACCCTCTGCACTTCCAGGGCATGTATGTTGATTTCCTTCACCAGGGTAGGGAAGTTTTCAGTCATTATTTTTTCAAATACATTCTCGACCCCTTGCTTCTTCTCATCTCCTTCTGGTATTCCTATGAGTCTAAGGTTGTTGCGCTGCATCTTGTCCCACAGGGCTCTTAAACTATTTTCATTGTTTTTCATTCTTTGGTCTATTTGTTATGCCAACTGGATGATTTCTGCTATTTTGACAAGGACTTTTTTAAAGCCCAATATAAGCAAGGTAGGGAAACCCTGAGAGACAAGTAGGCAAGTATCTCCAACAGAAAGCTGATGCAACTCCAGCCTTGGGAAATTATAGCATTATTTAACCCCCACTGAGAGGAGTAGGGCGTGTCAGTGAGGATCACTCAATAGTGCTTCTAGAATTTATCAGAGCTCTGCAGAGAGATGTTGTACAAAGTATTTGCTCTGGTGCTTCCTACAGTTGGCATCCTCAGCATCCTAAATGCAGTTGAATCTTTCCTTACCCAGTTTATTCTTGCTGTTTCTCTTTGGAACAAATTTGTCAGGTTCATTCCCAATGCATGTTGCTGCAAGGAAATCAACCTTTTTGCTTCTCTCTGTGCCCTGAACACTTCAATTTCATGACATCATATGTTGGTCTAAGCATAAGGAAGCCATATCAGCCACCAGGATGGGCCTTCTAAACCTACACACATTAATATGAAAAGGTAACAAAGTATCAACAGTCACTGGGGAGAAAAAGAGGAAACCTTGGAATCAGAGCAAAGGTTCCCAATGAAATAAATGAAACACAGATATTGCAGGTAACCAGAAGAGAACGAATTTAAATTCTAATTCGAGTCATTGGCATTTGAGTTTTTTCTTCTCCTTCTCTTCACTCTATAAAATATCACACTGCTATGTCAATGGAGTAATAGGATAATTTTGCTGCAAGTTACTATATACCATACACTGTTCTCTGGTCTTACATGCATTAACTCATTCAATCCTCACAATTACCCTGTGAAGGGTGTGTTAGTATTATCTCCATGGGATGAGGAAACAGGCATAGCTAATATACCTTGTCCAAGGTTAAATAGCTATTAAGTAGCCAAGTCCAGGCTCAAAAGGACCTAAGTACAGAACCCATGCCTTTAATTATTACACTCTGGAGACTGGCTATTGTTTTAAAGGACAAAAATAAAACAAGAAAACAAACAAACAAAGAAAACCTGAAGAGGAAAAGTAAAAAGCAGAACAGCTACCAATACAAACCAGAAGGAAACCAAGGAATTATATCACACCTCAGATTAATGAATAAGGAATAAATCTTAGTAAATATTAGAAACATGGAATAGAGCTACATAGATCCAACACACAAAATCTTATAAAAATAAAATGAGTTGATTGAGGAGAAGCAATCATCACAGGAAAAATATTCCCTTGAGCTAAAGACTTGAGGCTTCAGAATCTCACTCCCCAAAAATACTGACCAAGAGCTGAATCAAAATAATGAAAGAAGCCTCAGACCAAGACATTATTGTAAGATTTCTGAATTTCAATAATAAAGAGAAAAACCCTAAAAACTTCCAGATAGGACACAAAAATATTTACAAAGGCAAGAATCAAATTGGGGTTAAACTTCTAATCTGACACACTGAGCCAGCCACTGTACTTTGAAAATGCTTGAAATAAGCAGAAAAATGTTGTTGTTTATTTTATTCATTGTCTTTTGATGTTTACTTTGCAATGATAAATATAATGAGGTCCATATGTAGTGTGCACTGCTTTCAAGTTCTGCAGTATATCCTGTGATGATGTAGCTGCATTTGCTACATCTAATTGTAGAAATTGAATTACTGAGAAATTAGAAGCTTACATATATCATTTTCAATCAGTGAAGAGATTCTTAATAAACAATCGTGCAGAAGTTTCGTATCCTAAACTAAAAGAAAACTCAATACTCAGTCAAGCCTGATTTATTAAGGTGTTGTCATTTTATTCTGTGGTCATTACTTTTACAGTGTTGTAATGTGATTATTTCTTTTGGTTTAGGGGGGAGGGCATAATATAGACTGATATGATTTAGCAATATTTAGTGAACCTTTTATTCTTTCTTCAATCACTTTTAGCTATGTCAATCCCAAAGTCAAGATTATAATTTCATTACTGTATGTAATTTGCACATATGATAGTTCATTGAGAAAAATCTTTAATAAAGAGATAAGGATGATGAAGTATGGGAGCAAAGGTGGTACACAATCTGATTAGGTGATGGTAAACGATGATAAATTCAGTTTTCAAATATTTTGCATGCTATTTGTTATCAGCTGTGGGCATTAATGCCTCATTAGCCATGGGTTAAATCAGTGCTTTAGAACCTGTCTTTGGCAATAGTAAATGCCCATTACATGCAATTAGAATACAAGCTGATGTGGAAAGAAGTTGAACTAGGAATGGGATTTAGGTTCCAATTCTGGCTTTGCAACTAATCACCTGCGTGGCCTTGAGAAAATTATTCAAATATCTAGAAAAATAAAATAGTTGTGTTAGATATAAAATTTTCATCCCAAGCTTGAAATTCTGAGGTCTTCACAATATGGAATGCTTGGGGGAAGGTTGATGAATCAATTCTAAGAGCTTTTTCGATCTAAACTGATAATCTTAAAGGACTCTCCTGAAAACCCTGAAACGAAATTGGATATAGCATAACTGAGTTGACAATACAGCAGCTGGTGCTGAGGTAGTGGGCAAGGCTGGAGTAGGGATGAGAAGGTCAGAGGTTAGGGAGCATCTTTGTGGGTATGTGGACGTGATCATTTATGTTTCCTCTCTGATCTACAAACAAATAACTTGCAGAAACTGGAGACACTGTTTGTTTACTCCCCAGCTGTCCTGAGTTTTTCTGTTTTAATAAAAATGTGAGGGGCAAGGTGGCAAGAAAAGTTAGGAAATTTTAATATGTATCCCCCCATATCCTTGGTAGAATCTCTACTTCTACTCCTCATGATGTAATTTTCAACATTTGCCCCCAAATATGTATTAGTTGAAATAGACAAAATGACATTTTTGTTAAATTCAAAGTAGGGCGGTGAGTGTGTGCTTGTGAGGCTGCAAACTGCACGAGGACAGAACATTTCATATTCCTCTCTGTATGCCCATCACACAAAGCCTGTATCATCAGAGGTGCTCATTAATGATCTGATGAAATAAATGAAGGTGCAGGATGAATGGCCAGCATGAGGGACATAACATTGGTTACCTCTTTGCAGCGGTGCCAGCATAACTGGCTAGTAGGAGTGAAGAACTGTTGCTAGAGTCTCTTCCGCCTCTTTCTCTGCCCGCTCTGTTGACCAACTGCATTGACAACAGGACAGAGGCCAAGGCTGTACACTTGTGTGTTCTAAAGGCATATAGATTTGAACAGTGTAGGTCTCTGTCACAGTCTGGATTCTCACAAGCATCACTTTAAGACTAATAACTAACATTGAGCTCATACTATGTACCCAGCACTTTTACAACTTTATATGTACTTAACATATATTATTTTACTTTATTCTTGCAACAATCCCCACCTTGCAGATGGAAGCTGAGGCACCAAAAGGCTGAATAATTTCTTTCAGGGAACTCAGGTGGTAAATGACAGCTGGATTGAAATCCAAGTAGTCTGACTCAGGAGTCCTCTGTTTTCTCAATCATTTCCCTCTCTTGTCTGATGTATCAGCAAAATATACACAACCATGAAATAGTGCTATTGCTACTCTTGCGGAAGTCAGTGACTAACAGAATCTTTAATCACAATTTTTACACCTAATTAGAATTTAATAAGAAAAGTAAGAGAGAAAATGCAAAATTACTTTAAAATTGGTAATTTCCCATCATTTCAAATATGTTTTGATTCCACAATAAGTAAATCTATTGCCAGGTAGAATTTGGAATAGAAAGACTTTTTATTTAATTACTATTTCAAAAAATTGTGTTCTTTTCTCTTTGATAATACATAAATCTTAAAAGGAGTAATCAATTCAAATATTAATAAGATGATTTTAATAAATGGTTTTCAGCAATTGTACAAAACTAATGTGGATTAGATAGTTTTATAATGTTATTGTATCATATTTTGAATCATGATAACTAAATTCATGTTTTTATAACATTTCTTATCGGTTAATTTCCAGAAGACTTACAGTTAAACTAATGTTTTTCTGGTAAATACTTAAGAATAATTGAATTTGCAATTTGGTACTTTACTTACATTGATAATTGCTTTCTACAAAAAGACACCTCTAATTGTAATCGCAGAATATCCTCTCATTCAAACAGCTTCTCCCAAGAAATCCAGGACCTGTTTAAAAATACCAAAACTATTCAGTAAAAACATTTTTAACTGAAACTCCTAATAGGAAAGATTTATGATTAGCCATAAAGTTATCCACTTGAGTAATCAAATAATGGGTCATTTAGATAAACTTTCATATTGCACAGGTTGTAATTATTCAATTTTCTAATTGGCAGTTTGTTGAAAAGAATGAGATTAAGTGTGATATGTGTGTGTGTGTGTGTGTGTGTGTGTGTGTGTGTGTATCATTTATAAATAGGGCATTAAAGGCATTTTTCCAGGCAAATATCTCATCAAGTGTTTTCTACTGCTTGAAATTCTAATTCACTTTGAACCTGGTAGGTAAGGTACCCTGTGTGATAGGCAGAATTCTGAAAATGTCCTTTCAAGATTCCCATCCCTGGTAATGACCAAACATAATCTAGGTACAGCTGTGAAGGGATTTTGCATATGCAATTAAGGCTATTGATGGGTTGACTTTAAAAAAGGAGATTACCCTGGATTATGCAAGTGGGATCAATGTAATCACATAAACCTATGAAAGCAGAAGAGGAAGGCTGATGAGTCAGAGAGATGAGCTAAGAAGAGATGACGCCAAAGCAGAGGTCAGAAGTATTTGAAATGTTAGAAAGACTCAACCCATTGTTGCTGTCTTTAAAGATCTAGGAAGGGGTCCATGGCCAAAGAATGAGGGTGGCCTCTGGAAGAAAGACCCCTGCCTGACAGCCACAAGGAAATGGAAACCTCAGACCTAGAGTAGCACAGAACTGAATCCAACCAACAGTCTGAGTGATTGTGAAAGTGAATTCTTCCTCCAGGCCTCCAAATAAAAGACCAGGTTGGCCAACATCTTTATTTGGACCTTTTGGGTCCCAGAGCATAGAACTAAGCTGAACCCACCTAGTCTCCTGACCTATAGAACCATAAGGTCATACCTTTTGTTGCTTTTAAGCTGCTAAATTTGTGGTAATTTGTTATGGCAGCAATAGAAAAATAATATATACTCTGCACCCACCCACCCCCCAAAAAATGTGGACATATTGCTTTCAGATAGTGATTCTTGGTTATCTCTTAGAACCCACTGAAAGAAGAACTTAAAGAATTTTTAGGTAAGAGGAGACCTATATACTATGTATTCAAATGTTTCTTTCACAAAATTCTTCTCAAATTTCAATATTAGGTCAGCTTTTCAGAAAAGAAATCTCAGAGTTTATTTTCTTTACCATATTATATCTTTACTCTTACCATTCTCTCCCCACCCTCACTGTCTTGCTGAAAACATTTACAAACCTCAGCATCTTGTACTTCTAAAGGTTGTAAGATTGAGAAAGAATAAATTCTACTTAACTATATGCTAACAGTAATTTAGAGATTAATCCTCCCTCCGATTCTATCAAGTATTTGGAGCATCCATACTAAAAGGAACTGCTCTTTATAGAGCCCACTGGAAGGAATGTTCCTTTTAACATCATCTGACATTACAAATAACCTATTATAATACTTGACTATGAAATATTTTAGATACACAAAAAGACTTTGAAAATAATATATGAATATTAGTGTTAGCAACAATCAGCTTAAGAAAGAAAATATTATTAAAATAATGGAGGCTCCATTTGTTCTCCTCCCAAATCATTTTTATTTATTTTCCAGCCTTATTAAGATATAATTGACATATAACATTGTGTAAGTTTAAGGTGTGCAAAGTGTTGATTTGATACACTTACATATAGGAAAATGATTCCAAGCAGAGCATTAACTAACACCTCAATCACATCACATAATTATCAATGTTTTTGTGGTGAAAACAATTGATTTAGTCTCTTGGCATCCTTCAAAAGTATGTAATACAATATTATTGTTTAATTAGATGGTATAATTAGATCCCCAAAACTTATTCATGTTATAACTGGAAGTTTATACCATTTGACCAATATATTCCTATTTTTTCCATCCTATAGTCTCTGCTAACCATAACTCTACTCTCAGTTTCTCTGAGTTAAGCTTTTTCAGATTCCACATATAAGTGATATCTGCCATATTTGTCTTTCTCTGACTTATTTCACTTAGCATAATACTCTCTAGGTCCATCCATGTTGTTAAAAATGGAAGGATGTCCTTTTTCTCATGACTGAATAATATTTCATTGTAAATACTTGTATATGCCACGTTTTCTTTATCCATTCACCCCTTGATGATACTTAGGTTGTTTCATGTTAGTTATTTTGAATAAAGCTCCAATTAACATTGGAGTGCAGATATCTCTTTGAGATCTTGATTTCATTTTTTTTTTTTTTTGTATATACCCAGAACTGGAATTGCTAAATCATATGGTAGCTCTCATAATTTTTGCAGAACCTCCATACTGTTTGTCCTAGTGACTGCACCATTGACATTCTCACCAACAGTGCACAGGTTTCCCTTTTCTCCACATCCTTGCTAACATTTGTTATCTCTTGTCTTTTGGATGAAAGCCATTCTAATGGATGTGAGGTGATATTTCATTGTGGTTTTGATTTGCATTTCCCTGATGATGACTGATGTTGAATACGTTTTTTTGTACCTGTTGGCCATCTGTATATGTTTTTTGGAAAATGTCTACTCAGTTCTTCTGCCCAATTTTCAATCAGGTTGATTTTTTGTTTGTTTTATTTTGCTTTGCTTTGCTTTACTTCAAGTTTTATGAGTTCCTTCTATATTTTGTATATTAACCCTTATCTGGAAATATTTTCTCCTATTCCACAGTTTGCCTTTATATTTTGCTGGTAGTTTTATTTACTGTGCAGAAGCACGATAGTATGGTATAGTCCCACTTGTTTATTATTGCTTTTGTTGTCTTTGCTTTTTGTGTCAAGTCCAAAAAATCATTGCCAAAAATCAACTCCTTTGTTCTCCTTGCCTAATTACTCTTGCTAGGATTTCCACTACTATGTTGAAAGAAAGTGGCAAGAGTGAGCATCTTTATCTGCTTCCTGATCTTAGAGGGAAAACTTTCAGCTTTATACCATTGAGTATGATGTTGTCATATATGGCCTTTATTATGTTTGGGTGCATCCTCATATACCAGCTTTTTTGAAAATTTTTATTGTGAAAAGATATTAAATTTTGTCAAATGCTTTTTTCTACATCTAAGATGATCATATGATCTTTTTCCTTCATTTGTTAAGGTGATATATAACATTTATTGATTTGTGGATGTTGAATCATCTTTGCATCTCTGGAATAAATCCCACTTAATGATGGTGTATGATCTGGTTAATGTATTCTTGAATTCTGTTGCTAATATTTTGTTGAGGGTTTTTACATCTATGTTCGTCATGGATATTGGCCTGTTATTTCATTTTCTTGTAATATTTTTGTTTTGTTTGCTACCAGGGTAATGCTGGCCTTGCAAAATGAGTTTGTAATTGTTCCCTCCTCTTTTATTTTTTGTAAAGGTTTGACAAAAATTGGTATTATGTGTTTTGTTTTTGTTTTTGTTTTGTTTTTTTGTTTGTTTGTTTATGTTTAGTAGAATTTACCAGTGAAGTCATCTGGTCATGTATTTTCTTTGTTGGAAAGTTTTTTATTATTCGTTCCATCCACTTGTTATTAATATGTTTACATTTTCTATTCTTCATGATTAAGTATGTTTCTAGGAATTTATCCATTTCTTCTAGGTTGCCCAATTTGTTGGCATATAATTGTTTATAGTAGTCTCTTATAACTCTGTGTTTCTGATATCAGCAGTAGCTCCTCTTTCATTTCTAATTTTATTTATTTGAGCCTTCTCTCTCTCTCTCTCTCTCTCTCTCTCTCTCTCTCTCTCTCTTGCTCTCTCTCTCTCTCTTTTCTTTGTAAGCATAGCTAAGAGTTCATCTATTTTTTGTAATCTTTAAAAAAACTGGTTTTAGTTTCATCAGTTTTTCCTCTTGTCTTCTTAGTCTCCATTTTACTTATTTACACTCTGACTTTTATTATTTCCTTTCTTCTACTAACTTTGGGCTTAGTTTGTTATTATTTTTCCAGTTCCTTGAGGTAAATTTAGGTTGTTTATTTGAGATGCTTCTTTTTCTTAATGTAGGTGTTTATCACTATAAACTGCTCTTGTAGAACTGCTTTTGCTACATGCCAAAATGTTTGTATGTTGTGTTTGAATTTTCATTGGTCTCAAGATATTTTTTTTATTTCTCTTTTAACTTCTCCTTTGACACATTTGTTGTTCAGTACCATGGTGTTTAATCTACACATATGTGTCAATTTTCCAGTTTTCTTTTTATAATTCATTTCTAGTTTCATACCATGTGGCCAAAAAAGATTGATATGATTGCAGTCTTAATTTTATTGACTTGTTTTATAGCCTAACATGTGATCTGTTCTTGAGAATGTTCCATGTGTACTTAAGAAAAACGTGTATTCTGCTGCAGTTGGATGCTCTCTAAATGTCTGTAGGTACATCTTGTCTAACATGTAATTTAAGTCCAATATTTCTTTATTAATTTTCCATCTAGATGATCAATCTATTGTTGAAAGTGGAGTATTGAAGTCCCCTACTATTATTGTAATTCTGTCCTACTTCTCCCTTAAGATATGTTAATATTTCATTTATACATTTAGATGGTCTTTTGTTGAGTGAAAATATTTATTTATGGTGCCAAAAAAATGTCTACAAGTGGACATTTTGGTCAGCATTGCTCAATAGTAGTTTGCCATAATCACAAGTTCCTGGACACTGATGGTAACCACTTTGAGCACCTCTTGTAACTGCAGAAGTTCAACGTGACTTGTATTCACCTTTTGTTATTGGTATATACTGAATATTACAGTTTTTTCCTTTTTAAAAATATGTATACATATTTTTGGCACCCTATGTGTGTGTGTGTGTGTGTGTATGTGTGTGTGTGTGTATATATATATATATATATATACACACATTTATATGTCTGTGTATATGTATTCATTTATAAATATATATTCATCTATAAAATATATTTACTTATAAATATATAAGTATACATATATATATATTCTTATAAATATTCATATATGTATAGTCTATATGAATTGATCCCTTTATCATTATATAACAACCTTGGTTTTCTTTTTTAAGGTCTTTGGCTTAAAATCTATTTTGTCTACTATAAGTACAATTACTCCTGCTTTCTATTGATTTCCATTTATATGGAATATATTTTTTCCATCCTTTCATTTTCAGTCTGTGTATCCTATGGCTGAAGTGAGTCTCTTACAGGAAACATAATTGAATGTTATTTATTTAGTGTTTTCAGCCACTCTGTGTCTTTTGATTGGAGAATTTATTCTATTGATTTTTAAAATATTATTCATAGGTATGAACTTACTATTGCCATTTTGTTCATTAATTTCTATTATTATTATTATTATTATTATTTGTAATTCCTATATTTCTTTCTTCCTCACTAGCTTTTTTCCTTTGTGATTTGAATTTTTTTTTGTAGCAGTATGCTTTGATTTTTTTTCTCTTTGTCTTTTATGTATCTCTTGGGTTTTGCTTTGTGATTAGCACGGGGCTCACATAAAACCTTGTATTCATAACATTGACTTTTAACATTTTACCTTTGAATGCATACAAAAGTTCTACATTTTTGCAGCCCCTCCATATTTTATGTTTTTGATGTAACAAATTGCATCTTTTTACATTGTGCATATATTAACAAATTACTGTAGTTATGGTTCATTTTTAGTATTTTTATATTTTGACCTTCATTCTAGACTTATAAGTGATTTACCTGCCACCGTTACAACATTTGAATATTCTGTGTTTAGCTATATGTTTACCTTCACGAGTAAGATTAATACTTTTGTATGTTTCCCTGTTATTACTTAGCATCCTTTCATTTGAGCTTAAAGAACTCCCTTTGCCATTTCTTTTAAGGCTGGTTTAAATGGGGATGAACTTTTCCATCATTTGCTTGTCTGGAAAACTGTATCTCTTCTTTAAGTCTGAACAACTTTGCCCCATAGAGTATTCTTGGTGGGCTTTTCTTTTCTTTTCTTTTCTTTTCTTTTCTTTTCTAACACTTTGAATACATTCCCACTGCCATCTGGTTATCTGATTGGCAAAGTTTCTGCTGAAAAATCTATTAGGGTTCCCTTGTATGTAAGAAGTTGTTTTTTTGTTTGTTTTGTTTTTATCACTGCTTTTAAATTTCTCTCTTTGTCTTTTACTTTTAACAATTTAATTATGATGTATCTCAATGTAGGTCTTTTAAGATTCATTTTATTGGAAACTCTCTGGGCTTCCTGGATCTGGATATCAGTTTCTTCCCCCAAGTTAGAAAAGTTTGCCATCATTATTTCTTTGAATAAGCTTTCTGTCCCCTTTCTGTCTTTCTTCTTCATCTGAAACTCTTATAATGTGTATATTGGTCTATTTGATGGTGTCCCATAAGTCCATTAAGCTATGTTCACTGTTTTACATTTTATTTTTCTGTTTGCTAGTGTGGTTGGATGAATTCCATTGCTCTGTCTTTAAGTTCTTTGATCCTTTCTTCCACTTCATCTAGTCTGCTGTTGAACCCCTCTATTGAATTCTTCAGTTATTGTATTCTTTAGGTACTTCCTTAATTTTCTATCTCTCTGTTGAAATCTTCATTTTGTTCATGGACTGTTCTCCTTATCTCAGTGATAACTGTTATGACTGTTATTTTGAACTTTTTATCTGGTAAATCAATTGTCTCTCATTCAGATCTGTTTCTGCAATTTTATTTTGTTCTTTTGTTTGGAACATACTCCCTTGTTTCTTCATCATATTGGTTTGACTTGACTCTCTGTATTGGTTTCTGTACATTAAATAAAACAGCCACCTCTGCCAGTCTTGGCAGAGTGGTCTCATGCAGGACATGAAGCTGCTCAATCAGCCCAGCCCATGCTCCTGGTTGTCATTTAATCCTTTGTGATTTTCCAAGCTGCCATCCTTGTTCTTAGTGGCTCCAGTAGTTGAGGCTTAACCAACTCCTCAAAGGGGAGAATCATAGTAAGCACTTAGATGCACGCCAGTTGAAAGCTGGACCCTCAGGCAGCAGCTGGGAGTATTTGCAGTTAAGTTCTTTCCAGAGAGAAACCAGGAAGTGGGCATTTTTGCCTGGACCCTTTGCCCTGCTCATGGGTATAAAGGTCAGACAATTTAGTTTGTGAACTCATCCTAAAAAAAGTGCTACATACCTCATTGCTGATATCACTACAGTTACCTTTGAAGTACTCCCCTTGGGAAGCTATGCACCAATGCCAGTGCCTAGTCCACCCTTCAAAGCAATTCTGGAACTCTTTTTCTGGAATGGCCGTCAGAGCTGTTGTTGTATTACCCTTGATGTCCTGAATGTCATCAGATTTTCCATTGTCTTCAGGTAAAGAAAGAAGTCATTGGGGGCCAGATCAGGTGAGTAGGGAGAGTGTTCCAATACAGTTATTTGTTTACTGACTGACTAAAAACTCCCTCACAGACAGTGCCATGTGAGCTGGTACATTGTTGTGATGCAAGAGCTGTGAATTGTTGGCAAAAAACTCAGGTCATCTAATTTTGTTGTGCAACCTTTTCACCACTTCCAAATAGTAAACTGGTTAACTGTCCAGTTGGTACAAATTCGTAATGAATAATCTCTCTGATATTAAAAAATGTTAGCAACATCATTGCTACAAGTTCACAACCTTAATTGTCTGACCTCATATAGTTGTGATGTGGGGCATGGGTGTGTGCTTCTGAACCTGTTAAGAATTTCTTGTTCGTTTGCTACAGTCACATGGGACTCCTAAATGTTAGCATCATTGGCTGTCAGAGCCAGGTGATACGGGGATGCATTTTTCCAATGGCAGCCACAGAAGCTGGGGTGAATGTATGTGCACATACTTCTTCCAGGGAGATACTTGGGGCAG
The DNA here is from genome assembly GCA_033961575.1 of Aselliscus stoliczkanus. Classification (NCBI taxonomy): domain Eukaryota; kingdom Metazoa; phylum Chordata; class Mammalia; order Chiroptera; family Hipposideridae; genus Aselliscus; species Aselliscus stoliczkanus. The sequence continues at coordinate 139,554,504 of CM066729.1, forward strand.
GCAGGAGCATGCTGTCTGCAGGCTTCTCTGCTCTCAGGGGAGGATTGCAGTTGATCCCTAGATGTGTGTCAAATTGGAAGCCTGGCCTGAGACAGCAGTTTCTGAATATGCCAATAGACTCTTTTCAGGGAAAGACTGGGAGATGACTTTTTTTTTTTTCTTTTGCCTGTTCCCTTTGTGATGGGTGCTGGGGTGATAGCCACAGGGAGTGCTTGTGCCCTTTAGCAACTACATTTCTGTTTGTTATAGTCTTGTGGGTCTCATGGGCACAAGCCCTGTTGGCTTTTATAACTAGGTACTGGGGGGGGCCCATCCATACGGTGAGAGTCTTAAAAGTTGGAACACTAGATGTGGGGTCCAAATCCATCATTTCCCAGGGAGAAACTGGGAGTCCTTTGGCACTGTGCTGGGTGTAGGGTTTATAATGAGGATGTGTCAGCATTTCCTACCCATTTTGATGTGGGTATTTTCTTGTTCATGCAATGTGTATGAATCACTCAGCTAGTGTCTAGATTATTTTCAGAGGGTTCCATGTGTAGTTATTCATTCAGCATGCCCATGGGAGGAGAGAAGTTCAGGAACCTCCTAAGTCACTATCTTTAAAGACCACCCCCCTGGTCTTTTAATATCTTCTTCCAAACAATTGAATTGAATCGTAGATTTAGAATATCAGGATATATACATGCAGAATACGGAGACATTAAAATGCACTGCCATCAAATGGCAAACAAATGGCTCATTTAGATATTCAGCAAGATCGTTTCAACCAAGTATTCAATGTATTTTGAATGAAGTCAGGTATGTAATTTGAGAACCTCACTCACAGTGCTGCATGATAATTTAAATAAGTTATACATATATGCTTAACTTTAGTTAGAATAATGTCTTAGGAGCCCATTCTGATATGTCTATTTTTAAATGATTTTCATTTGTGAAAATGTAAGGAGGCACTCCATCCTAAAGAAACATCTTATATTTTCACCATTATATTTATATATGACCTGCATAGTTTCCTTTTTTTTCCCTTTGTCATATTTTAATTTCCCTATTACTTAGTGAAAATACTATATCTTAGTGAGAAATTAGTAAATTGAGAATTGAATGTGAGAGAATTTTATATGCAATTATTAGCACAACCCTTTAAAACAATCTGTAAACATGGTCTAAAGTGTGAATGTGACATGGTCTTTTATTCATTGAGTTTGATAGTGCATGGAAACCAGGTGATATCAATTAGTCAATCAAATTATGTATTTTGATTATTTTTTATGACTCTTTGATGGCCAACTGTGGAGAATATAGGATTTCAGCCCTGGGCATTTATAATATTTTTGAGAATTTAAGACGTACATGCATTAAAACATAAATGAACAAAGAATCAATTGAATATAACTGGCAAATACTATTGTAAGAAGAAATATATCAGTAGAATATGATTTCAGAGGTGGCTTTGCAGATTATTAAAAAATGTATTTTAAGTATAGAGACAATGAAGATATAATCAGTGAACTAGCACAAGTTTATTAAAAACAAAAGACTAAGCCTTTCTTTTTATTTTAACTTGGATTACTAGACTGTTACAATGTGTAATAGAGCCAGGATATCTGGATTTCTATGAGACATTTGAGGAGGTTTCTCTTAGTATATAAATGAACAAAACAACTGTGGGCTTTATGAATGGAAATGTACATCTAGTCACATTAGTTAACAGATTAATATGTATTAGTCAAAGCATAGTGATTAATACTTACACACAAAACGGAGGAGGTGTGTGCAGGACAATATTCTCAGCTCTGTTCTCTTTAACATCATTTCTGCAAATTCCTGGCATGAATAGTGACTGATAGGAGATGGAATTTGCAAATAAAGCTTAGAAGAATAATGAATATATTACATGACTGAATTGGGTTCCAAAGTATCTGGACAGGCAGGAAGAGAAAAACAAGAACAATTTTATCAGGAATCAATTTAAACTTGTGGTCCTATAGTAACAAAACAAAACAAAACAAAATCTGCCACTCCCTAAAAATCAAAACCTTCCAAGCAAACAAACTAGGAACCACAGAATAAAGGAGATACCTTTTAGCAGCAGCATAAGTGAAATAGTCTTATGTATTTGTTTGACTATAACCTCCATAGGAGTTAGTAGTATGATAGTGCTGATAAAACAGCTAGTATGGCACTGTTTCTCCACTTTTATTCATTATTGTCCCTCCATGGAGTCCTTTAAACAAACTTCTTTTCTAACCAATTCTCCAATGCAATTTTAATGGCACAGATATATTGCATACTTTTTAATATACTATACCCATGTCTACTTTATACATAAAAAGAGCAAGTTCTTTTTTTTCTACAAAAAACAATTTTCGCCCTATTGTGAGCAACATCACCCTTGTTGAGAAAGTAGAGGCTTTATTAATAAAAAATACTCTAGAATGAAGGAAGGAAAATTTCATTGTTCTTATCAGTGTTTAAAATAATGTATTCACTTCCGAATACCACACTTTAAAAAACTAGAGGAGCAATTGGAATGACATGATACAAAGAATTTTAAAGGGAAGGGAATGGTTCTTCTGGGGAAAATGAAACTAAAGGCATCCTTACACCTATCTTCAAATATATGAGAGGCTGTTGTATGACAAAAGTGATCTAATAATTGAGCAGTTGCTTTAGCAAAACATATTTTGGCTAAAATATTAATATTATAATCCTTTAGTCCAAACCATCCTGATAGAAAAGTTTGTTTTATTAGAATAATTTTCTGAGTCCCTAGATGTATGAAGTGTGATCAAACAATATGGTGAATGTTTAAATAAAAAAAAATTATATATATATATATATATATATATATATATATATATATATATATATATATAATAGTAAATGACACATTGCCATTAATCCCCTTCAAAATACTCCTCCTTACTTGAACATACTTATCCCATCATTCTTGCCACTTTCTGAAGCAGCTCTGAAAGTCCTCTTTCATGAGTGTGTTTAGTTGCACTGTCATGGCAGCCTCGATGTTCTGAATCATTTTGATTTTGGGAAAGAGCCTGAAGTCACATGGTGCCAGGTCAGGTATAATAAGGTAGATGAGGACACACAGCAATGTTTTCATTTGACAGAAATTGCTGTATATCAGAAGTGATGTGTGCCACAGAGTGTTGTCATGATGGAGGATGATTTATGGAACACTTTAAAACACACCTTCTCTCAACTGTAGCTCACACCCAACTGACTGCACCGAACAAGTTGAAACTTGTCACACACTGTTACTAAGGTTCAACATGTCACTTCCCATGTTGAAGATCCATGCCTTTTCCATTGGATGGCACTCAGCAGCAGCATTCATGGTACTTTTTTACCACAATGAAAAGGCTCTGTGTCACACATCGCTTCTGGTATGGCAATTTCTATCAAATAAAAACATTACGGTGTGTCCTCATCCACCTTATTTACCAGATCTGGCACTATGGAACTTCTGGCTCATCCCCAAAGTCAAAATGACCATGAAAGGTAAACATTTTGGAGGGATTCTGGACATCGAGACAGCAACAATAGCACAACTAAAGACACTCACGAAAGAGGACTTCCAGAACTGCTTCAGAAAGTGGCAAAACAATGAGATAAGAGTGTTCGAAGGAAGGGGGGAGGGGTACATTGAGGGGAATTAATGGCAATGTGTTTTGTTGTTTTGTTTCGTTTTGTTTTAAATTTTTAATTAGTTTCAGGTGTACAACACAGTGCAATAGTTATACTTTTTACCCCTTAAAGTGACAACCCCCCTCCCCCAATTCGCCACCCCACTCCCCCCACCCCATATCATATATATCTATTATACTTCCTCTGACTTCCTTCCACAGCAATGTGTCTTTTAACAATTTTGTTTTGTTTTTTTAGCTGAGCCATCCTTCCACCTGTTGGTAACTCAGCAGCTGCTCAGCTCTGGCCTGGAATCCAACTGGTAACCTTGTTGCTCAGAGCTCATACTCTTGAGCTAGCTCTTAACCAACTGAGCCACCTGGCCAGCCCTTAACAATTTTTTTTTTAATCTAAATATTCACCATATGTTTTGATCACACCTCATGCTATATGCACATGACCCTGTGTGGGCAAATGGTAGAGAAGGTTCAATCCCTAAATGGACAGAATGAATTTAGCATCCCTTTTATTCCCAATTCTGTGATACTGGGCAGTAGGAGATAAACTGAAATCTGAAGGGAAAGACAGATTTTGATAAGCTTAGAGTATATTATACTCCAAAGTAGACATTTTGGCCTCTTAGACAATGAAATTAGACTTGGCTTCTGTATTCGCTTGGTCCAAAATTCATCATTTGGCCCCAACAAGTTACTAACATCCTTACCTGCAATATGTTGGACTTAAATTAGATTGCACCTATCTTTTCTAGTTCTAGAAATCCAAGAGTCTATGATTCAGTCATTGATGGTAGGAAGATGCTGTTTCTATTGTCCAATATTCCTCATCAGCTTAGCAATTCATGAAGTACTTATAAACTACCTGACTGGAAACTTACATTGTCACATGTGATTAAAAAAAAATAAATCATCTTTTAGAAAGTGTAATTTCAGGGAGAATAGGATGGAGAGAAACTTTATAAACGCAAAGGGGTATTTTATGATAAAAAGTCAAAGTGACTATCATATAAAGACATTTCTAGTCAGGGTCTTCCATTCACATCTTTCCATAGTTGGGGGTCATTTTTACATCAAGAACATTAGGCTTATAAGGTTTCTCTGGACAAAGGTGGCATTACTGACTTGTGCTGGCCTTGAAATAGGTGGGTCAGGCAGGGTTATAAGAATCTGCCAGTTGACTTTCTCAAGCTTATCACTGAGCAAAAATTCTCAGATGTTTACTAGATGAAAATTTAAGCCTATGCACAGAGTGTCTCAAATCAACAAGTATATTAATATATATATATATATATATATATATATATATATATATAATGGTAAAGTTGTGTGCCTTTTGCATTTGCAGAATTATTATTGAAATTACAACATAAATAGGGTTTTAATGTGTAAAGTAACAAAAGAGTTGTTGGTGTTATTGCTGTTAGTACTAGGAGTAGTGATAGTATTTGCCCCATTTCCTTGCCTCTATTTCACACCCTCAAGTGTGTGACAGCTCTCCTCCAATGCTGACTTTGGCCGGGAAGGTTTGGTGACTATAACACAATAATTTATCGTTCTCCATGAACTACCCCCACTTTAGTTCAACTTGGTTTGTATTTTACTCCTGTGAGGTCAAATATACTTCATTAACTGACAAGGCAGAAAAGTTGTGTGACAAGGAAAATTGGGGAGGCTGGGACCTGGCACTATAACATAATGAAAAGATTCTGTGTTGGTAGTGTAACCTTAGAAAGGTCATTTAATCTCTGTTTCCTTACCCATAAACCCGAATGACCACATTGGCTCAGTTAGTCTTTCTTACATAATTCTTAATTCTCATCATGTATTGACATCACTGGGAGAGTCCTTACAAAATGGAGATGTCTGTGTCCTAAACTACTTTGTAGGAAGGTCTGGATCTCTATTTTATTTTAAATCTCTTTAAGTCACCCAAGGATGCAAATCAAAGTTTTATGGTATTATTTTGGGAAAACATTTGAATAATATAGGCAAAAAGACCTGAAGAGGCTATTCAAATGGGGATTTCCCAAGGGAAAGCACAGGTGATTCTTTCTTTCTTTCTTTCTTTCTTTCTTTCTTTCTTTCTTTCTTTCTTTCTTTCTTTCTTTCTTTCTTTCTCTCTCTCTCTCTCTCTCTCTCTCTCTCTCTCTCTCTCTCTCTCTCTGCCTCCTTCCTTCCTTCCTTCCTTCCTTCCTTCCTTCCTTCCTTCCTTCCTTCCTTCCTTCCTCTCTCTCTCTCTCTCTCTTTCTTTCTTTCTTTCTTTCTTTCTTTCTTTCTTTCTTTCTTTCTTTCTTTCTTTCTCCTTTTCTTCTTCTTTTTTTAATTTAAGTTTATTGAGGTGACAATTGTTTGTAAAGTTACATAGGTTTCAGGTGTACAATTCTGTAATACATCACCTACATATCACATTGTGTGCTCACCACCCCGAGTCAGTTCTCCTTTCATCACCATATATTTGATTCCTTTTACCCTCATCTACCACTCCCTCCCCTCTTATCCTCTGGTAACCACTAACCTGTTGCCTGTATCTATGAGTTTTTGTATTTTTATTTGTTTGTCTTGTTCCTTTGTTGCTTTCAGTTTTATATCCCACATATCAGTGAAATCATATGGTTCTCGACTTTTTCTGTCTGATTTATTTCGCTTAGCATAATAACCTCAAGATCCATTCATGTTGTCACAAATGGCACTCTTTCATCTTTTCTTATGGCAGAATAGTATTCCATTGTGTGTATATATCACATCTTCTTTATCCAATCATCCGTCGAATGACACTTTGGTTGTTTCCATGTCTTGGCCACCATAGTGGCTGCACCAATCTGCATTCCTCAGGTGATACTTTTTCTGTAGGCTTTTTCTTCCTCCTACCAGCTGTGTCCTGGCTGATTGCTATGTTTTGAAGTGTACCAAAAGGAGGCAGGAGAGTGATGCCTAGATGATTCCACTCAGTTAAGAGTCATGCTTTCAGATTCTAGGCTTGTCATAGTCATGGCTCCAACAATGACCAGCCTGCACTAGTTTCCCAAAGGGCTTGGCATGACTCCCAACTACCAGCTCAGCCTTATCCAACCACACAACTGGGTCAGAGGGCAAGAGCTGCTCCTCTTTGCACAGAGATAGGGCCAATATCCATGAAGACCTCCACTGGTACCTACCAACCTCCAGATATTCCCTCAAATGGTTCCTTTGTAGGGTCCTCAAGCTATGTTCAAATGTGTGACTTGGTTAGTGCTCTAAAGCTAACTGACAATTTTTTTTTTTTTTTCTGGAGGGCAGTGTCACTGGCCCTCAGATGTGGGACCTGAACCTGGGCCTCTGGCTTCCCAGGCCAGCTATTAACCACTGCACCACTTGGCCGGCCCAATTTTTTTTTTTTTTTTAACTAGTTGAGATGTGACAGGGCATGAGTATCTTGGGATTTTATTTTATTATTCAATGTCAACTTTATAAGTATTCATAGAAAAGTGTCTGGGAGAGATTAAACTTCTGATAAGTATTCAACAGGACAAAGGATAAAGATTAACTTTTTGTATAAAAGATCAACCTTTTGTATATGATAAAAAAATTAATATAAAATATAAAATTAGTACCAAAGACATTTGGCAGAAGAGGTATAGGCTAAATTTGTATGTTGAAGTGACTATACAAGTTCTAATCATCTATTATGGGGAACAAAAGATTAACCAGCATAGAGTGTCACTCTTAAGGTGACAGGAAAGTATATAAAAGTAACAGGAGTCATTGTCCAATCACAAAAGATTCCTTGGGGACTAATGATATTTTTTTTAAAAAAAGAAAACTATGTTTAACTTACATAATGTAATAACTATTAATTTTTATATAGAACTACATAAGTATTGATAGCTTTCTGGCTTCTAGATCATAACTTTTTATTTATTTTGCTCAATTTAAGCATTCACTGATCTGAAGACATTGAACTTGGTATACAGAATTGAATTCTGTTTAATTTTTGATAATTTTCTCTATGATTGATTTATTGAATCCCTCTCTCAACACTAACAGTAGGAGAGAAAAAAACAGACAAAAGTATTAATCCTCTTAGCACTTAGTTTCTAGTACAGCGAAAGGCAGTAAACCAGAGAGATAGAAAACTAGAGACATGATTTTATTAATTTGTAGTGCTTCAGATGATATTAGGGCTACTGTGAAAAATAAAGCAGGAAAAGATTGATAAGGGTATTGGAGAGGTGCTTTTGTAAGAAAAAAAAAAATACACGGTTTTATCAGAGAAGGCCTAACTGCTAAGTGAGTATGTTTGCAGGGAACTAAAGAGGGTGTGTGTGTGTGTGTGTGTGTGTGTGTGTGTGAGAGAGAGAGAGAGAGAGAGAGAGAGAGAGAGAGACTGATCTGAAAGTACCTGGGACAAATTTGGAGGAAGGGGGTCCCCTAAGGTGGGAAGAGTAAGCCTGAGGCATGTAAGAGGAACAGTGTAGTGGTATGGAGGTTGATGGGGCTGGGGCCTTTTCGGCCGTTGTAATGATTTTGCCAATTCCTGTTATATATAGCAAGGGAGTGACTAGAGGGTCTTAGGCTGCGAAGTAGCATAATCTGGCTTATTCACAGGATGGTTCTGGCTTCTGTGTTGACAGTAGATTGTAGTGAGTTAAGACTGGAAGCATGGAAACCTCTCATGAGGCTATTGTAATGGTTTAGGGGAGATATGCTGTGGGCTTGGACCAGAGTGGTGGCAGTGGAGGTGGTGAGAAGTAATGAGCTGGAAAGATTTTCTAGTGGATCTAATGTGAGGTGAAGAGAGAAAAGAGGAAATCCTTACTCCACAGATATTTATGTCTGAACAATTGTAAGAATGAAGTAGCTGTTTTTGAGATATTGCAATGGAAGCCATATATTTGGGATTTGATCAAGTGTTTGGATTTGGTTATGTTTAGTTTGAGATGTCTATCCAACATTCAAATAGAGATATCATGTCGTCCCCTAAAAGATAAGTTGAAGTACTAATTCCAAATACCTCAGAATGTAATCTTATTTGGAAATAAGGCCTTTATTGGTGTATATGGGCCCCTAATATAATCTGACTGGTGTCCCTATAATAAGATAATCCTGTGAAGACAGGGACCTACCAGGCAAACACTATGTGATGATGAAAGCAGAGATGGGAGTTTTGTACCTGCAAGCCAAGGAACACCAAAGATTCCTGGCAAGACACCAGAGGCTAGGAGTAAGTAAGGAAGATTTCCTTACGGATTTCAGAGCGTACGTGACCCTGCTAACACCTTGATTGTGAGATATATATAATGTTGTTTTAGGTCACATAGTTTTTGGCACGTTGTTATGGCAGCCATAGAAAATCAATTTAGAATAAGGTGAGTACTGAGAATATACAATTGGCTTCGGCTACCTGGAGTTGTTGTCGAACTAGACAGGAGCAGTTTTAGGGTCAAAACTCTGATTGGAGTGGGTTTAAGCGAAGAGAGAAGATGGAATGAATTAGGAGCAATAAGTATAGGTAAATCTTTTAAGTTGAATTTCTGTGAAAGAGGAAGTGAAGAAATAAAATCATAGCTGAAACTTCCTGCCTTCCCTTTCCTTCCCTCCCCTTTTCTCCTGCCCTTTATTTTCTTCTCCACCTCTCCTCTTCCCCCCCACCACTATTTCTCTTCCATCCATCTGTCCTTCTCTCCCTATTTTCTTTCTTTCTTTCCTTCTTTCCTTCTTTCTTTCTTTCTTTCTTTCTTTCTTTCTTTCTTTCTTTCTTTCTTTCTTTCTTTCTCTCTCTCTCTCTCTCTCTCTCTCTCTCTCTCTCTCTCTCTCTCTCTCCCCCCCTTTCTTTCTTTCCTTCTCTCTTTCTCTCTTTCTTTCTTTCTCTCCCCCTCTCTCTCTTTCTCTTCCACTGTCTCTCTTTTCTTTCTAGATGAAAATATTAGTACATGATTAAATACTGATGGAAATAATCCATTAGAGAACTGAAAGTTGATTTTGGAGAAGGGACAGGCTATAACTGTAGGAGAAATACCCCTGAGAGGCAAAAATTGGATCAAGTTCATAAAAGGAAGGGTTGGCCTTAAATAGGACTGAGACAAAAAGAAGACAGACTCCATGACCATAGGTATAGGGGGGTGAATAGATATAAAGATAATATATGGGAAATCCTTTCCAGTTGCTTATATTTCTCAATGAAAGGAGAAGCGAGTTTACCTGCAAAGACAAAGGACAGTGGTAGAGTTGTTACATATTTGATAGAAGAGAAGCTGGAGAGTGGTCATCGAGGTGAGCAGGAAAGTTCCAGGGAGAGGGAGTAGGTTGCAGGTCTGCACCAGGTGTCCTTTTGAACTTGATGGTCATGACTTTAGAGACCAGTCAGTAAATTTTGTGTGTTTTGTTATTGTAAGAAATGCACATTTTAATTAATTGATTAGTTAATGTTGTTATAGATATCAATACTTCTATTGTAAGAAAACTTAAATTAAGAAAGCAGTGGTTTAATAGCAGAATTTATAGATATGCATTTTTCCCATGAATAGGGTTGCCAGATAAAATATAGGACTCTTTGTTAAATTTGAATTTGAGATAAATGATGAATAATTTTTTAGTATATGTTCCCTACTTGCTAAAGTTCATGGATTTCACATTTGCGAATGTAAGGGTCGCTTGTGGTGGATGGACTCATATTCTTTTCTGGATGTGTACGTATGGTAGGCAGTGTACCCCTTTCTGAACCAGACTTTTGGGATTTATATGGCTTTCATAAATTAATTTCTGGACTGAACTGTAAGACATCCAAATCTTGATTTAGTTATTTAATATTTTTGCTAGGAAATAATGATTAAAAAAAAAACTGTTGATGCACTTGAATATCTGACCTTGCTTCTCTTGCCATCTCTCATCTACCCTATTGGCAGACTCTCAGTGACCTCATGTTAATGTTCTCAGTGCTAAAGGCTCTATCAACAACCTTCAGGTAATAAAAGTGAGCCCTCTAGTAACGGTGGCCAAGGTGTACATAGTTTTCCTACTGGTGCATTTAGCAAAACTCTGGAGAAAAAGCAGTATCCTTTTATCCTTGAAGACTTACTTTTTCTGTCTTTTGAAGTTATTTTTGACCAGTATAAATGTTTTAACAGGATTAAAAATAAAAATGGCATTAGAGTCTTAAATTAGGGGAATTGAAACTAGTGAGAGGAATGGTCTAGTGGGACTGATCCAATTGTTCAGTACTGAAAAATATGTATAGCCATTCAGTTGTTTCTTAAATTATTATAGCTTTGATTTCTTCCATATTTACTATGTACAGGGTACCTTGCTGAACTTTTAACATATGAAGTTCTAAAAAAGCATTCATGAATCCATTCAATAAATATTAGTTGTGCCAGGCCTTGGAAATAGTAGTGAATAAAAAGACTAAAATCCCTGACCCCATTGAGCTTACATTTTAAGAGGCATGAAGCAATAAAAATGGATAAGTAAATACTATATTATATGCTAAGAAATGCTTTGGGCAAAAATAAAACAGAGGATGGAGTTATGGGATAATGGGAGTAGGGGTCAAGGAGGATTTTATTGATGGTTGAGCAAAAACCTGAAAGGGGCAAAACATGTTACATATGGTCATTTGAGGAAAAAGCTTTCCAGGGAGAGGGAACAGCATATGAAGGCCCTAGGGGGCACAGCATACCTGGCAAGTTGAAACAATTGCCAAGGAATTTGGAGTAGAGTGAGCAAAGGTGAGATGAGGGGCAGGGTAGGTTAAAGGGAGGGAGTGGTACCATTCAGAGCTTTGTAGACCATTGTAATGACCTTAGCTTTTACTCTGAATGAAATGGGAAGACACTGAAGGTGTTGAATAGATGAGGGACCTGATTTAACTTTAATTTTATAAGGATGTATGTAACAATTAAGCATAGGCTGCTGGGGTAACAGGTAAGCCGGCAGAATGGCCAGATTTAAGGCTGTGTTAATTTGGTGAGAGATGCAATAATCCAGGGTGGGAGCAGGAAGGAGAGAGAGTGTGAAGTTCTTAGATGTTGGGTACATTTTGAAAGTAGAACTGTCAGGATTGTTGGATTTTTGAGGGAGGGATATAAAAGAGCTAAGGTTGATTCCAAAGTTTTTACCTGAGCAACTGGAGGACCAGGAGTTGCCATTAACTGAAATGAAGAGGACTGCAAGAGGAACCTGTTTGTTAGGGGAAATCATGAATTCGATAATAAAGATGAGTTTAAGTTTCTATTAGACAGCCATGTAGCAATGTCCAGTACCCAGTTGGACGTATAAATTGGGAGTTTGGGTTACAGATATAATTTTGGGAGTTTGATTTAAAGCCATGATATTGGCTATCATCAAGAAGTTAGTAATAGTAGATAGACACAAGTTTATATCTATGGCCCAAATCCTGCAACAATCCAGTGCTGAGTAGGAAGATGAAGAAGAATGCACAAATGAGGCTGGAGAGAAGCCAACCAGTCACAAAACTAACTAGAGGCAGAATCTAGATTTGAACCCAGGACTATGGGCACCTCTAATTCTTATGTCCTAAAGCACTATTCTACATGGCTACATTTTATTATGACTATCAGTGTGTATTATTTCTAAGCTCTACTCTATTTCTAGAAAAAAAAATGCTAATCAGTACCTAAGGTACCTGAATGAGTTAACCCTCCTCAAAAAATAAAAATAGGGGCCGGCCGAGTGGCTCAGTTGGTTAAGAGCTCGCTCTAGAGTGCGAGCTGAGCTCTGAGCAATGGCGATTCGGTGCCAGCCCGAGCTGAGTTGCCGTTGAGCTGCCAACAGGTGGCAGGATGGCTCAGCTAAAAAATAAATAAATAAATAAATAAATAAATAAATAAATAAATAAATAAAAAATAAAAAGATGAGAAGAAAAGTAATGGATATTATGATCTTTATTTTGTATGCCAAGCATTACACCTGGTCCATTATAGATAATATCTCATTTAATCCTCTTTTTAGGAATTAGGTTCCCCACTTTGCAGAAGAAGGATTTCAGGCCAGCAGAGTTTAACAACTTCTCAAGTTTACTCAGTTTTTAAGTGTCAGAGTTGGGATTTCTACCCAGTTCTGTCTGATATTTTCTACTATTCTACATTTCATCATCCATACCATTCTGATTCTGACTGAGAGAAAATTACTGCTGCAACAAGTGATGTTGAAAAGTATAGTCGATATCTGCAGTAACTGTTTTATAAAAGAGGCAAATTCTTCATGTGGCTGATTCTTATATCATCCTAAATAAAGCCAGCGTCATAAAACTAGATTATAGTTCACATCATAAATAAGAAAAGCTTCAATTAAATTTAGAAGAAATTTTCTATGCATTCCTATTTTCTTATCAGGGCCCCTTTGTAACCAGCCACCTATATATCTCAGGTGGTAAATTGGTCACTTATGTTCTTAAGGTTCATCCCATAACCTTGAGTAACTAGCATGGCTGTGAGAACTATAGCACTTTGAAGGTTGTCCCTAAGGGATTATGGAGGCCCCAGCCACCTACAGGTTTGGAGCACATCACAAGGTAAACTATCCCAACTGCCTCACGAATCAAGATACACTTAGTTTAAAGAATTTCAAACTATATTTTGGGGATCTCAAAGAAGAACCCCACTGGTAATGTGAGGTTTACAATGCACAGAGAAAGAGCATTTCTACTCCTTTAGCCAATACTCAGTCACCAGCTGTGTGGGCCAGTGGGTGGGGAAGATCCTGGAACCCACGTGGTTAGGCTAATTCCCTCCTCTTTTGGAATGGGGAATGTTGCCATAATAATATTTTGATTCCTAGAAGTACTCCTATTTTTGTTAAATCCCCTAGTCTCCATGCATTTAAATACACTTTGAAAATACACAGTAAATCCTTCTAAATTTTTCTAACAACAACCAGTTAGAAAAGATAATGAAACCAAAGATCTTAGTTACTAAGTTGACAAAACTTAAGCTCCTTCCAGAAACCTTTGTGTGTTTTTTTCCCTCACTTTATGTAAGTTTCTGCATAGTCACCTCCTCTGAGAAAACTTCTGGGTCTCTATCTGAATAGCCTCTTTCCTAGTCAGTTCCTTTCTCATCCCACTTCAGTTTTTTCTGTTGTTGTTTTTTGTTTTTGCTTTTTTTCAGTTTTTTTTATTTTTATACCTACCTGAATTGAACAATGTAGGTATTTAAGTATTTTTTTAATTATTAGTTTTTGTCTACCTACTTAAAATGTAATTTTTTCAAGGGTTGGGAAATTTTCTTGTTCAGCATCACAGCTCTAGTTCCTCGAAATGTTTTATTTACGTTGTAAGTTTTCAATAAATAATTGTTTGATAAATACATGTTGAACGAATTAAAAAAGGGAAGGGAAGGAAAAGGACTGAGGAAAAAAACAAACAACAAAAGATGAAAATGGTCAACTTATAAATGCTTGGGCTGCCCTCCATTTGCCACACCTATTCTTTTTCCAGCTTTTTACCCATTTTTATTTAATGTGTTAGCTTTCAAATGCTGGCACTTGACTGTGGTCTCACTGACTGAGTTTACCAAAAAGATATAACACAGGAAGTTACCCTCTTTCATATATTTTCAATGAGGGGGAATAATTCTCCCAGTGAATTGTCAGGGATTTAAATAAATAGTTTATTCTCCCATACATTTTTAGTTACATATTCTTGATTATTATATTATTTAATATTTATATGTCTGTCTCCTAATTTTTAATCCAGAAATAATACCTCATAGAAACAGAATTTTAGAACTGGGTGGGATTTTAGTGATTATTCAGTCCAGTCCCTAATTTTACAAATTAATAAATGAAGCCCAGAAGGAGAGAAGGAGAGGGGGAGGAGGGGACAGGGAAGAGGGAAAAGGAAAGACGGAGAGAATGTTTTGTTAGTTTTTGTTAGTCACATGCTGACAAGTGACAGAAATAGGACTGAAGCCCAGGTCTTCTAACAAGTTCCCCAGAGTAAAGTGAAAGTTGTAAACAAAACAAAACAAAAACAGTAACATATTTCTTGCTATTTATCAAAGAGATTAATGTAAATTGAAAGGGATACAAATCGCCAAGGTGAGTACATGCATCTCCAGCTTTGTAGAATATTACAGCTACTCACTGCCCAAATTCCTGATTGGACTTCCTTCCAACAATTGGTAAAACAAACAAACAAACAAAAAAACCCGAAAGGGAATCAAATGTAAATATTGCATGGGCAATTTTGTGACATTGTGACAAATGTGACATTGCATGGGCAATTTTCTTTTCAAAATTGTTAATAACCAGGGCCTAATTGCATGACTCTCTCTACCGTACAGTATTGTTGTAATGATTTTGAGGAGAGAATAAAACAATAATCTGATTTCTAAGTAGCAAAATTGTGGGATATTTTTTAACATTATTTAGTGAGTAGAACTGCCATATGTTATGTTATTGATAAATGGATGGAAATCTCTATTCAATTACTAAACTAAAATTTATAAAGAAACAGGCATACAGAGATTCAAAAAACTAAAATAAGCAAGTGTGTTGTTCAATAATATAGGGCCAGATTTGACAATTACAAACATTACAGCTCCAGGGGAGGAAGACAAATGAAGGAAAGGAGATCCTGAAGTAAGTTGAAAATTTGTTATTTGCTTCAAAATATGATGGTCATCTTTGCAAGATTCCTACACATATTATCGACTGCCTATGTTGCCCATAAATCCAGATGGTTTGGCATGATGGATGTATCTAATTGTGGCATCCTAACATACCACACAAACAAACAAACAGAAAAACAAACAAACAAAAGTCATCACATTGAAGAGCAGGAGAGATTACAGTAAAGTTGCTGTAAAATAGAAAAACTAGATCTCCAAGGAAAGGTTCTTCAGTTGAGGCAGGTGAGGATCAAAACTTAAAATTTTCTATGTAAAACCTATAGAGAATATTAATCTTTTCAATAAAGCTGGCAGCCAAATAAAGACTAAGAATGTTAAATAAAATATATCATGGACCCTGTCTTGGCATCAAATCCAGGTGAGACCATCTTCCTTCTTAGCAAGCAGTTTCTACTTGCCTTCTGTTAAGAGAGAGGAAAGGAAATCTCATTAAAACGGATACTGCACCAGAAACACTGACCTCTGTTCAGAAAACAGCTTCAAAAATTTCTTGTTTGAGCTTTTGGTGTGAATATGCAAGAGTGTGAAGAAATGTGAAAGAAACATGGATTATTTTTTAAAAGCTTCAAAACAGATAATTTTGGCAGCAAAGAGTTTTAGAATTGTCTGTAGAATATTTGCTTGCTCCTGGGAAGAGGCTATATTGCAAGCTAAATGGATTTTTTCCCTTTTCCTCTCTCCCACCCTCCCTCCTTCCTTCTCTTTCTCTCTCCCTCTTACTTCCCCCATCCTTCTGTCAATTCCTCCCTGTGTTTTACTCTCTCTCATCTGAATTATTATTGATTCTCAAGTGATTGAAAGCCTGGATCAGGAGACTTGGCACAGCGTTATTTTTTATCTATTATATCCAAATATTGTTTTAACGGTGATCAAATACTTTATGTACCTGCCAGATGGTATTACTCTGGGGAAATAAAGTAAATGTTTATTGTGGGTTAACAAAATGGACACAAGAGGCTGACTTTCGGTATTAGAAAGGCTTTGGACTTGATTTAGGCCAAGCTTTCCTCTCTGCCCCTAGGTCTGAACTCCTTCCCAAGCCCTTTCCTCTGCTCAAACTCCTAGTCACTGGAACTTCACCTGGGAAGCTTCCTTCTACTTCACCCACATTTCTCATGGGTATGGTACAAAGACCGTCATCCTTTCCAGTTGAAAGCTACTTCCTCACAGCTTCTGCATATTCGTTTAGTTCTTCCTGAACTGCATACTATTAAAGACTAACTTCTTTTCCATATGAGAATTCTTAAAGAATTGAAGTAATAGTTATTTACTGCTGCCTGTCTTATTTAGGCAAAATATCCTCAATTATCAAACTTCTCGTAGTGAGAGATGCTGGACTCTGCTGTTCAGCTCACTGTCCTTTGCACGTGACTCATATTTGCTGTTCAGCTGCTTGACCTTGGGAAGATCAATCCACTTCTCTTTGCCTTTGAAAATAATAGTAGTATCGACCACCTGTGTATTATAATTCATGTAAAACAATTAAAACAAAAAATATCACAAGTACGCAATAAACATTCACTACTATTACTATTCCTATGGCAAATAGGAGCTGTATTTTCACTTTGGTGAGTGTGCTTCTGTTAATTAATGCCACTTGCCTTTCTGTGAGTCCAACCATTCTGTTGGATGGAATTAAGCCTAAAGTTGGTCAATACTTGCATAGCTTTTACATGCTTTCTGCCATGTACATATTACTACTTCTAAAATTGTACACTTATCTTTCTAACTCAAGAATATTGGGATTTCGGTGCTCCTTGGCAATTTTTCTATGATTCAGTCCTCTCCCTCAGATTCTCTGCAGTTGTTCTTTCAAAACCCTCTCCATTCCCTCAAACCGTGGATTTTACTGTTCCTTACTCATTATCAGACATCCTTTCCTTCAATGAGAAAAACAAAACCTCCTTAGTCTGTCACCAATCCTCCATTTATATTGCATAGGTTCATGGTTTCTTCCATTCTGCCCATTATTCAGGAATTTTCCCTGTTCACAGAGCTAAGATCAGGTGAATCCCTGCACCTTCCCTGTTTCCATCCCAGGTACCTTGCTATATTTTAATAATTATTATTTCTCTTTCACTTAGTTCCGCCATCTTTCTCTCTTCTAGATTCTCTTCATCAGAACCAAAGGGTTTACATATCTTCTTTGAAAACATTTGTTAAGATTTAGTACTATATTGTATATACGTTATGCTTCAAAAAAAGGAGAAATGTCTTTTTAATCAACCTTGCAAATGTCTTTAAAGACATAATGGTACTTGTTTCTACTTTTTACTTTACCTCCCATGCACTCCTTAATCTGCTATAATCAGATTTCTGCCCTAGCCTCTTAAAAGTATTGCAACATTTAACAACTATTGTTCAGTCCCTCCTTCTATAAGCTCTCTCTTCTCCTGGCACCCACCATACCACACTATCTTGGTTTTCCTTTTACCTCTCTGGCCATGTCCTATTAATCTGCTTTGGGAATGTTTTTCTACTGCCAGTTTTAATGTTCTTTAAAATTTTGACCAAACTCTCCTCTCAAAGAGAAGTTTACACACCTTCACAGGGCAAACTCATACATCCCTCTGACTTAAAAATCCAACTATATGCAAACGGATCCCAAGTACATCTCTCCCATCTGTTTCTTGTCTCCTGAAGTACCCAAGGTCAATGTGTCTATGATGGAACTTGTCATGCTCCCGTCTAATCTCACTGCAAAGCCTGTGCTTTTTCCTCTGTTACTTTAGTAAATGGTATCTACAACCAGCTGACTTCCCAAACAAGGTTTGGGACCATCTTTTCCTCTCTCCAGTAAGTTTTATGGTATAAAGTTTGACTAATTCTTATAATTAACAAAGCTTAAATTGTCAGTGTCCCGCAGAAAACTTTTCAGTGGTTCCCCATTGCACCTACGATAATTTTGGAACAAGAGTCACTTGTCTTCAATCTTTAGGTAGCATTCACATGTTCAGCTCTTCCTAAAGATGCTGTCTGCAATCCACAGAGCTATTTTGGGCAAATTATTTCAGTAGGATGATAATATAAGTCATTAAATTCTGAACTCCTGTGGAACTCCATGACATTAATTCTTTCTTTCTGATGTTTATTTTACCCTCTTCACTGTGGCAGGACAGAGTGATTCCCCACAGAGCTTTTGAAGAGCATCAGTCACTGAAGCAGCACAGGAGTTCCCAACCCCAGGTCAACTGAATCAAAATCCTGGGGTATGGACCCAGGCAGAAACCTCTTATAAAATTTCTTCTGTTGGTTTTAATGAGATGCCTGGGTATAAAAAACACTGGTTGAGAATTGCTAAACTGGGGGAGGATGCATAAAAGCAGTGTGAATGGGATGGAAACATGGGACTTCAAGGGACAAGGAAGAATCATATCAAAGGTAAAACGTTTTCAACCTTTGTAGCATTCGCTGTCCCAGATTTTTATATGGGTTCCTTGCATCTTTGGAACTGACCAGGGAGGGTGCAGTTTAGCTCTCTAAACCAAATAGTTTATCTGTTTGCCCATTCTCTGAGTGCATTAACATTTCACCATTGGTTTTCAAACAGCATACACTTTTCTTCCCATTTTTTAAACTTATATAAAATTCTTTTAAAACTCTGTATATTGCAGCTACTCTTCCAATCTATTCAAATGTTAATTACAAAGTGAAGCCTCTCATAATCTTCCTTTATCCAAACTCAGTTAATTAAGAACCCCATTCTGCCTATTCTCAAAGCACTTTAAACAATTATCTGTTTGTGCTTACTTTCCTGTATTTTGAATTTTTTTTTTTCACAGCAGTTTCTCATTCTGGACTGTGATATCCTTGAAAGCAGAAAGTGCCTAGTACATAACAGAGTTCAATAAGGATTTCTCAACTGTATGATTAGGTGAACAGATAATGTATGCTTTGACTCTCCTGGCTTACGGTATATGCAATTTTAACATGTTTATCTTCGGTTTTAGAAGGTCCATTCATTATTTTACTGAAACATGAATTGAGTACATCTTATATGTGAGGTCCTATGCTTGGCACACACTTTCATCTCAATTTTTTCCATTTCATGTATAAACTTCCTATGGAGTTTAAGGTGTAGCTATATCATTTTCCCTACATATCCTGCTGATGATTATATATATATTGAAAGCCTTCCAACCCTCTCAAAATGTCATCTTTTATAGAATTTGAAACCATGGAGTTATACCTACCTTTTTCTGAACTTTTTGGAATCTATCATTTCCACATTTCTGCAAACTCTAAAGTATCAAGGTAACTTTGCTCAGGATTTCTAGTATTTCAATCACAAATACTTTCTGATTGGTTAGCATGGGATTTAAAAAGCTCTCTCCTGTTACTACCTTTCCACTTGAGCAAGACTTGTCGAGGACACTTTATGCCAATGGAAGCCCAGGGGTTGAAGCTCAGGTCGCGACTCTGAGTTGACTGTGTTCCAGTGGCAGTTTCAATCAGGAAAGCCACATCCCTTTCCTCATTCTTACCTGGCAGTTCAGAGTACACTCTAATAAGATACCTTATTTTCCTCTCTCCTGTTACCTTTCAAAGCAGATGGCTTTATACTGATGGAACAGCAGTGTTCCATTTCCCCTCCTAGATATGTAAGATGAATTAATTCTAAAGATCTGCTGTACAGCATAGTACCTGTAGTCACAACACTGTATGTGCACTTAAAAGTTTGTCAAGAGGGTAGATCTCATGTTAAATGTCTTTATCATACACACAAAAAAAGGGGCCTCAGGAAACATTGGGGGTGATAGATATGTCTGTTACCTCGATTCTGGTGATGGCATCATGGGTGTATGCATATGTCCATACTCATCAAATTGTATACATTAAATATGTGCAGCTTTTTGTGTTTTAATTATACCTCAATAAATCTGTTTTTTTTTTATGATATTGCTTCATACATGTAAAAATAGGTATAAAAAGTAGATAACTTTAACAGATTATTAACCCAAGATATATGTATTTTTACACAGACATATAGTTATTGATAACCCCCTACCTCCCCATTTCCCCCAAAACCACATAAAGTCCATAATTTTATAAAAAAAAACAAAGTCTTCTATTATTGTATTTGAGTTATATTTCATTCCAATACTCTGAGATGGCTGTAAATTTAAATATAACTCTTTGTGTTATAATCTCATTTATTGTTGGTTACTGTCTCATCAGTTATGCTTTGGTATACATGCACATATGGTTTAAATAGATATCCTATTTTCTCACATCAATTTGTTTTCATCCTGAATTAGTTTATTAGTTTTCTTCCAATGTCATAACATTATCTGTGTTTGCTTTGTTATCCCATAACATTTCTGTTTCCTTTTCTAATTTCAATTTATAGTCCCCATATAGATTCTTATGTTTAATGATTCCTTAGAAATCCAAGCAAGTTTTTGTAGACATAAATATGCTTATTCTAAATTAACATGGAAAGGCACAAGCCTTAAAATAGCTAAAATACTGTAAGTAAAGGAGAATAAAGTGGAAGGAATTACTCTACTTGATCCTAAGTTTTTACCATATAACTACAACAATAAGACAGTGTGGTACTGGCAGAGGGATGGATATACAACTCAGTGGAACAGAATGTATGGTTCAGAAACAGACCCACACAGGTATGTTCATCTAATTTTTAACAAGGTGTAAAGCCAATTCAATGGAGGAAGAATAGCCTTTTCAATAAATGGTGCTGTAGCCATTTGAATTCCATACACGCGCACACACACACACACACACACACACACACACACACACTAAAAAGAGAACCTCAAATTAAGTCTCACACCATACACAAACATAAACTCAAAATGGATCCTAGTCAAATTCAAATAAAACTCTTAGAAAATAACAGAAAAATCTTTTGCTCTAGGGCTTGGCAAAGAGTTCTTAGACTTGATGTCACAATCATGAACTACAAAGGGAAAATTATAAGTTGAACCTAACAAAAATAAAAAATGTCTACTCTGTGAAAGCCCATGTGAAAAGGATAAAAATACAAACTACAGAAAGGTACAAAATATTTGTATTGAAGTACTGTTCAATATTTTGACTATGGTAGTGAATGTATGAGCCTTCACAGGTAACAAAATTGTATAGATCTTAATACTCCCACATTCAAGAGTGCAAGTAAAACTCGGGAAATCTGTATAAAATGAGTTGATATATCATTGTTAACATCTTGGTAGTATAGTTTTACCAAATGTTACTATAAGAAGAAAGTACACACGGAATATCTCTGTGTTATTTCTTACAACGGCATGTGAATTTACAATTACCTCAAGAAAGATTTATCTAAAATAAATTTTAATTGAAATATTTCTTGAGACAGTTGTAGATTCACATGCCATTGTAAGAAATAACACAGAGACATCCCTTGTATACTTTCTTCCTATAGTAACATTTGGTAAAAATTGAAATATTCCCTACTGGGATAATATACATCACATTCTTTTTGCTTTGTATTCAATATATTTGAATGTATCATGATTTGGGAATAAAATAAATATTTGTAAGTAGAAAAATAGATATAACCAGTATAGAATAAAGGCAATGGAAATGTACCTTTTTTTTGCAGCGGTCAATTTTAAATTTGTGTGAATAGGTAGCAAACACTTATAATTGTGATGAAGTGATTAATTATTGATTTATAGCAGAGAAACCTTAGGAGAAAGTATTTATTAGATCCTGTTATATGTTACAACACATACAAAAACAGAGCATGAGACCACAGTAAATTGTCAACTAGTTATAAAGGGAAATGGTTTAGAATAGATTCATATTCCATCTACGTGGTTTGGTAAAAATATCAACTCTGCTAGAAGCAAGAAGATACCCACAAATAGTCTCCCATTTAAAACTTACGATACAAATGTAACTATGCTCACAAAATTTTCAAGTTCTGAAACAAGTGTTGACAAGGAGTAGGTTCATTTAAGGAATAAGGATTTGAAGTACATGAATGCTATGCTCTGAGTTACAAATAAGGTCGTTGATTACCCAGATGAGCTAAGTCGCTATCTTCACGTCTGAAACTACATGGACTATATCTAGATCAGCAGAGTTAGGACAGAAAATATTTCTGTTTGGAAATAAAATTTTATTTGAGTATGAGGATAAGGTGACCTACTAATTGCTAATGGTAGAATCTAGAAGATTATCTTGTAAATTATATGATTAATGTTATATTCCATCACTAAATTTTGGGATGACTTGTTATTCTCCATTAGCTGTAGTTAAGCTTTGTTATTATCTGACCTTTGTTATCACCTGCTATCTATCTATCTATCTATCTATCTATCTATCTATCTATCTATCTATCATCTATCTGTCTTGTATTTATCAGTCTATCTAAGCTTCCCTTTTATGTAAGATTTGAAGTTCTCTTCAGTAGTCTGCTTAATGAGTTGGGCATGGGCACAGGTTGTTCCATGAATAATCACTAGAACTTGTCTGGGCATGCCCCTGGGATTCTAAAGCAGAGCCATCAACAGCTGAGATATTGACTTTTTCATCTTATTAAAGAAACTGGCAAGGATGTCACTGCAGAAATAATAAATCAAGTACTTAAGAGTGTGCTAATAAAGTTTTCCTTGCCCCTTATTCTCTAATCCATGTACATAGAAGGTTACTGTTAACTGTAGGCTTTCAAAGTAGTTTAAGGATGTTTATTATATGTACTTTTGAAAATGTCAGGCATTTATATTTATTACCCTGTTTGGAAATATTTCTAGTCAAGGGAATAGTTGCGCTCAGGTGAATATCAGGTGCTTGTATTACAGCTATAGTACATTGATAACAGTGGTAGGTTAAGTGCATTGTAGCAAATTGAAGAGAGGAGACATGCCAAAGCCAAATATCTTGGCAGTAATTCAGGCCCTGCAACATTGTGCACAACCGGTATTTAGGCTGAGTGATTTTTCTACCTGACCTGCTGATTTTCTGTGAATAGATTCAGTATTGCTTAAGTGAACTAGTCATCTTTGCTAGGTGGAGGGAGTATAAGATTTGATTTCAGGGGTGTATGTGTATGCGTTTTAAAGAAATATTGTCATTTTTATTGAGAACTTCCTGAGGAAATGAGAATTTCAGTTATCTTTATCTCACACTGTGGTCCTTTAAATCACACATGGGAAGTTAGAGGAAAGATGAGTTTGACCCCAAAAAAATCTATAAGTAAGCTGCCTTTTTGATCTGTGTTGCATTTTTTTTCTGCATGTCTTGACACTGAAGTGTGAAATATGCACTGTTATTTACCTACTAAGGTGCTTTGTCACAGAAAGAGGCAACGGGCTCAAGTAAGCTCTAGTCTCAAACCTTAGCCTAGATTTGGCATTTTTACAGTTTTACTCATAAATCTAAATGTGTGCTGCTGTAGTTTTCCTTTTTACACAGAGTACCTATAAGGAAAGAGAAGCCTGCTGGTTAGAAGAAATTATATGTTTGGCATGTATTTTGATGTACTTTTAACAAAGGGATGATAATGCTGACCATTCCTAGTTTGCCAGACACAGATTTAATTGCTAAGACTCATTAATAACTCCAGCATGAGGGTCTTGGATTCCACCACCTAACCAACTAATCTTAAGGAATTTTTCTCATTTTTCATCACAATTAAAAAGAACAATGGCCCCATAGTAAATATTGGGTTGTCAGAAAAGTCATGACGTATTTTTCTGTTTTTCGTTGCAAAAATGCATCATGACTTTACTGAAAACCCAATATAATTGAAGTAAACCTATAAGCTTTTCTGCAATTTACAAGGAAAAAAAGCAAAAACAAAAACAACAATTTTGAGAGAGCAGATAATAACTATAATAATCTACAGGTATTCCTTTTATCTAATAGTTGTATAAGAAGTCATTTTAAAACATAGTGACTTAAAACAACAACAGCCACTTATTATCTGTTTTGTTTTCTGTGGGTCAGGAGCAGTCACAACTCGTTGCTCAGATTCAAAGTGAGGGAACATAGACACCATCCCTCAGTGGAAAAAAATTGTTAGACTCATTTTTAGAAGAGCATGTGAGAGGAGATATGTATTAGTGTGGCCATCTTTAGAAAATAAAATATGCCATGGCAGGGACATTTATTTTTCTATAAAGAAACTTCACAAGATTGATGGCTTCATCACACAAGATTGATGGCTTCATCAAACATATAAGTGTGTAAGTGTGTAATGAGATTTACATCTTTAAATTTCATATCAAGAATACTTCTCAACAACATTAAATCAGTCTTCGAGGGAATTATTTTAGTGACTATAATTTCCTTTTCTAAGGCCAGGCTACAATTTACCATTTAAAAAAGTGTTCCATTTCTTTGTTGATATAAATAACACTCAACTATACACATACACATATTCCTAGATATAGGGATTCCTTAATTGTATCATTTAGGAATTGCATTTGACTGCAAGGAGCAATCAGCTTAAAAAAAAGGTTTTTTCCCCACTTATCCAAAAGTTTAGGAGTTGATGATTGCTGGCATAAGTTCATTTGCTCAGTGGTGTTTTTGCAGGTCTAGGTTGTTTTGGGATGCTTGCTATGTTAGCTTTGATACTGCTGTCTTGTCTATATCCAGGGTGGGAGGAGGACAAAAGGGAAAAATGTCAAAGGAACATATCCTAGTGAATCCCGGTTGTGAATAAAGAGAAAAAAACATCCTTCCATGAGCAATTGTGTCTCATCTCATTGGCACATGACCAAGTTGACATGGGAGACAGAAAAATCATTTTGTTTTCTAGGTATTTTGGTTTTCCTAGTTATGTCCCCTGAAACAGACTGTGATACAGAAAATTGCATGCAGAAGGTTGATTGGGGTATGATCTTAGGAGATAAACCTGTAAGGAAGGCAGGAAGGCAGGACTGGATAGAATGTGAAGGTAGCTTACAATATGAGTTGCAACTGAGATCCCACCTGATTATTTGCAGATTGTGAAAATCAAATGGCCCTTGAAAGTTTTCACAGGTTGAGGCAATGGGTCTGAGCCTCTTTATCACTGGTTCAGGCTGTGATTGTGAGTGCCTGCTGGGAAGGGCCATTACCTTAGGAAAGGTGGTTTCCTACAGCTCAGGGCAGGTCATAAAGAGGGTCAACAGCAGATATTTCCTTAAATTGGGAGATGGGCATATCCATTCTAAAGAGGAAATCTGGCCAGAGCTCCACAGTATGCACTGGAGTGATGGTAGAAAGGCAAAAGGAAATGGAGGAGAGGGTGGACATTATGTGAGCCAGCTTATCCACACTGATAATATGTGTTTACTCTTATATATTGTACTGTTTCCAAAAATAATACATGAAGCACACATTCATTTTAAAATCATTAATTTTTTTCAATATTTAAAGGAAACACACACACACACACACACACACACACACACACACACACGGTCGGACAATGAAGTTCAGGATCTCATCCTAGAAAAAGTGCTACATACCTCATTGCTGAATATCACTATGGTCCCCTTCGAAGTACTCCCCTTGGGAAGCTATGCACTGACGCCAGCGCCTAGACCACCCTTCAAAGCAATTTTGAAATACTTTTTCTGGAATGGCCATCAGAGCTGCCATCATATTGATGTAGGATATTTTTCTTGTGCCAGGATCATAGTCTCATAAAGCCAAAGAATGGAGACATGGACCAGAAAGGTAAAGTTTACAGCAGAGGACAGTTTATTAGGGTAGAAAGCAACAGCTCTCAAAATGAGAGGGAGTCCCGACTGGGTTGCCCATACCTAGGGTAAAAGGCTTGAGTTTTATACTTTGTTTCTGCCTGGAAGGGGGAATGCTGAATTAACTGGTTCTTGTTATTAAGGGGTTTATCAGGTTTGTTCTGTTGCTGAGCCTTGGGGAGGCCTTTCGTAATGTCCTCCAAAATGGCTTGGTTGCTCTGGGGCATGACTGATGTTTCTGTTCCAGTATGAGAGAGTTATCTCATAATTTTGAGAGAAATGGCTAGTTTAAGAGATAACCAGTTTTCTTTATTTTGTTCAGTCTACCAGGGAATTCCTGACTGCTTGATATTATACTAACTAACCAGTCTTAATGTCCTGAATGTCATCAAAATGTCTCCCTTTCAATAGTTCCTTTATCTATGGATAAAGAAAGAAGTCATTAGGAGCCAGATCAGGTGAGAAGGGAGGGTGTTCTCATACAATTATTTGTTTACTGGCTAAAAACTCCCTCACAGATAGTGCCGTGTGAGCTGGTGCATTGTGAAGCAAGAGCTGTGAATTTTTAGTGAAAAATTCAGGTTACCTAACTTTTTCATGCAGCCTTTTCAGCATTTCCAAATAGTAAACTTGGTTAACTGTTCGTCCAGCTGGTACAAATTCATAATGAATAATCCCTTTGATATCAAAAAAAGGTTAGTAACAGCGTTGCAACAAGTTCACGAACTTAAGTGTTAGACCCTTACGTGTGTGTGCGTGTGCGCGTGTGTGCAAAAGAGTTCATCCATAGTATGATAGACATTGTAGAAAAGAAGTCTTACATCGAATTACCCAGGATTTTTACATGATTACAGTGATGAATCAAAAATGACATATGTGAAGTAGAAAATTGACTTGGTAAATTATTTAGGGTCTTTTTTGTTTTCACATGCACATTTATTTAACCGTAAAGTGACTCATAGTTTTAGAATGATTCTTGTTGCATATTATATCTTTTTTAAACTTGATATGAATGCCCAAAACAGAGTGTATGCACAGTGACTTCTAAATAGATGCTTTAAATATTTTTTTTTTCTTTCAGATTTTGAAAGAGTAGAGAGTTAGAAGGGTTTGAATTTATATTATTAAGTACTACTTTAAGAGACGTGATGTGTTACCATTAGCCTGATGTATATGAGGGCACTTTAGGATGATAATGAGACCTTTAAGATTAGTCATCTGCATGACAGATGTTATAAGTAAAACACAAGATAATAGCAGAGAGAGTTTAGTCTCTGGAGCCCAGTATCCATACTGCCATTTCTCCTTTTTCATATTATGCTGCTTTACATTTTCATGCAGCAACCTCTATTTTGTCTGTACCTATTAGCAGAGTAAAGATAAATTCAAATACTTCACTGGATTTATTTTAAAAATGGCCACTGTCATTAAGATGCAATGAAATAATAAAAGAAAAATGTCAAAACTAGCTTAAACATTCACCATAACTCATGATATTTAACTGGATAAACAATTGCAATTAATTGCTTTCTGTATTGTTTAACTAACCTACCCCAGCATTTGAGACTTGCCCCTCAGACTTCATAGCTCCCAAAAGAGCAATTTCCAGTACACTCACTGCATTATAACAAAATATTCTATTAATCAATTTACTAAGCATAGATGTACAGCTAGCTCCTGGCTCACAAGACTCTATTAGCAAAACGACAGGAAATGAATTATTAACCAAAAGAGAAAGCAGATAAATATGACATTTTTAAAGTATAAAAGAATCCTTATTGTTTATGTGTTCTACTCATATTTCACTTACCAAAGAGAAAGTGAAAAAAGCAGAATGAGAGGAAAAGTGTGAAAGAACCTTAGAGTGGGAAAGACTTGGTGAGGGGAAAGAAATTTTCTGAAGAGAATTAGGCTTGGGGAATTAAAAAAAAAAAAAATGAATGATAGTTCAGAGCCGATAAACCAATAAAGGCAGCTCCACAGTGGTTCCTGGAGATTCCAAAAAGGACCATCCCTGATTATGTCAGATATCGATTATGTGGAGAGAGAGGAGTTTAGTTAAAAAAAAAACAAAAAAAAACGAAAGATGATAGGTAGGTTTTGAAAGAAGAGGACTAGGTGTGGAAGATGAATGGAGAAACATAGCAGTAGTCTACTTCTGGAAAAAGAAAGAACAATAGATTTTGAAGTCCATTGCTGGAGAAGGAGGGGAAAAATACATCCAACAGAAATAAACAGATTGAGTGGAAAGTGCCAGGAGGAGGAGATAAAGAATTGCACTTGAGTTGCAGTGACCCTTAGGGATGTCTGAAAAGCACATTTAAAGTCATTTGCAGGAAAAAAAAAAAATCTAATTTTTAATAATATAATTCAGCATTTAGGGAGAAATCATGAACAATGATTGCAAGAGGGATTTTGGCTTGCTAAAAACCCCTGCAGAGGAATTCTAGAATGGCATTTCTTGGACTTATGCTTTTTCTTGGAAATGTAAGAAGTGGCACAGCTGACAGTCTGGTTTTGTTCCTTCACTGGTGGAGGTGATAATGAGCAATAAGGGTCCAAAGGGTAGGCTGCTGGAGGGGAAAGAAGCATAGTGCCTGGACAAACAGTGTGATTAGCTCTCAAGTAATCCAGCGATGGCAGATGGCCCATAGCAGTGGCTTTATGCAGAGACAAGAGCTGCCCATTAGTGTTAATTGACCAACAGGAGAGAGAGATATTACAAGGTGTGGGTTTGTTTGCAGGAGGAATTCACAGTAGTCAGAGGCTCAAGGTGAAGAAGGAATCTAATCGCAGCTGTGAAAGATGGACTGGGCTTTTTATTTGGCATTCTCTGTTTCTGACTACTAATATGTCAGGGCATTTTGTACTCTCCTTTCAGTCCCAAGAGAGAGGAACTTGTTAAGGTTACCATTTCCGAGGTGAGAAAGCCCACCCTCTGCCCTCAAGAGCCAGGAAAGCAAGGAATCTATCTCCTGACTTCTGGAATAAAACTGTACACATTGAACAAGGCCAGGATGCTGTGGGGTTTTTTTCTTTAGAGACTGAGGCTCCAGATGCAGTGCAAGTAAGCCAGCTTCCTGAAGCAGGGTCAGGAACTGGACTAGATGACAAAACCTCTCTCACTCCTGGGGCTGTGGGTCAGGCCCCTGAAGCAGCACTGGTGAGCATCCAGCCGTGGCTCATGCAGCCATGGGGGGCCAGGTAACAGGTGCACATGGCGACCTTCAGTACAGCCCGGCTTTCTTGAATTTGATTCAAATTTTACATTGCTTGAGATGAGAATTTAAAATAACTAAATACATAGGAAATTACTGTTAAAAAGATAGATATGGAATATCATAAAAGTTAAAGTTTGGGAAATAATGTTAGTTTTACTAAACAATTCACTGTTTATTAAATAGAATTTTTTATTTTATCAAGAAATTTCTGACTTATCCAGAAATCTTCTGATACTGGTATTAGAACTTTTGTTTCCTATTAACACATATCTTTTAACAAGATAGTCATATTCACAGTTATAAAAAATTTGTATATATATATATATATATATATATATATATATATATATGGAGAGAGAGAGAGAGAGAGAGAGAGAGAGAGAAACTATTTTTCTTTAAGATTCTTTAATATAATCCAGTTACTTTTTAATGCTTTATTGCATTATTTCCATACTCTAAAGCCCATCAGCAATCAGTATTTTATTCACTTAACATGTTGTTTTATATATTACATCTAAATCTTTCACTTCTTGAAGCTTGGGAACTAACTTCCCCCCTACCTCCTGTCTTCTTTGAGTGTCTAAAATAGACTTAATACATAATAAATATGTGTGGAGTTTTTGTTGTTGTCTTTAGTCCTTTGTAACAGGTTAATCATAAGGCTTTGTTGACAAGACGCTATGAAAAATACTTCATTTGCAATGTCGACCTCAGTTCATTCAATTAGACAGAGGCTTTATGAGTACCATTGCTTGCAAAGTCTTAGAGCTACAAAGAGGGATAAGATGGTTTCTGTCATCAAGGACGTACAATTCAACCTTGCGCAGATAGAATTAATATATTGGTTTGCTCTAATTAAGGAAGGTTAGTAAAACAAGATCTCTCTCTCTCCCTTTGCCTCCATCTTCCCTTCTAGAATAACTGAGAACCATTGATACTATAAAAAAACACTGAAGATTACATGACTAGTGTCTCGTCATTATCGTATTTTCTAATGACAGCCACTACTCACATTATGGACCCAAAGTTACAGTGTGCTATAGAGGTACCAGGAGTAGTTAAGATCAAACATATACCCATATCCTTGTCAAACTTACAGGGCCAGAATTCTTGATTTTATTTTCTTTGCATGACACATCACTTAGCTATACCACACTATTTATCATGTAATTTAAAACCAGAACCCGTCCAATGAATCTTCACAAGATTGGGGGAATGCAAGGATAAGGGGATATACAAATCATAGAAGTTAATCGTGTACTGAGTTAGGTATGTTGCTAGGTTCTTCGTACACACACTTACCCTACTCCCACTTCTCCATACACATGTGTCCACACATTCCCACACACGCATTGTGTTCTCTCAGTTTGTCTTACTCACTATGGACCATTTATGCTGAGGGATGACAGTCTTTCGGCAGGAATATTATTCTAGTAATTTTAAAGCTTGTTTGCCTGTTTCCTTCAAAGTTAGAATTAATCATAAACAGATGACTTTAAGAAAAAACATAGTGTACAGACTGTTATTCTGATATTTTCCGAAATAAAAACTGTCAGACAATTGTCAATTCTTACTCTACTAAGAGACCCCTTCTTTTATGAAAGTAAGAAAAGTGTCTGGGTGTGGGTGTTTCGATGAGTTAGGAAATCAGGTGGTCTTGGCTGTCTCATCCATATCTGAGAAGCTTATACACTACGATTCAATTAACTTTGTAGTATATGACAACTGTTTCTATAATAGCAATTGAATAGTGTGATATCTACAAAAAATGTTGGTTCGGAATTAAACTAACTGATAATTTCGTATTGGCTTTAGCACATTCTGTCTGTCTTTAGAAAAATCAGCTCTCTTTCTGTCACTTGAGAGATCAGGTCACTGGTCATAAAATTGCTTTGAAATTTGATGTCAATTTTAATAATAATGACGGCCAATTATAGAATTTTTTGACATATGCCCTTTGCACACTAATGCTGTTAATAAGGACTTATTGGAACTGCATGTTTCATATGTATGCTTGACTCTCAGCAGACAACAAAGTATATTACTAGTTCAGGAAACAATGCTTGATCTTGTCTTTATAGCTTAGATTAGGTAGTTAAATAGATTTTATTTCATGCTGTTTATTATGTTCTATTTACTTGGCAGGTGGCACCTGCTTTTATCCTTTGGGTGGTGATTCTGGGTGAATAATAGCTTAATTTAGAGGGAGATTTTGAGGAAACTGTCTTGCTGATTTTGCCATTATAATTTACATTGCATAGCAATGTGACATATGTGTATTCATATACAGTTATATATTGTTCCAAAATAAAGATTAGCAATGTTTGGGGTAAAATGGGGCTCTTAGAGCAGAATACATTGCAGACCTCGATTAGAGCTATAGAATATATACTTCAGATCATTTATTAGAAGCACCACCTATTAGAAGCCAAACCTGTGTTTATATCCTCTGTGTGTTTTTGTGTGTCTGTGTGTTTCCATCTCATTTGTTTCTTTTGTGGTGGCACATACTGACATAGCATACTAATGCTTATTTTTTAGAACAACATTGTCATATGTCCACTTAAACAAATGAACGTTTTCATCTTTAATGACTCATTGGAGTAGAACAAGAAGTTCAGATGCAAATTTGAATAGAGTTAGAGGGCCTGGCTAAGAAAAGTAAGAGAAAGAAATATGGAATTGTATTATAATCTCTTAATCATGAGAATCATCACTTTATACCTACTGCAGACAGACACACACAGACAGACACACTCCACAGATACACAGAGACACACTCCACCACGCATACATCATGCATGGAATACCTTTGGAATTTCAAACAAATTGACTTTTTATTCATTGTTAAGGTCACTTTTATGTGGTCTGATTTTATCATTGGCAATGTGCTTCGATTCATTTGATATTTGCCATTATATTAAATAAATGAAGTAAAACCAATACCTGGTTCTCCTATTGTGAATTATTTTAAATATGCAGCATATGAGGCAATAAAAACTATTTCTTACCTAGCAGCACTTAATCATTATATATCTGTATTTTCTGGAAACCCTATTTTTTTAAATGGTTCTGTATTCTCAGATTTTGCAGCATCATGATTAATATGACACTCCTGACTGGTATTCAATGTTCAGATATGGGTATGGAAAGATTTTTATTCCCGTCAAAATGAAAGTTACTTTATTGTTTTCTTCTGGTTGTAAAAATGATTGATTCTCATTATAATAACTCAAACTATAAATATTTAAAAATATGAAAAAGGGAAGTTGAAATTATCTTAACTCTTACTCCTTAGGGCTAACCACAATTACCGTTTTGGTGAATAGCATTTTAGATATCACACTTTGATACACACTTGTGCACACACACGCACATACACATCTTTAGTAAATATGATCATGTTATACATTCTTTTTTACTTGTCATTGGCATGTTTTCAAGTCAATACATATAGAACTATTTCATTATCCACTGCTTTTTGCTTTTTTTTGTTGTTGTTTTTTGTTTTGTTTTGTTTTGTTTTCAGGACAGTGTCACTGGCCCTCATATGTGGGAACCGAACTGGGGCCCCTGGCATCCCAAGCAGCGTTTAACCACTGCATCACTGTGCCGGCTCCTATCCACTGCTTTTTAAATTAGATAGCTATACAGTGAAAAAAGATACTTGGAAAAAATTCATCAATATGGAACCATACAGTTAAAGTGGTATGCCTCTCTTCATGGCAATCATAAACCCAGTTCCTATCCCATGTACATATTAACAGTTGGGCTTTATCACCATAGACTTTATACTTTGCATTTATACATAATTGTAGGTACACACATTTATTTAAATAGGAACACACATTATATACATTCTGAAATATTTTTCACTTAAAATTATGTAACTGAAATATTTTATATCAGCTGAAAAATTTTTTCACAGAATTGTAGTATTATATAATGTAATTTATTTTCCATTGGTATATACTTAGATTCCTATTTACTTTTATACATAAAGTTACAGTGGCTATATGTTTGTTCACATATGCAGGTATTTCTGGAAGACAGTCTGCTTTCAACTGAATTGCTGCAGTTTTGCAAATTTTAAATTTTTACAGATGAGGCTAAACTGCCCTCTAAGAAGTTGACCATTTACCTTCCACTTGCTTTTCCATACTCTCAGCAATGCTGGATTATATCGAACTTTTTAATTATTACAATATGAAAATCTTGTTTTAGTTGCATTTCTGATTAGTAGACCAAGAGGTAGATTGGGAATCTTTTCGTGTATTTATCATTCATTGTATTTCATATGTCAAGTATTTGTTTCAATATTTTGTCCATTTTTTTAATGGCTTCTTTTCCATATGGATGTTTAGAAGCTATTAATACTTTATGGATAATAAACTTTTGGAGATTATTATGTATAACAAATACTTTTGTTCATCTTTGGCCTTTTGAGTTTTTAGGTTTTCATTATTTTCATATTTAAAAATGTTTATGCAATCATGTATGTCAGCCTTTTTATTTATTTATTTATTTATTTATTTATTTATTTATTTATTTATTTTGAGGGCAGTGTCACTGACCCTCATATGTGGGACCCAAACTGGGGCTGCTGGCTTCCCAAGCCAACACTTAACTACCGCGCCACTCGCCCCCCCCACCACCGTAAGTTGGCCTTTTTACATACATTGAACTCACCCCACTCCTCACCAAGTAGCCTCCAGTTGAGTTATCACCTTTATTTTTCCCATTGCTTTGAAAAACACTAAATTTCTGTGTGTTTTAATTACTCACTCATATTCTCCTTCATTTTTCTTTTTTGTGAATCATCTTTGGTAGTCTTTTATATGTACATTAATATTAACCTAAGTTCAGTTTAGATCTATTAAATTAATAGACAGATTTAATAACAGTTGACATTTTATTTTATAATATTGAGTATTTCCATTCAGGAATATGATATCTCTCATCATTCATTCATTTATTTGTTTATGTCACTAAGTAAAATTTAATACATAGACACATATACACACAGACATATGCATATATAAAATGTAGTTGTACGTATTTCTTAATAAGTACTATATATATTATGAAATGTATAACTTTAGCTGCTATTATTACAGCAACATTGTATCAGTAAAATTTTTAGTTTAATGCAAGCTGATGTATAGGAAAGTAATACATATTATTCATCTTATATTAAGCTGTGTTATTTAATACTCAGTAGTAACAACAGCTTTTCAGATAATTATATTACATTTTATAACCTGAGAATACAAATATTTGCTCTTTCTTTACAGT
The DNA here is from genome assembly GCA_033961575.1 of Aselliscus stoliczkanus. NCBI lineage: Eukaryota > Metazoa > Chordata > Mammalia > Chiroptera > Hipposideridae > Aselliscus > Aselliscus stoliczkanus. The sequence goes on from CM066729.1 coordinate 139,588,988, forward strand.
ATTTGTAACTATCATTTATTTTTTTTTATATAAAGTTTATTGGGATGACAATGGTTAGTAGAGTTACATAGGTTTCAAGTGTACAATTCTGTAATACATCATCTATATATCACATTTATTTTTTAGGTTCACTTACATTGATTAGATCTTTTGAGTAAACTATTAATTTTCCTGATAGTGGGCATGCTTATCTTAATCTTAACTTTTGAGCAGGCTATTCACTGTAAGTTTTTGGAATTGGACCTGTTTCAGGTTATGAATGACTCCCATTTATTCACTAATTTTGTTTTGTTTTCCTTTTTTGCTTAGCTTGCTTTGCTCTAATAAAAATAGGCATAAAACTATTATCAAATGCTTTTCTAACATCTGTTGAAATACAGTAAAACAAGAAATTTCATTATTAGTCTTCCCAATCATGAGCCTTTAGTTTACTTCTGGGATAAACTACATTGTCTTGTTGTGTTATCATTCTTTTATTACATGGTTAAATTTAATTTGCTAATATTTTATTTAGACATTTTATGTTTAAAATAACAACCAAATCTCATGATAGCTCTATCTCCTGTCTAATTCCTGTACAATTTTGTTATCAGTTTATATAACAGTAAAATAAAATTATTGAACTGGAAGGGGCCTAGAAATCAAGTAATCTCCTTATCTTATAGATGGATAACCAAAGGCAGAGGTAAATGATTACATTAGCAAAACTGATATCAGAGACAGGATTGTGTAATTTAAGGTTCATAAAATTTGGGAGGCAGTGTGAGAAGCAAAGTCAAAGAAAATATGAATTTCCTCGGTAATAATTTGTTTCCATGGAATACCCTGACTACAGCTGCCTCTGTGAGATTGTCTACCTCCAGCTTCCTATTGTATTTAGAACCTAGTTTTATTCTCTGACTCTTTCATATGTCCCCTTAAACAGATTGTGTGTTTCTTGAGATTTGTTTCCATTGTCTTTGATTTCCTTGGCAGTTCCCAGCCCACATACTAGGTGCATAATCAATATTTGTTATTTGGTGAATTTGTTTCTCTGTACCTCGCCATGTACTTTTTATAGTACAATTCTATTAATTAAATATTCCACAAAACTCATAATTCATGGTCATTTCCTGTTACTACAAGGAGCAGCGGGGCAGCATTCTTCTACCAGGAGAAATGTAAGAGTTGGCTTGTTTAGCCAGAGGTTATTTGGATGCCAAAACTGGGAGATCACAGACCCCCTGCTACGCTTCTCAGACTCAGTCCCAGGCCACTGAGCTAGGCTTTCCTGGAAACAAAGCACGCATTACATTATGTTCTGCAGGAAACACTAAAGTGCCTGGGTTTGTTGACCGGAGTTACCGCACCTCTTTCCATCTGCCGTACTTACCAGCATGTGGCAACCAGCTTGGGTCCTTTGAAAAGTTATTTCTCTTGATTAAAATTAAATTAATTAAAAGCAAAATTGAGAGCTGTTCAGTTATTCCCAATTTGATATTTTGAGTGAAAGTAAAACTTGAAAGGAGCTGTCCCCCCAGGCTTTGTTAAGTATGATGACCAGACAAGTGTGATACTTTTCTTTGAAGAACAGCTTTTTGAGCCTTTGTGGAACATTGCAAATGCATTTCAAAGGGAAATTTCATTCCTCTTTCTCTCTTGTCCTGAATTTCTGCTGCTGTCTCCATCCTCTAAATTCCACTTTTTTTTTTTTTCTCTTTGCGGATGATACATTCTTAAGCATACTAATTCAGGCATTTATGCATTCACTGAGGAATATTTTATTGTTTGGCTACTATATATTTGGGTAAAGAAACTGATGAGCAAACAGAGGTGAGACCTCTGCTCTTATAAAGAGAGGAAATAGTCACTGATCAAATAATCTCTTCAGTGAATGTTTAATTATAATACAAATTGAGAATCATGCTCTGAAGCAAAAAATTTGACTTGGGTGAAAGGGTCTCAGGGGTGTTTAAGGGATTGTGGTATTGTTGAAAAATTTTCCAAGGAATTACTTTTGAGCAGAGAGCCCATGGATACTAGTTAAGCATTTCTAAGTGGCATAAGGATGGCAGTGAATAAGGTGAAGGAGCACATTCCAGGCTTAAGTAAACAAATGTGCAAATGTCCTGTGACAGAAGGAAGCATGGATATCTGAAAGTAGATTGATATATCTAAAGCAAAGGAAGAAAAATAACCATGCATGATAAATTTGGACCAGTCAATATGGGACTTTTTAAGGCAGCTGAGATGATGTAGGAATGAGGAAATGATAATAGAGAAATCAAATTTGTAGTTAAAGAAATTTTTCAGTTGCAGTATGGTGAATATATGGTAGAGAAGGCACAGTGACTGGGAATAAAAGCGATGACAGTTCACAAGAATAAAGAAAATAAAAATGACAGTAAAATTGACTAGAATGGAGAGCAAGAAAAGTAGATGATACAAGTGATATTTGAGAGGTGAAATCAAAAGAAATGGATAGATATGAGAATGAGAGAGTGAGTCTTATGCAGGCAGCCTCTAGCTCTCTGCTTTGGGTGACAAGACACGTGGGGTTACTTCACCACCTACACAGTCAGCTGTCCACAGTAGGCTAGTCTCACCATCACTATCCCACCCAAGCGCTCTAAGTATGGCCCTCTGTATGGCTAAATCAAGGGATAATTTCAGGAATTACTTACTTGACCTCTCAGTACTTGATTTTCGAGACTACCTTTCTGAAACTTCCTCTTCTACCAGCCTCTACGACATTAGAGTATTATGGGTATTTTCTCTCTCTCTGGCCAACTCTTCTAAGACTCATCATAGAGTTACCCTCTTCTATCTTCTTAATAAATATTGGTGTCTGAGGTACTTTCTTAAGAATATTCGCTCCCTACACAATCACATCCAATTACCATTGTTAAACTAGTGACTTCCTAATTAATATCCACCATAAGCCCCTCTTAACCACACACCTAAGTAGCTATTGGGTATGTCTACTTGTTTATGACATGGCAACTCAAGCCCAAGGTATATAGTCCAATTCTGAGTATTTTGGGTACTTCCCACCAACTGGAAGAACTTCTAATGTTCCTTCTGTCAGTGATTTGGCCAGTGACTTATAAATTTTGCTATTTACTAACAAGTTCAAAGGGCAAAAGCCTCTCTTTTCATTCTCCTTGCCTCTTCACAAAGTTTTGTGACCACTTGTTCTCTTCCAAACTTAGAAAGAAATCCAAATCTCCTTTCCAAATACTAAATTAAAAATAAAGAACTGATTTCAGCCATGTTGTTTCTGTAGCCTAACTCAAAGGTTCCCTGTTTCATTTGTATCTTTGCTACAGATTTGTCAAATTTTGATGTTCCCAGGAAATATTTTCAGTCCAATAGAAATCAAGTCTGGATAATTAAATCTGATGGCCCAAGGGCTTTTCTTTCTCAAATATTCTTTCGCCAAAAGTTAAAGTAATGATATTTACCTTCCTCATTTTTTGAAGAGGAATCAGGGGCAGAGGAAGAACATAACTTCAATGAATAAATGGAGCTGGAATAAGGCCTTTAAGAAATGCAATTCATTGAATATACTAGTTTAAGACACAATAGAAAATAATTTCTATTCATGCTAATTCAGTTTTTAGGTGGACAAAGATAAATTATTTTTATTTATTTATGGCCTAAATATTATTTTTAGGGTACTTTGATTAATTAAAAATAACTCTTAAAAAGAATACATCTCTATCTTTACCCTCCAGCAGCTCACCATTAGAAAGATACATAAGTGAGTCTAGGAAGGATTAAAGTTTGTGCTGCAATTGTGGGAGTATAGAAGGTAGAGACATGAATTCTGATTCTGAACATCTGAAAAGTGTTTGTGGAGGAGATATTCGATCCAGGTTTGAATTTGAAAGAGCATATGATGTTGCATTGCATGAGTTCTTTATATATTTTGGATATTAGCCCCTTATTAGAGGTGCTGTTTGCAAATATCTTCTCCCATTCCATTGTTTGCCTTTGTTTTATTGATGGTTTCTTTTGCTGTGCAGAAGCTTTTTAGTTTGATATAGTTCCATTCAGTTATTTTTTGCTTTTTCTTCTCTTGCCTTTGAGGCCCAACTCATAAAATCCTCTCTGAACTCAAAGTCCTTAAGTTTAGTAATTATGTTTTTTTTTGTTGTTTTTTTTTACGCAGTTTTTTGTTTCAGGTCTTATGTTTAGGCCTTTGAACCATTTGAGTTGATTTTATATATGGTAACAGATAGCAGTTTCATTCTTTTTCATGTGGCTTTTCAATTTTCCCACCACCATTTTTTTAAAATTTATTTATCTTTAAGATATTTATATTAAAAATATAGCTAACATATGCTCATACACTATTATATTAGTTTCAGGGGTACATCATAATTATTCAACATTTGTATACCTAAAGAAGTGATGACAATGATAAGTCCAGCAAACCCCTGACACCATACTATGCTGTCCCAATATTATTGCTTATATTCCCTATGTTGTATATTACATTCCCATGAGTTATTTGTTATATGCCTGGAAATTTGGACCTCTTATCCCCCTTCACCTTTTCCCCCTTTTTAAATTTTTGAATTACAGTTGACATTCAATATTATTTTATATTAATTTAAGGTGTATAGCATAGTGGTTAGATATTTGCATAATTTAAGAAGTGATCCCCCTGACTTGTCTAGTACCCACCTGGCACTATACATAGTTATTACCATATCATTGACTATATTACCCATGCTTTACTTTACATCCCCATGACTATTTTGTAATTACCAATTGTACTTCTTATACCCTTCACCTTTTGTACCCTGCTCCCCAACCCCCAAGTCAGTTTCTTGTAGCCCATATATAAGGGTTTTGTTTTCTTATCAGTTCAGCCCTCCTATTCCTTTTGATTGGAGCATTTAATCCACTTACATTGAAAGTAATTGCTGATAGATATATAGCTATTGCAATTTCATTATTCATAATTTTGAATTTCTTTTTTTTTTTCCATCTAGAAGAAGTACCTCTAAAATTCTTTGGAATACTGGTTTGGTGGTGATAAATTCCTTTAGTTTTTTTCTTGCCTAGAAAGCTCATCATCTGTCCTTCAAATTTAAATAATAGCTTGCTGGGTAAAGTACCCTTGGTTGTAGATCTGTACTTTTCATCACATTGAATATTTGTTCCAATCCCTTCTGGCCCATCACCATTTATTGAAGAGGCTTTCTTTTCTCCATTGTATGTTTTTGGCTCTTTTGTCAAAAATTTCATATCACACACACACACACACACACACACACACACACGAGTGCTAATATAAACAGGAACTTTGTGTTTAAGATGATTTCCATATTATGTTTGTCACTGAATTGCCTTACGATAAACCTGGTAGCCAAAAATGTTCAGAATAAAAATGCTAATTTTTAAATGGGAGAAAAAGAGAAAGAAGATACATTAAAAAATAAATAAATAAAGTAAAAGAGTGTCTATATGTGGCACCATTTTTTTAATTTTTAAATTGAGGATTAGCCAGCATTATTCAGGTTTTGACCAAAAGATTGTGCCAATAATTTATATTTTTACTTAAACAGTGCTCAAATTATGGGTAGATATTTTCTGCAAGTGCAGTGGAAATTATTACAGGGCATATTAAAGCAATTAGACTGCTGAATTTCACTTTCTGTGAGTGGGGCTAGAGGGGTGGGGGAGAAGGACACAGAAACTGCTGCCCTTTTCAAATAATTCACAAATGTGCTAATTATGTGTCAGATATGAAAGTTGAGGCATTGTGACCTTCAAGCCAACAAAAGACCTTTTCAAGGAAGCCATTTCCTTGTACATTAATAAAGTGAACAATACCCTTCCACAGTTAAATAATGTATGGCTGTTATTTCATCATATGTAAATGCAACCCAAGGAGTTGTTTCACTGTTGACATATTAAAAGTAATTCTATAAAAATAACAATAACAAAAAGACTATAAATCTATTTTAGTAATATTTTGTGATATTCTTCTAATAGGGATCCAAAGATATGTTTGTTCTTTGCTCCCAATGCCTGCAGGTAATTTGTGATTTCTCTGCAACTAAATGCATTTTGGATTTCAGCAGTGAAAACTATGATGTATTAAAGTGTATAATAATTAACAGGGACATTAAGTACATTAAAAAATGATTGTTAGAAAAGCAAACTCTTTTCAGTGATGAGGACAATTATATATTCTGTATATCAGGGTAAACACTACTTCTGTACCCAAACACTTACCTGCTAGCGAGAGAAATGTTGACTAAGTGAAGTTCAAAGGGAAGGAAAAGAATCCCATGCTCTTTCTCATGGTTCTTTCATAGTTAAAAACTGGACTTATTTGTAAATACTGGACTTAGGTAATAGACATAATGATAATTATTTAAAAGAGCATCCATTTCACTGGAAAAGAGTGTAAGTTTCAAAATCAATAATGTATAAAGGAATTTGAGTGTCACTAATGCTTGAATCAAATAGACTACTGAGATATTAGAGTGTCCATGACATAGTAGTGGAAAATCAAGAACGGGAAGAAGAATTTAATTATGTTGTATTTGTACAGCTTTGTAGTATATTTGATGCTGAATAAAGTATGAATAAAGATACAGTCATTCTTAATGCAACTTAAGTAGGCATAATAAACCTCTGGGAAATAATAAAGCAATTATAAGCTTAAAATAAACCACAATGACATAAGATTCCAAGAACCTATTAGCATTCAATACATAGATACAATTTTCTTCAGTCCGATGGGAAACCATAATAGTTAGCATTCTATTATGGATTAGATGTTGATACCAAGAGATCCTATAGGGTTTACTCACCAGTCTTTCCTTTTGCTTTAAACAATTTTGTAGAGCCCCTGGTTTTTATTTGGTTTAATAAATTCTCTGAATACTTTCATAAAATAAATACCAGTGACATGACAATGCTGAGTTTGTCACTGAGATTTTTCAATGTGTGTGTACATTCACTTGCTTGTCTAGATTAACAAATGTTTCTGCATTTCCTTGATAATCTGAACTCATTTTTGTTATTTTGGGTTGTATTTAAGGTGGCAAATCTTGCTTGTTCCATGTCAACAAATGAAGACGGGATTAAAATTGTCAAAATTGCAGCCAATCACTTGGAAACCTTGTGTCCACAGGTATGATAACTAACTTACTGTCTCTTCAACAAAACTAGCTATAAAAATTATATGTAATGTTTGAGACTTTTATACACATGGAAAAATATTGAAATATTTTTTTTAAATATAGAAATTGACTCATCCTATAGTCATGGTTTATTCTTTACTAAGCACTTAGTTCTTTACTTAGCATCTGGTTCTTGTAACATTCCCCAAGGGTCCATATCAGAATCTTGTGTGAGAAAGGTGTAGTTTGAAATCTAAGCAGTGCTTTGTGTCCAGCCAACTTGATTTATTTTTAGTCATTATTTATTTTGAAATCTCAGATAGAATGAAAAGAATGACTTTTTTTTTTTGAAAGCATGGGTTTGAAAAATAAAATCAAGGAATGTTTTCTTCTCTGCAATTCAGGAGGTTTTCTTTTCTTTCTTTTTTAATTTTAATTTGAAGAGCAACACATTTTTAGGGAATATTTTCTAGATATCTAGTAGTCTTAAAGCCATGAATCAGAATGCACATAAAGGCACTCTTAATCACCTTGTCTTAGAATAGGCAAGAAATAATTACTTCCTAATAAAGACCACAAATGTAAGGATGTGAAGTGTGACAATGATTAGAGACTTCAAGTCTTTGGATATCTGCCGAGATTCTCACTTTACAAAAAGTGGGGTATGTGTTAAATTCTTGATTTTCCTTTCTGACAATTTCATCACTAAAGATATTGAGGAAACAGTAAGTGAGACCCCTTCTTTGGACTTGATGTTAATTAGCAAGTAAGAGCTGGCTAGAGAAGTTGTCTGGAGGATCTGCTGCTGAGATCTCACAACTGATGTCAGCGTTCCATGAGATCCTACAGGGAGCCGAATACTGCAGTAAAGCCTCCGAAGTGGTTGAGTCACTTATACTCCCCTCAACAGTCTATGAGAGTTCTCATTTCTCCACATTGTGGATGGCACTTGATGCTGTCATTTCTAAAAATGTCTTTTGAATCTGAACAGCATTAAATGAGTCTCTTTGGCTTTACATAATTTTCTGATTAAAAAGAACTTTATTTCCCCAAATGTTTACTAACCATCTTATTTTCTAATTCTGTGAATTGCCTAAACCCTTTGCAAATTTTTAGTTGGGCTTTCTTTTTCTTTCTTTCTTTCTTTCTTTCTTTCTTTCTTTCTTTCTTTCTTTCTTTCTTTCTTTCTTTCTTTCTTTCTTTCTTTGTTTCAATGTATTGTTTGGGTTTATTAAAAATATCTTCTGTTGTCTATAGCTTTTCTTTTAACTTTTAAAATAATATTTGGACTAGCCGAGTGGCTCAGTTGGTTAAGCATCAGGTTTGCCAGTTCAAGTCCCGGCCGAGCTAAGCCGCTGCTGAGCTGCCAACAGGTGGAAGGATGGTTCAGCTAAAAGTAAAAAATAAAATGAAATAAATAAATAAAATAATATTTTATCATACAGGATTTTAAATACGTGATCCATCTTTTAATTCTTTCAATAGATATTTATTGAGCATCTTTCCTGTGCCACATATCTGTTGGTTTATGCCTTGTTAGAAATTCTTCCAACAATGTTATATAATTCCCATATTTTCTTTTAAAAGGATTGAAACATTTCAACCTTTATTTCATCTGAAATTTGTTTTTGTGCCTAACATGAGATAGAGATCTACCTGGGGTGCCAAAAAAAATGTATAAAAGTGGACACTGGTCAACTTTGCCCAAGCATTGTTCACCGTAATCAGAAGTGTCTGGATGCTGATGGTAACCGCTTTGAGCACCTCTTGTAATTGCAGAAGCCAAACGTGACTTGTATTCATCTTTGATTATCAGTATATATTTAGTATTGCAATTTTAATACAGTTTTCTTTTCTTAAAATGTGTATACATTTTTTTGGCACCCTAGGTATATTTGTATACATATATGTATATACTTACACACATATAATATATGTATACATATACATGTTTTATATATTATACATATATAATACATATAATATGTGTATAATATTTTACTACTATTCTATATGTAAATATAGAATGATAGATAAATTGAAGTACATTTTAAATATACACAATTCTGGGCTCTCTATTCTGTTTCACTGGTCTATGTCTTTATCCCTGCTACAGTATTACAATTTAATTATAGTTTTATACAGAATATTAATATCTTCTAGGAAAGTTGGCTTCCTTTGTTTTTTTCCTTTAAATTATTGCTATTCTTATTTTGCTCTATGATATAACCTTTATTATCAACTTGTCAAGTGCCATGAAAATACATGTTAGGATCTTTGTTGAAAAATTTTAAATGTTTTAATTTTAGATTATTTTGGGGGAATAATTACTCCTTTAAGATATTTAATTTTCTCATTAATAAACATGTTTCATGTATGTCTATTATCAGATCTCTTTTTTATGTCCTTCAGAAATTCCTTAAATTTTTTTTTTTTAATATTAAAATGAATTGCACAGCTACATGCTGGTGGCGTCCAGTTTTTTTCCTTTCCAGGCTAGACCTCTTACCTAATGATCAGAGTTAAATATCTAGTTTTCCCTTTGACATTTCCTCTTTGATATCTACAAGACACCTAAAACTTAAAATAGCCAAAATGGAACTCCTGCTTGCTCCATTTCTAGCTCATCCTGTTTATTCTTTATACCAGTTTTACTTAATGACATGGCCATTCATCTAGTCGTCCTGGGGGTGAAAACAACAACAACTAAACTGGAGGTTTTCCTTTATTCATTCAGTAAATGTTTATTGAGCATATAGTATGTGATAGGTAATATTTATGCATTTGGGGAGAAATAGTAAAGAAAATAAACAACAAACAAAAATCTTTGCTATTGTGAAGCTCATATTCTAATATCTAGTGGCTGTTTTTCCTATCTAATCCATTAACAAGTCCTATCTTTTCCACCAAAAAATATTTATTTTGACTTTATATGCTTTTCTCCATCTTGTCTGTCAACACCTTAGCCTATGCCATTATCATCTCTATTGAGGATTACAGAAATACCAACCTATATGGTGTCTAATATACTTTATATATAAAAACCAAAGTAAAAGTATAACAATGTTTATCATAGCAATTGCTTTCCTTAGCTTTTTATAGTAAAAGGCAAAAACACTTTTATGGCTTGATTAGATTTATATAGTTTCCTACTGCCTAACTTCCAGCCTCACCCCATATCAATTTCCTTTCCAATCAGTAGGCCTTTCTGTTTCTAGAACACAATAAGCTGCTTCTCACTTGGAGGAGTTTGCACTTAGTGATTGATGTCTCAATGCTCTTTTCCCATATGGTCATATAGACAGCGCCTGTGATGTCCAGTTTCTGTGAACTGAGCTCAACTATCATCTTCTCAAAGATCAATTTCCTTAAATCACTCCTGCATTTAATCCTATTTTGTCACCTATTTATGTCTTTTAGAGTCACCACCTGAAATTATATTTTATATTATTTTGTTATTTTATTTTATATTTTCACACTCAAACATAAAGTTTATGAAAGCAATAATTTAGTCATCCTTATTTACTACTTATATCCACTGACATAGCAGAAATGCAGCATATATTGAATATTCAGTAAATTTTTATCCAATATATAAATGAATGATAGGGTTTCTAGAATGTAAAATCATTCTGATTTCATAGAGGGCAGCAAGGCTTTTGGCAACATCTTTATTCTTTTCCTAACATGGTGTGTCTTCTTTTTGACAATGTAAAATGCACACAGTATAATTAGTTTAAATTGTAAATGATGGGAAAAACATCCTTAAAATGGCTCATTGATGTATAGTTGAGGGGTGAGGCCTGTACTGGTGGGCTGCAGTGAACTGCTTTTGATCAGCTTATTTCAGCATTTTACTAGTGATTTGAATAAATTTATAGAATAGTGTTCTTAAAAATGTTTGGTTAAAAATAATAGATCAGTATATTGGCTGAAATCTTTCAGTTATAAAGAATTTGGTTATTCTAGAATAGGGACTACATCTCAGTATCCAGATTAAATATAACAGGTATCAATATTAAACCATATATACTAAGCACTCTAAAGCAAATTGCAAAAATAAAAAAATGGAAGAAATATCGCTTGGCAAAAACTCACCCTCCGAAAGGCTTAGAGGTTTTAGTTGATAGTGATCTCAATGTGAATCAACAGTATGGTATAGGTGTTAGAAAAACTAATATAATTTAACTTTTTTTTTCATTAAAGAATAATTTCTAAAACTTATTTTCAACCTTCTCTATACTTCAAAATTATTTTAAAAACTACAAATTTTATACAGTATATCCTGGATTTCATAATTATTCTGTCTGCAGTATACCCTGATTGTGTGTGTTTGTGTGTGTGTGTGTGTGTGCACATGTGTTTAAGTTCCACTTTTGCAATATGTGCTGAAATGAAACATACACACATATTTAGGTTGACTAACTTTCCTTCCAGCAATTTATGGTACAGATATAGATGTGCACACACAGAACAGCCTATAAGCAAGATTTTTATTTAACTTTATTTATAATGGCAATAGCTAGAGTCAACATAAATGTCTGTTGGTAGTAAGTCAACTCAATGTACGTTTGGGATAAAAGATGACAAAGATAAGTGAAAAAGACAAATTTCAGATGAATATGTATATTATCTCATTTATTTTGAAAAAAAAAAGACATAGAGCCATATGTTTATGTAGTCATAAAAAAGTTTCAGGGCCGGCCGAGTGGCGCATTGGTTAAGCGCTGGTTTTGGGATGCCAGCGGCCCGGGTTCGGATCCCACATGAGGGCCAGTGACACTGCCCTCTACAGCTAACAACAGCTCCACCTGGAGCTGGGCTGTGCGAGCCCCGGTGATGGTTTGGGCTGCAGTCCCTGCTGCAGTGGGCTGCCATAGGCTACAGTGAGTGGCCCGCAGCCAGCGTGAGCGGCTGGCAGCCAAGCGTGAGCTGCCAATAGCCGCGGTGAGCGACATCCAGAGGCCAGCGACCGATCTGCCTCATCCGGGAAGAGCGCAATGACGATACCAACAGTGAAGCAACATCCTCCGCAACTAAACTGAAGAACAAAAAGACAGCAACTTGTCTGTTCCCCTTCCCAATTTCCCAACGCTGTTCCCCTCCGCCAATTCCCCAATAAAATCTTTAAAAAAAAAACAAAAAAAACACACCAAGTTTCAAAAAGTCGTTATGAAATTTTTGGTAGTGGTTACTTTCAGAAAATGATCCTGAAGACAAACAACAATGAGGAATACTTTTACATTCCATTTTATTTCTTTTAGGACTCTTAATTTAACCAGAAATAGGTACTTCATTAATATCTAAACAAAACCCAACCTATTACAAAAAATTTTCTAGATTGATTCTGGAGTGAATAAGGCTGAGAAAACACAAGGTCAGGAGGAGCCGATAGGGTGGCACTTAATTCCTATCTGTTAAATGCAACTGAATTCACCTCATTTTCAGTGAATTGGATCATCCTGATTCATACTGTGTTTAATGGATTATAACTATAGTGCTTTGCCCCGTTACAGATGTCACACTTCAAAATAAAATTGTCACTTGAAGCATATTTAGCAGAGAATATCTGAAATAGTGACATAACTTGAAACTATGTCATATGAAAAATATATAAAAGCAACAGGGAATTTTTAACCAGAAAAAGGTAAGAGTTGGAGAAACATGGTCGCTGTCATCAAATCTTTGAAGGGCTATGAAGTGAAAGGCTGTGTTCAAAAGGGCGCTGAGGGGCAGAACTATGACCTATGAACAAAAACTGAAAGGATACAAATTTCATCTCACTAAAGAATTAATTTTCTAACAGTTATCTTGAAAGAAAGGCGACTTTGTTGAGAAGGAAGGATTTGGAGATTCTCAACACCACAGTCATTTTTAAACACTAGGTGGGTGATTAGACCAAGCTATTGTGTAGAGGAAACAGCTTGGGTGAGAAATTGGTCTACAACCCTTTTAATGTCCAATTCTGAGATCCTCTAATGAATCTGTCTTTTATGTAAAGGAGAGAAATGTGACCTGATGATAGCATTGCTGGAGTACTTTAGTTTGAGCTCAACCTAGTGGAAGGATAAAGCTATCTGTAGGGACTAACTTTTGTTGCATTTTAATAAGTGACTTGGAAGAATATTTTAAAAGTAAGTAGTTTAGATTTACATATGGCACAAAAATGAGAAAGATAGGATTCAAGGTTCTAAAATATGTTTATAATTTGGAATAATGTTTGAAAACTCATAAGTTGAAATTTAATAAGGGTAAATATAGAATCAGGGCCTTGGGTTAAATAAAATATGCTGCATAAGTAAATAGGAAAATCATGCTTATCAGAAGTGCCTGGTGCATCAGCAGTTCATGTGGACATTTGTTGTTTAGTTAAATGAATTTCAAACACTGATCCATGAGAGCATTTTAATGGTCTATAGTGAAATTAGGTCAAGTAGTTAGCTTTTTTTTTTCATAAAATAAAACTTATTCAACTTTTTATTAGAAAACTGGGTACTTTCTATTTGTTTGATATCTAAAACATTTGATTTATGAAATAATAATGAAAGTAGATAACATTTCATGTTGTTATTTCTTTACTTGGAGAAATAAAAATTTCCCAAACCTACCTTGTTTACTTTCCATTTCCCTCTACCTCCTTTTAAAAATATCTGTGGCCTGGGCCAGCCAAGTGGAGCGTTGGTTAAGAGCTGGCTTGAGATGCCAGTGGCCCTGGTTAGGATCCCACATATAAGGTCAAGTGACACTGCCCTCTGCAGCTAAGAAGGTGAGCAACAGCTTGACCTGGAGCTGGGCTGCGTGAGGCCCGGAGACGGTATAGGCTGCAGCCCTTGCTGCAGAGGGGTGCCATAAGCTACAGTGAGGGGTCGGCAGCCAGTGTGAGTGGCTGGCAGCTGGAGTGAGCTGCCAATTGCTGCTGTGAGTGGCTGTCCAGAGGCTGGCGACCGATCTGCCTCATCCGGGAAGAGTGCAATGATAATACCAACATGGGCCAGTGAAGCAACGTCCTCCGCAACTAGACTGAAGAACAAAAGTACAGAACTTGTCTGTCCCCTTCCTCAGTTCCCCAACGCTGTTCCGCTCCCCCAATTCCCCAATTAAAAAAAAAAATCTTTAAAAAAAAAAATTGTGACCTAAAAAAATCCAGAAAATTAAAAGTACTAATTTAAGTGACTCAACTATCTAAGTCAGTAGCATGACATGGGGACCATATTACAGCTTTAAAATGATTATGATGCTTAGCTTAAGGGCTAGGCAAGAAAAAAATGAGTTGTTTTAAGCCAAAGTGAACTACTTTCTAATCACTAGAAGTATTTAAACAAAAGCCAAATAGGCTATGCTTTGTCAAAGGTATTAGAAAGAGAATTTTATTATTGGATGGTAGCGGTATTATATGGTTTTAAACGTTCTATAAATATGATTTTTAGCTGATAAAAACTGTGATAAAACCTAGGGCATTCTCCCTCTGGTGAATACAAGGTCTGACCATTAAGTTCACAAACTTGCCACTGTGCCCTTATATTGGCAGCACTGTACAAACAGTTCGGTAAGGTTTCATAGCCTTCGTATATTAGTGTCTCACAGCTGTGTTCATGTCATCGCGTGGTGGTGTTTTGCTGAGTGGTGTTCTGTATTGTTACATGTTTTGGTGTACCATCGTGAGAATGTCTGAGCTTGAATTAGAGCAATGAACAAACATTAAATTTCTTGTTAAATTTGGAAAGAGTGGAAGTGAAATCAGAGACCTGTTATTCCAGGTTTATGGGGGCAATGCCATGAAGAAAATGGCAGTGTACAAATGGATTAAATGGTTTTCTGAGAGGAGAGAATGTATCACTGATGAAGAGAGGTCAGGAAAGCCAGTAACGAGCAGAACTCATGAAAACATTAGAAAAATTATTTGAATTGTGCATAAAAATCATTGGCTGACTGTGAGAAGCATAGCAGACCAACTAAACATCAATAGAGAAACTGGAAAATTTTAATTGAAAATCTTGGCATGAGAAAGGAGTGTGTACAAAAATGGTCCCGAAGGAGCTCATCAATGAATAAAAGCAAAGGAGAGTCGAAGTTTGCCAAGACCTTTTGGAGAGGCAAGACGATGTTTTTGGCTGTGTTATTACTGGTGATGAAACATGAGTGTACAAAAACGACCGTGAAACAAAGCGACAAAGTACACAATGGAAGTCAGTCAATTCTCCACGACCAAAAAACTTCCATCAGTCCAAATCAAGAGTCCAAACAATGTTGCTAACTGTTTTTGATATCAGAGGGGTTATTCATTATGAATTTGTACCAAATGGACAAACAGTTAACCAAGTTTGCTATTTGGAAGTGGTAAAAAGGCTGTGTAAAAAAAGTTACACAAAAACGTCCTGAACTTTTCACCAATAATTCATGGCTGTTGCATCACAACAATGCACCATCTCACACAGAACTGTCTGGGAGGGAGTTTTTAGCCAGCAAACAAACAACTGTATTGTAACACCCTCCCTAGTCACCTGATCTGGCCCCCAATGACTTCTTTCTTTACCCAAAGATAAAGGAAATATTGAAAAGGAAGACATTTTGATGACATTCAGGACATTGAGAGTAACACGACAACAGCTGTGATGGCCATTCCAGAAAGTGTTCCAAAATTGCTTTGAAGGGTGGACTAGGTGCTGGCATCAGTGTGTAGCTACCCAAGGGGAGTACTTCAAAGGTGACTGTAGTGATATTCAGCAATGAGGTATGTAGCACTTTTTCTAGGATGAGTTCGCAAATTAATTGTCAGCTCATACACTTACATTCAATTAGGCAGACTCACAAGTGTTATATTTTCCAAAGTCAATTCAAGTTTTCTAAGTACTGCCACATTGAAATCAATATCTACTGCAGCTTTGTTATATCTTCTTTTGTTTTATCCCTCTATCAAATGGTATCCAGTGATCTGACAGAGCTAAAACATCTTCCAGAGGCATCTAGTTTATTTTCAGTGATGTGCTTGGGAATATATTTTTGTAAGTTGCCTATTGGAAATCTATAATTGCTCCCTAAAAGGGTTGTACATCAGGTGTGTTGAAAATAGGGAGGAAAGTCAATGTTGCCCTAGACATAGAAGCTTGTGAAGTATTAAAAAAAAAAAATACCTGGGGTAGGTGTTCACTGTGTTCACTGAGATTGCCTGTATTTAAATTTAATATGGAAAAATATAACCTTTATAAGGGTAGGAATTTTTGGTCCACTGATATATCCTAAGAATAGTAGGCACTCATTACATATTTATGGAGTGAATGATTATATCCGCATGAACTTATTTTGCATTTTAGACTTTGATAGGTAGATGCTAAAAGGCAGTACTATTCCTCACCTTTCTTAGTTCTTTGGGAGATGTAGATACTCCCAATTTCTAACCAAGTAATATAAAGTCTCAATATGACACTTTGTCTGCTTGAGTACAAGTCATATAAAATGACTGGCATTATCTCTCTCTGCATGGACAGGCTTGTTTTGTTATAACAGCAGCTCTTCGGATTAAGTTATGATGTGTTACTGTGTTTAGTACATGCTTCAGAGAGGGCATTGGGCTATCTCTTTCAAATGGAAAAACATGTCCTGATTTGTATGTGGTTTTTGTTTATTTTTGTGATTAAGAAGCTGTTACATCTATGAATTGAAAGCACTTAATTTTCTACGCATCATGCTCTAAGGAAGCAGGTATGTTTCTTTCATCTTCTGTGGAGCACAATGGTGAATATTTTATTTGCAGCTGAACAATATAGAACTCAAATAATCAATTTGAAATAATCATATTCTTTAAAAATCCCCAAGTGTATCTATGAGAGTTGTGACAGGGCTTTTACAATTATACCTAATTTTTTTATTTTCTCTTCAGAATATGGCAAAAAAAATTCTCTAAGATTTTGGATATCACCAGTCATGTATGGCTGTAAAAAGACTAAGATGAGGTGATCATATTTTTAAATTGATTATGATTGACTAGTTGGACCTCAAGACTGTCTAGAGTGACTTAAGACTAGAAAGAAGCCTAGGATCAGTCCATTCCCTGTGGTGTCATGATATACATGTGGGGAGACAGTTCTTGAGCGCAACTATGAACACAAGTTGCTTTTCAAGCCTGGAAATTAAGCTCTGTGTTGTTGCGCTATCATTATTCTATAGTCTGGCCCAATTACACAACAACTCCCTTTCACTCACTCCAAGGATCATTTCATTCAGCAAATATTAGCTGAGCACCTACTGGGAGCATCCATAAAGCTAGGGTGAACCAAGGGTAGGGAGTAAGGATTCAAGGGGGGCCCACTGGAGCACTTCTGATGAATAAGGTATGGATTTGGCTAAGATGGGGCTCTCTCTAAGAAAATCTGAGAGGATGTATTCTGGAAGAAGAAACAGAAGTTGTGGAAAAGAAGTCAGAGCCATTAAATTTTCGTGAGGATGTGGGGCCAAACAGTAGATAACGACTTAAAAGTAAATAGACAGAGCTAAGTATGATGTAACATGCAGACCAAGGCAAGAATTTCAGGATTAATTAAAAACGGAGTGTCTATGCCTGAGCCCTCATTTATGCTCATGGTGTGTGTCATAATATGTAGCATGTTAGCATAAAGGGTGTGTGCCAACCTTGACAATGTTCTAGTCATAGAAGAAAACAAAGATGGAATTTTGCTTACATGAAGTTTCCAATGAGAAAGGAAAATGTATTATCCAGGTAGAAATGAAATGGTTTTAGACCGTAGTAAGTTGAAATGTCATGGAAGTTAGAGAGAGATTCATGTCATTTAGGGAATTCAGGGAGGGCTCTCAAAAAAGTGACATTTTCTATTGGCCTCAAAAAAGATAAACAAGATTTGGACATTTGGGAAAATATGAAAAGGGCTTTTTAAGCAAAAGAGATGGAAAAGGTTAAAAAAAAATAATTGAATCTGCCTAATCCACATTGTTTCTTATCAGGGGTGTGCCTGGCATTTTGGGTGGAACAATTCTTCATTGTGTGGGGTTGTCAGAGTGGTGGGGTTTTACATGTCAGAAGACTCAGAATCAAGGGCACTATATACACAACCACCACCTCCCCCTTTGTGATAACCAAAAATGCCTCCACACATTTCCAAGTGCCTCCTAGGAGAATTTGCCCCATTTGAGAACAAATGGGATGGCATAGCTATGAAAAATAGAGAGGTTGGATCCACAATTGAAACATAGGCTGTAGCCCTTACTGCCAAGCAAAGGAACTTAGATTTCAAGTACAGTAGAGGATGGCAAGTCACTATGACTAGTTTAGAGCAGGAAAGTGACATCATCACAGCCATGCTTCCTGGGAACTAATCTGGAAAATCTGTGCCAACTGAGTGAAAAAAGAAATAGGCAGGACCTATGAAGAGATTATTTAATACTATATGAGAATTCAGAATTTGAATAAGAGACATAGGAATAAAAGTTTATGGATGGAACAACTTGTAAATGGAATATGTAAACTGAACAAATTAAATGATGGTAAGGATGGAGGCAAAAGAGGATAGATACATTTAAAGGTTTTAGCCTGACACCTGGGAGGATAGTGGTTCTATTAGGATAGAAGTTAATATATTCAGGTTGAGATTTTAGCAAACAGCACATAGAAGAACTTGTGATATCACAGCTAGATATGGTAGCCATGCATGTAGAGGTGATAGTTGGAACCATACATACAGAACAAGATTATTAAAGAGCAAGAGAAAATAAAAAGCTCAAAAGCACAATTTAAAAAACATACCTACGAGACAAGGAAAAGAACCTGAGGGGGAAAAGAAAAATCACCAAACTAAGAGGAAAGTCAGGAAAGTGTATGTTGGTGGAAACCTCACAAGTGGAGCACATGAGCGTGGCTGACAGCATTGTCACGTACCCCAGGGAGGTCCAGGGAAAGGACCACTGACTGCCTCTGGTAGAGTTGGAAATTAGGAAGTCAGCAGTGATCTTAGCACGACAGGTTCAGGTGGCATTATGGGAAAGCAGGAGACAGTAAGGACCAGAAGATATATTTCTATATTTTTTTCCCCCGCTAGGAATCAAAAAGTAAACCCACTGTGGAAAAGAAACATCATTGGGAATCCCTGATTTGCAGACTTTGAACATAGAGTCCTATTGTACCTTTTACTTCCAGTTAATTTTTCAATGTTGCTTTCCATTTTCAGAATCTATGTAGTAGATTAGGTTTTTAAGCAATTCTAGTAGTGTTCTGTAAAGTATGTTTTTATTCAGTGAGTTCAGGTTCATGAAGCTAAATATTAATAAGACCTATCAGGTTATGGAAAACCAGTAAATAGCAGAGCCTGGATTTTCAGGTGATTAATGCATAAATGAATCTTAAATGCATAGATTTAAAAAACAAACAAACAGTTTTAGAGCTTCAACTACTACCAAGCAATCCAGAATGTTAGTGCTGAAAGAGTTTTGGTTGGTCACTATATTTTTAAATGTTATTTTAAACGTGAGTCTTACATAAAATATCTATTAGTACCAGGATATATAATGGAGACTATTGGTTACTGTTTCTCCCAAGAACTTTGCCTTGGGGATTGATTAAATGAAAATTACCCTTGACCATGTGTGCTAAAAACTTCCATACCCTGTCATAACAAGCTCACTGACCAAAGCACCTTGTAAAAATCAGCAAAAATTCTCTTCCTTGTGCTGTGACCAAGATTCCAAATTACAGCAATATAAATGAAAGACTCTGAGCTCTAATTTTATGTGTGATACCTGACAATGACACTGATTCCTACATCCCAATTTACAGAGAGGTTTTCTGCATTCTCTTCAAGAAGAGAGTGTTCCAATTCAATATTCACAGAATTTTGGGACAGGCAGATGATCCCCAATCTCTTGGAATATAAACTGGGTAGGACAACGGTTTGGGAAACTGATTTTTAAAAGAGAAGTGGAACCGATTTAAGAATAAATATTAAAATATATACATATATGTAGACCCACAATTATTATTTTTTAATCTTATCACTCATATTCTAAAGCTGCCTTTGGTGACAATGCTTCAGAAAATAAAATATGGTGTCATTTTCAGTCACCCAGGGAGAATAGGACAAGGAGAACTTGAAACAATTTGAGCTGATGTGCCATTATCACATGTGCTCAGTATAAAAGGCCTTGTGTGGAAACCTGATCAAGAGGAGTGAAAGAGAACTATGTTGAGATACAGAAACTAAGATCATTGATCCATAAGAGAGACTGAGCTAGGGTAAGGAACTTTTAAGAGTCAAAAGGTTGTTTCTTGTAAGCAGCGAGGTATCAATATGGCTTTGCATAGTATATATATATATATATATATATATATATATATATATATATATATATATATGTTTTTGTTTTTTTTTTAAACCCGAACCAGGTCCGCTGGCTTCCCAAGCCATTGCTTAACCGCCGCACCACTGGGCCGGCCCCATAGTTTATATTTTAAAAAATAAATGTAATACTTGTTTAGAAATAAAATTATTGTACTTATACCACAATAAAATTCCATTCTTTGTCTACTGAAAGACAGCATGAGTTTAATGCTTCATAAAATAAACAAAACCTTTATTTAAAAAATTTTTAATCCCAGCTCTTGGAAAACTACATTAAAACGCTGAATCTACTTCTGAACATATACACACCTTCTAAACATGCACCCGCCTTCTGTACAGGATACATAGTAATGTGGGAGTACAGGGAAAATAACTTTTCTCCCACCTTGTAAGTTCTTGCTGGGAGAATAATCAAATTTAACAGAGACAAACAGGAGGAAATATCCAAAGTTTATTTTACAGATTTACATGAGATGGTACCATAAGATATGAAATGCAAGTTGAGGTTTATATGGCATTTTGGAGCTAAGGAGAAGAGACAGGGGTTGTCATTTGGGACCTCAAAGGGCAGGAAAGTGATTCACATGAAAATGGAAAAGCAAATATTCGGTAAATAAGTGTTCACTGGGCCATCTTTAACAGTGGGACACAGAGAGGACTTTGAACAAATGGGCCTGGCTAGGTTCCTGTCTGTCACATACCAGTTTATATTAAACTATAGTTATCGATGATATCTCCCTTCCTGGATGAGGTCCTCTATCTATTATAAATTCCTTTTAGGCAGTTAGTGGGGAGGTCAGTGTTTTCCTGAGTCTTTTGTTCCTTAAAACAAGCTTAAAATCAATATCCCAAAAGCATATTTTTTGATGGCAAACTGTTTCCCTTCAGTAACAAAATCCTTTGAGGTAAAAATGGCCATCCCTCATGCATCTATGATGTGGCAGGTGCTTTAACAGTGTTATATGACTTAATTATTGTAATAATTTTGCGACATATGAATTACTGGACACATTTTATATATAAGAAGAAATTCAGAGATGTTAAGTGAGTTGCCTGAGGTAATGGAGCCAAAAATTGTATCCTTTAGATTTTGGGTACTAACATTCTTCTTAGTTTTGAAGGAATTATTTCAACAGTCAGAGTTTTATCTATTAATATTTTGATAATTGTCCAAAAAACATAGACTTTCTTTTCCTCCTTGCTGTAAAAATGGTGATAAAGAAAATCTCCCAGAAAACTTTTTTTCCCCAACATTGAGTTTGTAATGGTTTTTGACCCTCATGTGTTTAGGACTTGCTATCTCAGAATTCTAGGTCTTGGGTCCTTCACAAAGGATAGCAATGTTATTTGACATTTATGTATTACTTTAATATTAAAACAGACCTTGAGATTTCTTTACGCTTTCACACTCAGTAAGGTTCAATGTCACAGAGGTTGAATAGATTCTGTAAGATTACATGCCAACTTGGGGGGAGAGGTTGGAATATAGCTCTTTCCCTCTAAAATCATTCAGTAACATATTTGTCTACTTAACAGGATAGGCAAAAAGTGGTGGATCAACATGTTAATCATGTTTTTTGGTTTAATAGCTTCAAATATTTAATAGTCGAAGCTTTTGGCTAAAAACAGAAGGGTCATTTCTTTGGGCAGTTAGCTAGGTATAAAAATGTATGTTTAAGGGTCCAGCCGAGTGACGCTATAAGTTCTGGCTTGGGAAACCAGCCCCAGTTTGGGTCCCACATATGAGGGCCAGTGACACTGCCCTAAAAAAAAAAAAAAGTATGTTTAAGATAATAGAGCAATATTTGGTCCCTTTGAACCCATACATGGATGATGCTAGAACAATTTGAGTTTATAATACTGAAAATTGTTTCAAGCTCTCAATCTTTATTTTCTTGAAAACAAATATATATTTTATATTTAAATCCCTCTGCTTAGCATTCATGGAAATATACTTTTTTTTTTTTAAGAATTTGCTATCATAAAACAAGTACTCTTAAGAACATTGGATCTTTTATCAAACAATAAAATTATGTAACTGTACTTAAGAAATCAAAACACCAATAGCCAGTTTTAGAGCCTTTTGTAGTGGAACATTTGATTTCCATTTAAAGTTCTTTTTTTTTTATCCCCTGCTCAACAACCCTTACAGTCTGCTATAAGTAATATTACATTTACTTTACCACGCAGTATTCTTGTATAGAGAAATATATTTATGGGTAATACAATAGTGAGGTAAACCATTTTAAGGAGTTTGACTTCCAGATAGATCTGGTGCCTTTCTGAGAGTAGCAACTTCAGATAGGACAGCAGACTGTAATACGAGGCAGCCTAGAGAAAATGAGTCAGAAATCAAGGTGTATCACAGCTCATGAGTATAAAACTACCTGTTGGCTTTCCAGGAAGATTTCATGGTTAAGATCTTAAGCAAATACTTATTCTATGACCTGAGATGTAAGTGTCTAATAGCCAAGCTTCACTGTTAACAAGTAGATGACAGCCATTTTCCTGTTGAAACCCTTGTTTCTCTGGGCTTAGTACACTGTCAACTGCCAATAAATACTAATTATGATTTTGTTTCTGCCAGATGTTTCCCATAAATTATGAAATACAAAGACAAAAATTTGAAAGCCATTCTTAACAAAAGTATGATTAAGTTGAGGTCATTTGTTGCAGTCATTTGTCGCCATTCTCAAGAAAGTTTTCATAAACAAATAGTTACTAATAAGATCTCATTGGGAGATTTGAGGTTTTTAAACTTACATTGTATGTTGATTACTGGGTGCTGTAGACTACTTAACATAGAATTCATCCATTCATTCCACAAATGTTTATTAAGCCCTTGCTTATTTTCTAGCCACTGAGGAGGATATACAAAGACAATAATCAAAATGATTGACCTTTTGGAGCGTATATTCTGTATGAGAGGTGGAGATAATTAATATGAAAATAAATACATGAATAAGATCATTCTGAATAAAAATAAGCTCTTGTAAATGCCAGAAGAATTCTAAATACCTTTTTATTGACATTAACTCATTTAATCTCCATAGTAAATTTACTAAGTGGCAGATACTATTATTAACACATTTTTAAAGATGAAGAAACTGAAGTCCAAAAATTCAGGTAACTTGCCAAGTCAGAGAGAGAAGAAGCTGGGGATCCAGGATTCTAACTTGGGTAGTCTGGTTTTCTAATCTATCATACTGCATGCTATGTTATGAAGCAGAGATTATGAAATAGGAAGAGATTATGGGCAAAAAATACATTGAGACAGAGGTGACATTTGAGTTGATAGTTGAATAGCCAGAAAGGCCAAGCCATGTAAAATTCTGAAGGGAGAGCTTTCCAGGCAGGAGAAATAAGTGCAAAGCTCTCAAATGGGAATGAATTTGACCTGTTTTGAGTGAAGAAATATAAGGTTGGAGGAGGAGGAAGAATAGGGTAGAGACTAGATCTTGTAGGGCCATGCTAAGGATGGTCTACTAAATCAGAAACCCTGGGTGATGTGGGCCAGCTGTGTTTTGCCAAGTCTGCCACGTGATTCTGATGCATGCTACAGATTCATTGGGGACAGTGGTGTGCTAGAATAGCCTCATACAGGGTCTGGAAGGCTGACTGTGTGCCTTTCACCAATTCTGTGTCACTGGTAGGGTGAAACTAGCCACGGCAGGAGTATATATTTCAGAGAAATCAGAAATCCCCCAAATGCTGCAAATTAGGGCCTTCCTCCCCACCCCCTTTATTCCTTTATTACCATTACTGGTAAATTCAGTAAGTGTGGGGTGGAGCCTGTGAATTTCTTGTCTGACATGTTCTTAGGTGATGCTGATGCTACTGGTCCTGGGACGACACTTTGAGAATTATCAGAACAAACTTTGTTTTATTCTGTCATGTCTTAAATGTTCTCCCCTTTCCCTTTATATATTTCTTCACTGCACAACCCACAAAATTCTCTCTCAATTTATTTTCATCTTCATCCCCTATAAGTCGTGAATTTGGAAGTCACAATTTTTACTTCATTTTCATTAACATTATTTTAATCTAGATCATCATTACTACTGGGCTCCATTATTAACACAGCTTATCTCCATGACAGTTTTCTCTTATTTGTCTGTTTGACATAGTTACCCTGTGCAGACTCTTTGGTGTTTCCATCTCCTTCCATCTCAGACATAAGGTTATCCAATGGTTGCTATTGCTTCCAGCATTAATTGTAATCTCCTCATGCTTGGAAACCCAGCACTAATTATCAGGTGTTTTCCACCTTACATCAACTTGTATCCATCCT
The DNA here is from genome assembly GCA_033961575.1 of Aselliscus stoliczkanus. Taxonomy (NCBI): domain Eukaryota; kingdom Metazoa; phylum Chordata; class Mammalia; order Chiroptera; family Hipposideridae; genus Aselliscus; species Aselliscus stoliczkanus. Next base: position 139,613,749 of record CM066729.1, read on the forward strand.
TTTATTATTTAAATCCACTTATTTTATTCCTATGTCTAGGCTTTTGCTCATAACCCTATGAAGATGTGTCCTGCCCTTATCTCATTCTACCCCTGTTGATCCTCCATATTCTATCTGCCCTAATCATCTTAATTCAATGATATATGTTACCAACATGTATTTGACCTTTGTGTCTAAGACAGAAAAATGGAAGCTGCATGTTATGTAATTAGGGAAAATTGCAGCAGGCTAATACAAAGAGTTTCAGTAAGGAGATCAGTTTTATCTTGAAGAAAGTTCTGTACTTATTTATGTCCTTTTCAAATATATTTATTTTGAAGACAGGAAAATCTCTAACATTTATTGTACATCTACTATTTTTTATGCACTGCGATAAGCATTTTCCTTGCATTATTTCATTATCACAGTAGCTCTGCAAAGAGGTATTATTATAAGGGTCCCTTGAAAACCCAGAAATCTAATTTATCAAGTCTATGGTTAACATACATCTGGAAGATACAGCTAATGTTATGGATGGTCGAGTCATGAGTCACCATAGCTTGCCAAGCTAGAATTATGAGTCAAAAAATCAATAAGGCACATTTAACAGCAATAACTACAAAATCTATATTAAAATTAAATGCATCCTTCGTCTTATAAGTTCTTATAGAATTTGTTTGACTGAAGTTCATGGAAGAAATCAGATAAAACTCCCAAAATTTCAATATGAGCTGATAGAGTGATACAGGACTAATAAAGTTAACATACTTATAGTAATTATGAAAATATGGCATCCAAATCAAAGAAAATATTTGTTCCTGTGTATTCACACTAGCCAATACTCATTAGGAGTACTGTGTCATTTTTGGATATTACGTTTAAGAGGATTTTCACAAATTGTACAGCATAAAATGATGAATACCTGCACGGTATCTTCATCATAGTTGACAGGATAAAGAGAGAATACGGAATGATAATATTACTTGCAATGAAATTCTGCCACATGGAAAGGCTGGAGCAGCTGAGAGCTGAAGAGAGGCACATGGGTGGAGAGTGAATAGGGTAGGTTTTTTTTTTAATTAATTTATTTATTTTTAATTAGTTTCAGGTGTACAACACAGTACAATAGTTATACTTTTTTTACACCTCAAAGTGACAACCCCTCTCCCCCATTTAGCCATCCCACTCCTCCCCCCCATATCATATATATCTATTACACTTCCTCTGACTCCCTTCCACAGTAGAATCCACATCCTGTGACTATCTATATATTCAATTACAGTTGTTATACAATATTATACAACCTCAGCTTCAGGTGTACAGTGCAGTGATCAAGCCTCTACTTCATCCATGAAATGGTCTCTGTAACAACACATATGACCATCTGACACCCCACAAAATATTTACAACATTATTAATATATTCCCCGAACTGTGTGGCAATATTGTAGTTGCCTATTTTTGCTGTCTAATCCCTTCCCCTTCTCCCTCATCCTCACCCCCCTCCCAAATAGCAACCCTGTTTTTCCTCTATATCTATGAGACAGTTTCTGTTTACTTTGCTCATTCATTCAGTTTTTCAGATTCCACATATAAGTCAGATCATACGGTATTTGTCTTTCTCTGACTGACTTATTTCACTTAACATAATAGTCTCTAGGTCCATCCATATCATTGCAAATGGTACGATTTCATTCTTCTTTATAGCGGAGTAATACTCCATTGTATAAATATACCACAGTTTCTTAATCTAGTCATCTACTGATGGGCATTTCGGTTGTTTCCAAGTCTTAGCTATTGTAAATAGCGCTGCAATGAACATAGGGGTGCATATATTTTTTTGAATTAAGTGTCTTGGGTTTTTCAGGATAAATCCTAGGAGTGGAATTGCTGGGTCAAAAGGTAGTTCTATTTCCAGTTTTTTGAAATACCTCCATACTGACTTCCATAGTGGCTGCACCAATCTACAATCCCAGCAACAGTGCACCAGGGTTCCCTTTTCCCCACAGCCCCGCCAGCACTTGTTGTTTGTTGATTTATTGATGATAACCATTTTGACTGGAGTGAGGTGGTATCTCATTGTGGTTTTTATTTGCATTTCCCTAATGACCAGTGAGGTTGAACATTTTTTCATATGCCTGTTGGCCATCTGTATGTCCTCTTTAGAGAAATGTCTCTTCATATCTTCTGCCCATTTTTTAATTGGGTCATTTCTTTTTTTGCTGTTGAGTTTCATGAGTGTTTTATAAATTTTGGATATTAACCCCTTATCAGACATATCATTGGCAAATATCTTCTCCCATTCAGTAGGCTTCCTTTTTGTTTTATTGATGGTTTCCTTTGTTGTGAAAAAACTTTTCAGTCTGATATTAATCCCATATGTTCATTTTTTCTTTTACTTCCCTTGCCCATAGGGATGTATCAGTAAAAATATTGCTCCTAGTAATGTCTGCAAATGTACTCCCTATATTTTCTTTTAGGATTTTTATGCTTTCAGGTTTTACATTTAAGTCTTTAATCCATTTTGAATTTGTTCTTGTATATGGCGTAAGGAGGTGGTCCAGTTTCATTTTTTTGCACGTGTCAGTCCAATTTTCCCAGCACCGTTTATTGAACAGACTATCTTTACTCCAATGTAAATTCTTGCTTCCCTTGTCATAGATTAACTGTCTCTAAATGCCTGGATTTATTTCTGGGCTCTCTGTTCTGTTCCACTGATCTATGTGCCTGTTTTTATGCCAATACCATACTGTCTTTATTACTGTAGTATTGTAGTATGTTTTGATGTCTGGTAGCGTGATCCCCCCGACTTTGTTCTTATTTCTCAGGATTGCCGAGGCTATTTGGGGTCTTTTATGGTTCCATATAAATTTTAGGATTAGATTTTCTATTTCTGTGAAAAATGCCCTTGGTAGCTGACAGGAATTGCATTGAATCTATATATTGCTTTAGGCAGTATGGACATTTTAACTATATTAATTCTTCCTATCCATGAGCATGGTAGGTGTTTCTATTTATTTGTATCTTCTTTGATTTCTTTCTTCAGTGTCTTATAATTTTCTGAGTACAGATCTTTTACTTCTTTGGTTAAATTTATTCCTAGGTATTTTATAGTTCTTGAAGCAATTGTAAATGGGAGTTTTCTTAATTTCTCCTTCCGATAGTTTATTATTGGTATATACAAATGCCACTGATTTCTGAACATTGAGTTTGTATCCTGCTACTTTACTGAATTCACCTATCAATTCCAATAATTTTTTGATGGAGTCTTTGGAGTTCTCCATATACAATATCATGTCATCTGCATATAAAGACAATTTTACTTCTTCCTTGCCAATTTGGATGCCTTTTATTTCTTTTTGTTGTCTGATTGCTGTGGCTAGAACTTCCAGAACTATGTCGAATAAAAGAGGAGAAAGTGGGGCCGGCCGAGTGGCGCATTGGTTAATTGCTGATTTTGGGATGCCAGCAGCCCGGGTTCGGATCCCACGTATGAGGGCCAGTGACACTGCCCTCTACAGCTAACAACAGCTTCACCTGGAGCTGGGCTGTGCGAGCCCTAGCGATGGTGTAGGCTGCAGCCCCTGCTGTAGTGGGCTGCCGTAGGCTACAGTGAGTGGCTGGCAGCCAGGGTGAGCTGCCAATAGCCGCGCTTAGCGACCATTCAGAGGCTGGCGACCGATCTGCCTCATCCAGGAGGAGCGCGATGACGATACCAACAGTGAAGCAATGTCCTCCGCAGCTAGACTGAGGAGCAAAAGTACAGCAACTTGTCTGTTCCCCATCCCTGACTGATTCCCCAAAGCTGCTCCCCTCCCCCATTCACCAATAAAATAAAAAATAAAAATAAAAAAAGAGGAGAAAGTGGACAGTCAGATAAAGACAGCACAAAAAAGGAAAACTATAGGCCAATATCCCTGATGAATATAGATGCAAAAATACTCAATAAAATATTAACAAACAGAATTCAGCAATATATTAAGAAGATCATACATCATGATCAAGTGGGTTTCATCCCTAGTATGCAAAGCTGGTTCAACATCCATAAATCAATTAATGTGATACACCACATCAACAAAATAAAGAATAAAAATCACATGGTCATTTCAATAAATGCAGAAAAAGCATTTGACAAAATCCAACAACTATTTATGTTAAAAACCTTTAGCAAAGTGGGAATACAGGAATCATATCTTAACATAATAAAAGCCATGTATGATAAACCTACAGCTAACATCATACTCAATGGAGAAAAGCTAAAACCATTCCCCTTAAGATCAGGAAGAAGAGGGTAGGTTTTAGCTCAACGTAAAGGGAAATTTTCCTGGAGTCAGAGAAGCTCAACTATGGAAGGCAGCATCTCATCATTGAATGAGATCAAGCAAATCATTTTTCATGTTTAAAGATTCTGGGATTTTATTACCACTTTTGTTTACCTTCAGGCTACTCTTATTCAAAATGACCTTTCCCCCCTCTAATATGTAATTGCACTGATGGACCACATTTTATAATTAAAGCACTAATTACTCTCCCTTCCATTCCATGGGCATTGATATTATTTTCCAACATCACTCCTCCCACTGAATGTCCCCAGTATGGGGGATATAGGAGGTATTTTGTATCTCAGTATTGTTCTGAACACATCGCTGGGATGTAATAAACACTTGTTGATTGATCAGTAATTTTCCAACCTGCTGAGACAGCTCTCTTTTGCAAGGGCAATTATAAACATTTCTAGGACCAAACTCGTGTTCTTAAAATGATACAGATGATGCTGTCTTCTCTCCTGCTTGAGTAGCAGTCACACTGCAGAAACCACTGTCAGCAAAATAGGATAAAACTACTACTTTGATTTTCCTGATAGGAGAAGACAGGAAAATGATTCTTCTTTAAAAACACTCCCCTTCAGTTATCAACTGGATTCAATTATACTCTTCATACAGAATTAAGTCCCTGTGTTTTTAGCTGCCATAAACAACTTAAAGCCTTCAAATATATTAGCAATGCTATCTCTACATATATATAAAAGCCATTTTTCTACCTTTCTCTATTATTCAAATGTATCATCAACCAACAGTATATTTATGGCCTTTATAATTACTATTCCTTAATACTATTTTTTCTCCCTCTTTAGAAGTGTGACAAATTATATCTCATTTTCACATTATCACCATATGTTACATGACTGTTAAAAAAACAAATGCAGTAGCAATTTTAATTAACGAAATTGGTCTCAGTGAATCAAATACAAGGCTGATTTTTTAAATTCATTTTCCTTGTTTATCTTATTCCTGCACGTTTTTCTCATTTATTCCTTTTTTTTCCTATTTCAACAGAATCACAATCAACAGATCTCTATCTCGATGCATGTATATGGCTTTATGCCTATGCTTTAGTAAGTGGTGGAATAATCTAGATTTCATTTTTTATCAAAATGAAATATGTAATATGTCTTGCTGATACCCAGCTGTCCTGTAAAAATGAATGCATATTTCACATATGTCAAAAGCGGAAATAGCAGTGAACTTCTAGTCTGGAAATAGGCACTGTAGTCTTCTGCACTAATTATGTGGCTTTAGGCAAGTCATTTGAACCTTAAATTTTCAGGTTCTCTAATCTTGCGTTAGTGTAGATTTGAACTTGAATTCTAAGATCTCTTCTAGATCCCAAAATCTACAATTTCAGGAAGCCTCTATCTTGGTAAATTTTTGTACCAGTAAAATATAATTTAAACACCGGCAAATATTTTGCATTGTAATTTGATCAAAACAATATCTTGAAATATCAGCACAACCTTCAATACTATTTAATCATTTTATATAACTAAATATTTTGTCTTCAAAAATATTACTCCTTTCAAAATTTTTTTGTATACCTTGAGAAGAAAGTAATTAATTTTCTCCTACTTTATTATAAAAAGAAACCGCATAGTTAGGGAAATATTTATTATTGAAATCATAAAAGCAATTCATATAGCATAGTACATTAAACCCATTTGTTTTATTCCCACTGAGACATGGGATGGTCCTTCCTTTAATCTGATGGACACTATTTTCCCCTAAGTGTCCTCATCTAAGAGCAAAAGCAATGGAAACAAATAAGAGTCAAAACATGTTACACCATCTGTTTTAGAATAAACAGCTGCCATTATTGCCATTAATATTAACACATCTCAACTCGTACGCTATTTTTTAATCAAAAGTGCACATTCCACTATTGAAAAAAGTAAAAAGGAATCTCTGCTCTTATCACTGACTAATTAAACCCAGTAAACCCATACATGTAGGATGGGAAGGATGGGAAGTCTCTGCTGATGTTAATGCACAATGATATATAGAGCAACAAACATGGTTGTTTATTGTGAAACAGAAAATGTTGATGTAGAAAATATTGTCAGTTTTCTCCCACACCCATTCCACTCCTCTGTTCAGTTCCTTGGGGATGGTGGTATGGATTAAATCAAACCAACAGTCCCCTGCTGGGCATGTGATGTATATTGTCATAATCAAAGTGAAATAGAAGAATTTTACTAGATAGCTGGGGGACTTCCCTCCTCTTCCCTTCTCCCCTCTCCCTTCCTCCTCCCCTCCCTTCACTTCCACCTCCCTCTCCCTCTATGTCCCTGAATGTGACCAAGGACATTTAAAAGACCTAATACTGGCAGCCTTCTTGTAGCCACAAAGAAAACCAAATGAAGGACAAAATGTAATTCAGAAAATACAGTGGAAATCAGAGGAAAGGAAAAAAAAAAATTGTTGAGCTGTCAGATCCATCCTTACTTGAAAACCACTCACAGCTAGAATTTTTTCAGTTACATAAGCTTACAAATTTATTTAGTTGCTAACCCATTTGAGTTAAATTTCTACTTGCAACCAAAAACAACTTAACTAATACAGCTTGCTTCAAATGAAGGTCTTTTTTTGTTTCCACTGCCCTCTAATATGAATCCCTATAACTAGGTACATTTTAAACAATGCTTCACCTTGTCTATTCTTGGAAGCACACTCCAATGTTGTGCCTTGGATTTGATTACCCAATATTTGTACCCGTAACGTTTGATGCTCAAGATTTCTCTTCCTTTTCTCTCCCATCCAAATGTAGTAGTGTCCCTCCCCTTTTTACATGTTTCTGATTTGGGGGTTATGAATAAGTTAATAAGATAAAAAAATAAGACTAATATGCTAACTAGTTAATATTCAAGTTAATATCCCAATATCAATCTGTTCCCAAATAATGTAATTAAGAATGATGCCAAATTGCAAGTGTTTTAAGAATTAACAGGAGATGTCTGGCTTGTGGGTTTAGCTACTGGCTTAAGTGAAGAGTTTCTCTTTTTGTCATTCATTCATACTACAAAGATTTGTGGGAACCATCCTGAATACAGCAGCATGTTTGGGAATGATGCCACAAAGTCATGGTCTCTGCTCCCAAGAAGCCTATGGCTTATTAGAGAGACTGACAATAAACTGACAATGGGCAGAAGAACAGAGGAAAAGCACGACCCAGACAAGGAAGCCAGAAAGGCTCACTGAAGGAGCAGATTATAAACTTTATGAATACAAAGAACACATGTTATTCAATCGTATATACATTTTCTTAATTATGACTATTTACATAGCTCTCAACCAATATTTGTTGAATGGAAATGTAAGGACAAATGAATTCACATATTGGAACCAATTACTGGGTTTATGTGCCAAGAAATAGATTCATAGGAAAACCATGACCTTGGGTTGTTTCTCTCCTCCTTTGTTTAAAAATTTTCCTTAATAGCAGATTAAAATAAAGTTTAAATTCTGCTAATGTTTATTGACCAAGTATTGCCAGAGCTTGTAGTGGCATCTTCACTCATAATCACAGAAATGTGGTACAGAAACTGAAGTAATTCATGAAAATCACCAAACCAGAAATAGTTTCTCTATCAGTAAAGATAAAGTGGACATGCTTTTCTCTATTCTTTCCATTGAGTATACCTTAACACTCTGGACATTATATATAAAGCAAATAGAAGAAGACTCTGAAAGGTGGAGAAAATAAGGCAGGTTGGCTAGGGACTCTGAGTTCAAAGGAATAACATGGTGGAAAGATCCCTGGGTTTTCTTTTTACTCCATTTATCCCATGCTTGAAGCTGAGGAAACCACAACCCAGAAACAAACAGGCAAACCCAACTTGTATTAGAAAGTCTTTTTTTTTTTTTTTTTTAGCCAAATGACCTGGAAAGGGACAGCATAGAAAGACAGAAAACTTTTAGGCAATAATTACTCTACTCCAGTAAAAATAAATGCTGAATATATGATGACCTCATCCCACTCATATCAGCAAAAGATCAATGGGAACCAAAGTAGGATCAAATATAAATGTTAGAACTTAAAAATATAATAACTTGGGGCCGGCCGAGTGGCGTGGTGGTCAAGCGCTGGCTTGGAAAGCCAGCGGCTCCGGTTTGGGTCCCACATGTGAGGGCCAGTGACACTGTCCTCAAAAAAAAAATATAATAACTAAAACAAACAAACAACATTAATAGATGGGCTCAACTGCAGAAAGGAACGGACAGAGGAAATAATCAGTCAACTGAAAGATAAAATAATAGAAATTATTCAACCTGAACAACTGGGAAAATATCGAGAACACACACACAGACACACACACACACACACACACACACACACACACACACACAGTGTTTTAGGAATGTGTGGGACTATAATGAAAAATCTAACTTTTGTGTCCTTAAAACTCTAGAAGGAGAAGAGAAAAAGAACAACTTAAAAAGCACTTGAAATACTAGCTGAAAACTTCCCAAATTTAGCCAGAGCACCCAAAACTTACACATTCAAGAAGCTGGGAGAACCCCAAACATGATAAGCCCAAAGAAATCCACTCCAAGACATATTGTAGTCAAATTTCTGAAAACTAAAGACAAAGGGGGAAAAAAAAATTAAAGCAGCCAGTGAGAAACATCATATTACCTATAAAGGAAAAAGAATTCAAATGACACTGAATTTCTGACATAGAAAATGCACATTTTTTTTAAGTGCTGAAAGAAAAGAATTGTCAACTCAGAATCCTATATCCTTCAGGGATGAAGTGGAGTTAAGAAATTCTAAGATGAAGGAAACTAAAAACAAAACAAAACAAAAAAATGTCATCAGCTGACCTTCACTAAACAAATGACTGTCTTGATTATTTTGGAATTTAACTAAGAAAAATAATTCATGAAATTAGGTTTGTGACAATATAGGGGAAAAAATAAGTACTTTTGGGTGAGCACTGTGAAGTAATTCTTTATAAGGTATTTCAATTTGTTCTTGCAATTCTCTCTCTCTTTCTTCCAGACTTGAATAATCTACCAGTCTATAGTGTATGAATGCAGCATAAATGGGAATATAGAGATGTCCAATTTCCTCTCTTCAAAGACCTTAACTTTTATCTTGCATTCTTTTGAGCAAACTTGGCGTTGGCACAACTTCACTCAAAGACTGTCTCATCCACAAGATTAGGATCATCAAAATGAAGTCCACAGTCCATTCACATCAGACTCAGCTAGAATGTTTGTAAAATGCAGATTCCTTCCCATCACATGACTCAGACTTACTGGATCACAATTTCGGATGAGGTGGCACTAAAACTCTATTGTTAACTAGCTCCCAGGTGATTCTTGCCACACTGCACACTGATACCCACAGCACTTGATTGTACAAGGGACCTTTCTCAGTGCCACCATCTGTGGGCAAAGGGTGAGTGGTATCTCTCACCAGCACACACACTGCATTGTACTGGGCTTCCTCCCATACCTCCCTGCTTTTTCTAGTGGAATTCCCTTCACCTTTCTGCCTCTAGCATCCCCTAACAGGGGTGGTATCCTACTGAGCTTCACTGTACTCAACAACCAAACACACACAGTTGTTTTCACAGGAATATTTTCAGGTTGTGTATTCAGCCTGGTTCCAAGGCTCTAGAGCATTTGATCCCACAGTTGTGAGACAGGTTTTAAAGCACAGATCTGTGGCTTTGAGGGGGCGTGCACTTTTTCATTCTCCTTCATTGTCTTTGTCCATGGGGTAGAATGGCAAGATGCTCAGAAGTCAGGTTGAATCCCTGTCTGACCACATATGACGTTTTAGCAAGTAGCATTCTCTCTGGGCTTCTTTTCTCATTGCCTATTTCTGTTATGAGAACTTGTGGAGGAAAAGCAAAATGGAACGGTGGGGAAGAGCACAGGCTTTGGGGTTCAGAAAGAGCTGGGGTGCATTCGATCTCTGCTTGTCATCTGTAGTATGTGGACCAAGTTATTTGACATCTCTAAGCCTCATTTTCAAGACAAGGATAATAATACTCCCTTGCCCAGCAGCAGTCTCAACATTAATTGAAATGATCCAAACAAATAGTGAATACTCAATAAATTACAGCTGTTATTATTTTCCAGTTGGGAAAAGGACTTTGCCCAGTGTCAAGGATACAGGAATTTGTGCCTATTATTATTGATAGTGTTTAAATTTTCTGAGCATCATTACCAGCTGTGCAGCTATAATGTGGGCGTCAGAGGAACACAGGCTAAGGATGAATGCCCGCCCTAGTATTTTCTTACCTCTGTGACTTTGGCACAAGTTGTTTAATTTTTCTGAGCTTTACATTTTCATAACGAAAGGGGCAGTGATATTTACCCACGGGATTTAGTATAAGACTCTAAAAGAATTTAGTGTACCTTTTCTCTTCCCTTCCTACCTCTTTGTGCCGCCCCAGTCCTTTCTCCTCATGAGAAAAAAAAAAAGAAACAAACAAACAAAAACAACTGACCAGCTAGGGACAGTTCAGAGGTTTACAATTAGATTCTAGCTAATAATGCTGATATTCAGTTTGTGACTAAATCATGATTGCAGCTTTCAAATAACTGATATAGCCAGAGGACTGTAGTCCTTTTGACTACAATCAGGATTGTGATTTACAGATGCTTCTCAACTTTTGATATGGTTATAAATAAACCCATCATAACTGAAAATATTGTGAGTCAATTGCATTTAATACAGCTAATCTACTGATCATAGCTTAGCCTATTTTAATTTAAACGTGCTGAGGATACAACAGCCAAAACATTCTGGCAACACGAGAGTATGAGAGTACCGTTTGTTTGCCCTCCCTGACCGTGAGCCACGCTTGCTGCTGCCACCCAGCAGCATGGGAGAGTACAGTACTGTATGCATATCGTAGCCCTGGAAAAGATCAAAAGTTCCAAGTACAGTTGACCCTTGAACAATATAGGTTTCAACTGCATGGGTCCACTTATATGCAGACTTTTTTTTCAATAAATAAAGAAGTTCCTTTGTATCAGTGGGTTTCGCATCTGCAGATTCAATTCCCAATCGAAAACGGCATTTTTGTATTCAATCCTCAGTTTCCCAACTGCGGATCAAAAATACTGTTTTCAATCCACAGTTGGCTGAATCTGTGTATGCAAAAGGTCGACTGTAGCTACATTTTTGAAGAATCAAAAGTTATACATGGATTTTCCACTGCACAGAGGTGGGTGTCCCTAATCCCATGTTCTTCAAGAGTCAACTGTATAGTTTCTACTGAATCCTTATCGCTTTCATACCATGGTGAAGTAGAATAATCAGGAATCCAACCTTCATAAATTGGGGACCATGAATATTTGTTCTGGAAGCCAATTTATCATGTTTTCTAGGTTTTTGAATGACAATTACACATATAGTCAAGTTCCTTCCTGGGACCCATGCAATGTGGTCAACTTTAAAAGAATGGATTGGTTGACATTAGACTCTAGTTGGGTCTAGAATACAAACCAAGATTCCTTTCTTGAGCATAGATTATGTCATGGGCATCCTTTAATCTGTAAACTGCATCTCTGTTGATGGAGGAAAATATATATATATATATATATATATATATATATATATATATATATATATATATTTATTTTATATATATATATATTTATTTATTTATTTTATATATATATATATATAAAATAAAAAGCTAGTAAACTGCAGAAAACTCAAAGTAATCATAGAAAATATTATTTCTTATACGTTGCCTAATGCTCAGAGGTCATAATATGATTGGATGAAGTAGTATTATGCTAGGAGGAAAACCCATTTGGTTTAGAGCCTTTTTCAACCTGTTTTCAGGTGAATTGGAAATATTTTTGGACAATAGATCTGTGATTTATACTTCATAAACTTAAAAATAGATTGTTCAGATGTTGGCAGTAACATATTTCCTTTTCTTCTGTTCTAATTTCTTGATTTTTATTTCTTTTAGTTTTACTTACTTAATTGGTACTTTTGATTCCATTTCCCTCAAATATTTTAGTTGGCTCTACTTTCTTTACAAAAACATAATGGAAACTTTGCTCTTATTCTAAATCTTACTGGATTTTCAGTGATCATTGAACAAACAGTGGTGACTGTTTACCCCCTCTTTTCTTCCTTTGTACCTTATTCACTGCACCCTGGATTATCACATTGGGGACATTTCTGAATTAAATTTCTTGGTAGGAAGCAACATGATATGTGGGTGCTAGGCTTATCTGTGTTCAACTATCAGCACAATTTTAAAACAAACATGATAGTCTTTTGAGGAAGCTGTTGATATTTGAAAAGATAAATAACCTTGGTATCCTCCCCAAAATTGGAAATTCCTGAAATTTCATGAATTTCTATTATGTTTTAAGAACCTATTCAGCATTGTAGTATTTATCAATGTAAAGTGCATTACTATTGCAGTCCTTCAAAGAATGTTGTTATTTTATTGATATTGCTAATGGTGATCCAGTGACCAAAGTCATCTAAAAAAGTGTAACCTGAATTAGAAATGAATCATGTTGCCTATTGCTTAAAAAAAAATAGTTTCCATTATATAGAAGAAAATAATTAATACCTAATCCATTATAAATAAGGAAAGTTCTAAGATATTAAATGACTAAGCTTTTTTTTTTAAATTGAGGTTCTGGGTGTTAAAATAAAAAGGATATTTTTAGTTCTGCTAATATTAATCTTGCTGAAAATTGTGGATTCTGGGCAGGTGAAAAATGAATAAGCAATTCACTAGAATAATACATAAAGAAGAAATTTCTCATATAAATCTGTTATGTAATGGTTTTGTTAAACTTCGGTAAGATTTTGTGAAGCACTTTGTGTGAAACACTTAGAATTTTTCCTATAATCTTGGAGTGTTACAGTTATTAATTTTAAACACAAAATGCTGTCTCTTTTTCTCGTTAATGGTGGGAGACAGATGCTTTACCTGAAGCTATGGGCTGCAAGCAACCCTCCTAGTCAATCACATCATTCATATTATGTTGACATTCTGCTTTTAGCATTTGCTTATTCAGAAATAATGTATATCATTAGAATTTGTTACCATGATTGCATTTCTCCTTGTTGTACCCTGCTAGACTTAATCCTGAAATAGAATTGCACAGAACACCAGTGGATTCTCTAAATTTTGAGAAAAATACATTGCATTCAGAACTAAGAAGTTTATATTTCATGTGACTCTGTACCTAGAAAGTACTTCCTTCTTTTCTTTAAGCAATGTAAGACATAAGACATTTCGCTTATATGCACTGTTCTATTGCTCTCCATAAGATGTAGTATCAGTTCAGTGCATGGATCTTTGTTATCAGAGAACCACTATTCCATTTGTCATTAGAGGGAACACATGGGAAACTGTACAATTTGGACTGCAAACGTCTGATAGCCAGATGGCAAGTAGCCTCAATGTGGTGCAAACACTGTCTGTTTGCAAGACTTATTTGCACACACATCTTTGGCAGATGATGGTAAAGCATTGTAGAGGATTCATGTCTACTGACTCACACAGAAGGGAACATCTTCCTTAAGTATATTTTCTCATTTCTCTTTGCAAAGCTGATGGATTCTTTTAAAAGACACAAAGATATTTTGAGAAAGATTTTGAAAATTAAATGTGGAGAGGTATGTCTCCAACCTGGGAAGTTTTTCTTTCTGTTTTCTTTTCCTAGTTAAAGTTCAGGATTAGAATAGCTCACTCATCTAGGGTATGTTTTTAAATGTTGGCCTAAATGCAGTGATAGCCATACACAGTGAAATCATCAGTCATACTCAAGTCCCTTAGTATAAGATGTACATGTATGAATAGATACGTAGATATTTATGTTTATGTGTGTATGCCTATATGTATATATGTTTCCTATACATATTCATTCTTAAAATTCATACTCTTCCATGGAAGGTCATGTCGTATAATGAAAAGTTGTCCACAGGATTTGGAATCCTTAGAGGCAGTATGTAAAATGGTTAAGAACATGGACCCTTCAAAATTACCTCTGTGATCCCGAACAAGTTAATCACCTAGTCAGCTTCCTGATCTGCAACATGACTGTTACAGCATTACTATGGGATTAAATGAAATAACTCTACAGGGCTCTTCCAAAGAGCCTTTCAGATAATAACTACTGTATAAGTGTTAGCTTAATTTTTATCTGTTGGACTACCATCTGTACCTTACCTAGTAGCCAAAAGACTTAGGGTTATGATTTTTAAAGCACTCAACAAATAAGTGTTTTTCCTGACTTGGGCCTAATTACAAGTCAGAGGTCCATAACTTAGCCATGTGACTTAGAGTAAGCCACTTTAACTTTCATAAGTCTGTTTCCTCATCCATGAAACGGGGGCAATAATTGTGGCCCTGTTTTCCTCACCAGGTTATTACGTAGACCAAATGAGATAATTATGTGAAAGCATGTGTTTAGTTTGAAACAAAAAGCTGGTAGCTATAATGCCTTTGGAGATTATTTCCAAAAAGGAAGAGGTGGCTGATGCAGGTTCACTTCGTAGGGTTTAGCAGGCATGATAAGACACCTGCATGTACAGCTGTATTAAAGGTAGAGTATGCTAACACATACGAGAGTTCCTCATCAAGTGCTTTGGTAAAACTAAAAATCTGGAGAAATTATTTCTGGCTCCGAATTTAATGGAAAGATAATAAATATTCATCAGCCAAGCTTTAGTACATGCTCTAAAGTAATTTTTTAGCGATTCTCAGTCACCTTGATTATTATTTTGCTTAAATTATGTTTCATATAGAGCCAGATCACTTGGGAATATACGAGGACTGACCGTTAAGTTTGTGAACTTGTAGCGATGATGTTGCTAACCTTTTCTGATATCAGAGGGATTTTTCATTATGAATTTGTACCAACTGGCTAAACAGTGAACCAAGTTTACTATTTGCAAGTGCTGAAAAGGCTGCATGAAAAAATTAGACGACCTGAACATTTTGCCAACAATTCATGGCTCTTGCATCATGACAATGCACCAGCTCACAGGATACTATCTGTGAGGGAGTTGTTAGCCAGTAAACAAATAATTGTATTGGAACATCCTCCCTACTCACCTGACCTGGCCCCCAATGACTTCTTTCATTACCTGAAAATAAAGAAAATATTGAAAGGAAGACATTTTGATGACATTCAGTACATCAAATGTAGTACTATGACAGCTCTGATAGCCATTCCAGAAAAAGAGTCTGAAAATTGCCTTGAAGGGTGGACTAGGCACTGGCATCAGTGCATAGCTTCCCAAGGGGAGTACTTCGAAGGTGACCATAGTGATATTCAGCAATGAGGTATATAGCACTTTTTCTAGGATGAGTTTGTGAAGTTAACTGTCTGATCTCGTGTACCAAAAGCTAAAAGAATCTCAGCATTTGGAGAGATTTTATTTCTTGGTGTATTAGGAGAACACTAGAACACTTTCTTTAAGAGCTCCTGATTCAAAGCTGTTTTCATCAGAGGAAATTAAAAATGTACGCACACAGACACTTTGCTCAAGGCATTTTTGTTCAAGTGGGAAACATTTGGTTCTTTCTTATTTTATAGGATAAAGGATAAGTTTCATTAGCTCATGTGGTTCAGAAAATATTTCCATCAGAGAATATAGATATTATCTATATTTCACATAGGTTTTAAAAGTCAAATTAGGTCATGTCGTGACATGTTTAGATTCTTTAATGCAAATTATAGAAAAAAATGACAAGAATAAATAACATCTATTGCCTTTTTTTTTAAATAATTGGGGAATCGGGGAAAGGGAACAGACAAGTTGCTGTCTTTTGTTATTCAGTCTAGTTGTGGGAGGATGTTGCTTCACTGGCCCATGTTGGTATCGTCATTGCGCTCTTCCCGGATGAGGCAGAATCGGTCGCCGGCTTCTGGATGGTCGCTCATTGCGGTATTGGCAGCTCACGCTGGCTGCCGGCCACTCACTGTAGCCTATGGCAGCCCACTGCAGCAGGGGCTGCAGCCCACACCGTCACCAGGGCTTGTGCAGCCCAGCTCCGAGTTGTTGTTAGCTGTAGAGGGCAGTGTCACTGGCCCTCATATATGGGATCCGAACCGGGGCTGCTGGCATCCCAAAACCAGCTCTTAGGCAATGTGCCACTCAGCCTGCCCATATTGCCTTTTTTTTTTTTTTTTAAGTTTTGCAAATTACTGTTATTTTACCCTAAGAAACCTCATTCCACTTTCCTTCAGACCTTGGATCTGTTGGTGAACCTGGTCTCAGGAATTCTCCTTCCACTACTCCATTCTAGATTGGGGTTCCTTATAAGGTTACTGAATTGTTCATCTATATCTGCTTTATTCTTTCATAGATTGTGATTTTGGTGTTGTATTTAAAAACCCATTACCGGCTGGCCGAGTAGCGCAGTGATTAAGAGCTGGCTTGGGATGCTAACGGCCCCGGTTCGGATCCCATATATGAGGGCCAGTGACACTGCCCTCTAAAATAAATAAATAAATAAATAAATAAATAAATAAATAAATAAATAGATAAATAAATAGATAAATAAAGAAATAAAATGCTGCTACTAAAAAAATAAAAAAATAAAAAAATAAAAAAAATAAAAACCCATTGCCAAACCCAAGGCCATCTATATTTTCTATATTATCTTCTAGATCTTTTATAATTTTGCTTTTTTATATTTTGTCTATAATCAATTTAAGTTAATATTTGTGGACAATATAAGGTCTTTGTCTAGATTAATTTTTTTGCATATGGATGTCCAATTGTTCCAGCACCATTTGTTGAAAAGACCATTTATTCTCAATTGGATTACCTCTGCTCCTTTGTCAAGGATTAATTAACTAGATTCATTTGGGTCTATGTCTATGGGTTCAGTATTGATAATCTCTGTTATTTCAGATATGAGAAATTTGGGTCTTTTCTATTTTTTTCTCAGTTATCATGTCTAGAAGTTTATCAATATTATTGATCTTTGTAAAGAACCAGCTTTTATTTTGTTGACTTTTCTTATTGTTTTACTGTTTTCAGTTTTATTGATTTCTGCTCTACTTTTTATGCTTTCTGTTCTACTTGCTTTAGGTTTATATTGCTTTTCATTCTCTAGTTTCCTTAGGTAGAATTTTAGATCATTGATTTTAGATTGATTTTTTACTTTTGTATTATCCACATTCAGTGCTATAAATCTCCCTCTACACTGCTTTTGCTGCATCCCACTATTTATTTTTTATTCTTTAACTTTTTGTTGTTTCAAATACAGTTGACAATAATATTACATTA
This sequence comes from Aselliscus stoliczkanus, assembly GCA_033961575.1. Taxonomy (NCBI): domain Eukaryota; kingdom Metazoa; phylum Chordata; class Mammalia; order Chiroptera; family Hipposideridae; genus Aselliscus; species Aselliscus stoliczkanus. The sequence continues at coordinate 139,631,310 of CM066729.1, forward strand.
ATTTCAGGTGTACAACATAGTGATTAAACATTTTTATCATTTATGAAGTGATCACCCCATATATCTATGCATCTTACACTGTGCATAGATATTACAAAATTATTGATTATATTCCCTAAGCTGTACTTTATTTGCTTCCCCATGACTATTTTGTTACTACCAATTTGTACTTCTTAAACCTTTTCCTTTTTTTAATCATCCCTCCAACCCTACTCCTACCTGGTAACCATCTAAATGTTCTCTGTATCTATGAGTTTATTTCTGTTTTTATTGTTCATTTATTTTGTTTGTTTGATCCCACTTATAAGTAAAATCATATGTCATTTGTCTACCTCTGTCTGACTTATTCATTTAGCATAATATCCTCTGTGTCCATCCATGTTGTTGTAGATGGCAAGATTTATTCTTTTTTATAGCTGAGTAATATTCCATTGTATATTTATACCATTTATTCTTTATCTATCTGTCTAATGATGGGCACTTTGATTACTTCCATATATTGGCAACTATAAATAATTCCACAATGAACATAAATGTCTTTTGATGCATATGTCTTTTTGAATTAAAGTTTTGGGTTTCTTCAGATAAAAACTCAGAAGTGGGATTGCCAGGTCCTTCTTTTTCTCTTGTTATAGACTTTGTTTTAAAGTCTATTTTGTCTGGTATAAGTATTGCTACTCTAGCTTTTTTTAATTCCCATTTTCATAAAATATCTTTTTCCATCCCTTTGCTTTCAGTCTCTGTGTGTACTTTGATCTGAAGTGAGCCTCTTGTAGGCAGAATATGTAAGTGTCTTGTTTTCTTATCTAAACAGCAACCCTATCTTTTGTTTGGATCATATAATTTGATAGCTATGTAGTTATTGCCATTTTATTATTTATATTTTTAAAATATTTTTTTCTTTATTCTTCTTACAGAACTTCCTTTAATATTACTTATAATGCTAGTTTGGTGGTGATGAACTCCTTTACCTTTTTCTTGTCTGGGAAGGTTTTATCTGTCCTTCCAATCTAAATGATAGCTTTGCTGGGTAGTGTAATCTTGGATATAGGTTTTTATTTTTCATCACTTTGAATATTTCCTGCTGATTCCTTCTGGCCTGCAAAGTCTCTGTTGAGAAATCAGCTGACATTCTTACATGTGCTCTGTTATAGGTAACTAACTGCTTTTCTCTTACTGCTTTTAAAATTCTCTTTAACCTTTGGCATTTTAATCATAATATGTCTTGGTGTTTGTTTGGGTATCTCTTGCTTCTTGGTTTTGTGTATCTATTTCCTTCACCAAATTAGGGAAGTTTTCCATCAGTATTTCCTCAAATAGGTTTTCAATTCCCTGATCTTTCTCTTCACCTTCTGGTACCCCTATAATGAGAATGTTGCTATGCTTGATGTTATCTCAGAGGTCCCTTAACCTATACTGATTTTTTGGATTCTTTTTTCTTTTTTCTTTTCTTTTTTTTATTATTTATTTATTTATTTATTTATTTATTTATTTATTTATTTTCCTAGACTGTTATTTGTTACCATACACAAAAATTCACTCAGAATGGGTCAAAAACCTAAATATAAGACCTGAAAAAATAAATCGCATAGAAAAAAACATAGGTACTAACCATACCTGAGATAGAGTTTTATGAATTTGACCTTAAAGGCAAGGTAAATAAAGCAAAAATAAATGAATGGTTCTAAAAAGCTTCTGCACAGCAAAAGAAACTATCAATAAAACAAAGACATTTAACCAAATGGGAGAAGATATTTGCAAGTAACATATCTGATAAGGGGTTAATATCCAAAATATATTATATAAAGAACTAATACAACTCAACACCAAGAATCCCCAAACAATCCACTTTAAAAATGGGCAGAGGGCCTGAACAGATAGTTCTTCCAAGAAGACGTACAAACAGCCTGCAGATATATGAAAAGATGCTCAAGTGTTTGCTGTTCTGATTGAATGTTTTGTGCTACCTTATCTTCCAAATCACTGATTTAGTCCTCTGCTCTATCTATAGTAATTCATTGTCTATTCCCTCTAATGTGTTTTTCATTTCAGTTATTGTGGTCTTTATTTCCAGCTGGTTCTTTATTATGTTTTCTAACTCCATTTTTGTTTCTTATCTCTTTGTTGAAGTTCTCACTGAGATCATTGAGCATCTTTATAGTGTTTTAGACTCTGTATCTGGTAGATTGCTTGTCTCCAAAGTGTTTAGTTCTTTTTTATTTTTTATTTTTATTTTTTGAGTTTTGTTCTGTTCCTTAATTTGGAACATATTTCTTATCTCCTTATTTTGGCTCTCTCCCTTTGTTTGTTTCTATGTATTAGGTAGATCTGGAAGCTTTCCTGTCTTGGTAGAGTAGCCTTATGTAACAGGTGTCCTGTGGGATCCAGCGGCTCAATCTCCCTGGTCACCTGAGCTGGGTGAATGCACCAAGTATATCTGTTGTGTGCTCCCTCCTGTTGTAGTTTAGCCTTGGTAGCTGTTTTCACATCAATGGAAAGGACAGACCCTCAGGCTGATTAGTGTTGAGGACTAGCTGTGACTGTAGTGGAGAAGCTTTAGCAGGGCTCTGGATCCTGTCCACTCTGCCTTTTGGGTGTGTTTTTTGTGGAGGCAGTTGGGCATTGCTCTGGTGTGGTCTGAAACCCATCACTGGGTGTGTTGGTTCTGGGGTCTCTTGGGGAAGGGCAGCTCTAGTACATATCAAAGTAAGCCACTGCCTCTGCCCTAACTGGGTCTGCAATGTGATCTTCAGATGATTGCCACTTGTGCTGGGTTTGGAGGCACATGGGAGAGCCTAAGCTGAAAACTGAGGTTGGCTATTGCTTATGCCAGGCTTGAAGCTGCTTACCAAGAGGGACAGAGCATGCCGAGGTCAGATGCTGCTTGTTTGGAGTTTGTGAACCTTTTTGAGATTTTAGTAAAGTCCACAGTATGAGCTGAGACAGGCCATTTGAAAGAAAAACTCACTGGAAGCAGCTTGGGTGAGCTAACAAGTTGAGTGGAGTGGGGACTCAAGGAATCACCAGGATGGGGAAAATGGTGTTAACCAGGTTGATAGAGACTCAGATATCACACCTGCCTAAATGCATGTGCAGGCTGGATGGGGTGAAGGCTCAACAAAGGAACTGTTGTTTCTTCCAACACTTCTGTCTTGGAGAAAGCTGCCCCTACAGCTCTTGCCCTGAAGCCTGACAATTTAGTTCCTCTCCATATGTCCTGGTGCCTTTAGAACTGCTGCCCCAGTGCTGGAACGCAGAGCTAGTGAGTCTATCAGCAAGGAAATCCATGCACAGATCCTTTAAGAGGAACCCCTAGGACTGCATCCACTCTTTTTTCTCAGTAAGCCACAGTCTCCATTGGTTTTCACAGTGAGAATTTGTAGGGACTTTTCTTTCTGGCACTGGAACCCTGGGCTGGGGAGCCTGGTGTGGGGCTGGGACACTTCAGTCCTCAGGAGGGACCTCGGCAGCCAAGATATACCTCTTCATTTTTAACTGCCACTAGTGCATATGGGGACCAGCCCATTCAAAATCTTCACTCCCACCTCCCACCCCACTAATCTTGTAGTGGCTTCTTCTATATATCCTTAGTTATAGGATTCTGTTTAGCTAGATTTCAGATGATTCTCAGTGATAGTTGTTCTGTAGTTTTATTTGTAATTTTGATGTGATCGTGAGAGGAGGCAAGCACATCATTTACCTCCTCTGCCATCTTCACCAGAAGTCTTCTACTGCCTTTAATTTAAGCCAATCCTGCTTTTTCTCCAGGATCTAGGTCTCATTGTTAATGGGGAAGTATACTGAACTCACACAGAGCTAAATCTTCTTTTTTAATTATCCTTTAAAGGGTCTATTCACAAGCCAGACATCTTTCCTGTGTATAACAGAATGATTCCCTTGCACCTCATTTTGGAAAGGCCAGAGATTAGAGTCACTCTTAATACCTGCATGGATTTATGCTAAATCAAAGAAAGATGAGCATCAGAGGATGCTGACAACTTTCCTTTCCGCACCTCTCCCTTCATAGTGTTGCCCTTAAAAAGAAAGGAAACACATTTGTTGAGATTTCAATCTATATAATTTTATTAACAATGACTCTGCAGTGAATCAACTCTTTGAACTCTGTTTTATTACTGAAATGACTTTTACACCACCCACATTGAATATTGCTCATAATATCTTACTGAAGTACTTTTGGACATCACACCAAATATGGGTGATTCATAGCCATAAACAATTATCAATGTAAATAATAGCTGACTGCATAAGGCTGATAAGTTTGAGGCCTCTAAGCAATCATGTTTAATATCCAGAAGTTCATTCTCTGGAACTCAACAGGATGCTAACACCTGTCATCAAAGTTCATGTTCTGAGAATAATGATGTCTTATAATTTTTGAATAAATATGTGCTGCATATTAATTAAAATTGTTCTGTGCACAAAACATATTATTACAGTGTTTTCTTCCAGTTAATGAGTCAGAGTACTGAGATGATTACTTTTGAGATTAATTATTTTTAAATATTGTAAAATATACCCGTTGGTTATTGTACTCCATCTACAGACTTGTATTACATTTGAATAAATTTTAGATAAAATTCATCATAGAATATGATGCTATTTTTACATGGGCCACCATTATTCATTAACCTTGATAATGCTTGTCTCAATGAAAAATGATAGGGGATGGTAAGGAAGACAATATTCCAAAGCAAAAGGCTGGTACAGCTGAGAAGTCTTGTATTGAATATTCTCCATTTGCCCATCTACACCACCTCTCTCCTCTCTTATAGACCTAGGATAACATCAGTGGGTCTCCCCTGCCTTCTGGCTTCTGGTTAGGGAGGGTCAATGCGAGTCACTAGTAGGAGACTGGAGACTAGGGTAAAAGTGGGCACTGAATTTTGTTCCTTAGCTCCCCCTTGACAGCCATAGTTTATCAGAGGCTGATTCTTTTCCAAGTTCCTGCAGGCTCTTTGCTGTAGATATAGTTCTTTCTGTATTTCAGTTATCTCTCCCCTTTTCTATTCCTTTAAGTAGCAGAGATAGAAAGCAAAGGCTTCTATTGCTAGCCCTGGCAGACTCTCCTTCCATGTTGATTTCCTTACATTTGCCCCATGTCTGTTCATTGTCTTGCCATCAGTTTCTCTTTGGTCACCATATCTTAGTGTTCCATCTATTCCTGGCAGTGTCTGATTGATACAGATAGAAGAGTGAAAAAAAAAAAAAAAAAGAGTGTGAGGGGGAGGTGAGGGGCAAGGCTGCAGACAGCATTGCTGTCTTTAAGCTCTGGCTTTGTTGCTTCCTAGCTGTGCGACCTCAGTCAAATCCCTTACCCTTCCTAGATTTCAAATTTCTCAACTGTGCAATGAAAGGCAGCTGAACCAGATTCTGAGCTCTAAATATTCTATAATCTGTATATACCTCAAGATGTAAAAATAGCCATCTTTGTGATACGTCATTAATAAATTCTTAAGTCACTTCCAGAAAGGTGAAGAAAGCAGCTCTAGTGGAACTGATGTCAACAATTAGTAATTTTATTCATGGACATAAGGGGCATAATCCACACATTGGAATTGCTATATTTGGATGTTTTTCCAGTGTTTTCTCCTTTTGCATATAAACATTTTCAAACTAGAGCTATATTCCTTGCCAGTTCTGTTGAAAGGACTGTATCTTCAATAAGGTTAGTCTCTGATTGGTTTTAAATGGTGAAGCACTCTCAGCTACTACTTCACTGAGACACCAATTTGGATATGAAAGATGACTTGTTTTAGGTCCCTGCTCCATTTCTATTTGGAAAGAATGTTTTGTGAGGCATCCCTTTTCTGATTAATATTTGCCTGCTCTTTTATTGGATCCCTATCTAGTACCTGCTTGTCCTTGATTACCTCATTGCAAGGTAAAGGAAAACAGAAGCAAATGAAAGTAAAACCACGATGACTATTCTAGATGGGAAGTATAAATTTTTGAAGAATCTCTGCATTTCAGTGTGATTATTTCAGTGAATGGTGCTGCAGCTGTCTCAATTACAATATTTTCCGGGCCCAGACTTCTTGATCAGCAGAGCATCTGAGAATTTTTCTGTTGTAACCTGGAGAACTGTTGTGGTTGGGCCCTGAGTCTTTGAGCCAGACACATGAATGATCAACTGAGATGGATAGAAGCCAGCTCAGAGATGAAGATAGCAAAATTGAATATGGTCAAGTAGAAATGACCTACAAAAGGGATGTGGGAAAAGCAGTGTCTCAAAAAAATGCCAGAATGATAAATTTGCATAGAGTAAATACTTTTTGCCATTAAGGAAAATGGTGTCTTCCCTGCAATGTCATTGCAGTTGTTTTCTGGCACTGTTCTCAAAATCTCTTTTCATTCACAGTGTTATTTTACTCTGATGTCAAGTAATGGAGGATAGACCATTGGAACTCTTGGTTTCTGGAGAATGCGTAATACACAGTAACATCGTGTCTTCCATGTTTTTCTGCAGGACTCAATGCTGTCTATTATATTCATAGGATTCCTTGTTCATGCCCCTCTACTGCCAGTGAGCTCCCTTTACATGATTCAACATAACGTTGAAAAATGAACCTTAGGCTTAAAAATTACCTAGGCATTTTTATTTATTTTTTTAGATTTAGAAGAGAGGTAAAACAGAAATCTATGCTGTATTTGTAGTTTAAACTTATTTCCTAATATCCATTTTCTCTGACAATTTCCAGCAGTTTACTTGAAATTGATTTTTAGGAATGAAATTCACTTTGGTTTCTCTTTTGACCTTTTTTGAATGATTAGTAATATTCCTACACAACAATCACAGGAAACTGATAACAGGTGTTGCCTCTGCATAGAGCATATAGGGGACTAAGAGGCATGGTTGTGATGGAGACTCACTTTTTATTTTATGCACATTGTTCTGCTATAATCTGCTATAATTTTCTTTTATTTTAAATCAATGTGGCAAACTTTATTGTTGTTTTCTTTTTTAAAAAATTTATGTATTGTTATTAGTTACAGATGTACAAAACAATGAAATAGTTATCCTTTTCACTCCTTACAAAGTGACTCCCCCTCCCCCCATTCACTTCCCTCCTACCGCTGATATCATACATATCTATTACAATTCTATTGACTACATTCCCACACTGTATTCCACATCCCATGATTATATATGCGTTAAATTATAGTTAACATCTAATTTATAGAATAAATTACATCTAAATTATAGAATAACATCTAATATTATTCAGTGGCAGCTTCAGATGCACAGTGCAGTGGTCAGCCCTCTACACCATCCATGAAGTGGTCTCCCTAACAAAACATGAGTCCATCTGTTCCCCTAAAAAATATTTACAACATTATTGATTATATTCCCCAAACTGTCTCTTCTATCCCTGAAGCAATATTGTAGTTACCAGTTTATGTTGCCTCATCCCTTCATCTTCTCCCTCATCCCAACCCCCCTCCAATCTAGCAATCATCAGTTTTTCCTTTGTGTCTCTAAGACTATTTCTGTTTACATTGCTCATTTATTCAGTTCTTTAGATTCCATAAGTGAGGTCATATGGTATTTGTCTTTCTCTGACTGACTTATTTCACTTAGCATAATGTTCTCTAGGTCTATCCATATTGTTGCAAGTGGTATGATTTCTTTCTTCTTTATAGCTGCGTAATACTCCATTGTGTAAATGTACCACAGTTTCTTAATCCAGTCATTTACCGATGGGCATTTCTATTGTTTCCAAGTCTTGGCTATTGTAAATAGCACTGCAATGAACATAAGGCTACATATATCGCTATAATTTTCTAACCATGTATTGCCTATTCAAGAACACTTCTCATGTAACCAAAAAATAAATAAAATAAAATAAAATAAAATAAAATAATTCCACACAATTCATTCTTCATGGATTAGAAGAATCAACATAATTAAAATGGCCATGTTACTCAGAGCAATATACATATTTAATGCAACCTCCATAAAAAACCAATGAGATTTCTTTAAAAAAATACAACAAAAAAAATCATCAGATTTGTATGGAATCACGAAAGACTCCAAAGAGTCAAAACAACCCGTCCCCGCCAAAAAACAAACAAACAAACAAAAAACAAACAAACAAACAAAAACTAGGCTGAAGGTATCATAGTCCCTGACTTCAATTTATACTACAAAGTGACATAATCAGAACAGCATGGTACTCGGGACAGCCCAGTGGTGCATTGGTTAAGAGCTGGTTTTGGGATGCCAGCAACCCCGGTTCAGATACCACATATGAGGGCCAGTGACACTGCCCTCTACAGCTAAAAACAGCTCCACCTGGAGCTGGGCTGCGCAAGCCCCGGCGACGGTGTAGGCTGCAGCCCCTGCTGCAGTGGGCTGCCATAGGCTACAGTGAGTGGCCAGCAGCCAGCGTGAGCAGCTGTCAGCCAGCGTGAGCTGCCAATAGCTGTTGTGAGCGACCATCCAGAGGCCGGCAACTGATCTGCCTCATCCGGGAAGAATGCAATGATGATACCAACATGGGCCAGTGAAGCAACGTCCTCCGCAACTAGACTGAAGAACAAAAAGACAGCAACTTGTCTGTTCCCCTCCCCCAATTACCCAATAAAAATCTTTAAAAAACAAACAAACAAAAAAACAGCATGGTACTGGCAGAAAAACAGATACACAGGCCAATGGAATACAATTGAAATTTCATAAATAAAGCCACATATATATGGGCAGAAAAATTTCAACAAAGGAGTCAAAAACATACAATGGAGATAAAAAAAGCCTTTTCAATAAATGGCGCTGGTGTATGTCCCCATACACCAAAATTAACTCAAAATGGATCAAAGACCTAAACATAAGACCTGAAACAATAAATTGCATAGAAGAAAGCATAGGTACTAAACTTATGAACCTTAGAATCAGAACGGATTTTATGAATTTGACCTCAAAATCAAGGGGAGGAAAAACAAAAATAAATAAATGGAACTATATCAAAATTAAAAGCTCTGTACAACAAAAGAAGCCATCAGCAAAACAAAGAGGCAACCAATCAAATGGGAGAACATATTTGCAAACAATGCTCTGATAAGGGGCTAATATCCAAAATATATGATGAACTCATACAACTCGACAACAAAAACAAACAAACCAATTTAATGGGCAGAGGACCTAAATAGACACTTCTAAGAAGACAAACAGCCAACAGATATATGAAAAAACTCTCAACTTCCTTAGCTCTTAGGGACATGCAAATCAAAACCACAATGAAATATCACCTCACACCTATTAGAATGGCTATTATCAATAAGACAAGTAGTCAATCACAACTGTTGGGGAGGTTGTGGAGAAAAAGGAAAACTCATTGTTGGTGGGAATGTAAACTGGGATTGCCACACTACAGAAAGGGGTATGGAGGTTCCTCAAAAAATTGAGAGTATAATTACCATATGACCCAGCAATCCCTCTTCTGGGTATCTATCCAGAAATCTGAAAACATTCATCTGTAAAGATATATGTACCTCATTGCAGCATTATTCACAGTGGCTAAGGCATGAAAACAAGCAAAGGTATCCTTCAACAGGTGATTGGATAAAGATGTGGAATATATACACAATGGAATATTACTTACTTAGCAATAAGAAAAGATGAAACCATGCCATTTGCGACAACATGGATGGATCTTGAAATTATTATCCTAAGCAAAATAAGCCAGACAGAAAAAGTCAAGAACCATATGGTTTCATACATGAGATATAAAATTGAAAGCAACAAAGGAACAAGACAACCAAACAAGGAAACAAAAACTCATAGACACAAACAGTTTAGTGACTACCAGAGAGTAAGGTGGGAGGGAGGTTGGTGGAAGACGGTAAAGGGGGTCAAATACATGGTGATGGAAGGAGAACTGACTCAGGGTGGTGAACACACAATGCAATGTATAGGTGATGTATTATAGAGTTGTTCACTTGAATCCTATTAATTTTACTAACTGATGTCACCCTGATACATTTAATAAAAATTTTAAAAAAGGAAAGAATCAGTCCTTTCTAAAAAACTTTCAAGCAGCTTTGTATTCAAATTTGATCTAGGATGCTAGTGATAAATGTCACTGACTGTCCCCTTTGCCATTCCTTAATCAGTCACTAAATTCTAATAATTTGAATATGTTACTCGTGTCCTATTTTTTTTCTCCATGTTCAATCACTGTTCTAGTTTGGGACCCCAATATCTCTTAGTTAGAATTCTGAAAGATTTGTTTAACTGGTCTTCTTTCCCCAGGCTCTTCTCTCAGCAAACCGCCTTCCACATTGTAACCAAAGTTAACCTTTAAAGCAGACCCGATAGTGTTCTTCTCCTGATGAAAATAAAGAAGTAAAATTGAGTGGTTCCCACTGTCCACAGGACAATATCTATTAATCCTTTGGCATTCTAGGCCCCACCTACCTGTCTCATCTTTGTGACTTCTTTTGACATGCATTTATTTAACTTTTTTTTTCTTTCGAGTGCCTACTCATATGTTGGATCCTGTGATAGGGATAAAATGAAGGACAATACCAGTTGGGGTTTGTCTTTTTATAACATTGACTGCCCACTTGTGGCCAGGACATATAATATAATCAAAACATACAAATATATATATGTCAGTGCTATGAGAGGAAGGAGCTCACAGCTGGGAAAGCATATAAGCATATACCCAAGGGACCTGACTTAGTCTTGGGGCTGAGAAACATTTTCCTGAACTTATGTTGCTAAAGCAGAGATCTACATAATGAATTTCAGTGACTTCAGGTGAGAGCCATGCTATGTGCATCAGGCAACCTGCCATTCTTCAACCTGCTGAGTTTTCCTGGGCCTTTGCCCCAGGCATTCCCTACTTCATTTGGTACGTGATAAATCTTCTTGTTGAATTACCTTCCCATTTTCTTTTGCTTTATGGAATATTCATCATTCTAAGTCCAACTCAAGTATTAATTGTAAGATCAGTCTTTTGTAACACTTCTTATGGCGCCTGTGTGTGAACACCATGGCCTAGAAGAATGGATAGCTCTCATTTCTCAGCTCCCACATCATTTTGTATGGATGAGTTACTGCTTGACATCTATCTCATTGTTACACACACAAGCAAATTGGTGGAGCAATTATGTTATAGGTGATATCAATTTTAATGGCTCTAGTTAATACCTATCCACAGATTATCACTTTCTTTTTTCAATGTTATTAAAACAAAAAGCTCCCATTATAAGGAAATGAAATATTTCAATTATTGTGTTAAAATTTAGTAGTTTGAAACTTGGAATGTGTTTCCCCAAAGAGAAAGAAGGTACAATGTATTTGGTTCTCAGATATGTATAGAAAAGGCAGAACAGCCCAATGGAAACAGCCAAAGATATGTGGGTTCTAGTGTTATTTCTAACATATACTAGCTTTGTTATTTAAGCAAGTGTTTTCACTGAAGAACAACTAATTTCTCTCATGTGAGAAAATAAAATATAAGTGCTTTCCTTGTTTATTGTAAGAATTGAATAATATATATATATATATATATCATACAGCAAGTCCCCGTCTTACAAACGAGTTCCGTTCAGGGAGAACGTTTGCAAGTCGGATACATTTGTAAGTCCAACAAAGTGAGTCTTATACCCCTTTGATGCTTCCTAGCAGTCCCCTCCACATCCCCACTGCTTTTCCTCTTGCTTCCAGACATCCTGGGCTCTTATTGAGCACTGTACTACTGTCTACTATCACACTGTACAGTAGGCACACAGCAGCACAGCTGTGACCATGTCTGGCAGACACGTGAGCTGCTTCGGCGATTTGTTCACTATGAATGTTCGTAACGTGAGGTCCGTTCGTAGCTGTGAAAGTTTGCAACTCAAATGTTTGTAAGTCGGAGACTTACTGTATATAAATTACCTAGCTCAAACAATGCAAGTTCATTAATATGTGATAGCTCTCCTTCCTGTTCCTCCCCCTCCTCTTACAATTTTCATTGCATTGGCACTTTAGGCGACTTTTAAGATATGAGTGCATGGGCAGGTGATTGAGAATGAGAGGCTCTATGCCTTGTAGGCCCCTGAAAAATCAGGAGGAGAAGACTTTAGCATTCACATCGTGACAGCTACTTATTGACTCAACAAATGTTGACCTAGCATTCTTTATAGGCCAACTAGTAGTTGAGCAGTGGGACAGTCCCACTCTAAGGGTATCACTTTCCACTGCTAGAGGGGCTTGGAGAAGCTATGGGGAAAGAGTTAGATTCTGAGTGAAGGAATGTGCATGAATGGAAATAGGGACATGTAGTCATGGAGGGCGCCCCCCAGCTTACATCCAGGTGACAATGAGGTATTTTCCTGTAGTCTGGCCATGGTGCACCTGCTGGATAGGGACTCTTGCCTGGGGTATGTCACAGGCACAGCAATCAGGACCTTTCTCACCATTTATCTCTGAGCCAGTACAAGCCTTGCAGCTTTGGATGCTTGAACAAAGCAAAATGCTTTTGGCAAAGTCTCTAAAGATGGGGATGATTACATGGGCCTTTCATTATGTGTTTGGGTAAAATGACATTAATTCTTCCTGTGAGGGACAGTATGAAACAACTAGCAAAGCTATTATGTAATCAGGTTTCTACAAAACCTTTTTCTTTTTTGTTCTGGAATGCAATAATTGTTCTTTCTTCATCTTTTTAAATGAATTGCAAAATGACAACGTATTTCAGCACAGAAAGCCAAATCAGGATTTGGAATGCCTGTATTGATGGAGAAAAATAAATCTTTCATAAGAAGAATTACTTTTAATTCTTCTGTAATTTGTGAAATAAAGGAGATGTGGTTATTTAATTTGATTTGCTCCTCTGTGTTGGAAAAACTGCTCTAGTCTGAAACAGCTGTGTTGCCTAACGCATTTTTGGCTGATGTGAAGGGCTGAGATGTTTATTAATGATAGAGATTTGGAAGAAAAGAATAGTAGCTATCCTTTACTGTGTTATTTCATATAATTATGAACTTTGCAATTACAAAGCTCCTGTAATCTATGGAACACAACGGGAGGTTGAATGCACTCAGGTTACCTGCTGTGTTTCATCACAGTGACGGTTCTGCACCAGCCCATAAAAAGCAACAATACATAATGATGTATTCATAGGGCCATCCTCCCTTACAACACATATATATGGATTAAGCTCATGCTGCTGTCTTAAGTTATTTTAATTCTTGAGGAATTCTCATTAATAAGAGCTATACTATGTTGGAGCTAGACTGACATGTAACTGAATACAAAAGGTGAGTTTATTGATCAACCAGTATAAAGATATTTTCAATGAAATACTTTAAACTTCTTTTTTCTTTGAGGGCAGTGTCACTGGCCCTCATATGTGGGACCCGAACCGGGTCCGCTGGCTTCGGAAGCCAGCGCTTAACCCCAGCACTTAACCACCACGCCACTCGGCCAGCCAGCTATAAACTTCTTAACAGGTCTTACTGGGCTATCAGCTTACCTGAGTGAACTTCAGCCAGTTGCTTAGCTTTATCCCAGCTATTTCCTCTTTTTTTTTTCCCGCTGAGCCGTCCTGCCATCTGTTGGCAGCTCAGCTAGGGCTGGGCATTGCACTGCTATTGCTCAGAGCTCAGCTCGCACTCTTGAGTGAGCTCCTAACCAACTGAACCACTCCGCCAGCCCACTATTTCCTCTTTTTAAAATGAAAATAATAATATCTACATTATAAGACTGTTGTAAGTATTAAAATCAAATTGTGTAGGAATGCAAGCAATTTGTGAATTACCTTATAGGATTGCAACACTGAGCTTGTACTTAAAGTTCTTCTTGATCAATGAGATTTCAGTAAAATTGACCTCAGTTTCCTTTCCAACACCAACATTCTGTGAGTTGTGTAATGTCCTGTGTCCTCACTAAGATGTGTATATATATATATATATATATATTCTTTCGTTCATTCATACATTACAAAATTCCAGGCCTTAAGTTTTCATGGTAATTTCTGACTCCAAGCTCTGTTTGTTTGTTTTGTTTTTTGTTTTTTAATTTATTTTTTTATTATTATTAATAGTTACAGATGTACAAAACTATGCAATAGTAACCTTTTTCACCCCTTACAAAGTGACTACCCTCTCCCCCTCCCCTGTGCCCCCACTCCCGGTATCATACATATCTGTTACAATTCCATTGACTCCATCCCCACACTATATTCCACATCCCATGATTATATATGTGTTAAATTATAGTTAACATCTAATATTAATCAGCGGCAGCTTCAGATGTACAGTGCAGTGATCAGGCCACTACACCGTCCATGAAATGGTCTTCCTGACAAGACATGAGTCCATCTGGTCCCCTAAAAAAAAATTTACAACATTATTGATTATATTCCCTAAACTGTCTCTTCTGTCTCTGCAGTAGTATTGTAGTTATCAGTTTGTGTTGCCTCGTCTCTTCCCCTTCTCCCTCATGCCTGCCCCCGTCCCATCTAACCCTCATCAGTTTTTCCTTTGTGTCTCTAAGACTATTTCTGTTTACATTGCTCATTTATTCAGTTTTTAGATTCCACATATAAGTGAGATCATATGGTATTTGTCTTTCTCTGACTGACTTACTTCACTTAACATAATGTTCTCTAGCTCCATCCATATCGTTGCAAATGGTACGATTTCTTTCTTCTTTATATCCAAGCTCTGTTTTTTTTTATTTCCCCCAGCTTTACAATTGACATATAACATTGTGTAAGATTAAGGTGTACAGTGTGATGATTCCATATATATATATATATATATATATATATATATATATATATATATATAAACTTATATAGAGAGAATGCAATGCTTACCCAAATAAGTTTAGTTAACACATCCTTCACCTCCCATAATTATCATTTTGTTGTGGTGGTAGTGGTGGTAGTAGTGGTGAGAACCTTAAAGCTATATTCTCTTAACAGCTTTCAAGTATATGATACAATATTAACTGTAGTCACCATGCTATACATTAGATTCCCTAGAACATATTCATCTTATAAATGAAAGTTTGAGCCTTTGACTAACATCTCCCTGCTTCTGCTCCCTTCAGCCCCTGGACACCACCATTCTACTCTCTGTTTTCATATTTTTAGATTACATATATACAGAGGGTGCAAAAAAATGGGTGTACACATTTTAAGCAAAGAAAAACTATTAAAATATTAAAATTGTAATGCTCAATATATACTGATAACAAAAGATTAAAATAGTCATTTGACTTCTGCAATTACAAGAGTTGCTTAAAGTGGTTACCATCAGCATCCAGACACTTCTGATTATGGTGAACTACTGCTTAAGCAACATTGACTGACGTGTCCACTTGTGTACATTTTTTTGGCATTCCTGATGTAAGTGAGATCATACAGTTTTTGTCTTTCTCTCTGATTATCTTACCTAGCATAATACCCTCAGTGTTCATCCATGGTGTTGCAAATGGCAGGATTTTCTTCTTTTTAAGGCTGAATAATATCCGTGTGTGTGTGTGTGTGTGTGTGTGTGTGTGTGTGTGTGTGTGATTTTCTTTATTCATTCATTCACCAGTGAACATTACTTAGGCTGTGTTCACGTCTTGGCTATTTTGATTGATGCAACAATGAACATGGGAGTGCTGATATATCTTTGAGATAGTATTTCATCTTTCAGAAATATACCCAGAAGTGGGATTGCTGTATAATATGGTAGTTTTCTCTTTAATTTTTTGAGAAACCTCCATTCTGTTTTCCATAGTGACTGTACCAATATATATTCCCACCAGCACTGCACAAGTTTTCTCTTTCTCCACATCCTCACGAGCATTTGCTCTTATCTTTTTGATAATAACCATTCTAATAAGTGAGAGATGCTATCTCATGGTGGTTTTGATTTGCATTTTCCTGATATTAGTGATGCTGAACACATTTTCATGTGCCTGTTGGCCATTTGTATGTCTTTTTTGAAAAAATGTTTAGTTAGATCCTCTGCCCAGTCTTTAATCAAATTGGTTGTTTTTTTTGTTTTGTTTTGTTTTTGGTTTTGGTTTTTTTGCTATTGAGATGTATGAGTACCTTATATATTTTGGATATTAATGTATTATCCAATATATGATTTGCAAATATTTTCTACCATTTTGTAGGTTGCCTTTTCATTTTGATTCCTTTATCTGGTTGTGACTTTAGTTTGATGCAGTACCACTTGTTGATTTTTGGCTTCTTTGCTTGTACTTTTGGTGCCATATGCAAAAAAATTAGTACGAAAAACCAATGTCAAGGAGCTTTTCTCTGTTTCCTTCTAGGAGTTTTAGAGTTTCAGGTGTTATGTTTTTCTTTAATATATTTTGAGTTAATTTTTGTGAGTTACATAAGATAGTGGTTCAATTTCATTCTTTTGCATTTCGATATCCAGTTTTCTCAACACTATTTATTGAAGACTAGTCTTTCCCCATTGAAAAACATTGACTTCCTTGTCAAATATCAGTTAATCATGTATGTGTGAGTTTGTTTCTGGGATCTCAATTTTGTTCCATTGGTTGATGTGCCATTTTTACAACAATACCATATAGTTTTGATTACTATAGCTTTATAATATGGTTTGAAATCAGGGAACATGATGCCTCCAACTCTGTTCTTCTTTTTCAAGATTGCTTTAGCTATTTGGGGTCTTTTCTGTTTCCATATCAATTTTAGGACTGTTTTGTTTGTTTGTTTTTTTCCATTTCTGTAAAAAATGCCATTGGCATTTTGAAAAATACCATTGGAATTTTGATAGAGACTGCATTGAATCTGCAAATGGCTTTCTGCTTCTTTTCATTGAACTCTTGCTCACACTTGGGTCTTATCTCCCACCTGTATTCTTTGCCCTTTGCTCTTGCCCATCCCATGTGTTGTAGTCTATCCCTTGTGTTTGATCTCTTTCTTCCCCCTAAGGAAGTACATAGCCAGTTTTACAAAAGGTTTAAGGCAATATAGAGCCATGCAAACCATGTAGAGATATATAAAATGTAGGATAATGCAAATCATTAAAAATTGGATGTGAAAAGTACCTATTATTATAAATCCTACAGCCACTCAAGCCCTGAAAATTCCTCAAAAGTCCACTTGGTGTAAAATTTTCAAAGCTCTGAAGCATTTTTGTGTTTTAGTTCCTTTATTCAAGTAAACAAAATCTCCTTGCTTCCGTTTTTGGAAGTTTCCTCTATTCAGATTTCTCCCTTAAACTCTCTTCCTGTGTTGTTCAGTCTCCCCCAGCTCTGGTCCTATCTTTGCACAATCAGAAATTCATTTTTGTCCCTGGCTAAACCTGTCTCTGTCTCCTCCAGTCACTTTGCAAAGACGAAAGCTTTAAATAACATTTTCTTCCGATTATTAAGACATCTCCCTTAAAAGAGAAGAGTGACTACAGTCCAATTTGTTTCCTTTATCCTATCAAAGAAGGTACTGTGAAAATCTGTTCTAATTCCCCATCATATCTTTGCTATGACAGAGAGACTTTTTTCTTCCTACTTCTAGCTATATTACATTAGTGAAGTTTTACAGAAGAGATTTTAAAACTGTGCTTTTGATTTTGAAAGTCTTAAGTTGAAAATTCAGTTCTACAGTGCACTAACCAAGTGACATTGGGCCGGTTTATTTATGCATCTCACTAAAATATGGTAAATGCTATTCTCTTATAATATGTCTTTCTTATGATGGTTAATTAAGACAATATTTGTAAATTATTAGATACAATGTCTAGCATATTGTAAGTATTTAATGATTGTTAGATATGATGTAAATCAGCTAACATACTTTTTCTAGTATGTGTGGAGCTCTATTTTGCTTCCTTAATCCATTCACACATTATGTTAAAAGAAAAGAAGGTATTTAAAATTTGAAGAATATAGATTGGTTTTCAGGATTCCAACACCCTTGGTTTTAGATAAAAATCATGTAAAACTGTTTATTTTATAACTTTTTCATGTTTAATTTATAATAATGTCTCTATAACATTTTGTTTTTCTTCCTTGAGGTTGAATATCTTTTTAAAGAGTCTTCCCATAATAGATGATGACTGAGCACATAACAGTCTTATTGAAATAATGAATTTATAAAATATTATGCATTTAACTTTACAAATAGCCTAGGATTTACAGCTGTAGGTTTGAAAAGAATAAAGTACAAAAAGTCATAATACTGTAGCCGTGATGTAGCAGTGTATTCTCTACACGTGTGCTACAACACTTTCTGTATTAACCATGGATTATAAAGATAGAGACACTTTTCTTATTTTTTAAAATTTTGAGGTCAACATAATAATAGTTAACAAACTACTTATTGTACATCTATTATATGTTAAGTGCCTTGCAGGCAACACAAATAAAAATAATTATATGAGGTAGGTTACTGCTTGATGGACAAGAAAATTGAGGCTCAAAAAATTAGGAAATTTGCTCAAGCCTCCATCTCAGAATTTGAAACTAGAACAATCTGACTCCAAAACCTAAAATCTTGACACCATGTTTTACTTAGAAAATGGAACAAAGGGAGATAGTTTCCATTATGATTTAATAAAAAGTGGAAATATTAAGAAATACAGTTGATCCTTGAACAACGAGGTAGTTAGTGTCACTGACTCAGCACAGTAGGAAACTTCCATATAACTTTTAACTCTACCATTGGCCCTTTGCATCCACCACAGATAGAAAGCAGTATTTTCAATCTGCTTGTTGGGAAACCACAGTTGGATGTACAAAAATCCTGTTTTTAATTTGCTGTTGGTTGAATCCATAGATTCAAGACCCAGAGATTCATAGAGCTAACAGTATTTACTAAAAAATAATCCATGTATAGGTGGATCCACATAGTTTAAACCCATGTTGTCCAAGAGTCAACTATAATTCCCATTTGTTGAGCTTACACTTCTTTTTATTGGGGAATTGGGGGAGGGGAACAGTGTTGGGGAATCGGGGAAGGGGAACAGACAAGTTGCTGTCTTTTTGTTCTTCAGTCTAGTTGCGGAAGACGTTGGTATCGTCATTGCGCTCCTCCTGGATGAGGCAGATGGGTCGCCGGCCTCTGGATGTCACTCACTGCAGCTATTGGCAGCTCACGCTGGCTGCTGGCTGCCGGCCACTCACTGTAGCCTATGGCAGCCCACTGCAGCAGGGTCTGCAGCCACGCTGTTGTTGCTGGGGCTTGCACAGCCCAGCTCCAGGTGGAGCTGTTGTTAGCTGCAGAGGGCAGTGTCACTGGCCCTCATTTGTGGGATCCGAACCGGGGCCGCTGGCATCCCAAAACAGCTCTTAACCAATGCGCCACTTGGCCAGCCCTGAGCTTACACTTTTAAAAAGATGAAAAACTATGGCTTTTTTTCCCCCAAGCAAACATTTCTGAGAAGTCACTGTGTGAGCTACAAAATCCCTTCCCTACTCTCTTCTTTCTATGTCTTTATTTTCAGCCGGCCATGTGTCAAGCACAGGATTAGGCACCACGATACAATGGCAAACAAAATAAGAGATTACAATGTTGGAAGTAGAGACAGACATTTTCCAAATATCATTCCAATAATAGTAAAATTGAATAAGAGAAGCACTAAAAATGAGTCTGCTTGGAGTTAGAAAAGCTTAGAAGCTGGGCAGGGGGTGGGGTTTTGATCTAGTCAGGGAGAGTAGAAGAGGATCCTTATTTGTTTAAGTTTTGATCTAAAAGATGAACACATGTGAACCTGGTAAATAAAGAAAGAGTATTTCATACGAAGAGGTGAGCATGTGGAAAGGTCTCTAGACCCAAGAAGGGAATGCATGGTGGCACAGGAAACTAAAAGGAAGTCACCATAGCAGATGGAGTTCTGCAGAAAGCAGAATCTGAGATGCTGATTAGAATGTGGCATATTTATTAGAGAGTGCCCTTAAGATTAATACCTAGGAAGGGAATGGGGAAGAAGCAGAACTGGGCAGCAAGAGAAGCCAATCTGATCCTATGGAAACTATAGAGTTTAAATGGCCTACCAGTGAATGTGTCAGGCTGAGATAGCCAGATGTTAAAACCTCCATTTCTGTCAGTCATTGGATGCCAACTGTTCTTAGAAAGGTGTCATCTTATGTGAGGTGGAACTCTTCAGCTAAGGCAATCAATCCCTGATGAGAGTGACAGATGAACCTATTTGATAAGCATTCCCAAGAAGTCTTTCTTTACAAGAAGATCTAAATAGAGCATCACCATGTCAATCACAGACATTACGGCTAAAACCCATAGAGCAAGGTTTCTTAACCTTGGTATGTTTGACATTTTGCTATTATTATTATTATTATCATCATTATTATTATTATTCCAGAGGATTTCCCGTGTCTTGCAGGATGTTTAACAGCATCCCTGGGCAATATTCCTAGATGCCAGTAGTAAATCCCCCACCACAGTTGTTACCAAAAAATGTCCCCAGACATTGGTAAATATCCCCAGGGTAGAGGCAAATTATCCCTTCTAGAAGAAAAGATGTATAATAGGGCAGAGGCATAGGTAGAACTAGATCATGCATGGCCATGTAGCCAAAATGAAGGATTTTTGTTCTTATTCTAAGAACCAGAGAAAGCCAATGAAGGTTTTTAAGAAAGGGGGAAAGATGACTAGACTTGTGTTCAAAGTATCAGAGTTGATGGACAGTCAAAAACAGATTGGTAATGGGCCGGAATAGATACAATAAAAATTGTTAGAAGGAGGCTTTTTGAATAGGTAGTAATAGATGTTTGTAGGGAGATTCTGGTATAAGTGGGAAGCTGAAAATAGACTTCAGGAGTATTTGGACTGGATATAAGGAGTCTGAAAGAAAAAGAAGTGTTGAAGGTGAATTCTCAGTTTTGTCTAGCATAAATGGGTAGAGAATGGTGTCATTTACTGATGTGTGGACGACAGTAACAAAAAGATGTGAAGGATAAAGACAATGTTGTTTTTGAGTGACTTGTCTAAAATTTAAGTTGGACTATCAAGATGACATTTGAATATGGATCTAGAATTCAGAGGAGACACAGAGATAGAAATATTTCAGTGATATTTTAATAGATATTTATGAAAACTGTATGAACTTGAGTAAGACACTTTCTCTACCCTCAAAGAAGTTACAATCATAACCAGTAACTTTCCCCATAGCAGTTTAAATTCCTTTCCAGACTCTTGCTGTCAGGAAGGCCATAAGCACTGATCTTTTAAATATTTATCCGTATTTATCTATTAATAGATTAACAGCACAAATCACAGTACATGCACACGTCTGTGCAGACAAACACACACACACACACACACACACACACACGAAAAATAAAAGTAGAAACTAGCAAGATCAGTGAATTTGGCCTTTGTTGCCATGTAAAAAAAAATGTATACAATATATGATACCTAATTATTATCATAAGGTAGAAGTATTGACTAAATTGCTCACCCAGAATTCTGCAGGCCACTAGTGAATCTTGGAAAAGTGTTACAAAGATTTCCCATACCTAATATGCCTCTTTAAGTGGTAAAGCAGTTATTCCTTCCCTTTCCCCAAAAGTAAATTATAATATGAGCAAAATCCTGGCAAGAGTAAGAAAGAAAGACAGTTAAATTAAAAACATAACTCATATAGATAAGTGGAAGTGCATTGGCTTTTTGTAAAGGATTGGAGTTGGCAGACAGAGAGATGGCTGCTTTAAGAATAACTGAAGGCTTCATGTCGGACTGGCAGATCTGGGAGGTCAAGGCCAGAAACCTCGTGCTTTGGCCAAATGTACCCACGCCTTATCCAAATTATGGCATTTACTTATCCATATTCCAGGGTTCCCAGAGCTTATTTCCTTAGTTTACATCTTCTATTCTGAACTCTGTGGATGTCTTCAGTCTCTCTAACAATGTCATTCTGAAAGCTAAGGAGTATAATTGACCTTGAAGGTTATAGTAATTTTATTTTTAATATATATCCTGGAAATACTTGAACAGACTCAGCTACTAGCCAATGTTATAGCTAATGGCTGTTTCTCCAGGAGTTTATTCACCAGACATAAATGAATCAAACAGAACCAGCTCAAAATTGGTAACACAAAAAAAGTAAAGTAAAATAAATACTTTAAAATTATAATCCGATACCCAGGATATTCTAAAACTGAATGTTTTATAAAGAAAAAAAAAGCTAAAACTATTTCATTCATAATCAGGAAAAGGAGTAATTCAACAATTTTGAAAGCCAAGGAAGGAGATAAATATAGAAATTTCAATTATGGCAGTGCACATTCACATGTGTATAGCTAGAAATAACTAAGATCTGTCTATTACGTCACTTAGGCGTTTCTATAAATCAGATGGCATGTTGTTATACAAGAAACAAAACCCTACCATTGCAGGAAATTTGTTCATCATTCTATGTCTTTCTCATCATTTTAATAAACCTTCACTGTGAAGTATGCTTCATACATTCATGATGTGTTTGATGAACAGGGACCAAACATAGTATATACCAATTTTTTGTGTCTTCATCATATCGTATCCCGAATAAGTAATGATGTACACCATTATCTTTATCTTTATGAATGATGCCTGAAAGGTTGATAATGATCACTTATTCAAAAGAGTCACTTAGTCATCAACTTTATTGGGCCCCATTTATGGTGCTTTTTTATTTCAGAGAACTTGTGGAAAATTGATTTGCGAGAAATAATGATGCATATTGTGCTCTGTCATTTTGTCACATGCATACTCTTCCCCCTGTATGCATGCACAGTTTATACATTGTTCGATCCAATGAAAAATGGAGAATGTATTTTCTTTTGGAAGCTTGGTCCTGAATTGAGCAAATCATAAACACAACACTTAATAGAGACTTAGTAGGAATAAAAGATATGACTATAAAACGAAAAAAAAAATGCAAGTTATTGTGTTCATCATTTCAAATGTTAAAGTTTCTTCATGCAAACTTTGGTATATTTGATGTTAAATCCACCTAAAAAATGAAATATTAGCATTCTCATTCTGTATAGTAGACTAAGTAATTTGGGCTAAACTTTTCACTAAAGACAACTAAAATAGCTGGACAAAATATTGCTTAAAATATCTTTTTAAGAACAATAAAGAACTAACAAAATAGTGAGGATGGACTAGGCTAAAATATAGGTAAAAATGGAAATATAGAGAAATAATTCAGTCATGTTGGTTACTTTTGACCTGCAATGAAATTATCACATAAAACACAGCAAAGCCAGTTGCATTTGAATTTCAGGAAAACAGTGATATTTTTTAGAAGTATAAGCATTTCCCAAATATTGCATGGGGTACACATATATGAAAAATTATTCAATGTTTATCTGAAATGTAAATGTATCCAGAAATTCAATATTTTTACTTTCTAAGCACGCCAATCTTATCCTAGGGGCATTTGCAGTTCTAAAAAAGCAGCTGAGGGACTGAGCAAGAAGTTAAAAAACAGCAAAAGAAATACACACAAATTTGCAGTGAGGGAAATAATAAAAAGCAGAAATTATGAAGCAGAAACTAACATGAAATCAGCAAAACTAAAAGTTGACTTTTTTAAAAGGCAGATAAAATCGATAATCGCCCCATGAAACTGATCCACAATAACAGAATTAAAAAATCAACAGTGTGTCAGGAACGTAAAGAAGACATCATTGGGCTGGCTGAGTGGCACCGTAGTTAAGCGCTGGCTTGGGAAGCTGGCGGCCCCGGTTCGGGTCCCACGTGTGAGGGCGAGTGATACTGCCCTCAAAAAAAAAAAAAAAAAGACATCATTATAGATCTTATAGATTAAGAATATAATAAAAGAATGTTATGAACAATTTCATACTTATAAACTTGAAAGTTTAGATGATGTAAACATGTATTTCAGGGAAAATATAGCTTATTAAAGCTGATACCATAAGCAATTAAAATATGAAAAGTCTTGTAAGTATTAACACAATTGAATCTGTTATTAACAAAAGTCTACAATGAAAATTCCTGGATCTCATGCTTTCATTGGTTATTTCTTCCAAACATTTAAGAATGATAAAACAACTCAACCAGAATTTAGAACAAGAGGGAAGATTTTTCATTTGTTTTATGAATACCAAAAAATAAACAGTGTCATTTCAAACAGAAAAAATATATCAGCCAATTTCTGAAATTGTATATATATTTTTAGACAAATTATAAACTATTTGGGTTTAGAACCATAAAAAATAGTAATTTTGGTTTTGTCATGATGGTGCAATTTCACTGTAGCCTATACTTCTTATGGACAACAACTAAAGACTATGAAAAAAATACAAAAACAGCTCTCTGAGCTTAATTTGAAACATAAAGAAACAGCAGGTTGATGTTAGAAGAGAAGCAATTTCACAGGATTGATTTTCCTGGAGTGTGTGTATGTGTGTGTGCTCTCATGTTTAAAGTTTTCTCTTGTGGTCTTATCCTAAGGGTGGAACCCAGTTGTAGAACACCATAGAGATGGTGGTAATGGGATGTGTGCCTAAATCTCTGATAGGACCCCCAATTTTCCGGCCAATACAAAGCAACAACAACAATAACAACAACAAAAATAAATAGATTAAGTAATTAAAACAAATAAAATAGAAGAACAGGAACAAGCACCACCCAGAGGCTGGAAAGTGACAGGGAAGTCCCAGAGTAGAGGGAGCCTGAAGAAGATTCCCTAATCCTAGGAAAGAACCTGTGCTACTCTCAGGATCACCTGAGCTATGCATATACGGACAGCTCAAAAACAGGAAATCATGCATATTGAGAACTTAACTGAAATTTAAACTACCACCCTCTAAAGGTAAAACAGGACTCAGAGACTGAGTATAATAACTGAGTTGAGTGCTTGCTAAAACAAAAAAATATCAATATTCCCCAGAGGATAATAACAAGATCCATATTCCATATAATATGATATTTACAATATATAGGATAAAATTCAAAATTATAGGATTTATGTGATGATATCAAAAGGTATTACAAATGTGCCATTGTAATCCAAGGAGGGAAGAAAGAGACTCAGGCAGAAAATTAGTTAAGGAAATAATGGCCTAAAATTAAAAAAAAAATCCATGAAAGTCATAAGTTTACAGATTCAAGAAGCTCAGCAAGTCTGAAACAAGATAAACTCAAAGAAAACCACTCTGAGAAAAGGCAGAATCAAACTTCTAAAATCCAGGGATGAAGACAAATCTTGTAAAAAGCTAGAGAAAAATGACACATTCTATACTGGAACACAGCTATTTAAATATTTGAGGATTTATTAGCAGGAACAGTGGAGACCAGAAGAGAGTGGAACAACATTTTAAACAATTTAAAGTGCTTAAAGAATAAAACTGTCAAGCCATAATTTTATATCCACTGAACATGTTTATTCCTTAATTTTATTTTTTTAATATTAGTTTCAGGTGTACAAAACAACATAATGATTAGACATTTACACCCCTCACAAAGTGATACCTCCCCAAGTCTACTACCCTTCTGACATCATATCATCATATATAGCTGTTAAAATACCATTGACTATATTCCCTATACTGTACTTCATCCCATGATTATGACATATATATATATATAATTTAATTACAGTTGACATTCAATAGCATTTTGCAGTGAAGACAAAACAAATTAAGAAAATTGATCACGTTAGACCTGCTCTAAAAATGAAAATGAAAGGCTAAAGGAAGGAATAATACTAAATTAATTCTTTCAACTTTAGAATGAAGATAGAACAACAGAAATGGTTAATATTAGGATAAATGTAACCAATAACAAAAACTATTGTTTTACTTAAATTCATTTAAGAAAGAAAAAATTGTCTCCTGGTATTTTCAATGTACGTAAATGCAATAAATATGATAAGTAAAACTTAAAATTCAGTGGGACAAAGGGACTTATAAAGTAGCAACATGTCTACATTTTATGTAAAATGATACAATATGAACCATTAGTAGACCATGAAAGGTTAGGTAGGCATATTGTAATTCCTAGAATAACCAGTAAAGTAAATAAATAAATAATAATAATAATAATAATAATAATAATAATGATTCAAAAAGATATGGCCAAAAAGCCAAGAGATACAAAATCAGCTGAAGATACGAATTATGAGATACTAAAAATATTTAAATAATTTAAAAGCAGGCAGGGAAATGAGAACAAAGGAACAACAACAAAAAATTAAGTGGTAGACTTAAAACAATCATATCAATTATATATTTAATACTAATGGTCTCAACTAGTGATTGGCAAACTTTCTCTTAAAGAGACAAGCAGTTTATGGTTGAAGCAATTACAAGCAAACTGAGTTGCGTAGATTGTAAATGTCACTTTAGTTCATTTTTTATTTCATTAATTTTGCAAGTAGGTAACTCAAAAGTAAAACCAGAAGAGCATTTAATAAATGTAAATTGGAATTGCTTTTGTAGAAAAAATATCAGAAATCCCTGTCTTATTTTTTGTAATATATTCTAGGTTCAAACTAATAAATCTCTTGAATATTCCCTGAATTAAATTTATATGACCATGTCATATGAGTGAATAAGCTGTCATCTCAGGAAAAATGAAGTCAACACTCAATTCCTATCTGTGAGATAAATTGTCTTTTGTTTTTATCCAAAGTCCAGTCTAGTAAACACAAAGCTATCAGAAAAAAGTTTAGTAAAATATCTCTAGTGATACTGTTAAATAATATTAAGAGTTTTCTTGCATTTCATATAAAGAGAATATATATTGTATACTTTACATTATTTTAAATTTGCCTAGGATGAAATAAATCAACAGTGTTCTAGTGCCCTTCTACTGGTTTGGGGAAAGATTTATGTAATGAGGCATTGTCTTCCAGATAGAAAGCATAAAAGATGAGGTCTGTTGTTCCTGTAATTAATCATACTATGGTGTAGGCATCTTACACAGTGACTTAGCAAAATGCATTTAGATATGAATCTTAAATATTGAGAAAAACATTAGAGATGATGCATGGATATTTTCTTTTCTTCCTTTAAGACTTTGTATAGTAAAGTAAGACAAAATAAAAATATATGTAAAACAGAGGGTATAGCTTTAAGATCACCATTGCCAACACCTAAGTTGAGGAAGAGAATATTGCCTGACTTACATATCCCTACATCCTTATTTTTCTTTATAATTTTACTGCATAAATATGCATGTCTAAACACTACAGTTTTACTTGGTTCTGTAATTTATGAAAAGAGAAAATTCTATGCCTGGCTTCTTTTAATCAGTATTACTCTTGTGATATTCATTAAGGTTGAGATTTAGACAGGGAATAATAACAAGAGGAACCTGAGCATCACTGTAGATTCACCATTGAAATTACTGGATTGATTTTTTAATAAATGGGTTTTAAAAAATTAGTAATTATTATGGTTTGTTTTGGGGTTTTTTTTGAGAGGGAACACCTCAGAATAGGGTAGCATATGTCATAATACTGCATGTAGATCTAATTACTATACTTTAATTGAAAAAATGTGGATATGGAAAAGACCCAGGTAAAATTAAAGAAAATAATCAGAAGAATTTGTATATGAGAACCATTCATTTTAAAATGTAAACCTGAAAGGGAATGATTTCTCATTTCATATAACTTTTAAAAAGTATATAAAAGATGAACACAGGGTTATCATTGACTGGAACTTGAAATGCAGCTCTTTGTCAGTCAGCCCCCACTGAGATTCAACTCTGGCTCTTCCAAATTCCAAATAACTTTATACTAGGTGGATGTCTTGTGCTTTTAACAATTGATTTTAAAGAAAAACAAAAGTGAAGATTCTACTTCTCATGCTCACCTAAGTAATTTATGTGAGAAATGGCTCAACCTCATTTTTGCAATTCAGAACAGCTATGTTAATGACTTTCAATTTAGATCTTGATCCCAAACCCATTTTTATTTTTCTGTCCAAAGTAGCATGTGGCGGCATATCTCTGAATCAGTGGTCAAGTGGTCCTATCTTGAACTGTATTTCAGTTTCTGCTCATCTCAAAGATGACCATCTAACTTTGTGGGCTGTGATAGCCTCTAAACTAGAAACTACCAATGGGAATTTCATGTACAACAAATTACCTGTATATCAAGTGAGACTATTCCAAACATACCAGCCACCCAGTTGTTTTGTTGCAATGCTATTCCAAACAGATGGAAATTTAATTTTATATACACAGTTACCTCACATTTAAACTTTTTATGAAAATGTCCTGTTATCCCAAACAAATCATGGATTCTAGTTCAGGTATCATGCCTTGTATTTATATTCCTAACATTTAAAGCAGAGATTTAATGCCTTTTTTTTTAATTATTGATATTTGTAATGGTATTGGTTGTTTTGTTTTTTGTTTCTTTGGTGATAATAACAAATACAAAAAAAAAAACAAAGGTAGCTTTCTAAGATGGAGAGAAAAATGCATTAACCCATCTTCTGAGTTAGTAAGTAAGAAAAGGAAAGGCTTATTAAACATCAACCATCTTTTCATTACCTGTTGGCCATTTGTATGTCTTCTTGGAAGAGGTGCCTGTTCAGGTACCCTGCCCATTTTTTTAACTGGATTGTTTTCTTTGTTGTTGTTGTTAAGTTGTATGAGTTCTTTATGTATTTTGGATATTAGCCCCTCATCAGAGGTATTGATTGCAAATATCTTATACATATTTTACAGAAGTAATTTTAATTATTATACATATTTTACAGAAGTAATTTTAATCTTTTAGATTAGAGTTTTTAAATAGTTAATGTGCCTATGAATAACTGGGAGATCTTGTTAAAATGCAGGTTCTGATTAAGTAGGTCTGGATGGAACCTGAGACTCTGCATGTCTATTAAGCTCCCAGGTGATGCTAATGGCACTAGTCAGCCTATGGCACTTTAAGCAACAAGGTTCTCTACAGCTCTATGAGGTGATATAATTATGATGATAATGCCGATGGTTGATAACAATAGTAGTGTAGCATACACCATCTCACTGGAATAAAGTCCTACAAGGTTGGTACTGTAGATCTACTGAGTGAACAACAATAAAAAAAACCTGATAAGTGGGGAACAATAAATTAATAGAGCTAGAAAAAAACACAATAATAATAATACATTAAACGCGAAGAGTAAAGTGCATTAACATCTCTAAAAGGTCCTTTCCTACTCAGCTAAATGCTAACTAGAATGAATTTTGTTAGCATCAACATTAAGATAGTATTGTGACAGAAAACATTTGTCTTTTCTTTAAATCCACAACAGCTACTGTCAACGAAATGCTTAACATCAGCAGTTTTCTTCATGCTTTCAATGGTTAGTCTATCTAGTGCCATGTGCCGGAGACATTTTGATAATTATTTAAAATATTCATCAGTAGAGTCTCAAATGACTGATTCAGGAGAGTCATGTATCTGTTCTAGAAGCACTCAGGCTGAACTCTCCAAAAAGACAGCAGTTTCATTTTGGTTGTTTGTTGCAACACAACCCCACTCTTAAAATTTGCTACAGGAAGGCTGCTCAAGTTCAAAGTCAACAGTTCCAAAGTCACTAAATATATCAGCTCTAAATACAGCCGATTTACACGTATAAAGCTCTAGAAACCTATGTTCCTCAGAAATAGCAAGTCCGCCCATGCTAAGTCTGTAGAGGCCAATTACCCTAACATTTCTAAGGCCACTACCCTGAAAGTGCTAGAATTGGAGTGTCTACTGACTCTTGTGATGACAATTTTTCTTTGATCACTGAGCTTAAGATAGCCTTAGTCTGCTCTTTTATACAGATAAGTTAAATGAAGAGGGAAGAGAAAAAATAAAAACGTTATGTCACGAAATGGTCGCCAGTAAGGAATTGATTATCTTGAGGCAATAGGACCATGATCATGTTCCTACCCTTAGGAGATAGTCTGCAAGAAAGAGTGAGTTTACCTAAGTTAAGAAAACATCCATCATTGATTTCCTGAGAGGGAATGTGGGAGGGCTGTTGACTTGGTGATATACCCTGTGGAATGACTTTCATCTTTTGCCCTATTTGGACCGTAAAAGGCTCTTAGGATAGACCTGAGAACATGGTATTCCGTTTTGTTTTTCTGCTTTGAGTAGAATATTAACCTTTTTTTTTTTTTTTTTTTTTTTTTTTTTACTTATTTTAATAATATCATAGAAAAGACCCCATTTTAAAAAAAAAAAAAAATTGGGAATTGGGGAAGGGGACAAGCCAAGTTGTTATTCTTTAATCTTAGTTGTGGAGGGCGCCATTTGCCATCTGGCTTTCTCATTGGCAGCTCGTGGCCTCTAAGCTTAAGGTGCTGTGTTCAATCTTAGTTGAGGGTGGGTGTAGCCACCGTCCCATGCAGGGGTAGAACCCAGCAACCTTGTTGTTAACAGCTCACACTCTATCCCCTGAGCCATCCGGGTGGCAGCTCAGTTCAAGTTGCTGAGTTCAGAGTTAGTTGAGGGTGGGCTTAGCCCACCATTGATCAAGCAATCTTTTTGTTACACCAACTGAGCCACCCTGCCACCTGTTGGCAGCTCAGTTTGGGTGCAATGTGACTGGCCCATGTGGGAATTAAACTAGTGACCCTGTTGCTCAGAGCTTGTGCCCTTAAGCTAATTCTTAACTAACTGAGCCACTCGGCCGGCCCAAAAAAACCTCTTCTTAAAGCACTTTGAAAACGGAAATTAATGGCACCACAAGAATTTGCCTTGAGTTTTTCTCACATAAACATTGGTAACTCTTAATTTCGATGGAGGATTTTCCAAAGTTAATGAAAAAAATCATTATATGAACTGGCTCCTGTTTCCACTAATCTTGCCTCTGTATTCAAGAATATTGAACCTTGAATGTATGCGAAATCTATGCCCTCTGACACAAAGCTGTGATACGGTCTTTGGGGCTGTGGTCCCAATCCTATAATCCTTGATCATTAGTTTCTATGATTTAAGTTAATGCTCAGGCTTTGTACTAGAGGTGATTGCTACATTTTCTCATATGTTGTAAACTGGTTCTTATAACCATTTGTCAAACCACTCACATTTTTGGAAAGTGGAAACAATTTCTTAAAGAAAAAAAAATCTGCCACATAACTGAATGAGCTGCCCATACTTTTAAATTCCATTTAAGCCGTTTTTCAGTGAAAATTGTGTTCCATATAAGATGCTTTGTTCCTGATTTAATCTCTGGCTTTTCCAACTTATAATTTTACTTTCCCAAACTGTATCTTCTGTATTCTTTATTTCCATCACTGGAATCACCACTAATTGAGTAACTCAAGCCAGAGGCTTGGAAACTAGGCTTGACTCCTTTGTTCTCATCCTTCACATTCAATTGCTCATAATTCAGTGAATTCTGCATGTTAATTATCCCTCAAATCTTGCTGTCACTGCAGCTTTAGCCTCAGCTGAGTATGAAGAAATGTAGATGTCTGCCTTCCATTCCTAACCACAAGGGCTGAAAATAAGGCTAGAAAATGGAAGGAAGCACAGTATCTCATGTCAGGAAACTTGGTCATCACGGGAACTATACTTAGTCTGCATCATGGAGAGCATCCAGTTCTTCCTAATCCATTACCTAAAATGACATTAGCTTTTCAAATAGAGTCTGCCAGTGGCAAAAAAAACCATTGTAAGTTTGTCACCTATATTTCCCCAGAGAGAATTTTCTCCTGTTCATAGCTTTGTGTCCTGCTACTGAATCTATTTTACATAGTTCAACTCCCAGGAAGCAGTAGTACTTTATTCCCAAGTTCTATACATAGCCCAGTGTATTCAAGTCTGTAATTAAAAATCGGAGCCTTATTTATCGTTTACTATGCATGTTATAGCTCAAGCTAGCCTAGCACAAAATATTAACACTTTAAAGCTAAGAATTTCAGGTTTGTAGTCAACGAAGAGGGACTGCCTTCTAGTGCATACCATCATTATGTCTTCCTAGGGTAATACCCACCAAATAACTCATTTGTAACTGAAAATTCAGATTGTTTGTTTTCCTTAAGCATCCTCATGAAGAGGGTTCTCCTAAATATAGGCCATCCCTTCTTCAATATGTGATTATTACAATAAGTAGTGCATCACTGTGGTGTTTTGCACACACCAGTGAATATGCTTCAACAATTAAGGACACCAGGGACTAGAGAGTGAAATAAACATCCAAAACTTAAAAAATGTATTATGACTGACAAGTAGTCTTGTCCAATGTAGTAGTAAATTTTAAATGATAATGTTTATAATTATTTTATGGGGAAACATGATTATTCTTCCTTCAATTTCCACAATGAAAACAGCATTCTCCTCAAACTCTGACTCTTAATAACTTAAAAATATCAAGAAATTTTTTAAAGTATAATAATACCTTAAATTTGTATAGTTCATTTATGTTTTCAAATCACTCCTAATGTACTCTACTATTCAATCTAAAGTAATTCTTTTGGAGTTGCCCGAACTATAGTAACACTTCTAATTTAAGAAAGGCAACACTATTCTCAGTGAATTTTCTTTCTTTCTCTTTCTCTCTCTCTCTCTCTCTCTCTCTCTCTCTCTCTCTATATATATATATATATATATATATATATATATATATATATATATATATATATATATATATATATATGCAAATTTATGTATAGCTATAAAGATGGGGAGATGATTTTTATAAAATACTAGCTGAAAAAGTTCAATAATGTTCCCTTTTATTGGTAGCACCTAAATATTTTTTGTGTACTTTATTTTTACTTTTCCATCTATAGATCAGTAATAAAAGGCTTTACTTTTATTGTCTCAAGGCAATTCATATAGATTATCAAGCTCTCTCTTATCCTAAATGTGTGGTAAAGTTGCTACAGTATTTTTAAATGGACTTTTCAACTTGGATTTATTCTTATTTTCCGGTTCTCACCACTAGCTGACAAAGTCATATAATTGAAATTTGAAGAACTAGGAAAATGGTAAATTGTTAAGTATGGCAGTTCAATGGGAAAAATGCCATTTTAACATTTAACATTTCTCTAACTCTGGTATCTTTAGGATTAAGCATTGGACATATAAATCGGGAAAATCTGGTCATCCAGTCCATTGGCAACTGTTCCTCAGCATGGAATAGCTCTTGAAATTTCTTAATATGAAGCTTTGATCAATGCTTTCTCTGTTGAATACAAACCTTATCAGTCACCCTACTTTTTTCTGTGACTCCAGTGTTTAGTTATAAATTAAACAATATGAACATATTTTCATCATCTTAGGTACTAGTATAAGAGTTTCTTATAGGGATGGAATTGTTCACTTGGGAAAAGGCTTTAATAAATGTGTAGGCCTACTAAGTAGAGGGAGCCGTAGTCTGGAGCCCTGGTTATAAGGGAAGGAGATTCTATGGGACACTCTCCACATGCCCTGGGGAAATAACATTCAAAGCATTAAAATCCCTGCTTTTGGGTAAAATGGGAGGTGTGGATCATACATTTATTAGTGAACACAATGTTCAAACAAATGAATATCCCATTACATAGTGAGATAAATACTCTAAAGGAAAGGGACCTTGTTTTATGCAAGCATATCCCTGAGGAAATGATGCATGATCTGAGCTCTATTAGATGAATTAGACTTACCTAGAAATAGATAGATCTATATAGAAGGAACAGCATACGTGAATGGCCCTATACAGGAAAAACGAATAGAAAGTTGGGACTGATGGTAAATGATGCTAGAGAGATAGAGAGATAAACAGGTGTCAAATGTTTTAGGGATTTAGGCCAAGGTAAGTACATTTACCTTAGATAAAAATGGAGATGGGAAATTCCTGAAAATTGTGATTTGGATATATCAGGTTTTAGACAGTGCCTGGAAACAGGATTAAAGTTCCCTCTGTTGTCCCATTGGGATATAATAGTGACATGGAGTAGGGTTGGGGCAGTGGACTTAATATTCCAGAAGTCAAAGTATTAAGTGAAGGACAGATACAAAATTTCTCTCTTGTGTGAACCCATTAGAGGGAAAGAGAAAGAGTGAGTATAAAAGCAGTAAGAGAGAGAGTAACTCACCATTACCTATTTCAAACCAATTTTCACCCTATACCATATATACATATCTTCTTAACACATATTAGACATTCAGGGATAATATTGCTTATGTGATCTGGATTTTGTATGCTTGTTAGCCTATACTGAATATTTATGTGTGACATTTCTCCCTTAACGCACTTAAAATAAAGTATTTCCTGAATTTGTCCTGTCTAATATTTTCTGCATTAAATAAATAGTAGGTACATAGCAAATATTCTTTGACAATGAAAAAGGTTAAATTTCCTAATATTATATGAAGTCTTTTTATTTGATGGTTTTAGGTAGAACCAAGTTGAATCTTTAGAAATTCCACATATATGAAGAAAATATTTAACCCCAAGCATTCAGAAATTGCAAATATATGTGTGTGTTTTTTTTACTTTTGCCAACCTCTTATTTTAAAACACATTTTGGCAATCAGTACATAGCTTGTGTTTTGCCTTTATGTTTATATGGAATTGGCTAGTGCATTAAAAGGAACTTTATAGATGTCTCTGACATAAAATTCCTGTTGTTTTTTTTTAAAAGGAGATTTATTAATTTGGCAAAGATATCAAATTCATTTTTAATTTCTCCACTTGAACTCAAATGGTTTGGAAGATAGTAGATATTTCTTCTACTCCAAATTCTAAATTTATTAAATCCCTGATTGGCAGATTATAATGGATCCAAAAATCTCCATTGTTTCTGCTTTTTTTTTTTTTCAATCATTGGAAATTAAATGTATTTTCTGTTACCTTAAGTTGTAATATACATCATTGGTTTCAGAAATATTTTGATTTTTAAGGCACATTTTGTCTTATTTTAGTTTAATGTTACTGGTAACTCATAAAAATACAGTGTTTGTATAGATTGAGTTTTCTTTATATTCATATTTATTTAACCAAGGAACATTTTTTAAATTAGCATACCAAAATGATTATTGAACCTATCAAAACTGTAAATTCTGTGTGTATGTGTATTTGTGTATATAGTGTTTAAATTCCCTAAGTATTCTTTGCATTTTTTCCCAAACTTCATGGAAGCAAGTGTTCGTAAAATGTCTACCTCTGCTAGGAGAGTATTAGTTGTTTTATTTAACTAATCCAATTAAATTCTGCCAACAATCTTCATAATAAGCATTTTTATAACCATTACAGATAAGGAAATTGAGGGTCACTGAGTAAGTAATTTGTCTGAAATTACCCCAAAATAATAAGTAATGCAACTGGATGAAAAATGTGGGACATGATCCCAAATTCCACTTTCATTTGTCTACAGAACCTACTTGTTGGTGATTTTGTTATATTATACCAAACAATTTGTTTGATATTCTTTTTCTTTCTCATTTACTTATTTGACTTAATATGTTGTCCTGTCTTAATAATGAGTATAGATGACAGGAAAATAGTTTGATGATCATGTGGAATGATTGCCTTGTACAAACCTTCTGGGAAGCATTATTTTTCCTGTTTGTTACATTCTCCATAACTTAAACAGTACTAGGTTGAATTTTTCTTCTTTTCTCTAGCAGCATGGATGAAAAGATATGAAAGCTCATATGAGAATATATAAAAGAAATATATATGACTTTCAAAGCTATATACTCTCAGCAATCAGCTTTGCCCATTCCCTTTAAAAAATTACTTTTAACTTCTAGAATAGGTTATTTCAGTTTCTTATGTGTGTATCCAAAGCAAGCTAAAGCCTCCTGAGAATTTTTAGTGTGAGTAATCCTATCATGCAGGGATCATCCCTTCATGGAGTAAGGTGATGACAACCTTGTGAGGCCAAAACTGAATGTGATATAATTACTTGTCTCTAAACCCATGAGAGTCCTTGACAAATTATATCTCCTCAGCACCACCCCCTCCCCAGCCTGGAAATGCCTTTATTATTTAACATAAATATGTGACTATGGAGAGTCATGATGATAAGTATTGCATCATTTATTGTTTAAATGCAAGGCAAATTTTCTCTAAATGAAGTATAATATGAGAGAAGACAGAAAAGAAAAGGTATCACAACTAAGGAAATAGGGAAAAACCAGCATAGAAAGTGAAAAACACTTGGTATTGGAACACCGTTGAAGCAACTAAGAAAGGAATGCATAGAACTGGAGCATCGGATTTGATGTCATTACCACAGTTGCTATAATTCCAAAGTTATTAGTGTTACCAATTTAAGTGGATGTCATATAAATTCTCCTCACATACTAGCTTAGATGTATTTGAAGTATCATATATCCAGTTATTTTAATTTTCTCTACATGTCATGATGCTGAGGTAATCAGACCTATAGGTACTTACGCATAACTCATATTTTTAATCCACAAAGTGCTTTTATTATATTAACTAAGATTTTTTAAGATTATTTGTATCAATGCCAATATTGAAATATCTCTGTGGAAAAATTAAATTGCATAGATTTATTTTCACTTCTTAAGTAATTGTTTGCAGAAATCTTTCAAGAGAATACATATCATATAGCATTAAATCTGTATATTCCCTTATAGCTAGTGAAGTTGAGCATCTTTTCATATACCTGTTGGCTGTTTGTACATCATCTTGGGAGAGGTGTTTTTTCAGGTCCCCTACCCATTTTTTAATTGGATTGTTTGTTGTTGTTGTTGACTTGTATGAGTTCTTTATATTTTTTTAATATTAGCCCCTTATCAGAGGTATTGATTGCAAATATCTTCCCCCATTCAGTTCTTGCCTCTTTGTTTTGTTTATGGTTGTTTTTGCTGTGCAGGGACGTTTTAGTATGGTGGTTACCAGAGGGGAAGGGAGGTGGGGATGAGTTGAAGAGGGTGAAGGTCAAATTGTGGTTACAGAAAGGGACTGAACTTTGGGTTATGAACACACAACGCAATATGATATATTGTAGAATTATATACTTGAAACTTATATAATCTTATTTTCAGTCTCACCCCAAAACATTTAATAATAATAAAAATATCTTTATGTTCAACTCTGAAGGAACCTGAGACAGATTAGCTAATTCAAACAACTGACCCCTCACCCCTACCCCAGTGCACACATACCTGTAACTTCTGGGAAGAGTTAATATGACTCTTCTGTGAACATAAAATCAGTTTGAAGCAAAGTAAAACTCTAACTGAAGCCCCTTGCTTTCCAATCTAATGTTCCTTCTGTAACTTGGCACAAATTATTCAATCTCTTTTTATCTCCATTGTTTCACCAGTAAAATGGGAACAGTTCCTTCTTTATTGGATTAAAAATGTTAATGTAAATCAAGTATACTTAGAATCTGTGTCTGGAATAAGTTCTCAATAATGTTTGTGCTATGATTACTACTTGGCTATTAGCAACTGAATTTAAGAAATAAAATGGAAGTTTAAAAAAAAATGGCACACCACAAGTGAGGGTGGGGAGAAAGGAGTAACTTGTCCCCATGAAGGATTAACTATTATAGAACATTAAAAAAAGGCTTCTTTATCTGGTAGTGCTATTTTCTCTAAGGAAGCAAAGTCAACATCTTGTTATCAAGACAGAATTCAGATGAAATATTGCAGTAGAACCTGTGTTCATTTTATCATTTGAGATGATAGGTAGCTTTTTACAAGAAATATGAGGTGTGATAAAAAAATACGGTGAATGTTTAAATTTTAAAATCATTACATTAAAAGATACATTGCCATTAATCCCCTTCAAAATACTCCTCCCTTGCTTCAAACACTCTTATTCTATCATTCTTGCTACTTTCTGAAGCAGTTCTGGAAATCTTCTTTTGTGAGTATCTTTAGTTGTGCTGTCATGTCTGCCTCCATGTCCTGAATTGATTCAAAACATTTACCTTTCATTGTCATTTTGACTTTGGGGAAGAGCCAGAAGTTGCATGGTGTCAGATCCGGTGAATAAGGTGGATGAGGACACACCGTAATGTTTTTATTTGACAAAAATTGCTGTATACCAGAAGTAATGTGTGATATGGAGCCATTCCATTTTGATCACAAAATGCAGTGAATGCTGCTGCCGGGTGCCATCCAACGGAAAGGCGGGGATCTTCAATATGGGAAGCAGTGCCTCAAACCTTAGTAACAGTGTTTGACAAGTTTCAACTGTTTTGATGCAGTCAGTCAGGTGTGAGCTACAGTTGAGAGAAGGTGTGTTTTAAAGTGTGCTGTAAATAATCTTGTATCATGACAAGACAATGCTCTGTGTCACACATCGCTTCTATACCGCAATTTCTCACCTTCTCCCTCATCCCATCCCCCATCCATTTAGCACCCCTCAGCTTTTTCTCTAAATCTTTGAGACTGTTGCTGAT
Source organism: Aselliscus stoliczkanus (assembly GCA_033961575.1). NCBI lineage: Eukaryota > Metazoa > Chordata > Mammalia > Chiroptera > Hipposideridae > Aselliscus > Aselliscus stoliczkanus. Next base: position 139,669,571 of record CM066729.1, read on the forward strand.
TAATTTGCTCATTTATTCTGTTCTTTAGATTCCACATATAAGTGAGATCATATGATATTTGTTTTTATCCGTCTGACTTACTTCACTTAGCATAATTTTCTCTAGGTCCATCCATATTGTTGCAAATGGTAAAATTTAATTCTTCTTTATGGCCAAGTAATACTCCACTGTGTAAATGTACCACAGCTTCTTCATACAGTCCTCTACCAATGGGTATTTCAGTTGTTTCTAAGTCTTGGCCATTGTGACTTGGGGCTCCACGATTTACACCTATAACCTTACTCAACAACTTTGCCCTTTTTAAGTGCTTGACAAAATCCAACTAAAAAAAAAAATCCCCTTTTAGGCACCAAATTTAGAAAGGAACAAGTAAAATTATTGCTGTTTACAGATGACAAGATTTATATTTTAGAAAACTCTAAAGGTTACACACACACACACACACACACACACACACACACACACAAACTGTTAGACCTAATAACTGAAGTTGGCAAAATTATGGGATACCAACTCAACATACAAAAATAAGCTGTGTTCTTATACACTAAAAATAAATAATCTGAAAAGGAAATTAAGAGAACAGTTCCACTTACAATAGCATCATAAAGAATAAAATACTTAGAATAAACTTAACCAAGGAGGAGAATGACTTATACACTGAAAGACTGTTGAAAAAATTAAAGAAGAAGTAAGTAAATGGAAAGCCATTCCATGTTCATGGATTGTAAGACTTAATAACAGTAAGGTGGCAGTACTACCCAAAGCAATCTGCAGATTCAAAACAATCCCTATCAAAATCCCAACGATGGTTTTGTAGATATAGGACAAACACATCCCAAAATTCATATTGAATCTCAAGGGATCTCAAATAGCTAAAACAATTTTGAAAAAGAAGAACAAAGTTGGAGGACTAACTCTTCTTACTTTCAAAAATGATTACAAACTACAATAATTAAATTAGTGTGGTACTGGCACAAAAACAGATTTATAGACTTATAAACTAATGGAACAGGATAGCCCAGAAATAAACTTTTTCATGTGTGGTAAAATGATATTTGACAAGGGTGCCAAGAACTTTCAACGCATAAAGAATAGTCTTTTCAATAAATGGTACTGGGCAAACTGGATATCAACATATAAGAAAATGAAGCCAGATTTACCTTGTACTATATACAAAAATTAACTAAGAATGAATCTAAGGCCTAAATGTAACAGCAAAAACTACATGATTCTTAGAAGCGAACATAGGGTAAAAGCTACATGATATTAAATTTGGCAACAATTTCTTGAATATGAAACCCAAAACACAAAAAACAATGATCAAGTGGACTTTATTAAAATCAAAAACTTTTGTGCATCAGAGGGCAAACACCAAAAGAGTAAAAAGACAACCAACAGAATGATAGCAAGTATTTGCAAATCATGTATCTGATAAGAGATTAATATCCAAAAAATATAAAGAATTTCTAAAACTCAACAACAAAAATACAAACAATTCCATTTTTTATGACCAACTGAACCACTTGGCCGGCCCAAAGGCCCCTTTGGTTTTAAGGATCACAGACTCACTCATGGCATCATAAATTATTATAGGATTACTACAAGAGATAGTATGATGTGGCAGTTCAGAGTATGAACTTGGGTCAGATGGACAGCTTTCCTACTCAATAGCTGGATTATCTTGTCTTAAATATGGGGATAATGATAGCACCTACCTACCTTACAGAGTTGCAAAAATTAGATGGGCTACAAAAATTACATAGGTTCATATATAGAAAATACTTGGAACATATCTGTCACAAAGTATGGACTTTGAGTGTTAGTATTTATTATTATTGCTATTTTTTTTCCTGTGGAATTTTAACCCACAATAGGATGATCTCCAAAAAAAGTCAAGTCCCAGCTCTTTTTTGATCTCTGAGTACTGTTTTCTCTCTGTTGGTGCTTTTGACCCTTTTTTACATATTTTCTTCATTCTTCTCTTTGAATCCACAGGCTTATTTTACTCTATAGTATTTGTTGTTTTGCTTTACTTTATAACTTCAGTCTATGCAGTTTCTTCTTACTTTCAACTTTGTCTTGCTCTAGCTCCCTCGTGGCCTCAACTCTATCATCCCCCTCTGATTCTGATTTTACTAGATGGCTTCTCTCTCTATATATATTTTTTTCAGCTTCAGTTTCCATTGCTAGTCAACTGTTTCTCTATAATTCTAGTTCAAATTTTTAAGAGAGATTTGAACAGCTCCACCTTTGCATCATGTCCATGACCAATCCCTGGCTAACCCACAGGTTGACAATCCCTCAATTTGGTGCCAGCCTGTGACCTAAACAGTGTGAAAGAGAGAGAAAACTAATAGCAAACTTGTCTTCCTATGGCTGTCCTCTCAGAGCAGACTATGAGTAACATAGTGTCTTTTAGGGACATTTGTGAATATAGTGGTAACAATGGTTCACATGCTTAGTAAACCAAGCAGCAAAGATGAATAAGACTCAGTCCCTCGTAGTGAAGAGACTCAGATGGAGCAGACATGTGTAACAGTCATGCAATATGATACCTACTATGTAGTCATAAGGGCAAACTACTTTTAAACATAGAGGACAAGTCAGTTTCCTGGGGATAGGGAATGGGACAGGTTTCACAGTAAGCAGTGACATTTCAACAGGTTTGTTAGAGATAAGAAATGTTTCCTCAGAGTGACCAGAGTGGGGAAGGGAATGGAGCAAGGGCATTAAAGCAGATTCAATTGTAAGAACAAAGCCAGAGAGGTATGAAGATACATGATGTGATCAGGAAATGGAGATGAAGGGTAGTATGGCTGGAACATAGGCTACAATGAGGGAGATTATTACAGCAAAGTGCATAGCAGGTGAGGGCTGGCCTGTGGATGTTTTTAGACTGTGAATTTGAATTTTGGATTTTTTCTTTAGTTAACTGGGACTCTATCAAAGATTATCAATAGGAGATTTTAACAAATGTTATCCACACAATCACTTCTGCATTTGAAAAATAAATGTGTATGTAGCAAGGAGAGTAGCTTGGCTTAAGTAAGGACTGAAAATAAGAAACTATTTAGAAGGCTATTGAAACAGTCCTGTTAAGATATAACATAAAGTCCTGAAATTTAAAGTAACTTTCAAGATGAAATGACTGATTAGGTGACTCATAGGGTCAAGGGTGATTCTGATGTATACACATGTCAACTATAATGTAAAAAAAAAAAAAAAAAGAAAAGAAAACAAAAGCCTCAGAAAACAATATAATTCATTTTGGTCATATTTAGTTGGCATGAACAGGATTTAAGAATTTTTTTCCCCCTCTACATATACAGCTAAAAGGCTAGGAATGTGGCAATGGGATGAAAATTTCTTCTGCCTTAAAGAGGGTTAGCACATCTTCTGAATTGTGTCTGCTTTTAGATTTAAGCTAAATATCAAGAGAGTCAAGTAGGACGAAGTTTTATCACAGTGTGCAGTGTTGATTCAGCTAAATTGGATCAGCAGCAGAACTGAAAATGTTCTTTGAAACTATAGCCTGTCTTATAGTCACGGCTCCATATCGCCACTGAGGATTGTACACCACTACTGCTTTAATAGTACTCCTCTCTGTGAAGGCATAATTTCAGCACAAGCACATGTGTACACAGTTGTCCATTTGCAGGGACAATAAAACACCAGAGACCAGAGCCTTGCAATATAAATACACATACATTGTACGTTAATAGCTTCATAAAACTTTAAAGCTGAAGTCAAGGAATACTGTGCAATAGTTATTTCTAAAAGTAGTGTGTATTTTCTGAAAATTTAATATGCTTCTCTTTCATAAAAAAATAAATAAATAAAGATGAGAATATCAACATAATACTTTCAAGACACAGGTTTTTTTCCCCTCCTCTACTTCTAGTAATTTGTTGGAATTCATTTAAGTAAGGTGCAGCCTTTAGGCTACTTAGTAGGAAAAGGTTCTTTTTATTGTTTCCATTATATGTTGATGAGATCTGAATCCTGTATCTCATATTCCGCTACACCAATGACTCCTGTTTTCCGGATTAAAAAGCCATTTTTAGTGCTCATTATTCTTGACTCCTCTACAATATTTGACCTTTTGGAAAAATGATTTTTCTCAGCTTAACTCTTAATACCTTAGTCTTCTACTTCCTTCTGGATGATTCCTTTTCTCATCTTTATCACTTCCATTTTGCGGGTACTTTCCAAAGGTGTTTTTTCTCCTCCCTCTTTTCATGTTTCCTTTGATCTTCTTCCAACTCTATAATTATCTCCTCCCGCTGAACATGCCCCAGGAGGTGGGGTTAGGCTGGATCTCACTTCTAAGTCTTTGCATGTGCTGTAGCCTCTTCCCCAAAAGATATCACCTTATACTTATTTCTATTTGTTATCCATATTTCAGTACTTTGGTGCATCTTTCCTTATCTAGCTGGGCACTCTCCCCCGTGTTATAGGGTGTCTTGTGCTTTCCTTTACAATGGCCCTTCTGGTATAGCATTTTATATATTGCAGGGCTTTTCAGAGTGGAGCCCCACCAGTGGCATCACCACCACCTAGGAGCTTGTTAGAAATGCAGATTCTCAAGCCACTTGACTCATCGACTGACTCAGAATCTCCAGGGTGTGGCTCAGGAACCTGTGGTTTCACAGGCCCTCTAGGTGAATCTGATACAGGCTAACCTCTGACAATCACTGGTGTGTTGCAATTGCCAGGTTTTCCCTTGATTCCCCTACTAGGTGATGGGCTGTTTTAATAACTGGTGGAATCCTTTTCATTGCAATGTCAGTATCCAGTGCAGAACCTCATCCATTGTTGCTACATAGTAATCATTTATTTCAATGCAGGAGCAAATGAATGGGCAAATGAATCACAACTTCTTTATAAATTCCAGTTCTTGGAGTGCCCACTATATAATTTGTATGAGGAACCAAGAGTCATTTCAAACATCTGTGCCAGGAAAGTTGTCATCTAATGCCCTTCATCAATACCATTCTCCGAAGCAAATGCACACATCGGCCTCTATAACCCTGACTGACTTTTTAATTCTCCCACCCCTCCTTTTCTATCAGTACTATAATAATTCTCTCCATTACTCATTAAAAAAGCCTTCATAATCATCTTTATTTGAAGAATAACTTCATTTATTCTGAATATACAACTAAAACATATTTACCATAGAAAATCTGAAAAATTTAGCTACACACACAAAATAAAATAAAAAAGCATTGGAAATTCCCCCACTCTGAGAGAACTAATTAATGCTAATTGTTGCATCTAATTTTTATTTCCAGCATGTTTGCTAGAAATGGTATCCAGTGAAGCATAATGTTTTGTGATCTATTGTTATTACAGTGTTATGGATGTATTTCCATATCCTTAAATATTGTTGTCCACAAATTTGTTAACAACTGCATGATATTTTTGGCAATAATTGACGTATGGTTATCCACGTTTAATTACCTGAAAGTCCCATCAAAGCCTTTTCATTGCCTCCACCATTTCAGTCCAGGCTCTTCTTACGCCTATAACCAATAGCAGTAGCCTCCTATGCCAAATTCATTTTTCTAAAGTCTAATTCTGAGCAAATTGCTCAAAAGTCAAAATGACTCTCCAATGCCTTCCAAATAAGGCCACACTCCTCTTCCCTTTTGCATACCCAGGCTTTAGGGGGAACTGCTCACTGTTCTCACAGCATTTTCCTTCATTTCTAATCTGTTGTATCTTTGACTTCTCTGTTCCAACATTCTTTCTCACCAGTGATTTTACTTAAAGGTCCACTTCAATTTTGCTAGAACTCTAAACTTCCTACCCTCACCACCACTCCCCTTATTCCCCTTCTCCGCCCTGTTCTTATTTTTCCTTAGTTTTATAACCATCTAACAGATCATATATTTTACTTATTTAACTTGCTACTTGACTGCCTCCCCTAACTGGAATATAAGCACCATGAGGGCAATGATTTTTACCCATATCTTGTTTATGACGATATCCCTAAAAGTTGAAACTGTGCCTGATACATAAAAGGCACCCAAAATATATTTGAAATATTAAATGAATGAATGAATGAATGAATGAATGAATAATGAATACCTACTGATAAAATTCTACAAGTCTTCAAGGGAATCAAAACTCTTATTCTTTAAACTTCTGCTGAAGGTGACCTCTCTGTTCTTTAAAGCCTATTAACCGTTATTTGAATTATGGTTACATGTTGCCCTTCCTATTGAGTAAACATTAAAGACAGATACCAACTATCTTGGCATCTTTTGCGGTTCTTAGTGATTTGAAACTCAATAAGCAGCTCTAAAGTTAATTAAATAAGTCCCCAAAATAAAATAAAATGATTACCAAAAGCAAGGAGGGAGTTACATGTGAGGACATTTTACCATTTTCCCTACTGTTCAAGATGAATGTATCTAATTTTTTAAAAGAATGACTGTCACCTGCACAGTAGTAACTATTCCCAAAGAAGTCACTATGTGAACATTCTACATTTTTACAGGTTATTAATGCTGCATTCGCTTTGGCTGCAAGACCCAAAAGTCAAGTGGTTAAAAAAAACATGGAAATGTATAAGCGCACATGGGAGAATCATATCCATGTCCTCACCGAAGCTGTGGATGACATTACAAGTATTGATGACTTCCTTGCTGTATCTGGTATGTTTTTCATGTTTTAATTTATATATTTGCTGTAGTTAATTTCCTGAAAAGAATAATACTGAGTATAATTAATTTTATGCAACTTAATAAGACTTTTTTTTATTACAAAGTACTACTATGTATAATTGTTCTAGAGTAATGAGCCTCATGCGGTGTAATCCTTACATCGTAACAATTTACACTATCTCTCAGAAAGACACTTCTATTCCTGAGCAAAGAATAATTGAAACCCATAGCTGAAATCTTAGGCATTTTCTGGCATTTCAAATAAATGATCATTTTCCCTTCTTTAATGTACTGATATCTCTTGATTTCCCTGTGCTTCTTTTCCAAACAAATTTTTCTCCACTCATAAGAAAACATATGTATTAATGGGAAAATGTTATTGATTTGAGATATAAAGTGTACTTCAACTACCAGCATATGTATTTGAACTGTGGTGATCTAAATAATCAAACAAACAAGTCTATGCATCCAATCGCATGATTAACAGAGAAGCTTGAGGTTCCATGTTAAACCCAGATGATTCTCTCATCAGATTAGAATGGCATACCCCAGGATTGTGAAATCACTCTCATAAAGCCATTTCCTCAGATACATGACTCAGGTTTTGATTATATTGTTGTAACAGCACAGAAATAAATGCTATTTAATCTTTTCTATTCTCATAAAAACTAAGCCTCTCCTTAAAATAAATTGCACATTTTTTTTCTTTTCTTTAAAAAATTTATTTATTTATTTGTTCAGTTACAGTTCACATTCAATATTATTTTATATTTCAGGTGTACAGCACAATGGTTGGACATTTGTATAATTTATGCAGTGATTCCCCTCTATTAGTTTACTACCCACCTGGCACTGTAGTTGTTGCAATATTAGTTGTTGAATATTTTCTCTGCTATATTTTACATTCCCATTAATATTTTGTAACTACCCATTTGTACTTCTTAATTCCTTCACCTTTTTCTCCTACCCCGCCCCATACTGCCTTCCATCTGGCATCCATCAATTTGTTCTCTGTATCTGTAAATCTGTTTCTGTCTTATTTGTTTGCTTAGTTTGTTCTTTAGATTCCACATATGAGATCATATGGTATTTGTTGTTCTCAGTCTGACTTATTTCACTTAGCATAATATGCTTTAGATCCATTCACGCTGTTGAAATGAAAAGATTTCATTAATTTTTGGGGCCCAGTAATATTCCATTGTATAAATGGACCACCTCTTCTTTATCCAATCATCTATTTATGGGCATTTCAGTTGCTTCCATATCTTGGCTATTGTGAATAGTGCTGCAGTAAACATAAGGGAGCATAGATTTTTTTGAATTAGTGTTTCAGATTTCTTCAGATAAATACTCAGAAGTGGAATTCCTGGGTCATAAGGTAGTTCTATTTTTAATTTTTTGAGAAAACGTCAAACTGTTTGTCATAGTGACTGTAGTAATTTTCAATCCCATAAATCGTACATGAGGGTTCCCTTTTTTCCACATCCTCACCAATACTTGTTTGTTGATTTATTGATGATACTGATTCTCACAGGTGTGAGGTGTTATCGCATTGTGGTTTTAATTTGTATTTCTTTGATGATTCTTGACATTGAGTATCTTTTGAGTGTCTGTTGGCCATATGTATGTCCTGTGTATTCAGAGAAATGTGTATTCAGGTTCTCTGAACATTTTTTAATTGGATTGTTTGTTTCTTTGGTATTGAGTTGTATGAGTTTTTTATAAATCTCAAATATTAACCCCTTATTGGATGTGTCATTGGTGACTATGTTCTCCCATTCAGTACGCTGTCTTTTTGTTTTGTTGGTGGTTTCCTCTGCTGTGCAACAACTTTTTAGTTTGATGTAGTCCCATTTGTTTATTTTTTCTTTTGTTTCCCTAGCCCAAGAAGGCAAGAGTATATTTGAGAAAATATTAAGAGCAGTGTCATAGTTTACTGTTTATATTTTCTTCAAGGAGTTTTATGGTTTCAGGGCTTACATTTAAGTCTTTAATCTATTTTGAATCTATTCTTGTATGTGGTATTAAGAAGGTGGTTTAATTTGATTTTTTTGCATGTACCAGTTTTCCCAACACTGTTTATTGAATAGACTGTCTTTGCTGCATGGTATATTCTTGCCTCCTTTGTCATAGATTAGATGACCATATAAGCATGGGTTTTCTTCCCACCTGGGTTCTCTATTCTGTTCCATAGATCCACGTGTCTGTTTCTATGCCAGTACCATGGTATTTTTATTACTATAGCCTTTTAGTATATTTTGATATGGGTTAGCATGATCCTTCCAACTTTGTTCTTCTTAAGATTGCTTTGGCTGTTTGAGGTCTTTTGTGTTCCATGTAAATTTTAGGATTATCTGTTCTAGTCTGTAAAAAAAAAATGCCATTGGCATTTTGATACAGATTGTAATGAATCTATATATTGCTTTAGGTAGTGTGGACATTTTAATGACATTAATTCTTCCTATCCATGAGCATGGTATATGTTTTATTTAATTTCTCTTTCTGATAGCTTGTTGTTGGTGTATAAATGCAACCAGTTTCTCAATTTTAATTTTGTATTCTGCAACTGAATTCATTTATCAGTTCTAATAGTTTTTTAATGGAATCATTAGAGTTCTTTGTACGGGGGGGGGGGGTTGTGCCAAAAAATGTATACACATTTTAAGTAACATTATCTATGTATTAGGTTTCAAAGTTGAATTGAATTATGGTAGCAATATGTAGTATGACATTCGCTTAGAAGATGACATTAATTAAATGAATGTTAGTGTCACCATGCAACAAGCAGAGCAATCAAAGAAAATGGTGAAAGCACAGTTGTAGTTTGAGGAGTGTAAGACCATTGGAAGTGGTATATGAAATATGAGAATGTTTTCCTGGCTTAACACTCCTTGACTTCTACATATGGGGGATATTAAAGAATGTGGTGTACTGTAGAAAACCATCTACACTGGCAGTACTTTGGGAAGAAATTGAAATAGCATATGCAGTGAACAAGAGGGCACTTTGTTCAATGTTGCTCAAGCAATAGTTCACCACAATCAGAAGGGTCTGGACACTGATGGTAACTACTTTGAGCACCCCTTGTAATTGCAGAAGTCTAACATGATATGTATTTATCTTTTGTTATTGGTATATATTGAGTATTACAATTTTAATGCACTTTTTTCCTTTCTTAAAATGTGCATATGCTTTTGGCACCCTCTATATACAAGGTCAGACAATTAAGTTCATGAACTTGTTGCAGTGATGTTGCTAACCTTTTTTGATATCAGAGAGATTATTCATTATGATTTTGTACCAACTGGACAATTAACCAAGTTTGCTATTTGAAAGTGCTGAAAAGGCTGCGTGAAAAAGTTAAACGACCTGAACTTGTCACCAACAATTCATGGCTCTTGCATTACGACAATGCACCAGCTTACATGGCACTGTAAGGGAGTTTTTAGCCAGTAAACAAGTAACTGTCTTGGAACACCTTCCCTACTCACCTGATCTGGCCCCCAATGACTTCTTTCTTTACCTGAAGATAAAGGAAATGTTCAAAGGAAGACATTTTGATGACATTCAGAATATCCAGGGTAATACAATGATAACTCTAATGGTCATTCCAGAAAAAGAGCTCCAAAATTGCTCTGAAAGGTGGACTAGGTGCTGGCATCGGTACATAGGTTCCTAAGGGTAGGACTTTGAAGGTAACCATAGTAATATTTGGCAGTGAGGTATGTAGCACTTTTTCTAGGATGAGTTCATGAACTTAATTGTGAGACCTCATGCAGTATACCATCATTTGCAAATAATGGCAGTTTTATTTTTCCTTTCTAATTTGTTTGCTATTTATTTCTTTTTCTATTCTGATTGCTGTGGCTAGGACTTCCAATACTATGTTGAATAAAAGCAGTGAAAGTAGACATCCTTGTCTTTTTCCTTAATTTAAGGAAAACACTTTTAGCATCTCACTATTGAGTATGATGTTAGCTATCATTTTATCATATATGTCCTTCATTATGCTGAGATATGTTTCCTCTATTCCCACTTTGCTGAGAGTTTATATCATAAATCGATGCTGGATTTTGTCAAACACTTTTTTCTGCCTCACTGAATACAATCATATGATTTTTATCTTTCATTTTATTTATGTGATGTATTACATTAATTGACCTGTGTATATTGAACCAACATTGAGCCCCAGGAATAAATTATATTTGATTATGATGTATGATTTTTTTAATGTATTGCTGAATTCAGTTTACTAATATTTTGTTGAGGATTTTTACATCTATGTTCATCAGGGATATTGGCCTATGGTTTTCTTTTCTTGTAATATTTTTGTCTGGTTTTAGAATCAGAATAATGGTGGCCTTATCAAGCAAGCTTGAGAAATTTCCTTTCTTTGAGTTTTTTGGAATTATTTGAGAAGGATAAATGTTAATTCTTCTTTGAATATTTGGTAAAATTTGCCTGTGAAGCCATTCAGTTTCAGGAATTTTTTTGTTGTTGTTGGAATTTTTTTATGACTATTTATTCAGTTTTATTTGTACTAATCTGTCTGTTCAGATTGTTTCTTCTTGATTCAGTTTTGGAACACTGTATGTTGCTAGAAATTTATCCATTTCTTCCAGATTGTTTAATTTGTTGGTACATAATTGTTCACAATATTTTCTTAAATTCTATGTACTTCTGTAGTGTCACTTGTCACTTCTTTTTCATTTCTGATTTAATTTATTGGGTCCTTTCTCTTCTTTTCTTGATGAATTTGGTTACAGTTTTATCAGTTTTGTTTATCTCTTCAAGGAACCAGCTCTTGGTTTCACTGATCTTTTGTATTTTTTCATTTAGACTCAATTTTATTTATTTCTGCTCTGTCTTTATTATTTCCTTCCTTTATCTCACTTTTTGCTTTTTTTAATTCTTTTTCTAGTACTGTTACATATAAGGTTAGATTATTTATTTGAGATTTTTTCAGTTTCTTGAGGTATTATTTTTCCTCTTAGGACTGCTTCTGCTGTGTCACATAGATTCTGGATTGTTGTGTTTTCATTTTTATTTGTCTCAAAGTATATTTTGATTTCTTCCTTGATTTCATTGTTAACCCATTGATTGTTTGGTAGCATATTATGTTGCTTCTATGTATTTTTGTGTTTTTTAGGGTTTTTTTCTTGTGATTGATTACTAGCTTCATAGCACTGTGGTTGGAGAAGATACTTGATATGATTTCAATGTTTTTAAATGTATTGAGACATGTTTTCTGGCCTAACATGTGATCTATCTTGGTAAATGTTCCATGTGCATTTGAAAAAACAGAAAGGTATATTGTTTTTTGGGGGAGTCAAATGTTCTAAAAATAACAAGTAAATCCATCTGGTCTAGTGTGTCACTTAAGGCCGCTGTTTCCTCTTTTATTTTCTGTCTGAAAGATCTGTCCATTAGTGTCTCCCCCTCCCCCACTATGTCTTTATTACTGTGGATCTCTCCTTTTATACCAGTCAATGTTTAGTTTATAAATTTATGTTCTCCTATGTTGAATGCATAAATGTTTACAAGGGTTACATATTATTTTTAAATCCATCCATTTATCATTATTTAATGTCCTTCTTGACTCTTATTATAGCCATTATTTTAAAGTCTATTTTGTCTGATATAAGTATTGCTATCTCACCTTTTTTTTCATTTCCATTCTCATGAAATATCTTTTTCCATACTTTTACTTTGTCTGTGTATGTCTTTTGATCTAAAATGGGTCTCTTATATGCAATATATATATGGGTCTTGTTTTCGTATCCATTCAGCTACCCTAAATCTTTTGATTGGAGCATTGAATCCATTTATATCTAAAGTGATTATTTGTAGATACATAGTTGTTGCCATTTTATTATTCATATTTACGTATTTTTTCCCCTTCTCCTTTTTTATTTTATTTTTTTTGAGGACAGTGTCACTGGCCCTCATATGTGGGACCCAAACTGGGGCTGCTGGTTTCCCAAGCTAGTGCTTAACCACTTCACCACTCGGCCGATCCCATCCCCTTCTGCTTTTTAAAGAGGTCTCATTTCCATTGCTTGTAGTACTGGTTTGGTGGTGATGAAATCCTTTAACTTTTTCTTTTCTGGGAAGCTCTTAATCTGTTCCAAAATTTTAAATGATAGCCTTGCTGGATAGAGTAGTCTTATTTATAAGTTCTTACTTTTCATCACTTTGAATATTTCATGCCAGTCTCTTTTGGCCCGCCACGTTTCTGTTAAGAAACCTGCCGACAGTCTTATGGGAGCTTCTTGTTAAGTAACTTCCTGCCTTTCTTTTCCTACTTTTGGATTCTCTACTTGTCTTTAACATTTGCCATTTTAATTATGATGTGTCCTGCTATGGACCTCTTTGGGTTCATCTTGTTTGAGGCTCTCTGTGCTTTCTGGACTTGTATGTTTATTTCCTTCACCAGGTTAGGGAAGTTTTCAGCTGTTATTTCTTTGTATATCCCTTGCTCTCTTGCTTCTCCTGCTGGTAACCCTATGATTCAAATGTTGGTATGTTTGATGTTGCCCCAGAGGTGCCTTAAGTTGTCCTCATTTTAAAATTCTTTTCTTTTTGCTGTTCTGATTAGGAGTTTTCTACTACCTTGTCTTCCAAATCACTGACTTGATCCTCTGCTTCATCTATTCTTCTGCTGAATCCTTCTAGTGTATCCTTCATTTCAGTTATTGCATTCTTAATTTCTGACTGGTTCTTTTTATGGTTTCTAAGTTCTTTCTGATATGTACTATTGTAAGGGTGATGGTATACAGAGGATTCCAAAAAAGGTATACACATTTTAAGAAAGAAAAAACTGTATTAAAATTATGCTGATGGTAACCACTTTGATCACTTGTAATTACAGAAGCCAATCGTGACTCGTATTCATCTTCTGTTATCGATCTATATTGAGTATTACAATTTTAGTATAGATTTTTTTCTTCTTTAAAATGTGTATACATTTTTTGACACCCTCTGTATTTTACAAAGTTTAACAATCTAGTTTAGTTTTTATTTTTTTATTTTTTTCCTTCTTTGTTTCCTTTCCCTCCTCCCTGATTCATTTGTTCTGTTTTCCCAAGATTACATACATACTTCATTATTCTGGTTAATCACCAGAACATGGACTTAAAAGGAATTGTTTCAGCCTTAAACCTCGAGTCAATAACCAGGCTACAACTCCCTAACAATTTTACACTAGATGACGCATGAATTGCCCCTACAACTGGGTCTGAGATAACATTGCCTCAGAATGAACTGGACCCTAAGATGTGTTTTTCTGGATGTCAGCACCCAGGAATTGCCGACTAACTCCCCATTTACTTTGTTTTGCATCTTCTTACGTGCCTACTATAAAACCTTTTGGCCATTTTAGGAACAGGGAAGATGGCCTTTGAGACAGGACTCTGCCATCTTCCCAGAATGCCAACATTTTGAATGAATCTCTTTTTCTTTCCACCAATCCTTGTTTCTTGGACTTTGGCTTTCATGAAGCAAGCAGCCAAACCTGGGTATTTTGCTAAAATTATCTTGAAGTTCTCACTAATATCCTTACTCAATCTTATAACCAATGTTATTAACTTTGTATCTGATTGGTTGCTTGCCTCCTTTCCATTTAGTTCTTTTTCTGGATTTTTCTTCTATTATTTCATTTGGTAAATGTTAATTTGTTTTCTCATTTTGGCTACTGCTCTGTGTTTGTTTTTATATATTAGGTACATCTGCTACATCTCCCAGCTTTGGCCAGGTTGCCCTATGTAGTAGACGCCCTGTCAGGCCCAGTGGTGCGGTCACTCAGATCACCTGAACCAGGTGCTCCAGGAGTTCCCTTTGTGTGGGTTATGTGTTCCTTCATGTTATAGGTGAATCTTGATTCCTATTGGCATGTCAGTCGTTGGGATTGACTTTCAGGCTGACTGGCGCTGAGCATTGGTGACTTCCACAACTGCTGTGCAGGAACTGCCTCCATGGAGTGAGATTCACCCCAGTGAGCTCTGGTGCCAGCCTAGACCACCCTTTGGGTGTACCACTTATAGGACTAATTGGGTGGGGCTCTGTATTAGTCTGAAGCTGGCTTCCGGGTGTGTTGGTTCTGGGGCCTCTTTGGAGAGGCTACCATGCAGACCAAGGTTACCTGCTGCCTGTGATCAGCCTAGGCTACCTGGCAGGAGCTATAAAGCTACATGTGCTTGGTTGCTGCCTGTTCTGGACCTAGAAGCATGTGAGAGAGGACACACTTTGAGATGGCTGCCACCAGTATGGGGCTAGGGGCAGCTCTGCAAAAGGCCCATAGCACCTTGAGGCCTGCCACTGCTTACTGGCTGCCTGTAAGGCTCAGCTGCTGAAAGAGCCTCATGAGGTACAAAAGTTAGGTGAGTGGGGGTCTCAGGGAGTCACAATGATGATGTGAGTGGTCTTCGCCAATTTAATGAAGATTCAGGTGTGGCACCAGTGCTGAGCTTAGAGCCACTCAGCAAAAGGCTCAGAGCACACCAAGGCAAGCTGCCAGCCACCTGCATGATGTCTGTGGACCCCCGAGAGTTGTCCAAGAAAGACTGAAGTGCCTGCCAGGGCTGGCTGCTCGCTGCCAAAAGTGTTTCCAGCAACTGCTTCTGCTGAAAGCACCTTCTGTTGTGCACAAGGTGGGTTGGCTTGCCACTGCTGAAAGTACCTGTGGCAGTGCATGAGTTACGTGAGATAGGGTCCCAGGGAGTCACCAGAGCAGAGCAAGTGGATTTTACCAGGCCAACACAGGTTCAGATTGGTCATGTAGGGGGAGGGCTGAGCAGAGGAAAGATGGCACCAGCTTGTAGGCTGCACAGGAGTAACCTCAATACACTGACAATGGTGATTATCCCTCCAGCCCTCACCTTGGTCACACAGCTTAGTCTCTTCCTGTATGTATCTGGCACCTCCTGAGTCACCATCCCTCCATAGGAGCCCGGGGTAAGTGCCTGATAGTGAGTGAGTCTGTGTTTGAGTCCTTTAAGAGGACACCTGGGTTTCCTGCAGCCTTCCATCTCACCCAGATGGATGGAATACCCCCTGTTTTTTACAGCCAAATGTTGAGGAGACTCCACTTCCTGGCACTGGTGCTCCAAGCTGGAGAGACCTGTGTGGAGCTCAAGCTTCTTGTTCCTTAGTGGGGACCTTCAGAGCCAAGATATCCCTCCTGGTTCTCAACCACCACACATGGGTGTGGGGCCAGCCCATTTCGCATGTCCACCCCTCCTACCAGTTGTGAGGTGGCTTCTTCTTTATATCCTTAGTTATAGGACTTCTGTTCAGCTAGTCTTCAGATTGTCCTCCAAGTTGATTGTTCTGTAATTTAGTTATAAAAATTATTTTTTTTTATAAGATAAAGAAGAGGGGTCCTGAAAAGATTCCCACTTTCTCCTGAGTCAATTGTGAAAATTTGTGGATTCTCAGAACACCAGCTCTCCACATTAAAATATAAAGAAAAATTAAAGCCTAAAATCAGTGAAAAAGTATTCTTGGACTTTAAACTATTATTTTATTGTAATTGGCAATGGTAGAGATCACAGTGATAAAATGTTTGTCTCATTAAAATGTTTCAGAGAGGTTTGATTGTCAAATACCCACTAGTGGCTCTTGATATAAAGTTATTTTTAATACCAGATATCTTTATTTATCTATTATAATTCCAAATATAGAAATATTATTGGTGATTATAAAGGTGTATGATAATATAATCATCAAATTTCTCATGGCACAAAAATCAAAATATATTCTTGCAAACCATTTTGGGGTAATTCTGTTTCCTGGAATACATAGAAAACTCCAAACATAAGTACAGTCAATTCTGTCTTGAAAATCATAAAGACTGTAGCCCCCTCACCAGATTATTATACATTTTTAATTTTATATGTAAAAATGAAATAGTAAACAAAGGGATGTTTAGCAAGCTAAATTTGTTGACATTCATTTGTCCAAAAGAGACTCTTTTTAGTTTAATGTAATTTATGCCAGTGTCTTCTCACAACAAATGAGAAAAATTCTTCAAAAAGCATTGGTCCCCAACTTTTTGTTCCATCACTGCCTACATGGCTTAACTGCACATCATTCACTATGCTTTTTATCACTGTCTGGAAATACATATAACTAAACTTCTGTCAGAAAGTCATTGGTGTGAAGATTCCCTGACTACATCAGGGTCTGTCTTCTGTATAGACAGAAGATGTGCCTTTGTGATGAGGTTTGAGAATCTCTGTCTTTTCAGCCTACTATGGCATCTGAAATCCCCATTGTGGGAGTGTAAAACATTTAAAATCTCTGTTTAATATGCATATTTGAAAGAGGAAACAATAACATATGCATCCACTTTTTGAAATGTTGCATTAGTTGACTCATAGTGAACAATAATCCCAAGGAACTGAATTTAGTAGAAGTAACTTCAATAGAAGTGGGAATGACTGACCATAAGAACTAGTGAATAGTTACTAAGCACTGATTAAATGAGAGCGTTTGTAAAGATATAGCCTTTCTTTCCTTTATTCATTAAATATTTATTCATTAAATATTTTTTGCATAATTTTATTCATTAAATATTTATTGCATAATTTTAAGTGAGACATACTATGAAAGGTACTGGAGATTGAATAATTAGTAAAAATTAGTGGAAAAGGTAAATTGCATGAGAGCTGTCACAATAGGGATTATTGGAGAAAGGAGATCACATGAGGAATGGAGAAAGCCACTGACCTGGTTTGGAATTTTCTAAAAGAGAGATTGACCATTTATTGATTAGAATTATCACAGCTGTTCCCTTATTGGAAAAGATGCTTTCATTTTAATAATAATGACATATTAACTCTCAGTGAATTATATTATTGAAGGATGCTTGCAGATCTTTTTTTCCATGTTCTAAATTTCTCCTTATCATGTCCACTTTCCTTTATATACACTGCTGTTACTCTAGTTCAAACCATTATTCCTTTGTTGAATTGCCATGTAATCTTTCTAATTGAACCTCCTGCTTCTAGAGTTTTTCTTAAAGGCTGTCAATAAGTATGCAAAATTAATTTGGGAGTGTGTATAATATTATGCTTTCATTAAACGTGTTGGGCCATGCAATCAGTAATTATCATAATTTTCTGTGACCTTGACTTAGTGACCCAAAGATAATTCTGCCATCAAAAATGCGAAGGTCTCTATTAGTGACATTGTCATGAATGTGATCTTTGGCTCCTGCAAAGTATATCTGAATCATATGACAAAGGAAAATAAAAATAAATAGATTTCCAATGTTTGCATAGCTTAATAACAAATAAACACATACTAATATTAGCAAGATCATAACTTTAAATTAATTGCACGCAAACTAAACACTATTAAATCCCCATAAAATGTTGATGGAATAGCTGTTGTTGGGATAAATGGTGACTAATATAGTACATATATCTTTGCAAAGATAAAATTATATAATTATAACTAATTATCTGCTATCATACACTCACTTATATATCTCTTCAATATACCTACTTGGCATTTTAACTGTTAAAGGTATTAAGGCAAGAAGTGTTTCAATATAAATACATTCTTTTAAAATTGAAATTTGAAATCATATTCTGCAAAAATGATTTTGATAAAATGGTTTTAAATATAAGCTATGTGGAAAGCAATATGCTAGGAAATGAAAGAGAATATAAAGGAAGAAAAGGCACAGTGTTTGCTTTTCAGAGAATTCACAGTCTAGTATATATAAATCAGATTCCAAAGAATTATAATAGTTAAACAAAATTCTGTTCAGTGAATACTGCTGGAGTGTCAACATATTGAGGGGAAGCATTATTAGAGATATAGCAGTTGAATTGAATTTCAACTTGAACCTTGAAGAAACTGGAATGACATCCAAAAATGATAAAAGCATGTGAAAATGCATGGTGTGTTTGAGAGACAGCCAGTTAGCCAGAATTACAGAAATATAGGGCACATCTGGATTGGTACTGGGCTCAAAAGCCATAGGTGCCATTATATGAAGGCTTGAACATTTGTAGGAAAATGTAAATCATCTAAAATTTTAAATAGCAGGGTCATAGTCTACATCAGTTTTTCAGAACACTAATGCCAAATACTGAAAACCATTCTTACAGAAGTAGGTAGAGTAGTGCTAAATGATACTTTAATTGCTCTTGGAAGTAAAAATAAAATAAACCCAATATAAAGCAGATGTTCCCTCATCTTCTCCACCCCACCTCCAAAATATTAAAACATAACACTAACACATCCAAGATGTAACAATTGGAAGCTAAGGTGAGAGCTAGTTTGATGACTTAAATCTCACTCAGGCTGAATAACCCAGGTGCCCTGAATAACCAAGAAAAGAAGCTCTTCATTAAGATAGAGTGATGACTTGCAGCAGGATCTTTTCTGTCATTGGCTAAAATGAAGAAACAGCCTTGTTTTGGTTGTAAGTTTTTTTTTCCCTCGATCCTCTGTGATTACATTTACATTTTAATGCAGTGGTATATGGCTCAGTGATCATTGTGGAGACTACAGGGAAATTATACACACAGCTTTACATAAGTCATGGAAAGACAGGAAGAAAGTGTGCATTCAAAAATGATTGAATAGGCTCCCCTAAAGCAATCCATTGTTGCCCTATTGGTAATTATGTTTTGAATTACTGCCTGTACTTACATGACTGAAGCGTAGTTTGGGCATGTGAACTGGAATTTATCATGCAGCATTCCATGTAACAGGCAAGTTCACTCAAGATTCTTTCATTTGAATGAACAAAAGGTACACTACAGGACTATTGTTTGAATATTATGGATTTGGATCTTGAGAAATAATTAGAAGTCTTTTTTTTTTTTAATTTGTCAGTAACAGCTTTGAAAATTTTTACTAGAACTTTAAGGTAGAGCTCAAGTAATCAACAATCATCTTACTGATCAAATAAATAGCACTAAGAGCTTGCATTATAGACTTGTATGGAAAGATAATCAATATTTCCTAAATTTTGTAGATGTATTAGTTATGTACATACAAAGCCTGTGAATGGTAAACTAGAACTTTAATAAAAAATGTTTTAAATTTTCTCAGTGAGTGTATGTACAGTGTTAAAAACCACATTATTTGCTATAGCCAGATGTATTTAGAGAAATTTTCAATAAAAAAAAGAATCAAAGTGAATCTCATAATTTCTTTGTATTGAATAAATTCTGGACAATGTCTCAACTCTAAGGACATGCATTTAATTAGTATAATTTGTATGAATAAAAATGCTTAACATGATGAATCTTTGGGATAGACTAGACGAAAGATTAGAAAGGAAGATTCTCCTTGCCATATAACAGTCTTCCACCTATTAATGAGTCCCAGATGTGCTCCTGAACATTCTGAAAGACTGAAGACTTCAGTTAGAGATGGAGGTTTTTAGGCGGGAAAAGCAGGGTTGACCCTACCTACATGCTCTCCAAAGGTCCTTCTCCGGGCCTAGAAAGAAGAAGCATGCCTCCAGCTACCCATGCAGGTGCAGATGTGAGATCTGAAAATAGGAAGTTATATATCTGAGTTTGCAAGTTTGTGTTAGCATATATTTAGGGACTTTGATAGCATCCTGGGGACTCTTAACAAAACAGTAAAAATCTCTGCTTACAGAGTGGCTCCAGAGTTTATGCTGTAAACAATTTATGTAAGAAATGCAGCTTATGAATTGCATTCTCACAAAAGCACACATCATTCTTATTAAATTTTCACCACTAAAGTAACTCATGTATTAGACATCAAGACAGTGGATTATATCTCTTGAATCTATGAGAAGCACAGAAAGAAAAGGGTCTGTTTGGAGGGGATTAACTATGCTTAAGATTCAAAATCCTGCCCTTTCCTACCAGCTCTATGATCTTTGGGAAATAAATTAACCATTGACTCACTAAATCCCCTTCTCTAAAATGTGAATAACTTGTCCCCCCATAAATTCGTATTTTGAAATCTTAATTGTCTAATGTGAAAGTACTAGAAGTTGGGGACTTTGGGAGGTGCTTAGGTCATGAGGGTGGAGCTCTTATGAATGGTATTTGTATTCTTATAAAAGAGACCATTGAGAGGCCCCTAGCATCTTCCACCAAATATGGACACAGTGAGAAGGCACTGGATATGAACCAGGAAAAGGGCTCTCACCAGAATACAATGGTGCTGGTACCTTGATCTTGGGCTTTCCAGCCTCTAGAACAATGAAAAACAAATTTCTGTTGTTTATAAGCTACCCAGCCTGTGTTACTTTGCTGCTGTGTTACTTTGTTAGAAGCCTGAAAGGACTAAGGCCCATTTACCTCTTTATTTAATAAATATTTACCTAGCACCTACTAGGTGATAGGACTGTTTTAAGTCCTGGAGATAGAACAGTCAGTAGAACAGACCAAAGTAAATGAGACAAAACTCCCTTCTCTCTTAGAGCCATTAACTCACTTCCCTCTTAGAGTCATTATTATGATTAAAAGAATTACATAAAATTATGTATTTAAAATACTTGGAAGAGCATCTAGATCATATGAAATGGCTCAGTAAAAGATAACATTACTAATATCATTGGCAGGAAATTGTTAAAATTTAAACTAGGTATGGAAAAGTTAAATCTCTTTAAAAGAGCTACCTTCATTAAACCTATCCCAATAGTACATTATAGTTTACCAAAATAAACTATAATATAGCATAACTATATTATAATATAACTGTAATATAATATAACTATATATAAACTTTATATAAACTATAATATAGTATAAATAACCAAAATATAGCATAAATAACTGAAGAACTATCTTAAAAACTATGGTATATAACTATCACATGTTAAGGCATTAGAAATTATGATAATGTCAAATATTAAACAAAACATAGTAAAATGATAATTCTTATATGCTGCTTATAGGAATGTAGATTGTTATAATCTCTTTGAGGAAAAAAATAGCAATATGGCAGCAAACATAATCCTTAAAACAAATACATTTGTTTCACATGTTAATAAGACAGATTTTAAACAGTAATGCTGAGTAACTTAGCAAGTTTTTGAGCAATATGAACAGTAGAATGCCATAAATGGCATACGTAACAAATACATAGGAGTGATTACTTCTGGAAAGGGAAGGAATTGGATGGGACTGAGATAGAGTACATTTGGGGCTTAAATTTTATTTATAATGCATTTTTCTTTAAAATTAATATTAGAACAAAATATGGTGATAAATAATAATTTTTAAATAGATTATTTCTATATATTATTGTTATGATTTCTACTTTTCTTAAACTTTTATAATAAAATAATTATAATGAACAGAAGTGAATCTTAAGGAGCAAAGCAAGCACTGTGGTTAACTATACGGTTGGGGTAACAGAGTGATCCTCCCAGTCAAAACACTATTAGCACCTAAAACTCACCAAGTAATAGTGATTATCCAGTATTTTTAAATTTGATTGGGAATCTTAGTAATACAGCTTAAGAAAATGCTTTAAGGTGAAAAATACTGAAACTCTTATCACCTGGGATCTGAGTCTGATAAAATAATCTTTTGTGAGATTTTGTGCGATTTTTAACCCTTGTTTTACGGGTGAGGGTGGGGAAAGAATGGCTAGTTTTAAATATATATATATGCAATATTTCAAGCATCCATAAAAGACTAGGGTATAGAATAATAAACAATTTAATTTTACCATGAAGGTTTACCAAACCTTAACTTTTTTTATACTTGTTATTACATGTATAATTGAAGTCACCCATGTAACCTTTCCTAGGAATTTGAAATTTTCCCTTTACTAAGGATTTTGATGAAAGCCCTTGCATCCTGATGAGCATATCTGCGTGACAGACATTTTCTGTCTTTTGGATTGGGAGATATAGGGCATCAAAATAATCAGAGCCTACCTTAGGCAATAGACTCTTCTCACTTTGGGTATATGAAAATTCCAGGCTACAGCTGAAAAGTTTCCCACAGGGGCATGACTACAAGATTTAAATGATATTCTGTGTTACTATCTTTATAGCTTGTAATAGTAAGTAATGAAGGAATGAGTGTTCTTAAAGCAAGCACACATGAACACTGTGGTATTATCAGTTAACCATTTATTCTGTCAGGCAACAAATGTTTATTGAATGATTTCTATTCATTTTAGAGATAAAATGGTGAATAAGATACTTTGGGTTTATTCACAAGAGATCTATAATCTAATGCAGGAAATAAGCCCTCAGATGCCAATTGCAGTGTGGTAAAATAGCTTATGTTAGAGGAAAGACTCCAAGGCTATCGTTCTCTATCAGCAAAGAAATTATGTGATAGCCAGTCTTTGAAACCTCATCATGTTTTATTGTAACTTGAATTTCTGATCACTCTTTTATAAATTGGCATTTAGTAACACAATATAAGAACTGAAAGGATTTAATTCAAAGAAGATTCAAAACATAACTCATGTTCACTATAATTTTATTCAGCTCTATAATAATTAAATATGCACAAGAATCAAATTACAATCTGGTTCTCCATAACAGTTTTTCAAATGTGTAATTAGCAGAGATTTACAAATTAGTTAACAGTTTACATCCATTTATAAATAATTTTACAAGTGCCTGTTTTCTCTATATATTATAGATTTTCTTGTAGCAAATCAGTTGCTTTGAGATTTCAGGTTTTCATAATTCAAGGCAGTACATGTTAAATGATAATTTGGGGAAAGGTTAGGTTCAAAATGGCAGCACAGGAAGATCCTGAAATCACTTCCTCCCATGAATACAACACTTTTAGAACGACATGTGAAATAATTTTACTCGAAAAGGACCTGAGAGGTAGATGAACTGTGACTCACAACAAAATGTGAAAGACACATCAAGATGGATAGGAGAGGCAGAGACAGTCTTGCCCAGCACCCCACACCAGGAACAGTGATCCACAACCAAGAGGGATAAAAAAAAATACAGAACTTTTCCTCAAAGAGGGAAGGGATTGTGCCCAACATGGGGCATCCCAACCCTTGTATTCAGCATTAGAAAGATGAGACCCCAAATGTTTGCATTTGAAAACCAGTGGGTTTTTGTCTCTTCATTTGTTTGTCTTGTTCCTTTGTTGTTTTCAGTTTTATATCCCACATATCGTGAAATTATATGGTTCTTGACTTTTTCTGTCTGACTTATTTCGCTTAGCATGATAATCTCAAGATCCATCCATGTTGTCACAAATGACACTATTTCATCTTTTCTGATTGTCACCCCAATAATCTTAAGAAAGAAAGAAAGAAAGAAAGAAAGAAAGAAAGAAAGAAAGAAAGAAAAGAAAGAAAGAAAGAAAGAAAGAAAGAAAGAAAGAAAGAAAGAAAGAAAGAAAGAAAGAAAGAAAGAAAGAACCAATGGGGATTAAGTCTAGGAGAACCATAGAACTGTAGTAAACAGAGAATCCACTCTTAAAAGGCTCACCAGCAGACTCACTTGCTCTCAGATCCAGCACAAAAGCAACACTGAAAAACACCTAGACCATAAATGGGGGATACTCACTTACTAAATTTAAAGCAGCTGCCAGAGAAGCAGTTAACCTGTTGGGACCTTCTCTGGGGATGGAAGCACTGGAGGGTGCCACAGTTGCAAACTTATTCTAACTTGCTGGTAAAAGAGCTGGCAGGTGCCATTTTTGGTGCCCTCCCTCAAGCCTTCTAGCACCAGTGGGTGTGTCCTCCCCCTCCCCGACCCATATTGCAACCAGGTTGGGGGAATGCCCTGTGACCAGCCTACCCCACACAGCAGCTGAGCCACAATCAGACTGTGCAAGCACCCATCTCACACCACAGTTGTGGTCTCACCAAGGCCATGGCTTGTGCAAAGACCACACAGGGATGTGGCTTTAGTGTCTGGCTCTGATGTCCAGGACTGGTTGCGTTTCTGGGCCCCACAGATCATTTCCTATACAAGAGCATTCCTTCAGGACTGGAGAGGTAGATGTTTTGTCAAATACTTATAGACAAAAACAGAGTCAGGCAAATGAGGAAACAGAGGACTATGGTTGAAACTAAAGAACAAAAGAAATCCCCAAACAAGACCTCAATGTAATGGAGATAAGCAACCAACCTGATAAAAAGTTCAAGGTAAAGGTCATAAAGATACTCATCAAACTTGGGAGAAGAATGAGTGAACACAATGAGAACTTCAACAAAGAGAAAACATATTCAAAAATACCCAAAAAAGAGTTATAACTGAAGTAAAAAAAATAAAACAAAATAAAACAAAAAACAAAACAAACAAAAACACCAGAGGGGTTTAACAGCAAACTGAATATAAAAATACAAATCAGCAAGCTGAAAGACAAAGCAATGGAACACACCCAGACAGAGAAGCAAAATGAAGAAAAGAATTTTAAAAAAAGGAGGATAACTTGAGGGACCTCTGGGACAACACCAAACACACTTGTAATAATCTTTACATCACAGGGGTCCCAGAAGAAAGAGAGAGAGAGAGAGAGAGAGAGAGAGAGAGAGAGAGAGAGAGAGAGAGAGAGAGCGCGCCAGAAAAATTATTTGAAAAAATAAAGGCTGAAAACTTCCTTGATATGGGAAAGAAAACATACATCCAAGTTCAGGAAGCCCTGGGAGTTCCAGATAAGATGAACCCAAAGAGAATCACACCAAGACACATGATAATTAAATGGTAAATTATAAAGATAAAGAGAGAATCTTAAAAACAGCAAGAGAAAAACAACTTACTACATACAAGGAAACCCCATAAGGCTATCAGCAGATTTTTCAGGAAAAACTTTTAAGGCCAGAGTAATAGTCATCACATGTTCAAAGTGCTGAAATGAAAACAACTATAACCAAGAATTTTCTACTCCTCAAGGTTATAATTCAGGATTGAAGGAGAAATTAAGAGTTTCCCAGATAAACAAAAGTTAAATGAGTTCTTTGCCATTTCAGAAAATGTTAAAGGAACTTTTCGAAGCTGAAAAGAAAAGGCACTGATTAATAATAACATAAGAAAGGGAAAATCTCACCAAAAAACTGTAAGTACAAGGTCTGACAATTACATTCGCAGTCTCATCCTAGAAAAAGTGCTACATACCTCATTGCTGAATATCACTATGGTCACCTTCGAATTACTCTGCTTGGGAAACTGTGCACTGACACCAGCACCTAGACTACTCTTCAAAGCAATTTTGGAACTCTTTTTCTGGAATGGCCATCAGCACTGTCGTTGTATTATCCTTGATGTCCTGAATGTCATCAAAATATCTTCCCTTCAATATGTCCTTTATCCTCAGGTAAAGAAAGAAGTCACTGGGGGCCAGATCAGGTGAGTAGGGAGGGTGTTCCAATACAGCTATTTGTTTACTGGCTAAAACCTTCCTCACAGACAGTGCCGTATGAGCTAGTGCATTGTCGTGATGCAATAGCCATGAATTGTTGATGAAAAGTTCAGGTCATCTAACTTTTCATACAGACTTTTCAGCACTTCCAAATAGTAAACTTGGTTAAATGTTTGCCCAATTGGTACAAATTCATAGTGAATAATCCCTCTGATATCAAAAAAAAGGTTAGTAATATCGTTGCAACAAGTTCACAAACTTAATTTTCGGGCCTTGTGTGTATAAAATGGAATACTACTCAGCAATAAAAAGGAATTAAATATTGCCAATTATAATAACATGAATGGATTTTTGAGGGTATAATGCTAAGTGAAATAAGTTAGAAAAACAAAGACCATGTAATTTTGCTCATATGTGGAATATTAAAACAACAACAAACAAAACAAAACAAAAACAAACTCATAGATACAGAGAACATATCAATCTTACCAGAGGGGAGGGGAGTTGGGGGTTGGGTGAAAAGGGTGAAGAGAGTTAATTTTATGGTGATAACTAGTAACTAGAGTTTTGGGGGTGACCATCTTGTAGTGTATATACATATAGAATAATAATGACTTACACCTGAAACTTATATAATACAATAAATAAATTTTAGAAGATGACTATTAAAAATCTAAGCCCAAAAGAAAAACAATTGATATTCTTGACACTACCAAAAAGCTAACACTTAATTGTAAAATTATTTTTAAATACTCCATGGCATCCAGACAAATTACCACACAATTTCCCATAATGCTTTCAATTTAGTCAATTTAAGAAACTTTCAAATGTAGATGAACTCTGGCATTGTGTATTAGTACTAATACTATATGTAGAAAATGGTCATGGAAAGAGTTAAAATCATGTGCTCTGTTATGTATCTAAATAATTCAACATATTATAGAAACATTTAAATTCCCATGGTGTCATTTAATGTCTTCTTGCAAATTTGCATACACCATCTTGATGGTGATTTATATACTTTATGTATCCATAGTAATTGCATATAGATCTTCTTCACCTAACTACATAGGAAATTTCATGGAGGCAGCAGTAGTTAGCCTTATGACTCTACTCTTTTTTTTGTGAACTTGGTTATAAAATCCAGCTATTTAAAATTCTCTAAGTTTTCTATGACCATTGCATTTAAGGCAACTTTGTATAAACACCTGTTAGGGAACAATGGAGACTTATTCTAAGCTTATAGATTAGTTGTGGTTTTATTAGCTTTTATCTATCACAATTAGCAAAAAAAAAAAAAAAAAAAAAAGTATGTGGTGGCTGTATTAAATAAAAGTACTTTACCAAAGCATGATATATACAGAGGGTGCCAAAAAGTATATACACATTTTAAGAAAGGAAAAAAAAAAATGTTTTAGTTTAGGGTTTTTTTTAGCTGAGCCATCCTGCGACCTGTTGACAGTTTAGCAGCAGCTCAGCTCATGCTGGGCATTGAACTCTTGTTGCTCAGAGCTCAGCTCTCATTTTTAAGCAAGCTCTTAGTCAACTGAGCCACTCTGCCAGCCCAGGAAAAAAACTGTTTGGCAGCTAAATATAAGTTGCATTCACTGGTAATAAAATATAACAAATCTACTTTTTTTAACTTAGTGACATCTTATTACAAGAAAGAATTTAAAATACTGTTGATTCACATAAATTTGTTAAGTGACCCTAAGAACCAAAAGCTACAAGTATACTTTCTTGATATATAGATTTTCTACAAGAATAATCCAATTGTTATTGGACTTTTAATATCCATATCTTGTTGTGGTTTACAATTGGTAAATTATAAATTACAATTTTATTTCTTTTTAAAAATGTCCAAAGTGCAAATAATATGTTGGAAGTTGGTGGAAAATTGATAATTTGTGTTCGATAGGCCTGTGATATATTTTCCATAGAAAACTAAAGAAAATATGATTTTGTATTGCTGCTTTGCTATCAGCAACCAAATGACCTGTATTATCTTAAAGACATAATATGCTATGTCAATCAAAGTAAGGTTTGGCTATTAAAAGAAAGATTAGCCTTACACAGTATTTGCTCCAATCATGTCTTTTCCTACCTTTCCCACCGAATTCATCTCAATCTGCTGAAATCCTAGCCTTAGAAAATCACTTTATCTTTTAAACTTTTCTTTCTCCTTTAAACCTTTTTATAACCCTCATAATTTTGATTTTGTGCTATGACTTTTATCACTTTCTGTGTTATATTATCCTTACACTTACATATTTTTGTAGGCTATTATTTTGAAAGCCCTAGATGGCAGGAATGCTATTGCGCTTGGGTGAACTGTGCCCTCCCCCCATTCATATATTGAAGCTCTCATCCCCAATGCCTCAGAATGTGACTGTATATGGAGACAGAGTCTTTAAAGAGGTAAATAAGTTAAAATGGAAATCATTGAGATGAACCCCAATTCAATATGACTGGTGTCCTTATAAGAAGAGGAAATTAGGACACAGGTATGTACCTGAACATGGTGTCATATAAATTTTAGAATTATTTGTTCTAGCTCTGTAAAAAATAACAGTGATATTTTGATAGGGATTGCCATGAATCTATAGATTACTTTGCTTTGTGTAGAATGGACATTTTAACTTGGTTCATTTTTATACACCAATAATGAACTATCCAAAAGAGAAATTAAGAAAACCTTTCCATTTACAATTACATCAATAAAATAAAATAAAATACCTAGGAATAAATTTAACCAATAAATAAAAGACTTGTACTAGGAAAATTATAAGACATTGTAGAATGAAATGGAAGAAAATACAAATGGAAACATATACCATGCTCATTGATAGAGAGAATTAACGTAGTTAAAATGTCAATCTCTTTATACCTATCACTCTGTGTTATGTAGTTGCTAGGAAATGTCATTTGATTGCTGTCATTACTACCTGGTGGAAATGATTTTTATACATGAACTATATAAAATAATTTCTGATATTTTCCTTTAACAATAAAGCTTAGCTGAATTTCCCAATATAGGACTTTTATATTCTGTTAATAATTAGTGACATGTAAGGAATCACTGCTGTCATTAATTACTACACTAATTGATCTCTGTTATCTCCAGATACTAATGAAATACATAAACAAGCTTTTTTTTTTTTTTTAATCTTCAGCCATAGTTTCTTTAAGTTTATTTTCCATTGATAACACCAAGTTCAAGTCCATATCATGGCTTTTTAAAATACATTCTACTATCAACTTTCCTCATAGTCATTAACCTTTTTCTTAATACAATTTGGTTTCCTTTCTATCCTCATGGGATGTGATCCTCAAATATGATTACTAAGATGATAGGGTGGATACATAGCTCCTAAAGTTTATGGACTGGCCAAAAATAATTTTATTTTTCCTTTTTTTTAAATGCTGGTTCTATCTAATATTTAGAGATGTTTTGGGGCAATGAATTGTGTCTCCAGCTGTCTGTGGAAGGACTTCTCACATTAATAATAGTGTAATATTTGTAGCCAAAACCTGAGAAAAAAATATAAAGTACCAGGTGAATTTAAAAATTGACAAACAGATTTCCAAAGGAATTAAATGACAAGGAATATGCAAACTTCTCATTTCTTAACTTTGAGCATATTCTTTGAGGGGAGTAGATGGATAAAGATTTAAGATTTTTACAGCTCTTACACTTTTACAAGGCCATTAAAGTCTCTTGTTATTATATTGCCTTTCTTGCAAACCATCCATCTCTTTGATCTGTCTTTCACTGTAGTTTGCAAAAGAAATGAAACTGACATTATAAGGCTATTTTATATAGTACAACTCACTGCATTATTACTAATTGAAGGAAGAAACATGCTTTGGTTAGAACATTAGCTTCCTGTTGTATAATTATGTCACCCTTGATCTTTTAATTGTTTCAGATGAATATTTTATCTTTTTGCCTCATTTCTGTCTCCTTAGTCTTTAACATTTGATCTAGCAATTAGTAATATTCTCACTGTATTTCCCTAAAGACAATCTGTGCTTTCAGTACAATTTGGTATGTTCAGAGTAGTTTTCAATTCCTTTTTTCAACACAAGTCATAAAACCCCTTTTCATGTCAAAGAAGAACAAGTAGGGGATAAGCCCAACTGCTAAACCCAGATGGTGAGAAATCAGATGACGGAAAAAGAATTACACAGCCATTCAACTCCTATTTTGCTTCTGCCTTCTCTATCAAGAGTATTCTTTAAACTAGATGGGGTATAACAAACACGGTTAAGGGGATCAAAGCTCGATTGGTGGTGTAATGATAGTACCTGGCTGCTTTAAATTGCATCAAGCCTCTAGGCTAGACAAATCACATCCCAGAATTCTGAGGAGACTGGCAGATGTTCTAGTAGACATACTTCAGTAGTTTTTACAGAACCACGGGCAATTCCAATAGTGCTAGAGAACTAAAGAAAGCAAAGTGCTTTTCCAGTTTTCAGAAATGAGGAAATCATAGGTGATGATTACCATCAATTGTTGAGCTTCATTCAGCAAACTTCAAAAATCGAAGCTTAAGCAACTTATAATTATATACAACAAAGAAGATGGTGAATTCCCTATGAACCAAGCTCCCTACATGAAGAGTGTATTCTTCTGTTAGAGTTGCTGTATTGAGAGATGAAGGGAATTATGCGGAAATGGACGGCATACAGGGATTTACAAGATATTTAGTACAGTCATGATTTCCTTGTGGGAAACATTGAAAAAGGTAGAAAAGAAGGTTTCATTTCTAGCAGTTTCACAGCCAGTGCTAATTAACCAATCAATTTCTGTTTGGGGAGAGCAGGCTAACGCATGTGAAATAACTGGTGAACTATTAAAAAGGCTAACTATATTGTAGTGAAGCCAAGATGACGAGAGAGAGAAGATAAGAATGATTCCTGGTGGAATGATTAGGGAACATTAAAAAACAAACAAACAAAAACAAACAAAGAAAGAAACACAGAATTTGAAGTGGGCCTTCATGGCTGGAAGCCACTCAAAAGACTAAAATGAGGAAGAAAAACAAGGACATTCAAAATAAAGAAAACCACATGGTGACCACTCCTGGTATTTATCACACACTACCTACCAATTATTTGTGTTCATTTCTTATATTTAGCAAAATTTAGAATTTCTTTTCTTTGAGGTCATATCATACTTGGATTTTTAAAATTGCAATGTTTTATATGGCTTTCATTTTATATAATTTCTATACCATGTGTTATTCAGATAATATCCATACTGCTTTCAGTCTTTTGCCTAAATGAGGGAATTTTCAATTGTCTGGCAGTCCCACAATTGCTCCCATTGTAGCTAGGGATGAAAGACAGAAGATTATCTGTAGGTATCTATGGTTCACACAGGCTATCAGTCTAAAAAAGTGGGGAACTTTTCTAACTCTTTAGGTTACTCTATTTGTAACAAAATTAAGCTGCCATTTGAAATCTTGTTATAACTCCTTTTGCCCTTTGGGGATACAAAGAGACAAGTTTTGCTGTAAAACCCACTTAAGAATGTACATTTATGAAGAGAGCAAGCACAAAGTATTCCTAAATAAAGAAGACTAAGTAGGAGATCAAAAATGGTATTTATTTCCCATGGGAAAATAAGTAGCTTTCTTTCAGAGCAGATTAATTTTAAAAATTAAATAGTCATTATACTTAATCCCATGTGTTCTCCTGAGAAAGAATATGACAGTAATATTTAAAAATAGATATGATGAAAAGGAGACAATTTAGAATATCTGACTATCGTAGCACACTTTAATGTAATACCTCTATCTAATCTGCTCTAATAATGATCAAATTCATTTTTCTTGTACAAACCAAGGTGAATGAGATCTCTGTCCTCTTCTCTTTTGAACACGATCTTTGTTTCTCAATGACCCGTCTCCATTAGTTAAATATGTTTTAGAGAATTTAACTGGCTTCTCCCTATTTAAAGAAATTAAAAATATGTATATATTTATCTATATATATCTATATATTTATCTATTTATCTATATATATCTATATATTTATCTATATATACCTATATATCTATTTATATACTTTTACAGTAGAAACTTTTACAGTTCTGGAGAAAAAAAAGGACAAAATTTCACTCCTTACATCACTCACAAAGACCTGTAATTCAACTTTATATGCAGTAGGTCCTATGTGTGGAAAAAAGCATAAAGCTACCGGACAAAACTACGGTGTACTTTTTAGTATTCTAACTAAAATAGGAATTAAAAAGTGATCCTTGGCAATAGTGGTGTATAATGTGTGTGTGTGGTGTGTGTGTGTGTGTGTGTGTGTATGTATTTGGGTGAAGGATTGAGAGCAGCAGAACTATCTATTGGGTTGTCAGAAAAGTCATGACACATTTTTGCAATGGAAAACATAGAAAAAAATACATCAACCCAATATATAAAATATATTTTCTGACAACCCAATATATAAAATAGTTAAAATTGGAATGCCAATATGGTTGAAATATTTAGGTTCCAAGGTCTAGATGTCCAGTAGCTCCTTTTCCCCTTACCTACAGCCCTTTGTTTGAGGCCTTGAGGA
Source organism: Aselliscus stoliczkanus (assembly GCA_033961575.1). Taxonomy (NCBI): domain Eukaryota; kingdom Metazoa; phylum Chordata; class Mammalia; order Chiroptera; family Hipposideridae; genus Aselliscus; species Aselliscus stoliczkanus. The sequence goes on from CM066729.1 coordinate 139,702,128, forward strand.
CCTGGAGAAATTTCCAAATATCAGCAGCATGAGATCAGGGGAATTGTATCAGGCAGGGCAAGCTAGGTTATTCATTGGTAGCAAACAGTGAAGCACGTCAGCAGTTTAAAGTGTTCACTGTTTATGGCAAGCTAGCAAAGGGTATGTGTGGGTGGTTAGTCACCCAGGGGCCCATACTGGCGGGGCCTCTGCCTTTATACAGCCTCCTCATGCAAGGGGCAAGGAAAAGAGAGAATCGGAATTGCACATATGCTTCCGGAATGAGAAACCATGGGAACTACCACATACCTCTACTAAGAAGTGATATTACGCTTAAATTTCACTTTCCCTGGCTATACTGCCTGAGTCCAAATAGGCAGGGATATTTAATCTATGTGTGGGAACTGACATTTGAGAATTGCCCTAATGATACCACAGATATGTTCCAAAAATCTCATTTCCTCAATAATAAATCACTTATCTGTAGTTCATGAATTTATATAAGTTCTTCTTTAGGTTTATATTTTAACCTATATAAGATCATAGAAAAATAAACTTATATATTGTTTACATTGTGTGTGTGTATGTGTATATATATATATATATATATATATATATATATTATATTGCACTATGATAAACTTTGTTTTATATGTTAAAAAACCATCTACTTCAGGCTAAAAGGATTCAAGCATTCCGGATTGAGTGAACAAGTTGTCTCTTCTTCATCATATCTATTTTAAAGATTACTGTTATATTCTTTCTAAACTTGAACCTTACAAACTTGAAATAGATATTAAACACATATGATGTACTTTCTGTGTGCAAAATGATATGAGTAAGCATTATATATATAACTCATATTCTAGCAGAAGAAATAGCAGAAATTTTAAAAATATCATAAGACATATAATATTAAGACATTAAATGGTAAAGACTTCAGAAGTTAGAACTGTCTTCAAAGTCAGGAAACAGCCCCCACAGAGTGAGGCTTACAAAATACACCAGAATTGGAATATGTTTGTGTATTCATGTCAACATGGTAAACAACCTGATTCTCCATTTTCTAATTCTCATTTGATATAAGCCATCAAAATAAATTTGTTTTATTCTATGCTGACAACTGAGTGCTCTCACCAAGGCTGTTTACTCAAGAAATGAAAACCAGCATTTTCTATGCCCACAGAATACTGTGTGTATTCATCAAGTAAATCAAAGACCTCTAACCAAGTTGTCCCTTCCTAGTTGGGCCCCTAGGTGATAATAGCCTATGTCTGACTTTCATAATTTCCTGCCTCAGCATTCTGTAATTGCCAGCCAGTAACAAAGAATGTACTGGTTCAGAGACTCTGGTTTCCACCTGAAGTATCCAATTACGCATGCTAATGAATCATAGTTTAACAATGTTGTCCATAATTTTCATAAGATTAGATGTACATGAAACATTATGAAAAGGTAAAAGAGGGGAAAGGCTTCATGGAGGAAGTGTCATTTTAGCTGTGTGTGTGTTTAAAGTTGCAGAATATTGAGAAGAAGAAATAGCATGAGTTATTATTTTTAACTCTTTATACCTTTATTTTCCTTCTTTTTATAATTTTTATAACTCCTCTAATTGGACATTCTTGATCTTTTCTTCTGCCAGTACATCTATTTTCAAATGACACAGAATAGTTTAGTATTTAATTGTCCTTCAATTAACTCTTAATATATTTTCATCCTACGGATATTTTAAAAAAAAATAACTGAAACCTTCTGATGAACCATTTATGGAGAAGCAATGAGTTGATAATTGCCTTTGCTGTGTGTCATTACTTATTTATAAAGATAGGTTAATAGCTTTGGTGCAAAACTTCGATAATCTGAACTCTGGGATTTTTAAAACTCTTGAGTTGGCAACAGTCAGTTCTGAAGAGTTATCTACCTTGGTTTGTCAACACAATCTAGAATATCCTACTATTGTATCACCCTTTTATGCAACATGTCTGTCTCACCTGCTCTAAAGATCAAATTTCTTTTTCTTGTATAAACTAAGATGTCTCATGACAGAGCAATAAGAGTGGAGAAGAAACAGTGAAAAGTGAAGAAAGAGAGAGAGACATAAAATAAGAGAAAATGCAGTTTGGGGCCAGGGGACTTCAGCCTCCAGGTACCGAGAGCCCCGAATCAGGCCTGACTGCTCCTTTTATTGTCTTACACATATGAAAGGATCAATGTAGCTTCCACAGTCTAATTTCCCATGCTTGCAAACTGCCATCATCTGAAGGTATTATTATGCACCTCTTAAGAGACAGAACTTCCTCTGCCAAGACTTACTGATAAGAATGTACAGAGGACAGATATTATCATATCAATAGGTCATTTCACATGCAGGCTGCCAGAACCTTTTTTCTCAACTCCAGGATTCCTCCCATGTGACTGTGCTTGGCTTATGTTGCCCCTCCCTTGAGGGATCTTACCCGTCATTGGCTAACCAGCCATTTTTTGGCACCAAGTAGGGACACATACAGTAAGCATAATACTGAAGTTATAACCTGTCTTTATGGAAAGGTGCATGAGGGCAGACAGGAAGGCAGTATGATGACACAAGATGAGTAAGATCTCTCTCCTTTTCTCCTTTGAATGTGACCTTTGTTTCTCAATGACCCATCTCTGTCAATCTCTAGCTACTCTCCCTCCCTGGACACATTTAAAGAAATTACTTTTACAGGTTATATACTCCCATGTAAAGTGTTTTAGCTATGTTCTGGGTCTTCACAATTCTTTTTTTCCCCCCACCTCACCCTAGGCTTTTCACTTTTTTTTTTCCATTTTGGTATTGTTTGGTAAAAAAAAAAAGTTATTTAGTCCCTATGATGACTCATATAACCCCTTCCCATGTGCTGGTTAATCATACATAGTAATTTATAACTTAAGTTGTAGACTTAAGCTTAAACATTGTGACATTTAACTCTGAGTGGTTTATGCTACACTGTAGGGACAATCATTTGTTTAATCAAGAATTCACACTGGCATTCTTATCAGGAAACTCTCACTCCAGAGGAGCTACTAAAAGCCATTTTGTTTTCATTACCTTTGATCAATATGAAAGGCTTTAACAATTAGCAAAATGAATGTTAGAAATGGGTTTTTATTGGTGACGTCTATGACTTGTATATGGGTTTGACACATGGGCTCTCTTGGTGAAATAAGTGGCATTTAAGATGTGTGGATTAGCTAAAATATTGTAGAATATGTTAGAGCCCTTGCTTATTCATGATAGTCTGGACCCTAATGGTTGTCTACCCAGGCTTGATCCCTAAATGATCTTGTGTCCGAGCATATAAGGTGATTCCTGAGTTCTTGGTGCTTACTATAAAGTAATGGAATCATTCCTTTGAAATATTATTATAGTTATCTCAAGTGATTAATCATGCAAGATGTGGTCTAATTACTTCAAAAGACAGACATTTGTGATTTCATCAACTTATACGAGAGCTATATGAATGATTTTCTGGCCATTTGCTAATAAATATTTATCTAGTAAGTATACAGAGGAGTGGCAGAATTTAGAGGGAGACTTATTAAAATATAATTTTATGCTGGGAATATGAGAAGAGTCACTTAAATTGCATAAATTTTGACTATTACTATTGGTGGCAATGATTATTACTTACGGACCCGAATCTCTATGCTGGATGATATTGTTTTATGCCATTTACCTTGCTAATTTCCAGGATTTTTCCTAGAGATTTTAATGAGATTTTTCGAGACAGTCACCAAGCTTCTTAAAGAGAATTGGCCAGTAGTTGTTTTTAGATATTTCTTAACAAAATTTATATTTTGCTTCAGTTTCTTATTTTTTAAACTTAAACACACCAGTAAAGGATAGTTTGTGTTGTTAAAATAAAGGCAGGAGATTGCAATTAATTTTGTTGTACTCACCATCACCCTGGATCCATCCATAGTTTTTCTGCTTCCTGATGAGAGCTTTCATTCAGTCAGTTCCACATTTTCTTAATGTGTATCTTTGTCTATGTCACATTCTGCACCAAATCATATTGCTTCCTAGAAGTTGGCGAATGCCCTATCTCCAGTTGTGTTTTGAGACATTTACTCTTTTTATACATCCTAAAATATGAATTTCAAATGTATAAATTAAAATGCTCATCTTTTCTGAAACCCATGAATTCTTTTATCCTTTTTAGTTGCTTTTACCTTACTTTTTGGAAGAAACTTTATAACAGTTGTATTTTGTTTGAATGTTTTGAAGAGAACATTGCGATGTAATTTGCTTTTAGAGGAGGCAAAATAAGCTGGAATTTTTTAATGCCATTCCAGTCTTTTCTTTTCCAACTATAAGACTACAATCTTTTGGACCAAACTTCTTTTTTAAGTACCATGAACTCAAGTTCCATTACAGAATAGTTTTGTTTTGTTTTTTTTTAACTTGGTTTCCAAAAGTGCCAATTGTAAAGGATTAGCTGATGTACTTGTAGTGACTATAGGGAAAACTTAGTACTTTTGAGAAGTTGTTCTCATTTCCCTCCCTTTTTTATCATTGAATGAAGTGAAATGAGGAATAAGAGTTGTATTTCAGGATAACAAAGAATTTAGCGACTTCCAGTAAAATGGCGCAATAGACAGACGCTGTGCTAACTGCCTCCCAGGATCACACCAAAATTACAAACAAATTATACAGCATTCAACCCTGGAGGTCTCCGGAACACTAGATGAACAGAACCACTAAATGAAGAACTTAAAGAGGAAGCCGCATCTGGTCTGGTAGGACGGGCGGAGATGAGAGAGGGCAAACCCCATGAGGGAAGCCCCAGCCGTGGGAAGCTTGTCTGGTTGGGGGAGAGACCCTCCGGCTGCACCCCAAGCTCACCAGCCCAGAGCTCCTTTGCCGGGAAGAGGAGTTCTAAGATAGCTGGCAGTAAATTAGTGAGGACTCTCTTTGCTCAGCTCGGTGAGGCTAAGAGCGGCTGGAGAATCAGTGGGGCCGGCGCCCGGGCTTGCTCGCCGGTAAGCACTTACCTGGTTCCTGGTGGAGGGAGTGGCTGTGTGAGCCGGGAACCTGCGGGGACGGACTGAACTGAGCACCTTTGGTGCAAAGGCTGGAGGTGTTTGGACTGTTATTCCCGTGGTGCGGAGCCTGCACACGAGTGGTGTAGGGAGGATGCCATTTTGTCGGGCTTGAGCCCTCCCACGAAGGATCAGGTCCGAGACCTAATTGGTCTGGTGGAATTGGCGCAGAAGTGCGTGTGTGCGTGCCCGCGCGCCTGTGGCCTTGGATCCCCACCCTCCGCCCGGCTTATACTGCGTTGCCAGGGAAACATAGGGCGGGTGCCCTCCGGCTCCAACAGGCTGCTCACTGAGACGCGGGAGTGCGCAAGCCACCTCCGGTCCACTCTCCGCACTGCGCTTGCAGAGTTGCCAGGCTGGTGATTGGTTGTCAGGCTGCTCGGCCTGATCTGAGAGTGGCTGATTGGGACAGGCTGAGACTGGGAGTTTTCCTGGGAGTGTTGGGCTGTGAGCTGTGTGCCTGCATGATCCAGCCAGGGCTCTCCTGGTGATCTATCTAATACATCAAAGCAATCCCAGAGCGACAGCCAGAATGGGGAAACAAAGAAACATGTCACAAGTAAAAGATCGGAAGAAACCTCTAGAAATGGAACTAAATGAAACAGAGGGATCCAACCTTTCAGGGACACAGTTTAGAACTCTGATGATAAGAATGTTTAAGGAACTTAACGAGGACATAAAGAAGGATAGGGAAACCATAAAAAACAACCTGTTAGAACTAAAGAATACAATAACTGAAATGAAGAACACACTTGAAGGAATCACCAGTAGAGTAGATGAAGCAGAGGAGTGGATCAGCGATTTGGAAGATAAAATAGCAGAACTCACCCAGTTGGCACAGCAAAAAGACCAAAAAATAAAAAAACAATGAAAATAGTTTAAGAGCCCTATGGGACAAGGTGAAATGCAACCACCTTTGACTCATAGGAATACCAGAAGGAGAAGAGAAGAAGCAAGGGGTCGAGAATGTATTTGAAAAAAATAATGACTGAAAACTTCCCTACCCTGGTGAAGGAAATCAACATCCATGCCCAGGAAGTGCAGAGGGTTCCAAACAAGCTGAATCCAAACAGGTCCACACCAAGACACATCATAGTTAAAATGGCAAAGCTTAAAGACAGAGACAGAATCCTAGAGGCTGCAAGAGAAAGACAGCAGGTTACATACAAAGGAACTCCTGTTAGAATAACAGCTGACTTGTCTACAGAAATTCTGCAGGCCAGAAGGGAGTGGCAGGAGATACTCAAAGTGACACAAAATAAAGGTCTACAACCAAGATTGCTCTACCCAGCACGGCTATCACTTAAAATTGAAGGAACAGAAATGAATAAGCTTAAGGAATTCATTACCACCAAGCCAGCATTGCAAGAAATGTTCAAAGGGCTTTTTTAAACAAAAGAAAGGGGTAAACAAGCTAACCCAGGGAGACCAGGAATACAAATAACAAAATGGCAATACATATGCACCTATCAATAATCATTTTAAATGTGAATGGGCTAAATGCTGCAATCAAAAGACAGAGAGTGGCTGAGTGGATAAGAAAATAGGACACATGTATATGCTGTTTACAGATGGAATAAATATTTCATGCAAATGGAAATGAGAAAAGAAAAAAGCTGGAGTACCAATACTTATTTTGGACAAAATAGATTTTAAAATGACTACAATAAAAGACAAAGAAGGGCACTATAACCCTAATAAACATCTATGCACCCAACATAGGAACTCCTGATTACATATAACAGATTTTAACAGACATAAAGACAGAGATCAACAGTAACACTATCATAGTAGGGGACTTCAACACCATTGTCACCAATGGACAGACCCTTTAGACAGAAAATCAATACAGAAAGAGTTAATATAAAGGAAAAACTGATGGTTGTTGGTTGGGAAGGAGTGGGGAAGAGGGAGAGGGGGAAGGTTTTGGACAGTGTAGATGGGACTACAATGTTGCCGCAGGGAGATGGGGGCAGTTCTGGGAATGTAATTGATAATGTGAAGAGACTATTATGTTGTGTGAAATAAGTCAGTCGGAGAAGGACAGGTACCATGTGATCTCACTTGTGTGTGGAGTCTGAAGAGCTGAGTGAATGATCAAAGTAAACAGACTCGTAGATGTAGAGGAAAAACTGAGGGTTGCTAGTTGGGAGGGGGATGGGAATGGGGGGAAGGGGAAGGGATTAGACAGCATAAATAGACATCTACAATATTGCCACAGGGATATGTAACACAGTTCGGGGAATATAATAATATTGTAAAAATTTTGTGGTGTGTCAGGTAGTCACATTTCTTGTTAGGGAGACCACTTCATGGATGGAGTAGAGGCTTGATCACTGCACTGTACACCTGAAACTGATGTTGTATAGTATTGTATGCCAACTGTAACTGAATATGTGGATGGTCATGGGATGTGGAGTATACTGTGGGGGGGAGTCATGGGAGTTGTGATAGATATGTATGATATGGGGGTGGGGAGTGGGGTGGCGAACTGGGGGAGGGGTTTGTCACTTTGGGAGGTAAAGAGTATAACTATTGCATTGTGTTGTACACCTGAAACTAATAAAAATAAATAAATAAATAAATAAATAATAAATAAAATAAAAAAATAAAAATAAATAAAAAATAATTTAGCATAATATTTAATATTGTAGTGAAATTTTTAAATAGACTTTATTTTATAAGTGTTTTTTTTTATTTTTTTAAAGTTAGTCCAATTCTTGGAAATGGAAACCAATTTTTATTAACTCCATCAGGCTTTCCCTGAAAGATTTGTAAGGGTGGATGTAGGGTGAGAAATGGCCACTGGTGTTGGAGTAATTTTAAGAACAATTTAGTCTATTTCTGAACTACAAGTATAAAAGGATCCCATGAATGTCAGGTTGTCTCCAGGATTAAGACTAATATCTCCAGTATCCTACAAGTTACACCTCTATTTGCCTCTCGTTGCTGAATAGAGAGAGGTGTGGGAGGTAAGGACAACAAATAAAGAAACTACTTTTGAGTTTATGGTTTATTACTAAAAAGAAACCCCAGTTAAATGGAAGATTGCCAGAGGCAGAATATTTTTCTTTTGCCCATGATCTTATGCAATGAAGAGTTGTTGGTGATCAAGGAATATATATATATAACAGCTGCATTGTCTTGGGTGATTCATTTGTGTTGCATGCTATGCTAACTACCTGAATCATGATATTGAATTCTCCCAGGAGTTCAAGGAAGCATTGTATTTTCTATAATCTTCATCTGATGAAATTTAGTCTCAAAAATAATAATTTGCTTAAGAATATACTATAATAAGTGGAGGAGAAGCCTTTACAATTTGCACTCAAGCTGTGTAAATTCTGAACCTGCCCCCTTAACTGTCATGAACTCTCTTGAAAAAAATGTAGTTTCCCTCCAAGTGCTCCTTCAGCTATAGCAGAATGCGACTGATGGCTTTGCTTCACATATGCTCAGGAAAAGGTCCTTCTTTTGCTCTAATCTCACTTTGGATGCTGACCACCATGAAAGTGCTCATCCTCCAGCTCAGTCTGTCCTTGCTGGCTCCACACTGGCCTAGGATAAAGCAACCACATTTTGTCCTTATGTGAATCATAACACCCACTTCCTTAAAGCCACATAGCACAGAAGAGACAGGCACACAGGGGTTTTTTTCTGTTGAATGTCATCAATTCCAGATGAGTTGTGTTTTTATACCATGCCTAGCTAAGCTTCTTTTGATCCCTTCTTCAGTCAACTTAAAAGAAAAAAATTAGGCCTGCGCATATTTGATGAAACGTTTTAGATTTATGTGTCCATTTTCCTGTGAGCAAATGCTCAGAAAAGAACACATATTTACATTTCCGTTTTTTTTTAAAGCAGTAATCTATAGGTAAGTGAAGTTGTTCATACGTACCTAGCAAAACTGGAGTATTTTCCTAAGAAAAGCATTCCTATAATAGCCTGGTTTAAAGTATCAGCTCATAGCTCTCCTACTTAAAATTGGTGCAACTAATGATAAAATGAACTCCGCTTAAATTTGGTTTCTTCATCTATACAATGCCTAGAAAAATAGTGCAAGAATGATGTCATAGTTAAATGAGGCACTTTATTTAAAGCCTCAGTGTAATGCTCTACCCTTAGTAAGCACTTAAGGAATGTTAGCTACTATTAGTACTAGAGGTAGTGGTACAATAGTAAAAGCAAAGATGCACTCGATTTATATAGAGAAAATAAAACAGTTAATTTTTCAGTTTTGTCTGTGTTTTACTGTTTTTAGAGTTGGAAACAACAGCCTTGGAAGAACAATGAATGCTTGTATTCTATTTATACAAGGTATAATAAGGTTGACTGTGCTGGTTTCCCAGCACAAAAAAAACAGCCTGCTTTTAGAGGTAATCTCAAGTTCCCAGTATTAGACAATAAAAAAGTTCCTAGTATTGGACAATAAAAATTGTTGGCAGTTTTCTATTTTGAAGTTCCTTCAAACGATTGACAAGAAAAAAATTTTACTTTTAGCTAGAACACCTATCCCCTCTTCCCCCACCACACACACACACACACACACACACACACACCCCTAATCTTGGATGGGAGTAAACATGTCTTCCCATCTTTATTTCTTCATTTCTTTCTAACACGGCCAACAATACCTGTTGTTGTGGTGGCGTTGTGAAGATTAAGTGAAAAATGCATTCAGGGATCAACAGGTATGGCTCCAGGCATATAGTGATTATTCAACAAACATTACTTGTTGTTGTTAGCTTTTGATGTCAGAATGCAAGCAACAAGGGAATAAGGTTTTTGCTTTGTTTCTGTATCCCTAATACCTAAAACAGGATATGGCTTATAGTAGGAACTCAGTAAGGATTTGTTGAATGAATGGATAAATAATGAATTAAGTTATATTTAGGTTTGTTAATGTGTCTAATTTTTTACAGCATAAAGGTAATTAAATTTCTGGGAAACTTTTGCATATCTTCATAAATTCTAAAGTTTTTTTATATGTCTAAATGTTCTATCACTGCTGCACATTTTTAACACATTAAGCCAGAATTTGTGGTGAAAACTGGCCTCTCTTACAGATGCATATATATACTCACATATATATTCATATATCTCTCTCTCTCTCTCTCACACACACACATACACACACACACACCACACACATTGCATCAAATTTTTCCTATCTTCTCTTTTCTTTCTTGTGTTCTTCCTTCTTTATTCACGGTGCATGCTTTGAGAGCTGTTGGTTTTTATCAATGAATTTATTAGGTGCCATTTTTTTCCATGAATTAGTTTCAGATTAAAGGATTATGACATGCTTCAGAAGTAATACTTAGCTATTCTTAGAAAAAACATAATATTTTCTGCCAACATATGAAAATTGCATGTTATTGGGGTGATTATGAAACCTCTGAGCACAGAGGCCAATTTCTGTTTCACAACTGAGATAGCCCCAGTGCCAGATTTGTGAAAAGAACAAATGATTGTTTATATAAATGAATGAATGAATAAAAGAATAAATGAAAAGTACTAGAAGAAATACACAGACACAGAAATACACAACTGATTGTGGAGCTAAGAACATGAAAGTTAGCAAATATGTAATTTCATTCTTTTCATAATTCCCTAGAAAAGTGCAACCCATACAGTTTAATTAATTAATTAATTAATTTATTTATTTATTTATTGAGGGCAGTGTCACTATCCCTCATATGTGGGACCCGAACCGGGGCTGCTGGCTTCTCAAGCCAGCACTTAACCAATGCGCCACTGGGCCGGCCCATACAGTTTAAATAAGTAAGTTATAGTTAGGAACATGCCATTTTATCTCACTTCCAGAATGCCATTTTGAACATGACCCAAACTGTGTGACATGTAGCTAGGTGTGTTATTGAAATACAGGAGAAATTGAATTTCTCTAGGTTATTCCCTCAAACAAGGAGTAAATACCTCTGGAGATGAAAACTATCCAAACAGAGATCTAATTTCCATGTGGGATTGTTTTCAAAATCAGCTCCAGTTTTATCCTGTTGCAGATTGATATTAGATTTCAGTATATTAGCTTTACTTAGTAATTTGTATAATTTTGGCAGTATTGAAAGTTCTGTTTCTCTGTGTGTGTTTTGATATTTTTAAAAATTCTAATCTTGTGCTGAAGATTTTCAGATGAGAATGTGCCAGAAAGATGTTGTATTGATGTATTTTCTAGAGTGTATAAAAGGCAAACCAGATGCATTCAGCTGAAATATTTTGAAAAGAAACAAACAATATGCAAAAATGATGCAGAGTTAAAACACATCTGAATTACACTATCATAATAGATATATTAATCCCTGATCCATCCCATTGTTTTAGCACAGCATCTACAATATGGCATGGGCTCAACATAGGTGTTGAATTTTATTTAATTTCAAAGTATTTATCATAATTTACAATTTTGATGTTTCTGAAAGAAACTAAAATTAGTTGTGACAGAAGTGCTGGTAAAGACATTAAACAAAACCAAAATAAATAAACTAATATACCATGCTAATCATTGAAATATTTAACATTGTGAAGATGTAAAATTTCCCATAATTTATGTGTTGATATAAAGTATTTCTAATTAATTTTCTAATATTGTCTTTGATGTGGAAAATAATGAACTAGCTCTAAAATTTTATCTGAAATCAGAGTTAAGAATAACCAAGAAACTCTTGAAGAAGAAGAAATTGTACAACTTTCCCCTATTCCATAGCATGAGCCTTAATATTTAGTAGTTAGCAGTGTGTTAATAGAACAAGAACTGATATAGGTATGGAATTCGATAGGAATATATTGTAGATAATGAAATAAAGAACCATTTATAGACCAAAGTATATATAGACACAATGGATAGGAGAGATGGTTCTCAAAAGATGTGGACAAAGTTTGCAATAAATGATTTCAGAAATATTAAAAATATAATTGGATATATGTTTTAAAAACTGCATTAAAATCAATTCCACATGATTAAATATCTAAATAAGGAAGAGGATGTATGCTGTTAAAGGGACTGAAAATTGCTGAATCACTATGGCGATAGGAATTATGATGTATAAAAAGGAAAAAATAATAAATTCAGCTACATTAAAATGGATCAATTCTATTTATCAAGAGATACAAGGATAGTAAAAGGACAGGTCACACAATGGAAGTTGTTAATGTAATGCACATAATCAACAAAGGATTGACTACCCAGAATTTATAAAGAATGCCTACAGATTAATACCAAAAGAAAAAAAAAAAGATAAGCCAAAAAAGAAAAAAAATGATTTCGAAGAGGAAATCCGCATGTCAGATAAACCTTTGAAAATGTGTTTAATTTCATTATCAGCAAACTTCCAATGAAAACCATAATAATATGCCAATACGCCAATCAGTTATTTTAGATTGGCCAAAATAATTCAAACATTACCACTTATTGTTGAGGATTTGCAGTAACTATAATTATCACCCATTTTTTATGGTAAAACAGCTTGGCAAATCTAAGTTGATCATCTACATACCTTGCAAATCAGCAATCCTAAAGCAAGGTAACTTAAAAAAGCTTATACATATACAGTAGAACATACATGCAAGAGTGTGCATAGCGACATTTTTCATAGTTGAACAATTGAAATGACCCAAATGTGTATCAATACTGGAATGAGTAAGTAACTTGTTGTATACTCACACAGTGAAATATAATTAGGCAATGAAAAGGAGTGAACTATGGATGCATACAATAACATGGATGAATCTCAAAGAGGCCAATCTGCGAGCCAGAGCCTATTTTTTTTTTTTTTTTTAAAGGGCAGTGTCACTGGCCCTCATATGTGGGATATGAACCGGGGCCGCTGGTGTCCCAAGTCAGCTGTTAACCACCATGCCACTCGGCCGGCCCACCAGAGCACTTTTACTAGTGTCAGATTTAGGGCTGCTCAACCAGAAGTATGGGACACACCAAAGCCAAATGCTGTTTGTTTGGGTTTTGTGAGTTTAGGAAAGTCCCCAGCATGATTCAAGACAGGACTGTTTTTTTTTTTAAGATTTTATTGGGGAATTGGGGGAGGGGAACAGCATTGGGCAATGGGGGAAGGGGAACAGACAAGTTGCTCTCCTTTTGTTCTTCAGTCTAGCTGCGGAGGATGTTGCGTCACTGGCCCATGTTGGTATCGTCATTGTGCTCTTCCTGGGTGAGGCAGATCGGTCCACGACCTCTGGATGTCGCTCACCGCGGCTATTGGCCGCTCACGCTGGCTGCTGGCCACTCACTGTAGCCCATGGCAGCCCACTGCAGCAGGGGCTGCAGCCTACACCGTTGCCGGGGCTCGCACAGCCCAGCTCCAGGTGGAGCTGTTGTTAGCTGTGGAGGGCAGTGTCACTGGCCCTCATATGTGGGATCCGAATCCGGGCTGCTGGCATCCCAAAACCAGCTCTTAACAAATGCGCCACTCGGCCGGCCCAAGACAGGACCTTTATATGGAAAAGCCATTGGAAGCAGCTTGGGTGTGCCCATAGTAAGTGGGGTGTGGTCTCAGGGAATCACTAGGGCAGAGCAGATGAAAGGTGATAGCCAGTTTGATGGAGACTCAGAAATGGGTTCTGCCTGCAAGTGCACACTGTGGGGGGGAGGGCTCAACAATGAAACATTGGCTTCCTCCAGTTCCTCCCTCTGGGAGAAAGCTGCCTCTCCAGCCCTCACCCTGAAGCTAGACAATTCAGTTCCCCCCTATACGCCCCTGGTGCTTTTCAAGCTTTTGCTCCAGTGCTGGAGCTCAGAGAAAGAGAATCTGTCAGCAAGTAAGTCTGTGCATGGGCCCTTTAAGGGGAGTCTAAGACTGCAGCCACCGCCTAGCTCACTCAGCCGTAAACTCAGTTGTTTTTCACATCCAGAAGTTATGGGGACTTTTTTTCCCCCCCGAGCACTGGAATCCTGGGCTGGGGAACCCGATGTGAAGTTGGGACCCCTTGATCCTCCAGGGAGTAACTCTGCAGCCAAGATCATCCTCTTGATTTTTAATGATCACGCGTGGGTGTGTGACCAGCTCGTTCTGTGTCTCTGCCCCTCCTACCAGCTTCAAGGTGGCTTCTATAAGTGTGTAGTTGTAGGGCTTTGGTTCAACTAAACTTCAGGTGGCTCTCATTGTGGTGATTCTATAGTTTAGTTGTAATTGATGTGGTCTTGAGATGAGGTGAGTACAATGTTTACCTACTTTGCATTGACCAGAAGTTGGGGGCACATATATCTTTATGGATAAATGTTTTCAGATTTTTTTGGTTACATACCCAGAAGAGGGATTGCTGTGTAATATCCCAATTCTGGTCTAATTTTTTTGAGAAACCTCCATACTGTTTTCCATAATGGCTGTACTGATTTACATTTCCACCAACAGTATATGAGGGTTCCATTTTGTCCACAACCTCTCCAATACTTGTTATTACTTGCCTTTTTGATAATAACAATTCTAATAGGTGTGAGATGATATTTCATTGTGGTTTTGATTTGCATTTCCCTAAAAGCTAGTGAAGTTGAACATGTTTTTCATATATCTATTGGCTATTTGTCTTTTGGGGAGAAGTGTCTGTTTAGGTCCTTGCCCATTTTTTAATTGGATTGTTTGGATTTTTTGTTTGTTTGTTTTGTTGATTGTATGAGTTCTTTATATATTTTGCATATTAACCCCTTATCAGAGGCATCCTTTGCAAATATCTTCTCCCATTTGTTTGGTTGCCTCTTTATTTTGTTGATGGTTTCTTTTTGCTGTGCAAAAGCTTTTTAGTTTGATATAGTCTTATTCATTTACTTTTGTTTTTACTTCCCTTGGCTTTGAGGTCAAATTCATAAAATCCTTCTGAACCCAAGGTCCATTAGTTTAGTACCTGTGCTTTCTTCTATGCAATTTATTATTTCAGGCCTTATGTTTAGGTCTTTGACCCACTTTTAGTTAATTTTGCTGTATGGTGAGAGAAGTCTAGTTTCATTCTTTTGCATGTGATTTTCCCAGCACCACTTATTAAAGAGGCTTTCTTTTTTCCATTGTATATTTTTGGCTCCTTTGTCAAAAATTATCTGCCCATATATATGGGGGTTTATTAATATATCTGGGTTCTGATTTGTATTCCATTGGTCTGTGTATCTGTTTATTGGCTAATGGAATTAAGACCTTTATCAATAGTTACATTAGGTCTTTGCAGAGACTAATTACCATAGTGTATTCTATAACATGTTTGATTCCAGAGGTGGGCTCTGCTGAGGTCACATAGAAAGCTGGCACAGAACAGAATCTTCACAGGCTCTTATTCTAAAAAACATGGTATTACCAAAGTTCCTATTTTCAATCAATATTTTGTGTCATGGGCTGCTCAGTACAATGGACCAGTAGCTAATAAACTTGTCCTTATACATCAGCCACTCTATTATGTGCCTCTCCTGGGCCAGGAACCAAGGCATGCTATGATTTCAGAGAGTGGGTTGTTATCACCAACCTGAAGATATTTTGTTCTTTTTGTTTAAAGTGCCATTGGGGTTTGGATGGGGTTGCATTAAATCTGTATATTGCTTTGTGTAATATGGCCATTAACATACATCAACATTTTAAAAACTTTAAAATATAAATTTTCAGAAAGTAAATTGAAATATAGACAAGGCTGTAAATACTTATTCAAAATGTTGATTTGACCTAGATATGCCATTTTAATTGCAATTTAGAAAGATGTTTTGAGACATCCATTAAAACAAGTGAAAGTATATGAATTCAGAATTGATTTATATAAAGTAAATTACTTTTGTCATCTCTATATTTAATTATTAAATAGCTGAAGGGATATTCAGATGAAAATTCATGAAATATGAAATCAAATCCATAAAGATGAGTAATGCAATCAATAAATGTTATTTTGTATATGCAAGCTAATTATAATCATGTATGAGATCAAATCAAAGCAGTAATTTATTTAGAAAAAAGAAAACAAATATTAACAGAGACAGGAATACATTTTTAGATTGTTTGATAACCCAATCAATGATAAGCAATGTGACCTATGGAAACATTAGAAAAATATTTATTGCTAATTTCACACAAAACACTAACATTAATGAAATAACATAATGCCACTTTAATGAGGCACTGATGTCAAACTAGTTAATCATTATTTCTCAGAATAAGACTAAACATTGCAAAAGAAGACTTCAGATGCTCTGATATCATTTATGAATGAACTTAGTAGAAGTTTTATATATTACCACTTGTAAGATGTGAAGCTGAAACATATTTTTCTAAAGTATATAATAAACAAGTATTGATGTTATTATTTAATAATTACACCATTTTATTTTGTACATTAAAAAAATTAAGCACATAATAGGGGCTGGGGCACAGGGTGAAAACTAGAATGAAGGTTTGAAGTGGGAGGTGAAAGACATTATTGGTATAAAATCAAAATCATAGCTTTATTTTGTATGGCTGAAGGGGAGGACAAGGTTAGGAGTATTGATATTTCTAGATATTTGGAGGAGAACTGGGTGAAAAGTAGAAAAATATTCAAAAATAAGATATGTAGATCAAATTGAATATCATTCACTTCATTTATATTTTTATGAAGTTGCTGAAATTTGAAATGCAACAAGTTTAAGAGAAGAAGCCAAGGAAAATAGTTTTTTAAAAAATATTTCATATGTTATATCAGGGCATGAACTTGTTTCACAAAGAAATTATTCTTACAATGACAAAAAGGCAGACAGCATGTTGGGGAGAGGATATTGTTTGGACTTCAGATATGTATGGAACCCCAAAAAGCAAATGTCTGTGAATAGTTGCTGCAAACTGCTGGGCAGTTCTTTCCTAAATACAGAATGTGCTCAGTCAATGCTTACATTTTCCTAGAGATAATGATACCTATTTAAAGTGTGTCTTTGAATTAAAGACATAAAATCAAGTGATTAAAGGTATCTGGCAGCACTTTGTAAACTATAATAAACCATGCCAATGTTAGTTGCTATACTTACATAAAGGAAGCAAAATGTTGTCTTAACATCTTAATGTATGTCACACTACCTTTAGTTTCCATAATAATTGACACAAAAATATAGCTTATTATTTGACTATTGGGCTGCACAAGGTTTCCTGCAAAGGCTCTTCTGAACTTCTAAGGTTAATATTTAAGCAGGATCTAAAATATGACATATTTTCCCATTATTTTAGATATGTTTTTTTTCAATTAGTACATTTTCTTATATAAGATCAGATTAGGAAGTATTGCTAAAAGTTTATGGGATTGAGGAACAAATTTGACTGTGAAAACTTTGGCTTTAGTAATGATTGTGTTCTTTACCCATCTAATCTATCATTCATTATTATCTTCTTTATTATCTTCTCTCCAGTTGCAATAAGACTTTGTGTTGTACTCATGAATGTTAATAAAGATCCCTAAATATATTACCTCTAGGTCTTTCATGCTCAAAGTGATTCTCAGGTTTTGTAATAACTGGTAACCAGTAACTTCTAGTACAAGGACTCAATAATTTTCATTCTTTGTTACATGAATATTTGAGAGTATCCTTCCATTTTTTATGAGAGCCAATGCCCCTCAGAATTCTAAAATTAAGATATGGATTCTTTACTCATGAAACAGGTAAAAAGAAGTCATTTGAATTGCATTGTGACCTTTTTCTTTGTTTATATTAAGAAACTAATATTTTAAGTTGTGTGTTTCTTTCAATGAGGCTAAATAAGTTTTCTCTATAAATGAAGCACTTTAGGAAGCAAGGATTAGAAATCATGCATCTGTTTTCCTGATATTTTCCATAACAAAATTTCTGATTCCCTCCTCCCCAATGGCTGCACTTAGTAAATAGTCTAGTGATTTGATTTAAAATAGTGTTATGTGCTAGGTAGAGTAATCTTGGTTGTAGGTCCTTTCTTTTCATCACTTTAAATATTTCCTGCCAAAACTCTTCTGGCCTGCAAAGTTTCTATTGAGAATTCATTTGACAGTCTTATGGGAGCTCCCTTGTAGGTAACAAACTGCTTTTCTTTTGCTGCTTTTAAGATTCTCTCTTTGTCTTTAACCTTTGGCGATTTAATTATGATGTATTTTGGTGTCTGTGTCTTTGGATTCATCTTGTTTGGGACTCTCTGTGCTTCCTGGACTTGTATGTTTATTTCCTTCAGCAGGTTGGAGAAGTTTTTAGTGATTATTGCTTCAAATAGGTTTCCAATCCTTAGTTATTTCCTTTTTCATTCTGGTACTACTACTATGCAAATGTTGGTACACTAGGTGTTGTCCCAGAGCCACTTAAACTACCCTCATTCTTTTATATCCTTTTTTCTTTTTGATGTTCTGATTGTGTGTTTTCTGCTACCTTATCTTCCAAATTGCTGATTTGATCCTTGAGGCCCTTTAAAATGTCCTCATTTTTTTTTTTTGAGTATTTTTTTTCTTTTTGCTGTACTGATTGGGTGGTTTCCACTATCTTGTCTTTCAATTTGATCCTCTGCTTCATCTAATTTGCTGTTAATTCCTTCTAGTGTAATCTTCATTTCAGTTATTGTATTCTTCATTTCTGACTGGTTCTTTCTTATGGTTTCTATGTCCTTTTATATGTATAATATATCTTTGTTGAAGTTCTTACTGAGTTCATCTAATCTTCCTCTAAGTTCATTGAACATTCTTTTTTTTTTTTTTTTTTTTTTTTGAGGGCAGTGTCACTGGCCCTCTTATGTGGGACTGAACCGGGGCTGCTGGCTTCCCAACCCAGCGCTTAACCACCGCGCCACTTGGCCAGCTCTGAACATTCTTATAACCAGTGTTGTGACTTCAGTATCTGGTAGATTGCTTGCCTCCATTTTGGTTAGCTCTTTTTTCTGGGTTTTCTCCTATTCTTTCATTTGGTACAGCTTTCTTTGTTTCCTCATTTGTCTCTCTGTGTATGTTTCTATATATTAAATAGATCTGCTATTTCTCCCAGTCTTGGCAGGATGGCCTTATGTAGTAGGTGTACTCTGGTACCCAGTGGTGCAGTCTCTCTGGTCACCTGAGCCAAGTGCCCCTGGGGTGTCCATCATGTGGGTTGTGCATGCCATCCTGTGGAGTTGACCCACAGGTTGACTTATTGTCATGGTTGGCTGGTACTACAATGGGGGAGCTGTTTTGTGGGGTAGGCTCACAGATCAGGAGTTACTTTCTTGGGGTTCTGGTTCTAACCTAGTCCATCCTTTGGTCGTGTTATTTTTGAAGCTGATTGGATGATGCTCTGATGTGGTCCAAAGCTGGCCACTGAGTGTATTGGGTCTCTTGGGAGTTGCCCTCGTGCAGGCCAAGGTCAGCCATTGCTGATGTCAGGCTGCAGTCCACATGGTAGGAGTTATAAAGTGATCTGCTGTTGGTTGCCACTTGTGCTGGGCTTAGAGGTGCTTGGGAGATGCTACAATCCAAACTGAGGCTGTCTGCCCCTGGTGCCCGGTTTGTAACCCTTGTGAGTTACAAAACCTGAACACCAGCTTGTGAATTGAGGCCAGTCATCACTTGTGCTTGGCTTGTGGCCATTTAGTTGAAGCTACATTCCAGGCCAAGACTGGCCACTGCTTATGCCAGGCTTGGGGCTATCTGATGGGAGTTATAATGCAAGTTGAAACCAGTTGCCACTTGTTCTGGGCTTGGGGTTGCTTTGTAAGAGCTACAAGGTGCAGCAAGTGTTCGTATGGTGTTTATGAATGTTTGAGAGATTTTGTGAAAATCTGCAGGGTGAACTGAGGTAGGCCACTTGTGTGGAGGAGCCATAGAAGAGGGTTGGGCTGGGTGAGTGAGTTGGGTGTCAGGGGATTTTTGCACACCTGGCTGAGTGGGAGGACTCCAGCACTTCTGAACCCTGAGAGTGGTGCCCCAACCGCTGCCCCTCATCCCTCACCCTGAAGTTAATCAGTTTAATTCCTGTTTGTCCCTGGTGCCTTTTGAGCTGCTGTGCCTGTACTGGAGCTTAGGGTGAGTGAGTCTGTGAGTGAGTTTGTGTACTGGCCCTTTAAGAGCAGTTTGTCTCAGTCTCCTACAGCCCATTGTTTTTCCTGGGTGCAGTCCACTATGGTTTTTACAGCCAGATGTTATGAGGACCTCTCTTCTTGGCATAGGAACCCTGGGCTGGGAGCTTGGTGTCGGGCTGGGATCCCTTATCCCTCAGAAACGACCTCCCTAGCAATGATATCGCTCCTGATTCTTAATTGCCATACCATGGATGTGGGACTACTCCATTTTCTTTCTCTGCTCCTCCTACCAGTCTTCATATGGCCTCTTCTTTCTTATCCTTAGTTACAGGGATTCTGTTCAGCTAGACTTCAGGTAGTTCTCAATGATGGCTGCTCTATAATTTAGTTGTAATTTTGATGTGATATGGGAAGTGGTGAGCACAGAGTTTACCTACTCCACCATCTTGACCAGAAGTCTCAAAAATCTAGAATGCTTTAAATACAAAATGAAGTCAAGACAAATGTATCCAAAAAAATGACTCACACTATCTTTTTATTACTTTAGATTTTAAACTAAGAAAATTAATTTTATAAATAATTAAGATATTAGATGATAGAAATTATGATGAAATTGCATATATTTGGAATATTTTATTTTTTTATAGCTGAGTGGGTAATTATACTATATACTATATGTTTATTGTAGCATTTGTCAGCCTTTAACTTTTTCAAGAAAAATGAAGAAACAGTTTGCACAATGGGAAACAGGTGTCAGATCTCCTTTCTGCCACTGGCATAATATACATTTCAAAAAAAATTTCTGTTATGCTATATGAATGAATAACAGTACAAAACATATTAAATAAGATATTGGTAAATTGGTCTGACTTTAAGCAGCTGAGGTAATATTAAATAAATTATTCTTGCAATGTATTTTGTGCCTTGAAAGAATTACTGAACATTCCTAAAATAGCTTACTAACCTACTACTGGGCAGGAATTTGCCTATTGGGATATTAGGCCCTTTCATATAAATATTTTAAAAATAGTTTATGATATCTCTGGAAGACATACATATTGACTGAGCATATCTGGATTATATTACATTATAGTTGACCCTGAGGCTGTATCCCAATGTGCTATTGTGAAGAGTAATTTTAAAAATCTATTTTTAAAAGAAAATTTATATACAAATATGATTTTTGAAATATATTCACATATACCAAGAAATGCCATTAAAACACGCATGCACACACACACACACACACACACAGACACACACATACACACACACACAACACAACAAAACAAAACAAAAAAACCCTAAATAAGTTGGGAAAACCAGCCACAGTCTCCATATGTATGGCTTTAAAACCTTTGTTTTCTCATTCATGCAATCTACTGGTACAGTAGCCTGTTACCTCCTGATTTCCCTCTTATCTCACTAAATGGCTGGTCATCTGTTATATGATAAGATAATCCAGCATGTTCCAGAGTTTACAAGGGAGATATCTTTGTTGTAGAAAGTACTATTTAAATCTCAACAAACTTGGCTGGTGACTCTCCCTGTGTACATTACACTTTGTTCTCCTAATTTTTTTTTTCTTTTAATTCATCTCATTTTGTTTGGTTCTGGCAGAACACGGTGTTTGGCCAAATTCAAGCTCCATCATATCTGTATGGGTTGGTATCTCATTCTGTTTTCAGCTTTGCTCATATGACTGGTTGATTAGTTAAAAGCTCATGGAGGATGCTTTTGAAATAATAAACAAACTGCTCTTTTGCACACAATGAACTAAATAACAAATTATTATACTTTTACATATGTCAGTGTGAAATTGAGCAGGAAACCAAAATCCAAACTCTAAAAGATTTGAAATATATTCAAAATGAGTGCATGGATATTTTCAACAACCAATATATATTTGTAAGAGGCTTTTTTGCTTGTTTGTTTGTTTGAGTCAGGTAGAAAGCCTTGAGTATAATCAGTATGAGAAAGTATTTTACTCATTTTTCAAGAATGAATAAATATTCAAACAACAACAATAACCAAAATTAGAAATATCTTCTGACCATGTCTTAAATTGGAGCATTCTCAGAACACACATACTTAGTAAAACGTAAGTTTGTATTTTGATGTTGTTATGAAACATGTTATTAAATATTTTAAAATATATTTAATATTCACCCCAAACAGTTTTAAACACAGCTAAGGAACATTCAGGAGTGAAATTAAGGGCTGTATTGAACTTGATATGGATATTGTTGATGTGAGAAAAAAAAAAAAAGGACTCATACCCACAAGTAGAATTAATGTAAAATTAGCTTAGGAAAAAGATATCACAATATTTTAATTGGTGTAAAAAGAAGCCAAAGTAATCTTAATATATGAAAATCTTAACCAGATTTTCACTGCAAAGCTGTCATAATGGAACTTTCTAATTTGATATAAGATTTTCATATGGCATGGGCCAATGTACTGGGTAATATCAGAAAGAAAGGCCAATGTATTTCATCACATCAAAGTTGATCCAAAGTCTGAACAGTTAAACCTTATTCAAATATTTGAAATTTTACCCAAAACTACAAATCTTGGAAGATGGTTCCTTCCTCTTAAGGACACACATTGTATTCCCTCAAGAAGGAGCTTCCATTGCATAAAAGTCATTAGATTTGGTGATCAGTCACTGTTGCCCTAAACCTTAAAATATGTTCTCATACATTGAATATGTTCTGCATGTAGTTTATTTTTATAGTATATTTCTTGGGTATTTTGTTAACTCCTGGCAGGTGATTTATTTGTAGCATAGCTATAGCTCTGACATCTATTTAATCAGTAGACAGTCTTTCTGACAGTGCTTCTGAAATTATGCTTTCATTTTTCCTGCTTGCACCTTATTTCATTCATTTTTAATACCACTTATCATATTGAAGGAAGGAATAAAATCAGCATTACTACATTGCAAGTCCATATTTGGAGTCTAGTTGAGTAAGAAGACTATATTTAAAAGCATATTCTAATCAACTCTTTTTTAATATGGGTAACTACCTTCAGAAAACCTTTTCATTCTAATTAGCCTACAAAAGGCAAATTCCTCATTTATTGTTAATTCCACTTTAATAATCTTATTTTCCTAAGTATAAGAAAAGAAATTTGATTTTCCATTTTCCTGTGACATACTTGCTCCCTGTGAAGAAAGTACCAACCATGTCAGTGGAATAATGGCTCACAGAGAAGGAAGTGTGAGGAGAACATTGTGGAAACAGAATGAATTGGTCCAAGAGCATTAAAAGCAGCATGAGGAACAATAGTTGCTAAATAAGAAATGGCATTTAGACCCTTTGGAAGGCAAATTTAGATTCTTATTGTGAACTTCTTGGAAATATCTTTAGTTGATTTTTTTCTATTTTAAAATATACATGTTCATTGGAAACCTGAAACAAAACTCAAAATTCTTCAAAGATTTAATTTCATGGAATTTTGCCCCATAACACACTTTCCCTTTCTCAAAACTCTTGGGAAGATCTAAAATAGAGATATTAATAAAGCTATTTAATAAAAACACTAAATCATTTTTTATCAAATGCAAAGTATATAATTGTACATGGAACTTGACATCCATTATCCTTACCTACTATCTTTGAAACATGTTCCTTTTTTATGCTGATTTGTGAAAAATTGGGAGGTGGCTGATCCTCTCTTCAGACCATATAGTTTCTTTGCTTCTCCAAAACACCACTCCTCGTTCTCACTTCAAGCTCTTCCATAGCCAAAATTGGACCTAGTTTTTCCCCAGGCTGTAGTAGGGGATGGAATAGCTCATTTTCCTAAATTCCCTCTTGTCATAATAGGGGATTATTTAACTTCCTTTCAAATTATGGAGTATACATGATTCTCATAACTTTCATAGCTTATTCTAGTGGGGATAACTATTCATATATTGCAAATGGTTTCCTAGTCACTTTTATGCGATTTGGGAGTAAAATTTTCTGCATATTCTTCTACCCACATCAAAATATGAAATCCTCTCTTTGGAAGTCCTTTCTTTCCATTTGAAAGAAAAAATTCTGTTATATCATTTAGAAGTAACAGAAATGCAGAAGAGAAGACATGTGGACACAAATGTGAGGAGAACTGAAATAGGAAATAACAGTTTAATGAAAGGAACTGCCTTGTGTAAACTCACCCTTTAAGAATGCAAAATGTATTATGTTATTTTGAACTTTAACTTTAGGAAATCATTCTTACAGAAAACTTTGGAAAATAAAAATTTTTTATGGTAGATGAATGTGCTTCAAAGCACAAAGGATCATTTTGATTTCTGATGACACTAGCTCTATTTTCAGGTAGATCTTATTTCATATCCTGACTCCTCCAATTTAAGCTATTTAGACATTGGTAAACGATGCAACCAGTCAGCCTCAGCTTCCTCATAAATGACAAGTGCTCTTGGTACCGGTACTGTAGGATTGTTGTGAGAATAAAATGAAATAATTTATGTAAAAATCTAAGAGCCTTCCCATAAGAACTGCCATTTTAAAAGCCTTCAATAATTGTTGTTTCTCGTTGTGTTTAGTATCACTGTCAGTAAATGCTAACCTGATATTGAATTATGTGTCTGTGACAAAATAAGAAAGAACAGAAGAAAGAGTGGTAGTCATAAAAATAGAGTAATAGAAATAAATAGAAGAGGGAGAAGCATGTAGGCAAACTCTAATGAGATTGTAGTTATAATAATATCACCTATGGGAGAAAAATAATGGCAAGCAATTTTATATACCAAGAATAAAAAAGGAAGCAATAGTGATTTACATATAAAGTTAAAACATTTCAAATTAATCAGTGCTACCAAGAAAGAGCAAATTGAACCTTATAGAGGATTGTTAACATGGTATTGACCCCTAACGCCCCCTGCCCATAACTTTATTTGGGGCCTTCCTTTCAATAATTGGCATATGAAACCATTTTATACCCTCCCTGCTCTTTTATATGTAAGTTCCTTGAGGAGCACAGAGGTTATCCACATGGAGGGAATTTAAATGAAATAAACTTTTTTCCAGGAGTAATAATTAGAGACATACAAGAATATTACTTCGGTAATGGAAAGCAGGGAGCCCTCTTTGAGATTAGGAGTAGTTTATAGTATTTTTAAAATAATACAGCTGATTGTAAGAGATAAGATTTTAGTAGAACCAGAAGTCTTATATGTGAAACACTGAGACATCAGACTTCTCCTCCTAGCAGAGCTATTGACGGAGCACCTTCCAAAAGGCAGTCACATCCTGGACTGCTTTGGTCCTTTATTGCTCAATGTCATAAAAATCAGTTACATTTAAAATTAGCTTTCATAGAAAATGTATGATCTACTCACTCAGCATTATACTCCCTATCTCTTTTTAAAATTCACTTCAATTATGCAGTTTATAATGGCCATGAATAGATGGGCTGTTATTAAAATATATGCTACGTAATAAGGCTCTGCTATACTTATGCCATCTGAGTATCTGTCATTTTTTTGATCCTGAGGGTCACCCTTCTCTTTAAAACTCTTCTAGTATGATTTGACTGCTGATGACTCATCTTCCTTGAGTGCACCAAGTCCAGTCTTTATGAGATACCCTCCACAAATTTTTCTAGATCGCTGTGGAAAGGCACCTGTCCCACAAGCATGTCCAGTATGCACTTGTATTCTCCCATCCCTTACCCAACTCCAGGCTTCTCTGCTGGTCAGATTTTGCCAGGTTGTAAACTACTACTTTTCCCTCTTTATCACTTCAACTATAAGTGCAGCTCATACCAGGCTCTAACATATAAAACCTTGTTTTTCCCCCCTGAAGGGCAGAAGATAATTTAAGGAATTTAAAACACACAAAGAAAATGTGTTTTAAATCCAGGTAACAAGGCTGGCCAAGTGGCGCAGTGGTTGAGCGCTGGCTTGCGGGGCCAGCAGCCCCGGTTCGGGTCCCACATGTGAGGGCCAGTGACACTGCCTTCCCTCAAAAAAAAAAAATTAATCCAGTTAACAAAACAGTAGTAGAGATACCAAGGCTTAATTATAAGCAGTGAGTGTTCTTGTCAGAAAAAAGGATTTGTGAGTTCCAAGGAGACAGAGTTTACATGACAAGTAACGGAGTAGGAAAGAATACAGACTTTGATGCCAGAGCAGTGTTCCCATCACTTTGGAAAGAGGTAAAATTTTAACCACTTGGTAGCTGAGAGAGGATATGAGAGAATTTATGTGGGATTATATGCTACCTAAGCCCTTGAGAAGATCCTAGTTCACTGTCGTTCTCCGAACCTCAGCCTGGGCGGAGTGGGAAAGTCAACAGAAACACTGAAAAGAATACAAGAATAACAGGGACTTATATCCTATAGGAAGCTGGTAAAAACCTTCTAGCTGACATGGTGCCCTGGCTTTAGATTATCCATGGTCAAGAAAGTCTAAACCAATGTTACTAAAGTGTGGTCCACTGATCAGCAATTTATGTGAACTGTTTGGTTGGTTGGCTCCTTGGTTGGTTTTTAACCAGTCCATTATTATAATGTGTCAGAATGTAAATCAATGCATTGGTTTGTTTATGGAAAAACCTTACTATGAAAACTGTTGGATAATGTAAACAGTCCACTAAGTGCTGTATTAGTTTATATTCTGGTGCAAGCTTCTTTATGTGGACTGACACTGAATAGCATTTGTCCAGACTCCATTAAATTAATTATTTTTAAAAATCTGACAGGAGAACATGAGTGAAAGCTTGTTGTGCCAGATATTAAACTAAGCATAAAAGTTATTTTAATTAAAACAGTATAGCACTAGCAGAGGAATAAGCAAATAGATCTGTGGAAAACAATAGAGAAGCCATAATGAGATCCATATGAAATAGGAATTTAATCTAAGATAAGTGGCATTTTGGATCATTGCAAAAATATTTAATATATTTTGTTTTGACAGTTGGCTGTCTATTTTGGCAGAGACAAATGTCAGATCCATTATTCACCTCATAACAAAAAAGTAAATTCCATATTGTTATTAGTCTGCTAGGGCTGCCATAACACAATATCTCACACTGAGTGGCTTAAACAACAGAAATTAATTTTCTCACAGTTCTGGAGGCTAGAAGTCCAAGAGCAAGATGCTGACAAGGTTGGTTTCTGGTGAGACCTCTCTTCCTAGCCTGCAGATGACCACTTTCCTGCTGTGTCCTCACATGGCCTTTCCTCTGTGTTGGGGGTGGGGGCGAGGGGGGAGGAGAGAGAGAGAGAGAGAGAGAGAGAGAGAGAGAGAGAGAGAGAGAGAGAGAGAGAGAGAGAGAGAGAGACAGAGAGAGAGAGAGAGAGAGAGAGAGAGATTGCTTTTTTTTTTAATAACTACATCCCACTCTTATGACCTCATTTAACCTTAATTATCTCCTTGAAGGCCCTATTTCCAAATACAGTCACATTGTGGTTTAGGGCTTAACATATGAATTTTATGGGGATACAATTCAGGCCATAACACATATGGAATTAAGAACCAAATATTTTGTTTTGATGAAATTATAAGGATACATTTTGTTAAAGGGAAGAAATTTGATCAGATAAAACACAAATCTAGAGTCTATAACACAGTGCTTTTATCCAGGTTGTTGAATATATCAATAATTCTTTCCTTTTTATAACTGACTAGTATGCCATTGAATGGAGATATCACTGTTTGTCTCTCTGTTTGAAGGACATGTATATTGTCTCCAGTTTACGTGATTGAGTAGAACTACTAGAAATATTCATGCACAGATTTTGGTGGGAACATAATTTTTCACTATGTAAGAATCCCAGGAGTGGGATTTCTGAGGCGTATAGCAGGCATCTAGAATAGGTATGAAACTATTTTCCACTTGCCTACTTATCTTCCCAAGGGGCTGACAGTTTCTTCTCAGCTCCTGGGTTTGGATGAGGCCTGAGACTATTTACTTGCTGCCTTATGGTACAATTACAGACCGTAAAACTGCTTACCTTCCGAATGAAATCGGCTCCTCAATACAGGTGACCCTGCCACTCATGTTACATCATTATATAATTTGCCCCTTTTGTTTCAGTGTCATCCTGTGTGACAAAGGACATGGGAACTGGCACTTTTGTTCATCTCTCTTTTGCTGTCTCTATAAGTAAAAAATTGGCTGTGTCTAACAGGAGTTTATTGTTTTTTACAGGCAAATCAGTCCTTTGATTGCCAAGACTTTGGATCATATCCGTTTTTAACAAACGGCTGCTGGATGTGTATATTCATGTGCAGATTTTTATGTAAACATAAATTTCCATTTTCCTAAATTCCCAGTAGTAGTACTGCTGGGGCATATGGTAAATGTGAACAAGAAATTTCCCATCAGTAATTTATGAGAGTTCCAGTTATTCCACATTGTCATTAGCACTTAGTATTGTCAGGAATCTTTAAATTGGGTTGTTTGTTTTCTTATTATTGAGTTCTGAGAGTTTTTTTGTATTTTGGATACAAGGCCATTATCAGATATATCAGATATATGTTTTACAAATAATCTGTCACATCTCTTAATGGTCTTAACAGTGTTTTTTGAAGACTAAAGTTTTAATATTTGATGAAATCTAATTAATATTTTTTTCTTTTATGTATTTTACTTTTGATATCCTAAGAACTCTTTGCCTAATACCAGATCATAAATGTTTTCTTCTATATTTTTTTAAAGGTTTTATGGGTCTACATTTCATATTTCAATTATGACTCGTGTTGATTTAAATTTTAGATAAAGTGTGAAGTTCAGGTTAGATTCTTTTTATTGCATTTGGATGTCCAATTTTTCCAATATTATTTGTTGAAAATATCTTTTCCTCCATTGGGTAGTTTTGCACTTTGTGAAAATCATTTGGCTATATAGTTCTCTGGATTCTCTGCTCTGTTTCATTGATCTATGTGTCTATCCCTTCACCAACACCACACTGTCTTGATTATCATAGCTTTATGGTAAATCTTAAATTTAGGTAAAAAAGAATCCAACTTTATTCATCCTTTTCAAAATCACTTTATTTTCCTTTGATTTTCCATATACATTTAAAAATCAGGTTGTCTGTGTGTACAAAATCCTGCATGAATATTGATTGTAATTGTTATAAATATAAAGGTCAATTTAGGAACAGCTGACATTTTTACTATGTTGAGTCTTTTAATCCATGAACACAGTACATTTGTCAAATTATTCAGATCATGCGCATTTCCTTGGTTTCAGCATACAGATCCTGTACAGGTTTTGCTAGATTTATATCAAAATATTTTTGAGGTTTTATAAATTTTATTGCTTTTTAAAATTTCACTTTTGAGTTGTACATTAATATCATGGAGAAATAAAATTACTTTTATTGTGTGTTAGCTTGTTTCCCGAGACCTTGCTAAATTCAATCATTTGTTTCAGGATTCTTGTGGATTCCTTGGGATTTCTATATAGACGATCATGTCACTTGTGAATAGGATAGTTGTATTTCTTCACTTTCAATTTGTATTCTTTACATTACTTTTTCAATACTTTTCTCTCCTATGTTGCCTTCATTTTTCTGTATAGTTCTCCATGCCCCAATCTTGGGCACCCATAAAATGAAGATGAGAACATTATTTCCCTCATTGTACTGTTTTGATAGTTAAATAACATGATACATGTCAAATGTAAAAATGTCTGGCACATAATAGTTGTTCACTAAATATTATCTACAGTTACTTACATGATTATTCCATCTTGGTCCATGCTACTGCAACTACCACTATTATCTTCTACAACTAAATAGTGATTAGATTTGCTTAAGGACTAACACATACAGGGCAATCTACTAAATGTGAGTGTATATTTGAGTGTATGTATATGTGTGTGTGCAGTGATTTGATCTCAAAAGCTTATGTGGAATATATTATTGATAAATTGGAATATACTATTGATAAGTTCCATTTATATTGGAGGAAACAGGCAAACAAGTTATCAGCCTACAATGATGATGTTGGTGAATGCTAAAAGTAGAAGAAAAAAAAATGTTTCTAGTCTTGTTTTATTTTCATCTTCAAAACAGCTAGGCTTGTGACTTGGAGAGGTAACTGTAGTTGGAGAGCTTGGGTTAATCAGCACTCTTTACAAATGTATTTCAGAGACATACTTGAAAAGAAGGCATAATTAATTTTGAGCAAAGTAACTTGCCCAGCTTGGGAGAAAATGAGGCAGCATTTTGAGTATTACCTTAACAGGGTCTTCTGTTGCTATTTCTTCTCTGAGAGGTGGTATCTGCAGAACAAGATTGTTCTTTTAAGTGTAAATATTGTAAGGAACGCTTTCTTAACTATTGTAAAATTCAATTGCTTGCTACGTTCTATGATGTTCCCTAAAATTATCCCTGTCTACTCACTCATGATGAAATGAATAGCTACCACTTTATTTCTGAAAAAGCTGAAATGTAAAACTTTTGGTATTTTGCTGTATAGTGGCCTTTAACAATAGAATAAAGTTAGATCTAAAACCTTATAACAAACTGTGGTTATTTACATAGACCAATTCACTTTCAACTTACAGGTTGTTTATCCAAGCTATGTTTATATTAGTACTCCAAACAAAGTGGTTTTGCTTTTATAACCTCCTGGAAAAGAAACAAAGCCTTCTAGCATGTCCATTAAGTATCACTGAAAAAAAAAAAAAAAAGAAAAATGAGAGAGAGTGAGAGAGACAGAGAGAGAGAGAAAACAAATTCAGACTGTATGAGTTCCTAAAAATAGCTGATTCTTTTAGACTATTTGGCTGACATCTTACACACAATTAGTTGGCCTGTTAACTGGTTTATTTATTTTCTGACTGTAGAATGGAACTCAGGGTGGTAAAAGATTTCACTTTTTGAGGGTTGCCATGTTTTTGTTTTGTTTTGTAGTATTTATTATAACAATTACCTCATAAAACAAAATGAGTGCAAACTTAGACTGTCATAAGAAGAACTGAATAATTTAATTTAATTTCCTAGTAGGAAACCTTGAAATCAAAGCCAATTCTGTCTTCTATTCTCAAATGGAACCCATTATGAAGTTAGGGGTTTTAATGTTTTAGTGTCATTTTTCAACTCCATTATGTCCATTTTCATGAAGAAGGGGATCAAAAGAAATGCATGTATTCTTGCTACAAAAAAAATTAGCAGATTAATACTCTTTAGTACATGGTATTATTTTAAAAGATATATTGCTAGACTCTGAGTCATTAAATGATTTTCCTAAGATGACAGTGTTCTCTGGAATCTAGATTTGCTGGACGAATGCCCTTTGGTAATGCAGTAGTTACTGCCTTTTGTTAAAGGTTATAATTTATATGAGCCAAAAAGGCACAGCCTTTCCTGGAATTGAAAAAGCTTTCCAAAGGCATTCTTTTGTAATCTTTTACTTAACATTATTTATTAAGCTAAAACTGTAACTATAAAATTTTGTTTTTTTATTTCAGTTGTTGAGATGTTAAAATCAAGAATTGAAAATCAAAATGTCATTGTGGTTCATATAATTTTTACCACATTATGGTGCCTATAGATAAGGACCCAGTACAGTGTCTGTGGTCTTCAGTACATTGGTTCGCTCATTCCCCGCCCTCCTGCTTTTTTATTGGTTGGTATTTACATACACTACATATTTCCAATCAGCGCTAGATAAACCAAACATTATACAATGCAGGTTTTACTGAATTTTCCCATAACTCATGTATACAACCATTACATGTTAAAGCATGCAACCCTAGAACTTTTAATTTCCATTGATTTACTTCTCTCATCTCTTATTAGTCATTTTAAGGAATACATTTTTCTAGAATTTTTGATTTTTCTTTTACAGATTTATTCTAATTAGTGGCACTTAATTTAGGTACTGAGGTTTTTTTTCTGTATCTATGAATGTCATTATTTCTCTATTTTGAATGGCTAAAAATATAATTCAAAAATTTAAAAATATGTGAATTAGTAAATCCTGCATAAAAAAGATCAGTGCTCTTAGCCAGGCTCATGTGATTATTGTGGGTTGTGCCAAATCTGAGGAATATAAAAACATTAAATGATGGTAGATTAAAAAGTACATTAGTTAAAGTTTAATTTGAGTTGTCTGTCAATCATAGCATGTTGAGGAAGCAGTGGAAAGAAGCTAATTTTTTCTATCCATCAATACAGCTTTGTGTGTGTGTGTGGGGGGGGGCAAACAGTATGAAAAAAAACCAAACTTGTTCACTACATAAGTGAATTTGTTTAGGTGACAGTTTCTTATATTGAATACAGGCCTTTGGTCTGAGAAGAAAAAAAATGTTGAGTTATTTGAATTGCTACAAAATAGTTTATAGTTATTTTAATCGAGAAGCTTTTTATTTAGGCTTTTTAAAAAAAGTTTGCTAAGAAGAGCTTTGGATGAGTTTTAGGAAAAAAATTAAAGACAAACCTAATCTAAGTAATATAGATTTTCAGATACTTCCCTCACAATACTTAGTGTTATAATATTTCAGCATAAGTAGTTGTGGGAAAAATAGATGAAGTAAATTTCTTTTTTTTTTCTTTCTGCCAAGTGTTTCTCTTTTGGGTGGCAGTGAACAAATCTAAACCTCTATGATTAATTGTGGGACATTATTTTCCTTAATAAAAATCTCCAGATATCGGACACCTAGCCTGACATAATTTGACAAATAAATGGACATGAATCTGTCCTTCACGTAGGTTACCTTCCAATTGAATGTTAATTAATCCCAGCTATTATCTATCTATCTATCTATCTATCTATCTATCTATCTATCTATCATCTTTATGCAAACCATTTTTATATCCTTCTAAAGTGTATAATGGATATGTCTGTAAGATAAACTAAGAAAAGTTACATTCAAGATCAGAGTTTCTAAAGGAAATCACTCCTTTAAAACGTTTGCATTATGTAATTCACACAAATAACTGTAGTTGAAGGAGATCTTAATTATTTAATCTCTGAATTGCAAAGTAATATTTAGAACTCTTGTTTATAAAATACTGCTTATTTGCAAGACTAGTTTAAATGAATTAAGGACACCTAGATAGATTTGGATAAATGGCCTTCTTTCCCTTTTCTCCAGAATAATTTCTTCTTATTATTTAGATTTCAATTTAAGAAACACATCCTCAGGGAGTAACTTCTCAAATCGGAATAGGTCAAATTCGTCATAACATTTTTATCTCTCCTAGCAATTGGCATGTTACGATTTTACTCTCTCCAATATTGGCCAGTAAGCGCCATGAGAAAAAGGAACGATTCATCCTTATTAATTTTTTAGTGCCTGGTTTGGTATCAGAGAGATACCTGGTAGATACTTATAGTTATCAAATGAGTGAAAACAATTTAAATAAAATCTTAATATAAAAATTGCAATGTTGGAGTTTATACAGAGGTAACTACTTAGAACAACAAACATGTTTGAAATGAAAAAAAAAAAAGACTGGCAAACATTTGCTAGCGTTTCTTATGTTCCAGGCCCTATTTTCAGCTCTTTACATATATTTACTGCATTTGTAGATGAGAAAACTATACACTGTCACACTGGACAACTCACTGAATGTCACAGAGCTAGTTAGATAAGGGTGGCCCAGGATTTAAACCCAGAGGACCTGGACCTAGATTATATGCTCTTAAACACTGCAATATTCTTGTCTCAAAACCTGTGGGATGGGTACTGCGTGGTTCTCAAGGCTAAAGATTATTATTTTTAATTATCACGTGAGAGCTAGAAGACTAAGGAAAATTTGATAGATTTCATTTTATCAGCATTTAAACTATTATATGAGCAAGACAATATAAACATTGAGTGAAAAGACAAGCTACAAATTCAGGGAAAATGCCATCCATAGAGCTGTCGCAGTGGTTAAAGTATTTAAGACTCATGTACATATAAAGTATTATTACAAATCAGTAAAAATAAATTCACTAGAAAAAGAAGCAGATATAAACAGACAACTAACAGATTAAAAATGCAAAAATATATAAATAAAAATGTATATCCTCATCTTTACTACTAATAAAAGAAAAATAGAGTATATTAAAAAGAAATGTAATTTTTCATAACAGTTACATTGAGCCCAGTTTAACTGTAGAAGGTATGTACCATAATATTTATTTGGAATATTGTTTTAATGGCCCCAACTGACAATAATCTAAATGCTATCGATATGAGAAATTGATAACAAAGTATGGTTCTGAGAGATGAGAAGCTGCCTGAGGTTATATGAATTATAATATTTAATTATGCTTTCGTTTATAGAAATGAAAAAGGAGGCTTTGTGAGTTAGTGGGAAGAATATTAATTCTTGTTCCAATTCTAAAGTGGGTTTTCGTTGGCCAGTATCTGTTTCTCTGAAAATGTCATAATACAACTCTCATTATTTATAGATACTTTATAAATAGGCTTTATATATGCCCTTACTAATATCCCTTCATAAGCCAATGTACCATAATAGCCTGATGGGATCTTTTGTATCACACTCCTTAGGAACTAACTGCACTCTGAAAAATTAGTCATTACAATTTTAAATCCTTTACTTTTCATCATGGTAACCTAGCACTTCCTTTCCCCCCTTTTTCTTGATGAAATTATTATTTAAGAATAGAAATAATATTAACAATTTTTAACTTAAAAAACATTAGGAAATATATATCCATAGTCTAACTATCCAAATACAAACAGCACTATTTTGATACGTTTTCTTACTGGATTTCTCTAATGAATATATTTCATAAAATTATAATTATTGTATACCTATTATATTAAAAACACATAACATTCTTTTATTGACATAGCACTTGTATAACAGAAGCAGTTTTTTGATGTAATTTAGTTTTATAACCATCATTTTAAAGGCTTTATACTACACTGTAACTGGATAAATAACATTTTATTAACATTTTACTAATTTAAAAACTAAGTTATTTTCAATTATTTTATATAATTCTTTAATAAAGCATTTCTAAATATTGAGGATTGTTTCATGACTTCCAAGAAATGAATTTAGATAAAAAACTATGAACTTTGTTACAACAAGTTCACAAATTAATTGTCAGATTGTGTAGTCATGGGTTTCCAGCCCTAGGGTGCAACATGTAGTTGCAGATCCCAACCCCTAGGGGTCAGAATTAACAAACTAGAAGTGGTCTCAGGGGCTTAATCATTAGCTCAAGAACCCTCAGCTCTTTTTTCTGGACAGTAGCCTCTTACCTTTTGTGAAAGAACTGGGGTTTTCCCCCAAAGGATTTCTGATTTCTCGTTACCTGGTGACATAAGAGTAGGTCTGGATGACAAAGAGAAGACTATGTCAAAATCACTGTGAGTAGGCTAATGAACCTTTTATCTACTGCACAAAAATGTTCCTGCCTTGACAATTTTGATAACTATTTTAAGTCTTTCCTAATCCTGTAGCATGAAAAAATGTTCTTTGTTGATTTGCCAAATTAGATCAAATAAGCCCTATGTTCACACTAATAAATTCTTCCTACTTGTCATGAGACTACTATATGTATGTTTTTAAAAAACTATTACATTTTATACATATATGTAAATTGTTTTCTTTTTTTTTCTTTTATTCTTTTATTGTGAAATAAACATTTTTTAAAATTAGCTTCAGGTGTGCAACACAGTGCAATAGTTATACTTTTACCCCTCAAAGTGACAATCCCCCTCCCCCAATTCTACCCTCCCACTCCTCTCCCCCATATCATACATATCTATTACAATTCCTTTGACTGCCTTCCACAGTATAATCCACATCACGTGACTATCTATAAATTCAATTACAGTTGGCATACAATATTATACAACATCAGTTTCAGGTATACAGTGCAGTGATCAAGCCTCTACTCCATCCATGAAGTGGTCTCCCTAACAAAACATGTGGCCATCTGACACCCCGCAGAATATTCACAACATTATTATATTCCCCGAACTGTCTTTAATATCCTTGTGGCAATATTGTGGTTGCCTATTTTTGCTGTCTAATCCCTTCCCCTTCTCCCTCATCTCCACTCCCCTCCCAACTAGCAACCCTGTTTTTCCTCTATGTCTATGAGACTGTTTCTGTTTCCTTTGCTCATTCATTCAGTTTTTCAGATTCCACATATAAGTGAGATCATATGGTATTTGTCTTTCTCTGACTGACTTATTTCACTTAACATAATAGTCTCTAGGTCCATCCATATCGTTGCAAATGGTACGATTTCATTCTTCTTTATAGCAGAGTAATACTGCATTGTATAAATGTACCACAGTCTCTTAATCCAGTCATCTACTGATGGGCATTTCGGTCAGTTGTTTCCAAATCTTGGCTATTGTAAATAGCGCTGCAATAAACATAGGGGTGCATATATTTTTTCAAATTAGCGTCTTGGATTTTTCTGGGTAGATACCCAAGAGTGGAATTGCTGGGTCATATGGTAGTGCCATTACCAGTTTTCTGAAATACCTCCATACTGATTTCCATAAATGCTGTACCAATTTGCAGTCCCACCAACAGTGCACCAGGGTTCCCTTTTCTCCACACCCTGGCCAGCACTTGTTGTTTGTTGATTTATTGATGATAGCCATTCTGACCCGAGTGAGGTGGTATTTCATTGTAGTTTTTATTTGCATTTCTCTGATGATTAGTCAGATTGAACATTTTTTCATATGCCTGTTGGCCATCTGTATGTCCTCTTTAGAGAAATGCCTCTTCATATCCTCTGCCCATTTTTTAATTGGGTTGTTCGGTTTTTTTGGTGTTGAGTTTCATGAGTGTTTTCTAAATTTTAGATATCAACCCCTTATCAGATATATCGTTGGCAAATATCTTCTCCCATTCAGTAGGCTACCTTTTTGTTTTATTGAAGATTTCCTTTGCTGTGAATAAACTTTTCAGTTTGATGTAATCCCATATGTTCATTTTTTCTTGTATTTCAGTTGTCCAAGGGGATATATCAGTAAAAATATTACTCAGGATAATGTCTGCAAAACTACTCCCTATGTTTTGTTCTAGGAGTTTTATGGTTTCAGGTCTTACATTTAAGTCTTTAATCCATTTTGAGTTTGTTCTCATATATGGCATAAGGAGGTGGTCCATTTTCATTGCTTTGCTTATGTGAGTCCAATTTTCCCAGCACCATTTATTAAACAGACTATCTTTACTCCAATGTAAATTCTTGCTTCCGTTGTCATAGATTAAATGACCGTATATGGATGGGTTTATTCCTGGGCTCTCTATTCTGTTCCATTGGTCTATGTGTCTGTTTTTATGCCAGTACCATACTGTTTTTATGCCTTGTAGTATGTTTTGATGTCAGGTAGTGTGACATCACTGTTCTTATTTCTCAAGATTGCCGTGGCTATTCGGGGTCTTTTGTGGTTCCATATAAATTTTAGGATTCTATGTTCTATTTCTGAGAAAAATGTCCTTGGTAGTTTGATTGGAATTGCATTGCATCTACATATTGCTTTAGGTAGTATTGATATTTTAACTATATTAATTCTTCCTATCCATGAGCATGGTATGTATTTCTATTTATTTGTATCTTCTTTGATTTCTCTCTTCAGGGTCTCATAATTTTCTGAGTACAGGTCTTTTACTTCTTTAGTTAAATTGATTCCTAGATGTGTTATTATTTTTGAAGCAATTGTAAAAGGGATTGATTTCCTGATTTCTTCTTCTGATAGTTTATTATTGGTATAGAAATGCAACTGATTTCTAAATATTAATTTTGTGTCCTGCTACCTTACCAAATTCGTTTATCTAGCAGTTTTTTGGTGGAGTCTTTGGGATTCTCTCTATATAGTATCATGTCATCTGCATATAACGACAATTTTACTTCCTCTTTTCCAATTTGGATGCCTTTTATTTCATTTTCTTGTCTGATTGCTGTGGCTAGAACTTCCAGAACTATGTTAAATAGAAGTGGTGAAAGTGGCCAGCCTTGTCTTGTTCCTGATCTTAAGGGGAAAGCTTTTAGCCTTTCCCCCTAGAGTATGATGTTTGCTGTGGGCTTATCATATATGGCCTTTATTATGTTGAGATATGATCCCACTGTTCCCACTTTGCTAAGAGTTTTTATCATAAATGGCTGCTGGATTTTGTCAAATGCTTTTTCTGCATCTATTGATATGATCATATGATTTTTATTTTTCATTTTGTTAATGTGATATATTACATTAATTGATCTGTGGATATTGAACCAGCCTTGCATACCAGGAATGAATCCCACTTGATCATGGTGTAAGATCTTTTTAATGAGATGCTGAATTCGGTTTGCTAGTATTTTGTTGAGAATTTTTGCATCTATGTTCATTAGGGATATTGGCCTGTAGTTTTCCTTTTTTGTAATATCTTTGTCTGACTTAGGAATCAGGGTGATAGTGGCTTCATAGAAAGAGTTTGGAAGCCTTCCCTCCTTCTGTATTTTTTTGGAATAGTTTGAGGAGAATAAGTATTATTTCTTTTTTGAATGTTTTATAAAATTCACCTGTGAAGCCATCTAGTCCAGGGCTTTTGTTTGTTGGAAGATTGTTGATTACTGATTCAATTTCTTTGGCAGTAATCAGTCTGTTCAGAGTTTCTGTTTCTTTTTGGTTCAGACTTGGTAGATTGTATGCTTCTAGAAATTTATCCATTTCTTCCAGATTGTCGAATTTGTTAGCATATAATTGCTCATAGTATTTTCTTAAAATTTTCTGTATTTCTGTGGTATCTGTTGTCACTTCTCTTTCATTTCTGATTTTGTTAATTTGGGTTCTCTCTTTTTCTTGGTTAGTCTGGCTAAGGGTTTGTCGATTTTGTTTATCTTTTCAACAAAACCGACTCTTGGTGTCATTGATCTTTTATATAGTTTTTTTCTCTATTTCATCTATTTCTGCTATGGTCTTTATTATTTGCTTCCTTACACTCCCTTTAGGATTGTTTTGCTGTTCTTTTTCGAGTTCCCTTAGGTGTAAAGATAATCTGTTGTTTTGAGATTTTTCTTTGTTGAGCTTGGGCTATTGTTTTGAGGATAGGAAACATCTTTAATATTTTTGTTGCTAGGTTTATATCATCAGGACTTAGTGGTCTCTGAGAGGAGGCTGATAAATAGACGTTCCCATCAGGTATAGAGTATTCACAGGATTGTTGTATATTAGAAATGGTGTCTCCAGGAATTCAAATTATCTCTTAAATCTTTTGACACAGAGTAGTTAACTTTTTTTCAGGTCATTAGGAATACCCAATATTGTATAAAGGTTTAGAAAGGTTTCTGTTTCCTAACAAATTATATATAATTTTGTAATTCAAAAATGCTTTTCTTTTATATCCTTTCATGTAATTTCAAAATGACAAATTATAGTAAAGGCATTATTCCCACTTTACCTATGAGGGAATTCAGACTCAGAGAGGTGAATGGACTAATCATATCCTATTAAATTATAATTGACACAGTTTTGATTGATTCTAAACTCCCCACTGCTTATATTGTGCAGGATTTTCTTGGTTACCCAAATGCAATTCAAATTTTTCATATTAATTCACGATATGAGAAGTTATATATTTCATGTAAGTCTTTGAGTTGATAAATAATTGAAATGCTGTATCATATTGTATCATAGCTTGTCATTTTCAAATTGATGTATTTGAATCACTCTTTATAGAACAATTGCATTCAAGGTGTGCAATAGTAGAAGAACTCTGGTGTGCAACCACCTACATCTCTGGTGTGAAACCACCTGTGTTGGAATCTTATCATTTATTAGCTGTGGACCTCACTGTGTGATTCAGTTTCCTCAGTTTTAAAATGGGAACAATTGTAGTTAAAATGGGAGCAATAATCTTAGGTCTCTTGGTAGGATTAAATAGATTGACTCAGTGCTTACAACATTTCTGGGCATATGGTAAATTGTATATAAATGTTAGCTATTGGCTATTGTTGTTGTTATTATTTTTATTATTATTTTCCCTTTAAGTTAGATTTCATCCAGGTACTGAATTATATTATCAAAATAAGCAATACTTTGGTTTCTTTATAAAAATGCCTATAAAGTTACTAAGCAAAATAAATATTGAGGGCTTTTAAGGAAGTGAGAAGTTGATGGAACTTATGTAAAATATGTCTGTGCTCAAAGAACCTACATTTGAATGTGGCACATTATTTACATTAAAAATGCACATAGCTATTTTAGTATTTTATACAAATGACTCTCATCTAACATGATACTGTCTTAAATGGAATTGTTAGGAGATATTCTATGAAATCCATTATCATTGTGCATTCCTAAGTCATATAGCTGAAAATTAATGACTACATTTAGAAAATAAAAATGTACAGATGACACTCATTATGTGACTTCTGAAATTGGTTTCATGTTAATTACTAATTCCAGAGATGTGATCTTAGAAATAATGAAATTTTTATCTGAAGGGGAGAAAATTCTCATTTTTTAAAATAGCAATTTACATTTACATGAAGTACAATTACTTCTGTCATTCACTATTTATATAAAGATACATTAAAATAGAAATTCAAGTAGTCCAAGAGAATTTAGAGACCTTCTGTGTGGCTCCTTTGGAAAATTTAGGATTCCCTTTTCTTAACCTTGCAACATCACTATCGTAGTTATGTTAAGATTTATAGTATAGGGTTTTAGTGCACTAAAATTATTTAAGATGAATCTTCTTCAATCAACACATTATTTTTGTCATGAAATTCTAGTGTGTGGCCAGACATACTTTAAATTAGTAAAAACAAACATAATAAAGAAAAACTAAGAGTAATCAGAATTTCAGAAAATGCTCTCCATATCACAATACAGATAGTATGTCATTTGCTGAACTGGTTTATTGTTGCTTTACCTCTATTTACAATAGTAAAAATATAACAATTAACTTTAGACTTTCATATTGACATTAGAAAGCGGGTATATTATCTTTAGTTAGACAAACAAATTATATATATTGAGAAAATTCATTGATCCAATCAACAAACTTTTATTGATTGCCTGCTGTATAAATTTATAGTACTCAGATACTGGGAACATGAAAAGTAATAATACAGTTCCAGCCCTGAAAGTGCTCAAGGGAAGACTAATACAAAGAAAAGAACATAAGCCTAGATAGCACTGCAAGTTCATATTGAAAATATAACAATAAAAGATTAAAAGGAAAAAAAAATAGCGATGATATAAAGATCAAGATCAA
The DNA here is from genome assembly GCA_033961575.1 of Aselliscus stoliczkanus. Taxonomy (NCBI): domain Eukaryota; kingdom Metazoa; phylum Chordata; class Mammalia; order Chiroptera; family Hipposideridae; genus Aselliscus; species Aselliscus stoliczkanus. The sequence continues at coordinate 139,743,302 of CM066729.1, forward strand.
TATCTTTGTGCATTAGAAACATACGCACGTGCGGGCGCGCGCGCGCGCACATACACACACACACACACACACACACAGGGAAGTAAAGCTAAGAACAGACTGAATTCCAGGATGGAATTTTTACTTCTTTTCACTCCTACGATTCAGTTTTTCCAGTTTGGGAGGGAAATTAGAGCAAACAAAATACATTGAATCTGAGGACTGGAACTACAGCTTTTAAAGAACACCAGCCAAGAAAGAAAGAAAGAAAGAAAGAAAGAAAGAAAGAAAGAAAGAAAGAAAGAAAGAAAGAAAGAAAGAAAGAAAGAGAGAGAGAGAGAGAGAGAGAGAGAGAGAGAGAGAGAGGGAGGGAGGGAGGGAGGGAGGGCGGGAGGGAGGGAGGGCGGGAGGGAGGGAGGGAGGGAGGAAGGAAGGAAGGAAGGAAAAGGAAGGAAAAGGGAGGAAGGAAGGAAGGAAGGAAAGGGGTAAGGGGGTTCTGAGCGAATAAAACTGGAAATGTTAAAATGATGAATAAAGTGTACACCTGAAACTAATTAAAAATAAATAAATTTAAAAAAAATAATGAATAAAGTGAATTTAAATCATATGGTATTATAGAGAGTATTGGTGATTTGAATGGTATAAATGAGGAATTCATGAATGGTACACAAAGAGATAAAATAAATGTAAAAATGTAAGAAAAAATAAAATATATGAAAAAATATTGAGAAACCTCAGCACATGTCTCAGAGAAGTCCCACAAAGAAAAATGTATTTTTAAAAAGACAGAAAAGATAATTGAATTTTGTAGAATTGAAAAGTAGAATGATTCTTCAAATTAAAAGCCTATACTAATGGCCAAATAGGATATATAAACACAATTCCTAACTAGGGCCAAATAGGATATATAAACACAATTCTTAACTGACTACATTATGGAAAACCAAAGAAGTTGATGGCAAGACACAATTCTAACAGCCACCAGAAAAGAGAAAACATATTTACTATCAGCCTAGGATTTTATGTGTAGCTAAACAATCCTTAAAGAGTAAACATGTTAAAATAGACTCAAAGGGTCTGTTTGCCTGTGCACACCCAAGCCTAGCTCCCCGATGGCCTCTAGTAGCTAGGGTGTATAAGGGAAAGATCATTAATCATGGTTACTGTGGGAGCTGGGGTCGTGAGCTCTACTGATTGGTTGAGGGTTAAGGCAGCGAGCAATTGATCATGGCTTCAGGTCCTAGTGTCAGTCATGGCAGTGTTCTTCCTGTTTTCAGGACATGTGGTCCGTGGGGCTGTTCTGCTTTCATGAGTCTGGAGCTGAAACGTAACTGAGGCCACGGTGTTATCTTTGTTTGACTAAAACCTTATTCTAGTTTGAGATTTGGTTATTGTATCCTGGTCATGGCTGATAGACCTAAAGCTTTATTCTTAAGTGAATTTGGTATTAAACATAGCATAATGTCCTAAGGGCTTAATGATTAAAAGGAATGGGTAGTCAGTATATGTACAGATAGGAGGATCTGGGGAAAGAATGCAAGTGAGTTACAGTCCTATCAGGATAAACAAAGCTAGCTTGGATTAAAGCAGAATGCATGCTAAAGAAATGAAGTTCATGTGTAATCACAAAGATAAAATAGAAACATTTTCAAATATTCAAACACTAAGATATTTTATAACCAACAGGTACTTATTAAGTATGTTCTTTATCAAGAAGAGTGAAAAGAGAATGTATGATGATAATGAAATCAAAATTTTTTTTTGATGTATTGGTAATTGTAATTAATTGCCAACTTTAAGCAAACCTACATTTTTATTTTTTAAAAACTGGTTGAAGTGAAAAATACTTTAGTAGTATTAATTATAACTGAATAGATGAGTGCCCTATGACCCAGCAACTGTATAACTATTTATACACTCAAGAAAAATGTGAATATATGATCACCAAAAACATATAATAGCTAATATAATAGCTAAATAAGTTGGAAATAGAAAAAAAAACTGGAAATGGCCATAATAGTTCTAAGTAGGAAATTAGTTCTAAACTTAATAAACTGTGACATTTATACAGTGGGATACTAGGAAGCAATGAGGATAAATGAACCATGAGTCACACAGTATAGATTATTTTTACAAATATAATGTTGAATGAAAAAAGGCAGAAAATAATACATAATAGCTGTTTTCATTGATATTAAGTACTTAAACAAACAAACAAAAATTCTATGCTTGGTGGACATCAGGATGTTGTCACCCTTGAAAGAACAGTGAGTTTAGAGGTTAACATAAAAGGCACCTTTGAGGAGTTAGTAATATTCTATTCCTTAATCTGGGTGTTGGTCACATGTATTTGTTTCTTTTGTGAAAATTCATAGAGCTGTGCATCTGTGAGATGTGTATATTATACATATTATACTATGATGAAAATTTTTTTTAAATAGAAAAAAAAATAACAGGTGGAACTGAAATTCTAGGGGAAAGAGCTTGAAAGATTGGACTATGCGGTTCAATATGTAGTTTAAACATGCTAATATTCTTGTCTTATTTGATAGGTAGGTGGCAGATACTTAACTTTAACTTCTAATAGACATTGTATGTGTGTGTATAATTTGCTGTCTGTCTGAAAAATGTAAGGGTAAACATTAAAGAATAGAAATACATACCAGAGCTACACAATTAGTTGAAGGAAAAAAGGAAGAAAGATAACATGAAAATCATCCTAAGAAAGCAGGAAATGAGACCAAAAACCCCCTACAAAAAAACAAAACAAAACAAAACAAAAAAACCAAAGCAGAAATAAAAGGCATACTAAATAGAAAAACAAAGTAAGACAGTAGAAAGCAGTCTAACTGTTTTCAATAATAATAAATGTGACTTGATTAAAGTTTCCTAATAAAATGCCAATGTTATTATATTTGATTGAAAATAGTAATTACTTCTTTTATAAGAAAAATACCTTAAGAAAGAACAGAAAACTTAAATATAGATATGCTATATATGTGCTAGGCAAATACTGAAAGCTGGTGTGTATCTACATATTAATATTGGACAAAATAATTTAAGGGGAAAACGCCAATAGGGATTTTTCTTTAAAAGGACCAATACATTATGGTAGAACAATCTACAGAGACTGTAACATACAATAATTTGTACATAGCTTTCTGAGTAGATAAAACAAATCAAATCATAGGAAGAAATAGATAAATTTAAACTGATCATGGAATATTTTAATACATAGCTCTCAGAAATTGAAATCTGAGACAGAATTCAAAAATGGATATATGTGATTTGAACAAGCCATCTCAAAGGTTTGATTAATATCCCTATAGTGTATTTTTTTCAAATATACATGAAGTGTTATGAAAATTGATGAGATATTATATACAAAGAAAAAAAAGTCTATATAATTTCAAAGAATAAGCCTACTACAAAATACATTATCTCAACAGAATAGATTAAATTACATGAGGTCCAACAATTAAATTTGTGAACTTGTTGCACTGATATTGCTAACCTTTTTTGATATCAGAAGGATTATTCATTATGAATTTGTATCAACTGGACAAATAGTTAACCAAGTTTACTATTTGGAAGTGCTGAAAAGGCTGCATGAAAAAATTAGACGAGCTGAACTTTTCACCTACAGTTCATGGCTTTTGCATCACGACAATGCACCAGCTCACATGGTACTACCTGTGAGAGAGTTTTTAGCCAATAAACATATAACTGTATTGGAACACCCTCCCTATTCACCTGACCTGGCCCCCAATGACTTCTTTCATTACCCAAATATAAAGGAAATATTGAAAGGAAGACATTTTGATGACATTCAGGACATCCAGGGTAATATGATGACAGCTCTGATGGTAATTCCAGAAAGAGTTCCGACATTGCTTTGAAGGGTGGATTAGGCAGTGGCATCAGTGTATAGCTTCTCTAGGGGGGGTGCTTCAAAGGTGACCATAGTGAAAATATAAAATAGGTCAATTTTACATATGAATATATATGCAATGAGGTATATAGCACATTTTCTAGGATGGGTTTGGGAACTTAATTGTCAGACCTTCATATGTGGATAAAAATGTGTAAAAATGTGTTTCAAAATAAATTTATTCCTAAATAATAGGCTGAAGGGGAACTCAATGGAAGGTAAGAAATATATGGACTTGAAAGACAATGAGAATCATTTCATAACTTATGGAATGTATCAAAATCTGTAATAACTGAATGTTATCATGTTAAATACTTATTTTTTAATAGGGAAAAAGTTGTTTAAATATTCATCTCTTGGAACTAGGTAAAGAACAACAGAATTAATCTGAAAGAAGTAGAAGAAAGAAAAAAAAAGAAAGTAGAGAAGAAATTAATAGAAAATATATATGGAGATTTTAAAGCTGGTTTCTTAAAAGTTTAGGAAAAGAAACAAAGCTGTTGCATGTGTTTTAGATCAAAAATTCAATGTAATATGCAACGATATGGGTGGACCTAGAGACTATTATGTTAAGTGAAATAAGTCAGTCGGAGAAAGACAAATACCATATGATCTCACTTATATGTGGAATCTGAAAAACTGAATGAATGAGCAAAGGAAACAGAAACAGTCTCATAGATATAGAGGAAAAACAGGATTGCTAGTTGGGAGGGGGTGGGGATGAAGGAGAACGGGAAGGGATTAAACAGCATAAATAGATACCTGCAATATTGCCACAGGGATATGAAAGACTGTTTGGGGAATATAATAATGTGGTAAAAATTTTGTGGAGTGTCAGATGGTCACATGTTTTGTTAGGGAGACCACTTCATGGATGGAGTAGAGGCTTGATCACTGCACTGTACACCTGAAATTGATGTTGTATAATATTGTATGCCAACTGTAATTGAATGTATAGATAGTCACGGGATGTGGATTATACAGTGGAAGGGAGTCAAAGGAATTGTAATAGATAGTATGATATGGGGGGAGGAGTGGGGGGAGAATTGGGGGTGGTTGTCACTTTGGGGAGTAAAAAGTATAACTATGGCACTGTGTTGTACACCTGAAGCTAATTAAAATAAATTTTTAAAAAAATTCAGTGTAATAAATGTAAAGATTTAACTGGCTTTATTGAATTGAGTCATGAATGAAGAAGCATGCCATCTAGTACATAGAAAGTTTCTCCAAGGAGTTACAGGAAATGGAAGGCTTTTATAGGCAGAAAGAGGGTGGAACAAGGAAATTAAGAGTGGGTTATCTCAGCAAGATTAGCTTCCCTTATGGGAAGCCAGGGAGTCTCACCAGGTAGATTATTTCCTGATGCTGACCAGGAAATTCCAGACTGATAGGTTTAAAATTCCATCTCTAGGAGAGGTTGAAACTGCAGTTAGGTTAGGTATTAAGTCTTAGTAAGGCTTAGCAAAAGTGACTCCATTTTGGGCCTGTAGTTTCTTTTTAACACAGGACAGAATACATTTATTTTTTTAAAGAGCACAAACAATATTTAGCTGTGAATGGAAATCAAACTGTAAGTAAAGTGAAGCATAAATATCATTAGAAAATAATATGAAAAAATGTTAAGGACTTTTCTGTTTAAGGAACACAACTTCAGTACATTCAGAAATCTACACAAAATGAGCAATTTTCATGAAAGTAGATTTGGTAATAATATTACTAAAATAGACTTAAGTAAGCTAGCGAGTAAATTACATTAACTCAGTTACCTTGGCCTCTGGCAAAAAATAACAGACTTAGAAAATTCTACCAAACATTCAAGGAAGTGATTATTCTCATCTTTTTTTTTGAGGGCAGTGCCCTCATACGTGGGACCCGAACTGGGGCTGCTGGCTTCGCAAGCCAGCACTTAACCACTGCGCCACTCGGCCGGCCCCAAATATCTTTTTTTTTTTTAACTGAGCCATCCTGCCACCTGTTGGCAGCTCAACAGCAACTCAGCTTGGGCTGGCATCGAACCGCCGTTGCTAAGAAGTCAGCTCGCACTCTTGAGCGAGCTCTTAACCAACTGAGCCACTCGGCCGGCCCTCTATTCTCATCTTTTACAAATTATTTCAAGACCAAATAAAAATATAAAGCCACATGATTAAATTTACTAGTGTAATTTTAACATCTGCAGCAGTCAAGAATAAAATATATATATATATATATATATATATATATATATATGGACCAATTTTACATATAAACATATCTGCAACATGAAGTCTTTAAAAATTAAAGCCAATCTGAAATGGCAGGGTATTTTCAAAAACACTTCATGACCAAGTAGGATTACTATTCTTAGAAATGCTTATATTCATTAAAAGCCTGGTAGCTCTAGAATATAGGAGAGGATTAGGTGTGGACAATGGGCTATCAAATCACTACTGGCGTAGTTGAGATTGACAAGATTGTGAAGGGATTAATGCTCTCCCAAGCTACTGTTGGCATAGCAAATTTCTTTTTCTTTTTAAGGAATGTGTCTTTCTGAGATTACAGCAGCAGTTCTGTGGTTAGGTCAAGTGACTTGAAGCAAGCTATGAGATAAGTGCAATGGTGAGATAATAAACATAACATTTGTCTAGAACCAATTTAACCTACAGATGCATATCAGAAAAAGTAGACACAATTCACATTAAAATAGCCTGTCAATTACAGAGGAACAGCTCCCTGTTTTTGGAAAAAAAAAATTTTTTTTTTTTTTTTTTTTTAGAGGGCAGTATCACGGGCCCTCATATGTGAGACCTGAACCAGGGCCTCTGGTGTCCCAAGCCAGCTCTTAACCACCACACCACTCGGCCGGCCCAGAAGACAAAAGAAATTTAAATGAACATCAATGTTGTACATGAAATAGGCCTACGTGAAAGAAAAAATAATATTCTTCTATTAAGAACCAGTCTGGCTTTTATTTGAGAATCATATATACTCTTCTATTATAGGAGTTACAAAGAAACAGGAATGATCTTAGAGAAAAACATATTGAAATGGTAGAAAATAGATTCAGTGAGGCTGCCATAAGAAATTAGGCCTTTTTTTATTACTATTTAACAAGGGGTTAATGGAGGAATATTAATAAATATTTTCAAGTGTCCTTATCAGTTCACTTTGATGATTTGTGGCCAACATTAATAAAAAGTACTGCAAAAGTCATTGATTATAATTAAAAAAGCCATGACTGTAAAACAGAATGCATTTGTGTAATGGTCACCTCTAAAGGTCAGTTGAAAAGTGTCAACATTGAATAGTTTGTTTATAGACTGGATGAAGTCAAGGCTCCCAAAATGGCAAACTCTAGAAATTCTATTTTGAAAAAAAATATAGTCCATGCCCTACTAGCTTCTACAAAGAATTGTAACCAGCAGGGTTCATTTCAGCTTCATATTTCTGAACTCATTTTTTTTCTCATATCCATGTCACATTTATCATGAATTTCATGAATTTTAAAATCCATTTTTTGAGCTAAATTGCCTGAACAGAGCACCATTTGTTTTGAAAATCCTTGTATATTTAAATGCTTTAATAACCCTCCTGTTTCACCAATGAAAATGTAAAGTAAAACAAATTTAGGAAAATATAAGAATTACTAGTTTTTCTCTTTAAAAGTATAACTTGAAAGAAAGACTGATTATATCAAACAGCAGGACTTAGCTGTGAAGATTTAATACATGAGGACTGTCTTTCCACTTTTTTTTCCTATATCTTCCCTTTCATATTTTAAAATTCGACTTTGGCAGGTAAAGCAGCATGCATTATTGATTGTGGATATCTGGTCGTGGAAAATTGCAATCAGACATAAATCTCTCAAAAAAAGACCTTGAGTTCTGTTATTACAAATTGGCAGTCTCCGTTATGGGACACCCAGACACTGACATTTCTGTCTAACCTTCTAGATAATGGCGTTACATAGTTGTTTAATCTTTTAAGGAAATATAAAGACTCCTAAGATTACATTTCTATGGCTTTGTAAATCATAAATTAGTGGTATTAAGATACAAGGAGATGCCTTTTCAAGCTCTATACCTTGCACCAGCTGTATAATTAATGGTTATTACCATTTTACTAGTATTTATTTTATAAAAGTGACAAAATATTAAAAGAGCTAATTTCCAGCTATGATTAAGCCTGACTTGAGTCAGTGTAAACATTTGGGGGAAATTCAGAAGAATGTTTGAAATTATTGTAATTGTCTAGAAATATCAGACAGTTTTTCTTTATATTGAGTGTGGAAATTAGCTCTTTGAACCTTCGTCTAGAGCAGGGCATTTCAGACTTAAATGTGATACAAATCACCAGAGAATCTTTTTAAAATGTTGAGTCTTATTCAGTAAGTCTGGGATGAAGCTTAAGATTCTGCATATCAAACATGTACTTAGAGATGTTCACGTTGCTGGGCTACAGACCAGACATTAGGAACAAGAGCAGAGGGAGAGGTTTGTAACTTCAGTTCCGTGGAGGATCCTGAAAGCTGGAGTAACTATAAGCAATTGTGCACCGTGCGTGTGTGTGTGTGTGTGTGTGTGTGTGTGTGTGTGTGTGTGTGTGTGTATTCTCAAGGGAGTATAACTATATGTTTGATCACATTTTTAAGATTTGTGTGACTTACTGCCCTGAGTTGTTGATTAATGTTTCCTTGCTATGTTCAGTGTGTTCCTTGGAATGGTAGTCTCATGAGATAGTTACTGAAAAAGGTAATTAAATAAGTTATAAGTTTGGGAAAGTCTACATGCTTTTTCTCTTTTGTATATTTAAAATGAATATTATGTTATACACTGCAAGAATTACTAGCGTTTTTATACCTACCTAACTTTTTTTTTAAGATTGTATTGGGCAATTGGTGAGGGGAACAGCATTGGGGAATTGAGGGAGGGGAACAGACAAGTTGCGGTCCTTTTTTGTTCTTCAGTCTAGTTGTGGAGGATATTGGTTCACTGGCCCATGTTGGTATTATCATTGTGCTCTTCTCGAGTGAGGCAGATTGGCTCCCGACCTCTGGACAGCCGCTCATGGCAACTATTGGCAGTTCACACTGGCTGCCTGCCACTCACTGTAGCCTATGGCAGCCCACTGCAGCAGGGGCTGCAGCCTACACTGTTGCCGGGGCTCGCACAGCCCAGCTCCAGGTGAAGCTGTTGTTAGCTGTAGAGGACAGTGTCACTGGCCCTCATATGTGGGATCCAAACCAGGGCCCCATTGCTCAGAGCTGGCTTCTCAAACCAGCTTCTAACCAATGTGCCTCTTGGCCGGCCCCTAACTTTTTTTTTAATTCATCATTTCCTAAACTATTTAGTAATGGAAATTATATATATATATGGCATTTAATGGAGCAAAAGGAGTTGCAGCCCCAGAGACATAGATTCAGGTAGCAACCTAAATTGTGCACAAGTAATGGAATTATTTTTCTCAAGTTTTACCAAATAATGTTCCATGAACAATAAAAGGAGATAACTGGTTTAAACTGAGCAAAGGTTAATATTTAAAAAGACTGGTATATAAATCTCTGTTTTTCCTTCCACTGCTTTTTTGGCCATCTTTCTGTGTGATTCACATTTGTTCAGATGACCTGTCTAGTACCCTCGCCTCTCAATCTCATGGCCTCTTCACATCCAATGATCTTTTTCTTCCACCTATTGTAGCTATCAATTCCAAAGGTCAATCTAAATGTTTATGGCTCCCCATTTTTTAATGTTAGGCCCAACCTTTTCTCTGAGCTGGGCCTTGCATATCCAACTATTTATTTGACAACTGCACTTATTGGCACATGTGCATGGGCATCTCAAAATTAATGCAATCAAACAAGAACTCCTGATTTCCCCTTCCCTTCTACAGTCATTCTTCATCTAATCTTATTAATTTCATTTAATAGTGCTTTCATTTACTCACATCAGCCCAGATCAATAGTTAACAAAAAGAGTAACTCTAAGGGTAGAGGTAATTGATCCTGATTAGCAAGAGGAGTTAGGGCAATGATACACAATTCGGACAGAGAATAATGTTTGAAACCTGAGGGGTTTCTTGTCATCTCTTGCTGTTTCCATGCTAAGATTCAATAATAAATGGACAAGTACAGTAGGCGTTACCTTGGGAATAGAAAGCAAAATCAGAGGTTTGGACTTCTCAGGGATGACAGTCAGGATCATGCCACCATGCAAAGTGCCTAGATTAGCAGAGACCGAAAATTAGGGCAGTATAGATGGTGGATGATAGTGGAGACAATCATGAGTCTTGGTTACTGCTTTAAGATCAGCTACTTCAGTGCAGGCTATAATTTATCTCACTAACCTGTTACTTGTAAGCTATCCAGGAAACAGGACCAACCAGGAATTCAGATATTCCCAATTATTATCAGAAAAGTAAATCTGAGTGGTAAAGGGGTGGACTGTAAATACTGTGGTATTCTATCTGCTTTAGGAACCATGCAACAATACCTCCAACCACCGGGAATATCAGTTATCAATGGTTGATGGCTATATCCCTCGCTGGGAATCACTTTTCACTACAGAAAACATCCTTGCCTCAAGTTATACCACCTTCCAAGTTGTGGCCTACAGTTAGTGACTGGCTTACATTTATATGAAGATGTATTAATTTCCTTGCCTCAGTTTGGGAGGCATCTTAGAGCCTCTAGAGCTCCCTAAAGTATCATTTGAGAGCTCAGTGGTTCAGCTTCTCCTTATGCACAGTTCTGCCTTCCTCTTTTTCTTCTAGGTAAATTTTCTGGGAGAACTCCTCAATAATTCTGTATGCAGTTCTTTGAGCACTGTGTCTCATGTACTGACATTATTGTTTGTGTTTTTTTTTTTGAGGGCAGTGTCACTGGCCCTCATATGTGGGATCCGAACTGGGGCCGCCGGTGTCCCAAGCCAGCTCCCAACCACCAGGCCACTCGGCCAGCCCAAATAGGATTCTTTATTTTTTGTTTTTTTTTGAGGGCAGTGTAACTGGCCCTCATATGTGGGACCCTAACCAGGGCCGCTGGCTTCCCAACCAGTGCTTAACCACCACACCACTCGGCCGACCCAACATTATTCTTAACTGATGATAAGTTTTGTGAATTTTTGTTAGATGAAGTTGTAAATTCTGTATTTATGTGAAAATTACTACTGAGTAATGATCACATTCATAATTATTAAATAGGAAATCATTTTTTTAAATACTTACGTTAAGTAATGATAAATATTAGAGTTTTGATATGCCAAAAGGGAAATCATAAAGAAACATATAAAATCAAAATAAGTTAAAGGACTATATTCAACAGTTCCATTATAATAAACATTTGGAGAACTTAGTTATGTATATACCTTGTTTTATATTATTTTGCTTAATATTTTTGTCTGTATTTTTAAAAGCAATGATTTTACTCAAGATGTGGAGAAGGATTTAGGGACAGAGGATACCTATTATTTACTGAAGGCCTACTTTATGGCAGGCAACATTTTAGGAATACAAATGCACAAATATGACATTATTATTTGAAATTTACAGAAGAAAAAAATGAAGGTAAATATTTGCTTAAGGTCACATAGCCTATATATTAGGAAATTCAAATTAATATTTTTCCTCCACTCCAAAGTCACGCAAATTAACATGTTGTTTCTTTTCATTAACATGTTGTTTCTTTTCATCCCCTTGCATGATTTTAGTTGAAGAATGGCATGGCAGCTGGCTGTCTTTAGTCCACCAAAATTATGTAGTGAAAGAAGCCCACATTCTAGGACTCATGAGACTAGGAGTCTAACCTTAGCTCTGCCAGTTACAAACTATGCTATCTTGAGTGAGTCACTTCACCTGTCAGACCTCCATTCTTAGATTTATATAAGAATAAGAAGGTTCAGCTGTCTTTAGGAGTCCAGCTAGTTCCAAATGTTTACTGGCAGAGTAAGCCTTGGGAAACACAGGCATCTTAAGGCCAACTGCAGGATAAGAAGGAATCTTGGAAACACAGTGCATCTTCCAAATTCAAGTAGTGCCTGTCTGGCGGATGTAGCCTAGTAGCTGCTTATGGAGAAATAGATACAGAATGGAAATATGGGCAGATGTTCTGTGACAAGGATGTCCAGTGATCGTTCTAGACAACAAGGGAAACCTCGTAACAGAGGACCAAAACACAGGTAATACGTGGAGAGATAGAGGGAGGCCACCTGGGCAAGCTCAGTGCCTAGGATGGTCTTAGCCAAGGACTCAGGATCAGAGGTAGAGCCCCATTCCAGAGGAGTGACTATGTAAGATAAAGGCATGGGACCAAGTCGCAGAAGCCTTGTTTGCTAGTACTAGGGCCTGACCTCAGAGTGGGACTGGCATACTCTTGATATTGGGTTGCAAAGTTTACTTAACAAATGCTCCTTTGATTTTCTTAGAGCTGGGCTTGGGTAGGTCCCTGAAGTATACTGAAACTGCTAGGTAGAGGAGAGTAGTCCTATCTGCAGAAAAATACAGAGGGTGCCAAATAATGTATACACATTTTAAGAAAGGAAAAACCTGTATTAATATTGTAATACTCAATATATACAGGTAACAAAAGATGAACACAAGTCATGTGTATATGTTTTTGTTTTTTTTGTTGTACCCCCGGTATATTCTATGACGAGCAGACAGGTTTGGGATCTTGATTCCACATAAAGGATAATTATTTTCACCCAGTATTTCCACAAGACCAAGGCTGATCTTTTTATCTTTTTGATCTGATTACTTAGGCAGAGTTGTCCTAAATGCAATAACTTGCTTGCAAACCTTTTCTCAGTAGTCTTACTGCAGCATTTTGTAGTTAGGGCATTCCCTTTAGAAAGTATTTTTAAAAATACAAATGTATTTAACTGTGTATTCATTTCCTGTTTTCAGCACAGTTTACTTAATCAGAGTAACAGGGAGTAATTCAGGCCACTGAAGAAGTGAAAACCATAGGTGGTAGGAAGAGAAAAACGGGAAAGATCTGTGAAGCTCTGTGCTTCTTGAGTATTGAGGTTTCCAGGGGGGAAGAACTGAATATCAGTCACTGTAAAGGAGCTTTCATAGAAGAAGATAAAGAAAAGAGAAAGTCTGTGATTAGAATTTTGTATAATCAGGCTCTTAGTTTTAGATGTTGCATTTTTAAAGTTCGGAATGTGACCTATTATAATTTTAAAATGAAAACAGTCAATCTTGAGTTTTGTTTTACTGTTTTATACATAAACCCAATGTCTCTTTGGTAAATCCAGATAGAAGACAGTGATCTGTTATTATATGGCTGTGATCTCACTGCTATGCAAGTTATCCCTTGAGTTCTGGATTTCCCGAGGTGTTCTCAAGTCAAGTTCTACAAAATCAAACTTGATAATGTATTGCATATCTATCACACTGCAGCAGTGTGTTAAGCTGTACTGCTTTATTATGATTATATTCTCTCTTCTTGTTTCCTCAAAGGAACTACTAAACCTGGAAGAATCCTACTTTTATTCCTGGACCTTTTGTATGTTCCTTGTGGTCAGTAGGAAATTCTCTGCAGAATTTAGTTTGAAAGGATAAGATGAGGTGAAGTGATTGTTCAGAAGCATATTAGGTGGGTCAGGAGCACATAGCAAAGTTAGGGCAACATAAATTCTATTTGACCTCTTCCCATTGCTCAAATTTTCACAGTGATTTCCCATTTGAAGCCAACCTCGTTATCCATGATTCTAGAAACAGGTCAACTATTTGGTACATAAAATACACCAAGAATACCCAGCAAATGTCAATAGAAGTATATTTTGTGCAATCATAAGTAGGTTGATAGTATAACTTCAGAATGTCCATAATTTCGTTTTGGAACAATGTGCCCATTTACAAAAGAGAAATGCAAGGTTATTTCATATTTTCTATTTTCACTTAGGAGGCAGAGGTCCACCATCAGTGTTTGTGCTGATGTGTCAAGAGTGTGAGATAGATACCTGTGCTTGTAGATAGATCTTATAGATAAGGGGTAACAAAGAGAACTGTGAATGACAAATATCTTTAGATTCCTGTCTGTGAATTTATATATTCATTTTCAGCTAGCTTACCACACTGTTCTATTAAAATGTTTAATGTGCTCATTAGACATCAGAATTGCAGTCATTAACATTTTAGTTTGAATTCTGTTTTTTTTAATCCAAACTCTGATTTCCAAGGCCATTTTTGCTTAAGAGTAAGAATATTATTGAAAGAATAAACGGGGAGTTGTAGGAATATTTATATATCAAGGAAATCTTGTTGTTAGGCCTGAGTAGTATTCTATGAATAGCTTAAGAACAATTAAAATTTGGGGTTTGGAAGAAGAGATATTAGAAAGTGAGATAAAGGAAAAAGGACAATGCAGAGACTCATGGCCAACTTTAGAGTTTTTCCCTGATCCTTTGGTCCAATGAGAATGGACTAGGTGCCCCTCTATCATGTGCTGTGGAGCTTTTATTTTATGACTAAAAGAGAACATATACTTTATCAAGAGAAAGAAATGGTTGCATGACCTATAATTTTACATTTAAGGAAGGAAAAAAAGCTACCATTTGAAAAATGAGAAATATGTACAAAATGGAGGCTTAAAGAGTAATTTAAGTGTTAAAATAGAAATGCAAATAATGAATGAAAATAGTTTCTAATATGTGAAAGTTGTTAGAGTGGGCTTTTAGTTGCAAATAAACATATTCCTAATATCAAAGCCACAGCTAATTAAAGAACAAAGAGAAAGACAGGATATTTAAATATTAGGAGTGATTTAAAAAACCGTGATGTTCAGGGAGTTTCTTCAATTATTCTTTTTATTATCAATGCTAAGTATCCCTCCTACAGTATTTGACATTGTATATAAATGGGTTCATCCTTTTGATATGTGTATAAACTGCTTTAAACGTGAAGTGGTGAAGCAGTAATAAATGCCAGTGAAATATAGTTTTTAGATGTGGTTTGGGTAGAGTTGAAAGTACATAATAAAAATGATGAATTGACTCAAATCTTCCATTCCTGTTTTCTTTCTTTTAAGTACAGTTGTTTAAATTCCCTATATGGTAGAGTACAAGCACTTTTAAGAAAGCAGAATGCTGAAAGTAACTAGGTGTTTGCATTGTTTCATAAATCTGTTAGCCGATGTTTGATATTCTTGGAAATTCAAATGATAGGTATTTATTACTATCAGAGGGGCCCTCTAAATAGTAAATTCATACTTGTTTAACAAAA
Organism: Aselliscus stoliczkanus; assembly: GCA_033961575.1. Lineage (NCBI taxonomy): Eukaryota > Metazoa > Chordata > Mammalia > Chiroptera > Hipposideridae > Aselliscus > Aselliscus stoliczkanus. The sequence continues at coordinate 139,758,411 of CM066729.1, forward strand.
CAGAGCAATTTAATGAGTTGTAGATACATAAAACCTTTGAAAGAAAATTTTGTTCAGAAAGCTTTTAAACCTTAAGAAAGCAAAACATAACATAATCTACTTATGCTGTGAGGAAGATGTACAATTATTTTATTGAACAATCAGGGATAACTTATGCATATGATTATTCCTAAAAACATAATCATACTAGAGTAGCAGCATCCAGAAATGATTTAGAACAAAAGCCCTTGTGTTGGAAGGACTTCTTGGTTCAATTCCAGCTCTACCATTTACAGTATTATCAGTATTTGAATCTGGAATAGGTCATGTTTACTGTTTGTCTTTTTTTCTTTGGTAAAAATGAGGGTAATAATAGTAATTATTTTTGTGTTGTTTATACAATTAGAGTAGAGGATGTGTGTGAATGATATACATAATGTGTATTGTTTACATACTTATACCATATATATATATATATATATATATATATGTATAATACCTTGAACATACAAGTACTGAAGATTGGGTTTTTATTATAAATATAATGGTTTATCTTCATGTTTAAATATCTAGAAATTGGTACAGAAAACAAATTCACATACATTTTGAGTTTTTTTTGCTGTCACATTGGAAATTCAGACCACGAAGCTTATAGAACACATATAAGACATGAATATTGGTCAGGAAAAAGCTCTTCAGTGGCTATAAGAGCCCCATAGTATTTTGTATTTTTTTCCGATTCTCTGTGGGAGTGAAGAAGAGTGCCTAGAAAGGAAGAAATTAAAGAGTAAAGAGTTTTAATCACTACCTCTTTATCTCACTAATAAGTTATAACTCCTTCCTAGTCTGAATGGTGATTCTCAAAAGGAGTTAGCCCTCTTTTGGGATATCAGGAGGATGCATATACTTGGAAAACATTCCTCAAAATTATTCTCATGTTCACAGTATTTTTCCTATTTGGATTAGCTGCCATTAGACCATTAGATATCCTTTCTTGTTCTTCACAGAGGGATGATTCTGCTGATAGGACTTGCAGAGAAATCTGGTTTTATCCCCCCAAACCATAATGTTGGATAAATATATCACTCAATTGTGCAGTAAAAGCTGAAGAGATAAACTGTCTATTTAGGCAGGTGAGTCAGTTTGAAAAGATGCTACTTTCAATATGTGACCAACACATTTATGGTAGTTAGTGTGGCTGGGGGCACATGGGTAACAAATTCATGCACCGATATTCTGACCAAGAGAGTAGAGTTGAAGCAAATTAGAAAGACGCAAGGTTTAGTTTGAAGCCTGTCTTAAGAGACATCTTGCTGAGGAAAAACGTAACCATGTAAGCCAGTGCAGCACAAAACAGGAACACAAGATATCTGTGCCCAATGCATTGTATTGCTTAAATGAAGAGTGCAGTGAAAGAACAGGAAATGCAGATAGCAGTGTTCGCCAGAGAAAGGTGGTAGCTCCACAGAAAATATGCAGAGATATTGACGTGGTTATGAGTTGGGAAAATGTATAGGGATTCCTGCACATGGCTGGACAGACATCACTTTCTTAGTAGGCAAAAGAAAAGTAGCAAATACTTGAAATTAGATGGACTATTTAAAGTTAATTAATTTTGACAAATCATTTATATCTCATCCCTTTGGATATTTCTTTTTAAATAATTCCTCCATTAGTTGAAATAATAACACCATGATTTATTAGTATATATTACATGCCAGACATCAAGCACATTTCATGTAAATTACCTAATTTAACACCAAAACCCTAGATTTTAATGTCAAATGTCAAAAGTTTAATTAGGTCTAAGCTAGAACTGTGTAGCAAGGAGTGAAGCCATGGTTATTTGACTCCCAAAATGTTTTTTTATCTCTATGAACTTATTGAAATTTGCATAAAGATCCCCATTGGTTGTCCATCATAATAATGTTAAATCCAGATTTAAATTGGACCATTGAAACAGGGTCCTTCAGACAGTTGCATAACAATTCCATATGTCATTTACATAATAAAAAAAAAGACAGGAAATGTTTACACAATCCATTAACCTCAGCCTGGCATTAGAGCATCACTCCTACTTTCTCCTTCTAAATCCTCCCACCACCTTTGAATGTTTTGCGTAGCTACTTTTCATGGATATGAAGTGCCTTCTCTAACCACTTTATGTAAATGTATCTGTAAATTGTTCTTTAAGATAACATATGGCAATAGGTTGTTACTTTTATATTTATTATTTATGTATCTTCTAATTTATCTTTTTCTCTTAATGGACTTTAACCTCAAGACAGCAAAAACTTTTTAAAAATATTATTACTGTTTAACTTAAAATTAACAAAGTGCCCAGCATAGAGTGGAAACCCAATAAATAATGTACTAAGTGTAAAATGAAGCAGGTTTTACAGTACCTTACAAATAATATTTCCGGTTTCTATTAATTGTTGATATATTAATATATGAACACACTAAATATAATTTGCAAAACATTTAATAGAATAGGAAAAAAAAGCCAATGTTAATTTTAACAACTTTTGCTGAGTGCTTATTATATTCCTCACATTGTCCTGGCTTCTGAAGATTCAATAAATGAGGATGAAACAGGTTTGTTTGTTTTTTCTTAGAGTCCAGAGTCTAGCAGGGAGATAAACAGGTAAGAGAGATATGAACAACGAGAGCGTTAATAGACTCTATTCATCTGATCAATTGTTTTTATAATAAAAAATGAAAACAATTAAATTCAGCAAAGTCCTTTTAATATTATATAACTGCTGGATTGGTGATTACATTCTTATGTTCCCTGAATTACCAGTAATATTAAATATAGTATGAAATAATAAGTTATATTTATAAGGTGAATTTTATCTGAGATACTTCACACTAGTGTGAGCTGAAATCAGTTACTCTTTTGTTAGAAGTGTTTTAATTGCCTCTTTAAATGTTCTTTCAAACTGAGTAAACTAATGTGTACTGAGTGTTTTCCATTTTGAATGTTTTACCCTCAGTATTGGAATCAATAAATGAGTAGATGATGGTAGGAAAGAAAGCTTCTTAAATAGGGAAGAAGCTCCTTGACATTGGTCTGGACAATAATGTTTTGGCTATGACTCAAAAATCACAGGAAACAAAAGCAAAAACAGACATAGAGAATTGTACCAAACTAAAAATCTTCTTCAAAGCAAAGAAAACAATCAACAGAGTGGAGAGACAACTGGAGAAATGGTAGAAAATATTTGCAAACCATACATCTGAGAAGGGAAGGGATTCATATTCAAAACATATGAAAATCATGAACAGCTCAATAACAAGAAACTCAATAATGATATTTAAGTGTGGGAAAAGGACCTGAGTAAACATTTCTCAACAGAAGTCATATGAATGGCCAACAGATATATAAAAAGATTATCAACATCACTAATCATCAAGGAAATGCAAATGAAACTCACGATGAGATCTCACACCTGTTAGGATGTCTCTATCCTCAAAAAGACAGAAGGTAAGTGTCAATGAGTATGTGGAGAAAGGGAAACTTTATACACTGTTGGTGGGAGTGTAACTTGGTGTCATAGTATGGAAACCAGTATGAGAATTCCTCAAAAAATTAAAAATCGATCTACCGTATGATCCAGCAGTCCCACTTCTGGGTATTTATCCAAAAGAAATGAAATCTGGATCTCAAAAAGATATCTGCACTCTCATGTTCATTTCAGCATTATTTACAATAGCCAAGATATGGAAACATCCTAAGTACTGGTTGACAGATGAATAGATAAAGAAGGTGGGCTATTATTCACCCATGCAAAAGAAAAACATACTGCCATTTGTGAAAACATGGATAAACCTGGAGGACATTATACAAGTGAAATGAGCCAGGAAGAGAAAGACAAATAAATACTATATAGTATCACTTATCTGTGGAACCTAAAAATGAGGAAAACAAATTGAACTCAGAAGCATAGAGTAGAATAGTAGTTACGAGGGGCTGGCGGGATGGGGTAAATGAGGAGATGCTGGCAAGAAGTACAGAGTTGAAGTCATATTGAATGAATAAATCTAGAGATCTAATGTGCAAACATGAGTATTCTATTTAATAGTACTGTATTGAACACTAAAAAGATGCTAAGAGAGTACATTTCAGGTACTCTCGTCACACAGAAAAATGACAACTCTGTGAGATGATATGTTAATTAGTTTGATTGTAGTGGTCATTTCACTATCATTATATTGTACCCCTTAAATATACACATATTTTATCACAATATATAAATTGAAAAGATAAAAATACAGAATTGTTTTGATAATAAAAACAAATCAGATAAGTGAATGGATAGGTTGAGCTATTCTATTTACCACTAGAAAAAAAAAAGGGAATAATTTAGGAATGGGACTAACTTGCAAACGTAAAATCAAAATACAAACAGTAAATAATCTTTGCATGTTTACTAGATGCCAGCTTTTGTACTTTTGTGTTTATTTTAATTTAATCTTTACAACAGTCTCACAGACTGTTAATCTTATTTACTCAATTTTATTAATGAAGAAACTAAGGCTTAGGGATATTATTTTTTCCAAGTTTATAGAACTAGTAAATGACAGAGTCAAAATTATATTCTAAGACAAGAAGGCCACATAAACTATCTGTGCTTTAATGCCTCCCTGTATCCTCTTGCTGCTCTATGTTCTTATATACCTTGTGGTCTTTTCAGGATAATATTATTCCCTGATGTCTGATGCAAAATATTCCCAGAAGTTCTCAGACAGTCAGTGGTAGTCTGGGTATGGATATGGCACATTCAGTTACACTACTGAGAAATGTTTAGCCACAGGGAAGTCAAAGAGTATCTTGACTTTTTATGAAGAGATTGAAAGAGGAAATAAGCATCAGAGCTTGATAAATAAGCAGCAAAATAAAATTTATCTATCTATCAAAAAATTTGGATAAGTGAAATGTATCCACTGAAGAAGTAGAGACAATAAAAAGATTCCTTAATGAAAGGGGTTTTTATTAAACTTGGGAAATGAGGAATAAAACTACCAGAGATTTTGGTAGTTTTGATATTGCCAGATTTCAGTAGAGTCATGACATGCAGTGACAAAAATGAATATGGGAGAGTTGGAAGTAGATCTGCCAAATACACACCTACAACCTGCAAGGTCATCCATTGAGACAGAGAGGTTAGTAAAGACTGTATTCAAGTTTTATGGAGAACAAATAATAAAAAGTACTAATTACCTGAGGATCTAACAGATTATATTGCTCTTTTCCCTTGGTTCCCAGAAAACAAACAGCAGACAAATCTGTAGGACATTAATTCTATTGAACCTCATGATTGATTTATTTTTTTTATTTTTTAAATTTTTGTTTTGAGGTCAGTGTCACTGGCCCTCATATGTGGGACTGAACCAGGGCCGCTGGCTTCCCAAGCCAGCGCTTAACCAACGCGCCACTCGGCCAGCCCTGATTTATTTTTATTATCCTTTAATCTTTGTCATATTTTTCTTGTGAGAATGTTTTCACCCTTATGAATATTAAATCTGAGAAGCTACAAAAACATATATACACAAACATATGTCTGTATGAGTGTGCATGTGTATGTCCTCAGGATTTCAATTCTTTTTGGAAATATTGTAGATTATTGTTATATTTAAGCATTTATGTTTAAAGTTTGTTGTTTTAAAAGAGGTAATTTTGACATAAAGAATTTGTAAACAAGTGGTATAAACTTACACTGGCCAAATCAAAGAAGGGGCATTATTTTTAAAAATATGAGGGAAAATATATTTCTTTTTGGCACCTGGAAGCAAAGTAAGATCATATAAAAATTAATCTTTTAAGTACTGAAAGTATAAGTCATATAAGCCAGTTATGGAGGAAACAGAGTCGACAAGCATTGTTAGAGTAAATTCATCACATATGACTATATTCATTGAAAGTGTGATAATATTAAGGCTCATACAGAGATTTTCTTTAGATGACTGCATAGGTCTGTGGTATAACAGGATAACGAGCAAAGAGATTCTGCATTTTTGTCTTGATACTCTTTGATAACAGATGACACTTTGTTAATGTTATGACGTGAATATTAAGTATGAGAAAAATAGCCTAGTTTTTATTTAAGTTCTGTAATGTCATTTTACAATATTGTGTGACAACCCCATTTTTCACACATCTACCCCATACCAGAAAGGATGCCATATGTTTGAATTTACTTAACTGTCAGAGTCAAGTGAATGTGTTTCTCATTGGGCTTATAATATTTTACGTATCCTGTGTTTTTCTGTAGTGATATAACTACTGTTCTAAGTGATCAGTTTTGATTTTTTTAATTAATTAAATAAATAATTTAATGTTGAGAACTCACTAGAGCAGAAGATACAAGAGGCAACCAGATGCAGGAATGGAAAATAAATCAGAGCTCATGCATACATAGCATTGAGAAAATATCCGTGGCCAATGTTAACTCAGGTTTTTTATTGGTTTGGATAATATTCCAAGAAAAGAAAACTTATGCCAATTTTCCAAAATTGTATGAGGAGAGCAAGGGTGATTATAGTTCCTCAAATTCTTATTTTACAACTATCCTGAAGCAACAAGGTACCACGAAGCCTGAAAACAGTGATTTAAAGACTACAGATACGAATGGAAATTACTATTTGCGGCTCAACAAACATGATTGGGAAAGGAAATAAAATGGAAAATGCAACAAAATGAAAATTAAAGGAAAACAAAATCAGACCAGATGTTGTGAATCTGTTTTTCATGCAGAGATGCTTAAATGGAAGGAATGGCCTTCCAGGCAAGGTTGCTGAGATAATAACACTGAATTTGTTCAGGATGGTTTGATTAGAAGGTCTGACAGTAGAGATTAAAACTAAAAGAGGAATAAGCTGTATAGGTCAACTGGGCTTGTCATTAAAAAAAAAAAGTTTCACATCTTCATTCAAGATCTTGAACAAAGATTATATTTCTCTGCTTTTTATTTAGACTTAATATTTTAGCATAGAGAAACACGTTTTGTTTCATATTTTTATCAATCTTTTTAACGGCTTACTTCTCATTACTACCAGCAATTTTTGCTGTCATGTTACCTTTCTTCCTGATTTTATTATCATTGGCCTCATTATAGTACTTCCACTGGCTTCCCCTACTGTGATCCTTATTATATGGGTGTTTGTTCCATGTGCTACTGTCTTTCATCTTGTTTGAATCTTGGCAAAAAATTTGTTTTAACTACAATACCTTGTAGATAGTTTGCACTGGCTCGCTCAGTGCAATCATTCCAATTGCTGGACATATGACTGCTATTCATGCCAATTTTTTTTTTTGAAGTTTCTGTGTGGGATAAAAACTTGTTCTTGGATGGAGAATTATGAAATAAAATAACTTTTTTTTAACATTTTTAAAAAAGAAGTTTTAAAATTTTCATGCCTCTTTTTTCTCTAAGTTCATTCTAAGCTAAGCTAAGATGTCCACACAAAAAAGACATGGATTGTACTTAGCAGGTAGGTCATAAAAGACATGACTAAAAACAATTGAAATGTGCAAAGAAAAAATAATGTATAAACAATAAGGTGCCACCTAATAAAATAATATTTATAAACTTGTGTTTAAATTCTAATAATTGGAGACATCAGAGACTGTTGAACATACACTTATTATTTGGATAGGAAAATTACTCACCTCCACTTCACAATCACCAAGAAACTTGTGGGGCCTGACGAGTGGTGCAGTGGTTAAGTGCTGGCTTGGGAAGCCAGCTGCCCCGGTTCGGGTCTCACATAAGACGACCAGTGACGCTGCCCTCAAAAAAAAAAAAAAGAAACTTGTGTATTCACATAATGATTTAGAAAAAAAAAATATTTCCACAAAGAGCAAGACATGCTTATTGTGATCAATCTCATCTCAATGGAACAATTGTAGTATATAATGCAATGATGTACAAACATAGAAAGAGGAAATACATTAATGGAAAAGGAAATGGCCTAGCCACCCTTACCCTTGTACATTATGGCACTCATCATATTCCTTGTATTATTTGTTTAGGTGCTTATTTCTTATACTGTGTTTTTTTTTTTTAAAGCAAAGACTTTATTTATCTTATAATCTCCTATATATGGCAAAATATCAGTGGTATGAACTGTGTAAATACTCATTGAATGAATGATTTTTTAAAAAAAATTCAGTTTTGTAATTAATACTAATTCTCAGGCAGGAAGAGAGAGACAGAAGAAAAATAATCCTGCAAGAACTAAAGGTGTTAAGATTTATCTGTGGCTATCAGACTTATATTTATTTTAGCAGTATGTAGTTATTAACAAATGGTGTGCTTAGTTCGCTAATTCTTACCTATGAAATTTCATTCTTTAATAATAACATTGTTAATTAAAACTAGTATATAATTTAAGATAGTAATATTATTAAAATGGTGATACTTACCTATTATTACATATAATTTTTATGGAAAATAAAAAAATGCTTTAGAAAATAATAGAAATTACGCATAATGCCACCAACTATTAAAAACTATTAGGAATTTGGAAATTGTTTTCCAACTTTTTCTGGAAAGGTATGTAATTATGTTGTAAACAAATAAATATAAAATTTAAAACAAAAAATCCTCTTTTAATAGATATATATTCTGATTTTTTTTCCTTAAAATAACCTCCCACGTATATTTTATGCAAATTAAATATTTTATAAGCTTTCATTTTGCCTTATAACATTCCATTAAAAGAAGGCATTGTTTATGTTCAACAATTGAGTTAGCATTACAAAATCAACTTATTAGTAGCTGTTATTTCAATCAGTAGCTGTGCCTTACATTTTATAATGACACAAATCTGTAAACCTACATATGTCTAGGAGGGAATCTTGATTTACTAGAAAAGAAATTTCTTTGAAAGTGATAATTTTGGGACTGTCACTTCTTAATCTAACCCCATCAATTCATTTCCCTAAAATGATTAATAACTATCTAACTGATTTATTATTTGCCATTGCTGAATTACTCATAAACATTTCTTTTTACCTATCATAAAAAATTTTAAAAGGCTGTTTTACCTTATAATTAGGTAGCTCTTCCACACCATTCACATTAACTGGGTCCATTAGCAAGGTGTTAATATATGTCAACCCTAGATATCACTTTTATGTGGATACCCAACTTATAATTAAGGTAAAAACCTTTACAATCTCTCTTGAAATTTTAATTCATGACAATTTTACTTAGTGATTTCAGTGCTTTTTAAATAAAATTTAGGAAACTTCAATGTCAATGTTAATTATTTCTGCTTGATTACATCCTACATATTAGAAAAAAAAAGTTGCAATATAACCAAGAGATTTTTAAAATTATTCTTTTAATATCTGAGTAAATCCATGTGTATTCAATAAGATTTTGGATCCAGTGTATGTTTTCAGGGTAAAATTAGAAAATAAAATAATAAGGGCCATCCAAGTGGTTCAGTTGGTTAAAAGCTCACTCAAGAGCATGAGCTCTGAGCAACAGGGTTGCTGGTTCGATTCCCAGCCCAAGCTGAGCTGCTGCTGAGCTGCCAACAGGTGGCAGGATGGCTCAGCTAAAAAAAAAAAGAAAGAAAAAAGAAATGAAATAACAGTATATAACTACACAGAACATCAATAGAAAAAGAACTCTCAAGAGAAAAATTACTGATGGTTGGTGAAATTGGGATTTAGTTCAGAGATAGTAGGGTGATTATGAGTAAGATCTATTAGAAAATCTTCTAGGGAGAACTTTGTGGAAACTTCATAGAGAAACTGCATGGCGAGGTAAATCCTAAGGACAGACTTTAGAAATCTGAGTTAAGATGAAGTATATTGAGTTTCCTGGAAGGATGGTACCTATATGTAGTTAGCAAGTAGTAAGCTAGTAGTAAAGTACCCTTCACTTTTTGTCAGTACTTATAATTTGCTGTTTAATTACATGTAGGGACTTCCATATTGTTAAAACAACCATGTTGATCCAAATATTTTGTGAATGACACTGATTTTGGAATCAGAAATCACACCTTGTATTTGCTTCTAACTCCATGGACTTTGTCATATACATGGCAACTTCCAGTTTTTAATAGGTTTCTTGGAAGTATTACTAATGAGACTGAGAAAGAGAATTCATCTGATTGAGAGGTGTATACTCTGTGAATTTTTGAGCATTTGAAAAGAAAATATAAGAGACAAATTTCAATAAGAGGACATTGTGACTGAGTTTAAAATGAATTTATTGAGTTGGGAAGTAAACTTCCCTGAGACATCTGTCCAATAACAGCCTTGTCCTTTTCAGTTATTAGCCATCTTTCCCCCCCCCCATGGGGAGCAGTTTTGTATTTTAGAAGGTATTTGAAATTATTGAACTGCATAGTTAATGTTCTGGGGGAAAAGAAGAAAAGAAAGAAAATTTGCCAGAATATAAACAACTAATTTGTCCTTAATTTTATCTGTATATTTGTAATTTTACCTACTTTACTGTTTTGGGTTTCTGTTCTGCTATATGTGTCATGTATCTCAAGGAAGTCATTGAAAATAGTGCCAGGATATTTTTATCCCTTGCCCCAAAGTACGAACTTGATAATTGGATACCCAAGTCATTCTGTATTTTCAGCCATAAACAAGGAACAGCACCCAAATGAATACTGTTTTTTACAAGAGTGTTCAGCATCAGAGGCATCCAACATTAGCATCCAGCGTGCAGGAATTGAATGGTTTGATTACATTAAATGGGAGAATAGCTCACAACTGTCTGTTCCTGCTGACAGTCCTGATGTTCAGTCTGGTAATATCCTCAAAGCTATTTTTTTTCCCCCAGTGCTTTGATATAAGATGTTCGTAAATTCTTAGTCTATGGGAGAGGAAGCAATGGGGTAATTAACATGAAAAACTCAGCCTAAGAGGAGTCAGTAGAATTCTAGGCTGAATGAGAATTAATAAAGCTTGGTTTACTTTTTCTGTTTGTTTATTTTGTCATGATAAGGCCAGCAGAAAATACAATAACCTACATCAGACTAGTTAAATTGCTGAGGGATTAAACTTTGTTCATTTCTTCTTCTATGGCCATCTTCTCTGGTGGCATCTCTAGAACATTTTAGGTTCACTTTCACTCTGAGGGCTCCATATAGATCCAGAATAGTAACATGACTAGAGCACTGTTATGTGAGCTTTGTAGAATTAAAACTATCTTTCTAAATATACAGAAGTGATATCCCATGTCCAATTAAAATTAATGTGAAAACTTATAATACATTCAACTACATAATATTACAAGTTTTTTGCACAACTTACACAAAATTAAAAAAAGTAAACCTACAATTTCCCCTTCTCATCATACATTTGGGGGTAGCTGAGTAACATAATTATAGCCATTCATAGGATCTTAGCTGGTGGAACAAACTTGATATTGAGTTATAGCTCAGTTACTGTAACTATGAAATTTGGAAAGATACTTATCTGCTCAGAGACTTGATTTCTTCATCTTTAAAACTGAAATATGACAGACGTATCTCTTAGGGTGATTTTAACAATTTAATGAAATAATGCACATATGTAGCTTAACACAATGCCCGGAATACAACAGCATTCCAAAAATATTTGTTAAAAACTCAAACCAACAAATTGACAATCAGTATTACTACGTGAAAGCTCAGAGAATTGGGGAAAGGAACAAAATTTTTCTTAACTATATTCTTGGAAAAATTGAAGCATGTTCAAAATTCCTACCTCACTAATTGTAGACATCTGTGATAATCAGTGTTACTGAATATGTAAGATTCAACATTATTAGTTTTCTTCCAATTTAGAAGGGCTAAACACATTGCTTATTAAAGGCCTAAAGTGGACTTGGCATTAAATATGAATGTATGAAATCTCCTTTGTTACAATTGATAAACATTGATTCACTAACTAAATTCCATAGTTTACATTAGAGTTCACCATGTGTTTTAAATTGTATGGGTTTTGACATATGTATAATGACACGTATCCACCATGACAGTACCATACAGAATAGTTTCTCTACACTGAAAATACAACCACTGATTTTTTTTTTACTGTGTTCATAGTTTTGCCTTATCTAAACTGTCATATAGTGGGAATTGTAGAGTGTGTAACCTTTTCACATACTGATACATTTATGTTTCCTCTATATTTTTTTCCTGGCTTGATAACTCATTTGTTTTAATTGCTGAATAATATTCCATTTATAGATGTATCACAGTTGTGTGTGTGTGTGTGTGTGTGTGTGTGTGTGTGTATGTTATTTTTAAGCAATTCATCTATTGAAGAACATCTTGGTTGCTTCCAAGTTTTAATAATTATGATTAAAGTTGCTAAAACAACCACATGAAAGTTTTGTGAGCACATAAGTTTTCTACTCATCTCGGTAAACACCAAGGAGCACAGTTGCTGGATCATATAGTAAGAGTATGTTTAGATTTATAAGAAACTGCCAAACTGTCTTCCAAAGTGGCTGTACCATTTTACATTCCCACAGACGATAAGTGAGAGTTCATTTGGCTCCATATCCTCACCAGCACTTGGTGTTGTCAGGGTTCTGGATTTTGACATTCTAACAGGTGTGTATTGGTATCTCTTTATCATTTTTTTTTCTTTTTTTAAGATTTTGTTGGGAAATCAGGAAAGGGGAACAGACATGTTGTCCTTTTGTTCTTCAGTCTAGTTGTGGAGGGCTCAGCATCAATGGCCCATGTGGAAACCGAACCAGCAGCCCTGCTGCTCAGACCTCATGCTCCCAACCCGAGCAACTCTTATCCAACCAAGCCATTTGGCTGGCCCCTGTCATTATCATTTTTATTGCAATTCCTTGATGACATGTGATGTTGGGTATCTTTTCATATGTGTATCTTCTTTGTTGAGGTTTCTGCTCAGATCTTTTGCTCATTGTAATGATTTTTTGTTTTCTTATCCTTGAATTTAAAAACTCTTGTATATTTTGGATATTAAATATGTGTTTTGCAAATATTTTTTTTCTCTAGTCATGGATATCTTTTCATTCTTTTTACAATATCTTTCACAAAGCAGGGTTTTTTTTAATGAAGTCCTATTTATCAATTTCTTTTATCATTTATGCTTTCAGTGTTGTATTTAAAAAGTTATTTGCAAATTTAAAGTTATCTAGATTTTATCCTAGGAGGTTTATAGTTTTGCATTTTACCCATAAAACTATAATTTCATATGTAATTTTTGCTTTACACTTTTTTCACCTGGCTAGAAATAAAAAAAAAAAAAAGTTTGTATAATTAGTAGCTTCCAAGTCAAAGCACACAGTCAAATAATATTTTCCCAAGATAAAAGCAAGACTTTTATAAATTTCATATGAATGTATGTCATAAAATCATTGTTAAGAGACACCAAGATGATAATGCTTATTTAATTGGAACTGGATAAAGAAAGAATGGTTAAATAAAATTTCCAATTTAGAAACAAAAACTGGTTAATGTCCTAAAAATCAATAAAAATATAAACTTCAGGATTATATTTTCTAAAATTATTCCATCTCTACAATATAAAAATTTATTTGCATCACTATGTAACAAGAATCATTTACAAACAAAATGAGCATCTTTTAAAAACAAAATGAGGGCCGGCCGAGTGGCTCAGTTGGTTAAGAGCTTGCTCAAGTGTGTGAGCTGAGCTCTGAGCAACAGCAGTTCAATGCCCAGCCCGAGCTGAGCTGCCACTGAGCTGCCAACAGGTGGCAGGATTGCTCAGCTAAAGAAAAGAACAAGAAAAAAGAAAAAAAAAGGAAATTAAAAACAAAATGAACATGTACCCCTACAGAATTGTAAAACATTATAACCAATACTAAATAGCAAGTAGAACAAAGGTACATGGTCCTAGAGAATTAGGTATCTGGCAGGTAGGCCTGATTCATCATGTCTGCCAGCAGGATACTAAAATGACAAGAAATAGTATCTTTTGTCTATTTCCAAGCTTTAGATAAATTTCTTAACTACCTCACAGAGGAAACTGTTATAAAAGCTACATAACATACACTAAAAGATATATGAAGACTCTGGTGACTTTCTTTTTGTGGTTTTTATTTCTGTAGATTTGTGTCTGCATAACTACTGCAGAGTTCCTGTAAATATGGTTGGTAAAGAACTATATTGGGAATAAAAATCTTGAACTTTATTTGTTTTTTGATTATTGTCAGAAGTAGGTCATGTAAGTTTAAGCTGGTTAAAATCCAATGAGGAATAAACAGCTTATAGTGCAGAGAAACTGGACAAACTTTCGGGATACAAGTTAACAAAAAACTTCATTGAAATGATAAAATATTGATAATTTTGACTATTGTATTTTAGTAAGAATAAAAGACAATAAAGAAAATAATTCTGGTTACTAGGTTGTAAACCTTTTGCAGACAGAGATTGTGCTTTATTTATATTTTATATCATCTATATTTTCTAACACAGTACCCCTTAGGCTCAGGATCAGAGACAAAAGAAAAGTGTTAAGGATGTAAAAAAGGAATGAGGCATTTTAAAACATTTTCCATTTAGCTACATGTATACTCTTGTTCTTAAAGTACCACTTGCCTAGATCTTTATGTAGGACATCAGTTAATTTGGAGACGAATCATCATGATGAAATTTTTGCCAAACAGAAATTTTGAGCATTCCATTTGCTTTTTGAGTTTTTTTGTTTTTTTTTGGGGGGTGGGGTGGGTGGGGGAGAGAAGGGTAGTAGAATTATAAAATTGTATTCATTACTTTCTAAATTTCTTGTTTATTTACTTATTCATTTATTTATCTATCTAGTTATTTATTTTTATCAGTTAGCATTGACAGTATTATTTATATTAGTTTCAGGTGTACAGAATAGTGGTTAGACATTTATATAATTTATACAGTGATCCTCCCCAGTAGTTTAGTACCCACCGGGCACTATACATAGTTGTTGTAGGGGCTCTTCTTCCTGGCACTGGTACTCCAGGCTAGTGAGCCTGGTGTTGACCTGGGGCCTCTCGCTTCTCCATAGGGACCTCCTCCACGAAGATATCTCTCCTGACTCACAACTGTCACACATGCAGGTGTCTGTAAAATGAAATTGTGTTTAAGAGGAAAAAAAGTGCTTTCTAGTTTCACATTTTTAGTAAAAGAGGAAGAAAAATTAGCATATGCTTGTTTTTATTTGTTGAACATTTAGGTAGTTGCCTATTTAATGAGTTTTTAATTTACAGCTGTAGATCTAAGTTGCAAAATGCAAACTTATTTTCTTATAATTAAACTTAGCATAACGTTCTGAGCTCATATACAGTGGGTACTTAACCTTAATTTAATCTTTTAATTAATTAAATTAATTAAGTTTAATTAACTCAATCTCTTTTGACTTATAACTCAGTCTCTAGGAAAAAAACAAACTTCCTCTTTTGAAAAATACTAGTTTCTGTCTTCTCCTTCCCTTCTCCTTCAAATTTTGTCTTAGGTATGCAGATATCAAAGGAGAAAATAGTTTTGGTGTATTCAGTGGATTATGTCATAGAATGTCTACATCTCCGGGCTTTGCTATTGAAATATTTGAAGCCCATCTTTGGGAATTGAAACAAAACAACTTTTGCCCCTCAACAACATCTAGATTCTGCAAATAAAATATACTCCTACTTTCAGTCTAATCTTTGGGCTATGGGTTTATAAAATTCTGCTTTGGAGAGCAAAAGCTAATAAATTAACCTTTTGTTCTCACAAGATTTTGATTGTTTTCTATATTTCCTGTGGCAAATTCTAGCTTTAACTGTGGGAAACTAAAGAATTAAGAAAAAATATCATAGAAAAAAATTGCATGCATTTTGTGGACCCTGAGAAGATGGGCTCCTGGTGGCTAACTGGGATCAAATTTAAAACCAGAGCTTAAAGGCCATTTCTAAACATGGTCCTTTCATACAAACCACATTTCAAGAAGGAATCTGCACTGAACTGCCTGCACTGTGTTTCTGCCATCTTAGCCCTTATAAAGGAGTTCCTGCAATTGTATTCCAATCAATACTCATCAGCATCTTTATTGACCAATCAGAATAGTTCAATTCTGACCAGGTCAGTGCAATTTGGACCAATAAAACTGTGAGG
Source organism: Aselliscus stoliczkanus (assembly GCA_033961575.1). Classification (NCBI taxonomy): domain Eukaryota; kingdom Metazoa; phylum Chordata; class Mammalia; order Chiroptera; family Hipposideridae; genus Aselliscus; species Aselliscus stoliczkanus. The sequence continues at coordinate 139,774,482 of CM066729.1, forward strand.
ATTTGTAGTCCTCATTTGTATGAGGATGTATTAATCAGGGACCAGAGATGGGGACTTCTGTCTATATAAGTCAGTCCTCCTCTGGCTTAGGGAGTGCATTTTCCCTTTTCACTGCCAAAGACTGCATTTCCCTGGCTGGAGCTGAAACATTGAAGACATCTAACCAGAACACAGGGTAGCAGAGCAGAGCTATCTAGCTGGAGAGGGCCACCTCGCCCTAGGGCTACCTGATAGCCATGCTGTTTCACAGACATGCTGCTTCATAATGGAGCTATTTGCACAGAATAAAGTTTCCTTCTTCACCTCATCCTAAATTGGGGATCCCTGTTGGTGTTGAATTGGTGTTAATCACCAACAGTTGACAATTTCAAAATCTCATTGTGCTATACTTGCTACAGTAACTAAAGGTAGAGTTACTCAGAGAAGTTTGCTACAAATGAAGTACCTTTCAGTCTAAGATCAGTTTCTTTATTGCCCTGTTTATTCCTGTTTCCCAACATAATAGAAATCAATTTTGTATCACAAGACAGCTAAAATGTTTGATAGAAATTTCTAGTAGTTTTGCTTTTAAAGTAATGTACTTCAAGATTTGCAGTAACACTAGGTCATTCCACCCCTACCCCCAAATCACATGTTAAAGCTGACACTTTGAAACTATTAAGACAAATCTTCAGTTTCTCAAAGCACATATTCTGAATGGCTTGTTTTATAATAACATTTTCTTGCTTATAAACCTCATTTTAAAAATGATATAATTCTTGAGTCCAAGTGCATCTATAGTTGAGAAAACAATTAATTGGAGGTAGAGCTCCTAGTGATTTTTGCTACATCTAATAAATAAACCAAGTCAGCAGATGTAAGAGATACATCACTAGGAAGTTTAATACAAGGTATTTGGTGTTTTATTTCTTTCCTTAGAGGTTTAAGGTCATATAAGCAGGCAAGCATAAAAACTGAAGCTCTTTTGAAGGTCTTTTTAGCCTTCAAAATTCACCTGAAATATGAATAGCAAAATAAATAATTGTTTTTAAGACATTAGTTTAATGTTTAGTTATTGTGTGTATGTGGAAGGTGCCCAACATATTTCTTTTTCTTTTTCTAGTACTCTATGTTTAGAATTTCATGGAAATAATTGTTGCTGGCATTTTGGGAAACATTCAGGGTAATGGGAAAGTGTCACAATAACAGAAATTTGACAAACCTTTTCTAATGCTTTTCTGCTATATTTAACCTTAGTAATTCAAGAGATCATTTAGTCATCAACAGCAACATTTTCAATATGTCTGCTTCTGATAAAGTCTGGTTATATGCTTCTTGCCTCTTATTTCATGTATTAGTTTTTCATATTGTATATGTTCATGTATGACTTTTATTTCTGTATCTGACCTCAACCTATATAATTCTTCAGCATGATTAATGATATAGTTTCTGATTTTGTTGCTTGGTCAAAAGCAATAACCACATAACTTCTATATGGCCGAGCAGAAAAGGACCAAAAATATCCATGCTATATTTTTTATTTTCTGCTTTAAATAATAATATAAAATTTTGAGTATCTCTATCATTGTTCTATATATAGAAGAGGTGAACATTCAATTAATCATTAGTGAATGTTCTCTGAATACTTTTTCCTATGCAAAATTCACTAGAAAAAATAGTTTTTAGCAGTTATGATTTCATCCTTAATTAAACAGAAATCACATAGTTTATTCATTAATAAATCTTCCAAGAATGAATATTGTTTTTTCCCCAAATCTTTTCAATTTCATAGGACTAAGCAAAAACAGCTCTGCAATCTAAAATTAAGCACCTGTAGTGAATGCAGATTAAACACCCATTGCATACATATATACTGTGTTTATTTAAGTAAAGGACCAACATACTTGAAAAATAACAACTTTTTTTTTTTTAAACTTTATTGGGGTCATTGAGTTACACATTGTTTTCATGCTACAATGGCATAGTTGATTTTTTTAAATTTATTTATTTACTTATTTATTTTTTAATTAGTTTCAGATGTACAACACAGTGCAATAGTTATACATTTTACCCCTCAAAGTGACAACCCCCCACCCCCAATTCTCCCCCCTATTCCTCCCCCCATATCATATATATCTATTACTCTTCCTCTGACTCTCTTCCACAGTATAATCCACATCCCGTGACTATCTGTATATATTCAATTACAGTTGGTATACAACCTCCGCTTCAGGTATACAGTGCAGTGATCAAACCTCTACTCCATCCATGAAATGGTCTCCCCAACAAGACGTGTGACCATCTGATGCCCCACAAAATATTTACACCATTGTTAATTATATTCCCCGAACTGTCTTTCATATCCCTGTGACAATACTGTAGATACCTATTTTTGCTGTCTAATCCCTTCCCCTTCTCCCTCATCCCCAGCCCCTCCCAACTAGCAACCCTGTATTTCCTCTATATCTATGAGACAGTTTCTGAAAAAATAACAACTTCTTAATGTGTCATTAAAGTGCACATCTGTGAACTTTTAAAAAACTCATGATTATTGCACCTTCCACATTTAAATTTGTACTTCACTTCCAGGAGAACTATGACAGTGATGATATACATGCAATTTCTGTTGAGATGGGATTGTGCCTAGATTTATTATATGCCTTAATGACACATTCATAACTGAATGTTGCAAGCTAGGTTAAAACTCTAGTGAAATTATAACAAAGGCTTTCAGTGTTTAATCTTTTTCATGCAAATGATATGGCTGTCCTTGATATGAGTCAAATTATCTATACTTATGGACACACAAAATGTTTTTCTTTACATTCATAACCCATGATTTAGGATTCAGACAAAATAATTTACTGTTCCCAGGTGCATCTTATAAGAGGACTTCATTGTATTAGAGAGTAGGTAGGGTACCTCAAGTAATAAGATAAAATTCCTGTACTCACATATATTTCATAGTCTACTAGTGAGATAGTTTCATTAGTACATCAGTAAAACATGGGAAGAAGCACTAATGTAAATATATAAACCATTTTATGGAAATCCCAAACAACATGGAATTAATTTTGGCTTCTTATAGATAAGCATGTATTTCCAAGGAATGACTCAGTGTCTTGAAAAATAGTGTGAGTTGATCAAGCAGACCAAAGAGGATTTTCAGTTGTGATATTATGATTTATTAGAAATATGTATTTGGTGTTCATCCCATTTCTGGCACAGAGCTCCTAAAATCCTTGGAATTCCCTAAGTGATGAGAGCCAAATAGGTATCTTTTGTATTAAAGAGGTGATTTTTGGATTTCATTTAAGGATGAGGGCTGGTTGCCCAGGGAACCAGACAGGTGATTAGAGGGTTGGAATTTTCAGTTCCACCCCTTAACCTCCAGGTGCAGGAGAGGGGATAGAGGTGAATTAATCACCCATGGCACAATATTTAATCAATCATGTCTATGTAATGAAGCCCCTATCAAAACCCAAAGAGACCAAGTTCAAAAAGCTTGTTGGTGAACACATGAAGATGTGGGGAAAGTGGCTCACCTGGAGAAGGCATGGAAGTTCAGTACGCTTTCCCCACACCTTGTCCTATGCATCTTGTCCTTTCACCTGGCTATTCCTGAGTTATGAAAGTTAAATATAGCAAGTAAAATGTTTCTGTGATTTCTATGGGCTGCTCTAACAAATTAATCAAACTTCAAAAGTAGACTGAGTAAACTTCTGGTTTATAGCTAATTGGTCAGAAGTACAGGTAACAACCTTGTGTCTGAAGTGGGCATGGAGAGGAAGTCTTGTAGGAATCTGATGCCCATGGGATCTGATGCCATCTCTGGTTAGAGAGTTGGTGCAGAGAAGCCTACACACACACACACACACACTGAAATTGGGACACGTGTTGAAATTGGGTCCAGGAACCCAAAAGAACAATCTAGGTCAAGGTTCTAACATGCCCACATGAACAGAGGCATGGAAGAACATGGTAGATTCAGGAAATCATCATATAAATGTAATTGAAATGTAAGGGACCTGCAGAAGAATGATAAGCATCAAATATAGGAAGGTCACCAGGGACTATATTCTTTGGTAGTTTGAATTTTATGCTCTACATGCTAAGAGGAAGGTGTGACTACCCGGAGATCCCTTCCTGAATGCCTCCTGTATAGCTTACCTGCAGGTAGTCAACATATATAAGGAGAGGAGGGAAGTTAACAGCAAGTTCTGGAATTACAGAAGTCTTTTTGTTGTAGTAGTTTTCTATGTTTTCAGTAATAGAGTCTTTAAAAATTTTGAGTGTGGATTCATTTGATATAGCCACAAGCCAAACACTAATTCTTTGAGGATTCTCTTAATTTCTTAGAAATATTATTGCTGATGCTTGTTGATATTCCACATATCATTAATTTTATTTGGGAGTATTAATCATCTTATAGAAAAAGAAAACTTAGTGTTATACTAAGTATATTCTGTTGTCTTCATGCTCTAATCATGCGAAGGGAAAGAGAGAGCGAGAAGTCAAGAGATACTTCCAACTGGGCAACTTTTTCAGGGATTCATTTCCTTCAAGTCAATCTTTTTAAAGCCCTTTTCATACATATGTGTTTTCACAGATGTAGTGAAGTTGCTGCTTTATAGTATAAAGAGTATGCATTTCATATTCTGTGTTATTTACTGATTTTTAAGATTTCTGTAACCGTGTTAAATCTCATTGTACACCAATGAACATTACTTGAATGGAATGCCATAGTTTTTTTTTTTCTATATATTTAAGACAGGTAATATTTTTAAAGAGTTTTATAATCTGTATAATGTTGCTTTTAATCAGAAGTAAATGTTCCACCATTATATATTTTATTTTTGTTTGAATCTAGAAACTTTTCTTAATTTCCACCTACAAATCATTCCATTCTGAAATATAATCTACCAGAACTGAACTCTAAAATAATGTATAATCTATAAAAATTGTTGATAAAATATAAAATTCTATATATTTCACAATTTTTCCTGTTAAAGAGATAGAAGCAAAATTACATCTGTATTTTTCCTTCCTAATTGTCAATGTCTTCCATTCCCAGTATGCACCACATCTGAAGTCAGAAGTTAAAAAATTATAATATGCTAGATTTGTGTGATTTAAGAAAAAAGAAACACAAAACTAATTTGATCTGTTTAATTACAGAGAGCCATATCCTAGAAGATGTCAACAAATGTATCATAGCCTTGCGAGACCAGGATGCTGATAACTTAGACCGAGCTGCTGGTGCTATCAGAGGTCGGGCAGCAAGAGTTGCTCACATTGTCACAGGTGAAATGGACAGTTACGAGCCAGGGGATTATACTGAAAGTGTGATGAGAAATGTCAACTTCCTAACAAGTACTGGTAAGTCTCAGTCCCCAAGAGCAGCTGCACTGTTTCTGATATTTGAATCTATGTAGTTATCAATTATCCGTATGGAAATAAGTTCTCGACCTGTGTTGGTTGTTTTGAAATAGATTGCTCTACTATCTGAGAGTGATAGGTGCTTGCAAGGGAAAAGAAGCCTTTTATAAATTATGCATTATATAAATCACGTCCAGGCCTTGTCCACTTATCAATGTTTATTAATGTCAGACCTGTTAGGAAATACAATTAAGCCAGGTGTGATAAATTTATAATAGCTTTAAAACCCTCTTTTAGCTGTATCATTGGTACCCCTAGGTTTTTGTTTGCATTACTCCAACAGGGCGAACTTCTCTTATGTTTCCAGAGAAATGCTCTCTTCTATTGCAATTTGTTTGAAAAACAACATGTCATTCTTTTATATAATCCTCTTTGATTACTTAAGAAACATGGAATCAAGATTATGTTTTCTCTTCAGCACTCAAGAGTTTCTAAAATCAGCTAGTAAGTGCTTTGTTCTTGAATCCCTCAGTAAAATGGCATTCTTATCTTTAACACTATTATTAATAATTCTCTAAGAAACTTATGGAAGTATTGGAATTCATATGGATACAAAAACAAAAGATATAATTTGAATGAGGGCAGTCAACTATTTTTTTAAATTAAAGTTTATTGGGGTGACAGTAGTTAGTAAAGTTACATAGGTTTCAGGTGTACAATTCTGTAATACATCATCTATATATGACATTGTGTGCTCACCACCTAGAGTCAGTTCTCCTTCCATCGCCATATATTTGATCCTTTTTACCCTCATCTACAACCCCTCTCCCCACTTACCTTCTGGTAACCACTAAACTATTGTCTGTGTCTATGAGTTCTTGTTTCTTCATTTGTTTGCCTTGTTCTTTTGTTGTTTTCAGTTTTATATACCACACATCAGTGAAATCAGATGGCTGTCTACTTTTTCTGTCTGATTTATTTCACTTAGCATGATAATCTCAATATCTATCCATGTTGTCACAAATGGCATTATTTCATCTATTCTTATGACATAATAGTATTCCATTGTGTGTATATACCACATCTTCTTTATCCAATCATCTATTGAAGGACACTTTGGCTGTTTCCATGTCTTGGCCACCATAAATAAAGCTGCAATGAACATGCAATGCAGTCAACTTTTTATAAGTCATCATGGCAGAACTTTCTCCTGTGAAAGCCCCTTGTGATTTTTAAAATCCTCATATTAAATTTTTCTTACTGATTACCTCTTATTGTTAGGGTGATGGTACACCCATTATTCCTAGAATATTTTGAAATTTCATATTTATATTATTGATCCTATCTAGAGAGTGTTCTTTATGATATGCATAGGGCATATTAAATTTGAACAATATGTGCAATGTGTAGTGAAAGGGGTAGAAGGGATGATGATGTGGTAACTTTTTTTGCAGGGGGGAGGAAATGCACCATAAAATTAATTAACTAAGAAACAAATCAACAGTTGAGTAACTTTTACGAGGGACTAGTTCTAAAGATATATATCACAAAACAAGCTTAGCATGGTTTGTAGATAATTGATGGTTAATGTTGCTTTTTACCTAGCATGTTGATACAGAAAATTATTGATGAATCTTGGCACGAATTTTCTCATTACCTCTTTAAAAATATTTCTAAAATTATAAAACACTAAAGCTATGCTAACATAATACAGAGGAAGCATATCAGCAACTCTTCATATTATATTTCTATTTCAACTCGACAAAAGCCACTGGTGTCACAAATGGATCACATGGTAGCTTTCTTACTGGTAAAAATCAAGTATAGAGGAACCTGATTTTTTCTACCTTCTGAGAATGGAATTATAAGTAAAAGAAGAATGCAACAGGGTCCTCTTTTTAGCCAAATGAAAATTTCCTGTAGGGAACTGAATAGGTAAAGTCTACCAGAATTTTACCTATGTCCTGCTTCCGTCTCAGTTTTGTAATCATATTAATAATGTTTTGTGAATATGTGCTTTTGGTCGTAATATCTGTATGAAGTCCCAAGTTTATAGATTTATTCTCCATATGATAGAGTCCATATTTGCCATACGCAGAGAAGTGGAAGCGAAATTTTTGAGAGTCTAGATTGTGAAGTTTGTTGTGGGAACAGTTTGTTCAAAATCAATTCTTATGATCTGAAATCAGAAAATAAAAAGGAAACAAAGTTATTTACACATTTCTTTACAAGTTTTTTGATGCTTCTATGATTTATACTGACCTTACAAAATAACTAACCAATATGGCCACATTATCATTCAATCAAAAGAGAGAGAAGTTGTTTTTCCTCTAATTAGTTGTATGTAACTTTAATTAAAATTTTCCATGTAAATTATGTCCTATGTTCTGTATAAATCACATCTTATTATTAATATAGAAGTGTGGTTTATGACTTTCCAATTTTGTCATTTTATTTCAGATAATTTTTGGCTTTCCTTGGGAGAAAGCTTCTCATTTTTTGTTTTATGTGTCTAATTCCAACTTTTCTGCAAACAACTTTTCTTAAAATTTATTAAAAACATGCCTCACTAAAGGGAATTCTGAGCAATAAATTAGATGAAAACACTAATTAGATCAGCTTGATCTTAACCAAAGCTGAAATATGTGAGCATTTTTCTCCCTCATAGAGAAATTGTCTATGAAACATGCTTCCAACTCTTCTATTTTCCACAATTAAGTAACAGAAGATGTTTATTTTTGTTCACATCTGCTCATAACTTGGACTTAGTATTTACAAATAATCATCAAATTAAGTAATTGGAAATGTCATGTTTTGTGTTATGAAGCCTTAGTAGTTCACATTTTTAACAAGTAAATTGTCTATATATGTGGCCTGTTTTACTTTCCTTCTTTTTCTCTTACCCAATTCTCAGGCCTTAATCATGTTTTCTGAAAATCAATTAATAAGGATCTCTTTTGTGTTGTTTTTATTCCTGATACCTCCTTATCTTTGCAAAAGTTGTCTTAAAGTTCTGTCATCGATGTTGAAACCTAAGCCTACTTATCTAAATCTCAAAGAATATTTTTGGAACATTACACCTTTGATTTTAATCAGACTTTGTGGCTCGTTAGCACATTTTCAAGATTTGATGATCTTCTAAGTGTTTTCTCCGTATTAGGAAACAGTCGCCCTGTCACAACTGAGGTATTTGCATTGTTCATAAACCCTAGCTGTTGGTTTGAAGTGAAATGTAGGCATTATCTGAAATGCTGCCTTTCATTTAGAGGCAGAGTATTGTAATATGCATGTGAAATTTTTTATTCTGTCCAATTCTTCCCAGTTACTAAGCTCCTCCACCAGTCAGGAATTCCTAAGAGGAGATAGAAAATATATGGGCTTTTTGTAAAATAACAAGCCTTCCAGATTGCAATGCGAAGACGATAGTGTCTTGCATGTGCTAGATTAAAGCAAAACCGGTTCTTGAATAGAGCCTGTATGCCTTTATTAATTTTATTCCAGTAGTAAAACACCTTTTCTTCTCTACTGCCCCACTAAAATTACAACGGTTCTTCAACACTTTCTCAAATGCCACCACGTTTGTAAAGGAGTTTCTGATTCCCTTGCAGTTAGAATGAATTGCTCCATTATTTCTGTCTCCATGGATGAGCTTCTTCTATAGTTAATGCCTATTTCACTTTGCCTTGTATTGTAATCAACCATTTACATACAAGTGTCTCCCATCAAATTGTATCATCCTTAAAGTCAGATACCGCACTTGATTTATTTTTATATTTACCAGGAACATTTTACCCATGGTAGAGCTGCACAAGTCTTTCTCCCAACTTTTAATTTAAAACTCACTATAAGGTTATACTGTGACACATTCTAATACAGTTAAGGACGAGAACATGTTATCCCAGTTCAGAAAAAAGCAAAACTCAAAAGCAGTGGACTATATTCAAAAAAGGGGCAGAGAAAAGATAATGGAAGTGATTCATTACTGCCCAGATTTAGATATTAGCCACTCCCAGGTCACTTGCATTCAGATTCTTAAAAGATTCTTTTGAACACTTCTGAACAAGAGGTCGTGGCTTTTGTGTGTTCAATTACTTCGAAGAACCATCCTTGAGCTGCATCTGATGAAAGATCCCATTGAACCTTATGTCACTCATGCTCCCAGCAAACCCCTATAAAGGGAGCAATTGTGCCTTCAAATCTGGAAACTATCATTGGCAAACTTCCCTGCCCTGGTAGCCTAAGACGGGCCTCCAAATTGCGTACTTTCTTGCTTTGGCATTGAGCCTAATCTCACACCTTTTAACACAGTCAGAGAGTATTATCGAGATGCTTCTGTCAGCAAATCCCTCAGCTTACCTGGATAACCAAATGTCTTCATGTTGGTGATGCAGAAAACAAAAGTTAATTGGCAACCCAGCCCCTTTCAACAAGAATAAGGTCCCATGGCCTCAGAAGTGCTTCTGTTGTCACAGGATGTCAGGACATGGAGCTAACATTGTGAATGGAAGAACACAGCTACTAGAACTTCTGAGTGGAAAACCCATTTTCTGTGCAAAGAGAGCTGGCTATGAATAAGACTTTGATCTAATTAAGGACCTGAGAGTACTTCCTTATTTTATTATTTTAAGTAATTGTAAGTATAAATTATTGGGAAAAATAAAGAGCTATACGAATGGAACTCTCTTATATGCACTATGTTATAAAAAGTCTTTTTTTACCTTTCTGATATGGTCAGATCCTAAGAGAGGCACTTGGGATAATCTAAAATCCACTATTCATATTACCCTTATTAATAAAAAGAATACATTCTGACACATTGGTAAAAATATTATTGTCAACAGAAGAAGTAGCATGGAGGGCTTGAGAGTGGATTTCTGATGATCACATAAAAGGGCCGAAACATTCCCATATCTGGAAAATGTAAACTGCGTAACTATGAGGCTGATGCTAAATGAAGGATGGATTAACAAACAGGGGAACGGAGTTGACATGGGCCAAAAGGAAGGAGCGATTGCAGGAGGAAGTGGAGCATGTGCCCCTGCTGTGTGCATGTTCACCTGTGCAAAGATGTTCTTGAGGTCTTGTACCTTCTTTACCCTCAAACTCCCGTAACCAGCCTCCAATGCATGTTTTGCAGCAAAGAAGATGTTATCTGGAAAGAGAAGTAGATCAAATCTTTCATCCTGATCCTACTTTTACATATTTTCTATAAATAAGCCCAATTCAGGTTTATTTTATAGACCTTTATGTGGTAGAGATAGTAGGAAGGAAAACAACTTATATGTAAAAGGATTATGCATAAAGCCCCAGTTTCAGCTCTGGATTGCAAACAACAGAATCTAACTATGGCTAAATTAGGCAGAAAAACAAACAAACACAGGAAGTCTGGATAACAAGAAGAGAAAATATACAGACTGCAAGGGATGCTCCATATAGCAACCCAGTTAGTTATCCCAAAGAACAGCTGTTTGAACTGCTATTCCAGTTCTCTCTGAACATTTAATGCCACCATTGGCATCATAACATTATGACACTGGACCCACAGATGGCATTTTCATTTGCCACCACATTCCAGATACTTTTACCACTGGAATAAATCTTAAACTCATTCCTGCTTTTGCCTCATTGGCACAACTTCTTGGGCAGAAACTTCCTATTGGCAGAGTTTTAAACACACCTTGACTGTCAGCATGGCAGGAGGTGGAGGGTGGGAAATGACAGCCACTCCTGAGTCTTTGAGCATCTATGGAGACAGCGTTCTGCCCACAGTAGGACTCCTACCCCACCACTGAAAGGACATTTGGAGGCTTTGAGCAGAGGGAGGTGGGATGGTGAGGAGCAGGGATGCCATCAACAGAGAGTAAAAAGAAGGGAAGTTGAAGACTGACGTCACCAACTTGGTTGGTAATCATCTATGTTGGCACAATGAAAACACTTCCACCCATATAACCGGATCACCAATGCTGCCTTTCACCAGCTTGTTGCCAAACCCAATTCTTTCTGGTGGTTTATGAAATTCTATAAGCAAACCGAGGAGCCGGCTGAGTGGCGTTTTGGTTAGGAAATGGCTTGGACACCAGTGCTGAGCAGCAGGACCCTACAGGAGGGCCAGTGACACTGCGCTCTACAGCTAAGATGGTGAACAACAGCTGCACCTGGAGTTGGGCTGCCATGAGTCACCAGCGATGGTGTAGCTGCAGCCCCCGCTGCAGTGGGCTGCCATAGGCTACAGTGAGTGGCCAGCAGCCAGTGTGAGCAGCTGGCAGCTGGTGTGAGCTGCCAAGAGCTGCCGTGAGTGGCCATCCAGAGGCCAGTGACCAATCTGCCTCACCGGGAAGAGTGCAATGATGATACCAACATGGGCCAGTGAAGCAACGTCCTCCACAACTAGACTGAAGAACAAAAGGAGAGCAACTTGTCTGTTCCCCTTCTCCGATTCCCCAGCGCTGTTCTCTTCCCCCAATTCCCCAATAAAATCTTAAAAATAAATAAATAAATAAATAAATAAATAAATAAATAAATAAATAAATAAAAGCAAACCAAAAATCATGTTTTATTCCTGGCAGATTTATTTAACAAAGTATTATGATATCCCTCCAAATCTAAGTTTGTTTTAGGGAAGATGTGCCTTAACAGGATTTGTGATGTGAATGTTATTCTACTACCATGATAGTGACAAGATAGACATGTAAGAGTCTATGAGGCCTTGTAAAAAAGTGGGAAAATGTATCATTCAGTAGTTTCTTCTTCTTTTTCTTTCTTTAACAACATCAAAATTTAAAAGGCCTATAATCCTATTATTGTTTAAATGTACGGTGATTCTCCATGAATCTGTATTATTTTGTGTTAAATCCAAAGGGATAGGGACTTTGACTTCATTTATTTAAATATTTACTAACTACTAGACATTCTTTGCACAGGCTAGTACCTTCTAAAATCATAGTGTTTTTGTCGTCACTGGGAAACAAGAAATGGCTACTCAAGCCCAAAGGGGATCAGGGATTCTAGGGTCTTATTCAGTGTTAGGCCTTTCCCAGACAGCCATCGTGAATGCTGTGGGCATCCACATCTCAACACCCTAATAACTCTCTTTAAATATACCCGTGTTCCACAACACAGTTGTTAGGAAGCTCTGGGCTAGGCTGTTTTCAAGTAAACTAGGTAATTCAACCATTAAGTCTTTTTAGAATAGAATTACTGTAAAATGTTTTATATACTAACATAGTGTGTTTTTAGAAATGTAGACAATATTTGGCAGGAGTCTTTTTCCTTCTAGTCCATCTTGAAAGCCAGAATTATGTAACTAATGAACTAACTCCCTTCATTGTTACAAGTATCTATTTCATGAATGAATAGCCCTCAGTTGTAAAGACAATTAATTTTACTTTTTTAGAGGTCTTTATATATGGCCTAGAAAGTCTGGTTATATATTTATTTATATATATATTATATATATATATTTATATATTTATATATATATTTATATATATATGTTTATATATATATTATTCACGTCAGTATATTTATTGACGTGAGCTGGTAAAACTTTTATATACTCATCTTTAAAGCTAAATTAGAGGTTCAACATCACTGAATCTAGGTTTTCTTTCTTTCGGCTTTGGAGAGAGCAAAAACCATGTGAAGCTGAATGTATAAATCAGATTCCATTTCCTTTGGTGTTAAGTAATTGGTGCAGAAGCAGAGCTGAATTGACAGTAGTTTTAGGCATTTCATTTCCAGCTTCTCCTTCCCAACTGTCTGCCATGCCATTTTTTTATGGGATTTCTCAAATGTAGTCCTGTTTGGGTGGGGGTGGCCACAATGGGCTCAATGATCTTGAAAAATTTCCAAGACAAGAGTAAGTGTAGTAAATGAAGAAGTAAGCATTTCTGAGGTGAGCAGTACCTATAGCTGTTGCCAAAATAAGGCAATATTGCATTTATACTGTCAGACTTTGTGGATATGAAGGCGAATGCTGAAAGTGCATATCATCTTAAAGAGAAAAACAAAGTTGCCGGCCAACATTTTCAAATGAAAGTGTTATCTACAAGCTTTATTAATAGATCTGAATATTTTCTTTAATGAATTCATTTAGTCCTTAATCATGCTAAAGATTATTTCACTTCTTGGTGAAAACTATAAACTTGGGGGATTTATACACCTAGCAGATATCTGGAGATCTTTACTGAAGTAAAGAAACATTGTTTAATTGAGGGAGGGAAGGATATTCTAAATGATAGCTATAGTTGGAAGAACAATGCTGGGGGCAGAACAAGTGGAATAAAGAAGTATCCTTAAGCATTGATCTGGTTTCCAGTTTGACCAGCTCAGTGAGAACAGAGGTAGTTCAAGAAAAGCCAAAGAATTTTAAGCAATTGGAAAGTCTTTCCCACCATGCAACCAGGCTGATTACTGCTGACATATATTTTCATTTAATGTATTACATGTTCTAGCTTATGGTAATTTACAACTTCCTCTTTCATCAATTACAAAAGGAAGTATTACTGTTTAACAATCCCACACAACAGGCTAAGAACCTGGGGATAATTTTCTTCTCCTGAAATGTATTAGCAACCCAGTAGTATCTTAGAAAATGTGTTATATTGTGGTGATCATCCACCATTTAATTTTACTGCCTGCTGAAATCTGTAGCAGTTTAAGTTAAGTGAACAATTTATATTATAAAATTTCTCTTCTGATATAGGGATTTTCAAAGGTATCTTTTATTATAAATACTGCTGGCAGTATTTCTTTAAGATTCCAGGTATTCTAAAGTGATGTTGATTATAGGTTATAGTAAGAAAGGTTAGGCACATTCCTTTAGTACTTGCCTTAAAAGTCTTACATAGCTAGAAAGAGGAATTAGAGTATTGATTTGGTAAAATATATATATATATTTTGTAAAAATATATTGATTTGGTAAAATATTGATTGATTTGGTAAAATATATATATATATATTTTTTTTTTTTTTGAGGGAAGAAGCAGTAAGCTAAAATATTGTACTTATCCCCTATCCCGTTTATTAATTCTTCTGTGTATCAATTATTTGTGTATTCAAATAGTTGCTATTTCTTAATTACATCTATTAATGTAATCATTCTATCTTCATAATTACAATCAAATAATTTTGAGTCTAGGGACTAACAATGATTTTTTTGTGTGCTGTGTTTGTTTGTTTGTTTGTTTTAATCTATTTAAAATGTTAGGATGAAGGCAGCTATATCCATTTCATTCTAATTTGACATCCTTTAAAAATAATAACAAAGGAGCACAAAAGGGAATAATAAACCCATAATGACAAATGCATAGGTGTAAGCTCATCCAAAAATAAATAAATAAATAAAAACTGAAACAGATACAGAAATAGAAAGCTGCTGGAAAGAAAGCTAAATGAAAGAGAGCAACCAATACCTCAATCTAAAATATACACAAACAAGGCTGGCTGAGTGGCTCAGTTGGTTAAGAGCTCGCTCAAGAGTGCGAGCTGAGCTCTGAGCAACAGCAGTTTGATGCCCAGGTTGAGCTGAGTTGCCGCTGAGCTGCCAACAGGTGGCAGGATGGCTCAGCTAAAAAAAATAAAAATAAATAAATATATACACAAACAGAAACCATCAAAGAGGTGAAGGTACCACCCTTCCTGATGTGGACTTCTCAGCAACACTGAATTCTGGAAAACGATGAAGCAATGACTCCAGTCAGTGGAAAACTAACTTGAACTTAGACTATTATATTTATTTAAAATGCGTGGTGAAATAAATACCTTTGTGTATGCATACAAAGTCAGGATTTTAAAGCTGCACAAACTCCTTTTTAGAAATTACTTGAAAATGTACTCAAAACAAGAGAGGAAAAAAAGAGAAATAATCAGCCATGGAAAACTGAAATAGTAAATCTAATTCAAGGATGTAATGAGTAAAATGACAAGGTGACATAGCTCTAGCAGGTCTAGAAAATTATCGGCCCAAAATAGAACAGAAAGTCAGTGGGCGGCAAGGAAAAAATATTCTAAAAGGAATCTGACTATATTCAGACAATCCTTAAATTAGTCACATGATAAAGAAAGCAATTCACTATCCTTTCTAAAATATATTAATATACACATCCCATCCAGCAGGTTTAGAATATCATGTACCTAACTACATAAACCTAACATTTTAAAACTCTGTCTGATTGTATTCTTATTGGCGTATGCTTAATTATTTATATTTGTTTATTGGGGGATAATTGTCCTTTCCTTTGTAATTGTTAAGAAACTGGATTATATGTCACATGGTAAGCCTTACCTACTATGCCTATTATGAATACACAGCTGTACATACATATTTATGTGTGTATATGTGACATATACACACATATACATATGCACATGTGTTTGTACCAATTTATAATAAGATATATATTATCCATATTCATTATATTTAATATTAGCATAGCTATGTGAGTATAGTACATATGCTATGTTATATGTGAAATAATTGATGTGTGTGTGTGTGTGTGTGTGTGTGTGTGTGTGTGTGTGTTTAATGGTTGTTGTATAAAATAGAATAATCTTGCAGCATGACTGGGGCACATCTATGGGTGTCTGGAAGCCTGGTTTGACTTTTGGCTGTGATAAAGAAGATGGGCTAACTAATAATTTATGTGTTGTCTGAAGTTGGAAATCCCCCTGGTGGCACCCAAGGCCAGCTTGTTTACATTGTTTAAGAGTATGTAGATAGGTGGCTTATACCCATTTACCTAGTTACCATAGCTTGGCTTTGCCCAGTGGACCATAAAAGACTCTGCCGAAATCTTTTGCCTGAACTCGCCTAAATCACAACTTATTGTATATGTCTTGATGGTTCATGACCCAGAGATGAAGTGCATCCTGTGTGAGTAAGAAAAGCTTGGGTAGGTATTCCTGCAAATCTCCGAGGCTCTGATGCTGGCTTGCACATTCTTTTTCCTGCTTTGCTGTATTCTTAGTCTTGAATAAGTTTGATGTGAGTATTTAGAATTTTGTAAACCCTTTAAATTATCCAACCTGTATGATTGCTGCAGTCATAAATCATTTATTTACCAAAAAACAAAAAAGTGTATCTGTAGATACCAAAAACAAGACACACACACTCACACATCTGTGTTAATCATGCAGAATAAGGCAAGTGGTTCCATTAGGTCTTGTTGATTGTTTTTTTGTTTTGTTTTGTTTTGTTTTTTGCTTTTTTGAAGGTCTATAGTAAGCTGTCATAATAGACATTATGCACTCTAAATTGCTGGATGATTTTTACCCCCTCAGAGGTCTTTCCAAGCTTTAGTAGCTAAACTTTCATATTATTTAGAATAACTTACACAATATGTTTCAAACATGAGCGGGCAAACCTTTCTCATCAGTACTGCTCAGCCAGTACTGCTCAGTACTGCATTAGTACTGCTCAGCCTTTTTTGACCTGTTTTCCTCAATAGTATGATCTGTTCACCAAATTATCATTTCATTACCCTGCCTCCCTAAAAACTCAGAGCTGTAACAAAGCTTATCTTCTTTATATTAGTTATCCAATGCTGCCTAAAATATAGGAAATTATGACAACACACATTTATTGTCTCAGCTTCTGAGAGTCAGGAATCTGGGAGCAGCTTAGCTGGGTGGTTCTGGCTCAGGGTCTCTCAGGGTCTCTCTTGAGGTTGCAGGTACCTGTGGCCAGGGACGCCCTCATCCAAGTCCCAAGCAGGGCTGAAGGATCTGCTTCCAAGCTCATTCACCTGGATGTTGGCAGGAGGCTGCAGTTTCTCGCCACCTGGGCCTCTCCATATGCTGCTTGGGTATTCTCACAACACAGCACCTGGCTTCCCTCAGAGCAAGCAATCCAAACAAAAGAGAGTGAGAAAGAGAGAGCCTAGGATGAAAGACAACATTTTTGTATAACCTAATTTCTGAAGTGGTACACCATTGTTTTTGCTATATTCAATTTGTTAGAAGGAAGTTACTAATTTCAACAGGTCACGAAGTTAACTGAAAACCAGGATGTGGATATCAGGAGGCAAGGTCATTGGACCATTTTATAGACTGCATACCACAACTTCTAAATATTTTATGTTCTGGAAATGCTCAATCTGTTTCCATGTCCCTAAATAGACTATATATTTTTGAGTGCTTGTATCTCTCTATCCCTCCCTGCTTTCTAGTCTAACATCTAATTTTGGAAACAGAAAAAGATCTAGCATACGGTAGACAATAAACATATGATAAATGGATGAATAAATCATACAATGCATAGCTCAGGGGGGATGCTTAATAAATACAATTGATTGACAGAGCAGAACAGTAAGGAAAAGAAATCCTCTCCATGACTAATTCATGCTAGATGGTTTTACAGCCTTAGAGATATTGGGGACACGCTCATAAATGTTACTCTATATATCACTTTATGTGCCACCGTCAGGTGGAAAAGTATTAGAGAATATGGAAATCTGAAGTTTTTGACTGAAGTTTGCCACAATACAGTTGTGAAAGTCCCAAAAACTATAGGGATCCCATCTTCTCAAATGCTAAAAAAGGGTGAACTAGAAGACCTCCAGTGTTGCTAGGCATGTCAATTAACTCATCTTTATTTATTTTTTTTAATCTGAGTCATTTGTCTACATTCTAGTCGTAATATGTACTGATAGATTTACTATCTAACTGATTTCAAATTCTCAAAATCCTACATAAATACTAATCCTGATATTTTTTATCTGCAAAATTGTTTTCACTTCCAGAAATGCTTCTTTTTAATTTTTTATGATACAGTTTCATCATTTTTGACCTTTTCTTCAAATTAAATGTATTTTGAAGAAAAAAAAATTTTGAAAATTCAAATTGTAGGTAGTGCAAGAATATAGGAAAAACTTATTTTCCTTGATCATTAGCAGCTCAGCTTAATTCTATTTTAAGGAATAGAATGGTACAAGACAAACAATACATTTTATGTCAAAAAACAAGCAAACAACAAAAAACTGAAAATCTAAGTTATTTGATCCATGGCATTGAAGGAATTTATTTCAAGAAATCTTTTCCTTTTTTTCAGAAATAGTAACTCTCTTAGAAAATTTTAAAAAAATCAAGAATACCTAATTCATATGCAGAGTCATTTTAATGATAGTTTAATATTTTTAAATGTGAAAAGCAAATTTGAGAGCATCTCTGTATATAAAACATATTCATTATTTAAAAAATAAATATTTCACAGAGCTCTCAGTGCAAAGATATTTGGAAGGACTCTAAAGCTTATAAATTATCAAATTAGCTTTCAATAATTTTGTGTATCTCTGTGGTCCTTCATGGCAAATACTGATTTGAGCAAACCAGTGATTTCTAACATTGTGTGAAAGCTCCATGTTATCACACAGATTTCTTCTGATCCATCCCTGGCTGTAAACTGTCACTCCAAAGCGTATACCTGATGCAGTGATAGAGTGCCATTGAAATAAAGGCAGAAGCCGAAGAAGAGAAGATTATACAGGTAAATGACAGAAAAGAAGATCTTCATCTCAAGAATGGTTAGTTTAAAATGTACTTCAGGAACAAGCCTCAGACTTTTCTCTGTCCTTCTTGGAAAGTACATAACAGTTCAAAAAATTCAATCCAGTCTGATATTGGATTAAGTCCACATTTTTAAATCAAACTTTATGATGATTTGGTTATTTGGATGTCATATTCAAGCCATTTAGATATTGTTCACTGGTGGGTTGCATTCATTTTCCACGGAAAACTGGGGAAAAACTGAACTTCAAACTGCTGTTCCTCCTGTAACAAAGACACAAAAGTGGTAAGATAGGAAAGAACCTTCACTTACAGCTTTCCTTTACACAGGCAGGTACAGAACTTCTCTGTTTTCAATGTATAGATATTGTGGAATGTTTTCAATGTACAGATAGTGTAGAATGTAACACAATGTGATTAAAGGGATAAGAAGTTGACCAAGAGTTTTTAAAAATAATAAAAAAGTACTTTTACATCTAGTTGTAGGGTCTTAAAAGTCTTTAAAAATGCAGAACCTACAATAAGATAGTAATGCGAATGCACAGTAAAATGATAGCACAATGGCCTGTCTTAGATTACAACTAGGAAATTACTTAAACAAACCTATATTGTGCCATGATGATGCACAAGCTGTATACCTACCAAGTACTGAATGAAGAAAAGAAATTACTAAGACAACATTCCTCATCTCTAGAAGCATAAATGTGTTGTGGGATCGTGGGTAGGAAATTATAATTCAAACAGCATCAGAAATGTATACAATATACAATATCCTGTTCTGGATTCTGTTGTCTGGGAATGATTAGATCCTGAAATCAAGATACTCAAATTGTACTAAGTTCATAAAACTACCCTGCAGCTAAACATTTCAGCAACCAACTTATTTATCAGCTCTATCACATAGTTATAGGAGACCATTAATCCCTGATATACACAGATAGCTATCAGGCC
This sequence comes from Aselliscus stoliczkanus, assembly GCA_033961575.1. Taxonomy (NCBI): domain Eukaryota; kingdom Metazoa; phylum Chordata; class Mammalia; order Chiroptera; family Hipposideridae; genus Aselliscus; species Aselliscus stoliczkanus. The sequence goes on from CM066729.1 coordinate 139,794,294, forward strand.
TAATTTGGATATCACCAGCTTTTTCTCATGCATCATTATGGTGATGCATGAGAGGTTAATTAGTTCATAATTTCTATCCTTAACCAATCCCCTTCCATTCATCCCATCTCTATCCTTTTTAAAATAAATAAATAAATAAATAAATAAATAAATAAATAAATAAAATAGACTTTTATTCCTGAAAATAAGTATAACCCTCCTCTCCTGTTCCTTTTTACTACCTCCTGTTTATCAACATTTGTCTATAAAAAGCCTGTAAAACTGTCTCCAGTGTTTCAGCACATATATGCCTAGAGGTAATGTTACATCCTCTCCTACTTTAGGGCCAGACTATAATGAAGGATTAATCCTCTTTTACTTGTTTTTTTTTTTCAGTCAAAACTTACTTGGTATTTACTTGCTATGAGTATAGCATTAAACTAAGTGCTGAAAAGTAGAGCGTGATTCAGATCTTCCAGGTGCTTAACTATGGTTGAAGAAATCTTAATAGGATTATTTTATGATACAAATCAAGAATACATTAAGGGGCAAAATGAATACAGTAAAGGAATAGGTTGGAGGATAAAGGAAGCAAGATAAGTTTTGTATGTTAGAGAAGACCATATAGAGGAGGTTGGAACAAAAATATGAGCCTGAACATTATTTAAATTAAAGAGATAAGTACATTCTTGCTGGAAAAAAAATGTCAAAATAATTGTATTACATTCCAATGTAATTAGAGACAATTAAAATTACACTGAACATAATGTAATCATTTTTGATTGAGAAGATGCTTTAGGTTCTTATAATATTTCAAGATCATCCTTTGAGTATTGTGTCCTTAGGGAAAAAGTAGATTTTCATAAGACAGGGAATTTATTCTGCCAGTTAGTCTTAGGTAATACTGGATAGATGGTGGCATAAATCCTAGTTAAAATGAGGTAAACATACCTCTCCCTATCTCTCCCACTGGTGACAAGTACAACTTTGGACATAGTACATAAAGCAAATCTTGGGGGGTCTCTGAAAAATAAATAATAGCTGACTGAAGAAGCAATGAGAGCTTGAAGAATGACCCCATACAATAGTTAGCTGCCTGTAGTCCCTTTTTCTTCCGTATTTCCTGACTTAGACTCTTGGACAATCTGAATCTGGGAAGTGTGTACCAGGCACATACAGAAAAGTTCCAGGAAAATCCTGTTTCACAAGGCAGAGGACAGATAAATGCATGTGGGAGGAGGCTATGGAATGTAATCCTGTTAATCTGTTAGGTGAGTTCACTCCTGATGGCAGCAGTGCCCTGAACATTGAAGAAGAATAAAGAGAAAGTACAAATTACTAATTCATATCTGGAATGAACAGCATACAACTATGGAACAACAAGCATTAAATGGATGATAATAAAATTCTACAAACAACTCTGCACTTAAATTTGATGGACTAGATGAAATGGACCAATTCCAAACATTTATATGTCACTGAACAGATAATAACAAGTGTTGGAAAAGATGTGAAGAAAATAGGATCCTCATATATTACTGGTGGGAATGTAAACTGGTGAAGCTCTTTTGAAAATAGTCTGACAGTTTTAAAACCATTAAACATATGATTTACCTTATTATCCAGCAATTCCATTCCTAAGTGTATACCCAAGGGAAATGAAAACATATGTCCACACAAAAACTTGTGCATGAATGCTCATAGCAGCATAATCATAATATATCAAAAGTGGAAATGGCTCAAATGTTTATAAGTTGATGAATGGATAAATAAAACATTGTAATCAATAGAATATCATTCATCAGTAAAGAAAACGAGGTACTGTCACATGCTACAACATAGATGAACCTTGAAAACATGCAAAGTGAAAGAAACCAGTCAAATGCTACAAATTGTATGATTCTATTAGCCTTAAATGTTATTTCATATTAGACAATAGGCAAATACATAGACACAAAGTAAATTAGTAGTTGCCTGGGGAGAATGGGGGATTTGTGAGTAATTAGTAAGAAGAGCAGGATTTCTTTTGGGGGTAATAAAAATGTTTTTAAATTGATTGTGGTGATGGATGCACAACTCTGTGAATGTAACAAAACCTACTGAATTGTACACTTTAAATGAGTGAATTGTATGGTATGTGGATTCTACCTAATAAAGTTGTTGAAAAGAAGTCATTGAGAAAAGAGATGTTATGAATACTCTGTATCATTAAAGAAATTAAATTTATAGTTTAAAATGTGCAGTGAATAAAACTCCTGAATGATTTATTTGGTAAATTCTACCAAACATTTAATTAAGAAATAATATTAATTATATTTCTACAAAATAAAAAAAGATAGAACACTTCTCAATTCATTTTATAAGGCCAGCAACACCCAAATGGTGAAATTAAATAAAGAAATCACAAGAAAACAAAATATCTCATACAAACAGATGTAAAAATCCAGAAGATATTATGAAATCTGATGGAGCAATGTATTTTTTAAAATGATAACCGCATGGCCATGTACAGTTTATTGCAGGGATGCAAGGCTAGTTCAACATTGGAAAATCAAACATTGTAACCCACTATATTAATGGACTAAAAAAGAAAAATCATATGATCATATCAAAGCTGCAGGAAAGGTGTTCAACAAAGTTCAAATTTGAATCATGATATACATTTTCTATGAACTAGAAATAGAAGAGAACTCCCCTAATTTGATAAAAGTAAGTTCTACTCACTATTCCCCAAAAGGCACAATATTCTGCAAAAACCCTACAGTGAACATCATATTTAACAGTAAAAGAATGAATGGTTTCTTTCTAACAGCAGGAACAAGACAGTGATAGTTGCTTTGCCATCTCTATTCAACATGTGTTAAAAATCTTAGTGGGAAAAGGCAAGGGAAAGAAATCAAAGGCATATAAGTTGGAAAGGAAAAAAAAGTAAAACTGTTCCTATTCACAGGTGGCATGATTTTGAATTCTAAGAAATGTACACACACAAAAAGATCATAGAAATAAAGCTCACTAATAATGGTAAGTGAATTTGGCAAGGTCAGAGAAATAAGGTAAATGTACAAAGATCAATTGTATTTTTATGTTCTAGCAAAGAATGACTGGAAACAAAAATATGAGAGAATACCAATTGCCATAGCTCCAAAAAATGAAATACTTAGATATAAATATAAAAAAATGTTCTGCATCTGTATGTGACAAATGATGAAATGCTGATTGATCAAAGAAATCAAAGAGCACATGTATAAATGAAGGAAATGATCTATAGATCATGATCTATAAATTTATTATGATGCCAGTCAAAACCCAGCAGGATTTATTCTAGCTATTGACAAGATGATCATAAAATGTATATTGGAAAACAAAGAAACCAGCTCAGTCAAAATTATTTGGAAACAAGCAAAACAAAACAAAAAACTCCACAAAGTTGGAGGATCCACCATACCTGATTTTGAGACTTACTACAAAACTGCAATAATTAAGTAAGGCATTGGCAAAAGAACTAACACATAAGTAGATGGGATAGAGTAGAGAGTCCACAAAACAAGAAGTCCTTGATAGACGTATAAAGAAAATTTAATGAAGAAAGGATAGCCTTTTCAAGAAGTGCTGCTGGGACAATGATATCCATCTGCCCCCAAAATGAAAGAAAACCTCTACTTATGCCTTATCATTTACAAAAATTAACTCAAATTGGATGATAAATTTAAAATAAAATATAAAAAAACATAAAACTATAAAATTCTTAAAAGAAAATACAGGAGAAAATGTTTGTGACTTTGGTTAGGCAATAGGTCCTCACATACAGCACCAAAACATGACTTATGAAAAAAACAAAGTTAATTTGGATTTCATCAGATTTGGATTTTATCAGAGATATATATATATATGAAAGACACTCTTAAGAAAATAATGTTGCAAACCACTAACTGGGAAATAAGTTTTGCATATCATATAATCTGCCAAAAAGAGTCTTATCTAGAATATATAAAGAGTCTCAGAACTCAAAAATAGGAAAAGGTACTCCATTCTATTCTGTGTGTGCATTTTTGTGTGATTGTGCACATGGACATTCATGCACCCACACACATGCACTGCTTGCATTTTGTTCTGCTGGGCTAGAGGGAAATAACATTTAGGCAGGGATTACAATGTATCAAAGGAAGTTGTGTAAATTTATATTCACCATCATATTGAACCTGGCAACAACCTTGATATATATTTTGATATATATATTTTTCATTTTAAAAACCACAACATCTAAGACTTAGTTTTAATAAATTTTCCAATGTGACTCAGTTAAATGGTGGATCCCTGAAATAGTGGTTTCCTGCCATAAAATAAGCATGCTACCAAAATTCACAGACAACACAGTGTTCAAAGGGCATCCTCAGGTAATTTTCATACATACTGTGTCCTCAATAATGGACTCACAATTAGTCGTTGCATTTTATTTTTTAATTTTATGCTACTCAACCAAATTTGCTTTACCTTGCCTTTCTGGTCTGTTTGATAATAAACTACACATCAGAATTATACCTGTGCAGCAAGTGCTTATGCCTGGCAAAGAAGACCATTTGATTATTTGTTAAAAAAAAATATTAGCTGTAAATGTCTGAGGCTTACTTTCTGGTAATTCCATGCTTGGAATGATTACTATAGATTATGCTGATCCTTTGAATTACACCATGCTAGGAATAACAATGCTGGCGACATGTTTTCTGTTTTAGTGTTGCTTTTTCATGCAACAAGTATTTATTGAGCACCTACATGTGTCTAACTCTATGCTGGGTGCTGAGATGCCATTTGGAACAAAGTGCATGTCCTTAAAAGATGTCACTGTCATTATAAAGAGGGGAGATAATCAACTTCCTATTTTATAGACTGATATATCAGTCTTAGTGGAATAAGATCCAGAATGGTTTATGAGAGCACATGAAGTAGAGAGCTAAATCCAAAGAGTCAAAAAGAGTTGCCCAAGTGAAGAGGATGGAAACAGAGGAGGGAATTTTCAATGGTCCACTTACTCTGAAATACAAACTCTTGGCTCAATTAAGCTCTAAATATATTGTTGCAAACATTTAAAATTCAGATGACGTAGCCTCAAATTCAAGTTCAAGGAATTACTGTACTTCAGTCAGATTTTCAGACACCTTTGGACATATTTTTGATATCTTAACATAGTTTAGAATAGTGTTTTATGACACAGAAACAAGCCGGGCTTGTTATCTTTTTAGTGTTGTCTCAGAAGCCAGTGCCACAGTTTCTTTTTGGATATTGACTGCCAAGGAAATTCCTTTTCCATGTTCACGCATTTTTACTAATGTCACAGACACATATGGATGACTAGATAATTATTTTCCCTCATTACTCATATTATTTTAGGACTTTTTCTTTTTATTGCTTTCTTCCTCTTTTCTCATTGAACAGTAAAACAAAACAAAAAGCTTCCTGAAATATTCCTTTAAAACAAATTTTCACCTCCTCACATCATTCAGTGATCTTTTTCCTCTTACAGAAACTATCTCTGGGTTGACTCATCACCAATTCCTTCTCCCTGACTCCTTTTTTTTTTTTTACTAACCCCTAAAATCCAGAGGGAAAAAAAGTGAAACAAATAGGTTATTTTACTTTTGCTTGGTTGCTCATCTAGCAGGATGAGTGAAAGACTGACCGGCAGACGTTCATCCTAATTTATGTGGATAACTTTACTTCCACCTTTTTTTTTTTTCCCACTTGACAGAAAATCGTGTCATGCTACCAGTTCACTTCCCTCCAGTTCTCCCTCAAGCGAAAGCTGCAACTTGATTCTGTGTATGAAAAAGACAAAAACCAGACAACAATATTTTATTTCTGTTCATAACTGCAGATGTCTGCTTCAACCCAGTGAGCTGTGCAACCAACAGGCTAAGGAAGTCTTATAAATATAGTAGTATCTTAAAAATAAATGTATTTGAACCTCTGAATTTGCAATTGCACCCATTTTTGTGAGCCCCGAGACAGTTGCTGGTTTTATAATAGAAATGAATCTGACCCCAGAGCAATGACAATTAGGAAAATGCCAAACAATATATATCATAAGCTTTAAAACAGAATTTTTTCCAACCATTAAAAATACTTCTTTTGGGCCGGCCAAGTGGCTCAGTTGGTTAAGAGCTCGCTCAAGAGTACCAGCTGAACTCTGAGCAACAGCGGTTCGATACCAGCCTGAGCTGAGTTGCCGTTGAGCTGCCAATAGGTAGCAGGATGGCTCAGTATATATATATATACTTCTTTTGAGGAATTTTTAATGATATTAGGAAATCTTCAGAGCATATTATTGAGGGACATACAGCAGGATACAAAAACAGAGGAGCATATACAGTAATTTTTAAGATTGCAACTGGCTACTTTTAAAATTAATATTTATTTGTGATGAAATATGTGATACATGAAAAAAGACTATAAAATGATAATAAAATAAACACCATTTACCTATAGCTCAGATTAAGAAATAGAACTTTCTTCATATTTTAGAAGCCCCCTAAATACTTCTCCTTGACCACATCCTCTTTTTTTTGACCATCCCCTTTCTCCCCCCAGGCAACCACAAATTGAGTTTTTCATTTATCATTTGTTTACTCTAAAATATTTATTAGCTATGGGTATAGCCCATAACAATATATTGTTTAGCTAACATGTTTCTCATATTTATAAAATAGAATCATACTGCAAATATCTTTATGTGACTTGTTCCTCACTTGTAAATTCACTCCCATCATCAAGTGGCAACAGCTCAATGGAAACTAAAGATGTGAGATTCTCTTCTATGTCAATTGGGGGAATTTCAGGACACAATGCTTGGCCACATTCAATGACACTTTATATTACACAGCCTTTTTCATTCCAAAGTATGCACTACTATCAGGCTAAATGTGTTTGGATGAGTTCAAGGCCCCATCTCAGTTCAATGCTGAGAGCTACTATTTCTCTCCATCTTTCAGACCCTGTTTGTTGTATTTACCTCCTACTACCAGTCTTCTTCCTCCATGATGAGTTTCCTTGCGTAAGCACCTCTATCTTCATTTAAGGCATGGTCCAGGCAGTTATCTACCAATTTATTATAAATATTTTTGTCTGCTTTAATCACAGTTGTTCGTTGTGTATGCTTCTTTCTCACTAAAAGGCACCATTTTATAAATCAGTGTATGAAATAGATATAATTAGAGGATAGTCCCTAAGATCTCAAGCTATGTATATCTGAGCCCTCATTCTGGTTCAACTAGAAACTTCTACCTAATAAGTATAATGGGATAGCTCTCTTTGACTCTTTCTTATTCAAATCATGTACATTATTAAAACCCAATTAAATGGCATCTGCTCTAGGAATCCTCCTTAATTTAAAACAGCAAGAAATTCTTTATACATTTAGTATTCTTGCTTTCCATTTTGGTATATGGTATTTCCTTTATGATCCCAATGATGATGATGATGATGATGATGATGATGATGATGATATTTATGACATCCTATCTGGTAAAATTAACATTTTACTTCACCTCAAACTTATATCAGCTGCCACGTAATAGGTAGCCACTAAATATTTTCTAACTTGAATTAAATTTGTATTATGTGTGTGCCAGAATAATTTAGATTTTCAGACCTCTTTGTCTATAAAACTGTGTATGACAGATATTCAAGATATTTAAATACAAAAATAGAGAAGCATATACAGGAATTTTTTTCATCCTCAAGGGGATTTAGTTTTCAGAAGCATTCCCTGAATCAGGCTAATTTGTAGAACCAAGATCTACTGAGCTCTGGTATAGATGGAAAATTAGATTATTGAGCCTTTATACAATCTTTTTTTTGTTTTTGTTTTATGTTTCAGAGAAAATAATGATCTTTACAAAGAAAATGGTATAGTATATTAATTCATGCTTACCTGGGAAATAGCTAAATAATGGCTGCTTACCTTTGAGTTTTATCAAAGGGTTGTTATTTAAAGACTATTTTGTGTTTAATGAAACTCTTGAATCTTTCCCACAGGGCCTTAAGAAGTCTTTCTGTGGATAGACAAAGCTTCGTTTTCTTCTAGTGTACAGTAAGGAAAACCTCAAAAAAGGAGATGTGTAAATAGTGTAAACTCCAGGATGCTCAAAGACCAATCATATTCCTTCAATTTGTGTTTAATAAGTAAATAAACAATCTAGTCACTGAAATCTCTAGAGATGGCACTGATTTTTTTCATTTGTCCCTGAAATGAAAAGAAAAATAAGCATTTTCCAATTGACCCTCAGCAGCTTCTCCTCCAGGCACTTTTCACTTTTTTCTGAGTAGTCTCTTTCTGATTCCCTGTCCTTTCTCCGTAACAGTGGGAATATCTTTTTTTTTTTTTTTTTTTTTTCCTGGAGCTGCATTTTGAGTCATTTTCTATTTATTGACACACAGGAAGAAAACATGTCTTTTGGCCTCATCCAGATAAATTTGTTCAACACTTAATTCTCTGAGAGGGAAAAGAGCATATTTTTAAGGTTTACCTTTTGTTTGTGGGCAAAAGCTAAGAAGTATAATCAAAGTTTCTCTCTTTCTCAGAGCAACCTTAATGCTTCTCTTATTTGCTTAAGCAGTGACAGAAGAAAGGCAGTGGGCTCCCTTCATCTCCCTGCCCTGAATCTTTCCACCATGGTTCTTGCCTCCATGTGCAGCCCGATGGATCTCTCAGTGGAGCGCCTGAGGACGCTCACAGCAGAGCCCAATTAAGACATATTGAAACATTTCACAGAAGAGGGGATAGCACAAATACCCAATTTATGTCTGCTAGCTAGGGCAAATTACACTAAAAACAAAGAATAATCCTGTACATTAAATGACATAATTCCATATTACCAGTGTCACACATTGCTGCAGAAGAAGAATCGTGGCATTTTGGGGATCGAAAAATATGAGTAATTGTCCTCTCAGGGCCTCCTCATTTGGATATTACCAGTGTAAAAATGATTTCTATGAAAAGGTTTCTTTATTTCAACTTTTATAAATTATTTATTTATTGTTTTTAGCCACAGTTGGCATCCAATACTATTTTATATTAGTTTCAGGTGTACATTATAGTGGTTAGATATTTATATAATTTATGCAGTGAAAAAATTACTTTTAAAGATCATTTTGATAATGCCATTTTCTTAAGATTGCAGCTATTGCATAGCAAGTTAGTATACTTGTAGAATTTGAGAATGGCTCTGGAAGGAATAACCTTTTATTTTGTTTTGTTTTTTGGTCATTTATTTATTTTTTTATTAAATTTATTGGGGTGACATTGTTTGATAAAATTATATAGATTTCAACTGTACAATTCTATAATATATCATCTACATATTGCACTGTGTGTTCACTACCCAAAGTCCGATATCCTTCTGTCACCATATATTTGACCCCCTCTATCCTCTGCTGTCTCCCTCAACCCTCTTACCCTCTGGTAACTACTAAACTGTTGTCTGTGTATGAGTTTTTATTTCTTTATTTATTTGTCTTGTTCCTTTGTTGCTTTCAGTTTTATACCCCACATATGAGTGAAGTCATATGGTTCTCAACTTTTTCAGTCTGACTTATTTATTTTAGCATAATAATCTCAAGATACATCCAAGCTGTCACAAGTGGCAATATTTCATCTTTTATTATGCCAGAGTATTATTATATATGTATATATGTACCACAGCTTCTTTATCTAATCATCTATGGAAGGATACTTTTGGTTGTTTCCATGTCTTGGCCACCATAAGTAAAGCTACAATGAATACCAGAGTATATATAATCAAAACAGCATGGTATCAGCAGAAAAACAGACACACAGACCAATGGATTTGAATTGAAAACCCAGAAATAAACCCATGTAAATATGGACAGGTGATTTTTGACAAAGGAGCCAAAAACATACATTGGAGAAGAGAAAGCCTCTTCAATAAGTGGAAAAATTGGAAAACCATGTACAAAAGAATGAAACTAGACTGTGATCTGTCACCATAAACTAAAATTAACTTGAAATGGATCAAAGATCTAAACATAAGACCTGAAACAATAAACTGCATAGAAGAAAACTTAGGCACTAAAGTTATGGACCTTAGGTTTTAGGTTCAAAGAGGATTTTATGCATTTACCTCAAAGTCAATGGAAGTAAAAGCTAAAATAAATGAATGAGACTATATCAAATTAAATAGCTTCTGCACAGCAAAAGAAACCATCAACAAAACAATGAGATAACCAACTGAATGGGAGAAAATACTTGCAAACAACACCTCTGATAAGGGTCTAATATCCAATATATGTAAGGAACTCATACAACTCAACAGCAAAAAAGACAGAGTCCAATTAAAAAAATGGACAGAGGACTTGGACAGAAACTCCCAAGAAAACATACAAGCGGTCAACAGATATATGAAAAAATGCTTAATGACACTGTCTTTCACATAACAGAAATTTTGATTTTAGTGAAGTCTAGTTTATTAATTATTTCTTTCATGGATTGTGCCTTTTACTTTGTAGCTAAAAAGTCATCACTATACCCAAGGTCATCTAGATTTTCTCCTATGTTATTTTTTTTAAGAGGTGTAGTTTTGTATTTTATATTTAGGTGTATGATCCACATTAAGTTAATTTTTGTGACGGGTATAAAGTCTTACTCTAGATTCATTTTGTTTTTTAATGTGGATGCCCAGGTGTTTAAACACCATTTGTTGAAGAGATTATCTTTGCTCCATTGTATCACTTTTGCTCCTTTGTTGATTGTATATATGTGCATTTATTTGTGTGGTCTCTATTCTTAATCCTTTCTTCAGTTGTATATGCTGTGTTGATTAATCCATTCTTTGGTGTTTCATTTTTAAACACGTGTAGTTTTTTTTTTTGTTTTTTTTGTTTTTTTTTTTAGCTGAGCCATCCTGCCACCTGTCGGCAGCTTAGCGGCAGCTCAGCTTAGGCTGGGTAGCAAACTGCTGTTGCTCAGAGCTCAGCTCGCACACTTGAGCAAGCTCTTAGCCAACTGAGCCACTAAACACATGTAGTTTTGATTTTTATATATTTAGGTCGATTTTTGCCCATGGGTTTGAACAAACATAAAACTTCCTTGTACTTTACTCTTCTCTTATGTAAAATGGAAATATGAAAATTATTTCCACATTAGACAGTTGTCAGATAATTAAATTATTTAATATATTTAAAGTTCTTTATATACAGAGGGTGCCAAAAATATATACTCATTTTAAGAAAGGAAAAATATTAAAGTTGTAATATTAAATCTGTATGAATAACAAAAGATGAATACAAGTCATGTTTGACTTCTGCAATTACAAGAAGTGCTCTAAGTGGTTACCATCAGCATCCAGACACTTATGATTACAGCAAACTACTGCTTGAGCAACGTTGACCAAAGTGTCCACTTGTATACATTTTTTTTTGGCACCATACCAGTGTGTGTGTGTGTGTGTGTGTGTGTGTGTGTGTGTGTGAGTGTATGAAATCATTCTACTGGTATATATACAATATCATTCATATATAAAATCTACAAAATTCTAGCACATGAAGTCCTTGAGAATCTAAATCTGATACTTGTTATTTTATGGAAACTTAAGGTGGACTTATTTTTTTCTAGAGAAGAATTACATTAGCTTCTGAAGTCTGAGGCCACATTAGCCTCATTCAGAGTCCCAAGTATAATCAAGATTCTTAGTTCATCACCTCCATTTTCCTTCTACCTGACTCTAGGTGACCAGTTGCAGTGCAATATGAACATCTGTCCACAAAGGCAATCTTGCCTTTCATAATTATTTACAATTTCCATTTTCCCTTTCAATAAATCCCTTTCATATTCAGAGCCATAAGTATGATAAAAGTAATCTTTTATGTAAGTTATTATGTAGCAGTCAAGAAATTCAAATTGTCTACTCTACCACATAGCAGCAAACAAAAGTCTCTAATCCAGTCATTACCAGACATACAAAACTTTTATCATGAGAAGCTACCCAGCAAAAGTTTTCAGTTGTTACAAATATACTTTCTATATACAACTAATTTGCTACATTGAAACAAATCAGAGGTTGTTTTCTACAATATTTCTTTTCTTTCTTTTTATTTTAATTAAAGTTTATTGTGGTGACAATTGTTAGCAAAGTTACATAGATTTCAGGTGTACAATTCTGTAATACATTGTCTATATATCACAATGTGTGTTCACTACCCAGAGTCAGTTCTCTTTCCATCACCATAAGGGGGAGGGGAATGGTAGATGAGGGTAAAGAGGATCTACAATATTTCTAATATGAAGACAGGCGGATATAGTTTCAAAATGAGTATAGTTTAACATTTAGTTTATATGTGAGAGATTTTAATATGATTCAAAAGCTTTCTTTTGTTTTAATTTTTTTCTTTGTAAATAGTTCATCATTATATAAAAGACATCCAAAATTAGTCTTGATATTTCACAAAGAACTCAACCAAAGGATACTAACAAAAGTGAAATCTCACCTTTGTTCTTTATGGCCATATGAAATTTCCAAACTTCCAGCTCCTTGAACACATTTCTTCTCAAAATTAGGCATTTCTCATTTTTTAAGGGAATGAAAAAGCTTCCTCCCAGAGGCTAGAAAATCGTTTCAAACTGTCAAGGATACAGTAATTCCGTTCAGAATGAAATGGTAGAATACTTACATAGAGGAATATGGTTTCATCAGCCATTCACATTGCTTGATTTAACTTCAGTCATCAGTCAATATATAAATAAGTATTTTTATCTTTGATAGCTTCAGTTAATATTTTTCAGTGGAAACATTGCTTTGGGGTTTTTATGATGCTATAGATTTTCCAGAAGCCATTCAAAGATTCCACGGCTGTGGGCCAAATTGCCTGTAAAACGACATTCTAGGCTTTATTTTGTCTTATGGCATTTTGCTTTTGTTCCCATCACATGTAGTTATTTAGTGACAGTATTAACAGTAGCATTTGTGCCTGCAAAAATTCTATGCCTGAAAATATAAAGACTAAGCCATATTAAAAATAAAAAAGAAAAGTTGCTAACATTTTTTTAGCCCTTTTGTGTCCTCTTCTCCTTCAACTGCCTCACTTTCCTTCTATATTTTGAAATTTACCTGTGGCTTACCATTAATATACTTTATAAAATATCTCTTATTACTAAATTAAGTACAGGTAGTGTAGGGCCAGAATATTTTTTACTCTTTCAAGTAAAAATAGAAACATATTTCACTCTATACTTGTGAGCATGAAAACATTTATGTTTATATTAGGATTTGCTGGGGATTCTAGAACCTGGAGGGGTGGAATATGAAAAGCCTATGGTCATACCAACTGGCTTTCCAACCAGATGCCTCTGTTCATTGCCAGCATCATCAGTCAATTTGTCTGAATAATATTTCCTTCTACAGAAATTATAAATTTGTAGAAAAGAGACTGCTTGATTTTGGAAGCATAGAAAGAAGACTTTAGATCAAGAGGACAGTGGGATCTGAACTTCAGATTTAGTAAGTAATTATACAGGGCAGGAATTTTTATTTTTTTAATAATTAATTAATTAATTAATTAAAAGCATATGACAATACATAGAGATCAATTTTATGGAAACAACATGACAGGATGAAAATTATGAGACTTTGTCTTAAATTTGAACTACCACTAATTGGTTTTCTGTCTTCAGGCATGGTGCTTACATTTTCTGAACTTTAATATCCATATGTATAAAATGGTGACCTCATGGTAGATTTATTGTGAGAATTAACTAAAATAAAACAGTGAAAATCTTCTTGATGCACTTTGCACACAGTTTTCAACCAACAAATAATCCAAACAATACTTTGGAATTCAGAGGTCATTGAACAAATAATTCAACAAATACAATATCTTCCAAATATTATTGAATATTCAAGAGTAAATCCAGAACATTGAAGAATAAAAAAAACTCTGTGATGTAGCTTGTATAAAAGCAGTACCTCAAATAGTCCATTTCTCTTGGTGAGTAAATTAAGGACATAATAAATTATATGACCAATATTTAAAAATAGAATCTATGTCTTCCCTTGCATATAGATGTTTTAAAATAAATTGTTAAATAGGAGGGCTTTCCTTTATTGTTGACCTTAGTAAGCAGCTGATATTTCACACATTTTCATAACTTCGTTTTGTAAAATTTTATCAACTCTTTGGAAGATAGTAACATTTTTTTACACAGGAGATATTTTTCCCTATCCTCTCCCATTTCTACATTAATTCTGGATTTGAACCATCTGGCGATTTTATGAATTTAAAATTTTTTGACCTGGAATGCTCATGTTCACAAATACGACAATCTCCTAAACGAATAAATGACTGTATTTTCCAGTTGCTCAATTATGTATTCATTTACTGTTCTTTACTAAGTGACAAATCTTTGCCTGGCATTTTTCTGATCTCTGAGGAAATAGGAGTGAACACATGAGCCCATCCTTCAAAAACAGTGCATTTTATTGATTTAGTCTAGAAAAGTTGTTGAACACTACATACCAAGCACAGTTTAGATTATTAAAGTTCATTGCAAGAATTATATGTAACCTAGGACCTAGATGCGAGCTACCACATGACACCTAAGAATCAGATAGATTTGAATGCGATTCTTGGCTCTGCCATTAAAGCCTATGTGATGTTGGTGAGTTAAACCACCCTCCTCATATCTCAAGCTCACTATTTTGAAACAAGGTTTTTTTTAATGTATATGTATATATAATATATATTACATATGTAACATCCAGATATATATGTAATATATATACACATACATATATTCACATACGTAATGATGCCTACTTCAGAGAGGTAGGTGATAGGAGCATTAAGCTTCCTGCTATGTTTTCTGAAGACTTTTAATTCCATTTCCATGTTATCTTTTCCCCTCTGAGCATAATACCAGTGGTGAGAAATAACCCCTTGACCAGCACTTAGATGCAGCGTCAATTGTCAAATTTCCCTCAAATTGTTTTTAAGTGTTTGTGTATTGTTGGTATTATTATTTTTTCAATGTGATCACTCAGTTCCATACACTTAACGAGGATGTAGAAAATGTTTATTTTCTACTGGAATTTTAATTTATGAGGCTCATTTAACCATGCGTTATTACAAAAACAAGTATGAAAAGGTGAAGACAAATGTAACGATGCATTTTAATGTCTGTGTGTTTACATCTATTTTCTTAGATTTTATTCTGCAACTCAAATAGGAAGATGACCTCAAACATTTTGCATAAAGAAAAGTCTAAAAATGCAATTTGCTACTTCTATTATTTATGCCAACTTTAGTAATAACTACTGATGAGACACACATTTAAGATATATAGCCTAGGAGGCATACAAGGATCCAGTTAGTCCTATTTCTTAGAACTAACAGGACTCTTTTATTTGTAAATTTAATAGCTTAATTTTGCTGATTCTGTAATTTGAAATGAGCTTAGTCAAAGTAGCCTCTGACATCCAAATATATCAAGTTTTGCCCCCACCGAATTTATTTTTAAGTCCCTTATTATCTCAAGTTACAGCGTGGCAACTAGATAACTTTATTTGTATTTAGTAAACTTTCTGAATGTGTGCAGTTTTGATAACATGTAATGAACTAGAAGGAAGACATAAGGAGTTTGATGGTTGCTGAGGAGTTTGTTGTTTCCTCAAAGGAGATTGGTTTTATTGTCTTGTTTCATCTACTTTTAACTCTTCAATGAGCATGTTTGTCTTAGAAAAAAGGAAAAAGAAAAAAAAATCTCTGATAATAACCCTGAGAATAGATAAGGACTGTGCAAGGACTTAAAGTCATACTCAGGGGCATTTAATGTTTCTCTGCTTAGTTGATTCCAGTTAGTATTAACTCTAATATTCTATTAAAAATACTTTGTAGAGAAAGTAGCATATTTGTTGGAAAAATTAGAATATAGATTTTAAAACTCATTATGTATAATTACCTAAGGGGCTTATTGTGTCCCTTTGGCCTCTCTGACTCTCTGAATCTCCATTTTATCTCTAGAACTGGCCAGACATGGAATTGTTATCTGTAGTGGAAAAATCCCCTACTGAGGTTGAAACATACCAGACATGACTTTTTGGATACTCTCAGTCTTTGTGTTTGAGAAAACAGGTATCGTGGCCAATATTATAAGTCAAGGAAGCCAATCAGGCAAGGGAATTTGAGTTTCTTGAGCGTGTGCTGACTGATAATAGATTGCAATTTATGCAAACAGCTAGTGTCAACCAAGATCCACAAATATAACCCTATACTGTATTATAAATAAATAACTGGTGTCACTATCATTGGAATTATTGGTGCATGCAGAATAATCTGTGAAGTAAAATGGACAATCAGCATGAGGGAAGTCTGTGAGGCTCTGGCCATTGGGCTGTATTTCAAGAGTGAGACCCATGAAATTCCAAGGCAGATCTCGTAAAGGACCAGTGTAATGAGTAGATCTACCAATGAGCTCTAGCAATGAAAAATCCATGTTATTGAAATGAAGTAGAAAATGAAGCATTATTCTCATGGGTCAACCAGAGATAATACTGCCTCCATCTATGTCTTTATTTAGCTTATCTCTCTTTCTCTTTCTCAATTTTTCTTTTAATCCTGTCAAAGGAGGAAATCAAAATTGGTGAACTCAAGAACCCTGCTAACTCTATAAAAGATTTCTAAGACACAACAATCGATTTGGTTTACAATATAGAAATTAAAATTTTGATTTAAATATTGATCATACCAGTACCATTTTTGTCATTTGATTTGAAATGAATGCTGTTTTCTCAATAGTTAACTAAGTTACATTTCTTTTTTACTTCTTATCCCTCATTGAGTCTCCTGAGAGTCAATTGTTCTCAGGTAATAACTGATTAACCTTAACTATTCACTTAACATGTGTCTGTCTTTAAGAATGCATGTGTTTCATATGTTAGCTTCATTTAATTATCTCAATAAAGTTTTAATTTTGGTTGGTAAAGGCAGATGCTAATATTACCTCTTTGCAGATGAAGAAGACAAGGAACATTAGCAAAGGTCAGTAAAAACCTCAGGCCAGGGCCAGCCGAGTGGCGCGGTAGTTAAGTGCTGGCTTGGGAAGCCAGCGACCCAGGTTCGGTCCCACATATGAGGGCCAGTGACACTGCCCTCAAAAAAACCAACAAAAAACCCCCTCAAACAAACAGAAAGAAAAACATACACTTTGGGCCGGCCGAGTGGCGCCGCAGTTAAGCGCTGGCTTGGGAAAACAGCGGCCCCGGGTTCGGGTACCACTTATGAGGGCCAGTGACACTGCCCCCCCCAAAAAAAAAAAAAAAAGAAATCTCCTTCACATGGGCCGGCTGAATGGCTCAGTTGGTTAAGAGCTCGCTCAAGAGTGCGAGCAGAGCTCTGAGCAATGGTGGTTCGATGCCAGCCTGAGCTGAGTTGCCGTTGAGCTGCCAACAGGTGGCAGGATGGCTCAGCTAAAAAAAAAAAAAAAGAAATTAATACTGATAAATTTTTTCAAATATTTATTTATTAATTTTTGAAATAACTATAATAAACCTATTATAAGTCATGTAAATGACATTTTTATGAAAACTAACTACATTTTCAGGAAAAATAATCTAGTGGGAAGAGTGGCATTGTTTTACATTTTGCAAAACTATTTAATGTTGGGTTCATTAGAAGACAGCTGGGTTCTCATATATGCTTCTGAATTCAATATGTTGTATTATCACTTCATGTAGCCTCTGGAAAAAAATCGGTAATAAACTCATGAGAGAATGAGAGTGAAAAGGGCAGATACGGTCTTGGTATAATTATAAATGTAGTTTGATTTTATAGATCCCTTGCTGGGTTCTCAGGAATCCCTCAGAGACCCTACACCATATTTTGAGAACCATTGCTGTAAGGAATTTAAGGATGTTTTCTAACTCAATTAATTAGACCTGTATATACTCAGTATTATGTGCAATATAAATGATTTCAGACTACTTTTAAAGAACAATATATTATTAGAAAGGAAGCATGAAATTTCTGAAAGCAGGGATTTGTATGAATAGATTATATTACAAATATTTTGTGTGAAGGAAGACTATTGTGGGCAACTGGCAAATGATTGTGGGATGTTGATGAGAAATGTCTTAAACTGTATGAAATTCCTGGAATACAGAGATTGTTTCAGACTTTTAACTTCTTACAGTTATTTTTACATAAACAAGATTTTCAAAGTTATTAAATTGCTAAACAAAAGTAGGGTGGCTAAATTTAGTATAATCAAAAATTATTGTAGATAAGAAGAAACTATGTGTTCACTTATCATCCATATTTTTAAATGAACCAGTGAAGTAAGAGTCTGTTCTATATTTTATTTTTGTGCTTGAAATCATGTACCATTTAACCAGGCACGCAATATTTATTTGATGATAAAGACTGAAAGCCAGCATATTATATGAGAGTTTCTGATGAAACCTGGCATGAGGAATAACTTGTCTAATATGAGTACAAGTAAATCAGTAGTTTGATTTATAGTCAAATCATTTAGGCTTAATGACACATAGGATATTATATAGAATAAAGAAAAATCATGAGATTTGTACGGAATCACAAAAGACCATGGATAGCCAAAGCAACCTTGAAAAAGAAGAACAAGGCCAGAAGTATCACACTCCCTGACTTCAATTTATACTACAGAACAACAATAATGACACAGACCAGTGGAATAGAATTGAGAACCAAGAAATAAACGCATGTATATATGGGCAGATAATTTTCAACAAAAGAGCCAAAAACATACAATGGAGAAAAGAAAGTCCCTTCAATAAATGGTGCTGAGAAAAATTGGAAAGCCATGTACAAAAGAATGAAACTAGACTGCTATCTGTCACCATATGCCAAAATTAATACATAAAAATAGATGAAAGACCTAAAAATAAGACTGGAAACAGTAAAATGCATAGAAGAAAACACAGGTACTAAATTTTTGAACCTTGTTCTTAAAGAGGATTTTTTGAATTTGACCTCAAAGGCAAGGGAAGTAAAAGCAAAAAACAAATGAATGAGACTGTATCACACCAAAAAGGTCCTGCAAAAGAAACCACCAACAAAACAAAGAGGCAACCAACTCAATGGGAGAAGATATTTGCAAACACCTCCAATAGGAGCTAATATCCAAAATATATAAAGAATACACACAACTCAACAACAACAACAAAAATCTAATTAAAAACTGGGCAGATGACTTGACCAGACACCTCTTCCAAGAAGACATACAAATGGCCAAAGATATATGAAAAGATACTCAACCTCACTAGCTACCAGGGAAATGCAATCAAAACAACAGTGAGACACTACCTCACACTTGTTTGAATGACTATTTATAATAAGACAACTAATAACAAGTGTTGGAGAAAAAGGAACCCTCATGCACTGCTGGTGGGAATGTAGACTGGTGCCGCCACTATGGAAAACAGAATGGGTTTCCTCAAAAAATTAAGAATGGAATTACCATATGACCCAGCAAGCCTTCTTGTGGGTATCTACCCCAAAAACCTGAAAACATTTATCTATCTATCTATCTATCTATCTATCTATCTATCTATCTATCTATCCCTATGTTCATTGCAGCATTGTTCATGGTGGCCAAGCCATAGAAACAACTGAAATGTCCTTCAGTAGAGGATCGGATAAAGAAGGTGTGGTGCATATATACAATGGAATACTACTCAGCCATAAGAAAAGATGAAATATTGCCATTTGTGGCAACATCGATGGATCTTGAGATTATTATGCTAAGTGAAATAAGTCAGAAAGAAAAAATCGAGAATCATGCTTCATTCATATGTGGGAGATAAAACTGAAAGCAACAAATGGACAAGACAAATAAACTGACAGACACAAACAATAGTTTAGTGGTGACCAGAGTGAGGGGTCAAGAGGGAGAAAAAGGGGGTAAACGGGGTCACATATATGGTGAGAGAAGGAGTATTGATTTTGAATGGCAACCACACAATGCAATATATAGGTGATGTATTATAGACTTGTACACTTGGAACCTATATAATTTTATTAACTAACATCACCCCAATAAATTTAATAAAAAATTTATTCAAAATAAATGTTTGAGTTTTAAAATACTGAAACTTTTCAAGTATATTTTATATAACTCTCTAACTTTGAGAAAAGTATTAAATTGTTCTCATCCCACTGCGTGTGTTTCACATTCACTCATTTATTTATTTGCTCATTCATTGTTTTATTGTTATCCTGATGTATGATAGTGCTTTTCTAAGTTTTTCTTTATTTTATTTTCTGAAATATGATCAAGCTCTAGGTTCTCTGTAGGGAGAGATGAAGATTAGTGGCATGTCAAGGTGCTACCACATATTATATTCTATTACATATTTATGCGAAGTGGACTATGAAATTCTAGAAAAGGAATCCTGTGATCATCAAGGAAGACTTATCTATGGAGAGTAATTCTGAGCTACACTGATTATAAAAGAAAAATGAGATTATTTTGGATTGACAGGGATCCTAAATGGCTGCAAATGGGAGGAAAGTACGGTGATATCTCATCTAAGTACTCTTATTCATACTCATTTCTCCTGTATCAGCTGTCATGTGACATTACTTCATCTAGTACCAGTTAAAAACAATGGATCCTTAGGTTGGAATATCACTTAGCAGACCATGACATCAAAATAGTAGTAGTTCAGGACAATACCCAATGAGTCACATGTAAATATTTGTAATTAAGTACAAATTGCAAAGTAATAGGTCCATTCATTAAGCCCCTGGGTTTATACCCTTAACCAGTGGTTGTGGGCTCTTTAGCAATTTTCAACCTTGCATGAGTGGGTGAAGGTTATTGTCAAGGCAGTTAGAAAAGTTTGGCCCATAATAGTACTGGGCTGGCTCCTTCCTGAGGCTTAGGAACTGCTGCAAAGGAAGTTCCTCTAGCCATGTCTGTTAAAGCTATGGCTTGATGCCTTAGTACCGGAGCTGGTATAGGGAAAATGTCAGCTACTGTTCAGAACTCCTCAAGATACTGAAACAGGGGAGGGGACACTTGAATGGGGGTTGGACTGGCAACTTCACCCAAGTTGGATAGGACACATCTTGCCAGAGAGTGAGGTATGTCCCTGCCAGCTAAAGTGTTCCCCTTTACCCTGTTGAAGTCCGGGCTCATACATTGTGTGGTCCGGAACCAACCACTAAGCATGAAGACAGGCCACTTATCATGATCCTTTGCCTCTCTGCTCACATAGCAAATGATCCTGGTTCCATTATGCCTTGGACAACGTGCCTGATAGTCACCACCCACACAAAATCTGCCAGCTGCATACATGTTAAGGTAAACATGTTAAGGTGTACATAATAGAGGTAAAACAACTGCAGTTGTTACTGTTAGAGGAAACAATCTCAGGATACCTTGGGGACCTCGAGAAGAGAGGATTTTACCTAAACTTGTAGGTCTTATAGGCATCCTCTGAAGGTCAGTCTTTGCTTTGGCTTTGTTGGCCTTGAAAAGCCTTTTTAAGTTCAGTCTGAGGAATGCTTAGGAAAAAATTCCAGCAAAGCAGATTTAAAAGTGCCTATGTCATTAATTAGCATTTTTGCTGGGATTATACAAATAAACAGGCTGAGTTTATTGAAGCTCAATCTATTTTACAAATAAATCAGTCTTAAATTTGGCTATCTTTGATAAAATTGGGGGTGATTTTAGGGAGAAAATTATGTTTCAATAATTTGAACTATATAGTAAATAGAACTGTATAGTTCAAACATATATATAGTAAATTAAACTATGACATATCTTTGTGGATATCAGATTCTATTGCTTATTGTCATTTATTTTACTTTTGTTTGCTTTTACTTGTAAAGTGGACTTGACCTGAATTCTTTTAGTGACTTGGATCATTGAGAAAATTACCCTTTCCCTGAACCTTGCAATTGCAAACTGCAACTAAATGACATGATCTAAATTTCAGAAAAATTGCCCAACAGCTCATGCTTAAACAATCTCAGTGACTAAATGCTGTGCAAGCCACACCCAGGCATCGATGATATCATCAGAGACATTTCAAACTACAAAAGATGCTCCCAGCCTACAGACTCAGAAACTGGTTTATAATTTTCTGTCATCATTAACCTTTGTTTTTCTTTTGTCTTCATAAATCTTATCAAATACTGATGTTATGGAATTTAACCCTTATAATCATCAATTTGACCCATTTTACTGCTCCAGCTCTAAGACTCAGACAATTTTACTGCTGAAGCTCAGACCACCTTAGTGTCCTTGCAACATGAATCCTTAGACAATAGAATTGCTTTAGATTGTTAGCTGGACAAGGAAGTGTTTTTACAATGTCCAACACATCATGGTTTGGGTCCTAGGGGACACAAGTTACTCTTTACTCTTTGTCTCATACAGGTATCCTAGCTTGCTGCTACCTCTACCACTGCTGTGCTCTGCTTGTAAATTGAACACTCAGAATGGCCCCCTGAAAGCTCAGGGACCATCACAGAAGAGGTGGATATGTGAGATTTTAAGAGCCAGATAAGAGGAGAACAATGGACAGACAAATCTGACTCCATCTTAAAGCTAACTCTCCCTCTTAATTGAACCTGGGCCTGGTTGAGTTTCCCTCAAGACTGAGTAATGAACAACCAAAAAGTCGGGGATGGTGGGGAGGGGGCATGGGTATCAGATAAAGAGTTGCAATTTCAGGGCCCTTTTAAATGTGGCAAGTCTTGGTGTTTTTTGACAACGACTGAGAATAGAAAATACATTTTTCTTCTTATGAAGTTTTGGGTTTGCAATAAGAGTGTTTTCCTACTGTGAAGAACATCAGTTTCTTATATAACATAATTATTCACTGTATACATAGAAAATTGATGGCAGGAGCATTCCTATTTTTTCACATTCACAGTTGTCAGCTTTTAAACTTTTAATTTCTTACCATTACTTTGCAATCAAATTTAGTTTTGTGGCTTTGAAATGAATGTTAGGTCACATTTAGTTAGTTGGATTTTGACATTGTTTTCCATGAGTTAAGAGGTAGCTGAAGTTCCTGAGGGCCTAAAAATAGTTCTGAAACAGAAGTGTACACCCTAGGGGCATGATTATCTTTGTGATCATGCAATTGTATTTTCAACACAATTAGCTGCCTAACTGTGTGACTAAACTTTTCTATGTATTTGCACGTATAAGTAATTATGACAGAATTAAAATCTGAAGAGCTCTCTGCCTACATAGTTTTCTCCTATGAATTGAAATAAAAAAAAGCATATACTGAAAATAATTCTATTTTGTAAACGCATTCATTGAATGAACCAAAGTGTAAAAGAACAATTTTTCATTTATTTTTTTTTTAGCTAAAAATAGGGCATAATAGAGACTAGTAAAATACATAAAATAACTTGGACAATCCCCTCACATTTAAATTTAAATTAGATGTGTAAATATGAATATGTAAATATGTATTAATTCAAGATACATATCAATTAATGACTTTTTTGGTTAATTTTTATTTATAGTCATAATTTATAGTTTCTATCCTTCAATGTACTATGTTTCTACAATTTAAATAATTAAGTAAGCTTTGAGTTACTTCCATTAAGTTTTTATATGGCTCTTGTTTTCTGTGTATGTTTCTGTGAATTTAACTCTGAAGAGAATATTTAATACATTACTTAATATACTCTTTAGATATGAATTTGCCCTTTATACCAATCCCATAGATGGAGGTTGAGTTGTAAGGCACTTATAAGTACAGCTGTGCCAAATGTCAAACTAACATCGTCTGCCTTCTGAGAAACTTCTGTTGGTTATCTAGATGAAAAATGTACATAAGGCATGATGAGCACATTATAAGAAAATAGTGAAGAGAGACAGGCAGATCAAGTATTAATTTCCTTCATTTTACCTCTTTCTGCTATTTGAAACATTCTTTTCTAAATGTCAAAAGGATCTTTTAAATCATTCTATACTGCATGGTAAAGTATCATGAATTGCAACGTAGTCATTCACATCCTAGTATTACTTCTTAAATTATAAAGGCCACATTCTATATTTGGATTAGTTGGATTGAGGTGGTTCATTTTACAAACTTAGTTCTCCAAAGTTTGAATCAATTAGTTTAAACAATGCAAGCATTTCAAATGAAGTAATTGGCGTGTTCAGCCATTTTTAAAGGATTCCTCTTTTTATGCATGACTGAGTGTGATTTGGGCTGTTAAGTCCCTCTTCTCTATTAAATAAACACTTTAATCAGCAATCTGAAATCTTCAGTAAGAGACATTGCCTTGACATTTTGCTCTCACCCCTTCAATTATTAGGTTGTCTCATTTACTTAAATGAGCATATAAGTTATCTCAGACATATGATTGACAGCCCTAGGTTTAATGATGTTTGGTAGCAGGATCCTGCTTGGACCTCCTTCGGTAGTTTTGTGGCTAAACGTCTTAGAGCCAAGAAGTCATTCTTTATCATTTGAGCTGAACTCAACTCATTGTGTTTGACTTTACTTATATGGTAGATGCAGAACAGGTGAGTATCTTCCTTGGTATAATTCTTTGTTGTCTGCATTGAATGCAGTTATTTAAAAAAAAAATGTTTTTCTGCAGACAAAACATTAACAACTCACCTTTATTCTTGTTTCCTATTTTATATCCTTTGAAATAACAGAATAATTTCTGTCATTGAAGTTTTGCACATAGAAGGTGCTCAGCACATTTCTTTTTTTTTTTTCAGCTGAGCCATCCTGCCACCTATTAGCAGCTCAGCAGCAGCTCAGCTCAGGCCAGGAATTGAACTAGCGACGCTGTTGCTCAGAGCTCGCACTCTTGAGTGAGCTCTTAATCAACTGACTCAGCACATTTTTAATGTTTCCTTTTCTCTTATGCATTCAAATACAGAAAGCAAAACTGTCAATACTAAATAAAAAAACAAGATACGTTTAGGTGAGAGACTGCGGTCATTCCTGATTATTGTAAGTGTATATATACTCATGAGTTTTGTATGCCTATTTCTATTTTAATATTTGGTTTTTGATCCTCAAAGACTCAAGGGGACTTGTATGGAGATTTCTGTAACTCTTTTCTCTGTGTAGTGTATCCTCCTCCTCCCTGGTACAGTGCCCCACAAATCCAACTACTTCACTTTCTCCAAATTTGACCACTCACCACAGCTAAGACTTCCATACTCTGTTTGGGTCTATCCTCCCTGCGATTCAATCTGGAAAGTGCCTCCAGTGTTTAATTTGTGAAATTATAACAGCTCTGTATTTCTGACTTAGTTAGAAATATTTTTTAAAATGTAATTATCCCCATGTCTTCAATATTTAAATTGGTCAGGTAAGGGCTCTGCTCAGTTCCACCTTAGTTGCTTGATGATGATAAACTAGTTGAAGCAACTGAAGACCAGCAGCACGCATCAGGCTAATAGAACATTTTGTCCACACAATGACCATGCAGACAGCAAGCTGAAAAAGATCTTAAAGGTAACATTTAATGATTAAATACATTTGGTTTGAATTTAGACAATGGATGCTAAATGTGGCAATTTAGTTCACTGAGACATTAGTTTGTATTTTGTTCTTACTGATGTGGAATTGCTTTTACCTTCTATGTCATGAAAAGTAGATTTAAAAAAAATTAAAGGTAACCCAGTCATGTGATCTTTTAACTCACAAGCTTTTGTGCTACAGATTTGAAAGCAGAAGTTACCAGATACTCATAAGCCAATTAAATTCTGGCTATTGTTTGTTCACGTCTGGCCTTAGGAATTTATGATGGGCTGTTTTGGAAGGATGATGTGAGTGCTTGGGTTTTAGGAGATGGAAGTGATCAGATGTGAGACACTTGAGTTTTGGAAAGCAGCTTCCTGCTCTCTCACAGTGCCCTTGGGAGTAGTGCATGTAGTGAGATGAACCACTAAGGATAAAACAACCTTAACATTCCCCTCAGCTCTACAAAATTTTAGACCAGGTTCTTCTAGCTTATAGGCCTTGACCTCTTTGTTCTTAGAGCATTCACTTTAGAAAACTTGCCATTGTAAACTGCTTCTGGCCCTTGGAGGTAAACATTTTCTCCCAGCCTCCAGCCAGTTTTACAATCCAGAAATGCCTTTCTTAAGGATCTGGGAACCATGTCTTTGAAATATAATCATCAAGAAAGATATCACTCCTATCTCCCTCTGTGAAAAGATAGGGGCCTCTTTAATCAGCACCAATTAGCAAACAAAGATGGCTTAATCACATCCTTCAGTATTTTTCCACTCAGCCTAGCACTTGAAAACTCTCTACCTTTTGTTTCAGTGAACTTGAGTTCAGTACTATACTGAAGTCTCTCTCTACTGCAGCAGCGCAAATAAAATCTGTCTAGCCATTTTTGAGACATGTCCAGTGTTATTTCTCTTTAATTCAAGTCTCCATGTTTTGACAAAAATCTCTTTTTCTAAGGTTGACACTAAAGTATAGCTGGTGATGTATGCTTGGCAACATTCAATGTATATTAAAGATTGAAGGTCCCTTTCCAAAAATTCAGAACTGAAGTAATTCTTTCATGACCTTACTTAATTTCATGGTAGACGTTCATTCCCTAGGATTTGTTCTTTCCCTGAGAATTGTTCTTTGCTAGGTCTTCTGGTGTCATTTCTCTTAATTTAAAGATTAGCACTGAGCCAAACATTCAGGATGGTTCATATGGAGATTTCTGGAACTCTTTTTCTGCATAGTTCCCTCTTTTTTTTTTTTTTTTTTTAACGTTTTTTATTGGGGAATTGGGGGAGGGGAACAGGGTTGGAGAATTGGGGAAGGGGAACAGATAAGTTGTGGTCATTTTTTGTTCTTCAGTCTAATTGTGGAGGACGTTGCTTCACTAGCCCATGTTGGTATTATCATTGCTCTCTTCTTGCGTGAGGCAGATCAGTCGCCTGCCTCTGGATTGCCACTAACAGCAGCTCTTGGCAGCTCATGCTGGCTGCCAACCACTCATGCTGGCTGCTGGCCACTCACTGTAGCCTGTGGCAGCCCACTGCAGCAGAGGCTGCAGCCCAGACCGTCACCTGCCATCTTAGCTATAGAGGCAACCAGGTGGAGCTGTTGTTTACCACCTTAACTATAGAGGGTAGTGTCACTGGCCCTCATATGTGGGATCCGAACTGGGGCCCTGTTGCTCAGAGCTGGCGTTCCAAGCCAACGCACCACTTGGCCGGCCCCATAGTTTCCTCTTGAATTCATAGTGCCTCATGAATTCGAGCTACCTCACTTTCTCAAACTTAACTTTGATCCTGTACTCTCATTTCAAGGATATTTTTTAGTGAACAGACTAGAAAGAGGTTGTATCTCTCTTTGGCAAAAATCTGATTTTTTTCCATTGTCCAGTATAATAAAGATAATCTTTCTTTCAAGGAAAATGTCAAGCAGGCTTACTGCCTATTATAAAATATTTGGTTTCCCTAAACTCATGCTTTCTCTCTTGTGGTATGATTCATCATGTGTGTAGTTGTTACCTGTCCCTCTTTATATTGCCCTGTGGGAATTGGGGCTTGAGAAAGTGGTATAATACTGATACTCTGGGTACTGCTATTGCTGTGAGCAATAAAGTGTTCTTTGTTTCTGACCTAGGAATATCATGTCTTGTGTACCCATGAAACTTACAGACTAATTTCTTAGATTTCAAATAATGTAAAATCCCAGACCCTTTATAGTACTTGATATTGTGTTTCACCTTTGGAACTCTTTTTTTTTCTGATTGGAAATATATTTTATTATGGCTTTGATGCTTGCCTGTTAATTAGGTAAGTTACATAAGATCAGGAATTGTACTAACTCTTAGTTATAAGAATATGACCAAGACAATAACTATAAGAGGTCAGTAAATTTGTTGAATAAATAAAATAAGCATAAATGCTATACACATTCTCTGCCAGAGTTATTTTGAATATAAAATTAAACAATGCTATGAAAGTGCTCTATAATTTAGTGTGCTATACAAATATGTTATGTTTCCTTTTTAACAAGAAATATAGCTTTAGAAGCGAATAGTTCAGGATTCAAAATGCTCTCTCTTTCTAAGCATGTGATTTTTAAACGGATTCCTCAAGCTTTTTGAGTGTTTATAAAATACTAACAATTCCTACTTCAAAGAACTCTATTTAGAGGCGATAAGGAGTTATTTAAAAAACTAAGCAGTGAAGTACCATGTTCAAAGCTGTTCTTTAATGAAATTATTGTAGCAGTAATGTGCTATGTCAGGTACATTTTCTTTTTTGACTGGAATAGACAGATTAGAAGAGTAAGAAGTTCCTATTATCATATTGTATTAGTGAAGGATAGATTGGTTATAAGCAATAGAAAATAAATATATATTAAATTATATATATGATTTATAAATTATTTAAATTGTATAATATATAATTATATATATTATATAAATATAAATTATATAATATATAAATTAAATATATATATTTATTTAATTTTTAAAAGAGGTGAATAACTAGGGATTTGTGAACCTTCTTTGTTTTTTGTTTTTTTTTGTTTTTTTTTAAAGATTTTATTGGGGAATTGGCGGAGGGGAACAGCGTTGGGGAATCGGGGAAGGGGAACAGACAAGTTGCTGTCTTTTTGTTCTTTAGTTTAGTTGCGGAGGATGTTGCTTCACTGTTGGTATCGTCATTGCGCTCTTCCCGGATGAGGCAGATCGGTCGCTGGCCTCTGGATGTCGCTCACCGCGGCTATTGGCAGCTCACGCTTGGCTGCCAGCCGCTCACGCTGGCTGTGGGCCACTCACTGTAGCCTATGGCAGCCCACTGCAGCAGGGGCTGCAGCCCACACCATCACCGGGGCTCGCACAGCCCAGCTCCAGGTGGAGCTGTTGTTAGCTGTAGAGGGCAGTGTCACTGGCCCTCATGTGGGATCCGAACCGGGGCCGCTGGCATCCCAAAACCAGCGCTTAACCAATACGCCACTCGTCCGGCCCTGTGAATCTTCTTATGTATGCAATTCTGTTAACAGCTTGCACTTCATCTTGGGCTTTCAGTTTGCTTCAGTGTATTCCAAATGTAAATCCTCGAGAGGGATAATCTAACCCAGCTCGGATCAGGTGCCTACTCCTGAATTATTCAATTTTGGATAAGAGTTCAAGGTCACATATCACAGAGTGGGCACTAAGGAACTCTTACAACATATGCATGTTTTCATTGATTCAGCATAATCAAAGCATACTATTTGGGGCTTTGTCATAGCTGTGGGCAAATGTAAAAGATAAGAAATTTTTAAAAGTTTACTGTGCAAATGAAGTACTATGGTGAAAGAAAAATACTTTGAGAGTGTAAAAATATGTTATTTTTGATAATAAAATAATATTTTGAAATTTTAATTTTGACATTTAAATAGTTCTCTAAAGAGTATTCACTATAAGTTGTAAAAAAACACTATGTACAGGTCGGCTGAGTGGTGCATTGGTGAAGAGCTGGTTTTGCGATGCCAGTGGCCCCGGTTCAGATCCCACATATGAGAGCTAGTGACACTGCTCTCTATAGCTAACAACAGCTCCACCTGGAGCTGGGTTGTGAGCCCCGGCGACGGTGTAGGCTGCAGCCCGTGCTGCAGTGGCCTGCCATAGGCTACAGTGAGTGGCTGGCTGCCAGTAGCCACGGTGAGCGACCATCCAGAGGACGGTGACTGATCTGCCTCATCCAGGAAGAGCATAATGACGATACCAACACGGGCCAGTGAAGCAATGTCCTCCACAACTAGACTGAAGAACAAAAGACAGCAACTTGTCTGTTCCCCTTCCCCGATTCCCCAGTGCTGTTCCCCTCCCCCAAGTCCCCAATAAAATCTTTTTAAAACAAACAAATAAACAAACAAAAAAACACTATGTACAGTGAATTATTTATAGTAAAAAAAATTAAGAGGAAACAATAAATAGAGTTGCTGATGATGACTTGAAAGACTCTTAAACAGGCTACAAGTTCTATGTCAATTTTCACATTCTGATTTTACCACTAATTTTACTTTACACATAAGAATTTACTGTTAAGGATTACCATCAAGCCCAACCCTCTTGCACCATCGACCTTTAAACATCAGCAGTCATCTAAGGCATACATCTATCTCTAACTATTATTTTCTTTATCCCATTATTAATAATATGGACAAAATCCTGACCCCCCCAAAAAATATAACTTCTCCTGAATTATCTTTCGCAGAAAGTTCTTTCAACATGTAATTGCTGACTTAGTTTTCAAAACTAAATTTTATTTGTATTTCTTTAATAATGGTGGTCCAAAATAATTAAAAATCATTGATGTAGATTCTGGAATTCGGTCTCTATATTAAACAAAACCAAGGAATACTATATACATATTAGTCTGTGTGAACAAGGCCCCTGCAGCTATGCAGTGAAGAGTCTGGTCAGCTGTTTGTGATGGCCTTGGTCTGGAAGGCAAAGCCATTGTATTTGGAGACAGGGTTATTTAATTACATTCTGAATGCTATAACAATAAATAATGTTAAGTGTCATGGTAAGAGGCAAAAAGTTTGGAAGATTCTCATATTAGCCCACTTCTTTTTGCAAAATATTATTTTTTTCAGCTACTTTGTGTAAACATACCTGTATATATGAGAAGCTTTATTTTGTATTATTTCTTATTTCTGTGTGTTCCCTTCTTTGTTCACTTTGGATAATATTTTCCCTTTTCTATAGTATTAGAAGTATCTGTTAAATCATAAAGTCAAAAACATTTTTACAGGTATGTTAAAAGATATATAATATTAGGTGTAGAAGATGTATGTGGCTTTTTTCTTTTTCTTTTTTGGTCAGGTACAGAATATCTTGGCTAGGGAATGGAGGAAGGGACCAAAACTTGGTGATAAGCAGAGAACCAACTTGTGAATATGTCAGGCTACTGGCAGCCAAGTGCTGTGAAGATAGTCCAAAGGACCAGGAACTTACAGGTTAAGACAAGGATTTGTAAGATTCCCATTTAATTCACATTAGTCGAATGCTATTTTGTTTCAGGTATTATGCTAGTCACTTGACTGTATATTATTTAAACATTATTTAAAGCTAAGATACACATCAAAAGGTTTGCTGTGCCAATAGGCTAGAATCAGGAAACATTAGGATCAAGCAGGCAAGAAAAAGAAGTGCATGAATGGCACAGTTTAAAGCAAAGCAGAAGATCATAACTAGAAAGAGACTTGGAGGAATTAAAATGGCCACCTGGAGCCAGCAGAAAGACAATTGTGACTTGCCAGTAGAAAAGATCTTCATAATGACTATAATGATAAAGATGATCATGATTATGGTGGCTATACTTATGCATCAGGTACTAGGCTACAAGTTTTATATTCAATGCTGCCTTAAACCTCACAACAGTCCTACAGTATAGGTATACTGTAGGTTCGATGATGGGTGAAAATGCCAACTTTATTATTGGTAGTTGAATTGTAGAATGCAATGAGTCCTGTGAATCAACCTGACTCATAAGGGCCTTCTTATCTTAATAGGATTCACTCATAATTCAACTCACCTATCTAGCTGCAGTCACAGGCTGAACATTTACTCTCAACAAAGACAGAAGAGTAACTAGGTGATGTGTTTATTTACATTTTCTCAGTCTTACAAATAGATATATATTCTTTTCTTTTGCAGAGTAGGAGTAAGGAGTGGAAGAAGGTTGTTTCAGTTAGAGATTGCACTTTAGTATTAGTAACCAACATTCTTAAGCAGTGACTTAAACAATATAGTGGTTTATTTTTCTCTCATGACAAAAAATTTGGAAATAGGTGGTTTCTGGCATCAGAATTTCAGAGTAAAGGATGTCATGATTCTTTTGGACTTTCCCTAGATATTGAAATATGGGTGTGTAAACGATGATGTTTATATTCTAAGCCATAGGGAGAAAACAAGACAAAAGGCAACATGGTGGAAGCAGTTTAGCTTATCTGTGCACCACTCAAATTCCCTCCCATTTTCTCAGCATCTCTTCCCAATGACTTTCACATACATCTCTTTGGCCAATGTCACATGCTCATCTGTAGCTGGAAGGTGGGCATGGTATGTATATTTTAGCTCGGCATATTGCTTCCCACTACTATTGGCACTCTGTTAATATAAAATGGAGATTGAATAGTGAGTCAGTAAGTAGATGTGTAGGGAATGTTACTTCATTAGTGTTTCTTCTCAGATTAATGTTCCCTTGTGAAAACAACAATAAAGGAGAATCGAACTCTAAAATCTAAAATTATTATCTCCATTTTACAGTTGAGCTATCTAAGGCTTAGAAGAGCTAAGCAACTTATCCAATTTCACACTTCTAAAAAGTAGATTTATCTTCAAACTCAGAAGTTACTCTTTAAAGAACCCAATTTCTTAAGCATGTGCTACTACTTTCTTTTTATCAAGAGGAACTCAAGGACTTGGGGATCACAAATTAATGGGGAGGGTGTATTGAATGAAGAAAAATAATTCTTCCTTTGAGGCACAGTGATGTGAAGTCAAAATACCATTGGGTCTCAGAGAAGTTTTAAGCTACTGATTTGTTTCCATGATACATTACTGGAGTGTATGCATCATTTCACCAAATACCTAGGAATGGGACCTGGTAAGTGCATACAATAAGCTCCAAAGAGTATTCACATATGCATGCTAATGCTTGAAAACCACTCAGAGTGGATGGGATTACTTCCATGTAAGCCGGACACATTTTTGGAGGAGAAGGTATTTAAGGTAGGTTTTTGGAGGTTAGGAAAGACTTAGAAACATGTAAATAAAAGTTCACAGAAAGAGTAGGTTGAGCAAATTGAGGAAAAATATGTGGCATGTGGAGATCAGAGAGGATGCTTGTAGTGCACAAAGAAGAGTTGGGAGAAATCTGATTGAAATGAGGAGACCAGAGCAATTGCTCTCAACTGATCACGAGGGCAGGGTACAAAAAAAGACAGGTACACCGGACTTAGAGACCCCCACATAAATGTAGAGATTACTATTGACCACCAGGATTATGAAGTATGCCTTATTTTTAGAAGAAAATATCACCCGAATTAGCATGTACACACACACACACACACACACACACACACACACACACACACAATGTATATATTTCTATAATTATTTTTTTAACCCAGTCAGGACACCGGCAAATAACCTTACTCAGCTGGTTCCACTACTATTCATAGGTGACTAGTTTCCAGGAACAAAGGGCAATATAAAACTCTGATATCCCACTGTGTCAGCTACAAAAGAAGCTTTATGGGCAAAAGCAATAATGGTGAAGAGGGAGTTACAGGTTTAAAACTTTCCAAGGAGTATTTCCAACTATATTCCAGAATGCTTTACACCTCTTTTACTTTTCTCTTAGTGCATGGTCCATATAATTCCACAAATTTGTTTATTTAATTAACACCAAACTTACTGAAATAAATGAAGAACCTATTAGTGAATATGATTAAATACCATTTTCCATTGCATTATTTGGTGAAATCTGTTTAGAGATTTTGGAGATCATTTTCATAACCTTGGCAGATGGCAAATTTAAATGTCCTTTTCTACAAAACACCTTGGAAATAAATCACTATGCAATCCTGGACTGTTCATGTCATTAAACCACAGTATTTTGATAGATTAAAGAGGAATTTAACAATGCTTGCAAGTATTTCTATAAAAATTGTGTGATGAACAACCAAATGAACTGGATATTAAGTAGAAATGGTAAAATTTGACTAACGGTAGATTTGAGAGAAAAAAAATGTTATTCAAAGCATGCATTGGACATCAGATATTGAAATACGGAATCCTTCTTACAAGCACTAACTTTTTCTGTGTATTTTAATGTGTTTAATGTAGTCTTTCCATACTTGGAATTTGTTGTGTAAATTTTATTTCATTGTGAAACTGACCATGAGACTATAGTTATAAAATTTTACTAATACGTAATATAAGTATGGATGTCTGAAAGAAATAAAATTCTGTTTTGACAGTAATGTAAATGCGAACTTCTCTACTTTTGATAATGTGTGCATTTTATAAGATTTAATCTATATCATTAACACTTTTAAGATTATTAATCATCTGCTATTTAATTCTGTTTAAGTAAAAGTTATATGTAATTAGACTAATTATGTAGTTACCAGTTCATGCAAAAACTTCACAGATTTTGGCAATCCAGATAACTAGGTAACTTTGTGTATGCAATCTTTTAAAAACATTTATCTGTTGACTGGATAAATGAAATCAGAATTGAGAAGTTAACTAGATTGTGACGTTAAGATGAGGGGAACATAGGGCCAACCAAGTGGCTGAGTTGGTTAAGAGCTTGCTCAAGAGTGCGAGCTGAGCTCTGAACAACAGCAATTCGATGCCAACCTGAGCTGAGTTGCTGTTGAGCTGCAATAGGTGGCAGGATGGCTCAGCTAAAATAAATAAATAAATAAATAAAGATGAGGGGAACCAAAGGGTGACTGACTTTAAAATCTTAGGGAGCAACTGTTGCTCCTTCTCTTTTGTAAGGGGGGCCATTTTTACACAGATGTACATAATTGATAGCAAGAGCATATGCTTGATTATGATACAATTTTTTAATTGGACTTTTACACATTTTTATTCCTGTATTTATCCAAGCACTGTCAAAATTGGTTTGGAATTTATTGTTTTCAGTCCTGAAAATGACAGTTTGAGCACAAAGTTAATTGCTTTTTTTAAAAAATTTTTTTTTAATTGCTTTTTTATATAATAATTATTGAGATTTTATTTCCTATGAAGAAATTTTACCCTAATTATTCTATTCAATCAACATCTCAACTTTTATTAGAAATTGAAGCTCTGGGAAGTTAATCAATTTAAAATGAGATCTTGTCCAATGCATATTTGAATTCGTTTTCTCCTCTGTTAAAGAACATCTTGAGGGTGAGGAAGAAGGAGAAAATGATATTGGATAACGATGCTTAGCAAAAGTGGTGGTTAATGAGCTCTGCAGATTTTTTTTTTTTTCACATAAGATATTATAAAATTTTAAAATTATTTTTTACAATCTAGAATTAGAAAGATTTTACATAAAATCTAATATCTGGCCTCTCTCTTTAAAAACAAACAAACAAACAAGCAAACAAACAAAAAAACAATATTTGGCAACACTGAGCCCTATTCAACCATGGCATCATCCCATGGTGATTAGCTGGAGCTAGGGAGGTGCTGTTCCCTTTATAAGGGGCATATGTGCGCCTGTGCTCAGTGCCCTCCCTGGGAGGGCTGCACTTGCTCATGTTATCTGTGTACCTGCAGGAGAAATTACAACATATATGCTATGATTAAACGGAGAGCCCCAAAGGGATGTTTCCTGTGGCTGGTGGTACCTGAGTAACCTGCAGAGACTGGCAACCTTATTTGTGTGTGTGTGTGTGTGTGTGTGTGTGTGTGTGTGTGTGTGTGTGTGTGTGATATATATATATATATATATATATATATATATATATATATATTTACTTCAATTATCTGGAGCCAGGAGGATAAGAGTGTTTGCATGAATCTCACACTCAAGAATTAAAATAAAGGACAAAAATATGACCGAGTGCCTCTCATTTTAACAAATTACACATTGTAGACAAGGGAACTAGTTTGATAATTCATTAATTTGTTGACCTCTGTTTTCTTTCTCGTAGAGATCAGAGAATGGAGTAGATTGAGATGTAATGACTGAGATGTATGCCTGAATCAGGAGTTTTTGTTTTATTCATTCAATTACTTACATATTAAATGCCTTTATGTCAGTATAAATTTGGATTCTGGAGATATCAATGGACTCTCATGGACCAAGGCTTGTAAAGGTGATAAATAACAAATAAGTTAGCAAATGAATAAGTTATTATTGGCACAAAGTATTCTAAAGACTTTAGATAGGCTGGTCAGAGAAGGTCCCTCGGAGTCGATTGCATTTGAGCTGAGAAAGGGAGCCAGACACTGGACTAGCTGAGAAGAGAGCATTCTAGGAAGAGGGACTCCCAAGTGCAAAGGACTTCAGAGCATTTGTCTCCCAGTTTTAGAACCTGGCAGTAAGAGTACTGTGATTGCAGCCGACTTGTGTAAAAGGAAGATGATGCTGGCGAGGTGGGCATGCCATGGTGGGAGTTTGGGATTTATTCTATGTTCATTGGCATTTCTCATGTAATCATCCCTCAGGCCCTGTGAAATGGGAGCAAATATCAGGCAGACCTATTACTTGCTAGTTGTCTAATCTTGAGCCTGGTTTGCATCTTCTCTGAGCTTCAGAGATAATGTAATGAGAGCCACATCACAGACTTTCCATCAGAATTAAATGGGATATGCTGTGCAGAGTTCTATGACAGTGTGCAGCCCCTAGTAAGAGTTTCATAAATGACAGCTTTTACTGTTTCAAATAGAGAAGACAAAAGGTGCACTCAGTCTTCCCTCAGCCTACACTCTCTTCCCCTTCTTTCATTTGATCATGGTAAACATATAGTTCGTGTGATTTCATTTTATAGTCCATTGTAGTAAAGGTTATCTCTAGGAACATCAGGAGGTAATGTATCTATTTCCTCCTCACCTCTTCACCACTATAGCATTGATTCTTATGTCTCCCTTCACAAGTCAAACAATTTTTGTCCTTTGAAAAAATCTGACATCCACAGGCTCAGAGTTTCTGAGATTTTAACACTTCAACTCTTACAACAGCCTTCATAGTCACCAACACTAATATATTTATGCACACACACATGCACACACTAAAACACATACCTAGACTGGGATGGAAATACATACCTAGACTGGGATGGAAATCATGGTGCATCTAAAAATGCTGCTCAAATATTCCTGAGAAATGTTGTTATAGGCAGAGTAGGTATATATTACTCCAGGCCTAACTACATGGCAAGATATAGAAAATTGTAGGGGTAAGAATCTTTGCTTTTTACTGAATGGGGCTGAGGGGAGAGACAGGACACTAATCATGATAGCAATAAATCAGGAGAGTGTATCACAGATATTAAACAGGTACTTTATAGATATTAGAGAATTAAGGAAAGAGGAAAATTCATGTGAATTGATTAGATAAAAATAATTATAATTGCAACCATTATTAAAATGGCCTATACATGGCTACTTATCATATATACAAATGTTCTCAGGCATATCCTGAATAGTGATATGGAGTAGCTTTGTTATAGTTGTAAATTTTGCATAATTACATTAAACTATATTCATCTATGCTTCCTCTTCTATTGCTCAAGTAGTAAGTCTCTACCAAAAAGTAAAATTCAGTAGACAGAACATGGCTTTTAAAACTCTTCTTACATATCTAAGTAAGGCCCAGGGTTTGAGAGAGGTTAAAAGTCAGGACTTCAAAATCCCTCATGAGGGCAACTATTGGAGAACAGAAGGAAAGAATTACTTTTCCTTGTTACTTTTCCAGCTCCAAGAATTTCATGCATATAGGACCCTGTGTAGAAATTCCCATTTATGGCAGTTTTCTTGAGTCTAACACTGACACTCCTGGCATTACTGTATGCCTAACCACAGCTGTATGTCACCATTACAAGAAGAATACCCATCAAACACAGAGGGGTTCTGTTAGAGCTTTTAGGTCAAGGCCCCATCACGGTGTTAAGTGAAATAAAGCACCATGCTGCTGTTAAGTGTTCTTACTCTTGTGGCCTTTGGGATCACTGCCATGTGTTCTGTATGTGGGCAGCTCTGCCAAAGCACCTGATAGCAGCAGATGATTTCATCCTCTGACTCCTGCACTGACTGCTATGTCCCAAAGTTGAGGGATTTAGCCATAAAGGTTTTCAAAGCTCAGCTGTTCAGTTTTGCCTTACACCTGGACAATATTCTACCCATGCCACTTTTAGATAGTGCTACTTGCCATAGAGGAAAAATACTTAAAACTTAAAATGACAGTAAGAGCAGAAGACTAGCTGATGTTTGACTTTCTTTTAACCAAGACAAATTTGAATGGAACTATCTGTGCATTTGGGTTCTCAGTCCCTAACTAATTGTTGGCTTTATAAGATCTGTACAGCATCAGCCTTCTTTGTGTATCTGTGAATAAAATATTCTGTGTAAGGTGGGCATACAGTGACTTCATGCTAGTGATTCTGGGACATGCTGTGCCTACTCTGTGATAGGATACAGCATTTGCGATAATAATCTAATAAAAAAATAAGTCAATGCTAATTCCACAAGGAAGAGTTAATTAAATATCAACCAATATTATGCCCAACTGGAATATGGTCTGGAATAATTGGGCATAAATGTTTACTTTCTGTGTTGCCCTCTTCAGGCCATTGTAGGAGAGGCCATGATGAACACATAATAGAACATTTTAGAAACAGAATTTACCATAGAACAGATTTCTGAGGTTACCATGCCAAATTTTAAAGATACACATTATAAGATATACCCAGTTTTCCAGAGAAATTATCACTCATTGTTGCCCAAAGCAAAAACAATTTAGAAAACTAGCTTACAATACAGATATGGATAGTGGAGAGACACTGAACTAAATTTAGAATTAGACGACCTGGGTTCAGTCTGTATCATGTTGAGCAAATCAATCTCTGTAGGCCTCAGTTTTCTTCTATTCTGTTATGAGAATGATACCTCTATGCCTAAATCACAGATTGTGAAGCTCAGATGACACCCTATGTATGTTGTAGACTAGTAAGTGGTAAATTTATAAAATATACCATCTAAGGTTTAAGATCTGATGTCTGCAAGAGAAAAAATTAAAATATTATTTTTAAGAAAGTCTATAGTCTATTGAGAATATGTTAGGAGATTTATTTTTTGTTCCATATTTTCCCATCTATATAAGCTTTGAATCTCACCTTGATGATAGAATCTTGACCTCCAGAAACAAAAAGGTGTTATTAGTATGGTGGATATGTGTGTGTGTGTGTGTGTGTGTGTGTGTGTGTGTGTGTGTGTGTTGTGTGTGTGTGTGTGTTACTGCCATGCTGACACACTTAACTATTTCAAACACTGGGATAATCTTTTGGTGGAAAGTCATAAAGAATTTCAAATCAGAGTAGAGCATAATTCTAATTCTTTTTTTAACCCAGGAATATTTATAAACTGACACCTACAGAAAAGCTAAAATTCCCTTTTAGATGCCTCCATGAGCACATTTGTACAAAGTAGGTTTTTTTGTGGGTCTCCTGAAGCAGACATGAGTGATAGCCATTTTACTGTTGGCAAATATAGGGATTTGTACAGAGATTTCTCTTCAGGTTAGTTGAGAGTGTGGGCCATGTAAAGAAGAAATGTAAAGGGGCTGAAAAAGACTATTAAAGTATTTGGACTGTTTAACTTTTAGATAATTTGCTGTTTCCCTTGAGTAGTGTAACTAACAGTTATTAAGGAAGATAGTATGTCAACATCAAATTCAGAAGCTGAAGTATTTTGATGAACTTCAATTCTGATTAATTGTGTCTTAGAGCATTTGAAATATATGATAAATTATGAATTGTATGGATGTTTAAAATATAAGTAAATTAGGCTTTACAAAGGCTAGCCAAGAAAATTATCTTCACTGGGTATAATTTGCTTTTTAAAAGACAGATAATGAAAATGTTTTAAAACAGAATGAAAAATATGATAATTTTAAATATATACAAATATATACAAATATCACAAAAATGTAAATTGCAGTATTTCATACTGTTGGAGATCTAAATAAGGATTTTAACATTCACAGTTTTATAAGCTTAAAGGTACTTGGTAAATTTTTGTTTTGTGTTTTTAAATTGCTATTTTTTAAAAATTATTAATGGCTAAAATGATATCCTGTTTCAGGTTAAATATACCTAAATCAATAGTCTTTGAAGTAAAGTCATTTGAAATAATTGATTTAGTGCAGATATAACAATTTTAAAACCTTAAGCAGGAGTAGATTCTGTTGTTAAGAGTTTTCAGTAATTACTGCTTTCAATTTACTGAATAATTTTTTAAAAACTAGGTGACGATTGAAATTTCAGAATAAAGAGAAAAAATTAAAACATAAAAAATATAAAATATAAAAAAAACTAAAACACATTATTTGATCTGACAAAAGTATTGTCAGATTAAATAATGTGTATTAGTTTATAAGCAATAACAAGAACAAAATGCACCCACCTTCAGGGCCTGACCATTCTTTTTGGAATCACGGGAATATTTTCATAACACTTGATCTGATACATAAGGCACCTTAATTTTTTTGTTTGCTAGAAAACACAGGGTTCTAGCACGATGTCTAAAGCATAAAAATCCTGCCACCTACAGTATAAACAAAGGTATGATTAGACCTGTGCTGCTATGGAAACCAAGACTTGGTCCTGAAAAAGGAGGGAGGCAGCTGGTCACCTTATCACCCTGTATTCCAGGTGTGTCTCCAGCAGCAGTGCCCACTACAGAGAATATTTAACTCTGTAGACAGTGACTGCTTAATGAAATTGAGAGCAGCCAACATTTCTTGCCACATTTAACAAGGAAGTTCAGTCTCAGCTAGTGAACCTTATTTAGGAAACTAATGCTGTCTGTTTGTGTATTGCAAAGAATATACTTTCAAGCAGTGTCACAAATGAATTTTCAGAAAATCAAGTAAAAGTGAAACTCAGGTCTTCAGACCAACAGATGACAGTGTCTGTGATTTTTATGAACTTCCTAACAATTGTCACAGTTTGCAAATGGGAATCAACAATAGACGTAATGTATTTTCCTTCTAAACCAAATTAAAATACGGTTTTGTCAGTTTGAGAAAAAAACAGTTAATGGAGAAATAAATCAGGGTTTAAGATATCAGGTGTTATCTCTTGAAATAAGTAAGAAGTTTTGGAGATAATTGGAGCTGCTTATGTATCTTAAGATAAAGTTATAATATCATACAAAAAAGTGTTTGTAGGACCATGACTAAAAATTTTCTTGTTCTTGTTTGTGAAACAAACCTACTTTTTAAGCTTCTGCATACCTCCATTTAAAACAGTTAACTTCAGGGCCGGCCAAGTGGTGTGGTGGTTAAGCACTGGCTTGGGAAACCAGCAGCCCCGTTTCGGGTCCCACATATGAAGGCCAGTAACACTGCCCTCAAAAAACAAAAAACAAAAAAAAAACGGTTAACTTCACATAAACAAGTGATCTGTAAATTTTTTTGAAATAGTAGAATGATAAAAAAAACTAATTTGTGGTCCTAAAAATTTTTATTTTACATTACAGAAGCATGCATACTTCAATATGTGCTCATTTATAAGCATGTAAAAACCACATGTATAGTAGTCATTAACATGGTTGTTTAACATACAGGAAGAAGGTCGCATGTTCCACAGACACTATTCTTGCTTCCTCTTCTTCCCTGTGATAGTTACATAACTTAAGTCATCTGTTTCTTCATATGTAAACTGGGAATAATAATAATACGTACTTCAGAGGATTAAGTGAATTAATACATGAAAAATGCTTATAACTGTGTCTGAAGCATACATGCTCAGTAACTGTTATGTAGAAATACTTTTTAATAATTTGGGGTCTGAAATAGATAAGGTTGACTTCAACAGACATTAGTTATTAGCCCTCAGTTTTAAGCTCTTTGCTTAAGTCCTTTCAGTACAGTGTCCCTGAAAGTACAAAGTGTCTATGAACCTTTAGTTTTGTTAGTAAGGACTATAAAAATGCACCTTTGTATACAGTTTTGGACTTTGGGTAACAGTCTGTAATTTTTTTTTTGAACTTCACCATGATCCTTTGAGCCAAATATTGCTATCTGTCGGGAGCAGACAAGTACATATTCTTTGCTGCCATGTAAATACTCAACAGTTGTTATGGTGAGATGGTTTTATAGCCATGTCTTTCATTTTTATCCTTTCATCTGCCAATGTGAAATCATGGCGTTTTGCCCTTTAAATCTTGTTTTA
This sequence comes from Aselliscus stoliczkanus, assembly GCA_033961575.1. Lineage (NCBI taxonomy): Eukaryota > Metazoa > Chordata > Mammalia > Chiroptera > Hipposideridae > Aselliscus > Aselliscus stoliczkanus. The sequence continues at coordinate 139,836,182 of CM066729.1, forward strand.
TTATTAAATGGAGTCTGTATGGAGCAGTATGGCTCAGTAGAAAAACAATAGATTAGGCGTGACTATAAATTCTAATTCTGGCACCACCACCGATTCACTAAGCCTGTCTGTGCTGTAGCTTGAAGTGCATTATTGAGAAACACCAGTGGCTAAAGCTGTCATTTGGCTTTCTATATTGGCAGAAATCAGAAGATACTGTAAATTTGTGGCAGTTACAGAAAAAAAAAAAAAGACTCAGAAGAGGAAGGGACCTTATTGACTATCTAGTTAAACTACTCTGTTTTCAGATGAGGAGGTTGATATTCAGGGAAGTTACATGATATACTGAAGGTCAAACCACAGAAAACAAATTCTAGGTGGCTGATGGCCAGTTTTGTGGTCTGTCCACTATGTGTGATACCAGATGGAAGTTGGGAAAAAAATTAGTTAAGTCTCTGGATACTGTATCTATGTATTGCTTAAAATCTGGAATTTTTCTAACTCTCTGGGTATTTTCATTTTTTATCTGGAATTTGGGAGCATGTGAAATTCTTAGTGTAGTAATAATTGACAAGTGACATATTGGCAAAAATACATTTAGTTGGGTCAGGATAGGAAGAGCCACAATGCGACTTTGGATAATGTCAACTCAACATTCTTGCTGAGATAAGTAGCTCAGGATCTATAGCTCAGATCAGTCAGCTGTGTGAAACTGATAAATGAGGCAAAATGGAGGGGATAGGAGTGAGAATTTACCTGTTATTAAGCACTTACTATGTGTTATCACTGTACCCATGCTTTATATAAATTGTCCCTTTTCTGGAGGAAGACAGTTTTCTCTGAATTTGTCGAATCAGTGTCAGAGTTGTCATTGACTGCTCTATAAACTCAGATGAATCTTTTAACCTACCTGGAGTGAGGATTCCTTATTTATAAAACAGGCAATACTTCAACTAACGGCTTCATGAACTTCAGAAAGACTGGCTATGAAAGCTGTGGAAAACTGTAAGGCACAATCAGAATTAAAAGTCACATATGTTTTTTTTTTAATTAATTCTTTGTAATAGTGATCTTCCGCTTAAGGGAATTTTAATTTATAGTCTCTGATTTCATGTAGAATGGTGGGAGAACTACAACATAGGATTAAAGATTTATTAAGGATAATTAGCCAAATATGTTGTCCATTTGAGAAAAAAAGGTTGCCTGTATGTTTTACCTTGTTTTTCTTTTTTCTTTTTTTTGCCTTTTCTGTCTTCATATGTTGAATACATTATCATCAGCACTGTTTTGTACAAATTCTTTTCTAGAAATCTGTGAAAGCACTTGGGAATTGATAACATCAATGCAATAAAATTAATAAAACCAATTATAGTTAAATTACCTGCGAGGACAATATTTGTCATTCTAAGTTGAAATTTTATTTTGTTTTGAGTTGTAGTTGAGATGCTTGGGTGTAAGCAACAGAAACTAATTAGGTTATCTAAAAGTAGGCCTCAGATAGTAGGGAGATGGTGAGGATCAGTCTGCCAGAATCATGAGGACTAGGCAGAGGCAGAAGGGGGGGTAGTGAGAAATATGAAATGGTCAAACAACTGAAATTTTTGTTTTTTACTGTTAAAAATATACAGTATATCTCACATACCAGAGTAAATACAACATATATATTACTTAAAATAATACTAACAATAAATCAAGCAAATATCTGTATTTACCCTTACTATATATGAACTCCTCTCAGAGTTAATCACTGGCCTGAATTGTGTATTGATCATTTTTGTACTTGTTCTTATAATTGTACATGTTTAAAATACCATAATACTATAATATTTAGGTGTGCGTGTGGGTGGTGTGCATGTGAGTGATATGTGTGTAGATACACCCATATTATTTTGGGATCAAAATTTATTTTTTATATCCTCTACAACTTACGTTTTTCACATTTTGTTTTCAAAACAAACACATTAATCCATTATATGAATATATCACAGTGTATTCATTCTGCTGTTGAGAAGCATAAAGATTACGAGGACATTTCTCCCTTGTTCGTTTTTTCTCTTTTTCTATTATACATATAAAGCTGCTATGAACCATTTTAATTTGGGTGCATCTGACGCTAAACTTTTGTAGGATACATACTTAAGAGTGAAGAACTTTGGCCATAGGTTACCTGATTGTTCAGATTTAAGAGGCAATAGCAATCTTTTTATGGCCAAGTAATATTCCTTTGTATATATGTAGCACATCATTATCCAATTATCTGCTGATGAACACTTAAGTTGCTTCCATATCTTGGCTATTGTAAATAATGCTGCAATGAATATAGGGATGCATAATATCTTTGCAAATTAGTGTTTTGGATTTCTTTGGATAAATATCCAGAAGTGGAATTCCTGGGTCATAAGATAGCTCTATGTTTAATTTTTTTAAGGAATCTCCATACTGTTTTTCATAGTTGCTGCGCAAATTTACATTCCCATCAACAGTGCAAAAGGATTCCATTTTCTCCGCGTCCTTGCCAACATGTTGTTTATTGATTTATTTATGATAGCCATTCTGACAAGTGTGAGGTAATATCTCATTAAAAATGCTTTTAATTTGCATTTTTCTGATTATTACTGATATTGAACAATATGTCTATTGTTCTCTTTGGAGAAATTTCCATTCAGATCTTCTGCCCACTTTTTTTTATCAGATAGTTTGATGTTTCTGGTGTTCGGTTAAATGAGTGCTTTACATATTTTGGACATTAACCCTTTATGGGATGTATAATTGGAGAATATCTTCTCCCATTCAATAGGTTATCTTTTCGTTTTGTTGATGGTTTCCTTTGCTGTGCAAAAACGTTTTACTTTAATGTAGTCTCATTTGTGACAACATGGATGGACCTAGAGGGTATTATGCTAAGTGAAATAAGTCAGATTGAGAAAGACAAAACCATATGATCTCACTCATATGTGGAACCTAAAAAACAAAATAAACAATCAAAACAGAAACAAGTGCATAGATACAGAGAACAAATTGTTTGCCAAATGGGTGATTTGAGGAGCTGGGTGAAAAAGGGGAAAAGATTAAGAAGTATAAATTAGAAGTTACAAAACAGTCAGGGGATGCAAAGAACAGCCTATGGAATAGAGTCAATAATATTCTAATAACTGTAAGATGGGTAATAGACTTATTGGGGGCATCACTTTGTAAGTTATATAAATCCAGCCACTGTGCTATATACCTGAAACTAATATAATATTAAATGTCAACTGAACTGAAAAAAACAAATTATAAAGAGACCGTATCAAATTGGTTTTCAAAAGATTTTTCTATTTTAGACACTGAAAAGCAGTGAAGATGGAGTTCAGATGTTCGACAGCTCTCTCTAAACTCAGATTTTGACATTTTTGCTAGTCAATAAATGTAAAATATCTAATAATGTCCTGCTTCCAATTTGCATTCTCTTATTCTCTATAAGATTAATCATCTCTTAATGTTTGCCAACAATTCCTTTTTCCTCTTCTATGCAATATGTAACTGTTTGACATTGATTTAGTTTTTTATTTTTCGTTCTATTGATTCTGTTTTTATTTTTTATGATACTAGTGGTTTTATGTCTTTTGTCTTTTCCCAGTTTGGATTTGTATTTTCATTCTATTTATGATGTTATTGATGAAGAAATGTTCAAGGCTTGTGGTTTTATGTAATTCTCTTTACTGAGAGCTTAAAAGTATTCTATATTGTTCTATGAAAGTTTTAAAGCTTCCCTTTCTCACTTAAGATCTTAATAAATTTGAATTTATGGTATATTGTGAGATAAGGATTTAATTTTTGTTCTGTCCATATGCATAGCCAATTATTAAAAAGTTCTTACTCTATGGATGTGCAGGGCCATATCTACACATATCATAGATCAAGTTTACATAGATGCAGTCAGTGCATAGATTTTACTTTGTTTTGTTCCAGTAGCTTGTATATCAATTACTATTCTTTTACTATGCATTTTAATTATTCTAAATTTAAAATACTTTTATAACTGATAGGGAAAGTTTCCACACCTATTTTTTTCCAGAATATACTTTTTATTCTTAATATTTGGTCTTGCAGCTTGTTATGGTTGGTTGGTTTCTTTTCTAATTAATTATTTTTCTTGCATTTAAGTGCTATCTTCAGTCAATGATAAAAAGAAGTGGTATTAGTGCGTATCTTTATTGTTTTTATATATTTTTCTTTCAAAATTATGTGTAACAATTCGCATTTGAATAATGACATTTCTGTAGATTTTTGTGAATGTGCTGTATCAAACTAATGGTGTCCCCTGCTGTCTGTAATTTGATAAGAGATAGTATCATGAATTATTATTGATCTCCGTATCTCTTGAGATTATGTGTAATTTCTCATTTAACCTGTTAATGAGGTGAATTAGAAAAAATATAAATTTTTTAAATGTTAAAATAATCTTACTAAACAATCTTTCTGAAAAGGATCTAACTTGGGCATGGTACATATCTTATGTAATGATGAATTTTGGTTTGTTAATATTTTATTAGGATTTTGGAAATGCATGTACATGAATGACAACTGGCCTGAAACTTTTAAAAATGTTTATTTGAAAATAATTTTGTATTTATAGAGGAGATTCAGTGATAGTACAGGTAGCACAATTCCCATATGTCCTTCAACCAGCTTCTCCTAAAGTTTGCATCTTAGTTTGTTATGGTAAATTTGTCAAAATGAGAAATTAATATTGATACAATCATTTTCATTCAACTATAGACCTTGATTTCACCAGTTTTTCTACTAATGCCTATTTTCTGTTCTAAGATTCAGCTTAGGATCTCTGTTGCATTTAGTTGCCAGGTCTTCTTAGTGTCTTCTAAAATGTGACAGTTTTTCAGTTTCCTTGTTAATCATATCTATTCACTCACCATCATCACACTGTCTTGAGTACTGTGACTTTGTAGTTAGTCTTGAAGTCAGATAATGTCAGTTCTCCAACGCTGCTCTTCTCCTTCAACATTGTATTGGCTATTCTGGGTCCTTTGCCTTTCCATGGCAAGTTTAGGATCAGCAGGTCAATATCCAAAATAACTTTCTGGGTTATGATAGGCATCGTGTTATGTCTGTAGATCAAGTTGGGTAGAACTGATATCTTGACCATATTGAGTCTTTTTATTCATTTACTTGGATTATTTCTACATTTATTTAGACATTCTTTCATCAGAGTTTTGTAGTTTTCTTCATAGAGATCTTGTGCTCCTTTTGTTAGATTTGTACCTAACCATGTCATTTTTGGTTGGTGCTAATGAAAGTAGTATTTTGTTTTTTAATTTCAAAATATACTGGTTTATTACTGGTATATAAGAAACCAGTTGTCTTTTCAATATAGCCATGTGCTGCATAATGACATTTCAGTCAAAGATGGGATGCATATATGCGTATGACAGTGGTTGTGTAGTGGAGCTGAAAAACTCCTATTGCCTAGTGATGTTATAGTAGTTATAATATTATAGCATGATGCATTACTCATGCATTTTGGTGATGCTGGTGTAAATAAACCTGTGCTGCCAGTTATATAAAAGTATAGCATACACAATTATGTACAGTACATAATATTTCATAATGAAAATAAGCAAATATGTTACTGGTTTACGTATTTACTACACTAAATTTTTTATCATTATTTTATAGTATACTCTTTCTACTTATTAAAAAAAAGAATTGCTGTAAAACAGTATGCTGTGTTACACCAGCAGCAACCTCATAAATCTAGTGTTTACTGTGTTTCTTATACTTGATTTAATCTCATATTGTTTTATTTATCATGGCCCCTAAGCATTCAAAACCCACTGCTAATGTCACCAGTAAGAGGCCACATTGAGTGATTGATAGAGAAACAATATTAAAAGTGATTAAGGACTACAAAGTTAGAAAATCAATGATGATTATTGCTCATCAGTCAGGTATGTTTCATTCTATCATAACTATTATCTTGAAAAACAAGAGCAGAGTGATGGAAACTTTTAAAGGATCAGCTTCAGTAAAGGCAATAAGACTAACAAAATTTTGAGAAGGGCCTGTATCAGACATGGAGAAACTTCTAATGATGTGTACTGAAGACCAGACACAGACACATCCCTCTCAGCACCATGACGATTACAACCAAAGCAGAAAGTTTGTTTATGATGTTGAAAGAAAAGTCTGAACAAAACTACATTGTTGAATTTACTGCTGGCTCCTCGTAGTTTAAATGATTCAAGAATCATTATTCATGACATAATGTGAAAGATAGTGGTGTGTCTGTGAGTGCTGATGTGAAGGCAGCTGAAGAATTTTTGGAAACTTGATAAGCTGATTGTGGAGGAAAGTTACTTGCCAGAGAAAATATTCAGTATGGATGAAACTTCCATATTGTAGGAACAGATATGTGAACAGGACTCATCTATAAGGAGGTCAAGTTAATGCCAGGTTTCAAGGCTTTTAATTGGATAGAAAGTCTTGGTTGGAGGCAGTGTCACATGCTACAAATTGAAACCGTTTGTGATCTGGCACAGCGAGAACTCCTTCAAGCATATCAATAAGCGTTTATGGCCAGTGTACTCCAGGAGCAATAGGAAATCATGGATGACCCAGCTCCTCTTCCAAGTTGCCCTCCTGAGTTGCTATGCCAGCAGAATAGACAAGTGCTATTTGGAGAATTACATATCTTTCAAGATTTTGTTGTGATCGTCACCTTTTATTGATGATGATCATCAGAACATCAAAGTGGTGTTCCTCCCACAAACACCATCTCTTTAATCCAACCAATGGATCAAGAATTTAGAGCAGCTTTTAAGGTTTACTGTCTGAGAAAGACCTCTACCAAGGCTATTTATGCAAATGAGAGACATTGATGCAATTCTGGAAGGATTACAACATCTATGACTGCATCAAGAGCCTGGCTTGGCCTTGGGGTGATGTCACCAAGGAGTGTATGAATGGCATGTGGAAGAAGACATTCAAGAGGTCTGTCATGGCTTCAAAGGATTTGCCAAAGTTGAAGAGATTGAAAACATCAGCAAGGCTATGACAGAGGTAACAAACAACTTAAACCTGGATGTGGATGAGGGTGACATAAAGGAGCTCCTAAAGGGGTTTCCTGAGAAATTGACTAATGAGGAGTTTGGAACTGGAACAGGAACACATAACTGAAGGAGAGGCAAGAAATCAGGAAATTGTTAAGAGAAGAAAAAGAAGAACCCCCAAGAAAATTCACAGTGAGGGTTTGGCAGAAACTTTGCAGACCTCCACAAGCTCCTTAAAAAGTTTGAAAACATGGATCCTAACACCAGATAGTTTTTGTTAATAGAGAGGAATATTCATGGTGCATTATCTGCTTACAAGCTAATCCATGATGAAAAAATAAATGAATAAACAAACCAAGCAAACTACCATAGATATATATTTTTGAAAAGAGTTACACCTCCTCAAAAGAGCCTCCAGATCCTTCAGAAGATAGTCCAGAAAAAGACATCGTTATCATAGATCACAGCTCCATGCATGTATTGCCCCTGAAGACCTTCCAATAGGACAAGACATAGAGGTAGAAGCTAGGCCTTGGCTAATGTGCGTGTTTGTGCCTTAGTTTATAACAAAAAAAGTTTAACGATCGAAACAAAAATAAATAATTTAAAAACTTATAGAATAATAATATAAAGGAAGGAAATATTTTTGTATAGCTCTACAGTGTGTGTTTTAAGCTAAGTATTACAAAGGACTCAAAAAATTTAAAAAAAAAGCTTAAAAGTAAAATAGTTACAGTAAGCTAAGATTAATTTATTACTGAAGAAAGGAAATTTTTGGAATAAAATTAGTGTAGCCTAATTTGTAAAGTCTACGATAATGTACAGTCATGTCCTAGGCCTCCACAATTGCTTACCACTCACTCACTGAATCACCCAGAGCAACTTCCATTCCAGTCCTGCAAGCTCCATTCATGGTAAGTGATCTATATAGGAGTACTATTGTTTCTTTATACCATATATTTACTTCATTTCTATGTTTAGATATGTTTAGTTACACAAATACTTACCATTGTGTTATAATTGCCTAGAATATTCAGTATAGTAACATGCTGTGCAGGCTTACAGCCTAGGAGCAAAAGGCCATACCATATAGCCTAGGTGTGCAGTAATCTCTACTACCTAGGTTTGAAGTTCACTCTGTGATGTTTGAACAATGATGAAATCACCTTATGATACATTTCTCACAACATATCCTCATTGTTAGGCAATGCATGACTGTATTAACTATGTATCCTGCAACCTTGCTATAATCACTTTTTCCAGAAACTTTTTTTTTTTTTTTGGTCATTCTTTGGTATTTTCTGCATAGACAATCATGTCATCAGGAAAGATTTTTGTTACTCCCTTTCCAATTTGTAGGCCTTTTATTTCTTTTTCTTGTCTTACACTGTTAGTTTGGACGTTTCTATTCCCAGTTTGCTGAGAGTTTTTATCAAGAATGGTTTTAGGGTTTTGGCAAAAGCTTTTTGTGGGGCATCTATTGATATGATCATGTGATATTTTCTAAATCATGGTGCATTATTCTATTGACATGATACATTACATTAATTGATTTTTTTTTTTTTTTTTTTTTTAAAGATTTTATTGGGGAATTGGCGGAGGGGAACAGCGTTGGGGAATCGGGGAACGGGAACAGACAAGTTGCTGTCTTTTTGTTCTTCAGTTTTTTAGTTGCGGAGGATGTTGCTTCACTGTTGGTATCGTCATTGCGCTCTTCCCGGATGAGGCAGATCGGTCGCTGGCCTCTGGATGTCGCTCACTGCGGCTATTGGCAGCTCACGCTGGCTGCCAGCCGCTCACGCTGGCTGCGGGCCACTCACTGTAGCCTATGGCAGCCCACTGCAGCAGGGGCTGCAGCCCACACCATCACCGGGACTCGCACAGCCCAGCTCCAGGTGGAGCTGTTGTTAGCTGTAGAGGGCAGTGTCACTGGCCCTCATGTGGGATCCGAACCGGGGCCGCTGGCATCCCAAAACCAGCGCTTAACCAATGCACCACTCGGCCGGCCCCATTAATTGATTTTTGAATGTCGAAACAGCCTTGCATACCAGAAATAAATCTCACTTGGTTGTGGTATGAATTCTGTTATACATTGTTCGATTCAATTTGCTGATATTTAATTGAGGATTTTTGTATCTATGTTCATCAGTGATATTGGTCTGTAGTTTTCTTTTTTATTTCTTGCAATGCCTTTGTTTGGTTTTGATAATAGGGTAATAATGTTGACCTCATCAAATAAGTTAGGAAGTATTCCCTCTGCTACTATCCTTTGGAAGAGATTTTAGAGAACTGGTATAATTTTCTCTTTAAAAGTCTAGTAGAATTCACCAGTAAACACATCTGGGCCTTTTCTTTGTTTTAGAAGGTTATTAATTATTGATTCAATTTCTTTAAAAGATATAGGCTTATTCAGATGATCTATTTCTGCTGCATGAGTTTTGGTAGAGTGTGTATTTCAAGGAATTGGTCCATTTCATATAGGTCATCAAATTTGTGGTCATAGTATTATTCATAATATTTCTTTATTACCCTATTAATGTCCATGAGATCAGTTGTGATGAATCTTTTTTCATCTGATATTACTAATTGTGTCTTTTCTTATTCTTTGTTAACCTTGCTACAGAACTATTGATTTTTTTAAAGGAGCAGCTTTTGATTTTATTGATTTTCTTTACTGATTTCCTTTTTTAAATTTTATTGATTCCTGTTCTGATTTTTATTATTTCTTTTCTTCTATTGTACATACTTGGGGTTTAACTTGTTCTTTTTATAGTTTCCTAAAGTGGAAGTTTAGATGATTGATTTTTGATCTTCTTCTAAAAGTATACTGTACTTTTATTTATTTATTTTTTGTTTGTTGTTGTTGTTGTTGTTGTTTTTGGATTTTTTTTTTGAGGTCAGTGTCACTGGCCCTCATATGTGGGACCCAAACTAGGGCTGCTGGCTTCCCAAGCCAGTGCTTAACCACTGCACCACTCGGCCGGCCCAAGTATACTGTACTTTTAAAAAACACTGGTTAAAAATGTCTTCCTAAAGCAATATATAGATTCAATGCAATTCCAATCAAACTACCAAGGACATTTTTCTCAGAAATAGAACATAGAATCCTAAAATTTATATGGAGCCACAAAAGACCCTGAATAACTACAGGAATGTTGAGAAATAAGAACAAAGTGGGAGGCATCACACTACCTGATGTCAAAACATACTACAATGCTACAGTAATCAAAACAATATGGTACTGGCATAAAAACAGACACATAGACCAATGGAATAGAATAGAGAGCCCAGGAATAAACCCATCTATATATGGTCATTTAATCTATGACAATGGAAGCAAGAATTTACACTAGAGTAAAGATAGTCTATTTAATAAATGGTGCTGGGAAAATTGGATTGACACATGCAAAAAAATGAAAATAGACCACCTACTTACGCCATACACAAGAACAAACTCAAAATTGATTAAAGACTTAAATGTAAGACCTGAAACTATAAAACTCCTAGAAGAAAATATAGGGAGTAAGTTTGCAGACATTACCCTGAGTAATATTTCTACTGATATATCCCCTCGGGCAAGGGAAATAAAAGAAAAAATGAACATATGGGATTACATCAAACTTAAAAGTTTTTTCACAGCAAAGGAAGTCATCAATAAAACAAAAAGGCAGCCTACTGAATGGGAGAAGATATTTGCCAATGATATATCTGATAAGGGGTTGATATCCAAAATTTATAAAACACTCATGCAATTCAACACCAAAAAAACAAACAACCCAATTAAAAAATGGGCAGAGGATATGAGGAGGCATTTCTCTAAAGAGGACATACAGATGGCCAACAGGCATATGAAAAAATGTTCAACCTCACTAATCATCAGAGAAATGCAAATAAAAACCACAATGAGATACCACCTCACTCTAGTCAGAATGTCTATCATCAACAAATCAACAAACAACAAGTGTTGGCGAGGGTGTGGAGAAAAGGGAACCCTGGTGCACTGTTGGTGGGACTGCAAATTGGTGCAGCCATTATGGAAATCAGTATGGAGGTATCTCAAAACACTGGAAATGGAACTGCCATATGACCCAGCAATTCCACTCTTGGGAATCTACCCAGAGGAATCCAAGACGCTAATTCGAAAAAATGTATGCACCCCTATGTTTATTGCAGCACTATTTATAATAGCCAAGACTTGGAAACAACTGAAATGCCCATCGGTAGATGACTGGCTTAAGAAACTGGTACATTTATACAATGTAGTATTACTCCGCTATAAAGAAGAATGAAATTGTACCATTTGCAACGATATGGATGGACCTAGAGACTATTATGTTGAGTGAAATAAGTCAGTCAGAGAAAGACAAATACCACATGATCTCACTTATATGTGGAATTTGAAAAACTGAATGAATGAGCATAAGAAACAGAAACAGTCTCATAGATATAGAGGAAAAACAGGGTTGCTAGTTGGGAGGGGGGTGGGGATGAGGGAGAAGGGGAAAGGATTAGACAGCATAAATAGGTAACTACAGTATTGTCACAGGGATATGAGAACAGTTCGGGGAATATAATGTTGTTAAAATTTTGTGGGGTGTCAGATGGACACATGTTTTGTTAGGGAGACCACTTCATGGATGGAGTAGAGGCTTGATCACGGAGCTGTATACCTGAAATTGATGTTTTATTATATTGTATGCCAACTGTAATTGAATATATAGACAGTCACGGGATGTGGATTATATGGTGGAAGGGAGTCAAAGGAATTGTAATAGTATGATATGGGGGAGGAGTGGGAGGGGAGAATTTGGGGAGGGGTTTGTCACTTTGAGAGGTAAAAAGTATAACTATTGCACTTTGTTGTACACCTGAAGCTAATTAAAAAAATATATATATAAATAAATAAATTTTTAAAAAAAAGCACTGGTTAAGTATTTTATACAATGATCTTCAATTTGGTTTTGTCTAAAGTTTTTGCAATTAGCCTGAGGTTATGGATTTGGTGTAAGAGTATCACACAAATGAAGTACCCTAATTATCACCTAATTTGGGAGTCTGTGATATCAACATGACTTATAATTGGTAATGTTGATCGCAATCACTTGGTTAATATAGTATCTATCATCTTTCTCCACTATAAAATTACTACTGTTCCTTCTACATGGTCTATTCATTAGATGTGAGTAACCAAGTCCAGCTCACACTTAAGCGAAGGGAACTAAAGCTTCAATTTCCGGAGGTGTGGGTAGCAAAAGATTTGCATTGGGTTATTTAATAACTATTTAGGGGTGAGATATTTTAATGCCATGCAAATATCCTGTTTCTCTTAATGTTTTGCCCACTAATTTTAGCATTCATCCATGGCAATTATTATTGTGATATTTTAATGGTAATATTTTAATTTTCCTCATTCCTTATTTTATTATACGATTTCTGGGTGTATATTATTTTTATTTTCCTGTTCTTAATTGTTCAGCATTCTTGAATCTGGAAATTACTCTGGACCTCTTAGTAAACATAGCAGGAGGTTGGATGAACCACTTTATCTTCACAGGTTAAGTCTGAAACTCTCCTTTCACCAAGTGGTTGTTTTGAAACTCATCCTTTATTTCTCCTTTTCCTAAAACCTATCTATCAGCAGAAAATGGTGGAAGAGTGCAAGAGAAAAAAGGCACATTGACTCTTGGGATTTTCTAAAAGTAAAGTCAGATTTTAGAGCAATGTTCTCACTTCATACTGGTTGTCATCTCTGAGCCCTCTGTCCCTGTGTAGGCAGTCATGATGGAATTTACTACCCTAGTAGTTGACATTGAAATGATAGTATTTTAGAAGAATCATTATTCACTTGTGAACTAATTAGAAAAGGAACCAAATAACACTAGTCCCAAGTAATACTATTGAATTACATCCCTCACCCTTGTTATGCTTCGTAAGATTCTTTTGAATTTCTAAATGCTTTTAGCAAATGTCTGCTTTACAAATAATAGGGCTCTTATAGTTTTCTTTATATGTTTTATTAATCCTAGTCATAAATTAGAGTCTTAATTTTTACTCATGTTAAATCTTATCTTAAAAACAGCAACTATAAAAATAAATGTTATTTTATTGTCTAAATTTCTGCTTGTAACTGCTATGTCATATGGCTACCATATATTCCCCATTATTGGCTGATATTCTGTTACCCACACATTATCTTACTCTTCAGTTGCTACTACTATTATTTTCTGGCTTATTCCTTGATAAGTATTCATTTTAAATTACTTTAAGTATGTGACCTCCATTTAGAGGTCAAAAAGGCATTACCATTCTGGGCCCTATCAAGCCTATGCCCAACCTATTTAAGTTAACTATAAAATACCAGAGTTGGTATCCCTCCTTTCACTTGCTGCTAGTAATGGCCATGCCACCCATTTCTGGATAATAAAGCATAAAGATAACCTCCCAGATAAAGAATAGGAGACCCTGAGGGCTCAACTCCTTATCTTCTTCTTTCCTGCATTTGCTTACATGTAGACACAAAGCTCAGGTGCAGTAGCCATCTTGTAGCCAGGCAGCGGTAAGCCTGAGGACAAAAGTCAACACACTGAGGACTGTACAGTGAGCACAGAAGAGCTTGGATTGTTGATATTGTTGAGCTGGTGAATCCACAGTGATTACTCAATTCTGCAATGATTACGTAGAACAGTAAGAAACATCCCTTTCTAAAGTCACTTTTATCTGGGCAATGTTTTCTAGATCTGAAAGCACTCTAACTGGGATGCCTAGCAAATTTGAGACACTTTATAATGATGGGTTGGAGGATATGGGGAGAAGAGATTGCAGGGAAATGAAATGGTTCTCTAAGCAGAAGGGACAGGAGAGGGTAATTTTGATACAGATGTAAAATTTGCCTTTTGATTCATAAAATTTCTTCTTTAAAATATATGACTAAATATATTCTGAACCTACTTTTCAGGAAGTTTATGCTCTCATCATTTTTCCAAGAATTATTTAAAATTATTTTGTTTTCTAGTTCAAGGATGAATCTAAAAAGAATAATCCTATTTTTCTCCCTAGCATATATATATATAGGACTAGATTCCATCCATCCCCACATCTACTGACATACTTATCTTTCTTGTGTAAGTTCACACATAAATTCACAGAATCTATCTGCCTGCAGCGTATTTCATTAATGTTTTCAGTTCACTGAAGTGATGTAACACCATGAGTTTTGTACACAGCAAACAAAATTGGGAGTGTCAGTTTTCAAAAGAAAGTAGAAAAGAAAAAGAGAAGCAGTCAGTATTTTTGGCATAGATTTCCAGTGGAGATAGAATGACATGCCTGATTCTCTGCCTTCAATTTGACAGTTCTACTTGTGTGTGTGTGCGTGTGTGTGTGTGTGTGTGTGTGTGTGTGTGTGTGTGAGAGAGAGAGATTTGCTCCCTGAGTAGTTCTACTTTTCTATTTGTTATTTGTTTTTGCTAATTAAGCTTTCAAAACCTCTTGGATTGTGACTTTTTAATGCTGGGGAAAAAGCATGACACTTAACCAACATTTTCTAAAATGTCACATTTAGGTAGATAGGATCTTTTGAAATCCATACAGATAATCCTCCCTTGGATTACAAGCACTATACAATTCCCTGTAGTCTCCAAAATCAATCAAAGACAACGATTAGTTTTTTTTTCCAACTTTTGCTATTTTAAAATCACATTTAGGGATAAACAGAACCTGTAGTGACCATCTCTACAGAGACCTTGCTGTGTGAATTAGTATTAGGAAGAGGAAGCAGAATTTCATGCTTTTGTTTAGAAGACTTCAAAGTCATTTAACATGGTGATAAAACAGAATATGAAATTCCTTTATAGTTATAATCAAGTTGACTATCAGCTGAGAAGTATAATATAAATTGTATAGTTTTACCTTTATCCCAAAGAAGTCATGAAATATCTTAACAGGGCAATTTCATCTACTAGCTTCTTCCCATACATCTTTAAAAATAATTTTTTAGTAATGACCTTTTTCTTCACTACATAAACCACACACACATACATAATGGATTTGAAACATACTTCTCTGTTTATTCCGTTTTTGTTGAAGTACAAAACAGAAAATGGAAAAAAAACAAATCAGTGTTGATTACCATTAATCATTCAACACAGATATTCCTTACTTATTATTATTTATATAAGTTAGAAATAAATTCCCAGCATGAAAAACATATTTTGAAGAAACAACCCAGTAGTACAAAATATTATTGACCCCTCTGCAGTGTTTCCTAATGCAAGGCACAGTGAGAGATAATATTAATAAGGATGTACCATGTTTCATATTACCATTTTCTCAGATGGCTGGGACTTTTTCCTGATGGAACTTGAGACAGTTTTCTTGGTGTGTGTGTGTGTGTGTGTGTGTGTGTGTGTGTGTGTGTGTGCATGTTCACAGATGATGTGCTGACAGCTAAGCAATGATTGAGATATGTGACCTGCTGTCCTTGCCAGGAGACAACCTATTTGATAGTTGACAGCAGCAGTCACTAGCTGAAGAGCTTGACATTTGTGGCCTTTTAGCTTTTGGGGTATCAGAGTTGGTTTTGGATTCCTTCTAATTGGTATGTTCTCCTGGCTTCTGTCTTGTCTTTGTGACTGTCTGACACTGCATTGTTGCAAATGGTATTGCAGGTATTTCTTCAGTCATAGCCCCTACATGTGCAACCTCCCAGGTTTTGCAATACTAGCTTCAATTCAGGTGCCATTTTTCCCTGGTTAGTGACATACCGTAAGCCTCATTCCAAACGCACAAGGAATGGTGTCACTCAAGAATCCTTGCTGGAGAGTTGGATCTACCACTGTCATTGCTAGAGAAATTACTAAGCCAATGATTATGCAATTTTTTAACTTATTCTAAGACTGCTTCAATAGGACATTGTTCCTATAATGTATTGGTTAAATGCAGTTTCATGAATGAAGGCTAAAACAAAGAAATAGAAATCTTAGGTCGATAAACCTCTATCATAGTGTAATAGTAATAATGATAATGTCAAAAAATACTTTCATATTACATTTGAACACCCATTTTGATTTCCATAGTTTTTGTTTTGTTTTGTTTTGTTTTGTTTTCACTTACAATATAGAAATTGCTGCAGTATGAACAGGTAATCACCAGAAGAGCAAAGCTCCTTCGGTCTCAAAACTCTCTGAAATACTATCAGTAGAGACACATTTAGTCCTGACTACCAATTTTCTTTTTGAAATTATAAGAAAATTATCAAGACACCAAGCATGTAAATATTAATGTACATTTAAACAATTCATTAAAAATATAGCTAACATACAGTGTTATATTAGTTTCAGGTGTACACCAATGTTATTCAACACTTTTATATCTAAATAAGTGATCACCATAAGTCTAGCAAACATCTGACACCATACCACATTATCACAATATTATTGACTATATTCCCTATGCTGTACATTACATCCCCAGGCTTTATTTGCTTTATACCTGGAAATTTGAACTGCTTATTCCCCTTCACCTTCTCTCCCCTTCTTTTTAATATTTCAATTATAGTTGATGTTCAATGTTATTTTATATTAATTCCAGGTGTACAGCATAGTGGTTATACATTTATATAACTTAAGAAGTGATCCCCATGACTAGTCTGGTACTCACCTGGCACTATACATAGTGATAACCATTTCATTGACAATATTCTCTATGCTTTTTTTATATCTCCATGACAGTTTTGTAACTACCAATTCTACTCCTGAATCCCTTAACCTTTTTCACCCTGCATCCAACGTCTATCACTCCCCCAAAATCAGGTACACATCTGATACCATACATAGTTATTACAAGATTATCGACTGTATTCCTTATGCCATACCCTACATCCCCATGACTACTTTGTAACAACCAATTTGTACCTCTTAATCCCTTCCCCTTTTCTACCCATCCCCCAAACTCCTTCCCATCTGTCAACCATCAAAATGGTTTCTGTATCTATGAGTGTGTTTCTGTTTTCTTTGCTAATTTTGTTCTTTAGATTCCACATATAAAATCACATTGCATCTGTCTTTCTCTATCTGACATATGTGTACTCCACTCTGCACAATATCCTCTAGGCCCATCCATGCCTCTGCAGATGGCAAGAACCGATGCCATTCTGTGGATGAGCACTATTCCATTTTATATATGTACCAACTCCTCTTTATCCATTCATCCATCAATAGACACCCAGGCTGCCTCCACATCTCAACCATTGTAAACAATGCTACAATAAACATATGCACATGTCCACTTGAAGTAGCATTTTGGATTTCTTTGGATAAATACCCAGAAAGGGGATTACTGTGTCCTTCATTGTCTCTTCTTATAGCCTTGGTTTTCAAGTTTATTTTTTCTGGTATAAGTACTGCTACTCCAGCTTTTTTCCCCCCATTTTCATTAAATACCTTTTTCCATCTCTTTACTTTCTGCTGTATTTATCTTTCTATCTGAAGTGAGCCTCTTGTAGGCAGCATATGTAAGGGTTTTGTTTTGTTTTGTTTTTTGTTTTGTTTTTGAAGTTTTAGAACATTCCAAGAACTTAGGCTTTTATTTTTTAGTATTATTTTTATTTTTTAAATTTTTAATTATTTATTTTCTGGGGGGGTAACAGTGTGTTTTTTTCCAGGACCCATCAGCTCCAAGTCAAGTCATTGTCCTTCAATCTAGTTGTGGAGGTTACTGCTCAGCTCTAGTCCAGTCGCTATTTTCAATCTAATTCCCAGGGGCACAGCCCACCATCCCATGCAGGAATCCAACTGGCAACCTTGTTAAGAACACGTGCTCTCACCAACTGAGCCATCTAGTCACCCACCAGCAGCTCAGCAGCAGCTCAGCTCAAGTCGTTGTCTTTAATCTGGTTGCAGAGGATGCAGCTCACTGGCCCATGTAGGAATTGAACCGGCAGGCTTGCTTTTCAGAGCATGTGCTCTAACCACCTGAGCCTCCCAGGGTTTTGTCTTTTTATCTATTCAGCCCTATTATGTCTTTTGATTGGAGCATTTATTCCATTTACATTGAAAGTCAATTGTTGATAGATATGTAGCTACTGCTCTTTTGATATTCATAATTTTTATTTTTTATTTTTTTCCCATCTTAAAGAAGTCCCTCTAACATTCCTTGTAATACTGATTTGGTGCTGATGAGCTCCTTAAGCTTTTTCTTATCTGGGAAGTCCTTTATCTGTCCTTCACTTTTAAATGATAACCTTGCTGGGTAGAATAGTCTTGGTTGTAGGTCCTTTTTTCATCTTTTGTGTCAATCCCTTCTGGCCTGCAAAGTTTCTGTTGAGATATCAGCTGTCAGTCTCATAGGAGCTCCCTTATAAGTTACTAGTTGCCTCACTCTTGCTGCTTTTAGGATTCTCTTTGTCTTTATCCTTTGCCATTTTAATTATAATGTGCCTTGTTGTGGGCCTGTTTGGGTTCATCTTCTTTGGGACTCGCTGTGCTTTTTGGGCTTGTATGTCTTTGTCCTTTGCCAGGTTAGGGAAGTTTTCAGTCATTATTTCTTCAAGTAGGGTCTCAATCCCTTGCTTTCTCTCTTCTCCTTCTGGCTCCCCTGTAATGAATATGCTGTCATGCTTGATGTTGTCCCAGAGGTCTCTTTAAACTATTCTCATTGTTTTTGGATTTTTCTTTTCTTTCTGCTGTTCTGATTGGGTGTTTTCTGCTACTTGTCTTCCAAATCGCTGATTCAATCCTCTGTTTCATCAAGTCTGCTAGTGATTCCTTCTAGTGCATTCTTCATTTCAGTTATTATATTCTTCATTTCTAACTCATTCTTTTTATGGTTCCTGCATTCTTTTTTATGTTTGCAATCTCTCTGTTGAAATTCTCACTAAGTTCCTTGAGCATTTTTATAACCATTATTTTGATCTCTGTATCTGGTAGTTTGCTTGCCTCCGTTTTGTTTAGTTATTTTTTAGAGTTTTCTCCTGTTCTTTCATTTGGGACACATTTCTTTGTTTCCTCATTTGGGTTTCCCCTTTGTGTTTGTTGCTATGTATTAGGTAGATCTGTTATGTCTCTCAGTCTTGGCTGGGTGGCCTTATATAGTAAGTGCCCATAGGGCCCTGGCACAGTGTTCCTGGTCATCTCCTCTGAATGCTCCAGGAGTGTCCCTTGTGTGGGTTGGGTGTGCTCCTTTGTTATAGTTTAGCCTTGATAGCTATTGCTTTGTCAGTGGGTGAGATTGATCCTCAGGCTGATTGGCTGTGGGGTTTTGCCACATCCACAGCTTACAGGCTGCTATTGGGGGGCCGGGACTTACTCCATTGAGTGAGATTCATCCCAGTGGGCTCTGGTGCCTGTTGAAACCATCCTTTGTGTGTGCTACTTGTGGGGCTAATTGGGTGGTGTTCTGCTGTGGTCTGAAGCCAACCTCCAAGTGTATTGGTTCTGGGGCCTCTTGGGAGGGGCTCTGGTGCTGGCCCAGGTCACCCTTTGCCTGTGACTGGCTGGAAGCTAGTTGGTAAGAGCTACAAAACGATCCAGTTTTTCGCTGCCTGTGTTAAACCTGGAGACACAGGGGAGAGGCCATGTTGTGAACAGAGGATGTCTGCCACCAGTACTGGGCCTGGGGTAGCTCCACAAAAAGCCAGGACACCCCAATCCCTGCTGCCACCTGCCAGTTCCCTTCAGGTTCAGTCACTGATAAAGCCTCTTATTTCATGCAAGCTGGGTGAAACGGGGTCTCAAGGATTCACTAGAATGGGAAAAATTGTGGTGATCAGATTAATGTAAATCCTGGTTTGGTGCCAGTGCTGAGCCTGGAGTTATTCAGCAAAAGTCTCAGAGGCCAGCTGCCACCAACCTGGACTCTGATAGTTTTCTAAGAAAGAATGCAATGTGGGCAGAGCTGTGTACTCATGGAGAAAGTTCTTCTGACATTGAAGAGTTGGGTGGGATGGGGTCCCAGCAGAGCTCACCAGACCAATCACATTCAGATTTGGCCTGTCGGGGAGGGCTCAACACAGGAAAAATGGTGTCCATTAGCCAGCTGCACAACAGGAGGAACTGTCATGAGGAAAATGGCAACCATCCTTTAGCCCTTGCCTCAAACCTCACACCTTAGTCTGCCCCATATGCCTCTGTCACCCCCGAATCACCATCCTTCCACTGGGGCCCAGCATGAGTGCCTGTGAATAAGTGTGTGGGGGCCACTTAAGAGGACATCTGGGTTTCCCACAGTCATGCATCCATCCAGATGGTTGGAATCTCTACTGTTTTTCACAACCAGGTTTTGTGGAGGCTCCTCTTCCCAGCACCAATACTCCAGGCTGGGGAATAAGTGTGGGGCTGGGGTCCCTTGTTTCTCCAGGGGAAGCCTCCGTGGTCGAGATATCCATCCTGATTCTCAACCACCACACAGAGTTTTAGAGCCTGTTCCCCATCTCTACTCCCTCCTGTCAGTTTTGATATTTTTAGTTATAGGACTTCTGTTTCACTAGACTTCAGATGGTTCTCCATGTTGATTTTTCTATATTTTAATCACAATTTTAATGTGTTTATAGAAAGAAACAGGCCCAGTGTTTATTCTGCCATCTTGGATTTCCTCCTTAATGTACATTTTTAAACTTTATGTTCTCCTGATCCTCTTTCTAACTTTCTCTCTGCTTAATCTCTGTCAGTGGCTAACTCTATTTCTATATATTTTCTCCAAAATGAATATCTTCTTCACAGTTCTGATTTGGCCTACTTTCACAGCTCAGATGTCTCTCTATGCAAATTCTTGTCAAATATCTCTATCTGTCCCTCTCCATCCCTACCTCCCTCATCCCTGTCTCCCTACCTTTTTCTCTCCCTCTCTGTGTTATCTTAGACTCCTTTCTGAAAGTTTGATAGATATCTGGACTTGAAAATCACTTCATACTCAACCTGAACAGGCTCATTATCCTCTTTCTGAGACTTCCTTTCCCCTGGCTTGTTACTGATAACAATTCCCCCCATTTCTGTTAGATATCCAGGATCTATACTTTAGTCATTTTGGATCCTTTCATTCTGTTATCTCCTCATCTAGTAAGGAATAAAATCTTGATGTTTCTATCTAAGTACCAAATGTTTCAACCTTTCCATGCCCATAGCAAACACCCTCATTCAAATATTAATGAACTTTTTTCTCCCTTGCTCTAAAAGTCTCCTAACTTGTTACCCAGCTTCAGTTATACAGTTCAATTTTTTAAAAACTTTTCTTAAACTGTAGCTAATATACAACATTATATTAGCTTCAGATATACAGCATAGTTACTCAACATTTATATACCTAAAGAAATGATCACCATAATAAGTCCAGCAACTGACAGCACAATACCCAACAAATCCATCCATGCTGCCAAAGATGACAAGAGCCCTTTCCCTACCATGGCTGAACAATATCCCATTATATATGTGTACCACCTCCTCTTTATCCATTCAACCATTTATGGACACCCAGGCTGCCTCCATATTCTTGCCATTGTTAACAATGTTGCAATGAACATATGGATGCACATATCCCCTTGAAGTAGATTTTGGATTTCATTGGATAAATAGCCTGAAGTGGGATTTCTGGGTCCTTCTTTGTCTCTTGTTATAGCATTTGTTTTTAAGTCTATTTATTTAGGTATAAGTATTGCTACCCCAGCTTTGTTTGTGTTTTTGTTTGTTTCATTGTTGTTTTCATTAAATATCTTTTTTCCATCTCTTTACTTTCTGCCTGTGTGTGTCTTTCAATCTGAAGTGAATCTCTTGTAGGCAGCATATGTAAGAATTTTGTTCCATTCAGCATCTTGTTGTCTTTTGATCGGAGTATTTATCCCATTTAAATTGAAAGTAATTCTTGGTAGATATGTAATGGTTGCCATTTTATTATTCATAGTCATGATTTTATTTATTTATTTATTTATTTATTTATTTATTTATTTATTTAGTCTTAAAGAAGTCCCTTTATCATTCCTTCTAGTACTAGTTTGGTGGTGATTAACTCCTTTAGCTTCTTCTTGTCTAGAAACCTCTTTATTTGTTCTTCAATTCTAAGTAATAGCTTTGCTGAGTAAAGTGATCTTGCTTGTAAGTTCTTACTTTTCATCACTTTGACAATTTTTTGCCATTCCTTTGTGGCCCGCAAAGTCTCTGTTCACAAATCATCTGACAGTCTTATGGGTGCTCCCTTGTAGGTAACTAATAATTGTTTTTCTCTTACTGCTTTAAAGATTTTCTCTTTGTCTTTAACCTTTGGCATTTTAATTATGATGTTTCTTGGTATGGGCCTCTAGGATCATTTTGCTTGGGACTTCCTGCACTTCCTGGACTTGTATGACTATTTCCTTTCACCAGGTTAGAGATGTTTTCATCATTATTTCTTCAAATAGATTTTCAATTCCTTGCTTTCTCTCTTCTTTTTGGTATCTCTATCATACAAATGTTGATACCTTTGATGTTGTCCCAGAGACACCTTAAATTATCTTCCTTTTTTCTTTTTTCTGGATTCTTTTTGCTATTCAGTTTGGGTGTTTGTTGCTGCATTATCTTCTAAATCACTGATTCATTACCCTGCTTCATCTAACCTACTGTTGATTCTCTCTAGTGCAGTCTTCATTTCAGTTACTGTATACTTTATTTTGACTGATTCTTTTTTATGTTTCCTATCTCCATTGTTATGTTTCCTATCTCTTTGTTCATGTTCTCTCTGAGATCACTTAGCCCTCATAACCAGTGTTTTGACCTCTGCATCTGGTAGATTGGTTGTCTCCATTTTGTTTAGTTATTTTTCTGGAGCTTTGTTATGTTGTTTTATTGGGAACATATTTCTTTGTCTCCCTATTTTGGCTCCTCTCTGTGTTTATTTCTATGTATTAGGTAGGAATGCTATATTTCCAAGTCTTGGTAGTGTGGTCTCATGTAGTAGGTGCCCTATGGGGCTCAGTGGTGCAGTCTCCCCCATCATTCTAACTGGGTGTTCCAGGTATGTCCTTTTTGTGGATTGTGTGTGCCCTTCCATTGTAGTTGACAATCGGTTTTTGCTGTTTGCATATCAATGGAAGGTATTGACCCTCGGGTTGATTGGTTGTGAGACCTGGCCTTGACTACAGTAGAGGGATTGTTGTGTAGGGACTGACCCTACAGAGCAGGATTCACTTTAGCAAGGCTCTGATGCCTGCTCAGCATGCCCTTTGGCTGTGTCATCTTTGGAGGCAGCCTGGTGATGCTCCATTTTGATCCAAAGCTGGCCACCAGGCATGCCAAACCTGGAGCCTCCTGAGAGAGGCCCTGCTGCAGGCCAAGTTTAGTGGTAAACTTTGCCCTGCCTAGTGCCACATGGAATGAGCCACAAAGCTATTTTCAAGTGGCTACCACATGTGCTGGGCTTGAAAGTGCCTCAAGAGGCCAAGGCACAAACTGAGGCTGGCTGGCACTAGTGCTGGGCATAGGGTTGCTCAACCAGAGGTATGGGACACACAGAAGCCAGATGCTGTGTGTTTGGATTTTGTAAACCTTTGAGAGAATTCATGAAAGTCCACAGCATGAGTCAAGACAGCCCATTTGTACAGAAAAGCCACTGGAATCAGCTGGAGTGGGTCCACAAGTTGGGTAGGACAGAGTCTTAGGGAATCACCAGGATGGAGTGAACAGTATCAGCCAGGCTGATGACATTCAAATATGACAGCCACTGGAGTCTGCATGCAGAGGAAAGGGAGGGCTCAACAGAAAACAATTGCTTATACCAGCTCCTCCATCTGGGAGAAAGCTGTCCATCCAGCCCTAGCATGGAAACGAGACAAATCAGTTCCCCCCAATATGTTCCTGGCACATTTCAAGCAGCTGCCCCAGCTGGAGCTCAGAGTGAGTAAGTCTGTCAGCTAGTAAGTCCATGTGTAGACTGTTTAAAGGGAGTGCCTGGGACTGCAACCTCCTTCATCTGACTCATCCATAATCTCTGCTGATTTGCACAGCCAGAAGTTATGGGGTCTTCTCTCACCAGCCCTGGAACCCTGAGCTGGCGAACCTGGTGTGGGGAGCATTTGCTCCTCCAAGAGTGACCTCTACAACTGAGCCATCCATCCCAATTTTTAATGGTCACACTCAGGTGTGAGACCAGCTGGTTTACGCCTCTGCCCCTCCTACCAGTCTCTAGAAGGTTTCTTCTGTATGTCCTTAGTTATAGGGGTTTGGTTCAGCTAGACTTCAGGTGATTCTCAGTGATGGTATTTATGTAGTTTAATTGTAATTTTAATATGATCATGAGAGGAGGCAAGCACAGCATTTATCTACTCTGTCATCTCAACCAGAAATCCAGTAGTTTTATACACCACTTCTAAGTTAATTATGTAAAGCGATTTCCAGACTATCATTTTAGTATTTTTTTAAAGCTTTTTTTCAAATGAAATGGAACCCAAGTGTATAAAACAACTGCTTTCTTTGAAGCAGTGGTTGAGTGTGAAAATTTACACCTAGTCCTGTTCAGGCTTCACACCTGCCTGTCCCTAGTTCTTTCTGAGACACTCTCATGGAAACATAGTTGAAAACCACTGTTAAAATATCTTCTCAGGCCGGCCGAGTGGCTCAGTTGATTAAGAGCTCGCTCAAGAGTGCAAGCTGAGCTCTGAGCAACGGCGGTTCGATGCCAGCCTGAGCTGAGTTGCCATTGAGCTACCAACAGGTGGCAGGATGGCTCAGCTAAAAAAAAAAAAAATAACAACAACAACAAAATACCTTCTCAACCAAATGAATTATGACCAAGTGATAAAATTATATTTCAAACATCTGCAAGGGAAGAAGTTTTAGAAATAGTAAATTCAAATGTTTATCTTGGTAGAGACCATTCATAGGAAAGGAAAGAGAGGTAATTAGATAAAATGTATTATATTGCATATAACTGTATCTAAAATTCATCAGGTTCTTAGCAGGATGGTTAGTTGAGGCAAGTCTAACTTACCAGAAGAGAAGTAAGGAAAAATTTGAAAGCATAAAATACTGATTATTTTATCAGAATTGTTGATTTCTTCTCAGAAAAAATGATAAATTACATTGTATAAGAAATTCTGTGTGAAATACAGATCAGGTATGAAATAATTTTTGTTTTCTCACCATTAGTTGTATTAGAATCTTACTCAAAATTTCCAAAAGCCATTAAACATCTACCAAATTAAGAACATAGTCTTTGACTTGGAATTAAATCACAATCTGATATGATCTCAAACTGTTAGTCTTTTTTGCTATTTTATTACATTGACAGTTATTACAGTGTAAACTTTATACTTTCTAATTTTTTAATCACAACCATAAGTTTTTCTGTAGTTTCTCATGCTCTATTACTTCTCTAATACACTTCTCCTACAACTTACCTTACTATGTGTGTCTGTTTATATCAGCCATTCTACAAGGCCCAAGGTTTTCCATGTTACCTTTTCTATGAGAATTTTCCAAAATCTCTTTTATTGGACATGACATCACCATTCTTTTAACATCTCTGGAAATTTACGTGCTTCTCTTAGGGCAGTTACCTTTTTCTGCCTTGCTTTTTTACAGGTGATGGGGAACATAGGTAAATATACAACAAATGATTTATCGAGATTGTATTATAATACATGATAAAAACCTACATTTGAGCTACCATGTAGTTCACTATATATACTTTCTGTATTTCCAAACAGATAGTTAACCTTTTAAAAGTAGGCTTTACATATATAAAGGGTAAAGCTTACTCCTTAGAATTATTTGGGGGACCATCTTTTACCAGTTCAGCAATTCTAGGCATAAGTGCTTAACCTTAATGAAATTTGATTTCATTTTCTTGAACTACAGCTAATTATACATACAGATAAATAGATATCTATTGAAATGATTTTTCCCATGATAGAGAAATAAAAAAAGAAACGTACAAAAGGACAAAGGAAATAGCCTGAGATATGAGAGTTTATTGGGGGTTTCTGGGAATCTTCAGGACAGTAGGTACCAAGGAACACTCACTGGATGAAGTCCTCTAAGGAGAAAGGAAAAGATAAATCTCAGACTATTAAGAATAAAAACAACAAAAATGCTTATATATGTTTTTTCCCTTTCCTTTTCCAGTCAGACTCCTAATGAGTCAGAGAATTCCAGAGATAGAAATAAAAAAATATGTGAGAGGATTTCACACCTCAAATGAAAAGTTTTTAGAGCATTTTTGCTGACCCACAGAATTGGTGTTAGCTTTGGGTATTTTGGGTTTTATCCTAATTAATCCTCTTAACTTCAGAGATTTGTCCATCAGTAATACACTAAATGTACTGTGTGTGCACTATACAGGCAGAGCCAAGCAATGCAGTGGCAACACTTTAGGAAATAAGAACAGAACAGATTTTAAGAGTGAACTTTTCCATTGGGAGAGACCTAAATTAAATGCTGTGCAATTCATTCAATAATTCCTTTAACTAATGGTAAAGATAGTAAGTGCATTATTTCAAAACAAATTTATTATGAGTTCTAGTTGTAAAATTATACAATTTATGAAGTACTTTCCCAGTCCCAGAATACATGAAAATGAAATTACTTAATTATAAGAACTTGAGCTAGAAAAGCATATTTACTCAATGCACAATTACTGAGCAACTGCTATGTACCAGAAACACATTTGCAGGCTTAGTGGTTGACTGAATATGGAGGTTGGAAGGTAAATGGAGAGAGGGAGGAGTTAATTTGGTAAGAGAAGCTGATGACATCAGACACATAAGACACATACACACACACAGTTTATGCAAATGTATGAGTGCCTTTTAATTGTAGAACTTAAAATAAGGTGACAAATAATGGTATATGGAGCACGAAAGCAGAATACTTACTCAGTCTGAGATGTAGGTAGGGAAAAGGGGAAAGTCACAAAAGTCTCCCTGAACAGTTATTATCTGTATTGATTTTTTAAAGTGAGGGGAAAATTACTGTGATAAAGACTATGAAGAAAGGCATAGCTTAGGAAATAATGAGCAAATAAGGAGAGGTGTAAATAAGTTGACATGTAGGGAAGCTATAGGCTGTTTTGAATGTTAAGCCATAAAATGACAGATGTGAAATTACAGGAGATGGAGCTGAATGGGAAGAATGAGTTAAATGGAGGCAATGAACTCTATGATTAAAAGCTTGGTTTTCATCCTTGCAACAATTAGGTGTCGGCCAAAGGGTTTCAGCAGGCAAGGGAAATTGTGAGCATCAATGGTTATAACAATTACTGTGATGGCAGCAGCATGGATAAATCTGAGGACTGTGTATGGTACATGAATTAGGGAGGCTATCATCTTAGTCAGCATAAGATAAGGTTAGGAAGACCTGAACTAGACCGATGATAGGGGGGTTTTTGAAATAATTCTGATTTAAGAGTTATGCAGGATGCAAAAGGGAACTAATTTGATCAAAGAGGGGTATAGGGTGAAGGGGAAGAGCCAAGAATGACGCGCAGCCATCTTATTTAGTTGCTTGGGTAAATGGCAGTTATGTTTACTAAGAAGGGAAATATAAGAATGGTGGCAAATTTGGTGAAAGAGGTGATTACTTCATGTTTGTACATGGTGAGTTGAAAGGCGCTATTGTTTATGCAGTATAAGATACATTGAAGGACATGTGTGTAAAACTAGGGGAAGAAATGAGGATCAAATGTTGTAATTTGGGAATTTTATTTATATAGGCAGTAAATGCAAGGCACATGAAAGAATGGAAGTATCTAATTAAAACACTCCATTTTACCAATAGCATAGCTAGCAATCAGCATTTTGGTTATCACAAAGAGCAATGTAATCTGGGTTAAAATATAAAAAATACATAGTTTTGCTCTTAAGCTATACAAAATCAAGACAAACAATATTCATACAATGGAGTCAATTATATATCTTTAGAGAGAACTCAATAAAGATATTTTTAAATAAAGCAGGTGAAAGTATATTTTCTGGTGTCAAAAGGGCAAAGGCCATTTAGGTTCTGGTGCTTGATCTTAGTTCCAAAACCTCTAATATTTTATGTCTTCAGTATTAATTTGGATATTTATTTTATGAAGATTCTTTTCATATTTTAAATGTAATAGTCCTAAGGTCACCCTAAAGTATGTCCTTGTTGTTGAGTTAATAGCACAAACCATAAACATTTCAAGTTTAAGACGTGTAAGTGAAAGAAAAGCCTTTATTGTTAATGGGGAATATTTTATGTAGCCTATTCACTGCTAAATATAGTACTACAAATTCCTCCCTTTTTCTTTCTCCTAACATTTTAATACAAAGTATATAGAATAGAGTGATATCAAACATTTCTGTTGTGGTATATTTGCCCTCTGAGCAACATTTGAGTTTAGAGAATTTATTATTATTATTATTATTATTATTATTCCTCCTTGTTTTTTAAAAAAATTACTCAGTCACAACATATTAAAATAAACAAAAAAAACCTCAAAAACATAGTCATCAGTATGAAAAGTGGTAGAAAGAACACAGGCTTTGGAGTCAGGAGAATAGTGTATAAAAAGTATTAAATTTTAACAATAAATATGGGCATTCATCAAAGATTTGCTTTTCTTATTTTTTTTTAAAGATTTTATTGGGGAATTGGGGGAGGGGAACCACTTTGGGGAATCAGGGAAGGGGACCAGACAAGTTGCTGCCCTGTTGTTCTTCAGTCTAGTTGTGGAGGATGTTGCTTCACTGGCCCATGTTGGTATCGTCTTTGCGCTCTTCCCGGATGAGGCAGATTGGTTGCCGGCCTCTGGATGGCCACTCACCACGGCTATGGGCAGCTCACACCAGCTGCCAGCGTCTCATGCTGTCTGCCGGCCACTCACTGTAGCCTGTGGCAGCCCACTGCAGCAGGGGCTACAGCCTACACCATTGCCGGGCTCGTACAGCCCAGCTCCAGGTGGAGCTGTTGTTAGCTGTAGAGGGCAGTGTCACTGTCCCTCATATGTGGGATCTGAACTGGGGCTGCTGGTGTCCCAAGCCAGCTCTTAACCAACGTGCCACTCGCCCAGCCCCTTTCTTATCTTTAAAGTGGTTTTATTTTTAGGATGAAGTTATATCATCATTTAATCAGTTATACTTCTTTTGACTATGAGTAGCAGAAAGTTTTACAGGTTTATATATCAATAAGTTCAGGGTTGTTTAATTAATCAGTTCATAAACACTAATGAAAACGCATATATTTTTTTCTCTGCCATTTTGACATGCCAGTTCTTCTCTTTGTTGTAAGATAGTCATGGCAGTTCCAGGAGTCACATACAGACAGGAAAATGTCCAGAGAAAGAAGGATCATCTCTTTGGTGTTTCCCTTTGAGTAAGAAAACCTTTCACAGGAACCTTTCCCAAGTATGCTTCCTTAATTCTCGTTGGCCATAACAGGGTCTCTGGTCTCTTTAAACCAATTATTGACAAGAGAAATGATTGGGTAATAATCAGGATTTACCTCTGAGCTGAGAACTCCATCACCTTCCTGCTGTTTAGATACCTGAACCAAGTCAGTTCTTTTAGCAAGGATGTTGACAATGAGGACTGGGGAGCCAACCAATTATATCTGCTGCATGCGATTCTCAAACTGTGATCCCTGGACCAGTAACGTTACATCACTTGGGAACTTGTTAAAATTGAAATTCTTCTGTTTCACATTAGACCTACTGAAGCAGGAACTCTGGGGTTAGTCATCTGGGTTTTAATGGGCCTTTCAGGCGATTCTGATGCAGGATGGAGTTCAAAAACCACTGTGTCACAATCAAGTCTACTGAGGAAAGAATTTACTGTTTGCTCAGAGCTACGGCTTTGTACAACTCCAGAGAACACATATAAAATGCAAAGAAGGAAATAATTCTACAAACCTAGATATTTCACTATTTGCTCTACTGCCTCCAATATGTGTAAAGCACTGGCAAAATTACTGGCCCTTAGTAAGTAATCATTCAATGTTTGCTTTTATCCTAGAACCGTATTTTGCATCAGATATTGTGGTGTTCACTTTCTGATAGATTATCATATTTTGGAATTCAGAACTGAGGTTTCCCACATCAAGAGTATTGCTGATGGGCATTTCTGTTGTTTCCATGTCTTTGCTATTGTGAATAGAGCTGCAATAAACATCGGGAGCATATAGTTTTTCAAATTAACATTTTGGAGTTGTCTGTATAAATACCTAAGAGTGGAATTGCTGCGTCATAAGGTAGTTCCAATTTCAATTTTTTGAGATACCTCCATACTGATTTCCATAGTGGCTGCACCCATTTGTACACCTGAAACTGAAGTAGGATAACATTGAATGTCAAAAAAAAAAATTATATATATATATATATATATATATATATATATATATATTCATGGGATGCAGAGTACAGCATAGGAAATACAGTCAATTGGAATTGCGACAGCTATATACAATGTCAGAGAGGTAATAGATTACAGGAGGGGGAGTCATCACTTTGTGAGGGGTGTAAATGTCTATTACACTGTTTTGTACATCTGAAACTAATTTAAAAAAAAGACAATTGGGCCGGCCGAGTGGCGCGGTGGTTAAGAGCTGGCTTGGGATGCCAGCAGCGCCAGTTCGGATCCCACATGAGGGCCAGTGACACTGCCCTCTAAAAAAAATTAAAAAAAAAAAAAAAAAGACTGTTAGTCACTTTTTTTTTTTTTTAGCTGAGCCATCCTGCTGGCAGCTCAGTGGCAGCTCAGCTCAGACTGGGCATCAAACTGCTGTTGCTCAGAGCTCAGCTCACACTCTTGAGCAAGCTCTTAACCAACTGAGCTACTCGGCGGTCCTTAGTCACTTTCATTTACACACACACATACACACAAATCAATTTATCCCATCAAGATATCTAAGACAAATGGAAGTTCTTTTGCCTAATAACCCTGAATGCCTATCCTTAAAGAACTTCCTCACTGTTGATGTCAATTTCAAATAATTTATGATTCACTCCTGTCAAAAGTCATGCTGAGATAATTCATTTATTTATTCACTAAATTCCTTTCTACAATCAAAATTCTCTAAGTCTTATTTCTGTGTCATATCAGAAAACAAAAAAGGCACAAATAAAATTCTAGTACTTCAACTTTCTGAAGAAAATGATGTTCATGTTATATAAAAATAGCCTTAGGAAGAATGCTTTTGCATCTTCTGTCATATTATTTGTGAAGACTGTTGTTCATTATGTTATTTAATAACAAAAAATATTAATACCTAGTTGATACATTTATTTCCTCTTCACACACAGAGTTGTGTGTGAAGTCCCTCCCAATTTAAATTTCTAAGTGCTCAACTTTATTTTCATAGATAATATGAAACATTGCTTTATTTTTTCCTGGACTAAAAGAGATCTGTTTTATACAGAATTGTTTGTATAACAATTGACTCTAGAATTTTTGATGTAATTATGTTTTTATAATCCCCAACTTTCATTATGTGGCTTCTGATATACTGGACTTGTTTTAAAAGTTTATTGTACACTTGCCTCCTTTTTAAAGCTGCCTTGAATTCTTTGCTTGCATGTTTGTTTCTAAAGCAAGAGACTTATGAAAATAAACCTCTCCTTCCATCCACTCATACATACATCGTTACATCATGCGTCTGTCTA
The DNA here is from genome assembly GCA_033961575.1 of Aselliscus stoliczkanus. Classification (NCBI taxonomy): domain Eukaryota; kingdom Metazoa; phylum Chordata; class Mammalia; order Chiroptera; family Hipposideridae; genus Aselliscus; species Aselliscus stoliczkanus. The sequence continues at coordinate 139,867,789 of CM066729.1, forward strand.
CCCAGCCATGTTTTCTTCCAACTTCCCTTGCTTTCTTTTATCTACCCATCTATTGGTCTATCATCTACCCATCCTTCTATCATTTATTCATTTTTTTAATGTCTTTCTGCTTATAACCAAATATAGCCAGAGAAAGTGAACCCAGGGCATGTATTCATATGACTGTGAATAGATCCATGGATGACTCAAAGAGTATCTATACTAGAAGTAGACCAATTTCTTCATTTTACAAAAGAACTTTAGCTCCATTTTTTGGCTGACTTTTCACAGTCCACGCTTACATTGATATACATGTTTCTGGATGACTGTATTACTTAAAAAGTATTGGTACAGTTATAAACCTTGATTTACTGTAGTAGACTTGCTTAAAAATAGTGTTTGTAAACCAATGTACACAAATCCAGCTTTACAAAAAGAATAGGAAAGAAATCAGGGGGTAAGTATTTATAAAAGAGGTCACTTTAGTTACTTTAGATAGTGTTTTCCTACTGCATTTAAAATTTGAGTTTTGTTCATTCTTTTGAAAAATATTAGTAAAAGGAGTAATTCAATACAACACACTCACTCAAGAAGTTCACAATCAATTTCTGCTCAACTTTCTAGAAAAATACCTATTGCATGAATTAAATATGTTCTATTTTTAAACTATGTTAATGTGGGCTCTCTGAAGTTTTGGAGATATTGATTGTAATATTAGGAAGCTTCAAAATAAATGAATGTCACATACAAGAAAAATGAATTTGTTCTTTAAAAATCTTAATCTGGTACGTCTTGTACATAGGAAGCTCTTACAAACCATGATGTATTCAGCTGCTATAGGGAAAGTAAAATCATTCTATCAATGAGATTGAGCCTATACACTTTCACTGTAATATTATAACTCACTAAAATAATTAAAATTCTCTTACAGTAAAAGTAGCAAGTTAGAACTCAAATTCCAAGTATACTTAACATACATTACAACTAGTATAATTTCAGCAGATGTAGAACCTTATAACTCTTGTGGAATTAAAACAATATGGCAAATTTACCTATAATATCACAAAACACAAATAAAAAATATATTTTCTTGTTTAGGCTGTTGCCTCCCTTCATACCAAGGTCAATATATGTTGATAACAAAGCTTGGAGAGGTGTTAGTATATAGAATCCGATGTACAATTTTGCTATAACCTAGGACCTTTCCAGGTGTCAAAGAGGGTTTTTTTCAAAGGTTTATAACTCAATTGGTGAAATATACACAGAAAAGCAATATAGATGATACCCATTTTACTATTCCAACATCTAAATTAATGTCCCACAGAGGGCAGGTGCTCAACAAATATTGAATTGCAAATATTGGGACAGTGATATATATCCAAGAGAACATTTTGCAGTGATGGAACTGAGTTAGATTTACATTAAAATGGCAACCACATGTGGTGGGCTAGAATGACTGAGGAAGTGAATTTTTAATTGTATTTACTATTTGTTCATTTAATGTATAGTTAAATAGCTTATTTCTAGTGGCTACAGTATTGGACACACAGCTTTAGAAAATAGTCAAGTGTTAGCAACTCAAAGGTACACACCTTGAAAATTCAAGACAAATCCATTTGTTCATTTGGTGCTATTTGCATTTGGTTTCAGGTTTCCTTTCCTTGCTCATATCCTTGTTGTCAATTTTTTTTTTTGAAATTGGATAATCTTAATATGCTTACAAAAGTTAAAAATATACAAAATATATTATCAGAGATGAATCTCTCTTTTCATATTCCCTCCATCCCATTCTTATCATCCCTTGTAAATAACAAGTTTCCTCACTCCTTCATGTATCCTTCTTGTGAGTCTTTTTTTTTTTAATGTGTGTGAAAATAAGCAGATTAAGATTTGATTTCTCATAGCCCCTTTATTCTTTCACAAAAGGTAATATTTGCTAGACTATATGAAATTATGGGTTATACTGACATCTCTAATGCTATTCCATCCCATAGGGCTCTTCTTTGTCTTATCTCATTCCATTGTAATACCTCCTTATTCCCTACATATTTAGTTATCATCTCAATGCTACAACATGCACAAATGAGGTATTTCTTACACTGCTTTTCTGACTCCATTGCTCAGTCCCATGTCTTGCTCTTTTGGATTCACATTTTGTTTTAAGAATCTATTGCCAAGTATCCTCCTAATGAAGAGTTCATGGAAATGAAACATTCTGTGTACTTGCATGTCTGAAAGAATCTTTGTCCCACTATTCACATAATGAGTTGGCTGAGTATTGAATTTAGAGTTTAAAATAGTTTCTCCTTAGAATTTGAATGCATTGCTTCATCTTTTTCCCTTCACTATCTACTGCTATTTATGAAAAGTCTAATATCAATCTGATTTTAATATTTTATAAATGACCTTTTCTCTCTTGAAGATTTACCTCTCTTTATCCTCGGTGTTCTGTAATGTTTTGAGGATATGTCTCTGGATGGTTATCTTTGCAAGAAGCAGCAGAATTAGAGTGGTGATGGGCACAGGCTCTGTGTCTGAGTAGCTGAGTTTGAATTCTGACTTTGTTTCTTACCCCTTTTCTGAGAAAACAAAGGTGACTTGATTGTGTTTCTGTTTTTAAGAGCTGTCTGTCAGGTTTTTTAGAAATGGCTGAGTACAGGAAAACACATAGAGTTAGAGACATAGGATCTTTGATACATGTAAGTCTTAGAGTGTTAGAATGTTCAACAGGCAAGATTACCTAATATGGTGATCATGGAAAGTTTCACGGATGAGTTGACATCTGAATTGGTGGAAAGTTACCAGTGTAAGGAAAAGAGCTCTCCTCAGATGTATAATAGACAGCTGGGCAGACACAGTTGGAATTTGGAGAGCTGGAATTAACTCTTCATTCTTATCTAAGGAATCCCCAGCAATATGTGAAGGACCCCACAACACAGGTCAAAGAAAGATGTTTCTCCCACTAGATGCGTTCCCACCCTATCTATACACGTCAGCATCTTCAAAGATTCCTAGACTTCTTTCCCTGTCCCTATAGCTTGAGATGTTTCCCTGCACACTGAACTTTGGTTCATTAGAGCTACAGGCCTTGGACAGCTCCTTTGTCTCTGTAATTTTTTCCTACTGATTTGTGTTTTTCTTAATAGTAGAAAGAGGAGAGGTTAAAGAATGGTCTTAAGCAATAGATAGGGTGATGGGGAATTCTAAAAGAGGAAAACTTTAAAATTTAAGAATGGGACCGGCCGAGTGGCGCATTGGTTAAGAGCTGTCTTGGGATGCCAGCGGCCCCAGTTCGGATCCCACATATGAGGGTCAGTGACACTGCCCTCTGCAGCTAACAAAAGCTCCACCTAGAGCTGGGCTACACGAGCCCCGGTGACGGTATAGGCTGCAGCCCCTGCTGCAGTGGGCTGCCATAGGCTACAGTGAGTGGCCGGCAGCCAGCGTGAGCTGCCAGTAGCCGAGGTGAGCGACCATCCAGAGGCCAGCGACCGATCTGCCTCATCCAGGAAGAGTGCAATGACGATACCAACATGGACCAGTGAAGCAATGTCCTCTGCAACTAGACTGAAGAACAAAAGGACAGCAACTTCTCTGTTCCTCTTCGCTGATTCCCCAACACTGTTCCCCTCCCCCAATTCCCCAATAAAATCTTAAAAAAAAAAAAGAAATGACCATTTCTCATAAAAATAAAAAAAATAAGAATGACAAGCGAATACATAAAAAAAGTGAAAGTCATCTGGAGGCTTAACTAGCAGTATGTAGTTAGATAGGGAAATACACCCACAAGACAGGCTAAAATGTAAAAGATGGAATATACCAAGTGTTAGTGAGGATGTGGACCAACTGGTCCACTGTAGCATTGTTAATAGGAGTAAAATTTATTCCAAAAATTTTGGAAACTGACAGTGTCTAATAACATGGCATGTGTGTTTACTCTATGACTCAGAAATTCCACTGATACATACATTATCTGAAAATGTGTATTAAATTTCCTGAAAATATGTACATATATTCCTAGCACCAAAAGACATGCAGAAGGTGCTCATAGCATCACTATATATAAAATAGTCCCAAACTGGAAATTATCCAAATTTCCAATAACCATAGAATAAATAAATTTTGATATAATTGTTCAATGGAATACTATACAGTGTTAAGAATGAGTAATCTAAAACTACATGCAACAATATGGGATGAATTATATGAATTTAATGGTGAAGGAAACTTGATTCAAAAGAGTATATATACAGTATGAGTCCATTGGAATGAACCCAAACAGGCAAAACTAATGTATTCTCTTAGAACTTTCCAGTCTGTTAGTGTAGTAGTTATCCACTGTGGAACAAGTTATTCCAAAACCTAGCAGGTTAAAACAGCAAATATTTATTATCTTTCACATGTTCTTAGAGTTAGGATTCCAGCAATGGCTTAGCTGGTTGGTTCTGCCTTAGAGTCTTTCATGATATTGCAGTCAAGATGTCATCTGAGGCTGCAGTTATCTGACAGATTGAGGGAAACTAGAGGATCTGCTTCTAAATTCACTCACATGGCTGTTGTCCCAAGGCCTCACATCCTTTTTAATTATTGGCTAGCAGTCTCATTTCCTTGGCCTCTCTGTAGGGCTGTTCACAACAGAACAGATACAGTTCCCAGAGCAAAGAATACACATGCGAGAATGGCCAAGATGGAATCCTTGATTTTTTTTTTTTTTAACGTAGTCTAAGGAACAATACACCATCACTTATGCTATATTCTACTGGACACACAGATCTCGTACAATGTGGGAACCAAGTATCCAAAGACATGAATACAGGGAGGGTCGTTGGGGGCCATGTTGGGGCTAGCTATCACATCTTGGTAAAAATTTAAACGGATGGATATTAAGAGTTTCCTAGTGTAGGAATTTGCAATGTTGATTTAAATATTTGAGAATTTGTAATGAGAAATACAAAGAAAACTAACCGCCCCTAATTTTTTTTCAAAGAGGCAAATTTTTTACTCCATTAAAACACAGTGGTGCTTAAAGGAGCAAAGGTCATTATCAAATTTTACTTGGTTCACATCCAACATTAAATACTTAAATGGTCATAATCATTTAACCATTCTTGTGATGTAAACAAATTTGAAAATGATGTGAGGAAAAGTGTGAAAGAGCTACACACTTATCTGATATTAAGTAGTCATTGACTAGTTTCAAAAACATTTAAATCAAGGGATACTATTTGTTAATAATGACATATTAATTAGAAACATCAAGATTTTTAATTTTTTTCTTCTGGGAAAAGAGCTAAGTCTCTAAGTCACTGGAAATAACCAAAGTTGGAGACTCAGGCTAATTAAGCAATCCAGAGATTCATATGTAGAGAAAAGATCTCTGCCAGAGAGAAAAAAAATATTACTATCATGAAGTTGTTACAAAGTCTTTTCATTCTGTCATTTTATTCTTATATTTTTATTTTTTGGAGATTGTCCAGATGTTTGAAAGGTAAAAGTAGAACAGAATAATGAGGTTGGAAGTACTGCTCTTGTTAACTGTGTAATGTTTCATAAAACACTCACTTTGATCCTTAATTCTCTCATTTAAAAAATGGTAAAATTCTCACCAGTCATTGAATTTTATGATATAATCTGTGAGGCATCAAACACATTTCTTATACACAATATTGGCTTCCTAGATATTAAAAACTTATGAACCACAATAATCAATGTTTTTTCAATATATATATTTTTTAAACAAAGGGTATCAGGCATTAATAGAAGTCATTCATATATTTGATTCCACTTTTGGCTCTTATTCCTTTTCACTTACTTAGCATAATGTAAAGAGATGATGATGGCATTATGTTAACTTTCAAAGTCAAATTCTTTAATCATTAGTATTTTTCAAAGATAATATAATTAGAAATATTTTAATATACATTTTATTCATGATTGAAAACATAATTTGGTGACATTTGAGATGGTTACCTGTAATGAGTCTGAATTCTTTTCTGATCTATTCAATCCAGTAATTATGAACCCTCACCTACTTTCAAATGCACATAATAAATTTAGCAAGGATTAAGAAGGGATAAAATATTCTTGGGTTTCCACCAGAAACTTAAGGCCTAGGAAAGGTTGGCCCTATAGCTTTGTCAACCTCATTGACACACAATTAGCATTAATTCCCTTAGGAAAATTGAAATTCAGATTTTATTTATCAAAGAAGTCAATGTGGTTTTGGGGTTCAGAGAGCAGGCTCTGGAGTCCCAGTTATCAGCACACCTATTATTAGCTGTGTGACATCAATTTCCTCATCTGTAAAATCAAGTTAGTAGTGTTTCCTGCCTGGCAGGCACTATGAGGATTAAATGAGATAATCCATTAAAATGCTTAGCACAGTGCCAAAATGAGTGGGCACCCAATGAATACTAGCTATTATTCTTTATATTCTGAATAGTCAATAGACAATGTACAGATCTGTAGAGTTCAGAACTGACTTTGAATTTGGCAGTATAAAATAGACAAGATACTTTACAATTGAAGCTGACCATGTATTGACCCAAAGGCTACCCTTGTTTAATAAATCTACACACCAAAGTTCAAGAAAGTTTATCCTACCTGGCATTTCAATTGATTAGGTTACATTTGTTTAAGGTATCTCCCTTTTTGATCAATGGTTGTATAACGTGATAGTACATTGTGTATAAACCTTATTTCCTTGAAATTTAGGTAGACTATGGATTCAAAACAGGTTTGCCAATTTGTTATTCTTTCTAAATGACCATTAACTGGCTACTTAATTATATTCCCTTTGTATTTTCCTGGAAGTCTTAAAAAAAAAAAATTACTCCTAGTCTCATCAAGCAACCATATGTCCATAGTGTTAGTAAAGCACACCCACAGCTGATGTTTAAACTAATGAAATGAGAAATGTATTACACATCTGCTTTGAATATTCATTTATGCTGTTATAGTGAAAAAGTAATATTGGGTTGTTGGAAAAGTCATGACGTATTTTTCTATGTTTTTTGTTGTAAAAATGCATCATGACTTTTCCGACAACCCAATAGTTTCCATCTGTACTTCAGAGATTAAACCATAGCTTCTGAAAGATGTTATTTTAATTGGAGCTAATATTAGTTTACTAGTAAAAGTCCCCTAGAGGAGTTACAATGAAATCATGTTACAATAATGAAAAGCCTATGTTGTCTTTTCCTTAAAATACCATAAATCTTTCTCACTTTATTTCACATAGCAGTGAAAACTAGACCTTTACATGATTTTATATTTGTCTTTTTTTTTTTTGCCAAGATCCACATAGGAATATATTCAGAGCAATTTCTCTGTTGTAGAGACCAATATTAACAGGCTGAAGATGTTGATAGAGAGAATTAAATTATTATTACATTGCACACTTATTTGGTAGGTGAGAAAAACTATTTTCAGTGAAGATTATGAATAAAGTTATGTCAACAATGGACCATCGTAGGTTTTGACACCACATCTCTGTATATTTAGCTACATCTTTAGGGTAAATAGTGGATGTCTAAGTGGCTAGGAACCCTTTTGTCCTTTTTGGAGTAGCAGTTTCGGTGAAGGGTTTGCTGCTCCCCTTAGAACCTGAAGAAAATGTGAAATAACTGGACACATTTTGTTAAGCGTTCCCTCCTTTGTAAAAACTATACGATGTAAAGATAAACTCATTAAATATGTTGAATATCTTATAAGCCCACATAAATATATTTTTGGAGATTCCCAAGTATGCACAAAAGCTAAATCACATTAAAATGCAAACTGAACATATTGCATTGTACCTATATTTTTTTGGTCTGACTTTTATATGTCATATTCATTCACTCATTCATTTATTCATTCATTCATTTATTCAGTTACTCAATTCATTCAAGTACTTATCTGCTATGTGCCTGGCTAGGCACTTGGAATACAAAAAGGAAAAGTTTTCAAGGAACCATTGGAAAATTGTAAACATTGCAATGATGTGATTATTCATAAAATGACTTATTGAGTATCTACAGAGGGTACCAAAAAATGTATACACATTTTAAGAAAGGAAAACTGTATTAAAATTGTAGCAGTCAATATATACCAATAACAAAAGATGAATACAAGTCACGTTTGACTTCTGCAATTACAAGAGGTGCTCAAAGTGGTCACCATCAGTGTCCAGACACTTCTGATTACGACAAACTACTGCTTGAGCAACTTTGACCAAAATGTCCACTTGTATACATTTTTTTGGCACCCCCAGTATTTTGTGGCAGATACTGTTTTACTTAATGCTAAGAGTAGATTTTTGTCAATAAGGTTATATTGGGTTGTCAAAAAAGTCATGACATATTTTTTTCTATGTTTTTCATTGCAAAAATTCATCATGACTCTTACCACAACCCAATATTTAAAATAAGTCTGAAGGTTGAGAAGAACTTAGACAGAAGGTCTACAGTGAGAATTCAAACAGGGGATACTGATGGTTAGAGGCCATGGGGCTATACTTGATAATGGATTTTAAAGATATTTATTTGGTAGTGGAGATTGCACTTAGTAGACATTAAGATATAGAGAGGGGAAAGAAGAGTGGTCAAAGAAAGCACCTTGATTTTTTTTTCAGGGCTGACTACCACCAATATAGGAAATGACACAAGATAATTAGGTTTTCCAGGTGAAAAAGAATATGTTTATGTTTAGATAGGAAGAATTTAAGGTGCTACAAAAAATTAAGATAGAATTTTGCAATGTACAGTTGGATATGGAGTTCTGGAATTTGGTGTGTGTGGTGGGGGAAGACTAAGATTAGAGATACAGTTTGGGAATCACATCCAAATAAATGGGAATTGTGGTTTTGAGACTATTTCTTCTAGACAAAGTAGTGTGAGTAAGCTTCCTCCTTGGCTTTGCTATCCCATGTACTGAAAGTAAGATGGTATTTGATGGAATCTGACTGGAGAGTAGTATTATCCATTTGAAGTTTATGTCATGATAGAAATGTTCCATATCTCTACTCTCAAAACAGTAGTCAATAGCCACATGTGTCTCTTAAGCACTTGAAACATGATTGAGGAATTGAATTTTAAATTTCATTGAACTTTAAGAAATGTAATTATTAATAACTACATGTGGCCAGGTGCCACTTTTTATTGGACAGTACACCTGGAGGATAGACAGGGGAGAAGAGCACAGTAGATAATTCTGGTAGGAATAGTAGCTAAGAAGTAGGGTATAGATGACACATTTTAGTAGGTGGAGGAAAGAGGGGACTAGATAAAATATGAGTGCCCATGTATATCATCAACATTTTCCCAAATCAAGAACATGGCAGGTAGGCAAGACGTGATATACCATACATGCAGATAGAGATTTGGATTCAGAAAAATATAATATTAATCAATATTTTTGTACCAGATAAAGTACTTCTATCTTCCAGGTTTAGAATCATTGCTCTAAAAATTAATCTGGGGCCGGCCGAGTGGCACATTGGTTAAGAGCTGGTTTGGGACACCAGCTCTGAGCAGCAGGGCTCCGGTTCGGATCCCACATATCAGGGCCAGTGACACTGCCCTCTACAGCTAAGATGGTGAACAACAGTTCGACCAGGTGTTGGGCCGCCATGATTGGTCAGCCACAGAGTAGGCTGCAGTGCCTGCTGCACTGGGCTGCCATAAGCTACAGTGAGCGGCCGCAGCCAGTGTGAGCTGCCAAGAGCTGTGTGAGCAGCTGCCCAGATGCCGGCAACCAATCTGCCTCACCCAGGACGAGAACAATGATAATACCAACATGGGCCAGTGAAGCAACGTCCTCCACAACTAGACTGAAGAACAAAAGGAAATCAACTTGTCTGTTCCCCCTCTCCGATTCCCCAATGCTGTTCCCCTCCCCCAATTCCCCAATAAAATCTTTAAAATAAATAAATAAATAAATAAATAAATAAATAAATAAATAAATCTGTTTTTATCCTTCGTCTTCACATGGAACAGAGGCAAATATGATTAATATAATAATATCATATATCATATCATACTATATAATACAGTGTAGCAGTTGAGTAGCCTCTGCATCTGGCATTCTAAGTTCAATCTTTGTTCTGCAATCTATTAGCAGAATGGCTTTGGGCAGGATTCCTGATTTCTCTGTGTCTTCATCATTCAACTATTAACCCCAGGTTAATACTTGAGTTACTCTACGACTTAATCACAGCAGACACTTAGAAAAATGACTTGAATCTAGTGAAGAGTTACCAAGTGTTAAGATTTAACAAATGTTACTATCATTAACCTTAAAGGTAAACTCGGAGAATTTTTTTAAATCAAGAGTATTTTGAAATATTGGTTTAAAAATGGACAATATATGGATTGCCCTTACTGATAGATGCATTTCTGTACTCATTCAATGTTTTGTTATTATAGATACAAACATTATGCATGTAAGATCACTGATTTCTTTGATGATTTGTTCATAGGGAAAATATCTTATCAAAATAAAGTTTACAGAATTTTTATTAGTTCTATGGTATATAATTAGTACCTTTAATTAAATTTTTTCTATGTAGCAACTGAAATGCTTTCTTTCTTTAAATACCTTTATGTTTACGATTTCAACTGTTACTCAGATTAATTCTTCTTTTGTAATTTCTTCGGGCTTATGTTGGATAGGACGAGAAATGACTTTATGATCCCAGGCTTGGTAAAAAGAAAAATGACATAAAAAAGAAAGATAAATTTTTAAAATATTTCTATAAAAAAGCCTCTCTTAGTCTTTTGTTTCTTTTTCTTTTCAGAAATTCAAGATTATTCTGTCAAAATGTTTTGTCTCTATACTAAAGAATTAATCACAATTATATTTATCAAGTATTTGTTTAAAAATATGAATCTCCATTTCCCAGAAACTCCAGAATACAAAGAGTATAATCTTCTCTTATTCATTTTAACAGCAATTCCTCAGTTTGTAACACAAGTGAATGTAGCCTTGGAAGCCTTAAATAAAAATTCATTGGATGTGCTTGATGATAATCAATTTGTGGACATCTCAAAGAAGATCTATGATACAATTCATGATATCAGATGTGCAGTCATGATGGTTCGGGTAAGTTTGCTTTACCTTCCATTGAATTATTGCAACACTCTTCACCATCTGGAATGCCTGTAATGGTTGAAAGAAATGTTTTATCTCTATGTCATAATATCAATGGTGAAGTCTGTTAGAACTTTGGAAATGTGTGTGCATTCCCATAGTCAGATCTATTGTCACAAACAATACCTTCACCTACGTATGTGGTTGTAACTTATGCAAATGAGCACATTTAACTGCCCTGTATTCAGGAGTGATAAAATTTGCTGTATGCAGGATTCAGTGAGGTGTCACATAACATGATCAGGAGCCAAAGAAAAATACATAAAGTAATTTGCTTTCTTGTCTAGAACAGAAAGAAAAAGATCTTTCTGATCACTGTACTGAAATTGGTAGAAACTGTGTTTAAAACAAGGTATTTCTATAGCCAGAGCCTTTCATACTAGATCATAGAGTCACAGAGTGTGAGAAACCTCACTTGGAGCTGCCAGGAATGACGAACACTTGAACTGTCCCCTGGAAGTTGTCTCTTTGGGGGAATATGTACTATCGTCCCAAGGATGCGAGTGAGCCATTTGTTGTGGGCATATTGCATATACAGAGGCCAGGATTATTTGTTTTTACTCAAATGTTAATGTGGAGTATTTTTTTTAATGATATTTAAAAAAAAACAAAAAAAACAATGTAAGTTCTTTGGAAAATACACAGGTAAAGGTATGGAAATACCTTATCTTAGGATGGGTTTACTAAGAAGCAGATCCTGTGGTAAGGGTTTGTGTTGCCATCAGTCTATTTAGGAACAAGTGAGATAAAGAAAGTGATGCAGATAAAAGAAGGAAGCCAATGAGGTAATTATGAGTCAGGAGGAAAACTGGAGCTTGATACTGCTGGGGAACTATGGGGGGGCACTACAGGACGCACCTCAGAATTATCTTAGCTGAGGCAAACAAAATCCAATTTATCTACCTATTCATCCTTGGTTAAAGGCTATCCCTCTTCAGAGGTGTTACCAGAGCTCTAGCTTCAGTCAATCAAGCTCTTGTGGCCAAAACAAACAGCCCTCAGGCAGAGTGGAAGGTGCTCACAGTAAGAAGATTACCTAGGACTGATGAATGAAATTAATTAAGCATGGGTGGAGTTCAACTTGAAAGCTTCTGGGCTTAACTGTTAGGAAGACTATAAGATTGAACTACAAATGCCTAGGAGATATGGGCATAACATTAATAGTATCTGAGAGGACTGAATGTCATGGGTAAATTGCACTGAGCAGTCCATAAAAATGGAGTCATTTGGGGGGAACGTGTAAGGAAAAGGGTCAACAAAATTCGAGGAGCCTATCACGGTAGATGGAGGCTTATGGAAGAAATTGTAGAAAAAGACTAGAGGTGTCAAGATATAGAATCTAGCACTTCAGAGTTTGGGAAAATGTGAAAGCAAACCAATTCTATGTATAGGAGAGAAACCTCAGGATATATATTCATGAGCTGCCCGAAAGTATTTATCCATATGTGATAGGGAACTCTGACACTGTAACAGTACGATGTCTAAACTGCAAAGTACCTTTACCAAACGCGTTCTGCTCCTAACAAAGGTTTTTATGCTTTACCTGTGTTCACTAGTGGACTAGTAATAACTCAGAGCTGGGAGGATAGGTGGAACTAGGAGAAACATATGAAAGTGTGAACAAGACACGTGGACTTTAGGAAATAGATTTACCAGAGTGAAACCTCTACATTTCCAGTATCCTGGGTGTATATTGGAGAAAATAAACCAGTGAAATGGCACAGGTGAACCAGGGTTGGGAATGCACTTTTTACTGCAAAAGGGATGACAAAAAAGTCTTAGAATCTCTCCCAGTTGGATATTCCAGAATTAAATTGTTTTTCTTGTTATCAAAATGGCTTACTTATAGTACATTAAATGATTTTACCATTATTTCTATATATCCCTCATATTCAGTAGTCCTCTGTAAGGCAGGAGAACAATTCATTGTCATTATTAATAGCTTTAGAGGACAATAATTTTTCTTTATAATCATCTCCTTTGCAAGGTAAATACTTCAATTTCTTTTAGCTTTTCCTCATAAGAATAATTTATTTTGTGTTCCTTGCTAGTAGTCCTCACTTAACTTTTCAACGAACTTCTCAAATGAGACTGTCAAGAAGCATACGACAATTAGGGCCTGTCCAATGCCAAATAAAGTGGAAGACTTATTCTTATGTTATTGTTATTAATATAGCCAACTGTTAGCCTATCCTTTCCCCTCTTAAGCACCATGGTTGTTGGATAGAAAATGACTTCCTTTTTTTTTATAATTTTACCCTGTTTTTGCCTGTGTAGCCTGTCTACATTTTGATTTGATATGTTTGCTCTTGGTCCTAATTCCTAATCCAATGAAACTTCTTTGTACTTCTAAATGATTCTTCATATAATTTATCAGGTTACTTTTAAATTTGGTTGATGAACATACCAGAGTTAGCATCAATTAGAAACTTGAGATTATAATTTTAGCTCCTTCATCTAATTACTACAAAAAATATTGCATTATACTGGCCCTTTATCTGACTGTATGTAATCTTTGCTAGATAGCTCCAATTAAGGACATTAGTATTAAGAACCCTTAGAATCTGATATTCCATCCAGCTGAGATTGTATCAGTAAGAGTCTGGTTTGGAAGAATATTTTTTGAATTTTGAGGTAGAGATATTCTTTCTTCAAACACACTTTATGGCTAAATAAGTAAACAAATACATGAAGCAGATGAAAGCAGAGCTGCTGTACTTGAAACCATGAAGGATAGTCCAGAGGCCCATCATCCTTGTCCTTGTACCCCCAGACTTCCAGACAGCTTCTATGTGAACCTCAACAGAACTTTTACAGGGGTTCCTTGGAGAATGACGCATACACCTCTGTGCTTAACTGCTAATCGGATTATAGAGTGAAAGTAGAGCTATAATTCAGTCGCGATTAATAAAAGTCACTTAGTTTTTCTTTTCCTTTGAGGACTGTCCTTTACCACAGAAGATAATAAAAAATTGATCTGGTATAATTGTCTCTTTATAAGGTTAAATCCAATGCCTGATGAATATCCTGAACTTAGTTGCAAAGTATTTGAGAAGTGTATCTAGAATGTCAACATGAAGGCAATATGTTTGTAATTGCAGGTTCAGGGAGGGATAGGCTATGATCTTGAGGGTGTTTGTGGTACAGAATCCTAGCCTATACCTGGATTTTCATGGGTGTTCTTCAGTACCCTTGAGATGCCCTTGAGACAATAAAAATACTAAAGATCAGAGCCTGGTATTTTATAAGTAGTTTTATAAAAATATAATTATAAGGGCCAGCTGAGTGGCTCAGTTGGTTAAGAGCTCACTCAAGAGTGCAAGCTGAGCTCTGAGCAACAGCAGTTCGATGCCCAGCTTGAGCTGAGCTGCTGGTAAGCTGCCAACAGATGGCAGGATGGCTCAGCTAAAAAAAAATAGTATATATATATGATTATATCTGCCTTTAATATTTATTTTGTTGAATGATTATGTTAGCAATTGTTCAGATTATTTTTGAAAGTTCTCAAATACTATGGCATTTAATATTACTGTCTCCACTGGATTCAGTGTGGAAAATGAGATTGTAGAATTTCCTTCTTAACCTCAGAGAGTAGGGAGTCTTAAATATTTTTTTTCAATCTATTTGGTGTTTCATATCTATGTGTTAGTTTTACAATTATTAGGAGTCCATGTAATATAATGGTTAAGAATAAAGGAAGTAACATACCTCACTGAACCTCAGTTTCCTCCTTTGTAAAATAAACTTGGTATTAAACCTAATTCAAAAGACTAATATGCTGATGAAATGAATTAATAGAAACTTAGTACTTAGTAAATAGTAGCCTCTTATAAGAGGATAGCTATTATTGCTATTGCCACTGTGAGTAGTACTATTACTACTGAAGCTGCCTATTATTTTTGCCTATACTGTATCTTAAGGAATGTTAGCTATGGAAGCTATAGAAATATACTCGTGGAGTAACATGAAGCCAAAGCCTGAAGAGTACTCAAAAGATGAAGTTCTAAGGAAAGAATTATGTTTTTTTCTCAAGATATTGTTTATGTAAGAGGAGACCTATGTTTACTGACATTGGGTATCTACATTATAGATTATTTAATGCAAACTGTGCCTTTGAACCCATATTACTTTAAGCTAGTATTATAATTCTGCATTTTGTTTTTATTAACCTCTTGAAATATAAAAGGAGGACTCTCAATGATTCATCTTTTTGGTAAAAGGTGTTTAACCAGAAATAGGAAATTTAAAAGAACAAATTAATTGAATTTTGAGAGAATAACATGGGTGGCCAACAGTGAAATACCCTCAACAAGAGAAAAAAGTTTAGGGAAAATTCATCTTATAATAGGTTCAATTCAAAATACAAACTTCATAAATTTTGCCTGTGAACTTTCTGATGTGACTTATCAAAAGCACATAAGAAATAGAGAGATACTTACCAAAGCCAAATGTGCAGATTTTCGGGACCATTTCTAAATTTTCTGTGTAAGTTTTCTAACTTTGTATTTCAGAGACTAGGAATATGTTTTAGATATTTCACTTGATGGAAGTTATTTTTGTGAATAAAGAAAAGAAAATAAATTTTAAAAATCATTTATGTGGCCCATTTTACATAAACTATTTTTATAACAATCATTTACATGGCTGCTCAAATTGAAACCTAGTTCAATATAAAACTTCTGCTTCTATAGCCAGAAAAAACATTTTGTGTCTAATTGTACTATACCTACAGAAATGGATAGACATATGGCCTTCAATGGAATTATATATAATTTTCTTAATTTATATTATGTGCACTGTTATAATTTCTCTGAACTTCTTTCATTACCCTCCATAACTTTTCCTCATGATTTCCAAATATCCTTTCATTTTATATGACTTCTGGACCAAGCAGTTGTTTATCTCTGTAGTTTTGCGCTCTTATTACTGTAGGAAAAGACTGATGGTAGCAATCAGTCACTAAATGGTATAGAATTAGTGTATATCTTCCACAATTAGAATTCTGTGGCATTAAGTTCAGAAATGAAAAAAAGTAGTGAAAAGAATATTGTATAAGATAAAAAGACATGCACTCACTTCTGTTTTACATGTTACCACTCGTATTGTTATTTTGTATGATGTTGCTAATTCTTCACTGTAGGGGGAAATGAAAGCATACTATTGAATTACTATTTTCAACCATCATTGCACTTAAAAATGAAGGATAAAACATCCTAAGATTAGGAACAAATTGAGAATGTCCATGCTCCAATGTAACAGAATGTTATGATGTCCTAACCCGTACAATAAATCAAGAAACAAAAGAAAAAGAATACAGTTTACAAAGAAAAAAGTAAAATTGTTTGTATTTAAAAATTATAAGATCAACTACATTGAAAATTCTAAAAAAAAAAAAAATTACAAGAAAAAACTCACCCAGTAGAATTGATAAATGAATTTAGTAATATCACAGATTACAAGGTCCATATACAAAACCCAATATTATAATGGAAGGAAGGAAAAAATAAAGATAAGGGCAAAATTAATGAAGTAAGAAATGTACAATAGATAAACACAATGAAACTTAAATTATATATTTCTATATAGTAGCACCTAATAATTAGAAACACATCTGTTAAAAGTACAATATATCACAGCATCAAAATAACAAAATAAACTTAGTGATAGATTTAACAAACATGGCAAGGTTTTTCTCTGAAAATTATAAATATTAAGAAAAATTAAAAAGACAAATCTTTTGAAAGACTTGTCATATTCCTGAACTGGGAGACTCAATATTATTAGGGTGTAAATTACCCCCAAATTGATTTATAGATTTAATGCTGTCCCAAACCAGTTCTCAGCAGACTTTTCTATGAAAACTGATAATCCAAGGTGGTTACATGGGTATACACATTTATCAAAACTCATCAAACTGTACACTTAAAATTGCATGTAAAGTATGTTGATAAAGTTAAAGAAACTTAAAAACTAACCTTTTATCCAGCAGCCAACACCTTAGAAAACAGGTCATTTGAAGTCCTACCAAACTGTATTAATTAGGGATAATTAGAAAGGCCTGTACAGACATTTAGAATATTATAAAATTAATATCTTTCCACTTTATAACTGGCTGCTTGCCAAATATTTCTAATGTGTGGGTCCTCTTTTGTTGATTTTTATTTCTCATGTTTATGAATCATTGTTATGTATTATCTTAGCTAAGGCCCACTAGTGGCGTGTGGGACAAATTCAGTCCACCATCTGTTTTTATGGCCTATGGGCAAAGAATGATTTTAATATTTTTAAACGGTTGAAAAAAAACTGAAAGGAAAATAATATTTTATTTTATTTTTTTTTTAATTAAAATTTATTGGGATGACAACAGTTAATAAAATTACATAGGTTTCAAGTGTACATTTCTATAATACATCACCTATACATTGCATTATGTGTTCACCCTACAGAGTCAGTTCTCCTTTATTTGTCCCCTTTTACCCTCTACTACCAGCCCCCTCCTTTCTTACCCTCTGGTAACCACTAAACTGTTTTCTGTGTCTATGAGTTATTGTTTCTTTATTTGTGTGTCTTGTTCCTTGTTGCTTTCAGTTTTATATCCCACACATGTGTAAATTCATATGGTTCTCGACTTTTTCTGTTTGACTTATTTTACTTAGCATAATAATTTCAGAATCCATCCATGCTGTTGCAAATGGCAGTATTTCATCTTTTCTTATGAGAGAGTAGTATTCTATTGTATATTTATATCACATCTTCTTTATCCAATCATCTATCGAAGGACACTTTGGTTGTTTCCATGTCTTGGCCACCATAAATAATGCTGCAATGAACATCAGAGTACAGAAGAATCAACAGTTAAAATGGCCATATCACCCAAAGCAATATACAAGTTTAATGCAATCACCATCAAAATCCCAATGACATTTATTAAAGAAATATAACAAAAAAAATCATCAGATTTGTATGGAATCACAGAAGACCCTGAATAGCTGAAGAATAATATTTGCTGACGTGAAAAAATTATATGAAATCTGATTTTAGGAATACAGCCACACCTATATGTTATCGATGACTTTTTGTGCTACATTGGCAGGACTGAGTAATGGCAAGAGACTACATGGCTCACAAATCCTAGAACATTTATTGTTTGGCTCATTACAGAAATAAATTTCCTGATCCTTGTCTTAGATATTCTGTTTTGGCTGTTTACCAAAATCTTGACTGGTTTTCCAAGGACTCGGTCACCCCTTTCTTAGTTTTTCCTTGTACATCCAATTGTCCAAAATATTTGCCTATTAGAGTTGTCTTTCCTTCTAAGTTCCCTGAGTCATGTGACCACCCAGAGCAATTTCTGCTACTTCTTCCTATTTCCAGTCTAGGATTCTAGGCTCCATTCTCCATCCTCGTTTCCACACGTAGGGCTTCTGTTTTCCCAGGTACTCTAATTTTTCTAACCCCCTTCTTTTTTTAGGTCAAAATCTCTTTGCTCCTTTCTTTGCAAATTTTATACTTATGCCCTGCTACTTTGCAAAGAGAGACCTTTAGCTGCTAGGACTCGCCCTTCTCTAAAGCTTGTAAGGGATTTTTTACATTCCTCTTGGTATTTTGCATTATTCATTCAGCAGGTAAAATTAAAATTTAGTCTAGCCTTTGCTTATCACACATCTTGGAATTCCATTTTTGAGATTTATAGAATGTTGAAATTCATCAACTTTCAACCATTCCACTTTTTATTTCTTTATGTTTTAGTAGTAACAATTTATCCAAAGATTATTGGATTACAAATGAGTTTTCATAAAATAAGTGTTTCATAAGTGAATTTAACTTGTGATGAATTAGGGTGACTATATGCCTTGGTTTCTTTTCTTTTTTTTTTTTTTTTTTTTTTTTAATTGGGGAATTGGGGAGGAGGAATAAGGTTGGGGAATTGGGGAGGAGGACCAGCCAACTTATTGGTCTTCAATCTTAGTTGTGGAGGGCACCAGTTGCCATCTGGCTGCCTATTGACAGCTTGTGGCCTCTAAGCTCCAGGTGCTGTGTCACAATCTTAGTTGCAGGTGGGTATAGCCACCATCCCATGCGGGAGTCGAACTGCCAGCCTTGTTGTTAAGAGTGCATGCTCTATCCGCTGAGCCATCTGGGTGGCAGCTCAACTCAAGGCATCGACTTCAGCCTTAGTTGTGGGTGGGTATAGCCCACCATTGAGCAGGCAGTCTTGTTACAGTAGCTGAGCCATCCTGTCACCTGTTGGCAGCTCAGCAGAAGCTCAGCTCAGGTGCAGCATCACTGGACCATGTAGGAATCCAACCCGTGGCCCTGTTGCTCCGAGCTTGCGCTCTTAAGCTAACTCAACCAACTGAGCCACTCGGCTGGCTCTGCCTTGATTTCTTTAGGACACATTTGTATTATAAACCCTTTCACTCTCAAAAGTACCCAATTTGGATGATAAATTATGTTCACTCTAGTTTCTGGGCCCTGATTGTACTGCTTGAGGCCATTGGTGCATCACCTCTACCCACTGGGGGCATTCTACGCTGCCCAGGCACTAATGATTACAGTTTCTTATCAAGCCAGTTTTTCTAGACACGGGGAATGCTCCCTCTCCATAGGCCTCACTGCTGTCAAATGTTAGCTTCCTCTCTTCATGCTTTGCAGACTTTTTGTTGACTGTGGAGAATCTATTCAGGCACCATTTCAAATTTACTAAACGTACAAAGACTTTACTCCTATTCATTTTTCAGTGTTAAGCAGATTTCCTGACTTCATCTTAGTCACTCTACTGTTCACTCTCACAGTGGTCCTGCCAGGGAATCCCAGTTAAAACACTTGGTCCCTTTTGGAAGTGTCAGAACCAGTTTATAAAGAAGCCAGTTACCGGGGGCTTTTTAAGGAAACTTAATAAAAGGCCCTTAGCAATGTAACCTTAGCATTATATGCACATTTAAATCAAACATGAGTAGGAAGAACTCTGTCGTGAAGTTCTTGCTGTTTTCTCTGAAAACAGAGTTGAAGGTAAGGAAAAGCAAAGCTGTCTGCTAGCGCTGGTCAGCAAGAGCTGACATTTTATGCACTCAGCACACTTAATGGCATTCCTCATTTGCACACCATTTGAAGAGACTTTGAACTGAGGGAACAGAGGTGACTCGAGTAAGAAAGAGTGTTCATGGAGAAACATGTTGGTTCAGCTACAAAGCAGCCCTAGTCAGTGAGTGATCTCTGTTGGTCGTGTGGGAGAACGGTGTTCAGCCTGAAGTCATTCTGGGAAGTGCTCTCTCGCCACAGGTCAAAGCCTGGACTGGACTGGCAGGAGAGTCCATGGTCAAAACGGGTTTTGATGCACACGAGTCCTGTCGCACTCAGAGAATGCTACAGAAATGCTTCTCAGAGCCTCTGACTCAAAGTAGCTGAGTAGAAGAAACCAAGCGTCTCTCTTTGAAAACACCTACTGGGAAGTGGCTAGAGTTGTGAATGGAAGAATAATATGGGGAAGATACTTGGTTGTGGAATCTTAAGGGCTTTTTTCTGTTTTGTTTCTGATAAGTTCATTATTAAATGATTTATATCTATTATAAATAGACTTGCATTACTAATTAAATAAATTAGCAAATTTGTATTAAGTATTAAATCTAATAAATGTTTATTACTTTATATTTTGTTTTTAATCCTAAAAATAATCTTACAGTGTTCTGATCATTTGCCTCAAATAAGATGTTTGGCTGTTTGCCTACATTTGAAAAGTAACGTTTAGAAAAGAAAGTTGAATAAGTCTTCTAGAGAAAATAATTCTGAAAAATACAATTTATGAAGTGATGACTTTTGGAAAACAGACTTTAGCATAACTAATAGAAAAAGGGATATTTAGAATTTTCTATTTCCAGTACTTGTAAAGTAGATGATGGTGTTTCAAAGGGAAAAATATTCTGATGTTTGATAGCAAAAGGTCTGTAAGTGACGTGAGGCACTTGAGGTCACACACTGACTGGGGAAGTAACAGGAGGAGATTTGGGTCTTTGGGCACCTAACTCAGGATATTTTCCTTTACCTCAAGAGGAGGAAATGGCCCAGGGTTTTTACAAAACTGGGGCTCTTCTATTCCAGTGACTTCCATTTGTTTATGTGCCAGTTATAAACACATAAATCCTAAGAATGACTTTTTGGGCAATTTGGTGAAGAACACTAACCCTACAACTCTATTTTTTGCTCTTTCAGATTCAGATACACAGCACTCCTGCCTAGCATTCCAATTGTCCAGATGTGCCTACACCTCTGGCATCTTTCCACTTACATGTGCTTTCTCTAAGAATTTGCACAGCAGAATTCTTCTTCTTCTTCTTCTTCTTCTTCTTCTTCTTCTTCTTCTTCTTCTTCTTCTTCTTCTTCTTCTTCTTCTTCTTCTTCTTTTTATTAGTTTCAGGTACACAAAACTATATAATTGTTAGACATTTACACCCCTCCCAGAGTAATAACTACCCGCAATCGGCTATCACCACTCTGACATCATATATAGCTGTTACAATACCATTGACTCTGTTCTCTAGGCTGTACTCCATGTCCTGTGACCATATATATATATAAAATTGTAGTCGACATTCAATATTATTCAGCTTCATGTGTATAGCACAGTGCGATCAGGCGTCTTCACAGTCTATGAAGCTGTCTCCCTAATAAGTCCAGCGCCCACCTGGCACCCTACATAATCTTTATGATATTATTGATTATACTCCCCAAACTGTATTTCCCAGTGACTATACTGTGACTACTAATAGACTTCTTTAAATCTGATTTATCTTATAGAACATCTTGCATAGATGCTCTATAGAATCATATATAAAAGAGCATCTCCCACTTCAGTTACCCCTATATTCTCACACAAATTTATGTTTCCACAGTTCTTATCATGATAAATGATATAGTGCATACTTATTTGTTTATTTATCTATCGCCATCTCCCCATATGAGGATGTAGGCTATATGAAAGAAAGGATCTTCAGACATTTAAAATAAAATCAGATGTTAGACTATTTTTAAAGTTAAATAAAGTGATTGACTTTGTTGCCAAATTTGACATTTGTTTGAAACATCATCACTGGATGTCATGGAATTAAGGGCAAGAAAAATATTACTTGTTGTATTTTGTATTACAAAAAGTCATGGGCAATAGAAGACTACCTTGCTAAATACTTCAGAAAAAATATTAAAAATCATTTGATATTTGGTTTAAGATGGTTCAGAAAGTATCAAATGTTTCTACTATGCCTTGTATTTTGTGGCCACTGATATGATCACAAATACACATGCACATCTATATCAAGGCTATGTGTTTCAGCCCCAGCTTCTATAAAGTATGATATGTGTTGTTGTCTTAAAAAGTCCTTCATTTTACCTTGTGCGGGTGACAAGATTCCTCTTTAAAGATGCTGATGGTTGTAGAAATAGCCCTGGTGAGACTTCTGATTGTATGCTTTAGCTGTGGGGTTGTGGAAGAAAGAAAGATACTTGAAGATGGAGTTTGTGGAAGTTGTTGAACTATATTTTATGCACATTATCCTCTGTTATCAGTCCCTTGGTGTTATAGGCTCTGAAAAATCACAAAATTATCCACAAATTTAATGATTAAAATGTTTTATACTGTCTCATATTACAGTGTTTGGAACAGAAATCAGAAATTTAATTAAAGTCATAAAATATAGAAAGATACCCTAACAAAAATTACTTCTAACCTTTAAAAATGGCTGTAAAATACACTTAAACCAGTCCATAGTGATCTTTTTACTAAAAAAATATAAAAATAAAACTAAGGATTTTTGCATATACCCTGTTATTACTAAAATCAGTGGTTTAGGAATAAATTCAGAGCACTGTTTAACAAAAAAAATGATATCAACAGTGCATTTATAGATAGGTAACCTCTTCCAATGGATTTTGCTGATTTAGCTCTTGGAAGATGAATTTATTTTATTTTTGCTTCACAGTGCTTCATCTTCAAGGACATCCCTCTTCTTTGGAATATCTTTGTGACCCTGAGTATATCAAGCCCTCTTTCATGATGGAACTTGCATTTGTATAAGAGGGAAAGCAAATACACCTGTATAGCAATACGTTTGCTCTGAGTTTAAATGGAAAAACACATGCTTAGCATTAAACACATTTTCTATAACATTGTAAGTGCTCAATGAATTTGTATTAGTATTGCAATGTAGTAACACAAATAATATGAATGTGTTAGGTGTATTATTCAGAGTAACAGATGCTTGCTGTTGTAACACAACCCTCAAATCCCAGTACCTCAGTGATGGTTTATTTATCATTCATGCATTGGTTTGATTTTAGCCAGTTTTCCTGGATAGGTCTCCACCATGTAACACTGATGCAGTGACTCAGGAATCACCAATCTTTTGATGCTGCCATCTTTATAATGTGGCCTCCCCTGTTACTGCAGAAAGGGAAAATATAGTAAGTGACCAGGAAGTTTGATAACCACATCGCAGTGTGGCACACTTCTCTCTATATCCCATTGGCTGACAGTCAAATGGAACCCAAATGTACTGCAGAAGAACTGGTCAGTGTCTGTTTCCTTTGTGTCCAAGAAGAAATGGGAATGTTGAACACCTAACCATTCCTTTTGTTTCTGTTTGTCCCAGTTAATTTTGCTGTGCAACAAACTACGCTAAATGTACTGGCATAAAACAACAATGTATTATGCTAACAGATTCTGTGGGATTCAGAAAGGGCATAGGCTTGTCCGCTTACACATCTGATTCTGGACTGAGGAAAGGAAGACTAAGGAAAACTACAGTTAGCCTCTCATGTGACTTGGCTTTCGCACAGCACGACATCCCTTGGATATTTGGGCTTTCTGCATGGCATTTTAAGAATCCAAGAATAAGGGCTGCAGTTAACAAAGCACATACAACAAATGTTTCCTTTTCTAACCTAGTCTCTGAAATCATGTACTGTTACTTCTGCCAAAATCTATTAGTTACAAACAAGTCAAAAGTCTCCCTGATTCAAGGGGAGGGGACATAAGACCCACTTTTCCGTGGAAGAAGTGTAAAGGTCCAAAGAAGCATATGGGATGGGAAATAATGCTGTGCTCATCTTTGGAAAATACAGTGTGCCCCATTTATAAATATTATGAATTCTCTTATTATCATTACCATCATTGCTATTATTAGTGATAATTCTTTTTACTGATTAACTCTGTAACCATAAGTTAAACAGCCTTCTGCTTTTTAAATATAAAAGAAGCCCATGGAAATATTGTTACACTGTTGCATGTAGTCATTTCTTTAATAACAAAATTTTGACAGTTCTGATTAACCAAAAATTGTAGTTAATAGAATTTAAAATTGCCACATTTTAATGTCTTCTGTAAATGTGTCCGTGGCTTACTTAAGATGTTAAGCTCTACACAATCTTTTTGAAACCTTTCTCTAAAAATTTTCTTGGAAAAAGTAATATCTAGGAAGTACATAATAGAATAAAAGTTTTGAGGAATGTATGTAGAATGTGAAATTATCATTAATTGAATAGTGTGGCATTAAGGAGACATGATATTAATAAGGAATAATTTTCTATCTATTATACAATCTCCTCAGTCAACCACTTGAAAAATATTTCAGTACCTTGTATTTCTCAAGCACTGTGCTAGGATTTAAGAACACAAACATGTGGGGTATGATCACTGTTCTCAAGTAACAGACATCCTTAAGGAGTAGATAGGTAAGCACGTGAAAGGAATTTATTGTGGTGAATGTAACAATGGATGCACATAGAATCATCATTGGAAATAAAGGGATTTTAATTCTGCCATGGTGAAAATTACACAAAGATGCATCCATCTGTTGACATTGGAGTTGGACGTTGATGAATGAGTAGGAGTTGTGTAGCTCGAATTTTGCCTTAGGACATTTGCAAAGATAAAGAAGTAGAGGTGTTTCGAGAACTGCAATTAGACCAGGGTGCCTGAAGCCCAGTGTCAAAGAGACGTGATCTTGCCAATTGGTCAGAGGAACAGAATTACTAGGCTTGGCACATAATATTCAAGATTCATTCCATAGGGTTCAGGTGGGAGAGTAGTACTCCATATCACCCACTAAAATTATCTACCTCAAGCTCCTAATATATGAAAACTGAGGTTCTTTTAGCAAGAAAGAAAGGAGAAATTAGTGATTGGGTAGTCAACAAACAGTCTGTTATAAAATATTTACTTTATTAGGACAGGGATTTCAATTAAATGTAATTTACTGTTTTGCCCTTCTACACATTGTGAAATTTTGAGGAATTGCTCTTAGAATAAGAAACTCCTCAAAATTCAATGTTGGAAGGATGATAAAAATAATCATATTAATAATTATGACAATAATAATAGAAAAGAAGTAAGGCTTGTGTTTGGAACCAACCAGACTTTTTGTATTGGCAGTGAGCTGAAACCAAGCATATGCCAACAGTATTTCTAACTGCCTAACTGTGTCTGAGGAGATTTAGGAAATCAGGCTGACAGTCAGACATGTTTACCACTCAGTAGCCAAGGTGAAGGGATTGAAGTGAAGTCTCGCCAGCTTCAGGGATTCATTGCGTCTGATTCAGAATATAACATGCCACTGATTAGAGAGGATTTTGGAGTTAAATTGATGGAGGAAATTGCTAATCAAAATGCAAGTGAGAGATGTAAATGCAAAAATATATAGACTCACCAATTAATGCACAAAGAATCATTTTCTCCTTTAGATGCCATGTGTCATATTAAATCTGCAATTTTACATGTTAACTTCAAAAGAACCACATCAATCAGAGAAGGTTGAAAGACAGTGTGTTATGCTGTGCTGAGCACTGGAATATAAATCAGAAAATCTTGATCTTGGTCTCAGCTACATTATATTGTAGCTATCCCGGCTCCTTCCCTTTAATACACAGTGTCCTATTGTATAAGGGTGTATAAATCACACTTGTCTTGCTTATAGCACATATCTGTCCTCTTTTTCCATCTTTCTTTCTCTTGTTACTTAATCTATTCATTGAATTCTTTTTATTCATTTATTTTGGTAAATTTTTGTTGAATGCCTACTATGTGCCAATACATCTGTTATACATTTAGGCATATGGAGATAGATACACTATATAAAATCTCTGTTTTCATGGAGTTTATATTCTAGTGGAGAGAAAAAGACAGTAAACAAAGAAAGAAATAGACAAGGCAGTTACGATGAGTGATATGAAGGAAGGAAGTATGATGATGTGATGAAGAGAAAATTGATATAAGAGATAACAACATTTTAAATACAGTAGTTAGGAATACCTTTCTGAGGAGATCACATTTTACTTAGTTAATAAGAATCAGGATTAATCAGCAATTTTAAGATGGAAAAATGTTGCTGGCAAAACAGAGTAAGCACAAAGATGATAAGATTGGAAAAATGCTAGTTATACAGGAAGAAGGCTAAAACTTAGGGAATGGAAGAGGGAGTGATACAATATGATTTTAGAGAGCTAGACAGAGAATACTTGTAGATTACTTTGGCCTTGTCAGATATGTTAAACAGTTTGGATTTTGTTACAAAGCATTGGGAACTATGACGTGTTTTTAATAGCAGGCATGATCCCACTTGCATTTTAAAAATGTTGCTTTTGTAGGATGTTGACTTTCCAAAAGACCACCAAAAAATGTATTAATCAAGCAAAATTAAGTTATTAGACTCAGTAGAGGAGACCACCACCTGGACTAACTCTTACTAATGTCTCAAACTGAGGACTTTAGATAAGGCTCTTTATAGCATTTTAAGGCCTGTGCTGAGTGATTTTAAAGTGCATCTTTCGAGGACAGAACTGGTTGGAATTTGGTGATTTAGTAGATTTGGATGGGTGAACACAGTGATTTTAAATATATTCAGATGAATCTAGAGGAGCTTGTTACTCTTGATAATTCATCAGTATAGTTGAATCCATTTTCTCTTCCATGAACAAGTGTTCACTAGAGAAAGCAGCTAAGTTATTTTTGTTTGGTTTGTTATCAACACAGGCAAAGGAAAGTCTATGCACTCCTATTATTGTTTGTCACAGGAGCAGGGAATTATGTTGTTTTCAGTTCTTACTAGTCCATGGAAAATATGTTGTTGAGGGTGGGGGTTGGCAAGAGTAGAAGTGAGAATACCAGATATGAGTCTGTTGGAGTTTTCCAGACGATAGATGATGGCCACATAAATAGTGCTGCACTGTCCAATGCAGTTGTTATATGTGGCTGGAGTACTTGAAATCGGGCTAATGTAAATTGAGATGTGCTATATAAGTGTGAAAAACCCACAACAGAGCCGGCCGAGTGGCGCATTGGTTAAGAGCTGGCTTGGGACGCCAGCAGTCCCAGTTTGGAGCCCACATAGGAGGGCAAGTGACACTGCCCTCTGCAGCTAACTACAGCTAAGATGGTGAACAACAGCTCCACCTGGAGCTGGGCTGCAGGAGCCTTGGCGACAGTGTAGGCTGCAGCCCGTCTGTTCCCCTCCCCCAATTCCCCAATAAAATATTTGGAAAAAACACAAACAAAAAAAAACAACAAATTTTGAAGACCCAGTTAAAAGAAAAATAATATAAAATGTCTCATTTACATATTTTTATGTTTGTAAAAATTGATGTTACTGTGTTTTAACCAAATATGTCCAAACTATTATTAATTTGACAGGTACAAATTATTATTTATTTTATTCATATGGCTACTAGCAATTTTAAAATTACTTACGTTGCTTGCATTATATTTGATTTGGTCAGTGCTGTACTAGAAAGTTGACAGAAGAGGTGGAGGGATTTGAAACTTATTTTGAAGATAAAATTGACTAGATTTGCTGGGAATAGATCTAGAATTGGAGGAAACTAGAGAAACAAATTTGGCTCTTAGGTTTCTTATTTTTTGCCTTGTGTAGATATGAGTATGACATTATCATCTAGGAGAGACTTATCAAAACCAGTTTGGGGTAGAAGTTTAATTCAATTTAAGTTCAATTTTAGTGGGCTCATTAAGTATTAAATTTACTTATTTTATAGATATGTTATATGGGTCATTGGTTATATGACTTTGGAATTTAAAGCACAAATTTGACCTGTAATAGAAATTTGATTTCCCTTAGTATAGAATGTACTCACAGATGGAGGACATATATTAGAGAAGCAAAGAATGATATAGGAATAAATACGTTTAGAATTCATGTAAGGAGGAGGATATATCAAAGAAGACTGACAGGAGCTAACAGAAAAGATGGGGGAAAAATTAAGAGAGTGCTGCCTCAAAAGCCATAGCAAGAGTTGTTCAACTGTGAGATTGTTACTTAGAGGGCTGATAAGAGGAGGTGTATTCACTGTATGTGGGACACAGATGATCAAATAGGTAATGTATGCTTAGGTATTCAAGGCATTGGTGTTGGGGTTTCCTGGAACTGATGACTAGGGTTGCAGCTGGCAAGAGGGCTAAATACTCAAATTCTGGGTTGAGGGAAGTGTCAGCCTGTTTTCGGACCAGCACACTTCCACAGAGCTTAGATATAAGCAGAGGATGTGGGACAGGGAGAGAGATTAGATTTTTGAAATGTGTAGTGCTCTGAAAGAAAGGTTAAACAGTTCTCTCTTTTCCCAATGGAGTGCCCTTGGAGTATTCTATGTTGTCCTCACACTGTAATGGGGGAACAAAAACAAAATAAACCTGATGCCCTGACAATAACTGAGCACACACTCTGAAAGTGAACTCTATATTTATGTAGGCATAAAGTCATAGAGGTGTAAATGTTATATATAGGCTTTTGATAAGAACTTCAGTTGTTAATGGTTCTTAATGTGTCTTGAGTCTAGCCCAGTTTTTTTGTGATTTATAGTTTTTGCTGTTGAACCATGCTGTGTTTGCTTGGAAGACCTCTCCTTTCTTGTGACTTTATGAATATCTGCAAGTCATTAGTCTTTGTGCGCTTTCTGAAAGAATTGTCTTGAAATGCAGTCTTTATTGATTTCTACAGAAAGATTTGCTCTGCTCCAATATGCTCTGCAAAATCTTGTCACCCTCCTCTATTCTGTTAATTCCAGTGTTGTCTTTTGCCTAGCTCTCAGTACTTTCTCTGATGTAAAGATTTAGTTCTACCTGTGTTTCCTTTTCCAATTATCTTTTAATTACCGTAATTAATTTTCCTACCATAGATGTAATGAGAACAGCACTCACAAATCACTTTTAGAAGAAAATACCACTTCCTGCTTGGGTCAGAGCTGAAAACACATTTACCCACTGGCTGTACCACGGTATTTCCTGTGTAATACTAATGAACATTTCTCCAGCTCAACTCTGTATCTTGTTCGTAAGTTTATATCCAATATATGGTGAATTACAAAGCCACTTTGTAAAAAAAAAAATCATATGAATAAAATAAATATTAGTCAATAATAACACTTTTGTTATAAAAATAACACATGCTGTGATAACAAATTAAACAATAAACCATTTTATAGTTTAAAAAAATAGCTTTGATTACCTACTTCTACTCCTCCATCTCACACTTTTCTTCCAGGCCTAATTGCTTTTTGCAATTTTGGAGTTATCTTTTCAGATTATTTTTCTACATAAATCTTAACAGGTGTACTTGTTTATATATGTGTATATTTTGTTTATTTTTTTTGTTTTTACAAAAATAAGACCATTGTATGCCTGCTGTTATAAAACTTGATTTGTTTTTTATAGTTTTACAATGTCATGCACTAGGCTTTCTTAGTTTCACAAAAGAAAAGTTAGCATGGGCCCATACTAACTGTTGGTGATACATCTCTTATAAGCCTTTCCTGTAGGTGGGAACAGTATGAAGGAGAAAAAAGTGGGAAGGCAGCCAGAGGCAATGCATAAGGAAAAATGGAAGCATTTTGAGGTCATGGGTTAAAAAATATGGAAAAGCCAACATGATGTTATTAATGGAGCATCACTTGGCTGCAAAAGTTGAATCATATAACCTTGAACTGATAGAGATAAGTCCAGTGAAAAATCACATAGCTCAAAATTCTTAGAGGGTTTTGAAGCCTATGGAGGTGAAGTGAGTTATTTAAATGCACATAGCTAATTAGTGTCAAAGCTAGGATTAGAATTCAGGCTTCCTGACACCAAATTTAATGTATTTCTTATGTCACCAAACCATAGGTTCAAACTAATAAAAATACATGCAAACATTGTATTAATCAGATAAAATTGTAACACAATGTGTTAGTATAACATATTGCATTACTTAAAAATAAATAAAGAGAGAAAGAAAGAAAGAAAAGAAAACCACATGCCAAGGAACTCTATGTGAAACCATTGGCTAAGATCAGGAATAGTTTAATCTAAAGACTGAACAAACAAGAAAGTGACAAGTAGCTTGGAGGGAAGGTCAAATTAGTTTATAACAGAAGATGAGGTAGGAAGAGCAAGTGAAATAATTTAAATGTATTGAATTTGCTTAAGAAGTAAAGCAAAGAGAAAATGTCCTTCAATTTAAATAAAATTCCCAGCAGAAACTGAGAAGATCAAGTAGAGGTAAAAGCTATATATACCCTTGAGCTGCTGCTGATAAAGAAATCGAGCCTGAGGGAAGAACATTTTGTAGAGAGATCACTACCTGACAGGAACTTTACATACATTGTCTCATTTCACCCTTAAAGAAACCCTGGAGGAAGGGATTTAAGTAACCATTTTATTGACAGAAAAGGAAACAAATAATTGAAAATTACTCCTTCACAGACAATGGTCCAACAGGATTGGTCGCAGGTACATCTGCCTGGCTCATTTTGCTATCTGCTATCTTTATTAGTCACTAAAATGAAAATGATCTTTATGTTATCTCCAGAGTTCCTGAGGTGTGGGAAATAAATTTTAGTATTTCTGAACTACCCTTAAGAATTTAGAAAGTATAATTAAATTCAATGATGAAGAAGGTAAGATTAAGAAAAATACAAGATGGTTTGTTAGACATTGCACATTGTTTTACAAAGATTTTCTAAGCATAAACTTCCTGTCATTTACTTATTCTCCATTTCCCTGCTTATAATGCTGGTTGTTGGAGCTTGAAAAAAATTCAGTTGATAAAATCAGGACTTTAATAGCTAAGGAAACAACTCAAGGCTGAAAAGCTGTTCCTCTCACTGAAATATCTATTTGCAGGTTAAGTCTTTCATTTTCACTGTCTGATTTTTTAGGATGGCCCTGATATTAAGACTTGGAGTCAACATGGGACAGGAATTAGACTCTAACACATAACTTTTCTATTTTCCTAGAATCCTGTTAATATTTTAGGCAAATATGGAGTTGCTTTGCAGTCAGATAGGCCTCATCTAGTTCTTCCATTTGTAAATTTGAGATCATATCGCTCTTCAAGAAGTAATTGTTTCAAAGCTAAAGCTATTCAATTGGAAGACCAGAGCTTTTTTTTTTTTTTTTTAAATTTTATTTTAAAGATTTTATTGGGGAATTGGGGGAAGGGAACAGCATTGGGGAAACAGAGAAGGGGAACAAACAAGTTGCTGTCCTTTTGTTCTTCAGTCTAGTTGTGGAGGACATTGCTTCACTGGCCCATGTTGGTATCATCATTACACTCTTCTCGGGCATGGCAGATCAGTTGCCAGCCTCTGGACGGCCTCTCACAGCGGCTCTTGGCAGCTCACACTGGCTGCCAGCTGCTCACACTGGCTGCCAGCCACTCACTGTAGCCTATGGCAGCCCACTGCTGCAGGGGCTGCAGCTATGCCATTCCAGGGACTCACAGCAGCCCAACTCCAGGTGGAGCTGTTGTTCACCATCTTAGCTGTAGAGGGCAGTGTCACTGGCCCTTATATGTGGGATCCGAACCGGGGCCGCTTGTGCCCCAAGCCAGCCTTTAACCAACGCGCCACTCGGTCTGCCCAAGACCAGAGCTTTTTAAGAGTGATGAAGAAATGATTTTTAAAAAGGAAATCTAATCTTCAAGAAAGGATATAAAGTTTATCAATAATAAATAGATGTATGAGAGGCTAGGGAAAGGGCTGGATCCCCCAACACCCAGGAGGGGTATTTAGTAGTGTTGTCTGTCTTGGGGGTTCAGAGTGAGAAAGGGAGTCTGAGGGACCAGGCCTGTGTGGGCCATATGGGAAAGCAGGGTAGGTGTGTGAGGCTCCTCAGCCTCTTCCAGGATGTAAACCAAAATGAATTTTAGACTGTAATAAATAACTAAAACCATTTATTTGAGAAAAAAAATAGCTGCAGCCCTCGAGGCAGAGGTTCAGTTAGCAACCTAAATTGTGTTCTACCATGACAAAGGGGAGACCATCTTTTATAGCAAAAGTTTCTGCTCAGGTTCTCAAGTAGGTCTGTTTTACATAAGTCAGGTATGTAAATTGTGGAGTGCTGATTGGATGGGGCAGGGCTCAGTTGGTTGGTAAAAAGACAAAACCAGGGTTTCCCTGCAGTGGTTGACTCAGACTGTGTAAATAAGCAGGGCATAAAACAGAAAGCCGAGAGTTCAGTCTGTACCAGGTATATGAAGAGCCTCACTCCCGAAATGACCACTAGGTGCTCATTATTTGTAAAATCCTGATCCTTGGTTGACTGGAGGGGGTGGGGGGGTTGGTCCATCTCAGCAGATAAATTCCTTCTCATGGTTCACTACAAATAAAGCTTCTTCTTAGGACCCACACGGATGAGTTCTTAGTGGCCAATGCCAAGAAGCCAAGTTTGAGGGTCGGCTGAGTGGCTCAGTTGGTTAAGAGCTTGCTCAAGAGTGTGAGCTGAGCTCTGAGCAACAGCAGTTCGATGCCTAGCCGGAGCTGAGCTGCTGCTGAGCTGCCAACAGATGGCAGGATGGCTCAGCTAAACAAAACAAAACAAAACAAAACAAAAAACAACAACAGCAAAAAAAGCCAAGTTTGGGGGCAGGGTCAACACCCACAGAGTGCCAATCACCATTTCATGATCCTTTGTCACTTACACTGAAAACCCTCATTCTTCCTGTTGCTTTTCAGTTTTAGCTACCCACATGTTGCCTGGATTATGCCAAAGTGTCTCTTTAGGTGTATTCAGACTTTGCTCCTCCCTGTCTGTTGGAACTACTGTACTATAAGCCAACTCCCTTTTTAGTGTCTCAGGACACTTAATAACCTTCCTCCATTAACAGAGAGAATGAGAATGGGAGGAGGTGAGGGAGGGAGGGAGGGGGAACTTCCCAGTGAGCAAGGCTTTGGAAATGCGAAAATGCAAAGCTGTTGAGAAGGAAAAGCTTCAGAGCACCAGGACTGTGGTGGATACAATTTAACCAGTTTGAAGTGCCTGCCGCCTGCTGAGCTAGAGCACTGAACTGGGGTACTCAGCTGCCATTTCAATAAGAAGTCCCCTGAGAGGATGCTTTCTGGCATCTGAGTCCTCATTGACTATTTCACTTCTAAGTTCACGTGGAGCTGGAACCATATCACAAGAGGATTCTCGTGACCATGCACAGCCTTGCATTCTAGTCAGATAAACCTTTATATCTCAGTTAGCACATGTGAGCAAATGAGCATCAATATGGATTAGAAAACAAGAGGGAGGGTGACAATAGAAGGAAGAGGCCTGCAGATGCCTTTTGAAGAGACCATTGTCTATCTGCCTCTGTTTGGCCACTACACAGAATGTAAATATGCATTTGCATTTGTTGGCAACGGCAGGGGTGTTCACATGTTGATCAAAATTGTTTCACAAGCCATGATGCAGTCATGCTGGAATGTTTCTGTGAGGATAGCCAGTTAGGAATTTCTACATTAGATAGTAAAGGGGGTAATAAGACATAGGCGTGAATCCAGGTAACAATCTAGGTCAGAAGAAGCATGCACTTTAGACAGCCGAATTAGACATGTGTTCTAAATTTGAATAGGCATGATAGTAAAAATGATGTGCTCTCCAATAACTACCTCCACTTCAGCTGAGATTTTAGGCAAACAATGTAAACCAGTTATATTTTCAGCTAAAGTATCTTCCCCTCCCCCAAAAGATTATTCTCAGATTAAATGGATATAATTGGCAGGAAAACAGTTTTAAAAATGCAATTTAAAAAACAAAATCTGTTTTAGGGCCGGCTGAGTGGCGCGGTGGTGAAGCCCTGGCTTGGGAAGCCAGTTCGGTGCCACATGTGAGGGCCAGTGACACTGCCCTCAAAAAAAAAAAAAAAAAAAAAAAAAAAAAAAAATTGAAATTAAAGAAATATTAATACTTACCTGATTGCTAAAGTCAGAAACTTGGTTGTTGTCCTCTGACACTTCCTTTTCAAAGTATTCACAAGTCCTGCCACCTCTGGACATTTCAATCACTTTGTAATTCCCTTTGGCCCCTATACCCTTTCTTTACAATATTTTTGGATGCCACTTCCTCTTACAAGGATTTTCCCAACCCTACTTATGTATTAGGCACTCCTATATATTTACATAGTACCTCATGACTGCCAATCATAGCATTGATTATAGCTGTTTAGAATATTTTCTGTTAGAATCTAAGCTCTAGAGAAAACCAAGAGTATGGCTCCACATCTCTTCAACTATGGCATCATGATGCTTGGCATATAGTGATACTAAATAACTAGTTTTGTAATGAATAAATGAATGAATAATTTGTTCTAAAATTAAAAGTTAGAGAGGAATATAAAGATGGAAAATGACAATTAAATATTGTTGGGGTTTTTTTATGTTTGTTTTGTTTTTGTGTGTTTTTTTTGTGTGTGTTTTTTTTTGTTTTTGTTTTTTTTGAGGGCAGTGTTACCGGCCCTCATATGTGGGACCGAACCGGGGCCGCTGGCTTCCCAAGCCAGCGCTTAACTACTGCGCCACTCGGCCAGCCCGACAATTAAATATTTATTTAAGAATTGGTTAAATTTTAAAAATATTTTTATGCCTAGGGCAAATATAATTTATGTTCTCAAATTAGTATGTTGGTTTTGATACTTTACTTGACAATCATGAAGATTTGGGGAATATAAATAATGTAGTAATTATATATATACTGATTTTTATTCTCACAAAATCTTATATTCTTTTTAAAGTTTCCTTTAACATATATAAAAGTTGATAAGTCAAAAAATGCTTTTGCCACACTAAATTGATGTTCTTCATATTTCATAGCTGCATCTAACATAATATTTAAAAGTATGGTCTTTACATCAACTGCTTGAAGTTCAAATCCTGTTCCACCATTTAGTAGCCATGTTACATTAGGCAAGTTGTTTGACCTCTCTGTATATGTTTCCTCATTTGATAAATAAAGTTGATAGATCCCCCACTGAGGATTAACTGTTGAATGCATTTAGGCACTTGGAACTCTGGGACATATTAAGTGCTTACTAAATAGTTATTATGTTATTATTATTTGAACAGTGTTTATATTTCCAAATTCTGAACTATCATGTTAAATAGAATAATTAATATCATGCTTATTTTCTCAAATCATTTTGATATACTATAATATCAGAAAACATTTCTTATGTAGCTATTGAGCCACATCACTATTGGTATTTTCTTATTTGGTGTCAATTTGCCAATGTGGAGCTATTGGAATTTCTGGATTGCTAGAGCTTGATTCAATGGATTTTACTCAACTATAGTGCCTTTGTGGAAAGATTTAATATTTTAGATGCCAATTTAGCCTTGAATAACCTGTAAAAAATGAAGCTGCAACTTAATTTTCAAGGGGAAATTTTTGGAAACTGGCAAAATTATTCTAAAAATTCCTTCCTAATAAAACAAATTCACCATATGGTTAAGAAATGAAGAATGTGAGGGGCATTTCCAATTGTCAGATATTTAAAGAATTTCAAAGGTATAATATTAATTATGTACTATTTCACCAATATGAAACAGATCATTGGAGTATAAGAGATGCCCCTTTAAGAGATCCTAATAAATGAGTGTATTGATGTAGTCTAGGCAAGGTGGCTTCTAGTTACAATCCTTTCTGGAGAGCCTCTGTGTGCCTGGCTTTTCCATAGTTCCTTTCTAAGGGATTTCTGATGCATGAATTACTGTGTCTAGTCCCATATGACACTGCAAAGCAAGCCATGGATTTTGGAGCAGGGATGGCCTCTCCATTCGTGTAAAATGACTAACAGTCTAAGGCAAACCAGTATCAGAGGCTTATACCATCTACTATGGTATTCTCTGCCATATATGGTAACTAGTTAATTCAGTCAGATCCTCTTTTGTGGGTGATACAAAAAAGTCACATAGAAATAGCAGTAATAGATGAAGTAATACCGAAGTCAGGAGACAGAAAGATACAAGGCAGTTGTGTGGTGACATTATTAAACAGAAAAGGCTCTGAGTGAACAGAAACTAATTTTGAAAAAATATAGAGCTTGTAATTGCAAGAAAAAAGGACACAATGAAAACATAGACAGGGAGTAGTTGAGTCAGCATAGAAAACTGGATTAGGGAGCAATAGATACTTCCTGATAAGATAATGATAGAACAGCAAGTTTCTTATAGCTGCCATGTATCTGACTATGCAGGAAATTTTGCACCTGCCATTTTGAATCCACTGTTATGCTACCATTGTGCCTCTGAGGGTATTTTGATTCCAAGATTTTGAACTAATTTGTGCTTCTATCCTATATTTTTTGCACTAGTGAGGCTCTTTTCCATGTCATTGTTATGTATAGTGAGAATACAGTATGTAAGTCTCTACAAGTAAATAGAAATTTCAAAATTCAACTAGTAATTTTGAATGCTATAATCATTCTAGATATATTCAGAATTCTAGAATTGAATGAAATGCATATTTTTGTATACTTTTTAAGTAGAAAATGATGTAATGTCAATAGCATCAAACTGCATTAGAGAAATTCATTTCAGTGATCACTTGTACTGTTTTTTGAAAATAAACCTAGATAGAAATCAATAAAAAGTTTGAGATTGGTATAGATTTTGATAATGGAGAATCCTGAGGGCAATCGAAAATCTGAGGGTAATTGTTCATTATTTTCTCATGAACAAACAGCTATAAATCCAAAGGAATGAGTTCTAATAAATGTACCTCAAGATGAATTTTACGTATGATGAATTATTTATTTTTTGTGTGTGGGGGTTTGTTTTCTTTTGTTCAACATATTTTTGTACTCATTCGTGTTGTTGCTTAATCAATATTACATTCCTTTTTTTTTGATGAATAGTATTCAATGATATTGTTTATCCTATTAAAAGACATTTAGGTTTTTCTCATTTTATGGCTTATTATTAATGAGGGTGCTATGGACATTTTAATTTACATTATTTTGTGGAATCTCTTTCTCCTTCACAAATTTCATTCTTGGTAGTAGAATTGCAAGAGCATAGGGTAGATATATGTTGAACTTTTCGAAAAGCTCCCAAAATTCTTTTCAAAATATTTATACCACTTTATAACTCCATAAGCAATATATAAGAGTTCTGATTGCTCTATTCAAGGTTTATTAATATCAGTCCTTTTGATTTTACTCACCCTAGTGAATGAAAAATAGTATTTTCTAATGATTTTATATGAATTGTGATGGTATTTAAGGATATTGAGCACCATTTCATTGCTTGCTGGCTATTTGTACATCTGCTTTGTGAGGTATTTGTTCAAATCCTTTGCCCACTTTTTGATCAAATATATCATACTTTTGTTGATTTGTGGGAGTTCTTTATATATTCTTGATAGGAGTCCTTTGTTGACTATGTGTACTGTGATTATATTTTTGTCCCCAATCTGTGTCTGTGGTTTGTCTCTCCATTTTCTTAATAATATTTTTTGATGATAAAAAATTTTAATTTTGTGAAATCAGCTTATAATTTTTATTGTTAGTGTTTTTTATACCTTGTACAAAATAAAAAAAAATAATTGATTAAATAAATAACACATTATCTACTTCAAGGTTGTGAAGATATTCTCTTACATTTTCTTCTAGCAGCTGAATGGTCTTTAGTTTTACGTTTGGGTTTAATACCCATTTAAAACTAGTTTGAGTATTCCCATATTTGAATTTTAAAATGTTATTTATTTATTTATTTATTTATGTACTTATTATTTTACAAATGTCCTTTGTTCTAGATAACATTGAAAACAATTATTTAGGTTTTTCCCTTTTTCATTTTCAATGGTGACTTCTGTCTGGTATTTTCAGTCGATTTCTTTTTTAGCTGAGAGGTTGCTTAATTAAGAGGTCCACTACCTTCTTCAAGATTCATTGATTTATTTTTTTTTCAGGTCATAGTATTATATGATTATTCTCTTAACTCACTAATTTTAAATTACGTCCTTTTGTATTACTTCAGGGTCTTAATTTTTTCTTCAAAGGTAGGGTGCAAGGCCATTTAAGTGAAATTTATAAAATTAATTTGTTTTAGGAACAATAACTCTAATATGATTATACACATCATTCTTTATTTTTACTTTGTTTTGCTTTTTTTAAAAGATTTTATTGGGGAATGGGGGAGGGGAACAGCATTGGGGAATCAGGGAAGGGGAACAGACAAGTTGCTGTCTTTTAATTCTTCAGTCTAGTTGCAGAGGACGTTGCTTCACTGACCCATGTTGGTATCATCATTGCGCTCTTCCTGGATGAGGCAGATCGGTGGCTGGCCTCTGGCTGGTTGCTCACTGCGGTTATTGGCAGCTCACGCTGGCTGCTGGCCACTCACTGTAGCCTATGGCAGCCCACTGCAACAGGGGCTGCAGCCTACACCATCGCCAGGACTCATGCAGCCCAGCTCCAGGTGGAGCTGTTGTTAGCTGTAGAGGGCAGTGTCCCTGGCCCTCATATGTGGGATCCGAACCGGTGCTGCTGGCATCCCAAAACCATATCTTAACCAATGCGCCACTCGGCCGGCCCATGAGTACTTTTTCTGTCTTTCTTTTTTTTTTTTTTTTTTTTTTGAGGGCAGTGTCACTGGCCCTCATATTATTTTGAGATACTTACAGGTTCACATGTAGTTGTAAGAAACTATACAAACAGAGCCATGTACACTTCAATTGTAATGTCTTGCAAAACTACAGTGAACTATCACAACCAGGAAATTGAGAGTGAAGCAGGCTATTGATCTTATTCAAATTTTACCAGTTTTACTTTGTGCATGTCTTTAATTTTTTTAACCTTTATAAGAAAACTAAGAACATTTTAAGTTTTTTATTATATTTTATTTTAATTATTTATTTTTTTCTGTGTGTGTGTTTTATCTGGTACAATCAGTGAGTTTGAAGAGATCCTCATTTTTCTTCATTTCTCCAATAGTTTATCATTCCTACTTATAAGGCATCATATGGATCATTACTAGTAAAACATCATTTTTGTCTTTATTTGTTTTTGAAATCCTTAAGTTGCTATTTCCTCAAAATAGGTGTTTTTACCCTGACAGAATTGAACAGTTTCTTGTCTTTTTTTTTTTCTTTTTAATTTGACAGAGGTTATATAATAGCAAGTATTATTTTTCAGTAACTTATAACATCATTTTTAAGATTGCCTAGATAACTTTTATTCTGTTCTTTGTTACATATCCCATGTTTACCAGCATGCATTACATTTATGCTCAAAATTTATCCTTTGATTCCCGATGTCTGTCTTCTTTATTGTCAAAGAATATTTCCTTCATCTTTAGCTTTATGATTTTAACCAACAGTTTCAATTATTCTTCTCATTCAAACTTCCCAGTATTTGGAGATATTAAGTTTTTGATTTGCCTCCCAATCTATTTTTAAAACTTTATTTTTTGTAAGAAAATATGATTAGCAGAGAGCATCTGTTCCTTTAATTTTGTAGTACTACAGCACATCTGGCAATCCAGTAGGCTATCTATTTCGTTCATATAAGAATCTGTAGGTATTGTAAACTATATTATTTGTCTTGCCTGGCTGGTATATATTCAACAACCCCAAGATGGAAACACATATGGATGATGCAGTGCTTAAGGTTAAAGTATCTGTGTTTTATAAACAGAAAAGTTAAGTGTGGTAATTGCAAATGGGCCACTTGCATAAGTTAATGTTGATATCAGAAATGTGATTTGCATTTCCTGATTCTGGTTCATTTAAAATGTTAATGATTCATTTCCCTAAGCCATGACTTTTAGAATCCTGGAGTTCCCTAAGAGAACAGAAAGGCAGAAAGAGATGATTACAACCCAGACTTTCCTAAGCAGCCTTGCATGCAAAAATGTGTCAATGTATGTTATCATTGTAAGAAAAATGTAGAAATACAGTTTGCATATGTTAAAGTAATTAAACAAGTATGCCATTAACCCAAAGTGGTTCTAATGCTTTGGAAACCTATAAAAGCAAACTAAAACCTAAGCCAGAGTCAATATCATTAAATGCCTCAAGGTTAAGAAATCAAAACTTAAGAACAACCAATCACAGCCAATAAAGCTGTCCCAAATAAGACAACCCCTTAAGTTAGAGCCAATCAAATTATTTCCTTGCTTTGTTTTTATGTCTGCTTTATAAAAGCCTTTCCTGTCAGCAGAGGACTCCTCGCCATTTTTGGTATAGCCTTGCCCAATTCAAATTGATGTTTGCTCAAACATTACAAACTGTTCAAAATTTTGGTTACTTCTTAACATTATAGTTATAAGCAATATATTTGCCAAAATTTATATTTATGCACACATATATATGTGTGTGTTTAACATATATACAATTTAACATATATACATGTTAAATTGATCATACTTTATTATCATTTTCCTGCCTTAATATTTATAGTCTTTTTACTTAGAATAACAGGCAGAAGAATTTAAACTGATCATAATGGGCAAAGGTAGTATATAGGATTTTGTGTTAAAAAACAACAACAAAAAAACTGCTCAAATTAACAGTGAAACAAATACTTTAGTTATATACATCACAATACCATGTTGAATCCTAAATAGTACACACAGTTGAAGAGAATATGAAAAAACACAAACAATAAAAACAAACAAAAAAAACAAACCACATGAATGCCACTCAAAACTCATAAAGGAAATGCTGAAAATGTTTGGTGAAAAGCAAGCATGAAACATGTTCACATCTAAGGATATTTCAGAGTAAACTAGAATGCTACTAGTGATGCTTCATTTTCTTTCTAAATGATGATGAAATACTTTTGTTGCTGATGATGATGTTATTATTCAGAGTTCCTAGATCTATTAGATTTTCTCAATATTGTTTTTGAACCAACAGAGGCTGTTAAAAAGTACTTTAGGATTAGGCTTTTATAATGCATACAGTCCACTCACTAATTTTAGTGGTATAATACCCCATGGCGGGGAGGCTGGAGACAGGGCAGATAGTACCTTAGCTTTTTCATCCCTAGTGTTAAGGGAATAAAACGTTGAAACAAAATATTATTATACTTTGTATTTTAGGGTTGAAATGTGATTAATTGATAAAAACTGCCAACTTTTTAAGATTTTGTAATTATGGTTCTTATTTCTTTTTCTCTGCCATGGATTAACTCTTGGACTATGTTAGAAACCTGTGATATATACTTTCATAAAACCCTGTATCTAACTTGTAACTGCACTTACTATGTGTTATTAGGATTCTTTGTTGATTCTCTATTGTTTAAGTTATAAACTTCTCCTGAATAGGGATCATATTTATCTTACTCACCAAGGTAATACTGACAGATACCACAGTATTTTTCACATTGGAAAAAAAAATAGTGGATGCTTATTTCATGGTCACTTAAAACAAATTTTAAAGATATGCAATTAAAAAAGTAATGCATATTTATAATAGAAATATTGGAAATAGTAGAAAGAAAAAAGTAACAAAATCATTAGTTTTCTTATCACCTGAAAATAACAACTATATGTTCTTTCAGACATTTTTATGTTGATGTATGCAAATATGTTTCTAAATGTATTAGTATTTCAAAATGCAATCAGATAATATTGTTCTCCTATCTCTCTTCCCCTCCCCCCATTATCTAAGCTTCCCCACCCAAAGCCTAATTTATTGCTGCTTTCTAAACTAGCCATTTCACAATATTTTAGCTTTATATTTCACACATATCATGAAGGTTATCCTTCTTTGGCTAGTTTTACATACCAGCCAAACACCTTCTCAGGTCTATTTTTGTAGCAAAAACTCTCAAGTTAGGGAATGAGTGACAGAAACCATCCTGTTAGTGTTTTGTAACAGTGTTGTTCCCTCACTGGTATGAAATATGAATACTTCACGGACAGAAGAAATAAAAGAAACAGAAGAGTCTTAGGTAGCACTATCAGGCAACTTCGGGACCACCAGCATTATAGTCGTTATTGTATTGGAATACTGCATATCAATACTTTTTAAATTTGTTTCTAAATCACAAAACTCCAACATTCACCTCAACAAAATAGCATTTTGCGAAAGTTATGAAGCAAATGTTGACTATGAGGTTAATAGCTCCTTCAAAGTGCCAAAAAAAAGAAGTATATCCTCTATTCAACAGTTATAATTCCACACAGAGAAGACAGACAACCAAAATATGCAAACTATGTCACATAAAGTCTTCACTTCATCCTGACAATCGTGTTTTTATTCTTGCAGTATACAATTACCTTCACATTTCAAGTAGCAAGCAACAGAATGTTATTTGAGAATTGCACACGCACAAACCTTTGCTAGTATTGAAAATTACTTTTCTATTGGTGATAGAGAAGACTTCCTGACTTAATACATACATCCATTGATTGACTATACAAACTCCTTTTTGTTTTTATAGTTGTGGAAATAGATTAGGTATTTTAGGTTCTTGTCAACTATACATAGTTATTATGCATGAGGAAATGGACATTTAAATCAACAGCTGAACACATTCTAAATGAGCAGAAGTGTGTTAGAATGATAAACTGGAAAAATACTTTTCTTTGTATCTGTTGTGTGATTTTCTCTGAAAACTAGATTAACTGTCAAAGAGTAGGTGAGACAGGGGGGACAATTTCAGAAAAAAATATTAAAAACTATTGCTGATAATTCTACATTTTCACTGAAAGTTATGAAAGGTTCTGATTTTAGATTTCCTAAATTGTATATGTGTATACTTGACAAAGACTATATGATGATGTTTTGTCTAAAAAAGAAAAAAAAATGTGCATCCTCACTCAACCCCATAAAAATATCTTTTTTAAAATTTAAAGTTCTTTTTTTTAATGTTTTTTTTTTTATTTTTTTATTGGGGAACAGCCATGGTTATTGGTTACACATTGTTTCATGCTAAAATGGCATAGTTGAGTCTTTTAGGGAGGGTGCAGCTCACAGTGGCCCAGGTGGGGATCAAACCAGCAACCTTGGTGTTATCAGAATGATGCTCTAACCAACTGAGCTAACCGGTCCCCCCTAAAAGTACCTTAAAAATTAGATATTACCAAATATTGTGATAATTTCAACAGATTCAAAATAGAAGTTAGGTCGCTTTGGGTTTATTGACACATATCTAGTCTTTAATGTAGCTTTCCTAAAAATGTATACACTTGTAATATGTTTGTAGTTTATTTTGGTATTAAATAGTCTAATCCTGTAAGAGTTACTTACCTTAATCCATGCAAATCAGGGAAAGTTAAGGGTGAAAAATAGATGAACAGATGGAGAAAATGAAGTATAGAAAAGCTCAATGTCAGAAAAGAAGTCAGAAGTATATTCAAGTTTCCTTAATAATCAAGTAGGCCTTCTTAATTCATTAGTCTTTTTCATTTTGGCCATTTTCATTGCTGTATAATGGCATTGCATTTTAATGTGTATTTCTTTGATGGATATGGACATCAAGAACCTTTTTATGTGTTTATTGACCACTTGAATACCCTACTTTGTAAAGTACCTATTTTAGATTCTTACCAATTTATTTTTCTTTTTTTTTAATAAAGGGTCTGATCTTTTTATTGATTTATATTCTTATACATTCTAGACACTTGTCATTGGTTAGGTAAATATCTTGTGAATATCTTCTTCCACTTACGTTTGCTTTTTACTTAATGGCTTATTTGAAAGAAATGTTTTATTTTAATAAAATCCAGTTTATCAATTTGACTTTTTCTTTATAGTTAGTGATTTTATTGGCCTGTTGAGGAAATAATTGTTGAACCTCAAGGTCATGATAATTACATAGGAGCTTTATTGCTTTTCTTTCACAATTATTTGCACAATCCATTTGGAATTGGCTTTTGACTATGTTGTGAGGTAAAAGTCAAGATACATATTTCC
The DNA here is from genome assembly GCA_033961575.1 of Aselliscus stoliczkanus. Classification (NCBI taxonomy): domain Eukaryota; kingdom Metazoa; phylum Chordata; class Mammalia; order Chiroptera; family Hipposideridae; genus Aselliscus; species Aselliscus stoliczkanus. Next base: position 139,912,055 of record CM066729.1, read on the forward strand.
CCATATGGACATTCTATAGGCTTGTTGACAAAAAGTATTAAATTAGTCTTCTTTTCCCACTTCATGTCAAGGCCAACTTCGTCATAAATCAAGCAATCTATGTATGTTGATCTTTTTCTGGACTAACTCGAGGAGAATTGACATCTTTATAATCCTGAATCTTCTAATGAATGAGCATGGTAAATTGTATTCAGTGTCTGTTGCTGCAGAACAAATTACCACAAGTTTAGCAAATTCAAACAAAACAAATTTATTATCTCATGTTTCCCTGAGTTGAGAGTCTGCATGCAAATTAGCTGGATTATATGTTTGGGGTCTTACCTGGCTGAAACCAAGGTGTTGGCCAGGGCTGCTATGGTACCTGAGTCTTGAGGAACTTGTCACTCTCTTTTGGATTTAACTCTGACAACCTCAAAATATACAGTGATTAACATACATTGCAGGGGTTTTGGTTTGGTTTGGTTTGGTTTGGTTTGGTTTGGTTTGGCTTTTTTAAATCTCCCTGAATCGCTCTCCACTGTTTAGATGGTGAAACCAAATTTTCTCTTTAGATGGTGAAACAGAATTTCTTCCTTAGAAGAAGTAATATAGCATTAAGATAATTTACTCAGAAGTAGTCCTAATTTGATCTTTTGAAATCTGAGAGTAAGGAGGAGGAGAGAGAAAGAGAATGGGGGCTTTGTCAGATAATTGGGAAACTCTCAGCTTTCTCATTGTTGGCAACAAATAGAGCTAAATCATACACATATCTGTGAATAATTGGATAATAATTGCTAGTTTATTTACTTTAGTTTTACAGTGAGTTTCTCTAATAAAAACGGAGGATAAAATTGGTAACTTTATTAATTTAAAATATACACCCATTCCAGATAGTTTATTTTGTTTGCCCTTTATGCTGAAATGAGTGTGTGATTAAAACCACTAATTATATTGTATAAAGCTATCTTAGTGTATAATAAGGGAGAACAACATTCAAACACAGAGCCAAGTCAAGCTCCTATTGTATCAGGTTGCATTCTTAGACCTCATATTTTGGGAAGATACATGGTCCTCTCATAAAATGTTTCAGAGGGGTGACTGCTAGCTATCAGGACATTTCAAATGACTTCATCAGAAATAAAGCAAAGCAGTTGAGAATCCAGTAAATTTCATGAGTTTTATCCATTGTGAAATTATATGGAAGACTTTTTGAAATGAGGCTGGATTCAGGAAATAGAGAAAATTACAGTTAGGAAGTAAATTGAGACTGATTTTGAAAAACTATTAATAATGTAAATTACAGTTTATAATGCCATTTAATTGATACATAAGAAGAGCTCTCCTATACAGCACCACTTTATGGTTAGCTCATATCTTAGGAGTGCCACATCTTCCCTTCTGGAGTTAGATGTTTTTTAGGACTTGAATTAAAAACATATTAGTTAGCTTATAGATAAAGTTCTTTATTGCATCCTCTTCTTAATTATATTATTTAAGCATCACTGTGCAGGTGAGAATTGCATCGGTGTCTGACTCTCATCTATATCCATCTTGTGGGAAGAAACATTGAATAAGAAAATTTCTAATGTAAAAATAAATATTGTAGAATATAAATATTGTAATCTATTTATTATAATGGCAAGCAGCAATGTTGCTATATGATATTGCCACATACCAAGCCTTGTGGCAAAAGTATTTTGTACTAACTGACAGTACCTGGAGTAGTGGAAAAGCATGGTGGGCAATGAAATGTGGCAGGTGTGAGTTTGAATCTCCACTGGATAAATCTTTATTAAACTAGCATTCCATAGTAAATATTAATGTAGTGATCTTGAACATTTATATCTGGCCAATAATTGAAAGGCGGGGTGATTTATATTTTTAAGCCTCAGTTTCCCCATGTATAAAATAGATTAAATAAAGATTTTCAGTTGCTTAATTGCAATTCCCTCCTCCCTTCCCTCCCTTCCTTAAATCTAACTTGTGAATACACAGTAAACACTGAATTATTTTTTAGTACATAAATAAACACATAAATGAAAAGATAATAAGAGAATCATTTTATATATATATATATATATATATATATATATATATATATATATATATTTTCCAGCTGACAGTGTTTGAGTTATTATTTTTTTTTTTTTTAGGGCAGTGTCACTGGCCCTTATATGTGGGACCCGAACCAGGGCCACTGGCATCCCAAGCCAGCACTCAATCACCGCGCCACTTGGCTGGCCCTGAATTAAAATATTTTGAAAATAAGAGCTCAGATATATAAGTAGTAATGCAGGGAATAAGTACATATTTTGAATAAACATGGGCCCTTTATAAATTTATCAAGTACAGAGTAGTTAATGGTTATATAGTGTTCAGGGGTAAGTGTCATCTTCATGGAATTACTCCAAAGCATGACTAAAAACTAAAAGTCATACGGAAGTAAAGTCAAGGAAGAAAACAGAAATCAGGCCAAGAGAAAGAGAGGAAGCAGAATTGATGGGTGCCATGGGCAAGGTGGAGCCTGCTACTTTCTAGCAAAATTTTCAAGAGTGAAGAGAACAGCCCTATTCAATATATTTGACATCATTAAAGTGAACCAATTTTAATTAAAATAATAAAGGTCCAATGACCCACTGATTGGACAGTATCCTAGGTTGTCAAAAATGCAAGACTCTTCTTCTGTAATCTGTACTTAACCCAGAAGCCTCTGGCCTCTGTTTCTCTTCAGGCAAATCCCAAAATGCAAAATAATTACTTTCTGGTACTATGATTCTAAGTACAAGGTTTTTGTGAAATTGTGCTTTGCTAACAAAATTGAAGCACATACCCACACTACATATTATGTCACGATAAATTTTCCTTGGCATGTTAACATTACTTTGTTAATACATTCAAAGTGCCTACTTTGAACTGAATATTCTTCTGACCTATCATTTATTCATTCAGCTGTTTTGTTAGTTAAAAATATAACAGGATTATGTTCATAATTTTCTGAAGACTATTACTAAGTGCTATTTGATTGGACGGGTGGCACAATAAGATTTAATAACAGTAGTATTGAATTTAGAGTGAAACGAGTCAGAGATGACTTTATAGATACAAGAGGGAAGCTCACTAATTGTTAAGATTGCAGTATAGTTACCATGTTCTTTGGACTTAAAGATTAAGTAACTAATTTTTTTCAGGATTCAAGAATTGATCAGGATTATGGTCACTGGCTTCTGGTAACATGACCACAAAACATTTAGATTGAAATCACAATGTTTGCTTATATATGATTTTGGTCACCAGTGAAAAGTGGCTTAGAAATTAGTATCATCTAGCTAGCGAACTGGGGCCTCTCTAGCATGAGTCTGGAAAATTAAGTTTGTGAACTCATCCTAGAAAAAGTGCTACATACCTCATTGCTGAATATCACTATGGTCACCTTCAAAGTACTCTCCCTTGATAAGCTATGCACTGATGCCAGCGCCTAGTCCTCCCTTCAAAGCAATTTTGGAACTCTTACTGGAATGGCCATCAGAGCTGTTGTCCTATTATCCTTGATGCCCTGAATGTCATCAAAATGTCTTCCTTTCAATATTTCCTTTATTTTCGGGTAAAGAAAGAAGTCACTAAGAGCCAGATCAGGTGAGTAAGGAGGGTGTTCCAATACAGTTATTCGTTTACTGGCTAAAAACTCCTCACAGACAGCGCCATGTGAGCTGGTGATTGTGGTGATGCAAGAGCCATGAATTATTGGCAAAAAGTTCAGGTCATCTAAATTTTTCACGCAGCCTTTTTAGAGCTTCCAAATAATAAACTTGGTTAACTGTTTGTCCAGTTGGTACAAATTCATAATGGATAATCCCTTTTATCCCAAAAAAGATTAGCAACATTGTTGCAACAAGTTCACAAATTTAGTTGTCAAACCTCATATGTACAATGCCAGGTTATAATTAGAAGGTGGCTTGGTGAATGTGGAATGGGAACCAGATGAGTTAGTTGGAAGACGCATGTCATCAATTCGATGCGATTCCTGTAAGGGGAAACATTGGCCAAGTAAATTCACAGTATTTGGTCAGAGTATGTCCTTTCTTGAATAGTGCAGGACATAGTCACAGCCCCTTTTGTTTCATATTTTCTTGAAGGGGGAATTAAAGGGAAAGAGAGAGAGAGAAAGAGAGAGAGAGAATGAGAAAGGAGCCAGTGGTTTATAAACTAATTTAGGAAGTACATATCAACATTTCTGTCATAATCTATTGGCTATACAAAGTTGTGAATATCAGGAGAAGGCAGAGATCATTGGTGACCATTGGAGGCTGCCTAGTACAGGTACCATGGATGCTCTTTGTTCAAATTTAGGAAGCTCTAAAATGGAGTGGTTAAAACATGGCTCCCTGTTCTGGGGGTGGGGGGTTGGGGAAGGGGTGAGAGGGCAGTTTCATAAGAAAAATAAATAAATAAAATAAAAACTAAATATATACTTACCTTATGACCCAGCAATCACATTCCTAGGCACTTATTTCAGAGAAATCAAAATTTATGTCCGTGCAAAAACGTATACATGATTGATCATAACAATTTTATTTGTAATACTCATAAAATGAAAATGATCAAAATGTCCTTCAACATGCAAATGATTAAATAAACTATGTTCTGTCAATACCATGGAAAACCACTCAGCAATAAAAAGAAACAATCTATTGATGTGTGAAACAACTTGAATAGACCCCAAGGGCATGTACTAAGTGAAGAAGTCAATCTTGAAAGGTCACATACTCAATGATTCCATTTATATAGCATTCTTGAAATAAAAATATAGAATGGAAAACAGATTAGTGGTTGCCAGGACTTAGGGTCAGTTGGGAGAAGGCATGTGTGACTACTAAAGAGTAGTATGAGGGAAGATTTTTTGTGATATGGAATAACTCTATATCTTAGTTGTGGTGGTGCTTATATGACTCTACACGGGATAAAGCGTCATGAAATTATTATTCCCATGCTTTGCACCAGTGGCTAGTCCATGGTATTCGTATTATGCTATTTTTATGTATAGTGTAACCATGAAGAAAACTAGGTAAAGAGTACACGAGGCCTTTCTGTGCTATTTTACAACTTCCTGTTTATAATTATTTTAAAATAAGAAGTTAAAAAATAAAACATGGCTCCTCAAGTCAGATAGACTGTTCAAATATTATTGACTGTTTCACCCATTAACTGTGTAGCTGAGGATAGATACATTGCTTATTGTTTGTTTGTTTATTTTTAATAAATTCCAGTTACTTAGTTTAGATATTTGGGAAGACAAAAATTTTGAGGCTAGTAAGAAAGCAACAGGAAGTGAAAGCACACGCACCTTGCGATTCTGCCTGCCTGTGCTTTCTGCTTCTGAAATCTATAGAATAAGAGGATGGAGAAGTAACGTGGGAGAGGCAAAAGGGGAAAGTGAGGTCCATGCAGAATTTTATTGTCAATATGTAAGTCATCCATTGTGAGTTTTTTGTTTCATTTTGTTTTTTTGGTGTTGTTTTGTTTTGTTTTATCATGGGGTGGCATTTTTGAAACGTTTATTTTCTTTCTTGTGTGTAACCATCACATAAGCCTTTGATACTTTCCTAAACTATCTGTCCCAGCTCTTTTTTATTTTTAGCTGAGCCATCCTGCCACCTGTTGGCAGCTCAGCTCGGGCTGGGCATCGAACTACTGTTGCTCAGAGCTCAGCTCGCACTCTTGAGTGAGCTCTTAACCAACTGAGCCACTAGGCCAGCCCTCGGTCCCAGCTCTTATGGTATTCATTGTTCCCCTCTTTTTCAATAGTTCTTATTTAGTCCTCTTAAAAATTTCATTTGTCTTACCTTAGACCTTAAATTCTAATTTCCTTTCAAATCAATTGTAGCTGACAATCTCTCTGCCACCATCTTTAGTGTGTGTATAAACAGTAACTATATATTGTTTTATTTATAAATTCTTAGTAATGACATTACGTCTTGCTCTTATTCTTCTACTATTGGTTTACAGCCTAACATTTCCACTTCCAGATAACCTAGAGAGGGAGTCCTCGCATGTTTTCATGTGTGAAAGGAGGATGATACCCTTCAGTGGGCATTTTCCTCAAAACGCCTGTTCTTAAATAATCACTTTCCTCATTTGCAAGTGGGGAGTATAGTGTCTAATTTAAAGACTTGCTATGGGATCACATGCGATAATGGGTATAAAGAGCATCTCACTTTGCCTGTGTTGGCTTAAACACAAGCTAATAGTCACATAATATAAGGGCTCCCATTTCTTGCTGTGCTGCTGTGTGCCCCACCTGTGTGCCCAGGTGCCATTTCCTGCACTGCCTTGTGGTGGCAGTCATCCAGTGTCCACAGCTGTGCCCTGTTTTCTGGGTGCTTTCACTTCCCATAGGTCCCAACACCCCTTGTCATTTCTTGCCCATGACTCAGTGCACATCAGATTCCATTGGGGCCTGAAGCCAAATTGGAAAGACATCTTTCTTCTACTTTGTTCTTTTCAAATATCACTTTATCCTCCATAACAACAGAAAGTGTCCGTTTTCCCTAGCAGTCACTCAGGAGGCACAAGTCTGCAGGGAACCAGGCTGGAAGCTGCTTCGAGGGAAATCATCAGAGCATACTGAGGGTCTCTGCTCCCCTCAGATGGCCAAGCTGCATGTTTGGATGGTGATGATGTAGGTCACTTCTGTTTCACATCTAATCAGTGCCTTTCTAGGAGGTTGCTCAGTTCAAAAACATGGACTTCTTGTTCCAAAGGGACAAGGTTAATATATCTCATTACAAAATAAAAAGGAATCACTATTTTCTTACTCTTTCCTTCTAATTTTGTGTACAGAAAAATCTGATATTGGACAATATGTATTTATATTCATATTCTTTCTTTCTCTCTCTCTCTCTCTTTCTCTCTTTCTGAAATACCTAAATGATAAGTCATATCGTAGAAAATTAGAAGCAATTCTAAAAAACAGTTGTATAATAAGAGACAGGAGGCAATATTCACTTTTAGAAACAATGAAGAATGCAGTTTTTTGTACTCTCTATGCATCCTGCACCTCTCTCTCTCTCTCTCTCTCTCTCTCTCTCTCTCTCTCTCTCTCTCTCTCTCTCTCTCTCTTTCTCACACACACACACACACACACATCAATGTAGCAAAAAGAAATTTCACACAATAAGCTCATTCCAATATACAATTACAAACAATATAGTGAAATAAGCTTAACTAAGATTTTGTCTTTATCGTCATGTCAAAATTAGCATGTTCTTTTTTCCAGGTTTAACCTCCTGCTAGCAGGTACACAAATATTTTGTATGAAAGAAAAGCAGGCATGACTTCAGCAGGTGTGACTGCAAGCTGCAGATTTCAACAGGCACCTTTTCTTTTGTTTGGCAGGGAAGGGGAATGCTGCTTTGAAGACAGCCAAGGAGGGGGAACAGTTGCTGTGTATTTGGCAGGCTGCCAGCACCCCTGGCAATGGAGTCTGCTAAATCTTTTTTTCTTATCATTTTTGCTCATGTAGGCTGCTGAATACAATGCACAGAAACACAATCCTTTCAAAATTATACAGCCTCCAATGCTCCCTATAATGTTTTCAGCTGCTATCAACAAAAACCCCAGTTTCTGCTGACTTCCCATTTTAAATGACTTAAAATAATTTCCTGAATTCCACTTTCATGAAGCAGTTCTAAGGGAGGAAAACATTCCCCCCCGCCCCCTAAGAAATTTGGGTAAATATGGCTAGGGGCCAAAGCAGAAAATCTGCTTTGCAAAGCAGTAACCTTCCATTTTTTACATATTAAACCCATTATTGTGAATTGGGCATTTAGTCACCTCTTTCTCCCTTAAATGTGTTTTACAGCCCTAGGCACTTGGAAATGCTACGAATAAAAAAGTTTGGGAGTCTCAAATTAGTTCATGGTCTGTGATGGGTGAGTCTGGAACTGATTTAGAAGACTAAGGTGGGTAATACCACTGAAGTTTGCAAGGTGGTCTCAATATTTCTTCTCATCAGCTAGACACATACCCTATTATAATAATGAAATTATGCTAGAAATCATCTACTTATATCTATTTTAAGTATTAATACAATCTTATAATTTTTCTCTGACATTCAAAGGATGTATCTTAGTAATTCATATAGCTAGTATATGAATTAATCATTATTTGCTTTAAAACTTTTTTTTAAATTTGTAATGCTGTATCAGATGTACCAAAGCAAATAAAGATATTTGAATTACTATAATGGAACATTGCAATTTATGAGAATTGCATTTCTATATTCATCTTCAAGTATACGATATGTAACATTACAATAAATATTTTTTTCTATAAAGACAATCTAAAATCCTATAAAGTTATAAAGAAAAACTCAGTAAAATAAAAATATCCTTAATTTAAGGGAAACTATTTTAGTTGAAAAATTTGGAGAGTGTGATAAGGAAACATTCGTAGGTGTTGATGGAGCAATTTATACAACATAGGGCGAAAAGGACATTTGCCTTCCGTTGCCTCTTAATGATATTTTCCTGAGAGAAAGCTAAACATATTATATAAGTAAACTATGCAAATGGGAAATGAAGAGCCTTTACAACCGTATACCCTCCCAGTTTTTCCTCTTGGTGTAGAGAATCTACTTAGAGCAAAGCTCTCCCTAAAATGATCTTTTCATAAACCTTGCCCAGGTCTGCTGTCCCCATGCCTGGAACCCCTTAGACCTTTGGTGTGATGAGAGTTGAAGTGTAACATTACTCATTTTTACTATTGCACTTTCGATATTCTGCATGAGTCCTTTGGAGCTCAGCATCCATTATATCTTTATGCCTTGGCCAAAACTTCCATTTTTTCCAATTCCTCAAAACTGCTGTCTTTTCCTGTGTCGATGGTGTTACTGTGCACTGCTGGGCTGCTGATTAGAAGCATCCTGGGAAGGCAGCCAGCTCCACATTCACACTAGTTATAAATCAGGCAATTCATTAATGGTGCGGCATGACCGAAAGTTCCCCAAACGTTGCTTCCCTGAGAGTTACCACTTAGTCTTGCAGGTGCCCCCAGAGACCTCTCTGCTTATGGGAAGTCTTCTTTCTACAATGTAAAATCTGAGAAATCTCTGTGTGGGTAAGCCACCCAAGGACTGAGGCTACCTGTATTTACAAAGTGGCCCGTGTCCTAGAGAGATCTTATAAATAATTCTATCATTTTCAGTGAGGTCATGTTTTAAACACACTGTGTAAACTGGGCATGAATTGTTTTGTGAATTGTATATAGTTGTTTTTGTTATTATTGTTTGGTTTGTTTACCCCATCTGCTTAGCATAGAATTTGATATATATTCAGGATACACCGATATCTTACTTGCATTACAAAAATACATGTTATTTTATTTAATGCAATTTTATTTATTTATTTTAAAGATTTTATTGGGGAATTGGGGGAGGGGAATAGCGCTGGGAAACCGGGGTAGAGGAACAGACAAGTTGCTGTCCTTTTGTTCTTCAGTCTAGATGTGGAGGACGTTGCTTCACTGGCCCATGTTGGTATCATCGTTGCGCTCTTCTCAGGTGAGACAGATCGGTCGCCACCTCTGGATGGCCGCTCACAGTGGCTCTTGGCAGTTCATATTGGCTGCCAGCCGCTCACGCTGGCTGCCGGCCACTCACTGTAGCCTATGGCAGCCCACTGCAGCAGGGGCTGCAGCCTACACCATCGCTGGGGCTCACAGCCCAGCTTCAGGTGGAGCTGTTGTTAGCTGTAGAGGGCAGTGTCACTTGGCCTCATATGTGGGATCCAAACCAGGGCCGCTGGCATCCCAAACCAGCTCTTAACCAATGCACCACTCGGCTGGCCCTATTTAGTGCAATTTTAATTGGCACATATTGCAAATCTAAATCTCTGTGAAAAGTATGGTGTATGCAAATATATACATTTAACCTGAAAATATAATTGCTGGCTACCTAAAAAGAACATTGACATCATTGTAAACATCAATTGAAAGAAATATTCGTATCTAAGAAATGTATTTGCTCTGGAATGGAGAAATAGGCCTTCCTCTGAAGAATTTTTTTCTTATTCCTAAACCTAATATATCATGGAATAACTTGGGACTTTTTATTTTTCCTATGAGGATAAAAAAGTTGTACTCACTTATTTATAGTGCAAGAATCCTTGACGCATTTGTAGTGTGATTATTTGGGTTAGCTAAAGTTTCGAATCTGATGCTGTTATTTTCTGGTTTGCTTTACTAAATTATAGAAAGGGTCTTGAAGATCATGGCCATAGCTTCTTATAACAGCTATGTCCTGAGACCATGCTTCTTGTATGCCTAAGCCTTTTCTTCCCACATGGGATATAGTTTGTTTTCACTGTCTAAAGATCCTTTCCCATATTTATTATTTCACTCCAGCTAATTTGTACAATACCATTACTTTAAATGGTCAATTAAAAATGAATTTGACACACTTTGGATGTTATATGTTAGATGAATTTTCTTATAAATCAGTATCAAGTAATATATTTAACTGTGTTCTCAAGATATGAGAGCCAGAAAGGAGCACTGAGTTAGAGAAAAGCTTTCTTAGTTACTATATATTTGTTTTTGTTTTTGTTTTTTCTCTCTCCTACTCCCTTAGAGAATAAACTGAAATGTATAATATTAAATCATATAGACAATGCATAAATATCTACTACGTCCTATACATGCTTGACCAAAGTATGAGAAACACATGCTAAAATTTTCCTGAATCCACATGCTTTATTCTTTTATAGCCCCAATATTGAAATATGGAAAAGGGTCTCTTTATGCCTTTTAAACCATAATGCCTTAAGATCCTTATAATCTCTCACAGCATCTTCCACCTCACATATCTACTTACTTTTCTACACTGACCTCCTTACTGCTCCCAAACACACCAGGTATGATTTCACCTCAGTCAGGCCTTTACAACTAGCCTTTCTCTTTGTATGAAATATCCTTATCCCAGATGTATGCCAGGCCCTCTCCCTCATCTACTTCAACTCTCTTTCAAATGTTACCTTATCAGTGAGATATACCTTAACCTCCCTATTTAAAATTACAACTGACCCTTATTTTGTGCTCTCCGTTTTTCCTCACTCTGTTGTAATTTTATAGCATTTCTTTCCTTGAACATTATATATATGCTTCAGGAGAGCAGACATTTTTGTTTGTTTTTTCGTTTTTTGTTTTTGTTTTCCCCCTTATGTATCCCAGAATCTAGCCTGGAATAAAGTGGGCTCTTATTTATTGAAATGAATAAATGTGTGACATAGAAGATATGATATTGTTACCTTAGCTGGAAAAATATCTTATTTATTGACATATTCAGAGATTCTAAACTATAGTTTAGATACCATCATCTCCTTGGAAGACAGGGAGGGGGTTGCAGAACTTTTTAAAAATACGAACTTGCAAAAAAAGCACAGCAGCTTTACTTAGACCCTTGGACTGCATATTGTTAGAATGGTCTTGGTGGGGGGCACTGGTGGACATTGGAGTAGAGGAAACGAAAGCCAGCTGTTCCTGTGTTCCCTGGGCATTGGCTTCTCTGGTGACTAGGAGGGAAGAATGCTCATATTATGGAAACAACGGTGCTTATGTGCGAATGTGGAGCGTGTGAAGTATATGGGAGGGAAATAGTGGTCTTCAATTATATGCTTGAACAAAACAGTACATGTAAATATAATAGAAGGCCATAAAAAGTTACTTTTCAAAGTAAACTGGTGCTACTTTCTATGGACTTATTGTCATTTTATATACATCTCTCCTGTTTAAATTCCTTTAAGTGTGTCCTTTATTTTTTTTTTTTTAAACCACTCTGGGGAGGTTTGTTTTTTTATATGTTTGCTAATGATAATATACACATACAGAATGGTATATATCCAAGTGATTTGGAAACTGCTATTTATTTTAATTATTATAATTTAATGGCAATTGTATTATGAATTAGTTAAATGTTACCATATTGTTCTAGGATATTATTAGCCGACGAGTGCTCATAGAAGTTTAATATCATTTGCAGTTATACTTTCTCTTTATCATTTAGGTTTGTGTGAATATGTAAAGAGAAAGGCATTGGCAGGTTGAAAGTCATTTTCCGTTTCTTTCCCATGTTTGAATAGCTACTGAATTACTAAATCCTATGCAGTCTCCCTCACCATTTATATACCTAGTTCTTCTCCAGAAATAAGAAACCATGATCGTTAGCCATTTTCACCTTTGCCTGAGCTGCATCTACTTCCCAGGAATCTTGAAACTAAAAGTGAGAGGTACAATTGAGCCCTGATAAAAATGCTTTTGATTTTCATTCTTCACATTTTCTCATTAAACATTACAGAGAAGAGGTTCACTGATGCTGACAGAGTAGCTGATTGTGCCTGGAAGAAATATTGTCATGGCAAGTACAAATTAGATCATCCTGGGCCAGCTTGCATTTTGCTGTTTCAGCTGCTAGGAGTGACTACAGCCAAATAATTTTGTATTAATGTGAATAAGTAAATGAAGTAGAAAATTACTTTTAAAAAAGTGATTTTGACGTTGCAACACCATTTCAATCCAAATGAGCACAATCGCATGACAAGAACCACATGATCCCCACCAGCCCTCGTCTTTTTAAAAGTTGAATTCATATATTTAGAAAGTAATTAATATATTCAGCACTAAATAAATGAATATATTCAGTAAACATTTTTCCTACTCCGTTTCTTACCTCTGCCATAATTAGTTTCATGAAGTAAAAGACAAAGCTTTCAAAAATTGTTTTTTGGCAAAATAGATAAATTTACCATGTATCTGGAAGAAGGAAGAAGGGCTCATTTTGAGGGTAGGAATAACATAAGAGCAAAGCATGCAGCTAAGACATCTTTTGAAAAGATTCTTTAGCCATTTCATGAGTAAGCAGATATCTAAAATATGGAAGAACCACACATTGTCTATTTTCAACAATTATTATCCTTCGGGTAAAAGAAACACGTGCCCTATTATACAACGGAAGTGTACCAACCCCATACAGCAAAATACCTCTTCCTTGGAGCACCTAGACAGTTTTTTTTGCCCTTGAAATATAATGTGTAAGTTTCAGAAATGTCATATGCTCACAGCATGACCTGTAAGGATCAAACTACATACCTTTTAAAACAATATATATTAAATAATAACAACCCAAATGATATATTAGAATTAAAATCCATTTGAATTTGTAGATCTCTACTTCTTCATTTTTGGTCAAATTAAGGGATAATAATCTCATTGATCTTTCTGGAGAGTAATTAGGTTTAAATTAACAATGTGCTTAGCTTATGCATAGTTAAAACTTGACATATAGCAAATAAATAATAATCTCTAGTATTTAGATAAAGAATTGTCAACTTTTATAGTATTTTTTTCTTTACTGTTAATTATTAAAAGCTCTGCTAAAATGTATATATATAAACAATGACAGGCCATGTAGATGAATTTATTATTTTATTTCTTTTTACAAACTGAATCATAATGAAATAAAAAATTTTTAAAAATCAATAAATGCCATTGTGCATCAACTAACATTTATCATTTTTTAATTTTTGTTTAAAACATTTATAAGGGAAAATTGTGTTTATAACCATATACTAATTTCTGACTTACATGTCAAATGTAGATTTTTTTGCTATTATCACCGTACAATGGTGAGCCTCAGTTTTCACACTTTAGATTCTAGAACCCATTACTAAATTAGGAATTGAGAACTTGGAATATGGTTAGTTGTAGAAGCAATGGGACTGAAGGTGTTTAGGTTTGCAGAATTGTCTTCCAAAATCTGCTCAATTCACATTATTATCAAAATTGTGTGTGTGTGTGTGTGTGTGTGTGTGTGATGAAGAATTATAGAATAGAATTATAGAATACAACAGCATAGAAGTTAGATAAAATGGAATAAGACATAGATATTGACATTCAAAACTGTGCCTGAAAAAAATCAAGCTTAATCAGTGGATAGGAAAGTGGAAAATAGAAAAATTCTGTGAATGTTCTGAAGCAGGCTTCTCAGTATGCCTGTGAGCTTGAGAGATTGCTAATGCTGGCTTTTATGAAAAACCGTATCTCAAAATTCATTGCCTTATTTACATTAATATTGATAGATCCTTAACTCAATCCCATGGCTTGGCAAAAAAGCACAGTACTTAAATCCTGGTATTGTTTATGCCATTAATTATGTATGTGTTTCTTCATTTGTCAAATGCTTTTTGGGCTTCTACTCTGTGCCTTTGCACTTGAATAGGCATTAGTAATTCCGGCAGGAATAAGCTATCACCTCTACACTCACATAATTCTGACTAATAGGAGGAGACAGATGTTTAAACTGATAAATTCCACAGTGTTAAAAATGCTATATTAGAAACATGAACAGATGGAGTAAAAAGCAGGAAGTGGTCACCCAGGGTGCCTGTGATACTAGTCATAAGTGCCAGGAAACACAATTCAGTACCATGATGAGTTGCACATCTAGAGAGCAAGGCTTGGGCAGAATCTTGGAGGATATTTACACCATACCAAGATTTTAGAAAGTTTATAGGGAACACAGAACTGTTGAAAGATTTTCATCAGGAAAGGTAGTTCCATGAGCTGTAGTTATTTAAAATAAGGAAGAGTAACTTGATATTTACCATCTCTTTTTGTTCCAAAATTGTGTGATTTATCAGCCCAATGGGTCATTATTTTGTCCTACCAGTGGGGAAGCTGAGAGAAGTGGGGGCGGGGCAAGGAGGGGGGTGGAGAGAGAGAGAGAGAGAGAGAGAGAGAGAGAGAGAGAGAGAGAGAGAGAGGGTTGACTTTTTGATTATTTATATGAACTACAATGTAGTACTGTAAACCAAGGATGGCATGACTGCTATTTGGAGTGGCCAAGAAATGGAGAGGTGGAGTAATTAGAGTGGTTCATTTTCATTCCTTTATTTAAAATAACTATTTTAAGGGCCGTCTAAGTGGCTCAGTTGGTTAAGAGTTCGCTCAAGAGTGCGAGCTGAGCTCTGAGCAACAACAGTTCGATGCCCAGACTGAGCTGAGCTGCCGCTGAGCTGCCAACAGGTGGCAGGATGGCTCAGCTAAAAAAACCCCACTATTTTACAAGAACCTACTCCTTGAGAAGGAGTTTTACTGATTGATAATTTCTGCTTTTTACTGTGCTTTCAGCTTTATTAGAAAACAATGATGGAAATAAGTCTAAGAAGTTTATCCTTGTTCTACCTGCAAACTTTGGCTTGAAATTTAGGGTTTTATTTTATTTTTTTTAATTTTTAAATTTTTTATAAAAATTTAACTAATATACAATACTCTATTAGTTTCAGCTGTATACCATAGTTATCCAACATTTAATGGGGGCATGATATTTTGCCTGGAAACTCTAGATATTCATAAGTTTTCAGATGGGCTAATAAAATTAGGTAATTTTAGTCACTGAGTTTTAATGTTTTTTCTTTTTCTGGGGAAAAATTGATTCCAAAAAAGATTGTTCAAAGCTAAGCATCTTTCTTTAGTGATGTTTATCATTTGTGATTATCCTACTTCATAGTTATGGTTCTTACATCTCTTTTTACCCACTAAGATTATTCTCTGCTAGTCCCATGTTTATATTTTTGTTTTCATTGGAATAGAACCACTTCCTGCCAGGACTTCTTAAAAACTCAGAAAGCTCATTTCAGCAAATCTGCATTTGTCACTATTCAGAAATATTTTTGTAGTATCTCCTGAAATATAATAGCATTTTAAAGCATTATTTATTATTGTTAGTTTCTACTTAAAGCTTTTCTGATTTTATAATTGAAGTTCTCTAAATGCATAGGATTCACTCAGATTATTTCCTAATTCTGGTAATGTCATGGGGATTCTTCTCCATGTTCTAAAGATCTTATTGACATTTCAGAATGTGGTGATAATGCTGGTTTTACACCAGTGGTTGGATCATCTATTACAAGAAAGTGATGGGGTATATCTGTAAGGTAAATCCTTATCCAAATTCCAAACTATTGCTTATAATTCAGGGTGATTTGTGTCATAAGGTATAGCCTGGACCTCAGCTGTCAGGGCCCCATACAGGCTCTCTTCTCTCATATTTTCATCTCTTGTTGATACAACAGAAGCCCTCACTGAAAGGGAAGGAAATTGTTAAATTAGAGTCATTTGAGAATCTTTGAATTTTTTATTTTTTATTTAAAACTGAAGTTGATTTCACTTGCTTCTTCTAAATATGAGAAACTAGCTCTTGACTTCACCTTTGAATTCAGACTCCTCAGAGAAAGGTAGTCAAAGATATGGTGCCAACTTTGAAATTCAGGCTGGGAAACAAAGTAGGGAGTCATTTTAACAGCAGCAAGGGGCATTATTTACACAATAGAAACAGTCTTTAGCAACAAAAGGAAATCTTGTGTTGAGCAGGATAAAAGGAAGATTTGATCTTTAAGTGCTGGCTACTAACACTTCTTCCTAGAGCAGTTGAAAAACTAGTCTCTATCATCATATTTATCTAGAAGTCCTGCTGAATGAAAACACATTTTCTCAAAATCTTCAAAAGGAAAGAAAAAGACCCAATGATATTACCTGTTCTCACTAAAATGATAAAGACAATGCAATAGGCAAGGGATCAAGGACCCCATACAACTTTTGGAGTGTCTGTGTGTGTGTGCATGCACATGTGAACATGCACACACACACACACACACACACACACACACTCACACTTTTTGGTGGATAATTTTTATTAGATTAAGAAAGTTTCTTTCCATTCCACATTTGCTTAGTTATTTTATTTTTAGTGAGTGTTGAATTTTATTGAATACTGTTGAGAAGATACATTTTTTTCTTTAAAATATGAAAATGGTAAAGTTTTTGATGTTGAATAACCTTAGTATTCCTGTGAGTATTATTATGCATACTCTGGCAGGTTCAATTTGTTAGTAGTGTTTTATTTAATATTTTTGCTGTATACATAAGTGATATCCATCTATGATTTTATTTTCTTGCTCTCTTCTTGTCTGGTTTTGCTATCAAAGTTATGCTGATTTACCAAATAAGTCAGGCATTCATCCTTTCTATAATCTTCATTTGAAGAGGTTTGCATAAAATAGTGATTATTCTGCTTCTAGTTCTAGATGATGGGTTACACGCAGATTACACTTTGCTCTTTCTCCAGATCTCATTAAGAATGCTCAGCAAAAAAAAAAAAAAAAAAAAAAAAGATATAAACACAAGAGAACTGAATTCAGGAAAAGAGGTTGCCTCACATGAGAAGTGCCAGAAAATTTTAGAATATTGAAGCATTGCTGAGCAGTCCCTGATTAAGGAGAGAGACATAAACTGAAATTTAATTAACTTTAAAGCAGAAAACAAACAAGGAGCTGGTAAAATTTGCTTCCCCGATCTTCAGAAATGTCTAGGAATTAGACATACAACCAGTTCAGAGCTAAGGGTTTCCAAAGATGGAAAGTTTATTCTCAACCCAATTTTTATCCACATACCAAAAAAAAAAAAAATTCTCTTACCAATACCTTTTATTCACCTTTGTCTCCTTAGAGTTATTTTTCTATATCTTCTCATGTATTTTCTTTTCCAGTCATCTGTGAACTAAGTCCTACCCTCTGAATTTGATAATCATAAGTCTTTTCTTCTTACCTTAAATCAGGAAGCTTAAAGTAGTTGGTGTTTGTTTTAGGAAGAAAAACACCACAAAATATAGTTCATTATTAGGCTTCCATTTGTTTCCATAGTTCCTGGATCTCAAATGTAACTAAAGGTGTTTGTGACAATTTTCAAGAGTTTAAAAACAAAAAAAAAAGAGTTTCTCCTTAAGGGCATATCTCTTGGCCATGATGGAGCTTCTGGACTTGAGGGAGGACAGAAATTTTGTGTTATCCACATATTGATTTAAATTACAAAATAATGCAGCATTTTGTACATTGGACAAACATCCTTGATGGGTAGCAGTTTCCTAGAGTTGGGTAGCAGCATGCTCTGTTGCATTCTCCACAGTTGCTACCACTCATCTCCATCACTGGGGAGGAATGTCAGTAGTAATTTGTCTTGCCTGATATACCAGGTCCAAATTACGAACCTGCTCTGATTCATTCAGCTTCATCAGTCTGTTGGGCCCTTGGTCACTAACTCACAGAGGATTCTGGTTGCCGCTGCCACCACTGCCACTGAACCTGCCTCAGTGTCTAACCCACTGTTTGTCTTGGCTGCCTCTGGAATGAGTGATGGGCTCTGGTTGGTCTCATTACTTTCCCTGCCTGCAGGAAGCACATCAGCTCTGGCCATCCTGCTTAACCTCATTAGATATAACCTCCTCCCACCACTTCTAGACTCTTTTAAAGTGCCCCTCCATATTTGATATGGTTCCCTCAAGGGTCAGTGATGGGAGCAAGAGAACTATTGACTGTAGTTAAGGCAAATGCGAATCCATGAGGGTAGGGGATCTATCAGAGTTAGTAAATAAATCCCGTTCCTTCCCTTCCTCTGATGTACAGAGGCGTGGAGGTTCTGTACGTCTACCCTAGAAATGTCATCTTTGGCCAAGCACCGAGTCTTTTCATGAAGCCATAGCCAACTTGGTAAAATACCACCTTGACATTGCCTAGCTCTTCATGCCTCTACCCCTGTGCTTGCAGCTTTGTAATTACAGTTCTCAATAAAGTATTAGCACCTAAGCTTTTCCTCAGATCCTGTTTTCTAGGGAATCTGGGTTTAACAGTCTTTTTCCTTTAATATTATGTGGCTGGCTGGCCTACATAGAGTTTAAAATTGTTAATTCCTGCTCCACATTCCCTTAGATTTTTTTTCATTCTTTCTCTTTGTTATTTATATATAGATATATACATATGTGTATATCTTTTCAGTTTGGAGTCTGAAGATAAACCACAGTCTTTTAACATTTACGTAGAATTATTTGGTGTAAACATGCTATGATTTTCTTTTAATAATTTCCTTCTTTGACATTTAGAATGTTTCCAATATCACAAATGTTCTTGCTAATGATGCTCTATGGCTGTGTGTGTGTGAGTGTGTGTGTGTGTGTGTGTGTGTGTGTGTGTAGATACGTGATAGTTAAAGATAGATATTTTTACACTCTGATGGCAGTGCTTAAAACCTTAAAATTTATAGTTCATTAATGTGGCCATAGCAGCTAACATGTGTTCACCCAGCAGGGTTTTGCTGTTTTTAGAATCTGTTAACATTATCCATATATGTTCATCTCACTATAAAAATAGATCTTTTCCTGAGGCAGCACAAGCAATAAAAATTAGAGGAGGTATTGATAATCTTCCATTAATTTCACTCTGCCATAGACAGCACAATAACTCACCCTAGTTGACAGTTTTCTTTGGCAAAGTAAAAAAGGTTTAGCAAAATGCATTTGAAGACTTTCCCAAGTTTACTTTCCTATGCTTTGCTCCTGCTACAGCACCTGATATATTATTGGCGTTGAGTAAATGCACTATTTTGATAACAGAGACGGAGTTGTACACACATCTCCCACAATGATTTGATCACAACCACACAAATGAATTCATGTGCTGTAATGCTCTGCTTAATGCTATTTACATTATCAGTTGTATCAGAGAATACTCACAATCTTAGCTAAATTCTTTTTTTTCCCTTTTCTTCCCTTTCCTTTTTTTTTTTTTTTTTAAGCCACAGATAGTATATTACATAGCAGCTCAAAGATTTCATTTTAGATATTTCTGACTGATGGAAAGGTCTTAATGAACTTATTTTCAGCAGTGTTATCTATAGAGGAAATAAAGGGTCATCTGGGAAAAAATGATACAGGGAAGTTCTTGATCTGTTCTCTAATTCTCAGTGATGTTGAGATGCAGTAAAAGCTGCAGACTCCATTTATCAGTGGCCAATATGATAAAGGTTTTTTTAGAGCTATTAGTTTTTTTTTAGAGCTATTTTTAGGTTTTTTTTAGAGCCATTTTACGGAAACTAAACATGTATACATAGGAGTCTACCTCAATGATTTAATGTCCTTTTTAAAGTGTGTGTGCAGAAATGCATTAAGAGGTTAGTTATACTTCATACAGCAAATTGAATTAATGTTACTCCTAGAACAGATTGCATTCCTTGGAGTCACTTGAATAACATATAAAATATGTTCAGGAATTCTCTTCACCACAGTGGTGGGGAAAAGACAGAATAGAGCCTGGTTTCAGATATAAATTTACTTAACCTAATCTTCCCAGTGCTGGTTTAACAGAGCAGGGCTTCATTTGGTGAATCACGTTGCGTTCTGCAGAGCCATGTCAAATGGACGATTGTAGAATGATGGAAAATAGGATATGTATACACCGTAAACCTGAGAAAAGCAACATAGTGGGTACTGTTGTCCTTTCTCACACCTGATTCAAAGTCTTGGCAAATGGAAATTCCATTCAATAGTAAGATTTTTTTGTTTTAATCTATCTACTTTGACACATCAAATTTTTAGTGAGAAATTTAGTCACAATTATTTTACTGAAATATTTTACTAAGAAAAATGTTAATTTTGCCATTTAAAAAAGAATCTCCCATATGTATAGTCCAATATTAACCCCTTCATATGTTGCTCCTACATTAAAACAGTTGTCTACATGTAGCTTATCAAGTTTCAAAAATCCCTGTGGCTCTTCTACAAGACACTGTTTCCAGATTATGCCATATTTAAATTTACATCATTTTTTTTTCTTTCTCTCAGAAAAGAAAAGACATAATTTTATTGTAATTATATCCACAGACTACCCAAGTACAATTTGACTGTGTATGGGCAATATATTCTTGAGTATTAAAGACACTCTTGCACCGCTTCTGTGCTCATAATTCTTATCGGTTTCAATGAATATATGCACACACAAGAGTTATGAGATGGATTACTAGCAGATACAGGATAGTTTAGTATATTTTGCCATGCTTTTTGGAAAGAAAGTCCTGTGAATTGTGCTTTCATCCAGAGATAAATAAAGCTGAGCATTAAGGAATAAAGATAACTGAATTAATCACTAATATGTAATTACATTCAGGAGTATCTATCAGATTCACCTCTGATTTTAGACAATACAGAATTATTTTTAGGGATAATTTCTAAGATGATAATTCCTTCAGATTGTATAATTCAGTAGTGGCTCTGAGATT
This sequence comes from Aselliscus stoliczkanus, assembly GCA_033961575.1. NCBI lineage: Eukaryota > Metazoa > Chordata > Mammalia > Chiroptera > Hipposideridae > Aselliscus > Aselliscus stoliczkanus. The sequence goes on from CM066729.1 coordinate 139,933,184, forward strand.
TGTTTTTGTGACTTGACTTCCCTTCTCATCAAGCCATCATACCAACTTTCACTATTGCCACTAGTCACCACCTTGCCAAAACCAATGGATATTTTGAGTATTGCCTTACTTGAATTTTTCATAGCCACTCCATTCCTCTTGAAATAGAGTTTTCTGTTGTTTCCCTAACACCACAGTCTTATGGTTTTTATCCAATACTCAGTCTACTTCTTTTCTGACTCATTTGTGACAGCATCCTTCCCTTTGCAGCCATTATACTCATATATTGAATTTTTCAAGGTTTATTCCTACACCCTCTTCTCACTCTGCTTTTTTCCCAGTGGAGCTGGTAAATGGTCATGGCTTCCATTTGCTAGTAAATAGAGACATATACCTTTATCTTTCCTAATGAAGTCCTTCTCTGATTTATGCACCAACATTATTCACAAAAATTTACTGAGGAACAATTTTATCATCTCTGTGCTATACACTAGAGATGCAAAGGAAACAAAAACCAGATGGCCCTTGTTCTTAGGGAACTGATGTCCAGTGGAGGACATACAATCAATCAAATAATCACACAAACAGTATAATTACAATCAGAGTTAATGATTAGAAGTGAAAGGAACACAATTGTGAGACAACACATATGCAAAGAAGTATTATTAGAATATCAAAATATCTAATTATTTTTGGATATAAAGATGGAAGGTGGAAGCTGCGAGATGGACAAAATCTTTCAGGGAGGGGCAGAGAAACTGCAAACACTCTAAGATGGTAGAAAATATTATCCTTGAGGAAGTAATGGTTTGCTAGTTTGGCTGGAGTTTAAAGCTCAAGGGAAGTAAACCAAGAAATGAATTCAAGGGTCAAATCTAGGGTTTTTGTTGCTTCCGTTAAGCATTTGAGTGTTTATTTTTAAAAATACTGGAAAAAATTGTTTTTAATTTATTTGCGAGTTGTCATTTTGCTTATGCTTGCTAATTCCCTAAAGTTGCTGAAAGTATCATGAATTTGTGGAATTCACTTATCCGCTTACTTAAAGGACACTTATCAACTCAAAATTACTGGGATATCAAAATGCATATGGTAAAACTTTGTTATGAACTTTCCCAAGTTTTTTTTCTCTTCTGTACCACCAAAATACATGTTAGATGTGTCATGGCATGACACTCCTTTCTTTTTGTAAACGGTTTCTATATGCAGTGTATCCATAGGCAATATTTAATTACTGAGAGTATATGTGTATGCATGTATGTATAGGGTGTAATTCTGTTGGGAAGTGTGGAAATCCTACTAAAATATAAAACATCTTCTCTCCAAAAATTGTGATGTAGTTGGAGGTATTTACCTGGCAGAATTTAGAAGAATGTAATATTAATTTTAAAAAAAACTGAGGGAAGTTGTCTTTAATTTACTAAGGGACTTAACTGCATGCTTCTTGGAGGGATTTCAGAATTGAAGAGGCTTTCTTGATGGTCAAGTGATGGCAAATGGGATTCATGGTGAAATCATGAACTGCTTGAGACAATAATTGGATATTTTGATATTCTAAAATGAACCTGGAGAAAGGAGATGCCTCAGGCTGCCTCCAAATGAGCCTCCACTCCCACCTACCTATTGGAGCTGGCTGCATGGATATAATCTCAGAACTTCACCACTGCAGAAACTTTAGTGTTAAGGTCCATTATGAACAGTCTGTCCCCCCAAAAGAGATATTTTCAGCTGGCAGAAGATGGAGCACAGGTCCAAGATTAGGAAACCATGCACTAATATCTCAGAAGCTAAGCATGTGGTCTAAGGCAAGAATAGAGAAATGCATGGATGTCACAAGTGAAAGAAAAAAGTAATACAGTTTACACTGAGATAGAGACATGAAGCAGGGCCTGTGTCAGGCAGCATTGCACCCAGCAGAGACTGACGATAATGGAGAAAGTATAACTGGGGCTCTAGGTAACACATTGTTATGTTTCTGCATGATATGAGTTTTCCGAACACAAAAACTTTGTTAATTGGGTTAAAGGATACCCTTTGGGAGGTAAAGGATGATAACATAGCAGAGAATCTATTTGAAGAGATTTTCCTCTTCTGACATATGTGTCTATATTTAAAAGAAGGATGAAACCCAGAACCATGGAGACTTCTCAGAGGTTGTATACCCAGAGATTCTGATTCTTTTCTTTCCTCTGGAGACATTTATTTCCATTCCAAAGTGGAAGAACACAAGACCTAGAACTCCTCTAAGGGAGCAAAGATTTTTTTTCTCCTCAGAAATATAGTGAGGTTATCCATACGTTCTGATTATAACCTCTGAGTTAGTCTTCTATCATGATAGAATCCCCTTTTTATGTGCAGACCTGTCCATCTGGCTCTCATTACATTATCCCAAAAGGTATAATACTCTGCTTGATCTAGAAATCTCATCCTTTACTTTTAATATAATATGAATAAATGTAAATATTGAAAACTTATCAATGACCATAACCCTCAGTAATACAATTGCCGGAGATCTTGTTGGGTAGACTTCTGAAGGTCTTATGCTATGGTGTCATTACGTTCACACCCAGACTCTGAGTATGAAGGGCTCTTATCCTTTGGGAACAAACTATCAGCCAGCAGGCAGCGTCTTGGGAAGGTTTAACTTGATTCCCTCACTCCATTCTTCTCGTTCTGGGGCTGCAGAGAGATGATGATGGGCCTGTTACCTAAGTATGTCATACTGCTCAGAGCCCACCTGAATCTTATGAAAAAGATTACAGAATTAGAAAATGTAGTGAGGGGATCATGACAAATGAACAGTAGAAACAAAATAACCACAAGAGATGAGGAAAGACAGAGCAGATTAGAACTGCGGCTTTGCTGAGGGAGAAAGGAAGCTTAGTTCAGGTGATGGGTGTACATACTCAGGAAAATGACTCATAGAAGGTTCCTAATGAGCCGTGTCCAGGGGACATGGAGTTAGGTGTTTGTGAGGACAGTGGCTAAAGGGGAAAACACTGCTGAACAAGATTTGTACTGCAGGCTCTGTCACATGAGATTATGTATAGTACAATAAAATCTCTCCCAGCTGACCTTTATTAAACAGATTAATGAGGTATTCCTCTCAGTCTGTAAAACCTCCAGGCTGGTGTTCACAGCACTCTGTGGATAATGGTAGGGCTGCCAAACTACCCTTCCGTATGACACACACTTGGATTTCTAAGAGGTGAGCTGTATACGTATATCTACAAAGAATTAACATTGTTCCTAAAACTACTTATACCTACTGAATTTTGTTATTGCAGTTTAGAAATATGCTATGTTAAGCAGTGAAATAACAATGCAAAAATAATAATGGCTATTTCAAACTCATTGAATTATATGGAAAGACTCCACACAAGAAAGTTAATAAAATGATTGAAATCATATTTGGTGAGGGTGAAACAATGATAAAATATTAGGGAAAAAGAATTAAAAACATCTAGGCATGTGCCCCACCTTCTTTTTCACAGATTATTATTTTTAATCTGTCCTTTCTTTAAAGAAACAGAACTGGTGATATTAGACTATGTGCCACAGGTGTGTCTTAGGCAACAATCAAGAGTGAGGCTCCAAATAGTAACTGCATAATAAAATAAACTTTTAGAGTCCTAAGTCTAAAGTTTTTCACATGAATGTACACTGGTATCTGAAACTTTATGTTAATATTTTTATTTACAATAAAACTATTGCTGTTAATACATCAGATTAGAGAGTTTCTAATATATTTGAAGGTGGTTACAAATGTATATACATTGTTTATTAGGATTCACCAATACAGAAATGAATTTAATTCAAAAACTGTTGATGAATTTTTGTTTCAGATACTATGGCCGACTGGACTCAGGTTGACTGTTCCTAGAATGATTCATAATATGAGCTGAAATGGAAACAAACTTTTAGAATAAACTTATGAACAATTCAAAGTATTAATAATTTCCTGAGTCCTAAGATAAGTGATGGGGGAAACACAAAGAAATCCACTGGGCTGTAACAACATCTGCCAAATCTAATAAACATCAATTTTTATTTTTATTTTTATTTATTTATTTTTTTGAGGGGAGTGTCACTGGCCCTCGTATGTGGGACCTGAACCGGGGCCGCTGGCTTCCCAAGCCAGTGCTTAATCACCGCACCACTCGGCTGGCCCAAAACATCAATTTGTATAGTTCAGGGATAGAAGAGTAAGCTTGGGTTTGCCCACGTGGACCAGTCTAACAGTTGATCACAGATGTAAATGTATGTCAAAGGGCTACACACTCTAGGTAAGTGTGAACTAGAGATAAAAATCCCTCTTAGGCCCGCTCCTTGCCTCCATAGAAGTCATCAAGGGCAATTGCCTATTGGGAGCCTTTGAACTGTTTGAAGAGCCAGATAAGAATCTGTCTCAAAAATACCTAAACACAACATGGACTGAATTGTTTGTTTCTTTGCTTTGCATGTTAAATTTATAGTACTTGGAAGATAGTCCCAGGATGATAGTGTCTCCTGGTAGGAGAAAAATGCAAATCCAGTCTGACAGAACCAATCTTCCACCTAACCATGAAAGCTTTCATGTAGATAAAGCACAAAATACTAGGAAATGAAGTACCATGAGTGCTTGAAGAAAAACACAGTTCGGAGAATCAGATTGGAAAGAACTCAAACACTGGAATTATCAGATACAGATGTAAAATCAGCATATATACAATATATGTTCAAGAATATAAAAGATGGGATTGTTATGGGTCAGGAAGATGAGAGCAAAAATGTCTAAAAAGATGTGAACAATAATGAGATTGCCTATGTATATCAGTGATTAACAAACCTTTAAACTAGTCTTTTGTTTTATAATTAATTTAAATTTGTAGAAAATCATGTGTAGAGATTTGGGTAGGTAGTACAGAGTTCCCACATACCTCCAACCCAGTTTCTTCAGATAATGTTAGTATCTTACATTAGTTTGGTACATTTGTTATAATTAAAAAACCAGTATTGCTACCTGATTATTAATTAAGTCCATCCTTTGTTTATATTGCCTTATTAATATTAACTAAATATATTCTTTAATAGTAATTAATGTCCCTTTTCTGTTCCAGGATCACAGTAAGATATCACATTACATTTTGTGGTCATATCTCCTTAGGCTCTTTTTGGCTGTGACAGTTTTTTAGATTTTTCTTGTTTTTCATTGTATTGTCAGTTTTGAGGAGTACTTGTCAATATCCCTACATTGGAATTCACCTGATGTTTATCATATGATTAGAGGAAGGAAATGTGTTTTAGGGAGGAAGGCCACAGAAGTACAGTGCCATTTTCATCACATCATATTAAGAATACGTACTGTCAACATGATTTATCCATGTTGATATTAATCCTGATCACCTGGCTAAGATGGTGCCTGTCAAGTTTTCCCACCGTAGAGCTATTCTGCTCTGCCTTTCCTTACTGTGTTCTTTGGAATGAAGTTACTGTGTGCAACCCACAGTTAAGGATTGGGAGTTATGTTTCATCTTTTATTTTTGTTTGTTTCATCTCCTTGAGGACTGAGTATCTACGTAAATTATTTGTAGTTCTTCTGAATGGAAGATTGGTCTTTCCTTCCCCTTTTGATTTATTTATATTAGCATAGACTCATGGATTTTATGAATATGTATAGTTTGGGTTACAATCCAATACTACTTTGCTTATTGTTCAAATAGTTCCAGTTTTGACTATATGGAGTGCTTCCATTTTGCTCCTGTGTCGCTTTGATGTACCCACATCATTTTGTGTTTGTGAGAGTGATCTATTATCTATCTATCTATCTATCTATCTATCTATCTATCTATCTATCTATCTATCTATCTATCATGTATCATCTATCTATCTATCTATCTATCATTTATCTAGTTAGCTAGCTAGCTGGTATGTCCTTATATCTTCTCAGTAAAAGAGGCTCTAGGATCATTTTCTATCTTTCTCCCATATTCCTAGAGGCACCCTTTTTTTCTGAGCCCTGATTCCCTTTACTAGAGAATGTTTTTTTCAAACCAAAATCTGAGTGTTAGATGTGCTTGTTAATACTAGGGAGTTATTGCCAAAATTTTTATAAAGAAATAGAGAGTAAAGAGTTTAGAATTTCTAAGGTATACTGTCTCTGTCACAATTGTTCAACGCTCATTGTATTAAAAAAACGGCCAAAGCAATATGAACATTGCTGTGTTCCAATAAACTTTGTTTACAAAAACAGGCCATAAGCCAGATTGGGTCCATAGGCCATGCTTTGTCAATCTTTGGTTTATATTATATAATTGTAATAAGGAAAAATAAAATATGAGACATTAAAAAAATATGTTAAATATTGAATTTATATAGAACTTCCAAGTAAAATATTTACAAATAAATATTTTAATAAGAAACTTATCTAACTACTTGTTTTCATGGTAATTTTTTATATTCAAAATGTCTAAAGGTATCTATCATAAAGACAGACTTTTTAATGATCACACCAAAATGTTTTTTAACTTTTGAAAAGTAATATATTACCGATAACTATAAAATTCACCCTTTTCTTTTTTTTGAGGGCAATGTCACTGGCCTGCCCGCATATGTGGGACCTGAACCGGGGCCGCTGGCTTCCCAAGCCAGCGCTTAACCACCACGCCACTCGGCCGGCCCTAAAATTCACCCTTTTAAAGAGTACAAGTAAATGTTTTATTGTTGTCATAAAGTTGTGCATACATTATGTCTAACTCTGTAATATTTTCATTGATCTCAAAAAGAAGCTCCATATCTATGATCAGTTATTTCCCATTTCCACCCCACTCCTCATCCTTGGAAACCTGTTGTCTACTTTCTGTCTCTTTGAGTTTGCCTATTCTGTGCATTTCATGTAAATGCAGCAGCCTTCTTTCACTTAGCAGAATGTTTTCAAGCTTCTTTCACATTATAACATGTATCAGTATTCATTCCTTCTGTATGGCTCAATAATACTGCCTTGTATGGATGGGCTACCTTTTGTTTAGCCATTCAATTGATAAGATATTTGGGATGTTTCAACTTTTTAGTTATCATAAATAATGTTATGAAAATGTATGTAAACCTTTTTGTGTAGACTTGTTTTCAATTTTCTTGAGCATATACCTAGGAAGGAAATTGTTGATCATATAGTAACTCTACATTGAATTTTTTTGAGGATCTGCCAAACTGTTTTTCATACTGCTACTGTTACATTACCACCAAGAATACCTGGAGGTTCTAATTTTTCCACATCCTCATCGACTCTTGCTATCGTTCAATGTTTTGACTATAGCCATCCTAGTAGTTGTGAAGTGGTATCTCATTGTGGTTTTGTTGTACATTCCTCTAGTGACTGAAGATGTAGAGCACCTTTTTATGTGTTTATTGGCTCTTTCTATATCTTTTAGGGAAAAATATTAATTTAAGTTATCTGCCTATTTCTAAAATTACATCATTCATATTTTTATCATTCATTTGTATTTCTTTACACATTCTAGATATGTAACATCAGGCCTATGTTTCTATTATACACTGTAGGTTTGTTTTTCATGTTAATTTTAATTTTGGTGAAATCTAATGTATGTATGTTTTTTTTCTCTTGTTTTTGCTTTTGGTACCATTTCTAAGAAATCATTGCCAAATTGAAAGCTGTGAGATTTATGCCTCTTTTACTTCTAAGAGTTATTGTTTCAGCTATTAGATCTTTAATGCATTTTAAATTAATTTTATATATGATATGAGGAAAGGATCCAATTTTAATCATTGGCATGTGGATATCAGCTTGTCCAAGTAAAATTTTTCAAAAAGACTTCTTTCCTCATTGAATTGTCTTGGCACATTTGTTCAAAATCAAATGACTATAAATGTAAAGGCTTATTTCTGAACTCTCAATTCTATTCCACTGAGAGAAATACACACACACACACACACACATACATACACAAGCATACATGTGTGCAAACACTCACATATCTATCTCTCTGCCCATACCACAGTGTACTGATTACTATAATTCTATAGTAAGTTTTGAAATGATGAATTTTAAGTCCTCCAACTTTCTTTTTCAAGATTATTAGGCAATTATGTGTCTCCTTCATTTTTGTATGAATTTTAAGATAAACTTGTCAAGGTCATTAGAAAAAAAAAGTCAACTGCAATATTGATAAGAATTTCATTAACTCTGTATACACTTGGGGTAATATTACCATCTTAACCATGTTAAGTCTTCCAGTTCATGACCATGGAATTTTTTCCATTTATTTAGGTCTTTAATTTCTTTTAATGTTTTGTAGTTTTGGATGTATAAGTCTTATAGTTATTTTGTTAAACTGATTCATAAACATTTTATTATTTTTGGCATTGGAAATGGAATCGCCCTCTAATTTTGTTTCAGATTGCTCATTGCTAATGTAAAGAAATAAATTGATAATGCATATTGATCTTGTATCCTTAAACATTTCTGTACTTGTTTATTATCTCTAATTTTGTGTGTGTGTGTGTGTGTGTGTGTGTGTGTGTGTCCTTAGGAGATTTTCTATAACAAGATTATGATATCTGCAAATAGAAATAATTGTACTCCTTCCTTTCCAATCTAGGTCTCTCTCTCTCTCTCTCTCTCTCTCTCTCTCTCTCTCTCTCTCTCTCTCTCTCTCTCTCTCTCTCTCTCTCTCTCTCTCTCTCTCTCTCTCTCTCTCCTGAAAGGTTCTGGCTACAAACTCCAGGGCAACATTGAATAGAATCGATGAGTCAATATGCTTGTCATATTCTAGTATCTTAGAGACAATATTTGAGACTTTCAACTAAGTATTATATTATCTGTGGGAGTTTCATAACAGTCCTTTATCAGATTGAGGAAGTTTAATTCTATTTCTACTTTTTGAGTATTTAAATCATGAAATGATCTTCAGTTTTGTTAAATGCTTTTTCTGCATCTATTGAGATGATTGTATGTGTATGTGCATTCTGGTATTTAACCAGCCTTGCATTCCTGGGGTAAATCCCATTTGGTTATGGTATATACTTGTATATCTGACACTGCTAAATCAGTTTACTAATGTTTTGTTGAAGATTATATTTGGTATATGCATGAGATATTGTTCTCTATTGTCCTTTCCTAGATATCTTTTTTCTGCTTTAGTGTAATACTGGCCTTATAGAGCAAGATGGAAAGTGTTTCCCCCTTTTATTTTTTTGAAATAGTTTGTGAAGAATTAGTATTAACTATTCTTCAAATATTTGGTAGAATTCACTCACCCATTAATTCCCCTAGTCTTAGGCATTTCTCTGTGGGAAGAATTTTTGCTTACTAACTCAATCTCTACTTGTTAACAAGTTCCATTCAGACTTCTTATTTATTCTTGAGTCAGTTTGCTATTTTTTGTCTTTCTAGCCACTTGTCTATTTTATGTAGTTATTTTTTCCTTCTAAATTTTGGCATAAAATTATTTATAGTATTTATAGTATTCTCTAATAATCCTTTTTATTTCTGTAAAGTCAATAGTGATGGCCCCCTTTTTCCTTCCTTTTTTTAGTAAATTGCATTTGCTCTTTTTTTCATCATCAGTCTGGTTAAATATTTGTGGGTTTTTTTCTGATTTTTTTTCAAAGAACCATGTTTTGGGTTTATTAATTTTCTCTATTGTTTTTCTACCCTCATTTATGTTAACTCTAATCATTACTATCTTCTTATTTCCCTTCTTTGAGTTCATTTTGACCTCTTTTCTAGTTTCATAAGCTGAAAGATTGATTTGGGATCATTCTTATATGTTGAATACAGGCTCTACAGCTGTACATTTCTCCCTAACTACTGCTTTAGCTACACCCCACACATTTTTACATATTGTGTTTTTATTTTCATTGACTGACAGTATTTTCTTATTTCCCTTTTAATTTCTTTTTGACTCATCGGCTATGTAGAACTATGTTGTCTGATTACCAATATTTGTGACTTTCCCAAATTTTCCTATTGTATTTGTTTCTAATTTAATTACACTGCAGTTAGGGAACTTTATATGATTTTTTATCCTTAGCTATATTGAGATTATTTTATTACCTAACATTTCATCAATCCTGTAGAATGGTCTATACACACTTGAGAAGAATGCATATTCTGCTTTTGTTGTCTGGAGGAATCTACATATATCTGTTAGTTCTAAGTTGTTTACAGTTTTGTTCATATCTTCTATTTCCATGTAGATCTTTCTGTCTAGTAGTTGTACCTATTTTCAAAAGTGAGGTTTTTAATTCTTCAACTATGATTGTCCATTTCTTCCATTGATTTTTCAGTGTTACTTAATACATTTTGGCATTGTTCATAGGAGTATTGTATTAGTTTCCTATGGTTACTGTAACAAATTTCTAGAAACGTGGTGCCTTAATACAACAGAAAATAATCTTTTATAGTATGGAGGCCAAAAATCTGAAATAGTTTTATGGGGCCAAAATCAAGGTTTACATAGGGCTGCCCTCTTTGTAGGTGTTTTAGGGGTGATTTAATTTTTTGCCTTTTCCAGTTTTGGGTGACTTCTGTCATTCCTTCTTTTGTACCCATACTACGTCAGTCTTCAAGGTCAGTATCTTCTCATCTATGTGGTCCATTTTCACATGTCTTGATCCTCTCTGTATGTCAAATGCTCCTTTGCCTACTACTTATAAGGATACAAGTGATTTTATTTAGGGCCCACTCATATCACCCAGGATAACCTTTCTATTTCAAGATTTATAAATTAATCACATTTGTAAACACACTTCTTTTGCCATATAAGATAACATTTACAGATTACATAGACTAGGACATAGATATTTTGGGGTGGGTTTTTTTTTTTATTGGGCAATTGGGGAAGGAGAACAGCGTTGGGGAATTGGGGAAGGGGAGCAGACAAGTTGCTGTCCTTTTGTTCTTCAGTCTAGTTGCAGAGGATGTTGCTTCACTGGCTCATGTTGGTATTATCATTGCACTCTTCCAGGATGAGGCAGATCGGTCGCCGGCCTCTGGACAGCTGCTCACTGAGGCTCTTGGCAGCTCAGTCTGGCTGCTGGCTGCTCACGCTGGCTGCCAGCCACTCATTGTAGCTTATGGCAACCCACTGCAACAGGGGCTGCTGCCTACACCGTCGCCAGGACTTGCGCAGCCCAGCTCCAGGTGGAGCTGTTGTTCACCATCTTAGCTGTAGAGGGCTGTGTCACTGGCCTTCCTATGTGGGGTCCGAACGGGGGCTGCTGGCATCCCAAGCCAGCTCTTAACCGATGTGTCTTCCGGCCCAGGGTGGGACATTTTTTTTTTTTTTTTTTTTTTTTTGCAGTTATTTGTTGCTTTTATTTTTTCATTAGGAGTTTATGTCTGGAATCCACCTATTTTACATGTTATACTACAATGGAAAATTATTTTCACTGTCCTTCACCCATGCATAATTCTTTAAAATTTTGACTATGCAATTTTTTTCTTTCTTTCTTTCTTTCTTTCTTTCTTTCTTTCTTTCTTTCTTTCTTTTTTTTTTTTCTTTTTTTTTTTAAATTTTATTTTATTTTTAATTAGTTTCAGGTGTACAACACAGTGCAATAGTTATACATTTTACCCCTCAAAGTGACAACCCCCCCACCCCCAATAGTTTCAGGTGTACAACACAGTGCAATAGTTATACATTTTACCCCTCAAAGTGACAAACCCCCCACCCCCAATACACCCCCCCACACCCCCCCATATCATATATATCTATTACTCTTCCTCTGACTCTCTTCCACAGTATAATCCACATCCCGTGACTATCTATATATATTCAATTACAGTAGGTATACCACCTCCACTTTAGTAATACAGTGCAGTGATCAAACCTCTACTCCATCCATGAAATGGTCTCCCTAACAAGACCTATGATCATCTGACATTCCACAGAATATTTACAACATTATTAATTATATTCCCCAAACTGTTTTCCTATCCCAGTAGCAATATTGTAGTTGCCTATTTTTGCTGTCTAATCCCTTCCCCTTCTCTCTCATTCCCATTCCTCTCCAAATTAGCAACCCTGATTTTTCCTCTATATCTATGAGACAGTTTCTGTTTACTTTGCTCATTCATACAGTTTTTCATATTCAGGGTGGGACATTTTTAAGTGAACCACAAGCACATGCATTTATATACTTATCTTCTTGATGGATTAAACCTTCTATCGTTATAAAGTGTTATTGTTTGTCTCTAGTAACAGTTTTGTTTTGTTTTTTTCTTAAAGTCTATATCTATTTTGTCTGGTATTGTACAGCTACTCCAGCTCTCTTTTGATTATTATTTACATAGCATGTGATTTTATATCTGTTTATAACCTTTAGATTCAAAGACACAAATAGTTTGCTATTTCATTGATGTCTCCATTTTGTAGGATATTTTTTCTAGGTATAGAATTCTTGTTTGAAAACTGCCCACCACCACCACCACCACCATACACACACACTTTGTCTGTGTCATCCCACTGTCTTCTGGCCTTCCATGGTTTCTGATGACAAACTGGCTGATAATTTTAATGAATGTTCCTTGTATGTGATAAGTCACTTCTCTTTTACTGATTTCAAGATTCCTTCTTTGTCTTGGCTTTAGATATTTTGATGTGTCTTGGTGCATATCTCTTTGAATTTATTCTGTTTAGTGATACTTGAACTTTGTGGATTTATTGGTTAACATATTTCATTAAATTTGAGAAGCTTTTGGCCAATGTTTCTTCAAATAGCCATTCTGCCTCTTTCTCGCCTCTATGTGAAACTCCATTATAAGTATGCTGTTACAGTTAATGGTGTCTCATAGGTTTCTGAGGCTCTGTTCATTTTCTTTTATTATTATAATTATTATTATTATTATTATTATACTTTTATTTTGTTCCTCAGATTAGAAAATCTCAATGGATTTATCTTTAAGTTCAATGATTTTTTTCTCTGCTTATTTAAATCTGATATTGAGGCTCTCTAGTAAATATTATATTTTAGTGGTAGTGTTTTTCAACTACAAAATTCCTATTTCATTATATTTTTATAATTTATATCTATGTATTTATAATCTCTGTTTGGTTACACATCATTCCCATATTTGTTTCATTTCTTTGAAGATATTTAAAATTTCTTATTTAAAGTCTTTATTTACTAAATTCAATGCATGGGCTTACTTAGAAACAGATTCTATCGACTGCTGTTTTTCTTCCGTGCCACTCAGCCGGCCCTACTGCTGTTTTTCTTTAGTGCATTGTTCTTTTTTTTTTTCCTTTGTTTGCCTTATAATTTTTAAATATAAACAATATATTTTAAATAATATGCTTTTGAAACTCTGGAAATCAGACTTCCCTCTCCTTTTCCTGTGGCTTGTTTTTGCTGTTTGTTGGTGGTGGTATGCTCTTTATTTGTTTAATGACTTTTTCAAAGTAATTTTTTTATGTGTATTTCATCAATATTCTTTTCATGTGTGGTCATTTAAGTCTGATTGGTAACTTTTTAGTCAGCTAATGATTGACAGAGATTTCTTTAAATGCCCAGAACCAATAAGTCTCCCAGCATCTGCCTAGAAGTTCAGTGTGCATGTTGTGGCACACCTCAATAATTATGCAGCATTTTACAACTGCACCTTAGTCCTTACTTCCTGCTTGTCCAGAAACTCAATATTATCCAGAAGTTACAGCCTAGGTCCTACTTGGACTTTTCCTGGGCATGCACATAGCTGTGAACATGAGTATGGCATTCTTGACTCTCAAGATTATGTCATAGCTTTTCAAATCCACCTAGGGACATCTCATACACAGCTTTTCCTTTTACCTGTTTGGCTACCTAGTTTGAAATATATTTTTTTCAACTACAGCTGACATACAATATTATATTAGTTTCAGGTCTACAACATATTATTGACTGTATTCCTTATGCTATATATTACATCCCCATGACTATTTTGTAACAACCAGTTTGTACTTCTTAATTCCTTTCCGTTTTTCACACATCCATCAATCCCCCTCCCATCTGGCAACCATCAAATGTTCTAGGTGTTTATGAGTTCTTTTTTATTTTTTTTGTTTATTTTGTCCTTTAAATTCCACATGTAAATGAAATCATATCATATTTGTATTTTTTGTGTCTGATTTATTCCACTTAGCACAATAGGTCCATCCTAGAAGGACTCCATCTAGGTTCATCCATGTTGTTGCAGGTAGAAAGATTTCATTCTTTTTCATGGCTCAGTAATGTTCTATTGTATATATGTACCACCTCTTCTTTATTCATTCATCCATTGATAAACACCCAGTTTGCTTCCATTTCTTGGTTGTAGAAAATAATGCTGCAGTGAACATATGGATGCACATGTTCTTTTGAAGTAGAGTTTTTAATTCCTTCAGATAAATGCTCAGAGGGATTACTGGGTCCTTCTTTGTCTCTTGTCAAAGACTTTGTTTTAAAGTCTATTTTGCTTGTTATAAGTATTACAACTCCATCTCTTTTCTTGTTGCTTTGTTTCCATTTCATTAAATATCTTTTCCATGACTTTACTTTCAGTCTGTATGTGTTTCGATCTGAAGTGAGTCTACTGTAGAGGCATATGTAAGGGTCTTTTTTTCTTATTATTTCAGCCACTCTGTCTTTTCATTGGAACATTTATTCCATTTTAAATTTAAAGTAATTGTTGATAGATATGTGGTTATTGCCATTTTATTTTTCATACTTTTTATTTACTTTTTGTTGTTGCTGTCTTTAAGAAAGTCCCTCTAACATTCCTTATAAAACTGGTGGTGAAGAACTATTTTAGCTTTTTTGTTTTTAATCTGGAAAGCTATTTATCCATCTTTAAGTCTAAATGATAGCTTTGCTGGGTAGTGTGACCTTGGTTGTATGTCATTGCTGAATATTTTGTGTCAATCCCTTCTGGACTGCAAAGTTTCTGTTGAGGTATCAGCTGACAGTCTTATGGGAGCTCTCTTGAAGGTAACTACCTGCCTTTCTCTTACTGCTTTTAAAGTTATTTATTTGTCTTTAACCTTTGGCGTTTTAATTATGATGTGTCTTGGTGTGAGTCTGTTTGGGTTCATCTTATTTGGGACTATCTGTGCTTTCTGAGCTTGTACGTTTATTCTCTTTACCAGATTAGGAAAGTTTTCCATCATTATTTCTTTAAATAGGCTTTCATTTCCTTGCTCTCTCTCTTCTCCTTTTGGTACCCCTATGATGCAAATGTTGTGATGCTTGATGTTGTCCCAGAGGCTCCTTAAGCTATCCTCATTTATTTTTTATTTTTTCCTTTTTGCTTCTGTGATTGGGTATTTTCTGCTACCTTATTTTCTAAATTGCTGATTTGATCCTCTGCTTCATCTAATCTAGTGTTGATTCTCTTTAATGTATTTTTCATTTCAGTTATTATATTCTTTATTCCTGACTGGTTCTTTTTTATGTTTCCTATCTCTTTGTTGAAGTTCTTTCCGAGGTCACTGAGCATCCTTATAACCAGTGTTTTGAAATCTGCATCTCGTAGATTGCTTGTCTTCATTTTGTTTAGTTCTTTTTCTGGGGCTTTTTCTGTTCTTTTATTTGGGACATGTTTCATATTCTCCCTATTTTGGCTGCTATCCTGTGTTTGTTTCTATGTATTAGGTAGGGATACTATGTCTCCTGGTCTTGGTTGTATGGCCTCAGGTAGTAGGTATCCTGTGGAGTCTAGTGGCATAGTCTCCCTGGCCACCTGAGCTGGGTGCTCCAGGAGTGTCTCTTGTGTGTGTTGTGTGTGCCCTCCTGTTATAGTTGAGCCTTGGTTGCTATTTGCATGTCAGTGGGAAATATTGATCCTTGGGTTTGTTGATTGTGAGACCTGACCATGACTACAGTAGAGGAACTATTGTGCAGGGACTGACCATACAGAGCAGGATTCACTTTAGCAGAGCTTTGGTGCTTGCCCAGCCTGTCCTTTGGGTGTGTAATCCTCATCATCCTCACAGGTGGCCAGTTGGTCCTGGAGCTATGTCTGAAGCTGGCCCTGGGGTGTACCAGCCCTGGGAGTTCCTGGAAGAGAGGGTCCCTGCCTCAGGCCAGATTCAGCCACAGCCACCCATTCTGTGGTTGGAGGTACCTTCAGAGGCCAAGTTTCAAACATAGGCTGACTTCCATCATTGCTGAGCTTGGGGTGGCTCAGCAAGAGGTATGGGTCATGCTGAGGCCAGGAGCTGCTTGTTTGGGGTTTGTGAATCTTTGAGAGGTTTTAGGAAGTCTGAAGTATGAGCCAAGAAAGGCCATTTGTATGGAAAAGCCATTAGAAGTGGCTTGGGTTGCTCACAAGTGGGTGGGATGGGTTCTCAGGGAATCGACAGGGTAGAACAAATGGAGTTAGTTAGGTTAATGGTGCCTCAGATATGGAAGTCCTTAAGTTTGCACCCTGAAAGCCTCAAGGGCTCAACAGGAAACAATGGATTTTGCCAGCACTTCTGTCTGTGAGAAAACTGCCCCTCCAGCCCTTGTCCGAAGCCAGATAGTTCATTTACTCCATGTATATTCCTGGCACCTTTCATACTGCTGCCCCAGAGCTGGAGCTCACAGTGAGTGAGTCCTTCAGTGAGTAAGTATGTGCCTAGTCTCTTTAAGAGGACTTCCTGGGACTTCAGAAGCTCTCTGTCTCACTCAGCCACAATCTCCACTGGTTTTCACAGCCAGAAGTTTGGGGACTTTTCCTCCTGGCACTGGACCCCTGAGCTGAGGAACCTGGTGTGGGACTGAGACCCCTTGCTCTTCACTGGGGACCTCTGCAGACAAGTGTCCCTCCCAATTTTTAACCACCACATGGTGGAACCAGCCTGTTCCAAGTCTCCACCCCATCCTACCAAGCTCATGGAGGCTTCTTCTGTATACCCTTAGTTGTAGGACTTCTGTTCAGCTAAACTTAAGGTAATCCTCAGTGATGGCTATTCTCTACTTTAGTTATAAATTTGATGTGGTCAGGAGAGGAGGCAAGCACAGTGTTTACCTATCCTTCCCTCCTGACCAAAAAAAATCAGCTACCTGTTCTTTTCCTCAACTGTTATCATTACTGCAATTATCTGCAATGTTTAACAATTGCTGCTGATTGTTTTTGACAAGTGCTCATAGAGAAAAGACTGTTAGCCCTGGGAAAGTTCTGAATCATGTCAAATAAAGAGATGCTTTTCACATAGAATTTTCCAGAGAACTTCTGGACTAAATCAAATAATGACAGTAGTTTGAGAAATAGGCTTTGGAGTTGCTCCAAATCTATTCTGCCCCCTCTAGACATTGCTATACTCCCAGTTTTTAATGTGATTGTAGGGGTTATTAGTTTTCAAGTAAAACACACATTTGGAGAGAGGAGGATGGTCTTAGGGCAAGTTAAAATAACCACAGAGATTCCTGTTTTTACCATGATTGAACTACATTTCTCAAAGAAACACTACCTGTGTTATTGGCAACTCTTGCTTAATTTCAGGAGTCCTTAAAAACTTGATTTTGACAATTTTGTCAGTGTTCTTACTTTTATGGATGAGAGGATTTTTGAAGATTCTTTTTTTAATGATTTTTATTGGGGAATCAGGGGAGGGGAACATCGTTGGGGAATCAGGGAAGGGGAACAGACAAGTTGCTGTCTTTTTCTTCTTCAGTCTAGTTGCAGAGGACGTTGCTTCACTGGCCCATGTTGGTATCGTCATTGTGCTCTTCACGCATGAGGCAGATCAGTCGCCGGCCTCTGGATGTCACTCACCACGGCTATTGGCAGCTCTCGCTGGCTGCTGGCCACTCACTGTAGCCTATGGCAGCCCACTGCAGCAGGGGCTGCAGCCTATACCATCACCGGAGCTCGTGTAGCCCAGCTCCAGGTGGAGCTGTTGTTAGCAGTGGAGGGCAGTGTCACTGGCCCTTATACGTGGGATCCAAACCGGGGCCGCTGACATCCCAAAACCAGCTCTTAACCAATGCGCCACTTGGCCGGACCTTGAAGGTTCTTACACCACCATTCCTGATATCACCATGCCAAATTCTTCATGGTCTCAAGTGATAATGATTATTTGCACAAAATAGTTGATAGCAAATGCCTCAAACATTTCTCCTTGACTGAAGGAAACCACACTTTTAACAAAAGTTGAATTCAGATACTTTTCTGTTTTAAAATATTTCAAAGTCTGAGAATTCTTTAAGTCCTAACATATAATGTTGATATTTCTTACGATAATGCATTTCTTATGATGATTTTTAATTTAATTACGCTTTTTTATATTAAATATTTAAGGTAATAATGAAGATTTTCCTTAAGCATACACAGGTGATGCTGCATTGCTGCATGCACCTTCAAAATCTTTCTTTAAGATATAACACTGATTAGCCATCACTAGTGAATTTTTCCAGAGTTGAATTTTTGCTGTACATCCATAAGCTTTGCAATACACACATACAAAAACATATGTTTTATGTGTGTGCATGTATGTGTGTACATATATGTTTATAACAATAAATATAGATATAAATATGTAGATATGTGTGTATGTATACGTGTGTATACATATATATGTATATAATGTGCACATACATGTAAACACAAAAAACACACATGCTTACATTGCTCTTACATTTTACCCAGATTCTAATAAATAGCAGTTAAATAAAAAAGATATTTTTTTAAAAACTCAAAACTACTCTGTAAATTATGACTCTTTCACAGTTTTTGTTCATTGTTTAGCTAATGACAGACAAACTTTTGCATAACAAACTTTTTTCTTTATTAAGAAATAAAATGAGGCATTTGATTTCAATTATTTTCATAAATATAAAAACATACAGATCTCTAGGACTTTAGATTTTATTAGATTCACTTATGTAATATTGTTTTATATAAATTTCAGATTTATAGGAATATTTAGCATGGGAGAGACAGCTTCTCTGTGAATAAAAATATGTAATTGAAATCTCAGACTTTTCAACAAATTTCTGATGTAAAAATGTATATCTTTCTGTCATTTAAGGTGCAAAATCAATATTGTAATTATATATACAATGCATTTTGCAAATGTGTTGATTTAATAAGTCATTTATTATTTTGAATATCTCATTTCCAATGTTTTCTTTTGTTACTTATTTGCAGAACAAATAATATTCACTCAAACATTTGTTTTCAAGTGTTCTGATGATTAACATTAAGTAGGCACAGTTACATCTATATAGTCATCAATCTGCCATGTACTTCTTTTTGAAATTGTTCTGTTATCATTGTCTCTATGGCATCTGCCATCTTACCAGTACGTCTACCAAATATATTATTCAAAGTGGTGCTTTTGCATTTTCTTATCCAAATGTTTATTGGTAAAGAAAAAAAAACCCAGAAACTCATTGATTACTAAATTGCTTTTGAATTATTGATTACACTGCTTTAGGTGATTAAATGGGAAAGCTAGGAGAGGTCCTATGTGTTGTACTCCATTCAGCTTTCTTTAGTGATCCATGCTATGCAGGATTGTGTGGGACAGGATGACAATTATTACACTCAGAAAGTTTATACAAAGGTCATATAAAACTAGTCTTCAAATATATATTCAACAACAGCCCTATTCATGCCCAAGCAGTGTTTTTCTGTGCATAGGATTTCTCTGTATATAAAGATTGAAAATTAATAGGTGAATAAAGATATATCTGGTGAACATTATCTATAATATTACTAATGTAGTTATATTAAAGAAAATAAAATTTTACAGCTAAATGCATTAGTAGGAATGAAGAGTATGAATAGAGTCAATATACCATAAGAGGTAGGATTTAACAGAAAGATACAATAATTTTATATTTTAATGGTGCTATAACATTGACCTAAAATATGCAAAGGAAATATTGACATAATTTAAGATTAAGACACTTTTACATTGTTCCAATCAGAACAATTTAAAATGATAACATTCAGGAGACCTTTACATATATGGAGACTTGATTTATAATATAGAGTTAGCCTTACAAAACAATAGGGAAAGATAGACTTCTCAATAAATGATTCTGGGGGCCGGCTGAAGGGTGCATTTGTTAGAAGTTGGCTTGGGATGCCAACTCTGAGCATCAGGGCCCCAGTTCGGATCCCATATGAGGGCCAGTGACACTGCACCCTCTACAGCTAAGATGGTGAACAACAGCTCAGTCTGGAGCTGGGCTCCCGTGAGTCATCCACAACAGTGTAGGCTGCAGTGGGACTGGCGGGTAGCTGGTGTGCATTTTCGTGAGCTGCCCTTCAGCAGCCGTGTGTGGCTGTCCAATGACTGGCGACCAGCTGCCTCAGATATCACAATACCAACATGGGCCAGTGAAGTGACATCCTCCACAACTAGACTGAAGAACAAAAGGACAGAAACTTGTCTGTTCCCCTTCCCTGACTCCCCAATGCTGTTCCCCTCCCCAAACTCCCCAATAAAATCTTTTTTTTAAAAAAAAGGGCCCCAAGTATATGTGATAATCAAAAAAAAAAGTTAAATAAATAAAATAAAAATTAAAAAATATATATATAACACTGGGAAATTGGTTATTTATATTTTAAAAAGATAATTATTTCCCTATTTATTAGATAAAACAACCTAATGTCCAGATTAGTTAACATGTTTAGGTTATGATATACAACAGTACCTAAATGAAATTAGTGTAGTAAAGGTTTTAATAAATAAGATATGAAACTGCATACCATATGGAAAAAATACAGGTATGTTCAACTGTATTCAAATTAAGAATTTTTTTATCAAAGCCCCCATGTCTAGAGTGAAAAAACATGCCATTAAATGAATAAGATATTTAAAATATGTAATTGACAAAGAACTATTATCCAGAATATATCTAAAAATCATCTTCAATTTACTAGAGCAAAAAAGATAAACAAACTGAGTGAGAAAAAAAAAAGCCAAAAATTGAAATAGACTTTTCATAGAACATGAAACATTAATAGTCATTAAAGATAGGAAATGATACCATTTGTAACCATGAAAATCCAAAGTAATACCACAAAAGATTAATTTACTGCCTATCCAAAAGAAAAACAACAACAACAAATCACCATATCAAGTGTTCTTCACCAACCATGCTGGGAATACACTATTGAGAAACTGTTGCACTTGTAAATCAGGAGACGTGTACAGGAAGATTCATAGAAACAATACTAAGCAAAAATCAAAATATTAGACCCAACCCAAATGTCCATTGACAGTAGAGAGGATTAACTAATTTATCCCTATAACACAATATAATATAAAAAGTTAAAATTTTAAAAAACAAACTTATTTTGATCAATACCAATAAATACCAGAAACCTAATGTTAAATGTGAACACAAACCTTCAAATGACATATATAATTTGATTCCTTTTATGTAAAATTCTATCTTGCAGGATAGATAGAAAAGAACATTGCATATGCAAAGAACAGTGGGCAAAAACAGACTGAAAAGTATAGTGCATGCTTGGGGAATAGTTATCTGGGTGGGAGTTGACAAAGTTTTTCCTTAAAAAGCTGGTAGTCAATATTTTAGGCTTTGAGGAGCTATAGGGACTCGGTGGCAATTACTCAAGTCTACCATTGTAGTGCCAAAAAAAGCTGTGCATGGTTTGTGAACAAATGGGCATGGCAAGTAAAACAAGTTTTACAAAAAAACAAACAGAAAAACCAGATGGAGGGCTGCCTTTGGCCCTTGGATTGTAATGTTTAAATCGTTACTGTCTAAATACGTGTGGTTTTTTTTCTCATCTCGGTTTCTCACCTCTCAAATGGTTTGGTATCCATTTGTCTTTTGGAAAATAAACCCCCTTTCTTGATGAATTTTTCCCTGATGAAATTGCTGCAAAAGCCAGCAGTGGCAGTAAGGACTCTTCTGGGGTGGCTCTTGGGCCAGATTCCTAGTGAAGGCTCATTTCGCCACGCTGTTGTTTTTGAAAATGCACATTTAATATTGCATTCCCCTTCATGAACTTCGCCCAGGATACCTCTTTGACACATAGTAGAGTGAAGGACTTTTGATTATTAGAAACCATGGTTTAAATCTTGTGATTGACTTTGCTATGAGTATGAACATTTTGCTTTCATTTAGAGTCTGAAAATAATCATTTTGTTAAATTACCTTTCTTTCTCTTTCTCTCTCTCTCTCTCTCTCTCTCTCTCTCTCTCTCTCTCTCTCTCTCTCTCTCTCTTTCTTTCTTTCTAAGATCCTGGGAGTTTGGCCATGTCTTACATTGAATGGGAATAAAAATTCCACATATTGGGGTGCTGTATTCTAAAACAGAGCAAGTCCTGGCAGAAACAATCTCAGGAATCACATGAGATATTGCTAGTTAGAAATAAATGTATCTGCTAACACTATATAAACATCCATGTCCTAAATTGGAGCTTATTTGTTACTGTGAGGCTCCCATACTTACTGCAAAAGGTTATTTTTATGAATTTAAAATAAATGTGGATGCCACAAAGTCGAGGATTAAGCAATTTGGGGTTATTGTTTCATTATTTCGCTTGCATTTTACAAATACTTGTTAGGATATCAACAATATGGGATATGGGTTTGTGGAATATTATAGGACATTTTTAGACAATATTAGCAATTACAAAATTACCTGTATTTTCAGTTTGAAAATGGAATGCCAACTCATTATCTCAAACAATAATAAGCCTAAGAGGAAATTAACTGGATTCAACAATAATGAAAAAAAAAAACATGGCTAATGATTATATTTTATATTATTTATTTATTTATTTATTTATTTATTTATTTATTTTGAGGGCAGTGTCACTGGCCCTCATATGTGGGACCCAAAGCAGGGCCACTGGCTTCCCAAGCCAGCGTTTAGCCACCATGCCACTCGGCCAACCCTATATTATTTATTTGAATGGCTTTACTATAACTGATTAGAATGTCAAAGGCCTATAATTTTCATAGGTATACAAACCAAGAAAACAAATTAACGTAACAATTGGAGCATTGAAATGTGAATATTGCTCAATTTACTTGATGAATTTAGCTTATAAATACTTCTCAGAGTATTCAGTGTACTTCGTAGGCAGTAGGCAAATGTAATGTTGAATCGTAAAATAAGCCTGTTTAAAATATTGGAACTCGTAGGCAGTAGGCAAATGTAATGTTGAATCGTAAAATAAGCCTGTTTAAAATATTGGAACTTTTGGAAATACAACTGTCCGATTAGCACTTTGGAAGGAAATGGATGTGGGAATGGGCATTGGATAAACAGCTCTTAAAATTATGCCGGATGAATGAGCATGGGGTGCCTCTCTTACCTGCCACCTCCATTAACCCATATATCAAAGCAATACTAATGTTCAAAAAAATACAAAGAGTTCTTGTATCATTTGAAGAAGAAGGGTATCATAGTTGCACATTTTAGAATTCAAATTCTAAAACTGTGTTTATTTTTTATTTCATAACTGCCCATTCTTCAGCAAATTGGCAGATAGTACAAATCCTAGAAAATTTGATTTCATCGTTTAAATTAAGAAGTAGAAATGGTAAGCATGTGATTAAAATAAAAGATAATTCGATAAAAATTAATTAAGTTAATGCAATGGTTACTTTCTTTTAAACTCAGTGAAACTTTATTGATATAAATTTCTTTTTTTAATTTTAATTTTTTTAATTACAGTTGATAGTCCATACTGTATTAGTTGTATGTCAACAGCAGAGTGGTTAGACATTTATGTAGTTTATGAAGTGATCCCCCCAATTAGTCTAGTACCCACTTGGCACCACACATAGTTTTTATAATATAATTGACTATGAATATAAATTTCTTATTTTGAAGTCAGTATAAATGTAAACAAATAATTGCTTTTAATTTTCTTCTGTACTCATAGTGTTTTAAGTCAGTATACTTGTATTTCATTAAAAACCTGAATAAAATTTTTTCTACCACCAAATGTTTTTTACCATTTACTCTTGGACTGGAAGTGGTTCATTTGGATGACCTAATATTTTCATATGATCTTTAATTTATGACAACTTGTATTTATTTAATTGACCACTAGATGGCAGACCTAACACTAAACAGAAATTACACACAAAGTGAATTCCCCAAGCTGAATCACACAGAGATGTTTTATTCCATGCATAGCTTGGCTTTTCAGCCTAAGTGCACTCTCTCTCTCTGTGTCTCTCTGTGTCTCTCTCTCTCTCTCGTTTTCTTTTTTTTTGTTTGTTTGTTTTTTTTTGGGGGGGGCATGATAATGGAGATACCCTAACATTTTCACATTCATGTAAAATTTTAATAGTTTACAAACTTACATTTCTTCTCATAATCTGTAATCCTTTAAGTAAAGACTGATAAAGCACTGCCATATTGTAGATGAAAACATCAGTTTCCTGGGGCATATGGCAAAGGTTATTTCTTTAGAGGACTACAAGGAGATAACTTTGAAGAATTTTGCTTGAGGGCTCCAGAATTTAATTATACTACTGTTTGACATGATTCAAGGATAACTATTGGTTCTGTATCTGATCTATATTTTCCGCTTATGCTGTACACCTTTGTGTTTCCAAAAGAAGTTCAATCCCTCTAGGAGACTGCGGGATCAATTAGAGCTACAAAACCATTCCCTCCTCAGTGATACTGACCTCTAGCTTCTTGATTTTTCTCTTGCCCTTTGGATCCTGGAACAGAATTATCTGTGTCTAGCTTCCTTCTGTTTCATCTTTTGTGTTCATTGAAACCTTCCATTACCGCCACTTTAAAGAGCCTTGTGATTTCTGGTATTTTCATTTTTAGTTTTTGAAAATAGGCCAATGGTTTTCTAAAGAACTAATAGGAATTATTTGCAGAAATTAGAAGCTTGTGTATTTTCATGCACACACACACACCCTCTTTCAAGCAAAAGTGATATGAGATGATTCCTAATATCACTTTATCGAATTGGTAGCCTGAAGCCATAATATACAGACATTAGGTCAGAATATCTACAGTTCAGAACTAATATATTTAAGTTCTGAAAGAAAATTTATTTTTTTGGTAAGTGTTAATAAAACTAAGAGTAACTAGATTGGAAAAAAAAAGTTAGGCCAGCAGTTCTAGTCAACTCATTATCTTTATTCAAATTAGAAGTCTCTACTCTCGTGATAAAATACCCTGACCACAGGTTATATTTCTAATACTATAAGACCAAGTCTTAATTTAAAAGTTGCCTTTCATATTTGGAACTTTATGATGATGTGAACAGACGGATGTGCTTATATGTAAATGTTTAGATTACATGAGGAATGTGGTTCCTCTTCCTTATTACCAAAACAGTGTAAATTCACAGGAGAAAAACAAAAATACAGATGAGTAAAAGAAAAAAAAAATGTGCAAAACCTAGATACCCCCTTTGTGGCCAACTTTGTGGATGTCGACTCAGAACTTGGAACTTTATTATTTATTTAATTTTAGATCGAACAATTTATTTGAAATAAGTGTAGCTTCATATGCCTTTGTAAGAAATAATAGGGTGAGATCTCATGTGACCTTTGTCGGCTTCATCTGATGGTAACATCTTTCAAAATAGAGTACAATATCATAACTAAGACATTGACATCAATATTGTCAACATACAGAACACAGTCAGCATTTCAAAGACCCCCCACTGCTGTCCAGTGCCCTGTTATAGCCACATATACTTTGCTCCTACTTCCATCCCCTCCTTAACCAGTGACTACAGTTTAAAATTAGAAGATAAAATTCTGCAGTCTAGCACTAGCAATATATTACAAAGCTCACTTAAAAAAATCATTAAAAGAATCATTCCTTATATAATTTGGCTGGAATTCAAAAAGAAATTGTAATGATTTCCTGTTGCACCCCAAATTTGATATTTCCTTCCCTGCAAAGTAGATCTCTCCAAAAATGCAGTGATATTCTTAAAACAAGAAACTATTATTTTTGTTTTTAAGTTCTATTTTCTGGTCAGTTTTAGTATAGATATATGTTTCTATTTACTTATTGAGCCTAATGAATCAATTTGATTCTTTATTAATTTTTTAAAAATATGTTTTCTCTCTCCTTTTTTCTCCTATTTTTATTTATCTATTTATTTTTAAGATTTTATTGGGGAATTGGGGGAGGAGAACAGCATTGGGGAATCGGGGAAGGGGAGCAAACAAGTTGCTGTCCTTTTGTTCTTCTGTCTAGTTGTGGAGGACGTTGCTTCACTGGCCCATGTTGGTATCATCATTGCGCTCTTCTCGGGTGAGGTGGATCAGTCGCTGGCTTCTAGACGGCTGCTCACAGTGGCTTTGGCAGCTCCCACTGGCTGCTAGCCGCTCACGCTGGCTGCTGGCCACTCATTGTAGCCTATGACAGCCCACTGCAGCAGGGGCTGCAGCTATGCCGTCCCACGGGACTCACAGCAGCCCAGCTCCAGGTGGAGCTGTTGTTCACCATCTTAGCTGTAGAGGGCAGTGTCACTGGCCCTCATATGTGGGATCCAAACCGGGGCCGCTGGCATCCCAAGCCAGCTCTTAACCAACGTGCCACTCGGCCAGCCTCTCTCTCTTTTTTTTTAAAGATTTTATTGGGGAATTGGGGGAGGGGAACAGCATTGGGGAATTGGGGAATGGGAATAGACAAGTTGCTGTCTTTTATTCTTCAGTCTAGTTGCAGAAAACCAGCCTCTCCTATTTTTAAACAAATCCAGGAGATTTGGAAACATCTGTATTGATTTATTGTTCTTAAGTTTAGGTAAACAGGTTGTTGTTAGTATATTTGTATTTCAATGACAGCTATTGTTAAAATTAAAAACCTTTAGAATGTTCTCATACATTACTTAAAGACATTCAGATTTTAAACAGTAACTGGTTAGATTTAGGTTGTGTGTGGGTGAATATTTATTCTGCACTGTGAGTTTTTTATACAGATTTAAGATTTTTAGAGAGTTAGAAGTTACTGTCTGATCTCTCCTTTCCTCAGTTCTCTAAGTTCAAGAGTTCCTTTTAGGTAAGAACACCTTTTTTTCCCCTGAAAAACTATTTGCAGTTTCTGAAGACTTCAGCAATTTAAAAAAATATTTCATATACATGGGTCAGAACAGGGTTTTTATATAAGCCTTCATTTTTGTATCTAAATGATTGTTTTCAGAAGCAATATTCATCTTTTCTTTCAGACTGTTACCTATCACATTCTTGTGAGAATCTCTTTTCTTCCTCATAATACTGTATATATACTCCTTTTTGCAAACACACACAAACACACACACTGAACTTGTGCTATTAAAGCCAATGGTACAGCCCCAATGACACATCTCTGCAGATTTCTTTACAATTATAATGATCATCACCAATTAAGTTTCCTGAAGTTCAGAAAATGAATCTGTTCACATTTTATGATTAATCTCCAGCTGGTTGTGATAGAGAAATCACCTTAATTAGAAAAGCTGAATGGAACTGCAAAGAATTCTTGAGCTCATTCCTCTATTAGACTATTGTAGGGTGGTTAGCATAGGTAATTTTGAAAATCTTCTCTCCCTTGGGGTTAGTGTCATGATAGGTTTCACTCAAGCTAATTCTTTTACTAGGTACTTTCAGAAGCAATTTCTGAATAATGGCATTTTTGTAGTTCTTTAAACAAATATTGCTAATGAATCCTGAGTTTTACCATCAGCTAAAGGCTAACAGATAAATTAGAGAGTGGCAGAGAGATTATCCAGCTAACACCATATAGCCTCCATTCACTATGACTGGTCAGTTTAGAAGAACTCAGGCATAATAAAATCCTGTTCATTCACAACACCCTCCTTCTATTGGTAGCTGACATCTTGAGGAGGGAGATTGCTCAAGCTCCTCCACTTTATTTTCTGTGTTTATTGCCCCAGAAGCAACCCTTCGCACTGACTTTTTGGAGGCCCCCACAGTGTTCTCCACCCATCCCTACCTATTCAGTGCCTGATGATATCCCGGTCTTCTAAACACACATTCCTACACTGCTTTCAACTAGCTTAACTTGACATTATGTTTCTTGACACCTCTTTTCTCCTAACAGAAGTTGCTCATACTTCTCCTTATATTCTACATCTTTCTCACGTTTACTACTTAGTCTACTCCTTTAGTTGTAGAGGGAAGGGAGTATGCATACTCCTTGCATGATGTTCTAGAAGAAGCATGGGTATAAGCAAGCCATTGAACCTCTCAGAACCTCAGCAGTGGCATGCCTGTGTGTGTGTGTGTGTGTGTATGCGCGCGCGTGTGTGTATGTGTGTGTGCGTGTGTGTGTGTGTTTGTGTGTGTTGATTGTGTGAGGCTGGGATAACAGCTGTCACAAGGGTCACTGTGGGAGTGAAATAAGATAGCATGTAGCATCCAGGAAGTGAAAACTGTTACAAAATAAATTCTCAGTAAAAATGTAATCTTTTACTTCATTTCTCAATCTTTGAGGCAATGGTACTGTCACTTACATACATTTTATTTGGCTCAGTATTCTAGGCCATCCAGTACCTCTGCTTGTTTGTGTAACTTTAGGTGAATCACTTGAATTCACAGCTCGAATTTCTCGTTTGTTACAATGTAACAGAATTCATGTTTTCTATTAGGACTGCATCGAAGAGCGAAGGAGATAACATACATGAATGTACTTTTTAACACACAAACCACTATATATATGTGAAAATATAATTAAAAGTATAAAAATATTATATAACTGCACCCACTTTCTATTGAATGCCTACTATGTGCTAGATGCAGTACTGGTGTTTTGCATGTATGAACTTAAATCTTAAAAAATTGCTGATTTATCAGTATTAGGTAACAAACCATGAAAATTATTGGCTTAAAATAACTATTATCTCACACAGTTTTGGGAATGGATTGAGTGCAGCAGGGTGATGTTGGTTTGGGTTTTGTCATGTGGTTGCAGTCACATGATGCCATCTTTATGAGTTTCCTAGGGCTGTTGTAACAAAGAGCAGCAAACTGAGTAGCTTAAAAATAACAGAAGTGTATAGTCTCACAATTCTAGATGCTGAAAGTCCCAAAAATCAAGGTGTCGGCAGTGCTGTGCTTCCTCCCAAGGCCCAGGGAAGACCCCATTACCTCTTTCAGCTTCTGTTGGCTGTCCGCGATCCTTTGTGTCCCTTTCCTTTTGCATCTGTTGTCACATGACTTTCTTTCTCTGTGTCTCTGTCAGTGTGTCCAAATTTCCCTATCGAACTTTGGACCCACACTTATCTAATATGACCTCACCTTAATTTGATTGTATGTACAAAGACCCTATTTCCAAATAAGGTCACATTCACGAATACCAATGCTTAGGACCTGACCATAACTTTCCGGGGAACACAATTCAACTCACAACTCAATCTGAAGGGTTAATTGGGATGGATGGTTAAGATAGCTTCTCCACTCTCATGTCTGACACCTTTGTACAAGTGACTAAATTGGGCTTTCTCGCACTAGCACAGTGTAAGAGTAGTCAGAAATCGTACCTTGTGTCTGGCATCCCCCAGAGCTATGTTCCAAAGGACCCAAGGAAAAGCCACAAAGTGTCTTATAATCCAGCCTAAGTCATACAGCACCACTATCATTGCATTCTATGGGTCAAAAGCAAATTACATTGTCAGACCATATTCCAGGGGAGGGTACTACACACCAGGGTTTGAGTATGAGGAAGGGCTTGAATGGAGGATCATTTTTGGAAACTAGCTACCCAAAAAAGATGAATGGAGATTTCATTTCCTTGTTCTTGTATGTTAATAAACATTTCCTGTTGCTCAAAGGGGCAGGGGGAAGAAAGAAAGTGAAAGAAATTCCCATTTCTCCCTTCCCCCTAGCCCTTGACAACTACCATTCTATTTTCTGCTTCTATAAGTTTGACTGTTTCAGACAGTTCATATAAATAGAATCATGCAATATGTGTCTTTCTGTCACTGGCTTATTTCACTTAGCATAACGTCCTCTAGATTCATTATGTTGTTGTAAATGGTGGATTTCCTTCTTTTTTAAGGCTGAAAAATATTCGGTATCTTGGCTATTGTGAATAATGCTGCTATGAATGTGGGGTTGCAGATGTGTCCTCAAAATCCAGATTTCAAATATTTTGAATATGTACCCAGAAATGGGATTGCTGGATAATGTGGTAGTTCTTTATTTGACCTTACACTTGCTTCTTCCCACCTCTCCTTCTTTATTACTCCTGAGTGAACCTGTTTTGTACCTTGGGTATACCTTCTAGCACCTCAATCTCTGTTAGAAAAGTGATCTCCAAGTGTATTCTTTTTCTCTGTGCTTATGGTACTTTGCACCTTGAATTTTGCTACATAAAACTAACCAATATCTTAACTGAAAGAAGTCCAATATTAATTCAGTCAATGTAATAGGTATCTATGTCCCTCAAACCACACAACAGTAAGAAACCAAAAATATTTCAAACAACATTCTTGCCCCCAAAGGACTCAAAATCCAATCTGAAAGAGGAGAGACCACTTTCTAATTTCAATGGGATTCTATAATAGAGATCTTTAAAAAAATACTTGTGTCCACATTGTGTTAGATCCATCATGTTCTCCTTCATTCCATGCAATTCTTTTATTCATAGCCTACCGATTCTCCACTACGCTTTCAATTTGAGGATTCAAGTTATTTCACTTATGTCAAGTCCCCAGTTCTACTTATTCTAATCTCTCTTTCTTCTAATTTGATACGAAAAGTAATTCCAATATGACACTTGGTTTTTTCCAAAATATCTCATACTCCACTATATCTGTTCCTGCCACCTATTTTTCTGAATGCCTGTATAGATATTCCTCTAAGGTTCTAAAATTCAGTTGTCATAGTAAATATTGAAATAAATAATATCCTTTTTCATTTAGTAAATGCCTTCTAATTTATTAGGATACATATGAGAAGATGTTATATTTTTTCTTATAAAATTCTCATTATTTCTCTTCAACTGGAAGTGATTGCCCTTCCATCCATCACCTCTGAATTTCCATAGTCCTTTGTGTATTCTTTCTTAAGATCTTTATCATAGATAGCACTGGTTGTATGTATGCTTTTACTCTTCTTGAAACTGTGCATTATCTTTAGGCTGCATTTTCTTCTTATTTATCATTACATCCCCCAAGATGACTATTATAATATCTAAACTAGGCACAAAATTGTTGTTTTGTTGTTTGCTTGCTTATGTGTTTGTTTTGAATAAGTTATCTAGCTAAACAATAAACTCCTTTATTTCTCATGACTTAGACATGATGTGGGCAATCAGGCTGTAATGCAGGCTCCAGAATTGGTCCAACTCATGAGTTAGCTGACTCTTTCCTTCTCTCAGCTCTGTGTGATTAAAAAGGTCTTTCTCTCTCATAGAAGTATCATTAATATGGCATAGATTGTGATGAATTGAAATTTACTTGGGATTTTTCTTTCAAATACTGGTCATTAATATTGTAGAATCATAACAAAATATAACAAAATGGACAAATGGGAAATAATCAAGAGAAAAAATATGTACATATACATATAAATATATAATAAAAATAAGAATGTTAATGCAAAAATTAGGAATAATAATTACATGGGATAACGCAAAACACATTCAATTATTCAAGTTCCAAAAGTACCATAACTGACAGTGAGAGAGTTAACTGAGCCAAATATGAAATTAGGTTTTGGAATTATACATTTATGGCAGAAAAACAAAGATTTTGCTGAGCTAATGAAGTGATTATTAAATAAATGTGTACTCTGTACCAAATATAGAGGCTCCAAATCTATTTTTAATCGTTTCTTTCACAGTTGTATTTTTTAAAATTTGCATGCTTTTGCTGCTATCCCCTGTTTGGTCATATCTTCAAACTTTCAGGAAGCATATAACATTAATCATATAAATTAGCTTTCCATCTCAGAAGAGATGCATATAATTCAGGCCAGCAAAGGACAGGCAAATTTTCCTCTACTGTGGAGAAGGGAGCGAACCGTGCCAATATATTTTATTAATAAGGGAGCTTCCATATTCTTTGCCACCTGATTTTGTTCCTAATTTCATTAGTAGAATCCATATGAAATATTAGCATGTGATATAGATATTGACACTGATAATAGAAGTTAAGTCTCTAATGTGAAAATGTTTCCAGCTACCTAGCAGCATAGATTATTTATTTTAGATTTTTATGTTCCCTCATGACTTCATGGTTTAATTGTATTAAGTATGTAATTAAATTTCCATTATATCCGGGACCTGCCGTTCTTCATCATACCACCTGCAAAATCATGGCTCCAAGCTTCAGCTAATTTAATCATTAGAGACTATACCACTAGTTTTTTTTTCTATGCTAGGCCAATCCAACCCTGAATGAGCCTAACCAAAAGACATTTTTTCCAGAAGCATTTCTAATTAGGATACCATAAGGAGCACATGCAGAAGGCCTTTGGAAGGTGCATATTTAATTTATGCCATTTTTTTGGTACATTAGAGTTCTTTGTTTTTAAATAAATCTTAACATGGCTTATAAGCACCTGCAGAATATGGTTCCTGTTAATCCATTTGGCCTTGTTTTCTTTCAGGTCCAGTAGAGTTACATACCTTTCAGGTTTTTCACATTTGCTATTCCCTCAGCTAGAAAGCTCTTGCCCCCACCTCTTCCTAAATAACTACTCTTCAATTTTACCTAGTTAAGCCCTCTTCATTTTCCAGATCACAGAGCAAACATCACTTTCTCTGGACCCTCTTCTCTGACTTGCCTAACAAGACAAAGTCTTTTATTTGCATTCCTCCATTCTTTTCCCTGAAAGCCTCTATTTGTTTGTCATGTTTATTTCTTTACCTACTGTGTGCCTGTCTCCCTTTTCTAACAAATGCTAAGCTCTGTGAGGGCTTTATCTGTTTGGGTGTCCATTTTATTTTAATTATTTTAAAATAGTGCTTGGCATTCAACAGATATTTCCTGACCGCATGTATTAATGACCTGTTCAAGAAAACTCAGAAGATTCTTGATATATAAAACATACTCTTTCAGAAACATGAAATCCATGCTTTATTATTCTCAGACTTAGAGGGGTAAAGTTCTAGAGGAATAGCCTTCTACTGTTCTAAATTCTATGCTGTTCAAGTTATTCCAACACCAGAAAAAAAAATAATGAACTGGTCCATTAAGAGGAGTATAATGAACAATTGTAAGAAAAGGGAAAACTCTTAGGAAGATGAGAGAAAGTTAATTTCTAGCTTGCTACACTAGAACTATAATCTCAATGAGAGAAAGAATCATACCTTTGAGTCCTCAAACCCATTATAACACTTTAAGTATAGAAGATTTCATTTGTCAACTCACTATTCAAAAATGCTTATTTAGAGATCAAGTACTATTCCAGATATTGATGATATAATGGAGGGCATTAATCATATGATTTATGGGGACACAGATCTGCAAAGTCTGGAGAATAATAAAACAAGATCAGTGCTGTTACTGGTAAGTACTACAGAGTAAATAAAACTAGTATGGGACAGTTATTGGTAGGTGACAAGGTATTAGTTTAGGTGAGATGGTGACCTCAATGAGATGCTGATACTTGCATTGAGGTCTGAATAGTGTGAATTAGGATGTCTTGGCAGAGGAGACTGCAGGTGCTAATTTCTGAGGTTGGAAAGCATTTGGCTTGTTCAATGTATGGAAAAAGTTCACTGAACCACAGGGTATAGTAAGCAATGTGCATAGAGTAAAGGATGAGGTTGGGAAGTTAGGCAAGAGCCAGACTTTTTTTTTTTTTTTTAATTTATTAAGTGGCCAGAGTCAATGGATGATGGATGGATGATGCCATGGCCTACCAGAAGCAGTGGTTGCCTGCCTACAACTGTGGGTCTCATTGTCTTTCAGAATGTGATTTGACAGTGTGGCATGAGGAGTCTCCATTTCTGATACAATAAAAAGAAACCACAAAGTGATCAAAATGTAAGATTCCACTAGAGTACATAGCTTGTAATTATATATTGTCCATGAAAATAAAATTCCCAGAAACTTCTTCTCATGTTACATGAAACCTTTAAGCAAAATGACCATGGTACCCATGAGAATGCCCCTCTCAAACCTCCAGCTACCGGTGGCGGGGGAGGAATTAAACTAGAGTTCCAGCTCTGTTCTGAAATCCATTGTTGCATCTATACGGTGGCTGTGTCTAGGTGTCCATGGGCTGTGCTTGGTCAGTGCCTAAGTGCATCTGAGGTCTAAGACAAGCCCTTTCTTGGAGACACTCAATGCCTCTGAAATCCCTCTTTGGCTGAGGGCTGCTCATTGACTTTTTCTCATTTTCCTTAAAGTGCACAGCAGTCTAGAAAGTTTTCACACTCTACCTTCCTTCTCTCCTTCACTCACAGTCATTGAGTCATAATTTCACTGTGGTCTGACAACTCTCTCAGCCTTTTCCAACTTCCTCCTGATTTTTCTTTCCCAAGCATTTCTCCTAAGAAATCCTTGAACATTTTAATCCTATTTACATGTCTACTTCTCAGGAGACCTAGGCTAACAAAGTGATGAAGGAGAAAAATTTGCTTTTGACATCTCAGTTCTCCTATCTTGCAAAGAATTAAACTAAAATAATATCATCATAAACATTCTTATTTTCAATGATTATTTTGTTGTTTTTTTTTTTGTTTTGTTTTGTTTTGTCTTTTTTTGAGGGCAGTGTCACTGGCCCTCATATGTGGGACCTGAACCAGGGCCACTGGCTTCCCAAGCCAGCGCTTAACCACCACACCACTCGCCTGGCCCTCAATGATTTTGATTTAACACAATTACTTAGTCAAGTAAAGTTCTTATCTAACAAATCTTTTAAAACTATTTCTTTCCGACTTGATGGTTCATTAAATCCTAGTAATCTTTAGGGGAGGTACAAAGACACTTTACAGTCTCAAAGGAACTTAAAATTTTGCTGTCACATTTGTAAACTATTCTATTTATCTAACTAGTTCCAAATGTTACACATTTCAATTATAAGAATTCTTGTAATTCTTATAATCATAATATTATAATTATAATTGTTGGATTCTTTAGTAATCTAACATATGAGAGTTTTTTTTATTCTCTTAGTAATCTCTTGCTTTTTAATAAAATTTTTGACAGGGAGATGCAATTTGTCACTTTAAAAGTAGAAATCGAAACAATCTCTATTGTCTTTTGTATACCACACAGTCTTATGTCCCTTTCTCTTGATACATTTTATCATTTTTACTAAGAGACAAATGTGACCATCTTATTTGTGGCAGGCCATATTATATGCTATGATACCTAAGTTTTTATAAAGAAATGAAATGCCATAAGATCTAAACTCTCCTGCCTGACTTTCAAAGTTTCTTTAAAAAGTAATGCAACCCTCTTTTTCAAATCCTCTTACCCTCATTGTATCTCCAAAAGATTCTCTCAAATCCCTCTCCTCTGCTCCAACACAGGCATCAAACCCAAGCTTCTTGTAATGTTCCTTACTATTATATTAGCTTTATCTACACATATCTACATTTCACGTATCCTTTAGGACACAGTTCATATTCTCTTTTTTCTTCCATGGGTGATCATGCTTACCTTCACTCACCCTTTCACTTTAATTATCTGTTAACTTCATTTGCTTTATAGTTATAAACTATATTATGTATTATTAATATAATATTATTATAGTAATATTAATATATGGATATATTATAGTAATATAATTATATAAAATCAAGTAATGGGGTGACTTCATTAGTTCATGAATTATTTCATGTTTTGGTCATGCCTCCCATATTATAGATATGTAAGCTTATCAAAGGTGGTGTATTCAATGCAGAGATTAGGAAGTACCTGAACCAGGACTGGATTCTACCTCTATTATTTATAGGTTTTTTTTGACTTTGGAGGAGTTACTTAATCTCTCTGAGCTTCTATTTTCTCATAAAATAATCAAGTTACTTTCTTTAATGTTTTGTTTGAGGATCAAATGAAATAATTAATATAAACACACTTTTGACACAAACCTTTCCTTATAAATAAGTGGCATATATTTTGCTGTTTTTCTTCAATCTTATACATGAGCTTTTGTAAAGATTGGGATTGTAGCTTTTGGGTTCTTAGGAATGATCATTACTTGGTACCATATAAATATTTATCACATGTTTTTCATTTGGCACATTTCATTCTGCATTTGATTTTGACTAATATACCAGGTTACATATAGGAACAGGTATTTTTCCCTTTGGAAGGTTGAATGTATAGTTACGTTTCAGTGTGACAGATTTGATTAATTGACAGTATTATACCAAGAATCTGCTTGTATTTAAAATCATTACTCTGAAATAAAGACTTGAATTTAAAATAGAACACAACCAAAATTTTATCCATTTTATCAGTTGTTCCACACCTAAAGAGTACTTATAAAGAATATCTTTTTCCTCACTCAGCTTGTGTATATTTAACTTAATTCTCAGGCTTCCCTTTGGAAAACCATTGTCTGTGCATTCAATTCCAAGAAGAAATTCTGATTGGCTCTTCTTGGATATTCTTATATTTTTGAACCAATTATTTTCACGAGGAGAATAGGATACTTTAGCAACCTATGATTTATACTCCTATCACCATAATATGAGGAAAGGACAAATTCACCAAAGGAACAAATGTTGGATAGAAAGCAGAGTATATCCACTATAATAACTTCCATTTCTGAACCTTGGAGAATGATAATTCTCATTAACAAGGTAACTGGATGATTAATAGTTACTATAAATATCATATTTGTATTTTAATTTTAAAATAAAATTATAATAAAAATGATTGGCCTGAAAATAATTCTAAAGTTATTTAATTTTTTTTTGGCTCAGACAAATTTTGTGTCTACCATAGCTATACATTTGTAATCATTATGCATCTGAGCTAAATCAGCACTGGAACGATATCAAACATTATTTTTCAAAGTCACTAATGTATTTTCTTAAGGAAAATCATTTTTATGCCCTCTCTCATGTTGATTTTAATTGATTTTGTTGCAGTTTTGAACCAAATATGTACCAACACAAAAATGACCTAGCAAATATTTCTATGGTGCTTACTGTGTCTCAGGCCTTAAGGGTTTGTCATACAATAACACATTTCATCCTGATAGGAGCCTTCTGAGTTGACTGCTATTATTGCCCCATATTACAGATGGAAACGTTGAGAAACAGAGGGTAAATAACTTGGACAAGGGCGTGCTGCTAGTGACTGGCTCTCTCAAATCCGTGTTTTCAGCACTCTGTAACATTGGCAGTAAAAATGTTTCATATGCATATAGCTTTTATCAAATTATAAAACCAAAACCCAATTACAAGTAAAATTCAAAACTGAAAATCAGTCAATGGCCTCCTTACCAGTCTTCCTACTTCCCACTGCTTTTTTCCCTATCAGTCTATTCTCAACATAACAGCCATTGTGACCTTTTAAATATATGTCAGAATATATGTCATCGATACTCTGTTCAAAATCTTACATTATCCCAACACCTCCAGCACACGATTATAGGAAAGTTGAAAATCCTTATCATGACCTAGGGGCACATCTGATCTGTCTTCCCATTAACTCAAAATCCTACCACTCCAGCTACATCACTAACTACTCCAGACATAATGGCCTGGTTACTTACTATTCATTGAACATGCCAGGACCAGTCCCAACTCTGAGCCTTTGCACTAATTGTCCTTTGTTTCTGGTTTTCTTTTTCCCTAAAAACCTGTGTGGCTCATTTCTTTTCTTAAATACCACCTTCTGGAAGGTAGCATCCCTGAATGTGATGTATAAATAACATCTTTTCCATCTTTCTTTATGCTCATGACTGTTTTTACTGTCATTTTTGCCACTTGACATGTTGCATACTTCTTATGTTTCTTTGTTTATTGTGTTTCCTTAACTAGATTGCAGATTCTTGAAGAGGGGCTATTTTGTTGTTGTTGTTGTTGTTGTTGTTGAAAGCTATTTCCTATCACCTATAATTGTACTTGTCACCTTGTAGGCATTTGATAACTATTTTAAAGTAACATTTTAATTTTGAGATAATGGTAGATTTCTGTGCAATTATAAGAAATGACACAGAGAGGTCCCATGCACCCCTCACTGGTTTCCACCAATGGTAACATTTTGCAAAACATTACAGTAAAGATATAGAGCATTTCCTTCATCACAAGGATGCCTTCGGTTGCCCTTTTTCAACAGTTGCCAGGTTTGTTTAGACCTATTGCCAGCTTCTTCTGTTCAATGTTTGGATTATGAGGCAGAATAAAACACCAGGTTAACACACTACCATCTTGTTTCTTGGGTCTCAAGATGACTAGCCAGTTGGCCTTCTCTCTACCTTTCAAAGTCTTTTAATACTTGTTGTGTATGTAATATGCAAGGTTTTTAGTTCTACTTAGCAGAAGGATTAGGGAATAACATGCCAACTTCATTACTACAATCAGATGTTCCCTAATAAATATTTTTAGAATAAATAAATATTAAATCTTTTTAAAACCAGCATTTTGGACCAAATTTGGCCTCCACCTATAACAAGAGGTCCATGAAAGTTTCACTTTTCTACTCCCCCTACTCGTTAAGTAGCTTAGTCTAATTTCCAAAGATGGATCCCACCTGTTCCTAGAGCGAATGATGCATACAACAGATTAAATTTTTAGAATATTTTGAATAGGCTTTTCATTCGTTAGTACATACAATTTCACATTCCAAGTATAATTGTCTTAATAAAATCTGGCTATTTCAAATCAAGTATGGTTTTCCCCCATTAAGGCCATTACTTAAATGATGCACTATTTTTATTGCTCCCTTGATAAAATTTCTAAACAATAGTGGGCATATGCCAGTGCCAGCTATGATAAGAAGCAGCCCAGGGTGGTGGGTCAGAGCATTTTATCTGGCTCTAAAGTGCATCTCTACCTTTTACTATTTTTGCATCGTTGGGGAATTTATAAACAAATTTCTTCTCTGTGCCTCAATTTTTTTCATCTGTAAAATTGTAATGATAATGATAGTAATAACCATAATCATCATCATCTGTCTCATAGTGCTGTTATAAAGGTTAAATGAGTAAGCATTTATAAAGTACTCAGAACAGTGCCTGGCACTGAAGTTCTATTCATCTATGTCCATATGTGTGCATGTATAAAATAAGTACTTATATTTTGTTACCCCTGAAGATGAAGATGAGAAATCTCAATAGCACACCAATCAAGGAGTACTTATATTAAAAATAGGATTTTCTTTTTCAGTTTCAGTAGACTTCATGTTGACTAATAGTTGAAAAGCTTTTGTGTGTGTGTGTGTGTGTGTGTGTGTGTGTGCATCAGAGCCATTTATGACTGTTTCATATGCCCCTGATAATGAAAACTATCTTAAAGGGTAGAATTATATTTCACTGTTGAAAAAAGTCCATGTGTATAAATGTATAATATAATTATATTTTACTTTTCATTAGGGGCATGTTCATTGAACTATAATTCCAAATATAGCTGAAGTTCAGTGCAAATGCTATGTGCATGTCTTCCTTATAATTTCTTAGTTTTGGTTATGTTTTTCTAATCCACAAAGAGGGGAGGGGAATTTAACAGGATGACTCCAGGGCAAAAAAAATGCTTTAATGTTTTCAAGTTGTTGTATATCTTCATTTTATGGCACCAGCTCTCCCCTGATAACTGCTTTTTATAGACATGACCATTCTCCTGGGACCATAAACACATGGAAAAGGTGCTTCATAGGTCAACCTATCCATCTTCTGTGCACCAGTTTCAGACAGTTCACTCCCAGTACTTTTCTGTTCACCCCTATAACCCACATCCATCACTATTAGAAGTTATAAATCTACATATATTCTTTCTATTGAATTGTTTTGTAAGCAAAGGCCTTTGCAGTTTAAATAACTATATGGTGTAAATATTATGGTTTAGGTAAATTTATGATATTTGTCAGACCATAGGCTTCCACTGATAGTGTCAAATTTCTAAGCTGTAGTCATTGGCAACATATGAAAGGCACATATAAGTTTCAAAAATACCTATATTTTCAGTTTGGCCTGCATCTAAGTAACCATAGGCAGACTAATAATGCACTTTATATAGCAAATGATTTGCGAATCCCAGTTTTTCAGTCTGTTTATAATAGGCTTGCAAATACCATTCCATTAGGTCTCCAAGTAAAAGCAAGGGAACTATTTTGAATAACTATTACGTGTGTATATATGTGTATGTTTGTGTGTAAACTCCTTTGTGTCATGGTTTGTTTTGTTCAAATTTAAGCTTGTGAGATTTATTCCTATTGTTTGCTGTAGTAGGTTGATTGTTCTTATTATCATATTATATAAACACATCCCAATTTATTTATCCATGAAACCCTTGAGGGACATTTGGAAAGTTTTAGGTTTTAGATTACTACCTGTAGTACTGCTGTGAGCATTGTAACACAGGTCTTTGGGTGACCATATGTGTGTATTTCTATTGGACACACACAGACACACACACAGAAACATTAGAGTGTCTGGATCATATGAATGTCTATGTTCAGGTTTCACATAAACTGTCAATTTTTTTTCTCCCAAAATGTTTGCATCAATTTAAATGCCAACCACTGGTGTATGAGATGACCAGTTGCTGTACAGCCTCAGGGCCACTTGAGTTTTCTATCTTTTTTCTAAGTCATCTTAGCCATTTTGGTGAGTGTGTAATGGTTTCTCATGATTTTAATTTGTACTTTGATAACTAATGAACTTGAATCCCTCTTATAATAATATGTTCTCCTAGCCATTTGGATAATATTTATAGTAAAGTGTCATTTCAATCTTTGCTTTTTTTTTTTTTTTTTTTACTGTGCTGCCCTTTTCTTACTGATTCATTGCAGTTCTTAATATATTTTGGTTAAGAGTCCTTTGGGAAAGTAGCTGTGTACTTCTATTAATGTTTTTGGATAAACCGAAGTTTTTAGCTTTTCTATAGTTCAGTGTATCAACTTCTTATGTACCTCAAGATTATAAAAATGTTCTTTTATATTTGCTGCTAAAAGCTTTATTATTTTGGATAAATTTATGTGGAATTGACTTTTGTGTATGGTATGATATAAGCATCCATATCATTTTTTTTCCCAAGGTTGACTCAGTTCAGATTATGAAAATGACCATTCATTTGCTACAGCACTACAGTGCCATTTTTCAGGGTGGGGGGGCATAGATCAAGGACATGTGGAGTTATGTTTCTGGACTTTATTCCACTGATTAGTTTGTCTTTTTTTTTTTTTTTTTTTTTTTTAGCCACAGTTGTCTTTTTTTTTCCTAAATATGATATAACTTCTATAGGGTGATATGACTGTTTAAATCAAAAGATAATGTGAAATATGCTTTATTTAATTTGGTGGGACAAATTTAACATGGACATCTTATTGCCCAGTTGGGTGGTGGAGTAGATAATTAGTAATCTGCATCTTTTGCCAAGTGTTCTAGTCATTCTTTTTATGTAATCATGGAAAGAAAATAATGGGTTCTTATATCAATACCTAGGAAGTCATTGTGAAGATATATAGTGATTCTCCCTGAGGTGTAAGAGTTTATGGGCTTGGGTCTTCTTTTAGGGTACAGTATAGAATACAGGAGAAATTCAGAAGCAACTTGGAACTGTTTGTGCTGTAAATCTAGAGCAAGGATGAGCAACTTATAGATCATGGGCTAAATCTTGCCTGCTACCTGCTTTTGTAAATAAAGATGTATTGGTTACTTTTGTGCTCTAGTCACAGAATTGAGTAATTGTAAGAGACATTGTATGAATGACAAAGCCCAGAATATTTACTATCTGGCTCTGTATAGAAAACTTTGGTCAGCACTTGCTCTAGAGAATCTGCACATGTTCCCCTAAAAGAACTGTTTAGCACTAGAGCTGCATTAGGAACATAAACCTATGTTGCTATACTGCTTTCTAGATGCAGTGTTGAGAAATTAATATGGAGTTTCCCTAACATTAAAATCCATATAAACAGCTCAGGAGAACAGATATACTAGAAAAGTTTTTCAAAAGCTATTGAGAGAAGGTTACTGTGCACAGCTACTGTGAGGAGTTTCTAACAGTGGGGTCTGCTATCACCTGCCACTGATGTAAATAGTCAGTGAGAGCCACTGTCCTTGGGAGTAGCTTCTGGTAAATGGGAAAATATTGGCATTAATAATTAATTGCCAATAAGACCCACAACTAATATAAAACCCAACCCTTGAAAATAAATAACAAGAGACATTTCTTCGAATGACTGAAACAAAAACAGAAGCAGAAGACACATTTCCAGGTTTACTTTTTGTGAATGTTGGTAGAAGAAAAATTGAGAAGACCTGTCAGAATATAAGGGAGAGTTTGTATTAGGTATATATTGCTCTAGTAATTCAAAGTAAAGACAGGCGATTAGAATACACTAAATGCCTTGACAGGGAACTTGAGAGTCAGAAGTAGGATTAAAAAACCAAGTCCTAAGAAATTATTCTTAATTTTAAGTGAAAAAAATAGAATTATTAAGTACCAGAGAAAAAGTAATCGAGATTGGATTTGTTTGAGGACAAGAAAAGGACCTTGGACAGTGACCATTAACATCAATAGGTGCCTGACACTTTGTTGTCTGCTAAGTATTTTGTATTGCCTTTTAAGGTATTGGATTGACATTGACCTTGCAAGTGAAGATAGAGATTGTGGACCCTTCAGATCAATCACTAAAAGTTTCATTTCTGGTGTGGTGAAATAAGCTTCTATTAATAACAGTTCAACCCACCCACAGACACAGATCAGTGTTATAAATTCTGAAATATAATATATATATATACCAGATGTATAGAGTACAAATTCTGTAGAACCAGAGACTCTGCAGAAGCAGATTTTGGAGAGGAGTCAAAACTTGGAAGACAGGACTGGCATAGAGTGAGCTTCCCATTTGAAGGGCAGTGAGCATCAGGGCAGCTTGCAGTCAAGGTGGGCTGCA
The DNA here is from genome assembly GCA_033961575.1 of Aselliscus stoliczkanus. Lineage (NCBI taxonomy): Eukaryota > Metazoa > Chordata > Mammalia > Chiroptera > Hipposideridae > Aselliscus > Aselliscus stoliczkanus. The sequence goes on from CM066729.1 coordinate 139,976,059, forward strand.
AGATGACTAAAGCTATGGTAGAAAGGATCTTCTCTTAGAACCCAAGAGAAAGTCTGGGTTACTCACAGGTGCTAGAAATGAAGACATGGGAGCATCACAGAAAAGAGAAATCCAGAGAATGGGGGTTCCCAAATCAGAGTAAGAACTTTGTCCAAATGTCAAGCTGACATGTGATGCAAGCATATGTGCAGCAGACTCAAAGAAGTGTGTAGCTACCCCTAAAAGAACTAGACTGAGACTTTGGCTGCATCCCACCATAGTTGAGGCAGAATATGCCATTTTAGCCTAATCAGTTAATTATCTGCTAAAACAAAACCAGTGACATTCTTTGGAGGAATATTATAAAATCCAGAACCTCTACAACATGACACTCATAAGGACTTGGATTCAATCCAAACCTATTTCACATTCAAAGAAAAAAATAACTATTAACAGAGTCCAACTCTGAGATGACCCACCAGATACTGGAATTTCATTCAAGAACTTTAATTAAGCTAACACATATACTTAATAAAGTAAACCTAATGAATAGATAGGAAATCCCAGCAGAGAAACAGAAAATATAAAAAAGAGCAAAAAGCAAATTATAAAACTGAAAATCATATCTAAGAATCATTAGATTTTGGTTAATGTCTATGACACATTCTGGTAATATGGGTCCAAGATATATTTGTTCATTGTTTTTATTTGTCTTCATGTTGTTAATATATACATGAAAAGTATATGTTGTTATTAAAACATTCTTCATTTTCATTATTGTACTTTTGCTGTCCCCATATATATCTATATTTCCTGTTTTGGGAAATGCGACTTAACTAATAAGCTATATTAGCTACTTATCTATTTTTTCAAAACCTATCATTCACAATTAATATCTCTATTACCAGGGAGTATATCTCTATTTTATAATATTGTTCGAAGTACTTTCAAAATTTAATTTATACTGATTTTCACAGCTAGTATTCTGATTATTCGTAATTTAGTACCTTGAAGAAATTTTCTGCTCTTTTAACAATTCTGTCAAGTTTAGTAAACTGTCTTGAAATGGTACTTATTTTTCCATCTTATTGCAACAGAAGTGAAAGGATTCTATGCCAATTATGTAAAAATAATTTTTCATGGTTATATAAACAGGCATAACCATAGGAACAATATGACTTCCATGTTCTGGGTTATTAGGATTATCAGAAGTACTGATTTATAAAATTTCTTACATTCCCTGATGGAAAAGTAGTCACATAAATTGTGCTTATGCAGCAGCCAATCTATATGTTCCAATACTAGTATGTACCAGACAATTGTCATTTCCTGTTTAATACACAATTAAGATAGGACTTCTGATTGAAGCTAATTTTAAAAACAAATAAAAAATATATATGTATGGAAAGTAACTGAAGAATTGCTTAATGCTTTTAATTGTGGTATAGCTCAATTCAAACTTTAATATGTTTTGATATTTAAAATTACTAGGGAGGCACCTGCTATCAGTTTTAAGGCATGGCCCTGTACTTCTTGAGTTGTTTTCTTTTAGTGGCTGAAGAACCAAGGGAGATTATTTATTTATTAGCTATTTACAAAAGATACCTCTATCGTTAGTATATTCTAGATATCCAAGGTTGGTAACTGAAATAATTCTTCCTGAGAGGTGGGTACATTTGCCTTACTTGTTATGAAACTTTTAAGTTTTGTCTTTTTGAATTTCATATTACCAACTATAAGAAACACACTGAAGAGCATCAAAAGTAAACATCCTCAACATTCTATGTGTATTCCCTATGTGGTTATCACTCCTGGCATTAGCACATGTTATTGCTACCATTTTTGGTTAAAATATTTTTCCATTCTTTCTCTTTTTGGAAAATCCCTGAAAACCATGTCACATGTGACCTTCTCTGTGTAAACTTCTTCATACATCTCAGCCCTCCTACTGCACTTTTCCAAATGAGAAGTAATCACTTCCTCATTAGGTGTCCTCATAGTACTTTATCTAAATATCAATTCAACTACTTGCCATCCTGAATTACAATTAATTATTGTCTATTTCTGTTGCTAGATTGAGTACCTATTTATATAAGGGAAGATATCATGTTCACTTTTCTATCACCAACTCTTAAAATAATTACTGACATCTAATAAAGGAATAATAAATATTTCCTTAATAAACTAATGACTGTTAATATTACATTTTAAAAGTTTATTAAATTAGAAGAAAAATGCAAATATCTTAATTAGACAAAACTCTAACAGTGGAATATTTTTATCTTAGACTAAAAATTTATCCACATTTCAAAATATGTTAGGAAAAATTATGAGCCATTTTTCAACACAATATAAATCAACCTTTATAATATAGGCAATACCATATATATGTACACACAAACACAAACACACACACATTGGTATAGACTTAACAGTAATTTAAATAAATGAAAATTTATGTTAAGACATACATGTATATAGCAAAGCAAGCCCCATGCAAGTTGATGGGCAGTTTTCACATTGCAATAGGATATGAAACAATGCAGAGAATATGTTGATTGAGAGTTTTTGAACATTGATAGTAACTAAAGAAAAATAACCAAACTAAATGTCTTTATACCTTATTAAAATAAAGACTTAAATAATAGAATAGTAGAAACTAACTGATACAAATAAAATAGAAAATTTGGGGTTTTTTTTAGCTTATTTTAACCCAAACACAGTTATTAATCTTGAAATCTTGGATCAATATTTTTGTACAAATTACAATGTTGCTGGCTAACTATATTAGAAAAAAATATACTATGGTGGAGGAAAAAAATTATTGCATTTGATGAACTATAATCATGGAAATTTATATTTCTTAATTAGAGATTGAGAATAGAGAGTCACACACACAGATACACACATTAATGCACAGAAAACATTAAAATATTCCTTTAATAGAAAACTCTATAGAGAATTTTCTGAATAAAATCAAATATAAAAATAACAAAAAAATACTTAGAAATTGAGAATTATTTTCCTAAATACTTCCAGAATCAAACATAAAATAAAACTTAAAACTATAGATTATAGAAAATGTTGTAAACATTAAAATCCTTCACAGCAAGAGCTTTAGGACATAACAGAAACTGTACTCCAAGGAGTAATTGGAGAATTACAGTTAGGAATAATGTAGGGATAGTGTTTGTTTTGTTTTTTTTCTCTGAGGGCAGTGTCACTGGCCCTCATGTGTGGGACCCGAACCGGGGCTGCTGGCTTCCCAAGCCAGCGCTTAACCACTGCGCCACTCGGCCGGCCCTAAAATGTTTTTTAAAAGATCTGTGTGTAAAATTGAGGGTTGCTAGTTGGGAGGGTAGTGGGGATGAGGGAGAAGAGGAAGGGATTAGACAGCATAAATAGGGAACTACAATATTGCCACAGGGATATGAAAGACAGTTCGGGAAATATAATTAATAATGTTGTAAATATTTTGTGGGGTGTCTGATGGTCACATGTCTTGTTAGGGAGACTATTTCATGGATGGAGTAGAGGCTTGATCACGGCACTGTACACCTGAAGCTGATGTTGTATAATATTGTATACCGACTGTAATTGAATATATAGATAGTCACGGGATGCAGATTATACTGTGGAAGGGAGTCAGCGGAAGTGTAATAGATATATATATGATATGGGGGGAGGAGTGGGGTGGCGAATTGGGGGAGGGGAGTTGTCACTTTGAGCGGTAAAAAGTATAACCATTGCACTGTGTTGTACCGCTGAAATTAATTAAAAATTAATTAATTAATTAGTTAAAAAAGCTCTATGTGTACACACACACACACACACACACACACACACACACCGCAGTGCCAAAAAATTGTATACAAGTGGACACGTTAGTCAACGTTGCTCAAGCAGTAGTTCTCCATAATCAGAAGTGTCTGGACACTGATGGTAACCACTTTGAGCACCTCTTATAATTGCAGAAGTCACATGTGACTTGTATTCATCTTTTGTTTTGTTATTGGTATATATTTAGTATTACAATTTTAATACAATTTTCCTTTCTTAAAATATGTATACATTTTTTTGTCACTATATATATATATATATATATATATATATATATATATAATCTCACAATTAAGACATACAAAATAAAGCCTACATTATGGAACTGAAAGATTATTATGAAATGTTATTCTAGTATTAACCCAAGATGGCTTAGAAACTGTGAAGAAAAAATTCTTCAACTGTGGAAAAACATATTAAAAATTTACCATTACAAACTAATACAAAAGCCTGATATTTTTATGGCCTAATTTTTTTTTAACATTCAGGAAAATTACTTATTCCATTATTGTTAATGAGCAAGGCTATGCGAATAGAGGATGCGAATACAGGACAATCAATTCATTTTATAAATAACCTTAATACTAATAACCTGATAAAAATGTTTAAAAAAAAGCTATAAACCAGTTTCCCTTATGACTAAAGATGTGACCATCATAAATAAAGTAAAAGTACATCAAATTTAACAGTGCAATAGAATATTATTTGTGATTATGCATACTTTATTCCAAAAGTATAAGGAAGGTTATATATTAGGAAAAACTAATAGTAACATTTACAAAAAACTAATTAAAGGTGGGAAACATAAGATATAATAGATTCAAAAAAATAATTTTATTTAGTAGAGGCCATTGCTATTACAGGTCTAAGTAGCTTCACCTATTTGTGAAAGATCTGGTAGGGCCAGTATTTTGAATTTTACTAAAACTCACATTTGGATCTGCTAATGTAAGGCATAGATACAAGAAGAAAGCCACTTACTGGGTGTGCTTATTTGATAACCCAGCATCCATGTCTCATTTTGTCTCTGTTTCTCTTTATACCTATGAATAAGCTGTAACACTCATGAAAAAATAAAACACTTTGTAAAGTGAGCCACACTCAGATGGCCCTGGAGGCTCATTCCCTTCCCTGTTTTATTAGCTTAGCAATAAGCTGGCTCAGGAGACCTGAGTTGGCACAATGAAAAAAACCTGCTGATAAGAGACCTTGAAACCTAGAGGTTACTTCTTTTTACAAGACCGTTTCCTCCACCAAGAAGTGTCTACTTTCATGTAGTCATTATTTTCATGTAGTCATTTGTGAATTATAGCCCCATTTTCCCTATAAATAACATGAGAGACATTTGGGGGGCTAGTCTCTTTCCTGGAGCCCTTTCAATGGTGTGTTCGATGCAGCTACATCCCGCTGCCCAAAGCAGACCTCTGTGGCCCAATGGCACCTTCAGAGTCATGTCTGTCTGTGCTACTTTCCTATCTGTAAGTTTTCTTAAATCTACCCTAATTTACCTTTACATTGTGTAGTGCTGATCTCTATTCTTCTTTGGCTTTGTGTGGAAAATGGCCTTTGAAGGAGAAGCCAGGTGTTAGAACTATAGTGCAGAACTTACAGATACTATATTTTGAACAACACACAGATATAGTCCAGGGAGAAGGTGAAAAATCTATTCTTTTTTTCTGTTAACAGGTAGTAAATATTATGTAGCAGAGAGGTCCTTCATTATAGATGAGGAAGATATCTATGTACTGATAGGATGTGTTCACAAGGATATATTATTAAGTGAAAAAAGCAAGGAAAAGAATAGTGTATATATCTACCTTCTGTACAAAAAGTGGGGAAGCTGTACATGTAGTGTTTCCTAAAAGAAATGCTCAAAAAAAAAAAAAAAACCCCAAAAAAACCTAAGAGATAGTGAACATGTGTGTGGGAGGGAGACCGGAGTATGTTTTGACCATGGTAGACTTCCCTGTGTATAGTGTTCAAGGGAGCTTCAACTGATAAATTATTTAAATGCTGGACCTATTAAAATTAAATTAAAAGCTAACCAACCAATGACACGTTTTCTTTTTCAAATAATATTCTAAGCTAAAAAAATCAAAAAAATGATGAACTGAATTCCCAACATTTTCAGGATTAAGTAATGTATTCTAACCTGCCCAGTTGGATACAAAGATAAAAATGCTTTTAAAAAGCAATAAATCAATTCCACATAAAATTGTATAATTGACTGAAAAATTATCTTCTTGTATAACCATGGAAACAAGACATAACATTACTATGATCTGATTTCAGTTTTAAAAGATTGTTTATTGCTTGGCCTAGTTGTCATAAATTTCACATTGCTCTCTATGCACCAATTGTAAGAAGAGGTTTTACAGATGTTATATTAAAAAAAAAAGTGCTTTGAAGTCATGAAATAAAACTAAATTGCCTTAACAAAAAAGTAGAATTTGATCAGGGTATAGAATTATTTTGTATGCATTCAAATCTTCTTGTGGTTGTAAAACAGTGCAATCTTGGGAGGTACTATATGGCATACTTTACATTTGTAATTAAAAATTGCAATTTAGTTATCTCTTTAATTGGACACGTAAATCACGACTACATTTGAACACTAGTACTGATATATGGTCTAAAAGTTCAAGATAAATCAGACTTTTTAAATTCATATTTAAAAATTGGGTGACAAAGGGAATGCAATAAATGGAAAGTAACAGTCCTGGAACCACCTGGAGATTAAGGTATTATTTTGGTAGTTTAATTGGGATACCAGTGTCAACCCCGGCCTCCTCATTCTCAAAACTTCTCCTACAGAAATGTTTTAAAGAAATTAGAGGTAGTAATGAAGCATAAGAAAGCCAATCCATTTATCTTTGTTTAAGTTATTGTAGCCATTTAAATTAAATTTGATTTGTAGTAGCTTTAGACATTTTCATTTTGCTTAATTAATTATATGTAGAAACAAGATTTGTGACAGAACTACTGTGCTTAATAGACAGAGAGATGATATATTTAACTACCAGATCAAAAATTGACAGTCTTATTTTATAAGTGCCATAAACTCTTTTCCTGGGACTTTATTTGAACTTTTCAGAAAGAAACTCAAAAAAGTTATGGACCTGTTAGCTCTCTGAACAAAACAGGAAACATGGTTTTACTGAAAGCTGTGTGCCCCGCCCTTGTATTCCAGCAGCTATAGCTTGATATCTTCATATCAGCTTTTAAAACACAGAAATAACTCTGTACATTTTTGATACTGTAAGCACATTTTAATCAATTATGCATATATATTCTGATTTTCGGGTCAACAAATTTCTGCTAAGTGATTCACATTTTTACGACTGAGTTCCATAATAATGTCAGTGTTGTACTCTATTAAGAGAAAATGAGCATTGGTGTATTAAAATATTTTTCCAAATAAAAATACACAAAATATAATAATATATTACAATGTCAGAAATTCAGGTGGTTTAACTGTATAGCTTGGTTTGTTATTCTGGCAGTAGAGGCAGTAATCAAAAACACTTGAGGAAATTTAGTGTTATTACCACATTAAATTTTTTTTTCTAACTTTCCCTTCTCTGCAATTCACATTTTCTTTCCACATACTTGTTTTATTATTTTTATATTCTCTTTTATTCTAAACATTTTGTTTTGATATGTTTGTTTTTACCATTAGTACCTATATACTTAGAATTGAAATGGGGAAACAGGATAAAAAAGCAGGTGTTAGTTACCATTGTTGTTAGGTCCTTGATCCTTATAATGTCTTTGAAATATATCATTTTCTACCTGTGATTTATGGTAGTTGGATTACAATCACAGTCATAGAGTTCCATATTAAAATCACATTGTCCTTGTATTAATCCTTGCTCAAAACTGGCTCTACCAGTTTTTAGCAGAATAGAATAGGATATATTCTGTGATCTTCAGCTTCTTGTGAGTCTGTAATATAGAAATAATGCTACTAATGACTGGTACATAATAGATAATTAACACATTTTTGTCCCACTCAATAGTTTCATAAACTGACAGTTGTCTAGACAATGTTAGATTATATACATGATGTTTGTTAAACTCAGCACAATATTAAGTAAGCACTGATAGACTTTGGTAAAGACAACTAAGTATCTAGACAGTTGCATGAGTAAGATGTTCACTGTACTATACTATTAAAAATAACATTGTCTACAGTGTTATTTGCATATATCTGAAAAGAGTTACTGGATAATTTCACAGTATTGTCAAAAGGGAGATCGTGTAGTGGAAACCCCTTTAAGAGGCAGTATTTTGTACATTCAGAAAAAAATATCTTCTTTATTCATTTACTGTTAGACATTGCTTTAAATAATAGAATTATAGTCATGATAATTAAAATATTGAAAAATAAAGGATATAAATGACAATTTTATATTTTAATTTATAATAATAAATATAACTGTCAAGACAACTTACAAGGCCCCATGAGATTTGCCTATATGTTTTCCAACAATAGGACAATTACACATAAAACCAAATTATCAGAAGATTTTTTTCATGAATATAGAATCATATTAAGAGCAGTTGATTATATGTGGATTTTATTAATTATATCAGCTTTAATAGCCTGGGGCATCCATCTTCTCTATGAGGAAACATCTGCCTTAAAATATACTTTATTGTTAACTTCTAGGCAGTGCTTGAATTGGAATAGACAATTTTTTTTTCTTTTTAAGTGACTCCCTGAGTTCAATTTTAGACCAACTGTTCTTACATTTAACATTGTTATTTGGTTATTTTATCATTATTAGATAATTAAATGGTCTCAAGCGTTACATAATCAACACATGGGAATACTATAAAAAATTAATAATACTTTAGTCTACATTTAACTATACCCCATCCTTTACAGCCTTGCTTTATGTCTGTTTGAGTCAAACTAAGCTAAGTTTGTTTTAGGCTTGAGTTTTTCTTCATAAGTAATAATTTCCTATGTCTCTGATTTTAGCAATTATGTCTTGATTTTATACTTTAATTATATATGAAGCTGTCCGCGGGCACTTTTCTTTAAATCTCAAATTCTGGAGAATGATCTCTTTGTATCAATAACAGCATTCTTAGTGTAAATTTATAATCTCCTGAATTCCTGAAATTTTAAATATTAAATTAATTACTGTTAAGGAAACCACAGAGCAAATAAAAGCTTTCTCTTAAAATTTTCTATCTAAATGCTTAGATTATCATCTCTCCTACATGCTGATTTTCCTCAACCATAATCACCAATAGCAGCAATAACAAATTCGCTTAAAAAACAAAACAAAACATGACCTAAGAAAGAAGATACTCTCCATCAACTATCCAAGAGATTAAAAAGAAAAATCAAAATTTATTTTTGTTATAACCAATTGTTTAAAAATATCAATTGATACTTTCTTACAGAAATGTTAAAAAAATTAGTTGGTGATATTTCTGTTTTAATCATGCAATGTGAGGTTTGCAGGATAAGATAGAACATTCCTTAAATAACTATTTGTGTTTGTTGTTCAACAGTGACCAATAAACAATGAGTCATTTTATTGCCAGAAGGGGACACATACATAAAGACAAATGAAACTCTCAATGCCTAATGGTATTATGGGTCAGGCTAAAATTATTAAAAGAATAATTTATGCAAATTGTTGTATGTATCTGTTCCTAGGGTTCATTGTGACTATTATGGACTATCAGGTGACTGAATTTTTATCTTTATTTCTCTGCCTTCCTTTTGGATTGTTCACACCCATGAAATGTATCTAAAAAATTACATTTCTTTGTCATTCATAGTTCATTGGTTCTTGCTATACTTCTTCGGAAATAATTCGAAGGAGGAGGGATTTAGCTAAATAAAATCATACTTCCTCTAGCTCTCTGTTTTTGGTGTGAAAATTTGAAGGGTGAGGAGTCAACAAATAAGATCTCTGTCTTAGAAATTCTAGCATCTCTTTGTGTTACCTGGCAATGTGTTAGCTGGAATATTGGTCTATTTCCTGCATGTAGAAGGAGCAACTGTTCAAAAAATCAACTTCTACCAAAGGTCTATAGCTGCTTTTAATCATTGTTTTGCAACACCCTGGACATCCCTCATACAATTGCAAGCTCCTTGTATTCGATAAGAAGGCCACTTTCAGAACCACAAAAGCTTCTATTGCAACTAGCCCCTCCTGCCTTCCTGGTCCCTCGCCAAACTATTAGGGAAAAGCACAGCAAGAAAAAGACAAAGCCCCTTTCTTGGAATTCAATCCAGGATATTCCATCCTTGTCTGATCCAAGTATGATATCAGGGATGACCCAAGATTGGACCCTGCTGCCTCTGAGTTCCACCCACAGCTGTGCTGTGCTTGCAGTATCAGCCATGACTTTCACTTGACAAATATATGGCCACATTGAGAGTGATAATTATGCTTCTCTATTATAGGATATAAAATATTGTAATTTAAATGTATTGAATATTTAATGGAAATATAGATAGGAAAAAAGGGGGCAACCTCTCACTCTCAAAGTTTAAAACTGACTTATATAAATGTCTACTCACTGTGTTGTACACCTGAAACTAATATAATATTTTATATCAATTTTTCTTTAATAAAAACGACAACAACAACAACAAAAAACTCACTTTTGACCTTGAAAACCCAGAGTTGGGAAAACTCTGAACACTCATAAAAAAAATTTCTTTTAACTCATTAGCAGTTTTGTGTTGTTAATAATAAATCAATAAAAAGAGTATTATAGTCAAAGAAGGCCCTTTCATTTAACAGAGGAAAATCTAAGTCAGTACATGTTGAATGCCATTCATTTGAGATATGAGTTGCTCTCAGGAGCTGGAACAAAATGCCAGCAAGGTATAAATGGCATCGAGGGTAGTCTTGCCTATAAATATTTTCAGATTTATAGCCTTTAGTCTGAAGAACATATTGTGTGAGGAAACACAGTGTGAATAAATGGAAATTGTACTCCACTGAAGTACGAAATAAGAAAGTACAGTTTTATTTCTTGCCCAACATTTCTGCATCGTGTTATCTCTAAGTGTGCAGACATAAATCTGAGATGGATCTCAGGTAACGGTGTCAAAGATTTCATTGCTAATCTATCAGATTTTAGAATTCCCTTCATTTAGTCAGCAGGAGAAAATCACATAGGGCAGAGGAAAGCAGTGTGACCACAAAGCCTGGAGCAAACTTGGCTTTCCTGGTCTTTTAGTGCAGAAATTTGAAATTATAATGACATGAAGACTGACTTTAAATTACTTTCATCCAGAGAGAGTTATGTGTAAAGATGCACATGTCTGGTCATTGTCCATCAGTCCTGGAAATAAATCTTTTCATCATTAAATGAGCAAAATACATGAAGAGTCATCATAAATAACCCTATTGTTGTTTTCTCTGTCTTATCAAGGATTTGACCATATAGAAACCACTTTTCTTTAGCCATTATGGATTGTAGAAACCAGTGTATCATTGATCAAAGGTATTCATTTTTTAAACGTGATTATCTTTTCTGTAAAATAAGAATTATCATGTCATACTGTGGCGTAGGGCATTAAGTAAGGTACGAACTTTATTACTTTTAAAATACAAATTTGAAATGAAAAAAAATTATATATATATATATATATATATATATATATATATATATGATTTCTTCCATATATTTTTCTAAGAGTATGCAGCGTTTTTTTTTTTAGAATAATTTTGTCTCTTTATTTGGTTTCAACAATTATTAATATTTAACCTTATTTGTTTTCTCTCTTTCTATATAGATACATAGATATCATTTATTAATATCTATACATCTATGCATGAACTTTTTTTGTTGACCATGCATCTCATGAGAACATGATATTCTCCAAAGTAATTATTATCAATATTAAAATAAAAATCACATTTAATCATTAAATATTAATGTTATATCATTTAATATACGGTTCATGCTCACTCATATTTCTCTAAGTATCATTTTCAGTTTTTTTAAAAATGTTCTGCGCCCCCCCTTCCCCATCACCACCACCAGGTGCAATCGATATTTATCCATTATGTTTGGTTATCATGTGTCTTTGGTCTGAACAATCTGCCTAGCTTTTTTCCTTCCTTCTTTTTTTTGGATCTCTCATGACATTTTTTGAAGATTCTAAGCCAGAGGGCATTTTGAATGTCACACATTCTGGATTTCCTTAATATTTCCTTGTGCTAAGATTCACATGAAACATATTTTGCAAAATTATGATAGAGGTGATATTGTGTCCCCATCGAATTACATCAGAAAGCATGTCAAAGCAGTAGTGAGCTGGAGAACTGATTGTTAAAATCTCTGGAATTTTCTGTGCTGGTTTTAGTTAGACACAGTCATTAAAAATTAAATTACATAAGCTTACAACTACATAATATATAGCATCCAAAGGTAACATATACTATACATCCATGGCTTCCTAACTATTTTACTATGTTAAAATCTATCATGGTAAAAAGTGATACCCATAGGGGTGCTGCGTTCCTCTCCTCTCAACTCTGCCTTTCGTGATGTCACATTGATAGCTTCAAGTAGGCCACTGTGGGATTGCTTACATGGTCGAAATTGGCAAATGCTCTGAATCAGAACTTTGTGTATTATACTGTTGATTTTTAAGAAAGCGATGGATAAAATCTAAATAATGTAGATTAAATTTATAATTGTTTTGTGTCTGTAGCCGTTATGTTGATATATATGCACAGTAAGTGAAGAAAATGAGGACATATCTTTTCAGTATTTGAAAACAGCACTTATAAAAATATTCATGTACTCTGGGTACATGTCTCCATCTTTCTTTTTATTTCATCTCTTTTTTTCAATCATAATACCTAAAGTTTACCCACAACCAGGATATGAATATACTTAGCTATTCTTTTACTGCTTCTGTAGTTTCCATTCTTTTTTAGCTGTTATATTTTTGATTCATTTGAAATTTATTCTGTTGTAGAATATGTGGTTTATATTCATTTTATCTATTCTAATGACTATATAATTGTCCTAATCTCATTTATCTAAAAGTCCATCTTTTTCCAAGGTATTTGGGATTTAATCTTACTATACGTAGGTCATGGGGTAACTTTCTATTTTTTCAAGTACACATTATATCTTTCTGTAGTATTTTAAAGGGTTTCTTAGAAAGATTTAGCACATTTTTACTAAATTTATTTTTAAATGTTATAATTTCAATTACACTTGTAAATAGATTATTTTCTTATCTGTTTCTATGCTGCCTAAGTTATTATTGTTTGCTTATATAAAAATTACTGGGTTTTGTATTTTAATTTTTTATCTTATTATATTCTGATTTTAGAAATGGACTTTATCTTATAAAACAGTTCTAGAAGATAAAACATAGAATTCCCCATTAACTCATACCCAGTTTTTCCTACTATTAACTTTTTATATTAATATGATACATATGTTTAAATGAATGGATGAATATTGCTACTTTATTATTAAAGTCCCTGCTTTATGCAGGTTTCCTTAGCTTTTACCTTTGTCCTCTTTCTCTTCCAGGGTCCTACCCAGGTTATTATATTGCATTTAGTCATCATAAATCCTTAGGCTTCTTGTGTCTGTCACAATTTTCAAATTTTCTTTGTTTTAGAAAACCTTGACAGTTTTTAGAAGCACTGATCGGGTATTTGGTGGGATGCCCTTTTATTGGTATTTTACTGAGGTTTTTCTTATGACTGGGCCTGTGGGGGGAAGGACACAAAGATGAAGTGCCATTTTCATCACCTTATTTCCATTGTCCATACTGTCAACATTATGTATCACTGTTGATGTTGACTTTGATCACTGGCTGGGTTGTGATTTCTCCACTGTAAAGTTAATTTTTATCCTTTTTAGTATTCCACTTTGAAAGGAAGATCCGACGTAGCCCATTCTTAAGGAGTGGGAGTTAGGTTCTTCTCCTTGAGGGCAGACTGTCTAAATAATTTATTTGGAATTCTTCAAGAAACATTTGGATATTCTCTCCAATTTATTTACATATTCAATCATTTTTTTCTATCAGTGTGGATTCATGTATGTTTATTTCATATTTTGAGATATAATCCAATACTACTTTATGTACTTTGCTGCTCAAATTGTTCCAGAGCCCTTTTATTTGTCTCCTGTGTCCATTTAACACAGGAATTTTAAATATTTCTTACACTTCCTTACTTTTTGACAATATAAGATGCTTCAAGTTATTTTTGTCCATTTCCTTCCCATTCCTAGTTTTAGCTATTTCTCAACAAGCCTTGGCACCTGTTTGGAGAAATGGTATTAGAAGCTGTTCTGGGTGCTCATTGCTACTGGGGTGTCATTTCTCTTAGGAACTCTCAGCTACAGAAAGAAAATATATGTGCATATACTAACCTAGATATGTATATACATATTTGTAAATATTTCTGTTGTAGCCATCTGTATCTATATTGAGTTAAACATGATTTCATGCATCAGTCTTTAATTCTAACCTCTTAACATAAGGATCATTCTAGCCTCCTTCCCTTGTGCATATGTAAACTCCCACTCTAACTGTAAGAAACATGGCCCCCATCATTGTCATTCATTTACCTAATCATTCAGTTCCAGTACACATGTATAGCAGTATCAGAATTGTTAACCTGTACCCCAGTGGGAAACAGCTTTATCAACTGGAATATGTTTCTTACATGTAATTTCTTTTAACTTTAGTTTTATAGATTACATTTATTTCTAAAGCTTCTTAAGTCAACACCTGCCCCTCCCCCAATCTACAGTGAGGTCTTTACTTACATTTGTAATACAGTTAGGTACTCTTTCATAGTCTGCATTCCTTCCTGGGATTCCCCCAACCTACTAAATTATTTTATAAAATTTGCATAATTAAGATTTACTCTGTGCTGTAAATTTCTATGGTTTTTAACAAAAATATAATGTCATATATCCATCATTACAATGTCATAAAGAATATATTCACTACTCTAAAAATACCTTGAGCTTCACCTTCAACTCTCTTCCTCTCTTCCTGAATTTCTGGAAACTGCTAATCTTCTTATTATTTCTATAAGTTAATGTTTCCAGAATGATGTACAGTTGAAATCATACAGTAAGTAGCCTTTTCATGTTGGATTCTTTCACTCAACTATAAGCCTTCAAATTTCATTCATGTCCTTTAAGTCCTGATAGTTCATTTCTTTATATTTATGAATGATATTTCATCATAACGATGAACATCTCTGTCTTTTCAATGGTTCCCATTTCTTTACTTTCTCAGCATATTAATTATATATTTTTTTAAAAATTTTTAGAGGTTGTACTAGAGTTTGTAATATGCACTTACAATTAATTTAAGTCCAGTTTCACATAACCCTATACTTTGTGACAGCTAGTGGAGTTATCTTTTAACAAAGTATATCTGATTCCTTACCAATAGTAACTTTATCCAATATATTATAACTATTTTATTTTGAGCAAACTTTATACTTAAATGTTAAGAATAAGAAAATTAAATGATTTTATTTTACCTTTATTTAGTCTTTCTCTGATGCTCTTTTCTTTCTTTAGACCCAAATTTCTAACATATATAATGTCCATTCTAGCTGAAGAATTTTTTTTTTTTTTTTAGGGCAGAGTCACTGGCCCTCATAGGTGGGACCCGAACCAGGGCCACTGGCTTCCCAAGCCAGCGCATAACCATCGTGCCACTAGGTGGGCCCTCCTACCTGAAGAACTTTTAACATTTCTTGAAGGGCTGATCTGCTGGTGACAAATATCCTGTTTTGTTTGTCTGAGAAACTTTCAATTTATCCTTACCTTTTGAAGGATAATTTTGCCATGTATAAAATTTTAGGTTGTTGGGGTTTCTTTCTATAAACACTCTAAATATTTTACTCCACTCTTTTCTTTCTTGCCATGGTGTCTAATAAGAAGTAACCTGTAATTCTTATTCTTTCTTCTTTATAGGTTTTATTCCTCTGGCTTCTTCAAGATTTTTTTTCCTTGCCTTTCATTTTCTGCAGTTCGTATATGATATGCCCAGTTATGGTTATTTGGTATTAATCCTACTTGGTGTTCTTTAAGGTTTGTGGTTTGCTGTCTGTCAGTTATAGAAAATTCTTAGCCTTATGATATTTTTTTTGCTGTATTTTCTCTTTCTTCTCTCTCTGACTATCTGTCTATTACACCTTTTCTAATTATCCTACAGTTATTACATGTTCTTTTTTTCTTTCCCCATTCAATTTTCTCTTTGCATTTTAATTTGCAAAGCTTCTATGAATATACTTTCAAGTTCATTGATTCTTTCTTTATTTTTTATTAAAATGTAGCTGATACACAATATTGTATTAGCTTAAGTTGTACACCATAGTTATGCAACATTTATATATCTAAAGAAGTGATCCCTTGATAAGTCCAGCAACCATGTGACACCATGCCACACTATCACAATATTATTGACTATATTCCTTATTCTGTACATTATATCCCCATGACTTATCTGTTTTACATTTGGAAATTTGAATCCCTTATTTCCCTTCACCTCCTCCTCCATTTAAAAATTTTCAATTACATTGACCTTCAATATTCTTTTATATTAATTTCAGGTGTGTAACATAATGGATAGACAGTTATATAATTTAAGACCTGATCCCCTATCTAGTCTAGTACCCATCTGACATGATACATAGTTATTACCAATTATTGACTATATTCCCTATGCTTTACTCTACATCCCCATGACTATTTTGTAACTACCAATTTGTGTTTCATAATTCCTTCACCTTTTCCACCCTGCCCCCCATTGTCCCTCCCATCTATCATCGCAATAAATCTAGTACTCATCTGACATCATACATAGTTATTATATTATTGACTATATTCCTTATGCTATACCCTACATGCCCATGACAATGTAGCAACCAATTTGTATTTCTTAATCCCTTCCCCTTTTGCACCTACCCCTTAACCAATCTGGCAACCATATGTATCTGTACCTATAAGGTTGCTCCTGTTTTGTTTGTTTACTTTGTTCTTTAAATTCCACATATAAGTGAAACCACATTGCATCTGTCTTTGATATGCTCCACACAGTTCTTTTTCAGCTGTGTCTAAGACACTGATGACCCCATCAAAGGAACCCTTTATTTTTGTTATAGTGTTTTTGAATTTTTGCATTTTCTTTGAACTCATTCTGAGTTTTCATCTCTCTGCTTACAATATCAATCTTCTTGCATTTGTTTACTTTTTTGATTAGAATAGTCCTTTTATAAATTCTCTGCCTATAATTCTAAACTCTGTCTCTGGTCTGAATCTGGTTTTGATACTTGCTTTGTGTTTTCAAGCTATGTTTTTGTTTTGCCTTTTAGTGTGACTTGTAACTTAAGTTTGAAAGGGGGTCATGATATATGAGTAATAGGAACTGAAGTAAATTAACCGTTAGTGAGAAGTTTTATGTTAATCTGCCTAGGAGTTGGTCTGTTTTTATTGTTTTGGTACCAGAGTCTTCAGTTTCCTTTCTTATCCCTGTTTCTGTTTCCTCTGTTGTATTTGGGTTTCCCTATAAACTCCTCAAATAGAATCTGTTCTTTGCAACCCCTTGTAGCTGTTTTCCATTGTTATCATACTGAAGTTTTGTTTTAATATGATGGTAAGGTGTAGGAGGGGAAATATTTTATAATCCTGTGATTAAATCTAAGTCTTTTAGTGGGCCTGCACCTGGGATATGAACTTCACAAGTGTTTCTTAGTCCCCCTCCCCCTTGAGTGAGACAGGAAGTCTAGAGTAGGCTGAAGTTGAATAAATTTCCATCTCCAAAGTTGGGTAAAGATCTGGTAAAGTCTTTTCACCTTGAGAAGAAATATATGTAACAGGAATGCTCTAGGAATACTTGAAAATATTCTCTTTCCTTTTTTGCTAGAGACCTGAGGGTTGTTGTTTGTTTGTTTGTTTTTGTTTTTGTTATTTATTTTTTTCCTTTAATTTTTTTCTGTAAGACCTAGGTGGGGTTTCTGAAGCTCAAACCCTTGACAGTGTTTGGGAGAGGGTAAGGCATGGCCCCCAGGAATTTCTCACTTCCATGCTAGTTTATCCTCAGCCTTCAACAATTCCCAATAATTACTATTTAAGTTTTCCTACCATTTTATGGCTTGAGCAACTTCTGCTGTAGGGAAGGTTATCCCTGTTGCATTTCTCTCCACATTAATTACCTTTCTCTACAGATTCTGAAGTGGAAGTTTGTCCTATTACCTTAATTTTCTTATAGGTATAAGAAAAGTCATTCATTTTCAGTTTGTTTGTCTTTTTTCTCAATGAAAACAACTTCTAAGCTCTTTATATATCAGAACTGAAACCAGAAGTCTTATTAGTTACTTTATTTTTAGGTTTTGTTTGAAACTTTTAGTTTTTCTGTATCTTATCATATTATTTGTAAATAGAAATAGTTTATTTCTAGTCTCCCTAACAATTATCAGTTTCTCAGAATAAAATAATGGAGACAATTGATATTTCACCTTGTTTCTAGCTTTAGTGGAAATTCCTGTGGTAATTTTAACTAGTGCCAACTTTAGTGTTGAAGTGGGTGCTACATTAAGGAAGTAGCCATAATTTTCCATTTACTGAATCTTTTAATTAGGCAAAGTTATTGAATTTTGTACAAGGCTTTTTAGTGTATCTGGAGAAATCTTTTTTTTTTTTTTTTTTTTTTACTTTTATATCTAGTCGTAAGGTGAATTATCTTACTGGAATTTCTGCATTGGAGTGTTCTTGAATGTATGGAGTAAATCCCACTTTGCCATGTTGTATTGTTTTAATGTGTTGTTGTATTTCTCAGTGTGGATTCATAATCTTTGAAAATCATTTATTTTGTAGCACTGTCCACTAGAAGAGCCTGAAGCAATGACACCTTAGCTACAATAACATGCCTACTTCCTACTCTTAGCTTTTAAATACCGTGCCTCATTTAGCAGAATCAGAACTTTTGCCATATGGGTCATATTTTTTGACTGGAATTAAATTGGATTTAAGTTATTGGCACAGAGAGATAGTGTTATATTTAAAATTAATTCACTGCCCCATTCTGGAAATTGTTGCAACAAAAATAACAAAGTTAGTAATGTCATTTATGTGGTTAATTTTATAAAAACAAATTATAACATATAATGGATTTTAATTTGTAATGAGATTAAAAATGACCACGAAAATCTTTTGTAGCACAAAAGCTTCACTAGTTGCCTTAGAGCAAATAATTGCAGAGTTAGTAAACCTCAACTACTTTTTGTGTATTGATTTCTTCTGAAGTGTCAAGTGATAGACATATTAAGTTAGTGTATATAATGTAATATATTTATATGTATATGTTTATGTATACATATATACACTATATATATGTATATATTTATTTATTTATTTATATATACTATGGCACATTTTCCTCAGTATTTCCTTGGTTTATTTTTTGTATGTTTACACACACACACACACACACAGACACAAATACAAACATACATAGTATATGAATGTAGTATAAAAATAAACTGATACTTACTTGGCAGGGAGATACCATGATCACCAAGGTGGTTTTCCCAGGACAAGGCTTATCCATTGCACTCCGGATTTGCTGACCCCTGCGATTTCCCCAAATGTGGGAAACTCGACTGCATAATTTGTGGTAGTGGGGCACTGCATTCGCGCTCTCCCCTGAAAAAGAAAAAAAGAAAAAACAAAGCAAGGAAGTACTAAGGAAAATGTGCCACTGAAGAATTTTGGAGATTTCTTTTCTTTTTTTTTTAAGAGGGCAATGTCACTGGCCCTCATATGTGGGATCCGAACCGGGGCCACTGGCATCCCAAGCCAGCTCTTAACCACCGCGCCACTCAGCCCAGCCAAGATTTATTTGTTTTGTTAAGTCATAGAGGACTGAAAGAAATAGTGCCCTCTATCTAGCT
This sequence comes from Aselliscus stoliczkanus, assembly GCA_033961575.1. Classification (NCBI taxonomy): domain Eukaryota; kingdom Metazoa; phylum Chordata; class Mammalia; order Chiroptera; family Hipposideridae; genus Aselliscus; species Aselliscus stoliczkanus. The sequence goes on from CM066729.1 coordinate 139,995,813, forward strand.
GCAATGAGCCATGTTTTAAATTAGGTGTAGACATTTGTAAGCAATACAATTTAATGATTTTTAATTTCACTGTTTAACTAGAAATACCAAAATTAAGTCAAAGGCTAATAAAGATCTTTGTTTCATTAAGAAACCTGACATAATTTTACCGTTGACTTCAGAGTCAGCTACTTGAGCTGGTGTGTTTTACTGAACCTTCCAAAAAAATAACTTGGGGGCCGCCATGCTGATGAGCGACAGGGCAGTGGACAGGGCGTCCAGTTTTCTAGCCTCAGCTAAATAATATCCCCATGTCATGTTGTGTATAGAATACCGGAGTTAAATTTTATATGGAAATGTACTCCTTGGAGAGAAGCACGCAATATATGACAGTCCCTCTCCTCATCTGGCTATTTCCACAATTTTGTTATATACTTCCATTTGCATCATGCGACTGCTAGAAGTTTGCAATCCCTCCCACCTGAATCACTTCTAACCTCATTTCAGGTCTCTGCTGCTTTCTTGCCTTCAGTATGCCTTTTACAGAGGAGAAGCTTTTCATATTTTAAAAATGATTTAAAACTTCCTCTGTCTGAGCCCAACTTTGCTTTTTGAAAAAAAAATGGTTCTCCTGTTTTTATTTAACAAATTAAAATGAGAGTGAAAGTAACAGGTGATTCTATTTAATCTCTTAATTATATTCACAGCTGTCCTGCAATCCATATTCATAACATACTTCAGTAATCTGTATATACCTTACTCATGTAGACTTCACAGCCCTTTCAGATATATATGGAACCCCATTTTACAGAATGAGGGTTCTAGACTCTTAAAGTAAAAATAAAATGATCATGTAGTCAGTAAGTGATTGAACCAGGACTAATCTTCTAACTCCTGGTCTACTTTACTTTACTCAGTATTCTAAAAACAGTATTAGTTAGACATAGCTAATATTTTTGACATGTGTTACAATGACTTGAGGGCTAACATTTATTTGAGTGTTTACTGCTTTCTCAGCACTAGATTAAGTACTTCATATTATTCTCTGATATAATCCTTATAACAACCCTATAAAGTAGGCATATCAAAATCAAAGAGCTTACGGGCCGGTCGAGTGGTGCAGTGGTTAAGTGCTGGCTTGGGATGCCAGCAGCCCTGGTTTGGGTCCCACATATGAGGGCCAGCAACACTGCCCTCAAGAAAAATAAATAAATAAATAAAAATAAAAGGAGTTTAATATACTTCTTAGTGCCACTCAACTAATCTTCATTGTAACAGGATTGTGAGTTAATTTCTTTTTTTTATTATTATTCTAGTGAGCATGGTCTTAATTTATCTCCTATACTGCCATCTTAGGAAAGAGAGAAGAAAGAGAAAATTTCAGTGAGAACCTGTTATGTACCCTGAACAGAAAAAGAGACTTTATAAAATTAGTTTTACATAAAAATGAAAAGTGTGCCTTAATTAGATCTACATCGATCGTCGCAGTTGACCATAATAACATTAGATGAGGAAGAGGTAAAATGTAGAACATAAAGAAAAGTAGGGACAAGGGCCGGCCGACTGGCACGGTGATTAAGCTCTGGCTTGGGAAGCCAGCAGCCCTGGTTCGGTCCCATATGTGAGGGACAGTGACACTGCCTTCAAAAAAAAAGAAAAGTAGGGACAGCATGCTTTAATTTACAGTACATGAAACCAAATACCAAAACCTTTTTCAGGGTCACAGAAACAGTAAACGTTAGTATCCCATTAGATGGGGAAAGCTCTTTGGTAGAATATCAGTTCTTTATTGATCATTCTATGATTAGCAACTATCACAGTGTCTGGCATTTTAATGAAAACTTCTTAAATGAAAAAGTGAATGGATGAAAAGTAAGAATGAGGTCCTAGATATTCTGACTTGCCCCAAAATACTGAAATTACTCCTTATTCAGTTCAATTTATAACAGTTCTTTTATTTTTATTTTTTTATTTTTATTAAATTTATTGGGGTGGCATTGGTTAGTGAAATTATATAGATTTCATGTGTACAGTTCTATAATACATTGTCTATATATTGCACTGTTCACTACCCAGAGTCAGTTCTCCTTCCATCAACATATATTTGACCCACTTTTCCTCCTACCACCCTCTCTCCCCACTTACCAATATGGTAACCACTAAACTGTTCTTTATGGCTATGAGTTTTTGTTTTTTTGTATTGCTCATTTGTTGCTTTCAGTTTTATATCCCACATATGAGTGAAGTCATATGGTTCTCAACTTTTTCTGTCTGACTTATTTTACTTAGCATGAAAATCTCGAGATTCAGCCATGTTGTCACAAATGGCAGGATTTCATCTTTTCTTATAGTCGATAATATTCCATTGTATATATGTACCGCATCTTCTTTATCTGATCATCTATCAAAGGTCATTTTGGTTGTTTCCATATCTTGGCCATTGTGAATAATGCTGCAATGAACATAGGGTACATATATTATTACAGGTAAATATTTTCAGATTTTTATTTTTTGGTAGATACCCAGAAGATGGATTGCTGGGTCAAATGGTAATTCTATTTTTTGAGAAACTTCCATACTGTTTTCCATAGTGGCTGTACCAGGTTACATTCCCACCAGCAGTGTATGAGGGCTCCTTTTCCTCCACAACCTCTCCAACTCTTGTTCTTACTTGTCTTGTTGATAATAGGCATTCTAACAGGCGTGAAGTGATGTCTCATAGTGGTTTTTATTTGCATTTCCCTAATAGCTAGTGAAGTTGAGCATCTTTTCACATATTTGCTGGTCATCTGTTTGTCTTTTGGGAGCACTGCCTTCAGTAAGTGGTGCTGGGAAAATTGGAAAGCCACATGCAAAAAAAATGAAACTAGACTGCTATCGTCACTATCAAAATTAACTCAAAATGGATCAAAGACCTAAACATAAGGCCTGAAACAATAAATTCCATAGAAGGAAACATAGGTACTAAACTTATGGTCCTTGGGTGCAGAAAGAATTTTATTAATTAACCTCAAAGGCTAGGAAAGTAAAAGCAAAAATAAATGAATGGGACTATATCCAACTAAAAAGCTTCTGCACAGGAAAACAAACCATCAATAAAATAAAGAGGCAACCAACTGAGTGGGAGAAAATATTTGCAAACAACATCTCTGATAAGGTGCTATTGTCTAAAATATATAAAGAACTCATACAACTCAATAATAAAAAGACAAACAATCCAATTAAAAATTTGGCAGAGGACTTGAGCAGATACTTCTACTCTCATTATACAAAAATTCCAGAGTTGAGGTCTAAAGTGAAAGCCATATTTAGATAGTCTAAACATTTGTAGGATCAAAAGATGGTTAAGCAGCATGAGAAGTAAATAAATTATGTATATTCTACAAGATCCTGGAAATCCTTGAGGAGTGTTCACTTTATCTCTGCACTGTTCACTCTATCATTAAGATAAATCAATTTATAAATATTAGTGAGAGAGTTATAGGGGCAGTTTGTAGAATCTAGGCAAACAAATCAAACAGGACATTTTATATGAATTGAAAAGTTTTCTATTATGCATCTAAAGATGTATGTTGATAGGAGAATGTGAATAATATATTTCAATATTTATGAAACTTTGGCTAAAACTCACTACACAGAACATAGACTATGTTGAGTTAGCATCATAAAGATGGTGTCCTTATATAATTTATGATAATCCCATAACACCCAAACATGTTGCACTTTGATTCATAAATATCTTCTGAATATAATCCATATCTAAGATTTTCCTTTTTTTTTTTAAGCTGAGCCCTCTTGCCACCTGTTAGCAGCTCAGCGGCAGCTCTGCTCAGGCCAGGCATCAAACTGCTGTTGCTCAGAGCTCAGCTCTCACTTTTAAGCGAGGTCTTAACCAACTGAGCCATTCGGCCGGCCCTTATTTAAGATTTTTTGACTTTTAATAAAAAGTAATATTTGAGCCTTTCAAATTTAACAATAGACACACACAGGCACGCGCCAAGCATTGAGGTTAATTGAATCAAACCTAGCGAATTCTCTCAGAAGGTATACTTTTTCATCTTGCCACATTGATAACAGAGATCCTGTTCCAAGGTAGATTGTCTCTCTCATTGTAAAACTAATTTTAAAACAATGTCATCTTTCCAGAAACCAAATGTTATTTCTGGTTTCTAGATAATGTATGAGATCTTCAGGGAAAAGAGGGTGATGTTAGCAGAACAATGTTAACAAAAACTTAAGAGTTCTAACAATTCAGTTCGTGAACCTGTTGTGATGATATTGCTAAACTTCTTTGATATCAGAGGAATTATTCATTATGAATTTGTACCAACTGGACAAAGATTTAAACAAGTTTACTATTTTGAGGTGCTGAAAAGGCTGCGTGAAAAAAGTTAGATGACCTGAACTTTTCGCCAACAATTCATGGCTCTTACATCATGACAATGCACCAGCTCACACAGCACTGTCTGTGAGGGAGTTTTTAGCCAGTAAACAAATAACTCTATTGGAACACTCTCCCTAATCACCTGATCTCCCCCAGTGACTTCTTTCTTTACCCAAAGATAAAGGAAATATTGAAAGGAAGACATTTTGATGACATTCAGGACATCAAGGGTAATATGACAACAGCTCTGATGGCCATCCCAGAAAAAGAGTTCCAAAATTGCTTTGAAAGGTGGGCTAGGCACTGGCATCAGCGCATAGCTTCCCAAGGGGAGTACTTCCAAGGTGACTGTAGTGATATTCAATAATGAGGTGTGTAGCACTTTTTCTAGGATGAGTTCATGAACTTAATTTTCTTACCTCATAATTGGCATACTGAATCACTTTGAAAAGGTGGAAAAATAAGAATAAAAGGTGCAGTTGAAAATTTAAAAATATAAGATAAATTCAGTGGAAGAGTGCTTCGGATTTATTTTCGTCAGTAAAGTGAATATTGGTTTTATATACAGTAAATGTAGTTGTTAATTTTATTTAGCATTTAACTTCAGTGTTATAAATAGATGACATCCATATTGTTCATCCAAAGATAGTCTGAGTAGGTTTCTGAAAATGACATTTTTGTCTATACCTGCACAGTGTGGGGCTGGTAACATCTAAGACTACGTCTGGATAAATCCAGCAGGCAGTAGTAAGAAAGAGAGGAGGTTACTGAAAAAGGACAAAACAACACATGAATAAAGCTGATGAAATACAGTAGGCACCTTCTGTATTTATTGCAGTGAACATTTGTAATTGCTATTTTATTATTTTACTGTTATATTTTAAAATGAACTGAACATATAGTCATTTACAGGAGGAAGTGTAAGTATATATAATTATCTTTAATTCCGTACATTTCACCAGGAGTTTGGCAATATCTTACTGAAATAGTATGGACAAGCTTCCAGTTAAACATGGAGATTTAAACTCTAAGATGAAAACATTGTGGCTCTTAATCTGTGGTTTTAGGGCAGTCATCATGAGTGGGATTATTTTCCAGACTGCAATACAAGGTGGGCAGGGGAGAAGGCTGACTCTCCAGGCTTCACACCATATCCCCCCTCCCCCCTCCCCACACACACCTGCTTCACAGCTTTATGCTTTCCATTAATGACAGTATAACTTTTTGTTTTACTGTCAATATTAGCATTATATAATTTCATTTAAGAAAGAGTTTTAATACTAAATTGTTTTTGAAAGCCATTGCCTTGAACAAAGTTAAAAAAAAGTATAAAGCTTGGTTTGATATATGATAAACACAGTTTAGTGATAGAAAATTGACATTGCTGCTATAATATATTCTGTTCTCATCAGTGGTCATTTCACATTGATATCCATATAGAAAAGCCTGCCATTGGTATTATTTTTGCTAAAGCTTAATGTTTCTTAGTCTCTAAGTACCTCTGGTGACATGATTCATGGACAAAGTCTCTGTGAACTGAGGCTCATTTTTTAATAACAATTTAACGTTTAACATTAATTAACATTACTAAAATAATTTAACATTTTTGATTAAACATGTGGTTCTTTACTACAAAATGAGGTCTATTTTATTTAATAGTAAAAATGTTTAGGTATTAATTGATTAAAAATGAACTTGCAATATGAATTCTTTCATATACTTGTTCAAGAGAACTTCACATTGCATGGTCCCACTTATACTTATAGCCTCGGGCTAAGCAAAAAATTGTTATTGATCTAATATGTGTTTAGAGAGGCATTTGAATAAGTAAATGCAAATTTTTATAGCATTCTTGATGTATAACTGACATTTAATATACAGTGCATATTAAAGCATATAATTTGATGTTTTATGGACATGTTATATATGACCCTGAAGCTATCACTACAATCTAGGTAAGAAACATATCATCAAAATCAAAAACTTACTCATGTCCCTTTATAATCTAATCAACCTTCTCTGACCCCAAATGAGCACCAATCTGATTTCTGTTACGAGGATTGATTTGCAATTTCTAGAATATTATATAAATAGAATCATGCAGTATGTACTCTTATTAGGTTTCTTTCTTTTTTAATTAAAGTTTATTGGGGTGACAATTGTTAGTAAAGTTACATAGGTTTCAAGTGTATAATTCTGTAATACATCATCTATATATCACATTGTGTGTTCACCACTCAGAGTCAGTTCTTTCACTCAGCATAATTATTCTGAGATCCATCTATGTTGTGACTTGTATCTGTAATCTGTTCCCTGTTTTATAATTGAATAATATTCTATTGAATGGCCACACTTACTACTTGGCTATCACAGATCCAGCTGCTGTGATTATTTGTGTGAATCTTTGGGCGAATGTGTTCTCATTCTGCTGGGTAAAGGCGTAGGAGTGGAGTTATAGGATTCTATGCTATGGAGATGTTTAACATGTTAAGGAACACGTGCATAGTTTTAAAAGCTAATTTCCCCACTAGGGTTGCTTATAGCCACTTGTCCTATTTCCATTGATCAGGACAGGGCTGTGTAGAAACAACATAATGAGTTTGTCATGAGCGAGTTTCCCAACCATTTATATCCGATTGTGCATTCAACAATGATGTATTCACTTCCACAAATAGTTCTTTTAGTTTGGGGACTTAAAAATCCCCTCATATGGAGAGCATACTTCTTGCTCATGGGTTGTCTAAATATATATTGTGTTGCATTCTATTGTTCTATGTTATATATAAGCTGACAACTTAAGCTCCTTTATTCTATTACTGTTGGGAATTCTCAGGTCTCATAAAGCAAACTTCAATCCAGTAACTCTGAATAGTATGTGCGGAAGTCTAATATAGATCTGAATTACTGTCTTACTGAGCAGCACCTCCTCAGTCATGTGGAAATTCTTTCATATTTTTTCTTTTTTTTTTTCTTTTTTTTTTTAGCTTAGTGAAATAGGAGTGCCAGGTTTGGACATCCAGTTTAGCCTTACATAACATCAGTGGCTGGAACACAGCAGGCAGTCATGTCTTTATTACTACACCTGGGATTACTTTGCAAATGTAGATAGATGAATTTAGTTAGGATCATTGATGTTATACCTGGCCGTCTAACAATTTCTGGAAGTAAAAGATTTTCTCTAGGTTAAAAAATATATATCCCCATTGGGAAATCAAAACACAAGATTCCTTTCCCTCACAATCTTTGTTATAGAACACTTTCGTAAAACCAGTTTCCAGGACACTGAAAATGGGATACATAAAATAATGAAGGCACTGCTTTTATGGATCCAGAGTTAAAAAGAAGATCATGCAATATGGGGAAATAGCATGGGGTAAAGGATATTTCTCGCATCTGCTATCACAGTCTTCTTTAGTGTTTGCTTTGATAATGAAGACATATGCAGCAATTTTCCCCTCACCTATTGAAAGCTTTATATCTGTGTCTACATCAGCTTCAAATATCACACCACATTGATAGACCTATTTGCAAAGTGAGGTGGCCAGCTCTGCTCCCTGCAGTGGATTTTGTAATCTTGCTCTCTCTTTTATTGCTGAGATGTCCTTGAAATGGCACCTTCAACCTTAAGCAGATTTTCTTGTAACAATCATTTCTTGCTTTCTTCTCCCTGATGATAAAAGTAATAAATATATTTTGTAAAAATTTAGAAACAAATGAATTATAAAGAAGAAAAACCATATATAATTCTCCACAACTCGCTTTCTCTCTTTTGTATATATGCAATATGTTTTATATAATTTGAATATATATATATATATATATATATATATATATATATATATATATTAGTGTGTGTGTGTGTGTGTGTGTGTGTGTATTCAGTAGAAGTGTTTTAGGTATCTTTTCTTTGCCATTAAATATTGTCTGAAACTCTTATTTTATTTTCAGTGGAATTTCTCTTTTGGAAAAGAAAAAAAATTCATACTTTTTAAAATAAGATAACCTCTCTTCAGCTTTCTTTTGTAGGAATAAGAACACACATTCGCATATATAGAGCTTGTTTGGCATAATGTTTAGTGGAAAAGGTGAGATTTTCCTCACTCAAATGCCACAAAATTTGTATGATACCCCTGATAGCAGGTTGCATACCCAGGAGTTGAAGGTCAGGGTGTGTTATTAGTCAGCTGTCCCCACTGCCCCTGCTTCCCCTGCTTCCCCTGCTGCTGCTGCTGCTATTATTACTGCTGTCACCACCATCATTACCCCACCCCCATTACTACTCTCATTATTGTTACTGCATTGTTTCTAGCAACAGCACACCTCCTACGTAGAGAGCAATGAGAGTCATTGCAGTGCTCCACTTCTCAGTAGCATCATCAATTACTGCCTGTGAAGGACACTCACCTCATCCTAAATGTTTCTAGAGACAAACAAGTTTAAACAGTTATTTCTAACCTCCTGAGAGGTTTACAACCAAAATGGGACTTCTGATCTAAAATTATGTTAAGCATTTCAAAAGAAGGGTGTCCTGACAATGCAGTTTTTTTAAATTAAATTTATTGGGGTGATAGTGGTTAGTAGAATTCCATAGATTTCAAGTGTACAGTTCTCTAATATATCATCTATATATCACATTGTGTGTTCACCACCCAGTCAGTTATCCTTCCATCACCATAATTTTGGCCCCTTTTATCCTCATCTACCACCCCCCTTACCTTCTGGTAACCACTGAACTATTGTCTGTGTCTATGAGTTTTTGTTTCTTTATCTGTTTATCTTGTTCCTTTATTGCTTTCACCTTTTTAAAACAAATATTCATCATCTTTCATCATACATTGTAACCAAAACTGCTATGAAGACTTCTAGTGTGAAGGGAGAACTGAAGGGGATTTTATACATTGTTTAGTTTCATTTACTTCTGAAGAAGCTGAGTTCTTAGCAAGTACTTGTTTGAGGTCACCAGCTATTAAAGGCAGCGTCTGACCTAGAATCCAGATACTCAGTCTTTATATTATGTTCCGCCACAGTAGTGTCTTCCTGAAAGAAATTTAGCAAGTTACTTACTGTAGATTTTCTGCTCAAAATTTGGAAATAGGATAGAAAATCACAGGTCTGCCTGAAACACATTTAGTAGTTTTGCTGATTAGTTTAGCCTAACTTATATAGAACTTAAAAAAGAAATTAAAAAAGGAATGACTCAGAAGCATTTTTTCCCCCCAGATCCATTGGTACATTTTTGCTCATGTTATGGGCCGAAATTAAACTCATCTCAATCCTGGTATAACTTAAAGCCAGGATTTCGTTTATGTGGGTTTTTAAAGGCAATATATAGTTCAAGGTAGGTGGCAGTGGAGCAGTGAGGAAGGACTGAATCATCTGTTTGCTCCAGACACCAAGTACGCTGATGCACAGAAATTATATCTGGCAGGGGTGGAAGCCATTAAGGGACAAGCTGGGGGTATGCTCATCAAAGCCCTAAGTATCTGGCCTGCTTGCTCTGTGAGCAGTACATTCATGCTGTTTAAATCTCACTTTCTCGACTTGTAAGTTTTAACTACTCGATTCCCACATTTATCCTGCATTTGTGACTCCCAAGCTCCATGTTCAGAAACGAGCACCGGACGTGACTCTGCAGTAGCCCCTTACTAGCTGTAATATGTTGGAAAGCTTCCATTCACGCTAAGGCTGGGTTTCCTCAGCTATGCTTTTAAAAGGATGACATTTGCCGCCTCAGGTTTATTATCAACATTGAATGAGAAAAGAAATGCAAAATAACCAAGCAAAGTTGTTCATGAATTATATTAAGAACTCAATTAAAAACGATTCCCTCACTTTCCTGTTCTCAACAAGAAGCGTGCCATGAACCTTATTTGAGTCTGGGTATTTATAATATTTGAACATTCCAAAAATATGCTTTCATCCAAGTGCTATTCTTTATGGTTTCATTCATCTTTCAGATCTTTATTTAAACCTCAAGCTAGAATACTTTTTATGAGTTTTCATGAATTAGACATGCAACCCTGGGAATCAGAGCTAGGTCACGACCTCATTTGGTGGTTGAATAAGTACAATGATATGGATGATACCACTTCCATTTATGACCCTCTTGCTGATTTTGTGTGTGCCCTACTAAAGGTATTAGCTTCATTGGTGTCGTAGGAGCAGACGAATGATTGACCAGACTATCTGAGAGAGGGAATGAGGCTAGAATGTGATTTACCTTGTGTGACTACTCTGTCGTTGCTTGAATCTTTAGAAAGGCTTTATATAAAAATAAGTAATTATAATGATCAACCCCTATGATAATCATCATACTCCAGACTCAACCATAAGGCATCAAATGATCAGCTGTTTGGTAGCTGTTGGCTTGGGCAGGTTTCCAAGTAGTGAATTAATGTAGATTTATAGATTTATTTCACCAAGAATACACAAACAACTAAGGTTTAGTGTTGTATTTCCTCTGACAACAATATTCTACATGCTCAGGATTTATCTGCCCAAGTTCTATTTGACTACATGTTTAATCATGCCCTCTTGTATATTAGAGATGTATTGTTTCCTCTTACTTTAGGGTATTTAAAAAAAATATTCTGTAACAGCTTTGTCAAACTATATACTTCAATTTTAGCCTTTAAGGGGTATAAGACTCACCCAAGCTCTTTAGTTTCATCATGTGGAATAATTCATGTGGTGTTATATTTTTAACATGCTGGAAAAGAAGAAAGAAATGGCTTTGAAACAGAATGGTAATGGTACCTAGAGGCAGTTTTGAATTGTTTTTTGAAATACTATAAGACGAAAATCCACCAATGATTATTGTGGCAAATGTGGATATATGTCTTTATTTGCATCCTTATTAATTTTCTTTTCTGTTTATTTTCTGTCTTGTATTCATTCCCTGAAAGAAAAAAACAAAACATTTATTATGTACCTACTATTTGCCAGGCAGTGTGTTAGTCCCTTCAGGTTATAAAACTGTGAACAATACTAGATTCCTTCTCACCCCTTGTGAGAATGAGAAGACACACATATTCTGGAGATTAATCATATTTCTAATTGACAGGATGAACTGAAATAAGTTATGTTTCAATCAACTGAACTCAACATAGTTACCAGATCTCCCCTGGTATTGAGATCTCCTACTATTTCCTAACATTTCATCCAAATTAATATTATGCTTTCAGTTTAAGCATGAACTCATAAAATCTTAAAACTCAAAGGGCTTGCAGAAATTATCACCTTTTACTTACTTCTCATCTCCATTTTAAGGATGAGTAAATTGAAGAATAGGGAAATGATGAGATTTGCCAAGCAACATAAAATTAATTGGTGGCAAAGTTAGAATGAAAAGCCAGGTATTCTAACTCCAAGTTCATTAACCTACTCTGTAACACAAACCTAACAGACTTGGGGCACTTTTACATTTATTCTTCTTTTCTGTCTGTCATTTTCAAGGAAATTCCTCCATTTCCTACCATTCAATCTCACTCTCTAACCTTCTAACTCTAGGGATTATCTTTCATTTCCATCTAATATCTTTTTCTTATATCTCTCCTGTGGGTAAGGATTATGTTTTATTTGTCCCAAGGTGCCCAGAATCTAGCATAGTAGCCTATGTCTATATACATGAAAAAGACAATTATATTAGTTGAGGTGACTGGTTTTTCAAACATCTTTATTACTGACCAAGCAAACTTGGATTATCACTGCATATCTCCGTGTCATAATGTCTTGGTTATGAGTAAAACTTTAAAAGAAATACGAGAGAATGATAAGAGCTTATTAAATAATCATATCAATACTGCAACCAAGTGTGTAACATTATTTTCATAAATCTTTTAATATTGTCTTCCAGTTGTTTGGTTAAGATTAAAATGAATAAAGACTGCCCTCTTCTGTTTTGTAACCATCATGGTTTTTTTTATGGGGTGTGAATGTCAGTCCACAAGCTCAGATGTACAAGAAAAAAACAACTTATTTTTATGTTTCCTAAGTCGCTCAGCATTAACTTTGCTCATGGGAAATTTAAACACAGTTATTGCCCCCTCTCCCCCCCACACACACACCTCTACAACCTGTGTTGTGATAGGAGAACCACAGTCCAAGAGCAGTATTTCTCAAACAGTGTCCCTCCTCCTGCCCACCAGGAGACATTTGAAAATATCTAGAGATATTTTCGATTGTCACATCTTGGGGTGGTCCTCCTACATGTGTTGGGTAAAGCTAGGAATGATGCTAAAAAAAAAATCTCATAATATACAAGATAGCCTCTTACAACCAAAATTATTCAGAGCAACATGTCAATATTGCCAGGGCTGAGAAGCTTTTCTAGAGTCTTAGACAATATCCAGGCATTTGATAGAATCACCCACTTGTCATTTCCCCACACTGGTTGCCAACAAGATGTCTCTTGTCCTCGCCCCTAGTCCTTAGTTCCTTAAAGTTTACCACTTGCTATTTCCATGACAAATTCATGGCACAGGACCCTGGTGAGACTTGAAACTGGTGTAGGTTTGGTAGATGGCATTCTTTCTGAATTCTTTTTATACCCACACTGTACTGCTACTGGGATACATAGATGTCTTCTGCATCTGCCAAGTCTGAATTTTGAGCTTGTGAAAAATATCTCTGCACAAAATATATTGTCTCTAAATTCCATGGACTTAAAAAAATCCAGGAATATTTGCTTCAAACTTTCCCTTAGGCAAGGATGATTAAATCAACACTTACTGAAGGCAGGAGGCAAACGATTAAGCATGAATTCATAGCTTGAAAATGTTCCCATGACCTTCTTGTGACTTTGACATCAAAACTTATTAGTCATAAAACCATGTATTTCTTTATTCAGTTAGGAATTTTGTTTGTTTGTTTGTTTAGCTGAGCCATCCTGCCACCTGTTGGTAGTTCAACGGCAGGTCAACTTGGGCTGGGCATCGAACTGCTGTTGTTCAGAGCTCAGCTCTCACTCTTGAATGAGCTCTTAACCAACTGAGCCACTCGGCCGGCCTCCAGTTAGGAAATTTTATTGAGCATTTAGTTCATGCTGTTTCAGGTGCTCAGACTGATAAACAAGGCAGACAACATCCCTATTCTCATGGATTATGTTCTAATAGGGCAGGATGAAAACATATCCCCTTTCAAAACAAAAATGGAATAAGATGAAAAATATAATTTCAGGTTATGATCATGATAAGCAACCTAAGGAAAAACATACAGGATGATGTTAGTAAAATAAAGTGAGGGGAGGGGTTAACTTTAGATAGACCATCCAGGGAAGACTGGATAGGGCTAAGGATAGGCCACCTGAGCTCCCATGGTGAGAAGGACCCAGCCATGTGAAAGCTGTGGGGAGAGCATGCCATGCACGAGAGCACTAGATATAAAGAGCCAAAGAGCTTGATATGGAATGAGTTGATGAGTAGGACATGTTTGAGGAGTTGAAAAGACGCAAGTGTAACAGGAATGTTAGTGGTATCTTGAACATTCAGGATAATAGAGTACCAATTTCCTGGCCAGAGATGACAGCAGGGAGTAGTGTGTGTGTGTGTGTGTGTGTGTGTGTGTGTGTGTGTGTGTGTGTGTGTGTTTGTCTGCTCTCTCATGTGTGCATATTCAACAGGGTCATTTCTTAATTTTCTATAATTTTAAATTATGTTATTGATATATGCATTCCTATTTCCAAAAAGTATTTAAATCTTGTCTTTCCACTTGGACATTTTAAAGTCATCCTGTGTTATCCACTCAGCAGGATGATCTCACTGAACATGTTACATCAGCTTCCTGCTTTGGAAGAAGATCCATAGCATCTTCCTAACAGCTTCTCTGAATCAGACATCTGCTGGCATTGCTAGGTGGTTAATTGATTTTGGTAAGCCAGTGACAGATAGAGAAGTATGGTTTATAATTAAATCAAGTGTATGATTTACAATTCAACTTTAATTATGAAACGAAAATGCCAAGCATGATTTCTTTCTTAAACTACCTTTTTTCTTCTATTTTCTTTTCCTCCCTCCCTCCCTCCCCTCTCTTCCTTCCTTCCTTCCCCTTCCTTCCTTCCTTCCTTCCTTCCTTCCTTCCTTCCTTCCTTCCTTCCTTCCTTCCTTCCTTCCTTCCTTCCTTTCTCCTCCTTCTCCCTTCCCTTTCCCTCCTTCCCTCCCTTCCTTTTTTTCCTTCCTTCTTTCTTTTTTTTTCTGTGTGGTAACCAGAAATTTTATTTCACATTTCAATATTAAACATTTATAAAATTTGAGCAAGTAAAATTTTTGTTATACTATTGTAATACCACCTACCTGTTTCACTAGGGATGCTGAAAAGATTAATGAAATTAAGTCTATGGAATGCATTAAGCAGCTTGAGGGGGAAAAGAAGGCAATATAAATGCAGTTATTTCTACCTTAGTAAATATCTGTATATTAAAACCACCAATTCAGTGTGACCCTGAAGTTTAATGTACCACTACTGTTTATTGCAGCCCCAGTTTCTATATAAAAGCCTCAGCCTGATTATTTTCAAGTTCTATATTTATTTCTGGCCTCTTTTGCATAAAAAAAACTGAGATCTTATAATAATAGTAATCATATACAATATTGAAACATCAGTATTTTCTAGTCACTGAGTAACGTTCGAGTTCATCATGTTTTATCCTCACAATAACCCTAAGAATTGGAAAGCATTTTTACCATTTTACAGATAAGGAAACTAAGCTTATTTCAAATCACTTTGGGCTGTCTAAGGAAGGCTTCTCAATAAGCAAGAGTCGAAATAGGGAAATACAAAATAGTTTTACTGATTTCTGATATGAGAAATAAATGAATAATGACTGAGTATACTAACACTCTTTCGGGTAAAAAAAAAAAGGACTTTTATCTTCTTGGTCTTTAGAGACAGCCTAGCTTAGGGAAGGACGTATTTTCATCATTCCTAAACATCTGTTAGAGTGAATGAAATGTTGCTGGGGCCAGTTTAAGAGATAATTTTATGAGATAATCGTACTCTAATACATGATTAAAATCAGATCAAAAGAGATCTTGGAATTTAAGAGAAAACAGTGCATGCAGAGTCATATTAAACTCTTTTTAACACAATGACCATATATACTCCAAATCAGGTGGATGTAACTAGAGGCAGCTAGTAAGTACTATATCAATCTAGAATAATACATCTGGATTAAAATGTAGTTATCCAAATTTCCTCAAAAGATTTATCAAAAAATACAAATTAAAAAAAAATGTCTGCTGGGATCAGAGACAGAATAGTAAAGGAAGAGGGGAAAAAGCAATAAACAGAAAGAGACAAATTTGTTGCACCACAGCTATGTCTGCGGGCTAAGCTCTTATTTAAAGCATCTTAGTACAACTGAGCCTTGAAACAAACTTCATGATAAGATATTATTATCCAAAATTTGGTTCTTAAAAAAAGAAAGTTTAAAAGGGTGTACAGGTTCCCAGGTTCATATTATGACCAATCAGAGGGCCAAAACTGAAAATCAAGTGTACATTATTCAACAGGATAGCGTCCGTCTACCACATGACACTGCCTGTAGGATAGCTGGTCTCTCCTCCCGCAGAATGAAAAGTGATTAGAAACACACACACATGACCTGCCTACGTACATCATGTAGATCTTTAACCTTCTAAGTTACCAGATGAATAAAAACAAGCTGTTCTTAACAGACCACAATATGGGGTAGCCCATCCTTCCTTCTTCTATTTTTTCATATTTGTTCTTTCTGTTATTATCTTGTCTTCATTCCAGAAGGAGTTAATTTATCATCCCCAAAGTGATTAGAATGCTCCTTTTTTAGTTTCCATTTCATTTAAACTATAATATTGTATATTTAACTTTTTATTTTTTCATGCCATCCAGCCACTTGCTTTACAGAAAGAAAATGCTGCCAGCAAGTGTTTTGAACACCCCCCCATCGATTTTGTTCATGAAAATAAGAGGTCAGTTGCAGTGGCTTAGCAAGGAAACTAACAGTCCTATGTTGAAGACAAAAAAAAAAAAAGCACAGAAGTATGTGGGCATAAGTGGTAGGCTTATCTCTCCCTGTGGCATCACCAACACAAATGGTACTTGTGACTTTTTTGAGGTTATTTATTTTTTGGGTTAAATAACATATTGGAATCAGTGATGAAGTTACATGCCATTACATGATAAAGTATAACCCAATCAATAAGCAAGAAACATTTATAAAAAACAGATCATGGTAGGGGTACCAGATAGCTTTCAATTCTAAAACAGGACCCAAGAGAGGGAATTTGATCAACTGAATGTTCAGATGCTATAGGGGCTGGTGATGTATCAAGGAGGCAAAGATCCTTTTTCAAGAATACTGTGAGAAGAATACATAAAAATGGCTAATAATGAAATATGTGATTTTGTAGAAGTTTCATAGTGGTGAACTCATGTTATTAATACTTAAGAAGAGAAAATAAATTGCCCTGTGATCTTAGCTGCATATAGTTGCAGCAAAGAAGGATTGCATGTGGAGATCAACATATAGATCATTTTTTAGCATATCGGAGGCCTTGGTAAAAGCGGGGATATTAATGTCCAGAGTAAGTTGAAATAAATACAGACAGATGGGTGATGCTTATTGCAAGTGATAGAGAATGTAGAAAGTGCTGGTTAAAGATCCATGAGATGGGCCGGCGGAGTGGCGCATTGGTTAAGCGCTGGTTTTGGGATGCCAGCGGCCCCAGTTCGGATCCCACATGAGGGCCAGTGACACTGCCCTCTACAGCTAACAACAGCTCCACCTGGAGCTGGGCTGTGAGAGCCCCGGTGACGGTGTGGGCTGCAGCCCCTGCTGCAGTGGGCTGCCATAGGCTGCAGTGAGTGGCCCGCAGCCAACGTGAGCGGCTGGCAGCCCAGCGTGAGCTGCCAATAGCCGCGGTGAGCGACATCCAGAGGCCAGCGACCGATCTGCCTCATCTGGGAAGAGCGCAATGAGGATACCAACAGTGAAGCAACATCCTCCGCAACTAAACTGAAGAACAAAAAGACAACAACTTGTCTGTTCCCCTTCTCCAATTCCCCAATGCTGTTCCCCTCCGCCAATTCCCCAATAAAATCTTTAAAAAAAAAAAAAAAAAAAGATCCATGAGATGAGAAAGAATCTGAGGCCATTAGTGGTTATGAAATTGGTAGATTTCTTCCACAATGTGAACTAATCATTGTGTTTCCATTTCTGGGGAAGGAAAAATTTTGCAGCCAAGAAAATAAACAAAAGGCCATGTGCAATGCAAGGTTGAAGGGAAACCCGAGTGAGTCTAAGGCAGCAGGCCCTGCCTCTTAGTCTTTAACAGCCAGGTATACATAAGAGATCATCCACTTTGGTTCTGGTTGTTTTTCAGGAAACCTAAATGTTTGTATCCTGGATTTCTCACTAGGGCTTTGCAGCAAAGAGACGCTATTTTAAAGTTGAGACTGTGTAAATTAAAATGGGTATTAAGTTAATCTTGTTAAGTACTTCTACTTGCTTTTGCAATAGACTAATATCTTTATATCATTGCCCCAGGGATACTAAAGGAATAAAAACCTTGAACTAGAAAGAACAATATAAAACAAATCAATTTTCCATTGAAATTCAGAAGATGGAAGCATAGTAAAGGTATAGTTAGAACAGGTGTCTGTGTGGCTGTTGACATACTTTGTTTTGCTCATATCCACCTGTCTTTTTGGCTATCACTGATCATTTTGCTTTGTTCATTCAAAGGCATGTAGGCATATGTGCTAGCTTGTGGTGATGGGGCAGTTAGCAGGGCAGATCAAGCCTTACCTCACAGATTAGACAGTTCAACACACAATGACACCCTAGAGTATGACTAGAATGAGAGTGAAAGTAGAGGGGGCCAGGAAGTTTGGCAGAAACCCAACCCAGTCTAGGCAGTCCCTGAGTGAGACACTGTTGAACAAGAGATATTTGCGTTGAAATTGAAGAAGAGGAGTAGAAGTAAGTTAACTATTTAGAATATATGCTAAAGTTCATGTTAAATTGCAAAGTTCCTAGAAAATATAATTTCTTACTAAGTTTGATAACATTTTGATATTGTATGACTTTAACGATAATTCTTGTATTCACCTATAAACACACGGGTTTGTGATAACCATATGCTGGGTAGCCACATTGCTGCTCACTGAGGGTAAAAACTCCCTTCTGATCATTTTTGCTTTCTTTTTCTTTCAAAATGTATCACAGTATAATGTGTATACCATAAATGTTAACACTTTAAAGTGTAGAATTCAGTGTTTTTTAGTATATTCACAAGATTGTGTGACCATCACTGCCATCTAATTCCAGAACATTGTCATCATCCCAAAGAGAAACCTCATACTCATTAGTAGTCACCAGCAGCCTCCACTCCTTCCTTTAGGAACCACTCATCAAATTTCTGTCTCTATAGAATTGCTTATTCTAGGCATTTCATGTAAATGGAATCACATAATATATGGCCTTTTGTGATTGGCTTCTTTTACTTAGCATGATATCTTTAAGGTTCATCCATGTTACAGCATGTATCAGTATTTCATTCCTTTTTATGGCCAAATATCCCATGGTATGAATTTACTACATTTTTATTTATCTGTTCATCAGTAGATATATGTCTGAGTTGTTCCACTTTTGGGCTATTAGATTGGTGCTGCTGTGAACTTTTGTTTGCAGGTTTTTGTGTGAATATGTTTTCATTTCTTTTGGTATATACCTAGGAGTGGAACTGCTAAGTCATGTTAATCTCCATGCTTCCTTTTTGAGGTCCTTACAGACTGTTGCCCATTTTGCATACCCATCAGCAATGTTTGCTTTCTTTTTATAGACCCCAGAGGAACTGGAGGAAGTTTCTGACCTGGAAGAGGATCATGAGGTCCGCAGCCACACCAGTGTTCAGACTGAAGGAAAAACTGACCGGGTATGTCACCTTCCTGGGGGAGAGCTGTGTACTGTGTCCTCCATTGGTCAATCCAGGCAGCCTCTCATAGGTGGGCCTCCTGGGTCTGGTGCTGGTTTTGCAAAGCACAGGGAGAAGAGCCTCCAGATGAAGGGGCGGTGACAGGAATTATTTATTCTACCTGGAGAGCTCACAAGGAGACCATTTCTGGTCAGATAATGAGTCACCTCATACCACTTTTGATTTTGATAGAGGCCAGGGGAATGTCATCGTGAAATGCATACAGGTTTGCTTAGAGTAGAAAAGAGTAGCCAAGAAGTTGTAAATGTACTCTCAAGTTCCAGGGGAAATTCCCTCCCCCACCACGCCCAGAGACTTTTCTTTCTTTCTGCCCCTAACCTCAACTAACTCTCACTCTCTTTCTTTCTCTCTTTCTCTCTGTCTGTCTCTCTCTCTCTCCCCAAAGATGTTAATCAATATCTCAGTTACTTTGAGATACTTTACTCACTTTAGCAGTGTGTAGGAATCTGTGAAAGTTTGTTTTTCTAGATACTGAGAGCTTGCAACTGCAGATTGGACTACAGAACTTAGGTTGGAAATCACAGCTCCCTGATGATCCATTTCATTGGAATGCCCCTGGGTGACAGGCTCACTACCATCTAGTGACAAAATAGGCACCTGACCATCAAATCTGCTGGGAGCAGCACGGTGGCTACAACTCTCTGGGAACACACCTGAACCAGCCACTTCCTTGCTGTGCTACTTGGGGAACTTAGTTAGCCTTTCTCTACCTCAGTTTTCTTATTCGTAAGGTGAGAATACTAATATTACTTTCTCTATAAGGATTATTGTGGGAATTAACTGAGCTAACTAATAGAACACTTAGTAGAATAATAAGTTCTTAATAATCAATTATTAGTGTAGTAGTAGCAATACTGTAATTGTCATTATTATTATTTAATTAGTTATGTTCAGTGATATAACATTTGGAGATGGATGGAAAAAGATAAATTTAAGAACATTACATGTTTTCAAATCTTCAGGGCTGGCATATATCAGTCACAACATTTTTATTAGAAATGTTGCTTTTCTTGAGTTTCAATTCTTGCTGATTATTTGGGGTATTTACTAGTCCTCTAGAAGCCAGTTCCTGTTGGGAGCTGTCTAGGGGAACACATCATCTAGAGATAGTTTCCTTCAAATCTAGTTGGCCTCCTTGGTAAGAGATCAAACCTTGCAAATGCAATGGAATTGGAAATAAATTTGCTAATGGTAAACTTTGCTCATGCTTTCAGTGAGGTGAGTGAGTGATTCACTTAAGCTGCTGCTGAGCCACTAAAAGTACGTTTAGGTCTTCAACGTAATTGATAGGAGGAAATTTAAAATAAAGACAACTTTCAGGATAATGGGATTAGGAAAACTATGGCTTGGTTCTCATTCTAGTTTGTCACATGTAGATAATGAAGCCTTGGTTAAGACCCTTCAAACTTAGAAAGTTTAAAATTCTTCATCTAAACAATTGAAGAGAATAATATCATACCTACTCACAGCACCACTGGTAACTTCAAAGAAGATAATGCATATGAGAGTGTCTTATTCTTATAAACTTTAAAATTATGTGCTAAGAAGATCAGCTTCTTATTACTACTTTTTTATTTGTATTTTTGTTCTTGGATGGGATTACTTGCCATCTAGATGGCTGGCTGATCATGTAGGGTATGAAGTTGATGGTCCTGGATCTTAAGAATCTTTCATAGAATCCACTGCTTCTAACCTTGTGGAAATAACCCTGAAACTGCTCTGAATCCTACATTTGTGTTCTGTGAACAGTTCCCTGATGATCCAGTTTATTTGAAATGCCCCTGGGTGACAGCCTTACCACTGTCTAGTGACAAGATAGATCCCTGACCATCAAATTTATTGGGAGCAGCATTATATTCAACTTGGCCCCTGTCTTCTTTCATAAATCTCCCCCACATAAATTCCAAATAGCTTTACTTGTATTCAGCTCCTGCCTTGAGGCTTTCCTGCAGTTGCGATGTGGAATCCTTCAAGGAGCTGCTCAGATATTCTAATACATACACAGCCTGTGTGAGGCACTGAAATCCCACAGAGCAGCCCTGGACAAATACTGTACCATTCCTTGGGTGGACCATTTTGAATTCCATTTTCCATAGGATCTCAATAATTTCCTGGGGAATCAAGCCCCAATTCCTATAGCACTGACCAGCTTGATAATGGGCTCCTTTCTTTCATGACTTATTCTTCCTGGGCTCCCAGTTTTATTCCTTAAGATCTGTTCCCCAAAATAAACAACCTTCCATTCTTAGACTCTGGTTTTGGCGGAAAACAACAAAAGATAGTCACTTAAAATATATTATTCATTTAATTATCACATTAACCCTGCTATATTGATATTATTATCTCAGTTTTACTAATAAGATTACTGAGTAAGTGGATTATGTCTTCAGACTAAGAACATTGGTGGGTACCATATATCAGTTCACTTAGGTCATAGAATAAGTACAAGGAATCTTTTACCAAAAGGCAGACATAATTACCATCACAACAAACCTGATATATCATTTATGGAATGAAAGAGAACAGAATAAAGGGTGCCACAGTGGTCTAAGAAAGGGAAGGAAGATACAAATTTAAATGTAAAGATTAATTATTTTATTGTATGGACAATTTAATTCCAGTAACATCTTTTTATTGAATGTCTATCTTGGGATTTTATTACAATAGATTCCATTCTCATATCTGAAGTTTATGAGATGGCTGGCCAAGAAGGACAGCTCAATAGATCACCTGTCCAAGTCACCTGACTAGAACCAAGACCCTGTTTAGATAGGTTTTGTGTTCCTGCTAAGGCATCTTACATCCCCACTAGTTTGATATTTCTTATAATTACATCTTTGTGCTTAAAATATATTCATATGTTTCATCTCATAGCTGTTCGAGACATTATTTCTGTATTGTATTCAGCATTCTTGAAATCTGTATTCATTGGTCCAAATTTTTGACACATTTCCCAGGTACAGTTAATTTGAAAAGGTACCATAAGATTTTGAAATGGAACCTGTTGAGAATTCTTTGAATGCTTATGCCATGACCAATACCATGAATTCCTGGTCACTGCATAAGACAAGCATTTGGGTTCCTTTTTGTTTGCTGCTATTGCTAAGGCTTTTTGGTTTTTATATTATGCAGACTCTGCTATATCAAACATGCACTAGAACCAATTTCAGGAACTATTTAGTAATGGAGTGACAGTTATTTATTATCATTTTACTTTCTGCATTTCACTCCCAGTAGCTTTGGCTCAACATCATCCGTTACTGCTGTCATCAGTGGAAAATGCCACTGGGCATTGTAAAGGTCTATAACCAACAAATAATGATTTAGAGTCCACAGTCAATGAGAGTGAAATAGTAAAAGACCAGTAATGCATGCCTTATGAAGTGGCAGAGGAACAGTAGTGGAAATTACTGATTGTCTTAATTATCAAACATGAATACTCACTGGATTGTTATTGTGGTTATACCCAGTGATCAGACATTCCACAGTGATACAGTAGAGGAGTGTGAGTTTGCTATAGGCTTAGAGAACATTCTTCCTTGTTTATTATGTTCATACTCTGAGCAAGTATAAGAGATATCTTTATCTTAAAACTTAAATTTGAAAGAGACATGAAAATAAATGCCTATTGAAATAATCAAATTCCTAAACTTACTGATAAAAATTGGTGAGTCTTAAAAGCTTCCTAAAAGATTATATTACACACATGCTAAATCATATGTTCTATTTAAACACAGAGAAGAGCCACTTACCCATTTAACACTTTGTAGTTTATAGAATATTTCTAAATTGGTGCCTTTGACTAAAGTCCTGGGGTTTGGTTTTTAATTTTTTTTAATTTATTTTACTTGTTAGGGAATTAGACTCAAAAAAAATTTAGTAGTTTATGTAAGTTATGTGGAATAAGACCAAGTCCCAGGTGTTGTAGCACCAGCCACGCTTTTTCCAGTATAGCACACTTGCAAACTTGGGTAGACTCTCACCATCCCTTAAGATCTCATTGCCCTACTCTTTTGCTACAGCCAGTATTATGGAGTTAATATTATATTTCCTATTACAAAGATGACTCATAAAACTGAAGACCGTAAACCTTAGTATCAGATCTGTTTGAGCCCCACAAATTTTTAAATGTCCTAATACTATGGTGTTCCATCAGTAACAAAGTCGGTTTGTTGATTGCCGTTTGAAACTCAATAGCAGTGCCCAGACACTGACAGTCTCCCCAGTGGATCACTTAGCCTTAATCAAGTGGAGTAACAGTCAAGTAGAGTCATATAGCAGAGGACCTTATAGGACAATAATCTGAGGTCTCCAAGCAAAATCCAGAAGACACAGGCAGTTACTCTTCAGTCAATCTCTTATCATGTTGGCCTTTGTGAAAGTTCATTAAAGAAAGCATTTTCATTTCTAGATACTTTTTCCTGTTTCGTTGTCTGCAATAGGGGCAGCAGTAGGATAGCGACTTGGGAAATTGCCAAAGTGTTAGCAGGGTGGCAGTAAACGTATATGCCATAAGCCTATCTGAGGGACAACTATGGATTTAGAAAGACTTTTAATAAAATGGATTGAAAGAGAGTTTTGTGAATGAAATACATGAGAAAGTGACTCATCTTTTCTAGCCTTGCTGTATAATGTAGAAGTTAAGAGTATGGACTTAACAGTCACATAGGCATTGGTTAAAATGTGGCTTCCACCAATTACTGTCAAAATGACCCTGGGAAAGTTAGTTTATATTTTTAACTTTCAGTTTTCTCATCTGTGAAGTGTTTTTGAAGATTAAATTAGATACGTGAAAATTTTAGTTTAATTTCTGGCACATAGGAAGTACTCAATTAGTTTTGATTTTTATAAAAATGAATTTCATGCTAAGTGTAGACTTGTGTGTGCTAGTATTGTGCTTTGACTTTCTTTTAGGTAGCTCCAGGCACATTATAAATCCAAATCTCTTAGTCTTCTGATATGAGATTACTTTGGTTGCCTGGCTTCATGGTGCTAAACATTTTTGACACCCTGGACATTCTATTGGGTTGTCTTTGCAACGAAAAACATAGAAAAAATACATCATGACTTTTCTGACAACCCAATATTAGCAAAAGCCTTTTGAAGTTGTTTTTTCCTAAGGCAAGGGACTTAATCAGGAACTGCTTTAAGAGGTTAAAAGGACAATGACATTAATGTGATTCTTAATGATACTGGCACTTTTATGTATACATATAGTTACATAAATAAATGTAGAATTGAAATAGTGATCACAGAAAGCAAGTCTTGAGAGTGGGATAAAACATAAAATTTGATCCATAATTTTCAAGTTTTTATTTTCTTTATTATTAAAAGCCTAATCCTGCACTGGGAGTTTTTCTTCTCCTTGGAATTTCAGTAGTTTGGGGACCCATTGGTTCCTGTCTGTCTCAGTCCTCAGTTACCTTCATGAAGTTATACAGGCCTTAATTTCCCAATTTTATGATACATGCTTATGAAAGAAAAACTATATCATTCTGTTATTTATAGGACACATGTTTGCTGGAGACAGTTTTGCAAGTCATTTAAAAATCACCTTTTTTCTCTAACCCACTACATGGATGACATATGTTCTAGTAATTCTTCCCTCGGCCTGTATAGCTTGAAAGCTAATAAGGCCTAAAAAAACTAAATCAAAGATTTTGTTCTATCTCACATCATTTGAACTTTGCTCATAGTGTCTTGCAGATGAGGAATGAAAAAAGGAATTCATCTTAGTACTAAGTAAGGCCAGATTTTTATTTGTAGATATTTGAAGCTGTGATCTCTAATTGCTGAAATTTAGTTTAATGAATTACAACATTAAAAACCAGAACACTTAAAAATGTATCACTTCAACTGTAGTTATATAATATTTCTGCATGATGGCATGATGTCACCTTTTAAATAATACATTATTCATCAGATTTACTGATGATCCAAAAATTAAAGAAATTATAACATGTAGTCTTTATTTGTATAACTAAGATTTGTTGTATCTTTAATATTATATCACTTAACCTCAAATAGTTTGTAAACCTGCTCTGCCTTAAAGAATATCTTTGACGCCATTGAATCTATATAAGCTACATAAATATTGGGTTGTCGGAAAAGTCATGACATATTTTTTCTATGTTTTTCGTTGCAAAAATGTGTCATGACTTTTCCAACAACCCAATAGAAGCACATTAGGACAGAAATAGGAGCAGTTGCCTAGGTTACTGAACACAACCTCAAAATGTCAACAGCAGCAAATGAATTGGAGCATATCAAATCTTAAAATACTGGAGATGATTCTTTATGATAAAAATGTACAGGAGCCATGCACACTCTAACTTCCTGTTGGTGATGGGGGAACTCTCTCCTGCTGTGTTTCAGCATACAGCCTGCTGAATATTCCCCATCACGAAAATAGAAAACGTGCCATGGAAGGGGTCTTCATTCTAAAAATTGGGAGCATTTTAATAACCCTATTTATTATCAGGACACACTCTTAATAACTCAAATTTATCCTGAATTAACCTACAGAATATAGAGTGACATGACCTCATTACGGTCATCATGATACAATTTGGTTTTGGTTACTGTGAAAAATACAGCACAGGTAAACCTGGATGAAATTACATTATTCAGTAGCACTACATTAGGCAGTGCATTTTCTCATCATTGCTTTCTGTAATGTCTTTCTTTTTTTTTTTTTTTTTTTTTTTTGAGGGCAGTGTCAATGGCTCTCGTATGTGGGACCCAAACCGGGGCGGCTGGCTTCTCAAGCCAGCACTTAACCACCATGCCACTCGACCAGCGCTGCTTTCTGTAATTTCAGTTGCCTGTTTAGCAATAACTCTGCTTTCCTATCTTTCTGGATGTTTTTTCTCAGTGCTTCATTGTTTTCTTTTCTCTATCCACTTCTTAAGCATTAGAGTTCACTGTAGAGTTCTGATCTGACCTTTATCATCCTTTCCCCGTATAGTGTCATACAGTCCCAAGACTTCAGTGGGAGCTCTGGCTACATCTATAGACAGGCCTGTAAGTTGCCTCTCCTCAGATGGTACACAGGCACCTGAGGCACTCACTGTTTCAAAGCCTGAATGAAACACCTTACACCCGCACATATGTATTCTTTCTGTCACTTTTACGCATTTGGTTACACGTCTTAACCTGGGAATAATTTTTGAGTGCTTCTGGCAACTAATTGTATATGTTCTATTTTACAGTCTTCTAAATATTTTCTGAACTTGTCTATTTTTTCAACACCTCCACTATCACTACTGTCAAAAGAAATTGCCTTGGACAAAGTTAAAACGAAAAAAAAAAAGACTGTATTCAAGGCTATTAATACATGGTAGTAATAATAATTAATTAATAATTAATAGGAGAGAGAGACTAGAACTCAGTCTGAGTTCAACTTTGCTAAAATAAAGGGCCAAAGATTTTTCGGAGATGAGATGAAGGGGATCCTACGCCATCTGTGTTTGCTAATTGGCTTTACCCAAAGGGTAAGTAAACTTTGCCTCTGTTGATGACAAGAGGTAGTTTTACAAGTTAGAACAAGGTGTCTTGTAAAGTTAAGCCCTTACTCTCCCACAGGGACTGGGAGATAGGCGCTCTGTCTTCTTTGATGATTGCATTTCAAAGAGATGGCTCTCTGGGCCTTGAGAAAGGCAGTTCTGGGTTGTAAAAGTGGCAAGAAGTATTTAAACATATTTATATGTCAAAAGGGCAAAGAAAGAATTTCCAATTATAAGTTATATGAAGTACACACTTCAAGGAGACGAATAACAGGGGCCTGGAGTCAGGAAGAAGGCCTCAAGTTGAGTCAAGCTTAAGGGAAATAGAGATGTTGAAATTTGTTGACTTAAGTATGCATGATGATGTATGAGTCAACTGAATTTGCTAAAGAATTAAATACTGAGTATGAGGGAGAGAAAGAAGTCGAGGACAAGTCAAGGTTTTTGGCTTGAGAATTGGGAATGTGGATTTGCCATTTATATTGATATGGGTGGGCCTGAATTAAACAGATTGAAGATAGTGAAAGATCAGAAATTAATTTGGATATGTCTAGTTTAAAAAGTTTATTGAACAACCGAATGAAGATGTCAACTAGACAGATTTGAAATTTACAAACTAAACTGTAAGTCATCTTACATGCAAATAGCTTTGTATCACAATTTTGCAACCTTCTAAACTAGCAGTGAAGTCATATATTATGTGGTGACTGTATTTTTTCTCAAAGAAATTGATGGCTTTATGTCTGGTTTCCCTCTGCTTTCAGACCTCTTCCTCCCCAAATCTCTTTTCTGACTCACTTGCTTATTTGAATATCACCGTTTTTGGAAGACCTGACTGAGCACCTTGTTTAAAACTGAAACCCCATTCCTAACTCCCATATAAATCTCTTCCCTGTTTTTGTTTTTTTTTTCCTCCATTGAACTTCCTTTCACTATCTGACATACTACATATTTACTTGTTCGTTTAGTCCATCTACTGCATAGTAAATTTAATAAAGGCAATGATTTTCATCTTTTTCCCCATTATATATTCTCCATAGTTAAAACAGAGCTGGGCACATAGTATAATGCTATAAATATTTATTGAATGAATAAATGAATAAATTATGTTGACCATAACTGTGCTTTGGGAAAAGGAATATGTGCAGAAAATTTAGGGGGAGGGGAGTTGTTTCAGGTACAGCATTTGTATCCAACCAATATATAATTTCTCTAAAAATAAATAGGATAATTCTTATTTTTAAAAAATAGTGTCCTCATAAATAGTTGCCCACATAATAGTCATTTGGAAAAAATATTCTAAGGCTAAGTTGTTTAAGCTATCATTTCCCTTTTTGAGTTTAGAGGTATTTGGGATAGGCAGCTGACTACAAGTCCTGCCCTTTTGCCCATTCTCTTAATTATGTCATTGAAAAAGTCCTGTTTCTTTTAATGTTGAAAATATGATATATATATATATATATATATATATATATATATATATATTAAATAATCTTGAATTATTAATCACTGGTGAAATGTGAAATATGTGCTTACTTCTTTTCCTATTAAAGACAATGTATATCAAGTAATGGTAAAGGTAGTAAAAAAAAAAGGAGCTGAAGAGAAAATTTTGTTTTAAATAATTCTCTGATATTCTAAAAATGACCTCGGTATACTGAAAGTATCATAATCTGAATCTAGGCTTTTTATATGCATATTTTGAATCAGTGAGTGATTATTAACCAATATGTATTTTTTTTTTTTTTTACAAATGTGTACTTGTAGTTCCTGTAATGAGTTGTACAGGTTGTAACACTATATATATATAGTTAAAATCCCATGTAAATCTGAATGGGCTTAGAATGTAAACGTTCGCCTCAATGTGGAGTTATCTGCTCTGTTAAACTCATGCACTTGTAGGAAACAAAGCTTTATAAAAATGTCAACCAGACATGTCTCTTCCTTTCTGATTCTAAGATAATGACAGTTTCTGGAGCCAGACTCCCAAGTTTGAACCCTGACTCAGCCACTTATAGCTGTTGACAGTCATCAAGTTACTTACCTTCTCTATGTCTCAGTTTGCTTTGTTTTAAAATGGACTTACATCAAAGGGTTGCTGTGAAACTTATGAGTTAGTATCTGTGAGAAGCAGCACATAGTTAAGGGATCACACTTAAGTGACCATCATCATACTGATCGTTACCACCAGTACTGCTGTCACTGTCATCATTGCAGCATTTGTTGAATTTATTCACATTTATGTGACTCTGTGAATTTTACGGGTTGGCAGCATTCATTCTCTTGATTATTCCTCTTCAAAATTTTCAGAACAATTTGTGGAAAAGCCAGTCTGACTGACCAACCTAAATAAATTTCCTTCTGTGGCCGAAGCCCTTTGTAGGGGGTCCTATCATGAGTTTCTAGTTAATTTGTGGATGGGTGGCCCTTGAGTCAGATACCTGCCCTGGTTCCTTTTCAAGCTGCATCTGAAGACAAAGGCAACTCTATGTCGTTTCCTTGGGTAGAAGGTTATAGGCAGAGTGATATCAGGTTATACGGGGATGTTGGGTGTGTTGGATGCTAAGATAGGCACACAAAAAACCCCACAGAAAACCATTGCCAGACTGTTGCCAGGGAAGGTTCAAAGTCATGTCCATCCAAGAAATGTTCAGGAAGCACTTGCTTGTATAATTCATTGTTCTGGTCACTTGGATCTTGCAATCTAAGACATAACAATTAGAATGTGCACAGTGAATATGTAGTTAGCTGAAGAGAAATGTGAAAACAACACCACTTGGCTAATAGAATATTCGCCTTCCACACTAATGAAGGCAAGTGTATTTCCAAGTAGGGAATCTGAGTAGGTTCCAGAAGCCTATGACTTGAGAATATATATCAATTCTCTGTCCAGGCTGTGTGGATACGATGAGATTAAAAATATCCCTCATCAGTCCACGGATTTTTTAATGTAAAGTGTTAAGTTATGTATTTCCCAAAGCAGCAGTTTGGAAGATTTTGAGCTCTCTGCTCTCCAGCCATCAGCTGCCCATTTTTTTAAATTAAAAGTGACAGGACTGCTTTAGTCTTCTCTTCTCTCCATCTCTTTTAACCTTAACTAGAGATAAGAGGTCCAATTCTTTCTACAAGCAAAATCCTGGTTGCAGGGGAGAGTAAAGAACCTAAATAGTGACAAAATGCTTTATAGTTTCAGTTGACTTGAAGGTTAGAACTTTAAAAGAAAATTCCTCCAAAATTAGCAGTAAGATATATTTGCCTTTTTACTGGCTTTCTGATGGAACTTTGAAGTTTTACACATTACTAAAATTGAATTTAATAATGTCATTTTTTAACTTCCATCCAATATCCTCTTGTACTAAAATTGTGTATCTCTTCCTCTTTCATAGATATGTGCCTTTGAGTAAGCACATCTTTTTCTCTAGCATATTAAATTATACACTTGGAGTTAGACAAATATGACTCTTAGGTGACCAGAATCATAGAATTGGTACCTGAAGTTCACTTTTAAGGAAGGTGGAATTAGCACAGCCTTCCATGGAGAAGTTTATGTGAGAAGGAAATTCTTCGTGTTTTGAAAATATTTTCCAGATTTATTTTCAAAGGATGCCTTATATCTGTAAAATATATGGGCATGCATAGCATACTACAGTTATCTATTCTGATGATGATGGTAATAGCAGTAAAAAATAATAATTATTTACTTAATGCTTAATATGTTTCAGACACTTTAAATTTGTTAAATATTTTGCAAAACCACCTTTCGGGTAGAATTACTATCCTTACTTCAAAACTATAGAAAAAGAGATACAAAGAGGTTATGTAAGTACCCAATATCACACTGTGTGAAGTGACAGGCCTGAAACTGACCCAGGTGTGCCTGCTTCAGGGCCCTGCCATGTTCCGGCTCTTCCCACTCCACAACACAGCCACCCCGGGGTGCCTGCCGGCCAGACTCTGGATGGAACTGTTTGAATAAAACCTGTCTGTATACGCTTGGCAAAAGTGCTAAATTTATGAGAGACTAGAATGGGTATGAAATCTTGGCCTCAAAATCCCATTCAAAGTGGCAGGAATCTACATTCTGAAATTGAGCTGTATAGAAGCAGAATCAAAGCTGTTATATGCCTGCTGCCCACATAATGTGCTTGCAACTGTATGGCCATGAGTGTAGCGCTTGATGAGTGTAATTCTGTGAAATGATGAAGTTAGGAACTACTGTTACTTACATTTCCTAAAACTATATAAATGGTGTTTTGGAGAAAAGGGATTTTATTTCAAAGTGCAGTTTGTGAAAATATGCAGAACCCCCTTGGTTTGGTTTGTTTTTATTTTTATCAGAGGCAACAAGAGGTAAACAAAAGAGCCCTGGCTGTAGAGTCACCATCTCTCTGGTGAATCTTGGTTCCTTTTATTCGTGACTATATGTAATAGTACATATAACCTTGGTTATTTATTATTTCTCTGAGATTCTGATTCTTTATATATCAATTCAGATAATACCTCCTTTGAAATATTGTAATTAGAAAGAATATATTAAAAGCATCTACTGCAGTGATAGAAACATATTAAGCACCTAACACGTGGTCAGTTTTATTAAAACATGGTGTTTATAAAATGCAATAATGTTTAATCATAAGACACTCATATATTATGCAGTGAATTAAGTATTAGCTCTTTAAATCAAGGTGAACCAGAGTAGGTTTAAAAAAAAGTCTTTATGCTTTAATTTGCGGGAAAGGAATAGAAAAACAGGCATAAGGAAAGGCAGTGGAAGAAAAGAAAGAAAGAAGGGAGAAAAGAGAGGAGGGAGGAAAGGAAAAAGGAATTATCTTGGGGTCTCAAGAGACCTCTATTTACCGAGAGTAATAGTGTGCAAAGAATTGAAGACTATGACTAACAATCTGTACTTGATAAAAAAAGAATAAATATAAATATTTATTTTTGTGACCTTGGAACATAAAGGACTTTCTAACGAAAAGTTAGAAAGACAGAAAAACAATGGAAAAAGCAGGCAAGCTTTACTCTCGAGAACATAAAAGAAAAGAAACAAAATGAAGACAAACAAAACATAATATCAAGCCTGAAAAATTGTTAAAAGACAAACATCATTTTGGGGAGGTGTGTTTGTATATAAACAGATTATCATCAATTAGTAAGAAAAAGTTACTCCACCACCCCACTCCCCACCAGCAGAAAAATGAGCATAGGACCTGACCAGAATATTTGCAAAGAATACGTGTATATTTATAATAATCACATAAATAGTTGTCCTATCTCAGCAGAGATTAAAAGAATGCAAAGCAAAACAGCAATGAAATACTATCTTCTTATCATATTTGCAAAATTAGAAAAAAAATCTATTGTCAGAAAGATTTTCTTTGGTAAATGGATACTTATACACTACACTGTTTTTGGGAATAGAAATTAAGGTCAACTTTCTAAAGGATGTTGCAAATTATGCATTAAAAGCCTTTAAAAAAGTGGGTTCTTTTTTCTGGTCTTCTAGAATTTTCCTCCAGATGTATTTCAAATAATGCAAAAATAGATCTATCACAATGTACTCAATACACAAATATATGCATACTGACTCTCACAAAAACATATATACCTACCTATCTACATATATATAAAATATATAGAGAAATAGAAAATAACTGATAACCATTGAAGACTTGTAAATAGATGATACTGGTTGTATATGATGGAGTAAGAAGAATTTAAAACTATGCTGAAGTTGTATTTTTACCAGCATTGAAATACTTCATATTAAGATATTGGAAAAATAAGAAGTAACAGGAAAGTTTATATGGTATGATCCCATTTTTGTAATAAAATATATAGGAATAATTACATATCTATGTAGTATTCAAGAATAACCACTGAAATACCACTTTAAAAATCTTTGGTGTATAAAACAGTATTTTATAAATATATAAGCACTATATATGAAAGTATGGAGATAAAAATAAATCCATTGTACTATTTACAATTTATGCATAATTTCACATGTCCCTATTGTTCAAAAAATCTTACAGAAAAAAATAACTACCTATAGATTTACTAAATAGAGAAAACCATGGTTATAAATTCATTCCATTTTCCCAATCTTTAAGAAGTTACATTAATAGAAAGCATGTACACTTTTACTAAATGTTTAATGACACATGCATTTTAAAGCCTGGTATAAGAAGAGATTTCTGTGTTCTGTCTTTTGATGGAGGCTACTGACTATCGACTCAAACTAGTGAAACATGTTCTTACTTCCAAATAACAGAGAGCACTGATCACTTCCTATGTGATGAAGTTCAGATACAAACTAATAAGCAAATAGGATTGATGTCAAAGTGATAGAACTGCAGTTTCATGACTAATTTTTCAGTCTGGTCCTAACTGGTATAGTAGTACTTCAACACTTCAGTTCTGTTACTAAATTTTTATAAGAATGATAGAAAGCAAAATACAAGTTGAAGGACAGGCAAGCACAGTCATCATTGGCTCCACCATCTTACCAGCATACTGGGCTAAGTAGGAGCTAGTGTTCACTGACCATTGGCCAAAACAGTAGTGGAAGGCGAGGGCTTCTCAGCCATTGTACTATTGACATTTTGAGTCTGATAGTCTTTGTTGTGGGATGCTGTCCTGTGCACTGTACAATGTTTAGCAGCCACCCTAGTTGTGACAACAGAAAATGTCCCAAGAGGGCCGGCTGAGTGGCATGGTGGTTAAGAGCTGGCTTGGGATGCTAGTGGCCCCGGTTCAGATCCCACATATGAGGGCCAGTGACACTGCCCTCTAAAAAAAAAAAAAATATATATATATATATATATATATATATATATATATATATATATATATCTTTAAAAAACAGAAAATGTCCCAAGAGACTGCCAGGTAGAACCTCTAAGTGAGGTGAAACTTAGATGATAGGGGAAAGATAAAACCAACCGTAATACCAGCCATTCTTTCTTGGGAATGTCTGTGCTTTTCAATTGGGTACTTCCTAATTATTTTCATGGTAAAATACCGCTTCTTTTTTATATAAAATGAGCATATTCTTTTTGTGATGAAGGTTTTTACTCCCTGCCACCTTTTTGTTTGTTTGTTTTGAATGTGTGAGTACATATGTGTATGTGTGCATGTGTGCATATGCATGAGTGTGTGTGTGTGTGTGTGTGTGTGTGTGTGTGTGTGTGTGTGTGTGTGTGTGTTTTATGGCCTTACTTGGTAAAATAGAATAATTTGCAGCATATGCCTTTCCCCACTTTTTATTTTTTTCCTTCTAATTTTAGGTCTGTGCAAACCCATACTTGAGTACCTTTGCAACAAGTATTCTAGCTCATCGTGTACTTGGAAAATGTTTCTAATTACTATAGATTTGTTTGTTTGCAAGTTGTTTGTATGGAGGCTGCAGTAGAAATGGTATATATCTTTCTGAAAGGTTTTTCTAAACACCCTGGAGTTTTACCTTTGAAAGCTGAACTCATTGAGGCCTTAATTTTATTATCTGTTTGTGCTCATCCATAGGCACAGCTTCATCTATATCCTGTCTCAGTGCTAAGTCAGGCTCATGTGTCAGATGCTGCCTCTTAGCAGAGTCTCATTTCGAGTTCCTGAATGGAATTTTACTTGGAAAAGCCTAAATATGCTGCCAAGTGCCTTTCTCACCCAGATGTTTGCCTCTCCAAATTCACATTCAGAAGACAAGGAGAATTATGTTTTGTTTATTTAATTTCAGTGTGTGTTCTAACCATATGGATTTA
Source organism: Aselliscus stoliczkanus (assembly GCA_033961575.1). Taxonomy (NCBI): domain Eukaryota; kingdom Metazoa; phylum Chordata; class Mammalia; order Chiroptera; family Hipposideridae; genus Aselliscus; species Aselliscus stoliczkanus. The sequence continues at coordinate 140,030,413 of CM066729.1, forward strand.
GATTATACACGGTCCCTGTGTCACTAGTGCTGCTGATGTGGGCTAGGTGTTACTATAAACCCTGCATTTTCATTATCACAGCGGCAAAGGAGTTTTACTCATTTTGAATCTCAGGCAGCAACTGTACCAGATTTCAGTTTAAATGCCCATGTAAATTGTTTTTTTGAAACTTCAGTTAGAAAAAAAAAAAAAGGAATTGAAGTACCTGCACTGTGTATAAAGGGAAGAGTCCTTTAATTGAGACCTGACTTTGTAATACCAAAAAAAAAGTAGATATTTCAAGACATGTGGTATTTGTTTAGAGAATTATAAATGCTATGGACAGTATAAGGATAAGCATAAATATATTAAAATGAACTTGCTATTTTTGGCACTTAAACTTATATTCTTTAGGAGCTCTTTGAATAGTTAGAAAAATATACCAATACTGTGACTTTCTGGAAATATTCTCCCATATTCTTTCCTCTTTTTTTGTTTCCTCCTTGATCATAAAATTTAAAAAAAAATTAACAAGAAATGCAAACAATAATATTACGCTATAAATAACAAATTATTTAAAATACTACACTATTATTACACAGACCAGCTGTAATCTATTCCAGGTGCCCTTGACCTGCACTTTGAGAACCGCTGTGATCTGAGTGACGGAATGGTAACATCATATTATACCAACAGGCACCAATTCTAAGTTTCTTACATGGAAAACTCATGTTGAGACTAAAACGACTTTGTGCACAGTAGGCCAGCAAGCTAATGAGAGATTCACCTCAGTGCTTTCTCATTTCATGTTACGTTTCCTCTTCCTGACCATCTGCCCCTTCCTCATTCCTTTTCCCAAATGATTTATTTCTCATAACATAATTTGTTGTTAATAATACTCAGTAAAAATACAACCTTAAAGTTTTGAAACCAATATCCCAGTTTGTTCTTGTTTGGCAAATCTTTTTAAACTCATTGTTTTTGAGGGGATGGTGGTTTTTTTTGTTTGTTTTGTTTTTTTAGTATAGGTTCAAACTTTGAAAGGGGAACTAGTTTGAAGAGATTCTTTTGTAAGTTCTTCTATTCCTGATTTTTCACATATTATCTCACTTTGTAAATTCTCATGAGCAGCATATTCCTGGTGCTTTATCACTTTCTTCTTGAAGAATACTTGATTCTTATCTTGTCAGGAGAGTCCAGAAAATCTTGAGGACCAATTTCTAAGTAGTATCCCAGTGTGCTGTCCTATAAGATCCCAAGGAAGGTTGGTTGGATTCTTACACATTATTTTAAACAAGTAAATACACAAATAAATATATAACTAGAAAGATCTATAGTAGATAGATAGATAGATACATAGATAGATAGATACATAGATAGATAGATGTAGATAGATAATAGATACATAAAATTGAAAAGTGCCTTTGAAATATGCATTTTATAAGTTGTCCCAAACATTTTATCTTTTAATTATACAGTCCTGTCTCTGGGAAACAGTTTATAATTCTTGGAAATTTGTTAAATTAAATAAATTTATTAGATATAAAACTTGGAAATTTTTAAATTAATCTTTAGCTTAAGGAGGCTTAGAGAAAATAGGAATGTACAGTGTGCATACAAATAAAAGATATTCAGTTCATCAAGATGATTTTTTTCAAAATATTATCTTTTCTTCTTCATTCCAAAAATTCTATTGAGAAAATTGTATATTATGTATTATGTATATAGCTAAATAGATAATATATATTATTGAGAATATCTTTATTTAGGAAACATCTAAATAATAAGTATGCCTGCATTTTTATAAGTAATCTAGAATTCTAGAAATCATATTCAGTTCCTGGTAAATTTCAAAGCACTGCAGATTACTAGAGGATTGAAGCTAATATTCTAATAGAAGATCTATTCTTGTGGGAATAGTCTAGTATTTCATAGTGTTTTCTGTAACATTTGGATGGGACACAGTTGAGGAGCCTGTAAGACTACGTTTATTTATTTTATTTTTAATTAGTTTCAGGTGTACAACACAGTGCAATAGTTATACTTTTTACCCCTCAAAGTGACAACCGCCCTCCCCCAATTCGCCATCCCACTCCTCCCCCCCATATCATATATATCTATTACACTTCCTCTGACTACGTTTTGAAGGTACATCTGGTCTCTTCTGAAGACTCACTACCATTCCAAATGTCAATGAGTTGTAGAAGTGGATGCTCAGGAAGCTGGAATGGAAAGTTCCTTTCTCTGGGACTTGGTCATCTGCGGTTATATTTAGGACACCACAGGTCCAGACAGGTGCCTCGGTGGTCAGTAATGGATACTAAAATGATTTCCACAGTGTAGTGGGTGAGCAATAACTAGGATGGAATAATGAGCTAGATGTTAGATGCCTCTTTATGAAGACCATATTACTCTGTCTCTGGCTGCCATTTTTAATCTCTAACATTTGCCTAATGTCTCATGTTAGCTGGCCATAAGTAGTTAATTTTTTCTTTCTTTTTTTTTTTTTTTTTTTTTTTTGTCCATATAAGCAAGATGCTTAGTAGGAAGTATGTAGAGGCCATCTGGCCCACAAGTGAAACCATGGATGTGGTGGCAGTGGTAATTAGGGAAAAAATACCCAAGGGGGAGTTAGATTTGGGAAAGAGTAGCACAGGTTGCTTTGTCCAGTGGTCTTACTCTTGTGGAGTTCTTACAAGGAGCAATCTAGGCTGCATCTTATTTTATTGTGATATGAAAATCCATTGAAACATCCTCAATCATCAATTGCTTGTCATTTAATGATAGTATTCTAGCTTTAAGGTGTGGCAAATGTTTCTTTAAGAACTGATGTTATCCAAAAGTATGTGGAGTTTATACATAAACATTCATATTCAGTTTGGTGGGCACTTTAATCTTAAGATAATTATTTATTTATTTATTTATGTATTTATTTATTTTTGCCCTCATGTGTTTTTACTTCACTAAAAAGGTCTCTAGCAAGGAGAAAAATATATTTTAATAGTTTCAGACTTTCTTTTCAGATGAGGGTGCTTTCTTCAGGAAAATAAGCTGCACAGTGATGGATAAGGCTTTGATGGGTAAATAGATATCAGAGAATACTTAAAAAGTTTCTTTAAATATATACAGTATTTTCTTACACACAGGAGAGAAAGGCACAAAGTAAGAAGGTGGGACTAAAAAAAGGTGACCACTAAGAAATAAATCATCATGTGCTTAACTGAAGTATGGTTGAAGATTGGGATGTATATTTTTCATTGTTTTAACTTTTTATATCAAATTAATTTTAGAATTATGGAAAGATTGCAATTACAGTACAAAGAGTTCCCATATACCCTTCACACAGTTTCTGCTAATATTGACATCTTGCATAACTAAGGTCTATTTGTAAAAACTAAGAAATGAACATGGATATTATAGTACTACCTAAAGTACAGACTTCATTAGGTTTCTGTTAATGTTTTGGGTTTTTTTTTTTGCTCTAGGATTAAAGCCAGGATCCACCATTGTACGTAGTTTTCACATCTTCTAGTCTTCTATAGACTATGACACTTACATTGACTTTTTTTTTTTTTTTTTGAGGGCAGTATCACTGGCCCTCACATGTGGGACCGAACTGGGGCCGCTGGCTTCCTAAGCCAGCGCTTAATCACCGTGCCACTCGGCCAGCCCTACATTGACTTTTGAAGAGTACAGATAAGGTATTTTGTAGAATGTCCCTCAATGTGCATTTGCCTGATATTTTCCTCTGGATTATTTTAAGGTTATGCATTTTCAGAGTGGATACCACAGAATCCATGTGTCCTCAGTACATTAAATCAGAAGGTACAAGATGTCAATAGGTCCCATTTCTGATGATGTTGGACTTTATCACTTGGTTAAGGTGTTGGTCTCTGGCTTCTTCCACTGTAAAATTACTGTTATTTCTTTTTTCTTTGCTACTAATAAACATATTCAGGGAAATGCTTTAAGGGTGTTCAAATCTTATTTTTCTCAAATGTTTATTTACCAATTTTAATATTCATCACTGAATCCTACCACAATTATGGTGGTATTTGCCTAATGGTAATTTTCTATTTCCTTTATTTTCTTTTCATTTATTAGTTAGAATTGTGAAGAGAAGCTGTTCCTTCTCTCACATTATTTATATATTAATTAACTCATTTTCTATCACTGTGGGGATCATAGATATTTATTGAAATCTATGGATTTTAACTCTAATTGTCCCATCTTTGGTATTAGAATTTTTAAAGTTTGGCTCCCGTTTTCTTTCAACTCATTCTCCCTGTTCTCTTTTGAGCAATTGCTTACTTTTTTGACATCATAATATATCCAAGATTACCCAGTTTCTCAACTCTTTAGCTGAATTCACCTTACCAATGTTCTATGACATCTGTCCACCATAAGCAAGCATTGAAAAGCAGTTGTTCCAGCAGGTCCATGTCTCTCCCTAGACCTCAGGTTAGTTGATTGCCTTGTGACATCTGGACAAGATGACCTTAATGCTTCTCTCAACTTGACTAGACTTTAGACAGATTTCTTCCTGAGTATAGGTCACTGACTTTCCTTTTATGTAGAGCATTTTTTAAAGAAAATTTGCAGTTGTAAATGTTTTCTCTGCCCCTTTGAGATGCAAATATTCTTTCAGCCTCTTGCCAGGTTAACAACCCAGTTTATTTTTCTAAGGATCTAAGCCACCGTTTGAAATGTGATCATCAAGAAAGATAATGCTTCTATTTACCAGCCTCTGCTGGAAAGGAGTCTAACTTTAATAAGCATCATTAGAAAACACAGATGGCCTAATCACGTTCAACAATCTCCCCCTTAATGTCCTTTCGTACTTTTCTACTGCAAATCCCCAGTGCTTAAAAGCTCTCCCATCTTTTGTTTCAGCAGAGTTGAGTTCAATCTATCTCCTTTTCTGAAGTAGCCTGAATAAAATTTTCTTTGCATGTTTAACTTATCCAGAGCAATTTTTGATTAATACCTCTGATAGGTGAGAAGAAAAAGTCATGATTTTCTAACTTTTGTTGTTGCTTTCAATGGGGGAGTAATGTTTTCTCCAATTTTCTGCATCCTCAGATGAAAACCAGGTAGAGTATAATTTTAAGTTATTGTTATTCCTGCTTTGGAAAATTCTCATGTCACCCCAACGTATTTTTACAAATTTTTTCATATATTAATTATGCATATGAATGATTGTTATTAAAAAGCTTTAAAATTTTGGGTCGCCACAATGGAGTAAAAAGGGAGTAGCCATGCAAATTGAGTCTTGAATGAAAGCAGATCAGTGAGGGCAGAAATGCAGAGCAGAAAGGTAGCCAATGGGGAATAGATCTCAGAAATTTACAGAGAAGGAATTTGAAATTCTCAAGGCATGTATGAATAGGAATTGACTTAAGTTTGTTTAAATTTAAGTATGTAAAAATCTGAACTAACCATGGGTCTTAGATCACAAATGAATGGAAACATGGCTGATTACCCAATAATATAGTCACAAAAAAATAATGGTGGATTTTCCAAATTGATATAATTTTGTTTTTGCTTTTTGAATACCTAGAAAATGGTAAATAGGTTATATATTATATAAAAAATATAATTGTTCACCATTCTTTGGCAATTATATAACCGATATTTAACTGACAATCTAATGAGAATAGTGTTTTGCATTTTCTTTGCCATATTTATGTGATGACAGGTATTATCAGCATATTTATATAGGCCATTAATCATGGTACTATATTAAATCATAATAACAGACATATATGCATAATATATGGACAATAAAATGTCATGAATATTTGCACTTCTATATCATGTTCCTTAGTTTGTGATTTTGTCAAGAAAAGTGTTGTTAGAATGATAGAATGAAGTGTTTAAATTTCCATAAGCTATTAAGAGAAAATGTTAATTATAATTATATCAGTTATATACTTATACATACATTTTATAAAATTATGTTCATTGTAAAAGTATAATTAAGAAGGAACTATACAAAGAAACAATAGAGACATAGATTTTTTTTTATCAAATGATACTTATTTTTGTGGTACACTATTCATATATTTTGTCAAGATTTTATCTTAACAAAATGTTTTATTTACTTGTAAATCAACATTCAATATAACACCATCAAAGATATATGAAACCAGGTTTAGAAAAACACTTCACATCTTTGAACTCTTATAGAACAAGTTATTTTGGTCTAAAACATACATTTTTGAACTAACAGTGTTTGCTAGAATTAGTTTTAAATTGTATTCAAAGTATCCTAACTTACAAACCAAAATGTTCTAAATGTAATTTGATGTTTTCTGCACATGGAGATTTTAAACTCCCTGAGATCAGGGGTGATGCCATATAACTCTGCTATCAGTAGAAAATCAGTAGATGCTGGGTGATGATGTTGTAAATGATCATTGTCAGTATTATGACCAAACATAATTGTACTATGCTGTAATACAGTAATAGGATAGAGATGTCCGTATATGAGCAACGGAGCTTATTCATAAATTGAAATCCCCCAGTTATCTGAGCCATCTATCTTCTCTTTGATAGATTTTCTTTTCCTCCCTTGGAGTTAGACTACTTCCAATTTCCTTTAATCTGGAGTATGGAAGTTAGGTAACCAAACTTACTTAAATTGTGTGTAATGCAAAGGTTACTACGCTCTCAATCACATTCTAAAGGCACTCTTGTGAATAAAATGAATGGGCTTCTAGAGCTGTTTGAGTTTCTCGCAACCTTTATCTTATTTATTGAATTTTCCTGTGTTTTATGTAGCTATGTAGTTTCAAAACATGAGGATTTCTATCTCGACAGTATTGGCAGCACCAAAAAACAAAAGTATTTTAACAAACTGGAATAATGATGTAAAGAAAACGCAATGGGATTGAAGTTAATCTAAATCAAGGGTTTGCAAACTGCGGCTCGCGAGTCACAGGCGGCTCTTGGGGTACATAAATGTGGCTCTGAAGTAAAATTGAAAATGAAAATAAAACTATCATAGTTTCATTTATAAAATTTTTAAAGGATATTGTTCACATAATGGTGATTTCATTTGTTTTGTGGCTCTCGAATAATTTTTAAATTGTTGTGAAGGACAGGATTGGCTCTTTTGTCTCAAAAGTTTGCTGACTCCTGGTCTAAATCCTTGTTACATTTAGATTTAAATACACACATGCACACACACACACACACACCTGAGGACCATTTAGATCAAAATACTCAAAACAGTCATATAAACTTGTTACAGTATGTTCTTTACGAGATAGACTATTTTGGAAGACAACTTGTAATAACCCACCTATTTTGGTGAGAAAGGAACCAGTAGTACAATTTCAAAGGCTTGGTGTTAATTCTAAAGCTAAAATATATATTGCAAAAAATATATGACCATGCTAGGGTCACATCTGTCAAATGGATTGGGATATTCATGTCAGTTTTTTGATACTTCCTCCCGCCAGCATCGTTTTTTTGAAGCTCCATGCAGATCACCACCCTTGAGTTAAGAACCTTTATTTTTAGAGAAAGACTTTTGCTATAACCACATTTATTTAAATTTCAATCATTTCGATATAGACTAAGATCTTTAATGAGATTGTTTCCTATGAGTCTTCAGCCATACTTATCTATTATGTGAGGATTACTTTTGCAGGCCATGAATCTCATTCACTGTTTTGGTTTTTACTGGTAAAATTTTCATGGACAATATCTCTTAGTCTCAGAGAAGCCAGCATTGCAATACCATTATGTCCAAGGAGAGGTTGAACCATCATTGGTCGGGGTGTTACAGATGAAATGCTATTTTGGGATAAGAGAATAGACTATATGGCCTATAAAGTCCAAGATGCCTTCACAAAACAAGAACATAGAAAATATTTGTTTTCCAATAATTTTTTATTTTGAAAAAAAATAAGCACATAGAAAAATTTAAACGCTAGTCCAATGTACATCCACATTCCCATTACCTAGACATAGTGGTTTTAATATAATGCCAGAGCTATGTTTGCTTTTTATTCTGAACGACTTCAAAATAATTTGCAACATCATAGCATTTTATGCCTAAACATTTCAGTAAGTATCTCCTAAAATAATGGACAGTCTCTTATATAACCACAATATTGTCATCACATTGAAGAAATTTAATAATCACTTCCTAATTTTGCCTACTGCTCAATCTATATTCAAATTTTTCCAGTTGTCTCCCAGATCCCTTTAACAGTGTTTATTTTTTTCTAGAACCTGGACACATATTGGGTTCACAAGTAATATATGACTGTATTGTTTCAAGACTTAAATTGAATTAAATTCAAGACTTAAATTAAATCTAGTGCTAAAAATATATTGGAAATGAAACCATTAAAAGAAGGCATGATGTAAAAAGAAAAAAAAGTTGGAGGTCTTTCTTCATTTATAGAAGACATGCATATGTCACCTCCAGCTTCATTTTCATGGTTGTGAAAGGTGAATATTAATATCTACCTCAGAATATTATTATTTAAATAGGATAACTTTTTATTTATTTTTTAATTTTTTGGTATTATTTTTATTATTATTAATAGTTACAGGTGTACAAAACTATGCAATAGTTATCTTTTTCACCCATTACAAAGTGACTCCCCCTTCCCCCTGCCCTGTCCCCCCACCCCCGATATCATACATATCTATTACAATTCCATTGACTCCATCCCCACACTACATTCCACATCCCGTGATTATATATGTGTTAAATTATAGTGAACATCTAATATTAATCAGCGGCAGCTTCAGATGTACAGTGCAGTCGTCAGGCCACTACACTGTCCATGAAGAGGTCTCCCTGACAAGACAAGACATCTGGTCCCCTAAAAAATATTTACAACATTATTGATTATATTCCCCAAACTGTCTCTTCTGTCTCTGTGGTAGTATTGTATTACCAGTTTTTGTTGCCTCGTCCCTTCCCCTTCTCCCTCATACGCACCCCCATCTCATCTAACCCTCGTCAGTTTTTTCTTTGTGTCTCTAAGACTATTTCTGTTTATTTTGCTCATTTGTTCAGTTCTTTAGATTCCATATATAAGTGAGATCATATGGTAGTTGTCCTTCTCTGACTGACTCATTTCACTTAGCATAATGTTCTCTAGGTCCATCCATATCGTTGCCAATGGTACAATTTCTTTCTTCTTTATGGCTGCTAATACTCCACTGTGTAAATGTACCACAGTTTCTTAATCCAGTCATCTACCGATGGGCATTTCGATTGTTTCCAAGTCTTGTCTATTGTAAATTGTGCTGCAATGAACATAGGGGTGCATATATTTTTTCAAATTAGTGTCTTGAGTATTTAGCCAAATTACTGGCATATGGAAAACATGCACAAATGATTATTATTATTAGTAGTACCATTAGAACATAGATAATCAATCAATAAGCCTGATGATTTAGTAGTTAACTCTGTGTTGAGACCCTGAAACCTATAAAGTTTTATAATAAAATGAGATAGTTTTGTATTTGATAGAGATCTGTGAGTGTAATCCACAGGATTTTAAGAGTGTTATTTTTTGACAAATGAGGAAACTCAGAGCTTTTTAAAGCTAATATATTTGTAAATTTGATTTAAAAAATTTGCATGAAAATGTAAAAACATGTATCACCCCTTAAAGCAAAGTCCAATTGCAATCCTTAAATATCATTTAAAAATAATCTGGAAAGATTTTTAATGAATTTTCCAGTATATGTTTGAAATGTTCCGTATGCTTAAAATATTAATACACAAACCATTTTTGTGAATTTGTTCTCCAAACTTTAATTAAGCTGAATAACCCAGCAGCACTTCAGATTTTCTAAACCTCCAGCAAATTGTTCTACTATTTTTGTTATATTAAAAACACATTATTTCCCAAATGTCTTTGGGCTTATTAAAAAAAATGCATAAATGCTTCTATTAAATCCGATTAACACCATAGGTAAGAACAAGAATTCTCCTTTTAAAGATATTTATTCAATATGCATACATATGGATTTGATTTTTTTTAATTAAACTTGTTTTTTATTAAGTTATAGTTGGCATACAATGGCATATTAATTTCAGGTGTATAACATAGTGACTCCACAGTTTTATACTTTATGATATGATCACCACTCTAAGTCTAGTAATCGTTTGTCACCATGACAAGATATTACAATATTATTAACTATATTCCCTATGTTGTATGTTCATATATATGTGTGTGTATATATATATATATATATATATATATATATTATGTATTATTAAATTTATTGGGGTGATATTGGTTAATAAAAATTATATAGGTTTCAAACGTACAATTCCATAATACATCATCTATATATTATTGCATTGTGTGTTTACCATCCAAAATCAAATTTGCTTCCATTACCCTATATCAACCCCCTTTATTTACCCTCTTCTACACCCCCATCCCCCGCTCCCTTACATTTGATGTTGAGTGTTGAATTCTAACTATCTACCCACATAAAGAATATTAATTGATTAGGAATTTCCTAGCATTTATAATATTTTATAAATGTAATTGTGACTTACATATTGATAAAATTCTATTTCTGTGTTCCATCCAGGTTTATGGATAGCAAAAGTAACAAAGTTATATGATTTCCATAATAATTAAATTCCCATGAAAAAGTTACAGCTATGTAAAGCAGAACAATTTTATGAAAAAATAAGAACTACAATGAATTTAAATACCAAATCTGCCACTAACCAGCTGCATGTTTTTTGAATCACTTGTCTTCCCTGGGACTCAGTTTCCTTATCTGCAAACTAAGTAGTTTGGATTCTAGAGCTTCTAAGAATAAAATGATTATAATGACTTTGTGTTTTTTTGTTTATTGCTTATGCAATATGTTTACTCAGGATATTATACTTGGTCTCTGCCTAAACTTCACTAGGGTGCTAGAAGAATATTTATTTAACTGTCCTTTCCCAAAATATTGTGAAAAGTCTTGGAGGCCATGCTAAAGGATTTATATGCATTAACCATAAGTACCATTTACTAAGCCCCAGTATAGTCTAGGTGTGATTGTTACAGAAATAACTCTAATTGTCTGAAAAGCCCTAAGTTTCATCATCTTTTCACATGTGATAAAATTGGGGTTCAGATGGTTAAGCTACATGCTACAAAGCTAGTACTTGGCAGAATTTGAATGTGTACTCTATGACAATAATTGTTGCTTTTTTCCTGTTATACCAAATTTTTCTTTGTGTATTACGTTTTCTAAGAGATAATGAAAATAATTGAAAATGTTTGAGTAGAGAATAATGTAATCTTATCAATATTTTAAGAAGTAGTAATGATCATAATGAAATTAAAAAGTAGATAAGCAGATGAGAAGGTTGTTTGTGCTATTAGTATAGTCTTAGAGGAATAATGAGAACCCAAGGTTGAAAGTAAACAGGGAAAATACATTAGAAGTTAATTTCTGTCTTGTAGAGGTTAAAGCTTAGAGAAATGTGTAAATGTAGGTGACAAAGAAAATGTGAAATCAATGCTGTAAATTTTGATCCCATAAGCCTGTTGTTCCTCATCTCTTCACTATTTTGGTTGACAACTATAAACAAACATTTATTATGTATATGTCCCTATTTTCAGGAAACATATTCTAGGGGAAGATAACAGATCTTTATTCGTCTACTGATGGACACATAGGTTATATTCATATCTTGGCTATTGTAAATAATACTGCAATGAATATAGGAGTGCATATATCTTTTCAAATTAGTATTTTCATTTTCTTTGGATAAATACCTAGAAGTGGAATTGCTGGGCCCAAGGTAGTTCTACTTTTAATTATTTGAGGAACCTCCATACTGGTTTCCATAGTGGCTGCACCAGTTTACATTCCCACAAACAGTGCACAATGGTTCCCTTTCTCCACATCCTCGCCAACACCTGAGTAAATAACTTAAACTTGTGGAGGCTCAGTTTCATCATTCATAAAATTAGGATAATAATACCTTTGTGTCATAGGGTTGCTATGAAGATTTAAGTTTAAATATATGTAAGGTGCCTAGAAGAGTGTTAGGCACATATAAATGCTATCTATTTTAATTGTCTTTGACAACAGATTCCAAAATCGATTGACACAGTATATTCTCATTCAAATGACAGTAATTCAAAAAACCTTTGATAGCTGTTTATATAGAGTTCTACTCTATAGATTTGAGCGGGAGCCTATACAGATGGCCAGCCAGCAATAACATCAGAGATTCCACTCACCTGATTAAAGCTTTTTACCTCAATTTCTTTATTTCTCTGGCACAAAATAAACCAATAAGGACATTTCACTCAGAATTCCAAGCATTCTGTTAAATTGTATTGAAATTTTCATATTGATTGAAATTGATAGCATATAATAAATCATTCACAAAAGCACAAAAGGTCTTCAGTGAAGGTGTCAGCCAGTAATTTAATGCTTTGTTGTTGTTCTTCCTGTGATAAAGAGTCAGAATTCTCTAGAACTTTTAATTTTTAGACTATTGCTGGACTTTTGGCCCTTATCTTATCAGAAATAAGTGTCTGCCAATTGTAATTCATCATGTGAGCTGAGATGTTATTATGGAAATCTAGTGCAATTGATGAGATTCCTGTCTATGACAAGGTCAGTCACGGTGCTATCCAATAATCGATCCTGTTGCCTGCATGGCAGATGGGTAGCAGTTACACTTATTTTTATTTTTGTATCTAAGGAAGGAAACTCAGTCAGGAGGGTTAAGCAACTTCCTCAAGGTTGTATTGGAAATCAGTGGCATTGCAAGGAACAGAACTAGGAATACTCTTAGATCATGTCTTGAATAGTTTTAACTTTATTAATGGAATAATGAATAATTGTCCATGATATACCACTGCACACTTCAAAATTATTTCTTAGATCCAGAGACATAGATATATTACCTTTATTATATATAGACTATATATTTATTAGATAAAGATTACAAAAAGATGCCCCAATTGAATCTATCTACAACTGTTATTTTTTAAAAGTTTAAACACTTTTTCTATGAAAATGGAGAGAATGATAATGATTGATGGTCAAGATGGAGAAAATTCATTCTATTTATGAGCTAGTTTAATGGGTTAGTAGCTTATAATTTAGTTAATGGGCTCGCATACTATTGATTTCAGACAGAAGCTGTGTTTTCATTTATGTGCCTTGCCATATGCCAGCAACAATGAAAGTTGCTCTTCTTTTAACATATTACATAAACCACATTTCCTGAGAATGAAATACAAATAAGTTTCAGAACCTGAGGAACTCATCGACTTACCTGTAGAACTCATCGACTAAAAATCTAGCCTCCTAGCTTAATTCTTCAAATAAAATAATAATGAAAAGAAAGCAAATTTTATGTGTTAGATATGAGAATATATTTTGTAATTTTCTTATTGAATAGGAAACAACTATCATTTATTGAGCATTCAATATGTGTCAAACAGTATGCTAAACAATTTAAAGGAAATTTCAAATCAGAAAATTTATTATTATACATCATCTATATATCAAAATGTGTGTTCACCACCAAGAGTCAGTTCTTCTATTTCCATGTTTGACCCCATTTACCCACATATGTATTACAGAATTGTACATTTGAAACCTCTGTGACTTTACTAACTATTGTCACCCCAATGAACTTTAATTAAAAAATAAAAAATAAAGAAATATATAAATGATAGATTTTTGGTATTGGTTCTCTGATTGTTATTTTTAGTTGAATTTTCCATTGATCATTCTTGTAATTCTTTCATTCATATATTTTAGCTTTTTTGGTATTGAACACTATTGATTCAATAAACTGTTTTCAGTATTCTGAACCTCGTGTGCAGAATATTTCAAAGCTTTCTGAGGTGATTTCTTCCTATTTCCCCATATATTAGGTTGTTGGAAAAGTCATTAAGCATTTTTGCAACAAAAAATATAGAAAAAATACATCATGACTTTTCCGACAACCCAATGTAAGTGCCCTGGAGACTACCACCTGGAAATACCCAGATGCTGGTGTTGTGAAGATGGTGGTTTAGGGGTATAGATGGTGTTCCGCCCACCCCACATTTTAAATTGCAAATGGAAGATGCAAGTTGCATGCTGTTCAAAATACAACATATCCAAAGAATTGATGACCATCATAACACATTAAGTTTACTGTGCCTGGTAGATTAGCAACTCAAAAATCAGTATGCTAATTAGACAGGGCTGTCTTAATAAACCCTGTCCATAACACTTTTACTCTTCCCCCAAAATAATTTATATACACATACACACCTGAATATGCTTATAGGCACGAAATGCACGTATATTCTTATGATTTTATATATATGTGTGCTTATTTATTTACATACGATTTATAAATGTATAATTTTACTGTTTACCAATATATAGTCAGTATTTGTGTAAAGATCTGTCTATATGAATGTGCATACATACATAGGCATAGTATAATTTTGAGATAAATTTTATTACACTTCTCCCTTTTATTTTATATTTATTTATTTATTTTTTAGCTGAGCCATCCTGCCACCTGTTGACAACTTAGCGGCAGCTCAGCTCGGGCTGCGTATCGAATTGCTGTTACTCAGAGCTCAGCTGGCACTCTTGAGCGAGCTCTTAACCACTCGGCCGGCCCTTACACTTCTACCTTTTAAAGCATACTAGTAACACAACTAAATAAAGTATATGTCTTTCTAACAAATGTAATATATTACAGTAAGCTTGGATTAATTACAAAATTTAATGTGTTAAAACTTTGGGATGTCCAACATTTATATTGAAGAGTAGATTTAAATATGTCAGATACTAAATTATACATTGCTTATCTCAAATATAAGATTGTAGTTCTAGAGCAAACAATTATAATTCAACACATTTTTCTTATGAAAAATAAAACTTGGAAAGGCTTTGATTATATGACTTTGATTATATGACTAAAAAAAGAAAACTATGATATTCTGTTTTTAAATGAACAAATTTTCTGAGCTTTCTATAATGACTACTTCTTTCTAAAATATTTTTTGATATAGTGAAGTAATTATAAATCTAATTATCACATGTTTTAGGCTAAGATGACTCAATTGCCTGAGGCAGAAAAGGAAAAGATTGCTGAGCAAGTTGCTGATTTCAAGAAAGTAAAGAGTAAGCTGGATGCTGAGATTGAAATATGGGATGATACAAGCAACGATATTATTGTTCTGGCCAAGAAGATGTGTATGATCATGATGGAGATGACAGACTTCACAAGGTAATTATGTGGAAAATGATGTGTAATATTTATAATGGTTAGAAACATTCATTGCATTAGTGAAATCTCAAGATTCTTTGAGTGGCAGGGGCTAAAAATCCAGTGGTAGGAAAAAAGCAGGTAATATAAAATTAGAAAGTTTTAAGTGTGTCATTCTAGAGGTTTTGGTAAATAAAAAAGGCAGAGTTTCTAGTAAACTGCCAAGGAATAATTTCAGAAACCTCTTTATACCCTCTGACATCAGGAATCTTCTCTGTGTATGCTATTAGCATATTGCTTTTACAAAGAAATTGGTAAATCAACTTATGATCTATATTGGAGCTACCTGAATGGTTGATTTCCATAGCTACATAATTCTAGTTATAGTGATTTATGTATCATCAAAATTACTGTTATCTTTTGCTACTGAAATAATAACTAGATATATTTGAGTACAATGACTTAATGATTATATATATATATATATATATATATATATATATACACACACACACACACATGAAGGAATTATATAGTGTGTGTCTGTATGTAATGCAAAGAAATTTGCAGAAAAATAAAAGGAGATGAGAGAATTGAAACTACTAGGAAGGATATATTGAAATCACTGACTGTTTTCAGACTGGGAAAGAAGGAAAAGGAAGTTAGGAAGATGGCTGGGTAAAGACATATCACCAACAGGTGGAGAGGTTACAGACTTTAGTGGAGTTTTTCCTGCTCTGCATCTGTCTCCCACTCAAAGGAATTAATATTTTACTGTTGGCATACTTTAAACTGAGTTTGCAAAGGATGCTGAAATATGCCTTTGAAAAGGATGCTCAGTGACTTTGATGGTGTCATAATGTGTAGCTAAGGCGTTCGAAGAGGATTCACAACTCTACAGTGACAACTCATTGGGAAATAGACACATTTCATGTTTTGCAAAAGCTAAAGAGCCCAACGTTCTCACATTCTATAGGTGTCACTGCCAAAGGCACCCACAGAATAGGAATGTTGTGCATTCAAACTGCAGTGAAGGTCGAACAGCAAAACTGAATTCTGAACTCTTGATAATCTTTTACACTTGAACTGAATCCAGATTCAGTTTCATTTCAGTTTCTATAAACTGAATCCAGATTCAGTTTCATTTCAGTTTCTATAAACTGTGATAAACCTCCAATTATTTTTAAATGAATGAAATCTTGTTCTTTACTTCTTTTTGACCTCCAAATCTTTTTTGAAGAGTTTTCTCAGCCCTACAGTGTTTTTTTTCTGAAGGTTAAATTTAGCAGTTTTATATATGGAGGCTATTTCTTAGTTCCACTCAGTTCATGTTTCTTTCATTGCCATTGTTTCAGCTTGTTTAATGGGAACTGTGAGAAAGGGGTGGGATCAAAGCTGACTCTGCAGTATTTAGCAACAAGTAGTCAACCATTTTAGTATTCTCTGTTCCACATAGAGCTTTTCGATAGCTATATAGAGTTTTTACATAATATAAAAGAAAAAAAGTAAGTCATCTTTTCTAACGTGTCACTGAATGCTCTGTTTTCACATTTTCTTCACTTACTATCTTGTTATTCAGAAGAGGCATAAGAATAAGCTTTGATAAATGCTTACTCTATGCGACACTATGATGAATATATATGTTTTTTCATTTTTATTTTCAAGACAGTTTGATTGATTATCATATTCTCCATTTTATTGTTAAAGAAACTGAAATTCATAAAAGTCAGATAAATTGCTCAAGGACATACAGCTGAAATTGACTTCCAATTAGAGTCCTCAGACTTCAGAATCTGGGTACCTACTCATTGTATTACAAATCTTCACCCTTGTGCTAAATACAGACCATGACCCAGGCTTTTCCTCAAGGGAAAAACAGACACATTAGAAATAATAACAGTAATTGTGTAATGCATTGCATGCTTCTAGCTGTGAATACATCAGGATTTCAGAAGAGAGGGATTATCAGTGGGGCCCACAGTAAGGAGAGAACAAAAGTATGAACAAGTGAAGTTTGTATTAGCCTATAAATGAGATATGGGGATTGGACTGTGGAATGAGATGATATCAGTGGGAAAATGCACAAGGGTGGAGGCCAGAAGGTGGCAATGAGTCAGAATGATTTTAGGTGGCCCTAAGAAAACGATATAAATATAGCAAGAAGTTAAGGTGGGTGTGAAGATAGTTATAGATTATAAAAGGCTTTAGACAATGTGTGTGTGTGTGTGTGTGTGTGTGTGTGTGTTTAAGTAGGAAGTAGGAAACTATTCAAAATTTGTGATCATAAGAGTGGCATTATAGAAAGAAAAACTGCTTTAAGTACTAATATATTTTTAAACAATTTATTAAAAAATATACCAAGGTGGGGTACCTATCCTCATAAAATTTTATATCTTATGCTACAGTGTGATGTCAGTTTTTATTATACTTGAAAACATGAAATATTAATTTGACAAAATTTGTAAGCTCTTCTAGAATTTCTGTTGGTTAATTTATGGAGTGTCTACTGAATATCAGGCACTGTTCCTGGTATTAGGAAGATGCCAGTATCTGTTAGTACAGTGGAGAATTTTGAACTACCCATTTTAAGTATGGAATTTTGCACTCAAAAGTTAACCTAAATTATGAAGCAGGTGTACATGAAACTAAGGCAGTTTGCTGTGAAGCACTGAGCTCACAGCTTTCCTTATATCCAGGATACGTTAAGAAATGACTGGGCAACGAGGTAATACTTTGAGGAGTGTCCAACTGAAGGGAAAAGAAAAGAGTACTCATACTCATGTAGAAATAATGTTGCATTTGTCTGTAGAAAAGGAGTCTGTGGATGAGGTAGCAGGGTGAGGGCAGATGAGGAACTAGATTTGAAAGTGGGTACATTTCTTCATTGTTATCCTTTGTATCTCCACTGGATACAGGCTTGCATTGAAGCTTCTTCCCCATCTTTCTTTTCCAAGATACAATTCTGAGAACTGAAACAGAAAATGAGCAGAGGGAGCATAAAAACTCGCCTTGCCTCTATTGACATAGGGCTTCAGAACTAAAGCCTTCCTAGAAGCATTGTCAAAATGTATAAAAATGCATGTGTTCTATGCCTCACATCCTTGTATTTGTTAAATATGGAACCTCTTTGCATATGGCTTGTTTTGCTCTTTGAGGTGAAACATTTATATTCTAATATAATATGTTAACAACAATGGCAAACTAAATGTTTTAGCCCACACAGCCAAAGGCATAAGAAATATTGGTGTTTTATGTTCTCTTCCTTTTAAAAACTGTCTTATGATATACACTATAACGGCAGAGAAATTTAATTTTTGTTTTACTTGATAAGGCTACTGAATTTTTTTATGTGTATTAAATATACACACAAATATCTAACAAATTATTGAAAATATGAGATATGTGGATCATTTAAGGTTTTGAACAACATTTCTGAGTTTTCAATTTAAATTTAAGAAGGCATTCATTCTGTATTTGAAATAAATATTATATCATGGAGGAAGACTTATTTTTATGTGCTGTACAATGATGGCTCATTTTTTTCTTTTGGAAAATATGTTAGGGTAATTATAAGCTATTATTGCCTTTTCCATGAATATTCTCTCTGTAAAGGATTGGTTTGTTGTTTTACTTTGTGGAGACCAATCCTAGAAACAATTATTCAGCCATGCCAAGGCGGAATGCTTTAACATGAAGGAGAATAATTCTGTCTGTCAATTATTTTACATGATAAAAATTTGCATATATTCTGACGTGATAAGTAATGGGAAAAAATTCAGTTTATGTAACATCTTAGTAATTGTTCATTAAAGTTAACTGAGGCTGATAGCACCGACATTCTTACCTGAAATCTGTACCTGAAATCTGGAATTTCAATGTCTGGCTGTAGTGAATTTATGAGAGAATGGGTGTAATGGCTATGTCAGTTTCCAAGTGGCAAAACAGTTCTGCATTGTATGGATCTGCAGAGATTTTTGGTGGATAGAATTAACGTATGCATTGTCTTTGATCGAGGAGACTAAACTGTTAGAAATGTGGGAATAAACAAAAACCACCCAAATGAGAACATACAGAGACTGTTTATTCAGAGATTGCTCTAGCAAGGGAGTCAGCCACCATCATTTGCTTTTGGCAGAGACCCAAAGGCAGGCAGCGAAGACAGAAAGCTTCAAAATGAAAGAAAAAAAAAAAGAAAGAAAGAAAAAAGAAAAAGTAGAGGCAGACTTCAGGCATCTCTGATTGGAGTTTTTTGACATAGGGAAGATACTAGAGAGCTAAGTAGAAACAGGACGTCTTATGTGATTGGTTTGAGGAGCATATTTTGCTTTCTCTGATTATTACTGAATTTCATGCAGGGGCAACTGTAGGTAGGCTGGCTAGTGTTGCCTAAGTCTTGACCATTCTGGGCCAATTGCTGCAGATGCTTTGATTTAGTTTCTCAACCTAGTCCCTTAACCCTAGTTGCTGCAGAAGTTGTGGGTAAAATTGTATTGTCATATTTAGTCTGGCCACTGTCCATTTGTATGTTCAGTCTCTCAGAAATTTAACTGATAATCATTTCTTTGGAATGGTAATAGATATATAATTGTATAAACAATATTGAATTAATTTTATATTTAAACACAAAATATTTTTTATAGGAAAAAAAGCAATCTGTGATAATCTGTATCCTAAACCAATGATCCAATAAGTTTTAAAGTTTTAACAAAGGAAAAGAAAAACCATGAGCTATTAATAGAAAAACCTTTGTGAATATAACTAATTTTATTAATCTTATTCCTACTGTATTTCAGGAACTCTAAATTAGTTAGGTTTGGGGTTTATTTGCCCTTCTACAGTACTATAATGAACATATTCTAAAAATAGGATTTTTTTCTTTCACATTTGTTATCTTAAATTTCCACTGCTATGTCTAACTCACACATCAAAGGTTTTAAAACCTTATCTTCAACCTTATCATGCTCTCTTATCTCAGATACTTTCATTTTTTTCCCCCCTCACTTTATTCGGTCATTTTGTTTTTCCTTTATTTTCTTATACAGCTTAAGCTCCTTGGCCTACATTATAATCACTTCCATGAAAATTGTGATCTCTTTGTCTTTTGTGACCACATGACACACAAAATCTTACCCCTGCCTCAATCCAACCACTGCCTTCTCCTGTCCTTTGCTTGGGCTTCAGATTGTGAATCTCTCCCATTCTTTCCTTTTGATCAGGTGTGTGTTTGTACCAGGAGATGTTATAGAGGGAGGGAGCCTGAGAGAGATACTGAATTCTTGCTACTCTGATATATATATATATATATAAAATTATTTAAGTCCTTTTTTATTTTATTTTATTTTATTTAAACTAGTTTCAGGTGCACAACACAGTGCAATAGTTATACTTTTTACCTCTCAAAGTGACTATCTCCCTCCCCCAATCTGCTGGCCCACTCCTCCCCCATAGCATACATATCTATTACAATTTCATTGACTCCACTCCCGTGATTATGTATATATTATATTATATATAATATATTCAATTATAGTTGACATACAATATTATACAACATCAGCTTCAGGTGTATAGTGCAGTGATCAAGGCTCTACCTCATCCATGCAGTGGTCTCCTTAACAAGACATGTGACCATCTGACACCCTACAAAATATTTACAACCTTATTAATTACATTCCCTGAACTGTCTTTCATATCTCTGTGGCAATATTGTAGTTAACTATTTATACTGTCTAATCCCTTCCCCTTCTCCCTCATCCCCACCCTCCTCCCACCTAGCAACCATCAGTTTTTCCTTTATATCTCTGAGACTATTTCTGTTTACTTTGCTCGTTAATTCAGTTTTTTAGATTCCACATATAAGTGAGATCATATGGTATTTGACTTTCTCCAACTGACTTATTTCACTTAACATAATAGTCTCTAGGTCCATCCAATCATTGCAAATGGTACAATTTCATTCTTCTTTATAGCAGAGTAATACTCCATTGTATAAATGTACCACAGTTTCTTAATCCAGTCATCTACCAATGGGCATTTCGATTGTTTCCAAGTCTTGGCTACTGTAAATAGCACTGCAATACACATAGGGGTGCATATATTTTTTCAAATTAGCATCTTGGGTTTCTCTGTCCTTTTTAATTAGGGGTGGGGGATCCTCTCTCTAATAAACTTCTTTCTTATTGTCTCTAGGTGTTTGGGTTCTGTTGAGCAATCTACCTTGATTGCATACATTGGCCTCCACTTGTCCCATCCTTCACTTAGAATAAGAACCCACCTTGAAAGCAATCTTTGATATTTACATTTTGTGACTATTATCTCTGATTGTGGGTGGTAATTGATCTCAGTGCCCCTACGTTGGTTGTCACAGACTCATTAACCAGGTACTTTCTGCTTGGTATTGCCAACGAGGACACTGGTCAGTCAGGTGCAACTATATAAGTATTACTATTCATTATCATTGTCGTTATCATGATGTTTGAAACATGAGGCCACCTTCCTTTGCTCATATAATGGCAGTGGCTATTTAGTGATTTTAATTTTTCCATTGAAGATTATTCTCAGCTTTCCAATTTTTGTTTACTGTGTTATACTCTATTTTTACTATAAACATAATATTTCCATCACAAATGCTAATTCACAGATTTTTTAAATTGGATTCAGATATTTTTGTCTGTCTATTAACAACAACAAAAGAAAAAATAAATAAAAGAAGGAAAGAACTATCAAAATTCCATTATTAGGCAGGCCAAAATATTAGAGTTTTGAATGGATATTCTTGGTAATTAAATGGTTTAGAAGGGAGAACTGAACTCTGTTTTTTGTAGGAAAACATCCTGAACCCCCCAATTTAATCATTGTCTGTAGAGAATATTTCCTATGTTCTACAGGGAAAGGTAAAACTTCAGAAAGGGGTTCCATCAAATTTCTGGTCTGATGAAATTGATAGTATACAAGAAAAATAAAAATAAAAACGAAAAAAATTATTTGTAGGAATGAAAACATTAAATTTTTTTTTTGCCCTTTGAACATCAAAAGTATTTTTTGTTTACCGTTAATTTACCCCACATATGCAGGAGACTTATTCAAAATTGTTTTAAGAATAATTTATTATAAACTATTTGATATTTGAGACCTACAAAATGTTTTTAAAGTTCATCAGTGTATTGTGACCTTGGCGAAAGAAGCTGAATTAATTCCTGTATGTTACTTTATGGAAGTGTTGACTTTTCAGCTTACCTTGATGCTAAAACTACTTCGGGAATTATTTTTCAGATAAATAGTTTGAAGGAAAAACAAAATGCAGTGACATTACAGCCAAGGACAGGTTAAGAGAAGTCAAAGGTGTATTGAATTATTTGTTCATTCATGTACTCATTCATTTATGCATGTATTTAAAACTATTTCGTGAACACCTATTATACATTAGGTTCTGTTCATCATTAAAAAAAGCAAAATCCAGATTTGGATTCAATTTCTGCTCTCAAGGACTTGTAGAAATTAGGAGAGGAATAAATGTAAGAATTAGGAACCAAGGGAGTGACCAATTATGCCTTGAGAATTAATAAAGACTTAAACAGATGAGGAATTACTTGAGCTGAATCTTAATGAATGAGTGGAAGTTTCCCATGTGAAGAGGAAGAAAATCCCCTTAAAAAAAGAACATGAAATGCAGGATATGGTTAGAAGAAAGAAAATGAGGAGATAGCATTGTTGTGAGGTGGGAGAACACCATTAAGGGCTTGGAACTTATAAAAACCTAGAGATGTCAAATGTTTTAAGATGACACTAACATTTTGTATATAGAAAATAGGGAAAAGTGGGTGCTATTTTTTTTTTTTACTGGAATGTGTATTTAGAAGTAAAAAAAATCATTTTGAGGATAATGAGGAGTTCAAATGTAGACATTTTGGATTTCAGATAAAACATGCAAGTGAAAATATCTGATATCCTATTGGAAAAAGGAACCAGTTTAGGTTAATGGATGCAGATCAATACTTGGGAATTATTCTCAGAGCGATTATTGTTAAAGCTGCAAGAGTTAATGAGCTCCTCAAGGTAGGCTATGTGAAAGAGAAAAAAAAAAGCATACTATATCTGGATATTAATATCTATTTAAAATTTAAAATATTTCCATAAATATTCATTTAGTCTGCTTTTCTTTCATCAATTATTAAAAGGTTCTTGAACATTGCTTATTCTTCTCATAGAAATGTGAAAGAAAAAAAAAAGCCATCTTTATGGGCCCGAGAATGGGAATATACTATAGTTTCTTTATTCCCTCAGTTTCTTTTTTTGTCAGATCAGAGCTTAGTTGTCTTACATGTGTCCTTATTTTCAGTAGTCCTCAATCTCATAAAAAGGAAATGGAAATTTAACTTTGAACCTGTACCACAATATGCTCATTTGCCTTGGGCTACAAATACATAATAGCAACAGTGTTCAAGCAATGAACAATTTCTGTTTTATTTTATTTCCAGTCAGAAGCTGTAGCATCTTACATTGTTAGAAGGAAGTTTCAGTAAAGATGTCACTAGGGATATCAGAATATAAATAAGCAAACAAACAAGCTAACTAACTGTACAGTATATTTTGATATTATAACTATTAGTGATATTTTTGTGTAGTAACTTTTCACCTTATGCCCTGCTTTTTTAAGTGATATAAGATCAGGGGATGCAGTGCCACAGCACATTTTCAGTGTGCATTACTTGAGTACAAAGCAAAGGAAGCCACAATCTAGGATTTAGGTAGATAAAATCTAGCACTGTGGCACGAATGCATATTGGAAGTGACTCTTTTTTTTCCAGTATGGAGTACTTTGGATTTTGAAATGTTTCTTTAGCCATCGAATATATAGGAAACTCTCTAATACCTGCTTAATTAAGATGAACTATGTCACCAAAACTCTAAGTGTAGAAAACTTTTAGTTTAATTTTGTTTTTTCTTCCCAGCAGATCATCTTTCTCATTGAATTTTGCTGGGTACACATGAAAATAGCATGCATACTGGAAAATGCAAATAGTGAACCATTTGTTTGTCTGGTGTTTAACAGTAAAATTTAACTTTGGAATCCAACATACCAGAGTTGAATCCTGATTTAGTCACGAGATGTTTTTGTGGTGTGGACACATAACTTACTCATCTTCATTTTTTTTTTCCATTAAAATGAGAAAGCAAAACTCACCTGACAAGTTTGCTATGACAATTATATAAATAATGCATATAAAAAGTGCTTCATGTAGAGCAAGGACACAATAACTGGTGACTATTATTTTCAAATGACTTTAAATTCTTTTAAAACTAATGTGCATAGTCAGGAGAAAAAACCCTAGGAAAGAGTTGGTGTGGAACTTTAAAGTCCTTGTGGAATCCCACTTAGAATGTGGGACACACCCAAATAATGCATGGTGAGGGACTGAGACAGTGTTCAATCAACAGCTGACGACAGAGAAAGGTTGGAAATATTTTGGCTGTAAAATGTCATGGATCAGTCATCATGGATACTAGTGTCTGGTTAGTTAATATAATAAGAGAGCCAAAGGTTGGGGTACAGTTTGGGTGATATGGATTATGTAGGGAGACGAGTAAGTTATATCCTGCATTGCCTGACATGAGGAAATAGATAAAAGCTCGTCAGGTAGGCATTTATAACAAATTTCAAAATAGACAACTATCGAAGAGGTGCTGTTTTAAATAAGTATAAAATGTAGTTTAGTATGTTCTTGATTTCTCCGGATAAAGGTGTCATTATAAAACAATGAAATTCTACATTTGAAAAAAAAAGTAGTCCTATTACATTTTTAGGCACCCTATAACTAGCATCATGATACCTCTTAAGATCTATCTCCTACAAAATACTAGATTAGAAAGATCAGAGTCAAGCATTGCAGAAATGTCAATTTGCCAGCCGGTTACCATGTGCTTGACTGGTGTTTAACAATGAGTATTGGCTGACCTCTGCTGCAGAACACGGATAGTGTCTGGGTACCTGAGGCAATTGCAACTCACGAGTGAAAACACAATCTCTCAGATATGTAATGGAATACAGAGAGATGTCAAGGTGAGTCACATTACATAAATGTCACCAGGACATCTGCTTGTGGTTCTCTCCTTCCGATTTTCTCCTTGTATAATGAAGCAACTTGAAGGTGCCAGTGAGGACTGGTAGTCTTTTGCAGTGCACTAATATAAAAGCACATTTTACATTTCAAATCTAGTGTCCTTCTTTACAGCTAAAGGCAGATACTGAATCACAATCGCTGTTGATGAGAGCAAAGCTCATTT
The DNA here is from genome assembly GCA_033961575.1 of Aselliscus stoliczkanus. Taxonomy (NCBI): domain Eukaryota; kingdom Metazoa; phylum Chordata; class Mammalia; order Chiroptera; family Hipposideridae; genus Aselliscus; species Aselliscus stoliczkanus. Next base: position 140,055,911 of record CM066729.1, read on the forward strand.
AACATACTACACAGAGAAATTAACCTTAAAAAGGCATGAGTAGCTTTATAGTACTCTCTTAATGACTGCATTGCCAGTGGACTGCTGACCTTGGATTCAGCATTTGCCCATTATTTTTAATAAAGAGGGATACTTTTAGGTTGTTGCCTTTAGCAAATGACATATTCTAACAAACAAATGGTTCAGTATTTAAATGACAGTCTCTAATATGTTTTTAAGTCATAATTTCTTACTCTTTTCTGTGTGGGTGCATTTCCTTAACTGTCTTTACCTTAATATTGTCATTAAATCATTGCTTTTAAGTATTCCGGTCTCTCTCCTTTTTCTTCTGCGATCCAGAAGGCTACTTGTATATTTGCTACTTTCCATGGTGATTACTTGTCAACACACCTTCTGGTTTCTTTCCTTCTGTTTCTCTGGCCTCAGTATAATTATTACACTTGTCAGTTTTATCCTTTTCTTTCCAGAGTCTGTTTCTCTTATCTTGTCCCCTAATAGTCCTACTCTCCATCTACACATTTTCTTTTTATTTTTACTCTTTTCCTGTTTTTGCTTTAACATTTGCCATGTCCAATATGTCATCAATTCCCATTATTTTTTCCCCTTTCATTTTTTGCCTCCTTTTTATAAGCCACTTATTTCTAATGTTTCTATGCCATCTTTCTCCTTACATTTATATAATGATTTCCATATAATCCTTTTACCCACTGCTTTCTTCACTCACACTTATTAGAATTTATGAGGTCCACTAAGTGCCTCAACATAGGGACCTAAAAATAATATGACACAGACCTTGCCTTCAAGGAGTTTCTCATCTAGAAGAGACATATACATCAATCAATCAATCAATCAATCAATCAGTCAGTCAGTCATTAAAAATGTAGAAAGTTCAGGGATACAAATAGGTACAAGGTTTATTGGAAGCCCTAGAGAATGCTGCTATGGGTTGGGAGAGTGTGGCCTCAAGAAAAAGAATTCATCTAAGTCTTGAGGTAAGGGCAGTATGAGGCAGGAAGAGCTGTCTAGGTAGAGGGGGCTGCATGAGAAAAGACTCAGAGACACAAAATAGCATCTGTGGTAAGGAGACAAACAATAGGGCATTGCCTGAGTGTAAACAGAAGGCAGGGAATGTGGGAAAGGAGATTAAAAACAGGAAATGGTCTCTGTAGAGGAAATTATTTGTCACTCTGAGAAACATGAATGTGAACTGGAACCTTAGATGCATTTGAAGGAGGGAATGGCCATAATCAGATGCTCAGTTCGACCATATATTCTTTCAGCTATTTAGAGGATAGACTTGAGAGATATAAGAATGGAGCTAGGGATCCTAGTTGAAGACTATTTTATGAGAGCCTGGATCAGGGTGGCAATAGAGAAATATCAGAGAGAGCAGATTTGAGGATTATTTACGTGAAAAAAAAATTACAGACCTTAATTGCTGATTGAATATAGTAATAAGAGAGAGGATGATTCTTGGAATCCACATTTAGCAATTAGGTAGATGATGATAAAAGCTGAGAGAGGGAGAACATGGCACAACTCATCCTTTGTACTCCCTCCTTAACAGGTCTTCCAAAGATATCGATAACCTGCCTGGTTTAAAGTGCCCTTTAATTTTTAAAGCTCTCACTCATTCATTATTTACTAAATCCTCATGTGAATCCTCTGAAATTGAGCTGGTAATATTATTCATAATTTTTAGATAAGAACCCCAACAAAACCTTTCCCCAAGTGTATATACTAGTGACAGTAGGTTCTCTCTGTGTGTGTGTGTGTTTATTTTTATTTATTATTATTAGTTACAGATGTACAAAACAATGCGATAGTTATCCTTTTCAACCCTTACAAAGTGACTCCCCCTCCCCCCTCCACTACCCCCCCACCCCCAATATCATACGTATCTGTTAAAATTCCATTGACTCCATCCCCACACTATATTCCACATCCCATGATTATATATGTGTTAAATTATAATTAACATCTAATATTATTCAGTGGCAGATTCAGATGTACAGTGCAGTGGTCAGGCTGCTACACCGTCGATGAAGTAGTCTCCCTGACAAGACATGAGTCCATCTGGTCCCCTAAGAAAAATATTTACAACGTTATTGATTATATTCCCTAAACTGTCTCTTCTGTCTCTGCAGTAGTATTGTAGTTATCAGTTTATGTTGCCTCGTCCCTTCCCCTTTTCCCTCATGCCCATCCCCGTCCCATCTAGCCCTCATCAGTTTTTCCTTTGTGTCTCTAAGGCTGTTTCTGTTTATTTTGCTCATTTATTCAGTTCTTTATATTCCACATATAAGTGAGATCATATGGTATTTGTCTTTCTCTGACTGACTTATTTCACTGAGCATAATGTTCTCTAGGTCCATCTTCCTTTATAGCTGTGTAATATTCCAGTCTAGGTTCTTTAAATGCTCAAAATGTCTTTAATTTGGCAGACTCGGCTTCTGGTCTGACAGTCCGGCTGTGGGCCTTCTATGGGCCTGGGTAATGTAGTCCTGGAGGCACTGCCTTCACAAACACAAAGGGGCTTACAGAAAATAACCCTTATCAGATGCATCCTCAGCAGGCGACTGTTACAGTAACATGTGTTGTTCAGTTCCTCCCACACAGAAAAGTTGCCATCAGCATCAGCCGGAACACCTTCAAGTACAAGAGAGCTATTGATTGGCTTAGAGTTCACCATGAATAAGCAAATATTGATATACGCATGATATTTTGCAGACTATGTTTTATAGAAGCTTCAGACTGTATTGATGACTGCTGATTCAATCTAATAATCCCCCCAGATGTTGTACATTTGCTTTGGATTCTTATGGAGTTGTTTTAAAAGCAATATGCAGGCCGGCTGAGCGGTGCGGTGGTTGGGCACTGGCTTGGGAAGCCAGCGGCCCTGGTTTGGGTCCCACCTATGAGGGCCATTGACACTGCCCTAAAAAATAAATAAATAAAAGCAATATGCAAAGGGTTAGTGTCTGTATTCAGAAAAGCTTCTGTATTCTACTAGTCCCGCTGAAAACCAGAGAAATCACTTTTCTAGTAACAGTAACAGAGCAGGGAAGTTGATGATAAGAAAGACCTTTTCTGTACTGCTCTCAGGTTGATTTCAAATAGTGGGTGGACACAGGCAGAAGGCAGGACACCCCACCATGGACTAATACCACTTGATAGATCTGAATCCACTTTGCTCTGGTCCCACTTTATTCATATTTCTAGGTGGTGTGCAATGTTGATGGTGCTTGAAATGTAATCCTTGTCCCTCATTCTCGATACTGTAAAGCTATGTTCAGGTTTAAGCTTTAGATTTAAGATGAGGATTCATTGTAGGAATTGGGTGATTACCTGTTCAGTAGGCAAATAAGGAAGAAAAGATGGATTGATTTATGATTCCTGAGGGGAGCTTGGCAACGGCCTAACCTCATAAACGAATTGAAAGAAACTGTCAAATTATACTTAACAGCACAAAATCTTAGGTTGCAAGTGAGAGTTTCATCAGAATTAATCTGAGTGTTGTTACATTTACCAGTGTTTATTTTTTTAAACATATTTATTCCCAAATTATGACCCAGAAGGGCATAATACTCTCAAAAAGTGAGTTGATCAAGCTGCCTTTTTCAATAAAGAACTAGAATGTTTCTGATATGATTTAAATAAGAATCATTTTAAAATTTGGACCGCTGTATAAATTCTATGCACCCCTATGATGGCTTTACAACATAGAACATGCCAAATAATTATCTTTTCTAAACTCCTAGAGAATTCAGCTATGTACAGAGGTTACCACAAAAATGTATACACATTTTAAGAAAGAAAAATAAACTATTAAAATTGTGATCCTCAATATATTCCGATAACAAAAGATGAATACAAGTCATGTTTGACATCTGCAATTTTAAGAGGTGTTCAAAGTTGATTACCATCAGCGTCCAGACACTTCTGATTATGGCGAACTGCTGATTGACCAAAGTATCCACTTGTATACATTTTTTAGTCCAGGTTAGTACAGTTGTTTTCAAACTGTAATCAGACTGTAAACATACTTTTTTTTTTTTTTTGCCAGTAAGTCCATATAGACTTACTGAATTTGAATGGCAGGTTATAATGATTGGGAATATTTTTAGCTTCCAGTTTATACTGCTGTGGACTGTTTGGAAAATACAAGCTTAAAATGCATGTTTAATATTATTCAACATCCTCTGGAGAAAAGAATAACATATACAGTTTCTTGTGTAGAATGCTGCCATGTGTGTGTAAATCCCAAATGCATACCTGTGTGCTTGTATATCTATAAAACATCTTTGGATGTGTTTTATTTTGTTTTGTTTTGTTTCTGGAGGACTGGGATTCAGGCATGAATTAAAGAGATACTTATTTTTTACTCTATAAACTTTATTTGTTTATACTGTTTGAAATTACTTTTCATAAGTTTCTAAATTACATATGTGCATGTGTGTGGGAGGATGAGTGGGTATGTGGGAGACGAATGTGTGGGTCTGTGTAAAATCAAAGAATATTAAAAATATATGATACTTTATTGGATTCATCTGGGTACCAGGTAAATTTTGATTTCTCCTTAGAAAAAGTTTGTTTTCTATTTTTTAAAATCATCAATTAACATACACAGTAGGTAGTCTTGCCTATATTTCATCTTGACCCCTTCTCTAACCCTATCACATATGAGTAATTATTTACAGAGTTCTCCCTATGAGCCAGGCCCTATGCCGGATTTTGGAAATATAAGGAAAGTGACATATGGCTGCTCCCCACAAATGTTGACAATAGAAACATAAACAGATAAAGAAACATGTGTAATATCAACTTGTCCCCAAATACCTCATCTAAAGTGATTCAAGTTTGAGTTAAAAAAGTCCAGAGAGACTAATATGCCTATTACAAAGAGGATGGTGAAAAATACTATTTATCCTTTTATTGCTACTATTTTCTCTCCTGTGTGATATATTGTTTTTCATTTGTTTCTTTTGTTTGTTGAATTCTGCACTTCCTCCATAATACTACTATAAGCTTTTTCTTTGTTTTGAGATTTTAAATTCTTAATGGCTATTAAGATAGCACCCAAAGGCGGGTGAAGGTGAAAGCCAAAGGGCATTTCAAGGACCCAGTGTCGGTATACATACTATCCATTTCTGTGGAATGCCCTTTGCATTCCTACCTGTATAATTTTCTGCTTTACAGACTCCTCTAAACTGCACCTGCTTTCCCATCTACCCATCTACTTACCCACCTTGCTTGTTTTGAAGTACATTTAATTTGGACTGCAAATATACATGTGATACAAAAATTAAATGAAATTTGAAAGAGATGAAATATACAAGGCAAAGAAAGGAAAAGGGTTTGGTGATAAAATAGCACTGAGTGAGATTCAAACACTAAAAATGAAGGTACAAAACTCAATGCACTTGTCAAGAGTAGGGCATACATTTGATTCTAACATATTTAACTGGAAGTGATTTAAAATAATAAAAATTGATTAAAAATATAATTGCCTGTTCTGGGGAAGCACAACAGCTTCTGATTTGCAGGTATGGAATTCATTTTGTATTCTTAACCCAGAGTTCAGTCAGGGTTTTCCTTTCATGAGCTTTAATTGGCTAACACTGGTCCCTTTTCATTCAAGTGAATAATTTCTAGGCAACAGGAAATTGAAAGTAAGTGGCTATTAAAGGAGTTCTCTGGAATATTCACAGTGCATAAATTAGAGTTTTATAAATGATGTAACACTAGTAAGTGGTCAAAATAATGTTCAGATTGAGATTATACAAATTAAATTAAGGAGTAGAAACCAGTTTTTCAAATTATCTAAATAAACATGTTACTTTTTCATCATTAAGCACTGTGCTGCTGCTTCTGATGAATTTAGGTGAAAATTGTGAAAAAACTAGCTGGAGATGGCATACCTAGGAATGTTATAAGCCCCAAAAAGGGCAACGGTAAATGCTTCCTTTTGCCTTTCTTTCTTAGAATTCTATTGTAGAATGAATAGAGATTGATGATAACTGATTTGAGAGGAAGTGCACTGTGAACCTCATAATATCATTCCCTACTGGATAGCATTTAAATATGTTCAGGCAGTGCTTAAGATTAATACTGAGTCATTCAACACTTCTTTAAACTTGAAAATTTCACTTGTTGTTCACCATAAGTACATGTATTTCATATAAAATGAAAAAAATGTCTATTGGATAGTAATGATTAATATTCATTCACACTATTTTTGTTTCTTTTTATATGTATTAGAAAATTATCAAAGAAATATTGAACACTAGAAGATTTAATAGTAAGAGCATTTTTTTAAAAAGTCTCCTTTCGTACACATACCTTCCCTCTCCAAATCTAAATTCTAAGATATGACCACTTTTAGCTACTTTTACATTTAGCTTTTTCTGTAGTTACTTATTTCACTAAATAATTATATTGCTATGTTATAATTTATCAGCCATGATCATTGGTTTTTGACTCTCAATAAATTTATAGGAGAGCTTTTTTTTGTTTGATTTTAATTCTATAGTTAGCCACACCTACAACTTCAAAAATCATAGTCTGATAACCATTTTGATAATTAATCATCAGGTTTCCATGATGAAAACAGGATTCATCTGGACAACCAATTTGTATGGTAAGACCATAGTAACTATTTTACCTTTTTTCTAGTTTTCCTGACTCCTTCCTACCTTACCATTTATTTGGAGTGTATGTTGATATTTGCTTTCCAGTTTTACTTTATAACCATAATTATATCATTCATGTTTTGTCTATTGGCTGATTGATATCTGTATGTGTAAAAATCAGTAAGTATTATTTATATTATCCAGACTATAAATATTGTTCATCACAATGGGTGGTATGCTCAGATTGTAGTTTCTTCTTTACAATGGCAGTATGTCAGGTCTTGTGCTACTCAGTGGAGAAATTGTACCACTAAATGGAGACCTGCTTCATTTATTTATTTACTTATTCATTTCATAAATAACTATAGGGCCTCTTCTATGTCAGGCACTGTTCCGGGTTCTTGCAAGACAATGTTAAATGAAAACTGCGTAGGTGCCTGACCTCATAGAGCTTAATTCCATTGAACAGAAACAGACAATAAAGAATGGACACAAGAAGTAAGTAAATTGGGCAATATTTTAGAAAGACATGGGGAAATGAAAACATAGAATCAGGAAGACCAGTTTTGCTAGGTTGGGGTTACAGTTTTAAATAGTGTGATCAGAATAGGACTTATCTGAGCACAGGTTGAAGGAGATGGGAAAGTTAAGCATGCCAATATCTAGGGAAATAGAGTTTGAAGGGAAGATACAATTAGAGAACACCCCAGCTGGGTAGTGGGCCTAATCTTTGAGTCTGGTGTCAGGAGTATGAGATGAAGCTGAAGATGTGATAAGGAATACAAATGAGATTATGTGAGAACCTTTGTTTTACTCTGAATGTAGTTGGAGGCATTTTAGGGTTTTGAGTAAAGATGTTCACTGCTCTGCAGTGTATTTTAAAAGGATCACTCCTGTATTGAGGGAAAAATATGTATAAGAGGCAAGGATAAAAGCAAATAGATTAGAAGTTCTAACAGAAATGGTGTACAAACATGACGTGTCTTCCAATTCTGAGAATTCCGTGTCTTTTATGTCTTTGAAATTTCCATCATTTTTCTATTTTCTATGTTTCTAAGGCTCCTATTAGTTGAATGTTGGATCTTCCACATTTTTTTTGTAGATATTGTAAATATTGATTGATCTTCCATTTAATGTAGATCTTGATTCTATATATCTCTTAGCTTTTTTCTGAAAAGTTCTGCCTCTTGTCCTTGATATTATTTTCTAATTCTTCCCTTGAAATTATATTAGCGGAACTTATTCGAATCAAATTTTCTTTCCTGTCATTTGTTTGTGCTTTCTCCATAGCATCTGTATAAGAAAAAAGGATTCTACGGAAAGTAACCTCACAGGGTGATCTGATAATAAATTTCCAAATGGGCAAGTCATGGTGGGTAACAGGCATAAAACCTCTTTAGTAAAAGGCTTACCTCTACCTTAAGCCAGCCCTGTTCACTGTTTCTGTGCAATCTAGGTTAAGACACCTTTGAAATGCCTCCTTTCAAATCCAGACCCCTCCTTCTAATATGTGAGCCGCCCCCTTACAGACCCCTCCTTCAAACTATCCTCTATCCAGTCCCAGCCTTGCTTTCTCCCACCTTCCTATAATCTTCCTTAACTTCTCTCCTAAATCTCAAATGCAGAAAAGAAACTGCAAAACTGTTATTTTCCAGAGCATTTGAGATCTTGCTCCCTGGCCTATGTTGCCAATTTGGCCCAAATAAACTCATAAAAATTCTCTACAGGTTTGTGTTACCGAAGCCCAGTAATTAAGTTTGTTCTGCCTGAGTGTTCTGGCCAAAAAATGCATGAGCAGAGGTTTGCAATAAAGAAAGGAATTAGTTTATTAGAATTGGCCAATATGGAGATGGGCAAGCTCATGCTTCGAAAGATCTGACTCCCCGATGGCGTGTAAGTTACAGATTACATGGGGCAAAATCAGAACACCCCATGGTTTAGGTGTTCTGGGTTATATTAGGAACTGATTGTTCCTATATAAGGAACAGAGGTGAAATAGGGCACTGAATAATTTCTTCAGGTCTTGAGGACAGCTCTGAGGTCAGCACCAGCATCCAGAACCAGTGACAAGGAGAGGTAGCCATGGGGGTCATCTCAGAATCGTAAGGCTCAGGAGCTAAAACGTAAGTTAGATTAAGATGTTATCTTTATCCTATCTTGGATTCAAATCTTATGATGATTAGTCAGAACCAGGCTATCATCTTCTGCCACTTCAGGGTAAACAAACATCAAGGTGAGAGTCTAAGGTCAGGTCAGTAAGCTGTGCTGGGAGGGAGAAGGGGAAAATTATTGTTTTAAAACTACAGTTTAGGGACAGTCGGATGGCTCAGTTGTTTAGAGCCTGTGCTCTTAACAACAAGGTTGCAGGTTCGATTCCCGCATGGGATCGTGGGCTGTGCCTCCACAACTAGATTAAAATGGCGACTGGTGAGCTGCGCCCACCACAACTAGATTGCAGGTCATTGTCCTTGAAGCTAATGCATCCTGGAAAAATGCACTGTTCCCCAATATGTTCCCCAATAAAAATTAAAACAGAACAAACTACAGTTTAAATCAAATCAGAATTACAAGGACCTTTGGTTTCATTCGTATGTTTCTTACATTTACACATCCTATACCTGTATTATGGATACACTGTCTTCTTAAAATTCTTTGACAATATTAGTGTGGTCATGAGCCACATAACATTTTGGTCAATGATGAACTTGATGTTTTAAGAAACATCCAAACCTGTAGAGAATATTTATGCAAGTTTATTTGAGCCAAAACTGAAAACAGTTGTCAGGAAGCAAGATCTCAAATGCTCTGGAGAGTAACTGTTTTGTAGTTTCTTTTATGCATCTGATATTAAGAAAGGTGAGAGAAAGCAAGGGAGGATCTGGATTACAGGATAGGTAACAAGATTATGTGCTCTCTTGAGGGTGGTTATGCCTTCTAGGGTTATTAGCTCTGACATTTCAAAGATGTATTAACCTAGCTACACAAGAACAATGGACAGGGCTGGCTTAAAAAGCTTTCACTAAAGAAGTTAATAGGCCTGGGGCATGACTACCCACCATGACCTGTCCATTTAAGAATTTATGATTTATTACAGCACCTTTTTTTCACCCACAGATTGCATTTAAAATGGTGGCCCCACAGTACTACAACAGAGCTGAAAAATTCCTATCACTAAGTGATGACATAGTCATCCCAAAGAGCAATGCATTGTACAAATAATTACCATTGTGTTACAATTTCCTACAGTATTAAGTACAGTAACATGCTATACAAATTTGTATCCTAGGAGCTATAGGGGGACAGAATTCATCACCCCAAAATGTGTCTCTTTGTTATGAGTACATTTTAGCTTTTTTATTTTATTTTTTTAATTTTAATTTTAATATTTTTTAAAAAGATTTTATTGGGGAATTGGGGGAGAGAAACAGTGTTGGGGAATTGGGGAAGGGGAACAGACAAGTTGCTGTCCTTTTGTTCTTCAGTCTAGTTGTGGAGGACGTCGCTTCACTGACCCATGTTGGTATCATCATTGCGCTCTTCACTGGTGAGGCAAATTGGTCTCCAGCCTCTGGATGGCTGCTCACAGTGGCTCTTGGCAGCTCACATTAGCTGCCAGCTGCTCACACTGGCTGCTGGCCACTCACTGTAGCTTATGGCAGCCCACTGCAACAGGGGCTGCAGCTATGCCATCCTGGGGACTCAAAGCAGCCCAGCTTCAGGTGGAGCTGTTGTTCACCATCTTAGCTGTGGAGGGCAGTGTCACTGGCCCTCATATATGGGATCCGAACCGAGGTCACTGGCTTCCCAAGCCAGCTCTTTAAGATTTTTTTTTTTTTAAATTGGGGATTGGAGGAGGGGAACAAACAGCGTTGGGGAATCAGGGAAGGGGAACAGACAAGTTGCTGTCTTTTTTTGTTCTTCAGTCTAGTTGCGGAGGATGTTGCTTCACTGTCCCATGTTGGTATCGTCATTGCGCTCTTCCCGGATGAGGCAGATCAGTCACCAGCCTCTGGATGTCGCTCACCGCGGCTATTGGCAGCTCACGCTGACTGCCAGCCGCTCACGCTGGCTGCCGGCCACTCACTGTAGTCCATGGCAGCCACTGCAGCAGGGGCTGCAGCCCACACCATCACCGGGGCTCGCACAGCCCAGCTCCAGGTGGAGCTGTTGTTAGCTGTGGGGGGCAGTGTCACTGACCCTCATATGTGGGATCTGAACCGGGGCCGCTGGCATCCCCAAACCAGCTCTTAACCAATGCGCCACTCGGCTGGCCCCCAAGCCAGCTCGTAACCAACGCGCCACTCAGCTGGCTCTTTTTTTTTTTAAAGAGTAGACATGGGGGACTGTCTGAAAACCCAGTAAATGTTTATATTTGTAAGGTAAATCTTCATTTGTGAGTGTTGTACCAGAAAGAGGGGGGTGAACTTATCTCTAGCAACTCCTATCAGTGCAGAAGACAAGGACTTATACCTGCATAAAAACCTTACCTTTGTTTACTGTGCTTTTCCTGGTCACCTCCCATAACTGACTACCCCCTACTCCCAACATCTTTTGTCTTCAGCTGTAGATGGTATTTAAGGTGGTGGCTTTAGCCATTTTAGCTAGTTACTCTGTTTTCCTGGGTCTCTCCCATGTGTACAGGTGGTATATATGTTATTAAACATTTGTATTTCTCCTGCTACTCTGTCTTTTATTAAAGGGTTGTCAGCCCAAAACTCAGAAGGGTAGAGGGAAAGTTATGTTGCTCCCCCTACAGAGCAATAGGCTCTACCATATAGCCTAGGTGTTGTGGGTATAAAAAAAGTCCAGCCTAAGGAAAAGTCTTACGAGAGTGTATTGGAGCCAAACTGATTACAATTGCCAGGAAGCAAAGTCTCACTGAATTGAGAAAATGCTCCTGAAAATAGCAGTTTTGCAGCTTATTTTATAGGTTAGAATCAAAGGAGGAAACATAAGGAGAGTTAATAAAATCCATTCCTGGAGAAAGCAAAGGGGGTACGAATCTCTGGGATTGGATAAAAAGCACAATGGCGACACACATACTTCTTTTACATTTGTAGGTACAGGATAGTAAACATTTGCAGCACATAGAGATGGTATGTGTGCATCAAGATAACAATGTGTTCTGGTGCTCTGGTGCTGGCCATTGTGCCTTCCAGGGGTCTGGAAAAGAAGATTACTCTGACATTTCAAAGGTGTGTTATCTTAGATACACAAAGACCAAATCAATTTCAAAGGTACAGGCTGACCTTTGCCAAGGAAGCTACTGGCCTAGGATGTGACTATCCATCATGACCTACTTTTTTTAGTAGGAATTTTTATGTTCAGACCAGCTTTTGTGGTTAGTTTCAGTCCTTGAATTTGCCAGATTTAGGATGTGGCCCCTTTTGTATCCAGTGTATAGTTGGCTACATCGTTTAGGTTTGTTTAAGCACATACTCTGATGTTCACACTACAACAAAATAGCCTAATGATGCATTTCTCAGAATATATCCTCGTTGTTAAGCCACTCATGACTGTAGTGCGAGTTTTATTTGGATTGATTCAGTTTAGTTTTATTTCTTTTCTTTTCCTGTGCCTCCTTAATCATCATGTCCCCCCTCTTTATCTTACTATTTCTTTTCCTTGTTGAAGTTTGTCCTCAAATATATGGTAGTTCTTGGATCTCTGTTTAAATTTAATAATAATAATAAAAAAGCTGATTTGTAAACTTGAGCACTTAGATGGTACTTGTCTCTGTCTCACTTGACAAAGAATAAGTGGGATAAATCTGACCTTTAAGCTCAAGGACTGTAAACATTTTAATTTGGGATGTCAACATTTGTGTTACAAGGTAGAGAGCTCAGAATATACTTGTTATACTTCTTTAGAAAAGAAGTCTCCGCTTTTAGGCTTCAGAGGTAAATGACTGCAGGTCTTCTGTGAGTGAGAATAGAGGCAAGCTATTGGAGGTGGGGTAGGATTGACTTGGTAAACAATTTCAGCATCATTGTTTGCTGTAACTGTTGCAGATCTGAAGCTTGTGTAGATGGTTTTAAGCTGAGGCTCCCTTCATTGTGAACAAAAAGTAAACACATTACATAAAGATAAGTGCTCTTTTTGTTGTTGTTTTTAAATATAACAAGGTATTTGACTTAGTGAGGTTGAGAACAATCCCTTAAGGAAATGACAATTTGGAAGTGATTGAGTAATAAGGGGAGGTTAAGCAGATGAAAATGGTAGAGAGCATATTCCTGGCACAGCATGATCAAAGGTTTTATATCAGGAGGGAGGATAGTTTGAATGAGGTATGCATTTAAGCTTTCCTTGTTATTTTATTCTGTCCTATTTTGTTGTTCTCATTATTATAGTGTTGATTGCACCATTTTGCACAGTGTTACTAACAGCAATGATTAATTGTTACAACAAAGATACATAAGATGAAAATATTAATATATTTGCCTTAAGTGATTACTAGAAACAATTAGCAAGTTTAATAATTGATGTGTATTATTTACAATATTAATGTTACCCTCTAATATGCAAATTTAGAATTTGAAATCCAGAGACCATAAATAATGGGCTAAGGTCACAACTGCCACAATAGGTAGAGGTATAACACACCCCAGACTTTGCAGCTCTTTTCTCCCTAACACCTTGTAAAATAAAACCATAGATTACAATGATAGTAAGATAGCCTTTAAGATTTCTGGACTCATATACTTATTTGTTTCACGATATTTTTTTCTTAACTTATTTAACATATATCAGTGTTTTGAATAACAAGGTGAAACTGATCTAAACAGAAAGAAAAAGAAACACAGAAGTGCTAACATAGGGTCAATATTATTGTTAGAACTTTGCAATGTCACTTACAAGCACAATTTCATGGAGTATCACGTTAACTGATAATTAGCACCCAGCCATCAAAGATTTTAAACTGATTCTCTTCTGATTTATTGTATGATTTCAAAAATATTATGTCTGCAGTGCTAACAAGGTGACACAAATACGCTTGTGAAATTTGTTAATCAATGAACAGGGTGAAATTAATAAGAACATTAAAATGGAGAAACTCAAGACATAGTTGGGTGCTCAGCATTGTAGGGGAGAGAGAGACAGAGGGGAAACTAGCTATCAGTCAAATAGGGTTTAGTAGAATGTGAGATTTTTAAATGTAAACACTTCTGTGTTTATTTCATTTGAAGACTTCTTGACTTTAATCCTGCAGATGTTCCTGAAGAGACTAATGATTCTGCTCTTTTACTTTGTTTTGACAAAGTTTTAAATGTATGCCTTTCCTTTCCTGTTCTTTAAAAATCAATTCAGACTAACTGGAAGAGCAAGGTACAAAATTTAGGGATAATAGAACCCAACTCAGTGAATATATTGATTAAATACCTTCACCAAACTAAAATTAATAAGAAAAGCCTTCTATAAACAAAGGGGGTTACCTATGGTTCCTTTTATAATGACTTACACCGTGAACCAACGCTTTGTTTTGATTTTTTCCTACATGAAGCAGATGTCATAGTCTTTCATCTAAAGCACATATATGTACAATTACACAGAAATTCAGTACAGAGTTAGAAATCAGGAGTTGGTGTACTTAACTTTCCAGATTGTATTTCATTGGTTTTTAAATATCTTTAATAATAATGTCTCACCAATTTAAAATAGGGAGGTCATAGGGGAGATATAAAAGAGACTAATATTAGATGATGCAGCACACATTTTGATTTTTTTAACCCGTGTGTGTGTGTGTGTGTGTGTGTGTGTGGTATATGTGTTGCTTCTCACATGTAGCATGGTCGTGCAGAATCTTTTCTACAGCTGATTTACTAATCTGCCACACAGGTTCATTTTAAAATCATGATTCTTTTATGAAACAGGATGTCTCCTATTCATAATGCTTAGGTAGCAAAGTGCCTGTTATTAGTGTGGCTTGATATATTCCTTTGCTGAAAATCCTCCTCTACATCTGAGACTCAGAAAGTATACTCCATTTTACATAATTATACCTTTGGAAATCACCATTTCTGCATGCTGCTAGTTGAATGTTGCTGCTTAGGATGTATGAATTATTCTTTTGTTACAGGTGGACAAACCATAGATGTGAAAAAGACAGTAGATCATGTGCAAAAATACATTCAATGATGTAAAGAAATTTTTGTCTGAACTTATATCTTCCATCAGTATTCAGAGCAAAGTGTCATTTGAAAGAAAAAAAAAAGTCAAATAAATAAAAACACACAATTGCTAACTGGAACCATAGGTGTTTGGCATTGTTTTCCAGGAGACTGGATAGATGGGTTGTTTTGCTCACCTTGACTGTGATCCACACCATTCATTTACAATTGGGCTTACAGAAATAACAGCTGGGGCTTGTGCAGCAAGGTTTTTCTCTGCCAAGTTAACAGAGCTGTTTAGGGATAAAATCTGTGACCTTGTTCTCATTAACCCAGTCTGAACCCAACCGAGTTAATGCCTCCAGTTTGCACCAGAGTGTATGTGCTATTTGCAACAGCAGACAAGCCAAAATGTGTGTAACATGATGGATATTGGCAGCATTTTCATTTTACAATGAGAAGTTTCCTTGAAAAAGCCAATATCAGCCTTTTAATTAACCCCTGTCAACCAAAGCGTTCAACGAGATACCAAGTCGTTGCGTAGATGATACTATTAACATTAGGAATCTTTGTGTATCTCTGGTTTACATATGGCGATCTGTGAAAACTCCACAGCCTCGGTCCTCAGACCATAATGTAATGCCAAGGCCGATGCTGACTACATAAGATCTGGCCCTCTGCTGCCTGTATCATGGCTTCTTGAGTCACTTAATTTGTGCTACTTTTATTTATTCGTGAAACTTGTCCTGGTCTATTTCAGGCTAATCATAGATTAATTTCATCATTTGAATCTGTGTTTAATTAACTCCCCAAATCTGCCACTCATTTCTGAAAGCATATGTTAATTTGTCCATTTTTATCAAATGCTTTGGTGTTGACCTAATATGTTGCCTGGGAAATAGAGTTTAATGATTGTTTCTTATTTGGATTTGTCAATGAAAGAACATGGTAATATATAGATACTTTGAATTATACGTTGGTATAGCCCATCTTTACAGAGGGTGGTGTCATTTTATTAAAAGGATCATACACCAAAGTATGACATTTTCGTACCATTTATCAGTCTGGGAAAGTATCTCAGTGGCTTTGGGCAAAGCTTCCTTTGCCCAAACTGATAGGCATCTATCAGTTTCTTAGATGATTAAAAGAGGTGCATACATTTGGTTCTTATTAAACCAAATTGTGCTATTGAAAAACAACCCAATACTATTCCATTTGTGAGAGGAAATGTTTCCTAATTGTCACCATAAACTTGTACTGGTCAAAACATCATGGAACAAGGTACACGTAGGATTCAGAGGGTTTTTTGGTTACTTAAATACTTGTGATTTCTTTCTGAAAGAGGGCTTTGCAGTTGAAAAACTGCAGCAGCAATCTAGCCATTCAGCTACTGCAAAAGCTATCTTACTTCTCAAGTGTTACATTTCAAATGTTTAAAAACCTACGTGTTCCTGTAGTTCATCTTCTCATTTTACATGTGAGGCAATCAGTCTCAGGAAGGCTGCAGGAACCAATGTGATAATACATCTAGGGAGCACTCAAATCTCTTTATTCAAGCAACATTTCATTACTGAGCAAACACATTTGTACTGGTATTTTAAAAGTAGAGTTTATTGTAACATTCATATGTATTCTCTAGTTAATTTGTCTGATACCTGTATTTCTGTAATAAGAGGGCAATATACGTCACCTCCATTTTTTTCATTACTGGAAATGGAGAAGCCAGGTTGGCTAAGTCAACATTTGCAGATGTCAATATGAGTCAACATCCTGCTTCAAATATTGTCTCTCTGCCGCTTCAAATTCATGAGGTATATATGCTAACAAAGTACCAAGTTCAAAAGCTTTCTGTATTTGGCAAACTCTTTTTAAACGCAAAGTTGTTACTTACTCCTCTGTTGCAATTTAAGAAGAAAAGAAAAATGTAATTCTATAAGCTCCTAGAAGTTATTTTTAATGCTTTTTTTCAGCATTGTTTTGCTGGGTTAGGATTTTAAGCAAACGTGAAAAATAAGTGGTTGGTGAAAAGCTTTCTTAAAACATTTATTAAGCATGTAGTTCATGATAAGCTCTGTTCTAAGTACTAGAGATGATTAACAAAACTTTGACACAGCGACTGAAGTATTCAAATTACAGCAAAAAAAATCAACTATATTACTCAAACCAATAACAGAATAGCTGGATATGGATTAATATCAATGTTCTACACTAAGTACTATGGGAAAACAATGAGTGAGTAACTCATTATTTTCAGGAGGTCCATATGTCTTTTAGAGTAGAAGTGGAAATTAAACATTAGATGCCAAAGGATAATTGGAATTCAGTAAGTGGACAAGCGAGGGAGAAGGCTATAAGTTAAGGAACCAGAAAGAAAGCTAAATGATGGAGGTGAGACTACAAGGGCATGTAAGGGTAAAGGAGTCCATTAGGTTAGCATAAAAGGTGTGTGCTAAGGAGTGGTGAGTGTGGCAGGGTCTGGCTGGGTAGGTGGAGCCCAGACAGTAAACAGCCTTGAGTGCTTTGCTAAGAAGCTTGCTTGCTTTTGGGGTGTGTGTGTGTGTGTGTGTGTGTGTGTGTGTGTAATATCAGGCATGTTCCTGTTTCCGGGTGCCATGTTGTTGGTAGGCATGTGCATGTGGAGTAAGCACAGTTCTCTTTCCCTTTTTTCTCTAAAGTAGTTACTGATATGTAATCTTTAATGCATCTCAGGTGGTAGAAAATGAACACTTTTCTTGGTAAATGTTAATACTGAAGAATTTGAAGGAAATCATGAGTAGAGCTGTTTCTGTAAAAGCAGAAGAAAAGTTCTCATCAACCTTGTACTTTGCACATAGGTTGAAGATAATTGCATACATTATTCATCTTTGAAATATGACTTTTATTCAAAGCCATGGGAGATTTTACATTTGCTTTTTATTTGGAAAGAACCTAGAAGATGAAGGTTGAACATATCACTAGCTAGTCCAAGGAATTCAAGGTCAAAAAGCAACTCCTTACCTTTATGAAAGACATCATTTAATAGAAAACATAGCAAAAATATTGTATATGGAATTTCCAACTTATTTTGGGAAAAATATATGTCAGTTGAAGTAATCATTCAATCCAGCTAAAATTACTTTTAGTTTGTTTAGTATTATTTTCTTTTTTCAATTTTGTTCACTAATATTGTGGTTTATCAAATATGGAATCCATAGAATTTGAGAGTTCTATGAATATTTGTTGTTCAGTCTTTTCTTTTTCTTTCATTTTTTTTTTTTTTTTTTTTTTTTGAGGCAGTGTCACTGGCCCTCACATGTGGGACCGAACCGGGCCTCTGGCTTCCCAAGCTAGCACTTAACCACCACGCCACTCGGCCAGCCCCAGACTTTTCTAAATTAGAGCTCATATTTATAGTCTTTTTCAGAGTAGAAACCAATTAGCATCTTATAAATAATGCAAATATGAATGAATCAGTGAGTAAGAATTCTGCTAAAATTCACTGCTCGTTTTCAACATATTGCTTTTTACAAATATCTCAAGTTAGTCTTAATGTAAACACTTTCAAAGTAGTATTATATGTACTTAAGTCAATAATTCATTTAAATTACGCAGAATCATGTCAAACCCAAATCGACTGTAGATAATTGTTACGATTTCTTCCAGTTTGGCAATCTTGTTATAAGAAATGATCTCCTTTTCCCTTAGTAATCCTGATATTTCATCATTACCAAGACAGCAGATAAATTCAGCCTTTTACATTCTTTCAATAAGTTTGATAGAGTCAGACTAATTGGCAGTATTTGAGCATTCACATCCTTATGTTTGATGTTTTGTGGTATGTAAAAAAAAAAAAGTGTAGACCAGACTTTCTATCTTTAAATAATGCCTGTGACAAATATATATAGACAGATACATTTATAAAAAAATATTTAAGGGGTGACCAATTAGCTCAGTTGGTTAGTGTGGTGATGATAATACCAAGGTTGTGGGTTTGATCCCTGCATGGGCCACTAGGGGCTGTGCCCTCCTTAAAAGAGTCAACTATCCCATCGTAGCATGAGAGCAATTGTGTAACCAATGACCATGGCTGTTCCCCAATAAAAAAAATAAAAAAATAAAATATTTAAGCAAGTAAAGATTAAATGGGCAGGGAAGGGAGACATTTATGAGCTGTTGGTTATCAGGCAGTGGGTCAAGGAGTCTTGATCAACCAGGAGTACAATTCATGTTCATCAAGTGTTTAGGCTTAGGGGCCACACTACTGAGAGTGTGAACAACCCGATCGGGGTTGTTCATATGAACAACCTGATATTTTTCAATTTTGGTGGAAGAGATAGAAATTAACTATTAGATGCCAAAGAATAATTGGAATTCACTAGGTGGACAAGTGAGGAAGGAGATTATAGGCTAAAACGACAGAAGAAAGCTGAGGGATGAAGATAAGAATATAGGGGCATATAAGGGTAAAGGAGTTCATAAGTGTGTTGGTCATCCTTGGGGCCAGACAGTGCTCTTTGAGCACTAGAGAGAGAGTTTACTGGCCCCAGTGGAGGAGAAATTAACTTTGCTTAGATATTTTTCAATTTCTTTTCTCTGCAGATAGGTTTGGTTTTGGACAAAGTGTCAAGATAGAGGTTTCCTGGGCTGGCCGAGTGGTGTGTTGGTTAAGAGCTGGCTTGGGATGCCTGCTCTGAGCAGCAGGGCCCCAGTTCGGATCCCACATAAGGGCCAATGACACTGCCCTCTATAGCTAAGATAGTGAACAACAGCTTAACCCAGAGCTGGGTTGCCATGAGTTGCCAGCGACTGGCTTAGGCTGCAGCCCCTGCTGCAGTGGTGCTGCACTAGGCACTGTAAGCTACCCCGAGTGGCTGGCAGCTGGCATGAGCTGCCAAGAGCCGCTGTGAGCAGCTGTCCAGTGGCTGGGCAACTGATCTGCCTCACCTGAGAAGAATGCAATGATAATACCAACATGGGCCAGTGAAGCAACGTCCTCCACAACTAGACTGAAGAACAAAAGGACAGCAGCTTGTCTGTTCCTCTTCCCCAATTCCCCAACGCTGTTCCCCTCCCCCAATTCCCCAATAAAATCTTAAAAAAAAAAAAAAGATAGAGGTTTCCTAAACATCTCTGCATACTAATATTTCCAAATCTGGTTCTTAACCACACTCCTATTTAATAATAATAATAATATAATAATAATAATAATAATAATAATTACTTTTCAATTACAAGTGACATTTAAAATATATTAGTTTCAGGTGAACAGCATAGCGGTTAGACATTTATATGACTTACGAAATGATCCCCCCAATAAATTTAGTACCCACCTGACACCATGCACTCGTATTACAGAATTATAGAGTATATTCCCCATATTGTACTTTACATCCCTGTGAATATTTTGTAACTACCAAATTGTATCCCTTAATCTTTTAAGGGATTAATCTCGTAATCCCTTAATCTTTTTCACCCAGCCCACCAGCCTTTCTCTCACCTGGCAATCATCTGTTTGATTCTGTATTTATGAGTGTCTTTCTGTTTCCTGTATTCATTTATTTTGATTTTCAGTTTCCACATATAAGTGAAATCATATGGTTTTTTTCTTTATCTGTCTGACTTAATTCACTTAACATACTACCTTCTACATCCATCTGTGTACTAATAAATGGTAAGATATTCCTTTTTATGGCCAAGTATTATTCGATTGTATATATGTACCACTTCTTTTTTTATTTATTTATTTTTATTTTATTTTATTTTATTTTTGAGAGCAGTGTCACTGGCCCTCATATGTGGGACCTGAACCGGGGCCGCTGGCTTCCCAGGCCAGCGCTTAACCACCGTGCCACTTGGCCAGCCCTATATGTACCACTTCTTTATCCAGTTGTCTATCAATGGATACTTAGGCTGCATCCTTATCTTAGCTATTGTAAATAATGCTGCAATGAACATAGGGGTGAATATCTCTCTTTGAAGTAGTGTCTTGAATTTTTTCAGATTAATATCCAGCAGTGGAATGGATGGGTCATAAAGTTGTTCTATTTTTAATTTTTGAGGAACCTCCGTACTGTTCTCCATAGTGGCTGTACCAATTTGCAAACCAACCAATAGTGCATGAGGATTCCTTTTCTCCATATCAGCACTTGTTGTTTGTTGATTTTTTGATGACAAATAGCCATTCTGATGATGACAGCCATTCTGACGGGAATGAGGTCATATTTCATTGTGGTTTTAACTTCTATTTCTTTGATGATTAGTGACATTGAGCATATTTTATATGTTTACTGGCCATCTGTATGTCCTCTGCCCATTTATTAATTGGGTTGTTAGATTTTGTATGTTAATTTGTATGAGCTCTTTATAAATTGTGAATATTAACTCTTGTAGGATGTGCAAAAACTCTTTAGTTTAATGTAGTCCCATTTGTTTATTTTATCTATTGTTTCCCTTGCCTGAGGAGATATATCAGAAAAAAATATTACTAAAGGTAATATCAGTGAGTTTACTGCCTGTATTTTCTTCTAGGAATTTTATGGTTTGGAGTCTTACATTTAATTATTTAACCCGTTTTGAGTTTACCCATTTATATGGTGCAAGAAAGTGGTCTAGTTTCATGTTTTTGCATATATCTGTCCAGATTTTGCAACATCATTTATTGAATAGACTGTCTTTACTCTATTGTATATTCTTGCCTCTTTTGTCTAGATTAATTGACCATATAGCCATGGGTTTATTTATGGGCTCGCTATGCTGCCCTATTTATGTGTCTGTGTTTATGCCAGTACATGCTGTTTTGATTACTATAACTTTGTAGTATAGTTTAGTATCAGTAATGTGATGCCTTTAACTTTCTTCTTTTTTCTCAAGATTGCTGTGGCTATTCAGTATCTTTCGTGGTTGTATATAAATTTTAGGATTATGTGTTTTAGATATTTGAAAAATGTAATTGGTATTTTGATAGAAATTGCATTGACTTTATAGGCTGCTTTGGGTAGTGTGGATATTTTAACAATGTTAATTCTTTCTTTTCCATGAGCATGGTATGTGCTCCCATTTATTATTTTCTTCAATGTCTTATAATTTTCTGAGTACAGGTCTTTCACCTTCTTTATTAAATTTATTCCTAGGTATTTTATTTTTCTTGATAAAATTATAAATGGGATTATTTTCTTAATTTTTTTCTAATAGTTCATTATTGATGTATACAAATCCAACTGATTCCTGAATATTAATTTTGTATCCTGCTAGTTTAGTAAATTCATTTGTCAGTTCTAATAGCTCTTTGGTAGAATCTTTAGGGTTCTCTCTATAGTATATTGTCATTGCAAATAATGACAGTTTTACTTCTTCCTTTTCAATTTGGATGCCTTTTATTCTTTCTCTTATCTGATTGCTATGTCTAAGCATCCAATACTGTTTTGAATAAAAGTGGTGAAACTGGACATTTTTGTCTTGTTTCTGATCTTAAGGAAAATGCTTTTAGCTTTTCCCCATGTAGTATCGATCCAATACCTGTCACATTATATAGAAATTACAAAAGGCATACACTCCTATGGTCATTCTGCCTAAGTGCATATTTAACTCTGTCTTTGGACATTAAGGTAATTCAAATACAAATACATACACATACTCTCATTGGTTGTCAAAGAATGAGTGGAGAGGTGTTGAGTATATAAAATAGCTTATTCTGAACCAGCAAAAGTATTTTTATTCACTGCCTTTTAGTTCAGCTTTATCCAAGATAGCACCACATTACTTAATTGTTTTTGAAGATACCCTCAAACCATCACATGTAAGGATATTATTCAGATGAACATTGTGGAAGCTTTGGCGATTTTGTTGTTGTTGTTTTCTAATATATCTTCACTATTATTTTATTTTATTGTATTTTTTTTTTTTGAGGGCAGTGTCACTGGCTCTCCTCATATGTGGGACCCGAACTGGGGCCTCTGGCTTCCCAAGCCAGCGCTTAACCACCACGCCACTCAGCCGGCCCTTCACTATTATTTTGAAAGAAAATAATTAGTCACCCAGAGATGAACGTTCAGATTGCTTAATGAGCACAATTATGACATCTATTTTAACCAAAGTCATTATTTATGGGCACTCACAACTCATGTATAACAATTATATTGCAACACGCTTTACTTATTATATAAATAACAGTTTGTTTTGTGTAAAATGTCACATTAAATCTGAAGTGCAATGACCTTCAGAGGTATATTAACAATTTCTCAAATATTCACCCTACAAGAAAGATTAAATTTCTAAAAACAGGAATTATCTTCCATATCTGAAAAATGAGAGGATTGGACAAAATAATCTCAATGGACCTTTCAGCTCTTAGATCTTCTAATGTTATGCCTTTTTCTCTTTTAATAAATAATTCCTAAAAATTAAATAGAATACATCTATGGATTTAAAAAGCACATTATGTAGTAATCAATAATAACATTTACATTTATGATGAAAAATATTTATTTTCTGTATTTGTTATAAAGAAAACATGTTTTTAGCTATCTGAAACCACTTAGCAAAACAGTCACACAGATGATCAGCCATATGGCATTAATAAATGTATAACTAAAACAGACATGAAACATTTTATATTTTAACCAAACTGCTAAACTAACTCATGAGAATGTCATATAGTACCTATTTAGCTGAGAGTTTTATTGCAGAGAAATTGTGTCATAATTAACAATTAGCATAGGCCTGACAATTCTGTTTTATGATTACTTCTCAAACAAATTAAGGAAGATGAATTATCTTTCGTTCATATTCAGTTACAGTTCCATGAAATATAAATAGAGGGAAGTACAAATATCTATAATTATATACAAATGATTCTGTCATCTCTATGAGTAGCATTTACAGAGAAGGTGCTATAAAAATCACTATAGTTAAAGACATAGAATTTTAGGTAGATCAATAATTTTTAAACTGTCTTCTACTGAAGTCCCTCTATGTCCAAGGTTATGGAGTGTAGAAGTGGGGAACCAGAAAGGATGTCAATTTGGAAAGCCCTATACCTCCCACTACAGCATCCTCCAATTCATCTTTTGTTTATATTTGTACGATGTAGTTATATCTACAGTTTGATTTTTAAAAATATTCCAATGCTTTAGAAAAATTTTTAATTATGTTAGTGAATATATTAATACTATATTAAACATATAAATAAACACAGGGTTAAAAAATAAACAGGAGAAAAAGAAAGTAACTGATAAAAGCCAAGGAGAAATGGACATTTAAAGAAAATAGGCATAATAATTTAAAAATTTGGTAGTATAATTTGATGTTACTATACCCTCCACATCTACAAAATACATAAGGTGTGATAAGAATGTTGTTTATTTTATTAAATTTCTTCCTAGACATGGAAATATTTTAGCATAATTAGTTCATTAGTGTTCCCTCCATTTTATCTCTGCAGTATTGTAATTAACACAATATTATATTCATTACAAATTGAAGACCAATTGATTTTCCTCAGAGGAATTACGATGAAAACAGATTGAGTTACTCAATCCTACTGGATTTCCAAGTGTTCAAACTTTAATAAAAAACATGACATTTAAGTCAAAACTACTCTTTCCTCAATTGCAAAGTACTGAACAGCAAAGTAGTTGAATATGATTTTATATTTTCAGTTGTGTCAATAAAAATGGCAAATGATACCAACACAAACAAACCAATTCCACTATCATTTTAAGACTTATAAATCCAATTTTTATTTGGAAGAAAGGCATAGTCTACACATCTATTCCAGAAGACAAAGTGAAAAATTGTAGGAGTGAAGACTTCAGCTGATAGAAACTGAAGGAAGGCTTGGCCAAATGGAAAGGAGGGAAAGGCTGGAAACCCTTAGTCAGTGAGTTGCTCCAGGAAAAGGCATCTAGTTTGACCAGAACAGAGAATTCCCATAATAGAGTTTTGGACAAAGAAATAGGAGGGTAGGAGAAGGACTTCTGGTCAAAATGGCAAAGGAGGTAAATGCTTTACTTGCAACCTCCCACAACTACATAAAATTACAACTAAATTATAGAATAACCACTCTTGAGAGCCATCTGAAGACTAGCTAAACAGAATTCTTATAACTAAGAATAAAAAGAAGAAGCTATGTTGAGACTGGTACGAAGGACAGATATGTGAAACAGGCTGGTCTTATGTGGCTGTTAAAAATCAGTGGGGATAGCTCAGCATTGGAGGACTCCCCTTCCCCCAAAGAGTCAGGGCTTCCAGCCCCACTGGGCTCCCCAGCTGAGACCACTAGTGCCCAAGAAGAGGGAACCTCACAACATCTAGCTGTGAAAATCAGCAGGGAGTTAGTCTGGCTGAGACAAGGGCTGCTGGACACCCATATGTTCCTCTTAATGGGCCCACACATGGATTTTCTAGCTGACAGATATACTTGCCCTGAGCTGCAGCCCTGGGCAGCAGCTCAAAAAAGCACCAGGGACATATGGGGAAGAACTTAACTATCTGGCTTCAGGACAAGGACTATAGGGAAGCTCTCTCCAGGGCTGAAGTGTTGGCAGCCACAATTGTTCCTTCCTTGAGTCCTGCCCGCATACAGCCTGCAGACACAGGCAGGCACCAAATCTGAGTCTCCATTCACATGACTAACATTGTTCTCTCCACCTTGTAATTCTCCAAGACCCTGCCCTACACAGTTCACTTGCCTGCCCAAACATCTCTCACACAAACAGCTGGCCTGGGCCAGTGATGCAGACTTTACACTCTATTTAAAGGTCCACAAACCCCAAACGGCTGGCCTGGGTGTGTCCTGTACTTCTCGCTAAGCAGCAACCAGCCCAGCACTAGTGGCAGCTGGCCATGGTTCAGAGCATAGCCTCTCCCAGGTACCTCCAAGCCTAGCACAGGCAACTACCAAGGACAGATCACTTTGTAGCTCATACCAGGTGCCTCTGGGACAGGTAAAGGCAGTGGCTGACCTGGGCCTGTACCAGAGCCCTCCCAAGAGGCTCCAGATTGAGCAAACCAGTGACAGGCTTCACACTATACCAGAGCACCATCCAACCACCTCCACAAAAAACACACCCAAAGGGCAGCCTGGGCAGGCACCAGAGCTCTGCTAAAGGGAATTCTGCTCTGTAAAATCAGACCCTGCACAACAACTCCTCCACTGTAGTCACAGCTAGTCTTCACAACCAATCAGCCTGAGGTTTATTCCCTTCCACTGATGTGCCAACAACAAACAAGGCTCAACAATAATAGGAGAGCAAATCAACCCTTACAGAGGACATCCCTGAAACAACCAGCTCACGTGAACAGCAAATCAATTAACATAATGCACCACATAAACAAAATGAAGGATAAAATCATATGATCATATTAATAGATGGCGAAAAAGCATTTGACAAAACTCAGCAGCCATTTAAGACTAAAAACTCTCAGGAAAGTGGAAATAGAGGGAACATACCTCAACATAACAAAAGGCCATATATTACAAACCCACAGCTAACATCTTACATGTTTTGATCTCTGTGGTCACGGAATTAAGATTATTCAAAAGATTTATGTCTCAAGTGTATATGCTTTTCCATATATAACATTTTAATATCAGTTCAGTAAAGATAAGGAATGCCAGCTAGTATATGAGAACAAATTATGTGCATCTTTGAGAGAAAATGAAGTATTTTCAAAGAATTAGTCCAAAATAATCCATTAATAAATCCTGATCCCAATATTTATAAATATATCATTCTGTACCACAAACATAGCTCATTTTCTCAGTTGTCAAACTAGAAATTTGATACATAGCATATTGTCAGCTTACCATTGTTATCTTCGGACCACAATTAAGGGATTTTTAACACTGTCTCCTGTTCATATGCCTATTTGCCCATTGAGGTTCAGAGGTTCTTTAGCTGCTGGAATTCACCAGCCTTAATTTACCAATTCATTGTCATTACATAAGTCGGCCAAATTTTCACAGCTAACGCTCCACCTGTAATGATTTTGCATTACCTTTTCTTGCAGTTGACATAATACTTCTTTAATAATATTTCAGTTGGTGATATAAATGAAGAATATATGGAGAGCTTTAGTTATCTCCTCCAACTGAAATGCAAGAAGCAATGTTCTAAGTCTTGCTACTTATAGTACTTACTACTAGCTACCCTGGGCTTTACTTGGAACCTCTCCATTGGCTTCTCTGGTCAGAGCTGACTCTGAAATCAGAAAAGATGGAGACAAATCTTTTGTGTCATCTTTATCCCCACCTGACTGATTTCATAGGACTAATAAGGCACCACACTGGAGTAAGAACAATGACTCAGAAAAGTGTACAAAGCTTATTCTAAAATATTCTTTGTTGCACAATATAGCGTAATTGAAATAACTGGTTGGCTCTGTTTTTGACTACCTCTGCATTCCACAGTCCAATCAAAGTTCTAACTTCATGCACATTTCTGAAAAAAGAAAATGTAGCTGAGGCATTTATATACTTCAGATTGTATTGTGTAATTAGCTGTAGTATAGTTGTACTATATAGTTGGACCCAAGATCTACATTGTTAGGCTGAAACAAGAGAGAAAAAAGTCCTAAATTGAGACATTTTTTTTTTTTAAGCATCTGGTAAGTGAAGATTATTCTGGTAAGCTTAACAGCCCTACCAATGCAGAATTTGAAATACCCATTTTTGTCATTATACTTCAATTTGAATTATAACCACCTTCTTTGACACCTTCTAGAAACCTATATGATGATTTTAATGACAGTCTCCCCTGAAAATAATGCCAATATATTTTACTTTAAAACTACACTAAACAAATATTTCAGATTATCTTTAATAATAGAAGCATACCTGTTTTATTATATATATTTTTTGTATAAAGACATAAAAATAAGTACAAATTCAACTGATGTCAGAAAATAAATTTTAATTATTTCTTCTAACAATGTATGAAACTCTTTCAAAGAATCCCAATGTAATTAGACTTGTTCTTAGACAATTGTAATGTAATTCAAATGGGGTTGTTTCTATTTTAGAGTAAGTCCTCAGAACAACTTATATGACTGTAAAATAAAGACTAAAATGCCACTGCCTATATTCAGCAATTAGAATCTATCCTCTGGGATAGATAGGTTATTTGTGATTTTTGCCATTGTTTCTATTATTAAATGGGACACCATAAGTGTTCCCTTGTATGTGCCACTCTTTTCTGTGTCCTAATATCAACTCATGGCATGAAATACACTTACTGCAGATACCAACGTGGACATCTAATTTAAAGACTGTCTCCTTCCTGTTGAAATGAGATGAGGGCATATAGCATATATAGCACAGCCACAGTGACAACACAGGCTGGATCCTGAGCTCCTAAGTTACTATGTACTTGAATTCTGCATAGCACATAGGTATAACTGGGTAGTTATATCAATATATGTGTCTCAATAAATGAACATTGATTCACTGGCTATTATCTCTGTAATTTTAAGCATATCACAATTTCTTTTGTTTTTAAGATTTTATTGGGGAATTGGAGTAGGGGAACAGTGTTGGGGAATTGGGGAAGGAGAAAGCCAAGTTGTTGTCCTTCAGTCTTTGTTGTGGAGAGAGCAGCTAGCTCAGCTCCAAACCCAGTTTCCATCCAGCTGCCCATGGCCAGCTTGCAGCCACTCAGCTCAAGGTGTCGTGTTCAATCTTAGTTGCAGGGGTGGGGGTGGGGTGTAGGGCGGGCACGGCCCACCATTCCATGACGGAGTGGAACTGGCAACCTCGTTGGCAGCTCACCAAGCTCCTAACAAACTGAGCCACTCAGGGGCCCACAACTTCATTTTTTTTTTTTTTAGAGACATTACTGGGGAAGGGGAACAGTGTGTTTTTGCAGGGCCCATCAGCTCCAAGTCAAGTCAAGTAATTGTTTTCATTCTAGTTATGGAGGATGCAGCTTAGCTCGAAGTCCAGCTGCCATTTTCAATCTAGTTGCGGGGGGGTTGGGGTAGGCGGGGGTAGGTAGGCACAGCCCACCATCCCATGAGGGAGTCGAACTGGCAATCTTGTCGTTAAGAGCACGCACTCTAATCAACTGAGCTATCCGGCCGCCCACTGGCAGCTCAGCTCAAGTCATTACCTTCCATCTAGCTGTGGAGGGCACAGTTCACTGGCCCATGTGGGAATTGAACCAGCAATCTTGTTGTTCAGAGCATGCACTCTAACCAACGGAGCTAACTGGCCACTGCTCAACTTCTTAATCTGTTATCTTTAAAGTTTTATGTTCTACTCTACCTCTAAGATTGTGTGATCACCATGATTCTAGACAGAGACATGTTAAGCTCACCTTTCACTTAAACTAGAACACAAATGCATACATGATTGTATATCAAATTTACCATGATATTGGATGAAAACACATAGGGTTTTATTTGGTGAATATTTAATTTTATATATTGAATTTTATATATATCTATGAAATTTTAATGCCTCACATGCTAAATTGCTGTATATATTATGATGTATATGTATACCTATAAAACTATAGATTATTATATATATAATACATTACATATAATACATAATATATTTTATTATGTATTATATGTTATACATGGTAAATTAATTGAGGGAGGTGTATTTCTTCATAAGAGAGGTTTAAGCCTAACATTTATCATTCATCTAGGTCAGAGGTTCCCGAACCTTTCATAAAGGGTCAGATACTAAATATTTTAGGTTTTTCCAAGCCATATGGTCCTGGTTATAACTACTCAACTCTGCTGTGGTAGCACAGAAGTGCTCATAAACAGTACATAAATGGATGAGTGTGGCTTTGTTTTCATAAAGCTTTATTTAGAAAAAGAGGTAGTGGGCTGAACTTATCTTGTAAACCATAGTTTGTCAATGCCTACTCTAGGTCATACTGAAACATAATGAATATATTCACACTCTCAAACTATGCTATTGTGGCTTCATTTCTGACTCAGCAATTAATGCCTAGAAAGGTTACTAGTTTATTAGGTGCTGATATTATTTTCCTTCTCATACATAAAAAATCAAGGAATTCTAGCACAACTATCAATATGTTATTTTTTAATATTATTATTATGAACTCTAATGAAGCAAATTTTATTAAATCAGAAAATCATATACTATTATTTAGACTTGTACTGTCCCATTCAGTAGCTTGTAGACAAGCATGCCTATTTAAATAGGTATCAAGTAATTAAAACTGACATAATTAAAAATTCTGTATTTTAGTGTATGACACATTTCAAATGTTCAATAACCACATGATTCTAGTGGCTATTATATCAGCTAGCATAGGTAACATGCCCACTATTGTAGAAAGTTTTATTGGTCAGTGTGGATACTAGACCAAAAACATATATCCAACCATTACATATAAAAAGGCAAACATTCTCAAAGAAGTGATAGAAGTAAAGTGTGCCAGAAATAAAGAAATTTTAAACTTTAAGAATCTATAATTATTACATTTCAGGCTTTCAAAGATTTCCATGACATTTACTGTAGATTTGTACCATACCCTTTTATAATGTAAAAGGAAATTCCAGTTCAGGGTCTACAGTGTAAGTGTCATCTATCAAAGCTACTCAACAAAGTTGGTAAGGGCCACCAAGTTGCTTCTTGTTGCTTATATCACTCAGAGCTTATTAAATGATTTTGAGAAATTTTAATTTAAAAAAAATCTGAGCTTTCATACACACACACACACACACACACACACACACACACACACCAGGGGTGCCAAAAAAAATACACAACTGGATACTTTGGTCAACATTGCTCAAGCAGTAGTTCACCAAAATCAGAAGTGTCTGGATGCTGATGGTAACCACTTTGAGCACCTCTTGCAATTGCAGAAGTCAGACATGACTTGTATTTATCTTTTGTTATCAGTATATATTGAGTATTACAATTTTTATAGTTTTTTCCTTTCTAAAAATGTGTACACACTTTTTGGCATTATATATATGTATGTTTTTTGTCAAAAACTATAAATTTATGTATTTTGTATATGTATCTATCTATATATTTATAGATATAGATATATACATAAACCATATTACTATATCTATATAGACTATAAACTGTATCAATTTACATATAGATATAGATGATATAGATAGATATAGATGATATAGATATAGATAAAGATAAACTGTATTACTTTGTTACTGCCCCTCTATGAATTCACTTCCAGCCCAGGGTTTAAAAATAATTTTATTTGTATTTGTATAATGAAGGGCCTAAAGAAATTTGAGTTAAGAACATCTTGGCTTCTAGAAGGCTTTTATTCCTTCACAAATTCTCACTACTGAAATGGGCAGAAATTTCAAAAAAAAATGTTGAGATTGTAAAGGAAAGTATACAGGATATTTTTTAATTTTTTTAATCTAGTCAAGGGAAAGAGCCTTGAATTAATTATCCACAGTTTCTAATGTATAATCAAGGATTTTAACAATATTTAGATGTTGAATTGCCAAGCTATTAGCAACCAAGAGATTTGATTAGACATCCATATTAATAAACACCTGTCATAATAGCATAACAGATGTTCTAGAAACACAGCTAACCCAAAATGTAAATTTAAAAATTTTGGTCATATTCCTTTACAGTGTGATGCCTAAATTCAATTTCATGACTTTATCTTATTTGTTTTACTGAAAGTCAATTGCTGAAATAATTTCCCTCAACAAAAAAATGTTTCTTGATTTTAAATTATGGTGCAATTTTCATTGAAAGCAAAGTCTATTTACAAATATTTGAAATTATCAGTTAAAAGACATTAATAAAATACTGATGTGGCATGTGTATGATTGGGGTGTGTGTGTATGTGCATGGGTGTGCATCTGTGTGTGTAAAATACATATATGTATACATGATTTAGGATTCACTATTTTAAAATTTATGATAGTTGAGACCCAGTTAATGTAATTTTAATTGCTACTCATATGTAAGTTACATAGATTTATAGTTTTTGACAAAAGGCTTATTTATTTAACATTGGTTCACTCATTACAGAGGTTTGTAATATGCACTAAACTGTTGAAACTTATATATTCTCTTTCCTCTAGGAGCATATTGCATGAAAACAACACCAAAAATATATATACACCCATATATATATATATATATATATGTGAGTGTGTGTGTGTATATATATATAACATGTGTAAAGAAATATTGATTATTTTAATACATTTGATAAATTGTCAATGTATATTATCAAAAAAATACATGTATAAAACAAAGAAATATCTATAGTTGATTTGAGGGGATATTTTAGTATATTAATATGCTTATTTTTCTCAATACAATTCCAATTATGAAAAATTTCTCATGCAATTTGTATGATATTTGACAAGCATCAATTTAAGGGAGTGTGTACTAGCTAACTCTGCCAGAAAATTAAAGTATTTGTCTCCAGTAATTCCAACAACATATGCATACATTAATAGCATTCATAGATCTCTAGAAATTTGAAGTATACAAAAATATTTCCATATGCACAAACTCATTTAACTCATGAAATTATTCTATGAGATGGGCAAGACTGACATTACTATGCCTTTTTTTTAAAAGATGGTAAATCCGATACTTAAAGAGGTTAAGTATGCAATTAGTGCTTGTAGGTGGTCACTGTCCCCACCTCACCCCTCAAGACTGCAGCAAAGTGGGATGACACCCAGCCCTGATGTTAACACCATCAGTCCTGGCAGAGGCAGAAACTAGCTATTAAATGGAGAAGTAGAAATACCCAAGAATAGTGATCAAAATAAACAACTGAGAGAAAAATGTTACACAAGGCTGAACATACAGACAGAGTTGTCTGTAAGGAGACAAATCTTTATTTATAGAGAGTCGATATTTTATATATCTATTTAATTAACAGTTAAAGTTGCCAATCTAACAAAAAGTGTGTGTGTATATGTATATATATACAGAGAGTGACAAAAAATGTATACACATTTGAGAAAAGGAAAGAGCTGTATTAAAATTATGCTGATGGTAACCACTTTGAGTACCTCTTGTAATTGCAGAAGTCAAACATGATTTGTATTCATCTTTTGTTATCTGTATATATTGAGCGTTACAATTTTTTTTAAAGATTTTATTGGGGAATTGGGGGAGGGGAACAGCATTGGGGAACCGGGGAAGGGGAACAGACAAGTTGCTGTCTTTTTGTTCTTCAGTCTAGTTGTGGAGGGCATTGCTTCACTGGCCCATGTTGGTATCATCATTATGCTCTTTTTGGGTGAGACACGACAGCTGCTCACAGTGGCTCTTGGCAGCTCACATCGGCAGGCAACCACTCACACTGGTTGCCGGCCACTCACTGTAGCCTATGGCAGCCCACTGCAGCAGGGCTGCAGCCTACACCGTCGCCGGGGCTCACAGACCAGCCCCAGGTGGAGCTGTTGTTAGCTGTAGAGGGCAGTGTCACTGGCCCTCATATGTGGGATCTGAACCGGGGCTTCTGGCGCCCCAAGCTCTTAACCAACGCGCCACTCAGCCGTCCCTGAGCATTACAATTTTAATACAGTTTTTTTGTTTGTTTGTTTCTTAAAATGAGTATACATATTTTGGCACCATCTACACACACACACAAACACACACACATGTGTGTGTGTGTGTGTGTGTGTATGTGTGTATATATATATATAAATATATATATATATATTATATAATATATTCACGTGATAGGTAATTAACCGTGTTTCAAAATTTCTTACGATCCTGGGCCGGCCGATTGGCGCGGTGGCTAAGCGCTGGCTTGGGAAGCCAGCGGCCCTGGTTCGGTCCCACATATGAGGGCCAGTGATACTGCCCTCAAAAAAAAAAAAAAAAATTCTTTTGACCCTGAAATTTATACCTCTTTCTGTTTACTAACTGACTTATTTTAACCCATAACCATGGTTAAATGTTGAAACTTCTAGTTCTGTGTTAAATCTCAAATACCATCTTACTATAAATTTCACTCTAACTAAAGGTTAAAACACACAAGTTAGTGCCTCTCTTCCTAACCTCTCCTTTTCCATCAGCCACCAGGCTTCCACAGCCTATTAGGCACAATGTCAATTCTGATACCTTAGTTGGCCTTAAGTGTTTTAAAATATTTCCCTCTATTAGCTGCTGCTTGTCACTAATTATTTGAGGGGCTCAGTTTGTTCTTCCATCTTATGTTGTCTTCCCTCTGAAATGGAGATGAGTTTTGATAAGAACAATTCACATCTCTCTACATTTTGACTGTAGTATCCAGTGTCTTACCACTTATTTCTTTTCTTCTTCCCTAATTGACATTAATAAAGCAACTTTATTAGCTGTCACTTACATGTAACAAAAGGTGACATTTTTTTTCTTCTTGCTCTTTGCTTGTTCATTGTGTTTAATTTTTGAAATATCCCTTTTCTGCCTCAGTATTCTAGAATGTATTTTTAAGAAAAGACAATGGTGTCTTAACAAACCTCATAAATATTTGAATTTAATCATCCTTGTAGAAGATGCATTCTGTGTTGCTTCAGATGACAAAGCTGAGACCAGTGTGAGGAAATCAGCAGATTTTTGCTCAATTTCAAGACATAGCTAACAGTTAAAGCTGTCAATCTAATAAAACAAACCTATCACATGCATGTGTGAGTCCTCCATGTGGAAATAGGCAATCAGAAATTAGTAACAATTAGTCATGGAGGTTGTAAAAATTAGTTCCACAGTTGCGAGAACCCAGACTAATTGTCCACTAAGTTCCATTCAACTATTAGTTTCTACAATTGTATAGTTCAAAAGCATTTGTGGTTATAATGTAAAATAATTCATGTTCACTCTGATGAATTGTTTTTCATTCACTTGTCTCATTTTACTGTTTTATCCTTTAATATCATTTAATAACATGGTTTGTAGTGCTTATTGGAGAAAGAAATGTGTTCCTGTGGAAATACTCTGTGGATTATTTTCACAACTCCAGCCGGCTTTAAAATGTAAAAGTTGTATCAATTATTGTTATTATTTACCTTCTCCTGTCAATTCTAAATTCAGTACAGACATTAACTATTTTCTCCTTCAACTAATATTCTCCTCTGCCCCAACCAAGGATTTGATCATATTTAGTCAGTTTTTTAAAAATCTTCCTACTATTTCTATCTTAAACTATCATGTTAGTTTTTACATGCTTATTTGTTTATTCACCTGGCTGTATTCTTATCCAATTTTAAGCTTTAAGGATACAGACACCTAGGAAAAATCCTGGTCTACAGTTAAAATGCACAGTAGTTATATTTAATGAATAAATTTATGACAAACAGATGACTGAATGAATTATTTTTCTCCTTTTGCATCCATGAAACTAAAGATAATAGGGAAGGCAGTCTCCTCAAATGGTCTTTAATTGGAGTGACATTGTCATGCAGTCATTCCGTGTTACAGAAAGCACGGGCCATGACTTACTTATGTTTCTATCCTTGATTATTGCCTACTATAGCACCTCACACATAACCAATAATCAATAAGTACTTATCAAATGTCCAAGTCAATTATCATCCTTCATGAAAGTGAAATAGCTTTTTCTAAAGAGCCTTAAAATGCTGGAATCTCTCTTGATTAAAGATAGGAGAAGGAGGGGCTGTGTTTGAGAATAAAAGACACTGGCAATCTGGGATAGCATAAGCATAGGGCAAGAATCAAGCGAACCAGGTTTCACTGACCTCTTGCTCTACCAATTCCTGAATGTGGAAACTTGATTGAACTACTCGCTTTATGCACATGACTTATTTTTTTTTTGTAATTGGGGCTAGTAATCTCTGTCATTTCTATACTGCAGGCATGTTCTATATATCAAAGTTAAATAATCTGTAGGAAAGTGCTTTTTATTTTGTAAACTGCCATACTATTGAATGTTACTATTATGGGTAACATTAAAACTTTTATGAAGCTAAGCATCAGCAATCTGTTTAGTCCCAAGTAAGACTAACAAGTAGTTTCCATTTTAACTAATGGGAGGGGGAATAGAAGAGAAAGGGGAGAGGCAAAGAATAAAAGAGAAAACACAAGAAGAGAGAGAAGGAATGGAAAGATAAGATAAGGTACTAAACTGATGGATCATGTGTATGGAGAGGGTTTTATGAAGTTGACCTCAAAGGCAGAGCAAGTAAAAGCAAAAATAAATGAATGGGATTATATCTAACTAAAAAGCTTCTGCATAGCGAAAGAAACCATCAAGAAAACAAAGAGGGCAAAAATGGAATGGGAAAAGATATTTGCAAATAGCACCTCTGGTAAGGGGATAATTAATATACAAAATATATAAACAACTCACAGAACTCAACAACACCAAAAAACCCCCAAACAATCCAATTAAAACATGGGCAGAGGACCTGAACAGACACTTCTCCCAAGAAGACAAATGGCAAACACATATATGAAAAAATTCTCAACTTCACTAGCTATGTGGGAAACAGAAATCAAAATCACAATGAGATATCACCTCACACCTGTTAGAATGGCTATTATTAACAAAGCAAGTAATAATAAGTATGGGAGGGGCTGTGGAGAAAAAGGAACCCATGTACACTGCTGGTGGGAATGTAAATTGGTATAGCCACTATGGAAAACAGTATGGAGGGTCCTCAAAAATTTAAGAATAAAATTACCATATGAGTCAGCAATACCTCTTCTGCATATCTACCCAAGAAATCTGAAAATGTTTATCTGTAAAATGTATGTATCCCTATGTTCATTGCAGCATTATTCACAGTGACCAAGCCATGGAAATAACTGAAGTGTCCTTTGATAGATTATTGGATAGAGACGATGTGGTACATACATACAATGGAATGTTACTCAGCCATAAGAAAAGATGAAATACTGCCATTTGCCACAAAATGGATGGATTTTGAGATTATCATGCTAAGTGAAGTAAGTCAGGCAGCAAAAGTCAAGAACCATATGATTTCATTCACATGTGGGATATAAAACTGAAAGCAACAAACAAACAAGATGAACAAACAAGCAACAATTCATAGACGCAGACAACAGTTTAATGGTTACTAGAGAGTAAGGGAGGGAATCAAATTTATGGTGATGGAAGGAGATGTCACTTTGAGTGGTGAACACAATGCGGATGATGTATTATAGAATTCTGCACTTGAAACCTATATAAATTTACTAACCAATGTCACCCCAGTGAATTTAATTCAAAAACTAAAATAAAATAAAACTCAAAAAAAAAATTGCCAAAATATGGTGAGATTACAGGGAGAGCATATGACCAAGAGAGAAGCAGAAAAAAGGGAGTAGAACAGCAAGGGAATTAATAATTATAACAGATGAAGCTTTGAGAAAAGCACCCATGGTGACAAGATCAACTGAGATCCCTAAACTGGGGTTTCATTCATTTTAAAGTAATAGGCTGTGTTAGGTCAGAGATAAGGTAGGGAAGTTTAATTCAATCTAACACAGATTAATCAGGATAGGATGTCATCCAATGGAAATGGATTAAGTCCAATTGCTAGAGAGAGTATGCCAATGACTTGTTCAGTGTAAGAGAAACTGTAGCAAGAATATATGCTCATGCTTACTAAGAATTTCTTTCAAGGTGGTTTATATGAGATTTTGTTTCCTATAGACACTCTAGCAGGAAGTCCCCTTCAGGGAGTGGGATATGACCTTCAGAATTCTCAATGCAGGGTCAGCCGAGTGGCGCGGTGGTTAAGCACTGGTTTACGAAGCCAGCGGCTCCGGTTCGGTCCCACATATGAGGTCCAGTGACACTGCCCTCAATAAATAAATAAATAAATAAATAAATAAATAAATAAATAAATAAAGTAAGTAAGTAAGTAAGTAAGTAAGTAAGAGCTGGCTTGGGACGCCAGCGGCCCAGGTTCGGATCCCACATATGAGGGCCAGTGACACTGACCTCTACAGCTAAGAGCTCCACCTGGAGCTGGGCTGCTGTGAGTCCCTGGGACAGCATAGCTGCAGCCCCTGCTGTGTGGGCTGCCATAGAGTACAGTGAGTGGCTGGCAGCCAGTATGAGCTGCCAAGAGCCGCTGTGAGTGGCCGTCCAGAGACCAGTGGCCAATCTGCCTCACGTGAGAAGAGCGCAATGACGATACCAACATGGGCCAGTGAAGCAACGTCCTCCGCAACTAGACTGAAGAACAAAAGGACAGCAACTTGTCTTTCCCCTTCCCAGGTTCCCCAACGCTGTTCTCCTCCCCCAATTCCATTATAAAATCTTAAAAAAAAAATATAGAATTATCAGTGCAAATAACTTGACTGCCCTTTACTTTTATCCAATCTGGTCCAGCTTAAACTTCTGCAATTCTGGTAGCCTGGTCTGGCACCCTTTCTCTACCATTAGTAATTATGTGTATGACTTAATAATGGGAACATAACCTTTGAAAATAAAATTAAATCATTAATCTCACTTTGGTGATCCTTGCAAGCCATCTGAATAATAAAGGAGGCTGAAGCTCAGCTCACAGATGACAGAGCAGAACCTATAATTTCTTTCCCTTTGAGTATTTGCCATGTTTCTAGAAACAATACTTATGTTTAAAAATAATGTACTCTTTTGTTTCTTGGACATTTTTCTTATTTATGATAATATTTTCTGGTTTTCAATTTGAATTCACATTTCACCTTTTGTTCTTTGCTATTCTAAAAATAATTTCTGTTGTCTTTACTATAGATCTGTGTTCACAGCAATAAACTGTTTTATTTATTTATGTATGTATTTATTTTTAGTTTTAGTATTTTTTATTTTTTATTTTTTTTTAGAAGGCAGTGTCACTGGCCCTCATATGTGGAATCCGAACTCAGGCTGCTGGCATCCCAAGCCAACTCTTAATCACCGCGCCACTTGGCCGGCCCAATAAACTGTTTTTACTTGTTCTTTAACTTACATAACGCTTCCTTCTATAATATCCAGTATCTAAAATGAGGATTAATAAAAACATTTCCTTATGGTCATTTATAGTTTCTATTTGGAACTAATTTAGAAAAGGAGAAGGAAGGGATATTAAAGATGAATATAATATGTTGAGGGTATTTTCATGTACAATTAAAAAATTTAGAATAAAAAATACCCATTGCCTAATTTCAGTTCTCGTAGTGTATTGTTCATTGTGAATCTTTCATTTATTTTGAACCTTTAAAGAAATACCCTTTTCTTATTTCTAGCTCTTCTCTTGCATGTCTTCTAGTAATCTATGGTTTCATAGTACCTAATAGAAGCAAGAATATAAAATAAAGATCAAGATTGTGAAATATATTTGCAACTTGGGTAAGGGAATTGATCAACTTATCTCTTGAAATACACATTTTGGGTAGAACTATGAAATGTCAGTCTATAGCTGTTCTTCCCATTGCATTGCCTACTTCTAGATGCTCTGAGAAACACAAGCATAAATCATCCATGGACCATTCCTCCAATAAGTTAGAGTCCATTTCAAAAATTAAGACATGTATATATAACTCTGAAGCAGAGCGGTGATACTCTCAAGAAAGGTAAAGGTAAGATGGTAGGAACGTTCAGAGGAACCAAATATGAGGTCTGACAATTAATTTCATGAGCTTGCCACTGTGCGCTTACATTGGCAGCACTGTACAAACAGCTTGGTAAAGTTTCATAACCTTGTTATATCAGTGTTGCACAGCTGTGTTTATGTCAATGTGTGGAAATGTCTTGCTGAATGACGTTCATTATCGTTGTTGCATGCTTTTGTGTGCTGTCAGGAGAATGTCTGGGCTTGAATTAGAGCAACGAACTAACATTACATTTCTTGTAAAACTTGGCAAGAGTGGAAGTGAAGCCAGCAACATGTTAGTGCAAGTTTATGTGGAAATGCCATGAAGAAAATGTCACTGTACAAATGGATTAAACATTTTTCTGAGGGGAGAGAATGTGTCACTGATGCAAAGAGGTCAGGCAGCCAGTAACGAGCAGAACTCACAAAAACATTGCAAAAATTCATTGAATTATGCGTCAAAAATTGTTGGCTCACTGTGAGAAGCATAGCAGACCAAGTAAACATTGACAGAGAAACAGGAAAATTTTAACTGAAAATCTTCGCATGAGAAGGTGTGTGCAAACACGGTCCCAAAGGAGCTCACCTATGAACAAAAGCAAAGGAGAGTCGAAGTATGCCAAGACCTTTTGGAGAAGCAAGGTGATGGTTTGGGCTGTGTTATCACAGGTGATGAGACATGGGTATACCAATACAACCCTGACACAAAGTGCACAATGGAAGTCAGCCAATTCTCCATGACCAAAACAGTTCCGTCAGTCCAAATTAAGAGTCAGAACAATGTTGCTAGCCTATTTTGATATCAGAGGGATTATTCATTACGAATTTGTACCAACTAGACAAATAGTTCACCAAGTTTAATATTTCCAAGTGCTAGGGATGTGTGAAAAAGTTAGACAACCTGAACTTTTCACCAACAATTCATGGCTCTTGCATCACAACAATGCACCAGCTCACATGGCACTGTCTGTGAGGGAGTAGTTGTAAACAAATAACTGTATTGGAATCCTCCCTACTCACCTGATCTGGCCCCCAATGACTTCTTTCTTTACCGGAAGATAAAGGAAATATTGAGAGGAAGACATTTGTATGATTCAGGACATCAAGTGTAATATGATGACTACTCTGATGTCTTTTCCAGAAAAAGAGTTCCAAAATTACTTTGAAGGGTGGACTAGACACTGGCTTTGGTGCATAGCTTCCCAAGGGGAGTACTTCAAAGGTGACTGTAGTGATATTCAGCAATGAATTATGTAGCACTTTTTCTAGAATCAGTTGGCAAGCTTAATCGTCAGACATGTATGTATTTCCTGCTGTGGGCAACAGGAAATTTTCTGGAAAAGATACAATTTGAGCTCAGCCTGTAAGTAGTAATCTCCAAAGTGGGGCTGTGAGATATTCTGTTGGAGACTGGAAAGAAAATATTTGAAACTTTATTTGTTTGTTTTCAAAACATGAGAAATATATTCTTATCAATATTCACTGTGTGAATGACACTGATACTAACCTATATTGTTTATCTCAGATAAGATAGTTCTACAGTCTACAAGAAGTGATTATTGTGCCTTATTTGTTAAATAGCTTTTAACATATCACAATTACTATGTGCTGATTAATTGGATTTATGAATTA
This sequence comes from Aselliscus stoliczkanus, assembly GCA_033961575.1. Lineage (NCBI taxonomy): Eukaryota > Metazoa > Chordata > Mammalia > Chiroptera > Hipposideridae > Aselliscus > Aselliscus stoliczkanus. The sequence continues at coordinate 140,096,775 of CM066729.1, forward strand.
TACTATCTAGTTTTTACTAAACTAACCTTCATTAAATAGGATAGTTTTAAATATTTTAGAAAAAAAAATAGATTGAGGATAATTAAAAGAGAAGCCCAAACAAAGAACAAGATGTCAATGTTGACAATTCTTTTTTTTCCTAAAAGGAGATATTGATCAGCTTCATTACAAAGGAAAATTACTTTGATCTAATCAAAACTGACAAGGACTGGACCAATAAAATGAATTATCAAAAAAGTACTTGAGTCCAGTCAAGATGGTGAAGTGCTTGTCTCTTCTCACAACCACATCAAAATTACAGCTGAACTGTAGAAAAACATCATTGAGAATCACCTGAAGTCTAGGTGAACTGACACCCTACAATGAAGGACATACAAAAGAAGCCATCTCAAGATTGATAATCAATCCCTTTTACAATTGCTTCAAAAACAATAAAATACCTAGGAATCAATTTAACTAAAGAAGTAAAAGACCTGTACTCAGAAAATTATGAGACACTGAAGAGAGAAATCAAAGAAGATACAAATAAATGGAAATACATACCATGCTCATGGATAGGAAGAATTAATATAGTTAAGATGTCAACACTACCTCAGGCAATATATAGATTCAATGCAATTCCAATCCAAGTACCAAGGACATTTTTCTCAGAAATATAACACAGAATCCTAAAATTTATATGGAGCCACAAAAGACCCCGAATAGCTATGGCAATGTTGAGAAATAAGAACGAAGTGGGAGGCATCACACTACCTGACATCAAAACATACTACAAGGCTACAGTAATCAAAACAGTATGGTACTGGCATAAATACAGACACATAGACCAATGGAATAGAATAGAGAGCCCAGGAACAAACCCATCTATATACAGTCATTTAATCTATGACAATGGAAGGAAGAATTTACACTGGAGTAAATATAGTCTATTTAATAAATGGTGCTAGGAAAATTGGACTGACATGTGCAAAAAAAATGAAAATAGACCACCTACTTACACCATATATGAGAACAAACTCAAAATGTATTAAAAACTTAAACATAAGACCTGAAACTATAAAACTCCTAGAAGAAAATATAGGGAGTAAGTTTGCAGACATTACCCTGAGTAATATTTCTACTGATATATCCCCTCGGGCAAGGGAAATAAAAGAAAAAAATGAACATATGGGATTACATCAAACTTAAAAGTTTTTTCACAGCAAAGGAAATCATCAATCAAACAAAAAGGCAGCCTACTGAATGGAGAAGATATTTGCCAACGGTATATCTGATAAGGGGTTGATATCCAAAATTTATAAAACACACATGCAATTCAACACCAAAAAAACAAACAACCCAATTAAAAAATGGGCAGAAGATATGAGGAGGCATTTCTCTAAAGAGGACATACAGATGGCCAACAGGCATATGAAGAAATGTTCAACCTCACTAATCATCAGAGAAATGCAAATAAAAACCATAATGAGATACCACCTCACTCCAGTCAGAATGTCTATCATCAACAAATCAACAAACAACAAATGCTGGTGAGGGTTTGGAGAAAAGGGAACCCTGTTGCACTGTTGGTGGGACTGCAGATTGGTGCAGCCATTATGGAAATCAGTATGGAGGTATCTCAAAACACTGGAAATGGAACTGCTGTATGACCCAGCAATTCCACTCTTGGGAATCTACCCAGAGGAATCCAAGACGCTAATTCAAAAAAATATATGCACCCCTATGTTTATTGCAGCGCTATCTACAATAGCCAAGACTTGGAAACAACTGAAATTCCCATCAGTAGATGACTGGATTAAGAAACTGTGGTACATTTATACAATGGAGTATTACTCCGCTATAAAGAAGAATGAAATTGTGCCATTTGCAACGATATGGATGGACCTAGAAACTACTATGTTGAGTGAAATAAGTCAGTCGGAGAAAGACAAATACCATATGATCTCACTTATATGTGGAATTTGAAAAACTGAATGAATGAGCAAAAGAAACAGAAACAGTCTCATAGATATAGAGGAAAAACAGGGTTGCTAGTTGGGAGGGGGGTGGAGATGAGGGAGAAGGGGAAAGGATTAGACAGCATAAATAGGTAACTACAGTATTGTCACAGGGATATGAAAGACAGTTCGGGGAATATAATGTTGTTAAAATTTTGTAGGGTGTCAGATGGTCACATGTCTTGTTAGGGAGACCACTTCATGGACGGAGTAGAGGCTTGATCACTGCACTGTATACCTGAAATTGATGTTGTTTAATATTGTATGCCAACTGTAATTGAATATATAGATAGTCACGGGATGTGGATTATACAGTGAAGGGAGTCAAAGGAATTGTAATAGATAGTATGATATGGGGGGGAGAAATGGGGGGAGAATTGGGGGAGGGGGGTTGTCACTTTGAGTAATAAAAAGTATAACTATTGCACTTTGTTGTACACCTGAAGCTAATTAAAAAATATATAAATAAATTAATTAAAAAAAAAGATTGATAAGAAGGGCAGAGACATGGAATGGGGTAGTCCCACACACTTGTGTGACCATTCAAAATCGGTAGGAACATCTCTACTCCCCTGAAGAGTAAAGGGTCCCTCCCCAGCCCAGTGTTTCAAGGCTGGGGAGAGAAGTCCCTATAACTTCTGACTGTGGAAACCAGCAGAGATTGTGGCTGAGTCAGATGGAGGGTGGCTGAAGTCCCAGGTGCTTCTCTTGGAGGGTCTGTGCACGGACTTACTTGCTGAAGGACTCACTCAATCTGAGCTCCAGTGCTGGGGCAGCAGCTTGAAAGGCTCCAGGAACATACAAGGAGGAACTGAGTTATCTGACTGCAGGGTAAGAGCTGGAGAGACAGATTTCTCCCTGACAGAGGAAAAAGCAGATGTCATTGTTGTTTTTTGTTGAGTCCTCCCCTCACAGGGCATGCAGACATAGGCTGACACCATATCTGAGCCTCCATCAACCTGGCTAACATCATTTGTCTGTGCCACTTTGGTGATTCCCTGAGACCAAGCCTTATCCAATTTTTGGAGCACACCCAAGCCACTTCCAGTGGCTTATCCATACACAAGGCCTGTCTTGTCTCATGGGGCAGACTTTCACAAAAATCTGTCAAAGGGTCACAAAACCCAAATAAGCAGCAACTGGCTTTGGCATGTCATGTACCTCTGATTGAGCATCCCCCCAGCCTTGTATCATGGTTTGGCCTCTTGAGCATCTCCAAGGCCAGCTCAGGTGGCAGCCATATGAGGATTGCTTTATGGCACATACCACATGGTTCCAGGCAGGACAAAGTCTGTGGCTAAAGATGGGCTGTGGTGGAGCCACTTGCTGGGGCTGGACACAGCTTCAGAAAGAGCCCCAGCACCACCTGTTCACATCCAAGGGCAACACACCCAAAGGGCATACTGAACAGGCACTAGAGTCCTGCTAGACTGAGTTCTGCTCTGTAGGGTCGGCTGCTACACAACAGCTCTTCCACTGTAGTCTAGACAAGTCCTTACAACCAATAAGCCCAAGGGTCAATCCCTATTGATGCAAGAACAGCAACCAAGGCTTAACTACAACAGGAGGGCACACACAAGCTACACTGGGGAGTCATTAGGTGCACCCAGCTCAGGTGAGAGTGAGATTGTGACACTGAGTCCCACAGGACACTACTACATAAGTCTACTGTACTAAGCCCAGGAGGCATAGAAGCCCTACCCAACATATAGAAATAAATACAGAGAGGCAGCCAAAATGGGGAGACAAAGAAACAAAGAACAGAACAGAGCTCCAGGAAAGAACTAAATAAAACGGAGATAAGCAATCAGCCAGACACAGATTTCAGAACACTGGGTAAAAGATACACAATGCTCTCAGGGAGAAATTCAACAAAGAGATAGGAAACATAAAGATGTAGATAGAAAACAGCAAAAAAAAAAAACAGTCAGAAATAATACAATAACATAAACATGTAGATAGAGAGCATAAAAACAAACCAGTCAGAAATAATACTATAACTGAAATGAAGAATAAATTAGGTTAGAAGAACAGTAAATTAGATGAAGCAGAGGATCGAATCAGCAATTTGGAAGATAAAGTAGCACAAAACCCCAATGAGAGCAGCAAAAAGAATTAAAAAAAAAAATGAGGGTAGTTTAAGAGGGTCCTGGGACAACATCAAGCATACCAACATTCACATCATAGGGTACCAGAAAGAGAAGCGAGAGAGCAAGGAATTGGAACACCTATTTGAAGAAATAATGGAAAACTTCCCTAACCTGGGAAAGGAAATGGACATAAAAGGCCAGAAAGCACATAGAGTCCCAAACAAGATGAACCAAAAAGGCCAACACTAAGATACATCAAAATTAAAATGCCAAAGGTTGAAGACAAAGAGAGAATTCTAAAAGCAGCAAGAGAAAAGCAGTTCATTACCTTCAAGGCAGCTCCCATAAGATTGTCAGCTGATTTCTCAACAGAAACTTTGCAGGCCAGAAGGGATTGGTACAAAATATTCAAAGTAAGGAAAAGGAAAGACTAATTAAAAAGGTTACTCTACCCAGCAAAGCTATCATTTAAAATTGAAGGATGGAAAAAGAGCTCCCCAGAGAATAAAAAGCTAAAGGAGTTTATCATCACCAAATCAGTATTACAAGGAATCTTAGAGGGGCATCTTTAAGATGGGGAAAAAAAAAATTATGAATAATAAAATGATAATAACTACATATCTATCATACCTATCAGAAGGTACGTTCAATGTAAATGGATTAAATGTTCCAATCAAACAAAACAATAGAACATATTAAAAAGTTATTTTTTTATGTGGATAAAAAAAAACCCTGAATAAAAAGACCCTTACATATGCTGCCTATCAGAGACTCACTTCAGATCAAAAGATAAACACAGGGCCGGCCGAGTGGCGTGGTGGTTGGGCGCTGGCTTGGGAAGCCAGTGGTGCCGGTTCGGGACCCACATATGAGGACCAGTTACACTGCCCTCAAAAACAAAAATAAATAAAACTATAGGATTTATTAAGTTCTTTTTTATAAAAGAAAAGAAAGACACACACAAAGTGAAAATAAAAGATTGGAAAAATATATTTCATGAAAATAGAAATTTAGACAAACAAAAAACTGGTGCCACAATACTTTATACCAGACAAAATAGACTTAAAAAAAAAAGTCAGTAAAAAGAGACAAAGAAGGATCCAGTAATCCCACTTCTGGGTGTTTATCTGAAGAAATCCAAAATGCCACATCAAGGGAACATATGCATTCATATATGTTTATTGCAGCACTGTTTACAATGGCCAAGATGTGGGGGCAGCCTGGGTGTTTTTAGATGGATGAATGGATAAAAACAAGGTGGTACATATGTATATACAATGGAATATTGCTCATCCAGGAAAGGGAATGGGTTCTTGCCATCTGCCGCGGCATGGATGGATCTGGAGAGTATTGTGCTGAGTGGAGGATGTCAGACAGAGAAAGACAAATGCAATGTGATTTTACTTATATATGGAATCTAAAGAACAAAATAACAGCAAAACAGAAACAAACTCATAAACACAGAGAGTATCTTGATGGTTTCCAGATGGTAGTGGGATTGGGGTAGGGGGTGAGTGAAAGATGGGAAGGGATTAAGAAGAACAAATTGGTTGTTACACAGTAGTCATGGTGATGTAGGGCAGAGCATAAGGGATATAGTCAATAATATTTTAATAACTATGTATGGTGTCAGATGAGTACTAGATTTATCGGGGTGAATGATGGGATGGGGTTTGGATGTCAGGGTGAAAAACTTGAAGGAATTAAGAAGTACAAATTGGTAGTTACAAAATAGTCATGGTAATGTAAATTAAAGCACAAGGAATATAGTCAATGATATGGTACTATGCATATTGACAGGTGGGTACTTGATTAGCCAGGTGGATCACTTGTTAAATTATATAAATGTTTAACGACTGTTGTACATCTGAAATTAATATAAAATAATAATGAATGTCACCTGTAATTGAAAAATTTTGAAAAGTGAAGGAGAATAAGAGGTTCTTATTTCTAGGTATAAAACAAATAAGTCATGGGAATGTAATGTACACATAGGGAATATAGTTAATAATATTAACGTGGTATGGTGACAGGTAGTTGCTGGACTTATCATGGTGGTCACTTCTTTAGGTATATAAGTGTTGAATAACTATAGTGGACACCTAATATAATATTGTATGTTAGCTGTACTTTAATAAAAATCTTTTGTAAAAAAAATAATAAAAACGCTTTGCACGACAGAAGACAACACATGAAAAATTAAAAGACAAATGGGAAAAAATGTTTTTTAGAAAATGTTGTAAATCACACAAGTTTACTGTCATAAGACTTGAAAAATGGAAATGCAACTGTGTTCTTGAATAAAAAGATATACTACAAAATAAAATTTAAAACAGGAAACTCCTTGAACTATGAGTTTACATTATATAATACTCATGTTAAATTTCTCCTTAAAAGAATATTGTGTCTTAAGATTGTTTTTAATGTCAGTATCATTAACAAGATATTGACAATAGTTTCTTCCAGCTTTAAATGTCTCTTTACAATTTATATTTCTATATTTGTTTTATTATATATATATAATTTATTAGCACAATAATATACATGTAACATAGATCAATATATGTATATAGAGGATGAAGGCAAAACACGTGTTATCTCATTCTGTGCTTGATAGAACAGGCTGAGAAAAATACCCCAAAGCAACCTATTTGGCTAAAAATGATGAATATTTTTCAGTTTAAAGCACCAAAAGTTCAATGTGAAGAAGGGATGTCTTTAGAATGCCAGTTTCTGGCATAAGCATATTAGCCTTCTTGGAACTGATAAGATGGAGTAGTCACAATCTTAATGAGTTTATCCTGTGGTTAAATATAATTTTTTCCCATTGGGGTTAAAAAAAAAAAGTTATTCAGCACTACAGCATAAGCCATAGCAATGAATTCCTATGAGCTTCCTCTTGAGAGCTGCAAATTTGGATTTTATTTAGAGTAACCATCCTATCATGTGGCCATTGGCTTTCTCATCTCTTATTCTTTTCTTCCTAAATAATCCCTCTTTATTGAAAGCCCAGGATCTCACATTTCAAGGAACATTTTTCAATGGCAGTGAGTTTTGGGGAGGAGTTCTAGGCAGGAGAGAAAAGCAGCTGTCTCAGTCAAGTTCAATAGGCTCACATGCCATCATTAAGGTTTTCAAAAAAAAATTTGGGGAAACCTTTGAGGCCTATTTTCAGAAAGAAAAAAACACTGGGTGTTGAATGAAATTGATCCACAGTAGAAATGGGTGGAGGAGATCTGTCATTCAATGAATCCTGATGCTCTGACCCAAGGCCCACTGCTGGGCCTGCACTGAAGTGCCCACATCTAACAAAGAGAAAAAAAGTTTAGAAAGTAAAAAAAAGAAACAGAAAGGAAGGAAGGAAAAAGAGACTATCTATGCCCTGACTTCTGTCTTTTTATTGTAATTTTGATTGAGTAAGAAATAAATCATTAAGCATAGAGTTCTAAACTAGGTTGTATTCCTTTTAATAGAGTTCAGTCCACTACCCAACATGTGATCCTCCAGAATGAGCCATCTAATATAGAAGCAGATGCAAATACCTACATATCAGATGAGTCTATATGTTATCCCAAGGCAAGAGATTTTTAGGACAAAGGCCAGCACATACAGACATGAGGATAGGTCACACAGCTGGGCATGATGCTGCATGACTACTCTTTTACAAAGATATAGCTTTAACTTCTTTTAATTGAAGAGTCATTCAGTTTGTTGTCTCATATAGCATTAGATACATAATTGGATATTAGGACTGATGGGGAGAAAGTAAAAAAATGTGTGTGTCTGAACTAGAGCTGATTATTTCATTCAAATTTTAAAACCATACCGTACCCTTTTTTGTTTTTAAATCAGCTTTGGGTCACTGCACAATAACTCAATAAAGTATGTAAATCAATGGAGACGTGAAATGGTGGTACATTAACGTGAAAACCAGCTGCATAAAACAGTCTATCTTAAGTCACACCCAACCTGAATGAGCAATTGAAAATGGTAGGCTCTGAGGTCTTACAATTACGTTCCCGAACTTGCCACCATGTGCGTACGTCGTCAGCACTGTTCCAACAGCTCAGTAAGGTTTCATAACCTTATCAGTGTCTCCAGCTGTGTTCGTGTCAATATGTGGTGGTGTCTTGCTGAGTGGCGTTCATTATTGTTGTTATGTGTTTTTGTGTGCTGTCACAACAATGTCTGAGCTTGTTAGAGTGACAAACAAACATTAAGTTTCTTTTTAAATTTGGTGAAAGTGGAAGTGAAATCAGGAACATGTTAGTCCAAGTTTACGGAGATAGAGCCATGAAGAAAATGGCAGTGTACAAATGGATTAAATGTTTTCCTGAGGGGAGACAAGCTGTCATTAATGAAGAGAGGCTAGGACCACCAGTAATGAGCTGAACTCATGAAAACATTGCAAAAATTCATTGAATTGTGTGTGTGTTAAAATCATTGGCTGACTGTGAGAAGCATAGCAGACCAAGTAAACATCGACAGAGAAACAGTTAGGAAAATCTTAACTGAAAACCTTGGCATGAGAAAGGTGTGTGCAAAAATGGCCCCGAAGGAGCTCACTGATGAACAAAAGCAAATGAAAGTCAAAGTTTGCCGACACATTTTGGAGAGACAAGTTGATGTTTTGGGCCACCATGTATCATTGGTGATGAAACATGGGTGTACAAATACAACCCTGAAACAAAGCGTCAAAGTACACAATGGAAGTCAGCCAATTCCCCACAACCAAAAGAGTTCTGTCAGTCCAGATCAAGAGTCAGAACGATGTTGCTAATTTTTCTGATATCAGAGGTATTATTCATTATGAATTTGTACTGACTAGACAAACAGTTAATCAAGTTTACTATTTGGAAGTGCTGAAAAGGCTGCATGAAAAAATTAAACAACTTGAACTTTTCACCAACAATTCATGGCTCTTGCATCATGACAATGCACCAGCTCACAGGGCACTGTCTTTTTGTTTTTAGCCAGTAAACAAATAACTGCATTGGAACACCCTCCCTATTCACCTGATCTGGCCCCCAGTGACTTCTTTCCTTATCCGAAGATAAAAGAAATATTGAGAGGAAGACATTTTGAAGACATTTAGGACATCAAGAGTAATATGACAACAGCTCTGATGGCCATTCCAGAAAAAGAGTTCCAAAATTGCTCTCAAGGATGGACTAGACACTGGCATCAGTGCAAGCTACCCAAGGGGAGTATTTTGAAGGTGACCATAGTGATATTCTGCAATGAGGTGTGTAGCACTTATTCTATGATGAGTTTGCGAACTTAATTGTCAGACCTCACATATTACTGTGTCCTAAAAATTAATAAGCTGTGGCTATATCCAATTAGATGAGGGGAGGGAAGGCATGCCAAAGATATACTGGTAATATTTATCATCTCAGTAACAACAGCAAGGCTGGATACTGGTGGCAAGTCAGATCCTTGAACCACCTCTGTACATAATCTATTTACTGTGATAAGTCTTCACTAAGTTATGGCCCTTTCACCCACCCCTTTGTTTCTTCTGCTGGACCTTAGGATAACATTGGGCCAAGACTAGAGTAAGAAGTGAGTTGGTATGTAGGCTTTAAGAAGGTCAAATTCTAAATAACGAAACCTAAATTATATTATTTTCATAAACTGAAAATGATTATTTTCTGGTAGGAAAGCAGCAGGAGTGGCCAGTGTATTACAGTGGTTTAAGGGGAAGCTGGAAAAAATGCCCAGGCTCGCTAAGAGACCGTGTACATGATTAATGCCGAGGCCACTGCTGACAGGAATAAGAGGGACTCCCACAGTCAGAGAGTGCAATTGTATTTACAGTACATTGGCTTTGATTTATGTGCAAGCTCAGAGAAGTAATATGTAGAAGGCGAGAAAAGATCTGTTTTCAGATGTTGGTGCTGAGTACAGATTTCCTATTACGTCCTGAGAAGGTATTGATGAATAATGACTTAGAGTCTTTTTGCGGGGGACGTGAGGGGTTAACTGGTGCTGGAGAGGTTACTTTCCCATGCGTGAGAGAAGACACAGATGGATTTCCTTGTCAATCCTCACTACCCACGTGAGTCTGGACAGCCACCACTATGAAGTTTCTCCCTTATTTTGGTTTCAGTAAACAATTGCTACCAAAGGTTTCTTAAGAGATTTTAACTATAATGTTGTCCCTAAATGACCCCTTGAAATCTGCAGTGAGCATAGTTTCTGACTGTCTTATGAAAACATGGTTCAGAGTTTTCAGAGTACATATATTAATTATCTGAAGGACTTTCTCCATCTCCCCCAGAATAGGACTCCTCCTGTCTTCTTGCTCCATGCTAGAGTCTGATGTGTTTTCAGTGGTTGTGTGTGTTTCATATGTAGCCCCAGGAGAAGAGAGAGACATGCTGAATTAATGTGTGGTAGATGAGGAACAAAATTCTTAAGTTAACCTAAAGGAAAAACTAGAGTTCATAGTTGCATAGTTGCTAATTCTCACAGCTTACCCCTATAAACCATAGCTGGTGTCACTCTTCTATCAATCGTTCTCCAGATCCTTCTGCACACAGAGTCATTGTACTTGTTTCTATTGATTGTTAGCTGTGATATTAAAACAACATATTTAGTCAAAAATTGGGCTGAGGTCACTAGAATAAACTTCTACCTATATACCACAATTTTTACCAGTGTTAGGATTCTCAAATGAATATTAATGTCTTCATTTTTGGTTGTAGATAACTTCTGATGGTCAGTCCTGGGCTCCCACCACCAGGCTCCATTTCTCACTGAACTAAAAGTCAAAAGTCCAATTGAGAGGGGAAAAAGCAATTGCAACTTTCTTTTTCCCTAGATGTATCTGCTTTGAGCACCAAATATTAATAGAATGAATAAAAAAAGAAAGAAAATGAAAAACATAAATGTCAGATTGCTGATAAAAGAAATTCAATCAAAGAAGAGGTTCTTTTTTTCTTTTTCATATCCCTCAGGATTGGTTAAATTGAGAACGGTGCTTAACAGAACCCCATATAGAACAATGGTTAGGAATCCCTTGTTCTTATATATATATCTTTGCAATACATGAAACAGTCCACTGATTCAGAGCTACCTATTGAATTTCAGAGCTTCATGATGCATATTGACAGAACACCTATAATGATGCTTCTACCTACATGATTTTTTTTGTAATCGTCTTTGGAAGTTCCATAACTTTAGACCAACTAGTCAGTATTTATATACCTTGGAGAAAAGTTAAGAATCAGTGAGCTCCTAAGCTTCTATTTTCTTGTTTACAGGGTGAAAAATAATAGATTCTATGAGTAGAATGAGCATGTAAGGCAGCGTAAGTTGTGATGTGCACTATCATGGTAGTATCCATGATATGAATGGCAACTCAGATTTGGGCAGTGAGCAGCCTGCACAACAGTATGCAGCAATGCTAGGTATGAGAACTGAGTATGGAAATGGAACAATTTAACAGTCCCTGGAATATAGAAGCACACAAGGTTGTTGTTCTGTATGTTTTCAGTACAAAATTACACAGAAAAAATAGTAAAATCTTAATACTTAGGAAGAACTATAGAAAGTTTATGTCTTTTACTAAAGATGAAAATCAGACTGTCTGGCTAGCTAACCTATTCTTTGACTACAACTTGAAAACAAATGAACTTCGTGAAAGAAGCCTTTCATTCTAATTCTACTTTTGCTTTCACCTAGCTGTTTAGTTGTTTTGGATCCTTAGGATGCTTATGGTATCCACATTTTATAGTCTCTGGATTTGATACAACACTAATTGGTAAAGGGTAAATTGGGGAATTTGAGGACTGCAGTACAGAGAAAAGATTTATGTCTCAGATTTATTTTAGAAAACTTTTTAGAAAGTTTTTTAGAAAGTTTTTTGATTTGAGGGTGTTTCTATTTCCTACACACACACACACACACACACACATGCACACACGCGTGCACACACATACACACTGTGCACAAACAGCAACAGCAGAAGCAACAAAAACAAAAAGTATTTTACGTAGTCTAATCACTAAAAAGATCTCTAACATGGGCTGTCTCCTATTGAATAAACAAATACATCATTGAACATGAAAGACTATTATCACCATGTACAAAGTAAAAGGTATGTAATTTTTATTTTCAATAATAGGCCATATTCATTGTAACAATTTCAAAAGAAAAATAGAATTGATCTTCTGCCCAGGCAGAGTATCTGTCTTATAATTGCAGCTGTATTGGTGAAGAGCCTTGGTCCTTTCCCAAATTTGCCCACCTACTTGGTGATATACAAAATTTTCTTCACAGGGAACACATATTTTGTTGCTAAAAAAGAAAATATAGAATTATAGCACCCCTGGGAGTATGTGCAGAGGAAATGCTATGAGTCCATAACAATCATTTTCTCTTTTTTCTGTATCCAAATAGAATACATTTCTTTGCAGTTACATGAGGTCTGGATTCCAGAATATTGGTAGGAGTGATATTTTCCAATTCTTATCCTGATTCCTAAAATTTCTAATGAGATCCTCATTCTCTTCCTGTGTCAGATGTCCCAATGAAATTGGTCCATCAGAGGGCTGTGACCTCTTGGGGTGTAAGTTATCTTGTAACTAGAAGGAGCCTAGGTTCTAAAATGGCTGTGTATTATATAGCCCATTACCCTATAATTCACCTTGACTGTGATATGAGAGAGGAGTAAACTTTACTGGGTTAAGGACTAAGATATTTTGATGTTGTTAGGCTACTCTGAATAATAAGGAACAAGAAGAGCAAAAATGAAAAAAAAATGAATAAACATATGCACACAGACACACACAGACACAGACACACACACACACACACACACACACACGTTTAGACTGTACTACTTCCACATTTTTCAGAGTTGAATCCCGAAGGTTTTTCATGATACTGATTACTTAGGATGATTGTTAGCTGATTATTCAGTAGCAGATTTTCCAAGGAATTATATAGTGTCCTCAAAACTTGAGAATGACACTTTACAAGAGAAAGTAGCATCCAGGAGGAGAGACTTGTCTAATTAAAGTCTCTTGTTTGAATAATAGAGGAACAGTGTGTCCTTGCTGAGTCTAGCATCTCTCTTTATCTGATCATTTTCAGTTACTTCCATGATAATCACTTTTTTTTTTGTATCTAATGTCAGAATTACAAGTAAGAGAACTCTGAGGGGACCCTTGTAGAGATAAATCATTAATCTTGGGAAGTTTATATTACCAAAAAGATCTGTCCACGAAATGTAAATCAACTCCTTATAAGGAGTTGAAGAACAACCTTGAACAACAATAATAACTACACACATAAAGAGTTTATAGGTGTATATATTTCATAATGTTTTGTTGTTGGTGGTGTGTGTATGTGTGTGTGTGTGTAAAAGAATATTACAGTGTAAGAAGGAACTCAATTTAATCGTCAGTTCATATTGTCTCATAAATAATATAATTATTAAATAAAAATTAAACGGGTCATTTTTAAATAAAATATCATTACCTGTAATGGGATAAAGGAAAAACTTAACACTTGCTGAGCACCTAATATATGCCAAATATTATGTAAAATATATGATTTTATGTATGTTTACCATGTGACAAGTACCACAGTCATTATTTTATTCAAGAGAAAATAAGCACAGTCCAACCAAGTCATTTACCCAAAACTACATGGCTAGTAAGTGGCAGTACTGGATGTGGACAAAATGTGTTTCCCAGCTTCATTTCCATTTCATTCTACTTTATTGCATCAAATCCATTAAATCTGAGTGTCAGAATAAAAAATAAATAAATGTTTAATGCTGAGATTCTCAGATAAAACTTCTACTTGTTGTAATATAAATAAATATCAAAGTGCAATCTCTCATCTAGTCATGTGTTAGTAATGGCCGAGTTTGAATTCAATGATTAGAATCTATGGATAAAAGAAGAGGGAGGAAAGGTGTCAGTATAAGTCATAATGAAAAATAATAATATCTCAAGACAAACATCTCAAGACCATAGACTACTGGTGCTATTTCAACCATCCACAATGACTCTAAATCTAATCCTTATCTTTGCTCTTTGTTGCATTCATGGAAACTCCCTTCAATGTCTAAGGAGATCTTTTTAATAATTTAATTTTATCTTATGTTTTATTGGAAGCTTTATAGGGTAGTCATTAAAAGCAGATTCTGTAGGCACAATGCCTGAGTTCAAATCCTCTCTTCAATATTTAATATCTGTGTACCTTTATAAAAGATAAATTTAATGTCTCTGGTCTCTGTTCCTCTTTTCTCACCTGGGAAATGAGGATAATAATAATCCTAAACTCATAGGGTTATAATAATCAAAACAGTTTATGTATGGAAGGGTGCCTTATACACAGAAAATGCTAAATGTGTTAACTACTATCATGGAACAAAATATATGATATTATTGTTTTTATCTATTAAGTTAACCACTCTATCATGGATTATATATAAATATCAAAGGAAAAGAAGATGAAAGGGAAAGTTTTGGGACTTCATGGGGAATGATGTTATGTTACCAAAGATTTAGGGGCTACGAAGTACAAAAGATATAATTAAGCTTTTTGTTTTGTTTTTAATTAGTAGCAGAAAATACTGAATTATTTAAAAAATATTCTCTGTCCTTATAAAGGCTAAATAAGTACATGAAATTTTTTGGTATTTTCTATTATTAAACCAGATCCCTAGTTGGTTGAGCTGTTACTGATCAGCTATATCATCCTGTTATTACTCATGCTAATTAGGAGAAAGGAGGGAGCGGTAGATGTCAGAAATCGGGTGAGGACCAGGAAAAGAATGGAAGTCAAGGTGAGGGCAGTGTCAAAAATAACTGAAAGGTCTGTGTCATACCAATCAATTATGTTCCAAAGGCATCAGTTTCACTGGTATTAGTAAAATTTGTAATGGCATCAATGTTGTTGGTTTGTTGGAGCCTTTTCTATTATACCTTCTAACTTATAATTTAATGATTAATTGGAAGACTACTCCAGAGCTTGATCTGCCCTCCTTTTGGGGGAGACCGATTGATTATTATTGTCATCACTATTTATTAAAGTTTTCTGGCCTCCAGTTTATTTAAAATGTTTCCAACATCAAAGCACTCCTCTTTTGGGTATCTTTCTCTCTAGGATCTAAACTCAATGATTTAAGACACAATTTGCTGACAGGAGATCCTGAAAACCCATTATGAAAATGAAGGCAGCAAACAACCTTTGAAAGTATTTCACAATTTAAAAAGCCTTCATTACATAGCACATTTCGGGATGAGAATGTTCAAAATTTATCATAGTTTCAGTAATTGCAGCTTCCTCTGGAAGCCTGGCATGATATGGAATCATTTGTAAAATGTATATTTTGTTTGGCACTCAGTAGGAAGCTTGCCAGGCAATACATTTAATTAGGAACATGAGGAAGAGAATAATTGTGGTCTGTCATAATGTATTATCATTACTTTTAAGTTTTCCATGTGTTTAAGATAGTAATCTTATAGTAAGGTATGCATTTAGAGTTAGAGGTAATTTCCCTTTATTGGCCTAGGGTTTTTATATGGAGAAATATATTATTTTGAGGAGAAAGGTAGGTGCATTAGCTGTATTCCTTAGACATAATTCTTTGTCCATTGTATAAGCTAAGAGAGTGTTAGCTGCTCTCCTTAGAAACAACCTTTGTCCATTGTTTAAGAGCTTGAAAATTGATGCATTGCCTTTTGGAAGCTTAGATAGCTTTATTTAACTTTACCTTTCTCTGGAGATGCATAGAAATAATGAAATGCAATGCCTCTGTTGAACATAACCATGTACATAACATCTAGTCCTGCCTGATGTAAATTTGATAAGAGCAGCTCAAATTCTGTAATGATTAGTGTTATTTTTTATAAAGCAACTTGTGTCAGCAGATTTAAAGAGAAGAAGTATGATGATAACCACCTTATGAGGTCAGGTTTTCATTGTGTTAGACATGATGTTCCATTTCTACAGGAAAAAAGGTTCCTATATTAAATTTGAGAGGCACCATGGAAAAAGTGCAATGAAAAGGCCTTTTTGACATACAGTGCCCACATGTTTTGGTGTTCAGATTTTCAGGTATAGAATAATCTGGCCATTCACCTTTGCATAAATCCCCTCTGTCTTTTATTACTACATACTGATAGTCTCCTTAATGAACAGAGATTTTTCTTTAATAACAAATCTCATTAGATTTAACATAAGGGCACCAACAATCGAAACCAGTCCAAGGTGGAGATAAGACATAGACAGAGATTATTTTCATTCTCTTCTAACTCCACTCTATTTTGGCTTCTCAAAAACCTTCTTTTTCTTGTTGTGTAGTCATACTTGTATCTGATGAAATAGACTTCAAGATGAAAAAAGGTAACAGAAGAAAAGGTGGACATTTTATAATGATAAAGGAAACAATGCAACAAGAAGACATAATACTTATCAATATAAATACTCCCAATCAGGGAGCACCAAAATATATAAAGCAACTACTAACAGAGCTAAATGGAGAAAGTGACAAAAGCACAATCATGAGAGGGACCTAAATACCCCCTTGATGGCTATAGACAGGTCATCAACCAGAAAACCAATAAGGAACTATCAACTTTAAAGGGCACATTAGGCCAAATAGACATAATAGACATTTACAGAGTATTTCATCCCAGAACACCAGACTATACACTCTTTTTCTAGTGAACATGGAAACATTCTCAAGGGTAGATCATATGTTGTGACACAAAACTAGCTTCAACAAATTTAAAAAGATTGAAATGATACCAAGCATATTGTTTAACCATACAACTTTGAAATTGGAGATTAACTGCAGTAAGAAAGTGGAATACCACAAATATGTGAAGATTAAACAACATGCTACTAAAGAATGACTGAGTCAAAGAAGAAATAAAAGGAGAGATCAAAAATATATAGAAACAAGGGGCTGGCTGAATAGCTCAGTTGGTGAAGAGCTCGCTCAAGAGTGCGAGCTGAGCTCTGAGCGACAGCAGTTCGATGCCCAGCCTGAGCTCAGCTGCCACTTAGCTGCCAACAGGTGGCAGGATGGCTCAGCTAAAGAAAAATACAAAGAATATATATATATATATATATATATATATATATATATATATATTCACAAATGATAATGAAAATATCAAAATTATTGAGCCGCTGTAAAAGCAGTAATAAGAGGAAAATTTATGTCATTATAGGCCTATCTTCAAAAATAAAGAACTAGGAAAAGAAGAACAAATGAAACCCAAAATCAGCAGGAGGAAGGGAATAATCATTAGAGCAGGATTAAATGATTTAAAGAACAACAAAATAATAGAAAACATAATGCAACTAGGAGCTGATTTTTTGAAATACCTAATAAAATTGGCAAACACTTGGCTAGACTCACTAAGGAAAAAGGGAAAAGATACAAATAAACAAAATCAGAAATGAAAAAGGAGAAGTTTTGATGGCTTCAACAGAAATACATAGGACCACACAGGAATATTATGAAGGACCATATGCCACCACATTCAATAATCTAAAAAACGAAATGGAGAAGTTCTTAGAAATGTATAACCTTTCTAGACTGAATCGCAAATAACTGGAAAATCTAAATAGATCCATCAACAGTAAGGAAATTGAAACAATCATTTAAAACTCCCAAATGCAAAAGTCCAAAACTAGATGGCTTCATTAATGAATTCTAACATTCAAAGACAACTAACACCTGTCCTCCTCAAATTCTTCCAAAAAATTGAAGAAGAAACAATACTTCCTGACTTACCTTATGAGTCCAAATTACCCTGATACCAAAACCTGGTAAGGATAACACACAAAAAAAGAAAATTATGGACAAATATCTCTGATAAATACAAATTCAAAAATCCTAAACAAAATCCTATAAAGTAGAATACAATAATGCATTAAAAAGATTATACATCATGACCAAGTGGGGTTCATTCCAGGGGCTCAAGAACGGTTCTACATTCGCAAACCAAACAATGTGACACATCACATAAAGACATAAATAAATAAAGGATAAAAATCATATGATCATATCGATAGATGCAGAAAAAGCATTTGACAAGATACAACACTCATTTATGATTAAAACACTTAATAAAATGGGTATAGAATAAAAGTACCTCAACATAATAAAGGCTATATACTACAAACCATCAGCTAATATATTTGATAGTGAAAAACTGAAAGCTTTTTTCTATAATCAAGAACAAGATAAGGATGCCCCTCTCACCATTGTCATTCAACATAATATTAGAAGTCCTACCCAGAGCAATTAGGCAAGTGAAAGAAATAAAAGGCCTCCAAACTGGTAATGAAGAAATTAAATTGTCACCTTTTGCAGACTACGTGATTCTTTATACAATATATAAAACCCTAAAGACTCCATCAAAAACTATTAGAAATAATAAACAAATACAGTAAAGTTGCAGTGTATAAAATCAATGTACACAAATCAATTGTGTTCCTGTATACTAAAAATGAAATTTCAGAAATAGAAATGAAAAAAAAAATTCCTAATGAAATTTCAACAAAAAGAATAGAATACCTAGGAATAAACTTAACAAAGGGTGTAAATGAGCTCTACAACTATACTATAAGACATTATTAAAAGAAATTGAAAAAGACACAAATAATTGGAAAGATTTTTCTGTGTTTATGGGTTGGAAGAACAAACATAGTTAAAATGGCTATATTATTCAAAGCAATATATAGATTTAATGCAATCCCCATCAAAATCCCAATGGCATATTTTTTTCAAGAAATACAACAAAAAATCATCAGATTTGCATGGAATCACAAAGAAAACCTTGAATAGCCAAAGCAATCATGGGGAAAAAAAGAAGAAAGAACAAGGCTGAAGGTATCATACTCCCTGACTTCAATTTGTACTGCAAAGTGACAATAATCAAAACAGCATGTTATTGGCAGGAAAAGACACACAGACCAATATAATGGAAATGAGAACATAGAAATAAACCCACATATATAAGGACAGATAATTTTTGACTAAGGAGCCAAAAACATACAATGGAGAAAAGAATGCCTCTTCAATAAATGGTGCTGGGAAAATTGCAAAAGAATAAAACTAGACTGCTACCTGTCACCATGTACCAAAATTAACTCAAAATGGATCAAAGACCTAAATATATGACCTGAAACAATAAACTGCACAGAAGAAAGAATAGGTACTAAACTTATGAACCTTTGGTTTAGAGAGGATTTTATGAATTTGACCTCCAATCAAGGTAAGTAAAAGCAAAAATAAATGAATTGGGACTATATCAAACTAAAAAGCTTTCAACAGCAAAACCATCAACAAAGCAAAGAGGCAACCAACCAAATTGGAGAAGATACTTGCAAGCAACACCTCAAATTAGGGACTAGTATCCAAAATATATAAATAACTCATGCATCTCAACAACAGCAAAATAAACAAGAAATCCAATTGAAAATTGGCAGAGGACCCAAATAGACACTTCTCCCAAGAAGACAAACAGCCAACAGATATATGAAAAGATGCCTAACTTCACTAGCTATTAGGGAAATGTAAATCAAAATCACAATGAGATACCACTTCACACCTTAGATGGATATTATCAACAGGACAAGTAATAATAAGTATTGGAAAAGCTGTGGAGAAAAAGGAACCCTTGTACACTGCTGGTGGGAACGTAAATTGGTATAGCCACTATGAAAAACAGTATGGAGGGTCCTCAAAAATTTAAGAATAAAATTACCATATGAATCAGCAATACCTCTTCTGTGTTTCTACCCAAGAAATCTGAAAACATTTATCCATAAAGATATATGTATCCCTATGTTCATCACAACATTATTCACAGTAGCCAAAACATGGAAACAACTGAAGTGTCCTTCCATAGTTGATTGGATAAAGTAGATGTGGTACATACAGACAATGGAAAATTACTCATTCATAAGGAAAGGTGAAATAATATTAATTGTGACAACATGGATGAATCTCCAGATAATCATGCTAAGTGAAATAAGTCAGACTGAAAAAGTCAAGAACCTTATGATTTCACTCATGTGGTATATAAAACTGAAAGCAACAAATGAACAGGACAAACAAACAAAAACTCATAGACACAGACAACAGTTTAGTAGTTACCAGAGGGTAAGGGGGTAGAGGGCTGGTAGAAGAGGGTAAAGGGGGTCAAATATATTGTAATGCAAGGAAAATTGACTCTGTGTGGTGAACACACAATGAAATATATAGATAATGCATTATAGAAACATACACTGGAACCCTGTATAATTTTACTTATCACTGTCACCCTAATAAATTTAGTAAAAATTAATAAGAAAAACATTTTCCTTTTCTCACCCTGACAAATTTATTCCTCCTTCCACCTCCCTCACCCACCTCACTCCTGTGGAAGCATGACAACAATTGTGTTAGCAATTCCTTTAGGGTCCTATTTTCTGCTAGGAAAAAGGAACAGAAGCCAAATAATTAGAATAATCAGTGGGTTAACACTCAGTAGAGGGTTAGGAATTGGATGTAAAGAAATAATAAGAAGAGTGGTTTTAGGTGGGTGGAACAGTTACATTTATTTATGTAATTACTTATAGTTGAGGAAAGAGAACGTAGACAAATACCTCCTTATCTCATCTCATTACAAAAATGTAAGAAGTGTACTAATGTAAGGTAGGTAATACCTTGCAAAGTCTTAAATAAACCCACATTTTATTTCATCACATTAGGAACAAATATTTTAAAGTAACAATCACAACAATAACACTTTTATTATTGAATGCTTTCTTTGTTTAAAGCAAAGTTCTGAGCACTTTGTGGAAGTGAATTCATGTAATCTTTAGAACGATTCCATGTGGTGGGTGCTCCTGTGACCACCAAGGAAACTGAGGCACAAAGTATCTTTACAGACTTACACAAATAATAAGAAGTGGTCTGTTACTGGGATAATAGACCACAAAATAGTGTGACTCCAGATTCATACTCAACTATTTTATTTCCATGAATTAATTGTAGAGGAGCTATAATGTGATAAAAATAAAATGCAATTAACTGAAAGACTGTGAAAAAGGATTAAAAAGAGAAAGACTAAAAATAATCCTTGCTGATCAAAACACACTGTTGAAAATACATAATATCTAAAACCGCATGTTTCCTCCCAAGATCAAGAAAATACCTTTGTCTTGAGATATCTACACCCTCCAAGGGTATTTCTAGGCTGAGGTTTGCTTTAAGAAATACCTGGGAATGAAGATTGAATAAATAGGCCATCATCATGTCAGTATTTTCTGAATCTTAACACCATAGGCCTTCATTTTATTTTTTCATTTAGCACCAAAGTCTAAGGCCCGTCTAACTGTCTAAAACTGAAGTATGTAAGGCTAATGGCCAGTACTTTGAAATGCAAATCTTGTTTTGTGTGTGTGTGTGTGTGTGTGTGCGTGCGTACGTGTGTGTTAGCATGAAATACTGCAAGTAACATGCATGATTTTACTTCCAGGGGCAAAGGACCACTGAAGCACACAACCGATGTGATTTATGCAGCTAAAATGATATCAGAATCAGGATCAAGGATGGATGTCCTAGCTCGGCAGATTGCAAACCAGGTGTGTTTTCCACATATAGACATGATGGCAGTCTGTGCTATTTGTGTCCTGCCCTTTCAGCACGATTAGAAAAACTTGTTTTTTTTCTCTGTTGGATTGTTTTTTATTATTATTGAATTATTTTTTAGAATTTATAGACTAATTAATACACAAACAACGGACAATTCATTCTAAGGAAGCTTAATTATGTCTTAGGGCATCAGTAGTAATAGTAATAGTAGTTAGTAGTAGTGTTTCCTTATTTTTGAGTTTCAAATATACTCAAATTATTTTAATTGTCTGTAATAGCCAATGTTAGTATTTTTTTTATGCCTTAGATTTCTTAGTTTTGCTTTTCAAAAATCAATATTTTTCAAAATTCTATTATGTTATATTCTGGAATTCTGTATGTAAAATTTCAAGGCAAATAGTGATTATTAATGTACTAAAGTAAAGATATAAAATGTAGAAGTTTATAATTTTTATAGTGACTAATGCTCTAAACACTTTTTTTACACTTCTCTCATCTATATTTCAATTTTCTAAGCAGCAGTTATCTAGCTACATTATCAGAATTACATTTTGTCTAACTTTAATTGAAAAATCTATTAGTTTTTTAGCTAACGTGCTGAGATATTTAATTAATATTTCAAACTGAGAATACAGTTTACTTTGCAGGTTTTATATTATTCAACTTTATAATACATATTGATCACCATTTAGGAAAAAGCATTTTCCTTTTGACTTTGCAACTAGCGTATATTATTTCTTACTTACATACTTTGAGGGTAACTTTATTGGGCTACTTCTTATTATTTACTCATTTTGTCTTCTGTTTCTGAGAATATGAAAAACTTTGTTTTATTAGATATTACATTTGTGAATATCAGGGTAGAGAAACAATAATAACAGACACATATTTTAAAGTAGCTTGCCACTTTATTATAAACATTTTATTAATCTTTTTTAGCATTTAGTATTTATAGTTAAAAAGAAACTCTATCCTAATATAATTCAAAATCTAATGTGAATAAATGACTGAAACTGAAATCTTCCCATGGATTTCTATAGTTTTGAATTTGATTGCATTTACTTTTATGAGATACTAAATAGTAACAGAATAAGTGAAACCACAATGCTTTAAACAGATTTACATGTACTAGTAACTTTTAAAATACTTAATGCTTCCCAGTTGTGTGTCTCTGTTTATTTTGGAATGCACAGTTTTCAAAGTTCACATCATTGTGTCACTTTGAAGTTTTCTTGTTGCATTGATAGTCTCCTTTAATTGGATCAAATAACCTTGTGGTAGGTGTCTTTATAACAAAACTTTGTTCAACGATGCCATTATTTTTAATATTATCCAAATTTTATTGAAGAAGGCAAAAATATTGTTTCATTTCCATGTAACTTCTCTGACTAATGAAGAATTATGGATGACTTTATGGATTTTCTCACTTCATATAGTAAAGGAGTTTCAAATGAATTACTTTTGCTCTGAACAGATAGGGTTCTGAAGAATCAAAACCTGAGAAAAAAGAAGCTGACTCATTATAATGATCATCATCTGAGGAGATGGTCTATGACTGTATTTCTGATATTGTTTAATAGATTAACATTAAAAATTTAGACAGAGAATAAAAACTGAAATTGATAATGGAATACAATTGAATAATATAAGCAAGGCAATTTTCACAGTGTTTATGTACATTATGAAAAATAAAAAATCTGCCTGAATGTTGATTGTTTCTTTTTTAAAGAATCTAATAGTTAAAAACAAAAAAAAGTTAATTTTTATGATGCTTTCTGGTGTGTGTTTTACCAGAGTGTCAGAAGATCAAACATCAATCAATTTCCAAATCCACTCAATGTGGATTTCTCTGTGTGTGTGTGTGTGTGTGTGTGTGTGTGTGTGTGTGTGTGTGTGTGGTATGTGTGTGATGTCAGACTAATTTAGTTTCATTCAATAAAGTATCAGAGTTAAAATTTATATGTAGAGAGAATGACTATCAGATTAATTCGGCCTGCCTGGACTTTCTTGTTTACTTCCGTGCCTTGCTTCATGAACGTCTGTTTACTGTGTGCAGGCCCATACAGTTCACTGCTCATTGCTATTACCTGGCTAGCAAGGAGAGATGAATAAAAACCTTCTGTTTTAACAACCAGAGCCCTAATGTAAGGCTTCTTTTCCCAATCATGCAAACTCCCTTGGGCTTTAGAATTGTCCTAAAATGTTGTGGTAGATTATATATGTTATCCAAAACCATATTGCTTAAATCCAGCAGAACTCTGGTACAAACCTTGTCTCCATTAGACAGTATATTCCTAAAGGACAGGATATTGTTTGTTATCACAATTCCTAAACATTTTCCTAACAAATACAGAGAATGAGAAACTGGAGAAGTACCCCTCCTACAAATCCAAGATTCCAGACTCTTGGTAGGCATTTCTTTCTATTTCTATATTCAAATGAACTGGATAAGGAATACCACACAGAAATATATCAATTAATTACAGAAGCAATATACCATAAATAAGGAAGAGATCAGTATGACCCAAAATAAAATTACATTTGCTAAAACGTTGAATGCAAGAGGGAAAAAGATAGAATTGTTGACCCCTGGGTGGTATGTCTGAAGCCTAATACCCACCCCTTCGTTGTAATTTTTTGCCAAAGCAAAGATACCTAGGTTATTGACTGGGTACTCCTACCTAATCATAACTAAACAGAATTAAAATGAACTTTCAGTGTTAAATACGTTGAAAGCCAATGCTAATTCAAGAAAAGATGACATTAGAAAAATAAAGAATTACAAGTCAAATCATACACAGTGCACTCAACTATGAACTAAACAACCCACAAATGTAGTTTATATTGATATTTTGACAAAATATTGCCATGGGTAGCCTCATTTGAATTGTTTCCCTGCTGATGTTATTCGAGTCAAAATTTTCCTGTATTATCAGTACATTAAAATGAAATTTCTGAAGCATTCATTACATTATTCTAACCAGTCTCTTAAGGATATAACTCTAGATGCATCTTGTGACAATATTTGTATTTCGATGCTATTATCTTCTGAAATGTATTTTGAGCAGTGATATTGATACTTAGATTTGTTCTCCAGATTAATGAACCCATGCTTCATACAAATAAATGCAGAGTAGGTTCTCAGGGATTAAGAATAGATAAATGCTGAAATATTTGATCTGTTTGTATCCTTAAAGTTATAGTCTTCCATTAAAAGGCATGCTGTTTTACTATTTTCCCCTTTGTTGGGTCACTGTTGTTTTCCCATTGAAACAATGCTTAAATGCTTTAAGGATGATTATATATTCAGATATTCAGTTATATTTCATAGATACAAAATTATGGCCCTAGGGACCAAAAATAATCTGTTGTAGGCTCTAGGAGGTAGGGCTGTATGGTAAAGGAGAGGAGAAGGAATGATGATGAACATTTCTCTTTACAGATGGCTGGGTGCCTTTAACCAAAATTCTAAATAATCAAAATTTGCATGAGTTACCTTATCAGCCTCCTTTTCATATCGTTATTCTATATACAGTGTAAAACATTTTTACTCAGCCCAAGTAACTATTTTGTTTTTGTATGCTTTTTTATTATTATTATTATTAGTTACAGATGTACAAAACAATGCAATAGTTATCTTTTTCACCCCTTACAAAGTGACTCCCCCTCTCCTACCCCTCCATCCCCGATATCATACATATCTATTACAATTCTATTGACTACATCCCCACACTATATTCCACATCCCATGACTATATATGTGTTAAATTATACTCAACATCTAATATTATTCAGCGGCAGCTTCAGATGTACAGTGCAGTAATTAAGCCACTACACCGTCCATGCAGTTGTCTCCCTGACAAGACATGAGTCCTTCTGATCGTCCCCCCAAAAAATTTACAACATTATTGATTATATTCCCTAAACTGTCTCTTCTGTCTCCAAGTAACTCTTCAGTTATCAAATTTCAGGATTCAGGAAGGGAGATAATATTTTTTTGAGTTGTAATCTAACCTATAGGGAAGTTAACCCTTTTGAGAATTTCTCAAGGGAGTCAACATAAAACTAAAATGTAAATTGGGAGAAGTTTACACTTACTAAAAGAAAGGAGTATTGATGAAGATGGAAAATGTATTTGTTTTTAATTTTAATTGATGTTCAAAGTATATGTCACTAATAGTATTTTCTCAATGGCTGTCTGTCCAAACCAAGTTGAAACTAAAAATGAGTTGGAAACAATTTTTAAACTCAAGATAATATTAGTCTAATCTGGGAGATATGATGAAATTTGAACAGCATATATATTTTATGGTAAAACAACATCTATGTATTGAAAAATGCCAAGCCATATTTTCTCAAATGTAGTTCTCAAAAGTCAGCATGGTCATACCATACCATATGAGTCTGTCTTGTTCTCCATATCTCATATCATAAAAGAGTTCCACTGTATTTTTAACCATGCTTCCCTAGGATATCCTTCTTTTCTGTGTTTTAGAAACCTCAGTTTTCTAATCAGCAGCAAAGATAGCAGAGCAAAGACAAAAACGTTCAAAGTATGCTGAGATTTCTAGGTGTAAAATCATCTTGAATTCATGAGTAGCCAAATTTCATAGATGGGAGAGTGGGGTAAAAGCACTCTTTATTAAGATAGTTAATTGAACAAGAAAAGTGGTTTTATAGTAGGCAAGATGGAGTATGAGACAGCTGAGGTTTCCATGTGTTGAGTGAAATGTTCATAAGACAATGAGATGGGCAAACACAATAGGTATAAGGATCTTCTGAAGACAAAACTGGATGATAGAAATTTAGTGCTTTTTATTTTGGAAGTGATAGATAAAGCCAGAGCAGTATATACTATCATCCAAGAGAAGGGTAAGAGTTATGATCTTGAGGTCAATTATGACCATCATATCTGGATAGTGGTGTGCTACCCCGCATCTCTTCCCAACTCCATGTTCAGTGACTTTATGTTGGTCATGGTGGTGATATTTACACCATAGAAATCAGCAAGTGCTATAAGTCAGGGCTTGATTTAATGCTAAAGCTGCAAAAGTCTTTAGTATAATTAATAATTTATATGAAGGTGAGAAGAAGTTTAACAATAAGCCACATGTCAGATTTCATGACAATTTTTTGGGAAAAGAGTTAGCAGACTCAGATGCAACTCCATTTGTCTAGTCATGGCTGAATATTGACTACGCTTTCAAAGTTAGAAAAAAATCAAGAAAAGAATTCTGAGAAAATTAATTGACTGTATGGAATTATATTTATAATAAAAAGTGAATACTTTTACATTAAAAAAAAAAAGAAGAGGGTAAGAGGGAAAAAGATGCCCAAGAACAATAACCAAGAGCAACAATAGCAGTAGAAAGCATGTTCATGAACAAAGAGAGAGAGATAGGATTACAGGGTTGGGGAAGGGTTATTGTTTGAGAGAATTTATGTTTATAGATTCAAGGATAGAAAAAGAAGATATTAAAAGTGAAAAATAGATGGGATCATTGATGATCTGTGACCCTGAGGAAGGTGAAATGAGAGTCTCTTCGTTGGTATATAGGTAGAGAAATGAGTTCTGGGAAGGGAAAGATTATGGATACAGAGCGCTTTTCCTATCATTGGTTGCATGGAATTTCTATCCTAGCAATTCACAATGACACCTAATACTTTTTGTTAGCAAACTTTGCCAGTTTAGCAGAAATTAAACTGTTGTCTGTAATTGCAAAAGTCATTTCAAATGTTTCTTTAATAAAATTTATATTCCAATGTGGGGAAAAAAATAGCTAAGCTTATGGAATAAAGGTCTTTAAAATATCCACATTGCTAATTCATTCTTAAAATTCAAACTGAAAGTAATAAATGGTTTTTACTTTATCTCTCATTGCTGAATATGTATTTGGTATTGGTACCAAACATCCTACTAGAAGAGTGAAAACTGGTTTAGCGTGAGAAAATATGCCATCTGTTTGCCTGCAGTGAGTATCCCAGGAGTTATAAAATTTAAATTAAAAAAACAAAACAAAGCTATGCATTAAAAAGCTAACCAGATGTCTTGGTCAACATCTCCTATCTTAATAAACTAAGAAATAACCAAAGTGTGTTATGATATTCCACCACTTGATTTGCCTGAAAGTCCCTATCAGAGTTCCTTTAAAAGTTACTTTTATGCAAATTTTATTTCTAAAAAGTCAGGGGAAAGAATGTTCTACAAATCTAGGTCCCACACATTGTCTATTACTTTCATGTAGAAATATAAAAGGTGGGGAAAGATTATTTGACTTTAATGAAGGAGGTTTGGCAAATAGTAGAAGAG
The DNA here is from genome assembly GCA_033961575.1 of Aselliscus stoliczkanus. Lineage (NCBI taxonomy): Eukaryota > Metazoa > Chordata > Mammalia > Chiroptera > Hipposideridae > Aselliscus > Aselliscus stoliczkanus. The sequence goes on from CM066729.1 coordinate 140,124,795, forward strand.
GATTTTTAAAATGGGAATGATTCATTCTCCTGAATCTGTGTCTAGGTGGTCAAAACCCACTCAGAAAAGCTTTCCAAGTGTCAATAGGAAAGGAGGCTTTAAATAAATTTTAGAGTGTGCAATTTACCAATTAGTGGGTTTTTCTTTTTCAGTTATAAATCTGACTATCATTGTTAGGTGTAACCATGATTCTCGTCAATTCTGGGAATGAAGGATAAATCTTAATTTCAAAAGTTCACCTTCAAATTTTCTCCTCATTTGACTCATTCTTTCGTTAACAGGATTCTAAACTCTTCTCATATGGTTTTGAAAGAATCCCTCGTGTGAGACTGTATGTTTTTACTTGGCAATTGCAACATTGGTTACTGGTTAAGAACCTGATCTTTCACTTACAAGTTCAATTTTATCAGAAATTATATAGTAGTACTGGTCATTAAGGAAAACACCTAAACACTAATCCTACATACAATTTATAAATAAGAGTGTCAATTTAAGAAACCACCTTACAAATCAGAGTGGCAATTTACTGTTTAGTATATCAGATAAAACTGGCAGGAAGACTAATATTGTTCCTAGGCCAGACCGTAGAGATAGAGAAGTGTAGTCAGGTGTGAGTTTGAATATCAGCTCCATCATTTATCAATTGGGCAAGTCAAATAACCTCTGTGTGCCTCAGTTTCCATCTTTGCTAAATGGGGATAATGAAATAATCTACCTCATGGAGTTGCATCATGATTAAAAGAGTTAATATAGACAAAGATTCTAGAATAGTATAGAATAGATAAAACACTATATGTGTCAGGGATTGTCATTGAGTTCATCTGTAAGAACAAAGCATAGATAAAACTATTATTCAGGGAGAACACACAGAAAATGGTGTTTTCCATAGATGTCATGTAGAAGAGATCATTGTGCAGTGAATGAAAACAGAAAGTAAATTCAAATCTTTAGACAAATCATGTAGTCTATCAAAAACTTAGTTTGCAAATGTGCAAAATGACAATAATTAAATCTAAGTAAAATGAGTGTGAGTACTAATTTAGAATTACCCATGTAAAGGACATAGCACAGTGGCTGGCACATGGGACATACTTAATGAAGGTCAACTTTCTGTCATGGTAAAACAGTGAGATAACTTCCCTGTCATCATTATAGGTAATTCTAAACAAATAATTTTGGTCTTTGAAAAAATCTAACAGTTTTCACTTCAGAATAGTGCTGGAGAAATTGTTTTCCCGTAAATTCTTGTTTTTTTTCTTTGAAATTATGCAACTCACAATATTCTGTGATGAAAAAAGTACACTGCAGATTCTGTTAAGTTTAGTGATTTAAAATAAAATAGATTTGAAAGCAAATAGATACAGATTCAAATACTTCTCTGACATAAGCTCTTCAATCCTGTGAAAAGTTATTAGGCTTTCTAAATTTTTGATTTCTCATTTGTAAATTGGGGAAATCCCTTCCCCTTCCTTCTTCCTCCTCTTTTCCTGATTCTCAGAACCTCGGTCTCTCTCTCTCTCTCTCTCTCTCTCTCTCTCTCTCTCTCTCTCTCTCTCTCTCTCTCTCTCTCTCTCTCTCTGCTCCCCCCCCCACACACACACATACACACACACTCCTTCTCCTGTCCCTTTTTCTTATTATTAGTTATAATTTAATCCTCCTGGTGAGATTTAGGGGCTTACCCTTACTTCCTTGCTTAAAGTTTAAGAAACACTCTTAAAGTCAAGATCTCTCTATCACCTCCTCTGATTGTCACTCTGGCTGGTTATCATGTATCTTTGTAGTCATTCATATGTCTATGCCTATCTAGCAGACTGATAGTGTTTCTGCAGGAGAATTGATTTCTTTGCTATCTATGCTAATTAACTTTTACTCAAGGGTCACAAGTTCTCAGCTTGTCCACACCTTCTGGAGCTATGCAGGCCAGTCTATTTAGCAAATATAAAAGATAATGAGATTCTCAGGAACTTTCCAACAACACTCTAGCTTATTGACTTCTAAGTAAAAGCAGACATGCATAGAATGATTTCTGATCTTTTATCCTACATTTTAATTAGCAATTTAGGCCATTAGAATTAAAGCTTTTTTGATAATAACACTTTTGTAGTTTTTAAAGTAATATATATTTATTTTAAGATATGTAAAATATGAAAAAAATGAAAATTATTGATTGTAGTATATTTATATATTTACTATTTTCACATATTTATATCTCAGTATTATATGTTTTGAGCACAAATAAAGCCATATATTTTTTACACAATTTGAGGCACTATATGAAATTGTAAATACTGAATTTTTTCATTTTCCAAAAACATTTTCCTACATCCTTTAAAACTATTATTTTCTTGAGACTATATAATATCACATTACATAGAGATCATTTAATTTTCCCACTATTGTAGGACATTAAAGTTATTTCCAAATTTTGCTATTATAAGTAATGTTGCAATGAATATCTGTGCGTAAAATGCCTGACCAATGTGCTGTCCACCTGACACTGAATGATATTGAATAGCGACCATAATCATACATATATGTGGAGATGTGGAGTGCAGCATATGGAATAGAGTCAATGGAATTGTAACAGATGTTGGGAGGGTAATAAATTGGGGGAGAGGGGTTATCACTTTGTGAGGGGTGTAAATGACTATTACATTGTTTTTTATACCTGAAACTAATAAAAAAAATGTAATAAAAGAATCAATTTCCATATTTCCCCATCCTTACAAAAATGTATTTAAAGTAGAATTAAGTTGTTGGGGATTTAAAAATCCATTATAACTGCATAGGAGAAAGTACACAAATATTAAACACTGGTCACAGATATTTATCATGTTATGATGAAACTCAAAGCTGTACTCCAGGAAATTCCTTACAGAATATAATATAATATAGGAGACTGCTTTTGGTAAAGAAATTTAATACATCTCTAAAATATGGACACCATCTGTTTCTTGGCTCCAGGTAGATACACAGCTGTTATCTAAGGTGGAAATGATTTCTTTTGTCTGTAATAGTTAAGGGTATTAAATGCTGAAAGTAAGAGAGCATTACTTATGTTTTGTTGCAGATTTTTTATTATTATTATTATTATTCTCATGCAAATAACGACGCTCAAACAATGCAAAACTATAAGTACCCAGGATTATTCTAATAGCAATTTTAGGTGAAAGGAATACTTACATTTTAAATACTTTTTAAGATTTACCTAAAAATGTAATCTGATGATTTCTAATCTTATCATCAGCCAAAGTCATTATTTTGTGTATCTTTTCACATATGGAAATTCCTTTATTTTTTGTTTATGCTGAAGTAATTAAGGTCAAAACATGAATAAATTGTTCTAATGGTAGAAGCATATCAGAATCAACATGGGCTTGGTCTGAGAAGTGGGGCTCAATGAAAATAAAGTTTCTGTCTTATAAGGTACCGTAATGTCAATATTTAGTCATTTTGATCTACTTATTATTTATTATGCTATTTCCATTTTTATGTTTTTTGCCTATTTAGTGTCCAGATCCATCGTGCAAACAGGATTTGTTGGCCTACCTAGAACAGATTAAATTCTACTCTCACCAATTGAAAATCTGCAGTCAAGTTAAAGCTGAGATCCAGAGCCTGGGGGGAGAGCTCATCATGTCAGCTGTGAGTACTGCCCAGCATATGTAGAAGATGCTGAAAACCAGGCAGCTATACCCCTCCTCACTCTACCAAATCTTGCCTGTCCCTGTAGGTTACCAGCTCAATTGAAGTGTAAAAAATTGCATGCCATTAAACCACTGAGAAATCTTGTCAGATTTCTTAAGGAGATGTTAAATAGGTACAACTGGTTTTTATTTACTTCAGAGATTTTAGAATGAATGAGTTTTGTAAGCCACGGGGTAAGAAAGAAATGTTAACTTACAGCATGGATTTCAGACTTCAAAAAGAGTACAGAAGGCCCGGCTGAGTGGCACGTTGGTTAAGAGTTGGCTTGGGACACCAGCTCTGAGCAGCAGGGCCCTGGTTCATATCCCACATGAGGGCCAGTGACACTGCCCTCTACAGCTAAGATGGTGAACAACAGCTCAACCTGGAGCTGGGCTGCCATGACTCGCTGGAGACTGTGTAGGCTGTAGTGGGGCTGGCTGACAGCTGGCATGAGCTGTAGTGAGCTGCAGTGAGCCACTGTGTGCAGCCATCCAATGGCTGGCGAGTGACTGACTCATCTGGGAAGAGTGCAATGATAATACCAACATGGGCCAGTGAAGCAACGTCCTCCAAAACTAGACTGAAGAAAGAAAGACAGCAACTTGTCTGTTCCCCTCCTCCAATTCCCCAATAAAATCTTTAAAAAAAAAAAAAAAAAAAGCAAGAGTACAGATGGAAATCTGGATTGAATCCTATAATTTGGGATTATAAATTAATAAAACAATTGATTTATTATTATTAATTTATATTCGTTTACCCATCATTAATTTCTATAACATACAAATGCAGTTTGTGAAAGCTTTTTTTCCCCACATGTAATTATAGAAGTACAGTGTGGTAGAACATTATAGATATAAAGGAACTTTCATACATTTTTTGGTGACCCTGAGTTTCAATCTGCTCTAAAATGACCATGATGGAAATAAGGTCTAACTTTTCTTCTCATCTTCTAATATCAGTACATCATTTCTTTAGAGTAGTATCATGATGAAATAATATTTGATATCTATATTGGATTCAGTTATCAGTGACTTTGAGAATAATGTGGACCAAGATTATATAATAAATTTAAGTTAACATAAGATATCATGAATGTTCAAGGAATTTAGATTTATAAAGACACATCTTTATATTTGTATTTATTAAACAGCATATTTATAAATTTGTAATATCCAGGACTTTGATAGCCTAACATTGGATTTTCCCTAAATGAACTAACATTCTTAAAAAGAATGTAGTTCCAAAAACATAAGCAAAGAATTACCATCAAGGGTAGAGGGCAGAAAACAAATCCTGATCGACTGTCTGTCTCTGCCTGTATTTTAACTCATTTTATCTTCACCATAGCATGCCAGATAGATTCTTATTTGCTTGTTTTGTTTTCTTTAATACTTGAAAATAATGAAATTCAAAGGAGTTAAATAGCTTCCCCAAGGATATACTAGTAAACATCAGACAAGGGTTTACCTGCCAGGGCTTATGCCTTTTCTGTTCAGGTAGAAAACCTGAGTCTATGGTGACACTGAGAAACACAAATTGAAAGTGAATAATTTAGAAATTATGTGTAGTTATTACTAGCGATAAAGAAGATTTAAAGGGCCGGCCCAGTGGCTCAGTTTGTTAAGAGCTCACTCAAGAGTACGAACTCTGGGCCAGCTGAGTGGCTCAGTGGTTAAGCGCTGGTTTGGGACGCCAGTGGCCCTGGTTCGGTCCCACAGATGAGGGCCAGTGACACTGCCCTCAAAATAAATAAATAAATAAATAAATAAATAAATAAATAAATAAATGTGAAGGAGATTTAAAAAAAAAAAAGAGTGCGAACTCTGAGCAACAGGGTCGCTGGGTTCGATTCCCAGCCTGAGCTGAGCTGCCACTGAGCTGCCAACAGGTGGCAGGATGGCTCAGCTAAAAAAAAAAAAGAAGATTTAATTTCCTTGATATTTATATTTTGCAAAAAACAAAACGAGAAAATATACAAACCAAAACTATCTGTGCAATATTGGTGCCCTGTCACTTTTCAAAGGAAAATGTGTTTTCAGTAGTTACAATCTATACACACAGAAACATGTATATATGAATGCATGCATGTTGGCATGAATGCATATACACACACAGCATGTGTATACTTATATACACATTTTAAAGTATTGTATCTTTTTTCTGTATTATTAGACATTCTCTCTGCATTTTCTCATTTAACATTATTCTACTTTAAAGTATGTAAAAAAACCGTATTTATTTGCAGACCTAAATCTGTCTTTTGTTTACTTGCCTTAATTTAACACACTATCATTTACAAGGTTTAAATCAATATAAATTTTATTTTCTAATTATATGCTATTTCTTCATGTTGTCTGAAGCTAAGCTTTCAGAGAAATTGATAGTTCAGCCTATGCTTTGCTGCAGAATTATATTACTGTTAATTGTCCCTCCAAAATATAATTTCCTCCAGATGTATGAATAGAGTTTGTATTCCTTCCTGTTTGGTACATAATTCAAATTCATGAACTTTACATATTTTATAAGTAGATTAAGCACGAGCCATTTCGAATTCATGATTTACAATTTAAAAGCTGAGTCATTATATAAAATAAGGAATAACATTGCAAATCCAAAACTATTTGTCATCATTTTGCCCACAATTTCCCATTATGAAAAATAAATCTGGAAAAATGGAAGCATGCCCCTTTTTTGTTTTAATTAATTAATTAATTAATTAATTTTTAATTAGTTTCAGTTGTACAGCACAGTGCAATAATTATACTTTTTACCCCTCAAAGTGACAACCCCCTTCCCCCAATTTGCCACCCCACTCCTCCCCTCCCCAATATCATATATATATCTATTACTCTTCCTCTGACTCCCTTCCACAGTATAATCCACATCCCGTGACTATCTATACATATTCAATTACAGTTAGTATACAACCTCTGCTTCAGGTGTACAGTGCAGTGATCAAGCCTCTACTCCATCCATGAAATGGTCTCCCCAACAAGACATGTGACCGTCTGACACCCCACAACATATTTACAACATTATTAATTATATTCCCCGAACTGTCTTTCATATTCCTGTGGCAATATTGTAATTGCCTATTTTTGCTGTCTAATCCCTTCCCCTTCTCCCTCATCTCCACCCCCCTCCCAACTAGCAACCCTGCTTTTCCTCTATATCTATGAGACAGTTTCTGTTTACATTGCTCATTCATTCAGTTTTTCAGATTCCACTTATAAGTGAGATCATATGGTATTTGTCTTTCTCTGACTGACTTATTTCACTTAACATAATAGTCTCTAGGTCCATCCATATCATTGCAAATGGTACGATTTCATTCTTCTTTATAGCGGAGCAATACTCCATTGTATAAATGTACCACAATTTCTTAATCCAGTCATCTATCGATGGGCATTTCGGTTGTTTCCAAGTCTTGGCTATTGTAAATAGCGCTGCAATGATCATGGAGCGAATATATTTTTTTGAATCAGTGTCTTGGGTTTTTCGGGATAAATACCTAGGAGTGGAATTGCTGGGCCAAAAACTAGTTCCATTTCCAGTTTTTTGAGATACTTCCATACTGACTTCCATAGTGAGCATGCCCCTTTTTACATGCTTTACTACCATCTGCTTGCATGTATATCCTAAAGCTTGCTTGCTTTATTATTTATTTATTTATTTATTTATTCATTCATTTATTTATTTTTGTGGATTTTTTTTCAATTACAGTTAACATTGAGTATTATTTTATATTAGTTTCAGGTGTACAGTATAGTGGTTAGACATTTATATAAATTACAAAGTCATCACCCCAATAAGTCTAGTACCTGCCTGGCACCATACATAGTTATTATGATGTTATTGACTATATTCCCTATGATGTACTTCACATCCTTATAAATATTTTGTAACTACAAATTTGTACCTCTTAATCCCTTCACCATTTTTACACAGATCCCCAACTCACCTCCCATTTGGCAACCATCAGATTATTCTCTATATCTATGAATCTGTTTCTGTTGTTTATTCATTTATTTTGTTCTTTATATTCCACAAATAAGTGAAGTCATATGGTATTTTTCTTTCTCTCCATAACTTATTTCACTTAGCATAATATTCTCTAGATCCATCCATGTTGTTGCAAATGGTAAGATTTCATTTTTTATGTCTTAGTAATGTTCCATTGTATATATGTATCACTTCTGCTTTTTCCAGTTTTTATTGATGGCACTTAAGTTGCTTCCATATCTTGGCTATTGTGAATAGTGCTGCAATAAAACATAGGGGAGCATATGTCTTTTCGAAGTACTGTTTTGGATTTCTTCAGATAAACACCCAGAAGTGGAATTTCTGAGTAATAAGGTAGTTCTATTTTTAATTTTTGAGGAACCTCTGTACTGTTTTCCATGTTGGTTACACCAATCTGGAATCCCACCAACAGTGTATAAGGGTTCCCTTTTCTCCACAATCTCGCCAACACTTACTGTTTGTTGACTTATTGATGATGGCCATTCTGAGAGATGTAAGGTGTCATCACATTGTGGTTTTTATTTGCATTTCTCTGATGACTAGTGATGTTGAGCATCTTTTCATGTCTATTGGCCACCTGTATGTCCACTTTGGAGAAATGTTTATTTGGCTCCTTTGCCCATTTTTTAATTAAATTGTTTATTTTTCTCGTGTTAAGTTGTATGAGTTCTTTATACATTTTGAGTATTAACTCTTTATAGGATGTATCATTGATGAATATCTTTTCCCATTCAGTATGTTGCCTTTTCCTTTTGTTGATGGTTTCCAGTTTGTTTATTTTATCTTTATTTATTTATTTAGTTAGTTAGTTAGTTAGTTTCCGGTGTACAACACAGTGCAATAGTTATACATTTTACCCTTCAAAGTGGCAACCCCCACCCCCAATTCGCCACCCAATCCTCCCCTGCATATTTTATATATATATATATATATATATATATATATATATATATATATATACATACATATATATATATATATATACTCTTCCTCTGACTCTCTTCCACAGTATAATCCACATCCCGTGACTATCTATATATATATTCAATTACAGTTGGTATACAACCTCCACTTCAGGCATACAGTGCAGTGATCAAACCTCTACTCCATGCATGAAATGGTCTCCCCAATAAGACATGTGACCATCTGATACCCCACAAAATATTTACACCATTATTAATTATATTCCCCAAACTTGGGAGGGGTTGGGGATGAGGGAGAAGGGGAAGGGATTAGACAGCAAAAATTGGCAACTACAATATTGCCACAGGGATATGAAAGACAGTTGTTTATTTTATCTTTTATTTCACTTGCCCAAGAAGATATGTCACTAAAAGAAAATATTACTAAAAGCAATATCAGAAAGTGAAAGTGTATTGCCTATGCCTTCTAGGAGTTGTATGGTTTTGCATCTTAATTGAAGTCTTTAATCCATGTTGAGTTTATTCTTGTATATGGTGTAAGAAAGTGGTATAGTTTCATTTTTTTTTTTTTTGCATATATCTGTCCAGTTTTTCCAACACCATTTATTGAATAGACTGTCTTTACCCCATTGTATATTCTTGCCCCTTTGTTATAGATTAATTGACTATATAGGTATGGGTTTATTTATGGACTCACTATTCTTTTCTATTGATCTATGTGCCTGTTTTTAAGTCAGTACCATGCTGTTTTAATTACTATAGCCTTATAGTATAGTTTAGCATCAGGTAATGTGATCCCCTTAACTTTGTTCTTCTTTCTCAAAATTGCTGTAGCTATTTGGCTATTTTGTGGTTCCATATGCATTTTAGGATGATTGGTACTAGTTCTTTGAAAAATGCCATTAGTATTTTGATAGGGATTGCACTGAATTTATAGATTACTTTGGGTTGTATAGACATTTTAATGATGTTAATTCTTCCTATCCATGAACACAATATATGCTTCCATTTATTTTTATCTTCTTTGATTTTTTTCTTCAGTATCTTATAATTTTACGAGTATAGGTTTTTTTAGCTCCCTGGTTAAATTTAATTCTAGGTATTTTATTTTTTTTGATGCAATTGTAAATGAGGTTGTTTTCTTAAGTTCTCTTTCTGATGGTTTGTCACTGATGTATACAAATGCTACTGATTTCTTTATGTTAATTTTGTTTCCTGCTACTTTACTGAATTCATTTATCAGTTCTAATAATTTTTTTGGTGGAATCTTTAGGATTCTTTCTCTATAGTACCATGTCATTTGCAAACAATGACAGTTTTACTTCTTCCTTTCCAATTTAGAAGCCTTTTACTTCTTTTTCTTATCTGACTGCTGTGGCTAGGACTTCCAATACTATATTGATTGAAAGTGGTGAAAGTAGACATCTTTGTCTTTTTCCTGATCTTAAGGAAAACACTTTCAGCATTTCCACTTTGAGTATTATGCTAGCTGTGGGTTTGTAATATATGGCCTTTATTATGTTGAAATATGTTTCCTCTATTCCCACTTCCCTGAGATTTTTCATCATAAATGGATGCTGGATTTTGTCAAATGCTTTTTCTCCGAGAAATAAATTCTACTTGATCATGGTGTATGATCTTTTAAATGTATTTCTGAATTCAGTTTGCTAATATTTTGTTAAGGATTTTTGCATCTATGTTCATCAGGGATATAGGCCTATAATTTTCTTTTTTTGTAATGTCTCTGGAATCAGGGTAATACTAGTCTTGTATGAGCCTGAGAGTTTTCTCTTCTCTTGACTTTTTTAGAATAATTTGAGAAGGATAGGCATTAATGCTTTTTTAAATGTTTGGTAAAATTCACCTGTAAAACCATCTGATCCAGAACTTTTGTTTGTTGTAAGTCTTTTGATTACTGAATCTATTTATTTAGGAGTAAATGTCTGTTCAGATATGTGTTTCTTCTTGATTCAGTCTTGGACAATTGCATGTTTAAGCAATTTATCCATTTCTTTCAGATTGTCCATTTTCTTGGCATGGAATCATTTGTAGTATTTCTTATAATCCTTTATATTTCTGTGTTGTCATTGTCACTGTCACTTCTCCTCCTTCATTTCAAATATTCTTTATGTGGGTTCTCTCTCTCTCTCTCTTTAAGTTCATTTAAAGGTTTGTCAATTTTGTTTACCTTTTCATAGAACCAGCTCTTGTTTTCATTATTCTTTTGTATCTTTTTAAAACTACTTTTCTTATTTCTGCTCTGATCTTTTTTTATTTCCTTCTATTAACTTTGGGCTTTGTTTTCTGTTCTTTTTCTAGTTCCTTTAAATGTAAAGTTCTATTGTTTGTGTGAGATTTTTCTTGTTTTTTGAGGTAGGCCTGTATTGCTGTGAATTTCCCTCTTAGGATGGCTTTTGCTATGACTCGTAAGTTTTGGGTTGTGTTTTTTATTTTGTTGGTCTCAAGATATCTTTTGATTTGTTCTTTGATAATATTGTTAATCCATTGATTGCTTAGTAGCATGTTATTTAGATTTCATGTGTTTTGTTTTGTTTTTTAGTTTTTGTTTTGTTTTGTTTTTTCTTGTTGTAATTGATTTCTACTTTTATACCATTGTGGTCCGAGAAGATGTTTGATATGATTTCAGTCTTTTTAAATTTACTGAGACTTTTTTATGCTCTAATATGTCCTACTATCTTGGAAAATGTCCTATGTGCACTTGAAAAGAATGTATATTCTGCTCCTTTGGGGTGAAATGTCTAAAATTGTCAATTAAATCTATCTGGTCTAATGTGTCACTTAAGGCTGTTATATCCTTGTTGATTTTCTGTGTGGAAACTTTATCCATTAGTGTCAATGAAGTGTCCTATAGAAGTCCCCTACTATAACTGTATTACTGTTCATATCTCCCTCTATGTCCATCAGTATCTGTTTTATATATTTATGGGCTCTTTTACAAGGTGCATAAATGTTTACAAGGGGTGTATCTTCTTGGGGCTTGATCCCTTTATTATTATATGTCCTTGCTTGTCTCTTAATATGGCCTTTGTTTTAAAGTCTGTTTTATTTGATGTAAGTATTGCTACCCCAACTTTTTTTTCTTTCCATTTACATGAAATGTATTTTTTTCCATCTTTTTACTTTCAGTCTGTATGTGTTTTTCTTATCTGAAGTGGGTCTCTTTTAGACAGCATATGTGAGTTTTGGGGGTTTTTTTGGTCTATTCAGTTACCCTGTCTTTTGTTTTTTTGATTAGAGCATTCAGTCCATTTACATTTAAAGTGATTGTTGATAGGTACATAGCTATTGCCATTTTATTATTTCTATTTATGTAGTTTTCTTCCTCCTTCTTCATCTTAAATAAGTTCGTTCAACATTTCTTTGTAATACTGCTTTGGTGGTAATTAACTTTTTGAGCTCATTCTTGTCTGTAATAGAAAGCTTTGAAAATACATTTCGTTTACTTTCTTTAATCTCTTTGTGATCCAGAGTTCTTGTCTTGTTCTTTATCTTTTATTTAAATGGAGATGCTCTAATTTTTGAAGTATCATTAACATAGTTACCATCATTTTACTATTAGGTCTTCTGAAAAAATAATAAGCATGTTTCTAATGTAGGGAAACTGATTAAAAATTATAGAAATTTTGTATTCAAAACTACAGATTATTCAAAGTTTACTAAAATGTGCATTCTCAAATTAAGTTCATGAAACATTACTTTTAGCAAAAATATATTTCATTAAAAAGTAAGTATGAAGGGAGCGCATTTCTGGAGTGAATAGGCAGAGTCCTTTAAGGTTTAGGATAAAGAAGATCAACTTAGAACATAAAGGAATTTGAAAAACATTCTTATATAGACTGTTCAATTAAAACAATTTTTCAATTATTCTTACATTTTTCATCAATCACTTATCCTGAAGTTACATGTTTTACCTATAAGAAAACCAAAGTGCAGTTACTCCAAAACCCCAACTATGAATTGAGCATCTTCTCTGTGCTAGGCATCTTAGAACACCTGGGGGATGTAAAGATGAGTATAGGTGCCTCCTTTAAGATATATATATATATATATATATCACCGAAATGTACAAAATTAACTCCAAAATAATGTAATAGATTATGAAATAGTGGTATGTCCAAAAGCACATAGTAAGAGGTAAGGAAATAATTAATTCCACTAATGTGGCAAGTGGGCAAGAGAAAATTCCATAAGTGGCTTACTCTAATTGGGCCTTGATTAATATGTAAAATTAAATGTATTCTTATGGGGGAAGGAGAGAAAAATGATTCAAGGTAGATGGGATAAAAAGATAGAAATAGGTAAAGATAAGGAATTTTATGGAAATAGCAAACAACCTGATGTCACTAGAAACAATTATATTTGGTACTGTTGGTGTGTGTATTGAGGAGGGTGAGGAGTAGAAGAAGACCTGAAAATGAAATTAAGGTTGTTGAGAAAGCATATTTTATAACATTTTAACTTTATCTGTAAGCAACTGAATTAATTTTAAAAATTTAAGTTTGAGCTGGCTATAAACAGATTTATGTATTTGGAAGTTAACTGTTTTTGAAAGGGTGGTAATAGATTGGAAAAGTGAGGAATTGGAAGATAGGGGCCTATTTAGAACTCACTTTTTAAAAAATAGTGCAATAGGGGCCGGCCAAGTGGCGTGGTGGTTAAGAGCTGGCCTGGGACACCAGTGGCCCTGGTTCGGATCCCACATATGAGGGCCAGTGACACTGCCCTCAAAAAAAAAAAAAAAAATTGAAAAAAAATAAAATAAAATACAGTCCAATAGAATAACAATGAGAACTTAGATTAAGGCAATGTCGGTGAGAGTGGAATGCAATGTACTCGTGCAAGAAAAAATTCTGAGGTAGAAGTTGTTAGAGTCAATGATCTCTTAAATGTTAAGGATGAAGGAGAAAAGGGAATTGATTTTCCCCCAAGGTTTTGAGATTTGGCAGCTTACTTAGTCAACAGTGGCATTAGTAACCAAAAGCTATATATATATGAGAGCAGACTAGGAAGGGTAGGGCAATTCATTCAGGTTTTCCTTGTTAAATTTAAGTGACTAAGGGGCATCCAAAAATAAACGTCTAGGAGAAGTTGGGTATATAGTTCTAGAACTCAGGAGACAAGTCTGAAGGATATGGGGTCATCCAGTGAAATTTTGTTGAATAAGATAAAATATAACAGAGAACTGGAAGAAAAATTTTCTACACAAAAGTTATTCTAATGTGACTGCATCAGATACAATGACTTGATTGTGGTAGGTTAAAAAATTGGGCATTTATTGTCTCCATAAAAAGAATCTTAGAATGGGCAAGCAAGGACTGTTATGGCAGTTTCACGAAGTCATCAGGGAATCAGGCCCTTTTGTCTTTCTGCTTTATTATTCTTGATTTCTGGCTTTCATTTCTATCAGAGTCAAATATGGCCTTCTCTAGCTCTAGCGATGGCTTTTATATTCCAAACAGTAGAAATGATGAGAAACAGAAGCAAACATTTCTTACATCTTTATAAGTCCCTTCCAAATGTTTTATTTTACATATTATTGGCTAGAAATTAATTATTTGGCTATATATAACTATAAGGGATGCTGCAAAATGTAGAATTCGTTTGTTTGTGTGTGTGTGTGTGTGTGTGTGTGTGTGTGTGTGTGTGTGTGTGTGTGTTTTAATCTGGGCACATTGCTTTCCCCAATTAAGTCAATTCTGTTTTTATGAAGAAAGAATAGATATTAGGTGGCAACTAGCAATTTCTACTAGATCCCTCTATTAATACCAAAATTACAACAGTACTCACATATGTGTAATTATCTGCTTTCTTATACATATTCCCCACTAGGCTAAGAATGTCCTTGAGTATTTTTGAATGATTGAATATACAATAGCCAATGACTATAAATAATGCAGAAGTTTCAGGTTGATTGAGATTTAAAGTGCTTATTGGCTTTTGCATTTTTAAGGTAGCTTTGTACTTTTTCCAAAGCAGTATTAATAGCATGGTGAAGACAAAAATTAGACCATAGTGGGCCAAATACTGATTATGCAGTGACAGAAAAAAGATAGTAGCATAGACTAAATTTTCCTGCAGTTTATAGTTGAAAAGAAAGAGAAAAAGAGAGAGAGGAAAGAGAGGAAGAGATATTCAAAGGACAGATGGAATTGCTAGATACATCTATTTATTTATTTATTTATTTATTTATTTATTCATTCATTCATTCAATATTTTAATTTTTATATTTTTAAGATGGCTCTAATTGAGAAAATTCTTAGGTAAAGAGTAAGAAGAAGCCAGAAAAGAATAGATCTATGGAAACATAAGACTATAGCTGATTGAATAAAGCCTTAAACAAAGGAGAGAAAATGGAATTAGGAAAATAGGTATAAGTCAGCAGTAATGATTTGAGATAGTAACACTGTATTCTAGACATTGTTCCACCAGTCTGAGCTCCAAGATCCTGCCTGGATTATGGAACCTGACTAAATTTCAGTTTATCCTTCAATCATATGAAAGTGAAGCCAACTTGGCCTTCCAATGTTTATCATTCTTCAACGAAGAGGGTGTATATAAAAATTAAATTGAAAACATGATAGCAAATCATGATAAAACTATGTAATTAAACATAGTATTGCAGATCAGTTATCAGTCACCTTGACATTAAAATACTAATTTAGGAATATAGTCAAAAATATAACTCCAAGAAGATTAAAATGTACCTGGGTCACCCACGAGCATTCCCATAAATAATCCGTCAATTGTTTCTCTAGTGTCCTCATGCACAGTGCCATGTGAAGAAGCTATTATATTTTGTGAAAGGTATAAAAATTAATATTATATATATATATATATATATATATATATATATATATATATATATATATATACACACACATACCCCGGGGGTGCCATAAATGTATACACATGACTTATATTCATCTTTTGTTATTGGTATATATTGAGTATTACAATTCTAATACAGTTTTTTTTTCCTTTCTTAACATGCATATAAATTTTCTTGGCACCCTATACAAAATAAAATTTAGGAGAAAAAAATCAAATAATTTAAATGGTTTTAAACTCTTAAAATTATTCTTTCCCCAACTGTTATGTTTTTAGGCCAGTAAATTTTTTATACTAATTAAAACTGATTAATTATGTAATCACCGTGTTTTGCATATTTCCTTTAATATATTTAATTGTGCTCTCTTACCCTGAGGCAGGTGTGCCAAAGCCACAATTTTTAAAATTGAATAAATAAATAAAACTAATCAGTCAGTGGAAAAAGATCAGCAAGATTGAAAATTTGCCAAGCAACTACAACTTAGCCTTAGCAGAAATCAAGGGGCAGTGTGCATTCAATTAGGAATGATAGGAAACAGCAACGATACAGCTATTGACCAAAAGAGCCAGTAGGGTCTACAGATCTCAGGCAATCAAATACATACAGACTGACTTTGTAGGTTAATGTGCTTGCCATGTTAAGACATTAAGGGAATTCGTTAATGAGCTATCTGAACCTACTGCAATCATTGGTAGTCATCAAGAAAATTGAGAAAACTAAAGAAGATTTGGAAAATTAGCTGAAGTATTTATATATATTTAAAAAGGATAGGGAGATATATGAACTGGAATGGGGAGAGGTGAAAGAAATGAAGAAGGAACGGGAGAGGAATGCAGAGACAGGTGAGAATAAGTAAAGAGAACAATACACTTCGCCAATAAATTTGACTCTAGAATGATTCGTTTCTATGCTTTTTTAATGCTAGCTAGGAGACAAACAGAACTAATTGGACCTTAGTAATTCAAATGATATATTTTAAAAACAAGAAAAGGTGTGCTGTTTCTGTGGTGAGGTGGCCTAAGAAGTTATCTTGGTAGCTAGGTAAACTGATATTACAATTGATTAGATTTTCTTAAAAATACTGATTATGCTATACATCCAGTTGTAATAGCACTTAAAGGAGGCTTAGAAGTAATCTATTCATGTTAGAACTATCTGACTCAAATTAGCTTTACAAACAACTGAATAGGTCAGGGACTTCCAGTGAGTTGCCCTAATTCATGAAGAAATCTCATGGCAGAGCCTGGACCAGAATCTCTCATGTTCTTTACTTTATTGCCACTGAAATTAAGCCCTGTGGCCTCCCAGTGAATTAAGAAGCAAAATGACAGGAGGCAGTATTAGTACACCCACCCAGGATGACTACTATGAATATTGAGAGATAATGAATGGTTTTAATTGAAACATGTGGGAAAACACTGACAACAGTATTAATTAATAATAATGATGATTTAATGATCCTGGATTCTTAAGAAATCCTGACCAAAACATACTCTTCAGCTTCAACTGAAGCTGGCTTCAATGAGAAGCCAACATGAAGTGATACGAAAACCACTGAACTCCAAATTAGGAGACCCAGGTTGTAGTTTTGACATCATTTTTTGGGGGGTCTGTTTCCTCATCTGTCTATAAAACTAAGTTTGGGATTAAATGAGCTCTATCCTTCCTCCCAATTTTTTATTTTATTCTCTTGTATAATGAATGTGAAGTTTCTCTCTCATTTTATCTTGTGTATATTCTTCAGCTATTTTCTTTGTGGTTACCATGGGGATTACATTTAACATAGTAAATTTATAACATTCTATCTTGAATTTATATCAGTTTAACTTCAATAACATACAAAAATTCTGCTTCTTTAACAGCTCTGTCCTCCATCCTTTTCAGTTGTTAATGCACAATGTTACATCTTTATACATTGTGTCCAAAAATATAAACTAATAAAACTTTAATACATCAGTATCTTAAATTATGTAGAATGAAATATGGAGTTAGAAACCAATATTACATTTATACTAACTTTTAGACTAATAGTTTTCTTAAACCTATTACTTTCTTAAACCCTATAGAAAACAAAAAGTGGAGTTACACAATATTGTTACAATAATATTAGCTTTTATAATTGCAAATATGTTTACTTTAGTGAGATCTTTATTTCATCATACAACTTTGAGTTACTGATTAATGTTTTCATTTCAACTTGCAGGACTCCCTTTAGCAGTTTTTGCAGGGCAGGTCTAGTGGTAATGAACTCCTCCAGCTTTTGTTTACCAGAGGAAGTCTGAATTTCTCCCTCACTTTTGAATGACAGTATTGCTGGATATAGTATTTTTCAATTGACAATTTTCTTTTAGCATCTTGAATATATCATCTCAATATCTTCTGGTCTTCAAAGTTTCTGATGAGAAATCTGCTTATTGTATTATTGAGGGTCCATCGTATGTAAAGAGTTGCTTCTTTCTTGTTGTTTTCAAAATTCTCTTTTTGTTTTTTTGCTTTCAACAGTTTAATTATAATGTGTCTTGATATAAGCCTCTTTGAGTTCACCTAACTTGGAGTTCATTGAGATTTTTGGATGTTTATATTATGTGTTATATCAAATTTGGGAAGTTTTCAGCCATTATTTCTCCAGTGGGCATGTTGGTCAGCTTGAGTATGCCCCATAAGTCCTTTAGGATCTGTTCACTATTCTTCCGTCTTTTTTTTCTGTCTGTTCCCAGACTTGTTAATTTCATTGTCCTATCTGCAAGTTTGCTGATTCTATCTTTGGCCTGCTCAAATCAGCCTTTGCCTGTAGCCATTATTATTTTTTTAAATTATTTAATTACAGGTGTACAACATAATGATTAGACATTTATATAACTTTCAAAGTGATCACCCCAATAAATCTACTACCTACCTGACACCATATATAGTTTTTATGATATAACTGACTATATTCCCTGTATTATACTTGCATCCCCATGACTCTTGTGTAGCTACCAATTTGTACATCTTAATCCCTTCCACTTTTTCACCCAACCCCCCAAACTCTCTCCTATGTGGCAATCATCAAAATGTTCTTTGTATTAATTAGTTTATTTATGCTTTGTTTGCTCATCTATTTTGCCTTTTAGATTTCACATATAAGTGAAATCACATGGTATTCGTCCTTCTTTTTCTGACCTATTTCACTCATAATAACACTCTCCAGGTTCATCCATGTTGTCACAGGTGGAAAGATTTCATTCTTTTCAATGGCTGAGTAATATTCCATTGTGCACATGCACAACATTCTCTTTCTCCACTCATCCACTTATGGACACCTAGGTCACCTATATATCCAGGCCACCATAAATACTGCAATGAACATATAGATACATATGTCCTCTCAGATAAGTATTTTGGTTTTCTTGTGATAAATACCCAGAAGTGGAGTTACTGGGTCCTTCTTCATCTCTTATTTTAGCCCTTTTTTTAAAGTGTATTTTGTCAGATGTAAGTATTTCTACCCAACATTTTTATTGTTTGTTTCCATTTTTGTGAAATATCTTTCCCATCTCTTTACTTTCAGTCTGTGTGTTTTTCAATCTGAAGTGAGTGTCTTGTAAGCAGCATATGTAAAGGGCTTATTTTCTAATGTATTCAGTCACCCTATGTCTTTTGATTTGAACATTTAATCCATTTACATTTAATTGTTGATACATATGTAGTTATTGCCATTTTATTATTCATATTTTTAATCTTTTTCTTTCTTCTTCTTAAATAATTCCCTCTAACATTTTCTTATAATACTGGTTTGGTGGTCAAAATCTCTTTTACCCTTTTCTTGTCTGGGAAGCTCTTTATGTGTCTTTTGATACTAAATGATAGCTTTGCTGGGTAGAGTAATTTCAATTGTAGGTCACTGCTTTTCATCACTTTGAATATTTCCTGCCAATCCCTTCAATTGAGAAATCAACTGACACTCTTATAGAAGCTCCCTTGTAGATAACTGTTTTTCTCTTGCTGCTTTTAAGATTCTTGCTTTGTCTTTAACTTTTGGCATTTTAATGATTATATGCTTGGTATTGGCTTGTTTGTGTTCATCTTGTTTGGGACCCTATGTACTTCCCGGGCTTATATATCTATTTCCTTCTCCAGGTTAGGGAATTTTTCCATCATTATTTTTTCAAATAGTTTTTCAATTCCTTGCAATGTCTCTCTTCTCTTTCTGATACCTCTAGATATAAATGTTGGTACACTTGATGTT
Organism: Aselliscus stoliczkanus; assembly: GCA_033961575.1. NCBI lineage: Eukaryota > Metazoa > Chordata > Mammalia > Chiroptera > Hipposideridae > Aselliscus > Aselliscus stoliczkanus. The sequence continues at coordinate 140,144,512 of CM066729.1, forward strand.
ATTCCAGTGGCCTCTTAAACTATCCTGATTTCTTTTTTTTCTTTTTTTTTTTTTTGGATTCTTTTTCCTTTTGCTGTTCTGATTATATGTTTTCCACTACCTTATCTTCTAAATTGCCAATTCAGTTCTCTGTTTTATCTAATCTACTGTTAATCCTCTCTAATGTATTTTTCATTTCATTACTGTATTCTTTATTTCTGACTGGTTCTTTTTTCTGTTTTCTATCTTCATTTTTACGTTTCCTACCTCTTTGTTGAAGCTCTTATTTGCTGGGAGCTGTCAGCACCCCAATATATGACAAGGTTTCATGGTCGGTTATAGTCTCCATGCCTGTGAATCCATGTGCCTTTTCTCTACATCAGATCCTATAGGAGACAGCACTTTCACTATATTTATGGCAAGTTCTTGTGGTACCCCAATGAGATAACTACGCAGCCAATGATGGGTAAGATCTCCTAGAAAAGAGGGGAAACAACCTAAGCCAGGCGGTAGTTCCGTGGGGACCCCAGGACTAAGAAATAGGGGACTCAAGCCCCTTGGAAACGCCCATACCCCTGGCCACATAAGCCAAAAAGCCTGGCTGTGAGTAACTGATAATAACATAATCCGTTAAGCTCGTTTGCCTAAGATAATCACAGTGAAAAGTCTCCTTGGAGACTAAAAGTCTCCAGGCCATGAGAGTTCCAATAAGAGATAACTTGCTGACCATGAGCTATGTTAATCTATAGCCTTAATTGGATTCTTTGCCTTGTACATTGTTGTAGCAACAGACACTGAAGCTTTAGCTCAAATATATGCCCTGTGAATCTTACTGCTGGACTAGATAGTCAAGGTAATCATGGTAACCATTCTTCAGGTGATATGTAGAAACTGAGTCTGGGTCATAAAGAGATGATCATAGATGAGATCATCCTTAAACGTAGAAAAGGTCACAGTGTGCCCTGGGGAGAACAATTATAAGGAAGTAAAGACTAAAAGTCTTAAGAAAGAAAACTACATCAAAACTTTGTGGAACTTAAACTTGTGATTGGATAATGGTCAAAAGTCCCTATAAAAAGGACATGTTATTGCAATAAAGTGTGGCACTCTTTTTCTCTTTAACTCCCCCGGTGTCTCCACTGTCTCCCTTCTTTATTTTCCTCCCCCGCCGACTCTGTGTTCACCTTCTTGAGCCCTGGTCAACGGAGGCTGGTCCCCTGCACTTATTGAGATAATTGAACATCCTAATAACCAGTGCTTTCACCTCTGCATCTAATAGATTGCTTGTCTCCATTTTGCTTAGTTCTTTTTCTGGAGATTCATTCTGTTGGTTCATCTGGGACATGTTTCTTTGTTTCCCCATTTTTACTATCTCCCTGTGCTTGTGTCTATATATTTGGTAAATCTGCTATGTCTTCCAGTCTTAGTAGAGTGGCCTTAGATAGTAGGTGTCCTGTGGGGCCCATTGGTGGTCTCCCGGGAGACCTGAGCTGGGTACTGCATGTGTGTCCCTTGTGTGGGTTGTATGTGCCCTCCTGTTGTAATTGAGTCTTGGTTGCTCTTTGCACTTCAATGGAAGGGATTAACCAGCTGGCTGATTGGTTGTGAGGACTGGCTGTGACTATGGTGGAGGAGCTGTTGTGCAGATGCTGACCCTACAGAACAGGATTTGCTTTAGCAGAGCTCTGGTGCCTGCCCAGTCTGTCTTCTGGTGTATCATTTGCGGAGGTGGGTTTGTGGTGCTCTAGTGTAGTTTCAAGCTGTCTGCTGGGTTTATTGGTTCTGGAACCTGTTGGGCTCTCTTGTAGGCCAAAATTAGCTTCTGCCTGCAAACTGCACGGAGCCACTTGGTATGAGCTGCAAAGTGATCTGAGGTGTTTGCTACTTATTCTGGGGCTTGGAGATTCTTGTGAAAAACTAGGCTGAGATCTGAACCTGGCTGCCATTAGCGCTGGGCTTGGGCTGCTTAGCAAGAGGTATGAGGCACACCAAGGCTGCATGTTGCTTGTTTGAGGTTTGTGAGCCTTTGAGACATTTTAAGAAAGTTCGCAGTATGAGCTAAGACAGACCATTTATATGGAAAAGCCATTGGAAAAGGGTTGGGTAGGCCTACAATTTGGGTGGGTGAGGTCTCATGGAATCACCAGGACAGGGCAAGTGGTGTTAGCCAGGTTGATGGAAACGCAGATATGATGCCAATTTTCATATCCAAGCTGAGTTGGGGGGAAGGGACTCAACCAAGGAACAGTGTCTTCTGTCCACTTCTATCTGACAGCAAGCTGCCCTTCCCACCCTGGCCCTACAGCCAGACAATTCCATTCCTCCTAGTATGTCCCTGGTGCTTTTTGAGCTGCTGTGCTAGTGCTAGTGCTCATAGCATGTGAGTCCATCAGCTAGTACTCATAGCGTGAACAGGTCCTATAAGAGGCATGCCTTGGACTCCAGCAGTTCTCTGTCTCATTCAGCCACAATCTCTGCTGGTTTTCATAGCCAGAAGTTATGGGGGCTTCTCTTCCTGGTATTAGAACTCTGGGCTGGGGAGCCTGGCATGGGGCTGGGAACCTTTATTCCTCAGGGAGGACCAACAAAGCCAAGATGTGACTCCTGATTTTTAGCCACCACACATTGGTGTGGTACTAAACTGGACCAAATTTCTACCCCTCCTACTAGTCTCAATATGGCTTTTTCTGTATATCCTTAATTATAGAACTTCTGTTCAGGTAGATGTCAGGTGATTCTCAATGATGGTTGTTCTGTAGTTTAGTTGTATTTTGGTGTGGTCAGGGGAGGAGATGAGCACAGCATTTACTTACTCTGCCATCTTGAGTGGGAGCCCCTATAGTGATTTGTTTTGTTTTGTTTTGTTTAAATTTTAATTATGGTACTTTTTAACTCCAGAATTTCTTTTTGGTTTCTTTTTATGTTTCTGTCTCTTTATAGATGTACCCATATTTTTGGTTCATACATTATTTTCTTTTCTTACTCCATGTTTTCCTTTAGTTTTTTGAGCATCTCTAACACAATTCTTTTAAAGTATTTTTCTTATACTTCTGTCATACTGTGATATTTTATCACTTTTTATTGTTTTTTTTCCTCTTCTTCTTCTTTTTTTCTTCCCTTTGAATAAAACATCCAGCTTTTTTCTTGAAGACTGAACATTTGAGTTCAATAATATGGTAACTCTGGAAATCAGATACTCCTCCTTTTCTAGGGTTTGCTAATTTTTGTTTATTTGCTTGCTTTTTATTTTGTGTGTGTGTGTGGGGGGGTAATTTTGCTTCGTTTTACTTCTTGATCGTTTGAGGCTATCTCTGTGTAAACCAAGTCTTCTCAGGTCTTTTCTGAGCCTGCACCTTCCCATGGCATACATAGTGACTTTGTAATTTCCCCTGTATATGTGGTTGCTTTTGAATGTCCTAGTCTTCAATGTCAGGCTTCCAAAACAGGAATAAGAAAAAAGTAAAGTAGGTGAATGATGGTACTGGACCTTCAAATTCCCGGGAAGTCACCTAAGCCAGATTGTAAAGAGCTTGCAACAATAAAGGTAGGTGTAACAACTATGGGTAGCTGCCTCTTTGTCTGCACTTCCATGATGAGAAATAGTAATCAGTGATCAAGGAATGGATTCATGATATTTAGAAGACATACTGCATTTTGTTGACCCTGGCTTTTACACATTGCTTGCAAGCTGGCCAAGGAACACTTGCAAAGCTGCCTTATAAGTGTCTAAGGAGTAGGGAATGAATAGCTCAGACTGTGCTAAGAGCTGAGATTAGTAGAAATTAACTATAATGTACCTTCTAAATCTTCCTCTGGAAATTTTAAGCCATCAATAGACCCCAGACTTCCTTAATAGTTACATCAGACAGATTCCACCAGTACAATTGTGGTCTGGGTGGGGAGACAGATTTCTGGTAATTACTATTCAACCATCTTTCCAGAATCCTTGATCTTATTCCCTTTTGCAGTCCCTTTCCCTTCCCAATTCCTTTCCAAAATTTTCATGTTAGTACCACATGATAAATTATAATATGACATAGCAAGTAGTCTTGTTTTGACTTTTTTAAAAAAGAATACTTCTAGAATTTTGCTAAAACAGTCTACATCAGTGAGAATGAGATCAGATGCTTCAGGAATTACCTGTTAATTTTAAGATCCAGAGAAAAATGAAACATGTATATAAAAATGTACACTATATTGTCCATGATTATAGGATTGACTTGGCATGGTTTTACTGAAACTGTTGTGGTATTCCTCACAGAACAGAAGAAATTTGTTTTGTGAAAATTAAGTGACGGAGAGGATAAAACATCTGGATGAAGCATACACACACACACACACACACACACACAAAGGTTGATAAGAGAAAGAATGGAGGGGGAAAGGATGAAAAATATAAATGTGGTGGGAGAATCTCGATTGTTAAATTTACTCCTTATAATAAGTGTCATATTCTTATTTATACATCAGTTTTATTATTTAAAAGGAAAATATTGAAAGAATTTAAGACTTAATAGACAAGACGATTTATTTTTTAGACAAAAAATAGCTTTATTTTTATCAATCCTTAGAAAGGAAGGGGGGGTTAATTATTTCTATTGTGTGCTAAACAACTTAAGACACAGAATTTCAAGGAGGTGGAAAGAGAGGCCATAAAAGTAAACAAGATGTATTTGACAGCTATAGGATGGTGCCAGACTCTCCATTAGGTGAAGTGCAGCTGAAGGGCAAGAGCAGAGCTGGATGCAAACATTCTGGTGTTCAGATTGGAGCCAGGGAGAAAAGGGACAGAAGATCTGCAGAGAGGAATTAAAATCAAGGAGCTAAGGATTCTAAGACAACAAAGTGCTGGCATCAAAATCCATAAAGGTGTGGGTAAAGGCAGAATTGAGAGCAGATGTGAAAAAAGGCAAAAGAAAGTATGGGTGACATTTGCAAAAATAGGCATTTTAGTTCCTGACTCAATGCTGAATTTATGCTTGTTGCAAATTAGGAAGTAATACTAATTGCATTCACAAGGTAAAAGTTCCCATGAGGGTGTATTTGTGGTGTGTGCATGTATGTGTGTTCCCTAGAAAAATCAATACAATCCCACATTTTCCTCCTTTGATTAGTAAAGTCTGAATAGCATTAATAGCAAACCAATAACTTTTAGTCATGAACAATAAATATTGACTTCTATGATTTTGTTTATCCTAGGGTTTCTCATCCTTGAAGCTGTTGTTATTTGGGATTTGGGGCTGGATATTTATTTGTTAGGAGATGGGTACTGTCCTCTCCCAATAGACAAATTCATTGTAGAATGTTTAGCAGTATCCCTGGACTCTCTACCCACTTGATGCCATTGTCTCTCCACCACTCAGTAGTGATAACCAAAAATGTCTCCAGACATTGCCGAATGCAAAATTGTCCCTGGTTGAGGACTAAATTGGTTAAGGGAAGATAAAAATTAAGGAAAAGCTAATAATGCTGTTATGGATGTTGCTACTCTTGCGAGATCCTCTTATGTGGTAGTTCACCCACCTCCCAGCTATTGCAAGTGTGGGCCGCTAACATCTCACAGCTGTTCCTTTATCTAGATAATTGCCCTCAGCCAAAGAGGAATAAGCCTCTCTGGATGGTTATGCACCAACACCCCTGTGAGCCCTGGAAGCCAGTGACTAACTCAGAGGAGGATACAGACGGGCAGACTTTTTGCCTAAAGGTGGAACCAACTCCACAGTGCAATTTCACAGTCCACTTTGAGGTCAGGCCAAAGCTGATCTGTAGCTGAAACTAATAATGTTTTTATTTATCTCTGCCCTCACACACCATACTCTTCCTCCTTTCCTACTCTTCTCTTGAGAATAGGACTTCCGTAAACCACTTGCACAACTCTTTTTAGGCTCCCTTTCAGGGTACTGATTCAAGAGACAAATGATGGCATCATTGTGTTCTTGACTGTCACTTACGATTTGGACGGGAAAGAGGTGATGGTAGAATTTTCTGAGCTTGGTGAATACCCCACTCTTACAGATACATTTATATGTATTATTTTATCACCTCAACAATGCTACACGTACGCTTGCTATATTTTGTTGACAAGAAAACTAAGGCTAATAAATGAACATAACTTGCCAGTGTCATGTGGTTACTAAGTGATGGAGTGAAAGTGTGAATCCAGGCTCAAGTTTCAGAACTCTTTGTGTTGCTCCACACTAGCATATATTTATTCTCATTTTGCTGCTCTGAAACAATATATAGAGATGAGTAAAGAAGGTCCTCATTCTCAAGGAATTCAGTTAGAAAGAAAAGACAAGCAAAAATAACTAACTCATTACAGGAAATGTTAATTTACAAATAGAATTTGTATTTCTCCTGCTTCTGAAAAAAAATCATAGCAGTTTCATTAATCCAGAAAAGAAATTTAAATTAGACACTAAATATTATAATAGACCCTAAAAATAGTTTTTTTTAAAAGAAAAATTAAAGAAAGGAGTATTATTAAGCTTTTGGATAAATCAGTTACTCTATTATAGTCAACTGAAAATTAATTATTAAGCATATTATATAGTTCTCATTGAGGATAGACAGCATAGACATTTCTTTAAAGAGAGAAAATGTTTATCAGGCTTCAAATTTAAAGATAAATGTATTGTATGTCGTCATTATCTGTGTAACAATTTGTAACATGATGAATAATGTCCTAACTTCAGGGTCTGTAAAGACAGAAATGTTCAAATGAACATTTCTTACATTGACTATCAATAAAACCTGAAGTTACAGCATTAAATCTCAATTTAGTGAAGGCTTTTAAGCAGAGTCATGATAATATGGTCGGGAAATGCTGCTTTCTGATGCTGCCGCTGACCCAAAAAATAAAAATAAATAAGTAAATAACACTGACAGCCATAGGGGGACAAGTGCATTAAGTTGTCTCTGCAATAGTTGATGTCTCAGGAAAATTTTTGGTCAGGCCCTGGGTCACAGGCACTTCATGGTTGAATTTTATGATAAAGTTCTGTGTTTTTTCAGAAGGGATACATGCCCTTTACATTTCAAACATTGAGCCACTACTGTGTGTGTGCGTGTGCACATGGTATTATATCTTATTGCTAATAACAAAAGGGACATTCATGAAAATTTTAGGGACTTCACTTATATTTTCAATCAGATGTAGATAGAGTACAAATCCACTACTCATCTGCACAACGATGAATCAGTTTTAGCTTAACCTCAGGTTCTATATCACATTGCATGAAAATTAATATCTACAATTGAAAAAAATTAAGGGGGGTGCTTTCTAGACAACAACACTGGATTAGTCAAATGAAGTTGGCTCAAATGAGGATTAGTCAAATGGAGTTGTCATAATAAACAACTCCAAATTTCTAATTGCTTAAAATAACAAAGTTTTTACATTGCTCACATTTAATCTTGCCAGACATGGTTAGGAAGCTCTTCTGTATGCTGTTTTCAGAAGCAGGGCTCATGTATATTTTGGAATCACACTATGAAGCCTCCATCATCTCTGTACCAAGGAAGGAAAGGACAGAAGAGTTGTTCACTGGCTGATAAATTCCTTCTAGCAGAGAAACAAACTGCTGCTTGTCAGGTGTCTCAGCATATTGTCTAGAATATAAAGGTGCTTATTAAATATTAACTAGTAGCAGTCATCATCATCAGATTAGTAGTCATGGTACCACTTACTATGGGATAACAATAGCTTTACCATAAAGTGATATTATTCATTGATAGAGTTCATCTAATTGTTATAAAAGTTTATTTTGAATTAAATTTAAAGAAAGAAGCTTAGGAAAATGTTCTCCTTCCCGTGGGATAATTCCTCTGCATCTCATAAAAGGAAGAAAAATCATCTTTGCTCTATGAGGATGTCAAGGTCAGAACTTGGTCTATACCTGGCTCAGTAATGGAAAGAATGTACCAAGTCAATCTTAGGGTATCTTTAGCTGTATTCAGCACAAGGTAAAGATCCTCAGACAGATGCTTGGACTTTAATCTACTTCTTGCCAATGCAAATGGAGACATTTATCCCTTAGATTTGAAGACAAATCAGGCATAGAGATATTTTTATTCAATGTTAGAGTGTTTTTGCAAATGTCACATGATCAAATTTATTCAATTGCAATATAGAGTGGAACTTCAGCTCCCCCAAAATTCAGGGATGTCATTTAGGCAAGGTTAACGTTTCTGATAGCATAAGATTTTAAGATGGTGGGCAAAATACAACAGTCCAATATGTTACAGAAATGTTTTAAGAGCAGTGCAGAATTAGTAAACAAGCAAATGTTTTTGGAAAAAGATGCAAAAGATCTGCAGCAAAGCAAGTACCTGATTTAAATAGTCTAAAGAATTTTACAGAAAATTTGAGCTAAATAATGAAGTGGAGGAATTTGGTTAGATGGAGAGGAGAAAAGAACCATGAAACTGAGCTGAAAATATAATTTTCCCTAAAATGCAAGGTAAAGTTTTAAATAATAAATCAGGAAAGGCCTGTTTGGATTGAGGAATAGACCTATAAACATTTTTCCTGCATAATTTGTGTGTGTATGTAAGGTGGGGAGAAGAGGGAGAGAAACAGACAGACAGACAAAGGGAGATAGAGAGAGACGGAGACAGAAACAGAATAAAGGATGGTGTGTGTGTGTGTGTGTGTGTGTGTGTGTGTGTGTGCATGTAAGTATAGCTTATATATGTAAACCATATATGTAATATAGGCATATGTCTGTCTGTGTATGTACATGAAATTGAGTGCTTTTTAATGCTAGGTACCATCCTAAATATTTGAAATGGATTTGCTTTCATAGTCCTTACCCCACTGCCAAAAAAAAAAAGAAGTTGTCTGAAATAGCTAATGTTGTTGCTCTGTTATAAATATAGAAACTGAAATTTAAAGAGGTTGAGCAACTTCTCCAATATCACAAAGCTATTAAGAGGCAGGGCGAGATCTTAAACCTGTCTCTGATTCTAACACAAATACATGTAATGCTAAGTTGTCCAACAGAGGGGCACAGAAGCTTTAGCAAGAATGGAAAATTGAGCAGATTCAAGGTCCCTATTTTGCACATTTTGCAGATAGGGCACTTTTCTGGGACAGGTTCTAATTGTTCACTTATGTGATAATTCTCAGAGCAATGATAGCAATGTCAACTAACATTTATTGAGCTCCTAATGGCCAGGCATCATTTTAAATCCCCTACATATGTTAATTACTATATATACACAACGATGCTCTGAGGTAAGTCCCACTATTATCTCCATTTTATGAAGGATGAGCTAAGGCTCAGAGAGCTTAGGTACAAGGAACAAGATGTCTTTTTTTCTTCCTTCTCCATCTCCATCCCCCAGCTCCCTCTCATCTAGGAGGGCCTCTGCCACCCATAATGTACAGTGTAGTGGCTTTGACATCACAGAGATGATATCAGAGTCCTTCTTTACCTGTCTGCTGTTCACGTAAAGCTAGCCCATATTTCCAGCACTGTATTCCGAGGTACAACATTCTGTACTGAGTGCTCTTGTGTCATCCTCATAGCCCTTCACACTCATTCCTTCTGCAATGGAACCTGCGACACAGCAGTTTCAGAACTCAGAAGTATTACACCTGTCCCCCATGAGATCTTAATCATGGTCTTCCATAGAAAGGGAATTATCCTAAAGCATTTCTGCACAGAACCAGTCATTAAAGTAAAATTACAACTAGCATGCAGGTGTATGTGTCAGTGTCAGACTTTACCTAAAAGTCATCACTGATTACTTATGGTCATGACAACATCCACTCATTTGAACTTTTGGTCACCTCTATGCTCATGTTTTCTCTCTCTCTCTCTCTCTCTCTCTCTCTCTCTCTCTCATATATATATATATATATATATATATATATATATATATATATCCAAAAAATGTATACACATTTTAAGAAAGGAAAAAACTTTTAAAATTCCACTGATGGTAACCACTTTAAGCACCTCTTGTAATTACAGAAGTCAAACGTGACTTGTATTCATCTTTAGTTATCGATATATATTGAGTATTGATACAGGTTTTTTCCTTTCTTAAAATGTATATACATTTTTTGGCACCCTGTGTGTGTGTGTGTGTGTGTGTGTGTGTATCGATAGCTAGATGGTAGATAGATAGAAAGACAGAAAGATAGATGATAAATAAATCTGTCTGGTTATTACTATACTTTTTTGACCTTTATTTGGTCTCTTTTATGTTTTAACTAATTACTGGAGTCTATGAAACAAGTCTCCCCTTAGTACCATTTAATTTAATTAGAGCTCTCATTTGAGCTCTTCCTGAGTCAATATTTAGTTCCTGGTCTGTATCTGTGGGACAACCTGAATAATTTCGTACGCTGAAAAGCTTACTGTGCACGGACATATGAGCTGAATGCCTTCATTTGCATTCTCTCTCCCTGGGTAATACACAGGCTGGTACTAAACTCCTCTGCTTTGCCTTCCCACTTAATTGTTCTCCTACACAGTTTACCTAGCAATTCCTTTTTCTGGATGATAAATTATAATGGAACATAAGGAAAAGCAACCCTCAGCATTGTCTTACTAATTTTGTTTGTAGAGCTCTTTCTCTAATGTAGCATTTTCAAATAGGTCCATTATACATCTGCTTCTCCACCTGGGACCACCAGCCATGCCAGGTACAATGCCATCATTTGCCTGGGAGTGAGCTAAAAGGAAAGGGGAAAGTGATGAATGAAGCTGCCAAACAACTCCAATTTATTTGCACTTTAGAGGGGTCAGGGTAAATATTTGGACTGTTTGTGGTCTATATTGGGATAGTGATTTGAAAGCTGCGAACCATGGTCTACTAATACATACAAGAGACTTAAGAACCTACTCTTGCCAACTTTTCAGACCAAGGGCTTCTCAAATAAAAAGGATTTTGTTTTGGCAATGATCTCTGAGGACAAATACCAAGGATATTCACATGAATATAAAAATACACACACATATACATACACACAAAAATTAAGTTTTTAAGAAAGGTAAATCTGTGCTTGTTTCCAATTTAAAGTATAATAATGTAAAAATAAGTAATTTGCTAAAGCTTCATATATGCAAGGCATTATGATTTATACATATCATCTCCTTTAGTTATTATCTGTCTAGTGTGTATTATCTTCATTTTATAAATGATGGGCCTGTGTCTCAGAAGGTCAATAATTTGTCCATGTTGACATACCTATCGTAAGATGAAGCCATGGGAGTGGACTTAGGTCTTTCTGACTCCAAAGTTCACTCATTTGTTTTGTAAGGAGGCCCCTCTCTATAAAGAAATTGAATCATGAAGTAGAGACCTGCCCATGATGCCTACACCCTCCTCAGCTTCTGTATTGTTCTTATCTGTGGGTCCATGAGCCAGTGTAAATGCAAGTGCTGATAGGAAGGTACAGTCTGCCAGCCTAACCTTCACCCTGCGAGCTGCATGCAACAGGAACATTTGAAGTAAGTTCATTTGGAGATTTTGTTTTTCCTATATTATTTTAGAATATGGCATTATTTCCCATTAGGATATCCCATCAGTAGCATTTGAGAGTATATGTGCAATTATGATTAATATAGATTGCTGTGTTAAACTATTACCTTAGCACCTAGAGCATGATAGATATTTAAAAATAATATAATATTACCAATAGCAAAAGCAAGGACAGTAATTAACTCTTCCTGGGACTTGCAGTATACTGGAGAGCATTTTCAGGTTTTTACATGTATTATTTGATTTAATCTTGAAAATAATTTTATGAGATTGATGCTATTATTATCACCACTTTGGCAATTAAAACGTGATGCAAAAATTACGTAACTGGCCTAGGAGGTGGCATAATTAGTATATGGTGGACCCAAGATTCCAATCTAGGCTTTTTGACTCCAAAGCTTGCACTCTTCACCAGTATATTTCAATGTCTCTCAAACCTAAATATTCTTTAAGTAAATAAATAACATATTTAAGCTTAGTGTTAACATTCATCTCTTCTAAATATAATTTTAGTTCTTAACCCTCTCACTTCTCCCTGTAAGAAGGTCAGATCAGAAGCCATGTTGGTGAGGAGAAAATAAAGAGACAATGAAAACAAATGTGTATGGCTGCCTCTCCCTAGTTCCACTCTTCTGTCAATGGCAGTGTCCTTTGCTATCATCCTCAAGCTCTAATGCATCTCCAACTGCCCTCCAGACCACCAGAGAGCCTGCCTTTCATTCTGCCCATAATTTTATTTTAATGAGTTGAACAGATGAGTATAGAGTTTTCTGAAACCTAAATAAAATCTACTCCTTTGACACTGAAAGATCCCCCTGTGCCAAACTTGTTTTTCCTTCTCTATCTAAATAAATAAACAAAACAAAAGAGGTTATGGCAGTTCTGGGGTAGGGAAGTATATGAAATGAACATTCCATGTTAAAATGGAGGGATCCAGGAAAACAAGTTCTCGAAATAAATCATAAAAAAGTTTTGAGCCTTTCCCAAATGTGATTTTTAACCCTTACATTCTCCCCATGGTGGCAAGTCATAAACATTTCTTTTTAATTATAGTTTATTGGGGTGACAATGGTTAGTAAAATTATATAGGTTTCAAGTGTTCAACTCTGTAATATATCATCTATATATTACATTGTGTGTTCACCACCCAGAGTTAGTTCTCCTGCTATCACCACATATTTGATACCATTTATCCTCTTCTACCACCCCACCCCCCTTACACTCTGGTAACCACTGTGTCTATGAGTTTTTGTTTCTTTATGTTTTTGTCTCGTTCCTTTGTTTTAAACATTTAAAGACTGTGTGTTTGATTAAGGTTCGAGCAGGGGGAGCAAACTACAATCATATTTGGGAGGGAAATTTTAGAATCGATTTAATAAAAATATTAATACAAATAGGTTGGAGAGTAACAAATTATTTAAATTTGTAAAGCTCTTAAGTCATGTGTAGCACATGCAATTAAATTATGTAAACATTAGCTGAAAGTCTTGACCAGATTTGTGGTCTTGGCAAAGATAATGAACTTCCATTTCTACTCTATACAATGAGAATTTCAATTTCCTATATCCCATACGATTTGTTTTGTTTTGTTTGTAGGAATAGATGTGATAATAGATGTAAAAAATTTGATATGATAATGGATCCATAATATGAATTATATTTTAGGATTCATTATAACCATGATAAATACTTTATATATAATGTGAGTTAAGCAAGGAAAATTTAATGGACACTCTGAGAAAGCATATTACCATGTATAATATTGATTTCTTTGGGAAAAGCATTCCAAGTTTCACAAATTAATTTGTGAATAGGCTATAATCCCAAAATTTGATTGGGATTCTGAAAATGCCAGTATTTTGCTGTATAAAAGATTGCAATACCTAGACTGTGACCCCTAAATCAGATAAAATTTGTTCCACTGCAAGGGTAGATGCCAAAGAATCTAAATTCTGTTTTCGCTAAAACCCCATGTGTGTACAACCATGGTTTTTAAGTAAAATGAACTCACATATTTTCTGAATAAATATTCACTACTCATCCATTCGTGCCAAATTCCATCTAGTCTGTTCTAAATGATATGTTCGTCAGAGGGGAAATATAGGTTGACTAACAAAATCCCTAACAGCACCTTAGTGTATATTGGCCATGAATATATAAAAACATAGAGTACAGTAATATATTTTGCTAGCTTTCTGGTATGTTGTGGTGAGGCTGGCTGCTATAAATGTCCTTGCTGTAGTGCTCATTCATGTTTTAGACTAATCTGGGACTAGGTAGGATCCAATATAATACTACATCTCAATTACTAACTGCCCAGTTTCCTATTTTTATACAATAATAATGAATAGGACTTTTAAAATTTCTTCTAGTTTGGAAGTGCAAGAAGCAAGTACATTCCATGTTTAATATTGTAGCCCATCTGTATTTTTACAACACAGTATTTTTTTAGGGTCTCACTTCTTATAGATAGAAATGTTCTTCATGCATTAAGGGAAATATTGAGTTCTGTCAAATTAAAATTAAATTATAAACTACAAGTGAATGTCTTTTCTTTGGTTGGAATATTCTGTTAGTCATTAATTTTATCAGTTAGTGGATGCTCAAATGCATTGTCTGATAAACAAAAGCCTGTTGCCCAATTCCATTTGACTTCTTTTTTTCAATGAACAGTGCACAATTCCCTGTCAGGTTAGTTCATGCTGCCCCCTTTATTGATCAAGATAAAAGGCTTGGTGTCCAAGTTAGTTTTGCTCAAAACAGCACCAAACTGTGTTTCATTGCAAATAATCTGACTAAAGCAAAAAAGATCCTACAGTTACCCAGTTCATCAAACAATAATACTCTAGTACATTCTTGCTTGTTTATCAAAAGTGTGCTACAATAATTGTAGTTTGAGAACCTAATGTATATGTAAATAGATGATATTTTGTTAATTGATTTGTTCATTGAGAATTTGGAAGGGTTACACCCAAGATAGTATAAACTCAGAATTACATTAAGCTAAGATGTATAATAGTTATTCTAGTGAATGGCAAGGAGATGGTAAAATATCCATATAGGATTATGTCCTAGACATCTCTGTTAACTCAGGAGAATATGTAGCATGTGTGCTGTCTTAGCACAGGATGCCATTACAAAAATGCCATAGACCAGGTGGCTTAAACAATAGATATGTATTTTTTCACAGTTCCAGAGGCTGGGACGTCCAAAATTAAGGTGCTGGCAGACTGGTTACTGATGAGAGAGTGTTCTCTCCCTGCCTTGCAGTTGGCTACCTCCTTGCTGTATCCTCAGAGTAGACAGAGTGGGTGTGAGAGGAAGAGAGAGGGAGAGGGCGAGGGAGAACTGTGGCTCTTCTTCTTATAAGGACACTAATCCTATTGTTTACCAGGAAATAACACTGAAATCTCAGTTCTTGTTTTGGTGAAGAAAAGACTTCAATCAAGAGACAGAAATCTATGCAGCATGAACAGCAGAAGTTTATTAGTTTTTTTTTTTGTTTTGTTTTTTGTTTTTGTTTTTTTGAGAGCGGTGTCACTGGCCCTCATATGTGGGACCCGAACCGGGGTCGCTGGCTTCCCAAGCCAGTGCTTAACCACAGTGCCACTCGGCTGGCCCCAGTAGAAGTTTATTAGTAAAAGAGAGTTCACTCGGAGACATAGAGCCGGTTGACCCAAGAGAGGGAAGCAGGCTCACCTTACATTGCAGGAAGGCGTTTATTTCTATGGGTAGAATTGCCTCCCACTTTCCCCTCTCATCTCTCCTTCTTTCCCTGGGTACCTAGTCCTCTGGCATTTAGCAGTGCATTTCTTTGATTTTGGGGGAATGTGATTATACATCCCTTTGGGGTATGTGAAAACCTGGAGTCCTGATGGGTTGGTACAGGGTCAGTGATCCTCACAAACAGGATGTGTACTCTGATAAGCAGAATGCCTTCCTCCCGTCTCTGGCTTTTAACAATGCATTGCTCTGATTTAGAGGTGTGTGTAAGCCTGGAATTCTTCTGGGCAGCTGCCAGTGGTCTTGACCCAAGTAGGAGCTGGAGCATGGGGCTTTCTAACCCAGGCTAAGTCTCTCCTTCTGCTCATTTCTATCTATCCACCTACCTTATCATGAGCAGAACAGAATTTCATGAAAGACCATCTTGTCACCTCTCATAATTTTCAAGTACCTGTGGGTCAACCTAGAGACACAGATAGGAATTAACACTCAGCATTGTTAAAATAGATGGGACTTTAATAAATCAATCCAATCCATATACTGCAAAAGCAAAGAAATTTGAGCTCAGAGAAATAAAATAAATAGGATACAATTATTCAGTAGACAAAGTGAACATTAAATACTTAGTCTCTTGACTTGTGGTTGAAAAATTCAGACTACTAGTCTATGTTGGCTTCCAGTTACAGATCAGAAGTCAGAGCACAATTATGAGAAATATAAGGGGCCAAGTTAGTAATATGGTGGCAGGGAAAGAGACTCAATGCCAAGCCAGTGAGCTACCTGGCCATGATGCCTTATCAGCCCCTGATCTGTATGGAATTAGTGCAGGTTTCTGGGGTGAGCAAGACCTAAAAGTGTGGATATATTGGATATTAACACAAAGGTTAAATAAATTTAGGGCTGGGGTCCAGAAAGATCTTTAGATTAGATAAAATCTTTGGAAACTTCATAAATGAGAAATCAGGCTTCTTCTGTCAAGACTTTATACCAAACCCTTTATGCCTCCAATGATCTTACTGCCTACTTACCTCCAATAAACAGTGTCAAGGTTATAGAGATAACCAGTCATTTCATTACACCGGTCATGTTTTACATCATCTCTTTGACATAGAAGGGAGAGCCCAATTCTGCTGAGAAACAGAGAAGTAATTATATATGGTCTTTCTGATGCCATTAGGTTAAGCACAGACTTCCATGTTTTGGTTTCAGGTAGCTTATGAAGCATATTTAAGTATCAAAGTTAAGAAAATAGGACAGAACATTCAGATTCCAGTTTCTATGGAGTCAAAAACTCCAGAATATAGTATTCAAATAAATTCAGAGGGCTATGCATTTTCTAAACTTATCCCAGGAATAACTGTGTTACTTCAATTAAAATTTTCTTACTGAGATTGCTCATGGTCATTGTTTACCTTAGACATATTTAAAAATTCCTTGATAGAGAATTTTAATAAGCAGCTTCTCTTTATTTAAAATGTTCTTAGTTTCTATGAGGTAGCATCAAAAGACCCTGTAAATGTGTTTCCTTTTGATATAGGTCAGTAAATCTGATCCTGCTTTGACTAAATTGGCATTTCCCTTCCATTCATTATTTTGGTTACTGCAGCATGGCAAACATGCTTACAAAGTGTCATAATGTATTAGATCCATGAAATTAAAGAAAATGATAGCCATTTCTCTAGAATCTTTTAAAAATGTAATCACCCCTTAAATGTGAGTCAGTAACCAAGTACAATTAGAGTTTGGTTTATCCTGCATCTTTACTTTCATGTCTCTGTTTTCCTGGTAAGAGTAAATAGCAGTTCATTATTGTTATGAGAAAGGAACTGTGAGTAGTTGGATTGGTGGAAAATAAGGATGGCAAAGTTATTTGAGAATACGACATACTCAATACTCATGACTTCATTCTACAATTATTTATGCTTCATTGGAGTTTGTCAAACAGGAAAGTAATTATCAGAAGTATATTTTAGAAAGATAACACCATCTACAGTTTGGAGAATTCATTCAAGAAAGGGGGACTCTAGGAGACTAATGAGACATTATTTCAATGGTTCACATAAAAGGGACATTGACTTGAATTAATGAAGTGGACATAAAGTCTAAGAAGGGTGTTTAGATTTAAGAACAATCAGGAGATAACATGAATACATTTTTGGTGGCTGAGCAGAATGGGCACAGATTTGGGGGCTAGGATATTAGTAGTTAAACATTTATATCTCATGTATGTTATGTTCAGGTGGCCTTCCAAGTATTTAATATGCATATATAATATATCACTTATTTAATTATCATGACAACTTTATTACATATAATTATTATACTTGTTTTCAGATGAGAGAACTAAAGTACACAGAAATTAAATAAATCATTCACGTTCACTCAGTTAATAAGTGGCAGAGACGAGTTTTGAACATGGGTCATTTTCTTCTAAAAATATAGTTTTATCGCTGTTAACCATTATGGTATCAAACTGGGAAGAATGTGGGGATGTAGGTGTGGGTTGCATTTGAGGTCATTAGAGTACATCCATGTGTAAATGTCTAAGAGGTAATTGGACATATAATAATGGGATTCAAGCGAGATGTCACGACTGAACTTAGAAATGTGGAATGTTTCAGTATGTAGGTCTTAATTGAAGTTATAGATATGTCCAAGAAATTATGCCTACTTCTGATCCAAATGAAAATAGCAGGGAATTCAACATAGCTCGTCGGCTTCAGGAATCTCTAGATTTATTCCCTTTCATAATGTTAAAACAACTTTATTATTTCATGAATACATTTGGTTACATGATTTGTATACATTTGAAACAGTTATTTGACCAAAACATTTGGACATTAGCAGTACACACCTGCCCTCTAATTGCATTAATCCTAGATATAAAGAGCAAATTTAGATAAATCAAAAATACTAATCAACGTTTAATTATTATTGAATCTAGATTTGAACCACCAGAGTAATCTCACTTCTAAATCCAGTTGTAATTAAGCTCTCTAATGAAAGTTTTACTGTTGTTATAAGATGAATGGAAATAGTCATGTGTCTTTATTGGAGAATGAATATTTGGGACTATAAATTATAACACCTAGGGCCAAGATGTATCAGGTATCTGGATAAAGAAGCAGGATTGATACTTTATTTTCCATGCTGCTATAAAACTTAATTATATGAACTCTTAACTATCTGTTCCACAACTCACCTCCTTTCTTGGTCAGTCCCAGTAAAATATGTATTCATGAAGGCTGAGCTAGAACTTTATTGTATCATTACCCATAGAAGGTCACCCACTGGAGATATCCCTAGGATTCTATTTTCAGTTCGAAAGCTTTTCCATAAATCATGCTGGATGTTACTCATGATCCTGAGATATACCCAATCATTTTGTTGAACTAAAAGGACAAGGAGAGGGTAAAATATCCATAAAGTATATTTTTAATTAAAAACTATGAAATGTTAGCATTAATTAAGTTTAGGATTACTTGAGCTGTATTGTCTATACCATTGTTAAGGAAGGCTTTCCTTACATGTGATGACATTTTGAATAAAAATTCTATAAGATGAAAAACAAGCATTTTCAATTTTTCAAGGTTCTATCATAAGATAAATTACCTTGTCACTTCTGCTTAATTTGAGTAAAACAACACAATCAGACATAATTACCAGATATCATAAAAGAGAACAATTTAGAAACATGACATGATTATAAGAAGAACCATGAAATAAAGAAAACACAAATGCAAGTTAGTATGAATTATCCTCATAGAATTGATAAATTTATTTCTGACAATTCTGAAAGTAAAGCGAGCCTAGCAAAATACATTTTACCTTCTCCTTGAAAAAAAATTTTTGATTCTTCCTTTGGATGGTATATATATTTCTGAAGAATTGAAGTTATGTTCAAAGATATATTCTTAGGACAGAAGATTAGTGTTATAACCCCTTATTTTCTAGGCTTGAACAACCCAAGGATTACATACAGTATTATATTGACAGGAGTAACTCAAATTTTAATTGTACAACTCTTATGACTTCAGCAGCTTATGAGAATGTACTGGAGGTATATTCACATGTGCTCTAAAACATGTATAACTCATTGGCATTGCTACTTCTCCATTGGGCAATCTGTTCCCTCTCAGTGATGCTGTGGTTCATTTGGGTGCTGAGATATCCAGTTCTGCAATGCTGGGCCCCAGTCTACTCTATAAAAAGCCGCACAGCTCCCTAAAATGATAGGCTTTTATTGGTCCCCAATCAATGTTACCCCAGGTGAAAACTTTGACCCCCTGGTGCCTAACTAAGCTCTTTCAGTCCCAAGTAAGATTCCTTTGTTCCATTAAGCAACATTTGTGCCTTGCCCTCTTTCCATTCTCCCAGAATTTTAACCGCTCCTTTTTTTTAGTGGTTTTTCTGTCCATGTTTTTATGTTTCTTTGTCAGAGTTATGTTGAACAATATCTCAATATCATATCACTTGGATCCATAACTACAGCTACTGTTTTTCATTGAAGTTACAGATTACTTTGCATTCAAACCTGGATTTTAGATTTGGAAATAGATATGAATTAGTTGAGTGTGGTGTGGTTTCATAGTTAAAATAGTTTGGGATTCAAATTGTGGAGGCAGAATGAACTAGGTATATGTGAGCAATAGCAATGGAGTGGTCATGCTAAGTAAACTTATGATCTAGGAGATTAAGAGGAAGCCAGTGCAAAGTTTTGTGCCATGGTATGAGACCCATGGTAAGGAGGGTCTGTATGTTCCTGAACAAAAATGCTGGAGGGAATTATCTGCAACCAGTGTTTCCCAGATGGTTGGCATGTGGACTACCAGCTAGGAAACTGATGACATCACTTTCATTTGAACTATATGGGGCTGGACATAGAGAAGTGACAATAGGATATGAAAAGAAGAATGCTGTTAATTGCAACTGCCAAATTTAATATAATGATTTCAACCATAATAGGTACAGATAATGGTTGTTCCAAGGCATAATATCATTAAACTTGGAATATTCCCATATTTTCTACTACCATCATCTATATCTTGTGTTCTTTCATAATTTCAGTATGAAAGGAGCAGCTCAAAATTTCATATTTTTAGACAATAACTTTTTAAGATTCAAAAAACTGAATTTTCTCTTTATATGACAGTCTTTTATTACAAAAATTAATCCTTCCCAGAACAACTGCAGCAGACTTTCTCCTATGAGTTGGTCAGGAGGGGATCACATGAAACACCCCCATCAGTTGTAAAGGATAATAGACTAATCACGATTTATCCCTCAAAGTTGGGTAAATTTTTGCCTGAACAAAATCAGGGTCTAGGGCCAGCTGAGTGGCGTGTTAGTAAAGAGTTTTTCTGGGATGCCAGCTCTGAGCGGCAGGGCCCGGGTTCAGATCCCACATGAGGGCCAGTGATGCTGTGCCCTCTACAGCTAAGATGGTGAACAACAAACAGCTCCACCTGGAGCTGGGCTGCTGTGAGTCACCAGAGACGGTGTAGGCTGCAATGGGCTACAGTGGGCTGCCATAAGCTACAGTGAATAGCTAATAACCGACGTGAGCATCCAGCAGCTGGCTTGAGCTGCCAAGAGCCGCCGTGAGTGGCCGTCCAATGGCTGGTGACTGATCTGCCTCACCCGGGAAGAGTGCAACGATAATACTAACATGGGCCAGTGAAGCGACCTCCTCCGCAACTAGACTGAAGAACAAAAGGTGAAGCCACTCTAATTTATGGGAAAACAGTAATCATTTGCCAACTTCAGTATTTGAACTATTATTATTATCACTAAATTATGGACCCTGTGACACATGTAACAAGTAATTAAAATGCACCAGTGTTTCTGAACCTCTAGGTTAAAAGCTTTGATCGAGAGCACAACACTCTTCTTCCTATGTGACCAGTGTGTTATTGTCATTACATTGTTGCATTTCTCGGACCCACAAATGTTTAAATTGAATGGTAAGATTAAAAAAAGGAAAGAAAACCCTGGGCATCTGAAATGGGATACATGGGCACGTGCACTCACACACACATACACAACCACAACTGCAACACTCAAACCATTGCTAGGCATGTAATAAACACTTAAAAATCAGGGTCTACAGATAAAGAGATTTACGTATAAATTCAAACATTTTTTTTTATCACAAAAGTCAATCTTTGTCTTTAAAAGGTGCAATTAAGTTGCAGTAGTAGAAAGAAATATTGTACAGTCACATTTGGCACATTTCTGAGGATCAAGAGTTAGACTGAGTGGAGATTATTAACAGAGTTAAATGTTCAAGGATTGAAACAAAAAGGTTTGCTAACTAATGAGGAGGAATAATAGTGAAAAATATCCAAGGTAGAATAAGAAGGGTAGGTTGGGAGATCTCAGAGCAAAACAGTCCCAAATGAAAGAAGGTTTTTTACTAAATTACAGAACGTTTTCTTTCCTTGAGAGAGTAGCAGCACAAAATGATTGAGAGAACAGGGGATTTGAAGTTATACAAATTGCATTTAATCCCAGATGTCCCTCTTAACCTGAGTGACCATGGCACTGAAGTTCTCTGAGTCATAATTCCTAGATACCTTATCTGCTATATGGGAAAAATAATACCTACAGGTTGCTGACAGGATTATAGATCATATTTTAAAGAATATTGCCTTGACACAAGTTTACAAAATGGGAGCCATTATTACAACTTTATCTTTTCTTATTCTTTTATTTTTGCAATGACTATTGGAAAAGGAATGTTGTGTTTAAAACCTTGATAATCATAGTACTATGATAGTGAATCAGTGTACATACAATACATTGTGCTATTGTGTTCATCTATCCTCATGGTCATCCTATGAGGTCATGTTTTGGGTTTTCTATTTTACAGAGGAGAAAACTGAGACTTAAGAGAGAGAAATATATATATATTTTTTTTAGATTTAGGTTGTTTATCTCCAGAGTACATATCTTTTGACCACTCTATTTTCTCCCTCTCCTTTCCCTCTACACACCTACACACCTACATAGTAACTCATCTACCCTGTGGGCCTTAATCTTTAAATTCACACAAAGACAAAGATCGCAGTGAAGCCACACATGGCTTCATGCTTCTACTGCCTGCTGAGTCCAGTGCCTGGGAGGGGTAGTTTAGACACCTTTGGGGTGGGAGTTTGCTGCCAATATAGTTTCCCATTTTCTAAGCACCTGGGAGGGCAACAACCAGCTGCTCTGAAATGTGTTTGAATCTCATCCTCAACTAGGAGACAGATGTACTTAACTACAGGCAGGCTCTGGAATATTGTGTGTGTGTGTGTGTGTGTGTGTGTGTGTGTGTGTGTGTGTGTGTGTGTGTTTTATAAGACACTCTGGGCTGGACAGAGAGATTTCTGATTTGAAAAGCAACAAAATTCAAGAACATAACTTTTTAATATTTCTCCATTATGGACACTTTTCAACCTCTGATATTCATTCAGATAAAAAGCATGTGAATCCCAAATAAATAGAAGGCAGTTGTTTTAAAGACACTTTAATTGTTTTCTTCAAGGTGAATTTTTTTATACCTGACATTCCATGCCGCACATCTGAGATAACAGCATTTTGTTGCTCCAGGCTTCTGAAATAATTTCCAGAGCACTGTTCTGTCTTATTACCTGCTGCCCTTTCCTTCCAGTGTGTGGATGAAGCAATAATTGTGTAAGTTAATGCTGCTGCTTCTTGTCCTGGATTCAAACCACTGGCACAGCACATAATCATAATGTCTGTAGGCCAAAGCAGGCATGGGGCTGGAGTAGCACCCACATCTACCAATTAAACGAGACTATGGGAAGCATAAGAGCAAAATAGCACACAAGTGTCCAGAAAACTAACAGCCTTCCATTCATTGTGTTGTTGTAATTGCCTAAAGCTAGTCATATGTTCAGTATAGCTTTTTAAAAATAATTATAAAATTCATTTTTCATTTGAAAATAGAGGCAAATGCTATATTTTATTGAGTAACATCAAATAATGGTCAAATCTTCAAAGTCTCTGGAAAAACTGGGTTATAAAAGAAATTTGTAACATAAGGCAGAATTTCAGATGTACTTCAAAACAACAGGGAAGCTGATGTTTTACTTCAAATTAGAGAACCACATTCAGTATAGAAGTATATGCAATGTATATGCTTATGTATATAAGTAATAACTTAGGGTTTATTTATGTACCACCATCAGCCCCCCCCCCCAACCTCTACCCCCCCTTACTCCTGTAGCCTTTATTTTCCCAACAAAATACCAGATTTTGTCTAAATAGGCATAGTCATGTTTGACAGCATGTTAAATATCATAGGTATATAAAAGCCCTGAGGGCTAAAGAAGCCATCACTCTGCTATATTTTATTTTACTAAGAATAGAGGTAGGGAAAATAAGTACTTGATTTTGTGCAAACATTTCTTTGATTAAATGAGAGTACATATGAACTTTCTTTTTCAAACACACACAATATTATAAACACAGAAATGGTAAGGTGAGTACTATGAGATTTTATAAATACAGCCATGGCATATGGAAACTGAGGGGAACATGCTTACTGATGCAAAGACCTCATTTTGATAGTCAAGATTACTTTTACTCTCAGGACCTTTCCCTACCCAAGATTTTTTTTTTTTAAATTAGAGTTTAGGCTGGCCGAGTGGGGCGGTGGTTAAGCGCTGGCTTGGGAAGCCAGAGGCTCCAGTTCAGGTCCCATATATGAGGGCCAGTGACACTGCCCTCAAAAAAAAAAAAAATTAAAGTTTATTGGGATGACAATGGATAGTAAAGTTACATAGGTTTCAAGGGTACAATTCTCAATCCATCATCTATCTACCTATCTATCTAATCACTTTATATGTTCACCACAAAGAGTTACTTCTTCTATCACCATATATTTGATCCATTTTACCCTCTTCAACTACCTCTCCTTCCCCCTTACCCTCTGGTCACCACTAAACTATTGTTTATGTCTATGAGCTTTTGTTTTTTTGTTTGTTTGTCTTGTTCCTTTGATGTTTTATATCCCACATATTAGTGAAAACATATGGTTCTCTACTTTTTCTGTCTGGCTTATTTACCTTAACATAATAACCCCAAGATTCATCCATGTTGTTGCAAATGGCACTATTTCATCTTTTCTTATAGAAGAATAGTATTCCATTGTGTATATGTACCACATCTTCTTTATCCAATCATCTATGGAAGGACACTTTGGTTGTTTCCATGTCTTGGCCACCATAAATAAAGCTGCAGTGAACATCGAAACAAATATGTCTTTACAGATAAATGTTTTCAGGTTTTTGGGATGGATATCCAAGAGAGGGATTGCTGGCTCATTTTGACTGCTGGTTTTCATCTGGGTTTAACCAATGGGAGGCAGATGGCAAGCAATCATCCACTTTTGGTGTTTTAGCTGCTTGTCGTGGCTTCACCTTTTTCATCTCCACCAGTACTAGGAATGGTATCAGTTCATGCTGATGGTGAATTAAATGTTGTTTCACAATCATCAATTTCCTGTACTTGATTTCATGTTTGAAACACCTGGAATAGTTTGTTTCCCTCCCTGGATCCTGACTGATACACTCACTAAAGGAACTGTGATGAGCCAAGCTGACCTCATGCAAATTTGAAAAGTGTGTAAAGAGAGAAAGAGAGAGAGACAGAGAGAGTTGGAATGGGAAAGAGGCATAATACTTGTCTCTCACCTCTTATTGTCAAGAAATGTTTTTGTGCTGCTTCTGGTTTTCAGACATGGGTAGAATTTGTTCTCAGTGTTGTTCCATCAAAATCTCTAAATTCTGTTACATTGTTTGCCAGTTCACCTTACAAACTCATAAAAGCCATAACTGCATTATGTGTACGTATACATGTATGTGCAAAGCCCTAGCTAAGCATGTTATAAATGTTATCACACTTAATCTTAATAGCCAGTCCTGAAGTGGATTTTTATTGTAGTTATACTAAAAGGAAACAGAAACTCAGAGAAGCTAGTTAACTTCTTCCCATGCTGCATATCTAGGATATGCAGGTTATTTACAGGTTATTTACCATGAAAGTGATATTTTCTTCTTGGGCTGATAGACATATTTTTATGATATATTAAAATCATGAAGAATGATATTTATCTAAATGTTTGCATTTGGAATTTTCTGATAAACACATCTTTCAACAGACCTGTGTTCTGAGTTTTAAACATAAATATTGAGAAACATCATTTGATCAAGGGTTTTTGTGCCAAAAGTTTTATGTTTACATGCCAATAACTTCTTGTTTCATGAAGTTTGGGTGTGGAATGTCTGAGAAATATTATTTTGGGGCACAATAGAAAAGAATAATTGAGACCATATCTATCTTGAAAATATTTTGTGCATGTTTTTTGTACTTATAGTTCTATAACTTATTAAAATGGTATTTCAGGTAATTTATTTATATGCTAAATATCTCCTGTAGTCTCAAGCAGTCAGGGTGAAAAAGATAGTATTATCTCTTGTACATGGATCTTATTGTCTTAAGATGACTCTGATGTCAGGTGAGACGTAGATTGCTATAACAACATATGAAAAGGAAATCTGGTCTAGTTTAGGTATCACAGAAGACTTTCCTGAGAAAGTGATATTAATGTGAGACCAAAGGGAAGAAAAGGAGTTCCTCTGATGAAAAAAAAAAGGTCATTTCCACACAGAGGAAATGCTTTGGAGGAGGTGAAGAGCAATATGTGGCATATTTAAAAACTAAAACATTTTAGTTAGTTTGGTTAGTTGCATGATATGGCTAGGCCATATAATGTAAAAGCAAGAAATAAGTTGGTTAAGCCGAAAGAGACAGATTTTATTTAAGGCATTGTAATCTGTAACAAATAGTTTAGAAAGAAGATACATTTTAAAGTCCAATGAAAATCTATCAGTGTATTATAAAATAAATTGATTTTTTTTTGAGAGATTATTTTTGTGTTATTGAAAATGGACCAGAGGGGAGCAAAAACACACAGAGAAAACACTCAGAAACTTATTAAAGTAGTCCAAATTAGAGAAGATAATGACCTGCCCCAGGGTGGTGGTAGTACAAAAGGAAAGATATTGATAGGATTAGGTTGAAGTGCTTTGGTGATTGACCAAATGTGAGTTTTCAAAGGTAATTTTCAGTTTTTGTTTACACAATTGACTGATTGATGTTGCTTTAATAATGAATTTTAGAGCTTAGATAATGATAAGAATTTTGAGACTCCTATTCATAAGCAAATTAATGGTAATTATAGTTTTGAGGTCAGCCCTGCATTCTCTCTAGACTTCTTCCTGGACACAATTTGTGAACTGCAGAAATGTTGCAAGAAGCAAGACCTAAATACAAAAGAAAGAAACAAAGCATCAGTTGTCTCTCTGTATATTAGCAATTAAAAAACCAGAGAGTGAAATTTTCAAAGTAATGTTTATAGTAGCATCAAAACCAAAATATTAGGGGACAGTGTATCTTCATATATGCAAGATGTTTAAATTGAAAACTACAACCTCTTGTTGAGAGAAAATAAACATTATAAAATAGAAAATTATGTCCATAGATTGAGAGTCAATATTGTTGTCTCATTTCTGTCCAAATTGATCTTTATATTAAACATAATCACAATCAATATCTTAACAGGCATTTTTGTTGAATTTATCAAGCTGATCTATAAATTATATAGAAATACAAATAAGTCTAATCAATTGTTAGAAAGGAAAACACATTTATATTTAATATATTTTATTTCAAAACTTGATAGAAATCTCTAGCATTTAAGATAGTGTGGTACTGACATAAAAGTAAACATAGAAATGGAAGAGTATAGAAAGTCCAGAAATAGGTGCACACATATGGTCAATTTAATTTTGACATTGGTTCCAAGATAATTTAAAAGGAAAGAAAAGCATTTTCACCAAATATTGCTTGAACAACTGGATATCTTTATGAAAAAAAAAATGCACTCTATATAACTTCATAAACAAATATCAATACAAAGTTGGCATAGCCTTAAACATAAATCCAAAACTTCAAATATCTACAAGAAAGCACAAAGAAAATCTTAGTAAACTTGTAACCAAACATTTTTTGATAAGATAAAAAAAATCTCATTAACCATAAAACAAAAAATTGATAAACTGGACTTCATCAAATTTAAAACTTGTGCTTTTAGAAAGACTCAGTTAAGAAAATGAAAAAAAAAAAAGCACTGGCTGGGAAAAAAATATTTGTAATATGTATATCTGACAAAGGATTTGTGTCCAGATACATAAAGAACACTAAAAGTGAGTAGAAAGAGGGCAGTCCAGAAATGAAGCAAAATATTTAAAAGAGATTTCACTAAAAATTATATGTATTAAGTCCCCTAATATATTCAGCATCATTAGTAATGAGAAAAAGCAACTTAAAACCACAAGAGCATTTTCACTTCATATTCATATTCTCATACTAAAATGTCTAAAATTTAAAAAGATTCAAAAGTGTATATGTGTTTTAAAAGTATGTGTTTTAAAAGATTGACCGAGTATAGCTGAGGATGTAGAGTAGTTGTAATTCTGATATTATTTTTAGTGGGAATTTAAAATGGTAAAATATCGGGGCCGGTCTAGTGGCGTGGTGGTTAAGCGCTGGCTTCAGAAGCCAGCGGCCCTGGTTTGGGTCCCACATGTGAGGGCCAGTGACACTGCCCTCAAAAAAAAAAAAAAAAAAAAGGTAAAGTATCATTAGTCAACTGTTTCATAACTTCTTATAAAGTTAAAGATACACTTAAAATAGAACATAGCAATTTTACCTCTGGACATTTAACCAAAAGAAATAAAAACATATGCTATGAAATAAGAATGGCCATAGAAGCTTTATTCGCAATAATAAAAGATTGTAAACAAACCAAACATCAATCAAGAGGTGAATGGGTTGACAAATTGTGGTATGTGTATAAAATTTAATACTCCTCTAAAATAAACAGAATAACTTACTAAGACATGCAGCAACATGGGTGAAGCTTGCAGATTTATTGCCGAGTAAAAGACACCAAACACAAAAAAGTACATACTTTTTTTTTTTTTAAAGATTTTATTGGGGAACTGGGGGGAGGGGAACAGCGTTGGGGAATCGGGGAAGAGGAACAGACAAGTTGCTATCTTTTTGTTCTTCAGTCTAGTTGTGGAGGATGTTGCTTCACTGGCCCATGTTGGTATCGTCATTGCGCTCTTCCTGGATGAGGCAGATCGGTCCCCAGCCTCTGGCTGGTCGCTCACCGCAGCTATTGGCAGCTCACACCGGCTGCCGGCAGCTCACGCTGGCTGCTGGCCACTCACTGTAGCCCATGGCAGCCCAGCGCAGTAGGGGCTGCAGCCTACACCGTCGCCGGGGCTCGCACAGCCCAGCTCCAGGTGGAGCTGTTGTTAGCTGTAGAGGGCAGTGTCACTGGCCCTCATATGTGGGATCCGAACCGGGGCCTCTGGCATCCCAAAATCAGCTTTTAACGAATGCGTCACTCAGCCTGCCCAGTACATACTTTTGAATTCCATTTATATGCACTGTAGAAAAGGTACATCTAATTCATAGTAACATGCCTGTGTAGATGGAAAATCAAAAAAATCTAGAAAAACATATAAGGATTAAGTGAATTTTGCAAGGCCTCTAGATGCAGGTTGATATAAACATAGCAGAATATTCTCAGCTTCATTACCTGTCGATGAAGTGCCAATTAAAATATCAACTATAAACTTGCCAAAATGGCTAAAGTGAAAAATACGGGCAGAAAAGTGTAGGTTGAGATGTTTAGCAATGGGAACTCTCATATACTGCTGGCAGAAGTTTAAATTTGCAAGAGCACTTTAGAAATCTCTGGAAGCATCCAATAAAACTTAATATGTGAATTTTTATGACTGTAATTATACTCTCAAGTACATACCTAACAAAATTTTTATATATTTGCTCACCAAAATGCATGCACCAGAATATTCATAAATTGCTATTCCTTATAACCCCAAACTACCTAAAAGACCATCAACAGTAGATTGAATAAATAAACTATGATATTTTTACATAATGGAATATAATACTGGAATAAGAATTAATTGATCTTATAAATGAAATATGATTGGAAAAAAATCAGATACACTGAGTTACATATTGATTTATTCAGTGTATACTTTATGCATTTAACATATGTGATATACTATATTAGATACTATATTATATATTAATATTATATATTATATCACATGTATTTAATATATATTATATTGATACCTATTAGAAAAAAGGGAAAACTTATTTTTGTGAAAGAGATTGCTTGAGAAGTAAGTGAGAAGAGAGAAAAATAGTGTAAGGTAGTATAGAAAACCTTTCAAAAGTCTTGAGTGTTTTAAGATAGAGTTTAACAAACATTTAAATACTATAGTGAAAAAAAATAATAGAAAGGAATAGAAACAAGATATATTCATAGAAGAGAATTACTAATTGTTCAAAGTCCTCAAGAAGGCAGATAGGAAATAGATTCTAGTATACAGCTAGAAGTATTGGTTATGAAGAGAAAAAGGTAATTTTCATCTTAGTGGAAATGGATAAAAATGAAGGACAGGTTCAGACAATTTCATTTCACTGCTTTTATTTTTTCTATTGTTATTGTTTATTGGCTTTCTGCCTTGTTTATTTATTTTAAGTGACATAATATGAAGAACAAGTGAGAATATGAGGTGCAAGAGGTTTGATGAGAGTGGAGGTTTGAAACAGTGTTTGGGTAGAAGGAGTACAATCATTGGCTAAAGCCACAAAAATGCATTGTCTGTCAGCTTCAGTTTGGTGGCCATTAATTCATCTAGAAACCCATTGGCCCAAGGAGGGCATTCTCTAAAAGCAGATAGTGACCTGTGGATCAGAGCTAGGGACATGGACAACTCTTGTCTTACAGAGAGAAGCAAGCTAACAAATGTTGACTATTGCTAATATGGAGTTAACACGACAGAACAATTATGATGAAGACAGGTTGTAAAATAGCAAGAATGTGAAAAGATCTGTGGACTGGCAGTCCTTGCATGGATTGGAAAACTGATGTCATTTGGATTTTTAGCTTCACACAACCTACTTTTTCCTTGCCTATGTCATGCAAGAGATGAGTGTAGGATGTAGGACAAAGACCAGTACTTTTTTTTACTCTCAGCCCAGTTCTTGCAGCATGGCCAAGATGTCAGGTTGAATGTTATCAATAGGTGTCTGTGGAAACGGCAGATCTCGCACAGGTTGAAACATAGTTGTTAAGACAGCCATGCCAAAGCCAGCACACTCCTGCTAGCTCTACTTAGGATATAATATACTAATTTTTCTGAGTTGGTGTATCTAGTACCTAGGCTGAAGTTTTATAGAAAACTTGTTCTTCTGCTAAGCATTTGCCTTTAAGTCAACACTGTTGAAAGATAATTAATCATTAATATTCTATTCTTATAAAAGGGCATTTCAAATAGAATTAAAAGGCATTCTGAGTAGCCACCTGAATTGGTGTTATGTTTGTAATGATTTCCTTTTAACATGATACAAAATATTTTTGGCTAGAGTATTTGTTTGCTTTAGCCTTGAAAATGTTTTTTGACAGAACAAGATTACAACTGAATAGATCATATTTCTTTTCATATCTGGCCCTCTCATAGTGTTATTTATTTATTTATTTATTTTTTAAGTTATTCCATGCGTTGATTTTTTCCCTTTTTTCAACTTATGTTCTAATGGAGAGTTGGCAAAGGACAAATTTACTATGCAAATCCTATCAGTGGTCCATTGGAATAACTCCTCATATTCAAAGGAGCCACCTTCTCAATTTCATTATAAGCTTGACAATTTCAATTTGGATATGTAACTCCATTTTGACTAGCCTTAACAAAGTCCCTTATTTGATTTTCCTGTTAAACCAGCCTGGTTATTTAACATTTTTTAATGCATCTAAAAAGGTAGAATGCTTTCAATATAGGCAATTCTTCTAAAAATCTGTTCAGAAACAAAAGAATGTTGTAAGCAAGAATCAGGATAAAATTAGGTCCTCAAGAGAGGGTCAAGGTGGATAACAAAAACATATTAATTTAAGTTATGTATTTTTTTAAAAATGGAGAATTGGGGAAGGGGACCAGCCAAGTTGTTGCTTTTCAGTCCCATTTGTGGAGGGTGACAGTCACCATTTGGCTGCCCTTGGCAGCTTACAGCCTCCAAGCTCAATGCACTGTGTTTAATGTTAGTTGCAAGTGGGTGTACCTATCATGCCATGCAGGAGTTGAACCATCAGCCTTGTTGTTAAGAGTGCACACTCTACCCATTAAACCATCCACGTGGTAGCTCAGCTCAAGGTGCTGAGTTCAGTCTTAGTTGCTGGTAAGCATAGCCACTATCCCATGCGGGAGTCAAACCAGCAGCCTTGCTGTTAGGAGCACATGCTCTCACCAGCTGAGCCATCCTGCCACCTGTTGGCAGCTCAGCTCTGGTGCAACTCACTGGCCCACGTGGGAATCGAACTGCTGGCCCCATTTCTCAGAGCTTGGGCTCTTAAGCTAACTCTTAACCAACTGAGCCACTCTGCCAGCCCTAGGTTATATATTTTTGCTAACAAATATATACTTAAGTATTTCCTGTGGTACATAGCTACCCCCATTAGATTAATACAGAGATGAAAATGGCATCTATAAATTAGAAAGACCATACAATATTTAGTTTTTTAAAGAAGTAGTTATTTATCCTGTCACTTATTATCTACCAACACACATACATAATAAATGCCCTTTCACATTGCCTGTGCTAACCTTATTTCCAACTAGTTTAACTGTTAATTTTAAAAATAAGTAAAGGTTAGGGCCAGCCGAGTGGCGTGGTGGTTAAGCACTGGCTTGGGAAGCCAGTGGCCCCGGTTCGGGTCCCACATATGAGGGCCAGTGACACTGCCCTCAAAAAAAAACAAAAAAAATCTAAGTAAGGGTTAAGCAGAAACTCCAAAGTCCAGAGACCAAATCCTGAATTCTATTGCAAAACCAAGGTAAACAAATTGATTTAATTTTGAGAATCAGAAAAGAAGCTTAGTTTGTATTTACACTAAGACATATTTTATTCATTTATTTTTAAAGATTTTATTGGGTTATTGGGGAAGAGGAATAGTGTTGGGGAATTTAGGACACTTTTTTGTTTGTTTGTTTTGTTTTGTTTTTTTGAGGGCAGTGTCACTGGCCCTCATATGTGGGACCCGAACCGGGGCCACTGGTTTCTGAAGCCAGTGCTTAACCACCGCACCACTCGGCAGGCCCGCAGGACACATTTTAAAGATGAAATGTTATTCATTCCCACATCCTAGAGCTATAATATATTTGTGGTTTTTCTTTGCCTCATTGATTTGTTTATTGAGATCCACATTTTAATATTTAAAAATGTTTTGTTACAAAATAGTCTTAATCTAAAAGTCTTTAAATGGCTACAGTCTATAAGGATGACTATTTCTACACTATTTCAAATACTGTGCACATGGAAAATGGAGTTAAATATTATCAAACAACCATCTTAACAAAATACCCTGGCAAGTAAAATACCCTTATTTTCTTAGGCTCAATATGCATTACGAAAATTCTGTAACTTTCCCAAAATCAATTTTTTGGGTAGTCATTTTTTCTTTTTTAAATTTTAGATATTATATTAATGTTAGTGCAATTGCTCCAACTATTCAATATCTAAAAAGAAACAGACATTGGAAGGACATTATTGCTGAGACACAGGGTTGTATAATGGGTAAGAGTATAGGCACTTAAACCAGACTGCCTTGGCTCAAATTCCAGCTCTGTTATTTAATAGCTGTATTGCCTTGAGCAAGCTACCTTCTATTGGGTCGTTGGGAAAGTCATGACACATGTTTGCATTGAAAAACAGAAAAATACATCGGGAAAAAACTATTTCCGGATGGCCAAATAGTTCCTTTGTTTCTTCACCTACAAAGCAGAGATAATAGTATACTTATCTCATAGAGGTACTGTGAGTTAATTTATCTGTTTAAACAGTGCCAAAGTATAACAAACACACAGTAGATATTAACAATTTTTATAAGCTGTTATTATTATACCTGGAGCCACATTCCGCATATTTGCTGTTCAAGTATTACATTTGTGCAGGTGCCAGGGACCTCTAAGTTCAGGAAAACATTGAGACTCACAAGATTATCATAGGCCACACTTGGCACCAGCTTACTCAGAAGGTTATAGGACAGGAAATACATCTTTCCAGGCAACATCAGGCTTTTATTTCCACAGTAGTCCCAACTGGTGTGGCAGTTCATACAGGGGTTGGGATGCTGTGCTTTCCCTAGGTGACAGCCCAGGTGCAAGGAAGTTAGAGCAGTGTAGTGTGTGTATAAGGCATTCTAATGTTCTAACATAATATAGATGAGAAACAGAAAATAAAGGAAGCTAGCATGTCTTTTTTTTTTTTAAGGTTTCTTTTGGCTATCAGTAATTATAAGAGGATTTTTTTTCTTTAAGATTTTATTGGGGAATTGGGGGAGGGAAACAACATTGGGGAACCAGAGAAGGGAAACAGACAAGTTGCTGTCCTTTTGTTCTTCAGTCTAGTTGTGGAGGACATTGCTTCACTGGCCCATGTCGGTATCATCATTGCGCTCTTCCCTGGTGAGGCAGATTGGTTGCCGGCCTCTGGATGGCCGCTCATGACAGCTCTTGGCAGTTCACACTGGTTGCCAGCCACTTGTGTTACCTGCTGGCCACTTACTATGGTAGCCCACTGCAGCAGGGGCTGCAGTTATGCCAACCCGGGGACTCGCAGCAGCCCTGCTCCAGGTGAAGCTATTTGTTCACCATCTTAGCTGTAGAGGTCAGTGTCACTGGCCCTCATATGTGGGATCCGACCCTGGGCTGCTGGTGTCCCAAGCCAGCTCTTAACCAACGTGCCACTCTGCCAGCCCTGTAATAGGATTTTGACAAGATTCTGCCAGCAGATATTTCAGCATGCCATAGTTGTTGAGGCTGACATCATAGGTATGTAAGGTTGTTTTTTGTAAGAAAAGACCGAGACATTCTATGTATACTAGTTACATGGACACAATTTTGTCATTTTGTGAAGGAAAAGAAAATACCTTTTATTGTTACTAAGCTCCTTTTCTCTATCAAAGGGTTGTAGACATATCTAGAAGTAGGACTGAACTTTTTGTCTGAAAACATTTTTAGGACTGGACAAATTTGTACTGTAGCTTAACTGAAATCACCCATACCACAAATCACAGAAGAAACACTGCAATAAAATAAATTAAGATTCCTATAGAATGGTAATAATAAGACTCTATTTAAATGGTTATAATGTGGATTGTTTGCAGATACTTCATGCAGTTAGACGAAGAGCTAACTTATGAACATAATCACTTTATATTCATCTAGATCCTCGAAAAAATGGGGTAGAGCTCACCAATTTATTTTTGCATATAGACAATATTGAGAAATGTATTATGTCATTAAGAGACGAACAAGTTTGATTATTTTGAAGCCGCACCAGTGTTGTAAATAATAAGCACAAGTCACTAACATAGGAAAGTTGGCTATCTTCCTATTTATTATGATAGGAAAGCAGATCTCCAATTTATCTAGAACAGAGGTCTTTAACTTAGGTCAAAACTCTCTTTGGAAAGTTACTTAAAACCATGTCCCCATTCATGTAAGTGGGTAATAGAAAGCTGCTTATA
This sequence comes from Aselliscus stoliczkanus, assembly GCA_033961575.1. Classification (NCBI taxonomy): domain Eukaryota; kingdom Metazoa; phylum Chordata; class Mammalia; order Chiroptera; family Hipposideridae; genus Aselliscus; species Aselliscus stoliczkanus. Next base: position 140,179,412 of record CM066729.1, read on the forward strand.
TACAGATGGTGCCAAGAAAATGTATACACACTTTAAGAGAGGAAAGCTGTATTAAAATTGTAAAACTCAATATATACTGATATCAAAACATGAATACAAGTTATGTTTGACTCCTGCAATTACAAGAGTTGCTCAAAATGGTTACCATCAGTGTCCAGACACTTCTGATTACGGAGAACTACTGCAAGAGCAACATTGACCAAAGTGTCCACATGTATACATTTTCTTGGTACCTCTGGTATATGTGCATATATATATTTACATATATCTGTAGGAAGTTTGAAGACCTTAAAGTCATTTTTGTTTTCAGTGGATACCTTGATCAGGAGCTCTTCATCTAGATTAGAGAGGAGTTTCACCAGGTGTTAGGGAAAATAGCTCTTTCAATTGTCAACATTGCAAATTACATTCATCTAGCAGAATTTTCAGTTGATGAAAGACATTTGTGATGGTAAAAGAATTTTTGGACCTGGGTTTAATAGCTTGATTAGTTTCCCAGGACTTTAGAGTAAATTAACATTCTTGTCTTGCACAGGTTCATTTGTGAACTTCAGAAATCTGTGTTCAAAAAGTTGGACACAGAGACCATAATGTGATGCATTTCCCTATTCAAATTTGCCTTCATTTTCAGTATTGTATTGAATCCTTCCTTTGAAGGATTTTTCATGAAAGTAGGCCTGGGTAAGAGGACTTCAAATGATTTTTTGCAGACTTGAAATTGTGCAGTTATTCTTTATCAGTGGGTCTGAGGCACTGCTTGTTTGGGCCTCCAACAAAATTCCTACCACTTAGTAGGCCTGGCTGTGCCCATTGCTTGTGTGGCCTGTGATCTGGCTGATAGCAGAGAGTCATGCATCTTCTTCTGCACACATAGCTCTTGGACTGCAAAGATCCTTATAGAATGCCCTACAAGCTTCCTCATGAAATAACAGTGCTCTTATAGCAATTGTGCTGATGTACCTGCAGAGCTAGTCTTCATGCTCTCCTAGGGTGATAATTCGCCCTGTGGGTTTTTTTGTTGTTGTTGTTGTTACTTTGTTGTTGTTGTAACCTTCCAGAGCAACTATACTATGGATTTTAAATAAAAGGATTTGTCAGAGGCTAGCATAACAGATCACAATGGTGCAAACAGGGCTTTGCTGATTCAGTAAGGAAAAACGATAAGCCAATTTCCACATTTTAAGGCCTGGGTTGAACTTAAACATCCTCCTTAGACTATTGGTCTATATATACCACTTCTATGGACAAATTAAAAGGAAATGCAATAAATACAATCTATACATGACCAGGTTATAGAGTCTAAAGGTGGAAAAAATCATGTAAGTTTTAGGGTAGAAAGGCCAAAGCCCCTGCTGAAATCCTGAATGACATCAGGTCCCTAGCGCCTTGTTTTGTAGAAGACTTTATTGTAGGACAGAGCCCCCAGAGTAAAACAAATATTTTCATGTTCAAGGCAGAAACTTACCAAGTATCCTCAATACTATTCCCAATAATTCATCATTTAGAAAAAAAAACACAAAAAACCTCTTTCTTCCAATGGTGAGATTGGAAACAACTTCAGAATCTAACTGAGGTTCAGGAAGTTTTTAATAAAAATTGCTAATTATTAAAGTACAGATTTTAGCCTATAATCTGTCACAGAGTAATGTTAATAACAAATTGTGTTATTCTATTCAAAGTCCAGTTGTTGTTGTTGTTGTCTTCAGTGGTGTACAGATTTTTTTTTTCAGTGGTGTAAGTTTCCTCTGAAATACATGAGTGCTTCATGAAATCCTGTTTAATGTTTGTAAAACATTTGTCATTCTCACCACATGTACAGATTTTACGTTTCTGGCTTCAACAAGTAAAAAGGCTTCAAGATGTGTAGTTGCCAAGTATTGCTACTTTTCAAATTACATATTTTTTGATGTTACCTTTTCAAGGATTTCAGGGTTGGCATATAATGGTGGTAATTAAAATGTTTCCTAGGAAGCAGCCAGCTAGACCACTGCCCCAGGCACGTAACCTCTGGTTACTACCTTCCTTCACTCATTTGTTCTGTATGTGAGACGAGACTCCTTGAACTACAAAAGTACCGTATTCAGGCCAGGCAGCTGCTGATGGATTTTAGTAACTACAGAGCTGGTGTTTGAGTCTCAACCCTGAGAGCACAAATCACAGACAGGTGACAGTAGAGGCACATCTCCCTGTATGTGGGCTGGTTGTGGATGATGATCCATCAAACTAAAATAATGGAAGAGGCATTAGTTGCATAAAAATAAACCAAGTCGGCTTAGCTCTAATGTATTCTGCAAGATTTTAGGAATAGAAACCCATTTTACCTCAGATTATTTTGTGAACAACCCAGAAAATATAACAATTAGAAACAGAATTACATGGGAAAAGATTTCTTTTAGCAATGTCATTAATACATGTTCATAATTAAGCAATTTTGTCAGTCTTCTTAAGGAAAAAAGGCAATTATATTTAATAATAATCAACTATTTGGCATAATAATCAACTACTACGTTCTTTATACATACTATTTAACTCTAATAAACATTTTTTTTCCATTTTCATAGCTGAGGAAACAAGGATGAAAATGGTTATTTTCCTGTTATGAAATGGCAGCCTTGGAATATTTTTTATTTTTATTTTTATTTTTATTTTTTATTATTATTATTAGTTACAGATATACAAAACAATGCAATAGTTATCTTTTTCACCCCTTACAAAGTGACTACCCTCTCCCCCCTCCCCCCTGCCCTACTCCCGATATCATACATATCTATTACAATTCCATTGACTCCATCCCCACACTATATTCCACATCCCATGACTATATATGTGTTAAATTATAGTCAACATCTAATATTAATCAGTGGTCAGGCCTCTACACCATCCATGAAGTTGTCTCCCTAACAAGACATGAGTCCATCTGGTCCCCTAAAAAAAAAATATTTACAACCTTATTGATTAAATTCCCTAAACTGTCTCTTCTGTCTCTGCAGTAGTATTGTAGTTACCAGTTTATGTTGCTTCGTCCCTTCCCCTTCTCCCTCATGCCCATCCCCGTCCCATCTAACCCTCATCAGTTTTTCCTGTGTGTCTCTAAGACTGTTTCTGTTTATTTTGCTCATTTATTCAGTTCTTTAGATTCCACATATAAGTTAGATCATATGGTATTTGTCTTTCTCTGACTGATTTATTTCACTTAGCATAATGTTCTCTAGGTCCATCCATATCATTGCAAATGGTATGATTTCTTTCTTCTTTATAGCTGCGTAATACTCCATTGTGTAAATGTACCACAGTTTCTTAATCCAGTCATCTACCGTTGGGCATTTCAATTGTTTCCAAGCCTTGGCTATTGTAAATAGCACAGCCTTGGAATTTAAACCCAACTTAATTTGACTGAAAGTCTTGGCTTTTGCTACTGTAAAGCAATGCATGATAAGACTTAAAAGCTATGTGTTTAATAAAGACACTCTTTTAGGTGAAAGTATTTTGAAAATATTCACGAAAATGGTATACATGCATGTATACATTCATATGTATGTATGATATTTATCTTAAACTATGAATTCCTTGAGAGGAAGAATTTTCAGTTATCATTCTTATAAAATGACTAATGCATATAGCTTTTATTGTGGGCAGTCTTATAAAAAGGGCTCAGGATCACGTCTGCAAATACGGAGATCCATTACATCTGGACCTTACAATATTATATAGAATTTATAGCATCGATTTCACTGAAAACCAAGAGAAAAAAATTAATCTCTCTAAGATACCATCTTAGAAGATAGGATATGGATCTATTTGTGCATAAGATAAATAGATAAATACTCAAAGATAGACAGATAACTTGATGTAGATAATTATACACAGATGTATACAATGGAGATTAATTCATTCATTTCTGGTACAAAAACAAAGTGATACCTTTCAGTTTTAATAGCATTAAACCTCTTGAGATTCCTGGTTGCATTATTGAATAATAGCTCTTTTTTTTTTCCGCCTTATAGTTGGACAGTGTCACCTCCCTAATCCAAGCAGCCAAAAATTTAATGAATGCTGTAGTGCAAACAGTGAAAATGTCTTATATTGCCTCCACCAAGATCATCCGAATTCAGAGTCCTGCTGGACCCCGGCACCCAGTTGTGATGTGGCGAATGAAGGCTCCTGCAAAAAAGCCCTTGATTAAAAGAGAGAAGCCAGAGGAAACTTGTGCAGCTGTCAGAAGAGGCTCAGCAAAGAAAAAAATCCACCCAGTGCAGGTCATGAGTGAATTTAGAGGAAGACATGTCTACTGAAACCACCATTCTACTCTAGTGTCTCCATTACAAAGTCCTGGCTAGCTACACTGCTTTAATTTTACACTTGATTGGTACTGTAAGTTCACTAGCTTTTAGAGTTTAACCTACAAGTAATGTAAAACATTAGAAGCTGAACCAACATGAGCAACATACATTTGGGATCATGTCATTGTCTTCTCTGCATGTCAGCACCTAATAAGTCATCAGTATATGTTTGTTGAATGATTGAAACCTCCAGGTGTCATTCAGCCTTTCCCATCACAGAGAATATCTTATGGTCATTACCAAATGCACATAGTAGACTCAAGTTAGTCTTATTCATCTTTAATTATTTAATTTTGAATTAAAACATTAACATAGCTTCTGACTTGGTTTTCAATGGAAAAAAAAAGACCTCATAAAATATTTCCCCATTTAATTGACATTCTTGCTTTACCTGACCTGACAGAGATGTGTAATCCCTGCTATAGGGGAAAAAAAAAGAAATCAATCTCTACAAATCTGTATTTGTTGTTAATTTATGACGCTAACATCCACCCATCAGTAACTAACCAAGCTTCAACAGTCAAGCTACTTCCTGGATTTTTAAGGTCAGCCTCGATTATTAATGAAGCAATTTATTAACATTATAAAGGTTGCAATGAGATTTGATGCTACAAATGTGTCTTTTAGGGGTCCATTGCATTTAGCAGTTTTGCACTTTGAATGTTGGGTTGAAACGGGTCCATCAGAATTCATACATGGGGGAAGTTATTATCCACTGGGGGGAATGGGACATCTAACTATATCCCTGAGTGAGTCATGCCAACAGAAGTATAGGCAGTTCTGCATGACTCTAAAATTCCATTTGCATCAGTTTGCAATTGTAAGTAAAAGGCCAGCTTGAAAAACCTTCGATGTTGAGTAAAATATCACTGTAAATTGTACTATTGAGCTATGAAATAGAGTTAATGGCAATGAAGCTGGAGTGTTTTAAATAATATTCCATTAATGGAAAGTCATCAAGGTCATTTTATAACTGCTCACTATGCACATTCCCAATCACTGTGCTCATCCCTAGTTGAGCTTGTAATGAACTTGATAATCGTCTCAGAGTCTAGTACATTGCTTCTCTGTCTAGCTCATGCTCTTTCTTTCTTGTGGTCTCTCTCTTGCTCTTTAGTGGGGTGAAATTTCAGTTTCACTTTTTCTCACACCTAGAGTTTCCATTCACAAGATTTTAAAAATGCATTCCCTATTCTACTTTATCAAAATGATACTATAATTGTAACTGCACTTTTGACAGCATTGCCATTGAGTTGTTTCTACAGCCATGTCATCTTAGTTTGATGAAGTAAGATTTAAATACACAACACTTACTGATGTTAGGAGGACTAAAGTGGGTAAAAGAATGTGTGAAACATAAAAAAATGCATAAAAGTTGAGAGCATGATGTGCCTGGTATCTTGAGCAAAATGGTATGGGAAAAGCATTTATTTAGTAGGTTGTTATCAATGATGGGAAAATGTTAACTTCTTTTTAGTCTAATGAACTCTTATTTTTCCAAAATTCTGGATTGCTGGGCTCAGTACATAAACTTCCTAGGAAATAAAAGCAATAAGCTCCTCCCTGTTTTTTACTATGCACTGGGGTCCACAATAATTATTCTGGACAGAGTCCACTCCGTAAAAGAAGGCAGTGCATAAAGGAATTTGGAAATCTAGATAATTCTATTTTTCAGAACTATCTAGATAAGTGAGGCAAAATAAGGAGTTTCTCTTTTTTGAAGTGCCACCATGATTTTCTGTTTTAAGAGTGGACATTACAAGTGACATCTATGACACATCATTTTCTCAGGTAGAAGTGCAAATATGTAATTTAGTTCAGAAAGTAAATTTTGAAAGTATTACCAAATTACTAGATGTATAGTTCCTAAAGCCACATGCTCAAGAAGCACAAGAGTCTCATTTAGAAAATCTAATGTCCATTTGATTCTATGTCAGTTTTCCACAGGTTGGAATTTAGAATGCAGCACTGGGAGCCGAAAACAAAGAAATAACTTGAAATTATACAATTTCCAAATAACCTCTGTATCTTAAAAAAAAAAAAAATGGTATAGAGAGGTGAGCAAGCCCTCCTCTTCAAAGTAGGTAGACTTCCAGCTTATCTCAAAGTAAACAACTTATAATTAAACAAAACTTAATGAAAAAATGAACTTGGAGACTATCCCAGTAGTAAAGTCTGCTGTCGTAATCAAAGGTGCAGTAAGAACAGGTGCACAGAGCTGGGAACGACATCTGTCCACCTGAGTGAATCCCTGCAGTGGGCACCATTTCAAGATTTAGTTGCATTCAGACCTCCTAATAATATAAGTGCTTATACACAAGAAAAATTAGCAGCAAATATATTAACAAATATTTGCACTATAAAGCATAGTTAAATGAATCTAATCAGTAAGTATGAATGCATTAGCTATATTTATATTCTGTAGAGGAATGGCAGAGATTTAATTAGAATGATACCTTGGTGGCCCATCTATGCGCCTTTTGAAATCACATCAGAGACATCAGTTCTTCTGATGATGATACATTTGCTTTAGCCTGCTAATTAAAACTCACCTTTTTTCTTTTAGTGAAATCAGTTTATGTAGGAAAAAAACAAATATCTTGTGAGGGAGAAGAGGGCTTAGACAACTTAGAGGGACAGTTCCATCCTGGGTAGCCACCAGCATCACTCTAAAACATTAAACTAGAATCAGAATGATAATTTAGGAAAAATCCATGAAATCATAATCTCCTAAAAATTCTTCTGTTTAGAAACACCAGAAGGTTTTCAGCAAACAGGAAATGTGACAAATATAAATCTCTACCTTTTATTGACCAAAAGTGAAAATTATTGGTTTAAAGTATTTGTTTCTTTCTAATGGAGTTTCTGGATACAACTCAATGAATGGGTCAGGAAAAAAAAAATCAAACACTATATGTCTAAGTTAATTTGTTAATTATCCCCTTTCTGTTTGTCTTATGATATGTGAAAACTATGAATGTATTAGAAAGTATAATATTCTTAAATGCGCCTTTTGGGCTTTTCAAATCCCTTAATTTATGAACATGAATATAAATGTATGTCTCCCATGAAATTCCTTTTGTTGAAGGGGCAAGCACCCCTAGATCTACACAGAAAGGCCCACTTTTTCAGTTTGGCATTCTTGCACATTTAACAGCTTCAAAGAAAGTCAGTTTTCAAGTCATACTACAGTAAGACTTGTGAACATACAGTTAAGTGCCCAATTTGAGTCTCCAACCCAATAATCAGAGATCCTCAAATTCAATAATGAGTGGCAAGAAAGATTAATGTGTGAGAACGGAGAAAATATTTTCAGTGTCTTTCTACACCTTCACTTTCAGACTGGTCTTTTCATCTCACCCATCCCTGTGCTAGGTATCCTTCTACTAACTGCTGACACTTTCTACCAGAATGATGCAGCCAGCCTTGCTCATCCTGGTCAATTACTTCCAATTAACAGCCTTTCCTCTTCCATGCACCAAAAGCATCTCTCCCATCTCTCATCTCCTTAGGTATCTACGCCACATACAAATTGACAAATAGGTTCTATAGTGTTCTAGTTAAAACCAAGGATTCTAATTCCCAGCAGCATTACTCCTTGGTTGTTTCTATTTCAGAAATATTCTTATTATTTTTGGTGTCAAATGCACACTTTCATGCTAGGAATTGTGGTTCCCATTTCTGTATAGTAGTGGCAGAATGCGTAGAATGAGATCTGAGACTTTTCCTTGCGGTATTTATCATTCTCTGGTGAGCTCATTGCAGAATTGCCAGCTAATTCCAGCATCATTTTAAGTATTCTTTAGGTCAGCAAAGCAGGCACCGGGATATCAAATTGAATGAAACCCGTACTTCCTTTTATCAGTCTGTTTTCTGCCAAGTCAACCTGCCTATTGTGTTGTTAGGAATCAAACAGCCATTTTTCAGTTTGGAAAGATAGAACTATTTCTGTTTGACTTGATCAGGAAGTTTAGAGGCATCCCGTTAAAAGATTTTTAACCTGTATATTATTTCAATGATTTTTAAAGTAAACTAGGAAAACTTCCACAACCTGAGAGGCTTATATTCATATATCCTTTTTATTTATAAATCAAGTACCAGGAATCAAGTCTTATTCAGAGTAAAATACTATAGCATTTATTTCATCATATCTCTCTGCTCATACCACTATAATATTTTTCATATGAGTGCTTTGCATGTTGCTACCAAATAAGCAAGCCAGACCTAATCATAAAGCTAGCTCATTTGAGCCTTTGCGTCTAATGCAGATATTATTAAAATCAGGTGTATATAACTAAGGATGGCCTTCTCAAGGATGTAACACTATCCTAGATATCTAAATAAGAGAGAAAATAATTAAAATGTTAAATACATTTTTGCCATTTTAACTAAATCACATGAACAAGAAACATTTTCTATGAAAGCAAAAGAAATAATACAGTAGTTCACAACTTTAATCATTTTACATGTGAATATTTTTTCCTCCCTCCTACCAGGGGATATACGATCTATTCATGAATACTTCAAAAGGAGATGATTAATACTAATGGACAAAATTATTTCCAAATGGAACCCATCCTTACCAGAGTCCTGTCTACAGGGAATAGATGGTCCGTAGGGCTGGCCTTTGTGTATATTCTGGGATGATATGCCTCATGGCTGAAGGCTGGCTTATGGCATCCTATAGTTCCATTGGTTTATGAGAAGAAACAAAAAGATTGACTTTGAAAATGAGGTTGACAAGATGGAGGGGGAAAAAAAGTAAATATGAAACATTTCTAAAGAAATATGGATAAGAAAGTGACAGAGGTAGGGGCAGGAATAAGAAAGGTAGTTGTTGAAGCAGATAACTTTTATAGCCAGAGAAAGCAAGAGTTTTAGTTCTATGAAGATTAGGCAGCTTCCTTCCTCCTGAGGAAGATTTTAAGGATAAGATGGGTTACTTGCCATTGGTGGTTTGGGTGAAGTCAGGCAGGAGGATGAACTATATAATAGTTGAGAGTGATTTAGTGCTATTTTTTGTAAGATGAGAAGTGGAACTTCAGCCAGTGTTCTAGGCTGATAGTGGGTGAAATTCTTCCCAAAGTCAGAGTGAATCAGGATAATCACACATTCATATATTTAACAAATATTTGTTGAGCCACTGTGATGTTCCAGGCACTGCTTTAGGTTCTTAGGGATACACCAGGTAACAAAACAAACTGATTCCACAGCACTCTCATACCAGAGCTCTACACAATGTATTTCATAGCCAAAACCCTACTATTCCTATGAATCTGAGCACCCTACCCTCAATTCCGTGCCAGCTTCACGTGTGAGCTCTGGGACAAATGCTCTTACCACGTTTAATTCTCTCAGTAACCCTATAGGACAAACATTATTAGCTCCATTTCATAGATAAGAAAACTGAGGATTAAACAGGATAAGAATCTTGCTCAAAAAACTCACTGGCTTTAAAATTGAGTTTGTTGTACTCTAGAGTCTGAAATTTTAACCATCATACTATATGGTCTTCCTAGAAGATGGGATTGAATTTTTCAGTTGAAAATGAGAAACAGACTTGAAATGGTGCCCAGTTTCCTATGTAAGAGTACAACAATTGAAACTTAAAAATAAATATTATTAATCCATACCTACATTATTCAAAACATATAAAACAGAGATATGTAAATAGTTCGCTGTGTATTCTCACTTCTAATAACTAAATGTAGAGTATTAGATATATGAATAAATATTTCACCTGTGTGATCTAAAATAAGATGAAAAATCTTGCCAAATTACTTTTTTTTTGTTTTTAGCTGAGCCATCCTGCCACCTGTTGGCAGCTCTGCGGCAGCTCAGCTTGGGCTGGGAATCAAACCGGCGACCCTGTTGCTCAGAGTTCGCACTCTTTTTTTAAAGATTTTATTGGGGAACTGGGGGAGGAGAACAGACAAGTTGCTGTCCTTTTGTTCTTCAGTCTAGTTGTGGAAGACGTTGCTTCAGAGGCTCATGTTGGTATCGTCATTGCGCTCTTCCCGGATGAGGCAGATAGGTCACCGGCCACTGGATGGCCGCTCACCGCGGCTGTTAGCAGCTCACACTGGCTGCCGGCTATTCACGCTGGCTGCCGGCCACTCACTGTAGCCTATGGCAGCCCACTGCAGCAGGGGCTGCAGCCTACACTGTCTCCGGGGCTCACAGCCCAGCTCCAGGTGGAGCTGTTGTTAGCTGTGGAGGGTAGTGTCACTGGCCCTCATATGTGGGATCCGAAAAGGGGCCGCTGGATTCTCAAGCCAGCTCTTAACCAATGTGCCACTTGGCTGGCCCACAGTTCACACTCTTGAGGGAGCTCTTAACCAACTGAACCACTTGGCTGGCTCTCCAAATTACTTTTATTACCATAGAGGAAAATATTCAATGGAGGCACCTATTTCAACCCATCTTCAGCTTGATTGGTGAAAAAAAATTGTTGGCATCATTTCTTTCCTTTTTTACTGCTAATGTGTGTTTATGTGTTTAAACTGATGGATCTCAGGGGAGTGTCAGCCAAGGATTACTGAAATATGCTCAAGTTTCCTTGCATTCCAAACTAACTCCAACTATAGCAAATATGTTTCCTTCTTTATAGCGATCACAAAGGTATGCAGTGTGAGCCTGACTGCAGGTAAATTTAGTCCTTTATTTTTATATGACCCTTTTTCCTAGAACCAACTGAAAGCTAGATCCTTCTTCTAGCCCATGTTGCTGGATATGCTTCTCTCTCTCTCAGGCCTGGGGGAGTTAAATGACTCCCTAATCTTTCTTACAGTGGAGCCACAGTTATTGACACAAACTGGAAATGTGTTTATTTTGGGTCTTCACTTTTTGGTATCTGGCAGTCATCATGGTGCCTATTCCCAAGTGTAGGAAATGGAAGCGCTAAAAACTGAAATTCTCTTTGAACAAGGCTCAGGTTTCTAACATCATCTCTAAAATACTCTTCAATGTATGATATATAAAAGCCATTTAAATGGTATTAACAGAGTGGTCCCTGTGCTTTCATTTCCAATGAGGTATTTTCTAGTTCTAAAATTCTCTTTCTTTTGCCTTTTCAGGAAGAATTCTTATTTTCAGTTTGGTTATTTGGTCTTGAAGGCACATAGCACCTCTTTAAACATTTTAAAGCCCCCTTTCAATAATTAAATCAGTAGTTCAAAAGCCTGTAGATAACTTTTTTTTCTATTTGAATAGCCATATATCTCGAAGTCCCAGGTCAATCCTTGACATATCATATTAGTTTCCCATATTTGTGAATTATCTGAACCTCTCTGGGATTCACTGAGAGTCTAGCTTAGAATGACAGGTTTCCTTGACCTAGGTTTCTAACAACAAATTTGAATTGGAATGTTTATTAATGAAGCAAAGAGGCAAGTCTGAGATGTTAGTTTATGTTCTTCATTAAATAGAACTCTTCCCCCTTCCTGGGACATTAAACATAAACTTAATTTAAAAAATACTGTAGAGATAGTGTGTCATTGCTTGCCAAATTATGCCATTATAACTCTCTATGCTTATGTGTTGGTATACAATATGTCCTTAGGGATATAAATATGAGAATTTCGTCAACTCTCTTGCCGGGTTAAACTGTGCTTTTTAACTGGTTTTGAATTTTTTTCTTTGTGTGATACAATCCCCCCAAAGAAAATTTCAGTGGGCCTAAGTGACAGTATAATGATTTTTCTTCAATATCCATGACTAACAAGTCACTGAAAACAGAAGTAGACTTATGTTATGCCCAATTTAGTACCTAATACTTGGGACTTAAAACAAAATTTTCTTGGGTAAGTTGGGTGATTAAAGATGAATTAAAACTTCCAATGAAAGATTTCTAGTTGCCCCTGCTTTCCATTTTGATTATGTTTTTAGTTCCATAGTTGATTTAGCAAAGATAAATAAATAAATAAAATCACTTTATTTTATGTACTTTAACAAGTAACAGCTTTGACAGCTTAAATGGAGTGACATTTCTGAAGGCAATACATACATTATAATTCAGGATGAAGACAGATTTAAATTGAGGCAGCCTGAGATGAAAAAAAGTAAGCAATTGGTAATAGTCGTGTTTACTGCAGCAACATTTTGAGAGCTTAAGTTTAGTGGCATTTGAAGTGTTCCAGACCGTCTTTCTTTCTACATCTCATCCTACTGTACAAAAGATAAAGTGGGCCTGAGTGAAGGCAGTAGTTGGACCCACTACTGAAATGGCCAATTCAAAGCAGTTTTATGGTTTGGCTACAGATAAACTTTGGCAGGAGCACTTGTGGATCTTTCAGGTCCATCTTTATCCTTAAAGTCATTTCACCAATCAATAAAAATGAATTATTCCTCCAGGAATAGAAAAAGCTCCTTAATACCCCAATGACATTGACATAGATGCCCAAATATGCCTTGAGATTCCGTATGTCTTTTGTGTTTTAATGAATGATGAGAGTTTTTTTTTTGTTTTATTTTGTTTTGTTTTTCCATTGTGTCCTCAATTGATTTACTTTACACAGGTAACACTGGTTTGTTTTGAAGTTCTATGTAGTATTATTTAAAACAATGTTTATTTCAATTCACATCACTGTAGTTTATTAATACTTTGCTCAACTGATAATTAAACCATGTTTGTTAAAGCAATAAAAATGAATGGATTGGTTATGCATGTGGTGTTTATCTTTGGTGGTATGTGTCTTGGGTGGGGCTAAAAAAGGTTAATGGATTGTTAAGTAATCTAACCACGTGCTTCTAGGTATCACTTTTACTCCTACTCTCCTTCAATTACACATAGTACAATTCAGGAGGGTACTTTTAAAAACTACTGCATGCACACAAGCAATATGGACCACATCTGATATAATTAAATTCTTAGTTTAGATGAATATTTTTTTTGTCCAATATGGGCATTAGCCTTTTGACTTTAATAGTTAATTGTACATAGTGGAAGAATTATTCTTTAGCATAGCACTTCATGAAAATGACCAATTATTCACAATAATTATTGGAAATAACGAAGCATCAGAGAATGTCTGAATATACATTCCATAGAGGGCATGGAGTACCATTGGCTCTACCAATGTTCTTACATCTGAATATTGGTAAATTCTGAACACCCATTTTGGCTTCCTCATCTCTACATTGGCAATAATCGTTTTCCAGTGTGAATCCCATGGGGACAGTCTCTGGATACTCTTCCAGGGTTTACCCACTATTGTTGTCTGTTCCAAGACATCATTTCCTCCCTTCGAGGCTCCTACTGCTTCACAACACCTATTGCTAAGTCTCTGTCTGTTTCTGTACTTTCTTAAAATGCAGTCTGTAAGTATAGAGTCTTTATCACTTAATTCCTATGAAAGACCATGCTTCGCCTCATTCAGTTCTGCCAGAAGCCAGCCGTCTCTTTGTTAATGAAAATGCCAGCATGGGGTTGCCTTTCTGTGTCAGTCTCCCCTGGGCCCCAGGAGCCCATATTTGCTCTGGCAGCAGCATTCTTGCCTCCTTGATTTGTTCGTTGTGCTACTTCTGAGGGTGGAAGTGGAACTACAAGTGCTCTTGGCAAGAAGAGTCTGTTCCTGCCTGGAGTCTGAGTGGATGCCCTGACATTTCCCGGCAACACCATTAAACATCCCATCTGGGGGCAGTAGCTCAGGGATATAACTTGCAGTCACCACATGTCCAATATCCTGTGGCTTGTGGGGGCAAAGCTGTCCTTGGTTGACAAGTAACTCTAACTTCCTGCCTTGTCTGAACTTTCCATTTTTGAAGAGGAGGAGTGGTTCCTTTCAGGTAGGGGACCAGAGAAGGGAGCTCTCTTGAAGGCAATGGGGGGCATCAAACCCAAGGGAGATGGCAAGGGGAGGGGTATAGGCAGAGTGGATCATACCCAGGTTTATACCAAATTGCCCTTTGAACCTGAGGATCATGGAGAGAGCCTAGAGGGATGGGTCTGTTGCTACGAGCTGCACAAGGCAGCGGGAGGCACCCTCACTCCTGCCACCTTTCCTGTCTTCTCACAGCCCTCTCTAGGTGCTGGTGATGATAGAATATTAGATGTGCAAATGAAAACTACATGTCACCCTTTATAACAGTAGAAAAGACAATTTTCTAATGATTGACAGACCATCCCCCCAGCAAAAACCAGAAGAACAAAATGGCTACCCCCTCCCTTGGTGGTATGCCCTCTGCAGGCATTGATTCAGAGCAGATGTGGGCACAGAACTAACAGACATTTGTTGATGTTTCTTTTTATTCAGCTTCACAGGAAGCCTCTGTGACAGAGCTGAGGATCCACAACTGGGTTCTGGAATGTCTCCACCCTTCCGTTAAAAACTCATAACGTTTCCCCATCCATTGGGCTAGCCCATTATGTGGCAGTCACTCTGAGGCTTATTGCTCTGAGAGCTGAATAGAGAAGACCCTAATGCTGTACCAATGTATCTAAGGCCCCAATGCCAGGAAATGTTAGAGTTCCTTAGCTCTGTTTTACTGTATGATCTTTGGAGCTATGGTCATATCATATTCACTCTTGTATCTCTAACCCTAGCACAATAACTGGCATAGGAGTAGCTCAACTGATATTTTTTGGAAAGAATGAACAAATTCATCAATAAGTTTACTTCAAGTGAATGAATACAGAACCCCACTTCTCTGTGATTTGGGCCCTCTCTGAACTAACTGGAAATTCTGAGAATATGGTAATTCTTAAGTTTACAGAGACAATAACTGATGTCATGGGCAGAATTTGAAAACTCCTGATTTTCCCTGCCACTCTTTCTAAACCATCACTGGCGCCTTAGAGAAATGAAACTCACTGATGAGAAAATTCCAACAGGTACTTTTCACTCATTTGTTTATTCAATAACCAAAAATATTTCTTTAGGGACTGTTACATGAAAAGGTGCTATGGGTGATATAAAGAAGGTGAATGTTTTAGAATTAAAAGTTGGGCTTATCAAGTTAATTAAAGCAATTAGCAGAGGATGGAAAATTAAAATGCAGCTCATGACAATCTCACCCAAGGTGCAAAAAAGCAATGCAAGTTTCAAGATTCAGGGGCTCCTTTGTAGAAGTTCTAGAATGGCCTAACGCAGGGGTCGGCAAACTGCAGCTCATGAGCCACATGCGGTTCTTTGGTTACGTTCCGTCTCAAAAGTTTGCCGACTCCTGAAAGAGCCAATCCTGTCCCTCACAACAATTTAAAAATTATTCAAGAGTCATAAATATATTTTTACTTAATCATCATTATGTGAATAATATCCTTTAAAATTTTTATAAATAAACTATGATAGTTTCATTTTCAATTTTACTTCAGAGCTACATGTACGTACCCAAAGAGCCGCATGTGGCTCGTGAGCTGCAGTTTGCTGACCCCTGCCGGCTCTTCCATCTCAAAAGTTTGCCAACCCCTGGTCTAGCATATTGGAGAAAGATAACATTCTCAGGGCAAAGACATGAGCCAAGGCCCAAAGGTAGGAATGAGCATGTCACATTCAGGAATTGACAGGCTGGAGGGGAGTGTACTGAATGGTAACAGTATGATAGGCATTCAGAAAGACAACATTGGGTTAGACCATAGAGGATCTCAATGTCAGGCTAAGGTGTTAAGGTTTTAATTTGTAAATAGAATTATTGATGTCATTTATCAAGCAAGTTCTCTGATACAAGCAGAGTGATAAAGTGACTAGTTACACAGTAAAATGCAGGACTGGTGGGGTAATCAGAATGAGAGAAGCCACTGGGGATAATCAGTTGCAATTATCTTGTATGATGTAAACAAATGCCTGCGTAAAATAGTAGGATTAGGGATTAAAATATTTTCAAACTAAGATAGCAAACATCCAACAGTCAAACTGACAGTAATGATTGTATAAGAGGGATTAAGTGTCCAGTGTACTTGATCATATTAAGACTGTTTTTTTAAAAATCACATATTCTCCTATGGATTATGAGTATTTGATTACAAATATTTATTGGCATTTTCTAAGTGCCTCACATTGTGCCTAAACACACTGTTACTCAGTGGTTATTCTATCCCACTCCCACTTTACAGATAAGGAAGTGAAGGCCAGTTTAAATAAGTTGACAATGGTCACCATGCTAGGTGGACCATGCTAATGGTCATTGGCAGATCTGGGACTTGAGCCCAGACAATTTGAGTTGTCTACCCTCTTTAGTATTAACTGTTCTGCAAGAGTGGAATTATTTTTATTTATATGGAAGCCTTTTCATCAAATACCTGAACATTTTCAGTTTCATCTGTGAGATGATCAGATATGAACAGGCCTATATCTGTTCATTTGAATATTAATCTATTTTCTTAGCCTTATCAACTTTGGTCCTTCTGACAGTCTGAAGAGTCAGATTACAAAAGGTACAGAAAGCAGTTACTTCTAACCCTAAGTTACTTGGCTCAATTTTCAAATATCTATTTTTTTTTTCAGGACAGTGTCACTGGCCCTCATATGTGGGACCGAACCAGGGCCACTGGCTTCCCAAACCAGCACTTAACCACCATGCCACTTGACCGCCCCTCAAATATCTAAAAGAATGAGAAAGACTTCCATAGATTTTGCCCTAGCCTTTGGTGAATGTAAAAACAAGAGACACCCACAATACTCCTTCTCCAAATTTTCCTTTAATGTACCCCTCCAAGTAAGGTACTCAAAAAATATGAGACATGGTAACTGAACAGCAATCCTAAATCTTAAATTCTATGCAACTTTGAATTCATTTTTCATTGTAAAATGTACTATATCCATGTTTATTTTAATAAAATGTAGTTCATTTTACTATAAAGATAATTTTCATATTTTCCTATAAAATGGTGGTATCAAGTAAGTGGTATTATGCTTATCCTGTGCCCTCACATAGCCTCTGAGATCTACTGGGATGGCTGTATCTGATTTGAGAAGTGCAGACACAGCCCAGCGATGATTCTACTTGGGTGGCAAGATGGCACCATGGCCGAGAGCATGAGTTCTGACATCACCCTACCTAATATGCATCACGGCTCAACCATTATTAGCACCAGCCTTCTTGGGCAAGGTGCTAAACCTCTCGTTATCTCAATATTCACATTCATAAAATAGAGATGACATTTCAGAGTTCAACTAACAAAATAAAGATGTGTCTTTCAATCAATGTCTCAGATTCATTGAATTATGATAGAACCTACTACATAGGATTGTTATGAGCTTTGAATGAATTGATGCATATAAAATTCTTTGTATGATGCCTGGCACAATGTCAACACAATAGAAAATTTAACCTTTATTATTTATGTACAACTTCCAAGCTTCAAGATGAAAATGCACAAAACAGGCTTCTGAAAGTCTCTTTATGGGGGAAATAGGGAGAAAGAAGTACCTGGAGCAGGAGAGTATGAGCATACCAGGGAATGGCAGAGGATAGCTAGTTTATATTAATTCCGTCAACATATACTGAAGACCCATGGGTTGTATATTCTTCTAGGTACTATGGATACAGCAGTAAAAACAATCTTTCCTCTTAAAGAACTAAGCGTCTAGCAGAGATAGGAGTAAATTTAAGTAATGCATCCAAAAATGCCAATTTATATCTTTGATAATTCTCACAAAGGAGAGGAATACAGGTAACATGAGCCTAAAATCAGGGGCTTTGGGCTAATTAGGAGACTCCAAAAAGGCTAATTTGAGGAAGTGAGACTTAATCTGAAGTCAGAAGAACAAGCAGTTTACGGAGTGAACTGGAATGGACAAAGCATTATAAGCAGAGCGCAAAGCTCCCATGTGAAGGGGAGCCCGGCATACACACTGCTGTAAAATCAGCCTGGCTGGTGGGGACCCTGGGAGTCAGCCTAAGGGGAGAGGAAGTCAGAGGAGCAGCCAGGTACCAGCTGGCTATGGTGAGGAATACTATGAAAAGACAAGACAAATCCTGCCCTTGTAATTCGCAGAGTTCAGGCAAAGCAAGACACGTCCCTGGCCAGAGCACTTCTACTCCAGGCCATTGCTCCCTCATGCCAACCTGACACATTCATCTTCTGGGAGGGAAAAATGACCCT
The DNA here is from genome assembly GCA_033961575.1 of Aselliscus stoliczkanus. Taxonomy (NCBI): domain Eukaryota; kingdom Metazoa; phylum Chordata; class Mammalia; order Chiroptera; family Hipposideridae; genus Aselliscus; species Aselliscus stoliczkanus. Next base: position 140,197,793 of record CM066729.1, read on the forward strand.
AAGTTGCATTTTTACAGCTGATAGAGCACATGGCTTCTGTTTCTGCCATTCATTTTGTGTAATATGACAGAAATACTTCAAACCAAACAGGAGGCACAAATCCTGGGCTACAAGCTGTTTACCTGTATGTGAGGTGGGTTCTCACAGCCTCTGCTTGGGATTCCTTCCTCTGCTCAGTTCTCCGTCCTGCCCATTCCAGCTCCCCTGCTCATCCTGCACAAGGGCTCTCTGTCTCTCATGAATGGACTACAAACATGATTTCCTGTCCCCTTGTAAAAAGAACACTTTACAGGAGGCAGTCCATATGATTTTATATAAATTCAGGTGTACGGCATAATGGTTAGACATCAATATAATGTAAGAAGTGATCCCCCTGACTAGTCTGGTACCCACCTGGCACTATACATAGTTATTACCATATTATTGACAATATTCCTTGTGTTTTACTTTGCAACCCCATAATTATTTTATAACTACCAATTTGTCCTTACTCCTTTCACCCTTTTCACCCTGCACCCAACTCCCTCCCATCTATAACCCCCCTCCCAAATCTAGTACCTATCTGACACCATACATAGTTATTACAATATTATTGACTATGTTCCTTATGCTACACCTTACACCCCCATGACTACTTTGCAACAACCAATCTGTACCTTTTAACCCCTTCCTGTTCTTTCACCCATACCCAGAATCCCCCTTCCATCTGGCAACCACCAAAATATTTTCTGTATCAGAGTTTATGTTTTTTTAATTTTGTTCTTTAGAGTCCATATATGAGCAAAATCACATTTAATCCGTCTTTCTTTTTCTGACACTCCACTCAGCACAATACCTTCAGGTTCATGCATGTTGCAGCAGACCCCTTCCATGGCCAAGCAATATCCCATTGTATATATGTACCACCTCCTCTTTATCCATTCACCCATTGAGAGGATACCCAGGCTGCCTCCACATCTTGGCTATTGTAAACAACGCTACAATGAATATGTGAACGAACGCACATGGCCAAGCTGCATTTTGGGTTTCATTGGATAAATTTTCTGATGGGGGATTAGTGGGGTTCTCTGTCTCTTGTTATAGCTTTTGTTTTAAAGTTTGTTTTGTCTGCTATAAGTATTGTTATCCCAGCTTTTGAATTTTTTTTTCCATTTTCATGAAATATCTTTTCCTGTCACTTTACTTTCAGTCTGTGTGTGTCTTCTCATTTGAAGTGAATCTCTTATAGACAGCATATGTAAGCGTGATGTTTTCTTATCCATTTAGACCTCCTATGTCTTTTTTTCTTTTAGTTTCAGATGTACAAAACAATGTAATAGTTAGACATTTACACCCCTCACAAAGTGATAAGCCCCCTCCTCCAATCTACTATCCCTCTGATGTCATATATAGCTGTTATGTCCTATGTCTTTTGATTAAAGCATTTAATCCGTTTACATTAAGTAATTATTGATAGATATGTAGCTATTGCCATTTTATTATTCATAATTTTGATTCTTTTTTTCATCCTAAAGAAGTCTCTCTAACATTCCTTATTAATACTGGTTTGGTGGTAATGAACTGCTTTAGCTTTTTCTTGTCTGGGAAGCTCTTTATCTGTCTTTCGATTTTAAATTATAGCCTTGCTGTGTAGAGTACCCTTTGGTTGTAGGTTGATGCTTTTCATCACTTTGAATATTTCATGAAATATTTTATGAATATTTAATCCCTTCTGGCCTGCCAAGTTTCTGTTGAGAAGTCAGCTGACAATCTTATGGGAGCCCCTTTTTAAGTTACTAGGTGGTTTTCTTTTGCTGCTTTTAGGATTCTCTTTTTGTCTATAACCTTTGCCATTTTAATTATAACGTGTCTGGGTGTGGGCCTGCCTGTTTGGGTTCATCTTGTTTGGAACTCTCTGTGCTTTCTAGATTTATATATCTGTTCCTTTTGCCAGGTTAGGAAACTTTCCAGTCATTATTTCTACAAATAGGGTCTCAATTTCTGGCTTTCACTCTTCTCCTTTTGGTACACCTATGATGACAATGTTGTTGCACTTGAATGTTGTCCCAGAGCTCTCTTAAACAATCTTTATTATTATTATTATTATTATTATTATTATTATTTATTATTATTTTTTTTCCTGTTTTGATTGGGTGTTTTCTGCTACCTTGTCTTCCATATTGCCAATTCGAGCCTCTGCTTCATCTAGTCTTCTGGTAATTTTTTCTAGTGCATTCTTCATTTCAATTATCATGTTCTTTATTTTTGTCTGGCTCTTTTTATGGTTTCTATGCCCCTTTTTTATGCTTGCTATCTCTTTGTTGAAGTTCTCATTAAGTTCCTTGAGCATCCTAATAACCAGTGTTTTGAACTCTGTATCTGATGGGTTGCTTGCCACTATTCCATTTAGTTCTTTTTCTAGAGTTTTCTTCTGTTCTTTTATTTGGGACATATTTCATTGTTTTCTCATTTTGGCTGCCTTTCTTTGTTTGTTTCTTTCTGTGTTTGGTTGTCTTTTCTGTGTTTCAGGTAGATCTGCTTCATTGGTCAGGTGGTGTTACATAGTTGTTCCCTGTGGTGCTCTGGCACAGTCTCCCTGGTCACTTGCTTTGGCTGCTCCAGGAGTTTCCCTTGTGTGGGTTGTGTGTGCCGTCCTGTATTAGTTGAGCCTTGATTACTATTAACACATCAGTTGTTGAATTGACCCTCGGGCTGATGGGCTGTGGATTTGACCACATCCACAGCTTATGAACTGCTGTATGGAGGGTTTACCCTACTAATTGTGATTCATCCATGCAGGCTCTGGTGACTGTTGACACTGCCATTTGTGTGGGCTGCTTGTGGGGCTAATCGGGCAGTGTTCTGATGTGATCTGAAGCCAACTTCCAAAAATGTTGGTTCTGGGGCCACTTGGGAGGGGCTCCAATGCAGGCTCAGGTCACGCACTGCCTGTGACTGGCTGGGGAGTACATGGAAGAAACTCAAAGCGATCCACTGTTGTTTGTTGCCTGTGCTAAATCTAGAGGCATGTGGGAGAAGCCTTGCTGAGAACTGAGGGTGGCTACCACCAGTACCAGGCCTGGGTTAGCTTCACAAAAATCCAGGATACCCCAAGGCCTGCTGCCATCTGTCGGCTCTCTGAAAGTTCAGGCACTAATAAAGCCTCATGTAGCACACAAGTTGAGTGAGGCAGGGTCTCAGGGAGTCACAAGAGTGGGAAGAGATGTGTTCACCAGGTTAATATAGATGCTAGTTTTGTGCTAATGCTGACCCTGGAGCTACTCAGCAAAGTCTCAGAGCACACTGAGACCTGCAGCCTCCTACAGACTGCAATAGTTTTCCAAGAAAGAGTTCAATGTAGATAGGGCAGGCTGATCACTGAGAAAGTGCCTCTGGCACCAGGGGAAATTAGGTGGGGTGAGATATCAGTGAATCAGCAGGTTGGAACAGTGGAGTTGAAGAGATCAATTCAGATTCAGATTTGGCCATGTGGGGGTGGGCTCAACACAGGAAAGATGGCGCCCACCTGCTGGCTGAAGGGGAAGATACTCCCACAGTGGGAAAATTGTGACTGTCCTCCAGCTCTCACCACAAAGCCACACACTGCAGTCTGTCCTCCATGTGCCTTCAACACTCCCCAAGTCACCATCCCTTTGCCTACACCCAGGGTGAGTACCTGTGAGTGAGTCTGTACATGGGCCCTTTAAGAGGATGTGTGGGTTTCCAGCAGGATTTCTTCACACCCAGATGGTCAGAATCCCCACTGTTTTTCACAGCCAGATGTTGGGGGGCTCTTCTTCTTGGCACTGGTACTTGGGCTGAGAAACCTAGTGTGGGACTGGGGTCCCTTGGTTATCTGGGAAGAACTTCTGTGGCTGAAATATCCTCCTTGATTCTCAACCACCACAAGAGGGTTTGGGGCCAGCCCATTTCACGTCTCCACCCCTCCTACCAGTCTTGACGTGACTTCTTCTTTATATCCTTAGTTATAAAACGTCTGGTTAGCTGAATTTCAGATGGTTCTCCAGGTTGATTGTTCTATAATTTAGTTGTGATTTCAACGTGTTTATCTACTCTGCCATCTTGGATCTCCCTTCTCTTGCTGCTTTTAAGATTCTCTCTTTGTCTTTAACCTTTGACATTTTAATTATGATGTTTCTTTATGTGGGTCTCCTTGGGTTAATCTTTTTAGGACTCTGTACTTCCTGGGCTTTTATGTCTATTTCCTTCACCAGATTAGGAAAGTTTTCCATCGTTATTTTTTCAAATAGGTTTTTAATTCTTTGCTTTCGCTCTTATCCTTCTGTTACCCTTATGACATAAATGTTGTTATGCTTGATATTGTCCCAGAGGGCTTCTCATTTTCTTTAATTCTTTTTCTTTCTTTTTCCTGTCCTGATTGGATGTTTTCTGCTGCTTCATTTTCTAAATCACTGATTTGATCCTCTGCTTCATCTAATCTACTGTTGATTACCTCTAATATATTCTTTATTTTAGTTATTGCATTCTTTATGACTGGTTCATTTTTATGTTTTCTATCTCCATTTTTCTGTTTTATATCTCTTTATTGAAGTTCTCACTGAGATCATTGGGCATCCTTATAACCAGTGTTTTGAATTCTGCATCTGGAAGATTTCTTGTCTCCATCTTGTTTAGTTCTTTTCTGGAGCTTTGTTCTGTTCCTTCTTTTGGGACTTGTTTCTTTGTCTTCACATTTCAGCTGCTGTTTTTTTCTTTGTTTGTTTGTTTGTTTTGTTTCTATGTATCTAGCAGAACTGTTAAATCTTCCAGTCTTAGTGGAGTGGCCTTACGGTGTTCTGTGGAGTCCAGTAATGCAGTTTCCCTGGTCACATGAGCCAAGTGCTGCAGATACGTCCTTTATGTGGTATGTGTGTGCCCTCCTGTTGTAGTTGAGTCTTGGTTGATGTTTGTAAGTCAGTGGGAGCAATTTTTCCAGAGGCTGTTTGGTTTTAAGGACTGGCTGTGACTATATGGTGAAGCTGTTTTACAGGGGCGATCCTACAGAGTAGGATTCACTTTAGCAGGGCTCTGGTGCCTGCCCAGTCTTTCCTTGGGTGTATCATTTGTGAAGGTGGTTGGGTGGTGATCTGTTGTGGTCTTAGCTGGCCACCAAGTTTGTTGGTTCCGAGACATGTTAGGAGGACGTCTGTTGTAGGCCAAGTTCAGCTGCTGCATGTGTCCTCCCCAGGGCCACTTGCTATGAGTTATGAAGTGATTTGCTGATGGTTGCCACTTGTGCTGGGCTTAGAGGTGCCTGGGAGAGGTTAAAATGTGAACCGAGGCTGACTGCTGCTAGTGTTGGGCTTGAGACTGTATAGCAAGAGGTACAGTGCATGATGGAGGCAGATGCTGCTGATTTGGTGTTGGTGAGTCTTTGAGAGATTTTGGGACCATCTTCAGCTTGAGCCAAGACAGGGCATTAGTATGGAAAGGCCACTGGAAGCAGGTTAGGTGAACCCTCAATTTGAGTGGGGCAGTGGCTTAGGGCATCACCAGGGTGAGGCAAATAGTATTAGCCAGGTTGATGCAGCCTCAGATATGGTGTCTGCCTCTATATGCAGGCTGGTTGGGGGAGGGCTCTACAATAAAATAATGGCTTCTGCCAGTATTTCTGTCTGGGTGAAAGCTGCTTCTCCAGCACTTGCCCTGAAGCCAGACAATTCAGTTCATCCTCATACGTCCATGGCATGTTTCAAGCTGCTGCCCCAGCATTGGATCTCAGAGCAAATGAGTCCATCAGTAAGGAAGTCCATACACAGTCCCTTTAAGAAAAATGCCTGGGACTCCAGTGCCCTCTATCTCCCTCAGCCACACTGTTTTCACAGCCAGAAGTTGTGGGGACTTCTTTTTCTGGCACTGGAACCGTAGGCTGGGGAGCCTGGTGTGAAGCTGGGACCTGTCACTCCTCAGGGGGGCTTCCAAAGCCAATGTACTATCCTGGTTTTTAACATTCACACGCAGGTGTGGGAGCAGCCCATTTTGTATCTTCTCCCCTCCTTCCAGCTTGAATGTGGCTTTTTCTGTATATTCTTTGTTATAGTACTTATAGACTTCAGGCAATTCTCAATGATGGCTGTTCTATAGTTTAGTTGTAATTTTGATGTGGTCATGAGAGGTGGGAAGCCCAACATTTACCTCCTCTGCCATCTTGACCAGAACCCTGTGGCAGTTTCTTAAAATAAGACAACAGTGAAGTTTTTCACATTGATTAACTCTTCCATTCACAATTTTTATATAGTATGCAATGCTGTTCAAAAGCACTTTCCGCACAGTAGAACTTCTTTCAAAATTGGAGTCAATCCTCTCAAAAACTGTCACTGCTTTATCAACTAAGTTTATGTAATATTCCAAATCCTTTGCTGCTTCACTTTGAACTGTTGTGTTATGGAATCTGCTTCTTTACTTAAACTTACCCCTCAACTTCTGCTAGCATCAAACTTTTCTTCTTCAGTTTCTTCACCTTTTAGCTTTTATAGAATTGAAGAGATTGTTAAGAATTAAGCTTCATGGGCCGGCCAAGTGGCATGGTGGTTAAGAGCTGGCTTGGGACACCAGCGGCCTGGTTCAGATCCTACATATGAGGGCCAGTGACACTGCCCTCTAAAAAGAAAAAAAAAAAAAATTAAGCTTCAGTTTAAGGGAATGTTATGGCTGATTTGATCTTCAATCCAAACTCCTAAAACTTTCTCCATATCAGCAGTAAGTGTGTTTTACTTTCTTATTATCAATATGTTCACTTGAGTAGCACTTTTAATTTACTTCAAAAGCTTTTCCTTTGTATTCATATCTTGGCTAAATGTTTGTAACCTAGCTTTGCTTTTGATATGTCCTCCTCACTAAGCTTAATCATTTCTAGCTTTTGATTTAAAGTGATAAATGTGCAACTCTTCTTTCATTTGAAGACTTAGAGTACATTGTAGGGCTATTATTTGGCCTAATTTGAATATTGTTCTGTCTCAGGGAATAAGGGGCCCGAGGAGAGGGAAAAAGGTGGGGGAATGGCTGTTGGTGTAGCAGTCAGAACATACACAACATTTATGGGTTAAGTTTGCTGTCTTATATGGGCACTGTTCATGTGCCCCAAAACAATTACAATAGTAACATCAAAGATCACTGATCAAAGATCACCATAACAAATATAATAATGGTGAAACAGTTTGAATTACAGTTAGACTTATCGAAATGTTACATGGAGACACAAAGTAAACAAATGCTGCTGGAAAAATGGAGCTGAAAGACTTGATTTAATGCAGGGTTGCCACAAACCTTCAACTTGTAAATAAATGCAGTATCTGCAAAACAAAATTTAAAAAAAAATCACAATAAAATGAGCTAAGGCTGTATTTAAAAGCACTTAAAATGCTTTACATATAGAAAGTTCTCTATAGCTATTCACTTTTCCAACCATTATGGTTCAACCACAAGAACCACGGACTCAATAAGGAGGCCTTCTTTTGTTTCATAGCTGTAGATTGTATTGTTCTGTTTAATTTTTATAACACATATTTCTTTTCTAATTACCTACATTGATGAAGAGAAGTTATTCAATTAACCTATCATAATTTAGGAATGTTTATTGTCCAATGCTAAATACAAAGCAATATATGCGATGCTTTTATGAATATAACTGCATTGACTCCTCACTCTTTAAAGGGGATATTATCATCATCTACACTTTAGTTGAGAAAACTGAGGCACAGAGTTTAAATAAATTGCTCAAGATAGATAGTATATAACAGAAGAGTGAGATTTTAAACACAGATGAGACATACAAAGCTTTTTTAAAGGACACTCTATAGCATCAATGATTAAGAGCTTATCTCTGAATCAGGATAACTGGGTACCTCCTCAAATTACTAAGTGAAGACAGGAAATTTATTTAATGTCTCTGAGACTCATTTTCCTCATCTGTAAATGAAGGTAATAATAACTACCTCATAGTGTTGTTGTAAGGATTAATTATGCACGTAAAACTAATTATACTTATAAAATATTTAGTGCACCTGGTCCACAGCAAGTGCACAATGAAAAAAATTAACGTGATTGTCAAATATATATGATATAGTATATATTATAATATATATGGGGTGTGTGTGCCATGACCTATTTTGCCCTCTTCCACTTTGCTTAGGCAGAGTAGCAGCTATACAGCTCTCAGCAGGGCTTCCTAAGTTACTATGATCAACATGTCTTTGCCTACAATCTTCTACTATGTAATCAAAACATCTCTAAAATGCAGTACAAGTTGTACATAACCTTTGATGAGACCCTGGTAGACAAAATTGTTTTGTTGTTGAATAGTTGATATTTGGTTCCTCTGTGTCCTCAACTGCCAATTGTTGTCTTTTCAATTTGCATAAAAGAAATGCAATAGCAGGAAACATTGCCATCATCATGCTCTTCCTCCTCCTCCTTCCTATACCAACCATTACTGAATAGTTTACTCCACATCGGAAATGGTGTGACATGTTTTATATATCTTATTCTATTCCTCACAAAAATCCCGTAAAGCAACTTCTCTTAGCCAAACCAGGCGGTGAGAGTTTGAGGCCAAGAAAACAAATCTACCCCATATGATTATGATTAGTGATATCACAGCAACAATATTCCAGTATAATATTTTTTTACTTTCAAATGCTGAAGGAAGTCTACATAAACTAGTATATCTATCTTTCCAATTGTTGCATTTCTTAAAAGCAAAAACTGTGGTTTTTATACTTTGTGAATATCCACAGTAGTGTTGGGCATTTAATTATTGCAGAAGGCAATGACATATTTAAACTACCCATCACCCAGTGGTTAATTGTTTATGTTGTTCATACTTGCTGGGATTGGTTGGGTGGTCCCAGTTCTCCTACTACTTCAAAATATCTGCGGTCAAGTCAAACATTTTAAGTGTTCACTAAATGTTAATTGAAAAAATGAGTAAATGGATTATATTATAATAAGATCCAGTTGCACTGATCTATATATTATATTAAGTTGTAGCTGCAGGGTCTGTACATAAATGACACTTTCAAATAGTTGATGCAATTGAGAATGAAATAGCCAATTCTAGAGACATATTTTTTTCTTACAAGACATAAAAAGAAAACAACACGAAAAGAACCATTGGATCTTTTTTTTTTTTTTAAGATTTTATTAGGGAATTGGGGAAGGAGAACAGACAAGTTGTTGTTCTTCAGTCTTCATTGTGGAGGGTTCCAGTCGCCATCTGGCTTCCCATCGGCAGCTCGTGGCCTCTAAACTCAAGGTGCTGAGTTCAGTTGTGGGTGGGCATAGCCACCATCCCATGAAGGAGTTGAAATATCAGCCTTGTTGTTAAGAGTGCACACCCTATCCACTGAGCCTTCTGGGCAGAAGCTCAGCTCAAGGTGCCGAGTTCTGTCTTTAGTTGCAGGTGGGCATAGTCCACATTGAACAGGCAATCTTGTTGTTACACCAGCTGAGCCATCCTGCCACCTGTTGGCAGCCCAGCGACAGCTCAACTGGGGCACAGTGTTCACTGGCCCATGTAGGAATCGAACCAGAGGCCCTGTTGCTCAGAGCACACGCTCTAAGCCAACTCTTAACCAACTGAGCCACTTGGCTGGCCCACCATTACCTTTTATTATCAGATCCCATAATTCTCAGATGTTCTAGGAGATCTGATAAGAATGGTGGGAAACAGAAGAGGAATGGAAACACCTCTGTATATTGGAACATGTTTAAGTTTTAGATTATAACATGACAGTGACAGAAGACTTCCCATGGAATGGGAAGTCTTATCAGGAATAGGGTGACTGCTGAGGCCTCAGTGAGGGCCCATGAGTCCAACACACTTTGATTTTACATTTTATTTTCCCAAGCCCAGATCTAATCTTCTTGAGGAAGAATGGATCCATTACAGGCTTTGTAAAAACTTGTGAAGGAAAACTAGTCTCCCTTTTTAGCTTTCAAAAAAGAATAAAGGTCTATCTATTGAATTAAGATTATAAGTAGCCATATCCTTGATCACAACTACCATAGTGGTATTTCTTCCTCACTAGGTTCTTGAGAAAACCATATGAAAGAATATATGTGGAAGTGCTTTGGGAATAATAAAATGTAGTCTTCACTTACAAGGTCTGACAATTAAGTTCATGAACTTGTTGCAACAATGTTGCTAACATTTTTGATATCAGAGGGATTATTCATTATGAATTTGTACCAACTGGATAAACAGTTAACCAAGTTTGCTATATTTGGAATTGCTGACAAGACTGTGTGAAAAAGTTAGACGACCTGAAATTTTTGCCAACAATTCATGGCTCTTGCATCATGACAATGTACCAGCTCACACGACGCTGTCTGTGAGGGAGTTTTTAGCCAGTATACAAATAACTGTATTGAAACACCCTCCCTACTCCTGATCTGGCCCCCAATGACTTCTTTCTTTGCCCACAGATAGAGGAAATATCGAAAAGAAGAGATTTTGATGGCATTCAGGACATCAAGGGTAATATAATGACACACCTGATAGAATTTGATGATGGATCACTTGTCCATAGAGAATGAACTATGTAAAGCAAGGATCATCTCCAGGTTTCTGACCTAAGCATTTTGAAAGTAAAACTGCCAGTTACTGCTTTCAAAATACAATAGGAAAATAATGATTCAGGATAAAATTCAAGAGTTCACATTAGGACCATTAACAGTTTGAAGTAAAGTTTGAGCTCGAAATATAATTTTGATATTCATCAGAACATAAATAGAATTTAATACTAAGAGATAGAATGAGATTCCCAAAGAAGTGAATGTAGTTAGAGAACATCACTACTTCAGTTCTCCATCTTTGGAAGCTGTAGAGATAAGCCAAAACCAGACATAAATTAAAATGATGGCTAGTGGGAGAAACAAAAACCAAGAAATTGTGGCATTCTGAAAGCCAGATGAAGAAAATGTTCAAAACGGATAAATGATAAAATGTGTTAATTTTGCTGATACATTATAAAATATAACCACTGAGAATAGACAGAACTATGTAATAAAGTGAAGACATTAAAGTAAACAAACACAAATTGAGCATCTGCTTAATATCAGGCCCTCTGTTATTACTGTGGAAGACCCTGACATGGATAATATCTGGGTCCTGCTCTCAAAAATCTCAAAATTGAGAGCCAGAAATAGACATCTTTAAAGAAGGAGGAGAAGAAAAAGAAGAAGAAGAAGAAGAAGAAGAAGAAGAAGAAGAAGAAGAAGAAGAAGAAGAAGGAGGAGGAGGAGGAGGAGGAGGAGGAGGAGGAGGAGAAGAAGAAGAAGAAGAAAATATAGGAATAAGACAAAATGTGACAGAGACTAGTTGAAAGTGAGAAACAAAGTTGTCCCTCAACATAGGAAAGGATGCATGACTTAAAATAAATTGATTCAAGAAGGCTATTTTAAAATATTGAATTATGGCTTATAGGATGAGTGAAATTTTGGCTGGTGGAAGTACAAAGAATATGAGTTCAATCATAAAGATCAGTGTAAGTGAAGGCAGATGATTAAACACACAACATATTGAAAACCCTGCAAAGGAGCTACATAAAGTGTTCTTCCCTCCTCATTCTTGATTCACTCTTGAGTCCTCTTTTTTTGTCGCAGACACTTTTGAGTAAATGGTAATAAAGCAAGATGTGACCTAAAGGGAGGTATATATATATACAGTCATTCTGGAGGTTAGCAATTGCCTTATCAGAATCAAAGGATGGGACATGGTGTGACTGTAACAAAATCAGAGAACAAAACTCAAGCACAACAAGAAATGAGGTCTTTTATAATACTGTATTTGGGGTTTATTACAATAATTTTTTCAATTTCCTCAAATATTCTTAACCTGTGGTATGAAGTCTTCTGATTTCAAAAACCTTATCAACCAAAGCAATATTCAAATTACCCATAGCTGAAGCATAGAAACATCTACCTAAATGAGATTCCCCATGAAGCTTCACTAAAGAAATTATCTACTTCAGAGACTGGCTTTGTTTGCTAATTCAAAGAAGAAGGCTTCTTCATTTTCCATTCCTTTTTTTTTCTTTTTTCTTTTTGGTTTCTCCATGCCTGGGTTATTATAAAGAGATTATATTTAATCTCCCAATGGAGAAGATACCACATGTGTTTGTACCAAGAATGATGCCACCTAAGGGGAAGGCCCTGCTGCTGAGCTGCCCAAACCCTGCAAATCATTTATTCGGCCATTGGATGTAATCATGGTTCTGTGCAGCCTGCTGAGTGAGTTCTATAGCAGGGAGCATTACAATGCAAAGGCAGCAATGCGCTTACTGCTTTGAAGGCATAATGGCATACCTCTCAGTTAAATGGTATAGAAATAGCAACAAAATTCATTTATATCAGGCAGTATTTTAAAGTATCAGGTAATAAAAATTCTCTATAAAAAGAAAGTTGCATATCCTGAGCAAGAAAATGTGAATTTGACAGACTCAATATTGAGATTAAGCCAGTTACTAATGCAAATAGAATAAATAATCAAATCATGTGGCCAAAACTTTATTATTTTATTTCTGGTGATTGACTTGATCTGGATATATGATGATTTTCTTTCTTGCTACTTTCAGAAATGTGATCCTTAATGTTGAACATTTGGGGAAATGCAGATATATTCAAAATGGCTGTTTTCTATTAAATTTACATAAAGGTGTACTAGAAAAGAAGGAAAAATGTAAACATCTACGATGAATGGATACTATATGTCATGTAAAAACTTTAATCAACTCATGGAAATTTTTTGAGCTATTAGAGAATATTAATGTTTTTCAAAAGCTATAGCTTTATGTTATTTTAGAATTATACAAAATGATGCATGGATATTATATCAATATAAAATAATTCAAACAATAGTAAAATATTTAAACTAAAATTTAAGTTTCCCTTTAATCAGATACAACTACTATTCTCCTCCCACTCACACATTCTACATCTTCTCTTTTCTTTTTAGAGAAGCCCACTATTAAAAGCTTGTGTATGCCTGTTAGGATCTTATATATTATATATATTTGTATATGTTTCTATACAATTTAAAATTATCATTTAACATATTTGAAGGTAGATTAAAATACTAGCTTGTAATAGAATTACAGAAATGTAATGGCAACTAGCTGGCTGTACTGGTAGAGAATAAGCAGGAAAAAAAAAATTAAGCTTACTCTCACTTCATGTCTTGGTTACGTAAGGAAGTAAGATTTAGAGTGTTATTAGACTTTATAAAGAAACACACAAGTCATCCCTTCAAGTCTCTCAAGGTCTTTATAGGCATCAGGCACATATATAAATACAGGAGATTCAAGTTACCATTGACCTTTTGTTGTCCAGGGAGAGTTTACTTTGTCTTCATTAGGGAGTGATAGCACATTAGTGGAGTGGAGTAATACGTTTTGATTTCCTCTCCTCAGTTCCATTGTTATTAGATTTCTTTTTAATTGTTATTACACTTTTGTTGAGCTAACCGGTTTAACGAAGACTAAGTGTCTCTGATTCGTATTTTTTCAGTAAATAAACTATTAGATTGCACGCAGAAGGTCAACAGGGACAGAAGTTACACAGTCTTGCTATGCCTTAAACAGTATCTATTGCAAGAGATTAACAACATAACAAATGTTATTTCTGGTTAAAGAAAAAATATTAATAATAATGTATAAACAAAATATTCAATATTTTCTGAGTTTGAATATACTCAAAGTAGAGAAACATAACATTTTAAAACTTTTTCTCATATAGCATTGAGGACTGGATTGGATATATTCATTTTATGTTTATAAAATTTAGATTTGTTCAGTCATAGATTGCCACTTCTAAATATCTTGTGCAAAGAGAAAATGACAGAGGCACGGGGAAAAAAGCTTGAGAAGAAAGATGAAAGGTATTGAGTTTCTTCATTCTAGAGAGAAGCAACTTGGAGGGCAACGTAATAATGTTCTTCACACAAGTGGAGACTTCCCAGAGAGATAACAGTGACTTTTGGGAGTGTGGTTTCCTCCAGCACAATCCCTGTTGGCCAGGAGGGCACTCAAAGGCAGAGAAGTGCTTATTTTATAATTACCCAAGGGCAAGAGATCCACTTTGAAATCTTGATCGAAGTCCTGCAAATTCTCAACTGTCAGCACTGATAACAGAAGAGGAAACACACTTTCACCCCAATATGAAAAATTCTAGTTATAGACCATGTTTTTAAAATTTATCTGAGTAAGAGAGAGAAAGTTGTTACTGGTGAAGTTTTATAAAGATGTGAAAAATTGGATGATTGCATCAGTCTGGGATGGTTTGGTAAGGAAAAGTGACTTTTTTCTCAAAGTCCTACTACCCATAAACTTGATTCTAATATTTTCTTAAACAACTGAAAATGGAAACTAAGATTTAATAATGGGAAGAAACGGGATAGGGTGGGCTGAGTACTAATATCTGTTGATAGTGCTCTCAGTGTCTGTTCCATTGTAATGCATTTAAATAAGCTTCACTCTGACATGGTTTGCCAGCCCAGCTGACCAGTGTCCGGCTGCATAACTTTGACTCTGGACCTCCTGGCACCATATACCTGAACTGCAGATGAGAGGTGCCTTTCTCAGAGTTTACTGCAAGATTTAGTAAGACTAATTCACCGGGTTTTCTCCTGATAGAAGAATGAAGATACTATATTCCAAGAATGGTATGGTGCATGCAAGTTCTGACAAGTAAATTCACGAACTCATCCTAGTAAAAGAGCTACATACATCATTGCTGAATATCATTATGGTAACCTTTGAAGCTTGGGAAGCTATGCACCAATGCCAGTGCCTCGTCCACCCTTCAAAGCAATTTTGGAACTCTTTTTCTGAAATGGCCATCAGAGCTGTTGTCATTATTACTATTTTATAGATGAGAAAACTGAGATGTAGTAAGTGGACAATTGTGGGTGCACTACACAAATTTTCCAGATGGTCAAAATAAACAGTGCTTGTTCCTAGTGAAAGAAAGATGTTAGAAGACATTGCAATACATTTTCCTTTCTCTCATTTAGTAACCAAAGAGCTTATCCCACAACAGTCTTCCAGTTGTCACTGTCTCACCATTGTAATAATATTTGGAATAATGATAATAATAATAGCCAATTAGGCCTTAGCCTATGCTGTCAGCAATGTAGGACTGAAGTTAGAGATGCACTCACTACATCATCCATTTCCTTTACCCAATCATATGTTCTAAAGTTGAAGTAGAATTAACATGAAAACCAAAATTGTGCATAACTTGGAGATCAGTGTGCCAGCTCTAATGTTGAGATTTCTTTTCAGACCAACTGCTTTGCTGGTTAATGTTTTAATGAGACATTAACAGACATATTTTCTGAAAATAATATGTTATCTATATCAACTGCTTCCATTGAAAAATATCATAAACTTTTATACTTTTGCCCTGCTAAAACAGATGACAAGCCTGCTGTCAACAACATTAAAATAAAACAAAATTTTAAAAAAACACATAGAAAAGGAACAGGAAGAAAAACAAAAGATGCTTTTTTTGTTGTTGTTATATGCTTTAATTATATTTCCAAAGTAATTCTTTTTTCTTTTTTTAAATTTTATTGGGGCATTGGGGGACAAGTCAACTTGTTCTTCAATCTTCATTCTGGAGAGAGCCAGTCACCATCTGGCTTCCCGTCGGCAGCTCGTGGCCTCAAGGTGCTGTGTTCAATCTTAGTTGTGGATGGGCATAGCCACCATCCCATGAGGGAGTTGAACCTGGCAGCCTTGTTGTTAAGAGTGCACGCCCTATCCACTGAGCCATAGGGAGGCAGCTCAGCTCAAGGTGCTGAGTTCAGTCTTAGTTGTGGGTGGGCGTAGCCCACCATTGAACAGGCAATCTTGTTGTTACACCAGCTGAGCCATCCTGCCACCTGTTGGCAGCTCAGTGACAGCTCAGCTAGGGTACAGCATCACTGGCCCATGTGGGAATCGAACTGACGGCCCTGTTGTTCAGAGCACGCACTCTAAGCCAACTCTTAACCAACTGAGCCATTCAGCCGCCCGTCAAAGTAATTCTTTTGATGTTGAAGAGTATCTACAAGACTCCTGGAACTCAAAAGGAGAGAAAAAAAGCACTACTTAACAGAATTGAAGATGAACTTGCTAACCATTTGAAGAATGTAATTTAATTAATTAGTAATTTTTGCAGCTATCTACTTCTCCCTTCAGCTATTCAGCTTTAATTTTAAATCATTTCCCCCAGAGATTCCCAATGATGTCATGCATCCTGATATTTGATAACCACTGTTACTCCAACCTTTGATCAATAGTTTTCAATTTGAGTTTCTCAAAGACCTAAAGCTTAATGAAAGGTTCTCAGTGTTATATCAGGAGACAAGAGGGAGGCCAAGAATCAGGAGGAGCTATAGATGATGTGACTTCAATGAAAACAATCGATTTCTATATGTTTTATAAGTTTGATGAAATTCAAATTTGAAAAGTACAAACTGAATAGCTGTATCCTTTTTAACTTTCTGTAGTTGTTAATTTCCCTTTTGGTTTCCCATTCAACAGCTGTAACATATAATGTCTTTTATTTGACGAGGGAAAAATAAGGAGCAGTTTTCTGCCCATTTGGAGAAAAAGAGAAAGGGACAACCATATTCTGCTAGGTCTGGTGTGGTATTAGAAGGAAGAATCAAAATGGACACTCTCTTTGGCTGAGGGAGCCCAAATCTAAGGAGTCAATGAGGACTGCTTTCAGCAATCTTGTCCTAGAATTTGTCTCCCAGAAAAGACCAGTATGAGCAAGGCTTGGAAATGTTTACTTTACCTTCTATATGGCTCAGCTATTCTCAACCAGACTGGTGAACCACAGAGGTTGTGGATAGGGGCACTCAGTTTGGTTGAGAATTGGCTGTCAGTATTCTCTCAGTTTAATTTTTAGGGCATGTTTTCTTTCCCAAAACAAATGTGCAACTTGACTTCCACGAACTTTGAGAAAGGTGAAACCACAAAGATATCATTTGGGACTCAAAAAAGTGTTAGGGACATTCTTTGGAGACTTTCCTAAAAGGTTTACTTTATAGAAAAATAAATATTCAAAGTTTTTTGTTGTGTATTTAAGAGCAAACTGCTCTGTATGGAATAAACTATAATCCTGACATTTATCAGTTCTAAAGAGAATCTGATTTATAAACTTGGCAGAGTGGAGAATGGAATGGATGTGAGGCAGGGTTAGGTAGCAAGTGGGTGTGCAGTGGGGGTGTGCACAGTTAAGTGGGTGGAAGATACAGCCTTTTAAACAATGTTCGGGCAGAAAGTTCTTGAATTTGTATCTTGTAAGACATTTTTTTGCAAAAATTTTTTTAATATACCGAATAATGAAAATATGTAAGACCTGAATCAAATAAATTATTAAATCCGTTCTTTAATTTTCCAATTACTGAATCTGTTCAAACTAGATTTTCATAGTGAAGTTGAGGTCATGAAATTTGGTGATAAGAAATTCAAATTAACAACAAAAAGTAGATTCAACTTCCAAAAACATAGGTTTTCCTTGATATCTCTTGTTCATTTTTTTTCTTTTCTTAATGCCATCTGAAGTGGAATTATTGAGTACTCTATCCAATAATAGATTTAGCTGGCTTCTGTACAAAAAGATAGAATTAATTTGTCCAGCATAATTCATTTTCCAGCTTAAATCATTTCCAGCTTTAAGTTTCCCCACAATGTGGTGGCCTGAAGTGTCGCAGGTATTCAGGAAACCATTGGTCTACAACAGTGGCTATCAGTGTTTCATTTGGATTAGCTGTGAGTTATCTTTTCCAGAAAAAACTCATATCTTGAAGACCAGAAAATGTAACATAGGGTCATATCACCTTATGAGTTTTTGTTCTATATTGATGTTTACCAATACTAGATTTCCACCTACATATTTTCAAAGATATGTGGGTTCAGCCTTTATTGTAATTATACGATCATTGTCACTGTACTAGAACACTTCTACTACCCTGTTCTGATACTTAAAATAATCTTTGTGGACCTAGAGGGTACAGTAATAATATGATTTTCCAGGTTTGAAGTTCTAAGCAAGTATCAAAAATATAAAACTCACTTCAGAAATACGTAAGAAATCATGCTTGTAGCTTAGAGAACAAAGGAGTGAATGAGCTTTTCAACTCACTAGGGATATTTGGTGATTACATGTTCAGAGGTATTAACCTATCTCAAAATTAAGCTTTGGAATAAAGAACAGTGTTTCTTCTAAGAATGAGTAGGGTGACTTTCAATTAGGGTTCATCATAAGCTTGGAATAGAGTCTAGCAAGAGGTTCAAAGTAGATTAAAATGAATATCTATTAAAACTACCTTTGATGACATAGTATCATTAAATTAATAAAACATAATTTTATCTTATTTATATGATAAATATCTCACTACAGAGATTTCCCTGACTCTGTCTTGACTTAAAGGGGAGAAACTGAGTTAGATTAGAGGGAGTGACATCAGCAACATGACAGAATAGGAATTTCCAGCCCTCATTCTCTCACAATAGCACTACTTTAACAACACTATTAAGAACCCAAATACATTTATAAACATTCCAGAATTAAGGTAAGAAGCTGCAGTGCCCTATATGAGCACAAAACTGACCATAGCCACATTGAAATGGCTAAGAAGAACAATTTCATTTTACCAGTGTCAGTCCCTCTCCTTAGCCACCACAGCTCAGAACCAAGAGAGGTCCTGCCAGCCCACTATTTGCTCCTGTGTGGAAAGACAGAGTGGAGTGTGCATCCAATCTCAGGACACTGTCAGAGAGCTCTGCTACTGTCTCATCACACCCAGAATGCTAAGGGAACTGGCATAGTTCTAATACTCGAAACAGCTAAGAACAAAACAAAAAAGCAGGCAGCTTTCAGCAGCTGACATGGTTTTGCAACATTGGGAGAAGGGGAATAATTTTAAGAATACGTGTTCAGGAAATGTGGATCTTCAACCCAAAGCCCCAGAATTTCAGTGTACTGTCCAAGGGAATGGGAGGGTGGATTTCAGCAACAGCATAGTTCTGTAATATTGGGATAAAACACTCAACTCTGAGATTTTTCCATCAGGAGGGAGGGAGAGGAGTTGTGTGTGCATCTAATGTCCCAGATTATCAGTGCACTGTCCTACAAAAAAGGGGACAGGTGGCTTATTGTGGCCAACACAACTCTGTGATTAGGAAAAGGCACATAACCTTAAGACTTCTATCCCAGGAGGAAAGGAGATGAATGAAACATGCACATTCATAAAAAAGTCTCAAGAAACGACTAGAATCTCTAGCAGGGCTAATTGGTGAAGGTTTTCCTTGTCGAAGCCAGTCTATAAAAACTCAGAGAGGTGACTGTCTCTGCAAATGTTCAAGCACCAACACAAAGCTACAAGGGGCATGAAAAATTGGGGAATATGGCACAACCAAGGGAACAGAATAAATCTCCAGTGAATGACCCTAGAAAAAATAGAAATTATAAATTGCCTGAAAAATAATTCAAAAAATTGTCTTAAGCTTAGTGAGTTACACTACAACATAGAGAGACAACTAAATGGGAATCAAGAAGACAATATACAGCCAAGTTAAATTTATCCCTGAGATGCAAGGATGGTTCAAAATATTCAATTAATGTAATATACCACATTACCAGGATAAAGAATAAAAATCACATGATCATCCCAGTAGATGTAGACAAAGCATTTAACAAAATTAACTGCTTTTTCATGACAAAAACCTTCAAAAAACTAGATTTAGAAGGAAAGTGCCTCAATATAATAAAGACCTTACATAACAAGCCCATGGTTAACATCATACTCAATGGCAAAATACTGAAAGCTTTTCCTATAAGATCAGAAATAAGACTTGCTCCAAGTCTCTTCGACAAAATATTGGAAGTCTTAGAGCAATTGAGCTAAATAAATAAATAACATCCAATTTAGACAAAAAGTTAAATTAGATAACATAATCTTCTATAAGCAGAAAATTCTAAAGACTCCACCAAAACTATTGGATCTAATCAATGAATTCAGCAAAGGATAGATAATCAACATACAGAAATCACTTGGGTTTTTATACTCTCACAAGTAACTATCCATAAAATAAATTAAAAACTAATCTCCCATCTGCCTCACCTGAGAATAGCGCAATGATGATACCAACATGGGCCAGTGAAGCGATGTCCTCCACAACCTAAACTGAAGAACAAAAGGACAGCAGCTTGTCTGTTCCCCATCCCAGTTTCCCAATAAAATCTTTAAACAACAACAACAACAGCAACAATAAAAACAATCTCATTTAAAATAGCATCAAAAATAATAAAATAAATCTAACCAAGAAGGTGAAACATCTGTCACTAAAAACTATCAGAAATTGATGAAAGAAGTCAATGATGACACAAATACTACGATTTTCTTTTTCTTTTTTAGCTGAGCCATCCTGCCACCTGTTGGCAGCTCAATGGCAACTCACCTCTGGCTGGCATTGAACCGCCATTGAGCAAGCTCTTAACCGAGCCATTCGGCCGCCCCTAATGATGACACAAATAAATGGAAAGATAGCTCATGTTCATGAATCAAAAGAATTAATATTGTTAAAATATCCATACTATTAAAGCAATCTACAGATTCAATGCTATTCCCATCAAAATCACAGTGGCATTTTTTAATACAAAGAACAATAATACTAAAATTACTTCAGAGCCACAAATAGTCAAATAATCTTGAGGAAGAAAAATAAAATGTAGTTATCACGTTTCCTGATTTCAAAATATATTGCAAATTTAAATAGTTAGAACAGTGTGGTATTCACATAAAAAGGGACACATAAACCACTAGAATAGAATAGGAAGCCCAGAAATAAACCTATGTATATATTGTCAACTGATCTTCAACAAGGGTTCTAAAAGTACAAAATGGCTAAACAATAATCTCTTCAACAATTGGTGTTGGGAAAATTGACATCCATGTGCAAAAAAATGGAATTAGATCGTATACCATACACAAGAATCACCACAAATGGATTAAAGACTTAAACTCAAGATTTTAAGCTGTAAAACTCCTAGAAGAAAACATAGAGGAAAATCTTGACATTGGAATTGACAATAATTTCTTAGATATGTGATCTAAAGCACAGGAAACAAAAGCAAAATTAAAAAGTGAGACTACAATAAACTTAAAAGCTTTTGCCCAACAAAGGAAAAAATTTTAAAAAAATTGAAAAGGCAACCTATGGAAATAGAAAAAATATTTGAAAGCCACATATCTGATAAGAGGTTAATATCTAAAATATATACGAAACTCATACAACTCAATAGCAAGAAAAAAAAACAAAAATGGGCAAAACATATAAAGAACTCAGTCAACTCAATAATAAAACAAATAATCTTATTAAAAAATGGCAGGACTAAATAGACATTTCCTCAAAGAGGACATCAAAATGCCAAGAGACAAATGAAAAATGCTCAACAATACTAATTACCAGAAAAACTCAAATCAAAACCACAAAGAGATATCACCTTACACATGTTAGAATGGGTATCATCAAGAAGAAGACAAGAGATAATAGGTGCTGGTGAGTATGTGGAGAAAAGGGAACATATATACATTGTTTGTTAGTATGGTCCAACAACTATGGAAAACAATATGAAGAATGCCAAAAAAATTAAAAATAGACCTACTATGCAATCCAGCAATTGTACTTCTGGGTGTATACCCAAAGTGAATGAAAACAATATTTCTACAAGGTATATGCACTCCCATGTTTGTCTGAGAAATTATTCACAATAGCCAAGATATGGAAACAACCCAAAAGTCCATTAGCTGATGCATGTATAAAAAGATGTGGTACATATACACATAGAATATTATTCATCCGTGAGAAAGGAAGATATCCTCCCATTTGTGACCACATAGCTTTTCCCTGAGCACATTATGCAAGAGAGGTAAGTCAAACAGAAAAAGACAAGTAATATACAAAATCACTTAATACGTGAAATTTTAAAAGGTTAAAGCTGTAAAAGACAGAGAGTAAAATGGTGATTTTACCATGGGATAGGAGGAATAAGAGTGATGGCATTTAAGGGCACAAACTTATAATGCATTGTAAATAAGCCACATCTAATGTAGAGTATAATGAATATGCACAATAATGTTGTACTATAATTATGTACTGTGATAAATATACCTACATAAACAATCACAGTACAATATATAAATGCATCAAAGGAACAAGCTGAACAACCTAAGCTTACACAATGTAATATATCAAATTTATTCAGTAAAAATAATTTAAAACATAATAAAAAAATTTTTAAAAATTAAAAATTAGCAAAGAAGTTGAATAGCTATTTCTCCAAAGACATGCAAATTGCCAAGAAGTAAAGATGCTTAACATAATTAATCATCAAGGAAATGCAAATTAAAACCACCTGTATGTACCTCACACCTATTAGGATGACTATTATTTAAAAAAAAAAAAAAAGGTAAGTGTTGGCAAGGATATGGAGAAATTGGACCCTTGCTGTGCATTGTTGGTGAGATTGTAAAATGATGCAGCCACTATGGAAAACAATATGGAGGTTCCTCAAAAAATTAAGAATAGAACTACCATATGATCTAGTAATCCTGCTTCTGGGTATATATCCAAAATAATTGAAATCAGGATCTCAAAGAAATATCTGCACTTCCATGTTCATTGCAGTATTATTCACAATAGCCAAGCTATGGAAACAACCTAAATGTGCATTCAGTTCAATGGATTAATATAATGTTATGGAGACAGAATAGAATAGTATTTAATAAACAAGGAAATTCTGCCATATACAACAACATGGATGAACCTGGGACATTGTACTAAGTAAGTCAGTCACAGAAGAACAAATGCTGCGTGATCTCACTAATATGAGGTATCTAAGTCAAAGTCAAAGATGCGGGGGGAGGAAAAACAGGAGTCATCGTTCAAAGGGTATGAAGTTTCAGTTAGGAAACATGATTAAGTTCCAGAGATCCTCTCTACAGCATAGCACCTATAGTTAACAGTCCTGCATTGGACACTTATATTTTGTTAAGTGGGTAGATCTCAAGCTAACTTGTCTTAAAAGGAAATAAAAAATAATAATAAATACTTTTAGTTAGATTTGCAGAGTTGGAAAATAAGTTAAATCTGTGGATGGGGAGAAAAGAAAATGAACAAAATGGGATGGAAAAGGAAACACTCGATTTCACTATTGTACAAGTTTGAATACCTTTCAAAACACGATTAAACACTTTATAATATTTTTCAACTATTCAAATTGGAAACATTAAATAATAATAATAATAATAATAATAATAATAATAGTGCCATCAAAACAAAGCAAATGAATTTTTCTAGCTACTACTCTGGTCTTCTAAAGAGTGTTTTCTTAGCTATATAAGACTAGATTCATGTGACTGATTTTTTTTTTTCTTGGTCTCCTTTGCCCTGAGAATGCCTTCTCCTCCCTCTTCATGGCTTCTCACCATTACCCTTGTCTTTGTGGAGAAAGCATATATGACCCTTTGAGATGGAAGACAGAGAAAAGGTAGTTAGGAGACTCCAAAGGTTTTGCTTTGTTTCACATTATGTGTGGGGTTTATAGGTGACATCTTTTACAAATTTGCTTCTGAGCTTTGTCAATGAACTACAATTTCCTTTAATAGTACATGATGGGCTGTAGTAAAAGGAGTAGCTCACAAAACTCTTTTATGGTCATATTCTCTTTAGCCTGCTTTACTGAGTAGGGTGATATTTTGTTTTTTATTCTTTTGTTTTTCCCCCTCCTTGAATGGAAGAGGCATCTATTTTTTTTCCTATTTTGGACATAAACAGAAAAACTCTACTACTACAACTACTGCAATTGCCAATACTACTATTACTGCTGCTACTACTACTACTACTATTACTAATACCACTACTACACATAGAGATACCTTAGATAAACTTGGAGGTTTTGCTAAGCAACAGACTGCAATTGCGATATTGCACTATAAAATTCTAACCCTATTGAAAAGACCATAGAATCTTAAGAATCTTTACAAAACAATCGAATCAGCATATTCTTTAAAAAATACCCACAGGGACAATATCACATTCAGGCAGGATTGTCTTAGGTGGAAACTTGAGTGACATCAGAAGTAATATTCCTGGCTGTCCAAAAGTCATGTTTTGTAGAAGCATAGAATTTTCCCAATAACTATTATAGTTATAATAATGACAATATCACTTTTACATGCCTGTCGGTGTGCTAAGCAGTTTTATATGAATAAAGTCATTAATAACAGCAATCACAATAGAAGTGTTTGCTATTTTTAATCTCTAATAGGTGGATGAAAAAAACTGAAACTCATCCAGACTAATGATCCTAACTAATAAGTTCTAAAGTAGAGTCCACAGAGATAAAAGGCCTCCAAAGCAACAGGACACGGTAAATATTATGGATTATAATTTTTTAAAAGGCCTTCCTCCAAAGTGAACCCCAAATGTTTTAAGCTGGGACCCAGCATTTTCCAAATTTCATTAGCCAATATGCTTATGTTAAAGGCCCAGAACAGGGCATAAATCCTCAGACTGATGAAATTGGCTGGATGGAAAGTTTTTTTGTTTTTTGTTTTCTTCTTTCTTTTTTCTTTTCTATAATGAACATAAAGTAGTCATTGGAGTGTGGTGATTTGGAAAACCAAACCAAACAAAAAATACAAAAAAAAATGATTGCTGGATTTTCTTTAATCTACCCTCAATGCCACTACCACCCACTCTGTCCCATCATTGGATTTGCTTATCATTTGTTACTCAATTAGTAGGCTAAAGATTGTTACTAAAGAATGTTAATTCAAGTTTTTCGTAAGTTATGTAAATTACGTGTGACTTTCTAAAACAATCCCAATGATAAAGATGTGACTTTAGCCAGCACATTGGGTTGATTTCTGTTCCTTACAGATCTTTCCATGTCTTGGACTTCTCACAGGTCTTTCTTTACCAGGGTTACTGTGCTGCCATCCTAATCTGTAATACTCTAATTCTCCTTTCAAGATGCTGAAACATCTGTTCAAGATGGAGCTTGAATAATTGGATGCACACATTCCTCGTATAACTTTACTGCCTCTTTGTGCCACTGTTCATCAGTTGGTTGGGGTTCTATGTCTATCAAAGGCTATACAAAGAAAATAACAGACAGTTGAAGTCTCCTGTGTTTTCTCATCCACTAATGCTTAAGGAGGTAATAAAATGGACATTTATTCTCAAGTGCAGCTCAATTGAAATGTTAGGATGTTTTGGGTGACTTCTGAAGGGTAATGAAAATGAGTGCCACCTGTTTATGATTTGCCATCAGGGAGATGGTACTTCTTAGATTAATTCTACTTGAAACGCCACAGCATTCATTTGGTGATGGGTTGTTCTCTGGAAGAGCAGCTGATGCCTAGTCGCATGTGAGGACCATGGTTCACAAGTTCACTTGTTTCATTTGTCTTCACAGCTACTGTGTGGCAGTCCAATCTGTTTGGCCCAGGGGTTAGAGCAGATATGAAATCCCAAATGAAGGGTTTGGTTGCATTGTCAGTAGGCGAATTGTGTTAAGGAAGGAAGCCGTTTTTGGCTCCCGCTCTCTTCTCTTCCTCTTTCTCAATTAACTTTTTATTAGGCTATTTGTAGATTTTCTTTATTCCTTTAGCTTATTTCACCTCCATCTCTGAGTTAGGGAATGGCAGAGGAGGTGTACCTAGCTTTAATTGATACTTTTGTAATGCTTTCCTGAGAGTTGTTCCTAAACTCTCTGCATCTACTTAATCAAAGCAGTGCTTACCAGTAAACATTTTTTCCTTTGGAGTTTTGTATTTTGATACATAATAAAACAACAACAACAAAATAAAAACACAATAACAACAATAACAAAATCTCCTCAAAGTAAACTATGGCTTTCACAATTTTAATCTCTAACATGGGCTCTTGGAGCTTACTTTTAAAGCCTAATGCTGAATATTGATTCTTTATCTTTGTCTTCCTTCTATGACAATAATTATCTCTGAACCCTTGATGCTCAAGGGTGAGATGCTATAGGAAGGGGTGGCAGGTAAGAAAGTTTGAAAAATGGCTTATTGATATACTTAAAGTTAACTTTTTCATATACTATTAATGAACACCCAGGTAAAACTTAGATCTTTTTAAACTTCACCTTATCTCTATCATCAATTTAAACTACATGTCTATATATTACGATACTACATTCTCCAAAATGTTTTGTATCACTGGTTCAGTATTTAATTTTTCCTATATTTTTAATTTTCCTTCAATCTTAAATTTTATAATCTAACCTGAGCATAAATATCTGGAAGACTTGGACCATAGTTTACAGAATCTTCCATGAAACACAGACTCTACTTACTGATCTTTAAAAACTATTCATCAACTTCTTGCTAGAATTGAGAGACAATGGAATTTTAAATGATGTCTACTATACCAAGTAACTTTTAGAAAACATTTATCAGGTATTATGTGCCAGAAAAGTCACTATGATACTATGGTAACCAGACCTGCAGCTTACACTTTGAACTTTATACTCAGATATAAGGTATTTTTGAAAAGCCATAAGGTGACCCCTTCATAAGTTTGGGAGCTATACTACACTGGTGCACTGCTGTATATAATGATCTAGAACAAAACTTCTAAAAGAAATGGTCAAACATTACCATTTATTTCAAAGAGTAGAAGGGTTTTTACTATTCTGGGTAAAGTGCTAATCGGAAGGAACTCCTACAACTGGGCCAAAGCAATGTCATGATGAATTAGGACAATAAGCAACCCTACTTATTCCCCAATTCCATATGAAAGCTGTAATATCTAGGTACTTGGGGCTTGAACTTTCTAATGTGATGTGAATCTAATTTTCTTTACAAACAACACAAAGATCTACGTTTAAACCCCAATATTTCAGCCAACAGTCTGCTTCTAAACACCAGTGAATAATCCACAGCAATTCAAAGTCAGAAAAGAGAAAACAGTTTAAATAATGGATGGATTTTTGCCAATCTAAACCAACAGTGATTATCTCCCTTGGCCTCCTAAATATTTAACCTACTCAATTATGTTTCACTTGGTGCTGTAGCCACAGAATAAACTTTGTGAAAAGCCAAATGATTATGTGTGAGTTGTGACTATGAAGTAACAGTACTTGTTCATTGTAAGACAAGAAATTTTACTTCAGTTTGTGTTTCTTTTAAAAACAAGAATTAGAATTTATTTGCCATGACATAATGAATTCAGGAGATTTTGATAATGAATTATTTTCTCCCACTTCTAAAAGGATGAGATTTCAGTCTTGTATAAGAATGACTTATTTCTGCCACATTCTGGTTGTATGAACGCAGATAAATCACATGCTTTATTTGTGTCTTCATTTGTTCAATAGAATAACAAGCATATCTTACTTAGTTCTACCTCACTGTCACAGATACTAGGGTGACTAAACGTCATGTGAAGGAGTCAATTGAGGTGTTACTGATTAGCAGTGTCACTAGAGCTAAAAACAAACAAAAAAGTAACAAAACATAAAGAGAGGATCTGTGATGCCAAATTGATTAATGCCTTCAGAGGAGCTCAGACCCCAAAATTTATGCAGTAGAGTCCTCTTTAAGCTATTACTCAGTATAAGTTAGACATCCTAAAAAGTAGAAAATGGAGGTATATTGTAGAGTAGAATTGTATTTCCTTTTGGTGTGGACATGTGTTAAATAACATCAAGGTGGGTATGTGCAAAAGTTAATGTAATGGAACTTCTGGTTTCTTCTCCAACACGTAAAGAACTTGGAAGCCCTCATTCTAATTCTTAAAACCTGTTTTGTAATCAAGACAGCATTCTATTGGCAAAAGAATAGACAGGTTGGTCAATGAAACAGGACAGAGAACCCATAACAACCTCACAAATATAGTCAACAAATCATTGAGAATTGCACAACTGTAATTCAATATAAAAAGGATCTTTTCAAGAATTGGACTTTTCCATATACAAAACAATAAACAAACAGAGACCTCATACCTTACACAAAACTTGACTCCAAATGGATCAGAGACTCAAATGTAAAAACTATTAATTTTTTAAAGAAAACATAAGAGAAAATATGCATGTACTTTGGTTTAAAAATTAGTTACTGGTACAACACCTAAATCATGATCCATAAAAAAAAAAAAAAAGAAAGAAAGAAAAAAATGGCAAATTGAACTTTAAATTTAAATTTTAAACTTTTTTATTTAAAGAAAAAATTTTTGCTTTAAAAGAAAGAGTTCAGAGAATGAAAATACAAGCCACAAACTAGGAGAGATTTTCTGCAAAACACATATTTGAATGTTTGTAGTCCAGAACATAAAAAGAACTCTTATTTAACTATGAGAAAACAAATGACCTCAATAAATAAATGAGCAAAAGCTCATTTATTTATAGACACCTCACCTTTAAGACACACAGATAGGAAAATGACTACATAGAAAGATGTGAATCATTTGTTACTATGCATATACAAATTAAAACATAAATGAACACAACCCCAAAACTATTAGACTGTTAAAATCCAAAATTTTGAAAATACCAAAAGCTGGCTAGGATACAGAGCAACCAGAATTCTCATAAATTACTAGTGGAAATGAAAACTGGTATAGACACTTTGGAAGGCATTTTGGCAATTTCGTTTTTTATTTTTATTTTTATTATTATTAATAGTTACAGATGTAAAAAACTATGCAATAGTTATCCCTTTCACCCCTTACAAAGTGACTACCCCCTCCCCCTCCCCTGTCTCCCCACCCCCGATATCATACATATCTATTACAATTCCATTGACTCCATCCCCACACTATATTCCACATCCCATGACTATATATGCATTAAATTATAGTCAACATCTAATATTAATCAGCGGTGTCTTCAGATGTACAGTGCAGAGGTCAGGCCACTACACTGTCCATGAAGTGGTCTCCCTGACAAGACATGAGTCCATCTGGTCCCCTAAAAAAATATTTACAATATTACTGATTATATTCCCTAAACTGTCTCTTCTGTCTCTGCAATAGTATTGTAGTAGTCAATTTGTGTTGCCTTGTCCCTTCCCCTTCTCCCTCATGCCCATCCCTGTCCCATCTAGCCCTCATCAGTTTTTCCTTTGTGTCTCTAAGACTATTTCTGTTTACATTGCTCATTTATTCAGTTCTTTAGATTCCACAGATAAGTGAGATCATATGGTTCTTGTCTTTCCCTGACTGACTTATTTCACTTAACATAATGTTCTCTAGGTCCATCCATATCGTTGCAAAAGGTACGATTTCTTTCTTCTTTTTAGCTGGGTAATACTCCATTGCGTAAATATACCACAGTTTCTTAATCCAGTCATCTACCGATGGGCATTTCGATTCTTTCCAAGTGTTGGCTATTGTAAATAGCGCTGCAATGAACATAGGGGTGCATATATTTTTTCAAATTAGTGTCTTGAGTTTTTCAGGGTAAATACCTAGGAGTGGAAGCTTTGAGATACCTCCATACTGACTTGCATAGTGGCTGCACAAATCTGCAATCCCACCAACAGTGCAGCAGGGTCCCCTTTTCCCCACAGCCCTGCCAGCACTTGTTGTTTGTTGATTTATTGATGATAGATAGCCATTCTGACCGAAGTGAGGTGGTATCTCATTGTGGATTTGATTTGCATTTCCCTAATGACCAGTGAGGTTGAACATTTTTTCATATGCCTGTTGGCCATCTGTATGTCTTCTTTAGAGAAATGCCTCTTCATAGCCGCTGCCCATTTTTTAATTGGGTTGTTTGTTTTTTTGGTGTGGAGTTGCATGAGTGTTTTATACATTTTGGATATTAACACCTTATCAGATATATCGTTGACAAATATATTCTCCCACTCAGTAGGCTTCCTTTTTGTTTTATTGATGGTTTCCTTTGTTGTGGAAAAACTTTTAAGTTTGAAATAATCCCATATGTTCATTTTTTCTTTTACTGCCCTTGTCCGTGGGGATGTATCAGTAAAAATATTGCTCAGGGTAATGTCTGCAAATTTACTCCCTATATTTTCTTTTAGGAGTTTTATGGTTTTAGGTCTTAACATTTAAGTCTTTAATCCGTTTTGAATTTTTTCTTGTATATGGCGTATGGAGGTGATCCAGTTTCATTTTTTTGCATGTGCCAGTCCAATTTTCCAAGCACAATTTATTAAATATACTGTCTTTACCCCAGTGTAAATTCTTACTTCCATTGTCATAGATTAACTGTCCGTATATACATGGATTTATTTCTGGTGTCTCTGTTCTGTTCCACTGGTCTATGTGCCTGTTTTTATGCCAGTACCATATTGTTTTGATTACTGTAGCCTTGTAGTATGTTTTGATGTCTGGTAGTGTGATACCCCCGACTTTGTTCTTATTTCTCAGGATTGCTGAGGCTATTTGGGGTCTTTTATGGTTCCATATAAATTTTAGGGTTATATTTTCTATTTCTATGAAAAATGCCCTTGGTAGTTTGATAGGAATTGCATTGAATCTATATATTGCTTTAGGCAGTATGGACATTTTAACTATGTTAATTCTTCCTATCCATGACCATAGTAGGTGTTTCCATTTATTTGTATCTTCTTTGATTTCTTTCTTCAGTGTCTTATAATTTTCTGAGTACAGATCTTTTACTTCTTTGGTTAAATTTATTCCTAGCTTTTTATAGTTCTTGAAGCAATTATAAATGGGACAGTTTTCTTAATTTCTCCTTCCTTTAGTTTATTATTGGTATGTGCAAATGCCACTGATTTCTGAACATTGATTTTATATCCTGCTACTTTACTGAATTCGGCTATTAATTCTAATAGTTTTTTGATGGAGTCTTTGGGGTTCTCTATATACAGTATCATGTCATCTGCATATAATGATAATTTTATTTCTTCCTCGCCAATTTGGATGCCTTTTATTTCTTTTTGCTGTCTGATTGCTGTGGCTAGAACTTCCAGAACTATGTTGAATAAAAGAGGAGAAAGTGGACAGCCTTGTCTTGTTCCTGATCTTAAGGGGAATGGTTTTAGCTTTTCCCCATTGAGTATGATGTTAGCTGTAGGTTTATCGTATATGGCCTTTATTATGTTGAGATATGATCCCTGCATTTCCACTTTGCTAAGGGTTTTTAACATAAATAGCTGTTGGATTTTGTCAAATGTTTTTTCTGCATCTATTGATATGACCATGTTATTTTATTCTTCATTTTGTTGATGTGGTGTATCACATTAATTGATTTACAGATGTTGAACCAGCCTTGCATACTAGGGATGAAACGCACTTGATCATGATGTGTGATCTTCTTAATATATTGCTGAATTCTGTTTGCTAATATTTTTTTGAGAATTTTTGCATCTATATTCATCAGGGATATTGGCCTGTAGTTTTCCTTTTTTTGTGCTGTCTTTATCTGGTTTGGGAATCAGGGTGATAGTGGCTTCATAAAAAGAGTTTGGGAGCCTTCCCTCCTTCTGGATTTTTTGGAATAGTTTGAGAAGAATAGGTGATAGTTCTTTTTCGAATGTTTGATAAAATTCACTTGTGAAGCCATTTGGTCCAGGGCATTTGTTTGTTGGGAGCTTGTTGATTACTGATTTAATTTCCTTGGTAGTAATCAGGCTATTTAGATTTTCCGTTTCTTCTTGAGTTAGCTTTGGAAGATTGTATGCTCTAGAAAATTATCCAT
Organism: Aselliscus stoliczkanus; assembly: GCA_033961575.1. NCBI lineage: Eukaryota > Metazoa > Chordata > Mammalia > Chiroptera > Hipposideridae > Aselliscus > Aselliscus stoliczkanus. The sequence goes on from CM066729.1 coordinate 140,229,509, forward strand.
TTCTTCCAGATTGTCATATTTGTTGGCATATAGTTGCTCATAGTAATTTCTTAGAAATTTTTGTATTTCTGTGATGTCTGTAGTCATTTCACCTCTTTCATTCCTGATTTTACTAATTTGAGTCCTCTCTCTCTCTCTTTTTTTTTTTTTTTGATGAGCCTGGCTAGAGGTTTGTCAATTTTGTTTATCTTCTCAAAAAAACAGCTCTTGATTTCATTGATCTTTTGTATTGTTTTTCTGTTCTCTATATTGTTTATTACCACTCTGGTCTTTATTATATCCTTTCTTAATAAAATAAAATAAAATTTGCAGATAAAGGGAAAGGAGGAAAAATATAGTGGTGAGAAGAATGAACAAAAGAAGGGAGATAGTGAGGGTGGGAAAGAAAGAAAAAGAATGAAAAACAACAACTATATATATATTTGTCTTCACACTCATATGTGGATATATATATATATATATATATATATATATATATATATATATCTGTATTGAAAAACTAGGAAATGATAATAATGAAATATAAATAAAAACCAAAAACAACCAAAACAAGCAACCAATAAAGGGGAAAAGAAAATAAACCAGTGCCAGTCTAGGCTAAAGTCCACCAAGCTCTCTTCAGTTTGTCCTCTGCTGTACAAAAATTCCTGTGCGTCTTGTGGGAACAAAGACGGGCACCTGACACCTAGCGTGATCCTGGCACTGCAGGTTTGCTGTACATCAGTGTGGTTGTGATGTGTGATTGATAGTTTTTACAAAGTCACTGCCATTTCTGCTTTCGCCTGTCCCAAGGCAGGCTGCACCCCCAAAGGCTCAATGAGTGTCTTTGGGCACCCTTTCTGTTGACAGGCGTGGAGAATGAGACAGTTACTTGCTGCTAAAAGCCAGCTGCCAGGAGTCTGTTACTTAGTGCCTCAGCAGCTGAACCTGCCCTGCCTCCCAAGCCTTGAAGGAAAGATGGGGGTGGGGTAGGTAGTCTCACTCTGTAGCCTTTACTGGGGCGGAAATTCTTGACCCACTATGGGTAGGAATAGCTCTGTAGTCTGCCCTTACTGCTCCATTCCAGGGTCAGTTTAAGACTCTGGCTTGGCAGGGGCCAAAGTTTCTGAGGGAGGGTGGGGGTAGGTTTTTATTTCTGTAGTTGTTTTTGGTTTTTTTTTTGTTGTTTTTTTTGCTTTCTGTCCAAGAGAGGAGGAAAAATAAACAAACAAGCAAAAAAAACAAAACAACAAAAAAAACCCCACAGCCCCAACACTGTTTTGAGCTAAGGCCTTGGCCTCATACACTCCAGCAGAGTTCCTGCTGCTCTCCCAAAGGGACTGCCAGGGTTTAGGGGGCTGCGTGCACCCTGCAGAGGCTCAAATCTCCGGTCTGTCTCCCAGGGACCTGCATCTCCACCCGGCACCCGCGCGGCATCTCCCCTCACGAGTATTCTTTCTTGCCCTGCTCATCTTGGCAATTTCTTACAAAGATAAACAGTCTTATCACATGATTAAGTGTTTTTACAATTAGACATTCATTCATCTAATGAAAACATCTATTCACACAAAACCTGCACCTAAATACTCATAGTAGCTTTGTTCATGCTTGGCAAACTATGGAAGCAACAGTAAAACCCTTCAATAGTTTAATAAATTAACAAACTGTGGAACCTCCACATAATGGAATATTATTCAATGATAAAAAGGAATGAGCTTTCAATCAATAAAACAAAATGGATGAATCTTCAATGCATATTTCTAAGTGAAGACACCAATCTGAAAAGGCTATATATTGTTGGATTCTATTTATATGAAACAATGGAAATGGGAAAATTGTACAGGAGAGAAACAAGACTGTGGTTGCCAGGTATTGGGAGTTGGGGGAAGGTTGCATTGGGGAAGCAAAAGGGGTTTTTCGGGTTGTGAAAATTTTTCTGTATGTTATTGTAGTGGAGGATATACGGCAATATGAATTTGTCAAAACACATAGAATCTTAAAGCATATGAGGTCTGACAAGTAAGTTTGTGAACTCATCCTAGAAAAAGTGCTACATACCCCATTGCGGAATATCACTATGATCACCTTTGAAATACTCCCCTTGGGAAGCTATGCACTGATGCCAGTGCTTAGTCCATCCTTCAGAGCAATTTTGTAACTCTTTCTGGAATGGCCATCACAGCTGTCATCATATTACCCTTGATGTCCTGAATGTCATCAAAATGTCTTCCTTTTAGCATTTCCTTTATCTTTGGGTAAAGAAAGAAGTCATTAGGGGCCAGATTAGGTAAGTAGGGAGGGTGTTCCAATAGAGTTATTTGTTTCCTGGCTAAAATCTCCCTCACAGACAGTGCCATGTGAGCTGGTGCATTGTGGTGATGCAAGAACCATTCAGGGCGTCTAACTTTTTCAGGCAAAAAAGTTCAGGTCGTCTAACTTTTTCATGCAGCCTTTTCAACATTTCCAAATAGTAAACTTGGTTAACTGTTTGTCCAGTTGGTACAAATTTAAAATGAATAATCCTTCTGATATAATAAAAGGTTAGCAACACCTTTGCAACAATTTCGTGAACTTAATTTTCAGACTGCATAAAGAGTGAGCTTTAATGTTTGTTAATTAGGAAAACATAAATTTTCCTTATGTTTTCTTAAGGAGATTGAGAGACCCCAAATGTAATGCAAACTATGATAAAAGAATCTAACTATATTACAAATGATTGACATTATCTCCCTGAAGGGAGTTGGGGAAAAAAGGGGTTGATCTCCGCATTTCTACGTAAGTAGAAACAGGAAGACTAAAGACAAAATAACTGTACATTAGTTGATAAACTCTTCCCACCTTGCCATAACCATGGGGCAATAGATAAACAGCCCTGAAATCATTCTACATAGATTCTGGGACTGTCCAGATAAATAAATGTGTGGTAGATAGTGAGAACTAGGCTTCTCACTGTTTGAGTGGGAGGTTACAGATAAGCATAGGCTGACAGCTAGAATAAGCCGGGTGGTAGTGGGTTACAGTATGAATTCATGGATATACACACACACACACACACACACACACACACACACACACACACGACGGGTGCCAAAAAAATTTATACAAGTGGACACCACTTTGGTCAATATTGCTCAAGCAGTAGTTTGCCATAATCAGAATTGTCTGGATGCTGATGGTAACCACTTTGAGTACCTCTTGAGTACTATATATATATAGTTACATATGGAAATATTTATGGGTATGTTTGTATACATGGGTTGGTATGCACTCATATACTTCCCTAGTTTTGTCTGCTAAAAAACACACTAGTGGCAACAAACACACCCTTCACCCATATCTTGTTTCTAATACCATTCTCCAATAAAAGGACTCAAAGATCCTGGAGAAATGGTTGATTCTAGGGCTGGTGCAGGGAATATGCAAAACAAGCCTGGGTATTTTATAGTGTCAGAAAGTAAGAATGGGTTCAAAAACACAAAATGATAGAGATCTGTCAAAGGAGCACAGGAGCCAAATGAAAGTGCCCCCAGTGGTTAAAGCTGCAAGAATTTGAGCAAAAATAAATATCAGATTATACTCCAAAGTATGAAATAAAATTCTATGAACCTATACTGACATAAATGATTGAATAAATAAATAAATAAATAAATAAATAAACAAACAAATAAGAACAGACAACTCTCTCGTACAGAAAAATTCTAAATAATTTATATAGTTTCTTCCTTGTCAAGGAAGTGGTATATTAATCCCCATTGCTGAAGTGTGGGTTGCTCATAGAGACTTCTTTCCAATTTGGAAAAAAGGGGGGAAAAAAGTGAGCAACTTCACAGTGGAGATATTTGACAAACACTACCTCAACCGAGTAAACAAGGTTAACATCATGAGTGATGGTTCTCATTGAAAGTATGTGCTTTTGATATGATGTAAAGCAAATTCTATTTTGCCTCTGTGTGCTCCTTCCCCAAACCATATAACCCCTGTCTAACCATGAGAAAAACATCAGACAAAACAAATTTGAGGGACATTTAGCAAAACAGCTGACCAATATTCCTCAAAACTGTCAAGAACATGAAAAATAATGAAGATCTGAGAAATTGTCACAGACTGGAGAAGCCTGAGGAGACGTGATACCTACATTTAGTACTTGGATGGGATCCTGGAACACAAAAAGAATAGTAGGTAAAAGCTAAGAAAACATAAAGTATTGATTCTGGATAATAATAATGCGTGAATACTGGTTTAATTTGTATGACAAATGCACCATAACAATATTAATGATAAGGAGAACTAAGTTCAGGTATTTGGGAACTATCTTTAATATTCTTGCAACTGCTCTGTAAATACAAAACTATTCTAAAAAAAAATTGATTAATGACTTAAGAAAAAAGTTAATGTGATTGGGCAAAACAAGTCATCAAGTCATGTCAATCACTACTATTGCCTCTGTATCCATGCTAACTCTTGATAGGTTAAGAACTGATCATCATAAAACATAGATTCTAGGCAGAGCCCTGTCCTGATATGATAGGGAAATACTCATCTCAGAAGCATCCCTCTCCCGTGATGCTTTGTTCTTGCTCTTAGCAGCCTTAGCCTCTCATGTGAATGAAGGCAAATTTCTCCCTCTATATAACCAGTGTTTACACATCATGAAGAATAAAAAAAATGTGTTTCCATGCCATAGTTGCTTAGTCTCTTTTCCAGGCCACTGCTATATTTTGTAAGGTCAGAGGGCTCTTTATCCTCCAAGGGGCTGTCAGCACTAAATGCCACATACATCCCATCTATGTTTCCCATTGTCATCACTCTAACATAAGCTTTCAAAATTACTGCCTGGAAAAACAACACCTAAACATAATTAACAATTTTCAATTTTTATCAATGTTCCCTTAGGAGGACACATTCTGTAGCAGAACTGTTAAGGCTGATACCAAATTTTGTGAATTCACATACTTTAACAAAATGACACTCATTTAGAGTGTGAAAGAACTGTCACATGTAAAGAGTATTTTCAACTGCAAAATTCTAGAGTTTTGTTAAAAATAGTCTAAAAGTAGAAATTCTTCTGATCCTGCCTGTCATAAAAATTTACAACATTGCTTTTTGTTAGAAACATGAAGTTTGGTATGAAAAAATGCAGAAGGGACCTTGTGTTTACTCTTATGTTGGAATTTCAGCCAATTGTGGTTTTATGTGAATAGTTTCCTAATTGACTTTTTAAGAATTATTTGTGGATACATATTTTGCTCCCCTTTATGAGATTTGGTAACATGGGACTGAAATGAGCCCCAGGGGTGAATAAAAATATAGAAAACAGAGTGGGGTCATGGCCCTGACCATGGGTCAGAGGAGCGTGCTGCCATTACGATTTTCTTGGCGTGCTTCACAAAAATATATTTTAGTCACATTCTGTTGGGGGCTCCAGGACAGTTGAGAACAATGATATATTAACTCCATGATATTACTTCATCAAATTTGTCTCATTTTATATTTTAATATTAAGATTTATAGCAACTAGGAGATATCAAAAATACATCCATATGATGCTTTCAAAAATGCCTTACAGTTGAATAGTATGTAGTACATTATAAATCATTTTTATAAACATATTCACTATTACAAAATCATCCAGCAAAAGTGATTCATACGATAATTTATACTTTATAGGTAAATGAGTTAAATGAACACTTACCCTTGTCTTCTATTGAGGAAAAAGTTTCTCTAGCATCCTATCAGGTGCAGTCATTCTTATCTGGCCTCTACAGAATGACACAAATTGATATGTTCAAGAAACCCTAAAGCAACTGACACAAGTGGGTTCCTTATCAACATACCAGAGAGCAAACAGTGTTTAAGGTGATGTCGATGTGTTTTATTTTCCCCTAAGTCTTTAAAAATGGGCACTCAATACATGATAAAAATCCAATATTTGAATAAGCAGAAAATTCTAACTTCCCTGTCCCTGCCTCCCCTTCTCCAAATAAAACAGTTAAGAGAGTGCTGATTGCATTATTGAAAATACCTTTTGACAAACGCTTTAAGAATTGCTGTTAATAGACAATCTTTGGATGAAGAATCCATGGAAATTATACCATTGAGGTTATTCAGCCTATTTCTCAGTTTGATAAATTCATTTGGGGAGGGTACAAAATTTCATGACCAAAGAAATAACTTTAATATCTTATTGGCAAAAGCCTACTGAATAAATCACAAGTGCATGTGCTCAGTTCAATTTTGTTTTTAGTATTGAAATTCAAGAAATATAATCATGGAATTGCCTCCCTGGACCTCAGTGCTGGAACCGGATATAAATCCAGAGTAGCAGGAAAGCACTATCAATGAAGCTAGGGAAACTTCTTTGAAATGTTCTTGTGTCATATCGTAGCACATAAAATAAGTACAGTGGAATCCTGTATCTTTATACAAATCGTTGACTCTATGCCCCTAAAATTCTCTAATGGCCAAATTTTTAAAATACAGTAAACACCATTCCCATATTCATGACATAACAACTGAATAATAATCACACCTCAGAATGTTGTGTGATTGTAATTTTTACATCTGAAATGTGTATCTAATTAGCTGAGACTCTTGTAATCCTGAAAATTTTAAGTAAAACTTAAATATGATTATATCCTGATTTGTTTCTGATCCTTACTTTAATGTAAATTATTTAATTAATTGTGTGGCATTGACTAAGTTACTTGTTTACTTACAGACTCACTTGGTGTATGAAGACATACTGTCACGTATAGTCTTGTTTCATAAAAAGTAATGCTACCCTTGCAGCAAAGCTAAGAGCAAGACTCCTACATTATCCTGATTCCTTATCATGCTCTCTGTAGACCTTTCCCCCTAGATTTTCTGTCCATAATCTCATTTACTACGTGGTAGTTTAGCACGTAGTAAACTACCTCTTTTCCCTGCTTCCTACTTTAGGGAAGGGATTAATGTCATCTAAGAATGTCCATGCAAATCTCATCTCTAACCATTTTCTCTAGACCACTATGTTTTAAAGTGAGATTGACAAAACTCAAGTTCCGTAGTGTGCAACTGGGGAGAAATGCTGTATGAACAATGTGGAAAGGGCTATAAACAAACAAACAAACAAACTAACAAACAAAGAAAACCACTTTGGATTTTCTCAGGCTTTCTCATACAATATCTTTAATAATGTATACTACATTTTGAATTAGAAAAAGTGTAGAAGAGTAATTTCCCCCAAATCACTTGAATGTCAAAACTGTTTCAAGTCGCACATTTTAGGTCTAGGGCTCCACAGATATTTTGGAATTGTGTTTTATGTCAGTGGGTCTCAATCTTGGCTGCTTATTGAAATCACTTTAGCAATTTTAAAATCACTGATCCTGTTCCCCCTCCCACAAGTTCTGATGTAGTTGGGAAGACGTATGATTATCAGAATTTTAAAAATCTTCGCTAATCATTCTCCTATGTACCAAAGATGGAACTATAGCTCTAAATCTAATTTTTCCCTTCAGTTTCAGATGAAAACCTTTTAAACTTCACTGTGTCTCTGGCACCCAGGCATCATCCCTTCTTGGCTTCTTTATTTTCACAACAATCTGCCTTAAATTTAAGCACCAAATGTTGGAGAACCGCATAGATTTTTGACAGGTAAATCCACAGGATCAAACCAAGAAGTCTCTCCCCAATGAGTACCCTTTCTTCCTTTCTGCAGGTTCTAGGCAGTTTTACTACCTTATTCTTTACTGGCTCCTTCTGTTTTTGTAAGCTTGTGCAATTCTGTCCCATCATGTAAAAATCTTCGTTTCCATGCTCTACGAAACTTTTGGGAGGTATGTGCTTTCTCTGCCTCCATTTAGTCACTCTCTTTAATCCTTGCCATCTGGTTTCCATTCCTAGTTTTATTTCCAATAATTTTTCTTATTCAAACATATGTTGTTGTATTGCCTCCATTTTCTCTTTTCCTGTTCATTCTTTATTATATTACTACATTTTGATCATGCCTTTTTCTTGACATCTTTTTTGAAAACCTATTGAAACCATTTTTTTTTTACTTTTGTAACCTATTTCTGTTGTTTCTTAACAATTTTACTAATTGTGGGTGCTCATTAAAAAGAAAGCTTTTAGTCTATCAACACGCATCTAAATATTGGAATGTGCCAGAATCATTCTATGTCATCCTTATGTTCCCATTGGAATATCATTTTCCTTTCTTCTCCACAAGGGTAGATTATAGGAATAAAAATTTTAAGTCTCTCTTTCCATCTAATTAATTCAGTCTTTTCACAGGCAGAAAAGAGCTTACTGTTATTATTGAGCATCTGAAATTTATTCTAGGAATGGCAGATTGCTGCATTAAGAAAACAGTGCATGTTCATCTCTTCTTCCGTCGTGCTCCATCTACTGCCAGCAATTACGTGATGAAGTAGGTCTATGATCTTCAATGTCATCAATATCTCTGCAGACCCAGTTCTTTCCACCAATTGTCATCAAGTTCTAAATATCAAGAGTTTGTAAGAAACACCCCACTTTGATTGTTATCTAGGCGGCATTCTCCAACTTAACTTGATCAGATAGTCTCACTCTTTCAGAGTAGTGAACTATTATATACTTGCCTGACCAGTTAGCAAAACTAACACATTGATCTCCTATTTATATCCATTCCAGTCACAGTTTATTGGGTCTATTCTTTATTGGTTATAATCCAAAGCAAGGAGAAATGAGTATCCAGCTGACTCCTGTATCTTCCCCCTCCACTACATAATACTGAGGGATCGGCAAGAAATCTTTATGAATAAATTCAGACACTGATCTGGGTTTAATCAAAGTACTGTATCAGGAATTAGGCTTTGGGTGCAACAGCTATAATTGGCTTTAGCAGTACTAGGCCAAGCAAGAAATAAATTGTACATTCAGTAGGTCCTTATACTGTGACCACAAATGTGACTATAGTCCTGAATGTTCTGCGTGCTGTCAGGAAATATTTTCATTAATTTCCAAGTAAGGCTTACCTCAAAGCAAGCCCAGATGTTCCTATGTAGGCTTTTTAAGCATAGTTGGCTAGAGATTTGTTTTGTTTGTTTTGTATTCTCCCTTTTTATTATGGCTTCACAAGGATGCAGACAATTATTCTCAATCATGTGTACATGGTCTACATTTTGTTTTGTTTATTTTATATGCTCTGATTATAGTTGTTTAATTCAGAGTTAATTCAGAGATCTAGACTGTAGGCTGATTATGCTAAAATAGTAAATCCCATTAATTAGCAGATGAAAATGAATGAGGATCCTTATTCTATGGAAATATGTCATTTTCTTAGATTGAAGCACAGAAAAAGTTCAATGTAATCTACAAAAATAAAGTCTAGGAAGAAAATTAAAAAGACTTAAATCAAGATTTTCTATGTGCCAAGTTTGTTCAGTGAGGAATGAATGTTATCAGTTGCAGTCTAAATATGATCTTGCCATCGAAACAGGCACATGGAAAAAAGAAAAAAAAGTGAAATATAACACAGAGTTTGCATGATGGAAGAAGATGATTTTTATCTTGAGAAAGATTGAGATCTCAGAGACCAGGTTTTCTATCTGTCTACCTACCTATGTATAGATTGATTAATCAATTGATTAATCTATCACCTAGTTATAAAGTAGGGAAATGAGGTCTACTTTATAGGTCAAACTAAGAAGAAAAGAAGTTATTTGAGCTGTTATTGATTAGGAGTGTCTTGAGAGCTAAAAACAAACAAACAAACAAACAAATACAATACTAACAAAACATAAAGAGAGGATATATGATGCCAAATTGATTAATGCCTTCAGAAGAGCTGAGACTCCAACATTTATACAGTGGAGTCCTCTTTAAGCTATTAATCAGGAAATAATTATAAAAGCAAGTGAGAAAGAGCTGCTTAATGATTAAATTAACTACAAGACGGCTCAGCATTTGGACAAATTTGAATGAAAAAGACCTTGAAAATCAATGTTTAATACTTTTATAATTATTCAATGTGTTTTAAAGTAATAGAGTTATTCTGAGGGGTTAGCCTGGGAAATTTAAATATACTCTAAATAAAAGCATAGGGAGGTGGAAAAATAAATACAAATCAAGTATTCATAGCAGAGAAGGTGATCACAATTTACTTGAATGGTGCGTGCTTTTGGAAGATTCAAAACTCGTTGTATTCATGTCTCATTATAGTAGACTCTGAAAGGTAGAACCTGAAAGTAAAATAGAAGACAAAGATTGTACCTGAATGCAAGAGGAAGGAATGCTTCCAGGTCCAGTGAAAAGTGAGGGTGGAGTTGAGAAGGACCAAAATAAGAAGTAATTTAAATTCATAAACATATAGCTATAGTTATAGGGAGGGAAGTAAATCATTAGGATTACAATCAACTGATTGGATGTATAAAGAAAAGATGTATAAAGAAAGTAGTGTGTTTTGAATAAAAAATTCAATAGCAGAGGCAGAGCAAAATTTGAGGGATGATGACATGTCACAGATGAATTGTCTTCTAATGGCATACATTAGGGCAGCATCACCAGTTTTTTCAATTCAGGAATTTCCAATTTAAAAAAAGCATAACTCATTCATTTAAAAAAAAAATACAGAAATGGTAGCAGAATCTGCAAGTATGGAGATAAGTAACGAAAAAATGCATTAAGATCCCACTGGGCATGAGAATCGGGATATTTTGTCTGTGCAAAATACATCGCAATGAAACAATCTGTGGTAACAGATGTAAGAAATGCTCAAAAAATGATGGTGGTATGTAAACAGGCAACAATTTGAAGGGGCTCCCAATGGTCAAATCTGACACATTGTAAACAATGAACTATCCATGATGTCATTCTAATATGAATAGAATAAGATAAATACCCATAATACTATTATAAATAATTGAATTGAAAGGAGAAAACTTCTTTATAATAGAATTTTGATTTAATATAGAAGTGTCAGAAATAGAAAAGTGTCTTCTGGCAAACTGTATAGTATTCACTGTTTCAAACAAGAATTATAACAGTATTCTAAAGTTAGTGAGCAAAAATATGAATATAAATAGAATATTTCATAGTATCAAAATATCTTCCCATAATATATTTATTAATAATAAGTATTAATGATAACAATAATAATAACAGAAGGAAAAATAGTAACTTTACAGTGGAAAACCTGGCACACATCACCTTAACCAAATTATTACAGTCAGCATCACTAATAATGATGCATATTAATATAATGTGCCTCATGATGTGATGTAGGGAGAATGTCACAACTCAGAACATTACTCCCAGGCAATCTTGTTAATAACATATGACCTGAATTTAGTCATGAGGAAAAATTAGCCCAACCCAAATTGTGGGACATTCTACAAAATAATTGTACAATATTCTTCATAACTGTCAATGCCATGAAAGATGGAGAAAGACTGAGGAAATGCCACAGTTTGAGGACAATTAAATACAATGTAAGATCCTGAACTAGATTCTAAACCAGCAAAGAACATTTGTGAAACAGTGAAATTTGAAAAAGCTCTGTAGTTGACTTAATCCAATTATGTTAATTTTATGTCTTTGTTTAGATAATTGCCCTGTTGTTATATAAAATGTAACATTTAAGGAAGTCAAATAACAAGAATGTAGGAGATTTTTGTACAATTTTTACAACAGTTTGAAGTCTGAAATTAAAAATACAAATATAAAATTAATAAGTATCTTTTTGGACTATTATTGCATACAGAATCCATCTCAAGAAAACAAAAAAAGAAAAGATGACAGAAGTTTGATATCAGAGAGCAGAGATTTGTCAAAATAGTGATTGAAAATACTTGCAAATTTATATTTATTTTCACATGAAAGTATATTTACTATTCCTATCCTCTACTTAAAAGCACTTCTTTTTCAGTGTAATTTTATTCTAAAAATACTTCGTCATCAGGATTCCTGGACCTTTGATTGTATGGTGAACCCAGCTGAAGTGTTATAAACTCTGTTTAGTTTAAAATTTGTTTTTAGAAAATAAAATAGTTTTTATACACTGCTGAAACCTCTTATCACTAATACTTATCAAGCCTTTAGATGTTTTGCATGAGACTGGGGAATTTACATTTCTGGCAAAATTAGCTGTAAAATAATTGGTTATTACAGAAATATCACCAATTTTTTTACCCCTAACATTAATATAAGACATTTATCAGAAGAAATTATAAACCTAAACATAATAAATGTTTTCCTTAGTGTGAACTGGTTCACACTTTGGAGCCATATTTTATGCAAGCATTAAAAAGTTATTTTTCCAATTCTTCCCAACGTTGCCTGAGTATTTTGGGGGCTTGTCTTATGCCCTCATGATGATGTGGCTATTATTTTCATGACTTTCTAATAAATTTTCCTGTGATATGACTGTGTTAATGATTCTTTATCAGCTTGAAAGTTTTTTGATATATAAAAATCATAATTTTGCTAAGGGATAGATTTGAATCATTACCCACTCTAAAGCTGTTAGGTGGACCTTTATTCTTTCCTTGAATTCAAGTATTTATTGAGAATCTGAATTGAGTCAGCACTGTAATAGATACTGGGGACAGGCAAGAGGGCCTATCTTCTGCATAGCTATGAAATTGGTAATTTAAATATAATTATGAAAGGTGCTGTGAAAGTGAGTTATAGGGTTCCATATTAGCCTATAACTTTGGGAACTTGAGTTGAACTGGGGAATCATAAGAGGCTTATCTGAAAAAAAAATTCATTACCTGGGCTATGAGGATAGTAGAAATTAATGAGGCAAAGTGAGGAGGAGAGGAGCTATGTAGACAAAAGAAGTAACAATTTGAGAATGCTCTGAGGTGGGGAAATGAAATGGAGTATGGGAGAAACCGAGAGAAGGCCAGTGTATGCAGAGTAGAAAGTGATGGGAAGAGGTAAAGGCTGATCATTCGAGACAGTGCAGGCCATGTGAAGATTTATCCCTTTTTATAAAAGAGACAAAAGAGCTATTGGAAGATTTTCAGCAGAGGAATCATAATATTAGATTTACACATACCTTTGGGACTGCTAGAGGAATAAAAGTTAACAACAACTGCTTCTAGAAATTATGACTCAATGGTGCTCACCTGGAAGCCACCATGAATCACAGAATTTTGGAGGAAAATGCTGGAAACAGCCCTAACCTTCTAAGAGAAGGAAGCTGGTAAATTTTAGCTCCACCAGTGTGGAGATAATGTGAAGCTCTGGGCACACAAGAGGGGAGCTACGGCTACAGATTATAATTGTATGCACCCTTAAAAGAGATTATGCTCAAGAATTTGACTTCTACCAATGAGTGAGTCTGTCACCAGAAAACAATGACTTCTTTTCTGCTGTCTAACAAATCTCACTTGAATTTTTCTTAATTAAAGAAAGGCTCTAAATCAGGAACAAGACACGAGAGGGGATTCTATAAAATTTAGTCCTAGGATTCTCCTCATTGATGTAGATAAGAGCTGACTTTAATAATCAGGTAAAAATTCATTAAGTTACCATGGATGATACATTTGCTTATTATATTTTATTTAATTAATATTTATTTAATGCTTGTTACATGGACTTCCTGACCCAGAGTTTGATAAACATTGGCTTAATGAGCGTAATTAACTGATGATGCAAAAACAAATTTCAATGTGGCTTTATTCATCATATACTTTATATATTATCCTATAAAATTCTTGTGAAATGAGAAAGGTCTTTGGTTTCTTTTCAAAGTGTGGCCCTTGGGCCGGCCGAGTGGCACAGTGGTTAAGAGCTGGCTTGGGAAGCCAGCGACCTCGGTTTGGGACCCACATATGAGGGCCAGTGACACTGCCCTCAAAAACAAAAAACAAAAAACAAAAATAAACAAAGTGTGGCCCTAAGAAGACAGCTACCTGTACTAATGATGGAAATTAAATAATAATAGTAATAATAATAATTAATGAGGTAGATGGAGAGAAGGTAGAAGAAGAGGGAGATGAATAAATAAGTGATGAGTTTTGCCCTCTCACCCTCAAAGGCATTTCATTTGTCTGTTTTAAATAAGTTCAAGAAAGGACAAGTCAGCCCCTGTGTCTGTGATGTCAGTGAGGACCCCACTCAAACCCAGGCAGCTAAAGAAATGGGATTCAGAAAATGGTAGAAGTCAGAGCTCCAGAAAAGGCACATTTCCCATCACATTAAAGATACAAATTTAGTTTAAGTTGAAAATGTAGGAAACATGTTGTACAGGACTGAAAAATTTCCCATGTATCTCAAAATAAAAATTTTAAATAAAAAAAAATCATGGGCATCTACAAAATTTTTTATGGCACATTAGGTAAATAAATTCACTAACGCAATTATGGAATGATGATGTTTGCCCTATTGGTCAGCATGAAAATTTTATGAAGCATTTTTCTATTTTGAAGTTGAAGTTAACAAATGAGATGGCTTAGGCTTTCTGAAGTTACCTGCAATGCGTTTCCTCATAATCTGGAAGAAAGTTTGGATTTGGACAAGTGGAAAAACGCATTTCTGAAGCAAAAACAATAAAAATAAAAATGGCCTTCAGGTTTTTCTCAAGACTGTTTCTCACATGTTTATGTAAGCTTTATTGCTATGTCAGTTTTGTCCTATAAACCTGTGAATAAAAATGCCTTTAATGCAAGAATAAAAACATGTTGGCCACATTTTAAGAATTCAATTACAAAGTAATGTATTAATTTTATAGGTGCATTTTAACAGGGAAAGAGAAACGTATTTTCCCAGACAGATTATTATTTACTCTATTTTTTTTTCTCTGTTTTTTTATGCTCTACATGTTACTGACTTCCACTTAGATTCATGTTTTCACATTCCCATAGGTTTATTTCTCTCCAAGGATTATCTATGCATCTTTCCTGGGGCATCTCCCACAGGGATGGTGGAGATGGACTTCTTTAGTGCTGCATTCCTTATTTAATCTATCACCACCTACCTGAGCAAATTGCACCTAGAACCCAATAAAATATCAAGCTTCCACATCTGGTTTAAAAGTACAAGAGGTTAAGAAATAGTTTAACATTATATTTATCATAATTTTTGTGGGGGAAACAATATTTTCATCATAAAAACTATTGTGTATGCATGTATTTCTAAGAACAATGAGATTGCTTAATGCTTTTGATTAATAATAACATTTACTCAGCATTCACTATGTTCTGGGAACATAAGCATATGGCTTCAATTATTTCATGTAATCATCACCACACAAACCATACTAGAATTCCTGTTTACAAAAAAGGTAATAGACACAGAGAAATAAATAACTTGTTAAGTTTTGATCACCCTCTGTCATCTCTCTTTTTCTATCATCCTTTTTTAATCCCTTTAATACTACCATTTACTCCAGGGGTAAACAAACAAACAAACAAAAAAAATGTATCTCTTTATTTCCTTATTAACCAGTTTCCCTGATGTTTTTCTGGCAGCCACCTCTCAGACATTCAGGTATTATTTTCCCTTAATCACTCAATAAAGAGTTTATGTAAACAAAGAGAGTTCACTCCGCCAGAAGAATTCTGGAATCCACAGTCACTAATATTGTTTACATTGTAGTGTTCAAAACACAGATTAAGGGCCGGCTGAGTGGTGCGGTGGTTAAGCACTGGCCTGGGAAGCCAGTGGCCCCGGTTCAGTCCCACATATGAGGGCCAGTGATACTGCCCTCAAAAAAACAAACAAACACAGATTAATAGAAAAAGGTAAATTGTCCAATGATTTAACCAATATTATGAAAGTTTTAACTTGTTCAGAGTAAAAGTTTTAGACGCAAATTATAAAGTAACACGAAAGGTCAAAAGTGCGTTCTTTAGGAAAGGGTATTTTTAGCCCAGGGGCCTCACTAGCTCTAGAACTCTGCCATTAGCTATAACTACCATTTAGTTCTCTTTTCAGTCATGTCTTTGGAGGCTCAGGTCATGTCCCTAATATGGCCATTAAATTACATAAAAACAGATTTTTTTTAAAGGTGTGCATTGTTATGATTTGATATATGCATACAATGTGAAATCATTACCCCACTATCAATTAATTAATTCATCCATCACTTCACATACTTTTTTTTTTTCTGAGCACACTTAAGATTTACTCTTGTGGCAAATTTCAAACATACAATACAATATCATTAAGTATAGTCACCATGCTGAACATTAGAATTAGTGATGTTTTTGGACTCAGCGACTTCCTTAGCTTCCTCCCACTTGCTGAGTCACTGTATTTTTCCATTGACAATCCCATGTAATTTATTTTTTCCCTGATTTTGCTTTTGGGTTTTAAATTCCTAACCTGAATTAAACAATCAAGCTTTTTGATAAGCAATTCATTTGTATCTGGGTTGGGTTTTCAATTAATTCCATGGAATTGATGGCCTGCTTTTGGACAATTTCCTAATAACACTCAGAGACCCCGATTTTTGCTACTCTAGACATCTATTTTCTGGTCTCTAGATTGCATAGCTTTGGACAAGAGACCAGTGACCATTCTTCTCTCATAGGCCCCTTCTCTGTCTTCCATTCTTGGTCCACTCCTCTGCATTCTCCATGCATTTATTGGGCAGTTTCAGTCTCTTTTATGATTTTGAGCTCTGTTTGAGTGCTAATGACTCTCAGATCTGTATCTCCAGCCCTTTACATTTCAGTTTATATACCCAATTGTCTGTTGCAATTATTCAACTAGATTATTTAGGCTTTCATCCTTTATCAAGATTCTGATCAGACCTCAGCTCTGAGGAGAAGCCTTTATTGAACCCTGAAGCCTTATTAACTGCTCTCCACTGTCCTCCTATTATGTGTTATGGACACCTCTTTCAAACATTTCCTGTAATGAGTCACAGTTATCTGTTTTACCTGTTAATTTCCTTCTGGACTAAAAGTTCTCTGGGGTGGGGGGGGGGCACAGAAACTTTGCCTGAATCAGCCTTGCATTTCCATCATCAGGTAGAGTTTCTGTAACATTTTAGGTAATAGATAAATGTAAGTATGTAGTTTTTCAAAAAGTTCAGGCCCTTCAAATATGGACTGCTTTGCCTTGGGAGATAAGGCATGTTGCAGTAAATTTTAGGCAACTACTTTCCAGGGAAAATGTAGACCTGGATTATGCATAACATTGACAGTTGAACTTTATCACCCCTAAGATCTACTCCATGTCCAAAACTTTCTAAATTTACCATCATGTAATACTTTGAAAGAAATTACATAAGAAGGAAAAGTTAAGTTTTTGGCACATAGCCCAAAGTTTCTAATTAATCATTTTGCCAGTACTAAATGCACTGCTTAATTGCTCTGCAATCAAATTACATTAACACTACCAAAAGCTATTGAAAATTGGCACAAATACCATTAACAGATGAAGTATTATGGAAATTCAATGCTTCATTTATTTCATTATTTTAAAGTTATCACATGAATTCAGAGTAAATGAGCACAGAACTTATGAAAATTTACTTTTGGCAAGTATTTGGGTCTTCTAGGGACAGGATCTGAGTGCACTCATTCTGAAACAATGAGGAGTCACCTCCAACTTGGCTTCATCCTGAATGTGTTTTACCATGTTGGCAAAGCATAGTATTTGAGCTTAATGCAAATTGAGAGAAGTGAGGTGGACGTATTTTCATGAAGAGACAAAAATGCAAGCTCAAACTCAATGGCTAGAATTTCAAAACAATCATGCTTAGATTCCCTTGCAATGGTGTGTATCAGTAATCTCCAGGAAAAACACATTACAAGGGAAACAGGTATGGGAAAATATGAAGGTGTTTTTGTATCAGATTTGTGTGATTTATAATTTGTATCTAAGAAAAGAAAAATGGGCAGAAATTCATTGGCTTAAGGGTAGAGCAAGGAAATGACAGGAGTTCATGACACTCTTTTTACGTCTTTCTAAAATTTATTTATGACTGTTTCTCTTTTGCTGGATGTTTGTTTTTGAGCAGATTTTGTGTAGCCTGTAAGCCACACAGGAGGCCACACCCTTGCACTTTTCTGCACTTGAGTGTTTTGCATGAGTGTGGGTGAGGAGGAAGTGAGTATCATGATGTGGAAATATTAGGTGCACAGAGAATAAACTGGTGGATAGATCAGATGATCAGAGTTTGACTTTTTAAAAGAAGATTATTGTTTGTTCTTACAGTTTAGCCTCTTCTTTTCCTCTGTTCATTCTCAGCAATGTAAAATATTAGCTTCCAATCACACTAGAAATGTAACAGAGAGAGAGCTCCCATATTAAAAGTAGAGAGCTAAGGACTGGGCTCTCAGAAACATTTCTAGACTCTCAAATTGTCTCAGCGTTTAATTGCCTTGGATATTTAATTACTTCAACTCTAGGGCCATTTTACAACTTCCTATGAACTTCAAGAACACCCAGGTCATTTTGACTTAAGATGGAATCTTTTGAAGCTACAAGGTTTGAACTTTGTTCAATGATAACTCTAGAACAAACAGGCAAGCCCTGAACCCCGCAAAACTCCACATAATGAAGGTAAGAGTACCCAAACCCTCTTGACCCCTGTAAAGATTATGAAGATTTTCTCATTTTCCCATCATGCATCTCCCTTTGTTTTCCACCTTTTCCTTCTTTGAGAATTGGACTAATCTAAACCGATAGTATCTGAGCCACGAACAACATTCATCCAGGTTGACAATTCATAGAGACTGTTACTTTGGGGTTACCATGCTTCTCAAAGTCCCATTCCTTTGTACATGTGCATATTATATTTTCAGGTAATACTTTCATGATTAATATTTTCTCCGTGTATAGTTGATGACATAAACTGTTTTGAGAAATTACTTTAACTGTTACTGGGATATTCAATAGTGTATCTCTTTGCATCCACAAATGCATGTATAGAAGGTATTTAGGCATTCTAATAAATGTGTTTCTCTAACTGTAAGAAAGGCATGTTTTCCCCATTTAATTAATCAAGCTGAACTCCATTTAAAGGGGCTGAATTGTATCATCATGAGGATTTAATAAATTATAAATCTTTCAATAGTTAAAGGCAACATTTCCTATACTTAACATAATGGAATTGGGCTAATTCATTCTGAGCCCTGGGACTGAGATATGCTTGTCTTTAGGCAAATGGCATGAATTACTCAAGACATTTCTTACAGAGAAAGTACAAGGTAGAATTAGAAATCCCCTTTCATGTTCCTACATAATGTTTTGCCCACGCTAGGCTTTTAATAAACACTAATACAAATTGTCATATAGGGATAAATATTGTAGTTGACTTCTCAGCTAATGGAAAATATATATTGAAGCACTATCTTTAAATATTGAGAGAAGAGTCAATGTCATAGGTGAAGTTGATTATCTTTTGAAAGATTAAATATTTGCTAATTACATATATTTTAAAATTCATTATTTTCATATGGTGTTCAACTTTTTCTGTCTGACTTATTTTGCTTAGCATAATAATCTCAAGATCCATCCATGTTGTCGCAAATGGCATTATTTCATCTTTTCTTATGGCAGAATAGTATTCCATCGTGTATATATACCACATCTTCTTTATCCTCTCATCTATAGAAGGGCACTTTGGTTGTTTCCATGTCTTGGCCACAGTAAATAATGCTGCAATGAACATCGGAAAACATGTCAGAGATAGTGGGATATAAAACTGAAAACAACAAAGGAACAAGACAAACAAATAAAGAAACAAAAACTCATAGACACAGACAATAGTTTAGTGGTTACCAGAAGGTAAGGCGAGTGGTAGATAAGGGTATAAGGGTCAAATATATGTTGATGGAAGGAGAGCTGACTCTGGGTGGTGAACATACAATGTAATATATAGATGATGTATTACAGAATTGTACACCTGAAACCTATGTGATTTTACTAACCATTGTCACCCCAATAAACTTTAATAAAAAATTATATTCATTATTTTTTCTTCATTGAAAGAAGCTAAGCCAGCACTGAAATTGGAGTGCAGGTCATCTCAAAGCATTATAGTGTGATGCCATAATAATTCACATAATTTGGGGGTTTAAATATTCACAGTCTCTGAAGCAACTGGGAATTTTGGATCATAATCCACTGATATAACCTAATTGGAGTGTTTCACTATCAAAACGTTAACTGCTACAAAAGCAGTTTGGATTGGACAATTTAATATTTGTACCTCTGACTAGTCACATTGAAATCTGAAAATGCATAGTGTGAAATAACTTGTCATTTTATTTAGTGCAGATACAAGAACGCATTATGTGTGCAGAGAAATCAGTGAGAGCTTAGTCACTGCCTAGCATCCCCATATTAATGTGGATTTATATCCTCAGTTATATTATTCATCAGGATCTGATAGAGTATCTTGAATATTCTGTTTACTAAATTTCAAATTTTATTATAATATTTCATGGCAGAAAGTTTATTTAGCAATTTGAGAATTATTGAAAGATGTTCATGTCAAATTCAAGTGCCTATAGTATAATAGATTTTATAAAATCTATTTCAACATATTACAAACAGAACTTTAACTAAGTATAAGAGGATCATGATTCAACTCAGATTCAGCACTCTTAAAATATGTTCTATGGAATCAATGCTATTTCTTCAAGAGGGTAGAAACATTAATGCCATTTCTTGACATGCCTTTCTCCTTTATCTCCCATGTCATCGCTAAGTCCTGAAAATTCTAATTCTTCCTTTTTCACCTTTATTGAGATATAACTGACATGTAACAATGTATAAGTTTAAGGTGCAGAATGTGTTAATTTGATACATTTATATATTGCAATATGATTGCCACAATAGCATTAACTAACATCTTCATCATGTCTTATAATTACCATTTCTTATTTTGTGGTGAGAATATTTAAGATCTACTGTCTAACCAACATCAAGTATATAATTATATAACACAGTATTATTAACTATAATCACCATGATGTACATTAGGTCCCCAGAACTTAGTCATCCATACTGGAAGTTTGTGCTCTTAGACCAGCATCTCCCTATTTCCCCCACCCCCCCAGTCCCTAGAAACCACCATTCTAGTTTCTGAGTTCAGCTTTATTACTTTCCACACATAAGTGATACCATGCATTATCTGTTGGCTCCTGTATTCTTTTGACATACCCACAGCGTCTCTCTCTCTCTCTCTCTCTCTCTCTCTCTCTCTCTCTCTCTCTCTCTCTCTCTCTCTCTCTCTCTCTTTTGTTTCTTACTCTGGCATTACAAGATGTTCCAGGTTCATTTTGTATATTTTCTGTCCCAATCTTAGAATAGTTACTTTTTCTAAGGAGCCATGGCTTCTTTTAATGGAGAATTATATCCATTTTATTGATCTTGATGTTAACCAAGATCAGCGATGGGGTGTGTTTGTTGCTACTGAGGTGTAATTGCTTCTAGGCCCACTTGACTGACAGAGGAAGGAAATATATGTGTTATATGTGTTATAATAACCTGTGTGTACACACTATAGCCACTCTACAGAAGTAGGTTCCACTCTCTGCCAGACTTTGGTTGTGATCACCCCACATATGCTCCAAGAGGGTATGACAATTTTATTATTCTACACAATGAGGTTTTCTGGGGAGGGGAAGGTTCCTGCCAAGCAGATTTAAAAGCGACTGGAAATAGCAGGGAATGGAGACTGGTTTGGTGTGTTACAGTGCTTAGCGGGTGGGTGAGGCATCTGGCTGAACTTCCCAGAACTTGCCAGAGAGGAAATATATGGACTTTTTTTTTTATCAGCTTACCCAAAAGTAGGGCAGAAGGGACATATCCAAGGGTGAACTCAAGTTACCGTAATACAGATACATATAGTTATGCACAAAAATATTAATCTGTACCTGTATTAAGACAGCATGAGTTCATCCTGATGACTCTGGTCTGTTACCACATGCATCACTTCAGCTGCTTCTCTTTTTTTTTTTTATCTGTAAACTCCCACCTCAGAAGTGAGAATCCTGACTCCCATCAATTGCCATACATTTAATTATTTGTTCAATTCCAGTATGCATGTATAGTGCTTTTAGAATTGTTAACAACTGCATCAATGAGAAACAACTGTATCAACTAGTGCTTATGTGTATTTCCTTTTGGCCTTAGGTTGTAGATATATACTCGTTTCCAAAGTTTCTTATATTAGAACCATATTTCCCTACCCAAGCTAATGAAGTTGTTTCATTCCTAGTGATACATTTAAATTCTTTGATGATTTTATACATTGCATTCTGGTAAATATCTAATATATATACATAAACATTTACAGATAGTCATAATGGCTTTGAATTTCCCTTTCTTATCATCTTTATCTGGTTTTGGTAGATAGGGTAATACTGGCCTCACAGAATGAATCAGGAAGTGTTACCTCTGCTTTTATTATCTGGAAAAAATTGTAAAGAATTGGTATCATGTCTGCCTTAATTGTTTGAGAGAATTTACCAGTATCCACCAGTATGAAAGCAATATAGACTGGATCATTTCTTACTTGGAAGCTATAAATTATTTTTGTGTGTCTTTCAAGAAATTTTATGTATATTATCAAATTTGTGGGCATAAAATTGTTTAGAGCATTCCTTATATCATTTATATCCATTGGAACAGAATGTTAAAATGCCCCCTCTCTCATTTATGATATTAGTAATTTTTGTCTATACTTTTTTTTCTTGCTTATTCTGGCTAAAAGTTAATCTGTTTTATTGATATTTTGAAGACCAAGCGTTTGTTTCACTAACACAAACCAGGTGTTTGTTTTCATCTTTTCATTTTATCAATTTCTGCTCTTGTTTCTTTATTTTCCAATTTTTAAAAATTAAATTTATTGAGGTGATGGTTAATAAAATTATAGAGGTTTCATCATCTATAATACATCATCTATACATTGCATTTTGTGTTCATCACCCAAAGTCAAATCTCTTATGTCACCATATATTTGACCCCATTTACCCTTTTCTACCTCCCCCTCACTCCTCTTGCCTTCTGGTAACCATTAAACTGTTGATTCTGTCTATGAGTCTTTCCTTATTTGTTTGTTGCTTTCAGTTTTGAATAAAATCATTTTTTCTTCTTGATATAATTTAATTTTCTTTTCTAGTTTTCTAATGTAGAAACTTGGTTATTGGTTTTTTGATATTTAAAATTTTTTTCTGATATGTGTATTTAATGCCATGAATTTCTTTTAAAACATTACTTTTACTCCATTCCACAAATTTTGATAAATCATATTGCAATTTTATTTAGGTCAAATACTTTTTAAACTTTATCAAAACTTCTGTGACCATAGGTTTAAGTTAGATGAGTGTCATTTATTTTCAAATATTTGAGGATTTCCCAGCTATTATATATTCCTTTATTGATTTTTAGTTTAATTCCACTATAGTATGAAAACATACTTTTATGATTTTTATTCTTTTAAATTTGTGAATGTGTTTTATGGCCCAGAGTATGGTCTACTTTGGTGGAGGTTTCAATTCAAGGTACAGAAGAATGTTTGTTCTGCTTTAGTTGGATGGAATATCCAATACATGATAATTATATTGATTTGATTGTTAGTGCTGGCCAGGTCATGTTTATGCTTATTAAATTTCTGTCTGCGTGTTTTATCAATTAATAATAGTGTATTTACCCTGTTTATTATTGGGTATCTATCAGTTTTTGCCTCATGTATTTTTATACTTTATTGTAGGCAAATATACTATAATGGATTTTTATATCTCTCTGAGAATTGATCTCTTTAAGTAGTATCACTCTTTATCCTTTACAGTTTTACTTATTCTGAATTATGCTTTGTCTGCAATTAATATAGCTATTCTACTATAAGAGATTTTGATTAGCATTGCTAATTTATGTAGTAGAGGAGTCATGTTTAAATTAGATTTCTTATAGACCACATATATTTGGGCCTTTTTTTATATAGTCTGACAAAATTTGTCTTTTAATTGATGTATTTAGCCCATTCACATTTAAATTGATATTATTACTCTATCTGAATTAATATACACCATGTCTATAACTGTTTTCTATTTGTTGCCAGAGGCTTCTTTGTCTAATGCCTCTGGTTTAATTGAGTGTTTTATATGATTTCATTTTATCTCTTTTTTTAGTATATCAGTTATAGTCCTTTAAAAAATAGTAGTTGCCGGGCAGACCAAGTGGTGCGTTGGTTAAGAGCTGGCTTGGGACGCCAGCGGCCCCGTTTCAGATCCCACATTTGAGGGCCAGTGACACTGCCCTCTACAGCTAAACAACAGCTCCACCTGGAGCTGGGCTGTGTGAGCCCCGGTGATGGTGTGGGCTGCAGCCCCTGTGGCAGTGGGCTGCCATAGGCTACAGTGAGTGGCTGGCGTGTGAGAGGCTCGCAGCCGGTGTGAGCTGCCAAGAGCCACTGTGAGCAGCCGTCCATAGGCCAGCGACCGATCTGCCTCACCCAGGAAGAGCGCAATGATGATACAAACATGGGCTAGTAAAGCAACATCCTCCACAACTAGACTGAAGAACAAAAGGACAGCAACTTGTCCGTTTCCCTTCCCTGGTTCCCCAGTGATGTTCCCCTTCCCCGATTCCCCAATAAAATCTTAAAAAACAACAACAAAAAACTAGTGGTTGCCCTAGAGTTTACCATATACATTTTAAGAAATTTGATTTCATCTTCAAAAAAATATTATTTTACTTCATTAATAATGCAGGTACCTTGTAGCAGAGTATTCGCAACTCCTCCCTGTCTCATGATATTGCTGTCATCTTTTTTCACTTATTTATATAGTACAGTCACCTAATATATTGTGCCCAAACTTCCCCTTGCTCTGCAGGAATACTACTTATCTTCAAATATCCTAAACCTCTTTGTATTCAGATTCTTCCACTTGATGAACTAGTTCCATGTGTACACTCTGCCTCCTCTTATCCTGGTGTAGTATTCATTCTTCAACTTTCTGCTTAAGTTTCTCTCCCTTAAGAAGTATCAGGAGGCTTCCCCGATCTTCCGGACTATCATAGATTACTTTGATATATACACTCATAGTGCTTTCTTATTTCTACCTTTATTATACTTATTGAGATTATAATCAATTAATCATTTTTTAAGGTCTATATCTATCACTAGGATTGAATATCCATAACAGCAATTATCATTTCTCTCTTGTTACTTGCTTATCCCAACATTGGTCTGGCACTTACAAATATTTTTTTTTTAATAAATAAATGTTGAGGGGTTATTCATAGTTTAAAATGTTTAGGACATAGTATATTCTATATTGGGATATGTCTGAGTATCTAGTACACTAGACCTTTATTAAAGAATAAGATTATTGGAGAATTCTTGAAATAATTTAACCAGAAAACCGTTTTTCAAGATCATATAATAAAAGCTGATAGGGCACTATTGTTGTTAAGTATACCTTTAGAGAAATGCTCCCTTAGTCAATAAACTTTCCTTAAGCAGGACTAAATTATGAATGGGTTAACATGGCCTTTAGGACAGATTTTGCCCGCTGCCTCTTTCATACATTCTATGAGTTAAGAATCATTTTTACATTTCTAAATGATAAAAAAAAAATTGTGAAAACGAATATATCATTATATGTTTAAATTATGTGACATTTAAATTTTAGTGTCTACAAATAAGGATTTTGGAACACAAAAATTTTCATTCATTGGGCATTGTTTATTGCTGGGGTGTTTTTTGGTTTTGTTTGTTTGTTTGTTTGTTTTTTGTGGTACAATAGCCAGGTTCAGTAGCTGTGACAAGAAACAATATTGTCAGCAAGTCTAAAATATTTATTATCTGGCCTTTCACAAAAAAAGTTTATCAATCCCTGGTCTAAGCCATGAACAAGGATTAGGTGTTTAGGGATACCACCCAATATCACTATTCCAACTGGGAATAAAAAATAGACTTGCACACAATTAATGCACTTTATGGAAAATTAAAGCATGTAAAATGGTGTGTAGAAAGAGTACATTTCTGATACTTAGATATCCAAAGTTTGAATCCTAGTTTCCCCCAAATTTAGTGATTTTGGGGGAATTTTTATTTACTTTATTTTTTACTGCCTTTAATTCATATGAATATCTGTTACATGGAAATGAAGCCATATATTCAGAAAAAAATGGGCTTATTGTAAGTAAGTCACTGTAACAGTCTTAAGCTGTTGTGCTTTTGTTTTACAAAAATATGAAACACATATCTTTTACTAAAGTTTCTATTTGGGACAAAGATTCCCAAACTGTCAATCTGGAAGTGTAAGGAAGTCCCTCAAGGTTTGTCCCTGTTATTAACTGTAAGTCTGGACAATGGTGGTGGTTTTCAGCCATGTTGGCTTTCAAATACCTCACCCATAAAACACTAGCAAGGTTACTGTAGAGGCTGTGGTTATTGGACTCATCCCTAGTTTTGGGCTAGACCTTATCTAAAGGAATTCCAACGAAGTCTGCAGTAGACAGAAATGAGTGTGCTGCATCTTTTGTTTGTTTTTTGTTTCATATTCATTGTTGCTTTTTTGTCTTTTTCTTTTACATTTAACCATGACACTGTAGAGATTGTTTTATTTGCAAAAGGAAAGGGGTAATGCATGTGTGTAGATAGGCTTGAGGGTATCTACTCATAAAATACAATAGAAAACATTTTCAGTGAATCCAAATTATATGGTGAATAAAAGACATTAACTGAGTCATGATTTAATTTATATCTGCTTATGCCACACATGACCTAAGTTATGTCTCTTGTAGTTTTCTGAGTTTTTCTCACAGGCAAAATATAGGCCTAGGGACATATATGTAAGAGTTCTTCTTACTCTGATTTTAAGCTATAAAACAAAAGAATGGTGGTAGGATGATAGATTATTGTGTTGTGATTTTTGAAATCAAGGAGCCAAAATTCCAAATAGCATAAATTAACATTTAAATGAGAGATTTTTAATAAGAAGGCCTTATCTTGGGACAAAATCCAATTATCAGCCATTTGTTGTTCAATGGAAGGAAAAACATCTGAGATTCTCGGGAGAGGAACTGAAAAATCTGCTGCTTTTAAGCATGCCTCTCATGAAAAGAGAATTCATGTAAGTAATGTGTTTTGGCATTCCTTAACAAACAAACAAGCAAATGAACACAAGATTTGTAAAGATAAATTTTGTAGCAATGTTTAAAATGATATATCTAAATATCAAAATTTAAATGAAATATAAAGGGAATTGAGGGTTGCTTCCCCAGACATGGGGGCATAGAGCAAGGTGTTTACATATGGGATTTCAGTGAATTCTCACAACATAACAATTTAATAGGTATTATTATCTCCATTTTATAGATTCAAACACTAAGTTTAAGGATTGTTATATGTTGAAAACTTCTCTGCGGCAAAACTGGGATTAAAATCCAAGTGCAACAATTTTTAAAACCTTTCTTTGAAACTATAGTCATGAGAAACTCTGAGGTTTGTAGTTGAATAAATAAAAATTCCACTTTAAATATCATGAAGGCCAATTTTGACTTTCAGACCAAACAGAACTACTATTAAATAAATTACATGTGCTACATAGATTATAATAGCCATATTTTGGTTTCCAGGTGGTGAGTCATGGTAGTGATGGTGGAAAGTGAGGGCAGGGAATATAGCTGAGGAATTAAGAAAACAATTTAAAAACTTTTAGAATGTAAATGTAAATCCTATCCCGGGAAGGAGAATATTACACTGCACTAGTATGCTAACACATGACATGTCAAGGCAATTGATGGGTGGTCTATGTTTTAGGTAATGTGAATCTCTGAACATGAACCAAATATTTAGGAATATTAAACATAAGATCCACATGTAATACAAATTCATATCTCAGACCTCTGTGGAGCTGAACTAAAGTAACAATGCTATTAATCACTAGATGAGGTCACTCTAATGATAACATCTTAAGTGAATCTGGAATTTTATTGCTATGTAGGTACAGTTCTTATACTATTATCCAAGCACAATTTTTGTTTCATGTGTATTTTTTATATCATTGCTTGGATTTTACATAAGTAATGTAAATTATATAATTATGTTTAACAACATCACTGCCAGATACTATACAAATATTTAAAAATAACTGTACTTTATTTTAGCTTAAATTAATAGCCATATGCCTTTGATTAAACTACACATAAATCAGATTACTAAATGATAGCATATTAAAATGTGCTTGATACTAGCTTTAGAATTATAAGTAGGCACCTGGTTTTGTTTGCTGGCATTTCCATCTTTGCACACATACACACACATTTAAAGACTGTAAAAGAGAAACCACAAATTACTAATGTGCAAGTAGGCCATAAATTATTTTCATTGTAAGCTATTACTGCAACAACAAAAAGGAAGTTTTATGACACACTTTTGTCACTATTAATAATATGAATGAGTTGAAAATTTATGTATTAGGAAGCTCCCTCTAAAGTGTGAAACAATAGAGTCTAACAGCTTTGAAAGAGCTGTTATAGTGGATGGTATCAAAAATATGCATTCTAAAAAGTCCCCAAACATGTATTTATATAACTGGAGCTAGTATAGTTTGTTACATCAATTACCCATATACTAATAAAGCATTAATAATTTAAAACATTCACATTAGAGAGACTGTAGTTACATGCAAGCAACCCAATATTGAGCCTTCGAGGTGGCTGAGCAAACAATTTTGGTGTTCTTTCAAGGTTCTCTGTAATATTCCTAAATACAACTTCTTGAGAATAAAAATACAGTATAAACATGTAATGATTATCAAATAAGAATTATAAGATTGTCATAGATGTCAAATAATATCCCATACATTGTGTCAAGCTATTTTGGAATAAAAAGAAATACAAGTGGTGATTGGGGGGTGGGAAGGGGGAAAGAATCTGAGCTTTTATAAGCACTGACAATGAGTGGCTCTTTGATTTCATTTAATTGACATCTATGTTTGAAGACACTAATGAGGATTATTATATATGTTTTGGGGAAGATCTGAAGAATAATGATAGCCTTTGTTCTCAAGTAGTGTTGGTATTACTGTTGTTCTTATTCTTGTTGTTTATTATATTTTTTTCCATATTGGGGGAAAGGGACTTCTATCCAGGAAAAGTTAATTAACTATACAGAGCAAAAGCACAATAAATATAGTGCTGCCTTAATTGACAAATGAGTGTTAAGTCATAAATGCTACCACTTCGGAGTATGTGTAAATAAATCTCTAAAAGTTAGACTGATTTTGTCAATTTTCATTCAATGTCAGTCTCCAGAGGATTTTTTTTTTTTTTTTTTTGAGGGCAGTGTCACTGGCCCTCATATGTGGGACCTGAACCAGGACGGCTGGCATCCCAAGCCAGCGCTTAACCAATGCGCCAATTGCTGGCCCCAGAGGATTTTAATATAAAGGGAGTTTTCATTTGCAGAGACAGGGAATAAAGATAACAGTAGTTCAGAGACAATTGACAAATGAGTAGGCCAAATTATAACAAACCCCACTTAGGAGAAGATGATAGTGATGTGATAAATAATGTCTCTTTCCCCACCCTTCCCTAGAGAGTGACTTTAGCAGAAACAACTTAGAAGTTGTTTCATCAAAAACATAGAAAATTTGTTATTTTCCTTCCAGTCAGGAATGGCTGATTTACACAAGAGGATTTAAAGATGATACCTCACTTTGTTAGTGTAGAAATGACCAATATAGCCTAGTAACTTCAACTATCCCATGAAATAGTCTTAGGCATTTTTTTATCCCATTTGATTTTATAATGAAGTTCCTGCTAATGCAATATAAAAATGTTTAAATACATGGTCTCCAGTTAAGAATTGATTTAATATTTTTTTTCTGTGCCAATAACAATGTGATAATGATTATTTTCCCAGCCACCATATTTATGGCTTTTATTAATTTTTTTATTTAGGCCACTGATTCAACATATATCAGTAGAACATCAGTACAAAAATTAGAATTATGTAAGCATGTTAGCAATTCAATACTGAGAAAGAAAGAATTCAATAGGGGCAAAATATGTCCCCTACCACCTTCCAACCAATTGCGTAAAGAACAAATGTAATTAATGTACATAACATTAGTATACATTTTGCTGAAAACAATTTGCCTTGAAAAATATTAAAATCCTTGCAGAATTTACTTTGATATAAGTTTCTATGTATTTTATTTTTGAATTTAATAAAATAATAATCATATTAAATACAAGTAGGTGTTTGTTGAGTGCTGATTATGTTTCAGACACTGTACTTACTGATTTACATGAAATAACCTTTTTACAGTCAAATTAACACTAGGAAGAAAGTAGAGGAGCTGATAGATTTAAGCAACAATTCTTTTTTTTTTTTTTTTTTTAAAGATTTTATTGGGGAATTGGTGGAGGGGAACAGCGTTGGGGAATCGGGGAAGGGGAACAGACAAGTTGCCATCTTCTTGTTCTTTAGTTTTAGTTGCGGAAGATGTTGCTTCACTGTTGGTACCGTCATTGCTCTCTTCCCGGATGAGGCAGATCGGTCGCTGGCCTCTGGATGTCGCTCATTGCGGCTATTGGCAGCTCACGCTTGGCTGCCAGCCGCTCACGCTGGCTGCGGGCCACTCACTGCAGCCTATGGCAGCCCACTGCAGCAGGGGCTGCAGCCCACACCATCACCGGGGCTCGCACAGCCCAGCTCCAGGTGGAGCCGCCGCTAGCTGTAGAGGGCAGTGTCACTGGCCCTCATGTGGGATCCGAACCGGGGCCGCTGGCATCCCAAAACCAGCGCTCAACCAATGCGCCACTCGGCCGGCCCAGCAACAATTCTTAAAAACACAGCTGGGCAGTAATACAATAGATAATTTTATTTTATTTAAAAAAAAAGTCATTAACTTCAAATTTATTACTCTGCATATATATGTCAGTTCACTCTGCCTAGAATGTCCTTCAATCCCATTCCACCGCTCTATCTGCATATAAAGGTCTTATTTATAATGTTAAGCTCAAACTACAGTTCCCCTGAGAAGTCTTTCTAGATCCCTTCACTCAGAAGCATCTCCACCACTCAAAACTTCTATAATATGAAGATGCACTTTTATTGAGTACTTATACCCTGTTATAAAATCATTCATACAAGTATCCATTTACCTTAATTGGATTATGAAGTCTGACAAGTCAGGAATTAATGATCCTGTTGTACTGAATCCCACATAAACTCTACTAAAATGAGCATTTGTTACATTAATGCTGCACTCCTACCTCCATGAATATAGTCTATTTTTCTTAGAGTTTAGTAAAATTTAAATTTCATCTTTATGATAACCTGTCAATAAATAAAAACCCATGCACTGTAGAAAAATATGATGGTTCTACTTTAATAAAACAGTTAAATGGAAAAAAAAAGTTATCATGATGAATAATAATGTCAATTAAGTACTATGCTAGTACAAAGGAGATTTATAAAATTGAAAAAAACAAATTCACTTTGATTGTTTCCCCACTATTCCACCATTTTAGAAAAAGGTAGTCAACAACCTGGTATGATATTTACTGAAGTAAAAAAGGAATTCAGATAATGGTTTTGGTTTTATTTTTTGTGCAATGTTTTATTAATTGACATATCACTGAAAGAGAAAAAGAATTTGAAAATGCCCAGAATGTAAACTATCCATTTCAAAGTAATTACATAAAGGTTATATGTGGGAAGAGATCTCATTGGGAAAGGGAGATTGGAGTCTCATAAAACTGGTGACTAAAATATTTAATGTATTTCTTTCTTGTGTTTATGTAGATGTCGAGTACTTTTGCAAGCAGTGATTTAGTAAATTCCACTTCATTTCTGATACATGCTAGAAAAAGATCAGAAATAATAGAAATGTCCTCAAATACCTAAATTCCACATTTTCTGCAAAAGCAAATAGAATCTGTTACTTGTGAAATTGTTTCTGACATTTGTAATATGTCTTGCTGCTCAGATTGTTTTTTATTAAAGCATTTATACGTTGTGAAACAAAATTTAATGCACCAGAAAACTATGTCTACCATTATCTCTTGAAAGCTCAAAGAGATAGAATTTCCATATTACAGCCCTCCTTCATCTCTTTCTTTTATAACTGCAAAGAAAGAGCATATATTTGGGACACAGAACCAAAGGAAACATATGCCATTTTGTTGTTTTTGATGATAATAATGATGATTTTGAAGATGGCAAATGAGTGAACTGAGATATTTGTATCTTTTAAAATATTCCAGCCTGAGCATTGTCATGTAACCTTTCCATATTTAAAATATAAAGATGAACATAACGTTGATCTAAAAACATACGTATGTGTGGCTCACAACAGACACTAAGTGCAGAAGTAAATGTCATTGTGTCAGAAGGGCTGACTTTCAATGACTGGGATGTGCCTAGCTTATCTCTGAAGCTAGCAACCTGACAGGCAAAGCAGATCACCAGGGTGCAATTAAACTAGTACACCGACATTACCTGTGAGTAATTATACTGTTGTTCCTAGGTAGTTAACTGTTCACAATACTACAAAATAAATGTAAAAGCATATTATATTTACCTACCAATGTTTCTTTTGACCTCTGGAAAGTTATTTTCCATACATTTTAAGAAAGCAACAAAGAATTCTAGGTGTAATCTAGTGCACAAGTATTAAAGGTGGAGACCAACTTCTCTTAATAATCTATGCTCAGTTTTTTTCAAATTTCCCATAAAATTGTCTATGACAATAAATATCTAGTAGAAATACATCAGATGTAGTATAAACTAATAATTGTATGGTATGAGTTAATTCCTCATATAGACTTAGTATTTATCTAGTATTTATTTATATCTACTGTTTATCTTTCATATGGAGGGAGTTTTTATGTTATCCCACTGATAGGTCACATTTTTAAATGAATTAGATGACACAATATCTACTAGTTGAAACAAAATGGCATAATTGAGAGATGACCATGAGAGAGCCTTTTTTATAATTCCCCTGAGAACTAATTCCAGAATGTCAAAGAGGCTTATGAGGATAGCTGCCTCCCAGAAGATGAGTGGGGGGGGATAGATGTACTGATTATTTGGATGCATAATACTGTACACACTTAGAAGCAGAATTAAAATTCTAATGAGCTAATATTTGTTAAGTATTTATTAAGTACAAGTGTTTGATATTTACCTTAAAGTGATGTAAATCTGATGTGAAAGGGAACTAATGCTATTATAATATGGTAAGTACAATGACTAAGGAAGGCTTCCAATGCAATGGAAGTGCCAGAAATGAGAAAGGAGAAATCTGACTATAGGAGGTAAGTGAAGCCCAGAGAAAGTGCATTTTTGGTCCTATTTTTTCATTTCAGATTTAAATTTCAAAAGGGATGGATGTCTTTGGTGACTAATTTAAGAAGCAGAGATAGATATTGTCTTATTTATCATTTCAAGGAATTCATCAATTCTTGAAAAGACTGTAAACCAGGTGGGAAAAACTTCTGTAGAATATAAAAATCAAATATTCCATCTTAATTAACTGATTTCTAAAATCTTTATGTCTCCCCTACATCTGCCTTTGCCATACAGACAACATATTTCAACCTTAAGCAAAACTCCTGGAACACTTGCTAATGTTTTTAGGCCCATAGGAGAAGGGACATCTGGCTCTCATTTTGGACCAGACAGGCTTCATTTATTGCAGCCATTTAAATTTTACTTCCTTCTTGACCTGGATGTAATCAATCTTTTACAGTGGTCTCAATTTGAGAACACATACCATGTTCTTGGGTATTTTCTCTTCTATATATTTGAATAGTTGTTGACATGGTATGATTCATATGATTATTTTTTACTCAAATAGATCAGCAATCATTTTGGTGCATGGATTTCTTTTGTAATTATTGATTTAAAAATGTACATCTCAAATGCATAGGTAGGTTTATTCTAGAAAAGAAGAAAATTCTGGGATAGCTGAGAGAAAAATTCAACATTTTAAAGAAATATATATATATATATATTTATTAGTCTAAAAATGGAATTAGATAATGGGTAAAATAAAAATATATATATATATTTTATTAGTCTAAAAATGGAATTAGATAATGGGTAAAAAATTCATCTAGATTGTTATTCTCCTTTTTATTATTTTTATTTCTATTATTAGTTTAGTATAAAATTGGTTAAGCACATTCAACCAAATTTTTCCCCATCCCAGGTCAATGCCCATACCCATACCCATCAGTCAACTATCTGTGAAGATATTTTTTAGTTTTTCTGGAAATGGTATACTGCCATTATCATTTTACAGTCTTGGAGGATACATGAGTTTTATATCTTCTCTTTTTATGTTTCTCTATCCTAATGTTATTGTTTGTCAACCTATGGGGAAAAATATATAATGGTATTTCTAAATTATCTGGAGGGTATTTGTCAAAATACACATGCCTACTCCTTCCACCTTCAGTGTACTTCCCAATATTCAAATATACTTTCAAGGAAGAAAAGAAATGTGCTTTAAAATGGTACCTATTTTAATTCTAAAACTGATCCTTCCCTTTGATAACTACTGCCCTAGCTCCCAGAACCCCTTAAACTCACCCGTGATGCCAGTATTCTATATTAAACCAGTTGGACTATATGTTTCTTTCCCACTGTCTTGCTTTTTTTTCTTTTTTTTCTGAGGGCAGTGTCACTGGTCCTCATATGTGGGACCAGAACCCGGGCCGCTGGCTTCCCAAGCCAGCGCTTAACCACCGCGCCGCTTGGCCGGCCCTGTCTTGCTTTCTTAAGCATAAACATGTATAGCCCTTTGTTTTAATCTCTCTTTGATAGTGATATTGGTGGTCCTGGGTTTAATCAGATAGAAGAACCCCTTCTATTAAATCTCACTGCCAGCAAACCTATTATAAAACACTCCACTAAGGAATGTGGATGCCTACTCTTTGTACAAAGCATAATAGAGAATGTATAGAAGCTTAAGTCAGGGAACCACCTCTTGAAAGGCCTGAACATTTAGATAAAGTGAAAGATACCCATTCAATCAAGTACACATAGAATCTAAGAATGCAGGAAGAGTCACTGAGCAGTTCCCTCTGGATAATTATGGTCAATTTTCATGCAACGAGTAGGGCTTCTAAAATGGTAGTACACAATAAATAAATGCACAGAAGATAAAAAGAGAGAGGCATTTTAGAATAAGATTATATTTACAATATATTTGAGTAGATCGGAACATTGTAGCAGAAAAAAAAATTGCCAGGTAATATGTGATTGGGTGGTAGCAGGTGAGATCAATAATGTCAAAAGCAGAATAAAGGATAAGGCAGAAAATAGAACCACCATTAATTTCCCCAGTTTTCTCCTTTCACCATCATTTCTGTTTATTATGCCGGATCACTTTGCCTGCCTAAACTTGCAAAATCCTTAATGATCTCTATCTGGGAAAACAAAGACCATAAAAGCCCCAGCACCCATGTTAAAAAGTACTGATTATTCTGAGAAATAACTTGTATGACATATTTATGTCAAGATCATGTTGACAACCATATGATTTCACTCATATATGGGATATAAATCTGAAAGCAACAAAGGAACAAGAAAAACAAAAAAACAAAAACTCATAGATACATAAAATAGTTTAGTGGTTACCAGAGGGTAGGGGAGGTGAGGGGTGATAGGTGAAGGTAAACAGGGTCAAATATATGGTGATGGAAGGAGAACTGACTCTGGGTGGTGAACACACAATGTGATATACAGGTGATGTATTACAGAATTGTACACTTGAGACCTATGTAATTTAACTATTGTCACCCCAATAGATTTTAATAAAAAATATAAATAAATAAATTAATTAAAATATCATGTTTTTGTAATCTTGTAGTAACTATTTTTTTAAAAAAGAATGTTTCTGTACTCTTGTAATGACTATATATTTATCAAAATATATATAAAATTCAGAAATTTCCCTTTTTAGTAATTATGACTTGAAATGCTAGAGAGCTATCATCTGCTGGTGAGGGAGCTGATTGCCTGGATTGCCACCTTTTGATAAGTTATTGATAAGTAGATGCAGACAGCAATCCTTCAGCTAGCTTTCTGCCATTATTCTGAAAAAGCCTCCAGTTCACCTCCTAACAGCAGCAGTGCCTTTTGGAATGTATTTGCATAGGACTCAGTTGATGGGCTTTGAGAGGTACATGAGCACGCCCACTACAGGGTCTGAAAAGTTTACAAGAAATAACTCTTTATCCTTAAATGTGGCATGTGTGAAAAAAGGTTCAATGTCAGAAGACACCTAGAAGCATGTTTTGTACCTACCTATCTTGTGGCTCATGAAGCTCCAGTGACAAGACTGTCAGCTTGTCAGTTTTATGAATACAAAGGCAATTTCAACTAAGAGTCAAGCAGAAAATGTCATCTTTTGTAAAAGCACCTCTTAAACTTCATTTTCCAAACAAGTGTACTGCTTGCACTCTTGCCAAAATTCAATTACATGCACAGTTACACAGGCAAATCCATGGGAATATTTTCATAAGAGTAATTTATAGTAAACAACCAGTGCAATTAGAAACTGAGAAGTTGTTTCCTTCACACAGCTATGTATCTAAAAGGACAGCAAATGGTATTATAGAGAATTTTGAGAAGATAGAAAGGTATATGCCAGAACAGTCACTGCCAGTCAGAATCTCAGCGGTGTCAACATATTTGGTTTCACCTATTCATTAACCAAGTGGGGTCCCTTCAAAACACAGGGGAAAATAGAAAAGCCAAGATACATTTACCAAAATATAAACAGGTAATGTTTATGTTTATAAACCGGATCTTCAGCTTTTCATTGGTTTCCCCAAACAGAGTCCATGCCCAGCAGAAATTCTAATGGCTCTCATCTAGACAGTCTACTCTCAGAGCAAAATTTACCCTAAGCAATCTCAGCCAAATGGTTCACTTGTTCACTAAATATTTTCTGGAAGAATCCAGGAAAAAAAAACAACAACCCAAAAAC
The DNA here is from genome assembly GCA_033961575.1 of Aselliscus stoliczkanus. Classification (NCBI taxonomy): domain Eukaryota; kingdom Metazoa; phylum Chordata; class Mammalia; order Chiroptera; family Hipposideridae; genus Aselliscus; species Aselliscus stoliczkanus. The sequence goes on from CM066729.1 coordinate 140,266,390, forward strand.
AAAAGAAAACCATGAGCACTTAACACCCATTTTCTTTCATTTATTTTTCTGGAAAAATGAAGATGATTAGTTTTCTCCAGTGTGGTACCTACCTATAATGTGGTGACTAATTGGTGACAAAGAAAATGCTCTAACAAAACCAACTATAAAGTCTGTGAATCCCAGCAGATTACATCATGGGACAATGAAAAAAATAATTAACTAATGCAAATGAAAGGAAGTAAATATATGTCTTTGAAGATGGATTGTGCATATCTGGGGGATTTCTCAGGCTCATTATATTTATGCACATGTAAAAATTCATAAATGTCATTATAAAATGTGGGCTCTATGTCTTCATGACTGTGATCATTAAGTATGCATTAGTAAGCAGTACAGTTTTCCACTTGCACATTTACAGCTCTTCCAGCTTCAATGTTAAAAATATTAAGTCTGTAAGCATAGGTTAAAAATGTGAGTGGGGAATGGATCGTGTTTGTAAAGGAGACAGAAAATCACCCTTATGTATTCTGGTTAGTTAGTGCCATTCTGCACAGCTAAAACAAAATTAAAAATAAGCAAGATGTGACCACTGTCAAATTCCATGAGTCTTCAGCAACTTGTGGCAAATAAAGGGGATTTGCAAAATGGAAGTAATTCAGAATTCATAAAAATTGATTAAATTAAAACTGATTGTGAAATGTATAATACATATAGAGATACAAAGGTAAGTAATATATAAGCTAACCTAGAAATATAAAATATATGTGTTCAAATAACACTTTCTATGGAGGTTTAAAGAAGAAAGAAGACATGAATGCTGGAGAAATGCTTTGTATTTTCATAGGACATCAAAAAAGATGACAAGAGAAAGACTTCCCAGCACTAACAATAATCAGTGCAAATAAACCTCCAGATTCTTGATTATAAAACTTTCATATTAGTTCTAGTATAATGATGTATAAAAATTTATTTATATAATGCATAGAGCAGGATAGAAGGGTTCATGGCAAAGAAGACAGCTAGAGAGGAAACCCAGGCTAAGCCTTTAGTCATGATAAAATATAAATAGATTTCTAGTTCACTCTGCGATGCACATTTTAGAAGAAAAAAAAATTGTATGAATCTTAATTTCAATTATTAAAATACATCATATAAATATATTGAGTAATGTCCTTTCTTAGTTGGTTTTTATTTCTTGCTATTACTTAGGATCAAATTTCCCAAAATATGTAATGAGGAGTCCTGGTGTAGTGTGTTTGCATTGGAACCATTTGGTAGACTTGTTAACCCACAGGTTGCCGGACCCCATTCCGAAAGTTTCTGATTGAAAACACCTAGGTGGGCCTGAAAACTTTCTCTCTAACATGTTCCCAGAGGTTGCTGATGCTGCTGGTCTGTGAACCACACTTTAAGAATGGTAGTCATATGTGACATAACAACGTTTAGGTCAACAACAGGCAGCACATACAACGGTGGTTCCATAAGATTATAATGGAGCTGAAAATTTGCTATAGTTTAGTGATGTCATAGCCATCTTAACATTATAGAGCAAAGTTCACAAAAACCAACAAGCTCTAGCTGAGATGGTAAACAACTTAAATCTAGTTGTGGATGAGGGTCACATAGGGAAGCTCCTAGAGGGGGTTCCTAAGGAGCTGACTAATGAGGAGCTAGAACCAGAACAGGAAAGCACAGCAGAAGAAGCGGAAAGAAAACAGGAAACTGGAAGAGAAGAAAAAGAAGAACCCTCAAGAAAATTCTCAGTGAGGGTTTAACAGGAGCTTTGCAGGCCTCCACAAGCTCCTTAAAAAGTTTGAAAACATGCAGCCCAACACCAGCAGGGTTTCATTAATAGAGAGGAATGTTCATGGTAACATTATCTGCTTACAAGCTAATCTATGATGAAAAACAGAAACAAACCAAGCAAATCACCATAGGTATGGTATATTTTTGAAAAGAGTTATAACTCCTGAAAAGAGCCTCAGTCAGTTCCTTCAGGAGGTATTCCAGAAGAAGACCACGTTATTATAGCAGATGACAGCTCCTTGCATGTATTGTCCCGATGACCTTCCACTGGGACACGATGTGCAGGTGGAAGACAGGCCTAGGCTAATGTGTATGTCTGTGCCTTAGCTTTAACAACAACAACAGCAACATAAAACATTAAAAATTCAAATAAAAATAAATAAAAATTTTAAAAACATACAGAATAACAATATAAAGGAAGAAAATATTTTTGTACAGCTGTACAATATATTTGTGTTCAAGCTAAGTGTTATAAAAGTCAAAAAGTTTCAAAAACGTATAAAGTAAAAAGTTACAGCAAGCTAAGTTTATTATTGAAGAAAATGAAGTTTTAGAATAAATGTGGTGTAGCCTAAGTGTATAGTTTATAAAGTCTATGATAGTGTACAGTATGTCCTAAGCCTTCACAATCACTTCCCCTCACTCACTGACTCACCCAAAGCAACTTCCAGTCCTGCAAGCTCCATTCATGGTAAGCACCCTATGCAGGTGTTCCATTCTTAAAAAATCTTTTATACCATATTTTTACTGTACCTTTTCTGTGTTTAGATATGTTTAGATACACAAATACTTATCACAGTGTTACAATTGCCCACAGTATTCAATAGAGCAACATGCTGTACAGGTTTGCAGCCTAGAAGCAACAGGCTACACCATGCAGCCCAGGTGTGGAGTTGGCTACACCACCTAGGTTTGTGTAAGTGCACCCTGATGTTCGCACAATAACAAAATCAACTAATGATGCATTTCTCAGAGTGTATCCCCCTGTCATGAAGCAATGCATGACTCAGATGGTTTAGTGGAATGTACATTAACAAACAATAAAAGTTTTCATTGTGATATGAATTGGGAATACTGGGTTAAAGAACATCAAGTAGGTTTCTCTTCTGTAGTATTGCTCAAAAAATGTAACATAAAATGTACTTTGTAAGTACTGCCAAAGAAATATTGCACCAGATGAAGTTACACAGGCAAGGAAGATTTTAGTCAAGACTATTTGAAATAGGGGAAAGAGATTGAATTCAATCTGTTGAAACTAAGGAAGGAGTTTTTACACACTAGTAGAGAAGTCCTTCAGTAGGGAGGCTGGTGAATGTGATTAGGCCATTCTGTTTGCTAGTGGTGCTTCCCTAAGTTAGCCTCTGGCTCTCCATAGAAACTGAGCGCTAGGAATTCTTTCTTAATGGTTACATTTCATAGGGGTGGCTCCTAGATCCTTGAGAAAGACATTCCTGGGCAGTAAAGCTAGCAAGAGACTGAGAGAAGATTTATCTCAAAGGGGCATAGAAAGAACTGACAATTGCAAGTTTTCTAAAGTAAATGCTTTTTAGGAAATATGGGATTATACTCAAGAAGAAACTTGTCTAAAGGGTAATTAAACTGAGGAGAACATTAAGGCCATCTTGCACAATATTTAAGGTGAGAGTGTTGTTGTTTCCCAAAATTATTTGTCATAGAACTACTCTTTTTAAGGAGCACCTTGTGGTATTATTTTCCGATGAATAAATTCTAAGAAATAAATTCTAAGAAACATTGTTCTATGAGAAAGTTTGTGTAAAAGGCTGAAAACTTCTGAGTAAATCGTATTTAAGCTGTTAGTTGCCGAATCAAATGATATATTCCTGTTAGAAGGAACTGCTTTAAAGAGATAAATGGTAAGGCCTTGGAGACTAGAAGTGGGAGACACATAAGGTAGATGAATTTTGCAAAATCTGGTTACTTATTTTTAGAATGCTAGCACATCAATTAACTTTGATATGAATATGTTCAATATGCATATGGCAGTAGAAATGTTTAGCATCTTTAGATGTATGCATATATTTTTAGCTACATATGTGCTGTCAAAATAAGAGCAGAGGTATCACATTCATATGCACAAATACAAACTAGCCTTTATTCTTTCACATGCTTTATCTTTCTTCCCACTGTTTTATTTAAGATACAGACAAAGGAAGATACTATCTTTTATATAACCTATTTTAAATTATTTAGTCACAAACCATGTCCAAACATTATTCAAAGATTATGGTAAAATACTAGACAAACTTTAAAAATAACATCTATCTTTTCTTCGATTTAAAAATGTTTTAATTGTTGAGACGCATTGTACTATAAGACATAATAAGAATCAGCAGTCCCCACCTACTACCCACCAACCCCCTATTCTCACATTTAGAGAGAAGCACATTTGTAACTGTTTTAGGAGGTATTTGCCACTATATTTATAAGTTGTATGTTTATAATGCAATGCACACTAGTCCCCCATTATCCAGTTTTGCTTTCCATAGCTATAGTTACTCACGGTCAACTGTGGTATGAAAATATTACATGGAAACCTCCAAAAATATACAATTTATATGTTTTAAATTGTACACCATTCTAAGTAGCATGATGAAATCTCACACTGTCCCACTCTGTCCTGCCAAGGACGTGAATCATCCTTCTGTCCAGTGAATTTACACCTATACGCTATCTGCCCAGTAGTCTTTCAGTAGTCATCTAGGTTGCCAGGTCGACCCTCATGGTATCACAGTGCTTGTGTTCAAGTAACCCCATTTTATTTAACAATGACCCCAAAGTGAAGTTGAAATGATGCTGACAATTTTGACATGCCAAAGATGAGCCATACAGTGCTTCTTTTAAATGAAAAGGTGAGTACAAAAAAATAAGTTGTTTTGAGAGAGAGAAAGGAGATCATAGTCACATAACTTTTATTAAAATATATTATAATTGATCTATTCTATTATTAGTTATGATTGTTAATCTCTTACTGTGCCTAATTTATAGACTTTATCATAAGTATTTACATATAGGAGAAAACCTAGTATATATATATAGGGTTGGTACTAGTCATGGTTTCAGGCATCCACTGGGAGTCTTGGAACACATGCCCTGTAGATAAGGAGGGATGACTGTATTTATTTTCAATTTTACATGTTATCTATTGACTTCCTAATAAGTAAAATAAGGGTTTACCAGTCTTCTTAACTCCTTCCACACTAAACCCACATATTAGGTATTCTCCCAATCTAGAAGTATCATAATTGGGGATAAATTAGTGTTATACATTTTCATGATTATGAAATATATAATAATTCATAGTATTATTTACAACTAAGATACATATCATACTATGATTGCATTCCCTTTCTTTTTCATCACCCCATCCTCTACCCTAGTGTAATCATTTTTCATTAGATGCTTACCTATCAATTTTTTTTAATAAATGAACTAAAAACAAACAAAAAAAACACCTCTGAAACATCTTGTCACATGGTCAAACACTTCATGTGATTTATCAGGGGTAAAGTTTTCATGAAACAGTTTTTTTAATCTAGACTATATCATCCTGCTTCAAACTGGACTGCTCATTCTCTAATGCCAGATATATGGCTATCTCATGGGACTTCACTGTATCACCATCCTAAGAACTCCCTTCTTCTCATTCATGTAATGAATATATCCATATATATATTTATATTTGATATAACTATATATACAGTATACATATATAGATATCTAATACATATAATTATATATGTGCATGTGTGGGCATGTGTGTGTGGGTATATATATATATTTCTACATCTTCTTTTTCTTTGTTTATTTTCTCTTTGGGGAGGCCTTCCTTCTATATTTTCTTAGAAACTACCCATGGGAAGTAAATTTTTTGAGACTATGCAAGTATAAAAAGATTTGAATTATATCCTTAGACCTAAGTAATGGTTTGGGATCATTTCTCTCTTTGGGTATTTAAATGGAAAAATGCTTTTCAAAGAAAAGATGCAAAGTAGTACTGGCTACATTGTAGGTTCTACCAGATTGTTAGCAACACTTCACAATTTATATCCTCTCTATTCTGCTCTGGAATACAGACACTGGAAGCCTGGACATATATTTCTTAGGATTCCTGCCCGTCTGGATCTGAGCTAGGTTTCGTTAATGATAGACACTCCCAAGAAAAGTGGGAAACAGAAAGAACAAAATGCCATATTACCGCTTCCCCATCATGGAGAAATGAAGTCATACATCAATACAAAGACTTTACACAATCTTTCTATCAGTTTTATTTGTTATAGTGCCAAATATAAACCAGTCAAGATCCACCAACAATTAAATCAATAGATAAATTGTGTTATACTCAAAGAATAAATGACTTCATGTAATAAAATGGAACAAACCACTAAGGAACACAAAAATATTGTAAATATTACAAACACTTTGAGAGAAAGAAGGCAGACTCCAAAAAGTATCCATTGTATGATTCCATTCACATGAAACTCTAGAAACTATAAATCTAATGTGTAGAGACAGAAGGATGGACAGTGGTTGCCTAGGACATGGTTGGGAGGAGGTGATTGACGAGGAATCGACACAAGCAAACTTTTGGAGGAGATGAAAATACTCTGTCTTGACTGAGGTGGTGTCTACTCAGAAGTATGTATTTGTCAAAACTCATATGCTTAAAACAGTTACATTTTGGTGTATGTATATTATACCTCAATAAAATTGATTTTGAAATTTAAAAAAAAATCAACTGATAGAACCAGAAAGTTCCCCATGGTTTAAGAAAATTCCAAGAGTAATTTACATTAAAATACTAGGATATAAAATTGAAGACTACTGAGAAAGGTGATATTATATTTCTGGATTCTAAAATAGCTTTAACTATAAAAAATTCCATTGACCTTCTATTGAAATTAAAAATACAAGTATGTTTACTTTCATGTTGAAAAGTTTAAAAAAAAATGGTGCTGGTGGAAAAGCATTTGATTAAACATTAAGTATTTAACTGTGAATTTCTATAGTTTCAAACTTAAATTTGAAGCTTAAAAGTAGTTAAGAGAACAAAACAGTGATTAAATAATATAAGAGAAAAAAAGAAATAATGTAAGAGACAAAAGGCATAGGGGACCAGGTCAAGTTAGGGAAAACAGGGCATATTGAGGTTTATTCCATGGAGGAGCTGAACCACACTTTTATGACTCTATAATAGGGTTCAGAGCTGTCACAGAGCCTCTCAAATCATAGCAATTTTTTCTACCTGGAAACATTTATCATACAGTTTTTGTAAAAATGATTTTTTCTTCTTTGCCTCTAAATGATATGTTCAATCATCTGTAACATTTATACTCTTTTTGAGCAACTTTCTTACAAAATATCAAATGCTATTTTCACTTAATTTAACCTCAAAGAAAATACAGTTCACATTATTATCACTTATATCTTCATTCATTGCATGCATGCATTGATGTTGTTTCTGAGCATATCTAAATTCTCTGTCCCATAAAATGGACAAATCAAAATCAACATTGTCCCACCAAATCTATTATGAGAAAATCACATGCAGCCCAGAGACTTTTGGGTCCTTTACTTAGAAATTGCAGACAATCTTAATTGGCTTTATCTATATAATATCGTATTTATTTTTTCCAGATCTTTGGCATATTGTAAGTTTGTAGAGAGCTAAATTAGTTAATGGCCAACCTACTTATCACTTTAGGAGTCATCATGTTGGACTTGGGAGCACTTTTTCTAACCTTTCCCTGGCCAGTTCAGAAAAGCATCCTCAATACTGCCTCCCAAAGGTAAAGACAAAAAGCTAGAAATGAGGGCTGGCCAAGTGGCTCAGTTGGTTAAGAGCTTATTCAAGAGTGCAAGCTGATCTCTGAGCAACAGCAGTTTGATGCTCAGCCTGGGCTGAGTTGCTGTTGAGCTGCCAACAGGTAGCAGGATGGCTCAGCTACAAGAAAACAAAACAAAACAAAACAAATCTAGAAATGATTTAATCAAACAAATGTGCTTTATAATGACCATTAAATATATATTATTGCTCAAACTTTATTTTGTTTCTATTCATAATAAAACTTCTAATCCAAACACTGAATTTTGACAAAATGACAACTGTTAGTCTTTGATTTTAGTCTTTGAAAACCCATTTCCAGGGAAAGCTTAATGAACAAAGTACCTACTTCCTTGCAATAAAAGATTCAGCACATTCCTATCTTAAAGCATAGTGCAGAAATTTCTGACTATGGATTTCCAGTCTTCAGCAATTGTTAGAGTACTTCACTTGTTTAATTCTGTTTTGTGTTAAGTAAATTAAAAGAGCCTTAGTTTCAATTTTGAAAATAAACTGTTTCATTTCCTTTATCAAGAGACATATTTGTTCAAATACACATAATGATTAATTCCACAGAAACTGTGGGAACATTTCCAAACTATCCAACATTTATAAAATTTTAAATGTATTTTAATTATTCATTTAGAAAATTGTCATAGTAACACTTGGCATGAGTAGTTCAAAGAGTTTTTTTGTTTGTTTGTTTTTTTAACTGACATTGAACCCGTTACTGAAACTGAGGAAATATATTGGGGTGTGTGATATTTTGTGATTTCAAACATTCGAAGCTGAGGTATCAGCCTTTATTTATGTATTTTAATATTACATGTTTTCTTATTACTATGTGAAAATGCACCAAGTGTAAAAGGATAATAAACATTACTTATTATGCAACAACCTTTCCAAAACAAACAAAACTGTTAATATTAGATTCCCTTCAAATTATTTTTCATGAGCAGTGTTTCACCGAGTTGAGATTTTACTATATATTCAATTCTGTTTTCCACTTCACTTCGTAATATAAGCTTTTCTCCTCATCATTAAAAAAAACTCATAAATATTTTTAAATAATCTTTGTATTTTAACACAGTTTTAGATTTTCAGGATTATTGCAAAGTAGTATAGAGAATTCACAAATAACTCACCATCAGTTTCTTCTGTTATTAACATCTTATGTCAGAATGGTATATGTTACAATTAATGAAACAATATTGATATTTTAGTATTAACTTAAGTCCATACTTTATTCATATTTACTTAATTTTCTCCTGATGTACTTTTTCTGTTTCAATATCCCATCTGGAATAGCACATTATATTCAGTCATCACCTCTCCTCAGGACGCTTAGTTATCATAATTTCTCAGACTTCCTTGTTTCTGATGACTGATAGTATGAGGAATACTGGTCAGGAATTTATAGAATGTCTGTAAATTGAAATCTGTCATTATTAGACTGGGGTAATGTGATTTGGAAAGGAGACTACAGAAGATGTCATTTTCATCATATCAATAGTATATGCTGTCAATATGACTTATTATTGTTTTTAAAGGACAAAATTCAATCGAGTAGATGTGAAGATCTAATTGGCTTTATTAAGAAATTCATGAATCAGGCAGCATCCCATCTAGCAATTAGAAGGACACTCCAAAGGGTTGTGCAAAGTAGAAAGCTTTGTAGGAAGAAAAGTGGGGCAAGGGAGCTATTAAGGAATGAAAACAAAGGATTATTTTTAGACCAGGGTATCTTCTTTTGGGGAGTAAGGGAATGGCTGGCAAGTGTTTGTATCATGCTGATTGCATCTCCTTTCGATGGGAGTTGGCCAGGGCCCATGCAGCAGATTACTTTACTGGGCTTGACCCAAAAATTCCAGACTGGTTGATTAAGATCATATTTCTGAGAGCGGTTCAAACAGTAATTAGGCCAGGTATTTAATCTAGGTGTGGTATCATGGGCTTTAGAACAAGTGACACCATTTTAAGCCTGTTGTTTCGTTTCTCTTGAACACTATTGATGTTAAACCTGATACCTGACTGAGGTCGATTTTGTCAAGTTTTTCCACTATAAAGTTACTCTTCCTTTTCCCCTTTCCCAAACAATGTTCTTTTGAAAGCATGGTATGCAGCCACCATTTAATGTGTGGAGATTTATGTTTCATCTCCTTGAGGGAATAGTATATGTGATCATATGATTTTTCTTCTTAAAATTATTGTTGTGGTTGATTTCTTTTTGCTAATATATTGTTGAGGATTTTTATATCTACATCCACAAGAGATATTTGTGGTTTTCCTTTCTTGTAATGTTTTTATCTTGTTTTAGTGGTATTTAATGTTACTAGAGTCATACTTGCCTCATAGAATGAGTCAGACAGTGTTTTCTCTGCTTCCATTTTCTGTAAGAGATTGCGGTTAAGTAGTATCATTTCTTCCTTAAATGTTTGGTAGAATCCAGCAGGGAAACAATTTGGGCCTGGTGCTTTCTATTTTGTAAGGTTATTAAGTATTGATTCCATTTTTTTAATAGAAACAGAGAAACTCAGGTTACATATATAATTCTCCTGGTGTAAGTTTTTATGGTTTGCATCTTTGAAGGGATTGACACTATATGGCAAGTTTTTCAAACTGATAGGCAGAGCTTTTCATAATACTTCTCTTATCATTTTAACGACAGTGGGATCAGCAGTGATGACTTTTCTTACATTTCTGATATTGGTAACTTGTGTCCTCTCTCTTTTTTTCTTAATTACCTGCCTAGACGTTTATCAGTTTTATTGATCTTTTCCAAGAACTAGCTTTTGATTTCATTGATTTTTTCTATTTATTTTGTTTTTAATTTTATAGATTTTTGCTCTATTTTTATTATTTATTTTCTTTTGCCTGATTTAGACTTAAACTATTCCTCTTTCTCTAGTTTCTTAAAAGGTTTTCTAGGATGGAAGTTTAAGATTGTTTTTAGATTATTCTTCTTTTCTGATAAATTCATTTAATGCTATAAATTTATTTTTAAGCACTGCTCTCACTGCAGCCCACACATTTTGTAAGCTCTAGTTTTATTTTCATTTTGTTCAAAATATTTTTTGGTTCTTTTGAAATTTCTGTTTTTCCCCTGTGTTATTTAGAAGTGTGTAGTTTCATTTTTAAGTAATGAGAGTGATTTTCTACCTGTCTTTCTCTTATGGATTTCTAATATATTTTCACTGTGGTCTGAGCATATACTGTAATTTTATATGACTTCTGCTTTTTAAATTTGTTAAACTGTGTTTTATAGCCCATGAGTAGTATATCTTTGTGAATGTCTAAGTTTCTTGAAAAGAATGTGTATTTTGCTGTTGAATTAAGTATTTTATAAATGTCGATTAGATCAATTTGATTTATAGCACTGTTCAGGTCAACTATATAATTACTGATTTTCTGTCTGCTTGATGCATCAATTTCTGAAAAAGGGGTGTTGAAGTCTTTAACTATAATAGTGGATTTGTCTATTTCTCCTTTTATTTCAGGCAATTTTTGTCTCATGTATTTTGATGCTTTCTTGTTAGGTACATTCATGTTAAGGCAGTTGTCTTCTTGGATAAGTAACTCCTTTATTATTATATATTTCTTCACTCTATCCTTCATAATTTTCCTTGATTTGAGGAATGCTTTATGTGAAATTAATATAGGTTTTCAGTTTCCTTTAAAGAGTGTTAGGGGGTATACTATTACCAATTCTTTTAATTTTTATCTATCTATCTATCTATCTATCTATCTATCTATCATCTATCTATCTATCTATCTATCTATCTATCTATCATCTATCTATCATCTATCTATCATCTATCTATCTATCTATCTATCTATCTATCTATCTATCATCTATCTGTCTATCATCTATCATCTATATTTGTTATTGTATGTAACATATGGTTGGGTCTTGTTTATTTACCCACTCTAAAAATATTTCTGGTATATCTTGTTTATTTATCCACTCTAAAAATATTTGGTGTATTTAGATCATTCACAATTAAAGTAATTATTTACATAGTTGACTTCACAGATATCATATTCGGAACTGGTTGTTTTCATTGCATTTGTTCTGTTTTCTCTTTTCTCTCTTTTTCTGCATTCTCTATTTTTAGTTGAGCATTTTTAAAGCATTTTCTTCCATTTTGTCTCCTTTTTTAGTATATCAATTATACTTTTAAAAAATGTTTTAGTAATTACCCTAGTATTGTCATACACATTTATAACTAATCTAATCCACCTTGAAATAATAATATACCATTTTATTTATTTATTTATTTATTTATTTATTTATTTATTTATTTTTTGTGAGGGCAGTGTCCCTGGCCCTCATATGTGGGACCCAAACCGGGGCCTCTGGCTTCCAAAACCAGCGCTTAACCACCATGCCACTAGGCCGGCCCTTAATATACCATTTTACATGTGGTCAAAGTTTCTCTCTTCTCTCCCTTGTGACATTACTATCATTTATTTTACTTATCGTATGCTAAAATCAAAAAATATATTAATAAAAGGGTACTTTTATTCACTTCTATAATACAATAAGTTTTTTGAAATGCAATGTGACTTTAGATACCAAAAGCAATAACATCTATAAACTTGAGCTCAATAATTTGAATTATAAGGGTTTAATTTGAATTAAATCACAATTTAAAAAATACTGTTTATCTCTGCATTATCTCTATTAATAAAAGAACTAAATACTTAACAAATAAGTGAGTCAAATTATTTCAATGGACTATTTTGACCATTAAAAATATTTATGTTTGGAGTTTTAGTTCTAAAGAAACAGTCACTCTCATCATTGCAATTTCTTTTTAATAAAAAGCAAACAAACTAAAATCAATGATTTTGCGGGGTACCCATGAGAGAACTGAGATTGTAGACACATTATCTCCCTGAAACCTAGAGGGACAGGTGAATCCAGAAAATTACAGCAGAGATTTGACTACTGGGAGCAAAAGTCATTGTGACCATAAAATGATAGAGCACTGAAATAGTAACTTTGACTACTTGCATTAGATTGAGTGTAGATTAGCATAAATAAACTCCTGGAAGACTTAGTCTTGGTGAGGTGGGGGTAGCAAAATATTCATGAGATTTGCCTCCAGGAACACCATCAGGTTCTCATGGTTGAAGATCTGAGAAGGAGATCTTTTCACTCAATTAAAGAAAAAGGAAAAGAAAACATTACATACTCCAGAGCATCCCCCAAGGTAAAAATTTTACCGGAGTCTTGTCCATAGTCGTGAGGAAAGGCATTCCTTTCACTGCAACCCCTTACATCCTTCCTATCTCACATAACTGCAGGGATGGGGTGGGAAACTACACAAGAATAAACACTTGTAAAGGTCACAGATCACTGGCATGAACACACTAAAAGACAGGTTTAACTAGAAGGTTACAGAATGCTCCCAACCTCTGTACCTTACCAAGAAGATTCTAGTATAATAGTACAGTGTAGCTGAAGATGCTGAAAGACATAGACTATGTCTGAGGAAGAGCATTTAAGAAAGACAGAAGTTATGACAGGAAATAAATGCAAGGACACTAGGGGATTTTGAAGTCCCTAAGAACTATAGCAACTACAAACATGGTACAAATGCTAAGTGGATTAGAAAAAGGCACAGTGGAAGGAGAAAAAGCAAGCATCGTAACCAGGTATGACATAGATATATTAGCACACAGGGATTTTAAATACTATAATTAATATGTTAAGGACTGTAATGGAAAGGTAGACAACATGTAGGCATAGGACGTGTAATGTTATCAGAGGGAAGACAATTCTAAGAAAGACTCCAAAGGGTATGCTGTAAATAAAAGAGTACCCCAGAAAGAGAAGAGAGAAAAAGCAAAAGAAATATGGGAATTAATATTGGCCAATAACTATGCAAAATTAATTGCAAATACCAAAACATAGATCTAGAATGTTTTGAAAAACCAAACAAGATAATTGTTAAAAAAGTAACCATGTTTATCTTATTTACATTGTAGAAAATCAAAGACAAAGAAACAGTCTTAAAAAAAGCAAGAGGATAAGAATAAGAATAGGAATGAAAGTGGATTATTTTCATCAGGAACCTTAACATCAAGAAGAGTTGAATGAAATACTTAAGTATTGAAAGACACACTGTACCAAATTAGAATTCTATATGCAATGAAATTATTCTTCAAAAGTAAAAAATAAATACTTTTTCAGACAAACCAAAACCAAAGAATACTTCACCAGTTTATCTGCCTTGCTTATCTGCCAAGAATTGTTAAAAGATATTCAGAGTAAAGAAAAATTATATAAGCCCAAAACTCAAAACTATGTAAAGACAGGGAGAGCAATGGGGAAAGAATAAATGAAAATAAAATAAACTCTTCCATTTTTCTTGTTTTTAATTGATATAAAAAAGAACTGTTTAATAATAGAAATATTGCAATCAGTGATTTTAGCATACGATAAGTAAAATAAATGATAGTAATGTCACAAGGGAGAGAAGAGAGAAACTTTGACCACATGTAAAATGGTATATTAAGGGCCGGCCTAGTGGCATGGTGGTTAAGCGCTGGTTTTGGAAGCCAGAGGCCCCGGTTTGGGTCCCACATATGAGGGCCAGGGACACTGCCCTCACAATAAATAAATAAATAAATAAATAAATAAATAAATAAATAAAATGGTATATTATTATTTCAAGGTGGATTAGATTAGTTATAAATGTTCAAAAAATGTCAATTTTTTACATGTGATATATGATGTTTTTAAATGGATTGATTTTATTACAAAATTATTGGGGAATGTATACATATGTTTATCTTTGTATGAACTATTTATGTATGGTTTTTCTTGACTCTAATAATGTATTTTGCCCATCCATATAGTGAGATCTTATAAGCCTATCAATTTGTAAGACTTTTCTATGCATTAAGAATATTAACCCTTTGTCATATTTATTGAAAATATTTTAAGCTGCACATTATTTGCCTTTAATTTTAATATGCTTATTTTGAAAGGTGTATATTCAAATATACCAATACCTCTGTTTGTAACATTTCTATTACTTCTAAATTTAAACAGTTTTTCCCAATCTAGACTAATGCCTCTTTTTTTTTTTTTTTTTTGAGGGCAGTGTCACTGGCCCTCATATGTGGGACCCGAATCGGGGCTGCTGGCTTCCCAAGCCAGCGCTTAACCACTGCGCCACTCGGCTGGCCCTAGACTGATGGCTTTTTAATAGCAGTGATGATACATCTTACCTCTGACTTCTGTTCACCATTTCAAGAAATATCATGCCATTAGAACTTAAACAAAGATACTTCGCTAGTATTTTCATGCTCTTTAATAGTCCCTATCCTGTTGACCCCACTTGATAGTTTTCTTGGTGATTCTATTGCCCTTTATCAGTTTCGTTAAACATGTCTTTAGGGGCCAGCCAAGTGGCTCAGTTGTTTAAGAGCTCGCTCAAGAGTGTGAGCTGAGCTCTGAGTAACAGCAGTTCGATGCCCAACCTGAGCTGAGCTGCCAACAGGCGGCAGGATGGCTCAGCTAACAAAACAAAACAAAAAACAAAAAAAGTGTCTTTATATCCTCATTTGTAACCATTGGCATTTACATTATTATTGTTGCATTAAGAATAAGAGGGTCAAGGGGGCCGGCTGAGTGGTGCGTGTTGGTTAAGAGTTGGCTTGGGACACCACCTCTGAGCATCAGGGCCCTGGTTCAGATCCTACATGAGGGCCAGTGATGCTGCGCCCTCTACAGACCAACATGTAGAGGACAGTGAAGTGATGTCCTCCACAACTAGACTGAAGAACAAAAGGACAGCAACTTGTTTGTTCCCCTCCCCAAATTCCCCAATAAAATCTTAAAAATAGATTTTTTAAGAATAAAGGTCAACACACAGTATCACAGTGAAGGGTTTTACTCTCTCATCAAACAAATTATATAATCTCTTCTGGAGTTCCTGCCTATTCTGCAAGTGACTCAATTTGGGGGCACCAAGACATAAATACTTCTGGTGACTTTTTTTTTTTTCATCTTAACTCTATAATTGTCAATTCTTATCCTGTAGAAACAGTCTAATTAGTATAAGTCAAGATTCCATATTCTATAGCAACATTTTATTTTTATCTTTCCATTTCCATGATACATTGATGTATATTATGCAAATTAAGTGTAAACATAAAAGAATGAGCTCTCTCACAACCATCACTTTTTATGAGATGCTAAATATTGAGCATTGAAAAGATCCAAAATGTGCAATGCCTTCTGCCTCCTAATGTATTAAAAAATGTATTCTGGATATTCGCACGTATGAAGGTCACCCATTTCTCAACAATTTTTTCTGTTTTAAGAAATCTTCCTTACCTGGGTCTGACCTTGTACAACAAGTGAAAAAGAGGCATGATATTTCCAATCTGGGGACTTGAAGTCTTTAGAATTGAGTCAAAGGTATAGAAAACTTGAGAAGTTATTCACATCAGTGTCCACGATATATCAGTGACAATAACATAGACTTATGATGGAGTCTGTTTATTTTCTAGACCCAATTAGCTAGCCTTCTAGGTGATTCTGTAAGACCTAATATTCCAAATATTTTCTCTTATGCTTAAGCCTAGTGAAGTCAATTTCTGATGATTGTAATAAAGCAATGTGATTATATAGAGGTAAATTGATATCTACTTGATTGCTTGTATCAGAGGTAACACTCCAAAGGAGAGTTAAATCTTCTATTATTTTCCTTCAATATGAAAGAAGAAAACAATAGCTTGTTATACTTTGAGTATTAAAAGTAATTTTCAGGCCGGCCGAGTGGCACGGTGGTTAAGAGCTGGCTTGGGACACCAGCGGTCCCGGTTCGGATCCCACATATGAGGGTCAGTGACACTGCCCTCAAAAAAAAAAAAGTAATTTTCATGCCTTCATAACAAGAAAAAACATATTATGAAACATATTATGAAAACTCTACTCTTTTAGATAATATTATATGTCTCTTCTTCGGCATTATATCATTTCCATGTCTCTTCAATTCTTCAAATTATTTTTAGTTTATAAAAGAAAAAATCAATCAACATCAATAAAAATGCATTTATAGATCAAACACTGTTAGAATCACTTTTATCTTTTCTTGAAAAGGAAGAGATAATCTAAAGCATATTGAACCAAAGCATTTTACAGCATATTTGCTATAGTTTCTTTTATTTGACCAAATATATATGCCAGGAAAGATTTTTTTTTTTTTTTTTTGAGGGCAGTGTCACCTGCCCTCATATGTGGGACCCAAACCGGGGCCGCTGGCCTCCCAAGCCAGCGTTTAACCACCGTGCCACTCAGCCGGCCCAGGAAAGATTATTATTAGGATTACTTTATGCATTTATTTTTAGAACCTATATAAAACTGAGATTTTTTCCCCAGGTTTCAATATACATATGCATCCCAAGAAGAACATGTAGACATCAAATTTTGGTTTTGCTAAGTTTCTTCAAAGATTGAAATTTCACAGTATGAAGAGCCAGTAAGGAGCTTTAGATTTACAATCTTAGTGTGATACTATACAGTTGTTTTGATTATTTAAAAATATTTACTGTTATTTTTCCTTAAAGATGAATGTAAGATGTGGTCCATATAATCAAAAATCACACAATACAGTATAACAGACATATCAGGAGCTAAGAATTATCAGAAAATGTTTTATTAAAGAGGTAGGCTTGCACTAAATGTTAGTGCATGATTTCTGAGGGAACACACGCACACACACACACACACACACACACACACGGGAGTCTAGTTACAAAGACAATAAACAAAGGAATGGAAATGTGAAAGAGCAAAACAGTTTAATGGAATTACAAGTGATGTGACAGGATAAAGTGTAGTGGGTGCAACAGTGAGAAATAAGGTAGTAAGGAGGTGGTTTTAAAATTTTGTTGGATATTGGATTTCACTAATAAACTGAGGGAAAATGTTTCATCCAGAAAATATATACTTTATTTTGTTAATAATTTTTTTGTCAATATTATGTCTCTCCATGGACTCAAGATCAGATAGGATATCTTATGTTATGTTTTGATGTTTACCGTCTCTGTATGTACTAGGAGATACTAGTGATTTAAATGGGACCAGTGATTGCGACCATCTAGATACACTAGAAGACATGAGTGGTTTAAATGTGATCAGGGGTTTCTATTATGTTATCACGCATTCAGTCACAATGGCACAAGCATTCACCAACGTTATTTCCTAGGTTATTGCTTCATGTTAGATTAGAAATTGATACTTGATGCTTTCTGTTACTGTCTCTGCTATAGATAACATTTGCCTTATTGCATTTCCTTTGTTCATCTACCTTCTGTTCTTTGTCACTCCAGTACTTCCTCTCTGGCTTTTGAGCTAAGGGCACTGTTTTTTTCTTTGTATTATTTCATCTCAAGTATGGACATAGACCCTTGTTCTTTTCTGAAAGCAGAGTCAATACCAGGCTGCAATTTTAATCAAAGTTTAATGAAAGGGTAAGGACACTGAAAGAAAATTATAGCAGAGAGAGTAAAGTAAAACTTTTCATGAAACCTGGAGTCTCTTAACCAGAGTGAGCCCATCTCTTCCTAACTACTCCAAAACTGTTCAGTCATCTAAGGGCTTAGAATCTAGACTACATTTATTCTATTGCCCAAATGAAAAACAAAAAAACAAAAAACACAACCACAAAATGTTTCTCTTGAGTTGAATAATGTCCCTTCATGAAATGTATTCCCCATCCCAGGATTAATCTTTATAGGTTTATTGACATCTGGGACACTGACTATTTTTAGGTGTATGATAGATAGCCTCCAAAAAAAGGAATCATCAATTTCTTCCTCGGTGTGGGGAAAAAAAGGAAATATTAATGAAAAAGTACAGACTTTCAATTATAATACAAATAAGTTCTGCAGACATATTGTGCACCATGATGACTATAGTAAATGATATTGTAATGTATACTTGAATTTTGTTAAGAGATTAGATCTCAACTGTTATTACCACACCAAAAAAAACCCAAAAACAAAAAAACAAAAATGGTAACTACAGGATGTGATGGATATGTTAATTAGTTTGATTGTGGTTATCAATGTATATCAAAACATCACATTGTATACCTTAAATATAGTAGTCTACCTTTATCTAATTTTGCTTCCTTTACTTTCAGTTACCTACATTCAACAGCAGTATGAAAATATTGAAGAAAAATCCAGAAGTAAACAATTCCTAGGTTTTAAATTGTGTGTCCTTCTGAGTGGCATAATGAAATCTTGCGCTGTCTGCTTCATCCCTTTGACCAGCTTTTCCACACTGTATGAGTAGACACTCCCTGCCTATTAGTTACTTAGTAGCCATCAAGGTTATCAGATTGACTGTGGCAGTATCAAAGTGCTTCTGTTCAAATTACTCTTATTTAATTTAATAATGGCCCCTAAGAGCAAGAATAGTGATGCTGGCAATTCAGATATGCTAAAGAGAAGCCATATCATGCTTTTTCTTAAGTGACAAGCTGAAAGTTCTCAACTTAATAAGGAAAAAAAAAATCATATGCTGAGGTTGCTAAGACCTATAGTAAGACAAATCTTCTATCTGTGAAATTGTGAAGAAGGAAAAATAAATGTGTGTTAGTTTTGTTGTCACACCTCAAATTGAAAAAGTTACAGCCACAGTGGATAAGTGCTTAGTTAAGGTGGAAAAGGCATTACATTTCCCGATGGAAGACACGAACAGAAAACATATATATATATATATATATATACACATACATATGCATATATATATACATACTATTTCCATACTATCATGGTTTTAGGCATCACCTGGGGGTATTAGAATGAATCCCCCATAGATAAGAGGGAATTATTTGTCATAAATAAATACATTAAAAAAGTAAATTCCTCCCTTCCATATTTTTGCCCCCATGAAGAAGGGTCCAGTTCTCTACTCGTTACACTCTGAATCTGGGCTGGCCTGTGACTTACCTTGATTAGTTCAATGTGGCAGAAATACCCTATCAGTTCTTGGCCTACCCTTCAAGAAAGAGGCCTTCATGCCAGCCTCCAGAGGTTCCAGCCATCCCAAGTGAGAAATTAGGGAGGTGAGTGATAAAGTCATTGTTATGGATTGAATTGTGCCCCTTCCCCATTCCCAGAATTCATATGTTGAAGGTCTAACTCCCAGGGTGACTATATTTAGACATATGACCTTTACAGTGGCAATTAAGGTTAAATGAGGTCATAAGGGTAGGGACATAATCCAATAGGACTGGTGTCTTTGTAAGTAGAGCAAGACACCAGAGATGCATAAGCACACAAAAAAAGGCCATGTGAGGACACTGTGAGAGGATAACTGTCTACAAGCCAAAGAGAGAGGTAAACTCTCCAGCATTTTGATTTTGGACTTCTAACCTTCAGAACAGTGAGAAAATAAGTAAACCCAGTCTATGATATTTTTTTATGGCAGCCTAGTGGACTGATATATCCACCTTGGAAGTTCTATCCTCAAGAGATTTCCACATAGAGCAGATAAACTACCCAGCTGAGTAATGCATCGATAGAAGAATCATAAGAAATAACAAACTAGTTTTGCGTTAAGGTCTTAAATTTTGGGGTTGTTTCTTATGCAGTTTCTTAACTATGGTAAGGCCTACCCCTATCCATAGGGATGTTTGTTGATAAAATGACACTGACAGATATTTATTTTCCAAGTATGGCCACCAAGTTCTGGGTCATTTGGTGCTATTCATGAATACCTCATTGTATCCTAATCTCATACTTCCCCATAGTCACTCTCTATTCAAATAACTACATTTGACAATGTGTTAAATTATATTGATATCTTAATTTGTGCCATTTGCAACTTTTGATACCAATAATGCCTTCTAAAACGAGATAAAGTATTAAATAACTATTGAATATTATTTGCTAATATTTCTGATTTCTGTAATTCAATTTAGTAAATGAAATTCATACAAGCTTTTCTTCTGGGAGCTGACATTAATCATTATATTAGCAACATAACTGAGTATCTCAAAATGAACTTAGAATTTTCCAATTATTTTTTTCTGAAATAAGGAAGAAATTAAAGAATATATTAATTACATTTTCCCTGAATATTACAGAGATCTTTAATTGACTTTTCAATTAATTTGATGATTTTTTTTTACATTTCTTGAGTCAATTACAGTAATAATTACTTTCCCAGAAACATTTATGTCACATTATTCAAGTTAATTGGCATAAGTTACATGGGCTATTTTCTTTGTTTTTTTCAATTATACCAACAGTATGTCTGTCTTCTCTGTTATTTTTCTTTCCTTTTTTCCCAACTTTATTGAGAAAAATTGACAAGTATAATTATATATATATTTACAATGTAAAGTCTAATGGTTTGGTATACATTTACATTATGGAATAATTACCAAGATCTAGATGTTAACACATCCATCACCTCACATGTTACTCATAATTTTTTGTGTGGTGAGAATTTTTAAGATCTACTCTCAGCAACTTTCAAGTATAAAATACCATGTCATTAACTATAGTCACATGGTGTACATTAGATCCTCAGAACTTATACTTTAACTCAAAACTTATCCCCTTTGAGATGTATAACTCCTGCTTCTCCCCTCCCTCTTTTTCTCTCTCCCACCAGCACTTGATAACCACCATTCTATTCTATTTCTGTGAAATAGATTTTTTTTTTATTACCCATATGAGAGATTATACAGCATTTGTCTTTCTCTGCCTGGTTTATTTCACTCGTCATAATGCCCTCCAGGTTCATACATGTTGTCATGAATTGCATGATTTTCTCCTTTTATATGGCTGAATTATACACACGCACACACACACACACACACACACACACACACACACACACTCATATATCTCACATCTGTTATCCATTCATCTATCAAAGGAAATTTAGGTATTGTAGTTTCCATGTCCTAGCTATTGGGAGTAATGCTGCAATGAACATGGAAGTGATAGTACACACTCTATAAGAGATATGAACTCAGCTATTGCTCCAAAAATTCTGATTTTCCAGGAAAATCTCTTTTAGCAATCAGAGTAAAATTAACAGTCAAAGCAGAGGTGCTTCTAAATCCTCATGTAAGTGAAATTGTCATCTGGGATATATTTATTTGTAAAGTTTCAAAGTTCTCATTTATGTAAAATGCTAAATGTCCTTGCCTGAAAACTCTTTAAACCATAAGTAGTAGGCTACAATCCAGCATTCAGGGACTTGGGGTTAAAGTGGGACAACAGTGATAAGCATGCAGAGAGCTTCAATGAAACAGCTAGATTGGGTACAAGGAATGAGGTTTCCTGATGAAAATCAGTGTAACAAAATAACTCTTACTTTGTGCTCACTGATTGTTATACTGTCCTAAATCTTACTAATTTAAAAAAAAATATTTTAAATATTTCTAACTCCAGTGTGTTTATATTCCAGCCCTCTTTGCAGACAAAATGTGATGCTTATGTAAATTTTAGAAGAAAAATTATAACAGAATACATATCCCTCAAATAACAAAGAAAAGAGATATTAAATCCAAATATTATTATTTCGCAAGCTTGCCAAACAAGATCAAAAGTGTAAGCATCAAGAAGATGGAAAAGGGACTGTTGATACTAACTCAAATCTTGAGGAACTATTAATCAGTAGGAAGAGTTCAGATATTAGGATAAGCTAGAATGGGACTATAATTCCACCATTTATCAGTAGACTGACTTTGAATAAATTATTAAACTCAGTTTCTATATTTATAAAATGGGTATAATGATATCTATCTCCCAGTATTGTTGGGAGTTTTATTTAAATTATATATATCTACATTTTGCTCAATCTGAGTAAAAAATGAAAAGTTATTCAGAGAACTGTGAGCAAGGCAGATAACAATAGTTAAATAGTGAAATTTTACCAGGAATAGGAGGCTTATTGTCACTAACTAATGGGAAGAGTCCAATGCTAAATTAGTCAAATGCCTCAAAGAAAAATGCTGAAAACAGACTCAGAAACCCTGGCTTCATGGATAAGAATCTCCTGATATCCATACCAATTATATACTGATGATAAAGAAAATTGAAATAAAGTCTTAACTCAGGTGCAATATCTGGTGACTGGGAAATAATGAATGTGGAGGTAGAGCAGTAGGCATCAGAACAGAAGATGGAAGCAGGAAAGGGGAGGAGCCTAAATATCTCTATTCTGTATACAACAGATTCCCTCAGAGAAATGGAATTAACCCTGCCTGCAGCTGGTCCCCTGGCTCTCCTGAAAGCAAAGAGTCACAAGTGGAGTTAAACTGAAGGTAGTTGGTGTTCACAAATCATGATATAACTAGAAGTCACTAATATTGGGTAACAAATGTACAACTTCTGGAAATACATGCAAGGGCTCTGACTTCCTGGAGAGTAACTGGAAAAAAAATAGCTCTTATTGTCAACCTTAATTTGCCGCTAATGATTTGAGATCTTGAAGGTATCCATCCATCCAGTATTGTCTGGCTAGATGTTGATGCCTAGGACTCGGGTTATTAATAGGTATCCAAGTACTGATTTTTTTCACTCCTCTGCCAATTACTGGTGACTTAAATTCTGAGGCTTTACAGATTAATCTGGTGAAAATAAATTTGGCTACATATATTAAACAGTAGGTCAGCTTAAAATAGGACCAATGATTACTTGCAAATTATATGAAAATATTAATACAATTATATCCATATATATACACACAAACACATAGCCTCCCCATCATTACTTATTAGTTAAGAATGTAGGGAAACAAAAATCACTAATCAATGCCATTAAATTATTCATCTTCTGTTAAAACAAAAAAACGGGGGGGATGGCTTACTATTATGGAATACCTGCAATATAAATTGAGTTATATATGAGTTATTATAAAGAATTTGCTTTCATAAATGGGAATCTTAACTGTGATTAACAGAATTCAACTTAAAAAAGAAATGACATGTGCTTAAAATGACATATAAAAAAAGGCCTGTTCAAGTATGGAATATGGAATGTGGAGTTTTGATAAAAATAAAACATTTCTGCTTTGCCACATTCGTTGGTCCAAGCTCAGCAGTCTACAAATTCCCAATTAAACAAATACTTTCTGCATGTTCACTGTAGCAGTAAATTACATAATGCACTATAAATTATAGTTAAAAAGACACTTTTCTTTTGAAAGTGTGACATAAGTCCAGCAAGGATAAGACAGGCAATCAGCATCCTACTGTTTCTTCTTTGCAGAAAAAATATACTTAGAACAGTTAGCAAAGCATATGGATCTCACCGGCATGTAATGGCCCAATCACATGCAATTCAACAACTTCATGTTTTTTTGATTTTCTGGAGTTTCTAATGTATTTTAGTAACATGTCATCTTTTTAAATTTTTAATTAATTAATTAATTTTTTTTTTTTGAGGGCAGTGTAACTGGCCCTCATATGTGGGACCGAACCGGGGCCGCTGGATTCCCAAGTCAGCACTTAACCACCGCGCCACTCGGCAGGCTACACGTCATCTTGATGTGAACATGTCAGGATAATGTAATCTTTTTCCGGCTTTTGTCTGGGAGTATTCATGTTGCACTATTCTTCTGCCAACTACATTTCCTATGTCCCATTAGAGAGCGGTAATTAAGTTATCAGAACTCCAAGTAGTATTGAAGGTTAGCAACCATAAATCCAAGTATTATCTAACCCAATTAAAAATTTGTAAAATGAGTTCTGATGAGAACACCCACCTAGGCTCTATATATTATATACAGTGTTAAAAAATCCTGTGCATAGAATTCCCTCAGATAAATTAGTGAAGAGTAACATGAAGTCATTGTTGTATGGAACTTGATAAAAAATGGTGTCTCTGGTCAAGGACAAATCAATGTATTACAGAATGCGTATTGTGTTCTAAATTATATATATTTTCTTTAATACAGTTTTCATTAGCAATTAAAAAAGGTACATGCTATTCTTCACTGGGGAATAAAACATGAGAAAGATATCAAAGGGAGATCATAATCAACATTTCAGTTGTACAATTATGTTAACCAAAGACTGGACTTTAAAACTGAAAGAGAAATGAATGAAGAGAATCAGAAATTATAAATGCAAAGGTTAATAGACCAAATCATGTAAATGTATACTTGCTATCCTTTCTTTGGGTTGTAATATAAATAGATGTCATAGGTGCCGAAATGCCAGAAAAATGTGGATAAGGTAATAGAGCTATACAGGAATAATGTTTCTATATCTCATTGGTATAAAGACAGTATAAACCTGAAGTAGATTCTTATAAATTAAGATGTATATTGCTAGCCCTAGAGCAATCACTAAGAAATAACTTTAAAAATATAGTGAAAAAATTAAGAAATTAAAATATTACACTATAAAATACTTCATCAATGTAAAAAAAACCCCACCAAAAAACAAAAACAAAACAAGGGCTCGCCAAGTGGCATGGTGGTTGGGAGCTGGCTTGGGATGCCAGCGGCCCTGGTTCGGGTTCCACATATGAGGGCTGGTGACACTGCCCTCAAAAAAACAAAACAAAAAAAAACAAAAAAAACAAAACAACATAAAAGAACAAAGGAAGTAAATAAATCAGATATAATTTAAAAAGCAAAGTGGCAGATGCAAATTCAGCTATATCAATAGTAGTACTAAATATGAACAGATTAAACAAGCCAATCAAAGAATAGAGACAGATGAGGTTAAAAAAAATTTACAAACACAAGATCCAAATATATTCTTCTTATAAGAAACATGCTTGCTATTGAAAGATACAAGTAGGTTATAAACAAAAGGATGGGGCCGGCCAAGTGGCGCTTTGGTTAAGAGTTAGCTTGGGATGCCAGCAGCCCCGGTTGGGATCCCACATATGAGGGCCAGTGACACTGTTCTCTACAGCTAAGATGGTGAACAGCTCGACCTGGAGCTGGGCTGTGTGACTCCCTGCAACAGTGTAGGCTGCAGCCCCTGCTACAGTGGGCTGCCATAGGTTACAGTGTGTGGCAGGCTGCCAGCGTGAGCTGCCATTAGTTGCCATGAGTGGCCATCAGAGGCCGGCGACTGACTGCCTCAGCCGGGAAGAGTGCAATGACGATACCAACATGGGCCAGTGAAGCACCGTCCTCCACAACTAGACTGAAGAACAAAAGGACAGCAACTTGTCTGTTCCCCTTCCCAAATTCCCCAATGCTGTTCCCCTCCCCCAATTCCCCAATAAAAAGTCTTAAAAAAAAAAACAACCCCAAAACAAAAGGATGACTGAAGATATACCATGCAAATGGCAACTATTAATTGAGGTGGAGCGGCTATGCTAATATCAGACAAAATAGACTTTAAAACAAATAAATGGTACTAGAAATAACGAAGGACATTCCATAATAATAAATAGGATAATATATTAGGAATAGTTAACAAATATAAGCATTATATAATGATATTTATAAATATAAACAATTAACAATTACTAAATAATAAACCATAAGCAAGCACCTACTAACAGAGCCCTAAAATAAATGAAGCACCAAGCGACAGAATCTAGGAGCAACATATATAGTTGAATAATAATAGTTCAAGGTTTTAATGCCCCACTTTCAATAACTATATCGAAAGGATATAGAATATTTGAACAGCATCGTAAACCAACTAGATCTAACAGATTTTTATACAACACTCAACACAGCAACAGCATAACATAAACGCTCCTCAAGTGCACATGGAACATTCTCCAGGATAGACTGAATGCTAAACCATAAAAATAGAAAAAATAAATATATTTAAAAGGATTAAAATCATGTAAAATATGTTTTCTGACCATCATGGAAAGAAACTAGAAATCAGTAACATAAATAACTTTGGGAAATTTACAAATATGTTGAAACATGTTCCTAAGTAACAAATGTGTCAAGGAAGAAATTACAAAACACATGAGAAAATACTTTGGGATGAATAAAAATAAAGATAAACATAATAAATATATTATATGCAGATAAATCAGTGCTAAGAGGGGAATTTGTAAGTATAAATGACTATAATCAAAAGAAGATCCCAAATCAATCAACTAACCTTCTAGCTTAATGCATTGGAGAAAGTAAATACAAAGCAAGAGAAAGGAAGGAAACAATAAAACTTTTAGTGGACGGGGCCGGCCGAGTGGCGTGGTGGTTAAGCGCTGGCTTGGGAAGCCAGCGGCCCCCGTTCGGGTCCCACATATGAAGGCCAGTGATACTGCCCTCAAAAAAAAACAAAAAACAAAAACAAAAAACAAAAAAACACTTTGAGTGGAAATTAATTAGTGGAAAAACATTTGAAAAAAATCAATGAAACCAAAAATTAGATCTTTGAAAAGATCAACAAATTAACAAATTGTTAGCTAGACTGACCTAGGAAAAAAAAGAGAGAAGGCTCAATTTACTAAAATTGGGAATGAAAGAAAGGACATTACTACCAACCTTATAGAAACAGAAAAATCATACGGTGAATATTAACAAATGTATGCCAAAAAATAGATTGTTTAAACAAATGGACAAATTACAAAGATTATGAACTACCAAAACTGACCCAAAAGGGAAGGAAAAATCTGAATGGATCTACAACAAAGAGAGTGAATAATGATGAAAAAACTTCTTATAAAGAAAAGTTCGAAAAGAAACGAAACAAATGGCTTCACTGATGAATTCCACAAAATATTTAAATAAATTTTTAATAATTTTATATGAATTCTTCCAAAAACTAGAAGAGATGGAAATACCAATTCATTCTCTAAGGCTATATTATCCTTATATCAAAGCAAACAAACACACCACAAGGAAAAAATATATGTTAACATGTCTTATGAATATAGATACAAAATCCTCAGATAAATATTAAACACAACAATATATTAGAAGGATTATACACCATGAGTAAGTGGGACTTATCCCAAGAATGCAAGGTTAGGGCCGGCCGAGTGGCACATTGGTTAAGAGCTGGTTTTGGGATACCAGCGGCCCCTGTTCGGATCCCACATATAAGGACCAGTGACACTGCCCTCTACAGTTAACAACAGCTCCACCTGGAGCTGAGGTGTGCGAGCCCTGGTGACGGTGTAGGCTGCAGCCCCTGCTGCAGTGGGCTGCCATAGGCTACAGTGAGTGGCCGGCAGCCAGCGTGAGTGTCTGGCAGCCAGTGCGAGTGCCAATAGCTACGATGAGCGACCATCCAGAGGCCGGCAGCCGATCTGCCTCATCCAGGAAGAGTGCAATGATGATACCAACATGGGCCAGTGAAGCAACATCCTCCACAACTAGACCTAAGAACAAAAAGACAGCAACTTGTCTGTTCTCCTTCCCTAATTCCCCAATGCTGTTCCCCTCCCCCAATTCCCCAATAAAATCTTTAAAAAAAAGAATGCAAGGTTATTTTAACATATGAAACTAATTAATGTAATACATATATCAATAGATTACAGTACAAAAACCAACTGATCATCTCAATAGATGCAGAAAAGCATTTGAAAATATCTAACACCTTTCCATGATAAAAAAATATTGAACAAATTAGGAATAAAAGTCATTTTTAGAAAACTGGCAGAGGCCATCAACATGATAAAGGTAATTTATAAAAATACTACAGCTACCATTGGCAAAGGACCAAATAATTTTCCTCTGAAATCAGGAATAAGACAAGGATGACTGATTTTACCACTTCTGTTTAACCACTTCTATTCAGTCTTATACTGGAGATTGTGCCAGAGCTATTTGGCAAGAAAAACAAATAAAAATATTGTAGATTTGATAGGAAGAAGTAAAGCAACTTCTACTTGCAGATGAGATCATGTTGCATATAGAAAATTCTAAAGAGTCCATTAAAAACTATTAGAAAAAAGTGACCTCAACAAAGTTTCAGGGTACAAGATCAGTTTACAAAAGCTAATTGCATTTCTATACACTAGCCAAGAAATATCTAAAAATGAAATTAAGAAAATAATTCCATTTACAACTGTATAAAAAAATGAATAAATTATTAGGGATAAACATAACAGAAGAAATCTAAAATTTGTACTGTTAAATTACAAAATATTGTTGAAAGAAATTAGAGATCAAACATGTGGAAAGACCTCTCACATTCATAGATTAGAATATTTAATATTGTTGAGATGGCCATTCTCCCCAAGTTGATCCCTAGATTCAACATAATCCTTATCAAAATCTCGCCTTGTTGGTTTTCAGAAATTAACAAGCTGATAGTAAAATTCATATAAAAATGAAAGGGATCCTAAATAATCAAAGCAACATTGAAAAATAAGACAGCTGGAGGATTCATATTTCCTGATGTGAAAACTTACAGCAAAGCTATTTAAACCTAAACATTGTGATAGTCGCATGTAGAAAGACATCTGCATCAGAAATACATCTATATTTTTTAATGGTTCTTTGATTTGCAACAACAAGGTGAAGACCATTTGATGGGAGAAAGAAGGGCCTTTTCATTCAACAAATGGTCTGAGACAATGGATGTCCACATGCCAAAGAATTAATTTGGACTTCTGTATCTCATCATATATAGAAATAAATTTAAAATGAATCAAAGATATAAATATCAATTATAAAACTATAAAACTCATGGAAGAAAATATAGTAGTAAATCTACATGACCACAGCTTAGGAAATGGATTCTTAAATACAATACAAATGCACATATGACAAAATAAAAAAATAAGATGAACTTCATCAAAATACAAAAAAAAATTAAAGCTATAATTTATACTCTGCTTTTGGTTTAAAAGATCATTAAAGTTAAAAGCAAGCCAAAGAATGAAGAAAATATCTGCAAATGATATATCTGATAAAGGACTAGTAACTATATGATACAAGTAAATTTTAAAACTCAATAATTAAAAGACAATAACCCTAGTAGAAAAATGCAAAGGATCTCCAAATAAGATTTACAAATAGGGGCTCCCTTGTAGGTAACTAACTGATTTTCTCTTGCTGCTTTTAGGATACTGTCTTTGTCTTTAACCTTTGACATTTTAATTATGATGGGTCTTTGTGTTGGCATCTTTGGGTTCATCTTGTTTGGGACTCTCTGTGCTTGCTGGGCTTGTATATCTATTTCCTTCACCAGGTTGGGGAAATTTTCTGACATTATTTCTTCAAATAGATTTACAATTCCTTGCTATTTCTCTTCTCCTGGCATCCATGTAATATGAATGTTGGTATGCTTGATGTTGTCCCAGAGGTCCCTTAAACTATCCTCATGTTTTTGGATTCTTTTTTTTTCTTTTTGCTGTTCTGGTTGGGTGTTTTCTGCTACCTTATTTTTTACATTGCTGGTTTGATCCTCTTACTTCATCTAATCTACTATTGATTCCCTATAATGTATTCTTCATTTCTGTTATTGTATTCTTTATTTATGACTGGTTTCTTTTTATGTTTTGTATCTCTTTGTTGAAGTTCTTCCTGAGATCAATGAGCATCCTTATAACCAGTATTTGGAACTCTGCGTCTGGTACATTGCTTGTCTCCATTTTGTTTAGTTCTTTTTCTGGAGATTTGTTCTGTTATTTTATTTGAGACATGTTTCTTTGTCTCCCTATTTTGGCTGTCTCCCAGTGTTTGTTTGTATGTATTATTAGATAGGACTGCTATGTCTTCGAGTCTTAGTAGAAGGACCTTATGCAGTTGGTATGCTGTGGAGTTCAGTTGTACAGTCTTCCTGGTCACCTGAGCCACATGCTTCAGGTGTATCAATTGTGTAGGTTGTGTGTGCTCTCCTCTTGTAGTTGAGCCTTAGTTGCTTTTTGCACATCAATGGGAGGGACCTAACTTTGGGCTCACTGGCTATGAGGACTGGCCTTGACTACAGTGAAGGAGTTGTAGAAGCAGTTATTTACCTACAAGGGAGCTCCGTAAGACTATCAGCCGATTTCTCAACAGAAACTTTGCAGGCCAGAAGGGATTGGCAATACTCAAATTGGAAATACTCAAAGTGATGCAAAGAAATGAGCTACAACCAAGGTTACTCTACCCAGTACAGCTAACATTTAGATTCAAAGAACAGATAAAGTGCTTTCCTGGCAAGAAAAAGATGAAGGAGTTCATCACCACCAAACCAATATTACAAGGAATCTTAGAGGGACTTCTTTAAGATTAAAATAAATAAATAAATAAATAAATAAATAAATAAATACATACATACATACATACATACATACATAAATAAAATGAATAGTAAAATGGCAATAACTACATACCAATAAACAATTACCTTCAATGGAAATTGATTAAATGTTCCCATCAAAAGATGGAGGTGGGGGCAAATAAATAAGAAAACAAGACCCTTTCGTATGCTGCCTACAAAAGATGCACTTCAGATCGAAAGACACACACAGCATGAAAGTAAAGGGATGGAAAAAGATATTTCATGAAAATGGAAACAAATAAACAAACAGCTGGGGTAGTACTACTTATATCAGACAATATAACTTATAAACAAAGGCTATAATAAGAGACAAAGAAGGACATAGAAATCGCACTTCTGGGTATTTATCTAAGCAAACCCAAAATTCTACTTTGAGGGGACATGCTCATCCATTTCATTGCAGCATTATTTACATAAGCCAAGATATGAAGGCCACCTGCGTGTCCCTAAATAGATGAATGGATAAAGAAGAGATGGTACATATATACAATGGACTACTACTCATCCATAAGAAAGACTGAAATCTTACCATCTGTGACAACATGGATGTACCTAGAGAGCACTGTGCCGAATATAATAAGTCAGACAGTGAAAGACAAGTGTCACATGATTTCACTTATAAGTGGAATCTAAAGAACAAAATAAACAAACAAACAAAACAGAAACAAACAATTTAATGGTTGCCAGATATGAGGGGTGTTTGGAATGTGGCTGAAAAGGGGAAGGGATTAAGAAGTACAAATTTATTGTTATACAGTAGCCATGGGGATGTAGGGTATAACATAAGGAATATAATCAATAATATTATAATAACTATGTATGGTGACATATAGGTACTAGATATATTAAAGTGATAGATAGGAGGAGATTGGAGGCAGGGTGAAAACAGTGAAGGGATTAAGAAATACAAATTGGTAGTTATGAAATAGCCATGGGGATATAAAGTATAAAGAATATATTCAATAATATGGTAATAACTATGTATAGTGCCAGGTGTTACTAGTCAGGGGGATCAATTCCTAAATTATATAAATGTCTAACTACTATGCTATACATAGTATACACTATGCTATACACTTGACACTAATATAAAATAATATTGAATATCAATTCTAGTTGGAAAATGTAAAAAGAGGGGGAAAAGTCAATAATATTGTGATAGCATGATATAGTGTCAGATGGTTACTGGACTTATGCTGATCACTTCTGTAGCATAGGGACTATAATCAATAATGTGGTAACAACTCTGTATAGCGCTAGGTGCATATTGTTGAATTACTATGACGTACACCTGAAAGTAATATAACATTGCATGTTATCTATATTTTAATGAAAATCTTAAAAAAAAAAAAAAAGGTTTACAAATGGCCAAAAAGTAGCTTAACATCCTTGCCCATTTGGAAAATGGGAATCAAAACCACAACGTTACACCACTTCATACCCTATCATGATGGTTATTAAAAAAAAGACAGGCAATAACAAGTGATGGTGTAGATGAAGAGAAATTAGAACACTCATACACTTCTGGTGGGTATAAAATTGCCACTTCAGGAAACCATTGGCAGGTTCCCAAATGGACAAACATGGTTTTACCAGCAACCTATTCCTAGGTATTTACCTAAAAGAAATAAAAACAAATGTTCACATGATAATTTGTACATGAAGGTTCATTGCAGCATTATTCATAATAGCCCAAGTAGAAACAACCCAAATGCCCTTAAAATGATAATACTTTTTAAAAATGTTGTACATCCATACAATTGAATATTATAGAGTCATGAAATGCAAGTACCAATATTGCCCCAAACTAGATGAACCTTTAAAATATTATGCTATACAAAGGGAGTCAATCACAAATGACCACCTATTGTGTGATTTCATTGTTATCAAATTCCAGAATATGCAAATCTGTAGACACAGGAGGTATCTCTGTGTGCTCAGAGCTGTGGGGAGTGTGATGAGGTTGGGTGAAATGTTTTTTTTTCTGGGGAAGGATGAAACTGTCCTAAAGTTGATTTTGATGATTGGTGCACAACTCTTTAAATGTTATAAAAATTATTGATTTGAACACTGACTGGGTAAATTGTATGGGGTGTGAATTATATCTCAATAAAGCTGTTAAAAATAAAAAAGTAAAAGGAAGCAAAATAACTTTATAAAGAAAGAAAATCATTTACTTCCTTTTTTATTTATTATTCTGGGATTATTAATAGGTATAGATTGTTAATAGATTTGACCACTAAATAATCCACTACTTTCATTTTCATCATGCTATTGAAAATATCACTAAATGAACTTAGCACTTAGTTATGATTTATTACTTGTTCTTCCCTACAGGTCTATTAGGATATAATATATTCTAAATTCAATAAGCTATATTTTGGAGTTTTATGGTAATGTAATTTTAGCCTTTCTTTGGAAGAAATTGGTTTTTATATTTTAAATTAAATAAGCAAATAAGGACATTTCAGATCAGAATTGTTAATGCATCTTATATTGCTCAGTGTACAAAGAGCAAAAATACCATTAAATTGTTTATATAAAGTGCACAGTTCAGTTTTTGCTTGGCTAATAACATCATTCCCTGTTTTCTAAACACATGACACATGTAGTTTTTGCTTCCTCATAGTCAGCTAACATTGATGTGATAAACTTACAATCATTTTAGTATTGTATCATTTTAAATACTCATTTTGTGTCAGATTTTAAAATTAACATTTAAAATAATGCTACAGTATACATGGTTGAAATTCAAGAATCAGTTAGATTAAAAAATAATGGGAAAAATTAATAAGAGAAGGGAATATAAATGTCTTACACGAGTTTGGCAAAAATACATCTTTCTCTAAACTGTTATGGGGAAGAAAGTTAAATTACTGAAAGTGTATATATGAGACATAATACTCCTAGTAGGCTCTACTGCAAAAACCTACTCATGAAGATAGAAGTGAAACCAAATATGAATATATTACTCTGCTGAAAAGTGTTTTACAATAATTTTAAAAGATTTTAAAATTAATTATTATGGCCATAATTTTATTTTAACTATTAGATATGGACTCTGTGATCTCTGCCTCTTGAATCAGTCGCCTTCAAGTTACTTTGATCATTATGTCAGTTGGTAAATTGTTTTAGAATACTCACTTCCTGTGTATGATGAAATTATCTCTTATGTGTATTATAAAGCATATGAAAATGTAAAATTAACATTTTGAGGTATGATGATTTTAAATATCTTGTTAATTGTTATAGTGTAATAATATAGATAAAACCTTAAAGCTTTATACATAAATACAGCTAGTTAGCTAATGTTATTGGATGAAAATCTATGTTTCAAATAGTCTATTTTATAGCTTTCATTTTTGTTTGGGATACGTATTGAGCTCATCAGGGGTAAAAATATTGTCATGACATTCAGATTCAGTATACCCTGTTTATAAACAGTTTCTTAAATTTTTATTAAATTTATTGGGGCAACATTGCTTCGTAAAATGATAGAAGTTTCAAGTGTACAATTCTATCTTTCTGTTTTCTTTCTCTGAATCTGCTTTGTGGGACCAGGCAGACCTATGCTGTTTGAAAGGCCAAAGTCACGCTCTGGCACTGACTATCTGAGGAAATGGTACATTTTTAATTTAGAACACAGTCTTTAAAATTACAAATATTTTGCTTTGCTTCTTAAAATCAAGTTCGCATCTTACTAGTTGTGTGTCCTTGAGAACTGTATCCAGTATCTTTAAATTGAAAGTTCCTCACCTATAAAATGGGGATGATAATAAGCCAAGCCTTTCTCTAAGGAATTAGTTATAACCATATGAAATAATGCCTCCCAAGTGCTTAACTCAGCCCATAGCATTTAATTCAACTCCATGAGTAAAGCTACAGTTATTTTTGCTAAAATTACCTTTGGAGTAAAAGATTAAAAAAATTAGACTCCATTCTCAACTGTACCTTTTAAATCTAATTAACCTCACTTAAATGCAACTCGCCTCAAATAGTGGCCTGTCTTCACAATCCAAATATTCCCTCAATTTTCCCCTGAGTTTCCCAACAAGAAGCAATAATTTCTTCTTGGAAAATAAACTTCTAATATTTTGGAACATTTTACATATTCTACATATAATTGCAGTATTGTGTTCTTAGCTAATCCCAGCACCATTTTCTCACCAAACTCCATACCATATTAAAATGTTTTTCAAAGCAGAAGCCATGTTTTTAGATCTTTCAAGAGCTCATTTAATACAGTGACTGCCTTGCACATAATAGTTTTGCAAAAGCACCTTAAGAATTAAAAGAAAAAATAAGTTTAAATTACATTTTTGTTACACTATGATCTACATGCTGATCACTTAAACCTGCAACTTGACATTTTGTTTAAAAATATTACGTTTTTCTATGAGCTGTAGCAACCTTTAGAGTTTCTGTAAAAATGAGTAACATTCAAATATTTTTAGATAGGGCTATTCCTAGAATTATCTTTCTGACATATTCTGTTACGTAAAATAAAATTGGTGTAAATTACACAAAGAAACACAAACCTTTCCTTAAGAAGTTAATGGTGTTTAAGGGCCGGCCGAGTGGCGCGGCGGTTAAGCGCTGGCTTGGGAAGCCAGCGGCCCCGGTTCGGTCCCACATGTGAGGGCCAGTGACACTGCCCTCAAAAAAAAAAAAAAAAAAAAAAAAAAAAAAGAAGTTAATGGTGTTTAAAGCTTTCTGCTTCCAGCATGCACTTGTTTAGCTTTCAAAACACTCACATTTTGAAATGTATGCACACATACATTTATCCTTCTAGGTTTTTTAAATAAAATCACTAATAGCAATATCTTAAAACTCTTATTAAGCTTTTAAAAATGCCCCTATGGTTTTATTATTTATGTTAAATATCTGTATACTTGTGTAATCAAGATTCTCTAAATGTGCTTAAACCAGGGTTGTATCTATATAGCAAACATTGTATTAGCAAGTTATCAATGATCAGATTTCTGTTCACAATGAGAATAGATAAGTCAGTGTTCCAAAATAAAAAATAACAATGATCATGTGTTTGGGTCTATATTATACAGAGGGTACCAAAAAAATGTGTACCATTTTAAGAAAGGAATAAACTATATTAAAATTGTAACACTCAATATATAATGATGACAAAAGATGAACACAAGTAATGTGTATTACTTTCTTTTAGGTACCCCTGGTATATTTTTATGCTTTGTAACTGTTCACAGATTTACATAACGTAAATGGTGTCATTTGTTATTTGCAATTATTATTTTGCAAACATAATACACTATATCCCAGTCTCCAAAATGCTATACAATGGTAGCTATAAAATTGTGGGAGTCCAGCTATTGTGAGTCCAGGGGTTCCCTCAGGTGTGGACAGAGTCGGTGAGGTGAAAGAAGGGAGTGGAGACATGGGGGAGTTTTCAGAGACGTGTCACACTTTATTGTTACAGCATGTCCCCTTTTATAGGGACTGTTGACCATTATCTCAATCACAAATTATGTTTAACATAGTTTTAATGTTTTGTCTTTCTTAGGACTTTTATAGTCTTTACTTCCTTGTAATCATTCTCCCCAGGGTACACTGTGACCTATTCTACGTTCAAGAATTAACTTATTTTTACTATGATTAAATCTTTGTAACTCAGACTCAGTTTCTACATATCGCCTAAAGAATGGTTACCATAACTACCTTGATGTCTAGTAATTATCTCAAATTCCAGCAGCTAAACACACTCATAAGACTCACAGGGTGAATAGTTGAGCTATTACTAAGAGACTAGCAGTGGCTGTTTAGGGTTAAAAATTATCTAAAGTCTATTCCTATGTGATTACAATACTTAGCAACCAAAGGGGGTCTCAAATTTTTCTTATCCTACGATGGGCTACATATTATTACAATAGAGGGTAGCATCTGTTTCTCAGTCAAAGCTTCAGTATCTGTTGCTACAGCAATGTACAAGGCAAATAATTAAAACAAGGCTGTTGATTAACACACCCCATGATCAGTAAATTGCCTCTTATGGGAACTCTCATGGTCTGGAGACCTTGGTCTCCAAGGCGATCTCTCGCAGCAACATAGGCAAGTGAGGTCAAGGACTGATGATATCATCAGTTTTTCAAAGACAGGTTGTCGGCCTACGTGACCAGAGGCCTGAGCCTCTGTTTTCAAGAGGCTTGAGTCCCCTCTTTCTCAGTCCTGGGGTCCCCATGAGGGCTACCACCTGACTTGGGTTGTCTCCTTCTCTTAGGAGATCGTGTCTGTCATTGGCTTTCATAGCCATCTCTCATTGGGGTACCACAGGAACTTGTCATAAATGCAGTGAAAGTACTGTCTCCTATAAGATCTGATGTAGAGGAAATGCACATGGGTTCATAGAGGCAGGAGATATTACATGACCAACCATAAGGCAACACCCCAGACATCCAGCGCTGAGCATGAATCTTTACCTTGATGTGACCTTGTCAGACTTCGGGTGCTGCCAGCTCCCAGCATAAAATAGTACATAATATAGACTTTAAAAACAAATCAACTTTGGATTATATTATGATTATTTTGGCAGGGCCATAGTGCAGGCATGGGAGTGTGAAGATTTGCCTTCATGGAATGTGTTATCCTGATGCCAATCATCTCAGAAAAAATATAAGGGCAAGAAATAAGAACCTCTGAAAATAAGTCTTAGAAGTGAGCTTAAAAAAAAAAAATCCTTTTCCCTTCTGGTACCTGAGGTAAATGTATCCTAGTTTCCGAAGCTCAGAGTAGTTTTCCTGGGGCACATAGAGAAATAAGATTAAGACCTCCTAAACTGGTATGGGATTATGCAGCGGCTGTAGGTTATATTCTCTGATGTGTATGAGTGTATGTGGTATATTCCTGCTTATCCTCCAATCTTTGATAATGCCTTATTAATTGGACACCCTTACCTGCTTTGTGGGAAGTTAGGTCTATGTCAATTGTTTAGGTAATGGGGCAGAGCAGTGCACTATCTCACTACAAAAACACACTACTGTCACTCCTGAAACCATCAAGGATAGTGTGAAGGATAGTAGCAGTCACTAATGAAGGACAGCTCTGGGCAGCAAGGTGACAATGTCTTAAGAATTCTGAGTTGCAGGATCAATATTGTCAAGGCCAGAAGGCAAGAATAGGAAGAACTTCTGGGAAACTGAGATGAAGAACCCATTCATGGGGGGGAAATGCCAGAATTTTTTTTTTTTTTAAGATTTTTATTGGGGAATTGGGGGAGGGGAACAGTGTTGGGGAATTGGGGAAGGGGAACAGACAAGTTGCTGTCTTCTTGTTCTAAGGTCTAGTTGTGGAGGACGTTGCTTCACTGGCCCATGTTGGTATAGTCATTGTGCTCTTCCCGGATGAGGCAGATCAGTCGCCAGCCTCTGGATGTAGCTCACCGGGCTATTGGCAGCTCACGCGGGCTGCCGGCCACTCACTGTAGCCTATGGCAGCCCACTGCAGCAGGGGCTGCAGCCCACACCATCGCTGGGGCTCGCACAACCCAGCTTCAGGTGGAGATGTTAGCTGTAGAGGGCAGTGTCACTGTCCCTCATATGTGGGATCCAAACTGGGGCCGCTGGCATCCCAAAACTAGCTCTTAACCAATGCGCCACTCAGCTGACCCCCAGAAATTTTTTGGAAGCTGATTTTGATATAATGGTTCAAGTATAAATGCTTCTAAAAAGAAAGAAAAGTTATATTTTTAGTAAATATTATGGTACAAACTAGAACTATTTGTTTTGCTAATATAATAGGTACAAGTACATATTGAGTAGATATGAATGGAGCAAACTTTTTCCAATAAATAGAGAAACTGTAATGGATTCAATAAAACACTAGTAAACATGTATTCTTTTCCAACATACAGAAGAAATCTTTTCCCATTTGCTCACATGTCTCACAGTAGGCAAGATAAAATTATCTTAGAATACAACAAGTATTCCACAGACATTAACTTACTTTTAAAACTTTAAAATGAAAACTTAAAAATGCTGAAGAGCTAATGTACTTCATAAAGAAAAAAGAGAAATGATGATTTTTGATAAATTTAATTAGTGAATGTTATAATATGTTTCTATTCACATTAGTTAGCTATTGAACAGTTCAGAAATTTTACTATGAAAGTTATCATTATTTATTTATAGGTTGTCTCATAGGGAGCAACTTAGGACTAACCAATATATGCATTTTTCACTCTTTCTTAGCTTTGTTGTTTGTTTCATTCCATTTATATTTGTATTTAGTTATTCTTTGAATGAGAAGACAAATTAAAGAGGGAATTTCAGTCATTTTAAAACATAGATACACAATATTGAATGGATTTCTTCAATAGCACAGAACTCTAAAAATAAGTATATGAAGCATATGTTTCAAAAAGTAGTTCAAATGAACTCATGTCCTGTAGAAAAACACACTCATTTTAAAAGAGAAAGAGCTTTGGGAAGATGTTTTACATTGTGTGTTTGAATCATTTAAAATCTAATTAAAGTACTTTTTCTGGGTACACCCTAGTTTTCAACTTCAAAAATCTTTACAAATAACAGCTAAGCCCCCTGATCACATCACAAGTAAAAGACAAAATGGAAGAAAAGAAGTTAACTTGCTTTTCCAATGACGCAGAGAGAAGCTACCAGCAGGCAGGCAAATTTTCAATATTTCCTGCATTGTTTTAATTCCTTGTACTTGCATACTTGTATTATAAGTTTCAGTAGATGGTAAGAGAAATAACTGCCATTTAAAACTTTCTCAATTGTCAAGTTGGTGGAGTAGGTAAACCCTGTGCTTGCCCCTTCTCACAGCCACATTAAAATTACAACTAAACTATAGAACAACCATCCATGAGAATCACCTGAAGTCCAGCTGAACAGAAGTCCTATGACTAAGGATATAGAGAAGAAGCCATATCAAGACTGGTAGGAGGAGCGGAGAAGTGGGATGGGCTGGTCTCACATCCATGGGTGAAGGTTAAAAGTCAGGAGGGCTATTTCATCATTGGGAATCCACCCTGATGAGCAAGGGGTCCGAGACCCACACCAGGCTCACTGGATTAGTGCTGGGAAGAGAAGTCCCCATATGTCTGCTGCAAAAACCACCAGAGATTGTGGTTGAGTGGGACAGAGCTATTGGAGTCCCAGGCGCTCCTCTTAAAGGGACCACACATTGATTTACTTTCTGATGGGCTCACTGTCTCTGAGCTCCAGCTCTGGGGCAGCAGCTTGAAAGGCATCAGGGACATATGGAGGAACTCAATTGCCTGGTTTCAGGGAAAGGGCTGTAGGGGAAACTTCCTCCCTGACAGAAGTGCTGGAAGAATTTCCTTTGTTGAGCCCTCCCCAAATCCAGCCTGCACGTGCAGGCAAGCACCATATCTGAGTCTCCATCAACTTGGGTGACACTATTTGCCCTTGCTAGTGATTCCCTGAGATCCTGTCTGATCCTCCCAACTTGGGATCCCATCCAAGCTGATTCCAGTGTCTTTTCCATACAAACAGGCTGTCTTAATTCATGTTGAGGACATTCCTAAAAATCTCTCAAAGGTTCACAAACCCTAAATAAAGAGTGTCTGGCCTCAGCATGCCCCATACTTCTTGCTAAGCAGTTCCAAGCTGGGCACTAGTGGCAGTGAGCCTTGGTTCACAGCTTAGCCTCTCCCAAGCATATCTGATCCCAGCACAAATGACAATCATCTGCAGATCACTTTGTAACTCATACTTGGTGGCCCCAGATAGGGCACAGGCATACAGGCAGTGGCTAACATTGGCCTGCAACAGAGCCCCTCCCAAGAGGTCCCACAACTAACACACCTGATGGTCAACTTCAGACCAAACCAGAGCAACACCCAACAACCTCCACAGAAGACACACCAAAAGGGCACCTGGGCAGGCACCAGAGCCTTGCTAAAGCAAATCATGCTTTGAAGGGTCAGCCTGTTTACAACAGCTCCCCCACTGTAGTCATAGCCTGTCCTCACAACCAATCAGCCTGATGATAATTCTTCTCACCGACACGCAAAGTGCAACCAAGACTCAACTACAACAGGAGGGTACACAACCTCACACAAAGGAAACACCTGGAGCCCCCAGGTCAGGTGATCAGGGAGACTATACTACTGGGCTCCACAGCACACATACTATATAAGGTTATTATACTAAGACTAGGAGACAAAGCAGCCCTACCTTGTACATAGAAACTGACACAGGGAGGCAGCCAAAAGGGGGAGAAAAAGAAAATATCTCAAATGAAATAACAGGACAAAGCCCCCCAAAAAGAAGTAAACAAAATGGAGACAAGCAATCTATCACTTGCAGTCATCAAAACACTGATTATAGGATGCTCAGTGATCTCAGGGAGAACTTCAACAAAGAGATAAGAAACATAAAAATAGAAATAGAAAACATAAAAAAAAAAACAACCAGTCAGAAATAAAGAATACAACAACTGAAATGAAGAATACATTAGAGTGAATCAACAGTAGATCAGATGAAGCAGAGGACTGAATCAGAGAGTTTAGAAGATAAGGTAGCAGAAACACCCAAACAGAACAGCAAAAAGAGAAAAAAAGATCCAAAAAAATTTGGATGGTTTAAGGAACTTCTGTGACAACATAAAGTGTACCAATATTTGCATCATAAGGGTACCAGATAGAGGAGAGACAGAGAAATGAATTGAAAACCTATTTGAAGAAATAATGACCAACAACTTCCCTAACCTGCAGAAGAAAATAGACATACAAGCCCAGAAAGTTTAGACTCTCAAATAATGTGAACCCAAAGAGGTCAGACACTTCATAATCAAATTGCCAAAAGTTAAAGACTATGAGAGAATCTTAAAAGTAGGACGAGAATAGCAGTTAGTTACCTCCAAGGGAGCTTCCACAAGACTGTCAGCTGATTACTCAACAGAAACTTTGCAGATCAGAAGGGATTGACACAAAATACTCAAAGTGATAAAAGCAAGGACCTACAACCAACATGACTCTACCCAACAAAGGTATCATTTAGAATCAAAGGACAGATAAATAGCTTCCCAGACAAGGAAAAGCTAAAAGATTTCACAGCCACCAAACCAGCAATACAAGAAACTTTAAAGGAACTTCCTTAAGAAGAATAAAACAGAAAGAAAGAGAAGATCAAAAGTATGAATAATAAAATGGCAATAATTTTATGTCTGTCAACAATTATTTTAAATGTAAATGGTTAAATGATCCAATTAAAAGAAATACGGTGGCTGAATAGATAAGAAGACAAGACCTTTACATATGCTGTTTATAAGAAACTCACTTCAAATTGAAATACACACACAGATTGAATGTAAAAAGATGTAAAGATGTTTCATAAGAATGGAAATGAAAAACAAACAAACAAACAAACAAACAAAAAACCTGGAGTAGCAATACTTACACCAGACAAAATGGATTTTATATTTATTATTTATTTATTTATTTATCATTTTTTAAAGATTTTATTGGGGAATTGGGACAGGGGAACAGTATTGTGGAATTGGGGAAGGAGAAAAGACAAGTTGCTGTCCTTTTGTTCTTCAGTCTGGTTGTGGAGGACATTGCTTCACTGGCCCATGTTGGTATATCATTGCGCTCTTCTCTGGTGAGGCAGATCGGTTGCTGGCCTCTGGATGGCTGCTCACAGCAGCTCTTGGCAGCTCACACCGGCTGCCAGCCACTCACACTGGCTGCCCACCACTCACTGTAGCCTATGGCAGCCCACTGCAGCAGGGGCTGCAGCTATGAGGTCCTGGGGACTCACAGCAGCCCAGCTCCAGGTGGAGCTGTTGTTCACCATCTTAGCTGTAGAAGGCAGTGTCACTGGCCCTCATATGTGGGATCCGAACTGGGGCTGCTGGTGTCCCAAGCCAGCTCTTAACCAATGCGCCACTTGGCTGGCCCCAAATGGATTTTAAAATAAAGGTTACATAACAGGAGACAAAGGACCCAGTTTTGAGTATTTATCCAAAGAAACTCAAAATACTCAAAGGGATACATGCATCCATATGGTCATTAAATCATTATTTACAATAGCCAAAATATGGAGGCAACCTGGTTCTCCATCTATGCATGAATGGATAAAGAGATAGTACATGTATACAATGGAATATTACTCAGCCACAAAAAAGAATGAAGCCTTGCCAATTGCAACAACTTGAATGGATCTACAGGGTACTATGCTGAGAGGGTTAGGTCAGGCAAAGAAAGACAAACGCTGCATGATTTCACTTATATGTGGAATCTAGAGAATGGGATAAACAAACAATACAGAAATAACCTCAAAGATACAGAGAACATTTTGATGGTTGTCAGATGTGGGGTGTGGGGGATGAGTGAAGGGAGTGAGTGGATTAACATGTACAGATTGGTAGTTACAAAAGATCATGGAGATGTAGAATATAGTCAGTAGTGTTGTATAACTATGTATGGTGTCAGATGGGTACTGGTTTTATCGGTGATCACTTTGTAAGTTACACAAATGTCTAATCACTTTGCTGTACACCTCAAACTAATATATTATATGTCAACTATATTTGAAAAATGCTAAAATATTAAAATAATAAAATGTTCTCAATTATACTTTTTACTGATATGTAGAGTCAGCATGTAATGAAAGATTAGTTCCACATTGCAGTGTTCAAAGAAAAGTCTTTAATTTTCTTTCCCTGTATACCCCATCAGCAGTCATTGTATATATACAATGCTATGACTTATAGTGTTTTAGAAATTACTGATTCTCTGTTGAATCCCAGTGAGAAGAAAAAAATTTTTTTTTTCACTGAACATTTACCTCAGGCATAAAAAAGCAAGAAAACTCTTATTACCTAAGTGAATATACTAGTCATTTTGTCATAATATTTGGTACAATTTATTAGCATTAACACATAAGAGATTGGTATGGTAAAAAAATAAAGTAGACCCTGTAAAATATACCAAAATAAATTATTTATACTAAAACCTAAGGGCTAAGTCATCCTCTAGTATAAAAGAAGAATGGCCAATTTCTTCTAGTTGATAACTCAAATGAATTTGTCTTTAAGACCCTCTTAGTGCAAAACAAATATATGAAGAAGTAACATTGCATCCAGTACAAAACAAATGCATCTGATGTTCATAGATCTTGGTGTATCATTGTGCTAGTTGTATCTAAATCTCTATTTTAATTTTCCTTAAGTTATAGATATCCCAAATTTTACTTGGACACATTGACAGGTAAGTAATATAATAGACACACACACACACACACAGACACACACACACACACACAGTCACACACACACACACTCACACACACATGCTCATACACACACACACACACACACACACAAATAACCTCTACAAACAACATAAACACCAATAAATATTTCTTTGGTTAAAAATTAATTTTTATTTGAATTAAAATTGCTCTCTATAAATTCAATTATCCATTTAAAATAGGTATTTAGAAAAACATTTTTTTATATGTCATCTAATATTAGCTATGATGTCAATCAAATTGGCTAATGTAAGGAATACAGGTTTAACTGCTTAAATATCGCAAAATCATTCGTTGCATGGGCCATTATACAGCTCAAACTTAACCAAATTAAAGAAAATGTAAAAGTGGTCAAGAAAGAAAATTTGAATATTTTTAAAGTCATACAACTAAAGATGAATCTGTTTATTTTTAATATAAACTAAGTAAAAACTGTGAAGTGTAGGTGTGCAAATCCTTGATGAAATAATAGTATACAGAAATCAAGTGTATTTAAAGATGATCCTATAAATAGAATTTACCTAAATATACAAGGAACACTGGGACATATATATTAGTAAAATACATGATTTTGAAAGGTCAGATAAAATAAGTAATGCACTAATATCATTCTTAAATTTTTGATAAAATCCAATATTCATATTTTACAATGATTAGAGAAAACAGAGGTCATCATTTTAGTGTGCTAAAATATGCTTACTTTAAACTACCATTAAATATTCTAATTAAGAACTTAGCACATGT
This sequence comes from Aselliscus stoliczkanus, assembly GCA_033961575.1. Classification (NCBI taxonomy): domain Eukaryota; kingdom Metazoa; phylum Chordata; class Mammalia; order Chiroptera; family Hipposideridae; genus Aselliscus; species Aselliscus stoliczkanus. The sequence goes on from CM066729.1 coordinate 140,311,236, forward strand.
CATTTACATTGACATTTTTATTCATGTTTTTAGTCACCCTTCTGTATTTCATTGATCCTATAAATACTCATTGATACACTACTGTGTGCTAGAATCTGTTTTAGATTCTAAAAATTCTTGCTTTCATGGGTTTTGCATTTTATTGTGGGGTGAAATACTAAAATAGTGCTATGAAGAATATAAAAGCCAGTGATGGGATAGAGAGTGTGTGGGCAGATACACTGGACAAAAAGGTTCATGAACTTCTGTCTCAGGGAGTGACGTTTAAGCAAAGACCTAGGTAACAAGACATTGAAGTGGGGTTATAGCTGAGATTTTAGAGTAGATCAGGTTTCAAAAAATAAATAAACAATAGGTCAAAAAATGCCCACAGTCATTTAATGGTAGGATAAAAATCTCTGCCTAATGAAACAATACTTAAACCAGAAAAATATTAAAATATTTTGATAAACAATCAGAAAATGTGGCGAGAGTAGAGTTGCAATACCCAAGATCAACTACAATTAGAATAAATGAAGGCATAAGTTCACTCTTAAAAAAAAAGATCCTCTGCTATCCTCTTCAGGCTAAAATAGCTAGGCACTCATAGAACAGCTGAAATTGGCTTCTTTATTTTCACAGGAAGGTAGGCCATGCTATTTACACAGATAATTTGCTAAATATATAAAGTCTGTTTAATGAACTACATAGAAGCAGGCCAAAGATTATGATTTCAAAATGTTTGATGTTCAAAATTTGCTGATGGCCTGGATGGAAAGAACTGATGTATGTATAAGGCAGCTTGTAATTCACCATTGAACTATTTCATCTCTTCTTGTTTTCTTGAAGCAAGCTAAATGAAAGGAAGCTAGGTACTTCACTTACTTTGTTTTGTTCCCAACCCCCAGGTGACAATAGACCTATACTTTAGCACCATTACATTGACCAGTATTGAAGACTACTGTAAAAAAGGAAATGTTTAACAAGCAACAATCTAATACAAACTCGTGTTCTGTTTATTGGAGGAATATAACTGCCAACACTTTTCACATCATCAATTTTGTCTCCACTACAAGACCCATGTCTCAAATGTCTTCCTTAACAAAAGCCTGGGAAATGATCCTTTTCCTCTGTGGACCTGGTGCAAAAAGTAGTCACATAGTTGAAAGTGCATCTATTTTAGTTAAGCCAGATTTTCAGTTCAACTTTAATTCTGTAGGATTTTGGCTTAATATCTACAGATTTTATATTTCTCCTGATATTTGATCCTTTCTTCTTTTTGTATTTTTCCTGATCCTGATTTTTATGTTCCCCCCCCCCACTAAATTACCTTAATCCATTTAAGACTCATCAAACCTTATGTGAAATCAAGTGGACTTCAATTAAATAAATAAAACAGAAAACTATTACAACTACTTTTTTTATTTTTCTGGCATAAAGGAGAATGTGTGAATAATAACTCTCATGGAAAAAAGTAGAAATCAATATTATGGAGATAATATTTCTAGTACTAAGGCTACTTTTGAGGGTCCTGAGAATTGTGCAGAATTAAAATATTATTTTGGAGAGAAAGATCTTGAAATGTAGTTTACTCATGGACCTAAGGGAACAATGTTTTCCATCTAACTCAGACACACATTCTTAACAATGTTTATGTAGAAAGAAGAAACAGTCTTTCTTTCCCTTGCAAATTTTCACAGTCCAAGAACTACCACGCTTGCCAAAAATATGGGGAAATATGTAACATTCTTGTGAGAGGAAGAGTAAGCCTAGGACTGTGAATCTTGCATTTTGCTCATTAATATTTTTGCAGTGTTCTCAGTATGCATTAACATGCAGTACTACATTTCAGCGCCTAACTGCACCTCTTGTTCAGCACCATGACTAGTGAAATCATGAGATGACCAGTGATATTTCCATAATTCCTACATATTGAACTATTCTCAGACATTGAAAGGTAATATTTAATAAGTAAGAAATGTTGAATTCCATAGCAGTGATATTTATAAATCTTGGACCGCCATGAAGACATATTGTTGGAACAGGTTTTGCATATTAATTCCTATGATTTCAGCAATGAGTGCAGGTTATCTTTCTTAATTTGAGTTAAAGCCACTCTTAGGCAAATTTTAACTCCAATTTATTCATGGATTCAATTCAATTCTATTTTTAAAAAAAGTAGAATTTATTTTAGAACTTTGAACAAATGATTATGAAGTGTCACATTATAGCCTGCCTGTCTGCCCCCATGCACCTCTCCATAAAGACAGATCATAACTTCAATATTATGCTTACTGTATATATCCCTGTTTGGCACCAAAAGATGGCCAGGTTAGTCAATGATGAGTAAGATCCTACGAGAAAGACAACCCAAGCCAGATATGGTTGTGTGGGTGCCTGTGGTGCCCATGGGTGCCAATGGGTACCAGTGGGTGCAATAGGAGTTGACAGAAATAGGGCATGAACCCCTTGCTTCAGGGTCAGACAGAGTGCCTGTGAAATGACCTATTGATATAACATCTGTCTTCCGTGTAATCCTATCAGTGAGTTTCCAGTCTCTCAGCGAGGTGCAAGGAAGCAGATCTTGGGACTTTCAGTAATGGCAGCCCGCAGGCATGGGTGATTTGGCCCAGAGATTAATTCTTGAGTGTGAGACACACAGACCTCAGAAGATACATCGATCCTTTCATGTGTAAGAGAATAAAAGGAAAAGTCAGGCCTGATTCAGGGATCTTAGTCCAAGAGGCTTTGAGTCCCCTGGCTAGCACTGCTTTTGAACTATCCTGTGTCTCTTGTCTATATTTTTCTGTTTCTTAACCCCCGCCATCCCTTCCTAGGGCCCTGTCATGCGGGACACAACAGTGAAGCTTATCAGGAAAAATAAGCAGATGAGACTAAGAAAAGAATTTGAATATAGAAGGGCAATGAAAGGGCTCTAGCCATTCCAGACCTAATCTTAATAGCATGAAACTATTTAATGACATAAAATGAGAGGGAAACAGCAATAAAACAGAATTCACAGTCAGGAAATAGAATCTATTACATATCAGCTTGTTATATGATAAAAGAAAAAGTACAAATAAAGGAGGAAGGACATTTATATTAAATAGTGTCTAGACAATTGGTTTAACTACTTGGAAAAATGATATAGTTCCAGTCTTATCTTATAAGACATACCAAAGTATTCTAAATAAATAAAAATGTGATTATTTGGGATAGATTAATTTTTATTCAAACGATAGAAGACATTAGAAGATGACTAGCTTTTTAACTTAAAAGATATTTAAAACTTGCATATGTAAAATAGTAACCAAAATCCACAGATCAGAAATGGGGAACACTCTGACTTCAATTCAAAAGTGAGTAAAGGCAATGAACGGATAATTCCTTAGGTATAAAGGTTGCAACAAATACATAAAAACTGCCTGGCTTCTCAGTAATAAAAGAAATAGTTTAAAACAAAATTAGAAAAAAAATTACCTCGGCTGTTAAGTATTAATAAGACCTTATTTTGAGAGTTGTAAGTGGATTTATTCTTTTATTAAGCTGTTTGGCAACATGTACCCATGTATTAACATACTTTAAAATGTGTCTGTTTTTATCTCTCCAAAATTACAGCTGTTTATTCTTAAAATAATTATTAATTGGGAATATTGATATACACTAAGATTTTAAAAGTAGTTTTTTCTTTTGTTTTGTTTTGTTTTTCATAATAACAAAATTTGGAAATAATCTAAATTTGCAACTTAGGAGAAAAGCTAGGTATATGGTGACAAATCCACTTAATAAAACTGTATGCAGCCACTGAAAATGTTTATTATAATTAAGTAATATTATTGGAGTATACTGGAAAAATGCTTATTAGTTGAAGATATTATGTTAAAAGAGCAGGACTAAAATCATGTCTGATATTTCAATTCTTTATCACTGTAAAGAGAAAACTTGAAGGGCCTACACACATTGTAGAGAGTAGTTATGACTAAGTACTTATATTTCAGATAGAATAGTTTTTAACATTTATGTTCATCATTTAATGAATATTATAATAAAAATTCACTTTAAAAAGAACAAATTGTATGCAATATATAGCATTTTTATATTACTTCTAAATATTTTTCTAAAGCAATAATGTATTTTTCGGAATCTGATCATTGCTAAAATGTTTGTTATTCAGGTACAGATATCAATGGGTTCGCATTATACAAGACATGTTTTTAATACTTTGAAAACTACCAAGCTCTCCTGCATACATTTTTATAAAGAAGTGCCATAGCAATAGAAGCACCAATTAGTGTCAATTATAACCTGTCTTACCTGTCACCTCAACATCCTTTGAAAGTATCTACAGAAATTTGTTTCTTTTTATGTTCTGGAATGAGTGATTTTATTGTTATCTGAGTTTGAACCCAGTCATTATAAGAACATAAAGGTTAAATGAGGGTTGTACAAATTAAGACTTATAACAGATCATTGTGTTTTCTAAAAATTATTTTACCACTAATTTTTCATTTTGTGACATTGAAAAATGTATGTATAAGATTACATTTATGGGTAGAATTAAAGGTTTAGAAATGTGACAAGTTTAATGGGAAGTGCAACTTAATGTTTTTAGATGTTGGTATTTGAATAACATTTCCACAAAATGCACTCTAATTGTGTTTATACAGGTTTCCATAATATATTCTTAATTGAACTGGTATTGCTTTTGGAAAACAAAATAGACAAAATCACTTTTCAATGTAAGGACAACATAATTCACAAGCTTTTTAATGTAATTTAAAAAAAATGAAAACAACAGTAGTCATTTACTTTGAATGATGACAGAATAGTTGTCTACTTTTTATTTAATTTGCTTTGTTAAGACATTTTCCTTTTAATCCCTTTTAGTTTTGGGGAAATGAAAGCTAAATGAGTGAATATTATGGATATATACACATTCAAAAGGGGAGAAAACTCATTTCTTTAAGTCTAAAAATATTTGAAAAACAATTGGATAGATCTATTAAATTGAACTAAATGGCAACTATACCATCTGTGTATCCAGCTCTGTGTATCCAGCACTGCACTCTCTCAAAGAGCCTCCAACCATTCTCTGTGTGCATGCGTGTGTGTGTGTGTGTGTGTGTGTGTGTGTGTGGCCAAGACTCTTTTTTTTAATACCAATTTTAATCACAGAAACAGGAACAATAGTGTCTGTAACAAAAACCAATGTTTTTTTTTTTTTTTTAAAAAGAAAGAAATTCCCTTTTGCTCCACCTCCTTACCAGCATTTGGTATCAGTGTTTGGCCATTCTGGCGGGTGTGTGGTGGTGTCTCACTGTTGTTTTGATTTGCATTTCCCTGATGATATATGATGTGAAGCCTCTTTCCATATGCTTATTTACTATCTGGATATCTTTTTTAATGATGTGTATGTTAAGGTCTTTGGCCCGTTTTTGATTGGTTGTTTGTTTTCTTATTTTTGAGTTTTGAGAGTTCTTTCTATATTTTGGATGAAAGTCTTTTTTATCAGATGTGTTTTTTACAAATATTTCCCCCAAGTCTGTGGCTTGTCTCCTCATTCTTTTGAGATTATTTTTCATAGGGCAGAAGCTTTTAATTTTAATGAAATCCAGCTCATCAATTATCTCTTTCATGGATCATGTCTTCTGTGTTGTACCTAAAAAGTCATCACCTTACAAAAGGGCATCTCGGTTTTCTCCCAAGTTATCTTCAAAGACTTTTATATTTTTTCATTTTACATTTGGGTCTGTGATCTGATTTGAGTTCATTTTTGTGAAGGATGTAAAGTCTGAGCCTAGGTTCATCTTTTATCATGTGGATGTCCAGTTGTTCCGGACCATTGGTTGAAGAGACTATCTTTGTTCCATTGTATTACCTTTGATCCTTTGTTAAAGATCAATTCTGTATTTACGTGAGCTTACTCCTGGGTCCTCCATTCTGTTCTACTGATCTGCTTTTTTGTTCTTTCACAATGACACACTGTCTTGATTACTGTAGCTTTGTAGTGAGTCTTTAGGTCATGTAGTGTTATCATCCAACTTTGTTCTTCTCCTTCAATATTGTGTTGTCTAATTCTGATGACTATATATCTTTAATTAAAAGTACGATACAGGCATGCCTCAGATATATTTCATGTTTGGATCCAGACCAAGGTAAAACACATTATTGCAATAAAAGCAAGTCACATAAAAAAAAACTAAACAACAACAACAACAACAACAATGTTTTTTGTGCCAGGCACTATGTTCAGTACTTTTTAAAATTATTATTAATTAAAGTTTATTGGCATAACAACTGTTAATAAGGTTACATAGGTTTCAGGTGTACAATTCTGTAATACAATCATCTATACATCGCATTGTGTGTTCACCACCCAATATGCAAGACTCTTAAATATGACTTTATTTATATTTCCATTACATTAGGCAATGCTGATATTTCATATTCGCCAAAATTCTCTTTTCCCAAATTTATTGACGTTTATTCTTCTCTTGATATTTTTTTGCCTGCCTGAAATACATCAGCTGAGATTCAGGGCACTCAGACTGAAACAAGGAGTAGGCCTCAAGTCAGTTTCCTGAAAGCCATTAGCAAGACTTGTGAGAATCGGCCAAAACAACACCATATGGAGTCAAGCCTAGAGAGATGACAGGTGTCCAATTTATCTAGCTTTACTATTCCTGTCTTGCCTAAGGTGGGGAGAAGAGAGAAACAAAAAGGAGGGTAAAAAGAAACAACCTTGTAAAGGTCATGGCCCTTGGAAAGAGGCCCACTAAAAAACTGCGATTTAATAATAAGATTATAGAACACTTTCCCCATACCACTATTTAACACCTCTGAGGAGTGTTCTGAGAGAAATTTTTGGTTATAAATGGCTATATTAATAAAGAGAAAGATGTAATATTAATATCCTAGCTTTATATCATAAAGAATTGGAAAAAGGATAAATTAAGCCCAAAGCTAGCAGAAAGAAAAGGCTATAATAAAGATTAGAGTGGAGATAAATGAAATAGAGAATAGAAACACAATGGAATCAATGAAATCAAAGTTGTGCTTTTGGAAGAGCAACAAAGTTGACTAACATTTAGGGAGGCTGACTATAAAAAAAAGAGATAAGATAGAAATAATTGAAATTAAAAATGGAGGTGAAGATTACTACTGTCCCCACAAATAAGAATAAAATATAAAATAAAAGTAATTTTAAGACAATACCATAAACCATTGAATGCTAACAAATTAGAAAACCTAGATGAAATGGACAAATTCCCAGGAGCATACAAATTACTAAAACTAACTCAAAAATAAATAGAAAATCCTAACAGATTTAGAAAGAGGTTGATTCATTAATCAAAAACTTCCCAACAAAACTTCACTGGTGAATTCTACCATAAATTTTAAAAAGCCAAGATCAAATGCTTCTAAAATTCTTCCAACAGATAGGAAAAACATTTACTATTTCATTCTATAAGATCAATATTACCCTGATAAAAAGCCACACAAATATACCACAATAAATGAAAACAATAGACCTTATAAAGGCAGATGCAAAAATCCTCAACAAAATGGTAGCAAACCAATCTACAAAATATTAAAAGGATTATCCATCATGGCCAAATGAAATTAACTCAATAATACAAGGGTGGTTCAACATCTGAAAATCAGACAATATAATATACCACATTAACAGAGTAAAGGAAAAATTGGTATAATTGTTTCAGTTGACATAGAGAAAACACTTGACAAAATCCAACATTCTTTCGTGATAAAAACATCAGGGAAAGAATATACAGGAATTTCTTCAACATGATAAAGAACATTAGTAACCCACAGCTAATATAATACTGAATGGCGAAAGACTGAAAGTTGTACCCCTAAGATCAGAAACAAGACAAGCATCCCACTTTCATCACTATCACTTCAATGTTTCATAGGAAGTTCTGACAAGAGAAATTAGGCAAGAAAAAGAAATAAACAACATCCAATTTGGAAAGGAAGAAGTAAAATTTTCCTATTTGTAGAAGACATGACCTTATTTACAGAAAATCCTAAAGAATCCACACACATACACACAAAAAACTGTTAGAACTATTAGAAGAATTCAGCAAAGTTGCTGAGTACAGATCATTGTGTTAAATTTATTACACAGTGAAAGAAAACAATTCCATTTACAATAGCATCGAATGGAATAAAATAATTAGAATAAATTAATCAATGAGAGTTTAAGGTATGTATGGCGAAAACTGTAAGACATTATTGAAAGAAATAAAAATACTTAAATGATAATATGTCTGTGCTTATGGAGTGGAAGAAATGATAGTGTTAAAATGATACTACCACACAAACCTCTCTATGGTTTCAGGGCATTCTCCATCAAAATTCTGGAAGGTTTTCCTTTTTTTTTTTGCAGAAATGGAAAAGCCTAATGTAAAACTCATACTTAATTACAAGGGTCCTCAAACAGCAAATACAATCTTGAAAAAGAAGAACAATGTTAAGGGACTCATACTGGGAGGTAAACATACAATACAATATATAGATGATGTATTATAGAATTGTGCACTTGAAACCTATATATTTTTTCTATCCAATGTCACACCAATAAATTTAATAAAGATTAAAACAAGTTCTTATAAAGCTGCAATAATCATAACAGTTTGATATTTGTATAGTGATCTATATTACATATAGATCAAAGGAAGAGAACTGAGTATACAGAAATAAACCCCTACGTTTATGATCAAGTAATCCTGGCAAAGGTGCCAAGATCAGCCACTGGGGAAAGAATTGCCTTTTCAACAATTATGTTGGGACAAATGATATTCATATGCAAGAGAGTGAAGCTGGATTCTTACTTTAAGTTATATACAAAAATATCTCAAAAATGGATCAAGCACATAAATATACTAACATCATCAGCCTTTTAAAAGAAAATATATGGTAGGTGTTCATAACCTTAGAATTGGCAATGGTTAATTATATGATGTAAAAGTATAAGCAAAAAGAAAAAGAAATACATTGGGCTTTTATTAAAATTAACAGTTTTGTGCGTCAAAGGATACTGCAAACAAAGTGAAAAGACAACCTACAAAATGGGAGTATGTATTTGCAAATCATTTATCTGGCAAGGGATTAGTATCCAGGATATAAAAAGAACTAGTACAACTTAGCAAGAAAAAAAGTAACCCAATTAAAAATGGGCAAAAGATACGAATAAACATTTCTCCTAAGAAGTTTTGAAAAGAAGCTCATGAAAACATGCTCAGCATCATTACTTATTAGAGAAATGCAAAGCAAACCACAATAGGATATCAATTTACACCCATTAAGATTACTATAATAAAAGAAAATAAAAAATGGTGACCAAATTATAAAGAAATTGAAACACTTGTACATTGCTGATATGAATGTAAAATGGTGCAACTACTGTGGAAACTAGTTTGGCAGTTCCTCAAAAGTTAAACATAGAATTACCATATAACCAAGTGATTCCACTCTTGAGTAAATACCAAGAACTGTAAACAGGTACCTCCCACAAAAATGTCAACACAGGTGTTCCTGGCAGCACTATTCCTAACAGCCAAAAGTGAAATACAACTTACATATTCATCAACTGATGAAATGTTAAATACAACGGCATATTATCTGGCAACACAAAGAAATGAAGCATTCATACATGTTACTACATGGATAAACCTTGAAAATATGCTAAGCAAAATAAGCCATACACAAAGGTCACATATTATATGATTTCATTTACATGAAATATCCAGAACAGACTAATCCATAAGACAGAAAACAAATTTGTGGTTTCCAGAAGCTAGTGGGAGAGTGACTGCACAACAGGCATGATTTCCTTTTGGCGTGATAAAAGTATTCTCAAATTCAATAGTGGTCATTGTTGTACAACACTGAGTGTACTAAATATAACTAATAGTAAAAACACACAGGCAATGGGCCAGAACAATCCATTTTCTCAGAGAAGAAAAATATATGTATACAAATATGAAAAGCATTTTATAGCATCAGAAAACTATAGGAAGAAAACTGTCTTATCTGCCATTTCTAATAATACCCTAATGGGCTTAGTCATCTCCTTAAGATGTTTTCTAATATAATAGGAGCTTTAGAAAGGAATTTAAATAACACATTTTCATTATTAAAGATGTTATCATACCTTGTCCCCCTCTCTAATTCTTACCTGCTCTCTCATTGCCCTGAAATACTTGAAAAATCTTATGTTAGTAATACCTCAGAAAGCAGTATCACTTCATGTTTAAATGGTCAGCACTTCCCAATAGACTCCTAGCTTACAGACATATTATATTTATTGGATCATTGTAACTAGCATAGCTGTATTCTCTGGCCATTGGACTGTTTCAGAACAGTGGTTTACTTAGAGGTATCCTGGTGGCCTGAAATAGTTAATACATGTACCTAAGCAAGTAGGTAATTTTACTCATTCCATTTTTACCTAGTTATGTTCTAACAGGGAGTTTCCTTCAAATAAATTCTAATGTATCTGTGCTCATCTAAAGGTAATTATTTCTACTCATAATATGAATCCATTCTTTATATACATAACAAGATTCAAAATAGTTTTAGTTGGTAGAACAGTTCTTGGGAGTTTCATAAGTTACAAATATGTATGAATTATTATTAGATGGGATATAAGCCCAGAAATATTCTAGGCAAATCTTGAGCTCTGGACAAATCCAGATGATAAAGAATCAAACCCAGCAAAATCATAAAGAATTGTTACTTAAATTGACTATAAGTGGCCCATCTAACAATCAAAAAGCTGAGACATCTAAACAACAGAGTGGAAGGAACTCACATTACATTTGTGAACAGCAAATTTTCAATTCTTTTTTCAAATTAGAACTATTCAAACTTGGTCAAAACTACAACTCTTTTTTCTGTAAACACAGCATATAGTTCTGCTTTCTCCAATTCTTAATTTTTGGCTGTGTTAAATCCTTTAAGAAATATTTATCACTGCAACGTAATCTTTATTTCCCTGCCTATGAAATAAGTCTGTGAGAGAAAGGCAAATTATCTTGCAAAAAAATAGACAAAGTTATCATCATGCTTGCTGCAACCTCAGACTGTACTGGTTTAACTCCAGTATCTCTTGTTTACTTCAGATATTCTTTCTACCTTTTGGTCTGTGTGAAGGCATTTTGAGAAGGCATTTAGAGAAATCTAGACTTGAGGCTGATGATCTTGTGCAAGACATTTTTAAAACCTGGAAAGTCACATGAGATCCCTGTTTTATTGATTTTATCCCAGAAGTTGCTAAGGCCTGGCTTCACTATGGAACTCGCCAGTGCCATGAGGGAAACTGTGAAAAACAAATTAAATATCTGAAAAATATGTTACTGGAAGTTGTGGATGATATCTAAAGTAGATGTATTTAAGTGAAGTTTGCTGTGTTTTATTCTGAAATCAGTGTTTTTTAGGAAATCACCAAGACATTAAAATTATTTTTTATTAAAATCTCTCATATGTAGGAGGTTTGTTTTCTATACCTGAAGATATTGCATAGTTATTATCTCTGTGTATCTGAATTTATTTTCTGGGTTTTTACACTTTTTCTAATTTTCTTGTCCCATATTAATCTTTGCAGAATGTAAATGAACTATAACTTATAACATATATAAAGACTGTCAGAAAATGAAAAATGCTGTATTAATGTTTGTTTTTACTTGATATAAGTAGTTTGTAAAATATCTTTTATATTTTTATTGCAGCATAAGCACAAATGAATATTTTTGAAATTTCTAGTCATAGACAATGCCTGCCATCAAATAGCCTGAATAAGGACTTAATGCTTAGGGTTAGTTGTGTGTTTGAATGTGTGCATGTGACATGTTGCATTATTGTGGATGTGGTATGTTATGCATGATTGACTAAAGCTATCTATGACTATTTATAAAAGATTATCTCCTGAGAATTCTAGCTACAATGAAAGACACTGATTTTAGAATTACATAGTTGAAGTAATATTAACAGAATTTTTCTGAGGGTATCATTATGTTTATATTTATAGTGTATTCAAATAGAAAAGTCAAATATGAAGGTGATAAACATCTACCATTTTATTTAAATTAAGATTCTACCACATGTACAATAATGCAATGCATCACATGAAAACATACAAACACACCTATCCCTAAGCATTAAGTCCTTGTTTAGGCTTTTTGATGGCAGGCATTGTCTATGACTAAACATTGGACCTGAAACAATAAATTACATAGAAGAAAACATAGGTACTAAACTCATGGACCTTGGTCTTAGGGAGGATTTTATGAAAGGCAAGGGAAGTAAAAGCAAAAATAAACAAATGGGACTATATCAAACTAAAAAGCTTCTGCACAGCAAAAGAAACCATCAACAAAACAAAGAGGCAGCCAACCAAATGGGAGAAGATATTTGCAAACAACACCTCCGATAAGGGGCTAATATCCAAAATATATAAAGAACTCATGCAACTCAACAACAAAAAAAACAAACAATTTAATAAAAATTTTTAAAAAATGGGCAAAGGATCTGAACAGACACTTCTCCCAAGAATACATACAAACCACCAACAGGTATGTGAAAAAAATGCTCAACTTCACTGGCTATTAGGGAAATACAAATCAAAACCACAATGAGATACCAGTTCACATCTGTAAAGATGGCTATTAACAAGACAAGTAATAACAAGTGTTGGAGGCGATGTAGCAAAAAAGGAACTCTCATACATTGCTGTTGGGAATGTATATTTGTACAGTCAGTATGGAAAACAGTATAAATGTTCCTCAAAAAATTAACAATAGAATTAACATACAACCCAGCAATCTCTCTTCTGGCTATCTATCAAAACAAAAATCTGAAAACCTTTATCCATAAAGATATACATACCCCTATGTTCACTGCAGCATTAACAGTAGGCAAGACATGAAAACAACCGAAGTGTCTTTCAAAAGATGATTGGATAAATAAGATGTGGTACATACAACGAAATATTATCTGGCCATAAGAAAAGGTGAAATACTGCCATTTAGATGGATGGATCTTGAGTTATCATGCTAAGCTATATAAGTTAGACAAAAAAATCTTCATGAACCATATGATTGCACTCACATGTGGGATACAAAACTGAAAGCAAAAAAGGAAGAAGACAAATAAGCAAAACTCATAGACACAGACAACAGTTTAGTGGTTACCAAAGCGTAAGTGGGGGAGATGCAGAAGTAGAAGAGGGTAAAGGTGGTCAACCATATGGTGATGGAAGGAGAGCTGACTCTGGGTGGTGGACACACAATGTGATATATAGATGATGGATTACTGAATTGTACATTTGAATCCATATAATTTTACTAACCAATGTCACCCCAATAAATTTAATTGTAAAAAGATTCCCTTATTGAATTGTGGTAATAGAATATTGCCAAATCTTTGTGTGTTCACTTCAATTCTCTACACCAGTTGTTCTCAAACTTTAGTGTGCGTCACAATCACCTGAGTCTTCTTAATACACTGATTGCTGGGCCCACCTCCAGAGATGCTGAATTACTAACTCTGAGATGAGGCTTGAGACTTTTCTTACAATTTCTCAGATGATTTTGATGTTACTAGTTCAGGGGACATACTTTGGAAACAGATATGTTTTAGCACCTATCTGTGCTAAAACATAAATTCAGAAATATAGATAAACTTGCAAAGCATGTTTTTTTGTAAATGAAATAGTTAAAAACACATATTCAAACAGATCCATGTGCTTGCAGAATGCTCACAATCAAGAAATATTTTTCTTTTATTACTTAGGCAAAATGTTGAGTGTCTGTTGGAAATATATTAAAGATCATTGTAGAAAAGTTAGAACATACAAAAATATTAAACCTATATTTTATATATATACATATATATATATATATTATCTATCTGTCATATATTTACAATCATTAAAATTGTTAATGGCAATTACAATTTATAGTCTCTGCAAACTCTGAATTAGCAAACACTGAACCATTGTCCCAGGAGAAACACAAGTTTCAAGTCCTGTGAGCCTTTGGCCACAACATTTTCATTAACTGATCTATAAGTAGCCTTGTTTCATGTATGTTTATGTTTAAAGACACTTTGTGTATTTCAGTATATGAGTATTAACAGTGAACTCACAGCCAACTGGCTCTAAACCTCCTGCTTGAACTAAGCTTACCTAAGACACATTTTCTCCATAAGGCACATCACAGTTTCTTGTGCTCAGAGCACTGGAGAGTACTTCAGCGTTACACTTCTGGGACATTTTAAACAGCGATATCATCAGCTAACAAAAATCTCAAAAATGGGAAAAGTGTACCACTAAGCAGAATGTGAAAGAGATACTGGCTTACATATGAGAGCTGTGAAACTAAAGCAAAGCATCACCTTGTTTGACCTCAGATAATAATAACATGTACCACTTGTTACATGTCCATGAATGACTGCAAATATACTGCAAGTATTGATTTTGGCATCACAAATACATTTTACTGAGTAGAATTTATTAATATGGGATTAGCAAATAATGAGGATATCCATCTATATCTATATCTATATCTATATCTATATCTATATCTATGTATCTGACATATACATATGTAAATGATATGAGTCTGACATATATATTGTAATATCAATAGTGAATCTGACAGTATCACTACTGGAGATTGGTTACATGTTTAAATACTTGAATTTATACTCATTATACTTACGTCATCTTAATCAATGACATTGAGGACTACATGCATAGATTTCATAAGTAAAATTAGTGTTTTAAATTTAAACATTGCCAGCATATGATTAACATTATGTTTAAGTAAACATGAAATGATGAACATAAAAATATATAAAAAGGTATAATTGGTTACTCTTCATGATTAAACAATACTGACTTTTTCATTTACAAGACCATATAACTAGCAATTAATGAATACGAAATGACCTTGAAAAATCATCAAACATTTATTCATGGCACTGTACATGAAAAACACATGTTTTATGGAATGCAATATTTCACAAAGGAAAATCATCAAGCATGGAGAAATAAGCAAAAAAGTAGATAGTAGAAAATATAAATCTATTTAACTCTCCATCAGGTGTAACTGATCTCACAGATTCATTGCACACAAAGATGCTGCTATGAAATATATCTTTACTGTACTGTCACAAAGATGACTGGTGATAGGTTACGGTAGAGGGGGAAGATACAGAAGCGATGAGTCATGATACTTAACTGTTAGATATTTGAAAATTTGTGTGCAATGAATCTGTGAGATCAGTTGCACCTAAGAGAGGGTGTATGATTTCAGAATTGTTGGAAAGATAATTCTGTGAGGAGAGAAATCATCTTCAAAATTACATTTTTAATATCTATCTACAGACAAATGGAGGATGAGGCAGACACAGAATAATATTAATGTGATTTGAGAAAGCCTCCTTGGAGATTTCCATTGCTATACAATTTTGCCTATGGCAATGACACAGTTTATCTGATTTGTAGCATTAATATATATGAAGAAATAGCATATGAACATCAGAATAAGCAAGACTATTGTGATAAAATCCAAACATAATCCTTAGGCAAACTTAAGACAATTAGTATAAAGAAAAGCATTTGAAAAGTAGATTCATCAAGAACTAGCATCAAATGTATGCAATCATTTTCCTCAAATCCCAAGGAAATTCAATTGTTCATTCACTTAAAGATAAAAAATTCTGACAGAATTTAGGTTTGGAAATCAAAAATGCTGTTTTTGAAATAAATCTTATTTCAAAGTTAGTTCACACTTTTTACTTTATCTGTTTCTATTTAATTGTCAATTATTAATTAGAAATTATTGTGGATCCCACCAATTAACTTTGAAAAACATTAGCTACTCTTTATCTGATGAATTAGCAGAATATCTTTTAATTTTTAAATAACATGATTATTTTCTACTGCTTTTCCTTCATAACCCAAACTTAAAACTTATTAACTTTTCTCAATTATCAATAAGGAAAGACAATTAAAATAAATTATTGAGAAAAAAAAATAAAAATGAAGACATAGAAATATTTTTTCATCATGTATTAATCTTTATTGCAGTTAATATAAGTAAAAAGGCTGTGCAATGGTGTATTACATCATGAAGACTTTTATTTATTTGTTTGGGTCAATATATCAGTTCATTGATTTTACATTTTTCCTGAGAATATGCAATTTAGTGACTATTCACAGGGCTAGCATCACTGTCCCTGTTGTTCTCAGAGAAGGAATTCTCTGACCGCTTGTATGGCATGCTAACAAGAGAGATGAAACGTCTTCTAGGGAAACAAAATTGCTTCAGACTTAGGGTTTTGATTCTCAGGTTTACCATTCCAGAAAATGGTTTGATTTCTCTTGAGCAAACTTGTATTGGCCCAAAATCATAAGATTCACAAGAGACTGACATATAACCTACAAGTTCAATTTGTTGCTTACAAGAAGAAAAACAATGCTGCCAAACAGGTTGGAATACCCATGGCAGCAGGACTGATATCTCCCCACAGTCACATTTACCAAGGAAGAAAATGCCCAAGGTTGCTTTCAGAGCATGAAATCAGAGAAGAGAGATGGGTAGGTTATATTTCATATTAGAATCATTGATCTTTGGATATGGTGAAGTAGGTAAATGCTGTGCTTACCTCCTCTCATGACCACATCAAAATTACAACTAAAATACAGAACAACCATCACTGAGAATCACCTGAAGTCTAGCTGAACTGAAATCCTACAATTAATGACATCCAGAAGAAACCACCTTGAGAATGGTGGCGGGAGAGCAGAGACATGGAACCGGCTATAGCCCCACACCTGCAGGTGACCACTGAAAAGAAGGAAGGATATCTAGGTTGCAGAGGTTCCACTCCAAAGAGCAAGGGGTCCCAGCCTCACATCAGGCTCCCCAGACCAGGTTTCCAGTGTCAGGGGGCAGAAGTGCCCATAAATTCTGTCTGTGAAAACCAGCAGAAATTCTGGCAGAGTGAGACAAGGGCAGCTGTAGTCCCAGGTGCCCTCTTTAAAGACCCACACACAAACTTACTCACTGATGGACTCACTCTCTTTGAGCTCCAGCACTGGGGCAATAACATGAAAGGTGCAGAGACATATGGGGGCAGATGAATTGTCTGACTTCAGGGCAAGAGATGGAGGGCAAGTTTTCTCCCAGAAGAGTTGGAAAAAAGCCATTGTTTCTTTGTTGAGCCTTCCCATTTCCTGGCATGCAGATGCAGGAGGCAGTCATATCTAAGTCTCCATCAACCTGGCTAACACTGTTTGTTCACCCTATCCTGGTGAGTCCCTGAGACACTGCCCCTCCCAAATTGTTGGCTCACCCAAGCCCCCTCCAATGGCTTTTCCATACAAACGTTTCACTCTGTGGAATTTCTTAAAATCTTACAAAGGTTCATAAACTCCAAACAACATTATCTGGCTTGGGTGTGTCCTGTACCTCTGGATGAGTTGTCCTAATCCCGGCACTAGCAACATCTGGCCTTGATTTCCAGCTTATCCTGTCGAGGAAACTCCAAGCCCAGCACAGCCATCTGTAAATTACTTTGTCGCTCATGCCAGGTGGCTCCATGCAAGGCAGTTTGCAGTTGAACTTGGCCTGTAGCAGGCCCCTCCAAGGAGACCCTGGGACCTGGCGGCCAGGTACAGACCAAGCTAGAGCATGCCAAGCTGCCTCCACAGATGACTCACCCAAAGGGAAGACTAGGCAGGTACCAGAGGCCTTCTAAAGTGAATCCTGCTCCATAGGGTCAGTCCCTGTACAACAGCCCTTTCACTGTTGTCATGGCCTGTCCTCACAACCAATGAGCCTATGGTAAATCCCTCCAATTTATGTGCAAACAACAACCAAGACTCAACTACAACACGAGGGAACACACAACCCACACAAGGGAAACACCTGAAACACCCAGCTCAGGTGATCAGGGAGATTGAACCACTGGGCCCAACAGGACATCTATATATATAAGGCTACTCTACTAAGACTGGGACACATAGCAGCCCTACCTTATACTTAGAAACAAACACAGGAAAGCAGCAAAATGGGGAGACAAAAATACATGTTCCAAATAAAAGAACAGAACAAAGCTCCAGAAAAAGAATTATACAAAATGGAAATAAGCAATCTATCAGACACAGATTTCAAAACACTGTTTATAAGGATGCTTAATGATCTCGAAGAGAATTTCAACAAAGAGATATAAAACAAAACAGAACCAGTCAGGAATAAAGAATACAATAACTGAAATGAAGAATACATTGGAGGGAATCACCAATAGATTAGATGAAGCAGGAGAGCAAATGAGCAATTTAAAAGATAAGGTAGCAGAAAACACAAAAACAGAACAGCAAAAGGAAAAAAAAAGGATTAAAAAATGAGGATGGTTTAAAGCGGCCTGTGGGACAACATCAAGCATACCAATATTTGCATCATAGAGGTACCAGAAGAAGAGAGAGAGCAAGGAATTGAATATTTGTAGAAATAATGACAGAAAACTTCCTTAACCTGGTGAAGGAAATAAACATACAAACCCAGGGACTACAGAGTCCCAAACATGATAAACCCAAGCAGTCCCACCCCAAGACACATCATAACTAAAATGCCAAAACTTAAAGACACGGAGAGAATCATAAAAGGAGCAAGAGAAAAACATTAGTTACCTACAAGGGAATTCCCATAAGATTGTCAGCTGATTACTCAATAGAAACTTTGCATGCCAGAGGGATTGGCAGGAAACATTCAAAGTGATGAAAAGTAAGGACAGACAAGCAAAATTACTCTACCCAGCAAAGCTATCATTTAGAATCAAAGGACAGATAAAGAGCTTCTCAGACAAGAAAAAGCTAAAGGGATTCATCACCACCAAACTAGTATTACAAGGAATCTTGGAGGGACTTTGTTAAGGAAAAAAGAAAAGGAAGAAAAAAATAAATAAAAAATGGCAATAACTACATATCTATCAACAATTATTCTGAATGTAAACGGATTAAATGCTCCAATCAATAGATAAGAGTGGCTGAATGGGTAAGAAAACAAAACCCTTACATATGTTGCCTACAAAAGACTCATTTCGGATCAAAAACCACACAGATGGAAAGTAAATGGATGGAAAAAATATATTTCATGAAAACGGAAAAAATAAATAAAAAGCTGTGCTAGCAATACTTATACAAGACAAATACACTTGATTTATTTTATTTTTTTTGTTAGTTTAGGGGTACAAAACAATATAATAGTTAGACATTTACACCCCTCACAAAGTGATAATCCCCTCCCCCAATCTACTACCCCTCTGACAATGTATATAACTGTTACAATTCCCTATGCTGCACTCCACATCTTATCACTATATTAAATAATAGTTGACATTCAATGTTATTCAGCTTCAGCTTCGGGTATACAGCACAGTGGTCAGGCATCTAGACTTTAAAACAAATGCTACAACAAGATACACAGAAGGCCCAAGTAATCCTTCTGGATATTTATCCAAAGCAACAAAAATGCTACTTCAGGAGGGTATGTGCATCCATGTGTTCATTGCAGCGTTGTTTACAATGGCCAAGATGTGGAGACAGCCTTGGTGCCCATTAGTGGATGAATGGGTAAAGAGTAGATGGTACATATGTACAATGGAATATTGCATGATCTTGGAATTTGTTTCTTGCCATCTCCTGTGACATGGATGGACCTGGAGGATATTGTGCTGAATGGAGTATGTCAGACAGAGAAAAACACAAACAATGTAATTTCACTTATATATGGATTCTAAAGAACAAAATAAACAAACAAAATGGAAATAAACACAAAGTTACAGAGAACATTTTGATCATTACCAGAAGCAAGGGTGATTAGAGATGGGTGAAAAAAGTGAACAGGTTAAGAAGTACAAATTTGTTCTTACATAGTAATCATGAGAATGTAGGATAAAGCATAAGGAATATTGTCAATAATATTGTAATAACTATGTATGGTGTCAGATTTGTACTAGATTGTTTGTGGTAATAAATGGAGGAGATTTGGAGATCAGGGTAAAAAACATGAAGGCATTAAGAAGAACACATTGGTTGTTACAAAATAGTCATGGAGTTGTAAAGTACAGCATAGGAAATATAATCTATAATATGGTAATAACTATGTATGGTGCCAGGTGGGTACTAGACTAGTCAGGGGAATCACTTCACTTCTTAAATTATATTAATGTCTAACCACTATGCTGGAAACATGAATTTATATAAAATAATATTGAATGTCAATAGTAATTGCAAATTTTAAAAGCAGGGAAAGTGAAGGGAAATACAAATTTCAAATTTCCAGGTATAAAACAATCATGGTGATGTAACATACAGCTTAGAGAATATCATCAATAATATTGTGATAACGTGGCAAGGTGTCAGATGGTTGCTGCACTTATCATGGTTATCACTTTTTTAAGAATATAAATGTTGAAAAACTATGGTGTATACTTGAAACAAATATAATGTTATATGTTAGCTATATATTTTTTAAAAATTTGAAAAAGGAATCATTGATCTGTGATAGTCAAATGCAACCATCTTTTTCCAAGTATATCCTTGCTCATGAACAAAATAATGAAAACTAATTTTGCATTATGAAAACAGCATATCTCTAAAAAGTTCCAAAAATGGTATTATGTGGAACATGTTGAAATGAAATTAAAAATTGTGGAATGGCCATCCAATGGAATATTTATAGCATTGAAAAACAAAAAACAAAACAAACAAAAAAAAACCAAGTAGATTTGTGTAAAATAATATGGATATACATAAAAAAAGTTAAATGAAAAAAGCAAATGGCAACAATCCATTGAGTGTAATATTAATATAAAATCCAAACATACAAAGTATAATGGTATAATACTTAAAAATGCACACATATGCATTAAAGCTATTTGGAAGAGCAGAAGGCTGATAAGCACAAAATTGAAAAATGTATTTGATATTAGAGGGAAATTAAAAACATGATGGTAGAAATGAAGCATTGGGAATTAAAGTGAAGGAAATTTCCCAGTAAAATAGAACAAGAGACAAAGAATTGGAAAGTAGAAGAGAAACTAGAAAATAGAGAATTAATCTAGGATATCTAATGGTCAAATTATTATTCAGAAAGAGAAAACACAGAGAATGGAGAAGAAATTATTTACAAAACTATTTAATTTCATACAGTTGTTGCCATGATGCACAGTAATGCTGTGAGCACTTTTATATGAGTTCTGACAATTAAGTTCGCGAATTTGCCACCATTGGCTTACACTGGCAGTACTGTACAAACAGCTTGGTAAGGTTTCATAACATTGGTATATCAGTGTCTTACAGCTGTGTTTGCGTCATAATGTAGCGGTGTCTTGCTAAGTGGCATTCATTATTGTTGTTGCATATTTTTGTGTGCTCTCGCAAGAATTTCTGAGCTTGAATTAGAGCAACAAACAAACATTAAATTTCTTGTGAAACTTGGCAAGAGTAGAAGTAAAATCAAGGACATGTTAGGCCGAGTTTATGGGGATAATGCCATGAAGAAAATGGCAATGTACAAATGGATTCAACGTTTTTCTGAGGGGAGAGAAGACATTGCTGATGAAGAGAGGTCAGAGTGGCCAGGAACAGGCAGAACTGATTAAAACACTGCAAGAATTCATCGAATTGGGCATCAAAATAGTTGGCTGACTGGGAGAAGCACAGCAGACCAAGTAAACATCGACAGAGAAACAGTTAGAAAAATCTTAACTGAAAACCTTGGCATGAGAAAGGTGTGTGCAAAAATGGCCCCGAAGGAGCTCACTGATGAACAAAAGCAAATGAAAGTCAAAGTTTGCTGACACCTTTTGGAGAGACAAGTTGATGTTTTGGGCCATGTTATCACTAGTGATGAAACATGGGTGTACCAATACGACCCTGAAACAAAGTGTCAAAGTGCACAATGGAAGTCAGCCAACTCCCCACGACAAAAAAGTTTTGTCAGTACAAATCAAGAGTCAAAACGATGTTGTTAGCCTTTTTTGAAGTATTATTCATTATGAATTTGTACCAACTTGACAAATAGTTAATCAAGTTTATTATTTGGAAGTGCTGAAAAGGCTGTGTTAAAAAGTTGGATGAAAAGGACTTGGACCTGAACTTTTTGCCAACAATTCATGGCTCTTGCATCATGACAATGCACCAGCTCACACGGCACGGTCTGTAAGGGAGTTTTTAGCCAGTAATCAAATAACTGTATTTGAACACCCTCCCTATTCACCTGTTCTGGTCCCCAGTGACTTCTTTCTTTACCTAAACAAAGATAAAGCAAATATTGAAAGAAAGACATTTTCATGACATTCAGCACTCAGGGGTAATACAATGAGAGCTCTGATGGCAATTCCAGAAAAAGAGTTCCAAAATTGCTTTAAAGGGTGAACTAGGTGCTGGCATCAGTGCATAACTTCCCAAGGAGAGTACTTCGAAGGCGACATAGTGATATTCAGCAATGAGGTATATAGCACTTTTTTAGGATGAGTTCGTGAAACTAATTGTCAGACCTCATATTCAAGTACTACAGGAAATTTAAAAAATAATTTTGAAAAAAATGACATTTTCATTTTAAATCTGTCAATAAAATATACTTTGGGTATAATAAGAACTTCCAATTTTAAAAATATTTTTTAAAAAAGGTGTCTATATATATGGCATTTTGTAGTAGAAAGTGTTTTCTAAACATATGTAAAAAACAATTAAAGCCATAAAGGCTTATGAAGAATTTAAAAACATTTCAAGTCAGAAATAAGAGGTATATAGAATAAGAAAACATTTAGAAAAATATGACAAAAGATCAGTGTCTTTTTATAAAATTATCTTACCAAAAACTAACTAAATGCTAATATATCTATAGAAAAAAAACAAAGATCATCAAAAGGAAAATTGTTTATCAGTAAGAATCTAAAAATCCCACCGTTGTTTATTAAATGTAAACAGAGTAAAACAGCAAATTATATGATGATCACAACGTGTCAAATTTTCAAAATGATTGTTTTCTCCTTAAACTGCTAGAAAGAATATCAGTGGATAAAGGCTAGAGAGCAATTAGACAGAATGTAGTAAAATTATGTTTCTATTTTTTACTGAGATCATATTTCTACAAATTTAGTTTACGAAAATAAAAAAAATATCTTCAAGGATGTTTATGAGACATTATTATATTAAACACTGGAAATCACATTTGGATTGTTACAGTATGGTATGACAGGATAAAATATTATATAATCATTAATATGTATATTTTCTAAAGATAATAATGACACAGATTATTTCACCGAATGCAATTTTACATACAAATGCAATGTATAATATGATTGCAACCACATTAAAATCATGCTTAGATAAGGCAATGGGCTTAGAGGATCTATAACCATATCGTTAAAACACTTACTCTGCTGTCAAATTATCAAGGTTTGGATCCCAGTTCTTAAATTTGCTAGCTGTATTATCTTTAATAATTCATTCTGTGTGACTTTTCCAGGTTCATATGTGTAAATTTGCCTGTATATAAAATGAGGTAATAATAATATATGATATTTTGTGAGACAAATTGTGAAAATTCCATGAGACAATGCTCACGAAATGAGAGTCAATAACAGGGCTTTACTTTTTGTACATAATTTAAATTTTGTACATAAACATTCGTGTTTCTACCAACCAAGATAAACAATTGAATATTTACTATACTTTGGAAAGCTTTCTCTACCTCTTTCGTCATACCCTTACAGTTGCTCCCCAGAAGCAACAACTTTCCTTAAATTCATGTTAATCAGCCTTTTGAGTTTTATTGTTTTATACTGTCTGCTTTTAAACTTTATGTATTTGTAAACAAACATATAATAAGGTTTCAAACCTAACTTGCTTCCTTTTCTTATATTTTTAGGATTTCTCACAGTGACACATGGATTGTAGATTCATATTCACTGTGCATACAATTCAGTAAATGAATATATGATAATATATTGAGTCTAGTATTGATGATGTTTAGGTTGTTTTCATTTTTTTTTCTTCTTTGCTATTACAAAAACTGCTACCATGAACATTCTTGTACATGTCTCCTATGCACCTATTCCAGAGTGTCTCTAGTTTGCTACCCAAAATTGAAATTGCTAGGTTGTAAGTAAGGCACCTGTTCATTTCACTGATCTGAGCTTCTCCTTTGACTCTGGGTTCCACCAATTCCCTTGATTTTAATATCGACTGTGTTGATATTGCAGAGAGCCATGCTGGACCGACTAGCCCTCAATAACCACTTATTTATTCACACACACACACACACACACACACACACACACACACACACACACCTTAAAGGAGAGGTACAAGACAATACTAGGCTACTTACAATATTCAAGTGACTTTTGGAGGGCTGACGGTCCCTTTGTACACTAAGTCCTTCTCCTTAACATATCACCACCACCAGAAAAATAGTACGTTCCAACTATATGTTTTGTAGAACCCAAATATTCTACCTGGCTGACACATTTTACATTTTAGATTACTGATGAGACAATATCTTCTCTCATGGGTATGTTTTCTTACCAATATCCATGTTTTAGGCATAAAGTGAAAGAAAAGGTGACTTCTTAAATAGTAAATCTTTTAGGGAAGCCCTTTTCTTTGTTTAAGCATAGCATCATCAATTCATTTTCAACATAATGGTTGATGATACATACAATGTTAGTTCATAAAACCCAGCCATCAGTGGTTCAACCACCATCAGCATTTCCTTGACTGCTTTATGATATGCATTGAATAGGCTGTGTCTTAATTCCAGTTTTGTTTTAATGATACTTAGAGACATGCTCAGGCTTTTAAGTTACTGCAGCAATGCAGCCAGAAAAATTAAAGCAATTTTACCTCGGACCAAAGTAAACAAATCATTTTTACACCCTGTTTTCAGCTTTTATTCCTTCAAAAAAAAATATAGGACCGCAGTCTTTCTTAATGGCATATTAGGACATTAGTTATTTTCTGGATGAAAGCAAGGAATAAAAAATAAAGTGGACACTGCATTTCTAACTGGATTTGACCATGGATAATCAACAGGAAAGAGACAATGTATCTGTTCATAACTAATTTTTATTATGGTTTCTTTTTTTGGGAAATGTGCAATACTTTAATTTCTCTCCTTCTCTATATGGCTGCTATCTATTTGTTCAGCTACAGGAAAAAAAATCCCCCCAAATTACTTTCTTTGGACATGTGTTCATTGTAGAAAAACAATCACATAAAATCAAATTCACCTCCAAGTAAAAATAGCTATGCTATGTTGGTTTAGCTGAATTATAGCCAAGAACACGTTTCTACAGGAGAACAGATGAGAACAATAGACATCATTTCAAACTCAAAAAAAAAAAAAAAAGAGATAGAGGAATATTTCTGTTATAAAATGTGAAAATGTTTATATGATTTCATGAATCTTTTCTCAAAGAGATGCTACTGAAATAAGTCTAGGTTTGCCTTGAACATTCATGGGAACAAACTGTGAAGTCTTTTCCTGATTTACCAGAGGAATTTCATGCATGACTTACACTGAACTCAAGTATCCCAAGGGACAACCTGGGTGAGAAGGTAGAAGGGGAACTGATGACAATTGTGCTTACTAAATAAGATAAATAAAATAAGAACATATTCTTTCTATATTAATTAGGAATAAACCTGAGCGTAACAGAAAATCTAACATCTAAATTGGTTTTAATGTTTCTCATGTAATGAGAACTAAAAAGTATTAAATCTGGGGCTGAAATGGTGGCTTGAGAATGTGGTCAGTGACATGGTGGTGTCAAAATTTCTGCTCTGTTATTTTGGGAATGTGGCTTATATCTTCCATCTTTTTACCTCATGGTTACATAATACTACCAATGTCTCATCTGCATTTCAGGTAGGAATAAGTGAAAGGATAGGACAGTGGAAGCCTCTTCTTTTATAAATAACTTTCTTAGGATACTTGTCCAATAACTTCTACTTTCATCTTATTTTTCAAAAGACTATTTCACATCAGGCTCTCTTGTTTCCATCTTTTGAAAGCACTAATGTAACAAGTGTGATGATGGTTGCTATATAAGTTACGTTGGTAAATAAGCTTTATTAAGAATTAAATGAATTAAAACTGAACTCCCAGAAGCAGAGGCTAAAACGTTAGTTGCCAGCGGGGGAGGGCTGGGGGAAAGAGGAGATGTTGGTCAAGGGTTCAAACTTCTTGTTACAAGATCAATAAATTCTGGGGTTCTAATCTCCAGCATGGTGACTATAGTTCACAATACTGTATTATATAATTGAAAGCTGCTAAGAGACAAGATTGCAAATGTTCTCACCACACAAAAAAAAAAAAAAGGTAATTGTGTGTGCTGATGGAGGTGTTGGATTATGCTACAGGCATAATCATTTTATAACCTATAAATGCATTGAGCCAACACATTTTACACCTGAAACTTACATAATGTTAATGTCAATGATATCTCAACTAAGTTGGGGGGAAAAAACAAACAAACCTTACTATTCACAAAAAAGAGAGAATATTTATGATGGTTAATTTTCTCTGTCAGTGTGAAGGGTTGATGACATTCACATTATTGATGACATTTGCATTTAAATCAGCACATTTTGAGCAAACAAGATTTGCCCTCCCTAGGGCGAATGGGCCTAAGCCAGTCCTAGAGGGAACTAAAAAACAAAGCTCCCCCAGACCTGGGATTTTCCAGAAGAATGTGTTTGGACTTCAGGTACACAATCCTTTGTCCTGACTTTCCAGGTTGCTGGCTCACACTGCGTATTTTGGAATCTCCAGTCTTCATAATCACATGATCAAATTCCTTATAATAAATCTCTTTCTATATATGTACTCATTCTATTGCTTTTCTTTCTCTGGAGAATCCTAAGTAATACAATAGTCATATGTATGGTCATATGCATGAAGCTTTTTCGCCCTCTCCAAATATTCCTGTTTCTATGATTATTTTTCCTTGTTCCCCATTAGTATTTTCAGTTTTCTTCATAGAAATTTTTCACCTGTCCTCTTAAATTTATTCCTAGGTCCTTTAAATTGTCTTTTCTTCCATTCACCACAACTTCTGATTATTATTTCTAATCGCGAAAGCTGTTATCTTCATTAATTTTATAACTAGCCACCTCACAAAATCATCTTCCATATTTTACTGATATATTTACATATAATTATTTTCAGAATATTAGGCAAACGAACTCATTGAAAATATAGCTTTATTTTTTTTCATTGTTTATGGATTATATTAATTTCTTTTTTCTAACTGCATTGGCCAGTTCCTTCAGTACAATATTATCCTTGTCTATTCTTGACATTAAAAGGAATGCTTCTCAAGCTTTGATATATTTTAAAATAACAAATTTAGTAGTAAGCTTCTGAGATTTGAAGCCTGGTTTTTATTTTCATATTTCTTTCATGCCTAAATCACCAGTATTCTGGGAAATATAACTCACATATAATAGATGCAAAAAATAGAATTTTTAGTGAAATAAATGACTAAAGCATGAGATCAATTTAGCAACCCCTTTCACCCTTTATAGTTGCATCAATATCCTCAAGGTATCAAACTGCCAGCTATCTTGTTTTGAAGTGGGAAAAATTTCCTCTGTGCTTATTTAGTGTTACAGTTTCATAAAGTGGGTCCCGAAAGAGTGCTTCTTGTGATTCAAAGTCAGAGAGTATTTCAAGTTAAACAGCTCTTTCTATGATCATGCCATTACTTAAACATTTGCCAAGTGAATGCTGGCAGTATAGACATCTCAACATACTGTCATTGTTCTCTGAATCACAAATCCCATCTCCTTCAATAACCAGTCTTCCTAATCAATCATATTGACAGGTCAGATTTTTTCTCCCCAAAGGACATGTTCTTTCATCAGAAGTTCCAAATCCTTCATTATAAGGAAATTGCTATTTGATGTACTACCATTCCATTTTCCATATTGTTATGGAATGAATGTCTGTGCTCCTCTAAAATTAATATGTTGAAGCTCTTTTCCCCAGTTTCTGGAGAAAGTGACATCAAGAAAGTGGTGAAGCAGGTGTTGGAGGGCCCCCTCAAGGGTCTCCTGGGCTATACTGAGGACTAGGTTGCTTACTGCAACTTTAACAGTGACACCCACTCTTCCACCTTTGATGCTAGGGCTGGCATTGCCCTCAAGACTACTTTGTCAAGCCCATTTCCTTGTATGAGAATTAATTTGACTACAGCAACTGGGTAGTGGACCTAATGGTCCACATGGGCTCCAAGGAGTAAGACCCCCTGGATGACCTGCCCCAGTGAGAGGAAAGAGGCTCTCAACTACTGGAGAGTCCTTTACCCAAATTGATCCCCCAACACACTGAGAATCTCCTGACCTCCAGTTTCCATCCCAGACCCCCTAAAGAAGGGGAGGAGCTGAGGGCGTCCTACCTTGTCATTGTACCATCAACAAAGTTCTCTGTACCCAGCCAAAAAAAAAACACACTCATTCCATTTAGTACACTAACTACATTCTTTTAAAAACTTGAATACTGCTCCAAAATATAAATAATGCTAAAATTACATTTTATAAAATCATTCATGATAAACCTATTTACACATTATAGAAAATTAGCATTTTTGAGCTACATCCCTATCTGTATGTACAGTGGGGCTTAAGGAAGACATTTTATTCTATTTTACAGGAAAAAGAATGCTTTAAGGAATATTATGGGAATTTCAAATCATATAAATATAGAGAGGATACAGTAGAGCCCCCATTCCAATTCAACCAGCCTCAGTAATTTTTATGTCATGGACAATTACGTCTCATTCATACTGCTCCTTTTCCATTCCTTCTCCTCCCTGTCATGGTATTATGTTTAAGTTGATCCCAGGTTTCAATTTCATTTCAACTGTGAATAGTTCAGCGTTATCTCTAAACAATTTTTTTTTAACATAAAGATGATTCTGTAAACATATCTTTAAAGAAAGCTAAAAATAATTACTTGCTAACTTCAAATATTGGCAAGAATGCAAGCTTTCCTGGCTGTCAAAAAGTGGATTGTTTGAATCAGGAACTAAATAATTTTATTTGATTTTATTTGATTGCTATACATTTAAGTCTCTTCTGATCTCATTTTTTACTCCCAACCTTTTTGTTTTCCATGTACTTTTTGTTTGGTTACTGGTAAATGAACCATATTGTTTGTCATTTTATTATTTTGCTGGGACTTGGAAAATTGTGATGTATTAATTCAATTATTTCTTAACGTATTATAGACATTTTTTTTGTTTAAAAAGAAACATTTCTTCCTTAACTGTTTTAATACCCTGAGGTAAGAGCTTATTCAATACAAGTAGGGTGAAATATCAATTATTATTGCATATTTACTAATTTTCAGGAAAGCAACAAATGAGTTTCATTTTTGTTTTTGTTCTGTTTCGTATTGGTCAGCAATCTATTACTAATATATGGATGTCGCACCTCTGCACGGCTGGGTCTAGCTTCTTCAAGAGGACCGGCGGGGACTCAGAAAAAGAAATAAAGAGCAAGAGACAGGGATAGTTTAAAAAGCAATGTGAGCCAGGGGACTCTGTCTGATGGACAAGAGCCCTGAATCTGGTCAGCTTGCAGCTTTTATTGAGTACAATCAGGGATGGGGCTTTGTTCTTTCCGAGGTCTGTAAATCACATGTGTCACCCAAGAATTTAGCCAAATCTCCCCATGCTTCACAGACTCCCTCAGCCAAAAGACCCTTAGTTCAGTACAACCTTGCCTCCTAGGGGACAGATAATGGTTCACTATGAGATTTAGAGGCAAGAATGCAAGGAGGACTGCTGTTATCTTCTTAGGAAGATTTCTCTCTTCTTTGGCAGGCTGCTAGCTCTGCAAATAAGGGTTCACAGGCCCTTAGGCCCCATATGCTTCACCTCCTTGATTCCTCCCAAAGTACCCAAGGACAGCGCCTGTCTTAGGCCGCCCTAATGCATATATTTTAGGGTCTTTGCCCATCATTGGTTGACCTGCCCTCTCTCTTAGGGTCCCATGGGGTTTTGCCATAAACATAGTGAATATCCTGTCCCCGTGAGGCCCTGCCCTTATGGGCGAATGCAGGGAGGCAAACGGTGAGGATGCTGTGAGGCCACATATAGATTCAAATATCTCTGACCTGACATAAGTCCAAGACTATTATTTTCATTGTTTACCCAATATTACCATTTTGGCCAGTAGCAGTTTCTTTTCATTGCTTTCTGGGTCCAAAGGATATGACCGCAGTAGTTTTTGATAGCTGTTTTACATTCTGATTCACCATGTTATGGGCTCATTTTGCATGCTTTTCTACATTCCTGGAATCAGCATTTTTTTCATAGATCCTCATATCTGTTATTGGAAGTAGTATTCCGATACCACAATGTGGTTTATGGGTGTTCTTTGCTGCTACTTTTTTGTTTATTTTAGAAAAAAATATACCCTGAATTCATACTTATATTTCTAAATTGTATTTAGGAGTACTGGGTTTTATATTTAATGTGTTTGATTTTGTTTGCATCTATTTTCTCTAATTATGAAAACGGTACATTAAACATATTAATTTTATGACAAATTTAAGATTACTAAAACAGTTTATAATTTTTAAATAATTAAACATTTTGAAATTATTTATGGAAGAAGACATTAATACAGTGAAGGATAAAGATAAGATGAAATGCCATCAAAATCCCATATTTATGTGTGTGTCCATGGGTACATTTGCTAATTCAAAATTTATTTAGAAATAGAAGGGTATAAAATAGCCAAGTTAATGTTTGAAAAAGAATAAAATTATGCTTTTTTTCAGTTATTTGTCCTTAAAATATTTCTTACTAGGAAATGTACAAATTACTGTATTTTAAAATTATTTGAAACATTCTTTAATGAGACTAATCTATTATTGACACACAGGATGATTTACTTTGCTTTGCTTTTAATTTTTAAAAAATCAAATTTTGATGCATATATTTCATTTTTATATCTGTTTTGACTTTAGAATCATATAGTCTGTGCAATTTTATATAAATATATACTTATATTTATATGCAATATATAAATATATATTTATTTACAGGTGATAAACTCAAACTCATCAAGTGAAGGCTTATTTAGAGACGTATAGTCTCTCTGTGTCTTCTGTACCCTATATTCTCCTTCCTCACGTAAGTAACCATCTTAAAAATGTTTTTCATGGTCCCTTATATTTTGAAATATAAGCAATAATAATTCATGGTACAGAATTTTTCCGCTTTTTCCTTCTTTCCTTTCTTCCTTCCTTCTTTCCTTGCTTCCTTCCTTCTTTCCTTCCTTCCTTCCTTCCTTCCTTCCTCCGTCCCTCCTTCCTTCTTTCCCTCCCTCCCTCTTTCCCTCCTTCCTTCTTCCCTCTCTCCTCCCTCTCTCCCTTCTTTCCTTTCTTCCTTCCTTTTCTTTTATCATCTTACAATACATCCTTAAGATTACCCTATATCATTTGGATACTATTATATTTACACTGCTCCTTATTGTTGAATTTAGGTTATCACTAGTCTGTTGCTAGCACAGAAAATCTACAATGAAGAGCCCTGTGCAAGTCTCTCCATATATTTGTATGTTTATGGGACAAAGTTTCTACATGTCAATCTATCAAAGCATAAATGTATAGGTAATTTTACTAGATATTCCCAAAATAAATTCCATAGATGTTGCACAATGTTGCATTCCTCACAGAAATCTGTTAGTGTGTCTAGTCCCCATAGCATCATTGATATGTTTTCAAATTCCAGGACTTCTGCCAACGCGATAGATGAGAAGTTGTATCTCTGCATAGTTCAATTTGAAATTCTTTTCTTTTTAAGTTGAGTATCTTTCATGTAATCAAGGGACATTTCACTTATATTTATCTTGAACACTCTGATAACATCTATATAACATTTATATCTTTATGTAAGCAAATGAGAGACAGATGGGGTGATGCATGAAAGATAGATGATAGATAGATAGATAGATAGATAGATAGATAGATAGATAGATGATAGATAGATGATAGATAAATAGATGATAGCAGATAGACAGAAAGGTATTGGCCATTAGTAATTTAAATATTTTTCTCCAGTTCTTATTTACTTTGTTCATGATGCTCCTATCTGCCATGTATTTTTGTTTCAATTTCATGAAGTCAAAATTACCAATTCTTTTGTTTTTGTATCTAGATTTTAACCCATAGTGACAAAATTTCCTCATTCCAAAGTTACACAGCACTTAATTCATATTTCTCTAGTGTTTGTATGAATATATTTTACACCTAACAAAAAGCACACTTTTTACCCATACAAGTATAATTTGATGAGTTTTGATGAATGTAAATGTTTGTATAACCACCACTCCACCTGAGATTTAAAACAGTTCCATCATTCCAGAAAGCTCCATTGTACCACTTTGCATTTGGTCTCTCCACCACCCTCTGCCTCAGGCAACCATCAAGCCACATTTTACTTAGAATGATGTTTTTAATATTCATCAATGAGGAGAGGTTCTGATGTTCTTTCTAACTTTGCTGATAATGGACATTTCTATCCCCAGCCAATGGCTGTTAGAAATAAAGCTTCAGTGAAATTCATGTAAAATATCTGTGTGGAAATGTTTCATTTTTCTTATAACTAGGAGCGGAATTGGTGGTTCCTATGGTAAGTGTGTTTTGACTTTGCAGTATCTGCCAAGCTTCATTTCCAACATGCTTTTACAATTTTACTTTCTGAGCCGCATTTTTGAGAGTCTTTCTTATTTGTTCCACATCCTCACCAATACTTGATATTGTCAGTTGTAAATTGAGTCAATCCAGCAGGTGTTTAGTGATATTTCAAAATGTTTTTAATTTGCACTTCTCTAATTACTAATGAAGAAAGCTTCATTCAATTAGCTTATTGGATATTCATAAATCATTTATGAAATGTCTTTTCAAGTCTTTTTTGCACATCCGAGGGCTTGTTGATTTTATTATTGAATTATTAGAGTTCTTTATATATTATGTTTGAAACTCTTTTGTTTGATATATGAACTGTGAATATATTCTTTCACTGTGT
Organism: Aselliscus stoliczkanus; assembly: GCA_033961575.1. NCBI lineage: Eukaryota > Metazoa > Chordata > Mammalia > Chiroptera > Hipposideridae > Aselliscus > Aselliscus stoliczkanus. The sequence goes on from CM066729.1 coordinate 140,344,362, forward strand.
GGCTTACAATGTTTTAGAGTTTTATGAGAAAAATTAAATTTCATTGTATTCAAATTCATCCACTTTCTTTTTATGGTGTGTGCATGTGTGTGTGTTATTTAAGAAATCTTTGCCAATCTCAAGGTTACCAAGTTTTGTATTTTGGGGTTTTTTTTCTATGTTTTCCTTGTACAAGATTTAGTTTTTGCCTTTAGGTCTACAATTTATTACAAATTGGTTTTTGTTTAGCTTTGTTTTTCAGTGTGGTGCTAGGCAAGGGTCAAGACAGAAATATATCTAGTTATTCAGCATGATTTATCGAAAATATTAACCTTTAAAGATTTAATTTATAGTTATCTTGTTCAAGATCAAATGACTGTGTATGTGTGGGTGTATTTCTCAACTCTATATTCTGTCCTTTTAATCTTATTTTAATTACTCTCTGTCTTGAAGTCAGGTAGTTTAATTTCTCCATCTTTGTTCTTTTTCAAAATGGCTTGGCTATTTTATGTCCTTTGCATGTTCAAATACATTTTTAATTAGCATGTGAATTTCCAGATGTGTACAAGTGCAGGCACACAGATACACACATGCTCACACACACTCACACAAAGCTGCTGGGATTTTGATGACAATTTCTTTGTATCCTTAAATCAATTTCAGAGAGATACACATCTCAAACATATTGAATCCTCTAATCAATGAACATGTTTCTGCTTTACTTGGATCTTCTTCAAATTACCTCAGTAATTTTTATATTTCTTAGTGTAGGGATATTGCATATCCTTTACTAAATGCTTCCTAAATATTTTATGTTTTTAATTGCTTTTTAAATAATTATATTTAATTTTCATTTTTTATTGCTGGCACATAGAAATAATGTTGAATTTTTCATATTAACCTTATAGCCTGAGGCTTTCCTTAATTAACTTATTATTCCTTCAATTAAATCAGTGAACTTTATCTGTGAGAAGACCATCTCCTACATAGTTATATCCTAGTTTCTCAAGAGGGGAAAAGATTCAGAGAGGAATGTTTGAGTTGTGGAAAAATAATATTTAGGAAATTCTCAATAAACAATTGTTTTAGAATATAAAATTCAGGTAAGTGATAAAGTTTCTATATTTTTCCAAGGAGGACATGAATTAAAAAAAAATTTTGATAAGCATAAAGCTTAAAAAATGTTTTACACTGGCCCGCCGAGTGGCACGGTGGTTAAGCTCTGGCTTGGGAAGCCAGCAGCCCCGGTTCGGGTCCCACATATGAGGGCCAGTTGTCACCGCTTTCAAAAAAAAAAAAACAACAAAAAATGTTTTACACTATTTCACAGATATATATATATATATATATATATATATATATATATATATAAACACTCGTACTGATAACTGAAATATATATATATTTCAGTTATCAGTATGAGTATTACTACATATTTTGGACCTAGTATTACATATTTTTAAAATAATTTAAATAGCTCAAAAGTCTAACCACTTTTTGTTTCTTCTTTTCAATTTTGTTTTTCTTTTTCATTTTTTTAGCTGAGCCATCCTGACACCTGTTGGCAGCTCATCGGCAGCTCAGCCAGGGCTGGACATCAAACTGCTGTTGCTCAGAGCTCAGCTCGCACTCTTGAGCAAGATCTTAACCAACTGAGCCGTTCAGCCAGCCTTAAGTGTAACCACATTTATTTATTTATTTATTTTCTTTTACTGTTGAGCTGTGTATTTGGTAATTCATAACTTTTCTTTTTATATTTTGTTTTTCATTTTTGCATAGGTATATCCAAAAGCCCAACAATTTTGGGAAACACATATTCTTGATGTTATGATGCACTTTATAAGACTTCTTTATAGCTTCCAAAATTTATAGATTGAACATTTTGATTTGGCTTACTATGCAGCTTGCAAATATTATCTTAAAAAGTATTTCAATAAAGTAATTGCATATATTACTGTTTTTGTTTATGATTTAGATTCTTCCCAGTTTTCTTTTTTGGGCTTTCAATCTCTAAAGAGAGACTGATCCATTTTTAACCTAGGCCTTTTAGTAAGTGCATCAACATGATAAAACCTAGGAAAAGGATTGAAAAACTGCCTGAGAGAACTTGGGAGGGTAGATAGGATTTCTGAATTCTCTTAAAGCTAAAGATTTTCTGTACCTTATCATCATACACTGTGATGTTTTCTATAAGAAAATAAAATCGTTTTTAAATCATTTTTGATAAGATTACCTATCCAGGTTTTGGAGCGCATACTCTGAATCCTTCAGTAAGTAACCTGGGCCTCTGTAAAATTATAAACAACAACAACAGAAAAATTGAACTAAATGATATGAGAATTCATCTATGCAATTTTTTATGTTTTTTTAACTCCTTCCAGAATTAGAATTTTAAAAGCTGCTCTTATCCTATTGTAATTAGCAAAACAGAATAAGATTGGAAACAGTAAATGGTTATATATCATACTTCCTAAGATTAACATCTAACTGAGGCTTCATTCTGCTTTTTTTATTCCTATATCATTGTGTAAACAAACTTGAAATCACAAAATGTGTTTGTAATTAAAGGACCTCAGTGAATTAAAACACAGTCAAGTCCTGATGCATGATTTTATTCAATTTATATGTTTGATTTAAATTATTTGATTTCCCAGATCTATTTGTGATCTATATTAATCTTTGTTTTTCCAGTTCTGGGATTGAAATCTGTTCCTATCACTGTTCTCGATTTCTGGTTCTAGCATCACATATAACCCAGGCAACTTTAAAGAAAACGTTACTCCTGGGGCTGGCCGAGTGGCATGGTGGTTAAGCACTGGCCTGGGAAGCCAGTGGCCCCGGTTTGGTCCCACATATGAGGTTCAGTGACACTGCTCTCAAAAAAAAAAAAAAGAAAGAAAAAGAAAAAAAAGAAAACGTTACTCCAACTTTACCTTCCGTTATTACATATCCATCCAGCTAACGATTACATGCTAGAAATTCTGCTGCCTAGAGGCAGGTAACTTCCATTTCCTCCTATATCAAATAAAAATCTAAAAAAAAAATTATCATAGCACTAATATCAGCTCAGATCTATGTAAATTTGCCTTTATAAGTTCTTCAAGAACTTCCTGTCATTTGCCAAACACACTCAATTTATCTTCCCTAATGTATCTTTCTCTGTACCTATAACATGTCTGCCTTTATACACATATTCCCTTAACTGGGTGTATATTTCATTTATTTCTACTTAAAACAATCCACAAGGTGCAAACATACATGAGCTTCGTTTCTTTAGCATGCATTCTGCTTTAATCCAAGTTCGCTTTGCTTATCTTGATAGCAATATAGCTCATTGGCATTCATGAAAGAACAAAGTTTCAGATCTATCAACCATGACTAGGATATAATAACTAAACCTCAAACAATATGTAAGCATTCAATACAACAAAATTAACACCTTAATCTCAGTTACATTTCAGCTCTAGACTCATGAGGACAAAACAGTCCCACAGACCACATTCCCTGGGAACCAGACAGAACATTGCCACAACTGACACCAGGACCTGAAGCCATGATCAATTGCTCCACTCCCCCGCTCCCCACACGGCCCCCACCCCCATCCCCAGCCCCATGTCCTGTAGCAACCATGATTAATGATTTAGCCGTTAGAGACCATGGGTAATCAGGTTTTTGAGAGAGCTCACCTGTGTCTCCCGGAGTGGTACCAAATCCTTAAATAAACCTTTACTTTCTTTGCTACAAACTCCTGTTCCTGTTTTCTTTTGGCTTGGATGCGCGCAGGCAAGCGGACCGCTTGCTAACTTTTATACCACCTCCTTTTCCTTGGGCCACCTTAAAGATAATTTTCCTTCTTCTATACTCTGACATTTTATTTGCTGTTTACTTGCTAAGTGAGTGTGTGTGTGTGTGTGTGTGTGTGCGCGCGCGCGCGCGCGCGCTCATTGGTTAACTTCTGCTTGAGATGTTCAGTTTGAACATGGAAACATGCTAAATTTTCCCTCTACCTGTGACTTTCATTATCTCACTTAATCTTCACAGTAATATTGAAAAATTGGTTCTATTTTTATCATTTAAAAAAAAATAAAAAAGTGAGATTCAGGAAAGTTAACTAAATTGTTAATGATAGTATTAGTAACCCCAAGGATAGAAACTTATACTTCAGTGTTCTGGACACACGTCTTGAGCTTACTGCATGTTATTTCTATTATTGTAATTTCCAATAATATAATAATAAGGAAATATAATAAAAAGGAAATATAACAAGTTCCTTTTTGAGAGATTATTTTCCCTAAATAAAAATATTCAATATATGAACCATAAGAAAGCTTCACAAGCTGTGCCCTGAGGAATTATTATCATTCGAGCAATCTACCAGATATTCAGCATAATACTACATCCTTTGGAAGATATAAGGACTATGAAACATGGTTTCTGCATTCTAAATTCTAAATTCTAAATTTAACTAGGAATAGTTGACAGATATTAATAGAAATGAAACATATCACATTTATCCCTCAATTTAATGATTTTAATCATACCTTTTGCCAATCAACAAAAACTACTAATGGGAAAATTTTAATTAATTTTATGGGAAATATGACACATTCCATCCTAATCCAAGAAGTCCAAACAATGTTAACAAGAGGAAGTGTATCATTTAATCATGGAAAACAAGTTTATATTTATTAAGAAGAATTTAAACATAAATACAGTTTGTATACAGTATATAATACAATGATGCTCTGTTGTAATCCCCAAAGAGGAAGAGACAAGCTAAAAGTGGGTAGTGGATGCTGGATAAGGGATATGAAAAACATTCATAAAAAAGTGGTTATATTTTTGCTCTGTTTTCTTCATCTCATTTTTCAATAATTTAGGAGCATATTGCTACATTGCATTTTAAATGCATTTAATATCTGAAGCTAATCAAAAAAATGAAAAACAAAATAAATAAATGCACTTAAAAATAAGTTGAGCAAAAAAAGGGAAAATCAAAGTAGAAGGATTTCAAAATATGTGGAAATGTCTCATGTGCAAAAGACTGAAGTTATAGAAAATACTCTCTATTTATTCCTTATCCTTGATTAAGTATTCAAAGCAAACTGTTGTGGATTTAACCAAATAAGACATGTGATTCAAATTTATCCCATATGATATACTCTGAATGAAGAGGGTTGTCTGGAAAAATTGTGACTGTGTCTTTACCTGAATTTTTAATGTTGAAGTGTCATATTTTACATGTCATTTAGCATCTTTTGTATAAAATGCCATCATATATATATATATATATATATATATATATATATATATACACACATATATATATATATTTTTAAAGTTGTTTTCAAAAAATAGAACACTTTTAAAGGAGTTATTATGATGAAAAATTGTTAAGAGAAGAGTTATTGTATGAAGTAAGACTGTATGAAATCATGTATTAAAGCAATTAAAAGTTTGGGGACTGAGTTAACATAAGGAACATTTATTTAAATATTTCTGGGTATAGTTTCATTAATTCACATTACTTTTAATATCAACAAAATTGTTTTCACACACAGGCTTCAGTGAAAAGGACAGTTATACCTATACCTGTGAAGTTTTCATGAGAAGTACAATGACAACATTTTTCTTACCTTTATTCTATATTATCTTAACTCCAAACATTCCTTAAAGGCAATAAAGATTTACATAACATATATTGAGGTGACTCAGTTCTCTTAAAAACTAACATGGATAGTTGCCAATTCTATAAGGAAACAATAAAAAGCACTAAAACAATGTTTTAAATAATTAAACAAATCATTACTTACTCCTTTACAAATTAAACTAAAATTAATTTTCTTGCAAACTGTGTCCCAAAGACAATGCTGGGACATTGAAAAATGTTTTGTTAAAAAAAAAAGAAAGAAAGAAAGAAAGAAAGAAAGAAAGAAAGAAAGAAAGAAAGAAAGAAAGAAAGAAAGAAGGAAAGAAAGAAAGAAAGAAAGAAAAGAGTAAAGACAGAAGCTCACACACTAAATAAGTTGAGAAAAACTCTCCTTTCACCTTTTGAAGATTCATGCACTTTGTTATATTAAAATTTACTCTAAGTCCTGCTCCAGGAAAACCTATTATGGCTTTTTAATCCAATTTCCCAATTTCATTTTAACTACAAAATTACCTAATAATATTGCATGAAAATGCTATTTTCTTCAGACAAGGCTTAGGTAAATAGGAAGCTGGTGAAATGAGGGACTGCTTTTTCTTCAATGAAGACCCCATGAATAATATCTTTTACAAAAGGTTACTGGGTGATTTTCACATTAAGATTTCAGAGTAATTTTTATGAAAACTGTATAACTCAGATTTTCTATCAGGAGTCAAACTACTGCCCATCTAGTAATCAGTTTTGTAAATAAAGTTATATTGGAACAGGCACACACCTTTATTGTTGTTGTTTTTTATATTTCATGCTATAACTGTAGAGAGGAGTAACACACAAAGCATACAATATGTGTTAACTGGTGCTTTACAGAAGGAAATATGTCCACTGCAGATCCATATATTTTTAACAATCAACTGACAAGGATATGAGTTGTCAGGATATTTTAAAAGTTAAGATACACAACTAAATCATGGGCCATAGCAGTTCTTCAGAGGTGAGCCCAAAGTTAATTTTATGCAGGCCCAAAATATGGCCCAGAAGAAAAGTTTTGAGACCTAGAATTTTCATCACTTAATCGTAGACAATTATACAAGACCATGCTAATTTTAAAATGGGAAAATTTCAGATGCAAGTATTTCCAAGTATCCCCAATGGCCATTAAAACATTTTAATCAACTGTAAAATATCTAATTTAAATTATAGTGTGTGTTAATCTTAGTAAGAAATTATATCATTCATTCTGACCTTTTCAAATACAAATGTCATTTGTGTAGTTGTATATCATGACAAATGAGAAGTAATAGTAGCTATATCATTTATGCATCTTGGCATGAGATTGTTAGCCATGTTTTTAAAGGTCATCTTCTAATTTAAAAAAAAAAAAAGTATGACATTTGTTTTGTCTTTATGATATAAGTTTAAATAAATGTCTGTCATTCCTGTCTGTCAACAGACCTATTATGATATAGCTCCCTAATTCATCAAATTATTATATTTTCCAACAAAAGAAACTGCACAGATTTCTAGGAGAAAATACAATAGATAAAAATATAAAGTTAAGCTTCTAATACAAGAGTGACCTAAGATAAATTATGAGGTGTCTTCAAGTAGAAGGCCCATTACACATACAAACCATGATACCTACAGCAGGGATAAAGTTATACATGCCAGATGTTTTTGTTTCCTTTTTAATAAACATTTCCAAAAGTCTTTTACACTTTTTCACAGCACAATAGCTTGATATAGACAAAAGCCTTTTTCTTTCATGCACCTACTACGTCATTGATACTATATATAAATCATCTCATATCATCACAGTCTCCTTTCTTTTAAAAATAATATGAATTATATAGCATTTTCTTGAAACCCAAGTGGAATTAATAGAAGTGTTAAATTCCTGTTCTGTTGATGAAATGATATTTATGGAGTCTTTGAAGAATCTTAAGGAGAAAGTAAACATGGAGTTTTGTCCAGAATCTATGCAGTGCTAGTTCACATACTCTTTCTAGAGTCTCAGTTTACTCATTTGAAAAAGAAATATAATATTTATCTTAAGTACAACGGGACTTTTAAAATAAAGATCAAATGATACCTTTCAAGTAAATATTACTCTCTGAAAAAAAGGTCAAGTAACGTGTCTATCCAGTTTCTTTACAAACAGATGATCAGATTATTGGTAGGCTTTCCTCCCACCCCCTTGCTTTACTGAGGTATAATTGATAAAGTAAAAAATGCATACATTTAAGGTATACAATGTGATGTTTTGATACATGTATATAATGTGAAATGATCATGGCAATAAAGCTAATTAACATATTCATCACTTTATACTTTATTTAGTTATGCTTTGGTGAAAACAATTAAGATTTACTCTCATGCTGCAAATTTAAAGTGTACAATACAGCATCCTTAACTATAGCCACCGTGTTCCACCATGCTCTGTGCATTAGCACTCCCAAACTTACTCATCCTTCATTCTGAAACTTTGCACCCTTTGACCAACATTTCCCTATTTTCTCTGTCTCCAAACCCCTGGCAACCACTATTCTAATCTCTGCTTCTATGAGTGACCTAAGGACCTACATAGACATTTGTCAAAGAAGACATACACATGACCACAGGTATATGAAAAGATGTTTAATATCAATAGGCATTAGAAAATGCAATCCAAAACCACACTGAGGTATCACCTCATACCTGTTAGAATGGCTATTATCAAAAACACAAAGGCAGCAAGTCTTTGCAAGGTTGTGGACAAAAGGGAACCTGTGTGCTGTTGGTGGGAACGTAAATTGGTACAGTCATTATGGAAAACAATATAGAGTTTTCTGAAAAAGTGAAAAACAGACCTACCATATGATTCAGCAATTCCATTCCTGGGTATGCCTTAGTCTCTTCTGGCTGCTATAACAAAATATCACAGACTAGATGGCTTAGATACAACAAACATTTATTTCTCACACTTCTAAAAACTGGGATTCCAAGATCAGGGTGCCAGCCTGGAGGGGAGCCCTTACCAGGTTTTATATTTCTCATTTTATCCTTACATAAAATGGAAGGGGTAAGGATCTCTGTGAGGCCTCTTTTTTGAGGCACTAATCCCATCTATAAGGGCTCTATCCTTGTGATCTAATCATCTCCCAAATGCGCCACCCATTATAAGTCACACATTTTCTCTACTATTTTAATGATCAGTAAAAAATATTTACTTTATGCTTACTTTGAGCCAGCTACTAGGGTTGGGGATATACTACATGTATACAAGTTACTATTCTCAAAGAGCTTTCAGTTAAAAGAAGAGACAAGTATACAAAATTTACAAAATAATGTGATAAATAATATTATAGGGTTCTTCAAGCAGACAGAAAAGGGATACCCAGCCCAGCCTTGGAAGTCAGGCCCGACATCACACAGTATCACTATCTCAAGTAGGGCCCAGTGACTCAATGCAAGAAATATACAGTACAATTTTTTTAGAGTATATTATGCCTGTATTAATTAAGCATAAACAAATGGACTATTTTTGAGTGAATATGCTAGTTATTGTGTGGTGTTTGCAATCCAGCCCCCTGTATGTACTGAAATAATCTAATAGCATAGAAATCCGGTTCTACTGTTGAGGATATTATGTGTGCACTGAATTATCTTACCATGTGCATGAGAGCCTGTATGTAGGGTATTATCTGGATTGTATAAAACAACATTCCAATTAACCCAGAAGACCATCAGGTGAAACTCAACCTCACAAATCAAGGGAGTTGGAAACGGCTGTGTCTTATAGTAGAAGGGCCCTGAGGAAGACAGAATCCTTCTCACTTTCTTAGTTCTCCACACCTACTTAATAGATGAGATCAGTGAATTCAAGCTTCAACCTTTTAGCACATCTCCATGTCCATTTATTTCAAAGGCATTCATGGAGCACTTTACTAAGAGTTTCCAAGTGCCCTGCAAGCCCCATTTGAATATCATTTGTGTACCTAAAATCAATGGAGTAAGACCATCCAATATTATTTCAAAGATTATGGCAGGTCAACAAAAGCTTTAACCCTATGACAGCTCAGTGTGCAATGGAATATTAAACATTCCCTGGCAACTAGTGTCATTTTTTTAGTACTGATTTTTGTTTCAAGTAGAATGTGAGGACACATCCTATTGCAGCACTTGTTTGTGCCTCTCTTATGTGTGCCCCTGCTCTGTTCAGGCTCAGTGTGCCAATTTTATTCTTGTGTCAAACTGGGACTGTTCATCACTGACTGTGCTGTTGTCATACTAAAAATGTTCCTGTGGTTGGTTATGTTCAGTTGTCAAAGCAACCATCGAGACTTGTGTTGCCTTTAGGAGTTTATCATCAGATACTTGAAAACCTTAACTGCATGCAAATAGTAAAAGCTACCCAGGTAACATGTCTCTGTGTTTCACATGGTATTTTCGAGACTCAATATGTGAGAATGCTTAGTAAGCTCCTGTTTATTTTTAGTCAATTATCAAAGGTCTTGGTAGGAATATATCAATCTTTACTGCCTTCTTAGAAGTTTTAGTTTATAATTGGAAAACCCAAGTTAAAATATTTTATTCATAGAATTTTATGTCACACTTCATGCAAAAACAATTTTATGGAGCATCTGACATTGGTTAGGGCACTTTCAAAGGAAAAGAATCAGTTATGAAAGCCTTTTAGGCCACTCAGATCCCTTTCTCTTTCTTTCTATTATATCTCCACTACCAACTGCTAGGTATGCTACTGATGACATATTTTGACTTATGTCTTTGCTTTTCTTTCTTTCTTTCTTTCTTTCTTTCTTTCTTTCTTTCTTTCTTTCTTTCTTTCTTGCTTGCTTGCTTGCTTGCTTGCTTGCTTGCTTGCTTGCTTGCTTGTTTTCTCTTTTCACTTATTCACTCATTCATTAATTTATTAACAGTATCTGACACATTGTTAGTTTTAAAATAATTATACAGGCTATCAAAACTGAAATCATTCATCTTTGCATGCAGAATTAACTTAATGTAATGATAAAATGGTTGATTAAGAGTGAATAGCATCCTAAGGAAATCCATTAAGATGATCCTAGGAAAACTTACCTGCCCTCCAAATGTTTGCAAAAACTTCTGGCCTACTGAATTATGAAAATCTTAGAGTTTTAGGATGACTGTTTTGGGGTTAAAACTTTGTGTTTTCAGGCATCTCTTTTTCAACTACAATACACCAGAATCAATAGCAAATTAAGCCGTTATTTCCAACAATACTTGAACAGGAACTAGTTGGTACCCTAAGTTGGAGTGCTCAGGTAGCATATACTAAGATGACATTTGTGGTGCAAAGTACTTATTAGGGATTGAAACCTGTGAAAGAAAAATGAGGAAGCAGGATGGGGCAAAGGAAGAAATTTAACTCTGATGTAGGTCTTACAAAGAATGGGTCAACCTGCAGGAGAGGTCTGGAGAACGTATTATCTCTTAGAGTCGCCCTATTTTGAGCTGAAATGACTGCACTTATACTTCAGGCTTCTCATTCTTCCAATGTGGACTAGCCAGGGGAAGTCATGACCGCGGTGAGGCTGCTGTCTGCAGCTGAGACTGACCATGAAAGTCCTAACTGTTGGGGGTTCTCTGCTGACCACACTCCTGCAGCAGAGCAGTCCTTTTTTTGAGGGAGACCTGGGTGGCACATATCCGTGTCTATCACACTTAGATGAACTGTTTTGAAAAGAAATGAGTTGGGCTTAGATTGGATGAGACAGTGACAGACACACATTTTGCTGAGGGAATTGACACAGATTCCACTTTTGGTGTCATATCACATGTGGTGCTCCTTATTTACTAAGGAAGCCTAGATCGCGGGATTCATAGACTAGGAGAACTAAGGATAGCAAGAGAAAAGAAAGAAAGCCCTAAACAAAAAGGATAAGAGAATTAGTGGTACATTTCACTAGTATCAGGTTAACACAGCCATTGATCTACTTAGAAAGAGGCAACCGATTCTTTAATTGTTTGACCTTTTGCCTGAGTAAATGGCGTCTTGTCTAACCAGACTACCCCTATATTCATATTCATATTCATTCTTTCATTTTTTAACCTCACTATTTTCACTCTTACAAGGTAAAATAAATGTCTTTCTTTTGATTGCTCTGTTGTGTTTTCTAGAATCAGGGAAGTAACCATCCAAGAACATTGGGCACAACCAAAACAACTCATCCCTGCAGAGCTTTGTGGCAGATGGTGAGGCTCTGGTTATGGTGAATTACAGAAATTTCATGCAGAAAGCATGGAAAAGTTTAAATGTCAATATTCCTGCCCCAGTACTCTGTGGATGTTTATAATGCCCAACACAGAGCTAAGACATTAACACTTCGTCCTCTCCAAAAAAAAAAAAAGTAAAGTAAAGGGTATACATTATTTTCTCCATCCCCAAACACTTCTTTTTCTAAAAACCATATGCAATACTGATGTAGAGTGACTTAAATATGGAAACAAGTATGAATAAATCCCGGGGGATAAAACGTGCGCGCACGCGCGCACACACACACACACACACACACACACACAACTACAAGTTATATTACCCTCATGGACCATTACATAGGCATCAGCAAGTTTTAAAAAAATCACAGTGGTGAAACAAAATAATTTGCATTGCCCAATATCTTGTAAAAACAGCTGAATGTTTTATTTCACAAACTTCCTTCTCAGGTTATGCCTCAGTGATTTTCACTTACAAGAAGCATCATTGAGCCATGAAAATGTTCTCCCCAGAAGCATACAGCTCACTAGAATTTTTGTTCACAAAATATTGATTTCATGATTAAACTTTCCATCAGATAGGAATTCAAGGTCTGAGCTTTAGACTTTTCATACTGGATTGCATTTAGGGTTTGAAAATCCTTGAAAATTCTCTATTTCTATTAATAAAATATAGTGATAATATTCTACATGAAGATTAGATTTACTCCCAAATCCCTATTGCTCACAAGAAGCTAGTATTCTGTCTCTTTTATGATTATATTTAAATACTTAAACTTCATTATATGGCCACATGCTATTATTTTCACACTTGAAAAGTACCATTGGAAGTTATCAGGAAAAAGGATTAATGTGTGGCTAATTAGAAAAATGCACACTGATACCTTTTGGAGTACTTTTGATGATTGTCTTTCCCCCTGAAGCAGATGCTTATAAAAGAATGAATTTTCTAAATTTCAAACAATTTAAATGGCAATGTGAAGTACTTACACTATGCTAGGTTGTATATATAGACTAATGAGATACTTTGAAATACTTGATTTCCTTTTATGGCTTCTCCATTATTTGGTTGACAAACCTTTGTAGACACTTAGGTGATTCTTCAAATTGTAACACATAAACCTTTAGTAGGGTGATTCTAAATTATCTTAAATTCTGCAATATTGTTTATGAATTTAATTTCAATTTAAAATCTAAACTCCCAATTACATGTTTGAAATTGGAGTTACATACTGAAATAATTTCCCTGAATGTAAAATTGTCCTATATAGTTAAAATATAAATATTTATGCTTAGATTCCCCAATATAAAATATTAATATAAAGTCAGTTTTATTTTCTGTAAACCTTCATAAGTTTTAAAGTACCATAATTATATAAGCCTACATAACTTGAAGGGCTATTGCCCTAAAGTAGCAGTTTTGCTATTTTGATTTTCTGAGTACTCTAGAACCAGAATTATTGGCTAGAATGCAACTAAACCCTTGACTGTAACTTGGATGATACATGTGAAAACCCTATTTATAGTTGTCAGTTACTATACTATAGAAAGATGGAAACAGTGATTTTGAACATGTCACTGAGATTTAGGACCTATGTTTTAAGTCATATTAGAATATGTAACTGGTGCCTGATGGATCTGGCTCTTGGCAGTGATATTTTTGTTGTTCTCTTTTAAATGATTTATTTATTTCAGTTACAGTCAACATTCAACATTATTTTATATTGGTTTCAGATATAGAACATAGTGGTTAGATATTTATACAATCTATGCAGTGATCCTCCAGATTAGTCTAGTATCCTCCAGGCAATATACATGGTGTTGCAACATTATTGACTAGATTCTCTATGCTATATTTACATCCCCATGACTATTTTGTAACTACCAATTTGTGCTTCTCAATCCCTTCACCTTTTTCACCCCAACCATCCTCCCGTCTGGCAACCATCAGTTAGTTCTCTGTATCTATAAGTCTGTTTCTGTTTTGTTTGTTCATTTATTTTGTTCTTTATATTCCACATATAAGTGAGATTACATGCTATTTGTCTTTCTCTGTCTGACTTATTTCACTTAGCATAATACCCTCTAGGTCCATTGATGCTGTCTCAAATGGTAAGATTCCATTGTTTATTTTGGCAGAGTAATATTCCATTATACATACTGGGGATGCCAAAAAAAATGTATACACATGACTTGTATACAAGTCATGAATACAAGTCATCTTTTGTTATCAGTATATATTGAGTATTACAATTTTAATACAGTTTTTTTCCCCTTCTTTAAAATGTGTATACACTTCTTTGGCAATATATATATCTCCAATCATCTATTAATGGGCACTTGGGTTGATTCCTTATCTTGGCTATTGTAAATAGTGCTGCAATGAACACAGGGATGCATATACCTTTCTGAATTAGTGTTTTGGATTTCTTCAGATAGTCAGAATTGAAATTGCTGGGTCATAATGGAGTTCTATTTTTAATTTTTTGAGGAACCTCCAAACTGTTTTCCACCGTAGCTGCACCAACAGTGTATGAGGGTTTCCTTTTCTCCACGTTCTCACCAACACTTGTTGTTTGTTGATTTATTGATGACAGCCATCCTGACAGGTGTGAGGCAATATCTCATTGTGGTTTTACTTTGCACTTTTCTGATGATTAGTATATTCGCCATCTCTATGTCCTCTTTGGAGAAATGTCTATTCAGGTGTTCTACCCATTTTTTAATTGGATTTTTTTGGGGGTGGGTTTTGTGTGTGTGTTGAATTGTATGCTTTTTTAAAATAAATTTTGGATATTAACCCTTGATCAAATGTATCACTGGCAAATATCTTCTTCCATTCAGTAGACTGTTTTTTCATTTTGTTGATGGTTTCCTTTGCTGTGCAAAACCTTTATAGTCTGATGTAGTCCCACTTGTTAGTCTTTTGTGTCCCTTGCCCAAAAAGATATAACAGGGTAAACAAAATATCGCTAAGAGCAATGTCAGAGAGTTTATTGCTTATGTTTTCTTCTAGGAGTTTTTTTGGTTTTGGGTCTTCTGTTGTTGTTATGTAATTGACTTTCCTGAAACTCTAAAGATCTTTGAACTTGATAGAAATCTACATTCTTATAAGATACGTCTTCTCTATTAGAAACATATAATGCTTTCTAATATGAAAATGATGTAAAATTGAACATCTTTCTGTTTCTCATGGCTTCTGTTTATTTGGTGCTCTTAAAGTTTATTACTTTTAGCAATGATAGTTTCTAAATCCTCTAAAGATGTTGGATTACCCTAGGTTATTTCTAGTGTTTATATTATGATAAAATATAAAACTTTAAGTGTATTTTAAAGTAAATGCTGTCCATTTACTCATCAGATGAAAAAGAGTGAGTTTTAAAAGAGGAAAGAAATCTGTTATATTGTGAACTCTTAAGTAAATTTAACTATTTTATTATTAGTATCCTTTATTCATAATGTTATTATACTCAACTTTTATTAGGGTGATCTTATAATTTATTGTCTAAAACTGGTTAACTTTTGAGAGTAAAAGATGGAACAATACTAATTAAGTAATCAGGACTGTTCTAGGAAAACTAGGAACTCTTGCCTCCTTACGTATAGTCAACTGAAGTGTTTAGAACATTTCCATTCACAAGGAATTCTCTAGAGCATTGTTTTTTACATACTGTGCCCCCTTGAAGATTTTTAGTCAACTAAGTTTAAATGGTTCTACAATATGTAAAAATATTCAAGTGGGGTGCCATTGATCAGACCTGGATCCCTACCTTAGAATCTTTTCAGAGGTATACCATGATTCCTGAGGCACCATGGGACTACTGGATAAACACTGCATTAATGGAAGAAAAAGAACATTTATCAAATACCCATGAGATGGCAAATAATATACACATAATTGGTTGGTACCAATAGAGTTGGGGTTTAAATTCATGTCTGATTGATTACAAAGCCTGTTCCCATTCTACAGAAGGAAGTGCATTACATGTTCATATATTTCTTATTTCAGAAAGTTCATCATTGTATTAGTCAGGTCACCCTTGATTATGCTACAGCAGGCTTAAAAGAAAGAAAGAAGCAAACACCACCACCACCAACAAAAAAGGTTCTTAATATGTTTCTTGTTTACCCTATATATCCATGGCCAGAAAGACACTATTCATTACATAGTCCCTGTTGTACATAGGCTGTTAGAAGCTGTATGTTCACATATATTTCTATGATCCTAGAAAAAAAGGGAAGAAAACATGGTGAAATATTCACTACTCAAATTTTCTACAAGGAGATAACAAATGTCTTTTTCTTCCATGCTTCATTGGCCATCTCTATATTCAACAGAAGGAGGATGTACAATTGTTCCATAAAGAGGGTCACCAAATAATACACTAAGTTGATCATGATCTTATTTCAGCAAAATCTGTATTCTTGAGCTTCTGATTACTATTTCTTTTTCTTTTTTAGGGGGCCAACTGTAATGTGAGAGCCCTCATATATTTAGATTTTAAAAATATTTTTTTCACTCATTTTCCAATATTCATCTCAAATTTCTTCTTTTCCAAATTAAACAGTTCCCATGTTCAACTGTTCTTGAAAGGGCATTGCTTACAGCAGTCCTTCTCAAACTTGAATGTGCATTGACATCTTCTGAGGACATCAAGATGCAGATTTTGATTCCATAGGCCTGGATGAGGCATGTAATACAGCTTTTTGTTTGTTTGTTTTAAATGATGTCTTGACCTAGTTTTGAGATCCTAGCTAGAGGCCAGTCAGTTCTCCTTTTTGAGCAGCTAATTAAGTCCACACCCCAACAATTTCATTATAGACTTTTACAACCCAGGCCATTAGGTACCGGCCCTAAAGGACCTGGGTCCAGGTATCATGAAATTAGGGACAACCCCCATTACCCAGAACGTGGGAAATTATTCAAATAAACCAATTCACAGGGAGGCCAAGAAACCTTGCTAACCCCAGCCATACAAGAGCTGCCTCATACAGCTTCAACTTTTTGCTACCCTGTCCCCAGGGGTAACCTCCCCTGTGACCCACCTGGCAGCCTTCTCTCATTTGGAGCTATAAGTAACAAAGAGTCCTGCCTTTCTTTCATCTATCCCAATGTCAGCCTGTGGTGTCTTGATATCAAACCTTTAAATCTTACAACCTTGCCCTGTATCTGTTGATGGCTCCAGTGTCTTTCCTTACCCAAATTTACCTAGTGTGGAAACAGTCAAAATGAGCAGCACTAATTGGCTAAATTCAGGAGGGAAATGAGAAGCCAGCCAGGTAGGGGCCTACCTTAGTACAACAGGAATGACAGGCCACTTGAACTGCACTTTCTGAGGTCAGTTTTCTGGTATGTTTCTGGTCACAGCCTATGTTTGGCAGAGGCCGATTTCAGGAGCTCATCACTTATTCAGCATCAGTATTTTTGAATTAGTATTTGGGACAGAATTGTGGTTTGTGCACATGCTTCAGGTGACTCCTATGGAAAAAGCTGTTGGTTGGACACCCCGGCCATAGATAAATGACACTCTGATTTTGTTTTTACTATTGCTCAGTTGGTGGTAGCTGTAGTCCGTTTGTCTTCTGTGCTACTATAATATATCCCTTACTTCTGTCAGCAGCTAACTGCATGCAGCCCTCAGGGTGCTGTGGGTTGCCCTCTTGGAGATCAGTAGCCCAGTGTGTAAACCCAAGTGAGTTCTCTCAGAAAATGGAATGAATATCTCATCCCTGTACTCCCCATCCACAAAGTTACCCAACTGATTAAATCATGAAAACTACTAGCCAGTATACTTAGGTTTTTTAGTAAGTGCCACTGCATACCAATATTTGAATTGACTGATACTTTGGCAAAGGGGGATAACTGTGCCTTCCCAAGGACAGGCAGCAATGGCTCACTAAGTGTAAATCCCAGTCTCTGGGAGGTACACTGGGAAGACATGAACAAGAGATCGCTACTTATGGGGCAAGGTACCCTTTCCTTAACCTCCTAGAAGGACCCCGCTATGTCTTACCAGGCTGAGACAGAAACTAGGCACCACAACTTAAGGCTGTTAGAAACCCAACCAGAAAAAAAAAAAAAAAAAAAAAAAAAAGAATGGGGGAATTAAAAAAAAAAAAAAAAAGAAGGATACATGGAGAAGAAGCAACAATAACATATATAAAACAAAGGTTCATATTTTGACCGAACTGAAAAATATATTTATCAATAAAAATTTATATAACAAAAAGATGAAAGGATGCTGATTGGTTTTTGTGCCTGTAGAACAACATAGACTTTAAATCAACATTTGCTAAGATGTACCAATTGACCAAGCTTCTTGGACTTAATCAATATTGGGCCTTAAATTACAAATATATCTGAGGATCTGACTAAATTTAAGCAAAATAGAGAAGAAATAGCTATGTTTCATTTTAATTATAGATTTAGCTAAGTTTTTATAGTACCCATGGCAATGAAAAATTTAAATATCCCATATTGGGCATAAACAATCTGACATCATGAGTAATACATTTAAATTAAATCAAATATTGACATTTACATACTGACTTGGTAAAATGTGATCCCATGGACCCTCTGTTAGAATGGTTAATACAGTCCAATATAAATTTAAACAGGGCCTATAAGGATTGAAACCTATATAAGACCTAATTAATGAGTGGGTGATTATCTCCACTGCTTCCCCATTTAATAGCCCCATTTTGTGTGCTCTTAAACATGGAAAAGAAAAAATGGCACATCATGGTAAATTATCACAAACTTAATGCTGTGGTCCCATCCATTAATTCCTCATACCCAATACCCAATATTGTTGAAATTACTAACTCTATCCTATCAGCAGCTGATCTATATTTTGCTGCTATAGATTTGGCTAATATGTTCTATGTCCATGCTTACTGCAACAGCACTTCAGCTGCAGTTCTTTTTTACCTTCAAAGGACACAACAAACCTGTACTAGGCCCCTCCTAAGATACAGCTCTGCTATCATTCACCATAGCACATCTTAGCAGACAAGATCTTAACTGTATCCAACTTTCTCCAGGAGCACAGCTATGACATTGAATTGATATATCATCTTTTGAGGAGATTTATTTGGCATGTTCATTATGGATATTCATGTCACTCATCTTTTAGTTCTTTTGGGCTCTGGAGGGGACATATTCCTCATTTACAGATTTTACTTAATTTCACTGATGCTATAATTATACACATCTGCCTACCTTAAGAAAAGACTTTAACATCGGTTCATATCAAAATCAACAGTCACTCCCTTTAGTGCTTCCAGACAGTCCTTCACAGTAAGGATTTTAGGAACTTCCTCTCATGCTCCCTGGAGTCCCTGGGCCTCACACTGGATGCCCATAAATTTCTGATGGACTTCTGATACCAAAAATCTGTCTTTTCCAGCCCCATGCTATATACCATTAGAGTGAACGACTTCTGGCCACAGACTGACCTCTCTTGAAAATAGAATCTCTCTCAAACTTTGAGACTATGACCCTCCATAACCTTGGGCCCATTATACCTTGGGTGGAGAAAGTAGCATCCCATAAACTTTTCAAGACTACTGGAATCAAGCCTGGAGATTCTGGTGTATTCAACCTGGCCCTATCTTCTGTTCCTTGCCAGGTATCATGGTGTTGGAGGAGGTTACCCTGACCCCAGATCCCTTAGTTATGTAGAAAGTCCCTTTGGGTTAACTGAGTGCAATGAGTCCATACACTCTACCAATGGCACTGACATTATCATAAGTTATGGAACTCAGTAGAATGTTGTTGCTTTCCATCTCTTAACTGAAATGTCCCTGATAAAAGACATGACCCAAAACCCAGCACAATTAGCCAATGTCCAGACAGTCATCTTAGCACTGGAGGCCCTGGTCAAACAAACGGTCCAATCAGCACACTCCTATAAACTTGAGGAATTGCCTAAGAGAAGAGTTGTCTCCCACTGGTAAAGAATACTGGGGATGTCTTGCCGCAGTATTATATAAATATAAATCAAAATCACAGATGCCTTCACATATAGCAACGTTGAAATACAAAGCCTTGCCCTACCCTTCTTATCTCCTTTGGAGTTTCAGACATTACTGATACTGACCAACACACACATTTCACTTCTCAAAATACCAATGCTGGGCTCTTGGAACTTTCATCTCCACAGTAGGTTCCAGGCAGCCAGTTTAATTGAAATGTCTGATTGGCAAGAACATTTACTTAAGTCAAAAAAAAAAAAATAGGTCTTACTCTCTCTTAATTCAAAACTGCTTTTCCTAAAGCATTGACGAATTTGACACAGGGCATTTGTTGCTTTTCTTCTTTTGCAGTTAGGGATTCTGTTGTGTTTCCTGAGCTTTCTATTTGTTGTTTAGCTCATGATTTTGACATACTCCTTGCTCTCTGTTAAAACTATAATCCTACATTCCATGTCTCAGAGAATCTTATACAAGTTAGTACTTGTTGTGCCATTCTAAAATTAGCAGAGATTATTGCTTTCCCCAGGAAGTAACTGCCTCATATAGATACATGTCTTGACCCCTTGAACAGAGAAACTCCAATTCTTCAACACCTCCTCCTACTCTCCTTCAGTTGCCACAATGTCACCCTGCCCTGAGTCTCTGGCAACATTATCACATGTATCCCTTGCCTTTGGTAACAAATACCACTAACTTTTTTTGGTATTAATTTTTGTTAACATTTTTTTTTCTTTTTTCTTTTTAATTACAGTTAACATTCAATATTATTTTATATTAGTTTCATGTGTACAGCATAGTGGTTAGACATCTGTATAATTTACAAACTGATTGCCCCGATTAGTCTAGTACCGGCCTGGCACTATAATAGTTATTACAATATAATTTACTATATTCCCTATGCTGCAATTTATACATCCCTTGGCTATTTCCTAACTACCAATATATACTTCTTAATGCCTTACTTATCTCACCTATCTCTATACTCCTTCACATAAATCAACCATCAGTTTGTTCTCTGTATCTATGAGTCTGTTTCTGTTTAGTTTGTATGTTTATTTTGTTTTTTAGATTCCACATATAAGTATTTGTCTTTCTCTGTTTGAGTTATTTCATTTAGCATAATACCTTCCAGGTACATCCATGTTGTTGCAAATGGTGATTTCATTCTTTTTTAAGGCTAGGTAATATCCCATTGTATATACATACCACATCTTATTTATCCAACTGTCTATAGATAGACATTTATTTATTTATTTTGAGGGCAGTGTCACTGGCCCTCATATATGGGACCTGAACCGGGGCCGCTGGCTTCCCAAGTCAGTGATTCACCACCGCGCCACTAGGCCGGCCCATATAGATGGACATTTAGATTGCTTCCATATCTCAGCTATCATAAATAGTGCTGCAATGAACATACTGCAGCACATATCTTTTCAAATTAGTGTTTTGAATTTCTCCAGATAAATAGCCAGAAGTGCAATTACTAGGTCATGAGGTAGTTCTATTTTTTTTTTTTTTGTAGTAACCTCCATACTGTTTTCCATAGTGGCTGCACCAATTTGCAAGTCCACCAACAGTGCATGAGGGCTCCCTTTTCTCCACAACCTACCCAACACTTGACATTTGTTGATTTATTGATCATGGCCATTCTGACAAGTGTGAGGTGATAATCTTGCATTTCCCTGATGTTGAGAATCTTTTTATATGTTTATTGGCCATCTGTATGTACTATTTGGAGAAATGTCTATTTGGGTCCTCTGCCCGTTTTTTCATTGGATTGTTAGTTTTTTTGGTATTGAGTTGTGCGAGTTTTTTACAACTTTTGAATATTAACCCATTATCAGATGCATCATTGGCAATTATCTTCTCCCATTCAGTAGATTGTCTTTTCATTATTATAATTTTTGATGTTTTTCTTTGCTGTGCAAAAACTTTTTAGTTTGATGTAGTCCCACTTGTTTATTTTTTTCTTTTTTTCCCTTGCTGGATACGATGTATCAGAAAAAAATATTACTAAGAGCAATGCAGAGAGTTTACTGTCTATGTTTTCTTTCAGGAGGTTTATGTTTTACATTATGTCTTATGTGTCTTACATTTAAGTGTTTAATCCAATTTGAGATTTTTTCTTGTATACAGTGTAAAAAGGTGGTCTAGTTTCATTTTTTTGCACGTATCTGTTTAGTTTTCCCGACACCCTTTATTGAATAGATTGTCTTTACCCCATTGTATATTCTTGCCTCCTTTGTCATAGATTAATTGCCATATAAGTGTGGGTTTATTTCTGGGCTCTCTATTCTATTCCATTGGTCTATGTGTCTGTTTTCATGCTGTTCTAATTACTATAACCTTACAGTATAGTTTGATAGCAGCTATTGTGACACCTCCAACATTATTCTTTTTTCTCAAGATTGTTGTGGCTATTTGTGGGTCTTTCGTGGTTCCATATAAAGTTTAGGATTATTTGTTCTAGTTCAATAATATTTTGATAGGGATTGCATTGAATCTATAGATTGCATTAGGTAGTATGGACATTTTAACAATGTTAATTCTTCATATCCATGAGCACAGTATATGTACCTCACTGAACTCTCAATTCAGACCTTCCAACAATGAAGCTATGAAACCTTCAACCTTGATCCAAAAATTGTATCAATATATTGATATCATAAAAATATAACTCATACTTTAAACACATTTTACAGCTCCACAAAGATATTATTAGAGACTTCAAAATTTAGATCTGTTTTCTTGGTTAATGCCATGTAAACAGAAAACTTGTTTATGGGCTGGCCTACAAAGACTTTATACTTCCACTTGTGTTCCTCCTTTATATTCTAATAATAAAATGTTTTCCCCTCTGTTTAGAGCAACGTGTGCTTTACTCTATAAGTTCTCTCTGCTATTTTGGCCACTCAGATACCCCAAATACTCAGGCTGAAAACTGATTTTAAGACATGTTAACCTAAAAAGAAAAGGCAGAGGTGGAAGGCAGCAAGCATTTATTTGTGATAGATCTAAAGAATAGCTGTTCTGAGAGGATTGATTCAGGCAGAAACCCACATAGTGTTCTCATTAGGAGGTGATGGTGAGAGGTAATTACGAGAAAGGGAAGGGAAACAATTACATGAATGGAAGGAAGGAATTTCTATAGGTACAGATAAGCTAAGGTAGGAATATCCATAGGTGCAGTTAAGGTAACATAGTGATACAAATTCTAAAGAATGTTTCTAACATTCAGTCCCTAGTTATGATATCAGCTTTCTTGGTATCTTTGCAAACAGTTGTTTGGAATGCTGTGCTGCTTACAATGCTGCTGTAGGCCCAGTTAAAAAACTATTTTGCCCAATTTTAATATTCCAAAGGTTTGAGGAATAAGACCTGCTAGGCAGTTACTCTGGGATCCAAGCTCCGACTCAATTTTGAAATGGCTCCATTTACATTATTTTTCACATCAAGGCATCAACTGTAATGCAGTTTGGGCTCTTTAAAAAGCTGTCCTGATCTAGTTTGAGGCTCTGACTTGAAGGTAGGCTCCCTTTCTTGAGCAGCTAGCTAAGTCAACACCCCAACCACTTCTGTTAATGGGCTTTTCCCATTCTGGACTGCTATGCATCTGCCCTAATTACTCCGGGCTGCTTAGGATAACTACAGACAGCCTTTATGCCCTGGAGCCTTGAAAATTATTCAAATAAGCCAGTCTACAGGGAACCTAGCTAACTCTACCCTGTTTGCCTTCCATAAACTGCCCCCACAACATACACACACCTTTTCTTCCTTGAAGCTGTATGTAACAGGGTTCTGCCTATGATCTACTCCAGTGTCTTCATGTTGTGTCCCTCTTACAGTCAAAAGAATCTTTAAATCTCATAAATTAGAGCCTGAGCCTCTGAATTTTGAACAAGCTCCCTACTATTGCTAAAGCTGTTGGTCCTCAGACCATGTTCTGAGTAATAAGGGTGTACAATCTCTAGGCCATATTTGGTGATATTTCTTTAAAACCTTTTAAAGAGTAGCACCCAAATTAAACTGAATAATTTAGTTATCATTTGATCGGTACCCAAAATTAGGAGCAACTTCCCTTGATCTGAATGGTATCCATCTTTTGAAATAGCCTAAGATCCAATTAGTCTCTTTGGTCAGGCACTACATATTGTAGAGTCATCTACAATTCCATTATCTTCTTTATAAATGCTACCATTAAACCATCCTTCTCAATAGTTTACCCTTTGTACTTTGTGTACTATGCATGCTTTCTTAAAATATAATTACCTTCAAAAAGATTATTTACCCTTTTAAATGTGCTGTTAGATGTGCTTTGACAACGTACACATTCATGTTACTGTCAGCAATATCACGATATGGAATATTTCCATTCCAGCTCACTATCCCTCGTGCCCCCTTAACGTCCATCCTAGTTCTGTAAACAGGAATCTGTTTCTGACCCTATCATTTTGTGTTTTCTAGAATGTCATATAAATGAAACCACACTGTAGATGTATCTTATGTTACAGGTAGTGAAGTTTTAAAAATGTTAATATTTATTGATTTAATGTGATTTCTATAGAAAAACAGGTTTTAATAAGTATGATGAAGGATCACTGTTGAATCTAAGTAAGTGTTGGAAGGCACGTTTATATAATTTCAGTGTTGGGTGGAAAACTCTTACCAGATTTTTAAAAAAAACGCACAAAAAACAATGTCAAGTCAGTTTAACAAACCAGACACCTCAGAGAATTCTTGAGAGTTATCATTGAAGTTTCAAGCAACGAGCTAGCATTTTGCCTCACATATATTTTTTTTAATCACAGAAGTAAGTTTTATTGATTCTGGGTTGAGTGTCCTGAGAATTGGCACCTTCTAGAGGAGGAGATAACAAAATTTATGTGCTGAGCAACGTCAATGACTCCTCCCCCTTAAACCTTTCCCCTCCTCATGAAGGACAGAGCTTATCAATAATTTGAAATGAAACTCATATTTGATACTTAGAAGTTAATACAGATTTTGTAAAGTTTTTAAACAGGAATTTAAATCTAAAAAAATCATTTTTTATTACATAGCTATTTTTTTAAAAAGTTGAGTTAAAAATGGTCATACCATCAAAAAGTAATTAAAACAGGAACACAGAAAGATAACAATATTACCAATGAGTAACATAACCACATTGCAAGTGGTAAGGAAGAAAAAAAAACTAATCTAAGTGGCATTGAAGAATAATATTTTGATGATATACTGTAAAGCTGAAGACATAAGACAGTGTATACATATACTGCAATATAATTAATTAAGCTGTTTCTCATAGGGTATGAGTGAGTAATTCTGAAATGACTTTAGTGTATAATGGGATTGAATAAGTATATATATTGTATGTATGAGGATCAGGTTTATCAATGTTGGAGAAAACAAGTTACAAATAAGGAAAGGAGGAAGTTAAAATAAACCAAATGGTATTGGATTGGAATTAGAAGTGTCAGGTATTAACTCATTTGATAGATAAATGATAGTTGGTAAGTGATAGAGACAAAGATAAAGTTGTGGATATACCTGAGGTTAGTATATATGCATGTTTCTAGTTTTGAGCTCTGTCAACTGAGAGGCAATGATCTCCCAGTAGCGATGAGTACACCTACTCATCCTAAAAGGATTTAGGGCCCAGTGATGGTAAATTTTATATGTCAGAAGTACCCAGATACTTGATCAAACACCAGTGTAGATGTCCTTACCAAGGTCTTTTTGAAAAAATATGAGATTAACATTCAAAATAGTAGACTTTAAGGAAAGCAGACAACTCTTCATAAATTGGGTGGTCCTTATCCAATAAATTGAAGACCTTAAG
Organism: Aselliscus stoliczkanus; assembly: GCA_033961575.1. NCBI lineage: Eukaryota > Metazoa > Chordata > Mammalia > Chiroptera > Hipposideridae > Aselliscus > Aselliscus stoliczkanus. The sequence continues at coordinate 140,370,035 of CM066729.1, forward strand.
AGCAAAAGACTGAGGTCTCCTGAGAGAGAGGGAATTCTGTAAGCAGTCTGCCTTTGGGTCTCCAGAGACGGTGGGCCTGCCCTGCAGATGCCAGATCTGCCAGCTCCACAAGTGCATGAACCAATTCCTTAAAATAAGAATTTCTCTTTCTACGCCACTCCCTCCCCCCACACACACCCTTATTGGATCTGTTTATCTAGAGAACCCTGACTAACACTGTCTCTTTGGAGAGGTGGCCAAACCCAAGGCTGAGGCAAAAAAAAAAAAAAAAAAATGCAACATGAACCTGGAACATCTGATGGTCCAGACAGATATTATACTAAGGAGGTGCTCCTAAAAGGAGAGGGGCAGGTTGAGAGAACACATAAGTGAACCTGAAAGAGCTCCTCATGGTTAGAATTAGAAAATTTCAAATAAAAAAATAAATGCTGGTAACTATTCTAATATTAACATATAGAATAAAATAAATATCCATGGACCTACACCTGATAAAATAAATAATTCAATAAATAAATGAATGAGAAGGGAAATCCTCCTTACAGAATAAATTCAATTAATAAACACAGGGGAGAAAGGAAAATGGGAAATTCACCATTAGGCAAACACCACAGACATAATTGCTGCAGACGAGATCCACTGATTGATGCTGAAATCAGTGGGTGAATGTTTGAGAAGAAATGTGATTTTCACGTATTCTAAACTATGTCTCTAAGATATTTTTTTGTTATAAAACAAACAAACAAACAAAAAGACAACATTAACTTTTCAGTGGGAATGCTAGGCAGACACCATCTAACCTGTGATCAAGGTTCATTAGTGTCACTAGTCATAAAACATGTATATATGCGCCTCCTGATGCATGAGAAGGCACAGTGTTGGTTGGGTGGCATACTTGCCAAAATGTATAAGCTATTTCTTATTATGAGAACATATCAGCCAAATCCAAACTGAAAGACAGACTACAAAAGTCACAAACCATTAGTCTTCAAAAAGGTTAAGATACTAAAATGCAAATAAAGAATGAGGAACTGTCACAGGTTGGAAGACACTAAGGAGATATACATACAATGTAGGAATGGTTCCTGGAACAGAGAGACGTGGAAGCTAGTGAAATTCACATCGGGTCTGTGGTTTAGTTACCTACTACTTAACTGTCACAATGTTAGTCGCCTAGTTTTAGTAATTGGACTAAGGCTATTTAGGTTAACATTAGAGAAAGCTTGGTAAAAGGTAAATGGTACATCTATGATCTGTTTTTGCAACTTTTGTGTAATATAATATTATTTCAATATAAAATGTTAATTTAATAAATATGAATGCTATATCAGAACTATATGTAAGTTAATATATATTACTTTACATATTCCATAGCAAACAAAGATTTTCTTTTAACTCAGTTCAGTTATAATGATTGGTGAATTATGACTTCCAATGTAATACTTTTGAGTAAAATTATTTTTTGGGGGTGAATTTATTTCTATGCAAATATGCCACAGAATATGAATTTAGCCATGTCTCTGTACTTGGTTCATAACATATTCTATGACTTTATTTTTACTATAAATTTTCCTTCAACAAATTGAATGTAAAGTAAAATTTTGAAAGTGTTTTATATTGTAAAAGTGAAAGAACCACCTGGTTTCAATACAGTATCACCACTCTAAATTATTCATGATATCCATCACAGTAGACACTATTTTTATTAAAACTGGTAATTAATCCCCTGAGGCAGGGCACAGGAAGATCAACCTCAGACTGTGGGCATTGGAAATTGGACTTCTTAAACCAGTTCTCCACTTTTACACACACACACACACACACACACACACACACACACACAATCATGCATATTCTTTGTAGGATGTGTCATCCATTTTGTAGCCTTTTGAAAGATTTACCACTCAGTTTTTTAGCTCCTTAGTTTTTCCCATTGCTGATATGTGATGTGGCTTTATTGGACCTCCTGAATTAGTCATACTTCCATACCCTTTCCATCTATCTCAATTATTCTTTTCTTGCTCTTTTCTTCACTCCTGTTCTCTCTATCATTGCATGTTCATGAGTTTAAGACAAATCTCTTTTCTGTTGCTTTAACATGATTTTGAGTCAAAGGTTTATTAACTATGTGTATTTAATCACTATCTTTATTTGGAGACTCTCCATAATTTTTTTAAATTTTATTTTTATTTGTTACATAAAAATGTATTTGAAAATGGAAAAAAATATAAAGAATTCATAATGTATAAGAGAATTGCCATAAAAACCCCACTTCAAATACCAACTATTATTAGTTTGCGATATATATTTGCAGATGTTTTCCCAAAAAAATCATTCTAAAAATTGATTCTACCAAAATGAAACCATCCACAAGTATAAATATACAGTAACAAAGAATTGCAAACAATTTAAATGTTAATCAATATGTGAATGGATAAACTATGATGAATGCATTATGACTGCATTATATAAAATAGTATATAGTGATTAAAAATAGTATTATATGTATTAACACAGAAAAATGCCTAAAAGTACTATCAGGAAAAGAAAGAAAGCTGTACATCAATATTTGATAAATGAATTATATTTATACAAAATCAAGAAAAAATCATATATGACATATACAAAATTAAGTTAGCAATTAGGGCCTTGACATTATGAGTAAAAGGGGAATATTTGCACACACATGAAAAAATGAATGTATGTTTTCATGCATATATATATATATATATATATGTACATATATGTATGCATGCATATGTTTCTGTATTTGTAGTATGGAACAATATATGGGCAAAACTGGAATATTTGGTGTTTTTTTGGTTATATTTCTAAGGAATATCATAAAAGAGAAAAAAGTATATAATGTTAGGAAAATATATGCAAAGACATAATGTTGGCCCTGAAAAAAATTTAACTAAGACATAAATGGCAAAACATAAACTATTATGCAATTTAACTGTGGTGAAAATCATTCATACAAACAAATAAACAAACAAAACAAGCAAACAAAAATTGGTAAACAAGTTAAAGGACATACTCAAACAGGGAAACATTTGCAAAAATATGACAGTATTTTTAGATGGTTATATTGATTATCTTTCCCTATACATCAATAGAATAAATATTTTTTTCTTATACAACAATGAAATTGTAGATATTAAGCAAAGAAGACAAGTAAACACGTAACATAGGAAAAGTGCTCAAACACAAGAGCAGTCAGAATTAAAGAAATGAGATATGAGTTTTCATGCTTAGATTGGCAAAAATTAGAGAATTATGAATAATGCAATTCTTGCATATGGCTTATGAGTTCAAAGTGGTACAACTTTTCTAAATGGAAAATTGACAATATAGATACAATGCCTTAAAAAGTGTGAATACTTTTAGGACTTTATCCCTAGGAAACACACACACACACATATACACCAGCGCTGAGTAGAAAAGTATTTAAAAACCTCAATATTTCCACACATAAGGAAATTGGATATAAAAGTTTTGACACATTCATATAATACTATGTAGACACTAAGAATGAAAGTACAGATCTGCATTGACATAAAACTATCTCTCTGTTTAGGCATGTATTTTGTGATACCATTTACATTTTAAAAATTGAATAGATTTTATGTATGCTTACAAAAATGTCTGTTAGGTTTTAGACAAATATGTTAACCATGTTTATTTTCAATGAAAAAAAACTTAGGACAATTCAAAAACATATGTTTGTATCATTATGAGCATTTTACCTGAAATTAACATGAATTACTTGAGTAATGAATAATAAATTATATACAACCCATAAATATGTTTTAAATGCCCAACTGTGACTTTAATATAATAAAAAACAGATTATCTGTGGTGGGCCTGACAAATTCAGGGGAATACTATTAAAGAGGTTCTAGAAGTCAGGGACTCAAAGCCACAGAGACTCTCTCTCTCTCTCTCTCCATCACTGGCTTTGAAGAAGCCAGGACATGAATTCTGCCAACAACCAGAGGAGGGTTGGAGTCAGATCCTGCTCCCTTGTTGAGCATTCAAATTACAATACAGCTTGGCTGACATCTTGATTTCACTATTTTGAGACCTTGAATAGAAACGCAGGTCAGTACTTCTGAACTTAACTAACTTTGAGATAATAAATTGGTGTTTTAAGCCACAGAGCTTGCAATAATTTTTTAACAGAAAAATGAAAAACAAATTATATATATCTCCCCACAATAACAAAAGCTCTTTCTGGGTAGAAGGTCCAGGGCTATGTGGGATGTCATTGGAGAGAATGCAGGTATAATAGTTAAATGGAACTTTCACTTTTAATTCATATTTAACATCTTTTGATACTAATTTTGCACATGCCATTTCTTAATTTCTTAATTTTATAAATTGAAAAAAGCAAAGATTAAGAAAATATGAAAACATTCAGGTGAAGATCTATAAAATCACCATCTAGGTAGATGGCAACTTATTTTTTCCAAGAGGTAGTCTCTGAATTTTTGTTTTTTCAACACCCTATTATGTTAGTCAGTGTCATGACAACAGGTGGTAGACTTCAATGAAGCGACACTAAAAGGTGTGTGTAAGATTACTGGAAACCAGCAAGGGATACTGTAGCACCTCCGAGATGGCAGAAGTACAGAGCTGTCACTTTCAATAGACAATGTCACCAGGATTCAGAACTGTCCTCTGACTATCCAGTGGGAGTTGTGACCTTTGGTTAAGGGACATGACTGTAGTCCAGCACAGAGGAAATAGATCATAAATATTCTGTCTGACCTTACTCTGTTTTTTTATCTAATTCTTTGCAGTTGCCTTCCACAGAAAGCACATCCTACCAGAAGGCAGACATTAAAGGAAGTGCTTACGCAGTGCTTAAAGAATAACTTGCAGAAGCACAATCAAAATGAAAAATGGATCTGGAGGTGTAAATAGGACAATATGTAGAAGAGGGAATACGATAATGGCTCTTTACATATGTGTCAGCATATGCATTAAGATTTAAAGGACATTGTCCTCCTGCCCAAAGATATTGCACTGATTTGTCTGCCATATTATCAGAATTCATGTTGGTGATCTTTAGGAAATTATAATGTTTGAGTCCACTCTTAAAAATTAATATCTTTGGGCCGGCTGAGTGGCTCAGTTGGTTAAGAGCTCACTCAACAGTTCAAGCTGAGCTCTGAGCAACAGCTGTTCGAGGCCAGCCCGAGCTGAGTTGCCGTTGAGCTGCCAACAGGTGGCAGGATGGCTCAGCTAAAAAAAAAAAAATTAATATCATATATTTTTTTCTTTTCCATGCATAGACTAGGAAATATAGGATAGACAAGTAATGGTAAGGTGGGGTGGACCTGACTCAGGTCTTATTTCTTTGCAAAAGCTGTCACTATAGTGAGGAGTCCTAAGTATTGAGGTAGAATAAAGGGTGGGAAGATAAATGGTTGCCCAATAATCATTTGCCAAATAATTTAATTGTATGCCCGGGTATAATGTCAGGGAAATGAAATAAAATATAACAGCCCATTTTTTTATACATTTTTCTTTAAACTGTGGTTTTCAAAACAGTGAAAAAAACAGAACTTTGTGTATGGAGGCAAGTCTACTAGTTCTAAGAACAAGATGCCAATAAGACCTACATTGGCTTTCTGCCTGAATGCATTCCTTCAGTATTCCACTGAAGCCCAAAGTTAAATCCCAGCTAATTGAATAGTTCAATTCAAGTACTGCTCACAAAGATAGGTAGCTCTAAAGTTAATACCCCATTGAGTAGAATAAGAGATGTCCACTACTTTTTTATGTAGTTTCAAGAAAAGGCACTGAATGGCCATTGTTAAATTTACTTGAAAAATAGAAAGAAGTAAAGTAAGTGACTCTGCCTATTTTACAGAATGCCCTGTTTTCTGACTTGGAATAACCATTGACTTGTTGACTTGTCTTATTTTGTAAATGGTTTTTAAGTGGTAAAAAAAAAAAAATCATTATTTGCGATGTTTCAAGATATTGTACTTCTCTATTCATGCTTGTTTTATTATATAAGTGAGAAACTTACTGACACTATTTTTAGAACAAATTTATAGTTTTAAAAACAGTTCAATTAATATTTGGGCCCTTCACAGTCACAAACACTCTTGATAAATATCATTGTTGATGTTGTTTTTGCCCAAAATTTGTGGCAAAAATGAATACATATAATTTGTTAGTTCCTGACTTAGTAAGAAATTGGGAGAATTCAGTGATGCTTAAATGTTAGAAAAATTAAATCTTTGAGATGAACATGAATAAAAATTGCTCATAGGAAAATTAATTTATATAATACAAAGCACTTTATAAAATCTAATTAAATGTAGAATTTAAAATGTAGAATTTAAGTAGTTAAAGTCATATCCTGAATAATATTATACTTTTCTATAGCACTTTAGGATACACAAGGCCATGCTTTCATGTATTACCACATTTGATCACCACGTCATCATGACATATTTAAATATCATTGTCCTTTTTATGCAGATGAGAAATATGAGCACATGTTATATAGCTTGAAGTAGCAGAACTGGACTTGAGCACAGATGAATTAAGATCATGTAAATTTTCAGAACCACTAACAGAATAAAACAAAACTGTACTGAGCATGCCCTTTCTGGGTGCAGAGTGACCCTTTATATTTGTAATATAGCAAGGAAGTGCTCTTGAAGGGATTTTTGCTAAAACATCTTATAAAAGAAAACATAACCAGCACATATTAAAGAAACATGAGGTCTATCAGAAGCCCTATACATTGGCTCTTTCCAAAAGACAAATCTTGTGTATTGTATGAAGGGATAGTTTTTTTTTATTCTCTTTATAAATAAGAGGAGTTGATGGAACATTGCTCAATATGTCCATTCAAAGAACAAATTGAGAACACTGATATATTATCTTTGAGGGGCTAGTACTATCCAACCTGAATAAAAACTAAGATTTGTTAAGTTGCAATGGTGGAAATAGCTAAGAAACATAAAGAATTGGCTTAAACTTCTGTATTAGTATTTTTCATAATGTTCATTCTATCAGAGGAAACTCACAAAAGGCACATCTCTGTATTCCATTGACATGAAGCTATAACATCAAATAGAAGGGGAAAGGTATGTCACAGATGCAGCACAGAAAATTCTGACATGTTCTTATTCACAGAGTGGAAATAAACATTTACTTGATCTTATGCAAGCCACTTTAGAGAATTTGGACCCTATGAATCTTCTGTTTTGTACTGTAACATAGGTTTTATTTCATTCAATCTCTAAAATTAAGCTTATCTTCCATGATAGGTACTTGGAGAGCTTTTCCTACTTATTTTAATTACATTCCTATATCTACTACTCTTAAGTGTCTTATTAGCATATTTATAGTCACTTAGTATTTTTAAATGGCACTTTGTGCTTCTCTAAATATGAAATTATTAAAGGAAAACAGATATGAGGTGTTTCTTATTGATTTTTATCTTTATATTACTGAGTTCAACCCCTGCATCCTGTACTCTCACACCATAAAGGAACTACCATTTCTAATCAAAGTATTTCATTTCCATTGCATTATGCTGTAGGGATTCATGTATAATTTAACAGACTAACTGTCCATCTACCATATGGCATTGTATCCTAGAAAAACCAGTGCCTGTCTCACATTGCAATTTAAGTTGCTTAGAAACTGTGAAGCTCAGTCTGTCATTTTCCTCTAGAAGCCACACATAAATACATCCAAATGATATAGGTTGTATCCTAAACACAAACTGTAGCCACTGACAGACAAATATACAAATAATTTTTGTAAATTTATGGATCATACCTCATTTCTAGCTAGTTGGACATAATTTCAAGTAAACAGCTATACATAATTTGTAGAGGAATAAACAAAAAAAGATGAGAATTTTTTTCTCCACCCACAAGATTTCAAGATGGAAAGCTAACCAACATAGTGTGGCACAGTTTGTAATACAAAATAATGCATATAGTATGTAGAGATTTTTAAAAAGTTGGTGAAGTTATTTCCTCAAAATCTTTTTCATTCTTTCATACAAAAGTAACTGAAGAAAAATAATGCATTGTTTTACAAAGAAGAAGGACTTCTCAACTGCTAAACTGATTTTGAAAATATTGTTTATGAAGCAATCTGAGCCATGCATTATGGTTAGAATATTTTTTTTAAATCCAAAATTTACAAGAACTTGTTCAGTTGTATTCACATGAATAAAGACTCCTTTAAATCTATCAGCAAGTTGCAGCAGAGTATGAGACCAAACTTTGACTAAAGGGAATGACCTGCAGCTGCAATCAGCGATAGGGTGGGAATCGTGGGTCTGAATAAACATTTTCTTTCTAAATCAGTTTGCTCTACACTGATTGTTTACAAGTGTTTTGGGTCAGCTGTATTTTGAACCACTTGTTAGCACATTGACAATAAAATATTTTGTTTTTTGTTGATTATTTCTAAAATGCAAAGTGTTATGTACTCTCGCAGTATTTAGCTTAAGGTATATGTGAGGGCTAAGTGGAGCTTAGGGAAATAGTTAGTACACTTGGTCTTAAACAAGGAAAAACAAGACAAAACCTTTATGGAACTATTTATTTATATTACACAGTGTTCAGGTCATACTCTCTACAGTCATATCAGTCAGTAAGTTATGGGCAACAGGATAACTTTGGCCATTTTTGGTAGGAAATCTCTGTCTGTACTATTTTGTCCCAATATCATATTGATAATGGGGTCTTCTGTGACTGGTTAGAACATAGAATATAGTAAGAACCCAACAGTGTCTTACTCATCTTTTCATCCAACCAATGTAAAACTTAGCTCCTTACACACATTGTAGAACATAAACTTTATTTTGTGTATTAAAAAACAAAAGATTCTTAACCAACTTTTAAAACAGTTGGTAGGTAACATTTGAGAAGAGATACCTTTTTGGATTTGTGATGTAAGAATGGTTATGAAAAGACATCCAACTGGATACAGAGTGTATGCTAAAGTGGTATGAGCCAAGATTTGGAATCCATTTTCCCAGGTTCAAATCTTGGCTCTGCCACTTATCGATCTCAAGTGTATTAGGTAGTTTTTTTGAGTTTTGGGTTCCTTAAGTGCACAATGAATTCAATAGTATATACATTACAGGGTTGATGTGAGCATACCTGAATTAATTGATATATGTAATATACTTAGAACAGTGCCTGCACATGACCATTGCTTTGTGTTAACTATTGTTATTAGCCCAAATTAGGTATAGTAGACATTATTATATTTTATCTATGGTTAAATTTTGTGATTTATCAAAGTTCTTTATCCACTGTCAATTTTGGGATAAATTACTGTATACAACTTTTGAGATTCAGATTTCTGAGATTTTTATTTGTACTTCTGTTCTTCAGTTTACATATTGGTAAAATATAGATTCTATGAGTAGCCTATTTCAGAGTTTTTATATGGTAAGGGCTAATAAAATATATTAGATACTTTACAAATAAAGAAATATATATCTTCCAGTAAATCAGTAGAGAATTTCATTTAAAGATGTATAACATCATTCACCTGAGTATCTTAAAATTGCCTTATGGACAAGTATGATTCTATTTAAGAGCCAGAGAAAATGAGATCTGAAATTACTTTTTTAAAAGGTCAAAAGGCAGAGAGCTCGTAACAAAATTGAAGTTTCTGAATTCCTAGCAGAGCAGCCTAATCACTAAGTCTACCTGAGCCTCCCCAAGTCATTCTAATGACCTAGATGGTGAACAGTTAATTTTCCACATGAGTGCATTGGACATAGGGACACTTGACTCCGTCACTCCCTCTGGCTCCTCACTGTCTTTCCTACACTGATTTCCAAAAAGCCTGAACTTTTCTTTGATGAGAAAAGTCCTTGAAAAGCTGAAATACGCTGAACAACTTTTGCTAGCGTATAGTGGAATTGTCCAGGTTTTTGCACAGACACAGGTCTGGTTAGTAAAACTACTCAACAAATAGTTACTTATCATTTATTATGTGCTGGTTTCTATACCAGACAAAAGAAACAATGAAAGATGACATTGGCTTCATTAATCTCCTATAGCAAACATCTCCAACCATACACCTGTTTTGATATGCCAAAGAGTTAATAGTCTTGGAAAGTTCCACTGATTTCTGTCTCTTAAATTAGCCCAACAAATGTTGAAAACAAAGTTGGAATCTGCTGATTTGGCCCAATATACAGAAACAGAGAGTTAATTACTTATTAACTCTGACCTTTCACTTTCATAAGTTTCCTTCCCCTCATACCTCATACCTCATACACACAATCATCTCCAAAACCAGTCCATCTCCTCTGGTGGACATCCACAGTGGAACCCTCTTTGTACTTCCATCCCAAAGAAGATACTGATATATCCTTTTTTCATTTACCTTAAACTTCTCTACAAAGTTATGTGCACTTGCTATGATTTCTTGTCTAATGTATCCCTTAGTCATCTTATAGGACTTCAGCCTCCCTCCTTCCAAACTATTAATATCAGTTCTACTTTTCTTGTCTCAATTTAGCTTCACATTGCATTTCGAAGTGTTTCATACAACATCTAAATCTTTCTGTAATCCTGAGCAAAGAGAAAGTGGAGTCTTCTAACGGAAAAACAGGCATGTGTCAGTTTGAGATTTCTAGAAATCCAGAGATATTTAAGTCTGGGTTCATGGGCCCTTAGATGACTTCTCGATGGACTAAAGATGGGATATCACTTATGAACTCCCATGAATACACACACACACACACACACACACACACACACACACACACCACAAATATGTAAAAATATACATATACGGAGTGTCAAAAAAAGTATACAAGTAAACACTGGTTAACATTGCTCAAGCAGTAGTTCACTGTAATCAGAAATGTCTGGATGCTGATGGTAACCACTTGGAGCACCTCTTGTAATTGTATATGTCAAATGTTACTTGTAACTATCTTTTGTTATCAGTTTATATTGAGTACTATAATTTTAGTACAATTTTCCTTTCTCTATAAAATGCGTATACATGTTTTAGTACCCTTTGTATATGAGATATATGTGTCACATGATATATATATATATATATGTATATATATATATATATTTGATATATATATATGGTATTTTTTCAGAAAATATTTCATAGCTATACTCAGATTGTCAACAAGAACTGAAACTCAAAAGAAAAATAAACATTTGAAAAATTATCATATGAAGGAACAGGTAAAAGCTTATGTGAAGAGAAATTATCCTAATAAAGAGGAAAGACTTAAAAATGCAAAATATATAATATTGATAGTACAAACTCACAGGGCTGATCAGAGTAACTGGACATATTTGCATGAGTGGAGAGGAGGAGAGAAGATTCAAGAACACCATTTCTATTTCATCATGAGCACAAAGGAAAATTTTGAAAAAGGGAGCAGTTATGCAATAACAATGCTTTCCTCTTTGTAATTACTGATTACATAACCGGTCTTGCGCAAAGCATTTTGCATGAATTACTTAGTGTTCATTATAACTTTATGAAACAGGTACTAGAATGCATTTCATGATTCCATTTTACCTATAACAAAACTGATGCTCAGTCTGGATAAGTAACTTGATATTAATCGTATAGCTAAGTGGCTGAGCCAAGATGTAAACCTTAACTATTACACAGTGACTAACCGATACTAGTCAGAGCAGAAGGTTGATTTTGAGATGAAAACAGAAATGAGATTATGCAGGAAAGGAGTAAACTGGCACATGAATAAAATCCTATTAATCTCTGTTTCAAATTTATGTACAGCTTAATAATGAGAGTCCACATTCTCAATGACTTCTTGGTCTGCTGCAACTACAAAAAGCTCCTTTTACAACTGATTTTGAATGTATAAAATTATCATTTAATAACCTATTTTAATCCTTTTTCCTTTTCATATGATGAAAATTATTCTTCGACAATGGGGATTCTTGCTAGCTATTGTCTTCTTTATCATGCAGTTGCTTTATAGGATACTCTTATTAAAATGCCAATTAAAGCTCTGATAAAAGATGAAAAATGCAGCAAATTCATTTTGAGTAAGAATGGATATTAACACTTTTCACTTTGTGATTATGTACCTTGTCCTTATTAAATAATATAAAATTCCTTTCTTTTCTCATATTTAATGAAATAAATTGGAGACAAGTTGCTGACCTTTCAAAAAGAATCTCACTAGAACATTGAGTCAGAAAGCAAATTGAATAAGTGAGCAATTACTGGAGGTTATTCATTGCTTTGGATTTTGATCATTGACAATGGAATGTGCAGCTACCATAGATATATTGTAGTTGGTGTTGAAATGAGGAGTTTGCACTTTTAGTGATTCTACAGAATGCTTGTGTGTTGGGTGAAGTGGAAGACACTATGGCAGTCTTACAAGAAACTCCCTACAAAATAAACCAAATGCTTGAATGCCTAAATATGAAAAACTTTTTAAATAAATCTGTTCAAAGTTTTGATCATGTGGTAATAAATTCAGAATAAAAAATCATAATGTTCAAGATCATTATAAATATCTTTATTTTCCCTGGGATAAACAAACACACAAAAAATAACCCCAGAAATTTCACAGTGGATGGTGACTTCATTTTACATGTTATTATTTTGTGGAAGCGTACCTGGTATTGAGCAAAAGTGCTTTCCTGCAGAAAATCATCTTGGGATTTTTCCAGCCAGCCACTGGTTCAATGCACTGCAAGTCATTTCCAGCTCTGCCTAAACCAAATAAACATACCAATTAATCACAATTTGTAAGTAATGATGAGAGTTACATGCTGAAATATTTCAGGGCAAAAAAAGCACTGGCTACCTCTTGATTTAAATAGTTCATCCACAGATATAGTTAATTTTACTTGAGGAATCTTAAGAATATTAATATAACTGATGATAATGATGATACAAATAAAGAGAGCTTTGGTTAAAAAATTCAGGAGTTTCCTAGGTGAAATCGAAAATGGTCCAGGTACACAGAGGGCAAGGAGAGACCAAATAAAGATGCAGACCACTCCAGATTGGCAGGTGACAGTTTTAACAAGCAAGGAAACTTACATAGGAAGCTTGTCTTAGGTGGCTGCAAAGAGAGTAGTTCGCTGCACCTGCGCGCCAGAATCTTAAAAGTTTATATAACATACTGTGTTCAGTATGTTAACATATACTAGAAAGATGGTTTCAACAACACAGTACTCTCTTAGGCCTTGTCCTTGAAAATGGCTCTCACTGTGGGAACAGTGGGCAGAATGTATATTCCAAGGACAGAGGAGGGCCTGAGGAGTCTCCAGTTGTCCAGGTCCAGCTCATTGGTCAACCAGTGGTCATGTCCCCTTGATGAATTTCTTCAATAATAGTAATAAAAACATTTATTTAGTGTTTACTAAGTGCCAGACACTGTCTTAAGTTGTAAACTCAATACTCATTGTATGTGTTTACTTACCATGAAAGATGTAGCTCTGAAAACTAGTTTGTAAGTTGTTGAATACCCACATATACATAGGTAATATATATTTCTCTGATGGCTAATACTTTCTTCTAGGATGAGTTCATGAACTTAATTGTTCAACTTCATATATGTATACACATATGCATGTACATATACACATATACATCATATGTATGTATCATATATACACATATATACCATGGGTATATTATCCATATTAACTATTTCATATTTCAGATTAGTTTAAAGAAACTGGTCTAATAAATTAGTGAAATGATTAATTCAACCTGCACAGTCTATTTTCTGTTTTCAGGCTACAGTATTTATAGTGCTTTTCCCATTCTCCATGAATTCTTAAATTTAATAAGGAGCCTTCTGCAGATCCCCTAACAAATCCTGAGATTTATGTCAGGTGTACATTCTGATTTTTATACATTTGAATTGCTAAAAATCAGTGAAACAAACAGTCATGATTGCTAAATGACAAGTCATAGAAATTCAGTATTACTCCTACTAACTCTTTTCATTTTATATCTTTTAAAAAATTGTTGATCAAGTTCAGGTAAAAAATGAAGTTGTTCTAATTCATAGATAATTAAATTGTGGGAGAAGCTAGAAAGTCTATGTCCCACAAAGTCTCACAAATTTTGTGGAAGCCTTTTCATTTTATATTTTTTAACTTACTTTTTTTTTTCAACAAAAATGATACACATGACTTTTCCATTTAGGGGAACTTTCCCTGGCTAGAATCTCTAAAATATGATCTTTAATAGCATTATAAAAATAGCTGTTTTCATGCGGTTAAAAAATTGAGGCTAGGGCCGGCCGAGTAGCGCTGTGGTTAAGCGCTGGTCTTTGAAGCTAGAGGCCCCGGTTCGGGTCCCACATATGAGGGCCAGTGACACTGCCCTCAAAAAAATAAATAAATGGCCGGCCGAGTGGCGCGGTGGTTAAGCGCTGGCCTGGGAAGCCAGCGGCCCCGGTTCGGTCCCACATATGAGGGCCAGTGACATTGCCCTAAAAAAATAAATAAATAAATAAATAAATAAATAAATAAATAAATAAATAAAAAATTGAGGCTAGATAAGTTAATCAACACAATCATTATTATGGATACACAGGTACACATTTCCTGAGATCCAAGACAATTCAGGACTTCAATCAGTATTATTTATTTCTGATGAGCAAAGATAGAATCCATTCCAGAGAGCAACATTCTTTATCTGTAAACACTGGATTTTTATTATATATATATATATATTTTTTAACAATCACAAGGACATCTAGTACAAAATAGGATTTAGACTGTTCATCCCAAAAGACAAATTACTTATTAGCTTATATAAATTTTAATCACAGGAGAGAATAAAATTATGAGCTTCTATGTTCTTTATGTCATGCATGCTTCTATTTCATAATAGTTTTGTTAGAGACTATAGAAAGCTTACAGTCAGTGTCACAAATGAGAAGGAACAATAACAACAACAAATATAATTCGATGTTGGAAACTGTCACTGTCAATTACATTGTATATAAAATAAAGAAGGAAAGTTATCTAAAGAGAGACGGTGTGACCCAGTTTTGTCCAAGGAGATCAATTTTGATATATTTTTTTTTCCTTTCAGAAATAAAAGTTAAAAATCATTGCAAGAAATAATAAGGGCTGTTTCACAAAAATGAAACGTTTAATTTATCAGGAAAATACAACAAATCTATATCTATCTATCTAAAATATACAAATCAAGAATCACTAGAACTGCAAAAGAGTAGACAAATTAATAATCACAATGGCAGAATTTAAGTTACTAAACAGTATATTTAAGTTATTGAAGAAAAATTTTAAAAACATAAGTTAGGTACAGTAAAATAAACACAAAGCAATTAAAATATGAAAATAAAGGTAAAAGAGAAAGAAATAAAATATAAAAAAAATATATGGAGGAGAGGATTAACAAGGTTAAATATTAGCTTTTTGCAAAGACCAATAAAACTGATAAAACTTAGGGAAGGCTAATAAGATAGAGATCATATTACTGATATCAGAAATAAAGAATATTCATTGATTCACTTTAGACCCAATAGACAAGAAGAGCATAAGATATTGTATGCAAACATATTTCAAAAATGAACATATAAAAACAAACCAGGAGGGCCGAATGGTGCGGTGGCTTGGGAAGCCAGCGGCCCGGGTTCGGGTCCCACATATGAGGGCCAGTGACACTGACCTCAGAAAAAACCCAAAACAAACCAGGAACATATATTCTTATACTTAGTACAGATACCAAATTATTTGACCCCAGTGAAAACTCTATGGTCAGAGGATTTCACTAGAAAATCAACCAAGTATTTAAAGATAACATAATTCAAAATTTTAAATAAATTCTTTCAGAGACTCAAATGAACTTTGTTTGGTTCCTATATGTCCTTAGGAAATCAAATCTCTCTGATTTGAATCCTAATTTCAAATTTCTTATATTTCAAATCTCTCATATTCCACAGGTAAATTTGTTTGACCTCCTTTTCCAGCTCCCTCACAGTTATGCCCAGGGGTAACTCATGCATCACTAGGTTGGCTGGGAGAGCCCTCTCAGTGTCTCTAGTTGGCTTCTCTGTTTGTTTTGTGTTGTTGATGCTCCCCTTTGTTTTTTGGATGCCCAGACTGCTTCCTCTGGTCCAGCTGTATCACAGGTCATTTTGGAGCCTTTAGTGTGTATGTCCTAGGACTACTCCAGAAACAGCTCAACTGGAGATCAAAAGGTGGCCTTTTTTATATGGCTCAATTCTTCATCTCTGAATAAATGCATGTATCACAGATACAGTTTTCTTTCTGTTGGTCCTGGTATCGTTCTTCAAAAATTTGAGTGGGAAATGATGCTATCATTATCATGATCGTTTATGAAGTATCTACAACATTTCATGTGCTGTTTAAAGTCTCAGCATTCCAAAGCTCAAGATATTGTCTCTTTCCACCTGTCTTAAGGACAAAAAATGTTTGAAATCTTTGTGATGAAGACATGAATACAGTGATAATAGAGTTAGAGGGGGGGTTATTGATTTTTGCCTGAGAGAGTTGAGGGCTTCACCCAGAGAAGCTTCTAAGAATTGAATTAAATCATGAATAAATAAGGTGTCTCAAACATCAATTGAGAGTTGAGTGAGTCCCATTTGCCCTCTTCCATACAATTTTATTCTGTGGCTCTTAACCTCCTTAAGCACAGTCTTATTCATTCTGTTACCCTTCTTGAGGAATTAAGCTGCTGGTCTTTACCTTCTTTTATGCAAAATTCTTAATATTCATGTGTCTGGTCTCCGGGTCCCCTGCACTGGCTGCTGCCTGATTTAAGGGTCTTCATGTATTAGCACTAACAGACTCAGGGCACACCAGGCATGTCAGCTAGGTTCAGCCTAGGGAAACTTGTATGACAGAACTGAGCATATATTAAGTTTGTATAATAAAGTTAATAAAGCTCTTCTTTTAAAGCTGCCTATCTATTAGTTATAGAATCTACTTATACTGAATGAAATTTATATTAGTGTCCTTGGCTGCCATATATATCTTTCTTTTTCTCTTTGTGCTCAATAATAGATGCAATATAGATGAATTTAGTATAAGACACACCGACACTAGAAACAACCCCAGGATTTAATGGCTGAAGTGTTCTTCACTGGGCCAAAATCATCTTTGAATAAATTAGGAACACATCTCAGTGTAGTCAGGTGTTAGTTGTATGATGTGGGACTTGTTATCTAAACTCTTTGAGCTTAACATCTCTGATTTGTAAAAAGGGAATAATAATCTGATGATCTTTATCAGGTTGTATCAATCATGTTTCAGTCAGAAAAATAGAGGCCATCTTATGTGTTACTAGCAGGGAGGGTTTAAATGCTTAAGCTACTGTTGGAAAGTCTGAGGTGTGAAGGTCAGGGAAGCCATCATTGCCATCATCAGTCAACAGCACAGATATTGGTTATGAGGCACTCAGGCAAAAGTTATGGTAAATTTCAGCATCTCTGGGAAAGTGTGTCAACATGGTTCTTCTCAAGAAGCTCATCTGAAAGCTGCATGGAACTTTGAATCTTTCTAGGGGTCATTGTCTCTGGAGAATAATTGTCTCTTTCCTGCTTTTTACATCTCAGCCAGGATTTCTCATTTAGGGCTCTAGGTCAGAAGATACGTGTCAGTGAATTTTTGAAGCTGAGAAAAAGCTAGATGGGGGCAGTGCTGATGTAAACTCTAGAAGGAAATTCAGCCTGTTTTTTGAGATATTAGATAAGATTATAATGTAACACGTCTGTGGTTTCACATATAGTATAGTGTTAATAAGTAGTGATTACTATTGAGGTAAGGATTTAACGTCATATATTCTCCACAAGCAATCTAATGTATACTTATCAATTATATACTGGAAAGACTTCCAAAATCCACTCTAACTTGCCCTTTTATACCAGCTCTGTATGCCAGTTTTCTTTGCCATTATATTAAAAAGGTAATTTAGGGCTACAGGAAAAATTGTCTCAGTTAAGATTTGGATTGCTTTCATAAATATATGTATATATTGCTATTCTTTCAACATATTGTAACCACCATTTCTAAATCATAAAAGGAAAAAAAAAAGATCTTTCAAGTATGCTGAACTTTTTTAGTAGCAAACTGCATATTAATGGTTACATTTATAATGTCTGAGAAAAGTTGAAGAGGGCACTTTAAATTCACAGCTCCCTAATTCTTTCAATATTCTTAGAAGTCAATTTATTCTTCTGTATCATGAGAATTCCATTAATACCAATATATTAAATTATTTCTGTAAAATGTTTAAAGCACTTTTAAAATAAAGGCTGACTTCAAGTTTTTCAGAGGGACACAGCTGACATTGAAAAAGCAGGATAGACTGATAATAGAATACTTCACACAGCACAGACACCTTTAGTAACCTTTTATAATTAGCAATTTAATTATAACCTGTACTTCAGGAGATATCCAAAACCCTATACTCAACTAAAGAATGATAAATTTAGCTCAAATTATATAGTACATTATTGCAACTTACAGAACAAACTATGCTTCTGCTTAACTTTTGAATAAATTAATATTAACAGCTACAATTTATAAAATGATATGACAGGCAGAGTTTTATGTATTCTTACTAATTTAATGTCCAGAGAACCTTACAAGGCATGTACTATAATGATCACGTCCTTTATACTGATGAGGAAACTGAATCAAAGAGGATGAAAATAATTTACCCAAGTGTCAAAAGCAATCAAGCGATGGAACTAAGAAATGTACACAGACAGTCTGATTCTAGAACCAGCTGTGCAAAACAGTGTGCTCCCATGATAAAAGATAGCAGAGCTTAAAATTCTCATTATTCATGTGAGTATACGTAGGCCATATTTACAGACTATGAGTCAATAGTCTTACTATGATGAGAAAGCTATCAAAAGTACTATATTTTCTAAGAATCCTAAGTAAATTCTAAGTATCTTTAATATACTTAGCTTAAATTTGATCTAAACTTACTTTACAATATGGCAAAGAGAAGTAAAATGGAGAAAAGAACAGCATGTGAAAGTGAAAGAAAGTGATGAGAGAATACTAGGCTTATTTTACTTACAGATAGATATCCCTGTTTCCTGATGGGTTTTTTTGCCAATATTATCAAAAGAAGAATCAAAGATGACTTAAAATTGTTGGTTTTTAAACAAGATGTAGCTGTCCAGCTGCTAGCCAGAGGACAATAAAATGGGTTAGGAGCTGCAGGCAAGTTACTGGACCTGTGTGATCCTCAAAAGTAGCAAACTCTAAGCTATTCTGATTTATCAATTATCAATCAGAACATACTGGGTGTTGTTTCTTAGAAAACTAGAGAAAAAATTTTATACAGCACCTGAGAAAAATTTGAGGACTAAAAGTAACTTCTTTATATAAAAAATGATAGAAAATGATAGTTGTTCTTTTTTGGTGTTATTCAAACTTCTATAGCTAAAAAGTTAAAATGGTGAGCAAGTGATATGTTAAGTCTTAGTAAACTGACTTCACCATCTGATTTCAAATTCTACATAGCACTTATTACATGATAAGATATAATGTGGGTTAATTAGAATTATCAAGCTCTTGCATAACTCTTAGAACACAAAGACTAAAACATTATAGAATTCACTGTTTGGTGCCAATGTATAAGAGAAACTTAAGGTACACTTAATGTGTGATTCATTTTTAAAAGTTTACTAATGGAATTGCAATGAAGCTTTAATTATATCTAGATTACTGATTCAGAGCAGAAAGGATTGTTTTAGGGCAGTGAAAATATTGGGTAAAATGGTAGATACAGGTAATTATACATTTGCCAAAAACCATGTCATGAAACTTAAACTACGGATTTGTAAGTGATAATGTGTCACTGTTTGTTCATCAATTGTAACAAATGTACCACAGTAAGTGGAGATGTTGAAGTGGGGGAGATTGTGCTTTTATGGAAACGGAGTATATGAGAAATATGTGTGCTTTCTCCTTAATTCTGCTGTGAACCGAAGTTACTCTTAAAATATAAAGCTCATTAATTAAAAAGACTTTATTAATGAAATTGCAATGAAGCTTTAATTACGTTCAGATTAGTGATGCTTTCTCAAGTCTTTTTTCTTTGTGAAATTTAAATCATAGTGTTTTAGAATTAGGAAAGACTTTCAGGGAACATCCAATTCAGTTTTTCTAACTGTTGCCACAGACACCCTGAGATACTATCACTTCAGTTGCTTATTTAATTTACAGATACCTAGGCTCCATCTAAATCCTAGAGAATCAGTTTCCAAGAAAAAAAGAGCCTCAGAATACACATTTTAATAAGTTTCCCAGCTTGATTCACGTTCACAGTACACTTTGATAACCACTGATGTAACAACACAGCTTTTCATTTTAAATATAAATAAATTGAGATTCAGAAAATTGAAGAGACTTACCTATGTTCAAAAAATGAATTAGAAGCAAAGGCATGACTCAATTCCCTAAATGTCCAGTTAGTTCTCTTTGCATATACCCCATGGCCTTCTAACACTATAACATAACCAGAAAGTTAACCCAACAAATATTTATTAAATATGAGCTGGAGGTAGAAATATTATTCTAAGCAGTATCAAAAATTATAAAGAAACAGTTTACTAAGATGTTTATGATTCAGTTCCAGCTATTCACAGCACATTGTTTTAAGAGGTATATTAGTTCTTTGATATGATGGGATAGACCTTAAAATATTGAACATAGAACTTCTTGCTTAACAAATGGGGGGAAGGGACTGAGGTAGTCAATTGACTGCTTTATTGCCTGAATTGATGACTTGTCTGTATTCTTACCCTTTGGAAATGCCTTCATGCGCTAATAATGGGTTGACCATATGACTCTAAAATAAAGAGAGAAAGAGATTAGGAATTGGAAGATCTGGGTTCTCATTTTAGCCCTCCTAATTGCTACTACTTAAATTAGATTTTATAGAAGTCTCCTGGGGAAGAATGTAAGCTACTTGATGGCACAGACTCATTTTTCTTCCTGTATTTCTACCTTCTCCTAAAATTATTTCTGCTATACGGTAGACATGCCTAAAACATCAATGTCATTGGCAATAAAAATTCAAAAAGACAGGACTCCCAGTTTTACAGAAGTCTGTTGATGCACTATTAACAGAGATCCTGTCATCTTAGAAAAGTGAGTCCTTTCCTTTCATTGTACTTGGATAGCAAAATATTTTTTTTTTAATATGGTTGAAAATTTTATTCCATTTTTATGAGTTTTAGAATTTCAAAAATCTCTCCCTCTTTTTTTTATTCTAAAGAACTTCTTTTCTTTCTCTGTTCTTTTCTTCTCAAAGGAAACGTAAATGCGATTTTCCAAATATCAATAAATAATTAGACATATTTACTCACTAGAAACACAAGGGAGCAATCTATGGCAATTAGATAAGATCTCTTAAATAAGTCAGTTTAGCAGTGACTCCTATTGTTTCTCTCATTTACATCCTAAATAAGATGGATGTTTCTAGTAAAAACATATCACCAGGATATAGCATAAAATACACTCAATTTTTTTGAAAACTAAAACTTTAATTAAGTATTTATATAATGTCAGTAGAAATTATTCTCTTTTTTTTGGGGGGGGCAATGTGTATTTATTTATTTTGAGAGTTTTAGATAAATGATTTACTTCAACATTTTTAAACCATACAAATTATTTAGGATTTATTTGTTTCTCAGTCATGACAGTGATTAATACCTAGTTACCATTGCCACTTGACACCCACCATCCTCCCATGGAAATCCTAGATCTGAGACAGAGCAACAGCTTGCCCCAAATCCTGTTCATCCCATACCCTTCCAGGATGGGTCCATGCCAACAAAACCTTTAGGCATCAAACATCAGGTCTGGGTGCCTCGACCCTGCTAAGGGGCATGCTTCTCTTTCTCCCTCCTGGACCTGGGAGCAAATGCACTACCAGTAGAGGGGCTGCCCTGCTCTGCGCAGCCTAGACCCCTGGGGCTTAGAGCCCGTTGCTGAGGCCCATGTCAAAGTTGTTAAGTTTTGTTTTGTTCCATTGTAGCTCTTTTTTTCCCCCTCTTTCCTGATTGATTTTACAAAATAAAGTAAGCTGCTCTGGAGGCCCTGGAAGTGGGGAGCAGGGGCAAGGAAGATGACCACCTCACTCCAGTCAGAATGGCTGTCTATCATCAATAAATCCACAAACAACAACTGCTGGCGGGGCTGTGGGGAAAAGGGGACCCTGCTGCTCTGTTGGTGGGATTGCAGATTGGTGCAGCCACTATGGAAGTCAGTATGCAGGTATCTCAAAGAACTGGAAATGGAACTACCTTTTGACCCAGCAATTCCACTCCTAGGTATTTATCCGAAAAAACCCAAGACACTTATTCAAAAGAATATATGCACCCTTATGTTCACTGCAGCACTATTTACAATAGCCAAGACTTGGAAACAACAGAAATGCCCATCAGTAGATGACTGGATTAACAAACTGTGGTATATTTATACAATGGAGTATTACTCCGCTATAAAGAAGAATGAAATCGTACCATTTGCAATGCTATGGATGGACCTAGAGACTATTATGTTAAGTGAAATAAGTCAGTCAGAGAAAGACAAAAACCATATGATCTCACTTTTATGTGGAATCTGAAAAACTGAATGAATGAGCAGAGTAAACAGAAACTGTCTCATAGATATAGAGGAGAAACAGGGTTGCTTGCTAGTTGGGAGGGGTTGGGGATGAAGGAGAAGGGGAAGGGATTAGATAGCAAAAACAGGCAACTACAATATTGCCACAGGGATATGAAAGACATTTCGGGGAATATAATTAATAATGTTGTAAATATTTTGTGGGGTGTCAGATGGTCATATGTCTTATTACGGAGACCATTTCATGAATGGAGTAAAGACTTGATCACTGCACTGTACACCTGAAGCTGACGTTGTATAATATTGTATACCAACTGTAATTAAATATATAGATAGTCACGCGATGTGGATTATAATGTGGAAGGGAGTCAGAGGAAGTGTAATAGATATATATGATATGGGGGAAGGAGTGGGGTGGCTAAATGGGGGAGAGGGGTTGTCACTTTGAGGGGTAAAAAGTATAACTATTGCATTGTGTTGTACACCTGAAACTAATTAAAAATAAATAAATAAATAAATAAAATAAAGTTAGCATTTTCTATTAAAAATTAATAATAAAAAAATAAATAAATAAATAAAAAGAAAAGCATAATTACCACAAATTACAAAGGGCTAAAGCAGGACTAGAATAACGAATGAATCACTTCAGCCTGGAAAGCAGATACTCTCAATAGTAATGTTATAATACATGCTCTTTCAAGTATTTTACTTTTTTTTTTTTTGTCCTTTTAAATGTGATATCCTAGCACATGGTAAAGATAATGTACTATGAGCATAAGGTGGAACCTTCTCCACAAAGCTAGATGACAAGTTTTCCTCTCCAGTGAGAAATAGGCTGTAAGTTCCTATCTTCTATGCCATCAACATGGCTGAAGGAGAGAGTGGGTTGGGGCAAATGCAGGGCCCTTTCAACACAAGAGATCCTTTGAGGTCCCACTCAGGAGGGTGCCAGATGAACCAGACCATTCTACCCAGGATTTTGGCAAAAAAAGTAGAAATTATTCTTAAAACTACACTGAGAATTTAAAGATTTACTCTATAAATATAGAAAGAATTGCTTAATAAAAATTTAGCTGTATCATGATAATAGCTAGATTTTGAGGTAAATCTTTTCCAGCAAATGGGTGAATCCAATGGGACATATCATAGCTGAAAATATTATAAATATACTGTCCTGGCAATACAGTATAGAGAAAAGAGTGAGTGTATATTTTTCCTAAGTCTTTTCTCCACTATTATACCTGCTAGTAAGTAGAAGCATTTTCTTTTAGTTTCAGGAAACCACTCAGATCTTTAAGGATAACTTCCTGAGAAAAATCTAAGGACAAGACTGACCCTCCAAAGAGAGTATGGCAAAAATTTTGTATTAGACCCAGGTCAGAAGTTCATATTACTATTGATTGAAATATACCTTCAATGCTTCCTAGTAATGTGTGACGTAAGCCAGTGGTTTTAACTGGAGAAGACCTACTCATGATTTTTAAGTGTATTTCAATAATTACTGAGTGGTCAGATTGCAAACTATATTTTATTTTGTGGAGCTGATACCCAGTTCTAGGTGTTCAGAGTCTTTCAGAGCTGTGCTCCTCTGTTCATTGTGATTGATACAAAAATCCAAAAATTAAGGAGAAAGGAGGAAAACATAGGCTAGATTTAGTATCCTTGCAACCACAGAAAATAAAGCACCGAAAAAAATCAAATATACACTAAATGTAGTCTGTCACTGAGTGACTTAATTTCCTTTATAATTTCTTATAATTTCCAAACTATCTACAATATTAAAATTTGATCTTTACCTCCTTTCTTGTTATTCAAGAATCTCTGAATAAAAAGAGGGTTTTACTTTTCATTAGGAAGGCCAAATAAATTGTATTTGAGTTTGATGGGTTCCTCCTCCTACTACTATTTTTTTTCCTCCTTCTCCTCTATTTTGTCTACTTAACTTTATTAAGATATAACTTATATAATAAAACACACCCATTTAAAGTCTAAAATAAATATGTTTTGAAATTTTTTTGCTGAATTGTGACCCATGTGACTATACAAGTAACCAGTATTGAATAAAGGTAACCTTTATTGCAAAAAGTTCTCTCATGCCCAACGAGAAAATGTGTGCATAGAGATCTGCAAGCTACTACTGTGAGGACTTAGCCTTTTCCTACCAGTGATTTGAAAAGCCACTGGAATGTCATGAGCAGAGAGAAGTGACTTCATGCAACTTAATCGAGTGTTAATATAATCAGCGTATTGAATGAAATATCATCATGCTCCCACCTCCTCGTTTCTGTGATTAAAACTTGCTTTGTGTGAGAAAAGAAAATTTGTCTGGAAAGTATAGAGATAACAAAAGCTAACACTTCATAAAAATGTTAATTAAAGCTGTATCTGTAGCCTTTTAAAGAGCCTTTGTAAGCAAAATGATTAAATAAAACTCAAGACAATAATTGAAATATTTTAGTGAGTTTTTCTTGCTACCATCCTTCTCATTTTTTTAAGTTTACTTCTCTTTAGACTATATTTTTCCTTTCATTTTCATATTGGCCAACAGTATTTGTTAGAATTCACTTTAGCATTTTAATATTTCTGTTTAAATTTTTCATCTAATCAGGATATTACATTTGAGGTATTTTTTCACTATTTATGTGATAGAAACATTTGTATAGATTTGTTGATACCCTGCTTTACCTCTGTTGAAATCACCTGGAGAAAAAGCCTTAACATCTTGATATGACTATCACTAGAAGACCTTTTGAAGATGAACTCTGGGGTAGCAAGAGAAAAAGCCTTAACATCCTGATATCACTATCACTAGAAGACCTTTTGAAGATGAACTCTGGGGTAGCAAGATACTAACTAGACTTTAGCAGAATGAGCTTTTTGTGATTATGGATATAAAAAGGAAAATGGAGACTTGCCCAGGAAAATGCTTAAATTTAGATTAGATGATTATATCTTGTAAATATTCAAGACAAAAATAATTCACTGGATGATATAATACTCTCTCTTCTATTTTGTTGAAATTTGAAACACTTACTCTAAGACATATTAAGATTTAACCTTAAAGACATTTAGCATAAGTAATATTAAGAATTTAACTTTTGAATTGCTATTTATATATATATCATATACATTAATGTATGCATTCTATAGACACATGTTGAACAAATCTATTAGGTTTTCTCAAATGTATTATTTGATTTAATTCTCACATTAAACATGAAGAAACACTAAAGCAATGTTTCTAAGTTTGCTTAAGGTCACAAAAAATCATGTCATACAAAAATCATGAAACAATAAAGTTTCAAACCTGTTTCTCCAACTCTAATTTCAGTATTATTTTCATTTATTCCAAAGACTCTTAAATAAGTCTATTATAAATGCAACTGAATCAGATAATACAGTTCAAAATCATGGTGTTCAATGCATAAATCTTTCCAAAGATTCTTAATTCTTAATTACTATATGAGTAATATTTACCTTGTTAAATTTGACTACACCACCAGTGTTATTCCTTTGCAAATTTAAAAGCTATAATTTTGCAGAAAAATTTTGATATGCATATGTGATTTCAATACCTCTACATAATTATTTCCAGTTTCAGCCCAATCTTTCTTATCCTATGTCCTTGAGCAAATCACATAGGTGTTAAGGAAATCTAAATCTAGGATTAAACAAATCCAAGGATATTTAGAATTGGGTTCTACATTTAAAGATTGTGAGTGGAAGCCATATCAATAAGAAAGATGCCATTAGTATTATTCAAAATATCATATTAATATGGAAATATGATTTAAAACCTATTATTTTAAATTGTTCCAGCTACCATAGTCCCCTCAGCCTTCTTTTCTGTATAATGCTTTACCATGGAAAAAATTGCAAATGTTTTTTGGACACTATATTATAATTTCTGCATTTCTCAGTCTATAACTTCAGTAGAAAATCCTACTTACCATTCAGAGAAAGAAAATATTTTCTCCA
The DNA here is from genome assembly GCA_033961575.1 of Aselliscus stoliczkanus. Lineage (NCBI taxonomy): Eukaryota > Metazoa > Chordata > Mammalia > Chiroptera > Hipposideridae > Aselliscus > Aselliscus stoliczkanus. Next base: position 140,396,647 of record CM066729.1, read on the forward strand.
AAGAATGGCTACATAATTTACAATATTAACATTAGTTTTACATTGAAACATTTTGAGAATAATTTACTTATACATTCAATTAATTATTCACGAAATACTATTGAGTATATTTTGTGCTGGGATCCTGTGCCATGATATAGATACCAAACAATGTATATATTCAGCCTCTGTCCTTTAGGTGATTAAGCATAGCATACAGAAATATGCTTTTAAAAGCATCCAAGTGACATTTGCACTAGTGCAGAGATATTAACATAATAAAACGAAGAACTGTTGTAGAATATTACCCAGTTAGTTAGTACCTTTCATTCTTTCAATAGTCTTGTGGAAAAAATATTCCAATAAAATCAGTTCTTACTCTGGAATTAAGAAGCTATAGTTACAGCCAAGAAATAACTGCTACTGGACTAACAACAACAACCAAAATTACAAAATAGACAAAATACATGAGGTAACTGCTTTGAGGCATTGAAAAATAGGCTAACCTAGGCTACAATCCTGGGTAAAAGGGAAACTCTCAAGTTGAGCCCTATTATTAATGAGGTTATCTGCTTAGGGAAAATTTCCTAACCAGCTGCTGCATTGCTGCTGAGCTCATGCAGCAAATATCAAAGTCAGGATTGCTGAAGGGGCTGCAATGTGAGGACAATTATGGAGCAGAGACTGGGTTCCAAAAGAATGTGTGTGGGCTCCCCTAAGAATCCTGTGCTAAAAGTCGGGCCATGCATGCTCAAGGAAGAACCATGTGAGAGGCAATCCACAGCAGGCACTGTGGGGTTAGAAGAAAGCAGAGACATTGGAGTTGAGCAATGCTAGCGATGTTATATTTCCATTGCAGTCAGATGGAGAGAACTCATTATTCCCAGTACATTCAGAGAGAGAAGAGGAGAGCCATAACAGTCAGGAACACAATGCTTCTCTCTGAACCCATGCTCACAGTGCCTAAAACCCTGCATCACAGGGCTGTTGTGAATATTAAAGATTATGGAGGAGAGAACTCAGAAGAAGGCTGGATAAATACCAAGTGGTATAAATGCTTCCCATCAATTTTATTATGTATTTGTATATAAGTGTAACTCAGGAGAGAAGCATTCTCCTCACTCTTGCATGGATCATGAAGAAAGAGGTCTTGCCACACCAGTTTCTCTTAGGTTCCTCAATTTTATTTTGACTCTTGGGGACTCTGAAGGGCACTGGTACCTGTCAGCAGACATGAAAACAGGTGCAAAGTATCTAGAATCTAGGCAGCAAAGTCAGCCAAAAACATACCTGCTGGAAGTACTTTTCTGGGACATCTTGAAGGCAGTCCATAGTAGGAGTGGACTCTTATGAGAGTATACAGCCACTGTTTATTAGTATATGTAAGACATTGCTTCAAGTGTGAATGCAAAGGGGCAGCATAGAAGATCTGACAAGCTTAGTGGGCTACATGGTAGGCCTGCAAGCTCAATGACAGGAAGTAATCACACAGGATGCTCTGATCATTGAATACTAACTGGGCAGGATAGTCACATCCCAGCTCTATTACTTCCTTAATGAAAAGGTTAATCCTTACCTCACACAAGCCCTGTCTATTGTTCTTATGTATCTAGGATAACATACCTTTAAATCAGAGTAATTTTCTTTTCCAGACCCCTCAAAAACAGACATCCTGACACCAGAGCATCATACCACTGAAAGTCCTCATTCTTACCTTGTTGCCTATACACCATTTCTGTTGTAAATATTAAATGTTAACTATCCTGTACCCACCAATGTATATGTAACACCCCATTTTACTTTTTATCCAATCCTAGAGATTTCCCCATTTGCTTTCTCCCAGTTCCTTATTCTTTCACCAGTGAATTTCACTTAACTTTCCTATATTTCTTCCTTTGATTCTAAATGTATATAAAGAACTGCAAAACTTCTGTTTCCTGGAGCATTTTCTCAATTCTTTGAGATTTTGCTTCTGGGCCTGGTTCTGAACCCTTGGCTCAAATAAACTTTTTTACACTTTCCTTTATGTTTGGACTTTCTTTGGTCAACAGAGGCTAGAGATCCTTTGTATCAAAAAGGGATGCGAGCCTTGCAACTGTGGTTTATAAATATTAACAGGACTAGATTTTAAACCAAAGCTGTGCTATTCTAGAAAAATGGATTCTAAGACTTGGAATTTCGAGAAAATCCCTATTTCTTAGAGCATTTAGGTAACTTCTGCTGCCTACAGTATATTTTAAATATAAACCTGATAAATGTGTGTGGTAAGCTCCAAATTATCCAGGTACAGTAAAAGGCATGTTGCAGACAAATCTAGTCATGTGACTACAAAGCAAGGCACAGTGCTATAATCTTATATAAATTTTCACAGCACAACTAACTTTTTCCAAAGCCAATACTCCCTTTATATGTAAAGCTAGAGCTTTCAGGAGGCAAATCTCTTCTTTCAAGCCACTAGGGGAGCATTTATTCCACCACAGAGTCATTAATTCTTCCCCTCTTGACCTAAAAGAGTGAAAGCAGTTTGCAAAAAGCAGCCAATTTACAAGCCCCTCAGGCTCCAGCAAATCTGACTTCTCTGCTAGTGCCCTGAAGCTCACTTTTAATTAAGGGCCTGGCAAAGCTAAATTAGCAATCTCCTCTTTAGATTTGCTGTGAGGTGTAATTCCCAGTCCCTTCTTTATTGGCTCCGCATACAATTGGAAATCTTGTGAAATTTCCCTTGTTTAAGCACAGTGCAGCTAGCTTTCCTCCTCTGTCAAGCATCAGGACACGTTTCCATAGCAGCCACTTTGGGGAATGAAAGGGACTTACATGATACTCCTGTAGGTGAAATCTGAAGAATAAAGCATTAATGTTCATTTGCACAAGAACAAGGATTGCTTGGATACATTTTTTATAAAGATAGGAACTAGGTTCTCTTAATATAACAAGGTGTAAAAACATTTAACAAAGGCTTTTACTAGCCTGTGCTCAGGCTCAACTCTATCTCCATGCCAACATTACAATCCTAGGAGGGTAGCCATTAGTCTACAAAGGAACAGTGACTCCTAAACTAGATCATGCATTTATATTTACTTTTTACATTGGAGTCCTTTATATCCTCCAAAACTGTTTCTGACCTGAATTATACATCAGGGCTGCAAAAGGAAAGCCTATCACATTTGTGTTAGTTAGTTTATTAAGAAACTTCTTTTGTTTGATATCCAAGAATGTCAGTATGGAGGGCAGACTGCAGTCCAATTACCAGCTGTTATCACTCGGCTGCAAGGAATTTGGATGATTCCTTAAACTCCATATTGTTGAGGCCTAAGATTTGGAACCACTAGGACAATGACTGAAAGAGTCTCACTAAGAAGAAATTCAACAAGCTTCTAGCCAACAAATAAAAATGAAGGCTAAATCATACTTTTCACAACTCTCCTGCTACATGCTTTCAATTCATGGAACTCTTGTTTTCTACCAAACTGAGAAGTCAAATATTTTTATCTATCTCTATGGTTATAACCATGACTCTAGCCTCTCTCAGTTAGGAATATCAAAAATTAAATTCTTCTGTGCCTGTATATTTTAAGTGATTACTAGTTATCACAGGCACATCAAAGTGGTCATGGTAATTTTCATGCCCAATGGTTTTGTACTACACTCGCTATCTAAACAATGGCTTTACATACAGTTTCTCAAACAAGAAACTTGTAAATGTGCCCTACATATCTAATGGCTCCTATATTCTATGGATCTCACCTTATCTTACTGACCACACTTAAATCCTTATCTCTATCTCTGCTGCTTCATCATTTAAATTCATACTATGAAAAAAAGAAAAAAAAAAGAATCCTTACTCTCTTTTGGACTCTGTTATTGCCTTAAAATTCAATTTCCACTCTGATATCTTAATGACCTTTATAAAATACAAATCTGATAATGACACTCCCTTTCTTTAACTACTCCAGTAACTCCCTTAAAAATAAATAAATAAAAGTATGAAGAGAAGGTACCAATTCAAATTATAAGAATATGTAATTTATGTGTAATCTCAGCATAAAACACAGGTAAACACAATACTAGCAAAGAAAATAAACCCATACAGAAACACTGATGCAAAATTACTCCAGAAAATTACTAGATATTGAATGGATTTATTAAAAAAATAAATAAGAGTCAGTATAGATAACCCATTAATATAATTCATTACAATAAAAACTAAAATTAAGAAAACTGATTATCATTTCAAGAGATGCAAAAAAACCCTATTCTTTATTCATCAATAAATATTTATATAAACATATTAGAAAATAAAGGGATGTAAATGAACTTTCACAACATGACACAGGTTTTTCATTTTTCTGTTTTTTACCAAAATCTATAATGAAGATTATAGTTAATGCTAAAACCTGAAAGACATTCCTATAAATTTAAGAATAAAACAAAGGTTCCTATAATTAAGTTCTTCTCTTACATAACACCATCTTGGAAAGCTTTGTCAACAATAATAGCATGAAAACAAAGGTACAATGAGAACTTGGAAGAAAAAGACATAATTGCTGTCATTTGTAGCTAGTATATATTTGTACCTGAAAAAATAAGAAAATAAACAGACATAGTATTTGTACTAATAGAGTTAGTAAGGTTGCAGAACATATGATTGATATACCAAAACAAACCACAATAACATCCATTTATTTCAGAAATAACAAACTTTCAAAAAAAATTGTTTTATACTTTTGTTTTCCTTTACTTCTAGTTCGTTATAAACTGTGATCTAGCTAAAGCTATGAATATATATATATATATATATATATATATATATATATTAATATTTGTGAAAAAGGACTTCCAGAACTGCCTCAGAAACTGGCAAGAATGATGGAATAAATATGTTTGAAGTGAGGGGGAGTATTTTGAGGTGTATTAATGACAACATGTCTTTTACTGTAATAGATTTTTTTATTTGAACTTTCACAGCATTGTTTGATCACACTGTGTGTGTGTGTGTGTGTGTGTGTGTGTGTGTGTGTGTGTGTGGTGTAGTTGTCAAGTTTGAATAAATACACAATTATTTCCATAAATATACCCAGTTAACCCAGCACCATTTGTGAATAGAGTTTCTTCTGATAAGGGGTTAATATCCAAAATATATAAAGAACTCATATAACTCAACAGTAAAAAACCCCACAGATAATCCAATTAAAAACAGGCAGAGAACCTGAACAGACAGTTCCCCCAAAAAGACAAATAAACGGCCAAGTATATGAAAAAATGCTGAACTTCACTAGCTGTTAGGGAAATGCAAATCAAAACCACAATGAGATACCACCTCACACCTGTTAGATTGGCTATTATAAATAAGACAAGTAATAGTAAGTTTTGGAGGGGGAGATTGTGGACAAAAAGAAACCCTTATTCACTGCTGGTGGGGATGTAAATTGGTACAACCGTTAATGGAAAATAGTATGGAGGTTCCTAAAAAAATTAAAAATAGAATTACCACATATCCCAGCAATCCCCCTCTGGGTATCTATCCCCAAAATCTGAAAAAATTCATCCATAAAGATAAAGGTACCCCTGTGTTCATTGCAGCATCATTCATGGTGGCCATGACATGGAACAACCAAACTGTTCTTTAGTAGATGATTGAAAGAAGATGTGGTATATCTATATAATGGAATATTACTTGACCAAAAGAAAAGATAAAATATTGCCATTTGTGACTACATAGGTGCATCTTGAGATTATCATACTAAGCAAAATAAGTCAGATAGAAAAAAATTGAGAGCCATATGACTGGACTGATATGTGGGATATAAAACTAAAGCAACAAACAAATAAGACAAAGAAATAAATAAAAATTCATAGACACACACAATAGTTTAGTTGTTCCCTGAGGGTAAGGGGGGAAGCAGGTGGTAGAAGAGGTAAAAAGGGGTTAAATACATGGTGATGGAGGAGAACTGACTCTGGGAGTTAAACACACAATGCAATATATACATAATGTATTACAGAATTGTACAGTTGAAACTTATACAATTTTACTAACCAATGTCACCCCAATAAATTAAAGAAAAAAAAAGGCATTATTTCCCTCATTGAATTCCCTTCCCAACTACTTGTGAATTCTCTATTCTGTTATACTGGTTTTACATCTGTCTTTTCACCACTATCAGTGTTTTAATTCTGTGTCTTTATAGTAAGTCTTCAAATAATATATAGTAAGTCCTTCTACTTTTCCTTTATTTTAAAAACTGCTTTGTGTATTCTCTAAGTCTTTTCATTTGTATACACACTTTAGAAAAGTCTTCAAATCTCTATGAAAAAAGGCTGCTGCAATTTTGATTGACATTTGAAACTATAGATCAATGAGGAGTGAATGACCATCTTAAGGAAATTTGAGCCTTCCAATCTCTGAGTATGGTATATCTCTTCACTTATTTAGGTATTAAAAAAAGCTCCAACAATCATTGTGTACAGATCATTGATGCTGTTTCTTAAATTTATTTCTCAGAATTTTATGTTTCTAGGAATTACTACAAATTGGATTATTTTCTTCATTTTATTTTCTAATTGGTTACTGCCATTGTAAAATGGTATAGCTGGTTTTGTATAGTAACTCTGTACCTCTGATCTTGCTAAATTCACTTACCATTTCATGTAGTCATTTCATAGATTTTCTGGGATTTCTTTAAGTAAATAATTATACCATCTGCAAATAGAGACAATTTTATTTTTCCTTTTTGCTTGTGATGTTTTTATTTCTCTTTGCTGGCCAACAGTTAGTAACTATGTACTGTATGAGGAGAGCATAGATAAAAGTGGTGAAAACAGGTATTCGTGTCTTGTTCCAGATAACAAGGGGGAATAATTCAGACTGTCAACATAAGAAGAGTGATGATTAAAGGGTTGTTTTTACATATGCTCTTTATCAGTTTGAGAAAATTTCCTTTTTCAAAAAATTAGTTTCAAGTGTGCAAAACAATGTAATGGTTATACATTGAGCCCTTACAAAGTGATAATGCTCCCATTCTACTACCTCTCTGACATCATATATTACAAATCTGTTACAATTCCATTGACTATATTCCCTATGCTGCTCTCCACATACTTTGATTTTATAGTTAATTATAGTTGCTATTATTCCTAGTTGATCAGAGTATATTTTGTTTGTTTTTAATAGATGGGTGTCAAATTTGTTAAATACTTTCTCTAAACCTGTGGCAATGATTATATAATATTTCTCCTTTTTTTGTTATTATGAATTTCATTATTTGATATTCAAATGTTAAGTAAATCTCACATTCTTTCAATAAAACTTGCTTGGTTATATGTTATTCTTTTTATGTATCTCGAAATTAGTTTTGCTAGTATTTTATGAAGAATGTACCCATCTATGTTTATGAGTGCTATTAGTCTATGCTTTTCATTTTGGGACTATTTTTGTAAGGCTTCCATATTAAGGTTATGTTGCGATTCAAAAATGCCATGCCAATAAATTGGACAACTTAAGTGAAATAGTCCATAAATTTTCTTTCACAATTTTCTGAAACAGTTTTGTAAGATTAATACTAACTTTTTCTTCAGTATTTGATAGAGTTTATTATTAAAGTTATCTGGGCCAAAATAACTTTCCATTTGTAAACTAATTTTTTATTTTTAAAAATTTTTTTAACTGCTGTTGTTATAAATTCAATTTATTAAATATTTATAGATGATATGCTTTACCAGAATCTTTTTTCTTATACCAATTTTCGGAAGCTGGTAAGTTGTGTTTTTCAGGAAATGTATACATTTCATTAAAGCCATTAAATTTGTTGACATAATATTGTTTATAGCATCAACCTGATATTATTATTATTATTATTATTATTATTATTATTTTAAGATTTTATTGGGGAATTGGGGGAGGGGAACAGCAGGAACAGACAAGCTGCTGTTCCCCTGTTTTTCAGACTAGTTGTGGAGGACATTGCTTCACTGGCCCATGTTGGAATCATCATTGCGCTCTTCTCTGGTGACGCAGATGGGTCCCTGGCCTCTGGACAGCCGCTCACAACAGCTGCCAGCCGCTCACGCTGGCTGCCGGACACTGTAGCCTATGGCAGCCCACTGCAGCAGGGGCTGCTGCTATGCCATCCTGGGGACTCACAGCAGCCCAGCTCCAGGTGGAGCTGTTGTTCACCATCTTAGCTGTAGAGGGCAGTGTCACTGGCCCTCATATGTGGGATTCTAACCGGGGCTGCTGGCATCCCAAGCCAGCTTCCAACCAATGCGCCACGTGGCCGACCCCTGATATTATTTTAATGTCTGTCAGATCTATAGTGAAAACCTCTTGTATTCCTGATATTGGGTTATTTATATTACTTCCCCATTTTTCTTCATGATCTAGCTAGGAGTTTGCCAGTTTAGTTGATCTTTTCAAAAAAAACAGCTTTTGTTCTTCTACTTTTCTCTAACACATATGTTTTCTATTTCATTGATTATTGGTCCTCATTATTTCCTCTTCTCCTTACTTTTACTTTGTTCTACTTTTATTTTTCTTCTTGTATCTTGAGACTCTGTTATTAAGTACACACATATTTATAATTGTTATAGCTTCCTGATGAACTGTCTCAATTTTGATTATAAAATATTTTTATTTTTCTCTCGTAATACTCTTGGTCTCCAATCTATTTATCCATTTATTAAATAGCCATACTAGTCCTCTTATGTGTAAAGTTTCCATGGCTTATCGTTTCCCACCTTTCACACTCAGTCTATCTGTATCCTATTTAAAATTTGTCTCTTGTGGGGATCATATAGTAAGATCCTCGTATTGTTTTTTAAATCCACTCTGCCAATCTCTTCCTCTTAATTGGAGTTTTTAGGTCATTAACATTTGATGTATAACAACTGATGTGATTGGATTTGAGTATACCACTTTATTTTTTGTGTTCTGTTTGCTCCATTTGTTTTGTTATTATTGTAATTGTTGTCGTCCTTTTTTCATTTTCCTGACTCCTGGTAGCTTTTTAATTATTTTTCTAATTATCCCTTTTAATTTACGTATTTTTCATGTCTCTCTCTCTCTCTCTCTCTCTCTCTCTGTATATATATTTTCATACCTAGGTTTGTGAATATAATTCATTCAGGAAACAAACTACTCATATTGGAAGACATAGCTCTTTTACCATGTTAAAATGTATTAGAAATGTTTGCTCATCTTGCAGAACACTAACAAAAAAAATTACTCACAATCCTAGGTTTATGTTTTTTGGGTTTTGTTTTTTTTTCTCCTTAATGGTAGCTCTAGAACTTGAAACATTCATATCTAACCTTTCACAAACTGTGTAGAATGAATATTATATCACTTCATATAAAATGTAGAAAACTTGGAGATAATAGGTTCTTGTCTCCCATCAACCACTTATACCTGTTATATTCAGTGTATACATATTAAAAATTACCAGCCAATATTATACATTTTTAAAGATATGTATTAATTTTAATAACAAAAGATAAACATTTTCATATTTATCTCACTATTACTGTTGGCCTTCCCTCATTTGTAAAGATATAAATTGACCACTAGCATTATTTGCTTCCAGCCTAAGTCATTCATTAGCATTTTTGTGTGTAGCCAGCCTGTTTTTTATTGATTTTTTAGTTTTTTTAATATAAAAATATCTTTATTTTACATTCATATATGAATAATATTTTCATTAGATATAAAATTCTGTTTTTATTTTTGTATTTAAAAATGTTGCTTCTGTCATTTAGTGTTTCTGATAAGAAACTACAGTCCTTTGAATCATTGTTCCTGTATATCATGCATTCTGTCATTTTTCTCCAGCTGCATTCAATTTTTTTTCTTCATGTTTTTGTCATTTTTATTGTGATATGTTTAGGAGTGATTTTCTTTGAATTTATTCTATTTGTTGTTCACTGATATTTATAGAACACACCACAGTTACAGGCAAATGCACATTCCTCTGAAGCACATATGTAATAATAACCAAGATAAATCCCATTCTGGGACACAAACTTTAAAAGAATAGAAATCATGAAGTATATGTTCTGTGTAATAAATATTAAGAGATTTAAGTTAAAACAAAAATCAATAACAGAACAATACTTAAAAAAATCTTAATTATTTTAAATTTAAACAAAAAATTTCTGAATAACTCATGGGTCAAAGAGGAATTCTCAAAATAAATTTTAAAACATTTTGAAGTGAATGAAAATGAAACATAGATAAATGTGCACAATTTAGCTAAAGCAATACTTAGTGGGAAAATTCTTAGCCTCAAATGCATATATTACAAAAGAAGAAATGTCTGATGTCAATAGTTTAAGCTTTAAGAGAATAGAGAAAAATTTCTGTTGAAGATGACAGAGTAGGTAAATGGTATGCTTACCTTCTTTCACAACCAAATTAAAATTGCAGCTAAACTACAAAACAACCATCATTGGGAATTGCCTGAAGTCTTACTGAACCAGGGCCCGAAAACTGCAGACAAACAGAACAAACCACCTAGAGGCTGGCAGAAGGGACAGAGGTGTGGAACGGGCTGGTCCCACAACTGAATGTGACCATTAAATATTGTGAGGGATACTCAGCTGTGTAGGTCTCTCCACAAAAGTGAGGGGTCCCAGTGCTAACCAGGCTCCCCAGCCCATGGTTCCAGTGCCAGGGAGAGAAGTCCCTATAACTTCTGGCTGTGAAAACCAGCAGATAGTGGCTATGTGAAATGAAAGACAGCTGCACTCCCAGGTTCTTCTCTTAATGGGAAGAAGCAAGGACTTATCGACAGAATCACTTGCCCTCATTCTGAGCTCCAGCGCTGGTGCAGCAGCTTGAAAGGCACCAGGAACATACGGGGAGGATTTGAGTTATCTAGCTTGAGAGTTAGGGCTGGTAAGGCTGGGAGGGCAGCTTTCTCCCAGAAGAGGAGCTGGTGCAAGCCATTGTTTCTTTGTTGAGCCCGCCCCCTTCCCAGCATGCAAAAGAAAGCAGCCACTTCAACCTGAGGCATATCAAAGGCTCATGCAATACATTTGCCTTGCCCTGGTATTCTGAGGCCTCCCACATCCAACATTTGGTCACTCCTGGGCCACTTCCAGCTGCTTTTTTGTACAAACTACCTCTTGTGGCTTATGCTTCAGACATTCCTAAACTCTCTCAAAAGTTCACAACACCCAAATAAGCACCCTCTGGATGAGTGTATCCTGTACCTCTGGATGAGCAGCCTTTAGCCTGGCACTAGCAAAAGCTGATATTGGTTTGTGGCTTGGCCTCTCAAGCCACCTCCAAGCACAGTATGGGCAGCAATCTGTAGATTGCTTTATGGCTCATGCCAGGTAGCCCAAGGCAAGTCATGGGCTATGACTGAACTTGGCCCACCATGGGTCCCCTCCCAGGTGGCCCTTGGGCTGGCATGCCCAGTGGCCAGTTTCAAACACGGGTGGAACATCAACCAGAAGTCTTAAAAAGCGACACACCCAAAGGCCAACTGGGCAGACTCCAGAGCCCTGCTAAAGCAAGTTATACCCTCCACAGCAGCTCCTTCACGATAACAATGGCCAGTCCTCACAACCAATGAGCCCAAATGCAACCCTGCTATTAATCTGCAAACAGCAAACAAGGTGCAACTATAATAAGAGGACACACACAACCCACCCAAGGGACACACTTGAAGCATGTGGCTCTAGTGACCAGGGAGATTATGCCACTTAGTCCCATAGTTCATCTACTACATAAAGGCCACTCTACTAAAACTGGGAAATATAGCAGCCCTAGCTAATATATGGAAACAAACATAGGGAGGCAGCCAAAAGGGGGAGACTAACAACATGTCCCAAATAAAAGAACAGAAGAAAGCCACAGAAAAAGAAGTAAACAAAATGGAGAGAAGCAACTGACTAGATGCAGAGCTCAAAACCTGGTTATAAGGATGCTCGATGACCTCAGGGATAATTTAAACAAAGAGATAGGAAACCTAAAAATGGAGATAGAAAACATAAGAAAGAACCAATCAGAAATAAAGGACATAGTAACTGAAATAAAAAATACATTACAAGGAATCAAGAGTAGGTGAAGCAGAGGATCAAATCAGTGATTAAGAAAATAAGATACCAGAAAACACTCAAATAGTACAGAACAAAAAAAAAAAATGCAAAAAAAAAAAAATGAGGACAATTTAAGGGGCCTCTCGGACAATATCACCATACCAACATTCTCATCACAGGAGTACTATAAGGAGAAGAAAGAGAGCAAAGGAGTTGAGAACCTATTTGAAGACATAATTACTGAAAACTTTCCTAACCTGGTGAAGGAAATAGATATATAAGTCCAGAAAGTGCAAAGATTCCCAAACAAGATGAACCCAAAGTGGACCACACCAAGATACAACGTAATTTAAATGCCAAAGGGTAAGGGTAAGGGGAGACTCTTAAAAGCAGCAAGAGTACTTTCAGGTAAGTACCTACAAGGAAGCTCCCATAAGATTGTCAGCTGATTTCTCAACAGAAACTTCTCAGGCCAGATGGGATTTACAGGAAATATTCAAAGTGATGAAAAGCACGGACCTACAACCAAGATTACTGTACCCAGAAAAGCTGTCATTTAGAATCATAGGACAGATAAATAGTTTCCCAGGGGAAAAAAAGCTAAAGGTGTTCATCACCATCAAACCAGTACTACAAGAAATGTTCCAGGGACTTCTTTAAGAAAAACAAAAAAAAAAAGATAAAAAGTATGAATAATAAAATGGCAATAACTTCATATCTATCAACAATTATTTTAAATGTAAATAGATTAAATACTCCAATCAAAAGATATAGGGTGGATGAATGGATAAGAAAACAAGATCCATACATATACTGCCTACCAGAGACTCACTTCAGATCAGAAGACACATACAGACTGAAAGTAAAGTGATGGAAAAACTTGTTTCATGAAAATGAAAATAAAAAAAATAAAAAAAATAAAAAAAACAAAAGAAAATGAAAAACTGGGGTAGCAATTCTTATACCAACAACAAGTAACAAAGATCCAGTAATCCCACTTTCGGGTCATTATCAAAAGAAATCCAAAATACTACTTTGTACAGACCACCGTTTCTATCAATATCACTTTTCTATTTAAACATCTCCTATGGTTATTCATTCCTATATTGTAATACCCAAATGCCATATTATATCACTCAAGTTTCTTTATTTACCAAGATAGTCTTTAACTCTTACCTTTGAAACACACTACATTTGAACCAAATTCTACTTTTGTTATCTGTGATCCTGGTATATAACCACTGCTCCACCTCCATACTTTTATTTTGTCACTTCCTGTGCCTGAAAAATACATTGATGATTGTTTTGGGAATAATAACCTCATTTCTACTCATTGAAAAATGTCTTTTTGTTTAAGGACAAATAAAATATAATCATCTCCTTGAGCCTATTCTGATATATCAATCGAAAGTATGTTATTGCTTCATCCTGAACCTAAACAACACTTAATGAAAAAAAAATAATTTGCACCTGTGTCATTTCCCCTATTAACATCTAAGTTTCATATTATGGGAACTATTCACATCCACATCACCTAGAAAAGGACCGTGGATGCAGAAAAGTGTCAAAATAAGTATCTTTTAGGAAAGAATCCTTGCTTATGTAGTTGTTTGTGAACTGCATTGGCTGTCTTTTTTTGTGGAATCTTTAATTGTTTCAGTAAAAGAGAAAACTTTATAGTCTCAGTGAAACACTTTGTACGAAATCTTAAACACACAAACAATATCTGTGTTATTTCCAAGTCTGACTTCTCACCTCTTCTGGTCTTTTTATGTTAGCATAGCTAACGACTAAATCCTGACCTTTAGCAACACAATAAGGGACCTCAAATCTGCCTTAGATCTTGGAGCCCTGTGTTCTCATTCCAGCTTGGCTGCTACGTGGAGTAGTCATCCTGCTGTGTGTCTGGTTGTCCTATCTCTAAAGTAATAGATTAGACTATAGTATGTCTCTCAATTGCCTTCAAACTGAAAATTCTACAATTATTTTTTAATTGTTGTAAGGCATATTTAAATTCCCAACTTAAATCTCTTAAGGGTTCATCTAAAACTATAACCAAGAGCTCAACAATCTTGTAAATTTGAACAATCTCCTCTATCAGGGTACAAGGCAGAGTGTTTTTTTGTCATAATCACAGTGAAAGCTGCAACCCTTTCCAGCTGGGTGGAAGCCACCAAATAAACTGATCTTGCTCAGGCATGGTCAGTGCTGACTCAGGCCTTAGTACAGCTAGCAAGTATCAATGCACATGTAAGTTATGATTTAAATCTAGCACAGCCATTAAATGCCTTTGAAAGTGATGACTAGGAGCCATTTCAAGAGGCCAATGCAATTCATTCCTGGAAGAGCTTACAAAGCAAATCTTAATGTCCTTTACTTTCAGTCCTCATTGAAACTGAGTTTTAAATCTATGTATAATTAGAACCAACTATTTTACTTTTCTTAAAACCATAACCTGTTTAGGGATTTATTTAGTGCTGTCTATTTAGAGACCAGAAAGCTTTTAGATTAAAAAACATATTTCTGCATGCATTGCAAGCTCTCCAAACTCCCTTATAAAATGTTGTACACACTCAGCTGTAAGATGCCAGTTTCAGAGGAGTGTGAAACACATCCTGACAGTTTAATTGAAATAACTATTGAGCATGAAGGAAAAACACCTGTTACAAAGGGAAATAAACAACAACAATAAAAATCCCTGTTGAATTTTCCAGACATAGTAGAGTGAACCAAAAGGACTCTTTATTAAATGATATGAATTAATGAATCAAATGGGAGAACTGATCAGAATTCAGGCAACGAGAGCTACTGCTGAACTTTTATTTTTATTAGGCCTTGGGTTCTGACCATCTATTGCTTTCTTTGTATGACTTAGCAGAGTGTTATGAGAATCCACCAGGACACAAGAATATAAAGCTACATACCCTCAATCACTAGTCACTAAAGATCAGCTGTCCATTGGGAGATACACAGAAACCAAAAGATTTCAAATAACAATCCGAATTTCTGATATCCTTAAAAAATCTAGGGTGTTGGGAGATTTTGTCTTTCCCTTTTCCTGCATGGCAAAACCATTCTGAAGATGAGCAGCTGGTTCAACAACATGTTTACCTATATGTTGCATTATGTCATACTACCAGCCACAGCCTGGTTTCATCCTTTGCCACTGGGCCCTTATAAATTTGCTCATGTGATGCCCAGGATAGTTATTCTTAAGTATTTAAAAGCTTACAAGACTATATATATATTTAGAAATATTTTAAAATAAACTTATATATCCCCATGTCACTTTTAAAATCCTCATAGTTGATCAAATCACAGTTTTTTTGACTAGGGGGTCACACTAATTTCATCCTTGTTTTTCATTCGGGGGCCCTTGTATTTCAGGTTATAAAGAGCATGTATGTGAGGGAGTAACACATGCATTGAAAATGATGTTAGTGAACCATCAAGTAAAAAGAAAAAAATATATACAAAAATTTATAGTAGAAAGTGTATATCTTTCATAACATATCTTGATTTTAATACTCAAAATTAATTTTACCTGAAAAACATTGAAAAGAGAATTGCAAATTCCTACCATCCCATCTCTGTTTGACCTGTGCATCCTGCCTTATTTTCTGATGTAATTGACTATAAAACTCAACTGGTGAAAGTAAAGGTGAATGGTGGAACAAAATGATCCTTCTGGAATATGAACAAAGAAAAGACACAGAATTTTATAAATCTATAATGTATGGCTGTTAGGAATCCTTGAAATGATGTATACTTCTCATTTGACTAATTTTAATGACTTTGATTATAAGTTGCTTAGAAGCCAGTGAGAGGATTGAAAAATATGTTATTGAAACAAAAGGACATGTATTAAAGAATATCATTTGTCAAAAAATAGGAAAATTTTATGCATATTACACACACAAACATACACACTCAATGTCTCTGAAATGACATCAAACAATCTTATGATATCTGTTGTGTCTGGAGAGTTGACTGAATTTCCAGAAGACTTAGGTGAGCAAAATAATTTTACTGTTTTCGCTTCAATAATTTCCGAATTTCTGAACTCTGTGAGTTTATTAGTGTTTCTAAAACAAAGAAAGTAACAAAATAAACAAAAACACCCTACTTTATCTGATGTGATTCAATCAAAAGTTTGCATCAGTTTATGTGACAGTTGAAATTCCCAACCAAATGAGAAATGCTATTCAACTGTATGATATGTAGTAGTTAAGACAGCTGTTTGTAAAACAGGTAATATAGTTGCAGAAAGGGTGGCTGCATGAAAGATTGAATTCCACGATTTAAACAAATACACTGTGTGGGTATCTACAAATAATTGTTTTTAGAAGGTTAGAATAAAACTCTTTGAACAATATGGATGATGAAAAACATTATTGTAGAAGTTTTCAGATGCAGTTATTTCCAAATTAAATGTCTTCTTAGCTGGAAGTGAACAAAGCCTCTTTCTTTTAATATATTAAAAATTAACTTTTCAAAAAAAAATAAAATTTTAAAAAATGTGAATATGGGCTCATAGACTAATTATTACGAATGAGAGAAATAATTATATGCTCTTCACAAATACTTTATATGGGAAAGGTAAATTTCATTTCCCCTCATGTCTACTACTGATAAGACTATTAGAAAAGTTGAATTTTTCAAACACATTCTGAGATAAGCTATTCTATTAAGGTATAATCTCAATGAGTGTTTCATGCTATTCTGGCTTGAAATTTTTTTTAAGATGTTGTTCTGTGATGTCTTGAGAAAACAAACTAGAGGCAATATTCTTTATGCTTACCTTGACTGGCCAGTGTGTGTGTGTGTGTGTGTGTGTGTGTGTGTGTGTGTGTGTGCATGTGTATATGTGTGTGTGGGCACACACTTTTTAAATGATGGCTGGTAGGTTTCATCACTTTGGAAATTATGAGCCATTACCTCATCAAATATATCTTTAGTCCCATTCACCCTGCCCTTTTTAGCACTTCAGTTATACCTGTTTTTGACCTTTGCACTAAATCTTCCATTTTTCTTTTGTTCTTTTCTATTTCCTTTCCTTTTGTTTCTCTAGGCCTAGATACATTCTACTAACTTATCTTACAGCTCTCCAACTTTTATATCAGCATTGTCAAATTTGCTATTAAACTAATCGAGTTCTTAATTTTAGATATTTTCTTCTTTTTTAGATTTTCAGGTTACTTCTCATTTTACAATACCATATTGTATGGAAAAATTACCCACCCTGTCTTTTAAGCAATTCCACATATTAATCACATTGATTTTATAGCTTGTCTGATAATTTCATCATTTGAATCTCCTGAAAATCTGTTCTAGTCTTCCTCTTCTCTCTCTCTTCTATCATTATTGTCTTCTTTTATGACTAGCTTTTTTGTTGTTGTTAATATTAGATCTCAAACATTGAGCATAAAAAATTTTAAAGACAATTTGAGCATTTAGTGATGGCATTTTCTACAGAGAATGTATGCTTTTGCTACCGGTATTAAGCTAGCAGAGAAGTTCTATTAATCCAGGATCATTATACTCTAGTTAGAAGTTTAGATGATAACAAGCTGGGCCACAGTCTCCGTGCTCATCTATTTTTCTAGTTTGCTCTTATTTCTAGAGAAGCCATCTTTGGTATTTTAATCCGAAGCCTGGGATGTTGAAGAGTCTCACCTCCTTAAATCGCCCTAAACTTCTGTTTTTGTTCCCTTAGTCCCATAAACCTAGCAAAATCTCTGCATAACATACCAGTCTCCTAGCCACCACTTTCATAATTGTTAGAAATCTCTGGAATAAAAAGGCCCCAGTAAAAGTGAAAAAAATTGGCCAGGCTCATATCCTAGATCTTCTCTTCTTTCCTGATATCATTACTGTAACTCCATAGTGCCTTGGAAGGATGAAATGTCTGACCAAACTGCTTGGCGGAACTTTTCTGATAATTATTTTTTAGTATTTAGTTTAACATGAAGTAAATAACAAGTATCTAGTATTGGAGCGTGTTCATCAAATTCTCTTTTGCTTAATAAGCATGCAAATATATCATCCAAATAAAGGAATTTTTAAGCTAATCCAGTACAGAAAATTTGTTACACTAAAGACATTACTGACAAAAAATTTAAATGTAAAACCAGCGTAAATGCTTCATAGCCTGAAAGAGAATTTTGGTTTTTTTTAAGTATCAGTCCTTAGAGATCAACTTATCTCTTAAATGCAGCTTCTAAAAATAGAAAATGATTTCTAGAATTAATTCTGCTCTCAATGAGCATAGAGGAAAAAAGTTGTCTACATTTGAATATACAGAGGCATATCTGAAGCCAAAAAAATAATACGTTAATGGAATAAGATACCAATAGGCTAATTGTTGGAAGCAGTGAAATGCAGAATTGGCAATGAATAAAATTCAATCAATACAACATAGACATAAAAGTATTATCACATTATATATTAGTTATAAGAAAAACAAGGAACTTCAATGTGGGAACATAGGAGACATTGTGGAAGACAGAACAAAAAAAATCATGGAATTTATATGAAAATGTATTACAGAATAAATTTTCATCTGTTAGGATGTGTTTTTATTTAGATATTAAACTGTCATTGAACTCCAATTAAAATGATCATTGGAAGAGCAGTGGCAATAGATCCTTTGTTTTGTTATAATATGTTAAACTATGATTTTATAACTCTAAGTAGATAAAAGCAGGCATAATACAACAGTACAAATCAGAATACCTTCAAGTTCTCCATCTAACAAGATGAAATACAATGCTGTAGCACTTTTAAAAGCTCTCAGAGAAGGAACATGCGAACCAAGGAGACTTACTTTGTGAAACCTAAATTGAAATGTCATTTGTGATTTCTGAAGTATTTGAGTATATACAAGGTGGATGTTTTTGTTAATCAGTTGGAAGTATATGTAGCTGTTTGATTTTGAGATGTGATATTTTCTAATATTGTAACAAATAATATTAAATATTAACAGGGACAGAATCATTTTTTCCCTAATTATTGAATAAATATGGTACATAATTTAAATATATATATATATATATATATATATATATATATATATATATAGAGAGAGAGAGAGAGAGAGAGACAGAAAGAGAGAGAGATCCTGAATTTAGCATAAAATTAATAGAGATGGGGAAATGTAGGCAACGGAGGGACTAATTGAAGCCAAGAAGGATATAACAGCTATGTGCCTATATTGAATAAAGTAAAATCCAAATTTATTATCTCTGATTATGTGAGACCAGGCAAACACAGAAAATAGCACAGCTCATTGTAAGTTTAAAACATGTTTTTACCTTATCAATTGATTTAAAAGATAAAAGTGTATCAAATATAATACTTATATAAACCTTAGTAAAATAAAATTACAGCAAAGCATTAACATTAAGAAAAAAAAACAAGATGATAAAAACTGTAACCTTGGTTATATGCTCAATATAACTTGAAGCATAAATTGTCCAAATTCCAATATTAAAAGTCAAAAGACCTATATACACTTAAAATGATGATATACTGTATTTGAAAACTCTCAGAATATTATATCAGATCAATAGACAAATAAATACCATACACAACCCTAAGGAAAAAAGAAAACCATAAGTTTAATATTACATGAAACAGAACTTAATATTTAAAAATGAAAAACATAACTATATTATGAAAAAAATGAACAAAAACAGATAAGTGAAATTCCTAAATCAAATAGGGTTATAATTACAAACTGACAGATACATAATTTTGAAAGGTTATAATTCTTCATTACGTTAGGTAATATGAAAAAAGAAACTAAGAAAGATATAAAGAATACAAAAATATTTTAAATCATGATTTATAGGTTTAAATTAGATTTTAAGTTTTAAAAACAAAGACATTTATATTTTCAGCTGTCCATAACTCACATTAGATCTATATTAAACCTTAAAGTGTGTTTGCTATTACAGATTAAATATAGGATACCAGCTAAGTCTGAATTTTAGATAAACAATTAATAAGTTTTTGCTACATGCATATTTGAGACATAAGATACCCCCAAAATGTGTTGTTTATCTGAAATTCATATTTTACTAGGTGTTCTGTATTTCTATTTGCAAAATATGGTAACTTGGCTTTAACAAAATCTCACGTGCTACACAAAAACAGAATTTTGCACCTAATGATGTAACATAAAATAAAAAAGAGAAAATTGCTAATCAAACAAATAGCCAGACAAATCAAATCCAATATCAATTGAAAATTAAGAAATTCTCTACTAAAAATCAATTGATTAAAGGAAGAATACAATGCAAGAAAAAGTCACAATAAGTGATTACTTTTAGATGACAATTTAAAAACACGTGTCGTGGTCTTTGCTACACAAACAGCAGTCCATGGAACAGCAGAATCACCATCACATTGAAGTTTGTTAGATAGGCAGAAACACAGGGCCCATCCAGACAGGTAAATCAGGGTCTGCATTTAATATGATTCCCAGATATCTTAAGGGTTTATGAAAGTTTGAGAAACTCTGATTTAGATAATGTAGGTAATTTCTATTAAAATAAAAAGTCATATCTTCAAAGATTTTAATTATCAGAAAAAAAGTGTTTTATTTGTTTGTTTTTTTAAAAGGCAATGGAGGGCCGGCTGAGTGGCTCAGTTGGTTAAGAGCTCCTTCAAGAGTGTGAGCTGAGCTCTGAGCAGTAGCAGTTGAATGCCCAGGCTGAGCTCAGCTGCCAACAGGTGGCAGGATGGCTCAGCTTTATAAAACAATCAAACAAACAAACAAAAAAAAAACTCCTGTTGATGAGAGGTGGGGTAAACTGTTAGGACACATAAAGGATATTTGCAAGGATATTTGCAAGTTGCTATCTTTCTCTGTTTCCTTACATCATCAAGAAAACCTTGACCCGTTGTATAGAAATTAATTATTATTTCCACATTATGTTCTTTTTCAATAGACTATGAATCATAAACAGGAAACCTATTCAGGTTTAACTCTCATTGAAACCAAAATGGTGCAAACTTGATTTTATTTAGAAGGTCTGAACATAGTGATTCTCCTCGCAGGAGCAAAAATGACCAAATACATTCAGAGGAAAAAAAGTCACTCATAAAGTAGAAGAGGGAAGAAAATAATGAGGGAAAAAAAAATAAAGAAACGTTTTGCAGAAAAATCGATCTCATACAGTATAGGAACCATCTTGGAAAATAGGGTTTGGACTGAAATTATTTCTTATTCCTGAACAATAATCACTGACACATGCCAGATGAGGTAACACAATATTTAACTTCTGCACAGAACCTTACCAGTGCTGATATTCTAGCCATTACACACTTAGATATTTCTTATGATCTATTCACCAACTTCAATTACTGGTGATATTTAAATCATTTCACAACATTTCCCCCAAACACCTTTAATTCTACATTCTCATTAAGCATGACGAAAAGAAAATGGGAATTCTGTTTACTGGAAATGAGTTACAAAGCAAAATAGCTTTCACAGCCCTAAGGCTGGGTACAGAGAAGACAACTGGATTTGCAGTTTGACTGAATTAATTGGTCCCTTTACTCAGCAGAAAATGCAAAGTGCAAATCTCAAGGGCAAAATAAGGCATATCTATGTTCTAATTTGGTCTGTACACAACTTTGGAGAGATATTTATCTCTTTCAACTTCAGTTTTCTAACTGCAAAAGGGGGATAAGAATATTTTAAAGAACAGGGTTTTTATGAGCATTTAATGAGGTAAATATAAAGTATATAGTGTATCTAGACCCTGTATGCATATCTTTTAATTGTTAATAACAGCATGATTAATGATTTTAATACATTTATTTTTAATTATTTAAATGCAAAAATACAAAAAAATTAAAAGAATATTCTTTGAATTCCTATTGTTCAGAATAAAACACTTAAATCTTGGTGTATATGCTGTTTTATGATTACGTATTTTCAATAAAAGTATTACATGCCCATTATACCACATTCAAACACTATAGAAGAATAGAAAACATAAGAATAAAATAAAAAGGAATATGTATCATAATAGAGAAATTGGCACCATTTACTTTAGATGAATATTATTACATATAAATACAGATAGAGATAAAATTTTCCATCACTAGAAAGAGGTTAGGTGAGTTGAAAATATAGGTCGGCTAACATCTGAGCCTAGGGTTTCTCTTTTAAAGAGAGTTTATTCTCAGTTTGTAACTTCTGAGAACCCATGGTTTTACGTTTCCAAGTTGTGATTTTTATTTTTATTTCAGAATGTATTATAGCTATTGATAGCACTGATGTCAATCGCTGCAGTTAGTTTATAGCCCATTATTTTCGATTACTTATGTTGCTTTTATTTTTATGTCTTAATAAAAGGCTTTTACATCATTAAATCACTTTTTTTTATAGCCAAAGATGGCTTGTTGCCTGATACACTTAAAATTTAAACACTTTCTGAACCTGTTCATTATATTTATCCAATATAAGTATTAATCACTAGGCCAAGAGTATGTCTTAGTTTATACTGTATTCAGCACTATGAATGATATTTTCTCAATGTTATATATAATAGAGAAAAACAATATACTCTTCTTAAAATCCTATATTGTAATAGGTATCTCTGCTTTGTTATGCTTCTATAAAACCTGTGGAATTGCTCTGAACATTTCTAGAGAGTTTAGAATCTCCCTTATCCTTTTTGGCCCAACTTTCATAATATCAAAACTTACAATCAAACTCGCCATGAATCTTCCACATATGCCATGTTCTGAACAGAAACAAGAGATTGGTCTGATTAGGTTGTTTTATAAACTCATCACAGCTGAACAAGTTTGACCAAAAGTCATGATAAGGACTTTTTTCATTTGGCCAAAAATGAGCTATGACACTTCACATATGAAATTGTTTATGTATTTTGGACTCGATTAGAAATATGTGCTAGTGACAACAAGAACTTCAACACCTTAGGTATTTATAGCACTATTTGTAACTCCAGTATGATTTCCTCTTCCTCCTCCTTCCCCTCTTCTTCTTTCTCTTAGTTTTAGTTGGCACATGAAACACAGCTGTTATTCCTTCCCATAGTTAGTTATGAACTCATGACTAAGTTGGGAAAATGGCATCTTGGGACAAAGTTACAAGTGCAATTTGTAGGTTATCTCTTTAAAAATGAACCCTTTTGCCTTAGACATTTTTTTTCCCCCATTCCATGGGTAAAAATGTATGCATAGCAGTATGCCAGCTTCAACCATTGGGTCAAGGACAACTCATGAAATGACACAGTAACAAAATAAAAGAAGTATAGTCCTTATGACCTTATACAGCAGAGCTGAGGTTTTAATTCTAGAGACACATAATTATGCATGTTTGAGTATATTCATGTGCAGACGTTTGATAATCTGCTTGAGCAAACTGCTTAACTTGAGATTTCTGGGTAACTCTTCCTGTGCGGATGGGGAACAAATACCAACCAAACAAAAAACACTAGTATTTTTCAACTGAGTAAACACATGGGCCACCAGGATATAAACATGGGGAAAACATAGAAATCAAAATGGCCTTTATTTCTCATTGAACTTGACAAAAGAATGTGAACTCTAATACCTATCCTCAGGATAACTTCCTACATAATTTATGGGGCCCTGTGCAACATGAAAATGCAGGATTTCTTATTTAAAAAAATAAGAAACTCACTTTGGTAGAACATTAAACCAAGCACTGGGTCCTCCTTATCATGGGACCCTATACAACTGTGCAAGTCACTGATGCATGAGACTGGGCCTGTTTTCCCATTTAAACTGTGGAATTCATTAATCAGGAGACTGGGTTTCTAATGCAGCCGCAAAGAGAATCCTGACCTTTTCACTTGTCAATCACAATATGCTCTTGACCCCAAAAGAGTCTGAAGGGACCTAGGCCTGTTATGGATCCTATCCCAGGTTTGTATAGCTCGTGAAAGTGAGAATAAGAGAATGCTTTCTATTTGCAGAAAAACAAATGATAAAGAGAGAAACAAGAAAGGCTTAGGTCATTCATAATGAACCCTTTCTCTTTCTGACCAAGCAAAGCAGTCCCCTGGCCTGGATGATAATGATGGAATAGAGAGCTATAGTTATCTTCTCAATGCTTCCAAGAAAAAAAAAAAAAGTTTCTATTTTCTGGGTTGGACAGTGTGTGCTGCTATAGGGCAAGAAATATCTCTTTTCTGTGTTTACAAATTTTTGTTCCCTTACACATTGGATTTACTAAGCATTGGTCATTTGGTCGTAAAATTCTTTCTTGCCAAGCATGTGACACAGGAGAAATTTCTGGTTAGTACCAAGGTTGCTAGAGTTAAGGTGTTGGTATAGGAATTAGAGAATGATAATTATTCCCTCCTCTGTTTTCCCCAAATTTTCATCAACTGAGTAATTTTAATGAAACTCAATGGGAATCACACATCAGATATTTTTAATATCAACTGAGTAATTTTAATGAAACTCAATGGGAATCACACATCAGATATTTTTAATATTACTAGTAGAGCTGAATTGATGAACTTGGTTTTGACTGAAGGCCAAAATCAAGTGTAGTACGATTTTTCATCCAAATTCACCTTTGGACTTGCAGGTGGGGAGATTTGGTTCTTCGGAGCAGACATTTATCAAACCAGTCATATGGAAGATCCTATCTTATCTCAGACTCTGTATTGCCCCAATGTCAAAGAAACCAAGATATTGTGATTATAACAAAGATAAATGTGGGCAGAGGCTGGATGACAAACCATGTGCCTCTTATTAGGATAAGCCAATGAGCAATGAATGGAACAGTAGAAGCTTCTTCCCATTAAAAGGCTGAATTTACAATATTATGGGATGGTAGGAATCTGGGGAGAAAAGAAAATAACTCCTAAGTGCAGAGTTACTGTATGATTCAGCAACTTGGCCAGGTATCCTTGTCCTACAGAAAAAGGAGCCTCTATTTTCCTTTCTTTTTTTTCTCCTTTTCTTTTTTTCTCATTCCTTTCATTTCCTTTCAACTCTGCTATTGTAGCATAAAAGTAGCAGGTATATTCTCTGATATATAAACAAATGAAGCATTATTTTAAAAACAGGCTGCAGCGCTATCTACAATAGCCAAGACTTGGAAACAACCGAAATGCTCATTGGTAGATGACTGGATTAAGAAACTGTGGTACATTTATACAATGGAGTATTACTACGCTATAAAGAAGAATGAAATCATACCATTTGCAATGATATGGATGGACCTAGAGACTATTATGTTAAGTGAAATAAGTCAGTCAGAGGAAGACAAATACCATATGATCTCACTCATATGTGGAATTTGAAAAACTGAATGAATGAGCAAAGGAAACAGAAACAGTCTCATAGATATAGAGAAAAAACAGGGTTGCTAGTTGGGAGTGGGGTGGGGATGAGGGAGAGGGAGAAGGGATTAGACAGCAAAAATAGGCAACTACAATATTGCCACAGGGATATGAAAGACAGTTCGGGGAATATAATTAATAATGTAAATATTTTGTGGGGTGTCAGATGGTCACATGTCTTGTTGGGGAGACCATTTCACGGATGGAGTAGAGCCTTGATCACTGCACTGTACACCTGAAGCTGAGGTTGTATATTGTATACCAACTGTAATTGAATACATAAATAGTCACGGGATGTGGATTATACTGTGGAAGGGAGTCAGAGGAAGAGTAATAGATATATATGATATGGGGGGGAGGAG
Source organism: Aselliscus stoliczkanus (assembly GCA_033961575.1). Taxonomy (NCBI): domain Eukaryota; kingdom Metazoa; phylum Chordata; class Mammalia; order Chiroptera; family Hipposideridae; genus Aselliscus; species Aselliscus stoliczkanus. The sequence goes on from CM066729.1 coordinate 140,422,391, forward strand.
TGGGGTGGTGAATTGGGAGGGGGGGTTGTCAGTTTGAGGGGTAAAAAGTATAACTATTGCACTATGTTGTACACCTGAAACTAATTAAAAATAAATAAATAAATAAATAAAAGCAGGCTACAGGCTGGAGTTTGCGGATCCCTGATCTAGAGCTATTAAATAACTCAATTCAATCAACATTTTCTTAGGATTTTCAAAGCACTCAGTTGTACATTTTCTTCCTGTTCAGTCAGATTATTTTTGTTTTATTCTAACATACAAACTCTCAAATAATAAAACTGTCATTAATTTTAAAGAGCTAGTTTGAAAAATATTTGATACAGGGTATATATATATATTTTTTTGAGGGCAGTGTCACTGGCCCTCACATGTGGGACCGAACCAAGAGCCGCTGGCTTCCGAAGCCAGGCTTAACCACAGTGCCACTTGGCCGGCCCTCAGGTTATAATTTTTAAGCATTATCAAAAGAGCAGTATAAAGAGACCAACCCAAAACTAGGCTTTCATCATGCCAGACATTGTGGCTTAGAAACTGTTTAGAAAATGCCTTTAGTCACAGAAAGAGTTGGTGTAATTAATTAGTACATTAACACTAAGAGCAGTAGGTTCTTGACTAAACTATTATATCTCTTGCCATTTGAAAAATTTGCCATTTGCTAAACTTGCTTAGGGCTTCATTTTTCAGGCAAATGACAAAAGGATTTAACTCCATGGCTTCCACTGACATTAATGGAGTCCATTCATTTACCTCCCCATGCTCTGCTTAGAAATTTGCACATTAAGGCTTATATTTACAATTCTAGGTATATGCTGTCAGCTTGCCTCAGGGGGAAAAAAGCAGACATCCACTAAATTACTAGCTCTTTAATTATTATTAAAATAATTTCCATGAAAAATTGATGTATTACTTTCTTACTATAGCATACATTTTCAGAAGATAACTTCTTTTACTCAGACTTTATTCTTTAAGTCAATGGGACAAAGATTGAGTCAAATTCTCCTTGTTTTCTAATCCGTACTCTTCACACTCAAAAAGAAACACTACTTTTTTCATTTAAAGAACTTGGAGTGTACAAAATTCAAGGTACCCTCAGATTTCATATAATTTTTTTTAATCAAATATCTGAATCAATATCAAATCAGCATTATTAGCACAATTCCAAATTAAGTAGGTATTATACGTAGAAGACTTTTAAGTGAATAAACATGGGATACAATTGAAATTGTGCCTCCTTAAGAATATTAATTAAGTTGGGAAAAAGTAACCATGGTAGATTGTTATTATTAGTCGAATATTAATCCCCCTTCATTTGAATGGGACACATTGCAATGTCTTCCGTAGTTACCCTTAAGGAAGTAGTACCTCTTTTACTAAAGGATGTTGAGTTTAGCCACATTACTTTGGCCAATAATCACGAGCAATGTGATGTACACAACATCCCAATAAAAGCAGTAGGAGTCACTGTGTTTCTACCATATGCCTTGCACTTTTCCTATGCTACAAGATCAGCATATATAGTATCAAGGCTTTATGATTTGCAAATCAGATCTGCAACCAATCCATAGAATCGGACATATTAAATGTGTGAGAAATAGGTTTTGCTCTTTATTGAGACACTGAAAAAATGAGGTTATTTATTCCAGAAGCATAACACAAAAAGCTTACTGGTCCATCATCAATTTTATAGGTAAGATATTGCAATGTCATAAATCACTGAAATTTATATAAAGAGAAGTCAAGTTTTAAACAGCATTAGTAATAATTGCCACTTATTATCCTAGGATTTTCCTGGCGTCAGATAGAGGACTCCCATATTACTAAATGTTTAGTATTCCCTATGCTGATCAAAAACTCACATTTTTTTCCTACCAGTATTTTAAAGGGTCTCTGTCTTAGAAAATATGTCTCATTTGGCTTTAAGATAGTGCCACAGATTGATAGCTATCTTGATCTCAAACGTCCTTCTAGAAAGAAAAAAAAATATTTTGTAACAGTATTAAAAATGTCAACATTTATCATAAAAGAAACATACTCACTGTATGAATTGTTCTGATTCTTAGGTTGTACCTATATTTACAAAAAACTAGTCATAAACTCTCAACTTTATAACTAAGTAGGCCTTAGATAATTCACTTTTTCTATCCTATTTATAGATGAAGAAATGGGAATTAGATAGTTAAATGACTTGCTAAAGATTAAGAGTTAGTGCCAGTATTTTAGTGGCATGCCTAGACTAAGTCTCCAAATCACTGTTCCACCATGTCCACATGTAATTATTTATTGTGACCAGTAATTTTTTCCAAATATTTTTAAGGTTTTTAAAAATAGTATTTACTTTACTATTTTTATGAGATTTACCTTAATAAAGGATTTTTAAGCTTTTAATATAATATTGTTTTCTATAGCTCAATATTGTATAACAAATCGTACTTGTGCAAGTGCAATTTTATTCACATTGATTAGCAACTCCCATTTCCCTCATCCCCAATCCCTGTCTATGAGTGTGACAATTTAAGTACCTCATATAAGTGGAATCATAGAGTATTTGTCCCTCATTGATTCACTTATTTTATTTAGAATAATGCCCTTTAGTCTCATCCATCTTGTTTTACAGTTGACCAATGTCAAGAAGCTTTTTTCCTATTTTCTTCTGGGCATTTTATGGTTTCAGGCTGTAACTTTAAGTCATTTATCAATTTTGACTTGATTTTTGTATGGTGTGTAAGATATGGGTACAATTTCATTCTTTTACATGCAGATATACCATTTTCCCAACATTATTTATTGAGGAAACTATCCTTTCCTCATTTTGTGTTTTTGAAATCTTTGTCAAAAATTAGTTGACTGTACACATGGGATTATTTCTGGGCTGTTTATTTTGTTCCTTCTGTCTACATGTATGTTTTTATAATGGTACCATACTGTTTAGATTACTGTAGCTTTCTGAAATAATTTGAAATCAGGAAGTGTGATGCCTCCAGCTTTGTTCTTCTTTCTCAGGATTTCTTTGGCTATTCAGGGTCTTTTGTGATTCCACATGAATTTTAGGATTTTTTTCCTATTCCTTTGAAAAACGGCATTGCAATTTTAACGGGGATTACATTGAATCTGTAGGTCACTTTAGGTATTAGGGATATTTTAACAATATTAATTCTTCCAATCTATGAACTCTCATATCTTTTGACTTATTTGTGTGTTCTTAACTTTTTCATCAAAGTTTTATAGTATTCAGTGTACACATATATCTCACATCCTTGGTTAAATTTATTCCTTTTCGTTGCTATTGTAGTTTATTACTTTTTGTTGCTATTGTAAATGGGATTGTTTTCTTAATTTATTTTTGGATATACAAAATATTTTATTGGCTACAGGGTAAGGAGATCAATATTCTTGAATATGATGTAATCAAGAGGAAAGGACTGAGGGGCAGGGGGCTGACAGAAAAAAATCATAAAAAGGGAGATGGAGGTCACTAAGGCAAAACTCATTTATTTTAATACTTCACTTATTAACTATCTTAATAATAATTATAGCAAACATTTATGGAAAACTTACTATGTGCCAGGTGTTGTTACAATGACTTTACATACCTCTATTAACCCACCCAACTATGATGTCAGGTAGGACATTATCACCTTAATGATATTAATGGCAAAAATAAGAAAGAGAAATTTAAATAAACTTAATAAATGTTAAATTTTTATATACTTAATAAATGTTAGGAAGAAATATCAAAATTGAATTTGTCTTAGATTTCATAGATCTTAATAATGAAGTTACTGGGCTAAATTTTTTCTTTATAAACATTAGGGAGCTAAGTCCTTCAAATAGTATTCTCTGAAGGCATTTCAAGACATAAAGCTACTGAACTGTTTTCTATGCTTCTCTGTACCTCTCTCTTATTTTCTATTTTACCTAATTTAAGGTGAATTATTAACACTTTTCCATTCAAATAAACATATTCGTTATTTTTTTTTAGTTCCCACAATTTAATCTCTTGACTCTGTCAAGAGCACACGCAGAAAGAAAGGAACTTATTAAGTGAATTACAGCTATTGCTTAACTTTCGATCTCTGACTGACTTAAAAGTGCCTACATTTTTTTTCTTACAAACTTTAATTGAATAACTGCATAAATATTATTTTACATTAAGGATTCTTCTAAGTGAGTCAATGTGTGAAAGCTGTATAAGTAAGACAAGTTCCTATATATTAAATCAGCCAGGCTTCATTGGCAGGAAACCATCATAAACGCATGCAGGCTGTTTGACACACAGGCCACAGTAATTGCATAAAGAAAACTATGAATAACTCCACTGTTCATCAACACTGTCTGAGACATACATCTCCATGACATTTTCTTGAGCAAAGAAATTCCCTTAGAGACATGAGCTTTTATAAACCCATTAAAATGTTATCTTGCAAGCTGCTGCCCCCATTTTCCAAATACTTGCTCAGTATTCCTGGAGGCTTATGGTATTTTATCTCTTTTTTAGATGCCTTATATAATTTTTGATATTTTCAGATGCAAGGATCAGACTTCAATTTTTATTTTACAATTTAGAAGTAAACTTTATGACTTTATTTCCTTTGTACAATTATGTCTTTGTCTAAATAGCTCATGAATAACTATACGGGTACATGATTTCACATATTATCTGGATATAGTATGATTATATCTCTACAGGTTGGCATATATGTATTTCAGTCAACAGCTTTGCCTTTAGAATAAACGTCTCTGATTAGTATAAATAAATGCACTAATCACAGACTACATGGTAGAGGTAAAAACACAACATGGATTTTCTCACAAGTGCTAATAACTCTTATTGTTCTACTCTTAAATTTTACTAACTCATTGAATGGCATTTTTTATCAGAGGAAAATACAAGTCCACAAACTTTAAATTTGGTAATCCTGCTGAGGCACAATTTCACTCAGACTACTTTATAGAGTGTCACATTTTAAGATTGATATGTTCTGTTTAAAAAATTCCACCATCATTTAAAATGCATACCTGGAATGAAACTGTGTTAATTTTCCACACTTGTATACATTAAAATTATGTACAATGAAACCAAAAAATATAAAATGATGATTAATCTATGTGTTATAGGCTCTACAAATGCATATTCAATGTATAAAGATTCTAATTTAGCTTTTTTTTTTTTAAGGTTTTATTGGGGAATTGAGGGAGGGGAACAGTGTTGGGGAATTCAGGAAGAGGAACACACAAACTGCTGTCATTTGGTTCTTCAGTCTAGTTGTGGAGGACGTTGCTTCACTGGCCCATGTTTTTATTATCATTGTGCTCTTCTCGGATGAGAATCCCATTGCAGCCTACGCCATTGCCGGCAACCCCCAGCAGCCCAGCTCCAGGTCTAGCTGTTGTTCACCATCTTAGCTGTAGAGGGCACAGTGACATTGGCCCTCATGTGGGATCCGAACCAGGGCCCTGCTGCTCAGAGCTGGCATTCCAAGCCAACTTTTAAAGAACTCGCCACTCAGCAGGCCCCTAATTTACTTGTTTCTAAAAAAATCACTAAAACCACCAAGCAAAAAGATGGCATCAATGGAAATGCTCACCTACATGGTGGCAGACAAAGAATTGGTGTACATTCATTTATAATTTCTAAAACATACATAAAACTACATAAATTACTATGGTCTTTATGACACGGGTCTTTGAAAATTATATATAATTCATTATCCTCAGTTGAGGCATTATTGTGATTTCATGCAGTGCTGGAATATCAACACCCGAATGTATGTGTTATACTATAATCTTAATAGCTTTATTGAAGTATAATTTTTATACCTTAAAATTTTCCCATTTAAAAAAAATATAGTTGATAGAATTTTAGATTTGGGACTCCTTGAGGGACATTTTCTGTTGGCTACTTTTTTTTCCTATGTATGAAACACAGGATATCTCATTATTCTTTGAAAATTTTACATGTTTGGTAATGTTTTAACTACTTTAGTATTAGATACTTTCCTCCAAATTTGTTCTTAGATAAATCTTCCCTCAATATGGATCTTCGTTGTATATTTCTTGTTGCTTCTATTTGTTTAGCCACTTTTCTGACTGAATTCTGTGTATTCTACATTCTCTGAATGCAGTTTAGAGTTCTTTGCTCATATATATCATACACACACACACACACACACACACACACACACACACACGTATGAATGAATGACTGGCTTTCTAGAGCTCATCTGAGTCAGTATAATTTATTGAATCAGCCATATCTTGGTCAGAAAATTACGTTAGAAGCATCACCTTCCATCTTTTGCAAAGTAGATTTCTGTGTGAAGGAACACCTTTGAACTTCAGGCAGTTATGAAGAAAAGTTTAGTTACTGCTTCCTGCCTTGGTATGGCCTTAAGGTCTGCTAGAGGTGAGACTATGGCCTTTTCCTATCCCAGTTCTATCCCAGAAATTTATACAGCTTTCCACATATATGTGCCTTTTAGATCTCCAGGAATATATCAAAGTCCCCTGTGATCAACTAGTTCATTACTACTTTATTTTAATGTTTTTGGTATAGTGTTGGGCTCTTGTTTACAGCTGAAGTCACAGCCTTGGATGGCTGTGATGTTGCAGGGTGATTGTCACAGTTGTTAGTAAGGCCCCAGGCATAGGCTTTTTCCTCCTCCTGAGACAAGCTAAGTCTTGTCAAATGTCTTGGAAATGGAGTTTGGTGGAAATATTCACTGTTATTAGGAGATAAGTCTTATAATTGAGGTCCAAAACAGGTTAGTACTCTCTACTGGCTATGAGACTGCTGTTTTTTTCAGAGCTATTGTACCATGGAGATCGAGTAGGAGGGGAACTTGAAAGGGTATGGAATGAAAGTTGAAATACCACAAACAATGCTCTCTTACAGAGGTTCAGTAGTTTTTCTTAAATAGACAGTTTGGTATTTCAGTTGGTTAATTTCCAGATGTCTGAAATTGTTCATTTTAGTTCTTTTGCCAATATTTTGGTTATTTTTCAGGGAGAATACTTCACTCAGGCCCTCACACTGCCACTCAGAAAGCCAATCTACCCTGTTGTACTTTTTTATTGTTCTTCTCAGTATTGGTAGGGAATTAGTGATTAACGATGGTTTAAATGGAAGGAAATATACTTCTAGGCTTTGTTTTCTGAAACACTCACAATCTGTGTAAATTTTTGCTTGTGTTACAAAGAAAGAAAACAGAATAAGATATACTATTTAAACCTACAAAGGAAAGACTTCAAATTTTAAGTTGTTTATAAAATATAACCTCAACGCTAAAAAAGTTAAATTATTAGAGGTTAGAAATACTTTACTTTTAAAGGTCCTCATCTGTTTTCTTTCCTACGTATACGTATAGAATTGTTTTTCTAGTCGTTCCTGACTTCCTCTGGTTAATTCTTATATACCAAGATTAGGGTAAACTCTTGCTATATGTAAACCTGCAAATGCAGACCTTGGTAATAAGTACTCAATCTAAATCCAAACAATGTGAGACAAGAAAAAAAAAGATAGCTATACAAGAAAGGGTCATTTGAATTTTGCGAATGTGGGAAAATCAAGTTGCCTAGAAATTCAGGAGAGACTACTCATGCCCACCCTTAAGTTTGGTGTGGTAAGTTCTCTGTGAATTTTAATTGAAAATTAATACCACTTCGATGTTAAGTATATGTTAATATATCTCATATGTAGACTTCAGTATACTTAAGCCTAACAGTAACAAATTATATGTAGTTCTCATCCCATATTATGGTTTCAATAATCAACAATTTTTTTTCTCTATTTATAATGTATTGAGGAAAAAAACATTTCTATATATTTATATACATAGCAGTTCTTGAAACATTTTATTGTTTCAATTAGCAGCAGATTGATAACCAAATCAGGTGAACACCTATAAACCACTTGATAGAACATAACACTTTGTTCATTTTGGTTAATATCTTTTTGAGGATACTAAGGAAAATTCCATAATTACATTACCAAAAGTTTAGGTTGAAATGACACATTTCTAGAATGAATATCAAAGAAGGTATATGGTTTTTTTTGTTTTTTTTCAGTCACTTATTCAAGAGATACATGATGATGCTGGGTCCTACAACAGGGGATGTTAACTTTGGTCTCTTGTTTTAAGTGGTGTCTATCAATGTTCTCCACTCTAAAGTTACTATTTTCCTTTCTGTTTAATAAATATTTTATGGGGAGATACTTTAAAGACTATCCAAATATCCTGTTGTCACTCTATCTTAACTCATTAATCAGAATTTATCCATGATTTTTGCCTGGAAAATATTTACAGGAATGACTTTCTAATGGTGGTTTTCTATTTCTGTCAGCTTTTCTACATTTATGAATTGGAAGTCTACTAAAAGGAATAATTGTTCCTACTTATTATTCATTTATTCTTATATCTATACATTTGTTTACTTATTCTATTAAGCATATCAGTGTGGAATAATGGACATTTAGTATATTGTATGGGTTACAAGTCATTATTGTCATATTTATTTTGTTACTAAAATTCTCCAAGATTGGTTGGAAAAATAAATTCCACCTTTGTCCCTCCTTTGCTCTCTCTCTCTTTCTCTCTCTCTCTCTCTCTCTCTCTCTCTCTATATATATATATATATATATATATATATATATATATATATATATATGTGTGTGTGTGTGTGTGTGTGTGTTTGTGTTTTTTTTTTAGGATGAGCTTATCCTTTAGTGGATATTTTGAGGTGAGTGTGGGGATGCAGAATTTCCTATGTATTTTGAAACCTGTTTTTCTTCTCAATAGCTTCGGCATTTGAAAAACAATTTGGTTGTATATAAAATACTTGGTTCAGATATTATTTCGCTGAGTTAAAAAAAAAAAAAAACACTGCCAAATTGCTGCCTATTTGTGCTTGCTGTTTTTCATTAATCCTAGACATTTTAAGTTATTTTCCTTTTGCTTTTTAAAATTATTTAATTGTTTGCTTGGAAATACTATAGATTTATATACTTTTTAATCTAACAATTTTATTAAGATATGTGTCTGAGTAGTTTTGGGGTTTTTTTGGCAAGAAGCCATCGGACTTTTCAAACACATTTAAAAAAATATTTTGTTAATTCTGGAAAGTTTTCTTGAAGTCAAGATATAAATATTCATTTTTTCCTGTCATTATTTTTTTTCCCTTTGAAGTGGCCAATAAAACAAACATTGTTTTCTTTGATTGTTTTCCATTTTCATTACTTGCTCTCTGACCCTTTTATTCTTTTTTATTTCAGTTTCATTGCTGAGATAATTCTGTTATTTTCTTTCCAATCTTTCCTGTGTTTAATCAGTGCTAGTTTCATTTCTTTTTTCCTATCTTTCGACCATTTTTTCCTTAGTATTTCAATTTCTGATTTCAACTGTTTTTTTTTGTATGTTTACATTTTTTTTTTTAGTATATTTATTTCCCTCTGAAAGTTTTCTTACAAGTTTCTACTGTTTATGGTTGTTTGTTTGTTTGTTTGTTTGTTTTCCTAGGGGGAATTTGCCTCAGCTGATATAATTTAAATTTTTGTATTCTGATTAATCTATTAAATATCTCTTGATAATTTTTGTCTTGTGTAGGAGACTTTTAAAATTCCTATATCATGACTCTCCTCTGTAGATATAGCAAGATCAAGGTTCTTTAGTGTTTTTTTTCTTTTTTTGTTTTTTTGGGGGGGTTGTTAGTTTTTATGGTGGATGGACAAGTTGCATCCCTTAAAATTTTAGTTCTCTTTTGTATTTTAGGACCATAAATTTTCACGCGCTCTTTTCCCCTAACCACTCAACTGTAAAGGGTGCTTTTAATTTTCCTTTTTCATTTTTCTTTCTCCTCCAGAAGTTACAAAATTTCATTCAGTTGGCATATACTATTACCTCCCTGTTATTGATTCTCTGACCTTCCTTGACACTTTTTTCAGTATTTTTTTTTTTTAAAGATTTTATTGGGGAATTGGTGGAGGGGAACAGCGTTGGGGAATCAGAGAAGGGGAACAGAAAGTTGCTGTCTTTTTGTTCTTCAGTCTAGTTGCGGAGGATGTTGCTTCACTGTTGGTATCGTCATTGCGCTCTTCCCGGATGAGGCAGATCGGTCGCTGGCCTCTGGATGTCGCTCACCGCGGCTATTGGCAGCTCACGCTTGGCTGCCAGCCGCTCACGCTGGCTGCGGGCCACTCACTGCAGCCTATGGCAGCCCACTGCAGCAGGGGCTGCAGCCCACACCATCACCGGGGCTCGCACAGCCCAGCTCCAGGTGGAGCTGTTGTTAGCTGTAGAGGGGAGTGTCACTGGCCCTCATGTGGGATCCAAACCGGCCGCTGGCATCCCAAAACCAGCGCTTAACCAATGCGCCACTCGGCCGGCCCTTTTTTTAGTATTTTTATACTGAGGGTGAATTAGTGTTTCTGACGATGGTTTTGGATCAGAACACAGGACCTTGCATTGTTTACTGTCTTCTTCTCCATCCCCCACATTTTTCTAAATCTGATTTTGCTCACCTCAAGCTGGCACAGGGAAGGGAGGCATTATAGATCATATGCAACTTGGCATTTTTCTATTTTTACTCTCAGCTAATTTGATGCTCAGGCATTTTTTATCTTGAAGTTATGAAGAGCATTTTCTGTAGTGTAATTTATTTACTATTTATTTAATTATTTATTTATTTTTCTCCTTGTTTTTCTCTATTTTTGGAGAAAATAATTAGAGTCAGAGACCTAGGCACTCATCATTGTCTTCAGCGATCAGGAAGTCATTATATGATAACAGTTCATATTTAAATGTTTAAAAATCAAACTCTATTTAGGGAAAGGGATTAATAGACTTAACAATTTTAAGAAGATTATTTGAAAATGGATGAAAACATAATTGTGGAGCAAGACAAGTCAGCACTATTCTGACACTTAACACAGACCACTGGAAGCAACTCTATGAAGTCTAATATCTTTATTAAGAAACAACTACAATAGACCAGTTGTATTAGATCACCGCCAAACTGAACATTCAACATTTAATTTCCTTACAACTAAATCCCTCACTAATAAATTATCTACAAATTGCAAACTGTATGAGCTAAAACTGAGTGAGACAGCTATCTCAATTTTGGAAAAGAAAAACGCCACAAAATAACAGTGGTCATTTAGGCATGCCATTAGCTATTTGCCTACCCAAAAGATCTCAATTCCAATAGGAGAAATGTCATTCTACTCCTTAAGGTACCCATTAAGTGATTCAAATAGAGAACATTCAACCCCATCCCAAGACTGTGGCATTTGATATGGTTTGAAAAGAAAACACCAGGGGAAAATGGAAATGAGATATGCTTGACAGAAATAGAGATTGACGGATAATTTACTCTGAAAAGCTGCTGGCACTTGGTTATTACTTGTAACTTTTGGCTATACACACTCTGTTGGTCTCTTGAAATTTCTTTCAAATATCTAGACTTAAATCATTTGATCAATTAACATTTACAGAGCCCCTTCATTAGACTAGGCAAATGGAAGTGAGATACAAATGTGAATAATAATTACTTATTACCCATCTTCTTTCAGAAAGAATTTAAGTGGTGTAGCCTTGTTCCTGCCTTTAGGAGTCATCTTATATGGACACAGGTTTATAAGCAAGGTAGAATGGGAAAGGAAAGGAAAGCAGATAAAAATGTTATGGAAACCCAAGGGACTGATAAAGTAATATTAGGCAGTGAGGTGGCCTTTACACAGGGATGTATTTGAGATAGACTTTTAAGAATGGGTAAATGTTTAAAGAGAAGAAATCAGTGTGAAGTAATACTAGAGACAAGGGATAGTATCAGCAAATTCTCAGAAGGAGGATATTATTAAATAATAGTGATTAGTTTGAAAGGCTAACGTGTAGAAGGTCTTCATTAGTTTGGAAAACATTTTCATATGCTGTTGTGGAGGCTTGGTTTTCAGACGAAGGTATTTAGATTATGATTTAGGCAATACTCATGGCATTAAATTTGTAAGAATTTTGCCTGGAGCTCTTCTCATTTTTTTTTTCTTTTATGAATATTCATTCATTAAATGTTTCAACTAATGCATATTGAGTACCTCTTATGTGTTAAACAGTGTTCTAATTTGTGGACATAGTGTAATCAACAAGATAGAATAATGTCCTGGTTTTCACCAAACTTGCCTTTGATTTGGAGAAGCTAAATTGTTAACAGTAAATAAATAATTTCAGAAAGTGGTAAGGGCAGTACAAGAAATAATACATGATAAGTGAAAAGCAATTGATTGATTGGCTATATGACTATATTCATGTAGCTGTTGCTTTTATGGCCTGCACCAGCCCCTCTGCTGCAGCTCTGGTGGACTCAGGGCTTGTTAGCCTCCCATCTACTCCAACTGTCTATCTCTCTGTTTACCCTCCTGAGAGCTGCTTTAGAAGCCATTGAATACTTCATTGGGCCCATGTGCAGAGAAGCCAGAAGTGCAGGAAAAAGAGAGAAGTTAACATTCCTAAGATAGGGGACAGGATCAGTGGATCAGTGCCATGGCCCACTTCCTTTCCTTTGATGGGATGATTCTAAAGCAGTCTAGATATTTGCATAGATGGGTAGGATCAAAGCAGTTTTAAATCTGTTTCCAATAGTGATAATCGACACATAACATACATTTAATTGGCTCCTCTCCCTTTCATTTCTCGCTCTCAGTGCTCCATCACTCTTGTGTCTTGAGATCGCTTCTTGTACATTACCTGCACCGAAGATAGTTGGATAGAACGATTGTAGAGAGAAGCATTCCTGGGAAGGTTAATTAACCATACAAAACCCAGTGAGAAACACCTGAGACAGAAAACAGCAAGTGCAAAAGACCTTAGGCAGGGATGGATGTGTTATTTTTGAAGAATAGTAAGTTGAGAATGATGGATGTAGAGCTCTTGATAGTGAATGAGTACTATTCACATTATTATAAACATTATAAATTATAAGTTTATATTGTATAAAATAATAAACATTATAATTAATTTGAATAATCATGTTTGATGTTAATTCTACACCTCTCCCAACCAGAGTTTTTTCAGAATTATTTTTTTCTACTGACTTAATTGTGCCTTTAAGACATCCTAAAACAAAAGCCACCATGAATACAAGAAACTTAAAATATTTAATTAGTTGCCTATTATGGCATCTACAAGTATGAATGCCATATTTTACTGCAACTTTTTAGTTATGGTTTCCTATTCCCAGGGAAGAGAGCCTTTATTGTCTCTCAGAGAATGCTTATGTTCAATCTTTGCTTCATGTACCCACTGTATAGTTGTTGTTTTTTTCCCCAAAACTGTCAGTCACTCCTCAAATTCTTCAGAAAAGGCATTTTTCAGGATGTATGGCTTGCAAATATTCATAAAAAATGTAAATGTGTTATGTGTAATTGGTGGTTATGGACATAATAAACCAGTGTTAATTAACATCTTTGCAAAATACTACTTTAACTCTAGAACAAAATTCTAGGAAATGGGAAATAAAATGAACATATTTGATGAAGCTTGTAGAAGATAAAGGACTTAGGGAGGGAAAAGCAGACCAAGAAGTCAGAAGAAATGGAGGTGTGTACCAAATACCCTGATAGCACAAAATACCCAGGGAGCAATAAGATGGAAGTTTTAACTGGAATTATGATTATGAATGAGAGAACTATGGGAAAACTATAGGAGGGGCAAGTCACTGACTCAAAAAGTACCCCACTCCCCCAATCATTTTCTCTGGAGTAATTACACAGTTTGCCAAAATCACAGAAAGATTCATGGATCAGACTAAGTCTACTAATGCTTCCTCCAGCTCTAATATTTTTCAATTCCAATTCCTTTCTTAGGTTTGTTGCATTCATGAAAATGCCTTAGCTTTTCTTTCTCCCTGGCTGCTTGAGGATCAAGCACCATAATGAACAACCCAGTAATTATCCAGACCAGGAAGTTCATGACCAATAGATACTTTAACAGAAACAAGTGGTCATCGATGTCCTTCACCCTGGGAAAGCGAAGTACCTAAGGCAAAAATTCGGAAAAAACTAGCCAAAATGTACAAGACCACCCAGATGTCATCTTTGTATTGGATTCAGACCCATTTTGTCTGGGGCAAGACAACTAGCTTTGGCATGATTTATGATTCCTTGGATTACACAAAGAAAAAAGAATCCAAACTTAGACTTGGAAGACATGGCCCATATGAGAAAAAAAAAAGACCTCAAGAAAACAGTGGAAGAAAAGCAAGAACAAAATCAAGCAAGTTAAGGTCATGTGCAAATGAAATTCTATCTCTCCTCTTCCTGCTTTGGTTAACTGAGGACACTTGTTTCCCCTCTATGTACAAGGTCTGACAATTAAGCTCATGAAGTCATCCTAGAAAAAGTGCTACATACCTCATTGATGAATATCACTACAGTCACCTTCGAAGTACTGCCCTTGAGAAGCTAGGCACCAGAGCCTAGTTCACACTTCAAAGCAATTTTGGAACTCTTTTTCTGGAATGGGCATCAGAGCTGTCACTGTATTACCCTTGAGGTCCTGAATGTCATCAAAATACTTTTCTTTCAATATTTCCTTTATCTTTGGTAAAGAAAGAAGTCATTGGGGTCCAGAACAGGTGAGTAGGGAGGGTGTTCCAATACAGTGATTTGTTTACTGGCTAAAAACTCACTCACAGACAGTGCTGTGTGAGATGGTACATTACGTGATGCAAGAGCCATGAATTGTTGGTGAAAAGTTCAGGTCGTTTTCATCTAACTTTTTCATGCAGCCTTTTCAGCACTTCCAAATAGTCAACTTGGTTAACTGTGTGTCCATTTGGTACAAATTCATAATGAATAATCCCTCTGATAATCAAAAAAGGTTAGCAACATCATTAGACATCATTAGCAACAATTTTGCAAACTTAATTGTCAGACCTCGTATACCTTTTCTAAAGCACTATATTTTAAACACTGTATTTTAGATTTACAGAAAATTGAGAAGATTACATAATAGACTGTCCATTTGCCCTGCACCTAGTTTCTGCTATTTACGTCTTTCTTTAGAATGATATATTTGTTACAATTAATGAGCTAATATTGATATATTAGGATGAACTAACATCCATACTTCATTCAAATTCTCTTAGTTTTCACCTAGTGTCCATTTTCTGTTCCAGGGTCCTTTCCAAGTTCCTATTCAGGTTACTACATTAAATTTAGTAGTCATTCTCATTAGGTTAATGCTTGCTGTGACAATTTCTCAGACTGTCCTTATTTTTGATGACCTTGATATTTAAAATATATATATCAGGTATTTTGTAGAATGTCCCTCAGTTGGGATTTATTTGGTGCATATATCATGATTAGATTGGAGTGTTCAGGGAGGAAAACAATATCGTAGGTGCTGTTTTCATCACATCTTATTAAGAGTACATACTAATAACAACTTATCACTAATAATGGTAATCTTAATCATGCTACAGTTTATACCTGTTTATAGTGTCACACCCTAATAGCTTCTTCCATCCAACTTTGAAGCCCTAGAAATATTGGGTTGTTGGAAAAGTAATGATGCATGTTTGCTACAGATGGCACTAGTTCATTTCTGCAACTACTAGAGTCATTCACATCTATGTTATTGCTATGTCATTTTACAGTTGACAGTTAGTTCCAGCTTCATTCTAAAAAGAATATTGAGTGATTTGGTTGGGTTTTAGAGATGTTACAAGTTGAAGATGGAAGACCAAACTGTGCATTTTTGCCATATTTTACTGTTTTACTTCCATAAAGGGAAGAACACACATCAAGCTTGTGAAAAGTTGCATGAAGTTTACGGTGACAATGCTCTACAAGAACGTCAGTGCCAACGATGGTTCACAAAATTCCGTGCTGGTGGTTTTGATCTCAATGATGCTCCTGAGTCAGAGAGGCCCATAGAGGTTGATGATGACAAATTAAAGGCATTGATCGAGCCAAACCCACGTTACATGACATGAAAGATTGCAGGAACATTGAGCATCCATCTTTCAAGCATTCACAACCACCAGAAGAAGCTGGCTCGATATTTGGGTTCCACATGAACTCAAAGTCATTTGACAGTGCATGTAAACATCTGCAATATGTTCGTTAAATGTGAGGAAAACGATCCTTTTTTGAAGCGACTGATAACTGGTGATGAGAAGTGGATTGTTCACAACAATGTGGTGCGCAAATGGTCTTGGTCCCGACGTGATGATTCGCCTCAAACAACATCGAAAGCAGACATTCATTAAAGGAAGGTTATGCTCTCAGTGTGGTGGGATTTAAAAGGTGTTGCTTTTTTCGTACTCCTACCAAGGAACCAAACAATCAATTAAAATGTGTACTGTTGGCAATTGGACAGTTTGAACGAATCCATCACCCAGAAACCTCCAGAGCTTGTTAATTGTAAAGGAGTTGTGTTCCATTGCGACAACGCGAGACCACACATAAGTTTGATCACCAGTCAAAAATTATTGGAGTTTGGATGGGATGTGTTGCCACACCCACAGACCCCTGACCTTGTGCCATCAGATTTCCACCTGTTTTGCTCTCTTCAAAACTCCTTGTGTGGTATAACGTTCAATTCAGATGATGCTGTAAATCAGCACCTTGTTCAGTTTTTTGCAAATAAAGACAGGTCTTTCTATGCATGAAGACTTACGAAGCTCACTGAAAGATGGCAAAAGGTTATCGAACAAAACGTGTAATATATCATTGATTGATCTTTGTTCTTTATATAAATGAATAACCTTTGAAAAGCATAGACAAAATATGTCATGACTTTTCTGACAACCCAATATAAGTTTAAAACTACTCAACTTTTTTCTCCCTATCAAGCAGCAGTAACTCAGAAGAATAAAAATTATGTATGCATGAGATTTTTCTGAGACCACAGATTTGGGTCTTATAGAATAAATTCAGTCTTGTAAATTTGGCCTTAATTCTCCATTATCAGGTTTAATTTTTCCTTTTGTGCCCCACGCATGGGGGCAGAAATAATGGGCTTCACTTTCCTCAAAGATTATTTTTAAGGAAATCCACTTAAACCTTTCATGGATGCATTTCATTTATTTTCCTCTAGGAAAGTTATCTTGGTAAGAATAGGGGGCAGTGAATTCTACAGACATAGGGGTTTGGCGTTCTCCCCTCACTACTGGCATGATCTCTTTTTTATGGTGTAGTCACAGTTATGCCTCTATATATTGTCAAATCTTTCCTGGAAGGAAAGTTAAATTCTATTTTTCCTTACCAGGTTTATAGATCATGACACTTATATTATTCAGTCCCATATGGTTGAGAAGATGTTCTACTTTTCAAAATAAATCTCTCAGTATATATTAAGTTCTCTTTGGATACTGGACATTTAGTTCAAGTAATTCAGTAAGATATTTAAATTGCAGTAGTGCTAGGTAACACACAGCAAACAGTAAAATGATAAGTTTTTCAAAAGAAGAAACTAAGGAAAAGAGATCCATTCACCTTCTCAAAGTTAATACTGTTTCATGTTTAAAAAACAAGGTGAACACCAGTCTTTTCTTGTTTTCCTTTTCCTCATAGTAATTCAGACAGGACAAGGTGACAGAAGGTAATGGCAACAGGAAAGAAGGAAGAGTGAGGGAAAGCTCACAGCCAGACCTCCTTTTTATAAATCACACATTATGTTCTCCGGTATTAACAGCCCCATTCAACTCAGCCTGAAGTCCGGCAGCTTCAGCTCGCTGTTTGAAAGTCCATTGTAAACCCATCTTTCCAGGATATTTGATCTTTTACATAAAAACTCTTTTAATCTTTTCACCTGTGTCAAAGCCTACTATATAGTGATAACATTATTTATCTTTGGGACCAACTCTGAAACAATGTACTATTCTCCTATTTTTTTCTGATCACAAGACTGACAGAGTGAACCAACATGCTCGTTGCTCCCTAAACTGCTTCTGGTCTAGACCCTTACTGTGAAAACATGTACTAACTTCTTCTTCTTTTTTTTAATTCAATGGCATTCCTCATCTTTATCACTCTTTTGAACTCCAGTTCACTCTTTATTTTCTTAATTGTTTTGCCATTTGGATAACAGTTCTCCAAGCAAATAAATTTCCTTTTAGTGATTTTATTTATTTTGATGTATTCATCATACCACCATAGAGCACCTAGCTTGATGGTACTGCATTGCTCTCAGTAATAAAGGCTACTATATTACATCCAGTATATCCAGGCTGATGACATTCCTTTGGAATTTTCTTGCTCCTTACCAAGTTTTCAAATTATGTCCTTTCACAATCAGGTTTCAAAATAATCTTTTTCCACTTTAATCACCTCTGTTTCCTTAATCTACCTTCATAAAGCACATATGACTTAGTCCTTTGTAATCTGAACTGTTACCTTTGTGGTAACTGTTCTCTCACTGGTTTTTGATCCCATACTTTCGAGATCCATTGAGTTTTTCTCAGTATTAAAATCTATCTAGCTTATGCTAGATAGTAACAAATCCCCGAATCTCAGGGGTGTAAAACAAGTTTTGTCCCATGTATGGAAAAAGAAATGCAGATTGATACTCCTGGTACTGTTGCTCTCTTGATAGTTCTCCAAATATTGATTCAAGGGTTCAGACTTATTCTAAGCTATGGTTTCTGGACCTTCAGATACCTTGAATCCTGCCCTGATAACACCCAGCTGAGTTTTGGTAGGAGGGGCAGAGGGGAGGGAATAGACGGTGTGTAGACTAGATATACCAGCTGTTAGATAAGTTGGCCCCATAACTTTTGCTCTATTATAAATAACTAGACATATGATACTATGCAGATTGTAAGGCGAGGGAAACGGACTCTATGCTTCTAGGAAAATAAAAGCCAGTCTCTGTCACAGTGCATCTTCTAAAACACCTTCTATTATAGCTTTTATAAAATTTATCAAAGGGATGGATTAATAACCAATATTCTCTTTCACTATGTTAGTATTTGAAGCTGAGGGCTAATCCATATTTCTTAGCACCCTATCCCAGCCTTAGCTTCTTGGTTCCTTTTCAACATCTTAACAACTTCCTCAAGGTTTACTTCTCTAAATGTCCGTGTACTAAAGTCTCCAGTATACTACCAATGTCTCATTTTCTTCCCCCTCTATTACCCTATTCTAGCTTTTTAACTCACTCATATATATCAAAAGTCTTCAAATACTGCCCTATTTCCAGCCCTAAATCTCTAACCACCAATCTGACAATATCCACTATATATTCCTCTCTTACTTAATCTTTAGCATATCCAAAGCATAATTAATCTTCTTTCCACAACTCTTGTCTTCTTAAATTTCTTATTTCTGTTAACAGGAGCATGGTTTGCAAACTATCCAAGACTAGATATGCAAGAAGTATGTATTTAGGTGGAGACAAATTTTACTCTACACATTTTCTTAAGGAAAGCAATAATTTATTTATATTTTATCAATAGATAGAAAAACTATAAATTGGTGACTTGTACATCTTTTTTAAATATCTCATTCATATATACTGTGAATTTAGATTAAGGTGGTAGTCTTTGAGCTTATGTATTTACATGAACAACATTACTATTTTTCTATATTTATTATATGTAGAGAGAAATAATGTTTTCAAGATTTTGCCTTGTGTTCTTATTTTAATGCAGACAATACTGATTTTAAAAACATAAATTTTATATGATCCTATACATCAGTTTTTTCCCTTATGGTTTTTACATCTGCTACTTAGGCCTTCCCAAATTCCAAAAGATACCCATACTTTCTAGAACTGTCTTTAATTCTATTATACTTTTACTTTTTACATTTTGTTCTATAAACTCTGCAGAATTTTTTGAGGTATGTGCTATGAATTTAAAATCCATTTTTTTTCTAAATAGTCATCTTTTATGACACTTTTATATTAAAAGCATCTACATTTTATTCACTGAAACATTGGATAGCCAATCTTTCTCATATTTTAAATTCTTATACATATTAAGTCATATTTATCAGCTCACTATCCAGGTCTGTTGATATTTGGAGTTCAATTGTTTGGGATCAAAGTTTAGTAATTTATTATCTAGGTAATTATGCATCTAATTAATTATGTGCATGTTTATTTACATGTAGCTTTTTTGCATTATTATTTTATATAATTTTATAAAATATACAAAACTAAGTCTAGATGGCCTGACACACAAGCAAACAGCTTTTCCAAAACTATCACTGATTTCTTCCTTAGGTTCCTAGAGAGTAAATTAAAATGAGTTTCAGTGGTCAATTTTTCATTCTGAAAGGTTTAACTTTCTTAGGTCTATAAACTAAATCCTATGTTTCATTGATCATCCTTAGTTTACTATAATAGCACTAGTGAATCAAAGTATGTAAATAATAAAATAAACAATATTTGAGTGGTAAATTAGTGTATTCATATTTTGAGGGCCCTAGAGACTATAAAATAATATAACTTAAATTATGATTGGAAAATAATTAGGGGTTTAATAATAACATTGATTGAGAAGAGTAATAGTTTGAAATTTTATCTTTATATAGAATACCCATAATATTTGTAGCCCTAATGTACTGACTGATATAAGTCTACATAATTGCTAAAACATAATAAAATTATACATCATTCTTTTTATTCATTTTTTTTTTTTGAGGGCACTGTCACTGGCCCTCACATGTGGGATCTGAACTGGGGCCACCAGTGTCCCAAGCCAGCTCTTAACCAACATGCCACTCGGCCGGCCCAAATTATATATTCTTAATGTGGGATATCCTGCTTCTTACCTGTGAGTTTTAGGAGCTAAAATATTTATTTACAAATAAAAAAAAAAAAAGAAAAAGAAAAAAAAATTAATAAAGTAAAATAAAATAAAATAAAATAAAATAAAATAAATTCCTTAAACTGGAAATGTTTTAATTCAAGGAAAGAGCACAATAGACCATTGGAATAGAAATAATTGAATATTTAATATAGCTTCTAAAATAATGAAGAAAAGCATTCTACAAAGCGCATAACTCTTTTGGAGACACAATAGCCCTATGATTTAATGCAGTTATTTTACCAATAACAATGATAAAACACATTCTCTAGTATACTGTGATTGCTACTGGGAAATATTTCACTCTTTGCTAATGTGATCAAAAAATACTCTCATAATAGTTTAATTCTTCTACTTACTAAAACAATAAGTTTCCAAATCACACTTATCAATCTGATTCTAGTTCCCTTCTCTTTTCTATCTCTTAAGTTATAAGTATTCTTATGCAACTATCTAACACAATGGATTTTTTTTTTAAGTACTGCGAAGTGTTTATTATAAGGGAAGGGACAACAATTCATTAGAACCTAGTGTTAAGCAATTAACAAATTCTAAAAAGCTCTAGCTTGGAGTAGGGTGAACAATGATTAAGCTAAGTCTTCAGGGAGTCAGCTCCCAAATCTTAACCTCCAATACCTCAGAATGTGATTATATTGGAGATAGAGTCCTTAAAGAGGTAAAATGAGATCATTAGGGTGGGCCTTACTGCAGTGTGATTGGTGTTCTTATAAGAAGAAACTAGGATACATACATGCTTAGAGGGAAGGCCCTGTGCAGATACAGAAAGAATATGGCCATTGAAAAGCCATGTGAGAGGCCTTCAGAAGTAACCAACTCTGCCAACACATTGATCATGGACTTCTAGCCTCCAGAACTGTGAGAAAATAAATTTCTATGTTTAAGTCACCTAGTCTGTGCTACTTTTTTATGGCAGCTCAAACAGATATAGCTGCTATTATTTGTGACACTCCAGCTGACCTTACTTGTACCACCAAACAAATTGAATTAAATGGAAGTTACTCCATATATTTACCTAACACAGTGACTTAAAAAAATTGGTACCTAATAAACATGTATATGTGGATGAATGAGTAAATGAATGCATATCAGTAGAGAATAAAACCAGCAAGCTGAGGGGCCATTGGGGCCATCATTTCCTGTATTGTTCTGATAACTATTGTAGTGATAACATGTTTTAGCATCTCAATTCCCTGCTCCTAGGTAGGTATACCATCAGCAGAAAGAGTTTGGTATTAAAAAGACTGTGCTTCATATCACATCCACTCAATAACTCTGTGGCTTTGACAAATTAACTCTCAGTCTTCATTTTCTAATTTTTGTATTAGATTAATAAGCTATTCTGTGGGCTTTTATGAGAAATCTGTGAAACAGTTTAAAATGGACAGTGCAGTGTCCAACTCATAGTAAGCACTGACTAAATATCTGCTATAGTTGGTACTATTATAATAATATTATATTTATGATAGTGCCTGATATATGATACATGCTAAATAATTGGTATCTGTTATTATTATTATTATCATTATTATTATTGTAATGAGTGAGAAAAAAAAAACTCTACTGTTGAATAGTATTTTGTATCTGAAATGGACTTTAGGAAACTTCTAGACCAATTTTTCTCATTTTACAGAGGTGACTATTGAAACTGGGAAATTTGAAATAATTCACCCACAGTCACTCAGGACCTAGAACCCAGTTTGTCTAATTTCCAGGCAAGCACTCATTTTACTAAGTCATGTGGTTTTTTTCAGTGTGTGACACTGTTTCTTTTAAACTTAGAGACCATAAAGCAATGTTCATTTCATGTATAACTATGACTGGTGCATAAATGATATGCACTCCATGTTTGTTTAGTTGAACTGACCTAGTTAAAGTGATGCATCTCAGAATGTATAAATTCTTTAATTCAGATTGATCACATAGCCAGCTTACACCTACAAGTGGTAGAGTTTTATTTACCTGATTTGAGGCAAATACATTATAATAATAAGAGATATGTAGGAAAATCCCAATCTTTGGAAACTTGGGAGGTCACAATGCAGGGGGCGAGGGCTACGGGAGAGGGCAAGGTTTGGGGCACTTGAGAAGAGCACGGAAGCATTAGGAAGCCCACTTAAGATAAACTTGACTGAAGTCATATTTTGGTAGTGGTTTGCCTACATTTGTGGGCTTTGAATTAGAGGCTTAGGAAGGTGGAAGTTGGCAGGAGTTGCCTTTATGTTCTTCATGCCACAGTGGTGTGGTGCACAAGCATGTTAGGCAAGACATGAGTACCGCAACTGTCAAGAAGATTTAGTTGCAATGTAATTCTCCACAGCTCTCTTGCATTTCTGTATTACTTATTGTTTTGGGGTCACCCAGATCACTCCCAGATTCAGTGATTCACTAGGAGGACTCAAAGGACACAGCAAATGGTTGTATTCACAGCTATAACACATTACAGTGAAAAGATACAACACAGAATGAGCAAGGGGAAAAGGAACATAGGGCAAAGTCTGGAGGAAACCAGGCACACACTCCCAAGAATCCTCTCCCAGTAGAGTCACACAGAACTCAATTACTCCAGAAACTAGTTGTGACAAAATGTGTGAAGTGTGACTGTGAAGCAGGGCAGCTCATTGGAGACCCATTGCCCAGGGTTTTTATTGAGGGCTGGTTAGGAGGCAAGTTCTGTCACATGCATACCAAAATTCCAGACTACCAGAAGGAAAACAGGTGCTCAGCTTTTACAATCTAGTCGAAATGAGCTACTCTTACAATTTACAGAAAATTTTATGTCAGTGTAGAGGACTGTTTACCATTCATGTTCCCAGGTGCCAGCCAATGGCCCACCTTGCAAGCAAGCCGGGCTTTCTAAGGATAGCTAACTCAGGTCTGCAATGTTGACACTTCATTGCACATTCATAAACAGACACAATGACAACTTTTGTTCCAGAGCATCTTTTCAAAGATATTTCTTTGGTGAACAGCCTTAGAAGATGGAGTGAGTCTCCCTCCAGCATAAAATGGACAGGTTCTCTTGTAGGTCATTATAAAAGATGGGTGTTTTCTGTGTTTGGAGGTCCTCATCTTTGATACTAACTTACATTGTGTGCATCATTCACATGGGCCATTCCACACTTCAACTAAGGGACTTGGAAGGAAAAAAGAACCCATGAAAACATGAAGTTCAATCTTCCTGCTTTGCTATAAGTAATAGTCCTTTGTCTCTGGCCCATGAGTTTCATGTCTTCTGCCCACAACCATGAAATTGTGACAGGCTAAACTGTTAGCTTGCAGCTAAGGTAAAATCTCAAACCCTTTCAGCTCTTGACACTAGTCATATTAGGATTGTTTGGGGATCCTACGGAAGGAGTGGAGTTAATTAGAATAAGACAGCTAGAGCTCATAAAACTAATCTGATTAGAGATTGGCCACTGTGGGTGATTACACCCAAGATGTCTGTTGTTTACTTAAGGCAATGCAATTGGTCACATAGGTCACTCACTGGTAGTAATAGATGACATACTATGGGGTTTAATTTACAAATTAAAATTTTTTAAGAAAGGTTGGGCAAACAGAAACCAAGCAGTGTCTGGAAGCTCTAGTTTAATTTGTTGGGTTCTATTTGAATTTTAAGGCTAGATGAAGTTTTATTCCTCTTACTTCCTAAGTATACCCTAAAACCTATGTCACTATGTGTTTTAAGTTTTATTTTTTGTTTGTTATTCAAACGGAAACTTGCGCAAACAAAACTCTGAAACTTCTTTGTCATTTTTCTGATATAATGTAAATTTAATAAACTATTAGGGTTTAACAGATGATTCAAAGATGCAGATATAACTATTGCTAAAAGTTACTTGGGGTTAAGTTTAAATGACATTGAAGAAAGGAGTCAGAACTAACAATAAACCTGTTTTCACTCCTTCAAAACTCATACAGAGACACTTCTACAGACACCCAATGAACACTTACACAGACACAGATGCAAAACATGTATACACACACACACACTAACATAGTCACCCATTCCTCAAGTAATATCAGTTTTCTTAACTTTCTAAAATGTATAGACATTCCCAGGTCACTAGCTCACCATAGTGCCCACTGAAAAAAATAAGTAGCTATCTCAAAAGTAGGTTATGTAGGGGCCGGCCGAGCGGCGCGGTGGTTAAGTGCTGGCTTAGGAAGCCAGCGGCCCTGGTTCGGTCCCACATATGAGGGCCAGTGACACTGCCCTCAAAAAAAAAAAAAAAAAAAGCAGATTATGTTAGATGCCATCTACCTTTGGGACTGAATATTACTCCCTCTCAGTGAGGCCCTCTGAAGCACATTTTGATTCCAATTTTAATGCTATGAAGAAAAAAGTTCCATTTTTAAAAAATATGGGATTTCTGGTTTTTGAGTTATAACATAGATCTTAAGAATATTAAGTGCTTTATAACTATGCTTTCTAGAAATTGAAAAACCTAATTGTATTAGGAGGAGTGAGTTTCCTTTCCCTAGAGGTATTCAAGCAGAAACCACACAGCCACTACTTCTGAGCCTTTCAGAAGACATCAATCCACCAGGCAGCCAGTTAAATTAGATGCCCTCTGAGGTCACTTCCAAAATGTAGTCTCTGAAATTCCACCAATTTCTCCTGATTTTAACATTTCAGCCATATGTTATGTTTGAGATGTTAAGATAGGGGCTTCTAACATGATTGCTTTGCCTGTATCATTTTTTGAAGCAAGGTATATATGCATTAAAATGAAAAGGAGGCATGAATAATTGATAAGCCTCTAGTATACTACGAATTATCTAATTTTCTGAGCTAAAATACTTCTTTGGAAGTGACTACATATGTTTTTCAGGAATAGAGTTTCCAAGTTAAAGTAAGCAACTAACTGAATTTTGGGGAGCATTTAACTATTCAAAGAAAACGTTCAGATCTTTATACCTTTTTTCAGACAGGAAATGTATTAACACTTCCATTATGTTCAGAGTGAGCAAAAGTACTTATTCTACCAATATGCTCAATTAATATATTAATTACTAAGACATTTTAGTTTTTGAAATTACAAAGATCAGTAAAGATTAGGTAAGGAGGGGGGTTTTGAGAAAGGTGAAACAGAGAGGACCTCTGCCTGAGGCAAAGCTGCAGAAGTAGATTAAAAACATCCAAAGGAAGCAGAAAGGGAGAGACAAGTATAATTGGGTTTTTAATAAGATTGCTGGAATAGATTCAAGTTCAAAATCTTATGAAGCCTTCTGTTTTCTCAGCTTCCAGGTAGCAGGAAGTATTTTGTAGGCAACTCATCTTATCTGTAAACACACACACTTTTTAAATTAATAAAGCACATTCTTTTATAAAGGAAATTGCACAAATCGTTAATTTTCACATAAAAATTTTTAAAAACTGCTTTTGTGCATAAATTCAAGACAATTATTTGAGAATATACTGTTCATATCTGCATAAAGTATCACTGATCTAGACATTGTTTTTATTGTTGTTTCATTGTTATTCAGAAAAGTACTGAGAAAAAAATGCCATCCTGATTTTCTATCCATAAAAGTCAAATGAAAATCTTTCTCAACCTGTTTGAATGCTTACACACTCAATTGCTCTCTCATTGTATTCTTGAGGGTACATTATTTGTCAGTTGTGTTCATGACACTTCTTATTCGTGTTTTAGTTCTTCAAGAAGATAACAAACTTACAAAAAGCCATGAGCCATCCTTTCCATTTCCTATTTATGTCCCCCAAATTCCCATAGTATGGCTTTACTGTCAGTTCCAAATATCTGCTTTACTAATCCAATGATAATTCCATACATATTTTGTTCTTCCAAAATAATCTTTAGTTAACCACACAAAGTACGCCTCTGAACATACCTATAACTATTATATGTATTTATTCCATTTATCAGTGATTGACATGAAGTATAATTTTGCTATTATAGCCAAATAAAAATGAAGACAAAATTAATCCCTCATTGCAGTGCAAACTTCTCAAAGTCAAAATCCATTGGATTTCATCTTTTCCTTCAGGTCACCATAGTATGCTCAATTTATTTTCTGAATTTAATCAGATACTCTGGGTAATTTTATATTAATTAAGTGACTTCAAGAAATATGAAATAGACTCTAATTTTTCAAATGGTAAAAATACATGGTTTATACACCTTTCAAATCATTTCATTCAATTTCCTTATTATGTTTTTTTTGAAATTTCTGTAAATACCAGGCTCAGGCCCTTAAAAATATCCTAGTTAACAATGGAGGACATTGGTGAGTTATAAAATGGGACATTCTCCAGCATACGGCTTTGAAGGTATCCATGAAACAGCCCTTCTTGATTTTTCATGTCTGTTCATCAGAAGCTATTACGGTTAAATGCTATTTAATAAGTTCCATGGTTTTAAACTATTTACTTCTAGAACCCAAGGAATTTGAAACTTCTCTTTATTTTGTGGCTTTTATTAAAAAATGTACTATATAAAGTATATACTAATTTAAAAATTAATTTGTACACTTTATTTTCTTTAGTAAATTGAGTACAAAATTAAGCTATACTGTATCTCTAACCCCACAATCGGAGCATGTCCGTTATTTATACTTTAATACACAATATGTCCTTCCACTATTTAAGTGTGTGTGTTTTAAAATAAAATCATGATCATACTGTATATACGGTTTTATGCTTTGTGCTCCCCCACACAATATTGTGACAGGGACAGTTTTTCACAACATAATTAACTTTCTTCCTAAACATATTTTTATTCATTTATAATACCTCATTAAATATATATATATATACACACATATCATTGTTTGAGGATTTGGGATTACTTTGTATCACTCTAACAAATAATGCCATAGTAAATTTCTTAGTAGATATTACTGTTGGGGTATCTCTGCATGTTTCCCTTAGGTTATTCCTAAAATTAGTATTATGACACTAAAATTATGAAAAAAATTTAAGGCACACTATTGATACTATAAAGCTCTCTCCTAGA
Source organism: Aselliscus stoliczkanus (assembly GCA_033961575.1). Lineage (NCBI taxonomy): Eukaryota > Metazoa > Chordata > Mammalia > Chiroptera > Hipposideridae > Aselliscus > Aselliscus stoliczkanus. The sequence continues at coordinate 140,450,197 of CM066729.1, forward strand.
ATACTTTAGTAGTTTAAACAAACTTCAAGAATCTCCATGTCATATTTTTGTTTTGTTTTTTTTTGTGTGTGTTTGATATTGAAACACACCTAAAGTATACATTTGCTATCATGTAAATATTTAGTTATCACACTGAAGTTTTAGTACGTAATTTCATATGTTCATACTAACACTGTGCCTTGTATTCCAGATCCCCTGACCCATCTTCTACATGCACACAAACATGGACTTGCGAATGTATGCACACACATGCACACAGAAGTAAAGAGGAGGTGTTCCACATACAAACAAAAGATTCCGAGGATTCTTATTGTCTGAGATGCTTCACTTATAAATTAAATTAAAGGTAATATTATCAGTAGAAAATTCTTTACTTTTTGTTACTTCCTTGTACCTGCAAATAAAATACTAATTTTCTTTTATGTTCATGATTGGATTCATGAAAAAGAGTAATAAAAGGGAAAATACTAAAAAAATCCAGTAATTTCCCACATTGAAAATCTACATCTCTTTGCACAACAGACTCCTTCAATAACAGATATCTGCAAAAATATACTATTTACCCTGTCAGTGAGATAAGAAGTTGAAATGCCTGGATTACTCTAAGAATTTGAAATTCAGATGTCATCTATGTGAATTTAATATTCACATAAAAATGGAAATTCAAACTGTTTTAAGATATGTAGTGGTTAATACTTTGAAAGTTTTCAAACACTCATTTGCGAAGGTTTGGCTTTTGCGTTATGATCATTTGCAAAGGTTTTGCTTTTGCGTTATGACAATATTTCATTATTTACTTTATTGGTTTTTTTAGAGGACATATATATGGTTGCATCATATCTTTTATTATATCTCAAGGCTAACACTGATTTGTTTATTCATATATGCTAGATATACAGAATGAGATAACATTAGTTATTATGTTAATTATTCATTAATTACAATTTAGATTTCTGGCCTGTGGAGAACAGATATATGTTGTTCTACAGTGCTACCTTCTAGAGCATTCTACAATACTCAAGCCCTGAAGAAATGCAGTAGCCCAATAAATTAAAACAGCTATGGTTGTATGCTTCTTTACCCACCAAAGAGGAAAATAAATCCCAGAATTTTGATTGCTTCATGGGTATGGTATGAGAGCAACTTAAGGTTAATAAACCAAATAGTTGAAATTAGGGAATTTGCAATTCCCTAATGCTATATATGTTGCTGAGCACCTTTTCATATGCTTATTTACCATCTGTATATTTTTGGTGAGGTTTTGTTTAAATCTTTTACCGATTTTTAAAACAAGGTTAGTTGTTTTGTTGTTGTTGAGTTTTAAGTGCTCTTTGTATGAATGGATACAAGTCCCTTAACAGATATGTGTTTTGCAAATATTCTTTCTGTCTATAGCTTGTCTTTTCATCCTCTTAACAGTGTATGTTATTTTATTTTATTTATTTTATTTTTTTTATTTTATTTTATTTTTGAGGGCAGTGTCACTGGCCCTCTTATGTGGGACTGAACCTGGGCTGCTGGCTTCCCAATCCAGCGCTTAACCACAGCGCAACTCGGCCAGCCCAACAGTGTATTTTAAAGAGCAGAAGTTTTTAAACTTTTGTTTTTGTTTTAATTTTAATGGAGTCCAAGTTATCGATATTCTACTTCATGGTGCTTTGGGTGGTGCATCTAAAAACTTTTCACCAAACTCAAGATTTTCTCATAGGTTATCTTCCAGAAGTTTATAGTTTTGCATTTTACATTTAGGTCTATGATCCATTTTGAGTTAATTTTAGTGAAAACTGTCTAGATTCTTTTTTTTTTTTTTCTCTTTGGATATTCAGTTGTTCCATTACCATTTGTTGAGAGATCATCCTTTCTTTATGCCCTTTGTTCTGATAAAATCCAAGGCAAGTAGTATCTAGCAAAAGAGTTTCCTTTGAGGGCAGGCTTTTATTAAGAAGAACAGAATGCCCTGAGTACACTTTAAAATGGTTACTTTTTCCCTCCTTGTGCTGGACACATAAGAGGATTTTTTTCCAATCTTCACCCTGAGAACCTGCCTCAGTTCCTGGAGGTGTGGCACCCTTTTAAAATTGGGCTCCCTGGAATCTTAACTTGAGCTTTCCCATGCTGAGCCTCCAGCAACCCACCAGTCAGAGTTTAAATATGTGTTTCTACTGGTGCTATCCTCAAAGGTGAGCTTTTTGCTCCTGGGAAGGTAGAGTTCTCATATTCATCTTTTTTGTTTTTCCATTTTTTAGGAAGACAGCTTACTCTGTGACCTCAATTATTATTACCTTTTACAAATTGTTCAACTTTTGCCTTGTAAAGACAGGAGTGATGACTCCAAGCTCTTTATATGTCAGACAGGAAACCAAAAGCCTATTTTAATTTTTATCATCGACTTGACAATTATTTCCAAGTAAACTTATGTAATTGAATACTGAACAATATCATTATTTTCAAAATAGTTTTCTATGATATGTTAATAGATACTCAAATAGAATGACATTTAATGGTAAAATAAAATTGGCAAACATTCATTGAGGCCTCTCGAAAGGCCTATGATAAATAGCACCCCTCTTTCCCATATGACTTTATTAGAGAAATAAAATTGAAGGAGCAGCATAGGGAACAAAAATATAACTTTTAGAAAGTTCATATTGCAGGATATTATTCTGGGTTCATGGACAAGTAGGCTTGCTCAAGGAATATCCCCAAATTGAGCAAATTATTCAATAGCTCAGGCCAAGCTTTGCAGGTCCTGGGCAGCAATTTTCTCAGTAATGGGAAAGTAAGTGGAGGAACAGTGTGAACTAACTTTGCCCTATGAGCAGTTTATTCTCAAGAGGAAGAAAAGAAGAGCAGGGCCATGCATATCAAGTTCTTGTCCCCAAACTCACTGATGAAGCCTCACATTACAACACTTTTTGACAAATTGCATAATGGTACAGAGAGAGGCCAGGGGTAGGCTTAAGCCAAGTCTGTCCATATGAAAACTAGTGGAGTGGGGGAAAGCCATTCTACGCTAATAACAGAGCTTAATAACTTTCAACATTACGGAGCCTTTACTAGGCCAATGCCCACAGAGATTTTCCAAGATGGTCAGGATCAGACTTTGACTTCCCAACTTAGCTTTTCTTAGTGTCTAAACAGATCTCTTAACCTGGTAGTTTGCAACTGAGGGCAAACTTTGTTTTGTGATTCTGCATAAAGCATCGTGTTCTCTTTCTTAATTTCTGTCAATATTTTTAATGAGCAATTCACTTACATTGTAGATATGCAGCTTCTCTTAAATCTATAGATAGGAACATTGGGTCTTATTTCCAAATGGCAACCATCCCCTGCACCTGAGAAGCAGCTGTTCTCAGTAAACAATGTGAGTATTCTGCTTTTTGCCAGTGTTCACCCATTCCCCTATGTGATCACAATGCCCTTACATATTCATTATGTATCTGTCCTCTGTGGGCATTTGGATATGTTGTCCCTACTCTAAAGAGAACCATGTTTAGTCATATTTTAGCACTCCTATCTTATCTATATGTAACATTTGGGACTGTTTTGGCATTATAGACCCAGCAGACCTTAAGCCTCCTGTTTATGTCCACAAACATTTATTGTCTCCATCCCATGTGCTGGTCTATTTATTTTGCAACCTGCCTCTATCCCTGATTTTCACTCTAAGAGTGGCCTGAAAAACTCAGTAATGCCCATGTACCATGTGTTCAGGCCTCTAGATCTTGTGTGTATAACTTGTGTTTAAACCTCTGAATCAGCTTAGTTGGAACTCATAGAACCAGGATGCCAGGATGTCCAGGGATGAAGGCTGCTATGTCTTCATTTTCTAGATAGAACTATGGATCTCCCCCCCTCCTGCCTAGACCTGATGGAGCTGAGGCCACACTTACTTATGTTATAATATGTACTGCTGGTCCCAAGTCAGAGTCAGAACAGCAGGGTTGTGAGTCAAAAAAGCTGATCATGCTGCCAAACTGGAGGGGCCAGAGAAAATGAAAAGCCAGAGGACCAAGCCTAAATACGAATAAGAAAAATTTGACACTTACTTATAATCAGGAACGTTTAATAAGCACAAAATTATTCTGGCAGAGGGAAAGTTATGTGTTTAAATCAGGGCTTTTACTTTTCATTATAGTTGATACCCAGAGAAAGAGACAAGAGCAGATTTATTCAAGAACAGTACAAGATTATCTTAAAGTGAAATTTTTAATATTGGCAACATTTGAACAACTCTCTTCTTTTTTTTTTCTTTTTACAGAGATAGTGATCACTTAATTTGTACAGTTTCAGTAATGCTTACTTTTACATTAACACTTCAGTGAAACTAGCTTGTGGTTAACCAAATTTCCTTTTGAACATCTATCACATGACCTTTGTATGAGCTTTCTCCAAAGTCTTTTTTTATAAGGTAGGTGTGAATCACAAGCCTCCATTGCTGGAAGCTTTGACTCAGGACTCCTTGAAGTTTCTTTAGGCTCTGCTGCTTCTTAACTATAACATTTCTCTATACATAGAAGATAACCTCTTTAATAATGTTCTAATATAAAACTGTTTTTGTTTATATATATATATATATATATATATATATATATATATATATATATACCAGAGATGAATAGACAAGAGCTGGGTGGAGTTAAGAGAGTATTTGCTAGCCTATAAGACAGAGGAATTCCTACAATAACATTTCTTCCTCTACTCCCAGGCTCCAGGCACCACACTGGGTGAGGGCCAGAGGAAAGAAGTATCAATATAAACTGGGGTTAGGGAATAGTGGGTTGCATAGCCAAATTTATGGCACTGAGGAAAGAGCCCAGGGAAGCAGGAAATACCCAACAGAAGGCTCCTGCCATTTTATGGACCCAAGGGCTGGAGGAGGTTGAGGAGAAAATGCTAGGAGTGGAAAAGTACTGAGAATTGAGTCAGAGTAAAGTGTTTTCAAGCTCCCCTTGTCCTTCTCCCTATAAGGAAGTCTTAGCAGAGGCCCACCACATGGAGGCCTTTGAATGGAGGCTAGGCTAGGAATATAGATACGCACAGGGCCTGTGTCCTTCATTATAACTCTATCCAGAGACTGCAAACTGAATTTTCTTTTTCATCTCTGTGCCTTTTCTCATGCTGCTCTATTTCCTCAGAAAAACCTTTATCTTCTCCTTCAGATGAACTCTTGTCCATTCTTTTGGCCCACATTTATCTCATCTATACTTAAGTTTTGTGGAACATTTGTTTAAAACGTACCTGAGGTCTGAGACAGGGTCTCCTGTCATAGACCCCATGTTTTAGACAGTCTTGTTCTGGATGTAGTCAGCCTATAATCAAAACCCACATCTTCCATGCTTCTAAAGAATCTCCAATGTATCCAGGAATCCAGAAGGCATTGCCCAAAATTCTTGACCAAATGATTTGTACAAGCCAAGGTATGGAAGGGTGGCCAATGGGGGGCTTTTTAGGGATGGTGATGAGTGAAAGTTGAACAGTACAGGTGGCTGGAACATCCATAGATCCTTGCTGTGGTAGACCAAGCCTGGGGTAGTAAAAGCAAATGGGCTTTCAGAATTGGGGGCTCAAAGCATCTTATCCCTGTACAAAGAAGTTCCCACAGAAAACTCACTGGACTTAGAAGTATTTAAATTCACACTGGCTTTCAATATTGTGATGAAGATATGTGTTTTTGATAGCAGGGGTTTAAAACATGTTTAGTATAAAATTTTGTTAGCTTGATTCATAACTTTTAAACATTTAGACAAATGGTGTTCAGTCTCTGTTAGTCTTCATGCCTGAGCCTTGTGAATATTAGGAATGGGCCTACATTTGAAGCAATAGATATGTTACCTGCAATCTGTATATTTAAGTATTTTCTTCTCTGTGGTTTCATAGTACTGCGTATGTTCTTCTATTATTACATTTTCATGGGCTGTATGTCAGTCATCTTCATGTGTTTTTCCTTCACTGGGTTATAACAGGGTTATATTGTAGAAAGTGTTCTTTTTATGGCCACTCCCTTCTCTGCCTATATTATGATGGCACCACTTAAAAATCATGGCCAATGCTGAAATTCAGACTAACTGAATTTCTTCAGTTTTTATCTTTCTGCACGTCTTCACCCACATGTTCTGTCATTTTCTGGGGCTATTAGCTCATGCATTGCCTTGCTCCTCTTATTTTACTCTGTTTAGAGTCTATGAACTGGAATTTCACTTTGCTACTGAGGTAAAAATATAATAGTGCATCCCTTCTTGAAGTGACTCCCAAGTTCTACTCTCTGCACCAGGAATAAATCCCTGTCAGACCAAAGCTGCAAGACATGTCAGGGTTAAATCCTCAGCCATGGTGCAGTTCTGCACAGGGAGTGTGTACACTGTGAACAAGGAAACTACTCATAAAGATTGTAATAAAATAACAAGTGTTAGCATACTGTGCTATGGAGATCGGGACATGGACCTAAGCCCCTCAGTAAACAATGTACACATTGCACTGGGTAGTTTATATTAACCATGTGATTCACTGTTCAGTTACCTGGCAAAGCAGAAATCATTATTTCCCGATTAAACTGGAGGATATAAACATATAGAGATAAACCAACTTGCCTAAATTCATGTAGTTTATGAGTTACATTTCTGGGCTTCATACCCAGGTGTATAGTCCTTAAATCCTGATCCTCTCTTCTAGATTGCACTCTCTGCTAGTCATTGTTTCATGGCCACCATCTACCAAATGCTTAATACATAGTTTTGGTCAATTCTTGTCTGTTAAATTCATGAATAAACAAATTAATGAGAAAGATGGGTGAAGGGATGAATAGATAGTAGATTTAGAGTTGGGAGTAATCACACACTAAAGATCATGTGTATGTGATTAAAGTTTAGACCAGATAATAAAAGTTCTTAACAAAAATGTAGGTCAAAATCTACCAAACTGCAAACAGAAGCATTTTCATTTCTTTATTAATTAATATAAGCCATACTCTCCATCTTGGAGATAATTCAAAATAGAGAGAACAGCAGAGGCTTTAAAACTTTAGTATGCATAACACCAATCCAGGGTATTTTTTAAAAATGCAGGCCCCCAGGCCTTGCCTCCAGGGATCCTGTGGAGGTGGGGCTAAGGGCCACATATTTTAAAGAGCACACCAGATGATCCTGATGTAAAACTCCATGAGCTACATTTTGGGACTGTCACTATAAGAGAGTAGCCATGATAGTTTTCTCCCTTGTCCTCAGTAAAGAGAAAAGAATAATTTAATCCTTAATAGAATCTTTGCTAGAATGATCCATGGGCATTGCTTTGGTCCATGTCCCATTCTACATCTCAGGGGTCTCAGGGGTGTCCTGAGCCACTCAAGTGGGTCTGTCCATGCTTCACAGGTCAGCACTGCTACAGGTTGGTGGCTCTCTGGCTGCACCCATGATGGGTCCCACCAGGCGACAGCCAAATGTACCCCACAAAGCCTCTCTGCATGCTGCTTTCAAGCTGTCCTCTCTAAATGGATCGTCCCTTCCTCTTTCTCTGCCTTTTACCCCTTCCCTCAACTTTAGTACCCATCTATCCTGGGAGTAGAAAAATACTCCCTGCAAATGTTTATGAATCTGTTGAATTAACTACTGTTTTTTAAAATTAATAAGTATTCACAGTCTTTGTTTTTCTGGTTCAAAAGTGGATTACTAATTTAACAGTCTAGGAAAGAAGAAAACACAGCACAAGTGTAGGGGTTTACTGAGAGGCAATGGAAATCCCTTACAGGAAACTGCAATGACACTCAGTCCACTGTAAATAATTTGATAATTAGTATTATGCCTTCACTTATATTGAAGGATTTAGTGATGTGAACAGAAAGAGCAGACTACTTTTTAAATGAAGACAGTAAAAAGTAATGAATCATTGCCTATTGGTGTATGGTTAAAGTTTTCTCCAGCATCTTAGACCTTGGAAACCCAATTAAGGTAAATTGAATACTGACCTCATTATTTTAAATGGCAAATGACTATCAAAAGTTCTTCCATGCAAAATATAAAACTTTTGATAATGTTTTTCTCCCATACTCATAGTACTCATGAATGATCATACTTCGATCCCACTTAAAAATGACATTGTGACTTTTGTTTAAACATGATATATTAAACACTTGTTCACTCTGTTGCCTTTCAAACTCCTTTAAATTGATAATGAGAAGATTTTCCAAGGGATTATACTACAAATAAAAAAGAAAAGAACAGTAATAGTAGCATTATTTAAGCTGAAAAGCAGATAGAAAGCTATTACCTGAGTTAGCAAATAAAGAAATATGACACCAAAGCTGATAGTCATGAAAACTCCAATCGCAAGATGGGCTACATGCAGAATCCCAAAAAGGTTCAACAGAGGTCCAATAGCTTGGAAGTGTCAATAGAATGGAAAGCATTTAGTCTAACAGATTCCTTCCCATCAACCCACATGGAAAAGAAATCACCTAACGTCATTCCAGCAGAAAACCCGCAGCTTACTCTATGGAGATACTGAACCAGAGAAACTGAATCCAGGAACACCAGGTACTACCAGGGACTGGAAGCAATATTGAAACAGGAGGATTAATTGGAGGACTATATTCCAACCCACAAGACTCATAGCCTTTTCTTGAATTTGTTCTCAGGAGGTTGGCAGGCATCTCTCCTCCTCAAGCATGAGATTAGGGAATTCTCTACTAGGAGTTTACCATCCCCAGGGGAAAAGGATCTACTGATTTTAAAAATCAGACATCATCCAACATTTCCATGAGAAATTTTTCAAATTAAAGTGTTACTTGCTACTGAGAATCTGTTCCATATACTGAGAGTTTCCAATCAGCTTTTCAGTCCTTCATTCTTAATATATTGGACAACCAAGTGTTGCCAAATACTTGTGAAAAGCTGTGTCATGAACTATAGATGCCAAAACAGACAAAAAAAAGAAGAATTAGAAATAAACAGAGCCAATTCAAAATAAGAAAACAAACTTTAGTAATGACAAAAATCATAAAAAATATCCTTTGATATGTGATATATCCTTGGAAGAATATTTAGATATTTTAAACATGAAAATCCAAATAGAAAATAGTTACTGTATCTAAAACATAAAATGCGAAGGAAGTAGACAACAACGATACCTGAGTATTATGAAAAGTTAGTAGGTAATATCTACATTTGAATGAAACTCTACCAAACAGTACAAGCATGTTACATAAAAATATTGACAAATAAAAGAACTAAATTAGAACTCAATTGGCTGAGGCTGGTTGCTTCTGTGAACTGGGAATCAAGCACTGGAAGAGGAGGGAGTGGAGATCAGGGGATTGCTGTTTTTGTTTGTTCTATTTTTAATAAACTCTGTAAAGCTATTTTTAAAAACTACTTCTATGTATTATTTGATAATGGATAAGGTTACATTATAAAATATTGTATTGATATCTAGAAAATTTAAAAACTTCATAATGTGTGTTTATTTTCTGATAAATGAAAAAAAAAGTGTGTATCATCTGTTTATGTGACTATAATGCAGTACACGGTTATAGAGATTCTGAGCAGGATGCAGTCAATGGCAAAATTGCATATGGGAAGCATGCCGTCCTGAGAATGACTGAGCTTTGAAACCACTGAGCTATCTGTTTCCAGCGCCACATATTAATGGTCTGTGTGCAACCTTAAAATGAAGAGTATTAGAGTCTGCCGTCTGTAACAGGAGTATAACTGTGCAGTACACAGTAAATATATGTTACTCTTTATTTTATGTGAGAGACTAACAAATACAATGTAAAGGAAAATCAGCTTTTAAAAAAGCAAGATTCCAAACAAATCACCTATATCAAGAGAGAAACAAGCAAAATTTAGCTTACCTGGGATTGCTATTATAACAGGCTCTTGGAATCCTTTCATACTATTAAAATATTTATTATATGCAGATTTCTGGGAAAGTACACACACACCAGGACAAAGCTGAAGAACCTATTTCATCTGTCTGTGTTTCTATGCATTCCAGATTTGGAACTGAGGATGAAAAACTGATTTAAAAGTGCTTTTCTGTGTTTCATGAGGCTTGCTGATAAATTCCCACAACAAATTTCATCCTTTGCTTAATAAAAATATGCTCATGGACTTAAGAATACAGGGTCTTTTCTTTCAAATGCTTTATTGTCTGCTCTCATCAGCAGTAAATAGTAAAGATAAACAATTTAGAAATGTAATAAAGAAAAAAAAATCATAAAAATAATTCTCAATGTTTAATGGAGTATTTTATGAATGACTTTTAAATGAATACTGACAATCCTTATAGGACATATTGTTTGCAATACATAATCATATATTACCTCACCTTATCCTATCAAAATCATGTGGCAGGCAAGGTAGTCATTTTACTGAGAAAGAAACTCAGGTTCATGCAAATTCCAGAAGTTGCTCAATGACTAGGAAGCAGGGTCAGTCTGATCTACAACTTCTCACCCCAAGTCCAGTACTTACTGCCCTTACTTCTCCAGCCCTTCATGGAGCAGGTATTAATAGATATTGATGCTTTACCTGAAGAAGAGCAAAGGGGTCTGATTTTTAAATTGACTATTCTGAACAGAGATGCTTAGCTTATCTTCAAAAGCTCAGTTTATTATTTGGGTCACATGAAGTACACTATCCTGCTCATATATGACTTCTCTGCATACATGAAAGACATACTGGTGAAATCCTCCTGACATCTTTGTCCTTCAACAACAGATAGCTGGGCATAATAATAAAGAAAATAACAATGACAGTGATGACAATGATGATTTTGGTAGCTAACAATGATGACATACAATTTGACATATACTGTCTAAGGTGCAGTCCTATCTCAGCTTATTCAATCCTCATTATAATTTTATGAGATTGGCGCTAGAATGATGCCCATTTTACAGATGAGAACAATGAAGGTCAGATGTAAGTCATGTACCTAAAGACAGGCAGCTAGAAAATGGAGGAACCATGCAATCTGGCTACAAAAAACATCTATGCCTAAAGCCGTAACATTGTCTCTTTTGAAACCTCAGGCACATGTGTAAAGTAAATTTGTTTTAGGACTTACAGACAACTGTCTTTCCTGAAGCTTATATTACTTGTGTGATATTACATATGTTACTATACATAATATTATATATGCAATATAAATATATATAGGTATATATTATACATGCTACAACATAGTATATATACACACACACACTCGTGTGTGTATACAATATATAATAATATATACTCTAAAACACCTTTTCATTAATCTCACAGTCTCCGTGGTACCCAGGAAAGCCCTGAACAAAGAACAACACATTTGGCAATATTTTTCATACCCATTTGGACACCTCATTAGGTGATACCATGTATCCAAATGAAAACTGAATTATTCAATGAGTAGGACCCGAGGCAGATACTAGTTATTCAGGAAGCAATTCTGAACTCTGAGCTACTCACAAGACTTCAGGCTTGAGGTTATAAAGCCTCACACTTCAGCTACAAATGCTATTAGGCTGGAGACCTCTGGGAGGACAAGGACCGTCCCCTGAGTCCAGCTTTGGAATTCAGCTTTGCCAACCAGAAACACTCAGTCTTAGCATTTATTTTCAAAGCGAAAGCACTCTTCTCATCTTCCATATACCCAGATGCCAGCCTGGAAAGAGGCCAGGAAGGCATTAGGAAATTGAATCTCTGCAAAGCCAAGAGCTTTTTTTCTTTTTGTGGCCAAATATTACCTAAAAGAAACTATTGAAATGACCAATTTTGAACATGATAGTTCTAAAAATTGAATTTCTACTCCCTTTATTCATCTTGAGAAAACTTGAGACAAAGGTTTGATTAGTCCCAAACAAAACCAAGGCTTTACAGAGACGGGATAGTTTGAATAAATTTGTTTAAATATTTATATACCTCATGAGGCCAGTTGATGGCTGTCATTGAAATATGCCCCTGTCACCTTATAAAACTACCAATCTTGTTCTGTGCCTATGCTCCGCTCACCTGTGTTAGTCTGTGTGTGCCCCTCCCCACTTGCCTCACCTCAGTCTGTCATAGTCTGAAGCTTCTGTCAATTTAGACATTAGCCTCACACCTACTCTTCTTCTCTTTCTTCTTTTCCACTCTACCTTTCTCTTCTCTTGTCATTCCTTGCTCTTCTTTTTTTTCTAAGTTAGTTAATTCTCTGGCTGTCACAGAAATTACAGTCACAAAAGAAAATCCTGCAGAAACTTGTTATTGGAAAAAGAAATAACTGAAGACTGAGAAGTGGGATTGTGAGGTGAGTGACAGAAGAGGGAAAGAACATTCTGGGGCCGGCCGAGTGGCGCGGTGGTTAAGCGCTGGCCTAGGAAGCCAGCGGCCCTGGTTCGGTCCCACATATGAGGGCCAGTGACACTGCCCTCAAAAAAAAAAAGAAAAAAAAAGAACATTCTGCATTGCAGTCTCAAAACAGGAGACAAAGTGCCCCTGCGCAGATGTGAAGAAAGGGTGAGGGAGGGAGGTCAGGAAGCTCCTGCGAGACCCTGCTATGCTCTAACACAAAGGTTTAATAAATAGTGTTAAAAGTGGAGGTGTCTTCTTTCGTTAAAGTCAAGTCAACAGTGTGAATAAAAGTCCACCGAGGACACCTTCCATAACGAGCTCCGAGTCACGCTGCGGTTTGGAGCACTTGCAGACAGGCACAGTCTCCTCTATATCGCCAGCTTCAGTTATCTCATGCTTTTGTAAATGTATATGTATGTGCACTGTAAGACCTGGTCCTGTTTACCCCACATATGTTTTTACTGAAAAATCCTATTTACCTGGATGTCTTTTCCTCCCAGTCATAACAGTGTGTAACTCTCGGCTATATGTTCCCCATGTCAGGAGCTGTTACTGATGCTAGCCACTGCTTTTGTTTCTGAAGACAAATCTTTAAGTGACCACTTGTACATACTTTGCTCTCCAGGCTGGGATTGTTATGAGAAAAAAACAAAACAAAAATGAATTCACCAGGCACAATAAGACAGAAGTTAATTTTATTCCAATACTATTGCCAGCCGCTACATAAAGCTACTCTGCCAAGACTAGGAGGCCAAGCAGATCTACCTAATACATAGAAACAAATTCAGAGAGGCAGCCAAAATGAGGAGACAAAGAAACATGTCCCAAGTGAAAGAACAGGAAAAGACTCTGTAAAAGAACTAAACAAAATGAGGCAAGCAATCTACCAGATGCAGAGTTTAGAAACTGGTTATAAGGATGGTCAATGAATTTAGGGGAAGAATAGATGATCTTGGTGAGAATTTCAACAGGAAGATAGGAAACATTAAAAAGGAGATAGAAAACATAAAAAAAGAACCAGTCAGAAATGAAGACTACCATAACTGAAATTAAGAATACATTTATTGACAGATTTTCAGTATATAATGTTACATAAATTTAGAGTTAATAACAACTAGAGTTCTAGGATTTATCATGTTACCCTTCTGGTGTAAACTCTATTTATTCTTCTAGCAAAATATGTTAGAAAGTGTTCAGTTAAAAAAAAAATTGAAATTTTCTAACATAAAAGAAAAATGTTACTAACTTTTAAAGATATATCTAACAAATGAAAGTTAACTTTGATATATAGTCTTACTCACTATTAGGTAAGGAAGTGAACTATTACTTTAAATATTAAGGTCATATCCTTCTTTGCTCAAGAGTCAACAAAATAACATAAAATGAATAATATTAGCATTATTAGATCAAAATATTCTCCATTTTATCTCATTAATAATACAGAAAACTTATTGATAATCATGTCGATGTATTTTAAAAACACATTAAATTTGAAAACAAAAGAGAAACTTAAAATTCTGGGTCATTACATACCAGCAAAATTATTATCATGAAAATCATTGTGAATGGTCTCATGCCTCTTTGAGATAAGGTAACATCAAATGAAATATTCAGTTTTTGCTTTAGTCCTAACATTCTTGCTGATTAAAAAAAAAAGGTCTTTCCTTTTTCCCTAAATGTATAATTTAGTGAAGCTAAAATGCATGTTTATTTTAATTTAGCAAAAGGGAAAATGCTTGCCAATCACATGTTAAATGAAACAATTGTTTAGAGAAGTGACCATAAATTCTGTCATTAAAGTGATTTATATTTAATCGTGTAGAACAATGATATATTTTCATCAATTCTTTCATGCATTTACAAATTGAAACATTCATTTTTTTATGTTTCCTTTTGTCTTTTCCTTTCAAAATGTTCAGTTTCTGCACACAAAAACGCTACTCTTATCTTTGTTGTGCTTTTCTTGCCTTTTTTCTTTGACATGTGATTCCCAGCTATCTTTAATAGAGAAAACACATTGGTAACATTCTTTAAACTAAATCTAAGAACATCTGTTTCTCTAGGTAAATATCCTATTGCTAATATGTTCTTTATAATGTTATTTCTCTTATGAGTCAAAGTATTTTAAAGAAAAAAAAAACTATTGGATTCATAAGTAATACATGTATAAAATGACGTATGCAAAGAATGTAGGTAATAAACTGATAAAGCAAAAACTGCATAACAGTTTTGTTGCCTCCATGAAACTAGAAATGGGAGCCATAAGTCATTTCCTTCCAAGTAGATTGTTGATTTACAGGACTCAGGAAAAAGATTTTCAATTGAGCCCAGAGTCCTCATTTTAGAAACTGAATATCTATATTAATTCATCATGGAAATCATATTTCTATTTCAAATTAACTGCAGATTCTTGGTGAGTCATGAGGGACTCCTCAAGAAAGTCATCAGTAATAAATGTAGGGCTAAAGCTGAAGGCATCTCTCATGCAAATTGTGGATATGTATTACTGCAAACATCCACAATAGCTTATTATTCATATCCCTAAGTTTATTTTAACAAAAAAGAGGGTATACTACTTTACTGATTTGAATACTCAACAACCCTATGGTTTTAGGACAGTGTTGTGTTAAGGTCTTATATACACTGCATTCAACATGTGATTTTCACTACAAGGGAAAACTCTTAGGAAAATTAGATCAACATTCAAACTGCACATTGAAATTAACCTTTTCCATCCTGAATATAGATGGGCAGAAAAGTCATGTTTAAATTAATGAATCTATAATCGGTGAATATCTGAAAGTAGAATAACTGAAAGTACTTTTTGAAAGATAGCAGGCCCTGAGATCTGAATGAAGAAGGAATGGCAGCACAAAATGCTTCCAAAGAAAGCAGTGAGAAAAGGCAGCTACCCACCCCTTTAGGTGCAGGTGGAGCATGGAGATGTTAGACACTGAGAGCATGAAGAGGCTGGGATGAACCTGCCTTCACATTTCCATTTCCCATCCCTTAGACAGGACAACAAGAGAGGCCTTTGCACCAAGTATAGTGTTAGAGGCAAGACAGTGCCCTTTGGACATGAAATTGAACAGGAAAAAAACAGCCATTGCTAATTTTTGTCCTTTGTGTTTTCATGTTTTAGAATTGGCCCACCAATTAGTAATAATAATAATTTTTAAAAAAACTGCTGGACTTTTTGTGGGTGTGCATTGACTCTAAAGACAAAGCTAGGGAGCATTGCCATATTTAACACATTAAATTTCCTCTCTCGTTGGCATGGTGTATCCTCACATTTATGTGGGGTCTTTTAATTCCTTTCAATAGTTTTCACATTATCCACTAGATTTAGTTCTAAGTCTTTGGCATTGTTGATGAAATTGAAAGCGGTTCTTTAAATGTATTGTGGTTCCTAGTATATAAAAATAGAGCTGATTTAAAAAATTGATCATTTTGTATATTGACCATTTTCCAGCAAACTTAACTAAATTCATGTATTAATTTTAAGAGTTTACTTGAGGATTTATTTGGGCAATAGAACAAAAGTAAAAGTTTCCCATTCTATTCTTCTTTTCTTTTTTTTTTCCTTTGCCTTATTGCATTGCATTGATCACATTAGTGGAATATTGAACAGAAGTGATGATGTTTAGATTTTTGTTTAGGTGTTTATGAAAGAGACTCGCCTTTAATTTTCCTTCCTTTTAATGTCTTTGTCATGTTTATTATTCTGATTTCCTAATATAAGTTAAGGAGCATTCCTCTCTTTCTACTCTCCAAATATTTTGTGTATAATTAAAATTGTTTCACCTTTAAATTTTTGGAATAATCTATAAAATAAGTACTATTATTATTCCCATTTTAAATATGAGAATATGGAATATATATATATATATATATATATATATATATATATATATTTATTTATTTATTAAATTTTATTTTATTTTCTTAGCTGAGCCATCCTGTCACCTGTAGGCAGCTCAGCGGTAGCTCAGCTAGGGCTGGGCATCGAACTGCTGTTGCTCAGAGCTCAGCTCGCACTCTTGAGCGAGCTCTTAACCAACTGAGCCACTCAGCTGACCCTTCTTCCATATTTATAAATAATGTGCCATATTTATGAGAAATACAATAAAATTACAGATGGTGCCAAAAACATGTATACACATTTTAAGAAAGGAAACAAACTGTATTAACATTGTAGTAATATATAC
The DNA here is from genome assembly GCA_033961575.1 of Aselliscus stoliczkanus. Lineage (NCBI taxonomy): Eukaryota > Metazoa > Chordata > Mammalia > Chiroptera > Hipposideridae > Aselliscus > Aselliscus stoliczkanus. Next base: position 140,466,713 of record CM066729.1, read on the forward strand.
CGATAACAAAAGATAACAAGTCACTTTGCAGTTCACATTGCTACTGTAATTCAATTTGACTTCAAAAAGTAATACACAGGGGGCTGGTCGAGTGACGCATTGGTTAAGAGTTGGCTTGGGACACCAGCTCTGAGCAGCAGGGCTCGGTTAGGATCCCACATGCAGGCCAGTGGCGCTGCACCCTCTAAAGCTAAGATGGTGAACAACAACTCAACCTGGAGCTGGGTTGCTATGAGTCGCCGGAGATGGCGTAGGCTGCAGCCCCTGCTGCAGTGGGCTGCAGTGAGCTACCATGAGAGGCTGGCAACCAGCGTGAATGGCAGGCAACCAGGTTGAGCTGCCAAGAGCCGCTGTGGGCAGCTGTGCAGTGACCGGCGAACAGCTGCCTCACCTGGGAAGAGCGCAGTGATCACAATACCAACATGGCCAGTGAGGTGATGTCCTCCACAACTAGACGGAAGAACAGAAGGACAGCAACTTGTTCCCCTTCCCCAATTCCCCAATAAAAATCTTAAAAAAAAAAAAAAGTAATACATAGATAACATCTCTTAAAATGAGTATACTTTTAGGGCCGGCCGGGTGGCGCGGTGGTTAAGCGCTGGCCTTGGAAGCCAGCGGCCCCGGTTCGGTCCCACATATGAGGGCCAGTGACACTGCCCTCAAAAACAAACAAACAAACAAAAAAAATAATAAATAAAATGAGTATACTTTTTTTGGCACCCCCAATATGTACCCTTACTCAACATTTCTGTTTTTTGTTTGTTTGTTTGTTTGTTTTTAATTTCTCATTTAGATGCCATTTGTAAATGGATAAAAATGCACTTGTAAAATTGCATTATTGTTTACATTAGCACAATGTTTCTTATATTATTGAAAACTAGTGACATAATTATTTTTTGCCCCTAAATAGAATAGTATGTGTCACTTGAAATAATAGACTATGTGTGTACACTTACCACACATATGAGCATATGAATATATATATATATATATATATATATATATATATATATATATACACACACACAACTATATATATATACAACTATATATAGTTGTTGGAAAAGTCGTGATACATTTTTGCAATGAAAAAAATAGAAAAAATAAGTAATGAATGGAAAAACTAGTTACAGAAATAATATTGTATATCATATACAGGAAAAGGAATGTGAAAAAAATGCCATGGTTTCTTGTAGGGAGTAGGATAGGATGAGTAGGGTGGGATACCTTTTAGTCATATCAATATATCATAAATATTTTAATAACTTGACACTTATGATTTAAAATGGCAAAAATATGAACTCTTGCACATACTTAAGGATGGGGAGAAAGAAAAAGGAAGAAAGAAAAATTCACACAAAATGGCTGAACACAGATCCCTTTCTGTTGCAGCAAGCACATTACTTGGCTTGATGCTGGTTCAAGCTCTTAGAGACTGCTCCCCGAGCTCACTGGATGGTGCCGCACTCCAACAGTGAGTTGTCTGCTGTTTTGTGAGCAGAAGTTGTTAATGCCTGCAAATTGATGCTATTCTCTAATTCGGGTTATAAAGGGAAAGCAGATGTTCATGTGCAACTAACCCAAACACATTGAGAAAGGCTACAGACATTTTCCCATTTCAATTATCATAATTTAATGTCTAGAATGCATGCCCAAATGCTTTTCATGGCAGCGGATCAGCACATCCCCTGTAATGCAAACCAAGTCCCCAAACTCTTCTGTATGCATTGCTCATTTTCAGAGAAGAAATCATTACACTCAATATGAGTTCAAAATGTTCTGAAGTGCTCTTGTTGCTATATTTTCAAAGATTGCAAAGGTTTGTTACCCAGTAATCTTCATTATAGATTCCTTACAAAAGTTGTTTACTTTCTAACATTTTCATACTATGACTTGCTGTATTTTAGCTGAATTTGCTAGGTCATTTCTCAACTAATTGCAATAATGTCCTGTTACCATATGCTTTGCTTTTCAGGAAGTTGTCATTAAATGGCAAAGGTACCTTCTTTGGGGCCATGTAAAATGATTGAGATAGTCTCAAATTGGAGCAGCTTAGTGCAAAAGGAAAAATATTCTGTTTTTCTAAAATAAAAAAGCAAAAATAGCATTTTATTAAAATAGAAACACAAATTTTGATTAAATTATAGACACAGAAAGTGAAAATATTCATGGTGGATTACTAGAGAATTTCAAATTTCTTAAAACCCAGATTTCACAATTGTCCAAATTTAAAACATGTTCTTCAAATAATTCCTTGCCCATCCATTAGATAGGCAGTTGGATGGAAAAACTATCTTATGTTAAACTAGATGCTAAATGCATAGCAGCTGGAAGATGAATTTGTGACATGAGCCTTATTAAGTCAGCACCTTCATCCCAGTCCCTCAGGTAGGACATTTGAAGGCCACCTATGGAAGGCTTTGATTGCTTTATAATCTGTTTTTAAAATTTTTGTATTCACTGCTTATCACTGAACCTTTTTTTCTCAACCAGCCTCATAACTCTCATACTGTAATAAGTTGACGTTCTGGCCTATTTTTTCATAAGTATCATTAGCTTTTACGTTAGAAAAAGCCCTCACACTGTTTTGGCTCTCTTAGGATCTTGGAATTCAAGGTACTTCCACACTTGCTAACTTCAGTTAAAACAGGGATGCAAACATTTCCAAAGTATGCTTTTTGTCCCCAAAATATTAATTGTCAGAGTATATAAAAACTGGGTTTTGCCTCTGCTCCCTGTTCCTCAGGCATTAAGCTTTATCTGGTCTTCATACTTCATCATTTCAGTGAGTGTCCTTGTCTGGGAGTCAATATGCCAGGAAAAAGTGCCTCACGGTGTCTCTGCAGACTTTACTACCCCACTGCTGCTTTCTCTGCCATGAACAGCTTTTCCTGAACTAAATCTCCTCTAACATAACAGCTCTTCCTCCCACTGTATTCATAACAGTGAAAAAAATTGAATATCTCTGTCTCATGGCTGTTCCAACTAAAATAGCTTTATGTCATTCCCTAATGCAGGTTCAGATCTTTCCTACAAGTGAGTGCATATATTGCTGTACATCTGGATGTCACTAAGCTTTCTGTGAGAAGTATGGGGAATGACAGAGTAAGGGATGAGACCCAATCCTGACTCCACTACTCCTCACTGGTGTGCCTTCAGGGACGTTAATCAAAATTTTTCAAATTTCCAATTTCTTTATCTGCAAAATGATAGTATTTTAACCTGTCAGTCTATTTTTTTAAGAAGTGAAAACATTAGAAAAACTCATGTGAAAATTTCTAAAGGAGTGGCACACAGTAGGCAAAATAAATGTTAGCTTTATTTCTTGTTTCATTTCTTTTGCATCTCTGAAATTATTTCACATGTATCTTTAATTGAATCATAAACTCTCATTCAAAAATATTTAAAATGAATTTAAAATAGCAAAATATATGAGAATATTTCAAGTACTGAAATACTTTATTGTCAACTAAAATAACCATAAATTGTTTACTTCTAAATCAAATAAATTATTTCATTTTTGTTTTTTATTATATGCATTGTAGACTTGATATTTATGTTAATGTTCTTGGCTTTGTCATATGTCCTACCCACTTCTATTTCTGTTCTAGAGTGATTATGATATTTCTAGTATGTTGTTTTTCCAATACACTTACATCCTTACATTTCAGTGCATCTCATATTGGTCCAACATTTCTCTCACTAACTCCTGTAAGATTTCCAGTTTCCAACATTTTGAAGATTCACCAGGTAACTTTATTATGCTTTCTATGACTTATCTTGAAAAATAACCTCTTTAAAATTTTTTTAATCATTGTATTTAAATAAGATGAGTGCCTACTACTGGTCATTTATGATTTACTTCCATTTTTAGTAAAGATTTTATGACTAAGTCAGTTGGTTTCAGATTACTTCCTCCCTCATAGAAAACAAAAGACTCAGGCAGGCAGTGATATATTTATCCATGCTGTTGGAAATAAATGCTCTTGAGAATGCAGCACAAGAAATGTGTACAAACTTTTATAAAAGTGCATGGAAAAGTGAAAACATTTAAAACAAATCCAAGGTTTGTCATCTAAATAAACTTTGGAAATGAAGAGGGGAGTTATGATTATATCACATTTGTAGGTAAATGTTTCAAGAGAAACAATGTTTATGTAATATTGAATATGCTATGGACCATATTACCATTGCAGAGCATATGTTCTTTAGAAGTAAGAGAACATAAACCCACTATATAGATGAAAATGGCAAAATTTGGACTCGCATGAGAGAAATGCTCAACTTCTGAACTTTAAGGGATCCATAATGAAGCTGCAAATTGAGAATTAACACCTGCTCTGGATCATTATCACTAGTGAAGTGCCGAGTGGAGATTTGTTTATATATGGGGAATGCTATTATTCTTCAAGGTCAGCTGCTAATATGTATAATTTACATAAATGTTTCTATTAGAAGCCTCATGTCAATTTGGAAAAAGCAAAAGGTAGAGTACCACTTATTTGCCAATTTTTTCCACTAGGATAAATTGGGAGAGTTATTTTTCCAGAGTCACTGACCAGAAAATTTCCACAGCTGTAACTAGAATAATACTACCTTGAAAGAAAGTGATGACAGATAGATAAATGATGCCTATCTTTAGCCATGTTCAAAAGTATATTGGGTACTAGCCATGAGGACAGCAAAAGTGTTCAAAGAATTGTCTCAGCACTTCTCAGGAGGGATCAAAGCAAATAAATAAGCTTTATTGATTGTTCTTCTCCTCTGTGGATCAGATATATACTAACAAGTACATTCTCAAATTATAACACCTAGAATAAAAGTCCATAATCAATTTGCTCCTATATAGCAATGTCTCTCTCATGCATGTCAATGACAAGTTTGAGACTTATGAAAGGACAAAAGAGATAGGAAGCAAAAGGTAGATCAAAAAGGAAGGAAGGAGAAAAGACATACAAGGTCGGACAATTAAGTTCATGAACTTGTTGCAGCAATGTTGCTAACATTTTTTTATATTAGAGGGATTATTCACTAAGAATTTGTACCAACTGGGCAAACAGTTAACCAAGTTTACTATTTGGAAGTGCTGAAAAGGCTGTATGAACAAGTTAGACGACCTGAACTTTTCACAAACAATTCATGGCTCTTGCATCACGACAATGCACCAGCTCACACGGCACTGTCTAAGGGAGTTTTTACCCAGTAAACAGATAACTATATTGGAACACCCTCCCTACTCATCTGATCTGTCCCCAATGACTTCTTTCTTCACCCAAAGATAAAGGAAATACTGAAAGGAAGACATTTTGATGACATTCAGCACATCAAGGGTAATATAACGACAGCTCTGATGGCCATTCCAGAAAAAGAGTTCCAAAATTGCTTTGAAGGGTGGATTAGGTGTTGGTGTTGGTGCATAGCTTTCCAAGGGGAGTATTTTGATGGTGACCTTAGTGGTATTCAGCAATGAGGTATTTAGCAGTTTTTCTAGGATGAGTTTGTGAACTTAATGTCACCTCAAAGGTACTTTGGAGGCAGTGATACACTTCTGTTTCTCTACAATAAGTACTCAGAGGACCACTGTTGTGACAGGTTCATATTGATTAATTTAGATGCCAGTTAAGTAGAGAAAATCTGAGGAGTGGTTCCCATCAGAAATAGTATAATTCTGTCATTAAAATATCTCATGCATTTTTAGCTGTTTCAGTGAAGGGATCCTTTGTTCTGATTAAACCTTAATTTTGTTAGAAATTGCATTTACTTCAAAGTAGCCATCTTTGAGATCTTAAAACTTATTTAGTCAAACTTGAAATCACAACCTGAACAAAGCATCTTTATTAGGAAAAGTTAATGGTGTTTTATATAGGAAACATTCTGATTGCAGCTGTAGAAATAATGTCTTTTACTGACGATCCAAGAGTAAAGAACTGTGGATAAACACTCATTGTATCAAATTCATTTTTGTGAGTTTTCTTTAATATTTACCTTGAGCAAGGCAGCATGAGAGACCCCTTGTGGGCTGTGGACATATAAGCTATGATCACTGATCTCAAAGAGGTAAAATGTTACAGAGGAAATGGTACATATCCCTGAGTAGTGACAGCTCAGGGTTGAAAGCTTTAAGGAACATAAGAGACAGAAAAAGAAATATGTGAATTCAGAGAGGATGGAGAGTTTATACAGTGGGGAGGTGGAGGAGGCAAACTAAAGGAAAAATTAAGCTGCTGGAAATGAATGGTAATCAAGCTTTCAAAAGATTGTCTCCTTAGAACCACCAAGCAAACACCAAGGGAAAATAAGTAAAATAGAGGTGGTTGTGGGGGTGAGAGGGTAGGGTGGTATATAGCGCTTAGAAAACAGAGATCAATTGAAGACTGGAAAAAAAAGCTGGTTTTAGGAGCAGTCTCACTGTCTCCAACTCTGAATCTTCTTTTCTGACCAATGTTTGCTTTCCTCCTGCACTCTGCTTCTCTTTTTCTCTGAGAAACAACTGTCAACCCCTTGCTTCAAAATAAACTTTCAGAAGTAAGAAACTTGGATGAAGTAATCCAGCTTGCCAATCCATATTGTTTGAATAAGAAAAAATATTTAAGAAGTTGCTGAAAACTTCTTTACTACTTATCTGTCTTTTACCTTAGGCCTCATCAATAGCAGGAAGCTTCAAACATAATACACCATAGTTAAAACAATCAGTCACATATTATGACTTTCTTTAGGAAAATTAACCAACTCAGAAGCAGTAGTAAGAAAACAGATGTTGGACTGGAAAGATAGGTGTGTGTGTGTGTGTGTGTGTGTGTGTGTGTGTGTGTGTGTGTGTGAGAGAGAGAGAGAGAGAGAGAGAGAGAGAGAGAGAGAAATGGTGCCTCCTTCCATTGATATGCTACTTCCATTCTATTATCCTAATGCACCCTGTATCCTTTGCTCAAATATATAAAAACATTCTACAAAGTTGTTATATATTACAACTACATAAAGCTGTACCATCCAAAGTTTCTAATATGTGTTAATTTCATTGTAACTTATTTTGTGTGTATGTGTGTATACATGTATACATACACACACACACACACACACACACACACACACAAAAAGGTAATTATAAATCACTATATTGTTTTCTAAGGCAAGATAGCACATATAGAGATATAAATGTGGGCTAATTATATATTTGTTTAAAATTTTGATTGTCAGCATTGGAAGGGTTTTTCAAAGATTTAATTATATTTAAATGGCCTTTGTAGATTGTCATCCCTTACCTCTGTCACACTGCTAATTGTAGCTAATTACAAGAAAAATAAATGAAAAAAATACTTAAATGTTGAAGGCATATTTTGCTTCAATGAGATCCCTTATATCTGTGCAGTTGTGGGTATTAATATTATCTGTCACTTCTTATCATGGATTTTTTTCACTTATAGCTACAAAGTCTGTATAAAATCTCTAATGAAATTTAACACATTCAGGTTCATTTCTTGGTTTGGTTTGAAGTAAAATTTTAAAAAATGATACATTAGAAATAAAGCATTATCAACTATTATATTAGATATCTCCCTACAAAGAATTTTTTTAAATTATTTTAGAAAAAAATTTAGATTTACAGAAAACTTGCAAAGATATTATAATACAGAGTTGTCATGTACACATCATTCGGTTTTCCCCATTACTTGCATCTTACATCACTGTGGTACAAACCACGTTTTGATAAAGCTAGTAAATCAACTTTGGTAATAACTATAAACTAAACTCCAGACTATTTAGGTTTCACTGGTCTTCCAATCAATGTCCTCTTTCTGCCACACGGTCCAATCTAGGGTACCATATTTCATTTATTAATCTAATTGTGTCTCCCCATTCTCTGGTCTGTAAAGTTTCTCAGTTTTTCTTTTTTATAAAGACCTTGATATCTCTGAGGAGTGCTATTCAGGTACCCAGTAAAATGTCTCTAATCTAAATTTGTCTAACATTTATCTCATGATTATATCAGGGTTATGGCTTTTTTGAAAGAGTGTCAAAGAGATGAAGCGCCCTTCTCATCACATTTCAGAGTATACATGACATCCACATGACATCACTGGTTAATGGGAATGTTTGCCAGTTTTCTCCCCAGTAAAGTTCTTATTTGTCAGTTTCTAAATTTAATTATTTGGAATCATGTCTTAAGTTTAATTCACCTCCAGGAGGGAGGAAGATCAAACCCTGTGACCCTTCAACACTTATTTCTAGCAAGTTTACCCTGTACTGGGCCTGGAAAAAATATTCAGATCCACCTTAATTTTAATATCATATATATTATATTATATTATATATATAACATATAATGTAAAATTATATATAATGTATAAATATATAATATATAATCTTCAAATATATATATAATTTGACACACACACACATACATACACAATTGCATACCTCTGTGTGTGTGCTGAAATTTGGGGAAGTTAGTGTATGGGATAATTGACATAATCCAATTAAAACAAAGAGCTGTTTACCTGCTTTGGTAACATTGAGGTCAAGGGTCATTCCATAAACCTTTTCTGAAAAAACTTTCCTAAGTCAGAGCCCAGTGAGGTCATCTCCTTTGTACTGTAACACCTGTGCACAGGACCCCAGCATCCCTCACATTGTCCTGTAATAACTGGTGTTTTATTTCACTAACTAGACTGTGAGCTTCCAGAGATTAAGAACCTTCTTTTGTTCATCTTTCTATGCCCAGGGCCTGACACATAGCAAAGACATAATTGTATTTGAATTACAATTATGAATAAAGGAACAAATATCCCATAAAAATTCCATTAGTGAACATTTAACACTCTACACCAAAGTAGTGTTTATATTTATATTTAATGTATTTGTAAAAAGTCATGATACAATTATATCTTCCTAAAACACAGTTAATAAACCTGCTATTGTAACACATCTGATTCTAGTAACATTTGCATGGGAATTTTTTTTTTTTTTTTTTAACTCTCTGGCAGTGGGGACTGTCTAGTCTTTCTTGTGTCCCACTGACTTGCTCTAAACTTGGCCCGGATTGCAGCTCTCAGCCTGCACCTATTTTAGTTATGCCCCATTATCTGAAAATCAATGTGCAACAACCACGTTGGGCTTAGTGAATGTACCTTGAGTTTGCTGTGTTCCTCTGTAGGCATCTCATTACCCCTCTGCCTCTGTGAAGTCAGTAACTGCAGGAAGCTTTTGCTGCAGAACAAAGTTCATTCAAGCCTGCTAGCTTGTCTATGTTCCCATTTTGAAAAGACATTGTTTTGTTTGTTTTTTTCTTCATTTGTTTTCTACCCACCAAGAATGCTGGTACTACATACTCAATTGTTTCCACAGGATTTTATATTATCCTAAAGTTGTCCTACATCAGAATGCTACTAACAATAAATAACTTTTTGTGTGCACTAAAATTCAAAGCAAAATATTGGATGTATGGAAGCTCTTGTAGATACGGACTTTTAGGGAGCATGTCGATCTTACATTTCATATAGTCAACCAATCACCTTCCAACTAGTGGTTGACTCCCTCTATAGCATTCCAGATAGTTTCCTCCTACCTAGGTTCTCCAAAATGAGAACTGTCTCCAGATTCCAAAACATGGACTTAAGTCTAAGAGGTGTTATTCTTATTTTACAAGAGGAGAATTGAATACAAATTTTATGTGTACTAATATATTGCATATTTATATATAGCTATAATATTGAGAAAATCATAATATAAAAGACACATAATGGTATGGAAAATATCAAGTGTCAATAATATGATATGACATGATCTAAATGCTCTAGGTTTCATCAAGTTGTTATAACATTAATATATAATAAGTTAGGACTATACTCATATATATCTTTTTTCCCAAAAGTCCATGAACCAACCAGACTTAGTGTAAGCCAAAATGATGAAGTCACTAAACAATTGTAGATTTTAAGAGCAAGGGAATGCAGCTGACCTATATTGAGGTCAGAACCAGGGCCAAAATCACTATCAGGGTCCTAAGAATCCAGGTAGCCAAAATTCACACAATGAATGAAAAGCTCACATCCCACAGTTTCCTGGCTTACATTACCTACATCATTTGTGTCAGATGTTCACCCTGTTCCACTCAACAATGTCCAAGAAGTGGAGTCACTTAGGAAAAACATGACTAATTAATATCAACCATTCTGTGCAGTGAGAGATTAAGGGCATTATTTTGAGCAGGGCAGATTGCCAATGAAGGAATTACAACGCTGAAATTATGATGGCTCTTGATGCCCTGGCTAGATGGAACTTTGACTCTTTAGAAAGTTCCTCTATCCAAGAAAATTTCAAAAGCCCTTCGGGAGTACCTTATCCACATCCATGAAAAAAGTTATAGTTCCTGTTTTCTGTTGGATTCAGCCAAATCGGGACTCTGTGGCTGCTGGCTTTCATAACTACTTAGAGATGCCAAACACAACAAAGGACTTTGCTTCAGCTGTTCTCTACTTATAAGCCTCCATCACTCACACAATCTTAGTCTTTTTCAAGTGGAGTTGCCCTACTTTTTTTGATGTTAGCACTAGCAGCCAGGATATGACAGCTGTTGTGGCCCTAGAACCATCGCAGGGATGATATTCTGAATGAAACCAAGGCATCCCCCTCTCTCCAATGCACAGATACAGGCTTATTCATCCTGGCTACTAATATTCTGGTGAAACAAAAAGGAGAATTTTCGCTTCCTCCTCTTTTCTCCCTTAGGAAGAGTGTAGAGCAATGGGTTTAGAGCTAAACATTGTGATGTTTACGTGTTTAGCCTTTTATTTGTCTCCTTTCAGTGTGCCATTATCTTCCAGAACCACATTGTCTTACTACATGAGAGATGGAATGTTGCATAATTTCATAAGCCGGATGGGTCCACCCTGTTTGATATATTCTTTACCTGTCTATCTCTTTCTCTGCCTTCTGTGATTATTATAAATATTAAATGAAACAGTGACTACAAAAATACTTCAAATCTGCCAGTTACTTAATTGTAAACACTGACTACAAGAAATTCTTGTGAAGATAGTATCGTCCTTGTTCATATACAACCACTCAATGTTTCTTCCTAATATTAGATTAAAATGTGTTTCCTCCTTACTTTGTTGAGAAGCTATTGATAATATTTCCCTTGGAAAAGTGTGTGTTAATCCACAGATAGGGGAAGGTCTAAAAAATAAGATCCTCAACATTCCTAGAAGGTCAAGAAAATATTTACATTTAAAACCTGCTTCTTTCTCCCAGATCGTTTCAGTGAGCTTATCTCTGAATTACTTGCTCACACAGTAGGCCAGAATGAATTTCTCATTACTCATCTCTTTGAACCAAGCATGGGAAACCCCTAAGTTAATCATTCAAACCATCATACATGCAGCTGTCAATAAAAATCTGGAAAAACAACACAAAAGGAAAAAATACAAAATCTGATAATACATAAATATAATCAACCTCCCTAGTAATAAATTAAATCTTTACTGTAAAATTAGTAAAAATAAAACATGAATAAATTCAGTGTTGGCACGTGTGGATGAGGCTATCTATTCTGTTGGAATGTAAGTTTATTCAATCTTTTCATGAAGCAATCTAAACATGTGCCAAGGAACTCTAAAATGCTCATTTTTTGAGCCAGTAATTATAGTTGAATAAATTTCTCCTAGGGAAAACAATCCAAACCCAGGCAAAGATTTTTGATAATGTGTTATTTGCATAGTAAAAAAAAATTGGGAATCAAATTAAATCTTAAACAATAGAAGATTAATTAAAGGAATCATGTTTAATCCATATAATGAAATATTGTCCAAATTTTAGAATCATGTTCACAAAGCATTTTAATGAGATAGGAAAAATTACTTGGAATAATTGGTGAGAGAATATAAAAAATATATAGTGTCTATATTAATCTAATTTTTATTTATTTGTACCTCAGACATTCTTGAGTACCATAAAAGTGTAATGTTGAATATATTACATATTTATTCCATTTAACCCTCTAAATAATACTATTATGTAAGTATATCTAAGTATTTTTTAGACAGAAAACATGTTCAAAAAGTTTTATCATAAATATCAATCTAGGGCCAGCCGAGTGGCTCAGTTGGTTAAGAGTTGGCTTAAGAATGCAAGCTCTGAACAACATGGCCCCCATTTCAATTCCCACATGGGCTGGTGACACTGCGCCCAAGCTGAGCTGTTGCTGAGCTGCCAACAGGAAGCAGGATGACTCAGCTGGTGTAACAACAAGATTGCCTGTTCAATGGTGGACTATGCCCACCAGCAACTAAGACTGAACTCCGCACCTTGAGCTGAGCTGCCACCCTGATGGCTCAGAGGATAGAGCATGTGCTCTTAACAACAAGGCTGCTGGTTTGACTCCCACATGGGATGGTGGCTACGCCCACCCACAACTAAGATTGAACACAGCACCTTGAGCTTTGAGGCCACGAGCTGCTGATGGGAAGCCAGATGGCAACTGGTGTCCTCCACAACGAAGACTGAAGAACAACAACTTGGCTGGCCCCTTCCCCAATTACCCAACACTGTCCCCCTCCCCCAATTCTCCAGTAAAGCCTTTAAAAAAAAAATACATGAAATAAGTACCAATCTAGAATTGGCAAACCATTATAATATTGTTACCACAGGCAGGAAGAATAGGGCCATGGGGAGAAGGGGAAGAAGGGAAAGAGGTGGTAAAAGGAGAAAAAAGAGGGAGGAGATGAGATCATCTTTAAGAAAAGGTACAGCTCCCAGATCTAGATTTAGGCAGATAAGAGCAGACCCAGGATGTCATCTTGCTCCTCAAGGTGAACTTCAGCTAATTATAATGGACTACAATATTATTAGCATTGTAGTTGGAGAAAAAGTCTATTGTCTCCATGACAGTTCTGACTGAGCCAAATAAGGACAAAAATCTCTCCTCCTGATGGAAAGAAGTGGTCAGCGAGAAGCTGCCTAGGAATGGCTATAACTCCACCACTAAGTCTTGAATATTTTACACCTTCATATTTAGTGAAATAAATTCCCAAGAATCACTGTTGTTTGCGACAGTTGCTCTTCTACTGATCTGCCCGCCATCTTGAAATTGTACTATCCTTTTAATCAATCTACGGCTTGCTTGGCTTATTCAGTGCATCTTTGAATTCTTTCCTGTGACGAATACGAAGAACCTGTTTTACAGCAATAGTATTCACATTGAGGCAGTTCTGATATTAAGTTTCCCTTCTCTAGTCATGAGTATTTTGGTTGGCATTAGAACCTGCAATATAAACCCATAGCTTAGATTTGTTAATTTTTGTGTCAACTTGACACAAGGAGTGCCCTGATATTTAGTTAAAGGCTATTTCGGGGTGTGTGACTGGTATTTGTTGATGAGACATTTGAATTGGTAGATTGAGTAAAACAAATTGCCCTCCCAAATGTAGGTGACCGTGGTCAAATCCACTGAAGGTCTGAATAGAAAAAAAAAAATGGTGGATGAAGGGAGAATGCATTCTCTCTCTGCCTAGTCTTCAAGTCATGACATTGGTCTTCTCATGCCTTTAGACTCAGACTGGAACTTACAACACCATATCTACTGCTTCTTAAGCCTTCAGACTTCAGATCTTGGGACTTGTCAACCTACATAATGGTGTGAGTCTGTTCCTTATAATAAGTCAGTCTCTCTCTCTCTCTCTCTCTCTCTCTCTCTCTCTCTCTCTCTCTCTCTCTCTCTCTCTGCCCGACCATCATGTGAAAGCTTCATTGTGTGCCCTGAAGAAAACCTTTAATTTCTGTAGCTACAGAGTTTAGATTGCTGAATATCAAACTCAGAATCTCATCCTGCAACTGAATTACAATGCAAGTTGGATTCCCAACCTCACAGGGTGCCTACTGTTAAAGTGAGGACATTGATTGGGAAACAATCAGATCCTATAAGTTAGGATGCAGACATGTGGGAAGATACTGATGAAGCTGAGGATATTGAGCCCCTAAATTCGCATTAGTCTTCTCTGCCAATGGAAGAGACCCCCTCACTCCCAGGAGAAGCAGCCTCCCTATGCCCAGTGAAAGCAATCCCCCTACACCCAGCAGAAGTGGCCTACCCACTCCCCATAGAAGCAGCTTCCCCAACCGCAGTGGTACCAGCCTCTCAACTTCACTCAGAGGATTAACCATACATCACCTGGGGAAGCTGTAAGGCCTCCCTTGAGATAGTTGCCATGCAAGACAATGCAGATTTTCAGGACCCACTCTACCTATTACTAGATTGAAGTCCCAGCAGTCCCCTAATGATGAGGTACAAAGTGTTACCATGAGGAAGTATGCTACACTATAAAGGAACTAATTGAGTTTTTTAATTTAATCAGACACAAATCTAGAGAATACATTTTGAGGGTATAGGATGATGGTGGAACATAAAGTTGGATTAGGCTAAATATAGTGATATGGACTTACTAAGCAGAGATTCTACATTTAATGATGCAGTTCAGAAAGTTTGAAAGAACTCTATTTGGTTGGTTGACTGAAATGTGATCAAAAGGTGACCCATAATGAGCAAATTAGAAATGTGTGATTTTCTCTAGTTTAATATAGAAGAAGAATTAAAAGCTTAGGGAAATAAGAATGTTAGATGGGATTTGTCATTTAAGACCACTCACCTCTGCTGGCAGGATCAAGAAACACACCTTTCACCTCTACTGTGAGAAATCAAATTGTGAAGGGAGCTCCATCATTTTTGAAAAGCTCTGTGATCACTCTTCTCTGTAGGCCAGACCTCAGATTCAGAGCTGCAGTCACTGAATAGAGAAAAATACAATAGAAATAATTGGTTCCACAGGTGGCAGGGAACAATAGCAGCAGTCAACTGTAAAAAGCAAGGTGAGCATGGTTAGTGTAACAGACAGAGCAGAGTCAAGGCTGCAGTACTAATAGTTTGACTCACACAGATCTATGATGTTGGCTAGTTGATCACGGTGTTCTTAGAAGTGAAGAGATAAGAAGTCTACTCAATTCTTACTTGATCTGTATAAGCAGAAACGTTCTAGGTCAAATGAACAAAAGTCTAACTCAAAAAATAAAAACAGAGCCATGGTACCTATTTCAATTCTATACTTGAGCTAGTTTACAGACCCAGATCCTCTTGAATGAAGGTGAAGCCAGGTCTTTTTGAAGGAGGACACCAGTGCACTACCAAAAATGTATACTATTAATCTTCCTCCCATTCTTCTTCAAAGGGACCTATAGCTTTTTAGCAGGGTAACTGTGCATTGGAGAAAAGACAATAATCAGAATTTTGGGAGGACTACTGGACGCTGGATCTGAATTGATATTAATTCCAGGCAGCCAAAAATATCACTAGGTTTCAACACTCAGAGAAGGGGCTTATGGAGGTCAGGTCATCAGTGGAGTTTTATTTCCAGTCCATCTCACAGTGAGCCCACTGGGTCCCTGAATTCCATTGGCAATGGTTATTTCCCCAGTTCCGGAAAGCATAATTAAAATAGACTTACTTGGCTGCTAGCAAAAGCCACACATTCATTCTGTGATCTGTGGAGTAAGGGTTATTAATGGTTGGAAAGGCCAAATGAAAGACTAGAACTGCCTCAACATAGGAAAAAGGTAAATCAAAATCAATATTCAATGCTGGAGAGATTACAGAAACTAGTGCCCCCATCAGGGACTTGAAAGATTAGGGTTGATGATTCCCATTTCATCTCCATTCAACTTGCTTATTCAGCCTGTGAAGAAGTGTCTCAGAAAAAGACAGCAGATTACAGTAAACTTTACCAGGTAGTGACTTCAATTGCAGCTGCTTTACCAGATGTGGTTTCATTGCTTGAGCAAAATTTACACATCCCCTGGCACTGGTTTGCTGTTATTGATCTGGCAAATGTCTTTCTCTCCATCCCTGTCAATAAATCTACCAAAAGTAGAGAGACCTTTCTGAATGAGTAAAATACACCAGTATATTTGAGTCCCATGTGAAAGCTCACCAA
This sequence comes from Aselliscus stoliczkanus, assembly GCA_033961575.1. Lineage (NCBI taxonomy): Eukaryota > Metazoa > Chordata > Mammalia > Chiroptera > Hipposideridae > Aselliscus > Aselliscus stoliczkanus. The sequence continues at coordinate 140,482,690 of CM066729.1, forward strand.
AAGGTAACCCTCCCCTGAGGAGGATTTCAACAACCAAGTGAATATGTTGCCATATTCTGTGGACACTAGTCAAAATATTTCCCCTGCTACTCCTGCCATCACCCATGGGCTCATGAGCAAAGTGGCAAAGATGGAGGTTATGTCCGGGCTCAAAAACATGGACTTCCAATTACGAAGTCTGACCTGGCTATGCCCACTGCTGAGTGCTAATCTGTCATCAGGAAAGACCAACACTGAATTTCTAAAATGGCATTATTCCCTAGAGGGTCAGTGAACTCTCCAGTGGCAAGCAGACTAATTACACTGGATTGCTGCTATGATGGAAGGGGTAGCGTTTCATTCTGACTGTCACAGACTCCTACTCTGTATTTAGAGGTGCCCTGTCTACAGCCAGTGTTTCTGCCCAAACTGCCACATATAGACATACAGGATGCTAATTCTACTGTCATGATATTCCACAAAGCATTTCTTCTAATCGAAAAATCCACACCAAAGGAAATGTGGCAATAGGTCCACGCTCACGGAATTTACTGATCTCACCATGTTCCCCCACCAACCTAGTTTAACAGGGTGGTGGAATGGCCTTTTGAAGACTCTGTTAAAGTTGTTAATAGGCCCGCGTATACCTTGTTTCAAAAGCGTAACACTCAATCTCAAGAATTTCTATCCTCTCGTTAGCTGAGGACAAATCTGACATATTTGAAAGAATGTGCAACATATAAAGGTATACATTCTAAGAATTATGAAATGTATTAATCCCTTTCATAAATTAGGCTACTTATATCAGACATTCTGCTTTCTGTGCTGTGCTACTTAGGATAGCATTTAGCAATAAATTAGCCTCTGGTAGAAATCCCCTGCAGGCTTTACTTGTTTGAGCTTTTAATTAAATTGCTGAAAGCAAACAATAATCTTCACCATATTATACGAGGCTGCTCATTCCACAAAACAATGAATCTAACTCCTGTTTTTAACTGAAAATCACCTCTCTCAACAAAATGTTTCTGTCTTTTTTTTTCCTCACAAAAATAAAGAGAACATTCTTTGACAAAATTCTATTATAAAATGATGATATAAAAGGTGAATATTTTCTTGGAAAATACGGTAAAATAAAGTTTTTCTTTTACTTAAAACCATGTCTCCAGGTTCAAATTTTATATCTCTGAATTACTTGAAGTTTTCTCATTCTGTATGCTCTCCATTTGAATAATAACATTTAATAATTTAAGAAAAAGTCTCATGCAAAAGCACAATACACTTGGTTGAGCTGACTTTTTTTAACAAGTGACTAAAACATTCACACAGAATACCAAATGTAATCAAAGTATCAGATCTTTAACTTGACAAGTGAAGTTCTTTCAGGATGAAAAACATGTATTGTTTTTTAATATATCAGGTCTTTATTACATTGCACTATCTCTCAAATAGTCATGTCAGGTTTGTCCTCATCTAATGAGAGGATAGAAGTTCTTGTGATTAAATGTTATGCTGGAGAAACAAATGTAGGTGGACCTGTTAACAATAATAAAGCACTGAAGTGGGCCTAATTTTTTCACCAAGCTAGTCCCTAAGGTAATACTGACAAATGTTCCATAGCTCTTCCTGTTTTTGCCATTTCATATTGATATATAACAGAGCATTATTGGAAGTTCATTAAAAACAAACAACAACAACAAAAAACCCACTAAAGCATAATTCATTTAAAATAAATAAATCTATAGAATGGAGTAAATTGTGTGTAATTATTTATTCAACATTAATTATACCAGGCAGTGTCAATACTATTTAAGGACACTCTCTACAACAGAGAAATATTTTTCTCAGTGGATCAAATAGAATAAAATTTTGCAAGTACCTAACTAAATAATATATATATATATATATATATATATATATATATATATATATATATATATATAATATGGGTGTATACATCTATACTATATATATGTTACTCAGAAAAATTCAATTGCTCACTCATTTACTTTTTAAAATGTACTCATGTATTCTACAAATATTTTTGTAACCTACTATGTGCTAGTGATTTCTAGGCTGTAGAAGTGAAGCGTTGAAGAAGACAGATGAGTTCATTGCCCTGAAGAAGCTTGAATCCCATTTGGGGATAAAAATAAAAAAAGAAGTAAACAAGCAAATAAATAAGATTATGATAATATGTTATGTGGAAATAAATGGGAGAGATGATGAAACTGTGGTCTCCAGAACCAGCAGTATCAGCATCAAACAGGGAAATTGTTAGAAATGTACATGGTGAAGCACCATCCCAGACATACTAAATTAGAGACCCCAGTGGTGGGCTCAGCCATCTGTGCCTTCAGAAGCCCTCCAGGTGATTCTGATCCACTCTCATGTTTCAAACAAGTAGTTCAGAAACTATTGTCAGAGCAATGGTTCAGTAAATATCTTATCCTTAATGGCAGTTCCACAAGTCAAGAATCCATTGACAGCAGCTTGTCAGCTACTAAAGTTATCTATTTCAACTCTATAGTCAGTAAGTGGGATCATAATCTTAGGATGAGTTTCAAGTCACATGAATCTTCTAAGATATAAATGAGGGTTAAAATCATGATTTCCATAGCTTTTCTGTGATAGTGAAACCACAGTGGCACGCGGACTACCCTCAGATTAGTATTAGTTCAGATATAAATCCAGCAATTCTTAAGAGACCTGGCTTTTCTCCTTGCTAAGCACACAGGTATATACAAGAATGGCCACAGGTATCTGAGGGGTAGATTGGACTACTGGCGGTGCCTATCGTGTTATTTTAGGAGTGTCCTTCCTTAGAAATACTTGGTTTCCTCTTTATTTAGTGGGGTGAGTTTGTAGAACTGACTCAAGGGTATGAATTGGTTAAAGGTTTACAGACCTATTGTGGCAACTCAGTAAATTCCTCTTTAATCAAATCTGGATTTATTTATTTATTTATTTGGCACTACAGGTCATTAACTTGACTTTCATAAATGCTCATAAGCTTTGGTCCTGGAAGTCTCCTGCTTATTAGCCACAGCCAGAACTTTTTAATTTTTTTTTTATGCCTATGGATCTTTAATTTTCAAATAACACAAATTGATAAATTAACTCCGGCCAACTTAAATCAGTTTTTGACTGAAATGATACTTGGTTAATCATAGAATCTGCTGGAAAAATAAATTTAGAAAGTAATTGTAATGTATGCTCTGCATAGTTTTATTTTCTTTAATTATCTTTTTATTAATTTTTAATAAGATTCAAAACACCTGAGGAGACAGTTATCAACTTGGCATAGCTTGGTACACCCTTTTGAGAAAAAGAACATAGGGCACATTGAATTGTAGCGCCACCAAGAGTGTTACAGTGGAAAAGAGACAGTTCCCCAAAAGAAATCTCCACTGCAGAAAATGAGAGGAAATTAATGCTTGGTAGCAAAAAACCCAACATCTCTTAACCTTTGAGTGCAGACCACTGGGCACTAAGCCAACTATTTGGAAGAGCTGAGGCTAGAAACATCTTTTATTTTCATGGTGCCACCAGACAAAAAGTTTTTTTTTTATTATTTTGAAAGACAAGGAAAACAATATTGTCCTGTACAGGGACACCTTGTTCTTTTTTCTTTTTTTTTTTTTTTTTCTTTTGAAGTTTTTCAAAATGCCTTAGTCTTTCTTCACCACTAATCTGGGAAAGAAGAAAGTATTATCCTCATTTTTCAAATGAGAAAAGCAAGACAGAAAGAGATTAACTTGCCAAAGACTGAAAAAGAAGCATTAGGTCCAGGTTAGGATTTGAGAATTTGAGCTCCTTTGCCTATTGCACTCTCCATCAGTAAAAGTGGGGGCAGAGGGAGAGGATTGCAAATTACGGAGGTTTATTGTTTTGTTTTGTTTGTGCAAAGCATTACTACCTTGTCATCAAAATTCTGATTTTGCTCCTTGAATACAATGCCAGTTGACATAGCAAGAAGTGTTCCGGCCAAACACATCTCAGAATTGTAGCATTATCCTTTGGTTAATTTCCACTGGCAGCTTTAGTGAAAAGCCCTGAGGTCATTTGTGCTGTGTCACAGAGCTGCAGTGCCCTCTTCTGTACAGACTTCCCAGGAACGCATTCTCTCTGTGAAGGTTTCAAGCTCTCTTCCTACATGTAACACTTCTTTAGTGTATTCCAGCTGTTCTCAGGCTCTATGAGGTACATAACCAACCTGATCTTCATTTTACATCTCAGAGACTGTTGGAAATTACTTCCCTCATCCCAGTAAATAATTCCCAAATAGTTTTTGACAGATTTTACTTTAACAATACTCTAATCCACCGGAGCTAATCATATCATATTATTGATTGAACATGGTAGCATCATTTTGCTCATCAGGAAAAAGTTGCATAACATAGGGGGACACAGTCTCTGTACAAATTCTCCATCAAACTGAGGATAAAAATAAGTTACAGCAATTCCCTGCTGACCTCTAAATCAGTTGTAATTTCTATGGTATTCCCTTTCTAACATTCCCTCTTGGTATCATGGTTTCAATTTGAGTAAGCAAAAATAAAAGCTCTGTCGATCAATTTCAAAGATATGGATATCTAATTCCAACATACTGGTATGTTGTCACAATAGGATAGTAGTTCTTTAACAATTTAATTACAGATTGTGTTATAATCTTCTAAATGCAGTGAAATTAATTTCAAAATAATAATGTTGAAGATAACAAATACAATAGCATCCAAATTAATTTCCCATTTCATCCTTGTCTTTCAAAATAGACACAAATCATTGAAACAAATTGCACTTTGACGGATAAAATGTTTCTGGTCTTATTAGTTGATCCCTTCAGACAGCCTTACATTCCAAATGTCCCGTCTCCATTTTTTAGAGTGTTTACTCTGAACTAGGAAATGTATTAAGACCCTTATCTGCAGAGCATAGACACCAGTATTTTCCCCTCTATTCATATCTCATTTTCATGATTTACCAGCCATGAGAAACAGGCAAGCTACTCAATTTCTCTAAACTGTAGTTTCATGCTCTGTAAACTGGGGATGATATTTATGACAATCTCAAAGAATCTGTGAGATCATTTGAGGTAATGCATTAAAATTCTTGCTGAATTTCTGGCACATAGCAGGTGCTCATTTCATGTTAACATTGCTATTAAATCTTATGATGGTCCTACAAGCAGTATTGTATTTGTAATTTTAAAGATGAAGAGTTTTAGAGAGGTTAAATGATTTTCTTAAATTTTCACATGTGCTCAATCCCAAAGCCCATAATCTTATCTGGTTATAATATAGTTTACTTTCTCTTGGAATTTGTTGCCCTTCGATCTCATTTGCTACACCTGGATCTGGGCTTCACTTTCCTTGGCCTTATTCTGATTACCTTGATGGATAATTTTGTTTAGGCTTCCCTCTCCATCTCTGACTTCAAAATCCCTCTACAATATGGGCCCATTTTCATCCTCACATTCTATCTAGATTTTGACAGTCCTGTGCCTATTTCTCCTCTGCCAGGGTTATTCTGACCTCTGGGACTGAGCGATACAGCCTGTTTTCTGACAGCCATCACTTCCCTTTATTAGAGGAGGCTAAAGGATATTAACTGTAGGTCTGTGTATTCCAGTGGTTTTCAAACTTTGGATTGCATTGGAATCAGTTGGACGGCATTCATAAAACATGGATTTCTGGCTTCCACCTTTATGTGAGTCCAATATCTTGTATTTCTTAGGTTACAGATGATGCTATTGCAACTGGTCTGGGAACCATAGTTTGAAAACCACCCATCTGCTTGTATCTATCAAAGCCCCAATAAAACACACTTATCAGAAACATTAGTTTTCCTTCCAAATTAAGAAATAGCCAAATTATTCATTAGACTGATTAAGTATAGTTTTCAGTGAGTGACAATTATGATCAACATTTGGAAGTATAGGATATTTATTAATATTTATACTCTATAGCAAGTTATATAACTATTAATTTGAATGGTACTAGCATGGTTAGAGTACAGTTATTTAAACTTGAAAATAAAAACTGTCTTGTATTTAAGTACATCTTTCTACCGAGAAGTACAGGTTATTCCACACATAGAATTTGCTTCCTTTGGTGTGAAGATAAGAAATTAGTTTCATTTATAATATTTGCAAGGCAAAAGTAAATTTTTGAATATATCATTAGTTTAATTAATATTGAAAAACAACCTGACATGGTTATATTTTGAAGATTTATTTCATAGAACTTCATTTGTGATCTTAAATATATTAGTTTGAATCTCATCTCTTTAAAGTTTCTGTTTCCCTTTCATAGTGAAGAAGCCTATGAAAGGGTTATTTGGGTAAAAGAGAAGCTTAATTTTCAAGCATATTTAGTAAATTATATGCTTTGACAGTCAAGCTTTTATATTTATCAGGATTTATTATATGTATGTAATTTGAATACCATCTATTTTCAAAGCAGCACAATGTATACAGTACTTTATCAGTCACACAATGAAAATAATTTAAACTTTTTGTGTGTGATTTTTCAGATTCTGTTCTTTATTTTGAAGAGCCATAACAACTATCCTAGCAAAGAAATATAGTTACTACAAATGCATATTTAGATGTTAGATAAAATAGCTTTAATTTTCCATGATTTCAATATTTTTGTCCAAATACTTTATCTTCCATTTTGGTATTTACCGAAATTCATCCTATGGGATTTTAGGGGTCAAAAGTTTTGCTAGCGACATTCCCTTAACAACATGTAAATATAAATGATCCTGGATACTGAATAAATGGGCTCATATTTGAGCTCACTTACTATTATGACATTTTTCTCTGTAGAATTCTGTGAAAAGTGTGCTTCTGACATTTTCCCACCAAAGTACATGTTTAAAACTTCATTTTCCTATCATTCTATATTTGATTCTTAAACACACACTTATTTCTTCAATAATTTGTGTACAATCTTACAATGTTAAATTAGGGAAATGATATGGGATTTAAATTTTAATTAAAGCAAACATGTGAGCCAAATGTTATACAGCTTATTAAAGAAATATTTATGAACTGATTGGGGGATATAGCAGTTAATTCCTGCAGCTCTCATTATAAAAATAATCAAGGCCTAAGCTTTCTATAGATCATGATAGTGAATTATATTCACTCATTCATTCTCATTCACTCAATAAAAAAGTGACTGTCTTCTGTGAGACCAACATACAATGTAATCTATTCTCTTAAAGTTGAAATGAGTTATTATAACCTAGCAAGTACCTCATACTTATTATAAGACTATTTAATTCTTTATGTCATATTTTTATCTCAAAAAGTCTGCTTTTTGCCAAACTTTAAGTTCTGCTTTTTCATTCATCCACACACAAACTTCTGTAAAATGGCAGCCATCAATAAGGCACTATTTTGGGTGAGATCAGAATAATGTGTTTGTCAAGAAATGGCATGTACATAGATACCTTAAAACACAGTCAATTGTGAAGCTGAATAGGAATTATTGTAGATCAAAAGCTACTTAGAGTCACGGGAGAGGGCTTCCTTCGCTGAAATGTTTAGCTTTTAGGTAACATCTAAATCCTGTTGTTTTTATGGCAGAAACGCCATGGTATTCTGGGTCTTTAAGACATTACTCAATTTAGAAATGCTCAGTTGATCCAGAGATAGGCAGTGCTGTAGGAAAATTGCCTATAATTCCCAGCGCTCCAGGCATTGAACAGGATTGCCTCTGCAGACAAGGAAAGAAGGTCATAGAGATAAAATCCTACAGGCCTCCAATTCTCATTCTGGTGATACCCCTGCTAGAACCTGCTGCTCTTTCTTAAAGCATTTTCTGCATAGAAGACACACATGGGTTGCTCAGGAAAATTAAGATTAAGTGGAGATCATCTTGCTATAACCCTGAGTCCCTGAGAGCTGCCTTGAAAATCTCTATAATCATGTACGATGCAGTTTATGGCAAACTTATACATTTATTAGCTTTAATTAGAATATAGTTACTGCTATTTGAGCTTTCAGGTATTTTTCTAAGGTTAATTTAAGACAATTAGTTTTGTTCAACTTTATAATTTCTATTTAATTTAAAAGGCAGATATGACAGTGTTCTAGAATTATATAATTTATTCCAGAATGTTCACCAAGAGTATTTTTTAGCACTATCCATGTTTTAAAATATAAAAAACTAAGTCATAAGGAGCTCAGTAATAGTGCCTTTTCACCAGTACTTCAAATTTCTTTTATTTTGGAGAAAATAAGATATAGTATCTAATGTAGCACTAAAATTAATTGGACTTCTCTTCTTCATGCCATTTCCCCCTAGGGATTACTCTTGAGTTACTTCATGCTAATATTAAACATGAAGGTTTAATTTAAAATGCTGGTAAACATTATTTAGCAGTAGAATTTAAACAACTGCTTATCTCAATGTAGAGCTATATCTAATGATTCTTTTATTGAATTTGTCATGTCTTTTAGTTTAAATCCCAGAGAGTAGCAAACATCCTTTCAAAAAAAAGTGTTCACATTTTATATGCAATGCAAGCAATGAAGCTACTTCAACTTTACTTCTTAAGGATTCAAATATTTATGCTTCTGATACCTTTTGATTACTCATTCGAGGCATGGCTTATATTTAGTTTAAGTTTCCCTTGGGTAAACTTTTAAATTACTGGAGTAACTCCAAAGCTGTGATATAACATTAACTGAGGTGATTATTAATGTTTTTAGTGTATAAATTTGTCAATGAGCTATAAACAGAGAATGTTATTATTTTTTTAAATTAAATTTACTGGGATAACATTGGTTAATAACCTTATATAATTTTCAGGTGTATAACATAATTCAACATCTGTATTTGATTTCATACTTGCCACCCAAAGTCTAGTTTCCTTCCATTATGATATATTGGGCACTCTTTACCAAATTCACACTCCTCCACCCCCTTTCCCTCTGGTAACTACCATTCTGTTGTCTGTATCTATAAGTTTGTTTTTGTTTGTTTTGTTAGTTTGTTACTTTTTGTTTCATATTCCACATATGAATGAAACCATATGGTTTTTGTCCTTTTCCATCAGACTTATTTCACTTAGCACAATACTCTCAAGATTTATCCATGTTGTCACAAACAGCAATATTTCATCTTTTTAATGGTTGAGGAGTGCATATATATATACATATATATGTATATATATGTGTGTGTATATATATATATATATATATTTATTTATATTTCTCAATCTTAGAAGGAAAAAATACAGTTTCTCAGCATAAGTATGATATAAGCTTAATCAGGTTAATGAAATCTACTTTTAATACTCAAATGAAACTTTTTATCATGAAATTTTGTCATACGCTTGATTTGCATCTGTAAAGATGATCATATCTTTTGTAGCCTCTTGATATGATAAATATAAATAAATATATATGATCCTTTTTACATCCTACACAAAAACTGATTCCTAAGAATTTCATTGAGGATTACTTTTCTTTTTTTTTTTTTTTTTTTTTTTGAGGGCAGTGTTACTGGCCCTCCTATGTGGGACCTAACCGGGGCCGCTGGCTTCCCAAGCTAGCGCTTAACCACCGCACCACTCGGCCAACCCAAGGATTACTTTTCAATGACTATAAAAATCAAAAACTTCTTGGGGCCGGCCGAGTGGCGCATTGGTTAAGCGCTGGTTTTGGGATGCCAGCGGCCCCGGTTCGGATCCCACATGAGGGCCAGTGACACTCCCCTCTACAGCTAACAACAGCTCCACCTGGAGCTGGGCTGTGCGAGCCCCGGTGATGGTTTGGGCTGCAGCCCCTGCTGCAGTGGGCTGCCATAGGCTACAGTAAGTGGCCTGCAGCCAGCGTGAGCGGCTGGCAGTCAAGCGTGAGCTGCCAATAGCCGCGATGAGCGACATCCAGAGGCCAGCGACCGATCTGCCTCATCCGGGAAGAGCGCAATGACGATGCCAACAGTGAAGCAACATCCTCCGCAACTAAACTGAAGAACAAGAAGACAGCAACTTGTCTGTTCCCTTTCCCCGATTCCCCAACGCTGTTCCCCTCCACCAAATCCCCAATGAAATCTTTAAAAAAAAAAAAAAATCAAAAACTTCTAACAACATATACATATAACAAAAATATTTTTTATTTTTTCATATAGGTGGAAAAATAAACTTACTTTTACATGGATTACAATGTAATAATGTTTTCAAAGAATATTTAAGTATGAAGATATATTCTTAATGTATTCTTTAGAAAGCAAGATATAATAATATCCTAGTTTCATAGTATTAATATCTGTATTTATTTTAGACTTTTTTGTATCTTACAAAATGACTTCTGAGTTCCTATTTTATATATAAAATATTATAAAAATAAAATTACATAAATATATAAATTACATATATAAAATTTAAGAGCCATTCCCTGAAAATAATTTAAATATGTACTGCAATGAATTTTTCTCATTTCTATATTTTATTACTTATTTATATAATAGGTAAATAAGTTATTTTTATCATTTAAATATAAATATTTTTAAAATAAAATTTGTCTTACATCTAGAATTTTCATCTTTTCTTGTTAACTATAGGTTTCAAATATTTTTGCTACCTATTGTAAATAAGGAAGAAGAAAAGAAAGACTGAAGGAAGGAAGGAAGGAAGGAAGGAAGGAAGGAAGGAAGGAAGGAAGGAAGGAAAGATATTTGGTGAAGATGGCAGAGTAGGTAAATGCTGTGATAACTCCTCTTGTGACCACATCAAAATTATAACTAAACTACAGAACTACCAACTTTGAGATTCACCTGAAGCTGAACTGAAGTCCTAGAACTAAGGACATACAGAAGAAGCCACCTTGAGACTGATAGGTAGAGCAGAGAAGTGAAATCGGCTGGACCCACACTCACGAGTGACTTTTAAAATTAAGTAGGGATACCTCAGCTGTGGAGGTACTCCCACCCACGGAGGAGCGGGGTCCCAGCCCCACACAAAGCTCCCCAGCCCAGGGTTCCATTGCCAGGAAGAGAAATCTCCATAACATGTGGCTGTGAAAACAGCAGAGACTGTGGCTGAGTGACATGGAGGGCTGCTGGAGTCCCAGGGGTTCCCCTTAAATGGCCAATGTATGAATTTACTCGCTGACATGCTCACTCCCTCTGAGCTCTAGAGCTGGGGCAGCAGCTCAAAAGGTGCCAGGGACATACTGGGAGGGAATGTTTTGTCTTGCTGCAGGGCAAGGGCGAGAGGACCAGCTTTGTCCCAAACAAAAGTGCTGGCAGAATCCATTTTTCTTTGTTAAGCCCTCCCCACTCTCAGCGAGCAGATGCAAGTGACCATCATACCTGAGACTCTATCAATCTGGTTAGCACTGTCCTCTTCACCCTGGTGATTCCCTGTGACCCTGCCTCACCTAACTTTCAGGCACACCCAGACTGCTTCCAGTGACTTTTCCATACAAATGGCCTATCTTGGCTCATTCTGTGGACTTTCCCAAAATCTTCAAAGATCCACAAACCCCCAAAAAGGAGCATCTGGCATTGGTATGCCCCATAGCTCTTTCTGATCATCCCCAAGCCTGGAACTATGTTCAAAGCATGGCCTCTCGAGGCACCTTCAAGCCCAACACATGTAGCTGCCATCTGTAGATTGTTTTGTTGCTTATGCCAGGCTGCAACTAAATTTGGCCTGTAACAGGGACCCTCTTAGGAGCTCCACTATCCTTGATTGTGAGCTTTGGACCTAGATGGAGCACCACCCAGCCACCTCCACAGATGACACACTCAAAAGGCAAATTGGGCAGGCACCAGAACCCTCCTAAATCAAATCCTGCTCTGTAGGGTCTGCCCCTGCACTACAGCTCCTCCACTGTAGTCTTAGCCAGTCTTCACAACCAATAAACACAAGAGTCAATCCCTCCCATTGATTTGTAAACATCAACCAAGGCTCAACTACAACAGAAGTGTACACACAACCTACATGAGGGACACACCAGGAACACCAGGCTCAGGAGACTAGGGAGGATGTGTCACTGGGGCCCACAGGATACCTCATACATGAGGACATAGTACTGAGACTGGGAGGCATAGCAAGTCTACCTAATGTATTGCTACCTAATGTATAGGAAGCAACCAAAAGGGGGAGACAAAGAAATATGTACCAAAGGAAAGAACAGAACAAAGCGCCACAAAAAGAAATAAACAAAATGGAGGCAAGGAATCTACCAGAGGAAGACAATAAAACACTGGTTATAATGCCATTCTATATTCTCAGGTAGAACTTCAACAAAGTTGGGAAACATAAAAATGGAGATAGAACACATGAAAAAGAACCAGTCAGAAATGAAAAGAATACAACTGAAATGAAAGAAAAAAAAAAACATTAGGGGAAATCAACAGATTAGATGAAGCATAGAATCAAATTAATGAGTTAGAAGATAAGGTAACAAAAAGCATCCAACCAGAAAAGCAAAAGAAAAAAGAATCCAAAAAATGATGAGGATAGTTTAAAGAGCCTCTGGGACAAAATCAAGCGTACCAATGTTTGCATCATACAGGTCCCAGAAGGAGAAGGGAGAGAGCAAGGAATTGAAAACTTATTCAAAAAAATAATGACAGAAAACTTCCCTAACCTGGTGAAGGAAATAGACACACAAACACAGGAAGTGCAGACAGTCCCCAACAAGATGAACCCAAAGAAGCCCATAAGAAAACATACCATAATTAAAATGCCAAAGGTTAAAAACAAAGAAAGAATCTTAAAAGCAGCAAGCGAAAAGCAGTTAGTTATTTAAAAAGGAGCCCTAATAAGATTATTAGCTGATTTCTCAACAGAAACTTCACGGGCCAGAAGGGATTGACAGAAAATATTCAGTGATGAACAGTAAGGACCTAGTACTAAGATTATTCTACACTGCGAAACTATTATTCAGAATCAAAGGAGGAATAAAGAGCTTCCCAGACAAGGAAGACCTAAAGGAGTTCATCATCACCAAGCCAGTATAACATGAAATGTTAAAGGGGCTTTCTCAAGATGAAAAAGATAAAAATCCAAAATATGATTGATAAAATGGCAATAACTACATATCTATCAATAATTCCTTTAAATTCAAATGGATTAAATGCTCCCATCAAAAGATAAGGTAACTGAATGGATAAGAACACAAGGTCCTGACATATGCTGCCTACAAGTGGCTCACTCAGATCAAAAGGCGCACACAGACTGAATGTAAAGGGATGGAAAAAAAATATTACATGAAATGGAAATGAAAAAGAAAAACAAAAATCTGCAATTTCAATACTTATACCAGATAAAATAGACTTTAAAACAAAGACTGTAACAAGAGACAAAGAGGGACCCAACAATCCCACTCCTGGGTATTTATTCAAAGAAACCCAAAACACTAATTTGAGAAAACATGTGCATCCATGTGTTAATTGCAGCATTGTTTTTGATGGCTAAGCTGTAGGGTCAGCCTGGGTGTTCTCCGATGAATGAATGAATAAAGAGGAGGTGGCACATATATGGTATAATGGAATATTGTTAAGCCGTGGAAGGGAATGGGTTCTTGTCATCTGCAGTGGCATGGATGGACATGGAAGGTACTGTGCTGAGTGGAGTGTCAGAGAGTGAAAGACAGATGCAATGGGATTTCACATATAAGTGGAATCTAAAGAACAAAATAAACAAACAAAACAGAAACAAGCTCATAGATACAGAGAACATTTTGATGATTGCCAGATGGGAGCATGTTTGGGGTGTGAATAAAAAAGGGGAAAGGATTAAAAAGCACAAATTGGTAGTTACAAAATAGTCATGGGGATGTAAAGTAAAACACAGGGAATAAAGACAATAATATGATAACCATGTATAATACCAGGTGGATACTACTCAGGGGGATCACTTCTTAAATTATATAAATGTTTAACCACTATGTTGTATACCACAAATTAATGTAAAATATTGAATGTCAATTGTAAATGAAAATTTTTAAAAAGGGAGGGAAAGTTGCTACCAAAAGCAAAAAAGACATTAGCAGATTGTCAGTTCCTAAATAAAATAAATTTATTTTTGGAAATAAGTGATGGGAAGATGGGATAGATGGACCTTTTGGCTTTGAAAAGGTCTTTAGGCAACAACTCTAGGGAGAGAGAGGGATTGATTGATCCTTACATTCTGTTGTAAGACCTGGTTTAAGACTAGACAGGCAGGGAGGGAACCAGAGAAGGCTAAGATATTAGGAGCAGTGATATTGATATTTAAACTTAACATGTTTGCTATTTTGTGATGTTTTTCTTGTTTGCTAACTAAAATTTTAAAATTTTATCACTATGAGAAAAATTTATTTTCTTAAATTAACAAACTTACATTCCTAAATGATTTTAAATAATTATCATAGAATAGTTAAATCATTATTCTATCAGCTGTATATATCTGTTTTCTGGTGCTCTTTTCCACATGAATTTTATATATATATAATAATATTTTCACATGTATATTAATGCTAGCATATTGGTACCATATTTACATTTTCCTTAGTAAGTTGGAAACTAATTGCCCCCTGGAGATTTGGGCACAGATATACCTAATACACACTACGGACTGTATCTTGAAGACATGAAACTCTGTAAAAATAAAGTGCCCCTCAGAAAGAATTTTCTTTCAGCCAACAAAACAGAAGTAACAAGTCGCAAGGACGATCATTTGTTTTGAAAATCTGAATGTGCTACCTATGAGATCAATTTCTTGCCAATAAATTTGTAATGCAAGGAATTTGGCAGGTTACCTTACTTTGGAACAGATAACTAATGATATTAAACATTTGAATAATATAACTAAATTCTCTTGTTCTAATCTGTTCTAATCATTCTGAATAAAATGTGGTTTCCCGTGTTAGTGCGCCTACAAGGAGATAAAACATAATCCCTGTGACAGAGGGATTCTAAGTTGTACATTAATAAATTGGCATTCTGATGTTCTTCATTAGCTTCAGAAGCTCAGTGAATGTGAGCCATTTGTCACAAATGCAGAGATTCCCTAGGTGCTGGCTGACATTGTAATCAATGTCTAACTGTGGGTGCTATGAAAGAGGTCTGTGGGTTCATTCCAGGCTACAACCCCATGTATTATTGGAAATTGTAAGCTTGTTCTTCTTCTAACTTCAATACCATTTTGTCCTGTCTATTATCACTTTATGTTTAATAAATGTTTTAGTTAAAATAATCAGCATATATGATTTTGAGCTAGAGAAATATATAATGTCATTTAATTTATTTCTCCATTAATTTATCCATCCAATTATAATTGTACTCATTCTTCTTTATCTAAAATGAAATAATCCTTATTTTAGTTATTTTATGAAATTTTAAGTGTTGAATACTCCGTCTTTTTAGGAATATGATTTACAGTAGTCCGTGATACAAATATCCCTTGAGTATACAGTTTATTAAATTTATTTTATAAATTTTATTTATGTAATTTTACTTATTCACTGCTCAGTCATTTCTTTCATTATTTTGTTTTAAATTAAAGTTTATTGGTTTCAATGAAAGAAATACCTCTTAGAAATAGAGTTTATGATAACTAAGACATCTACTATTTACCTGAAGCATAAAAAGTACTGTTACATATTCAGAATTTTCTGAAAATAGATTTGTCTCTTTGAAATAAAAAAAAATACTTTAGAAATTGAATCTTTTTAAGGTATATTTTTAGTAAAATTAGCATACTTTCAAGTATCCTATTAGAATAAGAAGGTATGACAGAAAAATAAGTTTCATATATACCATATACTTAACAGAAATGGGAAAATTCACTATGCTTTAGAAATAATTATAACTTTTTCCTCACATAGGAATGAACAAGTTACATTGGATGCCTCAACTCCTACATTCTTTTGGGGAAATACATTCAATGTCTAGTGGGATGTCATTGCTTTGTATGAAATGGGAATACATTCTAATTTTCAATTCTACATTGCATCATATAAGTGGTATATACCCTTTGAAAGGGGAGTAGCTGAGGAGATCTGCTGCCCTCGACAAGTTTAGATTCTCTTCTGTTTAAGTTTTGGATGTTTTGGTTGACTATTGCCAACATGTCTACATAAGGCCTTTTGAGAAATCAATGTCCTGGCTAGGTTTGTGGTTGGACTCATAAAGATAATCTCCAGGCAATTCATGCAGCAGAAATGTCTTTAAACTTGGACATGTCACAGAAATACAGAGGGTTGGGTCACCTGCCACGTGAAAGTTTTGGAAGTCTCATGCATCTCAGACATCAGGAAAGTAACAAAGGAGATAGCAATTCTATAAATCGACAATATTTCCCTTTTGGTAGAACTATAGTCTTTAGGAAATGCTACTCAGATAATCTAAGACAGAAGCCCACTATCACTTCCCATTGCAAATTATGCTCTTTGTAGACAAGTTTTGTGTATGGACTAATTTTGGTGTGTAATAACATAAAAATCTTAACTTGAAGTTATACGAATTTCCTCTCTCCCTTCTTTCCTTCTTCCTTTTTTTCCTATTTTTTTTCTCTTTCCTGCTTACTTTCTGTGTAGCATAATTTTAATAAAATTTGGATGAGTAACAGAACCTAACCTAATTCTCCTATCCCCAATTTGTCTTATGGAAATCACAGCTCTTGAACTGGAAAAAAATTTGAAACGTAGGGAAACTGGCAGCATGAGGAAACAAGAGTTGATATAAAATAACTCTGAAAGAGATTTGAGCTGCACTGATGCATCAAGGAATAAGTATATCTGAGATTACTATTGGTCAAATAGGTTAGAAATCAATGGGGCAACAGATTTTATCTTCCCCTAAACCATCAAGAAAGTATATCACATTGTTAATATTCATGCAAAAACTATTATTCTAAGTAGATGAAGTTTTCATTGAAGAGTGACTTTCTTATTTCCCAGCAAAGAATGAATCATTTGTTAGGCATGGATATACATACAATGGAAAACTCAGGGGACAGAGGCAGGGGCTGGAGCAAATTATGCTGACCAGATAGGATAACTCTAGACTATCTAAATTCTGGTTAGTGTTATAATTCTTAACACCTGCAATATATAAAAAAATATATTATGCTATCAGGGTGTTTGGCTAGTTTTAAATCTAAAATTTTGGAATCAAATAGACATAGCCATAAAATTTTCATAGACCTGAGTTTATGATAAAGGAAAAGATTTCTAATAAAAGTACTAAAACCCAATTTTTCTTTTGCAAACTATCACATCTGTTCCTTTCAGTTACCATTTCTAACACTCTTATTCATTCTGTTATCAACTCTAGTTTGAATAAATTATACTGATCTCCACACTTCAAGTTTCAGTTCTATCCATTTCATTCCTCACAACACCTTCAGAATATTCTTTGAAAAATAATGCTTTTGTCCAGTTTACTCTCTCTCTACATATATATGTGTGTATATAAATATATACACATACATGTATACATATATACATATATACATATACACACACACACACACACGTACACACACACACACGGTGCCAAAAAATGTATACACATTTTAAGAAAGGAAAACTGTATTAAAATTGTAATACTCAATATAAATCAATAACAAAAGATGAATACAAGTCATGTTTGACTTCTGCGATTACAAGAGGTGCTCAAAGTAGTTACAAAGTGTCCAGGCACTTCTGATTATAGCAAACTACTGCTTGAGCAATGTTGACCAAAGTGTCCACTTGTATACATTTTTTGGCACCTACAGTATATATATATATATATTTGAAGTAGACCATTAATATCTCAGGATAAACTTGGATTCAAAAACTTCTAGTCAGGCACCTATATATCATTTTACTCTCAATTTCTTCTCATCATTTGCACACAGTCTCCAGTCTAGTTTAACTGGGATCCCACTGATGTAAATAAATTTGTAGGCTTTTTATTTCCACAGTGATAATACTTTATTCAATTCATCTAATTGTGCAAGTGTCTTCTATTTTGATTCAAAGCTTATTCTTTTTCAAAATCCAGTTTAGAACCATCACTTATCTGAATGTTTTGTGAAATGCCTAATTCAAAGTTACCACTTTCTTGTCTGTTCCCTTAGAACATAGATTTAAATTGCCTAAGCCTCCACTTCGCTTGCCATTAGTCAAACAATCAGTGTCTTAAGTGTGACTTTATAATGTTAGTTAAACTTTTCATGTGTATATTTACCTCCTCCACATTCATATTGTATTCTTAGAGTGCAGTGCTTTGCACTTATTAAATTCTCAGAGCAGTTGTTTTAGTGATGTAATTGTGGACACTATTAATTTTTTATGTTATATATTACAAAACTGTTATTACCTGAAATCAATATATTAATATATCATGGTTCTATTTAGGATCCGTAGCAGTTGTTGTTTTTTTTTTTCTGAATTTTCTATAAGCTTTAAGTTTTCAAGAAAGAATGGTCAAGAAGAAGAAAAGTAATAAAATATAAGCAAATTGCCTTATCATATTTCAGAAAAAAAATAAAGTCACTGTATTCACATCGTTTGGGATTGTCATGGGAAGAGAAAAACAGTTAAATGGAACTAAATAAATAAAACTAATTAAATGGGGGCAGCCAGTTAGCTCAGGTGGTTAGAGTGCAGGCTGGTAACACTAAGGTTACTGGTTCGAATCCCATATGGGCCAATGAGCTGTGCCCTTCACAACTAGATTGAAACAACTACTTGACTTGGAGCTGATGGGTCCTGGGAAAACACACTGTTCCCCAATAAACAAATAAATAAATAAAAATTTAAAAAGAAAAATTAAAAAAAAAAGTCAAATGAGACAAAATCAAAATAATAAAATATAAATCAATGTTTATATATAAGATTTTAATAAATAGTAATGATAATATTTTAATAATGGAGGAAACTATTAATAATTGAATAAATGATGTCAGTATCTATCTAGAAGAAACTAAATTTACACCCTTAAAACTAGTATGTTAAAATAAAGATTGTTAAAACTTAAATGTAAAAAGAAATCAATGAAATTTCCAGAAGAAATTTTAGAAGGCTCTCTTTGTACTACTAGAAAAAGAAGTTATTCACTAAAACTAAAAGCTCAGGAGGTTTAAATAACAAATACATATATTTGACTATATAAATTTAATAAAATGCATGATAGTATGTATAACAGATTGAAATAATAGGAAATGTTTATTCAAATACAAAATATATAAAGAAATTTCATTCCTGATAATCTGTTCTATAGAAAGAAAAGTACCACTACATAAATATCTGGATATTTATTACAGTATTATTAATCTTGGCCAAAAGTAATCAAAACAAAGTGAATTCCTACTAATAAGTAATAAATAGTTGAATGCATTTTGCTGTATTCAAATTGAGAAATTTTAGGATGTCATTAAGTAAAATTAATTAGAGCTTATGAGGTTACTTAAACGGATTCTCATATACCAGAAGGAAGAACAAGATTCTATAAACTGTGTATAATTTGACATTGTTTGTGAAAAGTAATGACAATATGTATATATTTATTTGCATATATGCATATTCCATATTTTGTGTTGTAATAATGCTGTGAATATATAGAAACTATGAAAAAATAAATATTGCCTTGGCAATATGAGATATTTGGGTGTTTAAGAGTAACCTGTTAGAACAAGGAAAACAGGAGAAAATAAGCAAAAACATAAATGAAAATGAGGAGTCTTTAAAAATACATCAACTATTATGATATAATCACATTCATGTTTTTTTCTTGTTGACTACATATGTGCAATATGTAAGTTATGTATACTTATATATTGCAAATACATAACTATGCAAAATATATATATATATATATATATATATATATATATATATATATATGGATTTGTGTGTGTTGTATATATATGTGTGTGTGTGTATTACCTATTTATGGAGAGGGGGAGAGAGAATTTTCATAACATGAAATGCATTTGGGAGAAAGTGACACCACACTTGAGAGACCATCTACCATGTTTGTCAATGATGTATGTCTACCATGTCTACTGATATTCAACCTTTAAAATGTACAACTCAGTTTTAGGAATGTACCCCTTGGAAGTTCTTCTCAATATCTCTTAGTACTTCTTGTAAACTTTTTACATATACTCGTATATGTAGTAGCATTATAATAGAAAAACAAATTTTAAAAACCCTGCAAAAGCAAGTTAAACATATACACATGATATGAAAGTAAATTTTAAAAATGTGTTTGTACAATTGGAGAGAATATAGCCATTAAAAATGATTAGATACTTACATAGAAATGAAATGCAAATATAATTAAAAAGAATTGGACAAACCAGATATGAATCAACAAGAGTTATATTACTGGTGTACCTACGGAAAAGTTAAGACTGTAAAAACTGAACAGTTAAAAAAATAAAGGTATTTTAAAACCCTGACTTGTATGTATTTTATAAAGAAACAGCCAACAACATCCAATTTTGAGTTTTAGATAAACAGGTATATACCTCAGATGAAATTTAATAAGTCTTTCTAACAATGCTAATAGTTATCAGATTCCTGGAAAACAAAACTGCACAGCATTTTCCAAATCTCTACTGCTTTTTGTACATTCACTTGCTATGTGTGTTTAAGTGTGTGTGTAAATCTGGTAGCAACCTAAATTATATGCCAAAGTAAACAAAGAAAGGCAGGGATTACAAAGACTTAGATAGAATGTACTGTCCTTAATCCAGTCCTCTTTATATAAATAAAGGATTCTGGCTAAATTAGTAGGGATTGTTAGAGCTCTATATGCAAATAGGGGACACAGGTTGGCAAAATGGGTTGGCTCCTTTCAAAGGAACTCAGATGGTCTGGTTGTCATGGTGAGGAGGAGATAAAAGTCAGACACAGCTGAAAAATTCAAAAGTTCATGGAGAAATATGCTGAGTGGCTCATGTGAAGGCAAATTTCTTCATGGCCTCCAGGCTCTATTTTAGTTCCCTTGACATAAATGACTTCACCTTGGCAATCTCCACTCATACTTTCTATGTTATAACTGCTTTGTTCCTTCCCTCTCACTATTCCAAACCCAGTGAAATTTCAGAAATCAGCCAGGTTAACAGAGAGGTTAGCATGCGGCACTCATGCTCTAATATGGTATATGTATCCAGTAGGAACATAATGAGAGTCTAATGGGTAATTTTACATATTCTAGTAGCCACACTAAAAAAAAATAGAAGGCATACCTAATTTTAATAATGTATATTATTTAACTAAATATATATAAAACATTATCATTTAAATAATCAATGTAAAAGTTATTAATGAGATATTGTGAGTTCTTATATTGTATGAAGTCTTCAAGATCTAGCATGTATTTTATACATATTGTACATCACAACTCACACTAGTTACAGTTTAATTGTTCAACGGCTACATATGCTACCATATTGACTAGTGGCTATATTGGACAGTGCAAGTCTAGAGGATAATTCAAGGAAAAGTGGAACTGGTCCGGCAACCTAAAACGTATTCTTTACAAACAGCCCCCAGATTCTCAGAGGAAGTGTGGAAACAGTTGTGGTGTAGCGGAGCTGCTTAAAATAAAGTCTCAGGAGGTTTTGACTGTGTAAGAGACTGTGTCTTTCATGGTAGGATCTGGAATCTATGTCTCTGTTTGGCATTTCTGTTGCCAGGTATTTCATCAGAACTTCCTTTTTTAGCAGAGCCTAGTTTCTATTATTCCCTAAATATCCCTTTTTTTTATTTGTTTGTTTTTGCTTTTAGCTGAGCCATCCTGCCACCTGTTGGCAGCTCACAGCTCAGGCTGGGCATCAAACTGCTGTTGCTCAGAGCTCAGCTCGCACTCTTGATCGAGCTCTTAAATCAATTGAGCCACTCGGCAGGCCCTCCTAAATATCGCTAATGTAACTCCAAAATATGATTTTATCTGTAGGTGAATTAAAAATCTCAGAAACATATTAATTCTAACATATTTATTAATATTCCCATTGAGATTTTTAAAAGCTATAGCCCTCTCTTTATGAGACTCTAGAATGTGCCCTCTGCAGATATAGTTTCATTCTTCCTTTAAATAAGAAAAATCTCAGAAGCCTGTTTCAAGAAGGGTTTCTTTATTAAGAGAGTTATTACTGCATAACAAATAAAACTGTTGAATCAACGGATGAAGCTTTCAAGATATAATGAAATCCCACAACCACAATGCTTTCATATCAAAGGCATTTTCAACCCTCTAAGCATCTAAAGTTATCGGTAATCACAACAGGTAATGCCAGCTAAGTTTTAATACTTTAGGCATATTTCAATCTCTACACTTCATTTATTCCACAAATTAATTTACTATAAATCCATCATCAGTAACAAATTTTATATACTACCTTATAAAAAAGTGATTTATTTTATTGCTTTTTACATTTGGAACACTTTTTCCTCTCTGCTTTTTCATACCCAAGTAAACATATTGATTTTATCATTCCATTAAAATGGTGCAAATTGTACAAAACCTGTCATCACCACCAGGGACAGTTTGACACATTCCATTATGCCAAACACTATGTGAGTGCCTTATGTCGTTAACATTTATAGATTTTTTTTTACTATAATCAGCGTGAAAAAAGCAGAAGTTTGTTCCACCAAATAGAAGCTAACCAACATGTTCAATGGCTTTAGAGTACTAACCTAGAAATTAATTTAACTAAAATCATCAGCCTATTAAGAAATAACAGTGACAGTTTATATGCCTCTTCCTCCTAAATATAAATATCATTTAAAATGTAAATGTAAATCACTGAATAAAAACTGTCTGGGATAGAGATTCAAATGTCACTCTTGTACTTACTAACCAATCTTACTTGAATTGATACATACCACTTCATAAATCAATATCTTTCTAATTTTTATATCTTTCAGGACAAAAGGACTCAAAAAGACAAAACACAAAAAAACAACAGCCTTTTTAAGCCATTGCTCTGGAGCTACGGAGTTATAGATAATTTATCCTGTTTTCTTCAGCTGTAAAGGAAGTTGCTGGCTATTTCACAGTAATTTAGGTGCACGTAAAATGGCAAGAAAAATGAAATGGCATGATGGATATATTAAAATTATTGTCTATAAGAAAGTTTAGATTCTGATTCTGAATCATGCATTAGTGTTTACAAAAACTAACTAGTATGAGAGGTGCTTAATAATTTAAATATGTTGGTGAAATCAGTTTAAGTATAGTTTTTTTAAGTGTCCTTAGATAATAATATTAATTTTATACCAAACTATAATCCAGCCTTATGATTCTCAACCATTGCCATATTGAATCACACCAGTATATTTATCAATGTACATGATGGAAATGAATTATTTTTTTTCCTGAAGAAGTCATCTTTGTGAGAGTATTATTAATTGATATTATAAAAATCCTCCTTCCCATGGAGGTGACACTTTGACACCAATGGTGGCAGGTATATCACTTATCCAGAACAATTTTTCCACTGGCATTCACAATCCTCATCATTTAAATAATATGAGGAAATATATGAAATTTCCATTGCAGTAAAGAAGATAAATCATATGCAGCTGCTCGAATGCAAATGAATATTTCCCTCTCGAGATTGATTTGAACACATCTATTCAGAGTGCTAATAATATGTGTCCCCTTGACTCAGCAACTCTGCCTCTGAAAATTTATATTAAGAAAATATCTAGGTATAGGCACAGAAAGTTGTTACGAAGATAAGGGCAAAGAAAAGCACTTACTATAATAATCATACAAATGTACAATTACAACTGTGGTCAATCCCATGAAGAAGGGCCAGGTATGCCCATGGTAGTAAAACTGGCCTAATGATGCCAGCCAAAGAAGAATTAACCTCTAGGTAAACCTTAACCTGATAGCAGAAGCATGATAATAAGTTTGTAAGTGAGGGATATCTGGACAAATGCAACCAAAGGTATAATAATAGATGCTGAGGTAGGGAGTGTAAAATGTACAAGTAACTGAAAGAAGTTCAGTGAAGTCAGGATAAATGAGGTGACACAAAGGTGGTAAAGGAGGAGTCTTGAATTACAGGTAGGGACTGAGCCTTTTAGCACTTAATGAGTTAGCTTTGAAAGGTGGGAAAACAGTGATGGACACTCATATAATTAAATTTATAATTTCAAAATATCCCTCTGGCTGCGGTGGTGAGTTTAGAATGGAGAGGTTCATAGTGCATTGTTATAAGCCCAATAAGAAACTATTGTATTAAAACAGATCAGGGCAATGGTGGCTTGGACTAGAATAATAGATTTCTATATATATCAAGCAGGGAAAAATCACATGGGAGTGAAGGAGCAGAAGTGTCCAGGGTGATTCCTAAGTTTATGGTTTATGGACAGGATTTTTCTGAGCATTTCTTGGGAGAACTGGTTGGAGTTTATAAGTTTGCCTTTAAAAAAAGGATTTCTGGAGTCTATGAGACATTAAAAAAGATATATAAGGATATACAGATTAGGACTTCAGAAAAAAAGATCAGTGTTCGACATATAATTTCTTATTTTTTGGTAGTAAATGAACTACTAGGTGTGAGTTAGATAATCTTAGGAGAGTATCTAAGGTAGAGAGTGTGAGGACAGAAGGTACAGTGCAAATTGCAGAGGAATTCTAAAATTTCATGTCAAGGTAGAGGAGAATAATCCTAGAGTGATGGCAAAAACAAGTTAGGAAAGCAGAAAACTGAAGATCATTGTATCAGGAAATCAATATAAATATCTTTTTTTTTTTTTCCAAGAAAAAAAGAAGGCATGTCTGGAGAAAAAAAAAAAAAAAGGGTGGAAAAAAGTATACGTAGAATTTAGTGAGATCTTTGATCAATAGGTTGGCTAGGAATGCCTAGAGAGGGAAGGCTGCTGATAGTCACTTACAACATCAAAACTAAAAATTACCAGAAGGTACAAAAAGAGAACAAAACAATATTGAATGATAAAGCAAAGTTCAAAATACATTAAAGGATTAAAAGTCTTTAAGGGATTTGTGGGTATAATAAATAATTTATATTTTACATTGTATAGTTTTGTATAATTTGTCTGTATTTAAATGAACCATGTATAGAAATAAGATAATTCCTTATAGGTTATTCAGAAGAAAGTTTTCCAAGTCTTTAGATCACATAAATCATCTTTCAGGGGAAAAAAAAAAAGACCCCAAATCCAAATTAGCAAACAAAATTGTGTTCATTTGTATAGTTTTATAAATTTTATATGTACTATTAAAATTCATTGTGACCTTTGTGAAATATACATAAGGGTAAAAATTCTAAAAGCTAAATTAAGCAATTTACTGTAAATATTATTTCATTTCTGAACCATAAACAAAATTTTAATTTTTGTTAAATAATGGATTTAATAGTTTTAGTGAGAGCAATGTTCTAAGATTAGATTCTTATTTGTTTATTTTAATACTTAATTGTTATCTCTATTATAGCTAAAAATATAATGCCCAAAGAATTAATAAATAAAGTATTCAATGTCCACTTTGGGGAAGCCTCATTATAATGAGAATGTAAATGCATATGTCAAACACATAATTTCTGATGTACTGTCCTTGTATAGGATAAAATATGCTGATAAAATGCTCGTTCAGTGGTAGGAGCCAAAGTTTCTACTGGCCACCTTCTTGTTTAATTACTGAGCTTGCTTTAGTAATGCTATTTCAGATTCACCATTTCTCTACAAAGAATATTTTTAAACTGTCATTTTTCTTATGATTAGTATAATTAAAAATGAGATAACTTTATACATGAGTTTACTTGAGGGGCCAAAGTAATCAGCAATAATATGCTGGAAACAAAGGGAGGTAAAGGCACCACTGCCCACACTTTTGGAGTTTCCCTTATTCCCTAGGTCCATGTGTGCTGTGACATGTGATTATCTGATGCATGAATTAAATTAATTTTTTTGTATGCATCAACATTATTTTTCCTTATTTAGATAAAATAACAATAAAATTTTCTTCCCATACCACACTGAATTATTTTGAATATTCCAGTTGGAAAAAATTAATTTTGAATAGTACAAAGTCACAAAAATGTAATTTAAAAAAATCAAACCATGAAAAAAAAACCCAAAATAATAATAATAATAATAATAATAATAATAATAATAATAATAAAAGCAAACCATGACCATAGTGCTTAGGAAAGAGAGTACTATTATCAGTAAAGGTTTTTGTTATTTCTATAGCTAAAAACTTCTCTACACTTTGCACAATCTCTTCTTTTTGCCTTAACCACCCAAATGTGTGAGGATCTGATAGTTAGCCAACTATGTTATTTATGAATTAAATATAAAACATAATCCATCCAAGTTAAGATGCCATATTAATCAAGTGTTTGATTGGTTTGCTTGCTTGGTTTACTCTTTAAATTCATTTGCTTTCTTATTTAGACTAGTTTATTTAATGTGGCATTACCTAAAAGTGACTGATAGAACCAGAACAGGAATCCTGGCATATCTTCTAACTCTGCACTGATATTATTAAACTGCATGGTAAAGACACATTGACAGACATACACACACATACACATAGTAAAGTATATTTTCTAGACTCCTTCATTAAAAATAACAGACACAGTCCCATTCGTTTATTTTAGTGTTTGTTTCCCTTGCCTTTGAGGTTAAATTTATAAAATCCTATTTGAACCCAAGGTCCATAAGTTTAGTCATCCCAATAAACTTTAATAACAAAACACAACATAATAAAAATATAACAGACACATTTTGGAAATTAAACAAATGGGAATAAATTTCCTCATTTATTCTCGAGTTTCTTGAATCTTATTGTAATTTTTGTTTATCAGTGCAGAAATTTGTTCTTTTCCTGGCCACTTATACATTTTCAAAAATGTTTAGCCTGCTGACCACTATAGTAGGCTTCAAAACATCTTGAAATATATTTTTTCCTCCTTTTAAAATTGCTATCACTGAACAAAATGAACCCATATCTACTTAGATTTAATTGCAAGAAATCTTATTTCACTGAGTGTCTGCCAATATAATGCTATCGTGTTAACATTAAGTTTGATAAGTAGATTATGAATTCATACCAGAAGCAAAACTATGAGACATGAAGGCAGTTGAGCAGGTATGATAAGCACAAGTGCTTTCCAGTCAAACAGCTTGGGGGTCATAGCCCGACTTTGCCATTAAACACAGTAGCTGTGTGACTCAGACAAGTTATTCAAATTCCTGCATCTAGTTTCCTTGTCTGTATATACCTCTGAGAATTCTTAGAAAGAAACAAAAAGTTAATATATGAAAAAGTCTTACATTACTTTCTGGCATAAAGAACTTAATAAATGTCAAATGCTATTACAATATGATAAACTTTATTCAATATCATAATAGGACGTCTTTCTTAAAGGAGCTTAAAATTTTCAGCTTCTATTCCCTCTGTATGAAAAAAGTAACATAATTTCAACTGAATTTCACAAAGAATAAGACAGACAGTTTTATATCACTCAAAATAACTTAAGACATATGTGTACCACACAGAATAATTGAAAAGATTCATATGTGTGATACCTTTATAAAGAAGGGACCAGTCCACATATGTGTCCCAGAGAAATCATTCGCTATTTATACTCTCCTTTAATAATGGAGATCACAATGGTTGCTCTGATGAATTTAGGATTACAAAATATTTTTGTGTTATTGTTTCTAGTAAGTATTTAAATCCTAATAGCTTAGTGGGGGGTTTCTAGCATTTATATAAAGTACCTGTACCAACCAATATTAATATTTAACATCAAATTTTAAAAAGCTTCTGGAAATGATTTCATTAACTTTGTACATTATATGAAGGAAAAGCAAAGTTTTAGCTAATCTCTTAATGAGATTTAGAAGTACATGTATTGAAGGAATAGTATCAAATCATTGCCAGAAGGAGAAATCTTTTATTTGATAATCATCACTATCAAATGATATACACAGTAGCTAATGCAAAAAATCACAATTCTTCAAAAGTCAATATAATGCACCTATCTATGTTTCATGCTTTTATTTTTAATATTATTGCCTCTTTATTAATAAAACTCAGTTTAAAGCCTTCAAAATCAAGTATGCAATATTTTAAATTCACTCAAAATAAGTTAAGACAGTATGTAATAATTCAATTAACTAAGTTGTGTGAGATGTTAAAAGTGCTAAATTTGACCACCTCTTTTGACTACCTCAGCATCCTCTTTTTTACTCCCTTAGAATGTTAATTACCTAGAATATGCGGTGATCTTTCCAAAAATGTATGCATATATTTTGCTGCATTATCCAGTCTCTCTCTCTCTCTCTCTCTCTCTCTCTCTCTCTCTCTCTCTCTCTCTCTCTCTCCCCCTCTCTCTCTGTCTCTCTCTCTCTCTCTCTCTCTCTCCCCATCTATCTATCAATCCATTTATCCATACATATATCAGAAAAGTTCTTTGATGATTAAATGACCTTTGTAAGCCTTTGGTTCAGTATTATTGAAATAAATTCTGCTTAGAATGGTTTATCAAAAGCTAATGGCTTCTTAGATTTGCATAATACTTTGAAATTTAGAAAGGTTGTTGGTAATTTCATGTATAAACATGTATTTTAATCGTTATATTCCCCCAAACCTATGATATAATGTGGCAGGCATAATTTAAGATAACAACCAATGAAGCAAGCACTTGTAAAATCCCTTACCCTTCTGTACACAGTATATTTAGAACTTGGTATTAGCCAATAGACTATGGCGAAGGAGATGGGATGTCACTCCCTTGATTAGGTTTCAAAATAAGGCAAATATGATGGGATGTCATACACATGATTACATTATGTTATATAGACTCCATCTCTGCACACTGGAGTGAGAGATTCTGCTGCATCCCTTAAAGTAATGTTGTGAGAGGGTCTATGAAGAATGCCAGATGGCAAGGGACTGTGGGCGGCCCCTGGGAGCTGAGAATACCCTCTACATCACAGCCAGTAGGAACCCACGGCCCTCAGTCATACAATCACGAGGAAATGATTTCTTCCAGCTATCCGAGTAAGCATGGAAACAGATTTTTGCCCAAGTGCCTCCAGATCAGAACGCAGAGCAACAGACATCATTGCAGCGTGGTAAAACCCTGAGATAAGGACTCTGCCTAGTCATGTCTGAACTTCTGACTTAAAGAATTGTAAAACAATAGATGAGTACCATTAAATGACTTGATGATTAACCCACTAACTTTGTGCTAATTGGATATAACAGAAAATTAATATGGTTAGATACAGTCATCTTCATCTTTATGTTACAGTGCAAAAATGAAGGTACAGAGAATTTATGTGCTTTGCCCAAGATGGCATTGCTAATAAGTTCCAAAGCTACTTCTTTATCCATTTTAATTTCTCTTCCTTCTCTCCTTCCAATACCTTCTAAGTGTAGGTACCAACTTTTGAATGTTTGCTGGATGCTAGACAATTATTTACACTGTATAGACATTATCTCATTTAGTTTTATCCTTACAAGAACACTTTGAAGAACTTCTATCTTGTTTCCTCCTTATTATAGATGGTAATTTTATATATCATTGTCTCCCATTTACAGAAGCCAGATTAAATACCTTTCAAAAAGCACAGAGTAAGAATTCAAGTGCTGTTTTAACTCCAATAAATATGCTATTAATCATCCTGTATGACCAATGCTTTTTTTTTTTTTATCATCCCAGTGTTTCCTCAGAATTTTGCAGGTACAATGAACTACAGATGTAATGATGCAGTTTATCAGGACAGATGATGTGAATGCCACCACATTATTTGATCTTTTTAAAAAAGCCAATCACATAGACAAGGAAGATATATCTTGATATCTTAAGCCTCTCTCAATGGAATATTTCTGATAATATAAAGGCATGATGTATAGTCATTATTTCTTAAAATTAATAAATGTTTATTTTAAATTATAACTAAAATATAAGGAAACAAAGAGTGCTCTTATATACCTGTTTCAATAATTAGTCGTGTAAACACAAAATTATTAAAACACATACGTGTACAGTTAAGACAAAACTTTTGCTTTCTTGAGAAGTAGGTCGTATGTATGAAAAAAGAAAAAAAATGCAGGGAGTATTTAT
Source organism: Aselliscus stoliczkanus (assembly GCA_033961575.1). NCBI lineage: Eukaryota > Metazoa > Chordata > Mammalia > Chiroptera > Hipposideridae > Aselliscus > Aselliscus stoliczkanus. The sequence goes on from CM066729.1 coordinate 140,512,738, forward strand.
ATAAAGTACTCTAGCCACATAAAGCCATTTCTTTTTTTCAAACACTTTAACAAGTACCTCAATGGGACCTGCAAGATAGATTTTTATGTTGCTCTGGTTTTAGAGAAAAATAATGGTAAAATATTTTAAAGTAATAGTAGGGAGATAATAAAAATAAATAGTTTATTCAGACACAGCATGTGTGATAAAAGCAATTAAAAGGGAGACTGAAGTAGAGAATATACCATTTTCCTTCTATACTAAAGTTGCAATATGCTGACATAGTTAGCTCCTTAAATAGGTAGCACAGAGACCATTTCCACATGAGATCATTTTCAGGTATTCAAATATTCACTGGACATAAGAATGAAATAGTGCCATAATTTCTACTGTCCTCTGATAAGTGTTTTAAGCTCAAACGACCTTTTATTTATTTATTTACTTATTTGTTTACTTACTTATTTATTTATTTATTTATTTGAGGACAGTGTCACTGGCCCTCATATGTGGGACCGAACCGGGCCGCTGGCTTCCAAAGCCAGCGCTTAACCACCGTGCCACTCGGCCGGCCCTCAAACGACCTTTTAAAAGGCTGAACTCAAAAACCATATATGAAATTCTTTCTTTTCCTTTGTTTTGTGCCTCTCTTCTTCAGGAATCAGGGGTGTGAAAGAATTCTGGTTCAATTTAGTTAATGGATGAAGAAACAGGATATATTATATGTGAAAATGAGTATTTAGGGTTAGGTTGTGAGAGAATGGTACATATAGCACCGAAATCCAGGATCCCCCACATTTTCCTCTTTGGTACATTAATGGTGCCCACACAGCATCTTAGGTAGCATCTATAATCTATGCACTCAAAACAAATTAGATACACAATAATGATATTACTGATTTGGTCAAACAAAAGGTCAAACTACTTGTGAAAATAAGATAACAGCATTTAGCAAAAAAGGAAAATAATTTAGCAAATTTAAAAACTGTAAGAAGTCAGTAATATAATTGCTACCATTACAGAATTTTTTGACTAATACCATGTCCACATGCAAGATAAAAGGTACAATAATCATATCTCATTTACAAAAGGCAAGATGACTTAGCACTTAAGAATGGATACAAATGCTTTCCAGCTTTCCTTTAAAACTCTCTAACACAGTGAGATACAGAGAATTAATGGATTAACATTTGTTGAAGCAAAAGCCTGAAACATAAAACCCAGCAATCCCTATTCTTAGTATCTACCCCCCAAAAAATCTGAAAATGTTTATCCATAAAAATATATGAACCCTTATGTTCATTGCAGCATTTTTCATGATGGCCAAGATATGAAAACAACCCAAGTGTCCTTTGATAGGTCATATGACAAAGAAGATATATATACATATAATGGAATATTACCTGGCCACAAGAATAGATGAAATACTGCCATTTGCAACAATATGGATGGATCTTGAGATTATCATGCTAAGTGAAATAAGTCAGGCAAAACAAGTCGAGAGCCATATGATTTCACTCATATGTGGGATATAAAACTGAAAGCAACAAAGAAACAAGACAAACAAACAAACAAAACCTCAGACACAAGCAATAGTTTAGTGGTTACCAGAGAGAAATGAGAGTGGGAGAAGAAGGCAAAATGGGTCAAATATATGGGATGGAAAGAGAACTGACTTTCGATGGTGAATATACAGTGCATTATGTAGATGATGCGTTATACAATTGTATACTTGAAACCTATATAATTTTACTAACCAATGTCACTCCAATAAATGTAATCAAAATTTAGAAATATAAATAAAAGGATGAGAATTCAGAGTTGCTATAGACACAGTCCTTCTGTATGTGAAACAACTTACAAATTTGAACACATTCCAGCCTTTAAATTATTAATTCAATTACAATAAATTTAAGAAAACAACAAATATTACTAATGATGTTTCCTAATAATACAGTTAAGAACTGAAAAATATATGAAAACACAATTCCATTATTGTTCTCTGGGGGTTACTATTATTTCATACCCTAGTAGCTTCACAATACTATTATCAAAATGTAGGGAAAAACTAAATATACATACAAAATATCAAACTATATTTAAAATGTATTTTTTTCTATTTCATGTATTTGTAAATTCTGTTTACAAAAGCTACAAACCCATTGTAGAAAATCTAACAACATAGAGACACTATAAAAGAAGACAATCATTTTTTAAATTATGTCAAATGAAATAATTATTATCAAACTTTGAATAATGTTTTTCATAACATTCTACTTCAATTTATACACATAGGAATACATATGTACCTATATACTTCAATACAAGTTACACAAACAATTTACTTAACAATCTTAAATAAGCATATTCATTAAACTTATTTGATGTTTAAATATATTTAAGTTTGATAAATTTATTTAATTTTTAATTTAATAGTTATTAACTTTATTTAGTTTGAACATAAATTAAATTTAACATATTTAGTTAAGCATATTAAATATGTATATTGTGACACACAGGCACACACACACACACACATATAATATATAATATAGTAAAATAGCTAAAATCTAACTATTATAAATTATTTATTTTACCAAATTACTATACACTAAAAAATTAGCTTGGTTCTTAATTTTTATTATATCAACACCATAATGGCGATTTTGCTCACAGACATTTTTCTACTTATCTTAATATTCATTTTGGGTTTATTAACTAGTATTAGGCTTTCTAGATAAAAGGTTTGCTTGCTTTTTTTATTGACATACAAGATTCCATTAGTTTCAGGGATATATCACAGTGATTCAATATTTATATACTTTATTAAATGATCCCCATGATAACTCTAGTTACTATGTCACCATACAAAGTTATTACAATATTATTGACTGTATTCCCTATGTTGTACATTACATCCCCTGACTCATTTATTTTATAAATGGAAGTTGGTACTATTTGCCCACCTCCCAACCCCCTCTGGTAACTACCATTATTTCCTATATATATGAGTCTGTTTCTGTTTTGTTTCGTTTCTGTTTTGCTTTTCAGACTCCACATATAAGCGAGATTATATGGTAGTTGTCTTTGTCTGGCTAACTTATTTCACTTAGCATAATACCCTCCAGGTCTACCCATATTGTCACAAATGACAAGATTTTATTCTTTTTTATCGCTGAGCAATATTCCATTGTGTGTGTGTGTGTGTGTGTGTGTGTGTGTGTGTGTGTACTGTCAATGGATACCTGGGTTGCTTCTACATCTTGGGTCTTGTAAATAATGTTGCAATGAACATAGGGGTGCATATATCTCATACAGCAGTTGTATGTTTAATTTTTTGAAGAACCTCCATACTATTTTCTATAGTGGTTGTACCATTTTACATTCACATCAAAAGCATGCGAGGGATCCCTTTTCTCTACATCCTCACTACACGGGTTCTCCTTTGTCTTTTTGATAATAGCCATTCTGACAGGTATGAAGTGATATCTTGTTAGTTTGATGGATATTATCAAATTTCTCTACAAAAATATAGTAGAGTTTTATTCCAAGAAATAGTTTCATCCACTTGCTGATTTAATAGTCAAGAAGACGCCCTTTTCATTTTAATGTATTTGGTTATTAGTTAAGTGAATGTTGTATTTCATGTTTTCTTTTCATTATTTGTAGAGAAAAAGGGGGCCAAAATACTTGAATTTCATATTTTTAAATGAAAGTTTAAGAAAAGCCAAACAGGGTTTTACTCCCTAGTTATAAATTAATCCCTGTGCATTACTTTTGTCCCCAATTTTACAACTCTGTTGCTAACAAGTGGTATTGATCTAATTTTAAACCATTAATATACTTATTAACATCACTAATTATAAGGAAAATGCAAATCAAAACCTCAATGAGGTATCACCTGATACCTGTCAGATAGGCTGTCTTCAAATAAATAAATAAATAAATAGGTAATAAGTGTTGGCAATTATGTGAAATAAAGGGGACACTTGTGCACTCTTGGTGAGAGTGTTAATTGGTACAGCCAATTGACTAAAGGCAGTATGCAGGCTTCTCAAAAAATTGGAAATAGACGTACCATGATCCAGCAATCCCACTTCTAGGTGTGTATCTAACGGAAATGAAAACAAAATATCAAGATATCTGCACGCTGATGTATTTTGCAGCATTGTGCACAACAGCCAAGAAGACATGAAAACAACCTAGATGCCCATCATCACTGGATGGATGGATAAAAAAGATTTGGTGTACATATACTATGAGATATTATTCAGTTATGAGAAAGGACAAAATCTGGCCATTTGCAATAGCATGGATGGTTCTTGACATCATGCTAAGTGAGATAAGCCAAGCAGAGAAATACAAATCCTGTTTGATATCACTTATATGTGAAATCTAAAAAAGCCAAACTTATAGAAGAAGAGAGTAGAATGGTGATTACTAGGGGTTGGGTAAAATAAGAAGATCTTGGTCAAAGAGTGCTGACTTCCAGGGAGATGATAAATACGTTCTGAGTATCTAATGTATAGCGTTATGATAATAGGCAATAGTACAGTACTGTATACTTGAAAGTTGCTAATAGAGTATATCTTGAATGTTTTTACCACAGAAGAGAAATGGTAACTATGTGACATGAGAGAGTGCTAGCTAACACTAAGATGGTAATCATACTGCAATATATGTATATCAAATCAACACATACAGAATAAAGTTACACATTATCGTATGTCACTTGTAGCTGCATAAAGTTGAAAAAGGGATAAAAAGAAACTAATTTAAAATATTAATAACAATTTTAAAATATGATAGTCATTTTTTCTTTCTTCAAACTTGGACAGGGATCACATATATAAAGATAGCATTTAACCACTGGTGGAGTCAACATTTTGTAACATCTAATATTTTTTTCTAATTATTCTGATCATACATGTTCTTGGAGTAATATTGAAGAGTATATAGGAAAAACATACAAATGAAGGCAAAATGTCATACTGTTTAAAGTGTTTTAATAGTGTGAGAGGAATCATAAACACAATCCTTTTTTCTTTCCTTCTCTGCTATGCTGGCATTTGAAAAGCTTTATTCATTTATAAATGTATCGACTATTCATTCTACTAAAACATAAACCAGGATTGTCCTAATTGTTATTGGCAGAAGAAAGAACAAATAATCTATTTCATTGTTCAATTAGAATAACTAACTGTAAATACAGTGATACAACTTCATCAGTGTTGACATTTACACAAGGTCTGCATGTTTAAAAATGATCATACTCTCTTGAAATCAGTACTATTGCTGTAGAAACAATATAACATACTTAGTAATCACATATATTGACACATCATTGTCTCAGGTCAAGGTAGAACAGTAAAATAACCATTTAAATTAAATTCTTCACAATACTGATTTTACTGCTGTTTCTACAAAGATAACAGAGTGCTTTAATTTTAGGTCCAGACATATAGGACACTTTAATTCTATCAGAATTAAGTTTTCTGAGGGTGCTCTCTGTGGGTGTTTGAGGTCTGAAAATATTTTTTAAAATATGAATTTTTTTCTGAATTTCATCAACCTTTTTTTTTTAAACCAAAAAGAATGTTCCAACAGTAGATTTCCGAAATCTCATTTGCTTTCTGTTCCCACTGACTTCTCTGTTCATTCTGACTTACAACAAGATTTACTGTATGTTGTATCCCCTTAGAAATTAATATTTATATGGATAAGAACTTCCTTCATATTTTAATTTGACTTTTCTTGAAAAAAAAATTATGTACTACAAGAGATGGCTGATGTTATAAATAATCATACATGTTCCAAACAAACAAGCAAACAAAAATAACAAAAATTACGTAAGATCATTATTAAGGAGTCTAAGGTTGCCAACCTAAAATACATATAATTCCTTAAAATTTATTTTTAAATTTAAATTTCAGAACTGATTTACCGAGCACCTGCTATGGATCAACTAGGAATCAAGTTTAAACAAAATAAGAAAGTAATATTCCCTTCAGAAGCATTACTATCTCATACTCCCTTTTTGATAACACAGAATTGTTAGAAATTTTCGATTTTGGAGGGTTTTATTGTCTTATTGCTAATGAAACCCTCTTAAAACATTAATGATTATCTTTATAATTTTCTTATTTTTTAAATTAATAACACTGATGTTGAAGTCCCTAGCCTCCACAATTATAATCTATTCAGAGACAAAGTTATACAATTTAATTTTGAAGAAAAGCAAATGTAAATTAATGTACATTTTGGAGAACTTTTTGTCCTCCTCATTCTTGTTCCAGAGGTATACAGAAATGTCTTTAAACAGTAAGGAAAAGTGAGAGGTGACTTGAGGCATTTCCACTGCCAAGAATTAACTTTGATTCCAATAACAATCAATCTGAGATAAAATATATAATATCAAAGTGAATGCCAAGTCTTTTGGGAACACACTTTTGTCATCAGAAGGACTGCGTGTTTGGTTTAATTTCTAAGTGCAAATTCATTGTAAACAAAATCTTTTCAGCTTTTAATTTGTACATCTGTACATAAAAAAGAGATTTCTTGCTACTTCTAAATTACAGAGGACTAACCACAGAGTAATTTCTATGAGGTTTCAAAACTCCTTACAGTTTAGAAGCAGAACAAACTGGAAGAGTACAGAACTTATACATTTCCAATTCAATTTTTTACTGAGATGATTTAAAAATCAGTGTGTTTCCTAGGCAACCGGTATGGACCAGATGCAAAATGGTGGCAGCCAAGTCAAAATTGGCCATGGTGAGAATCCCAAGAGAAGGAAGGAGAGGATAATATAACTGAATGCAGACATCCATGTAACACTCTTGCTATTAATTCAGAAAATGTGACTTTTTTTTCAATTCTGAAGTTCAGGGAAAATTAACTTAAATGGATTTTCCAAATCCATATAATAAGGCAGCAAATCTGTGACTAATTTTGTGAAGTGTTCTTCCAGGGAAGGGTCCACAGACACTAGTTATTACTCATTCCTCTACTCTGCCTATGAAGACAATTCAAAATCAAGTAAAAGTTTTATGAGAAATTTATTAGGAAATTAATTATTATGTCCCATTTTCTTTACATGTGACCATGCATTCATTCATTGGTTCATTCATTTATAACAGCTACTACTTTGAAAAAATAAAATAAAAATACTGCACTTATGGAGTTTCCATTTTTGCAGGAGGTAACAAATAGACAAAAGAATTTCAGATAGGAACAAATGTCATGAAATGAATAAAGCAAAGAACTTTTTTTAAGGATCTGACAGTGAAAAGAATGCCTTCTGTTTTTTCAGTGAAGTGTGCAGTAAAGATTGGCAGAGCAAGTGCGAATTTTTGAAAATGGTTTATAAAAATACATGACTCCCAGAAAAGTCTCTAAGACTCAGCATTTTTCAAAGAGTGGTAATTACATATATTTTAATGACCTGTTAAAGTCATAAATGTATGCTTTTTATGACTTTAATTACAGAGCAAGTTTCTTAATGTTATAAAATCCCAAATAGCTGTTGGGAAGATAGCCTCATAATAGTGCGATGGTCTTCAGACAATACACAAAATGGCTATTCAAGAGTTCTATGCAAAAATGCATTCCCTGATTACTTGCTTGCTTGAGGCATCTTAACATGGAAACAAAATTATTAACTAAATGGGGTTTTAATCCTGGTCTTGGCCTCAGCTAGATGAATGTGAAATAACTGTTCCGGACCTTACTTAATTATTTATGAACAAGATGATGGCTTAAGAGGGCACACTCACTATTCAATCTTGTGTTAGAAGATGGTTAAATGGGAAGAAAAGAGACAGAGTGGTATCTTCCCACCTTTGTTCAAGTGGGAAGGCAAAGGAGTGTCAAGGTGTGATGTAATGGGAATACTGTATTGGCATTCCCAGCTAGAAGAGACGTGATCTAAAGCACCCTGATTTGCTGACAAGATGATATGGAAATAAATGAGACTGTGTGGAAGAGCATGGGGGGTTTCTAAGTAATAGAGCCTTTGATGTGCTTTCCACTGCTACATATTCTAAAATTTTATTCCATTTTATTCAGAGCTTTTACTCAAAATTGTTCTCTGGCTTTAGGGACAGGAACATTAATTAATAATTCTCTTCTGAGCTGATACTTAAATCCTGCCTCATTTTGTTTCAAGTATCTTTATAATTCAAGTTCTATCTGAATATTATATTATACAATGGAAACCTTACAGATGATATTGTCTAGCCAGTAAAAATATATATGAGTCTGTAGGAATGTGGTTTTACAGAATGTCATGTTTTATGCATTATTTAATGTAAATGAAGAGTGAACAGGAGACATGGTTGGTTTGCTGAGATGAACTAAATTCTGTGCTGTCAAAGAAGGTAGCATGTGTGGGGACTTGTGAGTCTGTGGTCTGATGTAGATCATGGTTGTGGACAGGCTTATTATCAAATTCAATACTTTCATTGTTCCTGCTGTTACTTGTATTATATTTTTAATGCATCTTTGTGAATTACCTATTTTCTAAGTATGTGATTTATTTTCTCTTCATTTCCCTTGATATCTAAAGAAATATCTCACTCTTAATTTGGTTCTCCTCAATTCCTGCTACTTAATTAAAATCTACTTCTACCTATTACAAAGGTAAAATTTGGTATTTTTATATCTTGGAATTTGTTCTTTTGTGTTTATGATATGTATGATGCACTTAAAACAAATCAAGGCATTAATTAAATAGTATATTTAATACAAATGGCATATATGTTTTATGAAAATATATTTTTAAAATACACAAGGTGGTTATATATCAGATATTGATTTTCTCTTCATATTTAATCAGTGCACTCAGCTAGAGTTGTTTATATATTTAATTTTCCAATTAAGTCTTAGATATTCTATTTGATAATTTTTGAAATTTCAAATTAAATGAGGTCATAAATGAGTAGGTTTATCGAAAAGAGCCAAGTATTAAAATGATTAAAATCAAGACTAATTAATCACTCATTTTCTAGATGTCATAATGAAGAATTCCAGTTTAATGATATTGGTCTATCATTTGCAATTAAGGAGTCATCTTCTATAGTTTTTATTTCCTTAAAATTAAATGTCTTTACAACTCTCGAACAAATACTATCCCTTATCTAGGTCTAGAAAAAATGTGTTCCACAGGACCATTTTGTGTCCTAGGTTTTTGTAAAACCAAAGGAGATAATGCAAATGATGGAAGGAGGCGAGGCTATTGTAGCTACAACTTCTTCAACATTAAGAATCCATTTATCACACAGCACTCCAATGCATGGGGCACCCAGAAAATATACTCAAAATACACGCTATGTCACCCAGAGAAGCAAAACTTTCTATCCTTGAGTGTAGCTGCAATATTCCTATACAGATGATATCACATTTACAAGAGCATATTCAAAGGTTATTTATTGTCGTAGACCTCCCAGGTATGGGTTTTCAGAAATAGAGCCAGAAACAGAGTTTTCACTGGTTTGTGATGATTCCTATTTGTTTTTAAACCTTTGATAGACTTCAACTTTATTTAAGCAAAACAAGCAATTCTACTTCTCAGTGTAATGAAAAAACAAAAATGTAGGAAGACTAATTTAGGGCCTGTAAAGTAAATTTTATCCTTTCAACATACAAACATATATTTTAAAATAAAGGTAACAGTAATTGTCAGGATTCACAGTGGAGTATCCACTGCATGCTTGTTTTGTATTCAATTACCTTTAAGTGTATTATATAACATAATAATGATTATGCTAAATGCAGGTAAGCATTTTCCTGAGGCTTTTTCTGCGGTATATTATACATTTACATTATTCCCCTTCCTATTAGAATTGCAGAGTTGCAACCACAACTAGCACTCAATAACTACAGGCTGCCTCTTAAGGCAATTGGGAACTCTCAATTCGTTTTACATCTTAAAAGCCAGAAATTGCTCTTTTCTTAGTAGAGAGTTTTATTTTGCAGTGTGTAGACTGTGTAGAAGCCCTTTTAACCCTGCTTTATATATGATGAATACCTCTCATTTTCACAAATTACAGTTACAAAACTTACAGTCACAAAACTCCCTGATTGGTAACCTAAGAAAAGTGTAGGGTGAGACAGAAAAAGCAGCAGTACCTAGATAAGAAATTCCTCCTGCTTGCTGCTTGGCTGGTCAGCTGATTGAAAGTTTAACATGAAAAAAGCTCTTTTATTGATAACAACAGGTTTGAGCAGAGACCTCTGACTGAACTCAATGAAATCTGCCATTACCTGGGGTTTTTGAAATATTTTTTTTAATTTTTCAATTATAGTTGATATACCTGCAGGTTTCTTAGTTCCAATGTGGATTCCTTCCCAGCCCCTCCCTATCATCCTGCCTGAGACATATGGAAAAAGTTCCCTGCAGCTCTTTAAGTTTAGTTATAAGAGTAATAAAAAAATCAGAGCAACCAACTTTGAAATACCCCTGGCTGAGTTGAGACATGTGTATTTTCATGTAGTAAATTTCAGTCATATTTTCTAACACCGAAACTATATGTATTTTCTACCTCTGTTATCTTTTATAATCAAAAAGATCTTCAGGTAATGATCAGAGAGATTTTTGGCTTATTTACAAACAGATAAACAAATAAAGAAAAAAACAAACCTCCTAAATTAGAAAATAACAGAAACTATTCCCCAGGGCAAAAAGATATGAGAACACATGTAGACTATGCAGGTAAATGACAACTCGATGGGGAAGGTGTCCACGTGGTAATTGTGGCTTACATGTGCACATGTATTTCCAGATACTTAACTTAGCATACAAATAACAAATGACTACAATTAATTATAAAAGGAAATTATAAATTTATCTCTACTTTAACTGATCTTTAAATATTTGGCAAACTTTCCTTGAATAAAAATAGAAAAAAATAATTAACTACAAATGGTTTTGTCACATGACAAAAATATAAGGCACTAAAATACAAAAACAAAAAAAATGAGAAGAAAAATTAATTCAAAATGTAAATATAGAAAGGGGTAGTAGCTACGCTTATGTAAGAAAGATAGTTTGAATATGAAGATCCCAAAACCTTTCCTATCTGCCAACCCACACCAATCTTTCTGCTCTCGCTCTCAATCTTTCTGCTCTCGCTCTCGCTCTCGCTCTCTCGCTCTCGCTCTCTTCCTCGCTCTCGCTCTCGCTCTCTTCCCCCATCCCACTATCTCACCACAAACTCAGACTTAGTGGTTTGTTTGTTCATTTTCTGAGGAAGTGGGGTAAACTTGAATATGTCAAGTGCCCACTATGTATTGGATGGGCATTTGTCACCTTACTGCATTCTCAAAATAAACTTACTGTTAATTCTAACAAGTAGTATAAATATCATCATAGTAAGTACTTTACAAGCATTATCTAGTGGAATCTTCACAAAGATACTACAAGATAAACATTAGTATCTTTGTATTTTTGATAAATACTCATTATAGATTATAGATTAGGTTTATTTCCCAAGGTTATCTTACTAAAATCAACCTTTAAAAAACCCACTGAAAAAAAATAAATAAATAAAAACAAAACAAAACAAAAAAAACCCCACTGATCATTCTGCAAACTGCATAGTGACTCTAAAAGAATTAGCATTTTTAAAGACAACTGCTTTTCATTGTATTTTGTGTTTACTTTAGGTTTCAAACTCAGAGAACTAACCAGATAGAAGATGCATACCCCCAAATGTTGCCAGTTTGTTAACTTGACAATTTGACATAGTTTCACAGAAATCAGTGTTATACAATCAAGGAAAATTTAGAAGGCTTACTTCTGGAAAGACAGATAATCACATCCATGACAAGTAAGAGACAACCGTTTCAAATGAGTGGATTGTAAAGTATAGTCCATTTAGTTTCAGTCAAAAAAAAAAAGCTCTAAGTTAACTCATGGTCTCTTCTAACCCTATAATTATACAAATAAGATTTAGTTCTCCAAGAAGACCCTTATTATGTTGTGCATCTCATAAGTAATTTAATAAAACTAGTGCATTCATAAGTCATACTCTAAAATGTCTGTAGATTTGAAAATTTAGACATACTAAATAAAGAAATCTATATTAATTGCATAGTCTCTATTCCAAATTCATCACCATTTTATTTCCTATATATTAATTCATGTGATTACAAACATAAACCCAGTTATTGACCAATGCTCTTTGCATTATTTTTATAGCTTTTTTCTCTTTGGTAATTCAAACTCATGTTTTCTTTAATGTCTAGTGTATTCATTTGCTAGGGCATCCACAACAAAGTACCACAAACTGGGTAGCTTAAGCACCATAAATTTATTTCCTAACAGTTGTGAAGGCTAGAAGTCCAACATCAAGGTATCAGCAGGGTGGCTTCTTCTGTGGGCCTCTCTCATTGGCTTTTAGATAGCTACCTTCTCCCTGTGTTTTCATATGGTCTTCCTCTGTATCTGTGTCCTAATCTCTCCTTATAAGGACACCAATTGTATAGCATTAGGTCCCACCCATATCACCTCATTTTACCTTAATTATCTCCAAATAAAGTCACATTCTGATGTACCAGGAGTTAGGACACTAGCATTCAAAATTTGGAAGGGAAATAATTCAGCACATAACACCTAACGTATTTATTTTTGTACTGCTGCCAAAGAATATGTTACATCAAATTTCAAACGTAGTGATAATAACAAAGCTATGTGCTTTTGTTTCCTCAGTGTACTGACAAAGCACATGTAGTTTATGCTAAGGCTCTGAATGAAATTAGGGAGATGGAGGGATTTGCTCCATCTTCCTTGAAATACTTGGTTCTAGTCTTAAAAAGTGTTAGTGTACTTGAAAAAAATAATGCAATAAATTGTGGAGAAAAGAGCAGGTTTGTCAGTGTTTTTTTGGAATAATGTTTTATGAACTAATTCCTTGCAATTTTAAGCATTAAAAAAAAAGTCATTCCAAATAAGAGTTTACATGAGCAGGGTTGTTTTCAAATGCAGGTGCTAAAACAGGAACTTTAAATAAATTTGTGAAGTGGAAAATGAGCATTTACTAATGCCTGAGTTGGAAAAAATACAATCCTGAGTGCCAAATAGGTAATCAGGTTTTCAAACACCTTCCAGTACAGGGAAGCAACAATTATCATGTGAAATCATCTATCCCAATTGTGCAATACTTAAACATGTGTAAGTATTTGGTAGGGGCAATTTCTGTTCTCTCTCTCTCTCTCTCTCTCTCTCTCTTTCTCTCTCTCCTCTCCTCTCCTCTCCCACCCCCCTTCCTTCCTCTCTTGCAATATGGTTTTTTGTTTAGCCCATAGAAAATGTTATGCACATTTTTCTGTTGAACTTGTGTATAATTAAAAGGGAAATTAACAACAGCACACTTAATGTTGCAAAAGACCAAAGTAACTACAGTAAATAATAGAGATTCTACGTAAGAAAAATTTGCTAATGCATCCTATTTGAGCATTCTTTACTCAGTAGAGGCCCATTGATTTTATTCAATTGATGTGAATTTAAAGGATCACTATTCAGGGGAGAGGGACACTTCAGTAGAGATTATCTGAACTTAATCAAGCTGAATTATCAGCATGTACATCTGGACCATTGTAGTTAATAAAAGGTTGACTCTTTAATGGGACCCTACAGGGTGGCAGCATCTCCAGAAAGGATGGTAGATTGGAGAAATTGAAGTGACCATTGAGTTTGGTCTTATATATGAGTGTCTTAATGTAATTTGCTATATCAAAATGTTTTCATAAGTGACTGAAGAATTACAAATGAATAATTAAAGCAATTTTACTACTTATATACAGCATGGCTATGAGGATAGGAGGCAATATATGTTAAAAAGCAAAGCCGAGTACTTAGCACTTGGAAGACAAACGGTTGTTAAAAATTACTACTGTTAGTTGTTATTTCCAATTTTACATAATAATTCCTTTAGCATAGTTAAGCTTCAATCAATAAATTATAGCTTAGTATTTTTAAAAGTTTGTGCTCTCTTCTGTATAAACATTTATCTCTCTTTCCTTTCAAAATAACATTAAAATGATGGCAATAGCAAAGAATAAAGGAAAAGAGGTTGTCTTTTTATATTTTTACTCTTGTTTTCATGGACTATCAGGAGTAAATGGTGATCAGTGTCAGTGTCTGGTCTGTAACACTTAACCAGAAATACGGAAGGATTTAAGGTAACTTATAGGTATATCCAACTTCACCAAAGGTAGAAAAAGAAAAAGAAACACACATAACCCAATCTTCTAAACACGCCTTTGTGGCTACAAATCTAGCAATAGATTTTCCAAGGGCTAAAGTATGAAAGGGAAGGTTGATTATTCAGGAAATCTACAAGGCTGCACAAGATAAAGACTAATTGTCAAGGAGAAATACAACTATTATGGATACCAATTCTGGGTTACAATTTCTCCCTGGAAACCTCTGAAGAAGCTATTGAGTGACATAAATAAAATAATACCCTGAAAGTATCCTTTAAATAAATATATTAACTTTATAGAAAGAAATTTCAATATAGAATATGTGATATCTTAGAGTTGAAAAGAGATAATTCGACAGATGTTGATAAGATATGATCTTTGGTACCAAATTGACTATAAAATGTTATAAACCTTGTCTTCTAAGCAATTTCTCAAGGTTTCAGCTACTTTTATTCACAGATAAATGCTCATATATTTTCCCAAGAGCATAAGACCTTTTCAGGTATCTTGATCCATAGCAACTTTCACCTTCATTATGACATATTTCTGGAGTTAACCATCTTCCTTCAAACCCCCAAAACCCTGTTCTTGTGTCTGGATCAATAGATCAGAGTCCATCTTCTCATAGTGAGAGGCCCTTTGTGAATTTCTTGCCAATGACCCTAAATTAGAGCTATTCTAATCAACCTGAGGAGTTTCAACTTATTTTTATCACCAAAGAGATGGTACCACGGTTTTAGCTATTTCCTCCCTCAGAACTTGTCACCATATGCAAACTAATCCATTTTCCATCTAATGAACAGATCTATATGACTAGGAATATGGGGAGAAACATTCTTTGTCAAAAGTGAGCCCTCATAAAGAAATTTTGAATAAGTATAATTACCCCAACAGCTGGACTATTTTGTAGCAGTAAATGTTGTTTTGGGTTGGAAATTTGTTCTCGTTAGCCTTAAATGAGCTTCTAAAGATTTAACCTACAGTGGGGAAGACCTTTTTTCTGAAAGTACAGGTGAAACATTCTATATCCACAAATACACCACAGGGACTTCAGCAGGGAAACAAACATTTAAAAAGTAGTGAGTCTTTCCCATATAGGAATATATGACTACATAACTACGTTCATCTAGATTTATATTTCCAGTCAAATTTTGTAATATTTCCTATGAAGAACTTCACATTACCCTTTAAAGTTTATTTTTATGTATTTTATATTCTTGTGGTTATTATTCATATAAATTTTCATTATATTTTGTTTGTTGCCTTATAAAATTTGCTTTTTTTTCCTGTAAAGAGATATTTTGCTTATTGCATCATTACTGAATTTTCTCTTTTCTTCTAAAAATTTCAGTTATTTCTCTTGAAGATTCTGGGTGTACCATCATATAGTCATACACATAAATTTCTAGATACTCATTTATTGCCCAAGAAGCTGGCTTTCACCCAAAGCTTTTATATGACTATAAATAAGTGAAGAACCAGAGATGAATTTCACTGAAAAGTTGGTCTTCAAAGTTGGGAGGCCCAAAAGACAGCTGATATGGACATTAAAAACATTCCCTCCTGTTTCTTGGGAATTAGATCTTAGAAGTCATGATGAGTTTGCCTTGTAATGTCTTATGATCCTGGATCTCAAAATTACCATCATAACATACTATTTGAAGTTAGTCCTTCAAATACAAAGATGAGTTATAGTGTTATTTCAAAACAAAGTCTTTGGGGATGTTTGGAAATCATTTTAAGACTCAGAGAAACTAGCATTTTATAATATGCTATTGAGTTACCCCTTCTAAAGTACAATAATGATATTTCATCTTTCATTTCAGCCGCCTCTAATCTTGTGACATTTGTAAACACTTTCTATGAGATTGTAAAGTTACTAAAGCTAGAGGGAAAAAAAAAAAACACGAAAATATTCTGATTTCCCTTTTATTTACTGATGAATTACATATGGCTATTTCTTTCCTGATTCTCTTAATGCAATACACAGTAAACAATTGAAAAAGTTCCACCTATAAATACCAAACTCAAAGCTATTTGTTTTCTAAACTGATTTCTGTTTGTTAAGTTATGCTTCTGTCTACTAAAACTTATACCATGATTATAATCCTTTCCCATTAAGTTTTTTTCCCCTACCTTATCTTAGCTTTTATCACAGTACATATGGACAAAATTTTGGTGTCTGCACTCAGTGTATTATGCCTACTTTAACTCTAGAGCCTTCTCATTACTATACTTAATTAGATTCTCTTTTGTGTTTTCAGAAAACTATCTGGCAATACATAATATTTTGATGGGCCTAGGTGACTCATAAGGCTAGGGATTACATTTTTAAAAATGTGGTTTATTCAGCTGGATTTAACTGATATATTCAGAGCATTTCACCACATAGCTACAGAATATACATTCTTTTCAAGTGCACATGGAACATTTTCTAAGATAGACCACATGTTAGGCCACAAAACAAGTCTCAATACATTTAAGAAGATTGAAATCATTTCAAGTGTATTCTTTGACCACAATGCTATGAAACTAGAAATCAATTATAAGAAGAAATCCAGGAAGCTGACAAATAAATGGAGGCTAAATAACATGCTACTAAATACTGAGTGGGTCACAAATGAGATCAAGGAGGAAATCAAAAGATACCTCAAGACAAACGAAAATGAAAACACCACGACCCAAAATCTCTGGGATGCAGCGAAAGCAGTCCTAAGAGGGAAGTTTATAGCAGTGCAGGCCTACCTAAAGAAGGAAGAAAAATCTCAAATCAACAGGTTAACCTTACACCTAAGGGAACTGGGAAAAGAACAGCAAAAGAAGCCCAAGGGGAGTACAAGAAAGGAGATAATAAAGACCAGAGCAGAAATAAACAATATAGAGAACAGAAAAGCAATACAAAAGATCAATGAAACCAAGAGCCGTTTTTTTGAGAAGATAAACAAAATTGACAAACCTCTAGCCAGGCTCATCAAAAAAAAAAAAAACAGAGAGAGGACTCAAATTAGTAAAATCAGGAATGAAAGAGGGGAAATGACTACAGACATCACAGAAATACAAAATATTCTAAGAAATTACTATGAGCAACTATATGCCAACAAATTTGACAATCTGGAAGACATGGATAATTTTCTAGAAGCATACAACCTTCCAAAGCTAACTCAAGAAGAAACAGAAAATCTAAATAGCCTGATTACTACCAAGGAAATTGAATCAGTTATTGACAAGCTCCCAAAAAACAAAAGCCCTGGACCAGATGGCTTCACAAGTGAATCTTATCAAGCATTCAAAAAAGAACTATCACTTATTCTTCTCAAACTATTCCAAAAAATCCAGAAGGAGGGAAGACTCCCAAACTCTTTTTATAAAGCCACTATCACTCTGATTCCAAAACCAGATAAAGACAGCACAAAAAAAGGAAAACTACAGGCCAATCTCCCTGATGAATACCGATGCAAAAATTCTCAATAAAATATTAGCAACAGAATTCAGCAATATATTAAGAAGATCATACATCATGATCAAGTGGGTTTCATCCCTAGTATGCAAGGCTGGTTCAACATCCATAAATCAATTAATGTGATACACCACATCAACAAAATGAAGGATAAAAATCACATGGTCATATCAATAGATGCAGAAAAAGCATTTGACAAAATCCAACAGCCATTTATGTTAAAAACCCTTAACAAAGTGGGAATATAGGGATCATATCTCAACATAATAAAGGCCATATATGATAAACCTACAGCTAACATCATACTCAATGGGGAAAAGCTAAAACCATTCCCCTTAAGATCAGGAACAAGACAAGGCTGTCCACTTTCTCCTCTTTTATTCAACATAGTGCTGGAAGTTCTTCCCACTGCAATCAGAAAAGAAAAAAGAATAAAAGGCATCCAAATTGACAAGGAAGAAGTAAAATTGTCATTATATGCAGATGACATGATACTGTATATAGAGAACCTCAAAGACTCCATCAAAAAACTATTGCAACTGATAGACGAATTCAGTAAAGTAACAGGATATAAAATCAATGTTCAGAAATCAGTGGCATTTGCATATACCAATAATAAACTAATGGAAGGAGAAATTAAGAAAACTGTCCCATTTACAATTGCTTCAAGAACTATAAAAATACCTAGAAATAAATTTAACCAAAGAAGTAAAAGATCTGTAATCAGAAAATTATAAGACACTGAAGAAAGACTTCAAAGAAAATACAAATAAATGGAAGCACCTAGCATGCTCATGGATAGGAAGAATTAATACAGTTAAAATGTCCATACTGCCTAAAGCAATATATAGAGTCAATGCAATTCCTATCAAACTACCAAGAGCATTTTTCACAGAAATAGAAAATATAATCCTAAAATTTATATGGAACCATAAAAGACCCTGAATAGCCTCGGCAATCCTGAGCAATAAGAACAAAGTTGGGGGGATCATGCTACCAGACATCAAAACCTACTACAAGGCTACAGTAATCAAAACAGTATGGTATTGGCATAAAAACAGGCACATAGATCAGTGGAACAGAACAGAGAGCCCAGAAATAAATCCAGACATTTATGGACAGTTAATCTATGACAATGGAAGCAAGAATTCACATTGGAGTAAAGATAGTCTATTCAATAAATGGTGCTGGGAAAATTGGACTAACACATGCAAAAAAATGAAACTGGACCACCTCCTTACGCCATATACAAGAACAAATTCAAAATGGATTAAAGACTTAAATGTAAGACCTGAAACCATAAAACTCCTAAAAGAAAATATCGGGAGTACATTTGCAGACATTACCCTGAGCAATATTTTTATTGATACATCCCCAGGGGCAAGGGAAGTAAAAGAAAAAATGAACATATGGGATTATATCAGACTTAAAAGTTTTTTCACAACAAAGGAAACCATCAATAAAACAAAAAGGAAGCCTACTGATTGGGAGAATATATTTGCCAATGAAATATCTGATAAGGGGTTAATATCCAAAATTTATAAAACACTCATGCAACTCAACACCAAAAAAACAAACAACCCAAATAGAAAATGGGCAGAAGATATGAAGAGAAATTTCTCTAAAGAGGACATACTGAAGGCCAACAGGCATATGAAAAAATGTTCAACCTCACTGGTCATTAGGGAAATGCAAATAAAAACCACAATGAGATACCAACTCACTCCAGTCAGAATGGCTATCATCAATAAATCAACAAACAACAAGTGCTGATGGGGCTATGGGGAAAAGGGGACCCTGCTGCTCTGTTGGTGGGATTGCAGATTGGTGCAGCCACTATGGAAGTCAGTATGCAGGTATCTCAAAAATCTGGAAATGGAAGTACCTTTGACCCAGCAATTCCACTCCTAGGTATTTATCCCGAAAAACCCATGACACTGATTCAAAAAAATATATGCACCCCTATGTTCATTGCAGTGCTATTTACAATAGCCAAGACTTGGAAACAACTGAAATGTCCATCGGTACATGACTGGATTAAGAAACGGAGGTACATTTATACAATGGAGTATTACTCCGCTATGAAGAAGAATGAAATCGTACCATTTGCTATGATATGAGTGGACCTAGAGACTATTATGCTAAGTGAAATAAGTCAAGTCAGAGAAAGACAAATACCATATGATCTCACTTATATGTGGAATCTGAAAAACTGAATGAATGAGCAAAGTAAACAGAAACTGTCTCATAGATATAGAGGAAAAATCAGGGTTGCTAATTGGGAGGGGGATGGGGATGAGGGAGAGGGAGAAGGCATTAGACAGCAAAAATAGGCAACTACAATATTGCCACAGGGATATGAAAGACAGTTTGGGGAATATAATTAATAATGTTGTAAATATTTTGTGGGGTGTCAGATGGCCACATGTCTTGTTGGGGAGACCATTTCATGGATGCAGTAGAGGCTTGATCACTGCACTGTACACCTGAAGCAGAGGTTGTATATCAACTGTAATTGAATATATATAGATAGTCACGGGATGTGGATTATACTGTGGAAGGGAGTCAGAGGAAGTGTAATCGATATATATGATATGTGGGGGTAGGAGTGGGATGGCGAATTGGGGGAGGGGAGGTGTCACTTTGAGGGGTAAAAAGTATAACTATTGCACTGTGTTGTACAACTGAAACTAATTAAAAATAAATATTTTTTTAAAAAATGTGGTTTATTGAAAACTGTAGTTAATTTAAAAGGTTTTAAAAGAGAATATGAATATTAAATGCTAAACATATGTATTAATTAAAAATAATTACTGTTACAGTGTCACTAATTTCAATACTGGACTTTTTTGTGAGCTTAGTTTGAAAATCAGGGACAGATGTATGCAAAGTGTTCTACTCATTTTTGTTCCTGATGAATAAGAAACTGGTATGATGATATTTATTATTTTATTAACTCATTAAAGGAAGATATGTGTGGAATAGTAGAGAAGTTCCTTAAAAGTCTATCATTTAATACTTTCCTTAATGATTAGCTGAATTCATGTGTACACTTTACACTAAACAATTATGCATATATATTCTTGTGTCTGAATTGCAATGTAAATTTATATCTACCTAGAATCTCTTAAAAATAGGAAAAAATATATTTTTTTCACATTTCTAGCTACCAGATATAAAAAATTTACTAATGTAAAAATTATTCAAGGTACTCAATTTCACATATATTTTCCTGCTCTGAAATCTGACTTTTAAAATTCTCACCCTCCAGAATTGATTACATGATATCGGAATTCCTTACAAGTAGGATGAGGGAGAGGCAGTGTATCCCGATCACTTTGCAAGTACCCAGACCCTTTCTAAGCAGCTGCCTGTATAGGTGATGAGTTTAGTGAAGGTTTAGTCATTATTGGTGGAAATGAAGAGAATTAGTCATGCAATTATGGGGTGTCCTATAACAGACATTAGGCTAAGATGAAGTAATTCTGAATTCTGAGTCCACCCCTGTCACTAGCTATAAATCCTTTTTTTATCATTATTAAATTTATTGGGGTGATATTGATTAATAAAATTATATAGGTTTTAAGTGTACATTTCTATAAAACATCATCTATATATTGCATTGTGCATTCACCACCCAGATTCAGTTCTCCTTCTATCACCATATGTTTAGCCCCCCACTTTCCCTCTTCTACCACCCTTTCACCCCTCTCACACTCTGGTAAGCACTTAATTGTTGTCTGTGTCTATGGCTTTTTGTTTCTTTGCTTGTCTTCTTCGTTTGTTGCTTTTAGTTTTATATCCTACATATTTGTGAAGTCATATGGTTCTCAATTTTTTCTGTCTGACTTATTTTTGCTTAGCATGATAATCTCAAGATCCATCCACGTTGTCACATACGACAGTATTTCATCTTTTCTTATGACAAAGTAATATTCCATTGTGTAAATATACCACATCATCTTCTTCCAATCCTATTGGGGGGCATTTTCCTTGTTTCCATGTCTTGGCCTGTGAATTATGCTGCAACGAATATAAGGATACATATATCATTACGGATAAATGCTTTCAGGTTTTTGGAGGTAGATACTCAGGAGAAGGATTTCTGGGTCATATGATTAATTCTATTCTTAATTTTTCGAGGAGCCTCCATACTGTTTTCCAAAGCGGCTGTAACAGTTTATATTCCCTCCAGCAGTTCATGAGGGTTCCTTTATCTCCACAGTCTCTCCAACACTTGTTACTATTTGTCTTGTTGATAATAGCCTTTCTAACAGGTATGAGTAATAGCTCATTGTGGTTTTGTTTGTATTTCCCTAATAACTAGTGAAGATGAGGTTTTTTTCATATATCTGTCAGCCATTTGTTTGTCTTCTTGGGAGAAGTTTCTGTTCATGTCCTTTGCCCATTTTTAAATTGGATTGTTTGTTTTTTGTTGTTGAGTTGTATGAGTTCTTTACGTATTTTGGATATTAGCCCTTATCAGAGACGTTACTTGCAAATACCTTCTTCCATTCTGTTGGTTGCCTCTTTGTTTTGTTAATGGTTTATTTTCCTGTGCAGAAGCTCTGTTTGGTTTGATAATAGTCCCATTTATTTATTTATTTATTTATTTATTTATTTTTTGCTTTTACTTCCCCTGACCTTGAGGTCAAATTCATAAAATGCTCTCTAAAACCTAGGTCCATAAGTTTGTACCTATGGTTTCTTCTATGCAATTTATTGTTTCAGGTTTTATGTTTAAGTCTTTGATCCATTTTGAGTTCATTTTTAGTATATGATTAAAATACCAGTCTAGTTTCACCTTTCTAAATGTGGCTTTCCAATTTTCCTGGTAAAATTTATTGAACAGGTTTTCTTTTCTCCATTATATGTTTTTGGCTCCTTTGTAGAAAATTATCTGCCAATATATATGTGGGTTTATTTCTTGGTTCGCAATTCTATTTCATTGGTCTGTGTATCTGTTTTTCTGCCAATACCATGCTGTTTTGAATGTTGTCTCTTTGTAATATAAATTGATGCCAGAGAGTGTGGTATCTTTTGTCTTGTTCTTTCTTCTTAGGATCGCTTTGGCTATTTGGGGTCTTTTGTCATTCCATACAAACCTGATGATTTTTTGGCCTATTTCCTTAAGAAATGCCATTGGGATTTTGATGGGGGTTCCATTAAATCTGTATATTGCTTTGGGAAATATGACCATTTTAACTATGCTGATTCTTGCAATCCATGAACATGGAATGTCTTTCCATTTCTTTGTGTCTTTTTCAATTTCTTTTAATAACCTGTTATACTTTTCAGTGTATAGGTCCTTCACACCTTTTGTTAAGTTTATTCTTAGATATTTTATTCTTTTAGTTGCAATTGCAAAAGGAATTTTTTTTAATTTTTTTTTTCTGGAATTTCATTCTTAGTATATAGGAATACAATTCATTTTTATACATTGATTTTTTTGTTTGTTTGTTTTGTTTTGTTGTTTTTTTTGTTTTTTTGTTTTTGTTTTTTTGAGGGCAGTGTCACTGGCCCTCATATGTGGGACCGAACCGGGGTCGCTGGCTTCCCAGGCCAGCACTTAACTGCCGCGCCACTCGGCTGGTCCTATACATTGATTTTTTTATTCTGCAACTTTATTGTATTTGTTTTTAGTTGCTAATTGTTTTTTGTTGGAGTCTTAGAGTTTTCTATATAAAAAATCATATATCTGCAAAAAGTGACAATTTGACTTCTTTCCCAGTTTGGATGTCTTTTATTTCTATCTCTTGTCTGATTGCTCTGGCTAGGACTTATTTCTATCTCTTGTCTGATTGCTCTGGCTAGGACTTCCAATTCTATGTTGAATAACAATGGTGACAGGGGGCATCCCTGTCTTCTTTCTGATCTTAGAGGAAACTCTTTTAGATCTTCACTATTAAGTATGATATTAGCTGAGAGTTTGTCTTATATGGTCTTTATTATGTTAAGGTACTTTTCTTCTATACCCATTTTATTAAGTGTTTTAATCATAAATGGATATTGTATCTTGTGAAATGTTTTTTTCTGCATCTATTAATATGATCACATAATTTTTATCCTTTATTTTGTTTATGTGGTTTATCACATTGATTGATTTACGTATGTTGAACAATCCTTGTGCCTCTGAAATGAACCCCACTTGATTGTGATATATAATCTTTTCATCCTAGAACACCAGACTATACCATATTTTCTAGTGCACATGGAAATTCTCAAAGATAGACCATATGTTAGCACAAAACTAGCCTAAGTCAGCAGGAGGGATAAAATAATAAAAATTAGAGCAGAATTAAATAAAATAGAGAATAAAAAGACAACAGGAAGAATTAATGCAACAAAGAGCTTGTTCTTTGAAAAGATTAATAAAATGGAGAAACCCCTTCCTAGACTCACTAAGAATAAAAGAGAAAATACACAAATGAACAAAATCAGAAATGAGAGAGAAGTTATGATGGATACCACAGACAAGCAAAAGGTCATACAAGAGTACCATGAACTATTGGTAACAAAATTGAATAATCTAGAAGAAATGGACAATTCTGAGAAATATGTAATCTTCCTAGACTGAATCACAAAGAACTGGAAAATCTAAATAGACTGATCAACAGTAAGGAAATTGAAACAATTATCAAAAACCTCCCCAAAAGCAAAAGTCCAGGACCAGATGGCTTCACTACTGAAGACTACCAAACATTCAAAGATGATTTAATACCAGTCCTCCTCAAACTCTTCCAAAAAATCTGAAGAAGAGGCAATACTTCCTAACTCATTTTATTAGGGCAATATTACCGTGCTACAGAAATCCAGTAAGGGTAACACAAAAAAGAAAATTACAGACCAATATCTCTGCAAAAGTCCTAAACAAAATACTAGCAAATCAAATACAACAATATGTTAAACGATTACACATCACCAGCTATAAATCTTAAGCCAAAATGCAACCGACGTGTTTCTCTTTTTTAATATGTTAAAGAAGAATATAATGTTATAAAAAAATTAAATTCTTTGAACTCTCTTCACCTGGATCAGTAACATGAACTGGGGTAAGAATTCAAAGCCAATATTATTATCTGGTTGAACAGCTTGCTCTGTCTATACCACCTAGTTCTCACATTTTTTGAGAACTGATTTTACCTCTTAATCAAGTCTGTTATAATTTAATTAACATTAAATGATTGTGCTCCTTTTGATCACTTTGTAACAAATTCATTGAGGAGGCCATCTTTCCACTCCATCTTCTCATTATGATTAACTATATCATCATTATTAGGATTTTAATAAATTTATATATGTACAACATTTTGTGAATAATAGAATTGTTTTGTATAATTGTGGTTGTCTTTTCCTTTTCTTATTTTTAAAAATTCTCCTTTAAGACACTGTGGATCTTTTAGCCAGTTTGTTATTATAGAGATGACAGTTTCACACTGAAGGCCAGTGTGTTACCCTGGCCTTTGGACTAACAATGTCAGTTCCATACAGCTGTGATGTGCTCAGTGACAGCCACAGCGAGTAAAGAAAATACAGAATGAAGTGTGAATGGAGTAATCAGAACGGACAGCAGCATCTTCAGCTGCAGCACAAATAGGAAAATCCTAAGGAATTATATACTTGAAACCTATGTTACTTTACTAACCATTGTCACCCCAATAAACTTTAAGTAAAAAAAAAAAGGAAAAAACCCTAAGGAAAACATGAAGATAAACTATGGGTGGGACACCAAATGATGATTTTTGCTACTGCTTATATTTTGTCCCAACAGCATCTGATAATGGCATGATTTTATCATCTTGCATATACAAATTCAGTATTACCTAATTAATTCAGGTTTTGCAAAGCTAAAGGCAGTAGGTTTAAGTACAATTCTGACCAATTCATCTCAGCCTTCATTCTGATTATCAAAATACCAATTCTTCATGAAAAGAAACAAAGCTGTCATATGCATTAATTAGATTAATAGATAGATAAAAGGATCCTTACCACCAGGAACAAAGTAACAATAGTAAAATAGGAAGTTGTTTATATCTATAAAGAATGTTATAAATTGATTAAATGTATTGCTTGTAACATAATTTGGTAGAAATAAATTAGACTTTGAAAGAAGTCTATTTTGTTTTTGTTTTTGTTTTGTTTTAGGAATGCACTCAAAAATAAATTAAAAATTCTTGTAAATTCTTCTGGTTTATGATTCTGTATATAAGAGGCTTGAAAGTTGCCACTTCATCCTAGCAACAAGCAAAACCCTGAACAGAATTAAAAAATCAACAACTCCACCCAGATCCATAAGAGGGGAAGACACAAATTAGAACACTGGCTCCCAGGCTGGAGCAAAAGGCAGGCAAATAAAGAGAGTCGTGGGTTACCATAGCAGAGACTTCAGAGCTGAAATCTTTTTGAGCTAGTGCAAGGGTTCAGAAATTTGATCCATACTTAACAAACTGCTGGAGTCTCAGTGCTAACAGCTCTGAGTGCTTAAAATCCCAGGGGGACCCAGTCATAATGGGGGGAGGGATTAATAATATTGTGAGATTTACCTCCAGGATATTGACCAGATTCTCACAGTAAACATCAGAGAAAATTCCTGTCCTGCTTCCCACAGGGGAAAGGGAAAAAGAACCGTTTTGAAATACCCCAAAATATTCTGTTCTTAAGCCTGATAATAACAATAATCACTAATGTTTATTGTTGTTTATTACATTCCAGGCACTGCTAAGTGCTTTTCATGAATCATTTTTCTTTTAGAAATGAGAAAAGGAAACAGAAGCTTAAGCAAATTAGAACAGAAATCAATGGAATTGAAAACGGGAAATAAAGAAAATCAATGAAAACAAAGCTGATTCTTTAAAAAGATCAATGAAATTGATAAACCACAAGCTATGGTTTATAACTAAGAATAAAAGAGAAAGGATATGAACTACTCATATCAGAAAGGAAAGAAGAGACATCATTACAGGTTCATGGAAATTAAAAGAATAAAAAAGGAATATTATGACCAAATCTATGCCCACAAATTTGATAATACAGATGAAATGGACCAATTACTTGACAGACACAACCTGACAAAACTTACTTACATAAAAAGAAATAGACCATCTGAATTAGCCCATATCTATTAAAGAAATATAGTCAATAATTAACAGCCTTGAAAATAGAAAGTGTCAGGTACAAATGGGTTCACTGGTGAAAGAAATTATACTTATTCTGTAAGACTTTTCAGAGACTAGAAGCAGAAGGAATATTCCCTACATAGTTCTATGAGGCCAGCATAAACCTAATACAAAACCAGACAACAATATCACAAGAAAACTATAGAGGTATATATCTCTCATGTGCATAAATGCAAAACTTCAACAAAATATTAGCAAATTAAATTTCAAAACAGAATTAAAATGATGATATAGCACAACCAAGAGAGATTTATCCTGGGTATAGAAACCTGGTTTAACATTTAAAAATCAATAAATACAATCCATTACATCAACAGACAAAAAAATATCACATCAATAGATGCAGAAAAAGTATTTGATAAAATCTAACATCTATTTATGATAAAAACTCAGTAAACTAAAAATAGAAGGGAACTTCCTATATTTGATCATGACGATTTACAAGAAAACATGTACCTAACATTATAATTATTAGCAAAAAACTTGAAAGTTTCCCTTTAAGATCATGTATAAGGCAAGGATGTCTCCTCTCACTACTGCTTTTCAACATATGGCTAGAAGTCTTGGCTAATGCAAAGCCAAGAAAAAGAAATAAATTTAAAAAGCTTACAATTTTGGAAGGAAGACATAAAACCGTTTATGTTGGGCTGGCCGAGTGGCACGGTGGTTAAGCACTGGCTTTGGAAGCCAGTGGTCCCGGTTCGGTCCCACATACGAGGGCCAGCAACACTGCCCTCAAAAAAAAACACAAAAAAAAAACCTGTCTATGTTCACAGATGATATGAATGAGTACATAAAATATCTGAAAGAACTGACAAAAAACAACTCCTGGAATTAGTAAGCAGTTATGGCAAAGATAAACGACACAAGGTTAATATACAAAAGTCAACTAATTTTCTACATAGCAATAATAAATGTAAGGGGACCTCAGGGACACTGGGAAGGAGGCAACCCCCACCCTGCTGAAAAAGCTGCCTGACACCCTCTTGGGTACCTGACCACAGGTTTCCTGACAAAAGCAGGATGTAGCAAGACTGCAAAGGTCAACAGAAATTTTCTGCAGCAGCACCTCCTCTACAACTATAACAGCTCATGTGCGCTTACAAAAATTTCCTCTATCTCCTACCCTATAAAACTCCCCTGTAGACACCTGCAGGCGGCTGATGACAGTTTTAG
Source organism: Aselliscus stoliczkanus (assembly GCA_033961575.1). Lineage (NCBI taxonomy): Eukaryota > Metazoa > Chordata > Mammalia > Chiroptera > Hipposideridae > Aselliscus > Aselliscus stoliczkanus. The sequence goes on from CM066729.1 coordinate 140,540,728, forward strand.
GCTCAGCCTCGAAAGGCAAATAAAGCTGCTTGGTTTGGACATGTACCTCAGACTTTTACTCCTCGATGAACCTTTGAATAAACAAGTGGAATTTGAAAATAAAAACACAATACCATTTACATTAGCATCCCTTAAAATGAAATACTTAGGTATATATCTAACAAAATATGTACAAGATAAACAAGAGGAAAAATACAAACTTATGATGAATGATATCAAAGAATAACTAAACTAAGAGAAATTTTATGTTAAAGCACAGGGAGAAATATTCAACACTGCCAAGATGTTGGTTCTTCCCAATTTCATCGATAGATGCAATATAATCCCAATCAAAATCATAGCAAGTTAGTCTATGGATATCAACAAAGTGATTCTAAAGTTCATATGGAGAGACAAAAGATTCAGAATAATGAACACAATATTGAACAAGAAGAACAAAGTTGGAGGACTGTAATCAAGAGAATGTGATATTGGGGATAAAACTAGATACATGGATCAATGAAACAGAATAGACAGCTCAAAAATAGACACAAATAAACATTTGCTCTTTGAAAAAAGGGGCAAAGGAAATACACTGGAGCACAGATTATCTATTCCATAAATATACTGGAACAAATGGATATCCTTATGCAAAAAAGCAAGCCTAAACAGAGACCATACACCCTTCACAAAAATTAACTCAAAATGGATCACACAACTAATGTAAAATGCAAAAGTATAAAACTTTAGAACATAACAGGAGAAAACCTAGATGACCTTGTATATAGTAATGCCTTATTAGATAAAATACCACATATAGATATATAAAATAAATAACTAATAAGCTGGACTTCATTAAAATTTAAAACTTGTCTCTCAAAAAAAAATAAAAATAAACAGTATGAAGAGAAGAAAAGACAAACCACAGACTGGGAGAAATTATTTGCAAAGACATACCTGATAAAGGACTGTTATTCAAAACCCTTAAAACTCAGTGATAATAAAACAAACAACCCAACTGAAATATGAACCAAAGGCCTTAACAGATATCTCACCAAAGAAGACATTCAGATGGAAAATGAGCATGAATAAAACGTTTCACATCATACGTCATCAGGGAAATTCAAATTAAAACAACGAATAGATAACACTACTTAACTTTGAGAATGACCAAAATTTGGAACACTGACAACACCAAATGCTGACAAGGATGAGGAACAAGTGTAACTCTCAAACATTGATGGTGTGAATGCCAAATGGTACAGCCACTTTGGAAGGCAGTTTGGTGTTTTTTTATGAAACTAAACATATTTTTACCATATGACACAGCAATCACACTTCTTGGTCTTTATCCAAGTAGCTGAATACTTATGTCCACACAAAAACCTACACTTGGATGCTTACAGCAGCTTTATCCATAATTACGAATCTTGAAAGCAACTAAGATGCCCTGAAGTAGTTGAATGGATAAATAAACTGTGGTATGTTCAAACAATGGAATATTATTCAGTGCTAAAAAGAAATGAGTTAGCAAGCCATGAAAACACTTGTTGCAACAGTAAACATGTAATACTAAGTGAAAGAAACCAATCTGAGAAGGCTGTACTTTGTATGATTCAAACTATATAAGGAAAAGTTAAAACTATAGACAATAAAAAGGACAAAGGCTGCTAGGGGTAGTGGTGGGGAGAAATTAATTAGTGGAATCCCTACAATTTTGAGTGGAGTGAAAATATTCTGTATGATACCTGAATAATGGATGTATGTCATTATACATTTGTCCAAACCCAGAGAATGTAGAACACCAAGAGAGAATCCTAAGGTAAACTGTGGATGTTGGGTAATATGAGGTGTCAATTCAAGTTTTTCCTTGGTAAAAAATGTACCACTCTCGTGATTGATATTGATATTGGGGAGTCTATACATGTGTCAGAGCAGGAATTATATGGGAAATCTCTGTGCCTTCCTCTCAAATATGTTGTAAACCTAAACCAGCTGTTAAAAAAAAAAGTAAAACATTAAACAAAAATGTAGCAGTAGAAAAAAATGCTTATACCACAAAAGTTATAAAATTATTAAGACACTAAAATGTAGAAAATCATTCAATTATGGTGATCAAAGTTGAGGTGAAATGATCATTTAATTAAGCATCAAATTGTATGTTTCAATTAAGCTGGTATTAGAGTAGTGGTCCTCAAATCATCAGAAGGTAGCCTGGTAAAAAGTTGCAATTCTAGGTCTTGATTCCAAGATGTTGAATCAATATCTGTGATGGGTTCTAGAAAGTTGTATTTTCCATAGATACCTCAGATGAATATTGATGAAATGCCTTACAATATTTTGAAAAACACCAATTTCTTAGACAAATTTAGCTAGAGTCATTAAATTCCCAGCTGACCGTTTTTTTTTTTTTTTTTTTTTTTTTTTTTTTTTTGAGGGCAGCGTCACTGGCCCTCATAGGTGGGACTCGAACAGAACCGGGGCCGCTGGCTTCCTAAGCCAGCACTTAACCACCGCGTCACTTGGCCGGCCCCTGGATTATTTATAACTTCTTACTGAGGGTTACCCAGAAAATCCACAAAAGGACTTTGAGAATTCGTAGCAGTTCCATTTTACCACAGGTTCTCATAAACTAAGATACTAATAACTACTATTGAATTTAACCAAGTCCATTGTGTCCTTTTTATGACAACGAGAGAAAGTGGATAATACCCATTAATCCCTTTAATTACAGTATTTGTTGTTTATGAAAACTATTTGTTTTCTATTTTTATCTGTATGCCTCATATATGAATATATATATATATATATATATATACACATACATACATATATATTGTTTGTCCATTGTTTTTCATGAAAGGGAAAATATAGTTGGATTTCTCTATAAAATTGTATTTTTTATTCTAGGAAGACTAAGAAATGGGGAGGGGATGGACCCTTCTTGGATGAACAAGTTTCCTAGTGGAACATGCAGAGAGTAAAGAACACATTTGCTTCTCTTTCTTTATCCATACAAAATATATTATGAGAAAACAAAGCTAGTTTGATGGTGCAAGACTCTTTATCAGACTATTGATTATCATCTTCAGGAACAGGAATGAAAATGGTACAAGTAAAGTATGTGTATTGTTTGGCCACTGCATTTGATAAGAAGTAAACATGAAGAGGCTCTGACTGACTATCTCTTGGTTTTCATACAGTTTCATTCTATTCTGGCAAAAATAATGAAATTATGTGAGGAGTCAGGCTGTTTAACAAACTGAATGTTTGTTAAACATTCAGTCACAAGGACATTATACTTATCCATGAATGAATGAAAAAGTAAATACAAATAAATGTGTTATATATATCACACATGATGCTAAGTTCTGGGTAAGATATGATGATGGACATATAATGTTATGAAGATAAATATGTAATATACTATATATTAAGATAGAGAATAAAAAAGTTGAAATGAGAAGCAAAAAGTTACCTGACATTTCATAGGAAAACAAAGATCATATCTACTTGGCGAGAATTGGAGAAGGACACATCTGAAGAAGATAAAATAAAGATGGAGTATGTTCATGGAGATGGCAAGCAACTTCTTTTAATCCAGAGGAAGAATGAGCAAAGACAAGAAAGCTGGAAAATATCTAAGGCATGCATGGAGATAAGCAAATCATTTAGTATGCGGTGTGATGGGGAAAATCTGGTTGGAGTTTAAGGTAAACATAATGCCAAACAATGGGCACAATTACAAAATTCCTAGAAGTCCAGTAAACATTTAGTTGTTGCTGATAATAACAAATTATATTATAACCCTTACCAAGTTACCTGGAACAGAGTCAGTTTTCCCTATCAAAATGTTGGAAAATACAGAACAAAATATTTCTGATGAGTTCAATCAAAACAACTGGGAAACTAGCCCAAATATCAAAAAATTCTGGAATTTGACTATGTTTGTATACTGTACCTTTTAATTCTGATATATAGAGTTATGTTTGTATATCTTCATATATCACAAATATATATCAGATATATTATAAATCTTAGAAATGATATACATATATGTCTAAGATTCATAAGTTATATGAGTTTAGGATAAGATGGTCTCTGGTTCCATACAGAATGACATAAGTCTGGAACTTAACACAGATTCTCATAATAGAAGTTTATGTATATGCTCCTCACTCACTCCAACATTATCATCCACCACTGTGGCTTCTGATGAAACTCAGGATGCTTCACATTTCTTGGACCATCTTGCTGATCCCTCTGGCTCTGAACTGACTTGTTTCTGTGTATTTGAGATAATAAATCCTACTTGATTTCACCATGCAGTGTGTCTAGTAGTCTAGTATTTTTTTTAAGTTTGCAATTTCAATTACTATTTGTCAACAATGTGGTTGAGCAGTAGTAGATCTGTGTTCTGAATAAATTTATTTGAAATAGCATATTCTTTAAAAATGGTATACTATGCACTTGTAAGTAGTTTCTTGGCAATCAATTACTACATATCCTCATGTTGTACAGACAGATGTGTGAAGATACCAGAAGCAAGAGGGAATAGGAGGAAGGCTTTCTATCTACAGGAGTGTCAGCCTAGCACTTAATCAGCAAAGCTCCCTGACCCTGTTAGAAAGAACAGGATAATATGTTACTCCATCAGAGATTATAATTAGACTAAGGATTGAAGTTTGAGAATGCTAAAGCATCTGATCACTCTAGCACAATTGCTTAATGCCAATACAAATTTCCAATTTATTGTGTTTTTCTTTTTCCATTCTAGTTCCCTAGAGATAATCACTCATGGAAGGAGTAATTACTGAGCCTTGGTTGATTCTGAGAAATTACGCTCTCACAATCTGTGATGAGACCATATGCTGAAAATTAGTTTTTCCTTTCACAGCTCAAAAATAATCATTTTATTTTTAGGAACTTAAAAGTGGGATAGAAAATGAAGAGTATTCTGAGAGAAAGGGGCCTCTTGATCAAGCCTGAGGGAAGTACCTTTTTCCACTTATAGTCTCTTTTCAAGTATGCTTAGCAACCAACCTAAAGCATACAAGGAAAAGATAATTGTTGTAATTACATTGATCTGACTCTCAAGAGATAGCACTGTGTTGTAGAAAGCACTAGTAGAATTCCCTGGGTCTAGATATAGCAAATTTGTGGTCAGTTTTGATTCTGAGGGAGGAACAAAAAATAATGAATGTGACATGAGATATATGAGAGACAAATCTGTCTAGATTGCTCTGTTTTTATTGTGAAGAAAGTGAAATAAGGTTGGGAACATGAGATTAATAAGGCTATGTGTTAAACCATTGAACTGTATTCATTGATAATCTCTATTGTGTTGACATAGGTTTACATAATATAATCAACATGGCCAGTCTTTAGGTGCTGATGCCTGTATCCTGAAGTGATGTCCACACCATTAGAAGCAAGGTGAATGGGCTGGTAAGTGTTTACCTATGAAATGTTTATTGAGTACATCCATCAACAATGAATCCATCAGACACATTTATCTTATCTCTGATTTGCAAAAAACAAAAATGATGTCTGCTTCCATAAAAAGAGAAAGATTTAAGATGCTTAATAAGCATACTCATATATCCATAGCCTCTATCTTTCATCTTTTTAATACGCTGAGAATTGGGTTAATCACTTGCAAGGTTTTTACGGCATTCTTGATCTCTAAATGTGTCTCCAAACACATTTAGTTTCAATTTCCTTTCTCTATTTAAGAAAGCATGTGTAAAATCATCTCTAAGAACTTTTCCTGCTCTAACATTGTATAATTCTCCTCAAGTGGGAGACAATGGTTAAGTTCCTGACCCTCCTTGATTTTGGCTTCTTTCAGGAAGTTGATTATCAAGACCAAACTGACCTTTGCCCTGCCACCTGCGTGTCACAGGAATTGGTCCCTATCCATTGAAGTCACAGATGAATATCCATTTTCTTCTACTCCATTCACTTTTTTTTTTATTTATTTATATATATAAGAAACAGTAACAGTCTCATAGATATAGAGGAAAAACAGGGTTGCTAGTTGGGAGGGGTGTGGCGATGAGGGAGAAGGGGAAAGGATTAGACAGCATAAATAGGTAACTACAGTATTGTCCATTCACTTTTGAAATTACAAACAAACAAACAAACAACACAGGACTGGCCGAGTGGATCAGTTAGTTAAGAGTTGGCTTGGGTGGGCCGGCCGAGTGGCACGGTGGTTAAGCGCTAGCTTGGGAAGCCAGCGGCCCGGGGTTCGGATCCCACATGTGAGGGCCAGTGACACTGCCCTCAAAAGCAAAACAATAAAAAAATTAAAAAAAGAAAAAGAGTTGGCTTGGGAGCATGAGCCCTGAGCAGCAGGGCTGCTGGTTCGAATCCCACTTGGGGCCAGTGATGTTGTGCCCTCTACGGTTAAGATGGTGAACAACAGCTTGACCTGGAGTTCAGTTGCCATGAGTCCCAGCGAAGGCATAGGCTACAGTGGGCTGCCTTAAAATACTGTGAGTGGCTGGAAGCCAGCGTGAGTGACCAGCAGCCACAAGAGCTGCCGTGAGCTGCTGTGAGCCACTGTGAGCAGCCATCCAATGGCCGGCAACCGCCTGCCTCAGCCAGGAAGAACAAAATGCTCACAATACCAACATGGGCCAGCGAAGCTACCTCCCCCACAACTAGACTGAAGAACAAAAGGACAGCAACTTGTCTGTTACCCTTCCCTGACTCCCCAACGCTGTTCCCCTCCTCCAATTCCCCAATAAAATCTTTAAAAAAACAAAACAAAACAAACAAACTTCATATTGAGCACAAGGTAACAGCCTGCTCTTTAATCTTCATTAGGACTATCAAACATGGTTGTATAGTATTTACTCTGCACAAACGTGCTTAGACTAGGTGACATAAAGAAACAAAATGCCAAATCACAACTCTGTTTGCCACTCCATTTGTCATGGTCTGAAGTCATTTTACCAAAGAAGCAACTATTTCCTATTTGTAAAGAGATGATATTGATTTTATTTATTAATTCTTACACCATTGATGTGACTTATGTGACTAATGAACTGCACTCTCAACATTAGGTGGAATTTTTGAGTCATACGTTCTAACTTTACTTCTAAAAAACACATTTTTATCTGGCAGTTGATCTGTCACTGTAAACACTTCTAATGTGACACTATCAGAAAACTAAATGTTTCTTTTATAATATTCTCTTAACTTAGATATATTTTTATAAATTGATTGAATTTTGTATGCCTTTTACCTAGTTCTCCATGTTCATGTTTGTATTGCATATGGCTTTTCAGTATGTATGTGTACATGTGTATTGCAAAGTATAATAAGGGTTTCTCCAATCATAGTTGATAGGATGTGGAGAGGAGACTGTTTTAGGGGAGGTCATGTTTATTTTCTTATCCCACCAGATCAACTGCATAATTTCATCCTTGGATCAGCGAAGATCATCCAGATTCCTGTGTACTTCCCATATACCTCACCCTTCTAGTTTTGAGAAAAGAAGTATTTATTAAGTGTTTAACAACTTGCTTGCAAGGTCTATACAACATGACCTAGTCATAAGAAGCTTTCAATCCAGTTAAAGTAAATAGAATCATATGGAAGTAAAATGAATGACTGTAAAAGTCGTCAGTCATACTCCAGTTCAACCTTACACTTTATAGAAACTGAAAGTTTGCTAAGAATAGTCACTTTATGTATCTGAGATCATACTGATGTGGCAGAGAAAATGCATTTTAACTGCACTGGACTTCCTCTCAGGCTTGTCCTAAAATTAATCTGGTGTAGCTGATAAGATCATGAACTCTGCATTCCAGACATTTAGGTCGAAATCTTGGTTTCACCACCTATTACCTGTGTTACAATGACTTTGTATTAAATTGACTTTGCTGTGCCTCTGTTTTATCTTATGTAAACTGGGGAAAATGTTAACACTTCCTTTTGTACATATTCACTGAGATAAAACTTCTGAAGTATTTAGACAAAGGCCTATAATAACTAATAGTAGAAAACAAGCACATTTTATCATAATGATAATGATGATATTTTCTTTTGATGGCTTAGAAGCAATGAGGTATTCCTTTATAGAGCAGATATACACGCCAATATTTCTACACACACTGAAGTTGATTTTTAAAAAATCAACAGAAACTGAAAATGGTTATGAATTGTATTAATATGATATATTCCAAAGTCAATAAATGAATTAAAATAGTATCTTTTTTATAAATTAATTTATAAAATTAATTATAAGACCATCAAAAGATGATTTCTAATGGTATGATCTAAATTATTTGAACTAAAACCAGTCTGTGAGATTTATGGAAACGTTTAAATCATAACATCTCCACACATACCAGGGGAGAGAATATTTCAGGGAAACAAGTACTTACAAAGAGCTGCTCCTAGATTTTTTTTCAGAGTTTGATTTCACTTAAAATAAGATAAAATATTACAGAATTTTAATAGTTGTAATAATGGGAAGCAAAAATAAAGCCTAGTTTTATTGATATTTTCAATTTATATCTTTTGGTAATTAGCTTTTTTGTACTTTTACTCCAGATTGCAAAGTTTTAATGGTACTAATGGTATAATCCATGAGGTAATTATTAATTGTGTGTATTTGTGTGTGTATGGCTATACCATCACTACATTAATTTTAGTATAAAAATGATTTAGAAATGGTGTTTTGGAAACTGAAGAGGAAATGAAATATGAGATAAGATCTGTGATTATTGGCTACACTAATAAGTAATGTCATATAATCATATGCAACTTGTTGATTTTTCCAATTACTTCTCTCATTAGGAATTTCTGATATTTGCTGTGAATAGAAACACTTATTCTGAAATTCACTGAATATTAAAATGTTATCAAATTGAGTGACCAAAAAACAAACAAAAACAAAGCAGTATCTTCATGCCATTAGAAGCTGAGTCACTAGATAAACAAGATGAAGGAAATTGGTAAGGTGGGATTAAATTCTTATTGTATTCAGAATAAATAAGAAACTGAGCATGGAGATGGGAAATAAGTATAAACATATTTGTATTAAGCAGGTAGAACTACATTATAATTACTTGGAATTAAATTAAAAATATAGTTGGGCCGGCCGAGTGGCGCGGTGGTTAAGCGCTGGTTTGGGAAGCCAGCGGCCCCGGTTCAGGTCCCACATACGAGGGCCAGTGACACTGCCCTCAAAAAAAAAAAAAAAAAAAAAAAAAATAAGTAAAAATATAGTGAGATCACTAGGATCTAATGACCAGGGAAAAGACTAATGAAAGAAAAATAAAGGAAGAATTCTAGCTAAATTCAAAATCAGAGATAAAGCTTTAAGTAGAACTGAACTAAGCCTTAGCTACAAGGGAATTGTATCCTAAGTTTTATACGGATCTGGAAAGTTCATGTGATCTGGACGTCAGATCAGTCTCCTGTGGCAGAAATTTCTTGAGACTTGACCAGACTTGCCTTCAGCCATTTTAAGTAATGATGCCTATACTGAAAAGGAAATATTTTGAGCAGGTAAACTACCACACTCAAATGAGTACATTTATCTTTTTAAAGATTTCTTTGCTAGCCTGTACAACCTAATTTCTATTTCCCAAAAGAATTTTTAAATTTTATTTTGAGAAATATCTTTAAGTGAAATGTAATTAGAAAAGTGGGCAAATGGCCCAACTTGACTAATTCAGAAAAAACAAAGAAGAAGAAGAAGAATTCTTAGTGAGTTACTGATATGAAAAAAGAATATGTATTAAACTGAATCACAATAGGAATTCATTTATTTATTCAATTTTTCTTTTAACTTATTTATTGAGCGTCCACATTATGCCAGAAAGCACGTTTCGATACTGGGAATATAACGTTGAGCAAGGGAGACCTGGACCCAGCTTTCATAAATGATGCAGTTAAACGAGGTAGACGGTAAATTCATTATGTAAATGAATATAAAGTTTAAATTTCTAAGGAAAGACAGTGTGCTTCTTGGGAGCATTTGTAGTAAACCTATTTAGCCTGAGAAGTGCGACAAAACTTCCTTGAAAAAGTAACAATTGGGCTAAAATTGAACTAAACAAAGATTTAATTATATGAAAAGGGCCAGAGTGGGTGAAAAGGAGGAGCATTCCAGATTCTTCAGTGTGGATTCTATTTGGAAACAGATGGCACATTAAAAAAAAAACCATAATAATAACTGCAAATAATTTCAGGCAATAACAATTTACAGAAGTTTGGACAGGTTAAAGGAATCAACAGGGCATTGATGAGGCACATAAGAAGTAGAATCAGCATGAAGCCCTTACCATGTTTTGTCCTGACATGGCATCATGAAGGTATTCAAACCCAGTGAGTCTGGATCCAAAAAGAGGAGCCCCAGACAGAGGCTATAACTGAAGGAATAAGGTCAGAAAAGCTATGGCATGGTAGAGGGTCAGGGGTGAGGTTCTCCTTACATCCCTATACTATTCTGCTAGTTAATGGGGTGGAGGCAAAGGAAGGATAACCAGAATATCAGTGAAATGGAACAGCATGTGCAGAAGGAGCCGAAAATGAAAGAGAGATAAATAAATAACTTTAGGAGAAATATGAAATGTATGGCTCAAATGAAGGATACACACACACACACACACACACACACACACACTGGGGATGCCAAAAAATGTATACACATGGACTGTATTCATCTTTTGTTATTGGTATATATTATTACAATTTTAATATAGTCTTTTTCCTTTCTTAAAATGTGCATACATTTTTTTTGGCACCGTGTGTGTGTGTGTGTGTGTGTGTGTGTGTGTGTGTGTGTGTGTGTATCATGCATTTTTATGTTTGTGGAGTCAATATGGATATTGAAGAAGCTTTAGAAAGGGAATAAAAGAAAAGGTTATATAAAAATTTGGGGAAGCCAAGATTTGAGACTCAAAAATTTTATAATGTTTTTCAATGTTAATTGATTCTATTAAAGAAAAAAAAATGATTCTATTAAAGTTATTCATGATGCTTTTTAAAGATGATGTTGCTATCTTTATTTATCAAGGGCTCAACTGGAATAGGTTTAGGGAACCACTGCCATGGAGTTTTACAGTGGGAGAGAGAGATCAGGTTCAATTCCGAATACAACAAGGAATAGTGGGAATTCTTATTCAAGGAAAAGGGTGGGGATAAGCAGTTGGAAAATCACTAAGAGGAAAAAAAATCAGTGGTGGGGGTGGGGGTGGGGGGGATCTGGCTAACAGAATTTTTGCTGAGGGCAGGCCAGGGTGATCAGGCATCACCAAAGGAATGGTGAAAGGTGAGGAACCTGATCAGATACTGACAGCGATCAGATATCAATGATGGGGGATACTGGCTGAACAAACTTAGCAGAAATTTTGGTAAAATTAGATAGTACAGAGACAAATATGGAAGCTGAAAAGTCAGAGACTAGTTGAGAAGGGAATTCAAAGGAGTTTGAGTAGAATTTCGTTAAGGAGTGCATCTTTGTCAGTCCTAACCACTAGGTATTTCTTATAATACATAGCAGTACAGTACTTAAAACATGATTAAAGTATGTGATGGGCTGTGTTTGCTCCTGAGAGTGGTCAAAAGGGTGAAGTTGACTCAGAGAACTGTTATGCATGCATATCAAAGGAAGTAGAGAAATCTAGGAAAATCTTTCTTAGCAATGATGAAAGAAGTAAACAGACCAAATTTTAGTGGGTTATAGGAAATCATGAAGAGGATGTGTAAGAAACAAGTACAAAATATAGTAGAATCAGATTTCTGCTAGAAGACCCAGGATACCTTGATTTTGTCACCCTGAAAGAGTAATTCTTTCTCCATCAGAAGATTCACTACACACAAGTAAGTCTCACATCCAAGGCTTATGACTAGTAACAATTTTATTGACCTCAGTATCCTGGAAAGCTGACCAGAAATAACAATGTCTGCAGGCACCACACTGTCAAATTGATGACATAAATGGCAAAGTCTTGTTCATGATTCATTATTTGCAGCTGCATCACTACTTTTCTCACTGATATTGAACAGAATGAAAACAATGACAGATGAGCAAGAAAAAACATTGAAGGAGAAAGATAAAATGTTATAAGGTCAGTTCAGAAGTAACTAAAGAGCTAGCAAAGATTTAAAAACAATCTTCATCAGAGTAAGAACTTGTATTTATTACATGTGAATTCTCTTAAAATTGTGCATATATGTAGTACACATAGCTTTTTAGTATATTGCATGTATATGAACAAAATACTATTTTAATAAGTGTAGAGTACCTTGATATATTTTATGAGGAGCTATGTTCCCATTGAAAAAAATTTTATATTATAAGTGAGACAATAATATACTCATCCCTGGTTTTAATTAAAAAGCTACATTGAATTGAGAGAAAAATAATGACCTCTGGGTATGATGGAATACGGAAACACATATAAGGAATAAAATAGATTTATGAAATGTAGATAAAAATTATCTTTTGTAGAAAAATTCCAAGTACCAATGGTTTATAACTTTGATGGGTTACACAGAGTTGCAAACAACCAATCCAATCCATAAAATATGATCATTTTAAAAAGTCCTTTGGTTTATAACTGCAAAAGAACATACAAGAAGTATAGAGAGAAAAAGAGAGGAAGACCTGAGAAAATGCAAGTCTCCTCCCTGGTTTGCTGTCAGAAATCTTGGAGGTATATGTTTGTTACCTGCATAAAACTGTAAAGATAAGATTTACTGCAAGTAGGATAAAACCTGTTCTAGATAATAACAATCATATAATTAATTTCAGGGTTTTTTTTTTCTTTTTTAGTAAACAGCAAGGTTTAAATTTGCTTTTTTTTTTTTAAAGAACCTGACCACAATAATCTGTGTAGTACATATAAAACCTTTTCTAAATAAGCAAATAATCCAGGAGCTAGGCTAATGATATCCTCTTGAATAGAAAAATATTAAAACAAAAGTATTATTGTATTTTACAAAGAGAGACAAACAAAGCTAATATCAAGGCTCAAACTGAAAATAGTCCAAATTTCATTTGAGAATAGGAATAGAGAGCAAGGGTTTTTCTTGAGTTATTGATAGAGTGTGGTCATGCTTTATGTTACTTTTGTTGTTTGTTTGGAAATTCATGGAGATCCAGCTGGGAAGTTTGTGCCATGGTCTGATCCCATTAACTGCTGTTGTTAGCTTGAGGAGCCAGTCCATCTGCACCACCTCAAATGCTTCACTTGCTTTGCAGAACACTCTAAATAGGAAGCAGAGTTGATGGCCCAGGGTTTGGGCATCCTTATGAAATACTAAGACTCTTGGGAACTGCAGAGTATCCTCCAGAAATTCTATTATGTGCTTCAACATTTCCACCGTAATGTGGTGGAAATCATATACCCCGAAAACCCTACGTAGTTAGGTGTCTTCCCAACTACTGATAATATAGGAGTCTTGCCAACAGAATAATGAAGTCTCATGATGTTGCAGCACTGCTTGTCTGAGCCAACAACTCCAGGCCTGCAGAGAAATGGGCTTTCTCAGGCTTAATTAGGCCAACATTTGGCAAGAAGCACCTTAATATGTAGAAACCTCTTCTCCAGAAATGTACAATCAAATTCTTGTCCCTTCTACTTTCTGCAACAATCCATCAGAATAAAGTTCCAGAGAGGATCCTTATCCTTTCAGCTTCCATTTGTTACCACAGTTTTCAAAAATCACCTTGAGAATTTGAAGAGAAGAGCCAGATTTCTTGCATTTCAGAAGTGAAATGGATTTTTGGGCTTTGTTGAGTAAGGTGGTGATATTGCAAATAGGATCAGCATAGGAATGGCAAGAATTATAAGCAAACATGCAGTTATAGGTCAAGCCTGGCACTTCCATCAGAATCTCTTTGTCTTTCCTATTTGGTGAATAAACTAAGAAATAAAAGCCTATACTTCTATATTACTGAAGGTTCTCTAGATAAACAGAATCAATAGCATGTGCATATACAGAAAGATATATATTATGAGGAATTGGCTTACAGAATTATGGCAACTTCAAATCTGTAGTATATGCTGACAAGTATATGATAAGCCCGAGACCCTGGAGGGCTGAATGTGCAGTTTCAGTTCAAAGATCAATAGCCTAAGATTCCAGGTTGCTAATAATACAGATGAAGTCTAAAGGCAGTCTGCTGGGGAATTCTCTCTCGCTCAGGGAGGTCAGTCCTTTTGTTCTATTCAGGCCTTGAACTAATTAGATGAGGCTCACCCATATATGGGGAACTATCTGCTTTCCTCCAAGTTTATTGATTTAAATGTTAATCTCATCCGAAAACACCCTCCACTGTGACACAAAATTAACCATCATGAGTCCATGGCTTGTCAAAATGGCACCCGCACACATCTCCTTAAATTATACTTAATCTTCAAATAATGATAATAAGGTCATGCTTCCACCTAACATAATACAATCATGATACATACAACTGAAAATGTACTAACCCTTTCCCCAAAAGATGCTGCAAAGTCCGTGGTTGATGTATGTTCTTTTTTTTTTTTTAAGATTTCATTAGGGAATTGGGGGAGGGGAACAGCATTGGGGAATCAGGGAAGGGGAACAGACAAGTTACTGTATTTTTGTTCTTCCGTCTAGTTGTGGAGGACATCGCTTCACTGGCATATGTTGGTATTATCATTGTGCTTTTCCTGGGTGAGGCAGACTGGTTACTGGCCCCTGAGGGCTGCTCACAGCGGCTCTTGGCAGCTCACGCCGGCTGCCGGCCACTCACGATAGCTTATGGCAGCGCACTGCAGCCTCACTGCAGCCCAGGTCGTTGCTGGTGACTCAGGGCAGCCCAGCTCCAGGTCAAGCTGTTGTTCACCATCTTAGCTATAGAGGGCGCAGCATCACTTGCCCTAATGTAGGATCTGAACCTGGGCCCTACTGCTCAGAACTGGTAACCCCAGCCTACTCTTAACCAACTCGCCACTCGGCCAGCCCCTGTATGTTCTTCTTGATAAGTGGTAACTTAAATACTATGATGTAAAGTTAAAAATACTTAAATACTATTATATGAAGTTAATAATCTAATTGTATATGATACAGTTATATGAAAGGGAAGAAAACAAGGATATATACACAGAGATATAGATAATATAGATGATATAGATATAGATGTATAGATATAGATAAACATATAGCTATAGACAGATATAAAATCTCCGCACAAAAAACATATTCATAACAAAATAAAGGGAAACACTTATCACAATTGCATATAACTAGTCACTTGGTCATAGCTGGTATTTATAACTACCTTCTTCAACTAACTTCAGGAAAAGCCTAAGCTGGTTTTGGTTCTTTAGTTAATGGAGTAAACTGACCCTTCATTCCTGAAGGACCTGAGCCATTAGTAGTTCTGTTTGAATTGGGTTATCATATATTTTCATTGACTTTAGTTTCAGGGTATGGTAATACTAAGACAGAACCAAAGAGGTCTCCTGTACTCCAGATACAGACTTCCTTATCTCTATTGTAGAGCCAACAGTCTAAATTCCCCTTTGCAGTCAGGATCAGTCACTCCAGCCAACACAGTAATTCCTTTTTCAGTCTGTTGATTCAGACACATGAGGAGTTCAAATTGGCCAGGCAACAGTCTTAAATTCCAGTTCAACAAATCACTGATATGTTTAATAAATCATTGATTTAAGTATTCCTCCCTTTAAACTAAGATCTCCAGGCCAACAGAGCATAGAAAGGAAAATTTTTCCTGGTGGTCCCTAGGGGTACTAACGAGGAGTGCTACACTCTTTCCTACTCCCTCACTTCTGTAACCGTGCATTCTGGTTAGGAGAGAAAAAGCACCTTATATCAGATGCCTATTCAAAGTCTACACATCCTTTTGGGGAACCTTGCCCCTACCTTGCAAGATGCTGTGACTTAGCCTTGGAAAGGTCATTCCACTATTCTTCCAAGCCAATTGCTTCAGGACTGTGGGAAATGAGGTAAAACCAATGAATTCCACAAACATGGATCGACTGTCACACTTTTTTTGGTGTGAAGAAAGCTCCTTGATCAGTAGATAGTACAGTGTGGAATACTATTACAGTAGATAAGATATATTATCTTATCTGTTTTCTGTGGGATGGTAGTTCTGACAGAGGCACTGAATAAATGGGAAGCAATTACTTACACAGAGTAACTATTCATTCCAATAAGAACAAAACTATAGACTTCTTCAAATGGGCAAAAAACATGAAGATATGTGTTTCCCCTGTGAATGCTCACCAAAGGATGACCTCAGCAGAGGAATATTTTAAATCAAGTAGATAGCAAGACCTGTTCAGTTTACTCCAGTCAGATTCTTTCCTCAGCCACCCTCTTATCACCCAGTGGGCTCATGAACAAAGTGGTCACAGTGGCAGGGATGGAGGTTATGACACTCTGGCTATGCCCACTGCTGCATGCCCAGTCTGCCAGCAGCAGAGTCCAAAACTGAGCCCCCATATAAGACCATTCTCCAGGGTGATCACCAGCTGCTTGGTGACTGGTTGATTATTTTGGACCCCTGCATCATGGAAGGGGAAGACAGATACCTCTTCCCCAAATTGCCTTGCTACCAGTTTTTCACTAATGTTCTTTCCACGTCTTTGACATCCAGCCGGAGATAGCCCATTAATCAGTCATCAAACATTTGTCTATTTCTCCTTCCAAGCAAAATGAACAATCCAGTGCACTGATTCACCTCCTGCCCACTGGGAGGATGACCCTTCACCACTGTCCTTCAAAGAACACCAGCCCGGGGCTGAAGCGCCACAGCTGTCCACCTTGGGGTGTTGCCTGAATATCATGTAGAAACATCCATAAACTAGGCCTGAGTTTTCTCTTCCTCTATCAGTTGAGTGTGAGGAATGTCCTAGGAGGCCTCAGGTTCAGGCAAGAAGAGAGAAGATAGTGTTACAGCAGCAGGGACCATGGACATCTGGGCCATTCCTTCATGTAATTTACTTATGACTTCAATCCCTCCTCAAGCCTGACCTTGTATATATCACTTCCACTTGATGATGAAATTCTGCTGTGCATGCCCACCTTTATGGCTTGGTGATTCAGATAACATGATGGACTGCTCAGCCTGCATCACTTGGTGGCCCATGTGTGGTTAAGCTCTGCATCTCTACTAAGGCCCAGAAGCAAGTCAAAACCTGTTTATCAAAAGAATTATCCACATACACTGGTAAGACTTTGGTCCCTATTCCTAAATGCCTACTCTGTGGTTCATTTATGTGAACCTGCCAAGATGGCAGACAGCTCCCCTCTCTGCCACAGCCACTTCAAGCTCCATTGGACCTGTTGTCCATACCTCACAAGTGGCAGAGCAGCTTGCACAGCAGACTGGACCTGTTTCAGAGCCTCCTCGTGTTCTGGGCCCCATTCACAATTAGCAGCTCTTTGGGTCACTTGGTAAATGGGCAGGAGTCACACACCCAAATGACGAATATGTTCCCTCCAAAATCCATAGAAGCCCACCAGGTGTTGTGCCTTTTTCTGGTTGTGGGAGGGAGCAGATGTAACAACATATCCTCCACCTTAGAAGGAATATCTCAACATGCCCATGCAACTATAACCCTGAACATTTCAGTAAGGTAGAGGCTTATGAATTTGAATTGATTTCTCACTCTCTGACACCCAAATAGCTTGCCAATAAGTCTAGAATATTTGCTACTCATTGGGCCTATCAGCAGGATGCCATCAATATCATGGACTGTTGTGGTGACTTATAGAGGAAAAGGTAACTGAGATCCCTGGGAATATAATTATGACATAGATCTGGAGAGTCGATATACCCCTGTGGTAGAACAACCGAGGGGTATTGGTGGCCTGGCTATTATTGGGCTTTGTATTAACAATTATTGAGAAAGAAAGCATTTGTCAGGTAAATTGCTGCATACCAGGCACCAGGAAATGTATTATTTGCTCAAGCAATGAAAACACATCTGGTACAGCAGCTACAATTGGGGTCACCACTTAGATAAGCTTACTATAATTCTTTATTGTTTTCTAAAATCTATCTGTCTTCTGCACAGGCCAAATAGAGGAGTTGAAAGGGAATTTGGTGGGGATCAGCACCTCTGTATCCTTTAAGTCCTTCATAGGGGGTGCCAATTTCTGCAATCCCTCCAGAAATGTGATTTTTTTTTTAAATTTACTATTTTTCTATTTTGAGGCAGTTCTGGTGGCTTTTAACTGATCTTTTTCCACCATAATAACCCTCATTCCACATGTCAGGGAATCAAAGTGAAGATTCTGTTAGTTTTTGAGTGTATCTACTTCAATTTTATATTCCGGAACTAGAGAAATAACCATAGATGGGATCAGAGATCTACTGAACCCACTGTCAGATGAACCTGAGCTAAAGCTACATCGATCACCTGGCTTCCATAAATCCCTACTCTGAATGGTGGACCATAGTGATGCTTTGATTCTCCTGAAATTAGTATCAGTACAGAGCCAGTATTCTGTAATCCCTGAAAGATTTGGTTATTCCCTAATTTCTCCAGCCTAGTTATAATTCTCTTATATTTTCTTAAAACATCATATTCTTTTCCTTTATAGAACAATAATTTATTTGTGCAAATGTTTGATTTATTCTTGTAATACTTTCTAGTGCAAAAGCTCTATTAAGGCAGATAAATCTTTTTTTTTTCCATTGTATGCCCAACTTGTATTCAGCACCCAGTCTGTGGTAGACACCTAGACATTTCTGATTGAAAGAAAGGTCAAATAAATTCTGGTTATGTACAGTGTGAACAAAATGATGAGCAATATACACTTTTAATAAGTGAATTGTGAAAGAGGTGCCCTTGAATGAAGTGAAAGAAAATGCTATCGTTTCCTATAGTTAGAAGCCTGTCTCCACAAACACGTCAGTTTTAATATATCTGTATTTGCATGCTCACAAGTTCACTAAATTGGTGTTCATCACATACACACACACACACACACACACACACACACACATGCTCATGAAAGAAACAAAAAACTATTACATATTTACCAGTAGTAATCTCAGTATTTAAGTCAAATACCAATGTAGTATAGAATTTACCTAGACTAAAGGTTAGAGGAATACAGAAGAATATCCCACCAGTAGAATAGTATGTGCAATGCCACTGTAACATTAGGGTACATTATTAATTTTATGATGATGATGATGATGATGATGATGATGATGATGATACTGCTCCTTCTACCGCATTACTTCTTCTAGTTATATGTTTATGATTTATAATTTGTATTTCAATCTTGAGCCAAAGATCAACATTTCCAACATCCTATTTAGTGAACATTTCCACATGGAGGGAACAACCCAGGCAGGGGCAGGCCTACCCTAGCCTTCCACAGGGAATTGTTAGAGAAGCTCATGAAGGTGACCTGAGGAATTCTCAAGATGATGTGTAGATGCCATTGTGGCTTTTACTATGATATCAGCCCAGCCAGGTTTCCATCAGGAGTACTAAACATTCCGAGAGTGTTTCCAATTCAGTGTTCCCCTAGTCATACTTATTTGGGTCTGCTTTTATTACTGTCTAGTTGTGTGGGTTAATAAATAGAATATGGATGTTGGAATCAGAATCCCCTGGTAAATTTAACCTTGGGTGAATTATTTAATCTCTTTGAGTCTCAGTTATTTCTTTTTATAAAATGGGCATTATAATATGTGCTTCAAGGTAATGCTTTGAAAAGCAAAGTAGGTAATTAATAAATGCCCCCTAGCACAGCATCTGGCACAAAGGAGGCACATAATATAATAAACGTTAGTTCCTTCATTTACCCCTCTTTTTGGCTGCTGGAATAAATTATATTAACCTTTCAAAACAGAGATCATGTCTCATCTCTGTGGCCACTTTAAATGTATTCTCCATAGTGCTTTATAAATATTTCTTTTAATATTGCTATCGCTACCTACTTTATAGCCTGTCCCCCAATTATTCAGGGAGTCTCTCAAGTACAGAGATTATTTAAGGAACATTTTGTTACCTCCATAACTAATCCTCTATTTGTTACCTAATAAATGCTCATTATTTGTTAAAATAGACTAAATTGCTTTCACTCACATCCTATTTTGACTAAAACCTAGAAGCCAACATATTGAAATGCTGATATTCCATCTTTTAACTTACCTTTTAATTAGTTTCAATAAGTTCTGGGCTTCTGCCTTGCCTTCTAAATTTTCTGATTAAAATTGTGTCTGTTACTAAGTTATTTTCCACTAACAACTAATACTGCGACTGTGGTAGCTGCTCTTCAAGTTGGTCCCTGATGAATCTCACTCCAGGCATTTAAGCTTTTGTACATTTTCCTGACACATTGAATCTGGGCTGGCTCTGTGATTCACTCTGACACAGAATATTCTGAAACCCATGCTGTGTAACACTGGTGTCTCAGTTTTAAGAGAACTGTAGCTCCACTTTGGCCTGTTGGAACATGCTTTCTTGAAACTCAGTCACCATGGTATGCAAAGAAGCACAAGTAGTCACGTGGGAAGGCACCCATGAAGGTAAACTAAGCCTTCATCTAAGACCACCCAGCTCTGATCATCACGTATATAATGGAGCTCTTGTGCACCTTTCAGCATCCCCGGCACCTTGAAAGATACAACCATAAGCTAGAGATCCTCCAGCCAATCCACAGAATTGTGAAAATAAATTATTGTATAGGCCACTAAGTTTGCAGTGGTTTGTTTATACAGTAATAAATAACTGAATTAGTGGACAATGTAATGATAATAATTGTCTTCCATACAAATTTTCAAAATCAGAATGCCAGGAAACATAGGAGACATATAATCTGATTACCCATCTGAGGTTTCAAGTCCCTTTATTGCTTTCCTATTAAGTATCAATTTAGCCTCTGCTTCATCTCCAAATATGTCAATAAGCTCACCACTTGTAAAAATAGTTGAAACAACTTTTGGATAATTATATTCTCATACATTTATTTTTACTTACAAATATGTCTTTCCTGTACTTACCACTCATTAGTTCTATCTCTATTTCTATAGTCAACAATCATAAATCCTTCTACCCCCTGCACTATCCACATCATATCTGCTTTATCTCATGACTTGGTTAGCAGATCCTCTCTGGTTTTTAACCTCAGAATATGATCCAGTCTACATACTTCTTAGAACAGAAAGCAATTCTCTTTGAGTAGATATTTTATACTGAATAAACTAAGATTATCATCTTTTATTTAGGGATATTAAGTGCATTTGTATGGCACTTGATACTCTTCAAAATGTACTTCAAACATAAAAAATACAGAAAATACTCATCATTTATCTATTAACACACCACTAATCTTAAACCCATGTTAAAGATTTCTATTATGTTTTAGTCCTTTCCCATTATTGAGGAAATAAACTGTTACAGCTAAAATTAAAAAAAAAAATGTCCCCACATTCTAACTTGCATGATTCTGATGTCAATTCCCTGAAGTAGGGTTGAGCATTTCTTCATATCCTTGTAATGAAAGACAAACAAATTGAGACCAAGAAAAGTTAAGAAACACTATCAGGCTATCATCAGGGATTTCTGAATCCCAGGTGAGAGTTTTGTTTTGTTTTGAGTTGTTTCCATCTTTGTTCCATCAAGTGTGAAAACATAGTGGTAAAGAGATATTCTTTCTCAGATGTACCCTCACCAACAAATGATTATATTTCATATAAGTGACAGGTAAAAGATTGACTAAAGTCATTACACTTTACAATATTTGTTCAGCTTTGCTGAAGGTAAAACTAATACTATGTATATTCCAGAAACTTAGTCATCTGTCTCCTCAGGCAGCAGAGCATCTGACTAAAAGCACGAATCAATAAATGTTCAAAATAAATTATTTTTCAGAATGAAAAAATATTCAATTTGTCTGCATGGAATTATCCTCTGGGGTCCCAAATCAATAAACAGAATAGGATGTTCAAGGTGTATTCCTTTTCTAACTCAATTAGATCATTTGTCATAACATGTCATTGGGGAATTCAATTATTGCATGGTAACAATGATATTAGAGACATAAATGAGGCAGTTTTCTATTTTCATACCTAAATATTTCTTGGATATATGTGTAAATATTGAAATTATAAAAAATTGGCAGAAACACCTATAAATATGTACGTAAGTGCAAATGCATGTGCAAGTATGTATATTTGAGTATGGGGGACGGGAGGTGTAAGTGGGTTCAATCCAAGATTGCAATGTATATATAATTAGATAAGATATTGAAATGTATATTTTGTTTTCTAAATTAATTATTTTTTTCAAAGTTTACTTATTTCTGCTTGCTTGAAGCAGTATTTCATAAAACAAAATAATGGATTTTAATATTTATAGACAGATATCCTGATTATTATTAGGTAATCATTGAGAATAATATTTTCAGGAGTATTCTGAGGAGAGAGTTCATAGAATCTTATTTATAGGTTGGAAAAATTGTCAAGAAAAATATGAAGACTAATTTTTTTCTTATGTAGAGAAATCCGTATAAAGCTATCTTCAACTATCATTCTGTATATGTGGGTAACTCTCTTTGCATTTGAAGAACTGAAGTTTTATTTTGGGTGATGTGATGATCATTTTTCACATACTTTTACATATTTCTTCATTTTTCTCACACATGAGAAATTCATATGTTAATAAAATAGTCATAAAATGTTTGTTAAATTGCAACTGTGGTAATTATTATGAAGAGAGAGAGATGTGCTAAGAGAGCAGATAATGTGGTGTTCAACTGAGTGAAGGATGTAAAAGAGATGTAAGAAGTGCAGATTAAGCTGAAATGTACTCATGCAGTAAATTTACTCTTCTTGCACAATGTCTAGATATTGTTTAGGCTGAGGAAAAGAAAGAGATTTCCAGAGATAAAGCACTCCTTAGGCAGGAGTGAGCATGAGATGAGCATAGTGTAGGAATGACAGAAGGCCAGTGCAGTTAGTGGAGCAGACAAAGTGTACCATGGTATATAATGTAATGATGGAGTGAAAGGTGGGATGCAGGCCATGACAGACCGAAGATCATCTCAAGAACTTTTGTCTTAAATCTAGGAAGATAAAGCAGATTCAAACCTTTAAACTAGACTGGGGATAGAGGAGATTTGCATTTCACAAGATAACTCTAGTTTCATGTGGAAATTGGAAAACTGCAAGGTTATTGGATAGAAGAAATTGAAAGTCAAGGAGATGAACTGAAGATGTTTGGGAAAATGACATGATTAAAGGTGTTGTTTAAGTTTATATCCATGTGGGCTTTCCTTCCTCTCATTTATTATTATCTTCTAAAAATCAAATCTGTGGAGAACCTGGCTAATTAAAATTCAAGGCATGGCAGATATCAGTTAATTGAGGTTTTACTGTACTTGCTCTATCAATTTTCAAAGCTTTTAATGAAATAGACTGTACTCTCTGGAATTTAAATGTGTCTATTGTGTTTCAAGCTGTAATCATTTTCAATTTCTCCTACAGATTTCTATCTGTAAAGTTTCTGTAAATATTATTTTTAAAATAGCCAGTAATCTGTGTATCATTTGGTTATTTTTTTTTCCAATGGAGAAACTGTTAGCATATTTTTTTATATAAATAAGAAATGGAATCAATGGAAAAAATAGAGAGCCAAAGCTGTCCTCTCAATGAATGGTAAAGTGCTAGGAGCAATAATAAGTGTTCAAAACTTCTTTATTTAAAAAAAAAAAGTCTAAGATCTTAATTATCATGATATTATGAGTATTCTTTGATTGTCTACAAGACATACTTAGCAGTGGAATCTGAATTAAAACTGAGATGATGAAATAGACATTAGTTTTATTTAGCTACACAGTTTGAAAATATCTCTATATAAAAAGCATATTAACATTTTTCTCCAGTTAAATGGAATAAAAATGAAATCAAATAGAAGATGTAGAACTTGATTTTAGGCTTGAAGAGCTCAACTCTTTCACTAAAAATTCACAGATAAAAAACGTTTTATTTTTTTTTTATTTAAATTAGGACTATTGGAACAATACTATGTAAATAAGCTGCAGTCAGCATCCAATAGTCCTACTTAAGAATTGAGGTCATGTGGTCATATGTCTTGTTGGGGAGACCATTTCATGGATGGAGTAGAGGCTTGATCATTGCACTGTACACCTGAAGCTGAGGTTGTATAATATTGTATACCAACTGTAATTGAATATATAGATAGTCACGGGATGTGGATTATAATGTGGAAGGGAGTCAGGAAGTGTAATAGATATATATGATATGGGGGGGAGGAGTGGGGTGGCTAAATGGGGGAGGGGGGTTGTCATTTTGAGGGGTAAAAAGTATAATTATTGCACTGTGTTGTACACCTGAAGCTAATTAAAAATAAATTAAAAAAAAAAAAGAATTGAGGTCATGGATTGAATGACACTTGCTAATAACACTATTGACCAAACACCAGTCCAGATGTTGCTGTGAAGGTATTTTCATTTTTTTGATGTGATTAACATTCAAATCAGTAGACCTGAGTGAAGAAGATTGCTCCCTCTATATAAACTGTGGATGGGTCTCACTTTATCAGTTAAAAGTCTTAAGAAAAATGACTGAAGTCCTCCAAAGAGGAATGAATTCGGCTTCTGGACTATCTTCCTTGAGACTACATCAACTCTTCCCTGAGTCTCCAGCCTGCAAGCCTGCACTGAAAGTTTTGGATTTGCCAACTTCAAAAATCATGTGAGCTGGTTCTTTAAAATAAATCAATCTCTCTCTCTCTCTCTCTCTCTCTCTCTCTCTCTCTCTCTCTCTCTCTCTCTCTCTCTCTCCCCCCCCTCCCCCCTCTCTCCTTCCATCCCTCCCTCTTCCCCCCATTCCTTCATCATCTTGTATCTACCTCTACACACACACACACACACACACACACACACACACACCGCACACCTATTGGCTCTGCTTCTTTGGTAAGCCCCAAGTAACACAAAGACCATAAAAGGTCTCATAGACACACTCATGTCCTGGTAATTTGTTTGATCAGATTCCTCTTTTGCTCTCAAATATATCTTAGTTTGGTTGATAAGTTGTGTGACTAGAGGTAGTATATAAGAAATGTATTTATGAGTGTGACACTTTTTTCCTTTTCTCTTTAACTCCCCCGGTGTCTCCACTGTCTCCCTTATTTTCCTCCCTCGCCGACGCCTGCCGTCTCCACCTGAGGGAAACCCTGGTCAGCGGAGGCTGGTCCACCGCAGGGGCAGAAAGGGATATGAACCTTTGTCACCCCAAGAAATGTAAGAATTCTGCCTGAAGGGTACTGAAACTTTGACTGAGAAACAGATGTAGCCCTCCTAGGACAAAAGATGGAAATTTGAATGGTGAAAGCTTGTGGAAAATGATTCAGAGGATATTTAACAGAAAGTAAATAAGGAGACTATTTGGGATGCAATCAGAAGTTCAATTTCTTCAGCATACATGCAGATGTGCACAAAATGTGCTAAATAGGAATCTTCAGTGGTCCTTAACATTTGGAGAGGGGGACACCAAGGCCTTTGAGAATCAAATGAAAGTATTGCCCACTCAGGCCTTCCTTTAAAGGTCTGGTTCCCCTTTGAAAATCCATGACTCTTGCTGCCTCCAATCAAACCTGTAGAGACTGGCTAAGAAACAAGTATAGACATGTGGCATTTTTCATTTTCCTCATCTGAAAAGGAGGACCTTGATTCCGTGAGGTGAAAGAAAATAAGGTACTGTTCTGCTGGGATATAAGCTTCACAAAAGCATGGATTATATTTATCTTTTTCTCTGCTGTATACTGTCATTATATCTCCTTCTTTCTACCTCCTTTAAGGCCTTGCATATATTAAATAAATTCAAGAGTATGACAAAAAAAAAAAAAGAAATGTATTTATGAGGTAAAATATTTCAGACTGGACACTGTGTTTGGAGTGAGAGGGTGAGAATGGTGGCTGTGAAGGATATCCATAGGATGAATCACAGTTTTTATTTCTTAAGCCTTTGAGTATATGCTTGTGCTTTCCACTAAAGTAAACAGTAGCAGGCCGGCTGAGTGGCGTGGTGGTTGGGAGCTGGCTTGGGACGCCAGCGGCCCGGGTTCGGATCCCACATATGAGGGCCAGTGACACTGCCCTTTAATAAATAAATAAATAAATAAATAAATAAATAAATAAATAAAGTAAACAGTAGAAGAGCAGGAGAAAGATTAGGATTCAATTTGGGACATATTGATGTGAATGTGAAACTTCTAGTGGAGATGTCCAACAGGTAATAGGTAAATGGGAGCAATCAAATGTGAGATAGATTTGCAACTGATAATTAAATCCAACGGCATTAAACAAGTCCATACATGGAGAATATATAGAGTGGGGCTTAAGGGGTAAAGAATAAGGCTTATGGGAAACACCAACAGTTAAATATAAATGGAGTCAGAGAAGTCTTGAGAAGCTTGACAAGGCTCCAGAATTACAGAAGAGAAAACTGAATTGAATTTTGTCTCATAAACCTAGAACGGAGAACACTTCACCAACTATTAAGACTTTCAAACTTTCAGTAGTTTCATTCGAGGAGTAGAAATACAAGCCATATTTAACTGTATAATCCCATGAAAGCTAGAATTACATTTACAGGAGGAAAGTGAGGTGATACTACTTGAAGATCTAGGATGATCAACTATCCAGGTTTGTGACTGAGGGATTGCCCAGAGTATAGGACTTTCAGTGTTAAAATAAGAGAAGTTCCAGGCAAACAGAGACAGTTGGTCATTCTATAAAAGAAGTATCTTTACATGAGTGGGAAAGGGAATGCTTTTGAAGGAATAAGAGTAATTAGAAAAAGTTGAAGTTGTCATTTCCCCTTTTCTCCCCCCATCATCCCTCATCTTTCAGAATATACATAATGGAAAAATGAATCTTTTCCAATCACTCAATATGTTTGTCAGGTACACTTAGGGAGAAAAAGATTTCATTTAAGGCAGAGAATATAGAATATTCAGTGAATATGCTGATGCCATGTGATTTTATCTTGCTTTGCTTTGTTTTCAACAGTTCACTAGTGTTCCAGGTGGCACAGTGGAGTGGGTTGGCAAAGAAGTCTCCAATGAGAGGTTAAATCAGGGAGGGAGAAGTACAGAGCAGCATAAGAGTGGAGTAGAGACAAATGACAGGAGTGACTTGCATTTAAAGGATTACAGAGGATGACAGACCTGAGGGAAATTATATTGTTTGCTCTAGTTAAACTATGCATTTTAATTCTCATGTAATTGTAGTTATGTCAACCAAGAGAGAGGAACCAGTATTACTAATCAAGGTTTGATTGTATTTTCTGTTTTAAATAGAGAAAAAAATATTGTGCTTTTGTTTACAGTTTCAAGTGGAACATTTGTTAAAAGATAGAAAAACAAATATTACTCTCAAACAAACAAGCAAATGGAACAAACAACAAAAGCAAGCAACTCTGTTTTGGCAAAGCTCAAATTTTGCCTAGAGTTTGACCTCGAGTACAACTCATCAGCTGGTAAAATTTTACACCCATATCAGAATATGAGGATTTCTGCTTGGGCACTCATTACTGACATTTTTTTTAGATTGCAGAAACATATTCAAGCTAATATATTTGGGGAAACATTATAGGGTGCATGGGGAGGTAAAGAAGACAAACTCTATCAATGATTGTATAGTCACACCACATAGAAATTGAAATGTCATTCCAGATAAAACCTAAATGTCTTGAGTCATCATTTTGGTGACTCAATCGCTTTCTGTTCTACTTATTTATACCTCTTCATCCTCCCTATGCCACAGCTTCTATTTAATCATGGGTTCTGCTTGCTACCATTTCACTTTATGTCATTGTTCTATATCACGCTACTCACTGTCTGCTAAGTTTTTCTGTGTTCTCATATTCAAACTCCCACCAAACATATATATACATGTCTTTTTTTTAATCATCTCAAAAGACAGTTTATTATAATCACCATGCTCTTCCATATATTTGACAATCACAGGGAAGGTTAAAAGGAGTACCAATGAACAGCTGTTTATACAGAGCATATATATATATATATATATATATATATATATATATATATATATAATTTCTTATAGCAGAGGTTTTGAATGAACCAATTCATAACTATACAAATTCTAGATGCCTACTTTAGATCCAAAGAGATATGCCAAGTGAGACAGAGAAGGTTCAAACCATGATGAAATATAGTTCAAACAAATAATTCAAAACTGTAATCTTTCTAAACTCTATCATACGAGTGCTTTAGAATAGATTTACCTCAGGAGAGGGTATCTATAGCATATGCTTCCCTCAGGTACATGCAGATTTCAGTGAGGAGACTGGATGTGAAAGGAGAGGATAGAGTTCACCTGAGATTTAAGCCTCAGACCAGTTCAGTCCAAATACAATGGGTCATGATTAATAAGTTATTGAGTTACTATATTGTTTGCAGTATCTTGACTGATTTGCCCTTTATCTTTAATATGATGTATATTTCACAGCAACCATGTCAATCATTTGGTTCATATTTAATCTGTTTGGAACATAGCTCATATTACACTTTCATGTTAGATATCTACCTTTCCTAGATAAGGCATAATATCTCCTCCATACTTTCTCTTAATTTTTTTCACATTTCACAGCCTTTTCTGGCATTTAGCCAGGAGAATCCAATTAAGATTTTTTTTTCTTCTCCTCAATGAGCTCAATGCCACAAATTCAATATAATTTCTTCTTCCATCATTTGGGTCTAATTTCTCACTCTTGTAAATTCATAATCATATTCGCTTGGTGATAAAGATAGCAGAGTTGCACGCAAGACATGTAATTATTATACCAGAAGTATGACATAGAAACATCTCTGCCATAAATTCTACAATCTGCACAAGCAAGTTAATCACAACACATTTTTAACCTTTGTTGGAATGAATAACTAGAAAAGATATATTCATTTAAAGACAGAAACATGGAAAAACAGAAAACTATATTCAATAGAGAATTTTCTATTAAATTTATATATGTATTGTTTGAAATTACCTAGAGATTGGTTGCAAAATTACTTCCTTCATTTGTAAGACATTTCTCTCTACTAACTCACACAAGATGAATTCATGAGATGTAGTACCAAGAGAAACATATCAGTATAGTTAAAATAATTATTTTCATTCAATTTTTAGCAAACTTGATTCAAAGGTAACATGTTTTTAAAAATTGGTCATTAATGGGTTGGAGAGGGAGGGATGCAATTAACAAGACTAAAACTGAAATTTATTTTTATATTAGCTTTGTTTTCTCAATTCCTAGTTGGTCCTCATAACTTGATCACGGTAAACATGACAGAGAATAAGAATAAAGATATCTGGGATTAGAACACCTACATACATTCTGTTATCTGATCCCTACTTTATTAGTTAAGGTTCTCCAGAAAAACAAAATTCAATAGGCTATATAATGAGGAACTGGCTCATGCAATTATGAAGGCTGAGGAGTCTCATGATCTGCCGTTTTCAAGCTGCTGACTCAGGAAAGTCAATGGTGTAATTTCAGGCCACATTCTAAAGCCTGAGAAGCAGAGGACCTGATGGTGTAAATCCATGTCCAAGGGCAGGAGAAAATCAATGCCTCAGCTCAAGCATGGATGCATAAAGGAAATCGGGTGAATTTCTCATTTTACTGCTTTTTGTTTTATGTAGTTCTTTAATAGATTGGTGGACAGCCTACTTTACTCACTCCACCGATTGAAATGTTTATCTCATCCAAAAACACCCTCAGAGATACACCTCAGAAATAACGTTTTGTGGGCTATGTGAGCAACCCTTGGCTCATTCTAGTTGACTCATTCAATTAACCATCGCATTTACTTTTATTTGTGAGGAGATTCAAGGCCAGAAAGGAAAAAATGACATATGGAAATAAATCTGATAAGAATGTTGTTAGCTGCTGGTAACAGAATACCATTTACAAAAATGTAAGGAGATTATTTTTGCTCACATAACAAGAACTGTAAAGTAAGATAGCTGTTGGATTGAATCAAGGACTCTAAGTTGTGAGAGCTGATGACTCATTGCCTATGTTAATACAGCCATGCCCAGCAAGAAGAAGGAATGTAAAGGTAGAGTAGCACCTACATCAAGAAAATGAAGGTTTTCTAGGAACACAGAGCAGACTTCCACTACCATTCTTTGGCAGATAGTACCCACAAATAGCCAAAATATAACAAGGGGGAACAGATTTGGAAACAGGTATTAGAGCAGCTAACCAGCAGGGCCTGCTATAACTTAGCATATAACTTTTTTTTTCTGGAAAAATATAAAATAAAGCTCAGTTGTTTCTATCTAACGATGTAATAACCATGATCAAACCGATAGTACCTGTAGATTATTGTTTCTCTCTAAAAGTTAATGTTACCAATGTTAGCATGGGCAAACAGAACATCAGAAAGTTGGGATAAAACATAAGGGATGAAGAATAAAAACCCACCTGCTTGATTTTCTTAAGGAAGTTAGTATAAATACACATTAAATTATCCCTTCTTTTAAGGAAATAAGACAACTTACTGTAATACATACTGTTTTGAGCACAATTAAAACAACATAAATCCCCTGTGCTGGAATCTTAGTACATGGATACAACGGTATTTTCTTGACTTCCTGTTGGAGATGAATTTATTTAAAGGTATCAAGAGTTTCTGTGGAGTCTTACTAGCCTCAAGCAAGTGCAGGGTACCACAATCACCTCAAAGCCTTTCAGCGTACAGAAAAAGGGCAGCAGAATCTTCAATGTATTATTTTCACTACTATAAGAATAAACACCATCTTAATACTCATGTACTAGCATTAGTATCCATATTTAAAAATTGAAAGAATGAAATTCAAAGCGATTAGTTACTCAATCATATTAGCAAGGCTAAAGTTCTTCTAGTAGCAGAACCCAGGAAGATTTGATTCTAAAGGCAATGGGGTTTTCACTTTAGCTTCACTTAGAGGAATGAATATATGACACACAGTATACTTCAGAGACTTGAACATATTTTATTACACTTTTATAATAAATCACACATTAGGCTTTTATCACAACCCATTTGTAACATTAGCAACGTAAAGAGGAAAAAAAATGTTCTGGTAATCCTGAAGTAAAACTATTAAATATTTCCAAATAAAGGATATTATAAAGTGTCATGTTGGTAAGTGAAATAATCAGTACTAAAAGGCAGAACAAAATAGTGACTCTGTAATCAGAAGCTTACAGCCCTCAAAATTTATCTTTCTTATTATCTTGATCCAGTACCATGAGTTCTTTCAATCTAATCTCTGCCTGTTCCATTTGCCATATACTTCTTTTACTGAGAAAAATGGGTATATCCCAATTTCTTAGCACACATTAAATATTGGCTTCTACATCCTTCATATTGTCCTTGCAGCCTGTTTCCCCCTATGTAGTCACTGTTCACTAATTTTGCTATTTCGTACACTCCTTTTCTACCTACTGCAACTTTCATTTGCTTGACTGATGCATAATTTTTAGTAGAAGTTCTCACATGTTAAGGTCTTTGGAGCCTTCCTTGCAAAGTGCTATGAATGTCTGCTCTACTATAATAAATAATATCACTTAAAAATAAATGGCAGTCATAATTTGAAAGAAAGCCTTTAAGTTGTCATTCCATATCTCTTAGCTGATATATTGTATAATTAGGAGTTCCTAAGTGCAATTCTTCAAAGAAAAGCTGAAAACAGAGTTTATATATTTGTCAGTGAGTAATACATAGTATATCCAGCTCCCCTATGATTGAAAATTAGTCTGTTCTTTCCCCCAAAAGTGTAATAGGCACTAGACAAAAAGGCATTTGTTGCAATAAATGTGATCTCTACATCATTCATTCCTTCAAGGAGGTTTGGCCTGTCCGTTGTGGGATATGTGAAGAAAATACTTTGTTTTTCCAGGGATAAAATACATAATTTAATCCATGTTACCTGAATTGTGGAGTAATTAGAGTAAAAAAGAAAAACAAATAAAAAATCAAGCAGTTTTTGAGTCAGATAAGAAAATGGTGTTCATTAAACCTAAGTGACATATATTACTTGTCCCAGGAGTCAGGTTATTTATGATTCACAGTTACAGACTCAATCTAGAGGAACACTTTTTCTTGTAATTTCTCTTCCAATCTAACTTTGGGTAACTGTCTTGGTGCATGCTGTTAGATATTGTTAGCTGACACTATCTCTACTCATTGGTGGGCTCTGGGAGAGGTGTTGCAATTATGACAGTAAATAAATAATAAAATAATCAAAGTAGACTTGACCTGATCCACATGATGTTATGCTAGAGTACCTCTTAAAGAATCAGCTCTAAGGTGCCTAGATTAACCCTTTATTTAAATGTCAAAGCCCCCACCTCCCAACCAAAGCTACATCAGAACCACTTGCTTCAGCACTTCACTCCTTCAAGACTTCTTTGCAAAACATGTTTTCATTGACATCTATTCCTTTTATTTTATTTTATTTTATTTTATTTTATTTTATTTTATTTTATTTATTGTTTTCTTCCCACCTCTCTGAAAATTTCTCCCTGATTTTTACAACGAACCTATCAAGAATTCAAAGCCTGTAACTTATCCATTTGCCTTGAAAAACAGAGACCATATAATAAGATTAATGTGAAAATTAATATATACACACACATATATACACATATACATATGTGTGTATCCTTGTTGTGATAATGTTGTTTTAAAATAGTCATATGCTTGGATAATTATATTATTGTCTAATGAAGTAAGAAAGTAAGTGCTTGGGAGAATTAAAAGAAAATTCTTATTCTCATATATTAGATAGATAGATAGATAGATAGATAGATAGATATAGATATATAATAGAACATAACCTCTAATTTGAATATATTTATATTATATATTTTCCAACACAAATTGCAACTATGTGTGTACACGTACATATCATAGCATTTTCTTAAAAAGTTATGATAATACATATAAGTTAAAATGTTTTAAGTTTTAAATCATATCAATAAATATTATCACTATATCAAAATTGAAACAAATATTACTTTTTATTAATTGTGTTATATCTTTCAATGGGAAGTTGGAATTTAACATGTGTTATACTTCCTTCTACTTTGTAGTTGTAAAAGAAAAATTACACTGGACAAGTTAAACAGGCAAGGAAGACTTTATTCAAGACTACTGTAATAAGAGTCAAGGCTATCACCATAGGAAAAAGAAACTGAACTCATTTTTACTGAAAGCAAAAGTAGGAGAGATTTTAAGTGCTGGAGTGAGTTGGTGGAAAACTACTAAAGGACAGTAGGAGGGAGGTTAGTCAATGTGATTAGGCTTCTGTATTTACTAATTGATACTTATTTCAGAATTAGGCTCCTACTCTACCACAGAGGCTGGGAGATAGGGACTCTATCTTTCTTGATGACTTTACTGAGGATGCCAAAAGATGTATATACATGACTTGTATTCATCTTTTGTTATTAGTATATATTGAGTATTACTATTTAATATGTTTATTTTTCTTTCTTAAAATGTGTATATTTGTTTTTGGCACCCTCTGTATTTCTAAAGGATGGTTCCTAGGTCACCCAGAAAGATGCTCCTGGGTTTAAAACTGGCAGGAGACTTGGTAACAATTTATATCTCAAAGGGGGAGAGAAAGTATTTATAATTGCTAATTTGTGACAGTAAATTCTTTATGAGAAAGGAGATTAGGGTCTTATAGTCAGGAATAAATCTGTCTAAAGTTTAGTCAAGCTGAGGGAAAGTTAAGGCCATCCCTCATAGTCAGGGTATATTAGTGTGGGAGGGGATACTATATTTTATAAATTCACCCTTCTTTGAAATTGACCTGGTCATAAATTCATGTGTGATGTTACCAAAATATAGACCGTGATGAGAGTCTAAATGAAGCTAAAGTCAGGTTGGACTCTTCTTTTTACCATCTATATTCAGAAACCACTGTTTTTCCCTTGCTCTTATCCTGACCCTTTAAATAAATAGCATATATGTACAGAACAGTCTGTGGCTCCTTTTGGCTCCAAAATACTACCTTAGAATTTTTACAGATTTGAGAGAACCAAAGAGAAAATGACCTGACTTTACATATAAAATGCCTTCTATTAAGATAATGTTGTTTCTAAAGAAGTCAGTATCATTGACAGTTTTACTACTGACAGGTGGAATAAGACGTTCGGGAATTTAGAGGGAAATGAACCTAATTTGATCCTAATGATCTCTCTTTTAATTAGAGCTTTCAATGTTCACTGTGAAATTTACTGAGGTATCACAAGAGCAACATAGAATCTCTCAATTTTATAACTGGAAAACACCTTAGAGAGTATCAGCTTCAACCAGTTCATTTGAAAGGTGAAGTAACTAAGATGAAACAACTTGCCCATTGAGTATATCTCTACTCTTCTTACACAGGCGAGCACACACACTCATAATAGCATTAAAAGTGATGAATTATAGTTTTTCTAAATTTCCATATCCCTAAATCTCATTATAATATTATATCCCATCAAGGTCAGTTTACATGATATTATGATTCTTATAATTTATAATTACATATTACTTAGAATTAGCATACTGTATTTGCATAGGGCAGAATTTAGGCTAAATGCTTGATGAAAATGTTCTCTCATTCTTTTAATTAAAAGTTATTTATTTATTTATTTTTAATTAGTCCTCAGTTACCACACTAATGTAAAGTACTGAGTCCCTGGTTGCTTTTATTATCATTCTGGTAAACTCAGCTTTATGGCTTGGCCAATGAATAACAGCATTCTCAAACTGCTCATTATCAAACAATCTTATAATGAATCAATTTATTTCTGAACTAATGAATTTTTAATCAGCCCCAGTTCAAATTTCAGAACAAGAAAGTCTATATTAGTACTTTTTAAGAGAGAGTCCATCTTTTAAAAAAAAATTAGATATTTAATAAATCTTTTAGATTTTATAATATAATTGAGCCATATTTTCATGATTAAAATAAGTGTTATACCTGAATGATTGTGTATCCTCAAAATTCCTATGTTGAAACCCTAACCCTCAATATGATAGTATTAGGATGTGAGGGCTTTGGAAGTTAATTTGGTAATGAGGGTAAAGCCCTCATGAATGGGATTGGCTTCTTTATAAGAAGATACACATTGTTGCTCAAATCAGTTGTTTTTTAATTCATTTTCTGTCTGGATGTTCTATCCATTATTGAAAGTTGGGTATTGAAGACTCCTAACCTTTGTATACCTGTCAATTTCTTCCTGCAGGTCTATCAATAATTGATTTACTATATTGAGAACAAATGGACCTAACAGGCAGGTATATACAGTACATCCCACCCAATAGCAGGATGCACATTCTTCTCAAGTACACATGGAACATTACCTAGGATACATTACATATTAGATCACAAGACAAATCTTAACTAATTTAAGAAGATCAAAATAACCCAGACTACCTTTTCTGACCACAATGGAATGACACTAGAAATCATTAACAGTAAAAAAGAAAGGAAGAAAGAAAAAATGGGACAATTCAAAAACATGTGGAAATTAAACAAGACATTGTTGAATAACCATCAGGTCAAAAAAGAAAATTAAAAGGAATTAAATATATATATATTTTTAATTAAATAAGATATATATATATATATATATATATATATATATATATATATATATCTTGAGGCAAACAAACCCACAACACTAAAGCAATGGAACTAAAAAAGCAGTTCATAAGAGGGAAGTTTATAGTGATATATGCCTACATTAAAATAGAAAAAAATCTCTCAAATAAACAACCTAATTTTATATCTTAAGACGTTAGAAAAAAGAACAAACTGAGCAAAAGTTCACAGAAAGAGAAGGAGGGAAATAATAATTGCAGTAAAAATAAATCAAATAGAGTATAGAAACATGAGAGAAAATATCAACGAGTTGTTTTTTTTTTTCTTTTCAATTTGTTGTTGCAGACAAATTCTACAAACACTTAGTTGGACTGAGAAAAAAAGACATCGATGATAAAAACTTTTAAAATATGTAAGAAGAGATGTTACAATGGATACCTCAGAAGTAAATATTATAGGATCATAAGGGACCATTATAAAAATTATATCCCAACAAATTGGATAACCTGGGATTTCTAGAAACATACAATATACCAAGACTTAATCATGATGAACTAGAAAGCCTGAACAGACCAACAACAGTATAGAGTTGCAACAACTGGGGACTAGGTGCTCAACTAAAAATTAAGAATATAGGCTGGCCATCCAGAGTATTTCATACATTCTAAACTGTCACATTATAGCCTGCCTGTCTGCCCCCACGCACCTCTCCATAAAGACAAATCATAACTTCAATATTATGCTTACTGTATGTATCCCTGTTTGGCACCAAAGGATGGCTGGTTAGTCAAAGACAGGTAAGATTCCACAAGAGGGAAAACCCAAGCCAGACACGGTTATGTGGGTGCCTGTGGGTGCCAATGGGTACCAGTGGGCACTATAGGAATTGACAGAAATAGGGCATGAACCCCTTGCTTAGGGTGTGACAGCATGCCTGTGAAATGACCTATTGATCTGCTAACATCTGTCCTCCGTGTAATCCTATCAGTGAGTTTCGGCATTAGGGGTTTCTGTCTTTTGTGGAGGTGCATGTAAACAGATCATGGGACTTTCAGTAATGGCAGCCTGCAGGCATGGGTGATTTGGCCCGGAGATTAATTCTCGGGTGTGAGACACACAGACCTGGGGAGATACATTGATCCTTTCATGTGTAAAAGAATAAAAGGAACAGTCAGGCCCGATTCAAGGCTCTTTGTCCTAGAGACACTGAGTCCCCTGGCTAGCACTGCTTTTGAACTACCCTTTGTCTCTTGTCTATATTTTTCTGTTTCTCAACCCCCACCGTCTCTTCCGAACTCCTACAGCCCTGTTGTGCGGGACATTACACTGAACCAAATACTATGTTCTGTCATTTCAGTTAAATCACAGATGCCAGTTCATAACTAGGGCCCTGGAATATTAAGTCCAGGAACTAGAATTGAGGGATAAGGAAGATTTTCACTAAGTGGCAAACAGAAGCAATGTTAAGTATTAACACTACAATTTAAGTAGTAATTTTTCCCCACATTAGCTTGAGAACAGCTGTTCAAAATTTACTGGTTTTATATTTGCCATGAATTCCATGTGTATGCATGCCTACTGGATGCTTTCAGATGGCAACCTAAACTTGAGTAGACACATTGGGTAATTATAAGTACATCAGGTGGTTAGTCAGGATACCTGAGTCCTAATCTAGAAATGATTACTAACCAACTCCATGACTCTAGGCAAGTCATTCCTTCTCCTAGCAATGGTTTATCTCTAAAAGGCACTTGAGAATTTTAAGGTTCAATTTGGCTCAGGGAAAGTTTATTCAAATTCAGAATATATAATATGTACCTTTCCTTATTGCTAGTAGCAAAACAATATTCTGAAATGCAGACTATTCCCCATGCAAATTAACAGTGATTTGAAATACCATAAAGAGAAATTCCGAACATGCTTAAGTAGTTGATTAATTTACACCTGCATTTAAAAAATCCTTATTGCTGGAGGGAAAATATGTGCACACACGCACGCACGCACATAATGGCCCTAAGAAAAACAAAGGAAGCTACAGTTGTTAAGTCAGTAGATTTTGGGGTGAGGAAAAGAGGCTATTAAGGAGAGCAGGTCAGATCCAAGTGTGATTATTTTTAAATGTCTTTGTTTCTTTTGAGTATGCTAATGTTTCATTTTTAACTGATAAATAAGAGAAGCACAAATTTCGAGATTTATGAAAATCTTATATACAATTCAGAAAAGGAAAGATGGTTAGTTTCTTATTTAATTCCCTAATATTGCAAATGAGGACATTAGTGAAAAGTTAGGGACAGAATGGGTAAGGGCTTAGTTCAGAATTAGAAGTGCTCTTCTGGGCTGTGCTGAAATTAAAGGTGTCTATTATCTGCTTTCCAATAATATCGGTGTGAGTTTATTGTTAATCAACTTGGGTTTGCTTAGCAATAAAAAAGTTCACGGAAAAACCAACACTATAATTTTGCTTAATTTAAATTTTTACATTTCCCCAAATTAATGAGGCTCTTTATCAATTTTTATTTCTGTTTATCTATTGATGATGTATATGGAGAAGATCCATGTAAAGCATTTGATAAAAGATAAAGAGAAAACACTTAATTCAGCAATTAACCTTATTTGGTCAGAGGGAAATACTATGGGTTTTAAAAAGGTCACAAATGCCCAAGATGACAAAATTCATCTATAAGACAAAGTTGGAGACAAGGTTCTCATTGTCTGATACACTCTTTCCATCTTTACTTAAAAAAACTGTCTTGTGTGGTATGGAATGTGAATTCTTATGGTTATGGAACAAAGAAGGCAATAAAGATAATATAATAAAATAGTACCCATAAATCTTCCTTTTTCCTGAATCCTTCACAAGGTCATACAAGATATCATTAAAATATCCAAAGATACCCTGAGTTAGACAGGTGTGTATTTGTGAGTTATGTTATTCCTGGACTCTAAAGGCTCACAGTGTTAGAAGACGGAATTTAATGGAAATTACTTCTTATGTAGATTTTTCATACCTGGCCAAAGAATCAAAACTGAGGGTAGCCAAAGACATTCTCATATATTTAAGCTTTCCAAAATTTCTGGGCCGGCCAAGTGACACAGTGGTTAAGCTCTGGCTTGGGAAGCCAGGGGTCCCAGTTCTGGTCCCACATATGAGGGCCAGTGACACTGCCCTCAAAAAAAATTTTTTTTTTCACCAAGCATACACTCATTCCTCAGAAACTGCTGAAAGGATGTGCTACCAAGCCAGAGAAATTATCAAGAAAGAGGAAGTCAAAGGAACCTGGAAATGGGACTCAACACCAATAAAAAGACCTAAAGGATGTTACAGGATAATGAAAACAGACTACAGAAAAGCAACTGTGTAGCAGGCTTAGAGATCAACCATTTCAGGAAGAAGCTCCAGGATAAATGCTGTTGAGGAAAAAAAAATTAAACACACACACACACACACACACATCTTCACGTATATATTCTCATGCATTTAAAAGAATTGGGAAGAAATTTATGTTTTTGGAGAATAAAAAATTATGAAATCAAAAACAGGCATTAACTCCAAGAAGTCGTGTGTATATAGTACTATAGAACTTGTCTGTACTATTATATTTCAATAAAATGTAATAATTAAAAGTAGATAATAAATAACAATAATTATAAAAGAACACAATTTCGATCTTACATGGTGAAAATTTTCACTATCTAGTAACCACTACTAACGAATATAGCAATATATATATAAGGAGGTCCTTAAGAAATACAACGATGAGTACCATAAAGTAAAACAATTAAAAACATTAAAAGTCATTGATTCTGGGAAGCAACCATGGTTAATATCTCACAAGTTATCCTATTCTCACCCAAATAAATTCAGTTTACTGCAACCAATACTGACTACAAAATAAAATATATGCAAATTCCAATTTTATAACCCCAGTTTTGAAGAGCTCTACACAATTAGGCAGAGTCCATGAAATACTGGAGTTATTTAGACATTGTAGTACTCTAGAGCAAAAATGTTTACATTAATAGCCAACAGTGAGCAGGTGTTATACCAGGCACTGGCATACAATCTTTCTCTATGGAAACTTGAATATTAAACACAACAGACTCTGTCCTCACCTTCTTTGAACCTCACTACTCTGACCCTGCCTCTGTTGT
This sequence comes from Aselliscus stoliczkanus, assembly GCA_033961575.1. Lineage (NCBI taxonomy): Eukaryota > Metazoa > Chordata > Mammalia > Chiroptera > Hipposideridae > Aselliscus > Aselliscus stoliczkanus. Next base: position 140,580,496 of record CM066729.1, read on the forward strand.
GATTCAGACCTCTTCCCAGGAAGACTGTTTAACTTACTGAATAATTATACTAAGTTTTAGACTATGAGTTTTAAAAGTGAAATTACTAAAATACCTTATGAAACAATATTGTAATTATGAAATTACATTTCACTCATTTCAGTCAGTCAATACATCATTCTATAAATTCTTATTCTTTACTGGGTGTTCCCTAATATGTTCCAGGTATCTGAAACGTTATTATTACCTTCCCTATACTTAAAATTTTCCTATATATCATTTCTGCCATGAATGCATCTTAAAATTAAGACTTCATATGCTCTCCTATTTGGATCTTAGGATCATTGCTATTTTCCCTGTTCCTACCTCATTGACATATCTCTCCTTGTTTCTGAGAGATATAACATACATATTATATAAATTATATGAATGTGCCAGTTGAATGTTTCCTTTTATATTTCTTTTCTTTCCCTATACCTCAATTTATTGACTGTGATCTTGGACCACAATTTCTTGAAGGTGGAAACCAAGGTTGAGAAAGGATAAGTAGTTTTCTAGAAGTTGCACAGTCATGGAAAGACATGACTAACTCAAGTACCCTGTTTTTCAACTCAGGATTATTTCTTTTAACATCTATATTCAGAGCTTGGTCTAGACTCCCTACAGAAGAATCCTTAATAAATGTCTGTTCTTAACAACTAACATCCTGTCTCACTAGTTCTTCTGAAAATTATTGCTTTGTATCAGTACTACTCTATGTTGTTTGCTGTTTTTAATTGAGGTAAATATTTATCTTGATTATTCCTGAAAGACAGCAAACTAGCAGTGTTGGGTGACATGGAGCAAAGCCAGGTAGAAGACTGTTATATCTGATGGATATAGTTTTAAGTATTTGAGGCAAAATATATTTAAACAATTTCATTAGGTGTTAGTTTTTTAAAAACAACACTGCACATTTCTATCTGATATTAGATTGAGTGTATGTATATGACAAGAGGTTTTCCAGTGACTACTACAAAAATATTATAACAAAAATATGAGTGACAAAATAATTACTACTTAAATCCAATACACTTATTCCATAAGCCTTTCATTATTCTGTTATATTTTTAATTCTGCCATTAACTCATGATTCACATTTGTTGAAATGTAAGGAACACACGAATTTTGAAAAGGTACTCAAATGGAATCTAGATGATTAATAGAATGTGACTAATTTCAATAGATTATATAACTTCATGGGTGCACGATTGCATGACATATGAAAATAGATGATATCAGGTTCAAAAAATATTAAATTCTAAATATTTTGACATTTGTACAATCATAGAAAATAAAGTCAGTCCTGAATGTTATCTTTGATCTAAAATGGGATATATGTAATCCAAGGAGTCTGTCATCTCACACCTTTATATTTCTATTAAAAAAATCATTGTGGACAGAATCAGATGTATAACCAAAGAGAGATCATTCTGTTTCATTTTAAAAAATCCATAATTCTCACAAAATGAAAAATATTAGAAAAATGAAAATTAAGAACTGTGGTGAATATGTATTAACATTCTTTATAAATAAACATTTTTGGTTAAAGATGATAATTATGCACAAATGTGCTCTCATTTTAAATGAAAAAAAAAAACAAAAATAATTATTCTTGGCCATTTAGTACAAATCCATAATTTATCAGATTTGCTCATTGAAACTGTCAGTACATACAATATCACTTACAGTATTTTTCACACTTATGAATTAAGAGTCAAGGCTTGAATGTAAAGAGTACTTTTATGATAGATAAAGACATATGAACATAAATATGTCAAAATATTATAATCTTACAACATTATATTGTGGCTTTAAGGACTAAGAATAAAGAGTAGGGTGATATGGGAGAAGGAACAGTTAGGAAGTCTCAGAAACAGCTTCACTAACGAGAATGGAAAGCATTTCAGCAAATGCACAGAAACATAGGGGGGCAAAGTATAATTGGGTGTACAAAGTATAAAATATGATGTTGGGAAGCCATAGAAGATTGAGCTGGTGAAATACAACGATTAGAATCTGAAGGGCTTTCAATGTCAAATACAGTAATTTAGATTTTATCTGAAGGGAAATGGGAGAAACTGAAGAACTCTGAGGAGAGAACAAGATCATTTTTAGGGTGTAAGAAGCATTACACTAATGGCAGAACAGGGTAGAGGGATAGAAGGGTTATGAAACTTGGGAAGCAAAGAGTATGATGAAAAGACTATTCAAAAGTTTCAAACAATATAGGTGACATCGAAACTGCTGCAGTAAATACTAATAGGACTTATCGGATTGAACAGGTATTAAAGATTTTGATCATATATTGATTTGTAAGGTAAGTGAATTAAAATCTATTAAATTAATTAGTGTTTGCAATGAAATTTATTTGGCTATTATAAATATAGAATGCAGTTGATACTTGGACATTGATTAATTTCCAGGTTGAATGTAGGTGATAAGGATTTAAAATATAGAATCCTTCAGTACGTTAACTCTTATGTGATGCATAGCAAAAGAGGAATTCACAGAGCAGAAAATGAGAGGAGGTGGCCAGGAGTATATAAAGTACACACACAAAGGAGAAGTTACCCCAAAAACCTAGGGACAAAAAGTGTTTGAAGTAGGAGAAACCACTTAACAGCAACAAATTTTGCAATGGAATCAAGAAAACAAAAGTCTGAAAAATGCTCATTGGATATTTATAGCAGAAATTTAGCAAGAATATTTTCAGTGAGCTGATGAGGTCAAATTCAGATTAAAATAAATCACTAAGTGAATAGAAGGTACTAGTTTGGGGACTTACAATGTAGGACATTTATTCACAATTTTTAAAATGTTTTTTGAGAAATATGTGATGGCATTAGAAGTAATTTAATATCAAAATGGCATATTTTGTGGAAGGAAGAATTTTAAAAATATTTAAAATATAACAATGAAATGAATGGGCCGGCCGAGTGGCGCAGGTGGTTAAGCGCTGGTTTGGGAAGCCAGCGGCCCCAGTTTGGGTCCCACATATGAGGGCCAGTGACATTGCCCTCAAAAGCAAAACAAAACAAAACAAAAAAACAATGAAATGAAGAAACAAATGCAGAGAAAAATATTAGAGGATATTTAATGAAATAAAATCATTGAGTATTGGAAAGAAAGAATAACATGAACATCAAAGATAAAAGAATAATTATTTCATATAAAACTTAGTATCATTTTCTCTGACTTGGATAGATGTTAGGGTGGTTGAAAATACAGATAAAGTCAAAGGCAAACATGTATAACGTAAGAGTGTTAATAACTGTAAGGCTCTATTCATGAAATTAGAAGAAAAGTCATGTGAAAAAGATGGAGACAAGTGGGATACTTGAGAAGAAAAAGAGTAAGGAATAAATGACCTAGGGAATGTAATAACAAAGTAAATGCATGTAACATCACTATGAAAAAAAAGATGGCATGAGATGAGTAAGATTGTTTTTTACTCAGTTTCCACCCAAGCCTACTGTACTCCCTGTGTGGGTGGGCAGATATGGTTTTTGATAACATACTTCATTGAATGTTCTTCGGCACAAGTCACGATCCAAGATGGCGGAGTATATAAATGTTGTGCTTGCCTCATCCCGTGAACACGTCAAAGTTACAATTATATTATAGAATAATCAACCTGGAGAACCATGTGTAGTCTAGCTGAACAGGTTTTGTAATTAAGAATATAAAAGAGAAGCCTCCTTGAGACTAATAGGAGGGGCAGAGATGAGAAACAGGCTGCTCCAAAACCTCCATGTAGCGGATAAAAAGTAGGAAGGAAATCTCAGTCAAGGAAGTTCCCCATTAGGGAGCAAAGGACTCCAGATCCACACCAGGTGCCCCAGCCAAGAATACTGGTGCTGGGCAGAGGAACCTGACATCTGTGAAAAACAGTGGGGATTCTGACCATCTTGGTGGGATGAAAGGCAATGGGAAACCCAGGCGTCCTCTTACACAGCTGACGCATAGACTCTCTCACTTGCAGGCACTCACCTTGGGCTCCAGCCGAGGGATAGTGACTTGGCAGGTATCGAAGGCACATGGGGAGCAGACTGAGGTGTGTGACTTCATGTGAGGGCTGGCAGACAGTCGCCATTTTCTGTGAGTTGGTTCTCCGATCCCCCGCAGCCAGCAGGCAGGCAGGCACCATCTTTCCTGTGTTGAGTCTTCCCCCTACTCTTACAGCCAAATCTAAATCTGATTGGTCAGGTGAGTGCAATCCTGCTGACTCATTGAGATGCCTCCATATCCAACTCCATCTCACAGGAGGCTTTATTGGCAACAGAAGCTTATGGGAGCTGGCAACTGGCAGCAGGCCTCAGAGTGTCCTGGATTTCTGTGGTGCTATCCCAAACCCTGTATTGGTGGAAGCCGTCCTCAGTTCACTGCATGACCTCTCCCATGCCTCTCCAGGTTCAGCAGAGGCAGCAACTAGTCATGGATCACTTTGTAGCCCCTACCACATTGGTGGAAGCCGTCCTCAGTTCACTGCATGACCTCTCCCATGCCTCTCCAGGTTCAGCAGAGGCAGCAACTAGTCATGGATCACTTTGTAGCCCCTACCACGTAGTCCCCAGCTGGTCACAGGTTGTGGCTGACCTGGGCCTGCATGGGAACCCCTCACAAGAGTCCCCAGAACCAACATTTTTGGAAATTGACTTCAGACCACAGCAGAGCGTACCCAATTAGGCCCAAGTGGCACACCTGAAGGGCCATCTCAACAGGCACTAGAGCCTTCTAGGGGCAAATCCTACTCTGTGTGGTAAGCCCCGCAGCATAGCAGCCCATAAGCTATGCATGTGGCCAAACCCCACAGCCAGTCAGCCTGAGGTCAATCACACCCACTGACAGGCCAATAGCAATCAAAACTAAAATATAACAGAAGTGCAAACACAACCCACAGAAGGAATACTCCTGGAGAACCCAGTGCAGGTGATCAGGGAGACTGTGCCAGGGTCCCTCAGGACATCTACTATATAAGGCTTCCTATCAAGACTAGGAGACAAAGCAGATCTACCTAATACATAGAACCAAACACACAGGGCAGCCAAAATGAGGAAACAAAGAAGCATATCGTAAATGACAGAACAGGAAAAAACTCCCGAAATAGACCTAAATGTAATGGAGGTGAGCAACCTACCAGAAATGGAGTTCAAAACACTGGTTATAAGGATGCTCAGGGAACTTAGATAGCAAGCATAAAAAAGGACATAGAGACCATTAAAAAGAACCAGTCAGAAGTGAAGAATACAATAACTGAAATGAAAAACGCATTTGAAGGAATCACCAGCAAATCAGTGACCTTGGAAGACAAGGTAGAAATAAACACCCTATGAGAATGACAAAAAGAAAAAAAAAAATTAAATGAAGATAGTTTAAGAGACCTCTGCAACAACATCAAGTATAACAACATTTGCATAATAGGGGTACCAGAAGGAGAAGAGAGAAAGCAAGGGGTTGAGATCATATTTGAAAAAATAATGACTGAAAACTCTCCTAACCTGGTGAAGAAAATAGTCATAAAAGCCCAGGAAATACACAGTCCAAACAAGATGAACCCAAACAGGGCCACACCAAGACACATTATAATGAAAATGACAAGACAAAGTGAAAATCCTAAAAGCAGCAAGAGAAAGACAACTAGTAACTTATAAGGGACCTCCTATAAGATTATCAGCTAATTTCTCAACAGAAACTTTTCAGGCAGGCCAGAAAGGATTGGCAGGAAATACTCAGAGATGAGAATCAAGGATCTACAACCACAACTACTCTACCCAGCAAGAGTATCATTCAAAATTGAAGGTCAGATGAAGAGCTTCCTAGACAAGAAAAAGCTAAAGGAGTTCATCAACATCAAACCAGTATTACAATGTATGTATGGACTTTATTCTTTGAGGGACTTCGTAAATACAAAAAAAAAAAAGAAAAAAAAGAAAAGAAAAAGTGCAATAACTACATATCTATCAACAATTACTTTCAATGTAAATAGATTAAATGCTCCCATCAAAAACAGAGTGGCTGAAATGTTCAGAAATAAGAACAAAGTGAGAGGCATCACACTACCTGACATCAAAACATACTACAAGGCTACAGTAATCAAAACAGTATGGTACTGGCATAAAAACAGACACAGAGACCAATGGAATAGAATAGAGAGCCCAGGAATAAACCCATCTATATACGGTCATTTAATCTATGACAATGGAGGCAAGAATTTACACTGGAGTAAAGATAGTCTATTTAATAAATGGTGCTGGGAAAACTGGACTGACACGTGCAAAAAGATGAAAATAGACCATCTACTTACACCATATACGAGAACAAACTCAAAATGGATTAAAGACTTAAATGTAAGACCTGAAACTATAAAACTCCTAGAAGAAAATATAGGGAGTGAGTTTGCAGACATTACCCTGAGTAATATTTTTACCGATATATCCACTCGGGCAAGGGAAATGAAAGAAAAAATGAACATATGGGATTACATCAAACTTAAAAGTTTTTTCACAGCAAAGGAAATCATCAATAAAACAAAAAGGCAGCCTACTGAATGGGAGAAGATATTTGCCAATGATATATCTGATAAGGGGTTGATATCCAAAATTTATAAAACACTCATGCAATTCAACACCAAAAAAACAAACAACCCAATTAAAAAATGGGCAGAGGATATGAGGAGGCATTTCTCTAAAGAGGACATACAGATGGCCAACAGGCATATGAAAAAATGTTCAACCTCACTAATCATCAGAGAAATGCAAATAAAAACCACAATGAGATACCACCTCACTCCAGTCAGACAAATTGGTGCAGCCGTTATGGAAATCAGTATGGAGGTATCTCAAAACACTGGAAATGGAACTGCCGTATGACCCAGCAATTCCACTCTTGGGAATCTACCCAGAGGAATCCAAGACACTAATTCGAAAAAATATATGCACCCCTATGTTTATTGCAGCGCTATTTACAACAGCCAAGACTTGGAAACAACTGAAATTCCCATCAGTAGATGACTGGCTTAAGAAACTGTGGTACATTTATACAATGGAGTATTACTCCGCTATAAAGAAGAATGAAATTGTACCATTTGCAACAATATGGATGGACCTAGAGACTATTATGTTGAGTGAAATAAGTCAGTCAGAGACAGACAAATACCACATGATCTCACTTATATGTGGAATTTGAAAAACTGAATGAATGAGCATAAGAAACAGAAACAGTCTCATAGATATAGAGGCAAAACAGGGTTGCTAGTTGGGAGAGGGGTGGGGATGAGGGAGAAGGGGAAAGGATTAGACAGCTTAAATAGGTAACTACAGAATTGTCACAGGGATATGAAAGACAGTTCGGGGAATATAATGTTGTTAAAATTTTGTGGGGTGTCAGATGGTCACATGTTTTGTTAGGGAGACCACTTCATGGATGGAGTAGAGGCTTGATCATGGCACTGTATACCTGAAATTGATGTTGTATAATATTGTATGCCAACTGTAATTGAATATATAGACAGTCATGGGATGTGGATTATATGGTGGAAGGGAGTCAAAGGAATTGTAATAGATAGTATGATATGGGGGGAGAGGAGTGGGAGGGGAGAATTGGGGGAGGGGTGTTGTCACTTTGAGGGGGTAAAAAGTATAACTATTGCACTTTGTTGTACACCTGAAGCTAACTAAAAGTATATATAAAAAAAAAGAAAAGAAAAGAAAACTGTACCTAAGGACCTTAGTTCTTCTTAAACAACTCCCAAGATATGCATATAAAAAGGATGAATTTAAAAGATTTGTAACTTCAAAGATGCAATTATTTCATGTTTTATAAGCACACAATTGCAGATTTATACTAAAGAATTTCAATGTAGGGCTAAATGCTACATTTATGTTATAATGAAATAAAGTTTTATAAGAATCAAAAAAAAAAAACAGAGTGGCTGAATCATTGTTACAAAGTAGTTGTGGTGATGTAGGGTATAGCACAGAAATATAGTCAATAATATTGAAAGAACTATGTATGGTGTCTGATGGTTACTAGATTTATTAGGATGATAGATGGGAGACTGAGGGACAGGGTGAAAAAGATGAAGGTATTAAGAAGTACAAATTGGTAGTTACAAAATAGTCATAGGATGTAAAACAAAGCATAGGGAATATAATTAATAATATTGTGATAGCATATTATGGTGTCAGATGGTTGCTGGAATTGTGATGATCACTTCTTTAGGTAAATGTTGAACAACTATGGTGTACACATGGAACTGATATAATGTATGTTAGCTATATTTTTTTAAATAAAAATCTTTAAAAATTTAAATGAAAAAAAGTTCCTGTCAACATGCTTAATTGAAGATTTTTATTAGGACCTTATTTTCAGTCAGATAGCTCATCATTAATTCAATCAATCAATAAACTACTGAGGATCTTTTTTTTTTTTTTTTTTGAGGGCAGTGTCACTGGCCCTTATATGTGGGACCTGAACCGAATCCACTGGCTTCCCAAGCCAGTGCTTAACCACCGGGCCACTCAGCTGGCCCATGAGGATCTTTTTTAAGTATCACATGTATGCATAACATTCGTCTTGAGGGTAGTACAGGAACATATAAGAAATTATCCTTACCTTCAAGATTCTTTGACTCTAAAGTAGTACACAATGCAAGAACAAGTGACAAATGAGACAGTACATATTTGCCAACATTCATAACTGGACTACTAATTATAAATTGGCATAGAAGTAAAATCAAGCCTAAATGTTTAAATATTTATTAAATTGTGAAGTAAGAGCAAAAATATTTGACTTGAAGGACCTTACAGTATAGTTTAGAAGAAAACATAAACACACCCCTATTATTTTTAACAATAAAAGGCAACAGTTACCAAATGACAAATGACAGAAATAAAATATTTATGGTATAATCTGAGTAATGCTGCAATCAGTAATAGTTGATAAAATATTTAAATGGTTTATTATTTCATGAGAAGATATATAAGTAACTAGGTAAAAGAAGCAAAGATTGGAAAAAAGTTAAAGAAAAGAAAGAAAAGAGAAGTAATAATTTCATGAGTACATCTCCTTTAGAGAAATCCAATAAAAGAATCCCTATGGTTAACACTACAGACTACAGTTTGATTAACTACATGGATTCCCAGGTATAACTAAACCCAGACTGTATTTGCAGTGACTCTTGCTTCATGGTCAGACACTGCATCCATATTACCACTCTTCCCACTGAAAAATAGGTATAAGTAGAGTGATTGTGAAGTCAAAGTTTTAGGAAGCATTAAATAATAATTATTGGGTTGTCAGAAAAATCATGACATATTTTTTTCTGTTTTTTTGTCCCAAAAATGAGTCATGACTTCTCTGACAACCCAATAATAAGACAAATATTAGCAAGGAGAATGTATTATAGAACACTATTTGAAATGTGTTTCTTAGTAGAAGGGATTTGAGGGAAGGAAACATGACTGAAGACATCACCATCCAGGACTAATATGAAACGGGTAAGCTATTATGCAACAGTAAAGACATTGGAAATATCCAAGCATATGGTACATTTTGGAAGAGTTAAAAATAAAATTGATTAGATAAGAGTGGAATACACACGGGTGGCTTTGATGGTCAATGAGAGAAGATTAGATTTAAAGCAGTTAAGATTAGGAAACAGCTAAAATGTTTTGGAGTGAGGGAGAGGTAAAAAGTCATAATGCCAGAGAATTTACCAAGTTCTAGGGTAAAGAATAATTTAAAGGTAATTTACTCCAACATAACTCCAAAGATTAAAATATTGGGATAAATTGGATAGAGATGAAATTGCAAAGAGAGAAAACAACTGTGAAGAAGATATTGTAATAGAGACAGACCCTCCTTGCCCAGTTTTTAAGGTTTGGTAACAGAATTATGTCAAACCAATGCAGTATCGAGAATTTTGATAAATTATTGCCATATATTTTTAGTTGGATTTAGTGTTTTATAATAAACCAAAAAAAAAAAGGAAAAAAAAAACACGTAAATGCTCTGGTGCCTCTAGTCCTCATATGGTAAAATGTCAGATTTATCTCTGGAAATTTATGCTAAGCATTTGTTTTTAAATGTGTTACTAGGATAATCTACAAAATCAGAGGTGTTATCTGTGATGAGACCAAATTATGTTCTCAATTTGTCTAAATGCAGATACACAATATTATGAATGTGATCTTATAATATCATGATATTATAAGATAAAATAATATGGATATGTCTTCTAGGATATGTCTTGTACTTGACAGAAGCCAGATACTACAAGATAACTGCTCTCACATAAAATTATTATGAAAACAACTGCTATGTCTAAACTCATTATTCATTTCTTATTCTCAATAGAGTTCAAAAAAAACCTATAAAGCCTGAATTAGCGATTTTCCCTATCAACAAAATAAAATTTCCATTTAAAAGTCCATCAAAGACAAACTCATCTTCAGATTTTTCTTGAGTTAAATTGTATTTTAAAATGAGGGAGGCAAATAGTAGAGATTCTGACACATACAAGCAAATTTAAAGACTCTCTTTTATAGATAATACGAAGCATGACAATTAACTTTGCGGACTTGCCACGGAGAGCTTACATCAGCCGCACTGTACAAACAGCTCGGTAAGGTGTCATAACCTTGGTATATCAGTGTCACACAGCTGTGTTCGTGTCAACGTGTGGCAGTGTCTTGCTGAGTGGCGTTCATTATTGTTGTTGTGTGTTTTTGTGTGCTGTCACAACAATGTCTGAGTTTGAATTAGAGCAACAAAAAAACTAAATTTCTTGTTAAACTTGGCAAGAGTGGAAGTGAAATCAGGGACATGTCAGTATAAGTTTATGGGGATAATGCGATGAAGAAAACGCAGTATACAAATGGATTAAACATTTTTTCCAAGGGTAGAGAATGCATCACTGATGAAGAGAGGTCAGGGCAGCCAGTAATGAGCAGAACTGATGAAAAAATTGCAAAAATTCATCAAATTGTGTGTCAAAATCAAGGGCTAACTGTGAGAAGCATAGCAGACCAAGTAAACATTGATAGGGAAACAGGAAAATCTTAACTGAAAATCTTGGCATAAGAAAGGTGTGTGCAAAAATGGTCCCAAAGGAGCTCACCAATGAACAAAAAAGCAAAGGGGAGTTGAAGTTTGCCAAGACCTTTTAGAGAGGCAAGAAGATGTTCTGGGATGTGTTATCACACATAATAAAAGGTACGAATTTGCCATTTTGTGGTTGATTATATGCAAGGTCATATTGTTCCAGCCCATTCAAATAACACAACATTTTACTCCATTTTCAAATATCTGAAGTTAATGATTTAATTTAAGGGGAAATGCATTTTGTCTTCTGTTGTTATAGCCCATGATAGATGCTGTGGCAATTTTCTTTTGTTGTGTAACACTCCAAAACATACTACTTAAAATACCAATTTCTTACTTCTCACAATTCCGCCTTGGACTCAGAACTTCCATATATCTTTTTAAACTCTAACTGTAAACTGAACATTTTTTTTGTTAATCACTCTTTTTCCATACCTTGTAATATGCAGTTTTAAAAGGGAAACAAAACCACAAACAGTTGACACTATCAACCATCTACCTGAAATTCCCTTTCACTAAATATATAAGTTCCTAATATACATTTTATAATTTTAGTTACCACTGGTGACCTTTTTACCATTTTTCTGCCTTTATGTGGCTTGGGTGTCCTTTTCTATTGCCTCCAATAGCAGCTTGCTCATTATCTTTCCATCCTCCAGTAACAATCTTGCCACCCTCCTGTCTGCATTCCTGCCCAATGTCTCATGTTTTAGGTTTTTGTAATGGCAGTAACCTAATCTCAACTTAATATTCCAGTCATCTATTTCAGTGTAATAAATCATTCAAAATCTGCTTAAAACAACAGTTAATTATTTTTCATACTTCTGCAGATGCCCTGATGGTTTGTCTGCTGATTTTTCCTAGAACCCCTCATGTGGCTGCATTAAGTTGGAGGGTGGTCTTGAATGGAACATTAAGGGGCTCATGCACATGTCTGGCTTAGGCGCTTGCTCTCTGCTAGGGTACCTTGATTTTTCTCCACATGGCCCCTCATTCTCCAAGTGTTTAGAGGAACCTTCTTTATATGGTGGGCTCATGATTCCTAGAAGGAATAGTTGGAAACTTCCCCTGCATTCTCCTTTCCAAAGCAAGTTACACAGCCAGCTTACATTCAAGGTTAAGGAAACAGGCTCTATTTCTAGGTGGAAGGAGAATTAGACTCACATTGCAAAAGTGTTTGCAGGGTCAGAAGAATTGTTGTAGCTATCTTTACTAACAATCAATTGAGAATATCAACTAAAATATTATCTCTGGTTAAAGAACAAAATTCAACTGAGTTTGAAGATTTAATTTGCATTACTGAGCAATTCATGAATTGGGCAGTATCCCATCTAGCAAGTAGAAATGTATTCCAAAGGGTTGTAAAACTGGAAGGTTTTTTATAGAAAGAAAGGTGGGCAGGGGACAATTAACAAAAGTAATATATATATATATATAGAGAGAGAGAGTAACACCTCAGTTTGCGAGCACAATTCGTTCCGGAAAAAAACTACTCATATCGCTCGTTTACCAAGTTAAAATGCATTATTAGGTTGGTGCAAAAAACCACAATTACTTTTGCACCACCTAATAGAAATGTTTGCTCATCTTGCACAAACAAAAAAGTTACTCGCAATTCAAGATTTTACTCTGTGTGTTTGTATATATATATTTAATTTTTGTCAGGCCAGAATATCTTCCTTTTTTGGGGGGAAGGGAATGGCAAAGTTTTGTCATGCAGATTGCCTCTTCTTTTTATGGAGGATAGAGAAGGCCTATGTGACAGATTACCTCATTGTTGTTGACCAGAACATGGCGAAGTGGTTGATTTGGATTATATTTCCAGAAGAGGTTGAAAAAGCAGTTAGGTCGGGTATTAAATCTAAACTTTAGCACAAGTGATACCATTTTGAGCCTGTGGTTATCTCTTTAGCACTGTGGTAGCTTCTTCAGTCTATTTGTTATACTTCCAAAATTAATTTGGAGGTTAGAAATTTACTGGAAGCATGATGATACTTTTATATACAGTTTATATAAACCTTATTTACTACACTTTTACACAAATTTTACAATTTAGTAAACAATAATTTTAAAATAATTAAAATGTAAATATCTAGTTTTAATTCCTATTGTAATGTAAATTTCCCAAAACATCTCTATATTTGGTAAATGTATTCTAATATGAATTTGTAAAATATAATTTCTTGGAGATCATAGACTCTTTACCACTGCAAATATATGAAGCTGACAATGAAGATAGATTAATATCTTTTAATCTGATAAATTTGTCATTTCAATAAAAATATACAAGTTACCTATGTTGGAGCAGATGATTCTTGACATTTGGAGATAAATATACATATATGAATATATAGATTGATATAGATATGTATAAAACATTAATTTATGCCTTTTGTGAGATATATATATATATATTTTAGTGACATATAAACATGAATTTATCAAAGTAACAAGTGAAATGACGTATCGTTAGTGAGATAAGGAGCAATTTTACAGCCCATAGTCTGTTAGTATCTGCTTGCATTCTATGTATGCTTAGTGACTATATTATAATGGTAAATGCATTTAGAAACATGTTATGATTGCTTTATAGAGAACTGATATTGTGGTGTATTATATACTTGATACCAAAGATGTTATGGTTATAAGCTTTATGTTCTGAATAAGGTCTTTTCTCCATGTCTAAAAATATTAATATAGTTCAGATCATTATCACTGCCCTCTCTGCCTTCTCACTGACATTCAAAACTGGCTTGCTTTCCTCAGATTTATCCATACAGTAAAGTGTCAAATGATTTATTCAATTAGATCTCAGAGGGGGTGATACTGCCCCCTAGGGGTAATTTTGAATATTTTAGAGGCATTTATGTCTTCTGATAGGGATATATACCTGAGAATTTACATATAGCAAAGTATATTATTTTAACATAGATTATTTTCTTTACACTCATTTTGGAGTTTCAGTTATACATTCTGTTGACATTTTATTATCATATTTCTGGAAGCATACATAAGTACAATGAAATTCAGCAACATTATGTATACAATTTAGTGAGTTTTACAAATACATAGTCATGTAACAACTGACAAAATCATGAATGAAAATAGCTGTCACCTCAAAAAGTTTCCTCAGTCCTGTTCTCTGGCAACCACTGATGTGCTGTTGTCTGCCACTTCAGTTTTACCAAAATGTTTGGCATTTTGTGATCCACAGTTTGTTTTGAATGGATAAAGCACACTGTGTAAATAGGCAACTGGTGAGAAACAAGATCCTATCAGGAAGAATCTTAAGAGACATGCACGAAGTTTTTACTTTACTTGAAAACAATGAGGAGCTATCATTGGATCTTTAATAAGCAAGATTCTTGAGAGAATTCACATTTCCAAACCTTCTGGAGGCAGTAGGGAAAACTGATTGGAGAAATGTGAGACTGGAGACAAGGGGACCATTCAGAAGGGTGCTGCTATAGTTCAGTTGAGGAATAATGAGACCAGATTAAGTTAGTATAAAGCAGATGCAGTAGTGGGCACAAGTTTCAAAGAGATTTAGCAGGCTGTTCTCAATTTCTCTAGAAATTAGAGAATGATTGGATGTCAAGGGTAGAAACGTGTATTATTAAAAGATTATTTCTAGGATTTTAGCTTCAAAAACTGGATAGATAGTAGAGCAAATAAATAAATAAAATAAAATAATAAACAGAGACATAGGGTTGACGTATAGAAAGGAGGTGATGGAACTAATCTTTAATCATATTTAGTTTGAAGTATCTATGAACATTCAGGCAAAATTGTTTCCAAGGCCAAGAAAAATGTCTAGATTAAGGTTATAGATTTGGAAGTCATAAGTATATATGAAAATAATATAATTTTCTGTCCTATTCTGCTAACAAAATTTGAACAAAAGTACTTCCTTTACTATATTTTTTCCTTGAAGTCAGAAATAATCTTCTTTTGTAATATCTATACCATCTGTACACTCCTATCCATTTATACTTGCACTAATCTTTTTCTAGCCTGATTATTTCCAACATATAGAACCATAATAACTTTCTACCTGACCTACTTGTCTTAAAATACTGCTGTCACATGTCTTTATGCTTGTTTTACTGTTTGCCTATAAGGCTGTTCTTTTAACCATATTTTGTAAAGTTCATATCCACCTTACAAGATCCAGTTCTAAAGAATGTCTCCATTTTTATCTCTTTCTGATTCTATTTACCACAAACAATTTCTACATTCTTTGAGCCTCTATAGAATTTTTTAAAAATATTGCATATTGTACACTGCTTACCTATATTAGTTATTTATGAATATTTTATGAATCCTCTTCATTATATTGTGAAGTCTTCAAGAATATAGTTTGGGCTTTATCCACTGTATTTATCACTAGAACGCACAACAGATGCTTTACATTTAGAAGGGACTCAGAAATATTCATTAATAAACATTAACAGAAATGCTTTATTCATTTTCCATATAGACAAAATATAACTCGTCCTAATGTAGCACCCTAATTGAGAACATCAGTTATCTTTTAAAGTCATTATTGACATCTAAAACACTTTGAAATGAGGACCACTTAACTAGTTACCAAGGGGGGAATGGGAATTCTAAATTCTGAACATCTATTAAAAAAAAACAACAAGAGGGCAGCTGGTTAGCTCAGGTGGTTAGAGCACAGGCTGTTAACACCAAGGTTGCTGGTTCGATTCCCACATAGGCCAATGAGCTGTGCCCCGCACAACTAGATTGAAAACAACTTGACTTCGAGCTAATGGGTTGATGGGTCCTGGAAAAAACACACTGTTCCCCAATAAAGTTGTTTAAAAATAAACCCAAGAGATGAAATTCCTAAGCCCATAAAAATTGATTTCATAGTTCTTTATGGATGTTATATGATTAAATTATACAGTAGAAACCAAGATTCCCAGTTTTCCCTTTTTGTGATTATTAAGCTATTTTGCATGCCCTGATTAGTTTAGCTATTATAGTACCTTGAACTATGAGTGACTTCGCTTATAGTAACTTGGGCTGTGGACAATTTGAATTATGTGAATAGTTTTCTCATGACAGAAAAAAAAAAGAAAAATCAAAGTTAAATTAAGAATAACTTTCATCTAAAATATTCTGATTCAAAATTGCTATTCCAACAGTGGAAGTAATGGAAAATAGCTCTTTTCAAATGCTGTTGATACAGACCAGAATGGTTCTTAAATTTTTAATTTTGTTATGCTAGGAAGTCTTTTGGTCATGAAAGATGATTATTCTTGGCAATTCACAATATGTGTTAAGTAATCACATATGTGAAAATGAACATTACCTGAAAAATGGGAATAAAAAACACCTGTTCTAAATCATTTAGGTACTGTTTTGCCTAGAAATTTGAAGATACGCCAGATCTCTTTTCATAATCTAGGAAGTCCATTAATTGTTGGATATCCAAAACAACTATGCAAACAACCTATCAGACTAGTTCAGCCATACCTTTTAGAGAATAGCTTTTAAAATATTTATGGTGAGACACAGATTAAGAATGTTAGGAGAAAGGTACGGCTGAACTAGTTTGAAAGGATGGCAGAGACAGAATGGAAGCATGAAATAGAGGAAACTAAGAGAAACACATAAAGTCAAGTATCCCATGCAAATACTAACAAATCTATAATATAAACATTAATAGATTTCTCTCTTTTTCTATGGAAAAATGTTCAATATTTTTATTTTTATTAATATGCTAAGACAGTTACTATACCTGTTTTCTTCAATCAATATGAAAAAATTTATAATTTCTTTACATTTCTAGATTACCAATGTACTCATAGATAATATCCTTATTTGATGGCTTCTTCCTCCTTTTGAAAAATGGTCTGAAACTATTGCTGAATACAGATTGAATGAACAGCTCTAAATCTTATAGCAAAAGATAATAAAGATAATGATGTATACCCAAAAATATTACTCTCTTTACAGGTTTATATAACCTAACTTCTCAATACTCATCCTAAATTCAGGGACAAAGAAAAAAAAATAAAAAATAAAAAATAAAAAAAATAAAAAAATAAAATTATATATATATATATATATATATATATATATATATATATATATATATAACCACGAAGGCTTTTCCTGTCTTTACCATGCACAAAAAATATTAGAAACACTGCTTTATTTCTGCAGGTATGATAATAAGCCCTAAAATTTCTATATCTGAAATTGTTTCAGCTCTTGTCTGAAAAGTTTTAAATAAATACAATATAGTGGATAATTTCAAATTTTCATAATATCAAGTAAAGTTTATAGAGTTTGAATTAATTAATACGCAATATTAATCATGTTTTGAAACCTTTTATACTAACCCTGCAATTTTCTTATAATGTGCACTTATTTATTTATTTATTTTCCATTGTAAATGGAACCATATCTCATTTTACCAAGTCTCTGTGCTTCAAAAATATGTATGGCTGCCTTACTCAGAGTAGCCATGTCTTATCTGTGAGCTCCAAGTGAAAGCCAAATATTCTCCAATTCATGCCCTCAATTGCTATTAGATCATATTCTGCATATGACAATTCTAATATCTACCAAATGAGAATTTTGAGAAGTAAACTTCATTTATTTATATGTCATTATTATATAGGTAATGTAAACAATGTTCTTTCATTATAAATGAGCTATCACATATAAATAAGCTATCATCATAAAAAAATTTATGATATAAAATGGAAAAAGAGGCACTGAAATAGAATTTATCAAAAAGATTTTCTGCAGATATACTTTTACTATTATTTAGTAGTGTTTGTGAAAAACTTTAAATTTGGTTTCAAAATGTCAGAAGATTTAGGTTGTAACAAAGAGTGTATTATATTATCCCCATGATCATTTCTACCAATAAAAACAGTACTTCTGAGGTTGCTTTATGAACTCAGAGACAAGCTGAAAATAAGCATGCATTTTTAAATATATTCATTCATGTCGTATATTTTAATAAATTCAATTGTCTTTGGAAGGTGAAATATAGGAGTACAAGACACAAAATATGGGTTCAACTTCTGGCTTTATACTTTTTGTTTTCTCTTTAGAAAAATATTCAGATTAACAGAAAAGTGGCAAAGGTAATTCTCATATAACCTTCACTCAATATCCTCTTATAAAATATCATATAATTACAGCATACTTTCCAAAATTAAAAAATTAGCATGGGCATATTATTATTAACTATCCTATTGACCTTATACAGATTTCTCCAATCTTTCTACTAATGTCTTCTTTTTTCTCTTCCAATATCCAGGATAGGATTCCACTCCACATTGCATTTAGTATGCTAGTCTCCCTGGACCTATTACAGTTTCTCAGTCTTTTTTTTGTTTTCCACAACCTTGTGATTTTGCAGAGTACTGACTAGGTATTTTGTAGAAGGTTCTTCAAGTTATGTGTGTCTAATATTTTTGTCTTATTACACTGAGGTTATAGATATTGGGAAAAAATTGCTAGAGAGATAATGTGCCTGTCTCATCCTATTGTATTAGGAGGTACATGATATCACTATATATTTTTCCTGGTGATTTTAACCTTGATTACTTGATTAAGATAGTGTTGCCAGGTTTCTCTATTCTAAAGTCACTATTTTCCATTCTTCTAATCTATTTTTTTCAAAGTGAGTAATTAGGCTCAGCCTAGACCTAAGGGGAAAAGAATTATATTCCACCTCTTGAGGAGGGAGTTTCTCGATATGTTATTTGAAATTCTTCCTTAAGGAAGATTTCCCTGTTCTCTCTCATTGACTGATTGATTGAATTATATATTTATATCAATATGGACCACAAGTATTTATTTCATACTTGGGACTATAAAGCAACATTGTGGTATTTATTCTGGATTGTTCTAGTTTGGGCCATTAGGAGCTCTTTCCAGTTGGTTCCTATGTCCCCTCACATGACCCTTGTTTTTTAAGACTTCTTACTACTTCTTACTTTCTGGTAATACAAAATACTACAGGCTCACCTTGTATATCCACCCAGTATCAGCCATTTTTCCTAGATCCAGCTCTGTTTTTAAATATTGTCCAATCCTTTAACCACTTCATATCTTCATTACTTCCTCTGTTAAATGAACATATTCTAATAAAATTCAGTGGTCTGCAATCTTGTATGGTTCATAGGCCTTTAGGATAAATCTACTAAAATATATGTAATCTCTCATCAGAGAAGCACAAATGCACACATAATATTGTTCAAAAGATTTCAGAGAAGTTAACAGAACTCTAGCTTATTGATGAAAATCTAAAGCTATTTCTGTAAGGATCTGCACAAATAATGCCTGATGTCCCTTATAATTCTAAAATCAACTCATTACAAAATAATTTTTCCCAAAAATCAGTAAAAAGTCTGTCTAATTTCATAAAGATAATACTGTATCACTAATGAGAAGTTTTGCCCTTGTTAATTTGTGACTTTGGATAATTCACATAATTTCTGTGAACCTTGGTTTACCCATTTCAAAATGGAGTTAGTAATCCACACTTCAAAGAAATGTTGCAAAGTTTTGCTGAGGAGGAGTACATAAAATGCTTCAGAGAGACCTCCACATGAGGACACTCAGGGAACCGTCCATTGCCATTGTTTCTGTTTTAATGGCACACCAAATCCCAGTTTGACATCTTAAAAATAATTTACTTAATATAATCAAGGATTTGCTTTCACAAATTTGCAACCAGATAGTAGAAATCTCTTGGAAAAATTCAATCTTGCAGTTGTTAGAGGACTACAAAGTGATCCCGTGTTCTGAAACATCATACCTGGCCCTGGGATCTATTCCATATACAGACATTGGTGTGTGGTCCCCAGTGTATATTTAAGCACCATTCCAGAGTTCTTCATTTCTTGAGAAAGGTATCCCATTGTTCCTCACATCTAGTTTTTAGATGGTAGTTGTTCACAGTGAGTTAAAATCATCCCCCTAATAAATTCTGTCTGTAGAGTCTTATGTCTTCCTTCTCAAATAAATACTATAAAACAAATCTAATTCTTTGGTACATGTAAACACTTGATAAATAATTGTGATTTTGAAAAAAAACCATTGCTGTCATTTTCATGGCAATAATTGGTATTATGATGTCATTATGATGACTTTTTAGTAGGCTGTCATTTAATTATCAAAAGTCAAAAGCAGCACATGGTTTGGGAACCTAATTTCAGTCAGATAAAAAAAAAAAGTTCACGGTCTTTTCCATTTTTAAAATGATATATGCTACTTCAGAAATAATGAAGAGATGATCTATGATGGTCAATTTTATGACTGAGATGTTGGGTACCCAGATATTTGGTCAAACATTATTCTGGGTATGTCTGTGAGGATATTTAAAAATGAGATTAAAGGGCCGGCTGAGTTGTGCGTTGGTTAAGAGATGGCTTGGGACCCCAGATCTGAGCAGCAGGGCCCCAGTTCAGATCCCACATAGGGCCAGTTACGATGAGCCCTCTACAGTTAAGATGGTAAACAATAGCTCAACCTGGAGCTGGGCTGCCATGAGTCACCAGTGACCACGTAGGCTGCAGCCCCATGAGCTACTGTGAGTGGCTGGAAGCCAGCATGAACTGCCATGAGTGGCCATCCAGTGGCCAGCAAGTGACTACCTCAGCCAGGAAGAGCACAGTTGAAAATACCAACATGGGCCAGTGAAGCGACGTCCCCCACAACTAGACCGAAGAACAAAAGGACAGCAACTTGTCTATTCCCCTTTCCTGATTCCCGAATGCTGTTCCCCTCCCTTAATTCCCCAATTAAAAAAAAAAATGAGATACACATTTGAGTTGGTTGACTGAATTAAGTAGGTCACCCTCCCTAACGTGTTGGGCTTCCTCCAACACTTGGGCCTGAATAGAACAAAAAAGGATGACCTTCTCATGGGTAAGAAGAAATTCCTCCTGTTTGATTGCCTTGAACTGGGACATCAGTTTTTTTCCTGCCTCAGGTATCGAATGGAAACATTGGCTTTTTCAGGGTTTTGAGACTTCTAACATTTAGAGTAGAACTATACGATTGGCTCTCTGAATCTTCAACTTGCGAGCCCTCCCTGAATATCTTGGGACTGGCCAGCCACCATAACCATGTGAGCCAATTCCTTAAAATAAATCTCTTTCTATATATCTATACATCCTCTAGGTTCTGTTTGGGAGACTGTTACTAATATACTATTTAAATCATTATTACCTAAATATCTGTTGGACAACTAAAGGTTGTGTTGATGGTCTTATTTATTTTAAACCTATATCAGAACTAAATAATTAAAACTATGCAGTGTATTAGTGTATGTAGAGACCAGTTTAGGCAACTGGGTCATAAAAGTCTTCAATATTTAAGCAATCTATCATATATCCCTTTCTAAAAATAAACATAGAGTATTTGTATTAACTATGGAGAAAAGCTGAATATGTCTAAACAAATGGACATACACAAACCACCCAGAGATGTAAAAACTCTAATCCTGTTGAGTTATTATCACATGCTATTTATTAAAGGTAGTCTCAGAATAGGTAATCAAATAATAATAAAATTTATGTAAATGTGGTAAGAGAGACAAAATGTAATAATCTTAAAATAATTATTAAGTTTTAGGATAATAAACACCATCAAACCGGCATTCCCACACAGAAACTTTTCTGGCCATTGTGAAAGAGTCAAACACTGATTTAAGATCAACTTCTGGAATAAAAAAATATTTTCATTCCTGAGACAACTGCTAATGACTTCTTACATATTTGAACATCTTCATTCATATAATAAAAAATATATTTTAATAAACACTGAAACATTTCTGAATCTATTGGGGAGTGTAGTGAACTTTTGTTAGTCTAACTTACTCTTAGCAAAAGATAAGAAACTTGGCCAAGTGTTTTATTTTAATCCTCTTCCATAGCAATAGACACAATTTTTGTCTACATAAGATAAGGGTTTCCAAATATATTGTACTATTTTTCCCCAAGCTGTTTTCATCCAATTTTGTTTTTACTGTTTATAGATAAGAAAGCACAGGTTTCTCCTACTTATAAAGGCACTAATTCTTTTATTAGACATGGCTAACCACACATCAGCTTTAATTAATTATTACAAAGAGAAGAGTTTTCCTAGATAGGTGGAACTCCTTGAGAGCAAGGACTATAGTTTTTTTTTTTCAATATTCATTAATTATCCCCACTTTCTGAACTGTTTACAGCAACATCGTAATTAATACCAGCAATGCCATACAACTTTCCAAATGTGCTGCATTGAAGTATTTAAATTCTCATCTTATTTTGTCTCTGTTGAACACATCCTTGTTCTTAAAACTCTCTATTCACTTACACTGAGCTCTGGTTTCCTCCTGTTATTTATTTATTTATTTATTTATTTATTTATTTATTTATTTGAGGGCAGTGTCACTGGCCCTCATATGTGGGATCTGAACCAGGGCACCTGGTGTCCCAAGCCAGCTCTTAACCACCGCGTCACTCAGCCGGCCCATCCTCCTGCATTTTCAAGCCCTTTTCCTTCCATAAAGAAATTAAACAGAGATCTCCCCATTCTAAGATGTTTCAGTGGTTCTCAATCTGTTTCTTAGAGGAAATATTATTTGTGAATGAATTTGCAAATTCATTAATTCATCAAAGTATTTGGCACTTCCAGTTTTCTTGATGAATTTCCAAATTTTCTATGGATATAAGCATGTAAGCAATAGTAAAAGTATAGTGAAAATATATAAATTAGTGGTATGGCCACTAATTAGTTATATTATAATATGCTTAAGTGCTACATAATGTTTTCTCTCTGTGTCATTCTGAATTCATATCTATGATTGCTCATATACAACACAACCTTATTTACATTATATTTGGTCAGCTGGTTTGTGTTCATGCCTAGGTTGTCAAATACTTGTCAATCACCCTGTGATTTCAACAATTAATATTAATTTCCTTCCAGTATGAACTAAACATTGCTACCATTGATATAATTACAGACACAAACAGCAGATGTTCAAACTAACCTATACATCATATGCATAGGAAATTAACATATATCATCAAACTTTTAAAAATCTTAAAAATGTTGTAAGAGCCCTATACAAGATTAATTATAAAAGATGTAGACCACATTCTGGCGATGCCTAGATAAGACTGGCTCCCAAAGAAAATTCCACAGGTAGCAGTTCCCAGGTGAATTTACCACAGTTCTAGCTCACGCCATGTAATCTGCAGGCTAAGTAACCTGATTTGTCATCACTGCAGGAGGACCTATCTTTGCTGAAGAGCAGACATATTAACTTCTCTCACAGGAACTAAAGTACAAAGGCTAGAATATGAATATATAAATTTACATAGAGAATTATAAATTCCAAAGAGGGGGTTGGATGCTGGAGTTCTCTAACCAGCGCATTCTCACCCTTTAGATAGATAGATGGGAGATGAAAATTTAATAGGCAAACTGCTTAACGAGCCAACATCCAAAAGGGTTTCTTTTCATTTTAATGTTTAATGCCACCAGCTAAGGATAGCCTGCTACATTTGTCTATGCAATGGAGATACACCAGCCAGACACAAGTAAAATATTTGGACCAAGATGTATCTTCTCTGGATAATAATTATTTGGAACCTCCTAGTTCCACTCCCTTTAATCTGTATTTCCAGTTGTTTACCAACATACGACCTCTTTTTTTCTTTGGGAAGAACTGGGAAACTTGGAACATTTTCAGGGTAATTTTTGCATTCTCTTGATGATATAATTTATATATTGGTTTATTATTTAGTTCTAAGATAAAAATTTGACTTACTTTAATTGATATTGCATTGTTTTTCAAGTTGTTTTTTAATATCCTGGCAACTGCATTGTTTTTCAATTGTTTTGAATGAATGCAAACCCGTGATTCTATCCATTCCCAGCTTCTATGAGTACTAAATGAATATACTTCAGAATATAAGTTCAGAACAAATCCCTTTCTGAGTTTGATGTCATAAATTTTTCAGTGCAACCCTCCTATCTGTATAATTTTTAGACAAATTATTCAAATTTAAAATATACAAAATTGAACTGCTCATTTTTTCCCAAAAATGTTTTTTCTTCCTTTTTATTCCCTTAAATATTATTGGGTTGTTGGAAAAGTCATGATGCATTTTTGCAACGAAAAACATAGAAAAAATACATCATGACTTTTTCGGTAACCCAATATAATGTACTCTTTCCCTGAGTTAATGAAAAGGTATATTAAAATTTTCATTAACTGTTTATGGCAATGTGTTGTTTCTCCTATAGCTTTTCTAATTCATGCCATCCCCTCTGTGATGTGTCTATGGAAATTCTGATAAGCTAAGGAGATTGCCCAAGGAAACTGTCTTCTAAATTGTAGAGTAACACTTTAAGCCCATTCTTTCTGACTGCAAAGATCTTGATTATTTTATGTCACCATTCTTTCTGACATCATCACTTAAACTGGATCCTTAAAAATGATTTACAATTACCCGTTTTCTCTCATTACTTTTATCTTTTAAGTCTCAAGCTCTATTTCTGTCTTCTTAACTACTTACTTAACTATTCCCTTTACTCTTGCCTTATTATACTTTTCATTATCTTCTGCTTGGATTCTAATATTAAGATCCTATCTTATCTCATTTTCTGTAGTCTGAAGGTAAATTGGTTTCCATTATGTTGTAATATTTAGCCACCTCAAACTTAATTTGATCTTAACATATTTTTGCTTAAGCTTTCAAAGGGCTTCATGCTGCACTATGGATTAGGTATTTAGGATGGCATGTATTTCCCTTAGCTCTCTCCTATCATTCTCCTTTTACCCAAGCATTCTACTTTCTCCTTCCACGTTTTCTTTAACAACTCCAAACTTCATATAACCACCTATTCCCTATCACAATGGTTTTCATTTTTGCAAACATCAATTATTATCAAAAATATTTCATGAGTGTCTGTAATTTGTCATGCACCATGCTGAGTTTTACATGGATTATTAAATTTTATTCATGAATAATCCTCAGAGTTTTTGTGATTATTATTCTCATTTTACAGAATAAGAAATAATGACTGAGGGGAGAGTTCCGGGTAAGATGGCGCAGCTGATAAATGCTGTGTTCCTTTTTCTCACAGCCACATCAAAAGTACAACTAAACTACAAAACAAATATCATTGAGAGTCACCTGAAATCTTGCTGAACTAAAACCCTATAACTAAGGACATACAGAAAAAGCCACTTGAGATTTGTAGGAGGGGCAGAGACACGTAACAGGCTGGTCCCGCACCTGCATGTAACTATCAGGAGGGATATGTCAACTGCACACATCTCACCAAAACTAGTAAAGGGTCCCAGCACCCCACGATGATTCCATGCCAGTGAGAGAAGTCCCCATAATTCAGATTGTGAAAACCAGCAAAGATTGTAACTGAGTGAGATGGAGGGTAGCTGGAGTCCCAGTCATTTCTCTTAAAAAGCTGGCACATGCACTTACCGATGGAATCACTGGCTCTGAGCCCCATTGCTTGGGCAACAGCTAGAGAAGTGACAGGAATATACATGGGGGCACTGAGTTTTCTGGCCTCAGGGTGAGGGCTAGGGGGGCAGCTTTCTCCTGGACAGAAGAGCTGGCATAAGTCATTGTTTCTTTGTTGAGCATTCCCTCTTTCCAGCATGCAGACATAGGCAGACACCATACAAAAAGTAGCCTCAAGCTGGCTAACACAGCCATTTGTTTGCCACACTCTGGTGATTCTGAGACCCCACACCACCCAACTTTTGGGCACACATGTATGCTGCTTACTATGGCTTTTTCCTATAAACTGCCTGCCTTGCTCATGCCACAGACTTTCCTAGGGTCTTTCAAAAGTTCATGGATCCCAGAGAAGCAGCATCTGGCTTCACCATGTCCCATACTTCTGGCTGAAGCAGCCCTAAGCCTGGCAGTAACAGCAGCCAGCCTTGGTTTGAAGCTTGGCCTCACCAGGCACTTCCAAACATGGTATAAGTGGTGGCCATCTGTGTATTGCTTTGTGGCTCCTGCCAAGTGGCCCTGGGTGTGGCCCAGGCTGTGGCTGAACTTAGCCTACAGCAGATCCCCTTTCAGGTGTTGCTGGAACTGGCACCCCCAGTGTCCAGCTTCAAAATGAGATGTGCATCAGTGGCCTCCGAGGATGATACACTCTAGGGAGGATTAGGCAGGCACCAGAGCCCTGCTGAGGCAGATCCTACTCTGTCAGGTCAGCCCTTGCATCACAGCTCCTCCACTGTAGTCACAGCCACTCCTTACAACAAATGAGCCTGAGGATCAATCCCTCCCATTGATGTGCAAATAGCAACCAAGGCTCAACTACAATGTGAGGGCACACACAACCCACACAAGAGGGAGACAATGAAACATGTTGCAACTAAAAGAATAGGAAACAAATCCAGGAAAAAAAATAAATAAACAAGATGGAGACAAGAACTCTACCAGACACAGAGTTTCAAACACTAGTATATGGATGTTCAATGATATCAGGGAGAGGTTCCACAAAGAGACAGGAAACTTAAAAATGGAGATAGAAAACATAAAAAAGAACCAGTCAGAAATAAAGAATACAATAAAGAAAATGATTATTACATTACAGGGAATCAGCAGTAGATTAGAATTAAGCAGAGGATTAAATCAGCAATTTAGAAGTTAAAGTAGCAGAAAACACCCAATCAGAACAGCAAAAATAAAAAGGAATCCAAAAAAATGAGGAGAGTTTGAGGGGCATTTGAGACAACATCAACTGTACCAACATTTGCATCACAAGGGTACCACAAGGAGAAGAGGGAGAGCAAGGGATTGAAAACCTATTTGAAGAAATAATGACAGAAAACTTCCCTAACCTAGTGAAGAAAATAGACATACAAGCCCAGCAAGTGCAGAGAGTCCCAAACAAGGTGAACCCAAAAAGGCCCACACCAATACAGATTGTAATTAACATGTCAAAGGTTATAGACAAAGAGAGAATCTTAAAAGCAACAAGAGAAAAGCAGTTAGTTACATATTAGAGAGCTCCCATAAGACTGTCAGCTGATTTCTCAACAGAAACTTTGCAGGCCAGAAAGGATTGGCACAAAATATTTATAATGTGATGAAAAACAAGGGCCTACAACCAAGATTACCCAGCAAAGCTATCATTTAGATCCAAAGGACAGATAGCTTTCCAGACAAAAAAAAAAAAAAAAAAAAAACCTAAATGAGTTCATAACCACTAAACCAGTATTACAAGAAATCTTAGAGGGACTTCTTTAAGATGAAATTTAAAAAAATAAAAATTAAAAATACAAATAATAAAATGTCAATAACTACATATCTACCAATA
Source organism: Aselliscus stoliczkanus (assembly GCA_033961575.1). Taxonomy (NCBI): domain Eukaryota; kingdom Metazoa; phylum Chordata; class Mammalia; order Chiroptera; family Hipposideridae; genus Aselliscus; species Aselliscus stoliczkanus. Next base: position 140,607,964 of record CM066729.1, read on the forward strand.
ATTACTTTAAATATAAATGGATTAAACATTTCAATCAAAAATAGGGGAGCTGAATGGATAAGAAAAACAAGATCCCTACATATGTTACCAGAGGCCCACTTCAGATCTAAAGACAAACACAGACTGAAAGTAAATGGATGGAAAAAGATATTTCATGAAAATGAAAACAAACAAAAGCTGGGGGAGCAATACTTATATGAGGCAACATATACCTTAAACTGAAGGCTATAACTTGAGACAAAAAGGGACCTCATAATCCCACTTCTGAGTATTTATCCAAAGAAACCCAAATGCTGCCTCAAGGCGACATGTGCTTCCATATGTTTATTGCAACATTATTTACAATAGCCAAGATATGAAGGCAACCTGGGTGTCTCTGAATGGATGAATGGATAAAGAAGAGGTGGTACATATATACGAAGGAATATTACTCAGCCGTAAAACAAAACAAAAAAAAAAGGAATGAAATCTTGCCATCTGCAACAACATAGATGAACCTAGAGAGTATTGTGCTGAGTGGAATGTGTTAGACAGCAAAAGACAAATGTCATATGATTTCACTTATAAGTGGAATGTAAAAAAGAAAATAAAACAGAAACAGCTTCATAGATTCAGAGAACATTTTATGGATTCCAGATGAGAGGGGTTTTGTGGTGGGTATAAAAGGGGAAGAGAATAAGTAGTACAAATTTCTTCTTACATAGTAGTCATGGGGATGTAAGGTATAGACTAAGGAATATAGTCAATAATATTGTAATAATTATGTATGGTATCAGATGGGTACTAGATCTATCAAGGTGATAGATGGAAGGGGGTTTGGAGCAGGGTGAAAAGGTGAAGTGATTAAGAAATTCAAATTAGTAGTTTTAAAATAATCATAAGGATGTAAATTAAAACATAGAAAATATAGTCAATAATATGGTAATAACTATGTATAGTGCCAGGTGGGTACTAGACTAGTCAGGGGATCATTTCTTAAATTATATAAAAGTCTAACCACTATTATGTACACCTGAAATTAATATAAAACAGTATTGAATGTCAAAAAATTAAAGAAATATTTATGACTCAGAGAGAATAAAACAGAAGAATGTTCAAAAACAAGTAAAAAGTGAATTAGTTATAAAAATAGTAGTGTGAATAATAAAAATAAACAACTCAATTCAACATGAGTTCATGACATCAACTCAATTTATAATGTATGATTGCATTAAAAATCTATAAAGAATGCTTAATATAATTAATAATGGCTTTATTATGCCAAAAAAAAGTTCTTGGGATCATAAAAGACATATCACTATTTCTTATAGCTTTAAAGTCTATCTAGCTCAACTTTCACTCATAGATGATATTAAAAAAAAATATATGAAAATGCATTGTTAAGATACATAACCTTTCAGAAATCATCAGGGCATTAGCAGTAAATGAAAAATTATTTTTGATCTTTCTTAATGAAATCCCATACTCGTATTTATGCCTTAATAAAACCTTAAATATTTAAAAAGCACAATGTTATATATTTTAATAAATTACAGAGGAATTGCAAATCAGTGCTATCCACTGGCCCTTGAAGAAATTTGGGTCTGAGATTCACAAGGCATTTACTGTTCACCAAGTCACATAGATGAATACTTGTTGCATTCATTTGTGGTTTGAATGTGCATTAGAGACCAAATACTACTCATCACAATTTATTTTTATGTACCTATTGTGAGCCCTCCTTTTTCTTGTTACAGAGTAGTAAAAAGCAATGAAAGAGCTAAAAATTAGATACTTTTGACACTTGGAGCTGCACTCACTAGCTGTACAAGGCGTTCTCAGGTATTCATGGAGGTCAGACCAGCCGCCCCAGGAGACATAGAAACAATGTTGATTTCTTTGTCCCTGTGACCTTGGACATGCTATGACTGTATCCTTTCCACTTGTTTCTCTATATCTGATTAGAGTGCTATACTATTTCTCTGTCTCTGAATCCTCTTTCTTTTTTGTCTTACTCTCAGGCTTCTGACCAACTCATTGCCCTGCTAATTGTATGTTGTATACGATGTCAGATTAAACACCTGATCCTGGTCTATGGTCTGACCTGTCTCCATTATCTGCTTGATCTCTTCACTTTTTTCCTTGTTCTTATTGCCATACAACTACATAATTCTTCACCCCATCACACAAAAAAAGTTGATTTGCAAATGTGAATTGGGAATTACAATATTTCCACTCTGACAAGCCAATATGGAATTTGAACATAAAATCTGTATCAAATTAACCTATAAAATCAACATGTACATAAAGTCAGAGATAGAGTCGACTATTAGTGATAGGATATGGGGGGAGGGAGGTGTAAATAGAAACATTTTATCAGTCCACTTATACCCAGTTTTTAATGCCTACACCTTTTTGTCTGCAAAGCTGAGTAGTTATAATGACATTCTTAGCCATTATTATTGTCATGATACAATGAAAAATTTCTAACATAGGTAACATATTTGCTTATAGTTATACACTGGGACTAGGGCAGTCACCCCTATAATCCACCAAACTGCTTCAACAGATGGATTGTCATCTAGTGATGGATTTTCTATTCTAGTTGGCAAAGAGGTGCTAGTGAAGTCTCCATGTCTGTGGGGGAGGTGTTTGTTCCATATCTATTTCAGATACTGGTTTACTTAACTATCCTTTATGAAATAAATAAACAAACAAAACCCTGAAGAATGTAAAACAGTTTATTTATTGTTTGTTTGTGAAATTAATATTCACAATTCTATACAAAGTTGGAAGTGAGAGTTGGTGGGACTGAAGAATTAGCCCTGTGCCCTGGTTTATCTACTTTTCTAGGAACAATACCCCACATTTAGGCCTGAAAAGTGCTGTTGTGTGCACTGTCTTCTTTCCCAACTCCATCCCTGATCACTTCTCATGGCTCTTGCCTACTACAGCTTTCCATCTTTATCCCATGCTCCACCCCCACCCCCATCTCCACCTGTCCTGTGTTCTGCTAATCTCTCCTGTTGAAAAATTACATCTCAGTTGCCTTTAGGCCCTTCCTATTTCTTACAAATGTTTCAGCCTCTTGAATCTGCTTCTACTGTTAGCTTTGATGCTATGAAGGCTGGTATCTCCATCCAGTGCATTGGCTCTCATAGAGGCAGGGAGATGAGCTTTGCCCACCAGAAGAGCAACGTTCAAGGCCAGACATGGTGGGAAGGCCAAGGTCTCTTCTTTGGTGTGTGGTTGGGTTAATCTTACAGTAACTACAATTTTAAAATAGACCTCATTCTCTGAGGATTAATTTTCCCTTCTAACACCTTTCTTATTGATCTAGTCGAGAAATCCCTCCTATTAACATAATGCTGATCCCACTGCTGACAAAAGAGTAACCGTGACTTCATTTCATAAAAAGAGCATTTCTCCCCATCCTTGCTTGAATATATTACAAAACCTTTTCTGCAGTAATAAATGGTTCTCTGTCCAAACAGCTCTTCTAGAACTAAATTTGCCTTTAACCAGAAATATAAGACAGAAGAAGAAAAGGTAGGTGTCAAACTGTGACTATCAAAGAGAGATGTGACATGTGGCCTCTGTATATGGTTTGGACTTCCTACAGCATAACAAAAAGGCCCTAAGAGGAAACCTTCCAAGACAGAGTGTTCAGACAACAAATGCTCCATTACCACCAGACAGAAAAGGTATGACATTTGTTGATTTAACTTTAAAAGTACACTGCATTGTTTCTACCTTTGAGTCCTAGGACCAGCCCAGATGCATGTGATGAGAATTAAACTCCACATCTTGATGGAAATATAGCAAGGTCACCTTGGAGAAAAGCATACAGAATGAGAGGTACAGTCCAGTTATTTCTGGAAAAGACAATCTGGGACAGAAGTCACGCCTGCTGGGATCTGTCCTAAGTCCTGACCCTTAGAATTCATGAGCATAATAAAACGGTTATTGTTTACAGCACTAAGTTTTGGGGTAGTTCACCATGTAGCGATAGGTACTCAGAACAGTAGCCTATGAGACAATTGCTGCTGTCACGTTAACTGCTGCTCTAAGGCATTACTCAGCAGCTGACCAATCAAGCCCAGCTGAAGTGCTCACAGCTTGGATTCAGTGAAATGAGATCCAGGATGCTCTCATTTTGGAAAATAAAATAAAGACTTTATTAGCATGCAATGGAGGCCATGATCTTGGGGGGAAAAAAAACAGATGGTTCCAAATGACACTGAGTTTCCTTAATTCAGTCTCAATATACACCCATTGAGTTATTTGCTGTGCTATTTATCTGTGATGGCTACTTGCCTGAGTATCTCCTCTAGGGAGACAGGCCAAGTAATACCTGTGGGCACAGTGATCCTAATTTCCGCCGTGGTTACTCTTGTTTATTTTTCATGGGGAAGGTAGTTTGTAAAATTATCATGATAGCTGTAGAAAGTGTTATGACATTTCTTCCTACTTGCTTGTTTTCCTTATATTTTACTAATATGGGAAGAACAAAATCTTTAAAAGCATGTGTTCAAAAGTACATGCTAACTATAATTTCTTCACAGTCTAGCCCAGCACCCCCTGCTACACAAACAACTGAACATTTTACTGTAAATCTCACTAAGAAGCCAACTAATTATAAGTTGATGTCACATGTAGCCATTTTGTAGCAAAAGAAGATATGTGTGTGTGTGTGTGTGTGTGTGTGTGTGTGTGTGTGTATACACATATATGGGAAAGTGACTTTATGTATACTTGCTTTATACGTATAAATAATGCATATATACACCAATTTATTAACATATGCATGTATATATTAGCATATGCATATACACATACATATGATTTATCTTTGAATATGTTTGTTAGTTAAATTGGGTAATTAGATTTCTGATTTATTCCTATGAACTTGTAAACTTTGTTATTTAGAGTTTATCTTTGAGAAATTGACCCATTCTCTGTGTACTTATTAAATCAAGATTCTGATCATAAAATACTCAGGCAGGAGTATGAGGCACTAAATATGACAGTTGTCAACTCATAAGGGTTCTAAGTAGTCAAATTTGAATTGTACTATGATTTTCCAATATCTTTACAGCACTTCTTTCTATGGTGGATGTATATTATCCAAATCATTACAGAGAATATAGAAGATGGAAAGTGGTCCTTTTCAGCTTGGCCATGTGCATTGTTTTATCTTCTAGTAAATCAAGACTACAGATCTATATAGAAGACATGAAACCTTCACTAATTTTTTTTTATGATCACTCAAAATATCTATGACATTATGTCACATTTTGTTTATAAAGGTGTGTATGTGGTTGGAATGTGTGTATACAAAAGTATATATAATAGATTATAATATATTAAACTAATATTCATTTCAGAGTAAACATGCTTATTTGAAATTTATTTTTTATAGAAAAATAAAATACATAATTATATGTACTATGTATAAAACTACCTACAAAAATTATTCTGAAAACTGTTTTTGTTTCAGACTGGAAAATGTTATGACTATTGTTTCATGCCAATAGTTGTAAAAATGCCTCAAAATTTTCAATGGTTTTGAGGGTAATGGTTAACAGCACAAGTCTGGGTTCATAACCTAGTTTTACCTCCTTTTATTGGTGGGACATTAGGTAAATTAATTAACCTCTATGACTTCAAGTTGCTTCATCTATAAAATAAGGATAATAATAATTCTGAAGGCAAAATGATGGAATTAAGGTAAAACTATTAGAATTAAAGGAATTAATTCATGTGAAGTGCTTAGAATTGTATCTGGTACATGGTAAAAATTTAATAATGGTAATGGTGATTACCAGTATTATCATTCATGTAGAATGATACCGCAATTTCTTTAACAAATTCACAGGTATGTGTATTTGGATTGTTTCCATTTTTTTTGCTGTTGTAAACACTATTCCGATGGGAATGTTTTGTATGCACATATTTTTTCTATTTATGTTCTTAGTATTTATTTCTCAAAGTAGAATTTCAGGGTGAAATTAATGCATATTTTAAAACCTTTTGATCCATACAGTCAAATTGACATTCAATTTTTTCTCACACCTGTACTAAAGAAAATAAAAAATTGAAATATAATGCATCTAAATTTATCTTAAAGTTATTTCTAAATATTTTTAGTGTTGTTTTAAAATCTTATAATCAAAAAAAGGGATTGTTAAATGATTTAAGAATCATGCCATACATTTTGGTTGATAATTGAATAATTTAATGCTGCTTACTCATTAATGTACAAGTACATTATTTATTGTGTTGACAACTAGAAAATTGTTTCATTCCAGTTGTGCCTCTCCTTATATACTTGGACCAATCCTTCCCTGGTTGTTAATGATTATGGACTCAGGACAAAGGACCTATTTTAAACTTTACCTAAACTTATACTAATTGTTAAGTAAATCTGCTGCCAGAAATGTCATGGAATCTGGCATTCCATAACTAAATAATGCACCTGAGGTTACATGATGTTAGAATCTCTTCATGTCCCTAGCCCATGTGTTTTCTAGGAAGCCTGAGAATTATAGATACTGATTTCATTAAATATTTACCCTCCAGGATGTATTTGCTATAATTAGAGTGGCTCCCCTCCTCCCTGTGTTTGCAAGCAATATCTCCACCACCAATCAACAGATAAGTTACTTCAAAAAGCTTTCAGATTCAGTTTGGAACAACAAAATAAATCAATATAAGCTGAATGTAAAATATAAAATAGTCTTGATTTTGTGTTTACTATGAGTTTTCCCTTGTGCTTCTTGATTTTGTAGTCATCATAAAAGTTTAAAATAAGTTAACCGTTTTATGTCATAGAGCACAGGCTTGATCATCACTTTAGAGAGAGACCTCTTTAAAAGAAAAACTCTAAGACAGTCATTAAAAGGAGTCAAGTTGGAGATTGGTGCAGACACTATGGAAATCAGTATGGAGGTACCTCAAAAAAGTGGAAATGAAACTGCCTTATGATCCAGTAATTCCACTCTTAAGTATCTACCCAGAGAAACCCAAGATGCTAATTTGAACAAATATATGCACCCTATGTTTATTGCAGCACTATTTACAATAGCCAAGACTTGGAAACAACCTAAATGCCCATCAGTAGACAATTGGATTTAAAAACTGTGGTACATTTATACAATGGAGTATTATTGTGCTATAAAGAAGTATGAAATCTTACTTCTTACTTCTTGAAATGATGTGGATGGACATAGAGAACATTATTCTAAGTGAAATGAGTCAGTCAGAGAAAGACAAATACCACGTGATCTCATTTATAAGTGGCTTCTAAAGAGCTGAATAAATGAGCAAAGTAAATAAAATATTCTCAGAGATATAAAACTGATGGTTGCTAGATGGGAGGGGAGTGGGGAAGAAGGAAAAGGGGAAGGGATTAGGCAGCATAAGTAGGTAACTACAATATTGCTACAGAGATATGAGACAGCTTGAGAAATATAATCAATAATGTTGTAAATATTTTGTAGGGTGTCAGATGGGCACATATCTTATTAAGGAGACCATTTCACGGACGGTGTAGATGCTTGACCACTGCCCTGTACACCTAAAGCTGAAGTTAAACAATATTGTATGTCAACTATAATATATATATTCCCCACACACACATGGGATATGGAGTATAGTATAGAGAATAGAGTCAATTGAAGTGTAATAGATATATACAATGTCAGAGGGGTGGTAGATTGGGGGAGGAGGTTATCACTTTGTGAGGGGTGAAATGTATAACTATTACATTGTTTTGTACCTGAAACTAATAATTAAAAAAAATAAAAATAAAAAAAATAAATCAAGTTGGAAAGTCTAAATTCATCCTGTCTTCGCTTCCTGTTGGTCACCAAGAACTACAACATCTTCCCTGGAAGTTGTCACACAGCACCTGGTGCAAGAACAGGTGAGTTTCCATAATTGATTCTATTCTTTATGATTTTGATGTCTGCCTCTGCTCTTGCAGAAGGACCTAATGGAGTTTTATGGATATGTTTAAATATAGACAGTCATGCTTACCTTTCCATGTTCTCTGTTTGCCAAAGGTGGAATTGTCAGGGTAAATAGAAGGCTACCAGGTGCAGACCTTGTATTTTCAGTGCCTGAGGTGAACCAGTCAGAAACCAAACAATTAGTGGTGACTTGTGCGTGTCAAAAGCTCCAGTGAACACACAGCCAATTATAAAATGGGTTTTGCTGCCAGGTGAATGTACTTCAGAGTGGGAAGTATGAACTCACAATCAAACTGATCAAGTATCATTTTTTTGCTGAGGAATGAAATAGGGACTTGGTGAGGAACTGTATCTGCAAGCCAAACTAAAATGATCATCAGCTTGCTGTGAGTAAATTATTTTATTTTAGGAAAAATCTCATCAACTCATGATATGGATTAACTTCTTAAATTTTGTCAGAGGAGTTTCAAGATAAATCCAATAAAATTTCCTATGTCACCTTTACCTTTAAATTTGTTTTTTCTAATACTAAAAAGCATAAATAATTGAACTTGGGGCCTGTCACTTGACAGCAAGCCACTGACATCCATTCTCTTTTGCCTTCTATTATACAAACTTGCCTGTCTAATAATAGACATCATTTTAATGAACTGCTGACTACTTTATTGACTGACCTTAGAAGAGTCATTTCTTACTAGGTTAAAATAATTAATTTAGGAAGTGTACATTGTAGTTTAGTTCAAATCAGTTACAGAGCATTAATAAGTACAGTAATAATATCCTGCTCTTGTTAGAATCCATCAAGCCTCAGTTGCTTTATAAGACTACATTAATGAAAACTAGAAGATAGTAGTACTTAAATCCTCAGGAAATAAAGAACGATGCAAGGATATTTCAGCAATAGCCATAGTTTTACCTGGCGAAGCACAAAGAGAGGAAAACCCAGTACCCAACCTTACATAATGCTGCTTTTGTGGTAGTACTGCAGAAGAGTCTTACCATGCAATGGAGCCATAGGAATTTTCTGATTTGAAAACAGGGATGTGACTTTATATCTGACTTGCTTAAATAGCTTATATACTAGTGAAATTAGAAAATTTTAATGGGGATATCATAGTAACTTCACTTTCAGAGCTACATCAGAGAGGCTGTACTGCTCTTTTTGTTAAGAGATTTTTTTTTTTTTATAAGGAGGGATCGAAGAGCTGGTAACAAAATAAACTGATTTTAGGAAAAATTAACTTGGAAAAACTGAACAAATGCCCAAGCGTTCAAGATTTTTAAACTTAACCATTTTAATTGATGGCAAATGTCACAGAACACCATCCATTATTTTCTTCTCAAAACTGCAAAAAAGGAAAACAAGATCTATAGCTGAATATTTCAACCTCCACCTCTAAAATTTGAATCATGCAAAAAAACAGAAGATGTCTTTACATCGTATTGCAAACCATTTTTAATCAACCAAAACAAAGCTAAATGAAAAAGGAAAAGAAAAACCCAAAACCGTATTGTTATAATTAAATCTCAGCAATTTATAATCAAAAGAAATTCAATTTCTAGCACCATAGGATTAATAATAAAGAATTTTTAATGAAATGCAGCTAAATTTTAATCTATATATCATACTCGTCATACAAAAGAATCTATCAAATGAATAATTATTATAAAGAGGTAGAGGATTTAGATTATCCCTGATATATTTTGCTGTAGTAGGAAGAATAAAATACTCTCACAATATTATTTATATATATTTTACTTTTGATTATAAATGTTAAATATGACATGCTAGAAACTTAGAAACTACATAGGATAAAATTAAAACCCATAATCTTTTCTTTTACATAGATATAAACAGATGTGGTATTAAAGACATTAATAACTAGTGAGATAACATAATTCAAATATTTAAAATTATATATTATTTGTATAATGAAGAGTTTGGCATTGCCCAAAGAGAGTTCTAGTTTGCCCTCACCTTCCAGTCTCTGGGCCCCTAAAATGTTCTGGATTATAAGCATGTCTTGGTTTATTTGAGGACTTTGGGTTATACTAGATAGTCTTAATTTTATTTTAGGTAAGGGCTGTAGTTCATGCAGTATGAATGAACCTGGAGACTGAAATCAGCCAAGTGGACCATAAATCAATCATGCCTACATAATGGAACATTAATAAAAACCCTGGACACTGAAGCTTGGCTGAGCTTCTCTGATTGTCTATAATCTATGCATTACACATCAATCCTGGAAGAGCAGTGTATCCTGACTCCAGGGTAAGAGGATAACAGGATCATATTTGAACCCTCCTAGATTCTGATATATGGATCTCTTACTTTGGCTGACTTTAATCCCTATCTTTTGCCTGTAATAAACTTGAGCAGTGAGTAGAACAACTTTCAATGAGTTCTATGAGTCTTTTTGATGAATTGTCATTACTTAGAGTAGTTTTGGAAACTGTCTGAATCTACCATTGTCATATGACAGCAATTCTGGGGATTCTGCTTTCTAACTTTGTTTTTGGCCTAAACTCTTTATAAACTCTACATATACTGCATGCTTTACAAGTTATGTCTATTATTTGTTAATTTTTATCAATTGTTTGTGTGATATTTTTGGACACAGCTATTATTACACAAATAATACCCTGTCTGAACTATGTTTTAATATATGGAACTACATTAAGCATTTTAAAACACTTCTCCATTAAATTGATAATCATTGTACAACTTACATTTACAAAACACAAAAGATTACTTTAATAATCACAATAGTGTTTATTAAACTCTATCTTTTTAATTGTTGTCCCTCTGGCTGTATAATTTCAAATGACCCATCTGAGTTCACTCATTCTTTCTGCGGTTTGATTGAGTTTGATGTTGAGCTCCTTCTTAAAATTTTCAGTTCAGTTATTGTATTCTTCAACTCTAAAATTTCTGTTTGGTTCTTTTTTTAAAAAAAAAATTAGGGAATTGGGGGAGGAGAACAGACAAGTCGCTGTCTTTTTGTTCTTCAGTCTAGGTGTGGAGGACATTGCTTCACTGGCCTATGTTGGTATCATCATTGCGCTTTTCCTGGATGAGGCAGATAGGTCGCCGGCCTCTGGATGTCGCTCAACGCGGCTATTGGCAGCTCGCGCTGGCTGCCAGCCGCTCACGCTGGCTGCTGGCCACTCACTATAGCCCAAGGCAGCCCACTGCAGCAGGGGCCGCAGTCTACACCGTCTCCAGGGCTCACACAGCCCCGCTCCAGGTGGAGCTGTTGTTAGCTGTAGAGGGCAGCGTCACTGGCTCCCATATGTGGGATCCGAACCGGGGCCGCTGGCATCCCAAAACCAGCTCTCAACCAATGCGTCACTCTGCTGGCCCTCTTTGGTTCTTTTTCATAGTTTCTCTTTGTTGAACTTCTCATTTTGTTCATGTATTGTTTTCCTTATTTATTTTGTCTATCTGTGTTCTCTTATAGCTCACTGAGCTTCAAGATAATTTTTAGTTCTTTGTTTAAAAGTTCATTGACCTCCATTTCTCCTTTAAAAAAAATAAAAATTATATACATTTAAGTTGTAACCATGAAGACTTGATATATAGACATGCATAAAGTTGACCCTTAAACAACACAACTATATGCATCCACATATATGCAGATTTTTTGTCAATAAATGCACAGTTGTCCCTTCCCATGCCCAAGCTTTGCATCTGTGGTTGGGAAACTACGAATTCAGATGGCCAACTGTATGCATTGTTCTATGCTATTTGATAGAAGGCACTTGAGCATCCATAGTTTTTGGTATCTGTGGAAGTCCTAGAACCAACCCCTTGTGGATACTAAGAGACGACTGTGGTTAAGTTTTGAGGGAGTCAAAAGTTATATGCAGATTTTTGGCTGCACAGGAGGTTGGCAACCTTAAACCCTCTATTCTTTAAGGACCCACTATCCATAGTAAAATGATCATTAAATCAAGCTAATTAACTATCATTTTCTCATAATTACTATATTTTTGTGGGATGAAAGCACCTGAAATCTACTCTGTTATCATGTTTCCAGTATTCAATACAGTATTATTAACTATAGTCATCATGCTATACATTAGATTCCTAGATTAATCCATCTTACATAACTGCAATTTTTCCCCTTTGAATATCTCCCCATTTCCCATGCTCTCCCTCCCCAGCCCTACCATTGCACTCTCTCCTTTATGAGTTCAACTCTTTTACACATATAAGTAAGATCGTGCAGTATTTGTCTTTCTGTGCCTGGTTTATTTCACTTAACAGAAGTCCCTCTAGGTTCATTTATGTTGTCACAAGTGACAAGATTTTCTTCCTTTTAGAGCTGAATTATACATATAATATTTTTATACTTAGGTTGATTACATATCTTGGCTATTGTAGACCTTCATTTCTTTAGGATAAATTACTGGAGCTTTATTTTGTTACTGTGGTAGTGTCATATTTCCTTGATTCTCCATGATCCTTGTATGCTTCTGTTGGTATCTACGCATTTGAAAAAACAATCATCTCTTCCAGTCTTTACAGACTGCTTTTGGCAACAAAAGCTCCTCATCATTAAGTCAGGTCAGAGATTCTAGGTAGTCTGGTTGACGGGGCCTGTGAGCTGCCTGGGTCCATGTTATACCCTATACCAGGGGCAATGAGACAGCTGTTGAGATCTCCATGCTGCTTTTTGAAAGCCATGACCCCTTTTTGTTTGTTTGTTTCTCTTTAACTGCCTCCAAGCAATCTAGCTATACGAATTGCCTCAGTGTTTTGAGGGAGGAACAATAAAAGCAGACCTCTTGTTGGTGCCTTAAAAGACTGAGGAAGTTGAACACTCACTTCATTCTTTCATTATTCCAGAGGAGAACTGCACCAGCCTGGGATGGGGTGATGTGGTAAAGAGAAACTGTTCTTCTTAACTCTTTTTCAATGCATCTTTCTTTTCTCTATGTTCTGCTGGGGTGCTGTAACCTATCACCTGGATTCTGAGCTCTCATGGAGGTGTTTTCATCTGTGGATGGTTGCTAAATTACTGTTTCTGTGAGGAGGTGAACGCTGGAACCCCCCGCCCCCATTTGGCCATGTTGCCGAAGTCATTCTACTGTTCTATCTATTCTCACTTTCAGCAGATCTAACAGCAATTGCATTAAACTTTTCTTGCCCTTACATATTGCATGAGCCCTTACATATTGTAAGTTCAACACTTCTACCTTCAACATCATCACAATACATCCCAAAACTTTACGGCGCTACCTAAAATATGAACCATGATACTTCTAGTGTAAGGACTAAAATAAAGATCCAATGTTATCTGCTTCCTCAAGATCGGCAGACACTCAGAGGGCCTTGATGGCCTAACGACAAGTTCCCCACTCTGCTTTCATGATAAGTCCCTCTAGAGAAACAGGGCAGTTCCCATTTATCCCTGAACAGTAGTTTCAGTTCCCTGTCAGCCAGAAGAATTTTATATAATATTCAATCACATCCTTGCATGTGAACTAGGGGGCACCTCACTCTCTTGATGTTACAAAGCTTTCCTCTCAAAGCTCTGGTTTTTCACTCTGCTCCTGATTATAACTGTTTTTGGCCCTGGATCCTCTGTGGTGTCCTTATTTGAGGGGTTTTGAGTATATGTACCAATAAATTTCCACCAATCCTATCTGTTCAATACCAAGTATTGTATATTTAATCACTGCCATAATGCTAGGGTGGGAATTTCTTCCTCTTCAATAGGGTGGACAGGAGGTGATTAAAACAATGCTGCTCACTTAAATTTTAAATAACCTCTTTGGGTATTAGTTTCTCATCAGTACAATGAAGAATATTGTGATAATTCTACTATTAATGTGGTTAAAGATATGTTTAGAAGTGTGTGCAACATAGATTGAATACTACATAATCATTATCTTTCACTTTTTTAATAATTATGTTATAATGTCTAATATGTATGGGAATTCAGTTGATTTTAATAAACTATCCTATTAAATGGCAATAAAATTTAACTTTTATAGTAACAAGAGGTATCCATACTTGGGTGTTCCCCAGCTCACAATGACTCAAAATCTTTCATCTTCCACTCATACTCCTTTTCTGTTGCTTACAAACTCTCTTTGCAAGATTCCCTGTACCCAGCCAATGCTTGATTTTTCTCTCATTACTGCCTATGGCTTCATTCTTAGTCTTCCTGGCTCTGCTGAGGCAAGTTCTATATAGGCTGCAGTTTGTATTAAAGGTAATAAGAGGATAACTGTGAAGAAAAGCTCTTTAATAGAAGATAGCTATAGTCTGTGGAGCATGTAAAAGGGGATTAAAAATTTGCTCTCTGAGGTGTTTCTGTCACCATCGTGGAAGGCACCTTCTTTACTTGAATCTGGAACATGGATATAAATGAAAACAGGTGTTTAAGAGCCATGGTGACTTCACTGACTCACAGTCATGGGAAAATGGTGAGAAAGAGCTAAAATAATAGTAGATATAGTTGAACCAGGATCTTAGGCCCCCTTTGTCCAGCTCCAGAGATTCTAGGGAAATTTTGAAGGTAGCTGGAGCAGTAGCTAGAATGGGGGCAGTATGTAGAGTGTAGGGCACTCAGAACAATTGAGGATTTGACAAAAAATATGAAGTACTTTCATATTTTGAAAATCAACAAATACAACCATTAAGGTATATAAAAACTAAACATCGATCTTGGCTATAAACATACTTTATTAATTAATTGTTTATCTAGTGCAATATATTGAGTTGTCAGAAAAGTCAACGCATTTTTGCAATGAAAAATATAGAAAAAATATGTCATGACTTTTCTGACAACCTAATAGATAATTTCACCCTTGTGATTAAATGAATAAAAGTTAAAAAATAGAGTGATATAAAACAGTAAAATTTCACTAGTATGTAGAAATATCTTACTGGACCTTAATAAAGTTCGTTTTCTAATAAGAAAAATTTCTCCAAAGTTGCTTTTCAGAAAAGGACCTCCAGAGTCAAGCTAGGTCAGCATTTGGGTAGGATTGCTGTCAGCAAACACAGCTGCAACTGAAATATTTTTTGGAAAAAGGAACATAACCCTCTGAGTCATCTCAAATTAAATCTTTGTCTCAGGCCTATGTGTGTCTTTTAAAGGGAGGCTATAATCAAAGGTCCAATCATTAGCAATGCTGGAGTTAATATTAGGATAACAATGCAACCATGCAAGCACTTAAGGCCCAGAGTAAATACCATCTATCTGTGATTAGGAAAATAATAAATTCCAGAATATCCACCATAGACAGCTCTGTTACCCCACTGAGGGTTACTATCTACTGTCAGTTCTCCTCTCGGCTCTCTGGTGATAATGCACACAGCGTCTGTTCTATTTTTCCCACTGCCTTAGCATTTCTAGATATGATGTTATTGAAATATCATCAGTGAGTTCTATGAGTGCAGAAATTTCAGAAGGAATGGACACACAGTTGTAATGCTCCAAATGAGACTGTAAAATGTAGGAAAAGTGAGCCAATACCTTCAGAAAATTGAATGAGGTAGAACTGTTTTCATTGTAGAAATTGATGCAAAGAAATATGTTACTGGGAAATCTGGGTAAAGCTCAATTAAGAAAATAGTGGGAAGATTGTTTTCTTACCTCTTGGGTTGGTAATATAGATCTAGGAGGGCCCACTGTAAACAGGCATCCTTGACCTTCTTCTCTTAAAATAAATGTATAGGGAATTGTAAGAAATCCATAAATTTTACAAGACAGCCAAAACATAGCTATAACGATTTACTAAGAAGAATGGAAAAGGACAGTCATGTTTGCATTTGATTTCAGTGGAATCCTGGCCTAAGCCTGAAGAAATTGGCTTCTTATGAAAATGAAATACATTTATTGTAACCTAAAAGGTAAGATTCACATCTCTTAAACTTGGATTAAGCAACACCTGGGGGCATTAGAGACCTTTAGTTTTAATTATTTGTTAACTAAGCAAGATCCCAGATTTCATCATTTTGTCGTTAATGTCATTGTTGTTTTTAAGCAGGAGGTTTAACATCAGAGATATCTGGAGCAGAATAACAATAAAGCAACAACAATAATAATAAATTACAAATGTATTTTGTTCTAATCAATTATACTTTACCCACTGCAATCAACTACCTCAAATTTCAGGTATATGGGGGAAAAATAGAGCAGAAAGAAAATACTGAATGCCAATAGAGTGGTCACTGAACACCATATTTCTGGAATTGTCATTGTTCTACGAGTGGGGAACTAAGATTCAATGGAAGTATTTTATCAAAGATCACACAGTTAGCAGATGGAGAAGCTGAACATGCAAACATATAAGCAAGATGATTTAATATCTTGTGTTTTTTTTTTCCCTATAAACCTTGTTCTCTAGTTAAAAATTCTATTATGTGATCCTAATCAGAAGAAAAAGCATATTCTTCTCAGTAAAAAATAAAGGGAACCATGTCAGCTCTCAGTACATGGTAGAGGAAGCCACACACAATTGTGATAGGAAAATTTATCGACATCACTGTTTCTCTGCTACTCTTACTAATAAAGTTAATAAGATTGTCATGTCATATTTGTTCCTTAGCCTCTAGGTAAATAATAAAGTTACCACAGAGAACTGAAGACAACCCCTCTTCCTGTCATTATGAATATCCAACCTGAAGAAATGATATTTAGTGAAGAAAAAGAGGGAAAACCAAGGGCCTTTGTAAAGACATAGACAGGGATAGAGAAAGGGAGAGAATTTTCTCCAAGTTTCAAAAGGCATTTGAAGTACACTTATTCTTTAAGATGTGGGACCTATGATTTATTCTTTTAAAATGTTCAAGAATGTAAGTAGAGGCATAAAACAATTTGAAAACACTCTCCGGGTACCTTAAAAGCCATAGAACAACTGGAACTTCAAAAAAATCATATGGACTTGGCTCAAGAACATCTCAATTGTCATCTACATGGAATGACGTGGAACAAGGGAATGCTTTTAAAGTGCTTTGATAATGCTCAAAAATATGACTAGAAAAGGGAACTCCAATAATGACTGAGATTTAGTTTTCTGCCAATGTGATGTGTTGGGGACTCAACATTCAATTTGATTTCACTGAAAAAATTTCATAAATGATCATTCCTTCACACCTCCTTTTGTGGAATGAAAATCACATTGTTTTAGCTAGGTTGAAAACAAACTATCTATATCTCAGGCTGTATAATTAAAAAAAAAAAAAAAACACCCAGAAACAAACAAACTAAAAAATACTGAACTGAAATGAAGGGAAAAAATATTGTGTACTAGCTCTTAAACTGTTTGAGAAACATTAAATCTGTTATATAAACATTTTCCACTATATGTTCCTATTTGTAACATAAGAGATTTTACTTAGGATATCCATATAGTTGCTTCCTAATATAATATGCAATGGATGTAATAACTGTATAATTTATCAACTAAACTGGGATTTTATTATTATTATTATTATTATTATTATTATTATTATTAGTTACAGATGTACAAAACTATGCAATAGTTATCTTTTTCAGCCCTTACAAGGAGACTCTCCCCTCCCCCTTCACTACTCCCCCACCCCCGATATCATACATATCTATTACAATTCCATTGACTACATCCCCACACTATACTCCACATCCCATGACTATATATGTGTTAAATTATAGTCAGCATCTAATATAATTCAGTGGCAGCTTCAGATGTACAGTGCAGTGGTCAGACTACTACACCATCCATGAAGTTGTCTCCCTAACAAGACATGAGTCCATCTGATTCACTAAAAAAAAATTTTGAGAGTAAAAGAGAGTGCTAAAATAATTAAAATTATGTACTTTCAAGTATTTACTAGCAGAAAATATGCTTTAATTGTATTGATAGGTCTACAAATAATTTCTTTCAAAATTATTTTATGTCTGTACATTAGAGCAAAAATCTTTGCATTGACTATTAAATATCTGAATATTAAAAATAACATTTACACACACTAGTCTGTTTTCTAGCCATATTTCTCTAAAGTTTAATGCCACCGGTTTTATTTTATTAATTGTATAATATAATTTTCAATATGGATTCACTTTAATTTTTCCACAGAATTGGCTGCAATCTTCCTTAAACTTCTATTTTAGGGTTAACAAGTCTAAACTAGTTTACAACCTCAGTTGATTTTTCTTTGTGAATCATAATATTTTCAAATGAGAAAATATTAGTGCTGAGATATCTGGAAAGTTCAGAGAAAATTCTCCTAAATGGATTCTATGTCTTTATATTAAAATGTATGCATACTTAAACTCATAGCTGAAATGTTTTCATAGGTAATTTTATCTCCCTTAATTCTCAGCACCTACCTTAGGATATATTTATGCAAGAATTAAAACTTGTCTAAGTGTTTATAATTTTTGATTTTTAACTGAACTTAGATGCTACAAAATTGTATTATCTTTGAAATGTATTTCCATTCTGCTACAGAATATAAATTTATGCAATTAAAAATTGGAGCTCAGGGCCGGCCAAGTGGTGCGGTGGTTAAGTGCTGGCTTGGGAAGCCAGCGGCCCTGGTTTGGTCCCACATGTGAGGACTAGTGACACTGCCCTCAAAAAAAAAAAAAAATTGGAGCTCTATCAAAAATTTCTTTCATAGGTTGAAATACTCCAAAAACAAGTATAGAATTTTAAAATTATAACATGTGCCTCATTTATGCCCTAACTATTTAATTTGTAACATTCCTCTCTTGGTTTTATAGAAATAAATTTGAATGCCTTCTTGGTTGAAAGCATATACACCTTTTTTAATTGCAACTTTTTGTTAAAGCTTCAAAAGCTGAAGGTTTTGGTTCTTCATTCATTAAAAAAAAATGTTCAAAATGTCCAAAGATTGAGAACAAAATGCAAGCAAATATTAAAAAGCCCATTTGCAAAAGTTTAATGAGATCGCGAATCATTCAGTTTGAAATACAAGAGTATTTCAAAGGCTCCCCCATTTCTAAAATACGAATTAATAATGGGCAACAGTGTAAGTGTTTGCTGTCAGGCTGAAGTTTTTTTTTTCTATTCAACATCAGTTTTGCCACAAAAATTTTGTAGTCCAGATATTCTATGTATTTATAAAAACATTTATACATTTTGAAAACTTCAATTTCTACTTGGATTGGTGTAATTTGGTTATAATATAGTCTAAGTTATGTGTGCGCTTCAACCAAATCCAAGCACAGTTCTGTGTTCTAGGTTTTTTTAATTTCCTAAGAACATTGTTTTTAACTTGACCCAATGCTCCATCAAAATTTTTATTTGTGTTATCACCACATAGGCAAATCATTTTATTTTTAACGTTGGACATTTTATCTGAATTTACAACAGTATTGGCAATAATGCAATATGTTTCAAGTTTGATAAAAAGAATTTGCAAAAAAAAATATTTGATATTTTAAATTGAATTTTTTAAAAAGCCAACATTTGTTAGAAGTAAATAGTTTTTTGTTTTTTTTAAGTTTCTGATGACTGATATACATCTGTTGCTGAGCTTAACACTTTAAAAGCTATTCCATCATTTTTTGTATATGTACAAAAATAAACTTGGATTCAAACAAGAAAGGAAATTATGTAAATAATTTTTTAAAGTATAAAGGTCACACTTCTTGGAATGAAACATACACTCACCTTCTACAGCTACAAGTGTTAAACTATAATCTTCAGTTTCAGTCTTTTTTATTTTTATTTATTTATTTTTTGAGGGCAGTGTTACTGGCCTTCATATGTGGGACCCGAACTGGAGTCGCTAGCTTACCCAAACCAGCGCTTAACCACCATGCCACTCGGCCGGCCCAGTTTCAGTCTTTTTTAAAAACCTACTTACATGTGAAATAAATACAGAGGTTTCTTCAGCAAATTTGTGTCTTCTGTTTTTCATGCACTAGTGAAATTGGTATTGTCCCTATGATGGATGATAAATGTTAACAAACATTTTAAGTTGTATGTTTACCAACTTTTTGAGAAACGCCAATTTGTCTCTAGTTTTTAATTAAAATGTACTCTCAATGTTTTACTCCCTTATACAGTTTTATTGCTAAATGAAAAAAAAACAAAAACATTACTATACAATAAATACTCCATTAAATATCGCACTTCGTAGCTCAAAGCCAGGCAGTTGGGTACCTATTTTCCATTCTGATTTCTCTGAACTAAGCTAGGTTTCCCACTTTTCCTCTAACCGAACCTATCTGCAATCTGGAGGCTAGTACATTGTCAAGGTCACACACAGATCATATGAGCTCATTGGCTGGGACCCTGAGTAGTCAGCAGGGGGTAACATCATCATATATTCGTCACCACTGAGAGCAGAGTTAGTTGCCCTAGCCGTTGGTGTCCCAGCACATTTCATTTCATAAGCAAAGCCCTTCTTGCTGTCCTTGAAAAGAAGTGTTGGTAGTGCTGCTTCTAGAAAGCATCAGAGTGTCGCTGGTTACCTTTCAGATTTCACCATATTTAACATAGGAAATCTGTTTACTGCACGTGCACTTCAAAAGCTGTTAAACAAGAACACAGCAGAAGCTAAAAGTACAAATGGAGGTCAAATTCACCCTGGCTTAGATAATGGAACTATTATTAAAAAATAAATACAACAGAGCTTTAATCAGACTGAATGTCTAGACATCAGATATATATGGGGACTGTTCTGGCAACTTGGATGTATGGTCATCTTAACCATGGACTACTGATTTATAGAGGGGACTCCTTTTTCCTTTTTGAAATTGCTATGGCTCTTTAGAGTTAAGTGCTTATCTTAATTATTTGTTGGAACTGCTATATTATTGGAAAAAGTGCTGAGAAAATTTTCTCCTGAAAAAGGGAGAGATACAAATTAACAATTTCTAGGGATTTTAATCAAAGAATATGGTGGCCTCAGCAGAGTAATAACTGTATTCATGATAAGAATGAGATGGCATGTAGTTATTGTAATGATACTATGGGTTTTTATTGCTTAGATAATGCCAGCAATATAAAGATGGCTATAATAGCTATGAGTTGATTTCACAGTCTATAATAAAAATAAGTTGAAGAATGATTTGATTGCCAATAACTCAAACTTAAAATCAGAAGTAAAGCAATGAAAATGACCAACACTTATGAGAATATAAGAGTAAGTATATGAACATAAAAGTTAACAGTTTTTAGCATTACCATAAAATTAAAAAAAAAAAGAAAGATACTAATAATTTGCTCAAAATTGTCCCAGACAACTTGATAATATCCCACCTACACTTAATAATTTATGTACTTATGTAGTTAACTGACACATCATATTCCAGCAAGAATAAGCCAGCTTTCCAAAGGGTTACCAATTGGGGCAGAATAAAGATAAAAATAAGATAAAGCCAAAAGTGGCATCGGGACTCAGAATTCATAATTTTAACGCTTATTAAATAGGTTTTATAAAATTAACTTCTTGATTATCCCACAGTGGATATACAAGAAAAATCATGAGTATTTGTGGCTATATTTTGTTCACAAGCTAGATTCGCAGGAGAAATGGCCTCTTTCTGATACTGATACCAATGAAAAGAGATTCTTGGAAAGCGATAGAAGACCTACAAAGATTGAATATTTCCTCTCCTTTATCTTCCAATAAGTACCCCAGGCCTACTGTGAGTACAAAGAAATTTGAAACCAACAATGCCAGGAGTTAAAGTGGAACAGATTTGGTGGGTGGTTAGGCTGTCCAGAACATATTCCTGAAGCTACAAGAGAATAAGCTAAGCACAATGTAATCACTCAAAGTAAAATGTTAACATCACTTACTCAGGTCCCTCGTGATAAAATCCAGTACTACTAGGTTTGCTCCTTAAGTAAACATAGCAAGACTTTTTGATACAGATAATACATAACTGTAAAGATAAATGCACTAGAAACTGCCTCACATTCAAACTGTTGTAAGTAGCACCTGGCAGAACTTGGCTAAATGATTTTCTAAGGCTAGATCAATCTACTGTTTTTACCGAGTACACATAAACGCATTGACATTTTATATATTATATATATATATATATATATATATATATATATATATATATATATACACACACACACACATATAGGTTTAAGACTACAGGTATGCATGCATACGTATGTATTTATTTAAATTCATGAAGTTGTATATGTATACATATGAGTATATATTTAAACATGCATGTAAACTTTTTAGTTTCTTATGACACAGATATATGGAAGTCTTCATATACATGTGGGGACACAAACAAGATCTGACAAGTTCGCAAACTTGTTGCAATGATGTTGCTAACCTTTTCTGATGTTAGAGGGAATATTCATTATGAATTTGTACCAATTGGACTAACAGTTAACCAAGTTTACTATTTGGAGTACTGAAAAGACTGCGTGAAAATGTTAGACAACTTGAAATTTTTGCCAATAATTCATGGCTCTTGCACCATGACAATGTACCAGCTCACATGACATTGTCTGTGAGGGAGTTTTTAACCAGTAAACAAAAACTGTATTGAAACACCCTCCTACTCACCTGGTCTGGCCCCCAGTGACTTCTTTCTTTACCCAAGGATAAAGGAAATATTGAAAGGAAGACATTTTGATGACATTCAGAACAACAAAGGTAATACGATGGATGACAGCTCTGATGGCCATTCCAGAAAAAGAGTTCCAAAATTGCTTTGAAGGGTAGACTAGGTGCTGGTGTCAGTGCACAGCTTCCCAAGGGGAGTACTTCAAAGGTGACTGTGGTGATGTTCAGCAATGAGGTATGTTGTAGCACTTTTTCTAGGATGAGTTCGTGAATAATTGTCAGACCTTGTGTGTATACCAGTATTATACATACACACAAAGGGAGGCAAAAATATATATACATTTAAGACAGGAAAAAACTATTAAAATGGTAGCACTCAATATGTTCCTTTAACAAAAGATAAATATAAGTCACATTTGACTTCTGCAATTACAAGAGGTGCTCAACGTGGTTACCATCAATGTCCAGACACTTCTGACTATAGCGAACTACACTGAACAAAGTGTCCATTTATATACATTTTTTGGCACCCTGATATACATACATATGTGTGTGTATGTATTTCTTTGTTATAATGTTTGTATAACCCATACATTAAAATTTAGAATGAATTTTAAATGAATATTGAAAGTAAAATCCATTTTGGGACAGATTAGGAACTTGGATTTTACTCTGCACCTGGATTGCAAATTGTAGCTAAAATTATAAACTAAATTTAAAATAAAAACCCAAAAGCAAAATATAAAAGGTATAGAAATTCATTTGAAGGACAATATATAATTAAAGCCATTGATGAAATATAAATAGCTCCTCTAAAAATGGCATGTCACATCAGTGGGTTCTTAAGTGGTAACAAAAGGCACCTGAACCTCCAAAGTAAATTTCCAAAAGTATAAAGCATGTTTGGAGCTACTTGCAAGGAAGTGCTAATGAATTCTGATGGATTCAACTAACAGAGTAACAAATGCTAATTAAAAATATCTTTTCCGGGGCCGGCCGAGTGGCGCATTGGTTAAGCGCTGGTTTTGGGATGCCAGCGGCCCCGGTTCGGATCCCACATGAGGGCCAGTGACACTGCCCTCTACAGCTAACAACAGCTCCACCTGGAGCTGGGCTGTGCGAGCCCCGGTGATGGTGCGGGTTGCAGCCCCTGCTGCAGCGGGCTGCCATAGGCTACAGTGAGTGGCCCGCAGCCAGCGTGAGCTGCTGGCAGCCAAGCGTGAGCTGCCAATAGCCGCGATGAGCGACATCCAGAGGCCAGCGACCGATCTGCCTCATCTGGGAAGAGCGCAATGACGATACCAACAGTGAAGCAACATCCTCCGCAACTAAACTGAAGAACAAAAAGACAGCAACTTGTCTGTTCCCCTTCCCCGATTCCCCAATGCTGTTCCCCTCCACCAATTCCCCAATAAAATCTTTAAAAAACAAACAAACAAAAAAGAATCTTTTCCTTTTTTAGGAGAAATAATAATTGAATTAACCAAATCCAAGAGAGCAGATACAGTTACAGTCTTCAAGAAGTTCTATCTATATATCTGCAAATAGTTTGTTTATGGAAAGTAAAGACATAATACTGAAAAGTTTACATTTAACTGTGACATTTGGAAGGTTTGGAATCTCAATGAAGAGTTTACCTACTAAACTTAATGACAGCCTACTCATTCTCATAGAAGCACAGAAGAGATGTTAGGTGAGTTTTCCCTTTCCTTAGCAGATTGAAAGCCATCTATCCATGCTGATATATTCTAGTCCATACATATCAGCAATAAGAAATACATGAACTAGAATGTGTCCAGTGTACTGTGTGTGTTTGACTATGGGTTATCTGGATTTATTCAATTAAGGGTGTTTTGAGGGGCTTGTTTCTTACTATACTCAAAAATAAGTGCTGACTGTGATGTTTAACACTGTTATCTCTTGAACAAACTCTTTACATGGGCATCTGGATATATATGCGATCAGACAACTAAGTTCACAAACTCATTCTAGTAAAAGTACTGCATACCTCATTGCTGAATATCATTATGACCATCTTCAAAGCTATGCACTGATGCCAGTGTCTATTCCTCCCTTCAAAGCAATTTTGGAACTCTTTTTTCTGGAATGGCCATCAGAGCTGCCGTTGTATTACTCTTGATGTCCCGAATGTCATCAAAATGTCTTCCTTTCAATATTTCCTTTATCTTTGGGTAAAGAAAGAAGTCATTGGGGACCAGGTCAGGAGAGTAGGGAGGGTGTTCCAATAAAGTTATTTGTTTATTGGCTAAAAGCTCCCTCACAGACAGTGTCCTGTGAGCTGGTGTATTATTGTGATGTGATGCAAGAGCCATGAATTGCTGGCAAAATGTTCAGGTCATCTAACATTTTCATGCAGACTTTTCAGTACTCCAAATAGTAAACTTGGTTAACTGTTTGTCCAGTTGGTACAAATTCATAATTAATATTCCCTCTGATATCATAAAAAGGTTAGCAACATTGTTACAGTAAGTTTGCAAACCTAATTGTGAGACTATATATATATATAAATTTAATTGAATTTTTATGACACTAGATGAGTTAGAGTATCTTTCCACATTAACATAATTGTGAAGGCAAATCAAAATAAACTTAGCATTACAACAGCATTATAGAAATTTTTACCGACCTTTTGTCAAAAATGGTAAACATCTCCATGAGCTCTATAGAGCTAAAAGGGAAGAAAGAATCCAATAGGAAGAACCAAATAGGGAGAAAGTGAGAGATTTAAATCCATCCTAATTATCTATCTCTGGTGACACAAACAAAAGAAAGCAAAAATAGACTCATAGAAATAGAGTTCAAACTGATGGTTTCCAGAGAGGAGGGTTCAGGGAGATGGGTAAAAAAGGTGAAGAAGAATATAACCATTAATATTATAATACCAATGTGTAGTGACAGATCATTATTGGACTTATTTTAGACTTATCATGGTGATAATTTTGTAAGGTATATAAATGTTGAATCACTATGTTGTACACCTGAAACTAATATAATATTATGTATCAACTATAATTGAAAATAAATTTTAAAAAGTGAAATAAAAATATAATAAAAACAATTAATCCAATTTAAACATTTAGCAAATATCATCTCTCCATTGCACCATACTGTATTATGAAGTAATTAAGAAATTTGTCCAATTCTCTAGCCACTGAAAGCTATAAAAGGGTTAACTTGAGTAAAGATAGAGATCATAATGACATACTGATTTGTTCTCTTCTCAACAATTAAAACTGAATCAGTATCAAATATTAAAGCAAGTGGCTGCTTATCCAGGTTTCTATTTCTAGTATACTCATTTGTTTATTGCATGGGAGAAAATCCCCAGAATTGCATACTTGGTTGGGACTGGAAACAGGTGTATATTGTAAAGAATCATAATCATCTACAGAAGGAGTCAGTGACCCATAGTCTTTGGGTCAAATATGACCCCCACTGTCAAGTCAGGTGATCAATCAGTAAGGAAATAGCAAGCCCAAGTTGATTTAGACAATTGATTATTGAAAACATTCACTATGTTGATTTTCCCTGTCCCTCACCTTATTCTATGGAGGATGATGCAGTGCCTGCCTAGGTGGATGCTGTACACTTAAGTTAGTGTCACAATCAAGGAATACTGAGCCTAGGATTCACTTAATCTTACAAGGAAGCTGCTAGAAAATCTGCCCAATCTTTGTCTCAGAGGCAGACACTATTCTATTACTCTGGAATGTAGTTAAACATCTCCAGGGGAAAGTGAGAAAATTTCACTACGTTTATTACCTCCTACTACATTTATTACCTTTACCTCATACATAGGCAAATCTCCCCCCAGAGAGGAGGGGAACTTTATTATATTGAAATATTCTTGAACTCTGTATCTTAGAGAGCTGTTATGCAAACATTCTTGCAGTGTCATTTTCTCAGAAGAGATGCAGAAACCAGAATGAATAGAGAATTGTCTCCTAACAGCAACTTTTTTGTAAATGAAGTTTTATTAGAACACCGTTACATCCATTTGTTTACATATTCTTTATGGCTGCTTTTGCACTGCAACAGTGGAGTTGGGTACTTGTTAAGAGATTCCATATGGCCTGAAAAGTCCAAAATATGTGCTATCTGGCTCTTTACAAAGTTTGCAGAAGTCTGCTCTAGACAATGCTGCTGTCCTGGATATGGATGCTCTCCTCAGATGGTCAGAAAGTAGACAGAGAATCAACAACAATAGCAACAACGAAAACAGAATAAATGAAAAGAGGCCAAGGTATAAGAATTATGATATTACAGTAAATGTCCAATTATCCTATTACATTCATTTTGGAAATCGTAAAGTACTGACTCGAAACTTCAGAACTCAAATAAGTAACATGAAGGACAAAACTGAGAAGTCCTTCAAGAATTAAGAGGAACAGTACAAAACATAAATGTTTCATAAGGTAAAACAATAGACTTGCAGACAGAGAAGAGGGTCAATTTATGGGGAATAGTCAGTCATCCCCTATTAAAAAAACAAAAAAAGGAATCTCTATAAAAAGAAAAAAAGGAATAATAAGTAAAGACCTAAGTATATCTGACCTGAGAAACAAAGTTCTAAGAATTTAGATGAGAAAAGACTGACAGATAAACCAACATCAGGATATAATTTGATGACTTAAAAAAAATCAAATACAAAAAAATATATTAAAACAGCTATACAGGAACAGAAATTAGAGTTAAACTGTTCCTCTATATCTTAAATATATAGAGCATTTTGAAGAAAATTAAATATATATTAAGAATGTTCAAATCATGTGCTTTTTTATAGATGAAGGCAACAAAAATAATCCCAAATATGTAATAGCTCAGAAAAAAAATGCTACCTATGATATAATTCTTTATAAACTTGCTCTAGGATATAACTCAGTTACCTGGGAGATAAACCAAAGTTTATAATCCAAGAATTCGGTGATTTGGCATGTAAATTGATGGACAGTTTCACATAGAATGTTATTTTAAAATATATATTGTAAATTCTATAACACCATTTAAGCCTGTACTAAAAATCTCTATGGTTGACTTCCCATAGTTGACTAGATATGACCAAGGTGGGTCTGACACAGAGCTCCTTGATTTCAGTGGAGATATTGGATCTAGAGTAGTGGGGGCCAAGTACAGCACTTATTGCCAAAGACAAGATGAGCACATCTACTGTAAAAGAAGAGTAGGGACACACGGGTAATCAGAACACATTGGTTCAAAGATCTCTGGTGATAGTTGACTAGCATGATCCCTGTAGGAAGGAAATACATGGGCAACCCACTGGAGTACTGCCTCTTTATATGACAGAAAAACCCTAGCTATGGAAGTCAAAACTTTGACTAGAGGAGTGAAAGATAGTCTGATCCCCTCACCTAAATCAGTTCATATCCCGGATCCTCATGATTGAAGGGGAGGCTGAATCACCTAGAGAAAAGACTCAGTGCCATTGCCACAAGCACATACCAGAAATCTTCCTCCAAAGCTTTCTCCAAAAGGATAGATACCCATTTTCTAGAATGACTGAGCACTGAGGAAAGGGAAAGTAAGGCCTTTAGTGATTGCTAGATAATAGCTCTGAAATCATGCTAATCCCTGAAGACCCAAATGCTGTCATGGCCCATCAGTAAAGTACAGGCTTATGGTGGCTAATTAATAGATAGTTAAATCTAACTCACTGGACCACAGACCAAGCCGACTTAGTTGGTCTACAAACCACCATGTAGTTATATCCCCAGTTTGGGAAAGTAAAATTGGAATACACACACTCAGAAACTATACTGGCTCTCTG
Organism: Aselliscus stoliczkanus; assembly: GCA_033961575.1. NCBI lineage: Eukaryota > Metazoa > Chordata > Mammalia > Chiroptera > Hipposideridae > Aselliscus > Aselliscus stoliczkanus. The sequence continues at coordinate 140,636,237 of CM066729.1, forward strand.
ACACACGAGGACCATTATGGTAAGAAGCGCTAATTGGAAGCCCCTGGAACTCACCTCCCTGTCAAGTTTGTAAAGCAGAATCAGTACTTTACCCTAGGGGAACTGCACAGATTAATCAATTTGAGAAAATAGCAAATGGAGTGATAACTAAAACATCCCCATCTGACACCCCAGTTCCATATGTGGAGAAGTCAGTTGAATCTTGCAGAATGATATGAACTATCCAGAATTAATCAGGTGGTCATTCCAACTGCAGCTTAGATCTGCAAAATATTGGGTTGTCGGAAAAGTCATGACATATTTTTTCTATATTTTTCATTGCAAAAATGCATCATGATTTTTGTGACAATCCAATAGTATCCTCACCGGAACAACATAGCTCCCGGAACTTGGTGTGAAGCTATTGAGTTGGCTAATGCCTTTTGTCCTTTCCAGTTTCCAAAGGCCACCAGAAGTTTTTTGCTTTTCTTTTCCTGGGATGGATGTAAGAGATTCTCTGTTATTTTAAGACACTCCCTTGGCAAAATCCTAGACAAAATCCTAGGGGATCTGCCTGTTTCTCAATTATTTCAAGCACACATGACCCTTGAACAACACAGGGGTAAGGGGCACTGACACCTACTCTCTTGTGCAGTCCAAAATAGAACTATAACTTTTGATTCTACAACCTGATCTTCAGCTCTGCAGATTCAACAAACCTCTGATTGAAAACAGTATTTTTGATATGCAATTGAGAAACTGCATTTGGCAATATGAAAATAATTTGGGATCCCAGGTTGGTTGAATCTGTGAGTAAAACCTGCTGGCATAAAACTGGCAGATACCAAGGGACCCCAATATTTATTGAAAAAAAACCCTGATATAAGTAGAAGTGAACAGTTCAAACATATGTTGTTGAAGGGTCAACTGTAGGAAATTCAGACAACACAAAATAATCTAAAGAAAATTGGTATCCCTTATGTAGAGAGATCAACATTATGATCAGAAAGAATATCCATAAAATTATCATAATTTTCACTAAATAAAAGAAGGGCCAATCTGCAATTCAAAGAGAAATATATTTCTTGAAATATATTTTTTGAAAATCAACATTGAGATATACCTCATTTAACTTATTGAATATAATGTCTATAGAAAGTGTTCTTTATTATTCAAAAAGAAAAAAAAATTCTAATTCAAATGAAAAATCAGGATGACCTGAAAATTTTCCACAATATCAGTGGACATTTTAATGGAAAGCGAGGTGCTATAATGGCTAAAAATTTCTGAGAAAAATAACCTATGGTGCCAAAATTTTACATTTAATAACAAGAAGTTCAAAAAATGAACTCAGAACACTTCAGAAGTTTTCCATTTTTTTCATGTTTCATTGCACAGTTAATTGATACAGCCTAAAACTGAAACATTAAGTATAATGACATCTTTATTAGTGTATTTCATTATCGTTTTCCTCCTTAAACTTGAGTATTTTAGGGACTAATATCACTGTTGGAAAGAAACATTTCTTAAATTCTAGAAAGCCCTTTTAAGGCCAGCCGAATGGCATGTTGGTTAAGAGTTGGCTTGGAACTCCAGCTCTGAGCAGCAGGGTCCCTGTTCAGATCCCATATGAGGGCCAGTGATGCTACACCCTCTACAGCTAGGATGGTGAACAACAGCTTGACCTGGAGCTGGGCTGCCGTGAGTTGCCGGTGACAGAGTAGGCTGCAGTGGGGCTGGCCAGCAGCTGCAGTGACATTTCATGAGCTGCAGTGAGCTGCCCTGAGCGGCAGCCCAAAGGCCTGCGAGCCACTGCCTTATCTGGGAAGAGCTCAATGATAATACCAACATCGGTCAGTAAAGAGACGTCCTCCACAACTAGACTGAAGAACAAAAGGACAGCAACTTATCTGTTCTTCCCAGATTCCCTAACATTGTTCCTCTCCCCCAGTTCCCCAATAAAATCTTAAAAAAAAAACCACAACAAAAACCCCTTTTATATTTCTTTATCTTTGGATGAATTAAAAACAATTTTAAAATTCCATGTAAAATATGACCAAATTTTATAAATGTATCTATCAGTTGATCTCTCTCTGTTGGTACAATTACACCAGGTATAATTTATCCATCTCTATAGTTGACCTATTTGTCTATATGCACAGATAAATGCTGAGAATAATCCCTTAATGTTAAAAAATAGAATGCTGGGTAATTTTCTCCTCTTTATTTTCTATAAGTTTCTGAAGTTTTGGCCTTTTTCAATTGAACATGTGATACTCTTAATTTTTGGCTGTTTATTTGCAAGAATTAGTATAAGAAAATAAAGAGAAGTACAAAAGCAATATGGTAACTGTATATGCCATCCAAAATAAATAGATATTAAGCTTTTTGCCTGTATGTTTTTTTGTTTGTTTGTTTGTTTTTTGCAGTTGACAACCAACATTATTTATGTTGGTTTCAGGTGTATAGCATAATTGTCAGATATCTACATAATCTACAAAGTGATCCCTCTAACCAGTCTAGTACCCACCTGGCACTATGTTTATTACCATATTATTGACTATATTCCCAATGCTGTACTTTACAACCCTATTTTTTCCTATATGTTTTAAATCTTTATCTTTATGTATGAAGCCAAATGTTACATATTAAGAGTAAATTTCTCTTTACTTCTACTAATTACATTTTCTTGAATTCTTTCATTCAGATAGGTACTGTTATGAATTTGTGAATATCTTGCACATGATTTTACATTTTATTATATATTTCCATAAACAATATGCAGTATAAAGTCATCTTTCAATGGATGTGCTGTTTTACTTTGAAAGATATAGAGAAACCTAGCATTTCTTAAATTAAAAAAAATAAAATCTATTTTGTTCTATACTTATGACATTTTCTATACTTATGACATTTTTAGTCTATAGCCACTATATTTGGGGACATTGTGAAGACAATATATATTCCCCTAAACTCTGCAAACCATAATTGCCATTTGGGGAATCATGTCACCATGGGGAATCCCACAGAAGCTATAGTTTTAATCGATTCATTTCTGTAACTGATGACATACCAAGACATTTGTTCCATCCATTAATAGGAAAAGCCAGTTATAGTTTAATTACATCCCGATCATTTATATACATTGGATAAAGAATACTTTTTATTTATCTAAATAATGCATGAGAATATTTTAAATTGTTTCATTTTCAAACTGAATCTGAATAAAATATATAATAATGATTCATTGCTGTATTCTTAAAATGACGAAAAAAACCCAGTAACTTCTGTGGTATTCTGTTTTAAATTGGTTTAGGAAGAAACAGACCAAATTATCATAAGTTTCAAATAAAATGAGGTGAAAATTTAAATTTTTGAGGTCTTAAAAATAGACTCAAATGGTAGAGAGTATGTGGAAAATATGTGTATCTTCCTCTCAATTTTGCTGTGAACCTAAAATTGCTCTAAGAAAATAAAATCTTTAAAAAAGCATCCATTAAAAAAAAACTAAAATATTAAAACTTTATTTCTCCTTTAATTTTCTCATGCTCATGACTGTTTGCAGCTTGAATTATATAGCCAAGTGATTTTAAAATATCAAAAATAAATATTAAATTTAAAAACTGAAAACATTGAAAACATAAATTCAGCTTTTTTTTTCTCTCTCTCTCTCTTATGATACATTCTTTCAGAGCCTGAGAACCACGTCAGAAAATTTCACACAACTAATATAAAATTTGTATCATCAGAAACAATAAATCAAACCTATAATCAAAAATAGTTGTCTTTTTTATTTATGAGATATTTCACAGAATCTAAAGCTGATACATAAGTAGATTACTAATTGTTATATATCATCAGTACTATTATTACTATTAACACATATGTATACCTATGAACGCTCATTGTTATTTCTCAACATTATTGAATCACAGGGTTATTTTCAATGTTTCAGCCTTAGTTAAATGAAATTTGATTCTTGAAAAATAAACCACATTTCATATTTGAATTGAGTTCATGGAGACATTTATTACCCTAAGACAAGTGAACTAGCTTGTCAGTTGCAAAAGTTTAGAACAAGTGATCTTCATGGATTCTGTAGCCTAAAGATTAGGTGAAATTGAAAACAACAACAAATTAAGTTCAAAAAAGAGAATAATCAAGATAACCAAAAAAGAAAAAGAGTGAATAACAGATATGTGAAAATATTATTTTTATGAAAAGACTAAACAAAATTCATAAAATTCTAATAATAATAATACCAACAAAAAATGAGATAGTAACAGGCAGAAAAGTGACCAATACCAATATTTAAAAGGGATCATCACCAAAGACTCTATACCCAGTATTAACCTCACAAGTAGATATTAGAAATAACTTGATTTCTAGTCAAAATGGCATAGTAGGTAAACACTGTGCTCAGCTCCTCTCAGTACCACATCAATTACAACTAAGTCACAGAACAACCATTACTGAGAATGGTCTGAAGTCTAGCTGAATTGAAGATCTATATCTATGGACATACAGAAGAAGCCAACTCCAGATTGGTAGAAAGGGCAGAGAGGCAGAATGGGATGGTCCCACACCCATGTGTGACCATTAAAAATCAGGAGAGATATCTCAGCTGTGGAGGTCCCCTCTCTCCCCCCCAGCAGTGAGGGGTCCCATCCCCCACCTAGCCCAGGATTTCAGTGCTCAGGAGAGAACTTAACTTCTGGCTGTGAAAAACAGTAGAGATTGTGGCAGAGTGAGATAGAGGGTGGCAGCACTCCCAGGCACTCCTCTTAAAAGGACCCTGCATGGATTTTTACTCACTGATGGACTCACTTGCTCTGAGGTCCAGTGGTAGGGCAGCTGCTTAAAAGGTGCTAGGGACATATGAGGAACAATTCAGTTGTCTGGCCTCAGGGTGAGGTTTGGAGGGCCAGCTTTCTCCCAGACAGAGAAGCATGTGGAAGCTACTTTTTCTTTGTTGGGCCCTCCCCCTCCGTGAGTGCTGATGCACAGAGATGCCAATATGAGTCTCCATCAAACTGGCTATCACCTTTTGTCTTTCCTAGTGATTCCCAGAGACTGTGCATGCCCCACCCAACTTTCCGGCACACCCAAGCTGTTTCCAGTGACTTTTCCATATAAATGATCTGCCTTGGCTCATGTTATGTACTATCCTAAAATATTTTAAGGTTCACAAAACCCAAATACAGCATTTGGCTTTGGTGTATCGCATACCTCTGGCTGAGCCACCCTAAGCCTGGTACTAGCAATGGCTGGCCTTGATTCTCAGCTTGGCCTCACAAGGCACCTCCAAGACCAGCATGGGTGGTGCCCATCTCTGGGTTGATTTGTGGCTCATGCAGGTGGTACTGGACAGGGCACAGACTGCCACTGAACTTGGCATTCATTGGTTCTCCTGTTAGAAGGCAGTGGGCCTGCCAGGCCCAGTGGCCAGATTCCAACAGGGCCAGAGCATCACCTGGCCACCTCCAAGGATGACACATCCACAAGTAAGACTGGGAGGGCAACAGAGCCCTGCTAAAGGGAACCTTGCTCTTTAGGGTCAGTCTCTGCACAACAGCTTCCCCACTGTAGTCACAGCCAATCCTCACACCCAATCAGGAGAATTAACCCCTCCCACTGACATGTAAACAGCAATGAAGTCTCAACTACAACAGGAGGACACACCAACCCTCACAAGGGACATACCTGGAGCACCTGGCTCTGGTGACCAGGGAGAATGCACCGCTGGGTCCCACAGACACCTACTACATAAGGTCATTCTACTAACACCAGGAGGCATAGCTGTTCTACATAGAAACAGACACAGGGAGGCAGCCAAAATGGGGAGACAAATAAATAAACATTCCTGAATAAAAGTGATAGACAAAATTCAACACAGATAAATAATAACAAACTTAACAATCAGGCACAGAAATGTTCTTCATAAATTATAAGAAAAGTAACTGACAACAGTATAAAAAATATCATTCTTAATGGTGGAGAATTGAAAGTACTTCCTCTGAGATTTAGCAGTAATCAAGGATGCCTGTAATCACCGTGTCTATTTGTCACTCTCTTGGTGGTCTTTGCATATGACAAAGTCAAGAAAAAAATATAAGTTGTTTGTATTGCAATAGAAGAAATAAAACTGCCATTTAAAATACACATCATTATTTTGTACATAGGAGTAAAATAATCTACAAAAAAAATAAAATTAATGAGAATACAGAAAGAGTGCTTAAAATCAAGGTTAGCATATATTATTTTATTTTTATACTAACAAAGTTTAAAATTCTGTGACATTTATTTTTGAATAAACATAACTTTTATTTTTATAATCTTTTTAAAATCTTTGAATTAACCTAACTAAACATTTGCAAAATCTCTATACATTGATACACAGAAAATTATTGAAATAAATTAAAGGAGTCACATGACATCTTCATAGACTGGAGTATTGGAAGTCTCAATACCTTAGAGAAAGTAATTGCTTCCCTATTGAACTACAGATTCTATTTGATCCCACTAAGAATCATCATTTTGTTAGTGGACACTGGTAAGCTGAATCTAAAATTATGCATAAAAGCAGAGGATCGAATATAGTCTAGACAATCTAACACTGAATGTTCTATACAACCAGATATGCATATTAACTTATTATAAAGTTACAATAAATAAGCCAGTGTGATATTAGTAAGGGATGAGACAAATAGAACAATATAATAAAATAAAATCCAGAAAGAGATCCACACATGTTATCCAATTTTATAACAGGAATAAAACTGCCATGAAGTTGGGAAAAAAGCAACATTTTTAATAAATTGTAAGGGATCAATTGAAATGTCATATGAAAAATAAAGTATCTTAACTCACATTACATTATGCGTAAATATCAATTCTTTTTTTTTTTTAATTGGGGAACAGTGTGTCTTTCCAGGACCCATCAGTTCCAAGTCAAGTAGTTGTTTCAATCTACTTGTGAAGAGCACAGCTCAGTGGCCCATGCAGGGATTGAACAGGCAGCCTTGGTGTTATGAGCACTGCACTCTAACCTACTGAGCTAAATGCCCGCCTGCTAAATATCAATTCTTGATGGATTTCATATAAAGCTTTTAAAGTAAAATCTAGATAATTATCTTTGTGATCTATGTGTTCTTGGAATACACAACAATTTATTAAACAGAATGTAAAAAGCACCAAGTGTGAAAGGAAAGATAAATATATTGAGCTATCTGAAAATTAAAAACTCTTGTTCAAAAGACACCCTTAAAAGAATGAAAAGACAAGCCTGTAGCTAAAAGAAGTTATCTGTAGTGCAAATATCTGACAAAGGACTTAGTTCACAATACATAAAGAATGCTTAAAAGTACTAAGGATCTGCCCATGGAAAATGAACAAACAAGATACTTCAAAATGGAGCATACATCTGAAAAAGCTAATAAGCATCGTTAAAAGATGTTCAATCTCATTAGTAGCATGGAAATGTAAGTTAAAACCACATTGAAACACTGCATACTCACCAGAGTTTCGAAATTATAAAAAGACAGCCCCCTCGGTTCACAATAATGTATTTGCAATTTTCATACCTTACTGATTATAGAGCAAATTATATAATCAATTTTAGAAAAGTGTATGGCAGTATCTACTATGGTGGAACATACGCATATGACTATGACACAGCAATTCTGATTCTAGACATATACATCAAAGATTTATGTGTGTGTGTGTGTACACACACACATCTGAAGATACATGCAAAAAATTCACAATGGCATGCCCATAACAGGAAAGCATCTATTTGTCCATCTACAGTCAAGTGGCATATAATTATACAACCATTTCTATAAAGAAATAAGGACAAATGAATGGTTCCTATACCTAACCAGATGGATGAATTTTACCGGCATAAAGGTGAGAGAGAGAAGCCATATGCAAAAGTGTACGGAGTAAATGATACCCTTTATATATAAATTCCAAAACAATTAAAACTAAGTTTTGGTGTTAAATCAGAAGAGTGCTTGCCCTTTATGAAGGAGGTTAATACCCAGAAAGAATCAATCAGGTAGGTTCCCAGTGATCTTTCAGGGTTCTATTTATGTATTACATATATACTTGTTTATATATTGTTTCTAGTCTATTTTTACTTCTTTCTTTAACACTGTGTGCTAAACTTACTTGATATTAAAATAAACTGGAAGTCTGGTGGCCCACTATTAAAACTAAAGTAAAGGATATTAGAATCACTTTTTTCTAGTTACCCTTGACTTTCACTGATATTTGAAACTAATGAGATATCCTTCGGAATGAAACAATGCAGACTCACTCAGTATCATATGCATTCTTAGCATCTTTTAGTTTACATCATTTGAGTATGCTTTCTAAAACTGTTTCTAATTGGGCTATTCACACACACATACACAAATACAAAAGATAAGAAAATTTTTGTGGGTTTTTTGATTTACACTTCAATGATAAAACTTCAGGTCTTACTTTAAGCAAATCTTGAAAAGCAATGCAGGACCAATAATGCTCAGAAAAAAAAAATGTGATTTTTCAAGTCAGAGAGATAGTAGTATTTTAAGACTCCTAAATGGGACTGGTAGTCCAGAATCTCTTATGAAGTTCAAACATCAGAAAAGTTCTAAATCAATTACTGTGCACAATATATGATGTTACAATTTAGTTGTTTTATTATAAATATATCATTTAAAAATGTGGTAATTAATTTTATAATATACATAATTTTGATATTTTTGATGTTAAAATATTATGACTGCAATGATTTTCTAATTTCCAGTTGGTCAATGCAGTATGAATCTACTAAATGTTCACAAACCTACTAATTTCCAGTTGGTCAATGCAGTATGAATCTACTAAATATGTTAATTTGAGGACAAAAAAATAGATCAATCTACTTTAACGTGAAATGATCATCCACCTAAATAAAGTTTGACAATATAATGCTAAGTAACTCCCCTGGCCAAGATAAAATCAGTTTTTCATTTCCCTGGTTTAGATGAGGAACCTTATGGAACGGTATTCAAGACAGTCATATTTTAACCATTGGAGCGGGAACCTGGTGGGCACTGAAAATAATTTCTAATATTTTTACAGATTTATTGATGTATATAATTTATATACAATAAATTTCACATATTTAACGTGGACCACTATATAAGTTTGACATGGGCTTATCTACCCAAGATGATTAATATATGCATCACACCAAAAACTTTCCTCATGCCCATTGTAATTATTCGCCCACATCCCCTCCCTATTCCCCAGTCCCTCTGTCACCAGGCAACCACTGATTTGCTTCCTGTCACTATAGATTAATTCTCCTTTTCCAAAATTTTCTATGTATTTAATTTGTATAAATTAAATCAAACACTTGTTTATCTCTTTGTCAAGCTTCATTTGTTCAACATAATTATTTTACTAGTTTCAATAGTTGTCTGTAAACAGCAGTTTACTCAGTATTATTTTATTCAACATAATTATTTTAAGTGTGATTTATGCTTTGATACAAAGTCCAAAGTCAATGTTCATTCAGAGTCTGTGACTACAGTTAAAAATGATTTTTGCAACAACTTTTGATTCATTCTTCCTTCCATCACATAGTGATAAGAAATATCAATAAAATATTTGTTCTTGCTTACAGCAAGTAAATTTCCCATCATTTTCTCCTAAGCTGGTAGTGTATGCTTTTTTTTTTGGAATTATCATCTCATAGCTGAGAACTACGATTACAAAATCCCAACAGACTAAATGTTGTGGGGACTCTACCCTGAGGGAGCCTGACACATTGCTAGGTACGCAGACATTCTAATGAGCACTGCCTGTGCCCAAAACCCTTCTCCACTGCTTATTAGTTGTGTGGCTGTAAGAAATGTGCCCTGTATTGTGTTCCTGTTTCTTCATATATAATATAGGGCTAATAACAATTCCTAATTAATACATTCTCATAAAGACAAGATGAGTTGATATATGAAGAGCAGTTGGAACAGTGCCTGCTACATCCAGTGCTAGCATTATCCAAGTATTAGCTGTGGTTGGCAGTGGTAGTTATAAAGCTGTTGATTGTATTTTCTCACAGGTAACACATACTCCTGATCCAAATCAATGTTGAAGCAGGAATGAATTTTCAGCTTTTACAATGGAAAGATATGTGTTATGTACTGAATGTTTGTGTCCCCAAAAAATTTATATGTTGAAATCCTACCCGCTACTTCCCAATGCAACAGTATTTGGAAGTGAGGCGTTTAGAAGGTGACTAGGTCACACATGTAGAACCTTCATGAATGGGATTAGTGCCCTTATAAAAAAGCCTCCAGAGAGCTCTCTCACCCCTTCTGCCTTGTGGAGATATGGTGAGAAGACAACATCTATAAACCATGAAGCAAGCAAGTCCTCACCATACACTGAATCTACTAGGGCCTTGATCTTGGACTTCTGAGACTCCACACTGTGAGAAATGCTTGTTAATTAAGCCACCCAATTTGTATTATTTCTATTAAAGCAGCTAGAATGGACTAAAACAAGATTTTAAAGAGGCTTGAGATTATAAAGGAGAGTGTTTTTGAAAAAGCATGTGTACGAGGGAGAGAAGGCATCCAAGCAAAGCTACTTTGAAATTTGTGAATGATTCTCAATATAAAAAATAGGCTTTCATCTCTTGTTTGTTTATTCATTCACTCATTCATTCATTCAAATTTTACCTGCTATATGGCAGATACTATCCTAAACAGTGAGGATACAGCAGTTAATAAAAACAATACTTGCTTTCATGGAGCTTACATTCCAGAAAGGGTACCAACAATAAATAAATGATTTGAAAAAAAAAAAATCAGAGTCTATCAGAAGATGATAAATGTTAGGTACTATGAAGAAAAAATAAAGCAGGGTATAGCTTTAGATACAGTGAGCTAGTGATTGAGTGGGCTGCTAGTTTATAACCATCGGGCAACTCAAAATGTAGTTTAATTTTTGAGCAGAGCCCTAACCACAAATGAGGGAAGAGCCATATTGTTATCTGGGAAAGATTATTTTAGGTAAAGAGAAGAGCAAGGGCAGGGATCCTCTTGTTGGATCAAGTTCCACGAATAATGAGACTGGGCTGGAGCAAAGGAGATAGGAAGGGGAAGAAGAGGAGGGGGAGGGAGGATAGGAAATGAGAACAGGTAAGTTAGTGCAGGACATTGTAAGTTGCTGGCTTTTACTCTGTTGGAATCTTAAGATGAGGAATGAATGGCATGATCAGACTTATATGGATAAATGGCTATCGGGTATCAAAGGTTGAAGGGAAGGCATGTAGAAGAGCCCTGCAATAAGTAATCCAGCTAACCTTAGCTGGAGGTTTCTAATAAGCAAAAACTGCAGACGTCTTTGGTATTGTTATATTGTGGAGGAAGAACAACACAGAAATGATGAAGCACCACAGCCAAGTGGGGACTTGCAAAAGTAAATAAATTATAGCAGAAAAATAAAAGGTTAGTGTTTTTGCACATATGTGATTTATTTGTGCCCTATAATTAATCTTTCCTGTTTACCTGCCTTCTTACCATCCACACATCTGCTTGAGTGCCCATTACTAGGAAAGTACAGGCAAATTAGGTCAAGACTTAGATCCTGCCATCAAGTTCACAGTACAGTGGAGGAGGGTGACATATTGACAATGTTGACAGGTTATTACAATATAGAACCGTGGGTACCATAAGTGTTATGGATAAAGTGCTTCCTTGAGCTATTTATAGATCTCTTAGTGTAGTCTTGGTACAATCTCTTAGTAGAATTTTTGTAATTCGTTTAAATTGACAGACTCCATGTCACCTTGTTTGTCCTCTCCATGAGTTTCTAAACATACAAATAAATATACAGAAGACCACAAGCAAAATTTTACTCTACACATATTATTAAATATATATATAATAGAATTTTTCTAGAACTCTTTCGTTTAAGTAGTCAATTCATTATTTATTTGTTTTACCTACTCTCCATTTGTTCTGAAGTAGGTTATTTTCTCCAGATATGTGTCTAAGAAAATCTCATTTATCTTCAATTTTTTCCAGAAACCTTAAGAGTCAAGAAATATATCTTTAATTCATTTTTAATTAATTAAAAAATTACTATGAGCTTCTTTAATAATAAATAGCATTTGTGGTGATTTTTTTAAAACAATATTTCACCCAGAAAAGGTCATTTTTAAATTATTGCTTATGTTTGTTTACACATATAATTTCCTCTCAAAATTACATATTCCCTGTTGCCTCTGCTATCATTTTTGTATGCAAACTAACAGCTGCACACAATAATTTGTCTGTGGCTCTGTTTTTACCCAGAACTTACCATGAGCTTCTTGAAGGGAGAAAAAATAACTCACGGGTGTCTGGATGCCGGACTCGATCATGAGTTTACAATTTCATTAAATTAAATGATTAAATTGTCAAATACTACAAAATTATTATGAATTACTATTACTGGCCACCTCACCCTTTCCCATTACTCAATATATTTGGGACTTTTCTTTTTATTTATAACAGATATCTTTTAGTTTACAGAACGATGCCATATATATATATATATATATATATATATATATATAGTAGGACCATGATATTCTTAATATTTACTATATCTAGAAGGATGACAGTACAGCTATAACCCTTATTAGTGTATTTTACTCTCTTTTCAAATTGTTATTTACTTTAAAGTTAAATAATTCTACTCTATGATAAATATCATAAGGTTTTCATTTATGAAAGAGATTATAGACTTTCTAAATCACTAGACTTTGTGAAGTCCATTTTTGGGTATAAAGTTCTTTTTTTTGTCATTGTATGTTCTTTTCTTTTTCTTTTTTTTTGAGGGCAGTGTCACTGGCCCTCATATGTGGGACCCGAACTGGGGCCGCTGGTTTAAGCCAGTGCATAACCACCGCACCACTCGGCAGGCCATTATATTCTTTAGTATAGAGATAATCTAGCTGTTATCAACGGAATGACAATAAATATTGAAAACAAAAATAATGTAGATGAAGATATAAAACAAAAGAATGTTGTGAACAGAAAATCCATAAACCAAGAAACACAAAAATTTTGTAAATTTGGAAAACATAATTAATAGTAACAAAATTAAATATGATGTACTTAACAATGATTATTTTTAAATGTTAATATGGGCAAGTATATGGTGAAACAAATATCTGTGAATTACTGATATAATACAATTGATAAAACCCTTTGTGGGTTGTGTACAACATTTTTGATAGAACACTTTGATAATAACTCAAAAGCCTTAAATATTTTTATACTTGCTCACCTAGTAAACCTATGATCTATGTATTCTAAGAAAAATTCAAATTTTGGAAAATAGCATTGCATATGGGTATAAATTGCATAATTATTTAATCAAAAGATGTGAAATGGACTAAATTATTAGAAATTACGGAAGACCAATAAGTTCAGAAATTTCAGACTAGATCTCTGTAGGTACAATTACTCCCCAAAATGCTTACCCAGTGTTGTTAATGAAAGCTGCTTCCCTATCTAGTTATTTCTATTAATTTTTTGGTAAATGAATGCATTTAAGTATATGATTACTGCACAGATTTATACCAACTCTACTGGATTTTTAGCGATGAATAATGACATTATTGAACAAAAAAGCTATTACAAATAAGTATTTTAAATTTTGAATTATTTAAAATTACATATATTTAAAATTAATATGAAACACAAATATTCCTAAAATACGCTTAATAATTATATATCAATAGGTTATTAGTGGTTGTATTTGGATGTGGAATTATATGTGATTTTTTATTCTTTTGCGTTTTTTCATTTCTAAATGAATAAAAATAAAATTAAATTGCCAGTGGAACAGGGAGACATGTTTGAGATATAAGATGATTAATAGCTAGTGTTGGTTTCATTTGACTGCAGTGTCATTTCCCAGTCATGGCCTTTTTTATGCTGGTGTCATTTCTAAGAGCAGAGGGGCCCTTCCTCATCTCTTTCTAGGCAGAACGTATTAGGTAACTAATGTGAACATGAACCTCAAATATTTCTACCAGCTTTGGAATTGCTGTATTCTTATTAAATTTTTTTTTTTTTATTTTTGAGGGCAGTGTCACTGGCCCTCATATGTGGGACCGAACCGGGGCCGCTGGCTTCCCAAGCCAGCGCTTAATCTTATTACATTTTTGAGTGTCCGACATTCACTCATGGTTTCAATAAATCTGTTTTGACATATTCTTTTTTTTTTAATGTTTAGACATATACTTTATAGAATTATAACATTATTTATTTACTTATCCATGGAAGAAAGAAGGCAAGCTTTTTGCTATACTTCTGGAGAAAGTTGCTCATACTTTGCAGTGCCCTTCACATTACTTGGGAATCAACACTGTCAAAGCAGTTGGTTTTCTCCTAATTCAATGATGAGGACTTTAATAGTCATTTCTCCCCTTTCCTTTGTTCATATTTAGCATTTCAACCTACATCCAGTGCAGATTTATAATTTCCTTTTGTAAGAAATATTTTATTCAATGGTCTTTATTTTATTCAATACTGTATTCATTAGTTTCACATCTAGAGAGATCATGTTAATATCAGAAGGGCAAATGACTGATGATTAACTGGATGAAGCACAGCTTCAGTCAAATGATGTTTTGCAGTGATTTGAAGAAAGCTACAGGAGATGATTGTGCTGAAACTCACCTCCTCTCTGACAGGCCTCCAGAACCCTCATAGGTCGTTTTCTGCCTGAAATTATTACTCCACGGGCAACATTAACAGAATGCTGCGTGAAAATCTTGGCATACCAGTATCTGTAGGCAATGTGTAAAATTAATGCTTTTAATAAAATTTCAGAAGTAGAATATTTGTCAGGTATAATTGTCAGGGGTGTGAAGTTTTGGCTCTGGCTTGCTTCTCCTTTCTTTGGAAAAATCACTAGTTATAAAAGCCATTTCCCAGAAGGGATGTGCAAAAGTTTAAAGAGAAAAAAAAAGATATTGTAATATAAGAAGTAAAAAGTAAAAGTCAAATATCAGTTTATGCCTTCATTTCTTTAATCTGTCATCATTTCTTCAATTCTATCAGACTTCTTGTCTTCCATAGGAATCTAAATCTGAGTTAAGAGCTTTCTCATAGAATCCCAGTGGCCCCCACTCCCTGACTCCCACACTTTCTAGTGTTAATTTCTAACTTGGACATAGGAATTTACTGCTCTGGTCTTCCCTAGTCATTAGAGTAAGGCCTGTGTCAGAGTGATCTTTCAAGTCCTGTCTTCTAGCATTGTAAATATCATAAATTGACTTGTGGGAGTTACTGCAGCATTCTTAGTCCCAGATGTCATTCCATATCACACATTTTGTGGTGGATCTACTCAGGCCAAGAGGCTAAAAAAGACTTGAGACAAAAATATAAGCAAAACAATCAAAACAAAACAATCACACACACACACACACACACACACACACACACACACACACACACACACACAGGATATCAGTATTACAATACCCCAGCAGACGTAATTTTTTGTGAGAACTAAATGAAAGAGACTAGAACTTTAGAGGGAGTCACTGCCACTTATTTCTACTGGGTTAGTCTGTCACATCAAAATACACAATAAAAGGTGAGCCTGGTTCCTCCTCTTACAAGAGACTTAGGAAAGATCGAAAAGGGTTTTATAAAAAGGAAAGTTTCTGAAGACTGTGCAGTCTCAAGGGGTCTCCAGTAAAGGTTGCATGAGTTGAAAGTGGAAGTAGTTGCAGAAGTTAGCAGTACTCAATAGTTAACACTTTGTAAATGAAGTGGAGGTTCATCTGAATATCAATCAGAAAGAACAAAAAAACAGGAAAAAAACGACAAAGAAAACCACGTTATAAATCTCATGGTTAAACACACTTAACATTTTATCTGGTTTACATAAGTAATTACTTTATTCATATTCTTAGGCAAGATTTACTAATGTGGATTCAAATGAGTTAAGGTTACTGTGCTATATTTAGAATAACATTTGTGATAAACAAGAGAATGATTTGATCCCTCTATGATCAAATTCCTTAGACTTCAGACCCCTTAACTATAGTAGCAGAAATTATCACTATTTCTTTTACAGCTAAAGAAACTGGGAAACGGGGAATTTAACATACCTTTGGGTGATAGATTGAAATGAGGACTAGTGTCCAGTTTTTTTGTAAGGTCAGTGTTCTTCTCATCGCATCATAACTGTTGCAATTACACCACAACCATTTTTGACCTCATAGAGGATTTGTTTCTTAGCCAGTTTGGGGAGTAAAGTTAGAAGATGTAAAAGCTTTAAATCTGTTGTAAGAAATAAACCTACTATACTTCTCTGTTGTATGCTATCCAGGCAGAACGCATGTGTCTATCCATGCCTATATATCAGCTTTCAAATGCAGCCTGGAATGCTTAGCACAGCACAAGCTGGCCCTTGGTCTCCCTGATCTAGCTTCACTATTATGTCTTATTCTCCTTACCCATCAGGGGCTCCACTCAAACTGGACTCTGGACAATTCCGATCTTCACACTGCTGCATTTTTTCAGTCAACTCTACACCTCGGTTCTTCCCCCACAACTAAATTCTACTTTTGTGAATCACTATCAGATATTCCAACCAGAAGGACCCTTTCTGTCCTTTAAATTTCCATAAGAATTTAGTGTATGGAGGTGTTTCCTCTGATGTAACTCTTCTGTTTTGCTTGATACGATGAGTATCTGTATAAATGTTATTTTTTGTGCTAGTGTCTATTAATATACAATGACAGAACTTCTGTCTTTAATAACCTTCAATACTCAATAAGCATGAGTATTGAATGGAATGAATAAGAGATATTCTGGAAGTGAAATATCTTGCAATATTATATAAAATGATATAAAATTTTAAATTTTATGATGGGAACACAATGAAATAAATTACAGATAAAATGGGCTGGCCGAGTGGCGCGTTGATTAAGAGCTGGTTTTGGGATGCCAGCGGCCCCGGTTCGGATCCCACATATGAGGGCCAGTGACACTGCCCTCTACAGCTAACAGCAGCTCCACTTGGAGCTGGGCTGCGCGAGCCCCAGCAATGGTGTAGGCTGCAGCCCTGCTGCAGTGGGCTTCCATAGGCTACAGTGAGTGGCCGGCAGCCAGCGTGAGCTGCCAATAGCCGCGGTGAGCGACCATCCAGAGGCCGGTGACCAATCTGCCTCATCCGGGAAGAGCGCAATGACGATACCAACATGGGCCAGTGAAGCAACATCCTCCACAACTAAACTGAAGAACAAAAGGACAGCAACTTGTCTGTTCCCCTCCCCCAATTCCCCAATAAAATATTTAAAAAAAAAAAATTACAGATAAAATAATTTCTTTTTATGGCTGATCTAATATTACTGTCTGTTTCTGAAGAATCTACCAAAATAAAGCTGTCAATATTATGAAATATAAAAATATTTGAGGAAAATTTGTATGTATATATGCTACATCTAAATAATTCTTTATTAAAACTGTATTAAAAACGTCTTAATTATAAAATATATTTTACAGATAATATCTAAACACTACAATTTATTTATTTTTGTTGCTGTTAAATCCTATTTTCCCACTACAAAGAAAATGCCATGAGGGCTGGTAATTTTCTCACTTAATTTACAGATTGATTTAAATTCCTAAAATAGCATTTGACATACAATACATGCTCACTATATATTTTTTGATTGAATATATGGAAGAACCATCACCACTCTAACTTCATTGGGCTTTATTTTGCTGAAATAATTCTTTATTGTATTTCCTTCTTTACCTTTTAGATACTCTGCACAGAGGCTTCTGAAGAAAGTAATGTGTGATTTTCAAGACCACTGAATTAACACAGGGAGAGCAACTTTGATTTGTGTTTCCTTACTCTCAATTTAGCTCTCAGTAACAACTGTATAGGCAATATCTGCTTGAACATGTTCAATTCCTTCTTTTCTACATTACATTCTACTGAAAAATATACAACCACAGCTTTGAAAGAAAAGGTTTAAATAATCACCATCCCCCTGAAAAGATTAATCAGGTAAGATTAGGAGAAGTCTAATGCAAAAATACATATCTAAGAACTGGGGATCTATTATCATAAATACTAGGGGTTTTGTGTGATACAAAATAAATATTATAAACTGTACTGAAAATAACCATGCTAGAATTTTGTAAATTAAGCCAGAGTACATAAAATCTCATAGAGATTTTAGGAAATGTTAAGTATTTTGTTTGCCATTCAAGTCTTTCAAAGAGCTAGTTTGAAGTCATTTTAAAGAGAAATAGACATTAATTCAAAGAAATATTTCACTGATGGTTAGCATAGCATTTTTACTGCAGACTTGTGGAACTTAACATTCTCATAATTGTGATTGTGGAAATCAAATGTAATGACTCTCATTCAAAATTAACATAAAACACTAGTTTTAAACTAATACTTTCTATTCATCTCTGTCACTTTATTTTTCAATTTGAAAGCTAGGTAGATATAAATTAAATTTAGCAGCTGGTGAGAAAATGTTTAAAAATCATAAAAAGAAGCCTACAAAATTTAAATCAATATGCATGCATTTTAAAAGTTATAAAACTAGCACATGATTTAAATTTCATATCACAAAGAGCCCAATTAAAGCAACTGTGTTTAATATGTAAGACTGCATATTCCTCCTTTTCCCAGTGATTGGAGAAGATTTGTTTCCTTCAAAAAGTGAATTTTTGTTGGAATGGTTCATGTTTTAGATATATTTACATGTGTCAATAATAAATTCTTTGTATTGAACTGACAGACTATCTTCAAATTAAAAATAAAATCAATTTTGAAAAAGTGATAGATCAGGTTAGTCAAGTTTGAGAAAGAATGCCTCAGAAAGCATAACTTGGCATTGGTGGCGGGAGTAAGGGGTAGAGGTATTACCTTGTTAAAGACAAATATTCTATTGATCCTATATTATATAGACAATGGATTAAGCCAATACAATTAATTAGTCTGGCTCAATGAAAACCAGGGTTTGATATGGAAAACTTTACTAGACATTTGTGACCTTAAATACAGTTTTGAAATTAAGAATTATTATAGACCTTGATTATTACACTAATCTTTCAAAATCTCTCATTTGAATCCTATTCCAGAAAGTACAATGGGGCAGTATGAGGGAGAGAGAAAAACAAACAAAGAAACAAAAAACCATATATACATAAAATGCGTTTTCTATTCCTTCCCATTAGTTTTATCTACCAGTTGAATGTTTCTAAAAACAAAACTGGTTGTTACCTGGAGTCAGACTACATGTTACTTGGCTCTAAGTTTATTTATCTGAGATATGGATGATGCAACAATACCTAACTTTTAGGGGTTCTCTGAGACTTAATGAAATAATGTTTACAAAGCACTTGGTACAATCTGTCTTTCAGTAAATAAATCAATATATGTTAGCTATTCCTTTAATTATGATGACGATGACTACAACAGGATTATGATGATGATGATGAGTACAACAGCACTCTCTTCCCCAAACCCCAACAAATAGCTCAAGAACACAGATTTTTTTTTTTTTTAAGGATTATGTCAAGCTCAAACCTTTTGAAATTTTTATTAAAGAAAAAAATCAGCCAATGTGAAATTGACTCAAAATTCACTGTAGGGCAAGTCATTACTATAGCCTCTTTAAACTTCCTCAGTTATGTTCCTCATGCTATTCTGCCAAGTTACTGTCATGACCCCTTTATAATATAGTTCTGGATTTCAATATATGGTTATAATAATTACTGTTTGCAGAGGGTGCTATCACACCACGTGCCCTTGAAGAGTCTGCGTTCCTACATGTCCTTTAGATTTTTCTATGGTTCCTGAGATTTTTTTTCCCACTGCAGATTCCCACCATAAACATTTTTTTTTTCTGTGAAAATTATCTACTATGACAGAGCATACTTTTTTTAAAAAAATATTTTATTGGGGAATTAAGGGAGGGGAACAGCGTTGGGGAATCAGGGAAGGGGAATAGACAAGTTGCTGTCCTTTTGTTCTTCAGTCTAGTTGCGGAGGACATTGCAGAGCATACGTTTTACTTACAAGCACCATGCACCTTACTAACACTATACCATATTTCAACATTTTGACATTCTAATATAGCATGTAGACATGCTTTTGATTTCCCTTTTATTTTTTCAAATGCATTTCTCTCTTTAACTGTCATCTACAATGGGTAAAGGTGATTCTGCCCAAGTTGTTTCAGTTCCTGTGAAATTAGATTTTTTGCATGCTAGTAATGATAAGCCTTGCAGCATGATTGGTTTGGGGACATGAGACAAATGTCAAGGATTTTATTCTTCATGAAAGTAATCTAGTTTTAAACGGTTATGTTCATTAAAGGCACCCCTACTAAAGTTTTTACCAGATAATGCCACTGGCCATGAAACGGATTGGTTGGGTAAGTAAGAATCTATCAGCATTTGGATGTCCTATTGTGAAATGTAGTTGGTATGATTGAAAAAAGGATATTATCACTGTGAGAGGGTCTTGAGATTCAGGGAAACAAAATGGGCAGTGCAAATAGTATTTGTTTCCTCTCTTAAAAGCTACTCACTGCTTTATAGTAACTCTCACCTAACTTGTAGATATCTACCTCCTTGCCCAATATCAGCACGTGTGCTTCAATTAGGTAAAACTTGATCTTTAGCTAACTGTGTCAAAGTCAAAGTTAAAGTGTGCCAAAGTCAATTAGATTACTATGCTGCCCTGATTATAGTCCTGGGGTGGACAAATGCCCTAAGCAGAAGCAATGAAAAGCCATGGAACACTTAGTTTGAATACTAGAATCAGAGATATTCCCAATTGGAGCTGAATCTAAGAAATGTGAAATAAAGGGTTGCTGTAGACATCTTGCTTCTTCAAGGAAGCAGGTTTTTTTTTTCTTTTTTTGACTAAAGCCAACTCAAAGAAAGTGAATACAGGAGACACAGAGAAGAAATAAAAGGACATAGAATAAACCTTAGTGCTATTTTTGAAGCCCTTGAATCGAGCCACAACTAAAGTTAAACGCATTGCTGAACTATTCAGGAATTGCAATAGACTGAGTATCTGTGTCCTCCTCTTTCCAATTCATATGTTGAAACCCTAATCCTAATGTGATGGTATTTGGAGATGAGGCCTTTGGGAGGTAACGAGGTCATGAGAGTGGAGTTCTCATGAATGGGGTAAGTGCCCATATAAGAAGAGGCCACAGAGCTAGCTAGCTCTCTTTCTGCCATCGGAGGTCAGAGCAAGACATCAGCCCTCTGTAAATCAGGAGAAAGGCAAACAACAAGAATCCAACTATGCTGCCAACCTGATCTCAGACACCCAGCCTCCGGGACTGTGAGAAATAAATGCCCAGTTGTTTAAGCCAATGTCAAGGAAGAAGTACTTCCCTCTACCTGTCAAGGTTTATCTGGCTGGTCCAATAATTAAATCTACATATGATAAATTAACAAAGGAAAATAACCAAATTTAATTACATATTTATATACAGGAACCCCACATATATGAGGGAGTCAGAGATATCACATACATGACAGAAAGAGAAAATGAGGTATATATGACATTCTGAGCTAAGGATGAGGTAAAGCACCCTGGTGCTCCAGAGGGTAGGTGGGTAATTGCAGGATGATAAGAGGAGTAGGTATACAGAAATTAGAAGTTTGCCCTGCTCTATAGATAGATCATAAAAAATGATTTCTGGTGATAAGTCTTATTATAGGCAAGGCCTCTAATTTAAATGATTTGAGAGAGAGGCAAAAGTTCTTCATGAGCCTACAAGATCATGATTGCCTTTTGGTCAAAATAATCCCCTTACTACAGAGGCCTATGTTAGGGTGACTAGTTCTGAATGCCTACATCATCCAGTCTATGGTAATTTGTTATAGCAATCCAAATTGACTTAGATATACTAAGTAATCAATTGTCATTTTACCAAATGGACTCAAATCTTGTTAGGGAGACCACTTCATGGATAGTGTAGAGGCCTGACCTCTGCACTGCCACTGAATAATATTATATGTAAACTATAATTTAATACATACACACTCATGGGATATGGAGTATAGTGTGGGAGTGGAGTCAATGGAATTGTAATAGATATGTATGATATCAGGGGTGGGGAGATACTGGATTGGGGAGGGAGGTTGTCATTTTTGTAAGGGGTGAAAGGACAACTATTGCAGTGTTTTGTACACTGGAAACTAATAATAAAGAAAAAGAAAAAGGAAAAGAGAAAAAAAAGTATATACATTTTAAGAAAGGAAAAAATATTAAAATTGCAATAATATATACGGATAACAAAAGACAAATACAAAAATAAATAAATAAATAAATAAATAAATAAATAAATAGTTATTTTACTTAAACCACAGGAAATTGGACTTCCAGTCATTTGCAACTATTTAGTCTTCACTGATACAGTGGCAATGAACTTAAGCCTTTGGAGCATGATTGGATTTAATAGGATGATGATTTATAAACCTTATTATTCATATCAAGCTAAAGGACAGAGGCCTATATGCCTATGAGGTAAAGCACAACTCCTCTCTTTCTATTTTGGTCACAGATGGTTTCTAGGCAATATGCCTGAAATAATATTTTCCAGATACTAATGTACTCTGCATTTAAAGACCTCTTGTGACCAAAATGCAAGAGTGATTTCAAAATATATATCTTCTGGTATCTAAGTCAGACACGTATGAAAAAGCAACATAATTCACTGTGGTAGAAGCAAATTGTGATTTGAATTCAAATGGATCTAGGTGTAAATTGAAATTGCACCATTCATTGGATGTATGACCATAAATGCTTTAGATTATCTACTTGAGTTTAGTTTTCTCATGTATAAAATGAGGATAAAATATCTATAGTAAAAGTTTGCTTTATTGTCTATTTAACACAGTGTTTTGTCAAAACACTAGCCCTATATCTGAGATATTTTTGGTGAAAATTTGACCTCCTTTCAATTGTTTAAGGTTAATTTTGTCCTTTAGCTAATCATATATTCTTTACTCTTTGGTGAATACAAACACATTTTAGTGGGACAGTATAATCACATGGAGTTTTACTTCAAAAAGAAGAAACTTCTGGGTCAGCCGAGTGGTGCAGTGGGTAAGCGCTGGCTTGGGAAGCCAGCGGCCCTGGTTCGGGTCCCGCATATGAGAGCCAGTGACACTGCCCTCAAAAAAAAAAAAAAAAAGAAGAAGAAGAAGAAACTTCTATGCATAGAAAAATGAGATTTAAAAAAGATATTATAGTTGTATCTTTAAAAGCTAAAATGATCATTGACAAAGTACTACTTCAGTAATATAGCAAGATAATAATGTAGCATTACAAAATTCATAGCTGTCATTGAAAAAAATATTACTCATAATAATTTTGCAAAGTTGCTATGCAAAAATTTAACAAGTAATATGCAGAAGAACTCTGTTTTTGAAGACTCAACATAATAAATAGTTCTACCTAAATTGACTCATAAATTTGGAGTAGACTTAATAAAATAATCATTTTTATTTTTTTCTGGAGTGCAATAAGCTGACTATAACATTATCAGGAAGAATCTGAACATAAAATGTCTAAGAAAAACCTTAAAACTATATGTATGGTCCTGTCCTTTGATATTATCAAAGCAAAAATTGAATGGGACAAAATTTAATGGGTAAAGAAGAATTTATTCAAGGATATAGCAAGAGAGGAAAGAGGCCAAAACTCAGCCTGCTAAACCCCACTGAATCAAAGGGCTGGAGAGTTTATAAGAGTTAGGGTAGGGGAATCATGGCCATCTGTGTTTGCTAATTGGTTTTACCAAAGGACAATTAAACTTTTTTGTATCATCACTACCAGAGACAGTTTTGCAACTTGGAATAAAGTCCATACTCTCCAACAGAAACTGGAAGACAAGGCCTCTACCTTCCTTGATGATAACATTTCAAAGAGGTGGTTCCCAGGTCCTTGAGAAATACATTCCTGGGTTGTAAAACTGGCAAGAAGCTTTATAAACATTTAAATCTCAAAGGGGTGGAGACAGAATTTATAATTACACATAATTTTCTAAAGTAAAGGCCCTAAGGACAGAGAGCTCAAAAGCCTACAGTCAGGAAAAAGCCTGTTTAAAGTTTAGGCAAACTGAGGGGAACACTATTATGCTATTTTTGGCAAATATTAAATAAAATAGAGCTTTTATAATTAAAATAGTTTGTAAATGCAATATGAATAGATATTTTCATCTAAGTTTTCGAAGTAAAAAGAGTCTGAGGCAAATCCTTATAGCTAAGGATTTACAGTAATACCTTACTTCGTGAGCATAATTCGTTCCGCAAATTACTCGTATTACAAGACATCACTCATTTACCATGTTAAAATCTATTAGACACGTTTGCCCATTTCGTGGAACACTCACAAACCACATTACTCGGAATCCAAGGTTTAACTGTATTTGCAAATATAAACTCAAGGAGACAAGTGAAGGAAGAGGTGAGTTAGCAAAGATGGAAGTTCCTATTTGAGGATTTTTTTTACTGAATTACTGCAGCTTCAAACTGACTGAGTCTCATGGTACTTGTTTAGAGAAACCAAATGAAATACTGCACTTGGAAACAGTCCATCTGGAGAAGAGAAAGGAAATAATTTACTTACAGTTCCTTTTATCTCCAATTCTTATTAATTTTTTTTAAAGATTTTATTGGGGAATTGGGGGAGGGGAACAGCATTGGGGAATCGGGGAAGGGGAACAGACAAGTTGCCGTCCCTTTGTTCTTCAGTCTAGTTGCGGAGGACATTGCTTCACTGGCCCATGTTGGTATCCTCATTGCGTTCTTCCCAGATGAGGCAGATCAGTTGCCAGCCTCTGGATGGTTGCTCACCACAGCTATTGGCAGCTCACTCTGGCTGCCAGCCACTCATGCTGGCTGCCGGCCACTCACTGTAGCCTATGGCAGCCCACTGCAGCAGGGGCTGCAGCCTACACCATCGCCAGGGCTCGCACAGCCCAGCTCCAGGTAGAGCTGTTGTTAGCTGTGGAGGGCAGTGTCACTGGCCCTCATATGTGGGAACCAAACCAGGGCCACTGGCATCCCAAAACCAGCTCTTAACCAGTGCACCACTCGGCCAGCCCTAATTTTCCTATCCTTCTGTGTTCCATCACCTGATCTCTTCTGGCAGAGGGAGGAATATCACAGAAAGCCAGAGTCCTGAAAAGTCCAATAAGGCAAGAACATAAAATAACAGTCTCTCTCTTGGCCAGTTAGTGCAAAGTGTTTCCTCAATTTGAAGTGGTGGGAACAGAACACAAAGCAAATTATCTCTCTATGTAAACTATTTCCTTAATGGCAAAACAGCACACACCACTGCTCAGAAAACCCAAGGTGGCATCTGAAATAAATGGAGAAAATATGGACTGGAATAACTGGCATAGAAACAACTGGATAGTCCTGGAAAAGTATAAAAATGGATTCATTTTCACACAGTAAAACAGAATAAATTCTAAACTGGTTAAGAAATCTAAGTGGAAAAAGTTTAAGTAATATGAGAAAACATGGGTAGATTCTTTATAGTCAGGAAGGGGAGAAAATTATTTATTGTGACTTTAATTCATAAAAAATAAGAGAAAAGTTTAATAAATTTGACTACATAAAAAAAACAAAACCTTTCACATGACAAAAAAATAAGGAAAACAAAAATATGTAATGTTGAAAACAAATTTCAACTTCCATGCGGGGGTCCAGCCTCTGTGGAGTCCAGGGATTCCCTCGGGTGGGACGGAGTCGGCGAGGAAAAAAAAGAGAGAGAGAAAGAAAGAAAGCGGAGATACCCGAAAGAGTTTTGCAGGAGTGTCATACTTTAATGTAATAACATGTTCGTTTTATAGGGACTCTTGTACATGAGTCTGGTGGTTTCTATTTCCCAAGATTTTCACAGTCTTTTCTCCCCTGCAATTGTTCTCTCCAGGGTGTACTGTGACTTACTCTTCCGTTAAAAGATTATCTTGTCTTTTATTATGAAAATTACTATGAAACCTAGACTTAGTTTCTGTATATCACCTAAAGAATGTTTATCATGACTATCTTATGTTAAGGATTGACATATTTTTACATATTGCCTAAAGAATGTTTACTATAGCTATCTTGACTATCTAGAAATTATCCTAAAACTTAGCAGCTAAACACAATCATAAAACTCACAGGGCATGTACTTGAGCTATACTAAAAGACTAGGAGTGGCTGTGTTTAGGGTAAAAGCATCTAAAATCTATTCCTATGTAAATACAATACCCAGTAATCAAAAGGGGGCCTCACACCTCTCCTATCCTATGGAGGTCTGCATCCGTTTCTCAGTCAAAGCTTCAGTATCTGTTGCTGCAACAAGGCACTAGGCAAAGGAATTCACACAAGGCTGTTGATTAACATACCCCATGGTCAGCGAGTTGCCTCCTCCTGGAAGTCTCATGGCCTGAAGACTTTTAATCTTCAAGGAGACTATTCACAGCAGGGCCCTTAGGCAAGTGCATCAGCTTCTCACAGGCAGATTTTTTGGCCTAAGTTGTCAGAGGTCTGTGCCTCAGTTTCCAAGGTGCTTGAGTCCCCAGTATCTCAGTTCAGGGGTCCACTCAGGCTGTAGCCTGTTTTAGGGAGTTTCCTTTTTAGGAAATCTTGCCCCGTCATTGGCTTACACAACCAGCTATCATCAGGGTACCACAGGAACTTGTCACAAATGCAGTGAGTGTATTGTCTCCTATAGGAGGAAAGGCACATGGGTTCATAGAGGCAGGAGATATTACATGACCAACCATAAGGCAGCACCCCTAATATCCAGTGCTGAGCAGGGCAATATGATCTTGTCAGACATTGAGAGGCTGTCGGCTTCTCACACTTCCATGGATGAAAAGTCTTTTTAAAAGAAAGAGGCCATTGTGCCAGCAGAGTGGCGCATTGGTTAAGAGCTGGCTCGGGACACCAGCTCTAAGCAGCAGGGCCCTGGTTTGGATTCCATATATGAGGGCCAGTGACACTACCCTCTACAGCTTAGATGGTGAACAACAGCACCACGTGGAGCTGGGCTGCCATAAGCTACCATGAGTGGCCAACATCCAGCGTGAGTGGCCGGCAGCCAGTGTGAGCTGCCAAGACCATACAGAAGCTGGCAACTGATCTGCCTCAGCTGGGAAGAGCACAAGGACAATACCAACATGGGCCAGTGAAGCAACGTGCTCCACAACTAGACTGAAGAAAAAAAAGGACAGCAACTTGTCTGTTCCACTTTCCCGATTCCCCAACGCTGTTCCCTTCCCCGAATTCCCCAATAAAATCTTTAAAAAAAAAAGAAAGAAAGAAAGAAAGGAAGGAAGGAAGGAAGGAAGGAAGGAAGGAAGGAAGGAAGGAAGGAAGGAAGGAAGGAAGGAAGGAAGAAAGGAAGAGGCCATTGCTAGCAAAAAAGATGACGTTGGGGTATGGAGTCTAAACCACCAGCAGCATGGTTAGGTAGGCAAGAAAACATGTCTGCATGTTTTCATATATCAAGTAGCGGGGGGAAACATACAAGTCATTCTGAAAGAATTCACATTAACTATAGACAAAGGAGATGGAAGAAGCTAACTGGCTAATTCTGGCATAGATGCAGCAGGGACTCCAGTGAAGTCCATAACAGAATCTGTAAAACACATGTGTAAATGGACACTTTTGGCTATTCTCTCTTTTTAAGTAATCTTGGAAATTGTCATCTGGAAGTTAATTTAATAATTTCAACATACACTAAGGAGTATGAGCAGTCTTTTGTTAGTTTTGCACTGCAGTTGTTAACTGATGAGATCCTTTTTTCTCTTCCTTCCACCCTCTGGCTTGCTGTGATTTAATTTAGGATGTCTCAGAATTTTCTTCTTGTCAATAACAAGCTGATGTCTATTCCAAAGACAGAGTGGCAGAAACAAAAATATGATTTTGGCACAAAGTAATTTTTGCCATTGCAGTATGTTAATAAGAGGCAAAAGCAGAAAGCACCTCACATATCTTTCAACAGTGTACCAGTTGAAAAATTATGGCACACACATTGCATACAATGAGGCAGTTCACAGCTATAAAGGGAGGCCATATCTACATACTATATTTCTGTATACATTCTTAATTAAGAAAAGAAAGACACAATTCTATAATTTTTTTGTTGAAGAGGCAGAAAAGTTTTTCTTCTACACTTCCAGGTTCTTTTGGCTGGTCTAATGAAGTTGACATATGACAAATTAACAAAAGAAAAACAAATCTAACTTCATAGAAAACATGAGACTCAAAGGTAACCAGGTAATTCAGGTTTATATAAGAGGTGGGAGTTGGGAAATACAAAGGAAAGTAAGGCCATTCATATGGGGTATGTTTAAAAAATCAAAATTGCCTGGTTATGCAGACAAGTTTCTTAGATATAAAGGTATCTTTGGTAACAGCTCTCTTTCTGGTGCAAGCCCAATTTCCAATGTAAATTTAGACAGTTGAGGAAGTGTCAAAGAGCTTTGCTAAATCTATTTGGGTTTTGATTGTCTTCACCTTAAAATAATACTCATGCCTAAGTAACATATTTTGAGGTAGTAAATTCTGTTCCACTTTATAGTGATAATGTTAATTTATATATCAGGACCCACAAAAATGGAAGCCACCACAGTGGCTCAGCCCATGTCACGAATCTAAATCTAAGGCAGCCTACACTTATGGGAACCACCTGTCAAAGAATCCTGACATACACCAATCATAACCCTCCATCTTAGCCTTAGCTAACTTACCTTATCCTAGAGAGCTGGACCTGCCAGCTTTATAAGGAAATCCCCACTCTTCTAGCTGATGGTGCCTTATTTCTAGTTGCCTGTTCTAAGGTTCTATAAAATGCTGCCCTGCCCCAAATCTCAGGAAAGAACTCTCCACCAAATTTGCGGTCCTGTACTCCTCTAATCCATGGGCTGCTTTCCCTTAAATAAAGGACATCAGACTCATTACTAAATTCTATTAGTTTTGACAAATAACAGTAGGAAATGTATAGGAAAATGGGTGGCACATGTATTATTGTATTTATACTTTTAAAAAAAGATACAATAATAATAACAAAATTGAATAACAATGGCTATTTCAAAGGGAGAGAATGAAGCCTATGGAATAGAGATGAGGGCTAGATCACACTACATATAATTTGTTGTTATAATTTGCAGCTATGTAAGTATTTTACATAATGAAAGTTCAAATTTAACATTGTAAAAAAGTAGTCAGTAAATTTTTTTAAAATAAAAAATTGAGTTAAATTATATTAAGTTAGTGGTAAAGTCATGCAGAAAAAACTGTCAAGTAACTGCAACAGCATTTTGCTTGTCCATATATATTTGCAAATAGTGATAATAACAATAGTAATAACAATGAAATTTAAAACTACATTACTGCATTCATAAATCATATTGTTAGTAACGTTGGTATGTAATGTCTATATACCATGTTTCTGTTTATATATATAAAGATTGTCAGCATAATATAGAGATAAATATTAAACCAAAAATATTTAAAAATCTATAATTTTACACAGTGAACTGAAACTATCAGCATGAACATATGATTATTTTCTTTCTAAAACCTGCATAGTTCCTTTTTCAGTAGACAAAAACAGCATCAATAACAACTTAGCAGCAATGAGCAACCCTACTATCTGATTGTAGTCTCTAAACACCAATTCTCACTAAAAGGAGTTAACACTCTTTGGAGGGTGAGCTCAGTTTTTGTTTTGAGCAAGACATGTACAATATGAGGCAAGAACAATTTGTTTAGTTTAAAAGCCAGAGCACTAATGATATCATTTCTTCAGGGACAAGGAAGCAATTTGAAAAGTCTCCCACTGGGAAAAAAATGAGACAACTAGAATATGAAATGTGATAATAAACTCTAAAACTTATTCATCTGTTTTAAATGAAATTTTATCAATACGATATTGTGCGCTTCAAAATTTATTAAGAGGATAAATCGCACATCAAGTGTTCCCACCATAAATACAACAAACATCCAAACAAATCACCAAAATACTCCAAAGAGTACAAGGAAACTCTGGGAGGTATTGGATATGTCTATTACCTTATTGTGGTCATGGTATCCTGGGTATCTGCATATTGCACAAGTACAAACCCATCAAATTGCACATGGTAAATATGTTCAGTTATTTGTATCACAATTATACTTCAATAAATCTGTTTAAATGATCATGACTAGAGTGGGTATAACATGTGAAATAAATGAAAATCTGTGAGCTTACAATAATGGTCCAAAAATATATTTTCAAAACGTTTATTGGTGACTTTAGGAATTAATTAGATCACCAACTCAGTGTTCTGAATGTGTAAAAGTAAAGAAAAAAAATAGTGCATTTTTATGTCTGTCACGTACAGACTATATTTCAGAGAAACCAAATAGATTATAAGGGAACATTATTTGCTTTTTTCTAGAAAAATTGTAGTTTGTAAAAGTAAAAGGCATGTCAGAATTAGAAAATCAAGCACTTTGCAATCCATTAAGGGTTGCTAAAACCAGCAGCTAAATGTTGACAGAAAACTTTGTAATGGATGGATCAGATTGACAACAGTTTAATCAATCATAATGTAATTTAAATAAGAACGGCCAAAGTTTATGTGCCTCGTAATGTGATGTGCAACACATATGAAGTATAATTATCAAACAAGGAAGAAAAAAGATAGGACAAAAAAAATGAAGGTGGGAAGAAGGGAGAGAGAAAGCAAGAGAGGGAGAAAATGTTAATTTTATAAAATCTCTAAACACTAGTTTATAGAAATATTTGTGATAAAGCAACATGTTAAAATTTTACAAAGTTTTGGGTCAGCTGAGTGGTTCAGCTGGTTAAGAGCTCGCTCAAGAGTGTGATCTGAGCTCTGAGCAACAGCAGTTCGATGTCCAGCCCAAGCTGAGCTGCTGCTGAGCTGCCAACAGGTGGCAGGATGGCGCAGGAAAAAAAAAATTTTACAAAGTATGACCAGCTAAATGTGGAATGTAGAAAAGCTATCTGGAGTGTGAAAAAACTGATGTATATTAAAAGAAATGCTTGAACTAATAAGCAATTATGGCAAGATTGTATCATATAAGGTTATTATCAAAAGTCAATTGCTTTCTTATATATTAGCAATGAACAAGTAGAATTAGAAATTAAAAAAACACAATGCCATTTACATTAGCACCCAAAATGAAATGCTTAGGTATAAATCTAACTAACTATGAACAAAATCTATACAGGAAGACAATAAAATTATGATGAACAAAATCAAAGAACTAAATAAATGGAGAATATTTCACGTTCATGGGTAGGGAAACTTAATATTGTCAAGATGTCAGTTCTTCTCAATGTGATCTACAGATTCCATCAATACCAATCAAAACCCCAGAAAGTTATTTTGTGGATATTGACACACTGATTCTAAAGTTTATATGCGGAGGCAAAATTTTGACCAAGATAGCCAACACAATATGGAAGGAGAAGAACAAAATTGAAGCATAAAAACTAGTTGACTTGAAGACTTATTATAAAACTATAGTATGAGAGTGTGGTATTGGTGAAAGAATAGACAAATAGATGGATGGAACAGAATTGAGAGCCCAAAACTAGATCCTCATAAAAAAAAAAAGTCACTAGATTTTAATAAAAAGAGAAAAGGAGAAAAGACAATGGAATGGAACAAAAAAGTCTTTTCAACGAATAGTGTTGGAAAAACTGGACATTGACATGCAAAAAATGTTTCTGAACACAGAACTTACACCTTCACAAAAATTAACTCAAAATGGATCACATATCTAAATGTGAAATACATAACTATAAAACTAGAAAATAGCAGGAGAAATCCTAGATGATCTTGAGTATAGTGATGACGTTTTAGGCACAATGCCAAAGACATGAATCATAAAAGAAATAATTGATAAGCTGGACATCATTAAAATTAAAATCTTGTGTTCTACAAAGGCAATGTTGAGAATAAGAAGGCAAGCTACAGAATGGACAAAAATGTCATGAGTTATCATTCATGTTTATAAGAAATTCTTTTCCTTTCATATTTAATTCTGATTTTAAAGAAGCAAGAGATCTTTTCTTTTTTTTAAGGGCACTGTCCTTTTAGCACAATCCCTGCATACTTAAAACCACTGTTGTATAACAAAATAAGAAAGTAGGTATCTTTTAGAATGTTTTAAATTTGAAAGTTAGACAGAAATATTAATTTAATATGGTTTATTGATAGGGTATTTTAATTCCTAACAATACTGTATTCATAAGAATAGGTACATAAGTAATAACTTTCTCTTTTATGGCAGGTAATAGAAGTTGAAGAACCACAATAAACAATGAATTTTTACTCATAAATCTAGGAAATCTATCCATAGCCTAGACTCTTATTGATTCCAGATAAAAGTAAAACCTTGTCTACTACAATATGGAAAAATTATTCTAAAATTCAATCAATAATAGACAACTCTTCAGTTTCCAGTGCTAAATAAAGGGAAATTCATTCAAAATCAAATAAATAGGGTTTATTTATCTTTCATAAAATACTTGCATTTTCTGGTTTATTCTTTCTGGAAACAGTTAACATTACACACTTCATAAACTTGTCTCCCTAAAGAGTAATTGCAGAATTATTTAAACTTTTTACACTTATCTCTCATGTTTGTTATATTGTCAAATGCTTTCTTTTTTTTTCTTAATTTATTTTTTTAAATTAGTTTCAGGTGTACAACACAGTGCAATAGTTATACGTTTTACCCCTCAAAGTGACAACCCCCCACCCCCAATTCGCCACCCCACTCCCCCCCATATCATATATATCTATTACTCTTCCTCTGACTCTCTTCCACAGTATAATCCACATCCTGTGACTATCTATATTCAATTACAGTAGGTATACCACCTCCGCTTTAGTAATACAGTGCAGTGATCAAACCTCTACTCCATCCATGAAATGGTCTCCCTAACAAGACCTATGATCATCTGACATTCCACAGAATATTTACAACATTATTAATTATATTCCCCAAACTGTTTTTCATATCCCAGTGGCA
Organism: Aselliscus stoliczkanus; assembly: GCA_033961575.1. Lineage (NCBI taxonomy): Eukaryota > Metazoa > Chordata > Mammalia > Chiroptera > Hipposideridae > Aselliscus > Aselliscus stoliczkanus. The sequence continues at coordinate 140,669,323 of CM066729.1, forward strand.
ATATTGTAGTTGCCTATTTTTGCTGTCTAATCCTTTCCCCTACTCTCTCTTCTCCATCCCCCTCCCAATTAGCAAACCTGATTTTTCCTCTATATCTATGAGACAATTTCTGTTTACTTTGCTCATTCATACAGTTTTTCAGATTCCACATATGAGTGAGATAGTATGGTATTTGTCTTTCTCTGACTGACTTATTTCACTTAACATAATAGTCTCTAGGTCCATCCATATCATTGCAAATGGTACGATTTCATTCTTCTTTATAGCGGAGTACTACTCCATTGTATAAATATACCACAGTTTCTTAATCCAGTCATCTACTGATGGGCATTTTGGTTGCTTCCAAGTCTTAGCTATTGTAAATTGTGCTGCTATGAACATAGGGGTGCATAACTTTTTTTGAATAAGTGTCTTGGTTTTTTCAGGATAAATACCTAGGAGTGGAATTGCTGGGTCAAAGCGTAGCTCTATTTCCAGTTCTTTGAGATACCTCCATACTGACTTCCATAGTGGCTGCACCAATCTGCAATCCCACCAACAGTGCAGCAGGGTCCCCTTTTCCCCACAGCCCCGCCAGCACTTGTTGTTTGTTGATTTATTGATGATAGCCATTCTGACTGGAGTGAGGTGGTATCTCATGGTGGTTTTTATTTGCATTTCCTTAATGACCAGTGAGGTTGAACTTTTTTTCATATGCCTGTTGGCCATCTGTATGTCCTCTTTAGAGAAATGTCTCTTCATATCTTCTGCCCATTTTTTAATTGGGTTGTTTGTTTTTTTGATGTTGAGTTTCATGAGTGTTTTATAAATTTTGGATATTAACCCCTTATCAGATATATCATTGGCAAATATATTCTCCCATTCAGTAGGCTTCCTTTTTGTTTTATTAATGGTTTCCTTTGTTGTGAAAAAACTTTTAAGTCTGATATAATACCATATGTTCATTTTTTGTTTTTCTTCCCTTGCCCGTAGGGATGTATCAGTAAAAATATTGCTCCAGGTAATGTCTGCAAATGTACTTCCAATATTTTCTTTTAGGATTTTTATGGTTTCAGGTCTTACATTTAAGTCTTAAATCCATTTTGAATTTGTTCTTGTATAAGGCATAAGGAGGTGGTCCAGTTTCATTTTTTTGCATGTGTCAGTCCAATTTTCCCAGCACCATTTATTGAATAGACTATCTTTACTCCAGTGTAAATTCTTGCTTCCCTTGTCATAGATTAACTGTCCATAAATTCCTGGATTTATTTCTGGGCTCTCTGTTCTGTTCCACTGATCGATGTGCCTGTTTTTATGCCAATACCAAACTGTATTGATTACTGTAGTCTTGTGGTAGGTTTTGATGTCTGGTAGCATGATCCCCCCGACTTTGTTTTTATTTCTCAGAATTGCCAAGGCTATTCAGGGTCTTTTATGATTCCATATAAATTTTAGGATTATATTTTCTATTTCTGTGAAAAATGCCCTTGGTAGTTTCATAGGAATTGCATTGAATCTATATATTGCTTTAGGCAGTATGGACATTTTAACTATATTAATTCTTCCTATCCATGAGCATGGTAGGTGTTTCCATTTATTTGTATCTTCTATGATTTCTTTCTTCAGTTTCTTATAATTTTCTGAGTACAGATCTTTCACTTCTTTCGTTAAATTTATTCCTAGGTATTTTATAGTTCTTGATGCAATTGTAAATGGGACAGTTTTCTTAATTTCTCTTTCCGTTAGTTTATTATTGGTATATGCAAATGCCACTGATTTCTGAACATTGATTTTATATCCTGCTACTTTACTGACTTCATCTATCAGTTCCAATAGTTTTTTGATGGAGTCTTTGGGGTTCTCTATATACAGTATCATGTCATCTGCATATAATGACAATGTTACTTCTTCCTTGCCAATTTGGATGCCTTTTATTTCTTTTTGTTGTCTGATTGCTGTGGCTAGAACTTCCAGCACTATGTTGAATAAAAGAGGAGAAAGTGGACAGCCTTGTCTTGTTCCTGATCTTAAGGGGAATGGTTTTAGCTTTTCCCCATTGAGTATGATGTTAGCTGTAGGTTTATCATATATGGCTTTTATTATGTTGAGATATGATCCCTGTATTCCCACTTTGCTAAGGGTTTTTAACATAAATGGCTGTTGGATTTTGTCAAATGCTTTTTCTGCATCTATTGAAATGACCATGTGATCTTTATCCTTCATTTTGTTGATGTGGTGTATCACATTAATTGATTTACGGATGTTGAACCAGCCTTGCACACTACGGATGAATCCCACTTGATCATGATGTATGATCTTCTTAATATATTGCTGAATTCTGTTTGCTAATATTTTATTGAGAATTTTTGCATCTATATTCATCAGGGAGATTGGCATGTAGTTTTCCTTTTTTGTGATGTCTTTATCTGGTTTTGGAATCAGGGTGATAGTGGCTTCATAAAAAGAGTTTTGGAGCCTTCCCTCCTTCTGGATTTTTTGGAATAGTTTGAGAAGAATAGGTGATAGTTCTTTTTTGAATGTTTGATAAAATTCACTTGTGAAGCCGTCTGGTCCAGGGCTTTTGTTTTTTGGGAGCTTGTCAATTACTGATTCAATTTCCTTGGTAGTAATCAGGGTATTTAGATTTTCTGTTTCTTCTTGCATTAGCTTTGGAAGGTTGTATGCTTCTAGAAAATTATCCATTTCTTCCAGATTGTCAAATTTGTTGGCATATAGTTTCTCATAGTAATTTCTTAGAATATTTTGTATTTCTGTGATGTCTGTAGTCATTTCCCCTCTTTCATTCCTGATTTTGCTAATTTGAGTCCTCTCTCTTTTTTTTTTGATAAGCCTGGCTAGAGGTTTGTCACTTTTGTTTATCTTCTCAAGAAACCACCTCTTGGTTTCATTGATCTTTTGAATTGTTTTTCTGTTCTCTATATTGTTTATTTCTGCTCTGGTCTTTCTTATCTCCTTTCTTGTACTCCCCTTGGGCCTCTTTTGCTGTTCTTTTTCCAGTTCCCTTAGGTGTAAGTATAACCTGTTGATTTGAGATTTTTCTTCCTTCTTTAGGTAGGCTTGCACTGCTATAAAATTCCCTCTTAAGACTGCTTTCTCAGCATCCCAGAGATTTTGGGTCGTGGTGTTTTCATTTTCGTTTGTCTCGAGGTATCTTTTGATTTCCTCCTTGATCTCATTTGTGACCCACTCACTATTTGATAGCATATTGTTTAGCCTCCATTTATTTGTCAGCTTCCAGGATTTATTCTTATAATTGATTTCTAGTTTCATAGCATTGTGGTCAGAGAATACAGTTGAAATGATTTCAATCTTCTTAAATTTATTGAGACTTGTTTTGTGGCCTAACATGTGGTCTATCTTAGAAAATGTTCCATGTGCACTTGAAAAGAATGTATATTCTGTAGCTTTGGGATGAAATGCTCTGAAAATGTCTGCTAAATCCAGCTGGTCTAATGTGTCATTTAAGGTCGCTGTTTCCACATTGATTTTCTGTCTGGAAGATCTGTCCATTAGTGACAGCGGGGTGTTGAAGTCCCCTACTATGATAGTGTTACTGTTGATCTCTGTCTTTATGTCTGACAATATCTGTTTTATATATTTAGGGGCTCCTATGTTAGGTGCATAGATGTTTACTAGAGTTATGTCCTCCTGTTGGATCGATTCCTTCATTACTATGAAGTGTCCTTTGTCCTTTGTTATATTCTTCAATTTAAAGTCCATTTTATCTGATATATGTATCGCTACTCCAGCTTTTTTCTCAGTACCATTTGCATGAAATATTTTACTCCATCCCTTTACTTTCAGCCTGTATGAGTCTTTGGATCTGAGGTGAGTCTCTTGTATACAGCATATGCTGGGGTCTTGCTTTCTTATCCATTCAACCACCCTATGTCTTTTTATTGGAGCATTTATCCATTTACATATAATGTGATTATTGATAGGTGTGTATTTATTGCCATTTTGTTATTTGTGTTCGTAGTCTTTCTTAGGTTGTTTTTCTCTTCTACTTAAGAAGCCCTTTTAGCATTTCCTGCAAATCTGGCTTGGTGGTAATGAATTCCCTTAACTTATTCTTTTCTGCAAAGCTCCTTATCTCGCCTTCGATTTTAAATGATAACCTTGCTGGATACAGCAATCTCGGTTGTAGGCCTTTATTTTTCATCACTTTGAAAACCTCCTGCCACTCCCTTCTGAACTGCAAAGTTTCTGTAGAAAAGTCAGCTAATAATCTTATGGGGGTACCCTTGTAGGTAACTTGCTGCCTTTCCCTTGCTGCTTTAAGGATTCTGTCTTTGTCCTTAACCCTTGCCATTTTCACTATAATGTGTCTTGGAGTGGGCCTGTTTGGAATCATCCTGGTTGGAACTCTCTGCACTTCCTGAGCTTGTATTTCAAGGTCCTTTGCCAGGTTAGGGAAGTTTTCAGACATTATTACTTCAAATATATTCTCAATCCCTTGCTCCCTCTCTTCTCCTTCTGGTACTCCAATGACCCATGGGTTATTGCGTTTCATGTTGTCCCCCAGCTCTCTTAAACTATTTTCCATGTTTTTCATTCTCTTTTCTTTTTGTTGTTCCACGTGGGTGATCTCTGCTATTTTGTCTTCTAATTCACTGATTCGATTTTCTGCTTCATCCAATCTGCTAGTGATTCCATCAAGTTTGTTATTTAATTCAATAATTGTGTTCTTAAGTTCTAGCTGGTTGCTTTTCATGATTTCTCTATCCTTCTTTATATTTTCATTAATTTCCTTGAACATTCTAATAATCAGTGTTCTGAACTCTGTCTCCGATAGGTTGGTTACCTCTATTTCCTCTATTTCCACTGATTCAGGAAGTTTCTTCTGTTCTTTTATTTGTGTTGTGTTTCTTTGTCTCCCCATTCTGGCTTACTCTTTGTGTTCGCTTCAATATAACAGATAGATCTCCCAGATTTCTCAGTCTTTTCTGGGTAAACTTATATGGTGTGTGTCCTTTATATTTGAATGACTCAGTCTCCCTATTCTCCTGTGCTTGTATCTGAGGTGTTCCTTGTGTCGTGCGTCCTCATTTGTTGAAGTTTTAGTTTTGATTACTTTTGGTTTGTCAGTAGGTGGGATTGACTCCCAGATTGATTAGCTGTGAGGATCAGCAGCGTCTGCAGTTTATGAGCTGCTGTGAGAGGATTGAACCCTCTGATGAAACTTGGACCCTATGGGTCCTAGTAACTGTAGCAACTTCCTTTTGGGTGTGACTCTTGTATGTCAAACCCAGAAATGCTCTGGTTTTATCTAAATTTGTCCTCCAGGTTTGGTGATTCTTGTGTCTGTTTGTTTGGACCCACTGCTGCAGAGTGATTTTAGAGCATAACAGATCAACAAGAACAACCTCCGCAGCCACCAAAGGAAACCAAATGCTCGCACAAGTAAAAAAAACCAACCATCAAACTACAGTCAACTTGTACAGAAATATCAATCATACTAATGAAGAAAACAAACAGAAACAAAACAAAAACCACTCACTCAATAATAACAGAATGGAAACAAAATAAAATACAATATCCTAAAATAAAAAATAGAATAAACATGAGAAACCGATTAGCTATACCTAAAAAATAAAAAATAAAAATAAACTAAAATAATAATAAAAAAGTAAGAATAAAAATTTAAAAAATAAAATTTGCAGAAAAAAGGAAAAGAGGAAAAGTATAGCAGTGAGAAGAATGAATAAAATAAGAGAGAAAGTGAGGGTGGGGAAAAAAGAAAAAGAAAAGAAAGAAAAAGAAAAAGAAAAAAATATATATATATATTTGTCTACACACCCATATATACGGACATATATTCACCTATATACACCTATATATATGCCTATATTAAAAACTACAAAATGATAAGAATGAAATAGAAATAAAAACCAAAAACAACCAAGATAAGCAGCCAATAAAGGGAAAACAAAACAGAATAAAACCAAACAAACCAAAAATACCTGTGCCGGTCTTGGCTAAAGTCCACCAAGCTCTCTTCAGTTTGTCTGCTGTACAAAAATTCCTGTGCGTTTTGTGGGAACAGTAGGCTACCTGATGCCTAGCATGATCCTGGCACTGCAGGTTTGCTGTACTTGAGTGTGGTTGTGACGTGTCATTGGTGGTTTTTACAGTCACTGCCTTTTTGCTTTTGCCTGTCCCAAGGCAGGCTGCACCCCCAAAGGCTCAATGAGTGTCTCTGGGCACCCTTTGGGTTGACAGCCCTGGAGAATTAAAGAATTCCTCACTACCAAAAGCCTGCTGCTAAGAATCTGTTAATTAGTGCCTCAGCAGGTGAACCTGCCCTGCCTCCCAAGCCTTGCATAAAGGTGGGGGCGGGGTAGGTAGTCTCACTCTGCAGCCTTTACTGGGGTGGAAATTCTCAACCCCGCGCAGGTAGGAATATCTTCCTAGTCTGCGCCTATTGCTCCATTCAGGAGTCAGTTTAAGACTGTCTTGGCGGGGGCCAAAGTTTGTGGGAGTGGGTGGGTTATTGGGTTTTTTTTGCTTTCTGTTCAAGAGTAGAAAAAGGAAAAAAAAAATAAAAAACATAAAAATAAACAAAGCCACAGTTCCAACACTGTTTTAAGCTAAGGCCTTTGCCTCTTATGCTCCAGCGAAGTTCCTGCTGCTCTCCCAAAGGGTCTGCCAGGATTTAGGGAATTGTGCGCACCCTACTGTGTGGCTAAGATCACCGCTCTGTCTCTCGGGGACCTGCATCTCCGCCCGGCACGCTGCGTGTCCGAGTGAGTCTTATTTTTCCCCTGCTCCCAGGTTTAAGGCTTCTGCCTCGGAGCCGGCACGCCCGCGCCGTTCTCCTGCTGCGCTTCTGGAGGGACTGCCGCTGGGGTTCAGGGGACTGCGCGCACCTTTCCGCGTGGCTCCGATCCCCACTCCATCTCTCAGGGACCTGCATCTCCGGCCGGCGCGCGCTGCTTCTCCGCGGGTGTGTCCTCTGTTTTCCCCTGCTCCCGGGTTTCAGGCTTCTGCGCTCCGCGGGACCTGGTGGGCACAGAGACTGATCCCTGAACCGGGCGGGTGCAGGGATTGATCTTGCCCTGTCGCTGCGGGGCTCTGCACCCTGCTTCCTGGGGACCCAGCGAGCCGTGGGTGCAGCTCGTACCTCTGCACAGTCGTCTCCTCTCTCTCCTCCCGCACTCGCCCGGCCTGAGGCTTCTGCCTCAGACTGCAAACCAACGCGCTCTTGCTGAACTCTAGGTGGGCCTCGGGCCGCAGGAAGCGAGCCGGGGAACACTCACCGTGACTCAGCAGCAGCGGGTGCGGGATGCACCTCACGCATCTCGTGCCTTCTTCCCCTACTCGCCTGGCCTGCCCACCTTCCAGCAATCCTTGTGTGGAACTCTTAGTTGCTCTGTGTGATGAGTAGATGTCTCTTTGAAGCATATTAGAAATTCAAATTGTGGATATTTCCAGGGGAGATTTCATGGAGCCCTCCTCACAGCCGCCATCTTGCCCCTCCCTCTCTGTCAAATGCTTTCATTGGTTTTTCTCTGATTTCGTAAGTATCAGGAAAAATTCATACTTTAAATGTAAACAAATAGGTCACTGACTACAACACATTAAGCACATTCCATACAATATTAAATTCATATCTAATTGAAAAACTGCTTCTGTTTGAATGAGACTATCTTTTCCACAAACTTAGTTTTTCCAAGAAAAGCCAGTAAGAATATATACTTTAATGGATATAAATATTTTTGCATCTACATTGTCTATCTCCTAAGCTTACACCTGGATGTCCATTTGCATGATATGTCCTCTTGAACATATTCATGAGCAAACCAGAGTTCTACTTTTTCTTCTGTAATTCTTCCCTCTATCAATGTACCATATTGCTTCTAAACAAGAAAATAAGTAGCCAACCTAAATTATTTTTCTTTCTTATTCCCCATCCAAAATCAAAGGCTCAGCCTGGTCAATTCAATTAGTTGATCTTTTTGTATCCTTCACTTCCATAATATAATTATTACATTCACATTTTATGTCTACATCCCTGCCACAAACAACTTGGTGTCTTACTGGCAAGCCATTCATTCAGCAACCGGTGCTTTCATTCAACAAATGTTTATTACACATCAACTACATACCAGTCATTAGTCTAGGTGCTGGGATACAGCAGTTAAAAAAATAGACAAAAATTATTGCCATAATGGACTTTACATTATGGTGGCAATGTACTATATTGTGTCCCACAATTATGCTGCTAAAATAATCTATTTACAATTGTAGATTTAGAAGAGTCACTTCTCTTCATTTAATCTTTCAGTAGCTCCCATTCCCTAAGGGAAAAAAAGAGCAGATTATTTAACATTGCTAAAGTTTTAAATAATTTCTTATACATTTTCTTTGCCTTGTACTGTACATTTTAGCCCTCTGGGACTACATGTACATTTTATTAGCACGTGCTTTATTTTTTCCAGTCACCATGCTTTCTATGGAAAGCTTAATAACTATCTGTGATAGGCAGACTAATAACCCACCCCTTACCAATAATATCTATGTTTTAATTCTTGGAATGGCAAATGGTACCTAGCATGTATATTTGTTGGGGAGGAAATTCTTTTTTTTTCCCCCTTTAACTTTCTAGGTTCTATGGCTGGTCTAATAATTAAATTGACATAATAGAAATTAACAGTAGAAAATCAAATTTCAATTTTGTACTTTTGGGAGTTTATAGAGTTATGAGACTCAAAGAAGTTGCCAAAGCACGCATCTTTTATAACCTTTAAACACAGAAACAATAACTTTGTGAATAACTGACAAGGCAAAGGAAGTTACATGGGTACTAATTAGTGAAAAAACTAAACTAATGCAATTTGTTTATACAGCCTCCTGGGCCCTGAATTCTCAATCTCTGGCCATAAGATGTCTCTTTACCTCCTGCAACAGGGAGGGGCCTTTCACATGGGAGATTTATTTCCTGCTTTTAGGAGGACAGAGAGGAGGGTCAGAGTGTCCTTGTACTGTCTATTTAAGTCACTTTAATTCAAAATAATCAATATGCCAAAGTAGCATATTTTAAAGTGCCTGCCATGCACTCCACTATAGTTAAGGGTATGGACTTTGAGCATATATTGGATTGCCCGGGTGAGCTTGATCTAATTTTAAATCCTCAAAAGACAGAATAGAAGACACAGTTGCAATGTAAGAGGCACTTGACCCATCATTGCTGGAGGTGGTAAGCTAATTGGTGACCATCTAAATATGATTTCTTTCTGATCCTCAGAACTTGTGCACATGTTATTTAAATGGAAAAAAAAAAGTACTTGGCAGTTATGATTAAAATATGCATCTTGAGATGGGGAGATTATCCTAGATTATCCAGGTGAGCCCAAAGTGATATCAAGGGTTCTTGTTAAACAGGTGTAATTTGAAGATGGAAGTACAGCTAGAAGCCAAGGAATTCAAACAGTCTCAAGAGCTGACAAAGGCAAGGAAACAGGTTCCACCAACAAGCTTCTAGAAGGAATGCCACCCTGCCAACATATCTGGTTTTAGAGAACAAATTTGTATTGTTTGAAGCCGCCAAGTTTATGATAATGTATTATAGCATCAATAGGAAACTAATATTTGGGCTTTGAAGATGGAAGAAGGAATATGCCAGCCTCTGGAAGCTAGGTAGAATCCTCACTGACAGCTAGCAAGAAAATGAGGCATTGGTCCTTTATCTATCTGCAAGGGATGAATTTTGCTAATAACCCAGATAAAAAGGAAATCCATTCTTCCCCAGAGCATAACGAAATGAACATAGCACTGCAGAATCTTTGATTTAACCCACTGATATCTGTATTATATTTCTGGCCTTTAAAACTGTAAGATAATAATTTTCTGTTGTTTTCAGCAAATAATACACCGTTAATCTGTCCCCACTCCTCTACCACACACACAGCGTTTTACTAGGCTGATTTCTATTCACTCATGAAGCCTCAATCCAGATGTTCCAACCTTCAATATATTCCCTGTGGTATCTAATCCTCCAATCTAGATTATATTTTACTTACATTCACCAATAACAATCTGTGAATAGATCTAATATATAATAGCACTTAATTTAAAGAATGGCAAATCTTTTTTTTCTGCATTTCTCACTGCACTTTACAGCCCCTGGGAACAGAGGCAGTGAGTCTTTGCTGCTACTTCCCACATGTTTAGCATGGCAGTCATTCATTTATATTGAATTAAAAATAAATGAATGCATAGAATAATGAAAGAGTCTTATCAGCTTGTTTCTTCCACTACAGTTTCCCGAATCATTCCATAGTAAGCTGTTGTTAATTATTTGAATATTTGGTCTAAATATAAATGTTCAAAAAAATACTTAGTCCCACTGTAAACTATGGTAATTTTATTATCTTACTGTATTGGTCAACCTCAACAATTGCTCCCTATTTACATTATACCAATTTATTTATTTATTTATTTATGTATTTATTTCATTTTATTTTTTTTATTTTTTTTGAGGGCAGTGTCACTGGCCCTCATATGTGGGACCCAAACCGGGGCCGCTGACTTCCCAAGCCAGCACTTAACCACTGCGCCACTTGGCCGGCCCACATTATACCAATTTAAATATATTTGCTAGGCTTTCAAATTTGTCCGTAATTGCTCTCTAGCTTAATTATGCAAATGCAGTACTCACAATTTTTGAAATTTTCCTTAATTCTATTTTTATGTATACATTCGTATTTTTCCCTTGGGAAAAACAGCTCATTGATACCCTCTCTGTCAACCCCTGTAGTAGTTATAGTTCAGAACAAACTATTAAGCAATTAATGACATATCTAGTATTTTCTTTAAAATTTTGAGTATTTGTCTTACCAGAGGGTAGGCATTGATTAATCTCCACAATACCATTGATAGAGTTTGGTTTAAATGTAAATATTATATTTCCAGTCTTATTCGCATAAACAAATAAAAACATATTCTATCTATATTCCATATTTAATACAATTTAGCAGGAAGCCATGTGATAATAGACTCCAAATTCTGGAATAACAGTAAACAGAATTTTATTTGGAAAAGTATTTTTTGTTACGCTTTCAAGGCTGGAGAAAGTCTACATGAATTATCTCATTATGCACCATGTGTGACATAACTACATTTTTCAGTTTGGGAAATAATAATTTTAAAAAAGCCCCAGAATCAAACTCTTATTTAATATTGAAAGGACTCTACATTAGGCATGTGTAGAAGCCTCTGTTCCTAAAACGCTGATATCATGATTATGCAAATATATTTTGGAAGTATATTTCTGTAATTCCCAGAGTAAATAATGATTTTTAAATGACTTTGTAAGTTTAAGGATATCTCATGGTTTAGACAGGCTTAAAATGCCCCTTCCCAAATCCCTGCTCCTTCATATAATCCCACATTATATTGGTATTAATTAGTCTGTGTGAATGTCAACAGACTACAGTAGGCCCCCTTATCCACGGTTTCACTTTCCTTAGTTTCAGTTACACTCAGTCAACAGCAGTTGGAAAATATTAAATAACAAATTCCAGAAATAGACAACCAATGAATTTTAAAAGTCCTACCATTCTGGGTAGCAGAATAAGATCTTGCACTGTTCCACTCTGCCCCACCAGGGACATGAATCAACACTTTGATGAGGGTATCCATGTTCTATATGCTACCTGCCCATTAGTCACTTAGTGGCAATCATGGTTATTAGATCTACTGTCATGGTATCAGAATGTTTGTGTTTAAGTAACCCTTATTTTACTTAATAATGTCCCCAAAGCACAAGAGTAATGATGCAGGCAATTGGGATATGCCAAAGAGAAGCGACACCATGCTTCCTTTTAGTGAACAGGTATGTGTGCAGGAACAGGAGAAACATGGTATATATAGAATTTGGTACCATCCTCGGAGTCAGGCATCTGCCTGGGGTCTTGCAATACATCCTCCTGGGGTCTTGTGCAATATATCCTCTGCAGATAAGAGGAGGTTACTCTACAACAGAAGTGATGGTATATCCCCTCCATAATTAGATTATAAAATACATTATTTGGATTCCATTTTGATCTCTTTCACTTTAGGGGAAGCCATGAGAATTAGTTTCCTAATGCTGCTGTAAAGAATAAGGTCAAATTTAGTAGCTTAGCAACACAAGATATTTTCTTAAAGTTCTGGAAGTTTGAATTCCAAAATGAGTTTTAAGTGGACAAAATCAAGAGTTGACAGGGCCAATTCCTTCTGGAGGCTCCAGGGGAGAATTTATTCATTATTTTCCCAGCTTCTAGGTGCTTCCCATATTGAATGATTTCATGAGCACTCCTATATTTGCTTCTGTGGTCACATTGCTTTCTTCTCTCTCTGGCTGTAACTCTATTGCTTCCCTCTTATAACAAGCCTGTGACTACATAGTCCATCTGGAATATACAGAATAATTCCCCTATCTCATGATTCTTAACTTAATCACTTTTGCAAAACCCCTTTTACTATGTAAAGTAACATATTCATAGATTCCAGTGATTAAGGTATGGGCATCTTTGGGAGACCATTCTATTACATCACATCATGAGCAACCTTATGGAGGGGCTCATGTGACAAGAAACTGAAGCTACCAGCCGGTAAACACATGTGTGTGTGTTTGGAATCAATCCTCCAGCCCCAGTTAAGTTTTCAAGAGACCATAGCATCTGCCTAGAGTTTAGATTACCCTCATGGGCACCCTGAGCAAGAAACAACTAACTAAGATACTTCTGGATTCTTAACCCTCACAAACTGTTAGGTAACAAATGTTGGTTGTTTTAAGCTACTCTGTTTTGTGGTAATTTGTTGTATCAATAGATAACTAATAAACTCTCAAAAAATAAGAGGGACAGTTGGAAGCTGGTTAAACTCATCAGCTTTTCAGATTTTTTGAGTAAAACATGTTAGATGAATTTTCAATAACAGGATATTACATCAGAATTCAGCATTGTGTTCAGTGATTTCTGAGCATTTTAGGTAATCAAATTAAGATAATACATACCATAGAATTGACTTATCATTGTGTCCTTATCCCAACCAACACCAAAAGCTAAGTAAAATCCAAACTATCAAAAAATGTGAAATAAAAATAATTTCATTAGTTTAACTTCTATCGATACTTTACGCCAAATCATTTTTTGTTACTTTAATGATAAAAATGTAAACCTTTCTTGATAATTTTTAAACATACATCAATACATAATTAACAAAATTAAAGTCTAGTATAATCTAATGACTAGGAAATAACCTGTGAAAGCAATTTGCCCTCCCAGAGTAGGTGGGCCTCATCCAATTCTTTATAGTCTGTAAGTGGAATGAAAGGCTGAGTAAGAAAAAAGTTATTTCTCCCAGGCTGATTGTCTTCAGGCTGGGACATTTGTCTTCTCCTACCTTCAGACTCAGACTCAGACTATAATTTACACAATTGAACCTCCTGGGACTCCAGGTTGCTGACTGCAGATCTTGAATTTCTCAGCCTCCCTAATCAAGTCCTCATAAAAATATTTCTCTCTCTCTCTCTCTCTCTCTCTCTCTCTCTCTCTCTCTCTCTCTCTCTTTCTCTCTCTCTGTCTGTGTGTGTACATGTGTGTGAGTGTGTGAGTGTGAGTGTGTGTGTGTATGTGAGCATTTCTGTGCGTGTGAGTGTGTGTGTCCTGTTGGTTCTGTTTTTCTGGAGAACGCAGACAGATACAACACTGATACGAGAATGGTATTATTTCAGTATCTGCAAAACTTTTCCCAGTGGTACAAAACTGTAATAACTATTGCTTCCTTTTCAATAAGTGCATGAACAAACCTGAAATTAAAACTGAATAAAATTAAGTTGGAACAACAGCCATTTGACCTAAATGAAAAATCGAAATAGTGAAAGAGGAAAATTACTTCCTTTTTCATTAAGCAGAACTTTCATTTTTTGAGCTTATTGCTGGCAAAAGATTTTATCACAAAAAATTAAAACCAACAATCACCCAATGAGATAAATAAAGTAGAAGTTGAACCTGCTCATTCCATATTTCATAAGAATATAACATGATTTTTTACATTTCCCATCGATGCTGCCAGGTAACACTGAGCAGCTCCCTGTCTTACAGTTTCCAACAAAGATAATGATATATTGAATGGTACAGCAAATGGCTAGCAGAGGCAGCGATTTCAAACAGCTATCCCTAGTTACTCATCCCCAAGCATACCTCACTGACCACTGCCTACTGATAGAAAAGTGTTAAGTTACCTTGGAATTGCCTTTATACAGATTGGAAATTTAAAGTGAAAATCATCCAAACCTATCTTGGCTTATTTAAATAACAGTCTTAACAACAATGGTTAAAAATGAATAATTCATTTATAAATAATAGTATCTGTCTATTTTAATCATAATATGTTTCTATATTAAGTCACATAAAATATTACACTGGTTAGGGAATTGGGGCAATTAACCAGGACTCTGCACAGAGAGTTTTATGGTCATCTTGTACATAAAGAAATATAACTTAACTACTAGGACAAAAGGGGAAACTGTACTAACAGGATACAAGGGTGACACCTATAAAGTGTGACAGCAGATACACTCTAGGAATTAAGAGTTGGGAACTAGAGGGTTAAGGGGTACCTAAACCTGTCACATATTTCTTGCTTTAGCTTTTCTCTGTACTTCTGCATTACTTTTTCTTCTCTTTGAAGATAGGCTTTATTTATTTTCAAACTACATCATAGAAATTGGATACTCTGTTGTGTCAGAGATTGAATTTGTAAGTTTCACTCATGCACAAGACTCACTGGTTGTCTTTCAGTCTGTATTCTATATTCCTGAAAGAGAATATCTGATAATCAGAGTCTGGTTTGTGTGCCCACTCCTAATACCCATGTCAGGAGTCTGGGGTCACACCACACTTTGTACGTGTGACCAATGCCTGAGGACTAAGGTTTATTGTTGAGAGAAGAAGAGATATTTTATGGACTGAAATCACACTGAAAGTAGTGCTTCTTTTAAAAACAGGCACATTTAAGAAAATGTTAAAGTACATTATATTATGAATAGATCTCTCAAAACTTTAATCATTGTTTCTCAGAGCTAAGTGTACCATTAATGTCTAAGAATTGCATAGGCATGATTCTAGGTTGAACCTTTAAATTAGTGAAATGCAAACACTTACTAAAATAGACATGATCATTACAGTCAATATTGGTTCAGGAAGGAAAAAAACTGCCAAATTAATTTGGCTGATTTCTTTCAAAGAATGAATGAAATGACATTAGGAGTGATATGATAGACAGGATATACAATCAGGATTTGATAATGTCTTCTAAAATGGCTTTGCATTCATATAAAGACACATAGAATGTATCAACTAAGAAAGGAGTTTAACAAATATTTTTTGCATGTTTGCTTGTTCTTATTTCTTGTTGAGCTGCCTGATGGAGGTTTCTGTCCCTTTGTAAAAATTGTGAGATTTTTCTTTAAATCAATCATTCATAAGTTATATTTAAAATTTTAATTTTATACTTAAATTTATGAAGAAAATCAATGTTATTGTAATTTAGGACTAATCCTGAAAGCACCGTGCAAAGCTAAAAAAAGTGTCTCATAAATGACCAATAATGAATGTAAATTTAGTTGTTATGCCACAATGACAGACAAAATATGCAACTATTTATTCACTAAAAAAGCCATTTATGGTGCTATTCCTTCGTTTACTCAAAACACAGCCAAGACAGAGACTGAAAGAGAAGCACTGACTTTTTCTGCTTAATCCATCAACACTTCCACTAATCATCTCCTTTTATCTTCTTTATTTCCTTTCCATAAAATTTTTGTTGAAATCAGTTTGTCTTTAATTAGAGAGAATATTAGTTCACGAATCATTTGTGTCAAGAATTTCACCTAACTTCTTATCAAATGCTACTAGAAAGCAAAACCTGTCTTTTCTAAATGTCTTCTACCAGGTGTGGTAAAGGTGTGACTAATGATTACTGTTTCCTGCTGTTTCTTGCTTAGCTTGGTAATTAGCTCTCTCAGCTCTTCTCATTGTAAATGAAGGGGTCCTAGTGAGTCATTTAAAGGTGCTGAATGAATGGATGATCCATCATGTAGTCTTTTTTAAAAAGCTCATTTATTGGGGAAGACACACTAGGTGGTAAGTAAGATTCAGCAGGACAACTTGTCAAAACATGATCTTGTTTTGTTGGATCCCATATTTTCAAAGTCAAATCTCAGTGCCTGTTATTTGGAGTTTTTATGTCCTTCCTTGTTCCATCTTAAAACTGACAACAATAGAACAAGAAAAGCGGGAGATTAAAACATATTTGTGCAAGACTTTTAAATATGTCCTCAATTACAGTACATACTAGGCAAATAAAACATAGTAAATATGTTGGCAAAAAAATCTTACACTCTGAGAACTATGTTAGAAATGATAACTGAAATTTTGAAACCCTGCTTTAAAAAAAAGAATTACACCTGTGTCTGAGAAAATGATCAATTCATTTAGTGTATTTTTGTGAGTCTTTGCTTGCTATGTTTTTAAGTATGCATGCTAATTTTTTTTTTTATTTCTGGATTTGTGCAAATACTACCAGATTTTCTCAATAGAATTGGAGATGGAAGATAATACAAAAAGCAAAATTTAACTGACAATGTTAAACTGGTAAAGGAGACTTTATTCAAGACTATTGCCATAGGGGAGAAAGGCCAGAACAAAATCTGAATGTAATGCCACTGAAGTAGTGACAGGGTTTTAAGGGGTAGAGTGAGTTAATTTGCTAATTGGTTTTATCTTTATAATAGGAAGTAGTGTTGAAGCAATTTGGAGCAAGACACACATAAAAGTTAGACACCTACGCTTTCACAAGAACTAGGAGATGGGGTGCTATCTCCTTTAGTAATCACATTTCAAAGAGATGGTTTCCAGGTCCTTGAGAAAGACATTCCCAGATTGTAAAAATTTATCAAAGTGAATGCTCTAAGAAAAGGGAGATTAGGGGCCAAGAGTCAGGAAGAGGCCTGTTTTAAAATGTTGTCATGTTATGGAAAACATTAAGGCCTTTTTGGTTGTGGGGTTGAAGAAGGATACACTAGGGACTTCATCTTCATTTTCAACTTTTAATTAAAAATGTAAAGAAAATATGGAAAATTTTAAGGTTTGTTCAAGCTTTGAGATGTTGAGTATATTATTCACTTATAGTCAGTATACAATTAACTATGCTATGTGCTTACAATAGTACAAAATATTTAATATTATAATTTCTCTTGTGAACGTAAGTAAAATGGGTAAGTACTCTCCCTATTCTGATAATTTATAGTTATAAACAATATATGTAGCGCTGGCTTGGGAAGCCAGTGGCCCCAGTTCGGTTCCACATGTGAGGGCCAGTGACACTGCCCTCAAAAAACAAACAGACAGTTCCGGTAAGATGGCGGAATAGACGGACACTCTCCGAACTGCCTCCCAGGATCACATCAAAATTACAAATAATTTATGCAACATTTCACCTCGGGAGTCCCCTCAACATTAAATTAACAGAACCTCTAAACGAAGGACCTAAAGAGGAGGTCACGTCAAGTCTGGTAGGAGGGACGCCGACGAGAGAGGGCGAGCTCCATGAGGGATGCCCCAGCTGTGTGGGGAGGCTTCTCCAGTTGGGGGAGAGACCCTCCGGCCCCACACCGAGCTCACTAGCCCAGAGTTGCTTTGCCAGGAAGAGGAATTCCACAATAGTGGGCAGTAGAGATTAGTGAGGACTCTCTTTGCTCGACTCGGTGAGGCTGGGGGCAGCTGGAGAACCAGTGGGGCAGGCACACAGGTTCGCTCACCAGCGAGCACTCACCCCGTTCTTGTGGGAGGGAGTGGCTGCATGATCCGGGACCAGAAGCCTGTCGGGAGGGACTGCACCTTTGGTGGAGAAGCTGGAGGTTTTGGGATTGTTGTTCCACTGGTGCAGAGCTTGCACATGAGCGGTGTACAGGAGGCCGCCATTTTTTCAGGGTTGGGCCCTCCCACGGAGGGTCAGAGCCGGGATCCCATTGGTCTGGTGAACTTGGCGCAGGAGTGCGTGTGTGCGTGAGTGCGTGCGTGCGTGCGCATGCGGCCTTGGGTTCCCACCCTCCGCCCTGCTTGTGCTGCGTTTCCAAAGAAACATCGGGCAGGTGCCCTCGGTCTCCATTAGGCTGCTCACTGAGACGCAGGAGTGCCTAAGCTGCCTTGGATCCCCACCCTCCGCCCCGCTTCAGCTGCGTTGCCAGGGAAATGCAGGGCGGGTGTTCTCCAGGTGCGTCACTCTGTTCACTGAGACTCAGTAGCAGACAACCTGCAACAACCTGTGAAGATTTTTTTTTTTGGGGGGGGGAGTGAGCACGATTCTAGAGCACACAGCAGCTAATTGTGGAAAGCTCACTGCAACCCTGAGAAAGTGGTCTGCAGATTAAAGAGGACAGAGACCCCCCCCAACTCTTTCCTTTTTTTTTTTTTTCTTTTTTCTTTTCTCTTCTTTCTAGGTGATCTATCTAATACATCGAAGCATTCACAGAACGACAGCCAGAATGAAAAAACAAAGAAACATGTCCCAAGTAAAAGATCAGAAGAAAACTCTAGAAATGGAACTAAATGAAACAGGTATCCAAATTTTCAGAGACAGAGTTTAGAACACTGATGATAAGAATGTTCAAGGAACTTAGCGAGGACATAAAGCAAGATAGGGAAACCATAAAAAACAACCTGTTAGAAGTAAAGAATACAATAACTGAAATGAAGAACACACTCAAAGGAATCACCAGTAGAGTAGATGAAGCAGAGGAGCAGATCAGCGAATTAGAAGACAAAATAGCAGAAATCACCCAGCTGGAACAACAAAAAGAAAAAAGAGTAAAAAAGAATGAAAATAGTTTAAGAGACCTCTGGGACAACATGAAACGCAGCAATCATCGTGTCACAGGAATACCAGAAGGAGAAGAGAAGAAGCAAGGGATTGAGAATGTATTTAAAGAAATAATGACTGAAAACTTCCCTACCATGGTGAAGGAAATTGACATACAAGCCAAGGATGTACAGAGAGTTCCTAACAGGCTGAATCCAAACAGGCCCACACCAAGACACATCATAGTAAAAATGGCAAAGGTTACAGACAGAGACAGAATTCTAAAAGCAGCAAGAGAAAGACAGCAGGTTACATATAAAGGAACTCCTATAAGACTAACAGCTGACTTTTCTTCAGAAACTCTGCAGGCCAGAAGGGAATGGCAAGAGATATTCAGAGTGACACAAAATAAAGGCCTACAACCAAGATTGCTCTACCCAGCACGGCTATCACTTAAAATAAAAGGAGAGATAAAGAGCTTCTCAGAAAAGAATAAGCTTAAGGAGTTCATTAACACCAAGCCAGCATTGCAGGAAATTGTTAAAAGGGTTTTTTTAAACAGAAGAAAGGGGAAAACAAGCTAACCCAGGAAGACAAGAAATACAAATAACAAAATGGCAATAAATATACACCTATCAGTAATTACCTTAAATGTGAATGGGCTAAATGCTCCAATCAAGACACAGAGTGGCTGAGTGGATAAGAAAACAGGACCCATGCATATGCTGTCTACAAAAGACTCATCTCAGATCAAAAGACACACATAGACTGAAAGTAAAGGGATGGAATAAGATATTTCATGCAAATGGAAATAAGAAAAAAGCTGGAGTAGCAATACTTATTTCAGACAAAATAGACTTTAAAATGAAGACTACAATAAAAGACAAAGAAGGGCATTACATAATAATAAAGGGATCAATTCAACAAGAGGACATAACCCTAGTAAACATCTATGCAACCAATATAGGAGCTCCTAAATATATAAAACAGATTCTGACAGACATAAAGGCAGACATCAACAGTAACACTATCATAGTAGGGGACTTCAACACCCTGTTGTCACCAATGGACAGATCCTCCAGACAGAAAATCAACACGGACATAGTGGCCTTAAATGACACTTTAGACCAGCTGGATTTAATTGATATTTTTAGAGCATTTCACCCCAATGCTACAGAATATACATTCTTCTCAAGTGCCCATGGAACATTCTCCAAGATAGACCACATGTTAGGCCACAAAACAAGTCGCAACAAATTTAAGAAGATTGAAATCATATCAAGTGTCTTCTCTGACCACAATGCTATGAAACTAGAAATCAATTATAAGAAGAAATCTGGAAAGCTTACAAATACATGGAAGCTAAATAACATGCTTCTAAATAGTGAGTGGGTCAAAAATGAGATCAAGGAGGAAATCAAAAGATACCTTGAGACAAATGAAAATGAAAACACCATGACCCAAAATCTCTGGGATGCAACGAAGGCAGTCCTAAAAGGGAAGTTTACAGTACAGGCCTACCTAGAGAAGGAAGAAAAATCTCAAATCAACACACTCTCTCTACACCTAAGGGAATTCTAAAAAAAAACAGCAAAACAAGCCTAACGGGAGCATAAGGAAAGAAATAATAAAGACCAGAGCAGAAATAAATGAAATAAAAAACAAAAAAAACAATACAAAAGATCAATGAAACCAAGAGTTGGTTTTTTGAAAAGATAAACAAAATTGACAAACCCTTAGCACAACTAACCAAGAAAAGGAGAGAGAGGACCCAAATTAATAAAATCAGAAATGAAAGAGGAGAAGTGACAACAGATACCACAGAAATACAGAAAATTTTAAGACAATACTATGAGCAACTATATGCTAACAAATTCGACAATCTGGAAGAAATGGATAAATTTCTAGAAGCATACAATCTACCAAGTCTGAACCAAAAAGAAACAGAAACTCTGAACAGACTGATTACTGCCAAAGAAATTGAATCAGTAGTCAACAATCTTCCAACCAACAAAAGCCCTGGACCAGATGGCTACACAGGTGAATTTTACAAAACATTCAAAAAAGAATTAGTACCTATTCTCCTCAAACTATTCCAAAAAATACAGAAGGAGGGAAGGTTCCCAAACTCTTTCTATGAAGCCACTATCACCCTGATTCCTAAGTCAGACAAAGATATTACAAAAAAGGAAAACTACAGGCCAATATCACTAATGAACATAGATGCAAAAATTCTCGACAAAATACTAGCAAACCGAATTCAGCATCTCATGAAAAAGATCATACACCACGATCAAGTGGGATTCATTCCTGGTATGCAAGTCTGGTTCAATATCCGCAAATCAATTAACGTAATACATCACACTAACAAAATGAAAAATAAAAATCATATGATCATATCAATAGATGCAGAAAAGGCATTTGACAAAATCCAGCATCCATTTATGATAAAGACTCTTAACAAAGTGGGAATAGTGGGATCATACCTCAGCATAATAAAGGCCATATATGATAAGCCCACAGCAAACATCGTTCTCAATGGGGAAAGGCTGAAAGCTTTCTGCTTAAGATCAGGAACAAGACAAGGCTGTGCGCTTTCACCACTTCTATTTAACATAGTTCTAGAAGTTCTAGCCACAGCAATCAGACAAGAAAATGAAATAAAAGGCATCCAAATTGGAAAAGAGGAAGTAAAATTGTCATTATATGCAGATGACATGATACTATATAGAGAGAATCCCAAAGACTCCACCAAAAAACTGCTAGAACTGATACACGAATTTGGTAAGGTAGCAGGATACAAAATTAATATTCAGAAATCAGTGGCATTTCTATACACCAATAATAAACTATCAGAAGAAGAAATCAGGAAATCAATCCCTTTTACAATTGCTTCAAAAACAATAAAATATCTAGAAATCAATTTAACTAAAGAAGTAAAAGACCTGTACTCACAAAATTATGAGACACTGAAGAAAGAAATCAAAGAAGACACAAATAAATGGAAATACATACCATGCTCATGGATAGGAAGAATTAATATAGTTAAAATGTCAATACTTCCTAAAGCAATATATAGATTCAATGCAATTCCAATCAAACTACCAAGGACATCTTTCTCTGAAATAGAACATAGAATCCTAAAATTTATATGGAGTCACAAAAGATCCCGAATAGCTACAGCAATGTTGAAAAATAAGAACAAAGTGGGAGGCATCACACTACCTGACATCAAAACATACTACAAGGCTACAGTAATCAAAACAGTATGGTACTGGCATAAAAACAGACACATAGACCAATGGAATAGAATAGAGAGCCCAGGAATAAACCCATCTATATACGGTCATTTAATCTATGACAATGGAAGCAAGAATTTACACTGGAGTAAAGATAGTCTATTTAATAAATGGTGCTGGGAAAATTGGACTGACACGTGCAAAAAAATGAAAATAGACCATCTACTTACACCATATACGAGAACAAACTCAAAATGGATTAAAGACTTAAATGTAAGACCTGAAACTATAAAACTCCTAGAAGAAAATATAGGGAGTAAGTTTGCAGACATTACCCTGAGTAATATTTTTACCGATATATCCCCTCGGGCAAGGGAAATGAAAGAAAAATGAACATATGGGATTACATCAAACTTAAACGTTTTTTCACAGCAAAGGAAATCATCAATAAAACAAAAAGGCAGCCTACTGAATGGGAGAAGATATTTGTCAATGATATATCTGATAAGGGGTTGATATCCAAAATTTATAAAACACTCATGCAATTCAACACCAAAAAAACAAACAACCCAATTAAAAAATGGGCAGAGGATATGAGGAGGCATTTCTCTAAAGAGGACATACAGATGGCCAACAGGCATATGAAAAAATGTTCAACCTCACTAATCATCAGAGAAATGCAAATAAAATCCACAATGAGATACCACCTCACTCCAGTCAGAATGTCTATCATCAACAAATGAACAAACAACAAGTGTTGGCAAAGGTGTGGAGAAAAGGGAACCCTGGTGCACTGTTGGTGGGACTGCAAATTGGTGCAGCCATTATGGAAATCAGTATGGAGGTATCTCAAAACACTGGAAATGGAACTGCCGTATGACCCAGCAATTCCACTCTTGGGAATCTACCCAGAGGAATCCAAGACGCTAATTCGAAAAAAATATATGCACCCCTATGTTTATTGCAGCGCTATTTACAATAGCCAAGACTTGGAAACAACTGAAATGCTCATCGGTGGATGACTGGCTTAAGAAACTGTGGTACATTTATACAATGGAGTATTGCTCCGCTATAAAGAAGAGTGAAATTGTACCATTTGCAACAATATGGATGGACCTAGAGACTATTATGTTGAGTGAAATAAGTCAGTCAGAGAAAGACAAATACCACATAATCTCACTTATATGTGGAATTTGAAAAACTGAGGGTTGCTAGAGGGTTGCTAGTTGGGAGAGGGGTGGGGATGAGGGAGAAGGGGAAGGGATTAGACAGTATAAATAGGTAACTACAGTATTGTCACAGGGATATGAAAGACAGTTCGGGGAATATAATGTTGTTAAAATTTTGTGGGGTGTCAGATGGTCACATGTTTTGTTAGGGAGACCACTTCATGGATGGAGTAGAGGCTTGATCACGGGCACTGTATACCTGAAATTGATGTTGTATAATATTGTATGCCAACTGTAATTGAATATATAGACAGTCACGGGATGTGGATTATATGGTGGAAAGGAGTCAAAGGAATTGTAATGGATAGTATGATATGGAGGGGGAGGAGTGGGAGGGAAGAATTGGGAGAGGGGGTTTGTCACTTTGAGGGGTAAAAAGTATAACTATTGCACTTTGTTGTACACCTGAAGCTAATTAAAAGTATGTATAAAAACAAACAAACAAACAAAAAATATATATAAAATTTATATTTAATTTGGTCACATATGGTCTAGGGAAATTTATCTGGCTATTTGACATGTGGAAATACTACTGTTAAAGGCAGTTATCACGTTTTAAGGACTTTTTATGGTTAGTTGCTACAATAAGGGTTTATCAGCATTGTATCAATCATTCTAATAAATATTATCACAAATTTACATATGAAAAATTAAAACTTGTCCAAGGATACCGATGTAATACAAAGAATTATTTCACTCTTTGTCAGCACTTTTTATTACATAATATCCTATATCCAGATTCCACCTTCTCTCTTTGGCAACAACTGATTTCTCCATTGATATATTTAACATATATTAGGTTGTCAGAAAAGTTATGATGCATTTTTGCAAAAAAAAAAAAAAAAAACATAGAAAAAATATGACATGACTTTCCTGACAACCCAATACCTCAGCCTAATGACAAAACACATCTAAACTTTATGCAATTAAATTGTCATGCTTTTTAAATTCGAATGCATTATCTGTCTCAAAGAATAGGCTGATGTTTATCTTTATAACTTTTAAAAATAATTAAATTCTGCTTTTACTTTACAAATAAGAAAAATTGAGTACAAATTAAAAATTACACTTGAATCTCACTGCTTTATTAGAATAGGGCAGTAGGACTTTATCTTATTTGATACAAATCAAAATCATAAATCTTAAATTTAAAACACTAACATTTAGATCACTTAAGGAAGCTATGCAGGATAGGAGGGGTGTGGGCAATGGACATATAGTCCAGATAATCTAACTTTTTATATTAATGCTATGGACATAGTTCAAGTAAGACTCACAACTATTCATATTCCTCTGTTTTACTGGTATCATATCCAAAATTGTGTTTGACATTATTTCACAAGTACTTTTTTCCATGAACAAAACAAGTCTTGGCTCACTAATTTGCAGAATGGTACATATTTGTTCTCTTACTGATTGATATAGATACATGAAAAGGTCCTTGGGTAAATACACTGAGCAACTTCTTAGAGATTATTAGGTATTAATGAATGCTCAAGAGTTGTTTGATAAACCAATATTCAGCAAAGTAACTATTTTAGTTATAGGCATACTTCAAAGATACTGTGGGTTTTGTTCCAGACCACCATGATAAAGTGAATATATCAATAAAACAAATCATGTGAATATTTTCATTTCCCAGTGCATGTAAAAGTTATGTTTTACTATATTATAGTCTATTAAGCATGTAATAGCATTATGTCTAAAACATAACATACATCACTTAATGAAAATTACTTTATTGCTAAAACAGGCTAACCATCATCTGAGCCGTCAGTGAGTCATAATCTTTTTTGCTAGTGGAGGGTCTTGCCTAGATTTTGATGGCTGTTGACTAATCAGGATGGTGACAATTTGTTAAAATAAGACAATGAAGTTTGCTGCATTGATTGGCTCTTCCTAGCATGAAGGATTTCTCTGTAGTATGCAATACCATTTGATAGTATTTTAGTCACTGCAGAACTTCTTTCAAAATTGAGGTCAATCCTCGTCAAACCCTCTCCCTTTTTGTCAACTAAATTTAAGTAATATCCTTAATCCCTGTTTATACTTCCACAGCAATCTTAACAGCATCTTGAGATGGAAGTAGATTCCAACTCAAGAAACCACTTTCTGTGCTTATCAATGAGAAACAACTCCTTACATGTAAAGTTTTACAATAAGATTGCAGCAATTCAGTCACATCTTCAGACTCCACTTCTAATTTTAGTCCTCTTGCTATTTCCACCATATCTGTAGTTACTTCCTCTACCAAAGCCTTACACCCCTCAAAGTCATCCATGAGGGTTGGAATAAACTTCTTCCAAACTCCTGTTTAATATTGATATTTTGACCTCTTCCCATGAATCACAGATGTCCTTAATGGCATCTAGAATGGTAAATCCTTTCCAGAAAATTTCCAATTCACTTTGCCCAGGTTCATCAGAGGAATCACTATCTATATTAAATGTAGCCTAACAAAATATATTTCTTAAATAATACAACTATAAAGTTGGAATTACTCCTTGGTCCATGGGCTGCAGAATGGATGTTGTGCTAGAAGGCATAACAACAACATTAATCTTGTTACATGCATCTCCATCAGAGATCTTGGATGACCAGAGGCATTGTCAATGAGCAGTCATATTTTGAGAGATTTTTTTTTTTTTTCCTGAGCAGTAGGTCTGAACATTGGGCTTAAAATATCAGTAAACCGTGTTGTAAATAGATTGCTTTCATCCAAACTTTGTTTTTCCATTTATAGAGCACAGGTAGAATAGATTTAGCATAATTCTTACAGTTCCTAGCAATTTTGGAATGCAAATAAGCATTGGCCTCAACTGAAAGTCACCAGCTGAATTAGGTTCTAACAAGAAAGTCAGCCTGTCCTTTAAAGCTTTGAAGCAAGGCATTTACTTCTTTCTAGCTATATAAGTCCTAGTTGGCATCATCTTCTAATATAAGGTTTTGTCGGTTGTGCAGTGTAACCACCTTCATTAATGATCTTAACTAGATCTTCTGGATAACTTGCTGCAGCTTCTATATCAGTGCTTGCTGTTTCACCCTGCACTTTATGTTATGGAGATGATTTCTTTCCTTAAACCTCAAGAATCAACCTCTGCTAGATTCAAACTTTTCTTCTGCAGCATCCTCACCTCTCTTAGCCTCCACAGAACCCAGGAGAGTTAGGTCCTTGCTCTGGATTAGGGTTTGGCTTAAGGAAATGTTGTTGTTAGTTTGATCTCATATCCAGATCTAAAAGACTAAAACTTTCTCCACATCAACAATAAGACTATTTTGCTTTCTTTTTCTTGTGTCCACAAGAATAGCACTTCCTTCCTTCCTTCCTTTTCTATTGTATTCACAACTCAGCTAACTGGTACAAGAGGCCTAGCTTCAGACTAAGTGGGCTTTCAATATGCATTCCTCACTAAACTTAATCCATTCTTTTGACCTAAAGTGAGAGATATGTAATTCTTCCTTTCACTTGAACACTTAGAGGTCACTGTCGGGTTATTAATTGGCCTAATTTTAATATTGTTGTGCCTCAAGAAACAGGGAGGCCCAAGGACAGAGAGAGTGATGGGGGAACAATCATTTAGTGCAACCATCAGAAGACATATAAAATTGGTCAATTACATATGCTGTCTTATATGGGTATAGTTAGGGCACCCCAAAACAATTACAATAGTAACATAAAAGATCACTGATCATAGATCACTGTAGCAAATATAATAAAACATTGGAAATATCCCCAAAATTACCAAAATGTGACATAGAGACAAAAAGTCATCAAATATCATTGGAAAAATAGACTTGCTCAACGCAGAGTTGTCACAGACCTTCAATTTGTAAAAGATGTGATACCTGCAGCGCACAATAAAGTAAAGCACAATAAAAGTATGCTTGTACTTATAACTGAATGAGGATGATAAGCAGTGTATGTGGCATGCAGCCATCAGCAACGTTTATTTATGCCTAAACAAACATACTATGTGCCCTCTGAAGTGAAAGAGCCAATGGTAGCAGGCTATGAAAGTGCTGGAGAATCTATTCAATACAAACAAGAAAAATATGGTTTGTGAAATGGGGGAAAATTTTTGTTTGATTAGCAATTAGAAATTTGAATTCTATACCTGACTCATCTACCTAATACTAGCTCTTGGATTTTCAGTATCCTCATTTGGAAAGCATCCTCATGTACTGATTAAGGTCACTTCAGTGGTCCTGAGTCTTAGTAGCTGTTCTGACATTTATATTTAATCCTCTGTAACTATATTTCTTAAATAGTAAAGCAATAGTATTTTCTTGTAGGATGGCTTTGAGAATTAAATGAAATAATGTGGTGAAAGTATCTGGCTTGGTGGCTTGTATGTTGCTCTCAATAAATATTAGCTGTTACTATTTTTAATAGAGATGACAATCTTTGTTCCAGTATCTAATAATTTTTGCAAAGGTTCAAAGATGAAAAATGGATTTGAATTTGGTTGATAATGTTTGGGGAATGTTACAATGTAAATTCTGGAACTAAAAATACACTTGAACATAATGATTTTAGCCCAGTTTTAGAAATAAAAGTCTCTGTCTCTGTTGGCATACTTGGGTCAATTTAGCTCTTCTAATTAAATGATATTTTTTCTCTCACTGTGAAGTGTTACTTCCATAGTGTTCAGCAGTAGCAACTTTAACTAGGACACTTAACAGGAATATATAACTATGCTTCTGATATCCTCTTGAGTTTAAATAGCTAATTACCTTATATGGAGACCCAGATTCTTTACAATGAGAGCTAATTAGTTGTACTTTCATTAATGGTTTTATATTAAATATTGATAAAGGGAGTGAAAAAAAGGGAAGGCAATAAAATTTAAAAAGTAAAAACATCTATTTTCGGCCAGCCAAGTGGCGCGGTGGTTAAGTGCTGGCTTGGGAAGCCAGCGGCAGCGGTTCGGTCCCACATATGAGGGCCAGTAACACTGCCCTCAAAACAAAACAAAACAAAACAAAAATCTATTTTCATATACATATGATAATATTTAGAGTAACTTGGCTTCATGATAAAAGGAGTATTTGATTAACATAGAGAACAAGATCAGAGAAAAAGTTGTGAGGGGCTTTTATGTTTCGAATGAAAACAGGAGAAGGAAATGGAACTCATTATTTATATAATAATATAGCCATCATAGTTATGAGACTAATTCTTTACAAAATGTTGTCATGTACATTTTTTTCATTTTAATTTCACAGATCCCCTGTGACACATTTCAAGCTAGTTGTGTTACATAATTTTTTAAAAAATATGTGATTTGATCTGTTCCCTGGTTTAGGTATTTACAGAGCTGTGACTAAAAACCAGGTCTAATTAACTTGTGGTGTTGTGAATTTATTTCATGTAAGAATGAAATTCCAAATTTCTCAACCTAAATCTGTCAAAATCTGACAAAATTCATGTCAACATTTCCCCTCTAAATATGCAGCACAGTGCATTTGCATTTTTAATTAGCAATGTGTTGTTTTTAAAACAAACAAAAGTTTTATCCAACAAATTTCGAATAAGCTCTTAATCTACTCTTTGGCAATACTCCTATAAAATAAAATTTAACTGTTAACAATCATATTTCTCAAACTGATAATTTATTCCTCTAATTTCCACCATATATTGGTTGCTGTTGTTTCCTATTTCATCCTGTTCTTTCTGTAGAAGCTGAATGGCAAACACTAAACACAGATGTCCAGATAGTGACATGTTGGCATTTAGTAGTCTCATTTTATGAGATAGTACTTAAGTCTTTGGTTTTGTCACTAAAAGCATGTAGATGAAATTACCACATTATTCCAGGACACACTAATTTATCAGTTTTTAACGATCATTATGCTTTCTTGTTTCTCACTCTTTTTTCAATAACTGAGGTCACAGTTTTCATAAAAATGACACACACATATCTTTTTCATCAAGTAAGACAGGAAAGGTGCAAAAAGAAAATGAAAAAATTTAAAATCTAAATGGCAGAATATTTTTCTAGATGTATCTATGTATGTACAAACAGATCAATAGATGAACAGATGTATGTATGTATGGATAGATGAATGGATAGTTGAAATGAAGAGCTTCCTGCAACCTTACCCCCAGAAGGTCTCATTCAGTCCTATGACTTTAAATAGCATTCATTTTCTACAGACCCCAAAATGTAAATATTGTAGCACAAGAAACCATATTATCCTGCTTCTGACCACTTCTTCCAGTGACACCAATAACTCCAACTCCTCAGTAGTGTTTCTCTGTCTCTTGTAATAGGCTTTCTCTGCTTTCTTCTCACCTGTGGGGCATGCTGGATGATCTGTTTTTCATGTAGAAACTTATCTCTAAAGCATTGTGAGGATCTAAAGCAACTAGCACTTGCTGTATATACACAAGAGACAGCATGTGACATGAGTTTTGCTGGCACAAACACAAGAAAAGTGCAGGCTGGATCTCGGATTGATGCAGAGGTAGGTGCCAGCTGGTAAATGAAGAGGCTGGATTGACCAGGAAGAGGGAATTTCCAGGCATTCATGTTTTGCAGATTAAGAACTGACTGCAAGGAATTCTGAAAGTTGCAATAAGGGAATATTGGGAATCTGTCCAACTAGACAGTAAGATTGGAATCATTTTGATAAGATATAATCAGAATATAAACCATCTTACATCTATTCAACAGATGATTCGCAAACTTTAGGAATTAATAGTTTACATTCATTATGCGCTTATGTGCCTGGTATTGGATTCTAAATACTTTATATGTATGAATGAATTGAATCCTTAAAAACCCATCAGGTCAGCATTATTATCATTGTCATTTTGTGAATGAGGCAATTACATCACAGAGCATTTAAAAGTTCTCTGCTAAAGTGAGGTGGATAGTCATTTTTAGCCACTGTGATGCTCACTATGGTCTTTCATCTCTGTTTATGTGCAACGAACCATACACATAAACTGGCTTCTGATTCCAACTTCCCAAACTAACTGGCACATTTCAGGGCAGATGATGCAGCTATGAGATATCCTGACATATTTTATGGTTAAGGAGCATCTGGAACAATTTAAGAAGTCTAATAGATGGTTTCCAAACACAGAAAAAGGTGACCGTTTTAAATATCAAAATGAATGGTACATGTAATAACTACCAAAAATATGTAGAATGACATATGATTTATATTTTAGATAATTATTGATAGTGGACATCAAAACATTTTACATTGCATTATAAAGAATACCCTGTGTATTTCTTAAGATATAATTTTGCCAAAACAGATAGAAAAAAAACAGGGGGGAGTCACTTTGTAAGGGGTGAAAAAAAAAAACTATTGCATTGTTTTGTACATCTGTAATTAATAATAGTAATAATAATAATAATAATAAATTAAATTAAAAAAAAACAGGCTAAAATAAGCTTTATTTCCAGTCTCTCAGAACTATCAAGTAATAAGAAATGTCCTAAATATGATAGTAAGTGGAAGCAGATGCCAAGCACACATCCCTGATAATATTATTATCATCCAACTCCTGGTTTCATTTGCTCTTCTTTTACTAGGTTATTTAAATTTTGAAGTGGATTTTATATAGGCTATTAAAAGCAGTTTTTAAAGATGATTAATATTTAATGATAGAGTAAAATAATCTAAAAGTTTAGTTACAGACAAGGTTCCTTGATATTTAATATAAACAATGTACTATTCAAATATCTACTATCAAATTATTTTATGGTGGATATAATTTTTTTTAAGAAAAGAGAAAAATATATAGTTTCTAATTTTAATCTCACAGATTTAAATAATCTGGTAAACAAAGTAAATTTGTAGCAGCCATCTCTGAATTACTCATATACACACTAATTTGATCATTGTTTTCAAAGTAATTTATGAATATATACTAAGTACCAGATTTTATGCAAGACTTTGGAGACACAAAGGTGATTAAGATACTGTACTTATATAGCTTATATTTATCAAAAGAAAAGAGAGACAATAGAGAGATTTATGACTAAAACAGAAAATTGTTGAAGATGGAGTAAAGTACAAACACAAAAAGGCTGATTGGACTTGGATGAAATGGAAGGGTGTCAGGAAAGGTTGCAGAGAGATGGTCATACGCGATAGAGTTCTGAAATGAAAACCAAATAAATGTTTGGTTGACGCAATAAATATAAGCTGAGCAACAAAATGTAACTGAACTATTATAGACTACACTCAAGGAAAGCACCGTGACTCAATATCAAGAAAAAATCTTGGTACATAAAGTCCACAGAATAAATCAAAAGATGTCTTTACTTTACAAATCCATAGCTACCAAAGTTGCACTTTTATAGGAGGTTTGTGTGAATGAGGAGGGGAGATAGAATCAGAGCATCTTACATGTCAGAAAGGACCTTAATAATCATTAGTCTTCAATCCTCACCTAAGGAAGAAATATGCAAAATGAGATGAAATTTTCTGGGATGCAGATGATTTTCTAGCTTTTCTCAGAAATAATTCATTTAATTTTGTGGACATGTGATAATTATTACTAAATCAAATTACAAAATTCTGCTTTAAAACTTGCCTAGTTATTTGGGCACAAGTCTATACCTTGAAGTCATACTAAATATCTCTAAATTTTCTTTCTTTAGGTTGTAATAAAAGATGAAAGTTTTCCAGTACTGAGAAACATATATATTTGAAAGCAAGTCTTTTTCTAGGAATTAATTGATTGAATATTTTTATGTTGTTGATTGCTATTTTCAAATTTATCCATAATGTATTACAGGTGGAAATTTGCAATAACATACATAGACTTAAGTCTTATAAACTATAACTATATTTTTCAAAAGATTTTTTTATTCAACAAATGTTTACATGAAAATAGGGGACTCATTCTTATCATTTCCCATGATATCATTGTTTCTAATATTGAATGGACTAAATAACTAAATATAGAGATCCCTACATTTTTTACTTAAATATTTATCTATCTATGTATCAAAAGCATTAACTTTCTTGAAATACTTCAGAATATTTATTTGAAAATATGACCCTTAGAAATTATGTGGAATTTATAATTTAAAAAGTTAAAATGCTCCTTCAATTTTTTATAGAAGGATTTAAATAATAATAAAAAATATGCTGAGAATATATTTGCAAAGAAGAAGAATTCAATACGAGAAATGATTTTTCTCTCCATAATTAGTCTTTTAAAAAGCATTATCGACAATATTTTAGGAACTGGAATTCTGGGCATATTAACACAAATCTCATAATAAATGTAAATATAAACACAGCTAATTGATTCATTGACCAAAGCAGTGGGGATTGTGAATTTGTGGAGGTTGTGATGGTTAGTGCTGTTACTCCATATGGTTGACCGGAAATTCAGTGGCAGCAGCCTGCTTATAAATCATTAAGATTAAGTTGCAAAATCCTTCCAATACTCAAACCAAATTACTTGGGATAGGAGCCTAGAAATGCGACAAGAATGGATGTTTATGTTGCACTGATTTATTCAAGACACTGTTTATGTGCTAAAGCGACATGCTTCTATATATTCAGAATACAAACTGGCCTATCTCAAAGAACTCTGCAAATCCTCCTGCTTCATAAAAAAATTAAAGCTCTGCTGCCACTTCCCCTAGAGCAGCATTACTCAAAAGAGAAGCATCCTCTCAGCCAATCAATGCCTGTAATTTTGTGTCTACGTTTTTGATTTAGAATTTGGAGTTCAATCTGAAACTGCTCTTTACCATTCAGAGGTCATGGAATTTTTCCTGATCAGCATCACATGAGCTTCTCTTTCTACCCAGTTTCTGTAGCCCTGGAGGATAACAACTTGTTCCTGAAATGTTCCAAAAGGCCCCAAAGAAATATTACACGCATAATTTTTATTATATTTTAAGTCAGGCTGTCCCGTAACATGGTGATGAAACAACTGGACATTTACATGAAAAAAAAGTGAATCTAGATATAGACCTTATGCCTTTCACAAAAATTAATGCAAAATGGATTATAGACCTAAATATGAAATGCAAAACGATAAAACTCTTAGAAGATAACATAGGAGAAAAAAAAAACTGTATTTCTTTTTAAATACAACACCAAAGACACAATCCATGAAAGAAATAATGAATAAACTGAACTTCATTAAAATTTAAAACTTCTGCTCTGTAAAAGACAATGTCAATAGAAAGAAAAGGCAAGCCACTGACTGGCAGACAATATTTGCAAAATGCATACTTGATAAAAGACAATTATAAAAAAAACAACAAAGAGCACAAAACAACCTGATTTAAAAAATGGGCAAAATATCTGAAGATACCTCACCAAGAATATACACAGATGGCAAATAAACATAAAAAGATGATCAAGGTCATGTGTCATCAGGGAAATGCAAATTAAAAACAACAATGAAATAACACCACCCAACTAATAAAAAAGCCAAAATCCAAAACACTGATAATACCAAATGCTGGTAAAGATGTGGAGCAACATGCTCACTTATTCATTGCTGACTGAAATGTAACGTTGTAAAGCCACTTTGGAAGATGCTTTGCAGTTTCTTACAAAGCAACATACAGGTTTACCATACAACCCAGCAATTGAACTCCTTAGTATTTACAAAAATGATTTGAAAAATTATGTCTACACAAAGCCTTCACACAGATGTTTATAGCAGCTTTATTCATAATTGCCAAACATGGGAGCAACCAAGATGTCCTTCAGTAGGTGAATAGATAAATAAACTGTGGGGTAACCACAGGATGGATATTATTCTGCACTAGTGGTGATGATTGCGCAGTTCATTTTTTTTTTTTTAAGATTTTATTGGGGAATTGGAGGAGGGGAACAGTGTTGGGAACCGGGGAAGGGGAACAGACACGTTGCTGTCCTCTTGTTCTTCAGGAGTTGTGAAGGACATTGCTTCACTGGCCCATGTTGGTATCCTCATTGCGCTCTTCCCAGATGAGGCAGATCGGTCACTGGCCTCTGGATGGCCGCCGGCCTCTGGACAGCTGCTCACAGCGGCTCTTGGCAGCTCACACCGGCTACCAGCTGCTCAAGCTAGCTGCCGGCTACTCCCTGTAGCCTGTGGCAGCCCACTGCAGCAGGGGCTGCAGCTATGTCGTCCCCGGGGACTCACAGCAGCCCAGCTCCAGGGGGAGCTATTGTTCACCATCTTAGCTGTAGAGGGCAGAGTCACTGGCCCTCATATGTGGAATACAAACCAGGGCCCCTGGCATCCCAGGCCAGCTATTAACCAATGTGCCACTGGGTCGGCCCACGCAGTGCATTTTTTATTGTATGCTTTTCTGAGGTACCACTAATATAAAGAAATGCTTAGACCTCTGTTCCTTATCCCACCTACTTTAGACATTTTTCCCTCACTGCATTTGTTTCCTGTACCTTTACTTGATGCTGTTTGCATTCTGCTCTGTGATGACATGTCTGTCTTCTGGTTTTCTCTATAGTTTATATTTCCAAATTCTAAAAAGTATTATATATATACTATGTAGTATTGGGTTGTCGAAAAAGTCATGACGTATTTTATCTATGTTTTTCAAAGGCATTTATTTATATAAAGAACAAAGATCAATCAATGATATATTGCCCATTTTGTTTGATAACCTTTTGTCATCTTTCAGTGAGCTTCATATTCCGCATTCATAGAAGGACCTGTCTTTATTTGCAAAAAACTGAACAAGGTGCTGATTTAAAGCCTCATCTCAATTGAATGTTATACAAGGAGTTTTGAAGAGAGCAAAACAAGTGGAAGTCTGACAGTGCAAGGTACTGGTGGGTGTGGCAACATATCCCATCCAAGCTCAAATAATCTTTTTTTTTTTTCTTTTAGGGCAGTGTCACTGGCCCTCATATGTGGGACCCGAACTGGGACCTCTGGCTTCCCAAGCCTGCGCTTAACAACTGCGCCACTCAGCCGGCCACAAGCTCCAATAATTTTTGACAGGTGATCAATTAACAAGCTCTGGATGGTTCTGGATGCTGGATTCATTCAAACTGTCCAATTGTTTGGTTCTTTGGTAGGAGCTTGAAAAACACGACACCTTTAAAATCCCACGACAATGAGAGCATAACCTTCCTCTGATGAATGTCTGCTTTCCATGTCATTTGAGGCGAATCATCATGTTAGGACCAAGACCGTTTGGGCACCACATTGTTGTAAACAATCTACTTCTTATCACCAGTTATCAGTCACTTCCAAAAAGGATGATTTTCCTCATGTTTAATGAACATATTGCAGATGTTTATATGCTCCATCAAGTGAACTTCTTTGAGTTCATGCAGAACCCAAATATTGAGCTTGCTTACATATCCCAGCTTCTCCAGATGGTTGTGAATGCTTCAGTGATGGATGTTCAATGTTTCTGCAATCTCTCATGCTGTGTAATGTGGATTTGACTCGATCAGTGCTTTTATTTTGTTGTCATCAACGTTGGTGGGCCTCCCTGACCCAGGATAGTCGTTGAGATCAAAATCACCAGCATGGAATTTCGTGAACCATCGTTGACAGTGACATTCTTATAGAGCACTGTCACTGTAAACTTTATACAACTTTTCACAAGCTTGACTCGTGTTCGTCCCTTTATGAAAGTAAAACAGTAAAATATGGTAAAAGTGCACAGTTTGGTCTTCCAACTTGAACTTGTAGAATCTCCAAAACTCAACCAAATTGCTCAATTGTTTCTTTTTAGAATGAAGCTAGAACTGTCAGCTGTCAAATGACATAGCAATAACCTAGATGCGAATTACTCTAGTACTTCCAAAAATGAACTAGCACCATCTGTTGCAAACATGTGTCATGACTTTTCTGACAACCGAATATACAATATGCTACATACTATATATGCTATACTACAATATATAAATTATATTATAATATATTGATAGATATTTTAATATAAATTATATTATCATGTATTATTAAATATTACATAATATTATGACATTAAACATAATACATTAATTACATCATGTAATCATAATTATATATAATATTAATTTATAAATTATTGTTTGAATTTTTAGACAGCAGAACTAAAGAGTATATTAAAATTATTTTTCTTCTCTTTAGACCCAACATCATGACCCTTGTGCCACTTAAAGAAAATGTTTCTAGCATCAGAGCAAAATCAATTTTTGTTTTACTCTCCACCATTTGTTTAAATTCTAATCACATTTAATTTGTGTATTATGTGTAGACAATAATTTTCGTGAACACATTTTGTTGTTTGGGCATTTCATTGCCTTTCTTTTCTGTTAGAAAAGAATAATGAAAATTCCTGATATCCACAATATGTCTCCAGTATCTAGAATTTAATGTATTCCTCCATTCCATTTCCCAGAGACATTCTCTCCTTGATTTTTCAAACTCTTGCTCTACTGACATCCGTTTTCGTTTTGGGCCTGGATCACAGCTGTCATCCTATATTACATTTAACTGTTCTCCTATATTTAATTCAGTTTCCTTCTTGAATTCCAAGTTATTTTCTTTTTGGTTTTTCTCCTTTGTTCTCAAGAAGTAACTTCCTTAAAAAAAAAAAAAGTATATATATTCTAGTTCCCTATTACATTGTAAGTCTATTTAGATCTTGCTATTTTTTTCCTTGTAAATTTTATTCTCCTTTGTTGATATTGTTCTGTACCTCAAATTATTTTTCTCCATTATAAATATAACATTTTTTTTAGTCTTTTTTGTTTTTGTTTTGTTGTTGTTATTTTAAGTTTTTCTCTCATGCAGCTGGTTTTACTTGATTTGCATGTTCATAGGAAAAACAGAGGATCTGGTTGACGTGGTTCATACAAGTTATTGTGGTTTTCCTTTCCCATTATGTAGGTAATGTGAGAGTGAAGAGCATGCAACTCAGATGTGCTAACTACAATACCAGGAACGAAACAATTCACTACATTTCTTTGGAGAAAATCCCTTTATTATTTTTGACTAGAGAGTAAAAAACTTTTTTTCTGCTCTCATAATAAGAAAAGTATGTAGAATTATTGAATTGTCTAGTCCTTTTATAGTTAAACACAGGATCAATCCTCCTTTTTTAGCCCCGAGGTCTCAAAATATGTTCACTTAAGCTGTGTGTGTGTGTGTGTGTGTGTGTGTGTGTGTGTGTGTGTGTGTCCTGGACAGTGGCTTATTTTTCTCATTTCATCAGTCAATTTAATTTACATATTCTGTTTTTCAGATATTTATTAAGAATACTCATCTGCCAATACTCACATCACATACTTTCTGTTTGGCTTTATGGGATTATTCTTTTTTACATTCACTGAATGAAAATGGAGAGAAGAAACAAATGCCTACTCCCTAGCCCTGCTTTAAATAGAAAATTTAAAGTTAGTTTTTGTATTCTTCATTTTGAATAGAAAAAGGTCAACAAGCATAAATCTATGTATACATTTTTCCAATATTAAAAATAAAGTTTTTCTATACACTTTACATGTCCCCTAAATATATATTTAAATCAAAAAAAATTATTTTTAAAGTGATGTTTTGAAATTACCATGTATTACTTTAAAACAGAAAAAGATTAGTAAGGATTCTATTTATAATAAATTTACTTAGGGGAAAAACAGCGCTTCTGAAGTGATGTAGTTAATTTGCATATTATTGTGCAAGAAAATAAAATATACATTGCTAAAAAAATTATTTCAAAGTTTTTTACCCAGAAGAATCTTGTTTACCTCAGGGCATGGCATGCAATTTAATAGTTTTTATTTGCTTTCTTTACAACAATGTTCATCATAGATCAAGTTGATGAACCCCCCCCCGGACCCCAAACATTAATTAGTTCTAATATAAACACATTTAGCAAGTGCATTTATTCCATACACAAAGGCAGGTCAAATATGTCAAACAAAAATGGATCTAAATTAGTTGTACATAGCCTATAATTCATTACTTAGATATGAAAAATGGTTTTTGGTAATGAATTTCTCATATAACTAATCAAGTTTATTTTCTAAACTCTGAAGAAACATCAATTTGCCTTGTTAGAATAATCTGTTTTAATGGGCCTTTCAGAACTCCTAGATAGCTACTAATGACTTTTAATATAAAAGTTATCTCATGTTTCATCTATTCCTAGTTTTATTTTCATTAATCATTATGGTCATTGAAGCATGGACATTTTTCTACACAAATCAACAGCTGAGCATGTCTACACAGAATAATTTGTGTAAAGCTGAAGTGCACTTCTCAGAGAGGAGTGGAAAGACAACTCCCTAGCATAGCAACTCTTTGGCAAGGAGAGCTTGAAAATGAACCTTGTAAAAGTGACTTACATGTTAGGCATTCTCAGTGCTCTGAAAATTTAGAATAACCCAAGAAACTATAGCTCTTTATTAGAAATTACATGTATGATAGACAGTTGATAGTGTTGCATTTCCAATGCTAGCATTTTCCCTGTAATACTATAATACCAGCAAGGACGACCCCACTAATTCTCCACATTCAGTTTCCTGTTCAATTATCAGGATTACTTTGGTCTGAAAATTATTTTTTTTTTAATTTAGCACAGTGATTACAGTTTAATGAAATTATATATGTTTAACTACCATTGCTATGCCGCTTAAGCTTAATTACAGTTTTGGGTTAAATAGGACCCATTTCTATATTTATAAAAGTTCCATTGCTGTTTACAGATATGTTCTTATCAAGAATTTATGAACTTTCCGTAATTGTCATTACAAGTTTGACAACCAATATTGCTCACATTTCAAATTTGCCTGTGTTTGAGGTATTACCTCTATAAACTTTATCAGGTGTCAAAGGATATTTTTCCGAGCTGTTCAAAAGTACAAGGAGTGTTTAAGATAAAACTTCAAAAATTCCAGTAAATTCCATAAGAACGTACGCTATAAAGAACATGCAAAAGAGCATGACACAGTAAGAAGTTTAAAATCATTAAGGTCACGTTTGCATACGGTTAGTATTAAATTTTTTGTTGGTATTTATGGGTGGGGAGAGAAGGCTTTGAAAAAAAATTCAAATTGTCCTTGATAACAGAGAATATAATATTAAAATTGTTCGGCATACTATCCTGCACTGAGATTTTTAATGCGCAGACACAACTACCAACAATTTTGTTTATGGCTTCGAATATAAAATTTAGTGGCATGTATTTATTTCTCCTAATGCCTTTTAGCAATAACCCAGCACATATTCTACGCAGTGGAGATTTAGCAACACACAAATGGCTGGATGGCTGTTCTCATGGAGGTTATACATTGCAAGGCCACATATTTTCATAGGTTGATAATTTTCTTCGTGGTGTGTTTTCTATACAATAGTCTTATCTGCCGTGTATCTACCTGTCAAAACAAAGGTCTACCTTACTTTTCATTTCTTCTATGAAGTATTCCTGAGATCACTTTTCCTTAACTCTTAAATGATCCTCAATATACATTTTATAAAACAGTATGTATTTCAGTTGAGATGAAGTATAGTATAGTAGTTTCAAGGATAGGTCCTGGAACTATAGTGCTCAGATGAATATTATCTTTGCCACTTATTTTGGCAATATTTCATTTAACCACTTGGTGACTCAGGTTTCTTCTACACAAAATGAAGAAAATAAGAATACCTATTTCATAAGATAGTGTGAAGATAAATGGAGTTAATTATCCAGTTTATCTAGTTTATAAAGAAAGCATGTAGGAAATTGCTTCCACAAAGCACTAAAGAATGTAGGTTATGATTGTTCTTATTTTTACCCTTACTATTAATAATATTATCATTGTATTACATGGTAGAATGGTTCTCTTCTCCAGGGAAAAGTGTAGTTGTTTGAAAAGAGATAATGTTTCCCTCATTATTGTACTACCAATGTCTATCACAGTTGTTGGTGCCATTTGGTACTCAAGAAAAAATTCCTGATTTGAATTTAATCCTTAACTAAATTAAAGTCAATGCAACAACCCAAAAGGGAGGCAATAAAACAAGGAGAACAGAGAATATATATATATAAAAAATTATAAATCCCTTACTTTGCAAGGTACAACAAAGGAGTCCAAAAATAGAGAGGGCACAGTAGGTTGGGAATGAAGGAGATTGTGATTTAAGACTGACTTCACTGTCTCTGACCCACTACTCAAAGTTGCTATATGCTTGAAGGCAAAATTCTCTCATCTACCCAATGAAGATTGTAATAAACTCTATTGTGAAAATTATTTGCACACACACACACACACACACACACCACACATTGCAACAAGAAGCAGTATGATTTTTAAAAGTAATGTAATTTCATTTATTCATTCAACACATATATATCTTTTAAAGAATTTTAATGCATAAAACTAAAAGGGTTGTACATTGTGAAATTTGAAAGTGGATTTACTCATGACATAAGACAATGGATACAGTGCTTCTAGTCAGTATATACAGGAGATTCAAATGCCACCTGAATATGTTATGATTAAAGAATATAGTTCTTACATGATTTGGAACCTGCCTGGTCTATATTAATCCTAACATATGTTCATTTAGCACAAGAGAAATTATATTTCTAAAGTACTTTACCTTTTTGTACACTTGTAGTTAAGCTGAGAACAAGTTTACAAGAAGGTTAAGGATAGAATCAAACACTCATCAATTGATAATGAGATTATAAACCATAAGATTATGGA
Organism: Aselliscus stoliczkanus; assembly: GCA_033961575.1. Taxonomy (NCBI): domain Eukaryota; kingdom Metazoa; phylum Chordata; class Mammalia; order Chiroptera; family Hipposideridae; genus Aselliscus; species Aselliscus stoliczkanus. The sequence continues at coordinate 140,710,277 of CM066729.1, forward strand.
AACTAATGATTAATATAAATCAGACATTATCTAGGACTATATGTTCAATTCACTGAAAACACTGCAATAACTCTGTAGTAGCCCGATCATTATCGATTCCTTGGTTTGAGCCTATCAAAAATCACTTAATTTGAGATCCAATTGCTTATTCACTCATTTGAAATTACATATTATTTCTTCAGCACCTGAAATCAAACTCAAATATCCTAGACATATCCATGCATTGCTACTCAGTTTTTATATATTTATATGGTCATGATGACAACTCACCAGCTTTTCCTAAACATCATGATATTGAACCAAAATAAAACTAAGATATAAACACAAAATAAAACATACCACCTACTTGATAGACCTTTATTCCTCTACTAGGTAATCACTGTAAAATTAGCAGTACAGGAAGACTAAACTCCATTATACAAATAGGCCATGTTTAAAAAAGGTAAACTTGACATCTTACATTTAAAATCTATGCCACTATAAACAAACAAACAAAAAAGCTTAAATGTATTTGTTGTGAAATTTAACTTTGAATATTAAATGTTTCTTAAATTTAATAAAAATATGCAATCTGCATAGGAATTATGTTTTATTTTTAAAGTCAATATGTAGAAATGATGACGATAATGATATTGATAATGACAGTGATGTTGATGATAAAGATGACGATGTGGACAACAAAAAGAATCCTGTTTAAAAGTAGAAAATTAAGGGATGGCTGAGTGGCACGTTGGTTAAGAGCTGGCTTGGGACACACGGCTCTGAGCATCAGGGTCCCAGTTCGCATCCCACATATGAGGGCCAGTGACACTGTGCCCTCTACAGCTAAGATGGTGAACAACAGCTCCACCTGGAGCCAGGCTGCTATGAGTTCCCAGGACAGCATAGCTGCAGCCCCTGCTGTAGTGGGCTGCCATAGGCTACAGTGAGTGGTCGGCAGCCAGCTGATGTGAGCTGTCAAGAACTGCCGTGAGCAGCCGTCCAGAGGCCGGCGACTGATCTGCCTCACTGGAGAAGAGTGCAATGATGATACCAAAATGAGCCAGTGAAGCAATGTCCTCCACAACTAGACTGAAGAACAAAAGGACAGCAACTTGTCTGTTCCCCTTCCCCTATCCCCCAACGCTGTTCCCCTCCTCCAATTCCCCAATAAAATATAAATAAATAAATAAATAAATAAATAAATAAATAAAAATAAAAGTAGAAACTTAAGGAAAAAGTTAAAAACTTATCCCTTTCTATAACCTATATTGACTGAAATGGTAGTTTTAATAACAGGAGTAATGACTATTACAGTTAGTACAATCTCTAAATTACAGCTTTTTTAGGGGGTGAGGGAAGAATGGCTATATCTGCAGATACACCAGCATTGCTTAAAGGTCCTCATTTCTCATGTTATTGCTGTATATATTAATATCTAGCTTTCTGACTGTCACCAGTGGTAAATTAACTGGTATTTCCTTGTTTGAATTTACTTTTTTTTTTTCTTTTTTCTGGTTACTAGTAAGATTGAACACTTTAGATGTGCATTGGTCTTTCAGTTTTTTCTTTCTCTGAATGGCCTATCATATTCTTTGCCTATTTTTATATTGGGTTTTGTATCTTACCCTGTCAATTTAAAGAAGTTCTATGTATAGTACATATGATAATACCTTGTTGGCTTTAGACATTTTAATATATTTACCCAGTCTAACACTAATCTTTAATCTTTGTCTATGGCATTCTTCTTCTTCTTCTTCTTCTTCTTCTTCTTCTTCTTCTTCTTCTTCTTCTTCTTCTTCTTCTTCTTCTTCTTCTTCCTATTATTATTATTATTATTATTGTTATTAGTTACAGATATACAAAACAATGCAATAGTTATTGTTTTCACCCCTTACAAAGTGACTCCCCGCAACCCCCCAGCACCCACTCCCGATATCATACATATCTATTACAATTCCATTGACTCCATCCCCACACTATATTCCACATTCCATGACTATATATGTGTTAAATTATAGTTGACATATAATATTGTTCAGCGGCAGCTTCAGATGTACAGTGCAGTGGTAAGGCCACTATACCATCCATGAAGTGGTCTCCCTAAAAGGACATGCATCCGTCTGTTCCCCTAAAAAAAAATATTTATAACCTTATTGATTATATTCCCTAAATTGTTTCTGTCTCTGCAGTAGTATTGTAGTTACCAGTTTATGTTGCCTCGTCCCTTCCCCTTCTCCCTCATGCCCACCCCCGTCCCATCTAGCCCTAATGAGTTTTTTCTTTGTGTCTCTAAGACTATTTCTGTTTACATTGCTCATTTATTCAGTTCTTTAGATTCCACATATAAGTGAGATCATATGGTATTTGTCTTTCACTGACTTATTTCACTTAGTGTAATGTTCTCTAGGTCCATCCATATCGTTGCAAATGGTACGATTTCTTTCTTCTTTATAGCTGCGTAATATTCCATTGTGTAAATGTACCACAGTTTCTTAATCCAGTTGTTTACCAATGGGCATTTTGATTGTTTCCAAGTCTTCGCTATTGTAAATAGCGCTGCAATGAAAATAGGGATGCATACATGTTTTCAAATTAGCGCTTGGGTTTTTCAGAATAAATACCTAGGAGTGGAATAGCTGGGTCAAAAGGTAGTTCCATTTCCAGTTTTTTTAAAATACCTCCATACTGACTTCCAGAGTGGCTGCACCAATCTACAATCCCAACAGTGCAGCAGGGTTTCCTTTTCCCCACAGCCCTGCCAGCACTTGTTGTTTGTTGATTTATTGATGATAGCCATTCTAACTGGAGTGAGGTGGTATCTCACTGTGGTTTTTATTTGCACTTCCCAAATGATCAGTGAGGTTGAACATCTTTTCATATGCCTGTTGGCCATCTGTATGTCCTCTTTAGAGAAATGTCTCTTCATTTCCTCTGCCCATTTTTTAAATTGGGTTGTTTGTGTTTTTGGTGTTGAGTTGCATGAGTGTTTTATAAATTTTGGATATTAACCTCTTATCAGATATATCGTTGACAAATATATTCTCCCACTCAGTAGGCTTCCTTTTTGTTTTATTGATGGTTTCCTTTGTTGTGAAAAAAAATTTAAATTTGATATAATCCCATATGCTCATTTTTTCATTTACTTCCCTTGCCCTTGGGGATGTATCAGTAAAAATATTTATCAGAGTAATGTCTGCAAATTTATGCCCTATATTTTCTTCTAGGAGTTTTATGATTTCAGGTCTCACATTTAAGTCTTTAATCCATTTTGAATTTGTTCTTCTATATGGCGTAAGGAGATGGTCCAGTTTCATTTTTTTGCATGTGTCAGTCCAGTTTTCCCAGCACCATTAATTAAATACACTATCTTACCCCAATGTAAATTCTTGCTTCCATTGTCATAGATTAACTGTCCGTATATACATGGATTTATTTCTGGGGTTTCTATTCTGTTCCACTGATCTATGTGCCTGTTTTTATGCCAATACCATACTGTCTTGATTACTGTAGCCTTGTAGTATGTTTTGATGTCTGGTAGTATGACACCCTCGACTTTGTTCTTATTTCTCAGGATTGCCGAGGCTATTCGGGGTCTTTTATGGTTCCATATAAATTTTAGGATTATATTTTCTATTTCTGTGAAAAAATGCCCTTGGTAGTTTGATGGGAATTGCATTGAATCTATATATTGCTTTAGGCAGTATGGACATTTTAACTATATTAATTCTTCCTATCCATGTGCATGGTAGATGTTCCCATTTATTTGTATCTTCTTTGATTTCTCTCTTCAGTGTCTTATATTTTTCTGAGTACATATCTCTTACTTCTTTGGTTAAATTTATTTCTAGGTATTTTGTAGTTCTTGGAGCAATTGTAAATGGGACAGTTTTCTTAATTTCTCCTTCTGTTAATTTATTATTGGTATATGCAAATGCCACTGATTTCTGAACATTGATTTTATATCCTGCTACTTTGCTGAATTCATCTATCAGTTCCAATAGATTTTTGATGGAGTCTTTGAGGTTCTCTATATACAGTATCATGTCATCTACATGTAATGACAATTTTACTTTATCCTTGCCAATTTGGATTCCTTTTATTTCTTTTTGTTGTCTGATTGCTGTGGCTAGAACTTCCAGAACTATGTTGAATAAAAGAGGAGAAAGTGGACAGCCTTGTCTTGTTCCTGATCTTAAGGGGAATGATTTTAGCTTTTCCCCATTGAGTATGATGTTAGCTGTAGGTTTATCATATATGGCCTTTATTATGTTGAGATATGATCCCTGTATACCCACTTTGCTAAAGGTTTTTAACATAAATGACTGTTGAATTTTGTCAAATGCTTTTTCTGCATCTATTGATATGACCATATAAGTTTTATTCTTCCTTTTGTTGATATGATGTATCACATTAATTGATTTACGGATGTTAAACCAGCCTTACGTATTAGGGATGAAACCCACTTGGTCATGATGTATGATCCTCTTAACATATTGCTGAATTCTGTATGCTAATATTTTATTGAGAATTTTTGCATCTATTTTCATCAGTGATATTAGCCTATAGTTTTCCTTTTTTTGTGCTGTCTTTATCTGGTTTTGGAATCAGGGTGATAGTGGCTTCATAAAAAGAATTTGAGAGCCTTCCCTCCTTCTGGATTTTTTGGAAAAGTTTGAGAAGAATAGGTGATAGTTCTTTTTTGAATGTTTGATAAAATTCATTTATGAAGTATGGCATTCTTAATTAAACAGAAAGTTCTCATTTTGATGGTGTTAACTCAGTCCTAAATAACTAAATTATGCACAAGGCTATGTCAAAGAACAAAGAGACTCATGAAGAAAGTTTTCCTTCTGCCCTTTCTAGCTTTCTGATACCTTTACCACACATAGACAATCAATATTTAATCACCAATGTCTCCCCAAGGGACACCACAATGTTTGTGTTAATGAGCACATCCGTACGACCCATCATCTTTGGGATCCTATTACTTCTTTCAAATTTCCGGGCATCAAAATGTCAGTATTTTATGCTAGTTTGCTATCTTGTCCCCAACTTCCTAGAAAATGGAGATTTGCATTTGATACTATTTGACCACCAAATTTTCTATTAAGCTGTTTTACCTTTCTAGCTGCATTTTTTTGTTGTTTTGTTTTCCTTACAAGTTATTTTTAGTTTGGCTTTTAAGATGGTTAAATAAAAACTTTTAAATTTTACCCATTTGGGATTATTGATTCATTTAAATAAGTACATAAGAATGCATTTATAATCATTATTATTAGTTGGATTTTTTTGGTTATGGATATTAACCTTGTGCTTTTAATATTTTTGTTTTATCCCTGAGTTTTTAAATGATATGTGTGATTTTTATGGGTGTATAGAAATTGATTATTTTAAGGATTTAAGTGGACATCTTGAAATATTCCTTATAAATAATATCTCCATTGGCTAAAACGTGTTAACTGTATTGACTCTTAGAGATTTACATTACATAATTCTATAGTTCTATATTTGATAACATAAAGCATTTAAATTATGTTTATCCAGAGTTGATTTAGACCTTTTCCTCAATTCAACCCACCATCAAAAGAACAATAGCAGAAAAGGCTTACCTAATAAAATCTCAAAGCACATATTTAGTAATATTGTATGCTTCATTTCAGGGCTAAATATTCAATTCCTTTGATTTGTCTATGCATTATTTTGTCAGCACCACTTTGTTCATTCTGTTTTAATTGTTACAGGTGTATAAAATATCGTATTATATTAAACAGGATATCTGCAATCTTTAATATAATGTTTCTAATTTATTCATAGTTTTTCCAGTTTATTTTTAATTTCATATTAATTTAAGAAACATGCTTTTGAGTTCCAAGAAGTCCTCAGAGTTTTTTGAGTTTTGAAACTTTGATTCAATTTTGAACAATTATGATCTTTATACTATTTTGTTTTTCTTTTACAGAAGTATACTATGCCACTTTACTTATTAAAATCTACTTTTCCATCTCTCAGTAAACTTTGTAGCTTTCTTTATATAGCTCTTACACATTTCTTATTACATACTCTTGGGCATCCACATTTTTCATTAATATTTTGAGTGGAATATTATCTATTTGCTACTATATTTTTGACCTAATTATTGCTGAGATATAAAAAAGCTATTAGTATTTGCATATATTAGTTGTACCTAGATGCTTAGCTGAATTCGTTAATTGTATTTTTTTTTTCAGAATTCAAGATTGTCTTGGGATTGAGTTCATAATAACAGTGTCTGAAAAATTATAATTTTGTCTCCTCTGATTATTATGCCTTTTCTGCTTGTTTAATTCTTACTATTGGAAACTTTTGAAAAAAATGTAATAATAGTATTAAGTGACATACTTCTTTCTCTGTTTTTAATGATTCTTTCTCTAGTGTTTTATCCTTATGTGAAATCATTCCCAAAATTTTCATGAATGACATTCAGGAATGCCTTGATTCCATGGAATTTTTTTGTAGTATTTTGCATGTATATATATGCATTACTCTGGGGATAGAATTCTTAGTTTTAATAAATTTTGAAGGGGTCTAGACACCAATAAGCTCTTATAAGTCTTATATTAATAATTAGTATATAGAATTCTATGATAATAACTGCAAAAAGTAAATATGCAATTTATGAGTTAAATTTTAAAATTAAAATTAAAAATTCTAATTGACAAAGAATATATAAAAAAAATTATATACCAAATGAATTATATCATATCTGTACTTTTAAACCTTTAAAATTATGTGTTTGTAATGCTAACAACTAAACAATAATTTAATAATAAGACATTCACTAATGATCCATATCCCAATGTCATATAACTACCCAACCTTTGATTTCCCTCTTTAAAGAAACTGTGGCAATCTCTAAAGTCGGTATTTTTCCTCACTGCAATGAATGAGGATAACCATTCTTTTGTTTTATTAGCACATTGGTGATATTTTGGGGAAGTTAATGCAATTAACCATAAACTCTTAAAGAAAACTAATAGAAGAAGGAAACAGGACTGACTATAGAGGCTGGAGGGCAGCTCTGCTACCCTCAACAGGGGAAGAGACCCAAGATCACATCATAATTAAGGCTTGGTTTTCTTCTTGAGTTGGTCATTCAGATCCAGAATCATCACACTTTGGATTTTTGAGTCAGGTAGTTCTACTGTTACTAAGTATTTGTAGTATGAATGATCATGTGATCATGTCACCATTGATTACAGTTGTCACAACAAAGCAATCAACAGGGAAAAATCCTGGACTCCAGAAAATTTTGGTGCAATTTTCAACATGTGATTTTAAAAGAGCTATATAAGCAGTTCTTTTTTTCATTTATTTGGCTTTTTTACTGTCATACAAAGCCCAGTATCATAAAAATCAATAGACAATATGAAACATTAGGCTGCTATGATTTGCACAGAGGGTTTGCACATGCACTATCTCTTTTGATCCTCACAGTAAACACTGTCTCTCAGTACCATTGAGAAAACTGAGACTCAGAAGGCAGATAAATAAAAATAAGATCTAATTGGGTAATACTCTTGTTAAAGGTTTATTTTTTTTAAATAGCCATTTTGTATATAACAGTCAAAAAACTTTCTTATATTATTGACCAGAATATTCTAGTTGAATTGCTTTTAAAAAAAAAGAATTGTGAGAGGAAACTATGCAAATTGTTATTACTAAATAACATATACAAATTGTTTTAGAAAAGACAAACAGAAAAATTGTAGTGTGTGGGTCATTTCTACATAAAAATATTGTTTGCTTAACAATGCATTTATATATATTTTAAATTGGCTTCCTAAATGTAATATTTGTTCAGCAATACTAATCACAAATATTCTCCAATAATTAAAAAATATATTTAATTTATGATTATTGGAGGGAAACCAATCTGAAAGGGTGAAGAGCATGAATTCAGTAACAATATAAATCAAACTTTTTTCTTTCAAGTGTATTCAGAAACTTGTACTAAGCTAATAAGCTACTATAAAGATAATTCTGTAGAGAATCGGCTTCATAAAAAAGTATTTGTATGGATTTTATTTCACAATAAGTGGGTTAAACATCTCCACATGTAAATTTGTTTATTTTGTTTGCTTAAGAGAAAGATAGGATTTCTGTGGCAAGAGCAATGGGAAATTACAACCTAAGCTTTCTGGATTTTTATAACAATTTACGATAGTAGAACCCAAATGAATCACATTCTAGGATGGTGTTTAGTTATGGAAACTGACAAATTTACTGTTTAGGGATTTAAAGTAAATGTTAACTTCTATTGCAGCCTAATTGATTCCAAGAAATACAGGCAATCTTTTCTCCGGGGTGACCTGTTCCAGGTTAACAGTATTTCTAGAATTTCCCTACCCTAATTCTAAAAGAGTTTAATGATTGCAAATAGAAAAATTTAACCTCATCTTTTTTTGAGATGCATTATTTTGGTTATTTTATTCCCACTATGCATCATAATTAATGGGGCATGTTTCATATTTCCACAATTGAATTTAATGAAGAATTTGTTATTCACCCAAACATGTAAGCAAAGACTCATCATAATTACTGTTATCAGATCACTGTGACATGACTACGAGTGTCCATTACAATGGGCACTGCCCTTTCCATTAGATCAGGCCACAATGACACCACCAGACAGTCACTTAGAGACTCTTAGATCATCACATTATTATAAACTTCATCCCATTCATAACTGCATCTTGGATTAAAAAAACAACTGAGTTTTTAAAATGCATGATCATGTAAGTTTTTTTTTCAGTATTCAGAAATAATATTTAATAGGTCTCTGCTATTTGGGGACCAAGTTGGGTTGCTGGAATACCCTACCTCTTACCAAAGATGGAAAACAAAGAGGTTACTCTTAATATGAGATGGTGGTGTAGAAGTTATAGGCTGCCTGTATACTCCTGAGCCAAGTTGTGAAGACTCCTTTTCCCTGGGCTTCTCATGCAAAAGCAAAAGTAGGGGCCCTCATCTGTGCAGAGTGCCTCCTGACAAATTAAAACCCACAGCTTTCGACGGACACATCCATGCACATACATATAACCTCATCAGACACACACACACACACACACACACACACACACACACACACACACACACACTTCTACACCCAAATGCTCACACTGACATCTACATGCAATGCCTCAATCCTATATGTGATGTATACAGTTGTACAGTTACATACATATGCCAAAGTTACATGCATACACAACACTCACAAACCCAAACATTCCACAAATTATCATATTAATACCATTACTACAATATGAAGCAGATATTATTTTAAGTGTTTTACACATAGCAAATCACTGGGATCTCACAACCACTGTATGAAAAAAAAATTATTATCCCAATTTTATGAATGAAAAGCTGTAGTTGTCAGAATAATGGCCTCCCAAAGATCCCCTCCTCTGAATCCTGAAACTATGACTATGTTGCCTAGATGGCGAAAGGGACTTTGTGACTGTTAGGGATCTTGATACAGGGAAATTATTTTGGATCACCCAGGTGGCCCTGATGCAATCACAGAATCCTCTATGTGTGAAGAAGTTTCTGAGTCAGAGAAGTGAATGTAAATACAAAAGCAGAAGTCATAGAGAGAGTGAAGAGGCTGCACAGCCTGCCTTGAACATGGAGGACACCAGGTTTGCCAGTTACCTCTAGAAGATGGAAGCTGGAAACAGCAAGTAAATGGATTCTCCCCTAAAGCCTCTAGAAGAAATGGCAACCTTGCTGAGACCTTGACTTCAGGACCTCTGACCTCAGAATTATAATATAGTGAATGTGTTCTGCTTAGGTCACTAAATGTGTGACCATTTGTTACAATGGCGAGAGAAAATGATTCCAGAAACTAAGACTGAAGTTGGTATGTAACTTGTTTAAAGTCATGCACATGTTAATCAGCGGGTCTGGTTTATAAAAGCTAGCACCTGGCTTTAGGGAGTGTGTTAAGCATCAAATGTGATTTTGCCAGAACCCTGTTTGCACAGATTTATTGTAATTATAATATTCTTACATAAAACCATACACACACATATACACATGTACGTATGTGTGTTTCACATATTTACACCACAAGATGTCTTATGATTCTCACTTAAGACTCCAACAGAGAAGAAAACCTGCACTAGAATCTTTTGCCAGGACTCAAACTGACATCAAGGCTTTGGCTACGCTTACCTCACCAGCCAATAGGCCTCTACAGGCCTCAGTGACTGACTCGTGAAAGAAAGAAAGACTAGGGCAGAAAAAGAAGTAAAAGTGAAGAACAACATTTTTGGGCCCAAACCTCAGATTCTCTCCTCGTATTAAATGTTGAGGGCTGGCCAAGAGGCATGGTGGTTAAGTGCTGGTTTTGGAAGCCAGCAGCCCTGGTTCGGGTCCCACATATGAGGGCCAGTGACACTACCCTCAAAAAATAAACAAATAAATAATAATTTGAAAGCATTGTTACACATTCTTTTATATCTCTATTTATCTATCTATCTATCTATCTATCTATCATCTATCTATCTATCTATCTATCTATTTATCTATGTTATGTTATAAAAATATAGAAATAAAAACAAAGAATTCCTGGGCCGGCCGAGTGGCGCATTGGTTGAGCGCTGGTTTTGGGATGCCAGCGGCCCCGGTTCGGATCTCACATGAGGGCCAGTGACACTGCCCTCTACAGCTAACAACAGCTCCACCTGGAGCTGGGCTGTGCGAGCCCCGGTGATGGTGTGGGCTGCAGCCCCTGCTGCAGTGGGCTGCCATAGGCTGCAGTGAGTGGCCCACAGCCAGCGTGAGCGGCTGGCAGCCAGCGTGAGCTGCCAATAGCTGCGATGAGCGGCATCCAGAGGCCAGCGACCGATCTGCCTCATCCGGGAAGAGCAATGACAATACCAACCGTGAAGCAACATCCTCCGCAACTAAAACTGAAGAACAAGAAGACGGCAACTTGTCTGTTCCCCTTCCCCGATTCCCCAACGCTGTTCCCCTCCACCAATTCCCCAATAAAATCTTTAAAAAAAAAAAAAAACAAAGAATTCCTATTTTAAAGTAATTATTGGTCTATCATTATAAATTAGCAGGATTAACTTTAGGATATTTCCAATTGTAATAAAAAATATATTCAAATGTTATGATGAGGTTTACATGTATGAATGAAAAGGTCATTGATTCAAACTTTTATTTATGTATTCATTCACTCAATAAATATTTGTTAAGTGTTCAGTCAGTGGGGATATCTAAGATATTACATTTAAAAGAAAAAGGTATTAATAAAAGAAAAATGTACATTTGTATAAATTCTATGGGGAAAATCAATGGGGTAAGACAAAGTAAATTTTTTTTAAAAAAAATAAAAATAAAATATAAGAAGAGATTTAAAAAAAGAAATTCAAGAGAGAGTCACAAATAATGAAGATAAGCAACAAACATGCAACATACAGATAAAATAAAAAACCTAAAATAAAAAACCAAAACTAGTGATTAGAACAAATATTAAAACCCATAAATCAAGGAAACTTTACTTAAGTAATATTGATGCTAATTAATATTTAATCTAGGTGTTAAAGAACACTACATAAATCTGAGAATATAATTTCCAAATGACCAGGACCAAGACATATTCTACTAAAATTACTGGACTTTAAAGAGAGAATTAAAAAAAAAAAAAATCCCTTGGTCATCTCACAAAAAGAACACATAATTTAAAAGGTGTGCAGGAGAACAATAGGGTCTGATTAGATTTTCAACAGAAATGGTTTATACCAGAAAAGATATGGAGCAAAATATTTAAAATACTCAAAAAAAAATGTAAGACAATGATTTTGTATCCAGAAAAATGGGCATTTAAGTATAAAGGATATAAGCATGCAAAATCTCAGGGAATTATGTTCCCATGAGCGCTTCTTAAGAAACCTACTAAATAATGAGCTGCAGACAACAAACTAACTACAAAGACCTCAGAATGAACACTGGCAATGAGAATACATTGTTACATGTAGAATTTAACACTTAAAAATGAGGGTTAAAAGGCAAAGAGTATGTACATAATATTCATACGAGGATATATAAAATGGGAGAAATCAAGATAGCATATTTAAACAACAAAATTTAACTGTTTTTAGTAATCATAATTAGTGGTGGTAGTGTCATTAGCTGAGGCTGCTTATGTGTAATATGAGGTTAAGCCAGAAAAGACAGCAACAAATTGAAGATGGTCCCATTTAACGTGATGTCAACATTTAAACTTCAATGAGGTTAACAATTGTGATCTATTGAAATCACTAACTATTTTTCAATCCATGAAGTCATAATGATATTAAGAAGATAAATTAAACTAATTGGTCACTTTCTGAGTATGACGGAAACAAGAATTTATCTTGAAAATTGGATAAGCAAGGCAAAAGAGCATTTATCCTGAGCCTCCTCTGTAAGTACTACTACTGGGTTATTCAGTATGATAGGAAGAAAAATAACTCCTTGTGAAATTAGGCCAACTAATAATTTAGATTTAATGATAGAGTTAGACATCATCATCTTGCAATTCCCAAATGAATGAATGGATTTAGACTTTAAGCTTCAAATAAATGTTTAAGTAGTGTGAACCAGACAGCGTGTGCCTCTAATAAAAGATACAGCATCACTTATAATCTTTCCACCATAATTAAATCTGATTCTGATCTAATATCTTGATCCAGCTTTCTGTTTATAGGAAACACAGGGGACAGTGAAACACGGCAAATTATTTCATGAGTATGTAATCAGCAAAATTTAGACTGTGGAAAAAAGCCTACAAGTCATAATACCTTGGATCTTCAACAGATAAATTATAGATATAAGAAAGAGTTGGAGGGAAAACCTACAGGTTAAAGAAATGTAAGAGATACGAAGTTTAAAAAAAAAATGGGCAAGGCTAAAGTCCAGTGTCCAGGAATCCATGTTTGGATGATAAAGCTGTAAATTCAACAAAGAAATTGTTTGTTTGAAAACCAATGTGATAATTACTTGTGGAGGGAAGGGGCTTTGATTATTCTTGGGCACACAAAGGGGCTTCTCTGGAGTGGCTGACAATGTTATATTTTTTTCGACATCCTTGTGGTTAATAATTTTTAAACTATAGTTTCTTTTTATATGGCTATCTGGGTCTGGGATTTTTTTTTTACAATTAAAAAAATCAGAACAATAATGCAGTATGTTATGTTTTGGTGCTTAATAGAAATGCAAACAGCTCACCACTAGTTTTCTCTTTCTTGTGTGCCCCATACATTTATATTGCATATCTGATTTCTAAAATTCTTTGAGCTTGTGAACTTTGCTCTAGTTTTTCTACATTTTAATTTTTCAGAGCCGCAGTGAAATTTGTCTTGAGAACCTCCTGAGCAGAGAATTCTGTCCTTTCTGTGACTGTGAAAGAATGGGACTCTCTCAATAACAGTCACCTGGGGATTCTCAATGAATGATAGGTGACGTAAGTTAATCCATCCTGTATATCTGAAGATCCCAACTTTTGGGGGGATCTTTTAAAGACACATATAAATAGTAGATATATTTAATGCTATATATCTTACATAATAGACATCTATATAAACATATCTTATGTAATAGTAGATATATCTTTGATGTGGCTAGCCAAATGTCTTCTATAAAAAATATTTGTCACTGAATTTATTTTGATATGTAAAATCTGGATACAAAGTACCTGCTGAGAGTATCAGGCTGCTTCCAAAGATAGCAGAACAGAATGGATCTTTTCAAAGAGGTAATTTTTGCCAAATAGAAATTATACAAGTATATATATTTGCATGTGTATTCTAAACACTCTTTAAATCTAGTATGATTTTATATTCATATATCTCCAATCTATATAAACATATACACCCCTCAAAATTAAATGAAGTTAAATGCAGAGATTTATAAAGTAGTGGTATACCAATAAAAGCACTATAAGTATAAATAAACGTTAACCATTTAGGATAGTTATAACATAAAGAGAAGAAAAACAAGGATTTTAAGTAAAGACAATGAGACTGAGAATCAACACAGGATAAAGGTTACTATAAATCAGATTTGCTTAATAAAGGGGCTGTAACAGTAATTAAACTGGGACTATTTACAAAGATGTTATAAAAATGATGATAAAAGGAAAAAATGGCAGATTTCTAATATGAAGACTAACACAAAGCATAAAGTGATACATGAGTAACATATGAACACAATGAAGAAAGAGATTTAGAGGACAATAATTTCAAATATTTTGGAAAATAAAAGATCACAAGTTTGAAAGGAAATAAAGATAATATCACATTAGTTGTTCAAACTCATTATAAAATAATAACCACCAGGAGAAAAGGGTAGAGTCATGGGTGCAGCAGTGAATATGTTACACTAAACAATGGCATAATAATATTACAGACAAAAATCACTATGTTCAATAGCATCAAGACACAGTTAAATAGTTAGAAGAGAAAAAAATATAAAGATCCTTTCATAAACAGGAAAATGTAGTTTTCCTGTTTGGGGAAGGCATATGCAATTACACAGAGTTTGTAGTTTTCCTTTTGGGGAAGGCATATGCAATTACACAGAGTTTGAAAAGAGGCAAAAATGAGTTCAATGCATTAGAAATAATTTCATTTCAAAGGTGATTTAGAATGAGAAGAATGCTCAGTTGGAAGGAATTATTTATAAACAGGGAAAAATAAGGATAAATTATACAAGGAAAACTAACAAAAAATATAAAGTCTACAACACACCCCGTATATGACCTATAGCTTATAAATGATCATTAATGAACACTGTTGTTAACTATTATTCATAATGAAGAAAATAAGAATTTATAAGAGGAGTTTAGCATTAAATTTTAGTCTTGCTGAAGAAATGAACTAGAGTATATAAACTAAAGACAATAAATAAGTAATACTGGGTTTTCTTTAAAAATATGTTTAGTTCTCAACATAGTTTCTGATTCTTCAGATGAAGAATTAAGATGACTTTATCAGAAATGAGAAAAAAGTCAATGAAATGCACTGACAGTGTGTCAGTCTCCTGAAATTGAATAATTATACTGACTTATTTTCTCGCTTGCCTGCTGAGGGCACAGTGATGGGAACATTGGTGGAAATTGGACCTGGGAAGGGAGGACTCACTCAGTCGTGGGCTGGTGCTGCTACTAGTCCCCTAGTACTCATCTGGGAAGGGCTCTCTGAGGGAAAAGGGAGAGAAGATAGCTTTCCAAACAGCATAGATTTTTCTGAAGATACCTTTGGTTGTGTGAAGGGATGGCTGCTCGGGGTTTTTGGCATCTGGACTAACTTCTCCCTTCTTCTTTGCTTCTCAGATTCCTCAGGCTCTTTCTCTACCTCCTTTACTCTTCCTCATCACAGTCCTTTCATTCCACAGATCCCAAAGACCCTTCTTGGCTCTTTGAGGAAGTACCATATAGAACTTAATAGGACAGAGCCCAAACCACCATAGCTGTAACCTAGACACCCTCAGAATGGTAAGTTTATGAAGCACAGTGATTTGGCAATACTTGAACTCCATGTTGGGGTAAGTCTCTCACTCACAAAATGAGCAGAGGAAAATGCAAACAAGTTAAATTGTTTAATTCAAAACAGGTGACAGTGTACCTCCTGCCAGTGGTTCTTTAAAAGCAATTAGAAAATATTTTAAAAGAGTAATAATAAATAAATAATTTAATTATACATTTAATTATATAGATGATTTTTCACATTTGTACACATTTGGGAGTATCATATTACATGTGCATATGACTTTACAATTTACAAGACCTTGACATATTTTATCCTTCTGATTATTTGAGAGTTACTCATAGAGGAGACAGTGCTATTTATGTATCCCTCCCTGGGAGACATGACACCTCCCTCTCCTTTCCTTGTTTTCAGGCTGAGGTTTAACTATCTACTCTGTCACCACCGAGCTATATGATCTTAGGTAATAAGAATGGCCAATATTTCTTGAGTGTTTAATAAATAGCTGGAACTTTTATAAGTCCTTCACTTATATGTACTGATTTAATTCCAAATCAGTGAAGTCAGCGTTATTATTTTCAAACCTTTTTTTTTTAATGAGGAAATGAGATACTATGAACTTTCTCTAATTCACACAGTCTTTATTTGTTCAGTTAATTTTGCACCGAGGCATTCTGGTTACAAAACTCCTATTCATACAGTCTGTATTCTATTTGCCTTCTTGATAAATCACTACCTTTCTTTTTTTTTTTTTAATTTTATTTTATTTTTAATTAGTTTCAGGTGTACAACACGGTGCAATAGTTATACATTTTACCCCTCAAAGTGACAACCCCCCACCCCCAATACACCACCCCACTTCCCCCTCCATATCATATATATCTATTACTCTTCCTCTGACTCTCTTTCACAGTATAATCCACATCCCATGACTATCTATATATATTCAATTACAGTAGGTATACCACCCCCACTTTAGTAATACAGTGCAAAATCACTACCTTTCTGACTGTCTATTTTTCTGTTCAATAAAATGAGATAATACGGATGTGGGATACACGATGGAAAGCAATTAATACACGTCGGGTATAGAGCAGATGATTATTAAATAACTGCACTACCATTCTTTAGGAATCTGAAATAATTGCAAATCAGGAATCTAAGCTTTTTTTTTTTTTTTTTTTTTTTTTACAATTTTTTTGGGGAATTGGGGGAGGGGAACAGGTAAGTTGCTGTCCTTTCGTTTTCAGTCTAGTTGTGAAGGACATTGCTTCACTGGCCCATGTTGGTATCATCACTGCATTCTTCCCGGGTGAGGCAGATGGGTCGCCAGCTTCTGGATGGCCACTCACAGTGGCTCTTGGCAGCTCACACTGGCTGCCAGCTGCTCATGCTGGGTGCTGGCCACTCACTGTAGCCTATGGAGCCCACTGCAGCAGGAGCTGCAGCTATATCGTCCAGGGGACTCACAGCAGGCCAACTCCAAGTGGAACTGTTGTTCACCATCTTAGCTGTAGAGAGAAGTGTCACTGGCCCTTATGTGTGGGATCCGAACCTGGCCACTGGCATCCCAATCCAGCTCTTAACCAACGCGCCACTCAACTGGCCCAGGAATCTAAGTTTTAAATTTAATTTAATTTAAGAAACTTACATGACTGAAAGTAGAGTAACATGGTCTAAAATCATAGTTGTATGAGCTAAAATCCAGTGCTCTGAATCATACAGAATTTTAATGTGTTATGTAATTTTATTACAAGATCAATCGCATGCTAATAGGCAGGTGGGTTTGAAGGAGTAGCCCTAGGCTGAGAACCTCAGTCCTGGGAGAGTAGTCAGAATTAACACTACCAGATATGGTATTCCTCCTGAAACCTCACATTCAGGGTGAGGACATACACTGTGACATACTTAAGTGGTGGTCTAATAGATTTAAGAACCCCGAGGCAGCATTTCCTTAGGTATCTGTTGCTTCACTTCACTGCTAGGAACACTTACCTCCCTTTGGTGTAAAACGTCTGACTGCTGCCTTGAAACTGTGGCCAGGGATGTTTTACTATGGAAACCAACTGAAGCACAGTGTACCAGAAATGAGTGCTTGGTTGCTTGGTCTTTTATGCTATTTCTTTTCAGGGGACAAATATTCTGCTTTAGACATAAAGCAAAAATAAAAATAATAGTAATAAAATAAAGCTTTCTTGCAGGTTTCTATAAGAACAAATACATAGTCCCTTTCTCAGGAAAGTATGGATGTGACAGCTTAAGAAAGACAACCAAAATCGGAAAGTCATGTTTGTAACTGGTCGTTAATGTGCCCAGAGTAAGAGTATGTGAAGCTCCCGGTAATAATAGTAAAACATATGTTTTTCCAAACATTGCAGCAGTTTGTTGTAGGAAATTAATGGATATACTGTGGGTCAAAGTAAACCCACACTGTAAATGTACCAAAAAGGGAATGTGGGTTTTTATTTAGGTGATAACTTATAAAGTAATACAAAATTTTGTTTGTTTGTTTGGTTTCATTTTTCTGATAAACACCTTAAAATCACATCCTACCATGTGCTTTATACCCTTAATTTCCATATGAGTATGTGTATAGATTCATTTGAAATAGTAGTTAGACTTGTTACTACTAAGAAGAACAGAACTCAGACACTAACTAATGTGTTGGGGTCAAAGCAAATGACTTTACTGGTTGAATTATGAAATTGCAAGGTTGGTTACTAAAACAAGTAGAGATGATGTTAAAATCATGGGGTTGAGGGCAATATAATACTATTGGGGTGTCGTAAAGTCATGACATATTTTGTTTGTTTTTCAAAGGCACTTATTTGTGTAAAGAACAAAGATCGATCAATGATATATTGCCCATTTTGTTTGATAACCTTTTGCCATCTTTCAGTGAGCTTCATAATTCCTTGTTCACAGTAGGACCTGTCTTTATTTGCAAAAAAACTGAACAAGGTGCTGATTTACAGCCTTATCTGAATTGAACATTATACCACCCAAGGAGTTTTGAAGAAAGCAAAACAAGTGGAAAGAAGTCTGTTGGCTCAACGTCAGGGGAGTATGGTGGGTGTGGCAACACATCCCATCCAAGCTCCAATAATTTTAGACGGGTGATCAAACTTGTGTGTGGTCTTGCATTGTCACAATGAAACACAACTCTTTTACAATTAACAAGCTCTGGATGTTTCTGGATGATGGATTCATTCAAATTGTCCAATTGTTGACAGTACCCATTAGAATTGATTGGTTCCTTGGTAGGAGCTCGAAAAACACAACACCTTTAAAATCCCACCACACTGAGAGCATAACCTTCCTCTGATGAATGTCTGTTTTCAATGTCATTTGAGGCAAATCATCACGTGAGGAACAAGACTGTTTGGGCACCACATTGTTGTAAACAATCCATTTCTCATCACCAGTTATCAGTCACTTCAAAAAAGGATTGTTTTCCTCATGTTTAATGAGCATATTGCAGATGTTTATATGAGCCATCAAATGAACCTCTTTGAGTTCATGAGGAACCCAAATATCGAGCTTGCTTACATATCTCAGCTTCTTCAGGTGGTCGTGAACACTTGGATGATGGATGTTCAATGTTTCTGCAATCTCTCGTGTCGTGTGACATCGGTTTGACTAGATCAATGCCTTTATTTTGTCGTCATCAACCTCAGTGGACCTCCCTGACAGAGGAGCGTCATTGAGATCAAAATCACCAGCACGGAATTTTGTGAAACATCGTTGGCCCTGACATTCTTGTAGAGCATTGTCACTGTAAATTTTATACAACTTCCATGAGCTTGATGTGTGTTCTTCCCGTTATGGAAGTAAAACAGTTAAAAAAATGCATGGTTTGGTCTTTCATTTCAACTTGTTGTAAAATCTCCAAAACTCAACTAAATCGCTCAATTTTTTTTAGAATGAAGCTGGAACTGTCAGCTGTCAAATGACATACCAATAACATAGATGTGAATGACTCTAGTACTTTCATAAATGAGCTAGTGCCATCTGTGCAAACATGCGTCATGACTTTTTCGATAACAATATCTAAGGCCATACATTTTCTGTTAGTTTCTTTTTGTGAAAAGGGTTTAGTGACTTAAGAAATTGCTATTACTATAGATTTATTTTATAGTTTTATGCAAAAATTCATTAGGTATGTATATATTGCTGATAAATTCTAAATCTGATGATGTACAAATATTACTTATAATAAATTCTAGGGAGTTTCACATTATCAATCATACTTTTTCCAATGCCCTTAAATTTGAGAATCCTAATAATATCTATTTGCTAAATTTTCATTAAATCCAATCTAGTTTTTAAATATATTTCTAGTATGAGATTAATTTTCTTTGAAGACATCTAAATTTACAATTTACAAAAAAGAAAAAGAAAAGGATTAAAACTGGAATCATTCCCTGCTTCCAAAATCTAAAAATGAGTAGTGACAGCAAGAAATAGATGTGTCATTAGTAATTTACTTGAGCAAGAGAGAATGAACATCAGTGGTCAAATTGTCTCAGCAAGATACTGAAATATCTGGTATTTTTTTAAACAGAGAAACTACCCCAATATTGTTCTCTCGATTAAACTTGCTAAGCAAACCATGGAATACAAAAGGGAAGTTAACTGATCAGGGAGGGAAAAACAGAAAAAGAAGAAAGAGACTGAACAATTTAAAATCTTCCTAGAGCAAGAGTTTTATTTAAGGTGTAGCATTTTGCTGCTGTAGCTGATGACTGGTGAAAAAGGATTGCTGTTGAATTCTAAATTCCAAGTTTTAATAATGAACCATAAACAACAGTTGTCTTTGGCAGCAAAAGGAATTCCTCTCCTGGCATCTTTCACCTTCAGTTTCTGCCAGGTGAGGCTGAGGGTGCTTAGATCCAGTGCTCAGTGTGATGGTTAATTGTATGTGTCGATTTGATTGGGACACAAGTACACAGATATTTGTTAAAAACATTATTCTGTGTGTGTACATGTGCGAGGGCATTTCTGGATGAGATTAACATTTGAATTGGTAGACTAATGAAGCAGACAGTCCTCCCCAATGTGGATGGGCCTCCTCCAATTGAAGGTCTAAGTAGAAGAAAGGCTGAGCAAGAGGGACTTCACTCTCCCTTCCTGAGGGTCTTCAAGTTGCGACAGAGTCCTCCCTGCCTTGAGACAAGGACTGGAATTCACCTCATCTGCTCTCCTGTTTCTCAGGCCTCAGACTGCAGAAATGGTGACATCTCAGTCTCTATAATCATATGAACCAATTCATTATATACAATAAAGTTTTCTAGATAGATGATGGTGATGATAGATAGATAGATAGATAGATAGATAGATAGATAGATAGATAGATAGATGATAGATAGATAGATAGATGATAGATAGATTAGATAGATAGGAATCTTATTAGTTCTGTTTCTCTGGAGAACACTGACCAACATTAATGTTACTAAATATAATTTAATTCCTGAACTTAACTGCCACAGTTTTGGGGGATACAAGATATCTCATTCACTGTAATTTCATACACACACACACGTATATGTATATATGATATACAAATATATGTATACATGTGTGTACAAATATCCTAGTTTGGCCAGGGGAAAAACTAGATAATTCAAATGAGGGAATTTAATGTGGTAGCTTAGTTACAAAGATATTTTGAATAGCTTACAGAACAAAAGGGAGACAGTGAGGCAAACATCAATTTTACGACACCATCTCTGCCCTCAGAGCTACAGGGATAAAATGTGCATGCAGAGTTACTGGAGCCCAGGAGCAAGGGCCACCAGGCAGGAGCAGAAAGCTCAGTGGGCTGCCTGATGGGATCTGGAGCCAACCACAAAGGATATGTGATAACTGCTGGTGACATTACACCAAGCAGAAGTCTAGAATGAAAAATACCCTGCCACCTCTCACTGGCAGAACGTAAAAAGGAAGCCTAAGAAATAGGAAAAAAAATTGGCAAAATTCAGTCACTGTGATTTACATCAGAACCAGCGGAAAGGTGAAAAATCGTTCTGAAAGCAAGTATATGATCAGTATATATGAATATATGTGCCAGTTGCATGTGTGCATATAATATATATGTGCATATATATATGCATATTATTAAGTTTGATAATGGGGACATTTCTAAATGGAAAGGGAGACTTGGACAGCATCTTCAGAGTGGTCCTTTACTCAGAAGCTTTGCTTTCTTCCTTGGAAGTATGAAAGCAGAGAAATAAAATATATCCAGACACCATGGATCAGGGTAGAAAAGATAATGGGTCAAAAACCTAAGGTTATTGGGCCGGCCAAGTGGCGCGGTGGTTAAGCGCTGGCTTGGGACGTCAGCGGCCCCGGTTTGGATCCCACATATGAGGGCCAGTGACACTGCCCTCTAAAAAAAAAACAAAAACAACAAAAATACAACCTAAGGTTATTGGGATTTTAAATTCAGTCTAAACAAAGGGACTTCCAGTTACGATAGTTCAGCTAGTTACAAAGGGCAAGTAGGCAAAAAAACAAAGTTGAGTTTCTCTAGTCAATAATGTATTTCTCGCCACCACTTCATAAAATGATATTAACCTTATTTTTTGTTAAAAACCAAGACTCAGGAAATTTATGTAACTTAAACAAAGGCATGAATGTTAGCGCTGCAACTCAGGTCCACTGCAAACCTTTCCACTATAACAGACCATTCATTCATCTGTGGGAAAAACACTTCAAACAGTAAGGGTAGGGCCAGATTTCTGGATGTTAAAATTGTGCAGCATTGTACAAAGCCCCAAGCTCAAAAGGATCCCCTCCTTGGTTTAGTGCTCTGGTGTTGCCATCTTGTAAAACTTTATAGTTTTATCTTTGAACTCTTGTTTTTTTATGTGAAGCCTGATAGGACAATGAAACATGCACGAGCTGAAGTGATATGCACATTATTCATATCTGCTACCATTTCTTATTGATGCATTTGCATAGAGCATTCAAGATACCTCTTGAGCACAGAGACATGGTGGAACCAAATAAATGGTGGTGCAGCAAGATCCAAGGGAGTATTGTTACATTTATGATGGAATAAGCAGGGGCACTGACAGCCCCAACATGCCATGGTTGTCCTTTCAACCAAAGCTTGTTTTGAAAATGGATGGCTTTCTAAGAAGCAAGGATGACCAAGAGACCCTATCATGTTCTCTCTTACTCATGTTATCTCCCTACATTTGCCAACCACTTACACTGAAGATGATGACACAGAAGGAAAGGAAGTGCTCGTTTACTCATTGGTAAGCTGAAGGTGGAACAGAGTGGTAGAATGTGAGTTATCAAGGAGTGAAATCAAAACATCTGAGCAAGTTTTGTGTATTGATTCCACTGTTTGGTAAGACAGAATAACATATGGATGTGTGAGATACAAAATATGAATTGTGCAATTTTGGTCATTCTGCATGCTTTCATATTTGCATTTAATACAGGCATTGCAAAATATACCAAAACATGACACAATTTATACAAAAAAAGTAATTTTTCATTTAAAGTAAAGATTGAGAACCACTTATATAGATGTTTTCATGCTTGCCAAATCCCTAATTACATATAATGCATAATCTAAACTAGAGATAGTGAGTCAAGCAAAACACAGGAAAATACAGTAAATCCCTGACTTATGAAAGGTTCCATTCCGGGAGAATGTTCATAAGTCAGAGTCGTTCATAAGTCCGACAAAGTGAGTCTTATACCCCTTTGATGCTTCCTAGCAGTCCCCTCCACATCCCCACTACTTTTCCTCTTGCTTCCGGACATCCTGGGCTCTGATTGAGCACTGTACTACTCTACACGATCACACTGTACAGTAGGCACACAGCAGCACAGCTGTGACCATGTCTGGCAGACATGTGAGCTCCTTCGGCGATTTGTTCACATCTACGAATGTTCATAATGCGAGGTCCATTCGTATCTGTGCAAGTTCGCAACTAGAATGTTCATAAGTAGGGGACTTACTGTAATGGCTTTCAAATAGAGTGGTAGGACTTTAGGGGCCTTCAGGTCTCTATTTTCAAATCACCTGTTATAACGTTATAACGAGGCATAGGGTAGTGCCTTCCCGGTACTTTAACCAAACAAAATCTGAAGAGGACATTCAAGAGTTCACTATAAACAAGGCAGTTACTGTTTGTGTATGAAAATAGCACTTTCAATTATTAAATTGAATTATTAATTTAGTTATTTTAAAATTATTATTGAGTTGTTGGAAAAGTCATGATGCATTTTTGCGACGAAAAACAGAAAAAATACGTCATGACTTTTCCGACAACCACTATCTTAGCCATTGAGACAATAGACTGGCACTTAGTCTGCTATTTTTATTTTCTAATTAAATGATACCTGTATAGAAGTTCTTTCTCAGCCTTCTCTTGACAAAGTCTTAAGCATATTCAGTAACGTTTTAGATTCACAGTTGGCAAGAGAGATTATATTTGGGGACATGCATATATATGTCCATACCCTGTCTCTAGGTTGTCTTAACACGATATTGTTACTATCCACTTTTATTCCCAGAGGACAAGAAGTTAATGTGATAAGCAATGTAGAATTTCCAGAGAAGTTTCTGGGTGCGTAAAAAAGAGTAAGTGTTTCACAAAAAGGCAGGAAAATCTTGGAGATTATTTTGAAAACAGTTAAAATGTTTTTACTCTACTCAATGACATTGACTCCCTAACATTTACATTCAACACTATGGATATCATAAACCTCATTAAGAATATAAGTTAATCTGTTTTTTGTGTTTTTTTTTTAATTTTCAGTTTTATTGAGGTTATAATTGACAAGTAGAAATTGTTTCTATTTAAGGTGTACAACTTGATGTTTTGATGTATTGTATAGATTGTAAAATAATTACCACAATCAAGCTACTTAACATATCCATAATCACACATAGTTATCATATTGTTTCCCTCTCTACCTCCCCTTTTTTCCTTTCCTTTCCTTTCCTTTCCTTTCCTTTCCTTATTGTTCCTTTCCTTTCCTTCCTTCCTTCTTTTCTTTCAAATATTTTCTTTTATTTTTCAATTACAGTTGACATACACTATTATATTAGTTTCAGTTGTACAACATAGTAATTATACATTTATATAACTTTCAAAGTGATCACCCAGATAAATCTAGTGCCCATTAGACAACATAGTTATTACAATATTGGTGACTATATTTCCTATGCTATATGTTACATTCCCATGACTATTTCATAACTACCAATTTGTACTTCTTCATCTCTTCCCCTTTTCACCCATACCCCCAGATTCCCCTCCTATCTGGCAGCCATTAAAATGATCTCTGTATCTATGAGTTTGTTTCTGTTTTATTTATTCATTTATTTTGTTGTTTAGATTCCACATGTAAGTAAAGTCTTATGGCATTTGTCTTATTCTTACCTACTGCACTCAGCACAATACCCTATAAATCCATCCATGTTGTTGCAAATAGCAAGATTACAGGTATTTTTTTTTGTTTTTTTATGGCTGAGTAATATTCCATTGTATACAAGGTTGGACAATTAATTTTGTGAACCCATCCTAGAAAATGTGCTACATACCTCATTGCTGAATATCACTATGGCCACTTTTGAAGTACTCCCCTTGGGAAGCATGCACCAATTCCAGTGCCTAGTTCACCCTTCAAAGCAATTTGGGAACTTTTTCTGGAATGACTATCAGAGCTGTCATCATATTACCTTTGATGTCCTAAAAGCCATCAAAATGTCTTGGTTTCAATATTTCCTTTACCTTTGGGTTAGGAAAGAAGTCACTGGGGGCCAGATCAAGTGAATAGAGAGGGTTTTCTAATATAGTTATTTGTTTACTGGCTAAAAACTCCCTCACAGACAGTGCCATGTGATCTGGTGCATTGTCATGATGCAAGAGCTATGGATTGGTGAAAAGTTTAGGTAGTCTAATTTTTTCATGCAGCCTTTTCAGCACTTCCAAATAGTAAACTTGGTTAACAATTTGTCCAGTTGGTACAAACTCATAACGACTAATCCCTCTGATATCAAAAACTGGTTAGCCACATTGTTGCAACTAGTTCGCAATCTTAATTGTCACACCTTGTATATGTACCATCTGTTTATCCATTCATCCATTAATGGACAATCAGGTCCATTTGTGCATGTGTGCACTATGTGTGCATATCTATAATTATTTACATATAATCTGAAATTACTTTGATATATTGATTTTCCCTTTCACATCAATAGATTTTCTATATCTGTAATTGATTTTAAGACTACAATTGTTTTTCTGATATTGTGTACTTTTTCATTATATCCACTAAATCCCACTTCAATAAAGGCTCTCATGGAATGAAAAATACACTTAAATATTTAAAACATACAAAGGTTCTTTGTTTGATTATGTCTGTTTGATGTATGCATGTCTGCACTTTATGATGACTTAAGAGCAAATGTAGTCTATTTACAAATTCAAAATGAATTAACAAAAATATATGTATATAAATGCAAATATATATGTAAATTTAAATAGGTATATATATAAATATATGTACACTATGTAAATATATGATGTATTTAATTTACTAGTCTTTTTTTTTAATTCTATACACGTTGGTAACTTGATTCCCACATGAACCTGTCCCTTCCCTGGCACAAAAACTAATACTTTAAGGAATGAAATAGGCTTAGTTCTCCAAAATAACTACATAGAGCCCTGTGAAGATGAAAGTTAGGTCAATGAGTCATGTTAACAACCAGCACTGTGCATGTGGCTGGTAGGAAGAACCCCTGATTATACAGAGCAGCAGCTAAATAGGGTAGAATGGAGGGACCACAGCTGGAGGCATGCAGAGTTGGATCCGCAATTGGAATTTCTTGTAAGTAGAAGATACTATATGGCAATCCAGGTAATTTAAACAACTAGTGTCAAGTGTAGTGTCAAAGAGGCCATTTGTGGAGAAATGAAGAATCTAAGAATACCTAGCAAATATCTGATTGACAAAAAGTATTGTAGACTTTAGCAAATGCAAATGGTAAATTGTGATGTTTCATTTAAACCATGTATTTGTGTGTGTGTGTGTGTGTGTGTGTGTGTGTGTGTGTATATATATATATATATATATATATATATATATATGAAATTAACTACTTTAATACAGAGAGTCCCATATGGTAAGGTAAGTATATAAGAACTTAAAAAGCTCATTGAATTAAGTCAATTGTATCCTCCTAAAAGTGTATTCTAATAAAGTTTATTTATTTATTGAAACATAGCAGTCTACATATACAGAAGATATAAGCTAGAGACATATGGAAACAGGGCAGGGATACTTTTCAATTCAAAGAAATGTGGGGCCAAAAGTCCAAGTAAAAATAAGCAGATACTTCTTCTGAGGTTACACTGGGCAATCCTTCTCTGTCTACCCAGATTGACAAATCTTAAAGCTGATCCTTATTGATTTAGGAATTCATTTTGAATTAAACACTCACAGTGTCACACGGCATAGAAGAAAGTCTACAGAGAATGAACCTACAACAGTAAATCAGCTTTCTATCTTGGACTCAGTATCCATGTGTTCTCTCTTTCTAAGTAAAATTTATCTCCCTAAAAACAGACATGAATTTTAAATTATGACTCTTGAAAATTAACTTTTGTTCTGAAGACACTTCTCTGTTATTGTTTGTATTATGGGCATTCCAAAACCCCCAAGCCATATGCTAAGCAATGAGTACGATGTCTACATTATACAAGGAACATAGAGGCAATACATTTCCTATTATTTTTTCATTATTTTTGAGCACATTTTTATGATTCAACAATGCGTTCTACCTATTAAATCATATACATTTTGAAACGAATGCCAAAGTGATACAGAAAGAATAGTAAGCGTTTTTGAGAATGGGAATCAATAATTTGCATCATCTAATATATTACTACATAATAGAAGATCAAAATACAGTTTGTCAGTTGAATTCAACAAATATTTATCTGAGCTTTTATTACATGCCAGGTGATGTGTAAGGTTAGGGAGGCAAAAATAATAAGACACAGTTACTGCCCTCAAGGAACTACGACAGAGAAGCCCAAGAACGGGTTCAATGATAAGGAGAGCACGGGAACTCCCTGTAAGAGGGAAAAGTAACCAGAGTCCTGACCTGATCGATATGCACATATTTCTTCTGCGTCTGGAGACCATAAGTTTTCATTCATACCTAACAATTACACCTCTTAAAACACAGTCTACCAAATGTTCATGTTTGTCCACTGTCTATTATTTTAGACCTTTCTCCTTATGGTATCTCTAACACCTTCAGTGCCTCCCTTCCATTGTTCAAGGGCCTTTAAGCTCTGCTTCTGTTTTTATGATGCAGTCAAGTTAAATCAGTAATATAAATTGAGTCTCAGTGTTAACAGCAAATCCAAGGCTCACCTCTATCCTTCCCTCATGTGATGCAGGCAGCATCAGTGGCCTAGAAATATTAAGCGACCTTTTCAAAGTCCTACATTTTTAGGGCAAAAGAAAGACTAAGTACTTTAAGTCTTAGCTCAAACTCCTGGAAACCCTACTAATTTACTTCCAAGTGCAGGCAAGACTGACAAGAACATAGTTCCAAAGGTAAAAGGTAGGAATTTTAAGTACTGAATTTGGAAAGTATTCAATTTTGCAGTTTCAAACATTTGGAGTCAAACTTCCAATGCACAATGGCCATTTCCATCAATTGATAAAAGACAGTGAACTACCCCCTTTTCTCTGTTCCCATTTTCACTTTTGATGTTCTTTGTTTTACTACGGTTTTTCTAGAAACAAACTGGGATAGCTCCTGCTGGATTTCATTTCCAGCTTTTAAGCACTGGTTGCAGAACAGGCGATCCTTCAAAGGGAGTCTGTCTATAGAGCTATCAATCAACCCGAGGACACAGACTCATTCCATGGAGAAAGGAAATTGTTCCTATCAGAAGTGTTCAGAGAACAAGTGGGTCTGAAGCTGAACACCCCAATCTACATTAGTTTTATTTATCTATTTGAAAGTTTAAATGGGAATAAATGAAACTTGGCATCTCACCTGTGAGGATCGAATAAGCCTGACTGAAAACAGCTATACTTCTCAGTGACCTGTGAGTTAGAGAGGTGGCTTTATTTAAAGCATATATGCCTGGGACTTGAGTGCTATGTGAGCAATGTCAAGTAGTTTTAGCACGATGGATCATACCTTGGAGCCCAAAAAATCTATAGACAGAATGACAACAATATAAAGTTCTGGGCGAATTTGTATTAAAAAAAAATAGCTTATGTTTTCACCAACCTCTGGATAAGTTTAGCATTTCTTTCAATTATGAATGTTGACAACAAACCCCTGTTTTGTTAATATATGTTAATTTTCACCAGCCAAAATCACAGATATTTCCAAATAAAGTTGAAAGTAATTTGAAATATTACTGGGTAATTACAGCAGTGATTAGACCCTCAATTACATCTTGTTATTTAATGAGCTAATAAAGAAGCAAGCATATCATCATATTATACGTTAAAATATAATAATAACTTTAAGATTGGGTTCTTTCCAATCCATGTATTAAGTTTTATGCTGTTGAAAACATTATTATGAATCTGAGAAAGAGACTAGTGGGACACTATTATAATGGTCAAAAACAAACACACATAGTTTGGGGCATTACATTTCAAAACTAGATATATTGATTAAGCACTTGCATGAGGGTGCTAAGACTTCAGTAATGTGGATGAATCCATTGGAAGCAGAGGAAACTGATTGCAGAAGCAGAAGCTGTTGCTGGCTTATTCATGAGGGCAGAAATGAGTGTCTGGCACAGTGTACACATTTATTCAGCAAACTTGGACGAGGCTCAGGGAGTTATGTGAGAATGTCTTAAACCAACGAGAGAGTTACAAACACAGGAATAAACGTGGAAGGAAATTCTTGAAATGTCTCTGAAATCATCTCTGTTCTAGATAATCATCCCACTCAAAGAAATGACTTCATCCAATATCTATGGGAAATGTGGCTAGATCCAATCACCCTAACACTGAAAAGGAAAAAAATATCAAAAATACATTTCTATGAACTAGACCCTGACTAAAAATGTTAAAATATAGTTATTATTCTAAGAAGGGGGGTCAAGATAATATTTGAGGGCAAATCCTATGCAGATACTGTACTATGCCCCTTATCTGTATTATCTCATTTGAGCATATAATAATCGCATGAGAAAGATTTCCATTATTTTCCTTCATTTAACTGGTGAGCACTTTGAAACTGCGATAAGAAATTTGTGCGAAGTTATTGTCTCAGTCAGTTTGGGGTGCTATAAGAAAATGTCACACACTGAGTAGCTTAAACAACAAAAAATTATTTTCTCACAGTTAGAGCGGCTGGAAGCCTGAAATCAAGGTGCCAATATGGTTGATTTCTGGTGAGAGCTCTCTTCCTGGCTTGTAAATGAATGCCTTCTCTTTGTGTCCTCACATAGGAGGGAGGGAGGGAGGAAGGAAGAGAGAGAGAGAGAGAGAGGGCATTCCTAATTCTATTGGATTAAAGCATAAGGCCCTACTTTATAACCTTAATTAACTCTCAAAGACCTCTTCTCCAAATACAGTCACACTGGGAGCTAGGGCTTCAGTGCAGGAATTGGCAGTGTGGGGGGGTGGAACGGTGGAGTGCACAATTCAGTCCACAGCAGTCATAAAATAGTAAGTGGAGGGCTGGCCCAGTGACTCAGTTGGTTAAGAGCTTGCTCAAGAGTGTGAGCTGAGCTCTGAACAACAGCAGTTCGATGCCCAGACCGAGCTGAGTTGCCATTGAGCTGCCAACAGGTAGCAGGATGGCTCAACTAAAAAAAAAAAAAAAATAGTAAGTGGAGTTGCCAGAAATAAAGTTTAAGTCTCTTTGAGTCTAGACCTCATATCCTTAACTGCTCCAACAGATAATTTTCCAGCATCACAGGCAAGATGTTCTTAGGCAACTCCAGTCTCAGTGGGAAGCTGAAGCGCTAAGTATAAAAAGTCAAGGGGGAGTGCATACTCGCTGCAATGACAGAATGGCTGATAGCCATGCACCCCATGATAGAGCTAATTCAGTGGTTCTCATCCAGTTGCAATTGTGTCTTCACTCTTGGGAACATTTGACAGTGTTTGGAGATATTTTTGGTTGTTACAGCTTAAGGGGAAGGCACTACTGGCATGTGCTGGGCAGAGGCTATTAAAATATCCTGCAATGCACAGGGCAGCCCCCCACACAGAGAATTATCTGGCTCACAGTGTCACTAATGTTGAGGCTTAGAAATCCTGTGTTGGTCCCATTCCGTTCACACACTGTTTCAGTCATATTTTGAACTCTGCCTATTGTACATGGGGCTGAGTCATGATAAGAATGTCCTCTGCCCGTGAAACCCGGCTGTGCCCACGCAGCATATGTAGCATATGTGACTCTACTTCACTCACTCTAAGGAGTGAAGGACATACTAATACTAAGTGATGAAATGAGAACAATTAGCAGTGGATTCTTAGGATTTCAAAAGTGCTTTTCAAAACCTTACAAGATTTGAAAAGGTTTTCTATCAAAAAACATAAAACTTAGGGCTGGCTGAGTGGTGCGGTGGTTAAGCGTTGGCTTGGGAAGCCAGCGGCCCCGGTTCGGTTCCCACATATGAGGGCCAGTGACACTGCCCTCAAAAAACAAACAAACAAACAAACAAAAAAGTAGATCAAAAAACATAAACTTAGAATATATCATTATAGATCTTCAAGGGTTATCAGCCTTAAATATTTTCAAATGACAAGTCATATATAATACTTATGCTTTAGTCAACCAGAGTTGTATTTTCATGAGCCCATTTTCAGAACAAGCCAAATTATAATATTTTATGAAAGTAATGAAATGTGTTCTATTTTCCTTTCTTTCTAACTAGTATAACACAGAATGAACTACTAATAAATTCATGGCTTTTGCAGGAAAATAGTCAATAAAATTCTATAAATTCTCTTTTAGTTTTATTTAATGTGTACAGTATTTTATTTTTACTTTACAAAGATAATAGTATTCCCATTCCTCTCCTTAATTATAACCTCCTAGAGTGTATGAACCTGGTCTTTCTTATCCCTCTGTGAATCCTCAACTGTACAAATAGACAAACAGACAAATAGACAAACAGCATAAGGAAATGCTGTTCAAATTGTAATCTAAACATTAAAATCTACTTAAGCTCTGTTTTTTTTATTTTTATCTATGATATGATTTGTGTCTATTTGGCACTATTTGGCTAATTCAGTGGTTCACTGCCTAAAACCAGCGAGCATTCCGGGGCCTTAACTATATAACTGACATTATATATATTAAATATATATATATTGACTCCAGAATACAAAAGATCACTTGACAATCAACATTAATTTCAATGATTTTTATATTATGTCAACTTCATTAATTATTAGTTCATAAAGTGTTACTATCATTGTCAAAATATTTGTTAGATTTTCTTTGCTTATCAAGAATTTTTTGCTGTGAATACATAATGTAATACACAGATGATGTATTATAGAAGTGTACATTTGAAACGTGTATTTTGTTGACCATTGTCACCCAATAAATTTAAAAATTTAATTAAAAAAAAGAATTTATTTGCTTATAAAGAATTTAAAAACTTAGCCACACACAAATTAAAATATTTGTAATTACCAAGTTATAAAATTAATTTAACTTTCTCCAGCAAAAAATATATTTAGAAGGGTATATTTTAATATATTTTCTATGATGTAAAAGGAAAACTTTAAAATGTGTAGGACCTCAAGAATTGGAGCCTTTGATTGATTATTCTGCCTTTTTTCATTACTTTACTGAGTTTGTTTCCTAAGATTATAAGAAAAACTGATAAAATTTTTAAAATGTCATAGTTAATCACATCTCAAACACAGAAGCAAGACTTCTCTAGTCACAAAACATAAACTCTCTTTCAAAACTCATGGGGAGTCTATATATATTTATATATATATATATATATATCTCCCTCCCCCATGACAACCATTATTACTTTCTGAACTAAGAGTTGAGGCTTCCTGTTACCACCACAAAATATATCTATCTATGGGCACCTGATAAATCAGGAGTGAGCATTTGTTTCTTTATAATTGGATAATATGATCAGTGGAGGAAAACTAATAGATCAATTAGTACTATTTGCTTGTTTGGGTTGACTATATTGAATGAAAATTATTGTATTAAAATATTTATGTTCTTTAATAATTAAAAACCTAGTCAAACGATTCATCAGTTACCTCTGCAGACAGCTCCTGAGCTGATAATACAGTAGAAAAAAAATATATAAGCAAATATAAGAATATGGACAGCCCTTACAGCAGAATTTAAAAGGTATCTTAGTCCACTTTCCATAAGAAACAGTCTTTAAAAAGGTGTGAGGTGCCAATTTTTTCCCAGATGGAATAATTTCTCAGGGAAGTGAGAGTGTGGAAATTATTGAAGCCAAAGAAGGTGACTAATTGTCATTGTAGCCACTACTTCAAGACAAGCTGCAAGGTGACTGTGGAAGAACAGAGAGATATTTTATATATCTGTAACCCTACTCCCTGTTTCCTACTTCCTATTAGTCAAAATTTGCCACATGGATATTTATCCAACCTTCAGTTTCATCTGTCTCACCCAATCCCTTTGATGGTTGCTGGGGAGATACCACCCCATAACAATGGTAGTAGCAGGGTAGACCGCAGCTCCCTGGTTGGCCTCTGGAGGAACAGTGCTGGACACTAGGAATGCAGAGCAGTGGCTCAGGTGGGTTAGGCAGTCATGTGTCTGGGTGAAAAATAGAGCTAAGAAAATCTGGTGATACTCATATTATATTGGGTCATCGGAAACATGTATTTTTTTCTCTGTTTTTCAAAGGTCATTTATTTATATGAAGAACAAAGATCAATCAATGATATAATTGCCCGTTTTGTTAGATAACCTTTTGCCATCTTTCAGTCAGTTTTGTAATTCCTCATTCATAGAAGGGCCTGCCTTTATTTGCAAAAAGCTGAACAAGGTGCTGATTTACAGCTTCATCTGAATTGAATGTTATACCACTCAAGGATTTTTGAGGAGAATGAAACAAGTGAAAGTCTGACAGCACAAGGTCAGGTGAGTATGGTAGGTGTGGCAACACATCCCATCCAAGCTCCAATAATTTTTGACAGGTGATCAAACTTGTGTGTAGTCTTATGTTGTCACAATGTAACACAAATCCTTTACAATTAACAAGCTCTGGGTGTTCTGGATGATAGACTCGTTCAAACTGTCCAATTGCTGACAGTACACATTCGAATTGATTGTTTGGTTCCTTGGTAGGAGCTTGAAGAACACAATACCTTTAAAATTCCACCACATTGAGAGCATAACCTTCCTCTGATGAATGTCTGCTTTCGATGTAGTTTGAGGAGAATCATCACATCGGGACCAAGACCGTTTGCAAACAACATTGTTATAAACAATCCACTTCTCATCACCAGTTATCAGTCGCTTCAAAAAAGGAGCATTTTCCTCACGTTTAATGAGCATATTGCAGAGGTTTATATGTGCCATCAAATGAACTTCTTTGATTTCATGTGGAACCCAATTATCAAGTTTGCTTACATATCCCAGCTTCTTCAAGTGGTTGTGAATGCTTGAAAGATGGATGTTCAATGTTTCTACAATCTCTTCTGTCACGTAACATGGGTTTGACTCAATGAATGCCTTTATTTTGTCATTATCAACCTCGGTGGGCCTCCCTGACTGGGAAGCATCATTGAGATCAAAATCATCAGCACGGAATTTCATGAAGTATTTTTGGCACTGACATTCTTGTAGAACATTGTCACCATAAACTTTATGCAACTTTTCACAAGCTTTACACGTGTTCTTCTCTTTATGGAAGTAAAACAGTAAAATATGGCAAAAGTGCACATATTGGTCTTTCATCTTCAACTTGTAAAATCTCCAAAACTCTACCAAATTGCTAATTTTTTTTTGTTTAGAATGAAGCTAGAACTGTCAGCCATCAAATAACATAGCAATAACATAGATGCAAAAGACTCTAGTACTTCCAAAAATGAACTAGTGCCATCTATTGCAAACATGCACAATGACTTTTCTGACAACCCAATATAATCAGTGTAAGAGGTAAATGTTTTTGTTGTGTATCATATGATTTTTTTTAAACAATATGACAGACAGTAGCTGTGGGAGAGACATTAACTATCACTGTCACATATCTTTAACCTTGTTGAGCTTTCCAGATATAGAGGGTTGGCAGATTCTGTCCTCCAGGATATTACAGTATAGTTGGAGAAAGCAAAGATGTTTTTCAAGTAATATATGGTCAAAGATCGCTAACTACTGAAACATAACATAAGAGGTACGTGTCAAATTTGATTACAGATGTGACAAAATAAATTAATATGTGTTAGCTAAATCCTTTTCAATAAGCACGTTATTTTTTTTTAATCAATGTGAAGTAATTAATATACCATTAGGTTATCTATAAGTAAAATACTTATCTGGTAATCTGAGAGAGTTTAAACAAACCAGACTGAGAAAAACAAAACACCCAACAAATGCAGCACACTTTTTCTCATAAAAACAAATATGCTAAATGTGAAATGCAAAAAAGAAAAAAGACTAAGTTCTTACCTTAGGGTAAATTGGATTAATGATTTTTTTTAAATCTGTAATACTATAATCTCTGGCTTTATCTTGGTACAACATTATCTAAATATTTGAAAATTTGTAGAAAGAACAGTTCATTGAAATTATTGCCTGAATTTTGTTTCCACATGGGTATTTAGCACATCCTACCAGACACAAGTCTGACTATGTCATTAGAGGAAAAATTTACATATTTTCTTAAAACTTATTCCATTAATTCAGTAACTGTAAAACACCAATCTAAATAATTATATTTCCCAACCCAAACCCAACTTCACATATATGTGGGCAAACACGTTTGTGCACGCACATGCACACACACACAGACTCAATTACTAAGAATGTATAAATTATTGCCAAAAATGCCATCTTTACGGAGTAAATAAGTATATATATATGTGCACCTGCTCCAAATATATTATATATGTAACTATTTATCAATATATACATTTATGTTTTATAGAAAAAAAGTCATTTTAAACTTGCAGGAGACTTTGATTTCTGAATTAATTAGGAGTATCTAACTTCTAAGACAAGATCTTTCTTAATTTTTTTATAAATTTAATTTGTAAATTTATAGTTTGAAATAACTTTATATGAATAAAAT
Organism: Aselliscus stoliczkanus; assembly: GCA_033961575.1. Classification (NCBI taxonomy): domain Eukaryota; kingdom Metazoa; phylum Chordata; class Mammalia; order Chiroptera; family Hipposideridae; genus Aselliscus; species Aselliscus stoliczkanus. Next base: position 140,746,065 of record CM066729.1, read on the forward strand.
AAACTGTAAAACTTTGTTTACATGGTATTATTTTTAGTAACATATTTATTACATGAAATTATGCAGAAAATATGCCAAATGAACGAAGTGCCTTTTAAGTCTTGACAACAGCAATGGGGTTCTTGTCTAGGAATATTTCTGTGCTATGTTACAGAGCATCAGCTATTCAGACATTTTTGCTGGACATTCCTACACTTTCTACCTTTGATAGATAAATCTATCAAAAGCTAAAATGTATGTCTGACACTTCATTAAAACAACTTGAGCAAAGATAATATCAGGACTATGATTCACTAACATAGAAATAAATCTATTTATTATCACAGAAATAAATTTATTCTATGTGGATATGTAACAACAAAAAATAATTGAAACAATTTCTGTGATAAAAATAAATGTTATATGATTTATTTTATGTAACTATTTAAAATGTAAAATTTTACCTGATTCTTTGATAGTCTGATATTGATTAAATTATGAGTCCATGACATAAAACAAAAATGTTTATAAAATTAGTAGTTAATTCAGAAGTCTCTATTTTTATTGATAACAAAATGGAAGCCTAGCTAATGCTTGTAAAAGACAAATAAACAGCAATTAGAATTAAGACTTCCTAATAGCTTCCAGCACACTAGAAACCTTTCTGTCCAAATACAAATTATTTCACAAAATATGCTATAATCCATAAAAAAATCATGAAGAAAATCTTTCATTCTATGATATTCCTACTGAAGCAACATCAAACATGTGTGAATTGAGGGACAATTTACAAAATAATTGACTAGTAATTTTCAAAATTGTTACCATCATGAAAGTCAAAGAAAGAAGTATTTCAGTATTGAACATAGGAACCAGATATGAGAGCTACATGCAAAGCATGACTCTGAACTAGATACTTTTGCTAGAAATCACATTATTAGGGAAATTGATACAACTTAAATGGTGCCTGAGGGTCAGATAATAATAATATTTTATGTTAATTTTCTGATCTGGATGATTATATTTTTAAACTGTCTCTGTTTATAGAAAATTCATGCTAAATTATTTTGGGATGATGGGCATCAAAGTGGCAATTCAGCCTAATATAGTTCATTAAAAAAAAAATCAAATCCTCTCTGTACTGTACCTCCACTTATTTGGTAAGTTTGTGATTACGTTAAAATAAAATAGAACAAGCATAAAATTATATAGGTATATTTAAGAACTGTAGCAGAGCAGAATATTTTGGCTATAAGCAAACAATATGGAGTTTATTTTAGACAAGTTCAAGACAATGCTTAAAAAGACAATTAAGCAATAATAGTTGGGGATTTTAATACTCTGTTCTAAAAAAATGCTAGAACAACTGGATGGGAAATATATAAAAGACTTGATATGAAAGTTTTGAATAATATCAAACAACGGGGCTTAACTGACATTTATAGAATATTTTATCCAATGACTGCAGGTATACATTCTTTTCAAGCACACATAAATCATTTTCCAAGATATAGCATTGCTGGACTATGAAACTAGTCTTAATAAATTTGGAAAGACTGAAATAATGGAAATTATTTTGTCTGAGAACAATAAAATTAGAGACCCACCATGGAAAGGAACTTTGAATGTGTCACATATTTGGAAATTAAATGATGCACCTCCAAATAACATGTAGGTTAAAAGAAAAACTTAAAGGGCCGGCCGAGTGGCGCATTGGTTAAGCACTAGCTTGGGATGCCAGCGGCCCCGGTTCAGGTCCCACATATGAGGGCCAGTGGCACTGCCCTCAAAAAAAAAAAAAAAAAAAAAAAAACAGAAAAAGAAAAACTTAAAGAGGAATTAGAAAATATTTCGAACTAAATGTAAACAAAAACATCATTTCAAAAGTAATTGGATGCAGCTAAAACAGTGGTTGGTGGAAATGTGTAGCTTGAAGGACTATATTAAAAAAAGAAGAAAGATCCCAAATCAATTATCTAAACTTTCACATTAGTAAACTAGAAAAAGTAAATCTAAAGCAAGGAGAAGTGAGGTAGTAATAAAAATTATAGTAGAACTCAGAAAAATGAAAATAGAAAAACAAGAGAAAATAGGTAAAACCAAAGACAACTCTTACAATAGATCAACACAATAGATAAACATTTCGATAGACTGACAAAGAAAAGGAGGAAAACAACAATTTCCAAAATTAGAAATGAAAGAGGAAACATTGCTGTTGACCCCATACAAGAAAAATAATTTTTAAGAAAATATTGAGAACAAATTTATGTTCTCTGAAATTTACATTTCAGAGAACGTAAGTGAATGGGCAAATTCCTCGAATGACAAAAAAAACTACCTAAACTGATTAAAAAAACAATATTTTTCAGAAAAGAGAGCCAGGGCTCCTTGGAGGAATGGCTGGTTTTAGGCAGAGTGGGGCAAGAGGAAATATAAGTCTGGGGCATCTTACACTGCTAGAAAATAAAAAGGTCTTTTAAAAAAATGCTCAAAAAACAAAAGGACAGGAGAACGTTGAGAAGACACATGAGCCAATCTGGGAAAGATCCTAATGGCACAAGGGAGAAAAATTTTAATAAAATAAATAACATAGACTAGATTATGACCTAAAGACTGAAATAAATATCTATGAGTCTACACTGATATAGATGAGCAGCTGATATAAATAAATAAATGAGGAGGAAGGAATAAATCTCCCCTACAAAAGAATTCCCAACATAAATGCAAAAGAGCTAGGGATATTGAAAATCACCATGACAACATCACAGAAATAAGTTCTGCAGGATCCATTGATGAATGCTAAAATTAGTGGACAAAACTTTAATAAGCAGTACAAGTTGCATATCATCAAAGTACTGTTCCTTAAATACTTCTTCATTTCTATGATGGTTTTAACATGTCTACAGGCACTTTAGTATTTTTTTCCACCAACAGGTGAGCATAATTCCCTTTTCCTTGGACTCAATGATGCATTTTAACAAACAGAGTATGAAAAGGGAAAACAGTAACATTACAGAAGAGAAACTTGTCAGATGCCGCATTAATCAAGTGATCCAAGTGAATATCATATTGATATCCTATACTCCCTGATAAGATGTGTGATGAGAAGGGAACCTCAACTCAGAGGCATTTTTTTCCCCAAAATTTATAATCCCAGTCTTATCATGAGAAAATATTGGACAAGCCCAATTCTACAAAACATCTCACCAGTTCATTTCAATAGTGTCAAAGTCATGAAAGGCAAGGAAAAACCAAGAAACTGTCACAGATAACAGGAGATTAAAGAGGCTTTTTAAATGCAACATGATATCCTAGATTGGACCCTTGGACAGAAAAGCGCGTTAGTGGAAAAAATGATGAAATATAAATAAAGTATGCAGTTTCATTAATAGTACTTTAGCACAGTTAAGTCTTATTGTTGATATATATATATATATATATATATATATATATATATCAGCATGATATATATATATATATATATATATCATGATTATACAAAGTTTTAACATTGGGTGAAGCCAGGTGAAATGTATATGGGAACTCTCTGGACTATCATTACAACTTTTTTGTAAATCTAAAATTATTTTTAAATAAAAAGATAAAAAATAAAATGAGTAGAAGTGTAGACTCTACATTTTCAAAACAAAAGTGATTGGTGTAATCCAGGCAAATTATAGTAAATACTCATTCCATTGAGTTTTATTGAAGCCTCTGCCTGCCTTAACAAAACCATTTAATCTACTTTATGTGCAAAGAACCTTATTTAACATCAACATTGTCAGTAAGTCTGTGATCCTGACTGGGGTTCTAAAGTACCAAAGGGGCCTCTTGAAAACCTAAAAGCAAACAAACAAAAGATACAGAAAATAAGAAACATTAGTATTTATTATGTGCTTAACATCTATCAGACACTGGACTCTACAGGCATGTATTTTCTCATTTATTTCTCACAACAAGCCTATGGAGTAATCCCTTGTCATCTTTTAAATGTGGTGGATATTAGGTTCAATAATGTAAATTCATGAATAACACACATATGACAAAGCAGTGTGGCTGGACAATCCTACACCTAACCATATACACTTACCAATTATGCTATACTACTTCTGCATGCCAGTTTTGTAGAAGAAAGCATTTAAAGATTTTTATTAGTTTCTACTCAGGCAAGTATAGTTGTATATATATATATATATATATATATATATATTTCATGAATACATAGAGGCAGGAGAGAAAAAAAATAATGTCTATGAGAAATGTATAAACAAATTGAGATTATGTCCAGGAAAAGTCAATTAGGCCTTTTCATTTAAAATGCAAAATTTGGTTAACTTCTCTTTTTAAAGTAATTATTTAGTGATTATATATATATATATATATATATATATATATATCTCAACCTTCTTTATTCCATTAATTTTTTTTTCTTTCTTTTTTTATTAGTTTCAGGTGTACAACACAATGCAATAGTTATACTCTTTATCCCCCAAAGTGACAAGCCCCTCCCCCAGTTCGCCACCCCACTCCCCCACCATATCATACATATCTATCACAACTCCCCTGACTCCCCTCCACAGTATACTCCACATCCCATGACCATCCACATATTCAGTTACAGTTGGCATACAATACTATACAACATCAGCTTCAGGTGTACAGAGCAGTGATCAAGCCTCTACTCCATCCATGAAGTGGTCTCCCTAACAAGGCATGTGACTATCTGACACGCCACAAAATTTTTACAACATTATTATATTCCCCGAACTATGTTTCATATCCCTGTGGCAATATTGTAGTTGTCTATTTATGCTGTCTAATCCCTTCCCCTTCCCTCCATCCCCACCCCCTCCCAACTAGCAACCCTCAATTTTTCCTCTACATCTATGAGTCTGTTTACTTTGATCGTTCACTCAGCTCTTCAGACTCCACACACAAGTGAGATCACATGGTACCTGTCCTTCTCCGACTGACTTATTTCACGCAACATAATAGTCTCTTCAAAACATTATCAATTACATTCCCAGAACTGTCCCCATATCCCTGCGGCAACATTGTAGTCCCACCTACACTGTCCAAAATCTTCCCCCTCTCCCTCTTCCCCACTGCCTTCCAGACAGCAACCATCAGTTTTTCCTTTATATGAACTCTTTCTGTGTTGATTTTCTGTGTAAAGGGTCTGTCCATTGGTGACAATGGTGTTGAAGTCCCCTACTATGATAGTGTTACTGTTGATCTCTGTCTTTATGTCTGTCAAAATCTGTTATATGTAATTAGGAGTTCCTATGTTGGGTGTATAGATGTTTATTAGGGCTATAGTGCCCTTCTTTTTCTTTTATTGTAGTCATTTTAAAGTCTATTTTGTCCAAAATAAGTATTGGTACTCCACCTTTTTTTTTTCTCCTTTCCATTTGCATGAAATATCTTATTCCTTCTGTAAACAGCATATACATGTGTCCTATTTTCTTATCCACTCAGCCACTCTCTGTCTTTTGACTGGAGCATTTAGCCCATTCACATTTAAAATGATTATTGATGGGTGTATATGTATTGCCATTTTGTTATTTGTATTCCTGGTCTCCCTGGGTTAGCTTGTTTACCCCTTTCTTTTGTTTAAAAAAGCCCTTTGAACATTTCTTGCAATGCTGGCTTGGTGGTAATGAATTCCTTAAGCTTATTCTTTTCTGAGAAGCTCTTTATTTCTCCTTCAGTTTTAAGTGATAGCTGTGCTTGGTAGAGCAATCTTGGTTGTAGGCCTTTATTTTGTGTCACTTTGAAGATCTCCTGCCACTCCCTTCTGGCCTGCAGAGTTTCTGTAGTCAAGTCAGCTGTTAGTCTAACAGGAGTTCCTTTGTAAGTAACTTGCTGTCTTTCTCTTGCAGCCTCTAGGATTCTGTCTCTGTCTTTAACCTTTGCCATTTTAACTATGATGTGTCTTCATGTGGACCTGTTTGAGTTCAGCTTGTTTGGAACCCTCTGCACTTCCTGGGCATGGATGTTGATTTCCTTCACCAGGGTAGGGAAGTTTTCAGTCATTATTTTTTCAAATACATTTTCAACCCCTTGCTTCTTCTCTTCTCCTTCTGGTAGTCCTATGATTCTAGAATTGCTGTGTATCACCTTGTCCCATAGGGCTCTTAGACTATTTTCATTGTTTTTTATTCTTTGGTCTTTTTGCTGTGCTAACTGGGTGATTTCTGCTATTTTATCTTCCAAATCGCTGATCCGCTCCTCTGCTTCATCTATTCTACTGGTGATTCCTTTGAGTGTGTTCTTCATTTCAGTTATTGTATTCTTTAGTTCTAACAGTTGTTTTTTATGGTTTTTTATGGTTTCCCTATCCTTCTTTATGTCCTCACTAAGTTCCTTAAACATTCTTATCATCAGTCTCCTAAACTCTGTCTCTGAAAGGTTGGATCCCTCTGTTTCATTTAGTTCCATTTCTAGAGGTTTCTTCTGATCTTTTACTTGTGACATGTTTCTTTGTTTCCCCATTCTGGCTGTCGCTCTGGGATTGCTTTGGTGTATTAGATAGATCACCAGGAGAGCCCTGGCTGGATCATGCAGGCACACAGTTCACGGCCCAACACTCCCAGGAAAACTCCCAGTCTCAGCCGCTCGCTGAGTGATCAGCTGCTCGCAGATCAGGCCGAGCAGCCCGACAACCAATCACCAGCCTGGCAACTCTGCAAGCGCAGTGTGGAGAGCGGGACCCAAAGCGGCTTGCGTACTCCCGCGTCTCAGTGAGCAGCCCGTTGGAGCCAGAGCATGCCCACCAGGAGTTTCCCTGGCAACGCAGCACAAGCTGTGCGGAGGGTGGGGATCTGAGGCGGCTCGCGCACTCCTGGGTCTCAGTGAGCAGCCTGTTGGAGACGGAGGGCACCCACCCAGTGTTTCCCTGGCAACGCAGTATAAGCCGGGCAGAGGATGGGGGTTCAAGGCCGCAGGCGCGCACACACGCACTTCTGCGCCAATTCCACCAGACCAATGAGATCTCGGACCTGATCCTCCGTGGGAGCGCCCAAGCCTGACAAAATGGCGCCCTCCCTATACCACTCGCGTGCAAGCTCCACACAACGGGAACAACAGTCCAAAAACCTCCAGCCTTTGCACCAAAGGTGCTCAGTTCAGTCCGTCCCCGCAGGCTCCCGGGTCCGGCTCACACAGCCACTCCCTCCACCAGGAACCAGGGAAGTGCTCACCAGCGAGCAAGCCTGGGCGCTGGCCCTACTGATTCTCCAGCCGCTCTTAGCTTCACCGAGCTGAGCAAAGAGAGTCCTCACTAATTTACTGCCGGCTATATTAGAACTCTTCTTCCCGGCAAAGGAACTCTGGGCTGGTGAGCTTGGTGTGCGCCCAGAGGGTCTCTCCCCCAACCAGACAAGCTTCCCACGGCTGGGGCTTCCCTCACGGGGCTTGCCCTCTCTCGTCTCCGCCCGTCCTACCAGACCCGACGAGGCCTCCTCTTTAAGTTCTTCACTTAGTGGTTCTGTTCCTCCAGTGTTCCGGGGACCTCCAGGGTTGAACGCTGTATAATTTGCTTGTAATTTTGGTGTGATCCTGGGAGGCAGTTAGCACAGCGTCTGTCTATTGCGCCATTTTACCGGAAGTCTCTATTCCATTAATCTTTAAGAAAATTCCCTTAGGTAATAGTAAGAAGTGCTGAAGTGGCTGATACAATAAATCAGCTTTACATCATATATTATGTATTTCAACGAGATGAATTATAGGTTGAGAAATCATGCCGAGCACTGGATATCACCACTGATAGACTAGGGTCGATCCAATGTCATCCAAATATCTTTGAACATTAATCAGTGTAAATATCATAGGCTTAGAGATGAAAAGGACGTCATTGATTATAAATGTCCACTATCTTATATAGTATTTAAATTTATCAACAGGGAAGAGAAAGTAAAGTAAATTTGTAAAAGATATTACTGTAATATACTATTGTTAAGTGACTATAGTATACTCCACAGTGTTTATCCATGGAAAAATTTAAGGGTAGATACTGTAGGTATGCAGAATATGTGTTATATTCAAAGGTATTATACCACAATGCAGTTTTTAAAAATTGAAGAATTTTTTTACATACAATGAAATGCACAGATTATAAGTGAATGTTTCATAAGTTTTGACAAATACATATACTTGTGTAACCACCATCACAATAAAATACATGGGATATTTCCATTACCCCACAAAGTTTCCTTGTGTCCTTTTCTATTCAAACTGCCTTCTCCTATGCACTTCCCCCATCCCAACCACTACCAACCCTGGACCCCACGACCACTGTGCTGATTTCTATTAAATTAGTTCAGTATTGCCTACTGGAACGTCATATAAATTGAATCACTGGTTGTTAATTTTTTCATGTGTCTGACTTTTTCACCTAGCATATTATTTTGGAGATTGATCGATGTTTCAAACCTCAGTGGTTTGTTTTCTAATGCTGAATAGATTTCCATTCTATAAATATGCTATGATTTCTTGACCCATTCACCTGTCAAAGAACATCTGGATTGTTTTCCATTTGTATCTATTAAAAATAATGCTGCTGTGATCTCTCTTGTAAAGGCCTTATTATGTTGAGATATGTACCTTTCATACCTAAGTTTTTAGTAGTTTTATGATGAAAGGATGTTGAATTTTGACAAATGCTTTTCTGCATCTATTGAGATGATCATCCGATATTTATCTTTCACTCTATTAATGTGGTGTATCATGTTTATATTTTCAAAATACTTTTAAAATATATTTTTCAATTCTAAAACTTTCATTTGGTTCTTTTATATCTTTTATTTATTTATTTTTTGCTGAGGTTTGTACTTGTTTATTTGGGTGAAGCATGTTCATAGTTGAAAGCATTTTTAAGATGGTTCCTTTTAAAATCCTTGTCAGATAATCTTAACATCTCTGTTATCTTTGTGGTATCATCTGATTATCTTTTTTAAATTCATTATGAGATTTTTTTTGGTTCTGGAACTGATCAGTTGTTTTTTTGTTTTCAGTTGAAACCAAATTTTTTACAGTAAATTTTACCCTTGTTAGTATATATTATTATAGTTAAATGAGCTTTAACAGATGCATAGAGTCATATAACTACCACCAACATCAAGATATACAAGAGTTCCAATTCCTCCAAATATGCCCATGCCATTCTGTACATAAGCGTTCCCCTCATCCCCACGGTCATACTAGCATCTAGCAACTACTAAAATGATTTAAATTCCCATGCATTTGTCTTTTTAAAAATGTCTTATAAATGAAGTTGTACACTGTGAAGCCCATTAAATCAGGTTTAATTTACTTAATATAATGCATTAGATATTAATCCATGTTTATTAATGTATCAGTAGTCATTGTTTTGTTTTGCTGAGTAGGATTCCATTATAATTATGCACCATGGTTTGCCTACCCATTCAACAAAATCAAAAACATTTGGATTGTTCCAGTATTTCATGATTATAAATAAAGTTCTATAAATATTTAGGTATGGGTCCATGTAGTAACAAAAGTTTTTATCTTTCTTGAGTAAAAACCTGAGTAGGATTTTTGAGTCATATGGAAAATACGTTTGTTTGTTTTTATGATAAACTTCCAAACTGTTTCCCAAAGTGATGTACCATTTTGTATTCTTACCATCGTTGTATGAGAGTTCCAGTATTTCCACATTCTCACCAGCACTTGATATTATTGTCAGTTGTTATGATTTTTTTTTAAAATTTTAGCCATCTTAATAGGTTTACAGTGGTATTTCATTGTTGTTTGAATTTGCATTTTCCTAATTATTGATTATGTTCAGCAACTTTTCATATGCTTACTCACCATCTTATACATCTACTTAGGTGAAGGTCTATTGAGCTATAATTTACATTTTTATAGCGTTGTCTTTTTTCGTCTTATTGAAGTCTGAGGGTTCTTTATACATCCCAAATACCAAATTTATATTGAAAAGATTGTCTTCCACTGTCTTTCTTTTCTTTTCCTATTCTTAACACATCTTTGGAAAAAGAAAAATGTTTAATTTACATGAAGTCCAATTTATTAATTGTTTCTTTTATGATTCCTATTTTGGTGTCATGGCTAAGAAATCTTGCAGAACACAAGTTCACCAAGATTGCCTCTTATGTTGTTGGTTTTATTTTCCTATAGATATTTCATAGTTTTAGATTTTACATTTCACTGTAAAATACAATTCAAATTCATTTTGGTGTGCAGTATGGTGTGCAGTATGCATTGAGATTTTTTTGGCATATAACTATTCAACTGTCACAGCATCATTTGTTAAAAATATTATTCTTCATATATTGAATTGCCTTTATGTTTTGATTGAAAAACAATTTGCTATATATGCATGGGTCTATTTCTGAACTTTCTATTCTGTTACATGATTTATATGTTTTATCTTTCTATCATTACCAGAAGTCCTGACTACTACAACTTATAAATCTCAAAAACCAGTTAGTTCAAGTTCTTCGACTTTCCCTTTTTTTGATTTAGTTTTGTATTTTCTAATTATTTTGCCTTTCCATTTAAAATTTAGAGTCACTTTGTTGATTTCTAATATACATTTTTATTGGGGTTCTATTTCATCTGTAGATCATTTTGGGGGAGAATTAGCATCTTAACAATATTAGCCTTCCAATACATGAACATGGGATATCCTTCCATTTATTTAGATTATCTTTTATGTCTTTTATTACTATTTTATAATTCTAACCATAAAAGTTATCTACATATCTTGTTAAATTTATATATTTTATTTTTGGCTTTGTGTTACTTATGCAAATGGTACTTGTTTTGCTGTTATTTTGTTGTTGCTGTTTTGTTTTAGTTTCAGTTTCCAAGTGTATATTGAAAATATATTTTTGTATGTTGACCTTATATCCAGAAATATCCTAAATGTAGCATTGTTTATATCCAGTAGCATGTTTTGTGGATTCTTTTGGATTTCTTTTTAGACAATCATGGTTTCTATGCATACAATTATATTACTTTGTTTTGAATTAGTGTAGTCACTAAGGCCTCCATTGCCATGTTTTATAAAATCAGTGAAAGCGACTTACTTGTCTTGTTCCTGACCTTAGTGGAAAGTTATTCAGTTTATCACATGCAATATTGTTTTTCTTTATAATCTGTTGATACAGTGAATTACTGAATGTTTTTATATGAAGAACCACTACTGTAATCTTGGATAAACCTCAGAATTGCAAGCCTTCTGGCCTAGTATCTAATATCATGATTTTTTTTATAAGTTTAGTATTTTTTAAGATAAACTTAATTAGTATATTGAAAAATCTAACAGTTGAGAAGGCAATCCAAAATATTATGTTGAAATCAGCACTGTGCCACGGGAAGCATGCAATGAATACTATTTCAACTTTTTAAAATTTCTTACTAATAAAACATGCACCTGATCATACAGTGAACTCTCTTAAACTCCTTACGTAGCCACCAGGAAAACTCCTAGCTCTTCAGCCTGGTGTATATGTTGCTCCCCAGCATGGTCCTTGCTATCCTCTCCAGCCAGCATTTTGTTTTATAAATTCTATGAAACAGCCACAGTATAATTTTAGGAAACCAAACAGCTTTAAACTCATTATTTTCAGGATTTTCCTATGCCTAAAATATCCCTTGTATACTCTGTACTCTTTCCTGGCTTATTCTTATTTATATTCCAAAATGAGCAGTGGTGTATCATTTTGTGGTAAATATTGTCACTCCTGCCTAATATGTGCAGGGTATATCCTATTCTGTGTTTACATAGTAATAAATATTCTATATTATATACATAGTGTTAACTATCCTATATCACAAACACATTTTGCTTTCATTTGCTAATCTGTGCCACTAGATTGTAAACCTTTGAGAAGAAAATTTTAAAAAGAAAAAAATATAAAAATGGTCCAACTCACTTTATCTCATCAGGATCTAGCACAATGCCCAGCATAAGCACAATGCTTTAAAAACAAAGTTGGGGAATGAATGATTGCGTTGATTAATCCAGGTCTAATTAAATTTAACTGGTAAGAACTTCCTCAGGGATGCATATTCTAGTTTATTTAGCTTATTGGTTTAAAATATATTAATTCACTCCTGGGATAATTATAAGCCTGGATTAGAGAAAAATTAAAAGGTATTTGGGTAATATACTTTTACTAATTATCTAAGACCTGTGATTTAATGTCAGCTTATCAATTTTGTTTTGCTAGTGAGAGGGGACAAAATGTCCCTTGCAAATTTTATTTAATGTGAATGCTTTAATGAATGAAAATTGACAGTCACAATTGTCATGGTTGAGAAATTTCATTACTGCTTCAAAGTTAGCTTCATATGCATCATTTTATGATTGGAGAGTAAAAGAAGACCTGGACAACCAAATCTAAGAAATAAACCTAACAACGTCTCTACATATATCTGATTTGAAAAAAATAAGTAATTGATTTTTTTGCAGACTTTTCTTTTGTATGATTTATTTCTAAGGGTTTATCTCACAAGTTCACAAGTTCATTTTCTCTTCCATATTCTTTACATTTATAAAGATTCATTAGGCTCACCAATACTCTATCTGGATTATGCATCATTTCCAGGAGTAAGTCCTTTTCAATCACTATCATTCCTTGGGAATCTTATGTTAGAAAATGAAATTATAGTATATTATATATACTAGAACTGAATAAATATATCATTCTCAGGATAAAAACTTTAAAAATATTATTTATAAAAATTCCTATGAAGATACAACCTTTTCTTATTTATAGCTATACTACAAATGCTATGGCTCATAGTGAGTATTCAACAGTGTTTGTTGAATGGATTGAACAAGTTGCTTTTTTTGATTTGGCCATAGGAATATTCTGACACCATAAATATTAATGCATGCAACTATCTCTTTACTTTATTTCTTTTGGCCATCTCATTATTAATTTTCAAGTAATCTACACCTCCAATTCACCCTTGAGTCTCAGCCCATCCCAGATCCTGAATATGTTTCTTCAGCTCATAATTTACTCCAGCTGTGATTCACTCTATGACCTACATTTCATCCTTAAACCCAATAGGTCTTTGACACTATTGAGCACCACTAATTCTTGTGGGTGGTAGAGATCCTGAAATTTTAGTGGCCAAATATTTATTTAAAACACTTCTTTTGAGAATAATAAATACAACATAGACCCAGAAGTCACAATATGTGATTTTTCTTCCAAAGTCTAACAATAACTAGCTTTGTGACTTTTAATTAGATCTTAACATATTTTATTATATAATGCATTGATAATGCCAATCCTGCCTTCATTAGAATGCACTTACCATGATGAAATATATGACATACCTGGAAGTACCATGTAAGTTTAAAGACATAAAAAGAAGAAGGAAAAAAAGAATCTCCTGGAACTAATAAGCAATTATAGCAAGGCTGCAGGCTAAAATCTTAATAAACAGAATTAACTTCTTTCTTATATACCAACTATGAACAAATGGAATTTGAAGTTAAAAACATAACACTATTTACATTAGCACCAAAAAATGAACATATAAAGCTAACAAATTATATATATATATATATATATATATATATATATATATATATTATGTAAAACATCTACAAAGTTCTGATGAACAAAATAAAAGAACTAAATAAATGAGGAAATATTCTATGTTCAGTGATAGGAAGGCTCAACATTGCCAAGATGTCAGTTCTTCCCTACTTGATCTATGCAGTTCCAAGCAAAACCCAGCAAGTTATTTTGTGCATAACTACAAATGGATTCAAAGTTTATATGGATAGGCAAAATACCCAGAAGAGCCAATACAATATTGAAAGAAAAGAACAAATTTAGAACACTGGTGCCCCCAAAATTCAAGACTTACTATAAAACAACAGTAATTAAAACAATGTGGTGTTTGAGAAAAAAACAGAAACAAAAAAAAACACAACCAAAAAAAAAAAAAAAAAAAGAAGAGACAAAGAGACAAATATTGAACCCAATAGATCAATGGAATGGAATAGAGAGTCCAGTGGTAGATTTCCATTAATATAGTCAATTGCTATTTGAAAAAAGAGCAAAGGCAACTCAATGGAGCTAAAATGGTCTCTTCAACAATTAGCTCTGGAATAACTAGACATCCAAATGCGAAACAATGAAACTAGAAACAGATTTTACCTCCTTCACTAATATGAACTCAAAATGAATGACAGGTTTAAATGTAACATGCAAAGCTATAAAATATCTAGAAGATAACATAAGAGAAAACCTAGGTGACTTTGAGTACAGTGATGCCTTTTTAGATACAACAACAAAGACTAGATACAAGAAAGAAATAACTGATAAAATAGACTTTACTAAAATTAAAAATGTCTGCTCTGTAGAAGACATTGTTAAGAGAATGAGAAGTCACTAACTGGGAGAAAATACTTGCAAAAACACATGTGATAAAACTGTTATTCAAATTATATAAATAATTCTTAAACTTAACAATAGGAAAACAAATAACCCAATTAAAAACAAACAAACAAACAAACAAACACAAAGCAAGCCAAAGACTTTTAATAGAAAAGTTGGAAACTACCAAGATGTCCTTCAGTTGGTAAATGAAGAACTAAATTGTGGTCCATCCAGACAATGGAATATTATTCAGCACTGAAAAGTAATGAGCTATCAAGACATAAAATGACATGGAGAAACATTAAAGGCATGTTTTTAAGTGGAAAAAAAGTCAATCTGAGAAGGCAGCATATTGTACGATTCCAACTATATGACATTCTGGATAAGGCAAAACTATGGAGATAGCAAAAAAATCAGAGGTTGTCAGGTGAGGTGCGGATTGGGAGGGAAAAATAAGCAGAGAAAAGAGGATTTTTAAGGCATTGAAAATACTCTATATGATACCATAATAATGAATATACATCACTTTATATATGTCCACACCCACATAATGTACAACATAAAGACTGCATCATAGAGAGAGATCCAAGATGACAGGGTAAATAAACATTGTGCCTGCTTCCTTCAGCAAACACATTAAAATTACAACTAAATTATAGAACAATCAACCAAGAGAACTATTTGAAGTCCTGCTGGGCAGAAGTTTTAGAACTAAGGATATAAAGAAGAAGCCACATTGAAACTGGTAGGAAGGAAGGACGAAGATTTGAAATAGGCTGGCTCCAAACCTCTATGTGGCAGTTGAGAACCAGGACGGATATCTCCACCATGGAGATATCTCTTCCTACTGGAGGACCAAGAGACCCCAGCCCCAGACTGGCCTCCCCAGCCCAAAGTAGTGGTCCCAGGCACTCACCTTGGGCTCCAGCAGAGGGACAGTAATGGGAGGAGGGCACTGGACGCATACAAGGCACAGGCTGAAGTGTGTGCTTTGAAGTGAAGGTTAGAGGATAGTTGCCATTTTCCCTGTGTGGTATCTTTCTCCCCTGCAACTTGCAGGCAGCCACCATCTTTCTTATGTTGAGCCCTCCCCTGCAGGCCAAATCTGAATCTGGTTAGCCTGGTCAGCTCTGCTGCTCCACCCTATTGACTCCCTGAGACCCCCACCCTATCCAATTTTCCCAATACCAGAGGCACTTTATCCAAGAGTAGCCAGCCCTGCCTACATTGCACACTTTCCTGAAAAACTACCCAAATCCACAGGACCTAGGCAGGTGGCAGCTGGCCATGATGTGCTCTGAGACTTTATTGAGTAGCTCCAGGCTCAGCACTGGCACAAAACCTTAGTCTACCTTGACCTGCTATTGGCCATAACCCTTCTAACTTTAGTGGCTCCCTGAGATACTGCCTCAACCAACTTATGTACTACAGAAGTCTTTATCAGTGGCTGAACCTTAAGGGAGCTGGCAGGTGGCAACAGGCTTCGGAGTGTCCTGGCTTTCTGTGGAGCTACCCCAGGCCCAGTATTTGTGGCAGATGTCCTCAGTTCACAGTGTGGCCTCTCCCATGCACCTCCAGAGTTAGCATAGGCAGCAAACAACTGTGAATCACTTTGTAGCTCCTACCTGGTAGTCTCAGCCAGTCACAGGCAATAGTGTCCTGGGCTGCCCCAAAGCCCCTTACAAGAGGTCCCAGAACCAACATATTTGGAGGTTGGCTTCAGACCACAGCAGAGCACTGTCTAATTCACCCCACAAGTGGCACACCCAGAGGATGGCCTTGACAGGCACCAGAGCCTGCTGGGGCAAATCCCGCTCAGTGGAGTAAGTCCCTCGCACAGCAGCCTGTAAGCAGCCTATAAGCTGTGGATGTGGCTAAACATCATAGTCAGTCAGCTTGAGGGTCAATCTCACCCACTGACATAATAATAGCAATCAAGATTCAACTATAACAGGAAGGCACACACAACCCACACAAGGGACATTCCTGCAGCACCCGGAGTAGGTGATCAGGGAGACTGTACCAGGGCCCCACAGGACACCTACTATGTAATGCCCACCTGCCAAAACTGGGAGACATAGAAGATCTACGTAATACATAGAATCAAACAGAGAGGCAGCCAAAATGAGAAATTAAAGAAATAAACCTCAAATGAAAAAACAAGAGAAAACTCCAGAAACAGCAATAAACAAAATGGAGAAAACCTACCAGATATAAAGTTCAAAACAATGGTTTATAAGGACATTCAAGATTATATGGGATTCTTCCTTTTCACTCAGTTGCTATCATGCTTTCATGTGCAACAGTTTTTAATTTTAATTAGTCTAGTTTATGTATTTATTTATTTTTTATTTCTTTATTTTTTATTTATTTATTTATTTTTATGTCTGTGCTTTTGGATTTACATCTAAAAAAATCATTGCCAGTTTCAATGTCATGAAGCTTTCACCCTAGGTTTTCTTCTAAGGCTTAAAGTTTTAGGTCTTACATTTAGATTTGATTTATTTAGAGTTAATTTATTTTTGAGTAAAACATATTCTTGTACATGGTGTAAGAGTCCAACTGCTTTATTTTTTATGTGGACAGTGAGTTTTCTGAGCATCATTTTGTGAAAAGGCACCCTTTCTTCTATATGTTTTTATAATGAATTTAAAATTGATATTATAAGAAATGATAGTACCACACTACTCTCATTTGAAATGCTTTCTTATCTATGGTATATTTTGAATAGGGAATATTGTGTGATTGCAGATAATGAGAATAGACTATGTTTGTGGTAAATCTTATTATATTTATCGCAAAATGCATTTCAGTTATTTTTTTCTTATATCGTATTCTTAAGCCTACTTTATATATTTTAAAGTAGTATTCTATTCAAAATGTAGATTATTTTAATTACTCAATCCAAATGATCTGAGAACAATAAAATAACATCTAAATTTATGAAAGCATATTAGAATATCTTCTGGAAATAATAAAAATTTATTTAAAATAAATGGTTTTTTTTGTGAAATTTTAGGGCCACAGTTAAAGGATTTTTTCTTCTTATTTATAGATAGTAACTAAAATGCATATAAAATTGCATATAATTTATGCATATAAAAATTCAAATCAATAAAAAATACTATTAGTATAGAACATCTAATAGATTATCATAGAACAACTTCTGCAGGTAGACAACGAATATCTTAAAAACCCAAAATAAAATACAAAAATCCAAATAGCAAGAGCTAATGTTTCCACTTTGTTGAAGTTATTATGATAATACATTTTAATTTATACATACTTTCAACTTGAATAATTATATAAAATCAAAGACATGAAATGTATGTTTTTGCAAAGTGGTTTATTTATGTCTTTACGGTTTAAAAATTTGGTAGTACTAAACTAAATATTATTTCAAATTTTAGTACAGCATAAACTTTAAGAAGATTAAGAACTTGTTTATCATACCTCAGTAAATTTTAAATTGCACTATGGTAACATATCATGTCATTACTGAATGTCCTTTGGTAGTTTTTCACTGAGCTTTACATAAAATTAAGCCTACTAATGGTATAGCATCTAGTAACTGAGTAGCTTTGTTAAACTAATCCCCTTACCTGATAGCAATGATAAACTGCAGGTACAAAAAATATAAAATACAACATTTTGAAGATTCTATGGAGTGACCAATACATTGCATTACTATATAAATAAGCACAGTAAAAAATAAATGTGTTACCTTACCTCAGGCATTTATGGTTGGTTCAACATTTGAAAGTCAATCAATGTAAGCAGGTCAGAGCCAGCTAATACCACAGCTAGAAATAATGGAATAGGTATTCAGTTCTATTTCATTCGTTTTTGGAACTGAGGGTATGGTTAAGAGGGATTGCCTCAGGGAGGTGGAAGGATGCATATTGTGGATCTGGGGGTAAAAATCTTAGACTGGCATAACTGGAACAGAGCAAAAGCATTTGCCAAGAATGTTTTCATTAATCAGAAATGAAAGTTGGAGTTCTGGAGATGATCAAATACAGTAGTAGTTCCAATTATAAACATTGGCAACTAGCAGTGCAGTGGCATGATGTCCATGGCTCTCCTGGTAGCTTCTGGGAAATGAAAGTCTTTGGGTTCTGTGAGTATCCTTGCAAAATTGAAACCTAAAAGAACTGATGGAAGGAAATCACCGGGAATGAAGCCTGCAGCTTAATTTGACCCAACCCTGGAAGCCTTACCACTGTGTTAACAGGCTAAATGAGAAACACAGCAACATCTGATCATCTCATCACTTGCCAAAAATGCACTTGACAAAATGGAACATAAAATTGTGTTAAACTATTTCAGCAAACTGAGAATAAAGCAGATAATCTTAGCATGATAAAAGGCACCTAAAAAGAAACAACAAAAACTGTAGTTAATATTATATATAAAGATGAGATAACAAACACTTTCTTCCCGAGATCAGAAACAACTTAAAAATGTGCTTTGGCACTTCTATGTAACATTGCACTGAAGGACCTAAGCATGGAAACAAGGAAAGAACAAGAAATAATTGGTACCAAAAAAAAATTGAGAGAACAAAAAGAAAAACGATTCTTAGATGAAATGCATATTTATATAGGAAATTCTACAAGATTAATCTTAAAATCTACCAGAACTAATATGTGAATATGTAACATCTCAGGGTATAGGATCAATATGTATCAAAAATAAGTTAATGTGTTTCTATAAAGAAGTAACAAACAGTTAAAAAATAAATTTTATATTTAAAACTTATGCAAATTACAAAACTCAAGAGTTAAATGGAAGGAACACTGTAAGCATCATCTACAGGGAATTAAAAGCATTGTGAGATAGTACTATGAAAACATTTTGCCAACAAATAGTACAACGAAAATAAAATGAATCAAGTCCAAGAAAGATACAAGTTAGTATAAATGACTCAAAAAGAATTAGGGAATATTAATAGATGTACAAAAACTAAACTCATTGAGTTTGTAATTAAAATAAAATTCCATCATTGGAAAACCAGCTCTAGATGATGTGGTCAGCTCTATCAAATATTTGAAGAACAGGGCCAGCCAAGTGGCCTTATGGTTAAGCGCTGGCTTGGGAAGCCAGTGGCCCCGGTTCAGGTCCCACATATGAGGGCCAGTGACATTGTCCTCAAAAATAAAAAATAAAAAAATAAAAAAAAAAATTTGAAGAACATGCAGTACCAATCCTACACACTTCCAGAAAATAAAGAACTAGGGAGCACTTCCCAACTGATGCTACAAGGCCAGCATTAGCTGGTAACAAAGCCAGTAAATATAGGACAACTTCATGAACACAGATGCATAATCCTTAACAAATTATTAGCAAATCCAATTTGGAAAAAAAAAGAAAGCAGAAGGATTACACAACCATGACCAAGTGGGATATATTGCAGAAATACCAGACAGGTTGAACAGCCAAAAAACAATTCCTATAATGCACCATATTAACAGAATTAAGGACAAAACAACATGATTATCTCAGTAGATGCAAAAGAAGCATTTGAAAAAATTCAATATCCTCTCACAAGAAATTAGAAAGTGAATGAAACTTCCTTAACATGATAAAGAACAGATATGAAAATCCTACAGGTAACATCATACTTATTGATGAAAGACTGAAATAGTTTCCTCTAAGCTTAGAACATAACAAATATTTCATACTTATCAGTTCTTTTGATAAGTATTTTCTGGGTCAATGTAATACCTCCAGAAAATTAATTGAGAGAATCTAGATAGGAAGAAAGAATCAAAGCTCCCTTTAACCATAGACCACATGCATCTTTATGTATAAAATCTTAAGGACTCTAGATAATATATAATAACTGCAAGAACTAATAAACTTAGCAGGGCTTGAAGATTTAAGATCTATTTAGAAACAGCTGATTTTTATGATCAATCAAAAAATAAAATTAATAAAATAATTCAATTAAAATAACATAAAAAACAATAAAATACTAATAAATAAACTGGACACAAGAAATGTAAAACTTAAAAAAAATCTCCAAAACATTGTTGAGAAAAATTAAAGAATGTCTAGCTTAAAAAGAAGACATTTTTTGGTTAACGTATAGAAAAACTCAATAAATTAAGATGGTAATTATTCCCAAATTGATCTACAGAGTCAACAAAATTCTTAACTAAATCCAAACAGACAATGTTTTTCTTACTGAAAATGCAAAGCTGATTAGAAATTAATATGAAAATGACCAAGCTTAAACAAAGCAATTTAGAAAAGGAAAAACCAAGTTGAATGGGTCACTACCTGATTTCAGATATACTTTGAAACTCAGGGTAAAGAGACCATAATCTAGAGAGTATGGTCTTAATTAGGAAAAGATATATATATACATATATATATATATATATATATATATATATATATATATATATATATGGAGCAGAATAAGAAAAATCCATAAATTAATTCTTACTTTTTTTTTTCTTCAATTGATTTTTTAAAAAATATGTCAGATTAAATGGTGAAAGGATAAATTTTACATAAGAATGGTCCTGGGATAATTGAATTATCACATGCAGAAAAAATAAACTTAGTTCCTTACCTTAAAATATATGCAAAAATTACTGAAAACATATCATAATCTAACCACAAGCTAATGCTATAAAATTTTGCAATTAAAACTTTATGAATACAGGTTAGTTTTGGTTTGTCAGGCTATCTCCAAATATATAAATAGAACTGTTGATGCTTTGTAAAATTTTAGAGAGTTACTAGTAGATCTGGCTGAATAATAAATGTTAAATATTAAAATTTTTGAAAAATTAAACTAAGAACAGAACACAAAAATGAAGGTACAGTTTCACACCTTCTCTTGAACATGCATTAGCTAATATTATGCTTTAGTTAAGCAAGTTGAGTTATTAGGAGACTCTTGGATGGTACTCAATCACACAATCCTGATCAGTGAAAATTATCTTAAAAAGCCTATAAAATTATCTGGCAAATGAATTTTTTAACCACTGTTGAAGAGTGGACAAAAGCTATATTTCACTCACCTGACTAAGATATGTGGCCCCATAATAACGTTTCATTGTCTGATATAAATTTAGTTTATACTGGCTTTACCAAAGCACATCCTATTTTTATTTTCTTGCACTATTATAAATCAGGATGTAATCAATAGGCATAAATAAAACAAGTTAAGCAGGGTTCAGTGTAATTTTGAGAGACTTTTTTTTAAATTTATATCTAGACATTCTGTTCCCTTCTCAGTAATAATAGATACACAGCATAGGAAGCACAAATCATTTCAGCTACAAGATAATATAGAGGAAATCCAGAAATAGGTCTTAATTAAGTAGTTTACATTGTAAAATGCTTCATCAAAATTTAATGTTTTAATTCTGCAGGCTACATTTTGGTCCCAGATGGTGACTGTCACAGTTTACTGTCGTGAGTCTGATTAGAACCCACCTGTGCAGCTCAGTCTGTTTCACCAAACAAATTGTCCAACTGTAAAATCACTGCACTCAGTCTGGTCTTTGACTTAAGTTTCTAAAACGTTACTGTTTCCATTGTGCAATTCTTTCATTAACTCATGAGGTACTTTTGTTGTTGTTGTTTTGTTGTTATTTTATTTTATTTTTTGCAATTTTAAAGATGAGAAAACTGAAGTTTAGACAAAGTAGCTTATAAAAATTGAATTTAATTGCCAGGTGAATGGCACAGTGGGGCTTATAACAAAATTTGTTTCACATTTGAACCAGTATGCAACACAGTGCCATATGAATCCAAATACATTTTGATGTATAAAATAAAGAAACATTATTAAATTTCACCTTAGAAATCCATATGAGAAAAACTTCTATGGGCTATTTGTTTCTGCTCCTGTTCCTACAAATGTCATATGTGATGGCCTTTCCACGATTATCAGGTTCCAATTATCAGACACCTCCCCAGATAATGAAGCTACTTTTCCATGTTGTTCCCCCCAAACCCCACACCAAAACAAATGATTGAGAACAGACCTTGATCTTTGAGCTGCTAACATTTATGGAATTTTTCATTTCTTATTATATTTTATAATGCTTCCCAGCATCCCTCTGAAAGTGCTATGTTGGCTTAAAAGCAGGAGACTGATAGAAAAAGCTATTCAGTATTAAAAGCTTTTATTGATAAGAATATTGTTTAAGTCAACTATCCAGAAATAACACAGAGTTGACATTTTGGTAAATTAGATCCTAAAATCTACTTTCAATGTAAGAATAGACAAAATAAATTCAGTTCCTACATCTTAAATCATGAGCAGCCCTGGAGGAAAGAAAAAAAAAATTCTCCTTGCAGAAAGTCTAAATACAAGATACAGATTTTTAAGACAATATTTAATGGGTCCCTTGATTCCTCTTCTGGCCCACAATGAAAAGCCTAAAATACATTGGATGAAACATTGACAATGATTTTAGTAAAAATTTCAGGTTATCATCAGTTGAAGCCCAATGCAATATATTATTTATATACTTTATTCTCACTTAGAAATGTTTACTAACAGGACATGTATGAATTGCCTCAGCAGGCTGGAACCCAAAGACGGACAACTGAGCAAACATTTTTAAGCTTAGAAACTAATAAATCAGGCCTGATATTTCAGAAAGGTACCTGATGTTTCTTCTGCTACTGCGAAATTGCGTTAGCTATAGATAATACCTCTGACAGCCAAAATTTGGTTTTGAAATTAAAACACACACACACACACACACACACATAAGTATGCCTGGGAGAGAGAGAGAGAGAGAGAGAGAGAGAGAGAGAGAGAGAGAGAGAGAGAGAGAGAGAGAGAGAGAGAGTGTGTGTGTGTGTGTGTGTGTGTTTTATGTGATTTATGATCCTAAATAATGCAAACTCGGCAAAAGTTTTGGAAAGGGGGAGATGTTAGTGAGGGAAGGAATTTGTATGTCAAGAATTTGAACTGATACTAATATTTGGCATTTTTTACTTGCCAGAATAAATAGTGAGAGATAATAATTTCATACTGATGGTATTAATTGTTTATTTAAAAGAGTTATGAAGCATCAGAAGACTGGTTTTCCAATCATTATTTACTCATAAAGAGAGCCACAAAGTAGAGTTAAGAACAAATTACAGCACTGATGGAATAAAGTTTACTAATTTAGTTCAAAATATGCTAAATATATAAGAAATTTCAAAGGGTTCAGAATTACCGTAAAGAAGAAAGGAAAAAAAGCCACAATAATTGTTGAAGGCAATTAACTGAACCTTATGACTGACTCCCTTCAGTTTTCTCCTCTTCTAAAAAAAGCATATCGTATACACTGAAAATTTTGTAGATATAGTCAAATCCACTACCACGAAAGCTTAATAGATTTATAATATCACCAAAACTGTAAAAGTGTTCATTTTCTTCCATACCCTCACCAATACTTGGTATACAAAGGCCTTGAAAACATAACTTACTAAACTGAAACAAGAAGAAATAGAAACTATAAATAGGCTTTGTGATATAAACAGAAAAGCATTGCCCAGACTGAATTTTTTCAAAGGTTGATTTTTTTCCGTTTTTTTTTTTGTTGTTTTTTTTTTTGCAGCTGCTAAAAATACTGTCATCAGATAACCTTTATCAGTCAGACCTCTAATAGTTGTTTCAGCTTCAAAGAGTAATTTCACTCAAGGTTGAGATCTTTCCTCAAAGGCCTTCATCCAGTGATTAAATACTGTTGAGGGAAGAGGTGTAAAACTGTTCCACCATTTTGGTCCAGTGTTGGGCAACGGGGCAACTCTAATAAGTTATTTCAATTACAGAACTTTCTTTGTATAAGCTTAGGTTGAGGTTGGGTCTTGACTTCTCTACTCAAACCTCTTCTCTTAACTGCTCCCTCCCATGGGAATTGCTGTTAAGGACTCTCACAAATAAACACTCTGCACAGTAATTCTATCTAAGAGTTTGCTTTCCAGAGAACCCAAGATGCAACACTTTTATATGTATGTAAGAAACTGAATTTAGTATTATTTTTAAAAACCTCCCTACAATGAAAATTTCAGATGCAGATGGTTTATCTTATACATTTTGGCATGAAATTAAAACAAAATTAACACCAATGTGATATAAGCTCTTCAAGAAAATAGAGTATGCTGTAGAGAATATATCCTAACTTTTTTGTGAATCCAGCATAACCATAATACCAAAAAATGACAAAATCCAAAACAAAAAAGAATAGAATATTAAAGATGAATATCCTTATTGAAAATGGGTTTCTTAAGCAAGTATAAGCAAATTAAGTCTATTAATAAATACATGATAATACATTGTAACCAAGTGGTGTTTATACCAGTGATGTGAGATTGGTTTATCATTTGAAAAACAATAAAATTTACTGTATTAATGAATGAGGAGAAAAATATGTTCATCAAAATAGATACCTAAAAATAATTTTAGAAAATTCAACAACTATGAAAAACTTACATCCCATGACTTAAAGAGTTATTATACAACTACAGTTTTGAAAACTTTATTTGTAGTGGCACAATTATAGACAATTAGAAGAATGAGATAGAATAGAGACACCAAATATAGGTTCACATGTCTACAGTTTTTGATATTTTAAATAGATCCAAAGCAACCCAAAGGGTAAAGAAAAGTGTTTTCAACTAATGACTCTGGAAAATTTACATGTTTATATGAACTAAAAATGAAACATGCTATGTTTCTCACACCATACAAAAAATGTAATTAGAGATGCACTGGTGGCCTAAATTATAAAAGCTGAAACTATAAAGCTTCTACAAAAAATATTGATAAATATCTTTGGGACATGAGGACAGGCAATGTTTTCCTTACTATGTCACAGAAAGCAATAGCTATACATTTTTTAAATGCTTTATTATACTTAATGAAAAATTTAAAGCTATGTTCATTAATTTTATGTAATAATAAAATTAACAGAGAAGCCACATATAAGAGGAAATATTAGCAATATATATTCCTACCGAAGAGCTCTAACTGAGATCTAAAATTGATTCACAATTTCAATAATAAAAAGACAAATACCCCCAAAAAAGAGAGATTTAAAACTGAACAAGTGCTTCACAGAGGAAGTTATATAGACTGCTAATAAGCACATTTCTCATCAGGAAAATGCCAATTAAAACTACAATGAAATGCCATTACATATACAAGTATAATGGAATGACATATTAAAAAGTTATGGGCCAGCTGAGTGGCACGTTGGTTGGGAGCTCGCTTGGGACACCAGTGGCCCCGGTTCAGATCCCACCTGTGAGTGCCAGTGACACTACCTTCAAAAAAAAAAAATTTACAATACCAAATGTTGACAAGTATGTGGAGCAGTCCTGCTCAACAGTATTTTCTATAACAATAAAAATGTCTATATATGTGCTGCCTAATAGAATAGCCATTAGCCACATGTGGCCATTCAGCACTTGAAACATGTCTAGTGTAACTGCAGGACAAAACTTAATCTTATTTAATTTCATTCAATTTGAATTTAGATAGCTATTTGTAGTTAAGAACTAGAATTCTTACACATTGTATAAAAGAATGAGTAGTTGTATAATCATGGTGGTAAATTTCTAATACTTTCTTATAAAACACTCCTAGATAGTAACTGAGCATCAATATAAAATAATTTTAGAATATGACCAAAAGAATTTGAACAAAAATTCTTTCAACTTTATACATAATAATTGAAACTGGAAAGAACTCAATGCCTATCAAATAGTAAATGGTCCAATGATGTTGGTGTATTCATGCAAACGAATACTTCTTATTAAGTTCAAGGTATGAAGGAAAACACAGATGAATCTCAAAAAAAAATATGCTAAGTCAAAGAAAGCTTACAGAACACTTTATATTCTATATGATTATATGAATTTCTTGAATAAACAAAATTAACATAGCTGAAAAAAAACAAAACAGTTTGTCTTTGGAAATTGGAGGCAGGGATTTAAAAGAAAAGGATATGAGGGAACTCTGTGATGTGAGGGTAAGTTTCTATCTTGATAGATTTTGGAGTTACACAGATGTATATATTTTTCCAGAAATCAAATTATACATTAAGATTTAGATATTTCATTGTATATAAACTTTATCTCAAAAAAAAAGAAATCTTAAACAAATATAGAACACTAGTTAATGATATATGTGTACAAACATTTTGGTGGCAGTTGACTATTACCAGTAGTTTATTTAAAACCATATAAAGATAGATTGATAAATGAATAAAATGATAGATGATAGATATGATAAAGTATAATAAAAAGTTCATTATAGAATCTATGTATACGTATATGGATGTTCAGTATAACATTATTTCAATTTTTATGAATTTTTAAAAATTTTCATAATGCCAAAAATTAAGCCCAAGTGAGATATATATATAATATATATATAATATATATATACACACACATATAAAATACATATTTTTCTCATAATAATATTTTGATAGTTTTACATTTCTTATAACTCCAAAACCAAGAGAGTCTTTTGATGTGTAAAATAATTTTTCAATTAATATTTTTTCTAAGGACTCTTTCCCCCCACCACTGAAATAATTACTTGCAGCTAACATGGCCCAAAACTGCAATACCTTCTATTAGTCTTTAGTTGCACATATGGCAGAACATATAGTACAAAGAGTATATTTCCTAAATGATCTAAATTGAGACTACTGAGGTTTATCAGACATTTAGATTAACATTATGGCTTGTCAAAGTAGATAAAATTCTGATGGATGTTTGACCAGCCCCAAATATTTCAATGGAAAAAACATAAACTGATATATCATCATAAAATGCAGATGATTAATACAAACATTTCTAAAAAGGGATATTGTCAGAGGATAAATAGTAGATTTTTCTTACTTGAATGTTGTAGATTCAAAGTAGAAAGATGTAGATTCAAAGAAGTTGTAGATTTATAGCTGGAATTATTCTAAGAAATAAAAAAAGAATATAATTTTAGGTTGGGTGATTTACAATTAAATTTATTCATGAAAATATAATTTATTAGAAAAAAGTGAGATACATTTACAGCTAACATTAGCTGGGTATACTATATTCAAAAGATAATATAAAAACTTTGAGAGACATATAAATAAAACGCAAACAAAAATTCAGATGTCATTAAGGAAAAAAATGATTGAACAAATTCACTTTATTCAAACAACTGAATTATGACTCCCAATAGATGTTTTGACAGCCTTTTTTTTAAAGGCTTTTAAAGAAAATATAACTATACTATATCATGTTAAGTGGGCTTATGTATCTTGCACTACAAATGTCAGCACCATAAGTTAGACATAACGTTTTTTATTTGTGAAGGATATCAGAATCCCTAGCATAAAACACTGCTGTGTCATATTTTCTAAGCTCTCTAAATATCCATATGTAGCAAGAATTTAAAAACTAAAAGCTTTTATTCTTTTTTCTGTTCTAGTGAAATCATTGGGTCATAGTGCTCAATGTAATGCAAGACATTTCCAAACACAATAAGTTTAGACAGTAAATGTCAGAATCGTATTATACTAATTTGCACATGCATGAATTATTAATGGTGAATCTCTAATTACAATGATTGAACATATATAAAATGGATTCTTTGTGGGAAAGATATATTTTCTGAACAAGACTAAACATGAACACAAGTTGAAAGTTCCATTGGATTAATAATATAGAAGCTTTGATGTGTAAAAATGCTGAAGCAGACCATGAATCTAGAGTCCAAGAATTCCTGGAAACTGCATTATAAATTGAAGATAAAATATTAATCATTTTTGCATGCATTTTAGAGACACTATGCAGTATAACTTTGTAAAAGCAATGCCAAATGTTTCATTATTTTCAGATGACTACCTACTAGGATAAATAAAGAAAATAAATAGAAAATAATTTGACTAAGAAAAAGAATTCTTCTGGGTAGCCAATTAAAATATAAATGGTTCTAAAATGACACAAAGATACTTAATTTTCTTCTTCCCTGAAAATTACCTCCAGACAACAAAAAGAATATGAAATCAGAATGTAAATATAATCTCTAATCCTTCATTATAAGTATTGGTTTGTCAGAAAAGTCATGATGTATTTTGTGTATGTTTTTCAAAGGCCATTTATTTATATAAAGAACACAGATCAATCAATGATATATTGCCTGTTTTGTTCAATAACCTTTTGTCATCTTTCAGTGGGTTTCATAACTTCTCATTCATAAAGGACCTGTTTTTATTTGCGAAAAACTGAACAAGGTGCTGATTTACAGCCTCATTTGAATTAAATGTTATACCATGCAAGGAGTTTGAAGAGAGTAAAACAAGTGGAAGTCTGATGGCACAAGGTCAGGCAAGTATGGTGGGTGTGGCAACACATCCCATCCAAGCTCCAATAATTTTTGACAGATGATCAAACTTATGTGTAGTCTTATATTGTCATGATGGAACACAAATCCTTTACAATTAACAAGCTCTGGACTTTTCTGGATGATGGATGCGTTCAAACTGTCCAGTTGCCGACAGTACACATTCAAATGGATTGTTTGATTACTTGGTAGGAGCATGAAAAACACGACACCTTTAAAATCCCACCACACTGAGAGTATAACCTTCCTCTGATGAATGTCTGCTTTTGATGTCGTTTGAGGCAAATCATCACTTTGGGACCAAGACCATTTGTGCACCACATTGTTGTAAACAATCCACTTCTCATCACCAGTTATCAGTTGCTTCAAAAAAGGATGATTTTCCTCGCGTTTAATAAGCATATTGCAGTCATTTATACGCTTGTCAAATAAAGATTTTTGAGTTCACACAGAACCCAAATATCAAGTTTGGTTATGTATCCCAGCTTCTTCAGGTGGTCACGAATGCTTGAATGATGAATGTTCAATGTTTCTGCAATCTCTCATGTCATGTAATGTGGATTTGACTTGATCAATACCTTTATTTTGTCCTCATCAATCTTGGTGGGCCTCCCTGACCCAGGAGTGTCATTGAGATCAAAATCACCAGCATGGAATTTTGTGAACCATTGTTGGCACTGAAGTTCTTGTAGAGCATTGTCACCATAAACTTGATGCAACTTTTTACAAGCTTGATACGCGGTCTTCCCATTATGGAAGTAAAACAGTAAAATAAGGCAAAAATGCAGTTTAGTCTTCCATCTTCAACTTGTAAACTCTCCAAAACTCAACCAAATTGCTCAATTTGTTTTAGAATGTCAGCTATCAAATGACATAGCAATAACATAGATGTGAATGACTCTAGTACTTTCAAAAATGAACTAGTGCCATCTGTTGCAAACATGCATCATGACTTTTCTGATGACCCAATATTATTAAATGCAATTTATATCAAGTCTTAATATAGCAAAGTGTAAAGAATAAAGACGGACGACTACTGAACTGAAAGAGCATAGGTAGATCAGTTTTGCCAAAAAAGGTGGTGCAGCCTCACAGATAAATCAAAGCATTCCTTGTTGGCACAATAGGGTCAGCAGTTCCAAATGGTGATGGTACCTCCCTGAACCTCAATTGGCATCATGGAATAACATACGAAAAGAACGAAGGTGAAAGAATCAGGAAAAAATAAACCAAATGAATAATGAATTGCCCCCAATCGCCGCCCCCCCCAAAAAAAATAAAATTGCAGGTAAGCAAAGCAAATGAAAAATGGGACTAAACATGTCACTATGCATGAATAATGCAATAAAGAGACACATATTTCAGTATTGAGGAGAAGAGCTCAGACAACTAAAGAGGTGGAATAAGAACTTGCAGTGTTCAGGGAAAGAAGTTAGAACAATTATCAGAGACACGTTCCACACAGGAAGCAACTGAAAAAGACTAAATAATGCTGAAAACAATAACAAAGATGGAAAAATGGATTTTATTAAGTGAGCAAAATGTTTTGGAAATGATTATATTGTTACAGAGGCTTATAGAAAAAACCAGGCTATTACATGTAATGTTTGAGAATCAATACTTCTTAATTAGTGTTTCTGATGAAAAGAATGGGAAAATAAAAACAGAAAATTATACATATAATTTTTTTAAAAACCTTCCAGAAAAAGAAAATGAATCCAAATATTGAAACATTGCATGGTGTCTATGGATAAGTTTACAGAATTATTAACAATGAGATCCATCCTAGTTAAAATCCTGGAGGACAATGGAAAAAAAAATAATCAATTGTCATCTAAACAAAAGATAAAAAATCAGGCTGACAATAGGATTCTGCACACCATTTTTCTCTAGGAGACAGTAAAATTAATGCCTGTAATGTCTTCAGGGGAAAACTGTATGACCCAGGATATTATAACCTGCAACTATGACATTGGAGTATGAAGATAATATTTTCAAAGTAACAAACACTGTTCTAAAAATTATACCAGGACAAGTAAGAAGTTAACAGAAAAAAAATGAGCATCAGTATGCCTGATGACCAATGAATCTATTTAAATAAGAGTTCATGTTAAGCTGTTGTGGAAATTATAGTTATAAAAAAATGTAAATTTTATAAACCATGGTGAATAAAAAATTTTATGACGAAAACACATAGTAGAAAAAAAAGTAATATTTTTTAAAATTTTACATTTGTACATTTTTAATTTTTCAGATTAGAAGTGAACATGTGAACATATATTACATTTTTAATCCAAAAATATTTTTTTTAAATAAAGTCATGTACTGTGAAAGGTCCACAATCCTGAACTATTGTAATCTAACAAGTCAGACTACCACAAATTGTGTGCTTACATATAAAACAGGAGACCTCTGAGTCACAGACAGTTTATTTCTTACAGCAAAAGAGGCAGCCAGGGTAACTGGTTTCCTGAACCCCATTTCCATGGCGTGTCATGGTGAGGACCTGGTTGTAATGCACACACAGTGATGGTGAGTTATAGGATGGTACCCCAAGCTTTGTAGATTCTGACCTTAAATAGGGATTACTGACAAACCTGTCCACACCCATCCATCCTCTTTTCCAGAGAAAGAGAGATTATTTTTTTTGCCCTGGAATATAAGCTTATGTCTCTAAGGGAGGGATGCCTCAAAATCTCTCTAAGGGAAGTCACTGACTTTACCTTTATTTATCCAGGAATGTACATAAATTTTGTTCAGAATACCTATACCTATATTTCCAAAGCCATATCTCTCTATAAATGTTCCTGAAAAGATCCTTCCAGAGCACATCATTTTTTAATACCCGGACATGAAGAAATGCCAAAGAACCATGGAGAATTGACTCACAATAACAATCCAATTTTTGGGCCTGTTTGTCTTCCCATATGACTAACTACCTTTCAAGAACATGATTTCTTTTAAAATTAGTGGATAAATTTATCAATACAATTTTACTGCATTTGCTAGTTGTTTTAATTGAAGGACACTAATGGGAAAAACAGCCCCTGAGAGCTGTGCTCCATGTCGCATTGCTTATAGATAATCATTCTAAGCACTGTACTATTTGGAACAGGCTTGAGGTGATTCCTGGGTTTGGCAGCTTGCCCATCTCTATTATATTCCCAATTGTTGGTCTGTTCTGGAGTAAGTGCCTGAGGCAAATACCAGTGGTATTTCATTCTGTAGGTAATTGATATTACATTTCAGAATCTGTGCTATGGCTGCCAGGTCTCTGTGAAATGATTAGAAACGACTGACTCAAGAATCAGGATCTTGGTCTTGTGTATAACTAGAATCAGGCTTATTCAAATTTCCTACTTTTTCACATTTTCTAACATGGGCCAAAGGGGATAGGGGGGAAAATATATGTATATAAAATGTTTTGATTCATTTTCTCACAGATCATGAAAAAGCACTGCTGAGTGTTTGATGTATTTTCAGGACTGTTTTCATACTTATATATACAGTATTACCTAGGTTTGCAAGCATAATTTGTTCTGGAAACAAACTACTCATATTGTAAGACATCGCTCATTTACAAAGTTAAAAATGTATTATTAGGTCAGTACAATATTACTTTTGCACCGACCTAATAGAAATGTTTGCTCTTCTGGAGGAACACTAGCAAACCAAGTAACTCGCAATCCAAGGTTTTACTGTACATATATACAATGTGTTACTGTAAGTAGTAATGTATACCTGTAAAAGAAGGAAGAACTCTGAGAAACATATAATTTACTGATCTAGAGGTAATTTTGTAGCAGTACAAACACATATCATACTTGTGAATTGTGAGGGTCCTGTGCTATTTGCATACCCACTAACCCCTCAACCCGCTGTGTGTACCTAATACAACACACAATTTGTCCTTCTTCTTAGAATGTCTCATGTGCTTCAGCAAAGGTAAACTTTTTCTGGAAGAATCAGAAAACAAATATTTTGGGACTTAAAGGCCAGACTGTCTCTGTCATAATTAGTCAAATCTCCACTGCTGTATGAAAATAGCCATGTGCAATATGTAAATGAGTGAGCTTGACTCTGTTCCAATAAGACTTTATTTATGGATCCTGTATTTTATGAGGATGCCTCAACTGTCTCCACAAATCGAGTGGCCTAAAACAACAGAAATGGATTCTCTCACAATTATGGAGGCTACAAGTCTGAATTCAAAGTGCCAGAAATTTCATGCTTCTTCAGAAGGCTCCAGGAAAGAACCCTGCCTAGCCTGTCTCCTGGCTTTATGTGGTGTCCTGCAATCCCTGCAGTCCCTTCATTTATAACTGCATCACTCCTATTCCTATCTTCATCTTCACATTGGTCTTTTAGGTCTGTGTGTGTCTCTCTCCAAACGTCCTTCTCTTTACAAGGACACAAGTCATTGAATTTAAGGACCACACTAATTTCTTATGGTCTCTTTTTAACTAATTACATCTGTAAAGACACTATTTCCAAATAAGGTGATATTCATAGTACAGCGGTTGGGACTTTAATGTATCATTTAGAGGATACAATTCCACAGAGATATTCAGATTTGAATTTTTATAGATTTCCTGTATCATGAAATATTACAGTTACTTTTTTTCAACATTTAAATTATTAAAACCATTTTTAACTTGCAGGCTATATAAAAATGGCAATACTTTACACTTGGATCATGGGTAGTAGTTTGCTGAATCACACTATGAATCAAATATAGTAATCTCCTTATGGAGATAATGTAAAGAGGAGACTATGAAGCAATTCTGGTCAATAAACTAAGAGGAAGAATTCTGAGGAAGGGAAGCTTTGGGGAATATTTTCTTCATTTCTAAAAGGGCTCAAAAAAAAGCTTTTTTTAAATTTTAAGATTTTAAATAATAATGTATAAAGATATTAGGAGAACCAGAGATCAAGTTAACAACATCAAGGAAATAAGGTTGATGAGAATGGCAGTTTGTTAGAAATGGTGAAAAAAAACCCTGAATCTATTGTGGGTGTACGTTGCCAAAGCATAACCCCAAAATTCAGAAAGATAAATACAGAGAAATAGCTAAAATCGAATGGTAGTTTTGATGAATTGCTGGAGGCTGAGTGTGAACTAGCAAGAGCATGAAAATCTCCTGAGGGACTGCAATCTTAGAAGAACCAACACATTTGTAGGCTTTATCTTCTGTAAACTGAACATGTTCTCACAGTGAGTATCTGAGAATGATATCCTTGTGACTCTGGTAGAAGGAGAAGAGTAATCATTGAGAAATACACTTAGAGCCTTCCCAATGAAGACCTCTGCCCAGAGGAAACGATGTTGCCAGAGCCTTATGCTTGTGGGAAGGGCATTCCTCTATTCCTGTTCATTTCGTCTTCCTATCTACATTGTCACCAAAAGTCAGAGTTCAAGCAAATAAATGAGGTTTACTGCAGCCAGGGATGGGTGTAGGGGTAAATAGAAAAAGTTATACCACTAGAGTAACACTTATGAAGGTCATAATCCCAAAACACAAGCCCACAAAAAAGACAGAAATTAAATTGAAAAAATAAAGCACTCTCCCTTTGGGCCACACACATCACCACCACATAAATAGCACTCCAGTATCATAACTGGAAGAGGATTAGAGCTGAAAGAGATGAAAGACGCACAGTCTTTCTAAGCAGGATTTCTTAGGGAGTCCCAAAGCCAGAGGGCAAAGACAAAGACACTAGAAGAATCAGAAGACTTTGGTAGCTTTAGATATGGGTAACATTAAAGATAGCCTAACTCCTCGGTATATTAACATAAATTCTTACACTAAAGGTCATTTACTTGAGTTCTTATTACCCAATACAAACATCTCTGGCTTTCAACAAAAAAATCACAAGGAATTTCCCCTCCCCAGCTCCTCGAACACACATACAAAAACACACACACCGTCCCAGATTCTGAAGGGAAAAAGCAAACACTAGAACTAGATTGAGGTATAACACAAATGCGGTCATTAGGTAGGGATTATATATATATATATATATATATATATATATATATATATATATATATATATATATATAAAATATAATATGTCAACTGCTGTAAAAAATGTAAAAATATTCAAGAACAGATGAGCAATGTGAACAGAAAGATGAAAACTAAGAATAAAATCAAAAGGGAATGCTAGAAATAAAACAAAACAATACAGAAAT
Organism: Aselliscus stoliczkanus; assembly: GCA_033961575.1. Lineage (NCBI taxonomy): Eukaryota > Metazoa > Chordata > Mammalia > Chiroptera > Hipposideridae > Aselliscus > Aselliscus stoliczkanus. The sequence goes on from CM066729.1 coordinate 140,781,000, forward strand.
GGAGGATGGCTTCTATGGGCTCATCTGTAAATTCAACACAGATAAGGAAAAGACAAACAAACAGTGAGGTTGAAGATCGGTAAATAGAATCTTCCCAAATTAAAGTGCAAAGCAAAAAAGAAATAAAATAACAACACAGAACATCCAAAAACTGTGGAACAATGTGAAAAGTTATAATATGCAAAACCGAAAAACAAGAAAGAGAAGAGAGAAAGAATACACTGAATAAATATTTAAAATAATAATGGCTGAGCACTGTTCTAAAATAATTGCACACAACAAACCGCAGAGCCAAGAGCTAAGAGAACAAACACCAAGCAGAATAAATAACAACAAAAAGAAAGCACACCAATGAATATTATATTCAAAATGTAGGACACCAAAAAATAAACTTTAAAAAAGTAACTGGAAATAAGTAGAATCTGTAAGATTAAAGACATAAAAGCATAGCTGCACATTAGCATCGCACTGTAGTTGATAAAATTTTGTCCCAAGGAGAAAAGAGTCAACAATTCTGATGCTGCTCTTCCCATACCCTGGATTGAACAAATAAGTGAATGTATGACAAATAGTGGTGGTCAGATTTATCATCATTGTTGACATGAGAATTTACCAATAAACAAAGGGAGGACGCTAGAATGATTCATCAGGTGATAGATTAGTGTTGGAGACATTAATACAAATAAACTCATATTTAGCTTGCTATAGATACAGATGGCTACATATAAAATATTTTTAGATATGTCTACATAAATTATTCGTATGCACACATGGATTCCCTTGCTCGGTTGACTAAGAAGGCCTAAAGGAAATTTCGCCCCTGTAGCAACAAGTACACCTAGCACCACAATTGTGATTTCTAATAGTATTCTCTAGGAAAAGGAACCCAGGCTCCCTAGAGGAATGGCTGAATCTAGGGTTGGGGCAAGAAGTATATAGGACAAGTGTAGAGCATCTGGTAGTGCTAAGTAAGGACATGTTCATACAAACAAACAATCCCTGGTGAGGATATGTCAAAGGGACACAGAAGCCAATTAAAAGAGCTCACAATGGCCAAAGCTAGAACAATTTGAGTAGCAAAATAAATACATTAGTATTGGACTATAATTCAAAGTACAAAATAACTATCCACAAGTACATACTGATATAAATCAATTACTGAATAGATACATGTGATAAAGTTGACCAATCTCCCATGCAAAATAATTTCAAATAAATGATAGAGATATTCTGCTCAATTAGTTGGAGCATAACTCCCCACTCCTTAAATGTCAGCTGAGAATAATGACTTTCTTCCAAACAATACGGTATTGAGAAAGGGAACAGAAGAGTAAATTTAAAGTGAAACCTGATAAACACTAGCTCAGTCAGGGGTGATCAAGATCAACAGCAGGGTGATGAGTCATATTGCTAGTATAATCTTTACTATGATTTAATGAGAATGGCTCTTCATCTTTGTGATCCTCCTCCCCACACCCCATAAACCCAAACTCATCATGAGGAAAATATCAGATAAATCTCAATAGAAGAACATTCTACAAAGCACTGGACAAGTAATCCTAAAACTGTCAAAGTCATAAAAATCAGGAAAGTTGAAAATCTCATAGCCAAGAGGAGCCAAAGGAGACATGGCTACTAAATGTAATGTAGTACCCTCAATGAGATCCTGAACCTGGATAAGAAGGACGTAATTTCATAAAGGAAAAAATAATGATAATAATAAGGGTTAACAGGTTAAGAAATTAATTTATATACATTTCTCCTCAATTTAGAAAAATTACTTAACTCTTTATTTTCCACTGAGAAGTAGCTTAGTATTCAGTTATGTACTGGAAAGTTATGTATAAAAATTCAAGCCAGGAAACATGGATTTTAATTATAGAGCTTTCCCTCTTGTTGGATAATGCCTTCTCTTAAATTCAGTTCTCTCACCTGTGTCAAATAAAAAACAATGCAAATCTTAGAATTAAAGCAAACAGGTTGGGGTCACATATTTCCTTGTTCTGTTCCTTCAATATTGTATGAGAAATACAGCACTCAAGATTGTATATAACTCTAGGTGTACATTGTTTGTGAAGCTCACTATTAAATTTGTTTTTTTTTCAGCCTCATTGCAATATAATTTATATATATATATATATATATATAAAACACTGTGTACATTTACGGTATACAACGTGTCAATTTGGTATACTTATATATTGCCATGTGATTACAACTGTAGCCTTAGCTAACAACTCCATCATCACATAATTACCTTTTCTTTTTTGGGATAAGAACATTTAAAATCTATTCTCTTAGCAATTTTCAAGCATACAGTCCAGTCCTGTTAACTATAGTCACAATGTTATACATTAGATCCCTAGAATTTATTCATCTTCTAACTGGAAGTTTGTATCCTTTGACCATATCCCCAATTCTTCCACCTCCATTCCCCTGATATGATAATGGATCAAAGAAGAAATCAAAATGGAAATTAAAAAAATGGCTCAAAACAATTGAAAATATTAATTCTTGACTAAAGTTCTCACACTTAAATTGCATGCTGTTTGATTTTGTCTGTTGGAGATACAAATAATTGCTGTTAAGTGGATTTATCGCTTTATGTTCCAAATGAAATATATATGTATCAGGTGTGCGAAAAATATGTATACAAGGGGACACTTTGGTCAACGTTGCTCAAGCAGTAGTTTGCCATCATCAGAAGTGTCTGGACACTGATGTAACCACTTTGAGCACCTCTTGTAATTGCAGATGTCAAAAGTGACTTGTATTCAATTTTTTATTATTATATTGAATATCACAAATGTAGTAAAGTTTTCCTTTTTTTAAAGTGTGTACACATTTTTCTGGCATGCTGTGTATATGTGGTGTGTGTATATATATATATATATATATATATATATAAGCTTCTAAAATGTTCTTTGGTCATCACACTTTACTGCTTTATTCATTAATTAATGAAATAAAGAAAACTTTTCACATGTGAATTTTCTATTAGTATGAGTCATGACATTATTTCTTCTTTATTCTTTGACATCTGTTAGGTAAGATGAATAGAAATTCAAAATTTAGTTTGAAGAACTAAAGAAGATTGTATTTGGGTTACTGATTCAAATGCTTTAGGGATTAGGCCAATAATTTAAATGTGGTACTGTCTGAATGAGAAGAAATCAATAGGAAATGGTGAGCCATAGAGATCTGGATAACAGATGAGAGTATAAATGGAAAATTATCCAGAGAATATGGGTTATCAAGTGTCTTCACATAAAATCTAAACATTTTTTCAATGTTGTCAACTCTTTCTAATCAAACTTGTACAATACCATCACTTTAAAGTTAAAAAAATTTAAACAATTAAGAAATTAAAAATCGAAAAATACTAATAAAAAATAAAAGCCTGAGACCAGCGTTAACTCTCAGGCCACCAAATTAAAGTGTTTGGTGTGTCATTTGTCTATATGTGATTTATAATTGTAAGAAGTTGCTTCCTTTCTACCAACAAGATTTCTATTAAAAGTGCCTTTATCACAATGTTAAAAATACATTGGGAGTGTATTGCTCAAATAAACACTTGGATAATTTCTCTAAATGCAAGGTCTGATTTCAGAAAAACACAATTTTATTATTCTAAGCAAAATCCATCCCACAGGAAAAATACCTCAAACAACATTACTATACCTCAAACTACATTAACATTTTATTCACCAAATGTACACTGGCCAGAATGTTACAAAGACACATGTTACAAATTGCAACCATTTTGAGAAATTTAGTGCTGAAATGTTGTTGATTTCCTTTTCCAGGTTTTTGAGCAGCTGACAGAAGACGAATAGAGTTTACACTTTAAAACCCCTTGATAATTGAAAATGAGTGCTTTATTGCTCTTGTCATTGGAGTAAACAGTTTGGGAGTCATTTGGGGCTCACATCTATACATTTGACAACAAAATGCTGGAAAGAAATCCCCAATAGTGTTGTTCCTGAACATGTCTCTTGTTGGCCTAGGCTGTAGTCAAAGTTTCTCAGCATTCGACAGGTACAAATGTCCCCAGAATGACATATGTGATGGCATCATTTATTTATATGAAATGAGAACCAATTTCTCATTTAAGGTTGCTGAGGTAAAATGAGCAAGTCAAATGTTAGATCCTTCCTTTAAATTAGAAGGTATGGCCCTAGGGGTATTAGGTGTTCTGTACTTATAAAAAGAAAAAAAAAAGGTTTTAAAGAATTGCAGTTGCATCTCTGTTCACCTCCTCTGCATATTTCTAAGCGCCTCTCATCATGAACAGTGATGTATGAACATTGACTTAAAGAAATTGGTCTAGAAATATTTTGTTTAGGAGAAGGAATATGGTTTAAAAAAACTTGCATCCCTTCCTTTTCAAGTCCTCTAAGTTTCATTGCAAAAATACTCAGAATTGTAGCGCATCATTTAGTTAAATGGTTTTAAGTGAACATATTACAGTATTGACTGTAGGCAAATCTCTACTGGTGGGTTGCCCTTATTCTTACCTAATTCAACATCATTAATGGCATTGCTGGAAAGCTCATTAAATCTTCATACTGCACAAAACTGGAAATAATTAGTTAAATGCCTGAAGTAGAAACTAGCTTGTTTTTATCAGCTAGAATGAGCTGACGTTAATAAGACAATGCAAAGGGGAAGATACACACACACACACACACACACACACACACGACACGCACACGCACGCACAATCTGACAATTAAGTTCACGAACTTGTTGCACCAATGTTGCTAACCTGTTTTGATATCAGAGGGATTATTCATTATGAATTTGTACCAACTGGACAAAAAGTTAACCAAGTTTACTATTGGGAAGTGCTGAAAAGGCTGCATGAAAAAGTTAGACAACCTGAATTTTTCACCAACAATTCATGGCTTTTACATCATGACAACACACCAGCTCACACTGTCTGTGAGGGAGTTTTGAGCCAGTAAACAAATAACTGTATTGGAACACCCTCCCTACTCACCCGATCTGGCCCCCAATTACTCCTTTCTTTACCTGAAGATAAAGGGAATATTGAAAGGAAGACATTTTGATGACATTCAGGACATCAAGGGTAATACAACCACAGCTCTGACAGCCTTTCCAGAAAAAAAGTATTGCTTTGAAGGGTGGACTAGGTGCTGGCATTGGTGCATAGCTTCCCAAGGGAAATATGTTGAAGATGACCATAGTGATATTCAGCAATGAGGTATGAAGAATATTTTCCAGGATTAGTTCGCACTTAATTGTCCAACTTCGTGTGTGTGTGTGTGTGTGTGTATGTGTGTGTGTGTGTGTTTGTATTTATATCTAGATATATATCTAGATATTTCTATATATTGCAGTAACACACAAGGCTAACTACGTATAAAATAAATAATACAACTTTTGTAAATTAGTACACAAATTAAGTCATTGATTTCAGGTATTTACATTCCATAACTATTTTCTTTGCCTTTTTGGCATAAAACCAACTCTTACATCATTTTCTTATTGGTCATAACCTGTGTTGCTGTAACAGAAGCACAGAATCTAATTAAACTTACATTGCTCTATTAGCAAAATATATTCTTAAACCTTCACCAAAACTCAGTTCAATCTTTTCAATGTTTGCATCTCTGGTATAATTATCTAACTTTATAGTGTATTTAAGGAATACGCAAACAGCATTTGGCTTCTTTACATAATTTTCTTCATGGTAAGCATATTTAGCTTCTAAACTGCACCCAAGCAAATATGTGCACTTGGTGATTATTTTACATAAAATATTAAAACTATTAAAATTGAGTTTAATTGCTAGTTTTCACTTTAACTTCTCTACTATTGTATAATAATGTGTTTGTCTCCCTATTTTCTTTAGTCTTAATTTAATGTTAATTGATATTCTTGTGAAATGATAATAATGTGTATTTTGATAATTTACTATGTTATAGTAATAAATAACTTGAATGAGTCAAAAGGTCATGTGAAGTTGCAATGGTTACATTGAAAGAGCAGTGCTCTTGGAATCAAAAATCACATACTTGAATTTCAGTCCTATCCCATGTTACTAAATTCAATGTACTATACATTTTTTTTTTAGTTGAGCCATCCTGCCACCTATTGGCAGCTCCACAGCAGCTCAGCTCAGGCTGGGCATCGAACTGCTATTGCTCAGAGCTCAGCTCGCACTCTTGAGTGAGCTCTTAACCAACTGAGCCACTCAGCCGGCCCTGTACTATACATTTTTAAACTATAAAAAAAACACATAATACATTGCTAAAAATAAGCATGATGTATCAAATTTCTCATCTTGCTTGACAAACTCTACACTCATTGAACAGCAAGCTCCCTCCCTCCCCTTTTGCCTCTCCATTCTACTTTTTTTCCTATGAGTTTGATTACTTTAGATAATTCATATAAGCAGAAGCATGCTGTATTTGCATGACCTTTCTAAGCTGAGTGTTGAAGGTATAGCCTGACTTTTCCTGACTGCTTATATTAAAATGTGAGAAGAGAGACATTGCTTTAAGATGAAATTGTTAAGCAAAAAAAGAAGCAGAACTTAAAGACTTAGAAAATCTTCAGCCTATTCATATTGCAAAAAATGACACTAAGGGTATGGCCAAGTGGTCATCAGATCAGATTAGTATGGATCGGTCATCTAAACAGAAACCGGGAGCTATTGTCAAGACAATGGAAGAATGACCCCAAAAGTGATTCAAAGATCATTAGACTCACCACTGCCAGCATATGTCCAGAGTGCATGGGCCTGGGGGGCATGGCAGCCTCCACCTGGGTATCAAAGGACAAGGATGCCTGGCAGAGCTGCAGGAGTGGTACCACAGCCATAGGCCCAGATAGAGAACTGCAGCAGGGGCGGGGTCCCAGTAGAGAGCAATATTAGGATTATCCCACTAAGCTAAGGGGGTGAGTTACTACCCCACTGGGACTAGAAGACAGAGCAATAAATCAAAGAAAAGTATTCTCAAACCTTAACGTCTAATGGAATTTGCCCCATTAGGTTTTGAACCTATTTTGTTCTCATCATTCCTATATTTACCTTTTGGAATGGGAATGTCTATCCTATTACTGTCTCACTGTCTGACAAGCACATAACATGTTTGGTTTCACAGGTTCACAGCTAGAGAAAAGTTTGCCTCATACCTTGAGTCTCACCCATATTTGATTTAGACTGATGTTTTTATAAGACTTTAAAGTTAATGCTGGAATGAATTAAGACTTTGGAGGCTATTATAGGGCTGGAATGAATGTATTTTCATGCAAGAAGGACTGAATTTGGGCAGGGCCAAGGGCCTGAGGTAGAATATTAAACCTTGAGCTTCTCTCCCCTCCCCAAAATTCATGTGTTGAAACCTAATTTGCAGAGTGATAGTATTTGGAGTTGGGGCCATTGGGAGGTGATTAAGTCATGAGGTTGGAGCCCCCATTCATGAGATTAGTGCCTTTATAAGAGAACCCAGCGAGTATCCTTCTGCCATGTTAGAACATAATGAGAAGATAAGTATCTACCATCTTGAGATCAAACCCATGTGATAAAGAACTGAAATCTGTTGCTAACAGCCACAAGTCCAGCTTTCAAATGACCAAAAACCTCACCAGCATACTTGAATTCAACCTCATGAAAGACCCTGAGCCAAAACCACTGAGCTAAAGTGTTTTGGGATTTGTGACCCTCAGAAACTCTTAGATAATAAATATTGTTTTAAGCTATTAATTTTGGGTTTAAATGTTATGCAGCAACAGAAAATAAAGTGGTTATTCAGAAATAAACAAAACATTTTAATTCTTAAATAGAATTATAATATAATTCTTAAAAGATAATTCAGCAATAGGTTAATACTTAAATACCAGGATATTTTTATACTCCTGTATAGATAACAGTCCATGTTTGTTCTGGAAATTCTCTCAGTCTACTTCTAAAGAAGTTAAAAAGTTTATGTAGTGCAAGGTCATTTATCCAAAGCTAATCCCCTACAAGCTTGACTTTTGATGACAAGATGGTCTCTTGAAAAGCCTCAGGGAAAATGGCTAAAACCTAGTGCTTAAGGTAATTGATTCTTAGTCATTCACTGTCCTTAAACTCCAGCCCTTGATCAGACCTGGGAAGGCTGTTGTTTCACCAGAATAAGTGCTGATAGGATCAATTCTGATACTGACTTGCCACATTATAAACTGAAATTGCACGTATTTGACTTCCCTTTTACAATAAAAGACAGTTGTTTCTTACAACTCAGCTGACAGAATGCAAAGAGAACCAAGGCTCTGCCATGTTTTGCATCCTGAACTCTGATAAAGGCAAGCAGGCAAGGGAGGCCTGATACTTCCCCAATTATGCAGTTCAAAAGCTCAGCTGCCAGTTGCTTGGGTCCTTTTCCCAGTGTTTACGTTTCATCCTGATGAATCTTTGTGTAACTCTATAATGCAATGGATACACTTTCACTAACCATGAGGGAATAATAAGAACTAATTTGGAAAGAAATATGAAAAACTGTTTTTTATATTTTGAACAACAAATAGTATAGGACTATAATTATAGGTATAAAAAAATAAACAAGGTGATCCCTGCCTTCACCCTAGCATCTGTATGAGGTAATTTCTATACTAGATCTTAGGAATAAGGCAGCCAAATAAAGCAGAGTTTGAGTTTGGGAAGGACAAGATGGCTAGAATGTGCAGGGCAGAATAACAGAGTTGTGGAACTATACAGAGAAGAAAAACTCCAGAAACTGACGTAGGGGGGGGTCATAAATCTTTGGCTGAGTATCAGTTTATGCATGGATATGATTAAAAACCCACACATATGATAAAAGTCCTAGGAAAGAAGAATTTCGGGAAAGAAAAAGAATCACTGGGTAGCTGAAATCTAACATTCCCAAAGCACATAAATGACAGGAAATAATTTAAATTCCCACCAGCCAGAGTGGAGAGACTATGATAAATGCAGGGGAGTAAAAGGGAGTAGTAGATGCCTGACCACTGCAGTGCACACCAGAAGCTGAAGCTGAATAATACTGAATGTCAACTATTATTTTATATATATACGTGTGTGTGTGAGTGTGTGTGTGTGTGTGTGTGTGTGTGTGTGTATACTGAGTCGTCGGGAAAGTCATGACATATTTTTCTATGTCTTTCAATGCAAAAATGCGTCATGACTTTCCCGACGACCCAATATATAGTCACAGGATGTGGAGCACAGCATAAGGAATAGAGTCATTGGAACTGTAACAGCTGTATACAATGTCAGAGGGGTAGTAGGTTGGGAGAGGGGGGTTATTACTTTGTGGGGGATATAAATGTCTGACTATTACATTGTTTTTTACTCTTGAAACTAATAAAAGAAATGCAAGAGGAATCCCAGAAGCATTATAGCTTACTAATGGAGCTAAACTAGTGCTGGGATAAAAAGTCTATACCTGCCCCCTCTTCTCTCAAAAAGCACCACAAAATCAATGCCCAAAATGAAGAAGAAGAAGAAGAAGGAGAAGAAGAAGAAGACGAGGAAGAGGAAGAAGAAGAAGAAGAAGAAGAAGAAGAAGAAGAAGAAGAAGAAGAAGAAGAAGAAGAAGAAGAAGAAGAAGAAGAAGAAGAAGAAGAAGAAGAAGAAGAAGAAGAAGAAGAAGAAGAAGAAGAAGAAGAAGAAGAAGAAGAAAAGGAGGAGGAGGAGGAGGCAATTAAAGAAACTGATCCAAAAATGACTTAACTGTATTCAGAGACAAAACCTAACACTTGAAAGGAGTAGAGAAAAACAGTAAAAAGTGTGACATTTCTAATTGCTAGCTTCCTATAAATATTTAATTGATCTGTGAAAAAGTATGAAAATATTACCAATAACCAGGAAAAACTTGGTCAATAAATGCATAATCAGAAATGAAAGAAATTAAAAACAAATAAAATTACTAAACAAAGGTATTATAAAAGCTACTATAGATATGCTCAATGCCCAAGTATTTAAAGGTAAACATCAATGTAATAAATACAGCTTTGGAAGATGTAAAAAAAAAAATGCTAACTACAACTCTTAAATATAAAAAGTATATACATAATACTTAATCTTTATAGGTAGGCAGTATTACTTATGAGTTTCATTTCAGGAGAGTAAAGGAAATACAAAATAGTTATTATAAAAAGGGGGCACTGGGTGTGCTAGAGTGGATAATCACTGTTCTAAGTGGTGGTCCACTTAACTGCATATTATAGTTGCCTCTTTGCACAGTTGCATGATGACCCCTGAAGAATTTTTTAGAAAAATGTGATTTAATGTGAAGACCATGACAGATTGGCGAAGTATTAGACACACACTTCAAAGTCAGACAGACTTTAATTCACATCTTGTCCTTGAGACTTACAGCTGTACAATTTTGGGCAATCCAATTACTCTCTGGTACATTCTGTTTTCTGAATTGTAGAATAAGATAGCTTGTGCAACTCCTTCATCAAGGTTACTATGGCTTTTATTCTCCTTATCCTTCTTCTGAAGAGTCTCATGCTAGATTATGTTAAGTGTCTCCAGAGTCCAGGTCTCCAAGAATCGTTATGCCTTCTAAAGAGCTAGTCTATTTCCTTCCAGACAATGGGAGCTATTTCATTCATGCCATTTTACTCTTTACTTTGACTGCTAGTGAACATGGAGGTAAATACTCATGCTTAATAGCTGTGGCTTTTCTCAAATACGGCTCTGTAATATAGTTTGCCCCAACTCCATTCCCTCCTCCACTTCCCCCTTCTTACTAAATTCTGGCCTTTCATCCTGTGTTGTTGATTGCTGGTCTTATTGTTACTGTGGTTCTATTGTAAGTTGTCTCAGATCCTATTGAAAGTAGGGGGAAAGTAAAAAAAAAAAAAAAAGGAAGAACTAAATTTAAAATATATAATATATATAATATTTGAAATAAATATTTTCCTGAATTAGATTAATAATGCATTAGAGACCACAAAACAAAAGATCAGTGATAAAATTTTTAACAGATAAAATTTTCCAGATATAGTAAAGTATAAACTCACAATTCAAGTAGCCCAAAAAATAAATAAAAACAAGTAAACTCAAGAATGAGAACAAAAGAAATTACACATAGGCACACCAAAATCAAATTGCTGAAAATCATATTTATGTGGGTTTATTTCTGGGTTTTCAATTCTATTCTATTGGTCTGTGTGTCTGTTTTTTTGCCAGCACCATGCTGTTTTGATTATTGTTGCTCTGTAGTACAAGCTGAAGTCAGGGAGTGTGATACCTCCAGCATTATTCTTTTTTATTAGGATTGTTTTGGCTATTCGGGGTCTTTTGTGGTTCCATACAAATCTGATGATTTTTTGTTCTATTTCTTTAAAAAAATGCCATTTGTGTTTTTATGTGGATTACATTAAATCTATATATTGCTTTGGGTAATATGTCCATTTTAACTATATTGATTCTTCCATTTCATGGAATGTCTTTCCATTTCTTTGTGTCTTCTTCAATTTCTTTTAAAATGTCTTATAGTTTTCAGTGTCTAGGTCCTTCACATCCTTGGTTAAGTTTATTCTTAGATATTTCATTATTTTTGTTGCAATTTCAAAAGGAATTTTTTTTTAAATTTCTTTTTCTGAAATTTCACTGTTGGTATATAGGAATGCAGTGGATTTTTGTACATTGATTTGCTTTATTTATGGTGGTCAAGAAGACATGGAAACCAAAGTGTCCTTTGGTAGATGAGTAGATAAAGAAGATGTAGTATATACAACAGAATACTATTCTTCCATAAGAAAAGATGAAATAGTGCCATTTGCGACAACATGGATGGATCTTGAGATTATTATGCTGAACGAAATAGGTCAGACAGAAAAAGTCAAGAACATATGATGTTACTGATATGTGGGATAAAAACTGAAGGCAACAAAAAAACAAGACAAACAAAATCTCATAGACAAACAAAATCTCATACGTAGACAATAATTTAGTAGTTACCAGGGGGTAAGTGGGGAAGGGGTGGTAGATGAGGGTAAATGGGATCAAATATATGGTTATGGAAGGAGAATTGACTCTGGGTGGTGAATATAGAATATGATATATATGAGTATAGATGATATATTACAAAAGAGTACACAAAATCTATGTAACTTTACTAACCATTGTCATCCCAATAAACTTTAATTTTTAAAAAATTGCTGAAAACGAATGATTTTTTAAAACCTTAATAGAGCAAGTTTCCAAAGCACATTATTTTCAGAAGAACAAAGGTAGTAATGACAAAAGATTTATCAGAACCTATACAACCTAGAAGACAATGAAACACTATCTTACATATGAAGAAAAAAATAAAATTTTAAAATCAACAAAATGCATGTCCTTACAGAGAAGTACACACAAAATTTCAGAGCAGCTTTATTAATAATAGCCCAAAGCTAGAAATGAGCCAAATATCCATTACCACGTCAATAAATAAACTAAGTTTGGTTTATGGGGTGATATGTGATATATGTGGTATAATCCTATCCAGTGGAATCAATAGTAAAAGAGACAAACTGATATGTGCAACAACATGGATGAATCACAAAAAATATACACCATATATACATATATATGTATTCTACATGTAGAATAAAAGGTATTCATCCTAAGAGTACAAACAGATTCAATTTACAAAAATTTTAAGAAAGTGAAATTAAATCTCTAGTTACAGAAAATGGATCAATGGGGATGAAGGCAGGTAGAAGTGATTTGACTGGGAAAGGGATGATGGTAATATTTTTTACCTGGATTATGATTTTTCATACTAAAATGTATATTTGTCAAAACTCATGAAACTAATCTAATGGTTCTTGTAGGTAAATTATACCTTAATAAAAAATATTAAAATAGTCAATGAGCAATGTGGAACTTACAGATGCTCTGCCAGTTGTACTTGTGGTAAGACACATCTTCAGTTTATTTCATGAAAAGTAAACACTAAAGAAAAAGACAGAAAATAACATCATTCGAAGAAAAATAAGTGTTCTGGTTTATACATGTTAAATGTCCTACCTCCAATAATGTATCTTAAAAACTCACTATTTTAGTCTCCATTTCTGAAATGTCTAATTTTTATTCCAGTTATTCCAAGAGAACAAAATAGAAGTCCATACTCTCAAATTTAATTTCTCCTGAGGATTCCCCACTCTTGAACACTCTCTTTACTTACTAGGTTATTAAATCACTAACTCAGAAAAAAACAACGTTAATTTTTCATGAACTATCCTTATTTTTGGTCTAGTTGTTCTAGACATTTCACAAAAGAATTTACTTTACCTAGAAGTCACAGTGTGATCTAAAGTGTAATAATAGTGGTTAATATTTATGTAGTCCTTACTCAATCCTAAGCACTGCTCTATGTTTCAAGGTATTAATCATTTACCAGCCAAAGTAATTATAAGTATTATAGTCACAATGTAATTCAGTACACTAGAGTACTTAGTTTTCAAAAAAAACCTTAAAAATATACAAAAATATTTTTATCTTATTCTCTTTGTAGCAGAATCATGACTGTAAGAAAAATATATGTTTTTACTGTTATTGCTAAACATGTGTAACTTGATCTCTTATAGTTAGATATTATTGTCAAAAAAGTAAATATGTGCTCTCTTTTAATGTATACATTTTATTAAACTTAAAAATAATCTAAAAGAAACAAAAGACTCTCAAAAAATTCATATACTTTCAAATAATGATTCTTTATCACAAAAAATATAGTACCCTAACCTGTTCTTCTAGTGTAAGTAACAATGATTATGGAAAACATCAAGAAGTTGAAATTATTTTTAAAAATCAATTTTTCAATATTTTAGACAATATTGATTGGTGTGCTCTTTTGGAAGATGGGGAAATTAAAAATTCTATGCTTTCCCATATCTCTCCTCCACTATTCTTATATTAAATAGAAAACATTTATTGATTTGTACATTTACCTATTTAAACATTGACCTTTTTTTGCCTCTTAAAGTGAAGAAATTTTCAAAGTGATCAGTTAACTCCCAATTAAAGGGGAAATGTAATTTCTAATTCAAAGTACAACAAACCTTAATATTCATAACACATGTGTGTTTTTACAGATGAGTACCTAATAATTTGTTTGTCCCATGGTCTCAGGATATTCTTTTAATGCTTCAATTCATTCTTCATTTATTTTTCCTGCTTTATGCAGTAACTGAAATGTTTCCCATTTGTGTAGATTAAAACTGTTTCAGAATGAGTAAATAACTGAAGAAGGTAGTTATTCAAGAAATTTCAGTTTATATATATCTAAATTGTGTGGATTTATCTGGATTACAAAATGATTATTTGCTCCATAAAGAGATTTGTCAGATACCATTGAAAAACACATTCCTGTAGGCACTTATATTTGTTTTGACTCATACAATATGGCAAGTTTAGAGTTACAATTTAATAATTACAAGTATGATTTAAATAGCACACTATAGAATACAAGCACTTTTTTCACATCTCATGCACCTCTCACAATGACATTATGAGGTCTGTATTGTTCCAATTCTTGTTTTATATATTAGGATACTGACACTCAAAAAAATTAAACAAATTAGCCAAAGTTAAGCAATTAATTCACCCCAGTCTGAATCTAAATCTTGTGTCATCACCAAACCTCTGTTAATTGAAGTCCTCATTTTTTTAATTTTAATTTTTCATTATTAGTTTCAGGTGTACAAAACAATTCAAAAGTTATGTTTTTCACCCCTCACAAAGTGACAACCTTCCCTCCCTCAATCCACCATCTCCGAGCCCTGATATCATACACATCTATTACAGTTCCATTGATTCCACTCCCCACACTGTACTCCACATCCCATGAATATATATATATATAAACTTATAGTTGACATATAATATTATGCAACGGCAGCTTCAGATGTACAGTACAGTGGTGAAGCCTCTACACCATCCATGAAGTGGTCTCCCTAAAAAGACATGAGTCCATTTGGCCCCCTAAAAAATATTTACATTATTGATTATATTCCCCAAACTGTCCTTCCTATCCCTGTGGCAATATTGAAGTTACCAATTTATGTTGTCTAGAAAAGGCCTAATTCTTAAGTAACCCAATTGTTCCCTTGACCCTTGAATCCATAACTAACATAGTTCTTCAGACTATTTTTTAAATTTGAAGGTTAGTTTAAATCTATTAACTGAAAAGGTAGTTTCTTATTCAACAAATGGAGAAAGCTATATAAGTTTGTACAGGCACAAATGAGCTCTGGAAGGCTTTCCATTGATATTAAAATAGTGATACCTATTCATAGGTTGGCCAGGCAGGGTAACATTGGGAGGATTTATACTCACAAATAAAAAATATGCTATTCTTTCATCAACAGTGTTCATGATGCTTTATATGTTCTATACATTGGCGTTTTCACACACGTATATTATTCTGCTTGATTCTCACATTAGACTTGTGAAGTAAGTAAAGCCTATATGCAATTTTACAGAAAAGAAAGCTGATAGGGAGAGAAGTACTAGAATGACACAACTAGGACCAAAATAGCTATGAAGTCATTTGTTGGTAGTAAATGTAAAAAGACACTGTTTGACAAACTGACTCTAAAACTTAAGTCCAAAAACAGTCAATAATTCCTAAACAACAATTTGAGTAAATGGCTACACTACTTATCAAATGATACACAAATAGGCATATGGACAGATAACAGTTTAGAGAGTTGACAGGCTAACACAAATATAGAAATTTTATTTACATTTATAATAGTTAAATAACGTTTATTTTATTTAAGCATTGAAAAATAATTTGAAAAAGATGGGCTATTTAATATTTGGTACTGACATAACTACTGCTACATATAGAACAGAAAAATTAACCTAAAATTATAAAATATTAACTTCACATGGACTTTACATTAGAAAGGCAAAAGTTTTTTTTAAAGTTCTATTATTTGAGGAATGAGGGAGATCTTTTAAACAAGACTTGACTCATGTAAACCATAAGTGAAAGATTAATAGACTCAACTATGTTGAAACTAGAGTTTATGTTAATCAAAAGACAGTATAAAAATGGAAAGATAAAGCATGGAGAGAATTTGTTTGCAACACATATTAATTCAATTCAGAATATAGAAAAGAAATCCTAAAATTAGTTAGGAAAAAGTTAAATAATTCATTCAGAAGGAAAGGGTTAAAGACATGGGCAGATATTTCATAAAATAACGCATACACATGTAAATATGCTCAAGGCTCATTAGCAATCAGGGATATGTAATCTAAAAATTACATGGTGCATCATCATGCCATTTGGCTAACAGAAAAAACAAGCTGATACCATGAAATTTCATAGAGAATGTAGAAATTTGGAAATTCTCAACTTATAGGCATCACATAAGTTCATGAAATCTAGTTTTCATTTACTTACTGAGATTGAAGACATGCACTTCTTAAAATCCAGAAATTATACCCATAGATATATGCTCAAAATAGATTCTTATACATGTATATTATGAAACATAAACACATATTTGTAGCAGCTCTGTAATGGGAATCACATGGAAATACCACAAATATATAGGGCCAAGATAATAGATATACATTGTGTACAATGAAAATGAATGATCTATATATAATGGTATCAACATACATATGACTAGAAAAAACCTAATGCTGAAAAACAGAAGCAATAAGAGAAGTCTATGTATATAAGAAACTTTACGTAAATATGTAAAAAATATTAGATAGGTATATAGACA
The DNA here is from genome assembly GCA_033961575.1 of Aselliscus stoliczkanus. Taxonomy (NCBI): domain Eukaryota; kingdom Metazoa; phylum Chordata; class Mammalia; order Chiroptera; family Hipposideridae; genus Aselliscus; species Aselliscus stoliczkanus. Next base: position 140,797,737 of record CM066729.1, read on the forward strand.
GATAGATAGTCCTCAACTTGGGACTATTCAACTTAGATTTTTTTCAACTTTAGGATGGTGTGTAACTGACGCATATAATAAATTACTTGAGATATTCAACACTTTATTATAAAACAGGCTTTGTGTTAGATGATTTTGCCCGACTATAGGCTAATGTAAGTGTTCTGAGCACCTTTAAGGTAGGCTATACTTAGCTTTGATGTTTAGTAGGTTAGGTGTATTAAATGTATTTTGACATGATAGTTTCAACTTATGATGGGTTTATCTGGACATAACACTATTGTAAGTCAAAAAGCATCAGTATATAGTTTAGGGATATGTACAGGCATACCACAATAAAGCAAGTATCACAGTTAAGGAAGTCATAATCTTTTTGCTGATGGAGTGTCTTGTCTTCAGTTTCTAAAAATCACATCTGTGAAGCACAATAAAACAAGGTATGCCTGTTTAAGAATATATATGGCAAAATATATAAGAAAGCTTAGAGAATGAAGAATACAATACCATGATGTAATTATCTTTGGGGCACAGGGACAGGGATATGGTGGAAACAGAACCAATTGACCTTCTAAAATGCTAAAAACCTGTTTCTTAAACTATTAATATATGATGCACACTTGGGTGTTCAAGTCATTAGATCTATATTTTACAGTGAAACTACTCTAAAGATCTCTGTTTCAATCCTGGATTTGGAGGAAAAGATTGATTTTAACTTAAAATGGAGTCGATGTGGTATAGCAAAAAGAACGGACAGGTTTCAGACCTGGACATATCTAGGTTTGAATATCCATTTGACAATTTTCAGCATTTCTAATAGTAAAGTCTCAGAAAGAAAAAAAAGTACTCCCTTGTCCTTAGTTCTCCGAAGTGTTACGGGAATGGAGAACTTCAGAATTCTCAGTACATCACAACTCGGTCCAAACCTCCACACTAAGAAATGACCAAGCTATCACATGGTTCTAGCAGCTTACGGTCATGTCTGTAAGATGACCCCAGCTCCTCCATAAAATGTTTGACTGACAAATCTCAGGGTTGCCAGGAATATGTACTGTGTGTTTAGTCAAAACCTGGTGGTAGTCAGGTAGGCCCAGAAACTTCTCTTAGAGCAGTTACTATAAGAAGCTTGAAATTATAAATCCTTTCTCTGCCTTTGGAGATGTAAAACCACCACCCTGAAATCTTTTCTGAGGGACCTAAGAGCTCTCTCTGAAAGGGGGAGCTCTCTCTCTCCCAGTCCCTATGGGAGGATAAGGGCCTAACTTCCAGGGGCTCCTTGAAACCATTGCTTGCACTGTTGCCTCCTGTTATAAAGACAGAAGTTTATTTCTCCCAATTAATGAATTTGAGTGGCCTTAACACCCCTCACTGCCTCTCCCTTAGTATACCCCAGCTTCAAACAGTCTCCAGATTTCTGTTTTAAAATTAAGTTCAGTTCACTCTAGATTCTTCTTCCCTATTGTGATATTATGGCTGAATATAAGCTGTCTTTACCACCTTAGTGTCAGCTTTGTTTATCTTTGACAGAATAAAATGTTAAAGCATACGTAAAGCACTTAAAACAATGTCTGATCAATAAAAGACTTTTTTCAATAGAAATTTCTGTCATTTCTTTCCCCTTACAATCTCACTTCCAAGTGCCCTTGGGAGAGAATCCCTCTCAAGCCAGTAGAAAATACATAAGTGCCTATAAGTAAAGCACATTTAAATAATATATCCAAAACCCCATGAAGCAACTGCACAACTACTGAGTTCTACTAAGTTTAAAAGTGGAAACTTTATGTAGTCAAGGAAACAGTTCAATGTATAACATTTGTTAACATAAACCTGTGATTGTTAAACTTCAAGCCATAGGCTCCTTTGAATATTTAAAAACTATGTCTACATCTTCTCAAATGTACCTACAATTATTCACATAATTTCATAGAGCTCAAGATATCCTTATGATCCATGATTACTATATTGGAACCTTAAGTTTACATTGTTATTTACCAAAAATCACTTCAAAATCTTAATACTTAAAATGGAAAGGGACAATTCACAAGAATAACTTTTCTTACAAGATAAGCTGATATTGACTGCATGGAACTTTTTACTTTGAAATATTTCAAGTATGATTAATCAGGAGAAAGGGCAAATGGAATTCATCAGTCTGCCTTTATACTGTGCATCTTTTCAGTCCTCTTCTATAACAGTAATAACGAACATAAATAAAAAGGCATGGGAATAATTTACCATATTGCATGCTATATTAGATGATCTTGTGTGAAAGGTTGATGGAATCTAATCAGTTATTAATGAAATCAAAAGCACCTTAATAAAGTTACATTTTGATGACCTCTTTTATTCTTGTTATTCAAATATGTATTCTATAAAGGTTTGGTGTATTTGATAATGTCATTTGTAATCAACATGCAAATATATGGCATTAAGTGCAGTCTTGTAATTGAGGATTTTATTAGAGATGAGAAAACTCACAAAGTGTCAGAAGTAGAGAAAAGAAAATGTGGCATAATTATATTGCTAACTTTCTTTGAGCAGTTTCCATCTACAAAAGTCAGTTTAAATGTCAGAAAAAATGATTAGCTAACTATACTTTGCAATTTGGTTATTGTCTTTTGAAACAATACATTTAATTAAAGTTCTAGTAGACTACATTTGAAAACTTTTCTACATTTTGGGGAAAAATTAATTTTTGCTTATCACTTTAAAAGTTAAGTAGTATATTCATAAATATAAAAAAAATATGATAATCTATCCATTTATTCAATCAGTGAAAGTAAGAAAGATGTACTTTTTTCATATTGGATTTGAGGTGATACAATGAAAATTTTAAGGAGCCATTAGCAAATGCAGATTGCTGTATATGAATGAAACTTATCATTTTAAGAATTATTATCAAAACATGCGACTTCACCTAAAATGTTGTTGAATTTTTTTTATGGACTAATATTTGAGTGTCTTCTGGGTCCAGAAGCATACCAGGAAGTAATTCTTGCTATAAAAAATTGATAGGGGCCGGCCAAGTAGCACGTTGGTTAAGAGCTGGCTTGGGACTCCAGAGGCCCAGATTCAGATCCCACATATGAGGGCCAGTGATACTGCCCTCTACAGCTAAGAGGGTGAACAACAGCTCCACCTGGAGCCGGGCTGCTGTGAGTGAGTTCCTGGGTGGGCATAGCTGCAGCCCCTGCTGAAGTGGGCTGCCATAGGCTACAGTGAGCGGCCGGCAGCCAGTGTGAGCTGCCAGGAGCTGCTGTGAGCGGCTGTCCAGAGGCTGGCGACCGATCTGCCTCACCCGGGAAGAGCACGATGATGATACCAACATGGGCCAGTGAAGCAACGTCCTGCGCAACTAGACTGAAGAACAAAAGGACAGCAACTTGCCTGTTCCCCTTCCCTGGTTGCCCAACGCTGTTCCCCTCCTCCAATTCCCCAATAAAATCTTAAAAAAAAAAAAAAAGATTGATAGGGTAGGAAAGATAAAGAAGTCACAAATATGTACCACTAAATATGATACGCTATACCTATAAATTTGGGAAAAATAAGCAATTTTCAGTAGAAAAGCAGAAATGTCACAATTTGCCTGAATGAAAATGGAAGAAGAGTCAAAGAGGTCACACAAAGGAGGTAGCAAATCAACCGTTGTAAATGATTTAGTTAGCATTCAGGAGAGAAAGAGGTTTGTAGAGTATTCTTAAAGATAGAGAAAAGAAAAAGATTCAGAGTACAAAAAGATATGAAAGTGCATAGAGTCTGACTTCTGTTAATCATGTTTTATTTAATTTGTAATGAAATATTGTAATGATTATATTAATTTAAAAATTATTGTAACATCAAAGCAGTGTATTTATGTTTAGATACATGGATCAATAACTATACAGATGGGTCAATAATTAGACATCTAATCTCAAATATTTCTTCAAACTTACCATTTACCTTTATTTTATATCAGCATCTGTTATTTGATTGCTATTTTTATAAATGATTATTTTCTACATAAGATTTACATTTCTTCTTCATCAGCAAGAAAAATGGAATTGCATATGTCACATGACCTTGAGTCTTGGGATACAAGGAGAAAATCATTGTAAGGGCTCACATTACAATTATTGTAGAAACATATGTTAGTAGTGAAATAATCCATTTGTTATTCCTTAGGCATTAACATGTTTTAATTAACTATTTCACATACAGAGTTTAGGCCACTTAATTATATCATGTGAAGCAACCATTAATAAGATCATGTCAAAACAAATGTATGTAATTCTTAGTACTTTGGCTGTATAATGCTTTCCATAAAATATATTTATTTTCTAAATAATATAACATTTCATAATTTCCAATGAATTCTTTCCAAATGTAACTTTTTTCCAATTTTTATTTTTTATCCAAAGTACTTAATGCATTGCTTAGCAATAGAAGGTTCAATAAATATTTGTCAAGTGAATAAATAAATGTGTGAGTAAATAAATGAATTAATTTAATTAATGAGTTAAAAAGTACAAAGATGTTATTTTAACTCATCATCCCTGACATAGCATTTAATTCTGGATTTTTCTAGGCTCAAAGGAATATAATTGTGCACAAAATAAGGTTATTTTTTATTTCAGAATATGGCCTTATAAAGTCATTCATCGTCATATTTTTAATAATACCTACTCTATATCAGAACTGTAAAAAGAAGTCCAGCCCCATAGAAATGATAATCTAGCTACATATTAATTATGTATAAAGCTTAGTAGTCATTTTATTTAAATAGATATAAATAGTTAAACTGTAGAACTCATATGAATTTTAGATGCAATACTGCTGAATGAGGTATATTCATAGCCGTATATATCTGAAGTCAGTTTTAATTCAATACACACATTCTAAACAAGTGGTATATTTCCTACCAGTTAGAAGTCAAAACAGGCTCTCTGAAATATACGTGAACCAAAAAGACAACTTTTTAAATTAGTTGATCACATGGCTATTATAATGATTTGGGGCTGCTCATAAAGACAAACCTAAATTCTAAATAATGTCAATTGTAATAGAACAACATTACTAAAATTTTTTTTTTTTCAAAAAACAGTTTCTTAACCATAGCTGTTTGGAAAATTATTCTCTAGTTTTATTTGTGATAAGCCTCTTCACAGATTCTCTGTAGAAACACAATTGTATCACTTCAGAAATAAAAGAAATTTTAGTCCCCAAAACCAACTCTATTGCATTTGAGGTAGGAAGGTTAAGTAAATTGCCCAACTGCGCTGAGTAAATTTAGGGTCTGGTCTAAGTCTAAGGACAGTTTTCTAACTCATACAACACAGTTTTGTGTGAATTACTATATTAATAAGGATAACGTAGCAAGTGCCACACAAACAAACAACCCTCAATAGCAATTAACCATGAAGGTGGTTTGTAAAGTTTCTGCTCAAAATGACACGTCATTTCCAGTCACATTTAGTAGCCAAAACAGATTACGTGACTAATCCTGAGATTAACAAGGTGGGAGTTTATATTCATCTTTAAATGAGGGGCAGTAAATGTTCAGAACAATAATAAATTTTATCATAAGGCTTAGCAGATGATTTCCTCATGGAACAATAGATATAATTATAAAACTCTAATTCAGGTACATTCTGTGTCATTAATATCATCACTCATTTGAAAATGGAAATAATGTATGTGCTGGGAAAGGACGTTCCATTGACCATTTTTTCTTAGAAACATCTTAGGTTCCTGAATATATGTCATGTTATAGGTTATAGTTATCTCATGAGAAGGGGAAAAGTCCAATCATCACCTTTGCTATAGTTTATCTTCTATGTCTAGGGACTTTTATTGACTCCTATAGTTGTAATTATTTCAGAGGAGAGAAAGAGAGAGAGAATGAATCTAGTAATTTTACTTGAATTTTTCAATTTATAATAGTTTTCCTTCAACAATTACACATAAGCAGTTAGTTTTGGATTGCATTCCAGGAAGAATGATTACCATTTTTAGAGAAAATTAGTTTTAGTAGATCCTCACTGAATTGGTTATCTTACTGCTGTGCTTTTATCTTATTATTTAGTAAAAATCTTGAGTTAAATAGAACTAATGTATCCTATAAAATGTATCACAGCAAGTCTCAGAATAAGAGCCATTTATAATCTAATTTAATGAATTTAAAATGATTTCCTGAACAACTTTTAATTGTACAGATCTCCAGTCTATGAGATGTCACAAAAGTATATTATCTTTTAAAATTTTTATTAGTTTATGACACCCATAGAATTGTAGCAGTTCCTATTGTTGACTCAACTTCCTGAACCAATAGCCATTAAAGAACTGGATGGGAGTACCTACAGCAGAATCTAGCTGGAAAAGAAAGCCAATGTTAGGTAGTTAAATAGAGGAATTAATAATCCCAACACTTGAGGAATTAGTAAAAATGGGAAACCGAAAATATTATACAGCTGGAAGGAAGAAACAGTGTTCTTATTTGAGTCCCAGAGTGAGAATTAAGATAAAAACTGCCAGACAGGGCTGGGGGCATGGTAGGTGGGCCTCCTAGCAGTCCTATAATCACAGATACTTTCCAGAAGTGCAAGGAGAAATTAATAAGGGCTTCTTCCATCCTCCTTCCCTGCATATTTGTCACATATCCCATATAGAACAAATCCAATCCAACACAGTAGACAAGGAAGCAAGTGGACAAGAGTGACAGTGAACTAAGATGCTTTCAAAATGTAGTTTGAAGGAGACTTCCCACTGAGATATGGATAGAGCACAGGAAGTGTAGAAGCAGATCTGAAAATATAAAGGCAAAAATTGATTCATACTTTAACCTTATGGCATACAGCTTTTGATTAACCGAGGATTCCCTCTCTTGGTGGCTTTTGCATGTCCTCATATTTAGACGTTAAAAATATAATTTCATCTAGGAGAGAATGAGAAATACTCTCATACCCACAATTGCAAGACCTTTGAAGACAAACAATCATAGCCAAGTATATTGTAAAATTTTGGTTCAAATCTAAGACTTACATAAAAACAGTTAATAGATCTGTAAGACTTAAAAAAGAACTTGTAAAAGACAGTCATCCCCCAAACTATTAACTTACTGTTCTGACAAATTACCATACAGTTCACTCTTAAAATAATTTTTTTTGTTATAAGGCCCAAGATCTCCAAACACATCAGTAACCATAGAAATGGCAATACAATTGCAATAGATAATGGTCCAGGTCTACCCCTCATGTTTGAAAGGCCCAAAGCAAGAGAACAGATGGTGAACACATACCATCTGTTAATGCTTAAAATTATAAATCAAATAAGAAAGCTTTAAATAAAATACCTATTTTCTTTCCTTATATAAAAATATTGCTTAATAATAATCAATAACAAAAACTGAATCAAAATAATAATATATCAAAGATAATTATTTTTTTCTTGCATATGAGTAGCCAGCATAGCTGAGATGAGAAACAAAATAAATATGTATAAAACATATAAAACATATAGTATACAATTATACCATAAAATTAGTACAGACTTCATTTCAACAGAACCACTAATTATGTCATTATGCACATTATTTTGCAATATGAGTGTGGTATTTACAATAATGATTTAATACTTTAAAAATGAAATGCAATTGCCTTTAGTATACAAATCTTACTTATTCCCTATAAAAATCTAACCCAACACCTGTATAAATTTTGCCTGAGCACCTCACTAAGGTAATCTCTCCCTACTTCGAGGTTCCTTAACTGGAAAATAATGGAACAGTTACTTGTGAACAGGATTGTAATACCACCTGCATCATTACCTTAAATTTTTATTTTAATTTTAAATATTTTTTGCATATCTATATTCTTCCACAGTAATGTTGCTTTCCCACAGTGATATCTATTTTTACTCTCAGCTTGAGACTAAGGAATTTTGCTCTTTGGGTACTCAGGGCATCCCAAGTCAGCTTTATATATATATATATATATACAAGGGTACTCAGTTAAGATTGCTTGAGGACATCTGCCATTGATCAAAACTGAACACAGAATCACCAAGGTCTACTGATTCCTTTCAGGCGTCCATACATATGCATAAGTAACGCTATCATGGTTTGCTTGTTTCTAGCACTTGGTGTGAAACCATCTATAGCCTGAAGATGCCCCACCTGACTTGTGACAACCTAATTAGTAGATACATAAAGTGTGTTTACACAGGTATTCACCTCAAGTCATCACAGGTATAACTGCACATTGTTCCAATATCAGCAACATTTATGGAAGACTAGATTAATACTAATAAGTAATAGCCTTCATCTGATTATCTACTATGTGTTACACAGTAATATATATATATATATATATATATATATATATATATTAGTGAGTGCAAAGACTGTGGATTTAGATTGTCAGAATTCAAATCCGAGCATTTTTGTGAATTTAGGCATATTGCTTTAACTTTTTAATCTTCAGTGTTCTCATCTACAAAATGGCATAAAAGTAATAATAATAACAGTTATCTTAGATTTGCTGTGAATATAAAATAAGCTCATTCATGGGAAGTACTTTAATGTGTGGAAGATAATAAGTACAAGTACAGGCTTGTATTTTGTGTATATATGTTTATAACTACATACGTGGACTTGCATGTTGGTAAATAACTTAAATCCTCACAAAAACAGTGATATCATTGAAGCATTTTTTATCCATGTTTCACAAACTGGAATCTTTGGAATTCAGCTTACATATGGCTCCAGGGCCAAGCTCAGCCTTATATACTGTATCTATACATATAGAATTATGTATATTAACTGTATTAATCTATAGAGTGAACACAGCCCAAATCTTATTATTTTTGGATTAAAAGAAAGGGTGACAAAAAAATGAGTTAGTGACACCTGACTTTGTTAAAAATGACTGAGTGTAGCACCTTGGTATTAGAAGCAATTTGAAGGTCTCATTCAACTTAGGGAACAATTGCTTTATCTTTTTTTTTCTTGAACTTTGAGAACAAAGGTTAAATAGTTGTGATTCTTTCAAATAATGTAATTAATAGATATAATGCTGGCTTAGAAACTGGAAAAAGCTCCATGGTATGAATTTAAGTATTGAAATTGTGTACCTATAACATGCTTATTATAACAAAGTCAGCCAATATGAAATCCATCTGAGCAGTCACCATGCACACAGCCTCCAGCACACTGCATCATTATATTTATATTATTAAAACATATCCCCTTGCTGACATTATAATCCCTCTTTCTTCAATCTCAAGCATTTGACTAAACTGTTCATTTCTAAAATGACACCAATTGAAAACCAATGATCTTACAGCATTTAATTTCCAGACACTGATTCAAGTTGTGTCTTTAATGAACTTAACAGAGGCCTACCTTCTTACATTGAAAGGAAGAATAGTTGTAACCTGGTTCAAGTCCTCATTTTATCAAGTGAGAAAGTTAGATTTGAAAGGGAAGCTAATTGCCTGAAATCACAGAACAGGCATTTTTCAGTCAGAGACTATGACAAGAGTCCCTTAGCTCAAACAACATTAACTCTGCCTGGCTGCATTCCCAAAGACACAAGAAAAGCAAATAAGCAAAGTTATATTTCTACTAAAACATGTGGGCATTTATTTTCACTCAGCCCAGTGCAAAAGTGAAAAATGCTCTTTAAGAGAAGAATAACAGTGTCCATAGACACAGTTAATAAAAAGCCTGGTCTGGAATGTCAAGTCACTTTCCTTGTGAGATTCATGAGGAGAGAATCTCTACTTTATTCATCATCTTTCTGCTCAGTATTTCATAGTACTTTTCATATGGTAAATATGCAAAAAATGCTTGCTGAATGAAATTGCCTAAATTTGAATTGTTACAGTACTTAACAGTTGTCAGATTTAGGATTTTGTCATATTTTCTGACAGCTGTGAAGCTTTTTCATCATTTGGCAGATATCTGTCCTATCTACTGAACTTATTCTGAGCCAATGAAACATGAAAAGGACCCAAAAGCATCAGAAGAAAAATTGTACCAAACTCAAAAAAACTGGCAGATACAGCGCACTAATCATTCTCATCTTGGGTTCACCATATAAAAGGTTTCCACCAAATCAAATTAAACATGTCCAACATACCAATGTATATTACAACTAGAATAGTGGACTAAATACTATTAAATTATTCAGGAATTACTTCTGAAATATTTGTATCTGATTTTCCTAAGGGGAATGTATACAATTTCCTAAAGAAGGGTTCCAAATTTTTGTTAATCTCCGGAAGAGTGCATAGCAGTCAAGGTAAATACTCGAAAGTACAGGGAGTACATTTTCCATGGTCCTTAAAAACCATTTTATTAAATTATTGGAAACTTCATAATTAAGAAGTTTGAGGGTTTTTAGTAATAGAAATACTCCATGTATTGGAGTATTTGTCAAATATATTCTGAAGCATATTTATGTAGTACAAGTCAGTTTACACGTAATCAATAAATAGAAAGATGATGTTGGTATTAAGCAGATATCACATTGGTTCACTTCTGATATCAAGAGTCCATATGAATACTAACACAGCTGAGTCTTGAATGAAGCAATACAATCTTGCACTCAATGACAATTCATCCCATGTTTTTTGTCTTTGCAGTTTTTGGTCATGTGCTCAGTCTTGGATATTGATTGGCCTGTTTTTTTCTCCATGCTCTTTGTGATTTCTCTTATCTTCATAATAGCTGTGTCAAATCCACCTTCTACTCCCTTTATCAAGCTAATTTTAGCATTTATTTTTAAAGTGCATTCTTTACTACGGTTTATTGTATATACAATGAATTTAATAATTCATTGTATAATGAATTAAATGTTTTAGGAGCAAAACTTAATCACCAGACCATTACAAATCCATACAATTTTTTTTTTCTGTTAGTGCTTTGATTACAAACCCACCTTGATGCTAGTGGCCTATCCAAACCTCATTCTTCCAATAACTCTTGTTATTTTTAACTCATGATTTTACAGAATGCAAGGTTTTGCAGAAATTTATTTATTCTGCTATCACCCAATACTGGGCCACAATCTAGGGAACTGAGATAATTAAAATGACATCAGAGTCTTAAAGCAGTTCACAGTTTAATAAAATGCTTACATATTGCAATTATATAGCTATGAACAAAGTATTATGAGAACACAGAAAACGGAAAGCTAATCTATCCTAGAAGCGGGGTTTGCCAAAAAGTTTCCAGGAGGTGTTGCCACCTGGTTGAGTCAGGATGGACTGGTGAGAAATGGAGTGGATCATAGGACAAGCCATTCCACACATGCTCACAGTCATCAAAAGAATAAATCAGCATGGTTTAGCATGAGGAGGGCTTTTTAATTCTTAGGATGCTAGAAACTCATTGCTAGAAACATAGTTATGAATTTATCATATGTTTTTGTTCTGAAGTATTCTGTAGGCTATGCAAAAAAATTATATTGTCAAGATTAATGAATGACACTGAAGAGGTGGCAGTATCAAGAGGAAAGAGCAAGACAGTAATAGCTAATGGCAAAAATTTTTTTAGTACGAGAGAAAATACAGCCTATTGTCAAAAAAATGCTCTCACCAAAAGTGAATTCTATAATAAAGCATTCAGATTTTTATGTTGACAACTTCTACTTTACAGAAAAGAAGGGGGGAAAAAAATGCTAGAAACCAAAACTAATCCAAGAGTTCACAGCCTACAGAGCATAATTCACAAAAGAAACATTAGCATAAAACTTGGAGCCAGCAGAGTGAAATGCTTTCCCTACATACAGTTTTTCAAACATTACAGAAAACTAACAGGCTGACATTTGCATTTTTTCCCTGAGTATAAAAAAGAGTGGATAAATCTGCAGTGAACATATTCAGAATTTCATTACAAAGAAAGGCCAAAACATGAGGTTGACTTCTAAAATAGGAGGTGCAAATATGCAGTGAAAAGACGTGTGACAACAAGGTGTGTGTTTAAAGGCTGGAGTCAGTTATGGCCAGGCTTACAGAGGCCATGCAGAGAAATGCAGGATTATTCCTATTGCTGTAAAAGAAGAATGAACTTTGCCTGGGCCCTTAATGTGCTTATAATTCTATAATTAGGGATTAGTTTAGAAATGTCAAGAAACCACTGTGTGGTTTCTAGAAGTACAATATAAATTCAAAGAACAAAAAATAATAATAAGCCTTCATAGAGGCCTAGGGATTCTGATTATTTGTGGCTATTCATTTGAAATAAACTGTTTTCAATGCACTGCTCTATGAAATTCAAGAACAAATGGGGTGTAAGTAATTATTTACAATATATGAGATTGGATAGGTGGTCAAAAAGCAATACATGGCTTTGCTGAAAAAACAGTTGTTTTGTGTGAATATGGGTAAAAAAAGTCAACTTTCAAAAGTACTTCAAACTTTCTTAAAAAATTAAAATGGAGAAGAGGATACAAAATAAAGAAAAACAACATATTATTTGAATTAAAAGACTCCATCATTTATTTTAATCTGATTATTTTTCAAAAAATAACCTAGGTTGGGCCGGCCGAGTGGCGCATTGGTTAAGCGCTGGTTTTGGGATGCCAGCGGCCCCGGTTCGGATCCCACATGAGGGCCAGTGACACTGCCCTCTACAGCTAACAACAGCTCCACCTGGAGCTGGGCTGTGCGAGCCCCGGTGATGGTGTGGGCTGCAGCCCCTGCTGCAGTGGGCTGCCATAGGCTACAGTGAGTGGCCCGCAGCCAGCGTGAGCAGCTGGCAGCCAAGCGTGAGTAGCCAATAGCCGCGGTGAGCGACATCCAGAGGCCAGCGACCGATCTGCCTCATCCGGGAAGAGCGCAATGACGATACCAACAGTGAAGCAACATCCTCCGCAACTAAACTGAAGAACAAAAAGACAGCAACTTGTCTGTTCCCCTTCCCCGATTCCCCAACGCTGTTCCCCTCCACCAATTCCCCAATAAAATCTTTAAAAAAAAAAAAAAAAAAAATAACCTAGGTTATATTTTAACAAGTTAACTGGTTTTTCAATTTCATAATTGGAAAGTATTTTAATATTTCCCCTACGATATACACTGTTTAAACTGTGCTTCATAATCCACCAATTCTGCAACATTTATTAAATGCCTATTGTGTGCAAAGGCATGAAGGAAAGTGTGATCCCTGCATTCAGGAAGCTAAGATACTCCTTATCACATATAAATATGTAAGAACACAGTATGAAATGGTAAATAAATGAGCTATGGGAACACAGATGAAAAAAGTCACTGATGTTCAAGGAAATAACTACAGCTTTCTAGAATAAATGCACTTGAGCTGGGCCTCAAAATTTGAGGAGTTTCACAGGAATATAGGGAAAGATGAAAAAGCATTATAATGGAGAAGGGCTATATTAAACAAATCTCAGAACATAGGAAATTACCATTGTTAATGAAGGACCCCCGAGTGTTTTTTTGAGCTTAAAGTATGTTTAAGAAAGAATGAGATTTAAGAATAGACTTGATTTTCAGCCGGCCAAGTGGCGCAATGGTTAAGTGCTGGCTTGGGAAGCCAGTGGCCCTGGTTCGCGTCCCACATATGAGGGCCAGTAACACTGCCCTCAAAAAAAAAAAAAAAAAAAAAAGAATAGACTTGATTTGACAAAGATCACAGAGAGATTGGAGTAACATTATGAGGAGTTTAGACTAAATTATGGCAATAGACATCCATCAGAAATTACTGAAGAGTGGGTCAGACTTTTCCTTTAGGAAAATTTCATATGGAGTCTGGATGACTCACAGAATAAGGCTCCCTTACCTGAGCAGAGTAGTAGGAAATGACAATCAGTTATATTAATTACCAGCTTCTCATAATTAGCTAAATGATACCTATCAGATAAATTTATTTTGGTGAAAAAATAATCACCCCCCCAAAAAAAATTCTTAATGAATGTCATACTAGTAATATTATGGTGAACCCTATAAAATTGTTGCTATTTAACTGCTTTTTGTTTTATTTTGTTTTGTTTTCCTTATAAAAATGACAATTTCATAAAGTTCAGTTGAGTCTGATCCATAATGACTTTGGATACAAAATCAATTCATGTATCAAGGTTTCTGATTTTTATGTTTCCAACCAAGTACAACTGGCTGTTATTTTAAAAGAAAAACACTTTTGAGTATAATGGAAAAAGTGAGAAGAGGCAAAGGGAAAAAAGGAGAGATGTCTGGTTTCCACAACATGGCCGATTAAGGTAATAGAACTCCTTTTATTCCTTCGCCCTCCATTTCTAACACTAAAGTGCTGAATAAAATCAAATTGGAGAACATTAAATTTATAGAGGAGCTTTAAAGAATGAAAGAAAATTCTCCAGGTGCCAGAAATAAAGGTAACTTGGAGGAGTGCAGCATGCCCTATAGGTTACAGGCTGGTGTCTTACTGCTGGAGATACAGTTTTGGGTCCCTGCAGATAAGGGTGGGAAATGAGGCTGCTGTACAAAGGGTGGAACCTGGTGCTTCCCCTCAGGGAACAGCTCCACCCACCTGCCCGGGAAGCCATCGTGAAGTTTGGGTCTGCCCCACATCTTAGATAATTTTTAATTAACATAATCAAAGCAAATCTTGCACTTCATAAACGTGCAGCAACTTCCAAGTTATAAACCAAGAGATTACCAAAAACCTGGTCTCCTTGTTGCCCAGCAGAGGCTAAAAATGTTATAAAAAGCACAATCATGATGAAAATGGCAAATCTAATGACAGCTAAATTGACATTGTATCCACTGCTATTAGGCTAAATATGTTGCTCTTGATATCTAACAACTCTATGAGGTGTTATTATCATATTTTGTACAAATGAGGACACAGGTATAGCAAGGTTAAGATATACAGAAAAAGTTATACAGCTAGAAAGCAGAGTAGATCAAACCTGATATTTTGGGTCCAGAGTTCATGTTCTTATGAACCTCCTAAGATGCCTCTTCAATGTAAATAAGCCTATATTATAATTTAAAATTAAAACAAATTTCTGTAAGCGACAACCCATCTTAAACTAGGTGAAAATATAAGTCACAAATGAAGAGAAGATATAAATACATACAAGTGACAAAACCTCAACAGTTAAACCCAGCATTTTCTTGCTTCACAGTTGTGCCCCTTCAGTTGAATATAATTGAAGAAAAACTCAACTTACTCAACTGGCCTCAATCATCATTCCTAACTTTATGTGGACCCATAGTGCTATCTGTCAATCTTCCTGTTTTCCCTCATTCCAATAATTTTCTTATACTGGGAAGTAGGATGTATTCCTATGTCAAAATTTCTAATTGCACCTCAGAATTTAATGCAACTTCCATCCTCCTTATTCTTAGCTGATAATTTGAATCCCTATTTCTCACAGAAAATAGACACAATCTAAAGAATGTCCTTCCTCATAATCCTATGAACATTTTTATTGATCTAACTGTATCTCTACATTTATATTGCACCTTCCCTCCCATTGCCGTAGAGAACTCTTCTTACTCTTGTCTAAACCCATTTGTGGAGTGGAACTTAGAACTTCTCATCTACTCGTTTATTATTCTAGAATTTCTCCTCTCTCCTACATTATCAGTTTTTCTTTTCTCACTGATTATTCTCATAAGAATACAACTATAGGAAAATGGGGCATGTGTCAAATCACAAAGGTAACACATTAATATATTTTTAAAATGTTAATAAGTTCACCAACTTGAATGTAATTTCATAAAAAAGAGTAGAAAGAAAACAGAAGTCACATTATTACAGGTAAATTTTTGTTGGTCAGCTTATTAACTCTTATCACATTTCATTTCTTCTTTTCCCTGATGTATTTCATCCCAAAAATAATGTAAATGAATTATTGACTGCCATTTAGGTCTAAGGTTGTAGTTTAGCTTTTGGTTTAATATACAATGGATAGTTTTAACTTACAGGTATCTTTTTATTCTTTCAATTATTTCACCATAAATGTCTCTTTTATAAATATTGCACCAAAGGATAAAACTATTTTATCTGAGGTTCAATCAATGTATTTAAAGACTACCATATCTCATTCTGCTTAATGTCACATAATAGATGATTGACTATTACAACAGAAAATTACTAGAAAATTAATTTTGAACCAGAGATAAATTGAAGGGCCAAGCTGATGTCAATAAAATACACACTATTACATGCTTAAGTATCACATTATGGGAGCAATTGTGGAAATTTGAATTAGGACTACATATTTGATAATAGAGAATATTAGGTTTTCTAGAGTTTACAATTTATTATACTTATGCGGCACAATGCCTTTGTTCTTAAAATAATAACTCTGAAATAGTTCAGGAAAAATAAATATATTTTAATCCATCATGGTAAAAGATTAGCAAAATGTTGGTGTTTATTGTATTATTTTTACATATTTCATATAAATTTGGAAATTTTAAAAACAAGAAGTAGGAGAAATAAAATAAAGGTAAAGAATTAAAAATATTATTAGATTTAATTTTAGTTCATTTATTTAATAAAAGTATTTTATGTATACCCAAAGTAAGGCAATATCAGGTTTATTCAAATGGTTTATTTGTGTGTATGCATATGTGCATATTCATGAAAATCTTTATTATAATCTCCTGTCATTTATGTCACAAGATTTTATCTATCCTTTGTTATTGTACATGTTCCTTATATTTATTTAACAACCCATAAGATTTTAGGTAGGTTTTCACCTCAAACATTACCATGTATATCTGAATATAGACAGTTCTTTTTCTCAAGCCTCTTGCAAGAGGTGTTTGGCTGACCTTCTCAGTACCCATTTTCTAAGTCTTTTTGTCCACTGTCTAACTCTTGTGTTTACGTGTGTGGTTAATTTCATTTCTGGCTATGTTCTCATGTTGTATTTTTTTATTATTGAAATCATTTGTTTTAAATCTAATAGAAATGAAAAAAATTTATTTCTTATAAAAAGTATATATTTTTTATATTCTAAAGTATATTTGGATTTGATTTTTAGAATATTATTCCAGGAAATTATTATCTATAACAACAATATTCTCCTGTATTAGAATGTGTTTTTACATTGGAGAGCATTTAAGATTTGTATATATAATATAAGCATTATATGAATGGAATTATTCAGATTAGCTCAATGTCCACTTGTGACAGCTTTATTGAGATAAATTTACATACCAAACAAATCAACCATTGAAAGTATACAATTCAGTGGGTTTTTTTAATATACTCCAGAGTTGTGCAACCATCGTTACAATCTAATTTTAGAATATTGTCATCATCTTAAAAAGAACTCATACCCATTTCCATTTTTTCCCCTCCAAACTCCCTCCATAGCCCTAAGCAACCATAATCCTCTTTCACTTAGCATAGTTTCCAGTTTTATCTATGTTGTAGCATGTTTCAGCACTTCATTTCTTTTTATTGCTGAATAATATTACATTCCATCACCCATGTATCAATCAATAGACATTTGGATTGTCTCCACTTTGGGGCTATTATGAATAATTAGGCTATGAACATTTGTGTATAAGATTTTATGTGAACACATAGTTTCGTTTCTTTTGGGAATGGAATTTCTGCATCATCTAATATTTCTTTCACATTTTTCGGAACAAACTCTTCTCATAGGGACAATATATTTTCACAAGAGTGATCATAATCTATAACTATATAATTAATCAATTATTTAAAATGATGTCCTTGAGTACAGGAACTAGGACTTATTTATATTTATTCCCAGCAACACTTTTGTTTATTAATCATAATTTCAACTATAATCTTAAAATATTCCTTGACTCAAACCAACTTATCCTTCACAATTTTCATTATTTTATGGTTTTGAGGGTCAATATTATCTTCAAATAATTTACTTCCAAAGGCATCACAGAATCTTACACTGCTTATACCCATGGAGCTAATAGGTTAGAAAATTCTTTAAATTAGGATTCTAAAAATATCCTGCTAATTTGACATATTCCTTTTTTATATTTGATCACTTTCGGCTAAATTATACAGCTAAATTAAGGAGGTCCATATCATTAAGGGCATTAGAATGGGCTTTGCTCTCAAATTAGCCTCTTTTGTGTGTAAAAAACACACTGGCCTCCATTTAGCCTTGACAAATCCATGTGTACTTCAACAACCATAAAGTGATTAATTTTCTATACCAGGCTGTTCCTTGAAATTCTATTTTATGCAGCGTGTTCAAGTGAAACATGATCAAATAGAAGCTTTGAAATGAAGAATTTTAAATATCCCTGTCTCGTTCCCAAGTAACAAACTGGCTATAAAAGCAAGTATCTGCATTAATTTGCAAACGAACAAGGACTTTGGAGTTATATCCACGTTGGTCCCAGGCTGCTGTTGTATTAATTATTAGATAGATTAACTACACACTGAGCTGACACTTTTCATTAAACTGCTGCTACAACATGCTGGATGAACAATGCCTTATTCTTTAGCTTCAGATGCATGCATCCTGAGGCTATTTAATATGCCTTAATAAGCTACTGTTTTACTTACTTGGAGAGTGTTCTGATATACCATAGGTGGGACTTGTTAATGTCTATCCTCAAATTTCAAACAAAAAAAAATCAAATATCATACCTGCTCAACTTTGTAAAGTCATATTAAAATATTTTAATTACATTTAGGCAGTATAAGAAAATTAATACACCGTAATATCAAGAGCCAGTAAGGATAACTAGTTAAGGTTAAATGAGGCTAAAGTGTGGGTCTCTGCTCCAATAGTTTTAGTGTTCTTATAAGAAACAACACCAGAGACCAGAGCATTCTCTCTCTCTCTCTCTCTCTCTCTCTCTCTCTCTCTCTCTCTCTCTCTCTCTCTCTCTCTCTCTCTCTCTCCCTCTCCATGTGCATCCACAGTGAGAAGATCATGTAAGGACATAGCAAGAAGATGGCCATATGCAAGTCAGAAAGTGAGTTCTCACCGGAAACTAAATCAGCTGGAACCTTGATCTTAAACTTCTAGCATCCAGAAGTTTAAAAAACAATAAGAAGTGAAAAAATAAAGCTCTGTTAAGACACCCCATCCATGGTATTTTGTTATTGCAGCCCAAACAGACTAAAACACAGGAAAGGTGCAGAACCTTCATAGAATCAGAATCAGATAATCAGGAAACGTGTGACTTAAACAATGCAGCTTTCAGTTGAAAAGATTAGAAGGGTATTTCATACCTATGGGAGTCTTTCTTTCTTCTTTTCTTTCTTTCTTTTTTTTCCCCCCATGCAAAGCTGTTTGATAATTATGATATTTAAACCAATAACTTATTATCATCTTATTAGTATTAAATCCCTCAATAATGAAACAAGTATTAAATTCCCTAGAAGGTCCTCAACTCCATATTCCAAACTTTTTAAGATTTACTGGTCCTTGTAACTAGTTTTAAATGAATATATTGCACATGCAAAACAGCTATGTTAGAGAATTTTAATGCTACATCTATCTATCTATCTATCTATCTATCTATCTATCTATCTATCAATCTATCATCTATGGAACAACTGAAAGAAACAAACTACCAAAACTCACACAAAGAGAATAAATGGTCTGAATAGGTCTACATCTGTCAAAAAAATTGAATCAATAATTAATAACTTCCAAATTAGAAATCATCAGATCCAGAAGAAATAATATTAATTTTCCAAAATTTCTTCCAAAGAACAGAAGTAGAGGAAACATTTCATAACTCATTTTATGAGGCTAGCACAACTCTATCACCAAAATCAGATAAAGCCATTGCATAAAAGAAAACTACAGATCACTATCTTTCAGAAAAATAAATATGGTTAACAAAATATTAACAAAGCACAATGTATAAAAATAAATATACTCTATAGCCATCTGAGGTTTATTCCAGGTATGTAAAGCTGGTACAATATTTGAAAATTAAATAATGTAACACCCCACATCACCCACAAAGAAAAATCATACCATTGTATCAATTGCACGCACACAAAAAAAAAACAATTTTGGAAATCATCCAACACCCATTTATGATAAAAACTCTCCGCCAACTATGAACACTGGAAAACTTACTCAACTATATAAAGACAACTACAAAATAAAGAACATCTATTAAAACCCTATATCTATTATAATACTTAATGATGAGCTACTGGATACTTTCTGTCTGTGATAGAAAACAAGTCATGGATGTCACTTTTCATCATTGCTATTCAACATTGTAATAAAAGAATCCTAGCTATTAAGGCAATACAAAGAAATAAAATGTGCACAGATTGGAAAGGAAGAAAGAAAATTTTCCTTGCTTGAAGATGACATGATTGTTTATTTAAAAAATCTCAGAGAACTGACAAAAATTTTCAGGATACAGTTCATACAAAAAAGTGAAATGTTTTCCTATAGGACATTGATGAACAATTTGCATTTGCAATTAAAAACACAATACCATTTATAATAGCACCAAAAAAAATGAAATATTTAGATATAATTTTAACAAAATGCAGGAGGACCTATATGTGAAAAACTATAACACTCTGATAAAAGACATCAAAGAAGATCTAAATAAGTGAAAGGCTTAATCCATGTGTATGGATAGAAACATTCAACACTGTTAAGATGTAAATTCTTCCAAACTTGTTCTATTCATTCAATTTAATCCTTATTAAAATCCCAACAGCTCTTTCATAGACATCAATGAACTGATCCTAAAGTTTATATGAAAAGGCAGGAGACCAACAATAACCAACACAATACTGAAAAAACCAAAATTTGAAGACTTACATTACCAGGTTTCAAGTCTTACTACAGCTACAGTAATCAAGGCAACATAGAATTGACCAAACAAAAAAAGACATACTTGTATAAATCAATAGAAATAATAGGGAGCCCAGAAATCAACTCACAAAAAGTGAATGGAGAAAGGACAGTCTTTTTCAACAAATGTTGCTGTAGTAATTGAATATCCATGGGGGAAAAAAAAGAAAACAAAAACACCTAGACACAGACTTTACACTATAACCAAAAAAAATAAATAAATAAAAAATTTTAAAAAAGCCTTAAAGTGGAACACAGACTTACATACTTAACTGTAAAATACAAAACTATAAAACTTCTAAAATAAAACTTAAGGTCTAGATGACCTTGTGTTTGGAATTGGGGTTTTTAAACACAACTACTAAAGCACAATCCTTGGAAGAAAAAAAATGACAAATTGGTTTTATTAAAATTACATTTTTTTTTTACTCTATAACAGACCTAGTTAAAAGAACAAAAAAACAAATCTAGGAAAAAATTATTTTCAAACACATATCTGATAAGGACTCACATCCAAAATAAGGACTCACATCCAAAATATAAAAGAACTTGTATAACTCAATAATAAGAAAACAAATAACCCAATTTAAAAAACAAACAGAAAATCAAAATATTGACCTTACCAAAGAAGATATACAAATTGTAAATAAGCACATAGAAAGTTTCTCAAAATCATTTGACATTAAAAATACAAACAAAATTGAGATATCATTATTCACTTATTAAAATGGCTAAAAATAAAACAAAACAAAACAAAACAAAAACCTGACAACATCAACTGCTGGTACAACAGAAACTCTTCTTCACTGCTGTTGGCAATATACAATGATACAACTACTTTGGAAGACACTTTGGCAATTTCTTACAATGACCAATGGTCTTTCCATATGATCCAGCAATCATGTTCCTTTGTATTTACCCAAAGGATTTAAAACACAAATGTTTATACCAAGTTTATTTATAAATGCCCAAATCTAGGAGAAACCACAATGCCCTCAATAGGTAAATGCATCATCAAACTGTGGTACACCCATATCATGGAATATCATTCAATGATAAAATGAAATGGGCTATCAATAAAAGACAAGCATGAACTTAAAAAGCATATTGTTACATGAAGAAGCCAGTCTGAAAAGGTTATTTGTTTCCAATTATATGACATGGTGGAAAGGCAAAACAATAAAGATAGTAAAAGAGACCAGTGGTTGCTAGGGGTTTGGAGGGAGTATCGGAAAGCTGAATAGGTGAATCACAGGAATTGGAGAGGATCATAAAACTATTCTGAATTAATACTCTAATGGTGGATACCTAACATCATGCTTTTGGCAAAGATCATAGGACTTTACAACACAAAGAGTCAACCTTAATGTGTGCAAATTTTAAAAAATCATTTAGGAGTTTGAGGAACCCCAGGAAGAAATGCAGAGTATGACAAGATAATCTAACTGTATTACAAATGCATGAAACATTCTTAGTGAAGGAGGTGGGGCTAAAGGGTGCTCACCGCGTAACTTCCATAATTAGTGGGATCTTTAAGACTAAAGGTAAAGTCACTGCACATAAACTTTGTACTGTAGTTGATAAAATATTTAATTCCCATGGAAGTATAAGTTAACAATTCTGATACTACTAATACTATACATGTATATTAGAATTAAACAAGTAAATAGATATTGGATGGTGGGTGTTGATTTTCTCATTGTGAGCGTGGGAGTTTCCAGTTAAGCAAGGATATGAGTCTAGCACGATCCATATAGTAATGGATTACAGTTGGTGACATTAATATGAACTCATGTTTTACAGATGGTTACATATAGAAATATCTGTAGATATGTATATATATATATATATATATATATATATATATATATAGAGAGAGAGAGAGAGAGAGAGAGAGAGAGAGAGAGAGGTTGGTATACATGAATAATTTTTTTTTTTGAGGGCAGTGTCACTGGCCATCATATGTGGGACCCGAACACCACCGCGGCACTCGGCCGGCTCCTGGTATACATAAATAATTCAAACTCATACTCTACCCTCAAGGAGGAGTAACCTAACTTGTTACTATTTAAATATGAGCTGTACCTAATTACTTCCTTCTAAACAGTACAGGATGGAAAGGGAAAAATATAATAACTTTTAAGTGTACAAATCTGACTAGCATTGCACTAAGGTCAATATCATTAGTGATAAACATGATGTACTTGATACACGTGATATGAAGTGATGGAAATGGCATGTTAACTCTGTGGTCTTCCTCCTGAAAATCTGTAATCCCAATCTAGCAATGAGGACAACAGATACGTTTAAATAGGGTGGCATCCTACAAAATAAACGACCAGAATACTTATAAACATCAAGGTCTTCAAAAATAAGAAAAATTTAAGAAACTGTCACACCCAAAAGTAGCCTAAGGAGACCTGGCAACTAAATGTGAAGTGCTCTGCTAGATGAAATACTAGCACAAAAGAAGACATAGGTAAATAAATAAATAAATAAACAAACAAACAAATAAATAAATAAGGAAATCTGAATAAATGAAGGACTTTAGATTTCTTTTTAAAGTTAATGACACTACATTGCTTAAATAAAATATGGTCTTGAGAATCAATATTCATCCAAAAATGTGTTTTCTATAGTCATCAGCATAATATGTATTATTTATCTGACTGTAACAAAGTGAAATAATGATGGAGAGAGAGCCTTCAGTGAACTCATATTAGTTTTACTGCCAGTAAATATATATCTATTTTACTGGTATCAACACATAAAAGAAATACTTGTCATGAAAGTTATTATTTGAGCATTTACAATTAATCAATTCATATATGTATATATATATATCAGGATATACAAGATGCAAACTTATACCAGCCTTAGTGCAGTAAGCATTATGATTTCCATCTCCTAGACAGATTCTAGAATTGTTAAAGATTACCACTAATGTTTATTAAAGCCTAGACTTACATAAAGGTATGATTACTTTCAGAACTCAAAATATACTCCTGGTTTTAGTGTTCACAAAGAAAATATTAACGGATTTTCTAGAGTTTCTATCAGCTCCTTGAACTTAGAGTTTCAGGTACACTGCTGAATAGATGTTTAAAATAAGATAAATTTAATAATTCTCTCACTGAATTCCTCACTCAAAATTCTATTTTCCATTATTGACCCTTAAGAAGGATAACAAAACTATTGATCATGCAAATCCTAGTTTATTAGATTTATGGAAACAGGGAGAAATCCACCTTGACAGAATTTTAGGTGGTGTCTTAGGTGTCTCAATGTGGGGAAATTAAGAAAGAATTTATAGAATTTTAGAAGATGGGTGAGGCAATTTTAAGGCAGATTTTAGAAGGTAATAAACTGGTTGAGACTAGACAGAGTTTATGATAATTTTTGTTTTGAATTGGTAGGCAGAGAAAGTGAAAGGTCTTTAAGCAAGTTTTTATTAGCCAGCTTTAATGTTGATAAGTGATAAAACAATATATTTAGATTGTTTGCAGTCTTACCTTTCAGGACAGATTTTTCCTAGAGCAAGAAGCCTGGTTATTGCTTGGATTAAATATAGTTTAATATAAGGACAGGGCAGTACACAGTGACAGGAATTATAATGGTTCTATTTCTCCCCATATTTATTACCATTCTCTTTCCTATTCAACTTCAAGGGGAAACAAAACAAATAAAACCAAAGTAACTGGAAAATAGTTAGGTTGGATAAACGTATGGGGTAAATTCATAAATTATAGGGGTAAATTTATAAATTGTAGGAAGGATTAAAAGGTAAATTTTTCACCTAACATTTTATTATGAAAAAGTTCAAATATACAGAAAAATTGAGAAACATTTAACATGAAAATTCAGATACCCATCATGCATATTTTATAATTAACCATTACCATACTGGCTTCTAGCTATATGTCCAGACATCTACTTTATTTCCATCATTTCATCTTATATTTTGTTATATGTTGATTCCTTTCAAAAAAGCTGTGGAGATAATGATGACATTTTGAAAAATTAGAAAAGAAAATTTACCTTTGCAAAGTCAGTGTAGAAAGTTTAAGTAAAAACACAGTAGGAATTCCCTTTAGGATACAAGGGGTCATACAAGAAAGAGCATGAGGAGAAGGAAAAAGACTAATCCTTGGAACTGAGATGAAGAAATCAACAAGAGCTTCTCTGCAGGTCCTTCATACATGCAGTCTCAGAATTTAATCTTATCCTAGATACCAAAATTACATATGCACATGTTTACTATCTTTTAGGGAGAAGGTGGAAAACATTAATAAAATATTTTAACACTAATTGTGCTAAAATATTTTAATAGCTTTTATATTTTGAGAACAAATGTGAAAAATTTTTAAACATATTTTCCATATAATCTTCCCAGAAACCTACCCAAGTATGTATTATTATCCATGTTTTATACAGGATAAAACTGATATTTAAAAAAATATTTGACAACCTCAACATAACAAAGCTAGTAACAGAGCTTGAGTTTAGAGTCAAACGCAAATCACTGTATCAAACACACACAATAGCTTATTTTCTTTCCTAACCAAGAAGGAATAATTTTGGCAAAATGTAAACTATTGTTTAAAAATCCTTAATACATAATAGATTTCTTGGAAAATTTAATTTTTAAAATCCACCCTCTCTCCTACACACATGAAATCAGAGGTTGTTTATGTCTGTGCTCAATTTATAATTTCTGTCTATATGTTCCTGCTCTTATTCTGGTTCTTCAAATGAACTTTACTCCAGTTATTTCTTACATTGTAGAGTTTATTATTTCTCTTATCTGAATGTCAGTTGTTTCTTAGTTTACAGCTAAATTCTGTTCAAGAAAGACAAAAATGATTAAAACTCCAAATATCTGTATTTACACACTCATCAGTTCAGTTAGATAATGTTGACAATACTAAGTGATAAATGTCTATGTTCATATGACCTATATAGTTAGAGCTAGTAGCAAGATGTTCGAATATATTTTTAGACATGAATGGGATGGCTTGCACATTCAATGATATCCTAAAATGATGTTTTTTTTCTGAAACTTTTAGTTAGTCTGAATACTATACCAAGTCAATTGAACTACTCTCCCTTTATGGGAATGTTAATTTCTATTTTCTTTAAATTTATGGAGGGAAGGAAAACTTTCAAATTATGGCATAAAGTCTCCAGAACACTACCTAAAACTTCTATGTGTGTAATTATTTCTTATACCTTCTTGACAAAAGTATATAAAGATGGAACATTATTTGCTTGGAGTTTTTGTTGCAGAATCCATTCTATAGCTACGGATCATTTGTTTCTAGATAAATAGCAAATTAAGGTTGGCACAAATTTGGGAAATATGATTCTGTAATTTAACACATATATAATTATGGGATGTGAAATATAGTGTGGGGATGCAGTCAATGGAATTGTAATAGATATGTATGATATTGGGGGTGGGAGGCAGGGGGGGATAGTCACTTTGTAAGGGGTGAAAAAGATAACTATTGCACAGTTTTGTACATCTGTAACTATTAATAATAATAAAAATAATAATTTTTAAAAATGTAACTATGTAAGGAGGTGATATGTTAATTAGCTTGACTGTAGTAATCATTTTACCATGTATATGCATACCATATCATTATGTTGTACACCTTAAATATATACAAATTTTATTTTAAAAAAACAAGGCATCATATCTACATTCAAAATTTCAACTTATTTTTTATTTTACTTTTAGAAATAACTGTGATACTTTTAATTATATTTTGGACCAATGAGTTTATTTAGGTCTCTTAAGAGATTATTTTGTCAGGAATTATATATAAAACTTTCCAAACATTTAAATGGTAGTCACAGCATTTCTATTTTTTGGGTTTTGTGGGTAGAAATTACTTATTTTACTCCTTTCCACTTTTTTTCCCCCTGTACTAAAACAATTTCAATTATAAAGGGCTGACTTTTTGAGTAGACAGTATACACTTTTTGAGTACACTGCTTTTATACTGTAGCTTGAAGAGGGTTAGGACAAAAGTATGCAACTAAACAGTGTTTTACCACAATTCCTGAAAATTCCATATTTTACGTTTTAATGTATTATTCAATAAATCTTCATTAGGGGCTACTAAGCATTAGCCATAATGTTATGTGTTAACTTCCAATTGTATCCAAAATAAACAAATCTCTGTCATCATGGCACTTACATTATAGTGAAGGAAGACAAGTTAAAGAAAATAGACAAAAATATTACAGGGTGTATAGAATTTTCTAAAGGAAGTCAAAGAAATAATCCAATGCAGGCCACTGGTATTGAGACTAGCAAGAACTTTAGATTCAGTGGTTGAGATTGGCTTTACTGAGGTAATATTTAGAATAAGATCTGATAGATAATAAGGGGCCATCAACCAAAATGGGGGAAGGGAAAAGACCTTAATATAATATTTACTAAAAGCTTGTAGAAAGCTTATACAACAGAAGCATAACAGAAGTAAGGATGAGAATGCATGAGATGACACATTTGGAAATGTGGGCAGGAGCTATATGATCAAGTCATGGTAGGCAACAACAATTATTTAATTTTTAGGCATTATTTATATTTTATTCTAAGCACAATGTAAAACCATATCCTTGCTTTACATGATCTTTGCCCACAAACACATACACACACACACACACACACACACACACACACACACATACAGAAAATTCATGTAATCCTAAAATATTTTTTCTAACTCACTCTTTTCAGCATATTGTTTTGTTTTGTTTCTACTGAGGTTGTGGAAATATTGAGGAAAGGAAGGCAGGTAGAGGACAAATACTACTTAGAAGAGTGATGGCTGAAAAAGAAAATGTCCCTACTTTGAAACTATATCCCTGGTTGAGAGAGAACTAATAATATTCTGGTAATATAAAAACATCCTGAGCATATCTACCATGGCTATAAGCAGAAGGAGAAATTTACATTTAAAACTAAATATAAGTTCTACTTGTGCAATACCACAGGGCAACAAACCACCAGGTGATGAAACAACAAAACACTGTCTTGTCAATGCTCTGTCTCGGACCAATGTTTCCACAGAATAAATTTCCTTTGAAAATTTACCTAAGTCAATTATGCTGTGTGGTGCAGTTGGCTCATAACCACTTTTTTCCTCTCCCCTAGGAAATGGAATAAGATGATGGACAAGAATAGCAGGAGGAAACATATAGTAAAATCCCTAGCTTTATAATTATTCCTGCTTTTTGTTTGTGTTTAATTCCATCATTTAAAAAAAACTTTTTGAGACTTAAGATATATATTTTAAGTGGTTTTTAAAAATTATTAGAGATTGTCAGTGTTCCATAACTGTTATTTCCTCATCTTATTATCATTTAATTTTAATAAGACCACTTAAAAGGCTTGAGTTTGTGTGCATGTGTGTGTGTGTGTGTGAGCGCGTCCGTGTGTGTGTGTGTGTGTGTGTGTGTGTGTGTGTGTGTGTGTAGATAAAAGAAAGGAAGGCAAGGAGGGAGAGAAAAAGGAAGGAAAAAATCTATACATATATTTACACAAATGCATAAATCAGAAGTTACATATAGATATACTGATACATATACCTATCAATTTACACATCAAAATATATATATATATGTAATACATTTGTATAAAATAGGTTTTCCTTTCCTTTTCTCAAAATAAATATCTATTTTACTGTTTAGATGTGCATATTAAGTGTTCCATCTTGAACCTACTGAATCACTTCAGGACATAAGTGTGCCTTCCAATGATCTCACAAGTAAGAACCCTAGAAACTTCTGAGTATGAGTAATCTATTAACTAAAAAAAATTATTTTTTATGGACATACATTGTCTAAACATTAGCACTTTGTGCCTCACCATGCCCCTTTACTTGTTAGTGTGCAATAATAGCAATATCTCAACAAGAGTGCGCTATCATAGCTACTTGTATTAATCAGGTTCCCTCACCTTATGTAATTCTTCCCAATGTTGGAAGCAGACATCTAGTTTGATCTCCTCTTTAGACAACACAAATAATATACAGATATATGTCCCTTTTTTGTAAATTTTTGTCTCTTTAGGTTTTAATTTTTGTTTATTTTTATTAATTTTCATAACTACATTAAAATTTTTATTGTCATAGATTGATTCATGTACAATTTCTGTTTCTGAAACATAGGGATTTTTTTCTTTGTGACCTTATATGAAATTATTTTTGTAAATAGCATCTGTTAGTTTTAAATATATTGGGTTGTTGGAAAAGTCATGATGCATTTTTACAATGAAAAACAGAAAAAATATGTCATGACTTTTCTGACAACCCAATATATTTATGATAGGCTAATAAATCTGATTGATATTCTTTAAAAACCTAGATTGATTTTAAAATTTATATTTTAATATCTGCTTATATTTTTTATTTCATTGAGTTATTAGAAACATAACTAATAAAACTAAATAAAAGAAAGTATTTTCCCAATTTTATATATTAAGAACTTTTACTATATTCATCTTAATGCAAATATATTTATTGTAATTCATTTTAAAAATTATAAGTATACATTTTATCATTTGTCATTTTAAAATGTCAGTTTAATGTCATGATCATTGGTTACAGTTTTTGATATTTATTTGCCTCATCTCTATTTTAGGTATATATCTTATACGTTTTCATTAGTAAGATGATGCTGTTTGATCTATAATACTTTTTTAACATGGGAATTTACAATGCAATTACTTTAATATCTGCTTATTTTATACAAGAATTACTCAATATCAGTTTAATGTCTTTATTTACAATTAGTAAAAATTTAACCCATAAAAAAGCAAAAGTTTAGGTAGTCCATATTAATATGTAAATCTGAGAATTTGATACAGAAAACTGTCCCCATCCCCAGAAAAACACATTGAGAAATGTTTAAAAAGAGAAAGCATAAAATAAATGGCATGCTAGAAATAAGATCACATATATATTAGGAAAATAAATAATGATTTAAATAATCATATTAAAATATGTTGCTTATGTTAAATGGAAATAAAGCATAGGCTTATTATAAGAATAAAGATATATGCAGTACACAAAACATTTTTAAATATATAAAGCACTATGCATATATAAATCATTATTATTATTATTATTTAATTTCTACAGTTTGCTTGGTGGGTTGAATAATACACTCTTAAAACAGTTTATTAATGCATACATTTTTCAGTGAGATTATAAATGAAAATGTGTTGAAATAAACTACTTCATAAATGTGTTTTGTAAAAACATTAAACATAAACCATCTTTTGTGCCTCTTTGATATAGTTAACGTAATTATAAAAAGTTTATATGTTTTATTTGAATTGCCAATAGCCATTGATTTTTACTGTTTAATTTTTTACAAATATTTTGGGCATCCACATTAAATTATGCAAGTGTATCATGTAGATTTTCTCATTTATAATAGTAATGATATTATCAACCAATACCATCAGTATTAACTACTAACAAGCTTTCTACTTCCTTCTCAAAGTGCTGCCTTAGAAGATATTTATTAATTCTCTTCCCCAAATAAGTCAGGACCAATGAAAAGGATGGAAGAATTTTTGAAAATAATGTTAGTAAATATATAGTGCTTTTCTTGATCCTGAAGAATCTCTAAAAGAGCTAAAGAACTTATAGAAATCAAGCTACTAACAGGATTTTATTTGCTTCCATTAATGTCTATTCAGAAAGCTGTTTACTTGTCCTTGCATTTGGCATCTCAAGACAGCCATTGAAGTATTTGGGGTAATCATAAACTTTATTGACAGGCAATAACTGCTTTTGAAAATATTAATCCATAATTACTATAATAATCTAATTTGCATTACAATAGAGCTGCCTGAGCTCTCCGACTATTTAGAAGAGAAAAAAAGCTGTTTGATCCACTGTTGCCCAATAAATGATATTCTATTTGATACTAATTGTATATCAAGATGGAATATTGCAAAGAATTTGTGCAAAAAAGTTGATTAACACAGAAAAACTGGAATTCTATTTGTAAAATTCATCATCTATTTATCTGACAATGTTTGAGTATAAGCAATGGGAAAAATACTTTCTAACTTTTCTCGTTATCCATCTGAAATAGCCTTTATTTTTCCTACCTTCCCAACTGTTCTATATTTTTCTTTTACTTTTAATTATATTTATGTCAAGTATACTTTACTTGAACTATTTTTATTTCAGGTATTTATCATCCATAATTAATAATCATTCTAATATTTTATTCTATTAGAGGTTACATGTCTGAGTGCATTTGTTTAATAACTGGCATAATAAAAATATGCCCTCTAAATTCTATAAATACATGAATGTTTTGAATGTGGTAATTTTAATGCAATCAAGAAAATGTAATAAATAGAAAAGATTGAAATATCCAAATAGTCAAATATAAAATAGTCAAATTTATACACATTTTTTTGAAGTTATGAAAATACAACATGGGCCAAAACAATTCAACTGTGCACAAATTACACGTAGATCACCAGGAGTGATGGCGTAAAGGAAAAAATCTGCTTGAATACAGTTTCTCAGGCAAGTATATTCCAGCTCTTTGGGGTACAGCCCAGATATCAGACATTGGTTATGTTAATGTGCTTTTTTGGAAGTATAGTGCACCAGTTTCTCAGAACATATGCAATGAGCTGGCACCTTAGTTGACAAATCAATGGGTAATTCAACTTTTGTATTATGATGGCTGTCTCATATTTAATGGAGTAAATCATTAAAAACTAAGGCAATTCAACCAAGCAAAAAAACAAAAACAGTGAATCTTGTGGTCATTGCTATAACTTCTTAGCCAAAAGACTTGTCTGTTCCTTGGGCCAAGGCAATGTTATGTAACAGCATTTCAATAGATTGAGCATTCTCTAAACTGTCTTAGGTGGCAGTGCTGGTTGAGGTACTAAAGGCAGAGAAGATAATATCATACATGAATTATATATATACATATTCCCTTAAAGATGTATTGCTATCCCCATAGGATCAAAGGTGTCAAAAAATTTAATTGATCAGCCAGAAAGCTGATCTAGGGATTAGCATCAGTTTCTGCTTCTGGCATATTGGGTCCATAATGGCCTTCTCTAAATCAGCCTTGGTAAGGAAGAGTTAGCCATGGTCAACATCCCTGCCACCTGTCATGAGCCCATTGCTTTTACACTGAGGGTACATGAGAAAGCAAAGCTGGTTGAAGTGTATGTGTGATATCACCTGTCTCTATGATTATTGAGAACCTCTTCTTAAGTAGGTATTTTCGGATGGACCTTAACATGAAACACAAGGATTCACATCCTTTTCTCACTCCCATACATTCACATACCTCTTTCTGGGACTCCCTTACCACTGAAATTCTAGTCTTGTTTCTTGCCGGTCCGTAAAAGCAATCAGAGTGAATTATCCTTCAGAAAATTTCTCCTTCCATACAAAGTAGAACAAATATACTGCTTACAACAATGGGAAGATACAGGGCTACCCAGGATGGGATAATGCTACATCTAGCATCAATACATTGTGCTGGCTCCTCCATGGGCGGGGTTTGAGTCCTTTATTCCTCTGTTCTCAAAGGGAATTTGTCAATCCTCAAGAGGTCTGTTGAAGGAGAGGCATCAGAGGTATAGAAATGGGTGACTTGCTTGTATACTTGCTCATATAACTTCCTTGTACCTTTTAGACATGCCATGCTCAAGCCTAATCCTGAATGTATCACTTTCAATCTGAAATGGATTCCTGCTGTGCTTACCTAGCTTTTTGATTTACTGTATTTATTAGCACCCTGATTTTAATAAGATCAGGTCACATAGATAATGAATGTCCACAGTAAGGTTCGTAGTAGTAGTAGTAGTAGTAGTAGTAGTAGTAGTAGTAGTAGGTTTTGTTTTTTTTCATTATTCCAATACCGTATCGGGAGCTATTTTTCAAAAACAAACTAGTTCTATACCATAGACCTTGCTCCAAAAATCTATGTGTCTGTGCTGAGACTTCCCTACTCAGGTAAACCAGACATGCCCACAGGCATATTTATCTGCCTAAGACAACTCCAGAACCATGGTGGGTGATATGGTCCAAGTTGCAGGAAAGCTTGTCCTGGAGCCTGGAGTTATTATTACAAACCCCTCTCTTGTTCCAGGCCCCACTTGAAGGTAGTAGCCTTTCAAGTGATGTGACAAATGAGTCAGAGTAGCATTCCTAAGATCACTGCATGTGCCTCTAAAATCCAAAGAGGGTCAGCAAGCACTGTGCATTGTCCTAAGATGTTATGTGTAATACCATTTTTACCTTTGTTTAGAGAAAAAAAACAATGCCTGGAATCACAGAAACCCAAACATTTTGGCTTGTCAGGGCTCTAAATTTCATAATGTTTATTTTTCACCTTCTGGAGTGCAATTATCTTATTAGCACATTTAGGTTACTTGAGTTTTCGCTCAGTTAGTGCCATTTACATAATATCACTAATCTAGAGGACCAGCATGATATTCTCCCAGTTGTTAGATAATCAAGATCCCTGTTGATATGTATCCACATGACTTGTATTCATCTTTTGTTATTGGTACATATTGAGTATTACAATTTTAATACAGTTTTTACATTTCTTAAAATGTGTATACCTTTTTTTGGCACCCTTTGTATTTGCTAAGTAATGATGCTGTCATCAGGGAACTTGTTAGAAATTTAAAATCTCAGCTCTCACCCCAGAACTGCTGAATCAGAATCTGCACCTCCAGAGGATTTTTATGTGCATTAAAATATTTAGGTGCACAGGACCACATTATGACAGAACTCAGGCAAGTTAACATAGCCTAGAGGCAAGACAGGGAAAATACACTGCTAAATTTGGCAGATTAAAGTGAGTTCCTTAAGACCTGCCCTACTGATGAGTATGGAGAAAAGGCTTTGGAAAATCATTAGTTGCTTACCAAGTGCCAGAGATTGTGTTGCTCTGATGCAGTAAACATGAAATAGTTGACAGAGCAATCATAGATTGTTAAGTTTATGGTAGTCAATTGTAACCTCACCATTATCCATCCAGTTTTTTGTTTGTTTGCTTGTTTTGTTTGTAAAGGGAATTGAGCAGCAATATGATGGAGGTCACAACTTCTATGTATCAAGGTTTCCTAATGACATGTGATCTGAACATTACAGTAATTATGTCCGTCTTCTGATGAATATGTGTCCACCTAGCCCTGTCATTTCAGAATCATCTCTTGTTTCCTCAATCAAATTTTGTTTCCTCCAGTCTAATACCCTAAAATCCACATGCACTTATGTTCTGCTATGTTTTCTCTAGTCCTGCAACTACTTGACCGGTAGGGTATTTATCTCAAACACAGCTTTTCTAGTGTAACTCTTCTAAAACTTGACTCTATTTTTTTGTCTGAAAGCCATGAGTGTTAGTGAGTGCAAATATTAAGGAAAATAATGGTCTTCTTCTGAACTTTCTAGTCAAATTAGTGGGAGGTTTTAGGGGATAGAGTGAAAGTTTTATCTTGATAAAATGTTAGTCATTGCGTCCACTATCTAGAAGTGGTCTTATGAGGTTAAACATTCGCAGTCTTGTCAACTCAAATATTTCCATACTTGCTTTAGGGATCCTGCTCCTTTATTCCAGGGATTTGAAATGGGAGACCTTTTGAGACTGCATTTTAGCTTCTTTTCAGCCACATAACTTTTACAATCAGATCCCCGGACTTATTTTAGGCAAAAGTCTTCCTAGAGTTCAAAGGTGATGAGCCTCTTTTAATACTACTGAAAAGACTTCTATTTTCGACAGCAAATCTTAAGAATTAACTTCTAGCCTTTCCTTTTCCTTTGGGAAAAGGAAAGTTTTTCAATCCATCGAAGTTTTTCAATCCATCGAAGTTTTTCAATCCATCAAAGTTTTTCAATCCATCGAAGCTTCACAATCTTTATAATTATCATTGTTCCCATGCTGATAAAGTGCAGAAGCTAGCTGAGATCCCAATACCTGAATTGTCACCTTCACTTCAGCCCAATTAACCACAAATGAAAGCTTTAGTAATTATGATATCATTAAATGACTAGAGTTATTATATGCAACTTTTCACTATACTCTGGTTTCTTGTCGTCAGTCAGGTGGGCAAACTAAGTCCAAAATTAGGTCTTGAGGGTGTTCTTTTTGGCACCATTTTTTTTTTAAGTTTCAGGTGTACAAAACAACATAATGATTAGACATTTATACTCCTCACAAAGTGATAACCCCACTAAGTCTAGTACCCATCTGACATCCTACATAGTTATTACAATACCATAGACTATATCCCTAGTGTGTACCTAGAGTTATAGTGTGCATTTTCCTAGGGGGGGAAAAAGGCCTCAAGAAAAAATTACATGTTAATACTTTGCAAGGTTTGGGAGGAGACAACAATGGACAGAGAGACAGCCAATGCAAAGGGAATAATACTGATCAAGCCAAATATCCACAACCAACACAGTCACTTGTCCAGTCATGGTCAATATCTTCAGAGAAGGCATATATGAAAGCAATATATCTTGGAATGATCCACTACGGGTAAGGAAGTCAAACAATTGACCTGCTGGCTTTCTCCTACTGCTTTTCTCACATTGGTCTAATCTAAATCCTAGGTGCCAACTTTTCTGTGATACTGTGACACTGTGTGGTAGTAATTTAGCATTTATGAGCACCTTGTTGGACAGCTAGAACTTTTATGCATTCATGCTAGCTAAAGTACAAGCACAAGTGTCTCTCCTTGTTAGTTGGCATCTGCATGTGATGGCAGTAGGAACATGAAAGCATTAAGGCTATAGGGATGGAGTGGGCTTATGATAAGGCCACTCCAGCCTGAAATCAATGCAATGAATATTTACTGGCCATATGCTATAGATCATATATATTATTATCATCTGTATATTACTGTATATCATCTTGGACATGTACTAGATACTGGGTATAAAGTGATGAACAAGAGAGGAATTTGCTTTCACAGAGTACAGTGTTACACTACAGAAAGTAAGGTAACTAATAACAATAAAAAGTTATAAATATTATACTAGAAAAATATACAAATTCCGGGATCATTCAGATTTTTTAAAGTTAGAGAATATTTTTCAATAACACTAATCAATGTCACCCCAATAAATTTAATAAAAAATTATTAAAAACTATTTTAAACCAAGAACTGAAAATAGATTGGGAAATCAACAAAAAAAATATGGGAGAATAGATGGATAAAGGTAAAAGGTTTTTTTGTTGTTGCTTTTTTGGTTTCGTTTTTTTAAAAAACTGTAATAGAAAACATAAAATATAGACTATGTATGCTGAAGCTATACCACACTGAAAGATATAAGATACTTTAAAATGCTTGGCTTCCCAAAAACACATTTATAGTAATGAAGGCACTTTAACCATAAAAAGGACAGTATTTGATTATAAGAGAGCTTATTCTATCTTCGGCTGAAAAAAGAATTGAAAGAGGTGTTACTAAAGGCTAGAAACAAATCATGAGCTTATTGTAAGTAACCTAGGAAGGTTGGTGGAATTTTGAAATGGGATGGAATAAAATGGAGGCAGTAAAAAGGGACACTCAGAGGTTACATTCAGAGACTGTGCTGATTGATCACAGTGGGGACAGTGTAAGAGAAGACTCAAGACTGTTGCCACGTATTTGGCATTAAAATGCATATATCTATATCATATATATGATATATATATACACACACACAAATATCTTTTTCCACTTTATTATTTTATTAAATATCTGTCCTTCATTTTTTATTTTGTATTCTTCAAAAACATGTTTAGAGGACATTTTCTTAAAATAATACAGCAAAAATTATGATCAAATTAACTATTATGAATGCAGTATTTTATATTTATATCCATTAGCTTCTGATCTAATATTTTTCTACTCTTTTTACTATTTATAATAGCCATAGATTTAGGCAATGAATATATCACTTCTGTTCTTATAATTTTATTTCCTCAGAAATAAAATTGATTTCACAAAATAAGAGGAAAAAAATTAAATGTAAAACTATTAAATTTACTTGGCAGAAATAAATTATAA
The DNA here is from genome assembly GCA_033961575.1 of Aselliscus stoliczkanus. Classification (NCBI taxonomy): domain Eukaryota; kingdom Metazoa; phylum Chordata; class Mammalia; order Chiroptera; family Hipposideridae; genus Aselliscus; species Aselliscus stoliczkanus. The sequence goes on from CM066729.1 coordinate 140,834,583, forward strand.
TAAGCTGTGCTGTTATTCTCATACGTGTCACCCCAGATTCATCCTCTGTTCTCAACTGTCAGGGCCTAATCCCTATGAGTGGCACGACCCACTATTTTGGCCTTCTGTTATCCCATTGGTAGTAACCAATGAGAGATGCCAAGAGAACACTGGAGGGCATACAGATGTTAGGATATTTCTTGTCATGCAGCTCCTGTCTATTCCACAATTTTGGAAGTATCAACAACTTCTTATACTCTCTTGTCTTGCCAGGACACCAGTGAGAGGTGGAGTTAAGGAATCCAAAAATGCCATAAACTAAGTGATAAATAAGTGATAAATACATAAACGGGGACAAAATATTTGCAGCATGTAAAATAAACAGGATGCTATTATAAAGAATAAACAACAATTTCTAAAAGTCAATGAGGAAAGACAAATTTACAAACAGGAAAGTGGGCCAAGTATGAACAAGCATTTCACAGAGGAGCTAGCACAAATGGTCCAGAAGCATAGAAGATCAACCTCATAATATAGGGAAAGGCAAATTAATACTTTCCCCATTCAATAAACTGGCAAAATGTAAGTCTCACAATATCAAGTAATTGAGATGTAACCAAGAGAACCATTTTTATCATATAGGGCTGTTAGGTGTATGCATGTGTAAACAAATGTTTAAAATATTTGACATTGTCTAATAACAATAAACATGCATTCAATCAAAGGCCCAGAAATTAATTCTGGATACATGTTCAATAATTTTAATATCAGCAGGGTTCATTATTGTATAAGGGAAAAGAAATCCAAAAATAGATTAATTTTTGTGGTATATTCACAAAATGGAATGTTAACACAGAAGTGAAAATGAATGGACAAGAGCTGTATCCAACATGAGTCTTAAAAACAGAATAATGATTATAAAAAGAATTACTAATACAAATGTCGAATTAAATATATGAACATGTTTACATATGTATGCATAATTAAAAGCAAGTAGATAATAAAAAACAATTGTCAACATATTGTGTTTAGATACATATGTACTAACACCACACACACACACACACACACACACACACACACACACACACACAAATAACAAAGAAAATTCCCTTTCTCTACCTATCATGGTAGAGAAAGGAGAGATTTTCATAGAGAGACACATGCAAAATTTAATAATGTTCTATTTCTTAATTTGGGTAGTAGGTATACTGGAGATTGCTATGCTGTTCTTTTTATACCTTGTTTATATTTTACATATATTATTTTGTATGCATCAAATATTTAATAACAAGACAAAGGAAAACGCTCAAGTCCAGATGCTAGCAGGAAAAAACACTTTTTGAATGTGTTTGTGTGCGCATGTGTGTAATATACTCTTCTCTGTATGTTTATGTACATGATCTTTATATATAAATATAGTGTAATTATATAATTATAATCTACAAATAGTATGTATTAATATAATTATTCTTAAGCTCACTCTGGAAAATTTGTGGAGCTGATAAATGTGTCCTTATCCATTTTATTTTAGCATCTTTCTTTTCACGTAATGCATCAACATTAATAAAGAAAAATAGTATTTCAGACTCAAAATTGAAAAGAGCAAAAAAGTGCATATAAAATAAAGCATCCTCCTTTCCATGAAGAGCCCACTCTTTTCACTCTGGAAAATGTAATACTGTGTATGTAAAAATGGTCTCTGCGAAACATCCATTACACAGCTGTGAATAAACTTTATATTTAGTGTCCATAAATCAGGTTTATTTATTAAGCTGAGCTTGGCATACTTCAGAACCACAGGGCTGTCTATAGAATGTGCGTTCATTTAGCTTGGCTGTGTTCAGAACAGTAGGCCAGATCTTCCAAGAAATATTTTACAGGCTTAGATTGGCTATTGCTAATTTAAATCCTTCCAGCCGATTATTCTCCTCCATTGTGCTACAGTGAGCTCCAGGATTTTTCCAGTCCCTACCATATTAAAACTCTGGTAAGGGTCTGATTTCAGTTCCAGGTACCTTATAGATAATTTTTTCACAGCAGTATTTTAAAAGCTTGTGACTGCACAGAGTAACAGTTGAGAAACACCACTAAATCATCATGATATTTAGATTTCTAATTCTGCATGAAATCTTCAAAACAAATACCAAAGGAAATATCAAGCCCATTGTTAAACTGGGAGACAGGTTTTGGAAAAGAAAATACGTCCCCAATGTTTTAACAACCTTGTACTCTTCATTTATTTTTATTAAAAGTCCAAGTTGTTTACTTTGTTAAATACATGATATGTAAACATTATACATGCATCACATTGTATATGTACTACTATGTATAGACACATATATGCAAATATATATAATTACTAGTATAGGCTTTAGGAAATACTTTTAAAAAATAGTTCATATTAGTTTTATATGGAAATACTATTTCAATCTCTAGAGAGACCTCTTTTTTTCACTTTTTCTATAATTAAATTTAAACCTGAAACTAGTACTAAAAGCTTTTGAGGAAATCTTAAGGAAATCATAAAAGAATTAAAAGGATGCATTAGAGAGGGAAGAAGCAACATATCATATACAACATCATGAGATCCCCTAGGAAGGAAAATAGGAAGCCTCATAACACAGATTTATGTGTTAAGTGGCAAAGGAAAAGAAAATGAATTAAATGAATAGGTAGAGCAAATTTGATTTCCTATTGTGGAATATAGAGTAATAGCAACAATTTTGGCATAACAATTGAATATATTAGCATCTTTACATTGGATAATGATGGGAAGGACAAATATTTTTTCACGATTGAATTGCCCCCAAGTTCTCTTGAACATTAAAGCTTGTTTTAAGAAACTATATATTTCTGTAAAGGGTGTATATTTTCAAAAACTGATTTCTAACTCTCCATTTGAAACTAAAAGTAGATTATTAGAAGCTATTGACCAGAATATAATTACTTATGAGATAACAGGTTTTACTCAAATGTTAAAATAATGACATTTAGCAATATTAGTGTAGAAACACTTTCATAAACATTGTTACTCATTCATTCACTACTAAGATGAGTAAGGTAAAGTTCTGTGTGTTAAACACAAAGCAGTAAGGCATAGCTCATTCTTCAAGGAAAGACAACTTTGGGGAGGTTGTAGAGAAAGGGAGACACGGAGAACACAACATTTTATAATGCAACGTATTAAGTGCACTGAGCATTTACAGCAGGTATGAAGCTCAGTCTATAAACTCAATGTCAATATTTAATTTTCCTGTACTCTTTATTCTTCAATTCACTTCTGCTATGTTTGGGAAAAAGTTTAAGTCATTTTTCTAGTCACCACAAACCCAAAAAATAAAATTATGCCATTGTTCCAATCTTATATTTACCATGGCATCAATGGGAGGCAAGGTGAGCTGTTCATCCTTCCATTCTATGGCGTGCTTTAGCATGCCTGGCACTCTAGTTTGTCTGTATCACCCATACTTGGGGCATCAGCATTTTTAAGGGACCACAGGTTGTCCGGAGAGGCTCTTACCATATCACACAACCTTTTTTTTTCTTTTTCCAATTTCCAGATTGTTCCACCAGGAGGTTTCACAGCCACGCTGAGCATAAGATATTTCTTTCTCATTTTGAGATCTGAGGGAAACTTTTCTTCTTTATTTTCACTAAAACATATTTTCTCTTCCATAATTCTCCCTTCCTTGCTTCTAAGATATTTTTTTCAGTTCCCCATATCTTCTTTCTCCTCTGAGGCTTGGGATTTGGGACAAAAAAAGATATGGCTAATCACAGGGTCTTTCAATTTTTTAGTCATTATGTCATCCATATTTTTATGTTATTACATCCTTAGTGGTAGTTAGTGCCTTTTCTCAATGGATAAGATGGATAGAAATATGAGAGAGAGAATTGTCTCTCAAAAAAGCCTATATATAAAATTTAAAACTATAAATCTTCTAAAAGAAAACACAGAAAAAATATCTGTGACCTTGAGTCAGGCAAGGATTTTTTAGATATGATACTAAAGCCTAACCTACAAAAGAAAAAAAATGACACACTGTACTTTATAAATATTAAAATCTTTTGCTCTGTGAAGGATATTGCTAAGAGAATGCAAAAAAAAAAACACAGATAGGGATAAAAAAATATTATATAATCACATCTGAAAAATGATTTATATCCAAGATATATAAAGAATCCTCAAAACTAAACAGTAAGAAGAAATAATAAATTGGTCAAAAGACCTAAACAAACATATTACCAAATAAGACATATGCATGGCAAGGAAACATAAGAAAAGATGCTGATACAATTAATTATTAGAAAAATATAAATTAAAATTAAATGAGATACTTCTGCATGCTTATTAAAATGCTGAAAAACAAAAATTATACATTAATTTTGTTAAATGAAAGAGGCCAAACACAAGAGGTAGTATATTGTATGTTTGAATTTATAAGACAGTCTGAAAAAGACAATATTATAAAGATGGCAAAGAAATTAGTGGTTTTCAGATATTAAGCATGGGAGGAAATGTTGAGTACATAAAAGAGGCACAAGGGAATTGTGGTGGTGATGAAACTGTTCTGTATCCTAATGGTGTGGTGGATTTATGACTCTCTGCTTATGTCAAAACTTGTAGGTTTGTAAGCCCTAAAGATAGAATTGTGCTATATACAATTTTTTAAAAATAAACATCCAGGATAATAAAATGCAATGCAAACTATAAAAATAATATTTTATAATTTTTCAATTCTAACCAAACTGAAGGAGGTGACGATGTAAAAATGTAACCCAAGGTTATTGGAAAACAGTATTTTGAATAGATAACAATATGAAAGACAAAGGATACTATACAAAAGCTTATCTTCTGAAAGGTCTACTAGAATGACATTACTTTTTTTTTAGTTTTAAGAACTGTAGTGAGGTTATGCAAGATGTTAAACACTAGGGGAGCTGATAAGGGGCATATTTGAAATCTATGTATTATTTTTATAACTTCGTGTAACTCTAAAATTATAAACTATAAATTAATGAGAAAATTTTCAGTGATGAACTGTTCACCTTGAATGAATGCAATTCCCACAGGAATCTTTCCAAAACAAAGGCAATAAGATCACGGAGCAAAGTACATGATAACGAAAGTCATGTTACAGCCCAAAACCAATATTACATGATTAAAAATAAAAGTCCAATGAAATGATAAAAAATAAGAACATAAAGTTTTTGTATTTTTTTTCTGACCAACTACATTTATTGGAAAATAGGAATAAAAATATCACACAGTCTATTCTATTCTAATAAACCTGGGGTAGTTAGTTCTCTCTGTCTTCAGGTGACACCAATGGTTTCTTATAAGAATAGAGCACTTGAAACCTATAGAGGAGTACTGTGACTGCAGAACCAGCCAGTCCTACATGGTATCGTCAACAGAGACCCCCATAAAGTGATGGACCTGCATCCTGCAGATCCGTAGAAATGAAGTGCTGCCCGTAGATGTGAGGCCCTGGGACCTAATCTCTTCTGATACTGTGTCCATCTAGGGCCGTAGCGGTGCAAAAGCCTCCGATTCTGAAAACGCATTTCACTAGTGACAAATTTACTTATAAAATCCATTTGTGCTAATTAATGAACTCTCAAGAGTAGATTTCTTTTACCCCCAGCTTAATTTAAGTATAACTAACAAAACTGTATATATTTAAAGTGTACAACATGATGATTTGATATAAGCATTTTTTTGTGCAGTGATTGACACATGAGGTCAATTAACACAACCATTACCTCATATATTTGGTTGTCAGAAAAGTCATGATGTATTTTGTCTATGTTTTTCAAAGATCATTTATTTATATAAAGAACAAAGATCAATCAATGGTATATTGCCCATTTTGTTTGATAACCGTTTGCCATCTCTCAGTGAGCTTCATAATTCCTTGTTCACAGAAGGACCTGTTTTTATTTAAGAAAAACTGAACAAGGTGCTGATTTACAGCCTCATCTGAATTGCATGTTATACCACGCAAGGAGTTTTGAAGAGAATGAAACAAGAGAAAGTCTGTCGGTGCAAGGTCAGACAAGTGTGGTGGGTGTGGCAACATATCCCATCCAAGCTCCAATAATTTTTGACGGGTGATCAAACTTGTGTGTGGTCTCGAGTTGTCACGATGAAACATAACTCCTTTACAATTAACAAGCTCTGGACATTTCTGGATGATGGATTCGTTCAAACTGTCCAATTGACGAATTGATTGTTTGGTTCCTTGGTAGGAGCTCGAAAAACACAACACCTTTAAAATCCCACCCCACTGAGAGCATAACCTTCCTCTGATGTATGTCTGCTTTCCATGTCGTTTGAGGTGAATCATCACGTCGGGACCAAGACCGTTTGAGCACAACATTGTGGTCCATAATCCACTTCTCATCACCAGTTATCAGTCGCTTCAAGAAAAGATCATTTTCTTCATGTTTAATGAGCATACTGCAGATATATATATGTGCCATCAAATGAACTTCTTTGAGTTCATGCAGAACCCAAATATCTAGCTTGTTTACATATCCTAGCTTCTTCAGGTGGTCATGAACGCTTGAATGATGGATGTTCAATGTTTCTGCAATCTCTCGTGTCATGTAATGTGGGTTTGATGCGATCAATGCCTTTATTTTGTCATCAACAACCTCGGTGGGCCTTCATGACTGAGGAGCATCACTGAGATCAAAATCACCAACACGGAATTTTGTGAACAATTGTTGGCACTGATGTTCTTTTTTTTTTTTTTTTTTTTTTAATTTTTTTATTTTATTTTTAATTAGTTTCAGGTGTACAACACAGTGCAATAGTTATACATTTTACCCCTCAAAGTGACAACCCCCCACCCCCAATACACCACCCCACACCCCCCCATATCATATATAGCTATTACTCTTCCTCTGACTCTCTTCCACAGTATAATCCACATCCCGTGACTATCTATATATATTCAATTACAGTAGATATACCACCTCCACTTTAGTAATACAGTGCAGTGATCAAACCTCTACTCCATCCATGAAATGGTCTCCCTAACAAGACCTATGATCATCTGACATTCCACAGAATATTTACAACATTATTAATTATATTCCCCAAACTGTTTTTCCTATCCCAGTAGCAATATTGTAGTTGCCTATTTTTGCTGTCTAATCCCTTCCCCTTCTCCCTCATCCCCATTCCTCTCCAAATTAGCAACCCTGATTTTTCCTCTATATCTATGAGACAGTTTCTGTTTACTTTGCTCATTCATACAGTTTTTCATATTCCACATATAAGTGAGATCATATGGTATTTGTCCTTCTCTGACTGACTTATTTCACTCAACATTATAGTCTCTAGGTCCATCCATATCATTGCAAATGGCACGATTTCATTCTTCTTTATAGCGGAGTAATACTCCATTGTATAAATATACCACAGTTTCTTAATCCAGTCATCTACTGATGGGCATTTTGGTTGTTTCCAAGTCTTAGCTATTGTAAATTGTGCTGCTATGAACATCGGGGTGCATAACTTTTTTGAATAATTGTCTTGGTTTTTTCAGGATAAATACCTAGGAGTGGAATTGCTGGGTCAAACGGTAGCTCTATTTCCAGTTCTTTGAGATACCTCCATACTGACTTCCATAGTGGCTGCACCAATCTGCAATCCCACCAACAGTGCAGCAGGGTCCCCTTTTCCCCACAGCCCCGCCAGCACTTGTTGTTTGTTGATTTGTTGATGATAGCCATTCTGACTGGAGTGAGGTGGTATCTCATGGTGGTTTTTATTTGCATTTCCCTAATGACCAGTGAGGTTGAACTTCTTTTCATATGCCTGTTGGCCATCTGTATGTCCTCTTTAGAGAAATGTCTCTTCATATCTTCTGCCCATTTTTTAATTGCGTTGTTTGGTTTTTTGGTGTTGAGTTTCATGAGTGTTTTATAAATTTTGGATATTAACCCCTTATCAGATATATCGTTGGCAAATATATTCTCCCATTCAGTAGGCTTCCTTTTTGTTTTATTAATGGTTTCCTTTGTTGTGAAAAAACTTTTAAGTCTGATATAATCCCATATGTTCATTTTTTCTTTTACTTCCCTTGCCCGTAGGGATGTATCAGTAAAAATATTGCTCCGAGTAATGTCTGCAAATGTACTCCCTATATTTTCAATTAGGATTTTTATGGTTTCAGGTCTTACATTTAAGTCTTTAATCCATTTTGAATTTGTTCTTGTATAAGGCGTAAGGAGATGATCCAGTTTCATTTTTTTGCATGTGTCAGTCCAATTTTCCCAGCACCATTTATTGAATAGACTATCTTTACTCCAGTGTAAATTCTTGCTTCCCTTGTCGTAGATTAACTGTCCGTAAATGCTTGGATTTATTTCTGGGCTCTCTGTTCTGTTCCACTGATCGATGTGCCTGTTTTTATGCCAATACCAAACTGTCTTGATTACTGTGGCCTTGTAGTAGGTTTTGATGTCTGGTAGCGTGATCCCCCCGACTTTGTTTTTATTCCTCAGAATTGCCGAGGCTATTCTGGGTCTTTTATGATTCCATATAAACTTTAGGATTATATTTTCTATTTCTGTGAAAAATGCCCTTGGTAGTTTGATAGGAATTGCATTGAATCTATATATTGCTTTAGGCAGTATGGACATTTTAACTATATTAATTCTTCCTATCCATGAGCATGGTAGGTGTTTCCATTTATTTGTATCTTCTATGATTTCTTTCTTCAGTGTCTTATAATTTTCTGAGTACAGATCTTTCACTTCTTTGGTTAAATTTATTCCTAGGTATTTTATAGTTCTTGACGCAATTGTAAATGGGACAGTTTTCTTAATTTCTCTTTCCATTAGTTTATTATTGGTATATGCAAATGCCACCGATTTCTGAACATTGATTTTATATCCTGCTACTTTACTGAATTCGTCTATCAGTTCCAATAGTTTTTTGATGGAGTCTTTGGGGTTCTCTATATACAGTATCATGTCATCTGCATATAATGACAATTTTACTTCTTCCTTGCCAATTTGGATGCCTTTTATTTCTTTTTGTTGTCTGATTGCTGTGGCTAGAACTTCCAGCACTATGTTGAATAAAAGAGGAGAAAGTGGACAGCCTTGTCTTGTTCCTGATCTTAAGGGGAATGGTTTTAGCTTTTCCCCATTGAGTATGATGTTAGCTGTAGGTTTATCATATATGGCTTTTATTATGTTGAGATATGATCCCTGTATTCCCACTTTGCTAAGGGTTTTTAACATAAATGGCTGTTGGATTTTGTCAAATGCTTTTTCTGCATCTATTGAAATGACCATGTGATCTTTATCCTTCATTTTGTTGATGTGGTGTATCACATTAATTGATTTACGGATGTTGAACCAGCCTTGCGCACTAGGGATGAATCCCACTTGATCATGATGTATGATCTTCTTAATATATTGCTGAATTCTGTTTGCTAATATTTTATTGAGAATTTTTGCATCTATATTCATCAGGGAGATTGGCCTGTAGTTTTCCTTTTTTGTGATGTCTTTATCTGGTTTTGGAATCAGGGTGATAGAGGCTTCATAAAAAGAGTTTGGGAGCCTTCCCTCTGTCTGGATTTTTTGGAATAGTTTGAGAAGAATAGGTGATAGTTCTTTTTTGAATGTTTGATAAAATTCACTTGTGAAGCCGTCTGGTCCAGGGCTTTTGTTTTTGGGAGCTTGTCAATTACTGATTCAATTTCCTTGGTAGTAATCAGGGTATTTAGATTTTCTGTTTCTTCTTGCGTTAGCTTTGGAAGGTTGTATGCTTCTAGAAAATTATCCATTTCATCCAGATTGTCAAATTTGTTGGCATATAGTTGCTCATAGTAATTTCTTAGAATTTTTTGTATTTCTGTGATGTCTGTAGTCATTTCCCCTCTTTCATTCCTGATTTTGCTAATTTGAGTCCTCTCTCTTTTTTTTTGATGAGCCTGGCTAGAGGTTTGTCAATTTTGTTTATCTTCTCAAGAAACCAGCTCTTGGTTTCATTGATCTTTTGAATTGTTTTTCTGTTCTCTATATTGTTTATTTCTGCTCTGGTCTTTATTATCTCCTTTCTTGTACTCCCCTTGGGCCTCTTTTGCTGTTCTTTTTCCAGTTCCCTTAGGTGTAAGGATAACCTGTTGATTTGAGATTTTTCTTCCTTCTTTAGGTAGGCCTGCACTGCTATAAACTTCCCTCTTAGGACTGCTTTCGCAGCATCCCAGAGATTTTGGGTCGTGGTGTTTTCATTTTCGTTTGTCTCGAGGTATCTTTTGATTTCCTCCTTGATCTCATTTGTGACCCACTCACTATTTGATAGCATATTGTTTAGCCTCCATTTATTTGTCAGCTTCCAGGATTTCTTCTTATAATTGATTTCTAGTTTCATAGCATTGTGGTCAGAGAATACAGTTGAAATGATTTCAATCTTCTTAAATTTATTGAGACTTGTTTTGTGGCCTAACATGTGGTCTATCTTAGAAAATGTTCCATGTGCACTTGAAAAGAACGTATATTCTGTAGCTTTGGGATGAAATGCTCTGAAAATGTCTGTTAAATCCAGCTGGTCTAATGTGTCATTTAAGGTCGCTGTTTCCACATTGATTTTCTGTCTGGAGGATCTGTCCATTAGTGACAGCGGGGTGTTGAAGTCCCCTACTATGATAGTGTTACTGTTGATCTCTGTCTTTATGTCTGACAATATCTGTTTTATATATTTAGGGGCTCCTATGTTAGGTGCATAGATATTTACTAGAGTTATGTCCTCTTGTTGGATCGATCCCTTCATTACTATGAAGTGTCCTTCTTTGTCCTTTGTTATATTCTTCAATTTAAAGTCCATTTTATCTGATATAAGTATCGCTACTCCAGCTTTTTTTTCAGTACCATTTGCATGAAATATTTTACTCCATCCCTTTACTTTCAGCCTGTATGAGTCTTTGGATCTGAGGTGAGTCTCTTGTATACAGCATATACTGGGGTCTTGCTTTCTTATCCATTCAGCCACCCTATGTCTTTTTATTGGAGCATTTAATCCATTTACATTTAATGTGATTATTGATAGGTGTGTATTTATTGCCATTTTCTTATTTGTGTTCGTAGTCTTTCATAGGTTGTTTTTGTCTTCTACTTAAAGAAGCCCTTTTAGCATTTCCTGCAAAGCTGGCTTGGTGGTAATGAATTCCCTTAACTTATTTTTTTCTGCAAAGCTCCTTATCTCGCCTTCGATTTTAAATGATAACCTTGCTGCATACAGCAATCTTGGTTGTAGGCCTTTATTTTTCATCACTTTGAAAACCTCCTGCCACTCTCTTCTGGCCTGCAAAGTTTCTGTAGAAAAGTCAGCTGATAATCTTATGGGGGTACCCTTGTAAGTAACTTGCTGCCTTTCCCTTGCTGCTTTAAGGATTCTGTCTTTGTCCTTAACCCTTGCCATTTTCACTATAATGTGTCTTGGAGTGGGCCTGTTTGGAATCATCCTGTTTGGAACTCTCTGCACTTCCTGGGCTTGTATTTCAATGTCCTTTGCCAGGTTATGGAAGTTTTCAGACATTATTACTTCAAATATATTCTCAATCCCTTGCTCCCTCTCTTCTCCTTCTGGTACTCCAATGACCCTTAGGTTATTGCGTCTGATGTTGTCCCCCAGCTCTCTTAAACTATTTTCCATGTTTTTCATTCTTTTTTCTTTTTGTTGTACCGCATGGGTGATCTCTGCTATTTTGTCTTCTAAGTCACTGATTCGATTTTCTACTTCATCCAGTCTGCTAGTGATTCCATCAAGTTTGTTATTTAATTCAGTAATTGTGTTCTTAAGTTCTAGCTGGTTGCTTTTCATGATTTCTCTATCCTTCTTTATATTTTCATTAATTTCCTTGAACATTCTAATAATCAATGTTCTGAACTCTGTCTCCGATAGGTTGGTTACCTCTATTTCCTCTATTTCCACTGATTCAGGAAGTTTCTTCTGTTCTTTTATTTGTGTTATGTTTCTTTGTCTCCCCATTCTGGCTTACTCTTTGTGTTTGCTTCAATATAACAGATAGATCCCCAGATTTCTCAGTCTTTTCTGGGTAAACTTATATGGTGTGTGTCCTTTATATTTGAATTACTCAGTCTCCCTATTCTCCTGTGCTTGTATCTGAGGTGTTCCTTGTGTCGTGCGTCCTCACTTGTTGAAGTTTTAGTTTTGATTACTTTTGGTTTGTCAGTAGGTGGGATTGACTCCCAGATTGATTAGCTGTGAGGATCAGCAGCTTCTGCAGTTTATGAGCTGCTGTGAGAGGATTGACCCCTCTGATGAAACTTGGTCCCTATGGGTCTTAGTACCTGTAGTAACTTCTTTTTGGGTGTGACTCTTGTATGTCAAACCCAGAAATGCTCTAGTTTTATCTAAAGTTGGCCTCCGGGTATGATGATTCTTGTGTCTGTTTGTTTGGACCCACTGCTGCAGAGTGATTTTAGAGCATAACAGATCAACAAGAACAACCTCCGCAGCCACCAAAGGAAACCAAATGCTCACACAAGTAAAAACAACCAACCATCAAACTACAGTCAACTTGTACAGAAATATCAATCATACTAATGAAGAAAACAAACAGAAACAAAACAAAAACCACATACTCAATAATAACAGAAGAGGAAACAAAATAAAATACAATATCCTAAAATAAAAAATAGAATAAACATGAGAAACCGATTAGCTATACCTAAAAAATAAAAAATAAAAATAAACTAAAATAATAATAAAAAAGTAAGAAAAAGTTAAAAAATAAAATTTGCAGAAAAAAGGAAAAGAGGAAAAGTATAGCAGTGAGAAGAATGAATAAAATAAGAGAGAAAGTGAGGGTGGGGAAAAAAGAAAAAGAACAGAAAGAAAAAGAAAAAAGGAAAAATATATATATATATATATATATATTTGTCTACACACCCATATATATGGACATGTATTCACCTATATACACCTATATATATATGCCTATATTAAAAACTACAATATGATTAGAATGAAATAGAAATAAAAACCAAAAACAACCAAGATAAGCAGCCAATAAAGGGAAAACAAAACAGAATAAAACCAAACAAACCAAAAATACCCGTGCTGGTCTAGGCTAAAGTCCACCAAGCTCTCTTCAGTTTGTCTGCTGTACAAAAATTCCTGTGCGTTTTGTGGGAACAGTAGGCCACCTGATGCCTAGCGTAATCCTGGCACTGCAGGTTTGCTGTACTTGAGTGTGGTTGTGACGTGTGATTGGTGGTTTTACAAAGTCACTGCCTTTTTGCTTTTGCCTGTCCCAAAGCAGGCTGCACCCCCAAAGGCTCAATGAGTGTCTCTGGGCACCCTTTGGGTTGACAGCCGTGGAGAATTAAAGAATTCCTCACTACCAAAAGCCTGCTGCTAAGAATCTGTTAATTAGTGCCTCAGCAGATGAACCTGCCCTGCCTCCCAAGCCTTGCCTAAAGGTGGGGGCAGGGTAGGTAGTCTCACTCTGCAGCCTTTACTGGGTGGAAATTCTCAACCCCCTGCAGGCAAAGATATCTTCCTATTCTGCCCCTATTGCTCCCTTCAGGAGTCAGTTTAAGACTGTCTTGGCGGGGGACAAAGTTTGTGGGAGTGGGTGAGTTATTGGGTTTTTTTTTGCTTTCTGTTCAAGAGTAGAAAAAGGGAAAAAAAATAAAAAACATAAAAATAAACAAAGCCACAGTTCCAACACTGTTTCAAGCTAAGGCCTTTGCCTTTTATGCTCCAGCGGAGTTCCTGCTGCTCTCCCAAAGGGTCTGCCGGGATTTAGGGAATTGCGCGCACCCTACCGTGTGGCCAAGATCCCCGCTCCGCGTCTCTCGGGGACCTGCGTCTCTGCCCGGCGCGCTGCGTATCCGAGTGAGCCTTCTTTTTCCCCTGCTCCCGGGTTTCAGGCTTCTGCCTTGGAGCCGGCGCGCGCCCGCGGTGCTCCTGCTGCTCTCCCGAAGAGACTGTCGGGGTTTAAGGGACTGCAAGCCCCCTGCCCCGAGGCTCAGATCCCCGTTCCGTCTCTCGGGGACCTGCGTCTCCACCCGGCGGGCTGCTTGTCCGAGCGAGTCCTCTTTTGCCCCTGCTCCCGGGTTCCAGGCTTCTGCCTCGGAGCCGGCGCGCCCGCGCGGATCTCCTGCTGCTCTCCCAAACGGTCTGCCGGGATTTAGGGGACTGCGCGCACCGTGCAGCGTGGCTCCGATCCCCGCTCTGTCTCTCCGGGACCTGTGACTCCGGCCGGCGCGCTGCGTCTCCGCGGGCGAGTCCTGTGTTTCCCCTGCTCCCGGGTTTAAGGCTTCTGCCTTGGAGCCGGCGCGCGCCCGTGCCGTTCTCCTGCTGCGCTCCTGGAGGGACTGCCGCCGGGGTCGGCACTGATGTTCTTGTAGAGCATTGTCACCACAAACTTTATGCAACTTTTCACAGGCTTGATGCACATTCTTCCATTTATGGAAGTAAAACAGTAAAATATGACAAAAATGCACAGTTTGGTCTTTATCGTCAATCTTTTTTTAGAATGAAGCTAGAACGGTCAGCTATCTAATGACATAGCAATAACATAGATGTGAATGACTCTAGTACTTCAAAAAATGAACTAATGGCATCTGTCACAAACATGTGTCATGACTTTTCTGACAACCCAATAGTTACCTCTCTATTTTGGTGGTGAGATCATTTACAATTTAGCAAATTTCAAGTATGCAATACAGCATTATTAACTAAAGTCACCATGCTGTACATTAAATCACCAGAACTCACTCATCTTGTACAAGACGACATGCACTTTTTGTTCAGCCTCTCCCCATCTTCTCTACCTCCCACCTCCCAGCTCCTGGTACCCATCATTTTACTCTCAGTTTGACTTTTTGTTTTTTGTTTTTTTTTAGATTCTACATATAAGTGATATAATACAGTATTTGTCTTTCTCTTTTTGGCTAATTTCACTTAGCATAGTGTCCTCAAATTTCATTCATGTTGTTGCAAATGACAGGATTTACATCTTTCTCATAGCAGAATAATATCCCACTGTGCACTAATGTGTTGCCACAACTCTCAAAAGTGCCAAAAGATACATCGAAATATAGTAATCTAAGTCACCGTTCAAAATTTGGGAAGGTTTGTGCTGAAGACATAATCTTAGTGAATCCTTCAAGATGTGTTCATTTTATTGGAAATCTTTTGACATGACCAGTTGCATTGCTAATAATTCTCATGAAGGCCCAGGCCTCTGGTCTATATCTTTCCTTGTTTAAAAGTATAGTATACAATGGAATTGTAACAGCTACACAATGGCGGAGGGATAGTAGATTGGGAGTTGTGGAATCACTTTGTGAGGGGTGTAAATATCTAACTATTGTTGTTTTATTAAACTAAAATATATGTATATACATGGTTTAATACTATGACACATGTATTGCTAAAATCCAGACATACCATTTGTACTTTTAATACTGTCTATGAATTATAATCATGTCACTAAAGAAATCAGTGTAGTGTGAAATGAAGTGTCTATTGTGAACTCTCACTAATCCTTTTCTTCAAAGGATTAAGATAATTGATTTTTGAATTAGACAGTTGCCTCTTTCACTATTTATTCTCATTTCCTAATAAATACATACTAATATGGGAAACATTTTTTTCTACTTTCATTGAAATATGGATCTAATAAATATTTTACTTCCCTCTGAACTTTCTATAAAAATGGCATTCAAAATCAATTAATGTAAAATACCACATCAATAGAATAAATGACAAAAGTCACATGAATATCTCAATAGCCACAGGAAAGAATTTGACAGAATTTAACACTCCTTAATGATAAAACCACTCAATAAGCTAGGAATGTATGGGAAATTCCTTAATTTCATAAAGAACATCTATAAAAAACCTAGTCATGGGCATGTAAAGTACTGCATAGACAATATATTCAATAATGTTGTAATAACCATGTTTAGTGCCAGGTGAGTGCTAAACTAATCGAGGGGATCACTGCATAAATTATAGAAACACCTAACCACTACATAATATATCCAAAACTAATATAATATTGAATGTCAACTGTAACTAAAAATAATAAATAATTAAAAACCTAAAGCTAACATAATTTTAAATGATGAAAGATTGAATACTTTTCCTCTAAAATCAGGAGTAAGATAAGGATGTCTCCTCCTCCCTCCTCTTCTATTCAATATTGTTCTGGTGGTTTTAATCAGAGTGATTAGGCAAGAAAATAAAATAAAAGGTGTAACTGGAAAAGAAGAAGTAAAACTGTATTTGTAGATGCCATAATCTTGTACATAGATAATCCTAAGGAATCCACAAAAATTATTAGAGTAAATGAGTTCAGCAAGGTTACAGAACACCTTTTCAGTATACAGCAATCAATTATGTTTGTGTATAGTAGCAATGATCAGACTGCAAACAAAATTTAAAAAGCAATTCCATTTGCATTAGAATCTTAAAAATAGAATGCTTAGGAATAAGTTTCACAAAAGACATACAAAACGTACACTCGGAAAACTGTGTAACACTATGGAAAGAAATTAAAGGATATCTAAATAAATAAAAGGTACCTCATATTCATGGATTAGAAAACAATTTTAGGAAGATGGCAATACTCCACACACTGATATGCAAATTCAAAGAAATCCTCATCAAAACCCCAGCTGACTTCTTTGCAGAAATCAACAAGCTAAAACTAAAATCATATGGAAATTCAAGAGATTCAAAATAGTCAAAAAAAGGAAAAAGAACAATGAACATTTCCCAATTCCAAAACTTAGTACAAAGATGTAGTAATCAAGAAAGTCAGTGTAAAACTGGCATAGGATAAACATATATGCCAATGGATAAGACTGAGTGTATACAATTAAGCCTTCTCATATTTTCTGTCAATTGATTTTTCAACAAAGATTCCATGACAGTTCAACAGGAAAAGAAAGGTCTCTTCAACAGTATTTCTGGGACAACTGGAAAACCACATGATGAGAAAGAAGGTGGACCCCTATCTCATACCACATAAAAAATTTAACTAAAAATGTATTAAAGACTTAAATGTAAGAGGTTAACTACAATACACTGAGAAGAAAACACAGAGGGTGTAAATCTCTATGATCTCAGATTACATAATGGTTTCTTATATATGGCACCAAAAGCATAAATGAGAAAAAAGAAAATGAGAAAATACACATTATCAAAATTAAAACCTTTTGAACGTCTAATAAAATCATCAAAAAAGTCAAAAGAGGGCCAGCCGTGTGGCACATTGGTTAAGAGCTGGCTTGGGATGCCAGTGGCCCAGATTTGGATCCCACATATGAGGGCCAGTGACACTGCCCTCTACAGCTAAGATGGTGAAGAACAGCTCCACCTGGAGCTGGGCTGCTGTGAGTCCCCGGGTCGGCATAGCTGCAGCCCCTGCTGCAGTGGGATGCCATAGGCTACAGTGTGGCCAGCAGCCAGCGTGAGCTGCCAATAGCCACTGTCAGAGGCTGTCCAGAGGCCAGCGACTGCTCTGTCTCTCCCAAGAAGAGCACAATGATGATACCAACATGAGCCAGTGAAGCAATGTCCTCCACAACTAGACTGAAGAACAAAAGGACAGCAACTTGTCTGTTCCCCTTCCCCGGTTCCCCAATACAGTTCCCCTCTCCCAATTCCCCAATAAAATCTAAAAAAAAAAAAAATAAAAAAAAAAAAAGTCAAGAGATAACAGAATGGATGAATATTTTTGCAAATCATACAGCTTATAAAAGATTTGTATCTAGAATCTAT
This sequence comes from Aselliscus stoliczkanus, assembly GCA_033961575.1. Classification (NCBI taxonomy): domain Eukaryota; kingdom Metazoa; phylum Chordata; class Mammalia; order Chiroptera; family Hipposideridae; genus Aselliscus; species Aselliscus stoliczkanus. Next base: position 140,852,359 of record CM066729.1, read on the forward strand.
AAAGAACCATTGCAACTCAATAATAAAGAGACAGATAAACCAATTAAACACAGGTAAAGGGTCTGAATAGACATTTCCCCAAAGAAGATGTGAAAATGGCTAATAAGCACATGAAGCAATGCTCATTACATTAGTCATTAGGGACATTCAAATCAAAACCACAATGAGATACCACTTCATACCCACAATTTGGATAGAACAAAAAAGACAGATGATAACAGTGTTGGCAACGATAAGGAGAAACTGGAACCCTTATACAAGTGGTTGGAATGAAAAACGATGTGGATGCTTGGAGATATAGACTACTGGTTACTTAAATGGTTAAACAGAGAGTGACCATATAATCCACTCCTAAGTATATAAGAGGAATGAAAACATATGTACACACAAAAGCTTTTAACTGCATACATAACAGCATTATCCATAACAGCCAAAAAAATTAAAACATCCCAAATGTCTGTCAGCTAAAAAAGGGATAAATAAAAGATATTACATCCATGTACTGGAATGTTATTCTTCAATAGAAGTAAATTAATTACTAATAGATGCTATAACTTGGATGAACCTTGAAAATATGATGGCGTATTACAGAATTGTACACCTGAAACCTATGTAACTTGACTAATAATTGTCATCCCAATGAACTTTAATTAAAAAAAATATTTTTTTAAAAAAGAAAATATGATTTTAAGTGAAAGAAGCTTCTTATGAAGGACCACCTTTGTATAAGTCCATTATATGAAATATCCAGACTAAGCAAATCTACAAGGACAGAAAGTATATTAGTAGTTGTCTAGGGCTAGGGACAGCAGAACTGGGGTTGACAAGCAAGATTTATGTGTGTGGTTTTTTTCAAGGGTAATGAAGATGTTCTAAAATTGATTGTGATGATGAGTGCACTGCTCTATGAAGACGTTAAGAGCCATTGAATAGTACACTTTAAGTGGGTGAAGTATATATTGGTAAAGCTTTTTTAAAAATAACATTCAAGTGCTAAGAGTGACTCATGATAGATTAAGTGCTGGGAAGGGTGGTGACTATAGGAAAGGTGGGGGTATATTTCCTATGTTAAGGGAGCTGCTGTAATTCTGTTCAAGCTTATTTTTGTCAACTAGGAATAGGGTCAAAAGTTGCCAGATTTTCGGAGTTTACTCTAAACAAAAACAGAAAATCCTGATGTGCATGCAAGATCTTTTAATATAAAATATTGGAGACTAATCAATATTTGCCAAATGATACATTTGAAGTAAAGGTTCATCATGCAGGTAGCCATTTTGCAAACTATTACAATTTCTGATGTACCAATGTTCCTCAGAATGCATGTGATTTCAGAGGAGTGTGACATCAAAATTAACTTATTCATGCAATCACTATTCTTGGGGTTATCTATGATACTAATAATCCTAAATACTTACTGAACAGTTATAATGTTCCAGGCCTGAATATTAACTCATTTTATATCAATTCTATTAGTTAAGTCTTATTATTATTCCCATTTTACAGGTGAGAAACATGTGCTCAAAAAAGTTGTGACTTGTTTGAGGTCCCACCGTTAATAAGTGCTGAACTCTGTATGATTTAAAAGCAGTCATCTGATGCCAGAGTAGACTCTTCACAATTCCACAGTCCTGCCTCTGTATGTGCTGAGCCTCATAAGCACATGGTACCTGACTTCAAAGCTCTTGAAATCCAGTGGGGAGAAGATACATGCACAATCCTAGAACAATGTGATATGTGCACCAACAAAATACAAAAACAGGATAGAAAGGAAAATACTTCAAGTGCATGATTGACAATGTAGTTGTTTTTGATGCACAAACATGAATTTGCCAGAATGAAAAAGAGGGATAAACTATTTCAAGTAGAGGATGCTTGGCATGTGGGAATGAAGAAGAGTTAGATACTTGCTCAGAAACTGCAAATACCATGATGTTACACAGAAAATGATGGGTTGATGGCCATATCACCCTGAATATGCCCGATCTCGTCTGATCTCGGAAAATAAGCATGGTAGGCCTGGTAAGTACTTGGATGGGAGAAAATGATGGGAATACTTTTGGAAATGCAGTTAGTGACAGGTGGGGTCAAATAGCAAAAGAAGTAATTAAATATTATAATCGAAGTGACAAGAGGCCTTTGAAGATTTGTGTTTTAGAAGCAATAGCATGGCATTAGGGTAGAGGCTGATTTGAAAACACAGAAAACTGATGATTTAAAAAGTAGTGACAATAGTACTGGTAAGAGATAATAAACATTGAAAGACTAGCAAAAATATAATTTTGTCTTTAAGTATGTGGTTAACTGGTTAATGATGTGACTGCTTGTGTGTGTTTCCCCAGTCATTTGATGTTGACATACATTTAAGATCTTAGAAAAGTATTCGTGCATATCAAAATGCAAATATTTAGATTGCATGTATAACATAATATTAAATTAAATTTGAAGACACTTAATAAAAACTTTAATGAAGCAACAGTAAAACAGTGGACAAATGAATTCTGATTTTAGGTGCTGAAGCAAACACAATAATTACTAACATAGATAAGAATATAAACAATGTCATCCTAACTTAAATTTTATATCCCCTTGACCCTAGGACTTCAGACTACAAGGTATTGTGAATTGTGTAAAATCATGTAAACACCAACCAGGACAAGCATATGGAAACATAATTTAAAGTGTACCCATTGGATATTGATTCATAATACACTACATGTATTCTAACTCCTCCTTTTGTAACATGTTACATTAGTGTGACTAGAACATCTAGTGTGTACAATTTTTGGTGGGCAATACATTTCTAAAACATCTGTCATGTTTTAATTAAATTACCTCTGTGTGAATACTTTAAGATTCTATTATGGGCTGACTTACAACACAAGTGCAGTTTGTTTTTCTTTGCAAAAGGAAAACAGTGCCACCTAATGTTAACTATCTCTGATAATATATGTGGAAGCTTACATACTTACAGAAAAAATAGATCTTTTGAAATATTTTTTAAATAATTTTATAATTAATTAAATTACAATTGGAGATTTCTATGAAAGACAAATAAAACCAATATTTAAAATTATACTTAGTAAAAAAATAAAATAACTTTTCTGATAGTCTCCTCAAGCCCACAATTTAATATTTTACTTATTTGGATTGTCTGAGGGACAATATTTGTGTAAGGCACTTTTGCATTCCTTGTTGCACTAACAAAAAGGTGTTTAATAAACATTTAATGGTTTGAACGCTCTTACATCATGTAGCTGTTTTAAAAACATTTAAGTTCTAACGGTGGATGAAAGATAGGTTAAAGAATAAAATGAAGAAAATAAGGGAATATAATTTAGCTGCTCATTTTAAAGTTATAAAGAAACTATATAATCATTATAAAATTGGGAAAATTCTGAAGAATAGAAAAAAATAGGAGGAAACTATATTTCTAAGGAAATAGAGTGAAAAAAAACCAATGACTATCATTTCTGGCTGATGAAAAAAATTTTTCATTACAATAACCATTTTAGTTAAATAGATTATAGATTATCCTGCCATCTCACTTGAAAAGTCAATCAATATAAATAAAATATATGCATCAGGAACAAAAGTACTCTGCCTGTCAGATCTCTTAAATAGTGCAGCAACATTTATTTCACATAGAGTTGTTTACTTTTTTTGCAACCTGACTTTTAGCACTGCAAAATCCACCTCCATCTCATGACCCTTTTGATATCTTGACCTAACATAAATCAGACAAAAATCTTGGGAGATGATATTTGCTGTTAGATTCCCCTCACTCATAATACAGGCATCAAGCAAAGACCTGGCTAAATCTCAACACAGAATCATGTTTTCACAAAGGTTTTACAACATCAATTTTCTTAGTCTTCACTCCCTACACCTACCTCTTCCATCTTGCCCAGAACACTATAAATCTCTACATTTTCCCTGTTATATCCTTGCTCACCACCTTCTAGGAACAATATTAGATATTTTTGTTGCCATGTTCCCCATGTATTTCTGTTTTCTTTTCTATGCAAAATAGTCCTTGAAAAGAAGGTAAACTATGGACTTTGGTGACTATGATGTGTCAGGATAGGCATCCATTGTAACAAATGCACCACTCTGGTGGGGATGCTGATAATGGAGGAGGTTATGCATCTGTGGGGGCAGGGCTATATAGGGACTTTATGTACCTTCCTCTCAATTTTGCTGTGAACCTAAACAGCTCTTAAAAAATTGAATAAGCACATTTTATAATCATATAATTAACTTAACAAACATTAAAAAAAAGAATCCTTTGGCAATTATAGTTGTATATAAAAAATCTAAACTATGTTCATTAAACAGGAGCAAAAATTGCCCTTACATAAATAGATCCTTGGCCTTAATTGATTATAATTTAATTAATGTGGTATTAAAATAATTTTGAAAAACAAAAACATATGCCCAGGATTTCAAATTATGTGTTAGGAAAATGCCATTTATTATGGAAGGAAACAAAACAGACTCAGCTATCTTCTGAGATCTTCTTTTAATTACTGCCAGGTCTCTGTATGATTACAGATAATATACCCCCAATTATTTATTCCAACACAAGACACTGGAGCATGGAATTTTTTCCAAGACAAGACACCCGGTGAATTTTACCTTGTCATCCACAAATGAGGTTCCAGTTAAATACAGATCTTGCCAACCAATATGACAAAGTTCTCTATTAAGAATGACATAATCAGGGCCAGCCGAGAGGCGCATTGGTTAAGAGCTGGTTTTGGGATGCCAGCAGCGCCGGTTTAGATCCCACATATGAGGGCCAGTGACACTGCTTTCTATAGCTAACAACAGCTCCACCTGGAGCTGGGCTGTGCGAGCCCCGGTGACGGTGTAGGCTGCAGCCCCTGCTGCAGTGGGCTGCCATAGGCTACAGTGAGTGGCCGGCAGCCAGCATGAGCTGCCAATAGCTGCGGTGAGCGACAACCAGAGGCCAGCGACCTATCTGCCTCATCCGGGAAGAGCGCAATGACGATACCAACATGGGCCAGTGAAGCAACATCCTCCGCAACTAGACTGAAGAACAAAAGGACAGCAACTTGTCTGTTCCCCTTCCCCGATTCCCAATGCTGTTCCCCTCCCCCATTCCCCAATAAAATCTTAAAAAAAAAAAAAAGAATGAGATAATCAGGTACATATAGCTCCATCTAATGTAGGTTACTCCACATTTCTCAAGAAAAAACACAATCTCAAGAATCAGCTTGAGCCAAGTCATAACTTAACAAGAATTCCACTGTTACTATAGAAACCAACACAGAGAAGCATCACTTTTTGCTGCTCTCCCCCTCCCCTTCCAAATACCAGAGCTGAAGAGCACAGAATCATAAACTAATCCTCAGCCACCAAGGTTACAAAGTGATGATAAGTGATGAGGACACTGAGTTGGTTGGACCATACTGAGACAATACAGCAAATGCAAGCACTTAGTTCATAGATAAGGAGAGAACAGGATTTCTTAGAATGAACTATGAAAAGATGCACCTACAGTAAGAACCCAATATATGCTACCCCAAAACTGGCAAAGCAAACTCAATCAATTACCTCCTTTCACACCAATTGTGTATTGCATTTAAAGGACAAAGGCATTAAAATATTTAAAAATAAATAGCTCTGTAAAATAATTTTTAAGAAAAATAATTATACAACTAATATGAACTAGTTACCAATCATTTCTTGCTTCCCATAGTTAAGTAAGGGGGAAAAGGAGAAAATATAAAAATATCTCTGTAAATCCAGAAAGTTGAAACCAGAAACTTCAGAAAATTAAGGTGTCTCACACTTGGAGGAAAGGAAAAAGACTATAGGAAAATATTTTAATAAATTTTGCATTAGAGAGTATTTCACACACACACACACACACACACACACACACACACACACACACATTACTCTGATCTTTCACTAGATATAAAACATGTAAAACATATTGACACATTAGTCACTTAAGAATATTCTTTTTGGAGTCTTTTAGGACCTCTTCGGCAGAGCTTATTTGAACTAAAAATCACCTATGCATGCCACAATTATATATTTATACATTTTCATCCTCACACAACTACAGATATTGTAAACAATTTGTGCCAACTTTTTCTTTTAGGATCCCTATACTAATGTAAGCCAATGTACTAAGGGCTCTTCTGATTAGTTATACTTGCAGGTTAGTGTAGGGCAGAAAGTGATGCAAGGCAGCTTAAGTAACCCTTTCAGGTCATTTGATCATATGTGCATTTAGAGATACCATTTGATTCTGCATTTTGGGGACACCATCAAAGCCTTGCTGTATGTAATTCAGCATGTATTCGAAGAATGTGGGAAGCTCCCAGGTTAGGGTGTTTATAGCCCAGGTTCTCAGGCTGCCTAACTGGATGTGCTCATCCATCATATTTGATTTATCCAACATTCATTGAGTTCTCAAAAACATAGGGGCCGGCCGAGTGGCGCGGTGGTTAAGAGCTGGCTTGGGATGCCAGCAGCCCCGGTTCGGATCCCACATATGCGGGCCAGTGACACTGCCCTCTAAAATAAATAAATAAATAAATAAACAAACAAACAAACAAACATAAAAAGCCTATAATCATTACTGTGGAGATATTAAATAGAAGAAAATAAATCCTATCATGAAATGTTAGGAAATACTATTAAAGAGGATATTAGGCATTATTTGGTTTCAGAGATGGGTTCAGAGCTTTAGTTTTTTTCAGGGTGTTTTACATATGGCCAGAGTTTGACAGAAGAGAAAGGTAGAAGAGGATTTCAGGTAAGGGAACAGCATGAACAGCAGAGTGTATGAACAACTAAAGGATGTTATTTAAGTCAATCTCAGTAAAGACTTTTCCCAACTCCAATTTATTCTATATCAACATTCAGTATTTCTCATCTCACATTATTGTGAATTTTAGTAGTACTCATGTACCTTCATATTTTCCTTCAAGGAAAACTAAATTCAGTTCCAGGGTTAAACTCTGGATGACATGACTGATTCATGTTTATTTCATAACATTTACATTTTTTTCAGCTTAGTAACCCAAGGATATTTTTAAAATATTTGTAATTTCAGTCCGGGATTATTTCAAAATCTTTAGCCGTCTTTCTGTCTTTTATTTCCCTTTTCATTTGAAGTGCCTGTGTCCTTTGCTCTGTTCTTGAATAATGAAACATGGCACATTATTTCAATACATACAAAATGCAAAGGCCCGATTTAAGACAGGACAAATCCTTCAAAAATATCAAATATTATAAGCGAAATATCAACTGACACACAGTGTATTTCAATAGTTGTCAAAATGTCAGACATAAGCAATGTGATTGTAGTTATTCAGAAAATAAATGTATCTATATATACATATGTATATATATATATATATAAAGAGATGTTCTGTAGTAATTTTCCAGGGAAAAATTCATTTTAAGGATGTAAAAACATCAATTTCATTAACAATCAGATTTTTAATATATTATAATTCTTACTGTAAACATTTTATTATTATTATTATTATTATTATTTATAATTCTATAATTTGACATTTAGAAATATATATCTTGACTGATTCCTTATTCTGGAGAAAACAACTGTTTGGTTCAAAATCCCAAGCCTTCCATAATTAAGTCTAAAAAAATTTTCAAAGGTTTACTTCACTTTTACTTGCGTAAGTTCTTGCATTCTTTTGAAAAGGTCTATGAGACTTTTAATCATCCAGCTTCTAAGTATTGCCTAGGAAAATATCATTAATTTATCCCATTTGCCTATCCAACTAGTCTTCTATGGATTATAGAATCAAGCAGAAGTACTATTTTCTTCTTTGAAATCTTCCCAGACTAAGGCATCATTTCTGATCCAACGTTCTGTATGATTTCCATTGTCTTTCTACTGATTTATAACATGCTCATGCAAAACACATTCCCCTCAGTAATACTATAAGATACTGCTACCAGTTGTAACATGTCAGTCTGTAAACTAGACACAAGCTCAGGGTATTTTAGTCCCTTTGCTTACATACTATGCAGCATGCACTGGCAGTTATATTAAAAACCTCTGATACATATTACCAATCACTATTATCCATGTATTGCCTGTGCCAAGTTTTGATACTATTTTACAGTTCTTATTTAAACATATAAAAGAATGTATTTTGCACATTTGAACATTTATACTAATTATTCTATCCTGTTATATTTATTTTATTTATAATTGTATGTAATTATTTAGGCTGAATATTTATATGTTTCTAAAATAGTGTGTATCCTAGGTTTGGCATTATAATGATTATAACTCACTGCAGTTCTAAAAACAGATTCTTGATTTCAGAAGAAAAGCTAATACTTTTCAATATCTTAAAGAATCAAATTAATTTGCTTAAAAATATTCAATAGTAACGTATTTTCTACAAATGCACCATAAACGTTGTGCCAAGAAAATATAGTTTTTTCCATCAAAAAGTTTACAATCTATTTAACCTTAACATCCCAGCAATAACACAAAATATAGATATTTTGCAAGTACTCAAACCCCCTTTCATAATAGAAGTTTATGAAGTCATCGTGGTAAGTAAATGAAAACAATAATCTTAAGAATTGTATTAATATGTCCTCATGTTTATGAATACTAAAGAAATAATGTGATAGGTCAACCTTTTCTCAAAATTTGAGCTACGTTTCTTTATGTCATAAAAAATAGACTTTTCCTTATGCAGTAATCTAGATTGTTCTGAGTTTCACATTACGTTCATTAATACACTCACTATCCCATTAAAAAAAAACAAAACAAAGAGAACGGAAGTTGAGTTTGCCTGACTCATGAACATTTTATTCCTAATTTGAACAGGTTAAACTTGCAGATCTCTTCAGTGTTCTATATTTGAGAATGAAGCATTTTTTATTTTTTTTTTAGAGGGCAGTGTCACTGGCCCTCACATGTGGGATCCAAACTGGGGCCGCTGGCGCCACATGCCAGCACCCAACCACCACGCCACTCGGCCGGCCCGAGAATGAAACACTTTTCAACTTAGAATATTTATCCATGAACATCTACAGTCATAAAAATTATATGGACATAATTTGGGTTCATAGCCAGCATCAATAGAGCAGAAAAATACAAGATTATTTATATATAGATATAGATACGAGATGTGATCAAAACATACCATGATGCTGTTGTCAAATGCCATCCAATGGAAAGGCAGGTATCTTCAGTACAGGGAAGCAGCGCATGAAACCTTAGTAACAGTGTGTGACAAGTTTTAACTTGTTTGGTGCAGTCAATCAGATGTGAGCTATGGTTGAGAGGTGGGTTTTAAAGCATGCTGTAAATATCCTCCATTATAACAACGCTCTGTGTCACACAACACTTCTGATATACGGCAATTTCTGTCAAATAAAAACATTACAATGTGTCCTCATCGACCTGTTCACTGGATCTGGCACCGTGCGACTTCTGGCTCTTCCCCAAAGTCAAAATGAGTCAGGACATTGAGGCAGCTATGACAGTGCAACAAAAGACATTCACAAAAGAGGACTTCCAGAGCTGCTTCAGAAAGTGGCAAAAATAATGGGTTCAAAGCGAGGGGCAGTATTTTGAGGGGGATTAATAGCAATATCTCACCATACACACACACACACACACACACACACACACACACACACACACACACACACATAAATCTCCTGTATATGAACAAAAAAAAAAATGTGATTGCAAAATATTCTAAGAGAGAAGCTTAGGCACTATTTTACATATTTATGTTGATATACTATAGTTTTATACCTACTCTTTTATATATAAATAAATAAATAAATACATTGTAACAAGGGCTTTAACATCTCCAAATATCAAAGAATATAAGCAAGATATATTTACCTGAACCAATTTCACTCCAAATCCCTATTATGAACTAGGAAATAAATAGAAATATGAAAAAAAAAAACCTCTTGAAAATTTGTTTAATTCCCCCCACAAAATAGCAATTACACAGTGCAAGAAATATCCCAAAACATGAATGTGACAGGGCTTGATCAGTTGCCAAATGATGTTACTAACAATTAGTGGTAACAGAATTTGAAATTTGGGACATTGTGTTTATGAAGGATATGGTCATATGTATATCTGTTAATTGACTTTTGTGCATTTTATCTGACATCAAAAACATATTATCAGTCAGATAGCATCGACTGAAAATGGAATAAATTGAACAAATCCATTTTAGAATATTACTGCCACCCTTTTCAATCTGTTCAGGCCAACTCTCCAATTCATCTTAAAGATGAAGGTTAATTTAGGTAAAACAAATAATTATAGCACTAGTTTATTAAGAATAAGACCACAGCCAACAAAAAAAAAACTGTTTATTAAGAGTTTTAAATAGCCCAAACAAGTTTTGAATATAGTGAAAAATGCATAGTCTAAATTTACATGCTTTAACTTATTGCATAATCTGATTTAAATAGTATGTACATATATATGTGTGTGTGTATATATATATAAAATTTACATATATGTACATGTATAAAAGAAGTAAAATGATTTAAGTAAACATATCAAAATAGAATCAGTAGTTGAATCAGAGTGCTTCTAATCCTCATAATAATAACCACCAGTGATTGCCTGATTTAAATATATTTAATTTTTATAGCAGCACCGCAAAATCAAGGATACCCTGCTTACCAACCCTACAGAAGCTGCAATTGAGCAGATATTTTGTAAACGATAACCCTATTTTCTTCCTCATGGTTAATTGGATTTAGGCTGAGCACTGGCCCAAACTTGGGTCAATCAGAGTACTTTTCATGGTCATTTATTATCTGATGTAAGAGCTAGAGAAAGAAGAATGAGGATACACACTCTAAATTTTCTACAATAACTTCATTTATGAATGCAAGTATACAAGTAATTTATTTTTAAACAACATAGAAATCCTGTACATTCAGTAACATTCTATTACTTGGGCACATAACAGTTACCTAGATTTTGATGTATGGATGTTGAGTTCTATGGGAAAGGTGAAGTGTGTTCATGTGATATCATAGATAAAATTCATCTATTTTACCTCTATTTTTATGTTTTATGGTCAGTTGTAGGATATGTTCCTTGTTTGCTTAAGAGTAAATATTATGGGCCGGCCAAGTGGCGCGGTGGTTAAGAGCTGGCTTGGGAAGCCAGCGGCCCCAGTTCGGTCCCACATATGAGGGCCAGTGACACTGCCCTCAAAAAAAAAAAAAAAAAGAGTAAATATTATGCAGTTTGGGGATGTAGTGATTTACCTTCCATAAGTCAGGTTAAGTAACCTTATTTTAATCAGTCTTACCCATACCACATTATTTTTAGGCTAATTATAGCAGGTCCTGGGAAGGGTTTGTAAAAAATCATCCACCTGAATTTCAGGCATGTCCGTTTTCCTTATAGATCAGCATTTTTTGCTGTATATATTTTGAAGCTATTATTAAGTACATACACATATATTTTCCAGGTGAATTAAAAGTCTATCATTATAAAATACCCCCTTTTAACTTTATTAATGCCTTTTGCTTTAAGATCTGATTTAGTTGCATAAATATAACTACATCAACTTTCTATAGATTGGCATTTTCATTACACACACACACACACACACACACACACACACACACACACACACAAAAGATCGGACTTAATTGTCCGATCTTTCGTGTGTGTGTGTGTGTGTGTGTGTGTGTCCAGGGGTGCAAAAAACATGTATACACATGACTTGAATTCATCTATTATTATCAGAATATATTGAGTATTACAATTTTAATTCAGTTTTTTCCTTACTTAAAATGTGTATATATATTTAAACTTTCCATATCCTTATATTTTTGATATGCTTTTTATGAAAAGTAAAGTTTTGTGGTTTTTTAAAATGAGATAATCTTTGACTTATAATTGGACTTGATCCATTTATATTCATTTTAAAATCACAAATATTTGAAGACAATCAAACTGGTTTTGTAATGCTTTATCATTTTGATGACTCTTCTTGTTTCTCTCAGTTCTTAACCCTTTAATTATTTTTTACCCTTCCATATTTTATGCTCTGTTAGGTTGAAATTTACATACTCTCCTACTATCATTAGTGATTTCCCTAGAGATTTCACAGTGATTCCCAATTTATTGAACTCTATATATCAAACCACTTTTTTAACCCTCTACAGAAAAAGAAAAAAAAAATGCAACGACCTTAGAAAAATAAAGTTCCATTTATGCCCTCCTCATTAGTCCTCCTCCATTTCCAACATTCAATGGGTGCATTTTGTTCTGCAAGGAGAATATCCTTTAGTACCTCCTTTTATAAATATTTTTCTTAGTTTTTGTTTGAAAAAATTGCCTTTTAAGGGTCGGCCAAGTGGCTCAGTTAGTTAAGAGCTCACTCCAGAGTGTGAACTCTGAGCAACAGGGTTGCTGGTTGGATTCCCGGCCTGAGCTGAGCAGCCGCTGAGCTGCCAACAGGTGGCAGGATGGCTCAGCTAAAAAATAAAAAAAAATTGCGTTTTGTTTTTTTCTTCCACCATGGAGACTATTTCTTTCTGTGGAATTGCAAGTCAACAGTTTGGCGTCATTAGTTGTGTTTCAAGCTTTCAAAGCAGGAATTAGTAAACAAAGTTAAAGGAAAATTGGCCCCAACTATGAGACTCACTTCTCTGAACATCACGAAACCTGTTTTCTGACCTGGTGTATAAAGTAACTATAGTGGCATTTCAAGTCATTTTGTGGTTAATATAATTCTTATGTGTTATTTCTCACAAATGAATGGATAACCTGAGAGGTTCTTATCTGGACCAGATGTGGCTGTTCTTGGCTGGTCATGACCATGTGTTTATGAATGGGTGGTGGGTTGACTGAGGGATGACCGGTCTAGGGTATCCTTGCCTAGGGTGGCTCAGCTCTGCCCATATGTTATCTCATCCTCTAGGAGGATATCCTGGGCTTGTTCTAATCATGGTGGCAAGGTTGAGAGAGACAGAGTTACCTAGACTCAGAATTGGCAGACTGCCATTTCTACCAAATTACTTTGGCCAAAGCCAAGTCCCAAGGCCAGCATAGATTTAAGAAGGAGAGAAGACTTCATCTTCTGTTGGGAGGAGCCAAAGAGTCACCTTGTAAAATGTACAGGGTACAGATATTACAATTAATCTACCACACCTGGCAATTCTTTATTAATTTACAAGTACCCCATTGCTGTTAAGCTTATATCTTATCTGGCTTTTCTAGTTATCCTCTGAGAGGCAGTTGATCTGAATTACTTAGTCTACCATTACTGGGACAGTGCTATTTCTGTTTCCCAGAACTTTTATTGTACAGATAGTACAACTAGGAACAGAGAAACTATTACATTTTTGTTAATGAAAGACAATAATTGTGTAAGTGACATTATGACTGTTTTTCACGAAGCAGTAATATTCTTTCACAGTGACATAAAATGCTCTGGCTGGGAGGTCAGGCAGTAGCTTAGTGATACTGTTTGTCCCCAAGCAGTTCATGTACCAGCATGCTACGTTTACTTCAAGTGGATATGTCACGTAAATTTATTCTTGACATGCAGTTCAGGAAATTGAGTCTCTTTTATACAGTTCACTGATTGTAAAGTCCATGAACAGTTTATTGGATAGTTTCCACTCAATCAGTCTGTCGGGTGTAATTTTTTCCCAAGAGATTGAAACTTCATGTTGTTATTTCAATCCCAAATAGGCCTACTTGCATTGTAATAGTTGGGAACTGATGATTACCTTTTATAGTTACTTTCACAGACTTGTTATTAAATTGTTGTTCCTCTGCTATTCTAGCAGAAACTTCAATGAAAAAAAAAAGCCGTTGTAAATAAAGTAAGAAAACAGTGTATTGTGCCATTAAACAAAGAACTGCTGGGAATATTTTCTATTATTTTTCTTTTATTCTACATCAGGAAGAAACAAAATTATAAATTTGTGCAAAATGTCCACTGTTTTCTCTTTTACAATATCATCATTTTTAAATCATGCACTTCACCAATGGCATTACTCTTATCAAGGTATTATGGAGTTGCTAATGTTTAGCATGGGCAAAAAGGCAGTATCATTTATCTCAATAGCCCACTAAACTGAAGAATAATGCAAAATTCCAAGACCATGTGGAACTGTTTGTCACAGTTATGCTTTCTTCCTTTTTAATATTTATTTATCTAAATCTGATTCATAGATAAACCAATCAGCAAATATTTAGTAATCTGCTGCTTTACGACCAGCCCTACACTCTATGCTCTCATAAATAAAGATTAAAAGCATAAGAAATAACCCGCTTTAGAAGAACTGAGGTAGAAAATACTAACATTAAAAAGGGAAAACCAACCAGCTTTGATATTTATGGTCCAGACTAATTAAATGCATGTGTATACACATTTCTAATATTTATTCAGAAAATTCATGTTGCAAGACTGATTTTTAAGTCCATTAACAGTTTATTGGATAGTTTTCACTTGACCAGTATTCCTAGTATAATTTTTCCCAAGGGATTGAAAATTCATGTTGCTTTTCAATCCCAAGTAGGTATATAAAACAGTAATTCCTGTCAAATTCTCCCTGTACTTTTAAATCTGCAAAAAATGTCTGCCTCCTCAGAATTTGCAAAGCAGTAAATTTATACTACTTTTATACATTTATCATGATCTACCTTCCTTTGTGCTTATTTATGACCATGCGACACTTGTATTCCGGAGAATAAATATTTTGATTAACAGAGTCTATGCCCTATTTAATTATGTTTGCTCCATAATGCCCAACACATTTATCTGCACATAACTGGTGATAAACAAACAGCAGTGAATGGTTAAATAGTTATTAAATAAAAGGGTGCAGATCAGTGTACAGTGACATTTAAAATTTCTTTGAGAATATTTTAGTTTTGAAAACAAATAGTATCTAAGCATTTCTGAGAATATTATAGAAAGGCAGAGAATTTAAAAATGCATCAAATCTGGAGATGGTAAATGTGTTTCTCTACAAACAAAAGAGGCCATTGTGGATTATGGTGGATAGAACAATAATGTGAATTCAATCTATAGGAGGATCTGAATAGCAGATGTCAGGCTTTATGACAAACAATTAGGAGTCAGTCCTGGGTCTTGATTAATAGATTATCACCCTGAAGGCACATCAACTCATCACTCATTACCAACTGAACATGTTTTTCTCAATACAGGGCTAAGTCCTGTGAAATAATTAATTTCACCCTGACTAATCAGAGAAATTTTTCTCAGGGAATTTCCCCACTAGAATATCCATCTTTTCACAATTTCTTTTGATCACACCTGCTAAAGTCTCAATTTGGACCTAAATTTATGTAATAAATCCCCTTCACCACAACATCAACCTCATGGGACCTACTTTATGAGCTCTTCTTGAAGATATCACTTGGTATTATTAATACAAATCTTTTCCTGCCAGGAAAATCTACAAGCTTCTTTAAAGCATCTAAGGATCCCAGCTCTCGATTTAACAACAGTACCTAGCACAAATCCTGTCACATATTAAGTAATCACAGTATGACTTTTGAACAAGTTATCTACTGTGGGGATGGCGCTTTGCTAATTTCATCATGCTGTATAGAAAAAACATGGCTTCTGTCCTCAAAATGCCTACAGACAAGTTAGACAAAATAGATAATCTGAAATGAGTTAAAAAACAATTAAAAAGACACAAGCAACATCAAACATACAAAGTTTTCTGTCCAATGAGCAGTATGTATAGATAATGTATTCTTTGGTCTTAGAGATGGAAAAAGCTATGTGTGATCTAAAGTTTTAGGAAGGAATCACAAATGAGATAGGATTTGAGCTTAGAGTCAAGGAACCCATAGGAAAATCTGGGAAGACAGGAGGAAAGAGAAAAATCTAAGTGTGATTTAGTGTAATTTACTACGGGCCCCTTATTCCGTGAGTGTAGAATACAGAAATTTGCAATGCACAACTTCATATAGGAAGTGGTAGGTTGTAAAACTGGGTGATCAAATTACTCTATTTGAGTAAAGCAGAAAGAGGCCCTACTTAAAAATATACAACCAGCTTCAGTTCTAGTACAGATCATTCATTATGTTATTTTACAAATCCTAACTCTGAGATAATGTTTGGAACAATCTATCTAGTGGCAGAATGGGCTGCTTCATGGTGGTATTCAAGCAGCACTAAGACATTCCTCCTAAACTGGGGAATTTCTGTTGCCTTATTTTCAAAAATTATTTAGAAGAATGCTCATTCATCTCTAAACCTCTGAAGCCCATCAACTCTTTCATTTTTATTTTATTTATTCTGTTTGAAATTATTTTCTGATGTCTAGCCAAAATGGCTTTTGTTTATACATTTAAAAAAGTTATTTCTAGATGCAATTAAGAAGTAATTTATCTTCTGTCAATATTCCTCTATTTTTCTTAAGCTTACTCAAAGTCACACAGACAGTTTCCAGTTATTCTTATTTTATAACCCCTTTCCTTTCCTGGAATATTTATCTATGCTTTGGTCGGACCTTCCAAAATCTAATTTAAAAAAGAAATTTCTCTTAGATAGTTTGACTTGATCAGTTCTTCATATAATTGTATATATAGCAACATTTTTTCAAAGCTATAAATAAAAGGTGAAGCATAATTTTTTATACCAACAATAACGTTTTCTGAAAATTTTAGTAACAATATTTGAGAGCAAGAAAGAATTTTTATTAAAAATCAAAGTATGGATTATTGAAATTGATATTAAAAACCCATAGTTAACATACTGCACCAATAATGTATTTCACTTTATATTTGACCCAGGTTTGAGTACAGTTATTAAATATAAACCTTAGTTGTGTTTCTTTTTATTAAACTGGAATTCAATATATTGCCACGCTGCTACTTGATTATTAATTCAGAGAATTCTTCTCAGTCCCTGCCTCATAAGATGATTCTTCCAGAATTTAAAAAATATTTACGAAAGACTATAAATATATATTAGTTTGGTGCAAAAATAATTGCGGCTTTTGCATTGTTGAAATTTGCCTTTGATATTGGAATACATCCTTAAATAAATGTGGTTATGTTTAAACACCATTTTAATGCACATTTCCTGCTTTATGTCTTTTTTGCTAATGACTTTTACTTGCTGTTTAGACTATGGAAATGATTTTAGACAAAAAGCAAATTAGAGTGATTTTCTTACTTAAGTTCAAAACGGGTTGTAAAGCAGCGGGGACAACTCGCACAACATCAACAATGCATTTGGCCTAGGAACTGCTAACAAACACACAGTGCAATGGTAGTTCAAGAAATTTTGCAAAAGAGACAAGCACCTTGAACATGAGGAGTGTAGTGGCTGGCCATCAGAAGTTGACAACGACCAATTGAGAGCAATCATCGAGGCTGATCCTCTTACAACTACATGGGAAGTTGCTGAAGAATCAACGTCAACCATTCTACCATCGTTTGGCATTTGAAGCAAATTGCAAAGGTGAAAAAGTTCGATAAGTGGATGCCTCATGAGCTGACTGCAAATCAAAAAAAATATCGTTTTGAAGTGTTGTCTTCTCTTATTCTACACAACAACAACAAAACATTTCTCAATCGGATTGTGACGTGGGATGAAAAGTGGATTTTATATGACAACTGGCGATGACCGGCTCAGTGGTTAGACCCACAGGAAGCTCCAAAGCCAAACTTGCACCAAAAAAAATGTCATGGTCACTGCTGGTGGTCTGCTGCCAGCCTGATCCACTATAGCTTTCTGAATCCTGGCAAAATTATTTCATCTGAGAAGTATGTTTAACAAACCAATGAGATGTACCGAAAACTGCAATGCCTGCAGCCAGGATTGGTCAACAGAAAGGGCCCAATTCTTCTTTACGACAACGCCTGACTGCAGGTCGCACAACCAACGCTTCAAAAGTTGAACGAATTTGGCTACAAAGTTTTGCCTCATCCACCATATTCACCCAACTCTCGCCAACCGACTACCACTTCTTCAAGCCATCTCAACAACTGTTTTGCAAGGTAAATATTTCTACAACCAGCAGGATGCAGAACATGCTTTCCAAGAGTTTGTCAAATCCCAAAGGATAGAATTTTATGTTACAGGAATAAACAAACTTTTTTCTCGTTGGCAAAAATGTGTTGATTTTAATGGTTCCTATTTGATCAACAAAGATGTGTCTTAGCCTAGTTACAAAGATTTAAAATTCACAGTCCGAACCTAATACAACAACCATATTTTACCCATTGTTGGGATAAAATACCTAACAATAATGGCAGCTAATATGTACGAGGTAGAACAATTAAGTTCATGAACTTTCCATCGTGTGTTTACACGGTATGTGCATTTATCATAGACCAGGTATGGTAAGCTGTTCTCCCTGTGTATATTGCATATACACTTGATCTTCACACAGGTAAATCCACCCCTGTTCATCGTATCCATCTCAGTTTTAATCTCACATCTTAGGGAAAACTTGAAAACTCTTCCACTATTATTCCAGGTCAGATTCATTTCTTAGAAGTTTATAAAGAGCCCCTAATCACAGAACACATAAAATGAATAAATACTGATATAAAATGAATCAATACTATAAATAAGTATTTATGTCATTTCAAGATTTCTAAAGCACAAAAACAAATCTGAGGAAGTCTGAGTAAGAGCTACAGTGGTAATAACTAACTTATGGTTACTATAATTGGGATGTATAAAGGAAATGTAACTCCTTTATTTCTCTATAGCTGATTTTATCTTCTTAAACTTCACTATCTGCTTGAAAACAAATAGATCTAAATTTAATAAAATCAAGGCTAAATTTTAGTACCATTTAGAAATTTAAATAGTTGTTTTTTGTTTTTTTATGTTTCAATCATTTCTTAAGATTGTTCTCTCTTCTGACCTGCTTCTTTTCCAGATTCTGACTGGATGCATTGGATGAACTAGTGTTTGATAATTTGGAAAAAAACAATAAAGATCAGACTATAAATCCTATTAAAACTTAGACATTGCGGATAAAATATAATATACATAAAATATAGTTTATATTTATGGGATATTTACCACAGAAGAAATTTAATTAAATCTACAGGTGACGGAAGTGAAGGGAAACCTAAAAGCCACTAATCAGTTAATATTTTTATTAATTCAATAAATAGTATGGAGTGCAGCAACAAACTAGGCACTGTTCAGCTTTTCCATACACATAAATAAAACAAAAGTCTTTCTGCTATCAGATCCAGAGTTGCAAATACATAACATTTTCAGAAAATCATGAGAATTATTGGACAGTGGCTAAATATCCACACCCACATTCTTTTCATTAAGAACCCTCATACACTGTTGGTAGGAATATAAACGGGTGCAGCCACTATGGAAGGCAGTGTGGAGGTTCCTCAAAAATTTAGAATAGAATTACCATATTACCCAGCAATCCCTCTCCTGTATATATATATATATATCCAAAAAATCTGAAAACATTTATCCATAAAGATATATGTGCTCTGATGTTCACTTCAGCTTTATTTACAGTGGCCAAGACATAGAAACAACCAAAGTATCCTTCAATAGATGATTAGATAAAGAAGATGTGGTATACATACACAATGGAATACCACTCTGACATAAGAAAAGATGAAATAGTGCCATTTGCGCCAACATGGATGGATCTTGAGATTATTATGCTAAGCAAAATACAAGTAAGTCACACAGAAAAAGTCAGGAACCATATGATTTCACTGATATGTGGGATATAAAACTGAAAGCAAGAAAGGAACAAGATAAACAAATAAAGAAACAAAACCAATAGACACAGACAATAGTTTAGTGGTTACCACAGGGTAAGGAGGGTGGAGATAAGGGTAAATGGGGTCAAATATATGGTAATGGAAGAACTGACTCTGGATGGTGAACATACAATGTGATATATACTAGGTAATGTATTACAGAATTGTATGCTTGAAACCTATGTAATTTTACTAACCATTATCACCTCAGTAAATTTTAATTAAAGGAAAAAAGAATCTTTAAGAACACGAAAACGAGAAACTGAAACTGAGACCCTATGTAAATAAATCAAATAAACTTTACCTATAATCAAAGATTATAGTACCATTTTTGTACTAAGGTTTCCTGTGAATTAAAAATTATTATCAAGAGAAACTAAACATCTGGACTGCATCTCAGATATGTTTGGATTATGACTTTATAAGCATTTGGGAGATTGGTAAAAGAAACCCCTGTTGAAAGTCAACTCCCCCAAAAGACCAATGTACTAATCTCTCAACAATGCAAAGTTTATTAAAAATGCTACAATAAAGGAGAACACCACTTTGACAGAGATTTACAGGGGACATTATGCGTGAATGTTCATATGGTTTTAGAATATGAGCACAAGTTGTCTTCTAAGGGACTTGCTGAGCTTGGGTAAAGTGTATTATGTAACAGTTTAGGATTGTTGGACTCAGCAAGACATGGCCTTGAAAGTAATTCTTGGTAAGTAAATTGTATGCTTAATATCTAATTGTTAAAATAAGCAAATAATTTGGTTAGATAAATTCTTCATCACTTTTTAAAAACAATGCAGTGCAATGAAGGTTTATAGAACTATTCTTGCCTTATTAGCCAAGACTTTCCTGGACCAAAAGCGTGTGAACAGTGATGGTCTCAGCTCTCAGATCTGACCATTATTTATTCTGAGCTAGAGGATAGACCAAAATGGTCTGTGGACATGATCAACCCAAATTAAAGCAGATGATTGGGCAAAAGTGATTATGCATTAAGTTTTTAGTGATGGTCATTTCAATTTCTAGTAATATGAGCCCACCTTTCTTCTTTTATGAATGATCAATGGTTCGATGTTTTGATGAAACAGCAAATGGGCAGCAGCATTTCAGTCTTTGAGTGCTCATCAGATCTTAAATATTGATTATATATATATATATATATATATATATATATATATATATATTCAAACTCTTAGCCTCTTCTAAGCCAGAATCCAAGGATGCTCAAATTAAACCAAAATTGGATTCAATTGCCAACCTTGAGCACAGAAAACCACATACGTATAAGGTTATTAGTTAAATTATTCAGTTTCATGAGCGTTTTGGTTTCTATACTGATTTTTTTTTGGAATATCAAAGCAGTGTAAATGCTAATAAAACATATATTCCATTACATCAGCACATGTTTCACCTGCCAAGTGTCACTGCCTGCACAATCTTATTAAATCCTCAGGTGTGTTTTTCTTAGCCAGGACTAGGGTAAAGGGGCTTCAAGAGAATTTCCAAGTCTCAATGACAGCATTTAGGAAGCTGAGATTTTTTTTTTTTTAATTTTTTAGTCCTAGTGTCTAAAAGTAGGGCCTCTTTCCCTTCTGTTGGGTGAGGAATATTTACTGGGCTATGCAAAATGAAACTTGTGAAAGGGGGATATAGAGACTCTCACTGTTCCTTACATAGTCAACTAATCCTCCTGCTTTCATCCTCAACTCTCATTACTATCTTTGAATATATTTGATATTACCCACTGAAGAGTATGTAGGGTTTTACTGATACAAATGGATCACTTCTTGTTGAGTTTTCCCTCTTTTAGAACTTTCTACCAGTCCATATATTTTTCTCAGTTTGCATATTCTAAGTTTGGTCGACATCCCTCATCTAATGTCAGCTCCTAACCAATACATATATAACTATGATAATTTTACAGGATGAGGTAAAAATGCATGCATGTTTCCAATCAATCATTTTAAACCAGAATTCCTCCATGACATTCTTCTACATAAAGTAAAATATCTATTATATTTGAAAACATTTTGGCTCCTTATTAGCTCTGTTGGCATTAAAAAACATTAAAATATTTGAGGAAATTTTATTTAGTTTAAATAAAATCTTAAGCAGATACAACATAAATTAACAGATACACTGGACCTTGTCAATAAAAACCTAGAAATGAAGTTTAAAAAATAGATTTAAAACTAGATTGATAGTAGGGAGTGTATAGCATAACAGAAATTTACTTAGAGTGAATATTATGGCAATATTGACCACAAAGTTTCACCTCAATTCCTTTCCCAGTGGTCAGAATAAATTAAGAGCCAGTCATCTCTAAAGCCAAAATGCAGAGCACAAGCAAGGTAATGTGAAATTTAATGTTAGACTCATCAGTAATGGTCTTGGTCATTCTGGAAAACACACTTAATGTCTATGCATCTCAGTTATGCTATCTGTAAAATGAGAGATTGTAAGGTCTCTCGCCCTTTCTAGGGTACAAACTGTTTATAAATCTAAATACATGTTTCTCATATGGAATATTTGTTGAAATGTCAAAAAAAGATCAATTATTTTTATAAATACCCACTTAATGCTTAAAAGACTACACTATTTTAAACTTTTTATTACTTTTTTACACTTCAAATATAATCCCTAAAATAACTGATTAAGAAGAAAATATAATTTTTGCAATACAAAGTATTAATATTTATTGAATACTTTATATTTATCAGACAGAGGACGTTAGTAGGATGTTTAGTCTCATTTAGAAATGATGCAAGGTAAACTGGGTAATTTGACCAAGACTACATAACCCATATAAACAAATATAAACTCAAGTCTAATTATTAATTACAGATGGACAGGCATATTGCAGCATCTTTTCCATACAGGTCTGTGGGATTTATGCTCTATCATATCTACTTTGTGTCTAGATTTACTATCTGCCCAGCAATGACAAAATAAATAAATAAATAAAATAAAATAAAAAATAAAAAACTCTTTTTACCTGTTAGAATGTAAGAAGTAATTTCATTTTCATTAACCCTTATTTCTTAAATCTGTAAAGTGAGTTTTGATAAATGTCTGCCTTTGTGTCTTTTGAATTAATTATGAAAACTATACACATTAATATTGAGATTGTTCTTTATAGCTAAGTAGTAATACATATTTGCTAATTTTCCTTGTCATTACAGTTAAATAAGTTAAAATACATTTCATACATTAAAAATATTTTAAAATATCTTGTCAGCACTGAGAACTATTTCCTTGTTATTATTTATATTAATACCTTTTCAATAAAAGTATTAATAGTAAAAATAAATAATTTTGAGTAAGTTCTCACTTTGCTCTATATGCATTATTATGTTAATACAACAATCCGCTATGTATAAAGTATAATTGTCCTATTTATTACAAATGAGAAGACTGAAATACAGAAGAATTATGTAAATGACCTGCCCATTTTCCAAAACTAGTGAATGAAATACCAATAATTTAAGCCTCAGTCTTGTTAACTAAATATTACATTCTTGAACAGGTCACTGTGTTTGTCAATTAATAAAAGGTGGTGCAAAGACTTGTAAAAGTAGATACTTTATTTCTTAAAATCTACTAAAATGATCCTTCAACATGAGATGAATAAAAGCCATATGTGCAAACTCTGCTGAGTTTCAAAAATCACCTATCATGAAAGGCAGCGAATCATCATGCTGCTGAAAGGCCAAGAGAATAATAGTTACATATGATTAGTCTTAGCACATAATCCTTAAAGGAATAAAGAATGTGATTAATATACTTGTCACTTTTTCTATTGAACAGAAACATACATTAAAAAAAAAAGCATACAATTTAAAAATGTATAACTCTTGCCCAATGTGGCTTAGGAATTAACATGTGTCGGGATGGGAAAAGCAGCAGAACATAGCTGGCGGAACCGAAAGTGGAAGTGCCTTCTTTTCTCTCTGTGATCTTAAAACCTCATAACTTTTCCGCCAAGAGGCCACTCCAAAATGCCTTCAGCCAGCTGTTTGGTTAATCTACTTTTTTATTCAGCATTTATAGTTTTTCTCAGCAGATGCACTGTTCTTCAGCAGCCTGGTTGATGTTTAAGAATTGAAATGAACATGATGCAAATTTAAAATAGGGCATCAAATGAAGTCCTGACATGGTAGAATTATGCCAACTAATTATATAAAAAGCAAACAAAAATGATAAAATTAATCAGTTGTTTGGTTTTCCAGTGGCAACATACTAAATGCCCCATCAGTCACCAATACTTTCGGTACATATTCAAGTTTAAGCAGTTTAATACGGTAAGTTAGAGAAATTCTATGATGATTGAGAAGTGCTCCTATACATGCAAAGCCATACAGAGATTTTGATGGCTTCAGAAGAAATTAAAAATGTAAATAAGAGTTTATTGTATAATTTAAATTGGGATAACTAATCAAATCGATAACTGAATAAGTTTTTAAATTTTTTTAAGTGCATGAAATGTGAAATGCTTTAATTTATAGAACTTTAGAAAAAAATGAACTACACCATATAACAGAAATGATTATAGTTCATTTTCCACATTACATAAATCTATTCAATTGAGAAAAGCAAGCAGATATAATCTCAACTCTTTATGGGAAAACTAGAAAATAGGAATCAAAATATATCAGAGGTATTATCTGAAATACATCTCTGGTAATGATAATATACGTGCAAATATTCTATAAAAATAATAAAGATGAAAGATCAGGTATAACCTGTAATAATTGTTGAATATCAGTGTAGACATAACTTCTAATAAGAGAGAGAATTCCACATTGTGTAACATTTCCAATTTTTAAAAGTCCCAGAAAATTAACAAGAACATAAGCAAAAATGATGCTAATATTCATAGAATGTGAAAATTTACTGAACAAGGAAAGAATGAAAATTTTATACAATTTAGTGAAATATGTACATTTCTTATTCACAATAAACATATAATAAAGTTTGCAAAAAGAAATACTTCAGGGCTATCATTCTGCCACTAATGATAAGCAAAGCAAACTGTTACTCAACGAGAAATGTTAGCTGTTACTCAGTGAATAGGAATGCAATATGGACAGAATTTCATTGAGTGAACATATTGCAAACCACAAAATCTGGAAGCCTGGAGTAATTAAATAAGTGAGGTAAACTATATACTACAAAAAGATGGTTCAAGAAGATTATGTAGCTTGTAGTCAGTGCAACAGATGGCACATATGCCTGACCAAATTACCTAATGGCAAAATTTCGATTTAATTAACATTTGGGGAGTACAGTTGGAATTGGGTTATTCCAAAATTTATGTAACTCTAAAGTACTCACTCTATAATTCAGTCATAATAACAAACCTTAAAGCTCATATTTATAAATAAAATAAAAATTGATCATCTCACTTCAAAAATGTTAAGAAATTTATAAAAATATTAAACTGGGTAATTTTAAAAATGAGACTTTTAGTATTTATTTTATTTGAGAATTACTTTATAACACCAAACAAGGTATTAATAAATGTGCAACTAAATATATTATACATTTAAATTTAAGCTAGGTATTCAATAAAACCTTTAGTAACTATTACAATAGATTATCATATAACTTATCAATTATATACTTTTAAAAATTTTCCCCAATTTCAGAATTTTTATATTGTATACTTACATAAATATTTATTGTATGATCATTGAAGAAGCTATGTTACTCATTAGTATAAAACAACTTTTCCTTCAAAGAAAAATGAATATACAGAATAGGAAAAACCATGCAGACAACAACCAAATCAATGTCTGATACACATTCTTACGAATTTTATAGCAAAAA
Organism: Aselliscus stoliczkanus; assembly: GCA_033961575.1. Taxonomy (NCBI): domain Eukaryota; kingdom Metazoa; phylum Chordata; class Mammalia; order Chiroptera; family Hipposideridae; genus Aselliscus; species Aselliscus stoliczkanus. Next base: position 140,877,980 of record CM066729.1, read on the forward strand.
TACAAATTAATGGTTTTAAAGGTTATATATAGTATGTTTATCTGTCCATTTGCTCTTGATGTTGAGATATAAAACTAAAAGCAACAAATGAATAAGACAAACAAAAACTCATAGACACAGACAACAGTTTAGTGATTACCAGAGGGTAGGGGGGAGAGGGGATGGTAGAAAAGGTTAAAGGGGGTCAAATATATGGTGATATGGTGACAGAGATTTGACTTTGGGTGGTGAACACACAATGCAATATATAGATGATGTGTTATAGAATTATACACTTGAAATCTGTATTAGTTTATTAACCAATGTCACCCCAATTAATTCAGTTAAAATTATTTAAAAATGTATCTCAACATAAGAACAAATGGATAAATATACATATCACATGATTATTTCTTTCTCATGAAAATACCTTATGAATTTTTGCCAAATATAGGACAAAAAAAATCTGTGAAATAAAAGGTATCTTCTCAAGCACACTGTAAGGTTTCTACTAAGAAATCTACTGATAGCCTTATGAGGCTTCCCTGGTATGAAATCGGTTTCTTTTCTCTTACTGCTTTCAAAATTATTTCTTTATCTTTGATTTTTGACAATTTTATTATAATGTGACTCTCTGAAGTCCTCTATGGGTAGAATCTGCATGGGGACCTCTAAGCTTTATATAAATGGATGTCCCTATTTCTTCTCAGATTTGGGAAATTTTCAGCCACTGTTTCTGTAAATAAGATTTCTGCCCATGTTTATTTCTTTTCTCCTCCTTCCAAAATGTGAATTTTGTTTCAGTTGATGGTGTCTTATAATTCATGTGGGCTTTATTCACTTTTTTTTTCTTTTTTTCTCTTTTGACCAATTTCAAATGACTTCTTTTAGAGTTCAAAGATTCTTCTGCTTGATCTGTACGCTCTGGTGCTGTTAATGAGCAGTATTTTATTTTCCCTTTCATGCACTGTATTCTTAACGTTTGGAATTTCTATTTGGTTCTCTTATGAGTTTTAGATCCTTATTAACTTTCTCATTTTGTTTATGCTTTGATGTTCTGATTTCATTTAGTTGTTTCTGTGTGTTCTCTTGTAGCTTGTTGAGCTTCCTTAAAACAATTATTTTTTAATTATTTGTCAAACAAAGATCTCTATTTGTTTGAAGTTAATTACTGAACAATTATTATATTTATTTGATGGTGTCATATATCCTTGATTTTTCACGTTCCTTGAATTCTTGCATTGCTGTCTTTGCATTTGAAGAAACAGTTACCTCCTCCATTCTCTACTGACTAGCTTTGGAAGAGAGATGCACTTCCCTGTCAATCTGGCTAGGGATTCTGATGCTTTCTCATATTTTTTTTCTATGGATTCACCCACTGCATACTGCTTGTTCCCTGCTGGGGATGGGGCAGATTTGTAAGATTGCATGCCTTCACTCAAACCTGCAAAGCTAGTTCAGGTTCTGAGAGCCTCCTGTTTGTATTCTTGAGAGTGGTGCCTTGAAAGGCTCAAGTTTGTAAACCTTTGCCTAATCTCCCACAGCCAGACGAGCTTTCTACACTTCCTTATGGCCCCCTGCAAAGCCTTACTCTCACAGTCTGTGGGAGGGCACAAGGAGCTGGCTACAGGAGAGGGAGCAGAGTTCTGATAAGGCACACAGAGGTTTGCGGCTGGCCACAGCCAGTAAGGGGCATGCTTCTATATCTATAAATTGGTTAATAGGAAGAACCCGAAGGAGTTAATAGTATCTTTTTGATGAATTCTGAGCCATGGCTGCAGTTCTCCCAATCACTCACAACTCCTAAAATTTACAGGTCATCTCAGTAATCTGGGGGAGACAAAATAGAAGTGCACCTCTTGACAGCACACTGCATGGCTGGGGAAGCTGCATGGTCACTCACACTATCTCCCTTTCTCCAATGGGATAAGACACAGGCCATAGGGGTTTCCCCTGGCTCCTCCTTGGAGAAAGGTGATATGGGTAAAGTAAAATTCTTATTCTTACCCTATTCAATGTGTCTGTTCTCAGATTATTTCTGTTCATTTGTTTGTTCCCAGTAGAGCACTGGAACTTCTTCACTAGGCTCCCAGAGTCCCACATGAGACTTTCATCCATGGGAGACTGCCAAAATTGATGTTCTGTGATATTCTGGGATTTTGCTGACATCACTCCACCAATTTGAAAGCATATCCTTCTCTCAGTCCCTGTCTAAAAGGAAGGCAAGGTGTAAAATTTTAATCATTAAAAAAATTGAAACCTTATTACATATCTTTTCCAACCACAATGACATAAAACTAGAAATGGTTAACAGGAGGAAAGGTGAAATCTTCACAAACATGCGGAAATTAAACAACAGACTCCTAAAATAATCAATGGGTCAAAGAAGAAATCAGAAGAAAAAATTTAAAATATCAAGAAATGAAGAAAAACGGAAACATAATAGACCAAAATGTACGGGATGCAGCTAAAGGAATTCTAAGATGGAACTTTATAAAAATAAATGCCTAGATTAAGAAAAACGAAAGGTTTTAAATAACCTAACTTTATAAGGAACTAGAAAAAAAATTAAGTTCAAATTTAGTAGGAGAAAGAACAAAGATCAGGGAGGAAATGTAAATGGAATAGAGATTAAAAAAAAAAAAAAAAAAAAGAAAGAACCAATGAAGCTAAGTTGTTTTTTTGTGGTTTTTTTTTTGAAGAGATAAACAAAATTGACAAACCATTTTAGACAAACTAATAAAAAAATAATGAAGACTCAAATAAAACTAGAAATTAAGGAGACATTAAAACATACTGCAGAATTACAAAGGATCATAGAGACTACTATGAAAATTTATACATCAACAAATTGGTAACCTAGAAGAAATAAATTCCTAGAAGTATATAACCTACCAAGACTAAGTCATAAAGAAATAGAAAACCTTAGCAGACCTATTTATATTAAGGAGATTGATTCAGTAATCATAAATGTCCCAAGAAAAAAGGCCCAGACAAGGTGGCTTCACTGGTGAATTCTACCAAATATGTAAAGAATTAACACACATCCTTCTTAAATTCTTCCAAAAATATAAGAGGAGGGAATACTTCCAAAATTATTTTATAAGCTCAGATACCAAAATAAAACAAAGATACAAAAAAGAAAATTACAAGCCAATACCTTATGAACACAGATGCAAAACTTCTCAATGAAATATTAACAAAATGATTTCAGCAACACATTAAAGGGCCACACACCATGATTAAGTGGAACTTACCTCTGGGATGCAAGGATGATTCAGCATATGCAAACCTATAAGTGTGATATATATATATATATATATATATATATATATATATATATATACTACATTAACAGAATGAAGGATAAAAATCATATGATCATCTCAATAAACGCAATAAAAGCATTTGGAAAAATTAAACATCTTTTCATAATAAAAACTTCCAAAAATTTAGGTATAGAAGGAATGTACCTCAACATAATAAAGAATATATATGAGAGCCGGCCGAGTGGTGCAGTGGTTAAGCGCTGGTCTTGGAAGCCAGCGGCCCCGGTTCGGTCCCACATATGAGAGCCAGTGACACTGCCCTCAAAAAAAAAAAAAAAAAAAAAAAAAAAAAGTATATATATGACAAGCACACAACTAACATTGTAGTCAACAATGAAAAGCCAAACACTTTTTTCCTAAGGTCAAGAACAAGACAAAGATGCCCATTCTTGACGCTTCTATTCTACACAGCATTGAAAACCTACCTAGAAGAATCAGTCGACAAAAAGAAATAAAATACACCTGAAATGGAAAGGAAGAAGTAGTCTTCTCTGTTTGCCGATGTCATGATCTTATTATACATAGAAAACCCTAATGTCTCCACCAAAGAAATTTAGAACACCCATATTCACTAAAGGCACAGGATACATCATCAATATACAAAAATCAATTGTGTTTCTAGGCATAACCATAAGCTATCTGGAATAAAATAAAACAATCTCATTTATAATAGACTAAACACAAAAATAATTAGGCATAAGTTTAACCAAGGAAGTGAAAGATGTTTACACTGAAACTATAAGACATTCATAAAATAAATTGAAAAAGACACAAGTAAATGGAAAGATATTCCCTCTCATGGATTAAAAGAATTAAAATAGTTAAAATATCCATACTATTTAAAGTGATCTTCACATCAATGCAATCCCTTTCAAAATTATAAAATTATAATGGCCTTTTTCATAACAATAGAAAAAAGAATTCCTAAAATTTGTCTGGGACCACAAAAGAACTCAAGTAGCCAAAACAATCTTGAGGGGAAAAAAAAAAAAAAAGCTGAATGATCACACTTCCTGATTTCAAACTATATTGCAAAGCTATAAAAATCAAAACAGAATTGTCCTGGCATAAAGACTGACATATAGACCATTGAAACAAATAGAAAGCCCCAAAATAAACCACACATTTACAGTCAACTGATTTTCAACAGGGTGCCAACAGCACACAATGGGGAAAGGATAGTCTCTTTAATAAATGATGTTGGAAAAACTAGAAAGCCACATGCTGACAAATAAAATTGGATTTTTATCTTACACTGCTCACAAAAATTAGGTCAAAATCAATTTAAAACTTAAGTATAAGATCTGAAACTGTAAACTGTCTAGGAAATATAAACAGGGAAAAGTTCCTTGATACTAGTCTTGGCAATGATTTTTTTTGTTTATTTGTATGACACCAAAACCTCAGGAAACAAAAACAATTTAATAACTGGGACTCCATCAAACTAAAAACTCCTGCACCAGAAAAGGAAATAATCAACAAAATGAAAAGGCAGTCAATGGAATGACAGGAAATATCTGCAAACCATATATCTGGTAAGAAGGTTAAAATCTAAAATGTTAAGGAACTCATAAAATTCCATAGCAAAAATCAAATATCCAGATTGAAAAATGGGCCAAGGACCAGAAAACACTTTTGTTTTTCTTAAAGCAGACTTCAAATGGTAAACAAGTATGTTTAAAGGTATTTAACTCACTAATTAATGTAAAAATGCAAATCAAAACCACAATGAGATATCACCTGACACGTATTAGAATAGTTACTATCAAAAAGTCAAGAGACAATATGTCGGCTACGATAAAAGAAAGAAAACTCTTGCACACTGTTGGTGCAAATGTAAACTCACAACTATTATGAAAAAGAGTATGGAGCTTCCTCTAAAACATTAAAAATAGAACTACCTGATGATTCAGTAATTCCACTTCTGGATATATGTATACCCAAAGGAAATGGAATCAGCATTTCAAATAGATATCTGTACCCCCGTGTTTACTGCAGCATCATTCAGAGCAACCAAGATATCAAAACAACCAATGCATCCATCACAGATCAATGGATGAAATATATATATACACACACACACACACACACACACACACACACACACACACCCCGAGGGTGCAAAAAAATCCTGTATACACATTTTAAGAAAGAAAAACTGTATTAAAATTATAATACTCAATATATACCTATAACGAAAGATGAATACAAGTTAATGTTTGACTTCTGCAATTACAAGAGGTACTCAAAGTGGTTACCATCAGCATTCAGACACTTTTGATTACGGCAAACTACTGCTTGAGCCACGTTGCTCAAAGTCCATTTTTGTACATATTTTTGGCACCCCCAGTATTAATCATATATAAATGTATAATGTGGATACCAAAAAATGTATACACATGGCTTGTATTCATCTTTTGTTATTGGTATACATTGAGTATTACAAATTTAGTGTATAGTTAGTTTTTCCTTTCTTAAAATGTATATACATTTTTTGGTCCCTTCCATATATAAATATATAATATTCAGTCATAAAAAAATGGAAATCCTGACATTTGCAACAATATGGATGAAGCAGGAAGGAATTGTGATAAGTGTAATATACTAGACAGAGAAAGACAAATACTCGTATGTGGAGTTCTTTTATTTCAAGTTGAACTCAGAAACTGAGAATAGAATGGGAGTTGCCAAAGATATGAGGTGATGAATGTGCTAACTAACTTGATTTTGGTAAATATTTCATAATGTATACACATATCAAATCATCACCTTATACGCTGCTTTACATCTTTGTTGTTGTTAATTATACCCCAATGAAACTGAGGGATGGAAGAAAATGATTCTTGCTGATGTTTTCTTACAGACCAAAAGAAACACTGATTCTATTCTCCTTCTTACTTACTACTACAAAAACAAACCAACAATAAGAAATCTTTACCCAAAGTTAAAAACATTTTATCCAAATTGACATGGACCAAATTATTCATTTTTTATAGGAATTTCATCTTGTTGTAATAGGCAAGTAAAAACAGCATGTGCTCCTTTTCTTTGTTTTTTTGTAATTAATTTTATTTATTATTATTATTATTATTATTATTATTTAGTATATTTTCAGTGTCATCCCACTATGGGTTGGATAAAAGAAAAAGGTCTTTCACTACAGAGTTTGAGAAGCATTGACATAATAATGCATCAGTTCACATCTCAAAGTGAGATTTGATATTTCCACATCTTATCTTTCAGTATATCCATTCACCTTAGTCAGAGCAAACTCTTTTAAGGGCACAAAATAACAGAAGAGGATGAAAGAATGACAACTGATACAACCTCAGACATGCCAAGGTGAAACTTAGTTTAGCAGGCTTCTAGGTATGACTGGTAAACTGCAGAAACTCAAGCCCTAATTAGGTCATTTGTGGTTTGCTCTTAGAGCCATGGTTCTCAGCCAGGGTGACTGCATTCCAGGAAACATTTGCCAACATTTGGAGACATTTTCTTTTTTCTTTTTTTTTTTTAAAAAACTGCTGGAGTGGGGCTACTGGCAGCATGTGGGTAAGAGGCCAAGGATGTTTTTAAACATCCGACAATGCACAGGAAAGCTCCCCCATCTATCCCCTAACAAAGAATCATCAAGCTCAAGTTCTTAATAGTGCCAAGGCTGAGAAATCCCACTGTAGTGCAGTGTGACAATAAGAGAAAGAGAAACTCTACTCAACAACCCAAGCTGAGTAAAGCATTCACTTTATAATATCTGATGTGCAAATTTCCTCATCTGTCTATTTTCACTTATTCAGCCATATTTTTATTCATGAATAATAGGTACTTTGCCAAGCCATCATGACATAACAGTTGATAAAACAAAATTCATAAATTCTCTACTACTTTCTATGATTAGCAAAAAAAAAAAAAAAAAAAAAAAGATAAATATATTAACAAGCCATTATTTTGAACTGGATGTGTCTGTAAGATCAGATAGATGTACAAATAGAGAGCTCGTGATACAATGATTTATAAGAAATATATATTTGGTCTACATTGGTCCCTGCAACAGTGCTCCTAAAACCATTAGACTTTCCTAAGTGACGAGAGTGATAAGGCGTCTTTTGTTATGTTAATTATGTGACTTCAAGAATGTACAAATAATGGGGGCTGATTGCTGGGGGAACCAACCATGTGATTAGATGATTGTATCTTTCAGTCTGACCCTAAACCCCCAAATTGGGGGGAGGGTTTAGAGATTGAGTTCAGTGACCAATGGTCAATGATTTAATCAATTATGCCTATGTATTAAGTCTCCATAAAACCCCAAAAGGACAGGGTTTGGAGGGCTTCCATGTTGATCAACACTTGGAGATTCAGGGAGAGGGTAGTGTGCCAGGATACAGCAGGGAAATCCTGAGCCCTTTCCCCATACTTTGCTCTAGGCTTCTCTTCCATCTGGCAATTCCTGAGTTATATTCTTTTATAATAAACCAATAGTCTAATGAGTAAAATGTTTATCTGAGTTCTGTGAGCTGCCCTAGCAATTTTATCAACCCAAAGTGGGAAAAGGTTGCTGGATTCTATGACTATAGTCAGCCTGTCAGAAGCACAAGTAAAAACCTGGTCTTGCAACTGGAATCTGAGGTGGGCCAGGAAGAGGTGGGAGGGGGAGGGGCGGGGAATTCTATCTTGTAGAACTGAGCCCTTAGCCTGTACAGTCTGATACTATATCTCCAGGTCAGAATAGTGCCAGAAGTTAATTAAGTTGAACTGCTAGTGACGTGGAAACCAACCCTCGCCCAACATACAAATATTGGTATTTGGTGCAGAATTTTAGAGTTTTTTTCTAACCATTTGTTCATAGAAAGAGAGCCAATTATCTAATGACATTCTAAAACTAAGATAACTGAAAATCCCCCAAAATATAAATTTTTCCTAATACACATTTTTCTCTATGCAACATTTGGTAATAGAAAGAGGATATGGTAATAAAAGAGCAATATAACAGACCAGAGAAAGTTGGATGAATCATCATCAGCTGCAGAGGAACTCTCTGAAAAAAATATATTGATAAAGAAGTAGAAGAGAGAAATGATTTGGTGTTTGCTCATTTTCTTGATTTTCCACATTGCTTTTTAGGTGCTTCAATGTGTAAACAAAGCAGACAATTTGTGTGATTTTTAACACACAACCATCAGTGATTCACTGTTTAAAATACCATAATCAAAATTTTCAATTGAATGCAAAAGAGAAGAGATATAATGCTATAATTGACAGTGTACCTTAATAATAAACTCTGATGAACTCAGAAACATTTCAAATACATAAATTTCAAAAAAATTATACTTTGAATCACTCAAAAAGAAGCAATTTTGTCCATCTAAAGTATTTCTTTTCTTACAGAGGTACTTAAATTCTCATAAAATGTTACCATATGTGTTTTTTTTTACTTGACTGCTATCTTATTTTTCTTTACATCATATGCTATTCATTCAAAATAACCATTACTGAAAACACAGATATTGTGCATAATTAAAACATACAAAGAAACAACCAGCAGAAAAAATAGTTTAGACTTTACAGACCAACTTTCCTTAGAAAGATAAAGTGGAGTAGTCAATAACCTTCATAGCATCTACATTCTCCTTTGAAAATGAATTATTGTAGGCCCTGTGTGTATGTTGACGCTGTGAGTAAATGCATTAGCCAATATGTAAATTATAGGATAAAGGTTATGTCAAGCGTTTTTTTAAAAAAGATGTCTTCAGAAATTTTCATTCTATACACATGTTAGGAATGATAAGGTGAATTCTGGTTTAATAGTACAAAACATGGTATCACGTTGCTCTAGGTGCCATCTACTGAATAATTTTTCATCACAAAGGAATAATATTTTAAAGCTCTTTCCAACTTCACCTCTACACAGAAAATAATTATAACAAAAGGAGTAATAACATAAAAAGCTCAGCAAGGGGCCGGCCGAGTGGCACGGAGGTTAAGCACTGGCTTGGGAAGCCAGCGGTCTGAGTTCAGGTCCCACATATGTGGGCCAGTGACACTGCCCTCAAAAAAAAAAAAAAAAAAAGCTCAGCAATATCATTTGCTGAATACTTTTATTTAGTGGGTACTATGCTAGTCTTTTTCAATAAATTATATAATTTCACATTTTGAATACTTTGTCCCCTTTAATCCTCACAACTGTATATAAAATAGACACTGCTTTCATCTTGAGCAAATAAATTTAAAAAGTGACATTTATAAAGTAAATTTCCAAAGATCACATAGCTCCTATATGACACAGTCGAATGTAGAAGACTCTGGAAGAACAGGAGGAGCCAACCTAACACACAATATGATGTGCAACTAATTTTATTTCACTGTTATCATCGACTAGGTAGCTTAAACCACAGCTAGTAATTTTGAACACTTCTGCAGACTGAGAATTTTGAGATCAGAGTGCCAGAATTGACTGGTTCTAGTGAGGCCCCTCTTCCTTATGTGCAGAGGTGAACACATTTCAAAATTAAGGAACAAATGCCAAAATATATTCAATAAATAGATTATAAGAGGGTAAACTGAGAAATAAAAATTAGAGTTTAAAACCCATTTGAAATACATAAAAACCCAATGTAATATGTGGACATTTTCTTTAAGCTCTGATTTGACCAAATTATTTATAAAAAGAAAAATGAAACAGTTAATGAAAGTTTGAACACTGAGTAAAGAGTTGAGGATATTAAAATGTTATTACTAAAAATATTAGATGGATAATTTATTATTATACTTTGAGAAATGTCCTATCTTTCAGTGATAAATACTGTAATTTTTGTGGATCAAATTATATGATATATGTAAATTCCCTAAGATGTTAATGGTGGAAGGAAGGAGGATAGATATGAAATGGGTCATGAATTGACAGTGATTTATGCTGGAGTTTATTTACATGGGGGCAGGGTGTAATTTTACTATTTTCTTTACATTGAAACTTTTATTAATATTTAAAACTTTAAAAAATGTGTTGGAAACAGCTACAGCAGTGCCAAAAGAAAAAATATAGCCTAAAATTCATATATAAGAAAATAAAATATATAAATAAAAGAGTTAATGACTGCATTTAAGGTTAGAAAAAGAATAGCAAATAAACTCCAAAGACAATAAAAAGAATTAAAAGGATATACTGGGTGTACCATAAAAAAGTATACACAGGACTTGTATTCATCTTTTGTTATCAGTATGTATTGAGTATTACAATTTTGATAGTTTTTTTTCCTTTTTTAAAATGTGTACACATTTTTGACACCCTCTGTAGACTAGAAATTAATAATATAAAGTAGAAGCATACACTAAAAGGAATAAACAATAAAATTTATTTTTAAAAAAATCTAATCAAATCGATAAGTTTCTAGTAAGATTGGTGAATCAAATATGAAAAAGCTGCAAATGGTTAAAATCAATGTCAAGAATAAATAGTGGCATTGTAACAGATTCTGCAATATTACAAAAAAATAAAATTATTTTTGCCAATAAATTTAGAAGATTTAGATTAAATGGATGAATTACTAATAAAATACAACCTGTAAAATATAACACATGAAGCAGAAATTCCTGAGCACAGTATATTATTTTAAATGTTGAATACATAATGTCAAAGTTTTCCAAATGCTTTACTGAGAAATAGTACCAATAATTTAGGAAAGACTTACAGTCTATCCTACAAAAAATTTTCCAGAGAATTGAAAATTTGGGAAGACTGATCAACTTGTATTCTGAGTTTTGCATAACCATTATGACAAACAGATCAAGAGTAATAAGACAATAGGAAATTACTGGTCTCTCTCATAATGCATATTGAAGCAAAAATCTTAACTTCAATAGGATATTGAATGATAATAAATGAACATGTTTGATTTATTCTAGGAATATGTGACTTTTTTAACTTTCAAAAATCAATCATTATAGAAGATGGCAGAGTAGGTAAAAATACTGTGCTAACCTCCTTGCAGGACCACATCAATTACAACAAAACCATAGAACAACCATCACTGAGAATCATCTGAAGTCTAGCTGAACCAAAGACTTACAACTATGTGCACAAAGAAGAAGCCACCTCCAGACTACTAGGAAGGGCAGAGACGCAGAACTGGGTGGCTCCATATCCACGTGTGATCATCAAAAACTGAGACACATATCTCAACTCTGGGGGTTTCTCCCAGAGAAGCCAGGGGTCCCATCCCCTCCCCAGCCCAGGGTTTCAGTGACAGGAAGAGAAGTCCCTATAACTTCTAGCTGTGAAAACCAGCAGAGATTGTGGGCCTCTGAAACAGAGGGCAGCTACACTCCCAGGTGCTCCTTTAAAGGGACCAGGCACAGACCACCCACAGACTTACTTGCTGACAGAGTCACTGGCTCTGAGCTCCAGTGCAGGGGCAGCCACTCAAAAAGTGTCAGGGACATATAGAGAGGAACTGAGCTGTCTAGCTGCAGGGTGAGGGCTGGAGGGGCAGCTTTCTGATGGAGGATTGGCAGAAGCCATCTTTTTTGTTGATCCCTCCCCCTCCTTATGTGCAGATGCAAGCAGACACCAATCTGAATCTAATCAAACTGGCTAACAACTTTCATCTGGCCCACCCTAGTAATTCCCAGAGATCATGCCCCACACAACTTTCTGGCACACCCTAGTTGCTTCCAGTGACTTTTCCATATAAATGGCTTGCCTTGGCTCATGCTATGGACTTTCCTAAAATTTCTTAAAGGTTCATTAAATCCAAACAATCAGCATCTGGTTTCAGCATGTCCTGTACCTCCGGCTGAGCAGCCTTAAGCCTGATACTAGGGACAGCTGGCCTTGGTTCGAGGTTTGGCCTCTCAAGGTACCTCCAAGCATAGCAGGAATGGTGGCCAACTCTGGGTGGCTTTGTGGCTCATGTCAGATGGCCCTAGGCAAGGCACAGACTGTGGCTGAAATTGGCCTGCAGCGGGTCCCCTTCCAGGAGCCTCTAGCACTGGCAGGCCCGGCAGCCAGCTTCAGACTGAGTCGGAGTATCACCTGGCCATGTCCAAGGACAGCACACCAGAAGGGCAGACTGGGTAGGCACTGGAGCCCTACTAAAGTGAACCCTGCTCTGTAGGGTCAGCCCCTGCACCATAAATCCTCCACTACAGTTACAGCCTGTCCTCACAACCAATCAGCCTGAAGGTCAATCCCTCTGATTGACATGTAAACAGCAATCAAGTCTCAACTATTCTAGGAGGGCATGTACAACACACACAAGGGACACACCTCAAGCACCCAGCTCTGGTGCTCAGAGAGGCTGCACCACTGAGTCCCACAGGACACCCACCACAAAAGGCCACACTACTATGACCAGTAAGTATATCAGCCCTACACAGAAATAAACACAGGGAGACAGCCAAATGGGAAACCAAAGAACTGTTTCCCAAATAAAAGAACAAAGACCCAGGAAGAACTAAAAAAAACTAAAAACAAGCAACCTGCAAGACACAGAGTTCTAAACACTGGTTATAAGGATGCTCAATGATCTCAGGATAATTTCAACAAAGAGATAGGAAACAAAACAGATATAGAAAACATAAAAAAGAACCAGTCAGAAATAAAGACTACAATAACTGAAAAGAAGAATACATTAGAGGGAATCAACAGTAGATTAGATGAAGCAGAGGATCGAATCAGCAATTTAGAAGATAAGGTAGCAGAAAAAAACCCAATCAGAGCAGCAAAGAGAAAAAAGAATCCAAAAAAATAAGTAGAGTTTAAGGGGCCTCTGAGCCAACATCAAGCATACCAACATTCACACCACAGGGGTGCCAGAAGGAGAAGAAAAAGAGCAAGGAATTGTAAACCTATTCAAAGAAATAATGACTTAAAACTTCCCTGGGCCGGCAGTGGTGGTTAAGTGCTGGCTTGAGAAGCCAGTGGCCCCGGTTCAGGTCCCACATATGAGGGCCAGTGACACTGCCCTCAAAAAAATTTTTTAAAAATAAAAAACTTCCCTAACCTGGTGAAGGAAATAGATATACAAGCTCAGGAAGCATAGAGTCCCAAACAAGATGAATCCAAACAGGCACACACCAAGACACAACATCATTAAAATGTCAAAGTTTAAAGACAAAGAGAAAATCTTAAAAGCAGCAAGAGAAAAGCAGTTAGTAACCAACAACGGAGGTCCCATAAGGTTGTCAGCTGATTTTCCAAAAGAAACTTTGCAGGCCAGAGGGATTGGCAGGAAATATTCATAGTGATGAAAAGGGAGGACATATAATCAGATTACTCTACCCAGCAAAGCTATCATTTAGAATCAAAAGACAGATAAAGAGCTTCCCAGATAAGAAAAAGCTAAAGGAGTTCATCACCACCAGTATTAACAAGGAATGTTAAAGGGGCTTCTTTTGGACAAAAAAATAAATAAAAAAATATAATATGAATAATAAAATAGCAATAGTTACATATCTATCAACAATTATTTTAAATATAAATGAATCAAATGCTCCAGTCAAAAGATAGGGTACTGAATGGATAAGAAAACAAGACCCTTACATATGTTGCCTACAAGAGACTCACTTCAGGGCCGGCCGAGTGGCGCATTGGTTAAGCGCTGGTTTTGGGATGCCAGCGGCCCCGGTTCGGATCCCACATGAGGGCCAGTGACACTGCCCTCTACAGCTAACAACAGCTCCACCTGGAGCTGGGCTGTGCGAGCCCCGGTGATGGTGTGGGCTGCAGCCCCTGCTGCAGTGGGCTGCCATAGGCTACAGTGAGTGGCCCGCAGCCAGCGTGAGCGGCTGGCAGCCAGCATGAGCTGCCAATAGCTGCAGTGAGCGACATCCAGAGGCCAGCGACCGATCTGCCTCATCCGGGAAGAGCGCAATGACGATACCAACAGTGAAGCAACATCCTCCGCAACTAAACTGAAGAACAGAAGGACAGCAACTTGTCTGTTCCCCTTCCCCGATTCCCCAACGCTGTTCCCCTCCGCCAATTCCCCAATAAAATCTTTTTTTAAAAAAAAAAAAAAGAGACTCACTTCAGTTCAAAAGACACACATACAATAAAAATAAAGGAGTAGAAAAAGATATTTCATGAAAATGAAAAACAAAAAAAAAGCTGGAGTAGCAATGCTTATAACAGACAAAACAGACTTTAAAACAAAAGCTATAACAAGAGACAAAGAAGGACTCAGTAATCGTACTTCTAGGTAATTATCTGAAGAAACCCAAAATGCTACTTTGCGGGGATATGTGCATCCATATTTTCATTGCAGCATTCTTTACAATGCTCAATATGTGGAGGTGGCATGGGTGTCTGTCCATGGATGAATGGATAAAGAGGAAGTCATACATGTATACAGTGAAATATTGCTCAGCCATGGAAGGGGTGCGTTCTTGCCATCTGTGGCATCATGGATGAACCTGGAGGGTATTGTGCTGAATGAAGTATGTCAGACAGGGAAAGACAGACGCTACGTGATTTCATTTATATGTGGAATCTAAAGAACAAAATAAACACACAAACAAAACAGAAACACACTCATAGATACAGAAAACACTTTGATGGTTACTATATGCCAGGGGGGTTGGTAATGGGTGAAAGGGGAGAATGGATTAAGAGTACAAACTGGTTGTTACAAAGTAGTCATGGGGATGTAGGGTAGAGCATAACGAATATAGTCTAAAATATTGTAATAACTATGTATGATGCCAGATGGGTATTAGATTTATAAAGTTAATAGATTAGAAAGGGGATGGGTGATGAGATGAAAAGGTGAAGGCATTAAGAAGCACAAATTGGGGCAGCAGGTTAGCTTTGTTGGTTAGAGGTTAGAGCGCAGTGCTCATAACACCAAGGTTGCCAGTTTGATCCCCACATGGTCCACTGACATGAGCCCTCCACAACTAGATTGAAACAACCACTTGACTTTGAGTTGTTGGGTCCTGGGAAAACACACTGTTCCCCAATAATAATAAATAAATAAAAACTACAAATTAGTAACCACAAAATTGTTACAGAGATGTAATGTAAAGCATAGAGAATATAGTCCATAATATGGTAATAACTAAGTATAGTGCCAGGTGGGTACTAGACAAGTCAGGGGGAATCTCTCCTTAAATTACATAAATTTCTAACTTCTATGCTGTACACTAGAAATTAATATAAAATAATATTGAATGTCAACTGTAATTGAAAAGTTAAGAAAAGGGGGGTAAAAAGGTGAAGAAAAATAAGTCCAAATCCAGGTGTAAAACAAATAAGTCATGAGGATGTAATATACAGCATAAGGAATATAGTCAATAATTTTGTGATAGTATAGCATGGTGTCAGATGGTTGCTAGACACAGGGTAATTACTTTTTTAGGTATATAAATGTTGAATAACTGTTATACGCCTGAAATTAATACAGTTTTATGCTAGCTATATTTTAATAAAAATCTTTAAAAAAATCAGTCATTATGTTTTGCCCCATTGATAGATTAAAGAAGAAAAATCATATAAGTTTATTATTAGCTGCAAGATCCACTTTTGATAACACAAAACAAGGAATAGAAATACGTTATCCTGATCTGATAAAGCATATTGTCACAAACTATAAAGCAAACACTCTATGGTGAAATAGAAAGTTTTCTTTCTAAGCTCTGGTATTTTACCAGGTCAGGTTGATTTTCTGCTCTCAGAATCTTCATTCTGTTGCCTGAGGGCTTTCTCCTACTGCTGGAACCAGCTTTGATGCCCCTGTGGCAGGCAGATGTGCTAATGAATGACTGACCCTAAGAGTGGTCCTCCACATGGCTGACAGGAGTCAGGACACATGTATCTCATCAAATACACCCTGACTGGGGTGGGATAACTGTGAGATGCGTGTCCTATACTAGGTCCTCCTTTTTCTCCAGTAAAAAAGTCGTAGCAGCCCACAGTAGATGCTGGCAACCTATGTCTGTCTTCCCTTTCCTTCTTTTTCTCGTTCCCTTAATAAACTATTTATTCTAGAATCCTTGTCTCAGTCTGCATCTAAGGAAATCCAAAGAAATTCATATAAGTTTTGAAGTTCTGTTTGTTTGATAATAATAATTACTTTCTAAAAAGTAGCATTTTTCACTGATTTTTCTCTGGCTTTCTCTTCTGTTTGTTAAAAATTGTATGCCTAATATTGATTTCTTTCAAAGAAATTCAGATATTATAAACAAACAAAATACCCAAATTAAAAAAAAAACACATTATAGCCTCACTCATTTAGTTTAGATAAACATGCAGCCTACTTTAGCACAATAAATAGGCAGGGTCAAGTCTTTTATAATCACAAGAATCACAGGAAAATATGAATATACAATCCTGTATGTGTAAGCTCTTTTTATATCAGCAATTACTTCTAATTCAAATTTCAGAACAGGTATAAAACCCACGAAACAATATTGTGGCAACGGAGGTGTTTTCTTTTCCTACCTCATAATCTTTGCACATGAAAGTGTTTTAAGATGAAATAACATTACTGGTCTTTTCTTACACCTTATTTATTCCTCTTTCTGGAAGGAGATATTTATTTAGTTCTTTAGTTTGGCATCCCTTTTCATTTGGCATCAGCCTATTTACAAGGTGTATGAATCTGGAGAGAAGCTTCCTACTAGCAGAGCCCTGGGACTGTCCACATTAAGGTGACTGCGTGACTGATGGGGAACGAGTGTTCAGTTCAGGAGTGGCGTCTCAGTAAACCCATGTAGCTGTAAACCAAAAGCTGTTTTCTCAATACTACTGTCAGTTAAAAATGCTATTTTTATCCCCATTGGTTTAACTCTTACATATATTTCTGACATGTTTGAACTTAGGAGGAAAGAAAGGAATGTTACTTACTGGCTCCCTAAAATCACAAACTATTGACTAAAAAATCTTGGGATGTTGACACGCTCCACAAATGATTCTGATACAAACTGAATTTTGAGAATCTTGAGAGACAATGACATAGAAGAACACAATATACTTTTCTGGAGAGAAGCATATATTCAAAGAGTTAATACAATGTGATATATAGATGATGGATTGCAGAATTGTACACCTGAAATCTATGTAACTTTGCTAACAATAGTCACCTCAATAAGCTTTAATTTAAAAAAAAAAATGCTTAAAATCAGCCGGAGGAAAATTAATACACATTATTTTTAAAGTAGTAGCAGTAAAGTTGATTGCTAACTTTTTGGTAGGAAAAAAAAATTGAAATATTTGAAGGTTCCATAGAGTTTTCATCACGTAGGGGCTAGGGATTTTTTTAAATCATTACTTTAAAATAATAATTTTGTTATAATATATTATAATTTTATTATTGTGTAAAAAATACAAATAATTAAAATTTATTTTAAATTATATAATGATAAAACTTAAGATAATGGACAAAATAGTTGCAGGCATGAATCCAAATATTTCTACTTTATGTTAAAGCTGGTGTTTTCTTTAGCTATTTATTTCACTTTGTGTTATGCTATGAAGTAAAATTAGCACTAATGGAAGAGCTAATGGGAGAACAAAGGAGAAGAAAAATTTAGAAAGCACATAAACTAATACTTCAGAATATAATCATGTTAAAGAAAGCTAAAACTAAGCAAATGAAACTTGCCCTATAAATTTCCAAATATATTATAAATAAATAGAATAGATGGTAAGAAATAATCCATATGAATGTGTTTGTGTGTATGTGTGTGTGTGTGTGTTTCTGACCTCAATATCATAATTATCTATCTCCTCCTTTTACCCTTACTTCCTTTCTCTCTCCCCATATATATTATTCAGGAGCCAGCAAAGGGCCAGATAATAAATATTTTAGACTTTGCAGACATTCAGTCTTTGTCACAGCTACTTAATTCCACTTTGTAGCATAAAAACTGCCATACACAATACATAAACAAATAAGCATGACTGTATTCCAATAAAACATTACTTGAGAAAACAGGTAGTGGGATAGATTTTGCTGATCTCTAGTATAATTTAATATATTTTGATCAGAAAGGGAGACAGGGTGGAATATTCAGTAAATGGCAGGGTAATATTTTTCAAACCCCACTCAACATCCACAGATAACTTCCAGATGGTACTAAAAAACATTATGATTATTTAGCATATTATCCATTTTAAAAAACATAGGTAAAAATAGTAGAATAAATCTAGTTATCACAAGTTATTTGCCCAAGAGAATTTTGGATAGTCTTCATTTAAAAATTGAACAAGTGGTTCCTTTTTAGTCTTGGCAACAAACAGAACTACAGTACAGATTGGAAGCAAACTAAAACACAAGGAGATTAGACATAAAAGTAAACTTTTTAACAACAAACAATATGCCATTTCCTGTCGCCAGTTGCGTTGAGTAGCCTCACGAGTTTCAGAGACCCAAAATTTGAGAGCTTCTTCATGCCAGGGGGACAGAGTCTGGCATCTGGGCGGCAGTAACCATGCCACAAAATGTAATAGATTGAGTTACACCATAGCACTATGGATATCGTTTGGATTACCATGATAAAAAGAGAAAGAAGGAAGGTCGAGAGGCTCATGAACGGTAAAGAAGGCAAAAAAGATGATTGGTCTCAAAGCTAAACTCTACCATAAACAGCGCTATGCTGAGAAAATATAGATGAAAAAGACTATCAAGATGCATGAAAAGAGAAACACCAAACAAAAGAATGATGAAAAGACCCACAAGGAGCAATACCTGCGTATCTACTGGACAGAGAGGGACAGTCCTGAGCTAAAGTACTTTCCAATATGATTAAACAAAAATGACAAGAGAAAGTGGGGAAATGGGAAGTTCTTCTGCCCAAGGTTCATGCCCAGGGAGAAACAGAGGTATTAAAAGATATTCGAACAGGAAAGAGAAAGAAGAAAGCATGGAAGAGGATGGTTGCTCAAGTTTGCTTTGTTGGAGATGGCTTTACTCGAAAACCACCTAAATATGAAAGATTCATTAGGCCAATCGGCTTACGTTTCAAGAAGGCGCATGTAACACATCCTGAACTTGAAAGCCACCTTTTGCCTGCCAACACTTGGTGTAAAGAATCCCTTATCCCCACTATATACAACTTTAGACGTTATTACCAAAGGGATTGTCATTGAGGTGAACATGAGCGAGTTGGGCCTTGTGACATAAGGAGGCAAAATTATTTGGGGGAAATATGCCCAGGTTACCAACAGTCCTGAAAATGATGGATGCATAAATGTAGTCTTTACGGGTTTGACAGCAGTGTCATACAAGTAACTCCTTATAATTATTGAAGACTACACAGCAATCAAGAAAACAGCCTTTATTGGATGTTTCTGAGTACTACCAAACAGCAGTCAAGAGAACTATTTATTCTATTGTAAAGAACATCAAAATGGTTCACGTTTACAAAAAAAACAATATAATTGCCATAAACAATGTTAATACCTTCTATATTTAATGCTTCAATGAGAACTTGATCATATGCTATGAACTGCATTGAGACGAACTCAAATCACTCTCGTTCTAGATATGAAATTTATTTGGTTATAGCTCCGTAAGTATTTTAACATTGTTATAATATTCAGTATTAAACATTGATGAAAAGCTGATAAAACATATATGCATATGGTTTCATCAATACATTACCTAGAAATATAAAGGGCAAGCTAGAATTACATGAAATCTCATTTCCTGGTTCCATTAATTTGGTTATGATTTTTGGACTATTACAAAATTGATTCTACTTTTTAAAGAGAAGGGCTAAAAAAGATACTGGTAATTAGTGAGACCTTCAAGATTTAATTTCATGAGATCTAAAAATGGAGAGTGTTTTCTCTTAAGGTGCAGTCTCTTCTTTTGATTGAGTGCCATCTGCACTGTGAATATAGATGCTGCCAAACTCATTTCCTTGTGTTTCAGATGCACCATGTTTATGCCTTTCCAAAGAATAAACTGCTTCTATTTGTTAAAATCAGACACCACCATGTTCTCCATGTAAACAGACTCCTCAAAATATTTACTGTCATCTCACATATATTTATTTTACTATAACTTTAAGGCAATTTAATTTGAAATATTTTCTTTGAAAAATGTGAAATACATCCCTTCCATCAGACAAAATATCAAACACAATACTTTCCACAGATAAGATAATGTGGTTCTAAATGTAGTATGCACTGCTTGAGGACTTATACACATCTACTATATAATTGGGGTAAGATCTATTATGAGCGGGACACTTGTTAGTAAGCATGTCTCCATCATAAAAATTACCTTAATAATGATTAATATTTGTAGACACAATTATAAAATAATCTGAATTGTAGAATTGGATGTCAGAGGATTGGAATTATTACCTGGGGCAAAATAAATGTAGGGAAGCTTCCTGTGATTTAAAATTATGAAATTTGTATTCAGATAAACTGAATTTGCATCTCAGGGGTTTTAATGCCTGCACCGAGACAGTCAATTTGCCTCTCTAAAATAGCTTCCTCTTTACAAAAATAGTTCCAACAGTCATCTACTACGAAGAGTTTTAAAAATATTCTGCAATGATGTAGGAATGGGAATGGACATTTTAAACCCAAAGTAAGCAAAGGCATTTTCTTTTTTGATTAATCAATAAATGCTGGGCTTTAAAATAAATACATAAATAAATAAATGCCATAATTTTCTAATGTTACCTTTTCATAAAATCGTCTGTGATAATTATTTCAAATATATATTCTCAGGCCTTTTTCCCAGAGTTTATGAGTATTACAAGGGGAATCCAAAGAGTGTTTATTTTATATTCAAGGCATATATATTTTTTAATGATTGGACAACTTTGGAAATTATTGACTTATATTCTTGATTTTACTGAAAGTCCATGAATACAGTGACTGAAATACTAATGCATTTGAACTAAAATAAAATTTCATGTACTAAAAAAGAAACAAAATTGCTCTCCCTACTCCTGGGCTACACATAGTAATTTATCTTTTTTTACCCCACTTCCTTAATTTTAATTACCAATGGTATACCACATATGAAACATATTCAGCTAACCTCTTCCTTTTGTTGGTATGGCATCTTCAGAACTTAAGACATTTTACCATCTTCCTTAGAACATTTCTTAACTAAAGAGATACATTAGAATCAACTTTCTAAATATGATTGCCTAGATTATCTATTGTCAACACGTGTTAACATTATAAAAAGAGAAATAATAGCTAGTCATTTTATTTGTTCTAGTGAAAAAGAACACCACCTATGCTCTACCATGTGAAAAGAGTAAAAAAAACATTATTATCTGATTCTGTAAAACATCAGGAAAATCCAGATAGTGGAAACTATATAGAAATCAATCCACCATTATCAACAAATAAATTGACAGTAAAACATCAGGAAAATCCAGATAGTGGAAACTATATAGAAATCAATCCACCATTATCAACAAATAAATTGACAGCAGGGGGGAAAAAATATGGAGAGAAAATTATAGATTAAAAGAAATATAAGACTGTAGACCTTCCTTAGTTTAACCCTGATTTACACAAGTTTTTAAAAGAGGGAGGAAAAGTTATGGGAAATTTTAACATTTATAATATGTTTGATGATATTAAAGAATTAATTTTATTTGTTTTAGGTATGATACTAGTATAGTGGTGATGTTAAAGAGTCTTTATCTTTTAGAAATTCATACCAAAATATCTGTAGAGGAAAGAAATGATGTCTGAGATTGCTTCAAAATATTCCAAGAAGTGGAAATGGATGATATTGCAGATGAGGTAGAATTAACGATGGTCTGGTGATTCTTGGGGACAGGTGATGGTTATATGATGATACATTTTGCATCCTTTCTACTCTTAAGTATATTCAAAATTCTCCATAATAGGAGGTTAAACATAATTAATATACTTAGGCTCATTTATAGTGGTACTGACACAATGATCTTGGGTAAACCCTAGGTGTTCTATTTTAAGTAAGCTGAACAGATGCTTCTGATATAGAACTGTCACGTGCAGCACGACAGAGCAGTGGGAGAATGAGAAGGGACAGAGAAAGGTTAAGGAAGAGAGAGAAAATGCATGTGGTGCCAGGAGACTCAAGTCTCACGGACTGAGACCCGAATCCAGCCTGAGTGCTCCTTTTATTGTCTTTCACACAAGAAAGGCTCAAAGTATCTTCCAGGCCTGTCAGTCTCATACATGAGAACTTAGCTCAGGGCCAAATCACCCATGCCTGCAGGCTGCCATTACCGAAAGTCCCATGATCTGCTTACATGCACTTCCCTAAGAGACAGAAACCTCTTATGCCAAAATTCACTGATAGGATTACATGGAGGAGAGATGTTATCACATCATTAAGTCCATAAGCTGGCTGTCAGCTCCAAGACTGAGGTCTGTGCCCACTCTCATCAACTTGCGTGGTGCCCACGTGACTATGCCTGTCTTAGATTGTTCCTCCCTTGAGTAATCTTACCCATCATTGACTAACCAGCCATCTTGTGGGGCCAAACAGGAATACAAACAGACTACTCTGTAGTTTGTTTGTTAAAGCAATCATGTTAAAGCAATGTCCCTAAAAGGATCTGTCTCTATAGACGCTCCACTCTTTATAAGAAGGTGCATGAGGGCAGATGGGTAGGCTGCTGCATGACAACATAGAACCATGGATTAGATACTCTGTAAAAGTTAATAAATATAATATATATAATATATATAAATATATATTATTATATTATTATATATTAATATTATATATTTACATTTCCACTATTTTAGTTATTTCAATGTGTGGTATCCACAGATGCTATATTGGTGAACTATCTAAGTAATCAAGCTAACTAGACATTTTATTTTTTTCAAAAATTTGAATATTAGTCTTAAAAAATCAATTGCACATATGCCTTGTGATTCTATAAATGCAGATCATCAAAGACAGATATTAAGCTTGTTATTTTGAGACAATGTGGTATTCCTAACAAGACTTCCTATCCTTAAAAAGCTTATGATAAAGGCTTAGGAAAATACATTTTGCATCAATATGAAAATTCTATTGGGACAGGACAGAAAAAAAATGAACACATAGGTGAGTAAATATGCAGGCTCAGTTAATAAAAGAAGATGTAATTGAAACATTTTTATTGAACACTTAGAGAAGATGTAATCATTAATATATTGGGTTGTCTGAAAAGTCATGAAGCATTTTTGCAATGAAAAACGCAGAAAAAATACATCATAACTTTTCTGACAGCCCAATATATTGGATCTACAGTAAGAAAAAACATAACTACAGCCAGTGGTTTATAAATCTGAATATATTCAAATTACTTGGACAGATTTTTTTAAAGCTAACCCATACCAATGCCCATACCCTAACTCCAAATATTTTGAGCCATCATGTTGGTGTGGTATCTGAATATTGGTATGTTACAGAGTTCTTCAGATAACTCTAATATGCTTCTTGGGTTGAGAAATATTTTACTGTAGACAAAATAACTCTTTAGTTGAATAAGAACTCTGAAGATTGTTTGTGGTATCCACTTGGAGAACTATTTAGCCTAATTAAAAATAATAGGGGGGGTTCCACAATTGATTCAACACCTGAGAAGTATGAATTAATTTCAATCTGGCCTTTGGTGTGTATGTTTTTTCTATCTACTGACCCATGTACAGTGTAACAAAATATTTGCTATATGTATGCTCTATCTAGATAACACTGTTGTGTGTGTATATATATATATATATATATATATATATATATATATATATGCATTATTATTAATTGCTATATATAGGGTCTTCTTCCAGAAGCTAGGAGGCACCACAATGAATGTGAGCTTAAATTCCAATGGATTTAATCCAAATGGATAAAATGAGCATGCAAATAAGTGCAAAAACAGTGATTTCAGATTCTAAGTTATATAGGTAATGTGATAGAAACTGATGGAATAGAGGGTTGCTTTTCACAGACTGCTAAGGAAAAGCTACTCTTGAAGGTCCTATCTGAACAGAAACAGGAATGAGAAGTAAGCTGAGTAGATAAGGGGACTTGTTTCTAAATGGTAGGAAGAACCTCATAAAATACAACCCAGAAAAGAGTCTGGCACAGCCCACAAACCGTGATGACAATGTGGATGGTACCTATTGAACAAGAAAAAGAGAGAGAAAGATATGAAAATAAGTCAGAGAAGCAGGAAGAAATCAAATCAAATGGTATCTTTAGGTCACAGGAATGATGGTTTATTTGTTTTGTTTTGTTTTTCCTCAAGGGCAATAAGAAGCCTTTTAAAAGTTCTAGCAGGGAAGTGACATGATCTGATTTATAATTTGGAAAGGTCACTCTGGCTTCTGTGCAGAAAATGCACTAGAAGACAAGCATGGAAGTGGGGAACTTATATAGAAGGTAATTATTATATTCCATGGAAAAATAATAAATCTATTAGAAAACATAAAGGTACAAGAACTAATCTGAAAGTAATCAATGTGAATATAGAACGAATATATATTTCAAATTCACAGGTTACATAAATCTATAAAACAGTATTAGTTGGTTAGTTATTTAACTTAAAAATTTTTATAAATTCCATATAGTTGATAAACTAAGGACCATTATTCTAGACTTCTGAAACATATTAAAGCTTAATTATTTCATCTAATGGCTATGCCAGTCTTTCACAGCTTTGCACCAGTCTGCATGTTAGCATTATAATGTAAAGCATATGCATGGTATGGATTTAGATTTTATAAAAACAGTGAGAATCACCTGAGGGTCCTTAAGCAGTGGAGCTACATGATTTGATTTCTGCTTTAAAAAGGTCACTCTTGCTATTATCTAAGAAAGTCAACAGCAAAAAAGAAAGACCAGTTTAAAGAGTATTGCCCTTTGAAATTAAAAATTGAATGATGTAACTTCCCTGCTTGGAGTTCTTACATTGAGACAAAAGATGATGTTATGTCAGGCAGCGGTGGAGAAGGTGAGGAGCAATAGGGGACATTTAGGAGAAAGATCCAAATGCATTAGAATCAGGAAATGAAGGAGAGAGAGATCCCAAAGGGTTTCTACTACATAACTGGATGATTTCTAATAAACGAAGTGGAGAAAACTGGGAAAGAAGTATTTTTTAAGGAAATATAAAGAATTCCACTTTGGGTACATTAAATATATGATGTCTTAAGGATCAAGTGGACATGTTAAGAATTGGGCATAGAAGATTGAGATCAAAGGGGTATTAGGGATCTGACATAGATTAAAGCCACGGGTCTGAAGAAATTACCCAGGAAAGAAATAAAGACTAACAAGTGTGCTAAAGACTTATATTTAGGGAACTCTAATATTTAAGGAAAGATGGGATACTATCAAAGAAAACTGAAAAGAAGCAGCCTATGATTATGCAAAGAATTGGAGAAGTTGGTTAGCCTGGAATTGAGAGGATAAACATATTCATGCTGCAAGATGCCAGTGATCCTAAAATGTATCAAATGCTGGTAAGATATAAATAAATCTTATAAATTGCTCATCCAAGGACAGGCACTGAATAAGAATTGGAGATGTTTCAAAGGGATCGATGCTTAATATATAATAAGGTAAACATGAATTGCATTCATCAAAGTAGGTCATCTGCTGACAACAATGAGCCTAAACAACTCAGTGGTGGTTGAGGAGCTTTGCTGTACTCAGTTATTCAGTGACACAGAAGACTCCTGTTTAGTGGCCTCTGTGGATCATTTGTGTCCAGCCAGCAACAGAGAGAGAGAGAGAGAGAGAGAGAGAGAGAGAGAGAGAGAGAGAGAGAGAGAGAGAGAGAGAATATGAGAATAGCAGCTTTTTAGCCTTTTAACTCAAGGGAATGATACATAACTTTTGCCCACTTTCCATTGAAAAGAACTAATCAATATGGCAAGTGGGGTGAGACATTTGATTTGTTAGTGTGCACTGCAGCAGGAAGTGAGTTCAATAGTTTCTACTACTCTCTACCACGTAAATTTTTCTAAATTACTTTAGTATCTCTGTTTTATTCTATAAAAATATTGGAACATCATTCCATTGATCATTTAGGTTGGTTCCTTAATTGAATACATATGATCTCTTTGCTTTCCTTTCAATTACAGACCTTCATAATTATGTTACTATGTGATTTAAATGATTTGAATTATTAATTAAATTTAGCAGGTGCTCGAAATTCATTTAATTCACAGATGACATACAGTTCATATCTATGTATTAGATATACCCATATACCTCATTCAAACTGTCCTTCGTATCATAAAACATAGCGTTCTGAAAAGATGATCAGAATATTATATATTAATTTTGTACCACCACTGCTCTTTCATCACGATATTGTATTTATCATATTAGAGTACTACCTTGAAGTCTACTTACTTATATCAATCAAAAAATTGGGCCAGCAGAGTGGCGCGGTGGTTAAGAACTGGCTTGGGACGCCAGCGGCCCCGGTTCGGATCCCACATATGAAGACCAGTGACACTGCCCTCTACAGCTAACAACAGCTCCACCTGGAGCTGTGCTGTGAGAGCCCTGGTGATGATGTAGGCTACAGCCCCTGCTGCAGTGGGCTGCCATAGGCTACAGTGAGTGGCCAGCAGCCAGCGTGAGCTGCCAGCAGCTAGCATGAGCTGCCAATAGCAGCAGTGAGCGACCATCCAGAGGCCAGCGACTGATCTGCCTCATCCAGGAAGAGCATAATGAGGATACCAACATGAGCCAGTGAAGCAACGTCCTCCACAACTAGACTGAAGAATAAAAAGACAGCAACCTGTCTGTTCCCCTCCCCTAATTCCCCAATGCTGTTCCCCTCCCCCAATTCCCAATAAAATCTTTAAAAAGAAAAATTAAGTCATTAGGTATTGATAATAAAAATAGATATTTAAGGGTAATATCATGTTCTCTATAGTCAGTTTGAAAATTCATCACATTATGAGAAAGCTGAATCGTAAATAAAAAAAGAGAAGTAGGAAAGATTTCATTTGTTAATAAAGACTTCAATTAGTTTTTAATAACACTGCATATTCAGTATTTAGTAAGTTGCCTTTCTGATAACTGCACTAATAAAAAATTAGATAAATTAAAAATAATGAATCTGCTGATTCTCAGTTGCATATCACTAGATTTAAAAAATGGTGAAGATGTTAACATGCTGCATATCATTACTTTCAGTTAAATATTTGAAAAGACATTTTTAAAAATTATACTGTTTTATTTGTGTGAACTATCCTAAAAACAAAAAACAAAAAACAAAAAAAAAACTAGTTAGGTGAATGAAACTATTGACCTCAGAGAGGTTTTGAACAATTTTATCTAACACTAATGAATTATCTTCAGCTGTCCTAATACCGGCTACTCTTTCACACACAATTTTAAAGAATAATCAGCAAAAGCAGTAGAGGCACCCTACACCTATGATATGCAGTATATATTATTAATTTTATCTAAGCTAACATTGGTCTCATTAATTGCATGTTCATATCAATAATGTCAAGTATTAGAAATAACAAAGAATTACAGAATGGATGTATCTACATATAGAGAGAGATTAGCCAAAGTGCTACTTTTTGCTTTCCTTTTGACTCTAAATCAATTTTAGTTTTATGTTGATTTAAGAATTTGCTCACCCAATTAGTGACAGAATGTCTAATATTCAGTCAGATGTTGCTATTTTTAAAAACTTAGAGAATACAAACTAAGTAGTGTATTTGAAGAAAACACATTTTAAAGATCTAGTCCACAAGTAAATGTAAATTTAAACATATCTATTTATACCCATATGTATGCCTGTGTGTACAAATGTATATATGTGTGCATAAGTATATATATATATATATATATATATATATACACATATATGTACATATATACCATTTATGGGTGTGTACCTATGTAGTTCACATGTATTCCAATATATTAATCCCCCTTATCCATGGGAAATGCATTCCAAGACCTCTAGTGGATGCCTGAAATTGAGGACAGTACTGAACCCTATGTATACTATATTTTTTCCTTTATATACATACTTATGATAAAGTTTATCTTATAAATTAGGTACAGTGAAAGATTGACAGCAATAACCAATAATAAATAGAATAATTACAATAAATTGTAACAAATTTATGCAAATGTGATCTCTATCAAAATATCTTATTGTACTGAATTAACACTTCTTGTGATGATGTGAGGTGGTACGATGCATATGTGATGAGATGAAGTGAGGTGAATGACGTAGGCATTGTCACATAACAGTAAGCTACTATAAGGGTTACTTTAACATAGTCATTGTAATACCCATAGTCAATCTGATCATCGGATAAACACTAAGTGACTAACAGGCAGGGAGTATATACAACATGGAAACGCTGGACAAAGGAATGATTCAAGTCCTAGGTGGAACGGAGGGGGAAATTGGGGGATTTCATCACACTGCTCTGAACAACATGCAATTTAAAACATGAATTGTTTAGTTTTAAAATTTTCCATTTACTATCTTCAGGCTGCAGTTGACTGCAGGCAACTGAAACATGGATAGCAAAACTGACTGAGGGGGAACTACTGTAAGTATTTTTTCTGTGGGGTGTGTGTGTGTGTGTGTGTGTGTGTGTGTGTGCATGCACACGTGTGTGTGTGTTCAAATAAGAAATGCAAAAATGTAAGTGTGAATGATCACAAAAGTTTGGGTTAAGTAGAGACCAAGTAACTATGCCATAATAACTTTCACCTAAAATTCAATGCAATAACAGAATAAATGTAAAAAAACAAAAACAAATGCAAAAGACAAAAATACATTTAAAACAGCACAGGAAAACATAAACAGTACCGTTACACAAATTTAAAAAAATAGAAAGGAAATAGGATCAACTATTCAAATATTCAAATAGTGAAAGATATAAGGCCACACATGCATTAGGGATAAATGCATTAAGAATGAAATGCATTGAGGATAAGCTTCTAAGTGCTTAAGCAGGATGGAAGTCTAGCCCAATTCATAAAAGAAGTGGCAGAGGGCCCATTTGGAAGAACAAACTGGTTGACCTCACCCTCTCCTGGATTTGTGCTAAGCAATAAGTAAAAATGTTATTAACCCTGAGGTGAAGCAATTAGTGTGGAAATTGGAACAATAGAATCAGGAGAGTGTCTCCAATGGCTGCTAAGTAGATAACAACCACCCTGAGAAGACAATGATCTAGAAAGTTAAACTTAAACCATGTAGCATATCTTACTGCTGTTTTTACTCCACTACAGATTGAACTGACATGAACATTATAATCATCACTTTAAAACAGGATGCAGGTAATCAAGAATCCTAAAATAATCGAATAAAAACAATAAGACAGGTACCAAATCAGAAAAACAAAATCAATGCTTAAAGAAAAAAGTTTGTAATGCCAAACAGGTTAATGATAGAGTAAATAGCAATACTATCCAAATTAAGTCAATCACCTGCCTCAAACCTCACACAAAAAACCAACACAGGAAGTTGTGGACAATGTGTGAAATATAAAACAATAAAGCCTCCCAGTGAAAATATAAAGCAATATATTCATGACTATTGAATAGGCAATTCTTCTTTAAATAGGACTAAAATGTAGTAACTATAAAGGAAATTTTGATAAGGTAGTCTTAATCAAAATAAGAAAAAAATAAAACTTTCATCAAAAGACACGAATAACAGAATTAAAATGCAAGCCAAACTCCAGGCGAAGCTCTTTGTAATACCGATATTAGCCAGAGGAAGTACATCTGGAAACCCTAAGAAATGCTGAAAATCAATAAGATAACCTAGTAAAAATGGGCAAAATCTTGGAGAGACATTTAACAAAAGAAGATGCCTAAATGACCAATAAGGTATAAGGTGTTCACAGTCATTAGTTATCAGAGAAAAATTAAAATATCACTAATACACCTCTACAATTCTTACCAGATTGAATAAAAGAAAAGGAAAAACTCAAGAATATGTAGCAAGTAGAACTTGGATATACAGCTGATAGTATCTCTTAAAGACAAATGCACTGAAAACCTTGACCCAGCATTTCCATCCTTACTGCATACTACATGGAAAGATATAAAAATGTACACACATGTTCACAGTTGTCTTGTTGCTGATATTTTATTATTGCATCTTTTTTTCTATAGCCAAATATTAAGTGCAGAAAATATTGGCGAGGGGAAAATGTCACTTAGCTATTTTGAGCTATCCTCTTATCAGAATACTGCATACAAATAAATCTCTCTCTAGGATTTTACTGCCAAAGCACTCGTTCTCTCTCTCTTTCCCCGTCCCTCCCTCTTTCCCCCTTCAAGCACGCGCAGGTGCACACACACACTGCAAAATACCAGGTGCACACACACACTGCAAAATACAGCCTTGTTTCCCTATCTAGCATTCAGTTTATGCGCAGTCATTAAAACTAATGGAGAAGTCTATGATTTTATCTTTCTTATCATATTTGTCAGTGCTCTCACATGACTATTGAGGCTGAGTATTCCCTCTGCAAGCTGGAGACCTAGGAAATCCAATGGTATAATCCAGTCTGAATCAATAGGCCTGACAATCCTGGGAGCTGATGGTTTAAATCCTAGTCCAAGAGCCAGAAAAGAGGTAGGAATGTAGGAAGCAAATGGGAAAACTTCTCCTTCCTCTGCCTTTTGTTCCACTCAGGCTCTCAGTGTAGTCGATGATGCCCACTTACATTGGAGAAGGCAGTTTATTAATACTTTACTAAATCCAGATAAAATGTTTAATCTTGGTACCCTGTGACCAGTCAAGTAGACAAAGTATACCATCATACTTATTTACTATTATATCACTATGTCTTAGCATAGTATCTTGCATATTTTAACGACTTGATAAACATTTGTTGTTCAAAAACATTTTGAAATTAGTGACTATGAATAAATGTGGAAAAGTTTGCAAAGCCGAGGTTATAAAATTAATACTTAGTTTAGTGATCTTGGATTTCTATTCAGGGCTTTGTACAATCTCAGTCTTCTTTGTTTCTTTAAAAGTGATGCACAAATGACCAGATTGTGGATTTCTGTGTCTATCAGTAATACCTAAAACTATGCTTCCACTAAACATGCTCATTGCATAGTTATGATATAGCACCACGTTATTCCTCAGGATGTTTTCACTGCACTGGTGCCCTTGATGTGCTTACCCCCAATAATTGGGCAAACAATACCTTGAAACACAAGATATTGAAGAATCAGCTGGTCACTAGAATAACCATGGACTCAATCTATTCATCCTTTGTAAATTACTTTTAGGAGAACCAGTCTTGGTTTCTTTTCTTACAATTTCTCAACTGTCATGGATGGACACAATGAAAAACAATTACTTGAAGAATAATAACATGTTTGAGTGTCATGACAATGTTGAACTGTTATAAAAGTTTCTAAATACTTTCTCTTAGGGTACTTATATCCTTACAGACAGCAATGAGCAGTTTGAAGATACAGGCCCTTAGACCACACTTTTGAGTATTGGTGCTCTAAATTACATAGGAGAGGGTGAAGATCAGGGTTTCAGGAGAAAACAGAGGGCGCAATGAAATTAGATTTATTTGAGGAGGTTTTAGTATAGGAGTTATTTGCAAATGTATGGGCAAGGAATACAGAAAAATCAAGAGATAGCAAGCAAAACCTTTATTACTGATGAAATTCCTAGTCTCATATAAGATAAATAAATTAAACAAGGTCTCATAGCAAATAAACTTTTGATCTAAGATTTAAGTCTAATCTGAATGAGCCTAAAGAAAGTATTGGAAGATCTTTTGAGAAGCCTTACTTGAATATCTAGGGCATATAAAAACGGATGTTAGACTACTTAACAATTTATTAATAAGTATAAAATAATAGAGTATGAGCTGAACACTAAATACGAAAGAGACTATGGAAGGTCAAGCAGAAAAAAAAATAGTGAAAAATTAGTGAAGCTAATTGACCTGTATCTATTCGAGAAATCACTGAGTTCCATAGTATGTCAGCAAGAAAATACTGAACATGCAACATTAAAGAAAAAGAATGCCGATGGGAGTGAAATGGGGCCTGAGAAAAGTCATCAAGTTGTGATTCAGCAATTTGTATTTGGAAGTGTCCAAAGATTTCCTCCATCAACACAAAGGGGTGTATGCTGGGAAATAATGTGAGATGACTCAGAAGTAGCTCTCTATGGTGACCTAGGAACATGCAGAACAGCAAGCCACAGGCTAAACAAGAATTTTTTAAAGGATCACTAGAAGAAAGACTCTCTTCAGGTGTACATAATATTGACATCTTGACTTGTGACTTTACTTTTCTATTGGTGAATAGTAAAAAGAACTATCCCAGGTTTCATGCTCAAAATAGATCAGGGAGAACAGAAAATTATTACTGCTTTCACTTGAATAATTGCCTAAGGAAATTATTCTGAGGTTTAATAAAGCCTTTTTGAAATTTTTGTTAAAAAGCAGAATCATCACCTTTCAAAGTTTACCATTGTCCATGTGTTACTTTGCCATAAGTGCCTCTTCATTTATATTAATTTTGCAAAATTAGACATAAAACATTTGTGGTGGATACTAGTGTCTGTCTCAATTTGTTAGGCAAACTGTAAAATAAGCCCAAATATGCACTTAATTGAGATTTAATATGAATTGCATGTTGGTTAAATAATAAATCACAAGGACTTTGAACCAAAGTCTTTTATCAGGCAAGTACATAATGACCCCTTAAAATGGATTAATATTCCAGTCCTGAAGATTGGCAAAAACCTATTAGGCAAACATTCTGTCATCCAATTTATTCTAGGTAAAAAATTATAAAATTCTTGCCAAGCTTCTCAAATTAAAAAGGTAGCCCTATTTTTCTGCAGTTGGTACAAAACCAAGCATAAAATGTTACAGTGATTTTTACAGTAAATTCCAGAGATTAAGGAGTCAATTATTAGCCTAGACACACTAAACTACTATGAGTTTATTGTGTCACAGAAATCCTATAAACAAAAGTTACACATTTAAATATATTCAATTTATTTTATGAAGGCTTTTAATTTTAGTCCCTTTTATATGTTATCTACACAGATGTACTCTCAAGATATGTTCATTTGATCCTAATAGAATAGTGTTATTGAACAGCATTTTGAGGGGGTTTTCAGTTGATTGACTTTCACTTTATTTCCATCTTCAATAGCTGCTGCTTCAAGCCCTAAATGTGCATGCAGCTGAGTCAAATTTTGCTTTTACAATATATGCTGGTAAATGAATAAATGAATGTAACCATCAGCATGACAATGTTTTATTAACTTTAAAAATGTGTCATAAAAATTAAACATATTGGAACAATTTAAAATGTAACTAAACATAAAGCCAACCAGGTGATATTACAAATCATGTGTTTTCAATTAGATACCCATAGTTTGCAAATTAATTTAGTTAGACCGCATCATCAACAAAAATATTCATCATCATTATCACTTTTCAGCTGGCAGAAATTAGCAGCAGATGTTATGGAAGTTTTCCGTGTTTATAGTCAGAGATGTTCAACATTCCCCTGTGATTTCAAAATAGGAAAGCACAATGAATCATATCCCCGCAGTCATAGCAAACCACATTTTGCATCATAACAACATTTGTCTAATGGAAATTCATCTTGGATTTGTTTCCCCTCAAAGGTAAGGAAGTTAAAGGGCAGTTGGATTTTACTTTAAAAAAAGCATCTTTATACAACTCAGCTTAAAAATTTTTTAAAATAGTTTTGTTTATCTAATATTCTGCAGAATCCATAAAATCACAAGAAGCTCTCTCTATTGTGCCATTATATTGTTCAACTTATGCATTTAAAAATATGTATTTAAGGTTTGCACTCTTTTATTACCATCCCTTAAATATTAACAATGGCTACTCCTTTTTTCTGAAAGTAAAGTAGTTTCTCAAATACAGTATGAATCAGAACAAGTAAACATTTAAAAAGGGCAAAACTAATTAAATATTCCAATGTTATGAGACACCTAAATTGAGCTTGTAACTGCAATTTAACATTGTACTTAGCTTTGAATTTACTCATAGCCAAATCAAAAAAGGAGCTCATCTTATAAGCATAAACATGTTTCTAATATCAATTTTGAGAAGTAATTGCTGTATGGGTTTTGATATAAGAAGATGTAAGTAAATCTGATGGATAACATTTTCAGCACAAATAAAAGCACTTTGTAAAGGATATTTCATATCAACACCAATAAGCACTAATAAAGTAACATTTAATTATAAACCCAGAAGGCATTGGGCATAGCAATTGCTTAGACTGGGTATATAAAACTCTGCTGACGCTAGCAAATAGAGCATTAGAGAGTTCCATGGAGGGAGTTCTAAATTGCTTCCAAAAGTTATTCCTTGGGGCACTAAATCACTAAAGATGCTCTGTGATAAAAGTGTGTTTTTACTTCAGTAATGTTGGGAGTCATCAAAGGCTATCTGATTCTCTAAAATTTCATAATTCATATCAGTATTTAAGATTCCATTACAAAACATCTGGTTGTATTTGTAAACTTGGTATTTCTTAAAATTCTTTAATCTTAGAACTCACTTTTTTGTATAACATGGACTAAACAAATGATCTATTCTTTAAATAATATGTCAGAGAACATATTTTATAACTTCCTGATATGGCAGGATTGATAACTAGTGTGTGCCCAAACAAAGTAAGTAAAACATTTGACCATATGACTAGCTGTCACTTCTTAGTTGTTTGATGGGTGTCCATCAGTTGGCTGTTTTCAAAGTGATTAAGAAGCTTTGTACAACATATATATGAGATATATCACATTATCAGGGAAATTAAGAACTGGATTTTAACTCAAATGTAAGGCCAATTTGTTTTTACCTACAGTTGAACCACAAAGTTTTGTTAGGGAGAACTTTTTTAAAAAATCAAAAAGGAGTTAGAATTTGCTTAAATTGGTGAGGGAGTGGCAGTGGGGGGGGCGGGGATGGAATTGATTGAAAGTACTTTAGGTCAGATTTCTTAGCATCTGAACCTGATATGGTGGTTCTTGTTTAAGTGCTCTATAAAGAAGTAAGGGCAACAGAGCAGAGTGGGGCAAAAAGTTAAATAAGATGTCCTTTTAAGATGAAAAGTCTAGCCTCAGCCTGATCCTGCAAGGGGATCTATACTTTGTTGTGGAAAGAAGATGGGGAGGCATGGCCCTTTGGGCATCCCTATGAATGTAACCTGGGCAGGTCTCTGAAAAAGGGTGGCGCTGGGAATGATAAAGGGCCAATACTCACTACCTGTTAAAGGTGGGAAAAAAATGTGAGAGGCACAAGCAGCAAACAGCTCTACTACAAGAGATTGTGGCCTGTTAAATTTTAATTTTAGCAGTCTGTGTGTGTGTGTGTTTGTATGTGTATGTGTGTGTGTTGTTTTGTTTTGTTTTGTTTATAAATAATGCTATTGACAGTTAACTAACAATAACAAGCTCAGAAAATGATTTATAAAGCAATTATGTAAAACTGGATCATCTCCAGTGCCTCATAGGTCATTTTCAGCTTGTCACACACAACATTTTTACATTTCTACTCAAATGCCACAAAGTTCAACAAATTCAACACATTGAAAGCTAAACTAATGAAGTACATATCCCAACCTAAACTGAGGCAGCCTCCACTGTTTCATTTCTCAGTAAATGACACTAACATCTTTTCAAGAGATATCTTTAATGTCTCTCTTTTTCATTCCACATATCCCATCTATGACCAAGTTCTCTTTTTTAGCTCTAAAATATCTCTTGAATCCATTTGTTTGCCTTGATTTCTTAGCTACACAATGCAGCATCAACTCTAGCTAAAGTTACTGAAAATATCTCCTTATCTGTTTTACTGCATTTGGTTTTAACTTCCTTTAATATATTTCTATCCACATTCAAGCTATAACTATTTTTCAAAAGAAAATCTAATTTTATATTATCCCTTTGTAGCACCTACTGTTGCATTTCCACTATTGTTAGAACAAACACCCAAATCATTAACATGGCCTAGAAGCTTCTTTGTTTTATTTTTTTTCCTGGAGACTATGTAGCTGAACCACTCTGGCTTTCTTCTAAGTTCTCAATATTACATATTTCCTTCTACTTTTTAGTCTTCACACATGCTGCTTCCATCTTCCTGGCATTCTAATTCTGTATTCATGAATCCAAATACACACACGAGCACACACGTGTACATACACACACACACACACACACACACACACACACGCCCACCAGTGCACTCCTGAAAATTGTCTTTGATGTTATTCATGTCATATCTAAATCATCAGTTCCTCAGGGATGATACCAGAGGCCTCTTGGCAACCCACTCACATCACCTTGGCCTGACCTCCAGCCAGATCTAGACCTTACATATTTACCTGAGAAGTTTCACTTCCCTGAACACATAATGTGGGATGCTGCTAGAGACACTCTGCAGTCACATACGCATAACCTACAATGTGAGAGAGTTCATGCTTCAGAAGAAAACCATCAGTCAGTGTTCCTCTAATTTTTCAGAGAGGACTTGCTCCTGGTGGGAGGGGAAGAAGGCTTGTTTTCAAAGGAGTGAACAAATGTACAATGCATCTCTGTATTGGGTTTCTCAGTGATCATTGGCTCCTGTTCCCTGGAATCACTTTCCTAGTGTGATTCCCTTTACCTCAGTCTCTAATTTCTGGGTTAGTTCACAGGCCAAGACAAATGGCACTAGTGTAACTTATAAAAACAATTCTTCAGATCAGATGCTGGACGTGAATCATTTAACAGCACACGATGACATGGGTTGGCATGCAGTAACTCACATTATAAGACTTGCACAGATGGAAGTTGGATGAGAGGGACCTGAAAGGTGAAGCATTGTCTGATAAGGTAGTGGTGGCATCTGAACATTAAGGATCACCTTATCAAGGTCATTTCATCTCCACCTCACCACACCACAATTGTTAATTCTCACTCTTATCTTACTTTAACTATTAGCATTATTTGATCTAGTTGATAATTAGTTCCCTTTTAGCCTCTATTAGAACTTAGAAACCATTGTGCCTAGTTCTTATATTTTACATGCACCTTTCCTTAATATTGTAGGCTTCTTCTGAATCTGATCAACCTCAAAATAAGTCTCAGGGCCTAGTTCTTAGCCCTGTTTTCACTGTCTTCTTCTCTCCCTAAATGACTTCATGTAGTCTCATAGATTTTAATACCAATTCAGTGCTGGAGATACCTCATCTTATTGGGTTATCAGAAAAGTCATGAAGTATGTTTCTATGTTTTTCATTGCAAAAATGGGTCATGACTTTTCTGACAACCCAATATATCCCCAATCCTTACTTTACCTTTGCACACCAGACATATATCTAAGTTGCCTATTTAATATCTCCACGGGTATCACAATTTTTATATTTGATATTGTTTCTATTTCCATCTACATAAACACTCCTACAAGATTCTCCTGGGAAAGCTATCCAAAATCTGATTACTTTTCACTACCCTACCACCTAAGTCTCAACCAACCATCATAGCTATATGCATTACTGCATCATAACAGTCCCCCAACTCCATTCTTGCCCCCCTTAAATGCCCTATTCAACACACAGTGGACATTTTAGAACACAAATCAATTTATATCACTCTTGATTCAAAACCACTCAATTTATCTGCACTTTGCTCCATCCAAGTCCATGCCATTATCTGAGCAAGTTCTGTACCACTGACTGTACAAGTTCCACTCCTGGCTAACTTTCTGACCTCACTTATAATCCTCCTCATGCTCATGCTTGATTTTTTTTTTTTTTTTGCTGTTCCTCAATCAAGTTTTTCCCCAAATGTCTAAATGGCTCTCTTCCCCCTATCTTTCAGGTCATTGTTCATATACTACCTTCTCTTAAAACACAGATACACACACACACATACACACACACACACACACAAACAACACCCTTCAAAAAGCATTGCTCTGTATCATAGTTTACTCCTTTAATTTTGTTCATAACATTTATCATCACCTTTGGGTGTTTGTTTACTGTCTGATTGACTCTAATACAATGCATATTCTTTGAAAGCAAGGTATGCATTTTATTTTTTTACAAGAAATTTTATTTTATTTTATTTTTATGTTTATTTTTTTAAAGATTTTATGGGGAATTGGGGAAGGGGAACAGACAAGTTGCTGTCCTTTAGTCCTTCAGTCTAGTTGTGGAGGACGTTGCTTCACTGGCCCATGTTGGTATCATCATTGCACTCTTGTCAGGTCAGGCAATCAGTCGCTGGCCTCTGGACAGCCACTCACAGCGGCTCTTGGCAGCTTATGCTGGCTGCCAGCCACTCACTGTAGCCTATGGCAGCCCACTGCAACAGGGGCTGCAGCCTATGCCATCGCCGGCAACTCAGGGCAACTCAACTCCATGTGGAGCTGTTGTTCACCATCTTAGCTATAGAGGGCAGTGTCACTGGCCCTCATATGTGGGATCCGAACTCCGGGCCGCTAGCGTCCCAAGCCAGCTCTTAACCAAAGAGCCACTGGGCCGGCCTGTATTTTTTTTATTTTTTTAAATTAGTTTCAGGTGTACAAAGCAATGTTAGAGCCACAGATATACATTTTATTTAGCTTTTATTCCTTAGCACTGAGTGAATGTCTAAGACATAGCATGTGTTAAATTTGTTTTCATAGAATTAGTCAACACTGGCCTAATTTCTACTTACTTAACTAAGCCAATTTAACCCCTCTCAGTTTTTTTAAATATGTGGCAAGACCCCTAGACAAATAATTTTTCTTTTACATCCCTTATTTTTCTTGAACAGTTAGAACACATTACGTATTGACTAGAAACAGTTATATTTATAATTACATACCGTATATAACTTTTTTTCTTTCTTGTTTATTCTTTAATCTCTTAGGTAAGGCAATGAATGGACCAGATATTTAACAAATGGCCCAAAATGACAAAAAAGACATTAGTAATTTCGGGGGAAATGGCTACCACCACTGTAAACTACTATCAAGTTTACTAGAAACAATAATAATGCTCTACCTAAATAAGAATGATTTAGATACTGTTTGCCGTAAAGTTTCACACAATAAAATTTTATTGTGGAAAATTGCTTTAATAGAAAAATTTAAATCAATATTATGGCAGATTACTTCATTTCATTTATGGCAGAACTAAACTGTCCAGTAAGATTGCGATATAAATTCCTATAGCTGGATCTCAAAGCTATCCATTGTGTGGTTCCATCTCATCTCCCTTCACCTACAAACTTTATTTCAACCTATTCTACAGAATAACACTAGGATCAGTTTCACATACATACACACACAGTCACACCCTTTCCCACATGTCACATGCCATCCTTTATTGATGGTGTTCCCAAATCATAGAAGGCCATTTCTTCTCTCCATAACCTTCCCACAGTAAACTTCACATCATGCAAAGCCTAGCCAGGTATCCATCTTTTCTCTGAAGCCCTTTCTGATTATTCTAAGAATTACTGATAACATTCTGATATGGACAAATATACTCCATAGTATATAATTAATTAATTCCTTTTACACGTACAGCTTTAGTGTTTGTCTAATCTCCTAAGATACAATATAAATTACAGGAGGGCAAAATTCATGTTGTTCTTAACACTGGGAAATGAATGCAATAACCTTGAGAGTAGTAAATTAATGAGATAGCGGTTTATTTTCCTTACATTTAATGATGCTATAGGTCAACAACTCAGGATAGGAATTACAGTAATACCTTGGTTTGCGAGCATAATTCGTTCCAGAAAACTACTCATATTGAACGACATCACTTGTGTACCACATTAAAATGTATTAGAAATGTTTGCTCATCCTGCGGAACAGAGGCAAACCACGTTATTCGCAATCCAGGGTGTTACTGTATATCTAATGGCATCAGTATCCTAAGCTTCTTCAGTCCTATCTTTCCACAATACTTAATGTCTTGGCTTTTTCCTTCTCATTGCTGCCTTCTGATTTCAGGATGGCTGCAAAACCACGAGACTTCAAGGGTATGCTCCAGGCACAGTAAAGAGAAAACAGTCCAAGGAGAAGTGCATCTGGTAAAGGAATTTCCATAGACATGCCTTTCTGTATCTGGGAAGGAAGCCATCTCTTAAGGACCTTTGCCTCCATAATATTGATACACACTCTGAAAGCTCACCACTCATAAAGCATATCTAACTGTAGCGTCTCTGCCTGGCTGGGTCTAGCTTCCTCCAGAGGACCAGCGGGGATTCAGCAAAAGAAATAAAGAGCAAGAGACAGGGATAGTTTAAAAAGCAATGAGCCAGGGGACTCTGTCACCCAAGAATTTAGCCAAATCTCCCTATGTCCCACAGACCACCTCAGCCCAAAGACCCTTGACCAATACAACATTGCCTCCTACAGGAGCAGTTAATGATTCACTATGACACTTAGAGACAAGAATGCAAGGAGACTGCTGTTATCTTCTGAGGAAGATTTCTCTTTTCTCTGGCAGGTTGTTAGCTCTGCAGATAAGGGTTTAGGCCCCATAGGCTTCACCTCCTCCGATTCCTCCCAGGGTACTCTACGGAGGCCCTAATGCGAAATCTAGGGTCTTGCCCGTCATTGGCTGACCCGCCCTCTCTCTTAGTGTTCCATGGGGTTTTGCCATAAACATAGTGAAAATCCTGTCCCATGAGGCCCTGCTGTTATGGGCGAATGCAGGGAGGCAAATGGTGAGGCTGCTGTGAGGCCACATCTAACAAGCTCACAGATGTGGTCCATGAGCCACACTTCAAGTAGCAAATTGTAGACTATACATTTTAGAAAGCATGCTATCATCTAAAATCTTCTCACGTTCATGTACAGCCTCTGCCTCCTAGTTAGCTGGGTCATCCTGGGCAATATCTTTGTCAGTTTCCTCATCTGTAAGATGGTGATAATAATAGAACCAATTTTATAGGTCTATAAGAAAATTACATTTCATAATCAATATGAAACATTTAACAAAATGGCTATCCCAAAAGAAGTATTTGATTTCTTTTTAGCAATTTCTGATATTTGTATCATTATAACCTGAAGCTAGACTAGAATTTTCCAAATTGCTTTCCATGATATACTCAAA
The DNA here is from genome assembly GCA_033961575.1 of Aselliscus stoliczkanus. Lineage (NCBI taxonomy): Eukaryota > Metazoa > Chordata > Mammalia > Chiroptera > Hipposideridae > Aselliscus > Aselliscus stoliczkanus. Next base: position 140,919,336 of record CM066729.1, read on the forward strand.
GCTGTTCCCACCCCCCCAAAAAAAACACAATTTTTTAAAAAAAAATCTGTGTTAAGTAAGTTTATTTTAACCAAATTAAAGGATCTAAAAAGCTCAATCATTCAGTAGACTTTCTCAATTCTTGTAATTTACTAATGTGATCTATGAGATTCCAAAAAGGAATATCAGATTGAGCATCTCACAAAACTGTCAACCAATTACTGTGAACTATTTTTATAAGCAGAGCTCAAGAAATTATTGTAGAGCCATGACATTGTCAAACTCCATCTTAGTCTATCTGAACATTCTCCTTGAATTTGGTCAGGGAACTGTCTCCATAATTGCATGCCACAATTCTGCGCTAGTGCCTAGTCTCAAGACATGATTTGAGAAATGACTCCGAGGACATTTGACATCGTTTAGATGAGGGATTCCACTAGAAGAGGGGATGTTACAATCATCATTCAAATGCATCTTCAAAAGGAGAATCATGACTTCACAGAAGTAAAGGAAGAAGGGAGAGCAGGAGACAGAAGAATTTTTTTTCCCCAAGATTGCCATGAGTTACTGAACCTTAAAGTAAGGACAAGAAATTCCTTCCAAACACAACATTGTCACAGATGCGATGAACATTGCTCTATATCTGGTTAACAATGAATTGCTTCACAGAAATTATTTTTCTAAGGAAATTATTTAATGATCAGTTAATTCAGTTATATTATGTCAGAGGATAGACATATTTGTAATTATCCACCAATACTTAAAGTGTAGTTGAATAAAAGTGCTAAGTGTTATATCAACATCAAGATCGTTAATAAAATAAGTTAATTAAAATGGACTCTCCAAGATCTTCCTGGCCATCCCTAGGAAATGAGGCACAGTGAATTTGGGATTACTGTTACATTTTTCCCTTCTTCAAAGTATAGTACCACATAGAGTAGCAGAAGGGGTGAGTGTATGGAATTAAAACATGAACTATACCCAGACTAACATCATTACTGATACTAGATATTCAGAGATCACTAGTAAACTTGAATGGTATAAAATGAAATTAACATTGTGAAATAGCATCTCAAAACACCCTTTTAATCTCATCTGATGAAAGTTAAATGTTATTGAATGAGTGCTCTGAAACAGCATCAAAAAGAAAAGCTAACACCAAGATAAAAATGGTGCATAAGATGCTGTGCTTCACTCTAGCACCAAAGAACTGCAGGATCATCACTGTTGTATCCCTGACATTCTTTCAGGGGCATATAATATTGAAATGATTTCAGATAGCCAAGCAGAGCTGTAGAACTTAAAAGATACTATGTCATAATTAGTTTTCACTGAAATCGGTTACCTGTTAACTGATATAAACAAAATCATTAAAAGACAATACCTTGAATATGGCTGTCCACTAAGCATTGAAGACATTATGATCACAAGACTTAAGAGGAACAAAATATACTCATAGGAAAAATATTGTATTTGATATTATTTTCAAAGACACTCGAAGTTAATTTCTTATGAGGACTCTGTGCAAAAAAGGCAAACGTTTTAAGCAGTTTTGCACAAAGTACTACGTAGAAATAAACATCAGTATTTTCTTAGTCAAAACAAATGTAGTGTCTCAAATATGCTGAGTTACTACAATCTAGCATATTTTGCATGAGCAGCACCTTTTCATATCAGTTCTATCCATTTCTGCATAAATAATCTGAATTGGTTTATTCTTTCACAATTGACTTTCCATTCTAAACTAAATAATACAATTGAGAAATGAGCTAGAAGTTACTACAAGAACATACAGTTTATTTTCAGTCATCAAAATGATGAGATGTATTAATGACTTTCAAAATGAAATAAGGGGCCTCCTTAGAGAATTTGTACAAAATTGGGAGCACTACAACTTTTGAAAAAAAATGATTAAAATGTGTTGTTTTTTTTATAAATAGAAAGAGTATTGGGGGACTTCGAAGACTTTTAGGACTCCAGAGACAATGAATATCTCTGTCTCTGTCCTAGTGCAAATATTGAGTGCATCTTAAACAATTTCTTGAACACCTCTAAGGCAGAATCTTTCTACATCACAGCCCCTAGGGAACACACTTTCTTCATTCTTCAACCAGTTTCAGTGAGGATATATCAGCTTTATAATAGCTCTGAAAATGTTTGCACCCCAACAACCTTTCTTTCCCACTCTATTCTGGTTAAAAAGTAATCAGGTGTTTTGGGGTGGATTGGTATAGAATATGCTGCATGGAGTTTTTACATAATCTAGAAAATGTACTTGGTCTAGAAAGATAGCCTGGACTGAGTAGTAGAACCTGAATGTTGCAAGGGAATGGCTTTTCCTGATACATGAGTTGTGTTTGAATCCACCTGAACATAGCTTCAACCTATTTTTGAATACCTGAGGGCTAAGAAAGAGAAGAATGTGTTAAATCTAAAAAGCTGATATTTCTATGAGCCTCAGCTATTGTACTCTGTGATCCAGCCGCCAGAAAGAAATACTAGAATAAGAAAGTATATTCTCTCTGCAGAAGAAGTGATGTTGGGAGATCAGCAGGCAAAAGATAAGGAATTCTAGATAACGAAGCTTTGATGGGAATTACCTTAATGCATCTGAAACATAGAGCTACTTGGTGGACAGCAAAAAAAAAAAAAAATGACATTAAAGCAGTAAGTAGGAAAGGTAGAGTATTACATATTAACAGGTGAATGAATATGTTAATCCTTGGTAGTCACACAATGAAATACTATTCAGAAATTACAATGAACTAACTTACAACTACTCACAACAATATGGATGAATATCACATTTATGAAGCAGAAGTCAGACAAAGATTGTGCATATGCATGATTCTTATATAAAGAGAAAACAGACAGAATTAATTTATACTGAACAAATTAGAATAGTAGTTACTCTTGGGAAATGTAGTGTCAGGAAGGGAGCATGAAGGAAGCTTCTAGAACACTGATAATGTTACATATCTGATCTGTGTGCTGATTATTCAAGGGGTTATTTGAGGAAATTTATTGAATCTTACATATGTGATCTATAGGGTTTTTTCAGGTATACTTCAATAAGAATTTTTCTGTAAGTTTGAAATGTAAGAAAAATTTCTTCCAGTTTTATAGCGAGAAACAGCAAGAAAAGGCTATTAGAGTCTCAGAGAGGGGCAGAGAGTTAGGTCCTATTACATGGCAGGTAGGGAAGCTGAATGTAATGTATTTAGGTACTTTTACTCTAAGCTGAGGTTGTCTAATAGTCAAACACTCAGCCTCAAATCTCAGTTATTACTATTTTTAAAGAAAACTCATTGTATAAAGTTTATATGTTGCAAAATCATATTAAAAGAGAAAAGCAAACTTTTCAGGATGAGTAGGTTATCTCATTTTATGTAAAATAAAATTGTAGTCATTCAAAACAAAAGCAAACAAAAACAAAAACAAAAAACAAACCTGTCATTCATATGTAGATATAGCAAGTAAAAAAACTATGATAGTTGCACCCAGTTCTAGAGTTAGGAAAAAAATCTCCTTAGTAAATAAATAATAATAGTAAATAAATACAAATATATTATTGCTTTTAAGTGGGCAAAATCATTAAACAGTCAAAAGATAACACATCAATTTTCTTCTAAGGAAAAAGTGAGAAAGTTGTTATTATATAACAAATTATAAATATCCAAAATTTATAAAACATTCATGCAACTCAACACCAAAAAAACAAACAACCCAATTAAAAAATGGGCAGAGGATATGAAGAGATATTTCTTTCTCTAAAGAAGATATACAGATGGCAAACAGGCACATGAAAAAATGTTCAACCTCACTAATCATTAGAGAAATGCAAGTATAAACCACAATGAGATACCACTTAACTCCAGTCAGAATGTCTATCATCAATAAATCAACAAACAACAAGTGCTGGTGAGGTTGTGGAGAAAAGGGAACCCTGGTGAACTGTTGGTGGGACTGCAGATTGGCCAGATTAGTGCAGCCGTTATGGAAATCAGTATAAAAGTATCTCAAAAAACTGAAAATGGAACTACCTTATGACCCAGCAATTCTACTCTTAGGTATCTATCTAGAAAAACCCAAGATGCTAATTGAAAAAAATATATGCACCCCTATGTTTATTGCAGTGCTATTTACAATAGCTAAGACTGGAAACAATCGAAATGTCCATCTGTAGACAACTGGATTAAGAAGCTATGGTACATTTATTTATACAATGGAGTATTACACAGCTATAAAGAAGAATGAAACCGTACCATTTGCAACGATGTGGAGGGACCCAGAGGCTATTATGTTAAGTGAAATAAGTCAGTCAGAGAAAGACAAATACCCTATGATCTCACTTATATGTGGAATCTAAAGAACTGAATAAAAGAGCAAATTAAATAGAAAAAAAAAACAACCTATAAATCCAGTGGTTTTAAAATGGTGTTTCTAGTTTTATACATAAAACAAACAAGCAAACAAAAAATAAATAAATAAATAAATAAATAAATAAGGAAAATCCTAACACCATCAGAAGTAATGCTATCCCCAAATTGAAACAGTTTCTAGGTCAATGTAAATAAATAAATAAATAAATAAATAAATAAATAAATAAATAAGGAAAATCCTAACACCATCAGAAGTAATGCTATCCCCAAATTGAAACAGTTTCTAGGTCAATGTCTGGGCTTGAATTACATGACTGTGACCACAATAAAGAAATTTAAGTAATTCATAGCAGAAGCATAATAGAAAAGCTACTAAAAAGACAAAGTGATTTTATTGAAGACTTCCACACCTGAATTTCCTCTAGGACTTCAGGAAATAAACAAGAATTTTAAGTGTGGGATTAAACAGAGGTCTAGATATTATAGTAATTTTCAGACAAATCAGAAAATTAAATTGACTGCTTTTTCAATATCTATTAAGTGATAATATTCCCCAAATAACATAGTTTGCTGTCACATTATAGCCTGCCTGTCTGCCCCCATGCACCTCTCCATAAAGACAGATCATAACTTCAATATTATGCTTACTCTATATGGTTTGGCACCAAAGGATGGCCGTTTAGTCAAACACAGATAAGATCCCACGAGAGGGACAACCCAAGCCAGACACGGTTGCGTGGGTGCCTGTGGGTGCCCATGGGTGCCAATGGGTACCAGTGGGTACAATCGGAGTTGACAGAAATAGGGCGTGAGCCCCTTGCTTCAGAGTCTGACAGTGTGCCTGTGAAATGACCTATTGATATAACATCTGTCCTCCGTGTAATCCTTCAGTGAGTTTCGGCATTAGAATATTCTGTCTCAGGGAGGTGCATGTAAGCAGATCATGAGACTTTCAGTAATGGCAGCCTGCAGGCATGGGTGATTTGGCCTGGAGATTAATTCTTGGGTGTGAGACACACAGACCTCAGAGGATACATTGATCCTTTCATGTGTAAGAGAGTAAAAGGAACAGTCAGGCCCGATTCAGGGCTCTTTGTCCTAGAGGCACTGAGTCCCCTGGCTCGCACTGCTTTTGAACTATCCTGTGTCTCTTGTCTATATTTTTGTTTCTCAACCCCTGCGGTTCCTTCAGAATGCCTACGGCCCTGTTGTGCAGGATGCGAGAGTTTGCAGCTTTTCAGCAACCCTAAATAAACATGATCTCAGACATGAATTCTTGAAAAAACATTTGTTAGTCTTTTTGTGACTCATATATTCCATTCAATTCTCAAGAAATACAATAATGAGACCAATCAACTTTGACTGAGCAAATCAGTTTTCATAGATATCATCTTCAAAACTAGGCTTCCTGGTTACTATGCATAAGTGTGTTCTAATACAATAATTATTAAAAATTTAGTTTAAGTATATAAAAATACATAAATTATTGATGAATGTATTATAGTGAGGATATTAGTTATATATTTGTGCATTGTCTTACAAGCACTTTCAGGATTTTTGTTTGTTTGTATGTTTGGTTTTAATGCATTATCCAAGTAAACATTTTTTTAAAGAGGTAGGAAATTAATCAGTCTTTTATTCTCTGATTTTTCAGTTTTGTGTCATACTTGGAAAGCCTTTTCCATCTAAAGTCATGAAATACAGAATTAAAAGCTCCTGTGTATTCTTTTAAAACACATAAAGCTGCTTTTCTGTTTCATGGTTTACAATTCTGATCCATCTGGAAGTTATTTTTGTGTAAAGAGTAAGATATATATATATATATATATATATATATATATATATATATATATATATATATATATACGTTTCCTTTTTTTCTAATGAGTATTCTGTTGTCTCAGAACTATTTTTGAAAAACCTACTCCCCAATCCCCATTCAATGTTATGTCTTTATACCTGGGATCATTTATTGATTCTCAGCTTTATATAATTGATCTGCTACTTGCTTTAATTCCACAGATTTATTTACTATGACTTTATTATATCATAGGGGTTATATGTAACATTTTACATGTTAAACCTACTTTTCACATTGAACATTTATTGGCATTAAGGACTTCTTCCCGTGTCAATAAATATAGAAAACATCATTAATTGCTGACACGGATTACAAAGAGCATATGTGGGATTCCATATTGTAACACCAAGAGTCATATGTTGAAATTGAATGTTAGAAGCATATCCTTCAATAACATACTTGTATAACGTAAATGTTAGCACAGAGAAATTTCTAGGTTATAGATTGCCAGTAGAATGTGTATACTTTATGTTTTCTGGTTTCCTTTTATTTTCTTTTGTGTTTTTCTCTATATTCTAAACTCATAATTTAAGCATATGACTTGGGTTTTTTAAATTAAAAATGGCTTTTTCTTCTCTTTCTCCTCTATTGATCCCCTATTTCCTTGAGTAGAAATATGAGATTACTTTTAGCATAGACTTTTTTTTATTTTTTTTTTGAGGGCAGTGTCACTGGCCCTCATATGTGGGACCTGAACCGGGGCCGCTGGCTTCCGAAGCCAGCGCTTAACCTCCGTGTCACTCGGCCAGCCCTAGCATAGACTTTTTAAAGTGTCCTTCACCATGGTACCACAAAATACCTTTTCACCCACATGGTGTTTTTCACATTGACCTGAATATCTCACCAAGGCTTCTATGTCTCTGTAAACTTTTGTCTTTTTTTCTAAAAGTTTCTCTCTTTTCTTCTCTGAGAAGTTTTTCTGGGGTTTTACAAACAGTTATTTGCTTCCTGTTTGCTCTACTCAAAGAATTTTGTTTATACCTTCATTAGATCACAAATTATGCTGTGATATATATGATATATATATATTCACATATATATATATACTATACATATTATCTATCTATCATCTATCTATCTATCTATCTATCTATCTATCTATCTATCTATCTATCTATCTATCTTCTACATATATTCCCCATGCATGATTGTACCCTCCAGTACCCTGAGCCCTAGGGCAGGGCCTTCTATAACGCTCCTCTGTATCTCCATCAGCTATTAGTAAATGGTCAATGAATGTTAAACAAATAAATGAATCAATGCATTAGATCAGACCAAGACACTAGTATATTAATCAGAAATCTATAAATTGGACCAGAATGATGAGAAATAAAAGGTTAGTACTAAAAAATGGTGTCAAAAATGAATATGAATTTTTGAATTTTATTTAGCACAATTGGACAATTTTGTAACTATCACTAATATATATTAGCTCCCTGTAATTTTAAAATGCAAAGAGAATGCTAAACCATAAGGGAAAATGACAGCGTTCATTAATTCATTCATTTATGTGTTCAATGAATATAAATCAAACCTCTAACAGATAACAAAAACATGAAAAACTTGAAACACTTGACATCAAGGGCTAATAATTTTCTGGATGCTCAGAAAAACATAATCAGCCTGTACCAACAATTTTCACCCAAATATGTTATTAAATAATTAGATGACTAAAAGGATCAAATTTCAAGACCAGCCTGAGCTAGCTCATTGTTCCTATCAAATTGCCTTATGTCATGAACTTGTCATCAGACAAGAAAAATCTCTAGAATGAATTATATCCACTTACCCTGCTCAAATTTAAATTATTAAGAAATTTTGACAGTGTCTTCTTTTCCTACAGTATTGAATCCCCCAACCTGTCTGAGTTCCTGGTTCCTAGAAGCAGTTGATAAACATTTACTGCATGAATAAAGAATGAATGAGTGAATGACTCATACTCTTATCATACATTTTAGGACATATATGCCTATTCCATAACTCAGTACTCAAACAAATTATACCACTCTATTAGTAGGGAAGGAATAGAGGAGATATAGAAAAAATAGTGCATCAGAAAATAAATAGGAATGTGTGTTATATGTATTAAAGGGACAGTGAAACTCTGGAAACTTGCACACTCTTTGCCTGGGCATTATGATGCTGCTTTATATGTGAGTTTATCTCATGGGTAAATTTGCCTAATGTGAAATAATTTCATACCAGGAAATACCATAATGATAAAATGTAAATAACCTTTTATACCGTGACTTCTGCTTTTCAATAGCTTGAAAGAATGTCAAAAAAGATTTGTGAGACCAATTCTCCACCCGCCTTGAGCTAATACGTATGAACTGGAGTGAAGGAATGACACATCCTATGAGAATTTTAAAACTATACAAATATAACTAGCTTCTCAGGACCAACTTTTATCTATCTCTTGTTTTAAAAGCAAATAGATGCATGTCATAAGTTTAATGTGAATAAATAGGAAATTAGTGGTATTTACAAAATTGTAAGGATTAAAGGCTAAGGTATGAGTCACCAAAAATGTTCTTCAAAAGGAATAGTCAAACTCAGAATTTATGGGTCAAGAAAAGAAGCTTATTTCCTTAAACACATGGCTCTAATGGTACTTTAACATTTATTTCCATGCATATCATGTTACCATAATTGATATCACACAGTTATACTTTTTAGTTTTTGGGATGTAAAAACTATTAAAATATTATTTATAAGTATTCTACTGACCAAAACATATTCCCTATTTACTGTTTTATTGGAATAATGTATTATGCATATGATCATATCAATATTCAATTTATTTGTTTAAGCATATGAGCAATATAGCTTAATATTCACTACTCCCCAAGAAATTGAATATATCTCAGTGATTACAAACATAAGTACACTTGTACCAGACTTTCAGTTGGTCTGATAAATGGTACAGTGTTTTTTTCAAATCAGTTGAGACAAGTCAGGTGACAAATGATTCCCATTAGCTTCAGCAGAATGGAAACAAAACAGATCAATACAAATGATTTGCAGCAAGTTCAAATCATAAATTTCCTTTTGCTCTCATACATCATTTTAATATAGAAGCCTTTCTTTTCATAGTAGAGAAAAAAGTCATTAGAGAATTGAAAATTCTAGTTACAGCAAACTGTCCCTGATTTAAGGTGAGGCCATATTAATGCACTATTAAATGTATCCAATGGTACATACAAATATTATTTTAAAATATGGCAAACAATAAAAATGTTAATGAGTCATGTTCCAGAAAATTAATTTCACCTGTAAGTTACATAAAAGCTATAAAATGCTTAAGTCTATAAAATTTGCATTTTTTTTCTACTTTAAGCCTTTGTTGGTTAAATTTTTGTCTATAGTTTTATTTCTTAAGCATTTTCATTATATGAGTAACTGCTTTTTTTTGGTAGGTAAAAGAATATTTACTTCATGCTTCATATTTAAAAGGTATGTTTTAAGATCCATTCATGTTTAGCATGATATATCGATGGATCCTGAGATTATCATACTAAGCAAAATAAGTCAGACAGAAAAAGTCAAGAACCATATAAATTCACTCATATGTGGGAAATAAAACTGAAAATAACAAATGAACAAGACAAACAAACAAAAACTCATAGACACAGACAACAGTTTCATGGTTACCAAAGGGTAAGGAGGGTGAGAGGTGGTAGAAGATGGTAAAGGGCATCAAATATATGGTGATGGAAGGAGAACTGACCCTGGGTGGTAAACACACAATGTGATATATTGGTGATGTATTATAGAAATATACTTGAAACTTATATAATTTTACTAACCATTGTCACCCCAATAAGTTTAATAAAAAATTTTTAAAACTAAAATTAATTAAGGTATGGTTTAGCTTCATGCATCATGTTTCAATAGCAGTAAATTATAGAAAGAAATGAACAGAGGGCGGAAAGAAAAAAGACAAAGGAACAGAAAACAAATGAAATTTTTAGAAAGAGCCTATTAGGGACATTCTGCCCTCTGCCTGAATGATTCCGAAATAAATAGCTTTCCTATATAGTTGTGAAGGAATTTGCAAAGACCCATAGGACCAAACCCAGTGGTCACCAAGGAATTCTTGGCAGTTAATAGAATTATTTATATAATATATGATTTTGTGGACCCATAAAGAGATGAGCATAAAACTGTCAGTCATGCTACATGCACCAAGAGTATCCATTCTGGATAACGTTCTATACTCAAGGAAAATGTATGAAGACATTTACAGCACCCACAGGACTCCTCTCTCTGCTGTAATGAGCAAGTAGGTTTTACCTCAGCACAGAAGATGAAGTTCAGACTCACCACCGCTACCTTAGGGTTGCCAAGAGGGGATTGCATGGCCAGGGTGCATGGGCTGCTCCAGGGGACATCTTCTGATTCAGGGACAGGAGCAAAAGGGCAGAGTCCTTACCTCCATTGCTTTGCTCATAAGTCAGGTAACCTTTCTTATGATTATAAGAAAACCCTTTATATTTTAAATTACAAGTACAAAACAGAAAAGGAAAGTCAACTTGGGATGGGGATAGATAGAAAGAGAAACAAGCAGAGGTTACACTTATTAAATAGCTTTCAGGAGTCCCAACTCCTTTTCGGGGGTGGCGTAGTGAGAACAAGGGGATGAGGTCAGGTCCAGAATGCTTCTATGTCCCCAAGGTCAGATCTTTGTGGAAAGCTTCAAACTTCACCTATTTTTTTGTATGTAGGTTGAAATAATTTCTCTAGATTTACATTATGGTTCATAGAGAGAGCTCTAGACCCAGCCTGAAAACCTGGCTCCTTGTCCTGATTTCATTCTTTATTATACGATCTCTAAAAACCATTTAAAATAGTCTCATCCTCAGTTTCTCATCTGAAAATTCGGCAAAATAGAGTCCACTTTATCTAAACCTTAATGACTGTAAGTATCTGATTTCTAAACTGTCCTAACAAGTCCAAAGTGTACATACAGCAGTATAAGATAATATGAAAATTCTGAGGTCTAGGGGCAGACTGATTGGATTCAAATCCAGCTTTGCAGCTTGTTAGTTTTATTAATTTGTAACTCAGTTTCTTCAAATGTGAAATAGAAAAATAACCATATCTATCAAATATAATTGGGATGAGGATTAAAGGACTTAATATGGTAAAGTGCTTATAACAGAACCTGGGTCATGTTAAGTTTTAGCTATTTTACACAGTTACCATTTGAGTGTGTGTGTGTGTGTGTGTGTGTGTGTGTGTATACACAATATTAATTCTCTTAGCAAATTTCAAGCATGCATTACGGTACTATGAACTAGTCACCATGCTTTACATCACATCTCCAGAACTTACTCATCTTTTATAAATGAAACTTTGTACCCTTTGACCAACATCTCCCCATTGGCAATCAGCCCTTGGCAATCACCATTCAACTCTCTGCTTGTGTTTGACTTTTTCAGATTTCCCATATAAGTGAGATGATGGCACTATTTGTATTTCTATATCCGGCTTATTCTACTAGGCATGTTTTCCTGGATCATCCATGTTGTCACAAATGCCAGAATTTCATTTATTTTTAATGACTGAGTTATATTATATATAATATATATATAATCTTCTTTATCGATTCATGCATCTATAAACACTTAGGCTATTTCCATATCTTAGATATTGTGAATAATGCTACAATAAACACGAGAGTACAGATATCTCTTAGAGATACTGATTTCATTTTCTTTAGATATATACCCAAGAGTGAAATCCTGGATCATATGATAGTTATTTTTAATTTTGAGGAAACACCATCTTTTTTCTATAATGGCTGAACAATTTACATCCCCATCAACAATAAACAATGATTCCCCTTTCTCCACATCCTCATCATCACTTGTTATCTCTTGCCTTTTTGATAGTAGCCTCTCTAACAGGTATCAGGTGATACGTCAAAGTGGTTTTGATTTACATTTCCTTGCTGATTAGTCATATTGAGCACCTTTTCATATAACTGTTGGCCACTTGTATATATTATTTTCAGATATGTCTAGTCAAGTTCTTTTTACAGTTTTATGTGGGTTTTTCTTTATTGAAGTGTTTGAGTTCCTTATATATTTTGGATATTAATTACTTAGTATCAACTGGATGGTTTGTGAATGTTTTCAACCATTCCATAGGTTGTATCTTTACTCTGTTGATTATTTACTTTTCTTAGCAGAAGTATTTTAATTTGATGACAAGCCACTTGTCTACTTTAGCTTTTGTTGCCTGTACTTTGGGGATCATAGAAAAAAAATTATTGCCCAAACCAATGTGAAAAAGCCTTTTTCTTATGCATTTTTCTAGTAGTTTTACAGTTCCAGGTCTTACATTCAAGTCTTTAACCCATTTTGAGTTGACTTGTATATGGTATGAGATAAGGGACCAATTTTGTTCTTTTGTACATGGTCATCCAGTGTTCCTAATACCATTATTGAAGAAGATGTTGTACTTTTCACACTGTGTTCTTGGCACTCTTGTTGAACGTCAGTTGACTATAATGTCTGGATTTATTTCTGGGCTCTCTATTCTGTTCTATGGGCCTATATGTCAGTTGTAATGTCTGTACCATACTGTTTTGATTACTTTAGCTTTTTAAAATATTTGAAATCACAATGTGTAATGCCTCCTGCTTTATTATTCTTGCTCAGGATTGCTTTGGCTATTTGGAGTCCATATAAAATTTATATGGTTTCATATAAATTTTAGAATTGTTTTTCTAATTCTGTGAAAAATATCATTCAAATTTTGATAGTGAGAGCATTGGCACTGGGTAGTATGGACATTTTAACAATATTTATTTTTCCAGTATATGAACATGGGATATCTTCCCATTTATTTGTGTCTTCTTTAATTTCTCTCATCAATGTCTTGTTTTTAGTGAACAGGCTACCCTTTCAATTAAATTTATCCCTAAGTATTTTATTCTTTTTTTGTTTTATAAATGGGACTGTATTCTTAATTTTCTTGGATAGTTTGCTGTTAATGTATAAAAAAGTAACTGATTTTTGTACGTTGATTTGGTATCCTGCAATATCATTAAATTCATTTATTAGTTCTAACAGTTTTGGGAGCATTTTTCAAGTTTTTCTATATATAGGATCATGTCAAATGCAAACAGAGATCATTTTATTTCTTCCTTTCTAATATTGATGCCATTGATTTCTTTTTCTTATCTAATTACTCTGGATAGGAATTCTAGTACTACGTTGAGTAAAAGTGGCAAGCTAGGACAACTTGATTTTCTGCTGATCTTAGAAGAAAAACTTTCATCATTTCACTGTTGAGCATGAGGTTAGCTGTAGGCTTGTCATACATGTCCTTTATTATCTTGAGATACATTCCTTCAATACCAAAATTTTTTGAGACTTTTTATCACAAAATGATGCTAAATGCTGTTTCTGCATTTATTGAGATGATCATATATTTTTTTATCCTTCATTCTGCTAATGTGGTATATCACACTTACTAATTTAAATATGTTGAACCATCTTTACATCCCAGAAATGAATGACACATTATCATGGTATATGTTTCTTTTAATATGCTCTTTAAATGCTGTTTTGATGAAGGTCTGCTTTTTTTTTTTTTCCTTTGTTTTTCCTGAACTTAGAGGTGAGCCCTGCAGCAATTCCAAATAAGATCTTGGGTTGCTCATTGGGACTCCTTTCCTCAACTTAAAGAGATGACCATTCTTATGCTTTGCAGAGGCTTATCTTATTAGCCTGCCACTTGGCACAACTTCATAATTCAACAAATACCTTAAACAGAGTTAAGGTGTAGTATTTATGGTTGTTTCTGACATGTCTGCAAATGTTTTGATAATCATTACATTGAGAAGTAAGACAAAATACTCATTCCATTATCCTTTTGAATCTTTGTGGCAGCTTCAATCAACAGTGTGTATAGCAGAAGTGATGCTACATGAACCCTGGTTCTCCTGGAAAGAAATCAAACTACCCCCAAGACTACAATGTTAGGGAGGACTTGTGTAAGTTCTTTGGTGATTAGATTCAACTGAGTTCACAGGTGACAGACAGTATTAACAACCATATTAGAATGAGCAATATTAGATATCTTGTCTACTCCAAACGGCAGATGACTGCAGCTCAGGTAAAAATTGACTACAGGCACATTAGTTAGTCTAAGCAAGAGTTGCCCAGCTGAAGCTTTCTTGAACTCCAAATACGTAACATTAGGTGCAAAATATAATGATTCCTCACTTGAAGTGTTAAGTTTGGGTGATATTCATTAGGCAAAAATAGCAACTAGAACAGTGTCAGTGCTGTCTTCTGTTCCTATCACTTTTTGTATTTTTAGTTTTTTTATTATTCTATCTCCTAGGCTACATCTGTGACCTTTCTCCTATGCTATTTACCTGGAATCCAAGTCCCTTACCTTGTAACACACATTGGCAGGCACCCTGAGAAAAAATGTACCTGAAAACTGTTTCTTCTTTCCAAGAAGGTCCTACTCTGGTATCTTGATTTTTCAAGCCCTATTTCCCATACTATTTATTTATTGCCTTTAAATAATTTTTTTGTTCTGTTTTGTTTAAAATATTATCTGGCTTTCTAGTTGTTCTGATTGGAATGATGGTCTACAGAAAGCTATCCATTCTCAAAGAAAGCAAAAATATTCTTACTGTAAGTAATAAAGACTGGATTTCAAAATCATTTATTGATGCAAATATTGTATTTTACATAGGGAACTAGAAATTGTTTCATATTTGATTCATATTTGAATCTTAACCATAAATTATTCAGAAGTACTCTACTTTTTAAGTCATATTCTTCAATAACATTGCTTTCTGAACATGACCCATATCCCTCGAAATTTTTCAATGTAGAACTAACATCAAGCCTATTCATCACCATCAAGATCTCGTCTGCATCTTCCCTTCCTCTTAGTCAGCTAGTGTTCTTCATAAAGAGAACATTTGCTTTTCTGTGGAGCCAGCATTCCATGGGGGACCATCCAAAATATTCCCTTGACAGTGTGTTGAGTTCTTCAACCCTTTTCTACAAATCCTCAACATGGGATCAGTCACATATTTCCACTTGCTCATATTGGAAGGAAATTTCAAGTGAATTAGAGAAAATTGAGACTAACATAAAATTAGAACATAGGGGAGTCTTCAGCACTGTGCTAGTTTTTAGCTTTATATTTTCCATATATTGTTGGGGATCCTAGATATTGAAGTAAGTCATGGGAAAAAGCTGTAGATGTTTAAAATGAAAGAAACAAAATTTCACTTTTGCAAAATAATATGACTGACATTGTACAAAAGTCAAAAGAATACTCACAATAATTTTCAAATGAATATGACTTTTTATAAGATAGTGGATAAGATAAAAGCAAACAAACACATTAGCATTAGTTTATTATAATAACAAACAGTTGAAAATTAAATATTAAAAATGCCATTTAAAATATTATTGACTATAACATATCTAGTAATAAAACATAATTAACATACCACCAATTTGGACAAACTATGAAATATTATTTAGAGAAACTTAAACTATATACATTAATGGGAGCTATGTTATGGTCAGGTTTGGTAGTCTCATTTATAGAAGATATCAAATACACCCGAATTTTGAATATATTGTTCAAAATTATAATATATATTTTTAAATCAATATTTTAAAATATTTTAAATTTTTTGATAAGATTATTTAATTTATAAAAATTGAAGCCAAAATTAGCCAAGATTCCCTTGAGGAAGAGCATGACAAGACTTTTCTCCAGATACCATTTTTTAATATAGAGTTGTATTTAGCACAGTATGGTATTGTTGCAAAGACAGAAAAACAGGCCAATGGAATCAAATTCAGATACCCACAAGAAAACATGCATACATGGATGTCTACTGTAAGATAATAGTGGAATGCTGAGAGTGGAAAAGTACAATCTTTTTAGTAAATTGCAATGAGAAAATTGGGTTTCCCCATCTAAAAAAAAAAAGAAAACTAAACCCAAATTCAGAAGACTCAAAAATAATTTCCATGTGATATAGAAAAAAATATGAAAAGCAAAACATTAAAGGATCAGAAGTTAATAAGAATTAATATATTTATGATGCAAGGTACATGAATAATTTAAACAGAACAAAAAGTCACTAATCATAAAGTTATCAAAATTAATACATGGTCATAAATAATGAGATAGAGTCAGAAATCATATTTGAAACTTAAACAAAGACTTATAAACAGAAAATATAAAGAACTACAAAGCAATAAGAAAAATATAAATGTATCCCCTATGAAGGCAAGAGATTTGAATAAAGAGAAAATTCAATGTCTAATCAATAATTGAAAACTTGTTCAGTTTCATTAGTCATCAAAAAAAAGCAGCTTAAAAGACTAATGAAGGGCCGGCCAAGTGGCTCAGTTGGTTAAGAGCTTGCTCAAGAGTGCGAGCTGAGCTCTGAGCAACGGCAGTTTGATGCCCAGCCCGAGCTGTGAGCTGCCAACAGGTGGCAGGATGGCTCAGCTAAAAAAAAACAAAAACTAAAAACAAAAAACAAAAACCAATGAATTTCACTCTAAAGAAGGGATAAAATTAAATTTGGGGTATTTGTGTAAATGCGAAGAAACTCATACCATTGCTTTGAGGGATTATAAATTCATGAAACTGCCTTGGTAAATACTTTAATGTTATCTAGTAATTTAAAAATATACAAAACAGCAATTCTCTGCCAAGGGATGTGTGTGTGTGTGTGTGTGTGTAGAATGTATTCGTATGTGAATTCAGAGACATGTGCAAGAATATTCATAGCAGCATTGATGATGAAAGCCTTAAACTGAAAACTATCCAAATGCCCATTAGAAGGAAAACTGGTGGCATATTCACATACAAAATACTTCACAACAATCACATGAAAATGGAACAATGGCTACACAAAATAATATGGGTTAATCTCTTAATTATAATATTAAGCAAGTGAAGCCAGACCTAAATGATATATAATGTATAGTTCCATTCACATAATGGTCAAAAATAAACAAAACCAAACAATTTCATTTAGGTATACATATTCTTAGGTAGTGATGCTACAAGGAAAGTAAGGGGCTGATTACCTTTAAATTGAGGATAATTGTTGCCTTTAGGAAAAAAAAGAGCAGTTTGTGATTGAGAGAAGATTTTCAGTGTACTCACAACATTTAATTTCCTGACCTTGAACGTGGTTATAAGGAGGCTCACTATAAAATATTTTTTGTAGGTGTGCATTTAGATTTTATGCAATTTTCTGCATGTTTTTAATTCAGTACAAAAGGGTTTAAAAGTATCGTGAACATCTCATTTCCTGTATATTTGCATGTTTTCCTTCATCAACCTCTGCTAATTAATTTTATTTTTAAATGAAAGGAAATTTAATTAGAGGAGTAGGGAAAAGAATGGAAGCTATTAAAGAAATGTGTAGAAACTCCACATAAAAAGAGAAATGTCATGATGAATACTTGCTGCTGGGTCTGTTAAGGGAGGTCATGTTTAACTAGCCTTCTGAAATTATTTGAAAATATTACATCCATAATAGATGATAGAACTTCAATGATGTAGTACCCTTGTATTTTTCTCCAGGCAAATAGCTATGTTACACTTGAGAGATTAATGACTAAGATAACGAATTTTTGAGTAAAAGGTTAGAAATAGTCCTGAATAGAAAACTGACAGCAGCATTCCTTTTACTCACAGTCTAAAGCCATAAAATCGTTCCTTCAATGTCTTTTCTGGGAATATCCTAATTATAAGAGGCCAGTCAAACTGCTGGAACTGCAAAGGCTTTGAGGGCTGGGGTAATTAAGGAAGCCAAGATGCATTTAAACTACTAGTGCAAGGCCACTAAATTCAAAATAAGTGCTGATATACAACTCTCTCTTTCTCTCTCTCTCTCTCTCTCTCTCTCTCTCTCTCTCTCTCTCTCTCTCTCTCTCACACACACACACACACACACACACACACACTCACAATCCCATGCACACACATATGCATGCATGCACATTCACAAATTTATAATATGAGAAGATGTCATAAATATTATATTAATTTTAACATAATCTGTCAGACTTATACTAAGGGCAAACAATCATATCAGAACTGACTTTCTCTATACATTTTGAATAAAATTATCTTTGAAGCATTGACATAAGTTTTGCTCATATATTACTTGCGTTTCTGGTGCCTTAGTGCTTGATTTGGCAAAACGGATTTATATTAGGAAATTAATTAAACTCATAAATATTCATTGTCATTGTAAATCAGTTGAAAATAATTTCTATACCAATGAACATAAATATTAAAATCCCAAATTAATCAGTGATTTCCTATGTATGCAGAATGGGGGTATGCCATCTCTAGGAATATTCTCGAACACTCAAGGTTAGGTTTGTTGCCTCTACCTTGTGCACCACTTATCATATTTTGTTACTAATATCTAACTTATTTGCATTTTATTCTCCATACCAGCATTGTTCAGTAGAACATTCCTTGATGATAGAAATGATCTATACTTGTGCTGACCAATAAATAGGTTAGCTGCTAGCCAAATACGGCTCTAAAGCACTTGAAATATGGCTAATCCCAATGGAATATACTGTAATTAAACTACAAGTCGTGTTTCAAACGTTAGTGCAAAGATTAGGACATAAAATATCTCCTTATTGTTTTTATATGGCATGCATGTTGAGATGATCATATTTTGGATATATGAGGTTAAACAAAATATATTATTAAAATTAATTTCACACATTTCTTCCTACTTTTTAAAAAGTGGCTACTAGGAAATTTGAAATTCCATATTTGGTAGCATTTTGGGCTGTTTTCCATTTCTATGAAGCAGAGCTCTTTTTAAATATCTGTGAAAAACATAATTTTCTACATATAGTATTGTGTTGTACCATATTCTTAGGTTCATATTTTTAATTTTTATATTCTATTAAATAGTTGTGTCTCATAATTAATAGCAATCATAGTTTTTTGGAGATTTTTTATCTTTCTTAGTGTTTTTTTTTCCTTTTCTAGTACACCTTATAATTAATTATGAATTAATTCCAATAAACAAAGTTTTATTAGTAAAGTTGTCATATACAAATGTAGTGCAAATCACTTGATTCTTGGTCTTTTGAAATTGCTTGAGTTAGTGTGCTTGCAGAAAGGGTAATCATTCAGCAGAGACTGTTAGCAAATACTTAAAGCTCTGCTCTATAATTAAGGTGGGTCATTCTCTTCTTTCCTAGAAACACTCTTATAACCATTTCAAATAAATTTAAGTATTTATTTCAGTTAGAATAATTGAGAATTTGAATGATGCTTCAAAGTTTTGTTGATAATAATATTTTTAGCAATCATTTGACAGATTTGTATTTCATGTTTATGTTGCTAGGGAGAAAAGGCTGGAGACATTTGAGGAAAGAAAGAATTTATGAAAAATAAAAGTATGCAAATACATTAAATACTAATATTTGTTGTTTTGGAGGGATTTTTGCTTTAAATAAAATATGTGATATGAAATCTGTATAAATACAGATGGTAGGTATCAAACCAAATATCACGGTCCATCTCAAAGCACCTCCAATTCCACTCCCCAGTGGAAACTCCTTCAGTATTTGTAACATTAATATTTCTTGGGTTTCCTGAGCTCTACACCATACGTTAACATCTCTTTTTCTAAATTTAACAACTATAACTACAATTAAAGAGAAACAGCTGAGTCAAATCAACCCCTCATTTCCCTTGACATCTTCTCCTAGTCCATAGTTATACAATGTTCAGTTTAGCTTTATATAGGTTACTTTTTAATCTTGAGAAAAATATAATATAATATAACATAACTTAACAGAAGCCATTTTATTACATTAATTGTTCCATTAACTTAAGACAGTATCTCTTAATTCACTACATCCTCATACTGGGAGACAAGGTTTTAATACTTCTATATCAGTTCCTCCTGCTCTTTATGTCTTCCTCCCTTCTTCTCCTTTATGTCATTCACAGTTTAAATCGCTAAAGCATTTCACATTTACTTTATTGCAACCATAACTAAGTGTTTCAGATATTGATTCTTCTACAGATTATAAAGTTGAAACCCATTAGGAACACTTAACACTATTATGATTATGTATCATCCACAGCCAAACCAAATGAAACTCTAAGGCTATATATCTTTATCCTCCCTTCAATGGTGAAAGGTGAAAAGGTGAAAGTACTTATTTCTATTTTTTAAATAAAATGCACATATCTTGTAAACACAGTTTTATAAAAGTCTGAGACAGCTCATTTTAGAAAAAAATTCCTGAATTTTTGTTCCACAAATAATCTACTTTGAAAAATGCGGTTCTGTGTGGTTTTGAATTATCAGGGTTAGTAATATGTATTCCTGATTGAAAAAGAAAAAGAAGAGAAAGCAATGGCATGGGGGGAGAGTGTGAAATAGTGACAGTATTAGATGTATAGTAGATTCTGAACAAATATTTATTAAATAAATACATTTATTTATTTTTCAAAGTTATTTCCAATACCTTGATGTATGAACATCTTAAATCCAGGAATAAGGTTCTATTATACTAAATATCATAGGTGAGAATAAATTATTAAAATGATTGCTAATATACTTTTAAGGTAAGGAGACTAAAAAAAAAGTACCTGAATATTTTTAGATCCAGAATTTTAATTACATTATTTAAACCCTGAAAACAACTGAATTAGAAATGTGAATTTATCACAATATGAAAATATTTGACCACAAATTTAATAACACAATATTATCTAAAATAAATTTAAAAGAATTTCTAATCATTGGGTACACGTGAAAATTAAAGCTCAATTTAGGAAAACATTGTGACTCTTTAAGCAGTAGAAATTATTATTATTATTATTTTTAAAGATTTTATTGGGGAATTGGAGGGGAACAGCGTTGGGGAATTGGGGGAGGGGAACAGACAAGTTGCTGTCTTTTTGTTCTTCAGTCTGGTTGCGGAGGACGTTGTTTCACTGGCCCATGTTGGTATCATCATTGCGCTCTTCCCGGATGAGGCAGATTGGTCGCTGGCCTCTGTGTGTTCGCTCATTGCGGCTATTGGGAGCTCACACTGGCTGCCGGCCACTCACTGTAGCCTATGGAAGCCCACTGTAGCAGGGGCTGCAACCTACACCATTGCCGGGGCTCGCACAGCCCAGCTCCAGGTGGAGCTCTTGTTAGCTGTAGAGGGCAGTGTCACTGGCCCTCATATGTGGGATCCGAACCGGGGCTGCTGGCATTCCCAAGCCAGCTCTTAATCAATGCGCCACTCAGCCAGCCCTAAGCAGTAGAAATTATTAATATTTTCTTTAGATAAACATGCTTTTGATTTTCAAACAAGGCATAACTGAGGTAGGGGCCAGATAACAGCTACTTTGAAAAAGGAAAAGGTGTAATAATCCTATTGTTTTATTTTTATAAAATATATTTTAAATTATTGATCATTTTTAAAAATTAGTAAAATATCTGATAAATATCATTTGTTATAAAGCCATTCAAGCTATTATGAAAGGAATGTTAAGGGTAATATAAACCTTTCAATTTCATGAATAGTCAATGGGATTATAGAGATACAAAGCGTTTTCTCTTAAGAACTACTCTATAGAAATGCCTCCTTATGAGTATTCAGGGTTGTGAACCCTGAATCAAGTGACCTTTTTGAGTCCCTGTGTAATGGAGGTGGGACCACCATACAGAGGCGAGGGTGTGTAAAAGAGTGATCTTGTCATATCTATGTAATTAATGGGAAAATTAATGAATGCCCCTAAAGCATATGGTAAATAGATGTCCATAAAATAATGGTGAAATTATTTTCTGTGTGACATGAAGTACTCCTATTATCAGTGTGATTTCACTTCCATATCATGTATTTTAAAGAATTTCAACCATCTGGTGTCTTCTGGATTGCTTTAATCGTTATAAGCATAATCTAACTTATGTCATTTTAACTGGTTTAATGCATTGCTAAAACAGGACATAAAGGAAATGGACTAGATATATCTGTAATTGAGTTACCATTCATTATAAGAAATGTTTAGTGACACCTTGGGTTATTTAGAAACAGACAAGGAAAAGTCTAGGAGAATAAAACAGAACAAGAAACATAGGAAGTGATTAAAAGACATGTAAAAGCACATGGGAAACATTTATATTCTAACACTCTTATCATGAAATGGGGTGACAGATACTCTCATTCACCAATTCCAGCACGATGTTTCATGCACTCAGGCACTCAATAATGGTTTTTGACAGACTGGAAACAAACTGAGAATTTATCTCAATTGTCAAATTGAGAATTTATCTGCAAACATTACATTTGTTTCTAGTTAAGACTGAATGCTATATTCAACTATTCAAAAAATAAAATCATAACTGCAAAAATCCCCTAAGGAAATATTTCTTCACACGAGTAAATTTTTACATGGCTTTATCCTAATTTACTGAGTTTGAGAGGTATAGACTATGAGGGAGTTCTTCTGTGGATGACTATTTTGGTACTTGTGAATACCCAAGAAATGCTTCTACAAATGACTCAATTTATAGAGTAAATTACAAAAAGAAATGTTATTGATTGCCTTTAATATTTTAACTGAAATTATGAAATAAAAGGTGTAAAAAGCTAGGAGAAAATTTGATATACTTTAGATCAAATACTGATCATTGCTGCATTCTGACATACAAAATCTACATAAACATAAAATAGCAAATTCAAGCTTGAGATCCACTAAATATTATAAGGCTTCTAATTTATCACAATCACAGGAACACCTGCACAGAATAACATCCTGCTGATAGTATATATAATTTGCAGAGTGCTCACTTATTCCAGTATATTTTTCAATGTTTTATGTTAGCTAACACTTTGGTTCACTGGAGGTGACAGAATCCATGAGATGTTATACATTTCTTATATGAAAGTACCTTATTCCTGGGCCAGCCAAGTGGCGCGGTGGTTAAGTGCTGGCCCCGGTTCGGCTCCCACATATGAGGGCCAGTGACACTGCCCTCAAAAAAAAAAAAGAAAAAAAAAAGTACCCTTTTCCTGGCAGCGATTTGGAGAATTTTTTTCCAGGGCTTCCATAAAAGCAGGGCTATAAGAAACAAATATAAGGAGGCTGAACTCTAGTACCACTAGCCACTATTGAATAAATATTTTATAATAGCTGGTAATCCTAACATTTTTCTGATACTGTAGTATTATGATAACAAACAACTTACTGCTAAATGTTGCTGTTAGAATTAGCTATGTAACAAACCATCCCCAAAATCAATGGCTGAAATGTTTATTAGCTCACAATTGTGTGGGTTTTAAGTATAGCCCTGAATCAGTTGGGTGGTTTTTCTCTTGGTACTGCTTGGGTTTACACACTTACCAACCGTCAGCTACACGCTGATTTGTCTAGACTAGTAAACTAAACTATAGGTCTGGAGTTACTGAGAGCTATCACCTGGGGTTATGACCCGGTTGCTAGCCTGGGCTTATTCCCATGGTGGTGGTCAGTTTTCCCAGGAATAACAAAGTAAGGCAAGTGCCAAGCATAACTACTCTTTAAGTCCCTCCTTATGACACAAATGTGGTTGTCCTATTGTCCAAAGCAAGTCCTATAGCCATGCCAAGTGTAAAAAGACTTCAGTCTTTCCAAGAACATGGATACGGACAGTTCTTGGTAGCCTGGGGCTATTACTGTTACAATCCACAAACCTGGGATAATGGTTTGCTAATAAAATACAAGCAAATCAGATCTTTACATTGTCCTTGGTTGAACCAAATTAATGTATTAGTTAATACATGCAATGTTCTTTATCTATTCATTCATTAATGTATTCAAATATTGATGCATTAAATTCATGGTGAAAGGTAGCATTGAAACACATGACTTAGAATCAAGTCTTAAGACAAGCTTCCTATTCTTTACTTCTCCAGTACAATTTAAATATTTGGAATGGAATGCTTAGGTACGCAGCAGAGAAAAAATAAAGGTTGCTGGTCCTCAAGTGGCACTCTGAGTCCACACACTCCAACTATATGAAATTAGAATAGAGAAAGCCATGATAAAATATAGAAAAAAGAATTGTAAGAGGTGGGACAGAAGATGTCATCTTAACTTTAATACACAATAACCCTGTACCCTATTAGCTATGCCCCTATACAATTAGAAAACTCTCTTCACATATAAAGAAGAGGATAAACAAAGTGGGGCTAGTTTTGGGGAAGAGATGAAAAGTCCACTTGAGAAATAATCTCATAACTAGTATCATTTTAAAATGATGGAACCCAATGATGCATTACACTCTGTTTAGGTGAAATGGTAAAACTTGTACAAAATGCAGTGGCGATGCACAGAAAGGATGAGGAAAATGTCACTGTATACTAATAATTCCACACCTAAGAAATCACACTAAGGAAATCATTCAACACAATGTCCTACATTAATAATAAACTACTTGGAGTAACTAAAAGCAGTTTTGGAGAAATGGTTTAAATTATAATGTATCATCAGGGTTAGTAAGTGACATTGAAGTAGCAACTATAAGCATGTTGTTCAAAGAGAAAATATTTAACATATACGTAACATGAAGGGAAAATGCTAGTATATATTATTGTCACTATGTGTTTTAGGTACACACAATTACAAATGTGTGTACATAAAAAAGACCCACACTCTAAGTTATTAGAGTGGAGACTTCGTGCATAATTATTTTTAAAAAGAAATTATTTATATCTTTATGCATTAAATTTGACAGACACCTCTTACAATAACGATATCCTGATTCTTTAACCAAATTCAAAAAAACCAATCTAAAATAAAGGCAGAATGTACAAAACTGGTTTTCTATCTTAACTACCAATTGTTTCAGTTCAATGTCATTGACTTTTACTTGCGTATTAATAGACTACATAGCGCATTGGTCAATTTATTAAGGGTTCATGGATTCTCTTAGAAAAATGTTAATCAAAAAATAAGGTAGAAAACAAAGAATTATATTTATTTATTTATTTTATTTATTTATTTTTTTTGAGGACAGTGTCACTGGCCCTCATATGTGGGACCGAACCAGGGCCACTGGCTTCCCAGGCCAGCGCTTAACCACCGCGCCACTCAGCCAGCCCTTATATTTAAAAATTTAAAAACTGCTCCAATGGTCCAAGTCAAACAAAAATGCTTATTCAATATAAATACCCAGGATAATTAATTTATTAGTTTATTTTTCCATGTACACACAGTCTGAGAAAAAACATGCTCAATGTTTTAGCTATGTCAGGCATGATATTTCTAGGCTAAATGTTTGTCATATATCATTAAGTAAATGTCAACTTGACTTTCAAACTAAATTACTAGTATTTCTATAAAACCCATCTACTTTACCCTGCTAGAGAATTACTCAAAATATAATTCTAAGTTATCGAGCTTCGGAAATTGAGAACTGTAAATTTCGAGGTAGTCTGTTTTCAGCTCAGTTAGGAAGGAGGCAATTGCAATTGAATGTTCAACAGCAAATACTTCTTAAGCCTGAAGGTCTTTCAAACTTTTGTTAAGCAACTCAGTAAATGGTTAAAGCATATGGCAGTGCTGTCTTTTCTTTCCTCCATAAGTAAGAGAAATGTTAGTACTATTACTATTAACTTTAAGCAGAAACACAATGCTTTTCTTACTGCAAAATGTCAGTGCCGTTTATGAAATTTAAGATAGACATTTCAGGAGAGACTTTATTTATTTATTTTTAATTGAAGGGAAACACTGATGAAAACAAAGGCATTGGAGTTTTTAGGAAAGAATAATGTTAATTTATAATTTTTAAAAAAAAATTTGTAAATGTATTTAGGATGGTATGTACATATGTCTGAAATGAGAAATGAAGATGAAAATGAGCAAAAATGGTTAGGAAAATTACTAAGCTGTGGTATAATTTTCAGAAACAGATTTCTTATCTTTTGTATAGTCTGTGTGAAATCTCTACACACCAAAAAATTAGGCTTGCCATTATAATTCCCAGAATTTTGATGTTGCAAGTTTCCTGATACTTCTGGAAAAATTCAGAGAATTTAAATAAGAACAACTCATTCAATTTTGTTTGATATAAACAAACAAAAAAAGTAACACTAATGTCAGTTTTATAATATGGATCTATAATTGATTAGGAAGCGGGGAGGAGAAAAAAAACAATTGGAACCAAAAACAATTCACATTTTTTGCATGTCCTGAATCTGAAACTCATATATATGTTTGGAAAACCTTCCATTATTTCGATTCAAAACATGATTTCAATTGTAGTCCTGACCTCTTAGTCTCCATTATCTCCTTTTTTAACATACTTCACTCATTCCCCCCAATAATTTTTAATCATTTTTTTTTCAGTTTCAGTTGACATTCAATATTATTTTATATTAGTTTCAGAAGTACAGTTAGTGGCTAGACATTTGTATAATTTATGCAGTGATTCCCCCAATTAGTTATACACCCCTAGCACTATACATAGGAGTATTTGTTCAACATCATTGACTATATTCTCTATGCTGTACTTTATATCTTGTGACTATTTTTGTAACTACCAATTTGTATTTCTTAACCCCTTCACCTTTTCATCCATCTCCCCAACTTTGAGAAATCTAATATTTTTGAAATATACTCCTTGGGGCCGGCCGAGTGGCTCGGTGGTTAAGCTCTGGCTTGGGAAGCCAGTGGCCCCGGTTCGGGCCCACATGTGAGGGCCAGTGACACTGCCCTCCCCCACCAAAAAAGAAATATACTCCTTTATCTGTTTATACTAATCAGAGTTGGTTATTCTCCTTTGCCTCAAAAACCATGAATCTGAAAACATTATGTCAGAGTGGGTGGTATGCAACAGACTTGAAACCTAGGATTGAACACTGGCCTAGGTGAGAATGAAAAGTAAAGTCTAGGTAGTATTAAGAAAATGATTTGGCATCCTATGACTTATAAGATGAAGCAGTTAATAAAAGTATCTATAATTAACTATGAAGACCAGGCTCTGATGATGGATGGGTGGATAAGAAAATATGTAGGACATGGAAAACATCATACCTGTGGACTGACAGGGTTGCAACTAACAGTTGTGGGACAGCTTAGAGAAATAAAATAGCAAATACAAACTGCCATAAAGATTTGCACAATGTAACTCAATAGCTCTTGTTCCTGCTACTTAACCTGATAATAACATCTCAACATTTACCACCAGAGAAATATGCCCTGCATAACAGCTAGGCCAAGGAGGATGAGAGATACAGTGGCAAACTCGTACATAACCCGAACAGTGATCAGCCTAAAACAGGGCCACCCATCCATGCCCATCCTAGATTAGTCCCACTGTGGTCAATCAGCACAGGGTCATGAGAGTACATTCGGTTTTGTCAGCCTCTGAGAGTCTGAGATTGTTTGTTATGCAGCATTAATTTGGCAGTAGCTGGATAATTCAACATTGGATTTGGTAGTTGGAAATCATGTGGTTATTTTGCCAATGCTATTTCAGAGGAGTGTCTGGAACAAAATCCTGGTTACAGTGGATTAAAGAAAAATGGGAGGAAAATGCAGAAAGTGTGTGTAGCAAACTCTTTTGAGAAATTTATATGTAAATGGCAAAAAAAAGAAATGGTAATAACTGGATATGAATGTGGAGTAAAACGTTTTCTTTATTTCTTTCTTGTGTTTCAAAGTGGTATAATCATGGACTATCTTTCACAATTTAAATAGCATTTTTGCTTTTCAAGCAAGGCTACATCCACAGGTAATCAGGAAAATAAAAGTGTTTTATTGATTTGGTCTACTGCAGCTAAAAACTGAGCCCTGGGGATGAGAGAAATTCCTAAAATGCAGAACTCTGTTTTATCAGTAGCATCATAATCTGTGTAATCATTTCTGATTTTCTATTCTTAGTTAAATAGAATGCCATTAGGGAGAAAAAAAATCCCATCGCCAACTCCCTCTTTATTTCCCTCCTGGGAATATCTTAAAAAAAATCCCATCGCCAACTCCTTCTTTATTTCCCTCCTGGGAATATCTTAAAATTACAGCAAAGATTCTTGCTGCAAAAGTATGTTAAGAGGTTTAATTAACAAAGAATTATATTTCACAAATATATCAACAATTAAATACATGCCCAGAATATAAACACAGAAATCTGAGCAATCTTGTTTTACAAAAACCACTTGCCAGACAAACTAAAATGGTAGTGTTTACCATTTCTTAAGCAGATAGGCAATTGTGAGAATTTGCAGATGTTGCATCTCCAAAGTGAAAGTGCTCAGAATTCCTGTTTTCTTGGCACTACACACAAATAGGATAGATGATAGATTAGATAGATAGATAGATAGATAGATAGATAGATAGATAGATAGATTAGACATAGATATAGATGAGAGATAGAGATAGAGGTAGAGATAGAGATAGATGATATAGATATAGATATATTAGGTTGTCGAAAAAGTCATGACACAGTTTTGCAACAAAAAACAAAAAAATACATCATGACTTTTCTGATAACCCAATAGATATAGATATAGATAGTTATAGATATAGATATAGATATATCCATTTGTCCTTTAGCACCTCTGGCACCCTCTCCTTTTCCTTGACTGCGTAGAGATCTGCTCTCCAAATGTACTGCCTTAGGGCACATGGAAGAAATGTGTGAATGGACTTTAGAAGCTTGTGGAAGATCTGTGGGCTCCCAGAATGGTGTAGTAGTTAGGGTGTGAGCCCAGTTCAGGGAGGAATGGTAGAGCTCTCACTAAAACTACTGAAATCACCTAAGCATGAATGTTTTAGATATCCCTCCTGGGGAGCTGATCTATTGGGCTTAAACATATTGAATTGTTTTTCTCCATCACACTACTGTTTTTGCTCTTAAGAAAAGAGGGTTTCTCCATCTTTCCTATGTTATCCTTATATGCGTTTTTGAATATGGGAAATATTCTAATGGAGATAAAATCAGCTATCCCATCAGTCTCACAAAGTCATTCTGACATTCATACAGTTTCTAAATGCAGCAGGCCAAGTTCCCATTTATGATACGCATGCATTTTTTCAGTTATTTTCTCTCTGAAGATGGGCTGAAGTTTACAGATATGTCCTATTCCCACAGGACAATGACATTCCTTCATGCATTTGACTATTTATTCAGTACATTGGTAAACGAGATGACACAATCCTTATATTCCTGGAGCTAACCTTTTACTGGTAAATAGAATATACATGAAAGACAAATAAATAAATTGCAGACACTGGCAAATGTTATGAAAAAATTAAACAGTGATAGAGTTCAGCAAGTGACAAGAAGCTTGCTATTTTGAATAGCTGATGAGATTAAAAGCCTTTCTGCAGAGATAACAACAGAGCAGAGACCTGGCTTATAAGAAAGTGCCAAACAAGCAAAATCTGTGGAAAAGCATTCAGAACAATAGGAACAGCAAATGGAACTGGCCCAAGAAACAAATAACCTTGGCATGTTTTGGATAAAGAATTCAACACTACTAGAATGTAGTGAAAACAGGGAGAGTATAAGATAGAACAATAAACAGGGAATAATCTCTTTTGGTAACGTTGACTATGTTTGATACAACAAATTGACCCACTGAAAAATCTGGTAATCATTTGTGAAAAAACATACAGTAGTAGTATTCACCTTGCTACATCACTGTAAAAATAACAAAGACTGCCTCTATGTCATAAGAACTGAAATGAATATCTGGGATAAAAATAAACAACTTGTGAAACCTTACATTAGCTGTTTGGCTTGTTTATATTATTCCAAATGTCTGCACCTTTGGAATCATCCTTATGTTCCATTTAAATTTGTAAATATACTTTTAATCTTAGAACAGTTTTAGATTCCCTAAAAAATTAAGAAGATAGTATGGAGAGTTTCCATGCAGCCTATACTCCATTTTACCTATTATTAACACCTTATATTAGTATGGTATATATGTCACAATTAATGAACCAAAGTAATACAGTATTATTAACTAAATCCATACTTCATTCAGATTTCCTTACTTTTTCCCTAAAATCCATTTTTTGGTCCAGCATCTCCGTCTGGTAACCACATCACATTTATTTGTCAGGTCTCCTCTATGACAGTTTCTGGGATTTTCCTTGATTTTGATGACCTGACAGTTTTGTGGAATACTGGTCATCTTCTTTATAAAATGTCTATCAAAATAGATTTTTCTGATGTTTTCCTCTTGACTAGACTAGAAGTATATAGTTTTGAGAGGAAGATCATAAAGGTAAAGTACCATTTTCATCACATGATACCAACATGACTTATCACTGCTGATGCTGACCTTGATCGCCCGGCTGTGCTAATGTTTGTTTAGGCTTCTGCATTGAGTATTGCTTTCCATTCTGTACTCTTTGGAAGAAAGTCACCATGTACAACCCACTTGTATAAGGTGAAGTGTTATGCTCTACCTCTTTGAAGGAGGAGCATTTATATAAATTATTTGGAATCATTGCACATGGGAGATTTGTCTTCCCTCCCCACTTTTTTATTTATTCATTTGTTTATATTAGTATAGATCTGTAAATATTTATTTTATGCATTGGGTTATAATGCAATAGTACTTTGTTTTGTTGCTTAAATTGTTCTATCTCTGGGCACTAGACACTTTTTCCCCTTGGTTTCTTTGACATACCCCATCATTATGATTTTTTTTTTTTTAATTTCTTCTTTCTTTTTTTCTTCTTTTTTTGAGGGCAGTGTCACTGGCCCTCACATGTGGGACCCGAACCGGAGCCACTGGCTTCCCAGGCCAGCGCTTAACCACTGCTCCACGCGGATGGCCCTTTTAAAAAATTTTTTAACCTACAAGTACCACATGGTGCTTCATGCTCGTTTTGTAGATGACCTACTCCAGTGCTAGAATCAGCCGTTTATGCAAGAATCCCTTGATGCTTTTCTTTCTGAATGGTATTAGAAGCTAAGATCTGGTATTTGGTGGGATCCTTTTTACTAGAATGTTCTTGCTTTTAGGCCCTCTTAGCAGAGAAAGCAAGAAAATATATGTTCATGTATTAATATGTGTGTGTCTGTATGTTTCCGTGTGTGTGTGTGTCTATACACACACATTCATATATATATAAACATCTGTATCAATATACAGCTAAAATATGATTTCATATGAATATCTCCAACACATTAATTGCATGGACAATTCCAGCCTCCTCCCTATCTGTATCTAGCTTTCCTAGCTGTACCCTTCCACAGTGAGAAATCTAGCTCTCACAGTTTGCCATACATTTTCTTTTCCATTCCCATAAACATGTAGAGTGGTATCAAAATTATTATTTTGTACTCCCTTGGGAAATAATATTATCAAAGAGAGTACATTACTTATGCACAGTGTCTCTTGCCTTTAGTCTTATAAACTCTGCTCATTTCTAAAGTTACGTAGGTCTACAATTTTCCTCCATTCCCCTTCAGTGAGGTTATTTTATATATTTGTAATTGTTACAATTATCTTCTTACAGTCTACACTCCAATCCTGGACCCTCTGAATTCCTAAATAATTTGTTTAGATTTGCATAACTGAGATTGGCCCTTAGTGCTGCAAAATTCTATGAGTTTTAACAAACATATAATGTCATGAATCCACAATTATACTGTCATACAGAATAGATTCACCACTCTAGAAATTGCCCAATGTTTTACTTATTCAACCCCTATATCACTCTCCAAGACCTAGCAACTACTGATCTTATTATCACTGCTATTGTTTTGACCTTCCAAAATGTCTTATAATTGGAATCATATAGTATGTAGCCTGGTGACATGTTTTCCTTGGGGAGGAGACCATTGTTATAGAGAACTCTGTGGCCATTCTTCACAGTAATTCTTCTTCTTCTTCCCCTGTCAAAGCCCTAAGAAGATTTTTCTAGGATCTTTACCATGAGAATTTGGTGGGACTCCTGTGAATAAAACCCAAGAAAATGAGAGTCCCCCACAAGACTGACACTCCCCCTGAGTTTCTTATTCTCATGCTAATCTACATTCAGCCTATAAGCATTGGTCAAAATTACCATTTAAATATTCCAACCAATTTATGGTCCCAGTGGCTTCTGTTCCAGATTTCAGAATGGCAGTTTGCCCTGAAATCTCAGTTCTCTGTTAAATACAAGAAAAGTTATTGATTTTCAGTTTGTTTCGATTTTCCATATTATAAGAACAACTCTAAGTTATTTCCATATGGAGCTGAAACTAGAAGACCTCTTTCCATTTATTCTTTCATTAAATAAGTTAATACATTATTTAATTTTCCCTCTGGCTCTGCTTCTCCAGCCCTGGAATATGTCCACTGAATTTTCCATTACTGTGGGTTCTCTTTCACATGTTGAGCATAATACATACATTCCCAAGGAACCTAAATACATTCCTCTATGTCTATGTCCTGCACTTTCTTCTTTTTTTCCTCTGTTTGTACTTTTTCTTTTGTTTGTTCATAATAGAAGTTTGATAAAATTATTACCTGGATGAAGCGTTAATTCATTAACAATAAACAAATGTATGACATGAGAACAAGGAATTCAGTCCTTGTCTATCCAATAAAAAATGTCATGCTAATTTGTTTTAAAATAAGTTTTATACTTGGATTCTTTGTGACATAAGCAATGACAATAATAATTATTTTAAATACTCATCACCTATGCTATAGGCTAAAAGAATCCACTGGAGATTATATGTTTACCAAGATGACATCCTCCACACCAAAACCTACAATCATCACCAACAGAGTTTACAAAGGCCAGTATGGGAGCTAAATGAATGAAATAAGTAGTAATTTTTGTTTATTTGTTTAATAGAGACCCTTACCATTTGCTGACAATCACTGTAAGAGCTGTAATAAACTCAGTGATAAGCCTTGAAATAGAATTTTCACACACACAAAAAAGCATAATTCATTTCTTAATGGTGATGAAGAAAGAACTCTCCAAGAATTAAACATTAAAAGATACCCCCAAAAATTTCATTCATTCTAATTTATTTTCCTCTAATATAAGTATGGATAGTTTTTTGTTTTGTTTTTTTTAATTCTTTTTTGTTTTGTTTTTTTTAATTCTTTCTTGAAGTGTGGCAAAACCAAAGAAATAATTCTAAAACATAACTTGTAAACTCAACTCCACATTCATATTCTGTTATTTAAGGTAGTACATTATGACAAAGTTCTGTACATGAAATAAAGGTATATATTTTAATAAAGATATATATTTTGGGCTGGCCGAGTGGTATGGTGGTTAAGAGCTGGCTTGGGATGCCAGCGGCCTGAGTTTGGATCCCACATATGAGGGCCAGTGACACTGCCTTAAAAAAAAAAAAAAAAAATATATATATATATATATATATATATATATATATATATATATATATATATATATATATATATATATAAATTTTAACATGTGAGTCCCACAGACTGACTTCAGTCTTCCTTGAACTTCTAATTAAATCGAGCTTCTCCAAAAATACTTATATTGTCTTCAAATGAATTGGTGACAAAAAGACTCAAGATCTCTGCACATTTCCAACAAGGAATAAATTCCCTATAATAGCACCTAAGGAAATAATATATTTTGTTTAATAGGATCCAGTTTCTCATGTTATCTAGGCAATTTTAAGAGACAACTTTAGGACAGGAATTAACTCTTTCACACTGTCCAAGCTCTGAATGTGTTGAAACAGTAACACATTTAATTAGGAACATACTCTGATATAATGTAGTATATTGAAAGGAACTCAACCTTGAATCTCTGGATTCCAATGTGATTCTGACACTAATTCAGTGATACAGTCTCTGGGTCTTAATTTATGCACACATAACAGACACAGGCATGTGCCTATGCACACAAATTTGGTTCAGGTGAATGCTAAAACTATTTTTGTACTTCCCATAGACTTTCCAGGATTTTTATCTCATCCTCAGTAATTAGGTACATTTAATAAGACATCTTCTTTAAAAGGCAATGTTATGTTAGTGGACTCCTTAACAATATTACATCATCTGTTTATCCTAATAATTATGCTAAGAAAGCCATGGTTGAACTTTGGTTACAATTAACAACAGCTCCACCTAGTGAGTCATGATTTGACATTAATTTTCCTAAGTTATTATTAAAGAAGAACAAACAGTTTTGATAATTCAGTTCATTTTTGTTTGAAGATTACCTGTTCAACTGTCTCCCTGTTTTTTTCTTGATATTTCCCATATGAGAAATACCTCCAATCCTTCTTTTGATCCCTTGTACACTTTTCCCCATGTATAAATTAATTCTTAGTGGAATGCTAATAATGTAAAATGCATTGCTTAGCGCTCCCCTGTTTAATAAAGTGTTACAATATTACTATTTCCAGGTGCACTGCCCTTTTCTTTCTTTCTTTCTTTCTTTCTTTCTTTCTTTCTTTCTTTCTTTCTTTCTTTCTTTCTTTCTTTCTTTCTTCTTTCTTTCTTCCTTCCTTCCTTCCTTCCTTCCTTCCTTCCTTCCTTCCTTCCTTCCTTCCTTCCTTCCTTCTTTCTTTCTTTCTTTCTTTCTTTCTTTCTTTCTTTCTTTCTTTCTTTCTTTCTTTCTTTCTTTCTTTCTTTGTTTTGAATGACTGAACCAGCCCAATTCAAAGAAATAAGCACCTCTGTGCTAACCTGCACACATACCTTCTTAGAAACTCAATTCTAAGACATCTCTTTCTGTCTCTTTAAATGTGTCATCATAGGAGAAAGGCAATGTATCTCATTGGATAAAGTCAGGTAGGTGTCGCAGGCTCTATAAATACAATCTCCTTCATGGACGATCCCATGCTCTAGACTTGGGTGAGTATATATGGCAGCATAGAAAGAATGC
This sequence comes from Aselliscus stoliczkanus, assembly GCA_033961575.1. Taxonomy (NCBI): domain Eukaryota; kingdom Metazoa; phylum Chordata; class Mammalia; order Chiroptera; family Hipposideridae; genus Aselliscus; species Aselliscus stoliczkanus. The sequence goes on from CM066729.1 coordinate 140,954,442, forward strand.
TTCTGGCTAAAATTCTAAGCCAGATTCTCCAATTCAGATTTACCACATTAAACTATTGAATGTTTACATTTTCCACATGACTCCCATACCTAATGTTTTCTTTTAAAGCCCCAATATGTAAAAAGAAATATTGTAAATATGTAAATTATATATTTCCCTTCTAAGTTACTTGAACAAGAGTTAATTGACAAAAAACTTGGGGAAATTAATTCTAGACATATATTTGTTATTTATATAATTATTTTTTTTGTAAGTCATATTTACTATAACTTACAGAAATGTTAATTTGTGATAAGACAACAAGTTGATCTGAATGACTTATTCAGTGCCATATACCATTTTGTGATGTAAAAGCACATGCGTACACATGCACTATAGGAAATTATAAGTAACTCAAGCAAAAGATCTTTGAAGAAATAACTGTCTTCAATAATTAGGTACCAAACTATATTATTTCTTCTGTAAAAGAAATAATCATGATCTAAACAGTGTAACTTTCATTATTTTTTCATTTGTGCTTCAACAAAAGCATTTATTTTTATAGTCTACATATTTTTAAAAGTGATTGAGTATAAAAACGTCAATCAAATTTGTTCTTTAAAAAAAGACTCCTTTAATTAATGCTGATTGGAAATTCAGTGAAACCGGATAATTTGAGATAGACATAATACTAGAACAATTTCTCTCTAGGGAAAATTGGCAAAACTAATTATAGAATCAATTACTATGTGCAGGTGAATTGCCACACTGTAGAAATGGGACATAGTCATAGAACTATCTTCTGGGAGCTCCAGGCTATTGATAAACTATAATAACTCGAAATCTGACTATGAAGACTGATTAATATAAACAACTAAGTCACTCTTACCTTGATCTGAGCTTAATTTCTGGTGGCTACACAGTCTTTACAACTGAGTTCATTCCATCATTTTCCTTTGACAACTGCTTTATCAGTTTTTCTGTACAAACTTATTTTCTTTTTCTTCATGATGCACATAACAAAAAAGTTGCCTCCTGTTCTAAATTTCACTGTTGAGCATTAATTTCAATTGTTGGGAGAGAGAATAGGATTGTCACATCTTGATTTAGGTGTTTACTTTGGTCTGATTGCCGGGTAGGAGAAGAGTGGGCAGGAGGTGAATCTCAAGTAGTTTAAATAATACAAATATAGTTGCTGATGTTATGGCAAAATATCTGGAAATTCCTACACCAAAATGCTAATGATGGAAAGTAGGATTTTGTTTTACAATACATTAATTAGCTGCATTTTGTAGTGTTTCACATTATGTCTCTTTCTTAACCTCAAAGAATAGCAAAATTAAATGTAACAGACTATCAATTTTATCAAGTTGGCCAGGGCTTTTTAAACAATGAATAACAAGCTCAATATTATTTAAGGGAAAAAAGCATGCTCATATAGTGCTAACACAATTTTAAATAGTTATAATCTTCTTTCACTGGCAACTTAGTAATATGCATCTGAGTCCTTCAAATTTTACCCAAAAGAAAATTAAGACTGTATACACTAATACAGAAAGATGCATATCATATCACTCTTTACTATAATAACAAGGAGCTGGGGGAATGTGTTACTTTTTATAACATTTGTATTATTTTTAAAAAAGCTATGATTGATCTATATAATGAATTCTATGCAAACATTTTTAAATTATGGTAATGAATACTCTTCAGTACAAGAAAAATTGTTCCCTATTGATTTCAAATAGAGTTTATTAAATATTTTATTGTGTATTATCTATGATGTTTTTGTAATAGGTGATCTTCAATTTTTATACATATGTTAACTTTTACACAGACAAATTTTTATATTTTGCATGATAAATTGTATTTTTTGATCAGTCTTGGTAGGAATTAGCCAATGTTGTTCATCATTTCAAAGAACAGCTTTTATCTTTAGTTCTGACTGTTATTTGTTTCCTTTTTTATGTCTACTCCTATTGTTATTATTTCCTTTCTTCTATGTCTTTAGTGGTTAACTGGCTTTCCTTTAGCTAGCTTTATGAAGTGGAATCTTAGATCACTAAATTCAAAACATTTTCATTTTCAAAGAAGAAATATATTAATTTCAAAAAAGAAATAAATAAGTAATGTTTTCTTCTAACTATTGCTTGAACTGCATCTCACAGTTTGAATTGTTAAATTTTCATTGCCAATCAGTTCAGAATATTTTCTAATTTCTTTTGTGAGTCTTCTTTTGAACAATAAGTTGTTTAGAAATGTGTTATTTTATTTACACACATTTGGAAACATTTGTGATATCTTAATTTTATTGATTCCTCTTTTACTATGCTTTTTCTGATTTATAACTTGGTACTCTTAGAGTATATTTAATGTTCCTCCATATGATCAATATTGGTGAACATTTCCTATGAATTTGAAAGAGCAGGCATTGTCATTATTGTGTGTAGTGTTCTATAAATAGCAATTAGATCAAGGTTGGTAATAGCGTCATTCACATGTTTATACCATCACTGACTTTTTGTATTTGTTTTTATCAAGTAGTGTGAGGTGTTAAAAGTCCAGCTCAGATAATTAATTTGCATGTAATTGCCCTTAATTTTCTCAGTTTTACTTTACATATTTTGAGGTTCTGTTATGAGATATATACATACGAACGACTGTCCATTCTTCCTGAAGAATTGAGTCATGTCTTTACTTGTGTACCAATTTTTGTCTGGTAATACTTATTATCTTTTGGTGTATTTTATTTAATATTATTATAGCTCCTCCAAACTTTGTATGCTTACTTATTACATGGCATATACTTTTAAAATTTTTCTTACTTTTCATCTGTTTGCATTGAAATTGAATGTAATTTGTAGTAATTCATCTTTGAGGAATTAAGGATGTCTATAGCTATGTATCAAGATTTATTTACAAAATATTTATAAGAGAAAAAAGTAAAAATACAATAACCTCATAGGAAATGTTTTCAATAAATAACAGTGCATACTTAAAATAAATATCAATGAAAATTGACATTCATATTGAAATATGAATTACTAGAATGATCTTCACTTAGTTTTAGGTAAAACATGCAGGTTAATGCTCAAATACGAAGAATAGGATCTATGTTTCACATACACACCTACTGTAGTAGATACTGTCATATGGCTCCCCCAAACCATTCCCAAGACCTTTCTTTATGTCCTTGCCTTCCCATCTTGTAAAGGTTAAAAAGTTCAGACATTTTGTCTTCCGACTTTCCTATTAAACAGTGTGTTTGTGTGACCTAGTTTTAGCATCTCGTGGGCTTGAAGAGAAGGATAATTGGAGCCTCTGAGAAAGTATTTTATGGTCTCTTAAGAGTAAAGAAAGAAAGCTCATTCATGACACTGGTTATGTGTGGGTTTCTCACTTTTAGTTGAAATCCAATGGATATGACACTGAAGTTGAACCAAACCATTTGAAATCACAAAAAGTTCAGGAAAATCAAAGACACTGACTTCACAACTCTGCTTAACCCAAACTGGAATTGTCTATCTATAGACTACTAGCTAAGTAAACAACTTGCTTTTTCTATATTTTAGGACGGTTTTGTTTTCTCTTGTTGTAAACCAATTTATCTCACATAACACACACACACACACACACACACACACACACACACACACACACACACACCCTAGTTATATAACTACATTGTGTTAGAAAGCTGTATATCAAAACATATGTGTAATGTGTTTATCTTTGAGTAACAGGATTGCCATTAATCATGGGTATTTCTTGGGCATGTTTCTGAGTTTTCTACAAAAGCATTATTTTATAAAAATATAGGAAATGCTCACTTCAACTTAATTGAACTGTTTCTATGTTATCAGTTTAAAAAATGTTTTACTATTTAAAAATTTATATTAATTTTGACTTTTCCAGTAACAAATATAGCTCAACATTGTCCACATGTTTGTGCTAGGTGTAATTCCTTTTTCCTGGAACCTAGATTTTTAACCTTTGTTCACGGTAATATGTAAATGAAAATCTAAGTAATATTTAGATTTAGAAACTGAGAGGTAATTAAGATTATTTTTAAATTTCTATGCAAGTTTAACTACAGACAGCTATTATTTCAAATACTGAGAATTATAATTTGGGTTTCATAGTTGGGGTAGACAGAAAACTAAAACATTTGAATAAAAATTATTTTTATAACATAAACTCCTATATTAGCCATGCTTTATGGCATCACATGATCATCTAAACCTATTGGCTTAATCTGAAAAAGTAAAGGTTTACATTTGAAGTGTAGAATTTCACAGCATGACATTCCTTACAATGTTAATAGTAAAGATGAGGAAAATATTAGAAAACATGAAGGTTATAATGGAACAAACAGTAAACCTTATGTTTAAGAATTGTGTTGTCTCTTTAATGCAAACACATACCTTATTTATATATACATCTTGATTTAAAATGTTGAAAAAACTATATATTGAAAAAACTATATACCATCATATTTACGTATTTATATATGGTTATTTAAGGACCTATTTAACACGATTTTTTTAAAGCAGTTTCTTTGTTTAGTGTCTCGGACATTATATATTACCCTGATATTCCTTTAGTAGCAAAAGTAAATACTTTACAACATAGTGTAGGAACAAACCTTGACATATTTTTGAGTCCAAAAGATTTGCTTCCTACTTTTGTTTTAATCTAATGTACTTCCTTCTCCTAAGGAAGAATCAAATATGGGATTTTTGAAACTTTCTTGAAGAGAAGCCACAGTATGGTTTGTATATTCATTTAAATATGTAGGTCTTAAGAGCTCAAAGACTTGAATAAAACTCTTATACAATAAGTGTAAATATTTGCTGCACATATTTGTAATTTGCATTTATTATTTTTTGACCTTCAAAAATTATTTTAACTTAGTCAAATGTCTTATTTTTTTATTTCTTATGTCTTTGAAATTTAGAAAGAAGTCCTCCTTTTAAATTTTCACAAAAAGTCATTTCCAAATCATAATTTTTCAATACTTTTACACACACATACATACATACTAACCATATAAAATGTGTCTTGTACTTTAAAATATATTTCTCCTCCACATTACGAATAAACTGTCCCAAGGTCATTTAAAAAATAATTTTTCTGTTCTCTGTTGCCTCTAGTAGCATATAAAAAATTCTTGATAGATCTATGTGTAGGTTATTTTGTTCCACTGAAAGCAAACATTTTCTTATATTACCACCAGTGTTCATCTCACCACACTGTGATTTCTGTGTGAATAAACATGTTCGTAATCTTCCTAATATTGGGTTGTTGGAAAAGTCATGACGCATGTTTGCAACAGATGGCACTAGTTCATTTATGGAAGTACTAGAATCATTCACATCTATGTTATTGCTATGTCATTTGACAGGTTACAGTTCTAGCTTCATTTTTTTTAAAAATTGAGCAATTTGGGTGAGTTTTGGAGATTTTACAACAAGTTGAAGATGGAAGACCAAACTGTGCATTTTTGCCATATTTTTTCTGTTTTCCTTCCATAAAGGGACGAACGCATGTCAAGCTTGTGAAAAGTTGCATAAAGTTTATGGTGACAATGCTCTACAAGAACATCAGTGCCAAAGAAATCCCATGCTGGTGATTTTGATCTCAACTACACTTGTTGGTCAGGGAGGCCCACCGAGGTTGATGGAGACAGAATAAAGGCATTGATCGAGTCAAGCCCAGGTTACATGACATGAGAGATTGCAGAAACATTGAACATCCATCATTCAAGCATTCACGACCACCTGAAGAAGCTGGGATATGTAAGCAAGCTCGATATTTGGGTTCCGCATGAACTCAAAAAACTTTATTTGACAGCGGGTATAAACATCTGCAATATGCTTATTGAACGTGAGGAAACCGATCCTTTTTTGAAGCAACTGATAACTGGTGATGAAAAGTGGATTGTTGACAACAATGTGGTGCTGCAATGGCCTTGGTCCCGATGTGATGATTCACCTCAAACAACATCGAAAGCAGACATTTATCAGAGAAAGGTTATGTTCTCTGTGTGGTGGGATTTTAAATGTGTCGGGGTTTTCGAGCTCCTACCAGGGTACCAAATAATCAAGTTGAGTGTGTACTGTCGGGAATTGGACACTTTGAACAAATCCATCATCCAGAAACGTCCAGAGCTTGTTAGTATTGAAGGAGTTATGTTCCATTGCAACAACGCAAGACCACACACAAGTTTGATCACTCATCAAAAATGATTGGAGCTTGGATGGGATGTACTGCCACATCCCATCACCTGACCTTGTACCGTCAGGCTTCCACTTGTTTTGCTCCCTTCAAAATTCCTTGTGTGGTATAACGTTCGATTCAGATGAGGCTGTAAATCAGCACCTTGTTCAGTTTTTTGCAAATAAAGGCAGGTCCTTCTATGCATGAGGAATTACGAAGTTCACTGAAAGATGGCAAAAGGGTATCGAACAAAACAGGCAACATATCATTGATTGATCTTTGTTCTTTTTATAAATAAACAACCTTTGAAAAACATAGACAAAATATGGAATGACGTTTCTGACAACCCAATAGGACTCAGGTCTCTAGAACTCCTAGGATGGCTATAGCTCAATGAATGTCAATCAGATCTTTTTGGAAACCAATTTGGTGTATCCCAAGGCATTTTAACAGTTCATAGATCTGGCTCAGTGTGAGTTACAGTGGTCAAAGTTTTGCTCAAAGGTACCAAATAGCCCTATATGAATAAAAATGAATTGCATACATATTCAAATTTTGCAGCAAATCCAAGCAAATTTAACAGCTTTTGTTAAGCAAAAGTTTCATCTGCCATAACAACTCCCACAACTGTAACACACAAACTGCAGACAAAACTTCTTTCATGCTCCAATGTGTACGTTTATGCCTTGGGATCTGCTAACACTTCTCAAATATAAAACATTTGCTGTTAAAACAAATAGTTCCTTTACTCCCTATCTCCAATGGGGCTGTAAAGACACTGACAATTCTATTGGTTTTACAAATGATCATCATTTGTGGTTCATCCAAGTAAAAATATGTTATTTTTCCATAAAGAGAGATATATTATCTAAGTATTAAATTTACATTAAGGGATAAATTTAAATATACCCTTTAATATAATCATTATAACTAATTCATTTATTATTTTTTTTCAATTCACATAGTATTTGTCTACTCTGTACAAGGTACTTGGGGTACAGAAATGAGTAAAAAAAGGAGATAAAAAATTTACATGACTACCCTCAAATAAACAGACTGAATATGAATAAGAAGAGATACATATACTTAGAATGTATATATACTTATGTTTTTATATGATATGTGGCATCAGCTACATCCTAAATAACTCATACAAAAAATTCTACTAGGAAGTCGTGAGAGAATCAACAGTGAAAGGTGGAGTGTTTAGACAGATATGTTGCACTTTTAATGGCTGCTGAATAATGAGTTGGACTTAGCTAAAAGGAGTACCTTTTGGGCAGAAAATTACAAAAGACATAGCAATGTATACGAAACATTAAAGAGAAATCAATAGGACAGTTTGGCTAAAGTGAATTGCTTATAAAAAAGAAGTAAAAAGTAATGCTGGATATGTCAGTAGTACAATAAAGGGAGCTCTTAATGTTGGGGCACAGCTTTACTAAGAATATTTGAGATAGAGGATGCCAGCAAAGATACTGAAGTGGGGAACTGGCACCAATGACTTTAGTGTGGACTGGATGAGAAAGAGAACTGAGGTTGGCATAGCAACTAAGACATGATTGTAGTGGTCTAATTATAACACTATGTTTATTTTTCTAAACTGCTTTCTTTCTGCTTGAGAGGAGAGCATTTTTTTTCATTAATTTTTGAAAATAGAACATCGGTAGAAGCAGCAGAATAGGCACTTCAGATTATTCCTGTGCAAAACAAGTCCAATCCATTGTTTGTGGAGAACATCTAAATGTAGTGAAGTAATCTGAATAGAGATGTTTCAGATTAAAAAGTTTATGATCTCCTTAATAATGTTACCTTTACTTGAGTACTTATTTCAGCACTTCAGAAATTGACTTCATTTTTTTCAGCTACATTTTCTAAAACTTAATTTCTAGGTTTCCAGTTTCATAGTCACTTGGCAATACTTGAAAATTCAGATTCCTAAGCCCATTTCATGAGTACTAAATCAGAATCTCTATATGTAGATCCCAGGAATTTACTTTTCTATTTTTTTTTTTTTTCAATAAAAAGGATAGGTGGTTCATAAGGAAATGAGTGTGCATTCAATCAACTCAGTTTGGGGGGCTTTTTTTTTTCTTTCTATGTATAGCTCAAGACACCTCTGTGCTATATTACTGCTACTTCTTAAGGAGTTATAGGAAATTTTTCCTATATATTCATGCCATTATATAAGTAGTTTATTTACACTTTTACACACAGGAGTTTACGAAAATCCTTGAAAGGGGAGGAAAGTGATATACAAGTGATAACTTTTGTTTGCAACAGAAGAGAAACCATTAAAAAAGCAAAATCCCTTTTTAGTGGTATCGATGTTTCCTTATCTGGATCACACTGTTAATGTCCTACACATGATGGTTAGCCTAAGTAACCTGAATGTAGAAGTACAGAAACCAGTCTACTTTGATTGCCTTGGTGGGTTCCGAGAGTCAGATCATAACCCACACTTTAAATGAAGATATATTTTCACAGTCAGTCTCCTGGGAAGAGGATAATGAAGGTAGAAAATGAGAACTGGGGGCAAAAACGGGATATATATTCCTCTCTGAGACTTGATTTGTCCTAATTTTTAAGATTTTTTTAAATTGGGGAATTGGTGGAGGGGAACAGCATTGAGGAATCGGTGAAGGGGAACAGACAAGTTGCTGTCCTTTTGTTCTTTAGTCTAGTTGTGAAGGACATTGCTTCATTGGCACATGTTGGTATCACCATTGTGCTCTTCCCAGATGAGGCAGATCAGTCGCCGGCCTCTGGATGGTCACTCCCCGTGGCTATTGGCCGCTCACGCTGGCTGCCGGCCACTCACTGTAGCCTATGGAAGCCCACTGCAGCAGGGGCTGCAGCCTACACCGTTGCCGGGGCTGGCACAGCCCAGCTCCAGGTGGAGCTGTTGTTAGCTGTAGAGGGCAGTGTCACTGGCCCTCATATGTGGGATCCAAACCGGGGCCGCTGGTGTCCCAAACCGGCTCTTAACCAATGTGCCACTCAGCCGGCCCTGTCCTAATTTTTAAATGTGGAAATAATTCAAGCAACCTGTTGGTCAGCTGTCTTCTACCATCGAGCTAGTCTGAGTTATCCAGAGAAGTGGCCTGGAAAGGATCCTGAGGAAGAATCCTGAGGAGTATCAGTGCCCACTAGAGGGGACAGTGCCTGCCTAGCAGAGAAGCAGCATCATGAGTGATCGGCAGCAGAGGCAGCAGTGTGGTTGCAGGATAAGCCAAAGTTTGGGAAAGAACATGGAGGACCTATTTTTACTAATGATTATTTCTTGTTGGGGTTGATGCTTTCATAATTTGAATTTGGAAATTATGGGTTTAATTTTTAGCAACATATTAGTAAGAGCTATGACATTTGGTGCAAATCTATTATCCTAGTTTAAGTTAAAACATGATACTGTGACACAGGCCAATAATTTCAAGATTTTCACTTCCTTTTTGGCTAATTTTGTCAAATATAGCTCAGAATATTTAAAAGGATATCTAAGAAGCAAACTAGTGGGTTTAGCACAACTTTTCCTCATAGCAAGTCCTTTAGGAGGCGTATTCCATGACAAATATTATATTCATATATGTACAAAACATAGGATTTGCAGGTGAGTAGTAAAGAATCACTCGGAAAACTATCATTTTTCAGTGTCTATTGACAAGGTTTATCACTACTGGAGAAGCATAATCACTGGGCAACAGGCTCCCTTGTATACCTCCCCTTGTGTAGTTTTCAAAATATAGTAGGAATAAAAACTTTTAAGAAATTCTCCTCTAGAGTTCTGAAGGACAAATAAATTTAGGAGTAGTGCACACTTAGACCCTGACCATATACTTGCTTTGACCATAAATACAGTGAATGCTCTGAAAAGGCCAGCAATAAAAATACTGCTGTATCTTTGGTTATTCCAAAGCAATCTTATTGGACTATGAAAACCCATTTTTCATGTCAAATTATTAACATTTTAGGTAATTATCACACATATGTGTATTCGAATGCCAGCAGTCTCTTACTCCTCAAGTCCCATCATTTGTAAAATACCAAAAAATGAAGGTGGGTACCTCCCAGAGTGGGTATCTTTTTTAGCATTTTTTAATCTTTATTAAACTTATTGGGGTCACATTGGTTAGTAAAATTATATGTTTCAAGTGAGTTTTTTTTCATCTTTTTTTGAAAATCAGTTGAAATAATGAAATAATGTATACAAAGAATCTGGGAAATCCTAGCCAATCTAGTTGCTTTAAAAAATTAATGTTAGTTCCTACTTGTCTTCATAACTGCCCAACTTGAACCTCCAAAACTCTTTCTAAGTCAATATTTTGGCTTGGATAAAACTCAAAAGGGCAGGATGCCAGTAAATGAAATAAATGTATTTATAATCACAGAGAGTACTGATATGAAATAGCACAAAATATACAAAGGGTGCCAAACAAATATATACACATTTTAAGAAAGGAAAAAACTGTATTAAAATTGTAATACAATAAATGACATTAGCATTCATTTACGTCACCTTTTGAGCGAACACCATACTGCACATTGCTACCATAATTCAACTTCGAAAAGCAATACATAGACATAACATCTCTTAAAATGTATACTTTTCTTGGTACTCCAGTAGAAAAAAAAGAGAGAATATATTTGTGGGATTGTATTAGCCATTTTTAATTAAAGAATCTGCTCATTTCCTTTCCTTCTAAAGAGAAATGAGGTCTAATTAAATGCATAAATAGTTACTCCAGTTAGGGATAATTCTACATTATTATACTATTAAACTCAATACGTTAAAAAATACTTGGGAAAAAAGCAATTATAAGGAAAAACAAGTTACTATCTTCCTAAAAGTGTTCAGCTTATTCATTTGACTTCAGAATAACTGAACACACAGAATTCTTTTGGCAGTAGGCAAAGAAGAACCAATTAAAATTTGCAAACTTATTGATCTTACTTCTGAATTGGTGACCTCTCATGTGCATCTCACTCATAAATAAGATGACACAAAAAAGGAATTATTGATTTTTGCATGATCTTTTGGTTGTCTTTTCTTCCAGCACACTCAAAATGGTATGAACTATTCTCAAAATAAACCTCCTAGAATAGGCAAAGGTAGATTGTGTTTGACAATTTTCAGAAAAATAATAATATAATGAACCCAATTTACTCTTTCCAATAATCTTCAAATATCTCTTCTCATTTCTAAATACCTGAAAGGATGTAAAAATCAAATTTATGGTAAAGTCATTGCCTCACATGCCTTGAGCAAAGGTCATTTGAACAGCACTGCCCCTTCTTTTAAGTAATGTGTCTTTGGGAAAAATCCTACTAAGAATCTAAATAAAAAATGTGTCTTTGGGAAAAATCCTACTAAGAATCTAAATAAAAGTACAGGTAATTTTAGACAAAAAAATCTGTCTCAAAATTCCTGTCCTTGCTTACACACCTTTGCTCAAGTTCATTGCTGACTCTAGGAATTAAATTTCCATCCGTCAAGTCTGAACTTACTTTTAACACTAACAAGGAAAGAGAGAGAGAGAGAGAGAGAGAGAGAGAGAGAGAGAGAGAGAGAGAGAGCATGCACTAGATGAGGAATTAGGAGATCTGAAAATTAATTAATTGTGAATAATCCTGCTCTTATCCTACTTTATTTTATGATCTATGACAAACAGATTGAACCTCTCTGAGCCTCAAACTTGTCATCTGTTATGTAGCCTAGGTGGACATTAGTTGATCTCTAAAGTTCCCCTCATATATCATATATATTTTTCATCAAAAACCTAATCTCTCCTTTATTATACTTGAAAGAAGACTTAGTAATAAATAACGAAACAAAATGAATCATCGTAGAGTCCTGTAAACCATGTCCTGGATCTTCATGCAGCCCTCAGTCCCCAACCAGGTAAACATCATAATAACCCACAGAAAACTGAAAAGAGGAACAAAAGCCTTTAAAAGTCAAAGAATCACCCAATTATGAGACCTGAAGGACCCATGGCTAACTATTGAATATGGCATAGAAAGATGGCAAATGACCACAAGTCAATATAATAAATCACTATTATGGAGTATTTAAGAGTTGCTAATACCTACCATGCAAGAAGCATAAATCAGATAGGAAAATAAATAATAGAGATTCTAGACAAGACAAGAAGGCCCCTCAGAAAGACTGGTGAGAGGGAAACTGGTTTAATTATGGTTTCAAATCCCTCGAGTTTCTCCTTTCTCCTTGGATTTTTCTTCCATTGATTTCCATGGCTAACACAAAACTGTGTATCACCCCTCCCCAAACTAGGGTCCCTTTTTTATTTCTTTTAATTTAAAGATGATTTCTTAAAATTATTTCATTTTTATCCCCCTAGCACAATGATATAGGATAAAGTTTCAGAATTTCCCTCCAAATCAAGGAAGACCAAAACAGAAAGAAACAAAACACACATGTTCTCCAGATTATCTTAATATAACTTATGATATCTCCTCACCTTCTGGAAACTTCTTCAGGCTAAACAAAACTCATCATTCCTTATACCACCAATATTGATATTCATCACCATAATAAACTTAGAATTCAATTGTGAAAAGAAAATGTGATAAATTGAATACATGGTAAGAAAAGATTTTAATTTAACAAATATAACATTCAGTAGAACTGAATGAATATAACTATAAACCAAATTGAGTTTAATACATGTTCTTTTAAGAAAATATCTAAGAACAGATATTGAGGCAAAAAAGAAAGAGGGTCTAAGATTGTACAAAGGATCATATGACAACTTCAGGGAGGGGAATGCTTGGGCTCACATGTTATTGGGTTGTTGGAAAAGTCATGACATATTTTTTCTATGTTTTTCATTGCAAAAATGCGTCATGACTTTTCCGACAACCCAATAGTTCTGCACGTAGTTACAGATATCAATAAAGGTGACTTTCAACGTACTACAGCCTGACTTGTTAATTTGTTTACAGGTTTGAAGTTACTAATATTAACATTATAAAATTCTTAAACTACATGTTGAGGCTTTTTATGCTATTATTTTGCCTTGCACAATAGGAAAATCAAAACTAAAGATTATACAAGGTAAGTTCTAGACCAGTTCACTCAACTATAGATTCATATCATTGAGTTTTCCATCAGTGATCAGAGAGATTCTGTAAACCAATGGGAAGAGGGGAAGCTGTAGCAAATAAAGAAATCTGAGAGACAGTAATCATAGAAAGATATAAATTAACCACAGGCAGTGTTTGTCATAGAGAGATAGTTCTAGCAATAATTAAGTATTTGGTTTTTGATACTGTAATCCCCAGAAATGCCTTAGTTTCTAAAGCTTTCTTCCCTCCAGGGAGCTAGTCCATTATCCTGGCAATAATTCCCCTTTCTTATTTATTCCTACATAATTGTAATTTTTGTTACTTACATTTGAAATCATTTTATTTCACATTTGTAATATATATGCTTGTTTAAAGTATTTATTGATATAAGTAAAATGTTTTCAAAACTATAAATTTACAAATGCTACTCATTATCGCATCATAATTCTCTTTTTAGTAATATTTCAAAAGCTAACAACACTACTACTGGGTATTTTATAGTTGCCTTTTAAAAATCACAAATTATTGTCAATGCTTCTCTATAAAACTTTATAGTGAAAGATAATAAATGTGTCCCATTTTTTCAGTACAGTAGAAAATAGAGAACAATGGGATATGTGAACACACCCCAGTAAGAACAATAAAATCACTAAGTAAGTATTTACATGGATTTAAATAACTTGTGACTGGACCTATACATTTTTAAGAGATAATATATAGTACTATTTGTTCACAGTATGCTTAGCTTTCTAAAACTTTCCAATTAGTCATTCATTGTAGAATGGAAATGAAGACATAGGCAACTTTCATTGATATAGTAGGATCTAAGTATTACTGGTTAGAATCCTAAGATTTCTGTGAGAAACATAAAGCTAAAACCCAATAGCTGGTCTAATGGTAAAACTTACTTAAGCCAGCAAGTTACTTTAAAAAAACAGTAGTAAATGCCCCTCAAAATGAAGCCCTCCAATTAATTCCATGCCCAATAATATATTTACAGTACACACCTAATCAGTACTTAATATATTAGTGATTGCAAATATTGGTAACACATAAAAGTCTGTAACCTAGAGAAGAAAAATTCAAAATGCACTTTATAATTTTCTTTACCTATGCATATTTATGATGAAATAATAATATAAGCTCTTTCAATGTACTACATCCTTATTTTGACCAGGGTCAGTGGTGTGCTGATTCAAGTAACTTAATGATAGCAATTTAAGGAGGTGAAAGCAGATCTAAAAGCAAAATTAGAAGAGGATTTCACATTTTTGAAATTTCCATCTCAACTTTAAAATGCACTTTTAGTTTTCAAAGATGGCATATGACTCTACTATTTTCAGTTTCTAGATCTGTATTTTACCCACGGTAACATAAGTGTAATCACATGACATGGAAAATAGAAACAGAAGGTCTTATTAAATATTAGCACAAATATAATGTTCTATGTACCTTTGGGAATGTTATTCCTATCTATGTATGTATTTTAATTATTTAACACCCTAGAGGAAATTTAAGCTATAAGACTGTAGAGAGTAGCGAAGGTATTTCAATGAGACTGAGTTTTATTATAACATTAAAAATTCTCATTGAAAATTAATGACATTTAAATTGCCCAATATTTTCTAAATTTTATAAATGCTCTTTCAATCTATTATGAACACTTGGAACCTATTCAGGCTATGATACAAGTTGTATAGCCAGGCAGTTACAGCATCAACCCTAAATATAGATTTAATCCGCAAATAACCATAATGCTGAGCAATAATCAAACTTAAATTTTGCAATATGAAGACAAGGAGATTGCATTAGTGGTATTTAGAAAGAGTTTTTTAAGACTTTGTGAGGAATATGGTAGAGTAAAAACATGTAAACCAAGCATGAATCAACATAATATAAAATATTTGGTGAATATTGATCCTTGAATCTATATTTCATGATCATCTGCATGTACAATCTCTTCTGCCTATGAAGCCTTTAATAAAAGATGGTTTTGGGAAGAAAGACATGAATAAGCCCACATTCAAGCACTCTTTCAGATATCTGAGTAAGATTTGACAGTATGAGTCTTAGAAAGTGCCCACGTAAGCTGATAAGTAGAAAATTAAAATATTCAGAAATATATAGACAGTATAAAGAAATAAAAAACATAGGTATGAAAATTTAAATATCCAAATTAAAATAATTTAAATGCCTTTGACTATCAAATAGCACACAACTTGGTGTTGGAATTTAATGATGGGAAAATGCAATGAAATATGCATTAATATGGGACAGGAGGCAAGACAGCAGGCTAGATAAACTCTGTGTTACCTCCTCTGATGACCACATTAAAATTACAACTAAATTACAGAAAAATCAACCTGGAGAACTACACAAAGACTAGCTGAACAGAAAAACTAATACTAGGATATAGTCTCAAGAAGCAACATTGAGACTGTTAGGAGGGGCTGAAATGCAAAATAGGCCAGCCCCAAACCTGTGTGTGGTAACTGAGAATTGGGAGGACTATCTCAGGAGTAGAGGTTCCCCCCAGAGGAATGGGGGACCCTAGCCCCAGACTGGTATCCCCAGCCTGGAGCATCTATGCCAAGAAAGGAGCCCCCACAATAACTGGCTGTGAAAAAATGGGGTTTCCAACCTTATGGATGAAACAGAAAACTGCTGAATAACAAGTTGTCCCATTAAAAAGCCAACACACAGACTCACTTGTTTGAAGGAATGAACCCTGGGCTCCAGCGAGGAAAAGTGACTCAGGAGGAGTCAGAGACTTATAGGGAGAGTTGTGTGGCTCCAGAATGAGGACTGGAGAGAGAGTCGCAATTTTCTCCTCCTACTGAACAGCCAATAGGCAGGCAACATCTTTGTTTTGTGGACCCCTACCCCATACAGCCAAATCTGAAACTGCACTGGCCTGGTGAACTCCATTTCCTCCAACCTAGTGACTTTTGGGGACCCCACTCCACCCAGCTCACACACTAATGGAGGCAGTTTCTGCAACTGGCAGCCAGCTTCACCCCTCACACCCCAGGAAGCTATAAGAGCAGCAAACAGTTGGCCTTAACTTGCATACCACCAGAGGCACCTTTGCAGATTGTAGCCAGCCCTGGCCTGCACTACAATCCTTTTTGGAAAACTCTCAGGGTTCAACAGGTCCCACACAGTGGCAACTGACCTTGGTGTGCTCTGAGTCTTTTGCTGAGGAACTCATGCTCAGCACGGTCATCAAACCAGAATCTACATCAACCTGGTGATGCCTGCAAAACCCAACTCGCATACTGCACAATGCTCTATCAGCCACTGAGACTTACTGGCAGCTGGCAGGTGGCAGCAGGCCTCAGGGTACCCTACACTTTTTGTGAACTTAACCCAGTTCTGGCACTGATGGCAGCCATCCTCAGTTCAATGAGTGGCCTCTGCCATGTACCGCCATTTCCAGCAAAGGCAGCAACCAACCATGGATCACCCTGTAGCTTCTACTAGGTATACCAGGCCAGTCACAGGCAGCAGCTGACTTGGGCCTGCACTGGAGACCCTTCAAAGAGATTCCAGAAACAACATACCCAAAACTTGGCTTCAGACCACTACAGAGCACCGCCCAATTAGTCCTACAGTGACACACCCAAAGGGTGGTCTCAGCAGGCACCAGAGCCTACTGGGGCAAATCCCACTCTTCAAGATAAGCACCCTTGCTCAGCAGCCCATAAACTATGGACATGGCCAAATCCACAGCCAGTCCACATGAGACTCAGTTTCACTCATTGACATACCAACAGCAATCAATGCTCAACCATACACAGACAAGGGACACTCCTGAAGCACCCAGTGCAATTGATAGGGAGAATATGTTGCAGGGCCCCACAGGCACCTTCTACATAAGGCCACTCAGTCAAATTGGGAGACCTAGCAAATCTACCTAATACATAGAAACAAATACAGGGAGGCAGCCAAAATGAGGAGACAAATAATTATGTCCCAAATGGAAGAACATAATTCCAGAAAAAGAATCAAACAAAATGAAGACAAGCAATCAAGACACAGAGTTCAAAACACTGGCTACAAGATGCTCAATGACCTTAGGAAGAAATTCAACAAATAGACAGGAAACATAAAAGTAGAGATAGAAAAAAAAAAAAAAGAACCAGTTAAAGATGAGAAGGAATACAATAACTGAAATGAAGAATACAATAAATGGAATCACCAGCAGAGTAGATGAAGCAGAGGACTGAATCAATAATTTGGAAAATAAGGTAGTGGAAGACACCCAATCAGAAGAGCAAACAAAATTAAAAACAAAATGAGGAAAATTTAAGAGACTTCTGGGACAGCATCAAGTTTAAAAACATTCACATCATAGGGACACCAGAAAGAGAAGAAAGAAGGAATTGAGAACATATTTGAAGAAATGACAACTGAAAACTTTTCTAACCTGGTAAAGGAAATGGACATACAAGCCCAGGAAGGGCAGAGTGTCAAACATGATGAACCAAAGAGACCCACAGCAACAAACATCATGATTAAAATGGTGAAGGTTAAAGACTAAGAGAGAATCATAAAAGCAACAGGAGAAAGACAACTAGTTACTTACAAGGGCGATCCCATCAGAATGTCAGCTGATTTCTCAACAGAAACTTTGCAGGCCAGAAGGGATTGGCAAAAAATAAAGTGATGAAAGCAAAGGCCTACAATCAAGACTACTCTACACAACAAGGCAATCATTTAAAATTGAAGGAGAAATTAAGAGCTTGTCAGACAAGAAAAAGCTAAAGCATCTCATCACTACCAAACCAGTATTACAAGAAATGTTAATGAGATTTCTTTAAGAAGGGGGGTAAGGGGAGGGCGGCCGAGTGGCGCATTGGTTAAGAGCTGGTTTTGGGATGCCAGCAGCCCCGGTTCGGATCCCACATATGAGGGCCAGTGACACTGCCCTCTACAGCTAACAACAGCTCCACCTGGAGCTGTGCTGTGCCAGCCCCGGCGATGGTGTAGGCTGCAGCCCCTGCTGCAGTGGGCTGCCATAGGCTACAGTGAGCGACTGGCCGCCAGCATGAGCTGCCAATAGCCGTGGTGAGCGACCATCCAGAGGCCGGCGACTGATCTGCCTCATCCGGGAAGAGCACAATGACGATACCAACATGGGCCAGTGAAGCGACGTCCTCTGCAACTAGACTGAAGAACAAAAAGACAGCAACTTGTCTGTTCCCCTTCCCTGGTTCCCCTCCCCCAATTCCCCAATAAAATCTTTAAAAAAAAAAAAAGAAGGAGGAGGGGTGGAGGGGAAAATATAAATACAAATTTAAAAATGACAATAACTATGTACCTATCAAAAATCATTTTAAATGTAGATGGATTGAATGCTCCAATCAAAAGACATAGAGTAGAAAATGTATAAGAAAATAAGACCCTTATATATGCTGCCTACAAAAGACCCACTTCAGATCAAAAGACACACAAAGACTGAAAGTAAAGGGGAGAAAAAATATACTTCATGGGAATGGAAGCAGGGGCAGAAACTGGAGTAGCAGTATTTATATCAGATAAAATAGGCTTTGAAAAAAAGGGCTATCATAAGAGAGAAAGAGGGACATTACATGATGATAAAGGGATCAATCCAATAAGGGGATATAACCTTTGTAAACATTTATGTACCCAACATAGGAGCACCTAAATATATAAAGCAAATATTGATGGAAATAAAGAGAGTGATCAACAGTAACACAAGCATAAAAGGGACTTTAATACGCCATTAACATCTTTCAACCAATCTTCCAGACAAAAAATCAAGAAGGAAATAGTAGCTTTAAATGACACACTAGACTAGATAGATTTAATGAATATTTTTAGAGCATTTCACCCTAAAGTAGCAAAATATACAGGGTTTTTTTTTCAACTATGTATAGAACATGTTCCAAGATAGACGACACGTTAGCCAACAAAACAAGTCTCAATAAATTTAAGAAGACTGAAATCATATCAAGGGTCTTCTCTGATCATAATGACATGAAACTAGAAGTCAATTATAAGAAAGAAAATGAAGAACACACAAACACATAGAAGCCAAATAACATGCTACTAAATAACGAATAGGTTAACAATGAGATTAAGGAGGAAATCAAAAGATACTTTGAGACAAATAAAAATGAAAACAGAACAATACAAAATCTATTGGACACAGTGAAAGCAGCCCTAAGAGGAATATTTAAAGCAATCAATACAGACCTACCTCAAGAAACAAGGAATATCTCAAATAATCTAACCTTATACTTAAAGGAACTAGTAAAACAAAGGCCAAAGTGAGTGGAAAGAAGGAAATAATAAAGATCAGAGAAGAAATAAACAAAATAGAGTAGAAACACACACACACACACACACACACACACACACACACACACACAAGAGATTATTAAAACCAAGAGCTGGTTCTTTGAAAAGATAAATAAAATTGAGAAACCTTTAACCAGACTCATCAAGAAAAATAGAGAGGGGAACCTAAATAAAATCAGAAATGAAAGAAGAGAAGTGACAACACCATAGAACTACACAGGGTTATAAGGAAATATTATGAACAATTTATATGCAACAAATTGGATTATCTTAAAGAAATTAATAAATTCCTAGAAACATACAATCTTCCAAGACTGAATCAAGAAGAAATAGAAAACCTGAACAGACAAATTACTACAAAATAAAATCAAATCAGTAATCAAAAAACACCCAACGAAAGTCTTAGACCAGATGGCTTCTCAGGTAAACTTCACCAAACATTCAAAAACAATCCTTTTTAGACTATTCCAGAAAACTCAAGAGGAGGGAAAGCTCCTAAGCTCATTTCACAAGGCCAATGTTACCCTGATTCGAAAACCAGACAAATATATTACATAAAAAGAATATTATAGGCCAATATCCCTGATGAACATAGATGAAAAAATCCTCACCAAAATATTATCAAATCAAATTAACAAGATCATACACCACAATCAAGTGGGATTTATTCCTGAGATGCAAGGTGGTTCACAAATCAACTAATGTAATACACCACATAAACAAAATGAAAGATATAAATCATATGATTACGTCAATAGATTCAGAAAAAGCATTGGACAAAATCCAGCATCTATTTATGATAAAGGTTCTCAGCAAAGTGGGAATTGAGAGAAAACACCTCAATAAAATGAAGGCTATATAAGACAAACCCACAGCTAACATCATAATCAATGAGAGAAAGCTATGTTCTCCTTAAGATCAAGAACAAGACAAGGATGTCCACTTTTTCACCACTTTTATTTAAGACTGTATTGGAAGTCTTAATCACAGCAAGCAGAAGAAAAAATAAATAAAAAGCATCCAATTTGTAAAGGAGAAAGTAAAATTGTCATTATTTGCAGGTGACATGATACTATATAGAGAGAACCCCAAAGACTCCACCACAAAACTATAAGAATTGATAAGTGAATTTAGTAAAAGAGCAGAACATAAAATTAATATTCAGAATTGGTTGTATTTTTATATATCAATAACAAATTATCAGAAAGAGAAATTAGGAAAACAATCCCATTTACAATTGCAAAAATAAAAAATCCACAAACCTAGGAATAAATTTAACCAAGGAGGTAGAAGACCTGTACTCAGAAAACTATAAAGCACTGAAGAAAGAAATTAAAGAAGATACAAACAACTGGAGCATATACAGTGCTTACAGATAGAAAGAATTAACATTGTTAAAATGTTCATACAACCCAAAGCAATCTATGGATTCAATACAATCTCTATCAAAATACGAATGATATTTTTCACAGAACAAAAACAAATAATCTTAAAATTTATGTAGAACCACAACAGACAGCAAATAGCAACAGCAATCTTGAGAGAAAAGCACAAAAATGGGGGTATTATGCAACTTGATTTCAAGCTATGCTATAAGGGTAGTAATCAAAACAACATGGTACTGGCATAAAAATAGACACATATGAGTAAATCACTGGAACAGAATAGAAAGCCCAGAAATAAACCCTCACCTATATGGTCATATAACCTATGACAAAGGAGGCAAGATTATACAATGAGTAAAGACAATTTTTTCAAAAGATGGTGTTAGGACACTGAACAGATACATGTAAAAAAAAAAAAAAGAAACATCATATACATTATACAAGAATAAACTCAAAATAGATTAAAGACTTAAATGAAAGGCTCTAAACCATTAGGCTCCCAGAAGAAAACAGGAAACTCTCTGACACTGGTATTAGTAATATTTTTTTCTGATATTTCTCCTCAGGCAAGGAAAATAAAAGAAAAATAAACAAATGGGACTATATCAAACTAAAAATTTTTTGCACAGCAAAGAAAACCATCAATAAAACAATAAGACAACCTACTAAATGGGAGAAGATATTCACCAATGATGCATTCTATGGGTATGCAAGCTGAGAGCTACAACATCGTTATAGCTCATGACACATAAAGAGAATGCAAGAAAGAAGCACACACTGAGGGAATCAGAGGTTAGAAATGGAGAAAAAGAGATAAGGCCTTAAAGGCTTACATTAAACAATGCCTCAAGTTTTATACACACACACACAATTATATAAAAATATATTATATTAAATTCAAATATACATTAATGAAACACATAAAATATATATTATATTAAATTTAAATATATATATTACATTTATAAAACATATATTTTTAAATTCAACTTTTTGAGGATAGGCTTTTATCACCTGTAAGTAGAAAATTTCTGAATGACATGAACCTGTTCAGCTGATAAGATTATGAAGATTTAAAATATATATGTATATTTCTTTATTTTCTAATTGTACTACAGTACATTTAAGTTTTTATAATCAAATTAACATCACATATGTTGTTAAATATCAGCTAGCAAACATTCTAAGATGTCATTAAATCAATACTTTAGCAATCTGAGTTAATACCCAACAAAGTAATACTAGTCCAGAAAATATCTACTTGAGCACTAAACAAGACTATCACTTTAACCCCACATATCAAGGGGCCATAGTAGTATCAGGGCCAGTCTGTTGTCCCATCAATGTTTTAAGAGAACTACTTTTACAAATTAATGCAAACTACTCTCTCCGTTCTTTGAAATTTAATAATCCTTCCCACCTTCAGCCTCTACTTTCTCTTCATGGGCATTACCTATCTGTTCCAGTTTCCCGTATTCCTTCACTGGAAACATTGATGTTAACAATCTCACACTGGAAACACTGTGTGCATTCTTTTTAAGACTGGAGCTAGATAAGGTTGCTATAGTTTAATGTAATTCTTTACTGTCTATATATCTATTAATTTAAATGTAGTTCGCCAAGGCCAACAATAAGAAAAGAAAAAGGAAAGCAAGGAAAAAAAGATAAAAATGTCATCATCTACAAATCACTAAATCTGAAAACTTAATAGAAAAGCCCACAGAGAGCCCGCCAAGTGGCTCAGTTGGTTAAGATGTTACCCAAGAGTGCGAGCCTGAGCAACAGGATCGCCGATACGGTTCCCACATGGGTCAGTGACGCTGTGCCGCAAGCTGAGCTGCCCCTGAGCTGCCAACAGGTGACAGGATGGCTCAGCTGGTGAGAGCATGTGCTCCTAACAACAAGGTTGCCTGTTCCACTGGTGGGCTATACCCGTCGGCAACTAAGGCTGAACTCAGCACCGTGAGCTGAGCTGCCCCCTGGGTGGTTCAATGGATACAGCGTGTGCTCTTAACAACGAGGGTGCTGGTTCGACTCCCGCATGGCATGGTGGCTATGCCTGCCCACAACTAATTGAACACAGCACCTTGGGCTGAGTGGTATGACTGGACTTGGAGCTGAGCTTGCTGTGCCCTCCACAACTAAGATTGAAGGACAACAATGTGGCTGTTGCCCTCTCCCAATTCCCCAATAAAAATCTTAAAAAAAAACAAAGCCAACAGTCAGCAGATAAACATAATGAAATAAGAGATTTACAATTTTGCAAGTCTCAAGATAAACTTAAAAACTCTATTTCATTTCCTTATACCAGCAATAATCCATCTAAAATATATATTTAAAATAAGATATTCACATTAGCAACACACCTGAAAAAACTAAATAAAAACTAAAAACAATATTTTAGTTTGAATTTTTGAAGAACTCTAACATATTCTAAATAAATGTGCAGATAAATTTCACAAACAGCTAAGGAAACCTTAGAGTTAAGAGTAAATAGGGAGTACTGTTCTTTTGAATACTAAGACAGGCTACAACAAAACCATAGCAATTAAAAGTAATTGGGAAGTGCCACAAGAAAACTAAAAAATTAGGCCAACAAATTCGAGAGTTCAGAAACAGAATCAACTACACACAGGATTTAATATATGAAAAAAAGTCTGTATCAGGTATCAATGGAAATGATATATTTTGTATAAATACTGTTGAAAAACTTGCTTCATTTAATAAATAAAATAAAAGTAGATCTTTTTTGACATAAAAATGTTAAAATCTAGTTAATAAAAAAACACGAAAGGGCCGGCCGAGTGGCACACTGGTTAAGAGCTGGTTTTGGGATGCCAGCCGTCCTGGTTCGGATCCCACGTATGAGGGCCAGTGACACTGCCCAACAACAGTTAGCGACGGTGTGGGCTGCAGCCCCTGCTGCAGTGGGCTGCCATGGGCTACAGTGAGTGACCGGCAGCCAGCGTGAGCTGCCTATAGCCGCAGTGAGCCACCATCCAGAGGCCGGCAACCGATCTGCCTCATCCGGGAAGAACACAATGACAATACCAACATGGGCCAGTGAAGCAACGTCCTCCACAACTAGACTGAAGAACAAAAAAAGACAGCAACTTGTCTGTTCCCCTTCCCCGATTCCACAACGCTGTTCCCCTCCCCCAATTTCCCAATAAAATCTTTAAAAAAAAAAAACATGAAAGATGAACTTAATAGTAAATAGCAAAAATAACAGAACTTTTTTAATACAGATGAAGAAAAGGCATTCTTAAATAAAACACTGAAAGCATGAATCTCAGTAATTTTGATGAATCCAGTCACATAAAAAAATGTCTTTTTTAAAATTTTTAATATCTGTATAAAATAACAAGCAATTTACAGATCTCTTTCTCTAATCAGAGCCTCGAGTGTATATATAAAGGTTTTGCACACTATATAAAAATTTACACCAGTACATCCATGATTTGTTTAGCATTCTAAGGTCACATTGCTAAATCACTATGTAATCACAACTGTGACAGATTACTTAGAAAGGAAAGAGGCACATCCTTCTGACAATATATGACATCAAAGACACATTCCCAGAGATATACACACGACCAACAGATATATGAAAAAATGCTCAGCTTCACTAGCTATTAGGGAGATGCAAATCAAAATCACAATGAGATACGACCTCACACCTATTACAATGGCTACGATCTATTACAAGACAGGTAACAACAAGTGTTGGAGAGATTGTGGAGAAAAAGGAACCCTCATACATTGTTGGTGGGAATGTAAACTCATACAGCCACTATGGATAACAGTATGAGGTTCCTTAAAAAATTAAGAATAGAATTATACAACCCAGCAATCCCTTTTCTGGCTATCTAACCCCCAAATTTGAAAACATTTATCTGTAAACATATATGTACCATTATGTTCATAGCAGCATTATTCACAGTAGACAAGAAATAGAAATAACTGAAGTGTTTTGATAATGGGATAAAGAAGATGTGATACAGACATCCAATGGAATATTACTCAGCCATGAGAAAAGATGAAATACTGCCATCTGTGACAACATGGATGGATATTGAAATTATCAAGCTAAGCGAAAAAAGTCAGACAGAAAAAGTTGAGAACCATAAGATTTCACTCATATGTCGGACATAAAACTGACAGCAACAAATGAACAAAACAAACAAACAAAAACTCATGGACACAGACAACAGTTTAGTGGTTACCGGAGGAAAAGGGAGGAGAGGGAAGTAGAAGAGGGTAAAGGGGGTCAAATATGTGGTCATGTATGGAGATTTGACTTTGGGCAGTGAACACACAATGCAATATACAGATGGTGTATCATAGAATTGTACATTTGAAGCCTATATAATTTTATTAACTAATGTCACCCTAACAAATTTAATTAAGAAAAATATCTTCTGGTAAAGGAAAGGTACCCCTAAAAGATAAATGACTGAATCGGAAGTATTAAAAATTTCATGAACTTGGGCCCGGCCGAGTGGTGGTTAAGCGCTGGCTTGGGAAGCCAGCGGCCCTGGTTTGGGTCCCACATATGAGGGCCAGTGACACTGCCCTCAAAAAAAAAAAAAAAGTTCATGAACTATTAATTTTCAAAAAACAAAAAAAAAAAAAATTTTTTTGATTACATGAAGAAAGGCTCAAAATAAGTAGTAAACAGTAAAATGCAAATTAAATTACTGAGATATCACTTTGTACCTATTTGTCCAGAAATTAATAAGAAAACTGAATACCTCAGGATGTTGGTGGATATTTACTCATATAGGAACCCTCATGTTTTGGCACTTTATCGGAGGTGTGGACTGGTTGAGCCATTCTGGATAACAACCTGGCATGCTTGGTCAATTTAATTATCTGCACTTCCATGGCTCAGCAATTCTGCTCCAAAGTATATAGCCCAAATAAATTTTCGACAAAGTTCATAGGGGACATATGTGAAGGTGCTTCTTACTGAAGTATTTGTTGAAATGAAAATTGAAGGTGATTTGGCTGTCTATCACTAAAAGAAGAGACAAGCAAAATGGACTGCATGCACAGGCTGAAATATTATGTAATAATGAGAAGCATAAATTATACACATAACACATAATACTATGTCGGAACTTTAAAATGTAAAGCTTAGTAAAGAATTAAGAAACACAATGATACATCACTATATATGTGTACACACACATGCACATATCTATCACAATCTCACTGTATATAGTGAGATTATAACAGTGAAAATTGTGACATATATATATATATATATATATATATATTAGGCATTCATAATAGCAATATAAATTTTAAACTAGCATTAAAAAACAATATAAGACACCTTAGAATATATAATAGTTGTTTGTAAGTAGGATGGGGAAAAGAGAGTAGAATATAGGAATAAAACAGATTGAATGAATAAAATAAAACCAAACTAATGAGGGTATAAAAGGGGCCACAGGTTAAACCTGACAAGCTCAGGAGGCTGAAAATAACCACATAAAATGGTCTGAACATACAATAGTAATTCCTAACTAAAAGTGAGTGATGGCCAGTAGTTCTTGGCCTGTAGCTTCCTTGACAAATGTCAGTCTCTACCTTAAGTGAGCCTATCTGTTGTCTTTTTGCATCTAAAATAACAAACCCTTGGAATGTCAGAGTAATCCCTTTCCAGAATCCCCAGGGGGCACAACCTACCAGACCAGAGCAAGAAACTACAAAATCCCTCATTGTTATCCTGTTCCCCCAATACTATCTCTATGTGCGGTTAAATGCTATTAACTATTCTGTACCCATCAATTTAAAAGAAGTGTGTCTCTCCATTTTACTTTTTACCCAATCCCAGAGATTTCCTGGGATTTTCCCACCCCCTTAATCTACAACCAGTGGATTTCATGTAGCTCTCCTCCTTTGATTCTAATGTATAAAATAAGTGGCAAAATAGGCATTTTCCATAGCATTTACTCAATCCGTAGAAACTTTGCTTCCCGGCAATTGTTGTCAGTTTGGCTCAGATAAGCTCTTTTTCTTAGGCTGTATGTTTTTCGTTAACACCAACAAATCAAACCAAGAAAGAACAATGCATGGGCCAGCGATGATAATTTGCCTTGAAGTAAAAAGTATAATTAACTCAAATGTCTGACCCTGTATAAAATGAAATATTCTGAGTCATCAAATTACTAGCATCTTAGGGATTCATACAGTGAGCCAAAACAAGTAATGCCAGTGCAATAATATTCACTGTAGGATATAAGTAAGCAATCATTTTAACACCACAGAGCTAATGTCAACTTTCATGTGTATGCAATAAGGTGATATGGGCAGAGTGTGGGCTATAGCAAAGGCCAAGGTATAAAATAAAGATCATAAAACCAAAGTGAGGAGAACCAGAAAGATAGAAGCTTGTACAGTGAACAACATGACCTCTCCATTTCTGTTTTTAAGTTCGACTGGATTTCTTCTGGAAAACACTGAATAGGCAAAATGATGTGTCTTGGTTTGAGACAACATGGGACAAAGACAGCTACCACTGCTGCTATGAATGACGTTAACAATGTGTGCTGTCTGACTCAAAGTTGTGTTTTCTGCACAGAAAACAGACCTATGTTAAAACATAATTCCATTTTAAGTTAAAATTTGAATCTAGTTTTTTTTCTGTAAAACAAGTTTAACTTAAAAATTGAATAATTCTACTTAAAACTCAAGGGGATTTTAATATACAGTTTTAAAGATATTTTGATTAATGTTTGGTCTCATTGTGAAATTTAATAACCTAAACCCAATTAACATTTTTAAATGCTTTTATAAATTTAATATATTAGATTTATTTTTAATTATTTCAGTTATTTGACTACCAAACAAAACCTTCTGAAGCACTAAAGTAAATCTTATAATTTGATTACATTAAACTTATAAATATGCTGATTAGATTTTTTTAAATGTTTCAATACTGTTTATAAATTTGAACAATTTAAATATAAAACTCCAAGTATAAATCACTCAGTTATTGATTTTAAGTTAAAATCAGAGATGTATTTTCTAGACACTTGGTATGATAAATTTCCTTCATCATTAAAAGTATTTATAATAAAATGCCAAATATATACAGATTATAACTTAAGACAATAATTAATGTTATAATTTGGATGCATCTCATCATTCTAACAATGATTTTATATTCCTCTTGGTTAACATATACTTACCATTAATTAAAAATAAAAGCTTGTCTTCTTATGTTAAGAAAATTGATGTTTTCATCCATTGAATTGATTTCATAACAATTAGAAAAACCCCAGCTAGGGCACTGTTCTAGATATTGCCATCATCAAAGAGGACCACACTAAATCCTATTATAAACATCATAAAAAAGAAATACCATCTCTTGAAAGGGGATGAGCATTGAATCTATATCCTTGGGTTAAAGTCACGTAAGTCTTCGAAGTGTAGTAAAGTTATACCTAATATTCACTACTCCAGTTGTATTTGTATATATTTGATTCTTCCTCTCTCTAAGGAATTTTTACATTGATATAATTTTGCATAACTCCATCTGATTTTGTGGTTAGAACTTGTAAAGTTATTCTGCTGAATAACAAATAGTAATTCTTTGTCTTTGAGAGCTTGTTAACTAGTGGAAGTTTTGTGTGGGTTATGACTAAGTTATGTCATGTAGCCAAGAAATAACTGTTAGAACAGCAAGACCAAAGCTGACCTCTTCACTTCACAATAAAAGAAGGATGGATATACCTCTAAAACAGAATAGAAGGGGTTTAGACTTTGGACAATCAGATATAACAAATGTTTACCTTAGCCTTCCTATTTCCTATGTTCTGTTGTGTTTCTTGGTGGTTGTTAAAGCTCTTTCTGTATGTTATGTCCCAAAATTTGTATTATTTTGTGTTGACTCTGGACAAATTCTTATCCAGGCCTTTCTCTGTAGCTATACTTCTCACTACTCATTTTATTTCCATATGCTCTGCTGAAATGGGATGATTTACCTTGTCCTTAACATGTCCCTAAAACATTTCATTAGTATTTTTCTTAATATTATAAATTGGAAATAGGTAATCTAGCTTATTTGTTTTTTAAAGCTATCTCAATGGGTAACTTAGAACAGGGAAGAGTGTCAACAAGAAAATCTGGAGTGGTTTAGGGAAGAAGTGACAATTACCTGCTCCAGTGATATAGAGTCCATGTTGAGTTTCTCATTAACCTAAAACATAAAAAAATAAATTTAAAAACCTGAAAAACAAGGACAATATAATTAATTTTAATACAGTTAAATTTAATTAAATTAGACATATCTGCTACTTCTTGAGACTATATTTCTTTTGGTTTTTCTTTTTTTCTTTTGGTTTGGTAGAAGTGTCCTTCCTTAAAAAAAATATGATTATAGAAGACAGATTTTTGTTTTTAATATATATATATTTTTAACACCTTCATTTAGCAAAAATAAATAGGCTTTCTATGTCAATTACCTTTTTTAAAAAATGACTTTTCCAGGAAATCTAAAACTTGGGGATAATAATAGTTAAGGTCTATTTATAAGCTGAGGGCTGTTCTCTACAAACAGTAGAAACAAAATATTCCAAAGCTAACAATAAATCACTTGAGGGAGGGAAAAAGGCCAAAAAGACTATTTTCAATTAATATTTATTTTGTCGTTTTCTCTTTAACTAATGTTTTGATTTTTCTACTTGTGCCTAGAGGTGATTTTGTTTTATTTTGTTCAGTTTTGTTATTAAGAACTTGACAGGATTTTTAAATGAAAATAAACAAGCCTATATATTTATGAGATTGTTGACCCGGGTTTCTAATTACAAGAGCATATATATTTAATCAAAATATCTGTCTGCTTCTGCAAACCACATGTTGGCTTATAGTAAAAACTGAAAAGCAAATGAATTACAGAATTGAGTGTACTTGTGAAAAGCCTTCTCTCTACCTATGGTTTTGTGCTCAAGAACAGGGAGACTTTAGATTTAAGTCTTAATTTCTTATTTATTTATTTATTTTTTAGCTGAGCCATCCTGCAGCTGAGCCATCCTGCCAACAAGACACTGTACAGGATAGGGCAATGAGAAAGATAAAGTGTATGCCCTTGAGACATTTATAGGAAAGGTGTCGAAATTGGGACCAGAATTAGCATGTTCACTATCTATCACTAACTTATAAGATCAAAGCCTCCTAAAAAATATTGCAAAAACTTTATTTTCACCCCCACAAAATTACAAAACTCATTTTTTTATCCAAATATCTTAGCATGTAGTAACAAACTGAAACAAGACTGCTCAACTGACTGACTCTTTATTTCAAGTTGATAAAATCGTTTTCTGTGTTCATAATACCTGAAGAAAACAAAACTAATTTTGAGAAAACACTGAAAACACCAATTTTGATTGAAATGTTTATGTATAAACAGAGCAAAAATGCCTACTACTTCAAACCATATGTATTAATCCCTGCATTTATTGAGTGATTCATTCAATAGGCACCTCTTTAACATGTACTGGTCACTTATCACATGTTAAAGATAAGCCCAAAAATATATTGAAACAAAATAAAAATTTTAGATTCAGAACAGAGTAGACCCAATTTTTGTTTCCTTTTTTTTTTTTTCTCTAGTTGTGCAACTTTGGGCAAGTTGCTTAATCTCTTTATGTATAAGAATATCGATGAAAAAGAAACTCGTTTAGCATTTATATGGGAAGACAATCAGGGGAAAGCTGTTGGTAACAGGATCTGTGTGACCCAACTGTAAAGACTGGTGATAGGAAAGGATGGCTGTTTTAGAGGGACTGGAATGTGCAAAGGAAAAAACAAAAAAAAGCAGCCTAAAAATTCTTTAGCTTACTCTAGGTCTCCTCTTATTAGTCATAATTATCATCTTGAAAACCAGGCATTGTTATATTCTCTATATAAATGAGAAAATGGAAGCTGAGAAAGGTTTACTGATGTAGCCCAGTGCTTCTCAAACTATTGGTGGTGAAGGACCAATTATTTTTACTTCCAATTCAACAGGTACTAATACTTTTGTAAAATAGAAATTACCATAAAAATTGAATAAAAGTAAAACTTACAGAATATGTGCTCTAAATTTTCATTAGATTCAGTAGTATTAAAATGAGTTGTATTAATGTAGCCAAAACTGGCAAAACATAGGAATAAAGAAAATAATCATAAATACTGCATATATTATTTATTGAAAGTATATATATATAGGTGATAAATAGTTACTATTACATATATAAATTTTTGTTATTTCTCTATCATAAGTAAACAAAAAGCTTTGAATTAAAAGTAATTTCTCATATTTTATGCCTATATATACTCTGAATAAACAATATTCAATTTTGAATAAACAATGTGTATACCAATATTTAAAGTAATTAATGTGACAAAGGATTTGGATTTCTACATGTTAATTTACTTAATTTAGATTGGATTGATGACATACTTGCATAGGATAGTCTATATTTAAATATATCTATATTTTATTTGAATGATGCACTTAGCGACCAATCTCAGAGAAGAATGTTAATAGTGCAAGTGATACTGTATTCTCAAAATCATTTTCCACTATCATCAGTAGCCAGTTACAATTTATCTTATAAAACTTATCTCATAGTTAAATTTAAGTTGCCTTTCAATGAAAGAAATGAAATCTGGATCCATGAGTTTCCTATGTATGGATTTCCTTTTGGTGGAAGATAAAATTAAAATGATATATCACATGGTTAAGGCATTCACTAGCAATCTTTTTGCAGATGTCCAATGTCAAGATCATCACCCATTGCATTTATAATTGTTGTCAGAGTATGGAATGTGTTATAAAAATCTATAGACATTATTCTAAATTTTAAGTTTTTGAATGTGTCCTTGATTTTAGGTCACTGGGAATATATTAAATTTTTTCATTGCACAAAGTAATAAATAATGGAAAGCACCAAATATATCACACTGATTAGCAAATCTGGCTGTCCAGTTCGCTTCCTTAAAAAGCTGTGACAAAACCAGTTTATCTTGAGAATTTAGAGTTTGTTCCATATTTCAAGACTCTCAGCAAAACATTTTCTTCAATTAACCAGCATATTTCCACATGCAATACCAGTTGTTTATGATCACTTCCATAGTATCACATAATTAGAAGAATATTTTAAAATATAACACATAGCCTTACAAAATGCACATCTAACCAACTGTATAGACTGTATAAATGACAGTTGACTTGTTGTTGTGGTTGTCTTGACAATACTTTCTCTGTGAAGAGGTGGTACATGAATTTACATTCTGGGGCAAGCTTCTCATTCTGGGTGACTACCCACAGAACATACGCCTATATTGTATTTGTTGATAATGTTATTGTTCTTAGTTTTACATAGTTCAGGGCTAGTTGTGTTTCTCAGCAATTAATCTGAAAATCGTGCTGCAATCATATTACCATAATGTTTAAATTGTGTAAATTATATAAGAATTACCATGTTATGCTATGAATTCATCAAGTTGTATAAAACATCCTTTGTTAGCTTTATTTTTTTCTATAACTTGGCTTTCTACATCACTCAATTCTTGAATATGTCAAGATATAGTGTTGTTGAAAGGAGCTATTTGAGTCCTCTGTTTTGCACAGGAACATTTTCAGATAAACTCTTGAATATAGTTGTTTTCTTTTACTATCT
The DNA here is from genome assembly GCA_033961575.1 of Aselliscus stoliczkanus. Lineage (NCBI taxonomy): Eukaryota > Metazoa > Chordata > Mammalia > Chiroptera > Hipposideridae > Aselliscus > Aselliscus stoliczkanus. The sequence goes on from CM066729.1 coordinate 140,987,113, forward strand.
TTGATACTATTTTCTCAGTAATTTTACATGGTGTTTTTATTTTTAGAAAACCAAAGTGCTACATTACACAAAGCCCACAAAGCAGTAATGTTTATATGTAAAATATTGAACATCCGCTACTGTCAGATTTTTATTTCAATACCCTTTCTTTGAAAGAATTCTTGCAGCTTGAGTTGTATTTTTTATACTGTGTATGTAAATGCATCTTAAGTTTTGATGGTTTAATTGCTTCAGTAGCTAATTCATCTCAGCAAATAACACAATTTTTTATCACTTCATCACCAATTAGAGCTACAAAATAAATTTAATATGCAAGGTATAATAGTTCTGAGTATAACTAGTTTGACCTCTTTTGGTCTTCCTTTCTATGAAACAACTTCCATTATCACTATTTAATATACTACTAAAAGGAATAGTGTGTCATTTCTTAACTAAAAAAGTCCTGTGAATCTTCTTTTACTGTTTGTAAATTAGGTTAAAATTTCTTCTTTATTCTTTGAAATAACTTCCACTCTTACCATTTGGTATGCTATTACTGAAAGTAAAGATGTGTCATTTCTTGACAAAAAATTCTTGTACATGTGCAAATTAGGATTAAAAATTAAATCCTTAATACCCAGTAATAGTAAACTAAATTTAAAATGATGAAAAATTTTTAAGTGATTTTTAAAATAAATAGCCACATATTTTTTCTATTTGTTATTGAATTATTCTTGGCAAACTAAATTTAAAATATCATGTTTCCTGGTCCTACTGTGTAGGACTAAAATGCCCCATGTGACTCACCAGGTAAGTTGAACAGCACTTGGATTCTATTTAATTATTCAGCCCATTTTTAAAATGAGATTGATTGTGTTTTTGTGTTGCTGTTGTTGTTATTAAGTTGTGTTATTTCTTTATATATTTTGGATATTAATCCCTTATCCAATATATGGTTTGCAAGTATTTTCTCCCATTCTGAATGCTTCTGTTTTATTTTGTTGATTGTTTCTTTTGTTTTACAGAAGCTTTTAAATTTGAGATAATCCCATTTTAAAATTTTGCTTTTGTTGTTTGTGCTTTTGGCATCATGACTAAAAAATCATTGCCAGTTCCACACCAATGTCCCTTCAATGTTATGAAATTTCTCAATATTGTCAAATTCATTCTCTTCAAACTATTCCATATTTTTTGATGGAATCTCCAGTGGAGTTCCTCACTTGTTCCAGTCTGGTCAAGAGTCCCTGGAGGCAGGCTGATGATATTCTACCTGGGCTGTATACATGTTGCCTTACTTCTTTCTAGTGCAGGACACTAGCTCCTGTATTGCTTGAGTCTCTCTGTCTGGGTCACTGTAACTTTTAATGAGGAATATTCCTCGTTTGCTTCCAAACGTGTAAGAAGCAAATTTGTTGATATTTTGCATGTCTAAAAATGATCTTCATTCTATCTCGTGTTTAATTTACTTTATAAAAAGTGACTGGGCAAACATTTTAATTAGAAATGAGGTTCTCTTAAAATTTTGAAAACAATTTTATTGACTTCTGATTTTCAATTTTAAATATTTCATTATGACTTTTCAGAAATTTTAGCCAGTTCTTTCTCCAATCTTTGAAATTTCATGAATAAATGCCTGTTGTAGATCTATATTAACCCATTTGGCAGAGCACTGAAATGGGCCCTGTTCTTTCTTGGTAAGTTTCTTTCAATTAATATTTGGATAATATCTGTATTCCATTGCTCTTTTTAGAATTATTATTTGGAAGTTGAATCTCCCTTACAGGTCCTCTAATTTTACCATTTTATCTCCTCTGTCTCCTATTCCTAATTATTTTTTATTTGAGGCTATATCTTCTCCTTTCTTTTTAATATTGAGTTTTTATTTTCTGTCCTTATGTATTTAATTTCCAAGAGATTTTTTGTTTGTTTGTTTCCAGGATGCTCCTTTTTCCCTAGCATCTTGTTATAATTTCATGGATTTAATAATATCCTTAATATTTTGATGATATTAATGATGGTGTATTTTAAATTTTCTTCTTTCTCCATAGTCTGTATTTCTTTCAACTGATTCTTTTTCTCTTTATCTGTTTAGATCTTTGATTTTTATTTTAGATGCTTTCTTGAATCAGCAAGCATTGGCTATCCATTCATATTTAAGTTTAGATGGGCTCCTTTTATACCTTGACCATCATTCTAACAGGACTGCACTTGTCTATCTCATTCAGAAACCCCCAATATCACTATCCCTAAGTCATTTTTATAGGATTAGTCAGGTTCCCAAAAGGAGATTTATCCAAACTTGTGCTTAGGGAAGGGTGGAGAGAGGTAGGTATTTGGCTGCCAGCCTTTGGGATTCCAGTAGGGAAATACAATAGTGGATTTTCAATATTTATTATTAAACTCTTATTTAAACATATGCTTAAAACACACTAAGCCCAAGAAAGACTGGGACTTGCTTTAAGAGAACAGGGCAATTATTGCACTGCGAGAGATTGAAGATGAAAGGGAGCCATTCCTACCCAGGGCAATTGAAGATTCTGAAAATTTACAGATATGCCAATGATAATTCTTTGGAAAAGCTGATGTCCATAAACCAGGGAGATTACATATATCAGTAACTCTGATACCAGAGCCATTTAAGATTCATATTACAAAGTCATTAAGTTAGACAACATGAAGGAGGGCAAGTTCATAAAAATAAAAGTAAGATCAATAATAAAGTTGTAATTAATGCAGACGAAGTGGGGAGAAGGAGTCTTTTTTTGGAATAGTGGTCCAAACATTAATGTGCCAGCCTGTCCCCCATCAAGACATACAGTGAAATTCTCAGAGATTTTTCTGACTGCCCTATATGTCTTTCATATTGAATATTGATCTTTAACACTGGACTAAAAGCATTATAGTTAAATGAATGAAAGGACATTTCGGGTTAATCATCCAGTTGTATAAAGTACATTTTTGGTTTCTATCTTTATACCACATTTCCTTGATTCTAAAACACCTTCAATTATAAAATATACTATTGATTTAATAATAGCTTTTAAAGAAAAGCAACTTCTACCACCTTCAGTGTACATGCTGATTGAAAGACATAACTCAATCTCTAAAACTAAAATAAGAAAACTTTGATATCCTGTCATTGAGAAACACAGAAAAAAGCTTTTACTTCTCTGTACTTTCAATTCAAGCAGATTTTCAAATAGAAATTAACATGCATGATTTCATCTGCATAAATAGTACTGTAAACATTTCCTCTAAGAAAAGAGAGGGCACTGTCAAGTCCTCCTCATAGAATTGGCCTATTCAAGTAAAAAGCACAGGGCCTTTTGCTTATCTAAGAACTAAAAATACCTACAAAAGTAACTTAAAGACGTTGTTCTGATATATACAAATGCTATTCCATTTTCTCTAAATTGGAAAATATGTAAATATATTTATCTAGTGGTGATCCTGAATATCAGTACATTTTTTTTTCCAATTGTCTCTGTAATTATTTGGAAATTTGGTATTTCAAACAAGGTACTGAATGCAGAAACGTGACAAAGACTTCTTCGAGCTGGGAGAGTCTCATGCAAGGTCAGTCTTCCATTATCAACAATATAAGGGTCATTGAGTGGGTAGGGTGGAGGATATAATTTTCACAGCTTCAGAATATCACATACAGCTGGACTCATAAAAGTGCTCTATAAATACCCTTCTTGGATTTGAGTATCTAGCCATAGGAAGCACTCTGGATGAAAAGGTGGAAGAAAATTGCTAAATGTTATTGTTCCCATCACCATTCTTTGCTTTATCCTTTCCGTTGCAGTAATTAGTATGGCAGCCACCGACCATTTTTAATAATCACTTGAGAAATGTGAAAGCTTGAGCCATTTGACAAATCATAGTCTATTATAGAATAAAATGAGATTTTTTTCTGAAAAACATCAATTCTATTGCTTTAAATAAATGAAGGAATTTATTTGGGATATTTTGTTTTATCTTCATTTAAATGAAAAGAGAGAAACTATATAAAGCTAGAATACATGTAAAATATCTTCCATTATTATGCTCCATGCTTCAAGAAACTTATTCATTAATTACACAGCAGAGTGATCAAAAGAAAATGGAATCACTATACCTGATCAGTGTGACTTGCTTGGGTATGTCGTTCATTCTCTGGCTTTCACTGTTCAGGTCCAAGTCAGTCATTTACTAGCTACTCATACATATCTTCACAGGCAATGCTGAACAGAAAAAGAAGTAATATCACTCTGTATCTCGTGGCAATTACATTTCTTAAGTGCAGTCCATCCACAGGATGGAGTAATGACAAGATAACATGTCATTTCATAACCAACTATGTCTATTTTGGCATAAATTATTACATATATTTTTCATTATAAGAGTTAGATATGAAAACAATTTATATCCTACGGAAGCCAGTGCAGCCACTTTTCCTATCCACTCAGTGCTAGATTAGAAGTTATTTCAAGAGCAGACAGATGGTGGAATAGAGAATATAGAGTCCATAGCATCAGCCCCTATAACATCTGGTACATGTTTCAAGAGTGTTTTTTATACCCTGCTATATTTTCCCTACTATATTTTTCACATCATTTATTTTTTTAACTCATCCCATCATTATTTTCATCCTCACCCTTATTGATATGTTTTCCTTTAACAGAAATACATTCATTCAAATATGCATTCATTTCTTCATTCACTCAACAACAACTTATTTCATACCTCTTCTGTTCAAGACTTTGCTTTAGACACTGAAAAAAACACAAGTAAGACTTCTGCCCTCATGTGTTGTGCATTCTGGTGGACAAAGACAGAAAATTGTAAAAATAAGCTATGATTACAATTAGGAAAGGAGAAATGTAGGATCCGTTGTGTGGGGCTTAAATGTTTCTCTCCTCTCTTCCTGGACTGGTGCCAAAATGTTGTATACAGATGTGTGTAAATGAGATTTCAACAGTTTTCTCTTCAGACAGCACGTCAGAGGGAACTCCCAAGGCTTCCAATTTGAGCCAGATATAAATATGTTAGGAATATGTATGAACGACCTGTTCTTATTCCTTCAGGACAATATAGCAGCTTCATCTCCTAAAGTCCTCTGGTACTTGATGGATCTGTCTGAGAATGCTCAACTTTAGGGATTAGTGGGGCAAGTAGGATATATCAATGTGCCTATGCAATATGTCCCATAATCAAGTGTTCAGTCTAATAGGAGCAATAACAACTACAATTAAAAAATAAAACAAACATACAAAAAAAAAAAAAAACAGTTGTGTAAGATGAGTATGACTGTGATGATTCCACATCTCTAGAGGCCACTGCTATAATTCTGCAACAGGACATCACACAGAACCCAGACCTACCACAGATATTGTGAGCGCCATTGAATTGATTGTATCCAAAAAGACAAGCAGCAGAGAAACGTGTCCTATAGACTAAACCACCTGTAGTGCCTTCTTCTGTTAGGCCCCTTCAGGCTTTCAGGTCAGTTTATGAGTCAAAGCCATTAATGTGATGTGTGTTGCCTCTGAAATCCACAGTGTGCCATGGAAGATGGCTCTACATCATCAGCAGAAATAACATACTACTATGTAAACTTTGCTTTGGATGAGACATATTAACACTCATCTGAACTCTAGAATCCTCATTAAGGTAATAATCTTCAGAATCTCTGAAAATTGACTTCTGATTTCAAGGAATATATGTCTGTTATCAGGTATCCATATCCCCACCTTGATGAGAAGCTTCAACTGGAACCACCAGCTAATTAATATGCTCAATGAAAGACGGGTCTTCAACACAATATTAGGATTTTTTTTAAAATTTATTTTGCATGGGCACCATTGTGTCCATATTTTTGATGAAAACAACTGAGAAGATAAGAACCATTTGTAAATACATGAGCTAGCATACTGAATCGAAAGTTTCTGAAAAATGCACTCTTTCCACTTTGCTACTTCTTTGCTCTAGCATAAAATCCATTTATACAAGTATTCTCCAGATTTTTCTACATTTTTTAAATCAACAGGATATTTTAATTGGGAATGAGGGAGATCTATTCTTTCTAGATTTGCTTATATAAGTGCATTCTTCAGATATACTAGGACCTTCAATTGGTTTCCACTTACAGGTCAGGAGACAGAAAGAGGGATTTAGGTAGAGCTGAGGACAATTAGGTTTTCCATAGGCTTGTTGGCTGGCTCTTCCTGATGTTTTTTAGATCACAGTTTGAATCCAAATCTGGGATTGATGAATCTGATAGGTGGTGCCTGAGCCAAATGATTATACTCTTACTTCAAGGGAGGTCGAGAAAGCAAGTATCTGGCATTTTCTTTTTGAAAAATTAAAGTCAAGTTGTTTCATAAATAAACAAGACTATACATGAGAAGGGGGTTAGATTCTGGGCAGCAAAAGAAAGTAAAATGTCCATCAGAGACTTCCCGATGAAAGGTGAACATTAAGCATTATACTTGGTCTAGAGTCAACACAAGAAGTCTTCATGGGCCTTCTAATGTTGTTGATTATTTATAACCTTGGATATAACACAAAGTATTAGGATAACCAAATATTTGTTATATAAATATGTTTGTTTTTAATAGACATTTATTTTTCACAGCTGTTTTAGATTCACCGCAATATTGAGCAGAAGATACAGAGATTTCCCATATACCCTCTGCCACACACATATATAAACTCCCCTACCCCCCATTATCAACATTCCCGCCAGAATGGTACAGATATGATGTACCTACATGGACACATCATTACCATCCAAAGCCCATACTTTACATAAGGGTTTAGTTCTGGTATTGTACAGTCTATGAACTATGATAACTGGATAATGACATGTGTCCATCATTGTAGTAATATACAGCAAATGTTACATCCTGCCCTTAAAACTCTCTGTACTTAGCCTATCCATCCTTCCCCTGGCAATCACTGATCATTTTACTATCTCCATAGTTTTGTCCTTTTCAGAAAATCATATAATTGGAATCATACACTATGTAGCCTTTTCTTAGATTGACTTATTTCACTGAGTAATATGAATTTAAGGTGTGTCCATGTATTTTCATGGCTTTTTAGCACATTTTTTTTGTAGGACCAAGTGATATCCCATTGTCTGGATATACCACAGTTTATTTATTCATTCAGTTACTGAAGCGCTTCTTGGTTGCTTCCAACATTTATCAATTATGAATAAAGCTACAGGTTTTTGGGTGGGCATAAATTTTTAACTTGTTTGTGTAAATATCAAGGAACATAATTGTTGTATTGTATCGTAAGAGCATGTTTAGTTTTATAAGAAACTGCCAAGCTGTCTTCCAAAGGGGCTGCACCATTTAGCATGCCCACCAGCAATGAATGAGAGTTCCTATGGTTCCACATCCTCACCGGCATTTAGTGTTGTCAGTGTTCTGAATTTTGGTCATTCCAACAGGTGTGCAGTGGTATCTCATTGTTATTTTAATTTTTATCACTCTGATGATATTTAATGTGGAGTACCTTTTCATATGTTTAGTTGCCATCTATATATCTTCTAAGGTCTTTGGTCTATTGTTATTCAGGTTGTTTGTTTTCTTAGTGCTGAGTTTTACCCCTTATAAGTTTAATCTTTCTGTAGCACAGTGCTGTGAGTTTAGGGAAACTTGGGTCAACCTATAAATATATATTTTCCAGGGGTCAAATGGGAACCCAAGATATGTAAAAAATCACCTTCCCTAATAGGTGAAAGAAATAACTTTGACATAGATTTATAAAGAAAGTGGCTCTTTTATTTTAGAATCATATTATGCAATAAGTGCTAAAGGCAGTTTGTTTTGTTTTTGTTTTTAAGTCATATACTATTTTAAGGTAATCTACTCATAAGAAAGCTTTCCCTAATGTTGAACCCAAATTTCTCGTGCCTTAAGCTGGATCCCCGGAAACAGACTCTGAGATGGAAATCTCTTTACAGTTTTATGGCATGATATCCCCTAAATCGACACCTCTGGGGAAAATGAGAGAAGATTGGGCGGAGAGGGGAGTTTAACGATGGTTGCATAAGGCCTCTGTTGATTCCTTGTGGAGGTCTGGAGCTAGCCCTTTAAAATTGTCCTGCCTTATAATCCACATCCCGTGTGGATTATATGGTGGAAGGGAGTCAAAGGAATTGTAATAGATAGTATGATATGGGGGGGAGGAGTGGGAGGGGAGAATTGGGGGGAGGGGGGTTGTCACTTTGAGGGGTAAAAAGTATAACTATTGCACGTTGTTGTACACCTGAAGCTAATTAAAAATATATATAAATAAAAAAATAATAATAAAATAAAATAAAATAAATAAATAAAATTGTCCTGCCTTGATTAAAGGCAGTTAGGTGAGTTCTACTCTCCATTATCAACCAGCCATTAGATTTGGGTTATCCCGAAGGAGGGCACCTTCCCATGCATGAGACACCTCTCTTAAATTGAGGGCAATTATCGAGGAGCCATCATCACCCCCAGCAGCTGAAGTATTGCTTCAGTTCTGAAGAGGGTACCTAAGCTTAACATATACTACTACTTATAACGTTCCCCAATTGTTCCTTGTCTGCTTTTGAGAGCCAATGAAAAGTTCAATCCCTCTTTCATATATGCCAAGAATATTACAGCACACATTTTTACCATTCACAAGTCTCTTAACTTGTGCTCATTTATGATGGTTACAATCATATACATTGTATATTGATGTGGTGCCCCTTAAAGTATGAATAATGGACTGAATAGATCACATGGTTATATTCCTAGTGGTGTAAGTGAAATGACTATTATCCATATGCCTTTGAAATTTAACATTTTAACTCATCCAAAATCACATTACTTTTTGGAAACTTTTATCCCACCATTGACTAACACTCGTAATAATAAGTGAAAACCCATAAGTTTTTCTCATATGTTGCTATTTTGCTTTATTCCCTTATTCTGTTCTTCTACAGATGGTTTTATTGTACCCAGGGACAGAAACTCACATATTTCTAAAAAATTGCAACTGGTTGCCTCATTTTAAAGTGTATAGATTTTCTAAAGGTCTTATCTTATTCTCTACCCATAGCTCCTAGCCTAGAACACAGTAGGTGCTCAGTCAATATTTTTTGACTGAATATAGGGACTTTAATTTCTAACTGATGTAAATTTTTTACATTATATCCAAACTCAAATAAAAACTCTGAGAGGTTCTCACTAATATGAAATGTGGTCTCTCTATTGTTACTCACATGCTTTCTATCAGAGACTTGATGAAATATAATGAAGACAAAAGAGCCAGATACAGTCTCATGATTCTGGCCTTATTTGTTTCGATTCCCTTGAACTTTCTTTTCTGTTAGAAAGCAGACTCCCTTGTAATTTTGGAGAGTGATGAGAAAATTCCAAACCAACTTTTCACTTTTAATTTAATTATATTGATGGAGCCTTACACTGAGTAACACAAGTTATCAATCAAGTCCACCTTCTTCTGTGCTCTGCGAAAACTCATCTCAGCTCTTTTTATCCCCTCTCTTTTATCACTGTCTTCCTTTTTGTGATTAAGCAAAGATCAACCATCTTTCCAAAGAAAAGTCAGTATTCAGTTCAAATTCATTTCTGGTGGGCAAGGCAATTGGATGCATTTTTCCCTATGATGTAGTTCACTATTTACTAAGTTTTCATTCATATTGTTTTCTTCACAGTTGGAACATATTTGTGATCAATATTTTCTTTATGAAGGATGATGACTTCTTAGTCAAAGATCATCACATAAAAAATTTCAAGGAGAAAGGATAAGAAATAGTTTGCACCAGGCCAAGTTTAATGGACCAGCCAATTCCCGACACTCTAATTCAGCCTGAGTATCTATTTTAATTACAGCTCAAATTTCAGTTACTGATGAAAACTTCTCATATAATTGCAATCCCATATAATTCACAATTATTATAGTTCGATGCTAGGAGATGGTAGAAATGTGGCAATTGTCTTACAAGTGGTAGCCTTGTGTTTTATAAATTACATGTAGTCAAAGTAATCATTTGAAGTTCCTTGTAAACTAAAGCTACATTTTTTTATAACACACAAAAAAGGGCAAAAACTTCATTTTTTTCTAGTGACTCACTGTAATGTGGATGTTAAATTTTATATAGTGCAAACTTCTTTTTCTAACAAGAAAAGCAATGCTGTAGGTACTTTATTGGTAATATCATAGTTTATTTAAACTTATGTGTGAGGAATTGTTATCTTCATTTTAAAAGTGAGTGAATTGAGACTCAGTGCTGTCAGGTAAATTGTCCAACTTTACAGAGCTAGCAAGGTATTGTCTAGATTTGAACCCAGGCCATCTGCTGTCAAGTCCATGATCTAAACAACACACCCTACTGCTTCTCTGAAGAAGGAATTATCTACATACTATAGATGAATGCGAATTTTCCCTTGGCTAATTTTTCTTATTATGAAAATTTAAAAATTAATAAATTTTATCATCAACCTTTACTTTTCTATATAGTATCTCAATCCTTGATATTAAGCAAATCAATGTTTAATTCAGTGTCATCTGTCAGTATTCCACTATGGAATGATAAACTTAAATGAAATGACATTATTTTGGACAGTCTAGTGGAAGAACATGTTCAAAGTCTCTAAGTATAAACAGGAGTCCAGTATCTGTCACTAGTTTTGTAACTTTGATATATAACTTATTAAGTCTAGATTTTAGAATTCTAGGCACTGGAATAAGGCAGGTATGCTAAGTATAAATGTTTTAGTTCTGAATAATTTAAACTTACATTGTGCCTTTGTCACAATTCTCTTCATAATCATTATCTATGTCATTTATTGAGCATATCCTACATGATTTGCAAACATTATTTGATTTAATCCTTACAAACCTATGAGTAGGTATTTTTAGTTTATGGGACTAAAGTTCAGAAAGGCTAAAGTACCATATTTTACCCATGTATATAATACACACTTTTTTGCTCAAATTTATGAGGGGAAAAATAAGGATGTGCATTATACGTGGGGGGTACTAATTCTGTATCTATAAAAATGTTTTTAATTTTCTTATTTATGCTTATGAGTTAAAAGTATAACTCTAGAAATCAATAACGATATCTGTATGCAGAATAACACCCTGGAATATGATAATCGGTTTTGTTGAACTTACAATGAATTCGTAATGACAAAGAATTCTTGGCCTTTTATGATGCATAAATATCATAAATTTGCTACCGGTACATAAAATTTCTTATACCTTGCATCTGTTCTTGTATTTTGTAATTATTTGTTACATAAAATTTCTTGTACCATAATATGTTAAAAAAATAAATGCTGAAATTCCTTTATAATACCAAAAACAAGTACTTAAATGTAAACAAATAAAAATTTGAATTAAAAAATTAAAATAAAAGATTTTTTTCCCTGAGAGTTAGGGCCAAAAACGTGGGTGAACATTATAGATGGGAGCGCATTATGCATGGTAATGTTCAGTAACTCTCCCAAAATTCTACAAGTCCCAAATCCCCATGGTGGGGCTTGGTTGGGATCCTGGTTTATGTGACTCTGAAATTCACATACTCACCATACAGGTTGGCTCACTGTACGATTAAGGCAAATAAAGTGACAGATAAATGCTCTTGACAGCTGGATCAGTGTTTCTATTATATTCTAGTGGGAAGATAGAAATCATAGTATTCATACAAACAGGGAGAACTTATAAGTATATTAACAGCATATAATGTTGCTTATGTAACTGAAAAGGTAAAAAGAGAAATACAAGGTATCACAGAGGTAGCAACTGCAGGAAGCAGCAAAAACTTCTGTCGTCAAGGGCATAAAGGGAGGGAACAAAAGAGAAGAGACTATAATTATTATAATGTAGAAAAGGGACCCCATGCAGCTGAAACTCAGACCTCTGAAGAGAAGGTATTGATTGGTTGGTGCTGGTTTTTGTGAAATGGAAAACAATGGGGCTGGTTTTGAGAATGTTAGGAAAACTACAAACTGGATTCACCTATTGCTATGGGAAGGATCTGTTACTGCAGTGAATGAGCACTTCTGATGTGTGGCACTCATTGGAATCACGAACAGGAATCCCCTAGGAAACAGACAGGAAGAAGCAGGTCCAGTATCCCTCCTCCAGCCTTGCAGTGGCCTGATTGTCATTAGTTTAGTCTTACCTATAGCCAACAAGTAATGAAGAAAAGTGGACTGAAGAGCCTCTGCTTCAACTTCAGAAAGCAGAGACTAGAAGATCAGTCTGGAGGTGAACTACAACACTTTAATAACTGGCACCATGTTAAAATTAATTATGGATATCATCTGCACTTTCGGGTCTATAGTACATTAGGATGGGCCCTTCATACATCCATATGTCTACGGGAGAAATTTTGTGCTTAAATATGAGTGATCTGGGATTTCTTAAAACTAAATTTTTCTTTTTCACTTCATTTCTCTATCGCTGTTTTTTATTACTCTAATACCATAACTACATTCCTTCTGATCTTGATCATTTACCACACGGAATGCAAATTTATGGTTTATAAGGAAAGGATAGCAAAACAAAAATTCAAAAATAAAAAAGAGTGAATGTGAAAAAATATTCTCCTACCTAATAAGCTCAGACTGTACAATTCCACAAAACTTGTGTATTTGAGATAAAATATTAAGTGAATTTTAACATCCTCGAAGGAAGGTAGAGAGAAAAGTGTGCCAATGTATCAAGGGTCTATCCTCAATACTTCTCCCCAATACATAAAATAGACAGCCAACTAAATTATTCGTATTGTTACAATTGTATTGGTTTCATAAATACTTTATTATTAAACTCCATTTTCTCATATAATATCCCTGTTACTAAACTTAGTTTTGCCTTTAACAATAACACTTGGCAGGTATACATTGTAGGGTGAATAATCAGTGTGAAACCTTATGTTTCCTTATGAGAACTCTGCCAATGTCAAAGCATACAGATCAAATCTGTGTCATTCCCTTTAAATAATACGGGGATATAGTTCTGAAAGCAAATATAATCAGTATATATTTATTGATTTCCTACCATGTTCTAGCTTTTCAGCACTGGGAAATCAAAATGGAATAAAGTAAATGGCATCTAGATAAGGAAGAGATTAACAGATTTATGGAAAATATTACGTACAACTCTATGCCAACAAATTTTAACATCAAGATTGAATGGAAATATTTAGGAAAACATAAATTATAAATGATTCATAGGGAAAAAAACATTATTAATCATAAAAAAAATCACAATTTTTCAAAAAGTAAAACAAAATAGGTGGCAGGCCCAAATTATTAACAAACATGTTCTAGTTCATTTTTAAGATCACAGAACTTGATTAGATTAAGAGATAATTTTGTTTTTTGGTAAGAAAACAGAAAAAGAAATATTCAAAGTCATCCACAATTAACACATAAATACAACGTATCTCTATTTTTTATTTCCGTATTGGAAAAGAAACCATGATTCTTGCTTCTTTGTCCTCCAATATGGAGTGAATGCTCATTAGTTTTACATGCTTACTAAATTTGCCACTTCACTGACCCCGTGGAACAAGGAGTGCATTTTCTGTGGAGTGAATTCAGGCTGAGGAAATAGGCATGAATAGCCCCTCATATTCTCTTTCTCTTTCTTAGGAATCTGATTGTCTGAAGAGTTTGCTCACTGATGCGTTATTTACAATAACCTAAATAGCATATTTTCGATGTTTGGGGCACCTGTAGTTTTTCAGCACCATCAACGGCTAAGTCTAATTCTGGAACTTGCACTTAGTTATTTTATAACATCTGAGTGATATCTTTCTATCTATTATTTACCTGTTGTTAAAGGTGGTATTTTTAACTTTATCTTTTTAATGAGTTTTCTCCATGGGTGCTGGTACTTATGGAGCTTCATCAAAACCCAACACCTCCTAATATCTTTTACTTTGATGCTTAAAAGTTTATTTTAACATTTTTCTGGAAGAATACAATAACCAAATATCAATTAAATTTGAGAAAAATAAAACAGAAAGGAAAAATGGGTGCCTTTCACAGATATTAAAGTATATCATAACGTTCTTATAAATAAAATGTTACATAACTACTAAATGATCTGACCTGTCACATCAGGTGGTATGTCAAGTGGCTATAAATACTTAGAACTCTTTAAAAATATCCATAGAGGATGATAAGTTTCTATATGCAATTTTCTTTTGCTTCCTTTCTCATTCCCTAGGTACATTATAAAAACTTGGCCACTGTCTTTTCTTTGAAACCTACTTTTTTTAAAAAGAAAGAAAGAAAAATAAACAGAGAAGCAAACTGAATCTTCAATGAAACTAGGAAACAGAAACAAGCACAAAGCACAATCTATGAAAACAGGCTGTCCAATACAAGACAATTGGACCTAGTTTATGTAGAAGTTCAAGAAAAGATCTAATCTTTGCAAGGTTTAAGGAAACACACATTTGTCAAAAGTGGAGGGTACTTTCCACAAGGGAAAAACCTATCATTTCAGGAGGTATGGATGTCAATTTCCTATCACCATGTCCCTGAGTCTATTTGAAACTGAGGAATGGGAAAGAAAATGAGCTAAAATTGAAAATATAATGATGTGCTTTCTTTGCATGTACTAGGGCATTAGAGTAATAGCATAAAGAGGAAAAGGTAAGTTGGAATCAGCTCTGCAGGATTTTATCTTAGTTATATGAATATCATCTTGCTAAACTCAGTGGTCTGTTCTTGATCTTCATTTGCTGAGCATTTCTACTGCATTTGACAAAATAGCCTAATCATTCTCTATTGAAATCTTTTCTTTCTTCTGCTCTGGTACATCAAAAACCGTTCATTGTAGTCCCAATTGTCTTGTAACTCCTTCTCATCTTCCTTTGCTATCTCTTCTCTTTCTCTCCCTAGTTCCTATGTATTCCACATCCCTAATCCACAATTCATTTATTTTTTCTAACAATACTTCTTCCCTACAGGATGTCACCTAGACCTACACTTAAGTATCATTTATATGCTGACAACTCCATGGTTTATCTGTAGCTCTAACATCTTGTAATTTTTATTAATAACATACTTCCTGCTGAACTACTCCACTTGACTATTCAATGTAAGCTAAAATTAAGAATATCCAACGTCCAAAAATGAATTCCCAATTCTCAATCTTTTCTACACTCACATCTCCCCCATGGAAAAAAAAAAACACAGAAAAATGAATGTAGTAAGGTAAAAAATAAAAGGACCAGGGGATGACCGGTTAGCTCAGTTGGTCAGAGCATGGTGTTGATTAATACCAAGGTTGCCAGTTTGCTCCCAGCATGAACTACTGTGAGCTGTGCCCTCCTTAAAAGAGTCATCTATGCCATTGTAGCATGAAAGCAATGTGTAACCAATGACCATGACTGTTCCCCAGTAAAATAAATAAATAAATAAATAAATAAATAAATAAATAAATAAATACAGACCTATGATTCACACAATTGCTCAGGACAAGAACAGAGTTGTTATTGCTGAGTACACACTATTTTCCATATCCTTATCAATAAGGAAAGATGGATGATTAAAATAAGATAAGCACAGAACAACTTGTGCTGCCAAAAAATAAATGTGATAAAAAAAAAAATGAAAAGGATATGGAGTAGGGTTTTGAAATACCACAGGAGCCAACCTCAAAGAGTTCACAATGGACCAAAGCTTGAAGAATTTGATCAACAAAATAAATACTGATAATACTGGGTTTTAACATATAGATCCACCCATATAGAAGGTAGAAGTTTAAAGAAAAACATGATTTGAATAGCCTCGAAGTCTTTCCCTAAGATATATTTCTTTACTATAAAGATTAATTATTTTACACTCAAGAAACTCAGCAAACATACTAATAACCAATTGATCAAGTTTAATGTCCCAAGTAAAAAGAGTATCATATAAACCTTATGAATTCTTTGATAAAATGCACTGAAAAGGATGCAAATTGTTTTTGTGGTATTCTTCTCAAAATGACATAAATTTATCTCATTCCAGTGTTGAGTAAATATCAGACAAATCCAAACTGAGGGATATTCAACAAAATAACTGATAATTCTCCAAAAGTTTCAAGGTCACGCAAGAAAAGGGAAAACCGAGGAAGTATTGACAACTGGAGGACACTAAGAAGAAATAAAAACTAAATGTAACACTACATATTATTGAATGGCCAAAATCCTGAACAGCGACAACAAATGCTGACAAGGATATGGAGCAACAGAAACTCTCATTCACTGTTAATGGGAATGCCAAATGGTTCAGCCACTTTGGAAAACAGTTTTGCAATTACTTACAAAACTGAACATACTCTTTTGATATGATCCAGAATCACACTCATTGCTATTTACCCAATTGAATTGTAAACTTATGCCCACACAAAAACATGCATGTGGATGTTTATAGCAGTTGTGTTCATAATTGTCAAAACATGGAAGTACCAAAGATATGCTTCAGTGGGTGAATAAATTAATAAACTGTGGTACATCCAAATAATGGAATTTTATTCAGCACTAAAAAGAAATGAATTATTGCATTATGAAAAGACATGGAAGAAACTTAAACACATACTACTAAGTGAAAGAAGCCAACCTGGAAAACTTATATAATGTATGACTCTAACAATATGACATTATGAAAAAGGCAAAACTATGAAGATGGCAAAAAGATTAATGGCTGCCAGTGGTTAAGGGGAAGAAGGAATGAATCAGCAGAGCACAAAGGACTTTTAGGGCACTGAAACTATTCTTTAAGATATATGCCAATTGAGCTGCCGTGAGCCCCCATGAGGGGCCATCCAATGGCAGGTGAGCTACTGCCTCCCCCGGGAAGAGCGCAATGATGATACCAACATGGGCCAGTGAAGCGACATCCTCCACAACTAGACTGAAGAACCAAAGGACAGCAACTTGTCTGTTTCCCTTTCCCAATTCCCCAATGTTGTTCCCCTCCCCCAATTCCCAATAAAATCTTTAAAAAAAAAAAAGATACATGTCATTATACATTTGTCAAAACACATACATTGTACCACACCAAGAGAGAATCCTAATATAAAATATGGACTCTGGGTGATAATAATGTGTCAATGTAGACTCATGAATTGTAACAAATGTACCACTTTGGCATGGGATATTGATAACGGGGGAGGTTGTGTACATGTGGGGACTGGAGTATAGGAGAACTCTCTGTAGCTTCTATACAATTTTGCTGTGAATCTAAAACTGCTCTAAAACACAGTTTGTTAATTGTGGGGTAACACTAAATATAACACAGTATCCTACATAGGCTCCAGAAACAGAAAAAGAACATTAATAGAAAAACTGGTAAAATTTAAATGAGAAATGTTAATTTCCTGGTTTGTCAATATTCTGCTATGTAGATATTAACACACATGGATGCTGGGAGAACAGTAAATAGAAACTCTCTGTATAATGTTTGCAACTTTTCAGTAAGTTTAAGATTAGTTCAAACAAAGATTTTTTTAAAAAATGGACAAATATGTATGGAAAATTTGAGTAATCTGTGGAGAATTGAAATCTATACTTTTTAAATGGTATATTTCACTGGGACTTGTTTAGAAGACAAAATTATCTGATGAAAGAATTAAAAATTGCTACATATGGTGTATTTGTTTCCTGACCCCTTATAGGGCTTACATTTTTTCATATCTTGATGATGAAGTAGCAACCTGGGCAGAATCTAAATTCCTTCTGGTGAGAAAATGAACCAGAGTTTAAATAAGGACCAGTCATATGTTTTCCTGGAATCCCAACCCTGTAGTACTGGTCTGCTGTGCTTCCCTACTACCAAAGATCCCTGCACAAGCTACATTTCATCAGTGTCTAAGTTTTACCAGAGACACCACAGCCAGCAACATTCCCAAGCTCAGCCCAACTGGCCTTCCCATAAGTCGACAAGGGGATGGAGCCTTTTCCTTATATTAGGTATGAAGACACTCTGGTGTCAGGTGCTCAGTACATGTGACCTCCCATTCTCATTCTGAGACAGTGAGAGAGTAAGACAGTGGACTTTTTGTTTGAACTTGAAATGAGAAAAGGAATTGGGATCCTGAAACCAATATGCCCTTCCATTCAAACTCCTACTACTAACAAGCCCCTCTCCCAAGAAAAGAGCTCAAGTATGGAGTAGATAGAGTTTTAAGGAAACACAAAAGATTCTTTAAAAATAATATGCAGCATACATCTAAATAGTGAAAATGGATTGAATGATTATTCCTTTAGGGAACATCCATTGGCAAATATTTTATCAATCCATTTTTCCTAAAAAGTAAATCATAAAAACATGGTTGAAAATTACCTTCTACATATATTTTACACCAATATGTGAAATTTTTGAAACGAGAAAGCATAAAACGTACTAGCTTCCAAAGAGATTTTAAAAGAAAATCTAATGTATATTAAAATTTTCCAAAATAATCAGTCCAATAGTCATGATGATGATAGAGGCTATTAAAGCCATGGAAGAATATAAAACTATATAGAAACAATGTATAGAACAATAAAGGGAGTAGACCTGGAATAAGGTTTCTGCTGAATCGGTGCTAACCTGAGAAGTCCTTATTTATGAAATCACAAGTGAACAACAAACAGACTCACTATGATTCAAAAATATAAACACCCCCAATTTAATTTTTTTCTACAAATTATTCTATCAGCATTCTCTCTTGGGATATAAAAGAAACACTCTTTCTTCTTTTACCAAATCCTTGTCCCTTACAGATGATATGGTTGGAAAACAGCCACCAGAAGAAGAGGCAGTTTTCACTACTTGCCTGTAGCTGCAGAAAAAATTCCCTTAGAGACATAGGTATTTGCCACTAAATTAGGTGTTGTGGAGCTTTACTTGTAGAAACAGTATAAGTTGAAACAGTGTTCAAGGGCAAAATTTAGACTTATCAGTCTGAAGATTCTCTCTTGAAAAAGTGGTCCAATCTATATGTTTGCATTTAGTAAAACACTGTTTAAAGAGGAAATCAATTCCTAAGTTAATTTAAATTTAAAGCTGTTTGAGTAGCCAGAAGTCTGGAGCTCCTTAAAGCATTTTGTTACAATATTCCATTAGGGACAAAAATATACTTAGGAAACACAAAGATTACATAATGAATTTGTATATATCATATAATAAAGCAAACTCTGTACATAATATAGTGATGCAAATAAAATTTAACCAGGCTTTCCTAATAATTTCAAATCAATCAGCTATTTCATTTTAAAAAATGGAATATTAATAAATTACTATAAGCTGCAGAATGGTTGTCAGCCTCATTATTCCTAGTTCCAAACTCTCCCCTCAGAAATTTTCACAGTCTTCAAATTCTATTTTCCAAATTCAAGCCCAATTTTTAAAAAGCTGTATAAAGAAATATGTAAATGGCAACTAAAGATCACCTGATAGTGTTGTCCCAGCCCTGCCTCCCATAATAGAGAGTAATCTTTAGAGGAATTTTATAAAATCCAAGGGGAGAAAGTACTATTTCTCAGGAGGAACTGTACTTTGAAACTGGAAGTATCACCATCTCTCTCTTTCCCTCCCTCTCCATCTCCCTCTTTCACTACTTCAGGGTCATTTATCTAGAATTCTATCTACATTTCTGATTGATGAGTTCCCCAATTGCCCCAATCCAGATTCCTCATGTTCCCCACACCTACTGAGGAACCCGATAGTATTCTGTGTTCTCTGAGGCCCAAATTCATATTTTTAGGGAGCAGATCCAATTTTTCTATATTGACTCAATTCCTTAACCTAGAGCAGAGGATTCTGAGGGGTATATAGGATCATAAAGGACTCATTTCTGAAAAAATTAAGGAGAGTAAAACACTAACTCGAAGGAACAACAACAAAAAAAATTGCAAAGTAATGTATTTAATTAAAATAAATACCAAAACGAAGCACAGACAAAAGATAAGATAAAATGTCCAACTGGGGGCGGGCTTAGTGGTGCATTGGTTAGGAGTTGGCTTGGGACGCCAGCTCTGAGCAGCAGGCCCTGGTTTGGATTCCACATGAGGGCCAGTGACGCTGTGCCCTCTACAGCTAAGATGGTGAACAACAGCTCGACCTGGAGCTGGGCTGTTATGAGTCACTGGCGACAGTGTAGGCTGCAGTGGGGCTGGACGGCAGCTGGTGTGTGCTTTCATGAGCTGCCATCCAATGGTCCATGAGTGACTGCCTCACCTGGGATAATACCAACATGGGCCAGTGAAGCGACATCCTCCACAACTAGACTGAAGAACAAAAGGACAGCAACTTGTCTGTACCCCTTCCTGGATTCCCCAACGCTGTTCCCCTCCCCCAGTTCCCCAATAAAATCTTAAAAAAAAAAAAAAAAGTCCAACTGGCATTTACCTCAGGAATGTAAAAATGTTGTAATATTTAAAATCAATCAATATAATTAGTAACATTAACAGAATGAAGAAGAAAATTATACAACCATTTCAATAGATGGGGATAAAAAGCATTTGGCAATATTTAATACTCATTTTTTATTTTCAAAACTAGACTCAGTAAATAAGGAATATATGTGGAATATGATAAAGTGCATCTATGAAAAACATATTCCTAATATAATAAGTAATGGCAAAATATTGAAACCTTTCCCTAAAACAGAGAATGGAGCATGGATATCTGATCTCACTTTTTTCATTCAATATTAGGTCGATGGCCCTAGTTAATGCAGTTAGGAAACAAAAAATAAAATGAAAATTATAAAAATAGGAAAGAAAAAAAAAGCTACCTGTGATAAATAATTTTATTTGTCAATATGAATGGGCCACAGTGCCCAAATATTCAGTCAAATATTATTCTGAATATTTCTGTGAAAGTGTTTTTTTGGATGTGATGAACATTTAAATTGGTAGACTCTGAGTAAAGCCAATTACCCTTTATAATGTGTGTGCAGGGGGCAGGAGGGGGACTCTGCCAATCAGTGTAAAGTAAGGCCTTAACAGAACAAAGACTGAGGGCTCCTGAGCAAGAAGGATTTCTGCCAGAGGACTACCTTTGCCCTTGAAGTGCAAATCTTCACTGAGTCTCCAGCCTGCTGGCCTTCCTCATCAGATTTTGAACTTGCTAAGCCTCCATAATTGTGTGAGCTAACTCCTTAAAACGAATCTCTTTCTCTCTCTCTATCTAGGCACGCACGTACATGCGCGTGCACGCGCGCACACACACACGCCTTGTTAGTTCTATTTCTCTGGAGGACTGCGACTAATACAGATATTTACCCAAGAGAAATGAAAACCTTTGTCAACAAAAAGATTACACAAAACTTTTTAGCAGCTTTATTAAAAACAGTCCCAAACAAGAAACAATCCACAATTCCATCAACAAGAGAATGAATAAACTGTGGTACAATTAAACAATACAATACTTCTTAGCAATAAATAAAAACTAACTAAAGATATGTGAGACTGCATGGATGAATTACAAAATTATTACATTGAATTTAAAAATCCAGACATGGCCAGCCGAGTGGCTCAGTTGGTTAAGAGTTGGCTTATAGCACGTGCTCTGAGCAATGGGGCCTCCGGCTCAATTCTCACATGGGCCAGTGAACGCTGCGCCCTAGCCGAGCTGTCGCTGAGCTGCCAATAGGTGGCAGGATGGCTCAGCTGGTGTAACAACAAGATTGCCTGTTTAATGGTGGGCTAATCCCACCTGCAGCTAAGACTGAACTCAGCACCTTGAGCTTAGAGGCCACAAGCTTCCAACAGGAAGGCAGATGGCAGATGGCAAATGGTGCCCTCCACAACAAAGATTGAAGAACTATTTGGCTGGTCCCCTCCCCCAATTCCCCAACACTGTTCCCCTCCCCCAATTCCCCAATAAAATCTTAAAACACACACACACAAAAAAAAACTCCAGACACAAAAGAGTACATTCTGTAGATCCTATTTTATGAAGTTCAAGAATAGAGGAAATTAATCTATGGTGATTAAAATGAGAACACTGGTTGTCTGTGGGGGCACAGATGAGGTGCCACGGATTGGTAGAGGGGACAAAGGCATGTACTTTCACTGGAGATTATTTAAGATTTGTGCATTTCACAATGTGAACCTTTACTTCATTTAAATAAACAAATAAATAAATATGTTTGTAAGTAAATATGTAAACACATAAACAAATAAATAACATAGGAGTTGGTGAAATTTTAAACAATACTGTCGGGTTCCAGAAGACTTCACTAAGAAAGCAACTTTTGCAAAGACTTAATGAGGAAGAATCAGTTAGCCTGGGACTATCTGGGAAACATGTTTTGGTAGAAAAAGCAAGAACAAATATCCCAAGGCAGGAGCAAGCTAGGCATGAGAAAGGAACAACAAGAAAGCTGGTATGGCTGGGAACAGCCAGTGTGTGGGTCACATGAGCACTTGCAGGCTATTTTTAGGACATTTGCCTTTTATTCTGAGTTTTATAGGGCACTTCTGTACTGTTTTAGTATAGGACTCATATTACTATGATTACATTA
Organism: Aselliscus stoliczkanus; assembly: GCA_033961575.1. NCBI lineage: Eukaryota > Metazoa > Chordata > Mammalia > Chiroptera > Hipposideridae > Aselliscus > Aselliscus stoliczkanus. The sequence goes on from CM066729.1 coordinate 141,009,595, forward strand.
TAAAAGATGGCTTTATAAAGTCCCTTTTCCTTTAGAAAGATTCCTTTTATTTTGTCATGTATAAAATTAAACAAGAAGTTATCAATGTGGTTGTAATTTAAATGCTGAGCTCTATCAGATCCTCTCCATAAGGGTAGCATTCATACCCTCAGCAAGTATTAATGATGGAAACAATTAAAACTATTATGTAATTCTGCATTTCTGCCACCATTTGTGTCAATATTTCTAAACAATGTCACATAAGAAAAGTAATCTTATCCTAAAAACCTTACAAGCCCAGACGGTAAACAGCATAGAAGATTTTTCTAAATTGCAAAATCTTAAGTAATATGAAAGGGATTTACATATGTACATATATCCTCTAGGTATAGGTGCCAGTGTTTGTCCACTATCCAAAGCAAAGTTTGAATTCTTAATATCACTCACTAGTATTTTCACTTCTTTAATGAGTTTTTCCAGAAACACTCAGAATACATGTAACTAAAATGTTATTCTTTTGGTAAAATTAGGAATGAAATAGTTCCCAGATTTGAGTTTGTTTATAGACTAAAGGACTTTTAACCCACTATGCTAAACTGAAAAATAACAACAAAACAAAAAAACAGTCCTCTGCAGATATCTACATTCTAATCTGTGAACCTGTGATTATTAGTTTATGTGACAAAAGGATCAGTAGAGATGTGATTGAGTTAACGATTTTGAGATGGGAAGATTATGCTGGATTTTGCAAGTGGATCCAGGAAAAAGATTAGAAAAGAGGCAACGTAATGATAGAATGAGGTTTGCAGATACTATGCTGCTGCTGGCTTTGAAGATGGAAGAATGGGCTAAGAGCCAAGAAATGTAGGGAAAGCAGCTCTAGAAGCAAGAAAAGGGAATGAAAAGGAGGACGCTCTTCACAGATCCTTCAGAAGAAATAATCCTTGCCAACACCTTGATTTTAGCCCAGTGAAACAAACTTCAGACTGCCCAGAACTATAAGAGAATAAATTTATGTTGTTTTAAGCCAATTAAGTTTGTGGTTATTTATTACAGCAACAATAAGAAACTAGTACATCTACATTGTGAAATAGAAATCTAAAGCTTCCTTGTTTATCATGTATGGAAAATACTACCAAAGAAAAATTGCACTGAATTAAATAGGTAACGATGACTTGATTAAAGAGTATTGCAATAGTAGTCAAAGCTATTATAATATAATAGGGACAGAGATACACTCAATTACACTCAATTACACTAAAACAAAAGGGAGGAGAGTTTTTAAATAGGGGTGAGCTACTGGAAAAGTACTGAGCGGGGTTCTGCAATGTGATTAGGCTACTTGTATTTACTGAGAGACACTGGGAGATAACAGCTTTATCTTTCTTTATGATTACATCTCAAAAGGGTGGCCCCAAAATACCTGAGAAACATATTCCTTGGTTGTAATACTGGCAAGAGGCTAGAGGAAGATTAAAATCTCAAAGGGTCAGAGAAAGAATTTAAGATTGGTAAAGTTCTAAGGTAAACGCTCTCAGAAAAGCGAAGTCAATGACCTATAATTAGGAAGAAGCCCATCTAAAATTTAGTCAAGCCAAGAGGAGGCCATCTTAGTCAATACTTTTAAAAAACTTAGTCAAAACCAAACCTGATATTTATCTCAGTAGAATTTGTCACATATATAATCATATTTGTTTATCCCTACATTAAATATCTGGGTTTTAGAGTCATAGTAATAAATGAATACTAGTCCATTATATATATATATATTTTTAAAGAAATAAATTGATCGTGCCACTTTAAACTCTTAAAACACAAATAGGAATTATTTCTAATAGAATGTGGGGGTTTTTTGTTCAAACAATTGCAAAGCAGAAATATTTTTACAATTTTAAAATTATTTTATGAATATGTTTCTCCTTCAAATAGAGGAGACCTAGGAATGAGAGAGATGTGAAAATGCAGTGTAAATTTTTTTTAAAAAATTAAAATATTAAGGTAAGAATATTGGTGCTTTTTTTAGAATAATTTCAAGTGTACAAATTCATCATCACTATATTTGTTGAAAAAATATTATATCCTAGTCCCTAGGGAAATAAAATTATTATGAAAAGGTACATGTCCTTAAAATACACACAAACCAATATATGAAAGTAAACAAAATGCAGTACAGCCTGGTGAGTGACATTTTAGAGATAAGATTTAAATAACTATGGGGTCATAAAAAATAAAATATCTCTTTCTCAAAGAATAAGGTAACACTTCATCAAGAAAGTAATATTTGAACTGATTCATGAAGATGAAAAGAAAATGGGTGAAAAGAGGGTTGGAAAGCATTATCAGAGGAAATAGCATGTGAAAATTTTTAAAATAGCGGGCAGCCAGCCAGCTCAGGTGGTTGGAGCACAGGCTCATAACACCAAGGTTGCCGATTCAATTCCCATATAGGCCAGTGGGCTGCACCCTTCACAACTAGATTGAAAGCAACGACTTTACTTGGGGCTGATGGGTCCTGGAAAAACACACTGTTTCCCAATAAAGTTTTTTTAAAAACTTTTTAATAAATTAAAGATAATAATTTGTCAAATTATGGAGATTTTTTTTTTAATAGAAGAAGAAAGACTTTGATAACAAATAGATAAAATCAGCTGAAGCAGCAGTAATAGCAGTAGTGAGGAGAGCAGTAACAATACAAATAGAATAATATTAGAACAGAAACAACAGAAATAGCTACCTTTTATTGAGCACTTATATAAGATGTTCTAAGTGATTTCAATGCTTTATCACATTTAATTATCAAGTGTATGAAATAGATTTTATGTCTGTTTTACTGATAAAGAACCCAAGGTTTAGAGATGATATAGGATAATTTAAAAGGCTATGAAAGACTGTTCTGTAAGAACTTTGGAGACTAATCTTTAGAAACATGAAACACATTGGAGAGTGATATTTTCTTTTTTGTTATTTTATTGTTATTAAATAGACAAGTGATTGGGTCAGTTTTGTCTTTTGATAAAATAGTTTTATAACGATATAGAAAATAAAACTGGAGAGCTGACAATGAAAGGAAACTGAGAGACTCCTGATGAAGTAGCCTGTTTAGTGGCTTAATTAATAGTTTGTGATAAAGATTGTAAGATTATTGAGCATGAGTTTTACGTATATTTATCTTTGGAATCTCAGGACTCAGCCCAGAGCCAGACAATGACGTTCATGTTTTGCTGAGTTTATGGAAACTGAATAATGGACCAGGAACAATATTATACAATATTGTTTAGCAATATTTAACAATAGTAAAATATTCAGAGAGGAATGGAAAATAACATAACACAAAGTATTGCTGAATGCTTACTAGGTGACTGGTGCTTATATTTGTTATATTTTTTTTAATCATCAGAGATATCCTTTAAGATCATTATTACAACAGTTTTAGAAATGATAAAATGGAGCAACAAATGGATTCATTGAAGGGAAGAATCATCCACCGAATCTATAGTCTACAGTCTCCTCTAGAATGGCCCCTGCAAGCTGGGATTGTTCTCATGACAATGGCACGGTTTTAAGAAAATGAGCAAAAACATGTAGCACTTTTGAGGCAATTCCAGAGCTAGCACATTGTCATGTCTATCAGATGTTACTTCTCTTGGTAAAACAAGTCAACAAATCAGCCCAATTCACATGTTGGGTAATAGATTCTACCTCTTGATGGGAAGATCTGCAGTCATTTTGGAAAGGGTCTAACCAGGGGTTGGCAAGCTATGGCTCATGAGCTACATGAGGCTCTTTGGGTACATTCCGTCTCAAAAGTTTGCCGACCCCTGGAAGAGCCAATCCTGTCCCTCACAACAATTTAAAAATTATTTGAGACCCATAAATATATTTTTACAAATAAGGAAAATTTAAAGTAATATTACAAATGAAACTATGATAGTTTTATTTTCATTTTCAATTTTACTTCAGAGCCACATGTACGTACCCAAAGAGCCGCATGTGGCTTGCAAACCGCAGTTTGCCGACCCCTGGTCTACACAGAGGAAGAAGTGAACATCTAGGGACATTTAAAATCAATCTACCAAAATGAATGAGTCTTAAAGTTCTCCTCCTTGGCATGTAGCTCTACAAGCCTACAATTAACAGAAGTAGAGGACAGAATTCAGAGGATGACTGCATTTGAGGCAGAGGTGGTCTAAAAATAGTTTATGAGGCAAAGCTGATTTGAAATATAGCTCTCAGATATAAAATTCTAAGTACTTCTGTGAGTGGCACATAGTACGTTTCACATCTCCCTCATTCCTAGGTCTCCTGTATTTAATGGAGGAACACACTCATAAAATAATTCCAAAATTATAAAAATATATCTGCTTTGCAATAGTTCAAACAGCAAAACAAAAAACCATTCAATTAGAAATAATTCCTATTTATGTTTTAAGACTTTAAAGTCTCACATTCAATTTATTTCTTTAAAATAATTCTCTCTCTCTCTCTCTCTCTCTGTATGTGTGTGTGTGAGAGGGAGAATGGGCTAATATAAGATAAGCTCTGTTAAGAAAACTCTACAGCGATACGTGGAAATTTTTGTGATGATATAGTAATAAACCCACCCAATTTCTCTTCTATGTCATTATGAGCATGTTACATAGCAAAATGTGATAAATAAAAATAACTCCCTGAATCCAGCTTCTTCTGGTTTTGCACATCTGTTAAAAGTTTCTCCCTAGTTTTCGGAGACCAAATCTTATGAAACTAAGTCTTGTTTATTTTATTTTATTTTATTTTTAAGATTTTATTGGGAAATTGGGGGAGGGGAACAGACAAGTTGCTGTCCCTTTTTGTTCTTCGGTCTACAGTCCACTTGTGAAGGACATTGCTTCACTGGCTCATGTTGGTATCATCATTGTGCTCTTCCTGGGTGAGGCGGATTGGTTGCCGGCCTCTGGATGGCTGCTCACAGCAGCTCTTGGCAGCTCACACCAGCTGCCAGCCGCTGATGCTGGCTGCCAGTCATTCACTGTAGCCTATGGCAGCCCACTGCAGCAGGGGCTGCAGCTACTCTGTCGCTGGAGACTGACAGAGCAGCCCAGCTCCAGGTGGAGCTGTTGTTCACCATCCTAGCTGTAGAGGGCAGTGTCACTGGACCTCATATGTGGGATCCGAACCAGGGCCCTGCTGCTCAAAGCCGGCATCCCAAGCCAGTTCTTAATCAGCGTGCCACTTGGCCAGCCCAAGTCTTGTTTATTTTTAATTAATTTATTCATCTATTCAATAACACCTGGCTAATAAAATTCAGCAATGTGAAATTTTTCTAGCTCCATCTCATCTAAATGAGAAGGATGACACTTATGGATCAGGCTAAGTCACTACTGAGATTGTACATGTGCCCGAAACCTGATACTGAACTTCCATATTGATTATGGTCATTTGTCAGTCAACTAGTGACATAATGAAGGCAGTAGCTCTCACAGCACAAGTAAGCTAGTCAGAATGAAGAAACAATTTTCAGACATGGCCTGGTGAGGATATTAGATACAGAAGATAAAAATCCATAAGAGAGGTATTATTTAAAGTGGATATTGGATGGAATAAGGGCCTAGTGAAGACCAGAGGGGACATTGCCTAGAGGAGGGCGGGGATGAGGAAAGTTTACTCTTCAAAAGAAGGCAGGATGCTTTTTTGTTTTTTAAGAGATGAAAAAAGTAAGAAAAGATGTGTGAGGGTCTACAGAAAGTTTTATAAGAAAGGAAGAGATACATGAAACAGGTTATTACTGATTCTTCTAAGCTCAGTAGAGCAGGTAGTAAGCTCATTTTCTGATAAATGCGACTTGGGAAGAGAATAAGAGAAGCTTTAGCACAATCAATATGAACATTTTGAAATGGACTTGTTTGGCAACAAAAAAGGCAAAGCCAGTGGGCACCAGGGAGCAGTTGAGTCTGATCAGCATTACTTGTAGTGGATCTACAAAGCTCATTACAAGATGGCTCATCCATAGTTGTAAGGGGTTCCCAGAACAAGTGTCAAAATGAAACTGATTTGGATAACTCTTTAAAATTTCCTCTTAAGTAAAATTACCCAAAACACTCTAAGTGTGTTATCATTCACTATTGCATAAAAGAATACTGGTACTTTATAAGGTAAGTGCTATAGAACACTTTCATTAGTTATTTTTTTCTAAGCTCACCTAAAGGATCCAGTGTGCAAATTACTGTTAGTTCTTTGAAAGTGCATTAAGTCTTTGCGGTTTAATGCTGTAGGGTGGCATTCAGTTTCTAAGAGTAGTAATTTACGAAATAGTAAGGTGGGGTGCTGTCTCCCTTACCCAGGGAAGTGAAATGGAGCAAAGAATTAAGGGCCTCGTCCATATTCAAAAAACTTATTATAGAACTGTGGCAACAGAGCTAGTGAACATGGAGCAAGAGCACTACATTAAAAAAGAAAAGTGAGCTTCCCTTTGATAATATATTATTTCCAGTTGGCAAATAGAAAGGAAAATGGCATACAAAAGGCATGCAATTTCCTAATTAGATTGGCATGATCTTCACAGTCTTCAGTAAAAGTAGTCAATACTTTGGGCTATTTAGATCCATTTAGCCCTTTCTGAGAGGAACTAAATGGAGAGCACACTTTCAATGGTAGATATAGCTTTCTTTTTATCTAGGACAAATGATTTCTCTCATACTTACCAAACATCTTGTTTTCAAGTAACAGGGCTGTATTTTGCATCAGTTCAAACTGTCCTTTCTGCTAAAATAATTCATGTTCAGTGACTTTTAAAATGACTCAAACAACTCAATTCAATTTTGCGCCCCCACCCAGGCTTTTATAGAAGCAGGGAAATTGTTTTAATATTTTGAAAGACATCCATTAAGATGACTCCATTTAAAACACTAAGTGGCTTAATGGCATTTTTGGTGCCACACAAAACATTCTAAGCATGGGGGGGAAAAAATCAGCTAACTACTATTCTGTAGGAGTTCATTAACTTCAAAAGGCATGCCCATCATATAGGAGTCTAGTATAGCAGCTAGGAAATTCCTGAGTGGTCAGTAGATATTCTTTTATTTTATTTTATTTTTTAAATTTATATAAAAATGAATGGAACACATTACACTAAGCATCTAATTGAGAAATAATTTTATCAGCAAAAGGAGAGTACATAAATCAGAACCAAACTATAAAAAGTTGAAACACAGATGTAATGTAAAACTTTTGCATAAACTTAATGTATCTAAGGAAATATTTTAGTTGAATTGCAATGAAGTGCTAAATGAAACATACACTGGACAGGTCTGTAGGGAATGTAGGTGAGTAAGGAGTAATTTCCATAAGGCATGTTACCAGTAGGTATGGCTTTCGGTGTGTAGTTTCTACAGTTGTTGTTTCTATCAACACCCAAAAGAGGTTAAGACACAGGTAACTAAACTAGGTAACTGTGATTGGGACCATATGTTTAATTCAGAGGAAGCTGGCACCCAAAACCTGACCCTTTCTGATTTTAAAGCTTTCCAGGAAGAGAATATTTCCCAAGATTCTTATTTATTTTGAAAAATGAATACTGTAAGCTATTTGTCTTGACTTGTTTCTCTCAAAGATACTGTTTCTTTTACATCAAATCATGATAATAACCAATTCCATTTCAAAGGTAATATTAAAAAAGGAAACATTTGATCTAGCTAGTGAGTATAATTACATCAGACTACCAAAATATATTTTCAGCTCAGCTAAATCATATACGAGTATATTCAATTTATGTTTTTGGTACATTTAAAAGCAGACACTCAGAAATCCACAAGGGAAAAAAATCAAAACGAGAAACATTTATATAGCTTTTAATTTGTCATTCAGTATAGAAAAAAAAAGACAATTATAACAGCTTTTATAAGTAAAGTATTATTAGTGTTAATTATCCTGTGTTAGTGTCATGTAAAGCAAAGAAAACAATTTAAATAATCTTCAAAAACTGATAACATGAGGAAATGTCAGCTTTTTTTTTTTCATTTTACTTATACTGTTACATCCTATACCAAGCCAAAGGGAGAACAATTTAAAATGGAGGTGGTTTCTATTTTCCTAATTTTTTAAATGCCAAATATGCCAACACAGTGTGAATGAGTAGCCGAGAAGGAAAAGAACAAAGCTTAAGGGTACAAGGCTGAAAACAAGAGTCCCTGAGGAAGATGGAGCCTGAGTGCAGTTTGGGTAAGAGCATTAAATGGAGTTTTCTTATATTTTCACTAAATATCAGGAACCTCTGTGTATTATTCTTGATAGCTTCATGTAAACTTACAATAAAAATTTCATTCAAAAGTGTGAGTTTTCCACGAAAATGGAGTTCACATGCCCTATCTTTCACCACAGTTTATCAGAGAAAATGCTGATGAGGCAGAGAACTCAGAGATAAATCAAAAATAATAATAATAATAAAATATCTGAGAGTCTAGAGCAAAAAGTTACTATCTGGCTATCTTAAAATATAGAGTGTTAATAGAAAAATTGAGATATGGTAAGGATAACAGATCAGGAAGCACTTCCAGTGAAAGATAGTTTGTTACAGTTCCCCAGAAGAGGAAGAACCAGGATATGGGTGAGGATGTGGAGACATATAAGAAAGCACTGAGATCCATCAAGTGGAGAGGGAGAAAGGGAACTTAAACAAGAAATTTACTGTAGCTTCGTTGGGAAGGAACGGGCAAGGCAGGTTAAGCAGGTTATTGGTCGGCTTGCTTGAATAACTCCATTGGCCTTGGGAAAAAGCAGCTGTCCCTAGCTGTCTGGTACCTGGCCCTGGGGTGACTGGGACAGGTAGATAGTCGTCCAGTGAGAGCCCAATAAAGGAAATGGTTGATGTGTGAGCTTTGGATTGCCTGGCTCATATTTGAAGAACACACTTCTCAGAGGAGTGTTCCTCCCAAGGGATCAGGGGAGCAATGAAGGAGGCAAGGGCCCCAGGCAAGGTGACTCAGTTAAACTATCAGGTTGGCTGGAACCAAGAATGTCCAGCGTATGCATGTAGGACAGACGTTAAAACCTCAAATGTAAAGAAGCTTGAAACGTGGTTAATACAATATCTAAGTGGAAGGCATAAGCTTTCCTGGAAACATAAATAATGCAGGCAGCCTGCACATGCCAAACATATTTGAAGGAAAATGTATTTCCAGTGGGGGGTGGGGGCATTTGCAGAGGCAAAAACGAAGTACTTTTTTACTAATAGTTACAGAACACTTGGCTGAATGTATTCATTTACAAGAATTTGTCCAGGTAATTCGTATTGTGAATTAATAACATGTGGTATATTTCCACCACAGTACTTACAAATTAGTATTTTTTAAATATCTGATTTAGAGAAAAAAATTCTATAAAATATATTTAGACACTTAATGAACCTAAAAAAATTAGTAACACAAATATTAAATGCTGTGTGTATAAAATACATAGTGAGGCGGCATCTTGAGCCACATAACCCTTTAGCATCACCCGCACACGGACGCTTCACTCCTTTGGGAGCTTGCTTTTGAGTCTTTTGGATGTACTAATTTGTCCATACACTCACCAAGGTTTCTCAGAACCCCACTGTACCAGCTAATGTCCATCTGGCCCTATACCCACACAAAATTTCATTAGTGTCACAAGTTCATTCCTTCCCCTAGGCTGGTGTTAAGAAAAACTGGCACTTGGTCTTGGTGATGGGGGAAAAAAATCCTCTCAGCCTAACCCAGTCATATTCCATCCCTCTTACTAAAGTCCCATGGGCCACCCCTAATTGCCCAGATGAACTTTTAGATTTCATAACGTATGCTCTAGCTGAGACAAACCCATTATTTAGAAGCATGCAATGTTAGTGGGAAAAATGAATTTAATTCTTTTGTTGACAGCAGTTAATTTTTTACATTCTCCCCTGAAGTACTCCCTAGGCCTTTTGATTTTTGTTTGTTTGGAATCAATCATCTGGTTTTATGTCAAATCATGCATCTCTCATTAAACTATATTTACTTGCCTTAGAAAAGGCCTCAACATCCTAATCTTTGGTCTACATAATAGTAATATAAACATCAAAATTTATAAATTATAGTTTTTGTGAAGACTAAATGATATAACATAGGCAAATCACTAAACATACTATCTAGCAAATATTAAGCACTAAAAATTTAGCTGTTATGGCTTTGATTATCTAAACAATCTACATACTTTACACATAGTGCTTCATTATTTTGATTCTATTTCAAATTTACTGTGACGTTAATGATAAAGAAGTAGATAACCCTAAAAAGCCAACATAGAAAAAATATATATATGATATATTTAACCTTTCCCTTTTCTAAAACAACAAAATAAAAAGAAATAAAATGCAGACAAGCTAAGAATAATTACTAATTCCTCAGCCATCTCAGCTCAAAATTCTCACAAATTCCTTAGAGAAAATGAACAAAACGTCTCTACTAGAATTGATTGCATGCCCTTTAGCACAACCGCACACATTATACCTACTTTTCTCTTTCCACAGATTTGGAATAGTCATTTCCACAAAGCATTTTGATCTCTACAAAATCCTGATATTGCTATTTAAGATGGAAGAGTGGAACAAGGTCGCAATAACACTCTTCTGAGCCTAAAAACTGACATTATGAAGAAATAAACACCAAGATCAAAAGTGAAAGGTAATAGGCGATAAACAAATAAAATAATTTTCTGAGATTTTGTGTGGCTTGGCAGAGCTCCATACAGCACTATATGCATTCTTCACAAGGACACTAAAAAATAAAATAAACAAATCCTGAAAAATTGACCAATAATTTTTTTCTTGAAGCATCGTACAAAGAGTACCCCTAGGAAAACACACTGAAATTTCAATGGCAGAAGCCCCGCTGTGAAAAATAATAATAATAAAATGCTGGTATTGGACATATTGGGAATCCCCTGCTTAAGGAAAGCAAGAGATGAAAAACAGAAGGACCATTAATGCTGGGAGCTCATTATCTTCAACATTAAATAGAAATATTGCCACAGAAAACAAATGGGAAAATGACTGAAGCAAGCACGAGGTGAAAAAAGAGGTATACTGAGAGTTCCCAAGGAACACCCCTTCCCAGTCAGCTCTTTACATAGGTACCAATGTGACCTAGTCACAGTTTATGTACATCTCCTTCTTCTTTTAGAAAGTAAAAGCTCCCCCTGGAACAGAAGAAAGAGGATGAGAATTCAAATTAAGTGGAATCTCCTTGAGGGGCATCACTGTATTTGATAAACCATTTGGAGTCCAATGACATGAAGCAATGACTATAGTGCTAAGGAAAAGACATATTTCCAACAAATATTTTGTTCAAATATAAAGGTGGCAAAAATTCAAAAGGAGAATTATATGATAGCTTTGAAGTTTATAATCTTGATAATGGAAAAAATGAAAACATATAATATAAATTAAGTAGTAAGAGGGAATAAGAATGTGAATAAATATTCTAATATACTTGTACTGACTTACACAGAGTCTCATCTAAATTGGATTAAACAATGAGGATATTAGTTATCTCACATGCCTAGACTTCTAGAGTTAGTAAAGCCTCCAAACATGGTACAATCCATACCTCAATAATGTCATCAAAGACTCAGAATCTTTTTGTCTCTCTATTTTACAATCTTCAGCATTGGCTTAATTCTAAGTCTACTCCAGTTTATAATTATAAGTAAACTTCTAGGAGCGATCTAAGTCAATGCCTCCTCGTAACCCCCACAAACACATTTGACAGTAGAGTCAGAGCAAATCTTCCCCACAACCATGAAATCTGAATTCTTTTTTTCCATGAGATTGGGGGATATAACTCATCTGCTCACTCTTGAACTAATAATTGCCATGAAAAGGAAAGGCATTTGCTAATTGGCATATATACATTAAGAATGTTTAATACCTGAGTGCAGGCACAACATCCTCTCTGCCATACTGCTGTAAGGGGCAAGGGTATATACTTATACAAAACAGACATTTGTTAAGAAAGTAGAAGAGGGGAGCTAATGGGGAATGTGTAATGGATACGAGGTAGGAAATCAACAGTTTCAAGAGATAAGGATGAATAAGGTAGATAAACCAAGAAACATATTTAAGTATATGTGATTTAAAATCATAAGTATACTAACCAAGTAAATTTTAAGAAGGAAGGAAATAACAAAAATAGAAGGTTGAGGGGAGAAATGGAAGCAATAGGAAATATCAGTGTTGTAACATTTTTGGTTTCTCAAAGTTGCAAATAAATAAGTATCAATTAAAGATGTTCAACTGGGTTAAGTGAAATACAAGGTTAATATTTATAAAGCTAAAAAATATAAAAATTAACATACTAAAAGAGACCAACCCATACAACCAGAATGTAAATATATAAACAAATCAAGGAATCAAAGGATAATCAAAATTATTATTTTTTTTAAAAAAAGGAAATTTTAAAAAAACAAATATGTGTATGGTGACAGAATTAACACACAATATGATGGCTAATTTTATATGCCAACTTGACTGGGAAAGGGGATGCCAAGACAGCTGATAAAACATGATTCCTGAGTATATCTGTGAGAGTACCTCCAGAAGAAATTAGCATATGACTCAGTCAACTGAGTAAAAAAGATCTTCCTTACCAATTTAGATGGGCATCATCCAATCCACTGAGGGCCTGAATTGAAAGAATAAAAGGCAGCGGAAGGATAAGTTTGCTCTCTACTTGAACTGAGATATCCAACTTCTGCCCTCAGACATCAGCACTCCTGGTTCTCAGGCCTTTGGACTCAGGCTGAATTATACTACCAGCTTTCCTTGTTCTCCAGCATGCAGACAGCATATTGTGGGACTTAGCCTTCCTAATCATGTGAGTCAATTTCTATAATAAATGTGTCTGATATCTCTATCGGTGATACCCATATATCTATATTTGTATCTATTTCCTATTGATTCTTTTTTTCTGATTTATTATGGCAACAATAAACAGTTATTAAATGTTCTCACCTAGTTAAAGAAAGTCACGAATAGTCACAGAAATAAAAACAAGAAACAAAGGGGCTGGCCCAGTGGCGCTGTGGTTGGGAGCTGGCTTGGGATGCCAGCAGCCCCGGTTCGGATCCCACATGTAAGGGCCAGTGACACCGCCCTCAAAAAAAAAAAAAAAAAAAAAAGAAACAAAGAAAAGAAAAAAAATTGAACTTATTTGCTAAAAGAGATGTGTATAAAGCAAATGACTAAAAAATAAAAATAAAAAGAATATAAAGGAAAGAGACTTGCCAGACAAATAAATATTCACAGATTTTAGACAAAATTATGATATTAATATAAAATTTTAATTTATGTAAAACATTAAAAGACACAAAGATTCACTTTAAAGCAATAAAGGATTCAATCCTGAATGTGCATAACTGTCATAAGTGCATAAAGATTGTAATATTTAATCAATAAAATTCATAAAGCGCAAATCACAGAAATGTAAGAATAACTGAATATAACAGAAAAAATAATGGGAAAATGCACATTATAACTGTCAGCTCATGAGAAATTACTATGTTAAAAATAAATAAGGATCACACCATATATAAAAATTAATTCAAAATGGATCGAAATTCTAAATGTAAGAACAAGACTGGGAAATTTCTGCTCAGATATGGAAGAAATACAATTATATCCCTAATTTACAATGGATTAGAAATACACAACCAAATTAAGAAACAGGCAAAGAACAGGAACAAAGGATAGAAATAGAAATACAAATGGCCAAACCTTTGAATACTATTTTTTACCTAAGGGATTAGATAAATTATTCCATCAGTGAAGTATATAATCTTGCACTCATATACATTTAGTGGAGTCAAAAATTAGTGTACATTTTCAAGAGTTATTGACAATGTCTGTAAAAATATATGCATCTCTTTGAACATGCTAAGAATTGACCCTAAAGCTATAATAATAAACACTTGCTAAGAAAAAAAAATTCAAGGTGTAATTGGATTCATATCTACAAGCACAGAGAAAAGCTCTTGCCCAACAATATAATCTCAGCAAATAAATTTGAGCTATATACATAAGATAAAGTAATATGCGAAATATTTTTTTTTATGTGGCTTGGTATACACTGACAACAAAATACTTCCCTGTATGTTACTGAAAGAAAGTTGCAAGATGTAGAATTGTGTAGAGAGCCTGATCCCTTTTGAGTAAATAAAAATAAATTATTATCTAAATTCATATTCATGTGAAAATTTTTGCTCTTGAAAAAACAGTAAAAAATGAGAAATTGGTTTCCTTTGGAGAAAGAGACTTAGGGTGCAGGGAATTGAGGCTTCCAATGTGTGTGTATGGGTGCATGTGTGTCTCTGAGTACGTGGAAATTGAGGAAACAACAGTACACGGAGACAGCACACTGACAAGGCCACCCAAAACCAGAATAATTCAAAGGAAATCCAGAGTACAGACTCCAGGACAATTATGTGAAATTCAGCTTTCAAGGAACATGCAGTGTTGACTTTTGGCTTTCCCAGGACACTAAAGTGGAGAGGGAACTATTTGAAGGCAATTTTATCTAGATCTCAAGGGGAAGGGGAACCGAATGATATTTGTCAACACTTTATCAATTTATAATGTGGTTTTTTTTTAAGTATTAAAGTGTACAAAACAATGCAATAGTTATACTTTTCACCCCTCACAAAGTGGCCATGCCCCTCCCCTATATAATGTTTGTTGTGTGCTCTGTAATTCTCTGGCTTACATTCCAAGATTCTTCTTACTATAACCTTTACCTATTGCTAACCAATTGGCACCAGTAGAAACGTGATACTCATTGGTGTTTGCTCACAGGCTTCCATGTCTCTGAAATGTTCTTTTTTTACCCAATGTCATTAAATCCTGTTCTTCTTCGAGACCCAGTTTAAACCTTAAACTGTTTAACCTTGAATATAAGTGAACAATTCTCTTCAGCTTTCTAAACCTTAGAACTTTTTCTTTAAAATAAAGGGATTGAATTTGACATCTTAGTTCCATGAGCTTATGTTACATAAACCCCAACCTCAGTTTCATGAATTTATGTCTTACCCATACTCAATATGTGAAAGTGTATTGCACTTTTCTAGTAAACAGAATAATTTTAAGATTAAGTCTTACACAAAAACTTGTCTAACTGGCAGAGAACAGAAAAGGAACATACCTTTAATACGTTTTCTCTATTAAAACATCATTTTCTTATTGCTTAATAAATGTTTGAAATATCCCTTATCAATAATAATAGTAAACACAACTTTGTAGTAATTGTCAACAAAATAAAAAATAAAAAACAGAAGACACACTAACATCCAGTAGTAGATTGTGTACGGATGTGCTTTTATGTGACATACATAATTTTCTTTAGATATTCCTGATTTTTTCTCTGGCATAAATTTCTTCTACTAGCATTTCTATTTGTGATTCCAGGTTAAAAAAAAATATCCCTACATTTAAGTACTAGAAAACTCAGTCTTGACTATGTTAGGAAATCATAAATCAGTATTAACTTTCTAAATAGTAGTAATTCAATAGAAGGAGCAACAATGTGTTTTGGTTTGTTGTTTTTTTCTTTTTAAATTTATTTCATAATAGTATTTTGTCATTGGGAATCTCCTGAAATAAATATTAGAGCCTATCAATTCTTTTAGGCTAATTCCAAATGTCAACAATAGAATACTTCAATGGCTCCAGAGAAAATTACCATGCTCAATATTAGAACATAACATATTTTGGTGATAAGACAGAAATTCCACATGAATTTGGGGGGTTGCTGTACAATTTAGAGATAATAAGAAGGATGGCAAACAAATGTTAAGTAAATTCATGTTCAAATTTATGTCCAGAATTACTTCTAGAAAAAAACAAACTTATCTATGTACATAAAATAATCATGTTTATGCAAAATGTGTAAATGAGTATCCAACTCCATGAAGCATTTTCTGATTATTTAAAACGCAATAAAATGTGGCCAATGGTTGTCAAAAGCCATCAAAAATAAGAAAATAGAGGGACATACAGAGAGGTTGGTAAAAAGATACAAACATTCAGCTATGAGATCAATAAGTTCTCATGATCTAATATGTAACATTGTGATTATAGTTATATAATAACTATACAGTTATATATATATAATATAGTTATACAATATAATACAGATATATATATATATTATATAGTTATACAATAACACTGTATAATGAAATTTTCTAAGGAAGTAGAATTTAAATGTTCCCACCAATAAAAGGTAAATATATGAGGGGATGAATGTATTAAGTAACTAGATGGGAGGGATCCTTTCACAATGTATATATATACATCAAATCACCATGATGAACAACATAAATAACCTACAATTTTATGTGCCAATTATACCTCAATAAAGCTGAAATTTTAAAAGAGGCAAAAGAAAGTAAGAGTCAGGCACTGAAACATTTTATTGGAAATCGGTGCCACTCTTACATGCTTAACATTCTTCAGATATTGAAGACTATTATAAATGAAATTGCAACTCCAAAATCACTAAACTAATTTGCTATTGAAATAATATAATACATGTGCACTTTTAAGAAAATAGTGTCTTTTTAGAATCCCCCTGAGAGATATACATATATATGAATTCTTCAAACACTGAAGGATTACAAAACTCCTTTATAATCAATGAGGTAATTTAATTATTTTGGATGTCAAAGCACTGTTCGGGAAAGACATACCTCAATCAATGCAAATTTAGGATAATTAAATAGATGATTGGACAGAAATGTTTAAAAAGGAAACAAAACATCAAACACAGATTTACTCATTATTTCAGTGACTTGTAAGGATGGTGGTTTGTAGAAAAATCTCTTAATTATAAAAGCAACAAAAAAGAGAAGCATCTGTGAAGATGGCAGAGTAGAAGCATGAGGAATGCGTCTGCACCTCAACAACAATTATACTGACAAAATCTGTCTGACATAACTATTTTGGAATTCCGGAGTACTCTAGGGTACAGGATTCTCTCTAAGAACAAATTCAAAACCCGAACAGACCCACTTTAACAAAACATAAAATTAAGCCTAACAAGACTAAAAGGATATGTCAATAAATTAACTACCTGCCAGAATATAACTCAATACTACTGATGGAACAATAACCTAATCCTGACTCCCTACAATAGACCACACAAATGTCCAGTGTACAATAAAAAATTGCCGGAAATGAAAAGAAATAGGAAAATGAAACTCATGTTCATGGAAAAAGTGGTCAATAAAACTAGACTCCCAAGATGATCCAAATGTTGGAATTGACAGACAAGGATCCTAACAATTTAACCTAGTTGAACATTTTAAGTGTCAGTGCTATCGGTTATGGTTGCTTAACACTAAGATAATGGTAGTGATAATGAACCAGCTATGTGCTTACTGAATTTGCTGTATGTTGAGCACTGTGCAAAGTGTTATAAGTGCTATAAATTATCTCTGTAAAAACCCTAGATGACAGGCACTATTATTGCCCTATATTACAAGTAGAAAAACTGAAATTTAGAGAGATTAAGTAAGTCACCCAATTCTGATATATATGAAGAAATTAGGCACCTAACATGTAAGTATATACATTATACACAGAAAAAATTATGTATTTGAAAAGAAAATTTCAGATAGTTCATGCTCTATGAAATCCATCATTAGAAATGTTGATGGCTAAATAGCAAATTAATTATTATGGCACCAGGTTTGTCTTTGTGTGAAAATAAGTTGTAGAAGTTGAAGAATCATCAACTTATTGAGACAAATTGCTTGCAGCATGGATCATACAAGTATTGCAGGAAAAATTACAGACAAAAATGTTATGGTTGCTCAGAGTAACAGAAAAAAATGGTTGCAGGAGCAATAAAATGCACCAAGTCTACAGCTAATATTGAAAATAAATTTCCATTTTACTGATATCCACATAAAATGTTTTAAGCCTCATTAGTCAAAAACATTGACTTTTGGGTGAAAAATACCAGAGAATAAATGATAATAAATTACTGTGAACTAAAATATAATGAATATATCAGAACTACAAATACTTAACTGTATTAGCTATCTTAGTAAAGAGGTTATAAATACATATCATATAAATATGAATATTTTGTTATTCACTTCCCTTTGTAAAAGTTGTTAAAATATCTCCCACAGCCCTTGGAAAATAAGCTAATAGCCACTGACTTAGGACAAGTTTTTGAATTTATCCTTATATGAGGGCAGAAATGGCTATGTCCATGTTAAGTTGACAAATTTTAAAATACACCAGGTACATGTTCAAACTTCGATATTTCTGCTCTTGATATATTGATTTGAGAAGACGTCTATGGTAATGGCACAGGAAAGAAAGTGGGGGTGGGGGTAGTCGGGAGGTCAGTGATTAGGGAAGGCCTGCACTGAGGTTCTTTCCCCAATTTTGCTTTTCCCACCTCAACTTTCCATAGGACCCTACCTCTTCTAAGGGAAACTTTTAAAGCACTATACAGAGTGTGCCAAAAAATGTATACACATTTTAAGAAAGGAAAATACTGTATTAATTGTAATACTTAATATATACTGATAACAAAATATGAATAGAAGTCACATTTGACTTCTGCCATTACAAGAGGTGCTCAAAGTGGTTACCATCAGCGTCCACTTCTGATTAAGAGAAACTACTGTTTGAGCAACATTGATCAAAGCATTAATATCTCTTAAAATGTGTATACATTATTTTGGCACTCCCAGTTTATATCAAAAGTCATTTCCGCTCATCAAAGTTTTTGTTGTTGTTGTTTGGAAAGATCACTTTCTTCTGACATGAAAAGCATATTGTCTAATGAAAATAACTAATACTAACTATTCTAATAGCAGCTAATATTTATTATTCATAAAATATTATGCTAAATGCTTTAATGCATTACCCAATACCATTCTCACAACATTGTGCCACTGTAGGATAATGAGGTATGGGGAGGTTATAGGAGTTATCCTTGGATTCAAGCTAGTTAACGGTCTGACAAAATGTGATTCACCTCTACTCCAAAACCCTTGTATCTGAAAACTACTACCTTTCAATCATAAGTCTTCCTGTTACTGAAATAAATCTGCAACATTAAGATTCATGAGCATAATTTGTTTCAACATATAAAAATAGCTAAAAGAACTAAATATCATCAAAGACACATTTTTATAGTTTGTCAAATAACATCTTTGAGAGTTTTGATGTTAGATCTAGAAAAAAAGGAAAAATATTCAATTGTCTTATTTTCTTTCACCATTAGTCAGTGGTATTGTTTTAGTCTCATAGATTCTCTTCAAGCAGATAAGTTTTATCAGTCAATACTTCCAAATTTTCTTCAAAAATAAAATATTTTTCAATGCAGCACTGTTTGAAGAATAGCAGATTCACAATTGAAGTTGCCTGGAGGCAAATAAACAATCTAAAACAATCACTAAAATAATCTGTATGACTTCTGCAACTTGCACATCTGAAATAAGATAAAAGCACCAGGATTTTTCCTCTTTAAATTTTTCCCTCCAAGGTATCATGTTTTTAACTTTCCTAAAGCATATTGTTGTGAGTTCTTTAATTATTCTGTGACTTGCTATTATCATTATTAAAGTTTACAAATATGAAATAAATTAAGTAATTGATGATTGTGTTTTAAATGATTAAGGAGATCAATTATTGTTCTATTAAACTATCATAAAAATGCCAAAAAGGATTGAAAATTGGTAATGAATTACTAACATAAAAATAAGCGCAACATTTTAAAAGTTTATTTCTAGTCTTGTAGCAAGGTTTTTGGATTTGTTTTAATTCTATTTAAGTTAAATAGCTTTCTATTATTTTCTTTCCAGTTCTTCACACAATAGAATTTGACCCCATATTTACATTCTCATTTCCCCAATAGATTTGCTGAAATCAGATTTTTGGTTCAAATAGTTAATTATTTGGGTATAAGGTGGCATTATCTATCATTTATATCACCTTTGAATCTATCTACTCCCTCCCCAATAAAAATGTTTCCCTATGGTTCAATATCCTCCTGTATGACTTTGTCTAAAGAGGGCAGAGGATCACAGAGCTAATGGATGAAGACCAAACCTAGGTTTTATGACTCCAAATACAGTGCTCTTTTCACTTAATTACACCTGAAATGTGGAAGAAAAACTGGAGTACTTCACAAAGACCACAGTGGTCTTATCTGTTCTAGAAAATACCAGGACTCATTCCTACCTGTGCCTTTGTACTTGCTTTCCCCTCTACCTGGAACATCTTTCCTGGAGACTTTTTAATGACTCAGATATCACCTGCTTGGAGAAGCCTTTCCAGTAAACCTTTTCTAGAAAAGTCACTCCCTATTCCTGTCATTCTCTATGACATAACTGTTTTATTTCCCTTAAAATCTCACTACTTAAAATGTGGTCCAGGGACCATCAGCACTGGCATCACCTGGAAGCTCTAAGAAATGTAGAATCTCTGGCCCCACTCTGGATCCCCTCTCTAATCCTTGTCTCTTTGCCTTTGTAGGTTGATTCCTGTTTTATTTCTTTATGTTACTCTGCTGGAGTTTGGAAAGAAGAAGAAACAGATTTGATTAACCCACCATGATTATCAGATGTTCCACATATTTTATGAGGCTAGTATAAACTTAATACCAAGCATTGACAAGGATTATACAAGAAAATTATAAGCCAATATTATTTATTAACATAAATGAAAAACTAGTAAAATGAAATAGTGAACCCAATCCAACACTGTAAAAAGAAATAATACCAAGTAGACCTTATCCCAGAGATGCAAAGATGGATGAATATATATGCATGTACTAATGTGTATTCTATAGCTGTTGGGAGTAGCTTACCTATATATCCCTTACATTAGGTTTGTTCATTGGCCATAGTATAGAAATTTTTAAAAATAAATATCATATAGAAAAACATATATAATTCAGAAAAGATAGTCAATAAAATTTAACTCTCATTCAAGATTTTAACCCTTAGCTAACTAGTAATAGAATGGACAGAGTTCAATGGAGAAAAGTATACACCAGAGCGAGAACCCCAGAAATATACAAAAGGTTCTGCTTGAGCGTGCAGCAGAGTACTTACTAGTACATACCTGTTCGAGAACTACTCAAGTCCAGAAAACGAACCAGCTAAGAAGATTAAAGAGCACTCAGCACTCACAAAGGGCTACGACTAGTGCCTTTTCCCCTAGCCAGACCACAAGACTACATGATTTATGGAGCATTGGAAAAACACCCAGAGGGGTCTTGCCTTAGCAGTGGGGAATATTTCATCTTAGACTCAGATCCTGCCTAACAGATCTTAAAAAGCAAGATCCAAAAGGATCAAACAGTTGCCAAGGAACTTAATTCCATCTCAGAAGAAAGATCAAAATCTTTCATAGAAATATAAGAACATTTAGCATCTAACAATGTCAAATTCACATCTAGCATCCAATCAGATTCCCAGGTATCATAATTCTGAGAAATATCAATTGAAACCATTCCAGATCTGACTTAGGTGTTAGAGTTAGCACATAAAAACATTAAACAGTTATTATAACTATGTTTCATATGTTTAAAAATTTAAGTAGAGACATGGAAAATACTTTTTAAAAAGACCCAATGAGATTTTTAGAAGTGAAATATCTAGTGTCTAAGATGAACAATATGCTGTATAATATTAACTACATATTAGACACTACAGAATAAAGGTTAATAAATTTGAAGACATAGCAAAAAAAATTATGAAAATGAAGCACACAGAGAAAAAGTAACTTTAAGAAATGAAAAATATATCAGTAAGCTTTGAGACAACTCCAAATGATCTAGTATCTAGGAAGGAAGGAAGGAAGGAAGGAAGGAAGGAAGGAAGGAAGGAAGGAAGGAAGGAAGGAAGGAAGGATGGATTACTTAGTAACAAGAGCCTGTGAAGAATTTTTTTTTTTTTTTTTTGGAGGCATCCTCCACAAATCCAAGGAAGATCCCAGATAATGGGAAACTAGAGTTTAGAAACATTACTAGATTTGCTTTTCATGGTCAGTACTTGTTAAAATACTTGAATTAATATATTTTACTCTGCTCAAACACTAGCCGAACTCAAATATATTGAGTCACTATTTAATGTCTAAGTCCCAGATAGTTAAAACCAAAGAAAACATTTATTTTAATTTCCAATAGTAATCTTTAAATGATGAAAATAATTATTAAATAAATATAAGAAATTTAAATATTTTAAATAATTTAGCTAAGATTTAAGTAATGAAAAAATTAAAATGGTGATTCAAATAGTCATTAAGTTATAGTATAGACATTATGATAATCCTGTTGTATTTGATTTAATTAATTTATCAACTGCATCATGAACCAAATTATGTCCTCCGAATAGAGTAAAAAGATAAAAATCAAATGTGATGTAATTAACTTACAAAATGAATATACACTTTAAATAATCCTATACAATGTTCACAAAATTATCCATTATAACTTCAAATATTACTTCTTCATAAAGCTTATTTAATTATCACTTTGCTAACAGAAAATATTGGATAATTTTGCTTATTTTGCACCTTTCATGGGAATCAGTGATATACTTTCTTTCATGATTGTACTAGCTCTTTAGTTTCCTACGATCTTTCAGAAGCAATTAAAAATGATTAAGTCAATTCATTATGGTTTTCCTCCCATGATTACCCTGACTTTTGCGTTTGTATATGTGTAAATATTCCAAGTATTCTTCAGCTGGCTATGTTTTTATTATATTTTAATTACACAGATTACTCTTGTTCATGTACTTTTCCTAAGAAGGTATAAAAAGTTAAGAATCCTTCATTTTAATGATGTCATTGTGAATCTCCTCAATTAGAAACCATACTCTTTCTCTCTTCTGTAGAGTAAAAATTTCAGTTAATTATAATCATCTATTTTATTCTGCCCTTCTTATCGTTTGACAGAGACCATTGATAGACAAATATTTTGTTTTCTTTTCCTTAGATTTCTCACATCTGTGTGGCAATATTCATAATCAATTCTTCTTAAGTAATTTCACCAATAATCCAAGGCAATGCCATCGATTTACTTGACCTTTGAGAGACATTTCTCTCTGATAAAAATGTATAAAGCAGCAATCACACTGGAGGACTTAATCTTTTTTATTTTTCTTTATAAATCAGGAAACCCTACCTACTCTACATTTTTTTTTTTTTGAGGGCAGTGTCACTGGCCCCCAACATGCGGGACCCGAACCGGGGCCGGTAGGCCTCCCAAGCCAGCGCCCAACCACCGCACCACTCAGCCGGCCCAATACAGTTAGGTTTTGTTTGTTTGTTTGTTTGTTTGTTTGTTTGTTTGTTTTTTGAGGGCAGTGTCATTGGCCCTCATATGTGGGACCAAACCGGGGTCGCTGTCTTCCCAAGCCAGCGCTTAACCACCGTGCCACTCGGCCGGCCCTTAATCATTTTAAAATACCTCTACTATAATTATTACATTTCAAGGAAGGGAAGGACAACAAAGTTCAGAAAGAAAATGTTGAGAGATTAGTGAAATGATTCAGGCTTTCTGAAGAGACTCAATACATTAGATTATTTGTTTGCATTAACTGTCATATTACAATACTATGGCTCTGCCCTGAGCACCCTTTTGTGTTCATCCTGCTGTGTACATGTCCTAACGTACAGTAGGCTCTCAATAAATGGAGGTAAAAGAATCTAAATGCTTACAAACCAATGATAAGAACAGGAACTGTTTCATAAAAGCAATAGTTGAAGGAACTTAGATAATCTCTCTTTCTTAAAGTCAATTATGCCATATAATGTAACCTAATCACAGGAGTAAAATTTATTACATCCACAGTCCCAGAAAAGACACAGGGTGTTTATACCACGAGGCGACTATAATTGGATCCACCCAAGAATTCTGTCATCTATACAGTTTCCTTTTTATAAAGTGGGAAAATCAGAGCATTTATTACCATGTAATCTTATGTTAAGTATTAATGGGGTGCTTTCTGCAGTGCCTGGTAGTACATATTCAATAACAGTTATTATTATTATTTATAGACATGCCAAGGATAGTAAATTAATCCATAATATTTAGGAAAGTTTCTCTTGCTTTCTCAAAGACAATTTTATATAAACATCATTAGCCCAAAAAGTATGAACCTAAGTCTTTGTATGTTCATAGTATTCACTTTAGAGTCTGTTTTTAATAATTCAGTGAAGTCCCTAGCATAAGAGCTAACAGAAGAGTATATAAGAGAGTGGTTCATTTACTCAGTGAAGTACAAACAACTAAACAGTTGAGATCAGGTGCTAAATCTATGTTGACAGGTGCCTTAGCTGCCCTTTCTGTATTCCATTTTATATTCAGCTGTGTCAACCAAGTTGAGGCAGCTTTGTTTATAGAAGTTAGACATTTGTTTTCATTTGCTTATTTGTCTTTGCTTCCTGGTATTTGATCGTAAGCTAGAAACCTTAAGGAGCATGGTTCACATTTGCCCAAACAGGAGACATTTAGGACACACAATAAGTTACTGGTGAGATATAACAGAAAAAGCTTTTCCCTCCTGAGGCAATCAAGATGGAATTTCAAAAGGGCTTCTGAAAGCAGAAGTTTGCTTATAGAATCAAGAAACTTTTCATTACATCCCAGCTAACTTAATACCCTAAATCCTCCAATGTAAATATATTTTATGCCAACAGCTAAAGTGATGTGGAAATCATACCTTTCAACACAGTGCAAAATATTTTACTCAAAGATGGCAGTAAATTAGAAGGAAATGAGGACTGTGTAGCCTGTTAACACTAGCTCCTGAAATCAATCTAAAGAATGATTTCTCAGCTTAAACTAGTATGTTGTCACTTAGCATTATTAAAGTGTGTTCTCAAAAAGAACAAAAGGAGTCTTTACCTTAAATTTAATTAGATATTCTTAAGGGTTCTCATTATTTTCCATATTGAATACACATGCACATGATTAAAACTCGATGCTTATCTATATGGTTCTGGATATTCATCAAAACCTGTGGTATGAGCAATTCCTGGTGTAGTAACCATGGTGCCACTGTCTTATCTTATACTTAATGATAACACAGGTGTATCTGAATAGCCCATTAGAAAAAAAAAAATCCAGAGGTATAACCCACAGGAGAACAAACTGTCTGGATAGATTTAATTCAAATAGGCCTTTGTAAAGAAAATACCAATTCAAGATGTCAGATCGTCAGAAATAATTGTCTCAGTACATGGGTACACAGATGATTAAGAGTTCAAAACATTGTCTCAGTGAAGTTAATTATATAAACCTACATTTGACCAGAGAAATAAAATAATTAAAGCTCACTTAGGCAGCTAACCCCTAGATGAATTCTATGGTAATCAATTACTTTGCTGCTGAAAGCTTATCGTAATCTTACTTAAGTATTATAACCAAGTATCCTTACACACAATGTGATGGTGCATCCGCTGGTTTCTCATGTCTGAAACTGTTCATTTTGATAATTAAATGTTTTCCCAAACATAAAAAATAGGTTTGCAATAATTCATGCACAATCTGCATCCCATTCTGGTTATAACTTTGTAGACTGATTTCTGATGTAATCAGGTGAAGATGTAAATAGCTGAAAACAAGTAAATCTTAACGTTATCATAGACAAGATTTTGTTTTTACAAGTCTTTTGCAATTTTATTTCTACAAGTCTTATTTGCAAGTCTGGTTATGGAGGACATTTCACTTAATGAATGCTGGATGAAATTGGCTGTTTTTGACATAACAGGACTGTACTTAAATAACAGAAAATACTTTATATCTAACATGCACCTGGAGTTATGTCTCTGAATCACATATAAGAGCATCCTTCTAGGACCAATAATGATGCAGAAACCAAGGTTCCTACCAAAATGAGAAGTGACCTGGAATTCTCCCACATCTCATGGATATAACGTCTCGCCTAGTGCTAATTTTAAGTCTTGGTAAAAAAAATTGTGTGTGTCATTTTCTTCTTTGATCTTTATTTAAAAGTAAAGAATGAAGAAGGGCTCTGCTAACTTCTAATCCAACAGTCCTCATTTATAGTGTAGTGAGAAGGTCTCAGGAGTTTTCCTTAAATATGATTAGTAGTGAACAGAATGTTAGTTGATGTGCATTAATTAAACCCAATGTTTGAAAAGAAGGGTGAAGTATAATGAATATATAATGGCTTATTTTAAAGCAAGTGAGAAATTACATCCTATGATTAATTCTTCTTTATTAACATTTTTATTGTCTCTTTTTTATTTATTATTAACTCATTAAATAATGTTGTTATTTAGCCCACTAAACCAGAGCCATTCCAGAGAAAAGAAGTTGGCAGTTCTTCAGGATTATTGTTTGTTTTGTTCCCATAAAGGAATTCATAAATGGATTAGGTCTTTGTTACTTTTATGTTGTTACCAATTTTTTTGGCTTGTTAAACTGATAAACTGGAAAAAACATTAAACCTGGAAGTTAGTTTCTGCACTAGATCACTTTGCAAACTTGTCACTTAATATTTCTACTCCAAAATTTCATCTGTAAAATGAGTCTGTTGCTGTAGACCTGTTCTGAGTTTTCCTAAATGCTGCTACCACCGTATTCCTAGGAAATGCAATGGAGACCACTATTTCTCATCGATTTTCTTTCTTTTTTTTTTCCTGTTTCCACAACTATATTTTCTTCTTTATCCTTTTGCAGAACATTTACTCCCAAGCGTATTAGGGCTATTGCAAAAGATGAAAAATTCATACCTTCATATTTCTTATAGAAAGCTGAATAAATCTAGTGCACTATGACACAAATGAGAAACTTTGCAAAAAGAAATGTAGCTATGTCATCTCATTTTGGAATAAAGTGCACAAAAAATTAATTAATTCATAGATAAGTAAAGATCAACTAAGAACTAAAATGTAGGACATTATATTATCTATATGTATAATGTATATATTTATCATTGACTTAAAATAGTATACATTTTGTTTTACTGAAGTGAGTCTTATTTACATCCCTGAAAATAATCTGTTTCCAAAATTAATTATTATCTATTCATCAGTCAACTATTAACTATGGCAAATCCTGTGTTACATTCTACTAATAAAATATTGAGCAAAACAGTATACTCTCTATCTTCTGGAATATGCTGTCTAATAGAAGAATAGACAAAATCAAATAATGAGACAATAAAATACGTAATTAAAAACTATAAGACTCAGAAGACAAGGTACTATAAAAATATGGAAATTAGGGATATGACCTACTACAGAAGAATTGGTGGAGGTAACTTATGATAGGGGCTTTCTACCTGATCTATAAAACATGTATATTGCATGCACATAGATCATGGGGCAGAAAAAGCAGTAGGCTTCCATCAAGCACTGCTGACCTTGCCCAAGGATGGACAGTGAGGGCAAGTTTGGTGAAATACACAACAGTATTCAGAAGAAATTCACAAAGTTCCTTGTAAGGAAATACAATATTTTTTGTTTTCATCCAAAGAGCAATGGGAATCTATTCAAAGATCAGAACCAGAAGGGTAACATGCTCTAAATTTTTTCTTTAAAGGGAATACTCTATGGTATGAAGAACTGATAGAAGGCAGTCAAGAGTGAATGTGTTGGAAGTTATTAGTGTAGTCTAGGTAAAGAATAATAGTAGCCAAGACTAGGGAGAATGATTAATATATAAAACTATTAAAACATGAGGTGACTTTCACAAGGGGCTGAGGAAAGCATTTAAAAAAAAACAAACAGAATAGATTTTGACACAATGTGGAAGAATTCAGTAAAAAATATATTATCACAAAAATGACCAAATAATCTTAGAGATTTGCAAAATAATGGCTGATAGGATATGCTCAGTGTCAAATACAGTGAGCCCTGTTTTGTGTTTGTGTGTGTGAATGTTAAGCTTTATCAATTTACTGTTGTCAATTTCCATCTCCACACAGCTCTTCACAGAGGCCATTCTTATTATAACAGATTTTAAAACACCACAGATGTTTATATCAGTGATACAGTAATTTAATTAGGGGTCCAATTGGATGTCACTGCAAATGCCTGCTCTGAAACAATATACATTTGCATTTTAAAGTAGCAAGGCTTTTCCATATTCCCTAAGCTACTGACACCAACAGGAGCCTCATTAACATGTAGATTGAATCTCCCTGCACCAGACTAGTGGTGGTCACAACCTCT
Source organism: Aselliscus stoliczkanus (assembly GCA_033961575.1). Taxonomy (NCBI): domain Eukaryota; kingdom Metazoa; phylum Chordata; class Mammalia; order Chiroptera; family Hipposideridae; genus Aselliscus; species Aselliscus stoliczkanus. Next base: position 141,037,772 of record CM066729.1, read on the forward strand.
TACCTGGTTCAGAAGCACTTTCTTTAGTAGATTGCCCACATGAAATCTTTTCTCTTCTTTCTTCTTTTTGCTTCTTATATGGAGATGGTAAACGTGGCATAAACATCTGGGACACACATCTCATTTGGAAGCAAGAACAGCTTTCTGCTTGGATCAGCTTCCTGGGGTGCAGAATGTAGATCAAAGTCCAGTGGAGGATGGCCAGCCAGGTCTAGAATTACAAAATATATTTCTCTGTTAGGGCATAATGATGTAGAATAAAGAAATTTCTCCTTAAAGTTGTATGGCATCATTTAGAGATTTACATTGAAATGCAGATATGTGTTAAACTGAAATTTACTTAATTCATATAATAACATATAACCCATTAATATGTCAGATGAATATCTTCAATTTAACTCACAAGTTTCCCATCTAGTCTCCCAGTTACCTAACTGAAGAAAGCAAAGAAAAGACAGACTTTATTTACTATTAGGAACCTATCCATTTAAGATAGTATTCAGAATTATTGAAGCTAAGACACTTTTTTCCAATAATTCAATTAGGGTAAAAATGACCAGTAATGCCATATATAATTTCAGCATATTATGTTTTTTTCTGTTAATCGACATTCATAGTGTGAGTTCCAACTCTAAACTTAAGACTGAGAAAATACTGGATGAATAAGGGATAATGCACTCACACACACACACACAATGGAAACATAGATTTAGCATTTTAAAGATCAATCTTCCCCCAAATAAGCTCTAATTAAAGTAAAATCAAATCCAATAGATTCATGTACTGTTTCTATAACAAAAATTGATTGGCATTTCAGTCTTTCCACAACCCTGATTTCCTAGACCCCAAATCCTCATCCACTCAGTCCTATGATATCTAACCTGAACTGCACCAAGGGGGTAGCTTGAGAAATTTTGCTTCTCCTTTGCTTCCTCCTCTCAGCACATAGGCAAACATCAAATTAACTACCGCGTCCTATTAATATCTCTTTTTAACTTTGCTGAGGGCATCCCCTTCTGTCCATTCCCACTGCCACTACAACAAACTAAAAATTTTTTTTCAGAGCAAAGGAAGCCATCAACAATAAAAAAAGACAACCTACTCAATGGGAGGACATTCACCAATGATACATCTGATAAGAGTTTAATATTCAGAATTTAAAAAGAACTCATACAACCCAACACCAAAAAAAAAAAAAAAATCCAATTAAAAAATGGGCAGAGGACTTGAATATACTTTCTCTAAAGACATATAGATGGTCAGTGGACACATGAAAAGATGCTTAACATCACTAATCATCAGAGAAATGCAACTTGAAACCACAAAGAGATATTACCTCACTGCTGTCAGAATAGCCATCATCAACAAGCAACAAGTGTTGGTGAGGATGTGGAGAAAAGAGAACCCTGTGCATTGTGGGATTGCAAATTGGTGCAGCCACTACAGGAAATGGTTTGGAGTTTCCTTAGAAAATTAAAAATAGAACTATCTTATGACCCAGCAATTCCACTCCTGGATATTTATCCAAAGAAATCCAAATCACTAATTCAAAAAGATCTATGCACCCGCATATATACTGCAGTGCTATGCACAGTAGCCAACTGTGGAAACAATCAAAATGCCCATCAATAGATGATTGGATAAAGAAATTGTGGTACATTTATACAATGGAGTATTACTCTGCTAAAAAAAAAAAAAAAATGAAATCTGACCATTTGCAACAGCGTGGATGGACCTAGAGGGAATTATGCTAAATGAAATAAGTTAGACTGAGAAAGACAGATAACATATGATCTCGCTTATATGTGGATTCTACAGAACAGAATTAAATGAGCAAACAAAACAGAAATAGACTCACAGATACAGAGAGCAAAATAATGGTTGTCAGAAGTAAAGGGGGTTGGTGGGCTGAGTGAAAAAGATGAAGGGATTAAGAAATACAACTTGGCAGTTACAAAATAGCCATGAGGATGTAAAGTACAGCACAGAGAATATAGTCAATAATGTTGCAACAACTATGTATAGTGCCAGGTGGGTACCAGACTAATCAGGGGGATCATGGCATAAATCAAATAAATGCCTAACCACTATGCTGCATACCTGAAACTAATATAAAATAATACTGAATGTCAATTGTAACTGGAAAAAAAAAAACAACAACTAAAAAAAGGTGGGGCAGATATAGGAAACTGAGAGACATTTTCCCTGATGTATTCAAGCTTCTTCCAAGTACAAATGTCCCTCAGAAGCAGGAGGACATAGGACAGTAAGTAACATTGAAGAAATTCATCCTAAACATTCAATTTTGGCAGGCCAAGGAGAGGTAAAATATAGTAGAGAAACTCTTTGAGATTTCCAGGGTTTCATCCATAAAAGACTGAGCTCCAGGCAAGGGAGCCAAGAAAAACATTTGCTAGGCATTTGAGGTTTTCATAAACTACAGGAGCACCCCCAGCTTAATGTAGAGAGAGTAGCATTAGTGCTAAAGAAACAGACACCTGAATACAGAAAGTAGAAAAAAGAAGGGAGAGCAGAGAATGTGCCTTAGCAAATGATACCTGGCAGCTGGGCTACAATACATGGGGAGATATCCCACAGTTCCAAAATTCAGTAGATTTTCTGTGATGCACTAGATCTCCGGAACCTCTGCAGTGTTTAGAACCTAAATTTGCTCTTCCCACTCTCAGAACACTGAAGCCGATGTTGAAATATATCAAACTAAAACTTCAAAAAAAACCTGCTAAACTACAAGTCTTTTTTTAGCCCTCAGCTTAGCAACCTGACTTATAAAAGGAATCCATTTCTTCCTGGAGGTAAATAAAATTCATTTCAATCCCTATTGTCATCTTCTTTTTGTGGCATCAAATTTAAGTCTGAGGTCTGTAGTACTATATAAAGTCAAGGAATCTAATGAAATATTTTAAATTAAAATGCCACAGGAAAAGAGAGAATGTAGTAGAAGAAATATTTGATGAGATACATGTCCACCAACTTTAATAAGCTGATAAATAATATCAACTCTCAAATACAAGAATCTCAGCCAACCCCAATCAGAGCAAATAAAAAGTAAGCTACACTAAGCAAATTGTAATGAAAATTCAAAAAAAAAAAGCAAAGATGTAGTGCAGACAAAGAAAGCACACAAAAGAAAATGGCACATTATCTACAGGGGAAAATAGTATGAATGGTAACTTATTTATCCAAAATAATGGAGGCAAGAACAAAAGGCAATGGAAATAAATTTTCAAAGTGTACAAGAAAGAAAATGTCAATCTAAAATTTTATACTCATTGAAAATATTGTTCAAAAATTGAAGTAAAATAATGAGAATCTCAGAATTATAAAAACTGAGAGAATTTGTGTTAGTTACACATGTTATAAAGAAATGATTAAAAAAAAAAAACAGATCTTGAGCCTAAAGATAAATAATACAAGATGGAAAACCAATTACATAAGAAAGGATAAGCGGAAAAGAGAGAAAGAAATCATACCACTATAAGGTTCCAAATTGCTTAGTCAGTAGTTTAGTACTATTTGATGGTAGTTTGCTTTAACTTAAATACATAAGCAACTACAAAAAGTCCATAAGAAAAAAAAAAAGAGTTGAACAATACTAGTGGTAGCTAAAGCTGACTGTCTTTTATAGATCACTATACACAACCCACTGCAGAATGCATATGTCTTTGAAGGTCAGATGAACATTCACCAAGGTAAAATATATATTCAACTTAAAAAGTATCAATAATTTCAAGAAATTGAAATCATAAAATGTATATGTTCTGTTCATAACTGTATTAACTTAGAAATCAGTAACAATGAGGTATCTAAACAAACCAAAGTATTCAGAAACTAAACCACAGTGTTTTAAATAAGTCATGGATGAAAGAATACACATAGAAATTAAATATATATATTAAATATATAATTTATTTATATTAGATAAATGATTTTTATCTAATTTTTAATTAGATAATAGTAAAATGCAACATAAAATTTTCAAAATGCAGCTAACAATATTCTTAAAAAGAAATACATAATTTTAAAAATATGTATATTTTAGGGCCGGATGAGTGGCGCAGTGGTTAAGCACTCGCTTGGGAAGCCAACGGCCCCGGTTCAGGTCCCACATATGAGGGCCAGTGACACTGCCCTCAAAAAAACAAAAAAATAAAAAATAAATAAATAAAAATAAAAATAAAAAAAAACGTATATTTTGAAAGCTTAAAAAAGACTAAAAAAAACAAGTTAAACCAAAATAAATAGGCTAAAGAAAATAATGAAAGTGGAAATGAATTCATTTGTCAATCAACAAAATAGACAAATAATGGACATAAGTCAATTAAACCAATGGCAGTGTTTTGTTAAAAATTATAAAATTTATAAACCTCTAGCTAGATATAATAACTTAAAAAAGAAAAAACAGAAAAAACCTACAGATATCAGGAATAAAAAACTGCAAATGACTATGAATTCTGATATTAACAAAGATTTCTGATATAACAAAGCACTCTGATATTAACAAAGATTTATTGGAACAAACTCAAAAAGCACTAATCAGAAAAAAATTATATATATACATAAATTGAACTTTATAAAAAATTTGCTTATCAGGAAAACACATTAGAAAATATATAGAAACTACATAATGGAAAAAACATTGCCCTCACACATGTGAGAAAGCAGTTGTATTCAGAATATATTATAATTATTACAAACCAAGAACAAGCATACTAATAATCAAATAAAAATGGATACAATAGCTCCAAATTGGCAACAATCTACATGTCTAGCAGTAGGAAAGTGCGTATAATGAAAGTGTGGTAATGACAAGAAAACAATTCTGAGATATCCCAAATTAAATTACAGCAGGCCAGAGAATGGAAGGAAGAGACAAGAGAGGTTAGTTAGGTAACAACTGTGGACCAAAATAACAGAAGGCTGTTTACAGTCCAGAATGTATATTGAAACTTCGAATAAACTTTTATGTGACTATTTCTGCAATTGTCTAGTGGTAATAGCCAAATAGCTGACCACCGGGTGCCACTGTACCTTGCTTACACATGAACTTTCCGAACTGTTGCCCACAACCAGTCCAGCAGAACACACACTTCTTCCTTACAGATTATGCACGTACCCCAGAACTAGCCCTGCCTCCTCACCTTCTCCCTTTCTCTTTATCCATAGGCAATGGAAATTCTCTCAAAACAACTTAGATCTTTCTTCCCCAAACTTAATGTATAAAACAGCCCATCAGCTCCAGGACAGTGGACATACTGTCTTCTACAACTAGCCCAGCTGCTGGTAGTTTAGACAGCATGACTCACTACCTGGTTCTTTTACTGGGAAACACATGGCTCAATAAACGCTTTCTTTTAGAAAAGCTTTAAGTCATGATTTTTTTTTTGTTTTACAGTAGACTGATACCACATGATGACACTGATAAATCTCCAAAACATTTATAGTAACAAAAGCCAGGCACCAGAACAAATACACTATATAATTCACTTATATGAATTCCTATGAGAGAGGGGAAAAAAAAAAGAAAAAAACAGCATAGTGATAGAAATCAGAAAATGGTTGGTCTGTGTGCAGGAGAAGGGGATAAAGGGGAAGGGAGTATTGATCATGAAAAAACATGCAGAGATCCTCTGGGGCATTAGAAATGTGCTAATTCTTGACCTGGGTGATAGTTACACAGGTTATTCCTCAGTTGTCCAAGCTTATTTTAATACTCAATTTTTAAAAAGAAAATATAAAGTGACCAAAAACAACCTTGATGTGTTTAATTAGGGAATGGATAAATTGTAATATAATGATATGACCGAAAACTATGTAGCAATCAAAATGCTTGAACTAGAGCTAGATGTATGAACATAGATTGATCTCAAAAGCATAATGTTGAGGGCCGGCCGAGTGGCGCGGTGGTTAAGCGCTGGCTTGGGAAGCCAGCGGCCCCGGTTCAGGTCCCACATATGAGGGTCAGTGACACTGCCCTACAAAACAAAAGCATAATGTTGAGCTAAGAAGGAAAAGCAGGAAGGAAGGAAGAGAGGGAGGGAAAGAGGGAAAGAAGGAAGGAAGGAAGGAAGGAAGGAAGGAAGGAAGGAGAGAAAGAAAGAAAGAAAGAAAGAAAGAAAGAAAGAAAGAAAGAAAGAAAGAAAGAAAGAAAGAAAGAAAGAAAGAAAGAAAGAAAGAGGGAGGGAGGGAGAGAGGGAGGGAGAAAGGAAGGAAGGAAGGAAGGAAGGAAGGAAGGAAGGAAGGAAGGAAGGAAGGAAGGAAGGAAGGAAGGACAATCTGTAGGGAATACATGGAGTATGACATCACTTACCCAAACTGTAAAAGTAAAAAAGATACCATGCATGAAAATGTGTTAATATGGGTTCATAACCACTGCATAAACAGGAAGAAGAATGGGAGTGAAAAGAGTGCACAAATAAGTACAATGAATTTTAAGGAATAACATATAATACAAATATAACTAACTGTTAAATTTTTAAAAATCTGTGTGGTATGTTTAAAAATAATGGACTTTCATATTATTGGGAATGTACCAATGTAGGATTTTAATATTACTGATTTATTTAACTCATATTTAACAGCCTGATTCTCTCTGCTTTATCTTATATATTCATGAAAAATATTGCAGATCACTTCTTTCCTTTATATTTGATTAATTCAATAAATGTGCCTGTCATAGGAAACAACCTGAAACAATTTATGTGGTGAGTAGCCCATGAAAAATTGAGCTGTGGGCTTATGAAGAGTGCTCATGTTCTTCTAAAGAAAACAAAGCCAGCAAGCAATGTGAGTTTCTTCTAACAATAGAAAGTCAGTAACCATCAATTACTAACAAAAGAACAGAAGACTATAGAGTAGAATATGCCATTTGTAATTCTTGGAGACCTCCAGCCACCAAGCCTCAGCTGAGACCCCTGAAATGATTCCTAAAGTGACCATATGTCCATAACTGGAGTCATACTTCTATTATAAACTAAAGCATTGAATACAAGGACACATCTGGAAGTGGATCTCTTGATCAATCGGAATGCAGCAGTGGAAAAGCTCTGCTGAAAATGTTTGCATAGCTCTCCCAATGGTCAGCATAACAATGATTAAAGAGGGTCCCCTGAGCTGCTTACTGGGTAAGGTGGTAAGAGCAGGAAAGGCATGTTTAATCGTGTCACATACAAACACTATGGGCTTGAACTGATTAAACAGCAATGGCCCTGTCCTTGGGCATTACTCAGAAAGTGCCGCGGTGCTGTATAACACAGATCTGTTTCCCGCTAAACTCCAAAAAGAAACTGAATCTTCTCAACAAGGAGAAGCAAGAGAATTTTCAATAACCCTCCTATTTACCTCAGCAAAGAATGGTGAGTAGCGAAGTTAGTGCAACAGCAAAGAGAGCACAGTCACAGTCTTCAGATTAGAAAGACAGTTACTGAGTTATGTGGCTGGGGAAGAGCACAGAGTATGGCGTGTCTCTCCTCTGCCAATTGCACACCTCCTGAAGGCAAAGGATCATTTCAGGGAAAATAAACTTTGAACAATCACATATACAAAAACATATGAATCTCCTGCAAATGCTACCATGCGACCCGTTTTTGGTTTTGTTTTTTTGTTTTCTTAATGACACAGCAAAATATAAAAAGAACTTAAGGTAATCAAGATAAGCAAAACTGTGGAAATATCAGAAAAAAATTCAGACTGACTCAGAAATGTTATATGTTCTTAGCTAATTATGTGAAGCTTTCCCACCGCTTCATACTAAGAAGCTCTATTTGATATTTCTATCCGAACATGGTGGTAAATTTTTTACATTTAATTGTATATATGAAGTAGAACACTTCTGTATTATCAGCTAAGCTCAAAACTACCTTGACTTTTTACCCTCCCTCAAAATTCTCTAAGGGTAGTTTCTAAGCATCTATTTTTGTGGTGTGAGTCTGACTCCTGACCCAGTTGTGCCGAATGGAATGCCTCCTCTGGGAATCTGGAATTAAGGCAAGAGACAGAATTACTGTTACACTATGGTCCAGAGAAAGCATGTAAACTTGGGAACCATGGGTACCCATCTACCCTCCATCATGGGACTACAGACAGAGAAAGCCAGTCTGCTAGGAAAGAAGAATGAACCAGATGTAGATGTGCTGAAAGAAGACAGGATGAGAGTATGAGAGAGTGCCCACTTCTGAGTATGTATTTGTAGAAACCCAACAAAATATTTTGAAGGGCTATGTGCATCCATATGTTCATTGCAGCTTATTTATAATAAAAAAAATACATAGAGGCAAACTGGGTGTCCATCAATGGATGAATAGACAATGAGCTGGTACATACATATAATGGAATATCACTCAGTGTTGCATCCTGCATGGCTGGGTCTGGTTCTCCTAGAGGGCTGACGGGGACTGGGAAACAGAAATAACAGACAAGAGACAAAGGATAGTTCAAAAGCAGTGATAGCCAGGGGACTCAGTGCCTCTAGGACAAAGAGCCCTGAATCGGGCTTGACTGCGGCTTTTATTGGGATACACACAGGGAAGTAGCATTGTTTTTTCCATGGTCTGTAAGTCCCATACATCATACCAGAGAACATTGCTCAGAGCCAGATCATCCCATGGCCTGCAGGCTGCCTTTACTGAAAGTCTCATGACCTGTGCACGTGCACCTCCTGGGAAACAGAAACCTCTCACTATGAAGGCTAAAGGCAAGAATGCATGGAGGACTGATGTTATTACTTGGTTAGGTTTCACTTCTCACGCAGGCTGTCAACTCTGTAGAGAAGGGGTTTTGGGTCATGTTCTTCACCTCCATGATTCCTCCCATGGTAGCCCCTGGACTGTGCCTGGCTTGGGTTGCCCTTTCTGGAGCTAGGGTTGTACCCATCTTTGACTAGCCAGCCCTCTTTTTGGGGTCCCATGAGGATTTGCCATAATCGTAGTGAAAGTTTTGTCTCTATGAGAATCTGTTGTTAAGGAAAGGTGCATGGGGGCAGACCGCTAGGCTGCTGTGTGATCACAACTCAGCCATAAAAAAAGAATGAAATCTTGTCATTTGCAACAACATGGAAGAACATAGAGGGTATTGTGCTGAGTGGAGTACAAGTCAGACAAAGACAAATGTCATATGATTTCACTTATATATGGAATTTAAAGAACAACACAAACAAAATAGAAACAAACTCATAGATATAGAGAACATTTTGATGGTTGTCAGATGGGAGGGAGATTCAGGGAATGTGTGAAAAAGGAGAAAGGATTAAGAAGTACAAATTGATAGTATAGAGTAGTCATGGGGATATAAAGTATAGCATAAGGAATATGGTCAATAATATTGTGATTGCTAGATATCAAAGGGGTAACAGATTTATTGGGGCAATCACTTTTGTAAATTATATGGATATCTAATTGCTTCTGTTGTACACCTGAGAATAATACACTATCATATATAAAATGTAATTGAAAAAATATTTATAAAAAGAAAAAAATACCCATATCTCTAAAGAAATCCTAATTTTAAGGTTATGAACTGAATGTTTGTGACCCTCTCCTCATTCATATGTTGAAATTGTAACCCACAATCTGAAGGTATAGAAGATAGGATCTTTGGGAGATAATTAAGTCATGAAGGCTCCACCTTCATGAATGAGATTAGTGCCTTCTAAAAAGGTACTCCATAGAGCTCTCTAGCCTTCTTTGTGCCATGTGAGAACACAACCCATCTCTGATCCAAGAAGCAGGCTCCCAGTTGACACCCAATCTGCTGGTTCCTTGATCTTGGACTATCCAACCTCCACAACCATAAGAAATAAATACTCGTTAATTAACCCACCCAGTTTATAGTCATTTGTTACAACACCAGGAACTAATACAACTAACATGCCAATAACAAAGTTACATTGGGGCAACACTTAAAAGCCCTCTATCGTCTTTGTTCTGATTATATTCCTAAAAGAAGAAAATGCAGAAAACCCTGAGAACTCAATTACAATGGAAGTCCATAACAATGTGTGTGTGAGTGTGTGTGTGTGTGTGTAATACTGTTGCAGCAGCATATGGAACACTGACCTTAATTCTCAGCAAAATATTTTTAACCTAGGTATAGCTTTCCTGATCCATCATTCTAGCTATAAAACATAAGAAATGAGATGACTCAATGTTGTATTAACGAAGTTAATGAACAATTTAAATAATTAATGAGCTGTTGAGGAGAAATAAGATGCTATGCAAATGGAGACTCTAATAATTACTCTAGCTTAGAAAATTGCAAAGAATTAGAATAAAACACACCCATGCCAAAAATTGCTGGAGATGGCATGCTGGTATTGGCAGGTGGGGAAACAATCTACAATCACACAGCTAACCACCCATATCAGGAAACAGAACTTGATGGCCAGATGTTTGGTTTCAAATTGAGGTCCATATCTTGATTGTTTCCTAATTAAGGCACATTACATTGTTTCTCAAGACCTGTCTTCCTCATCTGTAAAGCAATGTTAAAGTTAAAAATAATACATACTTTATTATTGTTGCAAGGATCACATAAAAGTAAATATAATGTGTTTACTATGATGTGTTCAATATATAATTGCTCAGTGGATGTTAGCTAATATTAACACACCATGCTTATCTCTTTGCCTCTTTTGAAATGATATTAAAGCACATCTCTACTTCTTTAGGAATATAACCGTTATGAAAAAAATGTCAATATCTTTGATATGATAGAAAAATTAGTGGTGCAAGATGATAGGCTAAGTAAAAAAACTCATATTTTTTTCTGTCTCACACAGTTTAATAATAGGTAATAAGAAATCAAATTGAACAGTCTACACAGTGATCCAAAGTTCATACATATAAGTAATCAACTTTAACTGCATGATTTACAAATGTTGAGAGTTTTTTGCTTTCTATTTTCAAGTTTTACAGAAAGTGCGGGGGCGGGGCTGGGGGTGGACAAGGTAAGGAGGAAGAAAGCAAGCATAGAAGAAATCCTAGAGACATTTTGTATGTTAAAACCTACCCACTGAAATCGTTCCGTAGTCTCTTTTTAATTTTTTCTCCTTTGTTAGGTATAAAAAAGCAGCGATTTTAAAAAGAAATAAAATGCACAGATGAAATAGGATGCCCTGCAATCTACCTGCCTATGAGTACAAATGAGCCATATTTCAAGTAATACCTCAGATATAAAGCAACAAGCCATCCTGAACTCACTAGCAGGAAGGCAATTGTTTTTCCAGAATCTCTGCCTGCTATTTTCTCACAATATTCTCAAAAATCCCAAGAACGTCATTGCAAATTTCCACAAGTCTCCGAATCCAAAGTTAGCATATTTTACTCCCTAGAAGGGAGGAACAGAAAGATGGAAAGATCCTGGATCCCTAAACACATCAATAAGCCACTGTTGCAGTCTTGGACTCTATAACCCTAGACTACTCACTGTGTGGGAACAATAATCCCTTTCTTGTCAGATTTTTCCATTGTTTGTTGCCAAGAACATTTCTAACAGGCAGAGACTTTAATGGCAGCATATGTTCCTTTATACCAGAAACCTCTCCTTTCCCCCAAACACAGAGAATGCCAAAAAAAAGTATATACATTTTAAGAAAGGAAAAAACTGTATTAAAATTGTAATACTCAGGGCAGCCGAGTGGTGTGGTGGTTAATCACTGCCTTGGGAAGACAGCGGCCCCGGTTCGGGTCCCACATATGAGGGCCAGTGACACTGCCCTCAAAAAAAAAAAAAAAATTGTAATAATCAATATATACCAATAACAAAAAATGAATACAAGTCATGTACATACATTTTTTTGGCACCCCTGGTAGAAGTGGACTACATTTGGTCAGGAGTTTATTAAATCATGTGGTCACAGGAGTGGCCAAGGGATAGTTAAGCACAGCCTACCAGTTAATTCCCAGGGCACACTGCAGGCCATGAGCTGAGCCTGACCCCATTTGCCATCCTGTTTTCCATACTTGAAGCAATTTGCTTCTAAATCCCAGTTGTCCCTCTAACAAATGCTCTCTTCTGGCATCTCCCTTCCATCAAAAATAGATTTTTATAAATGAATCACAAATATGAACAAAATTCAAGAAACATATTAGATTCTTGGGAATGTAACAGGATAGATGTTTTAAGGACTGCTGAACATTCCATCTTATGTACGCAGTTTTCTAAGTTTCTAAGGTAGTAATTTTGGCATGTCTCATAGAAAACACAAAGGATTTAAAGGTGGTTTAAAGTAACTTCCACAGATTAGACTATCAAAATTCAGTCTTGTTATTGCATCAAAAAGTCTTCTAGGAGTAGAAAGATAGGGGAAAGGCCAATAAATTCATTATCAGAAACATGTTTTTTTTTTTTTTTTTTTTAGAGCAGTGTCACTGGCCCTCATATGTGGGACCGAACCGGGGCCGCTGGCTTCCCAGGCCAGCGCTTAACCACCACGCCACTCGGCCGGCCCAGAAACATGTTTTTATTATATGATTTCATACATTTTTCCATTCATAGATTTTCATTATTTCATAATTTTATGATTATGGCTACGGCCATGTGTTTGCTTATATCTGATTGAACTTGATATGCTTTTGAAACAGCAATCCTTATATATCTATATTTTAAGTATTATATATTATTTATAGGCAAGGTATTTGTTCATCCAGAGGATTCATATCTTTATTTTGGAAATAAAAAGGCTATGATTAAATAAAAACAATATTTTAAAAAAAAAAACTTCTCACAAAGTCCCATTTAAAAAAATATTTCTTATACAGAGGATTTTCCATTCCCCAGATAGCTGATTTTTTAACTTGTGAAAACCACAAATAGTCCCCATTAACTTTAAATACAATGTTAGACTCCCATACTCTAAATTAAGGTGAATTATGTCATTATTCTAGTGGTTTGAGTACAGGATCAATCAAAATGAATACGAAAATGCAAAATTGTCAAAATACTTGAATTTGGACAAAAGAAAGGCAGATATTTCTTGAGTTCTTCTGTTGCATATTATGCACTAAAAAACAGCACCTACAATTCATATAGCACTCCTACTGACTTCAACTTGAACACTGAAAAATTCTGTTTCAAATAGAGGTAATTAGTCAGTGATTAAGAGACAGAGAGTAATTAGTACAAAAAAGGATTGCCTTTGTTTGTATAAGAGCTGCCAGTTCAGAAAAAGAAGGCTTAGGAGAAAACTTTTGAAGTAGCTGAAGTTTTAAGGTTAATTGATTTCCAAAGTTAAAAGTTCAAAACTATCAGCACAAAAGTATAAAGTAAGACAGTGTAAGTGAATCTTCTAATGTGTGCTTTGCACTGTGTGGAATACTCTCTCCCACATCCTCACTTATCTGTCTCATTTAGGTTTTTCTGCAAAGGGAGTTCCGTTATCATCTGAGCTAAAGTAGACCACAACCCTTTACTTACAGTGTTTATCAGAATCTGAAATTATATTACGATGCATTTTCCTTTTGGTTGATTGTCTCTCCAACTACAATACAGGTTTCATGAGGACAGTGTTTATAATGTTCCTGCATTTATCTTCAGTACTATAACATATTTGGTGTTCAATGAAACAATTTTTGAAAAATGAATATCTAATACCTAAAGGAGCTCCTTCATTTACAAAAATCTCTATATATGGCTGTATGACTTTTTCAGGGATGTTTGAAAATCATGCATACAATCTATGTGGCTTCTTTACCTGAGCCTTCATGAATGAGTCCAAATGGTTTCTCCTCTATAAAGACTTCCTATTGAACAGAATTAACCAGTTCCTCAGCTGTGACCTGAAAGACTCTTGTTCATTTGTCTCCTTCAGTAATAAACCTCTCAGTGGTAAGGTTTATGTCCAATTCATCTTTATTTCTCCAATGAGATCTTTTATTTTTAAAATAAAAAGTGTATATATTTAAGGAGTACAATATGATAATTTGATATACATAGGCACAGTGAAATGATGACCACAGTAGAGCTAATGGAGATATCTCTCCTCACATAGTTACCATGTGTGTGTGTGTGTGTGTGTGTGTGTGTGTGTGTGTAATGAGAGCACCTAAAATCTACTCTCTTAGCAAATTCCCAGAATTCAGTACAATCGACTGCTGATAGCAATGTACATTGGTACAGCCATCATGGAAAATAATGCATCTTTATAATTGCCTCTTTATAAATACCGAATACTGCCTGTAGTATCAATGTCTAAAAAATTACACTGAATGAATAACTCAAAACATAACATGATGCAAACTCCCTTCTGATGAAAACATTGACCTTTCCTTTCAAGTATTTAACAAAGACCTCTGCCCAACGTCAGTGCTGCCCAAATCTGAAAGCCTAGTGCTTTAAGACGCCCCACTTTTCTGTAGGGTCCAGTGTATAGCCATTTCTACACCTGATGATCAATGCAGTTAGACTACTTTCACAACACAATTTGTAAAATAACAGTCACTTACTGTACATGCTGTCTTTTAATAAGTGTTTTCTGCTCCAATTACCCCCAAACCAATCAAGGTAATGAAAATGATCTGGTTAGCATTAGTGAACCAATAGAAACTGCTATGACTTCCCTTATGTCTGCCATCCTGCTATTCTAAGAAAACAAGTTTATCTTCCAGTGGTACCCAGAAGATGACACTTGTTGAAAGACATAGCAAGATCCAAACCTTTTCATATCAAGAAAAACACTCAAGGGAAGTTAAGTAAAACTCTTATTATCTTAATCAATTATGAAGACAAACTAAACTCTACTTATAATTTTAATTGAATTTAATATCTACACATTCTTGTATTGTCACAAGTCTGAAACAAAGTCACTGTAATTAATCTTCCACCATGTCATGTACTTTATATTTAATATTTCATATCATAGATAAAAATGTACTTTAGACTAAAGCCATTTCATATTTATAGTGTAGCCACAACTATAGAACTGAAGTTGGAGATGAAGGTTCCATAAATGTTTATTAATGTATAAATGGCATATTTATATTTACTTTCTAAAAGCCACATATATATTCTGTTTAATGAGTAATGTGATTACCTTTCAATAAACTTCTCATTTTCTAGAGAAAAGCTGAACCCTTTTTAATTATTCAAAGAAATATTTTAAGTATATTACTGTATATGTTAAGAATAAGAGATTTTTCCCTAAAATTATTCTTTAGAAATAATAGAAGCTATCTTATAATCATATCTATATAAATACCAATGACCCTCATATTATAGGGCCATGGTCAGTATGTCACTATATGTTGAATAATATAACACTATCTGATTAGATATTAATCTAAAAATCCCTCTATTAATATCACATTTGGGTGATTACAACAATTGTATGTGTAGTGAAAACAAAAGTAAAAAAATATATATAGCATAGAAATTTAAAACATGACAATATCGGGCTCTGATTTTTACAATTTTAGATTCTATATATAGTTGCACACAAGCATTTTCAATCAATTTCAAAACAGTATGGATGCAATTCAGACCAGGGAATGACTTTATATCCAATTTAACAGTCAGTCACAAGACAACCATGGGTCACACTTGGCATCAGGTTCACTTAAAAAGATATGGCAGGGCCGGCCGAATGGCTCATTGGTTAAGAGTTGGCTTGGGAGCCTGAGCTCTGAGCAGCAAGGCTGCCAGTTCAGATCCCACATGAGGGCCAGTGATGCTGTGCCCTCTACAGCTAAGATGGTGAACAACAGCTCGACCTGGAGCTGGGCTGCCGTGAATCACCAGCAACGGCATAGGCTGCAGTGGGGCTGCAGTGGGCTGCCGTGATCTATCATGAGTGGCCCGCAGACAGTGTGAGTGGCTCTCCAGAGGCCAGTGACTGATCTGCCTCTGCCGGGAAAAGCGCAATGATCACAATACCAACACGGGCCAGTGAAGCGACGTCCTCCACAACTAGACTGAAGAACAAAAGGACAGCGGCTTGTCTGTTCCCCTTCCCCAATTCCCCAACACTGTTCCTTCCCCCAATAAAATCTTAAAAAAAAACAAAAAACAACAACAACCATACGGCACAGGAAACACAGCATGTCAGCAGATCAGTGTCAAATATCCCACACAAATGACAGCAGTTTCACAGCAATCCATACTGCAGTCCACACAGCCCCCCAGGTGACTGTAAGACGTGGGAGGAAAGAACCACCTTTGTCAAGAGCAAGAAGAAGCCTGGCTTAAAAGCCTCATGCCCACAGGAAATAGTATTTCTTATAAAAACTTACAGGCAAAAGTTATAGAGACTCTGGAAGCACATGTCCAGTTACAAGAATCACCACATGTAGGGAAGCCCCGAAGTATAGTGCCTTTATCACTAACTTATAGTTCATTCATAGTTTCTTTTTTTTTTTTTTTTTTTTGAGAGCAGTGTCACTGGCCCTCACATGTGGGACCGAACCGGGGCCGCTGGCTTTCTAAGCCAGCGCTTAACCACTGCGCCACTCAGCCGGCCCTAATAGTTTCTTTTAATACAAAAACTATTTGCCAATCTGTGGTCATTTTGAACATAAACGTTGCTAATATATAGTTATTCTATGTTTATCAAGTTCCTAGGGAAAAAAAAGTGATAAATCTTAATTTTCAAACAGAAAAAATCAGATTGAAGGAAGCTCTATAGGTCAAACACCCTTGATTCTTCAACAAATACATCATAAAGAAAATAAAGAGTTATAGATTTAAAAAGAATTAATAGACATTGATTTTTAAAAAATGTTCAAGACTAAAGTTGAATCTTGGGAATGCATACTTTATGGATAAAGCTATCAAGAAATGTGGTTATTGGTTACTAGAAATGTCAGGATTATGGTTAACTTTAGAGGAGACAAGGGTTTGCAATTGGATTCGAGTACATAAAAGGGCTTCTAGGGTGACTGGAAAAGTGCTGTTTTTCTTTTTCTGGTAAAAATAGATATAACATAAAATGTATCACTTAAACTACTTTTAAGCATACAGTTCAGTAGCATTAAGTATATTCACACTATTGTATCTTCACATTAAGTATATTCACCACTATCCATCTTTAGAACTTATCATTCCAATGAAGCTCTGTACCCATTAAACAATAACTCTCCATGCTTCCTTCTCCCAGCCCCAGAAAACCATGACTGTACTTTCTATCTCTGTGAATTTGACTATATACCTCATATAAGCACCTCATCTAAGTGGCATCATACAATATTTGTCCTTTTGCTTCTGGGTGTTTCATAAATCATATCTTCAAAATTCATCCATGCTGTGGTGTGTATCATAATACATTTTTCTAAAGACTAAATAATATCCCATTGTATGCATATACCACATTTTGTTAATTTAGTAATCTGTTGATGGACATTGGGGTTGCTTCTACCTTTAGCTACCATGAATAATGCTGCTATAAACATTGGTGTACAAATACCTGTTCAAGTCCTCATTTTTAATTCTTGTGGATATTTACTCAGAAGTGAAATTCCTGGATCACACAGTAAACCAATGTTTAATTTTTCTGAGGACCTGCCATGCTGCTTGTGAAAAGTGCTATTTTTTGACCTGGTTTCTCGATATGAAAGTATAAGACAAAATATGTGACAGCTAGCCTAGGGAAGCTTTATGCTTATCTCCAGAGACACCTGGGAGTATGGTAGTGACTCTTGGCCAAGAATGTATGGGCAAATGATTTATGATGATAATTTAACGTTTGAAACTATCCAGCCTACACTCAGGAACAGCTTGTTTATTGATGAGCTATATCTAGTGTAACTGCTTACACAGCGTGACTTGGCCTTAGCATTCCTGCAACCAAGATTATTTACACACACATCTTGGAGGGTCATAATCTGGAGGAAAAATGCATCTTTTGTAAGTAACAAATGACCCTGAGGAACTATGCCTAGAACTCTCGTGAGGCCCTGATATTTGCCTGCACATTCCTCCTCCTACCATATTGTATTTTTGCCTTTGATGAGTGGGATCAATGGAGTTTTGTGAGTCCTTTCAATTATCCAAACCTGTGTAGCCATTACAAAAGAATACTTTCCATATATTTGCTTGTGAAATTTCATTTGTATGGTTTACATAAAAATTTTTAAAAAGCAGGAATATGAAAGACAGTTTGGGGACTATAATAATGTTGTAAATATTTTGTGGGGTGTCAGATGTTTGGTCATATGTTTTGTTAGGGAGACCACTTCATGGATGGAGTAGAGGCTTGATCACTGCACTGTATACCTGAAATTGATGTTGTATAATATTGTATGCCAACTGTAATTGAATATATAGATAGTCACAGGATGTGGATTATATTGTGGAAGGGAGTCAAAGGAATTGTAATAGGTATGTATGATAGTGGGGGAGTGGGGTGGCAAACTGGGGGAGGGGGTTATCACTTTAAGGGGTAAAAAGTATAACTATTGTGCTGTGTGGTACACCTGAAGCTAATTTTAAAAAAAATGTTTATTTCACAATAAAAGAATAAAAGAATTAAAAAAAAATTTAAAAAGGTCAAAAACAGAATATTTCTAGTAACAAGAATCCCCTGTCCCACACCCTTTCCTAATCACTTCTCCCCACAAATATTAATATTACTTCTGTATCTATTGATTAGTTTTGCCATTTTTTAAATATTATATATGGAATCTTACAAAATATATTGGCGTCTTGCTTTATGAATCAACTCATGAATTCTCCTGCTGTGTAGTATTCAGTTATGTGAATATGACAAAATATATTTACCTACTCTACTGTTAATTAACATTTGTTTTTTCCAGTTTCAGATGATTATGGATAGTGGTGCTATGAACTGTACATATAAACATGAGTATATATATTTTGGTTAGATATAAACCTAGGAGTACAAATGCAGAATCAAAGATATGCATATATTCTGCTTTTTAAATGACCTGTTTAAGAAATCTTTGCCTACACTGAAATTATTTCCCTAAGTAATTTTCTAAAATTTTTTTTGTAATTCCTTTCACATTAAGATCTCAACCCATCTGAAATGGGTGTAAGATGAGGGTCAAGATACATGACTTTTCTATATGGATAACAAATTGGTCCAGAAGCATTTATTGAAAAGACAGTCCTTTCCCACTGAATTTTTGTCATATCTTTGTAAAAATCAAGCGTGGGTAGGCACACAAGCAGAGAGAGAGAGAGACAAAGACAGAGAAAGAGAGAATTAAGCAAATAGAAATAGATATAGGTATAGATACAGATATAGATATAAATACAGACTTTCTGAATTTTCTATTCTGTTTCATTGCCTCAAATATTACATTATCTTAATTACTGAGATTTATTATAATTCCTGATATATAGAAGTCTAAATCCCCTAGATTTGTTTCTCTTCTTCAGGATTGTTTCAACTGTTCATGGCCTTTTGTATTTCCATAAAAATTTTAGAATCAGTATATTAACTTCCATACAGACACAGCAATAATGGTTGGGATTTTAATCAGGATCAGGATTGCATTTAATTTATAGTACAGTATGAGAAGGATCACCTTTACAATATCAAGTCATCCATTCAAAAAACGTGTTGTGCATCTCCATCTATTTGGACTATCTTTAAATTATCAATGCTCTTTCTTATTTTTCACAGTGGTTTTTCCACATCAGTGGAAAATATTTGAGTATATCCCTTCGCTCCTTTTTCAATATGCATTCTGTTGATCTATGTTCCAACTCAATAAACTCATCTATTGAATACTTCAAGTATTGTATTTTTCTGCTCTAGAATTTTCATTTGATTCATATTGTGGAATTCAGTTCTCTGATGAAACTATCAACCACACTATCTATTCTTTTGAATATATTAGTCATAATTATTTTAAAATTTGTATCCAAAAATTTGTATGCAAAAATCTAAATCTTTTGCAGATCTATTTCTGTTTTATTTTCTCCTGGTGCCTCTTTTTTTGTTTGTTTGTTTTTTGTTTTTTTTAGGTATGTCTGGTACATTTTTATGAAAGTCTAAATGTTTTGCTTGAAAAGTTGTAAAGATTTGAAGGAATGAAATGTTTTTCTATAGAAGGTTTACCTTAACCTCTAAGGAGAAGAGGGACAGATCCTTTCAATTCTATCTGTGACTGGACAAATTTGAGGCTGGGTTTGGAATATTACTCATGGTAGCACTCTGATTTGCCCCACTTCTTTTATATAACTCTCCAGGTTCCCAACTGAGTGGATTCTGGAGACCCTGGCATTCCTGCCCTTCAATAATTGTATTCTAAACTCTCTGAGAGTGTATAAAATTATGTCCGGGGCCGGCCGAGTGGCGCGGTGGTTAAGCACTGGCCTCGGAAGCCAGCGGCCCCGGTTCAGTCCCACATATGAGGGCCAGTGACACTGCCCTCAAAAAAAAAAAAAAATTATGTCCTGCCTTTCATTGTCTATCTGTTTGACTTTATAGTCTCTTGCTCTGCCTTTCTATATTAGCAAATATATAAGAGGGAAAATGTTGAGTTCTCTCTGTACCTGCTTAGCTTCCAAAATCTTGGCCTCTTAAGTCTTAGATCCTTTAGCAATCCCAATATAATTATTTTACTATCTAAGCCTATGATATTATTGAAAGCTCTCCTGGCTTTTCTGTTCCTTAAGTTCTTGTCTCTGACCATGTTCTCAGCCTTTTGACTTTTGCCATGAATTGGCAAATGCCCTGCGAGAATAACCCTTCTGGGGTTTATGTTTATAAACACAGGAAGAGAGCCAAAATAGGGAGACAAAGTAACATGTCCCAATGAAAGAACAGAACAAAGTTCCCGAAAAAGAACTAAACAAAATGGAGACAAGTTATCTACCAGATGCAGAGTTCAAAACACTGGTGGGCTGGCCAAGTGGTGCAGTGGTTAAGCACTGGCTTGGGATGCCAGCGGCCCCAGTTTGGGTCCCACATATGAGGGTCAGTGACACTGCCCTCAAAAAAAAACAAAAAACACTGGTTATGTGCATGTTCAATTACCTCAGGGAAAACCTTGACAAAGAGATAAGAAATATAAAAATAGTGATAGAAAACATAAAACAATTAACAGTCAGAAAGGAAAAATACAATAACTGAAATAAAGAATCATTAGAGGGGATCAACAGTAGATTAGATGAAGCATAGGACTGAATCTATGATTTTTAAGATAAGGTAGCATAAAACACCCAATCAGAACAGCAATAAGAAAAAAGAGTGAAAAAAAATGAAGATAGTTTAAGGGGTTTCTGGGACAACATCAACCATAACAATGTCTGTATCATAGGAGAACTTGAAGGAAAAGAGAGAGAAAGCAAGGGATTGAAAACTTATTCAAAGAAATAATGACTGAAAACTTCCCTAACCTGGTAGAGGAAATAGACATGCAAGCCTAGTAAGTGCGGAGTCCCAAACAAGGTGAAACCAAACAGGCTTATACCTAGACACATTATAATTAAAATGCCAAAGGTTAAAAGCAAAAAGAGAATCTTACAAGCCACAAGAGAAAAGCAGTTAGTTACCTACAAGGAAACACCCATAAGAATGTCAGCTGATTTCTCAGCAGGTCTTCCCAGGCCAAAAGGGACTGGCACAAAATATTCAAAGTGATAAAAAGCAAGGACCTGCAACCAAAGAGGTATATATCATTTAATACCCAGCAGATATATCATTTAAAAATCAAAGGACACGTAAAGAGACTTCTAGACAAGAAAAAGCTAAAGGAGTTCATAACCACCAAACCAATATTACAAGAAATGTTATAGGGACTTCTTTAGGAAAAAGACAAAAAAAAAAAAAAAAAAAGATAAAACATATGAATAATAAAGTGGCAATAACTTCATATCTATCAACAATTACTTTAAATGTAAAGATTAAATGCTCCAATCAAAAGACATAGGATGGCTGAATAGATAAGAAAACAAGGCCCTTACATATGCTGCCTACAAGCAACTCACTTCAGATTGAGAGAAACATAAAGACTGAAAGTAATAGGATGGAAAAAGATTTTTCATGAATATGGAAATGAAAACAAAAAGCTGAAGTAGCAAAACTCATACCAGACAAAATTACTATGAAACAAAAGCTATTACAAGAGGCAAAGAAGGACCCAGTAATCCCACTTCTGGGTATTTATTTGAAGAAACCCAAAACACTACTTCAATGTGATATGTGCATCCATGTGTTCATTGCAGCATTATTTACAATAGCCAACATATGGAAGCAACCTGGGTGCCCATCAATGGATGAATGGATAAAGAAGTTGTGATATATATATATATAATGGAATATTACTCAACCATAAAAAAGAATGAAATTTTGCCATCTGCAACAACATGGATGGACCTGAGGGTATTGTGCTGAGTGGAGTAAGTCAGAAGAAAAAGACAAATGTCATATGATTTCACTTATATGTGGAATCTGTAGAACAGAATAAATGAACAAACAAAATAGAAACAAGCTCATAAATAAGGAACATTTTGATGGTTGCTAGAATAGGAGATATTGGGGGCATGAATGAATAGGTAGAAGGGGATTAAGAGGTACAAACTAATAGTTACAAAATAGTCATGGGGATGTAGAGTATAGCATGGGGAATATAGTCAGTAGTATTGTAATAATGACAAGGTCTGTTAATTAAGTTCATAAACTTGTAGCAACAATGTTGCTAACCATTTTTAATATCAGAGGGGTTATTCATTTCGTATTTGTACCAACTGAACAGATATTTAACCAAGTTTACTATTTGGAAGTGCTTAAAAGGCTGTGTGGAAAAGTTAGACGACCTGAACTCTTTGCCAACAATTCATGGGTCTTGCATTAAGACATTGCACCAGCTCACACAGCGCTGTCTGTGAGGGAGTTTTTAACCACTAAACAAATAACAGTATTGGAACACTCTCCCTACTCACCTGATCTGGCACCCAGTGACTTCTTTCCTTACCTGAAGATAAAGGAAATATTGAAAGGAAGGCATTTTGATGACATTCAGGACATCAAAGGTAATACAATGACAGCTATGATGGCCATCCCAGAAAAAGAGTTCCAAAATTGCTTTGAAGGGTGAACTAGGCACTGGCATCAGTGCATAGCTTCCCAAGGGGAGTACTTCGAAGGTGACCATAGTGATATTCAGCAATGAGATATGTAGCATTTTTTTCTAGAATGAGTTTGTGAACTTGATTGTCAGACCTCGTATGCATGGTGTCAGATGCGTACTGGATTTATCGGAGTGATCACTTTTTAAAGTTATATAAATGTCTAAGCCCTGTATTGTACACCTGAAACTAATGTAATATTGCATGTCAACTGTAATTAAAAATAAAACAATTAAATAAATGAAAAATAGGGCCAGCCGACTGGCGTGGTGGTTACGTGCTGGCTTAAACCAGCGGCCCTGGTTCAGGTCCCACATATGAGGGCCAGTGACACTGCTCTCAAAATAAATAAATAAATAAATAAATAAATAAATAAATAAATAAATAAGACACTTAACAAGGAAAAACTATATATTTCTAAATATCGATTGATTTCATATGAATAGGTATTTACAAATATTTATTAAGCAAGTACTATGTGTTAGGCATTAGGGAAAAAATGACAAAGAAGATGTGCTTATGGAACCTGTGTCCTTAAAAAATTAAATAAAAGAATAGAACAGAAAAAATTAAAAAAAGTAGATTCAATGCATATTTTTTTTAAATCATTTTGTGTTCTGTACTTATGTTTGACACAATAGCCTTATATGTACTTAAGCTATGAATAGATTTGTCATATTTAGAATGAATTTAAATATATAAAAATAATAAATTATCTAACATGTAAATTACATATTTTTATCAATGATGTCCTGATATATCTATATAAATATACATGTCTTAAAATGAAATATAAGCTCTTTAACAGTTGATTACATGGTTTGGATCTATTTAAAATTATTCTGTCCAAAATGAGACTTTTGACAAATTTTGTGTATCTCTGATTCCTCACGTGAACCCTTCAAAAGAATCAGAGTTAATAATCAGATTGCAAATCTATTGCCTATTCAATACAAATTTTTAAATGGAAAAAAGACACATCTTTAATTAAAAGCTATGTTAAATAAGTAGGGGAACTAAAATGAGCTCAACTTCAATAACATTATTGGAAAATAATTATTTCAAAAACAGCTTTTTTGTTGAAAGCTGGCAAACCACCAGGATCTGGATTGCTGTAAGCAATTTCATAACTGCTTTAAGCAGATAAATTGAACAAAAAAAAATTAATTTTGGCCACACAATAAGACTCATCATCTTTCCAAAATGGAGTATACTCTGCAATATAGTTCTTTATATATTGTGTTTGTAACATGAAATTTTAAGTAAATACTGAAATCCTGTCTTGAAAAGTTCATCATGAGATTTGGACTGATAACTTCCTATAATATTAGGATTTTATTTGTGTTCCTCTTTTGACCTTTTATCAGGACTATGCACTCACGAACACACGTGACAATAGAAAATATCTCTGTATTTAGTTATTCATTCTTCAATAGTAATACAGGGCTGCAATTTTTCTAAACAGCAGCAACTAAATTAAAAAGGTAGTTTTCAAATATATATCTCTTTTCTATCTCACATAGGTAAAGGAGAATGAGATACTGTGAGCTGCCCATATGATTTAGCCAACCCAGTTCCATGCCTTTAAAGGAGGCTTGCAAGCCTAGAATTCTAGAGGACAGGAGCCTCGGTAGACTGTCTGTGAATCAGCCTCATCAGAGAATGAGCAAATGGTGGGGGATTAGTGAGAATTCCACCAAAAAGCAGTCGATCTCTAGCTCAAACTGATTTTTGCCACATAAGAATGTGAGCTCCAAGTTGCCATTTTTAATGTAGATATTGATGCAAAATCTCCAAATGTTTAAACACTGTGAATACTAAATAAGACATAGATGTGGCTCACATGATCCGAGGTTACTAGTCTGCTTTAAAGTGAATCAAGAAGTGGGTATGTCTGCTTCAATTCAATCTTGATCTTGGGTTTGCTATACTCTAAACTTCTTATGATAAAAAGTTTTTTAATCCTTGCCTTATTGGTATAGCTAATCAGTGATTTCATATAAACTGTGTTATTAAAAGTCTTCTGTAAATTTTGAGATATTACAAATAATAAAATAAAATGAGAAAAGTAACAAATCAAAATAATTATAGTACATTAAATGGGATCATGTAAATGACATAATCAAGCCCCTAATTAGCAAAACAAAGACATATTGTCAAATTTTAATAATGGAATAATAAAGCATATTTTATACACTAAGTAATGTGAAAGCAACTGACAGAATCTTATCATGAGGAAAATCATTGCAGTTTTTCCTCAGGGCTGCTAGGAAATCCACTAGATAGGCATAGTTCAAAATGTGCTTGCCTATTAGTTTGTTTATCAGATCAATTTTGAAGCCCCTGTCTTTGGCACTGCAGCAGGAAAGCTACATGATCTAGAATAACCAAACCACTGGTTTGTTGTTCTCTGGAACCTATGTCCACTTTCAGGGCTAATATCACAGCAAATGATGGAAATGATTATCGACTATTTCTGCAATACAGGGAATTTTGGGTGAAATGAACAGCAAGTGAAAATGAAATATACTAACTTAGAAAAGGAAAGGATCCTTAATCATTGAAGAAACACAATTTTCAATGTACATATGACAGAGCTATGCAGGTGTTGCTTAAGTACAAGTTTCCCTGTGATCTTTAGAAAGCCTTCTATAAGATGCACATGTTCATGCTTTAAAAAAGTACTATGTTCAGGGCTGAGTGGCGCGGTGTTTAAGAGCTGGCTTGGGACGCCAGCGGCCCGGGTTCGGATCCCACATATGAGGGCCAGTGACACTACCCTTAAAATAAAAAAATACTATGTTGGGCCGGCCGAGTGGCTCAATTGTTTAAGAGCTCGTTCAAAAGTGCGAGCTGAGCTCTGAGCAACAGCAGTTCGATGACCAGCCGGAGCTGAGCTGCCTTTAAGGTGCCAACAGGTGGTAGGATGGCTCAGCTTAAAAAAAGGGCCGGCTGAGTGGCTCAGTTGGTTAAGAGCTCGTTCAAGAGTGCGAGCTGAGCTCTGAGCAACAGCTGTTCGAGGCCAGCCCGAGCTGAGTTGCCGTTGAGCTGCCAACAGGTGGCAGGATGGCTCAGCTAAAAAAAAAAAAAAAATACTACGTTGCAAAAACTAAAATTTTTACCTTACAACAGACCTTTTGAAATAGTTCTTATTTTTTTTCAAATATCTTTTTATGCTATGTAACTAAGAGATTTCTACCACCATCTCTCTTAATGTTGAGGTAAAAACAAACAAAACAAAACACAAAGACAGAGGACCAGACGTCAAGGACTCTTAGAGATAAAAGTAGAACCAGGTTTCCAAAAAACAAACTCAGTTCTCGTTCCATAATGACTGAACTGACTCTCCTTAGCAATTATCTGTTAATGTTCTAAAGTCATATCTAAAACATGACTTTTCCAGTTAGAAATAATTTTCTTCCCCTTGGACTATACTTCAGAAACCAGTCAAAGAGAATTCTGTGAGTTTGAAATGGTTCCTATTAGTACCCAAACATTTTCCTTCAATTCATTTTTTTATTTTAGAAATTAAATGAAAACTTGATATACAAGGTGTCACAATTAAATGTGTGAACTTGTTGCAATGATGTTGCTAACATTTTTGATATATCAGAGGGATTATTCATTATGAATTTGTATCAACTGGACAAACAGTTAACCAAGTTTACTATTTGGAAGTGCTCTTGAATCACGACAATGCACCATCTCACATGGCACTGTCTGTGAGGAAGTTTTTAGCCAGTAAACAAATAACTGTATTGGAACACCCTCCCTACTCACCTGATCTTGCCTCCAATGACTTCTAGATAAAAGAAATATCGAAAGGAAGACAATTTGATGATATTCAGGACATCACAGGTAATATGACAACAGCTCTGATGGCCATTCCAGAAAGAGGTCCAAAATTGCTTTGGAGGGTGACTAAGCACTGGTGTTGGTGTATAGTTTCCCAAGGGGATTACTTTGAAGGTGACTGTAGTGATATTCAGCAATGAGGTATATAGCACTTTTTCTTGGATGAATTTGTGTACTTCATTGTCTGGCCTCGTATTCATTTAAACAAATTTCTTATAAGAGTAAGATAAGAGTAAACTACAATCCTTGGCCCCACAGAGTTCATAATCTTATAAGGCAATTCAATACATGATAAAGTCTCAATACATAATGTGTAGATGTATAAAAGATATAGAAATGGAACAGAGAAAGCAGAGTAATTCATCCTAGATGGAGAAAGGGAGGCTTAAATGTCTCAAGCTAAAGAAGAAAGTCCAGAATGAATCAGCAAAATGGTGGAGTAGGCAGCTCCAAGCTTTTGTTTCCCCATAGAAAAATTGAAAAGCAAGCAGAAACTGTTAACACCAACTTTATCAGACTCTGTAAAACAGTCAAAAGCTTATGGAAACCAAGTGTGCAGTGAATGAGGAAAAACACCACTTAAAAATCCTAGGAAAATTTTTGCATTGTACTTATCTTTTCCTCAACCCCTCCCCTGGTGCGGCAGCAGTCATGAAGCTGGTAGAAATGCAAAATGGTACAAATGCTGGAAAACAGTTCGGCAATTCCTCAGAAAGCTAAACATAAAATTGCCCTATAACCCAACAATTCTACTCCTAAATACATACTCAAAGGGATTGAAAGAGGAGGCTAAATAGATATTTGTACACCAATATTCACTACAGCATTATACACAAGAGCCAAAGTGTGGAAACAACCCAAGTGTCCATCAACAATGTATAAATAAAATCTCATATGTACATACAATGGAATGTTCTTATGTCATAAAAACAAGTGAATTCCTGATACATGCCACACCATGGATGAACCTTGAAAATATCACGCTAAGTGAAATAAGCCAGACAGAAAGGACAAGTATCATATGGTTTCACTTACATGAAAAATCTAGAATGTACAAATTTATAGAGACAGAAAATAGATTAGAGTTGGCCATGGGGAATGCAGGATTGGGGAGTTATCACTTAATAGTAACAGAATTTCTGTTTGGGATGATGAAACAGTTTTGGTGATAGCTACACAACATTGTGAACATAATTAATGCCACTGAATTGTACACTCATAGTGATCAAAATGGCAAAATTAAATAAAA
This sequence comes from Aselliscus stoliczkanus, assembly GCA_033961575.1. Classification (NCBI taxonomy): domain Eukaryota; kingdom Metazoa; phylum Chordata; class Mammalia; order Chiroptera; family Hipposideridae; genus Aselliscus; species Aselliscus stoliczkanus. The sequence continues at coordinate 141,065,919 of CM066729.1, forward strand.
TATATAAATAACATTTAAAAGTCTAAATAACATATAAATATGGTTATGAAAGATAAGATTCAGAAGATAAAATGAAAAGGACAGGGAAGGTAGAGAAATGACATGAATAAAAGCACAGGAAGGTAAATATGTGGAGATGAAACTGGAAAGGGAGGGCTGCACAGGACAGTGGGGATCATTACAGGCCAAGTGGGATCTGAGCTACAGGAAAAGCATTAGTTGAAGATGATTAGAGAGGGGAAGTGATATGATTACATCAGTAAATTTTGATCAATTACAGGCTATTTTAGAAGGAAGGTTAAATTGGATGATGTAAGATGGGTAAGGAGATTACTGCCCAAAGTTCATGAGATGGAAATAATGGAGTAAATATAGGGGGAGATATGAGATAAATATCAGAGGTGATCGAGAAGCTAATGGATATAGACAGTACAGCAATATCTAAATTAAGTATAAAATGGGTAATAATGCCAGGAATTACAGGTATTACTTATATCAAAGCATGTACCCTAATATTGTATTGATGTGTCAAATAGGATGTAAGTTCTAAAACCTACTGGCCATTTTATCATGTCTCCCTTCCTGTCTATAAATTAGGCAACGGTATCTAATATTAACATTGCTTAATAAAAAGAAAGAAACTAGGAGAAAGTTAATAACAAATCTTCTGAGAAGGAAAAAAATATTATACTAACTAATTATAGACAATAGTCTGTAGGGTTAAATAGAAATCAACATGGATCATTTTTGTACACTCCAAAGGACTTTGTTTCTATAAAGCCTTTCTCTAACATTACTTCAATAACATAAAATATTGAGCAGAATCTGACAACATGGGGGCAGGATACCCAGTGCCAACACTGTATTGCAAACTAACAGTTAAACTCCATGGTTATAGCATAATTATGCTCCATACTGACAATGCACACATGATAATTTTGCTGTCTTTTGCCCTATCCACCAATGACAAGGGGACCAAGTACTGCAGTTCATTGTAGGCTTGAGACTCAGTATGTCTCGTCACTCAATCAAATGCTCTGGAGCTAAATGTTCATCACTCACTTCAGCCACAGTGAGTTCAGCTACTTATTTTCCTATGAGTATGCTGCAGTCTCGTGTGCATCTCCCTCCGGAACTGAGAATACACGCTGATTCCTTTTCCTATACAAATATTAGCCTTACTCCTAAATAAAAGTAGGCAGATACACTAAAGGTGACACAGAGTTGTGGTCCCAAATGAGCAAAGATACCAAATTTCATCTGGCGTTATAGTCTCAGATAGTAAGTTACTGAACAACTCCTTCCCCCTCCACACACCTAGTCATAGTCCATTAATGTGTCTTGATTAAAGGTTCTTGAGAAAAGTACATATATGTTTAAATCTACTGGTAAGATTATGGTCCTTCTTGTTTCTTTCCCTCCTACATAAGCTTTTTGGGTTTGCTTGGGACAGATTTCACTGGTAAACAAAATTTCTGGGGGAAAGAAAATTGACTGGATCATTTCTCCAAACTATAATATTCCTTTTTCAGGCTTCGCTCTTCTCAACCATGGTTCCAGCCGCCAAATATTGAGCAATGTAACTATCCAATTTCATTTTGATGGCATTACAAATTAAGAGATGCTGATGGAATAATTTTTTCATTTGGATGGAACAGAGCATACATGCAGGAATAAGAGAAGTGATATCACTACAGGTTCTACAGATATTAAAAGGATAATATGGAAATGTTATAAATAAATTTAGGCCAATAAGTTTGGTAGCTTATATGAAATGGACAAATACCTTGAGAGCTACAAACTATCAAAGATAATTTAAGAAGAAAAAGTAACCTGACTACCCCAAAATCTACTAAATATATTGCATTCTTCCTTCAAAGAAAATTGTAATCTCAGAAGGCTTTAGTGGAGAATTCTACTCAAAATTTATGGAAGAAATAATACAATTGCTTCCAGAAAATTTAAAAACAGAGAAATATTTCCAAGTCAATCTATGAAGTTAGCATTATTACCCTGATGTCAAAAACAGATATTATAGATGAAGATATTATAAGAAAAAAAAGTACAGGATTATATTCCTCATAAAAAAGGATGCAAAAATTCTCAACAAAATTTTAGCAAATCATATTGAGCAATATATAAATAGGTAGATAATGGCCAAACATTGCATACACCGAGACTGTGAGGTTGATTAAACATTTCAAAACTAACGTGTAAACGCACAATGTAAAAGAAAAAAAAAGTTTAAAAAATGTAACATAAGCAAATTGTGATTGAGATCTAGAATATGTAAAAAGTATTGAAGTCAAAATAAAAAATTAATCCATGAGATAAGTGGGTTAAAAATAAGAATAGGCTTTTCATAGAAGAAACAGGAATAATCAATAAACAAATGAACAGATATTCAAACAGCAGCATTCAGAAAACAATGAAACAAAACCAAAGTTTATTATTTCACACCTACCATATTTTCAAAATAAAAACAACTAAAATACTCTCCTATTATTCAGAAATAAATGCATGCACTGAACTTACAGTTATGGAATCAACTTTGTTGTATTTCAGAAATATAATATTGAGCAAGAAAGTAATTTTCCATTTAGATAAAGTTTAAAAATATAAAAGCAAATCAAAGAGCATATTATACATAGTACATATGTTAAATTAAATATATGGAGGAAGATATTCGAAAAAAAAGAGAATAAAAAAAACAAAAAAGTTTCAATATTAGTTATCTTCAAGGGGAAAAAAGGAAAGATACAGAACCAGTTACAATGACCTTAGTAATGATCTATTTCTTAAGAGCAATGAAAGGAACTCAAGTATTCATTGTATATTCTTCATTACTTTGATAAATTACTTTAACATTGACAATAAAGGCCTTATTGTTAAATATATATATATATATACACACACATGTAACGAAATATATATACATATGTATAAATATATACATGTATGTATTATGTATACACATACACACACTAAATTTCAACATTTATTCTTTACTGCTTTGTAGATTGTTGGACTGCAGGAATTATTGTCCTTAAGGAAAACTATTTTTTTCATTTATGCTTGGATGTCCAACCTCCACCCCCTCCAAAAAAAAACCCTTATGTGCATAAATGAATTATTTTGCCCTTGATTTAAATAGTAAAAGCTGATACTTCAGGATTAAAAAAAGTAAAGATATGCCTTAATTTAAAGGTAAGCATTTTCATTCTAAATTATAAATCCTAATGAGAAGGAAGAGTACTATCACCTGCAAACTCAGCTTACAAAATCTAAACCTTATTTCTGGATGTAGAGAGCAATTATTGTGTTTCTACTCATGTCACATTACGGGGTGATTTTTTTCATTCTGGAGAGTTACCTTGACAACACAATCACTGACTCACATTCAACAGCTTGATTTATTCCCAACCTTAATGTCACTTGAAAATTGTTTACCCTACAATACTAAAGAGTATTCTTTAATTAAAATTGTAATCTTTCTCCCCTTTCCAAATGTCTTAAGAGCGCTTGCTTTACCATAACCAATTTATAATAAAAGTTGTTTTTTAAAAATAAGTGCAAATGGTTTAATGGAATTATTTCCTCAGATGTGTTTTAAAAATTAAATACTAGTGGAACTTGACCTTACCACTACAGTACATGTGAGTAAATTAATTTGCTACCAAATAACTTTATTTCTGTTGATTGAATATGGTTAACCCGCACAAACTTAAAGCATTAGCTAAAAAACAAATTCAACAGAGCTCCCCTTTATATCTAAAAAAATCCTCATTATTTGTAATAAGTGCAAACTATTTTTGTCTGAGCCAGCTTCACAAATTCCCTATATCTTAGACATGCATAATTGTTAAAAAAAATGAAAATAAATTACATTATATGTGTGTATGATGAAAATGCCAACAGTTTTTAGAGAAATCACATTTGAACAATAATCCCAGAAAATAATAAAATGATTGTTGTTTCTTGTATGTAGCTATGGAATCATTTTTATAAAAGAGTTTTAATTTGTAAATCAAGTATTGCAAACTCTGAACATTAGGTGGGAATAGAAACATATAAATCATGTAAAGATCACAATTGAATTTCACCTGTTTTTCCTAAAATTCATCTAGACATTTATGTGTAATTATTATCATATGTAAATATGAAGTTCTGATGTCCTAGTTATAATTTCAATGAACATTACTAGGAATGGCTTCACTTTACTAAAAAATAACATCCTTGTAATTCTGAAAATTAGCTTCTGTTTTCCAAGCTATTTGAGAGGAAGAGACTCATAACAGAATTTACTACTGATGATTATACTTTTTAAAAATTGGCATTGTGAAAATAAAATATAAACAATTCTTCCATTTCCAGTCCTCATTTGGTTTTACTTTACACACAATAAAAGATTTTACTTCTTAAGCAGCTGATCTTTAAGCTTGTACTTTTTTCTGAATGCTAAAAATAGCTACCTACATAAACATGAAAAAAATGCAGCAGGTTGTTAAAAAGAACTCTTCTGTGATCCATTTCATCAATTTGGAGGATAAAATCATGCTTTGTTTATTTATTTTTTATTTTTTTAAAGATCTCATTGGGCAATTGAGGGAGGGGAACAGTGTTGGGGAACCAGGGAAGGGGAACAGACAAGTTGCTGTCCTTTTGTTCTTCAGTCTAGTTGTGGAGGACATCGCTTTACTGGCCCGTGTTGGTATCGTCACCGTGCCCTCACCCTGGTGAGGCAGATTGGTTGCCAGCCTCTGGACGGCTGCTCATGGTGGCTCAGAGCAGCTCAAGGTAGTTCACGCAGTCAGCCACTCACTGCAGCCTATAGCAGCTATGCCATCGCCAGCAACTCATGGCAGCCCAGCCCCAGGTGGAGCTGTTGTTCACCACCTTAGCTGTAGAGGGCAATGTTACTGGCCCTCATATGTGGGATCCAAACCAGGGCCGCGCTGCTCAAAGCCGGTGCCCCAAGCCAGCTCTTAACCAACACGCCACTCTGCTGGCCCAAATTGTGCTTTGCTTAAAAGTATAAAGTCATTGTTTCACATGGTAGAAAATACAGAGTGGTATTTTGATGGGTAGTAATAGGAATCAATTTTATAAACAACTGTATTAATATCAGGAATACCAAAAAACATTCTGATACAGAATAAGCATTGTTTATGATTTACTAATGTTTGCAGGTCAAGTATATTGAATAAAGTAGAATTAGATTAACATGAAAATTGTCACAGAGTGTGTTGGCTTGTCAAGGAGTTGTTCACTAAAGGAGTGAAAATACAGGGAGATTCTATTTTTTATTTATTTATTTTTTTAGCTGAGCCATCCTGTTGGCAGCTCAGCCTCAGCTCATCTCAGGCTGGGCATTGAACTACTGTTGCTCAGAACTCAGTTCACATTCTGAGTTACTCAGAACTCTGAGTTCACACAAACTGAGCTACTCGGTTTGCCTTGAGATTCTATTTTAAAATACTTATTTCTTCTGATTCACTAGCACCCTCAAAAAGTTCTGTGGCCAGCATTTGTTTTGTTTGTCTATTTCCATCCTGCTTATCTTTACCCAAAATCTATGCACAAAATAACAAACACCAAACCAGCTAGAGGTAAACAAAGTTTTCCATTTTAGTATCACTAGGATGATGAAGGTATCCAGAAAAAATAAATATAAAATACAAATGGTTTTAAAGCTCTATTTTATAAATGATGTTACATAATCTGGTCTCTACTAGAATAGCAACATAAAGGGGAGAAAAAGAGATGGAGAAAATAAAAGTTAAATTTAAAGATGGTTTACACAGGAATGAAAATAAACATCAGAGGGGAAGTCTTAAGGGATGGAAAATGATTGTTTATGAAAGAGAAGAAACTTAGAATATACAAAACTGAAATACTGTTAATGACACTATATGTTAAGCAGTGTCAGGTTTCTTACCTGTGCTCTTTTATTAAATCCTCAAAATAACCATGAAGTGAAGAGTTTAATATCATGTTATAGAAAATGGAATTGAAGCTTTGAAAAGAAAAGTAACTTACTCAAGGTGTTTTAGTTACTGAAGTTATATCAAGTTATATCAGGTCTTCTACTTCCAAATTGATGAAAAAGTAAATATCCTTTAGTCAAATGGGATAGATGAGGTGATGGATACTAATAAACCTGGTAGGTTAAATGTACCAGTTTCATTGATGTAAAAGACAGGCAATTAAGGAGACAAGTATTCATGGTGTGGGTGTAATAAACAAAGAGATTATTATTTCTAATTTTTCTTCTTTTATAACCATCGATTGGTAATTTAAAAAGAACAAACAGATCCAGCCAAGTGGTACATTAGTTAAGAGCTGGCTTGGGACGCCAGCGGCCCCAGTTCAGATCCCACATATGAGAGCCAGTGACACTGCCCTCTACAGCTAACAACAGCTCCACCTTGAGCTGAGCTGCGAGCCCCAGTGATAGTGTAGGCTGCAGCCGCTGTTGCAGTGGGCTGCCATAGGCTACAGTGAGTGGCCAGCAGCCAGTGTGAGCGGCTGGCAGCCAGCATGAGCTGCCAATAGCTGCGGTGAGCGACCATCCAGAGGCCGGCGACCAACTGCCTCACCCGGGAAGAGTGCAATGATGATACCAACATGGGCCAGTGAAGCAACGTCCTCCTCAACTAGACTGAAGAACAAAAAGACAGCAACTTGTCTGTTCCCTTCCCCGATTCCCCAATGCTGCTCTCCTCCCCCAATTCTGCAACAAAGTGTTTAAAAAAAAAAAAAAAAGAACAAACAAACAAATAAAAAATAAGAATTAGAAGTTAAATTGGATGACAGGAAGAATCTTCTCACATTCCTTCACTTAGTTATTCATTCAACAAATACTTTCTAGTGATAAGTAGTTTATATATCATTGACCACATGGCAAAGTATTCTGTTGAAGGCAAAAGAGAATCAGGGTTTATTAGTAGGAGTAAAACTAGTGAACTCAATGACTTCAGGCAAAACTTTATGTTGGTAAATCATTATGGGAAAGACAAAATAAATATATGCATAAACAAGTAAACAAATTAATAAATAAGCTACAAGGAAACCAAACACCTTTACCTTCTTATTATCATAGTTATAGAATAAATAAATATTACTTTTGAAGTTCAAACAAATGGAGCAAATAATATTTAAATGTCCAAATACTTTTCTTTGACCCCAAACTTCCTCCTATAGTTACAATAAATTATAGTAAAAAATATACCATATACAAATAAATTAATTATAATTCAGTCATGTAATTTTAGTAAAAACGATGCCAACTTTGGGACAAATATTAAATGGTAGACAACAATATGATCCCGAGGGGTTCAGACTTCAGTTCTGCACTCACATTGCCTGAGTAGCCCTACCTGAAGCCATTGCTCCAGAAAAAGAAATTCTAGATGGAGCAGAGTAGGTGAGTCAACACACATAAGACCCTAGATTCTGTCCTTGTAGAAATTAGTTTTGTTGCAGGGGAAAGTGATTAATGGAATACACACACTCATGCACAAGCGAGCATGAGCACGCAGCACACACACACAGTGCCAAAAAATAAATACACATTTTAACAAAGGAAAAATACTATTAAAATTGTAATAATATACACTGATAGCAAAAGATGAATATGTTACATTTGACTTCTGCAATTACAAGGGGTACTCAAAGTGGTTACCATCAGTGTCCAGACACTTCCTATTACGGTGAACTACTGCTTGAGTAACGTTGACCAAAGTGTCAACTTATATATATATTTTTGGCACCCCGGTATATATATAGATATAGATATACAGATAGAGATAGAGATAGAAATATATAGATAGAGATATAAATATATAGATCTAGATCTATAGATTAGAGGATAGATAGATAGATAGATAGATAAGAAAGATAGAGCGTTCAAGGTCTGTGATAGAGAATTCTTGGGACAGTGTACAAGGGAGAGACCTGCATAGATGGGTTGATCATAAAACCTATCTGAAGTGATTACATTTAATCAGAAATTATGAAAAGCAGGGACTAGTCACATATAGAAGTCAGGGCAAAACATTTTGGACATACACATAAACAAGGTGTGCAAAAGGTTTAGACAAGAAGTTTGGGATGTTCTTGAAGTTATAAATATTTCTATGTGACTAAAGAGTCACATAGAGACTGGCTGGAGATGATATTTGAAAGGTAAGGAGTGTCCAAGTTATATAGACCTTTGTAAATGAGAAAACTGAAGGCTAATAATCAAGTGACCTGTCTAAAATCAAATTAACTAGACACAAAATGAATTAACATAGGTCTCCTAATCTGTCATTCAGATTTGTATTTCATATATTTCATAGGTCCTAACCATAGACTGTAAAACTCAAAAATATATTTAAAAAGAAGAACTATCCAAGGGCTGACTTTTGCCTATTTATGCTGATAATCAAAGGCTCCACACAAAAGTCATGATCCAATTAAACAGTGATTATATAATGACCACTATTACCAACTGACATCTTTATTCCTCCAATAATTTAAATGCATTAATAATGTTAAAGCTATTGAATTTCCTTAATATCAAGGTTCTTCAATTTACAAGAAGAATGGCCCAAAAAAAAGAAAAATGTGTCCATTTTTGACATTAGTAACTAAGAATGCAAAAATTTTACATTTGTGACAATATGTTGTAACTTTTCATTATGCATGTACAATAGAAATCAGCTAGCAGAGGCACTAGAAAAAGATGCACATTTTTCCAGAATTTGTATTTTTTTTTTTTTTGAGGGCAGTGTCACTGGCCCTCATATGTGGGACAGAACTGGGGCCACTGGCTTCCCAGGCCAGCGCTTAACCTTTGCACCACTCAGCCGGCCCCAGAATTTGTATTTTAATCAGCTGACTTACATAGCAGCTAAAAAGCCTGGTGGGGAGTTTGGGATGTGAAACTGAAGTCTGTCTACATTTCCCATTCAGGTAATTCTACTCTACTCTTATTGGCTGAGAGAACCGCAATGAACATCAATTTTCCCCACCCTTTGGGAAAAACATCAAAAAGAAGAAAGAAATTGGTAGAAAGAAGTTGTTCACAAACAGTTGAACAAATCTTGAGATCCTAAGTACAGTTTGATGATAATTCCTTGAACATTGCCCATCCCCAGCTATTAAGGCTTGGGAAGTTTGATATATGAATTTCATGTACATGTATAATGTAGTTGTCCATTTTATCAGAGGCTGCAAGTCCCAGTAATTGTATTTTTGTGCTTAGTTTTTGTTAAAGATATATTTAGACATATAGAATTACCTACTTCATAGTAGGAGAATGATTAAGACCTGAATTGATTTGAGATTCTGCCCTTTGATAACTAAACAACTTTGAGTAAGTCATTTTTCTTCTCTAATGTTCAGTTCCATTATTGGTGAAATAGGATATTAATCTCTGTAATTCATAGATATTTTGAGAATTAAATAAAAGATCATGGGGGAAGAAACCAAACATAATTCTTGACACATGCAGCTGCTTTCTGAAGGCACTATTTTTACTTTGTCTCTCAGACTTATGTTTGGCTTGATTTGTTGCTTATAAATAAGAGCAGTACTAACCCTAGAAGTCTCATACCAGACTTTTTTTCATTTACTATGATTTTCTGGACAGCCACGATTGTACCTTGGTGCCTCAATGCTTATATTGTACTTCAAATTATTTATGTCTCAAAATATCTGTAGGAGAAAAAAAATAAAATTATATATATATATAAAGAGAGAGAGAGAGAGAGAGAGAGAATACAGTATATGTATATGGAGTGTGGTAAGACTGAAGAGTGGACACTACCATTCATTTTCATTTTCATTAAAATAAATGAACACCATAGTAAAACAATACTATGTGATTTCATAAAATTAATAGTCTTCAGGTAAGAGAGTTCAGGGGAAGCATTTCAAGTAATTTAAATGGTTTCAAGTGGCAACAATTTTTGTAGTTTAACATTATGTAACATAAAACATTATATTTAATGTACAGTTAAAAGATACATGCTCAGTGTTGATTTCTGAGAGTTGAAAATTATTATTTCACTATACTTTACATTGCCATCATTTTGATTACTGGGGAAGTTGAAGATATTTTCATGTTTTATAATTTACATTTCTTTCTGTTTGAATGAATGTTCATACCAGGTTGAGAAAATTCCCTTCTATTCCTATTTTGCTGAAATGTATATCATAAATTAATATTGAGTATTTATTTTCTCCAAAGTTTTTCCCTTTAGTCTGTGAATCTGTTCAATTGCATCGAAGATTTTCTAGTTATTAATTAACCTCGGATTTCTGAGATAGATTCCACTTGAACATGATATATTATCTTTTTGTATGTTACTGAAATCAATTTGCTAATTGTTGAGGATTTTTGACCACATGTATCTGTATTTTGTAAATGTTTTTTGTCACCAAATTTTGTATATCAAAGTTATGGTATCAGAGTTTTTATATTAGGGTTATAATAGCATAATACAACTTGTTAAGGGATGTTCCCTCCTTTGTTTCCTGAAAGAGTTGTGCAATGTTGGTATTATTTCATCATTAAATATTTAACAGAACTTATGTAAAACCATCTGGTGACATATTTGTATTATTATTATTATTATTGTCAGGTTCAGGTCCAGAACACAAATTTTGTCAACAAAATTTATCTTTCATTTATTTGTAAATATATTGGCTTTGCCTTTACTTTTGGACTATATTTTTACCGGATATACAAACCAGAATTATAGTGTTTGGTTTTTCTTTGTTAGAGATCTCTCATCATTGATTGATGTCTTCCATTATATCTAAAGTTCTATTTGTGTTTGATAGTGCTAGATTGTTTTTGAAATACATTTTTACTGAATTTAGCGAAACTTCCCCCCACATAACCTATCTAGATGACCATGCCTGGTATTGTATAACTTTTATTTCACCTTGACCCTTACTGGTGAATGTACAAGTGAATGTCAATGACTTAAGGTCAGCAAATCCATAGGCATTCAAGAAGCCTATGTAAAGCCAGAAATGTCAAAGTGAGGAGAAAGGAAAGAAAATGGACATGGAGGGAGTCCAATAGCAGTAGGAAACTGGAGAAAGAATATCATAAAATGGAGTCAAAGTCTTGATGAGTCAAAATTCCTGTGTAAGTTGAGCCATGAGAGCAGAAGAGAAATACAGTAAAGGTTGTAATGAAAATGAACATTGCATAGCACCTAAATGTTTATAGGAACTGCCATAACCACTTTAAATATTTTAGTTCATGCAATCTATAAAGCTACCAAATTAGTGTCTATTATTAGGCCCATTTACAGCTGGGAAACCAAGGCACTGGTTCCTCAAGATCTCATAGGAAGGGACTTTAATCTTAGGCATTATATTTGATGGAAGCCTATGGTATTGCCAACACTTTGCATTTTTACATTAAAGCAGTGTTCTTACATGATTTTATCTAATAGCCTTAGAGCCCATGCTATCTCCTAAAGTCAGACAAAGGAAGCCAGTCATTAGGGAACAGAGATTGGAGAAATAGAGGAAACACCAAGAAAAGACCATCTGCCTAAATTCCATTGCTAGCGAGTCCTGTCTCACTAAAGTTCCCATTCAAGTATTCCTGTGAATTCCTCCTGTATTCTTATGACAAACCCCACTTTACTAGCTCATTTGGATGCTCTTTTTTTTCTTGCCACAAATACAACCCTAACTAAATAAAACAAATAGGAAGTTTCATAAGCATTGGTGAAACAGATACTAGGGTTGTTTTCCAGAATACCTACCCATTAAGTGTAGGACATATTATGCAAGGGTATTAGGAGAAAATAAAGGAGAGTGACTGTTTTAAGATTAAAGGATACATAGCATTCAAAAAATCTATACAGAGGGAAGCCTGATAAAAAGCCTTCCTTGAACAAAGCAAACTCGATTTAGATCTTAAAATTTGGTGTCCCTAAAGGAAGATTGCAGCATTCAAAGGTGATCAAAGATAAGAAAAAAATGTATTCCCCTTCACTCTTATATTCCCTTCTTCATTGGAACCACAAACTAGTGTCGTGCTTGGCTCAAAAGATTGCTAAATTTGCTAAATAAACTAGATATGACTTTTCATTGAAAATAATCTAAAATAGTGAGTGAACTTAATTACCGTTTTTTTCTCTCCTCAAGATATATACCAGGTCATTTTTTATATATTTGGCAAACAGGTGCATTTTAAGATTTAAATTAACTATAACACTTTTATTCCACAAAACATGCCAGAATGATATATAGCAACACAATGTAATAGAAAGTGTACCAAATTAGCACCTGGGAAACCCAGATTCTAGCTTGGATAGTATTTTCAGCAAAAACTAGCAGAAACATTTCTTAAAGTAAGGCTATATTGTAAATTTCCACACCTTTGCTCTTAAATTTCCAGGGATAGTCAGTCTATGTGAGTGATTATTACTAAATAACATAAAACAGAGTGCAAATTTTATATGTACAATGAGAAATTACTTACTCAAGTACATAATTTTCTAAGTCTGCATGATCAGTGACTTTTCAACATTTAGACAAATTTATTTGGCTAGATACATTATAATCAGTAGGTTTCTTATTGAGCATGAAATAAGGAGAGTAATATGAATGGAATATAGATTGACATTATGCTGAGATGGCTTCATTATTCCTCTCACAATCGGGATAATTTTGTCACTCAAGATGAAGTATTTAACTTCATCTACTAAAATCCTATGGATCTACTCCCTCACTAAGTTTGAACTTATCAAAATAATAACAGTTCAATGACTAGGATTCCCCTGAACATAATATTGTTTAACTTTATGTCTAGTGTTTTTCCAAGTTTCCTGCTTGACAATCTGTAATAACCATTTCCAGTTGGTCCATGTTTTATATAGATATCATAATTCATTTAAACAACTTACAGTCAAGTTCTAATTGACAAGGACCTTCTATATCCTTTGGGATAATTTGCATATATGTGCTTTGAGCCAAATATATGTATATATTTGTGAAGAACCAATTTTATTCCAGTGAAGAACCAAGAGGGGAGAGAGAGTTGGGAAAGGTCCACCATATGGGGAAGAGGTTTTTTTGGGGGGTGGGTGTTATCACTGACACAGTAGAATCATGGGGCTCATAACAATAATAAAAAATAGAATAAAATAGCTAGTTTTATCATTGTTTTTCAATTCTTTACTGACAATGGAATACATTCTTATTCCCTCACTGTACGATGGCTGCTCCCATCTCTCTGACCTTAACTACACCACTGGCTGATTTTTCTATTATGATTATTATTTTAATTTCAGTCTCTTTCTTTTATGAGAATTCTCCATATTTTTCAATACTATTCATGTGTAATTCTGTCATGCAGGGCTCTCTCAGGAAAAGTGAAGTCACATTACGTACTTGGGTCTAACACAGAATTAGGGGCTTACACAATTATAGGAAGAATTAAGAGAGTCAGGGAAGTTACCAGCACCAAAGGTTAGGAAAGCTGGCATGAAGGTCTTCAAGTGTGAAGATCACTGCCAGAATACTAGAACGTGGGGAGAGGACCCAAACCGGGAGGAGAGTCTGAAAAAATACTTATGATTGTAAAGTAAGAGCTGATGGAGTGAGTGATCTCTGAGGGAGGCCAAGATGACTGATGAAGCCACTGTGCTTCATGCACGTAGCCTGATGAGAGTGATGGCCCCACTTTCTGCTTCAACTCCCATACAATTCTTCTTGTTGATAAATTTGAAACATCGGGTAGGAAAAGAGATTGAGAGTTCACAGCCTTAGTTCAGCGTAGTGGGGTGGTGCCTGGCTGACAACAAGGTCCAGTACAGTCATTTAGAATAAGTTATATGAAAGCTATCATTATATCTGTTTTCAATTATTCTTCTGTAAAGTATTGGGTAAAATAATTCTCAGGGAGTGTGACTAAGGGGAATGTTTTTGTAGAGTTTTAGATCCAATTCTACCTGGATGTCTGTTTCTAACTTCAAAATCTTTACAGTTGAATTCATAGCTTTTAAGCTATGTATTTGTTTAAAATTTCATTTATAATAATAAACTCAATTTTCTTTCCTCTTCCCCTTTATCTTATATCTCGTTTTATCTCTCTCCCATTCTTTCTTACCTGTGACTCATCTATCCCTAGCCACCTTAGGTATAAAAGATTCACAACTTGGCATGCTTTAGTTTATATGTTTGTTTGAAATTATAGATTTAAGTATGATATATATTAGCGGTATCTACATGTAATATACAAATGTGCATATAAATATAAAAGTTGTATTTTTCTATCTGTTTCATAAAATTGTAATTATTTTATATTGTAGTTCTCTGCATCTTGCTTTTCTCTCTTAACTCCAAGCCAGCTATTATTATTTTTTTTTTTTTTGAGGGTAGTGTCACTGGCCCTCATATGTGGGACCCGAACCAGGGCCGCTGGCTTCCCAAGCCAGCGTTTAACCACTATGCCACTCGGCAGGCCCCAAGCCAGCTATTATTGATCTATACCACCGACCTCAATATACCATGGAATGAACAGACTGCAAAATATTCAAGAATACTCTAATACTCTTATTGCAAAATAGCTACTTTGCTTGCCTTTTTTTTTTTTTTTGGCCACTACAAACAGAACTAAAACATCAATATCCAACTGTGTATGTTGATATATGTTAGTGTTTTCATTCTAAAAGTAGATTCCCAAGGATGGCATTGTCAGAGGATGTGCACTTAAAATTATGATGGAAGCCATTAGGTGATGTTTTTAATGTTATAATCATCAATTTTTCCCTTAATTATATTTGGGAATACCCCTTTTCCTACGTCCTTGCCAAAGTTGTCAACAATTTTTTTTTTTTTCATTTTACCAATTAAATAACTGTAACATAAATGTCAAAAATGTTACATTAATGACCCTTTTATTGATTACTAGAAAGGACAGGCCTTATTCATATATTTATTGGTAATTAAGATTTGCTCTTTTAAGAGCTTTCTTCTCAAAATATTTGTTTATTTTCCATTGGGTTATTTGCACTTAATGGATTTAAAATTTATTTTGGATATGCAATGTTATGGGTTGAAATATATCCCCACGAAATTTATACCTTCTAGCTTTAACCCCTAGTAACTCTATTTGGAAATAGATTCATTGTGGTTATAGTTAGCTAGGTTAGTATGAGGCCATCTTTGAGTAGGGTAGATCTCTAATCCAATAGGACTAGTGTCCTTATAAAAGAACGCCATGTGAAAAGTCAGACATGCACACAGTGAGAATGCCGTGTGAAAATACAGAGATCAGTATGATGCATCCATAAGCCAAGGAACACCAAAGATTGGCAGCAAACCACCAGAATCTAGGAGAGTGGTATAGAACACATTCTACCTCACAGCCCTCAGAAGAAATCATTCCTGCTAATACTTTGATCTCAGACTTCTAGTCTTCCAAATTATAGCAATCAATTTATTTTATTTAAGCTATCCAGTTTGTGGTACTTGGTTATGGTAGCCCTAACAAATTAATATGTGTAGTTAGATGGAAGCTGTATTTTCTTTTAGATAAAGTCATGCCAGATAGACTTATTAAATAAATTAATATCCATTGAATTGAAATGCTAATTTTCTCATGTTAAATTTTAAACGCATTATATATATTCTTAAATGTAAATATATAAATATATTAAATTCAAAATTCTCAAATTTATTGAAGTCTATTTCTGTGCTATCTATTCTATATCACTGACACTTGTCTATATTCTAAATTAGTGGGGTGTTGTCTTTGATAGCAGAGACTTTCCCATATATTTTAAGGTTGACACACTTTTTATGTGTTCTTGCTATTAAAAGATTTTTAATATAATCATGTGCCACTTAAAACGATTCTGAACAACTAAGAAAAAGCTCCATTGGCATTGTGCTGGCATTGCATTAAGTTCAGAGAATAAATTTTTTATGATACTAAGTCTTTCAACTCATAAAATCTATTTATTTTAATTTTTGGACTTAGATTTATTGAAGGTCCCTTTGTGGCCTAAATATAATATGGCCAATTACCTTATCATATGGCCAATTACCTTATCTTCTAATCTCCAGTTTTTATATATGAAATATATATATATATATATATAATATAATATAATATAATATAATATATTCAAACTTTTCATGGCTAACAGGACACGCTTTTATATATCATGAAATCCTGTTATGAAATCATATTTATGATTTGATTTATAAAATAAAATTAAAGAAATGTGCTTCTCCCCTTTTTTCTCTGCAGAGATATATGATTTACCTATTATTTTTGTTGATTAAATTCGGTTTAATTCCTGCACAACTAACATATTTTTAGAGCTCCCTTGAATTTTCTGTGCCTTGGGTGGTGTGTAAAAGGAGCTTCCTAGGGCAGTCATTTCCTAACTTTACAACTTTATTGGCTAAAAATTAATTACATTTAAATATATGTTTAGTTGTCTATTTATAAATTATATACCTGTATTATGTTAATATTTGATATACATATTACATCTAGATAATAATGGAACAAATAATGGATAATAATCGAATAATGATAAAAAAAAATGTGATACAAGTTCTAATTTTCTTTTTTGTACCAAGATTGAAACCCCTCTTGGGTGCATGTGTTTGAGTGTCAATAGGTCATGAATAGTCACATAGTTAAGGATACGTTAAATCACCCTATCCTCTTTTCTTTGGTTCTTTTTCCTGTAATTGATGATGCCACCATATTCAGAAATTATATTTCAAAACATACACATCATGATCACTCTCCAAATGTGACCGATTTTTTTTTCTTTTTTAAAAATTATTTACTTTTTCAGTTATATTTGACATTCAGTTTTACTGTATATTAGTTTCAGCCTCCAGTTTTATATTTAAAGATAGAGACATGATAGATGATATATAGATAATTATGATAACATATATATATATATACATATATATATATACAAATGTATTTTATATATTTTATGACTCATATTTAAATCATATTCTACATACTATTTTATCCATTTGACATATCTTGGGCAGAGATAGATATTCTATTATTAGTATTATTATGACCATGTCCCTTCACCACCCACTCTTCCAGATATGGCATTCTTAGGACTTTCTACCAGAAGCATTTCAGCCTTGAGGAGAGACTTAATACCACAAGAGCAGCCCTCAGGGCAATGCCAGATGTGAGTTAGAGGAAGAGTGCCCCAGGTATCCTACCCTCATATGACCTAAGTTGTTTCACAGTCTTCCAGAATCTCACCAGGGATAAGCTCCAGTTCCCTACACAACAACCATTGACCACATACCCTTTATGCATATCTGTACTTTTCCTATATCAGTTTTGCACTGTTCTATAGGTGCTTTTTTTTGGATCACTTCCCAACTAACTGTCCTCAAATTATTGTCTAAGAGTTTGTTTCTTCTTCAACCCAATCTGAGACAGTTTTAATACTCCTTGCACTACATACAGTTTTTATTTTATAAAAGTTGTCTCTAGGGCTGGCTGAGTGGCACGTTGGTTAAGAGTTGGCTTGGGATGCCAGCTCTTAGCAGCATGGCCTGAGTTCGGATCCCACATGAGCGCTAGTGACGCTGTGCCCTCTACAGCTAAGATGGTGAACAACAGTTCAACCTGGGCTCCCATGAGTCACTGACTGCGTAGGTTGCAGCCCCTACTGCAGTGGACTGCCATGAGCTACTGTGAGTGGCAGGCAGCCAGTGTGAGCTGCCAAGAGCCGCCATGAGCGGCCATCCAATGACCGGTGAGCGACTGCCTCACTCGGGGAGAGCACAATGATAATGCCAACATGGGCCAGTGAAGCGACGTCCTCCACAACTAGACTGAAGAACAAGAAAAGGAGAGCAACTTATCTGTTCCCCTTCCCCGATTCCCCAACACTGTTCCCCTCCCCTCCAAAACAGTTGCCTATGTTTTATCTTCATTACGAATTTAAGCCTTCAGCAATGTAATTGTTATCCATTGCTTACCTTACTGCTTTTATATCAAACTTATAACTCATCTAAAGTCCGGATTGCATGCCTTAATGTCTTCTGTCTAATATAACTCGGTCCACAATTTTTTTTTTTTTTTTTACTTCTCTGAGTCACTTTGTGTTTAGTTGGTCTATTATAACTCATGGTACTAGATTTTGTTTTATTAGCAAATCTGAAAGTTATTTGCTTTACTTTGACAAATTACACCATTTGGGCTTTGGGCATGATTGATAAGTTTGGTTTCAGTTATATGAAATAGTTTTTTGTTCAACCCTTTCACAATACAATCTGTTTCAGTTTGTCTTTCTCATTTTTGATTTATCTTTCTGTAGTTAAGAAGACCCCCCCACCCCCAATGTTTAATAATTGTACTGAATTTTCAAAGCATATAACCATCATGTACTTTACTGTCTCTCTTATTTTACCCTTCTATGCTGGGTCTAGTCAAGTATATTCAGGGCTCATCACTAGTACTAATACCAATCACTCCTCAGTGACTTTGGTTATCTAAAAAACAGTCTTTGATTCATTCCCTGAGAATAATACTCCTGGGTATTGCATGTCCATGATCATTAGCCTATGTCTTTAATACTGCAGGCTATTTTATCTGAATATAAAATACTTAACTCATATTATCTTTCTTTGAGTATCCTATATATATTAGTTCTTTATCTTATAGCATAAAAGTTTTGTGAAAAACCCGGCTTCATTATTTTTCTTCTCCTTTGAATGTGACTTGATGTTTCTTGTTGCATGCCTAAAATCCTTTTGCCTCCATTTCCTTTACATCCAAAACTTTTATTAGACTGTCTCAGCACTGACTATCTGGGAACAATTTTCCCAGGAAGAAGATGTAGATTCAAATCTTTACTAATTTCAGGAATTTTTCCAGAAATAATGTTGAGGTCCAAATCCTTATTTATTCCTGGGAAGGTAACCAGAAGTACATAGTTAAATATTCAAGATCACACCAGCAAGAGAGAGCACAAACTGTTTCCTTGTCCAAGAAACTGTCAGGCATACATACCTATGTAATTAAACTGATAAAATCTCTAACCAAAACACATCATGCATTTACTTATAAACTTAATTCCTTTTTTCCTACAATACAATTCAATACATTATACAAAACTGTAATATTTAATGTTATACTTGAGAAAGTCATTCCATTTTGTTGGGCCTCAGTTTCCTCATATATAAAATGAGGATATTGTACTATATCACAAAGGAGTTTTGAGGCTCTCCTCCTCCCTTCACCCACAATAGAAGAGTGGGAGGTATGGCAAATGGACCGTCAGGAACTCCAAGGCTTGCCTTCTTTAATCAGAACAAGTCTTAACTCCTTTCTTTTATATACTGGATTTCTTGGGAAGATTTCACTTGAACAAAGCTTCTGAGACTGGAAAAAATGTGAAAATGGCGCACTGAATGACTATAAAGATGATTTCAAGACCTTAAAAATAAAAGAAAGAAAGGGGGTGGGGGATGGAAGGGAGAGAGGGAAGAAGGACAGAAGGGAGAGAGAAAAGAAGGAAGGAAAAAAGGGGGAAATTCTGATGTTTCCTTGATTTTATAAATTAATGTTCAATGATAATAAATATTTTCTTGAGAATTTTACATGATATTATTAATCTGGATAAAGACATCTTGCCATGAATAGTTTATTCCATGTGACTATTATCACATATTATTTAGAGAAAAAATATAAAAAGACTGATAGCTGTTTTGTACCAGCACAGTCACACTCTTTTTTATGCTGAGTTTCTTCTGATTGGTTAGCTACCCATGATTTGTTAAATTATTTGATTCAATTATCCTTGAAACTCACAGATGGTTAACAAAGAGGGTCAGCAGTATAGACACAATGAGTGAGGATTAACTTGAACTTATCTTTTGTACATTTTAACATTTCTCATAGTGCCTATCTATACTAGAAAAATTATGTACCTAAGGATCAATATGTAGCCTTAAGTCATAAGATTGACTCATCCATAGCATGAACATTAAAAATATGGAAAAGATAAACATAAAATTCTTAAGAACACATCACCTCTATTTTAATTTAGATTATCATAGGAATGATGTTGATAAAAGCTGAAGGGAAATCTGTATATTTTCACTACTTTTTATCTACCTCTCTGTTATAACTAGTGTATTTTTATCTAAAAAAATATATTATAACCCATTGAGCCATTGCTTGTTCAGAGGAACACACCTCAATAGTCTATCATTGCAAGTTAGAGGCTTGAAGAAAATAATTAAGACAGCTTTACTTCTGTTTGCTTGCTTGATTTTGCTTTACATGTGTTCCTCCTTCCCCTAAAGGAATAGAAACAAAAGTACAAATGGATAGCTTCTTCTGGTGCTGTCTTTCTCAACACGTACTGCACTTGACCCAGGATGGATTTTTAAAAATGAACTCTAGGCCTAACTCATTAACTTCAGCCTTTCAAGCAAATCAGTCTAGTTATATTTAGTCCTGTGCTTTTTTGTTTGTTTGTTTGTTTTTAAGATTTGAGCTCTGGTAGCCATTTTGAGTAGGCTGTTTTAACCAAGCAGATATTTTTCATAAGGGGTTTTGGATCTGGAAGGAATGTAGTTCAAATGTAGAGTGAGAGTGACCAAATCCATCACATGTAGCTTGATAATAAAAATGAATAAGTCTTAAAGTGCATTTATTTGCCATCTAGAGGTGTCAAAATGTTTCTGACATCAATATAATGAGTTAATATGGCAGACACATGAGATATCAGTACCCTACACAGGGCATTCTACACACTGCCCCATACTCATTGAAGGCATGAGGATCCTATTATATTACTGATCTGTTCTCCGTACCAGAGGAATTTTCCTCTTCCATCCTTTCCCAAGCCCAGGATTTTATACCCTGCCCACTTCTCAAATTGAAGCTCAAGTTTCAGCTCCTCCACGGTAACTTCCCTATTCCCCGATTACTCCAGGCCACAGAGATCCCTCTCTTCTCTTATTCACATAATACTTTTAATCTGCTTCAAACAATTTGTATTTCAATATAAAATTTATTTGGCTCTCTATTTATTTTAGCATATTTCTTCCAACTAGATGTTAGCATTTTTAGAACTAGAAGCTAGATATTATTCTTTGCTATTAAACTACAATCTAGGTGCTCAAAGAATAGAGTTTGTTAAATAGAAGGGAAAAAAAACAAAGTCAGAACTGGAATTCAAATATTTCTCTGTCATATACAAGCACACAGATCATTCAAATATGTAAAGATCTCCATTCTAGTTGATAAATCATCACTTCCCCACCTTCCATCCCCAATTTTCAAGTTCTCTCTCACCACCCTGGAAATCTCCCCTCAATCCATCAATTAAAAGGGTAATAGTAATACTAGACATAGAGAGGTGTTGCCAGGTCCTGTCCTAGCCTCATGGCCACTATCTGTTCTGACGGCCTGTGCTCATGCCACAGTGATTAATTTTACTACTCATTAACGTTTCATGTAACTTGAATCCAGGAGGTAGTTTTCTCTTCTGTAGAGGCCATTTTAGAATTTCCATTTTCAAAGTAAAAAATTACCACATAAACCTTTCCTGGTAGGGAAAATTTGTGTTTTTAATAAAGAGCACATATCTTTTTCTAGCTTTTAATATATACATATATGTATATTGTCTTTAATAATAAGCATAGTAATTTTGCTTGAGATATATATATTGGTGATGACAGTGTTTTACTTTTAACATCAAATGACAGGAATTTCTTTCTCTGCCTTTCAGACATTAGTGACTATTAAATGACTATATACAAAGTCAAATTATATTACATACATTTTAAATTTATCATCAATGTACTGTTCTGTTTGCATATTGGGTTCAGACATCTCTAAAAAATCATTGTATTAATTAATTTATCTTAGCTCCAATAATACCCACTCTTTTTTTCAGTAAAAGTAGACCAGAGCAAATGTGAAAATATTTTTATAAACCCTAATTGATCTAGAAACATATAATCAGATGTAATTAAAATAATATTTTTTGAGATAATGAAAATGCTATGAATGAAGGACAATAATATGATTCTGACCCATTTAGTTAATTTAAAAATCTCTTCTTGATCATAATTCCCTCTTAAAACATCACTATATTTTATATTTGGGAAGTTTATTTCAATGTTCTTCAAGGGCAAGTTCTTGTGAATATGAGTTTGAGGGCTATGTGTCTTAAGGAAAATGTACCAGAAAGTAAAATCTTTATGGGCTCTTCAGGAGAGGCAGCATTTTAACAACTGAAAAAAATAAAGGTATGTAGTCTATGTGATAGATCAATATGAATTAAGGTATAAACCAGGAATAACTGATTTGTCCTTTGTCCTAATTAGGATGAGTGTCCAGGAAGTAAAAAAAATACAAATAAATAAGTTTTGTTTTCAATTCTCGGTCTCTAACATCCATTTATATTGCTTCTATAGAATAAATATCCCATTCATGAAACTCTACCTCTACTACCCTCATAGCATTCAAAGTAAAATCTTTGTTGTATCTTGTCAATGGAATCACGGAAACAACTGCTGTTCATTCAAAGTATAGCATCCTCTGAATAATGGTGAGAGATATCATGATATTCCCAGGGAGATTTCTTCCTTCTGGTGGTTGCTTGCTTCTTCTCCTAACTCCAGCTGAAGTAGGTTTCAATACTTTGTTTGCTATCCCTGTGTAATGTATAATTTTACATTCTCCTGTCTTCAGGAGTCACCCTGATATGGTCCAAGCAAGTAGTCCCTGCTCCCCACATCGGACAACTTTTATGTCTCCTCTTTCCTAGTTTCTTAGAGCTTTGACTATTCTTCTAATCAGTTTCTGAAACCGAGACTAAAGATTGCGCCTAGACTAAAGATTGCCCCTGGACTGAATCACAGAATACCTCTCGCCCACCCCAGATTTAGGTAACTACTTAAAACCAAAACCGGTGACTTCTCAACATTCCCCAAGCCATTCCAGACCTAACTCTTGGATAATCCCACCCCAGAGACTAAATAGGTTTTAACATTTCCCCAGGCCAGTATAATTGTTGATTGTAAACATCAAAGCCTAATGTTCTTTCCAAACCTGTAGCTACCCTACATCAATTGCTTTGAGCTCTGCTCTTTAAGAAATTTATTAATTGGGCCGGTCGAGTGGCGCATTGGTTAAGCGCTGGTTTTGGGATGCCAGCGGCCCCGGTTCGGATCCCACATGAGGGCCAGTGACACTGCCCTCTACAGCTAACAACGGCTCCACCTGGAGCTGGGCTGTGCGAGTCCCGGCGATGGTGTGGGCTGCAGCCCCTGCTGCAGTGGGCTGCCATAGGCTGCAGTGAGTGGCCCGCAGCCAGCGTGAGCAGCTGGCAGCCAAGCATGAGCTGCCAATAGCCGCGGTGAGCGACATCCAGAGGCCAGCGACCGATCTGCCTCATCCGGGAAGAGCGAAATGACGATACCAACAGTGAAGCAACATCCTCCGCAACTAAAACTGAAAAACAAGAAGATGGCAACTTGTCTGTTCCCCTTTCCCGATTCCCCAACGCTGTTCCCCTCCACCAATTCCCCAATAAAATCTTTAAAAAAAAAAAAAAAAAAAAAAGAAATTTATTAATTACAATCTATTTTTTTTTTAAATCTATTTTTCCTCATTTACGGGCCTTGGGGATACAGAGGGCACCCCAGCAAAATTGCCAGTCACAACCAAAGAAGCCAATATTGTCTTCCAGGTGGATCTGGAAACCACTTCCTCTCATCTGAGATCAGTTGGGTGAGAGTTGTGTGAATCCCCCAAATAGACAGGGACAGCTCTATGCCCCTGCCCACGAGGAAGTAAATACAGAAGAAAAGACCTCCTGTCCCTCACTTCCCATAGAGATTTTATGGGGGTTAATCTCTCAAGAGGAAAACAAGGCAGGCAGTTAGAGGCAGGCATTGGTTCTCTGCATTCCTGCATGTCATGCAGAATACACCACCAAAAAGACCTCCCCTCTCCACCAAAAACTTCCCATTTTCATTGTAATTATCCACCCCTACAGGGAAACAAATGGGTACAAAATAACCGACTAGATTAAACCAGTCACCCACACCTGCACAGTAAAGGCTATAATGACCTTTATTTCACCTGGGCCTCATTATACCATTGTTATAATATCATACATGTGCCCAGAAATTCATTAATGTCATTATAACCTACTGAATTCTGGGAAGGAACATGGGCAGTCTAAAGAGATGAGCTAATAGCCTGTTGTCAATCACAGGTGTCAATCAAGTAGTCCCACACCCAGAGAGGAACAGCCCATTCTAGAGAAAGAAGGGATTAAAAACTCCAAATCCTTGCCAGTCAGTGCCTTTTGTGCTTCCTTTGCTCAGCCCACTCCAAACTCTTTGGAGTGTGCTTTCTTTTCTAATAATGGCCCTTGAGCCATTCTCTACTGCTCAGCCCACTTCTGTATCTTTGAAATGTATATTTACTTCTAATAAACTTTTCTGCAACTTTACCACTCTGGTCCGTGTCTCCACTCTTCGGCTTCACAAGACCACGATCCTGGCACAAGAAAAATCCTACATCAATCCTTCCAATATAATACCACAACTTAGTATGGACTTCAATTCTGAATTATTGAGGAAAGCATTTATTGTGTTCTCCTTTAGTTTTTCTAAGAATTCCTACAAACTACTTGCATGCTCCATAAACCTATTGGGCTTTCCACTTATGACCTTTGCCAGATATTTTCCCTCAAACAGGCTTTCTGTTTCCTGAAGGTACCCTCTTGCTGCCTGTCACCATGACTGTGGCCATTTTTCTCTTTCTCCTTACATCCAACAAAAATCTTCATAATGTCAACTTACTATACTGAAATTACAAGGCTAAAAAGGAAAGCATAAAACAGGATATTGGAAGGAGATACTCTAAAAGAGGACACTAAACACTCCTCCTGTGTATGAACACTCTGCTCTTCCCATGAAGAGACAGAGTCTATTTCTCTTCCCCTTAAATATTGAACGTGTGATGTACTTGGACCAAGACAATGGGATGGAAGTGACATGGTGCCAGTTCTGGCCTTTAAGAAACCTTTAGCTTCCCCTTTCTTGGACCTCAGCTACTATATCCTAATATCCTGCTACAAAGTGAGATCACTTGAAGAGGTCCTGGAGGATGAATCACCACAGGAAACAGTCCTCAGGCAAGGGGCCTGTGATAAAAGAGTTTGTCCAAATTAAATAAATTGGGAATTCGAAAAGCCAGGGTGACAGGAGTATTAAGTACCTGTCACTTCAGCAATGAGACAAAACTCTCTCAACACTAAGTAGTGTTGTTGATCTCAACAGTTAGAGGCACCATATAATCCCATTGGCCCATATATTAGCATGTGCTGCATCAGGCATTAGCAACCATAAACCAGAAATCGGTCGTCTCCACACCCAGCGCTGGTAGCTTTTTCAGACTGCTTAGGTAGCTACCCAGGTCAAGAGAGCAGGAAAATTATAGACATCCTGTTAATTCCCAGGTGACAAGCTTCCAAATCACATTGGAGATTGGCTTTGAGAGGGCAGATTTGGGGGTAGCCAAATCAGAATTAGAGATATGCTGATTTGTGTAATAATACCCTTTGTAATAATACCCTTTGTGTAATAATACCCTAGTTGTAATAATACCCTTTGTG
This sequence comes from Aselliscus stoliczkanus, assembly GCA_033961575.1. Classification (NCBI taxonomy): domain Eukaryota; kingdom Metazoa; phylum Chordata; class Mammalia; order Chiroptera; family Hipposideridae; genus Aselliscus; species Aselliscus stoliczkanus. The sequence continues at coordinate 141,091,595 of CM066729.1, forward strand.
TCCCCAGGTTAGGGTGGCCTAATTACATGCACAGCAATGGCCCAGACTACCTTTTGCCTCTTCCACAATACTGTTTTATAAATTCAATGCCACCTGACTTATAAAGCAAACTGTTATTTTCAGGAGTGAGACAGTATAATAGGAGTCCTTTTTCCTGGATGTCTTCTGCATGTAAACTTGTTTCCAAACCATATCTGGTGATTTAAATTAAGCCCACTCTTTACTTTTTAAAACTTAACTTTCTATGAAAAATTCAGACACCAACTTATGTATAGAAATTTTTGAAATATAAATTAACTTTGAATAGTGCAAATTCACACTATACTATTCAGGAGGAAGCTTTTCCATTTAAATTTCATGAAAGATTAAGGCAGCTGAAAAAGAAAAACCGTGAACTGAAAGGAACAGTTTGCATTTAGATGTTGGAAAACAGTAAGTGAAAAGGTTTCATGTTCTTTTCATTTGCATATATATGTGGGTAAAAACAGGAATAAAGATCAAGTTTCTGATCCCTGAAATGGCATTTCAATAAAATAATCCAGTGACAAACATTTTTTTCATAGATCAACCAATTTCCTTCTTCCAGTATTTCTAGATAAAATATGACAACCCCTACTTCCCACCTCCTGCAATTTTAGGGGCAGAAAAACGGTTATAGAAATTATCTATATGCAATCAACTAGATGTTAGCTAGAAAATAAAATCTTCATATCTTTTCCATATCACATTCAATTATGCCTTATTTTAAAAGCAATATACAGTGGCATAGATGTTTCTCTTAAATTTAAATCCAATATCAAACCTTTAAAAATAATACAGTATGGTAACTTTAAAAACATAAACTTGGAGGAAAGCATTAACTTAAAATGTTTTATTTCAAAATGTAAACAAATAAAATATAATCAGTTGATACTGATAGTACACATCTGAGGGGCCAGTTAATAATTTTTTATTTGTTTTGTTTTAAATATTTTAGAATTGTGGAATCTTAGAATTATAAGATAATTTCTCAATAATTTGCTCAACCTTTCTCTTACCATTCTTTCCCCTGCCCCACCTTCCTAACCTCTGCTGAATGGCAACACAATCAGCAAAAGAGGTCACCTTTGGTTACACAACTATGAAAAATGTTTTTCAAAATTCTTTTGAACAGTTATTGTGAGGTTGCTATGACATAGATCTAAAAAAGATATGAGATGGTTATTTTCTAATGGATTTATATAAGCTTGCCCCCAGAGGTATTATCATCTCTTTTTTTTTTTTAATATAACACACCATACAAAGAAATCGGTATTCTCTTTTTTAAATAATTACTCCATAGATATTTTAAAAATTTATATCATGTTCAAGACACTATTAAATATCAAAACAGGCTCCTAACAAAAGGAAAAAAATATCTATAATCAAAAGGAGTATCTCTTAGATCATGGACTCAATTCTCAGACAGTCATCATTTTATGTCCTTTTAAAGTGTCAAAATCCCCAGCAAGCATACCATTTCACCCTATTATCTTTTCCACTGAAGGTACGATTTGAAACAATTTGATCACATTTAGATGGTGCAAGCCTTAAATACTAACAAAATCAAATGAAACAAAAGAACTTTGATGTTATCCCCAGTATAATCTGGAGAGTTATTGTTATAGCCTCAACAATCACTAAAAGTCAATTAATGGATTTAGGGAATAATTGCCTTTTGAAAGACATTACACTTAGTTTCTCGAATTCAAAAGGTTTTTCTTACAGAGAAACTTTTTATTCTGTATTTCAATTTTCTAGTCCCATTGCAGTGTCCTATCATCATCACTACATACTCCAATTAAAGTGAATCTTTAGCTTCAAGAACTCTTCCTGAAACATCCGCCACATTACCTAGCAACAGTGGTCTATATCCATCTGAGAACTAATAGTTAGCATCTGTTCTGGACACAGTGGAAAAACAAACAAAAGCACAAAACAAAATATATCTAGATAATGAGGAACTCTGCCACATGTAGATAGGCCAAGCCATATCATATCGAATAAATTGGAACTTGGGTATTGTTTCACTTCATATTTCTTAGCATGTTAGGAATGGCAACATATACAGAAGATGTATAAAAAAAGGAGATGATTACCAAATTATGTGTTAAACTTAAGTGTCAAATTGCAATCTAATGTCCAGAATACATTGAAAAGTCCATGCAATATGATAAGAGCTTTTTAATCAGTCCTTAATAAAAGAAGAGTTGGTTGGTAAGCAGGTTATATTCGTCAGGTTTCTCCAGAGAAACAGGACCAACAGGATGTGTGTGGGGTGTGTGTGTGTGTACATGTAGACTGAGACAGAGACGTAGGTATTGGCCCATGCAATTATGGAGGCCCAGGAATCCCATGATGTGCTCTCTGCAAGCTAGAGAACCAGTAAAGCCATGGTATGATTCATTCTGAGACTGAAGGCATGAGAACCAGGATTGCCAATGTCCAATGGCAAGAGAAGAAGGATGTCCCAGTTTAAACTGAAGGAGTGAATTCACCCTTTCTTTGTATCCTATTCAGGGCTGCAGTAGATTGGATGATGCCCATCCATACTGGGGAGGAACATTGGATTTATGCAGTCTACCAATTCAAATGTTAATCTCTTCTGGAAAGACCCTCACAGAATCATCTAGTAATAAAGGTTTACCAGCTATCTGGGTACCCCTTCACCCAGTCAAGCTGACATATAAAATTAACCATCACAGCACATTATAAAATACTTGCAAATATGCTACTGAGAACTCAGACTGCTAAGTGATCCTACATGATAATATTCTACACAAAATTACTGAATATAACAGCACCTATTTTTCTACCACAGTTGTAACTCATTGATTCCTTTGCTCAGCCCTTCCTCCATTAAGGATAACTCTAGAATGTTTCTTGAAGCAATCTGGGGAGTAAAGGCTGAGGTTATTTCAAGGACTGGCTCACCAGTGGGATGAGGTAATTTTATTTTTGTCATTAGAGTCAATTTTACTCTCTAGTGTATGGTCTTAAAAGATGGCTGTCATTAATTCTTTCCCTTCTCAACACACATGCTGTTATACCCATCAAATGCCTGATACAGAGCCTACTTCCCCTCCCTTTGCATCTGGGTTGGTCTTGTAACTTGACTTCATTAGTAGACTATAACAGAAGTGATGCTGTGCCTCTTTCAGGCATAGCCTATAAGAGGTCTGGAAAGTTCTGCTCTCTCTCTAGAGAAGCCCACCACCATGCTGTAAAGAAAATTGTGTTGTTTTACTGAATGAGATGAGAACAGACTAAAAGAAAGCCCCAATGGGGACAAAGTACGTAGCCAAACATGTTAAAGGTTTTTTTTACGCTTTTCAGTACAAAGTAAATATACGTGATTGAGTGATCTGAGCAAATGCCAAATGGAGAAGAATCCCCCTGAATTCCAGAATACAAAATCTTAGGAAATAATAAGTTTTTTAAGCTAGTAAGTTCTGGGGTGATATTGTCACATAGCAATAAATAACTGAAATATATATTTATGGCAGAGAAGCCAATATTTATAATGGTATTCCAAGATTTTCTCTCTATGCCTTGGCTCAAGGAAGCTGTGCTTTTAGTTCATGGAATGAGCAAAGACAAAGAATTTGAGAGCATAAAATACACACGCCAAGGCCCAGATATGCATACAACTAACAATGGGAAGGCCAAATTGAAGGAACAATCTTACTTTAATATAATCAAATAGCTGTCTTTGACATTTGCATTAATTTATCCATCCCTCCTTTCTCTTATTTCTCTCTAATGCCATAGCTCACAAACACTTCCCACACGATTCTCTGAAGGCTACAGCCACCCACAATCTTAAAAATTCTCTACAACCAAAAAATCTGTCTTGGGATTCTGTTGCTTTCAGAGGTGCAGTACTTCTCTCCCTGAAACATCTTATTGTTTCGATAATTTTACTAAAATATTTTGAGACAACAAAATATTAATGCTTCAAAAGTAGCTGAGATTCTTAAGCATTACTTAAATTGTCAAGAGTCCACCAAATATATGATTCTTGTTAAATGTTTCTATCTTGCTCAAGTCCCAGTAAACCTCCTTAACATAAGTAACAAAGGCCTTCTTCTCTGAATAACTTTATGTCTCACCTACCCCGCCACAGTTTTTTGTTTTTTTAAATCACAGCCACTCTAAAATATAAATGATAGCAATACCAGTAAACCATGGAACAGAATTGGAAGAACTTTGATCATGGTCCAAACACGAATCCCAGGTACTCATGATTTCCTCAGACTGAGGCTGGACTAGGAGAACCGACAGCCCTTATTCTACTGCCACCACAAACTTAGTACAAAGTATCAAGCAACAGTACCTACTATTACCAAGATGGGAGGCAAATATAGTATAGAGACACTATCTCTGGAGAATGCAAATTGAAAGTGGAGGTTTGTACAAGATAAATGAGAATCACCCATCATACCAGACCCCATACTAAATATAAGACTCAATATTCCACCACTGGAGTATTTTAAAGTCTGTGGTATACAGACTGTACATATCATTTGTGATGATAGCAAGAACAAAACCAAAGCCCAGGACAACTACTGAGTAGATTGACTCCACTTCCTAGACGAACAACCATAAAAAGGAAGAGGCATACCCATGTCTGGGTATAAATATTATCAACCTCAGTCTTTACCGATCTTTAATAGCTGATGCCTGGCATTCAATATAAAATCGCAAGACATGAACAAAGGAAGAGGACAAAAACTGTTTTAATTCCAAAGATAATGCAGCTGACACAATCTGTTTCAGAAATTACCCAAAAGTTGGAAATACCAGTCAAGGGTTTTAAAGTATCTATATTAATATGATAATGGATCCAATAGAAAAGGTGAAGAACATGCATAAATAGATGGGGAATATCAAGACAGATGGAAACTATAAAAAATTCTAATTTTTTATAAACTATAAAAAAATAATAATGCTAGAATAGAAATATGTGTATGCCATATCAGCAATGAAGAATTTCCTCAATGGACACATTAGCACAATGGACTCGGCTGAGAAAAAAATTACTGAACTTGAAGATAAGTAAATTGAAACTTCCTGAACTGAACCATGAAGAGAAGGAAGGAAGGAAGGAAGGAAGGAAGGAAGGAAGGAAGGAAGGAAGGAAAAATTAAAGAACAAAAGGACAATATCGAAGAATCTAAGATATGTTTTATTGGTATTCTAGAAGATAATGAGAGAGAACTGGGCTATAGACATCTCTGAAGAGATAATGGCTGCGAATTAAGCAAAATTAATGAAAGACAAAACACCATAAATTGAAGAAATTCAAAGGACCCCCCCCAAAACAGTATAAACAGTATAGAGAAAAAAAGCCTACACCCATCATAACAAAATTGCTAAAATACAAAGAAAAATTTTACTCCTTAAGGAAGACAGAGAACATATACTTCATAAAGAAACAAAGAAAGATAAAAAAATTACAGCTGACTTCTTGTCAGAAAATATGTAAACCACGAGATAGTGAAGCATTATTTTTAAAGTACTGAAAGAAAAAAAAAATCAACCAGCATTCTATACCTGATAAAAATATCTTTGAAAAATGAAAGATCAACCAAAATAGAAAACACATTGCTGGCAGACCTAAAGTACAATAAATGATAAAACAAATTTTTCAGACAAAAATAAAAAATATGATACCAGATTTGACAATTCAAATGAACACAAAGAAATGAAGAGCACCATAAATGGTAAAAATGAAAGTAATAAAAATATTTTTTCTTGGACTTCCGGTAAAATGGCGCAATAGACAGACACTGTGCTAACTACCTCCCAGGATCAGCCAAAATTGATGAACACATTCCATGCAAATCAACTGGCTAAATAGAATTGGCAATAAAGAATATTGTAGATTTTATTCCTTGTAAATCTAATAGCAATAAAATTCAAATGAACTTATAGATGTATAGATGTGTATGTTGGGGTTTTTTCATAGTGCTGGCTGCACCTGCTTTGAGGCTGTGTACATCCCCATTGTTGTCTCCTTAGGTTTGTCAATCTGTCATTATTCCCAGCTTTCCCCCTCTAATCTCATACCCATATTACTACCAAAACAATCTTTCTAATATTTCATTGTAATCATGACATCCCTCCCTCATTAAATGAGTCTCCAGCACCTTCTGAATGAAACGAAAGCTATAGAAGGCTTTCCTTGTCCTGCCCTTTTCACCACTTATAGCATCCTTTCTTATCAGATACCCACACTCACATTTCACTAAAATTAAGACCAACTGGGGATTTCCGGTAAAATGGCAGAATAGACAGACGCTGTGCTAACTGCCTCCCAGGATCACACCAAAGTTACAAACAAATTATACAGCATTCAACCCTGGAGGTCCTCAGGACACTAGATGAACAGAACCACTAAAGAAGAACTTAAAGAGGAGGCCACGTCGGGTCTGGTAGGACAGGCGGAGACGAGAGAGGGCGAACCCCGTGAGGGAAACCCCAGCTGTGGGGAGGCTTCTCCAGCTGGGGGAGAGACCCTCAAGCCACACACCCAGCTCACCAGCCCAGAGTTCCTTTGCTGGGAAGAGGAGTTCTAATATAGCCGGCAGTAAATTAGTAAGGACTCTCTTTGCTCAGCTCATTGAGGCTAAGAGCAGCTGGAGAATCAGTGGGGCCGGTGCCCGGGCTTGCTTGCCGGTGAGCACTTACCTGGTTCCTGGTGGAGGGAGTGGCTGTGTGAGCCGGACCCAGGGGCCTGCGGGGACGGACTGAACTGAGCACCATTGGTGCAAAGGCTGGAGGTTTTTGGACTGTTGTTTCCGTGGTGTGGAGCCTGCACACGAGTAGTGTAGGGAGGGCGCCATTTTGTCGGGCTTGGGCCCTCCCACGGAGGATCAGGTCCGAGACCTCATTGGGCTGGTGGAATTGGTGCAGAAGTGCATGTGTGCGTGCACCTGCGGCCTTGGATCCCCACCCTCCGCCAGGCTTATACTGTGTTCCCAGGGAAACACTGGGCGGGTGCTCTCCGGCTCCAACAGGCTGCTCACTGAGACCCGGGAGTGCGCGAGCCACCTCGGATCCCCACTCTCCGCAGGGCTTGTGTGGCGTTGCCAGGGAAATGCCTGGTGGGCGTGCTCCAGCTCCAACAGGTTTCTCACTGAGACGCAGGAGTGCGCAAGCTGCCTCGGTTCCCCGCTCTCCGCACTGCGCTTGCAGAGTTGCCAGGCTGGTGATTGGTTGTCGGGCTGCTCGGCCTGATCTGCAAGCGGCTGATTGGGACAGGCTGAGACTGGGAGTTTTCCTGGAAGTGTTGGGCCGTGAGCTGTGTGCCTGCGTGATTCAGCCAGGGCTCTCCTGGTGATCTATCTAATACATCAAAGCAATCCCAGAGCGACAGCCAGAATGGGGAAACAAAGAAACATGTCACAAGTACAAGATCAGAAGAAACCTCTAGAAATGGAACTAAATGAAACAGAGGGAGACAACCTTTCAGAGACAGAGTTTAGAACACTGATGATAAGAATGTTTAAGGAACTTAGCGAGGACATAAAGAAGGATAGGGAAACCATAAAAAACATCCTGTTAGAACTAAAGAATACAGTAACTGAAATGAAGAACACACTTGAAAGAATCACCAGTAGAGTAGTTGAAGCAGAGGAGCGGATCAGAGATTTGGAAGATAAAATAGCAGAAATCACCCAGTTAGCACAGCAAAAAGACCAAAGAATAAAAAACAATGAAAATAGTCTAAGAGCCCTATGGGACAAGGTGAAACGGAACCACCTTCGAATCATAGGAATACCAGAAGGAGAAGAGAAGAAGCAAGGTGTCGAGAATGTATTTGAAAAAATAATGACTGAAAACTTCCCTACCCTGGTGAAGGAAATCAACATCCATGCCCAGGAAGTGCAGAGGGTTCCAAACAAGCTGAACCCAAACAGGTCCACACCAAGACACATCATAGTTAAAATGGCAAAGGTTAAAGACAGAGACAGAATCCTAGAGGCTGCAAGAGAAAGACAGCAGGTTACATACAAAGGAACTCCTGTTAGACTAACAACTGACTTGTCTACAGAAACTCTGCAGGCCAGAAGAGAGTGGCAGGAGATACTCAAAGTGACACAAAATAAAGGCCTACAACCAAGATTGCTCTACCCATGTTGGCTATCACTTAAAATTGAAGGAGAAATAAAGAGCTTCTCAGAAAAGAATAAGCTTAAGGAATTCATTACCAGCAAGCCAGCATTGCAAAAAATGTTAAAAAGACTTTTTTAAACAAAAGAAAGGGGTAAACAAGCTAACCCAGGGAGACCAGGAATATAAATAACAAAATGGCAATACATATGCACCTATCAATAATCCTTTTAAATGTGAATGGGCTAAATGCTCCAATCAAAAGACAGAGAGTGGCTGAGTGGATAAGAAAATAGGACACATGTATATGCTGTTTACAGATGGAATAAGATATTTCATGCAAATGGAAATGAGAAAAAAAAAAGCTGGAGTACCAATACTTATTTTGGACAAAATAGACTTTAAAATGACTACAATAAAAGACAAAGAAGGGCACTATAACCCTAATAAACATCTCTGCACCCAACATAGAAACTCCTAATTACATATAACAGATTTTGACAGACATAAAGACAGAGATCAACAGTAATACTATCATAGTAGGGGACTTCAACACCATTGTCACCAATGGACAGACCCTTTAGACAGAAAATCAACACAGAAAGAAGGGCCTTAAATGATACTTTAGACCAGCTGGACTTCGTTGATATTTTTAGAGCATTTCACCCTGAAAAAACAGAATATACATTCTTCTCAAGTACACATGGGACATTTTCCAAGATAGACCATGTTAGGCCACAAAACATGTCTCAGTAAATTTAAGAACATTGAAGTCATATCAAGCAGATATAAAGGAAAAACTGATGGTTGCTGGCTGGGAGGGAGTGGGGAAGAGGGAGAGGGGGAAGGTTTTGGACAGTATAGGTAGGACTACAATGTTGCTGCAGGGATATGGGGGCAGTTCTGGGAATGTAATTGATAATGTTGTGAAGAGACTATTATGTTGTGTGAAATAAGTCAGTCAGAGAAGGACAGGTACCATGTGATCTCACTTGTGTGTGGAGTCTGAAGAGCCGAGTGAACAATCAAAGTAAACAGACTCGTAGATGTAGAGGAAAAACTGAGGGTTGCTAGTTGGGAGGGGGGTGGGGACGGAGGGAAGGGGAAGGGATTAGACAGCATAAATAGACAACTACAATATTGCCACAGGGATATGAAACACAGTTCCGGGAATATAATAATGTAAAAATTTTGTGGCGTGTCAGATAGTAACTTGTCTTGTTAGGGAGACCACTTCATGGATGGAGTAGAGGCTTGATCACTGCACTGTACACCTGAAACTGATGTTGTATAGTATTGTGTGCCACTGTAACTGAATATGTGGATGGTCACGGGATGTGGAGTATACTGTGGAGTGGAGTCAGGGGAGTTGTGATAGATATGTATGATATGGGGGGGAGTGGGGTGGCGAACTGGGGGAGGGGGGTTGTCACTTTGGGGAGTAAAGAGAATAACTATTGCATTGTGTTGTACACCTGAAACTAATAAAATAAATAAATGAAAAAAAAATCAATAAATCCTGTAAAGAACAACAACAAAAAATATATATATATTTTTTCTTGTGTATAATGATTTTAAATACATCTGACTACAAAAGAAAACATAATAACACAATAAAGAATTTTTTAATATGTAAAATTAAAATGTGTGAAAACAATGCAAAAGATATAAGAAAAGAAATAGAAATATGCCACTGAAGTTCCTTATATTATGTCAATTGGTGTAATATTTAAAGTTATACTGAGATAAGTTCAACATGCATATTGTAGTCCCAAAAAGAGATAACAAGTAATCCATTTATGGAGATAAAATATAATAAAAAATTTTCTCTATTACTCTAAAAAAAGGAAACAAAAATTGTTTTCAAATATTTAAAATATGTTAGGTACTCTGCCAGCATACAATGATGGACAAAAGAAACAAGGTCCTGTCTTAATGTAGCTTACATTCTGCAGAGATTAAAAAACAATAAATAATTAATAAATAATGTACTTGATACTATGCATAAAGAAATTAAACTAAAGGACTACGAAAAGATTTAACAGGGTCACCAATGGCATTTAAGATATTCTCCTGTTAACCTAGTAAACTTTCGGTTTACTATACCACTAAAAAAATTACAGATTCTTTCATTTCATTATATTCTCAGAAAGAGAGCATGGTAAAGAGACTGAATAACTTACATAAAAATAAATTTCAATTTCCACTCATGGCAAAAAACTCTCTGCATCCCTAGTCATTTTTACTAAATGCCACAGTATATTGATAAATAGAACTGTCAGATATAAATGCTGAATTGCTATTTCAGAATGAGTGGAAATACTCTTTAGAAAGCAGATTTCTTTTTCAATATACACTATCTATTTTTTAAAATAAGTTTGTAACAAATAGCAATGTGATAAATTAAAACTTTTAGCCTAAATGAAGTTCTAAGTATATTTATTTTGAATGCCAACCATTTTGGTACAATATAGTTCATAATATCATCTTTCTTATTCTATATAATCAAAACTCTAAAGCTTGTTTGCAAATTTTTATAAGTACTTGACATTCTAACATCATGATTCCTCAGTAGGTTATGTATGGAGTAAATTAAAGGTAAAACTGTGTCTCCAGAGCTTTAAAAATCTTAAACAAAGTTACATACTTTAATTATAAAATTTGCATTTTGATTTTATATAAGCTACATTCTAAAATGACCCTACCATAGAAAGTGTTTTAAAACACTTATATCTATTTTTAAGGTAAAATTTACATACAATAAAATTCAGTTTTAACAAACATAGTCATGTAACCACCATCACAATCAAGGTAAATAGCAGTTCCATTACTCTCCAAATTCCAATATGCCCCTTTGTAGTCAACTCCTACTCAACCCCAGCACAGTAATCTGTGTTTTGTCCCTATATTTTTGCCTTTGCAAGAATGTCATATAAACAAAATCATATGCTATGTAGCCTTTTTAGTCAAGCTTCTTTCACTAAGAATAATACATTTTAGGTTTCATCTATATTACTAAATGTATTGGTAATCAACTCCTTTTCATTTGATTAGTAGCATTTCATTGTGTAGATACACTACAGGTTTTTGTTTTGTTGTTTTATAATACATTCCATAGTTAAGGGACTTTTGGATTGTTTCCAACTTTTGCTTATCATGAATACAGTCACTGAAATATCCAACTACCTGTTTTCTGTATCAACATCAGTTTAATTTTACTTGGCTGTTACCTAAAATGGGTTTGCTCCATCATAGGTAAATGTATATTTAATTTCACAGAAAACTGCCAAATTTTTCCAGAGTAACTGCCCTGTTCTTCATTCCAACCAGAAATTTATAATGAGTCCAATTGCTCCACATACTTATTGGCACTTGATAAAGGACTTTATTTTTTTAGCCTCACAGAGAATTGTCTATTCTCTTGCATTTCCCCCAGCAATATACTTCTGTCATTTGTTACTTTGCTAGGCTAATGCTGAGAGGCTGGGGAGGGCATGCTTTTTCCTTCTGATTAATCTTAGTCTTAGATAGGCACAGTGTTCCTGTCTCAGGGATGGGGCCTTCTCAGTAGTCCTGTCCAACCACCCATTGTGGGTCTGAACCAAGCATGCATTCCAGACCCCTCAACAATAGGTAGAGGGTTTTTTATATTTATTTTTTCTAGCTGCAAAGATTTTCACCAGTATCCTAAAAGTAGCAGTGTTTATTTTCCTTCTCCCAGTGGTTTAGGACTATTTGTTTCTAAGGAAGGTAGCAAGAATGATCCAGATCGGGCTTTGAGTCTTTCCCAGAGCTGTGTTGTCCCTTCCCTCAGGCCTGCTCTAGGAGAGCAATGTTCTCAGGTCTTTTGCCTTGCATTCAACCTTTTATTGTGACCAACCAGTGATTTCCATGTGTAACATCCTGGGAGCAAATGTAAAATCCCCTTGTGTCTATGGCCTCCAGAGTTTCTATATTATCTTGATACTCCACACTTGGCTTTCAGTATTTGTTAAGCTTTTCAGCTGAATGCTCCTAATCATTGCCTAGTGGATATGCCGAAAAGAGAAACTTTATCCCATCCATCCTTCAAGACACCTGTCTATCCTTAGATTAGTTGGTTGTCCTGTGATTTCAGCTCTTTAATGGCTTCAGATATTTGTGAATTTTTAAATTGTTATGAGTTCTTGCTGTTATCATTGCAATTTGGGAACAATGATCTTTCTAGCTTTCTAGATCATAAGTGAAAAGTTGAAGTCAAAACACTCATACAAGAAAAAAGAATATAAAATCCACTTGCTCATTCGCTATAAAACATCAGGTAATCCATCAGGGTACAGTCAGATAAACAAAAACTACACTAGGTATATGAACAGATAATACATTATATATAAAAATTAATGCAAGTACTCAATATGTAATATGTAAAGAAAATCATAAAGAATTTTTAAAAAGATGTTAAAAGGCTAAAAAAACAAAAAGGAAATCCTGAGGCAATACATAAATAGGAACTACAAAAAGCAACGCCATACCCCCTAGGGCTGGGGGGATGAAGGAGGAGTCTGAGGTTATCAAAACTCAGAAGTATGGAGATGAAAGCCTGGGTCTGGAGCTCAGCCATCTGATGAACTCACTGTGATGCTGCTGCTGATACCTCTGAAGGGTATAAAAGGCTGATTCTGGAATTGGCAGGGAGACAACATGAAGATTGCAACCAACAGCTGTTGTTCATAGGAAGGGCCTTTACTGGGATGACTCCAACAAGAAAATACAAACTAGCAGCAGCAGTTTCTTCTCTCGCCTCTTGCCTTCTGGTCTCTCTCTACTGCACCCTACTGGCATAATTTAACAGTTTCTGGCAAAGGAGACAAAGTTTTCCGAGTCCCAGCCCCAGCAACTCAAAGTACATAAAAGATACATATGTTTGGAGCTAAAAGACAATAGCGTAATAATTAGCCCAGTAGGAATTTTCTATTTTCAACAGAGTGAGTAACTTGTAACCAGAGATTTTAAAGTGTTTTCAACTTTATTAACCATGCATCATAATAACACTATCTAAATTACAAAAATTATTCATCTAAATAAACTCACTTCTGTAGAACTGGTACATTTTAAAATTTCTAATATCAGAGAAATGACTGCCAGTTCTACAGCCTTAAGCTAAATATTATTCTTATGGGCTGCACATACTGACAGTGATGAAAAAGAACCCTTTTAATATTTCTTTGTTTTACCAAATTTCAACTGAGTTGACATGTGCATTAACTACGGAGTTTCCATTTAGCTATTCAGAATATGAATTATCCCATAAAGTATTTATTTTAGAAACACTCGTACAAAGGTCTAACGATTAAGTTCACTGAACTTGTTGCAATGATGTTGCTAACCTTTTTTGATATCAGAAGGATTATTCATTATGAATTTGTACCAACTGAACAAACAGTTAACCAAGTTTACTATTTTGAAGTGCTGAAAAGACTGAGTGAAAAAGTTAAATGACCTGAAATTTTCACCAACAATTCACACCTCTTACATAACAATGCACTAGTTTACAGGGCACTGTCTGTGAGGGAGTTTTTAGCCAGTAAACAAATAATTGTATTGGAACACCCTCCCTACTCACCTGATCTGGCCCCCAATGACTCTTTCTTTACCTGAAGATAAAAGAAATATTGAAAGGAAGACATATTGACATTCAGGACATCAAGGGTAATATGATGACAACTCTGACGGCCATTCCTGAAAAAGAGTTCCACAGTTGCTTTCACAGGTGGACTCAGCACTGGCATCAGTACATAGCTTCCCAAGGGTAGCACTTCAAAGGTGACCATAGCAATATTCACCAATGAGGTATGAGGCACTTTTTCTAGAGTGAGTTCGTGAACTTAATTGTCCAACCTCATATATACTTAGTGAATTTATAAAATTAAAAAAACCTTCATCTGCCATACTGAAAATGCTTTGTTACATGCATAGTTTGTTACATGCTTATTAAAATAGAAATCAAAGTCTACAGAAAATAAATCAATAAGTAAAGAAAAATAAGAGAACACATTCTTAGGATAGACAATCTTATATTTCAAAGGAAGTACAATATCAATAACTGGAATTCTTGACAACCCCTGTCACGTTGACAGATTTTTATGGTGCACATTTTAGGATCATTTTAATTTCTAAGTGTCATATTATAAAACTAAGCTCCTAGTAAATAATACATATGTAATAACTATTATTTCAAATAGCTGCATCAATGAGCTGAAAAAACTCTTAAGAAACTGAATGAAAGAGCATAAGAAACAGAAACAGTCTCATGGATATAGAGGAAAAACAGGGTTGCTAGTAGGGACGGGGGTGGGGATGAAGGAGAAGGGGAAAGGATTAGACAGCCTAAATAGGTAACTACAGTATTGTCACAGGGATATGAAAGACAGTTCAGGGAATATAATGTTGTTAAAATGTTGTGGGGTGTCAGATGGTCACATGTTTTGTTAGGGAGACCACTTCATGGATGGCGTAGAGGCTTGATCACTGCACTGTATACCTGAAATTGATGTTGTATAATATTGTATGCCAACTGTAATTGAATATATAGACAGTCACGGGACGTGGATTATATGGTGGAAGGGAGTCAAAGGAATTGTAATAGATAGTATGATATGGGGGGGGAGGAGTGGGAGGGGAGAATTGGGGGAGGGGGGTTGTCACTTTGAGGGGTAAAACGTATAACTATTGCACTTCGTTGTACACCTGAAGCTAATTAAAAATATATATAAATAATAAAAAAAAGAAACAAATGAATAAAATTAAATACCCTCTACCACAGGAAATTTTTAGAAAGACTAGTTCAGCAAATAAATTCTGTTCATTATAATGTATATTCATAATCACATCAGTTAAACTGTGTTTTCCTATATATGAGTTTAAGTTACAACTAATATTTACTGTGGGAAATATCTCCTTCCCTATGGCATTTGTCAATATTGTTCATATCAAAATAACACTTTTAGATAGATGATAGATAGATGACAGATACATAGATACATAGATAGATAGACTGAGCAAAGTTCCCTGATTCTTGAACATTTCTGAATTTCTGTCTTGGCACAGGTACAAAAGGGAAGGACAGGACTTCTCATTAGTATGGGCAGGTTAGATCTTGAGAAAAAACTTTGAACATTTGACTATGTTTACCTTAGATAAATAAAACGAATCATTCTGGTTATATAAATTCATAATAGATTTGAGAGTGGAGCATATGCTCTTGAAAGAAGAGGGTATTTTGGAAAGTATATATTACATCAATGTTGTAAACTTAATTATAAAGACTTTTCCATTAGAAAATTTGCTAAGATTCTCTACAGTAATTGATCCAACTTTTCTTTGTTACTTTTACTCTATTTTAGAAATACATCATCCTTTCTTTGAGACTTTTTTTTGATTCATTGAAAGCCAACATAACCAGGAAATTGGGCTCTTCCACTGAAGACACTTAACAAACAGAGATAGTCAGTTTGAGTGAAAGTCCCATTTATTTTAAAAAGAAATATTCTTTTTAAAATCTGAACAGAATTAATTTTTGAGACCTTAAAAAATGTACCCATAATCCAAAATTGACACCACTATTTTATCTTAACAACATTTTGTAAAAATTATTACAAATATATATATACATATATAAACAGTATTCAGAAGTATTTTGTCCCATAGTTTATCACCAAATAACTTTCAGACTGAACAAGGAGCATTCTTCTGAGTACATACAAACAACATATACTGTTTCCTCTAAATATAACTCCCAGGTAAATTATGTTTCTGAATTCATCTCAACAACACTCCATCTGAAATCAAACTCATGATAAAAAATCATAATTTTATTTGTGGAACAGATGGCTCAATATTATGAGTATAAATTTGAGTAGAATGAATTATCTTTCACTTTTACCAAAATGAACTGAACTGGTATAAGAGCTCCTATAGTTATGACAGAATTTCCTCTTTCCTGTAGCCTCTTTGATGTTTTCAAGCAGATGTTCTTATTTTTCTTAATTTTTATTTTATTTTATTTTATTTTATTTTATTTTATTTTATAAGGGCAGTGTCTCTGGCCCTCATATGTGGGACCCGAACCGGGGCTGCTGGCTTCCCAAGCCAGTGCTTAACGACCGCGCCACTCGGCCAGCCCTTTAGTTTTTAAAAAGTTTTATCCAGTTTTTATAGTTACCCTCCATGGGTGGGTTGGGGTGAGTTAATTGTTTGTCATAATGAGAATAGGAGTCTTTAAACAGTTCCCCCTCACATTTCTCTGTTCTTTCTATAGAACTATTATCAAGAGGCTGATTTATATTTTGAGTTGATTTTCTAATTTTATCATCACTTTGCTCAGTCTTTTATAAATCATTCTACTTACCAAGGGGATACCACAATTTTATTTTCCAATCTTTTTATTCTCTCTCTCTCTCTCTCTCTCTCTCTCTCTCTCTCTCTCTCTCTCTCTCTCCCTCCCTCCCTCCCTCCCTTCCTGCCTTCTTCCCTCCCTCCTTCCCTCCCCCGCTCCGGTCACACAATACACACAGTTTTATGCACGACTTTCTAATTTTAAAGGTTTTTAAAAATGTTTTTATGTGTTCCCTTTACATAGATTCCCTTTTTATATTTCACAGATGCATTAATCACCATCTCACCCATGATACAGAATGTTGCCACAACCCAAAAAATGGCACTTAACTGACATACTAGATGAATTCAGAAAGTGTTCTGCATAAGGAATTTCATGATCATACACACACACACACACACACACACACACACACACACACACACACACACTTTGTTGTTGAGAAATAGATACCACAATTGGATCAGAAGTCTCAGATATGCATTTAGGGGCATGCCTATGAAAAATAAGAGATAGGAGAAGAGGCAGAAGCAATTAAGGAGCGCTTCCAGACTCCGATGCAAGTCTGAAATCTATAAAAGTGAGAGGGGGCCGGTCGAGTGGCGCATTGGTTGAGTGCTGGTTTTGGGATGCCAGCGGTCCCGGTTCGGATCCCACATGAGGGCCGGTGACACTGCCCTCTACAACTAGCGACGGCTCCACCTGGAGCTGGGCTGTGCGAGCCCCGGTGATGGTGTGGGCTGCAGCCCCTGCTGCAGTGGGCTGCCGTAGGCTGCAGTGAGTGGCCCGCAGCCAGCGTGAGCTGCCAATGGCCGCGGTGAGCGACATCCAGAGGCCAGCGGCTGATCTGCCTCACCCGGGAGAAGCGCAATGATGATACCAACAGTGAAGCAACATCCTCCGCGGCTAGACTGAGGAACGAGAAGACGGCAACTTGTCTGTTCCCCTTCCCCAATTCCCCAACGCTGTTCCCCTCCACCAATTCCCCAATAAAATCTTTAAAAAAAAAAAAAAAAAAAAAAGTGAGAGGGAAACATTTGGCATAAAAGCTTCAGAGGGCCACACAGTTCAGAAAAGTCTCAGTCAAACTGAAAGGGATTTATTAAGCATAGGTTGCCCTTTGGAAGTCAAAAATCAGACAGGAGTTACTGGCTTCTAGCACCTACATGCTCAGTCCTTGGCTTGGAGCAGCCCATGGGAAGAGTGTCGATGGGCGAATGCTAGAAGATCCAAAAGTGTTTCAATGAAGACCATTGGTCAACTGCGTTCCTCAGAGTAGGCTGTTATATAGGATATTGAGCATCACATGTTGAGGGCCGCAAAAGCCTTTGCTAACCCCTTCCGTGTTTATTTTTGAGGGGGTTCTCCTTTTTCTTCTCCTGCAGATTCCTTTTCTCTTGCCTCTTCTTCAGCTATGCATTCCTGTTTCAGTTCCAATCACTCCTCATTAGTCAATTCCTTAGGAACCACCTCTAAGAGCTCATTTATGTCACAGTCATCCACACCCAGGCTCAAGTTGTTCACTACCTCTACCACAGCTTTGTTGGTTTTTGCAACCTCCTATCTTTGGCAAATTATTTGAACTCATGGATGAGCCTCTGAATGTCTTCTTCCACATGCCATTCATACTCCATGGTGACAACACCCCAAGCTCATGCCGGGGGTCTTGATGCAGTCACAGATGTGATCCTTCCAGAATTGCATCAGCGTCTTCTCAGTGTCTTCCTCAGTTGCAGCAATAGCCTAGAGACAAAGGTCTTCCTCGGGTAGGTCTCAAAAGCTGATGTAACTCCTTAATCCATTGGTTAGATCAAAGAGATGGAGTTTGGATGGAGAAAAATGACTTTGATACAAGGACGAAGATTACCTGTAAAAGGATGACCAGGAGCATCATCAACAATTAGCAAAACCTTTGGGCATTTATTCTCCAAATAATACTTCTCCGTTTCATTGACATAGCAAGGAGGGCATCTGGAAGAGGAGCTGGGACATCCATGACATCTTATGGCTTCTGTAGGACACAGGTAGTGTGTGCTTGTTGGTATGCTGAAGGCCCTGGGATTCTCACTGGGATAGATCACAAAAGGTTTCCATTTGTAGCCTGCAACATTGCCTCCAAGCAAGACTGTTACCCTGTCCTTAAAAACCTTGAAACCTGGCATTTCCTTGGCCTCTTTATGGATCAAAGTGCTTTTAGGCATCTATTTTCAGAATAGAGAGGTTGCGTCCATATTGAATATTTGCTCTGGCAAGTAATATTTCTCCTCCATCCAACTAGAGTTTCCAAAAATTCTTCAGCTGCCTTCACATCAGAACTTGGATTCACTGCCTACTTTCAACTAGACTAATGAATGACTTTTCAATCATTTAAACCAGCCTGAGCTAGCATTCAGTTGAATATTGCAGTTGGGTCCAGCCTTTTCTTTTAACACAAAGAAACGTTTTGCTTTGGCCACTATTGTCATGATGTGGAGATGGATACACTTCTGTCTGCTCTTCAGTCCAGGTCATTAGAAGTTTCTTTACATCTGAAATAGGCCCTTTCAAATTTTTGTAAGTCTAGTTACCTGCCATGAAGCAGATTCTTCAATAGCTCCCATCACTTTGTTCTTGTTCTTCAACATCATGGCGGTGATGAAATGGGACAGGCCTGAATGGCGAACAATAACCATCACCGATTTTCCACCTTTGTAGTCCTTAATCACTTTTAATTTCATTTCCAGGTCAATCACTCAACGTGGCCTTTTACTGGCAACATTAGCGATGGACTTTTTATGCTTAGGAGCCATGATGAACAAAACAACATGAGATTAAATCAAGTACAAGAGAAAATGATTCAATCAAGAGACATGAGATTTATAAGGCTGCTGCAAGCATAACATGGCATACTGTGCTATTGCAAAGATTTTTATTTTTTAATGAGTAGAGTACACTCTAAAATAATGATAAAAATTATAGTATGGTAAATGTATAAACCAATAACATAGTAGTCTATTATCATTATCAAGTATTATATTCTGTACATAATGGTACATGCTATACTTTTATACAACTGATGGCACTCTAGATTTGTATACACCACCATCAAAAACACATGAGTAATACACTATGCTACGATGTTATGACAGCTACAAGGTCACTATGGGATAGGAATTTTTCAGCTCCAGTATAATCTTACAGGACCACATTCATATATGTGGTCTGTCATTGACCAAAACATCACTGTGCAGTACATGACTGTATTAGCACAGGTAAAATATGCGAGTTGTCTAGTGTGTCCCAACAGGTAGATAATCAATGCTGTGGATTTAATCTGAGCAAGTGCACAGATTATGATGCCATAAAAAAGACAAAGGATGCAGAATGGGGAAATAGTAGTGGAGAGATAATGAAGAGTTTGGTTTATATGTTTCAAGGAGTCAGCTGACCAAACATGAAAGGTTATGTTAATATGCCACACAACTAAACTTATGCTTGTGACTAAACATTTTCCCAAATCAAATGCATTTGAACACATTTTAATGTAAGCAATGGCAACTGTAACACAACCTCATATGCATCTAAATTTTCTTCATAAATATCACCATTTGAAAAAGGGTCTTCTAGTATCTAAAATGTTTTCATTATTAAAATAAGAAGAAACATTGATCTAATATTTTAACATTCTAACATACTATCTGGCTGTTTTTATTAGCTGTGCTTTTGGCTTTCCAAGTAAGGGGGAATATTATGACAGTTAGTCTTTTGGCTCCTGCCTGCTCAACTGATCGTTTAAAGGAGAATTAAAGTCTCAGGAGAAGGAAAATGGCCACATTAAGTACTGAGCTCCTTCCTACTCTGTGTGATAATCCCTTTTAGCAAGATAACACCAAGTTTAAGATAAAAATCTCACTCTATTTAGAACCATCACATTCTAGAAAAAACAGATTTCCAGACACTTAGAAACAAAATCCAAAATTTCGAGAGTTATCAGAAAATTATGTACTTAGCGAGGTAAGAAATTGTTCATACCAGTGTAAAAGTGAAAATGCTATTATGTGCTTGGTAAAATAAAAGCAGAATAATTGACAATTGTGCCCACCCCCAAAATAACTTGCATAATGAATGTATTCTCTAAATCACTAACTAAAAAGTGCTATAATTCAACAAATGAATAATACAATTGATACACTTCTCTTAAATTAGTTAATCAAGCAAATTGTGCTTTAGTCTATAGATCTTAAAATTAATTGTATATTTTCCTATAGTAGCCACATGATTAAGAAGAAAATCCATATTTGATTCTGAATTATTTTCAAATCCACTTCCCTTTACTCCAGTACAATTATTTTAAATAATTATTGATTTCTTATACATTCAAAGCATGAATGAGTGAATTAGTGAATGAATATAGCAAGCTCCTATCATGCAAAATCCAAAGAGATAGAAAGAAATGCATTACTCACAAGCTCTATTTATTTAGTACTCAGAAAAAGGATAAGGGTCTTTAATAAACTTCATTTGCCTATTGATTTAAAAAGAGAAATATGCTGTTTTCTTTCCTACTATCTTTTTTCTTTTCTTTTTTTTTTTAATTTTTGTATTGGGAAATTGGGGTAGGGGAACAGCATTGGGAAATCGGCAAAGGGGAACTAACAAGTTGCTGTCCTTTTGTTCTTCAGTCTAGTTGTGGAGGAAGTTGCTTCACTGGCCCATGTTTGTGTCATCATTGCGCTCTTCCTGGGTAAGGCAGATCGGTCGCCAGCCTCTGGACAGCCGCTCATGGTGGCTGTTGACAGCTCACTTCGGCTACCGGCCGCTCACACTGACTGCCCGCCACTCGCTGTAGCCTATGGCAGCCCACTGCAGCAGGGGCTGCAGCTATGCCGTCCCAGAACTCGCACAGCTCAGGTCCAGGTGGAGCTGTTGTTCACCATCTTAGCTGTAGAGGGCAGTGTCACTGGCCCTCATATGTGGGATCCGAACTGGGGCTGCCGGCGACCCAAGCCAGCTTTTAACCAATGCGCCACTCGGCCGGTCCTCTTTCCTACAATCTTTTGTGCCCATGTGCCAGTCTTATACTTCTGTCGCTTTATATATCACTGTCCTCTGCAAAAATCACCTCCTTCTCTTCTCTTAACACATACCAAGCACACATTTCAAAATGAGATTCAAAACCATCTCCCTAAGGTATTCCTGATGCTTTATTTTTTTCTTGTATCTATATTCTCACCCCATTTCAAAGGTAACATAAATTTTTAAACTGATAAAAAGAAACTAGCTTTCTTTTCTGCTAGATTTGTATCATGTATGCCATGAGTGGTACTGAATTTATATATTTCAATTTCATTCTTTGCTAAACAAATTACTAAAAAACAACAAATAAAAATCTGAGTACCAATTGAGGGTATAATACTAGGAATTAGGATTAAATAAAGATCTGTCCTTGAAAAGCTTGCAGGGCTCATTCATTTATTATTAATCTAATACCTTTATTTCCAAATACTTTGCTATGTATGTAGGTTATATGTGTGGGTTATTTGCCTTTAAGTATCTCATACAGATAGACATATATGTAAAAAATAAAAAATAAAGCATAATTAATGACAAGTAAATGCAATGTGGGATCCTGAATTGAATTCTGACCAGAAAAAAAGGAAATTAGTGGAACAATTGGTAAAATTTGAAAAAGGCCAATAGATTATTTAACATATTGTTTCTGTGTTAATTTCCTGGTTAAGATCATTCTACCAGAATCACCTAAGATTAACATTAGGGAAGGTGAGTGAGGGTACTGAGGACTTGTCTGTACTATTTTTGCAACCTTCTGTAAGCCTAATATTATTTCAAAATTTTAAGTTTTTCAAAGTAGTGTAAAACATACTGGTAGAGGGACACAAAAATGTCCATAATCCGATATATTCAAGCAACATTCCTCTTCAAAAAAGATCTTAGCAATCAACTGCAGGACCGTGGTCAGTGGACAAGTCCCAGGTGTCAGCTTCTTTGGGACATGCTGCAGAAAGCCATCTCACCCGAGCCTCACCCTACCAACCGCAAGCTTATCTGGTGCCTGAGTGAAGCAGGGGTATAGAGGCCTGGCCATTTCAGTTAAACAGGGACACTGTGTCAAGCAATACTTGCAGAAGTCCCTACCAAAGTTTTGTTAAACGTGCACCGCAGCCCGTCTTCCTCCTTGGATCATCTCTCCTTCCACCTCCTTCCTTTACCTTTCTCAAGTGTTGATTCCTAAAACATGTTGCTGCCCAACCACATCTCAGTGTCTGAGTCTGGAGAACCCAACCTGTGTTATGTTAGAGGACACACAAGAAGACAGATGACAGAGCAATTATAACACAGCCAGTTGTGCTGCAATGCAGCACACACCTTCCTAAAAAATCATCACACTATACAAACTTTGCACAAGAAAAGCTATAGGGTTTATGGAGAAAATGGGGCCAGGGCACAATACTCAAAAACTTATTGTACCATTGATATGCTAAAAACAGGGAGGAACCTAATAGAAATGGCATCATGATTCATATGCATGTTAAATTGTTTTAAAATATATACTTTATCGCTTGTTATTGTTATAGCCTTTGTTTTAAAGTCTATTCTGTCTGGTATAAGTATTGCTATCCCAGCTTTTTTTGTTTTTTGTTTGTTTCCATTTTCATAAAATATCTTTTTCCATCCCTTTACTTTCAGTCTGTGTGTGTCTTTTGATCTGAAGTGAGTCTCTTGCAGGCAGAATGTGTAAAGGTCTTCTATCTTATCTACTCAGCTACCACTTCTGGGTATTTATCTGAAAAAATACAAAATGTTACTTCACCAGGACATGTGTATCTATATGTTCATTACAGCACTACTTATAATAGCCAAGATATGGAGGCAACCTGAGTGTCCATCAATGGATGAATGAATGAAGAAGAGGTGGTACATATATTCTGTGGACTCTTATTACTCAGTCATAAAAAAGAACAGAATCTTGCCATCTGCAACAACATGGACAGACCTAGAGGGTACTGTGCTGAATGAAGTAAGTCAGACAGAGAAGGACAAATGCCATAAGATTTCACTTCTATGTAGAATCTAAAGAACAAAATAAACAGGCAACAACAAAAAAAAACAAACTCATAGATACTCAGAACATTTTGAAGGTTCTCAGATGGAAGGAGGGTTGAGGGGATGGATGAAAAAGGGGACGAGATTAAGAAGTACAAATTGGTTGTTACAAAACAGTCATGGAGATGTAAAGTACAGCATAAGGAATATGATAAATCACTATGCTTGGTGTCAGATGGATACTAGATTTATCAGGTGATCACCTAGTAAGTTACATAAATGTGAAATCATTGTTGTGAAACTGAAACTAATATGTCAACTGTAATTGAAATAATTAATGTAAATATATATATACATGTATACATATGCATATAATATATACATAAATTATATATACATAAAATATATATATGTATATACACACACATATATGTGTGTATATATACATAAATTATGTACACTGGGGGGTGTCAAAAAATATATACACTTGACTTGTATTCATCTTTTGTTATCAGTATATATTGAGTATTATAATATTAATACAGGGGTTTTTTTTCCCTTTCCTAAAATGCATATAAAATTTTTTTGTACTTTATGTATATATAAATTGCATATACATACATACATATATATGTATATTCCAACAATTATGACATTTGACATGAAAAAGACCTGTATTTGCTTGTGGAAGTGGGTATCGATGGATAGGAGCTTGTGAGATACTGTGGAATGCTGGATAGAAGGTTATCTGTAATCACATGGAAAGTTGTAACGCCAGATGACACACATGGTGAACTGAGATAGCTGGTATATATTTTCAGGGTATGTGTGTGTATGTTTTGTGCATTCCTAAACAGAATGATTTGACTGTGTGTAGTGTTCTGTATCATCTAAGAAATCATGCAAAAGAAAACACATCTGTGTTATGCTCAAATTTTTCCACACTTAAGTGATAGTTCTTTATTGCCCAGGGACATTAGAGAGAACTGATTATTTTGAAATAGCTTTTTGACTTCATTGGGAATGAGAAGATCCAAAGATGCCAGGGATCAAGAAGATGCACTTAATTGCCAGGGATAAAGTGGGCATGATCATCATAATAAGCAGCAGGGCAGCATGGCAAATACCATGACCTGACCCACAGGGGTCTTTGGCTATGGTGGATTAACCATGGTCCATGGGTCCATGGTGGATTGACCATGGGGTCCCTGGACTAAAATAGATGGTTAAATTCTCGTACACACAGATATGGGCAGAAGAAGCACCACAATAGAACTTCATCAAAATCTGACTGAATCAGTTAGAGAGAGGGCTGCTTAAATGACAGTTAGTTTGAGGAAGAATCATGGAATATCAATGACAGGCTCAAAATGTGAACATATGCTGAATCTTTGTTCTATGTTTTTCAAAGGGATCTGCAACTATTCAACAAGATTCCTTTGCACTCAGGGAAAGATAAAGACCCAGATTCAGATATTTCAGGTATTGTTGAATGAGGCTTGGACAAGGTTAATGCATTGACGCCAGTTGAAACATACAAAGATCAGCAAGAAATGGAAATCTGTTTTTTTTTTAATGTAATAGTCCTACTGGAACCCCATATTTTTCCTAGATAATTTCTCTAATCACTGAGTACATAGTTGGACTATTTCTCTTGCAGGCAATTTTGGCTATGTGACTGAGTTCTGGTCAAGAAAATATGAGCATTCTATTTCAAGAACTGAGACATAAAAACCTCTGGCACAACCTCTTTCTTTTTTTCTTTCTTTCCCATATGCTAGCTAAATCAAAAGAGGGTCTAAAGGAGTGGAATTAAAGGGGGAAAAAGTCCACGTCCTAGCATCTCTTATGGGGAAGCCATCCGAGTGCTAACACCCATCCTGGACTGTGACTTCAGTGAGAATAAATACTGTGTAAAACTGTAAGACTTGGGATTTATCTATTACAATAGCTAGCATTACCTCACTGGGGTATTGCAGTACAAAAATCCAAGTGGATATCTCTGGAACTTTCTCTTTCCCTATCAAAAATACTGCAAAAGCAATACCACGATAACATAGAGAACAGATTAGTGTCAGCATTTTACCTTTAAATTCAATAATTATTATATTATATCCTTTTTCACTTTCCACTTTGACCAGTGCCTAAGGAGGACATACCTTGGAGACTGAGGGTGGATGATCAGAAATTTAATCAGGTGCAAATGTTATTCTAGATCACACACATTAGCTGTGACTGGAACTAGATGCTCTATTCCATAGCTCCAGTGCTCCTTTAGTCAATAACCTTCTGGTATGGGCTGATATTTGGGTCCCTCCTATTTATACGTTGAAATCCTAAACCCCAATGTGATGGTATTAGGAGGTGGGGGATCATTAGGTCATGAGGGTGGAGCCCTTACTAATGGGATTAGTGCTCTTATAAAAGAGACTCCAGAGAACTCTTTCACCCTCTCTGCCAAATGAGGATACAAGGAGAAAACATCCATCTGCAAACCAAAAGAGGTTTTCACCAGAACCTGACCATGCTGGCACCCTGATCTTGGGCTTCCAGCCTCCAAAATTATGAGAAACAAATTTCTGTGATTTATAAGCCACCCAGCTTGTGATATTCTGTTAGAACAGCTCAAGTTAAGACACCTACACAACAAGGGGATCATTAAGTTCAGAAGAACAGAATCAGAACTATAAATACCACCCTGATTGACACTTTATATATAAAGATTGTCCTCCTTAGTGACTTAACTTTTAAAGGAGAGAAGAGATTTGCTGGATAAGGATGGGAAAAGTCATTCTACCTCCCACTGAAAGCGTTCTGTAAAAGAATAGCATAAGTAATAATTTATACCACATTTAAAATTTTAACAAGTATTTCCATCTATATTGTCTACTTGAAGTAGATGTAAAACTAGAAAATAAGGATAAAAATATATACAGCAAGGTGGCAGGAGTGAATTGGGTATGAAATGTAGACCTCAGTGACTATTTAACTTCTCAATAATATGTTCCAAAGAAGTTGCTTTAAGCTAATTTTCTAGGTACACAATAGATATTACACTACAGTTTTATTTTATATATCTTTAACTGATTATAGATAATATTTGCATCTGAAGAGAGTTCTCTGAACAAATGTAGAAAGATGGTCTAATATTCTTTATCTGAGTAATAACTAATAACAAATGTTATGAACTAGATCCCTTACTGAATTTCCTATGGCCTTTCTGAAACCTGATACCAACTGAGGAAAAGACTGTACTTCAAATATAGGTCATGTTTGTGCAATATAGCCAGTTACCAAAATGTACTGTCTCAAGACATAGTCTAAGATTAGAGGACATTTGGTCTTATCCAAAATATCCATAAACACATTTGGTCCACACCAAAATTTCCTTGAAATTTGGTCCTGTCCGAAACATCTGTGAGCATATTTGGCCCACACCAAATGGTCCATAATAGTTGGTTTTGTCAAAAACTTCCACACTTAGAAAACACCGCTGGGTTCAAATAGCCCATAATATTTATTTCTACATGTGTTTTTTACAGGATTAATACATAAAAAATACTATCATGTTTTATTGGTCCAATAATTGTGCTGTGGTTGTATTGACAATAATAACCATTCTTGCCTCAGTAGCCTAGCTGGTAATGGCACATGGGTTAGGTTCATGGGTTGAGGTTCTAGTCTTGCAGAAGGATGGGATTTATATAAATGTCTGCATGGATGTTTTGGACAAGAACCAAGGTCCTCCAAGGTAATTTAATAAACTAATAAATCTAGTTTAAAAAAATAAGTTGTAAGCTTGATGTAAAGTAAATATTATCAGAACAGTTTAATGGATAAATAGATATTGTTTATATATGCTACTTTGCTCCTGAAATTCTACCAAATTATTCCCCATTGTATTTTCTTTTTTTTAAATGCCACTTTGTATCATGGATGTGTCTTATTTCACCGTTTGGATTCTAAATTGATTAAGATTAATATTGTAACCCCATAATACCTAGTACCTTCCTCCATATTGTATATACTCAGTAAATATATATAGCTACTCAATAAATAATTTTACTATTAAATAATTAGGTAATATCCTTCAAGGCCTAAATCCTCTGTAAACTTTCTATAGTCAACCTAACTACAAGACTCCTTCCCTCATTTTCTATTAACATGTTTATATTTCCTTATGTGATCACCATGGTATTATAGATTTCTCATTGTAAACTGATCCAATTTGTTCTAAAGAAACCTACTTTCCTATATTGACAGATATGGAAAGTAAGAATGAATTGATTTGGAAAGAGGTTAAAGAAAGTTGAACTAGTTTTTCAACTGCCACACTTCCCAGGTATTTGAATACATTAATGTAAATTGTAAACATCTATGATAGGAAAAAATTGTGAATTGTGTTTTTCCAACCTATTTGATCTTCAACTAGTATTTCAGGGACACATTTAGTTTAAATATATTACAGCTTACAAAGTGTCCACAGATACATGTCTCCCTTCATTAAACAAAAAAATGTATTAATATACACGTTTTAAGAAAGAAAAAACTGTATTAAAATTATGCTGATGATAACCACTTTGAGCACCTCTTGTAATTGTAGAAGTCAAACGTGATTTGTATTCATCTTTTGTAATCAGTATATTTGGAGTATTACAATTTTAAATACAATTTTCCTTTTTTAATATGTGTGTACATTCTTTTGGTGCTATCTATCTATCTATCTATCTATCTATCTATCTAGAGAGAGGGAGAAATATTATTGTGTTCCCTATATTTTGGTAAGAGATCTTGGCTGAGATCAGGAGGCTAATAAATAATGATTCTAAGACTAAATCCTTCAGTGTTCTTTCTGGGGTTTTTTTTGTTTTTTTTTTAAAAAGATTCTATTGGGGAATTGGGGGAGGGGAATAGTGTTGGGGAATTGGGGAAGGGGAACAGACAAGTTGCTGTCTTTTTGTTCTTCAGTCTAGTTGCAGAGGACGTTGCTTCACTGGCCCATGTTGGTATCGTCATTGCGCTCTTCCCAGATGAGGCAGATGGGTTGCCGACATCTGGATGGTCGCTCATCACGGCTATTGGCAGCTCACGCTGGCTGCCAGCCACTCACTGTAGCCTATGGCAGCCCACCGAAGCAGGGGCTGCAGCCTACACCGTCACCGGGGCTTGCACAGCCCAGCTCCAGGTGGAGCTGTTGTTAGCTGTAGAGGGCAGTGTCACTGGCCCTCATATGTGGGATCTGAACAGGGGCCACTGGCGTCCCAAGCCAGCTCTTAACCAATGCACCACTCTGCCAGCCCAATCCTTCAGTGTGTTTGATTTCTAGGATTCTGTTCTCTTGATAATTTGTCCATGTGGAAGCATGTTGCTACAAGTCCTCTGTAAATCCTTGAAAATAATGCGCATATTCTACTCTGCTTTGCATTTTGCATAAAATTCCATAGCTGACATTCAGAGTTGCTTATAATTTTAGTCATCAAATGTGCATGACACCAATCCTAGGAGGAATTACTGTCTTTGGAGAAATCACTTTATGACTCTAGGAAAGATATATTTCTTTCCAACTAAAACTAAATAAGCAACAGGACCCAATTCTCAGCAGTCAGTTTTAACTATCAGAACTGAGCTGATATTATGGTTTGTGATCTGAAATGACATTCCTTTTGTGGTTGTTCCTGCCATTGCTATTGTTGAAAGAGAATCTTACCTCCCAGAAGTTAAAAAGGTATATTTCTCTTTTTTTTTTTTTTAACTTTTATTAAAATAGAAACCTAATTAATAACTCTTATGAAAGCAATATCATGGATATAACTGTTGCTGATTTGGAAATTTTTTCTTTCCTTTTAGTCTTAGTTGTTTAATCCCATGTGCTGGCTTGCTTCTTCACATCTCTTGAAAGTCGTATCCTTAATTATGCTTCATTAAAAAAAAGTAATGGATTATATGTTAATCTTCAAGCACACAAATTGTTAGTATAGTATTGCCACAGAGTGCTAAATTATCTTTGTAAAATATCTTATAATTTTATTTATGCCTACGAAGCAGAAAAGTCATGAGAATTCCTTCAATTTATCTCTTGCCTTAATCTGGAGGCAAAGCTAATACATGTGGTTCCAACAATTAATCCATCTCCTAAAGT
Organism: Aselliscus stoliczkanus; assembly: GCA_033961575.1. Taxonomy (NCBI): domain Eukaryota; kingdom Metazoa; phylum Chordata; class Mammalia; order Chiroptera; family Hipposideridae; genus Aselliscus; species Aselliscus stoliczkanus. The sequence goes on from CM066729.1 coordinate 141,121,288, forward strand.
CCTCACTTCACATTTGAATCACCTAAAACGCTTTACCGAAATATTGTTAAGTTGGTCTCATCCCAGACAAATTAAATGAGAATCTCTTAGCATATGGCCTCAACATTACTATTTTTTTTTTATTATTATTCCCCAAGTGGTCATAATAAGCAATCAAAGCTGAGACCCACCACTCTAGAAGCAATCCCAATGTCTGAGGCTAGAAGACAGTTTTGAGCAATGTTCACCTAAGCCTAACTAAGCACATGAGAATCTCTGCTGGGCTCATTGTAGGTACACACTCCTAAGGCCTACTGAATCAGAATTTCCAGGTGTGGCACCCCAATGCAGTCCTGCCCATATTGGTGTGTGACAACAACGACTTTTGAGGTTTTCTACACTAACTTTGTAACACATGGGAGGCCCTGACTGAGCATTTTAACCTACATAACACCCTATTTTCAGCTACCTGCATTAAAATTTCTTCATGGCCCTTTTCTATTGGATACAGTGCTTTTTTAAAAAAACAAGAGTGTGTCATAATGGAATGTGTCAGCTGCTAGGACTCAGGACACCCTAGTTTGGGGTCCTTTCTGTACTATTTAACTAGTCCTATTACCTTGGGTAAATTATTTCCCCTTTCTCATTTAGTATTTAAACTGAAGTCACAGGATTGTAATGATCAAAGGAGTGAATATAATAATTCCCAAACCTGATAACCAAAATGTTTTCAAGAGTGTGAAAAAATTATGTAGATTTATTGGTCCTGTTCTGGAGATTTTGTTTCTCTGTATCTGAAGTGGCGTTGGATATGAGTAGTTTCTCTTTAAAAGGTTTGCAAGTGAGCTTAATAACGGCCGGCTAGTTGTACTGAGTTAACACACACTGTAAATAGAGAGTGAGGCCCGCTGTCACTATCAGGGATATGGAGATTTCATTCACAGCCACGCACACAACCTCTCAAGCTGCTCTCCAGTAACAGATTATTCATATCTCAGCAGGCGCTATTTCTAGAAGAGCAGTTCTCAGACGATTTGGTGGAGGAGATGGGAACACTTATAGCATAGTCACTGCCTTATGTGCATCTAAACTAAAGAGCTGCCCAGGGTCTTTGTTTATTTGTTAGCTTGCTTGCCTTTTCCTCTCACCTAAAAAGAGACAATATAGACCAAAGGAAAAAGCATGCAATTTGAAATCAGATCTCAGTTCAGCAGTGGCTCTGCTCTTGTTTTCATGGGACCCTGGCTTCACTACTTTGACCTCTGTCAGTCTAAGTTTCCATCTCTGTCAAAAGCAGATATAATCCCTGCTTTATGCCTCATTGGGGCTTAGTGGGGAATAATTTAAATAACATAACATATATTACCTTTTCTGAATATATGAAAAAGGCAGATATGGTTGATGCTCTTATGATGCTTAAAGTTGTGTTATGGGCTTTAATTGAATAATTATACAAGTAATTATTAAATTACAGTTAAAATAAGCACAACGAAGGAGAAGCTCAAGGTAATATGAGAGTGTATAAAGAGAAGACTGCCCCCCTATATCTCCCCATTATTTATAGGCAGTGACAGTGAATTTGACATTAAGTTGTGAGTAGGTCAGGCAATATAGGTGAAGCAGTGATGAAAGCACTCCTGGCAGCGGAAACAGCCTGTGCAAAGGTGTTGAGAAAGGAAAGTGATAATGGCATGTGGGGAACTGAGTTAGGTCCTGAATGATTAAAAACTGCAAGGAGCAGGTAATATAGCAGCAGTGAAGATGCGGCTATGAGGCACTCAAGGGTAAGAGATATGTAGGCCATGTATAGGCTCTCTATTTTGTTAATCTTTAATAGCAATGGATTCCTTCATTTAAAAGGATCAAACAGAGGAGTGAAAGGATTAGATTAGCACTTTAAAGACATCACTGGAGTTGCTGTATTAATCATGTTTTGGAGTATTTGAGAAACTAGAGACTAGGGAGAAGGTAGGGAAATTGGTGAGAATTGTACCTTATGCTGAGATGGAATAGGATTGAAGAAACTGGATGGATTCAGAGATATGGTCAGGCAGGGATTGCGTTGTCTTTCTTTTTTTGTATTCTCATGACCCAGTAGAGTGAGTGGGTGACTAGCACTTAGTCATCACTAGCATTCAGGTTTTTTGTTTCGTTTTGTTTTTCAGTGGTAAGAACTATTAACATGAGATCTACCCTCAAAACTCTTGTAAGTGTACAGTACTGAATTGTCAACTGTAGGTACTATGTTGTACAGGAAATATCTAGACCTTATTCATCTTGCATAACTGAAATATTTTTTTAAAAACTAGTTACAATGCCCTATTTCCAGAATCTTCTCCACAAACACATTCTGATGTGTGACTCTATCTTTCTTTACATGTCAAGGTTTCTGGACTCCTCATATTTCCACATACATCTCAGCCCCTTCTGGCCTTACATTACTTTACCTTAATACCTTGTATTTATGGGCCATAAAAATGATGATGGGTCCTTACAATGGTTTGACAGTACTGAGCACAATGGCAAATGCAACTGCATCATCCCAGTTTGTCCGCACAGAAAGGCCCACATCAGAAAACCACAGTCCCAGGGAAGCCTAAATGGTTGGTCAACGTGGTGTGAGGCTGTGCTTTAAAATCAGCTGTCTGGGGGCTGGCCGAGTGGCGCGGTGGTTAAGCACTAGTTTGGGAAGCCAGCAGCCCTGGTTCGGGTCCCACATATGAGGGCCAGTGACACTGCCCTCAAAAAAAAAATAAAAAATAAAATGAATAAAATAAAATAAAATAAGCTGTCTTGGGAGTGGTGAGGTGGTTAAGCGCTGGCTTGGGAAGCCAGCAGCCCTGGATCAAGTCCTACATATGAGGGCCAGTGACACTGCCCTCAAAAAATAAAGTAAAATAAAATAAGCTGTCCGGGGCTGGCCGAGTGGCTTAGTTGGTTAAGAGCTCGCTCGAATGCAAGCTGAGCTCTGAGCAACAGCAGTTCAATGCCCAGCCCGAGCTGAGCTGCTGCTGAGCTGCCAACAGGTGGCAGGATGGCTCAGCTAAAAAAACGAAAAGAAAAAAAGGAAAATAAGCTGTCTGCATCTACATCTTTTCTCTATGATGATCCACAATTACAGGACGTGGATGTAATGTGTTACAAATGTTAGCTTTTATTTAAACACTTTGTAAAGAGCACTTTCACATGTACAATTTTACTTGTTTCTCAAAATTCCTTTGGGAGGTAAGATTCAAGTTTTAAAGATGAGAAAATGAGAATAGAGATGTTCAGGGATTTGCTCATGTCCACTTGGCCTTATGAATGTGAGAGCCACATAGTTTCATCTTCCTTCATCTATTTAAATATGGTTATGACACAGGGAGCAAAAAATATATTCAGATATTAATTTGTGTCATATTTTCCTTCCCTTCCCTCAAACAAGGTAGGCAGGCCTTACCCTCAAGGACATTATACATGCCAAAGCAGAAGCTGTTTGAACAAAACCCTCTTTTGTGAATACCCGCATCCATCTATTCATTTATTTACTCTTCTCATAAATAATGTTTTAGTAGCTGGTAGAGGCCAAGGCTTGTTCTGGAGTGAAATGGACAGAGATGGAAAAAAAAGCCAAGCAAACCAGTACTGTGAAGAACATAAGATAATGCTAAATATTATGCAGCTAATATAATAAAGTCATAGTAAAGGACCATGAGGCTATGTTAGTTTAGATGACTGGAGATGGCCTTTAGGAGATGATGACATTCAAGCTAGTATTTAAATCACAGGATGATGGCAACTCTTCCATGCCAAGAGTGGGGGTACAGCCTTCCTGGAAGTGGGGATCCCTAGTGCAAAATTTCTGGGCTAGGAATAAACTATTGTGTTTGAGGAATAGAAAGATCTTCCTGAAGCATAATGGGCAAGAGATACAGTGACCTAAGATGGAGACACAAAAGGAGGCAAGGACAAGACCATGGACTGTCAAGCAGTCCAGATTAATAAATTTAGGATTTTCTCCTAAGTATGATAGGTCTAAAGGATTTTAAGTGGGAGAGACAAAGTCTGATTTATACCACTCTGTATACCGTGTAGAGGGCCAGTCAGAAAAAAGTAGGTGATTAGAGTAGTTGAGAGAAGAGATAGGAGAAATGGATAGCCTGGGTTTAGGTTTTAGAGGTAAAGCTAACAGCACTTGCTAATGTTCTGTGTAGGGTGCAGGGTAGAAGAGTGAAGGAAAAAAAACAAACAAACAGATAAATATCTTGGTATTTGGCATGAGCAATTCATAATTTAGGATTAGGAAGGGAGTGAGGAAGATATCCAGGATACCTGGGAAAAAGTTGGGAATGAGGAAGAATTAGTGAAGTTTAATTTTCCCCAAATTATATTTAAGAAGCCTAATAGACTTAGAGATGTCAAGAAAGCAGTTTGTGTTTAAAAATCATTAAGAAGATTTTGTCAGAAGCCTTGGATGGTGAGTTCAGAGGGAAAAGGTATATTTGAGGAAAGAGAGGGTGGACTCTCAAAAAAGGGATAGATTGCCCGAAACCTAGGGAGGAAACATACATCTGAAAGACCTGTAGATGGTGAGGACCTGAAACCCAGACCCACTTCTTTTCAGCACACTGGCGAGGTGTTTGGAGTGTGAAGTCATAGAAATTTTTTGTTTATAGGGAGACTGGACCCCAGGTTTGAGGGCTTTCAGCTCTAGACAATATTTCCATGCCTATTAAGCAGAATGAAAGTAACTGAGGTTTTGGACTTCGGGCAACCACATGGACCTAGAAAAGGAGTGTCTCAAAGAACTACCTTTTGTGTAAATCAAAGAAAGAATCAGGTACATTTCCAAAAAATTTGGACAAAAGGTTACATTCACCTAATCAGAGCCAAAGCGGGTCACAAGACAAACAACACCAAGAGGGGTCTATAGTGCCAGTGAGTCCTGAGGTGAAAACCAGTGAATCTTGCGGTGTCAATGATAACAGAATTGGTAAGAAACAGGAAGGGCATGGGCTCAGTCTGCCTCATGACCATGACCCATCCCCCCTACCACGGGGTCTCATAAGACACATCCCTATCCCAATCTTGTAAAATAAGCTGTAAAGGGCACAGAATTTCAGAAGACTAGGTAGTTTTTTTCTTTTTTCTCAGGATGTGTGTGTGTGATACCTTAGAGACTATTAACACTTCTCAGTCACACCAAATTTTAATGCAAATATAAGTAAGATATAATTTCCCTCTAATTAGCAGATGGGAGTCTGGGGAACTGCAATTTCTCTGCACATTTGTGGTGTAGCATAAGTGAATTTTACAACTCTGAAACATGAATAAAGTATATAGAGTGAAAGGAAAACTGTGAACAAAACCAAGAAAGCCATACATTTAAGAAGCAAGTGGAAGAAAAATAAAGTAACATATAGAGAGCTAATAGTGAACACATTGGGTTTTTTTTTTGTCTTAAAAAAATAATAAAAATTGGCTTAAGAAGGAAATAAAAAATAACTATTATGCCCTACATAACATGGAGACTGAAACTTCATGAAGAAAAATTTTTTTTTTTTTTTGAGGGCAGTGTCACTGGTCCTCATAAGTGGGACCCGAACCGGGGCCGCTGGCGTCCCAAGCCAGCGCTTAACCGCGGCGCCACTCGGCCGGCCCATGAAGAAAATTTCTGATTATTTCAATAGTGCGATGACCTTACTGAAATGTTTCTTTCCATGAAAGTGTAAACTGGTCACTTAAGAAAGAATATTAAATTGAGTGGGAAACAAGTTAAGCCTAAAGAGAAAAAAGTAATGGCCTCAACTAAGAACCCAGTGAATAATTCCACAATCTCACTCTCAGGAGAGATGGCTGACACATCAAATTTGACTTTTTAGCCTCCATTTTACCCTAACTGCTAAGATCTCATTTTTAGGCCCTCAGGGAAATAAAAAAATATATATATTTATGATTAAATTTGTGAAATCTATGCATGGAAATTCCTTTACATACAAGTTTAGCACACAGAGACAGTACATTATCATACATGGTGACAACTGAAATTGGATAAAATATTAATTATGCCTACTTTTGTTTTAAAACAACCCCTAAGCAATATTTCTCTCTATAAGAATATAACATTATTGATAGCTTAAAAAAATCTTTTTTTCACAAAGCATTTACTTTATTTTCATAATTGTTTATATTGTTAGTTCTGTGGAATCCAGGCATAATTACATTTTATTATAGATTCATAGGAAAATAAATTCAGCCACTTTGCTATTATTCCCTCAGGCCTAGACCTCATATGCGAACATGAAAACAATGGCACTCTCTATCTAAAATCTCCCTTATTTACAATTTTCAGTTTGGTTTCTGCTAGTGTATAGTCAGGCAGAGAAAGCCTGGCTCAAAAAAATAACTATGGTTTCTTTGGTATTCAAATAACATTTTGACTGTGTATTGTTCCTGAAGATATTCATTCCAGAGTGGCTATTGACAGGTCAGAGGAGTTCTTCAACCAAGAAAGCACCTGCTCAGTGTCCTCTCTCTATGCCACCTGTGTCATGCAGGGCTTTTAGCAGGAGAAAGCCACTTGTGATCAGGCTCCCTCCTCCCATCCTTGTTAGCTGTGTATATATACACTTAGATTCCCTCTCCCACGCCTACCCACACTCTTTCTAATCAAACTAACAACCTTTTCTCTGAGGATTTTAGTTAATATTTTAGAAAGCTATAAAACAGAAAAGAGCTCAGTAAAAATAATGGATAGGCCATTCACAGAGGAAGAAATACACATGGCATTTCAACACTTCAAAAGTTGTTCATTCTCATGCACATTGAGATAAGCACATGTGGGCAAATACCAAAAAGTTGATTAACATACTGTGTTGGAGAGGGTGTGGGGAACAGGTATTGCTGGTAGGAATTGAAATAGGCATAGCCTCAGTGGAAGATAATTTGGCAATTATTATCAAAATGCAAAATGCGCATATCTTTTTGGCACATGCACAAAGGAATACATGCAAGACTATGTGTTGCAACTTTGTTTGCAACAGCAAAAGATTGGAAACCCTCAAACTGGGTTTCCACTAAATGGATTGTTTTACATGCATATAATGGAACACTTAAACAGCTATATTTTAAAATATTACCCATCTCTTTATATATTATTATATAATGAATGTATTTTTTAGATGAAAATGACATGAAGTAAAACACTGTAATAGTATTCCACCAATCTCATTTACAAAAGGAAAAATATGTACATTAAATATTCTGTGAAGGACACTGGAAATATTGGTTGCCTGTGGAGGTGGGGTCAGGATTGCGGGGGTCGAGAAATTGATGGAAGGAAGATATCGTTTTGTTTTGTTTTTCCCAAGTACATTCTTTATTTATCACGTAAATTATTTATCACGTGCAAGTAATAGCTATTAAAATTAATAAGTGATTTAATGAGATATAAAAAGCACTAACAGCATGCTAAGGAATTCAGTTTTTAGCTAAGAGCAGTGGGAATCATTAAATGGGCTGAAGAGGATAGCACGATCAGGTTTATAGAACCTAACATCACCCTGACAAAGCCACTAACTTGTGAGTCATATATCACTAGCATTCTGTGCACAGGGGCTGCTTAGAACGATGATTGTCCATCTTTACTGCACAATTAGAGCACCCAAATTCCATGCTTATAGATCGTAGTATAATGGTCTGGGATGTGGTCAGGGCATCAGGGATTTTAAAAGCTCCCTAATTGATTATAGTGTATAGCCCAGATCAAGAACCACTGACATAGAAGACCATTTCAGTAAATATGTAATCCCTAATAAATAGAACTTAGTTAAATAATGCCAGAGGGGATGGAAAAGAAGAGACAGATTCTAGAGCTATTAAGAAGATGAATCTTCAGAACTCATTGATCAATTGAAGTGGGCTATAAAAGAAAGAATGCAGCAACAAAGACTTTGGCAAATAGTCTGAAACAGGAAAGAACAGCTTGGTGGGGTGAGGGGAAACAGAATGGAAGTGGTTTTAGACGTGCTCAGTTAAATGCTCGTGAGATATGCAAATGGAGGGATACAGGAGAAACTGAGGGCCATTATGCAATGAAGCTGTGAAAAGCAATGAGAAAACTGACAGAGAAATTTCCTTAAGGAGGCTGGAGACCCCTTGGCGATTGGACCACTATCTCATGTAATAGATTGTGTCTTGAGCAGGAGGACTGACATCTCTTTTTCTGAGGTTGATAAAACAAAGATTTAAAAGGAGTGAGGATGGAGATAAATTTGTTAGAGTTGAAAAACAGAAGATTCCCCCTTCGTTTGTAGCTTCCATTTCTCTATGAAGCAGAACAGGTTGGCTGCAGAGTGTGAGATAAACGTACTAAAGAAAATGAAGAAAGTTTCAGTTTAAACTACCTGAGGTTGGGATGAGCATGGGAAGAAAAGCTCACTGAAGTCATGTAGAGGAACTTTCAAGAAGGAACAAGGCACTTCTGTTAGCTCACTGAAAATGGAGTACTAATCTAGACGCTGACGACAGAAGCAGCGGGGACTGCTGATAGAAATCTGAGTCTCAACAAACGTGAAATGCAGTTAGTAGGGCTCCAAGACGCAGGGAATCTGACACTAATATAGCAATATGTGGCTGTAAATTAAAGGAAGCCCCAAAGGAAAAATAACAGACTTGTGAAAATGCAAGAAACACATGATCAGTAAAAGGTAAAAGGAGGAAGAGTTTTATGAAGAGTATGACTGACAGGTAAACTGGCACAGACAAAAGAAATAAAAAGAGGATCCCAGAGACAAAAAATAGACTGAACTCTAAAAGGGGAGAGAGGGTTCACCACTGCAGAGCCAGGAACATAGCAGAGCCTCAACAAACTTGTTGAATTAATAAACAGTGGCCGAGTGGCTCAGTTGGTTAAGCTACCAGTAGATAACAGGATGGCTCAGCTAAAAACAAACAAAAAAACAAATAAACAAAAAACAACAAAAACTTAAAGGGTGTGCATAGTAAAAGAATGAGAGGAACACCTAAGAGGTTTATTTCCCATCTACAATGCAATAATGAAATCAATGGGGAAGTGGCTCTGAAACTGACTAAAAGAGCTAGAATTCCGTGGATTAGTAAACAGAAGCTGCTGTGAGTAAGGTGGGGCTATGTGTCAATAATCAATAAACTACTTCCTCTTTGCCATACAAAAAAAGAGGTCAAAAAGAGCAGCTCTGCTTAAATTCTCTCCAAAAAATGCAGAAACTTCTCTTTTCCCCAGTAGGCGACATCCCACTCTGCTTGCTTTGGGCACCCATTGACCTTTTAAAAAAGTTGTGTCGGGGCCGGCCGAGTGGCGCATCAGTTAAGAGCTGGTTTGGGGATGCCAGTGGCCCCGGTTCAGATCCCACATATGAGGGCCAGTGACACTGCCCTCTACAGCTAACAGCAGCTCCATCTGGAGCTGGGCTGTGCGAGCCCCGGTGATGGTGTAGGCTGCAACCCCTGCTGCAGTGGCTGCCATAGGCTACAATGAGTGGCCGGCAGCCAGCGTGAACTGCCAACAGCCACAGTGAGCGACCATCCAGAGGCCGGTGACCGATCTGCCTCATCCGGGAAGAACGCAATGATGATACCAACATGGGCCAATGAAGCAACGTCCAACTAGACTGAAGAACAAAAAGACAGCAACTTGTCTGTTCCCCTTCCCCGATTCCCCAACACTGTTCCCCTCCCCCAATTCCCCAATTAAAAAAAAAAAAAAAGTTGTGTCGAATGAAATGTGAGCTACCTCTTGGTCAATTATCCCTACTGCTCAGTCTGAGAGGCAGAACTGTTAAACTAGGGCCCTTTCTCCTTCCACTGCCGGCTCTTCTCACAGTGGGGTTCCTATGGAATCCCTGAAAAGCTGTGTTAGTGCCAAAGGAAAGACCTATCTGAAGATATTTTTTCTTTCTCCTTCTCTAATCCATCCTCTGTACCCTACCACCTCACACATACTTCTTTCTGCCTTTTGAAATACTCTTTTTATATGTTTTCATTTAAATATTTTTTTAAAAGGAAGGACATTTAACTTTTTGCCCAACTCCCCCTACTGAATTCTTTACAAGTGGCCAAAATAACATTGGGAAAAAATGCTAGAACACAAACTCTCTCACTTGCCAGAATGAGAGTTGAGATTTATTTTCTAATTTGAAAATTCTTTCAACTGATATATATATTTTGTAAGCCTGTAATGAACAATATTCTACTAGCATGGCATGCATTATACTCAGCATCTTATAATTAAGCATTTCAAAAACTTCCATGAAAATGTCATTTTAAGCACCACAAAGAGATGCTAAGTTTATCACAGAAAATATAAAAGAGCTCATTACCATTTGCATAAAGAGCAGAATAATACCTCCACATTTAAGAAAATATATATTCTTTTCTTTAAAATTAATTTATATAGTGCCTTTCCTTCCAAGTACTTAGATTAATGTTTTCCTGACTAAAGTGTTTGAGAAATAGGTGTTGAAATTACCTTCAAGTAATTTAGCCACATCTAGCTGCTCAATGTGACAGCAACAAATGGAGTCTTTATTCCATGTTGCAAGGTGTCCTCAGAATCACACTATACAATAAATCTGAATATTGATGGGAAAAGTATGTATGCAGCCACTGCAAAAGCATATTGCAAAAGCAAATTTCCTCCCCTCCCCACTCCTGCGTTCTCTTGCTTTATTTTCCCTGCCCCAAGTCAGTTTGCAAATACATGTCAAGACTGTGCCAAAATAACCCGCTTGAAAACACATGTAGGAATAGAGAAATTAAATATGATTATAGTTAATGAAAATACTCTGGTATTTGAATAATTTTAATGTTTTGAGTTTACTACTATAGTATTTACTACTATAGTATATGCATCTACAGTCGTTCAGTATAGTAAAGTTTTACTTGAATTTTATGTTTTCTTTTAGGTCTTAGCACTCTAATTTTTCATTAATTTATTTTATATAATTCATTTCTTTTTTGTTTTCTGTTCAGATGAAATCAGCACATGATAGGAAATTTTTCCTTCTTCTGTACATGTTGTTTAGTTTAGTTTAAACTGAAGTATGAACAAATGGTATTAGTAGGTAATAATAAAGAGAAGCATTTTTCTTTGCTACATTTTATGCTTCTACACTGTAGCACAAACAGAGGCTCTGGCTTCAGAAGGCAGGTTTCCAAGGATGGACATAACTCAAATTGGATTGATTGTGCAATAGGAGGAAAATACCAAGGGAGAAAGGAAGGTTGAGAAACAGATGTAGGATGACATGAATATAAGATTTGCCCAAGGAGAATATGTGCAAATAGCAGGGACACTGCCAAATGTTGAGCTGAATAAAAGACCCCAAATTAAGGATGCAAATTATAATTTTGTAAAAAAAAGTCCATGTTCTTGCCAACAGAAATATTGGCACTAGAGTACCTTTCCGTCTAATAATTGAAGCCAATCTGTTTATGGAGATGCTCTTCCCTGGATCTTTCAAGTAGCATATCAAGCGAGCTAACCACAGCATACTAACAATGCATTGTTACTCAGCAGCCATAATCACTCAGGACCTAACACGGACTAGCAGAAGCACATTCAACATAATTAAAGGACTAAAATAAGCCAGAGCAATGAACAGGCTGTTTTGGATTCTACTTTGCCATCAGGTAGAAATGTTGACACTGAATATATTCTTATGAAATTATTAATCTTCTTGTTCAGAATAGTAAAATCTATCATCATACTTCACATGCTGCAGTACTACCAGAGATGCATCTACAGACTTTTTCAAAAATATTCACATCCTATCCATTATCTTATACTGTTCAAAGACGTAAAGCACAGATGATAAATTAATACCTACAATTAACAGTGATTCCATTATAGCAGAATTGACTAATCAATCACTGAAGTCTTTCTCTAAATAAATGGTATACACCCAGAATCCTTCTCAAGCAACTCTCTCGAAAGCCAATAGTGTTTCATTTGGGTTGGTCCAGCAGGTATAACATGGTTTATGGTAATCCTTATGAGATAAAACCCTTCTTCTCCACCTTCACAATAATTAAGCCAGGTCTTTACAGACAAAGTGATCCAGTGTAGGTTTGCTAAAGCCAAGAGGCCCATAATCCTGAGTTATTCATTTATCCACTCACAAGTATTTACTGAACTCCTTCAATGTTCCTAACTTAGTGAGACTCTGAACACAACAATAAATAAAATTCAATTTTGGCCAACAAGGAACCCAAAGGTTAATGGATTTGTTCCCAGGATATCCACACTACAGAAAAAGTGAGAGAGAATGGTTAATGATTTTCCAAACAGTGGATTTGTCCTTCAACTTCCTGGCGACTGGAGCTATAGGATGAAAGCGTTAGATGATCAGACCTAAGCAAGTATCTCTATGATGAGGCATATGCGGTCCATTGTTCACCAGTTAAGCATTGTAAAGTATAAACATAATTTGTATCCATACATAAAACAAATATACAACACCAATACATCAGGTGCACTGTAGTGCAATGAGAAAACAACAGGTTTGGAGCCAAAAATACCTCAATTTGACTTTGGCCAAAGGACATAGCTCTCTGAGCTTCAACTATCTCAACTCAAAAATAATATATAGATTAATATGTATGGTTATGGCAAGGATTAAATGAAGTAACATATAGAAAGCTCCTGGCATACTATAGGAAATCAACAAATGTTCATAAAATCATGATGCCATGAGCTGTCCAGCATGGATCACATCACTAAGAACATTGTCACAGAAGAAGGGAAAATGTAAAAGAAGTAGCAGTGACCCTCTGGATGACACTCTTTAAAAGATACCAAGACACCATATAAGAGGTATTTAGAATGCAATGACCATTTATTTATTAGCAGACGGCCCCATTCAGTCATTGGAGCAGCTGCTCTGAATGGACCTGACTCTCTAACAACACAAAGGAAATGAGTGATAATTTTTCAGAAATCTTTCACTACTTCAACAGGAGAGGGGAAAAGACAGAAACACCTACCACATCAGCTTCTCAGTCTTCCTTGTGTGCCACTTGGTCTTTAATTTATGGAGTCAACAGAAAGCACTGTCTTCAGCAGCACAGATGCTGGACAAATAGCTAGGGCATTGATTTTGGTATTTGGCCAAACTGATGGCATCATTATGTTGACTGAATATCACTGTGTCTAATAAAAATGCTTTATGTGGAGTCTCAGGGAAGAGAGAGGACTATCTGGCTGTCGAAAAGGAAAAATAGAAATGCAGTTAAGAAGTGATATTTTCTCTTGGGCCACTTGCCCTCTGTGTTTAAGCATTATGTAGTGACTTTTTGATGTTCATTTTCTGCTGATTATTTTTACTTTGTGTGTGTGTGTGTTAATACCACCAAACATTAGGCAAGAGAACAATAAATACAATGTAGTTTTTCACATCAGTGCATATTTGCAATAGCGTGGTTAAAATATCTTATTAAAATATAGGTAAAATATGCAATTGAGCTTCTTTTTTTTTTTTTAGGGCAGTGTCACTGGCCCTCATATGTGAGACCCAAACCGGGGTCACTGGCTTCCCAAGCCAGTGCTTAACCACTGCATCACTCGGCCGGCCCTTTGCAATTGAGCTTTTAATTAATTCTTTTAACAAAACTAACAGCATTAGCCAAGAATATGATATATGCTCAGAAAATAAACGAATTAAAAAATGTTGCTTGTCTTTAGAACTTCACTGAATCAGGATTTCCCCCTAAAAGCTCACTCCAGGCACATAGCCACAATATGAAAAAATAATTATTACTTTTAGGGAATTAAAGGTATTAGCACAACCAATTATAGATAAATGATGGAAAGAAAAAAATGTAAGAAACTCAAATACTCTTGTAAATTGCAAATAAACTTTAATTTACTAAGGACTATAGTACAAAAGAATCCTTGCCTAAATAACCTTGAGAGGTAGTAACAAGCATAATAAATCTGTTGTTTGAGATTCTCTGCTACAACGATTGATTTTCTATCATCGTGTATATATACACATTTATATATAAATGTGACCTACATGCCACAATTTCACATAGAACGTACTGAGGTAAATTACTCGGCACAGAGGCCACATCCCCATTGCACAATAGGCACATGTAGAACCTATATGTATATTTTATCCAACAATAATAAATGTATTTTGCTTTTCTTGACTGATTGCTGAGCCACAGATCAAATCAACAGCTCAGTGATTTGATACATTGCTTAGAGACCAAAAGCATAATGACAAAAATACCAATTCACCAGTCTTATTGCTAAAAGCTATCCGCTTTTGATTCATCCTGCGTATCACCAGTACATTCACCTTTTTAAAATACCCATTTTATCATCTTAATAAACCTGTAGCACAATAATTACCACCTAAGGCCTTGTTGTCAAAAAGGCATATGTCCCTATCTCAGCTCTACCACTTATTAGCTATGTGACATCCAGTTATTTAACTTTATTTTTAATCTAAGCTTCAGTAGTCTCATCTACAAAATGGGAGTAATAAATCATCTTACTGCTGTGAAAACTAACAAAGATATGCATATAATCTACTTAACACCATGACCTGAACACAGCCATTTCTCTTTCATGATATTTCTTTTGATAGCACCTTGTTTATGGGACAAAATAAAGAAACTTTAGCATGAGTTTGTTTTTTATTTTCCAGGTTCTAAATCCTGCTCCTACACATTAGAATCACTTGAGCATCATTAGAGCAGCCATGGAGCACCATATGTTATGATTCCTTATGAGGCCCTCCCCTAACTACTCAGCCTACTAATCTTTCCCTTCTTTTCACCATCAAGGGTCTCTTATGTGCCTCACTATGGCACCATCCCTGGTCCCAGCAAAAATGAAAGATATTGCATTCCAAACATACTCTTCACTGAATTAGAAATTATATTGCAGGCTTTAAGATATAGGTGATGAAAACCTAACTCAAATTCACATGAGGAATAAAGGAAATGTGTGGGTTGATGGCAACAGATTGGGCAGATTTGGTGGCCAGAACTGAGATGCACAAACAATGCGATCAAAGCATTCTCTCTCTCTCTCTCTCTCTCTCTCTCTCTCTCTCTCTCTCTCTCTCTCTCTCTCTTTCGTCAAGTTCCCATGTGAGAAGTAACCTCTACTAGGTTGAATGGTGTCCTCAAATATTTTATATCCACCTGAAATCTCAGAATGTGATGTATTTGGAAATAGGGTCTTTGCAGGTATAATTAGTTAAGATGAGGTCCTACCAGATTAGAGTGGACCCAGGATACAATAAGTGTCCACACAAGAAGAGGAAAGGGAACACAGAGACACCTAGAGAAGAAGGCCAGATGAAGACATGCATAGAGACTGGAATGATGCAGCGACAAGACAAAGGATGCCCAGGATTTCTGGAAGGCACCAGAAACTAGGAAGATGCAAGGAAGGAGTCTTCCCTGGAGCCTTCGGAGGCAGCATGGCTCCGCTGACAAACTGGTTTGGACTTCTTAGCCTGCAGAACTATGTGAGAATAATTTCCTGTTCTTATAAGCTACTGAGTTTGTGGTAATTTATCATGGCAGCCCCAGGAAATGAATACACAACCCTAATGGCAAGAGTAAACTTTTTTGATAGTGATGGGAAAATAGTTCCAGGATGGCCTCATACTGGCACACTGCAATAGGAACCCATCTTTAACCAATCACTGTGACCAAGAAGAACAGGGTTAATTTGGGGCAAGATTGGTGCTCTGTCTTCCCTACCTGCAGAGTAGTTTATAGTCCCCTACATAAATTGTGCTGATAGTAAAGTGGCCCTCTCTTTCTCAGGCCAGTCTGGACCCAGTAATAAAGATTTTTTAAAACTGCAGTTATCCACTAAGACTGGCCTTGACGGATCATCACACCATGACAAGCCTACACCGGCCCAGCTAATTTTCTTCTCAGATTTCACCTCAATCAACTCAACAGTCGGTAGTTAGCAGTACCTGGAGAGATCTGTATGGACACGGCTGGTTGTCAGGAGCTGTAATCTTCAGTAGAGGAAAGCAGTCACATCCAAATCTTGGTTTCTGAGCGAGAGAAACAGAAGTCGTAAATAACCTGACTTACTCTCCTGACACCCTTTACTCTCAAATCCACCTAGAAGTAAGACAGCATGCTGAGGCAGTTCATAGCCATCAGGGTAGAGAAATTTGGACTGTGGACCTGAAGAGGCAAACAGAAGACAACTAGCATAGTGACCATGTAAGAAATAATGTAAAAAAATGAATGATGGATCTAGTATGACATATAAATAGAAAAGATAAATGGAATGTTTTATTCATCAATTGTGTCCATGAATTTAAATTAAGGAAATAAGATGATGAATTATAGATGTAGACCCTTTAGGCAAGTCAGCCAAAGCATACTGAACACATCATAGTACATTTAATAGACTAACCTAAAAAGAAGTGAGATTATAGCCCACCTACATCCTTCTTCTTCTGATATCCTAACAAATTAGATTTCCAAGTGTTACTTCTCGCTGTCCATAGTCTTTCAACCAATCTGCCTATAAGAAGCTACAAGACTCTGCATTTTCTGAAATTGAATGCAAAGGATGGGTGGGGGTTTCAAAGAACAAAAATCAGCAACTAGCCAAGCTGGCATGATTGATTGTGCTTATGTATACATCAAGAAGATCAGTCTAGTCTCACTGACAAAAACAGTTTTTTCAAAGTTCAAATGACTTTGCCACTAACCCAATATACTTTTGTCCTTCAGTGAATCCAGCTGAGACTCACAGTAGAGTTCAGTGCACCTGCTTTGTGAGGTAAAAGTCACCTTTCATACCAGTGTGGTTAGTCATCAAAGAGAGAAGCAGCTAACATTATATGGCAAAAGACCGACAAAAGCAGACATGACCAGGGCAGAGCAGTAAAGTCAGTTAATCTTTCCCCTTGGGCTGCCCTCTGTCCTCCTAGAGGGACATTCATCATCTTTCACAGAGGAACAGGGTCAGCTTTGTGTGAAGAGCAGCACATCTATGATCTCAACTGCAAACCAGGATCAGAAAATGGATATGAGTTTACTTAGACATGGCTAGCCAAAAAGCTGCGCCTTAAGACAATGCAAAATGCCTTTAAGATTTGATGTTTCAAATTAAACACTTATTGAATGTTTCGAATTTCTCATTTATTGAATACATGTGTATTAAGAAAATATTGTATCTGCTGTATCTGAAATACCTGAAATTACCTGAGTTGAAATTTCAACAAAGAGAGATTTTAAAAAACTAAAGTAGTCCTACAAAATCACTTAGGGTTTCCTATAGTCCTAAGTATCTGAATAATTGCCTGAGTTTCCTGTGTCGTTTAAAGTTCAGAGATAATATCGATGGTACTTTGACTTGATGATTTGCTGATTACAGAATATATTTATTAAAGCAGTAGCATGGATTATACCAAGAATGACTTCCAATTATATTCTAAGCTGAAAAAAAAAATATATCAATAAATTGTAACTGAAGAGTTAAGTTTAATGAATCAAGTTTAAAAAAAGAAGAGCTGGAAAATCAGGGTAAGAAAAAAGGGAAAGTAACTGGATCTTAAAGGATTGTCTCACTTTTCTCACTCAAATTTTTGTCCTTAATACTTGAAAAGTTGTTTATTTTACTTTTCAAAGATAGTTATTCAAATGTCATCCAAGTTATGAAATAACATCTATTCTTATGCATGAAAAATATTTCTTAAAAAAATGTTTAATCTTCCTACATAAATTTTCTTATCTCATAAAAATGTCCCCACAGCTACATCTACAGATGTGTTTAGGTATTTAAAACTTTAAGATCAAAAGTTAAATGTCTTGTCAATTGTGTGCAACATAAATTTGCCTAACTTAATGTTAAGCCTATTTCTATAAAAGTCATAATAAATGTGAATGCATTTCAATTCCAGTTTGGGGAATAACAGTTTGATGGTAAAATTATTTAAGTTTAAGAAAATATTTTAATAAAATGAACTGTTCAAGAGGTTATGTTATATCATTCATTAAGTTATTTATTCAGCAAATATTTATTGAGGGATGAAGTAGGAATGGAGACAGATACAATGCCCACATTCAGGAAATATACGGTCTAGCCTGGTGCTCAAATTAAGAGACCACTTATGTTACAATAGCACAAGGAGAAGTAGTGCAGTTCAGAATTTGTGTGATTTATTAGTATTTATGAAGGCCAAAAGCATGATTTTCATCTTTAAATGTAGCTAGACAAAAAGAAATGTAAATGTGCAGAAACTGATGAAAAAGACCCAAAGACTTGGTATAAAAGCTAATAACAGTGCAGCCCAGACACCATGAAGAAGATGAGGCTGTCTTTCTCCCCCAGCAATAGAAAAAGGGAATAGGGTTTCCGCCCCCTCTGCTCAGGAAATCATAAGGTTTTAAATCCTCTCCGTGCTTCAGTAGCAGGTCATGTCCAGCCTACTTCTCTCTTCTCTTCTCTTACAGCCTTACAGAGGCAGCGTGGACAGATTTCTGTTTAACTGTTAGAATCATCACCTTCCTTGAGCAAGTTATGTAATCTGCCTGCACCCCAGCCTCCTCCTCAATAACACAGAAACAATGTTGTCTATCTCATGAGGGTTTAAAGTAACACACACAAAGCCCATCAGGGGAATGTGCCTGGCCAGCAACAAAAGGAGGAGTGAGGCACGTCATTAGTAATAATCATAAGAGTAGCAGCAAGTGTACAGTAGTGATAGTCATGTGATAATTTTGTAGGAAAATTGGCAACATCAGTGGTTCTGAACTGGTAGAACAGCAGCTTTAGAGGTATAGACACTGAGGGAGGGCCTGGTGATTCAGGGCCCTCCCTAAGGCTGAATGGTGGCCGACTTCGCCTAAAACAAGGCATTCTTGAATCTGACTCCAGTCCTTTTCTTACAATAGTAAGCCTCCTTCCTTCTCTAAAAAGATTGTGTTTCTATAAACAATTAAGTGCTACTATCAAAACAGACACAAAAAAAACATTTAAAGATACTAACCCTCTTAATAAACAATTTAAGGCACCACATGCCTGAAATCATTAGGTAGTCATTAGACAGGAAAACAAGCCTAGTAAAATATCCACTACAAACATCGATCCATTATTTATGTATAAACAACACTATAGAGAATTTAAAGGTGAAAAAAAATAGAAACCTAAGTCTATCAAAACAGCATTTAAAATGTTAATGAAAAAGAAAATCTTCAGCAGGTCATTCTAAATGATTGGAATTGTGACTCTACATGGGCTTCTTTTGTATAATGAGACTGCGGCATTATTAAAGGAAAAACAGTTTTATTTTAGCAGTGTCATTATATTGCACTTACTAGTTTTAGCAGCACCCAGAAAGAAAATGGCTGGTAATATCCATGCTAAGTATCCCCAACATGTATTTAATTTGCATTAAGTAAAGAACACTATCTCAAATGCTTAGAAACCTCTCTCTCCATCACTTCCTTTCACTCCCTACAATCATCACCCAAGCTCCAGCCCTCTTTATCTTGCATCTCAATATTAAAATGACCTGCTATCTCATCTCTTCCCCCTCACTCTTTTCCTTTTGTAATTGACTCCCACACTTACCTTGCAGGGGAATTTTCCTGCAGCACTGCTCTGATTATGTCTCAGTGCTATGCACAGATCTGAAGTGCCTCCCCAATCTCTAGACACTTTAACCGAACCTTTACAGTTCACTTGATCTGCCCCAACCCAGCTGCAATGATTCCTACAACAACTTATGTATACTTAATTGTTGCCCAAACATATCTATTAGTTGTTTCTTAAATATTCTCTCAACATTCTCATTTCCACAACTTTTTTAATGTAGTTACCTTCACTGCTTCTACTCCTAGACCCATTTCTAAAATCTGAAATCACACACAACACATTAGTATCTATATCCAAGACCTTAAATTGCTAATAGTTAGTTAAAAAAATCATAGCACATCAATACAATAGAATATTATTCAATTTTTAAAATAACACATTCTAGGAATATTTAACAATATATGAAATACTAATGACACATTATTTTAAAATAATGCTTAAAATTATAAATATGATTATTATAAAAAATGCATTTTAATGTATATCTATAAATGAAAGAAAAGTTTATCTGAAATAAATATTTAAAATCTTAATAGTTTTTCTGAGTGATGGAAATTATAGATGACATTTTATTCTGTACAGATTTTTTTTTCAATTTTCTATAACAACACAGAGCATTTAGCATTTTTATAAGTTAAAAATTATTTTTAAAGTAATTAATCAGCTCACCTATTAATTCCAGTCTGAGTATTTCCTTCTTCATAAAATCTTTGACTATGGCCCAACTAAATTACATGTTTCCCTTTTTTTTTTTTTGAGGTATCAACACATTGAGAACCTCTTTACCATATTCCCTTGCAGATTTTGGACATAAATTAGAGGACCACCTCAAGTAACTGTGGTTACAAGCCCAAACTGTTTCTTAATTACCTGGTACTCAAGCTACCTAAGCACCACTCCCCTGCCACACACATCAATATACTCTTCAATGTGAGAATTTAATCCTATTCCCTTTAGAGGATATTTTGTTTTAAATAAGATAATTAACTGTTTTTTTTCTCACTTTACCAGGCATAACAAAGAAACCCTTGATTCAAACAAAAAGCTTATAAAATAATTATGATTAATAAAAATTAATGACAGCTCATAAAATGAAATCTTATTGTGCTAAATGACAACTTGAGCAAAATAAATTAAAACATAACATTTCTCAGGTGCCTGCGATGGATTACGCTATTCATCTCTCTGCTAGTTGTGCTCTTTGATACTTATTATTATTATCAGTAAATTGTGATCTAGTATTAGATAATAACAATGCTTTTAGTTTATAGTCATGGAATAGACCTTGAAAAAGGACAAAGTGAAATGTGTTTATTTGCTCATAATTCTAGAATCCCTTTCCTGAACATAAATACTTATTGCATGACTACAAGTTAGTATGTTTTTTAATTCATTATTTGTTTGGTATAGGCAGTCAGCAGGTTAAAATTGTTTCTTTAGGGCTTACATGTCTTAATACTCTAAGTCACTAAAGTCACCATGCTTACTCAGGGCAAAACTACAAGATTTATTATAGAATAATGTCTCCAGTATGTACTGCTGTACAGTGTCAATGCCAGTCTGATTTCTTGTAAATCTGAGTATTTCAAGAAGCGAAGTTTTGCAGAATATCTGAGATTATCCCCAAATTTCATTTGTCTTTATCAGAAGTGACAAAGGAAGGGGAGAATAATGACTAGGAGGACATTAATATTAAACTTATACAATATACCAGGTACTTTACCTAATTTAATTCATCTGATTGTCAATTAATCCTCATAAACAATCACACACATAATACATTAGTATTCCTATTTTGTTTTCTAAAGAAAGTGAAACTGCCATAAGGAATAGAGTCAAGGGAATTGTAACAGTTATATATGATATCAGGGGGGTAGTAGATTGGGGAGGGGGCTTATCACTTTGTGAGGGATGTAAATGTCTAACTATTACATTGTTTTGTACACCTGAAACTAATTTTCAAAAAGAAAAGAAACTGAGACTGAGAGATTAACTAAAATGTGCTACATCATGCAGCTAGAGAGTAGAATATCAGAATTTAACCTAAAAAGGCTCATGGAAACATATTATGATGATATTTTTGATTTGTCAAGGAATGATGAGAGAAAGAGAGAGAGACAGAGAAATCTGACACCATTTCTTGAATATCTATTTGGTACCTCAAATTAGCAAATCTGAAACAGAGCCCTGAATGCCATCCTTTTCTCCACCTGAAAGCCTTTCTGCCCACCATCTTTACCACCTCTGTCAACATTAGTACCTCACACCTAATTGATCAGGCCAATAATCAAGGGACTGACTTAGAAACCTTCTTTTCCTCAAACATTTCCCATTGAATCCATCAACAAGTTTTGTCAACTTCACCTCCAGTTCTTCAAGAAGTCTTTAGCTAGTTCTTAACTTTTTTTATATATATGATTTCTGAAAATATGCTAATAATTGACAAGGAAGCAAAGAATACTCAATGGGGAAAGGAAAAGCTCTTCAATAAATGGACTTGAAAAACTGGATAACCATGTGTAGAAAAATTTAAATTGGACAGCTATCTTACACCATTCACAAAAATTAACTTGAAATGGGTCAAAGACTTAAACACAAGACATGAAACCATAATAGTCATAGAATAAAACATAGAGAAAAAGCTCCTTGACACTGGTGTGGCATTGATTTTCTGGATATGATTCCAAAAACACAAGCAACAAAAGGAAAAATCACCAAGTGGGACAACATCAAACTACAATACTGCACAGCGAAAGAAACAACAAAATGAAAAGGCAACCTACAGAACTGAAGAAAATATTGTCAAAACATATGTTTGACAAGAGGTTAATATCCAAAATATATAAAAAATTCATACAACTAAACGACAAAAAATAAATAAATAAATAACTGATTAAAAAATGGGCAGAAGATCTTAATAAACATTTTTCCAAAGAAGACATACAAATGGCCAATAAGTACACGAAAAGATGCTCAGCATTACTAATCATCAGAGAAATGCAAATCAAAACTACAATAAGGTATCACCTCACAGCTGAAGAAATAAGAGATAAGTGTTCGTGAGGATGTGGATAAAAGGGAATCCTGTATAATGTTTGTGGGAATGTAAATTGATATAGCCACTATGGAAAACAGTGTGGAAGTTCTTCAAAAATTAAAAATAGAACTACCAGGGCCGACCGAGTGGTTAAGAGTTGGCTTGGGACGCCAGCTCTGAGCAGCAGGCCTGCGGTTCAGATCCCACATAAGGGCCAGTAATGTTGTGCCCTCTACAGCTAAGACAGTGAACAACAGCTCGACTTGGAGCTGGGCTGCCATGAGTCGTGGTGATGGCATAGGCTGCAGCGGGCTGCCATGAGCTACCCTACCGTGAGTGGCTGGCAGCTAGTGTGAACAGCTGTATAATGGCCGACGAGTGACTGCCTCACCCGGGAAGAGTGCAATGATGATACCAACATGGGCCCGTGAAGCAACGTCCTCCACAACTAGACTGAAGAACAAAAGGACAGTAACTTGTCTGTTCCCCTTCCCCACTTCCCCAACACTCTTCTCATGCCCCAATTCCCCAATAAAATCTTAAAAAAAGATAAATAAATAAATAACACAAAAATAGAACTAGCATACGATCCAGCAATCCCACTTCTGGGTATATAATCAATGGAGAGGAAAACAGGATATTGAAAAGCTATCTGTACTCTCACATTTCTTGTAGCATTATTTACAATATCAAAAATATGAAAACAACCTAAGTGTCCATATGCAGATGAAATAAATCTGCATATATCACATACACACACACACACACACACACACACACACACACACACACAAACACTGAATATTATTCAGCCATGAGATAGAAGGAAATCTCATCATTACAACAACATGGATGGACCTTGAGGGCATTATGTTGAGGTAAGTCAGATGGAGGAACACAAATACTGTATGATATTTACATAATGTATGGAATCCACAAAAACTGAACTTGTAGAAATACAGAGTAGAATGGTGATTACCAGAGGACTTGGGGTGAAGGAATTGAAAAGATGTTGGTCAAACTTGGTTAGAAGATGAATAAATTCTGGATTCTAATCCACAGCATTGTGATTATAGATAATAGTATGGTACTGTATACTTGAAAAGTTGCTAAGAGACTAGATTTCAAATGTTCTCACTATGGGGCCAGCCGAGTGGCTCAGTTGGTTAAGAGTTAGCTTAAGAGCACAAGCTCTGAGCAACAGGGTTGCTGGTTAGATTCCCACGTGGGCCAGTGATGCTGTGCCTGAGCTGAGCTGCCGCTGAACTGCCAACAGTTGGCAGGATGGCTCAGCTGGTAAGAGCACATGCTCCTAACAACAAGATTGCCTGTTCAATGGTGGATTACGCCCTCGGGCAACTAAGACTGAACTCTGCACCCTGAGCTAAGCTGCCTCCCGGATGGCTCAGTGGATAGAGCACGTGCTCTTAACAGCAAGGCTGCTGGTTCGACTCCCGCCTATGAGAATGGCTACAACCACCCGCTCACTAAGATTGCAATACAGCACATTGAGCTCAGAGGACACAAGCTGCTCAGAGGCAGCCAGATGGTCACTGGCGCCTTCCACAACTAAGAATGAAGAACAATAAGTTGGCTGGTCCCCCTCCCCAATTCCCCATCCCCTCCCCCAATTCCCAAATTTAAAAAAAAAAAAATGTTCTCACCACAAAATGAAATAATTATGTGAGATGATGGGGGTGTTAGCTAACACTACAGAGATAATTATATTGCAATATATAAGTATATCTAATCAACATGTTTTACACCTAAAATTACACAATGTTTTATGTCAACTATATCACAATAAAAAAATATGCTCATGTCATTTAAAGGCAAACTGTTTTTCAATGAGTAACGTATGCCCCCAAAATTCAGACATCAGTGTATATGTGTGTTACACATTACTACAGGATCTACGAATTCAGTCTATGATGAAGACCAGAGACAGGTTAGATACCAACAGAGTCTCAGCAGACTGCAGTGTTAAACTCTCTCTGCATCTCGTAAAAAGTACAAAAGGAGAACATTTGTTTCCACTTGCTACACGGGGTTGAGATGCTTCTCCGTGAGAAGCCCTGAGATAGTTGTCCAAGTAGAAAAGCTGGAGGAAAGTACAGAGAGGGTCCTAAAAAGGCAAAGCAAGGGGCAGAGGGCAGGGGACAAAGCTTCAGGTCTATCACTCTTGTGCCAAGAAGGGGAACAGCATGAGAATGCATGTTTTGCAGCATGTCTATATAAATGCAATGTTGCAGATACAAAAAGGAGAGTCTGTACTGTAATGAGGAATAAGTGATGAATGAAAACAGTGTGACTTTTAAATGGAGACTGGTGCTGTGGACAGTATAATTTGTCATGTAGCTTCTATAAGTGCTGAAACAAGCTTGTGCATAAGTCCTGATGTATGAAAAGAAGAAAATTCACTCAACTACAGCATGTATATATGTACGCACACAGCTGGAACATATTGGTTATGTATTTGTGTGTATTAGGAATGCATATGTATTGCAAACATGCAATATTAGATATAGTCATATGTCATTACAGACTATGAAAATAAGTCTTCCTCTTCTCTTTCATTTTTTCAAGCTCAACTCAAAAGGTAGTAATCTCTGCTCTCTCTGGATTTGTACATCAATTCTTCATGCCTCTCGTAGTAATTCCATGCTGTGTTACAATTATTTGTACGGGTCTTATTCTCCCACAAAAATGTCACTGTTTAAGAAGAGAAACTTGGTCTCTATGATCTAGCAAAGTGCCTGCCTCATAATAAGCAATAAATAAATGATGAATGAATAAATGAATGAGTTCATTTTGCTTTTAAAAATATAGAAAATGTATAGAAGTTTTATTTTTAAAGCCTGCCATGCACAGGAAAAACTGTGCCCATTGAAAGAAATTGGATGAACTGTCAACAGCAGAGCCTTAGCATTTGTGGAAAAGTGGATTCTACACAAAACATCCCTGTGAAGTTGCAGGTGATTTAAATCTAACATTAATGAAATGTGCAAATAATTCTAAATCAGAAAAAAAAAATAAACAGGAGAGATGACTGAATTGCTGAATGACAAGCTTGGGGAGACTGGTAGATATAATGAGATGAGACTTCACATGAATACTTCACGATAATTTACCAAGGGAAAAATCATCAGCAGCTGAGATATAAAATGGAAGCCCTTTCTCCCTTTGGAAATAAATAATGTTTTAAAAGATTCTAGCTACAGTGGATAATAACTTGTAGATGAGCTCACTTTGTAACGCTCTTGCTCAATGGCCAATTGTCTTCCCAGGAAGATGAACATAATGGATCATTTCAACCAGACATACACACACAAAGGAGAGAAAATGCATTCCAAAGCTTTAGGTATTACTTTGATTCTACTGTTTTCATTTGGAGCCCTTTCAATAGAGAAAGAACATCTTCAAGTTTGAGGAAAAAGCAATAAACATCATGAAATAAATCAGAGCCCATTTAATTTGGGAAACCTTGAAAGGGCTCAGGAAGAAGGTCACTCTGGCCAGTCCAATGCAATCAGCCTCTGGCGGCCAGACAAGAAGAATTATTGCTAGCATATATTGGGCGCTTACTCTGGGCCAGGCCCTGCCAAGTACTTAAAAAGCATTATCACACTTCATTTCCACAATAGATCCCTGCCATTGCTACTTGATTTTGTATCCATTTTACAGATAAGAAAAATGAGGCTTAGAGACATTAGGGAAGGTGACATCTTAAAGCAGTGAAGCGACAGCACCACAATTAGGACCCCAGCTTCAAAATCCAAGGCTGTGCTCTCTTCTGCTCTTTTGTATTTTCAGTGTGCCTATCTGCTCTAGAAAACTTTAACTCCATGGTCCTCTGCTTAATTTCCAAGGTCCCCCATTAACTGAGAGGAATTTTCCTTTCTCTTTACCCTAATCTCCTTCAGTTCAACCATTACTCTCCCTTGAATTCAGAACTTTGTGACAAATCATGTAAAATCCTACCTATACACCTCTGCTGTGATGTACCTAGCCTGGAAAATCTCCCTCCACCCACCAAATCTTATAATCCTCTCTATCATGACCCAACCTTCTCAGGACACCTTAAATAGATTATATTTTGTTTTTAAAATCATCTTCAATTGTTCTACACATGTTTATATTTATTTTACTACTGTCAATGCTAACATTTACTGTCTTTATCTGATTCATAGTCTAGCATCCTCCTAGGCACAGAGGTGGCATTCATAATCTCTGTTTGGTTGTTCAAAGAAAGAGTTAGAAAGATAGGAACTATTTATAAATACCCTCAATGTTTGGCATCCAAAAAGAATGGCACTATTTACAGAGAAAAGGTGCGAAGTTTAAGTTTGCTGTTCAAACTGAGTGGAATGAAAACCAGGAAATAAACTTCATGACAAGAGAAGTACTAGATCCATGAAGCCCACCTTCAAGAAAATGTATTGAGATTTGATGCTTAGAACGTATCCACTTAAATTCTCAGCAACAGCACTGAGAGAGCATACCAGACCAGAATCCTGGGTTCTCAAAGCAGCCCATCTGTTCCTGTTTCTGTGTGGCAAAACTCTGGGTGTGATGCTCAGAAATTTATTCTGACTTCCACATCTGGGATGTGAGAAATCAGATTGTGAAAAGGGCATGAGGCCTGAAGAAATTGAAATATAATGTCCCTCAGCTCTGAAGGTATGTATACCTGGAGGACAGCCTGCTCCTGGGAGGGAATAAGCCAAGAGCCTATAAAAAAGCTGAATCTTAGTTCATTTTACTATTGTAACCCTATGGAAAAACAAAAACAAAAACAAAACAAAACAAAAAAACAATTATGAAGCCATCAGCTATCTTATATCCCACGTATTCCGTTGCCATTGAAAAATGTCCCACATCTGTGTCTTAATGCTGGCATCTGTTTCAAATTACCCTCAGATGAGCTGTACAGCTCTTGCTTAATTGGACACTATCAAAATGATATGGTTGTTATTGCTTAGCTTCTAGTTGCCCTTTACGCAGCAGTCGGGGCTGCTAATGAATCTTCATCTTCTTATCCAAAAGCCTTACTTTTGTCAGAAATTCTAAAGTAGTATATTTCAGCATTGTGTTCAAAATGCCTTACGTATGAAATTATCAGTTCTTTCCTAAATTTGTTATTGTCTTTTACCTAAAATTTTAAAACCCGCTGGTCTAGAAACACTTGGAAACAAAATTAATAGGAATTTAATTCATCCAGACCTTCAGAGAATCAGAGTCTTAGAGAGAATAGAGACCTGTTTTACACACAATGAGACTGAGGATCAAACAAGAAAAATGGTTTCCTCAGGTCAAATGTTAAAACTAGTGGCAGAATCAAGACTAGGACCCCAGTTTCTTTCAAGTATGGGAAACAGTCTACTCTTTAGCATTGTCACTTCCTCAAGTCATTACTACAATATCATCAGTTAAGATAAATCTTGTAGAGCCAGCACAGCAATATCAAAGGGAAGTTGAATCCATGTACTACTTCTCTTTTCTTCTTGAAAAACTTGACACAAAGCAAGAACTTTGTTACCACACAACACAACAGTCAAGTTGCACAGACTTGAGAAAAGTGATAGAAAGATAGAAAAATTGAAACAAGAAAGCCAAAAGCAAGGTCTCTCTTGAATTTAATACATGGCCAATTCAAGGGGTGGGGAAGGTTGGCACATTGTAGCATTTTTATAAGATGGGCCTTGCCAATAAGATGATGGCAGAATATAAAACATCAGGACAATGTTTTAGTATTAATGACACCTCATCTTGAAAGTAAGTCAAGAGGTATTACCAAGGTATAATTTATTCAAATTGCTTGTACTATGGAAGGCTATATTATATAGCAAATCCATTTCAGATCTTAAATTTTGCAGCACACACAAGCAAGGAAATTTTATCTCTATGGACTGTTCCTAAAATGTGTAGTGCATAGAGTATGAATAATATGAATATATTTCATGATAAAGTTCAATATTTACTTCTGTATTGAACAGAGCATTGAATTACATAGCTTGGTGAATAACATCACTGTCAACTCAAGATCCCAAGGAGGAATCTTAAATCATCTTTATCTTGTCCCATGCCCTCAATTTCTCACTCTCTTTTCAAATCTTGTTGACTCTGCCTTTGATACACTTTTGCCCCCCTGGTCTGCCCATTGCCTCTGCTTTAATGCAATCTCATTTCATCAAAAGATTGTACAACTACCAAAACAGTGGTCTAATGGGTCTCACTCACTTTATCCTATTTTCTCCAACTGCCAACTTATCTTTCAGTTGGAATCAATAATATAGTTTTCAAATACAAAGCCATTCAGGTCATGTCCCTGCTTCAGAACCTTCAATATTCTTCCACTAACAGACTAAAACTCAAAATCCTTTCAGTGGCCTATATGACCATCAAATTCCAGCCACAACTGAGCCCTCTAACCTCAAAACCAGACTCTTCCCTTCACATGTCCTATCCTTTAAACGTGCACTGAACTCTGTTAATAATCTTTGTTAATTATTATCCTAATAGTTGAAATTGTTAGCTGTTCTTACCCACCTGATGAACTATTACTCATCCTTAATGAATTGGCTTAATATGAATTCTTCTGTGAAGTCTTCCTGCCTTTCCAAAGCATAAGAATTTGTTCTTTGAAAATCTCCATTACTTTACATGTATATCTACTATCACTCTTGTCACATTGTATTAATGTTTCCTTTAATGTATTTTTCTCATTTGTTTTTCAGAATTCCTAGCTGGCAGGGACTAAGTCTATTTGTCTTTTTATCTTCAGTATCTAGGAGGTACTTACATGTTTAAGTAATTAATGAATTTGTCTGATTAATATTTTGTCATTTTTAATAGTCACAGTGATTGGTCATGGTCTTTCTGCAGAAAAAAAGATGCTAGTTATTCATAATATCGATTCCATGATGAGTTTTTTTATAGCCATATCATATATAGTAGAAATTACCAGGAGAATAATAACAAAAAATATCATTGGATTTGGCAACCACAGTGGTCACTGATAACATTTTAGGGACTAATTCCATTTGAATTGAAGAGAAATTTTTGAGGTTCAAGGAATAAAAATGAGTACAGAAATAACAAACATTTTTATTATTTGTAAGACTCTTTTCAGTGTCTACATATGTTATTACATAAACTCTATGGGGAGGTGGGCCCCTTACAGGTGGTGATGGGTTTAGGCATGTATATGTATGTCAGAAATTATCAAATCCCACTTTTAAATAGGTGCTGTTAATTAAATGTATTAATAAAGTAGCTAATAAAAGAAACCTCTGCAGTACTCACCATTATAGTCTCACTTTGGCAGATAAGATTATTGAGGCACAGAGATTAGGGAAAGTCCAAGTTCATACAATCAGCTGCAACTGAGCATTGAACTCAATTGCTCTGACCTGTGTAGGGTCAGCCTATACTTTGAAATAACATAAAATCCTCACTTAACTCTAGAAGTCCTGCTGTGGAAGAAAGGGATGGATGCACAGAAAGGGAGATGGAGAAACTTAACAGGTTCAAGCAAAGATTTGTATTCTTTTAAGAGGTGTAAACATTATACCTATTTGAGGTAAGAGATAGGGAGGGAATTCCTACAATAAAATTGGCAGAATAAAACTTCACCTTTAAACAATTTATGTTAAATTATTTTCTACTTAATTACCTAACTACAACTTAAAAGCATACTATTATCAACTCTAACCAATAAAGACTCTATTATTATTCATGCTTCAGGCAACATGTCACTTGGGTCAATAGCAGAAATTTTAAAGAGAAGCCACCCAGCAAAAAAGGGCAGGATGATTAAATAGGGTGCCTCCATCTCACATCCTAAGGTCAGGAGCTAAACAAGCACCTTCTGACAGTGTAATCTGCCTTCCAGGTGGAAGGACACATTTGAGAATGAACCATGAGAAATTCTTCTCTAAAGCAGCCCTACAGGGGAAAGAGCGTGGGTGAAGACAGACTGTATTTTAATCTTCACTTTCTGAGAGAAAAGTAATCCAATCATTTTTATGAAGTATAGAGGAATCCATCTTACATGGAGGTTGGGCTCTAAATTCAGCACACAAGGTAAGGCTACTCTTTAAAAATCACTTGAGGAATAACATCAGAAACATTGTGGTGTGAGGGATCCCCCTTGTCCTCTCCCCTTTAAGTTAGAACAAGTTAAACAGCTATAATTCAACAGGGGATTCCCTGTGCAACACACAAACACATCTGAGAGATCCACACATCAAAACATCTGAAGATCAGTGAAGCAGGGTAAACAGGGGAAGAGAGAAAGGAAAAAAGCAGAGACATGTGCCACAGACACAGCCTGGAGATTACTGTGGGTCCTGGGAAAAGGGAAGATTCAGGCTGAGGTGCACTCTCTGTTGCCACAAGCATTCCTGCCTGAGTGATCAGTATATATAGTACAGCTGAACCCTGCAATCAGGACAGAGACCTGGGGGTGAGGAGGGTGGGGGAGCCAAATACACAAATGTGACAGCTATGGTCTAGCTGCCCTCACTGCCAAACAGAAAACAAAGCCACTGAGGCTGGCTGCCTCGCCCCACCTTCCCAGAGCTCACCTTCCCATGGCCTTCCATAGCTAGCAGTGGGACCAAGAAAAACCTGTAGCAGTGAGCATCAGGTTAAAGAGCAGAATATCTATAGCCCTTAGAACCGGGGAGACAGTTTCTGGGTGGCAGGCACACACTCCAGCTAATCCCAGTGATAATTGCAAAGATATAAGGATGAGGCAGCTGTGTCCCAGCAGTCACCATTACTGAGAAGAGAAAAAAGCCACAAATACACCAGTGGCTCCTCCCAGTCCACCCCACTTCCACCTTTTGAGGTTGATCCTAGTGAAGGTACCTGGGACAGCCCTGCATCTGGCTGCAGGGGCAGCACTGGGGTTTCATGGGCTGAGAAACCCATCGCCCATGGAGGTGGTGCCCTGGGACTGGGGTGACCTGGTCACAGAGGAGACACCCACATCCCCAGGGAATTTTCCACCACAAGAAGCCAGAACAGGGCAAGAGAAAATAAAATGCTCCAGTGCCACTTACTGGAAAACAAAAGAAAGATCTACCTCTTCATATCAACCTGCTATAGAGCTCATTCTCATAAATGCCTTGGAGGAGAAATAGTCCATCAAATGCCATGAACAACCAAGGTAATGAGGTATCTCAGAAAGAAAATGAATAATCTCTTAAAGAGTTTTCTTTAAAAGAAAATAAACTTAAAGATATGGAAATATGTGACTTAAATAACAGAAAATTCAAGATTGCAGTTCTGAAAAAACTCAACAAGACGCAAGAAAGCTCAGATAGGCAATTTAATAAACTCAGAAACAAAATCAACAATGTGAATATTTTACAAAAGATTGAAATTTTTAAAAAGAAACAAATAGAAACTCTGGAGCTGAAGAACTCAATAAAATAAGTGAAAAATGAAATAGCCAGCTTAGGAAATAGAGCTGACCAAATGGAAGAAATAATTAGTGACATTGAACACAGAAACCTGGAAATTATGCAGATGGAAGAAGAGAGAGACTTGGGAGTTAAAAGAAGTGAAAGAACTCTACAGGAATTACCTGATTCCATCAGAAAAAAGCAATATAAGAATAATGGGTATACCAGAAAGAGAAGAGAGAGAGAGAGAGAGAGAGAGAGAGAGAGAGAGAGAGAGAGAGAGAGAGAAGGGAACGGAGAGACTATTCAAACTAATAGGGGATGAAAAGCTCTCAAACCCATGGAAAAAACTGGATCCTCAAATCTAAGAAGCAAATAGAACACCGAATTATCTCAATCCAAAGAGTCTTTCTCCAAGACACATTATATTAAAACTGTCAAAAATTAATGACAAAGAAAGAATTCTCAACGTTTCCAGGGGAAAAATAAAAAATGTGGTAAACTACAAAGGAGAGCCCAGTAGATTATCCTCAGATGTTTCAACAGAAACTTTAAAAAATAAGAGGAAGGGGGATTAAATAAATATTCAAAGTACTGAAAAAGAGAAATTACCAGCCTAAAATAATATATCCAGAAAAGTTATCCCCTATATATGAAGGAGTAATAAAGACATTCCCAAATATACAGAAGCTGAGGTAATTTTCTACCACATGGCCTGCGTTACAAGGAATAATAAACGAGTTTATTTTACCTGAAACAAAAAGACAAAAGGAAACAAAACTGTGGGTAAGATGACTGACAGACAAAAGCAGGAAATGGCAACCCCTATTCACAATAAGGTACTATATTCTTAAATAAAACATAAGAACTAAACGAGATAAAACTATAAAAAACAAAAAGAGAAGAAGAAGGTAACTGCTACTGCAACTTGGAAATGAACTCACAGCATAAATAGGGATAATATGTGACAACTAAAAAATAAAATGGGGGCCGGCAGAGTGGGGCACTGGTTAAGAGCTGGCTTGGGACGCCAGTGGCCCCAGTTCAGATCCCACATATGAGGGCCAGTGACACTGCCCTCTACAGCTAACAACAGCTCCACCTGGAGCTGGGCTGCGAGCCCCAGTGACAGTGTAGGCTGCAGCCCCTGCTGCAGTGGGCTGCCATAGGCTACAGTGAGTGCCCGGCAGCCAGCGAGAGCTGCCAATAGCCACAGTGAGCGACCATCCAGAGGCTGGCGACTGATCTGCCTCAAACGGGAAGAGCACAATGATAATACCAACATGTGCCAGTGAAGCAACGTCCTCCACAACTAGACTGAAGAACAAAAAGACAGCAACTTGTCTGTTCCCCTTCTCCGATTCTCCAAGAAAATCTTTAAAAAATAAAATAAAATGGAATGGAGTCAAGCTCTAAATTTGCAAAAGGGAATGGAAATAAGATGCATACAGAAGACAAAGAACTACTATATATATATATGAAACTTTTTTTTACATAAACTTAATGGTAATCACAAAAAAAAATCCAGAACTGAGATGCATAATGCAAAAAACAGGAAACAGAGGAAAACATCATAGAACAATACCAAACAAAAATAACAGAGAGCAACACAAAGACAAAGAAATAATGGAGATACCAAGCTGCTAGAAAATAAAAGATAAAATGGTTCTAGGAAACTCTCATATATCAATAATCACCCTAAATGTAAATAAACTAAAATCACTAATCAAAAAGCACAGAATAGCAGATTATTGGATTAAAAAAAAAACAAAAAACACAAACAAAACCCAACCATATGCTGCTTCTAAGAGACACATCTCAGCTGCAAGGAAAAATACAGATTCAAATCGAAAGGGAAGAAAATGGTGAACCCAGCAAATGACTCCAGAGAAAAGCGGGTGTAGCTATACTTATATCTGACAAAACAGACTTCAAGATAAAAAGGGTAGCAAGAGACAAAGATGGACATTTCATAATAATAAAAGGGACAATACATCAAGAAGACATAACACTTATCAATATATATGTTCCCAATCAGGGAGCACCAAAATATATAAAGAAACTACCAACAGAACTAAAGGGAGAAACTGAATTTTAGTAAGGGACCTAAATATCCTATTTACAGCTATGGATAGATTATCTAAACAAAAAATCAATAAGGAAATATCAGCCTTAAATGACACATTAGACCAAATGAGTGTAATTGACATTTACAGATCCTTTCATCCCAGAACACCAGATTGTACAGTATTCCCTAGTTCATATGGAGCATTCTCAATGATAGACCATATATTGGGACACAAAACTAGCCTCTATGAATTTAAAAAGACTGAAATCACACCAAGCATATTCTCTGACCACAGTGCTTTGAAATTGGAAATAAATTGCAAAAAGAAAGTGGGAAAAACTACAAATACGTGGAAATTGAACAACATACTACTAAAGAATCACCGGTCAAAGAAGAAATAAAAGGAGGGATCTAAAGATACATAGAAACAAATGAGAATGAAAAGACAACATATCAAAATTTTAAGGATGTAGCCAAAGTGTTAATAAGAAGGAAGTTTGTATCATTACAGGCCTATATCAAGAAATAAGAAAAATCCCAAATAAACAACCTAACATCACATCTTGAAGAACTAGGGGAAAAAAACCACAAAAAACAAATAAAACCCAGTGTCAGCAGAAGGAAGGGAATAATAAAAATTAGAGCAGAATTAAATAAAATAGAGAACAAAAAGACAATAGAAAAAAATAACGCAACAAAGAGCTGGTTCTTTGATAAGATTGATAAAATTGAAAAACTCTTGGCCAGACTCACTAAGGAAAAATGAGAAAAGACACAAATAAACAAAATCATAAACAAAAGAGAAGTTATGACAGATACCACAGAAATACAAAGGATCATCCAAGAATATTATAAAAGACTATATGCCACTAAATTCAATAACCTAGAAGAAATGGACAAGTTCTTAGAAATATATAATCTTCCTAGACTGAATCATGAAGAACTGGAAAATCTAAATGGACCAATCAACAGCAAGGAAATTGAAACAATCACCTAAAACCTCCCCAAAAGCAAAAGTTCATCAGAATTCACTAGTGAATTCTACAAAACAGTCAAGGATAATTTAATACCTGTCCTTCTCAAACTCTCCCAAAAAATTGAAGAAGACACAATACTTCCTAACACATTTTATGAGACCAATATTATCTGATACCAAAACCTAGTAAGGATAACACACACACAAAAACTACAGACCCATATCTCTAATGAATACAGATGCAAAAATTTTAAACAAAATACTAGCAAGTTGAATACAACAATACATCGTAAATATTATACATCACAACCAAGTGGGGTTCATTACAGGGACACAAGGATGGGTCAATATATGCAAATGCATCAATGTGATGCACCACATAAACAATATAAAGGAAAAAAAATCATGTGATCATATCAATAGATGCAGGAGAAAAACACTTGACAAGATACAACATCCATTTATGGTTAAAACGCTTAGTAAAATATGTATAGAAAGAAAGTACCTCAGCATAATAAACCATATACTACAAATCCTCAGCTAATACACAGTTAATGGTGAAACTGAAAGCTTTCCCTCTAAAATCAGGAGGAAGATAAGGATGACCCATCCCATCACCACTATTATTCAACATACTATTGGAAGTCCTAGCCAAATCAATCAGACAAGGGGAAGAAATAAAAGGCATTCAAGTTGAGAATGAAGAGATTTTATCACTTTTGCAGACAACATGATTTTTTTATATACAAAACCCTAAAGACTCCACCAAAAAAAAGATTAAAAATAAACAAATACAGTAAAGTTGCAAAATACACAATCACTGTACAAAAATTAATTGCATTCCTTATACTAACAATTAAAGTTCAGAAAATGAAAAAAAATTCCTTTTGCAATTGCAACAAAGAGAATAAAATAACCTAGGAATAAACTTAACAAAGGATATGAAGGACCTATACACCGAACACTACAAGACATTATTAAAAGAAGTTGCAGAAGACAAAAAGAAATGGAAAGATATTCCATATTTATTGATTGACAGAAGAAACATAGTTTTAAAATGGCCATATTACCCACAGCAATATACAGATTTAATGCAGTCTCCATCAAAATCCCTATGGTGGGCCGGCTGAGTGGCATGGTGGATAAGCGCTGGTTTGGGAAGCCAGTGGCCCCGGTTCGGTCCCACATGTGAGGGCCAGTGACACTGCCCTCAAAAAAAAAACACAAAAAAAACCCTATGGCATTTTTTTTTTTAAATAGAACAAAAAAATCACCTGATTTATACGAAATCCCAAAAGACCCTAAATAGCCAACGCAATCTTGATAAAAAAAGAACAAGGCCTGAGGTGTCACACTCCGTGACTTCAAATTGTACTACAAAGTGACAATAATAAAATAGCATCGGGCCAGCCGAGTGGTGCATTGGTTAAGAGCTGGGTTGGGATGCCAGTGGCCCCGGTTCAGATCCCATATATGAGGGCAGGTGACACTGCCCTCTACAGCAAAGATGGTGAACAACAGCTCCACCTGGAGCTGGGCTGCTGTGAGTCCCCGGGGACAGCATAACTGCAGCCCCTGCTGCAATGGGCTGCCATAAGCTACAGTGAGTGGCTGGCAGCTGGCGTGAGTGGCTGGCATCCAGTGTGAACTGCCAAGAGCCACTGTGAGCGGCCCTCCAGAGGCCAGCGACCGATCTGCCTCACCCGAGAAGAGCGTAATGATGATACCAACATGAGCCAGTGAAGCAATGTCCTCCACAACTAGACTGAAGAACAAAAGGACAGCAACTTGTCTGTTCCCCTTCCCTGGTTCCCCAACGCTGTTCCCTCCACCCAAGTCCCCAATAAAAAATCTTAAAAAAAAGCATGGTAGTAGTGGAAAAATAGACACACAGACCAATGGAACAGAATTGAGAACCCACAAATAAACCTATGTATATATGAGCTGATAATTTTTGACAAAGGAGACAAAAACATACAAAGAAAAAAAGAGGGCCTCTTCAATAAATGGGGCTGAGAATATTGGAAAGTCATGTGCAAAAGAATGAAACTAGACTACTATCTGTCACCATATACCAAAATCAACTCAAAATAGATCAAAGACCTAAACATAAGACCTGAAACAATAAATTGCACAGAAGAAAGCATAGGTACTAAACTTAAGGACCTTGGTTTCAGAGAGGGTTTTATGAATTTGACCTCAAAGGCAAGGGAAGTAAAAGTAAAAATAAATGAATGGGACTATATCAAACTTCTACACAGCAAAAGAAACAATTAACAAATAAAAGAAATAATCTACTGAATTAGAAAATATATTTGCAAACAACACCTCTGATAAGAGGATAATACTTAAAATTTATAAAGAGCTCATATAACTCAACAACAAAAAAACAAACGATCGAATAAAAAAATGGGCATAAGACCTGAACAGACACTTCTCCAAGGAGATATACAAACAGCCAACATATATATGAAAAGATGCTCAACTTCACTATTAGGGAAATACAAATCAAAACCACAAGGAGATATCACCTCACACCTTATTTATACATGTAATCAAAATTGCAATGATATAATATTTAGAAAATAACAGTATTAGATCATTGCACATAATTCAGATATGAACAACAATTTACTCAGAACAGAACGTGCACACATATGCACTCACGCGTGCGCACACACACACACACGTATGTATCTTCACTATTAAAAGAAAAAAGAAAGAGTGGAAGCTAGGAGACTGTATCTCTGTTCCAACAGATTATTGTGTATTGGTCCCAGACTGTTGCAGTAGGTATTAAGAAAGAAGCAGATACATTTTAAACAAACAAATATATATATCTTAGAGGTAGAGCTGATAGGACATGGTTATGAACTGAAATGGGAGGTAAGAAAGTAAAGTGTCAAAGTTTACTCCTGGCT
The DNA here is from genome assembly GCA_033961575.1 of Aselliscus stoliczkanus. NCBI lineage: Eukaryota > Metazoa > Chordata > Mammalia > Chiroptera > Hipposideridae > Aselliscus > Aselliscus stoliczkanus. The sequence continues at coordinate 141,159,294 of CM066729.1, forward strand.
TTACAACACAAAAAATATGTTGGATAGAAATGCTATTTACCAAAATCAGAGAAGTAACAATAAGTAAGAAATTAAGGGGTTAAGAGATACTTTTAGACCTCTAAATGAAAATGCCAAAATTATAGTATAATCTATTTTTCTGGGGATGAGAAGAGAGATTAGAAATAGAAATAAACGTGAGATAATCATATCTAGATGGTATTTAAACCCCTGCTAGCAAATGAGATAAACTAGAAAATGAGAGAGAGGAGACTAATGTTAAGATCTAGTAGAGGAAACAGAGCCAGTAAAGAAAACTGAAGCTGAGAAGTCAGGTAACGGAAGAAATCAGGATAGTATGCTATTTCAGAAATGAAGAGGAGAAGACTTTTGCTTTTCTTTTCTTTTTAGAAGGAAGTCAACTGTATCCAGTGTTGCTGATAACAAGGTAAGGATTGAAAGGGACTCATAGAGAGGTCCATTTCAGTGTGAAAAATCCTGAAAACCATCACACTACAGATCACCTAGAAACACTCCATAAAATACATCAACATTGAGCTCATTAGTAACGGAAACAATAAGGACCAAAATACAAGGAGGAGGACACAAATAAGATCCTATAGGGCAAAGGGGTTGGGGATCTTTGATGAGATTTGTTATTTATTGACTGGGCTATTTTATAGCTCTATACAGTTAGAAGTTACAGAAAACTGATAGCAATGCAAACAATTCCTGTTCATAGCAATGCAAATGAATTTTGTCCAGTAGAGAATATAAATCTCTATAAGAAATTTTCAACAGGTTTTTATTTGATGGTTTCTTTATTAATGAATGAGTTGGTTACATCTTGGGCACATGTTTATTTTATATTTGCATAAGAGTCATGTTTTTAACTTTTTTGGAAAATTATGTTATCATCCCAACTTACATCTTGGGCAAGAACTACTCAAATCACATATATTGGACCCTCATGGGAAAATGCATCAGGTCCCCTGTGCAGTTGATCTAGTTACAGAATGCTCTAGGCTCTGCCTTGTGACTCACACAAATAATTAGTCCTTTACCTTGCTAGTTTTGACTCTTAGCATAGTCTTGGCAATTTGGCTAGTATTTCAAATATATATTCATACATAGGAGCTTCTAGATTTCAAGTATCAAACAAATTGAGTTTATCTCAGTAGTTGAGCTTTATCATGAGGACCTTTATTGTAAGTAAAGGAAAGAAAAATGGCAAAAAAAAATATTTCATTGCATATCCAGGATTCATGAAAAACTGATAATTATTAAGAGTTGGAATATCATTCAGTATAACATACATCATATATTTTCTTACCCAATTGAAATTTCACTGGAGTGACTAATTAATCAATTATCAACAGAAAACATTAATTGAGCATTTAACTATCTTCCTATTACTTTAATAAGCACTTTACATATATAATCTCATTAATCCCCTCCACAACACTATGAATTAGATACTGCATCATGGTTGTTTATAGATAAGAAGATTAAGGATTATCATGTTTAAGTCCCTTGCCCAAGATCACACAATTTTGAATTCTTTCCTGCAACAGGTTCAGTAAGAGTTTGTTTTCCTTATCAACAGCACATATGGAATCTATGGTTATGCAACTAAAGCTTTGCCTGGGATGCTATATTTGAGAATAATGCCTATTGAATCAGATATACCTAGATGATTTGAAGGACCTAGGATTGACTTTATGAAGCCAATGGTTACAAAGCCCTTACTAGCAGGCCAAAGAATCTCATGCTATTTTGGGGACTGAGAAGACAAGAATTTATCCAGCCTTATAGGTATTGCAGATGAAAGCTGATGGTGAATTCTTGGTTTGGTTTCCTAGCCTGAGGAGGTTTTTAAAAATCCAACCTGAGATTCCTTATGAAATTTCTGGCAAAGCAAATTGAAGAACGCCCACAGTATCTAGAACAATGCCTAAAATGTCAGTTTTCTCTAATAGTTATCTCTTGAATGAATGAATCTATAACAATAATATTCATGATCTTATTCTTTTATTAATTCAATAAATATTTAGTGAGTTGGTACAAGTTGTGTTTCTAAGTCCTGGAGATAAAAGGGTAAATAAGAGAGACATCACAGAAATGACAGTCTGGTTCAATCTTTAGATAAACATCTAGAAATCAGTCTTTGCCTGTCTCTCAAATTTGGTTTCATACAAGCATTTTTCTAGGAAAACATCTGATAGGTACTTTCCTTAGGGAAAACAATACATTCTGAAATATAAAGTTATATCTAAATCTAGGTACATACAGGCAGAAAACATCATTATGAGAGTTGACAAGGATGTGGAAAGAATTTCAGTAAGTGAAAAAATTCAAAGAATATAAGTCAGAAAGGAAAAAAGGCATGAAGCTTAATTTTGCCCATAGTCTAACACATAAATACATGTTAAATAATATTTCTGCATGAGGTGAAATTTAAAACAATAATACAATGAGTATAAAAAATGTCTGTGTAATTTAATTAACCTGCCAAAATAACATATTTTACAATAATTCAAAGCATATTTCTTTTAGCCTAATTTTGATAGCTATCAGACTTTGTAATGAGCAAAAACAAATTTGCATGCTTTTTTTCAAATTAATGATTTGAATTAAGCTGTTGTTCGTTTAATCTCCTTGGTTTTTTGAGGTTAATATTCCTATATTTTTTTAGCATTCTGGAAACTTGTATGGTAATCAGACAGAATATAATTAAATGAAAGTATCATAGTGAAATAAGCAATTGAAATAAAACTGGAGACTGCTATACTAAATAATTTGGCTTTGATCATGTGTAATACAATTATTTCCATCAACTTATCATTCAAAGATTCTAGACAACCACATTATCAACATATTAACTCCTCTTTTGGATTTTCCAGGACATTTGTATTTTTCTTGACTGTATATTCAAAGTATTTCTATTCATAAACATTAATGGATTTTAGATGTTGGTTGATTAGAACATTATGATTTATCCTCTTTGTTTATGGCTAATTAACATTTCCATTAACTTCTTAGCATTCCTTTCATTACAGAGGCATTTCTATAAATTCTTCAAAACAAGCAATAAAGAAATAAGAAAGTGGTACCTCAACAAATATATATTCCTTTCTAAAGTTTATGGAACCAAAGCAGAAACAAAAATTATCTAACAATTTAAAAAACAGATGATTCATCTGGATACTCACATATGAGCACATTTATTTAAAACATTTCAAAACAAATTATAACTTATCAAAGTACTTGCAAGGTCACACATTGCTATAAGATCATCTTTATAACTTCGCATATAATCTAAGTTTAAAGACTTCCTAAAATGCAGTTTCTACTGTTTTCATCAGTGATTTATTTTTTAAAGTGTAAAACTCTTTTCAACTTAAATCCCTCTTATTGCAACAGATTATTTTTAAGTCTGATTTAAAAAACATGTAGTAGTGGCTACTTTCTTTCAAAAGTCTAAAATGTACTTCTGAATTGGACCTGCAGAGGTGGTTTTTGTTTGTTTGTTTGTTTTTATTTTTTTAAATTTTGTTGAATCTGCATCCTTTTTGGTCAAAGAGCAGAAGTTGTTAGAAGCTTTTATTCAATACATAAAACATGAATAAATGAAGATGATAGAAGACATTCACGCCTATTATACCATTCTAAATTCTACATTTCTTGTGCGGCCTCCCCGGCGGGGGCCTGCTCTTTAAAGACGGCACTACCTTGCTGATGTTTGAACACTTGGAATTCGTTATGAATCCAAAGCAAGCCTAGGGATTCCAAATACTAAAAATTTCAGAGTTGGAGTCCACCATTCAAAAGAACTTTATCACCTGTTTCTGCCAGGATAAGATAAGAAACCACATGAACAAAGAGATGGGCAAAGCTATTCCCTGAGGGAAAAATATTAGCTGCAAGTAAACCAGGTTTCCATAATACAGGGATTCTCATCATTCTTTCCACATTTGGCACTGAGACCACTTCAGACCAATTTCCTTGCCCCTATTGAACACTATACACCAGCACTGAATCCAAAAACATCATACAAGTGAGTAGATGGAAGTAGGAACAGATTTAAAAGCCAACTCCAAAAAAGCATATAACCCATAGCCCTCCTTCAAATAATGTAGCTTGTGAAATAGCGTTATTGCAAACCAGAGCTCATGCTTGAAAATTGTAAATACTTACCAGGAAAACAAACAATACACAGGAATGGTTTAATCAATCCTAAATCCTAATAGAATTCAATGACCTCAAATTTCAGCTGTTGGCACCTTGCCAGTAAAAGAAATCTGATTTGGTTTTGCTTAATGCAAAGGAGTGAAAACAAAAAACAAAACTACCAACATTAGCAGCTGATGAAAATCTGATCTGAAACTTCTATGTTTTATAGATCTCAAAATGACCATCTTTGTTTGCAAATGATGTAAATTTTATATGTGGAACTACAGAATATCTTTATTCACCATTATTGAAACTTTAATCATTTAAAATAATAAATGCTTCAAAAGGAATCTCTTGATTATAGTCTATGTAATTCCATTCTTTACAGATTATTTTCTTTCTGAATCATGGTTCTTTTGGGGAGTACTATCCTTGGACAACTACTTTTATATTCATGAACTGGGTTGTTATGTGGCAGCTTTTGTCACAGTTGTAGCTGCAGCTGTGAGTGGCAGGCATGGGTAGGACTGCTGCTGAGCTTTGAAGTTTAAGGAAAAGCACATAGAATTCTTCTAACTTTCAATAATTTTATTGGGAAACTTATTCCTACACCATAGTAGCTTTCATGGTGGGAAATTCATAGTGTAAACTGAGATTTTTGTAGCTGAAAGATTTTCAAATCAAAAAATTCTCAAATTAAAATGCTTAAGTGACTGACCATCCACATGGAAGATATGCGATAAAGTTGTCTGGATAAAGTACCAAAATGTGGTCATTAAAAAAAAAAGTGCTTTTACATATATGGAAAGGCCTCATATCAGAAAACTCAATAAATGAATATCCCAAAGTTAAATATACACCTGTTTCTTAAATTTTATCATAGGAGGAATGTTGGAAGTGAAACTATGACTGGTAGAGAGATAAGATGCTTCAACCACTAGGAGTTAAACCTGTGACCTATACTAAAAAAATAAAATATGTGTTGGGACTTGTGCCTTTGTTTCTGGCCTACAGGTAAGCACAAGAGAGAATAACTTGAAAACTTACAAATAAGTTTCTTTTCTAATAATTAAATTATAGTAATTATGTGAGGTGACAGATATATTAATTACTTGATTGTGGTAATCATTTCACAATGTATATATATATTACATTATCATGTTATAGGCATTAAAATAATTAAATTATAAAATACATTGAATGAATGAATTGGAGTCAGCCCTTCAGAGTTTAGACAAAAATATCTTCCTAACTCTAAAGACTTAACTAAAATTTCAAATATATTAAGGTATCAAAAAAAGACTGTGTTATCAGAAGGGGTGATGGGTGTCTTCCATGAAAATACAGAAAGTGAAAGTGACAAAGGCAAATATTGGTTCCCATCCTCACCATGCACATAGAAGAAAGTTCCTAGGCAAGCTGACCAGATCCTGGTGGCAATGGAGATAATAAAACATTAGAGATTGCAAAGTGATCACTCAAAGGTGAGCCACGTTTCCTTTTCTGAATTCACTGTGCTGGTTCTCACAATCTCAACAAGTCAAAACAAAACAAAAATCACTCAAACAAACAAAAACTTGTTAAGTGTACTTTTTCTAACCTATAAAAATTAGAGGTTTTATAACATTTTTATATTTACAACTTCTGTTATAAAATTAGAAAATCTGACCATACTAGACCTATATCCTTTCTTGACAACAATTAATTGAGTGGAATTTAATGTTGGCTGCTCTCCATAGAAAGGGCATTGCATTCTTGGTTAATGCACAGTCTCCACGACTTGTTTCTATTAAAAGGGGGAAAATGAAAGAACCTACAAGGATGAAAAGCACTGGTCATGCCCTACTTAACCTCTGCTTCAAGTAACAGTTACATTGCTAAATAGTAAACTAATAAATTAGCATAGGCTTGGTAATGTTTTAAATGTATCAACCGATGGTCATTGGCACTAATTCAACACCAAAAGGAACACCCAATTTGGGGTACAAGGGAAGAAGGAAACTTTATTCAGTACAAATAACTCAACTGTGATACAGCACAAATGTGGAACAGCTCAGTAGCGTTACAGCTCAATTATGATATACAATATGGCTGGGGAAAAGCATGGCTGTGAGGTAACCCGCAGGCTAGGCGGCCCTCCAGCAAAGTGGATCTCTGACTGGACAGCTCTGCTCCACTCCAGTGTGGTCTGCTCAGGTCTGTTCTACCTGCTCTGCTCTGCTTCACTCCGGTTCAGGCAGCCATCTTCGCTGTTTCGGCTCCAGGGGTTTCAGGTCCAGCTGTTTCAGCTGCAGCCAGGGAAACAGTCTTCTGTCTTCAATGGAAGAGGAAAGTGTGCTCCCTGAGCCAAAGAGGAGCTGACTTAGAGAGAGAAATCCCCACCTTTGTGCCCTGATGGTCCATCCTCATGTAAATGAGGACCCCCAAATCCTCATAGTTTGATTGATCCAAAAAGCACTGTCCTGCTTGGTCAGAATGGAGACACTTTGATTGGCTGGTGAAGTTGCTAATGAGGATATATAGCTGCAAGGCTCCAATTGGATGGGGAAAGTCTCAGTCCTATTGGTTGAAATATGATGCCAGGAACTCCTTCATAGGGTTGGCTCAGATGGCAGGAGCACAGTGCAGGCAGGCAGTTCAGTGCATGCTTCTCCCTGAAGCATGGTTTGCATGAGAAGCTTCTGCTCACCAGTGGCTGCTAGGCTCTGTTTGTAAATTTAAGCCCAGTTAGACACCAGGAGCCCTTCTTCTTAGGTATCTTCTTTCTTGGGGTGAACAAATGTCAGTTGGATTCTGGGTACAACCCATTATTCGTTATATAGAAGGAACAAACCTACATTATTTATAGAGTGATGAATTCAATCAATGAATTTCACCTTGTGGAGACTGTCCTGGGTATGTGTTTAACTCAGAATTTAATAAATTCTTTCCCAGTTGTGAGATGTACTGCAAAATTCCAAAGACACATGCAGCTAATAACCATCATTAACCACACAGAACAGATAATCATCCAACCTGAAATCTGGGTCTCAAGTTGAATGGATATACGTATGAGGGGAAATTATATTAATAAAAGTCATTGAGTTCAAGAGATTTAGAAAATTTTCTATTGCTGCATTACAGTGAACATTTGAAGGCAATACATCAACTATGAGTCCACTTATAATAACATTTTAAAGGCTAATCTTAAATAACTTGATGTTTGTGAGAAATAATATATTAGCTCTCACAAATGCTGGTACCATCCGAAAGATCTAACCTAAAGTAGCTAAGAGATTTGCTAAAGAAAGTATGCTACCTTCTGTCTTTCCTATTATGTCTCTATACTGTCTTGAATGTTTTTAAAATGAACTTCTCATGTGGACCAGCTAATCCTTTTCTCAAGTCTTCTCCCTGCCCCATGATGGAAAACAAAAAAAAAAAAACACATGAATTACAAAATAAATCATTTAAGGGAATTCTATGAATTATGATTTTAAGGCAAGCCGACCTCCAGGTTTATATGTTTTTTTGAAATTTTTATTATTATACAAAGAACACAAGTGTAGGAATATAAGAAAAAAATAAAAGAAAATGGAAGCTACCCATATTCCCGTCACCTAGATAGATATATCACTATTGATATTTTGGCATCAATTCTTTTGGATATGATTTTTACTTCTCTAGGTTTATTATGGGTAAAATAACCTTTGAATTTTCAGTTTCTTATAAATTTTAAAAAGGTAAGTAATGTCCATACATATTAGCTAATTGGATTGCTCATGCCACAGATAGGTAATGACTCAAAATCTACTCTGTGGCTCTGAATATAAAGAACAAAACCAGGTAGCGTTTCTCAATATCAACTAGATATTGACAGAGTACCAAAGAATGAAACCAGGAAAGAATTAGGCTAGATATTTGAAAAGGAGAAGGAATATCTTATATTCTAACTTTCTCTAAAGAGTTTCTTTAAGTAAAATATCAGATTGCTGCACTAAACACATCCAAAATGTACCCATGAATAAAGTCTTCCAAAATTAAACTATACTGGGTTGAAAAGTCTATTGGAAACCCAAATAAATAACATTATCAACATATTATAGATATTCTGCCTCATTATATTCTGTTTGGGAAGCTATGAGGTAAATATTTTTTTAAGCTTAATTACTTCATTCTTTAATAAATATGCTAATATTGCCTCTTTAATTTGAAAACTCTAAAGTCAACATCAGAATTTTATGGTGCCATAGTTCCACATAAACTGTAATATTTTTTCCTAAATAACATGCAAATGGTTTAATGGTTCTTTGACACTCATAAATATATTTGCTAACTATGCTGTATAAGTCACATGGTTTTGAAAATAAGTACTAAAATTAACCCATTTTTAAATTTATATCACTCCTTGTTCAATAAAGTCCCTACCAACATTTGACTAAACACTTCATAGAGTAAATGAATAATGTTTGATACTTAAAAATGATATTTTTACTTAAGTTGGCAGAGTTTTGGAAAAACCCTTCTTCAATTCTGCCAAATTCATCTGGAAGAAAATCAACACACAATTGTAGAAGTCACGAAATCTAAATTAGTATTAGCAAAAAGATAGTCTCCCTTCGTTTTTTGGGATTTGTTTTGAGAATAATTTATCCCACCCCTATGCTTTCCTGTGTCTCCCCTTCCTCTTTCATTTATCTCCTGCCATGAGAAAAGAAAGCAGCAAATAAAAGGCTCTGTCTGAAGCCAAATTTAATTTCTTTGGCAAAATGTTAAGTTCAGCCACCAAATATTTAATTATGGATGAAACAGCACAAGAGATATTTAATAAAGCAAGGCTTATATTAGAAGAAAAAAATTTTCATAACAATACAACTCCGATTACTTAGTTAAATTCAGGCACAAGTTTACTTTTTAAAAAAGAGAGAGAATACAAATGTGTAGTTTGTTTTTTCTCACCTCTTAAAAACCAGAAGAAAAATTTGCTTCCAGAAAATTCCTAATTAAACTACAAGGTCTATTTAAGCTTCCTGATACACAATATTAATAGCCTCCTCAAAATTCACTTTTTCTTTCCAGTCAGCTCCAACTGTTGGATTCATTGAATTCCTTGAATGAGCCTACTGTCTGACTGGAAAGATGAACACATGAGCTAGTGCAAGCCATTAGCATGATACATCAAAGAGGCTGGGGGGTTGGCTCAAGATTAGGCATTTTAGCTAGCTCAGGCTAATCAGAATGACTCCCAGGAAATCTGCTTAGAATTCCAGAAGAAAGGTCCACTCTCAGATAATATAATATGCTAGGCATTCAGCGTTATAATAGACATGGTTGAAATATGATATTAAAGGGATAGGATTTATTTTTGGTTGATTGGAATGTTTTTATGGTAGAACTCTAGAGAGGTCAGATTGAACATCAAAGTAAGATAGGTTCTGTAATACTTAATCACTCATTAGAGCAGCTCCATTGGAGACTCAGTGCCAAGTGAATGGTTTAATTGTTATTGAGCTAATTACTTTATGTATTTAAAAGGTTATTTTAGTAACACTAGAATTTGAAGCATTTTTCTGCCTGTGCTGTACTGGCTAATACCAATATAACTCTTATCCATCACACACATAAAATATATTTAGGAGCTGAGACTTAAATTAGTCAGAATGACTTCTGCTTCTCTTTTTAGAGGGGAAAGAAAACATGACTACATAAGGTAAGCCCCATACAAAGCACCACATGATTTTCATCCAACACTGAAAGTAAGGTAATGACATACTGAACTTCAAGTATATCCTGCTTTGGTAGCATTCTCAAATGAAGACCACACATTCACCCAAGTTTTAGCATTTTAAGGTTTACAGAAAAGAAATACACATGCTATCCTACTGAGACAATATTCCATATCCATGAAGACTTGATATTGTGCACAATTTCTGCATTGTAACCATCTGCTTACATGTCTTTATGCTTACTAGACATTAAATACATGGAAAGCAGGGCTTCGTCTTTCTTATCTTCCACCTGTAGTTTCTGTAACACAATAGGTACTAAATCAATAAATGTTAAATTAAAAAGCGCTTTGGATGCTTTCTCATCCTTAATCTTCTTGCCAATCTCCAATCTACATGAACCAAACCACACTCTCCGTTTCCTCTTCATAGCTCTTTAGTAGACAGAGATATGACTTACTTTCATTGACTTATCCCCAAGACAAATTCATCTTATTCAACTACTATAATCTCAATGACATTCATATTTACTATGACATATTCCATGCTCCATAAGAAGTTGGAAATTTTCTCATTAGTTTCAAAATCTTGATGGATAACATCTTCTCTTCTTTTTATTCAATTACCATTCTTCCTACTTCATAGGGACAATTGACAGTCCAGTGTGAGCACCAGTTGTCTTCTCCTTTCTCTCAACAGGTAGCTACATCTTTAGCTATTCTCATTATGTTCTCATACTTACAAAGGTAAGGCTCATTCTGTTGTGGACTTCTCATCTCCAAGACCTACCCCCATCTATGTTCCCTTCTTTACGTGTCTTGAATCTATCCCTTCCAAATTTTACTCCTAAATTTCAGGTTCCTTGAAACCTAGATCTGTTTCGATCATGTTTATATTTCTTCCTTCCTCCTATACATAGGTTATGGTCTTGGACAGAGTAATTAATTACACAATAAATATTTGTTGAAATCATGGTGAAGTATATAATACTCTGTTAAATTAATGAAGAATATTTTGTATGTCACACGAAACTCCTATTGTATAGGTCTTTTCTTTAGAGGGAGGACACATAGCTAAGTAATAGGTAACTATTTGTTTATATTCAAAGCTATTCCTAATGAGAATTTTAAGACACAAGTGGGGGAAAACATTGCATATCACTTTTCAACTTCTTTATGCACATATATGCACCTTCTCTTTTGAAGACTGGTTCAGAGAGAAAGATCTTTGGCATTTAGCTCAATTTCTTATCTTATTATCATAATATGTCTTAATTTTGCTGCTTTATGCCCTCCTAATTAATGATGTTCAGATGCTCTAAATATCTGTATACCACTGAAATTTCCCACTTCAGGCTATTGGCTTTCCTTCTTACATTCTTATTAAAAAATTAATATAAGTGTTTTCTTTCATACACATCAAAGACATTTCAGACTTAAGGAAAAAATTTGGAGGAATGCCACCAAAAGAACTTTTCTAAATTATTTGCAAACAGTATACCTAAGACCTTGTATTATTATATGGTATTATGGTAATGAATAACTTGTACAATTTTAATAATCTGTTTGGCCCATAATGCAGTTTTAAACCAATGTACTTTTGTTCAATAAAAATTAAAGGTTTTGTTTTTTTTAAAATATATTTTCTAAGTGTATTTCTACTCCAGAAAAATTTAATTTAAGAAACCTGGTGATGACACATTTTTCTACAAGAAACATCCCTGGTTGGAAGCACCTTATTTTCTGTGTTGCTGTAACAATGTCGAATTCCATCATTGCAGGGGTCCAGTCTCCTACTAAGAAGAAAGGCTTTCTGATCCCCCACCCCACCAAAAGCAATTAATCTAAACATATTCCATCTGAAAAGAATGGCCTACTGCAGAATTTGTCAATCTGTGTTCTCTGAAACCCTCTTTAATTGTAATTCCACTGAAAAAAGATTCTCCCTCTCAGAAATTCATAGTGTACATAAGATTAAAAAGGCTTGAAGAAGTTCCATGGTAAACAAGTCTGTATAAATCAATTAAGTAATTTTGAAATATATTTTTCCATAAAACCTAGTTTTTACAAACATCAACTAATATTTTACTGACCTAGGGTTCTTTGGAACACATCTCTCTCCACCTCACCAATTTTTTTTTCTTTTTTTTTTAAGGGCAAGATCACTGGCCCTCATATGTGGGATTCAAATCAGGGCCACTGGCTTCCTAAGCCAGCTCTTAACCACCGTGCCATCCAGCTCTTAACCACCGTGCCATTCAGCCGGCCCCCCATTTTGTTTTTGTTTGTTTTTTTGAGGGCAGTGTCACTGGCCCTCATATGTGGGACCCAAACCAGGGCTTCTGGCTTCCCAAGCCAGCGCTTAACCACTGTGCCACTCGGCCGGCCCTCCATTTTGTTTTAATAAAATGTCTTACATGTGTAAAAATTCTCTGGTGACCAAAAGCTTATGTATTTGGTCACCAGAGAATTTTCACACCTATAAGACTTATTTTATTAAAACAAAATTCCAAGAATGTGTCAAATGCTATGGTAAAGTCAGAATTTTCAAATGTCACAGACTTTAATGTACTTATAATCAAATTTAGGAAAGCACGACCAATTATTGTCAAACATGAAATTCCACATATTTAAATTATAGATGTATTCCTAAAGGTAAAAGAGCCTAATACATAACTTATCTCTAAAATGTATTCACTGATACTGTTTGAGAAACACACAATAATGTTATTGTCTATGATAAAGTAAAGAGCTTAACAGGTCACATGGTTTCAGTTCCAATCTAAAACCACAATTAGGATAATACACCAAGCAACACAATAACATTATATAGCCCTCCAGCAAAATTATACTCACTATGACAACAATTACAAATTATCACAATTAAAATCAATGAAATCAAAAGGGGTGCAGGTTCAGGCCCCTATGACAGGAATGACTTCCAATAAAAAGCCAAGAAGCAGACATTTTTTCAGCTCTAACACTGTAAAGAGCTGAAAAGTCATTATTCCCATCCTCACAGCAACAAAAATGTTGGGGAAAAAAACTGAAAATCATTATCTTTTCTTAAAGGCATCAGAGAATTGAGGTCACAGAGCAAACAGTCACCATGAAATCAGGGGAGACAGGAGAATACAGAGAATCAGTTTAACTGAAGCAGACGCTGATGCAGCAGAATACTTAAAGATTAAACAACAGACTTTTAAATAATACATGAATCAAGGAGGCCGTTTCCATATATTTGACCCCCAATACCCCCTTCTACCACCTCCACCCCCATACCCTCTGGTAACCACTAAACTGTTGTCTATGTCTACGGAACAAATATATGGTGATAGAAGAGAATTGACTTTGGGTGGTGAGCATAATGCTATATATATATTATATATAATATATATATAATATATATATAATGTATATATATATTATATATTATAGAATTGTATACTTGAAACCTAAATAACTTTACAAACTAATGTCATCCCAATAAATTTAATTTTAAAAAATAGTTCAAAAGCAGAAAAAAAAAGAAGTTTCAAGAGAAATAAAAAACATTTTGAACTAAATTAAAGTAAAAATATAACTTATCAAAATCTCTGAAATGCCATGAAACAGTGTTTAGGGGAAAATTTATAGCACTGAATGCATATGTTAGAAAGATCTAAAATCAATAATCTAAGCTTCCACCTTAGGAAACTATAGAAAGAGCAGCAATTTAAGCCTACAGCAAGCCAGAGAAAATAAACAATAAAAATTACAACAGAAATCAATGAAATTGAAAACAAGAAAACAGTAAAGAAAATCAACAAACCAATGTTGGTTCTTGGAAAAGATGGATACAATATCCTATTCTTTAAAAAACAGAAAGAAAACACAAATTACTAATTTCATCATATCAATAGACTAAAGAAGAAATATTATAAGATCATATAAATAAATGCAGAAAAAGCATTTAATTAATATGATTAATATTTGGGGGAAAAAAAAAACTTCTCAACAAACTAAGGATAGAGAGTGAGTTCCCTGGTAAAATATATCTACAAAAGATATATAGCTAACATCATACTAACTGGTGAGAAACTAACTGGTGAGAAATTGATGTTTTCCCCATATGATTGGGAACAAAGCAAGTATGCCCCCCCTCACCACTCTTACTTAACATCAAATTGGAAGACCTCACTACTGCAATAAGATAAGGAAATGAAGTAAAAGTTATATGGATAGAGAAAAAAAAAATCATATGAATAACATATGATTTGATTGCCTATGTAGAAAATCCAAAATAATTAACAAAACAAAACAAAAAACCTCCTAGAACTTATAAGTAATTATAGCAAGTTTGTTATAGGATATAAGATTGATATAGAAAATTGAAACATTTTTTTATATACCAGCAATCTACAAGTAGAATTTGAAATTAAAAAGCACAATTCTATTTACATTAGCACCAAACAAAATGAAATCCTTAAGTTAAAATGTAACAGAACGGGTACAGGACCTTATGAAAAAAGTAAAAAACTTTCATGAAAAAAAATCAGAGACATTTTGATGAAAATATTAGTTTAGTGCAAAAGTAATTGAGGTTTTTCCTTTGTTGAAATTTGGTGTTTAGTATTGGAATACATTCTTAAATAAATGTGGTTATGTTATACTTCATTTTAATGCACATTTCTTGCTTTATGTATTTTTGGTAATGACTTATTACTTACTGTTTATTTTATATTTATTTTAGACTATAGAAATGATGTTAGACAAAAAACAAATTAGAGTGATTTTCTTATTCAAGTTCAAAATAGGTCACAAAGCAATGGAAACAACTTGCAACATCAACAACAAAAGAAGCTATAAGTAAATAATGAGATATTTCATGTTTGAGTGGAAAGACTTAAAATTGTTAAGGTGTTAATTCTTTCCAGCTTTATCTATAGATTCAATGCAAGCCAAATAAAAATCCAAGCAAGTTATTTTTTGTATATCAAAAAACTGATCAGGCTGGCCCAGTGGGGCGTTGGTTAACAGTTGGTTTGGGACACCAGTTCTGAGTAGCAGGGCCCTGGTCCGGAACCCACATATGAGGGCCAGTGCTTCTGTGCCCTCTAGAGCTATAATGGTGAACAATAGCTTGACCTGGAGCTGGGCTGCCGTGAGTCGCTGGCAACGGCATAGGCTGCAGTGAAGCTGGCCAGCAGCAGGTCTGAGCTTTCTTGAGCTGCCATGAGCTGCCCTGAGCAGCCATCCAATGGCTGGAGAGTGACTGCCTCACCCGGGAAGAGCACAATGATAATACCAACATGGGCCAGTGAAGCAACATCCTCCACAACTAGACTGAAGAACAAAAGGACAGCAACTTGTCTGTTCCCCTTCCCCAATTCCCCAACACTGTTCCCCTCCTGCAATTCCCCAATAAAACCTTTAAAAAAAAAAACAACTGGGCTGGCCGAGTGGCACGGTAGTTAAGGGCTGGCTTCAGAAGCCAGCGGCCCCGGTTCAGTCCCACATATGAGGGCCAGTGACACTCCCCTCAAAAAAAAACAACGAAAAAACCCCAACTGATCATAAAGTTCATATGGTAAGCATAAAAATATACACAATAAACAATACTGAAGAAAAAAATAGAAGAAGGAGGAGGGTGGATATAAGAAGAAATCGAACAACAACAACAAAGGTGGAGAACTGATGCTATCCAACTTCAAGAATTACCGTAAAGCTACAGCAATCAAGACAGTGTGGCAGTGGTGAAAGAATGGATGAAGTAGGTCAATGAAACAGAATAGAGCCCAGAAATAGGCCCTGTCAAATTTCAGCTGATCACTAACAAAAGAGTAAAGGCTGAGCAATTGAGAGGATAGTCTATCCAACAAATGGTGCTGGAACAACTGGATATTTGTATGTAAAGAATCTAACACAGGTCTTATGCCTTCACAAAAATCAACATGCTATGAATCATAGACTGAAATGTAAAATTCGAAACTATAAAATTTCTAGAAGACAGCATAGGAAAAAATCTAAATGACTTCTGGTTTGATAATGAAACTTCAGTTATAGCATAAAAGTGTGATCCATAAAAGAAAATATTAATAAAATACATTTTATTGGAAAGACAAGGCACAGACTAAAAGGAAATATTTCCAAACACATATCTGATAAAGAACATACCCAAAATGTAAAAAGAACACTTAAAGCTCAACAAGAAAATAACCCAATTTAAAAAAATGGGCAAAAGATCCTAATAGACACTTCACCAAACAATATATACAATGGCAAATGAGCATAGTAAGAAGTGTTCAACATCATATCATTAAGGAATTGCAAATCAAAATAACAATGAGACACCACTACATACCTATTAAAATGGTGGGGGAAAAACTGACAATATTTACTGACAAGGATGTGTAGCAACAGGAACTCCCATTCGTACTGGTGGGAATAAAATAGGATACTACTTTGAAAGACAGTTTGACAGTTTCTTACAAAGCTAAACATAGTTTTATATAATCTAGAAATCATACCTTTAGATACATACCTGAGTTGAAAATGTCCATACAAAAACCTGCATATTAATGTTTATAGCCAGATTATTCATAACGGTAAAAAACTGTAAGCAGCTAAAATGTCCTTCAAACAGGTAAAGAGATAAACAACCATGGTGCCTCCATACAACAGAATATTATTCAGTGATAAAAGGGAATGAGCTATTCAGCCACAAAAAGAAATGGTAGAACCTTAAATGCATTGTTAAGTTAAAGAAGCTGGTCTTAAAAGGCTACATACTGATATATGACATTCTAGACCAGAACAAAACTATAGTGACAGTAAAAACACTAGCGGCTACCAGGTTATGAGGTTAGGGAGAAGGGAGTCATGTGGAGGAAGGAGAGATGAATAAGCGAAGCACAGGGAAATTTTTAAGGTGGTGAAATTACTGTGTATGACACTGTAATAGTGAATACACAGTAACAGGCATTTTCAAAACACATAGAACTGTAATATATAGAGTAAGTCATAATGTAAATTATGAACTTTGGTTAATACTTATGCATCAATATTGCTTCATTAATATAATGCATATGCCACACTAATACAAGATGTTAATAGAAAAAAACTGCAGGGAGAGGAGATATATGGAACTCTCTATACTATGAGATGTGACAATTAAGTTCGTGAACTTGTTGCAAAGATGTTGCTTACCTTTTTTGATATCAGAGGGATTATTCATTATGAATTTGTACCAACTGGATGGTTAACGAAGTTTGCTATTTGGAAATGCTGTAAAAGCTGTGTGAAAAAGTTGCATGACCTGAACTTTTCGCCAACAATTCATGGCTCTTGCATCACGACAATGCACCAGCTCACACGGCACTGTCTGTGAGGAAAGTTTTAGCCAGTAAACAAATAACTGTATTGGAACACCCTCCCTACTCACCCTATCTGACCCCCAATGACTTCTTGCTTTACCTGAAGATAAAGAAAATATTGAAAGGAAGATATTTTGATGACATTCAAGACATCAAGGGTAATATGATGAGAGCTCTGATGGCCATTCCAGAAAAAGAGTGCCAAAATTGCTTTTAAGGGTGGACTAGGTGCTGGAATTGGTGCATACCTTCCCAAGAGAAGTACTTCAAAGGTGACTGCGTGATATTGAGCAACAGGGTATGTAGCAGTTTTTCTAGGATGAGTTGCGAACCTAACTGTCCAATCTTCGTATTCTCAAATTTTGCTCAAATCTAAAACTGTTCCAAAAAAATCAAGTCTAATAATTTAAAGATAAAATAAAGGAAAACTGCATCTTCACTGGTTTTACAGCTTTCAGAGCAGAATCTTTCTTGAGATATTTAATATGTTGACAATAAGGCCTTTTTACTTTAACCTTCATGACTAAGCTCCAGAACTCCATGAAATTTCCCTCCTTGTGTGTTTTTATGCTCTGCACCAAAGTTTTGTGTCTTTAGCATACTGTCTACCAACCAAAACTTTAATCATGGAATGTTGGGCGGTGTATTTGATCATTTTCAATATGATCACAATATGGTCACCCATGGCCAAAAAACATATATGTGAGTCTTTGTATGTATGTTTTGGGCCATGGGTGAGGGTGAGAATGGTTGTGAGGCCGGAGAGTGTTCTTTCTACTTCTTTCCAAGCACAGTTCTTGTGATGCACACCTCACTGCCTTCCTCCCTTGAAATCTCCTTTTCAGTTGTGGAAAAAAGACACATTTATCATGAGTGAATTGACCTATTTAAAATGCATCAAATTATCAAATTTTTAAAGCCCTGCCAAGACTAGGCTTTACTTGAGCAAAGTATTTCACGATCCAATGATTTCACTTGCAGAAACATTTTTCCTCCCCGAATTTAACTTGAATGTACTATATGCCATTTGATCTGTCTACTGCATTTGTATGCACGTATGTGTGTGCATGTGTGTGTGTGTGCACTGATTCATGTCCTTAGTTCTTTTCTATATGGATACAGCCACTTTGCTCTTAAATTAGTACATATTAGCATATATTTACAATAAGAATAGATTCATTTCTTCTCTTCTCTGACCTTTTTCCTTCATAATTTCCAATTTTCTACTTCTTTCTCATTAAGTTAGAATAGTATGCCAGCTTCTCTCTCATCTTTCTCCTTGAACTGTTAGGTGGCTTAAAATGTGACAGATCATAAGGCACTGGAAATATATTCTACAGTATAATTTCTGATACTAATTTTATTGTCTTTATTAGAGCCATCCTCAAGCCCTGCTAAGTAAACCAGATAGCCTCACAGCTGAGAGGAATTGGGAGCAACAACCACTCAGAAAATAGGAAGACAATAATAATTTACATCAAAAGTGTACAAAGCCAGTTAGGAGATCCTAGGGTCTAGGAACTTTCACATTCCCTTCACAATATCACTCATCAAATTATACTATAATTGTTTGTTTTCTTCGTTATCTGTCCCACCCATCTTGAAGATTTTTCATGAGAACAGAAATCATGCCTATCTCTTTCACTATTTTATTCCTAGCACCTAGCAAAGCACCTGGTTATATTATGTGATCATTACATAATTGTGAAATAAATAAAGTAGACTAGATAATCTAAGCAAACTGCAAAGATTATATTAGTTTATTAAACATATATATGTTTAATTATACTGTTTTATCACTCTTATTCAGGAATGTAATTATGTGATATTGTTTTTGTGTGTGAAGTCAAGTTTTTGTTTTCGTTTTTTTAAAAAACATATATATTCAATAGATCTAGCTTGTTGTTTTGCAAACTGGGCCCTATACATGGCAAGAGAGACCAAAAAAGAGAGACAGACCAGTCTAGATTGGCAGCTGGCCAATCTAACAAGCAAGAGAACTTACATGTAAGGCTTATTTTGGGCAGCTGTAAGACACATACATCTCTGCATCTGCCTGTTAAAATCTTAAGAGTTTATATAGAGGCTGTAAGTGGGTTCAGTCACATATAATATTCAGGTGTTCTCAATAACACATTGTTCTCTCAAGGGTGCATCCTTGAAAATGGCTCCCAAAGTGAGAAAGGTGGGCAAAATGTACCTTCCAAGGACAGGGAGGGGTGAGGAGCCTCCAGTTGCCTGGGTCAACTAGTGGTCCGGTCCTCTTGATGACCTCATCTAACACAATTCTATTTATTTCCCCAGTGCATTGCCCTTGCACATTGATCATACATCAAATGAACCTGTCTTTCTGTAGTTTACGCCATAAAGCACTGTCTAAACCAAGGGCTTATATGCAGGTAGTTTATTACGGAAAGTTATTGCAGAAAACGATAAAATGTCTTGGAAGAGTGGAACTGGTAAGGTAGGGAAGCTCTTAATGAGGTTTTTATTGCTGTAAGTAACTGTCTTAGTCTCTCTGAAGAACATTATAGAATGTGCTTCAGAATTGTCCATCCTTGACATGAAAGCGAAATATTTATCCACTGGTTCCCATTCCCTGATTGATGGTTGTCCAAAGGGTGTTGAAGGCCTTGCAATTTCAGGTGTGTTAGATTACAGTGCATTACAGTGGGTTAATACCAGCAAACAAGCTGCACATATTGGGTCTTTGGAAAAGTAATGAAAAGTCATGACACATATTTGCAACAGATGGCACTAGTTCATTTTTGAAAGTACTAGAGTCATTCACATCTCTGTTATTGCTATGTCATTTGACAGCTGACAGTTCTAGCTTTATTCTGAAAAAAAAAATTGAGTGATTTGGATGAGTTTTGGAGATTTTACAACAAGTTGAAGATGGAAGAACAAACTGTCCATTTTGCCATATTTTACTGTTTTACTTCCATAAAGGGAAGTACTCACATCAAGCTTGTGAAAAGTTGCATAAAGTTTATGGTGACAATGCTCTATAAGAACATCAGTGCCAACGATGGTTCACAAAATTCCATGCTGGTGATTTTGATCTCAATGATGCTCCTCAGTCAGGGAGGACCACTGAGGTTGATGATGACAAAATAAAGGCATTGATCGAGTCAAACCCATGTTACATGACACAAGAGATTGCAGAAACATTGAACATCCATCATTCAAATATTCACGACCTACTGAAGAAGCTGGGATATGTAAGCAAGCTCAATATTTAGGTTCCTCATGAACTCAAAGAAGTTCATTTGATGGTGCATATAAACATCTGCAATATTCTCATTAAACATGAGGAAAACGATCCTTTTTTGAAGAGACTGATAACTGGTGATGAGAAGTGGATTGTTTACAACAATGTGGTATGCCAACGATCTTGGTCCCAACATGATGATTCACCTCAAATGACATCAAAATGACATTCATCAGAGGAAGGTGGGATTTTAAAGCTGTCGCGTTTTTCGAGCTCCTACCAACGAACACATTCAATTTGAATGTGTACTGTTGGCAATTGGACAGTTTGAATGAATCCATCATCCAGAAACTTCCAGAGCTTCTTAATTGTAAAGGAATTGTGTTCCATTGCGACAACAAGAGACCACACACAAGTTTGATCACCCCTCAAAAATGATTGGAGCTTGGATGGGATGTGTTGCCATGTCCACCATACTCACCTGACCTTGCGCCATCAGACTTCCACTTGTTTTGCTCTGTTCAAAACTCCTTGTGTGGTATAATGTTCAATTCAGATGAGGCTGTAAATCAGCACCTTGTTCAGTTTTTTGCAAATAAAGACAGGTCCTTCTATGAATGAGGAATTATGAAGCTCACTGAAAGATGGCAAAAGGTTATTGAACAAAACAGGCAATATATCATTGATTGAACTTTGTTCTTTATGTAAATAAATGACCTTTAAAAAATGTAAACAAAATACATCATGACTTTTCCGAAGACCCAATAGCAACAGACAAGTCCTGGGGCAGAAAACAATAGATCCATGATATACAAGTCCTAGAATATATGTAGTCTAGAATAAGACTAAATATATATTACTGTCCTTTGCACATACTATGAATTTTTAAAATTATCTTTACAGATTGACATTGGGAAAATATATTCACTATATCAATTGGTACTGTGCTGATTCATTCCAGAGAAGATGCATTTAGTTAGCTTAATAGTAGTTCAATATTCCAATGACCATGCCTGTGATATGAAATCTGTCCCCCAACTAGAACGAATTGATCAATCCAAGGAGAGACTTCTGACCTAGTTGGATCATTTAGATTTTTTTTCCCCACAAAATATTGTGTTCAGAAAAGAGTTAAACAGAAAGTAGAAGTCATGAAGTTAGTGCTGTTAATGTCATCTACCTATAGAGGATATCATGAAACTCTATACTAAGATCCCTAGTGCCTACCTTTGTTGCTTTCCTTTCTGAATTCTTGGTTGTTCAATTTCTTCTTCAATTTTGTGTGGTACTTCAATATCCTAATAAATTTTCCATTTTCTTTAAGGTA
This sequence comes from Aselliscus stoliczkanus, assembly GCA_033961575.1. Lineage (NCBI taxonomy): Eukaryota > Metazoa > Chordata > Mammalia > Chiroptera > Hipposideridae > Aselliscus > Aselliscus stoliczkanus. The sequence goes on from CM066729.1 coordinate 141,181,046, forward strand.
AAAGAGTTTCATTATTTACAGCTAAGTAATAAATAATAATAAGTATAATTTAAAAGAGTATACTGGTCCAATGCCATGAAAGATATTCTAATATTTTGCATTTAGCATCCTAATTTTGGCCACCATTTTTCTTTCCGCATATTCTTCTACTAGTGGATAAAGTGATGTCATTTATCTACTTAAAATACACTTACAGGTTTGTAGGTATGTTCTGTGACAAAGGAACCATTTTTCCCACCAAGTAGCAAGTAATTTGATTTTTGTTTAGCAAATATACCTGGCAATTACACTAGAAGCACAAGATGGTGATTTTGTTTTCCCCAATCAATGGAAAAATAAATCATTCAGTTCTAAGTTAAAAAAAGAACCTTGGGCCGACCAAGTGGCACATTGGTTAAGAGTTGGCTTGCGATGCCAGTGGCCCCAGTTCGGATCCCACATATGAGGTCCAGTGACACTGCCCTCTACAGCTAAGATGATGAGCAACAGCTCCACCTGGAGCTGGGCTGCTGTGAGTCCCTGGAGATGGCATAGCTGCAGCCCCTGCTGCAGTGGGCTGCTACAGCCTACAGTGAATGGCTGGCAGCCAGCGTGAGCTGCCGGCAGCCGGTGTGAGCTGCTAAGGGCCACTGTGAATGGCTGTCCAGAGGCCTGCAACCAATCTGCCTCACCCAAGAAGAGCACAATGATGATACCAACATGGGCCAGCGAAGCAACAGTCCTCCACAACTAGACTGAAGAACAAAAGGACAGCAACTTGTCTGTTCCCCTTACCCTGTTCCCCTCCCCCAATTCCCTAATAACATCTTAAAAAAAAAAAAAAAAGAACCTACATAACTAGAAAAGGTATCTGAAAAGGAATTATATTTACCAAATTATGTTGTTGTGCTATTAATTCTAGGGCACACACTTGGTATACAAAGAATGTATCCCTGAATACTTAAGATGGAGAAATGTTGAGTTAAGCCAAGTTAACAGATCACCCTAACACCAGTCTTCTTGGAGCCTTTAATATTCAATACATGCTATGAACCTCCAAGAAGCAGGATTCTACAGTAACATTCCCAAATTTATTAGACTATGGAACACTATTCTTATGAAACATTGAAAAAGATTAAGGTTCTGAAGTATACACTTTGTAGACTGCTCTACTTGGGAGATAAGGAATTACTGAAGTTTAGAGTTTGTATTCTCTTCACCTTTGGAAAACTACGTCCTAGAACATAATAATGTATAGTAAACACTGAAAAAAATGCATGATTGTGTGGTTAAACTGAGGTCATTGTAGTGATAAGAAGACATGATTAGTGTTTGGGTGTTTTCATTTTTACATTTTTTAATGAAAGTTGTTGAATGATTGCAATGTATGGGTACCATACAAAGTATGTAATTCTTTACAAGAATTAACTCATTTAAACCTCAATCAAAACCCCATGATGTACGCATTATCATGATTTCACACTTTATTGCTGAACAAATGGAGGCTTAGAAAGTTTAAATAACTGTCCAAGGACAAACAACTATATGTGGAAAGCAAGATAGAGAACCCAGTTCCTTCTGTGTCTTGATCCTGCATTCGTAACCAGCATAATGGTATCTCTGTGTTTGTCTCAAGTGTTCTTCCATTTGATAAAAACTTTAATAGCTTTAAGAAATGACCACCCTGGTTTCTCTTTCTTTTTGTATTTGAGCTAGAAAAAAATACAGAGGCCAAAGATTAAGTGATATCTATTCTTACCTCCCACTCAATGAGGCTGAAAGAAGTAAAGGAACGCCTTCAGACAGGAGTCAATGAATATTGGACTCCATCCCAGCTCTTAAGGCTACTCGACTTTTCAGTTTCCTCATTTGTGAAATGAATACAACACTTTATAGAGTTGGTCTGGGGATTAAAAATTATATGTAAAAAGGGATAAGATGATAACTAGATTATTGACTCTAGAGCCAGACTACCAAGATCTGAATTCCAGCCCCAATATTTTCTAGCTGAGTAATCCTGTGCAAGTTATTTAACTTATCTCCGCTTAGTTTCCTCAGCTGTAAACTTGATTGATAAATAGTTTCTACCACATAGGATTGCTGAGGGAATCAAATGAATTCATAAAGAAAATGCATTTATATCACTGTCTTACTCATAGAAAGCACTATGTACAGTTTAGTCCTATTAAGTAATCTGCAAATGGAACCTTGTATATGTATTAGTCCCAACAGCATATGGAAAAAGCAAGATGCTTTAATAAATCATTTGATTACAGTATCTACCATTAGTAGCTCTGTGACCCTGTCAATTTGCTTAATTTTCCTGAGCATTAGTTTTCTCTTTTGTAAAATGAAAACAAACAAAACTTTATCTTACAAGGTTTGCAAGAAGATTAAATTACTCATCAAAGGCAAAGACTGGTACATAGAAGATTTTCATTAAAATTTAGTACTTTCCTTCCTTCCTCTCTGCCTTCCTTTCACAGTAGGCTGGCTCTCTGAAAGTCTTAAATACCAAATAAAAATACACCTTCAACAATTTGTGGTGACTCTTTCAGAGACACAATCACCAAGTATAATAAAATATATCAAAATATTGATTTCTTTCTTAGAGGCATATATAATTTTTCAACTGTTATATTATACTAATGAATTTTGATACTTGCCTTACCAGGATCTTACAAGTGATAAATGAAGATCTGAAAGAACTAGGTAAATATTTCCAAAATCTTGAGAATATTTTATAAGTGGCAAAAATCTGGTTTTCTTCATCAAAGAGTAGTTTTCTTCCAACCTTCTAATTTAATGTAACTCTAGTGAGTCGGAGAAATCTTGAGTCAAATGATCTCTTACTAATGTGAAAGCTCTAGGGCTCCGGTGAACTTCTGATAATCCTCAACACAAGCATTATGGAAAAATTATCATTAGGAATTGTATTGATGCTGTGATTAAAAGCAATCTTGCTTTACATCCTTTGAGAGACTTAAAATATTATAACCTGGAGACATATAAAGATGCTCTAACCAATCAGCACTAATAACACCTTGTACTTATATAGAATTTTATAGCTCACAAAGGAATTTTATATATATTATTATACATCTATTCTGTGAAGTAAGCACACTGGTATTACCATCCTAATTTTATAGATTAAGAAAAGAAAACACTGATAGGTAAAATGATATGCTCAAAATTTCACTGCTTGTAAATCAAGGCACACCTAGATTGCAGGCTTTATCTTAGTCTAAAGAAAAATGTTATTTCTGCTATACATGCTACTTCCTAACAATGTGGGGTGGGGGGAATTATCTCTTCAAATATAAAAGACCTGAGTGGTGATATTTTAAAAATAAAGCCATTTATCATGGCTGATGATGCATCTGGATTAAGTTTATTAGATTAATTCCTACTCAATCCTCATTGCCAGGCACACTGACACTCTTCCCCTTGAAGATATGTGTATGTGTCATGAAAACACCAAACCTCTTCCCCATTCTCTCTGAAATAAATGTGTGGCAGAAACACAACTGGCCCCTATCAACCCCTTAATATTTTTTCTTCCCCTTAATTATTTTTAAAGTATACTACAAAATATCTGTGAAATCTATCATCTTTATAAAGAAATATAAAATCTATCAATAATCTTTACCCTTTACAGGACGTTCAGGGACTGCTTCATAGTCCCTATGATCAACTCAGAGTTGATGATGAGCAATAGGGATGACTAGAGTTAAAAATAAACAAGAAAACAAAAATTGCACCATCCACTGTCTTTGAGAAAAACAACAAATGTGTCAATAGATTTTAAAACAAAGTACTTTAAGTCCTAAATAAATCTTTTAAGTAATGTGTGTCAGTGTGGATTTTCAAAGAGAGCCATTACTTAAAATGAAAAGTTAAACCGGCATTTAAAATCAAGAAGAAAAGACCTCGTCTCTAGCACACAAAAACGTTTATATTCAAAATATCATTTATTCATTGACGTTTTCTATCCCTATTCCCTTGGCTATTCTTCACCTTTTACAAGCAGGACATGACAGCAGCAATGGTTGCATTGGTGAAAGAAACCCAGAGAGGGAAACAATCTAAGCTTATTTTTATAGCAGCAGGGCTCTCTCCTTACATTCATGTCTCCGGAACTGCCATCTGTGCAAGGGAGAGATAGCTAGGGGAGAGTGACGAGAGACCACTGAGAGGAAAGGCAACGATTCCAAAGGGGAAGGTAAATCACGCAGCTGGCAGGGTTTCAGAGGCTGAAAATGTCATTTTAGTAAATAATCTAAGCCGCTCTCCAACTCTCAAGGCAAGCCCTTGTTCAGTGGCCTTGCCCCGACGGCTGCATGGAGGGAAGGGACTGGCAGTACATCAATGGTGTCACACCTGACTAGCAACTCAGCTTTGCAGAAGCTCAACGGGCCTCCCTGTGCAGGACAATATGCAGGATGCCTTTTTTTTTTTTCCCAGAAAAACTGACTCACTTAAATGTCTCTGGTCACCTCCCCAATGTCTATTCAGGGTTGTCAACTTTAAATGCTTATTCCTAGTCAAATACCCTTGGCAGAGAGAGGGAACCCCAAAGACTCATTAAGAGTAGGGTATTCAAAGGGGCCAGGAGTATAGTAATAGTTTAGAATAATAATAGTCATTTTTAAATATGATTATATTTATTTTATTATGAAATAAATACATTTGAATGAAAACTTAAAGCATAGCTCAGAAACCTCCTAATTTCATGTTTTCAATAAAGGCCAGAAGAAAGGGATAAAATAGCATGATCAAGGCAATTTTATAAGAAGAATTCTATGGTAATGTAGAAATTTACAGCTAGAGGGATTTGATAGATCATTTCATATCACGTCTTTATTTCTCACCCTTTAATTTACAGATTAGAAGTCTCATGCCCAGAAAACATTTCTGAATTGCTAATTAATGATTCAGCACCATGTAGAACCCAATCTGAATCTTAAAAGAGATTTGTTTTTTATACCAAGTAGCATTCATTAGATAAAATTTTATGTGTTTATATACCAGTTATAAAACCAAATCAATCTAAATTTTTCAATGAGCTGAAAATAGTTTTTCTCTGGTTTACCTACAATCAATCAGGAGGTTAAATACTTGAAAATTTCCTTTGACATTGAAAACTTAGGCTTTATGCACTCCCTATTTTTTTCTAAGGAACAAAAAAATTTTGGTCAATTATAAATTAGAAAATAACATTACATTTTTTATATTTGTGATAAAAACTGACTTTTACCTTTAACTATAACTAGGAACATCAAAGTAAAGATTGTACATCCTAATCATGTTTTATTATCTTTTTAAAAAATAGGTATAACAAGTTCATTTCCTCTGAAGCTTCATATACCTCTGCATGCATATTGATTCGCCAATTGGGTCACTCAGAGGCTATCAGGCTCAGATTTCCAAACAAATATAGGAAATATAATTCTGACTCTTGATCACAAAAGCACATTCTCAATGTGTTCATGAAATAGCAAAAAAAAAAAAAAGAAACAATCTTCTCAAGCACTGAGCTTGTTATTACCTTATTTTCAATTCCATATGTCAAATAGAATCAAAGGAATCAGATGTAATACTGGAAAGTTATTGTAAAAAGGAAAAAAAGCTCTCTATTAGTAAAAACTGGGTGAAAAAAACACCTCTTTTCTCTCTCTAATATTCTAGTATGACTTCTTGCCCACAGGTAAAAGTGTGAATTACAAATAGAAGCAATTGAGCATCTATGTATCTGTCTATTAGTTTATGGCTACCCAGCCAATTTAAAATGAAATGTTCAACTGTGTTTCATTGTATTACCTTCAGTGGAAAGGAAAAAAAATAAAACAATAAAAAAAGAATTACTAAGGTAGTATCATCAGAATCTCGAAATGTTTTTATTCATAGGAAAATCTATGGTCAATCCTCTGAGTATGTCATTAAATGAAAAAGATTGCTAAAAAATAAAGAAAATGTCCAGGTAATTATGTGAATTTTTTACTTTCTATTTGATGATTTAGTAAAATGTAGATAGTGCTGGAATCCATTGTTTAAAAAAATGGTTTATTAATGAATCATGAATTAAAGCCTGGAATATTTTAAGTACAAAAAAGTTTTAAAAAAATATTCATTATCAAGCTTCAGGCTAAGTTAGGAAACTCTAAAAGTGCTTAATTTGGGTACTTGTGTAAGGTCATGCCTCACTCTCAGCTTTCTGAGATCAGACATTTTTAAAAATGGATCTGGTCTAGACAGATGTATTCAATTAGAGTAAACGGTTTTAACCAATAGTAAGACAGTTCTTGAAATGACTAGTACTTATTGATTGTAAGTTTGGGAAAAGAAGAATTTTGAAAAAATTGGGTCTGTCATGAGGTGATTTTATGTTCATTTTGTCATTTTAAAATGCCACTTCAAAAATGACCAAATATTAAGTTGCACAAATCTGCAAAGGGCTTTGGGAAACATTCATTCAAAATGTGTCCACAATTAGTCTCTCTCATTCTGTTTCAAGATTAAAATGACTTTTCACAGTGCTATAATCATAGTTTCCACAAACTAAAGCCTATGGTGGTTAAACCACTATATAACCAACTTTGAACTGGAATGTTCTAATTCTGCTCCATTTATTCTAAGTAAAACCTATGGCATTGCTGTTCACCATGTTCACCTTCTGCCTTTATCTGATAGTGGCTAGATATGGTATGTTTTGCCATCTAGCATGATAAATCTAGGTCAGAGGAGGGGGTCTGACTGAGCAGTTTTAAGATCTTCATGTCGGCAGTGCTCTTTGGCATCTGGGGTTAAGGATGATGATAAAAGGCAGTGGGCCAAAAGTACACAAGAGGCGTAGGGCACTAATTAATGCATGCTACTTGTGGGCAGGGCTCAGGTCTGTCTTATTCACTACATCACAAGTTTCTAGAACATTCTTAATAAAAATTTACTGAGAAAATAAAAGAATTATACAGGCATACCTTGGAGATATTATGGGTTCAGTTCCAGACTATGCCATAAAAAGAGTATCACAATAAGGAAAGTAGTAATAGTAGTAATCTTTTCACAGGTGGAGGGTCTTAACTTCAATTTGTAAAAAGAAAGAAAATCTGTGAACACAATAAAGCAAGGCAATAAAATGAGGTACATACCTGTATTAAGCAGAAGGCAGGACTAACGAGAAAAAAATAAGAGGAAGAAAGGCCACCCTGAAAATGGCAGTAAATGTGAAATTAGCTTCACAATCTTTCTTAATACAGCGTACCAGTGATCAACTGCTTGTAATATTACTGCTAAGTGAGAGAAAACATGTGGAGGAGACATGTGGATTGGTCTTCTACAACCCACATTGGTTTCATAACAAAAACATAAGCAATAAACTAGATAAGTTGGACTTCATCAAAGATAAAAACCTTTGTGTTTCAAAAGACACCATCAAGAAACTGGAAATACAACTCACAGACTTGGCGAAAATATTTGCAAATTATATATCTAAAGGGAAACTTGTATAGAGACTATAAAAATAACTATTAAAACTCTACAATAAAAAGCCAAATAATCCACTTTAAAAAGGGCAAATGATCTGAATAGATATATCTCCAGTTATATACAAATGGCTAATAAGCACATGAAAAGATGTTCAACATTTTATCAGAGAAATGCAAATCAAAACCACAGTATAGTACTTCACACTCACTTGGATGACTAGAATAAAAAGGATAGATAACAAAAAGTGTTGGTGAGGATGAGGAAAAATCCGAACCCTCACACACTGAGAGTGGGAATGCAAAATTATCTGGCCACACTGGAAATCAGTCTAGAACTTTCTATAAAGGTGAAGTATAGAGTTATCATGTGCTCTAGTAACTCTACTCCTAGTATATACCTAAGAAAAATGGAAACATATGTCCACAAAAAAATTGTACACAAATGTTCAGGGAAGAATTATGTGTAAGAGCCGAAATGTGGAAATAACCTAAATGTCCATCAACTAATGAATGAATAATTAAAATGTGACATATCCATACAATGGAATACTATTCAGCAATAAAAAGAAATGAAGTACTGCTATGCTACATGCTACAGCAGGATAAACCTTGAAAATATAACACTAAGTAAAAAAAGTTAGTCACAAAGGGAGAACTATTGCATGATTCCATTTATATGAAATGTCCAAAATAGCAGATCCATAGTAGATTAACCATTGCCTAGTGCTGCAGGGTAGAGGGATGAGGTAGAAGGGAAAAAGCTAATGTGTATAAGATTTCTCCTTGAGCTGAAAAAAATATTCTAAAGTTGATTATGGTGATGTTTACACAACTCTGTGAACACATTAAAGCCATTGAATTTTATACTTTACACAGGTGAATTGTATAGTTTATACTTCTTATTTCCCTTGACCATTTTTGTCCTTCCCTCCAACACTTCCCTTCTGTCAACCATCAGTTTTTCTCAATGTCTATGATTGCTTTTGTTTTGTATTGTGTGTTTGTTTGATATTTAAAATTCCACATATAAGTGAAATCATAGTGGGTTTGAACTTCCCTGTCTGACTTGTTTCATTTAGCATAATATCTTCTAGGTCCATCCATGCTGTCACAAAGGGCACAGGGATGTATTGTACAGCATGGAGAATATACTGAATAATATTGTAATAACCTTGTATGATGACAAATGATTATTAGACTTAGTGCGGTAATCACTTCATTATGTATAATAATGTTCAATAACTATGTTCTGAAACCAATACAATATTGTATAGTATTTCTATTTTAAAAAGATAAATGAATAAATAATAAATAAATAAAATAAAACTCCTATAAAAAAATTCCAGTGTAAAAGAGTCTCAGAATCTCTTTTTCCACTTTTCACTTAGATAGGACTTTCATTCTCTTTGTTCAATAAAATTAGTAATGTCTAAAGAGTACTATGATCTAGGAAAGAAATTTGTAGTAACAAAAAGTTACTGAAATATTCAGAATTCAACAGAGGCATGTATCTGTGTATACATACATTTCATACACTAAAATTTATATACACATATACATATGCTAATAGCAAATAGCCTGAGACACTCTTCAACACGTTGAACACTTTTTCTCTTTTCAGTCAATTACAGACAGTTTTTGAATAGTCTCCCTAAGGGTTTTATGACCAAGACCAATTAGGCAGCATTGCTTTATTGGATTGTTAAGGCCTGCCAACAGTTTGGTGAATTACATAGCTGTCACATCAGTACATGAGTGATAGTCAGCACAAAGACAATAACAGTACCAAAAGCACCAAGTGTACCAATCACAACAAGAAGAAACTAACTGTTTCCAAATAGTCATGGAATCATTAAGGGTGAAATAAGCATACTCTAATTTCTGGATGTTTTGCATATGAAAGCAAGTCAAGCACACAGTAGGAACTCAGTAGGTGATTAGCCTTACTTCACTCCTCCCAATGCATGTACTAGGACCACTTTAAGACCTTTATAGGCCCTAAGGACCCTTTCTTTATAGAGATTACACCCAACAAAATATCAAACATATGAATATTACCCACACCCTACCATCCCAGATGAAGATAAAGATAAAGAGATAGAGAGCTATAGACACACAAAGAGATATGTATGTATGTCTACGTTTATTTCTCTGTGGACCTGTAGAAACAACTTGAAAATCCGTGTGTGTGTGTGTGTGTGTGTGTGTGTGTGTGTGTGTGTATTTCCATGCTCTCATTATATATATGTTTTAATTGGTTGTATACTATATGAATTAGTGCAAGTTCTCTGCAAAGTCCATTGTGAATGCCAAGACATGACTAAATGCATAAGGAGTTTATTAGAAAAAACACTTCTGTGGGAGAAAATGGGAGGTTGAGAAGGAGGACACCCAGAGAAGCTGGGAGAGACATCAGACCACAATTACAGTCTGATCCTGAAGGAGAGAGGTAGACAAAGTAGAAAGTTGGGTGGAAACATCCTATACTATTGTGCAGTGTAAGGAAGTTTGGGCAAGCCTGTTGGGAAGTACTTGACACAAAGTTAGCCATCAGAAGCCCATGTCTCCCCGAAACGGGTCTGCTTTACTATTTGTCTTGCCCAGTCATTGGTTGAGAGCAGTTCAGGGGAAGCATGGCTTCAGTGAAAATGCAGAGATGGCTTTCAAAGTATAGCAGCGTGAGTGTTTGGTCAATCGTACTCCCTGTAGCTGAAAGTCTACAGGCTGTGTTCTCATGGCCACCACACTGATTCACAAGCATCATCCATCCACTCTCGGGAATTCTTTTTTTTTTTTTTTTTTTGAGGGCAGTGTTACTGGCCCTCATATGTGGGACCAAACCGGGGCCGCTGGTTTCCCAGGCCAGCGCTTAACCGCCGTGCCACTCGGCTGGCCCGACTCTCAGGAATTCTTGCACTGTGATAACCTATAAGCTATTTTCAAAGGCAAAGTAGGATGTATTAATACATAATGTGGTAGTGATGAAGTTGAAGTAATGCTTTATTTGTGGTTACTTAAATATATATTTACTAATTTTCATTTTATAATTTTCTTTATTAGATTCACTCAATTATTTGCAGCAAAAAAAACCCAGTTCTTCACCCTGCCCTGTATTTACCACCTTTGCAATGTAACTTTGTAACTCCTCCCATCAAGAAGCTTAGTCTATATGCTCACTTCTTAAATGTGAACTAACTTCATTAAAAACTGCTTTGGCCAATAGAATGTGACAGAAAAGACGGTGTGCCTGTTCCAAGTCTAAACCTCAAGAGAATTCATGGACTTCCATGCTCTCATTTTCTCCTCTCTTTTTGCCATTAGAACGTACTTGGGTTAGCCTCTTAGAAGATGAGATGTACAGAAGAGTCAGATTGGCACAGATGTCCCAGCTTAGGCCCCATACCTAAAGAGCCCAGCTAAGAACAGTAGAGCTATACAGCAGACCCACTGCTGACCGCAGACACAGGAGAGAATCCTCCCAAGCCCAGCTCAGAGCTGCAGAACTACCCAGCTGATCATTTAACTTGTGATCAATAATAAATGATTGGTATTTTAAACTTTAAAGTGGTATAGTGATTTGTTACTCAGCAGTGGCTAATATGTTAATTATCAAATATTATAAATCCTATATGTTTAACTGTAAACTGTAGTACTTAGTACTTAGTGGATTTCCCACTATACAATCTCTCTCTCTCTCTCTCTCTCTCTCTCTCTCTCTCTCTCTCTCTCTCTCTCTCTCTCTCTCTCCATGTCCTAGGGACCAGTGAATGGGGCTTTTACCTGACTTCTATGCTTTGAGGGAAATTCAGTGCCATTGGTAGCTATGACTTCAGCCTTCATAGGTAGGTTCCCTATCTGGCTGCCCTATGTATGCCATTAGATGGTATACTGCCACTGAAGGATGGTTCAGAAAAAGATTCTCTCAGATCTCACCAGTGAATGAGGAAAAGATGTTTTAGATTCCAGTCTAAGGCACTGAAAACCAACCATTTTCATCTGCCTATTTAGGGCTTTTGTAACAGTCTGGGATCCCAAAGAGGTATAAAAATTATCCATATCCATGAACAATATTTAAAAGCAATGAACAAGAAAAGTAACATTATGGCATTAAAAGTTCCATTTTCTTCTGGAAATACCACAGCAGTAAAATATCCGATCTTAGCACAGTACTTGCCGTCTTAATCTTCTACTAGCTCTTCTGTTTTTGTATCTCCATCCACAATGGACTTTTTATTAAATTAAATATTTCAATTTAACCAAGGCATAAATACAGCTCGGCTTCCAAGAGCAATAATTCTGAGGATGCTTTTATATTTTCACTTAATTTCTAGATAGCAATTTATTGTTAGGAGACCTATAAACCATATAATCCAGTCTTATTCATAAGCTTGAAATGATGTCTGCAAAACATGAAGCTACACACTCTCTACAGTGTCCTCTCCCACATCTATTAACATTTAAACAAAATCAGTCAGATTTCAGGCCCATAAAACTCAGCACAAATACAGCCCAGCCCATAGTGGTATTTTTATGTATGAAACAGATGCATTTGGAGTTCTAGTTTTAAAAAGTACTATGGACACACATGATATGATCAAATCAGAGTCAGAAAGCCTTTAAAACTCCAGCCCAGCCCTCTCCCTTGTTTTCTTTCTTCAGTCCTTCACACATTGACTGACAGAACATCTATCCTAAGGCATGGCTCATATCATGTCATTCTCTGCTCAGAAACCACACCAAAAGTAAAAGCCTAACTTTCCAAAGCCTTTTATCTGGCTACTGATTTCCTTACTAGCATTAACCTCTGATGAACTCACCTATTAACCAGATACACCCAACTCTCCATTGTTCTTCCAATTAACTCTTGAACTTCCATTTCTGCTTATGGTAATTCTACTGCCTACTGAGACTGCCTCTCCCAGCTATTTCTGCTTCTAGAAATCCTTGGGATTTTCCTCAGCTTAATAGCCTCAACTCACATAATAAAAAGTTAACTGTAAACATGTCTACTTCACCTAGTTTACTATAAACTCCTTGTGGTTGGGGGAAGTCTAGTTCATTTTTGCTTACTCAAAAACATCTGGATTGATGTCTAAAGATTACAGTAATAATAATGTAATGATTATGTGAGTTATGTAAAAAATATATATATATATCAATTTGCCGTCTTCAGATTCAAAATGAGATCACATGTCTTTCAATAGTTAAGTCAATATAAATATAATCCTTTAATATACTATCAAAAGAGTCTCCTCATTCCTTGCCTGCTTTCCCTTTATTTACCCAGATAGGCTCATATCCCCACATAATAACTGAGTGAAAAGGACTAGTCATGGACACAATGCTTCACAGAGGAAGAACCGAAAAGCTTTCCAGTATCTTGGAAACTCTGTTCTCACCTACAATTGCTATTACTGCTATAAATGGAAAGAAAAGGAGGTCATTCATCTCACAGTTCAATTCAGTGTTACCTTGCCTCTCTATAAAGGAGACTTTTCAGAGTTACATCTTTTTGTTGAAAGAATCTTAAATTCATATGCATTTGTATATTTTTCACATTTTTCTCCAAGGAACATTCAGAACATGTATTTTCAAGTCTTGGCCTAAGGCTTGGCAGAACTGCAGCAGTTACCCACTACCACAGCTCAGACCCAGATACTGACTCCAGGACACAAGTCCTCAGTCATCCTCTCCTTATGGAGAGATTCCCTGCAGGGATCCATGGTCTTTTTTTCCTGCTTGATGGCCTTAGTCAGGCCCATACCTGTGTGTCAGAGATGCCATCTAATAGTTTGAACATTGAAACTGAAAGGGTCAGGCCCCCTTAAAGGATGCCTCCCACACAGCCTGACTATAGAGCCTAAGGCCTTGACGAAGAGAGGGGAGAGGTCACACATTTCCCTATGTTTAAATTCAGAAGAACCAAATCTATCTCAACAAAGAATATAGGGATGGGGAAATTCCAGCCCAGAAGCCAGCTCCAGCCAGGATCTATAGTTAGTAAGTTTCAGGTCACTTGAGCCTCACGAATTATATTTCCCTACCTGTCAAGTTCTGACAGCCATGCCATTTAGCTCAGAGTAAGGAAAATGAAGAGTTGTGGATGACCATTTTTTCCCTAATTCCTACTTTAAAGTTAGTGATGAGAGCAGTTTAACTCAAGAACACTCTTCCATCTACCTCTCTCTTCCTGTTCTTTGTGTTTCCCTCTTTAATTTTTTTTGTATATATGTACAACTCTGTGACAATTTCTCTGCTTTTATTCTGTGTCTCCTTCATTCCCCTCCCACTTGAGCAGCTTTCTCCTATCTTCTTGCTCTGTATTTTTCTTTATTCTTTATCCTTCTTAGTCCCCAGGTTCTTTTTTTTTTTTTTTTTTTTAAAGATTTTATTGGGGAATTGGTGGAGGGGAACAGCGTTGGGGAATCGGGGAAGGGGAACAGACAAGTTGCCGTCTTCTTGTTCTTCAGTTTTAGTTGCAGAGGATGTTGCTTCACGGTTGGTATCGTCATTGCTCTTCCCGGATGAGGCAGATCGGTCGCTGGCCTCTGGATGTCGCTCATCGCGGCTATTGGCAGCTCATGCTGGCTGCCAGCCGCTCACGCTGGCTGTGGGCCACTCACTGCAGCCTATGGCAGCCCACTGCAGCAGGGGCTGCAGCCCACACCATCACCGGGGCTCGCACAGCCCAGCTCCAGGTGGAGCTGTTGTTAGCTGTGGAGGGCAGTGTCACTGGCCCTCATGTGGGATCCGAACCGGGGCCGCTGGCATCCCAAAACCAGCGCTTAACCAATGCGCCACTCGGCCGGCCCCCCAGGTTCTTTTTAAATTTTAATGTAAAAAAAAGGAAGTGAAAGGGTCAGAAATGTACATTTAAAGTTGGGGATTTTATTGTTTGTACATTATACTTCAATAAAGTTGATTTTCTTTTTTTTTAAAAATGAAAGATTAGAGACTTAATCCCTTTCTTCTCAGGAAGACTCCTTGTTTTACTACCAGTGTGATAACCCCTTCCTCGGTGATCTCAGATAGCCACACTGCAAACGCTATGGGAAGAGACACCTCTGTTAGGCCAAAGAAATCCCCAGTCATGCTTTTTTGTGACAACACATCAACACGACTAATATCTCTCAAGCTGTGTTCTTCTAAAAAGATGTAATGTCTCTAACTCCAGAAATAAAGGTAACTAATTACTTGTAAGCAGAAAATTCTCTAACTTAAAAATAAAAAAAGGAAAAAAAGAAAAGGGAAGGAAGGCAGGCAGGCAGGAAGGAAGGAAAGATGGAAGGAAGGAAGGAAGGAAGGAAGGAAGGAAGGAAGGAAGGAAGGAAGGAAGGGAGGAAGGAAGGAAGGAAGGAAGGGAGGAAGGAAAAAAGAGATGAGAGGGAAGCCAATAAAATACAATAAACGATCATAATTTCTAAATTTCCTTAAGTTCTATTATGTGAGAAGCTCTGCATTAAGTACTTTTTATATAAACTCTCTTTTAATGATCATAACCGCCCTGTTGTCCTTATTGACCCAGGAACTGAAGAGCCAAGCAATGAACAATGTCCCCCAGATCACTCAGCTAGAGAATGTCAGGTTGAAGGGTAAAACTGAGAGCTGTCTGATTCCACTGCCTATACTGTTGGCCACCAAACTCAACTGCCCCATTACAGATGCCCTCAGCAGTGGTTTTATTGAACTGAATTGAATGGAAGTAGCTTCACATTACTTTAAAGAGGGTAAGCCTACTTCATCCAAATTATTATCACACATTTTCCATATATTGAGAAAGATATACAGAACAAATAATTAGCCATTAAGTGTCTACACAGAGCACTCTTCTAGGGTTAAATAAACGGGCTCCTTCTCTCCATCTCAGCATTTTTGTATTGGCATCTATTATAAGGTATCCATACATGTTTCCTTCCCTTCCCTTCTCTTCCTGTTCTGTATCATCAGGGTCTGATGAGGCAGCAGTGTTATCCTTCCACTAACAGCAACTCTGATATTCCACAACACTGAATCACTAATTTTTTTTAATAACACTTTTCTGCCATAACATTTTATAGTGGCTGCAAATGTCACATAGCCATTATGATTATGCTGCATTCCACAGATCTCTTATGGAACTAACATCATTTTCATTTTTTTTTTCTCTCTCTCTCATTTCCTGCATATGAGTATGGTGAAATTGTATTTGGATTCGCCAACTAAGTTCTGGGACTCAGCAGTTTTGAAAAGATGGGAAAAATGTGTTTTTGTCTTTTGAGTGGCATAAAGTTGAATAAAGTTTTCACTCTTGGGTTGGTTACCAGCAGACTGACCAATGAAGTGTTCTTGGCCTGTAAGTATTAAGAACAGTGACCACACATCGAGAAACACTCATCCTGAAATAAAACTCTAAGTGTTTTTTTTATTTTAAAAGCCTCTTGAGCTGGCTGAGTGGTGCATTGGTTAAGAGTTGGCTTGAGATACTAGCTTAGGCAGCAGGGCCCCAGTTCAGATCC
Organism: Aselliscus stoliczkanus; assembly: GCA_033961575.1. NCBI lineage: Eukaryota > Metazoa > Chordata > Mammalia > Chiroptera > Hipposideridae > Aselliscus > Aselliscus stoliczkanus. The sequence goes on from CM066729.1 coordinate 141,197,004, forward strand.
CACATGGGCCAGTGATGCTGCGCCCTCTAAGCTAGGATAGTGAACAACAGTTCAACCTGGAGCTGGCTGCTGTGAGTCTCTTGGGGAGGGTATAGGCTGCGGTGGGGCTGGCCAGCAGCTGGTGTGCACTTTTGTGAGCTGCTGTTAGCAGCTGTGAGCAACCACCCAATGGCCGGCAAGCAACTGTCTCACCTGGGAAGAGCACAATGATAATACCAACATGGGCCAGTGAAGCGACTCCTCCACAACTAGACTGAAGGACAGCCACTTGTCTGTTCCCCTCCCTCAACTCCCCAATAAAATCTTTAAAAAAAAAAAGCCTCTTGTACTTTTCCGTAAAATACAAGATGGTAAAAATATCCATCTAATATTTCGTAAGACTATAGATGTACTAGCAAGTATATAAATAAAGAATTGGAAGACAGCAACACTTGTATGACTCATGTTCATTAGCACACACGTGTTAGCACACATGTTAAGGAATCATGTTCTTGAAGGTCAGAAACGTCTTTCCTAAACATTCCTATGTGTATGCTATTTTTCACTTATTTATTATGTGGTTTTTTTCTTCACTAGAGGTTAACATTGTATCCTTCAGACAGTAAAAAATGTACATGGAAAGATGTATATTTCTAAAATTCATAGAGAATCGCTTTGAGATTTGAACCATGAGCTGCTGTATTCCACATATCCATTACCCCATTGCTCTTTTATAAGACACATTACAATGTTTGTGAAGGACACGTGGTCAGTTGCCAGACAGGCCTGCTGCTTACCAAGTGTCATAGAGCAAGTTACTTAACCTTCTGAGCCTCAGTTTTCTCACCTTGGAAATCAAGATAATAATACTTGCACTGAAGGGGTGGTGAGAAGATTAAACGAGATTATATATATTTATAGTATAAGCACAAAAGTCCTCCTGTTCATACAGCGTTCTCAGTAATGGTAGCTATTAGTATTACTGACTATTGACTCTGAAGTTATTTTCAAAATATAAATGATGAAATAACTATTTAAAACTATTTTGAAATTTTCAACATGAACTACGGCTGCCTAAAACTACACTTTCTAAACCCTAATGGCTATTTGTCAAATTAATTAAGTGAAATTTCAATAATAAGAATTTTTTTTTTGAGCATTCAGGTTCAACGAAGTGACTGTATGGTTGTTAAGGAGAAGCACTTTTCCATTCCACTATCCATGAACCAATCCATCATTTTAAGTTGAAGAGCCATACTTCTTCCACTCAGTGGCAAAGGGAGAGGGTCCTTTTACACTATGTGCGTGCACACGCTTACACACACTATAGTCAACTCCCTCATGTTAGATGGTAAATAATGCTACTGAGGACATCAAAGAAGGGAAGAGGACAGATAATGTTGGAGAGGGAAGGATTACTATTTTAAATAGAACATTCATAAAGAAGTACCACTTGGGCAAAACCTGAAAAAAGTGAAAAGGCTATTCATATGCATGAAATTAGGAAATAGTATTCCAGGCTAAGAGAATAGTATACATTAAATCCCTAAGGCAGAAATGTGTTCAAGGCAGAAATGTGTTTTCTCTGATCAAAAAGAGTAAGAACAACAGTGTGGTTAGAGCCAGAGGTCTGAGAGGGAAGAGGACCCTGATCTTGAAAGGCTAGCTATCAACATGAACTTGTATTTTATACAAGGTGGGAAAACAATGGAGATTTTAGGCAGAACAGTAACATGACATTGCACATTGTTCGAATGAATCACTATAATTTCTCTGTGTAAATAGATTGTAGGAAGTCAGGGTAGAAGCAGAGAGGCCTGGTTAGGAGATTATTGGTAAAAATCGAGACAAAAGACAGGTTGGTGAGTAAAAGTCATGTAAAGTGTTTGGATTCTGGATATATTCTAAAGGCAGAGATAACAGGACTTATGAACAGACAGAATGTGTGATTACTTTGTTTGAGCAACATGAAAGAAGATGTAGGCATTTATTCAGACAGGAGAGGCTAACGAAAAGTTTGAAGGAAAAATTAAAAGTTCAGTTTGGGACACACCGATTTGAGATGCAAGTACTTAATAGGAAATTAGACATTCAAGTCTGGATTTTAGGGGAGAAGTGTAGGCTAGATATATACATTTAGGAATCAAGAGCATATAGATGATATTTCAAACCTTGAGAATGGGTAAGATTCTCTGGGGAGTTGGAGGTACAAGGAGGACTTTTCCCTGTGATACTCCAAAATTTAGGGATTGGAAAACAAGAGTAGATTTCAAAACCATTGTTCATGAGATAGAAGTTAAACTAGGAGTTTCATGTTGTCTCAAAAGCCAAGTGAAAATAAATATGTATATCAAAGGAGAGGGTTCAATAACTGCCAATAGGTCAAGTAAGGTATAGACTGAATTCGTACTTGAATTTAATAATATGGAGATCATTACTGACATTGGCAGGAGCAGCTTCAGGAGACTATCAGAGGAGGAAACTAGTTTAGAATGATTTTTTTTTTAAAATAGAATGGGAATTGGAGATAGCAAGTACTGACAACTCTTTCCAAGCACTTTGCTTTGAAGGGAGGCTAGGAAATGAGGCTAAGTGTGGAGTAGAATGAAGCCAAAAGGTTTATGTGTCATTTGCTTTTGTTATTTGGGAGGAAGGAGGGGAGGTGTTTCTTGTTTTATTCTTCAGAGAGAGTGTAATCTCTCCCTTTCCCACTCTTTCCCTCTGTCCTGAGGGTGAGCATGGTTACACTGTTAGAGGATGGAATTAATGGAAGCTGACTTGATAAGATTATTATAAATAAAATCCTTCCAAATCAGTCTTGGCTGAAAACAATTTCCTAACTCCCACGTGAAGGGAGCGCCATTAAGACAAAATATTCTAAGATTCTGTTTGGCAACGGGATCTGTCTTAAGTAGCATAGAAACCAATGGTGTCTCCTGGTTATTTATATTTGTTAGACTGCATCTGGAATCTTTCTGTTATGGTGTTAGAGTCCTCAGGATGAGAAAAATGCTTATTCCAGTGTGGAGTAATAACTGTCACTTTAATCTCTGCCTCAGATGCCTCAGAAATGCTGACTATGCTTAGCCAAATCTGACCCTGTTGCTTACTGCTTTACAAACACAGTCATTCAAACTGTATTGCAACTATTGCTGTAGAATTCCCTGGGCTCATAAATGAAGAAAAAAGATTAAGGCAATTTTTCATTGGGTTCCAGCTAGCTCACAATTTGTTGGCTTTCAGAATTTGAGTCCATTAATAGAATTTGGTAAATGAACTGCATATTTCACTTAGTTATAGATGTTTTAGAGTAGACACAAAATTCATTCCACTGCTTCCAAATTTCATACCAGTTGTGTTTGTGTTTGTAACATATAATAATGTAAATCAATAAAGTAATTTAATTATATAATAATGTAATAAACTTTTATATAAACTTATAAAATATGAACATGAAAAGCAGTGTTATTTCTATAAAAATTAAGCTGAATCCTTTGGTAAGATTCAATAAATAAAAACCATTAAAAATGCTCCTGTCAAATTAAACATGGTGAGATGTCTTCAAATGATTTGGAAAAAACAATCACAAAAACATAGAAAGATTATGTCATCAAATTTCTTTGTTTCTGTTTTAAGTTTTCACTCTAAAGGAAAATTATAAGTAATGTATTATGTATACATGGCTTATAAGAAGGCAACTTGAATCTTTAATTACAAATCCCAGGTTTATAGACATCCCTTGACTCATCAAAAGATTGGTAAATGATATACATTTGTATGTTTTAAATGTAAGAAAATTAGTCTCTCCATATATCCACTTTTATGATTTCCTGCTTTAACCAGTTTTTGATTAACTGACTGTAAGAGTCAGGGCTCTTCAGAGAAACAGAACCAATATGAGGGAGGGAGAGAGGGAGAAAGGGAGAAACGGAGATAGGGAGATAGGGAGATAGATAGATAGATAGACAGATAGACAGACATGACATATGCCGGGGGCCAACATCTGACAAGGTCACATTGCCCTGCTCAGCACTGGATATTAGGGGTGCTGCCTTATGGTTGGTCATGTAATATCTCCTGCCTCTATGAACCCATGTGCCTTTCCTTTTATAGGAGACAATACATTCACTGCATTTGTGACAAGTTCCTGTGATACCCCAGTGAGCTAACTATGCAGTCAAAGATGGGTAAGATCTCCTAGAAAAGAGGGGAGACAACCTAAGCCAGGCGGTAGTTCTGTGGGGACCCCTGAACTGAGATATTGGGGACTCAAACCCCTTGGAAACTGAGGCACAGACCTCTGACAACATAGGCCAAGAAGCCTGCCTATGGCCTTAGGGCCCTGCTGTGAATGGTCTCCTTGAAGATGAAAAGTCTTCAGGCCATGAGAGTTCTGGTAGGAGGGGACTTGCTAATCATAGGGTGTGTTAATTAACAACTTTGTTTAATTCTTTAACAGATACTGAAGCTTTGACTGAGAAACAGATGCTACCCTTTATTGTAAATATGTAGCCCTCCTAGGAAAAAAGAGTTAAGTATTATATTTACATAGGAATAAATTTTAGATGGTTTTACCCTAAACACAGCCACTCCTAGTCCTTTTAGTATACCCCAGTGAGTCTAGCTGCTGCAATTTGGGATAATAGCTAGGTAGTCATGGCAACCACTCTTTAGGCTATATGTAGAGATAAGTAAAGACTGAGCAAATCCTGGGAACTAGAAACCACCAAACTCTTGTGATTGAGGTAATGGTCAAGAATCCCTATAAAAAGAACGTGCTCTGGCAATAAAGTGTGACACTTTTTTCTCTTTAACCCCCCCCCCCCCCCCCCCCGTGTCTCCACTGTCTTCCTTCTTTATTTTCCTCCCCCCGCCGACGCTGTCTCCACCTGAGGGAAACCCTGGTCAATGGAGGCTGGTCCCCCGCAGACATATATTATAGATTACAGGTATAGATATATATTTAACATATGTAGACATTTATTATAGGAATTAGCTCACACAATTATGGAGTCTGAGAAGTCCATGATCTGTAGTCCACAACCTAGAGAGCCAGGAAATCTGGTTTTGTAATTGTGTGAGTCCAAAGGCGTGAGAACCAGAGGAACTGATGGTATAAGTCCGTCCATGTTAAGGGCCCAAGAACCAGGAATGCTTATGTCTGAGAGCTGGAGAAGATGGATATCTGGGCTCAAGCAAGAGAGAGCAAATTTGTCCTTCCTCCACCTTTCATTCACAGCCACAAAGGACTGGATGGATGCCCACCCATATAGGTAAGAGCATCTTCTTTACTCAGTCTACTGATTCAAATGCTAATCCTTTCCAGAAACACCTTCACAGACACACCCAGAAATAATGTTTACCAGCTATCTGGGCATCCCTTAGCCCAGTCAAGTTAACACATTAGATTAACCATCACACAGATCATCATCTTGATAATGTCAAAAGTTTTTACACTAATTTTCAAGTAATTTATTTTTTATACATTCATAGGCTTTCTAAAATATAGTTAAATCAATCTATGTTAAACTTTGCATTAAACTCTGTTCATATAACCTTATATCCTAAGTATTTTCCAATATTGCTACAAGTCTTATAGATGATATTTAAGTCATGTAACAACCAATTTGACAGAGACAAACCAGTTAGGATAAACCACTAGCCAATCAGAATTTCAGCCACTCATACACAACTTGCATACATAGGTACCCATGTATATCTTTAAAAAATCATCATTTTCATAATCATCTCTCAAACAGAGAGGCCACATTTTTCTTCATCACACCACTTACCTTAGACTTGATGATTGTTTTCTATTTTCTCTGATACTGATAATGTTGTTAACATACATGCCAATCATTTTTTATTATGCTTCTGAATAGAAAATTCAATAACTTTCTTTATGACAATACAATGAAATGAGGAAGACAGAAAAATAGCACGTATTGCTGACCATTGACTAGCCTTCTTGTTCGCTTGTCTGCCTTCTTGCTTGTTAACAATTTATTGAATTACTTGCTTCAGAAAGTATTTAAACTGCACTGATTAGTAAGTATACAAACAAATCCCTTCACTTCTTTTAAACTCAATTGTATTCCTTAAAATACAGGTTCATACATCTAGCAACTACACTTTTCTTTCTTTTCTTTTTTTTATTAAAAATTCATTGGAGGGCTGGCTGAGTGGCTCAGTTGGTTAAGAGCTCACTCAAGAGTGCGAGCTGAGCTCTGAGCAAAAAGCAGTTCGATGCCCAGCCCGAGCTGAGCTGCCAACAGGTGGCAGGATGGCTCAGCTAAAAAAAAAAAAAAAAAGAGAGAGATTAAGTGTAATATCTTTAAAAAAAAAAAAATTCATTGGAATGACAATGGTTAGTAAAAGTACCTAGGTTTCAAGCGTACAATTCTGTAATACATCACATTGAGTGGTCACCACCCAATGTAAGTTCTCTGAGACAAACAAATAAAGAAACAAAAACTCATAGACACAGACAATAGTTTAGTGGTTACCAGAGGTAAACGGGGAGAGGGGTGATAGATGAGGGTAAAGGGGGTCAAATATACAGAGATGGAAGGGCAACTACACTTTTCAAAATTCTCCAGATATTTCTTTTAACCTCACTTTGTTTTGGCTATGAAGAATTAGAAAAAAATGAAGTAAAAGGTATACTGCTTTTTCCCCAAAATTCAAGGCACAGAATGTAAAATTCATAATACTTAATATTCCTGCTTTCCATTCTTGAATTTTGTGTGAAACTATATGTATTGCTATTTTAAAGTACTAATGTTGGCACTATGTCAAAATGTGCCTTGTGTCATCCCAAAGGATTCAATGAAAATTCTGTCTCTCAAACAACTTACTACTTTGATATCAATAATCCAGATTGTCTCAGAATATGCTTGATTGCTGTTCAATGAATAAGCAGCATTTTGAAATTGCTTTCCTATAACATTTGGACCCTCCAGAATTACAAACTGTCTAGAGGATGTTTTTTACTAACATGAATTCTTATAGTAGCATGGGATGGTTAAGCATATCATTCATTTTTAATGTGTCAAACACTAAAGATTAAGACATGAGCTTTGTGAAGACTCCTAAATTTTTGACTTTCTTTCAAAGTTCATGCAAAAAGTACTTGACATTTTTAAAAGTTTCATTCTGACAATTATAAACTAAATAAGAAAAAATATGTTCACCAATCTCTTAGCCTAGCATGGCACACTAATTTCAAAGTGGTAGACATGTAATACTGGCAGTCAGTAAACTTTAGGACATAGAGGTACCTCATACAACCATATAGCCCATCTTCATTTTACAAATAAATAAATTTAAGTCTGAAAACGCCAAAGAAATTATTCATAATCACATACATTCCCAGTCCAACTTATTATTTTCACTACAGTGTACCATGAGAATCCTGACACTACTTCCTCAGTGTAACCAACTGAAGAAAAAACAACTCTATGTATTATCTCTATATAATGCTATAATGCCATACAATCTGTTTGATAGTTCCCACCCCCCCACTCCTCCTAATTAACATACTGGTTGTTACAGCATTCTGGAGAAAAAAATCAATAGTAACAAGCTAGAAATAACAGTCCAACTTCTGCTTTCCCATTCCTGGGCTTTCTTGATTAAATCTTCCTTTCCTCAACAACTTGTGCTGAGAGAGTGAAAATTGAACTCTGGTAGAGAGCTACATATACCAGAGTGTAGAGAGCTATACATACCAGAGTGTAAGAAATTTGATTTCTCACTGTACTGATATTACATCTGATGCTATGTTTCTCTTTTACCTATAACCTCCATGGAAAACACTTATATGTGGAATATAAAAAAATACAAAATAAACATACAAAACAGGAACAAACTCATAGATACAGGGAACAAATTGATGATTAAAAGATGGGAAGGGGGTTGGGGGGTTGGGTAAATATGCTGAAGGGATTAAGAAGTACAAACTGGTAGTTTCAAAATAGTCACAGGCATGTAAAATACAGGATAGAGGATATAGTCAATAATATGGTAATAACTGTGTATGGTGCCAGGTGTAGCAGACTTATCAGGGGATCACTTCATAAGTTATATAAACATCTAACCCTATGCTATATACCTGAAATGAATATAATATTGAATGTCAACTGCAATTTAAAATATTTAAAAATAAATTTAAAGCAGTAGGAGCTCCAATATGCCAGGAAATGGATGGATGTGGACAAATTCACATGAGTAATACTGCAACAGCTAATTAATGCTTTGTGGAAAGTTCTGAATGTCATTGTGCTCTCAGGATGTGCTAAAGAAGCTGCTTTCACTTTCAGTGGGTAAAAGTTTTGCCCACCACACCCCATAGGTCTCCAATTCATTCTGAGTGAATTTCTAATATCCAGACCTACATTCCTCTTACCTCATATCAAAGCATGGAGTAAGTGTTTCATCGTTCCTATCTGTGCTATCTTCTCAATCAGTACATTTTTCCTAGGTTCATACCCAAAGCAAAGAGAAGGGTAAACTGAAGTGGTTGGCATTTCAAAGAATTAAAGACACTGCACTGAGCTGTGAGGTACTGTGTGAGCAATGGAAGACACCTCAAATATAGAAACATATTAGCAATTTTGTCCCTTGTCAGAGGTACTTAGTTTTCAAAATGGAATCTTGAAGTCTCCTTGTACCCTATACAACCCTTCATTTCTGGGGTTGTACTGGCAGATCATTTAAAGCCATCTAGCTAAGCTGTATAATATTATAATTATACTGTCATATAAGAAGATTTCATATAAAATTAATGAAACACCATTCACCTCAGATAAGAGTTGTGAAAGCTCAGAGCACTCTCTTGGGGTGTACTTTCCCTGTATCAAATCTGTCTTAAGGAAAAAAAGAAAAGAAAAGCTCAAATCATAATGTAAAGTACAATTCAAGAAATCAATTTTGCTAAATGTTTTTTTTCTGTTTGTTTTCCTTAATTCAAGGATATTAAATTTCCTCTAGTCTCTCATAAACAGTGGACTGTTTAATTAAAATCAATAGAAAAATTATAAAGAGAAAAACTAAAAAAAGAAACATGAAAATGCCACATCTCGAAAATATTCGTTACTCTTTACGGGCCTCCATATAATTACAAAGTAGAAACACAATTAATTCTTTTGGGATCCCAAAACTCAATGTGCTCTCTCCAGATATAAAATATATATATTTTCTTTTTTGGGTTATATTTACGAAATTTAAATAATTATATCTAGTCATGGGATGCAGGAAAACAAAATGCATACAATGTTAGGCAAGCAGTTACATTTCAATAACAGGTTTATTCATTTTAATCTTTCAAGATGAGTCCTCTTAGTAACAGTTTTAAGTAAACAAAGAAGGGAGAATGTTCAAAAAAGCATTTGCCCTTTTTAACTTATCTGACTATTCTTGTGTAGCACTGACATTTGTCACATTCTCCTTTTTTTTTTTTACCAACACTCTGTTACCCAATTATTCATTTCACTCCAACCCTTGCTGGGATTCATTTATCTATGCACTTATATGTTTACCAAGTATTTACTGCCCTATTTCTACATTATAGATCTGGGCTAAGCACAGGAAATTTAAACAAAATAATCTGCCTTGCCCTCAAGAAACTCTGAGTACAATACAGGGGTTCCCAATATATGTTTATTTTTCAGTATAAGAACCACTTTTAAATATCAAACAATTTTCAATGCCATCCCACACATTAGAGTACTTTGACAAGAGGAAATATACTGAAAGTAAAGCTACTATAAAGTCATTGTCTCTTTCGTAGGCATTTAATTAATCATAGCATCTACATGCTTAAAAATAAGAGTACTTATATGTGTGAGAAACAATATTTGTGTATGAGGCTAAGCTGTAATATTGTTATTGGACTGTTTTGGATTTGATTCCCAGCTGACAAGTAACCTTGGCCCAGTGCTTTCACTTCTTTAGAAACTCTCTTCAACAGAGGAAAATGGGCAAAATAATAGTCTCTACTTCTTAGTGTTCTTGTCAGAATCAAGTAAAATGGTACATGTAGATAACTGGGAGAGTTCTTAATGCATGTTGTTTTTGACAATTGATAGCTTTTAAAAACTCCATTATTATATCTACAGACCATGGCTGGAGGTCATTTCAGAGTCTAGTGAAGGAGGAATTGGTATCATTTGAGTCCCAGAGATAAAGCATGTGCTTGAAGGAAAGATAACCGCCTCTACAGAGCCTGCAGTTAATGAAGATCTGGCCAACAGTGGACATCTCTAATTGTAGAGATGAATTCATTGTAACCCCCAGGAGAACATGGACTTTGTGATTTCACTACTGCCTAGAGCAGGGGTCGGCTAATTTTTGAGAAGGAAGAGCCGCCAGGGGTCAGCAAAGTACAGCTCGCGAGCCACATGTGGCTCTTTGGGTATGTACATGTGGCTCTGAAGTAAAATTGAAAATGGAAATAAAACTATCATAGTTTAACTTATAATATTACTTTAAATTTTCCTTATTTGTAAAATTATATTTATGGCTCTCAAATAATTTTTAAATTGTTGTGAGGGACAGGATTGGCTCTTTTAGTGGTCGGCAAACTTTTAAGACGGAACGTACCCAAAGAGCTACTTGTGGCTCGCGAGTCGCAGTTTGCCAACCCATAGCCTAGAGCATCTCTTGGCATATTGTAGACATTCAATGATACTAATTTTATCAGCTGTTGCCAAAATTGGAGGATACGATGAAGGGAGGAAAGGCCATTTCAAGTCCCATGTGTGCGGATAAAGAATCACACAAAACTATTTTATCTAAATCTGGAGAAATACAGAGGAAATTTGATTTTCACCACAATGCAGAGCAAAATTCAAACTACCACCAAAAACTGCTCATTTCTCAGCTTTAGTCCAGAGTTTTGACTGTGCCACTTCCCCCCAAACATAATATTTTAATTCCTGTGTCTCTCTTCATTTTTTTCTGATTTTCATTAATTCATAACACTGGTATAGTTCAAAGACACCAGAGGCTTGAGTAGATCAAGGGAATCTTAGAAAATACTACTCTAACAATTGAATTGCCAACCCATTCACAAAAGAAAAGAAAAAAAACAAAAAAACACAGCAGCCTACAAACCAGAGATGGACAGACATGAAAAGTAGATCTTAAATCTTAAAATATGGATGAGATCATTGTATGAAAAATATATGAATACTGTGAAGTAGAGGTAAAATGGGATTTGTTTTCAACAACAAAACACTATGACCCTAATGTTGTCATTTCCACTTCACTTTCCCAGAACACACAACAAATGGTATTTAAATCCTCTCCACAGAGTATGAGAGTGCCAACCAAAGAAACTTATGTACAACATGAAGATTAGTAGTGACCTTCCCACAGAATTCTAAGAAGCAAATTTGCACATCGCTTCATTCATATTACATTCAGTATACCTGTGAATTAATTCACCACAATAGCTCACATTTACATTTATAGTTGTGCAATATTTCTTCTGTAGTCAGTGATGAGGAGGGGACAATAGGAATGTCTCTTATTCATCCCATACCCCAATTTCATACCATGTTCATTAAAAGGTCACATACTAAAGCTGTAAATAGCAGTTAACTAAAGAAAATACATGTTTAGCTTTCTGCAGTACCAGCTTCCCAAAATAATGTTTATGAATTTGAGGATGTTTCCTATGTCCCTTTCAAGAAGTTTTCACATTTTCAATCAAGGTCATCCAAGTGACTTATAATTATGGAGAACACAAGGTTATACCCTCTGAAACACGTCTACAGTGCATAAAAAAAGTAACAAAACTTGCAAACAAAGGATGCTGGTCTAGAGAAAGCTAATAGAGTCTGACTTAGTTTGTAACCAAAGAATTTTGTAAGGTAGAGAGAATCCTGTCTCCACTACTCTCTTCTGACAAGGGAATATGCCAAATAAATCAGTCTCTCTCGGCAGAGTCTGTTTCCATTTATTTTAAAAGCTACTCAGGAGATTCTTTTCTTTCTTTCTTTTCTTTCTTTCTTTTCTTTCTTTCTTTCTTTCTTTCTTTCTTTCTTTCTTTCTTTCTTTCTTTCTTTCTTTCTTTCTTTCTTTCTTTCTTTCTTTCTTTCTTTCTTTCTTTCTTTCTTTCTTTCTTTCTTTCTTTCTCTTTCTTTCTCTTTCTTTCTGTCTTTCTTTCTGTCTTTCTTAGTTTCACATGTACAAAACAACATAGTGAGTAGACATTTATATACCTCACAAAATGATAACCACAATAAGCCTATTACCCATCTGACACTGCACACAGTTATTGTAATATTATTGATGATATTCCCTCATAGTTTTTAATACTACTAGGTAATATCTTTTTAAAAGTACATTGTTTGGCTGCTATTGATATATAGATATACATTGGTTTTTATATATTGATCTTGTATCCAGGAATCTTGTTAAAGCTACTCATTAAATCAAATAATTGATTTGTGGATTGTTTTAAGTTTTCTAGGTACAAAATATATCATCTCAGAATAATGTAACTTATTTCTTACTTTCTAATCCTTATGCCAGTTTTGTTTTTATCCCATTGCTTACAGTCCTGACTAGGTCCTCTAGAAGAATGTTAAGTACAAATGGTTGTAGCTTCCATCTTTACACAAATCTTAAAAAGAAAGCTTTCATCATTTTGCCAATAAATAAGATGTTTCTTGTAGGTTTCTTTTTTAAACCTTTTCTGGGGGAAAGATTTTAAAATCCTTCTATTAAGAAACTTCCTTTCTTTTTCAACATAGTTAACATTTCATATATAAACATTTATATATAAATATACTTAAATATATATTTAAAATGTTATCATTCTACAAGTATTAAAATAATCAAGTTAACTTTTTGACTTTATAAATGAACTGATTAACTTACAAATCTCAAACAACTTTATAATCCTGGAATAAATTCAACATGGATGCATCATGGAACATTTTAAAGATATTATTGAACTAGCTTGGGGATATTTCGTTTAGTATTTTTACATCTATGCTGATGAGTGAAAATGATCTATAATTTTTTTCTTATTATTTCAGTTGACAATTCAGATGCCAATCTAATTGTTGCTCCTTCAAAGTCAATCTGTTGAATTTTCACTGACTGCTTTTAACATTTTTCACTTTATTTTTCTGAGATTTGTTGACTGAGGTTTGATGTAATTTGGCCCAGAATTCTTTTGTTTATCGTCCTTATGATTTGTAAAGCTTCTTGGAATTGTGAGGAATATTCAGTTATTATCTCTCCAAAGATATCTTCTGTCCTATTCCACTTTTCCTTATATTCCAGAACTCCAACGGATTTATAGTAGCCTTCTTGGTGCATCCTTCGTGATTATTTCATTGATACTGAATCTTTTTCATCCTTTTATCTCCCTGTTCTTAATTCTGCATATTTTTTTCTGATCTAGGTTCTACTTCACTAATCTCTCTTCATCTGTATCCAGCCTCCTATTAAATACACTATGTAATTTAACTTGGGTTATTATGTTTTTCTATTCTTTAGTTTGTTTACATTTTTTCATATTTTAAAATTATTTGCCAAATTTCTCAATCTTGGCTTAGATACTAGAATATAAAATTCTAGGATCTAATTTAGTTCTTATTTTGTACCAGATAACTCCAATATATAGAGTCCCTCCTTCTATTGTGTTTTTCATTTTTCAGCTCTTTTTTTGTTCTCACTATCCTCCTTACTTATTTTTTGCTGAACATTTTTTATAAATATTTTGGTGCGGGGGACCAGCCTCCGCTGACCAGGGTTTCCCTCAGGTGGAGACAGCGTCAGTGAGGGAGGAAAATAAGGGAGACAGTGGAGACACCGGGGGAGTTAAAGAGAAAAGGAAAAAAGTGTCACACTTTATTACTAGAGCATGTTCTTTTTATAGGGATACTTGACCATTGTCTCAATCACATGAGTTTGGTGGTTTCTAGTTTCCAGGATTTACTCAGTCTTTACTGATCTCTACACATCACCTAAAGAGTGGTTGCCGTGACTACCTAGCCATCATCCCAAATTCCAGCAGCTAGACTCACAGGGCTATACTAAAAGGACTAGGAGTGGCTATGTTTAGGGTAAAACCATCTAAAATTTATTCCTATGTAAATATAATACTTAACAACTTTTGTCCTAGGAGGGCTACATCTGTTTCTCAGTCAAAGCTTCAGTATCTGTTAAAGAATTTAAACAAAGTTGTTAACATACCCTATGGTCAGGGAGGAGCTGCCTCTTACCGGAACTCTCGTGGCCTGAAGACCTTTAATCTTCAAGGAGACTATTCACAGCAGGGCCCTTAGGCCACAGGCAGGCTTCTTGGCCTATACTGTCAGAAGTCTGTGCCTCAGTTTCCAAGGGATTTGAGTCCCCAATATCTCAGTTCAGGGGTCCCCTCGGGTTGTAGCCTGTTTTAGGGAGTTTCCTTCTCTTTAGGAAATCTTGCCCCGTCTCTGGCTTACACAACCAGCTATCATCAGGGTACCACAAGAACTTGTCACAAATGCAGTGAATATATTGTCTCCTATAGGAGGAAAGGCACATGGGTTCATAGAGGCAGGAGACATTACACAACCAACCCTAAGGCAGCACTCCTAATATCCAGTGCTGAGCAGGGCAATGTGGCCTTGTCAGATTTCGGCTCCTGGCATTTTGGGAAACTACAAAAAACAAATGAGACCAGGATGATGTCTCCAAGATTTAATTTTGCTGTTGCCAGGTACCTGGGGGTACTATCACTCAGGGATCACTTTAATTCAATTTCAGGGATGGGAATGATATTAAGCTAAAGGATAGTATCCCACAGGGCCTATCAGAATACTAGTTCACAACCAACGCTGGAGGCAAAGACTACCCAGGCTTCTTTCACCTGAAGACCCTGGCTAAATCATCCTTCACTATATTATTCACAATTTAACGTCTTAAGCAGATGTTTTCATAGTATTTCCAGGTGTTCTATCTGTGCTCAGTGGAGAATTCGTATAAATTACTTAGTTTGCCAAATGGAAATGGCAAGTTAGCTAACCCTTTATTTTTTGTGATGTTTAGGGAAATTGCTTATCCCCTCTAAGCCTCTGTGCTCAAAGTGTAAAGAGCCCCTTTTGTTTCATCTCAATACATTTTGCAATACTCCATTTCCAGTTCATGCGTGAGATAGGATAACTACTGTTTATAAGTATCAATTTTTATGTGTAAATTATACAAAATAACAAGTTATTAATATTTACCAGAAAAAAAAGTATACATATTCTAATAGAAACATACATACACACACACACACACACACACACACACACACACACACACACGAACCAACTAAAATAATATCAAGTAAAAGCATGGGTTACAACTGTTACACATAAGAGCAGACCTCATAAACAGACTGTTACTCCTTGCAGAGGGTCCATCATAACCATTACAAATTTAGATACAATCTTCAAACAGAATACTCAAGAGAGAACAGCAATGGTCCACATCGGAATTTCATAAAGAATCTTTCTTGTCCTCTAATTTACCTAAGTGCCAACTGACAGCTAAGTCCTGTGCAATTTGCAGTAAATGGTCTCTTCCTTTAGCAGCATAATAAACCAGCTCTTCTGCTTGTTCCATCTCCTTTTCATTCTGAGGTAAATAGTTATGGAATATTGGAAAAAACAACAAAAACTCAAGTCAGAAGCCCCCAGGACTCTAACTTTCTTTTCAGTTTTCAGGCAAACCAAATAGTTTATAAAGAACGAAGGTAAAAAAATAGTAAATTATGATCAGCCTAGTGGCCTGTTGGTGAAGAGTTGGCTTGGGAGTGAGAGCTCTGAGAAGCAGGGCAGCCGGTTCGGATCCTACATATGAGGGCCAGTGACACTGTGCCCTCTACAGCTAAGATGGTGAACAACAGCTCTTCCTAGAGCTGGGCTGCTGTGAATCACTGGCTACAGCATAGGCTTCAATGGGGCTGCAGTGGACTGCTGTAAGCTACCGTGAGCGGCCAGCGGCCAGCAGCCACTGAGAACTGCTGTGAGCTACCGTATGCGGCTGTCCAATGGCCGGCGAGTGACTGCCTCACCCTGGAAGAACGCAATGATCACAATACCAACATAGGCCAGTGAAGCTATGTCCTCCACAACTAGACTGAAGAACAAGAGGACAACTTGTCTGTTCCCCTTCCCTGATTCCCCAACACTGCTCCTTCCCCCAATTCCCCAAGAAAATCTTAAAAAAAAAAATAGTAAATTTGATTTTGAATTCAAAGCCACACTGTCAGACTCTTCAAATGTAAATTGAGAATTACTCAGACCAACCTTGTAGTTTACAGTGAGGATTAAATATGGTAATTCATTAAAGTACTTTTCATCATTTTTGGTTCTTTGGTCTAAAGAAAATGTAGGCCATTATTGTGATTATAATATGTGGATTTTAAAAGTTTAGCCACATAAAAATTATTGGTTGTCAAAATAACTAATTAATAATCTTACCTCATATTTACATAGTTCTACTTTTTGCAGAATCTAATTTGCTCCTGGAACAAACCTTGTGGGAAGCAGCTGAGACTCAGTACAAAGAAAATTGCTTGGAGCTAGAAGATCTGTGATATCTGTAGCCATCAAACATTACAAAAATCATCTACTCTCCGCCTCAGTTTTCTTATGTGCAGACTTTCTTATGTGCCTACCTCGCAGATTTACTAAGAGTAATTAAATAGCATGTGTAAAAGTGTTATCTCTGTGGGCAGGTAAGTACTCAAAACTGGTTGTCATTACTACTAGTCCCATTTCAAAGATAAAGAAACTGAAATTCAGAGAGCTAAATGGGTCACAGTCACTATGTGAAAAGAAATTACAATGCTGGAAATAAAATGCAGTTTATATGAACATTTTTTCTAGCATTCTTCCAATGGACTGTACTATTTTATTTTTGCATTTGTGAACAATAGCCTTTAGTATAAAATATATGCTGAAGTTCGTTCAACTTGTCCTATATGATTTAGCAATCACTTTGTGCCTCAAAGATCCAACTAATTAGAATATAAATATGGAATTAGGATGTTATGCTGGAAGATTCCTAGTTGTTTATTAGAACCCATCTCACTTATTATATATCTGAGGAAAGAGAGGTTGAAGGCCACTCAAGGAGTATGGGGACCAAGGTTAGATACTGAGCTGAATGTGTCCTAGAGGCTGTAAGGAACCCTGAAAGTCATTAAGTCTATAGGAAATCTCATTTATCAGCTTGTTTGTGCTTTTCTTTTGTTTCTTCCTCATAAAAGTCATGCACAATATAAAAATAAAAGTTAGAAAAGCATTATCAGTTAAGCAGGAACTGGGTTTAATAGACTTCAAAACCTCTCAAAGTGCTGTATGATTTAACAAAGATTATTGAAAGAAGAGGCTTAACAGCTAATTGAAAAGATGGCTTAAAGCATTCTGAAGCATAAAGAAAAATTTCTGTTTAATATATTCCTAGCTGTGAAATCACAACAATCTGTAGGATTTCAAAGTGAAAGCAAAAAGAAAAGTTTCCTGATCGAGCAATTAATTTGTAACCAACACAGTCTCAATTAGACATTTATAATTTTCCATTTGCTGAGAAGACCATCCGGTTGATTCAGGGCAGGTGAATTCGAATAATCTCTTTTCCTAATGACACTGAAATGAGCGAATGCAACTACCCTTCATGCCTGGCTGCGTAGTGTCCTCACTTTCTTAACCTTTCACCTCTCCTCCAGGCCCGAAAGCCAGAGAACCCCATGATTTCATTATAGTAAATTAGATGTCACAAGCTGTTGTGATCTGTCAGCCAAGTTTAACAGCAACATTGCCAGTCTTCTTGCTACTCTCCAAGAAATCAATAATGCCTCCCTCTGCATCAGGATCCTGAGCTCAGATCACTTTGTCACATTTCAAGGCTAATGACACAGCATGTAGAAATGTATAACAGACAAAAAGCAAAGAAGTACAGAAGTATTGAAACTGCTCAATCCAAGGAGGAGAAATTCAGACCTTATAAAGGAGTTTCTAATTCTATTCTCTCTAGCTGTCCTTCAAATGGACATAGAGCATCTTTTATGTTTTTAGAAATCAGGGGCCGGCCGAGTGGCACAGTAGTTAAGCTCTGGCTTGGGAAGCCAGCAGCCCCAGTTTGGGTCCCACATATGAGGGCCAGTGACACTGCCCTCAAAAAAAAAAAGAAATCAGAAGATGGCACTTTTTTTTTTTTTTTATTTTATTAGTTTTCGGTGTACAACACAATGCAATAGTTATACTCTTTACCCCCCAAAGTGAAAACCCCCCTCCCCCAGTTCGCCACCCCACTCCCCCCCCATATCATATATATCCATCACAACTCCCCTGACTCGCCTCCACAGCATACTCCACATCCCGTGACCACCCACATATTCAGTTGCAGTTGGCATACAATACTATACAACATCAGCTTCAGGTGTACAGTGCAGTGATCAAGCCTCTACTCCATCCATGAAATGATCTCCCTTACAAGACATGTGACTATCTGACATGCCACAAAATTTTTACAACATTATTATATTCCCCGAACTTTGTTTCATATCCCTGTGGCAATACTGTAGTTGTCTATTTATGCTGTCTAATCCCTTCCCCTTCCCCCTATCCCCACCCCCCTCCCAACTAGCAACCCTCAGTTTTTCCTCTACATCTATGAGTCTGTTTACTTTGATCGTTCACTCAGTTCTTCAGACTCCACACACAAGTGAGATCACATGGTACCTGTCCTTCTCCGACTGACTTATTTCTCACAACATAATAGTCTCTTCACAACATTATCAATTACATTCCCAGAACTGCCCCCATAACCCTGCGGCAACATTGTAGTCCCACATACACTGTCCAAAACCTTCCCCCTCTCCCTCTTCCCCACTCCCTCCCAACCAGCAACCATCAGCTTTTCCTTTATATCTACTTGATATGACATCAATCTTCTTAAATTGTCTCTCTGGGTTAGCTTGTTTACCCCTTTCTTTTGTTTAAAAAAGCCCTTTTAACATTTCTTGCAATGCTGGCTTGGTGGTAATGAATTCCTTAAGCTTATTCTTTTCTGAGAAGCTCTTTATTTCTCCTTCAATTTTAAGTGATAGCCGTGCTGGATAGAGCAATCTTGGTTGTAGGCCTTTATTTTGTGTCACTTTGAGTATCTCCTGCCACTCCCTTCTGGCCTGCAGAGTTTCTGTAGACAAGTCAGCTGTTAGTCTAACAGGAGTTCCTTTGTATGTAACCTGCTGTCTTTCTCTTGCAGCCTCTAAGATTCTGTCTCTGTCTTTAACCTTTGCCATTTTAACTATGATGTGTCTTGGTGTGGACCTGTTTGGGTTCAGCTTGTTTGGAACCCTCTGCACTTCCTGGGCATGTATGTTGATTTCCTTCACCAGGGCAGGGAAGTTTTCAGTCATTATTTTTTCAAATACCTTTTCAACCCCTTGCTTTTTCTCTTCTCCTTCTGGTATCCCTATGATTCGAAGGTGGTTGCGCTTCACCTTGTCCCATAGGGCTCTTAAACTATTTTCATTGTTTTTTATTCTTTGGTCTTTTTGCTGTGCCAACTGGGTGAGTTCTGCTATTTTATCTTCCAAATCGCTGATCCGCTCCTCTGCTTCATCTACTCTACTGGTGATTCCTTCGAGTGTGTTCTTCATTTCAGTTATTGTATTCTTTAGTTCTAACAGGTTGTTTTTTATGGTTTCCCTATCTTTCTTTATGTCCTCGCTAAGTTCCTTAAACATTCTTATCATCAGTGTTCTAAACTGTGTCTCTGAAAGGTTGGATCCCTCTGTTTCATTTGGTTCCATTTCTGGAGGTTTCTTCTGATCTTTTACTTGTGACATGTTTCTTTGTTTCCCCATTCTGGCTGTCGCTCTGGGATTGCTTTGATGTATTACATAGATCACCAGGAGAGCCCTGGCTGGATGATGCAGGCACACAGCTCACGGCCCAACACTTCCAGGAAAACTCCCAGTCTCAGCCTGTCCCAATCAGCCTCTCGCAGATCAGGCTGAGCAGCCCGACAACCAATCACCAGCCTGGCAACTCTGCAAGCAGAGGGTGGAAAGCAGAGACCCAAGGCGGCTTGCGTGCTCCCGCGTCTCAGTGAGCAGCCTGTTGGAGTCAGATCACTCCCACTAGGCGTTTCCCTGGCAACACAGCACAAGCCGAGCAGAGGGTGGGGATCCGAGACGGCTCTCGCACTCCCGGGTCTCAGTGAGCCTCCGTAGGAGCCGGAGGGCACCGCCCTATGTTTCCCTGGCAATGCAGTATAAGCCGGGTGGAGGGTGGGGATCCAAGGCCTCAGGCGCACGCGCACGCACGCACGCACGCACTTCACCAATTCCACCAGACCAATTAGGTCTCGGACCTGATCCTTCGTGGGAGGGCCCAAGCCCAACAAAATGTCACCCTCCTTACACCACTTGCGTGCAAACTCCGCACCACGGGAACAACAATCCAAAAACCTCCAGCCTTTGCACCAAAGGTGCTCAGCTCAGTCCGTCCCCGCAGGCTCCCGGCTCACACAGCCACTCCCTCCATCAGGAACCAGGTAAGTGCTCACCGGCGAGCAAGCCCGGGTGCTGGCCCCACTGATTCTCCAGCCGCTCTCAGCCTCACCGAGCTGAGGAAAGAGAGTCCTCACTAATTTATTGCCAGCTATCTTAGAACTCCTCTTCCCGGCAAAGGAACTCTGGGCTGGTGAGCTTGGGGTGCGGCTGGAGGGTCTCTCCCCCAACCAGACAAGCTTCCCACGGCTGGGGCTTCCCTCACGGGTTTTGCCCTCTCTCGTCTCCGCCCGTCCTACCAGACCCGACGTGGCCTCCTCTTTAAGTTCTTCGTTTAGTGGTTCTGTTCCTCCAGTGTTCCGGGGACCTCCAGGGTTGAATGCTGTATAATTTGGTTGTAATTTTGGTGTGATCCTGGGAGGCAGTTAGCACAGCGTCTGTCTATTGCGCCATTTTACCGGAAGTCGAAGATGGCACTTTTGAGTTAGCAAATTTCTGATAAAGCGTGATTCATTTTAAAGTAGTAGATTCGGCACCAGAAGAAGTAAATCAATAATTCAGCTGCCCTAATGGCCTACTTCAGGGTTTCAAAGATAAGGAAGCCCTTATTTATTGCCCTATAAATTATAATGATTACATGATGACTGTTGCTATTGTAGTCACTAGATTTATTATGATTTTTAACTCACAGAGGAGCTAGATACAACAAGGAGAGAAAAGTCTTTCTGAATTATTTTAGAGGGATGGGAGAATTTGATTCACCTCCATTCCTCACCTTAACCTTGAAAGAATTATCTTCTGTAGAGGTGAAGAGAAGCAGTAAGAGAAAGAGTGTAAATCGTGGGTCAGCGAACTACAGACCACATATTAAATGCGGCTCACTGCCTGATTTGTAAATAAAGTTTTATTGGAACACAGGCACACTCGCTAGTTTACATATTATTTAATGGTGACTTTCTTGCTACACCTGCAGAGCTGAGTAGTTCAGACAAACATCGTATGAACTGCAAAGCCTAAAATATACCATTTATCCCTTTACAGAAAAAGTTTGCTGGCTCATGGTCCAACTGATGCTGAGCTTATCTATCTCTCCCTTTGTGCAAATGAAATAGCAAAATCCAAATGCAAGCAGCCAGACTAAGTTCTATTTTAGGATCCAGACTAAATTTTGCAAGAGAAGTATTTGCTGGAAGCTAGGAGAGAAGATCACCTCAAAACATGGAAAGAGGTTGGAAGTACAAGTAAAATACATTGTGTGCCAATTATTTACCAAACACTGTATTAGGCTTTTCACCCATTATATTAGTTTTCTATGGCTGTTTTAATGAATACCACAAACCTACCTGCTGGCTTAAAACACCACAATTTTATTATCTTATGGTTCTAGAAGTCAGAAGCCCAAAATCGGTCTCACTGTATTAAAATTAATGTACACGCATACTTCATTTTATTACATTTCACTTTATTGCATTTCACAGATACTGTGTGTTTTTACAAATTGAAGATTTATGGCAACCCTGAGTCAAGCAAGTCTATTGGTACCATTTTCCAAACAGCATTAGTTCACTTCATGTCTCCTTTTGGTAAGTCTTTCAATATTTCAAACTTTTTCATATTTATTATATTTATTATGGTGACCTCTGATCAGTGATCTTTAATGTTACTATTATAATTTGGGGGGATACACCATGAACTGTGTGCATATAAGACATCAAACTTAATCAGTAAATGTCATGCATGTTCTGACTGCTCCACCAACTGGCCATTCTCCCATTTCTCTCCCTCTCCTCAGGCTCCCCTATTCCCTGAGACACAACAATATTAAAATTAGGCCAATTAATAACCCTGCAGTGGGCTCTAAGTGTTCAAGTGAGAGGAAAATCTGTACATCTCTCACTTTAAATCAAAAGCTAGAAATGGTTTAGTGAGGAAGGCATGCCAAAAGCTGAGACAGGTTGAAAACTAGGCTTCTTGCACAAAACATTTCACCAAGTTGTAAATACAAAGAAAAACTTTCTGAAGGAAATTAAAAGTGTTGCTCCAGTGAACACACGAATGATAAAGCACAACAGCCTTATTGCTGATATGGAGAAAGTGTTAGTGGCCTGTATAAAAAATCAAACCAGCCACAACATTTCCTTAAGCCAAGAGCAAGGACCTAACTCTCCTCAGTTCTATAAAGGCTGAGAGAGGTGAGGATGCTATAGAAGAAAAGTTTCAATCTAGCAGAGATTGGTTCTTGAGGTTTAAGGAAAGAAGCCATCTCTGTAACATAAAAGTGCAGGGTGAAATCACAAGTGCCCAGGTAGAAGCTGCAGCAAGTTATCAAGATCTAGCTAGGATAATTCAACAGATTTTCAATGTGGATGAAACAACCTTATATTGGAAGGAGAGCCATCTGGGACTTTTCATAGCTAGAGAGAAGTTAATTCCCAGCTTTAAAGGACAGGCTGACTCTCTTGTTAGGGGCTAATGCAGCTGGTGACTTTCAATTGAAGCCAATGCTCATTGACCATACCAAAATCCTTTGGCCCTTAAGAATCATGCTGTGCATTATAAATAGAACAACAAAGCCTGAATGACAGCACATCTTACTGAATATTTTAAGAACACCATTGAGACCTACTGTTCAGAAAAGAAAGATTCCTTTCAAAATATTACTGCTTGTTGGCAATGAAGCTGGTCATGCACCCAAGAGCTCTGATGTTGTCACACAGCAGCCTACCCGTCTGCCCCCATGCACCCTCCCATAAAGAGTGGAGCATCTATAGAGACAGATCCTTTTAGGGACATTGCTTTAACATTATGCCTACTCTGCTTATATCCCTGTTTGGCCCCGCAAGACGGCTGGTTAGTCAATAACAGGTAAGATTCCTCAAGGGAGGAATAACCTAAGACAGGCACTGTAGCATGGGGGCCATAAGGAGAAACCAGGGAGTTGATGAGAGTGGGCACAGACACCCCTCCTGCCATCCCCCCCGCCCCCTCCCCCCCCACCCCGTCTTGGAGCTGACAGCCAGCTTATGGACTTAATGATTTGATAACATCTGTTCTCCATGTAATCTTATCAGTGAGTTTTGGCATAAGAGGTTTCTGTCTTTTATGGAAGTGCATGTAAGCACATCATGGGGCTTTTGGTAATGGCAGCCTGCAGGCATGGGTAATTTGGCCCTGAGCAAAGTTCTCAGGTATGAGACTCACAGACTTTGGAAGATACATTGATCCTTTCTTGTGTAAGAGACAATAAAAAGAGCACTCAGGGCCAGACAAGTGGCACAGTGGTGAAGCGCTGGCTTGGGAAGCCAGCAGCCCTGGTTTGGGTCCCACATATGAGGGCCAGTGACACTGCCCTCAAAAAAAAAAAGCACTCAGGCCTGATTCGGGACTCAGTCTGTGAGACTTCAGTCCCCTGACACCACATGCATTTTCTCTCTCTTCCTTAAGCTTTTGCCATCCCTTCTCGCTCTCCCACTGTTCTGTCGTGCTGGACGGGACACTCTGATAGAACTGTACAATGAGATTACTATTGCTTTCATGCCTACTAACACAATATCTATTTTGCAGCCCAAGGATCAAGGAGTCAATTTCAATTTTCAAGTCTTATCATTTTAGAAATACATTTCATAAGGCTATAGCTGCCATAGATTATGATTTCTCTGATTGTTCTGGACAGAGTAAATTGAAAACCTCTGGAAAGAATTCAGTAAAGAATTCACCATTCAAGTTGTCATTAAGAACATTGCTGCTCCATGGGAAAAGGTCAAAATATCAACATTAACAGGAGTTTAAAAGAAGTCTTGAGAAGTTCAAGACTTCACTGGAGGAAGTAACTGCACATATGGTGGAAATACCAAGAGAACTAGAATTAGAAGTCGAGCCTGAAGATGTGACTGAATTGCTGCAATATCATGATAAAACTTTCATGGATGAGAAGTTACTTCTTATAGATGAGCAAAGAAAGTGGTTTCTTGAGATGGAATCTACTCCTCGAGAAGATGCTGTAAAGATTGTTGAAATAACAACAAAGGATTTAGAATATTACATAAACTTAGTTCAAGCCATGGCTGGCTTGAGAGAATTGACTCAATTTTGATAGAAGGCTGTCAAACAGCATGACATGCTACAGAGAAATTGTTCATGAAAGGAAGGGTCAATCAATACATCAAACTTCACTGCTGTCATATTTTAAGAAACTGCCACAGCTGCCCCAGCCTTCAGCAACCATCAACT
Source organism: Aselliscus stoliczkanus (assembly GCA_033961575.1). Lineage (NCBI taxonomy): Eukaryota > Metazoa > Chordata > Mammalia > Chiroptera > Hipposideridae > Aselliscus > Aselliscus stoliczkanus. Next base: position 141,221,728 of record CM066729.1, read on the forward strand.
TAATCAGTCAGCAATCATCAACACTGAGGCAAGATCCACCATCAGCAAAAGATTATGACTTGGTAAAGGCTCAGATGATGTTACCATTTTTTTGCAATAAATATTTTTTAATTAAGGTATGTATATCTCTCTTTTAGGCATAATGTTATTGCACACTTAATAAACTACAGTATAGTGTAAATGTTACTTTGATTTGCACCAGGAAATAAAAAAATGTGTTTGACTCACTTTATTAGGATATTTGCTTTATTGCAGTGGTCTGGAACTGAGCCCTCAATATCTCTAAGTTATGCCTGTGGGAAGCCAACAAACTGACACAGGTGATCACTCCAATTACCAGGTAAATTTAGAATGGATTATGTGTGACTAGTTGTTGTTTATCTTCAGAATATATATGTATGGATTGTACATGTGTGTCTATAAAAGAGTGAGATTTCTGTCTTTGTAATCTCTTAGAGGATTGCCTGTGATGTGCATCACATCCTGGTTGAATGCTTATTCAAAAATGAAAGCATTCTTTCTCCAATAACTTTGTGTAGAAGTTTTCTGGGTTGGGAGAAAATTTTGTTTTTAATTTTATTTCCTCAAAAGCGATGAGGCATTTGCTCAGCTATACTTGTCTTGGTTCTAGCTTGTTTTTCTATTCACATAATACTTTTTTTTTTAATGATTTTTATTGGAGAATTGGGGGACGGGAACAGCATTGGGAAATCAGGGAAGGGGAACAGACAAGTTGCTGTCCTTTTTGTTCTTCAGTCTAGTTGTGGAGGACGTCACTTCACTGGCCCATGTTGGCACCATCATTGCGCTCTTCCCAGGCGAGGCAGTTGCTCGCTGGCCATTGGATGGCTGCTCACGGCAGCTCATGAAAGCTCACACCAGCTGCCGGCCAGCCCCACACAGCCTACACCATCGCCGGGCAACTCACGGCAGCCCAGCTCCAGGTTGAGCTGTTGTTCACCATCTTAGCTTTAGAGGGCCCAGCGTCACTGGCCCATGTGGGATCTGAACCGGGGTCCTGCTGCTCAGAACTGGCATCCCAAGCCAACTCTTAGCCAATGTGCCACTTGGCCAGCCCTACTTTCTTTTTAACTTTTTTTTTCTAATCTGACACTTCAGCATGTCCCCCACCAATCTACTGGGGTACATCATTATCCCATCCCTGGTGGAACTGATCAAGCTTCCTTTGCCATAATGTCTTGACCATCAGCCTCTTGCATGCTTCAGAGTACTATGTCTCCCAGCCAACATCCACATGAGCTCAGGGGGCCATAGACACATCGTGATGTCTTCTGCCCTACTCTAGGAGCCCTGTGGGTGGCCGCCAGCCTCATAATGCCTAGTTGTGAGTAGGACATACATGCCTTGGGAGGGAAATGTTCATACTAATCCTACGAGAGATATATAATTACCTTTACTTTGCGGATCATAAAACCAGGGCTCATTTACTTTCCCAAAGTCACTGGGCTACCAAAGTAGTAAAAAATGAGAGTCAAACCCAGTTTCTTCTGACTCTGAAGACTGTATTCCTTCTATCAAACACTGAGTAAGAGTACTGTGGCAACACTCAGGAGACACTCACTCTCTCACGGAATATGTCTCTCGTCTCTCAGAAAGCACCCGGAGCAAGGAATATCATGTTTGTATAGACATGATTTCTCCTCTACTGTTCTGACATTCATGAGTGTGCAGATAATATTTTAAAATAGACACACATTAACAACCTTGATAGAAATTTTTCTTAAAATCCAGTTTATCCAGGTAGACTGAACTATAAAGAATTCTTTAAAGAAAGTTCATTGCTGATTTCTTCATTAATTTCAAGAATCAATCAACATGACAAAATACTTATGAGCCTAAAAATTCAAGACAGAAAGTAATATGTTTTAGGATTGACACATGTATAGAGGTAGAAGGCTAGCAACTCTTGGCTAACTGCTTCACGCAGAGAATAAAGTATTGCACTTATTAGATGCACGTACCATTCAGCCTGTGTGGTTCCGCTGTGACTTGCTTCAAGATCTGAGCCTGATTATACAGATGCAACTCTTACTTTTCCAAGTAGTCACTCAAATAAAACTCTATCAATATTTACAGCAATACCAACATCTCCCTTTTAAAATGTCTTAATGAAAATTATCAAAGAATCTAATACTGATTCAGACTCAAAGGGTGAGTCCTGTTTCCACAGGGAAGCATTAGAACTAATGCTTCTACACTGAAAACTGACTCTATGCAGTCTGAAGGCCACATGCCCACTGCTTATATGATATCTTTGCCAATTCAATTTCCGTTAATCTCACACTCCAGTTCTTTATGGTGGTAGCCCTTTTAGTTCATAATCTTGTGTTTAGGCATTTTTTCCAGAGGGAGGTTGAATCTGAAGAGACCTCTTGTCTCAGCCATCATATGCAAAACGAGTCCTACCACTCACCCAGGTTATTCAATTCACATAACCTCAAAGTGATTTCCCCTACGGGGTCTTTGGAGGCCCTTTATTGTCAGAAGACTTCAGGGAATCCTGGGTTCAAGTAAAAAAAAATGTCCACCTCATTTCTAGTGAGTAGATCTGTAGCCCAAATAGTACCGTGAGGGTTTTTGTCATTCCACAGAAGGAATGGGAATGTGGGCATGGGAAGCTATTGCCTGATATTTAATTTGAGGATGATAGGTAAATACCTTTCCATAAATAAATGTCCCAGTCTGATGTGTTACCTCTATGTTGAACATGGGAAAGAGTAGCATCATTAATATTTATGTTTTATTCATTTCATAATGTTATTTCAGATCTTCTCAACTAATTTTTTTTCTGATCCTTAGGGAATTGAGCATATTTTTAAAGGTCTTTTTTGTAATTTTAAGGATTATTAATTAAGCAATATTTAAGGGAAAAAAGTGTTATCTTCAGTCTAGTAATGCTGTTCTCTCTGGTTAGAGGAGGTCAGTAGAATTATCTTACAAAACTGTGCCCAAAACAGAGACGTCTTAATCCCATAAATTCTATAGAATGTTTCTAATATTTTATTTTGAATTTTTTTTATTTTGAAACAATCTTAAGAGTTACACAAAAGTTCAGAGTTGCAGTATACCTATCACCCAGCTTCCCCTAATGTTAACATTGTACCTAGTTATAGTACAATTATTAAAACCAAGACATTAACATCAAAACAATACTACCAGTTAATCTAAAGACTTTATTAAAATTTTTCAATTGTGCCACAAATGCCCTTGTGATGGTTCAGAGTCTAATCCAGAACCCCATGACAGCACATTGGGATGTCTCCCTAGTCCCAATATGATACCGTTTCTCAATCTTTCTCTGTCTTTCATAACGTTGACATTTTGAAAGGAGTAACATTTTATAGAATGTCTCTTAGTTTTGGAGTTTGAATAATTTTTTTATCACATTCTTTTTTGGCAAAAATATCACAAAAGTGTTATTTGCAGAATTGATTTGGTGCCCCTTCACAGTGCATCATATCAGAAGTACAGGATGTACATATGATTTATTACTGGTCATGTTAACTTAATTAGTTCATTAAAGTGATATCTGCCATATTTCTTCACTATAAAGGTGCGGACTTTGTTCTGCTATGATTACTAAATATTTAGAAGGAAGTTATTTTGAGACAATGCAAATTGTTTCTCTTCAAAATTTTGCCCATTGATTTTAGCATTCATTTATGATTCTTTCTTGTGGCATACATTACTGTGGTGTTTGCCAAAGAGTGATTTTGTATTTGCATTGTTCCTTTTACTTTTAGCTAATTAGAATTCTACTGGAAGGAAAATCTGTCCTTTCTCCCTGATTTATTTATTTATTCAACTATTTATTTATCTTATAGACTCATGGATATTTATTGTATTCTGTGGTATATAATATATTACTATATTTGTTTATGTTTCTCATCCCAATTATGGTCTTTGTAAGTCCTTTTGTGTAGACTTCTATGTCCTTTCAACAAGTTCCTTTCATTTTTTGAGCACTGCATGATTTTCTAGCACAACAAAATATTACAGGATATTTTTTGTACTTACACTAACTAAACTTTGGGTTCAACAATTTCACTGGTACTGAGTTGTCATTTCCCAGTCCCCTTATTTGACAGAGCTGGAATAGATAGATAGATAGATAGATAGATAGATAGATAGATAGATAGATAGATAGACAGATAGATAGATACAAGTATACACATAGATGGATCATGTATGTGCACATGTACATGCATGGATATATATCTATACATACAGAAACTTAGTCATCTCTCTCTCTCTCTCTCTCTCTCTCTCTCTTTCTCTCTCTCTCTCTCTCTCTCTATATATATATATATATATATATGCATATATAATACATACATACTCTCTCTCTCTATATATATATATGCATATATAATACATACATACATTTATAGTTCACTCTATGTATGTGTATATATAAAATATATATACAGAGATAAAGAGAAAGTTAAAGAGAAAGGGAAAGGGGAAGGGAAAGAGGAAGAAGAAGGGAAAGAGAAACAGAAAGAGAAACAGAAAGGGGGGCAGTAAGGGGGTTCATTCTAACCTATCTTGTTCCATTATTTATAAAATATTTTATTTGAGTGAGAAATACAGCTCCAATTATTCCTAATATATGTACTTATTTGCTTAATCCTGACATATGCATATGTTGTTTTGTTAGTGTCTTCTTCTATTAAAGCTGCCTGGCCATACCCTTAGTGTTCTCTCCCAAACAAGATTTCTCATTATTTTACATCGACATGATGAGAATTTTTCAAATCCTCATGTTCTGCTTCCCTTTTGATTAACAATTCCATCTTCAAATCATTTCTTTCTTCTTGCATTTTACTATAAGCAGTCAGGAGGAGTTGCTTCATACTTCCCTTAGATGTGCCTTCAATACTTTGTTTCAAAATTTCTTCAGCTAAATATTCAATGTCACCACTCACAAGTTCTACCTACCACAGAACACTATGACATCAACACAATGCAGTCAACTTCTCTGCCACTTTATAAGAGTAGCCTTTTGCCAGTTTCCAACATGCTCCTCATTTCCATCTGAGGCCTCATCACAATGGCCTTCACTGTCCATGTTTCAATCAATATTGCATTTAGGTAGAATGTTGAGGTTTTCTCTACAGCTCTCCTCTTTTCTTTCTAAACTCTTACCAGAATCTCCCCTCACAGTCCATTCAGAGCAATGTAGGCTTTTTCTAGAATGGACCTCAAAACTCTTCCAGCCTGGCCCTATAGCACTGTTCCAAAACCATTTCCACATTTTAAAGTATCTGTTACAGCAGCATCCCACTTCTCAGTCCCAATTTCTGTCTTAGTCCATTTGGGCTGTTATTACAAAATACCACAGCCTGGGGGCTTATAAATAACAGAAATTTATTTCTCACAGTTCTGGAGGCTGGAAAGCCCAAGATCAAGGTGCCAGCAGATTGAGTGTCTAGTGAGGGCCCACTTCCTGGTTCATACATGCCATCTTCTCCCTGTGCCCTCAAGTGGCAAGTGGGGCAAGGATGTTTTCTGGGGTCTCTTTTATTAAGGGCACTAATTCTATTTCCTCATATCTAATCATATCCCAAAGGTCCCATCCCTAAATACTATCACATTAGGAGTTAGGTTTCTGGGAAGACACGTACATTCTGTCTATAGCATTAAGTATTGGTAAAATGCCCTCGAGAAGGGTTGTACCAGTTTACTTTCTCATCAGCGATATATGGAAGTGTATTTCTTTACCTCACCAATAAAATGTGTCACCATACTTTTTATTTTTCACCAGTCTGACAGGGATTAATCTAATTTCCCTAATTATTTATACAACTGAAAAATATTCATGTTTAAAGGACATTATCATATGCATGTATTTTGTGAAATGTCTGGTAATATATTTTTCTCATTTTTCAGGTAGGTTTTGATTTTTGTCCCTCCATTTTAAAAGATTCTTTATACATTATATATATTAGCTTTTTTTCTTGATTATGTTGAAGATATTTTCAGCCAGCTGGTCAGTTTTCTTTTCACAATTTTTATGCTGTTTTGCCATGAAAACATTTTATATTTTGTAGTTAAATTTCTCAGTCTTTCTTTTTATTGCCACTGGATTTGAGACATAATTAGAAAGTCTTTTCCTAGATGAAGGTTAAAAAGGAATTGACTCATGTTTTCTTCTAATACTTGCATGATTACAAATTTTACATTTAGATCCCTGGTCCATTTCCCACTGAATGGAGATGGCACTTTTATCATCTACCACATTTTCACACAGATTTCAGTTTATTTCAAAACCTTTACTAATATTTCATTGGCCTGTTTGTCTACTAATCAATCAGTACAACTTTGGCATAATTTTATACCTTAATAGTATACTTCAATACCTAGTAGGTCTAAACTCCTTCACAGTTTTGCTTTGATAGTATTTTCTTACCTATTTTTTCATGTTAATTTTTCCATATGATTTTTTAACTTTCTTTTATTTCAATGGTTATCTTTCCCTTGCCATTTCTTCTTTGCATATTTGTTTATTTTTCTTTTCCTTTATCAAGTTATCCAGTAACACATATAATTTTCTAATTTCAAAAGAATTTTGAGTAATGAATTAGGTCTAACACTTTTTTTCTGTTCTCTGCCTCATTAAATTCTACTTTTATATTTATTGCTTCCTTTCTTATACTTTCTTTTATTTATCTTATTATTCCTCTCTTCAATTTTTGAGATGGATACTTAGTTTATTTTCATTCTTTAATTTTTATTAACAAAATTATTTAGTGAGATGTATTTTTCTCAGATCACTACTTTAATAATATTTTTCTGATAAGTAATGATATCATCATTTTAAAGAATTGCAGTAATTTCAGCTTATATTTCCCTTTCAACTCATGATTTCTTAATTAAAATTTTCACCTGGGTGAGCCTTTTTGTAATTTATTTTGTTAATAATTTCTGATTTTGTCATATTATGTTACAAGAGTAGTATTTATATGTCTATATTATGGAACTTACTGATAATTTCTTTGTGACCTAATATACAATTAAGTTTTGTCACAAATATTTTAAAACAAAACATTTGTACATTAATTTTCTATCCTCATCTCATCTTTCCTTTAGTCTTAGATCTTTGTTTATATGTATTAAAATGTTTACCGACAGTGCCAGCGGCCAGGGTTTGGGTCCCACATATGAGGGCCAGTGACACTGCCCTCAAAAAAAAAAAAAAAAAAAGTAAAATATTTACTGACAGACCTTTTGCTGTTTCGGCAGCTCCCTCTTGGCTATATATGTCTCATCGTCTATTAAATTCCTCACAAAGAGCTTATGGTTGAAAAATGTCCTAAGTTTTTAGATGTTAAAATTGTTTTTCTATATCCCTGAAACTTGTAGGCCACTTCAGATACAAAATCTTGGGTTCATAATTTCCACTTTATCCAATTATAACTTTTTCTTTTTTCTTTTTTTTTTTACTAACAATCATATTGACTTGGGTATTCTCTGTATTTAAGTTGTGCTGAGAGAATGGTTTTATATAATTTTATTTGTCCATTCTTATTGCTCTCTATTATTTTGGGAGGAACTATTAGGAGATATGGACCTAGGAAGTCATCATTGTCTTTAGATATTAAGGGTCCTCACTTGTAATATTTTATATCATCCACTAGTCTTTTCCACCTTGCTCCAGTAGCATTAGAACTTTGCCAAAATTATTTTACACTGTGGCAGATAAAAATGGCCTAGGAATACTTTATACTTTACTCCATTTTTCACACAGCTGAATAACATGGGGCTTTCCCAATCTGCCAATCCACATTATTTTAATCCACCTCAAGGCAGTGATTATTAATAGCCTGGGCAAAAAAAAAAAAAAAAAAAAAGAACAATGCATTCAATTAACTATGTTGTAATCACTTATACAGATTATACTGAGTTTCTTTGTATTTAGTTCTAGCCAGACATAAATGTTTCTATTACTATGTTAAAAGTTGTTAGCAGTTATAAGATGCCTTAGGTTTCCCATAATATTTTTTTCTATTGAAAGAGAATGCTTAGTTTCTAACCATAAACATGGATTATATATATGTCGCTTACATTAGCTTACTCTGAACTATAGTCAAAATCCTGAAAGGTACATCTCTGGGTAACAAATGCACTCTTCACAGGGCCTATGCATACAGAACCCTCAACAAATATCTGTGGTTGATCCACACTTTACAAATATACCCGTATGCTCTTTTAAAGTAAGGCAATGTATAAAAATATTAAAAAGAGATTATATATATATGTATATGTTTATTATATACATATAATTTACTAAACACCATGCATGCATTAAAGTTTATGAAGAAAACTCTGCAACTTTCTATGTACTACATTTGAAAACTTTGCTTCCAAAACTTTACTGAATAATAAACGAATGTTCAATATCCAAGCAGTGCTTGTCAAGTTGTCTGTTAGATAGATAGATAGATAGATAGATAGATAGATAGATAGATAGATAGATAAAAAATGCAGCAAAAGGCTTTCATAATGGGGATTTAATATTGCAATAAGTAAGAATAGTAAGAATAATAAATAATCAAGGACTTGACTATAAGCATTATAGACAAAATTAATTGTAATATGCATTTTAAAAGCTTGTTTTAACTAGAAAGTCTTCAGTTCCACATCTTTGGAAACTTCTTTTTTTTTTTTTAATCACTGATAGTTCCAAAAACCTATACATTATTCTTCATGAAGGCTTTTTATAAACCCAATCAGTGAAAATAAACACACACACACACACACACACACACGCACGCACATACACACATGCACACACACACACACCCACACACACACACACACAACCCCTCGGAAATCATTAGATTCCTGCAAATATCTGAAATGCTTTCTAATCTGAATATCTGCAAAAGTGCATTGAAAGTGTCATAAAATAATGATTCCTTGGGATTTATAGGTTACACTATGGCATTTGCATTTTTATACTGGCCCTCCTCATTAGAGGAAACCAGGGTGTGCAAAGAAAACTATTCTTAGCCTGGTTTCCCAGGGAACCAAGGTACATGAATTTTCTATGTGTCAGTCTGTTTCTATCAAAACCGTTTGATCTCATGAGCATAAAGCAAAGTTAGTTAAAATTGGAAAGAGAAAATCCAAACTAAGCTGATTATCACTAATTTAAAGCATCCAATGGTCATTAGGTGATATCAGTGACTAGCACTCTATTTTCATGGCTTAAAATTATTCATTAATCAAACCTCTGGCCAGGATTACTACCTATAGCCACGCTGTTTGTGCACTGCACACTTTCAAGAGGGGCACTCACATAAATTATAGATACATGGTGTCCATAGTGTTACGTGGTGCCCTACCTATCCAACCCCATACACAGGGCGCCTGCAAACTGATAACATCATCCTGCATAACTAAAGTATGCACAGACAATTACCACAATATCATATAGTTAGTTCATTCAAAAAGTAAGGAAAAACTGAAAAAACAAATTCAGTTAATTTCAGGCATATCTGAATAAGAAACCAAATGTTCAAAACCAAAAAACCAGCTTTTGAAAATAGCTAGAGATAAAAAAAAATTGTAAATTGTTCTTACAAATGAGGTTTGTATATTTGTTAAGTGACTAATTAATCAATTATTTTAAATATTGATAGAAAACTGGTTTACAAAATACGTTCATTTATTCATTTATTTAACAAAAAGCAATTGAGCTTTTACACGTAAACTAGTTTCATCTGTAATATGCATAAAGAAATAAACCTGGTTTCAGGCTGCATTCTCCCTCCCTGTTCTGGAGGCTGAGAATACTAGATGGTCTCTTACTTCAACATTAACTAAAAAGCTTCTGCACAGCAAAAGAAACTGTCAGCAAAACAAAGAGGCAACCAACCACATGGAAAGATATTTGCAAACAATGCTTTGAAAATGGGCTAATATCCCAAAATATAAAAAGAACTCACAAGTCAATGACAAATACACTGACAAACCAATTAAAAAATGGGCAGGGGTCCTGAATAGACACGATGCTCAATTTTACTAGCTATTAGAGAAATGTAAATCAAAGCCACAATGAGATACCACCTCATACCTGTTCAAATGGCTTTTATCAATAAGACAAGTGATAACAAACATGGGAGAGGTTATGGAGAAAAAAGAACCCTTATATAACTGCTGGTGGGAATGTAAATTAGTAGCCAATATGGAAAACATTATGGAAGTTCCTCAAAAAACTAAAAATAGAATTACCATACAACCTAGCAATCCTTCTTCTGGATATGTATCCAGAAAATCTGAAAACATTTGTCTATAAAGATATATGTACCCCTATGTTCACTGCAGCATTATTCACAGTGGCCAAGACATGGAAACAACCAAAATGTCCTTCGATAGACAATTGAATAAAGATGTGGTACATACATACAATGGAATATTACTTGACCATAAGAAAATATGAAAAGCTTCCATTTATGACACCATGGATGAATCTTGAAATCATCATGCAAAGCGAAATAAGTCAGACAGAAAATATCAAGAACCATATGATTTCACTCACATGTGAAAGCAACTGAAAACAACACATGAACAAGACAAGCAAATAACCAAAACCTCATAGAAACAGACAACAGTTTAGTGGTTACCAGAGGGTACAGAGGGAGGGGGTGGTAGAAGAGGGTAAAAGGGGTCAAATATATGGTGATGGAAAAACTGATGCTGGGTGGTGAACACACAGTGCAATACATATTGTAGATGATATATTATAGAATTGTACACTTGAAACCTACATAATTTTACTAACCAATGTCACCCAAATAAATTCCCTTCATTCAATAAATAAATAAATAAATAAATAAACAACAATTCTAAAATATTTAACCAATTAAGTATCCACTGAATATAATGGAAAATTAATGTAGCTTAAAAAGTGGAAGGGATTTTATTTGGGTTTTTGTTATTGCTGCTACTGTTGCTGCTGTCAAATATATGGAACTTGCCCAACATCAATATAGGCAATAAACATGTATCTCCACCAAACAGTAGAATATTGAGAGTTGTTACAGAATAAAATGAGCCAAATGAGAAAAAATATCAGCAGCTATATTGCTTGAGACAAGAAGTAATGAAAACAGAGGTGGCCTAGAAGGGAAAACCTTATCCGGAAAGCCTGAGATTGAAACTGTTTCATGCAAAATGGAAAGAGATAAAAATTCAGCACTATCTAAAAATATACTATTTAGGTGGGACCGGGAATAAAGCTGAAGTGACAGAATTCACATATAATTTAGACATACATTCTGGTTTATGGAAGGGAAACACATGAAATTGCAAGATAGGTGAAGATAATTGGCTGTTTGACTAGGGGCCTGCAGGATCAAAGTAGTGTATGAAGTTTGGGGTCATTAGTGGACAATATCATAATATATGGGCTTGATATTGCTGCTTAAAACTTGATTATTGTTGTGATTGTATTCCAAGTAGAGTTGCTTTGTGAATAATGAGATGATACCAAAGATTTGTGAAAATAACATTCAAGAGCCCATTCCTCTATTAACTCCATGCACAGTGAACAAGTAACTAGACCACGTAATAAAAGCTTTCAACAGAACTGCAAACTCTTCCTAGGAAGTCACTGAAATGGACAAGATTGAAGAATGAGAGCACATGGGAAATACATTCATCAGCCATTCAAAAAGGTTATAACTTGTATTGATAGTAGTGCTCAAAGAACTATCATGGTTTAATTTATGGAAAACAACAAAACTCTTGGGTGATCTCTCATAATAAATTTTTAAAGGGAGGGCTTCAGCTTTGACATAAATAGCCTTGTTAAGAAAAGTTTCCTTGAGAATATCACATTTCTACTAATGTATATAAATACACCTAAGAAAATCTTATGGATTCCTAGGTATCCCAGGAAAATAGTATTAAACCTAGATGGCCCTTTACCTCCACAGAAACAGAAAATTCTTCCCTCTACTCAGACATGAGGGAGTAGTTGAGAGTCCCATGCATAGTCTTTCAAGAACTTCAGTAAACTTGGTCCTAGAGAACAGGAGTTAGGGACTAGATATGGTATTATAGTCCATTGCAAAAGCTACTCATTGACAAATGAACTCATGCGCATTACTCAATACTACTTTAAATAACGAATTTATTTTTAAGCATGTATGCTACTGGAATGGCCAGTCCTGATTTATATAAGCAGACTAAATCTGTGCCTATAGAAAACATAATTTGGTTACATTTCTATACTCTCCTCCTCTCTACCTAAATCTATTTTTAGCATAGAAATATTCAGATGCAAATTTCAAAACTGCTTTATAATGCATTTCATTGTTGCGTATTCCTTTGCTTTGCAAAAGTAACAAGTTACTTCATTTTATATCTCCTCAAAGTGTGGCTATTATCTTAATTAGGATTCTGGTTGAAAATAACAGAACAGACTTCACTGGTTTAAAGAGGAAAAGGAGGCAAAAAGAAAATGAATAGAAAGGAAAGTGTGGGAGGATATTTATTATGAGGAAATCATCTATGACAAGGAAATACTGTACTCTTAAGTAACCCAAAGTCTTCCAGACTCTATCTAGCCTACGGGAAAGGATAAGAACAAAGAAACAGAACATTGTAAGAATCAAGGGGATATTGTCTCTTCATCTCTCATCTCTGGTCTCTCTATAGATTTTCACTGTACAGGAAAGTGAGTAGTTGCTTTTCTGCTTCTGAGTATTTCTATATCTTCTGTATTCAATTGATTCCAGAATCCTGAAAATGAACAGTGGATGGGCCCAAGTTTTGATCAAGTTTTCACTCCGCATAATTGAAGATGAGATAGGCTGCCTGGAGCCTACACCTGTGAAAAGTGTATTTCCAGTACTCAGGAAAGACAAACTGAACAGAAAACTCAGTGGTTTCCATCACAATATTACAGTTTGTTTGATATATTTCTCGATGTTGTATTTTCAAAGAAACTAGTAGCTGAACAAATCTAACAGATATTACAGGAACGGCCTGTCCCAGCTCTAAGGCATGACTGTCAATTTCATGCAGGGAAAATAACCCCTCCCAGATAATGTAGTCAAACTGATTTAAACTAAATAAGATAAAATGTTTAAAGTTGTAATAATGTCCATAAATATGTTTTCTTCAATTATACTAAGTAAGAGTATTAATCAAATAGCTAAAATTTAAAGACATTGACTTTTGGTTCCTAGCATAAAGAATGTATTTGCAAGGCTGTTTTTAATACATCCTTAAGAAAAATAAAAGAATATCAAACCACACACTCTGACTGATACAATATCTAGAAAATAGCTTTTTTATTAGCCACCTACATATCTATCCTCATTTTTCCAAATTATGAAATATTCAGAAACACTTGAATATTCAACTGTATTTCTCGATTTTCATACAATGTTTCAAAGTGTGAATGATAATTACATATAAATATTATCTTAATATTTCTAGTTAATCACCAAATAGACATCTGTAGGGGACTGCTAGAAGTGAAGTGAAAAGAATGGAGAAAAACATTATGATTCTCAGTCCACAATCCAGAGCCTATGACTTCAGGTGCTTCAATTGTGAGCCTCATTGAACTGCTGAGAGTCAGACTGAGTTTAACGCCCAGGAAGACTTAGTGAGAAGGTGTCATAACAGACCTAGTGATAGAATGTCCAAAACCACACATCTGATTCTAATATTTAGACCACAGCTACCTGTATCTGTTCACATACAATTAATTAATCAGGAAAAAAATTGTTTTCTCCCATTCAATAATTTGAAAGAACTAAGGAAAACACACATAAAGAATATGTGTCACAAAATGAAATCGGGGAAAGAGCAGAGGATTTGAACAAATTTTCTATACTCTAAAAGTTAACACCATTGTCTAGGTTTAATGATAAAGTAGGAGAAGGTTAGATAAAAGTGGGAGATAAAAACATAAATAATTGAAAGTATGAATCTCACACAAGAAATAACTAATAAAAAATACAGTAAGGGCACATTTGGATTTTTGTTTGTTGGAAGGCTTTTGATTACTCCTATTAATCAGTCTGTTTAGATTTTCTATTTTTTTCATGGTTCAGTCTTGATAGGTGGTATGCATATGTTCTAGGAATTTATTGATTTTTTTCTAGGTTATCAAATTTGTTGGCCCTTTTATCTTCTTAATGACATCTTTCTGAAAAGTAATTTTTAATTTTTATCATGTAAAATTTATTAATTTTTTCCTTTATGATTTGTGATTATTTCTTGTCCTACCTAAAACATCTTTGCTTATTCTTGGATTGTAATATTTTCTTATGGAAACTTTGCAATTTCTAATTTTCTTATAGACACATTATAAATTTAACTTTTATGATATATTTATGATTCATTTTGTATTTTATATGGTATGAAGTAAGGAAAAATGTTTATTATTTTTCTATATGAATATCTAAGTTTCTAGCATCATTTGTTGAAAACTCTAACCTTTCTCTTTGAATTCCCTTGGCATCTTTGTTGAAAATCATTTGGCCATATTTAGGGGCAGACTAAGCCTTGGGCTAAACACAGAACTGATTGATTCATGATAGACACTCGCAGTGAACTTGAAATAGAAATTTGTCTGATATTAATATAGCCCTTGCATTTCTTTTTTTAAAATAAGTACTTCTAAGGTATATTATTTTCATCCACTTATTTCACTTACATTATTTCTTTATATTAAAGCCGGTTTCTTGTAGACAACATATAGTTAGAGCTTGCATTTTCACCCAATGTGATTATCTCTGCCTTTTGACTGGAGTGCTTAAACCATTTACATTTTAAGTAATTATTGATATGACCTCAAACATATCAATTCTTCTAGTTGTTTACAATGGACAAAAGTCCCAGTTACTGTATCATAGTTGGACCTAAATTATACTTCATATTGTTATTGCAGTAGTATGAAGGATTAGTTGGAGTACACAGAAGCCAATACTGGGGATAACAATTAGAAAAGGCTGTCGTAGTGTGTAGAAGAAAAAAAAAAATGAATCAGCAGCATCAGTGGGAATAGAATGAAGTAACAACGTCAATACAATTTCAAAGAGAAATGAGATTTTTGTATAGTGATATCAGTACCTTCTAAAACCTTGATCTTTGCAATCACATTATTTACTGCAATAAAATATAATCATATATATACATATATATGCTTTATCAAGTTTTTTTATGACATACTTTCATTTTCTATGACTACTCCAGTCAGAACACTTTAAAATAATAACACTCCCAAAAGTAGGAGCCATATCTATCTAATAATACTCCTTGTAGAAGGACTTTTTGTAAAATTCTTTATACATCTACATAGAATAAAGCGATCCATTTCTGGATAATTAAAAGTCATTCCTGATTATTTTCATGAATAGAATGTAGTGACACAGACAATGCAGGAGAACAGATAATTCTGCCTACCTTTATGATTTTTGAAAGATTAATTTCATTTTATTGAAAGATTGTTATCTTTCTAATTGTCTTTTATTTCATTCATATCCCATGAACATACGTGTACATAGGATTCAATTAAACATGCCACTTGATTATAATGTTATTATATAAATGAAATCATGATATTTTGGGGAATACATATGCATGTATATGTGTGAGTGTGTGTGTGTGTGTGTGTGTACATACACATACACACTAGTGTAGAAGGAAGCAACACACACAAAATAAATTACAAAAGTATTGAGCTATATAGTTCATTCAAGTTAGAGATACGTCAGAGTCCAAAATAAAGAGAAGTTTAACTATTCAATAGGATGGTATTTGAGCTGGCCTTCAAGGAACCACAGGGGAAAAAAATGTGGAGAAAAGTCAATTCTGGGCAAAGCAAAGGAAGTATCTAAGGAGAAAGATGGAGCTGGCAGCATATGCTGCTTGCACGCTTTGCTGGGGCCACTAACTTCAGCATTATTTTCAGCATGGTCTTTCAGGAAGCTTCCCTACCAGCTTGAGACCAATGACACAGAGGAATTTACAGAGCACTACAACACTGGAGAATGACATTTTCTAAATAAAAAGCTTTAGCAGTCCCCTCATTAAAAATATGAGAAGAATTAAATGCATTACATGATTAATCATCTATCACAATTGATATTTACTAAGCACTTACTATGTGGTAGATACTATTCTAAGGGATTTACATGTAATTAATTAACTTAATCCTCACAACCTCCCAAAAGAAAAACCAAAAAAAGAAAAAGAAAAGAATATGTCCTTCTGTAGCCACCCATCATCATTAAGCGTTCTTTATTCTTGTCCACTTTCGACACATAAGAGGCCCAAACACCCAAACATGCAGACACTTCATTGCATCAGAGGCTGTGTGACGTCTCCCACATCCCCCACTACCTTCAGCATTACCTGGAGTCCTGATGGCTGTCTTCAGAACAGTGTTCACTTTACCCTATACTGTGGAATCCCAGTTTTCTGTGGGTGCCTACTCTTAGAAATTATGATTCAAAAAATTAGTAATTACCTAAAAAACAATGCAGTTGTGATGTAATGAGATTTTAATTTAGAAAGCATAGCAGTGACATGATCAGATTTTAGTTTCATGCCTGATTATATTTTGCAGCCTACATTCATTTTCTACGTTTCTGGTAAGAGTACTCTTATTTTTGTCTGAAGAGCTACCTTATTCCCTATTCCAAGGGTAGCAGGAGATATAGACCTGACAAAACAAATCAACACAACCCCCCAGCCAGGGTGAATCATTTATGGATACACACATACAGCTAGGATAATTGAGGCTACTTACAGGATATAATGAGGTGACTGTTAGAAAGAGAGAGAGATTTTTCTCTCCTGCTACAATAACCATGAGTGAAATAAGCCAAAAATCATCAATGGCCACAATGTGGAAAACACCTGTAAATAAACCATAACAAATAAACTGATAGATAAAAAGAATATCTAAATAATATCACATGACTCATTACATTCAACCATACCTAAATCCAAAATTACCACCAAACTTTCATTGGGTAGCTCAAAAGATTCTATTGGCTTTGTTTCTCTCACTTACAATGGAAAGAGATCTAATATCCAAATTCTGCACATGCTATTCCCCTCTTGGAGATTTACATGTATATTAAACTCTCTGAGAAATATTACAGTAAAGAAACTAATATACTCTTTTTTTTTGTACAGAAGCACTGTTGTTCTTTTGTTTATTTATTTATTTGTTTATTATAAAATAAACATATTTTTTTTTGTTTTAAATTAGCTTCAGGCGAACAACACAGTGCAATAGTTATACTTTTTACCCCTCAAAGTGACAACCTCCCTCCCCCAATTCTCCACCCCACTCCTCCCCCCCATATCATACTATCTATTACAATTCCTTTGACTCCCTTTCACAGTATAATACACATCCCATGACTATCTATATATTCAATTACAGTTGGCATACAATATTATACAACATCAGTTTCAGGTATACAGTGCAGTGATCAAGCCTCTACTCCATCCATGAAGTGGTCTCCCTAACAAGACATGTGACCATCTGACACTGCACAAAATATTTACAACACTATTATATTCCCCAAACTGTCTTTCATATCCCTGTGACAATACTGTAGTTACCTATTTATGCTGTCTAATCCCTTCCCCTTCTCCCTGATCCCCAACCCCCTCCCAACTAGCAACCCCTTTTTTTCCTCTATATCTATGAGACTGTTTCTGTTTACCTTGCTCATTCATTCAGAAACTAATATACTCTTAATCATTCAGCAAATGTTTATTAAGAGTTTGCTCTGGGCCCAACACTGTGCTAGGTTTTGAGGATCCAGTTACAGGACCTGCCATCATCCAGCCTACACTCTCGCACCAATAATATTAGTATTTCCTAAGTATTTTTAAT
This sequence comes from Aselliscus stoliczkanus, assembly GCA_033961575.1. NCBI lineage: Eukaryota > Metazoa > Chordata > Mammalia > Chiroptera > Hipposideridae > Aselliscus > Aselliscus stoliczkanus. Next base: position 141,239,633 of record CM066729.1, read on the forward strand.
CACAGAAAACCTGTTTTAATGGAATAGTATACTATCTCATTGCACTAAAAGTCTTATATAACATAGTTCAGAAAATTCTACTTAGAAAATATCTCACTTAGGTTTTTATGACAGCTTTATTGAAATATAATTCACACACCATACAGTTCACCCATTTAAAGTGTACAACTCAATGTTTTTAGTACAATTACAGAGTTATACAAACCTTCATTTTCACAACCCAAAAAGAAACATTGCAGCCTTTAACAGTCAGTCTCCAATTCCCCTCAACCCCTCAGCCCTAGATAACCACTAATCTTTCTGTCTCTATACATTTGCTTTTTCAGGACATTTCATGTAAGTGGAATCATAAAGTCTTTTGTGACTGGCTTCTTTCACTTAGCTCACTGTTTTCAGGACTCATCCATGTTGTAATGTTTGTCAGTAACTCTATTCCTTCTTATTGCCTAATACTATTCCATTGTATGGATAGGCCACATTTAATTTATTCATTTATCAGTTATAGCCACCCTCATAGGTGTGAAGTGCTAGTTCACAACAGTTTTGGTTTTCATGTCCTTGAGAGCTAATGATGTTGAACATCTTTACATGTGTATATTGGCCATCTGTATGTCTTTTTTGGAGAAATATTTATTTAGAACATTTGTCCGTTTTCCTTTTTGTTGCTGTGAAGCTCGTTTTTGTGTGTGAAGGGTGTTACTGTCTGTGCTTAGATTCATTTTCTTGCATGTGAATGTACCATTTGCTGAAAAGACTATCATTGTATTGCTTTTGCTCCTTTTTCAAAGGCCCTTTGACTATATTTATGTGGACCTATTTGTGGGTTCTCTATTCTGTTCCACTAATTGATTTGTTTATTCTTTCACCAGTATCACACTGTTTTGATTACTGCAGTTTTATAGTAAGCCTCGAGGTTGGGTAGTCAGTCCTTCAACTTTGTTCTTCTCCTGCAGTATTGTACTATTCTAGGTTTTTACCTCTTCACATAAAGTTAGACTCAGTTTGTTGCTAATCCACAAAACAACTTGCACTAAATAACTTCCTAAACATTTTTAATTATGTAAAAATTTTTTTAATGGAATGTCACATTATCTCATTGTGCTATTTTATATAACAGTTTAGAAACTTTTATTCTGGAAACATCTCATTAATTTTTATAATATCAAATAATATATTTGAATACTGGACCCTGGCTTCCCTTTAATTTACAGAAAATTCTTACAACTTTGGGCTGTAATATTCTTTAACTATTCAGCTTGCTTATTGCATTAACTCCTACTGCAGATTATTTTTGTGGATTATACATCTTAATGCCATTTTTCACAATAGAGTATTCTAGACTCTTATGGAAGGTGTATCCATTCTTTACACAAATATGTGAGCACTTACATTTTTGTCATTGTTCTAAACCTGAAAATATAGCAGCAAATAAAAACAGAACCGTGCACTTTTGGAGCTTTCAGTGTAGAAGAGATAAGACCCTAATTAAAAACAAACAAACAAACAAACAAAAAACACCACATAAATATGAATGTTTTTCTCTCTCACCAGTCTCTGCTCACCAATGAGGCTTTCTTGGACCACTCCATTTAAAATGCAAATTCCCCATCTTGCTCTTAATCATTTTTACCCCTTTTCTTGCTTTTCTTCTCCAGAGTGCTTATCTTCCTCTGACACACTAAATGTTTTCCTTGTTTACTTAGTAATTGTCTCCTCCACAAGAATATAAGTTTTTTGTTTTTTTTAAGGGAATTTTTTTTTTTTTTTTTTTTTTTTTTTAGGGCAGTGTCACTGGCCCTCATATGTGGGACCCGAACTGGTGCTGCTGGCTTCCCAAGCCAGCGCTTAACCACTGTGCCACTCGGCTGGCCCCAAGAATATAAGTTTTTATGGTATAAAGAATGTATGTCTTCACAACATTTAAAGATATTTTCTTTTATAAGAGTTCACAGGCAAAATGTCGCCCATGTATCACAGACAGAAAAAAATTCCAAAATTCCTTATGTCTCTTTTAAATGTTGACCTTAGAGTATTGCTAGACGTTACAAAACAATAAAAGGTCACTAGCAAAGGCAAGTGTATTTGCACAGGGAGAGAGGTGGAAAGAAGAGAAGCATTTTTTCAGAATTAATGACTACATTTTTCAACTTGGTTAAAAATGGGATTAAAATGGGTAAGTTAATAGCAAGTTGTTAGGTTCTCAGATATTTTTTCTGGGGTTTAAAAAAAAAATCAATATACAAAAATAGGAAGTTTACTCTGTTGTCTTCTTTCAGATAGTTTCATTCTTCCTGGTCCAAGATTAAATTTAGAGACAACAGATACACCTACTTTTGCCTTTCTTTTGCTAAACAGGCATTTTTAGAGGCCATTGATTTCACTCATCTGGCAGTCAGTTTGCTTATATTTTTCACCTAAAAGTCTCTTGAATTCTTAAGTACATTCATGTTAAGTTTTTTGAGCAAAAACTACTCTGATTGTTAATAACCAGAAGCTTTTATCAGGTACTTTTCTGCAATGGTACTAGGTATGGTATTATGAAAATAGGATTTAAACAAATAAAGGCTGTTTGGCAGGTACAAGAAACATTAATTTTTTTTTTATTTTCTTGGAATAAAATGTAGACTTCCTTATTTGAAATCAAAATTGTCAGTATGATAGTCTAAGTAGATGAAACCTGAGTTATTAGGATCATTCTTATAACTATCACTATTTTCAGGATTACAATGTTTTAGAGCTATAGCCAATGATAAGCCATAAAAATAATAAGTCACGGAAATTTTTTCTTATTTTTTTTACCTATTCATAGTGAGAAGTTATTTTATTTATTATGCTATGCCAATGGGCTGTCATGGGACTTCTGATGCCTTAAGCTTAGAAAGGCTTCCAAAGATTTGAAGTTTCCTCTTCTGAAATGCAAACAGTCTACAGTAGTCTTAGTATATCCAAAATCTTTTTTAACGCATTGACAGATACAATTAGACCCTAAAGCCCAGCAGGCATTGTCAGAAAATAATGAATTCACGGTGAGACTAATCAAAAACTACTGGCGTTCTCTTTTTTCCTCCTCATCATCAAAACTAAGAACTGGGAAATAAAAACGTGAGTAACAAATGACCTTTCCAGAGTCCCAAATGAAAATGACCTTTTGACTTCTACAGTAATGAAATCCAAATGCAATGTGAAAAGAATAAATGGATCACCCAGAATGCTGGTTTAATCCATTTTAGAAATGAAGGTGTTGCTCGCATACAGGGTAAAAGAATTGCTCCCCAAGCATTTCAATCAGAATACTTGGCAGAATTTATCAACCACACTTGAAATCAAGGACATGACAGATATTGTCCTGCTCAGCCAATCATAACTTTTGCAAATGAAACATGGTTAATAACCACAACCAAGAGTGTATACTCTGGTGCTGCTGCTGGTACACTCGTTGAGTTTATTCTGGAACACTTTCCCAACTCCAGAATTTCCTTGTACTAGTGGCCATCTTACCATCCCCCTATTAACTAAATCATCCCCTCCAAGTTTAAGAATTTCATTGTTAAACATTTACATGAATATTAACAAAGACTTGTAGAATCAGAACCATAGAATATTAAAACTAGAATAGATCTTAGAGGATATCTATCCAGTGATTTTAAGTTGTTATCTACTGATATGTGAGTAGGCTTTTTGGATCCTATACTTTAAATTCAATAAAAGCATTTTACTTTATATATTTTATACACTGAAATATAACATATATAATATTCTCTTTGAAAAGAGTTATGCTTTAAACCAAAGTATGAAATCTATAATTTACATTATAGATGGGGAAACTGAGGCCTTTACTGCCTCAGAGACAGACTTGCCAGAGGCCCACAGCTACTTAGCAGCTAGTTAATACAACTCTGTTATAGTCTTCCTGTGGCAAAAGGCAAAAACTCAAGTCAAATGGATTTAAAAGGAAATCTAGTTGACCATATAAGTGAGAGGCACAGAATAGTTTCAAATGAAATTGGATCCAAACACCCAAAACTGATGTCCAGGTGTCCCTTCCCTCCGTCTCTCAGCACTACTTTCCTCCTTCTTGGCTTTATTCCCTGGCACGCACTGTTCAGAGTTGCCCTGAAAACTTCAGATTTATATTCCATCATCCTCAAATCTAGTGGAAGGAAAGCTTCCCTTTTACGTGATTTTCATCACATTTGAGCCAAAATTGCGTCTTGACTTGAATCATGACCCTGAATCAGTCACTATATACAGGGAGGTGAAATATGCTAATTTGCTAGGCTTAGGTCACATACCTGTCCTTTGAGCAGAAGGCAGCCTGAGCCCACTTGAACCACACAGCTGGACTATGAAAGAAGGGTAGTGTTCATAATGAAAATTAGGGCTCTGACCAGAAGTAGCAATGGATGTTGGAAAAGCATGAACACAAAATGTGCACTGTCCTTAGTCAGCTGACTGTCCAGAGCTTGTCCACTAAGCCACTTTCCATCCTTAAATGAGTGGGAGTGGCACACTCAATGAAAGGGAGAAATGGCAGCAGGCAAATGCAAAAAGCAATCATATGTCTCACCTTTGCTTTTTCCACTCATTGCTCTTCAGAGAAGCCCTCCTTCATTCCAGGTGTCCTCAAGATGCCTGGATACCACTTGGTATAATAAAAGCAGCTACTTAACTTCCTCTGTCTTTACAATGAGGCCTAACTTCTTCCTGGGTCAGCTGCCTCCAGCATACTTGCTCCCTGGGCATTCAGTTCACACCTCTTAAATCACTTGCAATCTGTCTCCACAATTCATTCATTCTGTGTACACCTATGCTCAAGGGCAAAGACTCTTATTTATCTCCATAACATTAACACGTACAAGAGTGTTTGGCATATTCCAAATGCTGAGTAAATGTGAGTATTGTTTCAGTAATGATTTAAAGCAGGAGTTCCCAAAACAATATCCTGTCAAATGTTCCACCAAGAAAGGTTCCAGAGTCAAATGAATTTTGGAAATAATGTATGCTATCAGCCATCTTGGAAACTCGTGATTAGATACTCTGATGTGTTCTCTGTTTAAGAAAAATCTTTAACTTTGTTGGAAGTTGTTTACAATTTTCACAATTTTTTTTAACTTAAATACGAACATCCAGGGAGAGGAATATTCCATGGAGGACATCTGGGGAAACACTGTTGTTTGTTTATATTTTGTTTTGTTTTTCACCTTTTGGGAGAGTTTTTTTTTTTTTTTTCAGAATGAATTTGTAAAAGATACTACTTCAGGGCCGGCTGAGTGGCGCATTGATTAAGAGCTGGCTTGGGACGCCAGCAGCCCCAGTTCAGATCCCACATATGAGGACCAGTGGCACTGCTCTCTACAGCTAACAACAGCTCCACCTGGAGCTGGGCTGCAAACCCCAGCAACAGTTTTGACTGCAGCAGGGCTGCTGCAGTGGGCTGCCATGGGCTACAGTGAGTGGCTGGTGGCCAGTGTGAGCGGCTAACAGCCAGCATGAGCTGCCAATAGCCGCAGTGAGCGACCATCCAGAAGCCGGAGACTGATCTGCCTCATCCGGGAAAAGCGCAATGACAATGCCAACATGGGCCAGTGAAGCGACATCCTCTGCAGCTGGACTGAGGAACAGAAGGACAGCAACTTGTCTGTTCCCCTTCCCCAATTCCCCAACGCTGTTCCCCTCCCCCAATTCCCCAATAAAATTAAAAAAAAAAAAAGATACTAATTCACTAAAGAAAATGGCTCTTTCACTCTCTCACTCATTCATTCAGTCAGACTGCATTTTCTGGGTGCCTGCTCCATGCCAGGAAGGGCTCTTGCCTTCTATATTCTAAAATCTAGCAAGTGGAAACTAGCTGTAAAATTTTCAACACTAAATTCACCTCATTCTTATTAGAATTTGAGTAATTCCTTGGGGGAAACAGAGTAGGGTGAAGGCCAACATAAAGGGAGGGTCTAGGTATGCATCACTGCAGAAGCCAAGTGATTGGAAGACTCAAAAATGTTAAGAGTTTGTGAATTGGTCTTAGAAAGAAAGAGGAAGGAAGATGGAAGGAGGGAGAGGACTGAAGGAAGGGGGAGGGAAATTGCAATCAGCAATTCACACATATTATCCCTGAGACTACCTGCTACCCTCTGTGTTTCATTTTGCTGTTTCCGCCCTGAAAGATGGCCACCTTCCACTGTTCACTGAAGCCTCTACAGTGGAGGCCCAGAAACCAAATGGCAACTGGAAACACAGTGGGGATCACAAGGGAAGTTAATGTGAATTTCAAGCAATCCTGTTATTCAAAAAGGCAGCTATGTTTCTGTTCCTGCTGATTTCCTAATTTAATTAGTAATGGAGTACAGATTTGGTTTATGAAACATTTTGATTGGTATGAAAGATTTTATCAAACATGGTGTTTTACCACACTTGGGTGTTATAAAACTGTGTAAAGCTGTTTCATTTTCCCAGAAGCAACTTGTTGGAAGAACAGTGTGTTTTGTTTTTTTTTTTGTTTTTTTTTTGTTGTTTTTTTTTTTGTGTGTGTGTGTGTGTGTGTATGTGTACACTGAAATTAAAGCCATGTTGCCTTCTCAGATTTTTTTTTATTATTTTATGCCCAAGTCATTTAGCATATTTCTTGATTTAGTAGATGCTCTGCTTATTCTTCATCTAAAATGTTTTAAGGTTGTTTACTTCTGCATTTAGCACTTTCATTCAAAAACATTTCCTAAACACTTACTCTGAAACAGAGGCACCATTCTGAGTCTACAAACAGAATGACACAGCCCTGTGCCCCATTCCTGTCCACGCCTCACAGGCAAGTGGGAGAGTCCAAAGAACATAACATAATTGGTAATGTCTAGAAATACAAATAACTGTAAACATGAAAATCTCAAAAAATGAGGGATAATGAGGTTAATTTTTGAAGAATAAGGAATAGTTTTAAAATGTGCAATCAGAGAGGATTCATCTTTGACTATGATTTTAGGTAATCTCATTTTTATTTTCCTTGCCATAGAGCCACTCTCACATGAATCTGCTTTACTTTTTAGTCCACTGTGAATTCATTTAATTTTCTTGTATTCCCATGTCAACACAGGCACTATTCCATGTCGGCATATTGGCGTGCTTGTCTATCTTGGGCATTTAGTTTATTTCATTGTTATTTTGACTTTGTTTTTCTTGAACACCATGTGGCTCCAATAAACAAATACAATCCCTTAAGTGTTTCTGGCAGGTTAGGTGTTATTAAATTAAGTTATGGAAACACCTGAAGACAAATCATAAACTTTTCTTTAAAAAAGTTTCAGGTTTCATAGGTTGAGCAAGAAAATGCTGTGAATAGGAGGCCTAACATAAGATTGGATTATGTTTATAGTAAGGGGAAATGAAAACTGAGAAAATGACAGTAATTCATTAAAACCTACAGAATGCTTACACTGATCATTTGATATATATAAATAAGTTAATGGAGTTTTTAATAAATTTTAACTGCACAAGTACTAAATTCTTACTGCATAATTTCAAATATAGGTAAGCCAAAAAAAAAAAAAAAAAGAGAAAACATAAAAATGACCATAATCTCAATTCTCAGAGATAACCATCATTAACATTTTGGAATATGTTTTTCAGACTTTTCTCTACACATTTACTTATTTACATAAATATATATATTTTATTTATTTTTAAGATTTTATTGGGGAATTGGGGGAGGGGAACAGTGTTGGGGAATCGGGGAAGGGGCAGACAAGTTGCTGTCTTTTTTTGTTCTTCAGTCTAGTTGTGCAGGATGTTGCTTCACTGGCCCACGTTGGTATCATCATTGCGTTCTTCCCAGATGAGGCAGATGGATCGCCGGCCTCTGGATGGTCGCTCACTGTGGCTATTGGCAGCTCACGCTGGCTGCTGACCACTCACTGTAGCCTATGGCAGCCCACTGCAGCAGGGGCTGCAGCCTACACGGTCACCAGGGCTCGCACAGCCCAGCTCCAGGAGGAGCTGTTGTTAGCTGTAGAGGGCAGTGTCACTGACCCTCATATGTGGGATCTGAACCGGGCCGCTGGCATCCCAAAACCAGCTCTTAACCAATGCGCCACTCGGCCAGTCCAATATATTTTTAATATGTATGTTCATGTTATACAAAGTGTTTTGTAACCTACTTTTTCTATTTAATAATGAGTCATGTACATCTTTCACTATCAATTATATATCTCTATGCCCTCATTTTTAATATTTCTATTAGTTAGCTAAACAATACAATAAAAATATAGAACTTTGCAATTAGAAACCACACTTCAATAAACGTTATTATGGACACATCTTTGCATATAATCTCAATTACTTAACTGACGTATTAGATTCCTACTAGAATTGTTCAGTTAAAAGACACATGAATCCATAAGAAAATTTCAAGCTATAGTGCTTATTTTTTCTTCATAAAAGTTGTAACAGCATAAATGCTCATCACATCAATAGGATATTTTAGTGCCCACCTATCCTTAGTTTTGCCATCACTGACTAGAAACTGTTTTTGTGTGTAATTTGCCAATATTGATAGGTAACAATTATTTTCTGGTTCTAATTTGCATTTCTTTTATCATTAGTGAAGTTGAATGGGTTTGAGTTTTGTTTTTGTTTTTGTTTTTTTAGCTTATTATATATTTATTTTCTTTAGTGGGTTATCTACTTATGTCCTTTGGAAATGTCCTATGTAAAGTCATATAATTTTAAACAAGTTATGTATGTGTTTTATAAATTTCAGCAATAAAGTATTACAAAAGGGGCTAAGTAATCATGTTTATGTATACGTTTTAGAGTTAATAACATATTAAGTGGGACTTTTTGTATGATGCTTTTTCTCACTGCTTCCTGAGCTCTAATGGGACATAAGAAGAGAAAGGGGATTTTTCTTCCTCTTTATTTCCTTGACATTCATGATCTGGAAACTTTTGAAACTTTGAAATCAAGTCCAGTTATTTTGTATAATGTCTTCAATCTGCATTCATCTGACTTTTCCTCATAGACTTAGGTAATGCACCTTTGTCAGGGCTATCATAGAAGTAATGCTATGTTCTCCTTGCATCATTTCAGGTGTCACATGGTTTTGATCTTTCCTATGACTAGTGATGCTAACTTGATTAAGGCAGTGGCTGCCAGGTCTCTCCACCAGAAAGTTATTCCTTTACAATTAATAAGTATTTAGAGATGAGGTACTTTCAGACTAGGTAAATATTATATCCTTCATCCATTTTTTATTTTACTTTAGTTATTTGTGACCACGTGGATTCACGGATTCCTATTTTATTCAAGGGGTATAATTCATTATTATCATTATTTATTTAATTCTCAAATTGTCCCGGATTTAACCAGAAAATTAAGTTTGCTTATTATTATGTTCCCAGCATACTATGAGCATTTCCTTCCTTTCTTTGACAAGTAGATGTTCCAGGCTCATCTTGTATTTTCCTTGGCAGTCCTGGAATTAGCCAGTCATCAAGGAGACTTGATTCCTTCTGCTGAAGAATGGTAATTAGGAAACAAAATTTGGTGACTAAGTGTGCTCATTACTATTGGGATATTGCTACCAGGCCCTCGTGGACAGACCAGGTGAATAGATGTGGAACATGCACACACACACACAAACACACGCACATGCACATACATACACACACTTACATCTATGTATATTTCTATATCTATGTATATGCATTGAAAACCACAAGTTCTCACTGACACTTCCAATTTCAATCCAACACCACAGAATTTATTCCAGTTTTCTCCCTTTCCATATTTGTAACTCTCCCCCAACAATGAGAAACTTGCTCCCATTATCCTTATATGTTTACTGGTTTAATCAACCCTCTTTATGTAATCTATCTTCCATAGCCATTGCCACCTTTTCCTTGTATGAATGCCCTTATCACCCAATTCTGGCTATTATTGAACACAGGCTCCAACATCCCCCAGGAGGACACCCTTCCACATGTGTGCCTGACACATGGATGTCCTCCTCAGCCTGCTCAGGTTCTGATGCTTCTCCAGGCTTTCCCACTCTATGGACATCCTTCTCATCATTTTCAAGTTTCAATACAGTGTGCCAGTCCTTAGACTTTGACCCCCACACAGAGATGCCTTCCTCACACAAATAAAGGTGATAATACTGCGCCAGGCCACCCTTCACAAGGAAGACCTCCTCATCCAGCTTCAACTCCAAAATCTTGGGCCAGACTGCATCTCACAAGGATATGTGGCTCTCCTCACTCATACTCTAGCACCCTGATACCTTACATGAGCCTGACATCATCACTGGGCTGCTCTCCTCCACAGACTTCTCTTGGCACATTTTCAACACCCTGTGCTGGGCCAACACCTACCAGCATAGACACCTTCCTTACATGAGTTGTGCCCCCATCTCCAAGTGTGGACACCCATCTTGCTTAGTCCCTTTTTATTGCTTTTGGACTGAATTTCTTATGGGGAGAAAAAGACAAGAGGAAAAGAAAGAAGAAAAGGAAGAATAATTACATTTTAATAAAAGTAAAGTTATAGAATTCTTGCCGTGATGTTTTTATCATTTATAAATGAACTTTCTCTTACACAGTGGAAATGTTCTTAATCAACAGAAACTTATCTTTATTTTTCCTTTTTAAAACAATGAGGCAGTTGAATATGAAGACTGATCAAACTTTATATTCACTGTGGGTGGGAGAGGACTCTGAAGTAATTATTGATGCAGGGCAAGTAGATTACATCAAAAACAGATATTTTGTGCCTGGAGCCAATTTAGTAAATCTTTCTAATTTTATGAAGTGTCTACATTATGTAATTATGCATATCTCTTAGCTTTTCTCTGGGTCACTGGTCCCTTTTGAGAATCTAATGAAAACTATAGTTCTTCTCAGAAAAAATGTACATACTGATTTAGACACACAATTTGCATTTAAATTCATAGTGTTCATTCTTCTCTACAGAGTATTTGACCTCCAGGTCAAGGACAGAAATAAGTCTTTCAATAACATTAATGTTTGCCTACATAAACACAACACCAGCATTCAGTCTTTGCAGCCAGACCTATGTAGGCTTAAAAACAAGCTTTACCACCTACTTAATTTATAAATTTGGCCTTAACTCCTCTGAGCCTTGTTTATATAATGGATATAACAACTACCTCTAGGCCAATGTGAGAATTTGCATTTATGTAGAAAACAGTGTCATACAGGGGTTCCGTAGTATGGGTTAATTTTTATTATGTGACCATTTGGAACCATCTGAGCACTTTATACACTGCTTCAGCTTCTCACTAGATGCTCAGTACCATCCTGGAGAGGAGGTTCTGAAAACCCAAGTTCATTTGGTTCCTATCCTTTGGTTCTGTTATGAGAAGATAGTTTCTTAGTGACAATGCTTGAGCTTCAGGGAACTAATAGTGCTACATAGGTGTTAACTCTTCCATTAAAATCAGAGAGTCCAACCTAAAATGACTTCAGTGGTCCTCTGTGAGAGTCAAGCAAGTCAGAAGAAACTAACAGGAAGTGGTGATGACATATTAATACTAACAGTAGCAATCCTTCCTCAGTTCTGGACCAGCACCACAGGGGAGGAATGTGGGTCTTGGTTACTAGAAAGTTAGAGAAGTCAGAAATTTGGGTTTTTATAAGAAATTTCCCAACTTTAACACATTGCGTGGTCCATCAGTCTGCAACCTCTTCCTTAAACAGAGACATGCCTACCTGTCAATATTGGTCTGTTTTTTGGATAAAAAGAGGGTAAAAGCACAACAACATGAAGGTATATGGTAAGAGTAGCAAAGATTTTTTTTCATAATCATAAGTCTATTTATGATACTAAACAGTGAGAGCAGAACCTGAGAAAGCTCAACAAATATACAGGATGTGCATAACATCTGAAAAGAGAGATACTATTATTTTATTTTATTATCACTTGATGATGGCATTGATGACATTATACATATTTTCCTATGACTTTGGGCTTTACAGACAGCCCTATAATTTTTCTTTTTTTTTTTAGCTGAGCCATCCTGCCACCTGTTGGCAGCTCAACGGCAACTCAGCTCGGGCTGGCATCAAACCGCCGTTGCTCAGAGCTCAGCTCACACTCTTGAGTGAGCTCTTAACCAACTGAGCCACTCGGCCGGCCCAACCCTATAATATTAAAATAGTTAAAATAATATAATCATAAGAAGTTGTGAATAAATACAATAGCCAGAACTTAAACTTCAACAAATTAATTTGTAAATTCTAGAAATACCAATAGTGGTATTGCCCTATATAGGTTGTTTTATGTTTACCAAAATGGTGATTAACCTAAGTAAAACTTATCAGAAGTGCAAAATTTTTATTTAAATGTCCTCATTAAAGCTAAACAATTCAAGGTAGAGTATTTTTATCAAGCAAGTATGAAAGAGGAGACAATACCTTCCTAGAAAAAAACGCTGAGTGAATCTTATGCTAAACTAATAAAATATAGTTCCCTGAGGCAATATAATCCTTTCTTCCAAATAGTGTGTTTGGGACCCATTCTTGCACTGAGGTCATTTTCCCCATTTAGTGCTACAAAACTAGGACCTACATAAAACTCAAATAATATTGACTGCAAACACTGCCAAGATACCAATGAAACACAAACACAAATAAAATTAACATGATCTTCAATAGAAAACTAAATATTTAAAAAATCATAGACTTCAATTGACTCATGTAAAGAAATATGCTTTATTCTTATAAACTTTGCCTTTCTTAACAAAATCAAGCCTATTGCACTGTTTTGTTAATACAGGAGTGAGTCCCCACGGACAGTTTAGTTACAAAATGTGCTACTCTACTTCAGAATTTTTAAAATGTCTTTTAGGATGTAAAATCTGTGTGCTCTTGTTGCTTTCAGAATGGAGTTATCAGAAACACCTTGCCGCCCCAAGGTGCCATGAGAAATATTATCTGAAGCATTACCAAGGAAACCATCAAACTGACTAGTTAACTGAGTAGATAGAGCAAATAAATTTCTGAGGTGGGGGGGAACCACATCAATAAAAGGGATAAAAAAACTTGTGCATTTCACTAGAAAGTTTTTCAACAAGCAAAGTGCTATTTATTTTCTGGCGTGGGGATCATTATCAGAAATGTGAATCATTACGGTTTAAGAGAGAAAGTTCCAGTACTTAAAAAGAAACATTTGTTTCTTTCCCTGCAAATGTGCCAACTCCCAAGGAGCAGGGCTACAGAACCTGAGTTGTGAGAGCATGGAAGGTGTGTTCAAAAATTGCTGGATGAAACCCCCAGCTGGCTGAAGCTTCTGTAGAAATCTCCCACCAACCCCTCTCTGGCGTGTCGCATTAGCGTAGGAAGTCCAGTTTATCCATTTTAAGAGGACCTGAGATAGTTCCCAAGAGCCCTCTGCTGCTGCAAGTAACAGGATAGAATGTTCAAATTTTCATTTGATTTAAAAAAGGCACCAGAAACGCCCGAAAGAACAAGAGCAAGAGAGCACACCAGACAGTGAATCTGAAAGGATGCTGAGACAAGAAAGGAAACAGAGGAAGAAAAATAATCACTAAAGATGGATGGGAATTTTTATTTTTAAGATTTTTTATTGGGGAATTAGGGGAGGGGAACAGCGTTGGGGATTCAGGAAAGGAGAACAGACAAGTTGCTGTCCTTTTGTTCTTCAGTCTAGTTATGGAGGACATCACTTCACTGGCCCATGTTGGTATTATCATTGCGCTCTTCCCAGGTGAAACAGTCACTTGCCGTCCATTGAATGGCCACTCACTGCAGCTCAGGGCAGCTCATTAAAGCTCACGCTTGCTGCTGGCCAGTCCCACTGCAGCCTACGCCATTGCTGGTGACTCACAGCAGCCCAGCTCCAGGTGGAGCTGTTGTTCGTCATCTTAGCTGTAGAGGGCAGTGTCACTGGCCCTCATGTGGGATCGAAACCAGGACTCTGCTGCTCAGAGCTGGTGTCCAAGCCAACTCTTAACCAATGCAGCACTCGACCAGCCGGGGAATTGTTTTTATTTTAGTACATTTGGGAGAAAAAAACATGTTTAACAGAAGCTAATAAGAAAAAGCATTCAGCCGCTAATGAGGAGCCAGTAATAATACACTCCCTCCTAATGAACTGATGCTTCATAAACCTCTCTCTAAAACTTAGGGCAGCCCCATGGGTAAAAGGAAAGGAGAATACTCTGGACAAGTTCGAGAATATTTGAAATATCTATGATAAACCTTAACAAATTGACCAAGGTTATATTTGCATCAGTGGAGGTAGAGCTCCAGGTACAATAAAGTTCAGTTATGTTTTCAATAAAGAAAACCTACATTTCTTATATTCCTGAATTTTATGGATTAAAAATTCATATTGACATGATTGTTATTATCAATAATCACTCAGTAAATGCTTCAGTCTATTCTTTTAGCCTTCTTCCCATTCAGATATTCTATAGAATGCTTTGGCTTTGAGTTCAGGTGGTTCACAAAAATCATGCTCTTCCTGTCAAGTGTTTTCCACTTGCCATAATAACAATGAATAAAGATAACACATATAGCAGTTGCTCTATGTCAGGAACTGCTCTAAGTACTTTAAATATACTATTTCATTTAAGCTTCACAACTACTTACTGAAGTAAGTTCCCTTATTATCCCATGTTACCAGATGAAGAGACCAAGACACAGAGAGGAAGACACACATCAGGAAGTAGCTGAACCAGGTGAGGACCCAGGCAAACTCTATAACTTAGCATTTGAAAACATGTTTCTACAGCTTTGCACATGTCTGGCATGTGAGCATCCAAAAACTATTGATGAAATAATAATATTGGGTTGTCAGAAAAGTCATGACATATTCTTTCTGTTTTTCATTGCAAAAAATGCATCATGACTTTTCCGACAACCCAATAGATGACGTATGGTGCCATAATATTCTCAAATTCTTGATGTACCACTATTAGTTTAAATGTTTGTCCTATTGCTGGACAGTTTGAAAGTATTAAAAATAACACTGTGAGGAGCATCTTTGCATATAATTTTTGTTTCTGATTTCTGACATATAACTTAAGTTAGGTGACTAAGAGGGAATTATTAGGTCAAAAAGTATGAATCTCCTAAGTCTCCCTATCAGTAACACCAAACTCTTTTTTGGAAAAGTCATACCAGTTTAATTGCTACTGACAGTGCACTGTTTCACTTCATCAATGCTAAACATCGGATACCTAATTGTTTTCTTGCTGATGTAATAATCAAACATATCATCTGATTATTATTTGACTCTGCTTTTCTTTGATTACTAGTGAAGTTAAATAAATTTAAAATACAATAAGTACCTCATTCAGAATAAGTGGAAGAATGAGGACACCAAGATATAATTTAAGGGAATCAAATTCTACATGAAGAGCACATAATTCTAAGTGAAACCACCATCCAAAAAATAAATAAACAAACAAATAAATGGAGCATTAAGCTGAATACATATAATTGGAGCAAGTTAGAAGACATAAAGTGCAAACTAAGCAAATAGCTTCAAGGGACATGTATTTATTCATGACCATTCGCGTTCCAAACCATAAATCTACTTAATTAGATTTAATTACAATATTGTTCAAAACAACACAGACATTACAAAATCTGAGAGTGGCATTTTATATATTGCTGGAGGGATTGTCTGGTTATGCAAATAACTGACATGTCTTCATTCAAAAGGGCTAATTGAATGAACTATTTAAGATTATATTGCTGATGAGGGTAAGGAGAAAATAAAAACAGGTCTGAATTCTTCAAATTTCAAAGACTTTAAGCCTTATTTTCTACAGGACTCTCTGACTCACCAGGCAAAGTAGAGTAAATTGGGGGAACAATGGAAAAACACTGGAGACCCTCATGTTTCTGAATGTTTCAGCAAAGTTAACTGATGCCTTCCTAGCTGATATGCCTATATTTATTGGCCCATTGTATTATAGGTTATCTATGTGCAAGTCTTTTTCCCGTACAAAGCTGTGAGCTCACTGAAGCCCAGGACTATCTCTGGTTCATCTTCTTATTCTTAGTGTCTGTAATAGTCCCTGCCACGCAAGAGCTACTCAGAAAAGATGTTGAATATAGGAATAAAAGGGCAGTAGGAAAATATTAAGATGTCAATAATAAGAGCCTTCATTTTGGTCATCATTGCTAACTTAAAAAAAAAAAACAGTTTGTCTTTTACTTTAGTAATATATTCTAAAATCAAAACCTAGTCATCATTTCAGGATATATGAGGTCAGCCAATTAAGTTTGCAAACTCATCCTAGAAAAAGTGCTACATACCTCATTGCTGAATATCACTATGGTCACCTTCAAAGTACTCCCCTTGGGAAGCTACTCACCGATGCCAGCACCTAGTCCACACTTCAAAACAATTATGGAATTTTTCTGGAATGACCATCAAAGCTGTCCTAGTATTACCTTTGATGTCCTGAATGTCATCAAAATGTCTTCCTTTCAATATCTCCTTTATCTTCGGGTAAAGAAAGGATTCATTGAGGGCCAGATCGGGTGAGTAGGGAGGGTGTTCCAATACAGTTATTTGTTTACTGGCTAAAAACTCGCTCACAGATACTGCAGTGTGAGATGGTGCTTGTCGTAATGCAAAAGCCATGAATTATTGGTGAAAAGCTCAGGTCCTCTAACATTTTCATGCAGCGTTTCAGCACTCCAAATAATAATCTCGGTTAACTGTTTGTCCAGTTGTTACAAATTCATAATGAATAATCCCTCTGATATCAAAAAAGGTTAGCAACTTTTTTGCAACAAGTTCACCAACTTAATTATCACACCTCATGAGTCCCTACCACTGGTGATAGCTCTATAAATTTTTTTACTGTCAGTCAATTGACCATGATATATGAAACCAAAGAGCTTTTGAGATCAAGATGCTGACAATAGATAAAATATCAGATCCAGATAATCAAAGTGGCCAAGATCCTCAAATCTCCAGTCACCACTTCATGTTACTATTATGAGGGATGAACAAGTGAGTCTGTCTCTCTGCAAGCTGCATTCTCTACATGATCACCCAGGACTGGGTATAAACTAATGCCATCAAAGTTTTTGACAGTTCCAGCCTTCTGTGCTGTGTACACACCTAGCTGTTCCCCCCAAAGATGTCTCCTCCCCATCAAATCTATTTGTGTATAATGGTTGCTCAGCCTGTGTTCATTCATACTACAGACAGCAACTGAGAACCTGCTAATCAAGCACTGTGGTAACATCTGATTACTCTCATTTCTAAGCTTTCTAAGTGGCACTGCTAGCCAAGAAACAAAGGTAATAAACCAGTATTTCCCAAATTTTACACATCATAATATACATAAAAAGCCCAGGAACTGTCCAGAGGCAGATGCAGCTGCTTCTGCTGGCCACCCCTGGCTCTGCCCAGCTGCCCCTAAGTCTAGGAATGAGGCATACCTGTGTAACTCTGTATAAGATGGGTGCAGTTTCACAGGACACAACTTTAGATGGAGCCAAATGTCTTTCTCATGGTCACATCTATCTAGCTTCCAGGGAAACTGTGTCAAGTTCAGTGATACCTCAGTTAAGTATAAAACAGTCATAATTGTGACTTTTTCCCTTTCCCCTCCTTCACCCTGAGATTGATACTCAGGCTTAAATGCTGCTTAGGGTATCAGCGGGTTTGTAAGGACAAATAAAAATTAAAAACAAGACCCTTAATTCTCCCTGTTAAATATAAGGGACGAGACATCCACCCCTCCCTTTTCTTAGAGTATCTTCTTTTTGTAAACTTGTAGTTGTAAATTTATGTAAATTAAAAAAAAAATCTCCTGCCAGTTTTACAACCCAGGAATGACTTTCTGAAGAACTTGGGGGCCATCCCTTTGAAATGCAAACATCAAGTGGGATAGTGCCCACCTCTCCCAGTCTCCGTGGAAGGGGAAGGGCCTCTCTTCCACAGGCACCTCTCTCCAACTTGTAAAACTACCTTCTGTCACAAAGATAGGAAAAGCGTATATCTCTGTATAAAAGCAATAAAGTAACATATTGACCACACCAGTTAGAAAGAACTATGTGTGACTAGTTATTGTTTATCTTCAGAACACATATGTATGGGTTGTACCTGCCTATCAATAAAAGAGTGAGATTTCTGTCTTGGTAATCTCTTAAAGGATTGCCTGTAATGTGCATCAATCACATCCTGGTTGAATGCTTATTCAAAAATGAAAGTGTTTTCTTTCTCTAATACTTTTGTGTATAGGTTTTCTGGATTGGGAGATTTAGGTTTTTATATATATATAAAGCCTTTTTAATATAAAATATAAGTTTATAAATATAAAATATGCATAAAGGGTTTATAGTTCCCCAACAGGAAAGAGACATTTGCTCTATCATATCTGTCTTGGTGCTAACTGTTCTCTCCATTCAGATGACACTTTTCTTTTTTCTCTGACACTTCAGCATGTCCCCCACCATGCTGACAATCTACTGGGGTATAAATACATCATTATCCCATCCCTGGTGGGACTGAATAAGCTTCCTTTGTTGTCATGTCTCCACCATTAGCCCCTTGCATGCTCCAGAGCACTCTCTCCCCAGCCAATGTCCACAGGAGCTCAAGGAGCCACAGACCCATTGTGATGCTTTCCAACCCTCTCTGGGAACCTCTAAGGCATTCTGCAACCTCCTCTTGCCTAGGCATACCACATCAATATTTTTGTTCTCTGTTTTACCACACCTCTTTGGGGATCTAGGGGCCCACTTTTCCCTAGGCCTTACAGAGGGCAGGGCACAGAGCTCTCACACCATCTAATACTTCTTTCTAAACAGTTCTCTCCTCCGGTCCTGAGGGCCTTTTATCTTGTGTGAGAGAAAGAGACAGGTGAAAAAACTCTATTGCCTAATTATAGATTCCTTGAAATAGTTTTTTTACTTACATTAATTATGCCTTTTAACCCTCAAAAAGAAGAACTTTGATATATGTGTTCCCTATTTCCATAGTGCCTAGACAGTGGGCAAGATTCTTAATGTAGTTATAAATGAAGGGGATAGGTCAGGAAAAGCATCTACCACAACCGAAGATATCATCCACTACATATATGATTCAGGGAAAAGTCTAAACTTACTTTAAAATTCTCTTACATGAATATCAGGTTCTATTGGCACAGGAATTAATCTGATTGAATTTCTTCCTTCATTCTTACAGCACTGGCACTGTGACCCTTTGTTTATGCCTAAAGTCTCAGACATCTTCTTTTTATTCTTCACATGAAAGAGAATAAACTCTGTGGGTTTCCCACATTTGGAGTTTTTTAAAAAAACAGTTCACCCTAGTAGAAACAAGGCCATTACAGAGCCATTTGAGGACATAAAAAGAAATCCACTGCACACCCATTGTAAGGATTAAAGAAACAAATCAAAAAGATAAAGAGACCTTCTGGCCTGTGGACTTAATAATAAGATGAGAAACCTGCAAGCTAATGAAAATCAATGTGTGTTCATCTCTGTGTAGAAAATCTTCAGAGATCCTCTAACTTACCATCTAACAGACTGTATTGCAAAATGTACATCAATAATGGTGTGATATGCTAAGGGACACGAAGGTTAGGGGCCATTTTACTCAGCCAGATCCCAGCACTCAGTCACAAAACTTGAGCTCAGCTGTTCATGGCATGTGGGAGTATGTTTTCATATGTGGAAAGCGACCAAACTATCTGGGTGAAGACATAGTACGTACCAAGTCATACTACTTATTTTCTGAACCTATACCTGTCTTTCAATGATCTACAATTGCCTTCTCAGGCTCAGAGAATTCATTAATATCATTAAAATACTGAATGGCAAGATACTGCTCATAAAAAAAATTTAAAAAAGAAATCCAGATAATTTGATCATGCTATAGAGCATGTTCACATGAGAGTCGTGCCAAAAAAAATCAGACAGTAGAGAATCAGAGATCTCTGTAATTGGCTTAGCTCAAGACAGACAGATGTACTGTGAAATCTGTAGTACTAAGTGGATTCTTTCAAAATAGTTCATTATGTATTCTAGTAGAAGTTTCTCTGAAACTAGGCAGGGCTGCTTCTTGGAAGCAGGGACTAAGAAAATGACAGATAATTTTTTTGTTTGTTATTTATTTAACAAATATGTATCGTAGAAGTGTATGTATAAGATACTAAAGATGCAAAAGGCTTTTTTTAAGGCATGATACTATTCCTAAGGAGCTTCTAATCTACAAAAAAAGGTATGTGTGTGATTTTTTGTCAAAAAATGAATATATGTGAAAAGAAGCAAACAAACGCACCTGGCGCATATTAACTTAGCTAAGCTAGAAACATGCTTCCTAGCACTCTTTTCCTTGCTTGATTTTAGGGGTGGGCTGAACACAAGAGAATACAGGAAAGCTGGGGAAAGCAGAAATAAAACAGCAACAATGCTGTTCCGAAGGTGAGTATGGGGCCAGTGCCCTCCTTCACAACCACACCAGTGAGCTGGCTCGCTTTTCACAGCAGCTGGGGTCTCAATGTGTCACGTTCTCGCTAGATCTCCTCTCCAGCTTCTCCAAGATGTATAGTGAAGGATGCCAGCTCCTTCAATATATCACCACAACTTTGAGCTCATTGAAAGACATATGGGGGTTCCAGTTTGTTGGGGGGGGTTCCACTTTGTCCTTGCTTGAACAACCCCCACCCCTGTGTCCAGCTTTTCTTCCCAACTGCCATCTCAGAAGACCTACAGTAACTTCAGGTCCAAGCCCAAAGGGAAGACTCCATCTACTGTTTCACCAGCTCCCACCACTGTCTTCAGTTTCATCCCTACAATCAATCCCTTATTTCAGGTAAGGAATGAACTTCTGCTTCCCTTTTGAACTGTCACGGAATAGCCAAAATTATCAAATGTTAATATATTATCTAATATGTCTCATATTTTAATAAACAAAAGAATTATAAACATAGTTGAAGGACCCTTTGTTCCCCTTCTCAGTCTCACTTTCTTTCCTCCTTGCCTATAGTCATGATACACAGCTATCACGATTTTTATATCTATTTTTCAGACAACATATGTGACTTGGAGTTCTTTTAAAATTTTACATAAGTGGTAATATGTCAAACATATTACTTCACAACTTAGTTTTGAAATCTATTATGTTTAAGATCCATAAGCTGGTTGCAGTTCTTATGGTTATCTGCTATATAATGCTGTACCATGCATGTGAATATAACATTGGGCTGTTGGGAAAGTCATGATGCATTTTTGCAATGAAAAACAGAAAAAATATGTCATGACTTTTCCTACAACCCAATATATTGTTTCTACTTGTTCTACAAACCTATTGCAATGATACTCTTTCTCTTTTGTAGGGAGTATAATTTACATTCAGGAAAATACACAAATCTTAAGTGTTCAGTGTAATACATTTTTACTTGTAGAGACACCTGTGTAGCCACTTTCCAGAACAAGATATGGAAAATTTCTAGCATCTCAATAGGCTCCCCCCTCTCAATACAGTTCCCAAAGGTAATTACATGTTTGATTAGTTTTATAAGCTTTGAAACTTCATATAAATGGAGTCACATAATGTATCATCTTTTGTATCTGGCTTTTTTTCCTCGAAATCATGTTGTTATATGAGATTCATCTGTGCTGAATGGAGTAGCAGCTACTCACAACAGACCTCATCAGTTCGGTGAGGTATAAATAGTATGAACACCCTATAGATTGCACAGCCATTCCACTGCCAATGGGCAATTAGATTGGTTCCAATTTAAGGCTATTAGGTACAAAGATACCATGAGCATTCTAGTGTTAGGTTCATAAACCATACACATTTGAGTTTCAGAGGTCAAAAATTATTGACTATCTGGAATTTAAGATAATTCACCTAATACATGTCATGTGATGGACATAAAAGCCCTCATTCCCCTTCACTATTGTATCAACCATGGAGGTTTATCACTGGCATCTCCCTTCAAGAAAGCATTTGCCATTCAGTGGAAGTACAATTAACTGACAGCCTCCTGTTGGTGGCACCGTCAAGCCCCATCTCAATTTTAGGCTGAGGCTACACACTTCCTGGGCAGTCTCCAGAGCATGGATGAGTAGAACAGGGTTGCTAGGGCCTGGCCTCTGCTTCCCATACCCAGATCCCTCTCATGGGCCATCTACTCCAAAGCTCCTCATTGGGTTGGTCAGGGTAAACTTTACAGTATAAAGCCTTTTCCTCCACAACCGTGATCCTTCCCCTTTTAACATGCACACGTGTTACCCTCCAATAAACCTCTGGGAATCCTAACTTGATCTGCTGCCCAAACGATCCAAATAACACAATTGGTACCAACCATAGTCCAAGAAATCAGGTGGCAAAATGGGGTTTTGTCTGTCAATAACTGGAGAGTATGTAGGGCACCAAGAGTCCATGGCACAGGATAGAGGACCAATGGCTTAAACATTGATCAGTGGTGACTTGGAAAAGCAATCCGGGCTAGTGTTCTGAGATTTGAGAAGGGGTGGAAGGGCATGCAAACAAGGACTGTGGAATCCCATGAAGTTGCATTGATTCCCTAGAGACAGATAATGAAAACTGAGGGCCATTAACAACTACAGTTGACCCCTGAACAAAGCTGGTTTAAACTGCAAGGGCACACCTATACTCGGACTTACCTTCACAGTTCAAACCCACGTTGTTCATGGGTCAACTCCGTGTTTGGGAATCTGTTTATGTGGAGGGCCAACTGTAGTTATATGCATGGATTTTTCACTGTGTGGGAGGTTGGCACTTCTAGCCTCTGCATTGTTCAAGGACTAACTGTAAAAAAATAAATAAATAACTGTGAAGGCTAGAGGGCCTATTGTGTAGCTTACAAAGAGGCCCTGATTTCCTACCATGGAAGAGCAGAAACAGCCGTAGACCACACTGAAGATTTAGTATTCAAAGTTACAGACTTTAAAGATGGCTGACTGCTAAACTGAGGCAGGTCTGTTGTGCCAAGTCCTGGTCAGAGAAACTTGGGACCTTGATATATTGAATAGCATATCTGCATGGATGTCCCGGGAGCTTCCGGCTCCCGGGCTGTCCTAAACCTTCAGAGCCTACAGAGGTTGGCTGTCCCCTCCATATTTAGAGTTCTAATTGCTCTACATCTTAGACAGTATTCAGTGATGAAACCGGATTTTTAGATTTTTACAAAAATGAAGAATGCAAAATGATATCTCATTGTGATATTAATTTACCTTCTCCTTTTTATCCTTATCTTATTAGCCATGAATTGCATCTTCATAGCTTTTGCCTATTTTCTATTTAGTTGTTTCTCTTCCTCATATTGTAATGTATGTTTCTTTCAATGCTCTGAGTACTATTTGTAGAAAAAAATCTTGCACATATCCTTTCCTTGAGTGTGGCTTGTCTCTTCACCTTTGTTTTTTTTTTTGTTTTGTTTTGTTTTTTGAGGGCAGTGTCACTGGCCCTCATATGTGGGACCCGAACCGGGGACGCTGACTTCCAAGACCAGCGCTTCACCACCGCACCATTCGGCCGGCCCGTCTTTTCACTTTTTAATGATCTCACTTGAGGTAAACGAATTTGAACTGTAATTAAATTTATTAATCTTACTATTTTTGATTTGTAGGCTTTGAGTTATTTCAGAAATTTTTTCCTAATTCAAGACTATAATAGTTTGCTCCTATATATTCTTCTAAGGGTTTTAAATGTTGCTTTTTATATTAATGTCTTTAATCTACTTTAAATTTATTTTCCTTTGTGATGTGAAGTAGGGAACCTTTTAAACTTTATTGTCTCCATGTAGATAACCAATTCTGTCTGTGTAATTTGTTATGTATTGGGTTGTTGGAAAAGTCATGACACATTTTTGCAACGAAAAACATAGAAAAAATACGTCATGACTTTTCCGACAACCCAATAGTTTAGCTCTTCTTCTGACCTACAATTCAACCTCTTTTATATATCCAATTTTTATTGGAGTGCAGGTCTATTTCAGTGCTGTTTATTCAGTTCCATTAGTCATTGGCCAGTTGAGACTATACTCTAGTATCTTAATTACCACAAATTTGGTACCTGATGAGTCAAGTCCTCTTATTCTGTTTCAAAGGTGTCTTGACTACTCTCAGCCTTTTGTTCATTCATAGAAATTTCAGAATCAGCCCACTGACTTCCATAAAACCCCCTTTTTTACATTTATTTTGTATTCACATCATCTTGTACACATTGGATTAATTTTCCATCACTGGAAGCCAACATTTTTGATTGGCCAACTCGTGCTCCTTCCTCAAATTACTGTATTTCTTCAAGTTGGTTGTAATACTTTTTTTTCTTTATGCCTTACATCAAGGCATTGACATAACTGGAAAAATAGTGAAATAGTAGGTGTCAAAATTATCTAATGAGTTAGAAACAAGTAGTTTCTCAAACCAAGATCCATAAATTGAAGATGTTGGGAGAACTTTTAGCTTTCAGATCCCTTCAGGCATAACATAGAGGCAATTCATTACCACAGAGTTAGAGTAATTTAGCCCATTCGTGTGCCCCCCCGATGTAATATTGTGCAACCTTCCTAATGGATGGCCAATTTGTTTCTCTAAGTTGGGAATCCAATGTTCTCTGCAGGCTACACATGTTTATCCAGCTAGGAAATTTTTAGTTTTGTCCCAAACTCTGCCAGAGTCCAGGGACATAAGGATTTCCTATAAGTTCTGGTATATGATGGCTCCTATCCATGTATTTATTTCACTGAGTTGGTGTTGACTTTATTTTTTAAATTAAAAAAAATTTAATGTAAAATTCCTATACACAGAAAATGTATAGAGTAGCACAATGTACACGCATATACCTTTCACTTAGATTTGCCATCTGTTAATATTAGTCATGTTTGCATTTTATAGATACAGAAACAGATTGATATATATTTTTGTTGTTGATTTTAGCCATATGACATTTCACTCTTCAGAATGTCAGTGTGTGTCTACTAAGAATTAGGACATTCTAAGTTACCACAACTGTCATACCCAGAAAATATAATTTTTACACAAAATGTTATCTTATAGTCATTATATAAATTTACTAATTACTCCATATAGCCTATTGTCACATTTTAGAATTTTTATCCAGGATCTGAAGCAGAGTTCAATTTTGGTTGCTAAGATAAGTATTCAAAACTATTCACTCTCAAAACAAAACAAAACAAAACATAAAACTATTCACTCTCCCCAGTCTTGTGTTTGGCCCTAGACATGTGACATTCTGCAACCAGTGAACTGTTAGAAGACCTGAAGTAAACAGGGCCTTGAAATGTGTTTCCTTATTTGTTTCTAACATTGCCATGAAGAGAGGGTCCCTAGCATAGGAACTGTACCTTCAGCTGGTTCTCTTAAATAATTATACCTGGAGCAGCACTACCCAGCTGACTCACAAAGCCATGAATGACACACATTTATGATTGTATGCCACTCATATTTTGTACTTGGTTATTATACCACATAAACTAAGTGACACATCAATAGAAGATCCACATATATTTACTAATGTCTTTTGGTGTCTTATAATCTAGATGAGTTATCCTCCTCAACCCTTTCTTCACCACACACACACCTTTTCTGTTTGTTTTCTTTCAGGTCACTGATATTTTCTGAAGGGTCCATAACAGTTGTCAGGTAGGATAGTTCAAAATCTGGATGTCTTGTTGTTTCTTCATGAGTAGATTAAAATTCAGTGTTATTGGCAAGAATACCACATTAGTGAGGTTGTGTATTTCCCATGGCCTTACACATAACATCACATAATAAGTCACATATCAGTTTGTTCAATTTCTAATAATGCTGAGTTTGCTCTGTTGGTTTAGGAAATATCTGCCCTATTTATCCATTTTAGTGGTACTTCTGATCCTTTGTATTTAATAAATAATCTATGAGGTTATCACTGATTTTGAGACAGTATGAATACTCTGTCCCCAACAACCTTTGATAAAATGGCTTTAGGGACCATTAATGGCCCTTGCCTGAATCAATCTTTACATCTCTTCCCTGAATCTATTTTTTCATTCATTAATTGTTTTAAAATGGTTATTTTTAAAATTCAATAATTATTTCTGTAATCTTAACTGACATTCTTTGGTAAAGAGTGCTTCCAACATTTATTTATATTTCATTATTTTAACTAAGACTCATGGATTATTTTGCATGTCAATGGGCTATAATCCATTAATACAGTTATTTTTGGGTGGTGTTCATAATATCTCAAATTTGATCAGTGGAAATCCTGTCCAACCCTTCAATATCTTCTGATTTTATCAATCTCCTGTAGGCAACCCTGGACAATGTTTCTAAAATTCACTACTACCGTGCTATAACAATTTCATGTATATGTTGTTTGCTACATTCATAGAAGCAGAGATGCAAAGCCAAATGGTAAATATATATGTAGTTTTACTAGATCACAACTTAGAGGTTGTGTCAATCACAGTCCAGTTAGGAGACAGAAATCACAACAATTTGAACATAGAAAGTTTATATAAAGAATTATTTACTAGTACTAGGTGATTAAAGATAATTGGGTACTAATGGGTAAATAAAACTAAAAAAACATAGCAATGTGATACAGGCAATATCTACTATCCCTGAAGCTGAAACAAAGTACCAAAGGAAGACAAATTTGAGAGCAACTGTGAACCCCATGAAAAATCTGACTTAGATCACACTGGAGAGGGAATGGTTATATCGCACTAAGTAGCAAAGAAGTGTGCTGAGGTGTATCAAGCCAAAGCTGGCAAATGGGGAACCACCTGCTGGGGCACAGATGAAACTTGGTTGGGAGCTGCCTGTGGATGGGAGGAGACAGTCTTGCTGTTGAACTAGCTGGGAAGTTGAAAGAGATAACTTCCAGGAGGCTACCAGGAACTATCTCGCTGAAGGGGTGTTGAAATTTCTGGGAAATCAACTAGGTTACCTGTGGAACTCACCTGAACGCTGCCTTTGGGGCTGCTACTGAAACTCACTGGGGGTGAGCTCCACTGAGCATACCATCTACCAGTCAAGCACCCCAGGAGCAAGAAGAAAGGACAGCACAGCAGAAACACATAGAGAACCTCCTTCTTGCAGTGTCCCTCCAGTGCTCTCTACTTGTAAAGCTTAACATAGTATCAGTCGACAAAAGATAAATGTTCAAAAGATCCAGTTCCAGTATTATAAGTAAGGCAATAAAGGTTTGGAGATGAGACATAGGAAATGGCTACCTGGTACAGAGGCTGAAATGTTTTGCCTTCCATCAGCAATGGATAAAAATGCCTTTTTTCTGAAAGCTCTACCTACAATAGACAACCTTTTGGGGGTTTTCTGTGACTTTTATTGGTGACAAATGGTATTGTGGTATATTATTCAATTTTAACTTATTCTGTGAGTAAAGTTGAACATCTTTTATGTATTTAAGGGCCATTTTTATGTATTTTTCTATGAAACGTATTTTCTCATGTCTTTTGACTATTTGTCTATAAAGTTTTTATTTGAAGTTTTGTTTTCTTTTCCACTGATTTTATGATTCCTATAGATAATGAAAGATTACCCTTTATATACTATATGTATTATAAATATTTTCTCCAAATTTGTCATTTTGTACTTTCATGTTATTTGTCATTTTTTGGCCATCATTTATCAACTTGTCAGTCTTTTCTTTAGTTGCATATTGGTTTTGAGTTAGGGAAAGGAAAACTTTCCATAAACCTAGAAAGTCATTCATGTTTTCTTCCAGGACTTAATTTCATGTTTTTATTGAGATACAACTCACATATAACATTATATCAGTTTCAGGTGTACAACATAGTGATTTGATATTTGTACATATTGCAAAATGATCACCACAATAAGTGTAGTTAATATTCATCACCATATATAGTTACAATTTTTTGTGTGTGATGAGAGTATTTGAGATCTTAGCCTTATTTTTTTATATTTTTGAATCATTAGGATTTTAGTTAGTGTAATATATCTTTTCCCAAATGACTATCCAGTTTTTTAAGTGATGTTAGATGATGTCAGCTATTAAATTTTCAAAAATACCTAGAAAACTAAAGAAAAAGAAGAAAGGAGGGCTTAGCAAATATTAAAATAAAAAACATATTATAAAGTTTTCATAATTAAAGTAGTGTAGCGTTGGTACAGATATAGAGAAACAGACCAATGGAAGAGAATTCAAAGTCAAACTACAATAGAGGTCAGAACAAAGTCTACATCCAGTCCTCAGTTTTAACCTTATCTAGGCATTATGAAGTAATAGAACTGGTTGAAACTGCTGAAAAACAAAAACAAAAAAAACTCTAAAATTTACTCACTTGAAATAATAATTTTATTATACCTCATGACTTTCTGAGTCAGGAATTCAAGCAATGCTCAGCGAGGTCATACTTCTCCACATGGCATTCATAGAACAGCATTCAGCTGGCTGATGAACTTGTCTGTGAGACCCAGTGGCTTTGCTCACCCACATGGATGGGGGTGGCTGGAAGGCTAAGTTCAACTGGGACTGTGATCTCTCAGTTATAGACACTGATGGTAGTGGGTATCTTAGGGGGTAGCTCAAGGATTTAAGCAAGAGTGTTCCAAAAAGTCAAGATGGAAGATGGAAGGCCTCAGAATTTACCCAGTGTCCCTTTTGCCACATCCTACTGGTTACCAGCAAGTCAAAGACCCAGCACAGATTCAAGAGGAGTATATGAGTACAAGGAGGTGTGGTTCGGCAGGGCAGGAGCATATCTTTGGAAACTGGCTTCTACAAAAATGAAAAACAGTAACATAAACACTATATTGCAGAAGAGAGGTTTGGAAATGCCTACACTGTTAATGGACAAGTAAAGAATGTGGTTCAGAAGCATATAAGCCTACTCTGCAAAAAGGTCATAGAAGAGAGTCATAAGAAATGAAATAATATTGGAAAATGAAGTGGGGAGAGCCAGGAAGAAGGATGGTCCACATCATCACAAGCTGAAGAGGAGCATGAAGGATGGAGACTTTGAAGAAACAATTTGGTTTGTTACAACAACAAAAAAGTCAGTGGTAACTTTTTTTTAATGTCCCCTTTTTATATTAGTTTCAGGTGTACAAAACAACATAATGATTAGACATTTACACCCTTCACAAAGTGATAATTCCCCCAAGTCTACCACCCCTTTGACATTGTATATAGCTGTTACAATACTGTTGACTATATTCCCTATGCTGTACTTTACATCCTGTGGCAATACACACACACACACACACACACACACACACACACACACACACACACACACACATTTAATTATAGTTATATTCAATATTATTCTACTTCAGCTTCAACTGTACAGCACAGTAATCAGGCATCTACACAATCTATAAAGTGATCCCCCCAATAAGTCAAATACCAACCTGGCAACTTTTAAGAGAGGTATTTGTGTGAAGGAATTAATAATTGTAAAGTCAGATAATCAAAGACTGTGATTAGTGAACAGCAAGTAATTATGCCCTCTTTATTATGGTGCAAAGATAAAATAAATCAAAATCTAAAGCCCTGAATCTTAAAGATAAAATAAATCAAAATCTAAGGCCCAAAATCTTGAGATAAGACTCAAATCACTCAGAGTCACTATCATTGACTCTATCAAAACACTTTTGCAAAGATTGTTATTTCCAACAAGTTTTATAAAATAATATAGAGTACAGAATGGAAAATTCACTAGATATTTCAGAAACACCAGGAACTACTCAGTATTTAATTATTTCCTAATATGAAAGGATAGATAATTATCAAGTAGAAAAATCAGTGAAAATGGCAACAGACGGTATTTACTGAATATCTATTATGTAGTGCCAATCACCATCCTAAATGTAAATAAGCCAAATTGTTTTTCTAAAAATTACAAAGATCCAATGGCGCTTTTATTATCCATCTCTTAATACAGATTAGTTCTACGCATTGCATTTATTGTAGCATATAAGGATGATCCATCACCTCTAGCATCAGTTCTGCAATGACTTTCAGAGGCTGTTCCTACTACTATAGCCTTCCTGTGCCACCAGTCACTGGTGCGGTGTGGGAGAGCTCAGCACAGAAACAAGGCAGCGGAGAAAGAAGCGCATGCACGTTCCACAGAGTTTACAAAGTAAAAACCACAGTCAAACCACTTATGCGGAGTCAGGCAAGTCAAGAAAAAATCTGTAATTACCACATGTTATATATAAATGCTCTTTTGTGGTAGTTTCTCTTTTATGATATAGACAAAGAAAAATAAAGCAGACTTAAGTACAATTGTAAAATTGTAATGAAAAATGTCTTCCTCCCTAAATATAGTAATTTAAAAATTAAAACATTTTCCTTGAAAAAAAAAATTCAAATTTCTATATTGTTTAGCCAAATTATCTCTGGTTTAAAAGTGAAAAATGCAGTCAATTCAAGCAACTATGTTCTGTCTAAATCAGGAATACATGTTAAGCTCTCTGAATACAACGCCCATATCTATTCCTTCCATTGGATGAGTAATATCATAAAAAGCTTTAATGTGATTTTTCACTTTTGCCTTTTCTAGACCATTAGAGACATCTATTAGCTTGAGGGAAGTCTGGATCCTATCATAACAGAAATGCAAAATAAAAAGATAATATGATATTCAATCCTTGGCATATAAAATAACTGTTACAAAATGCTTTTTAAAGTTTCTTCTTTCTGGCCAGACAAGTGGCTCAGTTGGTTAAGAGCTCACTCAAGAGTGTGAGCTGAGCTCTGAGCAACAGCAGTTTGATGCCCAGCCTGAGCTGAGCTGCCTCTGAGCTGCCAACAGGTGGCAGGATGGCTCAGCTAAAAATAAATAAATAAATAAATAAATAAATAAATAAATAAATAAAGGCCAACTTTAGATAAAACTAGAGCATTTCTGGGTTTGACATACAAGAGTCACACCCAAAAGGAAGTTGCTACAGGTACTAGGGCCCATAGGGTCCAAGTTTCATCAGAGGGGTCAATCCTCTCACAGCAGCTCATAAACTGCAGACGCTGCTGATCCTCACAGCTAATCAATCTGGGAGTCAATCCCACCTACTGACAAACCAAAAGTAATCAAAACTAAAATTTCAACAAGTGAGGGCACACGACACAAGGAACACCTCAGATACAAGCACAGGAGAATAGAGAGACTGAGTAATTCAAATATAAAAGACATACACCATATAAGTTTACCCAGAAAAGACTGAGAAACCTGGGGGATCTATCTGTTATATTGAAGCAAACACAAAGAGTAAGCCAGAATGGGGAGACAAAGAAACACAACACAAATAAAAGAACAGAAGAAACTTCCTGAATCAGTGGAAATAGAGGAAATAGAGGTAACCAACCTATTGGAGACAGAGTTCAGAACACTGATTATTAGAATGTTCAAGGAAATTAATGAAAATATAAAGAAGGATAGAGAAATCATGAAAAGCAACCAGCTAGAACTTAAGAACACAATTACTGAATTAAATAACAAACTTGATGGAATCACTAGCAGACTGGATGAAGCAGAAAATCGAATCAGTGACTTAGAAGACAAAATAGCAGAGATCACCTATGCAGAACAACAAAAAAGAAAAAGAATGAAAAACATGGAAAATAGTTTAAGAGAGCTGGGGGACAACATCAAACGTAATAACCCACGGGTCATTGGAGTACCAGAAGGAGAAGAGAGGGAGCAAGGGATTGAGAATATATTTGAAGTAATAATGTCTGAAAACTTCCCTAACCTGGCAAAGGACATTGAAATACAAGCTCAGGAAGTGCAGAGAGTTCCAACCAGGATGATTCCAAACAGGCCCACTCCAAGACACATTATAGTGAAAATGGCCAGGGTTAAGGACAAAGACAGAATCCTTAAAGCAGCAAGGGAAAGGCAGCAAGTTACTTACAAGGGTACCCCCATAAGATTATCAGCTGACTTTTCTACAGAAACTTTGCAGGTCAGAAGGGAGTGGCAGGAGGTTTTCAAAGTGATGAAAAATAAAGGCCTACAACCGAGATTGCTGTATCCAGCAAGGTTATCATTTAAAATCGAAGGCGAGATAAGGAGCTTTGCAGAAAAGAATAAGTTAAGGGAATTCATTACCACCAAGCCAGCTTTGCAGGAAATCCTAAAAGGGCTTCTTTAAGTAGAAGAGAAAAACAACCTAAAAAAGACTAGGAACACAAATAACAAAATGGCAATAAATACACACCTATCGATAATCACATTAAATGTAAATGGATTAAATGCTCCAATAAAAAGACATAGGGTGGCTGAATGGATAAGAAAGCAAGACCCCAGCATATGCTGTATACAAGAGACTCACCTCAGATCCAAAGACTCATACAGGCTGAAAGTAAAGGGATAGAGTAAAATATTTCATGCAAATGGTACTGAGAAAAAAGCTGGAGTAGCGATACTTATATCAGATAAAATGGACTTTAACTTGAAGAATATAACAAAGGACAAAGAAGGACACTTCATAGTAATGAAGGAATCGATCCAACAAGAGGACATAACTCTAGTAAACATCTATGCATCTAACATAGGAGCCCCTAAATATATAAAACAGATATTGTCAGACATAAAGACAGAGATCAACAGTAACACTATCATAGTAGGGGACTTCAACACCCCGCTGTCACTAATGGACAGATCCTCCAGACAGAAAATCAATGTGGAAACAGCGACCTTAAATGACACATTAGACCAGCTGGATTTAACAGACATTTTCAGAACATTTCATCTCAAAGCTACAGAATATACGTTCTTTTCAAGTGCACATGGAACATTTTCTAAGATAGACCACATGTTAGGCCACAAAACAAGTCTTAATAAATTTAAGAAGATTGAAATCATTTCAACTGTATTCTCTGACCACAATGCTATGAAACTAGAAATCAATTATAAGAAGAAATCCGGGAAGCTGACAAATAAATGGAGGCTAAACAATATGCTATTAAATAGTGAGTGGGTCACAAATGAGATCAAGGAGGAAATCAAAAGATACCTCGAGACAAACGAAAATGAAAACACCACGACCCAAAATCTCTGGGATGCTGTGAAAGCAGTCCTAAGAGGGAAGTTTATAGCAGTGCAGGCCTACCTAAAGAAGGAAGAAAAATCTCAAATCAACAGGTTATCCTTACACCTAAGGGAACTGGAAAAAGAACAGCAAAAGAGGCCCAAGGGGAGTACATGAAAGGAGATAATAAAGACCAGAGCAGAAATAAACAATATAGAGAACAGAAAAACAATTCAAAAGATCAATGAAACCAAGAGCTGGTTTCTTGAGAAGATAAACAAAATTGACAAACCTCTAGCCAGGCTCATCAAAAAAACAAAGAGAGAGGACTCAAATTAGTAAAATCAGGAATGAAAGAGGGGAAATGACTACAGACATCACAGAAATACAAAAAATTCTAAGAAATTACTATGAGCAACTATATGCCAACAAATTTGACAATCTGGAAGAAATGGATAATTTTCTAGAAGCATACAACCTTCCAAAGCTAACGCAAGAAGAAACAGAAAATCTAAATACCCTGATTACTACCAAGGAAATTGAATCAGTAATTGACAAGCTCCCAAAAAACAAAAGCCCTGGACCAGACGGCTTCAC
Organism: Aselliscus stoliczkanus; assembly: GCA_033961575.1. Lineage (NCBI taxonomy): Eukaryota > Metazoa > Chordata > Mammalia > Chiroptera > Hipposideridae > Aselliscus > Aselliscus stoliczkanus. The sequence continues at coordinate 141,273,238 of CM066729.1, forward strand.
AAGTGAATTTTATCAAACATTCAAAAAAGAACTATCACCTATTCTTCTCAAACTATTCCAAAAAATTCAGAAGGAGGGAAGGCTCCCAAACTCTTTTTATGAAGACACTATCACCCTGATTCCAAAACCAGATAAAGACATCACAAAAAAGGAAAACTACAGGCCAATCTCCCTGATGAATATAGATGCAAAAATTCTCCATAAAATATTAGCAAACAGAATTCAGCAATATATTAAGATCATACATCATGATCAAGTGGGATTCATCCCTACTGTGCAAGGCTGGTTCAACATCCGTAAATCAATTAATGTGATACACCACATCAACAAAATGAAGGATAAAGATCACATGGTCATTTCAATAGATGCAGAAAAAGCATTTGACAAAATCCAACAGCCATTTATGTTAAAAACCCTTAGCAAAGTGGGAATACAGGGATCATATCTCAACATAATAAAAGCCATATATGATAAACCTACAGCTAACATCATACTCAATGGGGAAAAGCTAAAACCATTCCCCTTAAGATCTGGAACAAGACAAGGCTGTCCACTTTCTCCTCTTTTATTCAACATAGTGCTGGTAGTTCTAGCCACAGCAATCAGATAACAAAAAGAAATAAAAGGCATCCAAATTGGCAAGGAAGAAGTAAAATTGTCATTATATGCAGATGACATGATACCGTATATAGAGAACCCCAAAGACTCCATCAAAAAACTATTGGAACTGATAGATGAATTCAGTAAAGTAGCAAGATATAAAATCAATGTTCAGAAATCAGTGGCATTTGCATATACCAATAATAAACTAATGGAAAGAAAAATTAAGAAAACTGTCCCATTTACAATTGCGTCAAGAACTATAAAATACCTAGGAATAAATTTAACCAAAGAAGTGAAAGATCTGTACTCAGAAAATTATAAGACACTGAAGAAAGAAATCATAGAAGATACAAATAAATGGAAACACCTACCATGCTCATGGATAGGAAGAATTAATATAGTTAAAATGTCCATACTGCCTAAAGCAATATATAGATTCAATTCAATTCCTATCAAACTACCAAGGGCATTTTTCACAGAAATAGAAAATATAATCCTAAAATTTATATGGAATCATAAAAGACCCAGAATAGCCTCGGCAATTCTGAGAAATAAGAACAAAGTTGGGGGGATCACGCTACCAGACATCAAAACCTACTACAAGGCTACAGTAATCAAGACAGTTTGGTATTGGCATAAAAACAGGCACATCGATCAGTGGAACAGAACAGAGAGCCCAGAAATAAATCCAGGCATTTATGGACAGTTAATCTATGACAAGGGAAGCAAGAATTTACACTGGAGTAAAGATAGTCTATTCAATAAATGGTGCTGGGAAAATTGGACTGACACATGCAAAAAAATGAAACTGGACCACCTCCTTCCGCCTTATACAAGAACAAATTCAAAATGGATTAAAGACTTAAATGTAAGACCTGAAACCATAAAAATCCTAAAAGAAAATATAGGGAGTACATTTGCAGACATTACCCGGAGCAATATTTTTACTGATACATCCCTACGGGCAAGGGAAGTAAAAGAAAAAATGAACATATGGGATTATATCAGACTTAAAAGTTTTTTCACAACAAAGGAAACCATTAATAAAACAAAAAGGAAGTCTACTGAATGGGAGAATATATTTGCCAACGATATATCTGATAAGGGGTTAATATCCAAAATTTATAAAACACTCATGAAACTCAACACCAAAAGAACAAACAACCCAATTAAAAAATGGGCAGAAGATATGAAGAGACATTTCTCTAAAGAGGCCATACAGATGGCCAACAGGCATATGAAAAAAAGTTCAACCTCATTGGTCATTAGGGAAATGCAAATAAAAACCACCATGAGATACCACCTCACTCCAGTCAGAATGGCTATCATCAATAAATCAACAAATAACAAGTGCTGGCGGGGCTGTGGGGAAAAGGGGACCCTGCTGCACTGTTGGTGGGATTGCAGATTGGTGCAGCCACTATGGAAGTCAGTATGGAGGTATCTCAAAGAACTGGAAATAAAGCTACCGTTTGACCCAGCAATTCCACTCCTAGGTATTTATCCTGAAAAATCCAAGACACTTATTCAAAAAAAAGTTATGCATCCCTATGTTCATAGCAGCACAATTTACAATAGCTAAGATTTGGAAATAACCAAAATGCCCATCAGTAAATGACTGGATTAAGAAACTGTGGTATATTTATATAATGGAGTATTACTCCGCTATAAAGAAGAATGAAATCGTACCATTTGCAATGATATGGATGGACCTAGAGACTATTATGTTAAGTGAAATAAGTGAGTCAGAGAAAGACAAATACCATATGATCTCACTCATATGTGGAATCTGAAAAACTGTATGAATGAGCAAAGTAAACAGAAACTGTCTCATAGATATAGAGGAAAAATCAGGGTTGCTAATTGGGAGGGGGATGGGGATGAGGGAGAAGGGGAAGGGATTAGACAGCAAAAATAGGCAACTACAATATTGCCACTGGGATATGAAAAACAGTTTGGGGAATATAATTAATAAAGTTGTAAATATTCTGTGGAATGTCAAAAAAATAAATAAAAAATAAAAATAAATAAATAAATAAACAAATAAATAAATAAAGTTTCTTCTTCCACCAACTGTCTCAATTTATTACAACAGCAAATAAGCATTAGTAATTCAAATAATAAAGTGCTCTTAAAAGGTAGAGAATATCTCTCTTTTAGTGACACATGTTTGAAGAAGAACATGATGTGGGGTAAGCAAACAAAAAGATAAAAATAAAAATTTAAAAAGCCCACTATTTTCCTAACACTAGAGTACAGGAAAGGGCAAAAAAAAAAAAAAGGGGGGGGTGAATAGAAGAAGAGAGCTAGTAACTATTTCTCCTATTTTTCCTCTTGGAGCCTCCTCCTAGAGAGAGAGGAGGAATGTGAGATACATCAAAGAGTGAGGTAGAGGGAGGGAGATCTCACTGTTGTGTCTCTGCAAGGTAGATGTCTTGCTGGCTGCCCAATACATATTTGGGCTACTGCCCCCCCAAAATAACCTTACTTGTGCAGCATGGTTAGCCCAGGGAATTAGCTCACTGAGTCAGTGTTGGTTCTTCAGCATCACGGACTGAGCTCAGAAGGAATGGAGAGACTAACCGGAGAGTTTCAGGGAGGCCTACCTAGTAAAGGGAACACAGCAAGTCACCCAGATGGGGTTGAATGCAAATCACACCAGACCTCAGATGGGTCTACAGTACTGTGAGGGATAGAAAGAGGCCAAGTCATCCAGGAAATACTACCTATCAAGTGGACAGAATCCAGATCAGAAGCTGATAAGCCAACAAAGCAAGTAATAACCAAATGAACAGAAGGCACTGTCCTTGAAGTTAGAGGAACTAAGAAAACAAAGGCTAACAGACCCTGATGCCCTCTGGTTAAATTCTTACCTCACCACCTCTGCCCCATCCCACACATACACACACTATCTTAGAGAATACCCAAGAAGAAAGGTAGAAGAATCAAATCTGGGACACTGGGGTTTGCTTTTTCCCTTGAAGACTTGAGCATTACTTGAAGGGGCTATTTAAATGATCCAATAAAAGTGCAGCAACATGAACAATATGGTAACATGGGTCTTTCCAACTTCAGTACCCCTCACAAGAAGACCAACTAGGAACTCTCCATAGACCATCGCTATTGTGAAAATCACAGAACTCAGGGGTAAAGCTGAAGCACATCCATAGAAAAACAGAGATTAAGAAGAACCACATTGTAAGTCTAGGAGGGGTTGTTCCATTTTGACCACATCGCTCCTACCCTAGGCCAGCACAGCTCTACACCAAAAGGGAACCCCTGCCCTCAGTCTTACAGCTTTTCCATTGGGAAAAAGAGAACCCAAAGTGACATCCACCTTCCCCAGAATTACAGAATGTTTTCTGGGAAATTCACTTGGGTCTTACCTCATGGGGACCACTGGAGGAATCTATGAAGCTTGACAACTGGATCAGATAGAGATGGAGAAGGGGAGAGTCTTATCGCAACTGTTACTCAGACCTAGGGGGACCATGTTCCTGATGCACAATCACCTGAGCAGAGATACCAGCCAGCAGCTCTACCCATCTGTAGAGCCAAGCTGGTGGCCCTATCTGGAGAGGGAACTCAGTTGTCAGTTCTGTCTGATATGGATTCCCAGCCAACAGAACATACTGACAGTGGAGCACATCCTATGGTCCTCCCAGCAGGGGAGCAAACTCGCAGGTTGTCAAACTGCTCAGCATAGGCTTCAGTCCTGCCCCACCAGAAAGCATAGCAACAGATACCTGGCATCCATGGAGCACAAACTATGGTCTACCCAGGCAGGGAGCCAAGCCAGCAGCCCTGCCCAACTATTGAGCTAAGTCTCTGGCTCTGGAAAACCAGGGAACATGAAAATTGACCATTAGCACCCTTGCAGTCCAGCCTACCAACCAGCCTTACAATGGAGCCCAGCCAGCATACAGCCCTGCCTAATTGGTGAAAACAGCCTGCAGCCTTGCCCAGGCAGGGAGCCCAACCAATGACCCCACTCAGTTGTCGAGACAAAGTCTGCTGTTCAATCCAACCCAACAGCCCAGACAGTGACCCTGCCCAAAAGTGGAACACAGTCCCCAGCCCCACCCAGCTATCAGGTACAGCAGCTGCCTGTCTATAAAATAAACACGAACTACTAAAAAAGAATATAGGAAACAACCCCATTCACAGTAGTATCAAAAATAAAACACTTATGGATAAATTTAACCAAGAAAGTGAAAGATCCATTCACTGAACATCATGTCATAGACAAAAAAAAAAAAAAAAAAAAATGAGTAGAGAAATAAATGGAAAGATAGCTCATGTTCATGGATTGAAAGAATTAATTTTCTTAAAATGTCCATACTACCCAAAGCCATCTGTAGATTCAATGTAACCCCTATAAAAATTCCAATGGAATTTTTTTTCACAGAAAAAGAAAAAAATAACCCTAAATTTCCTAAGCAACCACAAAAGACTGATAACCAAAGCAATCTTAAGAAAGAAGAATAAAGGTGGAGGCATCACACATCCTAAAATGGATTAAAGATTTAATGTAAGACCTGAAACTGTAAAATTCCTAGAAGGAAAAGTATAGGGAGGACCAGCCAAGTGGCACGGTGGTTAAGCGCACTGGCTTGGGAAGCCAGCAGCCCCGGTTTGGGTCCCACATATGAGGGCCAGTGACACTGCCCTCAACAACAACAACAAAAAATATGTATATATATATATATATATATATATATATATATATATATATACATATATATTCATATATGGTAAACACTGCATGACATTGGTCTTGGTGATGATTTTTTAACATGACACCTAAGTACAGGCAACAAAACCAAAAATAAACAAGCAGGACTAGATTAAACTAAAAAGTATCTGCACTGCAAAAGAAATAAAAAAAAAAAAACTGAAAATGCAACCTGTGAAATGAGAGGAAATATTTGTATTTGATATGGAATAAATATCCAAAATACATAAAGAACTAACATAATTCAATAGCAAAGAAAAAAAATCTGATTAAAGATGGACTAAAAAACTTAAACACACATTTTTCCTAAGAGGATACACAAATGGCCAAAAGGTACATGAAAAGTTGTTCAACATCATTAACCATCAGTGAAATGCAAATCAAAACCACAATGTGAAGTCACTTCACACTTATCAAGATTGTAATTTTAAAAAGACAAGAGATATATATTGGCAAGATGTGGGACCTTTGTGCACTGTTGGTGGGAATGTAAATTGGTGAAGCCACTTTAGAAAAGAGTATGGAAGTTCCTCAAGAAATTTAAAAATAGAACTACCATATGACCTAGCACTCCCACTTCTAGGTATATATTTAAAGGACATTAAATCAAGAGATATGTATTCATTGCAGCATTATTTACAATAACTAAGACACAGAAACAACCTTAAGTGTTCCTTGACAAATGAATGAATAATAAAAATGTGTTAGAGATCAAAGATGGTTAAGAAGCTAAATACTGTGCCCTGCTTCTTCCATGAACACATTAAAATTACAACTAAATTACAGAGCAATCAACCTGGAGAACCATCTGAAGACTAGCTGAACAGAAGTTTTATAACTAAGGGTATAAAGAAGACGCCACTTTGAAACTGGTAGGAGGAATGGCACAGCAGGCTAACATCAAACCTCCGAGTGTGACACTTGAAAATTGGAAGGGATATCTCAGCTGTGGAGGTTCACCCTGGAGAAGTAAGAAACCCCCACACCACACCAAGCTCCGCATCCCAGAGCTAGTGCTAGGAAGAGGAGCCTCCACAATAACTGGCTGTAAAATATAGTGGGGATTCTGAATGTCTGAGTTGAATGTAAGGCTGGGGTAAACACAGAAGTCCTCTGAAAGGGCCTGTGCACAGACTCACTCAATTGCTGGCACTCACACTGGGCTCCGGCAGAGGGAAGAGGACTAGGAGGCATCAGAGGTATACAGTGGGGCAGACTAAGGTGTGTGGCTTCCAAGCCAGACCTGGAGGACAGTCGCCATTTTCCCTGTGAGTGGGTCTCATCCCATGCAGCTAGTAGGCAGGCGCCACCTTTTCTATGTTGAGCCCACCCACACACAGCTGAATCTGAATCTGATTGGTCTGGTGAGCTCTGCAACTCCACCCTGCTGACTCAGTGGAAACCTGCCCTACCCAACTCCCCCCAAAGGCACCTTCTCTGCCAGAGCCAGTCCCACCTGCATTGCACTCTTTCCTGGAAAACTATCAAAGTCCTAGGGCCCCAGGCAGGTGGTGGCTGGCCTCAATGTGCTTTGAAACTTGCTGAGTAGCTCCAGGCTGAGCACTAGCACCAAACCATAATCTACAATAACCTGATGACAACTCTTCCCACTCTTGTGACTCACTGAGACCCTGCTTCACCCAACTTGCATACTAGTCAAGGCTTTACCAGTGGCTTAACCTTAAGGGAGTGGTAGGTGTCAGTAGGCCTCAGGGTGTCCTGGCTTTTGGGGGAGCTACACTAGGTCTGGTACCGATGGCAGCTGTCCTCAATTAGCAACATGGCCTCTCTCAAATGCTTCCAAATTTAGCACAGACAGCAAACAACTGCAGATCACTCTGGAGTTCCTGCCAGGTAGTCCCCAACCAGTCACAGGCAGCGGGTGACCTAGGCCCGCACCAGATACACTGCCATGAGGCCCCAGAACCAACATTCTTAGAGGTTGGCTTTAGACTACCACAGAACACCACCCCATTAGTTCAACAGAGCAGCACCCCAAGCAGCACACCCAAAAGGCCATCTCAACAGGCACCAGAGCCTGCTGGAGTGAATCCCACTCAGTGGGATATCCCCACACACAGCAGCCTGTAAGCTATAGATGTGGCCAAATCCCATAGCCAGTCAGCTTGAGGGTCAATACCTCCCACTGATGTACCAATAGCAATCAAGGCTCAATTATAATAGGAGAGGACACACAACCCACATAAGGAGTACTCCTGGAGCAGCCGGAGCAGGTGACCAGGGAGACAGTGCCAGGGCCCCACAGGGAACCTACTACATACATAAGTCCACCCTGCTAAGATTAGGAGACATAGCAGCTCTACATAATACATAGAAACAAACACAGAGAGGCAGCCAAAAATGAGGAAACAAAGAAACATGTTCCAAATGAAAGAACAGGAGAAAATTCCAGAAAAAAATAAATAAATGAAATGGGGGTGAGCAACCTACCAGACACAGAGTTTAAAACACTTGTTACAAGAATGCTCAAGGAACTTAGTAAGAACTTCAACAAAGAGATAGAAAATATAAAAAAGTCATAGAACCCATAAAAAAGAATGTCAGAAATTAAGAATACAATAACTGAAATGAAGAATGCACTAGAGGAAATCACCAGCAGACTAGATGAGGCAGAGGACCAAATCACGATTTAGAAGACTACGTAGCAGAAAACACCCAATCGGAACAGCAAAAAGAAAAAAGAATCCCCTCCAAAAAAAAAAAAAAATGAGGACAGTTCAAGAGACCTTTGGGACAACATCAAGCATACCAACATTCGGATCACTGGGGTACCAGAAGGGGAAGAGAGAAAGCAAGGGATTGTGAACCTATTTGAAGAAATAATAACTGAACACTTCCGTAACCTGACAAAGGAAATAAGCATACAAGTCCAAGAAGCTCAGAGTCCCAAACAAGATGAACCCAAACAGGCTAACACCAAAACATGTTATAATTAGAATGACAGAGGTTAAAGACAAACACAGGATCCTAAAAGCAGCAAGAGAAAGACAACTAGTAAGTCATAAGGGAGGCTCCATAAAACCATCAGCTCATTTCTCAACAAAAACTTTGCAGGTCAGAAGGGAGTGGCACAAAAATTTAACATGAAAAGCAAGGACCTGCAACCAAGGATACTCTACCCAACATGGCTATCATTTAAAATCTAAGGACAGAGAAAGAGCTTCCCAGACAATAAAAAGCTAAAGGAGTTCATCACCACCAAACCAGTATTACGAGGAATGTCAGACTGACTTCTTTAATATGGGGGAGGGGGGGAGATCAAAATTATGAATAAAATGTCAATAGCTACATATCTTTCAACAATTACATTAAATGTAAATAGATTAAACGTTCCAATCAAAAGACATAGGAGGGCTGAATGGATAAGAAAACAAGACCCTTACATATGCTGCCTACAAGAGAATCACTTCAGATTAAAAGATACATACAGACTGAAAGTAAAGGGATGGAACAAAATATTTCATGAAAATGGAAACAAAAAAGCTGGGGTAGCGATATTTATACCAGACAAACAGACTTTAAAACAAAGGCTATAACAAGAGAAAAGAAAGACCCAGTTACCCCACTTCTGGGTATTTATATAAAGAAACCCAAATGCTACTTTGAGGGGACATGTACATCTATATGTTCATTGCAGCATTGTTTAAAATGGCCAAGATGTGGAGGCAGCCTGGTTGTCTGACGATGGAAGAATGAATAAACAGGAGGTGGTACATATATACAAGTACCATGGAATATTGCTTGGCCATGGAAGGGAATGGGTTCTTGCTGTCTGTGGCAGCACAGATGGACCTGGAAGGTGTTGTGTTGAGTGGAGGATGTCAGACAGAGAAAGACAGATACAATGTGATTTCATTTATATGTGAAATCTAAAGGACAAAATAATCAAACAAAACAGAAACAAACTCAGAGATACAGAAAACATTTTGATGGTTTTCAGGTGGGAGTAAAAGGGGAAGGTATTAAGAAGTACAAACTGTTTGTTACAAAGTAGTTATGGGGATGTAGGGTATAGCATAAGGACAATATAGGCAGTAATATTACAATAACTATGTGTAGTGTCAGATGGGTACTATTGGGTTGTTTGAAAAGTCATGATGCATTTTTGCAACAAAAAACATAGAAAAATACATCATGACTTTCCCAACAACCCAATAGATTTGTTGGGGTGACAGAAAGGAGAGGGTTGGGGTCAGGGTAAAAAGGGTGAAGACATTAAGAAGTACAAATTGGTAGTTAACAAAATAGTCATGGGGATGTAAAGTAAAGCTTAGGGAATATAGTCAACAATATGGTAATAACTATGTATAGTTCCAGGTGAGTACTAGACTAGTCAGGGGAGGGGGGGCTCATTTGTTAAATTGCATAAAGGTCTAACCACTATGCTGTACACCTGAAATTAATATAAAAGAATGCTGAATGTCAACTGTAATTGAAAAACTTTAAAAATGGGAAAAGGTGAAGGGGAATAAGAGGTCCAAATTTCCAGGTATAAAACAGGTAAGTCATGGGGATGTAAGATACAGCATAGGGAATATAGACAATAATACTATGATAGCATGGTATGGTGTCAGATGGTTGCTGTATTTATCATGGTGATCACTTCTTTAGGTATATAAATGTTGAATAACTATGGTGTATACCTGAAGCTAATATAATATTATATGTTAGTTATATTTTTTTAAAGATCTTTTTTAAAAAATGTAGAAAGTAGTTTAGTGTAGCTAATTTTTTGTCATACCAACTTATAAGCTTTGCAAAATGATAGCCCCATTCAACAAGTTTTAGATATGAATGAAATATTTCTTCAAACATTTTTCAGAAAATCATGAAATATAGCAGATTTAACCACACTGAATAATAAAGCTATAAGCAGACTGTAGAAATATTTCTTCTCGGTATGGGTTTAGAGTCTAGATACTATTCTGCAGCATCTGAGAACTTCTTAACAATCTTGGTGATGACTAAAGTTCAAAGGTCTATGAAATAGACCTTAAATGAACATCCATTCTGTCAAAAGTTAACTAGCCAGGGGAGCCAGAGAAGCTTGAGTTCAACATTTAAATTCCAGCACTTTCTATGTCAACTTGGATGATGTACCTCAGACCCCTAAGTCAGTCAGCCACTCAACAAACGCTTAATAAGAGTACTAAAGTTTATATATCTTGGTGACAATTAAATGAGTGTATACATTCATTCAAACTCATTTGTTAGAATCTGTGAATTTCACAACTACAAATTTTACTTAAAAAAACCCCAAAAAACTCTGTATCCCTTTAACCTAAACAAAATAAATAGAGATAGGACCATTGGATAAAATTAAAAGTTTGCATTGAAAAAAATCCAAATAAAAGCCATCTTAAGACAATATTCCATCACAGAGACTCCTTCCCTTAGTTTGCTCCTTCTGGGTAAGAGAAACTTAATTATAATAACCTGATATAATTATAATAATCATATACAAAACTCAGTCTATACTGTGTAATAAGATACATAACACATCCTTACTTTCAGAGAACTATAAATGTCAAACATTGAATTCTGACAAGTCTTCTACTGTATCTTGCAAAGGAGGATGAGGGACAAGTTCTGACCCCATTTGAATGCTCTACGGTGCGTCCATTTTGCTTATGCTGTTCTGATCTGGCTGAAACTTTTATTTTATGCTCCAAAGTCCTGATTGCTAAATACTGATGGTTCCCTGTTTTGTTTATTTTTGTCTTACTATTTGTAGAAAACAATGCATTAGCCTCTCATTCTTAGAAATGAGCTCAATGTAATCAACAAAGTTCAATACCAATGGTATATGAATGGTTATATGAGCCAGCAATTATCTGTCCACTCTGTACAAGAAGGGGAGCAGCTAGACAGAAGGAACAAGGAGTCCTTGGTGGGAAGATGTGCTTCCTGCTTGGCAGGCAAAGCTTCCATGTCATTACAAGATGTCTGTTCTAATGCTGACAAACATCCAGGAGTCACCATGGCCTGTCTGGAATAAGAGTAAAAATGGAGGCCATATACCTGTGACTACACATTTAAATGTTATCAATCAAGATTTAAAACTGTTATAAAATGCCTTTTATCCCTCTGCATGAACAAACATATCCACAATAACAGAATAGAAATGTATATATAAATTAACATATATAAATTAATATACTTATAACATATAATTAAGTTTATAGATATAAATCTATGATTGTTATCTGAATGAAAAATGAACAAAATATCAAAGATATCTGAATTTATTATTGCTCATATCTGTACTCTATTCATGGGCCAACAATATTATTTTATATTGATTCCATAATATTTATATTTTCTTTCATATCAACCAAACCACCAATCATACTGTTATAATTGAAACTTTCACACAATTTGGGCATTATTAATAATAATATCTAATAGATTTTAAAATATAAAGTGACCAAGAGTAGAAAATTTGAATATACTTTTTTAATAAAAATTAGAAATTAAAGCAAATTTAAAAATTGAAGAATTATTTTTAAGTTTCTAAAAATGGTTGTTGCTCCTAAAAGATTCAAAATTATCCATTAACATTAAAAGGCAAAATACAAACATAATTAATTCACATTAAATTTAAATCAAAATTATTTAAATAAAGCCAAAATATTTGTCTTTTATTTTTTAAATTTTAATTAAATCGTATTAAGTATTACTATAAAAACAAAACTATTCTCAAATCTGGCACTGAACTTCCATCCAGTTTCTAATGTAAAGAATCAACACCACGGGCCGGCCGAGTGGCGCGGCGGTTAAGCGCTGGTTTGGGAAGCCAGCGGCCCCGGTTTGGTCCCACATGTGAGGGCCAGTGACACTGCCCTAAAAAAAAAAAAAAAAAATCAACACCACACTTAAGTGTTATGTCTAGACCTACCTATGTATAAGTTTAAGCATAACGTGAAATGCTTTAATTTTGCAAAATTCTGCCATCAGCCAACACGGGCAACTGTTTCAAACACAATTTGGAACACAAAGAATAATAAGATAATGAGCACTGAGCACTAAGGGAATACTATGTAGGTTTCATAAGAATGTACTGTAGAGAAAGAGTTTGACAAATTAATTAACTTTTTTTTTTTTATCTAGTACTTTTGCTGCTCAAATTTTTCCTGTGTTTCAATATATTGTCCTTCATTGACATCAGCATAGGGGCAACCAAGAAACGACTACAGAATTCTTAAACAGGTGTGCCGTGTCTTGTGAACATAAGGCAAGAGATGTGTAGCCATTCCTAAGGGCATCTCATGTGACTCATGAGAAGAAATATTTGAGGTTACACATCAACTGATCCTGAGTGTCAGAGGCATCCCTATATCCTTAAGTAAATTAATTTTGTTTGTGTTTGTGACAGAGAGACCCTGGACCTAATGCTTAGATCCCTCATATCTGCTGTTGTAAGGGTTAAGGGACATTATACATTTTTAAAGAGGAAAAACTGGCCTTCACATACCATTTTCCAGCCTAGAGGTCCAGAAGGATATTAGTTCCCAGATGAAATAGAAGGTGCACTTCAAAACACAAAAGTTCTGCAGTTAAACAAAGACACTGCTGTATTATAACTTACTTCGGAATTCACAGTGCACATTATCATATTATAAGCTCAGAGAAACCCTGAAGGAAAAGAAACCTGTTTAACTTTGTTTCCCTAAAGCATCTGACCCCTGAAACCATTTTTCAGTGAAATAGTTATTGGCATTAGTGTTCCTCAAACTCAGCTTAGAAAATATTGCTTTAACATTTAATGTCTAGTACTTTTTTTTTCCATATGTCTTTTCAACTAGTTTTTCAATGAATTCATTAAAACAGACAGAAATTTACATTTCTGGCTATTGCCTAAGTCAGCAATTGTCATGACAGAGCAAATAGGCAATTTTGGATCTCCAATAAGCAAAACAGCAACTATTAAACAACAAAATCGATTTTTAAGTTCAGAAAAGACTCGCTGAAACTGCTCTTCACTACTGATTTGGGGAGCACTCCAGTCTGGCTGAGAATACATCACCTGACAGAAGGCAGAGGGGTAAGAGCACTAAGTTTAGACTGGGTTACCCATAACATCACCTGCTCAATCATGTGAACACTGTTCAGTCAAAAGACAGAGACATCTGTCAGGTTTTCTTCCTCCAGGACTGAGATTATTTGAAATCAATTGGTTTGTCAAGGATATTTCATTAAAACTTAGATCCCATGGATCAAAACAATCAATCTCTAATGAATTGATCTGTTTCTAGCCATCTGAACAACCATTGTCTATAAAACAGTAAATTATCAAATGAAAGGAAAACTTCAGTGGTTTGTAATTTAGTGTACTCTCAGCAAATCCAAGAGACAGACTCTCAGAAATAAAAAAAATTACTACATAAAAGTTACGGAATGGAGAGACTTGACTTGGACACTGAAATAGCACAAAGCAAAGAACATAGCCTTATGGACCAGTAGCATCTTCCACTGAATAATAACTAAAGAGGTAGAGAGCAGAAGTGTTAGAGATGTGACAAATATTAGGCTATTTACTGCCTAATTTCCCACTCATTTACCTAACTACAATGTCAGAAATCCCATTCTGTCTAAATTAGGTAAGATTCCAAACAAAAACAAAAAATAAAAAATAAAAAAATAAAAAGAGACAGGCATAAGAAAAGTGACTAGAGCCTCCATTAGTCAAAATACCTGTGTATAAACTTGTCAACTTCCTCTCAAATATACGTGAAGTTCAGACCAGATTTTTATTGACTTGAGGTGAATGAATCTAAGGTTGAAAGAGAGAAGCTAATTTACTCCTTCAAGTATTTACCGTGTTCCTTCTTTGTATTATAAGTATTCAACTTTAGCATAAGAAGATGAAATACCTACTTGGGGGTGAGAAGTGCTGAGGCATAAGGACAAGGAAGATGTCTGGAAAGAATAAGGTATGAAACAAAGAGAAACTTCCTTTCATTCTGACTTAGCCTTTGATGAGCCTTAAATACATAACTGGCAGATTTAAATATTAAAGATTTATTTTGAAAGTATCACAAATAAGTGGCATTTCAATAGACTAGGAGAGGGTAAAATAACACAGAATGTTAAGGAAGCAGCAGAAAGCCAGAAGAGTAGAAAATCTACCACCACCCCAAACTTGGTCCTCTCTTTAAGTGGCTGGGCCTCTATTTTGGTGGCTAGGAACTCTGAGAATATAGAATCGAATAGGATGAAGTGAGGTGGGCTGGGATGGCATGGCATAGAATAGGGTAGAATAGAATAGAATAGAATAGAATAGAATAGAATAGAATAGAATAGAATAGAATAGAATAGAATAGAATAGAATAGAATAGTTCAGTGAAAACAAGAATAAAGCCAGGAGAGAGAGAGGGAGAGAGAGAGAGAGAGAGAGAGAGAGAGAGAGAGAGAGAGAGAGAGAGAGAGAGAGAGAGAGAGAGCAAGCAAAAAACAAAGTCAGATCCACCAAGGAAACCAAGAGTCAGCACCTGTGATTAGAGTTAGTTAGGGGCGGCCAGGTGGTTAGAGCGTATGCTGGTTAGGCTGCCAGTTGGACTCCCACATGAGATGGTGGGCTGCACCCCCCGCAACTAAATTGAAAGCAGTGACTGGTCTTGGAGCTGAGCTGCACCCTCCACAACTAAGATTAAAGGACAACTTGACTTGGAGTTGATGGGTCCAGGAAAAAAAAACATTGTTCCTCAAAAAAGCACGTTGTTCCCCAGTAAAGTAAAAAAAAAAAAAAGAAGAAGAATGGCTAGCTGAGTGGCGCATTGGTTAAAAATTGGCTTGGGACGCTAGCGGCCCCAGTTCAGATCCCACATGTGAGGGCCAGTGACCTGCCCTCTGCAGCTAACAACAACTCCACCTGGAGCTGGGCTGCGCGAGCCCCGGCGATGGTGTAGGCTGCAGCCCCTGCTGCAGTGGGCTGCCATAGGCTGCAGTGAGTGGCTGGCAGCCAGAATGAGCGGCCAGCAGCCAGTGCGAGCTGCCAAGAGCTGCTATGAGCAGCTGTCCAGAGGCCAGCGACCGATCTGCCTCACCCGAAAAGAGCGCAATGATGATATCAGCATGGGCCAGTGAAGCAATGTCCTCCACAACTAGACTGAAGAACAAAAGGCAGCAATTTGTCTGTTCCCTTCCCCCAATTCCCCAATAAAATCTTTTAAAAAAAGAAGAAGAAAGAAAGTAGAGTTATTTGGGGGCAATAGCCACCCTGACTTTTAGGGGCTCCAGAAGTTGCAGACTCTTCCGGAATGGTCTCACCCTGCTTGGATTTTGTGGGACGACATCCCCAACTTAACTGGGAAGTTTTTTCTGCTCAGCTGCAATTTCAGGTGCTGTTCTGGCCCACAGAGAAGAAAAGTACCTTCCTCACTCCCCGCTTCCCAGTCCTGACTACTCCCCATGTCTTCAGCCTCCTTCTCACTACAGGGACCTAGGACTCCCTTTGTTTCTGTTTTTACACAGAGACCTTTTGGAGACAATGAACCCTAGAAAATGGGAGGAAAATGAACTACGAACTACACTTCATCCCTAGGAAAATTCTCAAGATTTGGATGAAAATATTGTCCTGAGCAAATAAAGGATGTAGTAATTGGAAGGAGGGGCTGGGGGATGGCTAAGAAGTGGACAAAAAAAATTACTTCCTCTTTGACCCATGACTTAAAATAGACAATTTATACACTTCACTTATTTTGTCTAGGTGGTAGGAAATATTGTTTTCTAGTTTGCTTGCTCCTAATTGTGAAGTTTACTGCATTGCAATCTTAAAAAACATTTTTACTATTCTTATATTTTTGAATTTGAGGTGTACTTAATATATTTTTAATAACATTATGTGAAAGCTATTTTGTGTACATGAAAACCAAGATGGAAGGGACATTTCTTGTTGTTGGGGTAAAAACATCATCTACACAAGCATATATAAACTTTCCTCATACATAAAAAACATACAGTTTACCTTCTTATGTTATTTAAGTCCTCTATTGACTTACTTGTTTTCTATAATCTTTCATGGACCAAGGGACATGAAGAATAAGTTGTTTGCTTTTTTAACTGTTTTCATCTATTTCTTCATTTATCTCCTGTAGTGTTTTTCTATTTACTTATTAGTAATGCTAAGTCACTGGTTCTCAAACTTTGCTGCACATTGGAATTACCTGGGGAGCTTTTAAAATCTGATGTCCAGGTGACACTCCATATCTAAATCAGAATATGTGTGAGTGGAAACCATCAGTATTTTTTAAGGATCTCTTGATGATTCCAATGTGTTGTGCAATTTAAGAACCATTCCATGTTATCTGATATGTAGATATTTGCAACTCCTAAATCTTCCTTGTGAATTGCACCCTTTATTTTTTTTATGAAGTTTACTTCTTCATCTCATTTTATACTTTTGTACTGAAATCAATCTTCTCTTGTATTAAGATTATCCCTATTTTACTTGCTTCCATTTGTCTTATTTTGTTCACCCTTTTTGAAGAACTCTTCTGAGTCATTTTATTTTGTGAGTATTTCTTATATACAACATCTACTGGATTTTTTTTTTTAAAAAAAGCTTTTATTGGGGAATTGGGAGAGGGAACAGCGTTGAGGAATCGGGGGAGGGGAACAGACAAGTTGCTGTCCTTTTTGTTCTTCAGTCTAATTGTGGAGGATGTTGCTTCACTGGCCCATGTTGGTATTGTGATCATTGTGTTCTTCCCAGCTGAGGAAGATGGGTCGCCAGCCATTGGACGGCCACTCACGGCTGCTCACGCTGGCTGCCAACCACTCACGGTAGCTTATCGCAGCCCACAGGGGCCTCACTGTAGCCTACGCCATCGCCAGCGACTCATGGCAGCCCAGCTCCAGGTTGAGCTGTTGTTCACCATCTTAGCTATAGAGGGCTCAGCGTCACTGGCCCATGTGGAATCCAAACCACCAGCCCAGCTGCTCAGAGCTCACACTCCCAAGCCAACTCTTAACCAACGAGCCATTCTGCCAGCCCTGGATTTTGCTTTTAGGTATAATCTGAATGTTTCATTCATTGATGATATTAACCATTTAAATGTTTGATAAGGCAGACATATTTGGTCTTAATGCTGATATATTTTGTATTTTCATGGCTTTATGTTGGCTATTTATGAATTTTTGCTTTATCTATTTCTCCTGTTAACTTGAAAGGTTGCATTTTTTTCATCATTGTATTTAACTGTACAAGTATAAAATTACATAATGCTCTAAATGATCTATTTTTATACCTATTTATTCCTTAGTACAAGCAGTAATAAAATTAGTATACCCTTAGCCCCTCATCCCTCTCATCAATGCCCATCAACCAGTTTTATTCATTTACTGTCTGGGTGTTTATCAATTTACTATTAAGTATCTTCATATCTCTGTTATTTGGCTTAATTTTAAATTACATCTTTTGATTCCTGACTATAAAAGATGCATATATACATTGCCTTTTTTTCTCTTTCCTTCCCAAACACTGTCTGAGTTTATACTTATACTATTTTATTAATAGTACCCTAAATAATTGTATACAACTATTATTTAACTTACCACCGTTAAATGATAATTTTTACCCTTGGGCATAAAGTATATGGAAATCATATACTTTACAACTTGCTATATTCTCTTTCTTTTCCTATTCAAACTTCTATTAGTTATATGATTTTACATGTCAGGGTTTATAACTCATAATAATCATTTAAGTTTTAGATTTATTCAAATCATTACTTTCTTTGTTTTTTGTTTTTTTTTAATTTTGCTGTACTTTTTCTTTTAATATATTACTGAATATGGCTTAAGTTCCATGATTTCTTCAAGAATTGCTCATGGAAATATTATACCCTGGGTTTTGCATGTTAACATGCATGTGTGCCTTTATCCTTGTACAACCGTTTGGCTGGGTTTAAAATTCTTAGCTTAGACTTCCTTTGTTGGGAGCTTTGTCCACTTTTCACTATCCTTAACATTTCTTCCTTGGACATGTTATCCCTTCAAATCTATATAATTGTGTCTTCTTTTATTTCCAGAAAGTTTTCATGACTTATATTTTTAAATATATTTTATCTTCCTTTATATAATTTTTCTCCTTTTGAGCCTCTAGTTTTTGGTATATTGAATATTCTTTGCATAATTTTATCTGTATCTATTGTTCTGATCCATTTAACTATTTTTGTATTTCTATTAACATTTTGTATTTCTATCCTCTTCATTTCTTACTGTGCTGTGAGTTTATTGTCCATTTACTTTTTGCACACTCCAATTTTACCTTCATTTCTGATTAATTTTATTTCCTAAGTTCTGCTACCTCACATTTCACTGTTTTTTCATTTTAAAATAGTCTTCATTTTGTCTTGTATGAAATAGGAAAATTTGTAGTTTTTCAATACAGTGTACCAGGTGTTAAAAAAAACTACTAAGATAAAAATCCACATCTTGTTGGTTTTATTGGGTGTTTTTTCCTCATGTAGGAGCTTTATATGAGTAAAATAAGTAGGAAACAACTGGTAACCAATTCATTTCCAAAGAGGAAACTATTATAAACATTTCACTTCTTTTTCTTGTCTTCCTATCTTAATTCAAAAGTTCTTATATCTCTTCTCTGTGCTCTTGTTATAAAATTATTGTTTTTTGTTTGTTTGTTTGTTTGTTTGTTTGTTTTTCCTTTTGAAGGCAGTGTCACTGGCCCTCATATGTGGGACCTGAACCGGGACCATTGGCTTCCCAAGCCAGTGCTTAACCACCACGCCACTTGGTCAGCTCCTAAAATTATTGTTTTTTAATTCATGGAAAACATTATTCACAAAGTTCATCAGCTCTATGGAATGATTTTTCCTGTACATTTAATTATTCTGCCATTTATATTGTCTGTGCTTTCTTACTTTCACACACACACACACACACACACACACACACACACACTCTATTGGTGTTTGTTTTTGATTTCTCATTACTGAAGGGGGTTCATTTTTCTTAGGATATCTATGATGGAAGACCCTGGACCACGTTCAGGATAGCAGTAATTTTATTTATGACCCATGGTTGTGCATATAAGCCTTTTTTGCCTTTTATTTCTCATGTAAAATTAACAAAAGAGCTCTAAGTCTTCTCACAGTTCAGTCCCTCTTCCTATACCTGCTTTATTAACAGACAACTCCTGCTAGTTTATCTTTTTGCTTGTTAATTCAGCCCTTCTGCCCCTGTAGAACATACACTGCATCTTCCAGTCAGTGCAACCACACCCCACAGTTGCAAATTAGAGTGTTGCTTAATTATTCAGAGTGTAAGTGCAAATAACCTTGGAGAAGACTATGTTATTGATGTCTCTGAATTCTCACTCCCCTTTCCATTTCCTCTTCAAGCTCTATTTCCTTTGTTTTTGAAACTCATCTATTTATTTGTGATTTAAGATTTTAGGTGTTTCCTAGTTTAATTCACCTGGGATGTACAATTCTTGAGTTTTGCTCCTTGTTTTTAAAGCTGATTTCCAAAAGAAAAATGAGAAAATGCTGTCTTCATCTTCCAATTGGAAATCACTAAGAGAAAGTGAAGAGGTAACTAAAACATAGACAACAACAACAACAACAAAAAACCTGTGGACACCTACACCTAAATAATAGTAGTAGTAATAGTGGTAGTTATATCTAACATTTTTGAGCATTTATGATATGCCAAAAACTATCCGGAGCTCTTCACACCTCAGATTCATCTGAATAGCAAATTTATGAAATAGTTGCCATTATTAGCCCATTTTACAGATAAGAAAACAGAGGTATCCAAAAGATTAAGTAATTTATATAAAATCATACAGCTAGACGGTAACACATTTAGAGTACAAACTAAGAAGTTAAGCTTCAGAGTCTTTACTTTTCACCACTGTTGGGGGCAGACAGCATCCCAGGGTCTGACAAGTCCACATTGAAATAAAGATCCACACTCAGCACTGGATGTCTGGGATGCTGCCTTATGGTTGGTCATACAATATTTCCTGACTCTATGAACCCATGTGCATTTCCTCCACATCAGATCCTATAGGAGATAGTACTTTCACTGCATTTATGGCAAGTTCCTGGGATACCCTGATGATAGCTGCCTGTGTAAGTCAATGACGGGGGAAGATTTCCTAAAAAGGAAACTCCCTAAGACAGGCTACAGTCCGAGGCTACCTCAGGACTGAGAAATAGGGGACTCAAGCCCCTTGGAAATTGTGGCTCAGGCCTCTGGTCACATGGACAAATCCTGTCTGTGAAAAACAGACAGTGTCTGTGAAAAGCTGGTGATATCATCCGACATTAAGCTTACTTGCCTATACAGCTGTGAAATGTTTCCTTGGAGACCAGGAGACCAAGGTCTCTCAGCCATGAGAGTTCTGATAAGAGACAACTTACTGACCATGAGTTATTTTAATTAACAGCCTTGTTTTAACTGTTTGCTTTGTACATTGCTGTAGCAACAGATACTGAAGCTTTGACTGAGAAACAGATGTTACCCTCTATTACAATAATATGCAGCTCTTTGTAGGATAGGAAAAGTTTGAGACTCCTTTTGCTACTAAGTATTATAATCACATAGAAATAATTTTTTGCCCTAAACTCAGCCACTGCTAGACTCTTGGCAATAACTCAAGCATGCACCCTGTAAGGTAGTCATGGTAACCACTCTTCAGATGATATGTAAAATCCTTGAACGGGCCACAGTGTAGCCTGGAAAGATACAATTACAAAAAGATAAAAGTTGTGAGAAAAAGAAAACATCATGATCATGTGAAACATAACTTTTAATTGAGATAATGGTCAGAAGCTCCTATAAAAGGGGCTAGGCTTTAACAATAAAATGTGTGTGTATGTATGTGTGTGTGTGTGTGTGTGACGTTCCTGTGAACCTCTTTCCGGTGTCTCCATCTTTCTTTTTCCTCACCGACACCATCCCACCCGAGGGAACCCCTGGTCTTTGCGGGGGCAGGCCCCCCGCACACCATCATACTATTTTGCTTTTCAATATCTGATGAGTTAAAATGGCATTTTAGAGATTCTGTGACTTTTTCTGGGAGGCAGGAAGCATGTAATCATGATTTAATCAGAAGTATCTGAATTGACTGTGTAGATGGGGTTGAAGAGAATTGATGGGTTCTGAAAGGAAAGCAGAACCCGTGTTCTATGAAAAGAGAGACATAACAAGTTTCCAATGAACTAGAATTCCACACACAGTCAGAATACTGGGGAAAGCATGGAGCTCATAGTTTAGTTCCTTTCAGGACAACTAGGTCCCAGTACTGTTAAATGAAATATAATGTCCAATGGAGTGAAATTGATTGATTTCACTGATAGATTTATTTTTTTAACCAGCAAAGTTGCTCATCAATCAAGCCAAAAGCCCCATACTTTAACCTTTGTAAAGTCATTAATAATTTGTGTTCTCACTATTATTCCCAAGATGACTGAAACAATGCAACAAACACAACATTAGTATATTAAACATCAGTCAAATAATGATACCTCTTGGCTTTCCTGAAAAATTTATTCTATCCAAAGTTTCTCCTGTAGAAAAAAAAAAAAAAGGACAATAAAATCTACATTCCCATGAGGGTCCACCACCTCAAACCAAAATTTGTTCTCTAAGATCTGTCCTCTAATATCATAAGGACTGTGCTTTGCACCAAAAAGACAACCTTTCATTTTATGTTAACATATATTCTTCAAAGAAACAAGTGAAGAGAAATAGGTCTATTTTTTGCATGAAAAATTAGGTGGTTAATTTTCAAGGGCTGCTTCAATAAATCCCAGTTGAATTAGCCAGTATTAGCATGTAAAAGTGATCAAGAGACACTGCAAAAACACAATGCAAAATGAATACAAATGACTTGGCTCCAGATCTGATCAAATAAAGTGGAAGACTGAATTAACTAGTGAACAAAATTAAGTGGAAATGGTGGTATTTCACAGCTAGTCAATTGTGGCTATAAAACATGGTACAGAAAAATTTAGACAACCATTCTTGAACCTTTTATTTTTCTCATTCAGAAAATGTCTAAATGTATGTACATCTATATGTAGTAATCACACTTAATGTCATTAGTGATTTGGTGGTTGAGGTCTTTTTCCAGTTTTGGTACTTAAAAGTAACAAAAACAACAGATACAGACTGAACATGTACTGCATATCATGTCAACCACTGTTCTACTGTCTCCATAAAAATCAACTGATTCCTGTTTTCATTTTTTCAAGTGTGGGTAGTAGAGGAAGAAGGAAAGCAGAGAAGGAAAAGATGAAAATGAAAATTTCACAAGGTATCTAAACTTTTAACATGTCTGTAAGTTTAATGTTGGGATAAGAAGCACAGTATAACATAAGGGGGAACAGCTTTGAGGTCAGGCATTCTTGAGTTTCAATTCTAACATGGTCACTCACAAGCTGGCCTACTAATCCTTGTTCTGCTCATCCTTAAAAAAGCATTTTAAAGTCTACCTCAAAAAGTCAGTTTATGAAATGGAAATCACATAATTCAATTACCCAGCCTGCTGTTGGGACATAACATTCTTATTCTCTTTCTCATTATTCCAAGTTGCAGTGACTGTTTCCTGGGATGCTAATATCTCTAACTAATAAACAAATTCCTCCCCCCCCCCACACACGCACACGTGTCCTAATGCCACTATTCCAACATACACATTGAAACAGTGTATTTGATAAGGATGAGCACAAGTAAAAAGAAGAGGAATCTTCAAATGAAATTTTTAATAATTGAAATCAGCTCTGAGCCATAATCATTTTTCAGCTGGGGATACTCCAAAATGATACCCATGATTTTATTAAACTCAAAGCAGTTTTTGAACTATTGGAATGATACTGTGGCAAACACTGTGGGAGAGAGAATAAACATGCTGAGGGGACCAAATAATATGCTATGAATGGAAAGAACTTGCCTCTCATAGACTATGGCTTAAATCAAATAAAAGGAGCCTCTGAAGAGGTTTAAAAAATCCTTTTTCAGTCTTCTTTAGGGACAAAGGGAATTAAACAAACATAGAAAGATTCTTAAAATGCCAGGTCTTCCCAACTTCTTATAATAAGCAACAGAAATCGAAGTGTTTCCTTTTTTTTTTCTCTACTCAATGCAGGAGTTATTCATCTTTACCTGAAAGACCAGTGTATGGTACTACCTTAGGCTGTTCTACTGCAGTGGAGTCAATGAAATAACCTTCAGCAATTCTCATTTATCATCAATACTAAGCGTGTAAATCAACCAAGAAAGAAGGCAAGTCAGTCTTAACATCTTGCAGCAGCAGTGATACAGGCATAGGAAACTTTGGATAGATTCATTTTCCCTTGCTGTTCCTTTCAAATATTTCAATAGTGTCAACCCCGCACTGAAAGCTTTAGACGTTAGCTATGTGACTGCGGTATTGTTTTGTAGAATTTTATCTGGTTCCTGTATTACTATGGATGGCTTAGAGTTGAAGATCAGGGCTTCTATGGATATTAGCTTTCGAATGACTGATGACGTTCTGTTCCTGATAGATTTTTAGCTTTCACTCAGCCCAAACCTCCCTCCAGGAAATTGTAGGAGGAAACAGCAGCAACGAGGTATTCTTGATCTTTCTTGCTTACACATTCCCCACACTTGTCTTGATAATATCCAATGCTTCACTTTTATTATCCAACCTTTCAGAAAGGCCTAGCTGCTTCTGGCTCTGGCTTCCTTCTTGATAGTCATTTCCTAGGGGTAGTTGAAGACAGGTAATCTATACGCAAATTGGCCTCTGGCAGTCAGGCTGACTGTGCTTGGCTGAGGTGAAGTTTAAGGCTGGAGTGAACCTGTGGGACTCCAGAGTGGGGTCAATTAGGGAGAGAGTAGTAATTCATATTTCCTGCTAAGCAGTTGCAGATTGAGAGATTACATATGAACTCATGCAGAAATATATTAAGATGGTATTAGAGTCATGTGCACATAAATACTGTTTTGTATGACACATTGTGTAAAATTGTTGCCCACAATAATAAAGAATATAACCTTTTAACTTCTTCAAATTCAAATAACCAATCAGTGGAGTGAAGAAAATTAAAACCAGAAAAATAAAACCAACAGCTAAACTTGTAACTAGCTATTCAGAATCATGCATACCTGATGTCAATTCTGTGAAGAAATTTTCTTTAACTGCTGTATCTTTTGCATTAAGGTCCTGAAACATAATCTAATAAATGGATGTGAAAAGAGCTGGTGGGACTCTCTCATTTTAGAGATGGCTCCTGAGAGCCTGAGGCACTTATTTGGGAGTTGTCAGTCCTAAACTTTTTGGCATTACAACTTCCTAGTTTTTATGTGATGTTAGTTCACTTTCATCTGTGTGAAAACCAGAAACACCGTAAGCATCCCAGGGAAAAGGTGCTCATTCCATCTGTTGACTTTTGCTGGACACCCATTTACCAGCCCTATATATTGCTGTATCTTTGGCTTCATACCTAGATGATAGCAATGAGAAATTAATCAGTATTTTTTACTTATCACTTATTTTTCATCTATGTCATGAACATTTTCTATAGGCAAAGCATTGTGAAATATCCTAGACAAGTAAAAAAAAGATAAGGCAAAAATCACTGCACTCAAAGTAACAGTGAGTGTGAAAAGATGAAGAGGACCACAGATAATACAATATATGAAGAGAACAGAATATCCAATGAGTACTGGACATGGCTCCATAGGCCCAGAGGGTACGTACCCCCTCATGTGAGTTCTTTATAATATTGAAGTTGTTGGAGTTTCCTTCTAAATAGGAAGCATTGATTTATTTTATTTCTTTCTCTTTTCTATTATTCAATTATTTGAGTGGGTTTTATATGCACATAAGAAATTAAAAATGTACAAAAAGGTATATTGTAGGGGAGAAAAAGTATCTCCATCATCCCCAACCCCATTCTCTAAGTTCCCTTGCACAGATGCGACCACAATTTCTTACAAACACAGCTTTAAAATTCAGTTCCAGTTTTATGATGAGTGATAAATCATCCTCCCGATTCCAGTATGACCAACAGCAGATGCCAGTTAATATTTTAATTCTTAAGGCTACATTTTTTCCTGTGTCTAAAAAGAACTCATACTTTTCCAACTCCATGAAAGCATGTACATTTTGGATGATTATATACTTGAATAAACAATATATTGACTAGTAGAATTCTCTTATTGTCTCCACTAAAACTCATACTGATCTATACCACCAGTATCTGCAGTTACATTTACTACGCCACTACAAATTCAATTTTAGGTTAACATTTAACTTTTGCAAGATCCAAATTGATGCAACTTGTTGGATGAAGAAGCATTTATCTGTGTTTATCATGAGACAGGTATAAATTTCAACAAAATTAAGATTTATTCATGACCACTAATCTAATCCATTATGTTCCAACTGTTCTGAAAGCAGTGAATCAAAATTGATACCCGTTCTGGCCCAGAATCATCTGACAAATGAAGACCCATGTTGTCAGATATTGTCATTCTCTTAACATTTATTGACCCCCAATTGACAGGGAATGGGGAGGGCATTCATAAAAATTAATACTAAACCAGGTATACAAAAATGAAAATCTGAGTTTTTGTGGACAATTCTGTTTACTTTCAATATATAATTATTATTCATTATTGTCCTTTTAAAAAGTACCTAAAATATTTGTTCTCAAATATGTCTTAGCAATTCCAAAAGCATATCTCTAACTAGTTCGATAGATTGTGCAGTAAGTTAGAAGACAGAACACTAACAAAATGCCAAAACCGAGAGATCTCAGAAAAACAAAAGGATCTATATTAAATATTTTTCACAACAAATATGATTCTTAAATTAATTTAACCTGCCACTTATCAGATGTCTTTTACAGTTACTTACTCACTATTTTAATAAGATGAGCATTTACATATTACATTTATTATATTTTATTTGGGTTTTTTAAAGGGAAATCATTAGTATTAGCTTTTCATAATTATTCTCCAAAATGAGATTATTTCTGCTAAACTACACGGCTTATGGTTGTAAAAAGAGAAGACTGTGATCTATTTGTTCAACTACAATTTATGTGAAGGAAGACGAGTGTCTATTCAAGGGCCTATTTTGAACACCTCTGGGCCTGTCTTGATTCTGACAGCACCCTCGTCTGGCCTGTAAAAGCTGTACATTCATGGCCCCTTCAGTATTATCTCTGAAGGACATCATCCAAGAGTTTACAAGTTCCCAGCCAACCACTTCTTTCAGTGGCATGGTGAGGGCAGACACCCGACTGCAAATAATTAAGACAACATTTGGAGACAAATGTGAGATGAAGATATTTACCTTCCAGATTTAGTCAATGAAAAGAATGAAAGGATAAAGTTAGTGGTTCACCTATATTGTGTGAATATTTTATAAGAATGTAGTTGAGTGTTGTTGACATGTTTTTAAAAATTAAAAGTATAGTTAATGGAGTTAATGTCATATTGAATGACGTAGAGCTTGAGTTTTCAAAGATAGAAAAAGTCCATAAATATTAGAGGACAGAATGGAAAGACCATATGAAGAGAAGGAAGATTTTTATGGGAACAAGGCCCTTAGGGAAGTCTCCTCACACTGGATCCTCAGATCCCAAAAGGTAGGAAGAGCCTGTGATCTCTGTGTCAATAAGGATTGTTGTTCTGCTGTATGTAACAGAAAGCCTACTCCCATGGCCAACCCAGTGATGATTTCCACACAGCCCTCCCCCCCACACACACACACACACATAGAAAAAGTGTGGATTTGACAAGCTAGGGCTGGTGTGATGACCACACAACATCAACAGAGCCATATACCTTCCATTATTCCACTCTGCGCTTCTTTCTGCCCTCACACTTGCCACTATAAAAACAAGAAATAAGACAGAAGAGGAAGGAGAAATAGCTTTTTCAAGGACGCAAAATAGCTGGCAGATTTCTGCTTAAATTTTATTGCCAGAACTATGTAATACCATCTCCCTGGCAGTCTGGGAAGACAAATATTATGGCTGCGTGCGTTACTGATATGCTCTCTAAACTTGAGGTTCTTTTCAAAAGAAAATGAGTGATGATGTAGATTTATCAGACAATTAACAACATGTGACATATTTCAAACCTTTGTCTACCCAACATGGATACATATATTCTCTCCTTTCCACAACTGAGATAATCCCAAAGTCTTACATGGTTGGAATAGCCACTTCAAATCCCAGGTTCTCTTGGTACTATAACAGGTCTGCAGGTCTGGCAACTTTGAATGCCTTAAAAAATTATCTTACCCCAAACAACCAATATGAAAAGTATAAACCAACAAACAAATAAAAATGTCCATTCAGAATAGGGATGTAACTGGGAAGCAAACGGACAGGGTAACAATGGCACAGACTTCCTGTCCAGGCCATGGGGAACATTCCTTCACTATGGGTAAGCCTCTATTCTCTCCCTGGGTGGATATCCGTTCTCCATTGCTCTCCACAGTCATAGAATCTACCACCCTGGAAACTCTTCCTCCCATCATCCTTCATGGCCATGTCTGATGTAGGCATTTAGAGGGAAACTACTTTCTGGAAGGTTCAGGGTTTAGCAGCACATGTAATCCCAGTATGTGTTTGTGTGCTGGGACTGCCTTCCCAGCTGAACAGTCAGACACCACTGACAAACACAAAGACCTTTCCAAGCCACGGTCTAAAAGCTACAATCTTTCCACCTGGAAGAATAGCTAGCTCTAGTCCCAGGTTATCTTTTTGTTAGGTTTTTCTAAGAGTGCCAAGATGAAATAGCATCCAGAAACAACATAAATTTTTCTATCTTACCTCCTAAAACTACAATCTTGGTCAGTCCATGTTCACCTTCCTAAGGAACAACAGGCAGCAGTTTGATCAAATATTTACCAAGGTTCACCAACTCTAACCACTCTGCAATATAAGACTGCACAAATAGCCTGTAACCTTCTCCATTCCACTCCACTCATTTTACTTTTCTTTTTTTTTCAAAACCCTAATTCCTGTAACCAAATCTTATGTGTATTAAAGTTATTTGGGGACTACACAAAATGAAATTCCAACTAAATATATTTTCCTTATCTAAACAAGAGGAATGTATTTTGTGTATTTTTCTTCCAAGAATATTTTCCTTCAAAAATAATGCTTTTGCTTATATAGCAAGAGGTTTTCAGGTAAATAGTCCAGGTTTGAAGCTCTGCATTCATAATAGGATCAGTGTCACAGGCATTCCCCCACTTTCCACTCTGCCATCATTAGCATGGGCTTCTGTCCTCATGCTGTCATCTCATTGTCACAATGGCTATTCCATTTCCAAGAAGAAAGACAGAGAAAGGAATGCACTTATATTAGGAAAGAAAAACTTTCCTCAGAAATTTTAAGCAGACTTTTGATCACATCACAAAGGTGAGAGCTATGCCTAGTTGGCATCCCTTTCTATAAGGAAACTCTAGTAAGTTAAGGCTTTTAGCCAGATACATTGATGTTTCAAACAAAACATGAGTTCTCTAATGAAGACAGAAGGGAAAAATAGATATTGGGTTGTCAATTAGCAGTGTCTGCCACACTCTGTGTACACCACAAGATTGGAACATATGAGAAGCACATGACAGCATTAATGGAACAGAACAGAAGGTATAAGGAGGACCTCCAAGGCCACTTAGCTTCAGGCCACTGACAATCTGGTGAGAAAGTCAGAGTTTATAAAGAAATTCTTTACTATTCCAATCATCTCCATGAAATAGCAGGTAAGAAACTTGTTGAGTAGACAAACCAGGTTAGAGTGTGGAACGTCCAGTGGGGTGAATAAGGAGTAACTCGAAAAAGGAATGAGAAGTGTTAGCTCAGTCAAAGTATAAGAATCTGTCTGGGAGTATAAACATCTCCCGGGTTTGACCCTTTACTCCAATGACAGCATCTCTTATCAGAATGGAAAGCTGTCCAGTCATACTTCCTAAAGGATAGTCCAGTATTGATGATCTGCTCATCATACTCCCAAATCCTCATTGCTCACTTTCCCCAACTCTGTTTGGTTATCTTTCACTTTAAGGAAACTATTTTCTGTAACCTGTTCTTCTATGCCATTGCTTTAATTAACCTACTTCCTGGAGTCATTCCAATTATTCTTCTTTCCTTATTTCTCAGCATTGCTTACACTATGTTGCTACGGTGGCCCTGAAAAAAATAATGTCAGTCTAATTTGGGTAACACCTTGGTCAAAAGCAAAAGTATAAAAGCATAGTATAAATAAGTTGATTAAAAATGGATTGAGTTGAAAATTCTGTTGTCAGACCCTCACATTACAAGTTAGAGCTGCTAAGGCCTCATTACATCTTGTCATACCATGTTGCTAGAGATCATGAGTAGATTTGTAATGCATGGTGATTTAGAGATAATACTTCCCCTTTGAAAAATCTTCCAGATGAGTACCTCTCACTTATTTGGTGGATGATTTCATCTGGACCTTTGTAAAGAGGAAATGTTACGTTGTCATTGTTGCACTGGATTTTTCCTTCTGCCATTCAACCTTAGAGTTACACTCCCATCATATTAAAATACATCTTAGTCTTCACATACACCATATTGTTTTACACAATGAGGGCTTAGCTAATGCTCTCCTCTGCTTTCCATGTCTTCAACTAACTTAATTGTCTTCAGCTAGCTAATTCATAGCATCTGTTCTCTACTATAATAAGGAGATTTAAATAATTTGATGTGGCCCAGACTGGGAGATGAGCAGCGTCTGCAAATCTAAACTTTTCATATTTTATTCTCAAACAAGAAAGTAACATTTTCAGGAAGATTTCGCAATTTCCTTATATTGAGTAAGGAAGGGCACTAAGACAATTTTATTACCATACAATTCGCATGGGGGAGCTTTTTGGTCATTCCCTATGGCTTTACTGTTGGAACAAACAAGAAGCATGACTCTTGAGCCTGCGTTCCCAACAACCTATGTCTGTCTCTGAAGTTGATGAGACAATGACTACGTTTTGAGTCAAATTTCATTAATTTTAGTTGTCCTTCTACAAAGTCTTAAGTCAATCTTAAGTCACAAAAAAGTGAAAAAAAATACACCTTTGTCTTTAGCTTGAACAATTTTCCTCAAGACACCTTAACCCACTTCCAGTTCTCAATGATGTTATAATATGGAGCTGGCAAGTGGGATGTCCTCTAGAAAACAAAAAACTTTAAAAATACAGATCCTTTCTTTCCCTCTCATCAATCTAAAAACAGCATTTTCTCTTTACAATTATCAATCAATTCACCCATCAAATAAATGTAGAGAAATCACAGCTCTTAAAATTCTAGTTTCTTTGATATTTTTTAAAAACATATGGTTCTCTCATTCTCCTTAATTACTAATACCAAAATATCTTAAAAAGAAAAAATATATGAATAAAAAGATATTCTTAACCTCAGTCCATGACTACACAATAAAAAACCACATAGATTTTAAGAGAAAAACTTGATTATATGGGATGTTTTAATATTCAAAAAGAAAAACTATAAATGAAATCAAGGGTTGTTTTTTTTTGTGAGAATTAAATAAGGCAGGATAAAATGTTTGATCAAAAGCCTCATTCATTCATTCAAAAAATATTTTGGGCATCGAATCTATGCCAGTTTCTGTATTAAATATTAGGAACACAAAGATAAATAAGATATTATTCCATTTCTTAAGACTGTTACCATTTTCCTTCCTTTTCCCTTCTTCCTCTCTCTCATTCTCTTACAGAGAAAACTACCTCTTAGTAATAGGATGCCAAAACTAGTTCCAGCATTCATTATTGTTTCCTAAACAGATCTTATTAAGGAACGACCTGATTTCTTCATTTGTCAAAAAAAAAACCAAAAAAACCTGGAGAATGTATCACCTTAAGAATAGTTTTAGTGGGTAAGTTTCTTTTGGTGTGGTAAATGTTTTTATGTAAGTTGTACCACTTACAAAATAGAGTACAAAATACTATAATCATTACTATTTAAGATGACAGTTTGATACTTAGCTTAAAACAGATTTTTTTTTCAAGAACATTTGAAATAAAGCCTTAAAAAGATGTCATGTATATGACAAAATCATTACAAGAAAAATTTGGCATCAGTGTTAATCAGCAAAGTCAATTATTTACAGTGACACAACAGTGAGCGAAGGCAAGCAGAACATTCACTATTAAACTCTTAAAAATTGTCAGAAGTATGATTTTATAAAATTGACTCTAAACACAAATTGGTTTAGATTAAGGAATTCAGGCCCAGGTATCTGGATTTTTATGAATTTGAGTTTGAAAGTAGATATATTACATACCTCTCCCCTTGGCCCTGATAATCAGTGATCACCACCTTTTACCCAGTCCCGTTCCTACTAGTGCCCGACACTGTACATTGCAAATATGACCTCATGCACTGCTCATAGCACTGCTAGGAACTTTGCATTACTTTTCCCACTTTACAGATAAGGAAACAGAGTAAGTCAGTCTCTAAGTTTTGTCCACAGTGACACAGCAAGTAAATGACCAAGCTGTGATTCAAACTCAAGGACATCTGGCAACAAAACCCATGTTTTTTTTTACTTTACCTATGTGTGCATTATAGAGGTGCAAGCCAAGGACTTGCCTCCGTTGATATATAGGCTAATAAACACACATACAAATTTGTTTCAGTTTGTTCATTAATTTAAGAAACATCATAGCTTGTGTTATTCCAGTGCTCAACTCTGTTCAGTGCTTTATTTAATAATATTATTTAATATTCACAAAAACCTTAGGAGATCAATATTATTGTCAATATTTTACAAGCAGAAGACCAAGACTCGGAAAGGTTAAATAAATTGCCCAATGTCATGGATGGAATCAGAATTAATACTTAGGTTTGGTTGATGCCAATGCCTATGTAATTAACCACTGCACTTCACTCAAGTACTTCTTGTCAGCAAATGAAAGGAAAGAAGGAAAGAAGGAAAGGAAGGCAGGGAGGGAGGGAGGGAGGGAGGGAGGGAGGGAGGAAGGAAGGAAGGAAGGAAGGAAGGAAGGAAGGAAGGAAGGAAGGAAGGAAAGAAGGAAGGAAAGAAGGAAGGAAGATGCAGGGAAAGCAGAAAAGTTTGAGCCTTCTCACAGTAGTAAACTGCCAAATTTGTGTAAGGACACATTCTCTTTGTGGAGTGATAAAAACTTGAGATATCTCTCCCACCAACCCCCAGGTGAAAACAAAAAAAGTCAATACTGAACTAACATTTTCTGATGCTCTCCACACTGTGACAGGAACTTCAGTTACATTGTAACATTTTGTTTTTACAAAAGAAAACCATCTTTGGGCTTATTTCCTGTTTGTTGAGGTATAGAATATGTTATTATTTCCTGATAGTTGTGTGAATTTGAACAAAGAATTAATTTCCTGGACTTCATTTTCTCATCTGTGGAACAATGAGGTTAGACTGATGATATGAAAGTCTTCTACGTTTAATCTGGGTTTACCCACTTCATTGTCATCAACAGTATACTGCTCTTTCATTACTCAGCTATGCAGGCCAGGCTGGTAATGTGGAAGTTGAGTTTCTGCTCAAAGACTAAATAAATGAGGTGTTAAAAATCTAATGTTCATATAAAACTAACATTAAAAGACTAAAAGACTCTGGGTGTTATATGTAATAAATGTTTAATAAAAACTTTAATTGATGAATTTCATGAGAAACTGTATTTAGAATAAGTGAGATAATGACTATTTTTTAAAATTGTGTTTACGTTATATGACTATTTTAAGTAAATATTGATATAAATTAGCTCCCAATCAATGCGAAGTATTCAAGAAGCTGAATCCCTTTCTCAGGAATACAATAAAAAATATTTTTCATTGAGTGACACGTTCCAATGAAATGAAAATTAAAACAGCACCATGAGGAGGGAGGGGGTGATAGATGAGGGTAAAGGGGATCAAATATATGGTGATGGAAAGAGAACAATGTGATATATAGATGATGTATTACAGAATTGTACACCTAACATCTATGTAACTTTACTAACGATTGTCAGCCCAATAAACTTTAATTAAATTTAAAAAACATCATGAATTTTTTTTTTATAAAGCCAAATATTTCAGTTAATTCGGAAAGAGGGCCCTAGCCAGGAGCCAATTTGTCTAGTACTTTGATCCCAGCGTCCAGAACTGTGAAAAATAAATATGCGTTGTTTAAGCCACTCAATATATGATATTTGTGATAGTAACCCAAGCTGACTAAGAAAGGGCCCTATCATGGTGAAATACATAAGCTGTGTTAAGCATAATAAAAAGTCAAAACTTTATTTTATGCACCTAAAGAACTCTTTAAAGGGTTTTAGCCAACCTTATAATCAAATTTAGATTTTACATTAATCACTCTGTCAACAATGTAGATGAGAGCAAAACAGGAGGAAACAAGACGAATCACAGCTTTTTTAATAGTTTGGTTAAAAGTTAATGAAGCTCTCAAAGAGAACAGCAGCAGTAGAAACAGAATTACATAAGAAATAGAACTTGGTTCTGTATAGGGATGAGAGAGAGACCGGGGTAATAAAATAATCCCCAGTTTTCCAGCAAGTGTGACTAGGTGCTGAAATTAAGTGAAATCTAAAACACAAGAGGAATAACAGTTTTGAAAGAGGAAGTCCATTAGGCCCTAGAGACCAGACAATGTGTGTTGCTCACTGTTGTATCCCCAGCCCCTAGCATTGTGCTAAGCATACAAACATATCATAAAAGACATCATTAGAAAGGTCAGGTGTTGGGAGCCGATAGCACCCCAATGTCTGACAAGGTCACATTGAAATAAAGATCCACGCTCAGCACTGGATGTCTAGAGTGCTGCCTTATGGTTGGTCATGTAATATCTCCTGTCTCTATGAACCCATGTGCCTTTCCTCTACATCAGATCCTATAGGAGACAGTACTTTCACTGCATTTGTGGCAAGTTCCTGTGGTACCCCAGTGAGAGATGGCTATGCAAGCCAATGATGGGCACAATCTCCTAAAAGAGAAGGAGACAACCCAAGCCAGGCGGTAGCCCCCATGGGGACCCCAGGACTGAGAAAGAGAGGACTCAAGCCTCTTGGAAACAGAGGCTCAGACCTCCGGTCACATAGACCAACAGCCTGTCTGTGAGAAACTGATGATAACATCAGTCCTTGAGCTCACTTGCCTATGGCCACTGCTGTGAGAGGTCTTGTTGAAGACTAAAGTCTCCAGGCCATGAGAGTTCTGATAAGAGGCAACTTACTGACCATGGGGTATGTTAATCAACAGCCTTATTTGAATTCTTTGCCTTGTACATTGTTGTAGCAACAGATACTGAAGCTTTGACTGAAAAACGAATGCTACCCTCTATTGTAATTATGTAGCCCTCCACAGGATAAAAGAGGTTTGAGACCCCCTTTGGCTACTAAGTGTAATCACATAGGAATAGACTTTAGATAATTTTACCCTAAACAGAGACACTGCTAGTCTCTTAGTAATAGTTCAGATATGTGCCCTGTGAGTCTTACAATTGTGTTTAGCTGCTGGAAATTGGGATAATTACCAGACAGTCTAGGTAGCTATGGTAACCATTCTTTCAAGCATCCC
This sequence comes from Aselliscus stoliczkanus, assembly GCA_033961575.1. NCBI lineage: Eukaryota > Metazoa > Chordata > Mammalia > Chiroptera > Hipposideridae > Aselliscus > Aselliscus stoliczkanus. The sequence continues at coordinate 141,308,182 of CM066729.1, forward strand.
TATAAAAGGGGACATGCTGTAACAATAAAGTGTGACACTTCTTCTTTGAAACTCTCCAGTGTCTCCACTCCCTTCTTTTGCCTCACCGACTCCGTTTCCACCTGAGGGAACCCCTGGACTCACAGGAGCTGGACTCCTGCAGTCAGGAGAGTGGGTGAGTGCCATTTGAGGTCCTTCTCTAGTACTGTAGTGCATGTAAATAAGTGAGGCATGCACACTACAGTTCTCTGGTCTTCAGAAATCACTTCTTGTAGAAGTAACTGACAGCATGCTGCCTTTCAAAGGAAAAGCTCAGGGGACGTCCCACAGAAGCCTTTCAAAAGGTCAACAGAGGTGCCTCGGGCTTCTGCAACAACTGGATTCCAATAGCGTTTGTTAAATATATTTTAATGATTTTTAAAGCTCTATTTGAAAATACATGCTCAGCTGTGAACTAGAGTAGCATCTGAGATTAGAGACCCCTAATGTATTTGCTTGTGTTTTTATTTTTGACAGTGAAAGTAAATGTTATAAATTTGGACTTACAATGTGAATCCATACTAATGTAATAATTCCTTTAATTTTAAAAAATATTTTCAGGTTTATGAATGAATTAACTTGAAAAATATGTTATCTTGCTTTAAAAATACATAAAAATAGCTCTTCATTTTACAGACAAAGAAATTGAGGCCTACATAAGTAAAATAAAATGCACAGAACACATAGCACACCAAAGGAAGAGAAAGAGGTAGAACCCAATTGTCTCAAATAAAATTTCACTGTACCACACTGCTGGGGAAAGTTAGAATTTTCATTTAGAGGATTACCTGCTACCACTGTGAAGTAGTTACCTTACCCCTTGTAGATTATGTGATTGAGTGATTCCAAAAGCATTTATAGAACGTATAAAGGTCAAGAAACACCCTACCATTTATCTATAAAGCAAAAATTAAAGTGTATAAATTATAAATAAGAGTAATGACTCTGATCATGAATGAATTAAATCCATATGAATCTGTGGAAAGAGACTGATTACAAATATAATATCAAGGTAAAGGCCAGGAAGGTAAATAGATGGGGGTGAAAAGAAAATTTTTCTGCTGCTTCTCTCTTCTAAGGAAAATGCCTCTTATTTTCAGTTTTTCTTGTGACCTCTCTTCAGACGCACCTTTATTTCATCAGCCAACCAAGCGTCATTCATTAAAACATCCACTGTAGAACATTCAGTCAGGGGCTCAATGCTAAGAACAGAAAGTACTGAAGTCACAGAGACAGAGCAGTTCCTGCCTTTACAGAGATTGCACTTGCAGAGAAGAAGAAAAACTTCTGGCTTCCTTCCCTAATGACTGAGTCATTTCTATTTGCTTCTGCCCTCGTCACACTTTCAACAAAATAATAGGAATGAATGATCAGTGAAGCGATTGCTTCTTTATGCATAGCTGGTGATAGCTCATATTTATTTTTATCTATCCACGGTTTTTACTTTCAATTTGGTAAATCATTCAAGTCCTTCATCCATAGACTACCATAATCACAGTAGACACTACACGTGTTAATTTGATTCTTCTTCTCCTTAAAAAGACATACTACAGAGGGTGCCAAAAAAATGAATACACATTTTAAGAAAGGAAAACTATATTAAAATTATAATACCCAATATATACCGATAATAAAAGCTAAATACAAGTCACGTTTCACTTCTGCAATTACAAGAAGTGCTCAAAGTGGTTACCATCAGTGTCCAGGCACTTCTGATTATGGTGAACTACTGCTTGAGCAACACTGACCAAAGTGTCCACTTGTTTACATTTTTTGGCATACCTGGTGTGTGTGTGTGTGTGTGTGTGTGTGTGTGTGTGTGTATATTACACTTTCAACTGGTTACTTATAAAATTATTAGACATCACAGAACATCTAGAACAGTATGCCAAATGTTGTTAGGACTATTATATATTTAAATAAATAGATCAAGAATACGAAGCACAAATCCTCTGCTCACACAATGCTTTTAAAACCCTTTTTAACTGAGTATGATTTTTTTTTTAAAGAAAATGTTTTGCCCATGACTAAAGTAATATATGCTTATTAATAATCAGTGGCAAAATGAAAAAAAAGGAAAAAAGAAAGGATAGAGGGAGGGAAGGAGGGAGTGGGAGGGAGGAATGAAGGAAAGGAAGGAAGAAGGAAGAGAGACAAAACATTTCCATTGGTAAAATATTGGTGTAGCTCGTGTTGCTGTTTTTATTATTTTTATACTCGTGTACAATTTAGATAGATACATAGATAGATAGATAGATAGATAGATGACAGACATAGACAATTATTCATTTGAATGTTATTTTTACTAGATCTAGACAATTTCCTATTTTACTATAAACTTTCCCTTAAAACTATTTTAATTTCTCCATTAGATGTCATCAATTATAGATTTGTCACAGCTTGTACATATCTGTGGCAGTTGGCTTCTCTGGGAGCAGCCTCTGAGTTTAGGGTGCAGAATGTTTAGGAAACAGTGACCTTGGAGTCAACGCCTGGGGGAGGGAGAAGAAGGAAGCAGAATTGAGCAGCGGAAACAAGCAGGCCACGATGCCAGAGCCACAACACGCTTGCTCAACTCCATAGGGAGCTCTGGGCTAACATCTCTCATACGTTTGGCCAAGTGCCAGTCCTTTATAGCCCCTGTTCTGTAAATCATGGTATGTGGGCTGCCTTGAGAAGGGTGTGTGACCTTCAGCAAGGTGGCTTTCTGCAGCCACCTGGGGTCGGTCTGAGGAAGGCACTGCCACTTGAAACTGTCTGCTGACAGCTCTTTCAGCAGCAGGGCAACACAGTCCTCATGCAGGGAGATTTGGACAGTGTCTCACAGTGCCCACTACAATATCCTATTTAATATAACTCTTCAGTTTTGTATTTTTGCATTATAACCAATTTTTCTTTATTAAAAATAACTCAGTACCTATTTTTAAATATACACTTAGGATTATTTCCTTAGTTTATCCTCTCAAAACCAGAACTACTGAGTTAAACTATTTGAACTATTGTAAGGTTCTTGAAACCTATGATAAATTGTCCTCCAAATGGTTGCTCCAATTTGCATTTGTGCCAGCAGTGTTCAAAAGCTGCCCATTTCACGAGTTTATCAGCTGTGGATATTTTAATTTAAAATAATCTGACAGGTTAACACATTGGTTCTTTCAAATTTACTTTCTATGGATTATTAGTTTATTTTAACATTAATTGATGTTCCTTCAATCAATAATATGACGTTTGTTGCAAATTGTCAGTTCACTCTCTGCCCATTTTCCTGAGGGAGTATATAGTAATTTTACTATCACTGGATAGGAGTTAAAGAGTCTACCCATAAAAATATTCTAATTCTGAAATTTAAAGTTGGTAAGTTCAACATAATCAATTGTTCTTCCCTTCTACCCAAACCTCTTCATTCACTCATTTATATTATTTGATATTATAGTTTTCTCTTTTCCCTTCTAGTTGGTAAATTTAAGGGATGAAGATTATGATGCAAAAGCCTCACCCATAGTATATAGTGCAAGAGCATAAGCCCCAGAAAAAGCCTTAGAGAGATGCTGACGGAAGTTTACAAAAATACCATTCATTGATTAGATAGATAGATAGATAGATAGATAGATAGATAGATAGATGATAGACAGATAGATACTATTATCAATACAGTATTTGTCAGTAGCTAAGATTTAAACAGAAGTGAATGATTTTCTTTGAAATATATGTGTGGCTTTTGGTTTATTGTTAACTGACACTTTCAGTGTGCTTTGAAAATCAGAATAAAAAGATACTTATTTTCTCCCTATAAGCTTTTCATCTCTTATTTTGCCACAAGAGCCTATTTGCTTGGAGTCTTTCCATTTAAATTCAATTGGATGCAAATTAATTTTCTTGGGAACAAAAGGTATTCCTAAGAGATGCTGTATGATTTCCATATTGCTTTTATTTTCATCTTTAGGTATAAAAAAGAAAACAAAGTTAATGAAGGTGATAGTAATAATCTTCCTTTCATGTAATTTTTTTTTTTTTTAGTTCTCATTATGAATTTTTTAGTTTAGCTTTTTTGTGTGTGTTTGTTTTTTATAGTCAAGGCTCACTGCTATTCAAATGGACATCCAGTATATTAATCATGGCATATACAAATGATGTGATAAACTCTAGGGGTCGGAGAGGATGTGTTGTTATAACTCTCCATATGCAATGTGATTTATGAATATTAGCTGCAATGCAAGCTTGCTTTTTTTGGGTGTCTTGGTCTTTTTTCTTTCCGCCATTATCTACCCCTCCCACCCAAAGTTAATTTCCCCTCTGTATCGGTTTTTCACAAGGAAAGGTATTTCTCCCAAACAGTCACTTAATTATAGAGTTATTACATACAACTAAAAAGGTGACAATTACAACAGAATTAAAACACTTATTAGCTAAGTAGGAACCCAGTTTGGTATAGGCTTAGCCGATCAGCAAGGTCTTCCTGAGCCCTCATCTTCTTGTCATTGCTGCACATTTGTCAATGATTCAGAATCCATCTACCTAGAGACAGCCAAAAATGCAAATTCAGACACCATATCTCTGGTCCCTAAGAACAGCAATTTCAACCAGTTTTGGGGGTTGTTCTTTTTTTTGCAGTTGAGGGGACTGCTCATTCAAAACGTTAATGTCCATTTGTTCATTGTTCAAGTTACATCATTGCTCATTCAACTGCTGGTAAGCAAGGTGGGATGACGTAGTCAGTTATGAGGGAACTTAGAAGTTCTGACAATCTGCAGCCAATGCAACACGATGGTTATCATAAGTCGTAGTTAAACAAAAATTACAGTTTTACCAAAACCAAAAGATTTCGGGGGAACAATACATTCTGACTCATCCTTTTTCTCTGAAATACCTGTTCAGTTTCTCTTCACCCTAGAAAATGGGAGCATTTTTACTGGTTACAAAGATACATAGGGCCAAGGATGAAAAGCAGCCTTGCTGTTCCACCTGAAACGTCTATATGGCAAATACATACGCGTGCACGCGCATATATATATGCATGAGTATGTGTTGTTGATTGGTTCCTTCCTGGGCTTCACTCGCCTAACTGTCCTAAACCACAAATGGTTATATTGAACTTGGGGAATGACAGTGCTATGATAGTAGATTCTTTATTCCTTAGCTGCTCTTTATTTCTCTTAAAGAAGTTGCTTCTAACAGCCTGAACTGGGAGTTTAGTTTTCATTCTTGGAAATAAACCAGGTCTTATCCTCCTTGAAATCACAGATCAATAAAGACTATTTAACTAGTGGCCTCAGAAAGATGGCAATTTCTTTTTTTTTTTTTTTAACATGGAGATTTTACTGGCTGCTTAGCATTTTGTAATCAGATGGTAGTTAAAATCATTCAAGATTATCCTTGATATTTAGAACCTTTTTCCTCAGTGGATATCCCTCAAGCATCTGAAGGGCATAAGCCACCTCTACGGAGCTCTTTCTCACTGACCTCATCGGAGCACTGGTAATGAGGGAGAGCTCTTTGGAGGACCTCATGACCCATGCCAGCTTAGCTAATAAATGAGTATTAGTAACAAAGTAATTGATTCCGCAGGAAACAAGCACACAAAGCATATCAGGCTAAACCAATTCTTTGTTTGTCTTACAAAATACAAAAGGTACATGGCTGGTTTTAGAAAAGAAACAAATCTATGAATATAATATATAGGCTGGTAGATAGATAGATAGATAGATAGATAGATAGATAGATAGATAGATAGATCTCCCTTTAGTGATGGATTATGGTTTGCAATCTCATGAATAAGGTGACTTGAATGACAAAGGAAGGACATTATCAAGGGCCAACCCCTTAGTCTCAATTTGTGGGGTACAGACAAGACCCAAAAGCCATGAATCCTGAAATGGAACAACAAAACAGATACTACTTCCATCATTACCAAACAGCAAATGCTCAGTAGGTAACAGGCTTCCTTTTTGTGTCTCATCTACCAAACAACAGCGCACTAAATGTTCCTTGATGTCAAGCCATATGATGTGTGTGCTTTGCATGTTGTGAGTGTTTCATGAATGCTTCTGGGTGACTATGATCTTCCTTTCATGTAATTTTTCAGATTAAGGGGGTAAATTAGCCAGTTGTCATCAATATTTGGGAGAGGGTGGAGTCCCTTTCTCCTTTTCCCTACCTTGGTTCCTACTGGCACTGTAAATGACTTCTCATCGCCACATCCCCCCCCCAAAAAAAAACTGTCTCTTAAAACAGGATATATGATATAAGGGACTTGAGTCTTAGTACAAGCCCTTCTTAATTAGGACAGCTTCAATCATAATCGAGTGAATATTTGGGGGTCTAAGATTACACTACATAAAAACCTCTTTATGGTTAGACAATGTGAAAACCATCACAGTGGTGATGACACAGCCATCTGTTCATAACATGCATTTCCTTTGTCTTAGGAAACTTCAGCTTTTTCCTATTTTGAAGTACAAATCCAATTTTCCAACACATGCCCCACCAATGCACACACAAAAAGTATCCTGCACAAACCCCTTTATATTCTTGCTTAAAGTCTTTCCAAATCTTCCTCTTGCTTATGGTAAAAAAATTAAAATCCTTAATAAGATCTCCTGATCTTACCTCTCCAGCTCATCTCAGCCCAAATGGCCTGGTTCCCTATACTCCAGCCACACTCACCTCTTCTGACTTCTTCAGTGGAATGTTCTCCCTCTTAGCTCAGGGACAAAAATATGTATCTCCCCTCCCTCTTGACCAGTGCCTTGGCCAGCTTATGCTGTCTATCAAATTTCCACTTAAGAGTCACTCTCATAACACTCTGAACTTTTTGCGAGTGGGAGAATAGGATTACTAGGAAAATGTTAAGGAAGTTCTGGATTGGGAAATTAAAATGTGTTAGGTTTAGTTAATACAAAAAAGAATGAGTTCAAACAGGGAATTTAGGGTAGACATTGAGAGAAATGGATAAGTATAAGACTTTTACATTTTTGAAACCTTGAGAGAGAGGTTGGCCAAGGACAAATAGACAGTGGAACACAGAGTCCAACCAAGACTAAACTGTAAGGGTACCATCCCTGTCCAGGGCCCCCCTCTGCAGAATTAATTATGAAAATGCAACATACAAATGAAGCCAATAGTAACTAGGGGCAAAACATCATGCAAACTAGCCACTCTCACCTTAGGGGAAGCTCAAAGAGGCATTTGAGAACGGTTTGTCAAGTGCACAAAGCACAAGTTGACAAGAGAATGGACTTGGGCTGTAAGTGAAAGAGATGGAATTAGCCTGAGAGCTACTGATGTTGTCACAGTCAGGATATCCACAACGTTTTGCCTGAAACATTGTTTAATGGGAGGAAAACCCAGGGCTCCACAATTGTAGAACTCATTTTCAAAAGTTTAGTGAATCAGCTTGGGTTAATAGTATTTATATTAGCTTACTAAGAGACTCCTCTTCCTCTTACTATCAGCAAAAAAACCTACCTAAAGGGGTTGTTTTGACAAATGCAAGAGGAAAGCAAGTGAAGCATTGAAAGCAATTGTGATCAAATGTTTATACTCAGACTTTTAAGCTCTATCTCACCAACTAGACTTTAAGTATTCAGTGACAAGAGTCTATTTTGCTCACCATTGTATCAGTTGCTTATCACATTGCCTAAAAAATAATTGGGACCCAATAAATACGTAGATGGCTGATTGAATTAATGGCACAGAAAAATCTAAATAATTATGGGTATTTTTCCAACCTATTGATGTTGGACAGAAAGGAATATCCCCAGTCCAAAATGAGGACAAAAACTGGGTGAGTGCAAACAAGAAGTATGTAGCAAGAGATACTCCAGCAAAAAAACTTGCCACTTATGGGCAGTCATCGAGACAAGCTCATTTCCATTTATCTCATAGAAATTTTTACCTACCACCACTATCAACATACTACCTTCTCTTATGTAACGTGTTAGGGTTAGAATACATGCAGTTAGGTAAGTCTTATTTACAGTAACTGTTTGTTTTTTTGGTTTTTTTTTGGTGTTTTGTTTTGTTTTGTTTTGTTTTAGGGCAGTGTCACTGACCCTCATATGTGGGACCCGAACCGGGGCTGCTGGCTTCCCAAGCCAGCGCTTAACCACCACGCCACTCAGCCAGCCCTACAGTAACTGTTTTTGAGATGTGTGAGACATATAGAGAGCAGCTCTTGTGATGCTGAAGTAATCTAATATTGATTAAAAGCCTCTGAAAAACCTTTAAAAATGACTTCGTTTCTTTTAACCAAACTCAGTCTGTACTCCCAGGCCAACTGAGTATGGGAGTACAGACTGACGTCCTGAAATGAAGAACTTCCTCTCTGCTTTTAGACAAAGGAAACATTTTGTAATTGTTTGATTTCAGAGTTTATCGAGAAGAGCAGAGGAAAAATAAGGGATCAAGAATTCTGCCCTAAAATCTCAAGGCAGAGTTCAGCACCTGGGTCTGACCTGTTTCATCCAGAGTGACCTACGACCTTGCAGTAGGTGTGGTTCATAGAGCAGAAGTATCCACATCACCCTGAAGCTTGAGCGATAGCAAATAGGAAGCCTCCCTGCAGATTGACTGAAATTGAATCTGTGTTTTACCAGAAAATTCATGTTCCCATTAAAGTTTGAAAAGTACTGACCTGGAATCTCTATATTTATGATGAATGCCTTGGGTTTATGTGTTCAACTGTATTTTAGAATATTTTTAAAGCAAAAATTTAAAATGGAGGGTGGAAAAGGTGATGTTTGAGATACACGTAGATGAGAGAATTTCTTTTTATAGGAAGATATAAAATTTAGAAAAGGTCAGAGACTACATCCCGCAGCTCCAAAAGGCAAATTCAGACTGGTCTAACCAGAAAGAACAACAAAAGCATTAATCATTGCTTTCCAGGTCTGCTAGCTTCAGATCATCTATAAGAAAGACAGAAGGAAAATGTTCTATCCCCAGAGGAAAAGTCAAGAAATCAGACAAAGCTCAGTACTCAAAAAATAGTATAAGAAAAGCCCAGAAATTAGAAATTGTACTCTTGATGATATAAAAATAGGAATCCTATTCCTCAACCCTCCTTTTTCCCAGCAGATGTTCTTTAAATGTCACTATTCATACATAGCTTTATACATTTTATAACATTCCTCGCTTTCTCCATTAGATTATAAATTCTATAAAGAAAATGACAGCTTCTCATTGCTCAAAATAGTTTGGGATTGTTTGTAAAGATTTAAGTACTTTCTGACCACTCACTCTCCAAATATGAGGGAAAATTAAATTTCCCCAAGTGGAAGCATGCGATTCAATTTCTCTTGCAATACTCATCTCCCTTTCCCACATCCCCAACCCCTTCAGAACCAACTCAAGTGTCACCACCTCAGAGAGATCTTCCCCAGCTCCCCATTTCTCCCTTTCTACTTCTAAACCACTTTGGCCTTCCCTCCACTATAGCACTTACAAAGTGTTATGAATCACTTACTATCTGGATTCACACTCAACTCTGGAGTCCTTGAAGCCAACACCATAATTCATATGTAGCAGAGCCTCCCAACTTAACTCAGACTTGAAGCAAATATCTCATTTCACAGCCTATGTGAGTACAATACCTTCCCCACTTTTCCAGTAAATTGCTGTTCTTTTTTTACAATGGTCCCTCAGTTTCTGGCTTACCTCTGTGTGTGTGGTGTCTGTTCAGTGTTCATGCTAATTTGTACACTGACCTCATATTTATGGACATTCACCACAAGAACTGAATCATATTCATGAGTGTAGGAACTTTGCTCAAGATTTGGTGACAGCAGAAAGAATGGAGAACGTTGTACAGCATGCAGTTTTTCTGCCTCTGACTGATCCCTTCGTGTTCTGCCCCTGTCTACAGCCTGAGCTCAGTTATGCAATCTAACCTCCCCCTTGAGGTGCAATAAGACTCTGGCCCCCAAATCCAGTTTAGTCTGTTTTCGCCAGCATTTAGAACATCTGTTAGAAGGAGGGGTTTTTTTGTTTGTTTGTTGTTTTTTTCCCCCCCAGTAACTATACTTTTACATGTCCAATTGCTCCAGTAATATTCATTCAGAAAATGATTGCATAAATAACCTGGAAGCTGCCAGACATGCTGAATTCGGTCGGTATCATGGGCAATGAAATCTTTAATCTTATGATCTCTTCTTCAATCTCTCAAAGGGGGACAAATAAACCTGCTTGTTTTTCACATGACTTTCCCTTAAATAAGACTGATAACAAACATCTCTAAACACAAAACACAGGAGGAAGACTTTCAGAAGATGCTGCTGAAAATGTACCCCATTCATTGGGATTCTTCGCTGCTATCCACAGAATCCACAGCATATCACATCAGAATCAGAAACCCAGGTGGGTGTGACTTCACAGTGGCTAGAGAACCTAAGAAGCACAGGCTGCTGGGATTCATTTTTTAGGAAGGCAGAATCCACAGTATGAATTATAAATATGTGCACTGATACCCGGAGATTTGAGGCAATCATGAGTAGCAGACATTGCCTACATGTAATTAAATACTGGACTGTGAAATGTTTAGAATATCACACTAAACAGTGGGAACTTTCTCAAGACTGAGACTCAATACAATGTGTGTGTGAAGCAATGACATGCTCAAACTTATCTTTTAGAATCATATTTCTAGCAAAACACTGGATTAGATTTGTACAATAAGAAAAACTGAAGAATACAGGGTAATAAACTAAAAACCAGTGAGTACTCCTTTTCATTTAATCCTCCTGAAAACTAGCAGGAACTTCTAATGTTCACCCTTCTGTCCTGTTGGTTAAAGCCCCAAGGGAGTTTACACTTCTCTTTTTTTGTATGACTCTTTCTGGCCAATGGGTTGTAAGAGAAAAGAGGATGTGTCACTTCTGAGTCAAAGCATTTAAATGCTGATGTGAGGCCATTAATGAATCCACCACCACCCAGTCCCCGTGCTCTTTCCCAGCTACATGTGATGGTTAAAGCACCTGTAAAAGGAGAGCCAGTCATCACCCTAGATCCCAAGTCACTGAGATAGGCAGAGCCCTCTGCTGACCAACGAAGGGTATGTACTGAGAACGAAGTATAAACCTGTGTTTGTTAAACCACCAAGATTTTAGGGTTTGTTTTGTTGTGTTTAACTACTGAATAAATTAGCTTAACCAGCCTTATCCAATAATCCTTTAGGAAAGTGACTGCCCCTCTAATTTGTAACTAGGGACAATGAGGCTGCGAGAGGTTGTCCAAAGTCAACCAGGAAATGTGTAGTAGAGCTGGAATTGTTTGGTTTTGTTGTTATATATATGGTTGTGCTGTCACTAATTTTGTTGTTGTTCCTGTAATTATATGCCATATATATATATATATATATATATATATATATATATATATATATATATATATATATAAAAATTTTTGTTTAACATGTATATGCAGATAATTAATTTCTAAAAAAATTATAGATAGATTCAAACGATATAAACAGGCAAAATGAACAGTATTTAATGATTGTAGGTTGAAAGTGTTGGGGGGGATGTAAAGATAATCAGAGACTTCTAGCTTGGAAATTAAGTTGGGTAAAGTAATCAAGAAATAAGCTGTTTCTATCACTAAACTCTCATTACATCTCAGAGTTCATTGCTACTGAACTTTCTATGCCTCACATATTTGAACCACACATCTTCTTTGAAGGGACAGAATAATTGTAATGAATGTCAAGAAGAGAGGATATTTAAACATTGTGTTAGCACAAGTCTACTTATAGTCTGGATCAGTCTGACCCCAGTTTCTAAATGCATTCCCCTAACATCATCCCTACCATCTTGCTGCTGAGAGCCAGAGATTAATATTTTTGGCATAAAAATCAATCAAATTGAAGTTGAGATATATTTTTTTAACTTCAGGTAAAGACGTATACCATGATACACTGTGACAAATTGCATGGCATTGTGGCACTCAGAGGACAATTTTATGCACCTAACTCCAGCACTTCAAAGTATGCTTCTAGATAAGATTAATAAAGCCAGCTGGGATTACTGATTCTTAATCAGTAAGAGGAGCATCACTGCTCACAGTTTCAAAACAGTCTGTCTTATCTTGTTATTTGTCACCGTATGCCTGAGAAAGCATGGGAGTCACAGCAATTTTTGCTCTCTAAAAGTTACAAGACTATTCTATTAGCTTACTTAAGAGTTATGTTTACCTATGTTCTTTTGAATGGGAACTGTTTTTGAAGTGGAAATACATGCCATGCCCTTGTCAGTAGAGGACTCTCAAAACAATAACAACAACAATAATAATGCTGTAACATCAAAACTGATAAACAACCAGGAAAAGATTAAAGGCTAGACACAGAGACCCATCTAAAGGGTTAGGAGATTAAAGGAGAAAAAAGTAACGTAACAGACAGAATTCATGCTTTACTCCAGTGAATGCTGAGCTATAGGGGAGCTGGAATGTAGAATAGCTCTTAAATATTTACTTATTTGCTCTCCATGTTTTTCCAGAAAGACTTTAAGATTCCTTACATGAATTGGACAAGATAATATATAGGGGGGAAAAAAAGAAATTAAAAAAGAATTCAAAACACGGATAAGTGTGTAGAACTGAATTAGAAATAAATTTAATTTAAAAGCACATAAAACCAACATACTTGTCATAGAAAGTCATAAGTTTGACTCTGAGATTTTCAATAGCCTACTCTGAAAGGGAAACATCATGGTGAGCTATACAATCCCAATTTCTATCTGATTGAAACTTCCCAGTTGTTCAGGAGCCCCATAATGATTCTGGAGCTAACATCAGACAGGAATATCTCCCAAGATGCCTTGCTGAGGTGACTGTGCAATGTAATGACCCATGTCCTCAACAGCATCCTTACAACAAAGCAAATAATAAGATTCACAAACCTGTTTCTTATCTTGTCCTTCAGTCAATGTGGGGCAGCTAAAAAAAGCATATTTTATGTGAAAAAAATAGTGTGTATACACACACATACACATATCTAATCACTATGTTGTACACCTGAAACTAATATAATATTGTATGTCAACTATAGTTGATGTGTTTTTTTTCTAATTTTTAAATATTTTACATGGGGTGCTGAAAGGTAAAATAAAGCAACAGTCCTCAAGTTTCATAAAATCTTATAAAGACATTATGATGCTACATTACTTCTGGGTTTTCAGGATTCTCTATGACCTTTCAGAAATAACCTATAGGCCTCCACTGGGCAACAGTGGTTTTGAAATGGTCAGAAGAGATGTTAAAGGGACTCAGGAAAGAAAAATTGATAGTTTGATGGTAAACTAATGACTCAATTCAACTTCTAATGTCTTTGGGTCCAGCTATCTTTAGATGTTTCTGACTTTCCTAAAATGTGCAAAAAGCTTGGGGCTGGCACTCAGATTGTAGGTGGGGCAGAGGGACAAAATCTCATGAGGCATTTACAAAACTATTTCCATTTAGGAGGAAAGATTATTTATTTTGCAGGAAAAGTCCCAGGTTAGGCCTCAGAATCATTTAACAAAAAAACAAATTATGTTATCCTTAAACCAGAAAGTATGGAAGCAGAGTTTTCAAGTTAACAGAGAACAGACATCAAGAAAACAAAACAAACTTTTTCTGGATCTCAAGGCAATTTTGATGGAGCAAAAACAAAAAAGGATTGATAGCAGAAAGGGTAACAGAAATAAGTCTACTGTTTAACCAAAATCTTTAAAACTAAATAATGACAGATCATCATTATTGGATGTGAAAATTCGTATTAGTTAATTCCAAAATAACGTAGTTGGAACAGTATGTGGACAGATTACTATAATGTGCTTTTTTATATCAGTTCTCCAAAGTATCACTAGATCTTTATAAAGACTCACAGATAGTAATTGCATATCTCTTCCTTCTTCTCTGCTCCTAGGTACTAAAGACAGAAAGCTTAGCCAAGATAAAGCTTGGCCAAGATAAAGTTGGACATAAGGGGACCTAAATATTTTTACATTGCTCCTTCAAGTTTTGTAATCAAAATAAATGGGGAGCAATTCATTTTAATTTCCAAGTCTCCCTGTGTCATGCTAGTTTTACTAATTTCTTTAGCCACTGGCTGATTTTACTCAAGGGCAAAAAATAGTCATGAATCACATCTTAAAACAAGAGACAAAAAAAGAAATGGTCTCACCCCTGGCCCTAAGATCCAAGCTCCACAAGACTAATACCGATCTTAATGTAATCACGCTGAAGGCCAGACATCCCTCCATCAATGGTATCTAGGTGACTGTCAGAGTACCTGTTAAGAGCACACAGATTACAGCAATGAGACCAGAGTTTTTAAAATACCTCAAGAAAGCAATGGCAAAGACAAGATAAAAGAACAGAGACCAGGGCTGCAGACATTTGAATTATGTAATTTGAATATCTATTTCCCAGAAGTACTTTTTCATTTACAAAATCAAACCAAAAGAAAATAGAAACGGGTTAGCCTAGCAATTAAAGAAGAGTTGTTACCTGCATTACTACCTGGTATAAAGATTTTGAAATTTTCAAATGAGAAGTCTAAATCTGAAGCATTCTGGAAGTCAAAATCACTCGCAAGCCAGTAAGGATTAATTGATTCTCCAATACAGCAGAGGAAAGGTAGGAGCACTTTCTGTTCCTTTGAGAACTTGTCCTGTCATCAAATTCTGGCACTAAAGATTAAGAAATTTAAGATATACTTAGTAATTATAAGTATAATTACTAATTGCACACCTTGTTCTAATAAGATTACATGGTCATTCGGAAACTGAACGAACATTTTAAAAAGGCCTTACCAGGGATCTGCATATAAGAAGGTTTCTTGCATAATCTCAGTCCTACTCCTATCTTAGAAAATTTCCGATTGAAGCAGTTAATTAAAACCATTTCAATATCAATATGTTTTGTTTCTTAAACAAAAGCTTCAATGCTGGTAATATCCCATACTAACCAGTCAGCTTTCCATCATGAATCCTTTTCAACATTCTGTCTGAAGAAATATTTCTATATTTGTGTGCTTTCAACAAGATACTGATAGATGTTCTGTGAGGAAAAAAATAAGTTTACATAGTCGGCAAAGCTTGAAGCTGGCTGGTAAAACAATCTTAAATAGATTTCTTAATTACAGGGTTTCTCTTGTGTATTTACCCTCTTGTTGGAAGAGGCAGAATTTAGCATCAGTTAAGCCACAACTCCCTTTTTTACCAGAACTCTATTTTTATCTTTAGACATAATTTGCACAGAACATAGTTAGGAAGAATAGCTTTAAAAGAAAGTAATAAGAGAGAGAGACTGTAGGGTAGGGTTACTGAGCGTCAGTGAGTGGAATGTACCTGTGTTATAGATATCTGTTGCTTGAAGTTTTATTCCATAAGCCAGTTCTACCTAATGACCATCTTCTTACCCACCCTGGATAGAGAAGACTGACCTCAGGGCTCCAATGCCCTATGTCCCAGGAATCAAGCCTGTTTTATGCCAGTAGTGAATATCTGTCACCTTCACCATGTCACCAACCTCAGTGAAGAGATGGAATTGCCATCTGTCTTCATGTGGCTGGTGGCGAAACAATCTATCACTATAAAGACACTCATACACAGGGAAATAACCTGTCAGATTACCAACCACAGCCTGGTTGGGTTGAATAACACCTCTCAAAGCATCAGGCTGCCTTAATTTGAGAGCATTACCTGCTGTAGGTGGAACAATGAGCATGGATGAGAAGCCAGGCCTTCCTGCTCTCCCAGGAGGTCTTCTGAGATCTTTACCAATGAAGATTCACCAGGATTCCAACATCCCTCCAGAGATCTCAAACAACAATCCAGTTTAGCAATACACGGCTTGGGAAATGAAGATAATTTTTTCCCAATGATAATAAATTCTGATTAGAACTTAATCTACAAACAAAAACATATGCTTGCCAATAGGACCAGGAAATGGTGTCCACGGATGTTAACAAGTTTATCCAAGGTCATACCTCCGAAATTCTTTTCAACACACCATGTCATTTAGTACATTTAATCTTTCTCTTAATTCAGATATATCACCTCATATGTCCCTTCCTCACAGAGCTATACCTAACCAACTTATCTTAAGCATCTCTGTCCCTGCCGATGTATTCTTTTAATTCATACCAATTATCATAATTTGAAATTATTTTATTTGTTTATGTATTAATTTTCTATTTTACCTAATTAGAGTAGAAGTTTATGATACAAGCATCTTATAACTTTTGTTCCACTTAATGCCAAAGTACCTGCCTGGCACTTATCGAAATTAAAGCAAACCAGATGATCAAAAAGAGATTCACATTTCCAGTTAGCAAAAAACCTAATTCCCAAAATAGATTTTCTTTCATAGCAGCATTCAGTCTATAAAGGGAAATTGGGATATCTTATTCCATAAGAGCTTCGAAGGAAATAATCACTTGCTTGAAATGATTAAAGGACTCTTCACCTTGGAGGCAGGAAGCTTAATCTCATGGCTCTCTAGGGGGGCATCTGTTTATATCTATGCTAACAAATCATTTCTATTCACCTTTTGTGACCCCAGTCTTGGGTCTCTTTGGTTTTCAGCAATTAAAAGGACCCAGACACTCTTCCAAATTTCTATTCTGATGAATTGCCTGGCATATCTCTTAATAGTAATGCTTATGATTTTAGTTTACAACAATTCTGGTATATTTAATTAGTATCAGACATTGCTCACCTGATCAGTTTCAGAATTTTTCACGATAAAAGAGATATAGCAAGATATAGCTTTGATTTAAATAAAATGAAGTAAAATAAAGTTTTAAATCATTGCAATGATTTTAAAAGGTTGAGGAATGCACCATGGCTACATGTCTAAAACCAAAAGAAAAGTAAAATATTGTGTTCTCAATATGAAATCCCCAGATATATGGAAACATGTGCATTACTGGCAGAATTTTTTACTTTTAAACTGTCTGTGAGAAAAGTCAGTATGAAGCATAAGACATTCATTTTTTTTTTAATTAAGAGTGCTTAACATAATGACCACAGAAATATAATGGAGTAAAGACTTAGGGTTTGTTAGGTTTAAGAAATGAGGGTCAAGTTTGAAAAGACAAATGATAAGACTAGATTACTAGGATACATGCTTTAATTTTCCAGATGCATCCCAATATCGCCATTCAAGCTATGTCCCTCAGTAAATGAAGAGAAGGATAAATTCATAAGCTCTACTGCACACAGCCTCCTCTGTCACTATACTTCCGGATGTGTACTTTTCTTCTAAAATACGCAGAAAATTAATAAATTTCAATTCACTCAACTTATTTCAAATTATAAAAATATTAATATTACATAGTTACATTTGGGAGATAAAGCACTCCCTTGAAGTCTAGGCATTCTAAGTATTATCTCAATAACACACAATTACAATAGCAAGAGCTTACTTAGGTATTATTACAAATACGTATTTGATCTTTTCGAATAACTTTTCAACCAAGAAATCATATCACTTGTTTTATTTCTTAAGCATTTAATACACTCATGGTCAGTACTGTATATTTTAGGGCCTAACTCCTCCCTTTTCATCTCAAAAGAAATAACTTTAGAAAATTGCAAACGCTTTGAGTTCAGGATTCATGCCTCATACTTTGTCTGTTTCCTTCAAAGAGTCAGGAACAGTCCTAAAGAGATAGAAGCTAGAGACTTTAATTTTTTTATTGATTTTAAACCCCCCTGAAATCACAATCTAAATGGGTAATGGCTGTTTGATATGTTATATTGGCATAATTATTGTTTTTCTGCTCTAGGATGTTGGGATATTATATCAGGTTATTGGTAGCCAGATCATTATGGCATATGGCACATATTCCCTAAAACCCCCCTTACCCAAACACACGATGTTATTAAGGCATGCATTCAACAAAAGCTTATGATTTTTGATAATTTCCTCTAGGTACTTTGTTTCACTGACTTATGGGATTCCTGTATATGTCTAATTTGACTAACCAAAAATCAGTCATTTGAAGGCTTTTTAAGAAGGGAGGCAGCACTTCTGGAACTAAAAAAACTAGCTAAAATATACAATTATAGTTAAATTGCAAGATAAAAGGTTAATATATAAAAGCCCATGGCTGAGTGGCTCAGTTGGTTAAGAGTTGGCTTAGAGTGTGAGCTCTGAGCAACAAGGCCACCGGTTTGATTCCCACATGGGCCAATGAATGCTGCACCCCAGCTGAGCTGTCACTGAGCTGCCAACAGGTGGCAGGATGGCTCAGCTGGCATAACAACAAGATTGCCTGTTAAATGGTGGGCTACGTCCACCCACAACTAAATATTGAACTTGGCACCTTGAGTGAGCTGCCGCCCGGGTGGCTCATTGGATAGGGTATGCATTCTTAACAACAAGGCTGCTAGGTTTGACTCCCACATGGGATGGTGGCTACGCCCACCCCAACTAAGATTGAACACAGCACCTTGAGTTTAGAGGCCATGAGCTGCAGACGGAAAGCCAGATGGCAACTGGCGCCCTCCATAACTAAGATTGAAGAGCAACAAATTGGCTGATCTCCTTCCCCAATTCCCCAACACTGTTCCCCTCCCCCAATTCCCCAATAAAATCTTAGACAAATACATAAAAGCCCATTGCTTTTCTATAAACCAAAATGAACAAGTGGAATTTGAAATTAAAAGCACAACACCATTTACATTAGTAGTCAAAAACATGAAAAACATAATCATAAATATAGCCAAATATGTACAAAATCTAGATGAGGAAACTCCAAGGAATGAACTCAAAGAAAAACTAAATAAATGGAAAGTATGCCATGTTCATGGTTACGAACACTCAATGTTGTCAAGATGTCAGTTCTCCCCAACTTGATCTATAGATTTAATGCAATCCCAATCAAAATCCCACCAAATTATTTTATGGACATCGACAGACTAATTTTAAAGCTTATATGAAGAAGCAAAAAACCAAGAATAACCAATAGAGTATTGAAGGAGAAGAAAAGCATTAGAGAACTGAGACTACCTGATTCCAAGACTTATGTATAAAGTTACAGCAATCAATATGATGTGTTACTGGTGAAAGAATAGACTGAGATCAATGGAACAGAACAGAGAGCCCAAAAATAGACCCTGATATATGTAGTCAACTGATCTTTGACAAAGGAGCAAAGGCAATTCAATAAAGCAAAGATAGTTTTTTTCAGCAAATAGAGCTGGAACAATTGAACATCCACGTGCAAAGAAAAAATAAAAAAGAATCTAAACACAGACCATACTCTCTTCACAAAAATTAACTCAAAATACACCAATGGATCATAGACCTAAAGGTAAAACACAAAACTATAAAGCTCCTAGAAGATAACACAGGAGTAAACGAAACAACCTTGGGTATGGCGATGCCTTTATAGATACAACACTAAAGACACAATCCATGAAAGAAACAATTGATAAGGCAGATTTAATTAAAATTATAAACTTTTACTCTGCAAATGATGATGTCAAGAGAATTACAAGACAAGCCACAGACTGGGAGAAAATATTTGCAAAAGGCACATCTGAAAAAGAACTCTTATCCAAAATATACAAAGAACTCTTCAAACTCAACAATAGAAAAAACAAACAACCCAATTAAAAAAATGGATCAGACACCTCATCAAAGAACATATACAGATGACAAATAAGTACATGAAAATGTGTTCCACATCCTATCATCAGAGAAATGTGAAGTAAAACAACAGTGAGATAGCACATCACATTTATTAGAATGGCCAAAATCCAGAATACTGACAATGCCAAATGTTGGCAAGAATGTAGAGCAACAGGACACTCACACACTGCTGGTGGGAATACAAAATGGAGCAGCCCATTTAGAAGATAGTTTGGCAGTTTCTTACAAAACTAAACATACTCTCATATATACTCCAGCAATCAAATTCCTTGGTTATTTACCCAAAGGATTTGAAAACTCTGTCTATACAAAAACCTGCACATAGATGTTTACAGAAGTTGTATTCAGAATTGCCAAAACTTGGAGGCAACCAAGATGCCCTTCATCAGAAGAATAGATAAATAAATTATGGAATATCCACATACATGGAATATTATTCAGCACTAAAAAGAAATGAGCTATCAAGCCATGAAAAGACATGGAGGAACCTTAAATGCATATTACTACGTCAAAGAAGCCAATCTGAAAAGGCTACAAACTGTATGATTCCAACTATATGATATTCTGGAAAAGGCAAACCTATGGAAACAATTAAAATAAATTAGTGATTGGCAGGGGTAGCATGGTGGGGACACAGGGAGAGATGAATAAGCTGAGCACAGAGGATTTTTAGGGCAATGAAAATACTCTATATATTATAAGGATGCCTATATGTCATCATACATTTGTCCAAACGCACAGGATGTACAACACCAAGAGTGAGCCTTAGGGTAAAATGGACTTTGGGTGATCGTGATGTGTCAGTGTAGGTTCATCCTTGGTGGACAAGAAACAAAATACAACAAAACAAAACACAACAACAACAACAAAAAACCATACAATTCTGTTGAGCGATGTTCATAAGGGTGGAGGGGCAGAGGGTATGTGGGAAATCTCTGTACCTTCCTCTCAGATTTATTGTAAACCTAAATAGTCTTTACAAATGTTTAATTAAAAAGGAGAGGCAACTATAAGAAAAAAAGGGTGTGAAAGAGAAACCCTATATTTAGCCTTTCTCCTTTAGCAAAGAACTGCCCATTGGCTACAGTAAAAACCCACATCCTAGTTCTACTCCCTTTTAACCTTCCCACCCTCTGCACTCCTCCCTGCTTGTCCGGCATCACTAAATCTGTTTTAACGGTGACACCAACTTGTAACGTCGTGGGGGCCCCACTGGAATCGGAAGCATATTGATGGACGGCCCACTGATTCCCTGTGAAATCAATACCACTGACCTCAATAAGCAACCACTCTGCTGATTAGTAGGAGAAACAGCAGTTCCTCACTTGACAGGTAATAATGGAGGAGGACTCCTGAGTTAAAACAGGAGAGTGAGCAGCAGCTGTGCTGCAGTAAGGAGGAAATTCTTCATTCTGGAAATGCAATTCCCAAGAGGAAAAGAAAGAAGACTTGGTGAGGCATAAGATTAGACTGTAGTGCTGATTCCACTATTAACTAGAGGCATCAGAAGGGAAATTATTTAACCTTCTGATGTCTCCACCAATAAGCAAAGTTGCAATTATAATAAAATAAATATCATTTATGAAACATTCATGTGCTAGAAAATGTGCTAAGTATTTGACATGTGCTTTCTTATGGCATCCCTTACAATTACCCTTTGAGATAAATACTCCAATTATTATCCCCATTTTACTCATGTGGAAACTTGAGGTTTTCAGAGTATAAGAAATTGATTCAAGCTAGTAAATGGTAGAGCTCTTTGGCTGTCAGAAACAGCTGATAACATCATCTTTGCATTTCTATCAAGACTGTGGACAGGACCCAAGGAGATAATAGATGTATAATGTTTAGAAATCCACCCAAATGGAGGAATGGCCATTACTGTGTGGTCACATGCCAAGCGTTCAAATGATATCCAATATCTTTTATGTCTCACACTGCTCCAGTATTTTCTCATACCTCCCTACTCCATCCCTGATATCTGATGTTCCTATTGGATGATAGGGGAAATATAAATTTAGGACAACTTTGGAGGTTTGCTCATGTCTTTCCTCAGCTACACTCGATATGTCTCTGTAGTGCTGCCCTTTCCATGAAAATGTCAGCATCTCTTTCACTTTGATTTTTCCTAGTTATGGGGTCAAACAAACCAGTGGAGCTTAATATTGGCTCATGCAGGCCTAGATGAATAGGTCAAACTTCTTCTAGATAACATATTTAAGGAAGAGAGGAAATAGAAATAGGAATGATTATTCTTTCTCAGATCACATCATTTGTCTTTAATATCTATATATATCTATATATATGTATATATATAGATATATATATATAAACATTTAGAGGCTACTATTCCTCAGGATTAGAATTATTTCAGTAAGTGTTTATTTCTAATTAAAATATTGCCTTGCATTAACATACAGTAATATACTTAAAAAGGAAAATTGTGTATCAGTCATCTTCACCTTAGTATAAAGTGGTTTACAGTATTTTATATCTGAAAGGAATTTTGCTACAGAGATCATGGGAGGTATGTGAGATACCTCAATAGTCAAAAGGCAAGAGGTAGAGGATGAGTTTAAAGCCAGCTCTGCTCCTCAGAATGGTTTTTGCTCCCTAAAAGTTCCTAGAAAAATAATCACAATTCTATTTCTGGCTTCTATTTACAGTACTACAGTGTTCCTGTAGCACACATGTTCTCATGCTCTTCTTATCCCAGAATGTTAGGATAGAAGAGGACAACACAGGGATTGTCTTGCTTACAAAGGGACTACATTTCTAAACAGATTACAAAGAGGATGGAGGGGCCAGAAAACTGACAGATGGCCAGTTATATGGCTTTGGCATAGTGGTTACTTGGGTTCAGCACTGTGAGTATCCACAGCCAGCACAGGTGAATAAAGTACAGATCCTGGAAAATGTGGAGTGCAGTGGAAACTCTGGCTCTGCCCTTAGTCCAATGAGCAACAAAAATGCTCAGCTGCAAATTAGGAACCTGATGAGTAGAAGAGCAACTAGATGGAGTGATTTCATACTAAACCCCCCTTTATTGTAAGCCATGTTGAAGGAGCTGAGGTGACAACAGCAGAAACAGATTATGTCTGTGCAGGAAGATGAGTCCTGGTTTGCAGAAACTGAAGAAGACAGAGAACAGACACAGAAAATGAGATGGAATTGGCATTATCATTAGAAGCCAACCAGCTATTCTTTTGTAACACTTAAGTGGTAGGTAAAATAAAAGAGTTTTGCTCTGGCTTGCCATTGAGTCACTATGAACCAGGCATGTTGTTTATTTCTCTGTCTCCTACTTGTTCATCTCTAAAATGGGATATTACTGAATCCCTACCTCCTCTATCTTGTTACAAAAATATTTCCCATATGTTTTTAATGAAAAGAACCATAAATACATTTCAAATACTGAGCTTGAAAATATATGAAACGTGGTAGAAAGGACACTGGACTTGAAATCAGTATAAATAAGATTAAAATATGACGAGCTCTGGGGCAGACCACTTGGGTCCTCAGCTTGGCTCTACTACTTACTAGCTGGGTGATTTGGAGAAAATCTCAATCTCTCTCTCTCTCTCTCTCTCTCTCTCTCTCTCTCTCTCACTGTATGACACTGTTTCACTTCTTTGAGCTTCCATGAACTCATATTTAAAATAGAGGTTTCAATTTGAAATAGATGATTTCTGAAGTTCCTTCCAAGGCTAAATTCCATGATTCTCTAAGTTATTTCCATTTATTATGCAAATCAATTGTATTGTGCATTGTATATAAGGAGTTAAATACTCCCAACTTCTTAGCTGATAATGAAATATTGTCATCAATGTCTTGGAAATGTTAGAAACAGAAAAATAATGATTAATAAAACTGATAATGTCCATAGCAAAAGGAAATAAGACATTTAAAATACTAATGAAGACATTCATTGTTCTGATAATAAATGGTACAAAGCAAATATAAGTGACTCTATCACTATAAGTCAGTCTGATTCTCTTAAACAAAGAAATAAGACTGTAATTAATGCACACCGTTTAGAAATATAGAGAACAGAGACAACTCCTTAACCACTAGTTGCAAATCACAGTTTCGGAATTATACTCAATCATTTTAAATGGATTGAAATCCTCACATCAGCCGTGAAATTGGTCCTCCAAGCTCTCCCACGTACAGCCCCTACACAGAGAACAGAGCCAGATGGTTTTAAAACTCCTGGGCTCTGCTTTCTATGTAGAAATGGCAATTATAGAGTCATTTCACTGTCCTGCATGCTTCCTGGGAAAGAGCCTCCACCACATCACACCCAATCTTCACTGACTCCTCAAAAGCTTTAAAACTTACTTATAATTCCTGCCTTGGAAATAAGGATGCCAACTAGATCACATTCCAGAGAAGTTAGAAACTGTCATTCTGCCAGTTCAAGTTTCTCAAAAACATGAGCAGGAAATGCATTATAAAAATTTGCAGTGCTAAGTGCAGCACTATATTTAACAATATTAATATTTGTTACTGGAAGAACATTCTTTTTGGACTCAGAAAGCTCATGGTGTTTTGAAGTTTGTACTTCATTGTCGCAAGGGTCATCTGGGCACCTTCTTCCACCATCCATCCTGAGCAAGCTCAAAATTCCCTGACTTCTGGAATGTTAACCAAATCTTGTGCTCTACTCCCTGGACCCTTGTCTCCCTCCCAAGTGCATGCTTTATATGCTCTTCTATGTCACGTGCCACTTTACTCAGCCCTGAATTCTTTCTGAAACCTCAGTCCTCTTATTCTGTTCCCTCTGCTTTTTGCATTATTTTATTTCTAATTATTAAATCTCTGACTAACCAGGTTGGTTTTGGAATGTAGTATCTTCCATTAGTTCAAGTGTATAGCCCTTATATACTCAGTGACCCATAACTCATACCCTCAGCAAATAAAACATGAAGATACTAAATTGTTTTGAAATTCATTACAATTTATTTAAACAAAATGTGAGATGGATGGCTTTAGCCTGAAACAAACAAACAAAAAAATGCACTACTGTATTTAGTAAGTACTTGGGGCTCTTAACCTAGAAACATTTTAGAAACAGGTCATAACTATATATCATAAGACCAAATCTACCTTTGTTTTCCAACTTGATTTAAAATATCTTACTATCAATACCCAATACATGCATTCAGTTATTTTTCTGCATTGGTTATAGCAATAATATTTAGTGAGAATATTAATACTTTTCTTAAACTGTCTGCCTATCAGAACACGTGTTTTTGGTCTTCTTATAAAACATTACAAATCTAGTTCCTATCATGCTGCAATAATACAGTTCTGTAAAAACTGAGGGGAAATACATCAGGGAGATTTCATCATCCCTTATTAATGCCATAATTGGGGGCTATAAATCTGTTTCTTATACAATTCATGCAATAAAATACTTAATGGATTGTGAATGACATGTTATAAAACTAGCATTAAGTATTGCAATTTATATTTAAATGTGCTTCAGACATAAATAAATGCTCTATAAATAGCAGGCCTTCTCAAGTCGTAAGATATAACCTTCTCTTTACTTCTAGCCTGCTTGGGAGCAGAATCATTATAGAGTGTGTCACTGTCACCAAATTGTTATTGTATTATGAATGAGGTTTTGTTTTGTTTTGTTTACATTTAAAATAGTCTGTGATTATCAAATTGTTCAAGAGTTCTTCAAACAAAAGCAGTTGCAAGTATTGCTTCTATAAATTGAGCCCCCTCAGAGAATGTCAGGAGGTTCTTACCTGCCCTAAAACTGACTTGTTTGGCATTAATGGTCTCAAATGAAGATATGATGAAAAGAATAGACACAGTAATAATGGGGCATTTGGAATCACAAAAATCTCTATCATCCAAGATTCTTCTCCATCCCTTTGTTTCAAATCCTAAAGGGCTATTTTCCTGGGGCATATTATTGTGACATTTACCACGAAGTAAACCAGCAAGGGAGACACTGACTGTGGAGCAACCACCACACACTGCACCATTTAGGTAAGCGGCGTGGCTTAAGCACGGCCAGGTGTCCCTCATATGAGTGCTGCTCATTATTTAAAAAAATAAAGCAAAGTTTTAGATCTTGTCCAAAGTTTAACCCCAGTTCTGTTTGTCATCTGGTATGGCAAATCAAATTATACCACTAAAGCATATCTCATTTCTATTGGGAAGCCACACCTTGCCTTTGTGTTATGGGTATGTGTGTGGTTCAGTGTGTGTGTGTAGCTGAGATCTGGTCTCTGACTTGAAAATCTGGCACATCTGAGCACTTGTTCAAATGAGCATTATTAGCTCACTATGTGAGAGGGGAGCCAAACGCTGACCAGCTAATGTTTGCAAGATGAGAAACACCAGGCAAACACCAGTCTTACTACCCTGGGGAGTGAACAGAAATATCTAAACAACACTAGACATAATGTACTGTCGTGGCCAGAGTACTAGAAGATGAGTCTAGGCCTGAACTTGATTCCGAGTTAATCCCACTTGCTACAATATTTTATGGCCAATCACCCCAGAATTATAGTTTCTTACCTTAAAAGGTAGGGCAAGCAGAAGGCAGGAAAATTGGGAATGAACTCAAACATCCATTCTATTCTTAACACATTCAGGTCTGTGAGTCTAAATGTTTCAGTCCCTCTCGCTTGTTACTTTACAGACCACATATAACTACTCCTACCATACCAATCGCAAACATAAATTACTCACTTTGGAATCTGCCAACGTGGTAATTTCATGTTTGTTAAGTAATATGTTTCCTGGGATTGAGCTGAAAATCTCCATCTCTGGCAATATTCTGCTCTGCTTTTCAAAAATATGACCAGGTTATCTGGGACTGGAAGCCAGTAAACAACATGCAAAGCCACCACTCCCCACTGAAAAATGTCTATGCTCTCCTCTCCTGCTATTCTTTCTCTCTTCACTGCTTTTCTGTCATGTTATTGAGCACTACTGCATGTCAGGCATGGTTCTGGGTAATCAGAGGGGGGCACAGTATTTATAAAGCATATCACAGTTTACAACTGTTAAATTTAGCTATAGTAACAAAGCCTGTTAATTACATATTATACATTTCATTTAAGAAGTAATGAAACACACTTAGACAAATACATTGACTTGTCCATGTTCTGCCCACTAAAATATGTGCTCCCTAAAAGCAGAATTTTTTTCTCTTTGATCCATTGTTGTACGGTAGGCATCTAGAAGAGCAACTAGCACTTAGTAGGCACTTAAATACTGATAATACTTAATAGTTTCTTGAATGAATCTCACAGTTGATAGGTGACAGAAAGATTGAATCCAGGTCCTCTAAGTCCAAATCTTATGGAACATGATATATTCAGAAAAGTATGGGTGTTCAGGTCTCAGAGATAGCTCTCAATTAGAGATGCCAGCAGTTATATGAGCTAAATAATGTGAATCTCTGTGCCTCAGTTTTATCATCCGTAAAATGGGAGTAATAATATTTGTTGAAAAGATATAAAGAGTTAAAGATTGAAAAGTAGCTATCCCTGTACCAGGCACATCATAAAGGCTGAAAAAAATCTTAGATTCATTTCCTTCACTTTTTTTCTCCTCTTTCTTTCTCTACCTCCTTTTTTTTTCTACTTATGCTTCATTTCCCAATTCCGTTACCTCTAGCCAGTGTAAGCCACTAGGTAGCTTAACTTTAAAGGTGATTTAAAAACTAAAAAAGGCTCCACCTGCTCTCCACTGCTATCATTGTGGATACATTCCCTATGATTTCAGAAGTCCAAGAGATTCACAAAGACTGTGATCCTAGCACCTTGTGAAAATGAGCCACTGTTTCTAGGTTTGTTCTTTACAGAGATTTGTTCTTTTTCAAACACTTATTTCATAGTGGGCTTCCCAATTATTTCCTCAAAAAAAAAAAGAAAAAGAAAAAGAAAAAGGAACTCCGAACCCTCATATCTTTTAAGATTCTGTGTAGTTTCTCTGTAGAGTTCCCTGAAGTTATCCCAAGTTGCTTAACCTCTTACTGGCCACCAGGTTCTCTGCCCCTTTCTTATCCTTACTTATTTCTGGAGCCCTCTGTGTGTGTCAGAAAATGGAATTGCTGTTGCTGTTGGTATTCTAGATGCTGCCATCCTTACTGATCTTTGATCTCCTTATTTATTTCTCCATAATAATAGCTTTCAAAACTCATCTTTCTGCAATACTGGTTTTATGCTCCCATGTTTGGCCATTTGACCTTTTTAGTGGTTGTCCTTTTATGGGCTAATAATCAGTGAGGAGGTTAATGTGCCATTGTTGCTATTATAGACAGATCAGCTGTTCTTCCTTTCTCCTCCATGATTACTCTCTATTTGATTATTTTGTGTTCAAATGTTCAACATTGTGTTTAAAAAGTAATTCTTCCCATTGTAAATCCCGTATGTGACACTGTTTTCCTTTGACCTGATCTATATTTTATGAGGCTTTATCCTAGTGAAATGTGCTACTTAACTGAATCTAAAGGATCTGCTCGATATCACTCTCCATAACAGTACATGAAAAATTCCCATTTGACATACGTACATCATTCTGGTTTCATCAAATCTGAAGTTAGGAAATTCTATGAGGAACAGGTATTGCCAAACCAATTTCATCACATATAGCAATGTCTTTGCTTTGATCTAAATGTCTATGATTTCCTAATCATCATTGTAGGAGTGGAAATAAGTGCTGAATTAAAACTATCCATTTTAAAATAAGCTTGAGCCTCTGATAAAATTGTGAAACAGGCACATATACCTCAGTATCTTTCCAGACTCTCTACCTTAGCCCACTTTTACCTTTATAAGTATTTCTTCACCCCCAAAGTAATTTATATAGAAAAACCTCATTCTTCATATGACTCTCCTGATTTCATAATGGTGCCCCATTCAAACCTGCTTTCCAGATATAGTGGGTTGTCGGAAAAGTCATGACATATCTTTTCCATGTTTTTCGTTGCAAAAATGCGTCATGACTCTTCTGACAACCTGATAGACCCATAACATTCAACTTTCCTGACACCCCATCCCATCAACATTTATCCCATTGTTCCTTTATTATTCTCTTCGCATCCTTTTCCAGTCATTAATGTGACTGGAAACTAAATCTCAATTTGATGTTAATAGTCATTAATGACTTAAAAGGTGACCCTTTTCAGGTTACTTAACTATATTTTAAAAGGGCTTCTAATGCCTTAACCTAAAATGTTAAAAAATGGTGGGAATTTCAAGTTACATGACAGGTGAGCAATGAAAATAAATATGGATGGTGAAGTCCCTCATGTCACATTCCAATCACATGTATGTAAAAAACTTTTTGCTCTGAGCCTGAACACAGCTACCCCTGCTTATTGCAGACTGCAACCAAATAGCTACACCATTTGAAGGGATTATTTCTGCTGAAATCTTGATGAAATAATCAATCTTCTTACCTTTGGAGGCCTAGTGATTATGAGTTATTAGCTGAATTTCTGAATGCAAAATGATAATGCTCTCTGAAGGGGAATTCAACCACTCATACATTAAGCAGAGAATTTTTTTTAACCAATTAAATAAAAGGTATAAACTTTCCAGATAGTTTGAGGACTTTAAATTTTTAATTCAAACTAATTTATTGAGCAATAGCACTTAAGAAAATGGAAGGATGCAAAGGGATTTTATCAGATGATAAGTGGATAAGAGAGAAAAATGCTGACAGATCAGCAGAGTTATATAAAAGCCAAGAGACTAACAGAGCCTTCCAGATACCAGAGCCTGGCCAGGTAACAGAGATAAATGGGAGCAGAGATCAAAAAGCTCATCCTTACCTTTCTGCCCATGGTGAAAGGAGATTCACAGCATGTGAGATAGCTGTCTCTAATCACATGTAAAACTGCAAAACTTGCAGGGTTATTTTGATAGGAACAAGGTTAATGTGCTACTCAAGATTAATTGTAACTTCACTAAGAAATGTATTGAGGATGAGGGAATTTGAAAGTGAAAGGAGGACCAAATGCCTTGTTAGAGATTTATCACAAGAGGGTGATGGATGAAAGCCTTCAGAAACCAATAATAGGATTTTAAAGATTCACATAAGCAGCATTAAGGAGATCTCTGGTGCTTACCTTAGACAAACCAGAGCTGGAGGATGGATAGGGACTATGGTGAAAGCGACAAGGGGGAGCACAGCTGGTTATTTCAGATTGGGTCTTGAGAACTGTCTATACTTTCTTTAGGCTTTGAATCCTGGGTCTAATCCTATACATGACATTTTTATAGATCTAGTTTTAGATTGATCATTACACAAACAACAACAACAAAAAATAACTGTCAGAAAGGCTGATGATGGTTATGAGCCTGGAGTTTATAGTCAAACAGATCAAAGCTGGAATCTCATGATACGACTCATTAGTTACACAATATTCAACAATCCACCTCACTTCTCAAAGCCTCTAATTACTCATAAGAACACCAAAAATAATTGCACCGACTTATATTTTTTCATTGTGCGTATCAAATGAGATAATGAATTTTAAGTGATTAGCAGAGCCCTTTAGCACTCAAAAAGTGAGCTAACATCATCAGAACCATTTTCATTGTTGCTGTCATTCTTAGGAGCAGTAGGAATAATAGTAGGTGTAGAAACAAAATGAAGGAGCTGTGGACTCAAACTGTGGTACCCATTCCCACCACAAATATTTTATTCTGTGATATAACCAGAAAAACAGAAAATTGATGTTTTTTTCTCTTCCATAGATAAGTAATCAAATAATTATCCCCCTCTTCTTTATCAAGTGTTTACCAGTCACAAAGTGTTTGTCATTACATCGTTATTGATATACAACATGTTACAATTAATTAATTAGGTCAAGCTTGTCTTACTTTTGGAATTCACTGCAATTTTAGATGAGTTTGAGAAGGTAGCCTGGACTCAATCAGCTACTATGGTAACAGTGTATTCCTTCAGGGGTAATTTTCTGGAGAAATTTCCACAGATGGCTAATACATATGTGAATTCTTGTTACCTTCAACTTCAATGGGGAAGGTACTTTAATTTTGTCCATAAATTTTTATTGAACCTGGTTTTTGAGTCCTAAAGTTCTCCATGCATTTACTGAACAACCTATGTGTTTCTGCTTTATAAATTTCACAGAATGGTAAATTACAGTTTAAAAGGCAGCCTTTGGTCTGAGTAACTAGAGTAGAAGATTTTGATCACCTTGCATTACATGGAGTTTATGCAAGAAAAGCTGCTTATTTTAGCTTTAATGTGTAAGGTGAACTCAATAGTTTTCCAGCCAAATGCCTTACTCAGTTTTTCTTAGTCTTTTTACCAGTCCCTCCTCCTTTCTATGGCTTTCTTCTCACCTGACTCTACACTCTCTTGGTGATTTCATCATCTTGATATCTGCAGCCCACTCACTCTCTCTTCCTCACTCCAAACACACATGTGCCCAACAGCCAACCAGATATTCCTCAACTTCATGTCTCAATGGCAACATACTCTTCAAACTCAATAATTATTAAGATCCTTCCATGTGCCAGGCCATGTTCTAAGCCAAGAAGATAAAATAAAGCTTACAATCCATTGAAGGAGAGAGTTATTAATCCAATAATAGTACACCAAAATAAAATTTCATTCTGTAATAGATGATATAAAGGGAAGGCAAAGGTTAATATAAATCATTTTAAAAGGGAAATAACACCAAGCCAGGAAAGGCTATTTATCTTCCTCTAAAGCTCCAAATCTCAATAAATGGCATCACTATACCCCCAGATGCTCAAGCCAAAAATCTAAAAGAAATCCCGCCTTTACCATAATTCTCATCCGGTTTATGAGTAAATCCTCCCAAGCACAGATTTTCAGTTTTCAAATTAGTTCATTTCTTTCTATCTCCTACCCCAAGCCAAAACTATCTTTGCTAACTGGTTCTCCTGCATCAATGCTTGACACCCTCCAATCTGGGCTCCAGATATTAGCCAGAGGAATGCTTTTAAAAATATACATGATTGTTCATGGGTTCACAATGGCAACATAGGAAGACGCTGGGCTCACTTCTTCCCATAGAGACACCAAATTTGCAGTGACATATGGAAGAAATTCCTCTGAAAAAACACCATTAAACTCTCTGAGCAATTCCTACGCATCAGGGTGAATGGCAGAAGGCCCATATCTAAGTGGGTAGGAGAAGATGAGACACAATCTCACCATAAATCTCATCCCTGCCTCGGTGACCCCACAATCGAGAAGGAACTCAAAAGCTTGAGCTTCTCTCTAAGGAGTGAAAGGTTTGAACTCCATGCCCGGCACCCCCAACTTTTAAGACAAGCCTGCAAAACATTAAGCTTTAAAAACCAATTGGACTCACGTTCAGAAGATTCACAGGGTTGTACAAACTAAGAAAAGGTACTTAGAGGCCTCACAGGCCAGTCTCCCTGCCCAAGGTCTCAGCACAGGTGCAGCTGATCAAGTGGCTCCCAAAATTGACCTTGCTAATCTTAAAGTCCCTTCAGGTGTCATAAAGGGTCAGGCACATAATTTAGCACACATCTAGAGGCCTGAGGGCTAGCAGGCTCCATTTTTATACTCTCCCTCTGGGTTGCTCTAGCCATGGAATGCCTACCTTTTTTTTCATTTTTCTTTTCATACACACTCTTCCTTTGCTTCATTCCAGCTAACAAGCCCATCTTTGTGCTCCAGCTGGAAGGTACCATTTCTCATTTTCTTTTCTTCTTTTTCTTTCTTTTATTTATTTATTTATTTATTTATTTATTTTTCATTTGTTTGGTTGTAATGCTAGGGTTTTTTTTTTTATTGTTTGTTTTTGTGGGTAAGCACCATTTATATTTTCTCCCTCTGCCTCATTCCAGCCAGTGGGCACCATCTTCATGCCTTCCCTTTTCTGTGCTCCAGAGTGCCAGTTTGGGCATGTGTCTGGTGCCCCGGTTTTTGTAACTGTTACCCAGGGGACAACCCTTGATTACCTGACTCTGGATGCCAGGGGGAATATTGACCATGGGTTCCTCCAGACCATAATAAAGCAGAGAGACAGTTCTTGGCAGACAACTCAGCCCAGGGTACTGCATAGGTAGCCAACTGAAACACACCCCAAGTCTTTCGGTCAAAGAGGCCTATTTATTGGTCCTGGAGCTTTGGCCTGAGGGGCAAGCTTCTGCTTTGGCAAATAAGGAGGGTCTACAGAACGGAGGCCAATAAATACAGCATTGCACAGCTCCAGGCTGCTGACACTGAGATGGGCCCCACACTGACACAATCAAGGGAGGTCTGGACCCCTTGCAGCCTTGTCTTCTCTGCCAATTGCTGCTTAGAGGAAAATGAAGACAACATAGGCAATGCCCTAGATAACCACAGCTATTAATACCCAATTACATAAAATGCACTGTCTATAATTAGCATAGCCTAAAGCATACCTTAAATTCTACAAAGCAACCCAGGATCCTGCTTTTGAAGATGGAATAGAGGAAGATGAAAATGTCTTGAAAAATATTTTCTCTATATTCTTTCTAAGAGACTACGTAATGTACTTTCGAATGTGTGTGTGTGTGTCTGTGTGTCTGTGTCTGGGTATACTGATATATTCAGATATATTCATATATAGTGTATAACAAGATATATGTATATGTCATATATACATACATGCGTATAGCTCTACCCACTGTTACACACACACAAACATATACATAATGTTGCCTGTGTGTCTGTGTGTCTGTGTGTGTATGTGTGTATATATATACACAAACCATATATATGTATTTGTGTATTTGAACATCTATGCACACAAAATACATTTCCTAGAATGAGCTATCAATTAATAAGAAAAAATTAACCTGGTTTGAAATGGAAAATGGCTAAATTGGAGCTGAATGAACTCAAGAGAGTGGTGCAACTTAACTTTAATAAGGCATAATTTGAGATTTTAAATGTTTGCTTATTATTTCAGGCTCAGAACTAATTTCTAAATCTTTACCTTATATCTAAAAACTTACTGGAGCTCATATTGGAGAACATTATTTTATTAATAAGAAATTATCTAAATTATTTGAGACATCACATTACATAGAAACCCAAATAACTTGTCAGATAAGGAATGGATGAATTTCTAAAGTAATTGTGCATATAACTGAAATAGAAACCAACTAAACAGAGTCAAATCAGCTTCAGTGACAAATTCACTTTCTCTCGTTGGAGAAGTTAGGGGTTGGAGAGAGCACAGTGACAGCTAATGCCATGTGCAGCCAACAGCCCCATCCGAGCTGCCTCTATTCATTAACTTGGCCTCACCTTTTAAACAAGGTAGACCCACACCATTGGACTAAATCTCAGCAGATTCTGGAAATCTAAACAATTGAGAGCAGTGAAAACATAGGTGAAGTTCTCATGAAGGCATGAGAAAGTTTAAAGAATAATATCGAATCCCATTTTTTTTTTCCTGAGTCGATCCATCCTGCCACCTGTTGGCAGCTCAGTGGCTGCTCAGCTAGGGCTGGAAATCCAACTGGCAATCCTGTTGCTCAGAGCTCGCACCCTTGAGTGAGCTCTTAACCAACTGAGCCACTGGGCCAGCCCGCGAATCCTGTTCTTGATATTTTTGTTTTCTAGGAAGAAAATTGACTATCATTAGTTTGGCTTTACAATGATTGCTTTCTTCTCCTATTCACCAGGTCCTTGGATTTGTTTAGTAATACACAATTGCATAAAGTTACTCTCCCTACATGGGCTGCCAGATTCTAATCTGTTGCTCTATTGACATATCACAGGTTAGTCCACAGGTCATTGTTTGAGAGGTATAGCTATAGATCAGTAACTTTTATCCCTGGTTGTCTGTTGAAATCACCCTGTAGTTTTAAAAAATGGGCCCTACCTGAGATTACAGGGTCCAAATATGTACATTTCTTTAAAGTTCCAATGATAATTTTAATGAATACCCACCTTAAGAACTTATGAATTAGATGATCTCTAAGATCCCTTCAAACTCTAAATTCTACAATTTCTTTGAAATACTCATTTAAAAACAATTTTTTCATGAAGTCATATATACTACTAAAGCAGTCAATTTTGATGATATAAAGAAGTATGTTTAAAAGCAGTTGTAAAAGTATCAGGGTTTATGTTTAGGGATGCCTTCAAATCAAGTAGGAGAAAAGCCATCAGTAGTTTAAATGAATAGGAGGGCTTCCTCCCTGCCCCTTACAATAAGAAATTTGGAGGTGGGCAGTTGTGTTGACTCAGAAGCTCAATGAGATTGAGATGATTCTCCAGTCACAAGATAGTTCTGCAGTTCCAACCATCTTGGCTTCATTTGAGGCAGGAAGAAAAGGGAAGAGCAAGAAATAGTAGGCAGCTACAACCATCCCCCTTTAATCAGGAAAGCAGAACCCTTAGCAAACACCTTCTGAGTAGATTTGGGGTCAGGTCTTACTGACAGAACAGGTTCTTAGGCCACATCATGTTGTAAGATTTCGTGAGAACTGTCTTGGACCAGTGGTAGTCTATTGCCAAGGCCAAACACATTGCAGCCACACTAGCTAAAAATTGGTGGAGGGTAACAGTGTTGGGGAATTGGGGAAAGGGATCAGCCAAGTTGTTGTTCTTCAATCTTTGTTGTGGAGGGTGCCAGTTGCCATCTGGCTTCCTTTCAGCAGCTCCTGTCCTCTAAGCTCAAGGTGCTGTGTTCAGTCTTAGTTGCCAGTGGGCGTAACTACCATCTCATGAGGGAGTCGAACCAGCAGCCTTGTTAAGAGTGCATGCTCTATCCCCTGAGCCATCCGACTGGCAGCTCAGCTCAAGGTGTGGAGTTCAGTCTTAGTTGTGGGTGGGCATAGACCACCACTGAACAGGCAATCTTGTTGTTACACCAGCTGAGCCATCCTGCCACCTTTTGGCAGCTCAGCGACAGCTCAGCTCGGGCGCAGCATTTACTAGCTCATGTGGGAATCGAACTGGTGGCCCTGTTGCTCAGAGCTCGCACTCTAAGCCAACTCTTAACCAACTGAAGCACTCGGCCAGCCTGACATTCAATTTTTTTAATCAGAAAAGAGTACAAAACTTATCTATAACTTTATTTGTTATTTTTAATAGTATAATTTTTAAATTAGCTTAACTGCCCAATAATAATGGGAGGTTATATGAACTATACATCATATTATCATATGATAGAACACCATTTTCTGGTTAAAATTAATTAGTAATTAAGGTAGTACTCAACAAGCTGGAGATGTTCAGAACATATTAAATGAGTACAAAAGGTAACTTAATTATGTTCAGTGTGTTCCAAATTGTTTAAATAATAATTTATTTATTGAGTACATACTATCTGCCAGGCTTAATGCTCTGCATGCATTTATTTCATTGGATTCTCACAACTTTTGGATGGAGATTCTATTACCCTCCCATCTTACCAATGAAGAAACTGAGGGTTAGAATAGTTATGGAATTTACTCAAAAACACATAGCTTACAGATGACAGAACTCAGATTTGAACCAGGGAGTCTGATTTCAGAAGCCAGGCTTATACATCTACAATAATATACACCTAGAGAAATAAATCCTGGAAAGAAAAGTACACCAAAAAGGTAACAAAAGTTATGCCTGGGTGCTGAAATTACAGTATGTTTTCTATATTTTCCAAAATATTTAGAATACATGTTTATTAACCATAATAAAAAATACAATGACTATTGGAAAGGCCTTCAAATCCAGTAATCACTTAATAAGCTTTTTAACCTGGTTTGACAGACTATCAAATAAACCAGTGCTCTAATCCACAATTATGAATAACATGAACTCTGTGTTACTCTTCTTTTTACTCATGAAAACTAAAAGGTCATTCACAGTATCCCCTAGATCAAAACAACCTTCTTTAGGTTCAATAATCTTATCATCAAGTTGATTCCCTTGAAGGAATAAAATTCATAAAAATTCATCCTGTTACATGAAATCAAGAAAGAGGTAGGAAAATATCCAAAAAATATGTTCAGAAACTAAATACATAAATTACATTAATAAACAACTATGCATCCAGTAAAAGAACTACGGAAACTTATAAATAGAGGTTTATATAAAGATTTCCAAATTAAAAAATAAATAAATAAAAACAATACAAAGAGAAAATTCCCATGTACTTTAAAAACTTCTAAATATGTAAATCTCTATTTATAAATGAATAAAAAAAATGGTCTGAAGATACATTTTCAAACACTTGCAACCAAATGTCATTAGTACATCCCTTCTAGGGAGGAGAGTGAAACTAATGTAGAAGGACAAGCACAATGGGAGAGCTTTAAGTTTTTACTTTACATAGGACTATTATTTTAAGTTTTTAAAATGATGTATTAAAAGCTTATATTTATGCAATTTTTGAAGAAACATAACAAATGTACACAGTCTTCAAGTTACTATCCCTCACAGTCATCATACTCACTATAACCTATTTGTATTTTTGTTTCATATATCTCAATAATAATGCTTCTATACATTACAGTATGTATTGGGCCAGTACAATTTTAGAAAAATAAAGGGAAAAGTAATGTACTTCCATAACTTAAAGGGAAGAAAAACAGAATATATTTTACCTTTGTTTTTGACAAGAAAGGAAAATTACTGTCCCATAGGCAAATATTGCTGACTATTAACGTCCATCACAAAATGAAGATATAAATTTAAATAACAAATAAGGCACAGGAAAAGTAGACATAATTTATAGTGAAAATTTTGTGTTATTCTCTGTGTACCAAAACAATTCAGATATTCAGATTATGAAGTTAAATGCATACTTACTGAGCCCATTTGCTCTAACACAAAATTATTTTTCAGTCAGATTCTTTCTTCCTTCTAAAGCATTTCTTCTAAAATGAAAATTGGAGAAAAAAATAACATATCAAATTATGTGATTCTTCTTTTCTCTTGATTCATGTTATACAAATGAATGAAACCTATATCAATGGTTAATCAGAGGATAAAAAGTTATCACAGTGTATTTATTCAACATGCATTAAAGAATTTTAAGGTAAGTTGAATGCAATTATTTTATCCTCAATTTATTTTCTAAATTGCTCAAATAATTATAAAATTTTCCATAGAGTTTTACTAAAAGAAAAAACTATAAAGACAATATAATGGATTAAGAAATCTCAAGTTCGAAAAGTAATTGCTCTAAAGGTATAGAGCTAATCACTGTCAAAAGTTGGATTATAACAGAGATGTTCAACTTAAAAGACTACATGCTGATAGATGGAACATCATTGGAAATAAGCTTTTAGGAAAAAATTCCAACTCATTTAAAAATAATAGATGACATGAAAAGAACAGCATACTGACATTTTTTGTGGCAAAAACAAAACACTTGGCTAAGATAATCTATTTAGCATTAAATCCTAAAAAGCATGAATAGTCAATACATATTCAGTTCTGTTCCATAAGTATATGTTGTAAATTTTACTGGAAATATATGTAAAGGAAATCAATACTTCAAAGATGTTGGTCTATATTGACACTTGACTAAAAAAGCTTCTTCTCTAATAATATCTGGTAATTAAACATCAATTCCATTGAGGATATTGTGATATTGCTGGTTAAACTGAGTCTCAAAGTGTTCTTGTTTCTTGTATGATGGCTATTTATGCAGAGCTTGAGAATTTTTTTTTTTTTTTAAGATTTTATTGGGGAATTGGGGGAGGGAACAACGTTGGGGAATCGGAGAAGGGGAACAGACAAGTTGCTGTCCTTTTGTTCTTCAGTCTAGTTGTGGAGGATGGCAACTCACTGGCCCATGTTAGTATTGTGATCATTGCACTCTTCCCAGCTGAGGCAGATTGGTTCCCGGCCATTGGATGGCCACTCATGGCAACTCACAGAAGCTCATGCAGGCTGCCGGCCACTCATGGTAGCTTACGGCAGCCCACTGCAGCCTGACTGCAGCCTACGCCATCACCGGGGGACTCACAGCAGCCCAGCTCCAGGTTGAGCTGTTGTTCACCATCTTAGTTGTAGAGGGCACAGCGTCCCTGGCCCTCTATGTGGGATCTGAACCAGCGGCCCTGCTGCTTGGAGCTCGACATCCAAGCCAACTCTTAACCAACGAGCCACTCCGCCTGTCCTTGAGAAATTTTTTTTTTTTTAATTGTACGTTGATTTCAGATTCAGTAAGTTCAGTCCACATTGTATTTGCAATTCATGGTTTAATGCAAATCTTGTCTACAATATTTAAAACAGGAGTGCTTATTTCCATGGAGATATAATATATAATTGAACAAGATCACCTTCTAAGCCGAAGGTGATCTTGAAATAAAGAGAATCTAAAACTCCAGTGATAACCAGTACATGGCTCAGTATTTCTGCTCAATATATGATCAATTTCTAAACTTAAGAGTTACCTTAAATTCCAGATGGAAATGAATTAATTAACTTGAGGGGGATACATATCACCAAAGGTATTCCAAAGAACATGGAATTAACATTCTCCATGATGCCATTTTCCATAGTATTTGATATGGCGATAATGTATCCTACTAAACTATTAATTCCTTCGTTCTGAACATATTTATTGAATGCTTATCATTTCACACACTGTTCTAGGCATTGGGGTTACAGGAACAAACAATACAGACTAAAACAATTATCCTCATGGAGCTTACATTTCAGTAGAGACAGGCATAAACAGGATAAAAAGGAGATTACAGGGTACATTAGATAATAATAGGTACCAAAGAGGAAATATAGCATGTTTTTTTCCAACTACCTCCTTGAATCATGGAGATTGCAGCACTTCTTACTCATGAATTTTGTTTGTTTACTTGATAATATAATGATTCTATTCTAAACCTTGTCATTTCTGGGCTGATCTGAGTTGTCATATCTTGACCTTTTCTATTAATTTATATTCCTACTATGGTTTAATCAGGGAATT
Organism: Aselliscus stoliczkanus; assembly: GCA_033961575.1. Lineage (NCBI taxonomy): Eukaryota > Metazoa > Chordata > Mammalia > Chiroptera > Hipposideridae > Aselliscus > Aselliscus stoliczkanus. Next base: position 141,347,747 of record CM066729.1, read on the forward strand.
ACATTGTCCAGATTCACCAAAGCCTGGCAGAAGAGTAAGAGGGTGCTTTTAAATCTTTCTTTTATTCAAATTTACTACCACTATCCCCTCATCTCCCACGATTGTACTGGCACACTTCTATGCCCTTTGCCAGGCCTTGGTAAATGCTCAGGAATATAAAGATACAGCCTTCCTCAGAAGTCCCACTGAGCTTGCCAATAAAATTCAGGCTGAGGAAGTCAAATTATACAATGGCTTAACACCACCATTTAAACAATGCTTCATCCATTGTGGCACATGCCATATGCAGACATCCATAATTATTTAGTTCAAATAAACAGAAACTTCCCACCAGTGTACATAATGGGTGTGATTACCCAAACATGTTCTTTGCCAGGGTACTATAAAGACAACATTCAGGGCAAAAAAATGCTGAACAGCTTGTGGTTAATAAGCAATTGACACCTGAAATGCCATTAAATGCAATCCATTCTTGACTAACTTGAAATTTCACTGAGAAAGAGTGAGACTATTGGCATCTCATACATTCACACATTTTATATGTGAAAAACAGTTTTTTCTCTCACCCTAAGAGCCAGGAAGAAGTCCAGACACTGAGTCAGTGAGACATGTTGCCTTTTCTTACAGAAGTTCACAGAAGAATACAGACACCTAAATAGAGAACCACTATGTCCTATCAGAAGCACAATGATACCAGATGACTAAGGTCCTATTGGCCCTCAGAGAAGAAGCACTGAAACTCATTCAAAAGGAGGCCAAGAAGGTAGAGATGTAGCACTCAGATCAACAGAAATAGTCTTAGAGACACAGAGGAAAAACTGATGATTGCTAGATGGGACAGGGGTGGGCATGAGGGAAAAGGGGAAGGGACAAGGCAACATAAACTGGTAAATACAATATTGCTGCACGGATAGAAGAAACAATTTGGAGAATATAATCAATAATTGTTGTAAATATTTTTTAGAGGACCAGATGGACTCATGTCTTGTTAGGGAGACCACTTCATGGATGGTGTAGAGGCCAGACCACTGCACTGTACATATGAAGCTGCCGCTGAATAATATTAGATGTTAACTATAATTTAACACATATATAGTCATGAGGTGTGGTGTATAGTGAGGGAATGGAGCCAATCGAATTGTAATAGATATGTATGATATTGGGGGTGAGGGGGCACTGGATGGGGAGTGGGGAGTCACTTTGTAAGGGATGAAAAGCATAACTATTGCATTGTTTTGTACATCTGTAACTAATAATAATAAATAAAAAGAAAAAAAAAAAGACTTCCCGGAAGTAACTTGTACCTGAGCTGGGTTATCAAGATGAAAGAAGGAAGAAATCCAAAAAACATAGAAATGAAACCATGTGGTGTGTATTGAGAACTACAAGCAGTTCCCTACTGATCAAGAGAGAGCAATGAAAAATAATCCTGGGGAGACACAGGGACCAGATACTGAAAGGCTTAGACCTCATTCCATAGGCAATACTTGAGGCATGTATGTGTCTTTAGGAAAAGAGTGACTTGTTCAGATTTGTGAAGGATGGAAAACATGGATCTGGAGACTATTGATTTAATTCTGGAAGAATATAAAAAATGCCTAAACTAAGTAGTAGTTGTTACTATGGTTAAGCAGGGACATTGGCAGGACTTGGCAATTGATTGATAGGGGAGTAAGAAAAAGAAGGCAAATATTATTGCCAGACTTCTAGCTTCCACATCAGTAAAGAACTCTTGGGGAGTCTCAGGCAAAAAGGTTGTTTTTCAGAGACAGCTGTGAGACATCCAGGTAGAGAGGACCTGAAGGCAGCTGTAAACACAGCCTTTGAGTTTCATGTCACCCTTTTATAAATGATTCCCACCTTGAAGGCCATCGAATCTTCATTTTAATTAAATGTTGTTGACAATTATTTTTAATGATTTTGATACAAATGTTCAGGCTAAACAGCAAGAAGCACAATGAGATATACCTTGCTTCCCCCTAAAGATGGTTCTGTAAAGACCTTTCTTTCTTTACTCACTAAAATATTATAAACTTTTATAAAAAAATAAACTTTTTTCTTGCTCACTATATGGAGCAGGGGGGGAAATGGTACCACCAGTCCATTGGGTTTATAATTAGATAAGAAATATTAATAATGATGTAAAATTAGAAAGAAGAAAGGAGAGAAGATATCATATATTATCTTACTTTATTCTCATGACAAACCATTAGATAGATATTTCTAATTTACAGATGAGGAAAGTGAGTTTTATAAAGGTTAAATAATCCTAGATGATACTGAAAGTCAGTAGTAGAGTCAGGATTTTTTTAAAAGAAAAAGAAAAGAATTGTTACTTATGAAAGGCCTAATTTATATCTAATCCTCACATTTTATGTACATTCATTAATTTAATCCCTTCGGGTAGGTATCACTGTTTTGATTTTTTGCTTATGTACTATAACACAGATTTGCCTACTCATGAAAGAGGTGTTTCAGAAATCTGTAAATATTTTATTCAAATTTTATTTTTATGTTTTTTGAAACTAATTTTTAAAAATATTGTAAGCAGTATATACATACCAATCTCAAATAATAGTACATTAGAAAAAAATAGTATGTTAATGTTTGTTGTCAGGTTAAATAATTGAATGGCAAACCTCCAAATATACTGTCTTTTCTCCTCTCTACCTGAAAAATATACTATGATTGCAAGGTGTTATGTTAAAAAAAAAAAAAAGTCATGTTCAGCTACTTATTGGTGTGAATGCTATTTTTCCATATTCTGCAGCTAATATAAAATAAATAAAATTTTGAATACTGAACTTTTTTGAATGCTGAAATTTTCACGTGTATCAAAGAGGCTTCAATTAGGACATATAAATGGATTTTGCTAAATGCATTTTAGGAACTGTATCTTACTAAAGCATGACTTTCATTTATTTTATAAATTGAGATTTCGTTAAAATTTTACTTGACAAGAAGAAATTCTGCCTAAAACAAATAGCAATAACAAGTTTCAGAAGCTTTGTAGTATATACTATTTTTATTTTTTAAAAGTTTTCTTTTTGGTTAATCAACATGGCCTCAATTCTATAACAAAACTTATCCATTTCTGTGCAGTTCGGAATGCTCCCAAAGGCAGACTATCTATTCTGAATGCTAAAGAGACCTTCTAATGCCTGAAGACAACTTCATTGACTGATTTTTTCTTTTAATAAATTTATGTTTTTAGTGTTGCTCATCTCAACATAAATTATATAAAATCTGAAGTTTTTAATTCTAGTTGATTGGATTTTTATGATTCATATTTCCCTATGGGCACAAGTTTAATAACATTTCTATTTTCCTTAATATATAACACTGGGAATGATTTAAGAGTCCAATAGTTGCTGATAAAGTTTGTAAGGCAGATTACCAAAGGAAAATACCACTGTATGAAAACAGACCTTTTCCCCTGACATTTGAGGTTCTTCATGGCTGGACATTGTTTTGTGTTTGTTTGTTTGTTTGTTTGTTTGTTTGTTTGTTTGTTTGTTTTGTTTTATCAAACTAGACACCGACTCTAGCATTTCAGTCATGTACGTTGTCCTTAATTGTCTCAGAAACAGATTTGGATAGTCAAGGGTGTTAAAAAGAAAAGAAAAAAGGAAAGGAAAGGAAAGGAGAGGAGAGGAAAGGAGAGGAAAGGAGAAAAAAGAAGAGGGAAGGAGAGTAAAGGGAAAAGAAAAAACAAGCTGTCTACTTTCATGGGTGAAAATATTCAGTTGAGTCAGCTAAAATACTAAGAAATCCGCTCACCTTATAAAGGCTGTGTGGTGACAGTGGCCTGCTTGGGACATAATCTGAAAACCATTATGATTTTAGAGTTGTCTTCAGAATATTTGAAGTCAGGTGGTTGAAATTTTTATGCAATATCTTCTATGATCCAGGCAAACCCTAGACTTAAAGGCAGGAATCATCTTCTACAAACCTCAGAATGACAAAAGCAGTGTCCTGTACGTGATGAGTGGGCACTGAACAAGGATTTGTTTATATGACTTATTTAAAACTGTTCACCTAACAGAAACCTTCCAAAGCCAGAGACCTTGGGTATAGCCTGAAGTTAGCCGCCCTTCGGCAATCTAGCACTGATTCAAGCCAGCCACAGGTTTAACAAAAGTGAACCTCCTTCACTGTCTTTTTCAAAAACCCATTGCAGTCTTGCCAGGTAATACCCAAGCCACTTCAAAATCACCACTCGACAGGCAGTCTTTTGGGGACTCACATTCTATTTCCTCATTCAGTCCTCTTTATGCTGTCTTGGTAAAGTGTCTGTCACTTCCTTTAAACACAGTGGGTGAAGGAAGGTATGGAATTGATCTCAGGAGCAGCTGTCTTCTCTTCAACTCCTAGCCCTGCTCACCTGGGTGGAGAGGGAAAAATCACTGAATTAGTCTGGGGTGAACCAAGCTGCATGGACGGAAAATACTGAAAAGTTTGTGGAAGCTTGGAATTTTCAGAGAAAAGAAAAAAGCTTCATTCTGATGACACCAATAAAGTTGTCATCTGTTCTTTAGTTGGTGTACTCTTGTTAACCCCAGGGGCTCTCAGGGGTCTCTGGGGGGCTCCAGTGCTGGAACCTTGCACCCCTTCTTTCAGGAAGGGTGCACCCCACCATGGTCTAGGAAAATGGAGATGCCTCCTTTCTCCCGTGGGACCCTGAGAAAAGGGACTCTAAGATGCAGAGATGTACATACAGGAGGCTTAATGGGATGTGTTCTCAGAAGCAACTGTGAGGGAGCAAGGGAAGCAGGCAGGGCTGACTGAACAGAAGGAGAAGACAAACTGAGGTGCAGTTCCAACTGCAGCCTCAGCCAATCACTCAAAAAGCTCTAAAGGGTTTAAGTCCTCCAGAGGTGCTCTTATTGAGGCAAGGCATCTGGGCCTTTGTACTGCCCCAAATGACAATCACTCAAAAAGCTCTAAAGGGTTTAAGTCCTCCAGAGGTGCTCTTATTGAGGCAAGGCATCTGGGCCTTTGTACTGCCCAAAATGACAAATTATTGGATGTGAGCTGCTCCCAACCTCAAGCAAGGCAGCCTCCTTTATCAGAAGGCAGTTCTCAGAGGCGGATGTAGTCTTGAGCCATCAGCAACTAACACTGCCAACCAATTAAGAATGAGTGCCTAGTTCTTTTGTGTGTGTGTGGGGGGGAGGGGATCTGGGTGGCCTGACATGGTGTCACTCTCCTACCCAGCCAGACTAATTAGAGCAATCAATAAAAATGATCAGGGTTGATTGTGCCCCTGGGACGAGTTGTTATAACATTTCACCATCTGTTGAACAAAGTCTTAACCCTATGCAAAATACATAGATTATCTTATTTTATCTTCTCAGTACTGTAAGGTCTTACTTGTCTCGATCGTACATAAAGAAACCAAGGCTCAGGAACAATAAATAACTTCCCAAAGTTCACACCACTAGTGAGGGCACTAGTAGGGACTGAAATCTAGCATTTTCTAAATCCAAAGTGTTCTGAACCAATTCATAGCATTTAAGTCATATTTTCTTGGTGGTGGTGTGTTTTTATTCCTGATCATATTTCATGGATACTTGGAGGCAAAGAATAAAATCTATTTGCTTACAGAAAGGCAAATACATAATCCAGGGAGCATAGGTTTCTAAATAGTTGTTGAACAATACAAAGAGCGTGCACACGCAAACACTTTCCAGGCCAACCAATGAAGGAGGAAGAGAACATTATGCCAAGTGAGCTGAGTTAATGTCACTGCTGTGGGGCTGTCATATGTGAACAAGTGACCTGGAAATGATGGACCGATGCAACAGTGCTGGCTGTGGAATTACCTCCCAAAACAGGGTTTACAAGGTTCTTTTCCTCAAACTTTCTCCCTGCATCTCCTCTCCCTTACACCAAAACCCAGCAGTCTGCAAAAAAAACCAGAGACATATTGAAGTTCAGGAACTTGATATGAACAGTTTTCTAAGTGTGTCACACACCAGCTTCGGCTTGCTTTTTTCATTAAACTTATTGTGTTTGAAGTTATTTCCTTTTTTTGCCTCCTGACTGCTTCCCAGAATAACTACTATGTCTCGTTCTAAACCGTATCATAGCAAATATTTCTCACCTCAGTTACACAAAGGTACTATGTAATTATGCAATGTACAGGAAGAACTTTGAAGGGAAAGCAAGATATGCACTGAATAAAAAACAATTTAAATATTAGGTTGTCAGAAAAGTCATGACGCATTTTTGCAATGAAAAACATAGAAAAAAAATGTCATGACTTTTCCAACAACCCAATAGAAGACATCAAAAGAGGCTACTTTAAAAATGTTTTCAGAGCCCGCTGAGTGGCGCGGTAGTTAAGCGCTCGCTTAGGAAGCCAGCGGCCCCGGTTTGGTCCCACATATGAGGGTCAGTGACACTGCCCTCAAAAAAAAAAAAAAAAAAAATGTTTTGAGCCTCTGCACAGGACTTGTTTCCTGTAGTCATTACATGTTCATGTTCCAGCATGAATTTCCAGAATATGACATGTGCACTGACAGTTTCAGTACCTGAGGACTGACAACACTTTGTTCCTGAATGTCTCTCTCCAGAGCAGAGCGGAAGCAACTGGATTCCTCCTTTCTCATTTCTGCCCTTCCAACTAAGAGAGGTGGGTGTTGTAAACAAGTAGAATTACCAAACTGGGCTAAATTTTCCCCATCTTTGGACATAAATATAAACTTATTAATAGTTATTAATATTACCTTTACTCAGGAGATTCCCTTTTCTTTCCTTATCTGAGTTATATCAATAAAGTGAATGAAATAGATGTTGCACCCAAACCAGTGCCCAAAATACAGTAAGAATTCAATAACTATTTGTTGAGCTCATAAATGCCCATCACCTACTCTATGAAATCTCCCTGTTTCCTCTGGGAAAATTAAGCCCTCCCTCCTCTGTGCTCTGACAGCATTTTGTGCATTTTTTATAATATTCTCATATACTAACATTTGTTATACTTAGTAAAAGTCTCTCTGTCTTCTGCTTGCCTTAAGGGCAGGAACTGGACTTTGTTCAATCTATATTCCACACTTTGTTCTCCACAGAGCAGGACTCAATATCAATGTTTAACTGACTTCGATGACCTACCATTTTAGGACTTATCACAATGGGCTGTGGAATTGGCAAGTGTGCCAAAATATTGTTGCTGAGGGCATAAGCAGCACTTTATATCTTGACAAGGAAGATGGATTCAATTCTGCTAAGTGCCCATGGCAATTACATAGCACTCGGCAATGCACTGAGTCTCATTTTAACATTGCTGTCCTCCCGGTGCCATTTGCAAGCAGTACAACACTGTCAGGCTGGAATCCACAGGCTGCCATGTTGACGGTATGCTTGGGTTGAAAGAAAAGAAGGAAAAGACCATTCAGGCTAAACCAAGACCTACAGCTGGCATAAAAACTGCACTGCAGAGAGTTGACAAAGCTTCCTAATCTTGACCTGTGACACAGGGGCTTTGTTTCTCTGGGTAAATTTAGGAATGGTTGAATGACCATTCATTTCATACCTCACTAAGTAACCATTGTCATTCCTTCATCCAAGTTTTTGCTCATGAGAAGCAATGGTTACAGAATGAACTGTGGCGCCAACTGGCCTGGATTTGAATCCCATACCCACCCACCACTTTCTAGTTGTGCCCCCATAGGCATGTTATTATACTGAATATCTCCATGGTTCATTTCCTCTGCTAAAATATGAATATAATAATAGTATTTACAACAGATCAAATAATATTTCGTGTCAGTACAAAATTAAACAAATGAGTGCCTGGAAAGCACTTGGGAGTCATGCATAATGCAGAATAATCACCTACATGTCAGCTACCATGAGGACACCATTTGTGGGGCATGATAAGGAGACTAGAATTTACTCTGAGTGCATCAGTACACCTTTGGAGGGATTTAAGTAAGGGGAGTGATGGGATCTGATTCATTCTGTATCACTCTGACTATTCTGAGAAGCTGGAATGGAGAAGGAGTGGACATGTGGAAATGAATTGGGAGGTTCCCATAGTAGACCTGAGAAGAAGTGATGATGACTTAGGGCAAGTGACATCTTACTCTACTTAGAGATAGGCAGAATGAGGAGGATAATCTGTATTTTTGGGGGGAGGATTGGGGTGGGGGGAGTAGAACAATGAGAAGTTCTGATGAAGTACATGTGGGAGGTGAGGAAATGAAGAAATAAATAATCAATAATGATACTAGATTTCTAGCTTTAATCGTGGAAGCTTGGTGATGCCATTTTCTGAAACAGAGAAGATTGAAAGAGGGGCATATTTTGGAAATGAAATCAGACATTCCTTGGAGAGTTCCCTTTTTCAGATGGCTATGAGAATCCTAATAGAACTTTCAAACAGACTGGATTTGAAGCCTGGAAATCATAGAAATATCTATATGAAGATATAACTTGCATAAGCATATAGATATTTAAAGCCACAAAAAAGAAATGATATCTGCTATGTCATTGGGGTTGATACAAAGAGAGTATAATAAAGACTCTATTTTTGGTATTTTACCCCTGACAGCTTTTATACTCCAAGTCTGCCCTATTCCTTTTGCCTAGGCAAATGGATTAGAAAGCTGTTGGGGAAGGTCACCAAGAAGATGTGAGCACTGGTTTGGCTCAGGAGATGGACCCAGGCAATTGGAAGCTCCCCACTCCTTCTCCTATGATTGGAATGTGCACTCCACTTGCCTTCCCCATACTAGATGATGCCCAAGAACATAGCCTTGAGATAGAAATGTGGTGATGAGACTATCTGAACTGGATGATGAGACTATGTGAAACGGGTATGTGACTAAAGCCAGTTAAGGCTTACTGTATATATGACTCACCCAGTTAGGGCTTCTATGGAAATGTTTAAGATTTGGCAGATGGTTGTGGAAAACTACTAATCTTGTGGCCATCCCAACAAGTCTGATAAGTTCCCTTGCTTACTAAACCTGCCTCTACCAATCTGGAGTGCTCTACCTTTTTCTTCAGCCTCTCACTATTGTGCATGGGTAGGTGAATGGGTGGAGGGTTCAGATTACCCACAGAATCTCCTGAGGAGGCTGCAACCCAACAAAGTTCACATGGCTCCCTCTTTTGGTGCTAATGGGGAAATTCAACTCACACAAACCACCCAGCACTCAGGTCCCCCATTCCATTCACCCCAGTACCCCACCAAATCAAAGCCACCCACCCTATTTTGCTCTTGCTTCACTCAGACCGATCCTGAGCCCTTCTCCTTGGGGAATCCTTTGGTTGTTTATTGTGTGAATGATAAACTTTATTTCACATCTTATGGGTGCCCATGTATCATTCATGCCAACATCTATATAATTTCCTGGCAGACGCTGCCCAACATCCAGCTGGGGCTACTAAGTACCAAAATAAGACAGAGATTGAAGCAAGATGTGAGGTCAAGGGAAAAATCAGGCATCCTGGTTTTATGGAGGTGGGAAAGCATGCAAAATGTTTTTATGCTGAATGGAAAAATGCAATACAGGGTGAGAGACTGATGAAGCAGGAGAAAGAGGGAGTAACTACATGAGAAAAGTACTTGAGTGGCAGAGAGGAGATGGGGTCTGGAAGACAAGAACAGAAGCTGGCCATAAATAGGAAGAGAGACACTTGCTGCACTGTAATGGAAGAGACGAGAAGATGGGATCTGAATTCAAATATCCCATATGGGATCCAAGCAATGTAAATAAGTGCAGCAGCAGTGTGGAAGGCAGGGAGTGACTGACTATGGGAAGCTGGAGAGAAAATATACTTCACAGGATTCAAATAGATTTTACAAAATGCAGCTTGGCCAGCCATTGAAAACTCCTGGGGCTGCACACTGTTCTCCAGAATTGGCAGTATTCCCCTTTTGGTCCCCCTGAATTACTCCTGCCATTCCCTTCCCAACAAAACAGGAGATTGGTAAGAAGACAAGGACTATACATCTGCATATTTAATAACAGCTACAAGATGGTTAAAGCTTGAGCCATCTCACCACAACCATCCTAACTGCACTTTGATCTTCATCCTGGGAAGGATGTGTTACTAAGAAAGTGCAGGAATTTCAGGGATGCTCACAAATAATCAGTATTTCCATTTTCATTTCTTTGCATTTCTTTCGTTTTTCTTTTTCAAACTGTTTTAACGGTTGTCTTGATATCTACAGGCAAACTGTTAGTTATTGACTCTTTATACATTCTTTTCCTTGAGATTCATGAACTACGTGTGCAAACTAGGAAAGCAATTCATAATTCCCCTGGGGAGCAACAAGCTGAATAGAAATGAGTATATTTCCACAGAAATGGACTCATTACTCTGCCAATATGGCACTGGGCTGTATGAATAATTGTTATAAGATAAAGGGGTCTTACAGGAAGAAAGCTTTGCATTTACCTTAGATTATAGTTTTGCACTGATTATATTTCTCCACTTGCATTTAATTTGCTTTGGTATTAAATTTGCTATTCTCCTTCTGCTCAAAAGACAGGCACAATCTAAATTTTGCAAATGTTAAGAGAATTGAAAAATGTATATTATTATAAAATATATTGATGATATTAAATCAATAGTATATTTTTAAAATACAATTTCTGGGTATTTTTTTTTAACTCTAAAGTGTAATCTAAATAATAACAGAATAAGTTTGAGACTGAGGAAAAGAAAAAAAAAAATGTTTACATTCTGCCATGTGGTGAGCACTAGATTTGGTGTGTTGAATGTGAAGGGGACCAAAGTTTTGCCACCCTGAAGCTGTTTTTTGGGATATTGATTTTAAGCTGATTATCAAGTAACACAAAGAACCCTTGACCCTCCCTCCTTTCCTGCCCAAGAGATTAGGATAGAAAATCCTGTGCCAGGAAGGGAATCAGGATATTGCCTTAGCCTAATTTGAATTAAACGTGGTAAATAGGAGGGCTTCTGGCAGGGGCCTGTTAGCTGGGTACCCTCTGTTTCCCATTATTTCTGAGTTGCTTAGTAAGAATTTGCCTGCCAAATGTGTCCCCTCAACTACCTCTAAATTGGCCATTCTCACTTCTGAAATCTAAGACCCTGTTCCCCTCCTTTTGTCCATTGTCCAGATGTCATATACACTTAATGTTACCTCACTGTCTGGAATTTTCATGCATATGTGCATTCCCCGTGCAATAGTTTTAAAATTTGATGTTCTCCTGTTAATCTCTCTCTGTTAATTCAATTACTAGCTCAGCTAGAAGAATTTAGAAGATAGGAAGAAAAGCATCATTTTTTTAGCCCCTACAAATGCCTTCTCTTTTTGAAGTGAGTATTATCTGCACAGATGAGAAAACTGAAGTTCAAAAAGTTTAATTTGTCCAACCAAGGTAAAAAAGTAAAATATAGCAAAGCCACAATGTACATACAAGCCTCATTTTGAAATTTCTTTTGCTATTTCCCAAGAGGTCAAAGGAAAGGTGAAGGATTCTGGTTAAACTCAAAAACTCATAATGTCAAATAATTGTAGACATTTGACATTTGATGATTGACAATGACAGAGTTTTCTCCTTTTAAATCATTGGGACTTGATGTGGCTAATATTCAGGTAGAAGTCATGAATCTTTAACTGTGGTGATTAATCAACATTTCCTTCCTTTAAACTAATCACTGCTTTAATATTTGCTTGATCAGAAAGTAAGAGGGAAAAAAAAACAACGGGTTTTTTTTTTTTGGTTGAGAGCTATAGGAATCCCAGAGTATAGTCCTCCCTGAGTAGATAGTATAGTATTGTCTATACTCCAGATAAACACACTGGGAGTATAACAATACAGAGATTAGTGCCCTCTAAGAAGTCAATTTAAAAGACCCTAGAAAGGGCAATTTGTTTGGTGAACTGACCCAATATCTTTAAACAAACAAAGAACCTCACACAACTATTTTAAAGGGATATTCATATCCATGCACAATGACTGATAGACAAAATGTTAATTCAGCCCTTTTACCTGTCTATCTTCCACTGACCACACAGCATTGAACTGCTTCTAATCCCAGGTTAACATTGAACGTTTTCTGATTAACAAGGTGAGTTTTGTGTTTATTGTTGTTGCTACTGTTTGTGAAGATGTGACATTGTGATTTATAATAAGAAATATATACTTGGTCTTTGACTCCAGTCCTAACACAGAGCTCCTAAAAACCATGGAATTTCCTGAGAGAAGAGAAAAAGATTTTTTCGTTATGCTGATGATGTGACTTATGGAAAGCCCACAGGTAACCTAAGGGGGAAGCTGGTTTCCAAGGTAACCAACTATGCAATTAGGGGGTTTGAACTTTCAAAACCCTTCCCCAACGTCTGGGGAGGACGAAGGGCTAGAGGTTAAATCAATCACCAAAGGCCAATACTTTAATCAATTATAACTATGCAATGAAGCCTCTTTAAAAACCCAAAAGAAATCAGAGAAAGACAAATACCACGTAATTTCACTTACATGTGGAATCTAAAACAAAAGAAAACAAACTGAATAAAACAAAACAAAACTCATAGATACAGATATAGATGGGTGGTTCTCAGAGGTTAAGGCGGTTGGAAGGTGGATGGGTGAAAGGGGTCTTTGTATGGTGACAAATGGTAACTAGACTTATTGCAATCACTTTATAGTGTATACTAAGATTCAATTAATATGTTGTATACATGAAACTAACATAATGTTATATAACCATTTTACCTCAAAAATAATAAAAAAATAGAAAAATAAGACATCATTTGGCGAGTTTCTAGACTAGTGAACACATGGAGATGGGGGAGAACAGCATGCCTAGAGAGGATATGGAAGCTTTGAACCTCTTTCCCATACCTTGCCCTATTTGCCTCATGTATCTCTTCCACCTGGCTTCCTGAGTTATATCCTTTTATAATAAACCAGTGACATAGTAAGTAAAATATTTCTCTGATTTCTATGAGCTGCTCTAGGAAATTAATTAAACCTGATCAGGAAGTGGTGGGAATCTCTAATTTATAGCCAGTCAGTCAGAAGTGATTGGCATATGAAGTCCAAGGAGACAATTGTTGGAACCTTCAATCTATAGCCATCAGTGTCAGAAGCACAGGTAATAAATACCTGAGTTTTTGCCTGATGTCTAAAGTCGGGGCAGGAGGTAATCTTGTAGGACTGACCCTCAACCTGGAATCGGATGTTATCTCCAAGTAGATAGTGTCAGAATTGAGTTGACTTGTAAGGCACCCAGCTGGTGTCTGGAGAATTTCTTGTTGCTATGTGGGAAAATCTCCCCTGCATACCTTGGAAGTTGAATCTCAGAACCATTTCAGGGGAGAGGGAGTTGTTTTGATTTCTATCAAGTTTTATGGCTATTTCTTTAGTTGGTTTTAGAATTTAGACAGTTTAGAATTTAGACAAGATAGATAAACTGGGTTGTATTACAGTAAAAAATAACCCAACATCTCAGAAGTTTAATGCAACAAAAGTTTCTCTGTCTTTCATGTCTCATGTCATGAAAGACTGCCAAAGGGAGCAGATGGGATAGCCACCAACCTAGAGGCTTGTCAGTCACCTTGACCTAGGGAAACAACATGGTAAATCACAGACCAGCTTTCTAGGCTTTCATTCAGATCTCATTATTTTTTACTTCATGGACTAAAGCAAGTCAAATGACCACAGCTAACTTCTGAAATGTGTACAAGGGCAAAAGCAGAAATATCTGGTAGAAAGCACTAGTAACCTTACTGTAATAATTTTTCCACCTAAATCTTTCTGTTACCAGACAGAAAAACAGTAAGAGATAAAATATCAGAAGAGTGCAATCAGCAAACTAAATAAATGAATTGAAAAAAAAAGAAAAGAAAAAAAAAAAAAAAGGCCACCCAGAATGGTGTGTAAGTTAGGCCCTGAATTAAGAACAGAATTTGTTTACAAAGGAAAGAGAGGAAGAACGTGCCACTGGAGAATGGATCACCGGAAACTCAGAATAAATTGTTACATAGAATCAAGATTGTACATATGGTTGTGTCCCTATATGAATCCACAAAGCTTTGTTTAATCCTTCTGCAAAAGAAAATTAGAATTACAAATAGTGTTGGCCTCGAGTCTGAAGAACTAAGAGCAGGAAAAATTGCAGTGAACTTGAAAAACAAAAGGAAGTAGAAAAGGGAAAGCTTCCATTCCTCTCTTTGAAATACAGGCCTGAAATACTTTGAATAGATTGACTCTGATACCTTACCCCACACCAGCATATATCACTGTCCTCTCATTGTCATAATGACACAGAGCCCTCTAACCAGAACTGCTGTAATCTCTAATATTGTGCCAAGATCTAAAATTATCTTCTCCTTCATCCAGTACCAATTCCCTCTAATTTAGTGCACTGGTATTAGTTAATTATTAAGTGAAAAGGTGTGGTTTAGTGGAACAAGAACGCAGCTAAGCATCAGGGCATATAGGTTCTAGTCCCAGCTCCAGAATATACTTGCTAGGATACAATTTTGTGATATATTTTATGAGTTTTAATTTATTAACCCACAATGTAGAAAGAAAAATATAGAAATGAGAGCTCCCACAGAGTCAAACAAGATAAAAGATTTTTTTTTTTAATTCTAAAAGTAGTATAGAATTATAACATGTGGTTATTATTACTAGTAGTAGTAGTAGTACTATATGGTAATCAATCTGATTAAAACAATGTATACTAATATTTCAAAAACTGACTCTCATATAACCCAAACTGAAATACTTGTATCTTCAAAAGTGAAAGCTTATTATCTCAACCACTGAGTTTCTTGAAAGCAGAGACCATCTCTACTATCTTTGCCAGTCATGGTACATAGTATATACTTAATAAATGCTGCTTTGCTCCTAAGAGCAAAGAGGGAACAGCATGGGCTAAAGAACAGAACATAGCCTATGAAACAGAAAACAAGAAAACCATCCTGAAAAAGACTAACTGTCTGTGCATAACAGAAGAGTGTAAAGATCAGTATCTCAGAGTTGAGGATGGGTTGATGTCATTAGGGACCTTGAAAGACAAGAACAGAAAGATAGACTGTAGAGCAGACAGCAGGGAAACATTCCAATACCCTGCAAGGGCAATTATACAAAAGCCACAGAAGCTGATGTCCAACTGTTCTCAGCCCCAAAGTAAAGAACCTGTCAGAAGACTAATTTTTTACCACATTTTTAGGCATTTCTTAGAAAATGATTAGCAAGTTTCTAAATGTCTACAGTTCTCATAGTTCTCTGTGAAGGGACTTTCCCTTTCATCTTCCCATATATTTTTTATACATTTTCCTGTATAGTTTAAAACTCAAGTAGTTAGGATGTTGGTTGTGTACCTTGCTCTGAGATGCTTTTGTGTTTATATAAACATAATATAAACATAAATTACATATGCACAGAATAAATTAGTGAAAACTTTAAATAAAGTGTTTGATGGGCAGTGAAGGACATCTAAAGAAGTGTTAATGCAGCTTTTGTCAATCAGGGACAGGACTGATATGGACATCCTAACAAGGCAGGTTGATTAATATGCAGAGATATGGATTTTTTCCTAGTCCTTCATTCATCTTGTCCTCTACATGTACAGTAAGGCTTATTCATATAAAATTCTCCACTTATTCAGGCAAACAAAACACAGAACTCCATAAACCTCCAGGATAAGCCTTTCATCTTAGAACAGAATTGGTTAAAAGAGATCTTGTTCTAATTTGAGAGAAAAAAAGAGTAAGATTAAAAAGGGACTATTTCTCTCAATGAATTATTTTAAAAGAACCATATTCATAATAGATGTAAGTCATACTCTAGGTCAAAGCATATCTTTTATGTACACAGATATACATAGAAATTTTATGATGTAGGTCTTATATAATATTGGGTCTTCGGAAAAGTCATGACGCATATTTGTTACAGATGGCACTAGTTCATTTTTGGAAGTACTAGAGTCATTTACACCTATGTTATTGCTATGTCATTTGACAGCTGACAGTTTTAGCTTCATTCTAAAAAAAAAAATTAGCGATTTGGTAGAGTTTTGGAGATTTTACAACAAGTTGAAGATGAAGACCAAACTGCATTTTTGCCATATTTCATTGTTTTACTTCCATAAAGGGAAGAATGCGCGTCAAGCTTGTGAAAAGTGGCACCAAGTTTACAGTGACAGGGCTCTACAAGAACGTCAGTGCCAACGATGGTTCACGAAATTCCGTGCTGGTGATTTTGATCCTAACGATGCTCCTCGGTCAGCGTGGCCCACAGAGGTTCATGACTACAAAATAAAGGCATTAATCAAGTCAAACCCATGTTACATGACCTGAGAAATTGCAGAAATATTGAACATCCTCCATTCAAGCGTTCACAACCACCTGAAGAAGCTGGGATACGTAAGCAAGCTCGATATTTGGGTTTCTCATGAACTCAAAGAAGTTCACTTGATGGCGAGTATGAACATCTGCAATATGCTCATTAATGTCAGGAAAACGATACTTTTTTGAAGTGACTGATAACTGGTGATGAAAAGTGGATTGTTTACAACAATGTGTTGCGCAAACGGTCTTGGTCCCAACATGACGATTTGCCTGAAATGACATCGAAAGCAGACATTCATCAGAGGAAGGTTATGCTGTCAGTATGGTGGGGTGTTAAAGGTGTCGTGTTTCTCAAGCTCCTACCAAGGAACCAAACCATCAATTTGAATGTGTACTGTCAGCAATTGGACAGTTTGAACGAGTCCATCATCCAGAACCATCCAGAGCTTGTTAATTGTAAAGGAGTTGTGTTCCATCGCGACAACATGAGACCACACACAAGTTGGATCACCTGTCAAAAATTATTGGAGCTTGGATGAGATGTGTTGCCAAACCCACATACTCGCCTGACCTTGCGCCGTCAGACTTCCACTTGTTTGGCTCTCTTCAAAACTCCTTGCGTGGTATAACGTTCAATTCAGATAAGGCTGTAAATCAGCACCTTGTTCAGTTTTTCACAAATAAAAACAGGTCCTTCTATGAACAAAGAATTATAAAGCTCATTGAAAGTTAGCAAAAGGTCATCAAACAAAATGGGCAATATATCATTGATTGATCTTTGTTCTTTATATAAATAAATGGCTTTTGAAAAACATAGATAAAATACATCATGAGTTTTCCAAAGACCCAATAGTATTCCCTGGCATTATCCTATGTATTACCATTATTTGTGTAACAGGCTTCTATTTCATTTATATTTAGAAACCATCGTTTTCAAAAAATATAGTGTGATCGTTTTCAAAAAATATAGTGTGATCTCATATCAGTCATTTCTAATCAGCAAATTAGTGAAGAAAAAAAAATCACTATTTAAGGTAAATTTCAGGCCATTTCAGCTGAGCAATAAAAAATAACATCTGACTTGTAATTATCTCCCTAGGAAATAAGGTTAGGGATGTCATAAGTAAGAAAATCAAGTAGGAAGATACATTCCTTGACTTTACATTTTCATATCTTTGGCCAGCCTAATCAAATGGGAATAAATTCAAGAAAGATGGTGGCTAAGATGGAACTAGAAGAAAGCCCTGACTAGTTACCTTTACATCGTAGAGGATATCCAGTGGTCCTCCCATACTCTATCCCTCTTTCTACTTCCAGTTCTGGCCTAAATGGATCTCCATAGATCTTGTCTGGTTTGAGTACTCTGTGATTCAGAAAATCCATAGTGTGATAGATAATATTTTCTAAAACTTTTGCCACAGCAGTATTTCCATATTTCTACATTCTCTTCCAGAATATTGCCACTCCCCATCAAGAGCTAGAGTCTATTTCCCATCCCCTTAACTGAACTGACCAAAAGAATGTGATGGACTTGATGCTGTGCAGCTTTTGATGATTCGTAAAAGATGATATGGTTTTTGTGGCCCCATTCCTCAGAATACTTGCCTTTTTAACCCAGCCACTATCTGTAAGGAAGCCCAACTGAGCACTTACAGAGCAGCCCATAAGGAGGGGAAGTGATACCTCTGACCAAGAGCCACATAAGTGAGCTCAGAAGCACATACTCCAGCCTCAGTCTAGACTTCAGGTGACTGCAGACCTACTTGACATCTTGACTGCAACCTCATGAGACAGCCAAAGTCAGAGCCATCCAAAACAATCTTGTTTTAAGCCACAAAATTGTGGAATAATTTTTTATGCAACAATGCTTAACTAGTACACCTTCCTGTTAGGGTTACATGATTAGAGGCAATGACCTTTCCTTTCGATGATGCATAAAACCAGGAACAAAACATATGAAAAGGAAAACCTAAAGTTGGTGGTGAAAGAGGAAAAAAAAAATCTAGCAACCAAAAAAAAAAAAAAGGAATTGTAGTTTTTATGGCATGCGTTAACTCAAGAAGCTAAGGGCAATTGAAGTTATACTCAGTTGCCTGTGGCTGCTGAAAGCTCTTGAACCCCATGTGCAGGGATCTTGCTTCATAAGAATCCCCAAAGGAGACCAATGTACAAGAAAAATCAGAAAATGTCCTGCCTTTTCAAGTACCATAAGTGAGGCAAAGGACATTCAAAAATTAGAATTTTTGCAGCATGAAGCAATTCAGTTTTCATACTTATGACAATTCTATTTTGTTCTATTAAATACCTTGTATGAAAACCTTATGACACAAATGCCAGCAAGAGTGTAGAAGAGAGCTCATCTTTATTTCAAATGTTCCCAGGATCTCTGAAAAGGGGAAGGTGCCAATGTTGGCAATACCCGATAAAAACACTGACCTTTGGCAAAACACAGTAGTGATTTCTGTGACATCCTGGGGACCATTACGAATAACAAACAACTTCTGCATGAAATAAAAGAAATGTGATGCCATATTTTAGACTTTCATAAGAAATCCTTGAGATCATATGTATTTCAGAATTCAGATTTTTTTTTTAAATTTTAGAAAGTTAATCTATTATAAAGAACCTCAAAATCAATAATAGTAATATTGCCAGAGAAAAATTAATGAATATTAACACAAAATAAAGTATAGGTAGCCTCAAATCTGTTCAGGTCAATGTTTATTTTCCAAATAAGTTTAAGCACTAAACTTATGAAAACTGCAGACAAGAGATTATGGACTATCATGACAAAATATCTACTATTTATTAGAGATCTAATTTTTGCCAGTCAGTCTGTTGATTTTATTTATTATCCCACCTACCCTGAGAAAACGACAGCATTGAGAACCAACCATACAGGAGGTTAAGTAATATTCCCAAGGTCAGGGGAATGATAAATGGCAGATTCAAGATTCCATCTTGAGCCAGAGTTCAAACCCTGCCTTTCACCACTCTACCATGTTACATGTTGCAAGAAGCACAAGCTTTGTTGGTTTTTTTGTTTGTTTGTTTTCTTTTAATAGAAGTGATAACAATGTTAAAGAATTTGAGGGAAATTACTTACAATTACTTTAAATTACTTATAAAGGTGACATTGGTTATCAGCTTTGTTTATCTCATTATAGGTTTTATATAAGGATATACCTTTCCAGTAATAGCTAATGAAGCAATAATTCCACTCAGGGTGGTGGTGTATACAGAGGTAGGTGAAGGTGACAATGATTTGAGATTAAGGAAAAAGAATAGCTACAAAAGAATGGAAATTATCTCCCCAAATTTTTTGGAATGGTGATGATGTTAAGAAAAATAGGCAGTGACAGAAACCCCAAAAAGAGATTTCCTTTGCAAACACTATGGATTATTTCAAGTAGAAATTTATGTTCTCCAGATGATATAGGAACAGTGCCAACTAAAAAATTGACACCAAAGAACCAACTAGCAAAGAACTAGGAGAGGGTCTTAAATCAGAAGATTTCTGGGATTATTACACACACAAAGCACAGCACCACAGTGATCTAGTGGAGTACCAAAAGTAGGACTCCAGCAAAGTGGGTCGTTGTGGAAAGTTGTGCACCATATTGCTGAATGGTGTAATATGTATTGACTTCCATCCCAGAAGCCTCTTTCCAAAACACTGTGTTAGGACTGCTGGCAAGTAGAAAACCAATTGGCTGTCCTATGTAGCTCATTGTCACGAAGCTAAGAAAGTCCCCAAACAAAGTAGAATGTGTTAGACCCTTCTGGTTCTAGCTCTGCAGCAAACCAACTCATAATAGCAACACTTTTGACACAAGGGCCACCTATACATATGACTTAAATCCACCTTAAATATTTTCATTTTACAACTATATTAGGACAAGATAAACTTATACCTTAAACCAAAGTGCCCAATGAAAACCATCATGTGGGTAGTATTTTGATGTAAATACATGGGTACTAAAAGTAATAAATACATTAGTTCAGGCACAGGAATTGGGATACCTTTAACCAAAAAGACAAATTAACATCTTAAATACAAAAGCCATGATTAAACTGTCATAGCTTGCCTTGATAAGCTACTTCATATACAGGAAAAGCACCAAGATCAGCAATCAGTTGTGAATATTAGAAAACAGTGCCTTACAAATTCATGAGTCAGGGGTAGAACCACAGGTAATTGTAGATAATTGCCTTCTGTTAACTTAAATAAAACAGTTAAGTCCTGTGTCAGCACATAAGAGTAGGGTGGAGACTGAGCCTCTCTATAAGACAAAAATGTCTGAAATTCATATCTGTTTAAATTAAATCTATTAGTTTAATTTGCTTATGGACACTAATCCCTTTAAACAAGGCTTAAATCTGACTTCAAACAAATTATTTAAAAGATAAAACACAAGTGCCTAATTCATGTGCTTGCTGATAATTTCTTATCTTTTGGAGACCTTAGCTGTGCAGTTGAGCCTTGAACAACTGGGGAGTGGCAGGGACAGAGGAGGTGGACTCCCTATGGTGGAAAATTGCCATTTTCACATTCCCTGTTGCAGTTTCTCAATGGTGGGCTTCCAACCACGGATCAAAAATATTGTTGGGAAACTGCGGTTGGGAATGTGAAAAAAGTTTCGGCCTGGGGTTTATCTTTTTATCTTTTTACATTCTATTCTTTATTAAACATAGGCTTGTAAAGGACAGAATGTATATTCTCCTTACCATTTCTGCAGCCAAAATGACACCTGGCATATTAAGTTCACATGTAAGTCTGTTATATGATGGATATATGATGGAGGACATAATTGATCACCTTCTCTGTACCTACCCCTATTCTAGGCACTTTCATTATATTATCTCATTTATTGTTCCCCTCAATACAATGGGTATTATCATTTCCCTTTGGTCAAAAAGTAAATCAGGTAGAAGTATATTATTACAGGCTTGCCTGAGCCCACATAGATAATATGTGGTAAAATAGAATCACGCCAAGGTTATCTGCTATCAAAGTTTTTCCACCACCACAGTGGACAAGTGGCACGTTTGCAGTGAGCCTTCAGTGGGGTTGTGCAGTGGTGATGCTATTTTACTTCCATGGAACTGAATGGAGCAGAGTAAGAAACAAATGATATGGATTGAGTGAAGTGAGCAGAATATGTGATAATGTGGTACAAGTAAGAGCTTCCTAAGGGGTACAGCTACATGCATCTAAGTGGCTATAGGTTAAATATAAATAAAAAGCTATGCTCTATGGGCCGGCCGAGTGTTACAGTGGTTAAGTGGTGGTTTGGGAAGGCAGCGGCCCCAGTTCGGGTCCCACATATGAGGACCAGTGACACTGCCCTCAAAAAAAAAAAAAAAAAAGCTATGCTCTATAGATCAAAGAGAGTGAATATTTCTAGGAATGTTAACCATGTACCCTTTTACTCATGTTATATGCAACACCATATTTTTGGCTAAGTTTCTTCTTTAATCTCTCTCTCTCCACTCTAAAATAGTCATTGACTTTACAGCAGAGAACATTGTCTTACACTAAATTCCATCCTTCCAAATACACTATGTTGACCAACAGAGACTAACAGCTCAGGATGTATTTTTTGGGGAAAGATGCATTGACCATAAAATGCAGGTATAATAACAACAGTGGATTTATCTATATGTAATGTTTAGCCCATAGAATAACAATCTATCCTGAACTTGAACTAGTAATCTCTGAAGCACTTTTCAACATGTTTCACTCCTGCCTTTCCTTGAGCACCTGCCTCTAAAGGTGGTACTACTTGTATATCATCTCTAATTTTCACAATGTGTTTTTATGGCCCTTGTGTAAATGATCATGCTAAGGCTCAGAAGCATAAACTAATTTAGGTAAGTTCACCCAAAAAGTAAATAGTTCAGTAAGAACTTTAACCAAAATTCATGTGACTCCAGAGCTTATGTACTGTCCATTAAACCTTGTGAACCTACATGGAAAATAGCTAATACCTTGATAAGGAAAGGAATTAAAAACTTTGATATTATAATGTTAACAATTTACCAAGGAAACAATTTTTAGGACTTGAGTATTTGAAGGTTATCTTTTCCCGACAGAGACAGTGATTGGGAGTGGAATGTCTCAGACAATGAGAAAGAGGTTGGAAGAGAAAGCACATGTGAGATCCAGGATCCATCATTTCAAAATCACAAAAAAGTTAATTGCTGCTCTTAACAACGTCAGCATTCTTAGCATTATTTGAGATGTTTTTAAAGTTAAAAAAAAAAGTTATGGGCTTCTGGTAAAGATAGTGGAGTAGGTAGATGCTGTGCTCACCTTCCCAGACCACATCAAAATTACAACTGAACTACAAAAAAAACATCACTGAGAACCGCCTGAAGTCTAGCTGAACCTACATCTTGTAATAAAGGATATACAGAAGAAGCAACATGGAGAATGGTAAGAGGGGTGGGAATGTGGAGCATGCTGGTCCCACATCCACTTATGGCGATTAAAAATCAAGAGGGTATCTCATCTGTAGAGGTTCCCCCTGAGCAGTGAGGGGTCCCAGCTTCACATAAGGCTCCCCAGAATAGGGTAGAAGTCCCCATAACTTCTGGCTGTGAAACTAATGGAGATTTTGGCTGAGTGAGAAGGAGGGCTGCTGGAGTCCAGAGCCTTCCTCTTAAAGGGTCCACACATGGACTTACTCCCTGATGGACTCACCTTCTCTGAGCTCCAGCACTGGACAGAAGCTCGAAAGGCACCAGGGTATTAAGGAACTGAATTTTCTAGTTTCAGGACAATGGCTGGAGGAACAGCTTTTTCCCAGATGGAAGCCATTATTGAGCCTTCCCCCAATCCAGCCTACATGCTCAGTTGGGTTCAATATCTGTGTTTCCATCAGCCTAGCTAAAACCATTTATCCTGCCCTGGTGATTCCCTGAGACCTCACCCCACCCAACTTGAGGGCCCACCCAAGTCACTTTCAGTGGCCTTTCTATACAAATGACCTGTCTTGTCTCATGCTATGGACTTTTCTCAAATCTCTCAGGGATTCACAAACATCAAACAAGCAGCATCTCTGCTTTGGCATGTCCTGTACTTTTTGTTAAGCAGCCCAAGCCCGGCACTAGTGGCAGCCTGTCTCAGTTCCCTGTTTAGACTCTCTCAGGAACCTAGAAGTCTGGCACAAGTGGCAACCATCTGCAGATCACTTAGTAGCTCATACTAAATGGCCCTGGGTGGGCATAGGTAGCAGCTGAACTTGGCCTACCCCAGAGTCCCTCCCAAGAGGCCCCAGACCAACACACCCACTGGCCAGCTTCAGAATATACCAGAACCATCCACAAATGACACAGCCAAAGGGCAGACTTGGCAGGCACCAGAGCCCTGCTAAAATGCATCCTACTCCGTAGGATCAGCCCCTGCACAGCAGCTCTTCTACTTTAGTCATGGCCAGCCCTCACAATAAATCAGCCTGAGGGTCAATCCCTCTCATTAACATGTAAATATCAATCAAAGGTTGACTACAACAGGAGAGCACACACAACTCACATAAGGGACACAACTGGATCACCCAGCTCAGGTGACCAGGGAGACTCTGCCACTGGGCCCCACATGTCGCCTAATACATAAGCCACTCTACTAAGACCAGGAGACAAAGCAGCCCTACATAACACATAGAAACAAACACAGGGAGGCAGTCAAAATGGGGAGACAAAGAAACATGTCCCAAATGAAAGAACAGAACAAAGCTCCTGAAAAAAGGCTAAACAAAATGGAGAAAAGCAATCTACCAGATGCAGAGTTCTAAACACTGGTTATAAAGATGATCACTGATCTCAGGGAGAACTTCAACAAAGAGATAGGAAACATAAAAATGGAGATAGAAAACATAAAAAATGACCATTTAGAAAAGAAGAATACAATAACTGAAATAAAGACTACATTAGAGGGAATTAACAGATTAGACAAAGCAATGGATTGAATCAGAGATTTGGAAGATTAGATAGTAGAAAACACCCAATCAGAAGAGCAAAAAGAAAAATAATCCAAAAAAATGAGGATGGCTGAAGGGGCCTCTTGGACAACATCAAGCATACAAACATTTGCATCAATGGAGTACCAGAAGGAGAAGAGGGAGGTTAAGAAATTGAAAACAAATTTGAAGAAATAATGACAGAAAACTTCCCCAACTTGGTGAAGGAAATAGACATATACACCCAGGAAGTGCAGAGAGCCCCAAACAAGATGAACCCAAGAGGTCTACACAAAGACAAATCATAATTAAAATGCCAAAGGTTAAAAGCAAAGAGAGAATCTTAAAAGCAGCAAGAGAAAAGCAGTTAGTTACCTACAAGGGAACTCCAAAAGACTGTCACCTGATATCGCAACAGAAACTTTGCAGGCCAGAAGGGATTGGCACAAAATATTTAAAGTGATGAAAAGCTAGGACCTGCAGCCAAGATTATTCTACCCAGCAAAGTTATCTTTTAGAATCAAAGGACAGATAAAGAGCTTCCCAGACAAGAAAAAGTTAAAGGAGTTCATCACCACCAAACCAGTATTATAGGAAGTATTAAAGGGACTTCTTTAAGCAGAAAGGAAAAAAAAAAAGATTAAAAACATGACTAATAAAATGGCAATAACTACACAGCTATCAACAATTACTTCAAATGAAAATGGATTACATGCTCCAAACAAAAGATATAGGGTGGCTGAATAAATAAGAAACAAGACTCTTTCCTATGCTGCCTACAAGAGACTCATCTCAGATTGAAAGACACACACAGACTAAAAATAAAGTGATGTCATGAAAATGGAAATGAAAACCAAAAACTAGGGTAGCAATCCTTATGTTAAACAAAATAGACTTTAAAACAAAGGCTATAACAACAGACAGAGAAGGACCCAGCAATCCCACTTTTGGATATTTATCTGAAGAAACCCAAAACACTATTTTGAAGGGACATGTGAATCCATATGTTCATTGGAGCATTATTTACCAAATAGCCAAGATGGTAAGACAGCCTGTCCATCAGTGAATAAATGGATTGAGAGGTGGTACATATATGCAATGGAATATTATTCAGCAAAAAAAAAAATGAAATCTTGCCATCTGCAACAACATAGATGGACTTAGAAGGTATTGTGCTGAGCGGAGTAAGTCAGACAGAGAAAGACAAATGCTACATGATTTCACTTACATGTGAAATCTAACGAACAAAATGAACAAACAAAACAGAAACAGTCATAGATATTGAGAACAATTTGACGGTTTCCAGATGGGAGGGTGGTTGGGAGGATGGGTGAAAAATGAGATGGGATTAAGAAGTACAAATTTGTGGTTACAAAGTAGACATGGGGATGTAAAGTATAGCATAGAGAATACAGTCAGTAATATTGTAATAGTTTTATGGTGTTAGATGAGTACTAGGTTTATTGGGGTGATCATTTCATAAGTTACATAAATTTGTAATCACTATGTTGTACAACTGTAATTGAAAAAATAAAAAATTATTTTAAAAAATAATAAAATAATAAAAATAATTTTTTAAATGTCACTTTTTAAAAATTATTATTAATTCCAGTGATTCCAGGTCAACCTGACCTATGGAGATAATTCAAAGGAAATAAAATTTTGGTCATAATCTATAAAACATACATCTCATATACAAATATGCACTTAAAGTTATAGAGGGAACAAGACATTTTATAGCCAAGTGATCTGCTGAAAACAAGTTAAAAAGTTTAAAGTGACGAAAGTTTACGCAAATGATTAGTCAACTTATATAAAAAATTTGTTGCTAAGCAACCACATCAATGGAATATTTTCATTATATTTGAAGTTTTCAAGCTTCCCTTAGCAGGAACAAAAATAGACATTCCATGGCTAATGAAATCATCTTCTCATAAAATATGGAAACCTGAGACTCATTTCTTTGAAACAATGTCTCCTAAAAACATGGCACTATATTAATATTAAAACATAAAATGAGGGCCCAGTGATTATAATCTGTTATTTTCCATTCCATTCCAAAACAAGCTCTTGTGCTATCTACTGTGTTCTTTAACATTCAGTAAAATAATTGGATATTTGTTTCCTGTTTGATATCATAACTATAGTCATTAAGCAGGTGAGTGATGAGGCAGTTATACAACCTCCAGAGCTTCATATTTCTCTTTAAAGCACAAATTCCTCTTCTTTAATTTTTAATATCCACATATTTTTGTATAAAATAAGAATGAATTAGGATGCCTTGCTATTAATTACCTGTTATAAACTGTAAAGTCATTTTTATATTTGAATGTACGTTTTCTTCTTCCATTCCCCCAGTTAGGACCTGGTCGTCATTAAAATGAAATAGTGGAAACTGGGCTTAGCAATGCCGTGTGAAGTTGTCCAGTACACTCCAACTTCCCCCAGTGAGACTACACCTGAAACAATCCTTAGCAAATGATTGTTGCTTCTCTCCTTGAAGATTATCTTTAGAAATGGATAAAATGTCATCTTTCCATAACTAGTTTCAGAAATGAATATTAAAAAATTAAAAAATAATGTTGTATCTGTCTTAGCTTGGGGTTCCCCAGGAGCAGATATTGGAGCAAAGATTCCAGTACAGATAATTAATTTTAGAGGTGATCCTACCAAACACAGATAAAAGAGGGGAGGTGTGAAACAGGATACAAAGGAGCCCATGATGGTGTACTGTCAAGCAAATAAACTTAATTTTGCTGGAGAATTCTAGGAAATGGTGTAGAACATGTGAACTATCTCACAGAGGCAGCGAGAGCTAAGCTGTTTTAGGGAGAAGGAGTCTCTAATTCCCCAGGACTTCTAGCAAGCCACATGTGCAGAGGAAGATCTCAGTAGAAGAGATACAAGTGGTGGCAGTTGGATTTCTGGCCAATGTGCACTGAAATGGTGAGGCATAATGGACACTGAGTGGATTTAATGCTCTGGGAACACCTATCGACAATAACCAATGGAAATCGGAGGTTTAATACATCAGCTTCCTTGCCACTCATGTGGGTCAACTCTAAGGTATGTGCTATAACGATGTTCAGGGTTCAGAGCTCCATGTACCCACACCAATAACCTCTTTAATATTAACCCTTGGGTTTCTTCCTCTTGCTTGGCTCACTTCCACTACTGGAATCACATCCCTAAGAAAGTACTTGCATTCACATCCTTGTCTCAGAGTCTCCTTCTGGAAAAAATCAACCTCAAATATTGGAAAATTATTTTAACTTGTGGTCAGGAGTTTGGCAATGTAACAACCATTTTGTAGCAGTGACAATAAGGGATGAAATTGATTTCCATTGCCAGCATAAAAGTCAACTTTATTTCTTCCTCCATTTTCTTCCTCCAGATACTCTACCCAGATTACTCATCTTCTTCACTCTGTAACTCTTATTGCACAGAATACCCAAATTTGGCAATTGGATAATAGCATATAAAAGCCCTTTTTCTTGATATCTCCAAAAAGATCACTGCACCTGTCTACCAATAGTATAGTAATTACCTCATCTTTGCTTCTCTAGAAGACTTTAAGTGCTAAGAGCTCTCTATCACTACATTTCCACCATTTACACTGCTGCTAAATCATTGCTTTAGTGCATAGCTATAATATCATTTTCAAGTTCAAAAACATTGAATGGTACCATATTTCCTACAAAATTAATAAAATTTCCTTTACTTGAATTTCAAAGCCTTCCAAAATTAAACTCCACCTTTCATAACCAGTTTTCCAATAATAAGCCTCCTACTGGAATAAATACACACCATTTAGGTGTGTGTTATAGGTGGGCTTTAGGGTGATCAACCATCCCAGTTTGCCTTCAACTGACTGGCCCAGGTTTAGCCCTGAAAATCCCACGTCCCAGGAAACCCCTTAGACCTAAGCAAACTAGGTCATGCTAGGTGTGACAGTGTACACTGCTAAGATATAGCTGTTTTTCATTATCAAGGAAACATCTATGCTCAGATAAATCAATGGCACTGTCTTGAATAACATGCAGTTCAAATTAAGAATTCTACATACCAAAACACAGTGCAAGTGGAGAGAATAAATATAAAGTATGAGTTATAAAAGCAATATAGTACCTTATTATTTATCAAAATCAGAATCTTGTTGCCGGCAGAGTAACACGTTGGTTAAGAGTTGGCTTGGGACTCCAGCGGTCCCAGTTTGGATCCCACATATGAGGGCCAGTGACACTGCCCTCTACAGTTAAGATGGTGAACAACAGCTCCACCTGGAGCTGGGCTGCTTTGAGTCCCCAGGATGGCATAGCTGCAGCCCCTGCTGCAGTGAGCTGCCATAGGCTACAGTGAATGGCCGGCAGCTAGCATGAGCGGCCATCCAGAGGCCGGCAACCTATCTGCCTCACCCGAGAAGAGCGCAATGATGATACCAACATAGGCCAGTGAGGCAAAGTCCTCCACAACTAGACTGAAGAAAAAAAGGACAGCAACTTGTTTGTTCCCCTTCCCCGGGTTCCTGAATGCTGTTCCCCTCCCCCAATTCCCCAATAAAATCTTTATTAAAAAAAAAAAAATCAGAACCTTAACACCTTGCCTATTTTCCCCAAAATTTCTACCTACTTTTACCTAATATTTCATTAAACCTAAACTATCTTCATCTGCAATAACCTTCAAAGTGCCTTACATTTCTGAGCTTCAACTATTTGTTCATGCTGTTTTCCCCACCACCTAAAATACCCCACACACTATCCCATCAACTCCAGTCACATGGAATCCACCCTCCAGAGCTCATTTCAATACTGGTTTTCTCTTCATTTCAGGATTTGCCCCATTTTATTCCTTTTTCCATGGCACTCAGAGGAATTTCATCATTTTAAATATATGCAGACCTATCCAGTCACATTTCAGGACAGCATCACCTCTTCTTCACACTTCTCTGTGAGGCCCCTGCACAAGCAGGAATTCTTACTCCTGAAGAGGCTGAGGTAGATGGAGGATTAGGTCAGCAATCTGACTTTAGAGCCAATCAGTGATTGAACTGGAATTCATGCCCAGAACTTCTAATTTGAGATCGAGATATTACTCCTTACATTTATGTCCTTAAGCAACCCACTAGACTTCAAATTCTTGGAGGTATCCAAAATCACACATAAGTCATCATGGTACTTTGGTAAAAACATTTTAAAAGAAACTTTAATCCTAACATTCAAATTCCTCTCTTAGGTAAGCTTTATTTTCTGGTACTTACTGCTGAAAATATACATTTTTCTTTCAGGATAGTTCTCCTTTGTAATTCTTGTAATTACATGCCATATCTATTCTTTAATATGTTCCCCAGGCCAAGGATACAGTTTTAAGAGCACCTATGTGGCAGAGTTACTCACTATAAAGCTCTCTTCTCTTGATTGTCAACAATGATTTACCTTTTTTTTTAAGGGCAGTGTCACTGGCCCTCATATGTGGGACCGAACCGGGGCCGCTGGCTTCCCAAGCCAGCGCTTAACCACCGTGCCACTCAGCTGGCCCTACCATTTTTTAATGCAGTGTTCTCCAAATTGTTATCTGTAAACCATCTTCAATAGAACCTTCCAGAGGCTTTGATAAAAATGAAAATCACTGTATCCTACCCAAGGTTTACTAATTCAGAAAACCAGGACATGTGGTCTAGAAATGATGATCCTTGCAGTTAAAGTTTCAACTGAACTTAAAGATTAAAGTTTACCTACTAAACCTGGCATGCAAAGTCCTCTTAAATATAAAGATATTACTTTCTATTGGAGACTTCTACTCCTGCTTATCTTTCACTTTGTAAATTCTTGCTCTGGCCTCCACCATGCCTATGACACACTTTCTATTCCTCCACACCATTCCAGTCCTACCCATCCCTATAGATGAATCAAATCTCAGCTCTCACTCCACATCTCCCTCCTCTGAACTATTTTCATTGTTGCTGCTGTTACTTTGGTTGAGGCATCATGCTTCAAGCACTTCCCACATGCCAGGCATTCTACTAAGTACCTTATACATACTACCTCTTTAAATCCTCACAAAAACCTTATGGGGGTAGGTAGGTTCTACTATTATCTTCACTCTTAAGATACTGAAACTGAAATCAAAGAGGTTGAGTGATCATCTCTGAGGAGCAGCATCAGGACACAGACATGGGGTCCTGATGACAAATCCCATACCTTTAGTAACTGCATTGTGTGCTGCCCTCACCTCTCCCCTCAATAGAGTAGTGCCACCATGATAGGCACCTATCATTGTGACTACTGATGATGCCGGTTCCTTATGAGCAATGAAGCAAACTGAATCATTCTTACCAGGAATGGTGACATCCAAATGAGGCCACTGGTTTGAATTACCTTGATTTAGAGGGAGAAAGATTCATGAGAAGCCAAATGGTTTATTTTACTTCCAATGGCAAAATGGTCCATTCTACAAACAAAAATGATGTAATACCAAAGATACTGAATATGCACTTGATTAGTCAAGAAATAACAATGATGATAATAGCAGTGATAGATAGCTAATGCATATGATGATCACTATAAGCCAGGAACTATGGTTGGCATCTTCGTGCATTATCTAATTTAATTCTTATAACAATCCTAACAAGTAGACAGTCTTATCACCATCCCATTCTACAGATGAGAAAGTCTAGGCTCAGAGAAGTTAAATAGTCTGAAGTATAACAACTAAGTAGACTTGAACCTTGGTGTGTTTGACTCCCAGATTCATTCAAGTTCATTCTTTTCTGACCCATCAAGGTAGGTTACTATTAGAGATTAATTTAGAACCAATAATTAGAAATTACTTTTTAAAAATTTAAATACTAGAAAAATAAGCTCATTCAGCTCATGAATGAAGGCCAGACCATAAGAGACTTATCTGTGGATATTAAAAGAAGACTGGAAAATAGGCTTGTTGCTCACATCAAAAAATGTAAGTAGTTGTCAGCTTGGTTTTGCACCTCAACACAAAGTATTTTATTAAAAGTCAACTTTAGCTAGCTATAAAATAAAATGAGGTTCGCATTGGTCCAGAAATATAACCTCAATTTCAGGGTTCTCTCAAAATATTTGATGTTGTCTGTGAATAATAATCTCTGAATACCACAAAACAGCTGTGCAAACAAAATTTCCTAATGGAAGAAGAGTTCTCAAAGACTGGATAACAAAGAAATTTCCTTCAGATAAAGCAAGAATTCTATCAATTCGGTTTTACCTTTAATATTTGTATCATAGAAGGAGAGGGTAGGTAGGAGACTGGAGAATATTGGAATATAGTTCTGATTTTACTTGATATTCCTTTGCAGAAGTTCTGTTCTTAGCTTTCTCCTCTGCTGCCCCTCTTCACCATAGGAAGCAGGAGGCCATAGAGTCCACCCTCAACATCATCATAAGTGATGGAGACCTCAAGGCCTTTGGAATTTGCTTAGCATGAAAAACTTCCTAGATATTCCCCTGCAATGTGAAAACACAGTGCTATGGCTAGGCTGCATCCATCACATCCTAAAACTCTCTTGGGAGAAGGTAGCATCCTTCTTATCTAGAAATTTAGCACAGACATTTCTATTTTTACAGGGAACCTATAAAAATAAGTCAAGTTAGTAAATGGCATGCAAAAGTTTTCTAATATCCTAAAGTGTTACACACATTGTACTCTTTCCATCCATCACCTTGATAAAGCTTTTTATTACTGGATACATGAGGAAAGTTGTTTTGTGTGACTGATTAAAACTATATTTTCCCTGGCTAAGGAATTTTATAGGCTGTCTCCAGGTGGGATAACAGATCACATTCATTAATCCACTCATTTCAGGCAGAAGCTTCAAATGGCACTTCCTAATTTTAATACACTTCATAAATTTGCTCTGTTCTTTAAACCGTCTGCCTTGTTTCTTTCTCAACCTAGTTTGCTTTTCCAATATGGATCACCTGCCATTCCTCCTTCTGAATATTCTTTCCACTGCTTGTCAAAGAACCATTCCCCATTGGAACTCTCCCAAATAGGTCCACATCTTCTCATACTTTATTTTTTTAACCCTCATTTTGAGCAAAAGCATCCTACTCCATCTCATCTCTCTTTATTCCCCCTCTATTTGACATTAGTTAATTTTGTAAATGTATTTATTACTTACAAAAATTCAGTAAAAATAGGCCTTTAGGGATACATTGCACAAAAGATGTTAAACACAATAAAATTTCACTTTCATTTTTCTTTTTTCAGAAAAATCAAGGGCTCAAGAATTATTCTGTACATAAAAGTTGTTGAGTTATCAGGTAGTTTCTCATGATTCCTCCAGTACATGAGTATATATATATAAGGGTAAGAAAGGAAGGTGAAAGCATCCTTTTTATATCCCAAAGGAAAGGTAATGACTTTGGGATTCAGTTTCTGTGGAATGTTCAGAGACAGAAGTGACTTGTTATCCCTCCACAACTTGAAGTGTCCTTTCAAACTTTTAATGTGGTATTTGCTTTAGGGGGAAAAAAAGAAAATGAAAATAAAAAATGAAGAAGAAAATTACATGTATTCTTCTGATTTATTTTCTCAAAGTTTTTGAAATTATATGTGAGTTTAGATGTCTTAGCCAGAGTTTATAAGTCTATACAAAACAAAAATATTTTATAAATAAAGCTAACCAACCCATTTTAAGCATAACTCATTTTCCATGCTGATATTGGTTTGGAATTAGAGCTGCACCAATAAAAAGCTCAGCTTGTCCCCTCTCATAGTACCCATTGGCTGGCTGACCCAGTGATTGATTCTCAAAGGCCAACTATTGGAGTCATGAATGTACTTTCCTACTCTAGTTTCCCTTCAGAATCATCTGGAAAGTGCTAAAATAATATCCAGACCCGGGCTCCCCCCCAGACCAATTAAATTAAAACACCTGGTGGTTCTAAATGCTCCTGGGTGTTTTTAAAGTCTCCCCAGGGGATTTAACAGGCAGCCAGAATTGAGAACTATTGCACTTGATCAAAGCCATAGATTTGGTCAACTGACTCTTTGAGTCTGGAAATTCAAGGAAGGAAATTCTCAACAAGCAAAACCCTTTGTACTCAAAAGGAAGAGTGAAAATGTTATTGGACTGCAGAAGATAAGCTTGAGGGAAAAGGAGAAAGGACCTCAAGTCTAAAGGACTACCTTACATGAAAACTAATCACCCATCTGTGCCTTCTGGGAAAAATATAAGTATTTACTTTTCAAAAAGGCCTTACTGTATTTAAATTATTTAGAATTAATTAGAGGCTCTTGAATATTGTCAAATAGGAAAGACTAATAACAGTTTTTAAAATAACAATAAATTATTAAGTATGTGATATGATAATCTATACGTTATTCATGATAGGTACTGTGTCATTTTCGAGTTAAGGAAAAAGAAAATCAGAGAAGCTGAGTATTATCCCAAATCACATGAATGAACATCTAAGTCTGTGTTTCCTGAAAGAATGTCCACTTTTCCACAATTTGCCTACCTTGCAGATGTTTGTAACCCAGTCAGAGGAAACACTAATACAGGAGCTTTCTAGACTTAACTCTGAGAAGGGAAGGACGGAAGCAGGGAGGAAGGAAGGAAGGGAGGAAGAAAGGAAGGGTAGAATTGGGGGGGGGGAGAAACAAGAGGAGGGGAGGGGGGACGGGAGAGGAAAGGAGAGGAAACTTACTGAACTTGTGGAAACCACAGGACATCCGAGCCAAACTGACCGTATTATCTTAGAATCTGTGAAACAAAGGATGGAAATGCTAGGCAGAGGTGGACATAAGCTGGAGACTTAAGGAACACAGATTCAAAAACACGAAAATGCAAAAGATGAATTAGAGCATCTTCCATGGAGGATACACAAAGACAACTGAATAACTTATAAAAAAAGACTAGAAATAAAATCTGAATATATGCGTTAAATAATCTCAATGTCACCTAAAAGGTACTCGAAGGACTAAAATTTTGAGAGCTCCTCTCAGCACAAATTAAACTAATGAATAGCGGTGAGGGTAATGGGAGAAGAAACAGAAAACCAAGGTGAAGAGAAAACAATCTTGTGAATCTGTACTAACAGTTCCATAGTGTTCAGAAGATTCACTAATGACCAGTAGTCATTCATTCAGTAAATATTTATACATTTTAAGGTAGCAGCCATTACGTAGGCACTAGGAATACAATGTTTGATACAATTGACACAGCCCCTTCTCTCAGGGAGAGTATAGCCTCCAGTCCAACCAATATAAATAGGTCTACACATAAATATAGACTTGTAAATTGTAGTAAATGTTATGAACAACACAGGAGGCCCAGAACAAGGAAGCCAAGACCTAGAATGGGATCTCAGGGGAGAATTTTCCTAAAGCAGAGTTAACATGTCTCTGTGCCTGTACATGAGTATTTGGTAAAGGATCCCCCACACTGAGGACAACACATGAAAAGGCTCTGAAGGGGAAAAGTCTACAGCCCATTCAAAAACAGAATTGCCAACTCAGGTAGAATGATGACCAGTCAGTGGGAAATGAGTTCGGGCTAGATCCTGGAAAGCCTACTAGGTCATGGAATGGGTCTTTTCCTACTGAGGTGATGGAAGAAGGAAAGTCACATGACCATATTTGCATTTTCAAAACTCACTCAGGCTACAACAAGGTGAACACAGATGGAAACAAGGCAGAGGAAAGAAAATCAGTTTGAACGTGGTTGTAGTAGTCCAGGTAGGACACGATAGCAGCTTGGACCATGATATTTCAGGGACACTGGAGCAGTATGGATAGACTGAGAGACATTTAAGAAACAAAATCACCACATCTTAGTGAATTTGATGACAAGGGTAAGAAAAAGGTTGATCAATGATGCTATCTGAGTCAACTTATTATATTCACTCAGATCTCCCATTTAGGGAGAGTTGGGTGAGTAGGGGATTCTTATGATTTAAGCCTCTTTAACTCTATAATAGCACCTCCTCCTTTCTATGCCCTATGTATGTTAATAAAACTATGTCACTTGGCCGTAGAGCATCTCATATTCTAGATTTGACTGATTACTTCCTTATGCTATTGTTTACCTTCTTCCTGTACTGACTGGGTTTCCTTTAAAATGGTAGCTCTGTTCTTTAGATTCCACATATAAGTGAAATCATATGGTATTTGTCTTTCTCAATCTGACTTATTTCACTTAATATAATATCTCTAGGTCCATCCATGTTGTTGCAAATGGTAAGATTTCATTCTTTTTCATGGCCAAGCAATACTCCATTGTATATATGTACCACAGTTACTTTATCTAATCATCTATCAATGGGCATTTTGGTTGCTTCCATATCTTGACTATTATGAATAGTGCCACAATAAACATAGGGGTACATATATATTTTTGAATTAGTTTTTTGGATTCCTTTGGATAGATATCCAGGAGTGGAATTGCTGGGTCATAAATTAGTTCCATTTTCACTTTTTTGAGGCACCTCCATACTATTTTCCATAGTGTCTGCACCAATCTGCAATCCCACCAACAATGCACAAGTGTTTCCTTTTCTCTGCATTCTTGCCAGTAAAAAGAAAAGAAAAGAGAGAGTAGAACAGGAAAAAGAAATTAAAATTTAAAAAAATAAAAATACTGAAACATTTTCTTCATCCTTCATCATGGGATAGTTTTTGTTTGTTTGTTTGTTTTGTTTTGTTTTGTTTGAGGGCAGTGTCACTGGCCCTCATCTGTGGGACCCAAACCAGGGCCGCTGGCTTCCCAAACCAGCGCTTAACCACCGCGCCACTCGGCCTGCCTGGATAGTTTTTATTGAGGTAAAATTCACATTCAACAGACTACACATATTTAAAATATAATAAAATAAAATGGTAGCTCTGAAGGCTCCACTGATTCTGGTTCAAGCTTTTTCCCTTTGACTAGAAGGTTGCACTGTATACTTTCTATTATATCACATCCTAAGAAACAACATGTCAGTGCACAACTTTTAATGATGCTGGCATTAACCTGGGAGTGTAAGTGGGGTCAGCATGGTCCTCCCATTATGAAATTCCTTTCACCTTTGTAATGGTTTTAGCATCCACTAAAAGTGTTTGCCTCAATCCCTAAAAACTCACTTAGATAAAAGAGAATAAAAGCACAAGAGATTTTAACAAAGCAAAAGTTGGACTCCATCACCCAAGCTGTTTCAGTTTTCCTCCAGCTGCTCTCGGCACTCCTCAATGGTCCCTTTAATTCTTCTGACTCAAAATGTAAACATCACAGTCCTATCTTCTGTCCCTTTTCTTTTCTCTATAGACAGCCTCATTTTGGTAAACTGTATCTCCTTCTTGCAAACTCCTGTCCACTTTGTGCAAAAGTCTCACAAAACCATAACTCTAGACTTGCAATTTTCAGTTGCCAACTAGTCCCTCACTCTGCCATAAATCACACTTATCGTCTTTAATTTCCCAATCACTTTCATACCCATCTCTTTCTGCCAAAGACACCACGATTCTCTCAATTACCACTGACGAATCCTTCTCCTCCCCTTCCTTCACTATTGATATCAATAAGTTGACAACTCTGTGCAATCTTACTCCAACATGTCATTCTCATTTTTCTCTTCCTAAATCGCTGCCACCCCTCCCGAATAGGCTGTTATCTCTTGCCTGAACTACTGCAAATAGCTTCTTAAGGGCTCTCCCAGTTTCCAGACTATGCCCTGTGCAATCCACCTTAAAAGTAGCTCTGGAGGGCCGGCCGAGTGGCGCGGTGGTTAAGCACTGGCTTGAGAAGCCAGCGGCCCCGGTTCGGTCCCACATATGAGGGCCAGTGACGCTGCCCTCAAAAAAACAAACAAATAAACAAACAAACAAAAAGTAGCTCTGGAAAATCCTACTCCAAATGCAGCTAGCGTCATGTAATTCCTCTTGCTCAAACAGCTTCACTTGCTGTCCATTAGCTGCCAAAGGAAACAAAAGCTTTTCATGCCACATTCAATTTATCAATTCTGTCTCTACAGACTGTTCTATCCAAGCATTCTCCAGTCCTGTACCACTGGATTGCTGCCCTCTGAGCCTCTTCCCAGGAGCCATGCCCATAGCCTATCTTGCCTTCCTAATGCCCCAAACATCCTTGATTACCAGGAACCTAATCATGTTTTTTTCCTCCCCACTAAGTGACATATGAGTCTATGTATATATGCTGCCAATGATTTGAATTACTAAGGTACTATATTCTTTTTGTAACAAGTTCACTTTCCCTTCTCTAATTCTACCACCCGCGGGGACTAATTTATTGTGCTCTCTTCCATAATTGCTCTTTCCCTTATGTAAAAATAGATGTACCCTGTTTCTTCCTGCCTGCACATTAGTCTCTCCTGCTGTTGGATGGCGATTTATACCACTGGCCCCCCTGATTCTCAGGCCTTGAGCTTCAGCCTGGAATTACACCACTAGCTTTCCTGGGTCTCCAGCTTGCAGGAGGCAGATGGTGGGACTTCACAGATTCCATAATCAATTTTCTGGGCACTTAAAGTGTCTTTCAATATTAAGAATATATAATTATGAGCTCAAAATGAAGATGAAGAGATACGAAGAAGTATTTTAAGATTGTCTGAATCTACAGAACTAAAACATGATCATAGCTTTCTACTTTGTATTCTCTTGGTGAAACAAATTTCATGGGCAAATTCTATGTCCATCCTTTTTCATTATTAGCATTTTTTTTTTTTTTGAGGGCAGCGTCACTGGCTCTCATATGTAGGACCCGAACCGGGGTCGCTGGCTTCCCAAGCCAGTGCTTAACCACCGTGCCACTCGCCGGCCCTCATTACTAGCATTTTTAAAGGTTGTATTATAGCCCCAGACAGATTATTTAATTATTCCTTTTAAATTAAATATCAGAGTTTCTATTTTGTTTTTATTAGACAATTCATGCATTTTGGATAGCTAAAACTCAAAATGTATGAAAAT
Organism: Aselliscus stoliczkanus; assembly: GCA_033961575.1. Lineage (NCBI taxonomy): Eukaryota > Metazoa > Chordata > Mammalia > Chiroptera > Hipposideridae > Aselliscus > Aselliscus stoliczkanus. Next base: position 141,385,928 of record CM066729.1, read on the forward strand.
AAAAAGCTATCTACTTTTTCTAAGTCTATCCTTAAGCAACCAGTATTATTGATTTGGCAAATAACTCTTTGCATTTTCCTTAAACTTATATAAACATACAAAAAGATACAGGGCTCTACTTTTTTGTATTCTGCTATTCATTTTTTTTTTGACAAAATAGAGCTTTAATCACTTAAAATATCTTTTAAGTTCAATAGATAGAAGGCATTATTATTTTTGAGATAAAATTGACATACAACATTGTATTAGTTTCAGGTGTACAACATAATGATTTGACATTTGTATACACTGCAAAATTATCAACACAGTAAATATAGTGAATATCCATCACCACACACAGCCACAGAATTTTTTTTCTTCTAATGAGAACTTTAAGATTTACTCTCTTAGCAACTTTCAAATCTGCAATATATTATTAAGTATAGTCACCATGCTTGCATTATATCCCCATGATTTATTTTATTAGAAGGTATTATTTTTAGTTACAACATAATATCTCACCATAATATTCTGTATTTCTATAATATACTGAACCATTAGCAGTAAATACTGGTGGTTTTGATTAATTTTATAATTATTTTCATGGCTAAATAAACATTCTTTTATATGTAAAACAACAGATGCACAAAGATATACATTTGACAGTTTGATTTACAAAAAGATCATATTATATATAATACACATATACCGAGGGTGCCAAAAAATGTACACATTTTAAGAGATATTATCTATGTATTACTTTCCGAAGCTGAATTGAATTACGGTAGCAAGGTGTAGCGTGACATTTGCTCAAAAGATGGTCTTAATAAAATAAATGCTAGCGTCATTCATTGTATTGCAATTTTAATACAGTTTTTTCCTTTCTTAAAATGTGTATACATTTTTTTGGCACCCTTTGTATGTGTATTATTCTGCAAATAGCTTTTCTCATATAATTTACATAGAATACTTTCATCTCAATATGTAGAGATCTGCTTCATTCATATTACTAATGGTCTTATATTCTATAATATAAGTGGTCCTTTATTCTACCATTCTTATAGATGAGCACTCAGTTTATTCCTTTTTTATAACTATTACACAAGGCTGAAATAAGTATCTTTGTATGTAAATCTTTATAACTTACTGCCTTTTTTTTTTTTTTCAAATCCATTCTCACAAATGGATTCCTGGGTCAAATGGCATGCACTATTTAAATTCTAATAAAAGCCAGATTACTTTCCAAAAGTAATACATTATTACTTTTGCCAACAATACATGAAGGGAAATATTTCTTTCTCCACACCTTTTCTAATAATAATGTGTTAACTTTTTTTCATTTATGCCAAGTTATTTGAAAATTGATACCTCTGAAATTTAGCATTACATGCCATCCTTTAAGATCCCATCTAAAATACCACATCCCTTATGAATCCTTTCTTCATTCTCTCATCCTAGATATCCTCCCTTTCCTCTGAAACCTTTGAAGCATATGTTTTGTCCTTTGGGGAACTTTTCATATTATACTTTGCTGAATTGAGTTTCCTAATTTTATTTCTCTACCATATTGTAGCTCAAAAAGGGTAGGTCACATATCTTACCTATTCTTATAACTTCTATAATGTTAGCACAATGGCAGTACATAGGAGATGTTCCAATTTCTCCTTAATAGGATCCAGTTGATCTGTCAGAGAAATGGAAGCTCAAGGCTAAGACTTAAATGTGTATGACTGTGTGGAGGAAATTGCAAGTTGATTCGTGCAAAATTGTATCACTGACAAAACAGTTGAACAAAACAGATACACTATGTTCATTTATCAAACCTACTGCTCGAACATCTAGGGTAGGTAAACCAATCCATAAGAATATGACAGCATCGGGATGGCCAAGTGGCACATTGGTTAAGAACTGGCTTGGGACGCCAGCGACCCCAGTTTGGATCCCACATATGAGGGCCAGTGACACTGCCCTCTACAGCTAAGATGGTGAACAACAGCTCCACCTGGAGCTGGGCTGCTGTGAGTCCCCAGGATGTCATAGCTGCAGCCCCTGCTGCAGTGGGCTGCATAGGCTACAGTGAGCGGCCGGCAGCCAGCATGAGTGGCTGGCAGCCAGCGTAAGCTGCCAAGAAATGCTGTGAGCAGCTGTCCAGAGGCCAGTAACTGATCTGCCTCACCCGGGAAGAGCACAATGGTGATACCAACATTGGCAGGTGAAGTGATGTTCTCCACAACTAGACTGAAGAACAAAAGGACAGCACCTTGTCTGTTCCCCTTCCCAGATTCCCCAATGCTGTTCTCCTCCCCCAATTCCCCAATAAAATCTTAAAAAAAAAAAAAAAAGAATATGACAGCATCACCATGTTTATAAATAAGCCACAACCGTGGGCAGAGTAAATCCAAAAGCAAGTGCAACACTGTAAGAAAAGCACTTTTTAAACAAGTTGTAGATACCTTATTTTAAAGTGAACTAAGGTAAAATGCTTATCAATGGGTAAAAGATAAAAAAGATTATAACTCAGCATACAACTAAATAATTAAAGCAGGGCTAACACAGATGCACCCTGGCTACGTACCAGTGTTTTGAGAGTTGCTTTGCATACATTATCCAATTATACACAAACATCGGTGTAGTATACATTATTATTATACACATGTCACATATGAGGAATTAACTCTCCCAAGGGCATATATTATACATAGAAGGGAATTGAGTTGAAGACCGAGATTATTTGAGTCTAGGCTCCTATAATGTCCCACCCATAAAGGTAATAAAACAGAGGCCAGATGACACTTTATCAGAAGTGCAATAGAAAGTGCATTAAGGCAGTGGATGGAAGGATGACCTCTGATCCAGGCCACAGAACTTATAAAGCTATCACAGAAATTAGAATTTCTTTAGTGTCAAAAACCCATGAGAAAAACAAAACAAAACAAACAAGCAGTGTCCTACTTACCATTAATTCATAAAGACAAAGAAAGGCCCAAATATGACATAGATTCACTTTTAAAATGTATAAACCATGCAAATACAAAAGAATGAGGAACAAAATATATCTACTGAGTAGAAACATACAGTCACTACAACTGTGATCTAGTTCAGTTTCTAAACATTTTCTTGGCTTACTACAACCAGTCTTCGGAACTTGAGCCACCAGTCATGTAATACAAATGTTAAATGCTACATTAGCACTTCCTTGCTGGTTGCTCAGAGTCTCAACCAACAACATTTAGTTTATCTGGCCCAAACCCTACTATCCAAAATTACCAATGTCTGCTATTCCCTTAAATATGGGCCTTTTATTTTTCTCTTGCTTTGTCCTTGAGACAACAAGGCACTGACAGAGAAGGCATCTGAATTCAATCCCCCTCCACTGCATTGAATCAGTGGAGGTCCTTCTCTAGGCAGATAACTGCCAGGAAGCCCAATCATGATAGAGATGATAGAGATTGAAATGTGTAAGGAGTTATGACTCAAAAAGATTCAAAGTCTCGAGCTTATGCTGTAGGACCCTGAGTAACATATTTAACCTACTTGATCCTCAGTTTTCTCATTCATATCAAGGTCATAATCATATCTGCTTCATAGGATTTTTGTTAGGATTAAACTAGATGTTGCATGCCAACCTATAATGAATTCCCAATTAGTGGGAGATAATTATTGTTATAACTATTGGCAGCATCAGCCACTTTCAGATGAAACTAAAAGTAAATTAAACCCCAAATAAGCTTCTAAATACCATGAATATAACTTTAAAAAAACTATATAAAGAAAAAGATCTCTTCACTCTCTCTTTGTCTAATTAAAGATACAATTCAGCCCAATTACAACAAAGCATAAGAAAATTGCTGATGGGCTCACTTAGATTCTGAATGCACTGGGTACAGGGAAGTATCTCACACTCTTAGAGGAATGCTAGGATACTTGAAAAACAAGACAGTTTGTGGATATGTTCAGAATGCTAATGTCTCTCTTCCAAGAAAGGATAATGAAAGCAGAAACTTCAAGAGGAGAAATCATACTGCGACTTGTGTCATAGGTAGTGGAAGGAATCTTGTGGAGGGCATATTGATAACAAAATATGAAAGAAATCTTCAAGAGGGAAACATAGTACATAAACTTATCCTCTTTTCCCTTCTTTAACTGTAGTAGCAGTATGTCCCCATCTCACCTAGATAATGGCACTCCATCAATGTGCTTATATTATTAAGTGGCTCTTGTTGAAAGAGGTGATCAGCCATAATCTGTATTTAATCAGAACTTGTATGTCAGCCACCAACCTATGGCAAGATGGGTAAGTGAACTGACTAAAGGGCAGTAGCAGACATTAGTCCTCAAAGGACAGGTGAGCCAGAAAGCCATCTCTTAATGGATTTGAAATGGAGGGTACTGAAGAAAAGTGGCAAAAAAATTGAGGAACCTTTCTACTAGCTCTCAGGAGCAGGGAGAAATGGTTTAAGTTATGGGATTAGGCAGCCCAGTGGAGGGTTTTAGTAGAAATCACACAATTGGATGAAGACAGAGAATATAAAATGAAACTAATGGAGAAATGAATTTCTAATTTTCAAAAGCACAAATCCACTTCAGCTGGAAGTGGTTCTGACAAATAGGACCAAAATTATATTATTGGTTCCATCTGCTAAATGTATTTAAAATAGAACTTGTACTACTGTATCGATGAACCACAGTGCATCAGAATAAGTGAAATCTGTTTATATTTGGTTCTGCCATTTCAATAGCACACAATCTTTTTCTCTATTTTAATTAAGCTCCAGTTTCTTGTAGTCTGATTTCTTCTGAGCTTGTGTCCCTAATTCAGGCTAACCCACTAAGCCATTTTAAGGCAATATTTTTAGAAGAGTCTCTAGGTAAACAATTGGCAGCATTCATTTGGTATTCACACCTATGAAGTCATGCTGTGGATATTTTCATTTCTTTACTTTTCCTTAAAGTAATTAAATTAATTCACCTCCTTCATGCCATATGTAAAGGAACATGTTGGCTTTTTTTATTTTATACCATCCGAGATGGTATCCAGATAAAGGACATTAGGGAAAAATTAAGAAATTTTGACTAAAGTATGGACTTTACTTAATGTATCAATATTATTCATGAATTGTGACAACATATCATATTAATGTAAGATGGTAACACTAGAGGGAACTGAATACAGGTATATGGGAACTCTGTAGTATCCTCACAATTTTCTTTCAAATCCTAAACTTTCTGAAACAAAATGTTTATTTCTTTTTAAAATCAACAGCCTAGAAATAGATTTTTTTCCTGTGGTAACTTTGTCCCAAGAGAAATTCTAGTAGCATAGGCCCAGGGTTCCTAACTCTACTTAGTATGGGGATAAGGAATAAAGACCCTAATAAACAAAATATTGGTACAAATCTTGATCCACTAAGGTATGTCCTTTTATTCCACAATGTAAGTAATCTATCAATTAAGAAGCTAGTAGAACTATGCCTTTAAAACACACATACATATTTTCTTAAAGGTACCAACAATTAGAAATTTAGCTTTGTTTAATTTTATGAAGGCAGGAAATCAAACAACCTTCTGTTTACTTAAATAAATTACATGGAAAATGTGATCTTCATCAGGTAATACCAATTAAGTGTCTCCTTAAACATACTAAACTTCTGTTCCTAGACAAAGTAAAGAGTATCAGACCAAATAGTAATTATCATTTCACTCTCCATAGATGGGTGATCTTGCATCCAAAGGAAAAAAACAATTAAAAGTAGCTCAGTGCCACTACTATTCATTCTATCAAAAAATGCCAACAAGCAGAAAAGAGTCCACTGTTAACAAACTAATTGCATATATAGTTCAGTAAACTGGTCACTAAAGAACACACAAGCTACTTAACAAAGGGCCCTAGAATACATATATAATGAAAGAATATCCCCACATTACTCTGAATATCTACCACAGCCTGCCCTTTCCACACCTGAAAAGGTACTTCTGTCTTTTTGCCATAATCTCATAACTCCCATTAGGCAGCTGAGCTGAAAAATTTGAAAGGGACCTAAGGCTACAGTGGCTATTGGAGTTCACGCAAAATCAGGTCACTTTCAAAGGGATCCTATTGAATGTCAGGTTTGAGTCAAGGTTTTAATTTCACAGTAGATTTAACCAAAGAGATTTAATTTTACCAAATTAAAAACGCATGCCTCACAACAATCCCCCAGCCCTCCAGGTGTGAACTCAGAGAAAGTTTGATCAGAGCCTCAACTAGAAAGAAAGAGGCAATGATGCCAGATGCCCTCATTTAAAACCTCTGAGGCTCAGGATGGAGGAAAATGGAGAATTAATGCTCTGAAAAGAATGCCATCCTTGCTGACTGAAGTCAATTTTTTCAATCAAAGGGCACCAATCTGCCCTCAGGACACTCCTCCACAATCTACTTTTATATGTGAAAAGCCCAAATTGTGTCCAAGCAACTCCCAGTAATTGAGAGGAGGAAAATAATGGGTAATATTTGTAATCAATAATATGCTAGTTCTTCCATCCCTGTGAGCATGGGTAAGTTAAAGGGAATACAAACCACCAGTGAAAATACAATCATGTCAAGGAAAGAAGGGCGAGAAAGCAAGGTAGCATATCCGCTGATGAGAAAAATGCTAAGTAGAGAATAAAATGAGATGTGATTAATATTAATACATAAATAGTATGTGGCAGACACTGTGATAGATCTTTATATACATTATCTCATCCTCAAAATGATCCTCCAATCTAGATATCATTCAAATAGTAAAATGGAAAAACTAAGGGTCACTGTTTTGCTCTGGAAACATTTTGAAACTCTAGGCAAGAGACAAAATCCAAGGTCTGTTTAACTCCCAGAGCCTTTGCTTTTTCCATTAAATTATCCTGCCTATCCAAGGAAGAAAGTTAGCATCTGGGTAATGGAATTTGTAAGATAAAGAGAGTTCATTTGTGTATAAACCTTAATTCTTCATACAGATTATAAACTCCTTAAGACAAAGACCAACAAGTTCGTGTGCTTCTAGGAATAATAACATTTTACATTTATATAAACTTGATGAATCAAAGAACACGCTTCTATTAAATTTGAGTTTCCAGGAGCTACATTAAGATATTACATCAATAAAATAAAATACTGTTGTTCTGTCATATAGTAAAAAGTTGATCTGTCAGTCTGTGCATCTGTACACTTGAGATTGTACATGTTATACATAAATGACAAATAAACTAAAATAGTATATAGATTGTAAAGGAAGGAAATTGGCACTTATTTTTACTTCTGATTATGCTAGATGTAGCAGACCTACACTCCTTTTAAGAACAATATGAAACTTCAGCTAAAATTTATAAAAATAGTTATCCAAAGAAATTGGATTACCGCTGAGAAAACGAAAACTTCAGGAGTTCAAATCCCAGACAGAAAGAAATTCAGTGAGATGAATCAAATAGTTTGTGGCCAGCTTCTCTCTTTGTGGCATATATGTTTTCCTGGTTATGGGGAGAGGCTGAGAGACCAAGGAAGAGGGTGATTGCTATGAAATCATTAGAGAATTCAGAAGCCTTTCAGAGCTGAGGAGAAACTAAAGATTTGCGCTCTGATTTAGGCAGGAGAGGTCAAGATTTCTTAAAGAATGAAGACATAAAGAAATAAGACCAATAAACAATGGCTTTTCCCTCAATATATTTGGCAAATACCTAAGCTACAATACACTGCACAAGAGGCTAGAAGCCAATAAGAAGTAACTGAAAGACAGTGTAGAGTTAGTCTTACGCTACATAAAAATAGAAATTAGACTTTAATACCTACCAACAAATCAAGTCCCATAAAGTAATATTGTCCAGCAATGACAATTTGATTCATTCAATATTATGGATGGATCCAACAAACATAATGTTGAGTAACATAAGCTAATTACCAAAAAAAAAAATTAATATGATATATCTCCATTTATATAAACTTCGAAAATAGACAAATTAATTATGGTGATGAAGATCAAGATTGTTGTTACCTTTAGTAGAGTAGTGGCTAGGAAAAGGTAAAGGGTTTTTTTTCGGGTACTAATAAGTTTTAGTTCTTAATATGGGTGCATTCACTTAAGAAAACTCAATCAACTGCAACCTATGATTTATGCACTTTTCCTATTAATGTTTTAATGAAATAAAATTTACCTACACACCAGAAATTTATTTACGGTCCTTTAACAGAAACCAAAAGATGACAAAATGAATGTCTATAATATAGAATTTTTTGAAAACCTAGAAATACAATATATTTAAAATACTTTAGGCATTTAAAAGTGTAGAGATCTGTATAAACATAGGAAAGTCATATTTTGAGCCAGAAAATCTAGCACTGGTGAAAATGCTAGATTTAAAAAAAAAAAAACATGTTACAATATCCTGCAAAGAACACCATGAAATTAAAATGTTTTTGTATCTAAACTCTACAATATTCAATGTGTTTGCACATGTGATTATCATTTCAAGGTATCTCATTATCTCATTTAATGAGGTGGTTCACTTAAAAATATCTCATTAATACCTCCATTAAGAAGGCAGAACAAAATTTCCTTCTTTCAACTGACAAATGAAAAAATAAGTAAATAAACTAGCCTCAGAGGAGTTTATTTGTTCATGCTTCCATGGCTAGTACCTGGCTGAAGTAAACATCGATTGTTTTGGCCTTCTCAGGATCTCTTCCTAATGTATTTTCATTTTAGTACTCCCTTTCTCTTTGTCATTTTGGCCCTGCAAATCAAGGTCCCTCACCACTACCCCTTGCTGTGTTTGGTCACATGAAACTAAGCAAAGTCATCAGATTCTATCCTAGGAATCAGAATCTTGAATTAAGTAACACACAAATCGAAAGTAGTTGTGTCTGAGCATACTTCTAGCAGTACCCTTAAAAAGACTGCCCATTCATTTCTGCTATCCAGATGCCTGAAGCTTCTCAGCATCTAGACTAATTTCCCATGACCTAATTGTTGAACTCTCAGATGACTCTGCAGATTACTCAGTATCCTTTTAGATTAATTAGACAGAGTTCATTTCTGTTGCTTAAAACCAAGAATGTTAATGAGTTCTGTGGTCTACCAGTTAATTAAAAGGCCAGGTCCATAACCCAAATCTCACTCCAAGGTTAGGGCCTTCTCCAGCTCACCAAGGAACATTTCATCTGTGCCACAAAGAAATACTACTTCATTCATTAGGATAAATTACCAAGAGTTGATTACATCTGTAATTGGAACTGGAAGTTAATAAAGTTGAATAGGGGAATGACAATCTTGAAAGAACTAAAAAAAAATCTAATTGATATTTTCATTTAATAATGTCAGAGTTTTATGATAACTCTACAGAAAACATCTTGGGTTCCTAGAGATGACAATTTCATCATTAAATACTCTAAGAATTGCACAAAATTGGGTAATGAACATAATCTCACCTCTAAAACCAGGAAATCCAATTTAAAAGTTTTAAGTTTAGCTTTCCAAATTAGCTGATTTTTTTTTATTCCAAAAAAAATTGTTTTCTTTTAATTCAGAATGATAGCCTTACCTCACCTAAATCATTATTTTTCTCAGAAAACTGAGGGAAATGTGAAATGTAGAGATAACGGGATTCAATTATCCAGGATGCAAAAAGCAACAGCAGAAACACAATGTTAAGCAAGTGAGAAAGGCATGAGTGATTTTTTTAATAGGGTAAAATTTTCTAGTTTATGTCAATAAAAAGTCAAATATTTTGAAAAGAAAGGCAAGGTCTGAAAAAGTAAAATCCACAGTGGCAAGTCAGAAAACTGACAATACTGTCAGTTGTGATTCACTTGAGAAGCTCAACTAGGGAAAGTTGAATTTATATTTTTGCTAAAAAATTCTGATTAATTATACAAATATCCTAAGACACCAGCAAGCCTAAGAGGCCAACAAACATTGTAGAAATTTTTCACGGCATTATTTGAAGGCCCCTAAAGATTCAAAACTCAAAGACAAGGGTATCGTTAGTCTGAAACTAGGTTTCTCCATACCAATGATTCAACAATTCCTCTTTTCTTAAACTAATTATTGTGCTATATCAAATCATGAGTCAATAAACCAAGCTGAAGATGAATGATATAATTCATCAAAAGGCAGTCTCTACCTCTGCAACCTTTTTACAAGAAACTCTGCGGCTGACAGACTTGCCAGTGCTAACTCACCCAATACACCAGGTAAATCCTCACACAAGGTTGACCAGGTTTGGCTTGAAACATAAAAACAATTCATAGCAGATGCAAAGGAAGTGCCGAAGCCTTCTTAGGTACTGGCATTTATTTATTCCTAAATCTTAAAATCCTTCTGAATTCCTCCACCCTGCCCAGTTATACTGATAGTTCTGCGTTTCAAAGCATGAGCATGATCAAGAAACCACTAATTCCCATTTAGCCTCAAATATTTTATTTTTTTGCTTTTCTTCTTGCCTGCACAGGACCATTTTCTAACTTGAACTTTTACTCCATACTCCCGTTCTGTGTCAACCACAAAATTGGGAGTGTTTAAAGGTCTCTAGAATCATTACTCTGGGAAGCTGGAGGGGTGGTTCTGATATGCTCTCAAAGAGATCATAGAAAAAAAAAAGAAGGAGGAAGAGGAGGAGGAGGAGGAGGAGAAGTATGTTTTATGTCTGAATCAGTCAGATCCTTACCCAAAAATTTTTTGCTAAGCAAATAATCCTCACCCGATTCAATAATGTTTGAATGGGTCCAAATGGGAGAGACCGAAGTGGGAAAACTGAAGACTTGGAGGAGGTGGGAAGACCACATTTCATCACACCAAAGCCAGGGCATAGGGAAAGCTGAGGGGGGGAGGGAGAGAGAGAGAGAGAGAAAGAGAGATATCTTAGATGATTGAGATAGGACCACCTATGTCTACAGAGTTTCCAGGATCCTGTGAAAGGGGAGTTTTTTTTACTCAGTCTCAGAAAAAAAAAAAAAAAGATATTATCCAAGTTCCTTAGGGAATAAGATTTCTGAGATCACAGGACAAGATACAAACAGCTTAATAGCAATCATGTAAGGAGAAAGTCTAACTGACCTAGACGATAAAATAACCACCTCTTCTCTTTCTGTGCATGAAATCTCTAGAGGCAGATCAAAGCTTTCAACCTAGGCTGTCCTCAAACTGACTTTTCAGCCTTAACCTCAGAGTCCTCCATATACTTACTCAGCATCTATTCTTCTGTCAGTCAATGTACAAAATTACTTGTCCATACAGACCATTTGCTTGTCCCTGGTATATGTGACACTAATTTTCACCCAGGCTCTGAGGTTACTGGCTTCCAAAAAGAGAATTACTATGAGTGAATTTGGGGATAAAAATAATCCATGGAATTTAAGCTCAAAAGTTTCAGACCCTACCTAGACTGGACCCCACATTATCCAGGTAGGCTGGAAGGGCTTGGAGAAAGAAATAGGAGTTTGTTTATGGCCATATATATTTCAAGTGAAGCAAGGAAATCTATAGATTTAAAAGGACAGAGTCTGTGGATGGGCAGTGCCTCAGAATTTGGGGAAAAGGACAGAACTTTCCTCAAGAGAGGCTACCTTTCTCTTTACCCTCAGGCCCCAATGGAGGGTATAAAGATGCTTACTAACCCCAAACATTTTTCCTGCTGCATTCACCTAGCTGCTGTTGTGGTCATAAAAAATGCCATGTGTCAATAGAAAAACCCCATTCCTGCCAAACAACAGCTCAGAGACTCTTCATCCTTGCCATTTCCTGCAACCTCTTTCCCACCCTTCCCAATCTTCTAAGGTAACTCATTGTCCTTAACTTAGAGAATGTCCTTCCAATGCCAGCTAAGTCAGAATAAATCAATGATGATTTTTATAAGCCCATTGCTGTTCTCTCTGTGACTAGCTCAATAATTTTATGTTTTCTGAGAAGCTACAATGTGTTTAGCCCATTTCTAGGAATTTGAGAAGATTCAGAATTAGTAGTATACAGCTACCCCAAGCAAGACTACGAGCAACTTGAAGAAAGAAGCAAGACCTACACACAAATAAGAGGTAATAGAAGACTTTATGCAAAGTCTTAAAGTTAGATAGGAATTTAAGAGAAGTATGTCAGTAAGGATTGTAGTTTTCAATGATTTGTGGAGAAAATGCAATTTTTAAAATCTTTCTTTTAACAAGCTTTTATTCTGGTCACAAAAGCAATGCACACACTTTAAAGAATTCAAACCATACATAAATATAAGAAAAGGTAAATTTCCTCCCCAAGATGACACTCCTCAAGCTACAACTACAATTTGAATGTGGCTTATATTCTTCTTTTTTTCCTCATTATATGTACATATATCAGATTTTACTTCTACTCAATTCTATTTTTATTCATGGTATGCCCTGATCATGTTTCCTCACCAAGACAAACAGCTGTACCTCATTTTTTAAAATGTTCTACATGATGTAGTATAGATACAGGAGAACAATGTTGGGTTGAAATATATGGGGAGAAAAAGAGGCAACATTTCAAGTGGAAGAGACAGGGAGAACAGGACTGAGCATAGCATATTTCCTAGGGCAGTCAGAAAATGGCTATCAGACTAGAGGAATAATAGATGTGAAAAGGAATCAGATTGCAAGAGGTCTTGAAAATCCAGCCAAGAACTTGAGACTTGGCTGAAAATAGAGATTCCATGAGCCCTTGTAACTCTGGGGAAACTACCCCACTTTCATGCACCACTTTCTGAAATCAAATCAGAGGCTGAGCTGTTAGGAGGGCTACTGGACTTTGCTCCACATATCAAAACATAGAATATTAATTTAAAGAGTAAGCATTTAAAAACTCACTGCACTTACATTGTGCTAATAAAGTATGAGCAACTGAACACAGCACATGTAATTTGTTTAAACCCATAGCTAGGCATCGGATGGAATGTTCTTCTGCAGACCCAACAAGAAAGTTGATTGAAAGTGTGACACACTAATATTGGTTCCAAAACTGCTCATCATAACCCTTGTCTTGAGTCCCTTCCTTACCACTTACCTTTTATGTTTTGTTTTTGTTGTTTTCACTGAAGAAATGAGGTGGTTCCTAGCATGTTCCATATAAAACCAGCTGACTCTGGTTGGCTGAGTGGGTGATTGTGCTTTGGAAGACAAGAAATGGAAGTAAAAATTTCCCAGCTCCTGCTGTGACTCATGACATGCACTGAAAACAGGGCCTGTCAGCATCACCCTTGGCCCCCAACAAAAATAGGAGTGGCCTAGGAGTATAAAGAAACCTTTACAATCAATTCTGCATGGGTCTGTCTAATTTGAAAATTTAAATTGTTCATTATTCTCATATGATATACTGTAAATCACTTTTATTTTTTTCATTTTTATTTTATTTATTCTTTATTTTTTAAAATATTTTATTGGGGAATTGGGGAGGGGAACAGCATTGGGGAATTGGGGAAGGGAAACAGACAAGTTGCTGTCCTTTTGTTCTTCAGTCTAGTTGTGGAGGATGTCACTTCACTGGTCCCTGTTGGTATTATCATTTCTCTCTTCCCAGATGAGGCAGTCATTCGCTGGCCATTGGTCGGCGGCTCACAGCAGCTCATGAAAGCCCATGCCAGCTGCCAGCCAGCCCCACTGCAGCCTACGCCATCGCCAGCGATTCATGGGAGCCCAGCTCCAGGTAGAGCTGTTGTTCACCATCTTAGCTGTAGAGGGCGCAGTGTCACTGGCCCTCATATGTGGGATCCGAACCGGGGCCCTGCTGCTCAGAGCTGGCGTCCCAAGACAACTCTTTACCAACGCACCAGTCAGCCAGCCCTGTAAATCACTTTTAAATAGTAAGAGAGAAATTTTGAAAGTATTTATTCTTTTCTAACCCAGTACATTTTTTCTCTGATGGTAAATTCTGTTCCTTTTCCCCTATGATTTCAACTTCTATTTCATGAGCTCTAGTTTAATGATTTGGACTGATTTTCTAGAGGAAAAGCTATGAATATTTTTTTTTTTAATTCTTATAAGTTAAAGTCAGAAGCCATGTGTTCACTACAGTGAAGTTATTGATTGAACAAGTCCAGAATGTGAGAACAATAAAAATTAATGTAAAACATTTCCCTTCTATTATCAGATCTTTCTTCAGGCCTCTTATATTTGGTTCTGACCCATTCTCCTGCCTGCTGTATTGAGATCTCCTCTTGTGTGATGTCTACTCAAAGTCATTGAAACTGTTTTGAAATCCAATCTGGGAAACTACGTGACTCGGTTGAATGAGTTTGGCCTAGTATCTAATTCAAACATTTGCCCAACTACGAATGATGCAGCAGATTTGTCCAAATTTATACAACAAGTATTTGCTCTTGACACTGGAAACGCAACAGTGAATAAATAGAAAATGCTCTGCCCTACATAGAATTCATATTCTAGTGAAAGATAAAAATCTTTTGTTGTTGTTGTTGTTGATACTGGCTTAAAAAAACAGAAATTTATTTTCTCATAGTCCTGGAGGCTGGTAGTCTGAGACCAGAGTGCCACATGGTTGTGTTTGGGTGTGGACTGAAGATGAAAATCTTAATGTCGAAGGAATCCCCTCCTCTGAATTAAGATTTCTTGCTCTCAAGCCTTAATAATAATGACTTGAGGTATATGTTGCCTTTAAAAATCAGATGATAATTTTCCCAAAGCATAGATATTAAAGGCTTCTGGATGGATTCAAAAACAAACAAACAAAAACGATTTGTCTTGAAGTCTTGAGGATTAAGGGCCTAGGTAAGGTAAGATTTCTACCCCAGTGCCATAAAAATCCAACCTTGAGATGTCCATGATAAAAATCTTCATTTGACAATCATTGCCCAAGTGACGGAACCCTTAGGATTACTTTTGGTACCATAACCAGTGCAGATTGACTTCCCCTTCATGATTTAAATCTTACATACATGATGAAGATATTGATTATCTGGCCTTAGGTATAGAACAATCCTTCTTTACTACTCCTCCTATAATGGCCAGGCCACTTCTGGCACTAAAGATCCAAACTTGCCTAATACTGAATATGTTTCTAATCCTAGCTAACTGAGAGGGCAGGAAGGGGCTTGAAGGAACAGCATCAACCTTAATGCTTGCTGCTCCCCGGACTCTGCTTAGTAGATGACTATCAATCTGTCAGTGTTTTTCCTCAGGATTCAGTCTATTTAAAAAGTGTATGTTAATAAATGTTCCTCCTAATCTGGGGCTGCCTGGTGAGGGCTTCCTTTATTACAGAGCTAAAGAAAGTAAAGAAATAGTGTTAGGTCTCAGAGAATTATCCAAATGGAGTGAAAATAATACCAAAACATAAGCCTCCTCAGTGACCAGCACTTACCATCAGCCATTGAAACACCCAAACATACACATACATGTATGCATACCGTTATCTCACTGGTGTTTTTCTCCCAAGATTGCTAAATAAGAATTAAAAAGTATTATCTTTCATTGACTTGGTTCTCCTAAGATCCATGTAGAAGAGTATCTTGAATAGCATTAGTTAAACTATGTTATATTGATAAAGAAAACAATCCTGATCTTGAAAAATCGGAATGTTCCTTTGGCAAAATCATATAAGCCAATACAAAATTATTATTTTTTTAACCATTAATTATGTGATGTTTTGTTTTTCAAAGTGGCTTCTAGACTTAATTTTCATTTTTTTATTATTTATTAAATTTATTGGGGTGACATTGGTTGGTAAAATTTGATTTTCAAGTGCACATTTCTCTAATACATCATCTATATGTCACATTGTGTGCTCACCACCCAGAGTCAGTTCTCCTTCCATCATCATATATTTGACCTCCTTTACCCTCTGGTAACCACTGTTGTCACAGACAACAACTGTTTTCTGTGTATTTTTGATCAGTTATGTGTAATAAGTCAAAACATTCTTACCATTTGAACTCTTATCAATAAGCTTCTGGTTTCTTTT
Organism: Aselliscus stoliczkanus; assembly: GCA_033961575.1. Taxonomy (NCBI): domain Eukaryota; kingdom Metazoa; phylum Chordata; class Mammalia; order Chiroptera; family Hipposideridae; genus Aselliscus; species Aselliscus stoliczkanus. Next base: position 141,401,839 of record CM066729.1, read on the forward strand.
CTTTTTTTTTTTTTTCCAAAAGAAAAAACCCACTACATTTAGAAATAAGTTATTTGGGATCACTAATGGAATTTAGAAAGACAATTAGATTCAAAAATCACTATTTAAAAACCAATGCAAGTTTTACTTGTGGAGAAGAGAGTGCCTAACAAACTGATCCTCCTACAAATAGTAGCTATAAACTCAGGACAAATTATGAAACCCAATGATCTAAAGCCTTTAGAGACTGAATAAAGTTAGGCAGGTTTGGAGAGAAGCAAAAATTGGAACAAGGGATTAGCATGAAGTGAGTACCTTTTATGTGGCATTTCCTTGGAGGTAGCTAAATTTTTAACGGAAAGCTTGCCATCTTTCTAATCAGGGGAACTTGGAGAAACAGTCTAAAGAACCGAGGGCCACTGGAAAGTGAGAGAGAGGACCTAGAAGAGAAAAAACCATAGAAAGGTAGCCTCTGATTGAATATTTAAACTCTGCCCAAATCTCTGACATTCCTAGAGATAAGCAAGGAGGAAGGGATAATTTAATTTTAGCGGTCACCGCAGTTAATCTTGCCTCTATTTTTCTGGCCCTCACACTGGACACCTCCACCCCCAACACTTATTCAATTAATGAATATTTCATTAAAGACCTATTGGACATTAGGCCCTATCTAAACTCTGAGTGAGGGAACATTACACCAACATAACATGCTGTTACTACCATATGTTCTTTTGCATATACTGTTTCTTCTTCCTGAAATGCCCTTCCCCATTCCAGACTGCCTGGGTAATACCTTTTCATACATTAAATCCCAGTTTAGATAGCTCCTTTTCTGATAAGCCTTTTATAAACTCAATGTAGAACCAATTTGCTCTAGTTTCCTTTGTACCTTGCACATATTATCTATTATTATATTTAACCACCCTATTTTATAATTTACTTATTATAATTTGCCTCTTTCTTTTGCATCCTGAAGTCAGATACTATCTATTATGTGTTAGGAAGTGCCTCATAATTGCAAAAATACTTATCACAAAATTGACACTTAACAAATCTATTAGATGAAATGATGTATCTGATTTCTAACCCACCCTTCCTTGATGGGCAAGGCCAAGTGTAATAAATTATGATGGTCACACAAGAACTTGGGAAGGGTACAAGGTGTGGGTTACTTGTTACTGCAGTCACAGACCAAGGAAAACACTGGAGGTCTCGTATTGGAAGTAGTGATCACGATCAAAGCCAGGAATAGGATCCGCAATGGGTCCACAAACAGTGTCCATGAGAATCATAGGAGCATGGCAGAGTATGGGTTAAAACTGGCTCTGACCCTTGCAGGCTGTACAACATTGAGCAAGTTTCTTAATCTCTTTCTTTTTTTCAGTTTCCTCATCTATGAAAATGGGGTTACTAATAAATAGTACTGTGGCAGTTTTAAAACATGTCTGCAGGGCCGGCCGAGTGGCGCGGTGGTTTACGCGCTGGCTTGGGAAGCCAGCGGCCCCGGTTTGGTCCCACATGTGAAGGCCAGTGACACTGCCCTCAAAAAAATAAAAATAAAAATAAAAGTATGGTAAAACATGTCTGCAACTTACTTGACATTCCTCCCGCAAAAAGTTAAATCTAATCCCTCTCACCTTGACTATGAGTCAACCTTGCTTCTATTGAGTAGAACGTGGCAGAAGTGACCTTGTATGATTGTCAGGTGAGTTAAAAATGATGATGCCGTGATTCAACTTCTTGGCTCTCAGCTCTCTTAAAACTTGTGCCTATGAAGTACTGAGCTGTCATGTAAAAAGTCTATACATACCGATTCTGACACACTGAAGAAACCAGCTAAAGAGAGCACATGGGGATAATTAAAGAGAAACATCTGAAGACTCCCAGCAGTCCCAGCCTCAGCTATTTGAGTCCTCCCAGCCCAGGTGCCAGACATGTGAGTGAGTAAGCTTTCAGATGACTGCAGTTCCAGGCTGAAACTAAATAGAGGAAAAGTGTGTTACTCCACTAAGCCTTTCCCAAATTCAGATTTATGGGCAAAAATAAACGTATTATTATCATTATCATTATTTTATTTTAAGCCACTAAATTCTGGTTCCAAAGATAGACTACTCCTACAATGAAATCTAAAATATGTGGTTTTGGAACTAAGTAGAGAAAGAAACTAGAATAATGGAGAAACTGTTAGCCAAAGCTTGGTAAACTTAGAAGATGTTAATGAGGTTAAAAGAAATTATGGAAGGCCGGCCGAGTGGTGTGGTGGATAAGCGCTGGCTTGGGAAGCCAGCAGCCCCGGTTCTGGTCCCACATATGAGGTCAGTGACACTGTCCTAAAAAAAAAAAAAAAAAAGAAATTATGGAAGATATTAATAAAAGTAGAGGAAAACTGACAGTTGTTTTGTAGTAAAAGGAAATTTAGCAGCAATGTTGCATACAGTAAAGTGAAAATAGAAAATGTATCTACTAAAGTAGATGATCAGGTAAGGGGAATCCCAGGTAGAGTATTTGAAGGTGCCATGTGATTTTGTGTGTGTGTGTGTGTGTGTGTGTGTGTGTGTGTGTGCAGCCTATAGTAAAATGTGAAAGGACAGAGATAAATAATGAAATAACTATTAAATATGTATATAAGGGAGCAAGAACTTTCTGAATTTGAAAATAAAACTTTTTTTTTAGTCTCAGTCTCTCAGATAGCAAATGACACTAAAATTAAGAATTGCTTCCTGGAAAAAATTAATTGCAGGGTGTTCCAGAAAAATATGATCTAAAGATGCAACCAAGTCTGTGACTTTAGAACTTCAGAAAAATGAAGATGGGTGCCTAAAGTAGGAAAACATAAAGCCTCTCTAATGATCTGAAGAACATGCCTTGTAGAGCCTCTGCATTAAACAATAGGGTTTCTAATCATCTGAAGCATATGCCCCTATAGTTATCTTATAGGAAGCCTAAAGTGGACAAGATTTATGTCAATGATACTTGTGGGTGTGGCTTTTGATCAATGGAGTGACTCCAACAGGATTCATTAGAAGCCCATAAAGTCAATGGAGTCAATGGAAACACTGTCAATTTGACATAAATTGGACACCCTCAGTAACAAGTAAAGAGAATTATGAATCCCAAAGTCAATATGAGCAGGAAGCAGGCAGGAATGGCTGCTAACGCCAGCCATTTCTTATGGGAAAGGAAAAATGTATCCAAGAGTACAAAACCAAAAGTTGTGGGTAATCACTCCCATGTACCAGGACTGAGTTCTAATTAAGGAACTCACAACACGAGATGAACAGGATTTTAGACCAGTGACTCCCAGTGCCTTCCATTTATCCTCTTTCTAAACAGGAAGATCCATAGCACTTCTACTATGCCTGGTCCATCAATGCATGTTGAGTGTGTGGAGGAAAGATAACCTATGTCTTGAGGCCACAGCTCTTCAGATGGAGAGGAAAGCTACTCAAAGAGTTTCTTAAAGTTTCTTAAGGGTCTGACTTACATGAACTCAAAGCTGAGACCTAAAAGTTGAGCCTGCCACCATAATATACATGAGACTTCTGAGGAATCTTGGGAGGGGATGAGTATATTTTTTTTGTTTTGTTTTGTTTTTTTTAGATTTTTTTTATTTATTGGGGAATTGGTGGAGGGGAACAACGTTGGGGAATCGGGGAAGGGGAACAGACAAGTTGCTGTCTTCTTGTTCTTCAGTTTAGTTGCGGAGTATGTTGCTTCACTGTTGGTATCGTCATTGCGCTCTTCCCGGATGAGGCAGATCGGTCGCTGGCCTCTGGATGTCGCTCATCGCGGCTATTGGCAGCTCACGCTTGGCTGCCAGCCGCTCACGCTGGCTGTGGGCCACTTACTGTAGCCTATGGCAGCCCACTGCAGCAGGGGCCCACACCATCACCGGGGCTCGCACAGCCCAGCTCCAGGTGGAGCTGTTGTTAGCTGTAGAGGGCAGTGTCACTGGCCCTCATGTGGGATCCGAACCGGGGCCGCTGGCATCCCAAAACCAGCGCTTAACCAATGCGCCACTCGGCCGGCCCGGGATGAGTATATTTTGATGTGGGCAGGACACAAATAATTTGTGGCCAGAGGGCAGACCCTGGTGGTTTTTAGAGGTGTTGAAAATTTTTGGACATTCTTTCCATAAAATGACATTTCTCTTCCTTTTGAATATGGACTGGTCTTAGTGACTTGTTTCTAAAATATATTGAACACAGCTAAAGTGACACTGCATGACCTCTAAGACTAAGTTAGAAAAAGTAAAGTAAAACACTTTTCCTTCTCTCTCTCTCTCTCTCTCTCTCTCTCTCTCTCTCTCTCTCTCTCTCTCTCTCTCTCTCTCTCTCTCTCTCTCTCTCTCTCTCTCTCTCTCTCTCTCTCTGGAGATATGTGCCCTGAAGTCTAGCCAATTTGAAGGCACCAGGCTGGGGAGACTCTGTGAAGAGATGTAAACATAGAGATATGACTGAGGAATCTCATCTGATAATTCTAGGCACTAGACATGTGAGTGTGAAAAAGCCTTCAAGATGACTCCAGCTTCAGGCAGACTGACTACAACTACATGTTAGAATCTAAACCAGAATTTTTTAGCTAAGGAATTTCTAAATTCCTGAACCACAGGAACCATGAGAGATAATAAATGTTTTTTGTTGTTTCAAGCCATTAAGCCTTAGGGCTATTTGTCATACAGCAATAGATAATTCAAGTAATTATCTCACTGGGATCTTGTGATTATGGAAGTAAAGGGTTTAACATACATAATGCCTGAAACATAGTAAGCACTAAATAAATACTGGCTGAGGTTGTCAGCAAAACTGAGAAGGAAAAAGGGCTTACGATCCTGTAAATCTGAAAGCAAGGAAGAGTGTATAAATTGGTAGAAGTCTGGCTGAATTCCAGTGATGGCTTACCAATAGTGGGTGAGTGTTTTGTGGTTTTTTGGAGTTTGTTTGTTTTTTTGCCACTTCACTTTTTTTTTTCTTGTATTTCCTGCATATGGTAGACACAATTCATGGCTTATTTAAAGATCTGTGTATGTGCAAAGCAGGTTAGGTTCTGAATAAGCTATGTGCTCAGAGAACTATCACTCTCACTTCTGGCTCTGATATCGTCCATGGAACTGATTTTTATAAAGTGCTTGGGAACTGGTAAACCTCATATGAAAATTGATGGAGCCAGAAGAAAAACACTGTACTGATTTTAAAGGGGGAATAAAATACAATATAAAAATCTTAATAAGATTAATAGATGAATACCACTTTCATTTCAGATTTCTCTAATAAGAAAGGAAGTGAGAAAGAAAAAAATCTACTGGCAATATAGGAAACCAAAAAGGAGTAAAATCACATTCATACAAAGAGCTCAAGGGAGACAACTAAACTTTGTTCTAAATAAAACATGGGCTCCTCACAGGCAGGCACTTTAGAAAAAACCACTGATCAATTAACTAGGGCCAAACACCAGAGCAACTACATGAGTTCCCCAGGTATACCTGAATTTCAAAAATAAAAAAATGTTCTCAAGTTGAACTGTGATTCAAAGTTATTTTTGAAGTTTTCATTCTTGAAGATAATAGCCCACTATGAGAAGATAAAACAATGCTTTGAAATACACACTCCTCTCTGCTTTGAAACATACTTTGATAGTGCATTTCTGGAAAAGATGCAATTGAAAATCATGGAATTGGTGCAGAGAGGAGTCACCATTTGATGTCATTCTGTTGATGACCTGCCTGTGAGGCAGGTCACATTAAGCTCTATAAGGATCAAGTTTGTTCCTCCCAAATCTACCTTACCTTCGAGCCTATTCTTCTAAGTGCTCTAGACAATGGCATCCAAACTTTTGGGTTTTTTTTTTTACATTATTAACAATAATAACTACATTTTACCTTGTGACTAAAAAAGCACATACATTTAATATTCATATAACAGAAACTAAAGTTTCATGAAACAATACCTACCCTAACCATCTACAATGTTCTCTGCTTATTTTTTTCTATCTGTTCTCTTTTACTCTATCCTGTTCTACTCTATTTCTTCTATTTTTTTAATGCTGGTTATATGACTCAATAAATGGATTTTGTAACCCACTAGTGGATAGATCGTTGGCCAACACTTTAGATATCACTGCACTAGGGGTATTGCCCTGTCCTTTACAGATTAATTTTACTGCCTCCCCTATGAATTGCTCAAATTTTCAGTTAACAAATCCATCTGATTTGAGAGGTTACCTGACTGGAGATTTGTTTGGATTTCCATTCATTCATTCAACAATCTTTATAATTTCAAGTTTGATTAATGTGTCAAATGTGTCAGGCATACAGGAATGAAAAATATAATGGAAAATTGGAAAATAAAAGAGTGCTACTTTCAAGACATTTAAGATTTAAAAAGATATAATTTTTAAATACCCTCATAAATATAAAGTTAAAATGTTATAATTGCTATAAAGAAAACCAACAATATTCAGTGATAAAAAGTATAAATAATGCAATAGACTTATTTACATGGAGTGGTCAAAGAAGGATTTTCTGCAAGGATGATATCTAAATCAAACCCCATGCTACACTATAAATTACTCCCCCAATAACTGGTCTCCTTCTTTTCCATTTTAATGTGGTCTTAACTAGCGCCATGGCTCCCCAGCTAATATTCTATTTCTCAGCTTTCTTGGCATGTAAAAGTAGGCAAATGACTAAAACCTGGTCAATGACATGTGAGTAGAAGTATTTGTGCCATTTCTGGATATCTGAGTATTGTTTTATTATTCTCATTCTTATTATTCTTCTTAGTATTAATGATTATTATAAGAACACTTAACGTGAGCTTTATACTCTCAACACATTTTTAAGAGCAGCAGTGCAATTGGACATGCACTCCCTTCATCTTTTTCCCCTGCCAAGTTGTTGGGGGAGGCACACACTGGGACTTGGACCCAAAAATACGTCATGTGTGAGAATGGCTGAGCTGCCTACCACACTTGGATCACTGTCAGTTCACAAACTGGCTCCTGTACACAAAGGACAAAGGAAAGACCGAAGAAGCAGTCTGCTCCAGATTGGCAGGTGGAAGTTTTAACAAGCAAGGGAACTTCCATAGGGAAGCTTGCCTTGGGCAGCTGAAAGACAAGTAGATCTCCATACCCACCCAGAATCTTAAAAGTTTATGTAGAGGCCTTAACTGGGTTCAGTCCCATATACTGTCCAGATGATCTCAATACAAGGCTCTCTCAAGGGTATGTCTTTGAAAATGGCTCCCACTGTGGGAGAGGTGGGCAGAATGTACACACCAAGGACAGGAGAAGAAATGAGGAACCTCCAATTGCCAGGGTTCAGCTTGAGAGTCACCTGGCTGTCACATACCCTTAAAGACCTTTTCCAACAATTACCAATCTGTCTTTGGGTTCTCACATGAAAAAGAAATAGAACTCCGTACTGTTAAGCCACAGTATCCCAGGCTGTCTTTGTTCTGTCCGCAAAATAAAACAAGGCGAGAACTTAAAGATGAAAGGAACTGGCCATTTGAAGAGTGGGGTTATAGGTAATAGTTTAGGGGGTGGGAGTGTTAAGGGCAGATGGATTATTATGTACAAAACCCCCAAGGAAGGGAAGATTAGCTAGCTTTCCAGAGAACAAAAGGAGGCTGATATGCCAGGAACAGAGTAGATGAATAAAGAATAGAACAAGATGAGATTGAATGAGATGGATGAATACAAAGCTGACAACAAGAGTGTTTTGAACAGGGATGATAAGTTTGTCAAAGTGGAATGGGAAAACGCCATGACACCATATATAAAGTATCTTGAACAGTGCCTGGTATACATTAGTCACTTGATTCTGATTAGTTCTTTCTCTCCCCTTTCTTTGGTTTACTCTGAATCTCTAATTAGCTGCTTCCTCCCTTTTTAAAGACTTGGGAGGGAATTTCTACAGCAGTTAAAACTTTGTCTAAGGACGTCTTTGTCTCTTGAATTAATTGTTTTATTTCCAAAGCCACATGGGACAGATACATGTTTAAGGTACTAAATTAAGGTTAATATTTTTCCTGATTCTATGTAAAGGACAGATCCATAGAGATGTGCATTTTATTTGCACTAACTTTTGTAGGTAGTTACATCATTGCTTTACTGACTATTTAGGACAATTAATGCCAAGGTTCATTTTTGTTTTTTGTTTTATAGAACATAAAATTAGTTCTACCCCAGTCAGCTCACAAACCACAAACAATATAATCCAATTTACTTTTGCTTCCATAGCTTATTTCAGCTTAATTCCTTTATGCTGAAAACCTGTCAGTAAATCAACCTTAATATTTAATACTTTAATATCTGTGAGCAAAAGGTTCTGCTTTTATTTTAATGTCATTATGACCAGCTTGTATAGATTTTTTAAATGGTTTGCAGCACACCCTACTGGCATGCAGAGATGCAAGAAACTGGCATGCAGAGATGCAAGAAATTTTAATAATAATAAAACAAAATCTGTTTTCATTGATAGAAATTTTCAGCTGTTTTTTCAAAAACTATCAGATGTAATGAAAGGAGTATGAAGGATTTAAATACAAAGATGGTCTAATTAGCTGGATACATTTGAAATTATACCACCAGCTTTGTAGACAGAAGGCAAAACAGTCTGTTCTTTTCTACTAGGATGAAATTCTAGGAGCACTGTCATTTATTCTCTATTACAGTTGGCAGGGGTTGTATGAGAACTAACTGCAGGGCTGTACTTTGTTAGCATTCTAGAAAGATATTTTCACATTTTCTTTTAATGTACTAATGAAAATCTATAATAAATATATTTAGATGCACTAATAAATTCTTGAGGGGGGGAGGGGCTGACAAAATAAAAACTGTTTAGGCAATTTGGATGGACCTTGATCCTTAACTTTAAATAATGACCATTATTCCACTAAACTTAAAGACAAAAAAAACACAACACCCACTTCTCTATGACAAACTGCTCAACTGAGCCATCCATTCTAAAGGTCTGACACAGCTCATAAACTCTGTGAATAGGTACAGGAAGAAAAAGCAGGATATAGCATTTTGGATGACTGGACCATTGATTAAGCCTCAAATTTAACCTTGTCACCTGAAAAAAAACAAAAAAAACAGCCTCTTTAAGTCCTCTCCAAAGTAACAGCAAGGATATTTCTTATGGAAATAACTACCAATAATAGTATTCTGCCACCTGGAGCCTTCTGGAAATGAATCATTCTATATAATTGGAATTTCCTGATAAGCTTATATTTAACGCATGTGATTCTGAATTTTATGATCTTTCTTAAATAGAATGTACAGGCCAGAATTTGCTCTGCACTGATGATTCAAGGCCATTATTTTGAAAATCAACATCCTGCCCTGTTATGATACAGAGATATTCTCAAAGGCTACTGAGTTTGACCCCACACTAAATAGCATTGAATGACTCAGTTTTGTATTGTTGAGTCACTGTATACTGTGGGTTTTTTTGTGTTCCTTTATTCACCAAATGCCCCTGCTTTGTTGATTTCAGAAAGACAGTTCAATGTGGAGTTCTGCAAAATACATTGTGAATATTTTCTCTGTGCCTTATAGCAATAAGACTTCTAACAACTTCCTTACCTTTCTGGGCTTAAACTTTCTTATATAAAAACAGCATACTATACTATTAATAGGGATAAAATGAGATGAATACTTAGAGTAGTTCTTGATCTACAATTTATTTTCTCATTTTCACATGCAGCTTCCATTCAGAACTTTTTAGTAATATGAGGTAGCCAAGGTTATCTCCCTGAATATTGCTATAATGCCAGCTAAAGGCAAAGAAATGTATTTTAGTTGGTCAAAGCAGTTTAACTACATATAAAATTGAATGTTAATTTAATTTCTGAAATACAAGAATATGAAGGTCAGAGAAATTTTAAAGCTTTCTGAAAGTCATATTGCTAGTGGGAGACTGCATATGTTCCAGGTCCTTCTCATGATTTAATTTCCATACTTTTCATCTAAATCATGCTCAATTCATAGCCTCAACATAGACCAGGTTGTATGGGAAAGCCTGTATGTATGGCTTGAATCTTGGTTCCACTCTAGATGAGCCAAGATAAAGTAATTGATTAGATACAAGATTAATTCCTGAGGGGAAGCTGGTACCTTCAGAGTCAGTCTTCTATCCTTCCAACTAAGGCAGGTTCTTTAAACTGAGTCCATACAGCTGAGTTCTAGTTTCTGGTTCTGCCATTTACTCTCTGGGTGATCTAGGGCTTGTTAGTGAATTTCTTTGGGCTTCAATTTCCTTATCAGTTATAAATGGCAGTTGAATTAGATAAATGGTGCTTTCCAACTCTGGCATCCTTTAATTTTACTATAATAATCCACATGGTAGAGTTACCTAAATGCCCATACCAATTTCCTTAATGCCTAGCTTAGTCTCTAATGGTGAATTTTAACAATTGAACAGGCATATTTCATTCAGCACATCTTTTTCTGTCTTCAGATTATAGCTGGACAGAAAATGCAAAGGACAGTATCATACTATTGGTTTGGTTATTTATGCTGAAAAAGCTGTAGGTATGATCATGTGCTACAAAGTACCTACTTTTGGATATACCGAGAAGCTTAATAACTGAAACAACTAAGGTCTAGTATAATTCTACTTATAAAGCAATAATTAACTCCTAATTTAGCATTTGGTGTAACTGGAATATTCATGTACACTGATTAATGAAAGAAGTTATTGGTATGTTTTGTTTGATGATTATCGAGGATGCTTGCCAGCATCAATGTTAATGACTTTCTTTTTTTAAAAATATTTTATTGGGGAATTGAGGGAGGAGAACAGCGTTGGGGAATAAGGGAAGGGGAACAGACAAGTTGCTGTCTTTTTATTCTTCAGTCTAGTTGCGGAAGACGTTGCTTCACTGGCCCATGTTGGTATCGTCATTGCGCTCTTCTTGGGTGAGGCAGATCAGTCACTCACAGTGGCTCTTGGCAGCTCACACCAGCTGCCAGCCACTCACACTGGCTGCGGGCCACTCACTGTAGCCTATGGCAGCCCATTGCAGCAGGGGCTGCAGCTATGCTGTCCTGGGGACTCAAAGCAGCCCAGCTCCAGGTGGAGCTGTTGTTCACCATCTTAGCTGTAGAGGGCAGTGTCATTGGCCCTCATATGTGGGATCCAAACCAGGGCCACTGGTGTCCCAAGCCAGCTCTTAACCAACGAGCCGCTGGGCCGGCCCATGACTTTTATTTTTTAAAGATAGGAGTACTTGAGCAGCAATATTTATTATGTTTGAAAATGAAACACACACACACACACACACACACACACACACACACAGAGCTGTAATTTGCTCTGTTTGTGTCTATCAGGTACATGATCAACAACTGTTTTAAATAGATTCTCCTCAATAGAAATGTAAATAACAAAATAAGTGACAATATATTTGATATTTGTCTCTGACCAACTAGGAAAGTAAAAAAGGACTGTAGAAACAGTCAATGTGTTTGGAAACTTGAAAGAAAGTTTATTCAGCATGAACTTATAAGTTTATCTTTATTGTCATACTTATTTGAAAATGTGCCCTTGGGTGATAGAACATTGGTCACTATATTTCTTCCATCTTTTAGAAGTTATTTTTTATTTATTTTTTTTTTTGAGAGCAGTGTCACTGGCCCTCATATATGGGACCCAAACCGGGGCCGCAGGTTTCCCAAGCCAGCGTTCAACCTCTGCGCCACTCGGCCGGCCCTAGAAGTTATATTTTTATAATTCCATTAGGGGTCACTAGATAAGGCCCACTTTGTCTTTCTTGGACAATTAATTTGATTCCATTTATGTAGTTTTTGTGTTTAGCCATTTTGGTTGATGTTAGAGGATGCCAAATTTATAGAAGAAAGCTATTTGGAGTCATTTTGGAATATATATAACCAATGTAAGAAAAATTATTTTCATTGAACTTAAGAATCCAGTAATTGGGACCCACTTTTCAAAATACTGCTTCAGCATGTATTTTGCTGAATACATTGAATATATTGGGAGGCTTGGGTCAGAATACCTCACCTTACCTGGGTTTGAATTCCAGTCATACCATTATGAGCTGATTGACAGGAGCAAGTTACTCATATTTCACATGCCTTGGTTTTCCCATCTGTCAAATGGAGATAATAATAGCACATATCTCATAGGATTGTTGAGGACATTAAAAACAAAAATATGTATAGTAAGGTTAGAAAAGTACTCTGCATAGTGCTAAATAAATTTTAGTTGTAGTAGTGGTTGTTGTTGTTATTGAGGGGTTTTCGATTGTATAACCTAGTCCTCAAGTTAAAACAAGCAATATAGCATAATGGGTAAGAGTATATTCATTTCATCTAAATGTCATGAGTTCAAATCCTATCTCAGCAATTTACTAGTTGTGTGAAGTTGTGAAGATTCTTAACTACCCTACATTTCAATTTCCCATCAGCCAAATGTAGATGATAATAAATAGCACTTACTTGCTGGTACTATTGTAAGGGTCAAATAGTTTTGTATTTAGTATATAGTACACTTTCAGTAGAGTAGCATTAGGTATTATGATTATTATTATTGTTAGTCATAGTATAATCAAAATACATAAATATTTGTCTCTTAACTTTGTGGGTTTTACTAGACAGTCTTGATATACAAATTTCTGTGCCATTATTCTTTTAAATGCCATGTGAATTCACATTGTTTCCTGCTCAAAAAGTATGGCACTGAACCTTTAGTTATTGTACACTGGGAAATAGACTGTTAGTGTCAGACTGTAATTGGCTGAGCAGCACAGCTCACACTAGTACTCTCTATGAAAGAACCCAGTCAAGCCTGCTGGACCTCCTTGCCAAATGAAAACAACTTTGTCACTGAAATGCCTAAAGGAAGTCAGTTTTCCTCACCCTGAGTTTGTAATGTCCTCAGCTTCACTTCACAGGGCTACCAGCACCAACATTTTAAATTCCCTTGGAACAGAAAATTTATCAGAGCTTAGGTGGAAGAAAATGACCCAAAGGTTAGTACATCTTACCCTTAATCGGCCATAGGGTAACATGCCCTCAGATCCAGAAAGAGAGATATTGATGGACAGAATTTGAGGCCTGTATTTCTTGACAAACATCTTGCTGATGAATCTCAAGGTATCAAGGGTTTGGGAGTGAGCTTATTGTGAAGATAAAAATGTATTTGCTACATCTGGAGAAGATGGCAATAAATAAATGAACCAATTAGCCCACTTTTACCTCTAAATCTGACTGAAGGCAAGTTTGATGAGCACAATTAGGTAGTTTGGGTTTTAAATTTTCTCAGAGGATTGTTTTGGCTGAGAGATTTCTTATAACTAAGGACAATATTTATTGTCTCCTCTTGAGCACCTGCTGTCATGGAAGGTTAGTAGCGACTGAAGGCACTTGACCTTCTCTTGACCATGGAGAGCTCTGAAGCCACTCTGCCCATCCACATTCAGAGAACCTTTCCTGACCTGCCCATTTTCTGAGACTAGCACATGGCAGCAGGGTCCTTAGCAAAATTAGTGGACCTGACTTTATCTAACACGTGCACACCCTTCATATCTGTCTGCCTTTTTTTTTTTTGAGCACACAATTGCAATGTAAAGTCTTAAGACCACAAAATTAAATCCATTCTGCTAACATTTATTGAGCTCCCTCTATATATAATGGAAAACAAAGTTTAATGTTTACCATAGAGTGAATCAAGCCTATGATAAAAACCTTTCTGGGGAAGCTGTAATTATTTGCAGTCCTAACATGGGTTGTTAAAAAAATGGCTGCCTAAGGACCAGAGAGGCTCAGAGAACTTGTGCAAGGTGCTCAACTTCAAATCCTGGTTCTACCATTATTAGCTGTGTAACCATGAAGTTACTTGACGTCTCTGATCTCCAGCTTCATTGCCTTAAATCTGGGGATAACATTATAATCTAGCTCATAGGATTACTGTGGGAATTGATTGTGATAATTAAGGAAAAGCACTTCACACACATGATTATTATTGTCAAATGAGTAAAGGCAAGACAGATCTGATTGTTCTAACCCAATAATCACCATGGATCAACCACATAACCCCAGAGTGTTTTAGCTTTCTCACCAGTCTGATGGGCTAAGGATATTTGATAATTCTTTATCTCTCACTTTGTGTTTCTCACCCTTGTAATAACATTGGGGTTTTGAAAAACCTGACCCGTATTTGAAATGTAAGATACTGTTTGCATAGTTTCCTCAAGAAGGAAACTCAGCAGGTTAACTGAATTCATATCACTGAGTACCGTAAACCACGTGCTTATCAAACCATCCCTGGTGACTTGAGAGATAGAGGTGAGATCATTATTAGGGGAAGTTAGAGTGTGTTTTTCATTAACCTGATCATTATATTTAATTGGCAAACAGGCTTTGTGTTTCCCCATTATTAATGGTTGGCTGAGGTAATGGAGCACCTTTGAAAGCTGCCTTCTATTATATTCATATACTCTTATTTAACATCACACAGAGACTGAAAGGGAAGGAAGTGGTAACATGCAGTAACACTCTATCCAGGCTCTGAACCTAAACACATGCAAATAGTCATTTAGCTTTTGCTAAATTTGAATGAAAGCCAAGCCCTTGCAGGTACAGAAATCACATGACCCAGATTGCCCATAACATTCTTGATTTCAAATTTCTGCCCCATTATCCCCATAAGGTCATTCACATTGTCAGATAGCAGAACTGATGTTTCAGTTCAGGAAATATGGGAGCCCTATTTCTATACAACCTGATACACACAGAGAACCAGACCGCCCTCTTTCATCTGCAGCCTTGAACACCAGTATTTTTCATTGGCTGCTGTATAGTTGATTCAAAAAAAAAAAAAAAACACAGAGATTGAAATTGTAAAGCCTGACCAAGTATGGATATAGCAATAGAGCAGAAACCTTTGTTGCTGTGACCTTTGAAATAGATTAAATGCAATTTCCAAAAGCTTTCTAACCTATCTAGTGAGAAAGAAAGTAAAAGATGTAAGCACTCTGCAAGGGATTCTATGAAGTGGCCACTTTTTGGTTCTTTTCTTGTGAACTGACTAGAGGGCAGAAGGTGAGCCTTTGATTTCCTGTCAGAAGGCCAGGATTTCAAAGCCTGTCTTCTCATGTACTTAAGGCCAGTGATGACACCAAAGAACTGGATCGGCTATGCACTTATTAGAGTTGTTAACCAATGAGTCATCAGAAAGCTGATTCCTTAAGTCACCTTGAAGATGGCTGATCATTTCCTGAGGCAGTGAGTGGGGAAGCTGGCCCAGGCCCAGGTAAGACTGCATTCTGTGCACATGGACTCCAAAGGTCTTGGCTATCAAACACCAAACTCTTGAGAGCCTTCCCTGAGAAATGAGGAGCTATGCTTGCTCGAAGGGACAGAGAGCTGCCTCTCCTTTGAACAGACATGGTATGCCAAGTCACACACTTTCAGATATGGAAGGGCACAAAAATGTCATTATTTTCAGAAGTAAGTTATTTTTGCAGCTCTGATTAGCTTCTCTGACCCACCAGTGCTTGACATCCAATGATCACTAGTGTTCACGTCTGTTCCAAACTGCACTACTCACAGAAAAATGAAGCTGTTCAATTTCATCAATTTTTTTTTCTTTCATTTTTGGGAGACAGGAGGAAAAAAATGGCACAATTTAGAATGACAAGACATATGTTTCTGAGAGTGTTAAAGTAAATTTTAATATCTTTAAAAGTGGGTCATCATTGCTTAAGAAATCTAAAAATGGAATTAGCAGTTTAGTGTTCAGGAAACTTGTGTCTGCTGAGAACATGAAGAATTGATGGTATTTGTGACATACATTTTTTAAATTGTGCACTAAAAAGTTTGATTCCTTTTAAAGTGATTCAGATGCTATGGAAGCTTAAAAGGAAATCAGTGAAGATTTTAATGTTTAATCAAGCTATTTCGAGTTTTGTTTTGCATAATCCACAATGGTACTAATTGAAGAGTGATATATCCATTTTCCTATATTTGGGATTGGAGAAAAAGGGAAAGTCAGAATTCATGTTAACTTCAGGAAAATTGTGGAATACAGAAAAGAGGAACCTTGAAGAGCTGGTTAGAATTTCTATGCAGACTATTTACTAAATAGTAAGCAAGTTGAGTTGTTAATTCCTTTAAAAATTCTGTGTTTATTTTCTTTATCTTTTCTATATCTCCCAGATCATTCCACTTAGGAACTAATATTATAAGTCACCTACCATGCCTGCTGTTGTGGCTAGTGGATTTTCCATGTCCCAGGCTATTTGACAAAGTCTATTTCTAATCTGTTGGAATGTGAAAGAGCAGTCCTAGACCAGGAACTAAGTAAGTTTTCATTACATTTACTATTGGCACTAGTCTGACCTTGAATTTGAGTTACTGCAATTACCCTCTGTTCCCTTTATTTGTGCCTGATCTATATGACTTGGTGCCTTATCTGGACCCTTGTTTTTCTAATCTAGGATTTATTCCTGCTTTTAGCAATGCAGTGGGTTGAATAATGGACAAAAAAGAGATATGTCCAAGTCTTAACCCACATGTGCATGTGACCTTACTTGGAATTAGTGTTTTTGTAGATGAAATTAAGGATCTCAGGATGATATCATTCTGGATTTAGAGTAACAGGTGTCCTTATAAGAAAAGAAGAGGGATGGGCCAAGTGGCACGTTGGTTAAGAGCTGGTTTGGGACACCAGCGGCCCCGGTTCGGATCCTACATATGAGGGCCAGTGACACTGCCCTCTACAGCTAAGATGGTGAACAACAACTCCACCTGGAGCTGGGCTGCTGTGAGTCCCCAAGATGGCATAGCTGCAGCCCCTGCTGCAGTGAGCTGCCATAGGCTACAGTGAGTGGCCGGCAGCCAGCGTGAGTAGCTGGCAGCTGGTGTGAGCTGCCAAGAGCTGCCATGAGAGGCCATCCAGAGACCGGCAACCAATCTGCCTCACCCAAGAAGAGCACAATGATGATACTAACATGGGCCAGTGAAGTGATGTCCTCCACAACTAGACTGAAGAACAAAAGGACAGCAACTTCTCTGTTCCCCTTCCCTGATTCCCCAACGCTGTTCCCTCCCCCAATTCCCCAATAAAAAAAGAAAAAAAAGAAAAAAAAAGAAAAGAAAAGGGAGATGTGAACAGAGACACAGGAAAAACAGAGATAAAGGCCATTTGAAGATATAGGCACAGATCGGAGAGATACATCTACAAGCCAAGGAATGTTTTACCAGCAGCTACTAAATGCTAGAAGAGAAATGGAGAAGAGTCTCCCTCATGGCCTCCAAAGGAAATCAACCCTGCTGACACCTTGATTTCAAACTTCTGGCCTCCAGAACACTAAAAGAATAGATTTCTGTTGTTTTAAGCCACATGGTTTATGGTAATTTGTTATGGCAGTGCTAGGAAACTAATATAACCAATCACCATGAGGACTGAAGTCTTCCCATAAACTCTTTGCTTTGTAACTGACATGGTACCTTATAGTACCTGATGTCAAGGGCTGCCTAATATTAACCACAGCATACATGCATCTTTTCACACTTTCTGTTCACACACTTGGCCTGCTTGCCTCCAATATACCTACCTGCTAGCCCATTCTGGGCCTCATTGACATCAACATATCTCCTGGGTCTCATGTTCTGCCACACAGCCAAGATTCTTACTGGACCTATTGCCCAATGGCTCAGTCCCACCAATGGGATAGTTTTTTTTTTTTTTTAATTTTATTTTATTTTTAATTAGTTTCAGGTGTACAACACAGTGCAATAGTTATACATTTTACCCCTCAAAGTGACAACCCCCCCACCCCCAATAGTTTCAGGTGTACAACACAGTGCAATAGTTATACATTTTACCCCTCAAAGTGACAAACCCCCACCCCCAATACACCCCCACACCCCCCCATATCATATATATCTATTACTCTTCCTCTGACTCTCTTCCACAGTATAATCCACATCCCGTGACTATCTATATATATTCAATTACAGTAGGTATACCACCTCCACTTTAGTAATACAATGCAGTGATCAAACCTCTAATCCATCCATGAAATGGTCTCCCTAACAAGACCTATGATCATCTGACATTCCACAGAATATTTACAACATTATTAATTATATTCCCCAAACTGTTTTTCCTATCCCAGTAGCAATATTGTAGTTGCCTATTTTTGCTGTCTAATCCCTTCCCCTTCTCCCTCATTCCCATTCCTCTCCAAATTAGCAACCCTGATTTTTCCTCTATATCTATGAGACAGTTTCTGTTTACTTTGCTCATTCATACAGTTTTTCATATTCCACATATAAGTGAGATCATATGGTATTTGTCCTTCTCTGACTGACTTATTTCACTCAACATTATAGTCTCTAGGTCCATCCATATCATTGCAAATGGCACGATTTCATTCTTCTTTATAGCGGAGTAATACTCCATTGTATAAATATACCACAGTTTCTTAATCCAGTCATCTACTGACGGGCATTTTGGTTGTTTCCAAGTCTTAGCTATTGTAAATTGTGCTGCTATGAACATCGGGGTGCATAACTTTTTTTGAATAAGTGTCTTGGTTTTTTCAGGATAAATACCTAGGAGTGGAATTGCTGGGTCAAACGGTAGCTCTATTTCCAGTTCTTTGAGATACCTCCATACTGACTTCCATAGTGGCTGCACCAATCTGCAGTCCCACCAACAGTGCAGCAGGGTCCCAATGGGATAGTTTTATCTCAAGGGAGAATATCACAATCTAACAACTACATCTGAAATAAAGAATATGATGGACTTATATTACAATACTTGTCCATCCCAAGTCTGGTCAGTTAAGAGCCAGAGGATGGTATCAAATGAATGACTGATCATTCATCAGGCTCTATGGGAACAGAGTTTCAGAAGGAAGTGTGAAGGGGGAAAGGAATTATTAGCAGAGGAAATAATTGACATCTCTACTACCTTTATCCTGGTAGGTATGTTGGCTGTCTGGATGACTCACTGTTTCACTGGCCAAGTCCTCATTAGGAAAATTATCTCTAAATTAGACCTGAAATAAATCTCACTTGTTTGGTGTGAAATGATGTCTGCACATTGCTAATTCCCCCTATTGTTATGGAGTTTATAGTCTAGCAGGGATGACATTTATTAAATATGTAATTGCATGTTTAATTTAAGAAAAGAAAGTTTAAAGTATGAAGGAAGCATATAACAGGACAAAACTAACTTAGAATCAGGGAGATCAGAATGCACCAAAAACCAGAGGCAACAAAGAGTGCAACATGCTTGAAAAACTGAAAGAAGACTATATGTTTGGTGTTCCTTAGTAGTGGGCTAAACTATCTCTTGAGTAAAGGTTACAACTAGATTTGTTTCAAAACAGCTTAAAATAAACCTAAAAAGGTGAAACTGAGCCACAGGTAACTTCCTATCAGAACAAAACAAAGTTGAAAACTCTGTAAAGGGATGCAACAGTCGAGACACTCAGCAACATAAAATTCACAATGCATAGCATCCTATCAAAAAGTGCAAAGATGTTGGAAAACATGACACATAACCAGGTGAAGTCGGTAAAAACAAACTCAAAAATAACACAGATAATGGAATTGGTAGACAAGGACATTAAAACAGCTATTAGAAATGTGTTCAAGTATTTAAAGAAAAAACATGAAGAAAATGAGGAAGAAATGGAAATTATTTTTAGCAGGTCCAAATGGAACATGAAAAGAAATGAAAACTTCAGTGGATAAAAGAAGACTTGTGAGGCAGGACCCCTAAGTGCATGGGAAAGAGTGGCACAGCATGTGGCTGGAGAGTTATATGGGAAAATTCTGGAAGAACTTGAAAGTTTTGATTTCAAGGTATGTTCTGGAAATTTGCCCTAAGAATTTTCAAAAGCCATAGATACTAAACAAACAAACAAACAAACAAAAAAGTGGGACATCATTTTCTTTTTGATGGGTAGGTTGAAAATGTGGTTCTTTCTAAATTGGCTTTTCACTAGCCTAGATAGAAAAGAAACTGGAACTTTTTCTGCATCATATTTGTAAATCAATGTAGGTTCCATGGAGGAGGATGAAGCTCCTTCATTCATTGACAGTGTCCTGAAGTGGGAACTAGGAAGTAGTTCCATTCATCCAACATTACTTCCATTCATCCAACATTTATTGAGTGCCTGATATAAGCCAAACATTGCTCTTGAACTGGAATAGAGCTTTGAACAAAAATGTCTAAGGACTCTATTCTCATGGAGTTTATACTCATAACAGAGAAAGAGGACATTCACAACTATTTTCTTCGTAAGAATTGGCTCAATGGAGGATAGCATTTTTAGCCCAGGATACTACAGCTTGTAGAGCCTGTGAGTGATGGAGCACCATTTACTCTCTTGACTATTTAGAAAACTGGTGGGTTACATTTAAATGGAATTTTAAAGCTTTGAAATTAGTGTTATCTTCTGAACTCAAGGAACCATAAAGCCATGTCTAAGTCACCAATTAAGTGATTCAATGTTTTAAATGAACAAAAGATCAGATACATTTCAGTTTTATTGAAGCCAATAAAATTTCACCCAAACAAATGAAGTGTCATTCTCAATGGCTCTTTCTTTTGCCTTAGGTTTTTGGCTAACAGATAGTCCCTTTCATTTGAAGGTATTGATTTTCATAATATTAAGCAACTGGAAGTATATTGTCAATAGCTCATGGTGAAGGAGGGTAATAAAAGTTAAAAATCTATTTCATTTGTAGTTTTCTTAAATAAAACAAATTAAGATTAGGTACAAGTTTAGCTATGAGATTTTTCTAAAAGAAAATATTTTGAAAACTTGTTTGCCTGTGATTCTTTTGTGGGTTTTTGTTGTTGTTGTTGTTGTTTTAAATTATTAGCTGTTTTATTTTACTTTTTTTATTTTGAGGGCAGTGTCACTGGTTCTCATATGTGGGACCCGAACCAGGGCCGCTGGCTTCCCAAGCCAGCACCTAACCACCATGCCACTTGGCCGGACCTAAATCTTTTGTTTCAAAAGCAACTTTGTTTAGAATCTAATCTTATCAATTTCAATAAAAAGTTACTTATATTCTTTCCAAAGCCTTCAAATTCATGACAGCATCTTGGAAGGGAAGACTTCTCCTACTCGTAATTATTCAGGCTAATGTGGCCTGCAGTGCATAAAACGTGATGAGGCACCCAAGTCAAGTTCAATAATATCAAGCTGGTGTCAAGTACCAGGTGTCATGATAGAACATGACTAGGATAAAGACAAGAGCTGAGGCACCATTCACCATCATGAGTGAACCAATTTTTTGTTCCCTAGATAGACATGAATTGGTTTGCTTTGTTGGTAAAAGAATGAGCATTGAAATAAAAGCTTGTGGTCTATTTTAAGTCTCCTTTCTTAGAAAACTCTAAATTTCCTATGATATTTTTGTTATAGACTTTGTCAGCAAGGGAATCTCAAAATATTTGAGAATTGAAATAGACAAGGAACTTTGAGTTGATTACCTGTGAACCATCAAGGCATAAACTAATATAAATAATTGGAAGCCACCCCATTGTTTTTCTCAATTCATGATTAATCCTAAATTACTCTACACTTGCTGCCTAATCTACTAGATCATGGCAGAAAAAAATATCTAGAAATGTATCCAGCTCCAAAGCTTGATAATTAAATTACTGGCTATGTAAATTCATTTATCATCTTTAAATTTCAACAACAGCCACAATTAATTCAGCAGAAAGTTATTGGATCCCTCAGGGTACCAGGCACTTGGGTTATTCACTGAAGCTATAAAGTACTACCCTGAGGGAATTCACAGATAATGAAGAGAAAGCCAAGTAAACTGAAAACTACAAAGCTATAACATGGGAATGCTTTGATGGAGATAACAGAGAGCATTATGGGAGTGCCCAGGAAAAACTTCTAATTAAAAATAAAATGACTCTGAACTTCAATTTCAAAGATAAGTAGTGTATATCAAATGACTCTAAACAGCTCTTGCAGTGCTATATCCAAAATCTGGTACATGTCTAATTCAAAGTAGAAATTATAACATGCTGTACAGAGAAGAAAAGGCAAAGACATAGCTAATACCTAATTCTCACAAAAGGTGCACTGCTAGAAGCATGGGTGAAAAACCCACATCCGATCTTTGGAATGCTCCACATATTCCACCAAGAAAATCCAAAGAGAGGGCAAGTGGACTGGTGATGTTATCAAGGAATCGTCTAGTTTTAATATTCAAAGTCTGCCCGTGGGCAGACAGCATCTGTCATCACCTGGGAGCTCATTAGAAGTGCAGAAGCTCAGGCCACATCATGGACCTACTTAATCGGAATCTGCAGTTTAACCAGATCCCTAGATGATTCTATGCACATCAGAATTTGGGAAGCACTAATCTTTCTGCAGCAGATCTCTCAGCCCTGGATGCATGTTAAAAATACCTGAGGGGCATTCAAAAATACCAAGCAAGGCTCCCCCTCCAGAAATTCCAGTTTATTGGATTGAATATATTGGTAGTTGTTTTTTTTTTTTAACTTGTGTGAATGGGTAGATGACATTTCTAGGCATCAGATAGAAAATAAAGGATAAATAGATGCTGTGGGAAAAGTTTGGTTTTGATTTGTTAGTTTATTATGCTTGTGGGACGTACAAAGAGCTATGGTAAATGAATAGACATATGGATGAATGAATGGCATATTTATGTGAAAATTTCAGTAACCAACTATACAGTGTAAGTAAATAACTCTACAGGATTATAATGGAAGAGAAAGGTCTAGGATAAAGATATAAATATATATAGAACTTTGGAGGTCATCAAGTGTAGAGGTGATCACTGAAGACATGGAAATAGAAAACAATGTAAATAGAATGAAAAATGTAAAGGTCAAGAGTAGAATCTGTTGCATCATCACCTTTTAAAGTGTAGGCCAAGTAAATTGAGCTCATTAATAAGATGAAATATGGGCATCCAGAAAAGAAATCAAGACAAAAGGGTAACATATTATACCAAGGGAAGAGATGGTTTCGAAGGACATACAAGGTCTGATAATTAAGTTTGCGAACTTGTTGCAACAATGTTGCTAACCTTTTTTGATATCAAAGGGATTATTCATTATGAATTTGTACCAACTGGACAACCAGTTTACTATTTGGAAGTGCTGAAAAGGCTACATGAACAAGTTAGAAGACCTGAACTTTTCACCAACAATTCATGGTTCTTGCATCACGACAATGCACCAGCTCACATGGCACTGTCTGTGAGGCGGTTTTGAGCCAGTAAACAAATAGCTGAGGATGAATGTCAGGTCATAATTCACTGAGAAATGGATGGAAAATGAGGCAGTAGAAATACATAGTTTCTATTTCTCTTTCAAAAAAAAACTTGGCAGTAAAAGGAAATTTTAAAATATGGTGATAGCCAGGAGAAGTTGTAGAATTTACAACCCTAAGCTGCATTTAGGGACTCCACAAACTTTTCAGAGGTTAGTGTATGGGATCCACTAAGTGTAGTGTTTCTAAAGTAAATAAACATGTCTCATAAGTACATATATTTAATGTTTATGTATTTAGTATATTGCTAGGGAGCAAAATTGCCTATTCAAATGTGTTAGACATTTGTTCTATGTAGACATAGCTACATAATGTTCCATACAAGAGATTACTGCAATGATGTGGTCTGATATTTTTAGATTTCTCTTAAATTAGGTTGGCCAATTAAATATTGAAATGAAGAGAAACACGACACTCAGAAGGTACCTCTATATAAACACTGTGGTTTGATCATAACTTTTTACTACTTACATCTGTAGGGCTTGGAAAACTATTCTTATGATATAGCTTACTCTATCACAGTGAAAAAAAGAGACAAAGGAAATGAAAAGCAATAGAAAATTCATTTAAAATTAATGATTCTAAATATTTAGTTCTAATTAGTGAGGTGGATTTGTATATTAATTTTATTTTTATGAATTAGTTTTACATCAATTACATAATTTTAAAATGGTGCAGTAATCCTATAAGGTAGGTAGAAAAAGCATTATCGTCAAACTTTTATAAATTTGGAAACTGAAGAGAGAAAGGACAAGGCCTAGAACACAGGTAACAACTTGAAGAATACTGAAGGGTCACTCCTTCCTTACTTTCAAAATAATGTCAAATATGCTACTCTTTCAAACTCTCAGAATTAGTCCAAGGCTTAATGAGCTAATGTATATTAATGCACTATAAACCAAAATATTATCTGAATTTAAGTTCCAGTATTATTGGGTCATGTTTTCAGCACCAAGGACAGTGCCCAACACAAACACCCTCAAAAAATCTGAGTTAAACAGAAAAGATATATCTATAAAGACAGCAGGCTGTGATATTTTATAATATTGTCCATTGCTGAGAATCATAAATATGTTCTAATTATTCCCTAACTTTCCCTCAATAGCCTATTACACCTGTATTTTTGTTTTCATTGTGAATGAACCTCGGGTAAATGCTTGGTCCTCACTCAGTTGCCTCTGTAAAGCCTCTTCCTAGATTAGGTTCGTTGGGACAACCTTGCTTGGAAAAGATCTTTAAATTTCTGAATAGACAATACCCCTACCAGCATACACAATTAGGACAATTTTCTAGATAGTTGTTTTGGGGTCAAGGAACCTTAATGAATTGTGCTCAGGTCCACATTTAGACCTTACTATCCAACATTACACCAGATTGTTTCTGCAAAGGAGAAGGCATTTTTTAAAAATTTATTAATATGCTACCATTTAACCCTTTTTGCTGAAAGCCAGGAGGCTGAGGCCACTTAACCTCCCTCAGCCTCCTGAGTTGCAAAGCATCAAATTCTGTATCTCTATATATCATGGCACAATGGTTAAAAATACAGACACTAAAGCCAAACAGCCTGGGCTGAAATTCCACTTCTTCCTTTAACTTCTGTGTAACCTTGAGCAAGTTGTTTGACTTCTCTGTGGCTCAGTTTTTTTCAATTGTAAAATGGGATGATTTTCAATTGTAAATTTTATAATGTTCAATTGTTAAAATGCCTATTTTGCAGCACTTTTGTGAGACTAAAATGGGTTAATATAGGTAAAGTTCTCAGAATAGTGCCCAGCACATAGTAAGCATTTTATAGTTATGTGTTTATTTTTACTAACTACTTATAAAGTAAAATGTAATTAATTCATTCTACAAACATTTGCTGATTGGGTATTTTTTGTCAACATTATACTCAAGGCTAAAAAATGATACATATCCTGACCACAAGAAATTTGCAATAAAAAGACTGTTGGGTTTTTTTTGTTGTTTTGTTTTGTTTTGTTTTTTTTGAGTGCAGTGTCACTGGCCCTCATATGTGGGACCCGAACCAGGGCTGCTGTTTTCCCAAGCCAGCGCTTAACCACCGCACCACTCGGCCAGCCCAAAACGACTGTTTTTAATGTGTATAATATACATATATATAATGTA
Source organism: Aselliscus stoliczkanus (assembly GCA_033961575.1). Taxonomy (NCBI): domain Eukaryota; kingdom Metazoa; phylum Chordata; class Mammalia; order Chiroptera; family Hipposideridae; genus Aselliscus; species Aselliscus stoliczkanus. Next base: position 141,427,269 of record CM066729.1, read on the forward strand.
TATAGTATACATCTTCTCCTGGCTGCTGAATTTAAAGAATCATATGAGTGAATTAATTTACACTGAGCCAATTACAGCTCAGGCTTAATGTGAAATAACTTCCCAGAGGGCATTTCAATCAGAGATGGTCCTTTCTAGGACTGGACACAGGTCAGTGGGGATGCTAATTATCTGGATATAATCATTTGTATTTATTGAGCCCCTACTACATGTAAAGCACTTGTTTTACTCATTGCATTTTATACACACACAAACACACACTCATATACACACATATACATATGTACATATATACATACATATATATCACATACATATATAATATGTAGTATCACTTATACCTACACATGTATACACATTATCTCACATATTTAGGCTATAGCAATGCTTAAAATTTTATCATCTGAGCTTACCAACCTGTTTCCTTTGGCTTCTAACTTTCCCTGCCTCTTTTATCAATAATAAATGTGGATTTACATCTGGACTCACTACTTGAACCCGCCTTCTGTAGTATGGATGCCAAGAAGGTGTCAATTATAAGCCTCTCCCATTATTCCTTCCTGAGGACTCTACATCAGATCACATTCTTTACTAATCAAATCATTGTCTGAAAGCCAACAGTTATTAAAACTGAAAAACATAAATCAATTCCTAAATCTGTGAATGGAGACATAGAGAAGTACCCTCTATTTGAGTCTAAACAAACAATGAAATCATGGCTGGTTTCACCTAATTATTCAAATGATTTGTAGTTTATAGAATATTATGGAAATGACATTTTAACCTGGATCTAATTCCTGGGCTGAATAACAAGTTTATGGCCAAAGCTGGTGAGATAGGGGAAGATTATCTTCACAAGGCACCTGCCTTCCATCCCTCTTAGTAGGTTGCTAACCTCCTCACTCCCACCTCTCACAGGAGCAGTGCCTTCTACTTTCTCTCCATAATAAAGCCTGACCTTGGTTAGCTGGCCTTGAGGCTTAGGTTGTTCTTCTGTACTTCTGTACTCCAAGCTAGAGTTCTAAATACCCCTGACCAACTCCAGACCACGGGAACTAGCAGCGTAATTTACCTGGTTCCAATTCTGCATCCATGCTACCTGCCCCTCTTGTCCCTGTGATCTTTGATCCCCTGGCTGTGTCTCTGGAGTTGCCCTGGTTTCAGCCCACTGATAGACATGGATTCCTGCTGCCTCCTGAATCAAAGTCAGCTTCTGCTAACTCCTGCAGCCTGCATCTCTCACTCTCCTGTGATTCTCTGTTCTTTCTGTCAATAAGTATTATCGCAGTGGCCAGACACTGAACTCTGCCCTGGACTACTAGCTTTATCTTTGAGTTCCTCTCCTGGTTGCTGAATGAAAAGGATCATATAAGTGAATTCATATAGAGAAATAAATGACTGCTCAGGCTTAATGTGAAATAAGCCTGAGATGGTCCTTCCTAGGACTGGACACAGGTCAGTGGGGATGACAATTATCTGGATATAATCGTGTCTATTGAGCTCCTATTATATGTAAAGCACTTGTTTTACTCATTGCATTTTATCCAACAGTGATCCTAGAATTAGAGATTTTTACCCCCACACTTGAAAGATGATGAAACTGAGGTCTAGAGAATTTTCTTTAACAGCAATGTAAGCAATGTATGGCACAAAGACGATGTTCTTTCTGCCTGCTTGGATAAATGAGCTTTCTTTTTGCTCTTCAGTCACGCCAACATGAGTGGTGTCCAACTTACCCCCTGGGTAAGGATGACCCTATAAGCAACTCTAATGAGCCAAGCACAGATATAGTTTCACTCCTAAGAGGGCAGTTTCTGATCTATGAAACCAGCCTGCAAAGGAGTCAGCAGCCTGAGTCATCCCAAATTTCATGGAATGTGTAAAGTGAAAGAAGAAAAGCCAATTACAGTGCTAAGTATAAAATGACCCACGAGCTGCACCACCAAATTCTCTGCTGTATATGACAACCTTCAAATGGGCAAACAGGTCATTCCTCAACAATGGAATCTTTTCAAGTTAATTGATTTGATAAAATAGCAACAAATGAACCACTCAGTTGTGTTGCTTTGTTTTTTCATTCCAACAAATGACCAAAGATATGTGCCCCTCTGCCAGTAATAAGTTTAACTTATTAAGGCAGGCAGCAGGAATTCAAATCAGCGAAGACAATACATAACATAAGTGGCATCAAATTTACACAACTAATTTGATTACTAATGAAAACAGTTTTCTTTCATTTGCCTGTTTTGTGTATTGCTATATTCTGGCAAATGGAGCCTCTCTGTTTTGGAGTAACAAATATAGAGTCCTCTGAGAAGAAAAGGTTTTCCATCTCCATGGGCATGTTCCACATAGCTTCCCTGAAATAAGCTACAGTCCTGTGGCACTTAATGACGGGGATACATTCTAAGAAATGCATCGTCAGACCATTTCATCACGGTGTGAACATCATAGAGTGCACTTACACAAGCCAAGATGGCACAGCCTATTATATATTTAGGCTATATGGGATAGCTTATTGCTCCTGGATTACAAATGTGTACAGCATATTACAGTACTAAAAAGTAGGCAATTGTAACACAATGGCAAATATTTGTGTGTCTAAACATAGAAAAGGTACAGTAAAAATACTCTATAAAAGATTTTTTAAAAAATGACACACCTGCATAGAGCACTTAATATGAATGGAGCTTGCAGGACGGGAAGCTGTTCTGAGTGAGTCAGTGAGTGAGGGTGAGTGACTGTGAAGACCGTAGACGTACTGTACACAGCTGTAGACTTTATAAACACTGTCTGTCCTACAAGTTCTCGCCCTGCTTCCTTCCGACAGGGTCAGAAATAGAACATTGAAGATATATCAATGCTGTTCCATGAACAGGGATGTGGAATGGATTGATTGGAAATACTGAGGAGAAACCAACCCGGTAAGGTATAGATCCGCATGACAGTGACTGTCAAGAGGGAGTGAAAGGGGCCTGAGATCAGGAGGAAGAAATCAAAATGGAGAGATAAAGAAACATAGCATGGCAATGTGCTTTTTTGCTATTACAGGTTGGAACAGTGGTCATGTTAAGAAATGTTGTGATATTCATTAAGAAAAAAAGGGTGCATTTCACATGGAAAAGTTATAAGACTCAGGACTCAATATTTTGACTTTGGAAATTTGTTTTTGGTTCTTTTAACCCTATATAGCACAAAGTTCTCTCAGGCATTGAACAGAAGGAAGAAATAAAACTTATTTAGGTTTTTCATTATTACAAGCTGATACTATTTTCCAAAGTATATGGATAGGCTGGTGCCACACCAGCAGGAAATCTTTTGCTAATGTGGCAGAGGCACTTGTACTTGTTAAGGCAGCTCTTGTGGGCCTGTGTCCTAATACAGGATCTTAGAGCTTCAACAAAGAATGTACAGCAATGTACTCTGAAGACCATCAAGCTAGATCTGGGAGGGCTGTAGCATCCTCTGAACATGTAGCACTAAGGGGACAAGCTACTCTGTGCTGAAACAGGTCAGTGACTGACTGATTGGGGTGGAATCTGTACCCTCAAAACCAAGGTGGTGTGAGTGAGAGGGAATCTACTGCCAAGCTCCACAGATATAGCTCCAGTCAGAGAAAAAAAAAATCCTTTTGAACCATATAACTTTCCATTTCTTACAGAAAATTCAGTTTCATGATCATCTCAATGGGACCACCATCATAGATGCGGTCTACTGTTGAACAAAATGTCATTATACAGTGCATGACTGTATTCCCAAATAACTGTTTAAGGTCATGCATCATTAATTGAATACTAGTATTAATTTTGACTTTGGACAGACAATGAAAATCCCTTTGACACTAAAAATGAGTTAATATTTTTAGTTTTTACTTAGAACAGGTTTTAGTAACATGGGTTTTTACGCATGATCAGAGGATAGTTATAAACATACATATGCAAAACATTAACCCAGATATTGTCCTTTAGTTTGGTGCTAGGGCTATGTGTGTACACATTTGAAACTTTAGAAAAGCAGTCAAAATTCTGAACATTTAATCTCTAATGAACATTAGTCATTCAGCATGTAATATTAATATTACATTTTAAATGTAATACAATGTCAAAGGACTTATATCCTCCAGGATATCTTGCCAGATTAATTCTTCTCAGCTCTGATAATAGCATGAGTTATTATTCTCAGATATTCTTTATCTTTTCACTAAATATATTGTCCCTCCTTTGTCCCACCAATGTGAATAGTACTTAACAGTGGGCATTCACTAGGAGGTACTATTGGGTTCTTTGGGTATTATATGGCTATATTTCGACTGTTACAAGGTAGGGTATTGTTAAGGTTTTCCAGAAAAACTGAACTAATAAGATTAGATAGATAGATAGATAGATAGATAGATAGATAGATAGATAGACAGATACATATCTTATTGGTTCTGTATATACGAGTACATATATACATATCTTATTGGTTCTGTATATACGAGTACATATATATTTGTTATAAGCAATTGGCTCACGTGATCATGGAGGCTGAGAAGTCCCACTCTCTGCCAAGCTGGAGACCCAGGAAAGCTGGGGGTGGAAACTCCAATCCAAACCTAAAGGCCAGACAGAGAGCCAAGAGCTCTTATGATGTAGGTCCCAAGCCAAAGACAGAAGAAGACCAATGTCCCAGCTCAATCAGTCAGGAAGAGATTCAACCTTCCTCTACATTTTTGTCCTGTTCAGTACTCAAAGGATTAGAAAATGCCTACCCCCACTGGGGAGAGTAAACAGCATTACTCAGTCTACCAATTCAAAGACTAGTCTCTTGTGGAAACATCCTCACAGACACATCCAAAAATAATGTCTAACCAGATATCTGGGCATCTTGCAGCCCAGTCAAGTTGACACATGGAATTAACCAGAGATATACACGTGTATGTGCCATGCAGTTTTCTAGTGGAAAATAACAGTGGCCATGTTCTATTCAATAACACTTAAGAGCCTTGGGCATCCACCCATCTCTGCTGTTGGGTAAATTCAGAGTGTCTGAAGAGAATATTAGTCTTTCAGGGACCTTTCTCTGGCTCTCTTGGTGCAGAGGTGGGGCATGAGTGGGCCAGGAGCCTTCTGCTCACCTTTCTGTCTCAGTTCTGTGGTCTCTGAAGGAATATGGGTCTGATGATAGCTACACTACTACTATCTGCCAGCATGTGTGATCTCAAGCTCATTGCCACTTAGTACTGATGAAAACTTTACTAAGAGTAAAAACGTTCAGTGTAATTGGAAGAACAAGTATTGTCACTTCCTCTAGATAGTCTAAGCTATGTCCCTGAATCAGAGCCAGGTAAATACTTTAAAGTCCCCAAGAACTAAGAAGTTTACGGTATCTCCTCCTGCTGTAAACAATTTGAACTAAATCATTTTTCAAACTTAAATAAAACATGAGTGAATGCTAAAAATAAATATCTCTTTTTATATCTCTTTTTTCTTGATTTTCTGATTGGATAAGTTAATTAGATATTGCCTTTTTTTTTAATTGATACAAAATTTGCTGGTGCCTAAAATACTAGCTTAATCTGCCCATGGGGTAACCTGGCACCTCTAGGAATTCAGCTAGGGAGAGGCACCTAGGCGGAATTGTTGGCCTTCACTGTCTACCACTGCTAACAGTAGAACTGATTTTCAGGAATTCTTTCTTGGTAAGAGACCATTGAACCCTATCAAGGGATCATGTTAAAGAAAAGCTCATCATCACATGTATCATAATAATGTTGTCCAGCACACTCTTTTTTTTTTTTAAAGATTTTTTAATTGGGGAATTGGGGGAGGGGAACAGCGTTGGGGAATCGGGGAAGGTGGAACAGACAAGTTGTCTTTTTGTTCTTCAGTCTAGTTGCAGAGGATGTTGCTTCACTGGCCCATGTTGTTATCGTCATTGCGTTCTTCCCGGATGAAGTTGATGGGTCGCCAGCATCTGGGTGTCGCTCACCGCGGCTATTGGCAGCTCACACTGGCTGCCAGCCGCTCACTGTAGCCTATGGCAGCCCACTGCAGCAGGGGCTGCAGCTTACACTGTTGCTGGGGCTCGCGCAGCCCAGCTCCAGGTGGAGCTGTTGTTAGCTGTAGAGGGCAGTGTCACTGGCCCTCATATGTGGGATCCGAACCGGGGCCGCTGCCTTCCCCAAACCAGTTCTTAACCAATGCGCCACTCGGCCGGCCCGTCCAGAGCACTCTTATAGCGGCCATACATATTTTATAGATTTTGTGAATCATGCAACTACCCAAGTTTCTCTTTCCAACTCGGCGGCTAGAACTCTTAGAACTAAATATTTGGCCACCTATAGTTACCGCATAGGTCATTATGACAGATGTTCTCTGTCTCCTCATTTGATAACCCCACCCTGATGTTTCTTTTATCCACTCACTCCATTTACTGTCTTCTTATCTTTTTTATGTAACCCTCCTAAATCCTCTATCAGACAATATGAGTTATTAATATATATAAGTAGGTTAATTTAACAACATAATTGGAATTCTTATACATTTCTTCTACACAGGCTGGAATCTTGTAATAGTAAGAAGTAAAATGTGCTGAATTAATTTTTAAGTATCTTTTATAACAGTGGTTGACTCTAAGTGGTGATGTGATGGATGATTTTTTTTTTTATTTCCTTCTTTGTATGTTTCTGGATTTTCAAAATTACTACATATGAGTATGTATCAATTTTATAATCTGTAAAAAATAATTAGATAAGTCATTCACAATAGTTCTATACTGTATAATTATAGAATAAAAACATGAAAATCCTTAATTTAGAATTCCGGAGGTTAAGATAAATCAGTGTGACATTTAAATTTCGGTATATGTTTATCTAGTATGTTCAACATTTCATACTTTCCAATGATTTTATATAAATAACCAAATGATTTCAATTTATTCCTGAGACCCTATATTTTTATTTTAATATTAACAGACTAAAGCTCATCTAACATTACACTGCTAACTTCCATTTTTATAAACATGTTCAGAGTCCTAGATGTTGTTTTATGAATATTATGAATAAACTTTATTATGAAAAAAATCAAATAGTCCAAGTAGGCTGTGATGCTTTGAGTACCCAGGGGAACACCTTCAATTCTGACCAACTAGATATAAAAAGAAAATGCCATCAGCCCCACTGAATCCCATGAGCAGTATGGCAGATGTCAAGATACTCCGAAAACAGAAAAATGTAAAGTAAACATCTTCAGAAGTTCCCAAGGCTATAAGCTAAATATTTTCAAGGCAGAAAAATCACACTTTAATGCAAACTTCAGTCTTCTGTCTGCTACAGTACATTTTAAAATCCAGTCTACCCAATGAATGTTTTGGTCAGGGGTGCAGCCACTAGAATTAGCAGTCAGGTGATTGACCTAGAAAGGATTCGGGCTGAATCTCAGTGTTATGAATGCAGGATAGATATCAGTAACCAATTAGGTTCTGAATTCCAGCTCTTAATCTGTTTTTAGACAAGAGGCAATTGACCATCCTAAGAAGCAACCTTAAGTAGAAGAAAGAACAGTGAGAGGAGTTGGAAGACCAAGCTTTATATGTAGTCAAAGTAATTTTATCACTGGGAGCCTTGGTTTTCTTTTCTATACTATGAAGAGACTGGATTATATGATCTCTAAGGAAACTTCCATAACTGCAGTTGAAAGTGTTTTTTGTCTCCCAGGCTTCATGTCCAGTAGCCATGGACATTAACTCTGGTTACCAGTCATTGTGCTTGTACATGGAAAACTGACCTCATTGGTATCCCTTTGGATTTAAATTTGCTGGCTATAAACTCCCCAAAGTAATTATTCCTGCTACTCTGGTGTGCCACTTCAATTTAGAGCAATTACATAGGATTAGTCATAGCTTCCTTATCCCTTTACTCTTTATGTTTTAGCATTCAGAAGGGGCAGTCATTCCAGAAAGTCAGTGTTCATCAGCATAAATATATCTGGACTTCCAATAAAGAATATCTCTCAATTTTCCCTGGTAATTGTGGAGAAAGGATAGGCCCTTGTTTTCTACATCACTAGTAAAATTTCCCATAACTCAGGCTGGCAGTATTTTTGCCAAAGAAAGACAAAGAGAGAGAGAGAGAGAGAGAGAGAGAGAGAGAGAGAGAGAGAGAGAGAGAATGACACAGAGAAAGAAACTGAAAGAAAATCCTAGAGGACCTTAGATTAGTTTTACAGATTTTACTTTAAAATTATCACTGACAAATATTTCTGGTCTTTGAGGTTTTAGCTGTTATCCTATGGCTTGTCTTTCTGTTTTCATTTCAGCAGATAATTGCCTGCCTGAGGATCTTGTTCTTTTTGTAGAGAGAAATTTCTCACATCAGATTTGAGAACTCCCTGAAATTAACACTTGGGCTGCTGCTTTGGCAAAGTCAAGAATCATTCTCCCGTGAAGGTCTACATGAGAGTGATCTACAGATCACTCCTCTCTTCCTCTTTAACCAATTATGAATATTTGTACTTCGCTCTTTTTTTAAAGTGTATTTTTATAATCTTTTTTTATAATTAGTTTCAGGTGTACAAAACAACATAATGATTAAACATTTATATACCTCACAAAGTGATAACCCCATCTGACACTGTACACAGTTATTACAATATTATTGACGATATTCCCTATGCTGCACTTTACATCCCTATGATGATTTTTTTAAATTATACTTGACATTCAACTTTGCTTTCAGTCTTTCTTTTTAAGATTTTTATTAAAAATATAGCTAACTCATAGACACAAACAATAGTTTAGTGGTTACCAGAGGTTGAGGGGGGCAGGCGGGTGCTGGATGAGGGTAAATGGGATCCAATATATGGTGATGAAAAGAGAAGTGACTCTGGGTGGTGAACAAACAAGGTGACGTATAGATGATGTATTACAGACTTGTACACTTGAAACCTATGTAACTTTACTAACAATTGTCACCCCAATAAATTTTAATTAAAAATAAAAATAAATTTAAATAAATTTAAAAAGAAACATATAGGTAACATACAATATTATATTGGTTTCGGGTGTATACCACAATTATTAAACATTTATATACCTAAAGAAGTGATCACCATGATAAGTCCAGCAACCATCTGACACTATACTATGCTATCACAATACTATTGACTATAGTCCCTATACTGTATCTTACATACCCATTTACTTATTGTTTTATACCTAGAAATTTAGACCTCTTATCCCCCTTTGCCTTTTCCCCCTTTTTTAAGTTGACATTCAATATCATTTTATATTAATTTCAGGTGTATAGCATAGTGGTCAGACATTTATATAATTTTAGAAATGATCCGCCTGACTAGTCTAGTACCACCTGGCATATATAGTTATTACCATACCATTGAATACATTCCCTATGCTTTACTTTACATTTCCATATTTTGACTATTTTGTAACTATCAATTTGTATTTCTTAATCCCTTCACCTTTTTCACCCTGCCCCCAATCCTCTCCCATCTATCACCCCAAGAAATCTAGAATCCATTTGACACCATACATAGTTATTACAATATTATTGACTATATTCCTTATGCTATGCCCTACACCCATAACCTCTTTGTAACAACTAATTTGTATTTCTTAATCCCTTCCGCTTTTTTCATCCACACCCTCAGACCTCCTCCTATCTTGCAACCATCAAAATATTTTCTGTATCTATGAGTGCATTTCTGTTTTAATTGTTTATTTTGCTCTTTTTTTTTTTTAAGATTTTATTGGGGAATTGGCGGAGGGGAACAGCGTTGGGGAATCGGGGAAGGGGAACAGACAAGTTGCTGTCTTTTTGTTCTTCAGTTTAGTTGCGGAGGATGTTGCTTCACTGTTGGTATCGTCATTGTGCTCTTCCCGGATGAGGCAGATCGGTCGCTGGCCTCTGGATGTCGCTCATCGCGGCTATTGGCAGCTCACGCTTGGCTGCCAGCCGCTCACGCTGGCTGCGGGCCACTCACTGCAGCCCACGGCAGCCCACTGCAGCAGGGGCTGCAGCCCACACCATCGCCGGGGCTCGCACAGCCCAGCTCCAGGTGGAGCTGTTGTTAGCTGTGGAGGGCAGTGTCACTGGCCCTCATGTGGGATCCGAACCGGGGCAGCTGGCATCCCAAAACCAGCGCTTAACCAATGCGCCACTCGGCCGGCCCGTTTATTTTGTTCTTTATATGCCACATATAAGAGATATAAAATTGCATCTGTCTTTGTCTGACACTCCACTCAGCACAATAACTTCCAGATCCATCCATGCCATTATAGATGGCAAGAACCCATTTCTTTCCATGGCCAAGCAATATTCCATTGTATATATGTATCACTTCTTCTTTATTTATTCTTCCATCCATGGACATCCAAGCTGCCTCCACATCTTGGCCATTGCAAATATGCTGCAATGAACATATGGATTCACATGTCTCCTCGAAGTTGTATTTTGGATTCTTTCAGATATAGACCCAACAGCAAGGTTACTGGGTCCTTCTTTGTCACTTGTTATAGCCTATTTTGTCTGATATAAGTATTGTTCCTCCAGCTTTTTTTATTTTTTGTTTGTTTGTTTTCATTTTCATGAAATAACTTTTTCCATCCCTTTACTTTAGTTTCTGTGTGTCTTCTGATCTGAAGTGATTCTCTTGTAGGCAGCATTAGTAAGGGTTTTGTTTTCTTATCCATTCAGCCCTCCCGTGTCTTTTGATTGGAGTATGTAATCCATTTACATTGAAAGGAGTGGTTGATAGATATGTTTCTTTTGCCATTTTATTATTCATAATTTTTATTTTATTTTATTTTATTTATTTTCATCTTAAAGAAGTCCATCCACATTCCTTGTAATACTAGTGTGGTGGGGATAAACTCCAATTAGTTTTTTCTTGTCTGGGAAGCTTTTTATCTGTCCTTTGATTTTAAATGATAGCCTTGCTGGGTAGAGTACCCTTGGTTGTATGTCCTTCTTTTTAATCACATTGACTACTTCATGCTAATCCCTTCTGACCTGCAAAGTTTCTGTTCAGAAATCAGCTATAGTCACAGAATTGGAGACTGCAAATGTATTCCTTGTGGGTGGCCTATTTTTGTCTCTAACTGACTAAGGTCTGAGCCCTCAGGACTGAGTTGGTCCATCAGATAACATCAAATTAGTATGTTTCCTCTCCACTCAATAGAATTACTCTCACTGCCACACGGCACTTATGCTTATTATCATGGGGCTGGATTTCCTACATTCAGCATTGAGAATGGTTCACAAAGTGTGAAGTGGTTATCTGCACACAGAGTGCAGCCTTCAACCTTTTGTAGTGTTCTCTTATAAAGCATTTTAACAAATAACTGATTAACAGCTTGATAAAAGCCACCCCTACTCCCAACCCCATATTTATATAATTATGATCATTTCATTACTAATTACCTGTGAGTGTGCTTAAGCTTCAGAAGTACTGTCAAGAGAAAGTATTTATTGCCGTGGCTTTAAAGTACTCAAACAAGCAGACAAACAAAAAAAAATAACAAAGCTAATGTGTTTAAGAATTAACAATGGTCACTTTAAGGAAAATACTGTATCCCTCTAAAACTAGATGTGGGTGGTCCACACCCCACCCATTTGACAACCACCATCTCATGGTTTTTCTCCCTATCATCCTGTGCCTCACCACTTTGTTGTTTCTTGAAATAGAAAACTGCATTTCCATTATGGAAATTATGACCAGATTTCTGGTTCGGAAAACAACAAAATATTTGGATGCAAGGGCCAGCCAAGTAGCGCATTGGTTGAGTTGGCTTGGGACGCCAGCTCTAAGCAGCAGGGCCCAGGTTCAGATCCCACATATGAGGGCCAGTGACACTGGGCCTTCTACAGCTAAGATGGTGAACAACAACTCAACCTGGAGCTGGGCTGCCGTGAGTCGCTGGCAACAGTGTAGGCTGCAGTGGGGCTGGCCGGCAGCTTGCGTGAGCTTTCACGAGCTGCCGTGAGCTGCCATGAGTGGGCATCCAATGGCCGGTGAGAAACTGCCTCACCTTGGAAGAGCGCAATGATAATACCAACATGGGCCAGTGAAGCAACATCCTCCACAACTAGACTGAAACTAAAAAAGGACAGCAACTTGTCTGTTCCGCTTCCCCAATTCCCCAATACAAAATCTTTAAAAAAAAAAAAAAAAACAAAAACTGCAATGACGGCTTCCTTAAAAATTAGTCACAAATTAGTTCAAAAGCTAGTTAGGGATGGTGACAGTAATAGCACTCAAAATAACATGTACATTTAGTCCATGGCAGACTCTATTACCAGGGTGTGCAGCTAAACTAAAAAAAAAGAAAAAGAAAAGAATAAATATTTATGTCTGAATCAGCTTTATCTTCATGATTGACTCCCATTCATGGGGCAGTTTAAAGCCTGACATCAGACCACAGCCTGCAGAGAAAGAAAAAGCACCCCTAGAAGGAGATACAACATAAGGAAAGAAAGTTCCTTTCCCAGAATTTCCAGCAAACATTTTCTTGCACCTGTTTGACCTGAACTGAGTCTCTGTCACTGTGGCTAGGAGATGGGACGCACCCAGTGGTTTTGCCAACAAGCCCCCACCCCTAGAATTGGCTATGTAGGTGATTCTACCCAACTTGAAAGGCTAAAAATGAGGCAGTACTGACCAATTTGTCACCAAATTATGACTTTTGAGCTCAGTGCAAAATTAAATAAATATAGTCTGTGACCGATTAAAAAATATATTTATATTAATTTCTATTCTTCACTCTGGCATTTGAATGTATCTCTTCTCTAAAATTAACACCCTATTTGGTTAATTTTCATCTTTCCTCTTTCTGAACTTTATTTTACCTTCGATGGGCTTTTATGAAAGGCAGAATTCTCTCTAAAATGAAAAGATGGTGCTATGGTCTGAATGTGCCCCACCCTCAGTTCATATTTTGAAATCCTAACCCCCAAAGGTAATAATAGCATTAGGAGGTAGGGCCTTTGGGAGGTGATTAGGTCAAGAGGTCAGAGCCCTCATGATTGGAATTAGTACTAGATCTCATTAGAATGGTTCCAGAGATGCCTGACGCCTTCTACTGAGGTACATGAAAAGCAGGCTGCAGAGGCAGGACTGGCCTCAGTCAAGAATTCTCCACCTTCCTGAAACTTATCACCAGACCCCAAGTTGGGATGGATGGTAAATGGTCTGGGAGCCAGCTAAGACCAGTTAAAACCAACCTGGTGAGGGATTTCACCTAGCAGTGACCCTAAGATTCATTATATGCTCATTACAATTCATTGGCATGCTAAAAGACACACCCCACGTGGCCATTGTTGGAAAGCGAAAGACCATAAAAGGACCACAAAATAGCCAATGGAGCCTTTCCCAGTCATCTCCTTTTCCAGAAAAGTCCTTGAATATTTCCACTAAAAATCTGAATGTACAGCTTTAATTAAAGGAACACCGAGGGCCGGCCGAGTGGAGCATTGGTTAAGAGCTGGCTTGGGACGCCAGTGGCCCCAGTTCAGATCCCATATATGAGGGACAGTGACACTGCCCTCTACAGATAAGATGGTGAACAACAGCTCCACTTGAAGCTGGGCTACTGTGAGTCCCCGGAGACAGCATAGCTGCAGCCCCTGCTGCAGTGGGCTGCCATAGGCGACAGTGAGTGGCCGGCAGCCAGAATGAGTGGCCAGCAGCTGGTGTGAGCTGCCAACAGCCGCCATGAGCAGCTGTCCAGAGGCTGGTGACCGATCTGCCTCATCCGAGAAGAGCACAATGATGATACCAATATGGGCCAGTGAAGCAATGTCCTCCACAACTAGACTGAAGAACAAAAGGGCAGCAACTTGTCTGTTTCCCTTCCCCAGTTCCCCAATGCTGTTCCCTTCCCCCAATTCCCCAATAAAATCTTTAAAAAAAAAGGAACACCGATAACAGGCTTAAACCCCAGGCAAGAGTGGGGCTGTTCTCTCTATGACGTAGCCTGCATCTTTTTTCTCCTCTGCTCGAATAAACTGACTTGCTTCACTTTTATTTTGGCTTGTGCTTGAATTTCTTCTATGCGATGCCAAGAACCCACTGGTCAAGGCCCCTTCTCAAGGCCTCCCTGGGTCAAGGCATCACCTAGCACAGGGGTCGACAAACATTTGAGATGGAAAGAGCCCATAGAGCCACATGTGGCTTGCAAGCCTTAGTTTGCTGACCCCTAGCCTAGCTTCCTGTAACATGGCCACTTGAGGACACAGGAGAAGGCACAGGCTAGGAACCAGGAAGAGGTGCCTGCCCAGAACATGACTGTGCTCGTCCTTGGACTCCCAGCCTCCAGAACTGTGAGATAAATTTCTGCTGTTTAGAAGCTACCCAGTCTGTGGTATTTGGTTATAGCAGCCCTAAATGACTAAGACAGATGGTATTAATGCATTTTCCAAATCAAGAAATTCACCAAGAATCCTCAGTTAGAGTTTGGGTACAAACAAACTTTTTTTTTTTTTTTTTTTTAGCTGAGCCATCCTGCCACCTGTTGGCAGCTCAACGGCAACTCAGCTCGGGCTGGCATCAAACCGCGGTTGCTCAGAGCTCAGCTCACACTCTTGAGCGAGCTCTTAACCAACTGAGCCACTCGGCCGGCCCCCAAAAAAACATTTTTTTTAACATCACTGATTATGTACCTGTGTGCCCACTTATATGAAATTAAGCCGCAGTCATTTAAAAGGAGTGTATCTATCTACTTCTAGCTCCCTTTAATTTTGCTTTTGTGAGAGTTTGTATTTGGAGGAATAGTAAATTTAAGTGATCTCAACAGTTGACGAAACCTCTTTTTTGATACTTCCAAACCTGGTGTTGCTTTCTAGGAAGCATTTGGCCACCGTCTGCCCCCTGTCACCAGGCCCTCACCAGCTGTATCTTGCAATGTTCCACAGCAGGAAAGACAAAGGTTTATGCAGCTCACAATTGACCACCATAATGGGAGCATGCAGTCCAGTTATACAGTGCATTAAAAAACTCAAACATTTATAACTATATTGGACTTCATCTCTATCCTGCTCATGCCAGCTCCTCCCCAGCACAGCCTTGCCAGGACTTCCTGCCCATATCAGGAAGCCTGACCCTTAGTTAATGCTTTGCATCTACAGCTTCATTCCTCCAGCAGCCTTCCTCAGAGGGGTGGCATTGTGCTGGAAGGGTATGCTGAAGCTTAGGGTGGAAATACAAAGCTTGGTGACCAATCACTTACTTAGAGCTAGTTGGGGTAGGTTGGAGTAGGGGTGTCTTCCTAGTCCCCAAGACTCTTGCACCAGGGTGGTAAACTGCACTCCTGTTTCTCTGGGGTTTGTTCTTATCAAGGAAAAAAATGCTGGTCCAACACAGCATTGAATACTAGCAATGCAAAAGCCAGGGTGGAACCACCCAGTGTCTTGGTTCTCATTTTAATCACCTACTCACTTAGCATATGCATGGAAACTTAATCATTTCCAGCCTGTGGCTTTAGGATTTTAGACTGCAGCCATGGCAGACAGCAGGAGAATCCTGAAAGCCGTGATGCCGGCATACATTTAATGGGTCCAAACAAATTTCTCAGCCCCTGTTGGTCTTTAAAGGCTCTTGGTAAACCATCCTTCCTCTTCCCAGGGGATTTATAGACAGCCATTCCTAGATTATTTGGATTTTTCATGGTCTTTTAGCCACTATTCAACAAGTATAATAAAGCACTACATCGATTTATTCTAATAGTTATAAAAAGCATGGATCAGCATTTCTGTTTGAGTTCCAAACAGAAATGTTTTGTAGAAATCCAATGCTCATAAAGCTGATTTCTACATGTTGGTTTCATATGAACTTCAAAGGGCATAAAAAAATACAAAGTGGAATTTTAAAGAAGATACCCACAAGGTGGTATGAACCAATTCCAAAAGATTTAAAAGAGGCTTCCTTTTTTTGTTTTGCTTTATTTTGTTTTGTTTTTGAGCCTTCTGGGATTGTTTTTACCCCATTCCAGGACACTCTACCCATGTCATATTTGAGTAGAACTGGACTTAAAAAAAACATGGGAAGGCAGAGTAGCTTACTAGTCACTGCGATAAGTTTCTTTTCCTTTGGGCCAGATTTTTTTCTTTTCCCCCACTTTGGTCAGATTTTTTTAAAAATTCTAATACAACAGCAGCAGCAATAATGTCAATAATTAATCGCTAAGGCATTTTGATCACTGAGTGAGGTCCATGCTGGGCATCATAAAAGCATATGTATCACCTTTATGTATACCTTCTATCTTAAATCTCATTACAACCCTATGATGCAGTGTCTTCCACTACCCTCACACTATAGGGAAGGTAACTCAGGCAAGGAGAGGTTAAAAATTTTCTCAACTTCACACAGCTAATAAATGGCTGAGTTAGGATTTGAATCCCCTCCTATCACTCCCACTTCTGGGTCAGAGTTCATTTTCTCTGACTGACATATAACATCTTCTACTAATATTTTGCCATCTTTCCCTGGTGTTAAAGTTAGCATCAGGATTATCTCCTGGTATATAAAGACTTTTGGGGGGAAGCAACAGTTTTTATTGGCAGATCTCATTATTTTCAGCTCTCCCAATGTGTCTTGTTTAAAAAAAAAAAATCCCCAGAATATCAGGGAAAAAAAGGGGTATAGTTAAGCACTTTCTGTCATAGTAGGTATATTAAAATGACAAGAGGGTTTGAAAACATTCCTTAGGCGTTCTTTTTTCTTTTTCATCT
The DNA here is from genome assembly GCA_033961575.1 of Aselliscus stoliczkanus. NCBI lineage: Eukaryota > Metazoa > Chordata > Mammalia > Chiroptera > Hipposideridae > Aselliscus > Aselliscus stoliczkanus. The sequence continues at coordinate 141,443,992 of CM066729.1, forward strand.
AAGAACCATCTAAAATCATTTCTGAATAAGAACAAATAAATGAGGAAATAATTGATGCTGATCTTGTCTTTCTGCTCATAATTAGATAATAGGTTAAGTTGCTTCTTAACACAATCCCTGGTTCTTGATGGTAAAATTTTAGTCTCCTGGAGGAATGAAAGAGTGACAAACTGCTCATTTAGAGCTCTCCTGGTGCCTTTTCCTGTTTCTGGAGATGGATTCTGAATCTTTATTTCAGAGTAAAAGATTATCAAGTGGCAGAGAGAGTATAGGGACAGGCAATGTCTACTTAGAATTAAGCTAGAATGTGTCCTTAGGCAAAGCCCCTCCATTTCTCTTAGAATGGACAACTTGGAGTGGGGCATTTTAGGCATGAAGATGTGTATTTTGCCCAGAGATAGAAAGTAGGGATATGTTTGGTAGAATTGTGATTTCCTAAGCCTTTTATATTTTTTCCAAAATATAAGTAGACTAATGTCTGACACATTGAAGACTTTGAGACTGGATGATTCAAGGTTTAGAAAAGACATTACCTAACACTGAAGGCACCCAGCCAGACTGGGGGAGATAAGTGAGCTTTCAGATAATATGCAAATTTGTGTTTGAATGCATCCCAGAGAAAGAAGAATCAAAGCTCTAAGGAGGGGGGGGGCATGATCAAAGAGCCTCCTGTCTGAGGGAGGGAAGTGAGGCCATTCTCCTAAGCCAGGGTTGAGGAAACAGGTGGCTAACAGAGGACTCTCGTGAAAGGCCATAGCAAATGGACTTTTGGAGTAGCGAATTTTACATTTTTCTTGTTTCAATTGCCTTACATTATCCTCAAGTCTTGTGATTAAGAAATGTTCATTTTGCTTTGGACTAATTTTTTTAAAGCTATTTCCAAGCTTGGGGAAACTGAAAAGAGTCCCAGAAATGTTACAAGTTAGAGCTACCTATGGCAGTTGTCTGAGACCCAAAATGGCAGGCAACAGCAAGTTGAAGGGGAATCAGCCAATCCTGGGAATTGTATACTTTTTCTGTGTGTCACAGGGTTCTCATGCTCTAAGTGGGATATTTCTAGTTTGTCCCTTGAGGAAAGAGAATCTACTGTCACCTGCTGTTGACTATCTTGCTTGTGACAGCAGTCTAAAGCTGGCTAGAGAAGAGTCTATGAAAGAGGAAAAAAGAGTATGGTACCTCTTTTCCAGATGTGAGAGGCCTTCTCCTGGTCTTAAAGGGAAGAACAATAATTCATCATTGAGAATTAATAACGCTTTGTTTTCATATAAATTGTTAAACCATATTTTTTTTTAAAACTAGCATTTGTTAGGACTTACTGTTTATAGTTACTGTACTAAATGCTTTACACCAATTATTTAAACTGCACAGCAACCTTACCAGGTAAATACTATCATTCTCCCCATTTTACAGATGGGGAACTGAGGCTCAGATACATTAGCTGATGTGCCCAAGGTCACACAGCCAGGAAGTATGGGGGCAGGTTGACTCTACCGCATGATCTAGCTCATTCTCACTATACTATATTGCCATTTTATTCACAAAGCACTTCCAAGCCTAGAAAATGTGATTGACCCTCCTATACGGTAAACAGAAAAGGTATGGTCATTCTCCATTTCTCATAAAAGGAGACTGATGTTCAAAAAAATTCTATTATCCTGGCTTGCTGATTAAATTGATGGCAGAGAAGGGACTAGAACCTTATTCTCCTGATTCCTTGTTCTTTGTTTTTCCCACCCTTTACAACTAAATGCAGTAACATCATTTAGGTGCTTATTATGTGAGTAACTTGGCTGGTTTATGTAAAGCAAATGGAATAAAACATGGCCCTGACCCAGAAGAAACTTACAGTCTCAGCACAGATATGAAATCATCTCTAATATTTTTTCAACAAATGTTTCTTGACAATCTAATATATGCCCTGTGCCGCTCTAGGTGCTGAAAATGATTGACAGTAAGAAGCAGAGCTCTCAGAGCTCATTGTGTAGGGAAGGTGGTGGTATAAGCACAGTTTCAATACTGGGAAATAAGGATTATGGAGAGACGAGTTCTTTACCCTGTCTCCCTGGTGTAGGGTGATTAGTGTGTCTGGGAAATCCTCACAAGAGGTAACACACAAGGTGCATTTAGATAGATAAAAAGGAATTTTCCATCTGACCAAGGTAGCAAAGACAATCCTAGAATGCAAACTGAATCTGTGAAGCCCAAGAAGGCAAGAGAAGCACAGCTCATGTGGAGAGTGGATCAATCCTAGTGAAGCATGACCTGCGTGGGGCCAAGTGGGGAGAGGTGGCACTAGGAAAGGTGGACAAGAGGCCAGAGTGAAGAGCAGACATTAATCTGTTACAAAGGTCAATAAAAGGTCAATAAGGAGTAGTTGGTTGCCAAGAGAAAATAATGCAGGTGCCAGAAAGAAGGAGGTATTTGGGGGTTATGCAAGGGAACTTTTTCTAATCTTAAAAGCTACCTTTCAAAGATGCTAATTTTTTTTTTTTTTTAATTGTCACAAGGCAAATCACTTCACTCTGAACAGAAACAAGGTCTCTATTGTCAGGACTGTCACAATCCACATCTGTGAACATTTTCCAGGATTATATTGTGATGTCTACATTTGAACTGCTTTGCTGCTGTACCATCTGTTTGAAAGTGATCCTCACAGGTGCCTCCTGCCTGTCAGATGCCTCACATTTTGTTATGTGCACTGCAAGCATAAAAAAAAAAAAAGCTCTGAAGGGTGTGTATGGCTCTGTGTTTGTATAAGGGGAGAGGAGTGGAAATAATTATTCACAAATAAGTTCAATTACTTTTGTTAACCACGTGTGGAATGATATGGGGGAGCAGTCAGAGGCAGTGGAAGGGGTGAGCAGGTCAGGGAGGTCTGCAGGAATGATTACAATTCAGGAAGGAAAGGTAAATGAGCATTCTCTAGTTTCATTACAACAAATGCTTTACCTGCCCTCATTTCCTGCCTCAGAAAAGCAAATAGAAGCCTGGATATCAGTAGGCAGTGTATCTTATTTGGCTCCTTTGTATGATATGAAGGAATCGAGATGATTGTGTATGTGATATACCCGCAAGCACGCACACAAGCACATCTATGGGGTGGAGAGGCAGTTAAAAACTCTCGCCTGAAAATTCCACTGGCCAACAGATTTTTGTAGAATTTTCTGCCCACCCCATCAGCTAATTATCCAAAGACTAATTAGGATGTTCTATGTACCAAAATGCTACACTTCCAGAGAAAAGCAGCCTAACACTTTACTATACGTAATGATTGGTAAAGGAAACAAAACAAAACAAAACAAAACCTGTCAGTGAATAAATCTTATTTCGCAGAATAAAGCAGCAAAATTAGACTTGAGTATTTCTGGAATATAAGCTAACCAGGGAGAGGAGACCCTATTTCCTGATTTAGGGTTTTGCATGATCTGTCTCTCTCACTGTGACCTCATGGATAATCAATGATTTTTGTTTTCTTCCACGATGAACAAGTAGGTGATTGATTTAAAGGCTGTTGAACTAGTTCAGTTTTCATAACAAGTGATTTATTGTGGATCTTTCAGAATTGCTCTTTTAATAAGTTTTGTTTTGTTTTTAAGGAAAAGCCATGAAAACTGGTATTTCTGGTCTTCTGACCAAGTGGATGACAGCTCTAAAAAGACAAGCACCACCAGCTTTCCTTGTCCCATGTGTGTCTAGAAAGGGGTGGGAGGAGTTTCAGGTCCTGCTAAAAGCTAACAAGGACTCAGAGCTGGTTTGTCTGCTCCCGCTGAAGGTCAGTCTGCAACAAGCTTTGCACCCAGGAAGCAATTCAATTCTGTTTAGGGATTGTATCTGGTAATGACACTTTCCTTAAACATATGCCTGAGTTATAAATCTAGAAGAAAACCTTCCAGCAGCTGCCCCATGATCCTGTTTAAAAGGGCATTTCAAAAAAGTTCAAGAACGTTCAAGGTGCAGGCAATTCTTTGATATTTAGGAGGGTTGTAATTAAAAGTCATTAGATTCAACTATGTGGAAATAAAAATTCGGCCTTTCAAAAAATGAAACTAAGTAAAATTATTCATTGTATGTACTTTCTGCGTGTGAATAGACTTGTGAATATGTATAAAACAGGGCTGTATCCAATGTTTCCCCACCACCACCACAGGCTGCTTTTTACTATCTCTATGAAAGAAAATGAAACCAAGTTTCATCTAGAAATAAATTTCTAAATTAATTTAGAAATAAATGCATTTAAAAAAAAGTTTGCCCCAGCTATTGAAATTAAATAAGTATTTTTTTTTATTTCAACTTCCCTAAATTCTTAGCAAGTGTTCAAAGGTAATGAAAGGAGATATATTTAAATTCTACAGGAAAGAACAAAATCAAGTGCATGTTCTCCATGGATTTTGCTCTTTTGGAGTATTTTCTCCAGTGGTACTAAAACTCCTAACATAGCACCCCGAACCAAGGAAAACAGATACCTTCATGCATAAGGTAACTCATGCAGATATTGTTAGTCAGCCACAGTACTCATTTCTAGTAAGTATGGACTTCCTTCGAAATTCTTCTTAAGCCAGTATTTCAGAATGTAGCTATCAAGTCACTGGGGCTAGAACTTGTGATAAAACAAATTTGCCCCTCTGTTCTAGACCCTTCATGAACTTGACTCATTTCCTCTACTGCAAGCGAATGTATATACCTTAAATTGTAGATACTAAGGGAGGAGCTTAGAGTATTCATTTCCAAGGTAAAACACTCATAAATCTTCAGATTATGCAGAATATCTTTCTTCCTATAGGTGATGAGCATGACACTGTTCAATTTTGTTCCATCCAGTACATGCCCCTTGTTTCATTAGCCACTTCTGTACCCTTTCTTTTGGCTTCTCTTCATCTCACATTCCTTCCTAGTAATTGTTTATAGAAGAACTAGAATTCTAAGATCCACCATTTCTTAGAAGTAGATGAGTGTCTCCAGAGCAAAACTGAGCAAATTAGAGAGATCACAAAAATACCACCGTCTTACAGTTCATATTTTGCAATAATTTACTGGATGAAATTTTAAATGGAAAGCATTTCACTTTTACTTAGCATAAAAGCTTAGCTAGTGCTATTTGTATACTTGTTGAAGTTGCTAATATTGTAATATGATTAAGAGCCTTGTACTTGTGTGCAAAGGCAGGTACAAATATTTTATAACATTGTTTACAACACATTTTCCAAAAGACATTTCATTTAATACTTTGGATATAGGAAAACCTCTTCTGGTTGAACAGTAGGTATATGAAAAATCAAATTTCATACATAGGTCATCTCTAGGAAATAGAAAGGAGAGTAGTACTTCACTGGTGCCATTTATATATTATATTGATTATCAGGTAAAACTGTCAAAAATGCCTTAATCTTGAAAATCTGAAGAAGGAAGTTTTACCTCCTCAAGTTTGTATAAGAAGTGAAGGTTGATCTTTCCGTAAGGGATTCAAAAATTTGATGTGTGTTCTAATTCTATGCAATGAGAAAAGAGGAATACAATTTTGGCAAAAAAAAAAAAAAAAGTCTTCAAAGAGTTTCTGAGATATAACCAATATGGAAGAAGTTGACTTTGTTTTATTGTTTTGTTTTTTATTTGTTTGTTTGTTTGTTTTTCTATTAATGATGAAGTAGCAGGGCATTTGTTAGAAAGCATCATCTTTCTTCACCTGAAACATCCTGTTTGCCTGGTCTTTTAACACTGATATCATTTGTATCCATAGTAACTCAAAAGAATTTGTGCATCTCCATAGAAAGATTACATGAAAAAATTCTTTAAAGCATTTTCTTTCTTATAATTGTGCTTAAATTATTTAAAAGTAAACTATTTTGCACTTAAAAAAAATAACTCCCTCAAGGCCAAAGAGCAACATGCAGCAATCATCCTTTAGTAGAGATGAGAACATGACTGATGCAAATATTCCTTTGCTTTCAGACTGTAGGCTAGGAATGGTGAAGGATAATAACATGCCGCTTCTCCTCAAAATAAGAGGAAATGTTGGAGTCACTTAAATTTTTTCCCTGAAACAGAACTTGAAACAAGGTTAAGCCCTTCTGTTGAAACTGGATATAGACTTAAAAGATCCAATAAGATAATTAATGTTTGCCAGGACTTAAACTGCTGGTATGATTAGATAGTTGACACTTAATTTTATTTGTCCCCTTGGATTCAGAAACTGATAAATGAGTATAGGGGGAAAATGCTAAGATAAAAGGATATTGCTCTTGTTCTCAAAGGATTTGAAGACTTCTAGTGAACACCATTTATAACTATATCAAGGTAAGTCTCAGGATTTCCATTTATGAATACTTTTTGAAACCATGGAAAATAACGAAGAAACAGATAACATTTACAGAAACAGATGCCTACACATTTCAAAAATTCTTCTCTAAAGGAAAATATTTTTTAATAAATTTAATATGCAATGTTTCTGTTTTAACCATTGAATAAAGTTAGAAGACATTTAATTTTACTACTGCAAATACTGCTTTTCACTAAAGCAGAAAATGGAAGCCATTTCATTTCTTTTCCACATATAGTAGCCCTTTTTTTTTTCTTCATTTGAAGTCTATGATAAGAATCTGGCAAAATAAATGGAAAGACATCCTGTGCTCATGAATTGGAAGATTTAATACATTTCATATATCAATAATACCCAAAGCAATCTATAGGTTTACTGCAATCCCTACAAAATGCCAACAGTGTTTTTGGCAGGAAAAAAAAAAATTCCTCCTAGGGCCAGCCGAGTGGCGCAGTGGTTAAGATCTGGCTTGGGACGCCAGCGGCCCTGGTTCGGATCCCACATATGAGGGCCAGTGACACTGCCCTCAAAAAAAAAAAAAAAAAAAAAAATTCCTCCTAAAATTCATGTGAAATATCAAGGGATACCAAATAAAAAAACAACAACCACCTTGAAAAAGAAGAACAAAATTAAAGGCATCACACTTTCTCATTCCAAAATTTATTTAAAAACTAAAGTAATCAAAACAGTGTGATACTGCCACAAAGACAGACATATAAACCACTAAAATAGAACAGAGATCCCAGGAATGAACTTTTACATATATGGTCAAATGGTCTTCAACATGAGTGCCAAGACCATTCAACGAGGAAAGAACAGTCTCTTCAACAAATGGTGCTACAAAAACTAAATATACACATGCAAAAGAATAAAGTTGACCTTACCTTATACCATATAAAAAATTAACTCTAAATGAATCAAATACCTAAATGTATGAGCGAAAACTATAAAATGCTTAAAACAAAACACGGGGGAAAGCTTCATGACATTGAATTTGGTGATGATTTTTGGATATGACACCAAAAGTCCAAAAGTACAAGCAACAAAAATTTTAAATTACATAATATCAGAATTAAAAACTTCTGTGCATCAAAGAGCAGAATTAACAAACTGAAAAAAGGGCAACTTACAGAATGGGAGAAAATATTTGCAAATCAGGTACCTGATTAGGGGTTAATATCCAGAATATTAAAAAACTCCTACAACTCAACAATAAAAATTTTTTAATGGGCACAGAAGTTAAGTAGACATTTCTCCAAAGAAGATATACAAATGGCCAACAAAACACGTGAAAAGATGCTCAAACATCACTAATCATTAGGAAAATGCAAATCAAAACCAGAGAGATACCACCTCACACCCACAAGGACAGCTACTATAGAAAGAAAGAGGTAGGGAAGGAGGAGAGGAAAAAGAAAAAAAGAGGACGGGAGGGAGGGAGAGTGGGAGAGAGAAAGAGGAAGACAGAAAGAGAGAGAGAGAGAGAGAGAGAGAGAGAGAGAGAGAGAGAGAGAGAGAGAAGAGGGGAGGGTGGGAGGGAAGGAGGGAGGAAGGAAGGGAGAAAGGAAGGGAGGGAGGGAGGGATGGTGAGAGAGGGAGGGAAGGGAAGGAAAGAAATTAATGAGTGATGGTAAAAATGTGGAGAAATTAGCATCTTTGGTGGGAATGCAAAATGGTGCAGCTGCTATGGAAAACATTATGACAATTCCTCAAAAAATTAAAAAATAGAACTATCATATGATCCAACAATCTCACTTCTGGGCATATATCCAAAAGTAAAAAATAAAATAAAGCAGGATCTCAAATTGATATTTGTATACCCATTATTCACAATAGTCAAAAAGTGAAAACAATGCAATCTAAGTGTTCATCAACCGATGAATGGATGAACAAAATATGATATATATATATATATATATATATGAAATGGAATATTGTTAAGCCTCAAAAAAGGAAATTCTGACACATGCTACAACATAGATAAATCTTGAAGACATTATGCTAAGTGAAATAAACCATTCACAAGACAAATACTCTATGATTCCACCGATATAAGATATCTAGTCAAATTCACAGAGATGAAAAATAGAAGAGTGGTTGCCAGGAGTTGAGGGGAGTGGTCAATGTGGGAGTTGTTTAATGCATATAGAGTTTCAGTTTCCTAAGATGAAAAGAGTTCCGGAAGTTTGGCTACACAATGTAAGGGTACTTAACACAATTAAACTGTAGACTTAAAAATGATAAAGATGGTACGTTTTATGTTAGGTGCATTTTACCACAAGTGTAAAATAAAAGAATTTGGAACTTTCTTCAAAACTAAGAATTGGACTTGGGGTTTTTAGACCAAGGAGTCATTTCCCTATCTTTCAATATGTATTTCATCTAAAACCATGGTTCATAAATTAATCCACGTAAGCAGGGTACTCACCCTATTTATTGGTCTCTGTTACAGCCAAGAATGTATCCCTTGAAATAAATCAAAATTTATTTCTGTTCTAATTGAGAACACATGGAAATGGCAGTTTAACCCTGGCAACAAAGTAACAGAACACAAATTTTGAGGTGAGAGTATTTGAGTATTCCACAGAGGAATACTGGACTAGGAATCAGAAGCCGAGTTCAAGTCCCACATAATTTATTCCATTTGCTAAACAAGTCTCTTAAATTTTATCACCCAATTCCCTCATCTGTAAAATTGGGAAGGAGAACTAAATGATCTCCAGTATCCATTCAAAATATAATTTCTTTAAGCCTACAGGAACAAATTCTGATGCATTCATCTTATCTGACTCATCATGTGCCTGTGTTTTTAGAAGACATGTGGTATGTGTTTTATTTTTAATGAATAATGTGGGCTGCTAACTTTCACAGTCTTCCAATGAAGGTGTGGAATATATTTCCCCTTCACCTGAACCAGTGCTGACCTCTAGTGGCTTTGACAAATGCAGTACCAAACCATGAGATGCCATGCCAGCTTCTAAGCCAGGCTTTAAGAGAACTGGCAGTTTGCCGCTGAACAATATTATATGTCAACTATAATTTAACACGTATATAGTCATGGGATGTGGAGTACAGTGTGGGGATGGAGTCAATGGAATTGTAATAGATATGTATGATATCGGGTGGGGGGGCAGGGGAGGGGGAGGGGAGAGTCACTTTCTAAGAGGTGAAAAAAAATAATTATTGCATTGTTTTGTACATCTGTAACTAATAATAATAAAAAATAAATAAATAAATAAATAAATAAATAAATAAATAAATAAATAAGAGAACTGGCAGTTTCTACCTTGGTCTCTTGGAGCCCTGAGCCACCATGTTAGAAGTCCAGCTATTCTACTGGAAAGACCACATGGAGAGATGCTAATACAGCATGAAGAAGGCCTGTGGTGCAGCTGAGCACCGCCTCGCAGCCATCCCACCAAGGTGTCAGGGAACCCATCTCTGGACCTCCAGATCAAACCAGCTGCCCCAGCTGACATCAGAGAGAGCAGAATAAACTATTCCAGCTAAGCCCTGCTGAAATTCCTGACCCATGAGATAATGAGATATAATAAGCATCAAGGGTATAGTTTGTTGTGAAACAAAAGATAACCAGAACAACCGATTTAGGAATTTAGGTTGTGAACCTTTTTCCTTCCTTCCTATAGAGGTGATTGGAATGAGATGATGAAGGAGCAAAGAGACATATAATTATAGCTTGATGTCAAAATGAAAATAAATTTAGAAAAGTGAAAATCTCCTTATTTCAGCATAAATTATATACATATAGTAAGTGATTATCACATGGAAAAGGGCCAGATAATAAGCACTGATTGTACACAGTAATTCATTTCCTAAAGGGAGGAAAAATAATATCAGCGAGGGCATAAGAACATCTTGGCCACTGCTAGCGGTTTCTTGTAACTGCACATCCTGTGCTGATATTTTGCTAGTGATACCTAACACTGCCACACACACATCAACACCTGCCCACCATTCCCTGAATTTACTCATGAAGCTGAACTAAGAAATGGTAGGCAGATTTGGGGATGCAGCAAAGAGGAGGGTGGAATGTTAGAGCTGACTGAGACAGAACTAGAACACGCTGCTCTCCACTCAGATGTACAAGAAAATCTCACCGGCCTTGGACATTCACAGAGAGCTATGTTTATCCTGTCGCCCAAAGAGCTGTTCCTCACGTAGCTCATGAAAGTGATAGAAAAGTAGGCCTTTTCTAACACTGTGATGAGAAATAGAAAAGAAAGTCCAAAAAGAAAATATACTTCTGAGTCTAATGTTTTCCCTGAGTTTGACAAATAGCAGAAGAAAATGTCCTCTCCGAATCAAAGACCACCTCTCACTTCATATATTAACTCAGGGGTTGCGTATCATTTACCTCTAACCATAATTTACAAGGGTTTGTTGTGGGCATTTTCAGAGGTTAGTCCCTGACAGATCTATTACACAACAAGCAATTTCATTCAGCTTGGGGACTGTGCTTTGTAATTACACTATCCTTCAATAATCACCCTGACTAGAATGTAAATAATACAGGGCATTATATAGCTTAACACACATTTAAAATAAAGTTGGATGTGACATTTAAAGCAGAGAATATAGGCTGACTCCCATGCTGATCTTCTCTGTATCTCTGAAGTTCATATCCAAGCATTTCAATTACTTGAGTATGTATAATTTTCGAAACTCACAGTGTTTATTAGCTTTTTCTTTTCAATGTCACATTGGCTTAGGAAGAATTCCATTTGGGTGTGTGGCTCAAGTCCTCACAGGGAATGAGAAAAAAATAATCTTTTATGCAAAATAAATAAATATTATTTGGGCTTGACTTTAGGTTGCTTTCCAGAATTTAATATTGGTTACTTAACTGTTTAAAACCTTGGCGACTTATATTCATCTGTAAAATGAGGGAACATACTGAATACTTACCTTGCAGCAATGTATATAAAAATATGGAGCCAGAACTTCATATTTATTACCTGTGCAGCCTTGGATAAGCAGGCTGGGCCTTTCTATGACTCAGTTTTCTCATAAAAGGGGGATTATATATTGTAATAATGATGCATTGTACGAGACTACTCAGGGGGATCACTTCATAAATTATATAAATGTCTAACCACTATGTTGTGCACCTGAAACTAATATAAAAGAATGCTGAATATCAACTGAAATTGAAAAAATATTTTTAAAGGGGGAAAGGTAAAGAGGGATGAGTTTCAAATTTGCAGTTATAAAATAAATAAGTCATGGGCATGTAATGTACAGCATAAGGAATATAATCAATAATATTGTATTAATGTGGTACAGTGTCAGATGGTTACTAGACTTAGCATGGCGATCACTTCTTTGTGTATATAAATGTTAAATAGCTATGATGTACACCTGAAACTAATATAATAGTATAGGTTAGCTATATTTCAGTAACAATTTTTAAAAGAAAAAAAGGGGGCATTATATGCTTGCAGCATAGTTTTGTGAGAATTAGAAGAAATCGTGTATGTGAACATCATAGCAAGTACTTAGTATAATAAATCTTAGCATTAATAATAATACCTATGCATAGTAATTGTTCAATAAATGAAAAATATTGTTTTTAATGTTACTAAATTTGAAGAAGATTAGGTAAGTCCTATGACATATGTATTCAGAACAGGAAAACTAGACCATGTGGTCTTATCACCATCCATTCTCATTTAGAACCTATGTGTGCAAAAAGAATCCAGGTTCATAATTTGTTGAGAACCTGAATCCATTACAAAAGGTGACCAAAATAAAAATGCCAATTTTCAGTGGCTTTTTTATTTAGAAATTCTCAGTCCTGACTGTGCATTAGAATCAACTCTGGTTTTTTGTAAAATGACAGCCACATAGATCAGACCCCTTCCCCCTTCTGTAAGTCTGGACTGCAGTAGCTCGGCAGGTGACTGTGTGATATGCAGACAATCTTGAATACCACATATTTAATAATCTGATACATGTTTCCTAGGCTGTGTATGCCACTGCTAGAGACCTCATCTGAATAGAGGCCCCTCAGCCAGGAGGAGCAACAACAGATTCCAAGTGCATATACCTTTCTCTTCTTCACTGCTGACATGTTTATTGACTCAAGACTGTGTAACTTGATTTAAAAAAACAGAATTAGCTGAATTTGAGTCTCTGAATAAAATACTAGCTAGCTAAGGAAATTCAAATAGTCACAGAAATACCCACTTTTATTAGTTATTCATGGATACTAATTATTTCTCAAAAGTCATATATTTTAATTTAAATAAATAATTACTCTTGAGATAAAAGTGTATGTAACATTTTGGCCTAAGCCAGGAGTCATCAACTGTGAGAATATTTTAGGAGTCAGGGTTGGAATCTCACTCTATCTGAATTGATGGCCCATGTTCTTATAAGGATACCACAATCCAATGTACCATTCTCTCAGGAGACTATGCCCAGAGGAAGAGGGAAGAGAAGATGAGATTCCAAATTTTCACCCATATGCAACCCAAAAAGCCTTAATCTTGTAATTTTATATTTTGGTTTGCCTTTCAGGAAAAGTTAAATAGTAAAATAAGAGTTTCAAAAGTCCTAGATAACGAATTTGTTCATTCTTCTCTTTATTATAGACTGCCAGAATTTTTACAAGTTTGTATCACAATGTAAAATGGCGATTCTGAAATTATCAATTAATTTAAATCATGCTAACACTGTCCCTGGGTAAAGAATGCCAAACAAACAAAATAATAATTAAAAGTGCTGAATGAATCTGGTATCACTTGCATAGATCAAGTAAACTGGATAATTGCCAAGTCCCACTTGTTTTTAAAGTGTGTAAACACCTCCAGAGCATGAGGTATGCTATATTTGATTTCATCTTCACTGTAGAGCCAAACCCTACACTAAGACTTACAAGAGACAATGTAATGACAATGGAGGATTGAAAGCCTCAACCTCTCCTTTGGGGGAGAGGCTGAGGGCCTAGGTAGGGCTGCATACCAAACATTTACAAGCTTTGAACAAAGGGCTGATTGGAAATTGCTCCTAAGAGAAGATCAAAGTTTGGGGCTTTGTGAAGAGAGGAACAGGATGGTTTTTAAATCATAACACTTTGTAAGTCAGCTCAGCACAAAGCATCAAGGCCTTTGCAGAATAAGAGAGTGATACTGACTTACAGAATGAAATAGGAAAACAGGCTGTAAGAGGGAAGTTTAATGAACAATTTTGGGTGTATTTTAAAATTGGATTTAGTTCTCTTTTTCTAAGAAAACTTTAAACATAAAGAATAGCCAAAGATGTCAAAAGAAAAAGCAATAGCAGTGTTGCCATCCAAATGTGACTGGCATATGGTACACTGGAGAAACCATGAGCTGTCAAGTCATGCAAACCAAGGTTCAAACCCTGACTCTACCACCTACTAGTGCTGATAATTACTTTCTCTCAAATGTTGCTTCCTCATCTGTAAAAGGGCACTCTTGTGTATGCTTCACATGGAGTTGTTATAGGAATGAAAAGAGACATTTCAAGTCAAGTAGTATGAATAGTATCTCATGATGAAGAGTCAATATCAATTTCTTTCCCCTCCCTCATCTCCAGACATCCAGATAGAATGGTCTCTGGTTAACTTAAAAGCCATCTCTAACTTTGGCTTCCAAAAGTATAATACCATAATGGCTACAAATGACTAACAACAATAAATACACTCTAATACCATAACTGTATACAGTGTATGCTATGATACCATAAACTATAAATACACTATAATACCATAGAGGTATAAGGTATAATACCATAAGGCTATAAATGACTAGAAACAATAAATGATGATGTACTCTGCTGATTGAGTAGTATTGGCTTATTTCAGACAACTACCAAAATGTGTAGCTTGCCCTTGCTACTCAAAGTGTGGTCCATGACAGTACTCTGGCTAACCCTGGGGAGCGTATTGGAAATACAGTCTCAACCCAAACCTACTGAATCTGCATTCTGATCTGTATTTTGAATATATCCCTAGGTCATTCATATGGACACTAACATTTGAAGAGACCAGGTTGGACTCTATACCACCCAAAAAATGGCTTTATTCTCCTTTTCAACTGATTGTAGACTTCACTTTTGGTGAAGTTTGGTTCAAATTGCTTGTGGAAAATGGACTTAATTCCTACTTTCATGTTGTTCAGATACATTTATCCTTAGATGTTTTTGTCCAAAGGAAAAGACTTGCATGTCATTTTTATTTTTATTTTTCTATGATGGACATTATGAAGTGTGAAACCTGCCAAACATTCAAAACTGTTTTGAAGTAATATTCAAATATCAAGTTTCTTTTCTAAATATGGAATAAGATTTTCCATGGTTCCCCAAATGTATTCAAGTAGTTTTATGTAGTTTAGTTTATATGAATAGAATTTTTTTAAAATTTTGAATTGTTTTAATCGTATGAAGGGAGGTTTTCTTAAATTCTATTTTCTTTCTTCTCTACATCCATGAGTTGGCTCAAAAAAAACCTCAATAAAATTGTATTAACCATTTTTGAAGGAGAAAGCGGAAGCTGAGCTACTACCAAAATAGCCTGACGTCTAATATAAAGGACAAAACTCTTCCTCACAGGAGCTCAGCATCCTGAATCGGATGTTTAGGGGATACCTCAGGAGTCTCATTTTCAAGACCAGTGAAGCTGAGGTAACATTCAAGGAGCTGAAGCCAGAAAGGAGACAACCCCTCTTCCGGGCTAAGGTAGAGGCAGCCCATAAGAATAGTTGGAAGAGCAGGATTTAGGAGAACAAAAACTTGAGTTCTTACACAGGCCTTGCAATGGACAAGTTGTGTGATTCTAGGTGTGATGCATATTTTTCTAAAGCTCAGTGTCCTCTTTGTAAAATGAAGAATCACAAACCACCCTGGCTTATTGTGTGAATCAAATTATAGGAATAAACATCAAGTATCCAGCATAGTAACGGTCAGGTAGGAAAGGCTCAATATAAATAACAGTTAGTATTGTAGTATCATTGTTTGCATGTGCAAATTAAAGGCCTTTGGCTATGAATGCAAATCACAATTCCCTCCATGGGATTCAAGTGTTTCATTCTCAAGTGGGAAGGTGGGTATATGAGCTGTGACAAATATTCTCTTACAGTGTTTAGATAATAAGTTATAGCACCTTACTTTGTTGAGTACTCAACCCTGTTTCAAGTGTCTCTAAGTGCTTTACATATATTTTATCTTTTACCCTCCACAACGACCATTTGTTTACAATGATTATCCATATTTTACAGAGTTGGAGTCTGAAGCACAGAGAGTAGTGCTTTGCCCAAAATCACACAGTAAAGTGGCTATAACTGGCAGCTATATTTTCTTTTTCTTTTTGGTTGTTTCCCTACCCAGTGTCTTAAAACATAGGAAATGCTTGAAGGGGATCCTGTTAGTGGGCATTAAATGATGTGATGGTTAAATTTATGTCAACTTGGCTAGACAGACTGTGGTGCCCAGTTGTTCAAACACTAGTATAGATGTCACTGTGAAGGTAATTTTTATATGTAATTGACACTTTAATCAGCAGCCTTGGAGTAAAATAGATTATTCTCCCTATTGTAGGTAAATGTCATCCATCTGTTGGATGCCTGAAGAGCAAAGACTGAGGTTTCCCAAAGAAGGAATCCAGCCTCATGAGTGCAACATAGAAACCCTGCCCAAGTTTCCAGCCTACCTGGCCCGCCCTGTGGAATTTGGACTCAAGATGACAACATCAATTCTTTCTGAATTTCCAGCCTGCCAGCCAGCCCTATAAACCTCATACTTTCCAGCCCCCACAATCACCTGAGCCAATTCCTAAAACAAAATATCTTACTGGTTCTGTGTCTCTGGAGAACCCTGATTAATACAAATGGGGATATAAATTTGCATTCCCCAAATTTGCACTTGATACTTAAGGGCACAAGCACAATCAATCACAAAGATGGAGAGAGAATTGAGAAATTATTCACAGTGGCAGTGGTATCAAGAGTGTGCTGGTGGCAAATACCCAGTGGCAGCTTCCTAATCAGGTTGTCCCTGGGGTGTGACTTTGGCTGACACCCCACTGCATGGCCTCCCTTGGTTTTTTGTCTATTCTCCAGCTTAGGGAAGCTCAGTTGGTCTCTGTTGCTTGCACCCTGACAACCCTGACTGTACAGTGATGGAGTAGTGATATGAAAGCAGGTGCCTAACTGCAGTGCTGGCCCTTTTAGCCTGCTTCCGGCCATATCAGAACCTCTGATTTGGAAAGAACCTAAGGAATCAAGTCCAATTCTATCGATAAGGAAACTAAGACACTAGCAATTGATTAAATACAAAGGATTCTAGGGCCAGCTGAGTGGCACGTTGGTTAGGGGTTGGCTTGGGATGCCAGCTCTGAGCAGTAGGGCCCCTGTTTGGATCCCACCTTACGGCCAGTGATGCTGTGCCTTCTATAGCTGAGATGGTGAACAACAGCTCAACCTGGAGCTGGGCTGCTTTGGGTCGCTGGCAATGAAGTAGGCTGCAGCCCCTGCTGCAGTGGGCTGCCATGAGCTACCGTGAGTGGCCGGCAGCCAGCATGAGGTTGCCAAGAGCCGCCGTGAGCGGCTGTCCAGTGGCCGTCGACCGATCTGCCTTACCCAGGAAGAGCACAATGATAATACCAACATGGGCCAGTGAAGCAACATCCTCCACAGCTAGATTGAGGAACAGAAGGTCAGTGGCTTGTCTGTTCCCCTCCCCCAATTCCCCAATAAAATCTTTTAAAAAAATAAATAAATAAAAATAAAAACAAGTATGCTAAAATTAATAGGATTCATGAATAACATGAGAAATTATGCCAGGTTACAAAAGATTATATAAACAAAAAAAAAAGGATTCTATAAAGGAGTATACATATGTGTCCCACCAATCCCAGTATATCTAAACTTGTTGAAGCTACAAAGAGACAAACTAAGAATGAATTAAAGATCCAAAGAACAATAGGTTCCTTATGTTTCAGGAACATAACACTACACACTACACACTCCAGCAGAACACAGAAGGTTTTGTCTCAGTATAAATTGAATCAGAGAAGCTCTGGAGCTCCAAGCTAAGGGACACTGAACACAAAAAGTGGTGGGAGTAGAGAGCTACATTGGAATAACAGAGATTACTGGAGTATCTGCAAACCAACCCAGAGGACCCCACACCCAACTCTAGCTTCTTTCTCCCAGGGCAGGTCCTTGAGAACCCAGGCAGCCAAACATATAATCCTCAGACAAGATAGAGGATTCCCCTCTGGGGTGTTTATGGTCCAGTGGCAAGAACTATAGATAATGGCATTTGGTAGTACCCACAATAAAACAATAAAAGCCCTGCCCAGCCTTGCTGATGTTATTAGGTTTATCAGTTGACAAGCACAGCACTTCCAGCCGGTGTACCCATGCTAGGCCCTTACATAAGAACAGAAAGCTAAGGATCTCCAGATAGTAGAAAAAAGTCTCTACCATAATCCTCAGTAATCCAAAAGGAACTTTTTTATAAAATATACCTAATAATTCAACCCCAGTGATTTCTGACAAAAAAGCCCAGAAAATCTTGAAATAAGTTATATCACCAAGATGATGTTGCCAATTGAAAGACTTTAGGGAGAGGATTTCATGAGGATTTTGTTTATTTATTTATTTTTATTTTAACTATTTAACCCAAAGACAGCCATTTAGTAACATAACCTGAATGCTTTCTGCCCTCGCTTTCCTTGAAAGAGCAAAGGAAGGCAACCTTCGAAAAATGAATGCTTGTCCAGAGATTGGCATTCACGTGAGCAGGCTTGGGAATTGGAATGTACTTTTGAGGTCCAACAGTCTAGTCCAAAAATTGAATAGGCAACCTACTCAAAAAACATTTGGAAACTGAAGCTTGAAAGAAACACTCCAAAAACAATAATACAGGATTTCTTGCCAAAAGGGTGGCCTACAAGTTAATTTCTGGAAGTTTAGCCCTTGTCAAGTTTTGGGATATGAATCCAGGAAACTGATAATAACACCTATCAGGAAAGCACTGTGACAGTATCCCTATGAATCCAGGCAATTTAGACTGAGAAAATTGTTCCTTATTTGGAATGGGGGTGGGTGGGAAATGAACAAACAAACATCTGTTAAATCTCTATGAGGCTTGGCCCATCAATGCAATTATAACAGAGAATGGTCAGAGACTACATTGTAATAACCACTCTACTGAAATATTTTAATAATTCTCTTTTCTCTTGGCCTACTGCTAACTAAAATGAAAAATCTAAAATGCCTCTCTTGACTGCCTTTTTTTAAGGTATGATAATGGTATTATAGTTATGTTTTTGAAGACTTTATTTTCTAGAGGAGTTTTAGGTTTACAATAAAATTGAGAGGAAGGTACAGAGATTTCCCATATACTCCCTATCCCTATACACACAGAGCCTCCTCCACGATCAATATCACTCACCAGAATGAAACACTGTTTTACCAAAGATGAATCTACATGGACACATCATAATCACCCCAAACCATAATTTACCTTAGGGTTCACTCTTGGTGTTGTACATTCAATGGATTTGGATAAAGGTATAATGACATGTATTCATCATTATAATATGTAGATTATTTTCAATGCTCTGAAAATCCTCTATCCTCTGCATATTCATCTCTTTCCACACCCCCAACCCCTGGCAACTGCTGATTTTCTTATTGTCTCTATAGTTTTGCTTTTTCCAGAATGTCATATTGTTGAAATCATACAACCTGCAGCCTTTCAATGTTGGTTTCTTTTACTTAGTAATGTGCATTTAAGGTTACATCATGTCTTTTCATGGCTTGGTAGCTCATTTCTTTTTAGTGCTGAACGATTCCATTGTCTGGATGGGCCACAGTGTATCCATCACCTACTGAGGGACATCTTGGTTGCCTCCAAGTTTTTGGCAATTATGAATAAAGCTGCTATAAACATCCATGTGTAGATTTTTGTGTGGACAAACTTTTCAACACCTTTGGGTAAATACCAAGGAATGTAATTGCTGGGTCATATGGTAAGAATATGATTAGTTTTGTCATATTTTCTTTAGCTTCTTCAATTTTGTTATTGTTGCAGGGACATGATATATCTCAAGGTGGGTTTAGACAGCTTCAAGAAACAAATCTATAATATTTGTAAAGTAAAAGTAAATTTATATAATTTTTCTTAGTAATTACTTTTCAGTTTTAAGGGCAGCAATAAATATCAGCAATTGAAATAAGTAGTGAGCATTGATTTGGATTGGAAAATAATAGAGAATGGGCCAGTGTTCCCACTTTTCTCCATTCCATCCCACCCCTCGGCCATAGCCAAAAGCCCTAACCTTGTCTAAGAATCCAACATGTCTGCTGCAAGCAGTGTTACCAAGGAAATGGAAAAGGGGAGAAGATGGCTATTTATAACTCCTTGAAGCTGTGTAATTGAGATGTTTCAAAGTTCTATTTCCCTACTTTAAAACCCATGGGATTAAGAAATGGATTTCCCATTGCTAATGTCTTGAAACATGGAAAAATAAAAGAAGAGTTGTGAAGACATTTTATCTTTGGATTTAAAGCCATTCCCACTTTCTAAATTGGGAGACATTAAATGGAAGGTCCTTTTCTTCTGTAACTCATTGGACTGAGCTTAAATGAAATCGCCTAGGAGCGGAGGTCAGGAATAGAAGTTGAGGAGAACTGATTGCCTCTACCTAAAAAAGTGGGGAAAAATCTAGAGTTCCTGGGAGTGACTGATCCATGAATGGGAGCTCATAGGCCTGGGAACAGATGAGAAGAAAGTGAATAACAAGACCCCAATGAATCAGAGTAAGAAACCAAGAGGAATTCGCTTTTGGGGATTGCCAAAAGCTTTTTAAAATTTGAATGCCTTAGGTTCACTTTGAAGTTATTCTTTTCTACCTCACAAATACCACCTTCATGAGCATTTTTGCTAACGCATGAGGCATCCATGAGTAGGGGTGCGTGTGTGTGTGTGTGTGTGTGTGTGTGTGTGTGTTTGTGTGTGATGAAGAAAGGGCTAAGTTTTACACCTTGGAATATACAAGGCACATGCAGTTAATGGGGAAGTAAAAAGCCCTGAGGTAGACGAGACATTGGAACATAAGCAAGTAGACAATTTGCAAAATCTTGGTGAGTACTTTGAATTTCAAAACAAGGATCAGAGAGATTCCTGGACAACTCTAACAAAAAACAAAAAAAATTCATTTAATGAAAAAGATTAAGTGCAGTTTCTAGTTTGACATGTTGAGGTTTTATCATCCCTAAGCACCAGATTTCTTTTTTTTGTTGTTTTTGGAGGAAATTGGATGGAGCAGGGAACTATTATAGAACTAAGTGGCTTTTATTGTTCTCTTTGTAGCTTACCTAAAGAACAATTACTTCCTTTCCCTAAAAACTTGGCATTTTTAAGAAACTTATTTTTGCTGCAGCTGGGTATGTTGGAAGAGGTACTTAATATAACTTAAGAAAATGTTAGTTAAACCTGTCTTATACATTTTTTATCTTGCATCATTGTTCATGCCCTTCTGAATCTGAAAAAAAAAATTCAAGTATTTATTTCTATTTGGTTATATCCATGCATATAATTTTTTTCCTTTGAAAATGCTTATTTTCTCTCTCAAAGGAGTTGAAGTCCCATCTTCCTTCTCTTTCCACTCTTGAAAGTTTGTCTTTAAAAAATAGATTACTATTTCCCCTGAACTGAAGAAAATAATAGTTCTTTTCATTAGGTTATTATTCATCCTTTATATTTGCCTTTTCTTCTCGCCAGTCAGTACATTCCACTAAAAATATCTTATTCAATAACTAGCTGGCTGAGTTCATTTTTGCACAAATTTATTCATATCACAGCAGCTACCTGGCAAAGAATTCTACAAAATTCACTGACCTTGAAAGATGGATAGATAGGAGGGATTCTCTACCGCGAGACACCAAATGGAGGAATATTTACAATATGATGGTTTTTAGATATTGGAGGTTTCAGTAGACAAAACAGTATTATAACAGTTTATTAAGAGCACCAACTTTATCCCCTCTGGACAATGGGCTTATTATTTTGATGACAACCTGTCAGTATTCATTTTCTGCAAGACTGATGTGTGTTGCCTAGTAATATGGGCATGGGCAGAGGTTCCTGAACAGACGGCCTTGGTCATTATGATCCATATGGTCAACCACAAATGAATGAGTGGGGGAGGAGGATTCTTACTCAATGTCGTAGTCATTCAGCCTGCCCAAATAAAAGAGAGAGGAGACAGCCTCACCATGTGACCCTTTAAGAGCATTTCCATTTTCTTCATTTACTGATTAATTTAATGTCACCTTTTCAAATCTCTTCCAAACATTGACCCTATGCATCACACTTCTGATGGTCAAGATGAGTTTAAAGAAAAAGAAACATCATACATTACAAAAAGAAAGTGAAGAGATTCAGAAATCTTGTCATCAAGCCAATTTATGAATCCACTATAAAGGAAACACTATTATTTTTTATCATGTCTGGGCTCTTTATGGGAGCCACCGTGATTATGAGAAAAACAATGACTACCTTTTATTTCACAGAAATGTGGAAGGAAAAAAATCACCTTAAATTCTATGACCCTGCAATGATCGCCATTAACATTTTAGTGACTATCTCTATATACACCTCCATGAGGACATGCCCATAATCTTAAATGAACATGCTGATACCCCAACAAAATCTTTTATCACAAATAGCTAGTTCTCCTTGTCCCTCTCTTTCTCATGAACATCTCCCACCCAACAACCTGGTTTGTACTTTTCTCCAAGTATATATGTGCATGTGTGACACATATGATCCAGTTATAGTTCAGTCAACAGAGTGAGGAGAGATCAAGAGTTTAATGTGATCCACGATTCCTATTTGTCCTTGTTCTACACCCAGTCCCCACAGATGCTTGGGAACAAGAGCTGGAATTGAAATCCTAAAGTAGTGCTTCCCTAAAAACTCTGCCAAACCTGGAGCTCAGTTGGTGCCACTGTTGAAAGCCTCTAACAGAGTAGGACACAGCACAGGGGGAGGCTTTCTCCTTCCTTCACCACAAACCACTGTGCGTCTCTGTGCAAGTCAAGGCCACAATGCCCACAGGGAGAGAAGAAGTGATGTTGCCTGGCAATGGCAGTGAACAAAGTCCAAAGGTCTAAGAAAGGAAAGCCTCTTAACTAGAAAAGAGACAAGAGTCAGTTTAATGTAATAGATAAAAGCATAAATACTAGAGTAAGAGCGCTTGGGTTTGAAACATTTACCAGGTAGGTAAATCCCTTAATTTCTCTGTGCCTCAGTTTCCTGCAAAATGGGCATAATAAATAGTACCTCCCTCATAAAGTATATTAATTTTCTAAGGCTACCATAACAAAGTACCCAAAAGTAAGCATCAGAAATGTATTGCCTCAATTCTGGAGGCTAGAAGTCCAAAATCAAAGTGTTGACAGTGTTGATTTCTTCTGAGGGCTGTGAGGGAGAATCTATTCCATGCCTCTCTCCTAGCTTCTGGTGGTGTGTCGAATATCTTTGTCCTATAAACACATCCCTCTAATTTTTGCCTTCATCTTTACATGGCTGTGTCTTCCCATCATCTTCTCTTTGTGCATGTTTGTCCCTGTGTCCAAATTTCCCATTTTTCTAAGCACCAATTATATTGGATTAGGGACCATTCTATTGACCTCATTTTAACTTGTTCACTTCTATAAAGACCCTATTTACAAATAAGGTGACACTCTCAGATACTAGGGTTAGGACTTCAACATACTTTTTAGGGAGGACACAATTCGACCGACAACATAGTGTTTTTGTAAGAAGTAAATAAATCAATGTGCATAGATGCTTAACATAATACCTGGTATTGAATAAATCCTATATAACTATTAGCTGGCATTAATAATAGTAGTATGTTTTGTATAAATTAAGAGCCAAATGATGTACTTAGTGAACATACCAGGCAAGAGAAACAGCTTGGTACATGTCATGTTGTAACTGACTGGATATATCTAGAAATTTCCAGAAGCCTTGGAGGAAGGATAGCCAGGAGACTAAAATGCTGAATGAGCAGGCGGAAACAAAAGCTAGCAAAGGTTGATGTAAGGAGATCAGGTGACATACACACAAAATATAAACTTTTTAAAAATCCCTGAATTGACCTTTACTGGCATGAGAAATCTATTCAGTAGCCTCTCTAGTGTTTTCTCCACCAGGTTCTCCATAGAAATCCATGTATAAGCACCTGGCTTTCTCTTGAATCACACTTTATCTCAGAAGTCAAGGGTTGACAGAGGATATCAAGAATGAGAAATACATGAGTGCTGGGGGAGGGTGAAATATATATAAAGTAGAAAGCCAATATTTTCATTTCATATCTATCAGGTGGGTCAAATATTTACACAGTTCTGACCAGCTCACTGTCTCCCTGACAACAAAGCAATGTGGAAAATGAAGCTGTCTGAAGGTTATGTGTAATGGTAAAACCAGTACAAGGAGAGTTAATTTTGTTGTTTAAAGGATTAGGAGCAGCAGGTTTGGATAGAATGTTGCATCTGTCACTGTAAAGAAGATAATTGCTCAAAGACCAAGAGATTGATCCCATGGGAGTCATTCGGATCTTTATCTTTCTCCTATACAGTCCGTCCACAGCCGACCCGGCCACCTACCGCACTGACATCTCCACACCACCCCTATACCAACCTACTGACACATTCTTTACATGAATGGCAACCAGATATTTGAACCGTTAATAAGTAAATTTCTCCCCAACATTCTCTGGCATCCCTTACACCTACCCCTATTCTGAAACTTAGGTATTTTGCAGTCGCTGCCTCTGGGGATGAGGTGACAGAGCAGAAATCTAGAGAAAATGAGTATTCTTGGTTTTTGAGTTTCAATA
This sequence comes from Aselliscus stoliczkanus, assembly GCA_033961575.1. Lineage (NCBI taxonomy): Eukaryota > Metazoa > Chordata > Mammalia > Chiroptera > Hipposideridae > Aselliscus > Aselliscus stoliczkanus. The sequence goes on from CM066729.1 coordinate 141,468,207, forward strand.
GTTTCGGTTCTGTGGGGAGAGGGGAGAATCCTGCTCAGACAATAGATTGGGGAGAACATAGTGCCATAAGACAAGACTTCCTGCTCAGACACTAGATAAATTTCCTGGACTAGGGACAAGAAAGGAGTCAGTGTTAATCCATGAGACATTAGATGCTGGACTGTTCTCAAAGGTGCACTGGGCCTGTCTCCTGGGGGAAGAGAGGGAGGCAGACACCCGAACTGATTGAAAGTAAATTTCTATCATCTGGGGGAAATGAGAGCTCAAATCAGAAGGCAAATAGACTTTCAGGAAAACAATGCCTTGTGTCAATTGCAAACATGAGGTTTTTTTGTTTTTTGTGTGTGTTTTTGTTTGTTTTTTTTTTGTTGTTGTCGTTTTTCTTTTTTTGAGGGCAGTGTCACCAGCCCTCATATGTGGGACCCGAACCAGGGCCGCTGGCTTCCTAAGCCAGCGTTTTACCACCACGCCACTCACCTGGCCCCCAAACATGAATTTTTAAACAACTTCTTACTACACAATAACAAGGCCAATCAAGTAATAATCTAGTGTCCCTCTAGCCAGAAGCCATTCCACCTCTGGAAGGGACAGCATCTCTTTGCATTGATTCACTAGATTTTCATTTACAGCTGAAAGCTTAGAATGCAAATTTATTTTCTCACTTTTCTTTTTTCCCCCTAATTTTCAATTGACCACAATATGTTGCCTATGTCATCATCCAATAACTACTAGTTTACCTATTGGGATAACGAAACAGAATAGTTGAAACTGGAACAATGTCAGAAAATACAGGATCTGTTGCCTGTACTTTTTTTTTTTTTTTTGAGGGCAGTGTCACTGGCCCTCATATGTGGGACCCGAACCGGGGCCGCTGGCTTCCTAAACTAGCGCCTAACCACTTCGCCACTCGGCCGGTCCTGTTGCCTGTACTTTTAAGATAATACATTATTTTTGATATTTCATACAAATACAAAACATGATAAAACAACTACTACTTGAGTGTATACTTTTAAATGCAGAAATTCTATCATGATATATCAATTTACATACATGGGTCTTTAGAACATCTGTACAACTTTTGTGTGTGTGATTTTAAATTAACAACTTCGAATTCCTGTAAGTTTTATATTTAGATATTTTTAATTTGGCTTCCATTAGGCATTTCATTCCAGAAAAAAACAGATTCCTGTGTGATGCATTAGTCTGGTAGAAAGCTCTCAAAATGTAAGGAGAATATTTAGCAGTGATATTTTCAGTCCCAATTTTGAAATTTTAATCATTTTGTTTAAGCACAAGGTGACTTATTTTTAATAGGTCTCCCCTCTTGAAATTTTTAAATGATTCACTCAGTCACCTTTAATAGCCTGAAAATAATTGACAGAGAAGAGTATACATCTTCCCTGGTACTATCCTCACCCTCAAACACACACACACACACACACACACACACACACACACACACACACACACAAATTAAGTATGCACGATGCAGGAATATATAAAAACTAAAAGGTTAAGAAATGCACTATTGATCAAAACTCACCATTTTTTACCTGAGAAGGGATTTTCAGAATGTGACAGAAGACTTTAAAAATAAGAAATCTATTTCAAAAGCAGAACTGTAGCACAGGCCCACATTACATGGAGTTCTCAGAGTACACTCATAAAATTAATGGAAAACTTTCAAATTGCTACCCAAGAAGTGAAACCATAGGCCTCACGGCTGAGCAGTGGGATCTAAGGATTTGAAATCATGGTGAAAATTCTCCTGGTATACACAGTTCATTTTCCTTTAAGCATTTTAGAAAAGACTACAATGTTTGCTTTCCTATTGCCTCAACATGTGAAATATATTTCTTTAAACAGAGAAGCTGGAGGTCAGCCTCCTGGATACAGGAGTGTTTGTTGTTTAAGGAAAAAGCCCTGTGAGTTCAAAGAGGAGCTGAGACAAAAGAAAACCAGGAGGGGGTCAGAAAAGAAAAGGGAAAATAACATCTTTCTATTCTTTCTAATGCATTATTCTCCCTCCAGAAAGGTAGATACAGATATTTTTTTCTTCTAAAAATCAGAATTTTCTTCACTTTGGCAGAAGATAGAATTGGTTTGTGAATACTTTGTGCTGTAAAACTTTGCCTGGAGCTGAGTTTCTGTAGTACAGAAGGGTCATGACAATTCCAGATACAAAAATAAAAAAAAGAAGAAAAAAACATGTGTTCAGTACTGATGATATAACAAAACTTTTCTCCCATTTGATGGGGTCTCAGTTAAGTGCTTGAAATCTAAAACTAGTATATCACTTCCAAACTGATGGTCTTAAAGGATTTTGATAAATACACAGTCACCCCACATGCCAACAGTATTCATTCTTTAGAACACACTAACAAATAGTCTATCCTTCAGTTAAGCTGCTCTGACAGGCTTCTCCAAATGCATCTTTAAAAACATTAACAGTTTTAAGTATCTGTTGTTCTCTTGCATTGACTAGTTTCCTTTCTTACTCTATTTAGAGTAACCAAAATAGTCCCTAAGTTTAAATTGTGAAGGGATAACATATGTTTAAGAGACATTTTCCAAAAAGAAAAAAACAATCTCAGTCTCTGGTTTAGTAAGATTGAAATAACAGCTCACATTTGAATCCTAAGTTCACTGCTTCTCACAATGAGTGTATAAACCAGGGGGAAAAGGGATTGGCCACAAGAAGGAACTCTGAGCACTAACCTATGACTGATTCCCCTGGGACCTCTACCTCATCATTACTTTGTATGGTTCCAGATAATTCTTTCCTTGTATAAAGATATAAGGGCCCTTGAGTTTATAAATAAAGATATTCATTTATAAGAAGCTGGGCTCTTTAGCGTCAACAGGCAAAGCTTAGCATATATTATTAGTCATCAAAGAAATGCAAATTAAAATCATAAGATATGACTACATATCCCACACAACAGCTAAAGTTAAAAAGACTTCCATCATCAAAAGTTGAAGATGTAGAGCAATTGAGTTTAAAATTATACAAGTCTTAGAGATTTCTTATATAACTAAACTAAACTTGCCCAGCAATTGCCCTGTGTATTTATCCAAGAAAATGAGAACATACATTCACAAGAAGACCTGTACAAAAACGTTCATACCAACTATAGTCATAATAACCAAAACATGGGAACAGCCTAGGTGTCCATCAGGTAAATAAATGTGGCATATTCATGTAATGAAATAGTACTCAGCAATAAAAAGGAACAAATCATTGGTACATACAAGAATAGGGATGAATCTCAGAAACATGTGGAGAGAAAGAAGGCTTACACAAAGCAGCACATACAACATAATTCCATTTATATAAAGTTGTAGAAGTGGTGAAAAGTAGAATAGTAGTTACCTAGGGTGGGGAGGGAGGGTTTACTGGGAAAAAAACAGAGGGAATCTCTTGGGACAATGATTATATTCCCTATCTCCTTTGAGGGCTGGGATTCACAGGTTTAAGTTTTTCTTGGAACTCATGAAAAGTACCCTACACATTTGTTCATTTCATTTTAATTTTACCTCAAAAGAAAAAAGAACTATCAAAAAATATTGAATTCTTTTTTTTTTTTTTTTTGAGGGCAGTGTCACTGGTCCCAACATGTGGGACCGAACCGGGGCCGCTGGCTTCCCAAGCCAGCGCTTAACCACCGCGCCATTCGGCCGGCCCCAAAAATATTGAATTCTTATTGATGACAGGTATGCTTATGTACTAGGAGGGGAAATATACTATGTCTTCAACTTACTTTCAAATATATAAAAAAAAAATTTTTTAAATAATGTATGGATGAATGGATAGATAAATGGATCTTTCGATGGATTGATAGATCAATGGATCAATGGATGGATGAATAGATGGAAGGTATACTGTTTTCCTATTGCTGCTGTAATAAAATGAGGTAGTTTAAAACTGCAAATTTATTTTCTTACTGTTCTGGAGATCAGAAGTCTGAAATGAATTTCTTTGGGATAAAATCAAGGTGTGGGTAGGGCTGTGCTCCTTCTGTAGGCCCTGGGGGAGGATCCATTTCCTTGCTTTTTACAGCTTTCAAATACTGCCTGGATTCGTTGTCTCCTGGCCCTTCTTCCATCTTCAAAGCACAGCATCTTCAAACCTCTGACTGCTTCTACAGTGGCATTGCTTTCTCTCTTTTAAGGATTCTTATGATTACAACAAACCCAACTGGATAATACAGGACAATATTCCTATCTCAAGATCCCTAACTATATCGCATCTGGAAGGTCCCTTTTGCCATGTAAGATAACATATTCACAGGTTCCAGCGATTCTGACATGGACATCTTTGAGCAGGCTAATATTCTGCCCTACCACAAAGGGCTGAAGAAATGAATACATTTGGGGCCAGCCAAGTGGCGCGGTGGTTAGGCGCTGGCTTGGGAAGCCAGCGGCCCCGGTTTGGGTCCCACATATGAGGGTCAGTGACACTGCCCTCAAAATAAATAAATAAATAAATGAATACATTTGATAAAGTAAGTAAAGTAAAAATGTTATTGAATCTGAGTGTTAAGTACACAAGTGTTCAGTGTGAAATCCTTTTAATTTTTTTTGGTTGTTTTTTCATAATAAAATACTGGAGTAAAAAGCTGAAGCTTAAATTCTAACCATAAACAATAGGTTGTCAAAATTTTTCTGTGTCTACAGAAGGGGCCAAGAGAGTGGGTGGAACCAAAGAGACAATGGTTAAGATGAAAAGGAAGAGGCACAGATTTCAGAGGAGCCTGAGAATCAAAGAGTAAAGGCAGGCTGAAGCTGTAGAAATATATATACATATACTTTTAATTTTATTGGGGAATAGCCATGGTCATTGGTTACACACTGCTTTCATGCTACAATGGCATAGTTGACTCTTTTAGGGAGGGCGCAGCTCACAATGGCCCATGCAGGGATTGAACAGGCCTTGGTGTTATCAGCACCATGCTCTAACCAACTGAGCTAACCGGTCACCCCTAAGACTATGGAAATCTGATTGAGAGTTGTCTGCATATCGGTGACCAAAAACAGGCAGGATAAGTTAACACCTCCCCAAAAGCCAGCGGTTATACACTTCCTCCATGTTTCATAATGCTAAATGCACATAATCACACCTACCCCACCACCAATTCTGGAGAGATGAAAAGGAGTGCTACAGCCCCAAATTTAGTAATTATTAGCATAAAATTACAGAAAAAAAGACTGAAATACTAAAGCAACAGTATTAAATTTTCTCAACCAAGTGATACTGGGCTTTGAAATGGAAAGTAATATTTTTTAATAGGAAAGTGTAATTATAGTCTATGCAAACCTGAGTTTGAGGTCTATAAATTTCATACCTATATAGCATTCATGCCCACTCTATAGGTAAGGAAACTGAGGCTGCAGAGAGGCAAATTTTCTTGTTTTCAAGTTTGGGGTTTTTCTTGCTAGAAGGTGTGAGGAGAGCTGGTGGAAAATGCGAAAGGGAGACTGAGAGAATAAAGCAAGACGTTTTACTGACAAAGCAGAATAGATCAAACTAGGCTAACTAAGAAAATAGTGCCAGGAGAAGTTTTCCAATTTACTTTTTCCCAATGTAAGGTTTCCTATTTCTGCTGGATATTCAAAATTTATGGCTTTCTTAAATTCATCTAAGTTGCCATTACATAGAAATTTCCTGAAATAAAACAGGATAGCCCCATATTACTAACAGCCTTTCAAATAAATCTTATACCTCTCCTGCTACAAGAAAAAAATGATACACAGTCAGGAATGATATCCAAAATATGTAACATTCAATATAGCAGGGGAATTAACCAATCTAAACAGACATAACTGTGAACCACGACATAACTATACAACCTCAAATCAGCCAAATATCAGTCCTGTAGCCAAATATCATCCTCTGCCAATAAAAGTCAGGTACACAAACCGATTTTTACTTACACAGTAGAGAAAACATTCAAAATAGTAAGGTAATATCTTGTAATAATTTGAGATTAATCATAATACTCAAGCCACTTAATCACGCCTTCCATTTACACTCCTATGCTAATCACAACACAATGTGCGTAGTTGAAAAGGAAAATTTTCAGTAAATTATATGTTGGCATAAAGTACCTTGTTTTAATGCTGTATTGTACTTGACACATGATCAAACATTCAGTACGTAGGTGTTCAGTGCTGTTGAATGAATACACCAAAATAAGAATTTGTTTTTATTGCCTCAAATAAATTCATTTAATTCACTAAATACTCTCACCTTGAGAAAAACTTTTGATGGCAGCAAGGTTGCATCTTTCATGAAGGTCTAAATGTGAGATAGATAGGAAACATAGTTTTTCCTAGAATGGAATAAGCTTAACATGTAAGAAGATTAAGTTCATTCACACAGAGAAAGTTGATTAGCCTTCTGAGACTGAAAATCTCTCCAGCACAAGAAAAAAAGAAAACTTTAAAATATAGAAATAAGAACTTAACCATACTGAAATATTTTCTGAGATGGAATGTTTAGAAGATAATCATAGGTGGGCAGCCTGCAGAAAAGAGCAGCTGCACCATCACTTATGCAGCAAAATAGGATTTTGATGCTTTTGTGTTTAGGGCTTAAAACAACACAAGTTGCCAAATGTACTAATCCACTACACTAGGTATTAAGTTAATAAAGTTATAAAATCTAGAGACCTTTGTTACCATGATGTCAAGGTTGTAGTACCGTAGGAAAACATCATCCTCCAAATTACTCTGCTTATGCTTGGAGAAGAAGAAAAAAGCAAGAAAGAAGTAAATGCTATGGTCTTGCATTATTTCCTCAAAATTTTTTTTTTTTTAAGATTTTTATTGGGGAATTGGGGGAGGGGAACAGACTGTCCTTTTGTTCTTCAGTCTAGTTGTGGAGAACTTTGCTTCACTGGCCCATGTTGGTATTATTATTGCGATCTTCCCGGGTAAGGCAGATCGGTCGCCAGCCTCTGGACGGCCGCTCACGGCAGCTCATAGCAGCTCACACTGGATGCCGTATGCTCACACTGGCTGCTGGCCACTCACTGTAGCCTATGGCAGCCCACTGCAGCAGGGACTGCAGCCTACACTGTTGCAGGGATTCACACAGCCCAGCTCCAGGTCGAGCTATTGTTCACCATCTTAGCTGGAGAGGGCAGTGTCACTGGTCCTCATATGTGGGATCTGAAGCGGGGTCGCTGGCATCCCAAGCTATCTCTTAACCAACGTGCCACTCGGCCAGCCCTCCTCACATTTTTGTAGAGTTCCCCTCTCCTGATATGGGATAAGATTTGTACCAATGATATACAATGAAGAGTTTTCATTTAAATATATATATTTTAAGTGGGGAAAAGTCAGTTTATTAGACAAAACAAGAATCCAGTTTATATCCTGGGCATTCAGGAATTTGCTCATATTTTGAATTCTGTAACACTTAGGTGGAAATGACCCTGATTGATACACAGAGAAAATTTTGAGTTTTTTGCAGATTTTTCTTTTCATTTCCTTCACTTTATTTTCAACATTTAAACATAAGACATATGCACATATTTCAAGACTTAGTCAATACCTTGACATTTCCTAACCTGAGTTTCCTTAGGTTTTCAGTGTGTCAGGTTTTACCTGCTACGCTGCCTTGGGCTCCTTCTGGTAAACACACCTCAGGAGAACTTGACTGGCCCTTGAAGAGCAAAACATAAAGCTGGGATCCAACTCATGCTCCAGCATCACCAGAACAGATTGTCCAGAGGATTCCAGACACATGTTTAGCACTCTTACCAAAGGTGGAAGCAAAAATGCCAAGTAATTCATGCAAACTACAGGAAAGGAAGCTCCTCATGGACAATTACATTCTTCTTCAAAAACAGCATGGTTTTTAAACTATGTTTCCCAGGACTTTAGGGGTTTCATGGAGCCCTTCAGGAGCCACTGCAAGAACAGAAAGGTGAGGGGACTGCATAAGTGCAGCTCCTGGGCCTTCAGCCCCACTCCAGTCAGGGCACACTTCACTGGGACATAGAGGGCTTCATTTAAAAAAAAGAAAAAAGAAAAAAATGGAGGGGCACTGGGAGTTAAATAAAAATGTGTTTGAAAACCACAGTGTCAGAATAAGAAGGTGATACAGAAAAAAAGAAAGTAGGAATCTTTGATTAAACTGAGGACTTTCTTAGATAGTTAGAACATATAAAGTAGAATTCAGAATGTCCTTCTGTGATATAATAAGAAATATATATTTGGTCTCTGCCCCTGGTTCCTGACACAGAGCTCCTAAATCCCTGGGAATTTCCTGGGTTATCGGAACACCTTTTGTTCTAATGAGGTGACTCTTGATGGGTTCCTGAATAGCTTCAAGATGGGGGCTGGTTGCTAGAAAAATTAAATCATGATTAGAAGCTTGAAACTTTCAGCTCCACCTCATCCCCACCCACCTTCTCTCCTCCAGGGACAGGACAGGGACTAGACTAGAGATTGAGTAATAATCAATCATGCCTATGTGATAAAACTTCCATTAAAAAAACAAAATCCCTAAACAATAGGGTTCAGAGAGCTTCTGGGTTGGTGAACAGTCCATGTGTTGGGAAGATGGTGCATTCCAACTCCATGGCGACAAAAGCACCTGTGCTCAGAGCCCTCCTGGAGCTCATACTATGTACCCTTTCATCTGACTGTTCATTTGTATCTTTCATAATAAACTAGGAAACATAAGTGTTTCCCTGAGTTCTGTGAGATGTTATAGCAAATTATTGAACCTGAAGAAGGAGTCATGGAAACTCCCAATTTGTAGCCAAGTTAGACAAAAGTGTAGGTAACCTGGAGACCCACTACCTATGATTGGGGTCTGAAGTGGGCAACCATCTTGTAATACTGAGCCCATAACCCATGGGGTCTGACATAAATTCCAGGTAGTGTCAGAATTGAATTATATTGTAGGACACCCAGTCAATGTCTGCAGATACTTGGAAAGTTTCTTGATGTAGAAAACTCACACATTCAGTGTCAGAAATACTGTGAGTAGAGAACAATGTTCCTTAACCTTCTCTGATAGTATTAATATTATCAAATGGCTGAGGTGCTACCTGACTGAAAATAGGTCTTACATCTTAAGATCATTTACAGCAAGACACAGAAGCTGACCAGGGCTCCTTTACATGCTATTTTCCAAGTGGTACTTTTATTCTGAGATTGGACTCTGGCTTTTTCTTTCTGAATTGGTATGAAATTCTCCCCACACCCTGATGAAATAGGGGCTATGATCAACTGGGTTGGGTTTCATAACTTCTCTTCATGCAAGCCCATTATGTGTCAATTAATTGGCCAAGTCAATTCATGAAATGATATATAGAAGATGCAAGTAATATATTATTAACCATTTACCTGACTTACAAAATAAAGGGAGTCTGAGCAATTGCTTATTAAAGTTTGTCTCATGCACCTCACAGTTTCAGTTTTCAGTCTAAATTCTCTAGTTTATGCATTAGATGAGGGTTCTAAAATTATTACACTCAGCCTAACCAAAGGCATCTGAATTTATATTTACTGGTTTAAGTAGCAATTCAGCAGGGTGATGGTTTTTGTTACACCCAAATAATTTGAATTCAGTCAACTTCCTTGCAAAATTCAGATTATAGCCAGTATTATATTCTCTTCAAGAAATCAAACAAAAACAAAAGCAATATGTGCTATGAAATGAAAGAAACCGAAATGAGCACTGAGGCAGTGTGGCTCTGCCAAGTGATGTTATTGAATCTGGCATTGTGGGGAAAGGGTACAAAGAATACAGCCACCCAAGACTATTGGATTTTGACAGAGTGACATTGGAAGGATTAAGGGATTAGCCAATAAAACACAGAGGGACAGCCCACAGCCATTGGCCAGCACCAATAATAACTGCTATTCCAACAGCAGACTCCAGAGCCCCCCCTCCCCCTAAAACCTCAGTGGATTGCAATTTCTCTAAGGAAACATGAATGTTTAGATGGATTTACCAAAGGTGGTGTTATTCAAAGACCTGGGCAGAGTATCATGCTAGCTAAAGAGCAAGGTAAAGGTGGCAGGGATCTGGGGTGGTAAGAGAGAGATGAAAGAGTTACAGCAAGGAAACACTGTATAGGACTAAATACATTCTAGGAAGCAAGACAAGGTAAAGTGCATTATCATAGGTTCTTACAGATTTTTCATGGAAAGGGAGAAATGAACATAGGATTCAGGAATAGAAAGCCCTATAAATGAGTAAGAAGGTGAGGAAAATATCCAAATGAATCAAACACTAGAACTGGCCAATAAGTAGCCTTCTTTTCCTTGCATTTTTTTATATTCTAGTCCCACTGGTCTTCCCTTGGTTCCTGAATATGACATAAAGTTTCTCACCTTGTGGCTGAGCCTTTACTGATTCCTCTACCTACAGAATGCTCCCATTCCTACTTGGGTGACTAGCTAATACATTTTCATTCACTAGATTTCAGTTTAAATACCATTTCCTCCAGGAAGCATTCCCCAATCCCCAGCCTACATTAATCCATCTGTTATAGGTTCTAACAACACTTCACTTTTTGAGACGCTTAACACACTTGTAATTAATTTTTCAAAAGCTGAGTTCTCTGAGAGAAAATTTATGAGAAGAAGGACAATATCTACATTATTAACCGTGATGTCCTCCATACCTAGAAAGTACCTGGAAAGGTGTTTAACATTTTCTGGATTAATATAAAGGAGAGTATACTCAGGTGAATGGTAGCTAGGCTCACGGCAGTGCTATGGTAGCCCTGTCTCTGCTGTGCATCCCTTTACACTCCCTTCACTCTAACACATAGTTTAATTAAGAACTTCATGACCCACTTTTGGCAGATACTTTAAGTTGGCTCACACACTACCTATTTCCAATCCTCTTTTCCTTTCCCTTGCTTTTTGTATTAGTAGGAATAGGTAAACTATTCTGTGATAACATATAATCCTAGATTTCAATGGTTTAAATCAAAAAGCTCTATTTCCCACTTATGCAAAACCTATTCCCCATGCTAGAGTTCAGTGGTCCAGACTGCTTTGGTCTTGTGGCAACCCCATAATAACATGTTTCTGTGTTTGCAGTGATGTGGAAGGGAGCATAGAGACTCACACAATGGCTCCTGAATGCTTTGGCCTGAAAATGACACATGTTGTATATGCCATGTTGGGGAAAACTACCCACATGACTACACTTAACTTCATGGGATAGAAAAGTGTTCTCAGTTGTAGGGGAGAACTGGATAATAGTAGACACTGGTAATGTCTGCAAAATATTTTACCATAGAGGCTGGAAAGCTATAATAAATACTCATTTCTCAACTTCCCTTGCAGCTAAGTGTAGCCCTTTGACAGGGAGGAAATTTTTTCTTTACCAGCTCACTTTCAAAATCTCCTGAAGGACGCTGTCTAACCCGACTTGGGTCAAGTGCCCGTACCTGGACCAATTACTGGAGTCCTTCAGTTGATCAGCTTGAGTCAGGTGAGACATCATTTCATCTCCAAGTAACAGAAAAACTATCATCGGCTTAAACAAATATAGGAATGAATCATTGAAATGCTTCCCTCGGCATTCCAGAGCTACTGAATCAAATCTAGTAGTTGCCTATATCTGTAGTTCTTGTCATGTAAGACAAATAAGCCCCTAAATTCATTTAAACCAATTCTTCTGTGTGGAAAGAGAATATACGAGCCCAGGATTTACTGGCTACTATTGTGCCAGTCTCATTGAGACAACCAGTCTGAAAAAAAAAAAAGGAAACCTCACAGAGAGAAGCAATGACTAATGACAGGGAGAAAAAGGAGAGAAAGAGACCTGACAGCTTTCAAGCTCAGGGTTCCAAATGATATTGTACAGCACACTACACCCTTCAAATCACTTTCCTAGCCATTGTCTGATTTCAAACAATAATTCCAATGGGACAGGCAGGACAGATATCATTAGCAGAGTGTATGGAAGCCTGGAAACATGAGAGCTAGTACCAGATTTGTCACCCATTCATTGTTCAAGCTTAAGAATGGCTATAAAATAAGGACTTCCATTCTGGTTGGTAAATACGAACTCAGCCTTCGACATGAGAAACATTTAAAGCCTAGCTCACCCATTCATAGACTGCATGACTTCTGGTAAATTTAATTAACCTACCTAAGCTTCCATTACTTCCCCTGAAAAATTGGGATAGCATGTTCTTCTCTCTGTTGTAACAGTTAAACACAATAATTAAAGATAAAGCATATAGCACAATGCATGATCCACAGTAGAGCCTCAATAAATTTATTTCCCTGCCACCACTTTGTTTTTCTTCCAAGGTTACCTTTCCACCATGAAATTATATTTCTAGCTTACAAATAAGTTTACTTAGCCACTGATGGGTTAAGGACTTGCTCACATCCATCTAGATAGCCCGGGTTTGAAATGGGACTCAGTTCTGAAATGGGATTATTATCTGTGTTTTCAAGCTAACAGTTCGGTGTTATTTCCATGGTATCCAAATCCCCACAACTCCTTCCATTCACCCAGCATTTATCAAGCATGTACTATCCAGAAGCAGACTGTTCACCATCCCTCAAAGTACCACACTCCTCCCATTGCCGTAATCTCCCTCCTGACACAAGATATTTATAGTATTCATATTTGAGAACTGAAGGCAATCTTATCAGTAATTTACTTTAATGTCCTACTCAGAACTGGAATTCCCTTTACAGAATCCCTGATTTGTGACCATCTAGCTTCTATTAGGACATTCCAGAACAGCTGCCATTGGTGATGAAAATGCTGTGGTACTGGTGACATGGTTTTAGAAGTCAGCCGTATTTCAGCTGTTAGTATCAGAAATTTAACACACTACCCATACCAAAAAGAATATATTTTGTTCTATGCTAACTTCTGGATTTGGATCAGGCTTCAGGCATTTCCCAGTCAAAGGGCTTGACTACTGCCATCAGGGTCTGATCTCACACTGTTTCTTGACCTTACCTCTGAATCAATCACAATACCACAGGGGTTCAAAACTTGCCAAGTCCAAGACTCATATCCAATCATGTCATCAGGGTTGGGGTCAGTGCCACTAAACTCTAAGGTCTGAGGGTGAGAGAGGGGAAGCTCCTCAGGAGAAATCAGGACAGTCTCTCTAAGAATAAGAAGCAATGGAAATTGAGCAGGCAAACTCAACAAATTTCACCACAATGCTATCTTGTTCCATATCTGGAGCCAGCAAAGGAAGTTAAGGGCTTCTTTTTAAAAACCTTGAAGGTTAAAATTAAGCCAAAAGTTGGAAATAAAGCCCAGCATTATACCGTATCTATTAAAAATTCTTTTGACTGCAAGTAACAAAATAACCAACAAATAATAGCTTCAACAATATAAAGTTCATTTTTCTTACAGAGAAGGTGAGTGTTTTTGGCCCTGAATCAGAAGCTGAACGGTATCAGGTCTCCGGAGTGGTGACAATGAGGCTGTCTTATTATTCCCCAATGGCAGCTAAATAGTCACGCCAAATCTAAGGAACACATCCTCAAAAGCAGGGGAGAGTATAGAGTAATCTGTGAACATCTTTCTGCTCTAGAAGAGAAATCTCTTTCCCAGAAACCTTCAGAAAACCTCTCTTTACCTCTCATTGACCAGAACTGGTTCGCATGGTCACACCAGCAGCAGAAGACATTGGTGTCAGCTTTTTCAGGATCTAGAGTATAAGGCAGACAGAAAGGAATAATGGCTTTGTGTGTCAACATTGTCTACCATAAGTATGTTAACAAATGTGGTTTGGATCCCTCTTCCTTCCTCTCAACCAAACAAGGCAACTTGACCTATTAGATCTGAAAAGAACAGATCCCCATAACCTCAGGACCTCTAGAACATTCCAAAAGAGTAATTAGACCTTTTCAAAATAACAATTGAATTGTAATTCTCTACAAAAAGAGAAATCAAAGCTTATGTTTTATCCTATAGCAATTAGTACAGTGCCAGTCAATTGCAGACAATAAATATTTTGAACTAAACCAAAATGTCCTGCTCAGAGACAGTAGTTTTCTATTAACAGTCAATATTAATTGTGGATCAAAATTTATCTATTTATTCTTCTAAGGCATTTCCATTAGAAGTAACTGGTGTTAGTTCACACATAGGAAACCATTTTACTGTATTTTTAGTTGTTGGTTTGCTCATTGTTTCTCCATTCATCATTAAAGTGGCCTATAAGCAGGGCAAATTTCATTAGCAGCATGCTTTAATCCCAAACTTTCCATGGAGAGATGATATCAAAGTCACCCCGGAAGATTTTACATACAGATTCCAACTCATCAGCCTCAGAATTTCTGATTCCATGGGTTCCAGGTCCCTGGATAACTCCATTTTTAAAAAGCTTCTGATATCAGCTGATTTGGAAATACTAGTCAGATCAACCAAACTAATCAGCTCAAATAGGCTAAAAAGGTCTGTTTTCATTCACACTTTGCAGTCTAGTTGGCATCCTGTTGTCAAAGGTACTACTTTGTTTAACTATTGAGAGATTTCAAACAGTTGAAATCCTTCTAAAAAGATAAGGAACATCTCATTAATGGGGTCTTCTTGAGAAGGTAAATTTAATGCCTGCCATGTAGACAGTAAAATTTCCCAAGTTCTGTGTCTTCCCAGAAACCAGCCCAAAGACAATTCAGAAACCGAAATCATCAACTGCTTCTGCCTCCCCAGCAGGAATCTCACTCCCACTCCTTTTAGACACATATCCATATCAAGATGAATGCTAAAACATCACCTTACCCATATTTATCCTCAGATATCTGAAAATACCTCTTTGTTCTTATCCATTTAGATTTAATGTTTTGCCCAATTCCCCTAGATCAGTGGTCTGTAAAACCTTTGAGATCATCTTAAGTTGGAGGCCTAGTAATCGAGGATGTCAAAGCAAGCACAGGAGCGCAGTCTCACTCATTTATTCAGCCAACAAAAGGAATGATCTGTCCCATGGTGCATTATTTTTTCCATCTGCCCAATAAACACAGTGATATACAGCAAGAAAAGCAAAAGTTTATTACAACCTTTTTCTAAACCCCTGAGCATTAAGATATAACATTTCTTGTCTTGTCCATTTGAATTACATTGATTTAATAAAAACGGAATGTCTATTTACATCATCTAACTGACTGAAAAGTCTGTATGTGACTCTATCTTTCTATGAAACCACAAGAGAACTACAAAGAGCCTTCAACCAAGCAAGACAGGCAAATCCCCCAGTTGCCAGGGCAAAAGCCAGTATTTTCGGCCTTTATCACATCCTCTTGAAGAGAGAACAAAAGGCAGATTGATTTCCTCGTTGAACAAATGGTAGGCCTCCACCCAAGGGCCTCCAGTCCTGAGGAGAAAGAGATAGTAAATAAGGGGGTAAATTCTGGCTCTTGACTGCTCTATTCAATTCTCCTTCCTCCCATCTTCCCATTTTCAATTAACTGAAACATCAAAAGAATAATAATCCAGTTCCAGCCAAGTGACGTGGTGGTTAGGTGCTGGCTTGGGAAGCCAGCGGCCCAGGTTCGGTCCCACATATGAGGGCGAGTGACACTGCCCTCAAAAAAAAAAAAAAAAAAGGAAAATAATCCAGCAACACAATGTGGTTAATAAAATTTGATGTAAACACTTATCAATCTCAGTGCAAGGAAATAATTTCTCCAATATATATTTAATATTCCTCCTATCTTCCTAGATATGGTATTCTTTCCTTGAGGCTATTTGTTGAAAGAATAAAGAATCTAGAGGTAAATGAGTGTAACAATAAGGTTCAGGAACTATTAAGGAAAACAAACTAATGTTCCACAGTTTGAAGAACCTGAGAAGTTGGGGGGGGAAAGGTGGGAAGGGGAGTTGACAAAATAACACTTTCTCAATATGTGAAAACCTACCAAATTAATATACACTGAGTACTGAACATAAGGAAATAAGCTAAATTATAATAAGAGATGTGGCAATTAGATTTTAGAAAAAGTATTATAATATTGATGCTAGTTATTGAGCACAGTTATGATTCTCTGAGAAAATTGGCTCAGAGACTTGAGTTCTTACAGGTAAGTATGTGATAAAGTCAGAATTTGAGCCCAGGTCTGGCAGACTCCATGGAAAGCTGGGTGGATTTGCAGAGAGACATAAAAAGAAACAGTAAAAGATGATTCTCATCAGCTAATTCTCTCATCGTCATTAGTGAAACTGATACTATGACTTTACCCTCCCACAATCAGGATGGCCATGGTTCTGCCACTGTTTATATAAAAACTTTAGGCTAGGGCCAGCCGAGTGGCGCATTGGTTAAGAGCTGGTTTTGGGATGCCAGCGGCTCCGGTTCAGATCCCATATGAGGGCCAGTGACACTGCACTCTACAGCTAACAACAGCTCCACCTGGAGCTCGGCTGTGTGAGCCCCGACAACCGTGTAGGCTGCAGCCCCTGCTGCAGTGGGCTGCCATAGGCTACAGTGAGTGGCCGGCAGCCAGCGTGAGCTGCCAATAGCCGCGATGAGCGACCATCCAGAGACCGGCGACCCACCTGCCTTATTCGGGAAGACAACATCCTCGGCAATTAGAATGAAGAACAAAAGGACAGCAACTTGTCTGTTCCCCTCCCCCAATTCCCCAATGCTGTTCCCCTCCCCCAATTCCCCAATAAAATCTTTAAAAAAAAACCACAAAAAAACCTTAGGCTAGAATATCTAGGCCTCTTAATGACCAGGCAAAGGCAAAATGTGGTATATGTTTTTCTTGTGAGAAAACATTTGCCTCTGCCCCTGGGTTCTTTCTCCCTATGAGATGATACATCTTGCTCTATTGACATTAGGTTTGGTCATGTGACTTGTGTTACCTCTTTTTGCAAGGAGTTTGTACATCCCCACCCTGTTGACCTCAGGAGTATCCATGGGACTTTCTTTAGCCAGTAAAACGTGGGCAGAAGTATGCATACCAGTTCCAAGTAAGAACTCTTAGAGCCAGGTCATGTTCACCATGTCTCATTTCCTCCTGCTACAGCCTATCAATGACCTAAATAGAAGCTGTTCTGTTATCGTGAGGAGTGATGACAAAATCAAGAGGAATCATAGTCAACCCATGATGAACATTCAGAGTGAACATGAAGTAAACCTTTGTTATAACCACTAAGATTTCAGGGTTATTTGATACTGTAGCATAAATTAGCATAATCTGACTGATAAGAAAGAGTGACCCTGGGGTGGCCAGACACCAAGGTTGCTGGTTCGATCCCCACATGAGCCACTGAGTTGTGCCCTCCACAACTAGATTGAAACAACTACTTGACTTGGTCAAGCTGATAGGTCCTGGAAAAACACACTGTTGTCCAATTTTTTTAAATCTTAAAAAAAAAAAAGAAAAAGTGATCCTGATTTCTGTGTTCTAAGGCTTCCCTAAGGGATTGTCCAAAGACCTCAGTGTATGGGTTCAATACAGGATGGGGTGGCTACTTTATCATGACTTATTTATCCAAATCCCTTGATCTAAATAAACTACTTCATCCAAACCACTTCATCCAAGTCCCAAAAATTGGGGTCAAGAGTAAAAAACAATTTTTTGTCTACATACTGACTAATGTCTCCATAGGTTGTGTTTAAAAAACATAAAACTGATGAAAACACTGCCTAGAATTAACATAGTCCTTAACAGCAATCCCTTTGTTGCCAATCAGACATGGATTCTAATACACCAGGTACCAGATGTGAGATTTTGCATGTATTATTTCCTGTCTCTTCAAGCCATGGTTTGCTTATTGGTAAAATAAGGACAATGTGGTGTTGAGGAGTGTCAACTCAGAGAGTTATTGTGGCAGCATCACTAATCATCAGGGAAATGCAAATCAAAACCACAATGAAATATCACCTCACACATGCTAAGATGTCTACTACCAAAAAGACAAGAGATAAATTTTGGTGAGGCTGCAAAAAAAAAAAAAAAAGGGAATCCTTCTACACTGTTGATGGAAATGTAAATTGGAATGCAAAACAGTACGGAAGTTGCTCAAATAATACTACTAAAATAGTACTACCATATGATCCAACAATTCCACTTCTGGATATATATGCAAAGGAAACTATCTCAAAATGATATCTGTACTCCCATGTTCACTGCAGCATTATACAGAATAGCCAAGACATGGAAAATATCTAAGTGTCCATCAGCAGATGAATGGATAAAGAAAATGTAATATATATAAAATGGAATATTATTCAGCTATAAAGCGAAGGAAATCTTGCCTTTACAACAACATGGATGGATCTTGAGGGCATTAAACTAAGTGAAATAAGTCAGACAGAGAAGGACAAATATTATCTGCTGTCTGATCTCTCCTACATGTATTGTATTAAAAAAAAAAAAAAACCCAACCTGAACTCATAGAATCAGAGAACAGATTGGTGGTGCCATTGGCAGGAGGTGGAGGGTGGGGGAAATGGGTGAAGGTGGTCAAAAGGAACAAAATTTATTCGTAAAACAAATAAATTCTGGGGATGCAATGTACAGTATAGTGTACATTACATTACATTATATTATAATGCACAGTATAATGTACAGTATATTTAACAATAATGTATTGTATGTTTGAAAGTTACCAAGAGACTAGATATTTTAAAAGTTCTCATTATAAGAAAAAAAGATTTGTAACTGTGTGAAGTGCTAACTAAACTTACAATGGTAATCATTTCACAATACATCAAATCATTATGTTGTGCACCTTAAATTTACACAATATTTTATGTCAATTATATCTCAAAACTGGAAAAAAATAAACAAAAGCTCTAAAATGAAAAGAATAAAAGGTGAGTATTGTGGGGATAAAATGAGGGAAAGTACATAAAAGCCTTGCCTGTGCCTGTTACATCTCAAAAGCACTCAACAAATATTAGTTACTTTTATGAACAAAGGTACTGCAGGGGATAAAAGGATAAATCACAGTCTAATAGGGGTGGCAAAATATAATCATAAATAACAATAATAAAGGCAAAATGCTTTAAATGCTTTAAGAGTGGCACAGAGAAAGTGCTATAGGAGAACTGAGGACAAAAGAGAAAACAAGTGTAACTGGAAAAAAAAGAGAGGGGAGAAATCAGACACTTCATGTAAATGGTGGCACTTGAATTGGGCCACTTATATTATCCTTTAAATATGAATCTACACTCTATCTTTTTCCTAGATTTAGCTGCAAGAAATTTTTTTTCTTTCCTGAAAATTTATAATCCCTCTCTTTAATGGACAGTGAACTGTGACCTGTCATACTTCCTTCTTTGCTTTTCAAATTAGAAAAATCTAGACAAATATAATGTTTAATTTGGGGGAAAGCATCTCAGGCTTTGTTCTCCCCTTTCTTCCTTTTGGCTTCTGATTTTGCTCTTCATAATTTTTTACTACTTATTCAAACTGTATACCTGTATTTTTATCATAAGCTTCCTCAAGTCCATTCTTGCACATTAGTAGGGTGTATGTTTTAAATGAATAAAATATAATTTTTATCTTCCTTCTAGTCTTTCTTTAGTCTTTTATTTTTGTAAATTGCTCAAGGATGGGCAAAGAGATTTTCCATTTTGTTGTGACTTAAACAGAACTTCACAGAATGGGTGGTAAGAATGATTAAGCCAGGCTGGTACCCTACACTGTTGTGTTAGTAATTAAAATACTAAGTGCTGATAGTCAGGTTAGATTTAATTAGCATCATTTCTCACTTTAGCAAAAAAGAAAATCAGGATAACCAAAGGAAGTTCACCATTACTTAGCTGAACAGCTAAGTTAAATGGCATATTTTTAAGTTTTAAGTTAAATGACATATTTTTAGGTTGCAGGGGAAGGGGTGGTTGCCAGTAGGTAGGAACATCACCACCATAGTTCTCTACAAGAAGAGCATAATATTTTCAAGTCAGTCAGACCAGTGAAACGATCTCACATATTCCAACTACAAAACAACTTGATCCTTTTAAGGACAAGAAAACTACAGTTCTCCTTTCTATAGAAAAATAAAGCAGAAACAAGGACTTACAGAAAGCTGTATATATATATGTTAGAATTCAAATGTTTGCCTTAACATATCCAGAAAAAATACCAATTTCAAAATTCTTCTAAGGAGCATAATTAAATTGATTTTACATCATCTAAGTAAACTAAGTAAGGCTGTCATGTATAGATACTAACACCATTAGTATTTTTGTCAGTTGATAAAAAAGCAGTTCATATGCAAACAAGAATCTAACAGACTTATTTGTATGAATTGGCCGTTTGAAGCTCTGAATTATTCATTTCATTGTAATCATTAATGTAATGCCCTTTCATAAAACCTAAAAACAATGTCTTAGAGGCTTTTTAAAACTAAAATGATGAAACTGTTAATCATATCCATCAATAATTCTTAACAGAGTGGCAAAATAACACATCCTTATCAAAGTTAAACTATCACTGAGAACAAGTAGTAAATAACTGCAGAGAAAGCTTTCTGTTCATTGAAACATAACACGTTTACTTCATAACAAGGAATTGTCCTCTGGTAAAAAGAAAAAGAGGTTGGAAAACAGTTCACTGGTAACTTGAGGCTTAGTTTTTCAGAAATTTTTCTACAATATGATACATCTTTCTTACATAATTTAATATATGCAGTAGTATAATACCATGTCCATTTCATAGTTCAACTATGCTAATGCTTGTGTACATTGAAAAACAGGAAATAAATGGGGAAATCATGAATATGACTTTCTCCCAAAGATAAACATTATTGACCTTTGGCTTATCATTCTCGTGTGTTATCATAGACACTGTTTTATATGCTATTTTTTAATAAGCTATTAAAACTATATTCACTGAAAAGTATTTTATAAATCTATTTCCATACCAATATGTCATTTTCCGTTATTACATGGAATTCTATTGTAAAATACATTATAATATAATATAATATAAAATAATATAATAAATATATTAATTTTATATTTATATATTTGTATTTATATTTATTATATTATTATGGTATAATAAATTCCTATTACTGGGAATTTTGGACAATTCATTTACTGCTGTAAATGTGGTAGTACAATTGTCTTTACATATATAATTGCTTCTTTCTGATAATTTCCTCTAAGTAGAATTTTCTGTGTCAAAGAAAAAGCACAGTTTTAAGGCTTTTGATAGAATTTCATTGTCTTCAAAAGGCTATACCCATTTATGTCCTACAAGCAATATAAGAAAGTGTTGAAAAGGAAACCATTAATAAAACAAAAAGGAAGCCTACTGAATGGGAGAATATATTTGCCAACGATATATCTGATAAGGGGTTAATATCCAAAATTTATAAAACACTCATGAAACTCAACACCAAAAAAACAAACAACCCAATTAAAAAATGGGCAGAAGATATGAAGAGACATTTCTCTAAAGAGGACATACAGATGGCCAACAGGCATATGAAAAAAAGTTCAACCTCACTGGTCATTAGGGAAATGCAAATAAAAACCACCATGAGATACCACCTCACTCCAGTCAGAATGGCTATCATCAACAAATCAACAAACAACAAGTGCTGGCGGGGCTGTGGGGAAAAGGGGACCCTGCTGCACTGTTGGTGGGACTGCAGATTGGTGCAGCCACTATGGAAGTCAGTATGGAGGTATCTCAAAGAACTGGAAATAGAGCTACCGTTTGACCCAGCAATTCCACTCCTAGGTATTTATCCTGAAAAAACCAAGACACTTATTCAAAAAAAGTTATGCACCCCGATGTTCATAGCAGCACAATTTACAATAGCTAAGACTTGGAAACAACCAAAATGCCCATCAGTAGATGACTGGATTAAGAAACTGTGGTATATTTATACAATGGAGTATTACTCCGCTATAAAGAAGAATGAAATCGTGCCATTTGCAATGATATGGATGGACCTAGAGACTATAATGTTGAGTGAAATAAGTCAGTCAGAGAAGGACAAATACCATATGATCTCACTTATATGTGGAATATGAAAAACTGTATGAATGAGCAAAGTAAACAGAAACTGTCTCATAGATATAGAGGAAAAATCAGGGTTAATATGGAGAGGAATGGGGATGAGGGAGAAGGGGAAGGGATTAGACAGCAAAAATAGGCAACTACAATATTGCTACTGGGATAGGAAAAACATTTTGGGGAATATAATTAATAATGTTGTAAATATTATGTGGAATGTCAGATGATCATAGGTCTTGTTAGGGAGACCATTTCATGGATGGAGTAGAGGTTTGATCACTGCACTGTATTACTAAAGTGGAGGTGGTATACCTACTGTAATTGAATATATATAGATAGTCACGGGATGTGGATTATACTGTGGAAGAGAGTCAGAGGAAGAGTGATGGATATATATGATATGGGGGTGTGTGGGGTGGTGTATTGGGGGGGTTTGTCACTTTGAGGGGTAAAATGTATAACTATTGCACTGTGTTGTACACCTGAAACTAATTAAAAATAAAATAAAATTAAAAAAAAAAAAAAGAAAGTGTTGACATTCCCTCATGTTCTCCGACACTGGATATTATTACTCTTTTTAAAATCTTAGTTCTAATAACATTTATATTTTAATTTCTGAACAAGTCTTTCTCACTTAATGATTAGGGTGAATCCACAGAGTGAAATTCATCCAAGAATTCTCTCAGACTAGTAGTTTACAGAGTAATTGTAATCATGTGTGTTTTTTAAGAGTGAAATCATATAGTACCAGTCTATGTCCTTCATTACGGGCTTATTACCTTGACATTACTGCAAAGTTGTCTGACTTAATTCTGGAATGTCTTACTACATAGCTCATCATCTGCAGTTTGAATAGGCTGTTAGTCACAGTTAAGTTCTAGGCTCGTAGGGTTAATTGCCACGTCACTGGACTACATGATACCCGGGTATCTATGATTTACTTAGTGGTATCCTGCTGTGTCAGGGAGATTGAAGCACTCTCCAAAATCAGGTTCTATAAAGGATGAATCTTCTTCACTCTTGAGATTTAAAAGAGAACTTAACCTTTATGTTTGAGTATTTTCGATGTAAAAATTAAAAGAAGACCGGTTGCAATTATAAGTGAGCATTGTGAAACATAAATTGTGAAGGTCAGGGCTGAATACCTTTTAATCAACCATGAATATTTCTGTATCTCTAAAGGGTCTGTATTAACTAAAACCTTTCTTTTCCCATGATTAGAGGTTATTAGGCAAAGGTATTTACCTTGATTCTGTAATTATACAATAAAAAGCCCTGTTAGGTTTCTGCGATAAAGAAAATGGGAAATGGAAAGCATGCCCTTTAAATACCAGCTCCTAATTGCAAAGATGTGAATATGTAAATCCAATTACATACATTTAAGGATTAGATATTAATTGGATCTGTCTTGATATAAATTGCACAGTCAATTCTTTTATTAGAAGTGATCATCACTTTCCATGTTGGCATTTGGTAATAACAGACAAAATATCACAGATTCTCCCATGTTCTGAGATTTACTGAGATGACATTACAGCTGAACTCTAGGGCCACCAGAATATGTGCTAATACTTTATTTGAAAGGAATAAAAAACTGATCATGTTAATATGACCTCTTAATAACGGGGCACTTAAATAAACTCATAGTCTCACATCTCAACTGGCTGGCAGGAAATAAGGAAATGGGCAGACGGCAGGACAAAAAGTTCTGTGGGTTTTTTTTTTCTTTCAGTGTTACAATGTTTTAAATATTGTTTTATTTTTCAATTGCAGTTGACATACAATATTATATTAGTTTAAGGTGTACAACATAGTGATTAGATATTTATATAACTTACAAGGTGATAGCTTCAATAAATCTAGTGCCCATCTGACAACATACATAGCTATTGGGTCGTTGGGAAAGTCATGACGCATTTTTTGCATTGAAAAACATAGAAAAATACGTCATGACTTTCCCGACAATCCAATATTATATTAAAATATTATTGACTATATTCCTTATGCTATATTTTGCATCTCCATGACTATTTTGTAACTACCAATTTGTACTCCTTAATCCCTTTCCCTTTTTTATCCACCCCCCAACCCCCTTCCCAGCTGGCAACCATCAAAATGTCCTTTGTATATATGTTTCTCCCTGTTTTGTTTCTTTATTTTGGTCTTTAGATTCCATATATAAGTGAAATCATACAGCATTTGTCTTTCTGTTTGACTTACTCCACTCAACACAATATCCTCTATGTCCACCTATGTTGTTAGAAACAGTAAGATTTCATTTTTTTTTATGGCTGAGTAATATTCCATTATATATATGTACCATTTCTGCTTTATCCATTCATCCACTGATGGACACCCAGGTTGCTTCCAAATCTTGGCTATTGTAAATAATGCTGTAATGAACATATGGATGAGCATGTCTCCTTGAGGTAGTGTTTTGAGTTTCTTCAGATAAATACCCAGAAGTGGGATTACTGGATATTACTTCTTTGTCTCTTGTCATAGCCTTTGTTTTAAAGTCTATTTTGTCTGGTATGAGTACTCCAACTCCAACTTTTTTTTAAATTTCCATTTCCATTAAATATCTTTTTCCATCCTTTTACTTTCAGTGTGTATATATCTTTCAATCTGAAGTGAGTCTCTTGTCGACAGCATGTGTAAAGCAACATCCATTCAGCCACCCTATATTTTCATTGAAGCATTTAATCTATTTACATTTATAGTAATTGTTGATAGATATGTAATTTTGTCATTTTATTATATTTTTGATCTTTTGTTTTTCCTTCTCCTTCTTAAAGAAGTTCCTTAACATTTCTTGTAATACTCGTTTGGTGGTGATAAACTCCTTTAGCTTTCTCTTGCCTGGGAAGCTCTTTACCTGTCCTTCAATTCTAAATGATAGCTTTACTGGGTACAGTAATCTTGATTGTAGGTCCTTGCTTTTCATCACTTTAAATATCTCCTGCAATCCCTTCTGGCCTGCAAAATTGAGAAATCAGCTGACAGTCTTATGGGAGCTGCCTTGTAGTTAACTAACTGCTTTTCTCTTCCTGCTCTTAACACTCTGTCTTTGTCTTTAAACTTTGACTTTTTAATTATGATGTATCTTGGTGTGGGACTCTTTGGGTTCATATTTTTTGGAACTCTTTGCACTTCCTGGACTTGTATGTCTACTACCTTTGCCAGGTTAGGGGCATTTTCATTCATAATTTCTTCAAATGTTTTCAATTCCTTGGTTTCTCTTTTCCTTCTGGTACCCCTATGATGTGAATATTGGTATGCTTGATGTTGTCCTACAGGTATCCTTAAACTCTCCTTATTTTCTTGGATTTTTTTTCTTTTTGCTGTTCTGATTGTCTGTTTTCTGTTACCTCATGTTCCAAATCTCTGATTTGTTCCTCTGTTTTACCTAATCTAGTGTTAAATCCCTCTACTGTATTCTTCATTTCAGTTATTGCACTCTTCATTTATGACTGGTTCTATTTTATGTTTCTATCTTCATTTTTATGTTTCCTATCTCTTTGTTGAAATTCTCACTGAGATCACTGAGCATCCTTATTACACAGAGTTCAGTGTTTTGAAGTCTGTCTGCAGCTGGTAGATTGCTTGTCTGCATTTTGTTTAATTCTTTTTCTGGAACTTTGTTCTTTTCTTTCATTTGGGACTTGTTTCTTTGTCTCCTGATTTTGCCTGCCTCCCTATGTTTGTATGTATCAGGTAGGGCTACTTTGTCTCTCAGTCTTAGTAAAGTGGCCTTATGTAGTAAGTGTTCCTGTGGAGCCCAGTGGTTCACTCTCCCTGGTCACCTGAACTGGTTGCTCTAGGTGGGTTGTAGTCTTAGTTGAGCTTTGGTTGCTATTTGCACATCAGTAGGAGGGACTGACCCTCAAGATAACTGGTTGTGAGGACTGGTAGTGAATGCAGCAGAGGAACTGTTGTGCAGAAACTGACTCAATGGTGCAGGATTTGCTTTAGCAAGACTCTGGTGCCTGCCTATTCTTCCCTTTGGGTATATCACCTGTGGAAGTAGCTGGATGTTGCTCTGGTTTGGTCTGAAGCCGGCCACCAGGCGTGCCAATTCCAGAGTCTCTTTTGAGGGGCTCTACCACAGACCAAGTTCAGCTGTAGTCTGTGCCCTCCCAGGGCCACCTGGCATAAGCTACAAAGCAATTTGTAGATGACAGCCATCCAGGATGGGCTTGGAGGAGTCTGGAAGAGGCCAAGCCACAAACCAAGGCCAGCTTCCACTACTGCCAGTCTTGGGACTGCTCAGCAGGTGGTAAAGGGCTCACCAAGGCCAGATGCTGCTTGTTTGGGTTTTGTGACCCTCTGAGAGATTTTAGGAAGGTCTAAAGCATGAGCCAAGGCAGAGTGTTTGTATGGAAAAGCCACTGAAAACAGCTTGGGTGTGCCCACAAGTTAGGTGAGGCAGGGTCTCAGGGTATCACAACCAGGGTTAGCCTGGTTGATGGAGACTCAGATATGGCACTTTCCTGTGTCTGTACACCAGAAGTGGGAGTGGTTCAACAAAGAAACAATGGATTCTGCCAGCTCTTCT
Source organism: Aselliscus stoliczkanus (assembly GCA_033961575.1). Taxonomy (NCBI): domain Eukaryota; kingdom Metazoa; phylum Chordata; class Mammalia; order Chiroptera; family Hipposideridae; genus Aselliscus; species Aselliscus stoliczkanus. The sequence goes on from CM066729.1 coordinate 141,494,716, forward strand.
GTCTGGAAGAAAGCTGCCCCTCTACCCTTCAGCCTGCAGCTGAGACAATTCAGTTCCTCCCTCTATGTCACTGGCACCTTTTGAGCTGCCAGCCCAAGAGCTGGAGCTCAGAGTGAGTGGGTCCATCAGCAAGTAGGACATGCATAGACCATTTAAGATAAATGCCTTGCCCTCCAGCAGTCTTCCATCTAACTCAGCCACAATTTCCAATGGTTTTCACAGCCATAAGTTGTGGGAACTTCTCTCTCCAGCACTGTACCCCTGGGCTGGGGATCCCCTCACTCTTCCATGGGTAAACTCCACAGCCAAAACATTCCTCCCAATTTTTTTTCTTTTGTTTTTTTTTTTTTTTTTTTTTTGAGGGCAGTGTTACTGACCCTCATCTATGGGACCTGAACCGGGTCTGCTGGCTTCCAAAGCCAGCGCTAAACCACTGCGCCACTTGGCCAGCCCAATTCCTCCCAATTTTTAACTGCCATATGTGGGTGTGGGACCAGCTCATTCCAATCTCCACACCTCCTACCAGCCTCGAGGTGGTCTCTTTTGTATGTCCTTAGTTGTAGGACTTCTGTTCAGCTAGACTTCAGGTGATTCTCAATGATGGCTGTTCAATAGTTTAGTTGTAATTTTGATGGGGTTATGAGAGGAGACACAGCATTTACCTGCTCCACTATCTTGACAGGAAATCCAAGAAGTTCTTTCATATACAATTTACAGAATGTTCTTTGGAGACTTGCACATGTTTGCTCCTATGTCAATGATACCACACAAGCATTTGAGACTCCTTAGCATCCTTCTATAGTCTCCTATACCTGTTCTTATAGTAATTTGTTGATACCCACTGTGATGGTTAATTTTGTGTCAACTTGGCTGGATCACAGGGCACCCAGATAACTGGTAAAACATTATTTCTGGATATGTCTGTAAAAGCGTTTCTGGAAAAGATTAGCATTTGAATTGATGGACTGAGTAAAGTAGATGGCCCTCCCCAAATTGTGTGGACATCATCTAATCCATTGAGGGACCAAACGGGGGTGGGAGGGAGAAGGAGAAAGAGCAAATTCACTTTCTCTCTGAGACAGAACATCCATCTTCTCAGCTCCAGGACTCTGCTGGTTCAGCAAGCATTCCTTGTTTCATCAGGTCTCAGTAGGGTGTGTGGCCTTTTGTCCCCTTTCACCTTCTTCACATACTGTGGGGATTCAGAAGTCTCAGCTCAGACTCATCTATAGAGCCCACACCTTCTGCCACTGGTGTTCTGCCTACTCCACGACATGTTGTACATGGCCAATACAAGGCATCCCCTTGAAGCTGGGAAGTGTGCCAATGGCCCATCCTACCACCTTGGCATTCATAAGCTTCCCAGGCATCCTCATAAATCCTTTTTGGATGTTATTATCTTCCCCACTATGCCCCTTACCACTACCCTCCAGGGTTCCAACCTGAGGAGAAAATAAGGTGACCTATGTCTGACCTCATAGCACCACTCCTATTCTGTCTTTTCTCTCTTTCCAAAATGATAAAAAATAGTTAGTTTTTCTTGCATCATCCTTTCTGGTAAGATCTTTTTTATATCATATTCTTCTTCCTTGTATGCTATTTTCCTTCTATTTCCTTAGGAACTTAATGGGAGAGAAGCTGACTTGCTAATAAGGGAATTTAAATCAGAAGATGCTTAGAAAATAGTTTTGCTGCTGCATCAGTAATAACAATATGAAGTATGCAAAGTGCAACATGAGAAATGGAAATCTCAAGTTCAGAAAGCAGTGGTAATTATATGCACATTGCAAACACTACAAAGGCAATATCACAGGTAACCAGACACATGGAGATCATCTCCATCCTGCTTTGAAGATAATATGTTCTTTAAAAGCCCTGACCTCTAGATACTCATTTCCTACATCCCTATGCCCAAACATACCCTGGTCCAGACTCACTTCTTCTGGATATGTAGTTGTGAGCAATCTTACTTTCTCACAAGTGGCTTCCATCTTTGGTTAGAGTCTCCATTCCCTAGAGTTACCCTGCAATTCCAGCTCAGGAAAGAGTAGCTCTTAATGCAAATTCAATTCCTACAGTAGATAATGAAGTAAGCTTGACTACAGAGGCCAACAGTTTTTCTCCATCCATAGGATTCTTGACTCTGTTCCCTTTTCTCTTTACCCAGCCATTATCTACCTCCTATATATATATTCTCTCTATGGTGAAATAAAGGTTAATACTGTTTACCTAAAAAAACAAAATCAACATCAGCTACAATATTTTACCATCCATGCATGCATTCAACAAATATTTATTGAGAGCCTATTTTATGCCAGTAACTGTTTTTAGCAATGAACAATGTCCTAACCCTTCTGGAGCTTACATTCTAGTGAAGGTAAACAGATGATAGATATAGACAGATAGGTAAATAGATGATAGAAGATAGATAGATAGATAGATAGATAGATAGATAGATAGATAGATAGATAAACTAGGCAGTGGAAAATGCCATAAAGAAAAACAATGTTTAGGAGAAAGAGATTGACAGAGCCAAGGTGAAGGTGTTGTTTTGTTTGGGCAAAGTGGCCATAAAAGAACTTTCTGATAGAGGGACATTGAGCAGAGGTTTCATGAAGGTAAGAAAACAAGTCCTGTGGTTATCCTGGGGAATCCTATGCCAGGGAGTGAGAAGCAGTTGCCAAGAACCAGAAGAGCAGGTTAGGTATATTCTAGAAATAGAAAAAAAATATCAATATGTCTACAGCATGTGGAAGAGGCAGGGAGAGTAGAAGGAAATACAGTTAGAGAGGTAACGAGGGGGGAAACCATGTAGCTTTCTATAGGTTATAGTAAGGATATTATTCCAAGTGATAAGTCTATTTGGAAAATTTTGAGCAAATTTGACCTTTATTTTTAAAAATAATTCTAGATTCTGAGTTGAAAATAGATAACCAAGAGGCTAACAGTGGAAACAAGAAGACATTTAATAAACAGCTGGAATTATCCAGGAAAGAAATGCTGGTTGGGACTTGGGTGCAGAAAGAAGAGGATAGAGGCCATGGCATTTGTTGATCTTGAATGTGAAAAAAAGAGAGAAGTCAAGATGAATTCTAGGTTTTGAGTCTGAGCAACTAGACGAATTCACTGGTTATTCACTGAAAGGGAGGGCTAATTGAGAAGTGGGTTGGGAAATTCATTTTTTAGACACCTCAATTTGAGATAACTAATATCGAATGAAGATGATGAATGGGCAAGTGGCTGATATGTGAAATCAGAGGTGAAGTCAAGGAATCTATTTGGGAGTCACAAATGGTATTTAAAGCACAAAAGCGGATGAGATCACCAAAGGAATGAGTTAAATATAGAGATCAGAATCTTAAGCCCAGGGGCATCCCAATTTATAAAGATCTGAAAGATGAGGAGAAACTAGCAGAAGACATTGAGAAATAATGTCCATTAGGGTATGAATGAAAGAGTCTCTTAGTGTAAATAAAGAAGATAATATTATATCAATAATTTCTATTATGGGTAATTTACTCTGCCTGAACTCTGTGACAATATGTAAATGAATTGGACAATGTTACTCCACTGAAAAGCTTTGCTAGTCAGCTTCCAAAATGGCCATCAATGAGTCTTCCCTCCTAATAGTCACAATCTGTGTAATTTCCTCTTCTTGAGTATGGACTAGACCAGGAGACTTTCTTCTAATGAATAAAATATGACATAAGTGATGGGATGTCACTTTTGAGATTAAGTTATAAAAGACTGAGACTTTTGTCTTGCTAACACTCTCTCTCTCTCTAGCTCTCCTTATCTATTTGACTTGATGAAGAGGGCCTCTTGGCAAAGGACTTAGGGTAACTTCCACTAGCTAGCCAGTGAGGAACCAAGTTCCTTAGTCCAATAGCCCTTGCATAAAACAAATTCTTCCAATAATCACATGAGTGAGCCTGAAAGCAGATCTTTCCATAGTGGAACCTTCAGATGAGACCACAGACTCAAGGTCAACACCTTGCTTGCATTCTATGAGAATATACCAAAGCAGAGGACCCAATTAAGCCATGACTGGATTCCTGACCCACAGAAACTGAAACAATAAATGTAGTTTTAAGCTATGACTGGACTTCTGATCTCCAGAAACTATAAACTAATAAATATGGTTTTAAGCCACTAAATTTTTAGTAAATTGTTATTCAGCAATGGATGATAAATGAATTAAGGAAAATAAGATAGTGCAGAAATAAGTACAGTGCAAAGCAGCATTTATTGGGGCTCCCTTCTTTTATGCCTATTTCAGGTATCTAATGCTCCATGATAAACAGTCATAGTGATAATATGAATGATAGTGTCACTTAGTCAACTTTTCTCCTGTATAGTTGCAGCTTCAGTTTTATCCAAAATTGTAAAATGAAAATAATAGTGAACAAGTCAGAAAACAAATTTTTTTGATAAGAAGACTTTACTCTCATCTCTGAATTAACATTGCAGAAGATAGCTAGATTCTGGCCCCACTTCAAACACTTTAAGTCATCTCATTTGTTTTGAAACTCCTCTCTTCTCCTCTGCTGACTTTTCAGCTAGCCCATCCCCACCTTGGTGACTAACTGTAAGTTAAGCTCCTTTCAAAACCCATTATGATTTCCACTCCACTGCCCTTGAATGCTGTTAAATTAAGATACCAGCATAATTAATGGACCACCTTGCTAATACCATTTCTTCTTCATATCATAGAGGAAATGTCAAGTCACATTTCCTTTAGAACTCAAGACTGCTAACAGATTTCACTATCATTTATAAATTAGTTAAGAAATAACAAATAAGCAAAGACAGACAAAAATAGTCCACACAATAATCATAAAAGATTCTAAATAGTTTTCTTTAAAAAGTGTTTAAGGGCTGGTAATACAATACTACCACAGAGACAGAAGAGACAGTTTAGGGAATATAATCAACAAGATTGTGACTATTTTTTTAGGGGACCAGAAGGACTCACGTCTTGTCAGGGAGACCACTCCATGGACGATGAATACTGCACTGTACATCTGAAGCTGCCGCTGAATAATATTAGATGTTGACTATAACTTAACACATATATAGTCATGGGATGTGGACTATAGTGTGGGGATGGAGTCAATGGAACTGTAATAGATATGTATGATATCGGGGGTGGGTGGGCAAGGGAGGGAGGGGGGATAGTCACTTTGTAAGGGGTGAAAAAGATAACTATTGCATAGTTTTGTACATCTGTAACTATTCATAATAATAAAAATAATTTTTAAAAAAAGTGTTTAAGGGGACTATGATGGTTAGATTTATGTGTCAACTTGACTGGGCTAAAGGGCAACCAAATAGCTAGTAAAACATTATTTGTGACTGTGTCTGGAAGGGTGTTTCTGGAAAAGATTAACATGTAAATTGGGGAACGCCCTCGCCAATTGGAAGATTGCCATCACTGATGCAGGTGGGCATCACCCAATCCATTGAAAGTCTGAATGGGACAAATATGTGGAGGAAGGGCCAATTTGTTTTTTGGCTTGAGCTGGGCCATCCATTGTCTCCTATCTTCAGAAACTGGTATTCCTGATTCTCAGACCTTCAGACTCAGACCAGGACTTACACCATCTGCTACCCTGGTTCTCAGGCCTTCAGGCTCTGATTGAATTTCACCAGCAGCTTTCCCAGTTCTTCAACTTGCAGATGGCAGATTACTGGACTTCTCAGCAGATAATGATTCTATTTCTCTGGAGAACCCTAACTAATCCAGGGACTTTGTGTTTCCCCCAAACAATAAACTAATTTAATGTAAATCAATTTCTCACTACAAATGATCATAGAAATTTTGGGTAAAATATAACAGAAATCTATCTTCAGTACATAGCTGAATGCAAAACAAAACAAATTCTTCTTTTTCCCCCAGACATAAAACCAGAATGGAAGGGCAGCAGGTTGTTCCATTCCAGGGGCATTTTATTCTAGATAAATGGCACTCCTAGGACTAAACTGAGAGACTGAGATAGAAGTGATATCATGCCTGAATATAAGTCCTAAGGGAGAGGGGCTGAGGTTTTAAAGCTCTGGAGGGAACAAAAGTCATGAGTACTCATTTCCTGTGGCTGCTGTGAGAAACAACCATAAACTTAGCAGCTTAAAACAATAGAAATGTATTCTCTCACAGTTCTGAAGGCTGAAATCAAGGTTTCAGCAGGACTGCACTCCCTCTGTTCTTTGCTTCTTCCAACTTCTAGTAACTGCAGGCACTCCTTAGCTCATAGTCATCACTCCAACCTCTGCTTTTGTCTTCACATTGCCCTCTCCTCTGTGTGTCCGAGTCTCCACTTTTAAAAATGTCTGTCTCAAATCTCCCTCTGCTACTCTCTTATAAGGAAAATTGTCAATTGATTTAGAGTCTACCCAATAATCCAAGATGATTATCTCCTCTCATCTCAAAATCCTTAACTTGATCACATCTGCAAAGACATTTTTCCAAACAAGATAATATTTACAGGTTCCAGGTAGTAAGGACATAGATATATCTTCGAGGCCATCAGTTGGCCCATTATACTATGATCTTAACCTATGAGATAGGAGTTGGAAAGACACCTCTGCCAAAAGTGAGAACCCTCAAAGCATAACCTAAGCTATAAAAAAAGGGATTAGAAAAATGCCACCCAATGGGCGAAAAAGTTATAAGAAAGTTTCCTGTGTATTCCAGGCTAAGGTGGGAAAGAAATAAATGCCTTTTAAGATTAACATGAAAAAGTAGAAATGCTAAGCCTTCACAAATATGGGTGTTAGATCCAAATGTATGCTTCGCAGGTATGAATTACAAGCCTGGAAGCTGACACAATATTTCCAGAACCCATGAAAACCCTGGATCACTTCAGAAGCAAGGGCAAAATCACTTTACAAGGACACACCCATAATTTAGGGAACACGGAATTCCCACAGAAATTATTTTACGTCAAGAAAACTGGAAAACTTAGGTTCCAGTTGTAAATGTGTACCTGATCTGTGACATTAATAAGCACTGTGGGCCCTGGTTCCCTGCTTTAATAATAGAAACTCTACCATTCCCCAGGAAAGGCATTCCAGGGTTGATAAATTAGAAAGCTATGTGTAGAAAGTTACCATTTATAGGTATATATACAAAAAATACATAATGCATATAATAAATAGATATCCATGCACATTTCCCCTTTAGTTCAACATGTACAACTGTAAAAGTTGAAAGATTCTTCTGAGTAACTTTTCTATTTTGGATACATTCAGAAAAGGTTGTTCTGTGCCATGGGAAGCAAGAACAGCCATATAAATGTGAGCATTTGTCAACTTTAAACATCAAATGAAAAGATTTTTAATATTTAGAAACTCACTGACATTCTTCCTAAAAAGTCATTTCCAAATACCCTTTTAAAAGTGAATGTGTAATGTAAAAGTTAACTTTCCTATTCATGGCTTCATGCCACCATATTTCCTTACTTTTGAAAATCAGTGGAGGCTATAATTCATTTCTCCCAATACCAAGGGACTTTGGATGCTTTAAAGGTAAACTGCAAATATTTGGGAGGGATATTCAAAGAAGAATGTTACCAACATTTTATAAAAATTACCTCCATGAGTTACAGATAATCATGGGCATTGGTATTTATTAAATTATTATGGCTATGTCTCTTGGGTCTCCAGGTAGAAACCTCAGACTTCAGAGATATCAAAATAAACCAATATAACTCTCAAATAATAGGTAACGAAATAATTGCAAGCCAGGCTCTTAAAGAAGGACTTTGCTCTCTGACTCATAGCCCAGGGACAGGAATATTTGGGGGTTTATTGCTGCTACCCTTAATATCTTTCTCCTTTTTGCTTTGTTTGAATCTTTATGATGTGATATCATGGTCAGTTGGCAAGGAAAGCACCACCAAAAGAATATTTGTGTCAAAAGCCATTCTCACTTCAAAGTCTTCTTTTCCTAGAGTGAGAAGATCAAGAAGACGGTCACAAGAGAATTTCTGCAAGACGGTACCCACTTTGTTTTAAAGAGGTCCCTGTCTTGCACATATTTATATTGTAATGTATTTAAAAGGATAAAAGAAAGATAACTGCAGCTGATGAATTAGCAGTTTTAGAGCAGTTGTTCTCAACCTGTAGTGTGCGTCAGAATCCACTGGAGGGCTGCGGACCCCACCCGCAGAGTTGCTGATTCAGTCTGTCTGGGGTGTAGTGATTATTTGCATTTGTTTCAAGTTCCCAGGTGACACTCATGTTGCTCATCCAAGTAACACACTTTGAGAGCCACTGGTTTAAAACAAGGGGCTTTGACTAGTGATCAACAATTCTTTAGAACAAATATTTCATATTTTTGTTCTCAATAAAATCACCATTGGCAAAAGACACCAGTGGGGTTCAAGTACTAGAATACTGAAGAATCAATGTAGACAAGTACTGTAAAAACAGTAAGACAATGATGACAATTAACGCTGTTATTACAAGCTACGCATTTTCTCTAGTCCTCACAGCAACACTTTGAGGGATCTGTTTTTTATCCCATTTATCAAATAAAGACACTGAAGCTCAGATCTTTCTGAGCACAAAACCTATACTTTTTTCTACTCCACTTAACTAGGAGGAAATAAGATTATGAAGAGTTTCCCTAGCTAGAGATGTGAAAAGTCTGTTACCTACTGTTGTTCATTTACCCTAAAATAGCACAAAAAGAAATACAAGTACACTGTACCTAATATTGAGTGTTAACAGGCACAAACAATTCAATGCACCTATATAAAATTACCCCAATGATGTTATTTTCTTCCGATTCTTTTAGTTATTATACTTCTAAACCTCAAAATTAAGAATCCTTCCAGATAGTACCAAAGAACCAAAAAATATCAGAGGCAAAGTCTTGGGGCCCTACAAAGGATTAGGCCTGGTGAGGTAGACCATATAATGAGGTCTTTATCAAATCTGCGTGCTTCAATCTGAGTTGGTTATAAAAACCATGCTTGGCTCTATTGGAGACAAGCATTTGTCTGCAAATGTGAGGTATAGTCAGCTCTAACCAAAGCTTAAAGTATTTTCTTTCCTCTCATTTATGTTCATGGGCAGAAGCAATCAGAATCATTGAATGCAAGCCAGATTATGGTTGACTAAAGACAGCTGTCTTTCTCCAGTGCTAATCAGCACAGATAGATGTCCTGACAGCCCATGATTGTAGGAAGCAGTTGAACACATCCTGAAGAAAAAGCCTTGGTACTAGTCACACATGATACAAGTATGGGGAAGATAGGAAGGAACATAAAGAAAGTGCTAAAGGTGTGTAATAGAGCTACTGTTAGACTGGAAATTCTCTTTTCAGCCTTGGTTAATTTGAGGGGCAACGTTTAAGAAGTGGCCAGCACTGTACTGGAGTGTTGTCTTTTGATTGATGAGAGAAGACAGCGTGAGAACAGATATAGATTCTCCAGTGTTAATTAATGTATTCAACTGAGGGGGAAAAAAATCACCTCCAACTAAAGCAACTTCAAGTTGCAATTAAGAGTAACTCTCCATGCCATGAGCTGAAAGACATCTGGTGCCCATTCTGGAATCCAAACAAGTTATTAGTGAGACACTTTGATTGATGCACAAACTCCCACTCCATGATGAAACTGCTGGATTCCCCAAACAGGGCAAGAGGCCAGATTTTGATGCTTGCCCCTTTTTCAAACTTACAAAAAGCATGCTATTCTTCCTCCAAAAAAGTTATAATATTCCCTTTTCTCTTTGGGTAGCATGCCAAATAAAGGCTTTCACATTTCAAATAGTTATTGATCTGACTGATTTATGAATAAAAGGATATACAGGCAAATTATTAGATAGATTTTCTTCCTGCTGCTTATGATTTGATTTGAAAATGCTTTTGCATCTAAGCCAAAACAACTCAAATCTGTCCTCTAGAACCAGTCCCTTCCCCCATGGAAAAAACCACCAGTTTCCTCTGAGCACCTATCACATTGGAGCTCTTGTCAGAAAATGGAGACCTGCTCCTATGCCACCCCCAAGTGAACAAATCAAGGTCAAAGGATACCTTTTAGATGGAGTCAGAGCAACTGGGCTCTAGGGACAGCTCTGCCACTCACTATACACTATAAGCTAATTTATACCAAGCTTACTCTGAAAAGGATTTGAGGCATCAGTCATACACTAAATGTGTGTCTTGGATAATACTTTTCAGTTCTCTGTTCCTTATCAGTCCATGTGACCAGATGGGGCATGCTCTAAGGGCAATTCCAACATTAAATCTCTACAATCAATTATCAGCTTCACCAGTGGTGATTTATACTTGCTCGTTAATTTTGAATTTAACTTTCACACACATCATTCCTCTCATTTGGCCCCTACAATATACCAGGTGGCAGGCCACATAGGTGAGAAAAGAGATAATCAAAAAGGTCAATAACAAGTTATTATTTGTCAGTTATACTTCCGGTTTTCTTGTGTTCTTTCCATTGAAACTCTAAAAATATGAGAAATATTAACAGACCACAAATGACTCTGAGAAGACAAGAGTTCTAGTAATCTTCACCTCACCACTTACTGACTGAGACCTGGTGCCATCATCTGTTTAATAAGAATGCTGGACTAGAATATTTCAGTGTCTCTTCCAGTTTTACCGGTGGATGATCCTATGAAACACAGAGCGAGTTATTCAGCATCATATCAATCTTTAATGTGGCCCTTGCCTTGATAACCTGCCTAGTACAAAACCCCCAACTCTTACAAATCTGCGGACCACTCTTTGCTCTCATCAGAATAATAGCTGTTACATCGCCCAGGGACTGACCTCTCATTGAGCCTGTGACTTACCCTGTCATTGTAATCTCCTTATACAAATTTGCACCATCTAGGAAAGGCGTCCTCCAGTTATTTATGTCTCCCCATCCCACCTCCAAGTGTCTGTGCTATACTCTCCAAGTACCTGTCCCTCCCAGCCTGAGCTCCAGGCTACCATTCAAAGCCAGTTGTTCCTCTTCCCTAGTCCTTCTCTACCATCCAAGTATCATTTCTTTCTTTCTTATACAGCCTGCAAGTTTAGCAGAGTTGGTGAAGGTCTATTTTGATGTCACTTTAGCAAATATGAAACCATCAGGTCAGGATGTGAGCTGGCTGGTGGAACCCATGTAACAAATGAGGTGACATTAAAGAATGCTTCTATTAAACAACTAGAACTTCAGAGACTGCAGGTTGTTTCAGAGATGTCTGAAACCTCTACTTCAACTTTAACACTTTTCCAACAAAAGTGATTGGAGGAGGTGCCTGAAGGCAAGTCAAAATATTCTAGGTTAAGGGTCAGCCAAGTGGCGCGGTGGTTAAGCGCTGGCTTGGGAAGCCAGCAGCCCCGGTTCAGTCCCACATATGAGGGCCAGTGACACAGCCCTCAAAAAAAAAAAAAAATTCTAGATTACACAGAAGACGAAAAAGAAAAAACAAGGTAACCAAACATTAATCCTTTGTCTACCACAGTGATATCCCAGGTGCTTGGAACTTTGGACCCACTAACTTCCAGCCTAGGGATTTTCTGATGTTTACAAAAAACAGTCAAATGCTGGGACTCTGGAATACTGGAATATTCTTTGCCATTATTTTAGCCTTCTGAGGAAGCCCCAAATTTAGAAATAAACAGGACTTCTCATGGATTCCCACCACTTAAACGCGCGCACACACACACACACACACACAAAAAAAAAATGACAGTTTTTAATCAACCCCACAATACAAATCACCATCATGTGCCTTGTGCATATACAGCTTTATCCAGCCACATCTTTCTGGAAGCTTAGCAAGAAGACTAGGAATTGCTGGGATGTCAGGGTCTAACGCATTCTAGCCAAAAGCAGCCCTCACTTCCAGCACCTCAGATGTTCTTCAAGCATCTCCCACCAGAGGACTTAAATTGATCCCAAGTCCTCAGAGCTTATTTACACACTGAGAATAAAACCTTGCACTAACATTTCCCCAGCCCAACCTTGCTTGCACTCTGAGTGCCTAGCCACATGGCTACAACCATAGTTTCTATTCCTACATCCATGTATCTTCTTGCCTCATCTCAGAAAAAATTAGTCCAGGCCAAATAACAATTTTCATGGCCTATGGAAGCAGTATAGAGCCAGATACTAGTCCTTTCCCCAAATCACTACCACACACATTCTCCACACTACTGGCATATTTCTAAAACTCAGCTGTAATTTGCTACTTTCTACCTTGAACACTGTTGGAATCCTGTGAAATAGCCCAGCCAGCTCAACCTTGCATTTAAGTCTCTCTATGATGTTCCCAAACCAATCTCATCCCCATTCAATGTCCTGCTGCTAGCCAAACTCTGAGCCTTGTTCATTACAGTTCCCTGGGCAGAAGCTGTCCTTTCCTCAGCTCTACTTGTAAAAGCCTCCTCTTTGTAAAGTCTCAGCTTAAATGCCTTCTCCTCCAGGGAACCTTGCATAACTTCCCTCCTTGTCATCTACCACTCTTGGTTTATGCAGAATTAATACCTCCATCTTCTGTCCACCCACAACACTTTACTTGCATCATTTCTAAATCTCTTAGCATCTGCTTCCCACATTATAATTATTTGAAAACCTGACATATCACCTTTCACTAGGTTTGATGATGTGAGTGTTGATTGTTTGCATTTTTCCATGGGGTCTAGAACCATGCCTTACACATAATCCTTGTTAATAAACATCCACTGAGTTAGTCCATTCCTTCCTGGATATTACTTCTCCATGACGAGCTTTAATTTTCCTCACATTGGTAGTGAGGTCTTAAAGAAATGGGCAACATTTTTCAAAATTAGGGAAGAGCTGGGTGCTCCATTCATTTTGCCAGGAAAGCATTGTCATGCATGGCTTTAAGGAAAGCATCAATGGAGATAGATTAGCACTCAAATATCACTAGTTATCTAGTCCAACCTCTAGCATAGTACAGAAATTTCATCTCATCGTCCCTTAATATTCTCAGTGATAAGAAATTCACTACCTTATAGTGCTACGTTAGAAAGTGAAACTGTAAGTAAATGGACAATTTTTCTTCATTGGAGGCAAAGGGTAAAAGTAGCTCCTCTCTGAACAGTTAGCCTGAGAATAATTTATGGTGGTTAATTAAACCTAAGCCTGCTATTTTCTATTTTTAAAGGGGCAACCAATTATTTACCCATTCATTTCCCTTCATGTGCTCAGAAGCAGTATTAAATACATTGTCAAATGTCAAGTAGGGGTGAGTGGCAGCCTGGAATTAAACAGTCACTCCATGTCTTGGGTGCAGTTTCTTGGTCCACTGGGCACCATGACTTAGAAATGAAACTGTTGCGCTCTAATGCTCTACACTTTTTCAGATTTCATTTTAATAACTTTATTGACATGTCAAGGTAGACAAAGTTGTCAAAGGTGGTATCCAATAGCCAAATAAATCAAAGCTTGATCTATCCTCATTTCCCATTACTTTACTGTCTATCTCTAACATAACCAGGGTCCATTCACAAATCTCTGATGCTTTTCAAATGTCAGACAGACTTTAAGTTTCTCCTTGAAGATTCTTCCTATCAAGTTATGGAACATAGTCTGTGACTTCATATCGGGGAATTTGGTCTTTAAACACTAGCCTGTAATAAAATGCATTCAGTACTTTGGCTTAGTGTCTCACCCAGTTAGTTGTACATGGAAATTTTATAGAGTTTGAAAATGTGAGCAACCACTGTGCATTCCTACCATCATGGCAGACATTACTAATTAATCATAGCCTTATATTAGTCAGGGTTCTCCAGAAGGACAGAACCAATAGGATATATATAAGTTTAATGAGATTTATTAGAAGGAATTGGCTAACATGACTATGGAGGCAAGATGTCCCACGAACTGCAGGGTGACACCCAGGAGAGCCACCGGTTTAGTCCCAGTCTGAGGCCAAAGGCCTGAGAACCAGGATAGCTGATGGTGTAGTGCCAGTTCTAAGGCTGGCAAGTCTCAAGACCCAGGAAAAGACAGTGTTTCTGTTTGAGTCCAAAAGCAGGAAAAAGCTTATGTCCCAGCTCAAAGGCAGTCAGGCAGGAGAAATTCTCTCTTACTCACCCTTTTTGGTCTATTCAGGCCTTCAACTAATTGGGTAAGGCCCACCCACATTAGGGAGGCAATCTGCTTCCCTCAGTTTGCCAATTTAAATCTTAATCTCATCCAAAAGCACCCTCATGGAAACACTCAAAATAATGTTTGATCAACTATTGGGACACCACATTGCCCAGTCAAGTTGACACATAAAATCACCATCCTCTTTCCAATGAGCCCAGACAGGCTTCAGGATTCATTAGGACTATGCCCCAGCCAGTCACTCCTACTCATCCAGAGTTGTAACAAGAGCTAAAACCTATTTGCTATCCTGAAGTCTAGTAAAAAGTCATACTAGGTCACTGAACAGAATCATGAGTATCAGAGCTGGTCAGACCTATGGTTCATTAAGCTCAATATCCTATTACAGAGGCAACTACAAACAAAGGACTGAAGGAGATCAGTGTCCTCTTTGACATCAACCTTAAAAGCCATCTTCCCTTGGTATATCTAATAGATTTGCAGTCATAAAATTTACCAAAGGCCATTCTGAATTCTAGTTTGCAAATGAACAATAACGAAGCCAGCAGAAAGCTTTGGGCATGTGAACAAGGCGGGGGGAAGCTGGCACATGGCCAGTGATTTATACACATTTCATAGATATTTCTTAACATGCAGTGTTACAAGTTTGGGGCAAATGGTGCTTTCATTTGTTTTCCTTTGCATTTGTACTTGCAAAGCCATTCTTTCTGGATTCATAATTCTCCTTGCAGAACTTATAGACACATATTCCTTCATGATTTACAACAGGTAGTGAGTACCTATGGTGACTGACATATGTTATTTCATTTGCATTTTCCCCATACACCACACACACACGCGCACACACACACACACACATGTGAGGAATGCCTGTCTCTCTGAGAGCCTCCAGACTCTCTGTGTCAAGTTACTTTGGTCTATAGTATTTACACCATCATATGTAAAAGGGCAGATCATCCCTCCCATGCCTAATAATTCCTTTCCCTTTCCTGCTTGATTTTTATCTTTAGCACTTACCATCATCTAATATGACCTTTATGTTACATATGTTTCTTATTTATTATTTCTATCCATCACTAGAATGTAAGCAGGTAGGGATTTTTGACGGTTTTGTTCATTTAGATGCATTCTCAGCATCTAAAACAAAGCCTGGCACATAGATGGCATTTAGGATATTTGTGGAATAAATGAATGGATAAACTCTCTGAGGTAGGTATCATTATTTCACTGTACCAATAAGGACATGCAAGTGCAGAGAGATCAAGTAACTTGCTCAAGGTGATAAACTCTTATACCTAAAAATGAAAGGACAGGAAAAAAAGAGAGAGAAAAGTTACCGTAAAAATACTTCTTTGAATTTGAAAACAATTGCAGTTAGTGGACCATCAATGCATTGTACTTTTCATGCATCTAACAAGCAGGTGGTAACTCTGTCCCTGTGAGTAGTGTATATTCCTGGGCCTGTATTAAATCTTTAGAGACTGACAGGGCTCCCCCAAGAGTCTATCTCTAATAATGTGCCTTAACCAAAGGACAACAGCAAGTATATATCAGGCATGTAAAATCATGTTAATTTCATTCAATTCTATAACAATGACTCACATTTGTAAGCTCTTAACTCTTTTTCAGTGTGCTTCCTCCCAGTTTAATTTAACGTCACCTGTGTGCAGTAGGCTAGGCTGGTAGTATTTATCTACATTTCACAAGAGAAAAAACAGAAAACCAAGCAGCCACTTGATTTGCTCAAGATCAAACATCAAATGACAGCATTGAAGCTGGAATTGAGTGAAGCATGAATTCGAATCAGACAGGCCTAGTATTAAACCCAACCTTTTCTCTTTTAGCTATGTGACCAGAGGAGATTAATTAACCTCTCTGAATCTGTATTTCTTCGTGCATAAAATGGGGACCCTAACCCAACACAAGGCTGTGGAGGGAAGTAAATGCCATGATGCATGTAATGCAGTAAGCCCAGTGACAGGGGCATAATAGGAATGCCCCAAATGTTACCTCTTGTTCCTGTCCCTACCATGATCCCTGCTTTTCTCCTTGCCTCGTAACCCAATACATGCATACCTTGTTTTACTCCACTTCACATTATTGCACTTCACAAATGTGGCATGCTTTACAAACTGAAAGGCAAAACCCACCACCAGGAAAAAGATACATCTCTCTTTACTGTGATACTCACTTTATTGCAATGGTCTAGAACCAAGCCCGCAATATCTCTAAAGTATGACTGCACTCTTCTGGTCAGAACCATTATGTGACTCTGGATGGAGACACATTTTTTTATGGACTCATTTTATTTTTTTATTTTTTTCATTTTGATATTTATTCTTAAATACTTTTATTAAAAATATAGCTAATATACAATATTAGTTTCAGGTGTACACCATAATTATTCAACATTTATATACCTAAAGAAGTGATCACCATGATAAGTACAGCAACCACCTGTACACAATATTATTGATTATATTCCCTATGTTGTATCTTATATCCCCATGACTTACCTGTTTTATACCTGGAAATTTGGACCACTTATTCCCCTTTGCTTTTTCCTCCCTTATTTAATTTTTCAATTACAGTTGACATTCAATATTATTTTACATTAGTTTCAGGTATACAGCATAGTGGTTAGACATTTATATAATTTAAGAAATGATCCCCCTGCCCCCAACCCTTTCCCATCTATCACCCCAAGAAATCTAGAATCCATCTGACACCATACATAGTTATGCTAGTGACTCCTTCTAGTGCGTTCTTCATTTCAATTATTGCATTCTTCATTTTTCATGGTTTCAATATCCTTTTTTATGCTTGATATCTCTGTTGAAGTTCTCACTAAGTTCCTTAAGCATTCTAATAACCATTGTTTTGAACTCTGTCTCTGATAGGTTGCTTTCCTCCATTTCATTAGTTATTTTTCTGGAGTTTTTCCTGTTCTTTCATTTGGAATGTGTTTCTTGTTTTCTCATTTGGCTGCCTCTCTGTTCTTGTTTCTATGTATTATGTTATGTCTCCCAGTCTTAGCTGGGTGGCCTTATGTAGTTAAGTGCCCTGTGGGGCCCTGGCACAATCGCCCTGGTCACCTGCTCTGGGTGCTCCAGGAGTGTCTCTTATGTGTGCTCTCTTGTGACTGAGCATCCTTGATTGCTATTGGCACATCAGTGGGTGTGATTGACCCTAAAGATGATTAGACTGTGGGGTTTTGCCACATCCACAGCTTATGGGCTATTGTGGGCGGGGGGGGGGGCTTATTCACTGAGTGAGATTCACCCCCTCCTAGGCTCTGGTGCCTGTTGAGACTGACTTTTGGGTGTGTCACTTGCGGGGTTAATTGAGCAGTGCTGTGCTGTGGTCTGAACCCACCCTCTAAATATTTTGGTTCTGGGGCCTCTTGGGAGGGTCTCTGGTGCAGGCCCAGATCACCCACTACCTGGGACCTGCCAGGGACTACCTGGTAGGAGCTACAAAGTGATCCCCAATTGTTTGCTGCTCATGCTAAACCTGGAGATTTGTGGGGGAGATGACACTGCAAACTGAGGATATCTGCCACCAGTACCAGGCCTGGGGTAGCTCCACAAAAAGTCAGGACACCCCAAGACCTGCTGCCACCTGCTGTTTCCCTTAAGTTTCAGCCACAGATAAAGCCTCATGTGGTATGCAAGTTGGGCGAAGCAGGGTCTCATTGAGTCTCTAGAGTAGAAAGCAATTATGGTCACCAAGTTAATGTAGATTCTGGTTTGGTGCCAGTGCTGAGCCTGGAGCTACTCAGCAAAAGTCTCAGAGCACACCAAAGCCAGATGCTGTCCATCTGGGGCCTATGGACTCTGCTAATTTTCCAAGAAAGAGTGTAATGTTACCTGGGCTGGCTGCTCACCAAAAAATGCCTCTGGCATTGGGGGAGTTTGGTTGGGTGGGGTCCCAGGACAGAGCAGAGTGGAGTAGTGGAGCTCACCAGACCAATTCAGATTCATATTTTGCTATGAGCATGGGGGGAGTGCCCAGCACAGGGAAGATGATGCCCACCTGCAGGCTGCATAAGAGAAGGACCCCAAACAGGAAAAATCACAACTGTATTTCAGCTCTGAAGCCACACACCTCAGTCTGCCCCCAAATGCCTCCAATACCCCTCGAGTCATCATCCCTCTGCTGGAGCCCAAGGTGAGTGCCTGTGAGTAAGTGAGTCTGTGCACAGGCTTTTTCAGAGGACATCTGGGTTTCCCACAGCCTTCCACCCCACCTGGATAGTCAAAGTTCCACTGTTTATCACAGCCAGATGTTGTAGGGACTCCTCTTCCTGGCACCAGTACTCTGGGCTGGGGAGCCTGGTGTGGGGCTGTGCTCCCTCAGTCCTCTGGGGCAACTACCATGGCCAAAATATCCCTCCTGATTCTCAACCACCACACAGAGGTTTAGGGCCAAACGTTTCGAATCTCCACCTCTCCTACTAGTCTTGATGTGGCTTCTTCTTTATATTCTTATTTATAAAACTTCTGTTCAGATGGTGCTCCAGGTTTATTGTTCTATAATTTATTAGAATTTTTATGTGTTTATGGATGGAATCAGGCACAGTGTTTATCTACTCCACCATCTCGGATCATTTTACAGACTTATTTTAAAGGCTGGTACAAATTTCAGTGAATTTATCAGTAACTCAGTCAGAGAATTCAAGACCCAACAGGGCATTTCACAGTCTAAATGCCAGATGTACTTATAGGAGACCAGAACATGTGTGATTAGAATTGGGAGTAGCTACTGACTTTCCCAAATAAAATCTAAGCTACAGTGGTTTTGTTGAAGGCCTCCTGTGAGAAGTATTTCTCACTATAACAATACAGTTCTTTGGTAGCAATTTACAGGACTCTTAATGTGCTCCAAAAAAAATTTTAAAAAACAAAAAACATCCATCAGTTTTATAGTTCATTGAAGAGATTCATTTTGATATTAGTTGATGTTTTCTCATCTTTTGCCTACAGTGTTTATATGTACAGTATACCCCTCAATTAAATATACTTAACAATAGGGATCTGATACAGCATCATTGGTGACGATGTTTAGATAAAAGCAATGTTTAGATAAAAGCACATAACATTATTGGGTGGTAAAAATTAATGCCATTTTGAAAAGCTGAAGGACTCCCATAATTGTTTCCAAAATCCAATTCCACTGTTGAATTTCAGGTAATACCTTTTGTTTCTCTGGTGCAATGGAGATGCACGTTCTTATCACTACACACACGACCCAGCACACACAGCATACATTTGACATTCATTGATACCACTTAAAGGGACTTTGCTATGGTTGGCAACCTAGCAGCCACCAGGCATAATAAACAAACTAGTATACATACTGTTTCTGATCACCTTAACACAACACTCTTAAAACAGCAGCAAATATAACCCCAAAGGGAACGATCATATTAAGAAAGGAAACATAAGCCATCAATTGTTTTGTGGATAAACTTTAACTTTTGCTTATGAACACTGACAAGTCTAATCCAGTTTTGTGCTTGACATGACTTCAGGCTGGTTTATCTAGTATGGCTAAGCAAACAACTCACTCTCTCTTTCGTTTTCCATTTCAGGACCATACCTCCACCCCATGTGCCTGACCACAAACCTGTCCAACAATGATTATCCCATTATTATAACATTTGAGTGGATTGCTAAGTTTTAAGATTCTCCCTGGCAGTTTTTAGTACCCCCTTCCTCTTTTCATAGTCACTTTTCTGCAGTCTCTGCATGTAAAAGCTTTACTCACTTACCTCTTTCCTGGGATGTATCTGGCTGGGGTTTTGATCATCTTATTGCAGTAGCCTTCCTTAATGAAGTCTTTCCTTTCTAATGTCCAGGTTTTCATTTGTTTGTTTGTTTGTTTTGGGCTAGTGTCTCCTTTCCTGATTCAAAATCTCAGATTGACAGTTTCCTCAAATATAAGCCCAAAAGCAAACAGAAGCATTCACTACTCTGGACATTATGTTAATGTCTCCGATTCACAATCAGGCTCTGAGCTGCCTAAGAGTAGAAACATATCTGACTTCCTTCATCATTTTACTTTAGCACCTAGCACAATGCCAACTACAAAGTAGCTATTTTAAGTTACGCCTCTTGAATGAATTAGCAAATTCTTTTCAATCCATAATATTCATTCACTATTTGTCATGTACCAGGCACTGTTCTTTTTGTGCTTGAGATTCATCATAAGCCAAACAAGTCAAAACACTTGCCCTGGTGGAGCTCATACTGTAAGATAATAAAATAGTAAATAAAAGTATGTAGTATGTTAAATGATACATGCTATGGGGCAGGTGGCAGGGGTTATCAGATAAGAAAGATTGGGGCATGGGGAATGAATGAGTTGCCATCTTAAATAATATGGCCCGAGTAGATGTGGAGGAAAAGGTGACAATTAAACAAAAACTGAAAGGAAATAAGGAATTTAGCTATGCAGAAATCTGATAGAAGACTGCTCCCTAGAGGAGGAACTGCTGATGCAAAGACCCTAAGGCACGAGTATTCCTAACAGGAAATGAGACATAATGAAAGGATGGATTATTGTAAAATTATGGCTTTTACTCTGAATGAAATCAGGGGCTAGTGCAGGTTTTCTGCCGAGGCATGACATGATCTGACTTGCATTTTCGAAGGACCACCGTGGCTGCCACATTGAGAGTAAACTAGAGGGAGGAAAGGGAGTAGCAACAAGGAGGCTGCTTAGGAGGCCCTTGCAATAACCCAAGATACTGTGATGGCTCTGGCCAAGGTGATCGCTATAGATGCCCACACTCACCTACTAATATTTATATTCATACGTATTGGAACAGACTTACGGTTTTCCCTGTAAAAACATGCCTTTCCTTTATATTCCAACTTGGGAAGAATTAGAATACAATGGGAATTGGCATGAAACACTAGCTATGCCTCTGATAATGTACTGAGCATGTAAATGTCCAAGATGTAAGTCAATGTGGAAGGGGAAAAAATAGTTGAGAACCTCACTCTGAACAATTCACTAAAGACTCTAGGCAATTGAGCTAAGCCCAGCTTCTGCTCTAGCAGCCAAATTATTTGAATTCCCCTGAGCGATTTCCCCCTTTGGATGAGATCTCAGCAGTATCCACATCTTAGCAAATTGGAGGCTTAACTGCTGCTCTTCTGTCTCCTATGTGGTGGCCTCTCCCTCCTTGGAGGCCCTCAACATACTCTGAGTATTTATAATTCCTTATTTGGGATTCAGGTATTTGCTTTATTTTCAGTGTTCTGTATGAAGGGAGTACCTCTTTGAAAAATCCAGCTACACATGTTTTATTTAATAATATCACAGGCATTGGAAACATGTTTGGGGAGGAGGGAGGCAAAGTTCAATAGAATGGCCATGTGGGAGGAAAGTGTAGGAGGTTAAGTACAGTAGGGAAATGCCTCCTGTGTGATATCTCTTCAAAAGGTCCCTGCCCCTGGGCCATTCTGTGTTTGGCTTTACTTTCATTCATACTCAGAACTTTCTGGGCTGCAAGGGCCACAAAAGAACAGCCTCGTGTAGTCTATTCATTCAGAAGCTCTTCTTTAAGAAATGAGCCTATAGAAGATCTCTAGATTTATGCTGGTGGGAAACAGTAATGCATTTCAATGAGGAATGATATATCCCAAAACATCACTTTTTTCATTACACTGAGGTACAAAGTTACTATATTTATTCGATTTTTTAGAAGGCATAAACCATTTAGAGCCATTATCTTACAGACAGATTTGGAAATGTCATACAAGGCTTCCATAGGTATAAATTAATATACAATCTTCACTTTGAATGAAACTTTTAGGCTTCCCAATGAGAACCAAAGTCATATTTTAACAGAAACCCATGTAGATTTCAGTCTCTTATTTTTTGTTCACTAAAATTGCAATTTTTCACCCAGAATAGAGCATCATTCTTTGACAAAAGAGGGGCAGCAAGCATAGTCTCTTTAGATACTCTTTTATAATGTATATAAATGTGCATGCAGTATGGCCATGTGGAATACAAATAAAATTACATAGATATACAATTTTACGGCTTACAAAATATTTTCACTTATATTATTTCACTTACTCCTGAGACAATGCTATCATATAGGTATCATTACTTCCATTTTACAGGTTAAAAAAAAATGACAACTTCTAAGAGAAGTTGTCTTGCTCAAGAGCACATAAGGGATAATAAGTGGTATAGCCAAAGTAGAATTCAGGTATATCTGACTCTAAATCAGTGCCACCAAGTTCTGGTGTGGTTCAGGATTCAATAAATTTATTTTTGTAATAAATATCTTGCAATACATCACCTAAAATACCCCAACACACTTATTATGGCTATAGTTGGCAGCTAAGAGCCTCAAAGAGAGGGTGAGCCCTGTATCTTCCATTTGTCTCTCCAGATTTACTCTCCACTCTACCTTGTGCCCTGGGACCCTGACCTGTGTAGACTGACTCATCAGGCTTCCTTGCCCTGTAACTTCCCCCTGGGTTTGTCTGAGGGGGAGCACAAGGAGATCAGAGAGGAGAGAGAATGAGGCTGGCTTTGGTTTCTCAGCTGCTTCCCTGCAGGGATATCACAGATGGTGTTTGTCCTTCAGACAGAGACTACAGCTCCTGTTGGGGAACTCTCACCATCTCTAGATACTGACAATCTCTCCACCCACCCATCCCCTCTTTCCAACGTTAGAGGTAGGCAGAGTATGTGGCAATTAGTTACTAGCCCAGGGTTCTTCTGCACTACCCCTAGTGGATTCTCTAAATCCTTGGCCCCATTTTCCTATATAACTCCTTTATTGAACTCTCCATAAATTATCCAATTTGAGTATGCCATCTGTTGCTTGCTGAGACCCTAACTGATTGATACAGGGGGCTTCTTGGTGATTTTGCTATCATAAAAGAGATTAGTGGTTAAATTCCTCTGGAAAAAAAATTCCTAAGCAAATGCTCCATTAATGAGAAAATCAAGCTGGTGTTGATGGAAAGGAAATGAAGACAAATGGAGCATAGTAATATGAGCTTCACAAATGTGCTGGATCCTGCCAGGGTTTGACTGATGGGGCATGGTTGTCACCTGAGATAATAAACTCTAACAAGGGCAGAGTAACCACCCAGTCCATATCTGCCTCTCAAGCTGGCCTCACTGTCATGCCCAGAACAACTGGTCAATGTCTCCTATTAGGAGAAGCAGAGGACAACATGGCAATACTAACATGAATGTAATTATGCCAGCAGCTCTTTCATGCACCTTGTAATTAACATAATTTATAGCTAGCGAATTTGAGGATCATAGAGTTTGAATAATTCAGTCATAGTCACACAACTAGTAAGTAGCAAAGCCAGGGAGTGAATCTAGCTCTGCCCTACTATGAACCCTATTAGATTGCTAACTGAGCCCTAGTACTTTGGTTCATGGCTTGACTCCTATTTGACTCTGTTTCTGATACTGTTTCCCACACTGGTTGGGTTCCTGACCTACTTTCATTTCCCTTATTTTATAATGTGACTTCAGTTCTTCTCCATTTATTGTTAGATCAATGATTAATCACCATTTCCATCATGGGATACATTCCTTTCACTCAGCTCACTTCTACAAATGGCTAGGAAACACAGTACCTGCTTCCTAGAGGCTTTGTTTTGGTTTTTGTTTGGTTTTTCCTAAGTCAACATTGTTGAGACCAACCCAAATTCCTGTCAGGTTCAAATCATATTCTTTGAACAACTACTTTCTTTGCAGAAAGTTGTCCAGAAGAGAATGGCACCAAGGGGGTGTCATAGATAACCAACAGCTTTCAATAGCAAAGATTAGAGCCCTTAAAAAGTACAACGAAGTGGCCAGAATTTAGCTGAACTCCTTAAAAACCAAGAGCCCTGCAATGGTTAAATCCCAGAATTTTCCAAGTCCTAAGATTTAGCGTA
Organism: Aselliscus stoliczkanus; assembly: GCA_033961575.1. NCBI lineage: Eukaryota > Metazoa > Chordata > Mammalia > Chiroptera > Hipposideridae > Aselliscus > Aselliscus stoliczkanus. The sequence continues at coordinate 141,518,741 of CM066729.1, forward strand.
GGGTTCCTAGAAAAAAAACAAGGAAATTTCAAAACCAACCAAATCTAGATTATAGCTTTTCTCTCTACCCTGCTCATCTCTGAAAATGTACCGTTGCTATTTTGTTTTACACTCATTTTTAAAAAACTTTCAAATTTCTGCTAAAACTTCCAAAGTTGGTAAATAATAATTTTCTGATATTTGTTAAATATGTTGTAAGCTCCTTAGCAGGACCTGGAATCACTAGAACCTAGAAATTGGTAAGTGAATAATAAACCCTAGGCTGAATAAGTCATTGGAAAAGACACTGTCTTTCTCTGTCTGGCCTACTCCATTTAGCATAATGCCCTCAAGGTCCAAAGAGTACACAAGTGGTTTCCAGGAGCTGGGGGGTGGGGAAAATGGGGAGAGGTTGGTAATAGGGCACAATTTTTCAGTTATCAAATAAGTTAGGTCTGAGGCTATAGTAACACTGTGACTATAGATGATAACACTGTATTGTATAATTGAAATCTGCTAAGAGGCTAGGAGTTAAATGTTCTCACCAAAAAAAAAAAAAAAAAAAAAAGGATCAATATCTGAGGTGATGAATGTGTTAATTAACTGATGGAGAAAAGCCTTTCACAATGTGTACGAGTATCAAGTCATCACAATGTACACTTTAAATAGCTTACAATTTTGTCAATTATAGCTCAATAAAACTGGGCAAAAAAAAAGACACCCTCTGCCTCAAAGATTGCATTCCTGCACTAGAATCAGAGAGGGATATTAACAATAAAAGGGACAAATAATTCTCAGGAGCTTCATGCAAGGATTGCATTTTCTTGTTTTGACCTTCATTTCAACACACACACACACACACACACACGCACACACACACACACACACATACACACCTTTTATTTCTTTTCATTGTGATTTGTCTGATAGCAGACTCACCTATGGAGCTAATAAAAGGATAAATTTCCATACTCATTCCAGGCCCCTAATCAGAATCCCCCACAGGTGACTCTAATCCCAGTCCTCAAATAATAGTGATATGGCTTCCTGAAGGCAAGGTGGCCATTTTCCCAAAGGTCTCCAGTAATCTTTTTTACTGAGAGTTCTGAGAGCTTTGGTTGGCTAATCAAGCCCTTGAATGTAATAGATACAAAACATTCCACCTTGATCCATACACCCAAAGCCTGAAAAGGAAGTTATAATCAAGAAGTCATAATTAACAATAGTACCTTGCATCTATCTCTAGCTATAGCATTTTCATAGCACTTTCATACCTGTTATCTCATCTGATCCCCACAATAACCCTCGATGCCTGGTAGACATTTACACTGGAGTTTTCTCACTGGCAATTAGATGCTAAAATCAGGGGAGAAGACAAAAGTCACCATAGTCAAAATTACCTTGGAAGACACATTTGAAGAAGGCACTTTATTAAAAACCTGTATACCCTCTTTCAATAAGGGTGTCACAGCATTAGAACATGTGGCAGTTTCTTTGATGAAATATTTAATGGTGTAGATGGTTATGCTTAAGGGCCATGCTGTTAGGACTGTAGATATACAGACATTTTATATTTATACACACACACGTGGGCATAAATCGTGTATATGTGCCTGTGTGTGTGCGTGTTTCTGTACTAGACTCCTATTTTCATGGTAGACTAGTCACACTATGTGTGGCATGTAGTGACTGAGACCCAAGGGAGAATCATCAGATTCATACCTCCCCTGTCATGCTTATGTTGTGGTTTATGTTCACCGAGTGGGACTGTGAGTATAAGCAGCCATGCTGTCTAAATTCTCTCTCTCCCCCATCCTCCCTCCTGTTCTCTCTGCAAAGTTCATATAGATATATTATGTATGTGATAATACGACTTTACTATGCCTCCACTTTACATGTGAGGAAACTAAGGCTATGAGTGCTCAGTATTTAGTGGCTGACCTCTTCCCATCAGAGAAGAGGGGTGGCCATGCATATCAGGACCACATTTTTACTAATCCAAAAGGGACTTTAGCACGGAAGAGCACTCCTCTATGCCAGGTTCTTTGCCATGGATTCATGTGTCATTTCCTCCTCATAGCAGCCATGTGAGAACAACACCATAGCTACCATTTCAGAGAGGAGGGAAACAGGGGCACAGAAAAGTGAATGGTAGAACCAGGAGGGGAGTCCATGTCTCCCTGAGCCCTTCCACCATGGCTGTGAAATTCTATGCTTAGAGGGGCTCCTAGGAACATACTTCCATCTATCTACTAACATCTAGGGCACCACCTGACAGAAGTGAGGATGGTTCTGAATCTGCCAACCAGCCAGCCGAGAGGACTCCCACCACTATTCACTGGTACAAGTCCCTCACTCAATGCTGGGAGTTCCCCAAAATAACCATCCTCCCTATAGTGACCACTACTGTTTGGGGAATTGAAAATTCACCCGCCAGTCTTTTCACCTACAAAAGAAGAAATGCTAAATTGTCTAACCATGTCTCTCATTTTGAGGAGTTTCCATGGCTGTGTACACACTGAAGTTTATAAACTCATAAGTAAACCAAACAGTTTCACACAAAGTGCAGGCCACATACTGCACAACTCATAAATGGCATTTTGACAACGTGCCAACTTCCCAGTGCTTCTCATTTTAGACCTGTGACAAAACTAAGCCATGCTGAGGTCTCTCTGATGTATTATTCCCATGAATAAAAGATGCTCCTTGACACTAATTCGCCCTGCTTCTTTGACTGCCCACTGTACCCTCTGCATTTCTCTAGGAAGGGGATGAGTTTTGGAGGAGATATGGTGTCCCTCCCTGAACTCTCTATTGATCATACTGTACAGGGGCTCCTCATTAAGCAGCTCAAGTCGCCTGCTAATACAACAACGCAGGTTTCAGTTAATGACTGTAGATTTTTTTTTCTTTATTTTCTTTTTTGTTTTTTTGAGACTTTGGCAGTAGAGATTCTGGTTCTCCATCTCAAACTCAAAGCACCAAAACAAAGTCTCTAAAAATATTTATGCTACTGAATAAAGAATATCCATATGAGTGGAGAAAAATCCATGATTTCTTTTAAGACAATGATTCCCAAAACTTGGTAATTAACCAAGTAAAAATGGGAGGTGGTCACCAACTTGATTGTGCTGCTTCCTCTACTAAAGGTGAATGTCCAAAAAAAGGAGAAGGAATGGACTTGGATAGAGTCAGGATACCTGGATTTCTACTCAGAACTCTGCCTCTAGCTGTGTGTCTGGGCCATGATTCGTTATGTCTCCAATCCTCGGTTTCCCATTTATAAAAATTGATGGGTATATGAGATAATTATTGAATAGTCTCACAATTCTATGATTTATGTCTTCTCTTGGGCTTCGTCTTTATGCTATGCTTTAACGTATCCCAGTTAAGATGTTACTAGGGGTCAAATGATGCTACATGAAGATATTTTTGGTTTAAGATGGACCATCTTTTCAATAGCATAGACTTTAAGTTGTCCAATTTCTAGCTGCATTTAAAATGCACCAAAAAAGCTTTCCAATCACTACTGTAGTGAGCTGAGGTCACAATTTGGGTATTGATAGTTAGGATCAGCAGAGAATTAATTAGATAAAAGATACCTAAGTATTTTTCTGGCCACCATAACTCATTTTATAACTGAAATATTGCTGTTTTTTATTCATTGCCTTGAAAACAGTCTTGGGAATAGAGTAAAAAATTTGTGATACCACCACACTGGGAGGATATCTGCCTTCAAAACGTGACTCTGTTCCTTTCCATATCTTATCCATATTATAATTCCTTCCTGCTTGTGTCCTCCCAATTCACAACTGATTCACACACACACACACACACACACACACACACACACACACACACACAATTCATTGACAAGATACTTTTTTCAAGATGGCAGAACTCCCAAATCACATAAGTAAAATATAAATGGTCTAGCACATCAGCTAGTCCCATGCTGAGCCAAGAATGTGCACTCAATAAATACTGATTGGTCGATTGATTGATCTAGTGCTGGGGATCCGCCTTTCATTCTCTGTCCCACTGTGCTGAAAGGCCATGCACTTCGTGTTTCCCATTCAAATGATCTGTGTCTCTATCCCCAGAGCAGTAAAATCCAGGTGACAGCATCTGCCTCTTCACACTCCCCAGGATTTTGCAGAAACTGATGGGATCATGCCTCAGAACTGTTCTGAGCTCTTTAGAAAAAGCCATACCACCCACAGAGAACCATGTGACTGGGGAGTGTTTAAGCATGTAATGGATGGCAGCAGTTCTCAGGGATAACCTCAGGAAATTGGAGAGCCAAGCACATATACGAGCAAGAGTGCAACAGAAGAGGCTCATGCATTATGGATTTCCCATCAGCCATGAATAATATATTGCTGAAATTTTAAAATGCAATAAGTAAACTACTAGGCGCCATTGGTATTTGTACATAAATATTTCAAAAGCTCCATGTAAATATCCCATAGTCACTTCGGTTAATTGTGATCAAAAGAACATATGTCCTCAAATCTACTCTAAGCCAGTGGAGATGGTTTGGGGAAACATGGGACTGAATGAATTGAAGAGTAATTGAAAGCCCTACTTGGAGAATCCCAGATGGATTGCGCTTTTCGGATCTACTGTAGCACTGATTTGGATGACTACAAAAGACACTGCCTACATTTAAATATTTTCAAAAGGAAGGAGTAGATTACAAAAAAAAGAGAATGCTAAATGTATGAATTTAGACACTTCAGCTTGGTCTAAAGTGCTAAAGCAAGTAGTTGAAAAGATGAAAATGTAGCTGTAGACCTTCATAGGAGAAAGGCCAGCAATTCCCAGAGAGCAGCCATGCAGAGAAGGCCAGGAGCTACCCCTCCCATGAATCACCAAGGGAGACATGGGGTTGATGAATTCATCTCAGGCCTTGGTCTTATCCTCAATTTCATGCTCAGAAACTCAGTCATTAGTATTCCAGAGATGATCTGACTCAAGGTTACCTACTCAGGCTAATAAAGCTCCCAAGAAACTATCATACACAGTCAGGATGGCAATGTATAGCTTTATGATGTGAAATAACTATCATGCAGACTGGACATTTACATCGGCCTAACCAGTATATTCTACTCTTGTATGAAAAGTCAAAATATGAGAAAGCTGCTTGATGATCTAGAACACAGGTTGGAGATCTTTTTCTGTAAAGGGCCAGAGAGTAAATATTTTAGCCTTTGCCAGCCATATGGTCTGTGTCAGAGCTACTCACCTGCAAGCCAATTTGGCCTGCAGGCTGTCATTGGCAGACTCTTATCTGGGGGGGGGGGGGGGGATTGACTGTATATTTAATGCTAAAGGGCACTAGGCTCAATTAGTTTTCTGCAGGAATATTACTAGAGGGTACTCCCTTTCTTGAAAAATATGTTCAGATGGATCCTGAAATATTTCCCTGCTTCTCTCTTCTTTGACATATACATGGCTAGCAACTTCTTTTTGGAATGTTCTACTTTTTCTTTAGCAACATGAATACCTCTTATCTTGCAATTAAATTAAATAAGAAACACGTTTTTTAAAATCTTATAAACAAATAAACAAACCTTATAAATCTTATAAACCTTATAAAATCTTATAAACAAATAAACAAAGTGAGAGGGAAGAAATAGCTATGATTCTCTTAATGATTGTAATGGAATGACAGCTGGACCCAAAGTAAAACCACCCAGGGAAAAATATCAAGAGCCTGGTTTCAATCCAAGAGTTGTTCGGCTCAGGCTTCATTCATCCAGTTTTAATGGAGCTCAGACAACTCATTCCGTCGCATTTTATTCTGGCTCAAGTGCTAGAGAAATTCCTCCATGGTCTCCTTTTCCCACGTGTCAGAAAAATACAATTGGGGTTGTGAAAGAGGAACTACAGGGACAACAGGCTATAGCAATTTTGTTTTGTTTTGTTTTGTTTTGTTTTGTTTTGTTTTGTTTTGTTTTGTTGATGCAGAAATGGGGTCACTGCTAGATAATGTTTATCTAGGTTTCCTGGGATTCAGGTTCCTCAGCACTAGAGGTCCCTGGGACCATGCTTTCTCTGAGGTCTTTAGAGCTGCCAATGTGCTTTAACACCTATTTCTCCACTGCGTTGGTGTCTGTCCTTGCTGAGGCATTCCATCTGCTCCTTCAGCCCTCTCTGAGTCAAATGGAAGGAAGCTAGCTTTCCCTCTTTTAACATGATGCTACCTCAGCCTGGGAGTCTAGAAATGGTCTATGCGTGCTCTGACATTATATACCATATTTATGTAGATGCATGGGTACATTTTTTCTCAGGAAAAGGCACATAGCTTTCCACAAATTCTCAAAGGGGTAAATGACCCTCCAAAAATTGAAACAATAATCGCATTGTAATTGATTAAAGTGGAAATGCATCGGGCCGGCCGAGTGGCGCATTGGTTAAGAGCTGGTTTTGGGTGCCAGCAGCCCCGGTTCGGATCCCACATATGAGGGCCAGTGACACTGTCCTCTACAGCTAACAACAGCTCCACCTGGAGCTGGGCTGTGAGCCCCGGCAACGGTGTAGGCTGCAGCCCCTGCTGCAGTGGGCTGCCATAGGCTACAGTGAGTGGCTGGCAGCCAGCGTGAGCTTCTGATAGCCTCGGTGAGTGACCATCCATAGGCCAGCGACCGATCTGCCTCATCCGGAAAGAGCACAATGACGATACCAACATGGGCCAGTGAAACAATGTCCTCCCCAACTAGACTGAAGAACAAAAGGACAGCAACTTGTCTGTTCCCCTTCCCCGATTCCCCAATGCTGTTCCCCTCCCCCAATTCCCCAATAAAATCTTTAAAAAAAGAAGTGGAAATGCATCAAATGCAGATTTACTGGTGCAAATTCAACTATATGCATATAACAGAGAGAGAGACATTGAGAGAGAGAGAAATCATGATTTAAATAATGCAGGTAATCCATCCGCCTTTACACTCAGTGAGCATATTCCAAGCTAGAGCCTGAGATGCGAACCAAAACCTGCAGTCCTCAGCTGGGAATAAATGCTCAACGAGACTATAATATATCTTCTAAGAACTACAAAAAATGCATTAAAGAACATTATTCAAGAAAGATGTTCTCTCTGAGACCATGATCGTGACAGACCTGGAAAGAGGAAAATAATGTATATTGTCTCCCAGAAGAGTTTGTATTCTTCCTTGCCCCTCCCTAACCTCTTTTATTTCCTTCTCTCTCTCCACTGCCATGCCAATACCCTCCTCTTCTAGCACACCATTAGAAATACTGTCTTTGAAACTCAATAGAAGACATCATTCATATCACTCATAACTGGAGAATAGGAACTGTTTCTACTTTTTCTAGACTCAGGATTAATTTCAAAACTAGAGTTAACACATTGCAAGAAGGACAAGGAAGGATAGAAACACATGTAGCCTACACTTGAAGGTCAGCTTAAACTCTCCATCTAGCCACCTGGTGCCTTCACAGAATCACCAACCTTGCCCCCCATGATGGAAACTTTCACAGAACACAAAACTTCCCCTCCAGCAAAACCCACTCAAAAACAGCACTTGAGTTCTGGGGAAGTAGCAATAGTGAAGTTTGAAAGGAATAATTACTCTGTAATTTCTCTTTGTAGAGAAATGTCAAGATTTTTAGATCAACATCACTGATATTATATTTGTAATTTAAAGTAGCCTAGAATCCAAATCCTTCCATCCTCAAGTCTCATCTTTTCCCTGGCCTTTTCTGAACCTTTTAGCCCAAACGATTTTTCCCTATCTTCTTAACTCCACCAGCAGAGAAAATTGGATGCATGAAGAAGTATTATTCTCTGATGAGATGGACAATTACATGGTGTCAGCTTAGGAGAAGTCAGTGGATTACAAAAGCAAAACAATGTCCTCTAATACCAAATTTCACTAATCTTCAAGCCTCACCTCCTGACCTGAGCAGTACAGAACTGAATGAAAGCTCAGTTGGTTAAAAACAAAACAAAATAAAACAACAACAAAAAATGGAGCCTCTGTCAGCTGCTCCGCTGATAAAACACACTAATAATATTCCAGATCATGGAGATATACAAAGTCAGACAATTAAGTTCACAAACACACCCTAGAATAAGTGCTACATACCTCAGTGCTGAATATCACTATGGTCACCTTCAAAGTACTCCCCTTGGGAAGCTATGCACTGATGCCAGCACCCAGTCCACCCTTCAAAGCAATTTTAGAACTCTTTTACTGGAATGGCCAGCAGAGCTGTCAGTCATATTACCCTTGATGTCCTGAATGCCATCAAAATGTCTTCCTGTCAATATTTCCTTTATCTTCTGGTAAGGGAAGAAGTCATTGGGGGCCAAGTCAGGTGAGTAGGGAGGGTGTTTCAATAAGTGATTTGTTCACTGGCTAAAAACTCCCTCATAGACAGTGCCATGTAAGCTGGTGGATTGTCATGATGCGAGAGCTATGAATTGTTGGTGAAAAGTTCAGGTAGTCTAACTTTTTCATGCAGCCTTTTCAGCACTGCCAAATAGTCAATTTGGCTAATTGTCCAGCCAGTACAAATTCATAATGAATAATCCCTCTCATATCAAACATAGGTTAGCAACATTGTTGCAACAAGTTCGTAAACTTAATTATCAGACTCTGTGTGTGTGTGTGTGTGTGTGTGTGTGTGTGTGTGTGTGTGTGTGTCTGTCTGTCTGTCTGGAGAGAGAGAGAGAGAGAGAGAGAGATTGAGAGCCTAAGAGTGAAAGGATAATGGATTCACATGCAGGATAAAACAGATGATGAGATCAGAGTGGTCTGTGGACCTAGGAAGAAACCCTCCAGCATGGAAGAAGGAGGCTCCCTGCTCCCCTAAAGGGTGAGGTACAAACTGGGCAGGATGAGGCAGACAGAGGTACTGGGAGGGCCAGCTCTATGGCACACAGCAGCCCCAACCACACACTGTAGTGACAGAACTGATAACAGCAACCAGAGCCACTGTCCGGAGCAGTGAGTAGGCCTCAGCAATAGGACCTCAGCTGCAGAAGTGGGAGAAGTAACAGCAAGGCTAGTCCACAAAGAGAGATGGAGCTCTGTGTGTTGGCTGCGGGGGGCAACATTAATGAGGCCACAAAGGAGACAGCTGAGTATCCTAGACTCAGCCCCAGGCATGGCCAGGGGAGCTCCAGGCAGAGTCTTGTATTTCTGGGATCTGACACAGTGTCTGGCTCAGAATAAGCACTTAATAAATAATTGAGAAAGGAAGAAAGGAGGGAGGGAGAGAAGGAGTTTGGCAGGTGGGAGCTCAAAATCAAATGATTTGAGTGTTCACTATGGTTACCCATAACCTCTTATTTGTCCTTCCCATGACTGCCTCAGACCTAGAAATGCCCATTATATTTCCGTGGAAACATAGATAGTCACAGGACCAAAAGAATTACATCTGGAGAAATAAATAGCAAAATGATCAATAAATACTTTTTACTATGTGTAATCATTAAAGACAGATAACTCTGCATAACCCAACCTGATGTGGAAAATTTAGGCATAATAAATAGCAAGGAAATTGAGGATCTTTAAATTAGCCCATGATGACTCATTTGGTTTTTAGGAAAATTCTCTCTCCATCCGGAAGATATCATTGGCCTATTTTCAAGCAATCTTTTTAAACCTCATAGACTGGGAAGGGAAGTATGCATCAAATTATGCCTTGAGTCACCTAGGCTATTTTCTCATCTTTCTAGTGTGATGGTTTCAAATGACCCATAAGTGTACAAGGTGAAACTATGCAAAGTTCTATAAGGAGCTAATCATCTCCCCGCACCACTAGAACCACTTTCAGTCCATCTCGCACCCCTTGTGCCAAAGAGCACACAGAATTAAGGCTGGTTGGTATGTGTCTTTTCAGACCTTTACCCTCATTCCTCTAAATGCATCCAAGCATATGTATACATACATAAGGCTTTAGTCATTCGATTTTCCCTAAATAGACTCAAACTCTTAATATGCAGCCTGCTTTGTTCACTAAACAACAGATCATAAAGCAACCTTAGAGTATAGACTACAATTCTTTATCTTCTAACTCCTTTGAGTATGGGTCACATACAGAGATACAATTTTACATGAATGGTGTCTCAGCATATATGTGGTGGTATACAACCTTTCTTCTCTTTCTTTCTTTTGTTTTTTGAAATCCTTTCCTCTTCCTTTTTCTCCTTTTCTCTCTCACCCTACCACCATTCATAAAGACATTCCCTGCTCTCCCATGGCTCAATACCGGGGGTGCCAAAAAAAATGTACACAAGTGGACACTTTGGTCAACGTTGCTCAAGCAGTAGTTCACCGTAATCAGAAGTGTCTGGATGCTGATGGTAACCACTTTGAGCACTTCTTGTAACCACAGAAGTCAAACGTGACTTGTATTCATCTTTTGTTATGTATATATTGAGTATTACAATTTTAATAGTTTTTCCTTTCTTAAAATGTGTATGTATTTTTTTTGGCACCCTCTCTATTTAGTGGGTGGGAAGTGGGTTTTCTTGTCCAGTTTGCCTTTCATTTCAATCTTGGAACTTAAAGTCCAAGTCAAAAGACCAGTAAGCCTGTCCTTCTCAGGCAGGGACAAAGTCACACAAGTTCTGTGTTCCTATGAACTATGAAGAATTTGGTCACTGCTCACACCAAGGGGGACAGACCTGTGCACAAAAACAAAGGGCTAGGTCAAGTTCAGTAGATTAGTCCAGCATTAGCTTTAGGACACAGTTTGGGGTTCCAAAGGAAGTGAGAGGACAACAGATCAAATGTAAACAATAAGTTATCACCAAAAGAAAGGGGTTCCAAGGACAGGACCTGAGGCCACCAATAAAAGAGAAAGTGATTGGCCCAAAATAATGAAAAGCCTGTTTAAAAGACATGTCAGTAAGGTTCCCAGACCATAGCCCTCTGTTACCATTTTTTGGCAAGAATGAGATGAGAAATGATAAAGTAATGCCAATTGTTCAAAAATGAAGATCCATTTTACTTATTTCTTAATACAATCACTTCCTTGCCATTAACATACCTCAAAAGTAATTTGAATTACACAGAAGGTATTTCCCAAGTCTCTGCTGCCACCCACAGTTTGAGGTACAAACTGTGGGATAAAATCCTCAGCAGTATGCATGAAAATTATGCTCTAAACTGACCAATAAAAGTATTGTTATTCTAAACTTGTATAGTTTTTAATGTATGGCTACTTATCCTAACACACATACAGAGCCATTTGGTAGGTGATAAATAAACAGAGTAACACTTGATTTCAATTAAACTCACTCCAAGTTTGGCACTTTTCCCACAGCAAGTAAATCAGTATTGTCAAAATTGGACTTGTCATTTAATTAAACCTGGGCATTAATAGTACTGTGGCCTTCAGAGACATCTTTGTGTCTAACTGAACCAGTTTGGATTGTCAGAATAAAGAGACAGTGCTTAAGAGGATGGAGATGATACAAATGAGACCAAATTACAAAGCCATCTAACTAGAAGGAAAATGTTGTTGCAACATTCTTCTAATTGTGGATGAAGACCCTGTCAGTTGAAGATCAAATTGAGACTAAACACTCCCAGTAATTCATGAGGAATATATTACTACCAACATTTTATAGGTAGGAAATAGAAGCTCCAAAAAATTAATTATTTGCTTCTCCAAAGGCTTCTGCCAACTAGCAACAAGGAGCATTCATTCAGAATTGGAACATTCATTCAGAATTTTACAATTTAACAAGGTTCATTTTTTTAATAATAATTTTTTAAATATTATCGAAAAGGTAGAGAATACCAAAAAACACATGTAATTCCTCTTAAAGAATATACTTTTATATAGGAAACACTTTTGTTGTTGTTGTAGAAGTCTTTTAACTTTAAGACCCTTAACTCTCTGACAAAGTTTTCAGCAAAGTAAGTCACAGCAATTCCTACAATGGTCAGTGAATTCCAACTCTGCGACTGAGCCAGCTAGACCCAGTCACTTGGTCAGTTCACTTCTGCCACTCCCAAATCATTCCAGTGAAAGAAAGACTTGTATACCCTGCATGTTCAGTTATAGCTAGTTTGGGAGCTAAACACTGTCACTCTTATATCAACAGAAAATATTCTGGGACCCCAGTCTCTTAATAGGCAGGAAGTCCAATTTCTCCTGGGCCTTCCACCCCTAACAGGCTCAGGAATCCTTGGGGGTGTTTACTAGTATCCCAGACCCATCGTGATTGTCCATTGCTGGTGGAGCAGAAACTCAGCAATAAAAGACTCCACCAAGACCATAGTCACTTGGGGTGCTGGTTGCTCCTGACATGCTCCCACCAGGCTGTCACTGCTGCTCCCCACCATCCATGCCTACAAGAAGAGACTGCCTCACAGGCAAGGGCTTCTCCGCCAGTGACCACAGCTGCTGCCACCTTGGCCTCAGGGAAGAAGACAATCATGGTTCCTGCTTATTTCACCCCGGGCGTGGCCTGGGTCCTAGCCCTTAGTTACCAACAGCACAAACAGGAAAATACACTCAGAGAGTATTATACAATTACCACACAGATGCAGTCCCGTCCTGCTATCCCTCCCTAGACTTTCCTAAAGGTAGTTCACTCACCAACTTCAGAAATGCTCCTGGAGAAGTGATTTCTGACTCTTGTGTAAAGACCCAATGTTAACCTCTCCTCGGGAGCCCTAACAGTGAGAATTTCCATTCTTTTAGGTTAAGTTCCACCTATACCAAAAAGTATGAATAGCAGAGCAATGGCAGCTGATCATAAGACCCTTATGAGAAAATCACACAATACAGATGCTCCACAATTTACAATGAGGGATGTCCAAATAAACCCAATGTAGGCTGAAAATATCAAGTCAAAAATGCATTTACTACTAAACATCACAGCTTAGCCTAGCCCACCGCAAATGTGCTCAGAAAACAATATTCAAGACACACTGGAAAAAAAAAAACACGCTGGCAGTATGTATGGTACACCATAAAGTACCAGTATTACCTTCCCAACCGCATGGCCGACTGGGAGCTGTAGCTCACGTCCATTGCCTAGCATCATGAGAGAGCATATACAGCACTAGCTTCAGAAAAGATCAAAATCTAAATACAGTTTCTATTAAATGGGTATAGCTTTCACATCTTCATAAAGTCAAAGAGTCATAAGACAAGCCATTCTAAGTTGGGGACTGCCTGTAGTCTGATATCAGTTCTTCCTCAAAGACTGGGTTATTTGGTCTTAAATGGCATCCTGTATAGGAGATATATAGATATAGATATAGATATAGATATAGATATAGATATATCTCCAGTCTAGGAGGGAATGTGCCAAACTCAGACAAGGGAATTGCCAACCAGTCATCATTAAAGTTTAATAAATAAATAAATAAAAACTGTGGAGTCCAGACTGACCCCAGTCCCCAAGGTTACACTGACTGTCTTTGGCAGGAGAAGTTACAGAACCCCCAACTTGGACAATACCTAAAGAGACTCAATACAGAGACTCCAGAGCCAGTCCAACTGGATCTAAATCCTGGCTCTGCCATCTTCCTAGCTCTGTGACTTTAGGCAAATTACTTAACCTCTCTGTGACTTAGTTAAACTCAGCTGCTGAGTTGAGTAGGGTAGTTCTGAAGATTGAAATCAGTCAATATACATTTTTTTTAGAACCATGCCCAATACACAGTAAACAATCTATGCATGTTGAGTATTATTATTGTTACTCAAAGGCAGTGAATAAAAAATAAAAAAATCAGCTCCAAAACTAAGCCTGGGAAGTCAGGGGAGGAAAAAGTCCGCAAATGAAATTGACTAGAATAATTTCCTGCCTTACTGTACTATAACCATGTTGCATTAGCCAATGTTACAAGCCGGGCATACTGAAGGCAGTTCTGCAGGAGGCCAACACCTGAAAAAGTTGTGAAAATTGGCTCCAGCCCTGGGGAACTGTATTCCAAGCACTGAGGTTTATTGACATTTTTTTCCTTTAAGTTAAAACTTTAAATTGGCCCATGTCACGTTAACTTAAGTCAGAACCTCTACTTTAAAATTCAGAATTCAATTAGCAGGGACAAGTAATTACTTTTACCTCACCGGCTGGCAATATTCTTCAGAGAAAGGAAGTTCATACTTCACCTCTGGCAATGCTTCCAAGATCTGTTGCTGTGGACCTTGACTCCCGCCCACCTGGCCAGATGGTCAGACTAAACCCTGGATGGGCTCCAGCTGCTGCCACCTAGACTGCCTCTCACTGGAAAACAGAAACCCAGATCTGTTATCCCAGGTCTGGGAAGAGCCCCCTAGGAATGCTGCCTGACAAACCACGCAAAATGTCCTGCGAACAACTTTCTTCAACACTCAGGAAAGGTCACTCATTAAACAGTCATCCCACATCAATAACTTTAAGTGTGTGTGTGTGTGTGTGTGTGTGTGTGTGTGGGTGTGTGTGTCTGTGTGTGTGTGTGTGTGTAGTAGATGGTTGTGTTTGATGGCTGAGCCCTGTGGCTGTTATAGGGTGTTACAAGGACAACAGACCAGGAATTAGGGATTCTGAGTGTGGGTCTTGGCTCTGCCACTCACTAACAATGGAACTTGGAGTGATTCACTTCATTTATATGAGCCTTGATGTCCCCTGTGTGTAAATGATGCTCCCTCCTAGATGTGTTCAGTGATTAAATGAGATCATGTAGGAGATCATATTTGTGAGAAGGCTTGGAAAAGTATAAAGCATGTTATTACTCTGTAGAGTTAGGTCCAAACAAATATCCAAGAGAATAATTTTTTAGATGCCATTACTCTACCCTGATACACACACCACAGCAAGCTATTTGATAGCAAGTAGTGCCTTTCATCTTCACATGCCCAGTGTCTAGCACAGTAAGAGTTTGATATGAGTTTACTGAATGAACAAAAAAGCAAACAATTGATCGGAGACCAGTGCAGTCACTAGGGTGGATGCCAACAATGACATGCTTGTTCCCAGGTCTTGATTTGGCATCAACCAAGACCTAAGCCTGAAAGCACAGATAGGATGTGGATGAGTGGAGATTTACAAAAAAAAAAAAAAAAAAAAAAAAGGAGCCACAGAAATGCACAATACTGAGCAAAAGTTTCATATTTAAATCATGTTTTAATATAGCAGAGTACCTAAAGGCAATGGGGAAATAAAAAAGAATGCCTTTTTTAATTTAATATGAATTTTAAATATTATAGGGACTCATTTGCCTCCCATACCAAGACCAATTCCATTAAAGGGTAGAAATTCTGAGGCTCAGAGAAGTAAACTGCTTGTTCAATGTCACTCAACCAGATGTCTATACAGATGTCAGGTCTACTAGATGTCAGGTCTTTGGACTCTGTGCCAGTGCTCTGGGCCTTTGGGGTGCACCGAGGTGACCCTGAAAGGGCTCTCAGATTTAGGATGTCACACAGCAGCAGCTATCCATCCTGACTTAGCCCAGCTCTGCCTAGCTGGAGACACTGATTTCCTGCAGCAGTCTTAGGCTACTGGGAACAGAGTCAGCACCACCAGCAGAAGTGGAGTGCAATTCATGTACATTCCTAAGCCCAGACAACCCTCAGTATGGGGCAGTTACATGGTCATGGAACTACATTCTTCCTCACCAGACCCCTGATACTGTCTTGGCTCCAGCTTCTGCTCCAACTCCCAGAAACTTGGTCCTGACAAATCCCATCTCCTCAAGAGACTGAAATAGCTGTCCTCAAACCACAAATAGCACCAGTGATGTCATGGTTCTCCCAGCCCCCCAATCAGGTCCCTGGCAATCATAAGAGCCCAGATTAGTCTTTACTTGCTGCTGAGAGGACTAGAATCTAGCTATCTTGCCTCTTGGAGTTTTTGTTTGTTTGTTTGTTTTTTGTTTGTTTGTTTGTTTTTGGAGGGCAGTGTCACTGGCCTTCACATGTGGGACTGAACCAGGGCCGCTGGCTTCCCAAGCCAGCGCTTAACCACCGCGCCACTTGGCCAGCCCATTATCTTGCTTCTTAGTACAATGACTCTTGAATAACATAAGTTTGAATTATGCGGGTCCACTCATATGCAAATTTTGTTCAATAAATACACAGTACTATAAATGTATGTCCTCTTTCTTACGATTTTCAATATATTTTCTTTTTTCTAGCATACCTTATTGTAAGAATACAGCATGTAAGGGCTGGCCAAGTGGCTCAGTTGGTTAAGAGTGTGAGCTCTGAGCAACAGGGTCACCAGTTCAATTCCCACATGGGTCAGTGACGCTGTGCCCCAAGCTGAGCTGCCAATAGGTGGCAGAATGGCTTAGCTGGTGAGAGCACCTCCTCCTAACAACAAGGTTGCTGGTTAAACTCCCGCATGGGATGGTGGGCTATGCCCACCCACAGCTAAGATTGAACACAGCTCCTTGAGCTGAGCGGCTGCGAGCTTGCCTATGGGTGGCCAGATGTAAACTGGACTTGGAGCTGAACTAGCTGCACCCTCCACAACTAAGACTGAAGGACAACAACTTGGCTGTTCCCCTTTCCCAATTCTCCAATAAAAATCTTTAAAAAAAAAAAAAAAAGTGCAAGCTGAGCTCTGAGCAACAGCAGTTCGATGCCCAGCCCTAGCTGAGCTGCTGCTAAATTGCCAACAGGTGGCAGGATGGCTCAGCTAAAAAAAAAAAAAAAAAAGAGAGAAAAAAAAATAGAATACAGCATTTAATACATACAACATAGAAAATATTTGTTAATCAACTGATTATGTTATCAGTAAGGCTTCCAATCAACAGCAGGCTACTAGTATTTAAGTTTGGGGTGGGGGAGTCAAAAATTATAGGCAGATTTTCAGCTACACAGGGTTGGTGCCCCTAACCCCCATATTGTTCAAGGGTCAAGTGTGGTGACTTTCCCATAGTTCGCTGCCATGGTTCTCAAGCATGGCTGCACATTGGAATTACCTGGAGAGCTTTAAAACCATCTGGTTACCTGAGCCATACTCCCAAAGTCTCTGATTTAATCTGTCTAGGGTGCAGCCAGGGTATCAGAAGTTTCAAGATCTCCTTGGATTCTTCTAATCAGCAACTAGGGCTGCAAATGACTGGTTTACCATGTCCAACAAAATCACCTCTAGCACCTCCAGTGCTTGTTTAAATATAGAGACTCGAGCCCAGATAGAATAGTTCAGTAAGCTTTAGCTCGGTTGTTGAAATACATGGATTTTTTGACAAACACAAGCTTCTAATACAGGCACTGGGTAAATACAAACTATTCAAAAGTCTCAATTAAACCAAGGATCAGAGGTTGACTTATTTTTAATGCCATCTTTATAGAAAAAAAGAAAATCTAGGTCAGTCCATGAGCTCGAGATTACCTAAATGCCTGCAGAACATTGTAGTTGTGCAAAGGCCCCCGTGGACTCCTTACCTGCTTCCTAAATAAAATATTTAAGTTACCTTTGTTTAAAAGCTAAATTCTTTAGGTAGCTCTGAATATGACTGTAGCAAGTCAGTACATTTTAAAGCTTTCATCTAGCCATATGGCTAGATAAAGGCATAAGGCATCTAGCTGAATGCCCCCAGTGGCCCCATTGCTTCCAGAGTCCTAAGGAGAAGAGGTTCCCTTTGCAGCATTGTCATTCTCAGTTCACTCTGTGCATCTGCTGCAAAAGATAAACAGGCCTCAGCTCCTCCTTTTGGAAGTTATTGCTGTAGTTAAGGGGAAAAATCTCAATTTTGAAATAATTGGGGGGAAACACTATTTGCGCAGAATATGTTCAAGAGAAATTTTTGAACAGAAAAGCTGCTGAACATCACCAGCTAACAAGGGGCATCGTTTGGTGTAAAGCAATTTGCTAAATCTGCCTCTGTATTCCTCAATAATATGATAAATGTAAGGAGAGGCAAATTTGTCTTGGTATTCCACAATGTGATAAATGACAGGAAACATAATTGTGTAATGCCAATAGCACCAGAAAATTGCAAATCTCCAAATGAAATGTTCCTTTCAATCACATAATCAAGTGACTGACAGGGCATTCGAGATATTACCTAAATTACAGCTAATTTCCTGTAGCAGTTTTCTGCACCTTGCTCTGCTGCACTGACAAAAAAGGTAGGCAGAAAAAAAGAGTCATTAATTGCATAAAAAGGAGCCTTAACAACCTGGCTTCCTTTTCTGATGCTTCACCACAACACCAATTCAACATACCACACATGTCTGCAGTCATGGATGTTGTGTGCCCCTCACCAGACAGATACTACAGGGGACTTGATCACCATGGAGATGGAGGCTGGATTTGGGATGCTTGTGACTTTGAGAGAAAATAAGAGACACTGGCACAGCTAGAAGTTATGAGTTTCTGATCAGAACTGTCAGAAAAGGACCCCTATTGCTTATTAATTTTAAAATACAGAGAAATAGTTCTTCTACTATGAGGTAGAGGAGCTCTTGGGCTGTGCTCAAACCTATGAGAAAAAAATTATTATATTAGAAAATGTGTCACAAAATCCTTTAATGCTTTGAGGAAAGCAAAACCTAAGTTGGGTTGGCTGAGGAATAAAATGGGAGTTTATTATAAGAATATAAGAATGTTTCTGACTCCCCAATCATTTTTAATCCCAGATTCTTTTTATATATCTGTTTCTTCCTTATTTCTTAGAAGACCAACATTATTTGCTACTCAGTTTTTAATATGGCTGGAAGAAGATGGCTGTCCTCACGTCTTGGTCTCCCAAGTTAAACTCTCAGACAATGGAGACTGACTCTCTTGTGCCCATCTCCAAATTCCCAGGGCAGAGATTCTGAGTGATACAGCTTGGGACAAGTGTTCACTGCTGATCTAATCCCTTACTATCCAACAGGTGCTAGGTCACATGATACAAACATGATAACCAGGAGCCCATTCCTGGTGATGGAGATTTGGAGCCAACAGTCAAGGGGGTCATCTGCGTGTACCAGAGAGTGCCTAAAAGTAATTATTCCTATAGGGAGGAAGTCTCCAGAGTTGATTGGGAGAGTAAACTAGAGTTGTGCAAAGGAAAAAAAAAAAAAACAGAAATGTCAGAGGATTATGGGATGACCTGGGAGAGAAAGGAACCAGATGCAGAGCAAAAGAGAGGGCATGAGATCAACAAAAGGCATGAACACTGCTGAGGGCTGCCCCAGAGAGCAGGCTTAGAGGGAAGGTAGATAGGGCCTGCACCATGGGTTGGTGGGGAAAAGGGACTCTGCCTGTTTTACTTCTCTCAGTGTCTTCTGGTCTGACCACTGATGGATTCTTGTGTTAACACTGCTTTCTCCAATGTCCTTTTCTGATTTTCTTAATAACTATCCTATGAGTAAGTTATCCTAGTATGAGTTATCTTAAAAGCACTGCTTTTGGATAAGAAGCTCTTGGAGAGCATTTGTCCCAGTACTTCCCCAAACATATGATTATCTAAACAGATGCTTATCAAATCTAACAAATTATTTGCCAGGTTGCTAGGGATTAATTGATCTTTTCTCCTGCATGTTGGAAATCAGACCACAATATACACTTGCTCCATGTACAGCCCATACTTTCAAGACCTACATTGAAGTATCAAGGCAAGGAAAGATCTCCTTGAGATTGCATTTGAACTTGAAATCAAACATGCCTACAGACACACAAGAAAGAACTGCCTTCATCAAGCATGGCACAATAGCAAATCTCTCATTTTATAGTTTTCCCATGGAAAAGGGAAACTGCAGGCACTTAACTCAAGCCCCAAAGTGCACAGCTAAGGAACACCTGGCACCATGAATAAATTGCAAAACGTATCTGTTTTCCAAAAAAAAAAATTTTTTTCATTAGATGGTGCACTTCCAAATGTACTGCTGATACATGACCAACAGCGCTCATTACCAGGCAGTGTGAGAGCCCAAGGGAAGAGATTGAATTGGTTTTTCAAACCATTGACAGTCTCTAGAAAGTCTGAAATGTTTGCTATTTTAAAATTAAACATCTGGTTGAAAGATCTGTTATTTTATGATTTTTTATAACAATCCAAAAGTCACGTTTAATTTCATTCTTTTGCCTTCAGAGTTTCAAATAACTCTACTTTTGATCACAATCACTCTTAAGCCTTGGGCTCAGAAAGAAAAGGGAAAAAATTTCCCCTTAGAATATTCATGGTCAGTTCAACCCTTACCTTATAAAACTCCTGCTAGGAAGCAAAACAAACTAGTTATGTGGTTTCCCTTCCAACAGTCTGTGGCAGTTGAGCACGACTGTGGGTTTATAGTGCCTCCAAAGATTAAAAACAATCCCACTTAAAATGTTCAAATCAAATTCAAAAGCAAGCTAATGAGCTGTGAATGTAAACGTAAATGCTTTACTAAGTGAGCACCCATAAAAGAATTATGTGCCCTAAGTAATTATGTGCAGATGCCAACTCTCTAGAGTTCAGTTTGGGACATTCCTCAATGATGGGGTGTCTTATGTTTATCCCTTAGTGTCAATTCCAATATTAAAAAGAGGAACCTATTTTCTAGAGTAGAGCACAAGCTGCAATCTGTTCAATGTATGAACCCCTTCCCATCCCCAGTATTCAATGGGGCCCCTGCCTCCATGATCCCATCCAGGACCCTTCCACAGAGAAATTTGTTCAGTTGGGCATGTAAAGTTTAACCTCAGAACACAGCTCCCACAGAGTTGGACAGAACTAGATATCAAGAACATCCACTGTTCAAGTATGACATCATGATGAAAAGAATAGTGCCTGTAACAGGAAAATTATGTCATCAGAGTTGGCAACTCCAGACTTCACACTCAACTCCCTTTGGCATCGTCTCTGCTCAACTGCCGTAGAGCCTGTTCTCTGCTCTCTTATAAAGAAAGCAAAGATCTTCTATCTGTTTAAACTGCCATGAAAACCCATCCTCCTTAGCCATGTCTCCTGGCTACATCTGTCTTTGTCAAATCTTTTAACTCTGATAAAATAACGAATGCTTGTCTCAATCAAAATAATTTGCATCCCATCAGCCACTCTGTAGGGAGACATTTAAAGGTAGGATAAAAGGGAGCCTTCTCCTTGTTCCTTAGGTCAGTCTACTCTTCGTGCTGGTCCTAAAGGTTGACAAGCCTTAGACTCTTTAAGGACTAGGTCAGAAATGATGTTGGTCTGACTTTTTACCAGGGATCCGCTTACTCTTCCAAGTTAAATGAACTCTTAACAAGTGCAGAAGACCTATTTCCTGGATATAAGTCAGTCAGACTTACCAGAGGGTCACTGATTTTTTTGTATGGTTCCTGCCAATAGACCTACCAAACCCTGTCCATTAAGTCTAATTTCTCCTTTCCAATTTCCTTACTCTAGGAATTTCAGACAGGATCTCACTTGTTTATCAGATCAATCATCAAGATATTCCTTTGGCATTGAACTCAAATACTTCCTTTGTGTCAAGGATTTATATCTACCCTTTAGATCACGCTGTTCTGGAAGCTTCAAGTGGCAATTTCACTCAGTACACACACACACACACACACACACACACGCATACACAAACACACACACACACACACACACACACACACACACACACACACAGATACCCCACACAGGCAAAGGTCCTCCCTGTCAGCCTCCCCCCACCAGAATTATGATTATAATCATAGTGGGGAATTCCCATCATGTCCCACTGTTAGATAATTTTCTAAAGGCAATTGGCTAAAGGCTACTTCTCCTCCCTAGGAGAAGTGAAAAGTGTGATCACTCTAGCAGTCTGAGTGGTAAATTGACCCTATTGACTTTCAAAAATTGCCATTAAAATTGTTTTATATATATATAAATTTATTTTAAGAAGTCAGTACATGTAATTATGGGGGCTGGAAAGTCTGAAATCTGCAGGGCAGGTCAGGCAGGCTGGCAGCTCAGGCAAGGTTTCTCCATTGCAATCTTGAGACAGAATTCCATTTTCTCCAGGAAACTTTGGCTTTTGCTCTTAAGGCCTTCAAGTGACTAGATGAGGCCCACCCACATTATGGTAGGTAATCTGCTTTATTCAAAGTCTACTGATTAATTTTTTTTCCCCACTTTCTAACAGCCATTAAAATTCTTAAAGCAGCTCTCTTTCTTTCAAAATTGTTTGGTCATGACATAGAACTGGCTTGTCCATTCAAAAAATTTAGAATCTCCTCCCTATGGCATTGAAAGTGACATCTAAATCCTTAAAGAGCTATAAAATCTAACTTCTATCTCATCTACCTTTTCAGTATTCTCTGCTTTCATTCCTCTCCTATGTGACTCCATTACTCCAATGACTGATCTATGTCCCACAGGGACATCTTTCCCATTCCTTCCTTCATTGAACAAAAATGTATTCCTGCCTCCACAAGTTTGCATAAACTTGTCCTTCTACCAGAACACCTTCCCCAAACCATTCTACCTTCATTTGAATCTCAGCTCAAGTCTCACTGCCCTTCTGGTGCTTTCTTGAACACACCAGTCCATTGTACACATTCTACTAATTAAATTAGTGTGCTGCATTATACAGAGAGTTAGAAAACAGACAGAGTGTGAACCAGGACAACTTACTTATCTTCTCCATGCCTAAATTCACTTAATCTGAAATAAAGGTTTTGGAATGATCCATTCCAGTTCTAATCTCAATAAAGTCTTTAGCCCTCATCAGAAACTTTCAGTTACCCATCCGTGAGTAAAATTACCAGCTTTAGCAAATAAAAATACAGGACCCCTGGTATGTCCCGTGCAATATTTGGGACATGCTATTCTTACAAAGAATGTACTTAAAACTTATCCAAAATTCAAATTTACCAGGATATCTTGTATTTTATCTGACAATTGTATGTGTAAGTCCATGTTCTCTAATCAACAATTAACTTAAGCTGCTATCTGGAGATAAGGGCTCTGTTTTACTTAGCCCCCTAAAGTTTCTGACACAGTGCCATATACAGAGTATTCTCTCAAGTCCTTTGGGATAAATGGATACCAACTCCTCAAACTAAAGCTGATTCAGTGAGAATGAGCTCACAAAAAGTTTTTTACCCTCTTCTCAGATTAAAAAAAAAAATTAATGAGCCTAAACTAAGTTGTTTCTTTCAAACTGCCTTAGACCCACCTGTTGCTGTCTTACCTTACTCAGATGCCCCATCAACAAGCCTGTAAAGAAGGTCAGTAACCAGTCCACATAAATCCCTTATAGTTTACCTTTCCCTCCAGCTGTCTATGTACAGAGAGAGCAAAAGCAGTTTATCACTTGAGTTCAGTTGTTTTATGAGACTCCAGCTATCCGGCTACTGTAAAAGACTCCCCATTCCCACTCCCACATGCTTCTCTCCCCTTAGTCAAATGGCATGTCCTATTTCTGTTTCCCATAAAAATTAGGACATTGCTCCTATATAGGAGGGAGAATACCATTGTTTTACTCTGGTGAAAGAGAGACTCTCTTATTTCTTGAAATTAAGTCTTGTGGGGTTATTGAAATAATCACATTGAAATAGGGAATCAACATGTCAGAAGAGTTGTAAGTGCTGGGCAGCAAACAGAAGCTGGACCAGACAGAGTCCAGAGTAGGTGTCGGGAGATGGGAGTTAGCCTTGGCTCTGCCACTACCTCAGTACCTCAATTTCCTCTTCTGGGAATAAGAAAGCTTGGCCTGAAAATTTATAAGGCTCCTTCAGTTTTGACATTCTATAGCTTTAAGCAAGACTTACATGGAGGCCAACTGAGGATTTAAACTTGACTAGAGGAAATGAGATAAATACACCATTTACAGCAAATTGCTCTGGTATATAATGAATGCTGCTTCCTCTCCAAGTGTAATGGAAAATTGCCATAGAATCACCCAAATCATGTATTTACCTCAGCAACAGCACCATGCAAAGGAGCAGAACTCTAATTGTATATTTATTCATCTCTTGTTTTGATCCAAGGTTGAGGTGTGTCAATTAAAAAGACACAGACAGGGCCGGCTGAGGGGTGCGGTGGTTAAGTGCTGGCTTGGGAAGCCAGTGGCCCCGGTTCGGGTCCCACATATGAAGGCCAGTGACACTGCCCTCAAAAAAAAAAAAAAAAGACACAGACAAAAATAAGAGAAAGACACTGAGGCAGAAAGGAAAGGAAACTCAGTTACTTGGTCATAACCATGGATGGTTCCCTTGAATTTTCCATTTCATGGTGTCAACTAGCTTCCTAGACAAGCCAGCTCCCAAGACATACCCAACAGGAGGTTATCATAGGAAAGCCATCCCAGACCAAGAGGTAAACATAGTTTAAAAAGCGCTAATCAAAAAGCGCTTATAAAACTTTTCTCTGGCTGTAGTATAAAGGAGAATTTTAAAAGAATTAGGTGGAAGATATTGTCCTACATTCAAAAAACAGCAATAGCCGGCCAAGTGGCGCGGTGGTTAAGTGCTGGCTTCGGAAGCCAGCGGCCCCGGTTCGGCTCCCACATATGAGGGCCAGTGACACTGCCCTCAAAAAAAAAAAAAAAATCAGCAACAAATAATGTCATATATGTTTATGAATATATATAAGGTGAGAACACATGTAGTCAAAATAACTGGATGAATGGTGGAAAACTGAACCAAATATATGGTCTAATCAGCTCAAAACTTCCAGATATTTGGGAACATATAGATGTAGGACAAAAATTTTCCACTTTTTACTTGGGTGCTCTGGGAGAAACCACATTAATGGAAAAGCACTTGACAAACTCTTATAGATATTAGAGTTTTCAAATAAGCATTTTATGAAGTGAGAATCAATAGGCTCTCACAGCTCTCCAGAGGAGCCGCGTGTCATCATCAGCTAAATATCTACTGTTATTGTTTTCCCCACTGAGCATTTGGTAAAATATACTCAATTCTCTTGCAGTTATAATGTCATCATTAAATGGCAAACATGGACCTTTGGGAGCCATACAGTCCACCCCCTTGCTCCCAGGAAACTTCACACTTAAGCTGTTTGCAAAAACAGTCATGTTAAATTCTAGACTAAAAGAGCCCTCAGAAATATCCACATAAAAGCACTACATGGATTCCAGGGTCATGGGCATGGATACATTTTTTGGTATAAAAGTACTCAAGATATTCTGGAGTTCCTTTATAGACAAGGACTCCCTAGGCTTACATTTTCAAAAATGCTTTCCCTACGCATTAGTAGATATTCAGCCCAAGAAGGGTTTTATGGACAAATAGATTTGGAAAACACTGGTTTAAGCAAAGTCAAATAGATTTATTTTACAGCAGGAAATTCCTCAGAACCTTTAAATTGTTAATGTTTCCCTTATGTCCCCGTAGATTCCAGTTTATTTGTAACACCATTGACAGATGAAAGTGGTTCTTGTCTACTAGCTATTACCACCATTATCAGCACCATAACTGTCCCCATCTTCTCCAGCTATCCTACTCAGATTACAGATCTCAGATCAAACATCTCTCCTTCAGGAAACGTTTCCCTAAGCCCTAAAGGAAAGGCTGACAAACAACAGCCCATGGGCTATTTTGTGTAGACCACAAGCTAAGAATCACTTTTACGTTTTTAAATGGTTGGGGGGAAAATCAAGTAAATAATACTTGGTGACATAAAAATTACATGAGATTCAAATTTCTGTATCTATTAATAAAGTTTTATTGGAACACAGCCATACTCATTCATTTGCATGTTGTCTATGACTGCTTTCATACTGCAACACCAATTTTATAGTTGGATCAAAGACCATTTGGCCTACAAAACCAAACAAATACACTGTCTGGCCCCTTATAGAAAATAGTTACCAACCCCTAACCTTGACTATGTACTGTCATAGCACTGTACACTTCATATGTATGAAACTTACCTCACATGAAAATTTCACACAGAACTGTCTGATTACCTCATTAATAGCTGTCTTCTCACTAGATGGTAAGCTCCATGAGAGGAAGACTCGTGACTGTTTTTTTTCCTTATCATTTTATCAACAATGATTAGCACACAACCTAGCACAGAGCAAATATTAACTAATTACATGTTGGTGAGTGAATAAGCAAATACCCCCTAAAACTGGTATTCTACAATATACAACTTGGCAAACACTATTCTATACATATATCCTCCAGCTGGTAGGCAGGGTAAAGAGACAGGGATTTTTGCTTACAGAATATTTCAGCAAAATGAAATGTTATCAAAGGGATCAAAATTAGCAAAAGAAAGGTTTTTTTGTCTTGAGGATGCTCCACACTGAATAATCTGAAGGAACTACAACCACACTCATTAGAGACCTATAGGGGACTTCCAGAATCAAGTGAAGGAACATACCCAGAAGAATCTCAAGGAGCATGGATCTAAACAGGAAAGAGCTGGGCCCCTCAGGGACTCTGAACAATAGAAAGTATGTAAGGAGAGAAGGCGAGGGGGAGATGAGTGAGATGAGACATCACCCCCACCCCCACCCACCCACACACACACACAGACACCTTTCTGAGGTATAATTTGTAAGGACTAAAAGAAACTTGATGAGAAAAATACCTCTGGATACCATAGGTATTTGTGATTGGCGAATAGTGAAATTGTTCTATGTGGTAATGATCTCCAGCATCGCCCGTCTAGACATAACAATCCTAAAGGAAGAAGAGCTAATGGTTTCCTTCACATTCTAGAAGCTGCCCTCTGCCCCATTTCTTATTTTGATCCAAATCACTACTTTTCTCATCAGACACTATTTATGAAATTTAATGCATGGACTTAAGCATTACCAAGAGCTCAGAGATATGTGTCAGCAAGACGTTTCCCTGAGTTTCAGACCAGCTGCATTTGATAGCTATCTGCCGGTCTGTCTTCCTGATTATAAATGAAATGACAGGCCTTCCAAGGAAACACAGAGTAAAACCACCAGGCCTTTCCTGGTTTCAAAAGAATCAGGTCCCTCTCTATTTCCTCATCAACAAAGAGCATATCTCTTCACTGATTCACTATTGAACAAAATTTTAGAGAGTAGGGTGTATCAGATACCACTGAAAAAAGTCATCTGATCTGGTGGAGCTCTCAGGGTGGTGGAGAAAGCAGATCTTAACCAGATAATCACACAAATCAATAACTATTTCCAAACTCTGATGATGACTGTAAAGGAAAACTACAGGGCACCATGAACATGTGTAATAGGGGACATGACTTAATTGGGAGGTCAGGAAGGGCTTCCAAAAGATGGGACATTAGAGCTGAGAGCTAAAGAATTGTTTTCTCAAGGACTCAGCCCAATAAAAAATTTAAAAAAAAGAAGTCTTGGGCCTCAAACGCTGTGAGATATCCATCTAAAAATCTTCAATCATTGACGTATTTCAAATCAACAAAATGAAAAGTGAAGATAACCACTAAAGCAGACTGGCAACAGCACTCCAAGTCACTAATGTTGAGAACTGGGCTCTCTCACATGACGCCACAGCCAGAAGCACTTGGTAGAAAGTTTCCCAGTACTCTTACAAACTTATCTAGGATCTTTATGATCCTGATTCCATAGATGGAAACATTAATGAAGAAAGAGGTCAGGTTGTAAGAAAGAATAAAGGTTGTAATGAAATTCCTCTTCTAGAAAAGATCACAGAGATGAGCCATTTGCTCTAGTGCCATTTTCACTGGACCCTGCATCAAGAGGAAATTGATGGTGGATTAGGTACTTTCTCATGCAAAGTATTAGCAAGCAAAGAGGCATTCATTTGGCTCATTTGGAGCTCCCTCTCTGCACAGAGCCTTTCTCTGAGTACTAAGGGAGGAACAAGTGTGAATTTTAAGAGAGACCTCTTCTTTAAAGTCAACAGACTAGAATAGAGAGAAAAGTATAAAGGATCAGAGAGAACAAAACGCTCCATTCCAGTAATCACCAAGAACTAAAGGACCATGTGCTCAGTGTCAGGCTGTGCCCTCTGAAAGGGAGGGAGACACACACACTGATAATACGGCTATAGTATGGATGAAACAGAAATCATAAATACCGTAGGAGAGCATAGGAAGGTACTAGAGTGGTCAGAACAGACTCCATGATAGCAGGTAACTTTTACAGAGCACCTACTATGTATATATCAATAACCGCTAACATTTACTAAGCACTAACTCATGCTTTAGATGCTACTAAGTGCTTTTACACATTATCTCATAGAGACATGCTGTGTGAAAGGTGAAGAAACTAAAGCTTGAGAGGTTAAGTAACTTGGCCAAGGCTTCTCAGCTGATGTGTAACAGGGCTGAGAGTAGAACCTGAGGTCTGTTCTTTGCCTATAATAGACCCTCCATCTCTGCAGAACTGAGTCAAAGAAACTCGAATTTGCATGGTTTTCCTAAAGCAAGGCTTCTTTGTCTCATTTAGAATTATAACTGTTACCAGGAAAGATATTTTCAGGGTAAAGCTGAGATTTGATCTGAACCATCTGACACTACAGCCTGTGCTTTTCACTTTCATGTTATACTCTCTTTACAAGAAGGTGAGAGAACAATTAATATTTAAATATGTGGGAGAACACAGAAGATAGTCTTTTTTTTTTCATTCATTCAAGCGATTCTCTGTGTCCAGAACTGTTCTCAGTATTGGAGATACAACATATGAACAAGTATGCCATAGTTCCTTTCCTCATGGAGCTTACTTACATTATGCTGAGGGACACAGAAAATAAATATGTGTCTAAATTACATAAATAAATAAATATACCTCAGTGAAAGATAAATGCTAGAAGATGAATAAAGCTGGATAATGAGTGTCAGAGGTGTGGGCAGGATCATGCCATTAAATAGTATAGAAATATAAGCAGAATATAGATAGAAAGTCTCCTCCATGAAATGGAATTCCTTAAGGGCAGGGACTGTCTTTCATTTATCCTTATATTCCAGTGGCCAGCATGAGGTTAAAAGGCACTATGGTTTAGTCAGACACAAAAGGGAACAGTTGTAGGCTCACATTCCAACCAAGCCAAAGAAATTTATGAATAAGGTTGGACTTAGGAACTACCAGAATTGATGACTTTAATATTATCTTCTTTCTTCCTACCTTTCATCTATATCATACACACATACACACACACACACACACACACACACACACACACACACACACCCCTTTGGGATATTTTTTGTATTTGTTGGCTTTTCTTAGGTCACCTGTCCTTGCAAGTTAAAAATATGGCTGCAGACAGCTCTGGGCTTACATCTTAACAACTTTATAACCAGAAGACTAAAGGGAGCTTTGCTTCCCGCTTCTGTTTGAAAAATGCCAGAAAAGAACTTTTCTTTTTCCAGTTTAAGTCACATGTCTATCTGTGGATCAAGGTCTGTGGCTGCAGAGATAGGACACTATGATTGGCCAGTTCCCCCACAACACATGATTGGAAAAGAGAGATTTTTCCTTAAAGTAGGAGTACTGTTAGTAGAAGGGGGAATGCTTGTTTGATGCTGAGCAGACAAAAGCAACAGCTTTTGCAAATAAAAAATAATATTAATAAAACCTAATTATTTTCCACCATTTGCTCAATGATGCTCAATGATATGATGCTCAAGTGTGACCCATTGATTATCTCATTCATAATTCTACAGGTAGTTGTTGGCCAGATAGCATAAGGCCAGATAATAAGAAAACGTGAAAGCCAGGCTAAGGAATTTAATATCAAATGGCAAGAAGTAGAGACCCAATAAGATTTGGAGGGAGAGAGTTACATAACAAAAGCGGCACGAAAGGGTGGTTAATGCAGGAGTTTTCCAGCTTTGTCACCAGTTCCCAGTATTGAATGGGGGCTGAGGAGGCAGTGCACAAAGCTCTGAGTCTTTAAATTCTGGATGGGATCTGAGAGTTTTCTTACCAAACACTTCTCTATGTCCTTATGCCCAAGATCCCTACCTACAAAAAGTCTTCCTTTTCCTGATCATTAATCCCTAGCAATGAAAAGGGATAATGATAGTGTTGAAATGACAATATTTGGAGAAACATCACCTGTTAATTCCAGGGCTCACATACCAGCTCAGGGAAAAGACAAACATTTCCTTCTAGCAGATAAATGCAAGCTTCAGAGTAAATTTGAAAGCAGTGAGGAAATTCTGTTATTTTCCCTCTTAACAAGCCTTGATGAAAGCAATCTCCACAGAGGCTGCCTAATTGCGCAGGGAGTTCATCTCTGAGCAGGGCTGGCGGAAGGAATAAGGGCTGGTTAGTACATGCTGTCTGAAGGCCACCCTTTTTCCAAAGGGGATGGGGGACTTGTTTCACCTGCAGGGCCCCAATTCCACACACCTCCAAGGCCCTCCCATAGACCCCAGGTCAAGTGGACATTCTCAGTGTATTCTCAACAACCAGGTCCCTGCTTTATTTCCTGGCACCAACTCTTTAGTTTTCTAATTATCCTGCAGGGGAATATACACTGTTTACTTACTGCTCCTGGAAACATGCAGGGTTTGCTTCCTGCTGCTTAGATGCCCTGAGAAACTAATATCAGTAATTGCAGTCCCTCTGTGCTTATGAGGGAGGCTTGGAGGCCAGTGGCATCTCCTTGCCCCTCCCCCCACCCCAGAAGCACTTTTGCAGGTGGGGGAATGAAGGCTGTGGAGCCAAAGGAACCTTCCTCAGTTCTAGATTCAGCCTCAGCCAGGCAACTCACAGCATACCTCCTCCTCCTCCCATAGCCACAAACCCTGCTGCTGCCCTTCTCACTACCTTGATATCCCAGGTCTCCCAAACCTGACTGGCCATCATATCAACCAGGGCTGCACTAGAGGAAGAAAAATAAATAAATAAATACTGATATGTACAGGACATTTTTTGTATCAGATGCATTATATAAATATCTAATTTTGTGCCCATAATAACTCTATGAATTTTTCTCATTTTAGAGATAAGGACCTGTAGTGTGGAGAGTCTATATAACTTTACCCAAAGTTAACATGGCTAATAAGGAGTAAAGTTACAGTCTCTCAGATGAGGGACATGCTCTGAACCCCCTCACTACATAGCTGCCCAGGTAGGGAAGTTTGTCCTCAGGGAAGCTCCATTGTTCTTTCAATCAGTTGGTCAATGTTTACTGAGAGCTATCACGATGCAAACATTATGCTAAAACAACATTTCTCAAGTTTCCTTTTGTCCAAAGGACTTCTGATTCAGTTAGGAGACAAGATACACACTTGACAATTTGTTAGAAATATACCACATAGCAACACAGAAGAGATCATCAAACACTAGAACAAGCATGGGTTCTTAACCTAGGATTCATATGGATGGCTTCAGCAGACACAGGAACACCCTAAAATTATTTGCATATTTTTTTTCATATGTGCATTTTTCTGGCTTCCCTTGGATCAGCGGTTCCTAACTAGGAGCGATTTTGCCTTCCAGAGGCATTTGACAATGTCTGGATGCATATTTGATTGTGCCAACCGAGAGGGCACCACTGGCTTTCAGTGCGTAAAGGTATGGGATGCTGATGAACATCCCATAATGCACAAGACAGCCCCCAAACAAAGTATCATCTGGCTCAAAATGTCAATCACACCAAGGTTGAGAAATCTGCATTAGATTCCCCGAGGCATCTCAGTCTGCTCCCAAAACATTAAGAACTACTGTTTCATAGTTTTATTTGCTCAATGAAGGGGATAGACAGGAAGTGTCCCTGCAACCGGACCAACATTTTCGAACCTCTCATGACCCACATATGTTGCCAGGATTGCCCTCCTAAGACTAGTATCCCTCCACTTTTTGTTAGGTGACTTTGTACAAAGTCCGAGCACTGGATTCCATTGCTAAGACCCAGTGCTTGTATTTCCACCAGATCATTCAACACTTTGCCCAAAAGCCATCCCAAACTGGTGAATAAAGTGACCAAGCCACAGTGGACTTATTCAGAGGTATGGATTGGGGAGGCAGTAGTGCTTTATCTATTATGCCCATGTCCTTCTGTTCACATTTTCAACTGGATTCTAGGCAATAGGAATATGGTACTATGGGAAGTTCACAAGTCTGAGAGTCAGGGTATGTAGCTTTTCTATTAATGAACTCTGGGGACTGAACCCCAGTTTTCTTCTCTTTAAAATGCAGTACTTGGAGTCTGCATCAGTCAGGAACAGAACCAGTAAGAGATATATATTAAAAGATTCATTGCAAAGAATAGGCCTACAACAATCGTGGGGCCTGGCTGGGCAAGTCTGAATTCTATAGGGCAGGCATCAGGAAGAGCAGGCTAGAACTCTCAGACACAGGCGGGCTGCAGTCCGCAGGAGGAATTTTTTCTTCTGGAAAATCTGTTCTGCCTTCAAGGCCTTGCAACTGATTGAATTGGCCACCCAGATTATCTAGGATAATCTCCTTTACTGCACTTCAAGTCAACTGATAATGAACATTAATCATGTCTACAAAATACCTTCACAGCAACCCCTACATGAGTGTTTCATTGAATAACTAGGGACTACAGCCCAGCAAAGCTGGCACATAAAAGTGACCATCACAGGCTCCATATGGTATCTGTTTCTTTGTAGCTTTTAGAACCAGCAATTCTAATATTAATCATCCCGAGCAACAACATGTCATTTTCAGGAGTGATATCTAGGCACAGGTACCCCAAAAGAAGTACCTCTGAGCAGCTGACTCAGAGGTTAGTAGGTTACAAGAACTCTGACGTAAGAGATAAAATACAAAGATTTGAGTCTGGCCACAGCCAGGGCCTCCCTCACTGCCAATCGGATAAGATTTACAGGAAATGCTGCTAAACAGGAGCTTTTCTTCCAAAATGCCACTGGCAAGCCATCTGTTTTCTGTAATTAGAAATTAAATAAAAACTTTTGAGGAGCCAATTATTTGCTAGAGAAAAAAATGGGGAGAACACACAATATTAGTGGAGAGGCCTTTGTGATTCATGGTATTTATCCAGGAATCACAAAATTTCCAAGCCAGAAAGGATCTTAGAGATAACTCTGTCCAACTCACTCATGTTACAAATGATGGGACTGAGAATCAGAGCGACTTATGAATTGCAACGTCAAGAAGCTACTCAGTGTCAGAGCCAGAACTAAGAGTCATGATTCCCAGGCCAAAGCTCTCTCCACATCTCCCTCCAGCCAGACAAGGAAATGTGCATAAGCCTAAAATACAAGCATTCTACCTCCTCAGCAAAGCCTGCAGTCGAGCTCTTTACCACTGGCATTTACTCCATCAGTAACTACAAAAGGGAACACTTAACACAAGATGACAAATTCTAAAATTGGCTTGTTTTCACAACTGTCACTTTCTAAGAGGTGAATGACCTTTCTCTGGTTCTTTAAAAACCTCTGGATTTCAGCCAGCTTAACATCCCCTTACTTCCTCCCACAATCACTTGCTATGAAAATGTCATTATTCTATTTTGAAGAGGCTAGAGCAGTTGTTCTTTTGTAATAACTGTGTTTTCTGAAAGAGGAAAAAAAGTAACGAAAGCCAGGTGCACAAAAGCTTTCATGGATCAGTCAGCTCCCAGTGTGCACCAGGGGAAAATAAAGTAGAAAACACAGTGTTAAACCCCATGTCAAAGATGGAATCCACCCCTTACCTCTGTGGCTTTATTTTGATCCAGGATTGAGAGAAACGTCTTGCTCCCTGTCTTCAACGAGTGTGCCCAGCAACCCTTCACCTAGTGAACCACCTTATTTGAGGGACGGAAACAATTTCCCTCTTCCAACCTCCAGCTCCAATTTCTCCCCTAAACCCTATTAGTTAGGAATCTTTGGTAGCAAGAAACAGAAATCTGCAGTGAGATTAAGCAAACAAGGAGATTAATGTGTTGGGTTCAGATTTCAAAAATCCTTAGTAAAATGACTATCTCTGTGACAGCTTCACCCTAAGGACTGAGACACTATAGTAAAAGATACTTTCTTCTTCCCCAGGAAATGGGAGAGGGAGGGAGACAGAGAAGGAGGAGAAGGAGGAGGAGGAGCAAGAAGGGAGGAAGGAAGGAAAGAAGAGAGGCAGGGAGTGAGGGAGGGAGAGAGGAAGAAAGGAAGGGAGGGAGGGAAAGACAAAGGGGATGGAAAATGGGTTTGCTTTCTGGTCTTGACTCATGTAAAGATAAAGGACCCCACAGTGGATGTGACCAGTCCAAGTAGCTTCAAAGTAATAAAAGTCCTCTTTAGACAGTCATATTTTCTTTCTAAAGAATATACTAGTTTACTAAGTAAACTCAATGATGACAAAGATAATCAGCAACTGTGGAAAACTGACATCAACTAATGGTATCAAGAATAAGTTTGCTCTGGTTTTACCTCCTGTCACACAGTAGCCCAAATTTGATTGTCAATGGCCTATTTAACAGGGTAATCACCTTGCCAGGGATAAGGAAAGATTAGTTTGTTTTTCATTACTTAATGCTTATATAGTATGTGTTGTTTAAATGTTAGCATAACTTATCCTCTAGGTAGTAGACCAATTGCCTCGCGAGGGATATACTAGGGAAGCAACTGAGACAGCAGACTAGCTTTTCTCCCCCAGAGGCTGTGGTGCCTCCCAGCAGATCTTCTCAGTAGGGGAGGCATGAAGAATAGTAGTAGCTCAACGCTTAGAGTCTGGCTTCTACAGCCACACTACCTGAGTTTGTGTGGCTCCATAATGCTCTCAGGTGTGTGGCTTGTGCAAATTACTGAACCCATGGACTCTTTGTTCTTCTTATTTGTGAAACAAGCATAATAAGGGAACCCATCTCAGAGGGCTCTTTTGAAATTTAAATAAGATAAATAAGGGCTGACCAAGTGACACAGTGGTTAAGCGCTGGCTTGGGAAGCCAGTGGCCCCGGTTTGGTCCCACATACGAGGGCCAGTGACACTGCCCTCAAAAAAAAAAAAAAAAAAAGATAAATAATGCAAAGCACATAGCAAGCATTTAATAAATATTAACAATTAGTCTGGATCAGTGCTTCCTAACCTTCTTCATATCATAATACACACTTTGAAAAAAAAAAGTTAAAGTTTGCATGGTGAACTACAAAAGACTACTCTGCTCATAGCCAAAAAGAGAGGCACCTAGGGACTGAAGGGCTCTATTTCTCATCACACCAGCACCCCATTCACTACTGGCCAGCTGAGAAACTCTCCTCTCCACACTGGATGTTTACTTCAACTTACAAAAAATATGTTTCTCAGGACACTGTCTCAGCCCCCAATTTAAACAGTCTACATTTTCAGCCAACACTGTCCTCTCTCTTCCTCACAGATAGTTACAAGCTGTTAAATTGCTGAATAATACAAATAGAATTCTCCTTTAAAATATTCACCCCTCATAATATTTCCAGACATGGAGTCATCACGAAGCCTATGGTTAGAAACAGGAAGATGAAGGGCAATTCTGAAGCTGAAGACTTTCATGGCCCAAACCCCTCCTTACTGTGTTCAAGTATGTGGCACTGGCCTAGGAGGAGGCTGAGCCAGGAATGCCTGAGGATCAGGTAAACCCATCAGGCCTCCATGCTGTCTCATTCTGCCCTGCTCTGCCCAAGCATTGCATCATCTCTCTTCGGACTGGTTTTCTTGTTTCATTAGTCACTTGGCAAACATGGCTGCCCCTCCACCTTCAAGTTCACATGATAAAGTTGCAACTCTCTCTTGATTCCAGTTTCAAATTTTCAGAGAGAGAATCTGATTAGACCAGCTTGACTCAGTTGTCCACTCTGGTGTAATCAGTAAAACCAAGGCAGCAGGTGAGCCCTGTAAAGCCCAGCAGCCAGAGCCCACTCCTAGAACACAGTACACACATTTGGGAGATGAGTTCACAGAGAAAGAGGTCATAGACACAAGAGCTGAATCCATGACTTTGTCCATTACATTGCCCATCCTGTCATCAAACCTGAAATACCTACCACAAGTCACTCCTTTAACACTCTAAAGACGCTTGTTAAAAGTATATTGGTTTCCTAGCAGCATAATATTCTAAGATATTTTCGGTCATTAACATCTAAAAATAAATGTGCATACTTCACATGGAACAGAAATGTTTTGATAGAAGTAGGGGACCTGGTTGTTTGTGGAACTAGAAGGCAATGAAAACGAACAGTTCTGCGCAGAGTACCCTGGGAAGACTGGAAGCTCTCTTGATATATGTAGGGGAGCTGGGAGGTAGGAAATAAAAGGAAGAGGGAGGGAGAAAGCAATATGAAGGGGAATATGAAAATGAACATGTAAACTTTCCTAGCAATTTTGCCCACAGCCAGGGCTGCTCAAAGGCTATAGCACTAATCTCTGTTTTAAAACCAGCATTAACAAATGATGCCAGGTATCTCTAGAAAACCCACCAAAGTGAAAAATCAGAGCTCAGTAGAGGGTAAAATTATTCCACCCTGCACAAAGGAAAATTTAGCTACAGGATTATAATTTCCAAATGAAAAACTAGAATACATAGTCTGACAAAGAATTTTTGTGCTATTTCACAGTGAATGAGACAGTCTGAAGAATATACCTTGGATACTCAAATATTGGAAATTACTAGATATTTCAATGGTGTATGGGAAAAGTAATAAATCAAATGTATGCAGTAGAGTTAACTTGAAAGGGACTATTGAATCTGTGTTCAATTTTAAGGAACAATATAACAAATAGCAACACATTAAGCAGAGATATTTTTCAAGAGGCTGATTGAGGCTGTAGTCCATGGAACTGGAATTCACCTCAGACTATTAGTCAATAAGCCAATATTAATTAATAGGTCACAGGGTGCTTTCCAGTGGGTTTGTTTCCTTTCACTGCAGTCAGACAACATTAATTTGACTTGTGATTAGTTAGATGATTGCTTTCAGAGTTGCTTTGGCTTCTAACTCTTCCAACACAATATTGAACAAGGAATCATGCCTTCCATCTCCCAATAAACGTCTTTTTAAAAAAAAACTATCATTTTACATACATCTTCTTGAAAAAACACTCATTTAATCTTTGCGTAGAACTCACGGCACTCACTTTATCAGTTAAGATTTGGACACAAGTAACAGAAAACAACTTCAACTTATGTAAGGTGGAAAGAGGTAGGTAAGAATAGGCCACAGAGATGCCTCAAAGAAGCCAGTGACAGGTGTTTCAGTCTATCACCACAAACTACACAACGGAAGGAAATTAAGTTTCTCTTGCCATATCCTATATCAGTCTTCTCTTTCTGCAAATAAGTTTTTCCTACAACTGCTGGAAGATGGCCATTCCATAGCTCTGATGTTTACAGTCAAAAGATCTGCTCATATTGAACTAAATACCTGAGCTGTCCTTCCAAATTTCTAATATAGGGAACCTGATTAACCCATCTTGACCCAACTCTGGTTCAGTTATCTGTGGCCATCTTCCAGTTTTTCCTACCTCCACAGCAATCCTATCTCCCGTTCATATTTTGGATTGTAGGTCCCTATGGTCTTCTTTCCCAATTAGCTTACCATTCAGCATTCTAATTTTCAGAAATCTCAAAAGCTCTGTTCCATGGAAAGCACTCTTCCTTGTTTCCCATTGCTGTTATGAAAGTATTCCCTTTATATCATTTCAAAAGAATTTTGGTAAGACAAAGGAGATTTGAGTAACCTGCCTGCCATCTCAACAAAATCACCCTATTTTTTTTCTAGCTATTTCTTTTTCTTTTTTTTTTTTTTTTGAGGGCAGTGTCACTGGCCCTAATATGTGGGACCGAACCGGGGCCACTGGCTTCCCAGGCCAGCGCTTAACCACCGCGCCACTCGGCCGGCCCTCTAGCTATTTCTTCTTCCTCTTCTTTGTAGCCCGTCCTTTAATCTAACCCTATATCAAAGCATAACTTCAATTATATCACTCTCCAAATCAAAGTCTTCAAAGACTTCCTGTGGCTGAAACTACAAATTCCCTATCTTAATATTTAAGACCATTCATGATCTCGTTCAAGTGACTCTTTTTAGAAAACTCTGACCATTTGCCTTTTATAAACTAATTCTTCATTCTAGATGAAGTCCCCATTTGCTACACTTTCCCAAATAGTTACCACATTTCACACTTCTCTGCTCTATAACTTCACTTATCTCTTTCCTCTGCCTTATTGCATATGCCAATTCTAAACCTAACAATCACAATCTTACTGACTATAAAGACTCTGAAAAAAGTTGACCTCTTCTTAAAGCCTTCTGACCCACGCAGATCAATGTCATATTTCCTTTCTGAAAAATCCATATAACTATGAACAGATCTTTCTTTTGATGGTTATCTCCTCATATTTGTCTTTTCATTGCTGATTAATAAATTATCTCTCTCATTCTTACATTCCTTCATCATTTCCATTATATTGCATTGCCAAATAACTTTATCGTAAGCTCTATTTCACTACATTTGCTTTACATATTTGAAATCCTTATTGCAACCTTGATAAAAACCAACATCCAGGTATTTCACTATTTTAGAGTAGTTTACTATCCAAAGAAGCCTAATTCAGCAACCAAAAATAATTTCAATCTGAAATCTTTAATTGCATCTCTCAAAAAGCACAAAGGGGATTCAAATACATAGTCCGTCGCACCATAAAAAATATAAAATTTCCTCTTCATTCCAAACCATTTCTATCAAACCTTGCAGCTATTCCATAGCATCTCTCTCTATCATCCCAACATCCTCTTTAAGCTCTTTAACTGATCAATTCAATACCGCTTTGCTTCCCTTAGCTTCCATTCTGAACCAGAGTTGGGTCAAGATCAGTTAATCAATGCCCTCTTCTGGATACTTTGAAGTAAAACTAAGATATTGTAATTCAATATGAGCAGATCTTCTGAATGTAAAAACATTCCACCTGTCATGGAAAAAACCCTATTTGACAAATGAGAACTCTCCTCCAGAAAGAAAGAATACTTCTTCAGAAGGCAAGAAAGAAGTGGGTAGGAGAATGGATTGACAATGATGAAATTCTCTTTGCAGAGGTAGCATGAAATCTTATAACAGCA
The DNA here is from genome assembly GCA_033961575.1 of Aselliscus stoliczkanus. NCBI lineage: Eukaryota > Metazoa > Chordata > Mammalia > Chiroptera > Hipposideridae > Aselliscus > Aselliscus stoliczkanus. The sequence goes on from CM066729.1 coordinate 141,557,536, forward strand.
TGAATCTAACATTTAAACTAAAACACCTGTCTGAAAAATCTGCTGCTGGCCAGCTGAGTGGCGCATTGGTTAAGAGCTGGCTTGGGACACAAGCAGTCCCAGTTCGGATCCCACATATGAGGACCAGTGACACTGCCTTCTACAGCTAAATAGTGAACAACAGCTCCACTTGGAGCTGGGCTACTGTGAGTCCCAGGGGCAGCATACAGTGAGTGGCCGGCAGCCAGCGTGAGCAGCTAGCAGCCGGTGTGAGCTGCCAAGGGCCACTGTGAGAGGCCGTTTAGAGATCGGCGACCGACTGCCTCACCCGGGAAGAGCGCAATGATGATACCTACATAGGCCAGTGAAGCGACGTCCTCCACAACTAGACTGAAGAACAAAAGGACAGCAACTTGTCTGTTCCTCTTCCCCGGTTCCCCTACACTGTTCCCCTCCCCCAATTCCCCAATAAAATCTTTTTTAAAAAATTAAAAAATAAAAAATCTGCTGCATATTTCCTCTCCATTCTTTTCTCTTTTAGAACGAACTTAAAAATACATGAATAAAATAAGCAGAGAATATCAAAACATGTAAACAAGCACCAAATTTCAAAGTTTGTGGGTGTTTCAATGCAATCTGATGAAGATGGGAGAGGCAACATAAAAGAGATAGAACTTCTAATGGGTTTTAAATATTTTTAAAATTTTAGATAAATGAAAAAAAGATTAGGAAGCATTTCAGGTGAGTTCAGCAGGCTCACCTGAAAAGGCTCACCTCTCCAGAGGAAAGGCTGGCTTACATTTAATATCCACAGGTATTTTGTTGCCTTGGTCCAGAAGATCTGGCACTGGAGACAAATGCCTAAGAAGTTGTGATGAATGACAGAGGACTGAGGAAGCTACAGTGCTCCCATTCCCATGTCAGGGCTCCTCTTCCACTGCAGAGTTACCACTGCAGGAAGCCAGGTTGTCAGCGCTTGTCTGCACTTACACAATTGACCCCTTTCGGCTCATCTAGTTGTCTAATATTCATGCTTTTTGTTTTTATTTTCTTTGACTTAATCCCCTCAAATCCATTTCATTCTTGTCTTTATTTACTTTTACATGTTAGCTATTTCCAGTGCTTCACTTTTTATTATTATTATTAGTTACAGATGTACAAAACAATGCAATAGTTATCTTTTTCACCCCTTACAAAGTGACTCCTCCTCCCCCCTCCACTACCCCCCCACCCCCGATATCATACATATCTATTACAATTCCATTGACTCCATTCCCACACTATCCTCCACATCCCATGACTATATATGTGTTAAATTATAGTTAACATCTAATATTCAGCAGCAGTTTCAGATGTACAGTGCTGTGGTTAGGCCTCTACACCATCCATGAAGTGGTCTCCCTAACAAGACATGAGTCCATCTGGTCCCCTAAAAAATATTTACAACATTATTGATTATATTCCCCAAACTGTTTCTTCTATCCCTGCAGCAATATTGTAGTTACCAGTTTATGTTGCCTTGTCCCTTCCCCTTCTCCCTCATGCTCCCCCCATCTCATCTGTGCTTTGCTATGTGTGTTTTTAAAAGATTTTATTGGGGAACTGGGGGAGGGGAACAGCGTTGGGGAATTAGGGAAGGGGAACAGACAAGTTGCTGTCTTTTTGTTCTTCAGTCTAGTTGCGGAGGATGTTGTTTCACTGGCCCATCTTGGTATCATCATTGTGCTCTTCCCAAATAAGGCAGATGGCTCGCCGGCCTCTGGATGGTTGCTCACCATAGCTCTTGGCAGCTCACGCTGGCTGCTGGCCACTCACTGTAGCCTATGGCAGCCCACCGCAGCAGGGCTGCAGCCTACACTGTCGCCGGGGCTCGCACAGCCCAGCTCCAGGTGGAGCTGTTGTTCACCATCTTAGCTGTAGAGGGCAGTGTCACTGGCCCTCATATGTGGGATCCAAACTGGGGCTGCTGGCATCCCAGAACCAGCTCTTAACCAATGCGCCACTCAGCCAGCCCTGTGCTTTGTTTTTAATCTCATCTACTTTTATACTTTTAACTTTTCATCTTATCCCCTATATCTGAATCTTTTCTCTCTTTTACTTTTATGGTTTTAACCTTTTATCTCACTGGCTTCTAGCCTTTTCTCATTTGTTTTAAATATCATCCACTTTATCTTTTTATTATTTTTTAATATTTAACCTTTAATCTGTATTTGGAGTTTCATTCTTCTATATTTTTTTACTTTTTTCTTCTATATATATTTTCTCTTTTCTCTAACAATACTCTCAATGTTTTAATTATATCTTCTAAATATCTATTCTTCTTCATAAAAAAAATATTCCCTCTTCTTTCCCTTCCTTTATAATTTTCTATATTTAAATTTATTTTCACAATGACTGCTAGTAAGTAAGGCCAAAGGTGTGTGTCACCATGTACAGGGGAGCTCAGAAACTTCCATCTTACTGAAATGAACTCACAGCATAAGCAGGGATAATTTGTGACAACAAAAATATAAAGGGGAGGGGGTAAAGGTCTGAATTTGCAAACGGAAATGGAGATAAGATGCATGCTGAAGAAAAAGGGCTACTGTGTATATGAAACTTTCTTTTACATAAACTTAATGGTAACCACTCAAAAAAAAAATCCATTGGGGGTGGGGGGGAGGGAATCCATGACTGAGACACATAACATAAAAAAAGGGGAAACAAAAGAAAAAAAAATTATAGAACACCCCCAAACTAAAATAAGAGGCAGAAACACAAAGGCAAAGAAACAATGGAGACACTGAGCTATCAGAAAACAAAAGATAAAAAGGCTAAAGATAAAATGGCTATAGGAAAACCAAAGATAAAATGGCTATGTCAATAATTATCCTAAATATAAGTGGACTGAACTCACCAATAAAAACTCACAGAGTTGCAGATTGGATCAAAAAACAAAACCCAACCATATGCTGCCTTCAAGAGACACATCTCAGCTACCAGTATAGACTCAAATATAGACTCAAAGTGAAAGGGTGAAAAACGATACTCCAAGCAAATGGCATGAAGAGAAAAATAAGTGCAGTCATACTTATATCTGATGAAATAGACTTCAAGATAAAAAAGGTAATAAGAGACAAAGATAGACATTTCATAATGAGAAATGGGACAGTACATCCAGAAAACACAATGCTTATTAATATATAGGGAGCACCAAAAGACATGAAGCAACTATTAACCAAACTAAAGGGAGAAACCAATTACAATTTCTAACCAGGCTCATAAATTCATCTTCTCAGTCCTTTCCAGAGAAACAGGACCTGCTAGCCACACCCACCAATTGTTTGACACCATTCTCCATAGTCCTTGAAAATGTTTGATTGGCCACCTCCCTAGTACAAAGCCTCAACTCAGAAAACAGACAACCTTATTTTCAAAACCTGGGTAGGCATATTCTGCCTTAGCCAAGATGATCTTGGCTTGCCAGAGAAGCAACTTTCAGGCATAGTATTCAACATATGCTAAAATGTATTTCTTATATCTGGAATGTATCCTATCATAACTAAAATTCACCTACTAAAACATGCTCTGTTAGAATCCCAAGAGTAGAAATAGTAATGTGTTGACATTTTAGATGTTTTAATATTATTTGCCTATAAAACATCTAGATTTCAAAACATTTATCACCCCATATTTATTGCTTTGCAAGTTTTATCTTTCCAATTATAGGAAAAACTATTTGACAAAGTAAAATTTGTGTTGAGCCCACTAATTCAAAGAATCATAAATTCTTCCTTTCAACCTGAATTTGGTTTCCTGTCTTGAGGTTCACTGTGAGATGTGTGTTTCTTTGATTAACTATCTGATACTTTTCAGAAGTATCGAAAAATAAAGACAGTATTCCCTGCTTTATCTATGGACAGATATTTTCCAAGACTCCCAGTGGATGCCTGAAACTGCAGGTAGTACCAAACACTATAGACACGATGTTTTATAGTGTCTTTTCACCTCAAAGGAGCACTTCACAGCTTCTCTTGGGTATATCCGAATTGTCAGAATCACTAGTCCTCTGTTTTGTGTCCATTTTTAAGGAAACTAAAGTTTACTTGAACAGAAGCAGTGGAATATTGCAACAGTCAATCTGATAACTGAGAAGGCTACTAAGTGACTAGTGGGCAGGTAGCGTATACAGGATCAGTACCCTGGAGAAAAGGATCATTCACTTTCCCAGTGGGACAGAGTGGGATGGTGAGATTTCATCATGCTACTCAGAATGGCACACATTTTAAAACATACAAATTGTTTATTTCTGAAATTTTCCCTTAATATTTTCAAACCATGGTTGACTGCATATACCAAAAACTGCTGAAATTGATATCACGAATAAGGGGTGACTACTAGAGATAGGTTTTCTTTGAACTTTATTTTGGAGATGGATATGTTAACCTAAATGGAAAATTCCTCACCAAATGTATTTATGAACAGAACCTGGTGAATCTGCATGGTGGCATATGTGTGAAATTTATCTCTCTCACCCTGAGAAATAAGCATCACAGGTTATACCAGTCAGTCCTCTTCCTATTATCACCCTTAAGAATGGTGCTAAAACCTGAGTGTCAATTCTTAATGTAAATATCTGGAAGCCAATCTGCATTTTGATAGCAAATGTGCAGGACTTGTTCACTTCTACCAACATGTACTTTTCCCGTATGATCATTTTCTCCTGTGTTTATTTTTTATCTATCCATTTAGACTTAGTTTTATCTTATTGTATTATTTATAAAAAAGACAGATCTTATCTAGAACAAGTTAGATAATAAATAAATAGGGACACATTCTTTACAAGTTATGGAAGTGTAAATAGTTGCTGTCTATAAACACTGGAGAGTCAACAAATATTTTTGAGCAGGGGGGTTACAGGATTTATGTGGTTGAAGAAAATCTCGCTATATGGTCAATTCATATGGTTGAGATAGGCTGATTCTAGGAATACCAGTTTGAAAATAACTGCAGTCCCATAAACATTGGAGTGATGAGGAAGCGGAGAGTAAGAAAGGGTAAAAAGAGGAAGGAAGAATCCACCATGCTTGGTGACAGCACAGCAGGTGACAGTACGGAGAAATGGTTTGTGTTTTATATCATGACTTGGCCAGGTCATTTAATCCCTAAACACCTCTTATTTCCTTATCTTCAAAATGGGAGCAACAATAGTTACTTCATAGGGTTTTCCTGAGGATTAAATGAGTTAATACATGTAAGCTATTAAGCATAGTGACTTTCATATAGTAAATGTCAAAAAAAGTTAGCTTTTATTAAATATAAATAAAGGAAAATAATAAGTTAAAGATAGTTTGCAGGAATTGAGCCAGGGTGGCTAAGGAAATGGTGATATCACTGACAAAATTGGATAGTTATACTGGGAAAGAGAAAATTAGTATCATATTGGGAGATAGCTACCATATTCCCAGATACTATAGGCATAACTTTTAAAATAAAGTAAAAGGGAGACATTTCATCTTACCTCCTGTGTCATAATTTCCGACCATTTTCCCCAGCATCTCTACCCATTTCATCAGAACATCACTCTTAGATGTGCTTCCCATTTGTCTTGATTTAAGAGCTACATAAGGTCCATTTCCATTTCTTCCTCTTTCATTGGTGTCAACTCACTTAGGTGCATCTGCCTGGTTTATTTACATGCTGTTTACTTCCTTTTCTAGATTATTAATTAAAGTGTTAACTAAAGCTATCCCTTGTGACTAACCAGAACGCCTTTTCCCAAAGGCAGAATGCCATAATTTATCCTCAACCTTTCATTTTTCTTCTCTTAAGGCAACTTCCAGAATTACAATTGGCTTTTTAAACAAAACAATTGGAACTAATTCACAGAGTACATTATAATCACATCTGTCACATCTATAAATGGCAATTGATATGCAGTAGCGGTAAGTCCCCAAATCAGAAAGACCAAAAGGGAATAAAGTGGTCAAAAGGGATATTAAGGGGGAAAGTCTGAGATATTCTATGCCTTTCAAGTTGTAGAAAAATGTTTAAACCATACACCTAATCCCTAAATCAAGCCAATTAAAGTTTTCACCACGTAACTGTAGATCTTTATTTTAAGATATGAATATCTTATTTCCTTTGTTTCTATTTTGTGAAGTTTTCTTAAAAGTTGTTTATTTTTCTTATGTACAATGGTTTGTGCTAGTAAGAGACATTTGCTTAAATCAGAGATCATCAAGAAACATCCAGGATTTGTCAATCAAGGTACATGCCCCTCTAAAGAGAGAATGTACAACCACAGAGGACTTCCCTAGCTTGAGGAAGAAGAAATAAAATAATGTAAAAGGAAAAACATGTTTAGAAAAAAAAAATGCATGGGTTCCAGTTACAAGCTCATATTTTATTGACTCTCACTGCCTTTAAGGATAGTTGAGGCCCCATCATTGCTGAGTAACTTGAATGGCCAAGATGGGAATAAACAGCCATTTTATTCCTCCTTCAGGTATGGGTCTCCTCTGAGGGCATCCCTTCTGGGCACATGGGCCAGCAATCCTGCCCTCTTCTCAGATTCCCAGGGCTCCACAGCTTTAACTTACTCATGTTCATCATTGGAAGGTAGCCAGTGTCAAGAATATCTTAGTTGCTTACTGGCTCTCTAAGCCCCAACCTCCTTGTCTTTAAGATGGAGGTAATGTCTACCTGGCAACACTGTGGAAGGATTCAGTAAGACAACTGGCATACATCATATCCCAAGGCAGTTGATACAGGATACCAAAAGCAGGTTATCTGCTGGCACCAGGGATTACCTGGTGAAAGAAAAGAGCCTTAACTTTTTTTAAGTCATAAATTTTGATATCTAAATGTTTCAGAGTTTCAAGCTACCTGCCACAAGAAAGATTGCACCTTATGCAGCAAGCTAAAGAGAATGGATAAAATTTTTAAATGAGTCATGAGTTCCATAACTGACATTATCAGCTTTCGTGTTAGTCTAGTGAGCACCTAATGACTCCCTATAACTCAGCCAGGGAGAAAGAAAGGAAGACACGCTGCTTCTCTCACCATCAAACCTAAGTTTTAAGGGTAAAATGGAAACTTCAAATGAAACAAATATTTCTTTATGGGACCATCGAACAATCACTTGGTTCAGTGTCTTTTTCAGAGGAAGGCAATTGAGTTGAACTGCCTTTAGGACATTCTACCCCAGAAAAAAAGACAACTTTGAAGCTTTATGCAATAAGCTGTCTCAGTCAACTTAAAGCAGCTTAGAATTAGAAAACAAGCTTCAAGAAACTAAACACATTCAAAAATCAGGTTCCACTCTACATATATTTCCCTAAATCCTGGTCCCTCTCTCCCTGTACTGCCTCCCCACCCCCCTACCTCCGCCCACCTCTGTTCCTGTGAGGCATCATCTGAAGAAGCCACAAACTAAACAGAGTTTATAAATCTTTGTACTCCAGATGAAGCACACTTAAGTGTCTGAGTCCCATCTGTTCCATATTCAGCACTTTCCTTAACTTCCCTTTAAGCAATTTTGATGCAATTGTATTGCAAAAGTGACCTTCCATGAACAGGAAAATAGTACTTGGGAGCTAGTAATCACCTGTTACATCACCTCTAAAATGGCAGTGCAGGCTCTATAGATTAAGAAAAAATACACTCCCCCACCCCATTCAAATTACCACTAATACCCTGAAAGTGGTTATGCTCACAGGTAAAGAGGTATTATTACAAAGACTTGACCCCTTCTTGCCTACCCCAGAATGAGACTGTTCAACTAACTGTTCAACAGGGGAGGTTTAAGGGGCATTAAAAACGGGCTTTTTTCTCTTCTCATAGAGTACACTGAAGTGAAAATGTATCTGGGGAGGGGCAGGTCCTGCTGACAGCAAAAACTTCTGACATTTGAAGAAAGAATACTCTTCACAAGTTGGAGTTACAAAGTAAATCAAAAGCATAGTCTCAATTCTAGCTCTAACAACATAAAAAGCATTACAATAAATCATTTCTCCATGAAAGAATCTCTCGTATATATGAAGCTGTCAGAAGCCTCCCTTATATGCATAAAGGGTACTACATTATACACCAAAAAGGAGCACTGTAAAACTAACTCGAGAATGGGAAAGATAAATGAACACCCACAACAGAGGTTGGGCAATTCTTAAATCGCAAAAGTCAGGAAAAATTCCTGGTGTAGGACTTTGATGCATTTCTATTCTCTCTGTGACGGAGTGTGTCCTGGTAACACCCATCCATAAATGTCCATTGGTATTTTATGACCAACTCACTTTTGCTGATTTCAGTTTCCATCAGTTTTTCAGGTAGAATACCAACTTGTCACAGCTCCATACAATGAAACCATGAAGCCCTCTTTGTGTTGGTGCTTTTTATCTATTTATTTCTTTTTATCTATTTCTTCTCTGTGTTCCACAATTGGCATGAACATCACCTTTCCAACTGGTATATTTAAATTCTGTTCTTCCTGGGCGGGTCTTCATAAATCTGTAATTAAAGAGGCTACTGGAGAATGTGGTAACTCCAAGGTAGAGGTGTTGATTTGGGGGGAGAGGAGGTTGGGGGATTGACATGGGTCATATCTCTGCTCCTTTTGCCAAATGATATTGAAATATTCATGTCCAATTGGCATAAAGCACATTCTGTTTTATGAGGAAATGTTGCAGAACACTATAACTGAGGCATAAAATATAAGTTTTCTATTTTCATACACAACAGACTCTTATATATCATATTCTGTGGTTTAAATACTCTAGGTCTTAAAATTCACATAGAATACCTTAAAAATCATTTTGTCATTATATAATTTAGGGAGACAGAACATTAAAAAGGAGATGCTAATGGAATTTCAAATTGCAAGATTTTTTCTTCTCTCAGTGTTGACCAGCTAGAGTACGTAGTCACAGGTAGCACAGCTATGCAAACGCTCAAAATTTACATAGTGTGTTCTAGTTCATTGTATATTATGTACATAAATGTCGTCTTTTTTTTTCTCTCTTTTTTAAGATTTTCTTATTGGGGAATTGGGGGAGGGGAACAGTGTTGGGAAATTGGGAAGGGAACCAGCCAAGTTATTGTTCTTCGATCTTCGTTGTAGAGGGTGCCAATCACCATCTGGCTGCCCTTCAGCAGCTCATAGCCTCTAAGTTCAAGGTGCTGTGTTCTGTTCAATCTCTAGTTGCTGGTGGATGTAGCCATCATCTGATGCAGGAGTCAAACCCAGCAGCCTGTTGTTAAGCGCACACCCTATCCATTGAGCCATCCGGGTGGCAGCTCAGCTCAAGGTGCTGAGTTCAGTCTTAGTTGCGGGTGGGCATAGCCCACCATCCAACAGGCAATCTTGTTACACCAGCTGAGACATCCTGCCACCTGTTGGCAGCTTATCTACAGCTCAGCTCAGGCGCAGCGTCACTGGCCCATGTGGGAATTGAACCGATGGCCCTGTTGCTCAGGGCTTGTGCTCTTAAGCCAACTCTTAACCAACTGAGCCACTTGGCTGGTCCTAAATGGTATCTTTGATATTGTGATTTATAGTAAGAAATATTGGATTGTCGGAAAAGTCATGATGCATTTTTGCAATGAAAAACAGAAAAAATACATCATTACTTTTCCAACAACGCAATATATATTTGGTCTTCATTCCAGTCCTTGGCATAGGCCTCCTAAAACCCTTGGAATTTCCTAAGTGATGAGAGCACTACAGATGTCTTTTGTTACGTTAATGAGGAGATTTTGGAAAGGACCCAAGGATGGGGGCTGGTTGCCAGAGTTGCCAACTCTGTGATTAGAGTGTTGGAACTTTCAACCTACCCTCTTGACCTCCAGGGAGGGGAGAGAGGTATAATCAATCACCAATGCCCAGTGAGTCAATCAATCATACCTATGTAATAAAGCGTCCATCCTGTCTTGCCTGAAGGGAGGGGGTTGAAGGAAGAGCGAACAAGGGGGAGGGATTAAGAACTACAAATTGGTAGTTACAAAATAGTCATGGGGACATAAAGTATGGTACAAGGAATATAGTCAACAATATTGAAATAACTATGTATGGTATCAGATGGATACTAGAAATATTGGGGTGATCACTTCGTAAGTTATATAAAACTCTAATCACTATGTTGCATACCTGAAACTAATATAATATTGTATGTCAACTGTAACTGAAAAATAAAAATTTATTTTAAAAAAAATCTCAGACTGGGGCTGCTGTGTAGAGTTTGCATTTATCCTATCGGGGTGGTGACCTGAGCACTACTCTACTGTCAGGTCTAAGGTCCAACCAAATTAAGAGAACTTGCACAGCCATCCTAGGAGCCATTACTTCATATCTAGGGTAATTATACACCCATTGCCCTATTTATGCCTTTTTCCAGTTTGATTTAAAATTTGTCCCAAAGTTTTCATCTTATAACAAGAGTATTATATTTAATGGTTATATTTTTTGAACAGTGAATTGGGTTCAATAGATTTCCTCTTTGTGCTTTCAGCTTCTACCATGGTCTGGTATAGTGTGTGAGACACATGTGCAGTGAGCAGAATTAGAGTTCTAGCTCTATCATATGCCAAAATCTGAACAATGATTTAATGCATATATAAAACAAAAATTCATAACCACTTTTATATTTGGTTAAATCTGAAAGATGACCAGTGATAACTCATCTCTTTTTCTGACTCTTTCCAACAACCCCATTTCAGACCACAGACAGAGTGCTTACTGACAAAAACAAAGTTTGCTGTCCCACTAGCAAGCAGAGAGTGGTACCTTCTGTCAGTCAAGGTGTGAGAGAAGCATCCCATGCTGCTATTGGCACTGGTCAGTCAGTAGGTGGACAAGTCCCATGTCCTATGTTGAAATCCACAAGATACACAAAGGTGCCAGGCCTCAAGGGGGAGGGCTCATTAGCAAATATGAGAAATTATACCTTAGATATATGAGAAATCTGAATGAAAAACTCAGTCTAAAGCAGTCCTGCTGTAGAGGGTATAAAGTATCTTCAAAGGTCACTCGTATTCTTAAAAAAAACACTGTACCTAAAGTGAATTTAACAAATGCAACTACATACATGCATTTACATATCATTAAATAAGCATGACTTTTCAAAATCAAAAATCAGTTCAATTAAGTTTCTCCATTTTCTGTTTCAAATTTTCTTGAGCATATAAAAACGAATCAATAGCTGTCAATGTGTTGGCTCCATTAGCAGAAGAAAAGCTTTGCACACATGCTACTAGCTTTATATCAAAATGACCAGGTGCTTAAAATAAAAAAAAAAAATCAATCAATTTGATTCTATAATGGTTCTCTTTTTGTTTTTGTTTTGTTTTGTTTTTCATTCAATTCACAGAATCAAAGTAAACCTTTGGGAATTTCCTTCTAATGAAAGTCAAACATCTGACATTGTTGTAAATATTATATATTCGCTAAAAAGTTCATTTGAGGAAAATAATTGTATTTTTCCAGGAACAATATAAACACAATATTTTTAGAGAATAGCATGGCATAAACAATGTTTTTACTAAATTAAAAAACCTATGGAGCAGAGATGTCTTGGAATTAGTTGTGTTGCACATAAAATTCATAATTGCCTCCAAATAGCCTATGATTCTACCCATCAAAATGGAAGCTATCTTGTTCCTCTTTAATATACAGAGAGTAACTGAACTACAGATTTTTGCAATTTAACTAATGTTGAATGAAAACAAAACAAAAAAACTTCAGGATGGCAATATATATATATTTTGCTATTTGCAATCAATTGGATTTTAGAAAGCTTTGAGTTTTTATAAAACTATTTTGTTATTCAACCTATGTATACTACAATGGTACTGATCATTTTTGTAAATGAGTCCCCTCATATTTTGTATATGTTTTGTCAAAATCATTTAAAAATATTTTAATAAAAAAACAAATAGCACTTTTACAAATTGCAATCATTAAAGTCAGAGAATGCAAACAGGAAGATACTAAAAATGTCTTCACTTCAAAGGTTAGAAAGAAAACTAGGAGAGCTCAAATGGAATGGATTTAATTTTGAAATCTTATAGTTGTCTTTGGAATATGCCATCTTCCATAAGTGAAGAATATTTTCATAGCATTTTTACTTCTAATTGGATAAATTTTATTTTTCCAATATGTTACAAAGAAATTGATAAGGCATATTGTTTGCTACATTTAAATTTGGTGAAACAACCAAAAGAATTATTGAAACAACTTATTGATGAGGTTTTGCCTTATAAAATATTGGGTTGTCAGAAAAGTCATGACGTATTTTGTCTATGTTTTTCAAAGGTCATTTATTTATATAAAGAACAAACATCAATCAATGATATATTTGCCCGTTTTGTTCAATAACCTTTTGCCATCGTTCAGTGAGCTTCATAATTCCTTATTCATAGAAGGACCTGTCTTTATTTGCAAAAAAACTAAACAAGGTGCTGATTTCCAGCCTCATCTGAATTGAACGTTAGACCACGCAAGGAATTTTGAAGACAGCAAAACAAGTGGAAGTCTGATGGTGCAAGATCAGGTGAGTACGGTGGGTGTGGCAACACATCCCATCCAAGCTCCAATCATTTTTGATGGGTGATCAAACTTGTGTGTGGTCTCTCATTGTCTTGATGGAACACAACTCCTTAAAATTAACAAGCTCTGGATGTTTCTGGATGATGGATTCATTCAAACCATCCAATTGCTGACAGTACACATTCAAACTGATTGTTTGGTTCCTTGGTAGAAGCTCAAAAAACACGACACCTTTAAAATCCCACCACACTGAGAGCATAACCTTCCTCTGATGAATGTCTGCTTTCGATGTCATTTGAGGTGAATCATCACTTCGGGACCAAGACCATTTGTGCACCACATTGTTGCAAATAATCCACGTCTCATCACCAGTCATCAGTCCCTCCAAAAAGGAGTGTTTTCCTCAGTTTAATGAGCATATTGCAGATGCTTATACTCACAGTCAAATGAACTACTTTGAGTTCATGCAGAACCCAAATATCAAGCTTGCTTTTGTATCCCAGCTTCTTCAGGTGGTCATGAATGCTTGAACGATGGATGTTCAATGTTTCTGCAATCTCTCGTGTCGTGTAACGTCGGTTTGACTCAATCAATGCCTTTATTTTGTGGTCATCAACCTCGGTGGGCCTCCCTGACCGAGGAGCATCATTCAGATCAAAATCACCAGCATGGATGGAATTTTGTGAACCATCATTGGCACTGACGTTCTTGTAAAGCATTGTCACCGTAAACTTTATGCAACTTTTCACAACCTTGACACACGTTCTTCCCTTTATGGAAGTAAAACAATGAAATATGGCAAAAATTCACAGTTTGGTCTTCATCCTCAATTTGTTGTAAAATCTCCAAAACTGAACCAAATCACTCAATTTGTTATTAGAATGAAGCTAGAACTGTCAGCTGTCAAATGACAACAATAACCTAGATGCGAATGACTCTAGTACTTCCAAAAATGAACTAGTGCCATCTGTTGCAAACATGCGTCATGACTTTTCTGAAGACCCACTATTTGGTAAAATATTTATCATTCACAGATGTCTTATTTTTGAAAATAGATTTTAGTCTTGAAATTAGCTTTTGAGTAGATCTTTTGTTATAGATTCACCAATAAAATAAAATAACTTGATGGTTAGTAAATGTTTTTAAAGCAATATAATTTTTAATTATTTATTTATTTCAGTTACAGTTGACATTCAATATTATTCTATATTAGTTTCAGGTGTATAGCACAGTGGTTAGACATTTATGTAATTTATGCAGTGATACCCCCAAATTAGCCTAGTACCCACCAGGCATTATACATAGTTATTAGCATATTATTGATTATATTCCCTATGCTGTAATTTACATCCTCTTGACTATTTTGTAACTACTAATTTGTATTTCTGAATCCTAACAGAATATAATTTTAATGATGTTTATCGTCACTCTCACTCTTGAAAGCCTCCCAATTTGGATGATAAATTATATTATCAACCTAGTCATATCCCAACCAAGAAAAAAGTGAATGAAATTTTCTATTTCAGGACCAAGTATGCAACAATAGAGAAGTCAGAAACTAGTGTTATTTCCATCTTTTCCTTTTGGCCCATCCTCATATTTAGAGGATTTCCTTTCTTTTTAAACATCCAGTGTTCTGAATGCTCAATATAGATGAGCCTGTGCCTGGGTTGGGGAGAACTGGAATAAACTGAAAGTACATTATCAATGTGCTCCATAGAAACCATTTAGCAAGAGCAATAGGCATATTTCTTGTATCAGTCCTCATGCAGAGGCTTACTTTTACTCGTTTAACTATTTATTTTCCTTTGTGAGAGACAAAACAACTGGTTGACCACAATTTTCTGCTTTCTAAACTCTTGCCCTCACATCTTGCATGATTAAGTGTGGTGAATGGGAAATTAGCCAGTGGCTTTATTTACTCATTGAATAACTGCTCAATTGAATGACAAATGGAAGAGGGTCAATTAGCCATAGTAGTTTCCAGCGTTAATATTGTCAAAACAATAAGTGAAAAAACTCAGTTTCTTTGAAAAGTTGAAAGTTCTGAGTTTGAATTCAAAGTTTGGCCAAGATATGTGTTATGGCTTATGTTATGTTATTTTACAATGTTATGTTGACAATCTAATTCCTAGTACCTCAAAATGTGACCTTATTTGAAAATAGGGTTTTTATAGATGTAATTAGCTGAAGTCTTAGTAGAATAGGGTGGAACTTTATCCAATATGAGTACTGTACTTATAAGAAGAGGGCAATTTGGATATAAACACATGTAGGGAAAATACCTTGTGAAGACAGAGGCAGAGATTGAAGTGATACAGCTACAGGCCAAGGAGCGTCAAGAACAGGAGGCCATCCCAAAAAGCAAGAGGAGGGGCATGGAACAAATTCTTTCCCAGAGCCCATAGAAGGAACCAACTCTGCTGACACTTTGATTTCAGACTTCTAGCTTCCAGAGTTATAAAACAATTAATTTCTATCATTTTAAGCCATCCAGTGTGTTATGACAGGCCTAGGAATGAATACACTATCTAATTCTTCTGAGCCTTGGTTCCCTAATGTGTATAATGAGGGCACTAGCAATATCTACTCTCAGGCCTGCAGTGAAAATTAAAATAGTTCATGATTCAGAAAAGCACTCTGTGAGCTGAACAGCACTGAATATGATGCAGACACTACTGAAGTGAGAGACCAGTCCACAATTTCCCTTCTCTAAATCTTCTGAGGAACATCCACAGCCCCCTGACCCAACAAGGCCAATCAGATCTTCTCTCCTGGGAATTCAGATGCTCTGATCATTCTCTGATGGGCCTGACCCACCTTCTTTCCTGTGCACCAACAGCAGAGGAAGGCAGTCTGCAGAATGGAAGGGAAGAAGCAAAAGCCCAAGAGAGGCAGAAACAGGAGGACACACAGTCCCAGAGGGAGAGACTGAAGGGTGCCTGAAAGGCCCGTGAGGGCTTCCTCGTTCTTGCTTCACATCCCTTCCTCTGGGCTGTGAGCATTCTGTGCCTGACTCATCTCCTATACTTCTTTTCTGTTGCTGGGAGGAAGTCAATACCAAGGTAAAATATAAATACATACATTGACACAACAATGATAGCCCGTAAGAGATAGAGATGAGAGAGAGTGGTGAGAGAGACTGGGAGTCATACTTTTGTTTTTGGGTTTTTTTTTATTAGTTCAAGTAAGCCATACAAAGCCTGGACTCTAACCTTCCTGAAACACTACCAGACCTATAATCATTGTGTATCAGTGACATCTCATCCATTAATTTTGAAATAAAAAATGGCTATGTGACCTTTACTAACATTATTCAGACAGATTTTTTTGAGATCTTCATTTCATTATCTATAAAAATAACTGAACATCTTATGTCAGTGGTTCATAATACTTGGAACTCTGAAGATTTAGGGGTCTTTGATATGTTCTGCTTTTTGAAGTAATTAATAAAACTTTCTAATTTATTTGTCCCCAACCCTTACAAGACAACTAGAACATAAAGTTTCTTTGTGTTTAGCTACTCCTCAGTAACAAGTTAGACTGCCAACTCTATGGCTTGGGTTAATTCTTCTAATAAATTTTTGATAGATTTAAAGATGTCAAATCATAGTGTTCTGGGTAGCAATGGGCATTTCTGGTAAGGAAGAAGCTGGAAACAAAGAAAGTGATTTCTAAGCTCCTTTTTTCTTTCATATCCCAAGAACCTGAAATTTCTAAAATTTTCAGGTAGAAGTCACTTAAAAAAAAACCAGAATAGAATCTAAGCCCTCAAGTAGCACAAAGATAGCAAAGAAAAGATAAAGGAAGGCCCTTCAACTTCTAATTTCCTCTCATATAGAAAGGTGACTGTTTCAAAAACAAATAAACAAAAAACTGCTTTTTGAACCAGGATTAATTCCAGTTTCTGGGTGAATTCCAGTGTTCCAAAAACAAAACAACTAAATTCACTGGCTTTATTTGATCAGTAAAAGCTAGATAAAAAAACCTGTCTCAAGTCAAGGCCTTCCTTTTTGTTTTGTTTTTACCCTGTCATAGCTAGTCAGCAAACCCCTACCCCAGTTGCCAAGGATCACCCACCTCTCAAGAAAACAATTCTCTGTGAGCTCCTCATAAATCATTTTGCTTCGAAAACAGAAGTGAACATTTGAAATAGCAAACACTGAAAAGCAAAGCATGGGAGTAAATGTTTGTTAAAACCCTTTATACTTAGTTGAGGTCACATAAACCTTAGGCAATGCTGGTGGCGCAGTAGGAAGGCTAAACGGCCAGTATTATCAAAAGGAAAATGAAAACCATAAAACCTACAAGTCGATGAGGAATTCTAGAACCAATACATGTGAAAGAGTGCCAGTGATGTGCAAGGGATGTGGGCAGTACCACTCTGACACCTTCAACCCAGAGCTGAAAAATGAAAGGCTCACACAACAATACAGGGTGATTATGGGCAAGAAGTTGTACCAACTAAGAGTTTCTCAGAAGCTACGCTCTGCTTTGATCAGTCTGTATTCTGCAGGAAGCCTAGTGTAGTTACAGGCTCAAGTTGTTGCTTAACAATCCTTACAAAGTCAAAGGAAATTTTTAGATGGGATGTAGGCTACTTGACTTACGTATGTAATTTAATTGGGTGTTTGAAATTGGAAATTGGTACAGAACCAAGTAAATTTAATAAAATCCCATCTGCACCTGTATTTCTGGCTTATGATCCTTTCATGGAAGAAAAAGGGGTAAATTTGGAGTACATAAGAGCACGATTCAGTTTGGGGTCACATTTACAAAGCTTCTGAATATTAGACCTTTGATGGTACCCTCAAATGAGGTCAGACATGCTACGAGATACTCTGACAGGATAGAAGAAAGAAGACAGGCATCATACACATTTATGTTTGTGCCTTTATTGAACTATATCTGAGTAATATTTTTTTTATTTTAGCTGAGCCATCCTGCCACCTGTTGGCAGCTCAACGGCAACTCAGCTCGGGCTGGCCTCGAACAGCTGTTGTTGCTCAGAGCTCAGCTCGCACTTTTGAGCGAGCTCTTAACCAACTAAGCCACTCGGCCGGCCCTGAGTAATATTTTTATAAACACAGTAGTCCCCCCTTATCTGCTGGGAATACATTCCAAGACCCCCAGTGGATGCCTGAAACCACGAATAGTAACAAACCCAATATATACTATGTTTTTCCTATACATACATACATACATTTTCATTTAAAAGTATCACTTTACAGCTGCTCTTTGGCATATCCACAGTTGCACTTTGGCACCATTATTAAGTATAATAAAGATTACTTGAACACAAGCACTGTGATACTACCACAGTGGGTCTGATAACCTAGACATCTACTAAGTGACTAATGGGCAGGTAGCATACATAGTATAAATATACTGGACAAAGGGATGATCCATGTTCCAGGCAGAATAGGGCAAAATGATGAGAAATTTCATCATGCTACTCAGAAGGGCACGCAATTTAAAACTTACGAATTGTTCAATTCTGGGATTTTCCATTTAATAATTTCAAATCACCACTGACTGTGAGTAACTAAAACCACAGACTACTGTACTGTAATTATCTAATGAATAGCTGAAAACTTTAAAAGCAATTATAGATAAACATTTATACTGCAATATCTGTAATCCTCTTTAGTCATTCTTAATTCGTTTAGTACACCAGTAGCCTCAGAAAAGAGCTGTGGCCCTGTGAGGAGCTTCTCAATGTCAGGAAAACCATGAAATCCCATCTGCCCAGGCAGGGAGTTCTCCATTATATGGAATAAGCACCCAGCTACATAAGCAAAGAATGTACAAAAAAGAAACTATGTTGTTTTTTTTCCTGAACCCCCAGGCTTAGCTCAGTGCTGGTCACATAGCCACTCTAAAAGCCAAGCACATGGATGTGGCCACAGCCTCCTTCTGAAGAAAGTAGCCATGGGAGGTGATTTCTGCATAGGTCACCATGCGCGCTCCTTGAGATTCACTATCATGTCCAAGGCCGATTGGTCTAGGGGTCAATCCTGAGCCAACCTACTCACCAAGGCCAGCAGAACCTAGGGAGCAGCCTGACAGGAAAACCTCACCAGGAGAGACACACTGTACTTCACAGTGTCCAACTAAACCAATGAAATTCTCAGGGAGTTTCAATACTTCCAAAAGATTCAGAAATCAAGAGAGTCATATGGAAGCCAAGGCATACAGAGAAAAGTCATTAAGGAGAGGTAATGAGACAGCAGAAACCACAAGTCAGAAAAGAGGGTAGACAAAGATACTCAGTAGGAGATAAGATAAAATCGCTATACAAACTGAGGAAGGTAAGTTTACTCGGGAATATGAGTGAGTCTGAGGGAACAAGAATAAGAGTGACTGTTGGACACTGTTATGTATTGAATTTTGTCCCCCAGTTATTCATATGTCGAGGTCCTAACCCTCAGTACCTTGGAGTGTGACCTCATTTGGAGATAGGGTCTTTACAGAGGTAATTACATTAATAGGAGGTCATTGGGGTGGGTGTTAATCTGATAAGACAGGCCTCCTAATAAAAAAGGGAAATTCGGAGACAGACATGCATACAGGGAGAACACCACTGAAGATAAAGGAAGAGATTGGGGTGATGTTTCTACAAGCCAAGGAAAGCCAAAGACAGCCAGCAAACCGCCAGAAGCTAGGAGAGAGGCATGGAACAAGATTCTCTCTCATGGTCCTCATAGAAAGCAACCCAGCTGATACTTTGATCTCAACTTTCTAGCCCACAGAAGTGTACGACAATAGATAGCTGCTATTTCAGCCTCCCACTTCATGGTTCCTTTGTTAAGGCAGCCCTAACAAACTAACACAGATACCTAGAAATGCTACTGAATCAGAAAGATCTGCTTTGTTCCTCAGGGCCAACTATTTGGTGGCTGAGCTGACTTTCTGCCTTCTCTCTTGCTCATGTATCCCCACAATAACAACCCCCATCACCTTAGATAACCTGAGCTTCTGTTTCTTGAAACCTGAATGAGCTTAGCTAACTCAGTGGGAGTTCAGCAATGTTTAGAAATGAGTAAATGAAGCAGTTGGAAGCAAAAAAGCTACTGCATTAGGATCCTCAGATCAAAGGATCAGAAAACTTGAAACAACTTTCAAAAGAGCTTCAGGGAGTGGCACCCAGCCAGCAACCTCAACCACTTGGCAGAGCTGAAGGAGAATCACAGGTGAAGCCAGGAAACATACATCCTGACAAGCTTTCTGCTGGGGAGAATGATTCGATCTCCCAGCCTCTCTAACAGAACAGCCCCTGAAGGAAATAATAGAGACCAATTTCTCAAACTATTCAGAGTCTGCAATGCAACAGTCAAGAAGTCAGCATTATCTCTGAGGGGAGCTTTCAATTACCCAAAACAGCTGCTTTTAGTGGTGGCCCAGGGACTGTATTACGTGGGTACTTGGTGTATTCTTTTAGCCTTCACTCTTCTCCTAGAGCTCATTCTTTTACAGCCTGGATTCGCTGGATGCCTGGCATGAGGAAAAGCACTGGCACATGTCCTGATTCAGCCATCTGTGCCTTTTCTCCCCACCAAAGTGAGAATGCATTCAAAATAAATTATTTGGAAAGCACGTTCTCTCCATTCAAGTTCTACTTCAAGACCTCACAATAGAGGGCACCTCCAGGATTCTCATTCTTGGCAGCAGCTGAATGAGGCTACTAAACAATATGCTCAGTGCTTGCTCAGAAAGAAAGGAAGACTTGGGGTGAAAACTGGTGAAAGCTCTTCCAAGCTTCAGAGGGAGACAGGGCGCGGTGCCAAAACTGCCTTCTAGGTGGTCAAACCGCATTGCTCATTAGATGCAGTGAATGGGGCGGTTGCAGCCCCGCCCTAGACAAGGTGGCAAGTGAACATGGGCCTTTAATTGCTGCTAATTCAATGTTTAAATACACATTTTCATATTTCAGCCAGTTTTGATATACTTTACCTTTTTACACCATTACATTGAATAGGCTTTCCAGAGTAGCATGAGGGAAGCTAACAATTTTTGAGTAATTTCCTTCTGCTATAATGGGCTCACAGTTGATCATGTAATCTTTACAACATCCTTGTGAGATGAAGACTTTTATCTTCATTTTAAAGAGGAGTAAACGAGCTCAAAAAAGTTGAATCATTCAGCTAGGGTTACACAGGTAGTAAGTAGACAGATGGAGCAAGATTTAAACTTAGGCTTTTACCATTACATTCTCCTAGGGAGAGAAGGTGTTTTCAGTATGAGAGAAGAGAGAGTATAGGGATATAGTAATTAAAACATCTCGTTTATTATGAATTTGTTACATTTTTGAGATAAATCAATTAGTACCACTATCAGATAGAGTATGAGAATCATTTATTTCTAGAATTACTGTGTACTATTTATTCCTAATTAATATAAACTCCATTTTAGAATTGTAGCCAATAGGAATTGGAATGGTGTTTTAGAGATCCTCTGGTCTCACAGAAACCACATTTTGGACTAAAGCCTAGGCTAAAAGGATTCCCGTATAATTTCTAAATAATAGTTACAAAGTTCGTACTCTTCAGTGGACAAGTAATAAAATATAAAATATAAATTTAGTGGTGCATTTAAGTGAGTTAATCACATTTCATTAAACACAATAAGATCTACAAACATTTGAAAACTTAGTAGTACTTATATGCAAAGATATGTTACTTATTCCATCTACAGATAATGACTGGCTCATACATAAATTGAAGATGCCTTAGAAAGACTCCTCAGCCTCTCCAAGGGAACTCAGCCATTAGTATAGAAAGCTCCTATCTAGGCTGGTTCCAGATGGAGACAGATAAGCCCAGAAGAGAAAATTACATGCCCAGGGTCAAACAGTAACAAGGACAGGAATAAAATTCAAATCCTCTCACTTGCACCTCAGTGTTTTTTCCCAACACCCCATTCAGTCAATTATTCACCTTCAGTGTTTTTTCTTAAAGCCTTGAGAATAGGGAGAACACATTCAGGTATGCAAAAATATAAGTTTATTTTTCTAAAACTGAATATAACATCTATCTTGAGTCCTTATGCATTCAGGGATAAAAATGTTAGTCAACACTGAGTAAACTCAGTCAATTCAGAATTTCCTTCTTCTTTAAGGGCTGCACCTGGTGCGGGGTGGCGAGAGCAGGGGAGACTACACAACACCACGGCTTTTGAGGTGGCTGATCTGTGAGTGTCATCCATCTACATCAGCCATCCCTGAGAGGTAACTAACTCATCCCTCAAGTCCCAGGATATAATTATCCTTCCATGCTGCACCCACCGAGGCTGACATTTGTGTTTCCTCCAGGTCCCTAGTCATACTGTCCATGTGAATTCCAGTCCTACTTCCCTTTTCCCAACTTTGAAGACTCCTAGGGTCCACTGGTTTTACCACAGCTCTCCGATGCCTGCCTTAGGGTCAGGGCAAAAGTTTGGCTTCTCATTCCTTTCCTCTCACCATTGCTTCTGCCCTGGGTTCCAAAACTGTATTTTGAACTTCAAGAGCAAGAACTTACTCCTTTTATTTTTCTTATCATTCTTTCTGTGAACTTCCTTCCCTAAAGTATAAGGATGATATGCAACTGTGAAAATATACTGGTTAATACTTTGACTCTTTTGCTGCGACGTTTCAGGTATGTTTTCCTATGGCTTGCACTATCTAATTGATGCCATTTAGTATGTTTTGAGTATTTTTTGCTAAAATTCAATATAATGGTAAATTTATTGCCATATAACAAAAATTTAAATTAAAAATAATGTCATTTATGTACAAAGCAACTCAAAATGTTATTAAATTCAAGAAATAGTCAAAATATCAACTTTTTATTTTTGGTGGATTTTTGACACATTTTGGGGAAAAAATCAAAATCAATTAATGCAGTGAAAGAGTTGATACATTTTGCTCTGCAGTGACTAAAGTAATTACAACTGGATAGTATCACCATTAAAACTTTTTCCATGTAAGTCATCATCTTTTGTTTTGTATTTTTGGGGGCAGTGTCACTGGCCCTCATATGTGGGACCCGAACCGGGGCCGCTGGCTTCCCAAACCAGCACTTAACCACCGCACCACGCAGCCGGCCCAAGTCATCATCTTTTATGTTAACCACTCCCCATGATATAACTGACATAATTTCTAGCAAAAAAAAAAAAATACATTAAAAAATCTTCAAGACAAATGTAAAAGCTGTACGGTAAAAATAATAGCAAAATGGGCATCATATTTCTCCTCACTATAGAAGAAAATGAGACTCATATAGATAGAAACTGAGATCCCTAGCATAGGTAAGGTGTGAAAAATGCACAGAATTATATATACTCTCCAACTTTTTTAAGTAATGGCTTCAACTGCCTGGCTTGATTATTCCTTAAAAGTCCACTTACCTGATATTTTTCCTCCTCCAGTTTAGCGTGACCTGAAATAGTCATCATCAGTGGGCTGGACAATAAGGTCCAGTCATTGCCTTCAGGAGACCTTCACTTAAATGAGATGGAATCTAATGTCAGCAAACTTTTCTGGTCTTAGGATAAAAGGAGAGTCAAATAACCTCAGTAATCCACATTTTCTGACCTGGTCTCTACCGCATTCAATGAACTTCTAATCTGCCACACCAAGTCCTCACCCCTACCCAAAACAGGTCCTCACAAGGTGCTGAACCACCAGCCTGCCTCCCCCACTACAATTACAATTACCAGTAACTGTCTACCATGACGTTGAGGTCCCTAAGGAAAGACAACTCCACTCCCCCAGCCTGCTGCAAGTTCCAAAATGCTTGCAATTAATCTCCTTTTGGTTAGAGCATTGAATGTCACTATATTGTAAACAAATGCAGAATCTGAAAGGGATACTATTATACAAGTCATTATTAAGCTCTGAAAACTCCCAGGTGAAATTAAGTTATCTAACCAGCAGCATAAAGGAAAAGAGAGGAAGTACATCATGAAAGGCAGCTATTGGGTTGTCGGAAAAGTCATGACACATTTTTGCAATGAAAAACATAGAAAAAAATACATCTAGGACTTTTCCAACAACCCAATAGTTAGGCACTACAACAGCAGGCACAGTGGAAACACACAATGGGAGGAAGCTCAAAAGAGACGTGCAGCATCGAGAGAGAGAGGAGAAGAGAGAGATGAAGGAAGGTAACATAAGATGGGAATTCAATGGTCAAAAAGAAACTTGGGCTAACTCTCTTAAACAAGAACAAAGTGACATAACTGACTTTTCAGGTCAAGCCCAAAGTGAGTAAGAATCTTGAGAAAGGAATAAGGAATGTTGTTCCTAAATTGAAAGTTATCAGAGTTATCAACTACAAAATGATTAATGGTGTTGGATGATATAACCAATCTGCCCTCCTGCTGATTCATTTTATTGATAGCTAAGAAAGCAGCTCAAACCTTTAATGAAATGATAAAAATATGATTACAAAGGTACCTGAACCTAAACATAATATTTCAACCATGTTCATACTGGTGCAATAAACAGTAGGTCTGTTATTTTCCTTGATCTGAACACTACGCTCTGATTAATGTAGCTATCTTAGTCCACTCAGACTTTTATAACAAACAGAAAAACACAGGTTGAATGGCTTATAAATAACAGAAATTTATTTCTCATAGTTCTGGAGGCTGGAAAATCCAAGATCAAAATACCAGCAGATCTGATGTCTGGTGAGGGCCCACTTCCTGGTTCATAGGCAGTATCTTCTCACTGTGTCCTCCCATGGTGGAAGGGCCAACGGTCCTCTCTGTTGTCTCTTTTTATAAGGGCACTAATCCCATTAATGGGGGCTCCAACCTCATAAATTAATCACCCCAAAGGCCCCACCTCCAAATACATCACATTGGGGGTTAATTTTTAACGTATAAATTTGGGGGACATACAAACATTCAGCCCAAAGCAGTAGTCTACAATGGTATTTACTCTCTTAACTAAAACCTCAGACTCAACTTCTTGTCAACAAAATCCTCAAAACCTTTTCACACTAACTTCTATCCAGCCAGGTATCTTTTATTTTTTAAAGATTTTACTGGGGAATCAGGGGAGCGGAACAGCGTTGGGGAATTGGGGAAAGGGAACAGACAAGCTGTTTTTTAGTTCTTCAGTCTAGTTGTGGAGGATGTTGCTTCACTGGCCCATGTTGGTATCATCATTGCGCTCTTCCCGGGTGAGGCAGATCGGTCGCCCGCCTCTGGACGACCTGTCACCATGGCTCTTGGCAGCTCACGCTGGCTGTCAGCCACTCACACTGGCTGCCGGCCACTCACTATGGCTTATGGCAGCCCACTGCAGCAGGGGCTGCAGCCTACAGCATCGCAGGCGACTTACAGCAGCCCAGCTCCAGGTGGAACTGTTGTTCACCATCTTAGCTGTAGAGGGCAGTGTCACTGGCCCTCATATGTAGGATCTGAACCTGCTACTCAGAGCTGGCATCCCAAGCCAGCTCCTAACCAACAAGCCACTCGACTAGCCACCATCAGGTATCCTAAGTACTACAGTTGGGCAATTTTATTTTTATCCACTTGACCTTTAATTTGAATACAATCCTATATACTGTGTCTGTTAAATGTAGCCTTGCCAGTTCTAGCTCATCATTATAAACTTCAATTTTACCAGTTCTGTATTTCCTGATTGCCCTACATTTGTGTTACCCAAACTGGCCAATCATGCCTTCTAAGCTTACCTAAACAAAATAAAGCCAAGGACAGAGCTCTGTGGCACAAAACCAAGAATTTATTTCCAGGTTGAAAACAATCATGATTAACGAGTTATAGATATGTACTTAATTACATTATCATCAATCTTCCCTGAGGATGATGATGATGAAGATAATAAAAATGATGATGATGATGATGATGATGATGACTGATGATGATCCCTAACATTTATTGATCATGTGTCAAACTCTGTGCCACCTGTTTGAACTGTAATATCCAGTTTAATTCCACAATAATCCTATTGGGTAGTTTCAAATATTGTCCCCAGTTTACAACTGAGAAAACAGAAGCAGGCTCAGAGGAGTTACAGAGCTTGCCCAAGATTATGCAGTTAGTAAGTGATGGGGCAAGAATTTTAAAGCCACCTCACCTGTCTCAAGTGCCCAATTCTTAACCACTCCATTCTGCTGTTTCCATGTGACACAAGGTTTTATTTGAGTCCTTCTAAAATCAAGTTATAAAGGCTGGATGGGGTCAAAGGTATTATGTGAAAGACAAAAGGTCCTTGTCTTCCAGTAATTTATAATCCTCTTGAAAGAACAAGACTTAGAAAATAAACTATTTTGGAACAAAATAGTGTATTGTGGTGCTAAACAATGTGAAATCAGACCTAAGCATTTCTTTCCAGCTTAGTTCTCCAACTTTAATGTTACAGACTGGGAATTATGTATAAACTCACATAGAAAAAGGATGAAGGAAAAAAATGAATAGGCCACCCTCTGTGAGGATTCAGTGAAGTCTATCATCTTTCCTCTAGAGCCCCTGGCATGGCCATGGGCTGTTGTTCCCTGGGAAACAATGGGGGAATAATTGAAGTTCATAGAATCCCTCCTGCTGACTATTCATAGACTGCTTGGGACTGAGCTTCTCTCAGAAAAGTCCTGCATCGCCGGAGTCACTGGGCTTTCCCCAACTAATATCTGAGGTGCTAGGGAACTGCAAAGCCCAGTCAATGAGGCTTCAAAGTCCCAATGAAGCAGAAAAATATTGTCACTAAAGTTAATGGCCTGAATTCCTCAAGTCAGATTCAGTAACCCCCAAATTAAATTTTACCAAGTTCAAAAATCTCATTACCAACCAGATTATCAATTATGATCTCAGTGCCCAAAGATAACAAGTTATTCATGGTCTGTCATCCCAATTGTTTTCAGCAAGTAAATGAGAGAAAGAGCCTTCAGAAAGATCCATCTCTATCTCTAATTGTGTGACCTGGGGCAGTCACCAGGCCATCTTGGAACTACTGTGATGGTCACGTGAGATAATGAATGGGAAATTGTCTTGTAACCTGAAAGGTATATTAACAAAGTTATTATTCTCATTAGATGTTCAGGAACAAATTGTTACCTATATTAAAATTAGCCCCATGTAATATGCAAAGTGCTCCATAATCAAACCATCCATTTCATGGGCTTCAACATTCCTTCTACCTCCTCACTCCTACCTCGCTTACACTCCCAACACTCCATAGCCACATATACCCAGAGCACCCAGTACTTTTTTTGTGCCTTTATTTCATTGTGTTGGCAAAGATATGCTGCTAAAGAGGCCAAATATTACTCTACACAATTTAATGTTAAAACATACAGGAAACTTTTGATTCTCACTCATTTCTCATTATCTGACTTTGTGCCCTCTGGGCCAAATATCTTAATAACCAAACAGTTGCATAATGCCTTTATTTTCTATGTCCTTGATGCCAACCAATTGACTTTAAAATATTTCTCCATCCCTCTAATAGTTACAAATCCAATTAACTGAAATGTTAATTTTAGGTGATGTGAGATGTTCAGAGCACTTTGCTGAACTATTATAAATCATAAACCAGCAAAGAGGACAAGGCCTCCGGACAAGAAAACATTCAAAATTTTTCCTCCTGCTTCTTTCATTAAGAGAGTTATTATAGTAATGGGTAAAGAGTGGATTGAGAAAAAAAAAATCATATGGGGTTTAGGAAATATTTGTGATTCTTTTTCTGAGTTAAGCTTTATAGCTTTGTCTAACCTCTTAGGTCTGGTAGATGTCACATGTTTAATAAAATCCCCCAGTTCTTTGAGCCAGAGATCCTTGACATCGTTTCAAATATCCCAGGACCCCAAAAAGTCATGACAATTGAAAAGAGCCCTGAACCAGCACATCCTGACTCCGCTGCCTGCAAACCCTGCTCCCTCTCCTCTACTTGAAAACTCCCACTCTCCCTGGAAGAAGCAGCTGAACCATTGCACCCTCTCCTGACACTGCATCAGATAGACAAGGCTTAGCTTCAATGGCACCATGAAAATTAGAATATTTATCTATTGCAACACTTATAAAATTGTAATTATTTGTATGAATGAATTTTCCATAAGACTTTGGATCTTGTTTACTCATCTTTGAGCCTAAATCTGGTAGCACAGTGCCTGTCGTCTAAGAGCTCAAGAAAAATATTTGTTTACACATCAGGAAAAATGTTTACTAGACTCCTGAATAAGGATTAACCTCAGGGATATCTCTTTGATTCCAAAGCCTACACAAGCTTGAAATTTTTTAAATGAAAGCCTAGTTACTATTTCAGTGTACCATGCCATTTTCATGGTAAAATTCCCAGATGCCCCAGAGGTGTGGAAAGATTTCCAAATCCTATGTTTTATCACCTACCTGCATTTTCCTCCTCATATTATATTGGCTTGCTGGATATGAAATTGATGAAGAGAAAAAGAGGTACTACACTGACTCGGTAAAATTACCACTAAAAAGTCAGCCTTGAAGACACACTGCAGCATAGCTCTCTTATTCACTGTTAGAGTAAATTAATCTTCTCAAGCTATTTACGAGGCTCCAAATATGTCCTGAAATGACCAAACCTCTTACTGATACAAGGGCCAATTGACTTCCAGCAAAGTAGCCTGGTTTGTAAATTCATCAGCCAGTTGGTGGGAAAAAAAATAAAAATGCATATAGAGATATAGCGATGGAGATGGAGATAAAGATGATATAGACAGATAGAATGATATAGAGATAGAGATCGATTCATATTCCAAGAGAATCCTTTTTCTACCTCTACCTACTGATGCAAATCTTTAGCATGGGAATATTTAATATATTATAATCATCAAATTTAAAAGCTGACAGACTCATAAAGCCATTCACATACTGTATTATTGGTTTGCCCTTCAACTGTCTTCCTAGACTGGGGGCTCTTTGAAGGCAAATATCAGTCCTGCTAACCTTTATATCCTTTCCTAACACCTTGCGCCGACATACTAAGCACTTAGAAAATGTGCTGGAATAAATTAGAATGTATCCATGGTCAATCTAATTTTAAAAAGCTAACTTTATTAACAGGTATTCTTTGCTCTGAGGGGAAATTTCATTCAATTCTCCCAACAATCCTTTGAGGTGGATACAATGATTATCTCAAGTTTTGAGATGAGGAAACTGAAACCTAAAAATGTTAAGTAACTGGGCTGACCGAGTGGCACATTGTTTAAGAGCTGGCTTGGGATGCCAGCGGCCCCAGTTCAGATCCCACATATGAGGGCCAGTGACACTGCCCTCTATAGCTAAGGTGGTGAACAACAGCTCCACCTAGAGCAGGGCTGCTGTGAGTCCCTGGAATGGCATAACTGCAGCCCCTGCTGTAGTGGGCTGCCATAGGCTACTGTGAGTGGCTGGCAGCCAGCATGAGTGGCTGGCAGCCCTTGTGAGCTGCCAAGAGCCACTGTGAGCGGACATCCAGAGGTTAGCAGCCGATCTGCCTCACCCAAGAAGAGCGCAATGATGATACTAACATGGGCCAGTGAAGCAATGTCCTCCACAACTAGACTGAAGAACAAAAGGACAGCAACTTGTCTGTTGCCCTTTCCGGTTCCCCAACACTGTTCCCCTCCCTCAATTCCCCAATAAAATCTTTAAAAAAAAAACAACTGTTAAGTAACTAGTCCAAAGTCACATAGCTACTATGTATAACAGACAATGGACTAGACTTTACTCCAGTCAAGTCTTTTTGTTTTCTAAGCTTGTGCATGTGTTAAACCATTCTCCCTTACTATCTCTATAAATGCCCAGAAAGGCCCAACTCCATATTTTCATCCTGATGTTTAGAATTTATGTAAATCAGGCTAGACTAACTGCTGTAGCACAAAACAGCCATAGTCCAGTGGTACCTTAGTAGAGGTTTATCTCTTGTGTAGTGTCTGAGGCTCTTGAAGAGGGCAGGGCCACAAGATGAAAGGCTCTTTGAAGTTCTCTGCCTGACCCCCAAGCCTGCAGACAGGGGAAGAGAATGGGGCCATGCATGAGAAGTTACGACCATCCAGACCAAGGTGTGATGTGCATCACTTTCATCCTCATCCTATTCAGTCATGTGACCATTCCTACTTATAGGGAATGCTGGAAAATGTGCTGCAGCTATGAGCCCAGGTGGAGAATGAGAAGGCAGATATTCAGAAGCTCTAATAGCCTCTACCCCAGACAAACAGGGGACTCAAGATACAAGCCCATCATCAGAGGATGTTAGAATCAAAGCAGTAAGAGCCTTTTCTCCTCAATCCTCCTACAAGCTTTGCATTTTCCACTTTTTACTCTAAATACTCTGATCCTTTAGCAACTACCCTATGTCAATGTACCCTGAAGAGATATATTTAAATCTTTAAAATACAGGGATAGGGCTAGGCGAGTGGCGCGTTGGTTAAGAGCTGGCTTGGGACGCCTGGACCCCTGTCTGGATCCCACATATGAGGGCCAGTGACACTGTCCTCTATAGCTAAGATGGTGAACAACAGCTCCACCTGGATATGGGCTGCACGAGACGGGGCTGCACGAATCTCGGCAACAGTGTAAGCTGCAGCTGCTGCTGCAGTGGGCTGCCATAAGCTACAGTGAGTGATGGCAGCCAGCGTGAGCTGCCAGCAGCCGGAGTAAGCTGCCAAGAGCCACCGTGAGTGGCCGTCCAGAGGCGGCAACAGATCTGCCTAACCCTGGAAGAGCACAATGATGATACCAACGTGGGCCAGTGAAGCAACGTCCTCCACAACTAAACTGAAGAACAAAAGGACAGCTACTTGTCTGCTCCCCTTCCCTGGTTCCCCAACTCCCCCAATTCCCCAATAAAAAAATCTTTAAAAAGAAATACAGGGGTATGTCAGTTATCCTTTGAGGAAAAACAATATTTAAAATTTATTTCTTGTCCTACACACTTATTAGGATATATCATTTCTATTGCATAAAGCAAAGAAGAATTCATTGCTAGGTCACTCTTAACAAGTAAGTTCTCTAAATACATTTAAAATTTTAAATGACCTGAAAATATTTTATTTACAAAACCTGTATTTACAATAAATTAGGATCACAGATTTGATGAAGCAGTTACTCAAGGGTATATTGAATGTCAAATACAAGTTATATTCCATTTATTCATTCATTCAATAAATATGTGCTGAACACCTGTATCCTAAACTCAAGGGCCAAAGGCCAAACTGCATTAGATACAATAGTTATGTGTGATGAAAAGATTAGATGATATTCCATAAAACAACATTGGATCAAAAATCAGCTCCTGTGTTCCTCCCCAGAAAGTATCCCCAGACCTCTGCAAATCTGGGAGAACGTGTTCAAGTTGTGTTCAGTTCTGTCTGTCAGATGTGATCAGTTCTGTCTGTCAGATGTGAACAGAGGACCATTCCCTGTAATCACAGGGCCTCAGAATGATGCAACTAAGCCACAGAAACTGACTATTTTCTGAATTCCCTGCAGCTTACAATTGCCCCATTACAGTTGACAATTGATTCTTCCTTCCCTAAGGTCCTCAAGACTAGCATTCAAGACTCCAGTACATCAAAATTGCCTACAATGTACTCTACCTTTCCATGAGTTATGGATTATAGACACTGCTGGAGTCTGACTGATGAATTATGGACTATAGCGCATGCTGGAGTCTGACTGACAGAATTTAAATCCCATCTTCTACCACTTACAACTTGCTTTGAGACAACTGAGGAATTTGCATATGGATTGGGTATTACTAGATAATACAATAATTCCCCAACTTACAAACATTCGAGTTGCAAACTTTCACAGATACGAACGGACCTTGCATTAAGAACATTCATAGATGTGAACAAATCACAGATGTAGCTCACGTGCCTGCCGGACATGGTCACAGTTGTGCTGCTGTGGGCTTACTGTACAGTGCAATAGTGTAGAGTAGTACAGTGCTCAATCAGAGCCCAGGATGTCCAGAAGCAAGAGGAAAAGCAGTGGGGATGTGGAGGAGACTGGTAGGAAGTGCAAAGCAATAACCATGGAAACAAAAGTAAAAATAATTGAGAGATTAGACCAAGGTGAACAAATGGTAGATGGTCGCTCGTTTTTATAACATGAATCGTTCAACCATTGGCTTGATATTGTATATTTGTGTCAAAGGTGTATAAGACTCACTTTGCCGGACTTACAAACACATCAACTTATGAACGTTCTCCGGGAACGGAACTCATTTGTAAATCGGGGACTTACTGTATTAAAGATTTACCGGTCATTTTGTTAGACATGATAATGGCATGACAGTTACCTTTTTTTTAAAATGTCCTAACCCATTACAAAAAAAAAATGTTAATGCTTAAGATTTTCTCTTAAATATTCTATGGGAGGAGAGGAGAACAGGTGAAATAAGATTGGCAGCATGGTAATAATTATTTAAGCAGGCTGACAGATATGTTATACGTTATATGATTGATTCTACTATCCTCTCTACCTTTGGGTAACTTTGGAAATTCCAAAATAAAAAATTGTACAAAAGAGAATTCAAAAATGTTTTAGAGATTATCCACGATGACTCCATTGTCTATAAGTCCTACTCTTTTTTATGAAAACCTAAGTTCCTACGAAGTACATCATTCTAGGAGTAGCTTCTAAATATTGCTGATCATCAAAATCATCTGGAAACTTATATCTATGTAAATATTATAAATTCCTAATCCATATTCCAGATCTATGAATCGGAATCTCTGAGACTGAGGTCTAGGAATCATGATCTTAAAAATATCTCCCAGTTAATTCTAATATGCTCAGGGCATTATGTCTTTTAAGCTTACCCAATATTGTTTGACTCTGCATGAGGTTCCGATCCCCAGGGTCTCACATCTTTGAAAATCACTCAGCTCTCTCAGGATAGATTGCTAACTACCCTTTTTCCTCTAGGACTTGATTCTAACCTTCTTGAAAACATTTTTCTGTTTCCAGTTTTACCTTGGAGCAATTCCCCAGTAATTCCAAACCGGAGGCAAGTAGCACTCTCATTATTGTAATTACTTCATCAGTCTACATTTTAATGGAAGCATATTCTCAAACCCTTTTCAAAAACTGCATCAGAGAGTGGATTTTAAAACGAACAAGTTAGCACTACTTTAAAACCCATTCCCAGTCATTCTCACATCCTTAGTACAAATCTGCTAAAACTTCAGAAGTCATTAAGGAGTGGCCCTGAAGGTTGTTTGATTGTCAGGAAGTGTTATTGAGATGGATTTGTTGAAGAGATGCTTTATTCCATTTCACACTCCTGTCAGAGTTTTATTAGATTTCTAAGCTGAAGATAAATACTTTATTTTTAACCATAACAATCTGAAGCTCTAAGAGGGAAAACAAAAAGTCAAATTGTCCTAACCTTTGTATAAAAGATGGGATTGCACACTTTCAAGTGGAAGTGACTGTAATTCAAATGAAGAAGGACCTCGGCAATAACAAAAAAGAGCCTCAGCTATAATCGTGATCATTATATATGTAGAAAGGGCTAACCTTCCCCAATGATTGACTGATTTAATTTCCTTATTTAGTACAGCTCCATTTCATTTGCTCTGTAAAAAAAAAAAAAATCCTTCTCTTATTAACTCCTTTAATATGATCACAAACCTTGACAGGCAGGCTACTTGAGAAATGGTTGGTAACCTCTCCGAGCTGGAAAGAGCCATAGGGATTATCTACTCCAAACTTCTCTTTGATACAGGTATCCTTTCTCTAGTGTCACTGACAAAGAGAAACTCAACCAGATTCTGTCTCAAAGCTTTCAAGGAAACAACAAGTACATGTTAAGGGGCACTTTGCAGATAACAAAGCACCTTCAATCATATTGTTTCACTTAAATTTCACTGTAGATGAAGACATGAAGATGTTGAGAGATTACATGACTTGCTAACAGACACCTGAGCTAAGGCTTAAATTTAGTCTTTGGACTGCAAATCTGTATTTCTTTTCCATGCTGCCCTCCTGACAAAGGTCAAGGGAGGTTCTATTCTTCGTAAGACATTCCACTACTTTGTTAGACAACTGTGATCATTAAAACATTCTTAAAGAGGCAAAGTCTATTTCCCTATACCTTTTTAATTTTAACAGAACCTTAAATAGTGCTTACTACATGAAAGACACTGTTTGAAGTAGAGTAAAACCTTGGATTGTGAGTAACATGGTTTGCAAGACTAGCAAACATTTCTAATATATTTTAACATGGTAAACGAACGATGTCTTGCAATACGAATAGTTTGTTTCCGGAACAAATTAGCTCGCAAACTAAGGTATTATTGTACTTTCCGAATATTAATTCATTCAATTCCCATAACAATCAGATGATATGGGGACTGTTATTATCACCATTTTACAGATGAGAAAACCAAAGCTGCAAGTAAATGGCAGAGCTGGAATCTAAGCCCAACTAAAGTTACTCTGCCTCCAGAATCCAGGCCTTATCCTGCCTCTCACTTCTATCATAAGGACATCATTCTAGTCTTTGAATAAACACAGAGAAACACTGCTTCTTTGGTGTTGACCTTAAACAAACAGCAAGCCAGTTATTTCTCCAGAAAAATGGGTTTATTCAAGAATGACAAGGAATTGCAATTTGGGACTTGCAGTCTAATGATAAGCCAGAGGAAGTTTTGAGAAACAGAGGTGAGGAAACTCTCATAGAGGAGAAAAAGAAGTGGGGAGAGCCATTAAAAACAGAGTTCTTCCTGTTGGGCCCTTCAATCAAGGTAGTGCATGAGTTCCCCCATCAGCCTTCCCAACTCCAATTTATATGAGGTTTCTGTCCATTAATCTTCACGTTGGTCACATAATAGTCATGCAAATATTTGAAGGCAGTTACCAAATTCCCTCCCCAGACTTGTAAATATCAGGGTGGTATCATAGAAACAGAATGATATATAGAATAAGGGATTTATTAGAAGGTTTTGACTTTCCACAATTGTGAGACCTAAACAGTCTCTGTAATTCTCTTATACTTGTTTCTGCTGCTAGAACTCATATACTCCAGGGTTGAGATTTTACTGTTTTATCAGGGTATTTCTAAAACTGGCTTTTTAAAAAATTTCAAGGACATGATAGTGAAAAATACAACTACCGCTAGTTGAGTTTGGTGCCACTGTTTTTGATTCATGCTAAGGAGTCAGAAATTTACCCACCATTACATTTAAGCTATCAGTGTAAATATCAAAACAGTGAAAAAGGAAAATAGTATCTCACTATTATTATGAAAATAGCCTTGAACTTGCATATCCCCTGAAATGGATTCATGAACCCCCAGGGAGGTGTGGACAACATTTTAATGAAAAATGCTTTCTAGCATATCAAGGAAGTTCTGTCGTTTCAACTTAATTTAGGGTAGGTTACCCTGGGAACCATATTCAAGTCAACCAACCAAGAAACACACACACACACACACACACACACACACACACACACACACACACACATCTTTCTTAAGACTAAAAATCTCCATTGCCTATGTTTAATTCAATTGGGCTAGCACACAGAATCCTAATTCGAAAACAAAAAGAACTTCAAGCAGGCTTTGTTATAAGGTACCTTTCTTTCCTCAGTATAGAAAATGATATGTTTAAGTGAAAGGGTATTATACCTTGTGAAGGAAGAGTTATTATAAGATTAATATCCTCTATTCCCATTAGAAGATAAAACCATTCCATGGGCCCCTTAAGACATTTTTCCCAGTACCCTCACTATGTTCTTGTCGGTTTCAGTCCATCATTCCAGCTATCAAGGCCATTTTTATTTTTGATTCTGCCATTCATACTTTATGCCAGGACACTCTTGTAAATCCTGAATTGCAAATTGGAGGCACTTCTTGGGCATTTTCCGTGTAACAATATCTGATTTGGAGAGAAATGAATTCAATTAATTGTCACTTGTATTTTAAAACCATGGTACCAACAGACCCTTACAATTCATTCCAAAATCTAATTGAATCAAAGCATTAAGAAATAAATTTAAGCAAAAAATTCCACCCAAATTATATACCTTCTTTGTGACAGAAATTATGCATAGTTGCTACCAATAATATTAGTAGTAGTGATTATAGGGAATTCAGTGTGTCCAATAAAATCAGAAACTAGGTGCCATGACAGTCAATCACTTATTTTATAAAAAGGAGTTCCAATTATTTCAGTTCTTAGAGGCAGCAACCATGTTGTGACTATGGATACTGGCTACTGACAAAGCTCACTCCTCCTACCATCTTCTAAGGTGGAGGTAGGAAAAGCACAGTATTCACCACTATCCAAACTTTGAAAACATCTCACCAGCAGAGGACTTCCATACGGGTGTAAGTAATATCTCATTATTACTTAAGAATATGCTAAGGAAAAAATTGAAAGAAATTGACTGAAAAGTCTTTTAACTAATTTTGTCTTTTAAAGATCTGAAAAAAGGTCTTTGCTGGGTGCCTTATAAAATGACCAATAATCTCAGGAGCCTGACTCCATTTTTTCGTGTTTGACTGATGATAGCTCTTAAGCCTCACCCATCCTTTTTTCCCTTCTGCCCCACATCTGGGTAAACCAATAAGAAAGCTTAAATGTGTCAAACAGGAGATTAAAATCATGCAAGACCCTCATTGGGCACAGAACTCACACAGCTCCCATCCCACAGCCACAATACAAACTCCGAGCCAGCCCCCTTTCCTTGCTCTCTGAGCTGCTTTGGATGCACAACAGTTCTGCCCCAGTCTCCTCAGAGGTCGCTATTATGTAAGCAATAAATCGTATCCCTGGAACCCGTGAATGTGATAAGATATCAGGGCTGTGATTCTGTCATGTTATTTGGCACAATTGACCTTAAAAGAGGAGACTAGATGGGGCTCATCTAGTCACACGAGCTTTAAAAAGCAGAGAACTTTGGTTGGTGGCAGAAAAAGGCACAAGAGAAGCCACAAGGGGAAGTCAGAGATTTGAAGCACAAGGGCAATTTGACATACCCTTGATGGCTTCAAGATGGAGGGAGCCAAATGAGAAGGAATGGAAGTGGCTTCCAGTAGCAGTGAGTGGCCCCCACCTAACAGCCAGCAAGGAAATGGGGACCTCAGACATACAAATTCAAGGAACTGGATTCTGCTAACAACCTGAATGGGCTTCCGCTGAACCTCTAGGGAATAGCTCATTTTGGCTGACATCTTATGAGACCATGAGCAGAGGATCCAGTCAAGCTGATTCAGGTTTCTGTCTATAGGACTATGAGCTAATAAATGAGTGGTGTTTTAAACCAGGAAATTTGTGGTCATTTTTTATGCAGCAAGAAAAAAAATACGATGTGTTAAGACTTTGGTGAAGAGAGCTTACCAAAACTGAAAAATATAGGTTGACCTCCACACTCAAAGAGGTTAAAATCAAATAGACAAGTATATATACTAATAAAAAGGGAGATATGACAAATGCTATATGACAGTTCAAAGAAACTACTAGAGGACAGTAATTCTCAACCAGGGGTGATTTAGCCCCCCTCCCCAGGGACCTTTGGCAATATTTGGAGACATTGTTGGTTGTCACAACTGGGTAGGTGCTGCTAGCATCTAGTAGGTAAAGGCCAGGAATGTTGGTAAACATCCTACAATACACAGGACAGCCCCAACGTCCCTCCCTTGCAACAACAACATAAAATTATCTGATGCAAAATGTCAATAATGCCAAGAAACAGTGCTCTAAAAATAAAGAGGAAACTTAATTTCAGCTGAGGAATTTGAGTCAGCTTCTTAGAGGTAGTGATTTTTGAGCTGGACCATGAAGGATAAAAAGGATTTTGACAAATACAGATGCAGTGACTAAGAAACTACTTCTGGCGCCCTGGCTTAGGCCCTATGGCGAAGTACCCATTGACAGAGCACACCTTCTTATGAAGTTGACAGGGAGTTAGTAGCCACCTCCCCATCCTCATCCCCAGTCCCAAGTCCTCACATGGTTTTCATTTTAGTTGATTCCCAGTGCTCTATTTTCCTAATGTGTCACTCCAACAAAGACAAAATTAACTTGGGAACTAAGGTACCTGACACGATGCTAGCCTTTTAAAAGACATTGCCCTTCATAATGAGAAAATAATAATAATGAAACATGATTCATGTCCTCAAGGTGAAGATGATCTAATAGGAGAGGCAGATCTAGTCACAAATAAGTGCAGCAAACAATATTATTGAAATAAACTAAAATAAATAAAAGTATTTTATTGAACTAAATAAATCAAAATAAACTCTGCACTACTCCTTACACCAATCAATTACCTCAAAGGAAATTCTTCATTGGTGCCTCAACATGTGTTGAGATGTGCAGTCAAATTTCTGTGTGCATTTTAATATAATTCGCTAACCTGGTGCATTTTCCTCTCTTGCGATGCTCCATAGAGTCTGTCTTACCATGTGGTCACGGGAACTCAGCTCTGCCCCAAATGAGATTATTCATGCACGTATTGCTCACTATGATACCCTTCCTTACCCACAAGTTTTATTATTACTCTTGCATACCCTTTCACTATTGTTAAGTTTAGACAAGAGGAAAAAGACAAGAGACCCAGTCTCATCTTTGGCACTGAATATTTGTCAAAGCCATCGCAGGGAAATAAATGAATTTGTCGCCAACAGCATTTTCATTCTGGATAGCCCTAAACAGGAGCATCTGGGCTGAGATTGCCTTTTCAGAGTTCATGAGGGACTTTTACAGCTGTCACATCTAAGCAAGCCTTAAAAACCATTTCTCAAAGCCAGACTTATTTCAGGCAAACATCTGGTGACGAATGCTGAAAGAATAACAAAACTCTCTGTACCCTGGGTTTCTTGACCTTTATGTTTATTAATATTCAAGTTTTCCTCATCATCATACGCCCATCTCAAAACCATACCACAGGGCTCTATAAATGTACGCTGCAGGAGACAAGGAAAATGGCAGAGATTTCTATGCTTCTTTGACAAAAATCAACATATTGAAAAGTTAACACATTCATTGACAAAAGAATGCAGGGAGCATATTTGCTCAACTCTCAGTTGGACAGTGAGTACTTTTTCATTAAACCAAACTTAAGTACTCTTCACTAAATCCCTTTATAATTGATTCTTTGCCAGCCAAGTAAATTATTTTCATAAGTTTAAAAGAGTACTGAACTTTCATTACAGACAATTTAATCCCAATTTTTTAATCCTAATTTGCTGTCCAGAGTTGCCTAGAGAGATAGCCAAATGGTTCTCGGAGCCTATGAAAACTCTCCTTTTGTTTCCTGGACAGAACTGGCCAGTCCGTGATTCTATATCATTTCAATGATTAACTCCAACTTTAGAGGTATAGAAAAAAAGAACTGATCTTTTGTTCAGAGGATGAGATAAGGAAAACAAAATGGGGGACTCCTTTGAAATCTGCCTTATTTATAGGGAATTCTAAGACCTCTAATCATTAAGTAAGATCTATTCACTTCAGGAGTGATTCTCAGTGGTCCTTGGATTAATTCAACAAATAAGGGCAGGGTTACAGTTTATCACTACCCTTCCTAATACACCCAAAGGGCAGTAACACTCAGGTCCTAAAACCAAGCTTACTTATTAAGGACACAGAGAAAAAGAAAGAAGTTGTGCCACTAATTGCCCATCCATCCTAAGGATGACCTTTGTCCCAAGACACTATTATCTTATGGACTGTGCAAAGATAGATGTAACCAGCAACTGATGCAATATTAGTGACTCCTCTTGACTCCTGATTTGACCCCCGCTGGGCTTCCCAGTAGCATCCACACAGCAGAAGCCATGGAGTTGAGCTAAACCTCAATGCAGCATCCGAAAAAGGAGAATGCATGCCCCCTTGATTCTCGCATGTTCCTCAGATGGTAGACTTTTTTCCTATATTTATGATATTAAAAGCAGAGTTCTACCCTTCACTCACTCATCCTCTATGTACAACCACTTCCCCCTCCTTCCTCCACAACACATTCACATGCTCATTACTACATAAGAAACGGGGAAGGCCGGCCGAGTGGCACGGTGGTTAAGCACTGGCTTGGGAAGCCAGCGGCCCCGGTTCGGTCCCACATATGAGGGCCAGTGACACTGCCCTCAAAAAAAAAAAAAAAAGAAAAGAAACGGGGAATCATTCCCTATTGTTTCAAATACTTTGTCTGACTTGGTATTAAAAAAAGAAAACTAACTTATTTTAAGTAGGAAGAAAAAGAAAAGAAACAGGGGACAAGAATAAAATAAAGAAGAGGAAGAGGAGGATAAAGAAAAATAGAAGAGAAAGAGGAGAAAGCATCACTGACAAGTATAAGATTTTGTCTAATTCTATGCTACATTACTTTCTTCAATCAACACATATTTATGGAGCACCTCCTATATCAAGGCACTGGAGATAGGGTCAACAAAATGAAGGCCCCACTTTCATAGAATTTCTAATAGGGAAAGGTAGTTAATAAAATTTTTAATTGATATATAATCTACTATAAGGACAGGATAAGTTTAATAAAAAATACAAAGCAGGGTAAAGAGATCTGGGGTGATTCCTGGGTTCACAGAGGGTATTACTTTATCTAAGACGGTGAGGAAGGGCCTCTCTGAAGAAGCAACACTGTACCAAATCCATGAATGAGATTCAGGGAACAGCACGGAAGCTATATTCGGAAGAACATTCCAGGCCCAGCACCTGAGGTAGAGGCCTTCTTGGGATGATCCTGAGAACAGCACGATCAGCAGGTTAAAGGGCAGTGATGGAAAGAGTGGTGATAAGTGAGGTCCAGAAAGGAAGCAGGGACTAGATCAGAAAGGGTCCACAGCACATGACTAAAAAATGGAAGGCCATCAGAGCAGTTTAAGCAGAGGAATGTTAAGCTCAACTAATGTTTTAGAAGGATTATTTTGACGGTTATGTGGACAAGTTCTGAGGGGTGATAAGAAGCAGGGAAACTTTGGGATGGTACTGTAGTGGTACAGGAGTGGACGGGGTGGGTAAGGACTAGGGTAAACAAGGGTGGTAGCATTTAAGTGACAAAATGTGGTTAAGAATGACTCTGAAGTAGGGGGTTAGGTAAAAGGTCCTGCTATTTATTACTACAAAGACAGTGAAGGCAGCAAGTTTGGAGGGAACAAAAAACATGAGTGCCTTTTGGAACACATTAGGTTTGCAATGCCCATTGGACATCCATGGGTACGCCCATCCAGAGTTGAAGAGAGCCATTAGGCCAGAAATACAAATCTGAACCATCTGCTAAGAAACAAGATTTAGGAGCATGGGTGTAGGGTGTGAGTAGAGACAGAAAAACAAAGGTCTAAGAATCCGGCTCTGAATACTCCACCATTTAGAACAAAACAAGAAGGAGCCAAGAAAATAGGCTGAGAGGCAGCAGTCAGCAAACATGGTATTCTGGAAGCCAAAGGAAGAAGAGATTTCCCCAAGGAGGGTGTGATCAAGTGGGTCAAATGCTGCTGATATCTGTAGGACTGGAGATCCCGACCACTGTGTTTAACTAGTGTAGTCTTGGAGTTGGGCCTTGACATGTGTTTCCAATGGAGTGGGATGCACAAAAGCCTGAGTTGAGAGAGTTCAAGAGAGAATAAGAGGAAAGTATGAACAGTTAGTAGAGACAACTCATATTTGCCGAAAATGGGAGCAAAGAAAATGAGCCATAAAAAGGAACGTGGAGTTAAGGGAGTTTTTTTTCTTAGGGAAGAAACTGCAGTGTGTTTGTATGCTTATGGAAAAGAGCCAGTAGAGAGGGGGAAATGATGATACAGAAAAGTAGGGAGAAATTTTAGAAACAAAATTCTTAATAGGCCAAAGAGATCAGGTTTCTAGAGCACAAGTAGTGGGGATGACTCTAGTCAGCATCCCAAGGGGCATCTGGAGATGAAGGGGAGGCAGGGTATCTGGGTGCTAATTCAAGTGGGTTAGAAGATTCC
The DNA here is from genome assembly GCA_033961575.1 of Aselliscus stoliczkanus. Taxonomy (NCBI): domain Eukaryota; kingdom Metazoa; phylum Chordata; class Mammalia; order Chiroptera; family Hipposideridae; genus Aselliscus; species Aselliscus stoliczkanus. Next base: position 141,598,929 of record CM066729.1, read on the forward strand.
ATATGGAAACCTATGGGAGCTATCATCTGATTACTTCTTTTTTCTAAGTGAAAGAAAATGTGCAGGCTGAGGAAGGAGCGTTGGTGATTTGAAGAGAGGAGAAGTGTGGGATGGAGAGAGAGTTGGCCAGGGAAATATAGTAGGGTTGCAGGGCAGTCCACTCCAGGTTTGTAAGCATGCATGTACCCAAACAATAGACTCAAATTCCATTATCCTACAACCCTCCTGATTCTCTTCATAAGATGAAATTACAATATTTTCAAATAAATCCTATTTTTTAATGAGTTTCTTATTCTCAAAATTTATGAAGATTTCTGAAGCATTCATTGATAGTGATTGAATCCAAACCCTCAAATAAGCACTGTGTGTACTAAACTATTAAAAAATGTATATATTTTATGAGAACAAGGATTTTTATCTTGTTCACTGTTATATTCCAGTGTCTTCTGAATATTGAAAATACATAGTAAATAATGAAAATATATCCATTAAATGAATTATTATAGTACATATATCATATGAATATTCTATAACTCTATAACATAAGGTATATATTCAATAACTTATGCTTACTGCACAGGAATCTATCTAACAGTCTATGCATATAATAACAGGGTGTCCCAAAAGTCTTAGTGGAGTTATAAGTTTTAATAACTTCAAAAGTATAAATACTGGGCCAGCCGAGTGGCGCATTGATTAAAAGCTGGTTTGGGGATGCCAGCAGCCCCGGTTCAGATCCCACATATGAGGGCCAGTGACACTGCCCTCTACAGCTAACAACATCTCCACTTGGAGCTGGGCTGCGAGCCCCGGCGCCAGTGTAGGCTGCAGCCCGTGCTGCAGTAGGCTGCCATAGGCTACAGTGAGTGGCCAGCAGCCAGCGTGATGGGCTGGCAGCCAGCATGAGCTGCCAATAGCCACAGTGAGTGACCATCCAGAGGCTGGTGACCGATCTACCTCATCCGGGAAGAGTGCAATGACGATACCAACATGGGCCAGTGAAGCAACGTCCTCCGCAACTAGACTGAAGAACAAGGAGACAGTAACTTGTCTGTTCCCCTTCCCCGATTCCCCAACGCTGTTCCCCTCCCCCAATTCCTGAATAAAATCTTTTAAAAAAAAAGTATAAATGCTATATGTAAGCCTTCAATAACATCATTTGAAAGTTAAAGTATTTAATTTCGTATTTTTTATATCATTTTGTGCATTTTGAAAACTAAATGTTTAATGTTTTGTTTCATTCAGTCAATGTTTGTCACCTCAACAGAGCCTAAAAAAATAAAATCACATATCCCTATAAGTATACAAGAAATGCAAAAAAAATTCAACTTTCAAGTTATGTTTTTGTAACTTTGTAGCATTTACATTTTTGATGTTTTTAAAATTGAAAACCACACTAAGATTTTAAGGACACACTGTATATATGAGCCATAGAGAGTGAGTTACATGATAAAGTATTACCCATCCTTGATTCTTCACAGAAAATATGAGAGAAGAGTGCCTCTGGCTAGCCTGGACCCTCTTCAATGGATCCTGTGAAGGACATTGCTGCTCATTTCCAAGCACAATCTTGAGGGCTGGGCTTGGTGAGAGGCTCTACCTCAGCTTCTTTGTATGTATGATAGACTGCCACTCAGTGACACCGCCGTGTCCCTTTATGCCCTTAGAGGTCTGGGCCTCTCTGTAGACTGCATTCTCCCAGCAGTCATCACAGGCAAGAAAGAGTTCCGCCCATCAGCCGGTGGGTCTCTCTCTTCCTGAAGTAAGAATCTAGAGAAGTGACTCTTTCTAACAGCTCCAGGGCAACAACAGATCAGGGCAGGACAGCAGTTTTTGCCCAGTGCCTATCGATTTTGAATAGAAGTCCAATTCCCTAATTAAGTTCCTCCGTTGTAGCAGAAAGTTTTGCCCAAGGTTAGTTAGGAACAAAAGCTGGGAGCTTAGCATTTTCACTGGAGAGTTTTATTGTTCCACTTCCCACAACTGAAAACCAAAACAGGAGGAGGTGAGCAAAGAGAAAGCAGGTGGAGAGTGCTGGAGGGAAGAGACACTCCCCGTGTCAGCAGCAGAATGTGTGCAGCTGGCTCTGGGACAGGTCAGCAGAAGAGAGGACATCAGGGTGCTCTGCCATCCCTCCACCTCCCCGTGGGGGTACCAGCTCACCCACATGTGCCATGGGACCCCCTGTCCACTCTTCTTGCATTCTACCCTCCCTACCCATACAAGTGATTCTCACCAAGTACTGCAAAGTTACTTCATGCGAAGTGCTTAGAAATACCTGTGCAGGAGATACAGGCCTCTTTTGTTGTCCTGCAGAGTGTCATTGATTTAATATAATGTCCCTTTTAAAATTCACGATTTTGTATAAAAATCAGGGTTCCTCACTTCAAAAAAATAATAATTTCTATATCTTGTCTATTTTGAATAATGCTGCAGTAAACATGGGAGTGTAGGTATTTCTTTGAGATCCTGATTTCAAGTTCTTTGGATAAATAACCAGAAGTGGGATTGCTGGATCACATAATAGTTCCATTTTTAATTTTTTGAGTAACTTCTGAGCTGGTTTCCATAGTTTTACCCATTTTTTTATATTCCTGCCAATAAATTTACTACAGTTTTCTTTTCTCCACAACCTAATCAACACTTCTATATATTTTTTTTAAGATTTTATTGGGGAATTGGGGGAGGAGATCAGCCAAGTAGTTGTTCTTCAATCTTTGTTGTGGAGGGTGCCATTCACCATCTGGCTTCCTGTCAGCACCTCTAAGCTCAAGGTCCTGTGTTCAGTCTTAGTTGCAGGTGGGTGTAGTCACCATCCCATGCCGGAGTCAAACCAGCAGCCTTGTTGTTAAGAGTGCACGCTTTATCCACTGAGCCATCCGGGCCGCAGCTCAGCTCCAGGTGCTGAGTTCAGTCTTAGTTGTGAATGGGCATAGCCCACCATCCAACAGGCAATCTTGTTGTTACACCAGCTGAGCCATCCTGCCACCTGGTGGCAGCTCAACGACAGCTCACCTCGGGTGCAGCATCACTGACCCATGTGGGAACAAACCAACAGCCTTGTTGCTCAGGGATCACGCTCAAAGCCAACTCTTAACCAACAGCCAGTTGGCTGGCCCTGTTTTTTTTTTTATCATAGCTATCCTACCGGTGTGAGATTATATCTTATGGTGGCTTTGATTTGCATTTCCCACATGATTAGTGATGTTTGAGCACATGTCCATGTACCTGTTGGCCATTTTTTGAGCTCTTTGGAGAAATGTCTGTTTGAGTCCTTTGCCATTTTTTAAACTAAATATTAAATGAATGCATAGAGAGAATGTGATATACACATACACATACATACAATGAAATATTATTCAGACTTCAAAAAGAAGGAAATCTTGCCATTTGCAACAACATGAATGGACCTGAAGGGCATTATACTAAATGAAACAAGCCAGACTCAGAAAGACAAATAACGTATAATCTCACTTACATGTGGAATATAAAATAGCTAAATTCATAGAAGCAAAGAGTAGCATGGTGGTTGCCAGGAGCTGGAGGAAGGGGAAATGGAGAGGTGATGGTCTAAGGGGACAAATTTTTAGTTATTCAAGATAAGTAAGTTCTAGAGGTTTGCTATAAAGCATAGTGTCTATAGCTAATAATACTGTATTGTATACTTAAAATTTGCTAAGAGGATACATCTGATGTTAAATGTTCTCATAATTAACTAACTGAATGATTGATTGATTGATTGATTGATTAAAACAAAAAGGGTAGAAGGAACCTGGGAGATGATGGATCTGTCTATGGCCTTGACGGTGGTGATGGCTTCTCCATTGAATACTCATCCCCAAACTCAGCAAGTTATATACATTAAATAAGTACATCTTTTTACATGTCAAAAATAATAATAATTTGCTAATGCATGTCAGTAATTGACAGAAGCTCAGAAGCAGTAACCTATATGTTTGAGCCAAGACAGATTACGTACAGAACTGCTTTACTTATATAATTTCCTCTCTAGATAGAAAAGCCATTTCTAATTATATCCTTGGCCTTTGATATAAACAGTAAGAATCACAATACAAAAAAAAATTTAAACAGTATCAGAAAAAGAAAGGGCACCAAAATAATTATAGTGTATTGTCCTGAAAAACACATAAAATTATAGTGAAGAGAAAAAAATCTTAACATTTAAATAATTGACATGAAATCATGTTTTAACACTTTACAATTGAAATTGTAGACATACAAAAACAAAAGAGAAAAATATAATGAAGAATCAAGAATCTGGCACTCATTTTCAACATGTTATCAAAAGATAGACATCCTGGGCAGGCCAAGTGGTGTGTTGGTTAGGAGCTGGCTTGTGATGCCAGCTCTGAGCAGCGGGATCCCGGTTTCGATCCCACATGAGGGTCAGTGATACTGCCCTCTATAGCTAAGGTGGTGAACAACAGCTCCACCTGGGTGGCTCTATAGCTAAGATGACCAGCAACGGTGTGGGCTGCAGCCCCTGCTGCAGTGGGCTGCCATAGGCTAGCGCGAGTGGCTGGCAGCCAGCGTGAGCAGCCAAGAGACGCTGTGAGTGGGCCTCCAGAGGCCGGCAAGCGACTGCCTCACGCAGGAAGAGCGCAATGATGATACCAACATGGGCCAGTGAAACAACGTCCTCCACAACTAGACTGAAGAACAAAAGGACCACAACTTGTCTGTTCCCCTTCCCGGACTCCCCTACACTGTTCCACTCCCCCAATTCCCTAATAAAATCTTTAAAGAAAACAAAACAAACAACAACAAAAAAAGATGGACATCTGGTTTCCTCAATTTCTCCCTGCCTTTTATACCTACTACAATTTTTTACATTTTTTACATTTCTAATATTTTTTATAAAAATTCAAGAAATATCTTATTTCATCCACCAATATTTCAGTGGGTATCATTAAAGACTACAAACTTATTTATTAAGATAAACAAAATACCCTTGTCACACATAAAAATAACAATTATTTAATGTCAAATATAAAATCAGTGATCAAATGTTTCCAAATGTTTCAAATAGGCTTGCTTATACCATTGGTGCATTTGAATCTAGACTTAAACATTTTCCTTTTGTTTAGTCTGGATATGTCATATATTTCTTAATTGTCTTTTAATCTGTAAATTTTTCTTCCCTCCTTTTTATTTATTATTTTCACTTATTTGTTGAAGAAACTAGTTCATTTGTTCATAGTATTTCCCATGCAGTTAGTGTGTTGCAATCAATTGATGTTGTTTAACACATTCCCCTATCTCTACAGTCCCTGTAAAAGCAAAAATGGAATTAAAAGCCTTTATCAGAATCGGGTTCACATTTGGCAAGGGTAATTTTTTCTCAATGAATATACCAAAAGAAATATCCTCCAAGTGGCCTCCATGGGGATTTTACCCCATCATTTCACATGAGATATAGTATCTTTCTTAAATTTGGGTCCTTTCCGGAGCCATCCAAGTGGCACATTGGTTAAGAGCTGGTTCGGGACGCCAGCAGCTCCCGTTTGGATCCCACATATGAGGGCCAGTGACACTGCCCTCCACAGCTAACAACAGCTCCACCTGGAGCTGGGCTGCTGCGAGCCCTGGCAACAGAGTTGGCTACAGCCCATGCTACAGTGGGCTGCCATAGGCTACAGTGAGTGGCCGGCAGTCAGCTGAGCGGCTGGCAGCCCGTGTGAGCTGCCAATAGCCACAGTGAGCGACCATCCAGAGGCCGGCGACCGATCTGCCTCACCCGGGAAGAGCGCAGTGACGATACCAACATGGGCCAGTGAAGCAACGTCCTACGCAACTAGACTGAAGAACAAGAAGACAGCAACTTGTCTGTTCCTCTTCCCCAATTCCCCAACGCTGTTCCCCTCCCCCAATTTCCCAATAAAATCTAAAAAAAAAAAAAAAAAAAAAAAAATCGGGTCCTTTCCAGCACGGGTGGGATCAAGGAAATAGCATGGGGGCTGAAGTCTCCACTGCAGCACTGGCACTGGGGTAGCCATGGGAAAGGACACACTCTACAAATCTGCTCAGAGATTTCAGCATTCCCAATAGTAACCTTCCATTAAATTTGGTGTAAGTAAAGAGAGAGTGGAGATTACATTGTACATGGAATTTCCTCGACAATGTTTTTTCCTACTTATTACTTAATCATATCGGATTATTAACTGTTCACATGCTGCTCCTCCAACTAAATTTTAAGCTCTCATAAAAAGGCCCATCTCTAAATACCACCATGTGAGGATTAAGATTTCAACATATGAATTTTGGAGGGACACAAACATTTAGTCTGTTGCATAAAGATAACAGGAGACAACAGGAGACACCTAGCCCTCAAAAAAAATAAAGCAAGGCTCTTATTTAGATCAATCCCTTCTAGAGCAAGGTGAACTTTCCCAGCCTAACTGCCTGCTAGTAGCAAAAGTAAATTGTTTATGGAGGACTTCTTAGTCGCACCAATAAATATCAAATACCTAGGAATAAGCCTACTAAATTTGTACAAAGCTGCAGGGGAATTGTAGATCTAAATGTAAAAGGTTAAACACAGCTTCTAGTAGATATGATTGAAAATCTTCATGATATTGGAAGTACTCCAAAACATGTGTAAGCAAATGTTCATAGCAGTATTATTTCTAAAATCTAAAAGCTGGAAACAACCCAAATGTCCATAAACAATAGAATACATAAATAAAGTATGGCATATTCATTCAATGGAACACTACACTGCAATACAAATGTATAAAGTACTGATAAACACACCAGTCTGAGTAGATTTCACAAACATAGTATTGAATGAAATAACCCAGACATAAAAGAGCACACAATGCATAATTCCATTTATATAAGGTTTATAAATAGGCAAAACTCATCTAGGATGTTAAAGTTTTAGCGGACGAGTGACTAGGAATGTGAGATGGCCTTCCGGGATGTTAGCAATGTTTTATTCCTTGATCTGGGCAATGATGACACAGGTTTGTTCCTATGAAAGTATATTGGGAATTATACTTACTGTTTTCACACTTCTCTGTATGAGTGTTATATTTAAAGAGCATTAAAGGATAACTAGAGAAAGAGAACACTGCAACTCTTCCCCACAGGTGAAACATACCTCCATGAATCCATTTGGACTCAATGCTTCATGTGACAGAAAAATGTAACTCGCACTGACTTAAAAACTAAAGGAAGTCCATAGAAGGTATAGAAGTGGCCAACAAGCATATAAAAATGTTCAACCTCATTAGTCACTAGGGAAATGCAAATCAAAACCACGGTGAGATATTATATTTCACACCTACTAGAATGACTGTACTTAAAAGTCAGACAATAACAAGAGGATGTGGAAAAATTGGAATACTCTCATACATTGATAGTAAGAATGTAAAATGATGCATCCACTTTAGAAAAGAGCTTGGCAGTTCCTCAAACGGTTAAACCTAGAGTAACCACATGACTCAGCGATCCCACTGGTAAGTATATACCCAAAAAATAAAAACATATGTCCATTCAAAAACTTACACACCAATGTTCAAGCATCATTATTCGTTAGTAACCAAAAGGAGAAACAAGTCAAAACAAATGTCCGTCAATTACTGATGGATGAATAAAATGCAGTATATCCATACGATGAAATATTTCACAACAAAAAAAAACACAAAATCGGGCTGGCCGAGTGGAACATTGGTTAAGAGCTGGCTTGGGACACCAGCAGCCCCAGTTCGGATCCCACATATGAGGGCCAGTGACACTGCCCTCTACAGCTAACAACAGCTCCACCTGAAGCTGGGCTGCGCGCCTCGGCAAAGGTGTAGGCTGCAGCCCCTGCAGCAGTGGGCTGCCATAGGCTACAGTGAGTGGATGGCAGCCAGCGTGAGTGGCTGGCAGCCAGTGTGAGCTGCCAATAGCCATGGCGAGTGACCATCCAGAGGCCAGCGACAGATCTGCCTCATCTGGGAAGAGCACAATGATGATACCAACAGGGCCCAGTGAAACAATGCCCTCTGCAACTAGACTGAAAAACAAAATGACAGCAACTTGTCTGTTCCCCTTCCCCGATTCCCCAATGCTGTTCCCCTCACCCAAATCACCCCCCAAAAAAAAACCAAAGTCATGATACACGCTACAACATGGATGAACCTTATAATATTATGCCACATAAAAGAAGTCATATTCTTTTCTTTCTATTCAAAAGACTACATATTCATATTTGTATGGAAAGCCTACAACAGATGAATCTATAGAGACAGAAAGTAGGTTAGTGATTGTGATGGCCTAGGGCTGGGAGGCAGGGGGTTGGAAGGCTCAGAACAGGAAGTTGAGGGAGGATGGAGTATAATTGATAATCAGAATGGGGTGTTTTTTGTGTGTGATTCAAATGTCCTAAAATTTATTGTGAGAATGAAGGTTGCACAACTCTGTGAACATACTAAAAACAATTGAATTGCACACCATTTAAAAACTATTTAACTATTTAAACTATTTTTAAAACATTTAAGGGTGAATCTTATGATACATGAATTTGAAATCAATAAAGCTGCTTAAAAATCTAATGAGAGTTTAGTGGTCTATGTAACTGAACTACAGAAAGTTGCTTCAATGAGGATTGATCCAGCAGCCAAAACATTAATTCTCTCTCTTATATGACTCCTGTGGTGGTGGCTTTACCTTCAGATTCTCCCATGTTAGTACACAGACATGCCCAGATTGTTAGCAAAAAAGCAAGAACCATTCAAGAACTCATATCCTCTTTTCATGCCATCCAGAGTAAGACAAAGAAAGTTTCTCTTTTTCTCAGAAGCTCTAGAAAATGTCTGCTAATGTTTTATTGGTGTCTCATTGATTCTGCTTAAATTACATCCCCACTCCATGGTGGGGAAGTGGAGCAAATGGTAGCCTGAAGTGGCTCTGATGTCAGAGACTCAGAAATCAATCCTCCCCAAACTACATGGCTGAAAGTTGTGTCAAGGCAGCTTCCTAAAGGAAATATGGGGCTTTGTTGGGCCAGCCGAGTAGCGCATTGGTTAAGAGCTGGTTTTGGGATACTAGCGGCCCCAGTTCGAATCCCACATCTGAGGCCCAGTGATACTGCTCTCTACAGCTAACAACAACTCCACCTGGAGCTGGGCTGCGAGCCCCGGCAATGGTGTAGGCTGCAGACCCTGCTGCAGTGGGCTGCCATAGGCTACAGTGAGTGGCCGGCAGCCAGCGTGAGCAGCTGGCAGCCAGGGTGAGCTGCCAATAGCCGTGGTAAGCGACCATCCAGAGGCGGACGACTGATCTTCCTCATCCAGGAAGAGTGCAATGATGATACCAACATGGGCCAGTGAAGCAACGTCCTCCGCAACTAAACTGAAGAACAAAAAGACAGCAACTTGTCTGTTCCCCTTCCCCAATTTCCCAATGCTATTCCCCTCCCCCAATTCCCCAATAAAATCTTTTTTAAAAAAAAGAAATATGGGGCTTTGTTACCATAAACTATGGTAATTTAAGATGAGAAATTAACATCAATCCCTACAACACAGACCAAAAAAGGAGTTAGAGTTGTGGGCTGAAGAATACAAGAAACATTTACAAATCGATTTCTCTCATTTGCTTCAAGATTGAGATACTCATATTTGTAAATGTAACAGCTAACAAGTGACTGGGTCCATGATAGGTTCTCAATCGATTTTGAGTGAATGAATGAACAAAGGAGCCAACAACAATGAATGAATAAAATGAATGAATAACTGGCTATCTTGTTGGTAAAGAATCCAGACTCTTTGGTTCTTTTATCCTTCTGTCTCCTGCTGCCCTCCCCTCGGTCAATCACCATGAGTCAGGTAAAGCATTCAAAGATAGAAAAGAAGGAGAGTTTCAAATCTCTGTATGTTGGTCCTCTGATTCATTAGAAAAGAGTTCTAATGACAAAAAGCACAGTTGAGAAAGTCTTTATTATTGGTTACAAAAAGGTTTGGAGATTGTTAGTTGGTTTTAATCTCCAGGCTAACATAAGGGAGATGTTGGTACTATGTCGAGGAAAATACTGACTCTATTATCGTACTTCTAAACCAGTGTAGTCATCAGTTCGAGAGGTTTCTGTGTTACCTGTCATGTCACCCTACTTCCTAAGCCAGTCCTTAGTCTCTGACCATTCACTAATATATAAGCATTACTGAATGCCACCTTTAGCCTAAGAGAAGTCACCAAATATATATTTATTTTTTATTATTATTAATAGTTACAGATGTACAAAACTATGCAATAGTTATCTTTTTCACCCCTTACAAAGTGACTACCCCCTCCCCTGCCCTCCACCCCCCAATATCATACATATCTATTACAATTCCATTGACTACATCCCCACACTATATTCCACATCTCATGACTATATATGTGTTAAATTATAGTCAACATCTAATATTAATCAGCAGCAGCTTCAGATGTCAGTAGTCAGGCCACTACATCGTCCATGAAGTGGTCTCCCTGACGAGACATGAGTCCACCTGGTCCCCTAAAAAAATATTTATAACATTACTGATTATATTCCCTAAACTGTCTCTTCTGTCTCTGCAGTAGTATTGTAGTTATCAGTTTATGTTGCCTCGTCCCTTCCTCTTCTCCCTCTTGCCCATCCCCATCCCATCTAGCCCTCATCAGTTTTTCCTTTGTGTCTTTAAGACTATTTCTGTTTACATTGCTCATTTATTCAGTTATTTAGATTCCACATATAAGTGAGATCATGTGGAATTTGTCTTTCTCTGACTGACTTACTTCACTTAACATAATGTTCTCTAGGTCCATCCATATCGTTGCAAATGGTACGATTTATTCCTTCTTTATAGCTGCGTAATACTCCATTATGTAAATGTACCACAGTTTCTTAATCCAGGCATCTACCGATGGGCATTTCAATTGTTTCCAAATCTTGCCTATTGTAAATAGCGCTGCAATGAACATAGGGGTGTATATATTTTTTCGAATTAGTGTCTTGGGTTTTTCTAGGAGTGGAATTTCTGGGTCAAAAGGTAGCGCCATTTCCAGTTTTTTGAGATACCTCCATACTGACTTCCATAGTGGCTGCACCAATCTGCAATCCCACCAACAGTGCAGCAGGGTTCTCTTTTCCCCATAGCCCTGCCAGCACTTGTTGTTTGTTGATTTATTGATGATAATCAAATATATATTCAAAAACAGAAGATCCAAACCATCGCTATCATTAGAATCCTGATCAAGAGTATGTGCACTTAAAATTTCTATTTTGACCTTCACCTCAAACCTGGAAGATAAATTGGGCTGGTATCATTATAGATTAGGAAACCTAGGCTCAGAAAGTCTTTTGCCCTATGTTTTAGTTGCTAACAAAGCCGGGGCCAGAACAACCGCTTCCTGATCCCTTTAAATATGAAGTGTTTTCACTAAACCACCATCCAGTGTGGTAAACACTGAAATGTTGTCACTAACCTTAAGATACATCTGCAATGGCCCATCCACACTTTGGCTTGTTTAACAACTACAAAACATAAAACTACATTGTAAAATTGCATCAAACATTTTTGTGTGACAGTGCTAGGCATTCAGTAACTGATGACAGAGTCATTCATGTCAGAGTAAAGTCATGAAATAGACAAAGCTAATCAGTTGTCTACCCACCATTCAAACCCAGGTCCTTGGACCCTCTAACACCTACTCTAGCCATCTGAGTTCATCCATGGTCTTTGCAGTAATAAAATACTGAAACATTTATGAATCCACAGGTACACTTTGAGTGAATGTCAAACATAGTATATGATAGATTGGGTTTTTTTTTCCTCAAATACTGAGCAAACTTTATGCTTAAAAAAAAAATCACTGTGTTACTGATAATCAAAAATGTATTTATTTAGCTGTGTGGTTTTAATTAGCTTGCTGGTGCTCCAAAGACTTTTGGGCAAATGTGATTTTTTTTCTAATACCTGTAATGCATATAAGCGTTAAATCAAAGCTGACTCCAGCAAAATCTAATTCTAAAAGCCCTAGAGTAAAACCAAAATAAAATAATTTATACCACAACTACTGCATCAAAATAGAAAAGTCTATGAATAGTCCAATAGCTATCACAACTATGATTTTCCAAAGAAAGAAAATCAGAGTTTAAGATTTTCTAACAAATCTCTTATTCATTACATTCTTGTACATACATTACATAACCATTTTAGCTTGTCCAAAATGGTTATCACTTCCAAAGCACACCAACTTCAGTGTGTAACGAAGACTTGAGGGAAACATACAAAATTAAAAGAAAGGTAACTCCTTAATGGAGGAATTATAGATTTTTTTTTCTTTTTACATATGCATTTAATGCTGCTATAAGATTGTTATTGAACAAATAAAAAGCATGAACAAGTATGAGGCTTACGAGGGACAATGTCTCTGCTTTGGAGCTGAGAGTTTCCACTGACTCTCAGCATCAACTCTGTACTCAAGTGTTATCTGACCCGGGTGGACTCTCTCCATTTCACTGGGCCTAAATTTCTCTAGCAATAAAATGATGATAACAAAAATGACCTAGCTTACCCTATATATTAGAAAACCATAAAAAGGATTAAAACAAATAGACAGTTATCAAATTCAGGCAAAGAAGGTTTGGCAAGTTGGAACTTGCTTTTGAAAACATGAATAAGTAAAGTGAGAGCGGAAGAGGGATTGAACAAATTTCATCAAGCAGGCTAGATGCGCTCCCATGATAACAATAGCAGGCAACATCTACAGGCACAAATGTTGATACATTCTACCAAAAGAAAAAGTAAATGCTGAAGCTTGTCAAATGTCAAATGGTGTTTATAATATATAAATTTACATTATACTAAAATCAAAGCTGAGGGTTGCTAGTTGGGAGAGGGGTGGGGATGAGGGAGAAGGGGAAGGGATTAGACAGCATAAATAGGTAACTACAATATGAAAGACAGTTCGGGGAATATAATTAATAATGTTGTAAATATTGTGTGCGGTGTCAGATGGTCACATGTCTTGTTAGGGAGACCATTTCATGGATGGAGTAGAGGCTTGATCACTGCGCTGTACACCTGAAGCTGAGGTTGTATAATATTATATACCAACTGTAATTGAATATATAAATAGTCACGGGATGTGGATTATACTGTGGAAGGGAGTCAGAGGAAGTGTAATAGATATATACAATATGGGGAGGAGTGGGGTGGCAAATTGGGCGAGGGGGGTTGTCACTTTGAGGGGTAAAAAGTATAACTATTGCACTGTGTTGTACATCTGAAATAATTAAAAACAAACAAATAAATAAATAAATAAATAAATAAATAAATAAATATAAAGTCAAAGCTAAGGCTTTAGAGACTGAGCTCAGAAGATCTTGTTTCTAGCCCCACCACCAATCCTAGCTCTTAACTGCAGAACCATCAAGTCTCTCTTCCAGTTTCCTTATCTGCAAATTAAGGGTAATTGTTAGTATTATAGAGTCTCCTCCCTCAATAGCCTGCATGCCCCTTAGGATCCAGGTTGGCCTGGAGAAGGATGGAGATTGTTTTGGTTCATAGGACATTAGGAGGCTTTATTGACATCAAGATGTCTGGCTGGGTGTCATGGAAGTGTGCTAAATTCTGTTCCAAGCATCACTTAGAAAGGGAAACTGTCACAAGATTTCATATGTCCTAATTTTATACTATCTTCTCAAGTCTTCACCCTAATCTCTTTTCCTATAATCACAATCAAGCTACATTCCAGTGTGAAAAGAAAAAAAGGGCAGCAGTTGTTGAGCTTTGCAGGGCCTTATCTCTTTGACAATCCATGGTCCCAAGCAACAGTTATAAAGTCAATGTACCCAACTATTCCTACATCCCATGGCCTCAAAATATTTTAAATTCTTGTGTATTCTCCCAGAGTCTAGCATCAAGCATTCCAGATTGTGGGCCTGGAAATATTGGGTCCTCTCTAAAGAGCTATCATAATGCAAAATGTAGAAGATATTCCAAAACACTTAAGAGCCTCAGTCAAAAACCTATATGGGCTGGCCGAGTGGCGCGGTAGTTAAGCACTGGCTTGGGAAGCCAGTGGTCCCGGTTCAGGTCCCACATATGAGGGCCAGTGACACTGCCTTCTAAAAAAAAAAACTGAAAAAAAAAACTATAAAGGTTGGCATTCATGCTGATCCTTGGTTAGGGGAAAAAGAAAAAAGATGAGGGAGAGGAAAGATTTTTAAAAACCATCTACCCTCCAGTTTCAATATAAAACCTCCTTATGAGGCTTTCCTGTTAACAATAACAGCATTAGGCCTACATATTTCATAAGATTGTGAGGGTCAAATTAGATAATGGAGATAAAAAGCCCCCTGAAAACTGTTAAATTTTTTAAATCACTAATTTACATTAGCCAGGAAAATAACAAAATATAGAACATTAGTCAGTGAGTAACCGTCCCGGTTGGTAAAGAATAAAGCAATATTTCTATCATTTGTAGCCAGGTACAAATACACTCAAATCCTACTTTATGACCCTAGTAAAAAAATTCAGTTTTGTAGAGAAGACAAATTGCACATATAGTGAGCCCTTTATCCACAAAAGAGAATATATTAATTGATGTCTGATCATGTTGACAATATAAATAATAACTGCAGAGAAAATAATTAATCCATCTAAGAGAAAAAAAATGAACTTAAAGCTTATTCAGAAGTTAATATTTTTACAAAAATGTTTAGCAGTTTCTTAGTGTAGATCATTCACATATCCAAACCAAATCCATCAACATACAGAAAGAATATATTGTGAGCAAGTTGGATTTATTTCTGAAATGCTATGTACGTCACCATATTAACAGAATAAAAAATAATAATAATTATCTCAGTAGAATTGTAGAAAATACATTTGACAAATTCAACATTATTCATGGTAAAAAAGAAAAAAAACTTCTGCAAACTAGAAATAAAATTTCTATGAAGTAGCTACAAAAGAAACAAACAAAAAGCTTACTGCAAACATTCACACTTAATAGTGACATGTTGAAGCCTTTCCCTCTAAGACTGGGAATGAGAGAAGAAAGGCCTGTATCATTACTTATATTTAACACTGTGGTAGAGATTCTAGCCTGTGAAATAATGCAGAGAGAGAGAGAGAGAGAGAGAGAGAGAGAGAGAGAGAGAGAGAGAGAGAGCGCAAAAGAGAAGTAAAGAGGGAGAAAGGGGGAGAGAGAGAGGAAGAAAAAAAGGGAGGGGGGAAGGAGGGAGGAAAGATATAGGAGGACTGAAAAAAAAAAACTGCTATTGCTATTTGCAGATGTTATGTGTAGGTAAAAAAATCCAAAAGAATATACAAAAAATTTACTGTAATTCCTTAGTGAATTTAGCAAGTTTCCTACATTAAAGGGTAACGTAAAAAAGAACTGTAATAATTCTATGTACCAACAAATAAATAGAAAATAATATTTTAAAAGATATCTGCAGTTTTTTAAAAAAACTTAAAACACCTAGGAATAAATCTAATAAAAAATGTACAAGACCTCTACATAGACATCTATAAAACCTAGACTGGAAGAGTTAATTGTTTAACCAGTTGTCTCCAAATCAAGTACTTGTTTTTTTTGTTTTGTTTTTTTAATTACAGAAACTGACAACTGATTCAAAATTTTATGTAGAAATGCAAAAGGCCAAGAATAGTCAACACAATCTTAAAGAAGATCAAAGTTGGAGGAGTTATACTATTGGATATCAAGACTTATAAAGCTATAGTAATTAAGACAAAATAGACAAATAGACCACTGGAGCAGAAGAGGAAGTCCAAAAACAGTCACACAGTTTTATGGAGAATTGATTTATATCAAGGGTGGCACAGCATAGCAGTGGGGAAAATTTTTGTTTTTAATAATGGTGCTGAGCAGAATAGATATTCTTATGGGGGGTGGAGGGAGAACCTGACCCCTATTTCATATCACAGATAAAAATTAATTCCAGGTGGATTTTAGATCTAAATATAAAAGTTAAAATGACAGTGATTCTAGATGATGCATAAGATATTAGTTTCATAACCTTGGGGTAAGGAAAGATTCCTGAAACAGTATACAAAGAGTATTTAAAGGAAATGATTGATAATTGGAATAGATTACAAATTTGAAACTTCTTTATATGAAAATATGCCATCAAGAGAGTGAAATGGAAAACACTTAATAGAAAAACATTTCTTAAATATATAACCAATAGAGAACTCATATTCACATATGTAAAGAAAGTCTGCATGTCAAAAACAAGAAAAGCAGACAATCCAATAGAAAATTGAGAAAAAGGTATAAACAGCTAATATTTAAATAAAGGTATCTAAATTGCCAACAAACAATAGTAAAGGTGTTCATTAGTTATCAAGGAAACGCAAATTTAAAAACTAGTGTGACATCACTCTATACCCACCAAAATGGCTAAAGTAAAAATACTTTATAATATTAGTAATAATATGTTATTACTACTATAATAATTAGTGATAAAAAATAGTAATACCAAGTGCTGTAAAGAATGTGAAGTAACTAGAATGCTTGCACAGTGCTGGTGTGAATATATAAAACAAAAACAGACAAACTTACCTATAATATTAGAAATCAAGCTTTGGTTGCCTTTGGGGAGAAGATGGTGGGGCAAAGACTGGGGAAGAACAAGGTCAAGATGGCAGAGAAGGCAAATGTTGTGCTTGCTTCCTCTCGTGACCACATCAAAATTACAACTAAACTACAGAACAGCCATCATGGAAAATCATCCAAAGTCTATCTGAACCAAAGCCCTACAACTAAGGAATACAGAAAACGCCATCTCTAGACTGGTAAGAGGGGAGGACACACAAAACAATCTGGTTCCATACCTGCATGTGACCATTAAAAAATTGGGAGGGGGGCCAGCTAACTGGCTCAGTTGGTTAAGAGTTAGCTTAAGAGCATGAGCTCTGAGCAACAGCATGGCCGGTTCAATTCCCACATGGGGCAGTGAGGCTGCGCTGGAGCTGAGTTGCCACTGAGCTGCCAACAGGTGGCAAGATGGCTCAGCTAGTGAGAGCACATGCTCCTAACAAGACTGGCTGTTCGATGGTTGGCTACGCTCACCCATAACTAAGACTGAACTCAGCACCTTGAGCTGAGCTGCAGCCCAGATGGCTCGGTGGATACAGCATGCACTCTTAACAACAAGGCTGCTGGTTTGACTCCTGCATGGGATAGTGGCTACACCCACCCGCAACTAAGATTGAACACAGGACCTTGAGCTTAGAGGCCACAAGCTGCCAACAGGCAGCCAGATGGCAACCTGTGCCCTCCACAACTAAGATTGAAGAACAACAAGTTGGCTGTTCCCCTTCCCCTATTCCCCAACACTGTTCCCCTCCCTGAATTTCCCAACTTAAAAAAAAAAAAAATTGGGAGGGATATCTTGGCTGCAGAGGTCCCCCTTGAGGAGTGAGGGATCCCAGTCTCACACCAGGCTCTCCAGCCCAGGTTTTCAGTGCAGAGAAAAGAAGTCCCCACACTTCTGGCTGTGAAAACTAGTGGAGATTGTGCTGAGTGAGACCACGGTGGCTGCATTCCCAGGCACTACTCTTAAAGGGCCCATGCACAGACTTACTCACTGATGGATGCTCTTGCTCTGAGCTCCAGCACTGGGGCAGCTGCTCAAAAGGCACCAGGGACATATGGGGAGAAATTGAGTTGTCTGACCTGAGGGAGAGGGCCTGAGGGGCAGCTTTCTCCTGGACAGAGGAGCTGGAGAAAGCCATTGTTTCTTTGTTGAGCCCTTCCCCCTCCCAGCATGCAGATGCAGGCAGCCACCATATTTGAATCTCCCTCAATCACACTACCCTGGTGATTTCCTAAGACCCTGCCCAACCCAATTTTTAGGCACAAGCCTCTCCAGTGGCTTTTCTGTACAAATGGCCTGTCTTGGCTCATGCTGTGGACTTTCCTAATATCTCTCAAAGGTTCACAAAATCCAAACAAACAGCATCTGGCTCTGATGTGTCCCATACCACTTGATGAGCAACCCTAAGCCAAGCACTAGTGATTGCCAGCCTTGGTTCATGGGTTGGCCTCTCAAAGCACCTTCAAGTCCAGCACCAGTGGCATTCATCTGTGTATTTCTTTGAGGTTCATGCCAGGTAGCTCTGGGCAGGGCACAGGCTGTGGCTAAACTTAGTCTTCAGTGGGGTCTCTCCCTGGGGGTCCCAAAACTGGTACACCCAGTGGCCATCTTTAGACCAAGCCAGAGTATCATTGGTCACTTCCAGGGAATGACCCATCCAAAGGTCATACTGGGCAAGCACCAACAGAGCCCAGCTAAAGCGAATCCTGATCATAGGGTCAACCCCTAGACAACAGCTCATTCCCTGTAGTCACAGCTAGTCCTCACAACCAATCAGCCCAAGGGTCAAGCCATCCCACTGAAGTGCTGACAGCAATCAAGGTTCAACTACAACAGAAAAGCACAAACAAACCACACAAGGGAAAAAAACTGGAGCACCCAGTTCGGGTGACCAGAGAGATTTGCCACTAGGCCCCACAGGACACCTACTACATTAGGCCACTCTACTAGGACCAGGAGGCATAACGGCCCTACCTAATACATAAAAACAAAACACAGGGAGGCAACCAAAATGGGGAGACAAAGAAACATGTCCTAAATAAAAGAATGGAACAAAGCTCCAGAAAAAGAACTAAACAAAATGGAGACAAGCAATCTATCAGACGCAGAATTCAAAACACTGGGTATAAGGTTGTTCAGTAATCTCAGGTGGAACTTCAACCAAGGGAAAGAAACCATAAAAATGGAGATAGAAAACATGATAAATGAAGAATACAATAACTGAGTTAAAAAATACATTAGAAGGAACCAACAGTGTATTAGATGAAGCAGAGGATCCAATCAGCAATTTAGAAGATAAGCTAGCAGAAAACACCCAATCAGAACAGCAAAAAAAAAAAAAGATGAAAAAGAACAGGATATTTAAGGGGCCACTGGGACAACATTAAACATACCAACGTTCACATCATAGGGGTACCAGAAGGAGAGCAGAGAGACCAAGAAATAGAAAATTTGAAGAAATAATGACAAGAAACTTCCCTAACCCAGTGTGGGAAATAGATATACAAGTCCAGGAAGTGCAGAGTCCCAAATAAGATGAACACAAAGAGGTCCACACCAAGACACATTAAAATTTAAATGCCCTAAGTTAAAGACAAAGAATCTTAAAAGTAGCAAAGAAAGGCAATGAGCTACCTACAAGGGAGCTCGCATAAGATTGTCAGCTGATTTCTCACCAGAGACTTTGCAGGCCAAAAGAGATTGGCATGAAATATTCAACGTGATAAAAACAAGGACCTACAACCAAGATTACTCAACCCAGCAAAGTTATCATTTAGAATCAAAGGACAGATAAAGAGCTTCCCAGACAAGAGAAAGCTAAAGGAGTGCATCACCACCAAACCAGTATTACAAGAAATCTTAGAGGGGCTTCTTTAAGACAAAAAATAAAATAAAATATAAAATAAACATAAAAAATATAATAAAATGGCAACAACACATATCCGTCAACAATTACTTCAAATGTATAAGGATTAAATGCTCCAATCAAAAGATAAGGTGGCTGACATGATAAGAAAACAAGACCCTTACATATGCTGCCTGCAAGAAACTCACTTCAGATCAAAAGACACAACACAGGTTGAAAGTAAAGGGATAGAAAAAGATATTTCATGAAAATACAAACTAACAAACAAAAGCTGGAGCAGCAATACTTATACCAGACAAAACAGACTTTAAAATGAATCATATAATAAGAGACAAAGGACTCCAATAATCCCACTTCTGGATATTTATCCAAAGAAACTCAAACGCTACTTCAAGGGGACGTTTGCATTCATATGTTCATTGCAGCATTGTTTACAATGGCCGAGATGTGGAGGCAGCCTTGGTGTCTGTCGGTGGATAAATGGATAAAGAGGAAGCAGTACTTATATACAATGGAATATTGCTTAGCTGTGGAAAGGAATGGGTTCTTGTCACCTGTGGCATGGATGGACCTGGAGGGTATTGTGCTGAGTGGAGGATGTCAGACAAAGACAGATGCAATGTCATTGTACTTATATGTGGAATCTAAAGAACAAAATAACAAACAAAACAGAAACACACTCATAGATACAGAAAACATTTTGATGGTTGCAAAATGAGAGAGGGGTTCGGGTGATGGGTAAAAATGGGTAAGGGATTAAGTAAAATTGGCTGTTATACAGGAGTCATGGGGATGTAAGGTAAAGCATAGGGAATATAGTCATTAATATGGTAATAATTATATAAAGTGCCAGGTAGGTACTAGTCAGGGAGATCACTTCTTAAATTATATAAATGTCTAACCACTATGCTGTACATCTGAAATTAATATAAAATGATAATTAATATCAACTGTAATTGAAAAATTAAAAAGGGTGAAAAGGTGATGGGGACTAAGAGGTTCAAATTTCCAGGTATAAAACAAATAAGTCAGTCATGGGGATGTAACGTACAGCATGGGGAATATGGGCAATAATATTGTGATAGCATGATACAGTGTCAGATGGTTGCTGGACTTATGGTGATCACTTCTTTAGGTATATAAATGTTGAAAAACTATGGTGTACATGTGAAACTAACATAATATTGTATGTTAGCTAGATCTTAAAAAAAAAGCTTTTAAAAATAAGAAAAAGGCTGGGAAAGAACACAGGTGGGTAAGCTGGGTGCTTTGGAGGTACAGTTCTATTTCTGACATAATACCATATTTCTTGATCTACATAGTGATTATACAACTGTGTTCACTTTGTGATACTCCATCAAGCTGTACATTTAAGGCTTGTGCATCTCCCTGCATATATACTTCACTTATTAAAAGTTTATTTTAAAAATAGAATCAGGTGTTAAGAACTAAAGGATTGTAGTCATCAAAACTAGTCAGGCTATGATGCAGGCTGATATAAATTTTCTGAAAATCCTGCAGTCTTACTCATAAGATACCTTTTGAATATTAGAACAATACCCCTTGGTTTAGTAGTTCCTTTATAAGCTTATTCCAACATCTCATGGCCAAGGCTTCCAAAAGTTGTGTTGCCTATAACAAAGCTAAGAAATCTGGCAACTGTAGAAGTTTGAAACTTTTAGTCCTTTTCTCAAATGCTTCTTCAGACCTTGGGCAGCAGAGACAACTAGTAGAGGAGAGAAGACACTGCAGGACCATAGACCTCAGCATGGGAAGGAACCCACTGAGTGATTAGGCTCACCTTATTTCCCACATAGGAGGCACCTGCAGCATTACAGCAGGTGTCATTTAGCCTCTGTTGAAACTTCTTCAAGGTCAGGAAACTAAGGCAGTCTATTCCCTGGATGAAGAGCTCTGTGAGCCTTCAAACCAGTCTGTGAAAGGCTCTCAATCCACCTCTCTTTAACTCATACCCTTTGGATAGGAAAGAACAAACCCTTTCCAAATAACAGATTTTCAAATGTAAGAAGCCTATAGCATATTCCCCCAAATAGTTTCTCTTCTTTGCACTAAACATCCCTGTTTCCCTCAGTCCTATCCTTCTCACACTAAATTAGACACTGTCATATTTAGCAAAGAAAGGTTTTTTTGTTTGTCAAAGGACTTGGGAATCAATCTGATTTAGTTTGTCAGAGATCCCGGTAAAGATATAATCTAGTTATGGGAGATGACCATGGCCAAGAACAATTTTGTGAACAGGCAGAGCGGACTGTGGCCTGTTCTACTGGATTTGAGGGGCAGAGAAATTTTCTATACATAAAACACTTTCCTCACTTGCCTACCTAGAAGCTGGAATTTTCACATGAATTACAACTTTGTGTTAAGGCATCAAAGATGACTGTGAAAAAAAAAAACCAAAATGTTGTGGCACAATCAAACATAAACATCAGAGAAGAAACTAGTTCTTTATTTAGATAGAAGCCTGGGAAAGTAGATCATGGGGTGGTGCATTAGGGGAGAGCGAAAAGGTCAGAAAGTGCCTAGGGAATGAGCCAACCTAGAAGCACAAACATAGGAAGCCAGAGTGTGGAGCACCTAGGAACTCGGACTAATGAAGACATAAATACTTCAAAAGAAAATCAAACTGAAAATGGAGGTTGGGGGGATGGACAGTTTGCCAAGAGCAGCTCTTCTCATAGCCATGTGATCTTCCTTCATCAAAAATCCATGAACAGGGCTGGCTGAGTGGCACGGTGGTTGAGAGCTGGCTTGGGACACCGGCGGCCCCGGTTCGGATCCCACATGTGAGGGCCAGTGACACTACCCTCAAAAAAAAAAAAATCCATGAACATGAACTAGTGTCTCTCTCTCTGTCTCTCTCTGTCTCTCTCTGTTTCTCCCTGTCTGTCTGTCTCTGTCTGTCTGTCTCTCTCTCTCTGTCTCTCTCTCTGTCTCTCTCTCTCTCTCTCTCTCTGTCTCTCTGTCTCTCTCTCTCTCCCCCTCTGTCTCTCTGTCTCTCTCTGTCTCTCTCTCTCTCTGTCTCTCCCTCTTCCTCTCTCTATTTCTCTCTCTCTCTCTCTCTCTCTCTCTCTCTCTCTCTCTCTCTCTCTCTCTCTCTCTCTCTCTCCACTCCCCTCTCCTTTGTCACATGCAGTTGGCCCACTAGGAACTGTTCCTGCCAGTAAGATGTGCCATTCCCCAGCTTCCAGGCCAGTGACCAGGTAAGAGGGTAAGTCACCCCAGCCCTAACATGCATCAAGCTGCCCTGAATTCGGTGAGGGTGGCAGAGAACTAGAAAGCCACCCACAAGCTTCTGACCTAAGCTATGTCCTTCAACACAGTTAAGTCAAATACATCAGGACCATGTTGGGGTGGGGAACAATTACTGGGAATTAATAAAGCTGCATTTCAAATCCACATGGGTCAGATTGTTCTTAATTGGTGATAACTCAAATATTATATAGCAAGGGTGGGTAATTGGTGCTCTTAACTTACAACTGTGGTATATATTATTTTATTTATTAAATTTATTGGAGTTACATTGGTTTGTAAAATTATATAGGTTTCAAGTATACAATTTTATAATATATCATCTATATATTGCATTGTGTGCTCACCATCCAGAGTCAGTTCTCCATCCATCACCATATATTTGACCCCCCCACCCCCACCACTAAACTGTTGTCTGTGTCTATTAGTTTGTGTTTCTTTCTTTGTTTGTCTTGTTCCTTTGTTGCTTTCAGTTTTATATCCCACATATCAGTGAAATCATACAGTTCTTGACTTTTTCTGTCTGACTTATTTCACTTAAGAGTGATAATGTCAAGATCCATCCATGTTGTCGCAAATGGCACTATTTCATCTTTTCTCATTGCCAAGTAATATTCTATTGTAAATGTGTACCACATCTTCTTTATCCAATCATCTGTCAAAAAACACTTTGATTGTTTCCATGTCGTGGCCACTGTGAATAATGCTACAATGAACATAGGAGTACATATATCTTTACAGATAAATGTTATCAAATTTTTGGTAGACACCCAGAAGAGGATTGCTGGGTCATATGGTAATTCTATTCTTAATTTTTTGAGGAACTTCCATACTGGCTGTACCAATTTACATTCCCACAAGCTAATATAAAGGTTCCTTTTTCTCCACAACCTTTCAACACTTGTTATTACTTGTCTTGTTGATAATAGCCATTCTAACAGGTATGAGATGGTATTTCATTGTGGTTTTGATTTGCATTTCCCTAATAGCTAGTGAAGTCGAGCATCTTTTCATATATCTGTTGGGAGAAGTATCTGTCCAGGTCTTCTGCCCATTTTTTAATTGGATTTTTGGTTTTGGTTGTTGTTGAATTGTACGAGTTCTTTATATATTTTAGATATTAGTCCATTATCGGAGGTGTTGTTTGCAAATATCTTCTCCCATTTGGTTGGTTGCCTTTTTGTTTTGTTGATGGTTTCTTTTGCTGAGTGGAGGTTTTTTAGTTTGATATAGTCCCATTAATTTATTTTTGCTTTTACTTCCCTTGCCTTTGAGGTCAAATTCATAAAATCCTCTCTGAAACCAAGGTCTATAATTTTAGTACCTATGCTTTCTTCTATTCAATTTATTGTTTCAGGTCTTATGTTTAGGTCTTTGATTAATTTTGAGTTACTTTTGGTACACGGTGACATATAGAAGTCTAGTTTTATACTTTTGCACATGGCTTTCTACTTTTTTCTCCATCTTTTATTGAGTTCTTCAGCTCCAGAATGTCTATTTGTTGTTGTTGTTGTTGTTTTTAATTTCAATCTCTTTGGTAAAAATTCATTTTGTTCATTGATTTTATTTCTGAGTTCATTAAACTGCCTGTCTGAGTTTTCTTGCATCTTGTTGAGGTTTTTCAGAACTGCGATCTTGAATCCTCTGTCATTTAAGTCACATATTTCCATACCCTTAAATTTATTTTCTGGAGATTTTTCATTTTCTTTTTGAGCTGCCTTGTTGATTGTTCATGGAATTTGATGGATTATTTCTCCTTCTAGGCCTTTTTGGGAATGAGCTCTGCATCAGGTTAATACAAAGAGGTCTTTCTTTTGTTTTCCAGTACATAGTGCTAAAGAATTTTATTTTCTCTTGCCCTGTTCCAGCTTCTCACATGGTGGGAGATTCCCTGGGTAGTTGGGCTTCTCCTCTGTGTTCAGGTCATTTTGATCTCAGAGCACCACTCCTGTGGGAAGATGAGGTGGGTGATGGGGTTCTGAGCCCCTGAAATCCAAATGCTGCCCCTGAAGCCAGATGCAGAGCTGTGCACTTCAGTAGCCCTGGGTGTCCCCACTTGAATCAGCTGTGAAAGGTGGGGGTGAGCTGGGAGAGGCTGCTGGTGTGTTTGTGGCTTTGTTCTCCTCCAATTAATGGCAACTGCCAGACTACAGCTGCCTCACCCCTACAGCTTCCCCATGTCACTGGAATTAGCTGAAGTGTGCATCTGCCACTCAGGAACTGTCTTTCCAGTTCTCAGAGCTATTGGTATTCTGCTCTTTCATCCAACACTGCTACTATTTTTTCTGGGGCCCACTGCTAACATTGGGCATGTGTGGGAGATGTGAGCTCTGGGAAGTTGTGGGGAGGCAGGCAGGCTCCATGGCTTTGTTTTCTACCTGGCAGTGAGGGCTGTTAGACGTGAGGGCTGTTAGACTGCAGTAGTTCTCACAGTTCTGTATTCAGTCTCTACCCTGACTGCTGGTTCAGTTATATTATATGCTGATCCCTCAGGCAGGTTTGCTGGGCCAACAGAGAGTGCACCTGCAGTCTCAATCCTCCCCTCTCCCAGGAACTCAGTGAGCTCAAGGCTGCATCCCATGCCCCCGTCTCTGCACTTCTCCCTTCCCTCCATCCCTGTTTGCCCCAATTTTCCCACCTTCAGAAGTTTCAATCCACAGATCCCTTAGATGTGTTTGTGTATCATGTAGGGAATCCTTTGTTGAATTATAGGTGTTCAACTTATAACTTCAAGGGGGAGATATCAAGGAGTACCTCTCACCCCACCGTGTTTCTGACGTCACCTCACAACTGTAGTATATTGGTAAGCAAGATTAGTTCTCTTACAAGCTCTTCCCTCTGTAAACACTTAAGCAAAACCCGTCCAGGGACGATGCTTTGAAACCAAAAAAGACGTTTTGTAAAGCAGAGATTTCAGCCTCTGTGGAATTGATTTTATATATAATAAATATAAATAGAGAATGCCTAAAATGTTTGTGAGGAAGTATAGATAAGGGATGCAAAGAGTCATACAATAAAGAAGCACCAAGGTCAGGAGTAGAACACACAATATCTGATTCTTGGGCTACTGTTTTTCTACAATGTGCTCCTGCCTTGCTGACCACTGGGACTAGGTTTCTTAGACCCACCACTGGTGGGGTGATGTGCACTGCAGGCTCTCTGAATAGTGGGCTGTAAAAAAAACCATTCTAACCTGTTTACATATTAATACAGAGAAATGGAAATCTGATTCTGTTCATCCCATAAATCCTTTGGTTTGTCGCGCCCACGCCTGGGACTATGTGCAATTAATTAAATTAAGAGCAACTGTTGATTTAATGGTAGATTTAGAATTTTTTTTTTAATCAACCAAGGCTTTCTTTAGCCAGCTCTGTTCTTAAAAAGACAATTACACTTCAAGATGGGAGATATTATCCATATCCCTAGGTACTGGATTTTGAACTTTGCAAGATTTATGCCTGTGTCTTCTTATTTAAAGACACTCACCTCAGAAGACAAGGTTAAATAGAAATGATAATTATCCATCTTTTAATTCACTGAACATTTTTGGAACCTGGAAAGTATTAAGAAGGATTTCCTCTTTCTCTTTTCTTTAAAGAAAGAAAGAAAACTGGACCACAAAAAAAAAAATCATAGAAATTTAGAACTTTCTAAAAAAGACACTCAAAATCATTTTGTCACAACCCAGAGACAATGGCCAGAATACATTACAGCAAGTACTTATTATGCATTTTGTATTAGTATTATTTTTTAATCTTTTCAACAACTTATAAGGTACATACATGGCTCAATTTTCCAAATGGAAAAAAAAAACAAAATACGGAGGCTCAGAGAGGTAATATAACTCTTTTTAGAAAACACAGATGAAAGTGAAAGAAGTTGAAGTTCAAACTCAGATGTGTCTTATTGCAGAGCCTGCATTCCTAACTCTCATGCACCTCACCCCTTTCATCCCTATCCTAAAAGACTTCCCAGTTACTTTTTATCATCACCCTTCCTGAATGGGACTTCTGATCAGCTGCAATTATCTTGCTTATTATCTTGTTTGTATTCTGTATTCTCCCACTACAATAAAAGCTCCCTGAAGGAAACAACTTTATCAAGTTCACTGTTACTCCCAGGTCCTAGCACATTAGTCACTCAATCAAGTCTATGGTGATTTAATAAGTATTCTTGCTCAAAAAATTAGTCAAATTAGGAAAGAGAACCAGAAGCCAGGTACTCACTGCTCCAAGATCAATGCTTACGCCACTTGAGACTGGAGCCTTTTCTATATATTTTTTAAAGCCAGTGGTACCAACATTCATAATGATCCTCTAACTCTGGCTAAACATCCTCTGTGTACACAAAACTGTTCCAGGAAGAGGAGTGGGTATAGAAAGAGGATAAACTCTGGTCCCTGATCTGAGGAGGCTCACAGTCAAGTTAGGAAAACAGGAAATATGCCTTTTTAAAATAACTCCCAGTGCAGAGAAGTCTATTCTAAGTATTCTCAGTGAGCAGCTGTTGGTGAAGTTTATCTTTCTGCAGAAATTTCCATTTCAGGGAAACCTAAAGCATCATTAAGGTGAGGAGAAAGGAGGATTTCAATTTGCCAGCTCTGACATTTTCAGCACCTGCTGTTAATCACACACCTGCACTCAGGCATGATTTAGTGGCTCCTGTGATTGGCCATTTTCAATTGCTGTCTCTGTAGATCACTATCCCAGCTGAATATCCAGGGACCACATTCATCAAAAACATAATTTGGGCAGAATGTGACTGTTTTTCCAAAGTTGGAGGGCTAGCATCAGCAAGAAAAATTGGTAGTACTAACTTTAAAGGAAAGTTGGTTGTTTCTGAGGATAAAGGGTAATGGTTTTTATTATTACTATTAAAGGGATATCATCAGTTCCTCAGGTATGGTTTCAAAATTACTGGGGTATTTAATTTTAACCATCTATAAAAACAAACAAGACACTAACCAAGAATTCAGCAACTATCACTAGAGTACAAAGAGGATATCAGAGCTCCCAGGACCTGAAAAGTAAGCCAGTGGTTAGTTAAGTGATGCTGACCCCACCCATCAGCCTCAGTGACTGGTCCAAGCCCAGCTAATCAGAGCCCTTCTCCAGTAATTTTCTCCTGGAAAAAGGAAGAAAGAATCCCTCTTCTTGCTTTGATTGTGAGGTGTAAGCTTCCTGCAGCCATGTGGAGAAGTCTGAGCAAATAAAGTCAACAGACAGAGAGAATCTAGAATGAGAGACAGAGACTCAATTCCCTAGTTCCAGTCATAGAAGTTTCCAAAGCTGCCACTCCCTGTAGCTCTTATGTAAGCTCCCCAGGATCCTTCCAATAATTCCTCCCTCTCCCCTTGTTTCTTAAGCTAGTTATACTTGAGTTTCTGGCCACTAGCAATATAAAGGTTATTCATACAGAAACTAGTATTGACAAGTGGAGTGATATGAATGACAGAGACTTAAAGCAGAATGGACCTAGTTGATATGCGGTAAAGACAATGAGAATCACACCACTCCCAGCTGGAGAGATGATAATCCTTATATGAAAACAAAGTAGACATTAACTATTACCTGTTGTATCTTGGCAGACAAACCATGATAACATTTTGGTGGCTTGGTAGAAAAATAGTAAGAACTAAGAGCATGCTTGACATTTCTTATGGCCTTCAGTAAGGTCCTTCAAAAGGAATGTAAGCCTCAGTCCACACTGGCATTTCTTAAAAGGGATAGGAAGTGAGAAGATAGATATATACTGTTGTTGAAACAGAGGCTCCTTCTCTCTGTAGCTAGTGATCCAAAGCTGCTAAGGGTCAGAAAACCATGCTGTCTGCAAAACTGTTAAGA